>CM042694.1:203383896-213383896 GCA_023614405.1 Avena insularis
GAATTGTGTAAAGTAAAAATATGATTGTTCTATGAACAAAGGATTGTTGTTTTCTCCTAGTAGCAACAACACATC
This sequence comes from Avena insularis, assembly GCA_023614405.1. NCBI lineage: Eukaryota > Viridiplantae > Streptophyta > Magnoliopsida > Poales > Poaceae > Avena > Avena insularis. The sequence continues at coordinate 203,383,972 of CM042694.1, forward strand.
TAGTACCTTGAGATTTCATCACTTCCCAGATTACCAGAGGCATGAACCCACTATCGAGCATAAATACTAACTCTTGGAGTTGCTAGCATCTACTTGGCCAAGATAGCTACTAACAACGGAAAGCATGCAAGATCACAAATAACAAAGACATGATAGAATCAAAAATCAATCTGAAATAGCATCTCAATATCCATCGGATCCCCGCAAACACAACATGCAGAATTACAAATAGATGATCTTGATCATGAACGGAGCACACAAGATCTAAACATGAAAGCACAAAGGAGGAGAACCAGCCATCTAGCTACTACATGGACCCGTAGTCCATAGATGAACTACTCATGCATCACACCGGAGGCTTGCATGATGATGAAGAAGGCCTCGTGGTGAATTCCCTCTCCGGCAGTCTTGGAAGAGCTTCAGATCCCTCCTGAGCTAGGGATGGAGATGATGGTGGCTAACTCTTTCGTGGATTTTTGATCGGGGTACTTAGGGTTTCTGTATCAGAGGCAATATATAGGCGGAAGGAGAGGTCGAGGGGGTGCCTGGGGCGGCCAGACCACCCCTTCGTGCGGGCTAGGCCTGGCCGCGTGGCCAGGTGGTGTGGTCGGGACCCATCCCCTCCCCGTCTCGTATTCTAGCTCCAGGTGTCCCCCGGTAAAATAATGACTTTGGCTTTTGTCCCGTCCAATTCCGAGAATATTCATTTTCTGACTTTCCTGGAACCAAAAACAATAGAAAACAGGTGCAATCGTGGCTCTTGTTAATAGGTTAGTCCAAGAAATCATATGAAAAGTACTCCAAAGTGTGGACAAAACACAAGAAAGTAGATAAAACAAAGCATGGAACATCAAATATTATGGATACATTTGCAATGTATCAGCAACCAACTTTTTTATAGCATTAAAAGCTTCACCTGACACATCCAAAACGTATCTACTTTCCTGAACACTTTTGCTATTGTTTTTCCTCTAAACTTGTGTGATTTGAATACAACTAACACGGACTGGCGTTGTTTTCATCAGAATTACCTTGGTGTCTAGTTTTTGTGCAGAAAATCAACTATCAGGAAAAATCCCAGAAAATATGCCAAAAATCCTATTTCACCAGAAGATTCATGGAGCCAGAAGACGAGACGGAGGAGGGCCCACACCACTTGGCCACGCGGGCTAGGCCAGGCCACGCCTGGGGGTGGTGTGGCCGCCTCGGTCACCCCCTCGGCCTCCCTCTTCGCCTATAAGTTGCCTCTTGACCTAAACACAAAGGGGGGTTTGATGTTTTTATAGAAAGAGTTCTGCTACGCTCCCACCACTAGATTCCGCGATTCGGAACCAGAAACTCTGTTCTGGCACCCTGCCGGGATGGGGAATTGGAGGAGATCATCGCCATCATCATCACCATCGCTTCTCCATCGACCATCCATGTTTCCCCCATCTATGAGTGAGTAATCCCCCGCTGTAGGCTATGGGGATGGTAGGGATTGGATGAGATCGTTCATGTAATGGCATCAGATTGTTAGGGCATGGTGCCTAGTATCTATTATTAGTGCTTTTTGACTTTGTTGCAACTTGTTATGCTTAATGCTTGTCACTAGGGCCCGAGTGCCATGATTTCAGATTTGAACATGTTATTGATTCATTATGATAGTATTGTTTATGGTCTTACCTGCAAGTTGTATACACATATTGTTGTACGGAACCAAAGGCCCCGAAGTGATAGCAATCGGGATAACCGGAGGGGATGGCTTTGATGTGAAGATCACATGTGTTCACGGAGTGTTAATGCTTTGCTTCGGTGCTCTATTAAAAGGAGCACCTTAATTGCCAGTAGTTCCCTTGAGGCCCCGCTGCAAACGGGCTGGCAGGACAAAAGATGTTGTGCAAGTTCTCATTGCGAGCATGTATGACTATATGGAACACATGCCTATGATTATTTAGTACTTGGATGCTTTATCTTATTTGTCTGCAAATGCCCCATATCTTGATTGCCATATGAATTGTCTTGTCCATGCAACATCTATCCATCCATCCCTATGCCTACCGCGCTTTAATCCTACTGTTTACTGCAATTGTTACTATTGTCTTTACTTTTACTACTGCTATTACTTTACTATTGCTACTACAAAATTGTTGCTACTAATAAACTACTGCGAGCAAGATTGTTTCCAGGTGCAGCTAAATTGACAACTCAGTTGTTAAGGCTTATAAATATTCTTTGGCTCCCCTTGTGTCGAATCAATAAATTGGGTTTCACTTCCCTCGAAAATATTGCGATACATCCCCTATACTTGTGGGTCATCAAGACTATTTTATGGCGCCGTTGTCGGGGAGCATAGCTCTATTTATCATGTTCACTTCGAATCACTATTGTTTGCTGCCATTCGTCCATCATGGGTAAGCGTCGTGATGGCAACGTCCCTATTTTACCATCCACTACAAGAAGAGGTACGGTTCTAAACACCTCTGTTGCTCTTGATTCACCATCTGTTATGAGTAAGTTCCTTACACCACCACATACACATGCTACACACACTACTACTACTGCTGAATCTGAAACTTCTGATACTTATGATGCTGCTTCTACTGTGCTTGATAAGAGTGGTTCATTAGGTCCTTTCCTAGATGCTATGATTGCAAGAACTATAGCTGGAAATACTGAAACTCCTAATTAATACACTACTACACCTGACAGTTCACCTGAGTCTAGAGAGAGCTATGATATTGAGGACGGTTATAGAGATGACCGATGAATTTATTAAAGAATGTCAAAACACCCATGATAAGAGTGCTATTAAGAGTCTCCTTGAGAGTTGTACTATAAAACCCAAATTGTCTCCTAATTCTAAATTTGTTGCATCTCCCATAAACATTAAAGATAAGGATTATGATTTCTCTCTTGATTTATCTTACATGACTATTGTTGAGAAAGAACCTTTTTGTGGGACTAAGAATGAAAGTGTTGTAGCACATATTTCTACCATGAGTGGCCTGTTTTCTGATGATATTAAGATGCGCACCTACTTTGTTGCTAAAATTTTCCCTTTTTCGCTGAAAGGAGAAGCTAAAACTTGGTTTAATAATTTACCTCTTGGATCTATTGATAGCCCTGATTGCTTGATTAGTACCTTCCTTCAGAAATATTTCCGTCCTAGTGCTAGACATGCTATTCTGCAGGAACTTTTTGATTTTAAACGGGGAGAAAAGAGATATTGCCTGAATCATGGGCAAGGTTTTGTGCTTTGCTTCATGCACAGGCTGGATGTCCGTTACCTAAAAATGAGCTTCTTGATATATATTATAATGGACTAACTGAAGAATCTAGGACATACCTGGATAGTTGTGTTGATTGTGTTTTCAAGAATAGGACTCCCAAGGAAGCTGAGGAATTAATGGCTAAAATAAGCAAGAATTATGAAGATTGGACTTATCCTGAACCGGCTATACCTGAACCAACTATTCATGTGCCTACACCAACATCAAAGAAGAGGGGAGTTATTGAAATAAATGATGAAGTGATGAAGGAAGCTAAGAAATGTCTTAAGGAGAAGGGAATTAAAGCTGCAGATGTCAAGAATTTACCTCCTATAGAAGAGTTATGTAAGCCAATCCCCCACTCATCCACTATTGAGGTACACTCTCTCCAACATTTTGATGAAGGTGATATTCCCTACTCCAAACCTCCTGATAAATGCTTATAAGAATTTAATGTTTCTATTGTTAAGCAAGATAATTTTAATAAAAGGGTGCAAAATCATTTAATGGAAAACTCTAGAGCTATTATTGAGTTAAAAGATATTGTGGAAAGAACCTCTAATGATGTTAAAATGCTTGTTAAACATTTTCAAATGGTTCAAACTCAAATTGATCAGCTTATTAAGGTACAAAAAGACTTGCTAGTTAATGCTGCTAAAGAAAAACATGCGTATGAAATTAGAACTAAAAGTGGTGCTGCCACCCAGGATCCTCTATATCCTGAAGGGCATCCTAAAAGAATTGAGAAAGATTCTCAACAAATTGAAAATAGTGGTACTTCTCCTAAGAAAAGGAAAAAGAAACATAAAACTATTGTAGAATCTTCTGAACCTGCTAAAGATCCTAATAGTATATATGTATCTGATGCTGAAACTAAAAGTGGTAATGAAAAAAATGATGCTCCTGATAAAGAAAAAGTTGAAGTAGAACCTGAAAGGCACACTAAGAATATTAAATACACTAAAGAAGATTTTGTTGCTAAGAAACATGGTAGTGAAAGAGAGCCTTGGGTACAAAAACCTATGCCTTTCCCTGATAAGAAACACAAGTCAAAGGAAGATGAACACTATAACAAGTTTTGTGAGTGGATGAAACCTTTATTTTTGCAAATACCTTTGACTGATGCTATTAAATTGCCTCCTTATTCAAAGTATATGAAGGATATTGTCTCTAATAAAAGGAAGATCCCTAATGAAGAAATTTCTACTTTGCTTGCTAATTATTCCTTTAATGGTAAGGTTCCAAAGAAACTTGGAGACCCAGGGATTCCAACTATTCCATGCTCTATTAAAAATAGTTATGTTAGAACTACTTTGTGTGATTTGGGAGTAGGAGTTAGTGTTATGCCTTTTTCTCTCTATAAGAGACTTCAACTGGAAAAAATAATACCAACTGATATATCTTTGCAAATGGCTAATAAATCTACTACTATTCCTGTTGGTATATTGTGAGGATGTACCTACTCAAGTGGCTCATAATTGCTTGATATTAACTGATTTTGTTGTGCTTGAAATGCCTGAAGGTGATAATATGTATATTATTCTTGGGAGACCTTTTCTTAATACTGCAGGAGCTGTTATTAATTGTAATCAAGGAAAGGTGACTTTTAATGTTAATGACAAGGAGCATACTGTCTATTTCCCTAAGAAGAATGATAGGACTTATGGTTTAAATTCAATTGAATATGTTGAGGGCATCCAAGTTGGAGAAATATATTGTCCCATACCACGAGAAAAATATGAAACTATTATGATTGGGACCATTGATATTAAGGTTGAGGTAACATAATCATTAGTGGAATACAAAGTTTTGTTTCATATAAAATTGGTTTGGTAACAAGACCTGATCAACCTTGTTAACAAAGGGATTTTAATGAACAAAACAATGTTTTCACCTTGATTATCTTTGCTTACTTTTATTTTATCCATTTTAGTTTTTGCTTTCGTTTAGTTTACTTCTCTGTTGCTAGTTGCTTGTATATTAGAGTGTCTTAGAACTTCTGAAGTTTTAGCTTTGTTTTGTCATTGCATCATTCCAAAAACATCTTTCTGTCAGAAAATCATTCATCTATACGTGAAAATTGCTCAAAAATAAAGTGTCTCGAAAAATTCTAGAAAACTCATATTAAATTTTTACGTGAAAAAAGGGACAGAGAAGTGCCTGGAGTTACCCAGGGGGCCCACCAGGCAGGCACACCACTTGGTGGCGCGGCCACCCAAGGGGCACGCCTAGCCATGGTGTGGGCCACCCTGGCCCTCCACTCACTCTCTCACTTCCCACTGCCTTCTCTCTCCCGACAAAACACCAGCTCATTGCTCAAAATCGCGTTCTTGCTATTCTTGTCCATGATTTGTCGATCTCCTTGCTTAGCCCATCTTTGCTGCTGAAATTTGGAGCATTTGTTCTTCGGTATGTGACTCCTCCGCTTGTCCAAGTAGATTTGTGTTTAGTGGTTTATATCTTGAGTATTTTGCTGCTGTAGGTGATAGGTTATGTGAGCTTGTAAGCTTGTTCAATGCTTAGAGATATTGTTTTGATCCATGTTTAGGCCTCTTACAAGTCCCTATGAGTAGTTCCCTTCATTATGTAATCACTTTGCAATCACTTGTATGATGGTTGTCCTAAATTTCAGCAAAATAAGATGAATGAACACCAACTCAACCAGCATGAACTAAGGTTGCCTGATGTTATGAAGGTTCACTGAGAAGAGGAAGTTTTTACTTCCATCTATACATGCCCCGAATTCATGAGGGCTGCAGGGATTTCTCAGGACTTCCATACTTTAATTGCTAATGCAAGGTCGGAGCATTTTGTGGGAGATGAACCTTACCAATTTGTGAAACTAACTATGTCGGTGGTGTAGGACTTTCGATTTAGTTGCTCTTTGCCTAACCACATGGTTCACTATAAAATTTACAATATAGCTGTCAACCTTCCTTTTTATGACTTTTGTGCATCTATTAAAGTACCCTAGTGGGGATCGTGTGAAAGGATTAAAGAGCGACCTACACCACTAATGGACTTGTATGCGGAGATTTTCCAAGGGAGCAGCTTCTCAAAGGAGAGTGGGAAAATTTGTAACATTCATCTCCTGTCTATTCGCTACTTTGCTTACTTTATTGCCTAGTGTGTTCTTGCTAGGAAAACTGCTAATAAGTTATCCTCATATGATCTAGCATTCATCTCAGCTTCTTTAAAACAAGATAGGACTTACAATTTGGATGCCTTGATAGCTTTCCGTCTTGATGCTAACCGCGAGAAGGTTGGAATTTGTGGAGGCCTCATCGCCTCTCGTTTATTAGCTTTGCATGGTGTAGTGCCTCATCATCTAGACCTACAGTTTCCCATAGAGAGGCTTGACCTTAATTCCATGATACAGCATAAATTTGTTTCTTCTTGGGCTAATTTTAGTGATTTGTCTTATGAAATAACCTTTCTCAAGGCTGGTTGGAGAAGGAGTAAGTCTGAGCGAGTTGTTCTTTTGCCTGCACCTGTTTTGTTTAACCTTGATACCAGGGTAGGATGGCCACTCACCGAGGAAGAACTCGATGCATACCTGGGAGAGCTCTCCCAACAGGAGCAGGATACTGGAAGGGAGGTTACAGATGATTCGGTCGAGCCCTCGAATGAGGGGGAGTCTTCATATCAGCAGCCTACCTATGATTGGGGAGCTTCTTCTTCTTCCCAAGGTCCTAATCATAATCATTCTTACGATGACCCGCCTGCTTGGAACCCTTACCTGCATTGGGGTTGATACCCACTTAGGCCAAAAGCCTAAGCTTGGGGGGAGGTACACCGACATCACACTCATCTACATATCATGTTTAGTCGGTACTTTGTATATCCATGTTTTGTTCTCTTTTTAGTTTTCGTTCCTTATTTACTTTTGCTTTCCAAAACACAAAAAGACCAAAAATATTTTTGTTGTTTCTCTTCTTTGTCTTTTTTGCCTTGGTTTGCTTCTTCCGTTTGGCTTTGTCTTAATTATTCGAAAAACCCAAAAAGATTTTGCTGTGTTTGTTCTTCCTTTTTGTTCTTGCCTTTAAAAATCAAAAACACCAAAAATAATTGTTGTTCTTCTTTGGTTTTGTGAAGTTTGTTGCAGGGTTCAGCAGTCCTCAGTGAAATTTGGTTTCATGTTATTATTCAAGCCACACAAGTGAAGGGCAATAATGAGGATTAATGACAACTTGAGGTGTGGTAAGAGGCTGGTAACAAACTCTATTTGTTTTCTTTTTTGTACATATACTCATCATTGTGGGCATGCTTAGTCTGTTCATGTAGGGTGTATGTTATTTATGGATGCTTAGTAGTTCTTGCTTTCTTATGATTAGCTCTAGCTTGCTAATTGTTTGTAGCATGTCATATGAATGTTTGCTTGCATTGTTCTATTCATAACTTGGTATGACACTATGGTATCCTCCTCTGAATGTTTCATTCGAATTGACTTGGCACATGCTCACGCATGCATATGACTGAAACAATAATTAGTTAAGCCTCGATGAATTATTTTGCCTCAGGGGTCTTGAATCACTTCCATGCCATAATTAGTCCTGTTTTTTGCAAGCATGATTATGACAGTTATTGCTCTCTCATTTGTTGCTCCCTTACTATTGCTAGCCTTCACTTGCACTGAGTATGAGCTCTACTCATGTTTCCAACTCCCCAAAACCAATATTGCCAGAAATGTCCACCATACCTACCTATTAGCATCATTTGCTAGTCTGTGCATATTCAGTATGCCTTGTTTCTTCCGAATAAAATGTTTGCTTGTTATGAGAAAGTTAGTTAGTAAAGCTCTGACGAACTTGATGTCACACTTTACTTTCTTGCACTTAATAATCTTGAACCATTGTGTCCGTCTTTGTTGCGTATATGCTTGCGCTTTATGAGTTGAAGTTAGCAGAACCATGTATCATGGGGAACGCTTTCAACATTGCACTTATTATTCCGTTGATATCATGATTCTTTTGCTTATGGATCCCGACAGTGTGAAATAAAAGGGGAACTTGTAAGATCATGGAGTTTGTATGTGTGTTAGAGAAACGCCTGGGCCGCTAGCCTAAGCCATGCCTAATCATGGTGGAAACTTGCAGCATAACCATAATGAGCATTCTATGAAGCATCCTCAATAAAAACCTATGCAAATAGCAAATAAAAAGATCGCTGAGATGCTCATTGTCTGGTGCCTTGTCATTTTGATATGGGATAGCTCCTGTGTCATGGGGTAAGGGGTACCCCGTTGGCGGTTCTCTATGATACATATGTACTTACAATGACAAGAGCTTACTTGTAACCGAAGTTGAGTAGCATGAGGTTCGGCACTCGTAAGCAAGGGGCATGAGATTTCAACTTATAACTTGTCAAGCATATCCTCTTAGTTGTGTCTCTTTAACCTTAACCATTTAAAGATGCTTATGATAGGGGCAATGAGAGCTCAAAGCTAATGAGTACCATACTTTTAGCATTTGGAAGCCTTTCAAACTATTCAAAACCTTTTCACTTCCTTGTTGAGTCACCACTTATTCTATGAGCACTTTCTTGAGAGCATAATTGTCATTCTTAGTGTAATGTGCTTGTCTCAAAACTTGATTAATTATGTCATGACTTTGATGCATGTATCTTTGATATCTTTACTTCTAGTCTTCACTTGAACTTCAGAGGTGCCTGGGCATTTATTTGCCCTACGATCAAAGGCAAGTGAGATACCACTCTATCATACCTTTTTATGAGCATTGCAATGTTTCTTGTGTCTATGTTTCATGCTACTTACTATTTGAGTTAGAATCTCTTCATAGCTTGCAACGAATTTTGAGTAACCTTATCTGCATACTCCTTATTATGAATTGACCAAGTACTTGATCATATGCTGAGAATATATACATCTTATGAAGCAAATGTGTTCTTGAAAGTTTCTTTTATCGCACTCAGTTTTCAACTGAATTGCTTGAGGACAAGCAATAAGCTAAGCTTGGGGGAGTTGATACGTCCAAAACGTATCTACTTTCCCAAACACTTTTGCTATTGTTTTTCCTCTAAACTTGTGTGATTTGAATACAACTAACATGGACTGACGCTGTTTTCAGCAGAATTACCTTGGTGTCTAGTTTTTGTGCAGAAAATAAACTATCAGAAAAAATCCCGGAAAATATGCCAAAAATCCTATTTCACCAGAAGATTCATGGAGCCAGAAGACAAGACGGAGGAGGGCCATGAGGAGCCCATACCACCTAGCCACGCGGGCTAGGCCAGGCCGCGCCTGGGGGTGGTGTGGCCGCCTCGGCCACCCCCTCGGCCTCCCTCTTCGCCTATAAGTTGCCTCTTGACCTAAAAACAAAGGAGGGTTCGACGTTTTTCCAGAAAGAGTTCCGCTATGCCGCCACCACCAGATTCCACGATTTGGAACCAGAAACTCCGTTCTGGCACCCTGTCGGGATGGGGAATTGGAGGAGATCATCACCATCATCATCACCATCGCTTCTCCATCGACCATCCATGTTTACCCCATCTACGAGTGAGTAATCCCCCGCTGTAGGCTATGGGGATGGTAGGGATTGGATGAGATCGTTCATGTAATGGCATCAGATTGTTAAGGCATGGTGCCTAGTATCTATTATTAGTGCTTTTTGACTTTGTTGCAACTTGTTATGCTTAATGCTTGTCACTAGGGCCCGAGTGCCATGATTTCAGATCTGAACATGTTATTGATTCATTATGATAGTATTGTTTATGGTCTTACCTGCAAGTTGTATAACATATTGTTGTCCGGAACCAAAGGCCCCGAAGTGACAGCAATCGAGATAACCGGAGGGGATGGCTTTGATGTGAGGATCACATGTGTTCACGGAGTGTTAATGCTTTGCTTCGGTGCTCTATTAAAAGGAGCACCTTAATTGCCAGTAGTTCCCTTGAGGTCCTGCTGCAAATGGGCTGGCGGGACAAAAGATGTTGTGCAAGTTCTCATTGCGAGCACGTATGACTATATATGGAACACATGCCTATGATTATTTAGTACTTGGATGCTTTATCTTATTTATCTGCAAATGCCCTATATCTTGATTGCTATATGAATTGTCTTGTCCATGCAACGCCCGACCATCCATCCCTATGCCTATCGCGCTTTAATCCTACTATTTACTGCAATTGTTACTATTGTCTGTACTTTTACTACTGCTATTACTTTACTATTGCTACTACAAAACTGTTGCTACTGATAAACTGCTCTGAGCAAGATTGTTTCTAGGTGCAGCTGAATTGACAACTCAGTTGTTAAGGCTTATAAATATTCTTTGGCTCCCCTTGTGTCGAATCAATAAATTGGGTTTCACTTCCCTCGAAAATACTACGATACACCCCCTATACTTGTGGGTCATCATCACCCTCATTGCATTGTAGGAAATCCTCTCCTACTATAGCATCCAAAGCATATCTATAGCAAAGAGCAAGTCCATACTAGAAACTAATAAGAAACAAGCTTAGAGTCATTTTAGGTTCAGGTTTTTCATGTAAATCAAAGATTCTAGACCAAGCTTCTTTGAAACTCTCTTCAATTCCTTGTTCGAAAGTAAAAATCATTTCCTCAGGCGACATAGTGATTGGAGCAATGCTAGACATAATAGCAACTTGAGATAGGAACTAATTTTTTTGTGTGTTTTTGATAAAGGAAGCAAACCAGTACAACTAATTTTTTGTGTGTTTTTGATAAAAGAAACAAGCAAACAAAGCAAAAATAAACTAAGCAAAACAAAAAACAAACTAAAGATATTGGTTGTGAGGGACTCCCCTTATGAAGATGTCCTTGACTTCTCGGCAACGGCGCCAGAAAAAAGGCTTGATGGCTCAGGATACGTTGAGCTCGTTGGGAACTCCAAGAGGAAGGTATGATGAGCACAGCAGCAAGTTTCCCTCAGTTATGAAACCAAGGTTATCGAACTAGTAGGATCAAGGAAACAACCCCAAGGTGTTGCTACCAACTTGGAATCCTGCACAACACAACCACAAAGCTTTGCCCCAACTTACAGTGAGGTTGTCAATCTCACCGGTTTTGCTAAAAACAAAGGATTAAACATATTGTGTGGAAGATAGTAATTGCTTACAGAAATTAAATAGTAAATATTAGATGGTATATCAATGGTAAAAGAATGGACCAGGGTCCATAGTTTACTAGAGGTGATTCTCCTTAAGATAAATAACATGTTGGGTGAACAAATTACAGCGGGGCAATTGACAGACTCGAGAAAGCATACAATGCATATACTAATCATCTTGACTCAGATTTGATTGGGCATTACAACATTATACATAGACCGTAATCCTGCATCTATGACTAATAATCCAACTTCAGGTTATCATCCGAACCCCCTCCAGTATTAAGTTGCAAGCAACAGATAATTGCATTAAGCAAAGTGTGTAGAGTAAACAAGACGATTGTCCTATGGACAAAGGATTGTTGTTTTCTCCCTAGTAGCAACAACACATCAAGCACCTTAGAGATTCCTGTCACTTCCCCAGATTACTAGAGGCATGAACCCACTATCGAGCATAAATACTCCCTCTTGGAGTTGCTAGAATCTACTTGGCCAAGATAGCTACTACCAACAGAAAGCATGCAAGATCACAAATAACATAGACATGATAGAATCAATAATCAATCTGAAATAGCATCTCAATATCCATCGGATCCCCCCCCCAATCTAGCGATCGATATGGTGGCGGCTCCAGACTCTTCCATGGATTTCTGATTGGGTCTTTGATCCGGTACTTAGGGTTTTCATCCTGAGAGGCTTTTATAGGCGAAGGGGCAAGGTCGGTGGAGCACCAGGGGCCCACACCCCCTGGTGACGCCCCCCAGGCTGCGCCGCCACCAGGTGTGGCTGCCCTGGTGCGCCACTTCGTTCCCCGCCGGACTCTGTGTTGCTTCGGGTAAAATATTGACTTTGGCTTTTGTCCCGACCAATTTCGAGAATATTTCCTTAATAGCTTTTCTGAAACCAAAAACAGCAAAAAACAGGCAATTGGCATTGTGGCATCTTGTTAATAGGTTAGTTCTAGAAAATGTATAAAAAATACCTCAAAGTATGAACTAAACATAAGAAAGTAGATACTAAACAAGCATAGAACATCAAAAATTATAGATACATTTACGACCTATCAAAGTTCCATAGACCTTGGCCTTACACATATAGGAATGATGAAGATCATACCACGATGCACAAGATACTAATTAAGTGCTAGAACTATATAATATCACCTTTTGCATCTTATATTACTTGTATGGCGATTTAGTACCATTATAAGGTGATCCCTCATTTAAATATCAAGATTAAAATGTGTTCTTACTTTAGTATGCAACATTAAGAAAGTTTGTCGCTTCGAGACACCACATAATGATCAGGTGTGATAGACTCTACATTCGCATACAATGGGTGTAAGACAGTTTTACACACACGGGTACTAAGGTTCTTACTTGGCGAGCCTAGCATGTACAGACATTTCCTTGGAACATGAACCAAAAGGTAATGCATGAGTCATATGGTTGATATGATGACCATCTAGATGCTTGCCTTTGAAGATGCACCAATTCACGTGATGATCGGTCTTAGTGTAATGGATCTGGTTCATGTAATCACCAAAAAGACACGAGGGATGTTGTTTTTGAGTAGGAGTTCATTTGTAATTATGGATTAGCTAAACTCAATCTATCATAAACTTAGTCTTAATAAGCTTTGCAAATTTTGATGTAGATGGCACCACCTGCTTTTAATTTCAATGTGTTCATGGAGAAAGAGAAACTTGCAACGAATGGTAGCAACTTTACCAACTGGGCCCTAAACTTGAGGATTCTCCTCACTGTTGCACAAAAGAATTATGTGCTAGAAGCGCTGCTAGGCCCCCCACCACCTGATGATGCTTCTGACGATGTAAAGAATGTTTACTTAAGTCGTCAGGAGGACCACAATATTGTTCATTGCAGCATATTGTATGGGCTAGAGCCGGAACTCTGAAAGCGTTTTGAGAATGGCAATGCCTTTGATACCATGGGTGAATTGAAAATTATTTTTGATACCCATGCTACTATTGGAGAGTTATCATGCTTCAGAAAAGTTCTTTAGCTGCATGATGGAGGAGAACAGATCCGTTAGTGAGCATGTACTCAAAATATCTGGGTACGCTGATAAGCTTGTAGCCTTGGGAATAAAGATTCCCATTGACTTAGGCATACATCATGTTCTCCAATCTCTGCCACCAAGCTACAAGATCTTCGTAATGAACTATAACATGCAGGCAATGAAGAAGTATCTCCCCGAGCTTTTGCCAATGCTTAAGACTGCTAATGTAGAGATTAGGAAAGAACGTCAAGTGTTGATGATCAATAAGACCACCAATTTCAAGAAGGACAAGAAGGGTAAACAGAACTTCAAGAAGGGCGGCAAAGTTGTTGCTGCGCCTAAGAAGAAGACCCGTGCTGACCCTAAGCCTGATACCGAGTGCTACTATTGTAAGGGGACTGGCCACTAGAAGTGCAACTGCCCCAAATATCTGGTAGACAAGAAGGCCGGCAAGATGAACAAAGGTATATTTGATATACATGTTATTGATGTGTACTTGACCAGTACTCGTAGTAGCACCTGGGGTATTTGATACTGGCTCAGTTGCTAATATATGTAACTCGAATCACGGGATGCAGAACAGGCAACCACTAGCAAGGGATAAGGTCACAATGCGTATCAGCAATGGATCAGGAGTTGACGTGATCGTCGTCAGAACGCTGCCTCTCCATTTACCGTCTAGATTAGTTTTAAACTTAATAATTGTTATTTGGTGCTTGTGTTGAGCATGAACATTGTATCCAGATCGTGTTTACTATAATACAGTTATTCATTTAAGTCGGAAAACAAGGGTTGTTCGATTTATATGAATTATATCTTTTATGGTCATGCACCTATGTTGAATGGTTTATTTATTTTGAATCTCAATAGTATTCATAATGTTGATGCCAAAAGGATTAAACTTGATAATGTTATATCTGCATATATGTGGCACTATTGTCTAGGTCATATTGGTGTAAAGCGCATGAAGAAGCTCCATTCTGATGGACTTTTAGAATCACTTGATTTTGAATCATTTGACACATGTGATCCATGCCTTTTGGGCAAGATGTCTAGAACCCCGTTTTCTGGTACAATGGAGTGGATCACAGATTTATTGGAAATCATACATACTGATGTATGTGGTCCAATGAGTGTGTTAGCGCGAGGTGGATATTGTTATTTTGTTACTTTCACAGATCATTTGAGTAGATATGGGTATATGTACTTGATGAAACACAAATCTGAAACCTTTGAAAAGTTCAAGGAATTTCAGAGTCAAGTGGAAAATCATCATAATAGAAAGATTAAATTTTTGCAATCTGATCGTGGAGGTGAGTATCTAAGTAATGAATTTGGCACACACATGCGACAGTGTGGAATAGTTTCACAACTCACGTCTGCTGGAACACCACATCCTAATGTTGTATCGGAGCGTCGTAATAATACCTTATTGGATATGGTGAAGGGTTTGCAGCATAGAAAACAAAAAAAATCCTATGATGTGAACTACTATACGCCAGGATCTATCTACTAGATACAAGCAACAGGTGGATATACATCCATAGAGAACATACCCTCGAAGACAACAAAGCTTTGTTAACGAGATGAAACTCGTGGATGATGTAGTCGTACACTTGCTGTTCTCAAGATCGTGATGAAGTTCAACAGGTCCAGCTCCAGCACGTCCATCAGATCCAGCTCTAGCAAGTCTAGCACCACCAAGTCCAGCACCACAAAGCAGCGGTGCATTTGTGATCACACACACATCCGGTACCCCGACAACCTCCATCCCTCTCTCCAGCAAAGCAGCAAAAGAAGCAACTCCTTTCCAGATAAAGCCACCGGGAACATGTATCTCACTAATCCGAGACCATGGGGAAAATACTAGAGGGGGAGAGAGATCCTTCACGAGGAGGTGTGAGTGTGAAGGTGTGAGAGGGGGGCCTTTTATAGGAGGAGAGGAGGGTACCCCTCCCATGGTCGGCGCCCATGGAGGGTGTCCCTTCACCTCCCTCATTCATGTGGTGGTAACCCCCTCCACATAAATATGCCCCTTCACATTCTCTATTAAAGTCATTTAATTTCTCCAAATTTAATGCTCTCTCATTTAATAAAACTATTTTATTAATTTTATTCAGAATTTTGTTAATTACTTTAATTAACAAACATTCACATAAAACCCCCTACAACATTTCAATATTACATGTAGAACTAATTTCAGCAATTTCACCTGAAACAGTTTCGGTATCTATTGAAATAATCCCGGTGCTTTCTTAAATCTTTATATGAAACATATTTTCTCCAAATGGTGTCAGTATCCCTTAAGTGTGTCACCCTATGGTTCGCGAATAATGCAGACATGATCGAGACCCCTCTCAGATCAATAATCAGAAGCGGGACCTGGAGATCCATACTGAGTCCCACATATTCAACGATGACTCTTGTGATCGTGTGAACCTTTAACATCATAACTAAATCCCTTTGTCTCGCGATATATTACATGTCCGAGATTCGATCATTGGTATCTCTATACCTAGTTTGATCTTGTTACTGACATGTACTCTTTTCTCGTTCCCGTGATATAATATTCTACTGATCTCATCACTTGCTTGCAAGCTAACCAATGTGATATCACCGAGAGGGCCCAGAGTATATCTATCCGTCATCGGGATGGACAAATCCCACTCTTGATCCATGAGCCTCTACATAACACTTTCGTAGCACTGAACCCACCTTTATAATCACCCTTTCACGGTGTGATGTTTGATGTTATCAAGAAACTCTTCTAGTGTTAGTGATTGACATGATCTCATGGTCTAAGAACTAGGATTACTTTGTATGATGTTATAGCAATATAAACACAATGACTTTGATCGTAATGCTATACTTAAGATGAATGTTCATCACATCATTCCACTAATGTTGTGACCTCGTTATTAACAACATCCAATGTCCATGATCAGGAAACCTTGATCATCTTGTTAATCAACGAGCTAGTTTATAAGAGAGGCATAACTAGGAACTTTACTTTTGTTTATTAAACACACATGTATTAACGTTTCCAAATTAATACAATTATAGCATGCAAAATAAACATTCATCATAAATAAGGAATAAGATAATAACCACTTTATTATTGCCTCTCGGGCATATTCCCTTCAGTCTCCCACTTGCACTAGAGTCAATAATCTAGTTTGAAAAACTTTGCGTATTGAACACCTATGGCTTTCTAGTGTTGCATATAATCGATTGCTAGTGGTTAACATAATCTCCGGATCTGACAGTTTCAGGTCTGTGTGTATTTGCATGTCTTTGCGTCTCTAGGCATCACTCATTCTCAAATGAGATGGCATTGTATAAATTTGGTCCTTTGGTGAGACCTTTAGTTTGTTCGGGTTAAAATATGTTGATATTATTGTCATACAATATATCTTCATAGTATTAGCACACTTTAAACCATACCTAGTTTGATAACAAACTACCTAACACAAATGCCCTCCTTTGCTGCTACCATACCAGTCATATACTTAGCCTTTTGTTGTAGTATCCGTCACAATGTCTCAACTTTGGAACTCATCCAAATCCATCATGGAACATCCTTTCCATTACATTGTGCCACCCATAGTATAAATTGAGATAAATTTTAATTTGTATCTTGTGACAAAACTAGTATCAATGTAACACTTTACAATGAACTACCTTTAACTATTTGTCACTTATACATGATATATTCTTAGTTCTTCCAAAGCTCATAAGAATATCTTTACTGTCATCCAAGGATCATCTTGTGAATCATTCTAGTATGTTCTCATAACATTTAGAGCATAGGACATATCTGGATATATACATATCACAGTATAATTGATCAAAATCTTCATGTGATTTTACTCACCAAGTGTTGAAACACTTGAATCTTGATGCAAACCTTTCCATGCAGCAAGAACCTTTCTTGTTGTTTTCATATTGAACCCTTTCAATATCTCATATATGTATGTCTGGCACAACCATATTAGTGCCTCAATCTATCCATATAGACATTGATGCCAAATATCCCGGTTTTGCCCAAGTCTTTCAACGAAATCCTATTTTAATGAAATTCTTAACTTGTGTCAATAAAAGATACATCATTTACAATCAACTATATGTACTCTGCATAATGTATTGGAAATTTGTCTCAGTGCTCCCACTTAATTTCTTGCAAATGCAAGCATCTTCATCATCTCCGATGAATTTAAACTCCTTTAACATTTTCATCACGGTGAAGATTCCAACTCCACTATGCTCACTTCAACTATTGAAGTTTGCATTCCCTTTTAGCACCCTTTGAATTAACAAAACCCTTCGGACCATGTCATGTACACGTCCTAGGTAACCATTCTATTAGAAGAACCTTGTTTTGTTTATTCAACTACCATATACCAAATTATATGTATTGGTTGCTACATTAATCCGTCAAGACTAAATATCGCTATGAAAGATCAAATCTTGTCATAGTCAACTCCTTGAACATTGCCGTAAACTTCTTTCCGACATGTCGACTATTTCATAGATGCTAAACATCCATGTCTATTTGTTTATAGATCCAAACACGACCGATAGGCTTCACACCTTTCCGGAGGGTCTTCCAAGTTCAGAAACTTGATTTCTCGTGTATGGATACTATCACGGATTTTATGTCTTCTAGTCATATTATGGAGTCAGGGCCCATCATCACTTCTTTGCATGCAGTCAGTTCATCATTGTTAAAACAATAACGACTTGTTTATCAAATCTCACTATTTGATTCTTACCTGATGCATACAGTTCAAATTGGAACTCTAATCTCCAAGATCACACCCTTTGTAATCACGGGAGCCATGAGCATTGTGGCCACCATCGGGACACTTCCGGCGTTGTGGGGCCTCCGGATTAATCCTCCGAGAATCCCTGTTATCCATACACCACGATCCCATGATCAGTTAGTCGTGGCACATAACCGACAAGTATTAATGTAAACATCCATTACTTAAGCGGATACATGTCATAACTTACATGCCGTTATGGCTACATCAATACTCATCAACGGAACTTCATCAAGCGTAGAGCCCGAGCCATGCCATAACCAACAAGCAACTGACTGGGAGAACGTCCTAGCTCGCATAGTCGTTAACCTTCTTCTTGATATCTGACCAAGTTAATAGCCAGGGACAATGGCAGTGAGTACTTTGAATGTACTCGCAAACCACCACGGTAAGTTAAACAAGATAATGCAGTTGGGCTATGGTGGGATAGCTCTATCTAGGGTTGTTTTTGAAAAGCCTAGATTTCTCTTGGAGATATGGCATCTCTATATCTTTTGTTTAAAAAGAGTTTTGAAAACATGTCTCCATTTTATAAATCGGGATACCTCCATATCCTTGATGAAAACCTTTTTGAAAACAGTTTTAGAGAAAAACCCCTTTTTAACATCTTTGACCATCTCTGGTCAAAACAAAACCTTAAATTCAGGTCCTCACAGGACCTCCATACTTTCATCCATGTTTCCGAGACCACCATTTGGATACTCCTAGCCATCACATTTCAAACCGTCCTTGACCATGGACACGGCTATTTGAATAGATTATACTCTACAGAGTTTGTCCACTTTACCCACAAGAATCAATACATACACCGGGATACAACCACGGCCCGCTACACACGGTAAATGGGGGTTCAGATAATCAAACCTAACCTTTCATTTGTCATCCCTAGCAAAGGCAGCTTTTCCTTTTGGGTTTGTTCTCCTCGCCAACGAGTATGTGGCATCCGGCCATAGTCCTGCCTTCCGTACACGCGTATACCCAAACCGCAGCTTGGCGTATACCTTAAATTGGTGACTCCACTTCCTTCCGTACTACCAAAGTCATACCGTACGCGGGATGCCCAATTGTTGCACCGGCAACAAGCCGAAGCAAGCTGCAGGCCCCAGATCCGTAGATCTGTTGTAGAGCCCACCCAGAGTTCAAGGGATTTCTCCCCATTAGCAGTGTACAAGCTGCCCTGGCTAAAGACAACAAACTACGAGCTAATCCCCAGTTCCTGGGGTAATGTGGCTGCACGGATAAATTGTTCCGGTAAAGGCGTAGAACATTCCTTCTCTTTCTCTTATCCATTTTCTCATTTCTCATCATCACCATTTATTTAGTTAAAATATCCACTTGGAAACGATGCCTCTTCCCAAGGGTTTTACAAAGCATTTTAGAAACATTTGTAGTAGGGTAATCCCAAAACAATTTATTTATCAGAAAACAATAGTTTCCAACGGGGTAAGATGCTAGTCATCATAACCTCAATCTTAAGGGGGTAAAAGGTAGGTATACATCAGGGTGGGTGTCATGAGGGACACCAAGTCATAACTTGGAGGAGCCAAGTTATTAGCGCAGTATTTATAAAACAAGACATGCTGATAGTAATGCAATTTCTAAAGGAGATACAAAACAGGTAATAAATGGAGTAGGGCAGGTATCGGAATTCAGGAAGGGTGGCTTTCCTGAGAGCAGCAAACTGGCAATATATGTCCCTGGATTTCTTCTTAGAATACCATCATAACCAAATATAATGTAGCACCCCAATAAAACCACCACTAGAAAATTGCTTGGTGTTTTTGTTTTGTGCATCATCATGACCACATGCTCATGTCATCATGCCACATTGCATTTGAGCATCGTCATGTCATCATGCATATTTTGCTAAAACTATTTTCTAAAAAGCCTATCTTTGTTTTCTAAATATCCCCCGTCTTTATTTCAAATCTAAACCACGGTCTTTTTCAGATCTTTGGTTTGTCTAAAAACTATTTGCAAAAATCTTTTAAAAACAAAATAAATAAAAATGTTTTGTACCGGGAGAGGCAGCTCAGCCCGTAGGCCAGGCTACCTACCACCCCAGCCGGCCCGACCCATCCCAGACCAAACCCTAAACTAGAAACCCTAGCCTAGACCCTAACTGCCGCCGCACTCACCCGCGTGCGTGCTACCACACCGAACGCGCAACACACAGCAGCGCCCGCGCTATCACGCTACCTCGCAGCTGCGCACTACACCTGTAGTAGCGCCACGCTTCGACGCACCTTGGTCCCACCCCATCAACGACATCAAGACCGCGTCCATCCCGTGTCCCTGGCCCACCCAGGATCGATCCACCCCACCGATGCGACTGACCCCTCCGCTCGATTCCCCATCCCCTTCTCGCTCTTCCCTCCCCGAGCCTGGCCCACCCTCGCAGAGACCGCATCCACCCTAAGTTGCCATCTACCGACGCGCTCGATCCCCATCGCCTCCTGTCGCCTCCACCTACCCTCGACCCTCACGCAACCCCCACCTAACCTCGATCCCCAGCAACCTCGTGCGGCCGCCTGAGCCCAAGCGTCTCTCCGTCGCCTCAGTCTCCTCCCAGGTCGCAGCATCCTCCGTCTGCCCCTCGCTCGACCCAGCGCTGCCGCCCGAGCAGAGCCCCAGCCTCACCGCCCCGGGTCGATCTCGTCGCAAGGCCGCCTCACCGCCTGAGCTCCTCTCCGCTCTGCCAGCGTCTTAACCGCCGGCCACGCCGCCCTCCTCCCGTCGCGTCTGCCTCTGTGACCACGCACGCGTGCCGCCGTCGCGGGACACCCAATCTCGGGCCGCTGCTGCTGGCCTCTCTCTCTGACGTTGTTGCATTGGCCCAAGCCCCAAGGACCGTCGCTTGGCGCTTGCCGCCACCTCGTCATGCCCCTGCATCACCATGAGCACTGCCCTCTCCTGCCGTCCCTCATCCTCGTACTGGTGTCTGCTGTCGTGGTGTGTTCGGTGCTACTGTGGTGGTTTCCTATAGTACCAGTGGGGTTGCTCCATGTGTTGCATTTTGATTCTGATCGCGAGAAGATGGGATGTGATGTTTGTTAGGGCGACCGTGTGAAAATGGATAAGTGGCGATGCTCCTTTTGACAAGTTAGACGAGTACCACGCCAAGACCAACAAGACCGACTCGATGCCGATGAGACCTAGGGATGCACATGGTGACACTCAAGACCCCGATCTCGGGCCTGAAGATCGATCCCGCTGGACCCCAAACCTCACGGAACGCCAAGGTCTCCTTTCCGGAACCACCAAGCCCTCTGTCATGGATCCGATGGCCGGACCCGAAGACCGATCCCAGAGTTCAAAGACCGATCCCGTCGAACCCCGAGACCCCGGATCCAAACCCCCAATGTGTGACCTCTATCCGAGACCCCTATTTCTATAATAATGACATATAATTGTTGCATATTTAATTGTTCATGCTTGCACACATGTTTGGTGGGTTTGGGGCAGTATATATTCATCTAATAATTAAATATGGAGACTATATGCGAGCAAATCTAGTCTTATATTGGCTCCATTTAAATTTGTGTAGCAAACCGATGCCATGTTTTGCCTTGTTAATTCAACATTTAAATTGTGGGGTATCTAAACAATATGAACCATCTAATTAATTGTCGAGACCCCGGTTCCGCTTAATAATGTCTAATTGCACCGCATCTCATGCCATGCCATGCATCATATCATAATCATGTCGGATCTTCTGCCTAGTATTAAACAATGCATCCGGTGTTTCTTTTAGTGCTTTGGTTCTTCGCGGATTAGGCCGTTGAGTGGATGCGAGTATCGACAAGTCCTTCGGATAATGTACCTTCGGCAATGTTTCCCAGGCGAGCATTCTCCCCCTTTCTACCTATTTTGCATTTATAGTCTTTATTTCCTCCTATTGATCTATTGGTATCCGTGTTGCGATGCTTTAGTTTCCGTACCATTTATATTCCTTGTAGCCTCTATATTGCCTTGGACACATCCTATTGCCTGTTGTTTGATAGATAGTCGGCCTTGCAAGTCGTAGTTGCTTGCTCAGGTGCTGCTTCGCGTCGTTGTTGTTCCACCATTGTTGGAAGATTGGCACATGCTTAATGGTGGAGAGGATCATGACTTTAATTACAACTTGATATTAAAATGTTGGGAATAGATATAACTAATACAGAGGCACCGGTGGGCAATAGCTAATATTTGGTTCTTCCACGCTCACTTGTGTCCCGTAGGCCCCGAGTACTTGATACCAGTTCCTTGACTATTCACACTATCCACATACGGGAGACTCTATGAATCCCCCTTTGCCTGAGCTTGATTCACACTTTATTTCTTGGGGCCACAAACTAGTTTGGGGCTTTATTACTATCATGTACTTATGCCATGCTTTACTGCTTTATTTACGATTGTGCGTGGAGCACCTGTACTATTTTGGATCGTGCCACGTTTTCGCGGTATCGATAAGCCCAGTCACACTTTCTGGTTCCCAGTCGTTTACAGCCGTCGTCACAAACCTTGGGTCTGTTTCGGAGCCAGCCAACTTCGTTGCGGGTAGCTTAGTGGGGTGTCCCCCTGAAATAATTTATGAATCCTGTGAGTGCATTGTTGTTGCGTTTTATTTGGTTCTTCCCGAGGTTGATCGTGTGTGTGTTGCTATTTGTGCACCCCTGCAGGGTAAATCTTTCGAAAGCCGTGTCCGCGGTTATGAACGACTTGGAGCACAATATCTCGATCATACACAAGCATAACTAAAGTAGTGATATAAATTTGACTTTTACATGTCTAGTAATCAGTTTCACTACAACGGAATGAGTAAATATAAGTGCCAACAACTGGTGGTATTGGGGTGCATCATGTCATATTATACCTGCCTAGTAAGTATTGCAACTACAACGGAACAGTTAACTAAAACTGTCCACTACTTATGCTATTAGGATGACCCATGCTATCTATATCTGACTAGTAAATGCTGCAACTATAATGGAATGAATAAAACTGCCAATTGTGTGAGTTTCTTGGTTTGACTTCCTCGTTTGGTATCGAGGGGGAAAGACCAGGATGGGTATGATTGGTGTTAGTATCAGGTTGGTACCGCACAGGTCTTTCTTATCTCTCTCTAATAGCCGACAGTTGTATCGAGTCTCTATAGGTTGTTTAGTGTTGCTTCGCTGCCGCTTCAGTCCTCCATACCTATGTAGGCGAGAGCCACCGAATTCTAGACTCGCCGTGTACTGGCCTCAGTACTGACCGCTCCCTTTTTCCTTTGCCCTTTGTTGGCACCCCTTTTGTTTTACAGGTTTGAGTTCGACGTTGTTAGCAGGGTTACCCTTCCGGCTTGGCCTGGGCAGGGTTATGGACGCCATTGGTTATTCTTCAGGGCTCTTAGTCCCATTTGCATCTTATCTGTACTCAGATGTTGTATCGTTTTCGAGGTGATTTGGATCTTTGTATTGTATATCTGTATTCTTGACTCATGGAGTCGTTGTTGTATATACATGTTCTCTGGGTCCCATCATGGACTATTGTGTAATGATATTACTTTGTTTTCCACCCGCACGCAAGTGCCTGGTGGGCATCTTTCAATCGTTTCTATGCGGGTTTGGTGGGAATCACTGAAACTTGCATAGGGCCGATTCGAGGGTGTTACAAAGTGGTATCAGAGCCCAGCAGTTGTGATACCCCACTGGTCCAGCATGTAGGATAACCTAGCTAACGGCCGATGTAGAGTGTCAAAACTATTTTTGCAAAATCGGTTGGATAGATCTGATTAGGTCTACTTTTACTCCTTACCCTTGTGCTATTTTACTCTTACCTCCGTGTATTTTGAATCTTCTCTCTTATCTTTTATTTGAGTCCAGGAATTCTCGTGGTTGGGTTTCCGTCGTACCTTCAGGGTTTCGATTCTTTCCTTTTGTAATGGTGTTGCTACATCCGGTCTTCATGATATTTGAGAATTTCCCTCTATGTACCTTTCAGTGGACCAAAATCCACTAAAACCTTTCTTTGTATCTCCCGGTGTTTCCAAGACAACATCATCATCAGCTACCTCAGCTCCGATAAAGGTCCTGCATCACTCCTTTATTTTCCAAAGCTTCTGAACATTATTTGTTGAGATCTTTAGTCTGAATTCTGAGAGTTGGTTGCATAATTCTCCATTCATGTGTAGAGTAATGCTTTGGGTGTGCGATGGACTGATCCACATCCGACTACTCTTATCATTCGCTCTTGTACATTGAATCGGTGGATCTGCAATTACTCCTTCCACTGAAGCTAGAGGTGGCCTTACCTTTTGATGCCTTTACCTTTGCCCTTTGTTCTCCGGAGAGTTCTCTCGATGAACGTGAGCAACGACCCCTTGTTGGTGGTGTCGCCAAATTCAAGATGGAGAAGGATCTTTGTTAGTGGTGTCGCGAGGATCTACACGGAGCGAGAATATCCAGATCATCGGCCTTCTTCCCCCTACCATGAGGCGGATCTCGAGGGCGAGATCCATTGTTAGTGGTGTCAAATTGTACCACCCCGATAAAACCACCACTAGAAAATTGCTTGGTGTTTTTGTTTTGTGCATCATAATGACCACATGCTCATGTCATCATGCCACATTGCATTTGAGCATCGTCATGTCATCATGCATATTTTGCTAAAACTATTTTCTAAAAATCCTATCTTTGTTTTCTAAATATCCCCCGTCTTTATTTCAAATCTAAACCACGGTCTTCTTCAGATCTTTGGTTTGTCTAAAAACTATTTGCAAAAATCTTTTAAAAATAAAATAAATAAAAATGTTTTGTACCGGGGGAGGCAGCTCAGCCCGTAGGCCAGGCTACCTACCACCCCGGCAGGCCCGGCCCATCCCAGACCAAACCCTAAACTAGAAACGCTAGCCTAGACCCTAACCACCGCCGCACTCACCCGTGTGCACGCTGCCACACCAAACGCGCAACACACAGCAGCGCCCGCGCTATCACGCTACCTCGCAGCCGCGCACTACACCTGCAGTAGCGCCACGCTTCGACGCACCTCGGTCCCACCCTATCAACCGCGTCAAGACCGTGTCCATCCCATGTCCCTAGCCCACCCAGGATCGAGCGATCCCACTGATGCAACCCACCCCTCTGCCTCGAGTCCCCATCCCCTTCTCGCTCTTCCCTCCCCGAGCCTGGCCCACCCTCGCAGAGACCGCGTCCACTCCATGTTGCCAGCTACCGACGCGCTCGATCCCCATCGCCTCCCGTCGCCTCCACCTACCCCCGACCGGCACGCAACCCCCGCCTAACCTCGATCCCCAGCAACTTCGCGTGGCCGCCTGAGCCCGAGCGTCTCTTCGCCGCCTCAGTCTCCTCCTAGGTTGCAGCGTCCTCCGTCTGCCCCTCGCTCGACCCAGCGCTGCCACCCGAGTAGAGCCCCGGCCTCACCGCCCCGGGTTAACCTCCTCGCAAGGCCGCCTCACCGCATGAGCTCCTCTCCGCTCCGCTAGTGTCTTAACCGCCGGCCATGCCGCCCTCCTCCCGCTGCGTCTGCCTCCGTAGCCACGCGCGCAAGCCGCCGTCGCAGGACACCCAAGCTCGGGTCGTGTAGCACCCCGCTAAAATCACTACTAGAAAATCGCGTTGTTTTGTGCATTGCATCATCATGACTGCATGCTCATGTCATCATGCCACATTGCATTTGAGCATCGTCATGTCATCCTGCATTTTTGTTTGTTTAAAACTATTTTCTAAAAGCCTAGTTTTGTTTTCTAAATATCCCGTGTCTTAATTTCAAATAAAAACTCCGGTCTTTTCTGGGCCTTTTATTTGTCTAGAAACTATTTATAAAAGCCTCTCTAAAAATAAAAATCTTTTTAGGGGGAGGCAGCCGGCCAGGCCAAAAGGCCCAGCTAGCCGGCCTACAATCCCAGCCCATCTATCTAGACAAACCCTAGCCACCTACCCTTACCCTAACCACCCCGCCAGCCACTCCCTCCCTTCCTTTTTCTCCACCATGCCATCCACCCGCGTAGATGCGCAAACCCTGCTTATCCCCTTGTCCGTTTCTCGCCAGCCCGCTCCTGCACGCTTCCCCTGACCGGCCCCCAACCGAACCCTCTCCCCACACATGGTTAACACCAGCCTGGCCCCACCCTACCCTGCACGTCTCCCTGGTCGCCTCCTGCCTGGTCCGACCTGCCGTATGCAACCCACGCAACCCCCCTGATCCCGTTAGCCAGAGCCTCCCTGCTCGCTGGGCTGGGAGCCACGACCCTGTGACCTGCGCGTCGCTCGGAACCGCAAGATTGGCCTCGGCATGTACCGCCCGCCTTGCCGACCTTTGCAACCAGTCGCCGCCCGCCAGATCTTGAGCCCGTGCTTCGGTCCTCTGCCGCTAGGAGCTCCTCTGACCGACCACGTCGGCGCCGTCGCGTCACCCCGACGCCCGTGCCTCCGCTCGTTCCCCTCTTCTCCAGGACACCGCCGCTGCTCTCCTCGCTCGCCGCGCACGAGTTCCACCCCGCCTCGGAGCTCTTGCCTCGCGCCCGAGCCCTTCCATGTGGTTGTCCCTCATCTCTCTCGGCCGCCTCTCCACTACCTCGTCGGCCCTGCCGCCTCTGTCCCCGAACCAGACCACATCGGCGCCTCCTCCGCATAGTCTGCTGCAGAGCTTGCTGCTCCTCCTTGTTCTCCTGCTGTGTCGACAAGGACACCATCTGCCATGGCCGTTGACACCCGTGGCCTCCCTTTGTTCTTCTACAGTGACCCCAGCTGCTTATCTGTTTTGGCTCTGCCCAAGTGTTTTTCCTCCCGTGTGCTTATGGTGCTTCCTGAAGTTCTGTTGTGGTGGTGAACCTGTTGAGATGATGGCACGGGTAGCGCATATCCCTGTTGATGTAGTGTATACGCTCAAGTGCTTCCCCGTGCGAGCCAAGACCGTCGTTTGTACTGTTTCTGTCGACAAGATATTTGCAGCCACGGATAACGTGATGTCGCCCGGTGCACCATGTTGTCACCAAGAGCGTCTACCATCAAGACCGATGCCGAACCAAGTTCTCCACGGAAACCCAAGGTCTCCTTCCCGGATGCGAGAACCGGATCCAAAGACCGCCAAGATCGCCACCGGAATGCCAAGTTCTTCTTCCCGGAACGCCAAGTTCTTCTTCCCGAAACGCCAAGCTCTCCTTCCGTGGTCCGAGACCGATCCCCATCGAACCGTCCCCCCCCCCCCCCCCGTCAAACCCTGAGACCGGACCCCCGGAACCCAAGATCTTCCGAACCCAGATGTGTGACCCTAAGCCCCTATTTTTATAATATGACATTATCAACTGTCGCATATTAATTGTTCATCTCACATGCATATCATGTGGTTTGGGGGCAGTATGCCGATTCACCTCATAATTAAATATGGAGTCCATATGCAGGATACCTTTGTCTTATTCCGGACTCCATTTAAATTGCGTAGCGAACCGATGCCATGTTTTGCCCTGTTAAGACAACATTTAAATTGCGGGGTAGTTAAATAATTCGAACCGTTTAATTAATTGTCGGGACCCCGGTTCCGCTTAATAGTGTCTAGTTGCACTGCATCTTTGCCATGTCTGCATCATATCATAATCATGCCGGATCTTTTGCCGTAGTATTAAATATTGCATCCGGTGTTTCTTCTAGTGGTTGCTTCTTCGCGGATTAGGCCGATGAGTTGATACGAGAATCGACAAGTTCTCCGGATATGATCCTTCGGCAGTGTTTCCCAGGCGAGCATCTCTCCCCCTTCTACCTATTTTGCATTTATAGTCTTTATTTCCTCCTGTTGTTCTATTGCTATCCGTGTCATGATGCTTTAGTTTCCGTGCACCAGTTATATCTCGTGCAGCCTCTATATTGCCTTGGACACCTCCTATTACCTGTGTTTGGTAGATAGCTGGCCTTGCGAGTCATAGTTGCTTGCTCAGGTGCGATCTCGTGTTGTCAAGTACCACAGTTGTTGGAATGCTGGCAGATGTTTATGGTGGAGATGATCATGACTTTCTATACAACTATTAAATTGCTGGATAACTAATGAAAGAGGCACTGGTGGGCAATATATGCTATTTGGTTTTTCATGCCCACTTGTGTCCCGTAGGCCCCGAGTACTTGATACCTGTTCCTTGACTATCGCACTATCCGCATATGAGACCATGAATCCCCTTAGCCAGAGCTTGATTCATTTCTTATTTCTTGGGGCCACAAACTAGTTTGGGGTTTTATTACTATCCTGTACTTATGCCATGCTTTACCGCTTTATTTACGATTGTGCGTGGAGCACCTGTACTATTTTGGATTGTGACACGTTTTTGCTGTATCGAGAAGCCCAGTCACACTTTCGGGTTCCCAGTCGTTTATCGCCGTCCACACAAACCCTGGCTCCGTTCCGGAGACGGCCTACTTTGTTGCGGGTAGCTTAGTGGGGTGGGCCCCTGAAATATTTTATGAATCCTGTGATTGCTTTGTCGTGAAAGCCTCGTTGGGTTTTGAGTTGGTTTTTCCGAGGTTGATCGTGTGTGTTGCTATTTGTGCACCCCTGCAGGGTAAATCTTTCTGAAAGCCGTGTCCACAGTTATGGACGACTTGGAGCATAGTATCTCGATCATAGACAAGCATAACTAAAGTAGTGTTATAAATTTGACTTAATATGTGACTAGTAATCAGCTTCACTACAATGGAATGGATAATAAAAATGCCAACAACTGGTGGATCTGTGCTGATCTGTGTCATACTATACCTGCCTAGTAAGTATTGCAACTCCAATGGAATGTGATAAAAGTGCCAACAACTGCTGGGTTTTGGGATTCCTCAGGACAATTATATCTGACTAGTAAATGTTCCAACTACCACGGAATGGTTAATTAAAACTGCCACTACTTATGCTTCAGGATGACTCATGCAATCTATATCTGATTAGTAAGTGCTGCAACTATAATGGAATGAGTAAAATTGCCAACTATGTGAGTTCCTTGGTCCGACATCCTCGTTTGGTCTCGAGGGGGAAATACTAGGATGGGTTTGTTTGGTGTTAGCTTCAGGTTGGATCCGAATAGGTCTTTCTTATCCCTCTCTAATAGTCGCCAGTTTTACAGAGTCTCTATAGGTTGTTCAGTGTATGCTGCGTTGCCGCTTCAGTCCACCATACCTATGTAGGCGAGAGCCGCCGAATTCTAGCCTCGCCGTGTACTGGCCTCGGTACTGACCGCTCCCTTTTTCCTTTGCCCTTTGTCGGCACCCCTTTTGTTTAACAGGTATAAGTTCCACGTCGTTAGCAGGGTTACCCTTCCGGCTTGGCCTGGGCAGGGTTATGGACGCCATTGGTTATTCTTCAGGGCTCTTAGCCCCATTTGCATCTTATCCGTACTCAGATGTTGTATCGTTTTCAAGGTTGTTTGGATCTTTGTATTGTATAACTGTATCCTTGACTCTTTGAGTCGTTGTTGTATGTAATGTTTCTGTGGGTTCCTTCGTGAACTATTGTGTAATGGTATTACTTTGTTTTCCACCCGCATGCAAGTGCCTGGTGGGCGTCCTTGAATCGTTTCTATGCGGGTTTGGCGGGAAGCGCTAAAACTTGCATAGGGCCGATTCGAGGGTGTTACAGAGTGGTATCAGAGCTCAGCAGTTACGATGCCCCACTGGTCCGGCCTGTAGGATAACCTAGCTAACGGTCGAAGTAGAGTGTCAAAACTATTTTGCAAAATCAGTTGGACAGATCTGATTAGGTCTGCTTTTACTCCTTACCCCTCTATTGTTCTCCTCTTACCTCTGCGTGTTTTGAATCTGCTCTCTTATCTTTTCTTCGAGTCCAGGAATTCTCGTGGTTGGGTTTCCGTCGTACCTTCAGGGTTTCCCTTCTACATCCGGTCTTCGTGCTATCTGAGGAATCCTTCATCTGTTGGACTTCTCTCTGTTCCTTATTGTGCCTTCCAGTGGATTCAACACGAAGACATCAGCTATGCCAGATCCAATGCAGAGTCTGCATCACTCTTTTGTTCCCGAACCTCGCTTGTCGAGATCTTCAGTCTAATTCCGAGAGTTGGTTGCATAATTCTCCTAATCATGTACAAAGTAATGCTCTGGGTGCGCGATGGACTGATCACCATCCGACTACTCTTATTATTCGCTCTTGTAACTCGAATTGGAAAATCAAGCAATTTGCTCCTTCCACAGAATTTAGAGGTGGCTTTATTTGTTGATACCTCTACCTTCGCCCTTTGTTCCCGGAGTGTTCTCTCGATGATCACGCACAACGACACCTTGTTGGTGGTGTCACCGATTTCAAGATGGATCAAGAATCTTGTTAGTGGTGTTGCGAGGATCTACATGAAGCGAGAAGATTATGATCGTCGGCCTTCTTCCCGGTACCATGAGGCAGATCTCGAGGGTGAGATCCATTGTTAGTGGTGTCGAATTGTAGCACCCCGCTAAAATCACTACTAGAAAATCGCGGTGTTTTTGTGCATTGCATCATCATGACTGCATGCTCATGTCATCATGCCACATTGCATTTGAGCATCGTCATGTCATCCTGCATTTTTGTTTGTTTAAAACTATTTTCTAAAAGCCTAGTTTTGTTTTCTAAATATCTCGTGTCTTAATTTCAAATAAAAACTCCGGTCTTTTCTGGGCCTTTTATTTGTCTAGAAACTATTTATAAAAGCCTCTCTAAAAATAAAAATCTTTTTAGGGGGAGGCAGCCGGCCAGGCCAAAAGGCCCAGCCAGCCGGCCTACAATCCCAGCCCATCTATCTAGACAAACCCTAGCCACCTACCCCTACCCTAACCACCCCGTCAGCCACTCCCTCCCTTCCTTTTTCTCCACCCGCGTAGATGTGCAAACCCTGCTTTTCCCTTGTTCGTTTCTCACCAGCCCGCTCCTGCACGCTTCCCCTAACCGGCCCCCAACCGAACCCTCTCCCCACACATGGTCAACACCAGCCTGGCCCCACCCCACCCTGCACGTCTCCATGGCCGCCTCCTGCCTGGTCCGACCTGCCGCATGCAACCCACGCGACCCCCTAATCCCGTTCGGCCGGCCCCACCTGTCGCTAACCGCGCCCCGCACGTGGAGACCCCTTCGCACGTTGCTCTCTCTCCCCCACGCAACCCTCTCCCACCGCCGGCCTCCTCTCCGGCTTGCCTCCTCTACTGCACAGCCGGGAAGCCCTCCTCTGCCGTCGCTCCCCTTCATCCCCATCGAGGCCCTCCTCACGAATCCTTCGCCGCCCATCTACCTCTCTCCCTGACGCAGTGCTGCCGTCAGCGGCCGCTCGTCCGTGCGTCTCCACCACCGGTCGCCGTGCATCACTGACCGGGCCTGAGCCCCCATTCGCCTTAGCCAGATCCTCCCTGCTCGCTGGGCTGGGAGCCCACGACCCTGCGACCTGCGCGTCTCCTGGAACCGCAAGATCGACCTCGGCATGTACCGTCCGCCTCGCCGACCTCTACAACCAGTCGCCACCCACTAGATCTCGAGCCCGTGCTTCGGTCCTCTGCCGCTAGGAGCTCCTCTGACCGACCACGTCGGTGCCGCCGCGTCGCCCCGACGCCCGTGACTCCGCTTGTTCCCCTCTTCTCCAGGACACCGCCGCTGCTCTCCTCGCTCGCCGTGCGCGAGTTCCACCCCGCCTCGGAGCTCCTGCCTCGCGCCCAAGCCCTTCCCGGCGGCTGTCCCTCATCTCTCTCGGCCGCCTCTCCACTACCTCGTCGGCCCTGCCGCCTCTGTCCCCGAACCAGAGCACATCGGCGCCTCCTCCGCATAGTCTGCTGCAGAGCTCGCCGCTCCTCCTTGTTCTCCTCCTGTGTCGACAAGGACACCATCTGCCATGGCCGCTGACACCCGTGGCCTCGCTCTGTTCTTCTACAGTGACCCTAGCTCCTTATCCGTTTTGGCTCTGCCCAAGTGTTTTTCCTCCCGTGTGCTCATGGTGCTTCCTAAAGTTCTGTTGTGGTGGTGAACCTGTTGAGATGATGGCATGGGTAGCACATATCCCTGTTGATGTAGTGTATACGCTCAAGTGCTTCCCCGTGCGAGCCAAGACCGTTGTTTGTACTGTTTCCGTCGACAAGATCTTTGCTGCCACGGATAACGTGATGTCGCCCAGTGCACCATGTTGTCGCCAAGAGCGTCTACCATCAAGACCTATGCCAAACCAAGTTCTCCACGGAAACCCAACATCTCCTTCCCGGATGCGAGACCCGGATCCGAAGACCGCCAAGATCGCCACTGGAATGCCAAGTTCTTCTTCTCGGAACGCCAAGTTCTTCTGCCCGGAACGCCAAGCTCTCCTTCCATGGTCCGAGGCGATCCCCGTCGAACCCTAAGACCGGACCCCCTGAACCCAAGATCTTCCGAACCCAGATGTGTGACCCTAAGCCCCTATTTTTATAATATGACATTATCAACTGTCGCATATTAATTGTTCATCTCACATGCATATCATGTGGTTTGGGGGCATTATGCCGATTCACCTCATAATTAAATATGGAGTCCATATGTGGGATACCTTTGTCTTATTCCGGACTCCATTTAAATTGCATAGCGAACTAATGCCATGTTTTGCCCTGTTAAGACAACATTTAAATTGCGGGGTAGTTAAATAACTCGAACCGTTTAATTAATTGTCGGGACTCCGGTTCCGCTTAATAGTGTCTGGTTGCACCGCATCTTTGCCATGTCTGCATCATATCATAATCATGCCGGATCTTTTGCCGTAGTATTAAATATTGCATCCGGTGTTTCTTCTAGTGTTTGCTTCTTCGCGGATTAGGCCGATGAGTTGATGCGAGTATCGACAAGTTCTCCAGATATGATCCTTCGGCAGTGTTTCCCAGGCGAGCATCTCTCCCCCTTCTACCTATTTTGCATTTATAGTCTTTATTTCCCCATGTTGTTCTATTGCTATCCGTGTCGTGATGCTTTAGTTTCCATGCACCAGTTATATCCCGTGCAGCCTCTATATTGCCTTGGACACCTCCTATTACCTATGTTTGGTAGATAGCTAGCCTTGCGAGTCGTAGTTGCTTGCTCAGGTGCGATCTCGTGTTGTCAAGTACCACATTTGTTGGAATGCTGGCAGATGTTTATGGTGGAGATGATCATGACTTTATATACAACTATTAAATTGCTGGATAACTAATGAAAGAGGCACCAGTGGGCAATATACGCTATTTTGTTTTTCATGCCCACTTGTGTCCCGTAGGCCCCGAGTACTTGATACATGTTCCTTGACTATCGCACTATCCGCATATGGGACCATGAATCCCCTTAGCCAGACCTTGATTCATTTCTTATTTCTTGGGGCCACAAACTAGTTTGGGGTTTTATTACTATCCTGTACTTATGCCATGCTTTACCGCTTTATTTACGATTGTGCGTGGAGCACCTGTACTGTTTTGGATCGTGACACGTTTTCGCTGTATCGACAAGCCCAGTCACACTTTCGGGTTCCCAGTCATTTACCGCCGTCCACACAAACCCTGGGTCCGTTCTGGAGCCAGCCAACTTCGTTGTGGGTAGCTTAGTGGGGTGGCCCCCTGAAATATTTTATGAATCTTGTGATTGCTTTGTCGTGAAAGCCTCGTTGGGTTTTGAGTTGGTTTTCCGAGGTTGATCGTGTGTGTGTTGCTATTTGTGCACCTATGAGTAAATCTTTACGAAAGCCGTGTCATGATTATGGATGACTTGGACACGATGTCTCGATCATAGACAAGCATAACTAAAGTAGTGTTATAAATTTGACTTAATATGTGACTAGTAATCAGCTTCACTACAATGGAATGGATAATAAAATGCCAACAAGCTGGTGGATGCTGTATGATCTGTGTCATACTATACCTGCCTAGTAAGTATTGCAACTCCAATGGAATGTGATAAAAGTGCCAACAACTGTTGGGTTTTGGGATTCCTCAGGATAATTATATCTAACTAGTAAATGTTCCAACTACCACGGAATGGTTAATTAAAACCGCCACTACTTATGCTTCAGGATGACTCATGCAATCTATATCTGATTAGTAAGTGCTGCAACTATAACGAAATGAGTAAAATTGCCAACTGTGTGAGTTCCTTGGTCTGACTTCCTCGTTTGGTCTTGAGGGGGAAATACCAGGATGGGTTTGTTTGGTGTTAGCTTCAGGTTGGATCCGAATAGGTCTTTCTTATCCCTCTCTAATAGCCGCCAGTTTTACTGAGTCTCTATAGGTTGTTTAGTGCATGTTGCCCTGCCACTTCAGTCCACCATACCTATGTAGGCGAGAGCTGCCGAATTCTAGCCTCGCTGTGTACTGGCCTCAGTACTGACCGCTCCCTTTTTCCTTTGCCCTTTGTCGGCACCCCTTTTGTTTAACAGGTATAAGTTCAACGTCGTTAGCAGGGTTACCCTTCCGGCTTGGCCTGGGCAGGGTTATGGACGCCATTGGTTATTCTTCAGGGCTCTTAGCCCCATTTGCATCTTATCCGTACTCGGATGTTGTATCGTTTTCAAGGTTATTTGGATCTTTGTATTGTATATCTGTATCCTTGACTCCTTGAGTCGTTGTTGTATGTAATGTTTCTGTGGGTTCCTTCGTGAACTATTGTGTAATGGTATTACTTTGTTTTCCACCCGCACGCAAGTGCCTGGTGGTCATCCTTGACTCGTTTCTATGCGGGTTTGGCGGGAAGCGCTAAAACTTGCATAGGGCCGATTCGAGGGTGTTACAGGCCGCTACCGCTGGCCTCTCACTCTGATGCCGCTGCGCTGGCCCAAGCCCCAAGGACCGCCGCTTGGCGCTTACCGCTGCCTCACCGTGCGCCTACATCACCATGAGCACCGCCCTCTCCTGTTGTCCCTCATCCTCGTACTGGTGTTTGTTGCCATGGTGTGTTCGGTGCTACTGTGGTGGTTTCCTCTAGTACCAGTGGGGTTGCTCCATGTGTTGTGTTTTGATTCTGATCGCGAGAAGATGGGATGTGATGTTTGTTAGGGCGACCGTGTGAAGATGGATTAGTGGCGATACCCCTTTTGACGAGTTAGACGAGTACCGCGCCAAGACCGACAAGACCGACTCGATGCTGATGAGTCCGAGGGATGCACATGGTGACACTCAAGACACCGATCTCGGGCCTGAAGATCGATCCCGCCGGACCCCGAACCTCTCGGAACGCCAAGGTCTCCTTTCCGGAACCACCAAGCCCTCTATCATGGATCCGATGGCCGGACCAGAAGACCGATCCCAGAGTTCAAAGACCGATCCCGTCGAACCCCGAGACCCCGGATCCAAACCCCCAATGTGTGACCTCTATCCGAGACCCCTATTTCTATAATAATGACATATAATTGTTGCATATTTAATTGTTCATGCTTGCACACATGTTTGGTGGGTTTGGGGCAGTATATATTCATCTAATAATTAAATATGGAGACTATATGCGAGCAAATCTAGTCTTATATTGGCTCCATTTAAATTTGTGTAGCGAACCGATGCCATGTTTTGCCTTGTTAATTCAACATTTAAATTGTGGGGTATCTAAACAATATGAACCATCTAATTAATTGTCGGGACCCCGGTTCCGCTTAATACTGTCGAATGGCATCGCATCTTGCCATGCCATGCCATGCATCATATCATAATCATGCCAGATCTTCTGCCGTAGTATTAAACGGTGCATCCGGTGTTTCTTTTAGTGCTTTGGTTCTTCACGGATTAGGCCGTTGAGTGGATGCGAGTATCGACAAGTCCTTCAAATAATGTACCTTCGGCAATGTTTCCCACGCGAGCATTCTCCCCCTTTCTACCTATTTTGCATTTATAGTCTTTATTTCCTCCTATTGATCTATTGGTATCCGTGTTGCGATGCTTTAGTTTCCGTACCATTTATATTCCTTGTAGCCTCTATATTGCCTTGGACACATCCTATTGCCTGTTGTTTGATAGATAGTCGGCCTTGCGAGTCGTAGTTGCTTGCTCAGGAGCTGCTTCGCGTCGTTGTTGTTCCACCGTTGTTGGAAGGTTGGCACATGCTTAATGGTGGAGAGGATCATGACTTTAATTACAACTTGATATTAAAATGTTGAGAATAGATATAACTAATGTAGAGGCACCGGTGGGCAATAGCTAATATTTGGTTCTTCCACGCTCACTTGTGTCCCATAGGCCCCGAGTACTTGATACTTGTTCCTTGATTATTCGCACTATCCACATACAGGAGACTCTATGAATCCCCCTTTGCCTGAGCTTGATTCACACTTTATTTCTTGGGGCCACAAACTAGTTTGCGGCTTTATTACTATCCTGTACTTATGTCATGCTTTACTGCTTTATTTACGATTGTGCGTGGTGAGCACCTGTACTGTTTTGGATCGTGCCATGTTTTCGCGGTATCGACAAGCCTAGTCACACTTTTGGTTTCCCAGTCGTTTACAGCCGTCGTCACAAACCCTGGGTCCGTTCCGGAGCCGGCCAACTTTGTTGCGGGTAGCTTAGTGGGGTGTCCCCCTGAAATAATTTATGAATCCTGTGAGTGCATTGTCGTGAGGCCTCATTGCGTTTTATTTGGTTCTTCCCGAGGTTGATCGTGTGTGTGTTGCTATTTGTGCACCCCTGCAGGGTAAATCTTTCTGAAAGCCGTGTCCGCGGTTATGGACGACTTGGAGTACAGTATCTCGATCATAGACAAGCATAACTAAAGTAGTGATATAAATTTGACTTTTACATGTCTAGTAATCAGTTTCACTACAACGGAATGAGTAAATAAAAGTGCCAATAACTGGTGGTATTGGGGTGCATCATGTCATATTATACCTGCCTAGTAAGTATTGCAACTGCAACGGAACAATTAACTAAAACTGCCCACTACTTATGCTATCAGGATGACCCATGCTATCTATATCTGACTAGTAAATGCTGCAACTATAATGGAATGAATAAAACTTAGCCCCATGTGAGTTTCTTGGTTTGACTTCCTCGTTTGGTCTCGAGGGGGAAAGACCAGGATGGGTATGATTGGTGTTAGTATCAGGTTGGTCCCGCACAGGTCTTTCTTATCTCTCTCTGATAGCCGATAGTTGTATCGAGTCTCTATAGGTTGTTTAGTGATGCTTCGCTGCCGCTTCAGTCCACCATACTTATGTAGGCGAGAGCCACCGAACTCTAGACTCGCCGTGTATTGGCCTCAGTACTGACCGTTCCCTTTTTTCTTTGCCCTTTGTTGGCACCCCTTATGTTTGACAGGTTTGAGTTCGACGTCCTTAGCAGGGTTACCCTTCCGGCTTGGCCTAGGCAGGGTTATGGATGCCATTGGTTATTCTTCAGGGCTCTTAGCCCCATTTGCATCTTATCCATACTCGGATGTTGTATCGTTTTCGAGGTGATTTGGATCTTTGTACTGTATATCTGTATTCTTGACTCATGGAGTCGTTGTGGTATATATATGTTTTATGGGTCCCATCGTGGACTATTGCGTAATGATATTACTTCGTTTTCCACCCGCACGCAAGTGACTGGTGGGCATCTTTGAATCGTTTCTATGCGGGTTTGGCAGGAATCGCTGAAACTTGCATAGGGCCGATTCGAGAGTGTTACATATAATAACCATCTTCTTCTGGTCTCTGATATAATCGCATCTATCGTCATTATGGATCACATGCAAGCAAACAAAGGGCACAATCAACACAATGCATACAATCACCAATGCCTTATAGCAAACAAACATACCACACATTAACTGGTGCAGTAGGTTTTGATAGATTGAGTTTGTTGCAATTGGAAATAATGGAAAGGCATTTGTGGAACTTGTTTAGTGGTTTAATTGCTGAATACCACATAATGAAGGGGTTTTGAACTAAGGTTTGAGTCTGTATGATATCAATGTATAAAAATGATATCAGCATGTAGGTATTGTAATAACAAGGCTAA
Organism: Avena insularis; assembly: GCA_023614405.1. Classification (NCBI taxonomy): domain Eukaryota; kingdom Viridiplantae; phylum Streptophyta; class Magnoliopsida; order Poales; family Poaceae; genus Avena; species Avena insularis. Next base: position 203,422,044 of record CM042694.1, read on the forward strand.
CAAAGTGGTTTCATGACTTTATCAATTTTCTATATTTAGTTATGATTTTTCTAGCGAAATAACCTCTAGTTTAGGTGAATATATCACCAGAAAAGATATATAAGCCAAATAAATTTGTACTCAGAGTATATTATGTAGAATTGAGTTTGTGATTTTTGACAGTTGGAATCATATCAAAATAATTAACAGAATGCCCTTGGGAAAATCCCAAAATCAGTTCTGCAAGCTTTTTGTCTTTTTCACCAGATTAAAACTACAGGGAATTTTGATATGAATCCAAAGGAACATGCTAGGTATCTGGAGTACATTTCTGTGTAAATTGTAAACACCCTTTTTGGAGTTACAGAGCTATTGGAGTGATTTATCTAGTGATAATACCATATACAGAAATGTTTAATTCATTAAACATCCTCAGAAGCTCAATAATTCTTATTCTCCTAGATTTTGACATACCCTGATGTACCACTTCTCTAAGAATTTGGATCAGGTCAAAACAAGTTATAGTTTGGCCTAGGGAATTTTCTAAAGGCAAAAGTGGTGGATTTGTTATTTTTATTGATGTCAAAGTATGGTTCATCTTGACATGAGATAAAGTCTACTGGGTAGTTATAGCAAATACCTTTTCTATAAACTTTGATTCATCCCATTTGGGTATGGCTAGCTCACTAAGGAATTTATGTAGTGAAAAAGGTACATTTTAGTAGATTTAATGCCAGTAAATAATGGAATTTACCTTTGGCAAGTGACTAGTTCTTCATGTTGCACAAAACACTAAGGTACTTGTTAAAAATTTGATCTAGGCAAATTACTCCATTTCCCATTTTTTTTGGATTTAAACCAACATGTATTCTGCAGATTTGAAAAATGTTAATAAATAGAAAAGGAAAAGAGAGCTACTGGGCCGGGTCTGAGGGGATCAGGTCGTGTAGAGGGAGGCCAGCCCAGCGCCACGCCCACGCGCGTGGGGAGCGATTCAAATCGCTGGCGGGCAGGGCCTACGGTCAGTGACCGACAAAGACTGAAGCGGTATTGAGGGAGGACAGCTGTTCGATTAGATGGTGATGGACGGTGCCGGCTCTTTGTCCTTCTCGTGCCGGTGGCGATGGAGACAGAACCCTAGCGACGGGTTCGAGCGGTGCGGGTGCTCACCTACAGCCCTAGGAGGCGGCGTGGATGGTCGGAGATGAAGCAGTACTTCACCGTGAGTCCAGCGAGGCGTGGCAGGGCCGGGTTTGATGCCGGAACTTCTCTCGTGCCTACGCGCCTGTGGAGTTCACTTCGGTGCTTGCTGAAGATGCTCCTAGGGTGCATGCATGTCAGCAGGGAGAGCCGGGTTAGGTAGGTACCATCCAGTGGGTCTCTCCTAAGTGATAAACAGAAATAGAGAGGCCAAAGAGAGGGAGCAGGGTCAAACCTTCTGAAACACCCGAGGCTTAGACCCCTTTCTTCTCCACGATGATGCAGACCAAGAGAAGGGCTCTGGGGCTCAAGGTAGGTAAATCAGAGGTGGGGGAGATCAGTTAGGACACATGCAGGAGGTGGAGAGCAGGGGAGGGGAAGCTGCACCCAGATTTTGAGATTGGCCGAGAAGCTTGTCTTCTCTCTTTCTTGGCCAGAGCAGAGGAGAGGAAGGGGAGGGGAGCTTGGGGGAGGTGAGTGGGAGTGGTTGGGGCAAATGAGTCGAATAGTGGGTGCTAGGGTGGCTTCTGGCCTATTTAACAAGGGAGGTGGGGTGTATGGTGCACCAAGTGCATTCATGGTTAGTGAGTTCTCCATGGCTCTCCTATTGGATGAGGTGGGCGGTGGGGGTGGTCGTGCTGGGTCCTGGTGGGGTGCATAGAGGCAGAGGGGAAGTGTGCATCAGCTGCAAGAGATTAGAAATGGCAAGATATGATATATCACATGTTTCCCTTAGTTCCAAGCATAAGAGACAAGAGGGAGAGGGGTGCTACAGTGGAAGGCTACAGTGTAGCTCGACCAGAAGGTTGGTGGTTGCTGTGCAAGCTTGCTAGGTGAGAATTGATGGAGTTTAGATGTGGTTTGATTCAAGATTTGACAATGTAGTCAAATTAGCCACTTTAATGATCATGAAGAAAGGTTCCACACTTTGATCTTGCCAAGAGGATATAATGGTCTGGGGGTTGGGTAGGTTCAAGATACATATCCCAGATTTATTTGGAAATTTTCTTAGTATTTTAGATCCAATTTATATCATTTATTCCAATATTGCTGAATCTGTTTTATGGACTTTATTTGAAAAGTTTGAATTGGGAAAGGTTGGTTTTTGGTTTTATATGATCCCAAATATGAATTCACACATTGGAGAATTTTCCCTAGATTTATTGAGGAATAAGAGTATTTAAACCAATTATTATTCCAATTCAACCATTTAAGAAAATGGGCACAAGGAAATAATAAAACCCTTTGAAAAATACTTATTTTTGAAGTTGGAAGGTAGGGTATGATATATATGACTCAAATGTGTTCCAAGTTGCTAAGGTGTTTTGGCAAGAACCAAACATTCCTTTATGGAAGGAGTTTTGAAGGTTTTGTCCATTAAATGAATTAAATAGTTTTTGAGCTGTAATAATTATGGATAGTATTTTATAAATCTTTATAAACAAGTTAGATGATGTACACAAGGTATATCTATCATTTTAAACCTTGGGATTTGAGACTCCCACTTTATTTTGGTAGAAAACAAGGAATAAAGGATCTAGGGTGATGATATTTTCATACCAACAAAACCTTGTTGGATTTTGGAGATCAAGGCTCCCCTTGGGGCATGGAATATATGGATGGATATACCAAGTGATGTAGATTACCAAGGTACAAGAAGTTGAGCTTGATCATGCTTGAGTTCTCCGAGTATTGATTTCAAACTTTGAATAAAATAAGGGTGCTAAAATAGATTGTCAAGTAGCCTTCCAAACCTTGTGGGTTTTTGAAGCACAAAGATCCATTTGGAACAAGTGAAGTAGGTATTGCAAGACCTTTATGAGTAGAATACAATCATGCAAAGAGTTGATCCAGATAAGGTAGGATGAAGGTGTGAGCTTCTGACCAAGTAGGCTAGTTGATAAGATTTGCAGAAAAAGTTATTTTCTTGCCTGCAAAACCATCAAGAACAAGTGGTTTAAAAGGTGATCTATCGAAGGGAAAGAGTGGGCCTTGGTAGTACTTATTATGGTCTACAATATGGTTCAAGTGCATTACCATAAGTGCACAAGGGTTGAGAAAGAGAGGCATTCCAAGAAGTGATGTTGAAACGGTTTCCAGGCTTGGTCAAGTTTAGAAGGTTTAGAGTTTTTGACTAGAATATGTGTGGGGATGTTTTTGATGGGTTCAAGGTATCAAGGCATCATCAAGTGTATGATGTGGAAGTGTAGATTGAGTAGAATATATCCATGATTGATATTGGTCTTCATTAACTTGGAGACTTCTAGAATGGATCACTTCAGAAGTGATCTAGTTAAGGGTTTTAGATGATCACCTAGTGACTAGAGATCAAATCCAGCTTGGTTAACTTGTTTAGGGTTGACACTCTTGGATTAGATAGATGCTATATGATGAGATCCTAGGGTAGCTCATACTAATTCCTAAGCAAACAAGTCAGACAACAGATCAAAGCAATTCATCAGACAACAAATCAGGGCCATTCATCTTAACAGGCAACTCAACTACTACTAGGGTTACCATCAAGCCTAGCTTGAGGCAATGATGGGTATTTTGAAAAGTTGGAGTTGAATAGGATAAGAGTCCTTGGTATCACCACCAAGAGTACAATTCAAAAGCTTTATAAAAGGTTTTGCAAATCCTAGAGGTAAGAATAGTTGAAGGTTCTATATTGATAACATAAGGAGATTGTAGCTATCCATAGTTTTTTTAATAGAAGCTACCAAAATAGTTTTGGTTACACAAGCATCTTGGCTCAGGTTTTGAAATGCTAGAACATTTGGGAATATGTAAAATGAGCCAGCGTAGTTTTGATAAATAGCTTTTGACAACTGATGTTGAGGTAAGGAGTATATCATAAGCTATACAATCAGAAGCATAAGCACAGACAACAACAAGCAAGCACTGTACAATTAAATAAGAAAAAGTTTTTGTTCCCCCTGATTTTTTGCATTCTGGCCAACTAATCAGGGTTGCTGAAATTGGGCTGTTGTAACACCCTCAAATTGGCCCTATGCAAGTTTTAGCCTTTTTCGCCAAAACCCGCATAGAAACGATTCAAGGACGCCCACCAGGCACTTTCGTGCGGGTGGAAAACAAAGTAATAACATTACACAACAGTCCTCGATGGGACCCACAGAACAGATGTATACATCAACGACTCCATGAGTCAAGTATACAGATATATAATACAAAGATCCAAATCACCTTGGAAACGATAGAGCGTCCGACTACAGACAAGATGCAAATGGGGCTAAGAGCCCTGAAGAATAACCAATGGCGTCCATAACCCAGATCCACCAGTTGTTGGCATTTTTAATATCCATTCCGTTATAATTGAGTTGATTACTAGTCACATGTTAAGTCAAATTTATAGCACTACTTTAGTTATGCTTGTCTATGATCGAGATACTATGCTCCAAGTCGTCCATAACCGCGGACACGGCTTTCAGAAAGTTTTACCCTGCAGGGGTGCACAAATAGCAACACACACTCGATCAACCTCAGAAAACCAACTCAAAACCCAACGAGGCATTCACGACAAAGCGATCATAGGATTCAGAAATATTTCAGGGGGCCACCCCACTAAGCTACCCGCAACGACTGGGAACCTAGGGTTTGCGAGAACGGTTGTAAACGACTGGGAACCCGAAAATGTGACTGGGCTTGTCGATACCGCGAAATCGACTAGGAACCCAGGGTTTGCGAGAACGGCTATAAACGACTAGGAACCCAGGGTTTGCGAGAACGGTTGTAAACGACTGGGAACCCGAAAATGTGACTGGGCTTGTCGATACCGCGAAATCGTGACGCGATCCCTAAACAGTACAGGTGCTCATCGCACAATCTTAAATAAAGCAGTAAACATGGCATAAGTACAGGATAGTAATAAAGCCCCAAACTACTTTGTCGCCCCAAGAAATAGAAATGAATCAAGCTCTAGCTCAGGGTGGTCCATAAGGCCTCCCGGATGTGGATAGTGCGAAAAAGCAAGGAACAGGTATCAAGTACTCGGGGTCCTACGGGACACAAGTGAGCATGGAAGAACCAAATAACATCTATTGCCCACTGATGCCTCTGCATTAGTTATATCTAGCGTTTTAATAGTTGTATTTAAAGACATGACCCTCTCCACCACAAACATCTGCCAGCAATAAACATCTCCACCATTCCAACAACTATGGTACTCGACAACACGAGATCGCACCTAAGCAAGCAACTACGACTCGCAAGGCCAGCTATCTACCAAACAACAGGTAATAGGAGGTGTCCAAGGCAATATAGGGGTTGCACGGGATATAACTGGTGTTCGGAAAACTAAAGCATCGTGACACGGATAGCAATATATCAACAGGAGGAAATAAAGACTATAAATGCAAAATAGGTAGAAAGGGAAGAGATGCTCGCCTGGGAAACACTGCCGAAGGTTCATATCTGGAGAACTTGTCGATACTCGCATCCACTCATCGTTCTAATCCGCGAAGAAGCAAACACTAGCATAAACACCGGATGCAATATTTAATACTACGATAGAAGATCCGGCATGCTTATGATATGATGCATGGCATGGCACAGATGCGGTGCAATTAGGCAATATTAAGCGGAACCGAGGTCCCCACAATTAATTAATAGGTTCGAGTTATTTAGACCCCTGCAATTCAAATGTTGTATTATCAAGGCAAGGCATGGCATCGGTTCGCTAAGCAAATTTAAATGGAGCCGATATAAGACTAGAATTGCCGTCATATAGTCTCCATGTTTAACTTTTAGATGAATCGACATAATGTCCCCAAACCACATGATGAGATGCAAGCATGAATAATTAAATATGCAGCAAGATATATTGTATTATAAAAATAGAGGTCTCGAAAAGGGGTTACACATTGGGGTTAGGCGATCTTGGATTCAGGGGTTCGGGGTTCGACGGGGATCGGTCTCGGCGAAAACATTCTCAGACAACGGAGTAGATCTTGTAGTATCTGGGAAGAAGGACTTGGTGATCTTTGGGTTCGGGCTGCGCCTCCGGGAACGGGGTCTTCGGATCTGGGAAGGAGATCATGGTGTTCCGAGGAGAAGACCACGGCGTGTGACATCGGATCGGTCTTAGAATTCGGCGCCGGTGGTGCAATGAGTTCCGGCTTCAATGTTGGTGGCAACTTGATTTGGTACCGGGGTCTTCGGAAGATCTCGGTAAGCTTCTCGGGGTTCCGTGTGGTCGATCATGGCTCGGCGGCGCCGTGTCCTTCGGGTGGCAACACCATCGTCTTGTCTCGTCGAAACGGAGGAAGTCCTTGTTTTAGCACCACCTGTCATATCCACTCATATGTCACCACTAACACACCTGCACCTCCCAACAGTAGTAGAACACTAGGACAGAGCATCAACACACTGACGGAGGTGGTCACGGGGAAACGAGCGGTGGCTCGCAGTGAAGGCGGCGACTTGCGTGGGCCGGGCAGCGAGACCCCAATGAGTGGTGGCGGCTCTGCGAGGCGGCCTCGCGCAGGGCACCGGCAAGCTCGAAGATGTGTAGCGGTGGCGCGATGGTGCGCTGGCGAGGGCGTGGCAGCGAGGTGAGGGAGGGTTCCGCGGCGGGGACGGTCGAGGTCGGCGGCGAGAAGCGGGCCAGGCTCGGTTGGTGAGCAGAGGGTGCCCGCGGCGGCCGTTGCTCGCTGAGAGGTCAGAGGCGACAGGTGGAGGAAGGGCGCGGGCGGCTCAGTGTCGACCCGCAATGGCGACGACGAGGGCTCTGAGGGCCGCCGGTGGCGAGGTCGGTCAGACGCAGTGCTGAAGAGGAGCGAGAGAGGCCCACAGCGGTCGGGCCAGGCGACGAGGCGGCGAAGCGGCGACCGAGTAGCAGGGCCCGCATCGCAGGGCTTAACAATGGCCAGGGGGAGGCGGCCGCGAAGGAGAGGGAGGTCGGTGGCCGATGAAGGGGAGCCCGCGAGGCGGTGGGGGTCGGTGAAGAAGGGGCGGAGGGAGGAGGAGCAGAGGAGGGAGAGGGCCATGGTGGCGGTTGAGGAAGAAGCGGCGGCCAGGGCAGGGGCAGCGGCGGCGATTCTGGAGGAGAGAGGAGAGGGGAGCTGGCGCCTGGCGAGGGAGGGGCAGCTGGTTAAGTGGGGAGGAGCAGAGACGGGGTTGGTGGCCGATGGGATCGAGGAGGGGCGCGGTAGGGGGAGGTGGGCCCGCAGGGAGACAGGAGGCGTGGGGATCGGTGCGCGGGCGAGAGATGGTGGTGGGGTCGGGCGGAGTGTGCGTGGGGAAAAGGACAGGTGGGGTGGTGGCGCGTCTGTCCACCCCGGGGTGGGGCCCGTGCGGGTTAGGTGGCGGTGGGGATGGCTGTGTGAAGGGAGTGGAGGTAGCTGGGTGAGGTGGCAGTGGTTGGTTGGATGGGGGATTGGGCCAGGGTGACGTGGCGTGCCGTGAGTGGCTGTGGTGAGGTGGAGGGGCTGGGTAGGCTAGATTTAGGTAGAAAAGGGTTTGGGGGTCTGGGTTAGCTGGGATTTTTATCTGGAGGTGGCCGGCTGGGCTTTCGGGCCTAGCTGGCTGCCTCCCAAAGTAATTTAAATATTTTATTTATTAAAAACGAGGCTTTTGCAAACTGTTGATAGACAAAACAAAATAATCCGGAGACCCGGGTTTTGATTTGAATAAAGACGGGAATATTTAGAAAACAAAACTAAGCGTTTCAAAAATAGTTTAGACTAAAACCATGCATGATGATGACGATGCTCAAATGCAATGTGGCATGATGACATGAGCATGCGGTCATGATGATGCAATGCACAAAACAACGTGATTTTCTAGTAGTGGTTTTTGCGGGGCGCCACAATTCGACACCACTAATAATGGATCTCGCCCTCAAGATCCGCCTCATGGTACCGGAAAGAAGGTTGGTGTTCTGAATCTTCTCGCTTCATGTAGATCTTCGCGACACCACTAACAAGAGGTCGTTGTCCATGATCGTCGAGAGAACACTCCGGGGACAAAGGCGAAGGTAGAGGTATCAACAAACAAAGCCACCTCCAACTTCGACAGAAGGAGAAAAACGATGCATTCTAATCCACTTCAATATACGAGAGCAAATAGATTGAGTAGTCGGCATGGGGGCCAATCCATCACGCACCCAAACTATTACTCTGCACAATCAGTAGAAAAGCGTGCAACCATTCTCGGAATCAGACGGAAGATCTCGACAATCGAGGTTCAGAAACAAAGGAGAAATGCAGACTCTGCATCGGATCTGGCGTAGATGATGTCGTCGTGTCGGAAAACACCGGAAGGCACAACAAGGAACAAAGAGAAGTCCAACAGATGAACATTCCTTAGATAGCATGAAGTCCGGAAGTAGAAACACCGTTACCAAAGGAGGAAGCGAAACTCTGAAGGTACGACGGAAAACCCACCCACGAGAATTCCTGGACTCGAAGAAAAGATAAGAGACCAGATTCAAAACACGCTGGGGTAAGAGGAGAACAGTAGAGGGGTAAGGAGTAAAAGTAGACCTAATCCGATCTATCCAACCGATTTTTTTTCAAAATAGTTTTGACACTCTGCTTCGGCCGTTAGCTAGGTTATCCTACAGGCTGGACTTGTGGGGTATCGCATCTGCTGAGCTCTGATACCACTCTGTAACACCCTCAAATCGGCCCTATGCAAGTTTTAGCCTTTTTCGCCAAAACCCGCATAGAAACGATTCAAGGACGCCCACCACTTTAGATGCGGGTGGAAAGCATAATAACATTACACAACAGTCCTCGATGGGACCCACAGAACAGATATATACATCAACGACTCCATGAGTCAAGTATACAGATATATAATACAAAGATCCAAATCACCTTGGAAACGATAGAGCGTCCGACTACGGACAAGATGCAAATGGGGCTAAGAGCCCTGAAGAATAACCAATGGCGTCCATAACCCTGCCCAGGCCAAGACGGAAGGGTAACCCTGCTAACGACGTCGAAACCTGCTAAAACAAAAGAGGTGCCGACAAAGGGCAAAGGAAAAAGAGGAGCGTCAGTACTGAGGCCAGTACATGGCGAGGCTAGAATTCGGTGGCTCTCGCCTACTTAGGTATGGTGGGCTGAAGCGGCAGCGCAGCGGCACTAACAACCTATAGAGACTCGATACAACTGGCGGTTATTAGAGAGGGATAAGAAAGACCTATTCGGATCCAACCTGAAGCTAACACCAAACAAACCCATCCTGGTATTTCCCCCTCGAGACCAAACGAGGAAGTCGGACCAAGGAACTCACACAGTTGGTAGTTTTATTCATTCCATTATGGTTGCAGTACTTACTAATCAGTTATAGATAACATGAGTCATCATGAAGCATAAGTAGTGGGCAGTTTTAATCACCATTCCGTTGTAGTTGGAACATTTACTAGTCAGATAAAATTGTCCTGAGGAATCCCCAAAACCCAGCAGTTGTTGGCACTTTTATCACATTCCATTGGAGTTGGCATACTTACTAGGCAGGTATATCAGAACACGTCGACCAGATCCACGATTGTTGGCATTTTTAATATCCATTCCGTTATAACTGAGCTGATTACTAGTCACATGTTAAGTCAAATTTATAGCACTACTTTAGTTATGCTTGTCTATGATCGAGATACTGTGCTCCAACTCGTCCATAACCGCGAACATGGCTTTCAGAAAGTTTTACCCTGCAGGGGTGCACAAATAGCAACACACACTCGATCAACCTCGGAAAAACCAACTCAAAACCCAACAAGGCATTCACGACAAAGCGATCACAGGATTCAGAAATATTTCAGGGGGCCATCCCACTAAGCTACCCGCAACGAAGTTGGCCGGCTCCGGAACAGACCCAGGGTTTGCGAGAATGGCTGTAAATGACTGGGAACTCGAAAAGGTGACTGGGCTTGTCGATACCGCGAAATCGTGCCGCGATCCCTAAATAGTACAGGTGCTCCTCGCACAATCTTAAATAAAGCAGTAAACATGGCATAAGTACAGGATAGTAATAAAGCCCCAAACTACTTTGTGGACCCAAGAAATAGAAATGAATCAAGCTCTGGCTCAGGGGGGGTCCATAAGGCCTCCCGGATGTGGATAGTGCGAAAAAGCAGGGAACATGTATCAAGTACTCGAGGTCCTACGGGACACAAGTGAGCGTGGAAGAACCAAATAACATCTATTGCCCACCGATGCCTCTGCATTAGTTATATCTAGCATTTTAATAGTTGTATTTAAAGACATGACCATCTCCACCACAAACATCTGCCAGCAATAAACATCTCCACCATTCCAACAACTGTGGTACTCGACAACACGAGATCGCACCTAAGCAAGCAACTACGACTCGCAAGGCCAGCTATCTACCAAACAACTGGTAATAGGAGGTGTCCAAGGCAATATAGGGGCTGCACGGGATATAACTGGTGTTCGGAAAACTAAAGCATAGCGACACGGATAGCAATAGATCAACAGGAGGAAATAAAGACTATAAATGCAAAATAGGTAGAAGGGGAAGAGATGCTCGCCTGGGAAACACTGCCAAAGGTTCATATCTGGAGAACTTGTCGATACTCGCATCCACTCATCGGTCTAATCCGCGAAGAAGTAAACACTAGCAGAAACACCGGATGCAATATTTAATACTACGGCAGAAGATCCGGCATGCTTATGATATGATGCATGGCATGGCACAGATGCGGTGCAATTAGGCAATATTAAGCGGAACCGAGGTCCCGACAATTAATTAATAGGTTCGAGTTATTTAGACCCCTGCAATTCAAATGTTGTATTATCAAGGCAAGGCATGGCATTGGTTCACTAAGCAAATTTAAATGGAGCCGATATAAGACTAGAATTGCCGTCATATAGTCTCCATGTTTAATTTTTAGATGAATCGACATAATGTCCCCAAACCACATGATGAGATGCAAGCATGCATAATTAAATATGCAGCAAGATATATTATATTATAAAAATAGAGGTCTCTAAAAGGGGTCACACATTGGGGTTTGGCGATCTTGGATCCGGGGGGTTCGGGGTTCGACGGGGATCGGTCTCGGCGGAAACGTTCTCGGACAACGGAGTAGATCTTGTAGTATCCGGGAAGAAGGACTTGGTGATATTTGGGTTCGGACTGCGCCTCCGAGAACGGGGTCTTCGGATCCGGGAAGGAGATCATGGTGTTCCGAGGAGAAGACCGCGGCGTGTGACATCGGATCGGTCTTATACTTCGGCGCCGGTGGTGCAATGAGTTCCGGCTTCAATGTCGGTGGCAACTTGATTTGGTACCGGGGTCTTCGGAAGATCTCGGTAAGCTTCTCGGGGTTCCATGTGGTCGATCATGGCTCGGTGGCGCCGTGTCCTTCGGGTGGCAACACCATCATCTTGTCTCGACGAAACGGAGGAAGTCCTTGTTTTAGCACCACCTATCATATCCACTCATATGTCACCACTAACACACCTGCACCTCCCAACAGTAGTAGAACACTAGGACAGAGCATCAACACACTGACGGAGGTGGTCACGGGGAAACGAGCGGTGGCTCGCAGCAGAGAGGGCGGCGACACGCGTGGACGGGCCGGCAGGATCCCAACAGCGGTGGTGGCGGCTCTGCGAGGCGGCCTCGCGCAGGGCGCCGGCGAGCTCGAAGACGTGTAGTGGGGGTCGAGCGCCGTGGTGCGCTTGAGGGGCCGAGGACGTAGCCACGCGAGGTGAGGGAGGGTTCCGCGGTGGGAACGGTCGAGGTCGGCGGCGAGAGGCGGGCCAGGCTCGGTTGGTGGCGGAAGGCGCCAGGGCCGGCCGTGAGCTGAGAGGCAGGCGACATGCAGAGGAAGGCAGCGGCTCGGTGTCGACCACAGCTGGCAGCGAGGGCTGCGAGGGCGCCGGTGTGAGGTCGGTTAGGCTGGCGCTGAAGAGCCGGAGCTCGAGAGAGGCCGTGGCGGTCGGAGGCGGGCGACCAGAGGCGGCGAGGCGGCGACGGAGTAGACAGGGCCCGTCTGCAGGGCTTGGCACAGTGGGAGGCGGCAGCCATGGAGGCCAGGAGGTCGGCGGTGCGCCGAGGAGTGAGGCGGCAGGGGAGTCGATGAAGGCGAGGGGAGGAGGACGGCGAGAGGAGGGGAGGTCGGCCGCGGTGGCGGTTGAGGAAGGGCGAGCGGAGGAGAGGCGGGGCAGCCGATCAGCGGCGATTCTGAGAGGAGAGTCGGGAGCTCGGCAGCGAGGGAGGCTCCCGTGATTCGGAGGAGAGGAGACGGGGTAGGTGGCCAATGGGATCGAGGAGGGGCGCGGTATGGGGAGGTGGGCCCGCGGGGAGACAGGAGGCGTGGGGATCGGTGCGCGGGCGAGAGATGGTGGTGGGGCCGGGCGGAGTGTGCGTGGGGAAAAGGACAGGTGGGGTGGTGGCGCGTCTGTCCACCCCGGGGTGGGGCCCGCGCGGGTTAGGTGGCGGTGGGGATGGCTGTGTGAAGGGAGTGGAGGTAGCTGGGTGAGGTGGCAGTGGTTGGTTGGATTGGGGATTGGGCCAGGGTGATGTGGCGTGCCGTGAGTGGCTGTGGTGAGGTGAAGGGGCTGGGTAGGCTAGGTTTAGGTAGAAAAGGGTTTGGGGGGTCTGGGTTAGCTAGGATTTTTATCTGGAGGTGGCCGGCTAGGCTTTCGGGCCTGGCTGGCTGCCTCCCAAAATAATTTAAATATTTTATTTATTAAAAACGAGGCTTTTGCAAACCGTTGATAGACAAAACAAAATAATCCGGAGACCCGGGTTTTGATTTGAATAAAGACGGGAATATTTAGAAAACAAAACTAGGCGTTTCGAAAATAGTTTAGACTAAAACCATGCATGATGATGACGATGCTCAAATGCAATGTGGCATGATGACATGAGCATGCGGTCATGATGATGCAATGCACAAAACAACGCGATTTTCTAGTAGTGGTTTTTGCGGGGCGCCACAGCTGTTACAGGCGCTACGCTACTTAGCACATATAGCTAAGGTTCAACAACCTTATCAAAGTTCTATTGTCCTCCCACTTAACTTTTCGTGAAAAATTCCTTCTCAAGAAACTTGACATTCCAAGCGACAAACTCTTTTGTCCTTGGTGTTATGGAGGAATTCTCAACAAATTCTTTGGGATAACCTACAAAGACGTGCTTATCCGACTTTGGTTGTAAACATTTTACTTATGCATACCAAAAATTAAGAAAAGAAAATTCGGGTTTTATCCCAAACCATAACTCATATGGTGTCATTTCAACAGATCATGATGGTGCTCTTTTCAGTGTAAAACGGTAGTCTCTAAAGATAGTGGCAGTTTTATAAATGACACCTTTGATCTTACCATGTCAAACATGGCTTGATTTCATCTCTTGAATATTCCATACTCCTATGGTTTATCGGGAAACACAAATCATGGAACAATTCCTCAAATCTTAGGTGTTTTGCTAAACATGTAACTCAAATATCTTCCTTTATGATCGAATCATAAACTCTTTATTTTCTTGTTATAATGATTTTCCACTTCATCTTGAAAGTCTTTGAACAATTTTCAAATGTTTCATACTTCTTCCTTATTAAGTAAATATATCGATATATTCACTGAAATTTCTGGAGAAAGCATATGAAGAAAAAAGATCCATCGCATATGGCTACATATAATGGACTATATACATCAATATGTATAATATCCAATAAGTTAGTCATCCGTTCCTCTTTGGCCTATGGATGGAGTTTCAATTATCTCGAGGAAAGTCTCACAAGCATCAATTGATCAAAATCAAAAGACTCCAAAAATCCATCAACATGGAGTTTCTTCATGTTTACTTTCCAATATAATTCAAACAGCGATGTCACTTCATGAGTGATCTTCCAATCATTTGTCTTACGACATTTTAGCAATAATGTTTATGGATGTGATTTCTCCAACTAGACTTGTAAAAGTTCATCCATCCTTTATGGAATATGGTAATTATTTGAACAACCATTGTTCTCGTAATACCGGAACAAAATAACAATTATTAAAATAAATCTTGAAGGCTCGGTTTGACGACAACGAAAAACACAATAACACTTTATTTGTTTTCGATGAACGTCATCACTTATTCTCTTGCTAGTTACTTAGGCCGTTGCAGTTCATGAATTGTGTTGTTCTGTATGACACTTCACACCAACCAATTCAGTATCCAATACCTAAGAACCACATTGTTTACACAAGCAAGGAATACAGCCATAACATGTATATCTTCTATATACCTAAGTTGGACATCTCCAACCTTTTCTTTTCTACCAAATATTTTATACATTCTCTTTTAGCAATTCCTTTTCTTTTAAAAGAATCTATCAACATCAATAGTGGTGTCATTCACATGACACATAGTACAAAGTGTATATAGTCAAATACTAATACCTTTGGACTTGCACTTTAAAGTGGATCACCATCATCAAATGTTTGGTGTTCTTTCAAAAATCCATTCTTTAGTAATCTATTAGTGTAGTAAACATTTTACTTACATCTTCTATTCATCCTTATCATGACAACTTTCATGATCAAGATACTATAGCCTATAAGGAAGAATGACGAGTATAATTTTAGTTCCCGAAACCTTTTGGGAGATCCGGATGCCTAGCATCTCCATCCTTTACAAATTCACATACAATATGAGAACATGTATTTTGCTAAATTATACTCTATCATAATGCAACCAAAAACATTGTTTCAGATATCACAATATCTTCCACACGTGATGGTTTCTAAAACAATTCTTCCAGCTCCTAGATAACCTAGATATTAAAAACAACTTTTGAATATCAATAATCATGGAGGAAAACATGATACTTTAGATACTAACATTGGAATTCTTACTCTTGATTTAATACTACTTATTAAACTTCATGGAGTAAATAGAGTTTGCTGAAAGTTTGCAATAGGACTTCCAAACTTTAAATTGACATTCAAAACAATACGATACCAGTTCGTAAAGTAAATATCCAGAATTCTATAGTTCTATTATCTCAATTAAAACTAAGCACAATGTAGTAAACATATGCCAATGACTACAACAAATTATGCAAATTCACTTTGATTTAGTTTATGACAAATTGGGTTCGACTAATCCAAATTAGAAATGAACTCCCACTCAAAAACGACATCCCTCGTGCCTTTTTGGTGATTACATGAACCAAATCCACTACACCAAGTCCGATCATCACGTGAGTCAGTGTAGCTTCAAAGGCGAGCACCAATATGGGCATCATATCAACTATATGACTCATGCTTAACCTTTTGGTACGTGTTCTAAGGCCATGTCTAGTCTCGCCAAGTAAGAACCTTAGTACTCGCGTGTGTAAAACTGTCTTACACCCGTTGTATGAAAGCACAGAGTCGAGTACACCCGATCATCACGTGATGTCTCGAAACACGATCCATAAAACGGTGCATACTTAAGGAAGAACACATTTATCTTGATATTTTAAATGAGGGATCATCTTATAATGCTACTAAAATGCCAAACTAGCAATATAAGATGCAAACATCATATGTGTAAAGTGGAATGATATGGTCCATGCATTTGATCACTATCATGTTCATCGTGGTATGATCTCTATCATTCCTTTGCGTGTAAGGCCAAGGTCTATGGAACTTACACGTTAGGTGTGTTGTAAGGGTATCAACTTTACATCAACTTACAACATTTCCATATCATGACACTAGCCCAACAATGATCTAACTAGACGCCTCTAATTTATCAATTGCAAGTTTTTACGTGGCTTAGGGCTTTCGAAGATAGAACTGGTCTTACCTATGAACATGGAACCACAACGATGATAACTAAGTTATTAGCAACTCGTTGTAAATCAGATATTTACTATAGTAGGAGAGACAGACACCCGCCAGCCACTTATGCAAAACTAGTTGCGTGTCAGTCGTGGAACCAGTCTCATGTGCGATGACATGTAAAGTTTGTCCGGGCCGCTTCATCCCACTATGCCACCAATATCCAAAATACATGAAAGAAGCAATAACAAGATCATCATCACCCACATATAAACATATGTGTACTACCCGTGCAAAGCACCTATGCATTGATCAGGCTCTGATACCACTAAAGGGTTCGCAGCATAGAAAACAAAAATGTTCCTATGATGTGAACTACTATACGCCAGGATCTATCTACTAGATACAAGCAACGGGTGGATATACATCCATAGAGAACATACCCTCAAAGACAACAAAGCTTTGTTAACAAGATGGAACTCGTGGATGATGTAGTCGTACACTTGCCGATCTCAAGATCGTGATGAAGTCCAGCAGGTCCAGCTCTAGCACGTCCATCAGATCCAGCTCCAACAAGTCCAGCACCACCAAGTCCAGCACCACAAAGCAGTGGTGCATCCGTGATCACACACATGTCCGGTACCCCGACAACCTCCGTCCCTCGCTCTAGCAAAGCAGTGGAAGCAGCAACTCATTTCCAGATAAAGCCATCGGGAACATGTATCTCGCTAATCCGAGACCATAGGGAAAATACTAGAGGGGGAGAGAGATCCTTCACAAGGAGGTGTGAGTGTGAAGGTGCGATAGGGGGCCTTTTATAGGAGGAGGGGAGGGTACCCCTCCCATGGCCGGCGCCCATGGAGGGTGTCCCTTCACCTCCCTCATTCATGTGGTGGTAACCCCTCCACATAAATATGCCCCTTCACATTCTCTATTAAAGTCTCCACTTTAAATGCATTAAATTTCTCCAAATTTAATGCTCTCTCATTTAATAAAACTCTTTTATTAATTTTATTCAGAATTTTTTAATTACTTTAATTAACAAACATTCACATAAAACCCCCTTCAACATTTCAATATTACATGCAGAACCAATTTCAGCAATTTCACCCAAAATAGTTTCGGTGTCTATTGAAATAATCCCAGCGCTTTCTTAAATATTTATCTGAAACATATTTGCTCCAAATGGTGTCGATATCCCTTAAGTGTGTCACCCTACGGTTCGCAAATAATTCAGACATGATCGAGACCCCTCTCAAATCAATAATCAGAACCGGGACCTGGAGATCCATACCGACTCTCACATATTCAACGATGGCTCTTATGATCGTGTGAACCTTTAACATCATAACTAAATCCCTTTGTCTCATGATATATTACATGTCCGAGATTCGATCATTGGTATCTCCATACCTAGTTTGATCTCGTTAACGACATATACTCTTTTCTCGTTCCCGTGATATAACATTCTAGTGATATCATCACTTGCTTGCAAGCTAACAAATATGATATCACCGAGAGGGCCCAGAGTATATCTATCCGTCATCGGGATGGACAAATCCCACTCTTGATATGATCCTCTACATAACACTTTTGTAGCACTGAACCCACCTTTATAATCACCCTTTCACGGTGTGACGTTTGATGTTATCAAGAAACTCTTCCAGTGTTAGTGATTGACATGATCTCATGGTCTAAGGACTAGGACTACTTTGTATGATGTTATAGCAATATAAACACAATGACTTTGATCATAATGCTATACTACAGATGAATGTTCATCACATCATTCCACTAATGTTGTGACCTTGTTATTAACAACATCCAATGTCCGTGATCAGGAAACCTTGATCATCTTGTTAATCAACGAGCTAGTTTATAAGAGAGGCATAACTAGGAACTTTCCTTTTGTTTATTAAACACACATGTATTAACATTTCCAAATTAATACAATTATAGCATGCAAAATAAACATTTATCATAAACAAGGAATAAGATAATAACCACTTTATTATTGCCTCTCGGGCATATTCCCTTCATATGGTTCGATCTATGATGTCTCTAACTGACATGGCACTTTCGTTTTGGGGCTATGCACTGGAAACCGCTTCATTCACTTTAAATAGGGTACCATCTAAATCTGTTGAAATGACACCGTATGAATTATGGTTTGGAAACAAACCAAAGCTGTCAATTTCTAAAAGTTTGGGGATGTGATGTTTATGTGAAGAAACTTCAACTTGATAAACTCAAACCCAAATCGGAAAAATGCGTCTTCATAGGATACCCTAAATAAACAATTGGGTATTCCTTCTATCACAGATACAAGGTCAAGGTTTGCACTTCCAAAAATGGATCCTTTCTAGAGAAGAAGTTTCTCGCGAAAGGCGGAAGGTAGAACTCGAAGAGGTTATTGAACCTTCTCTTCATGAAATGGCGGGTGGCGCAGCTCCGAAATTGTTCCGGATTGACTTCACCAGATGAAGAGGGAACTAATGATAAAGATCATGAAACTCCGAAAGAGGACACTACCAAACCTCACAATTCAAGCAGGACACATGTAGTTCCTGAACTGTATGAAAATCCTGTCATGAATTTCATGGTAGATGGAAATGATGACCCTGCAACGTATGAAGAAGCAATGTTGAGCCCGAATTCCAACAAATGGATAGAAGCCATGCAATCCGAGATGGGATCCATGTACGAAAACCAGGTTTAGACCTTGGTGGACTTACCTCACGACCGAAAGGCCATTGAGAATAAATGGATTTTCAAGAATAAAACTAACGCTGATGGTAATGTGACCATCTATAAAGCTCGACTTTTTTTGGAAAGAGTTTTTGACAAATTCAAGGAGTTGACTACGATGAGACATTCTATCCCATAGTGATGCTAAAGTCAGTTAGTATTATGTTAGCATTTGTTGCATTTTTCGATTATGACATTCGGCAAATGGATGTCAAAACTGCGTTCCTCAATAGTAATATTGAGGAAGAGTTGTATATGGTACAACCAAAGGGTTTTGTTGATCCTAAGGATGATTACAAGGTATGCAAACTTCAACGATCCATCTATGGACTGAAGCAAGCATCCCGGAGTTGGAATCTCCGCTTTGATGAGGTGATCAAAGGGTTTGGATTTGTCCAAACTTACGGAGAAGCTTGTATTTACAAAAAGTGGGTGGGAGCTCTATGGCATTTCTAATATTATATGTGGATGACATATTGTTGATTAGAAATGATATAAATCTTTTAAATAGTGTTAAAAGTTATCTAAACAACAATTTTTTGATGAAGGGCCTTAGTGAAGCTTCATACATACTAGCCATCAAGATCTATAGAGATAGATCAAGACGCCTAATTGGGTTATCACAAAGTACATACCATGATAAGATTTTAAATAAGTTTAAAATGGACCAAAGTAAGAAAGGGTTCTTACCTATGTTGCAAGGCAGGACATTGAGTAAGACTCAAAGTCCAACTATGGCAGAACATAGACAGGAAATGGATAAGATCCCCTATGCCCTGGCCATAGGCTATATTATGTATGCCATGCTATGTACAAGACTAGATGTGTCACATGCTATTAGTTTGACTAGCAGGTACCAATCTGATCCAGGTTTAGAACTTTGGATAGCAGTCAAGAATAACCTTAAGTACTTGAGAAGGACTAAGGACATGTTTCTCATGTACGAAGATGAAGAAGAGCTTGTCACTAAGTGTTACATTGATGCTAGCTTTGACACCGATCCGGATGCCTCTAAGTCACAATCCGGGTACGTGTTTCTCGTGAATGGAGCAGCAATTAGTTGGAGGAGTTCCAAACAACCCGTGGTGGCGGGATCAACAACGGAGGCAGAATATGTTGTTGCTTCAGAAGCAGCGCATGAAGCGGTTTGGTTGAAGGAGTTCATAACTAAACTAGGTGTGGTTCCTAGTGCGCTGGAAGCGATGGTGATCTATTGTGACAATAATGGAGCCATAACAAGGCCAAAGAACCAAGGTCTCACAAGGATTCCAAGCATATCAAGTGCCGGTTTCACTCCATCCACGAGCATGTCAAGGATGGAGATATAAATATTTGTAAAGTACATACGGATCCGAATGTAGCAAATCCGTTGACTAAAACTCTCCCTAGGGCAAAACATGATAAACACCAGAACTCCATGGGTGTTAGATTTATTAGTATGTAATCTAGATTATATTGTCTCTAGTGCAAGTGGGAGACTGAAGGGAATATGCCTGAGAGGCAATAATAAATTTATGGGTTTTCTATTTTCGTTCCCTCGGTTTGTTTATTATATTCAGTTTTCTCTAGCCGCTTAGTTTTTCCTCACTTTTCCCCTCCCTCTATTCTGAAACCCTCACATGCGCTCGAATGGGGGATGCCGTCAGGTCAAAGGCTTGACCATTACATGCTGACCGGTGGGACCATGTTGGGGCGGGTTGTGCATTGAGCGTTACGTTATGTCACCCCGGCCATTACATGTTGACAGGTCGGCTAGGATACACAGTGGACCAGCCATCCATCTCTCGCTGATTATGGGGGACGTGGTGTGGGACCATGTGGGGCACGTTTAGTGGTTACGTGCACCCTGCCACCTAAATTGGAAGTTTTCTTTTTTGTTATTTTTATGATTGGCCTTTTTAAGAGCGCCCTTTCCCCTCTCTCGCTAATAGTTGTGTTTTTATTGCCCAAAAAGGTAGCGAATCTAGAGTAGCTTCTCTCTTCATTCATTGTTCCTTTTGGTCCTCATTTTTCCCCAATCTGGTAGCAAATCTAGAGCAGCAAAACTAACCAGCACCATAAATAAATTTAGTAAACAGAGAAGATGTAGATAAAGCAGCTAATATAGGTTATATAGTACGGTACTTAACAAGGTTCGACAATTAGGCTGCTCAGCAGCAGCAGCGGACAAGTTCAATATAGACAAGACAAAAGAAGCTGCTTTATAGCAGCAGTAGCACAATATCAGTGGCCCCTCATGGCCTCTGCCTCCTCCCTCTGGTGACTCCTCCACTTCTTGTTGCCTAGTCCCTTGACCTTGGGCGCCTTGGGCTTGATCAGGGGCATGCGAACCTCCTCGATAGCCACCTTCTGGAGGTTGTGGAGGTGAAGGTCGAGCGCCTGGTGCTTGGCTCTGAAGCCGTGGACGTTCACGGACTCGCCGCAGGTCCCCATGTCATTGACATGCTTCACGAGGGAGTTGAAGTCCGTGGCGTGGAGCCTCCTGGTGGGGCAGAAGGGGCACATGTAGACATCGACAACGAAGAAGTTGTTGTACTGGGCAGACTTCAACCTCCTCAGCACATGACGAGTCTTGGTGTCCTTGGACTCGTCGTCGCTGCAAACGTTGTTGTTATCCTCCTGTTGGAAAAAATAGTAGAGTGCAATAAGGACATGATTGAGATACTTTGATTATCGGGATTGATTATTTGCATAAATGAACCGATTGAGATCCCCTGATTATTCCCCAAATCTCAAACCAAATCGAATACTGATCCCAACTACGAATAGGGGGTTCAAATACGAACAGGGGGATTCATCAAAATACGAGATCTAACACAAGAGGATTAGCTACTGTAAAAATACGAATAGCCGAATCCTAATAACTTATGGTCTAGCATCCAACGATGGGAACGGGGGAAGAACAAGGGAAGGGGAGAAAATCCTGGTTACCTCTGACCATGGGTCAGCGATTCTGGTCTTGTAGGGGTTCTCCGGCCTTATGTAATCAACCTCCTCGTAGGGGTCCTAGCCGAGCGGGATCTGCCTAAGACTGGCGGGGGCCTCCTCGTCGGTGGCTACGGCGGATGCAGGGACGGGGACGACGGCTGCCTTCGATGCCTGGACGGGGGCCTGTACGGGGACGTGGGCCTCCTCGCCGGCGGCCTTGGAGGCGCCGATGTCCACCGCGCCATTCTTCTCCATCATCGGTCTTTTTGGGTTTTCTTGGGGGTTTGTAGAAGGTGATGGGACAGTGGAGACGGTTGAGTGAGCGAGTGAGTAATGAGTGAGAGTGAGGAGGCTGCTATTAAAGGAGAAGGGAAGGGACGTTTCGTTGCACCACCGTGCACGGCCACACGTGTCTGCTACCGCCCCGTGCACTTCACATGCGTACCGTGAGTCACGTTTTTTCCCTCGTGTCTAACCCTGGCGACTTAGTTGTGCTCGATTTTGCCCTCGAGTATAACACTGGCAGTTTGGTTATACTCAGTTTTTCCCTCCAGTACTAACACTTCCGTGTGCAATTGATGAGTGCATATTTGCATCATGTTTTACATTATTATTTTGCATTATAGATGTAGGATCTTCGTATTTTACGGCACTTGCACGCATATTTTATGTCTATTTTCACCAGCATCAGTACAGATGATGGATACAATTATTGGAGCAGTTGTACTGTGGAGAAAAGGAGTCAAAAACAACATAAATCGCTTATTTGGGAAATATTAATAATACCAGAAGAAAACCACAAGCGAACAAGGGAGGCAGAGAGTCCAACGACCAACTATACGACTGGAGCAGCTTTTCCGGTTGTATAGCTCCGGTCATATTGTTGGCTCTGTCTCTGCCTCGTCAAATAGTTTGACCCCATGCAATTGGTTTGGAGAGACGACATACAGAACACCCAGAAATCGCAGAAACCTCACCTCCGGAAGGCATCTGGAGGGGGAACTCATCCACAAGGGATCCATCTTCGCCCTACGTAGATCCGGGAGGCTAAGGCATCGATCTCCATCATCCACCGCTGCATCACCACCATCTCCATCCATCCCATCTACATCTTGTCTAGATCTTGTTGTAATTCCTATACTCGTTGTGGATTTATACAAGTACTATTCATCTATCATTGTTTCTATTATCATTGCCATGATGTTGATTGCCTCCATGTCTGAGTAGATCATTAGTTCTTGGGGACATGGAGAAACCCTAGTATGAGATTGAAATAAGATAAAGTCTATTATGATATTCATCGTTGTGACCATGTGTTAGATTTTCTACATCTTGATGTTGAGAGAAGTTGACCTCTCAATATTTGCCTCTTGTGGGGACTTGATGGAGGAAACTACTTGTTGGTAGACGGAGGCGTGCTAGCACTTACAGTGACTATAAAGCTATTGGCACCCCTTACGTATCAACTTGGGAAACCGAGGAAACTCATGGAACACTATATATGCCATGGGATACGTCCTACGGGATTACGTTCTTTAATAGCACAGTAATTCGATTGATGTCGATTGCTGACTGTTGTGGTTATGAGGATGATGTGAGCAATGGTTGTTGACTATTCGTCCAAATACAGAGTTCCTCCCACACATACATAGTTGAGAATGTTCATGATGATAATCTTTATCTTAAATCTTTACAATACTAGTGGTGCATCCGCTACTCCCTGAGAACGCTTTTTCCCTACTGCAGTTCTAATCTCTCTTACGTACGTGATACTTACTTTCTGTATTAAGTTATTTTGCTTTACTTTATTATTGCTCTTATACCCAAAACCCAAAAACACCTCTTTACACAATATTCTCGTTTTATCTTGTCACTTAGAACTTTATCTATCATTTCTATTGCAATATTTATTTCAAGAATTATTAGACTTCAGACTCCTGCTCCCTGTCGGATCGATATCTTTATTTAGAAACTAGCTACAAACGATATGTGCACTTATAGTCATCAAGCTATTTTCTGGCACTATTGCTGGGGAGCTAAGCGCTGTAGGTCTTTTAGTTTTTGCTTATTTATTTTTTGTCTTGCTAAATTTTGTTTTGAGTTACAGGTTTCCACCAACATGATGGAGTTTGAGCATATGACTAGTGCTAACCCACTCAACCACTTTGGGAAGCCATGTGATATTTATAAAAGATACAACTCCAATGAGAATACAAGGGGGTTTGAAATAAATCCTCTACTACTTGGTATTCTACATAAGAAGAGGTTTACTGGAGATGAAGAAGATCCTGATCCATATGAGCATATTGCATGTTTTAAAGATATATGTGGCACTTTTCTATTGACAGGATATACCGCTGATGAGGTAAGGGTTAAACTTTTTAGTCAAACTTTGACAAGTATATCTCTCTCATGGTATAGATCTCTACCCCCTGAAGCCAATACTACTTGGGATAATCTAGCCTATGAATTTCTATCAAAATATTATCCATTATCAAAATCTTTTGGAATCAGGCGTCTTATAATGACATGGAAGAATCGTTCTAATGAAGTACTAGTAAGAGCTTATATTAGATTTAAAGATTTACCACGACTATGTCCTCATCATGATTTGCATGAATGGTATTTGCTACATATCTTTTATGGAGGTTTAATTGAACCTAATAAAATTGAACTAGACTCTTTCGCAGAAGGAGCCTTTATGAATCTTCCTATACCTAAAGCTTGGGCTTTACTTAATAGAATTCGTGATCATAGAGTTTCATGGAATTTTGGTCTAAGAAGTGAAGGAGACGTAGAAATAGAGCATGATTATATTCATGACTATAATAAAAAAGGCCATGTTAAATAATTATCTAAAGAACTTTATCTAGATTCGGATCTTGTGTTGCAAGTTGTTAAAGCTTTTACAAAACATATTAAAGCTCCAAAGGAGGGTCCAGTCAAGTATGATCCACCACCCGAACCAGAAAAGAAAAGAGAAGATAAAGCAACACTTGCCTCCGTAGAACCAATATATGAAGTACCTTTCCCTAGCACTGCATAAAAGCATATTTTTGAATACGAATAGGTTAAAGCAGTACAGGAAAAGAAGGAAGATGAAAGCATGCCAGGAGTCATGAAACACCTGAAAGAAAACAAAGATGAAGAGGTGACCAAGGAAGCAATTATGGCTATGTACTCACACTTTAACATAGTTGAACTTGATGAAGAAACTTCTGTATTGGTTGAAGGTAAAGTAAAGGTAAAAGATGTGGGTAAGTCTATTCTTCCATGCATATTTAAAGAAACCTCTCATTATGGTTCATGTGATCTTGGCACCAAAGTTAATGTTATATCTTATGATTTCTACCTAGAAATAAAAAAAAGAAGTAGAACCGGCTACAATTGAAAATACTGATATAACAATTATGTTAGGCAATAAAAACCTTAGAATTCCAATGGGAGTAGTTGACAATGCAACTGTCACAATTGGCAACAAAAACTTTCCTATCGATTTTGTAGTTGTTGATATGCCAGCTGACACTCTTTTCCCTATTATATTTGAAAGAAACCTTTTGGGTGATATAGGTGCCTATGTTAATTTCAAGAAGGAGATTGTGTCTCTTAAGCTTGGGGGAACGGAAAATAAATTCCATTTTTCCAAATTTAAAGACATGCCTCCACAAATATAAGAAGATGAAGAGAGAACTATTGAGGAAATGGCGGTTCTTTTCTTTGGTAATCAAGAAGAAGAAATAAATGAATATCCAAATTATGAAGAAATAGTTATGGAGGAGAAGTCCCTAGAAGAACTAGAAGATGAATTCGATTCACTTCCCATTTTGGGACTGATACATTGCAAATGTATCTATAATTTTTGATGCTCCATGCTTGGTTTTATCCACTTTCTTGTGTTTTGTCCACACTTTGGAGTACTTTTCATATGATTTCTTGGACTAACATATTAACAAGAGCCACAGTGCCAGCTGCCTGTTTTCTGCTGTTTTTAGTTCTAGGAAAGTCAGAAAATGAATATTCTCGGAATTGGACGGGACAAAAGCCAAAGTGCCTATTTTTTCAGAAGACTCCAGGAGCCAGAATACGAGACGGAGGAGGGCCAGGGGCTGGCCACACCACCCCCAGGCACGGGTTGGGCCTGGCCGCGCCAGGCATGGTGTGGTGGCCCCAGGCACCCCCTCGGCCTCTCTCTTCGCCTATAAGAAGCCTTCTGACCTAAAAACTTTGGGGGGGTCGATGTTTTTCCAGAAGGAGTTCCGCTCCGCCGCCACCACCAGATTCCACGAAGCACGAACTGCATTACGGCACCTGCCAGAGGGAATGGAGGAGATCATCGCCGTCATCATCACCATCGCTTCTCCATCGACCATCCATGTTTCCCCATCTATGAGTGAGTAATCCCCCACTGTAGGCTATGGGGATGGTAGGGATTGGATGAGATTGTTCATGTAATGGCATCAGATTGTTAGGGCATAGTGCCTACTATCTCTTATTAGTGCTTTATGACCTTGTTGCGACTTGTTGTGCTTAATGCTTGTCACTAGGGCCCGAGTGCAATGATTTCAGATCTGAACTTATTATTGATTCATTATGATAGTATTGTTTTTGGTCTTATCTACAAGTTGTATACACATGTTGTTGTTCGGAACCTATGGCCCCGAAGTGACAGAAATCGGGATAACCGGAAGGGAAAGTCTTTGATGTGAGGATCACATGTGTTCACGGAGTGTTAATGCTTTGCTCCGGTGCTCTATTAAAAGGAGCACCTTAATTGCCAGTAGTTCCCTAGAGGTCCCGCTGCAAACGGGCTGGCAGGACAAAAGATGTTGTGCAAGTTCTCATTGCGAGCACGTATGACTATATATGGAACACATGCCTAGGATTGTCTAGTACTTGGGTGCTTTATCTTATTTATCTACAATTGCCCTATGTTCTGATTGCTATGTGAATTGTCTTGTCCATGCAACGCCCGTCCATCCATCCCTATGCCTACCGCACTCGAATCCCACTGTTACTGCTTTTGTTACTACTGTCTTTGCCTTACTACTGCTGTTACTTTGCTATTCCTACTACAAAATTGTTGCTACTAATAAACTATTGTGAGCAAGATTGTTTTCCAGGTGCACCTGAATTGACAACTCAGTTGTTAAGGCTTATAAATATTCTTTGGCTCCCCTTGTGTCGAATCAATAAATTGGGTTTCACTTCCCTCGAAAATACTGCGATACACCCCCTATACTTGTGGGTCATCAAGACTATTTTCTGGCGCCATTGCCGGGGAGCATAGCTTTATTTATCAAGTCCACTTGGATTCACTATTGTTCAAGCTAAGTTTATTTTCTCCTTGTTTGCTTGTTTCTTTATCAAAAATACAAAAAAAAATTAGTTCCTACTCTAGTTGTTATTTTCGTTGGTCTGTTATTGTCTTGCTTTGTCATGCTTGTTGTCAATGGTTGGTTTCTTTGAAACTGAAGCATATTGGCAAGGTGGGTTCACGGAAGATCAAAGATATTATTGTAAGGAACACCACTTGTCACAAAAAGGTAAACACTTATGGGAACAAATTGATATATTGTATACCATTGCTCGAAACGTGTGCTCTACTTGTAATGTTACTTATTGCGTGATGAGTCTTGTTGCAGAAAGAGGTATAAACACCTCCCTTTTCAATGTGAGTATAGTGATAATGATACCATGACTTCCTATGCTAAAGGAATTTATGACTTTTATGATGCGGAACAAATTGAAGAATTTATTGCTTGGAAGGGTGCTTTTGAACTTGCTAGTTTGCTTGAAAATATTGATGATTCACCTTATAAGTATGAGGTTTATGGTATACTTAAATTTTGCTTTGATAATTACAAGGATGAAAATAGCCATATCCTTGAATATTTTAATAGATGCTTTCCACAAATGGAAGAGACTAATGCCTTGCAGGACCCTATGGAAGAGACTAATGCCTTGCAGGCTCCTATGGAAGAAGAAATTGATGAACCTGAAATCTCATTAGATGAAAAAGAGGAGGAGAGTGATGAACAAAAGGAGGAATAATGGATTAGCTACACATGCCTACCTTCTAATGAGAGTAACTCTTTATGCCTTACATTATTTGATTGTCCTCCATGCTTACTAAAGGAGGATGAATGTTATGTTCCTGAGGATTCTTTTGAAGATGTTTATGATAAAGCTCTAGTGCTTGTAGATCATGAAAAGCATGCTTTATGTGATAGTTATATTGTTGTGTTTATTCATGAGGCTACTGAAAATTATTATGAGATAGGAAAATATGGTTGTAGAAGTTTTCATGGTATTGAAACACCTCTCTATGTGCTGAAAGTTTTGAAGTTACTCTTGTTTTATCTTCCTATGCCTGTCACTTTGTTATTTTTTTACAAGATTCCTATGCATAGGAAGTGGGTTAGACTTAAATGTGTTTTGGATTTGCTTCTTGATGCTCTCTTTTAGTTCACTTCATATTTCTTATGAGACCATCCTCTCAAACTTTTATGCCTGAAGATGATAATATGTCCACTATTCTTGGGAGACCTTTTCTTAAATACTGCAGGAGATGTTATTAATTGTAATCAAAGGAAGGTGACCATCAATGTCAATGACAAGGAACATACTATCTATTTCCCCAAGAAGATTGATAGGACTTATGGTTTTGAATTCAATTGAACATGTTGAGGGCATTCAAGTTGGAGAAATATATTGTCCCATACCAAGAGAAAAAATTGAAACTATTATGATTGGGACCATTGCTATCAAGGTTGAGGTAACATAATCATTAGTGGAATACAAAGTTTTGTATCATATGAAATTGTTTTGGTAACAATACCTGATCAACCTTGTTAACAAAAGGATTTCATTGAACAAAACAATGTTTTCACCATGATTATCTCCGCTTACTTCTATTCTATCCATTTCAGTTTTTTCCTTATACCTAACTTAAAGGCGTTAAAGAAAAGTACTTATTGGGAGATAACCCAAAAGTTTTAGATGAGTCTTGGAAGTTATTACTTTAGTAATAACCGCTGCTTATCCTTTTTATTTGCTTTTTGTGCCAAGAGTAACCTCTAATGAGAGAGAAGTAATGATTGGGAAAGTTGCTGTCCCGAAACAGATTTTTGTGCTTCACCGTAAAAATTCGTGAGAGAGCTCTGTATGTTGGATTGAGTTGTAACTGTTTGTGCTTCTGTCCCAGGTTGTTATAGAACTTTCGTTAGTTCAACACTTTTTTATTTTAGCAACAGAAGGTCTTCGAAAAAATTCGTCTTTACCTGCTGGTCTGTTTTGACAGATTTCTGCCATTTTCTGCATTTGCTTCTTGTTGGTTCCTTTTTGAGTTCTTTTGGGGAATTGAGCTTTTTTAGGGAAGTGCTACAGTAGCTAGTGTTCTAATGGAAGTTTATTTGGTGTTATAACTGAACATTAAGACTTATTTATCTTGAGTGCACTAATGTTGCTAATAAAGATTGTGTGAAGTTTTGTATGAAGGAAAAATTTCAGGTGTATGGAAGGAATGAGTAATGAGATGAAGGATGGACTAAAGCTCAAGCTTGGGGATGCCACGCATGTCACCCCAAGAAATATCCAAGAAGTACAAGCGTCAAAGCTTGGGGATGCCCAAGGCACCCCCTCCTTCATCAATAAAAATCCTAGGTTTCTTCCAAACGCTTCATTTTTATTGTTTCATGCACAGTTGTGTTTTTCTTGGAGCGTCTTCTTTTGCGTTTTCGTTTTGGTTTTTGTTTGTTTTTGTTTGCTTGGTTTTCTGAATAAATTGGTTGTACCCCCTCTTTCATACTTTGGTGTTCAAATAGGTTGGTTTGGTTTGGAAAAGAGTAGGAAAGCTCATGCTTAAGTGGTAAAGAGAGCTTGTTTTTGACCGTGGCCTATGCTTTGTCATGCCATGATCGATATTGTTTTGGCTTTATGCTTAGTATTCTTTGTTGTAGCATGACTTGTTATAAACAATTGAGATTGCTTAATGTGCCTTGGATGAATTATGCGTTGTTTTAGCATATTAAAGCATAGTATAGTGGTATTCTCCTTTGATGCTTTATTTGGGATTGACTTGGCACATGCTCACACCATGTTATGACTATCTCAAGTAACCTTAAGCCTTTATGATCCTTTAGTTTTCAACTTGTAGTATCACTTTATGCTTTGATCAATGATGTTTTGTCGCTCTGCATGATTATGGCCATTATTGCTCTCTCGTTTGTCGCTCCCTTACTATTGCTAGCCTTCACTTACACTGAGTGTTTTACTCATGTTTCCAACTCCCTTAAACCAAATATTGCCAAAGTGTCCACCATACCTACCTATTAGCATCATTTGCTACTTCCGTGCATATTCACTATGCCTTGTTTTCTTCCGAATAAAATGTTTGCTTGTTATGAGAAAGTTAGTAAAGCTCTCACGAACTTGATGGCACACTTTATTTCCTGCACTTAATAAACCTGAACCATTGTGAACTCTCCATGAAAGTTATATGCTTGTTAATTATAGGCTGGGGATTAGCAGAACTGTGCTGTCACAGGGAATGCTTTCAACACTTGTAAATATATACCCAGTTGATACCTTGCTCTTTTGTTTGCGGATGTCATCGGTGTGAAATAAAAGGGGAACTTGTAAGTCCATGGAGTTATGTATGTGTGTTAGAGAAACGCCTGGGACGCTGGTCTAATCCATGCTGACATGGTGGAAACCTGTAGCGTAACCATAATGATATCTATAAAGCATTCTTCTTATAAAAAAAGAGAGATAGCTATTGAGAAAAAGAAAAAAAAGAGATTTATGAAAAGAGGAAAGAGAGAAAAAAGCACCATTTTCCCATGGTAAATAAGAAGATTGCTGAGATACTCATTGTCTGCTTGCCTTGTCATTTTGATATGGGGATTCTTCCGTATCATCGGGCAAGGGGTACCCCGTTGGCGGTTCTCTATGATACGCATATACTTACGATGACAAGAACTTACCGGTAACTAAAGTTGAGTAGCATGAGGAGCGGCCCTCGTACTCAAGGGACTTGGGATTTTCAGTTTATAGTCTGTCAAGCATATAAATCAGATTGGACCTCACTTTCACCTTAACCACATTAAAGATGCTTATGATAGGGGCAATGAGAGCTCAAAGCTAATGAGTACCATACTTTCAGCATTTGGAAGCCTTTCAAACTCTTCAAAACCTGTTCATTTCCTTGTTGAGTCTCCACACATTCTATGAGCACTTTCTTGAGAGCATAGTGGCCATTCTTAGTTCTATGTGCATTGCCCCAAGACTAGTTGATTGATGCATAACTTGATATTGCTTGTTTTAAACTATTTGTATCTAGTCACTCTTATGAACTTTGAAGGTGTCCTATGCATTTATATTTGCTACTCTATGAGGGACAATCTGAATGCCATTATGCTATGTTTTCTTTATGTGAAACAAACAAACGTCTTGCAAGGCATTGTTATTCATGAATCTTTTGTTTGTGCCTTTTCATGTTGCATCATAGTTTCTTCGTCTTATTGCTAGAACTTTGTCTTTCATGTTATGATTGAAGTACTATGATCCCAGCTTTGTATGTTTTACAAATACATTGATCAAGTCTTTGATGGTGCATGTCACCTCAAAAATTATTCTTTCTTTTTAGCACTTACCTACTCGAGGACGAGCAGGAGTTAAGCTTGGGGATGTTGATACATTGCAAATGTATCTATAATTTTTGATGCTCCATGCTTGTTTTTATCCACTTTCTTGTGTTTTGTCCACACTTTGGAGTACTTTTCATATGATTTCTTGGACTAACCTATTAACAAGAGCCACAGTGCCAGCTGCCTGTTTTCTGCTGTTTTTGGTTCTAGGAAAGTCAGAAAATGAATATTCTCGAAATTGGACGGGACAAAAGGCAAAGTGCCTATTTTTCTAGAAGACTCTAGGAGCCAGAATACGAGACGGAGGAGGGCCAGGGGCTGGCCACACCACCCCCAGGCGCGGGCTGGGCCTGGCTGCGCCAGGGCATGGTGTGGTGGCCCCAGGCACCCCCTCGGCCTCTCTCTTCGCCTATAAGAAGCCTTCTGACCTAAAAACTTCGGGGGGGTTCGACGTTTTTCCAAAAGGAGTTCCACTCCGCCGCCACCACCAGATTCCATGAAACAGCACCAGAAACTCCATTCTAGCACCCTGTCGGGACGGGGAATTGGAGGAGATCATCGCCATCATCATCACCATCGCTTCTCCATCGACCATCCATGTTTCCCCCATCTATGAGTGAGTAATCCCCCGCTGTAGGCTATGGGGATGGTAGGGATTGGATGAGATTGTTCATGTAATGGCATCAGATTGTTAGGGCATAGTGCCTAGTATCTCTTATTAGTGCTTTATGACTTTGTTGCGACTTGTTGTGCTTAATGCTTGTCACTAGGGCCCGAGTGCCATGATTTCAGATCTGAACTTATTATTGATTCATTATGATACTATTGTTTTTCGTCTTATCTACAAGTTGTATACACACGTTGTTGTCCGGAACCTATGGCCCCAGTGGCGATGTAAATCGGGATAACCGGAAGGAAAGGCTTTGATGTGAGGATCACATGTGTTCACGGAGTGTTAATGCTTTGCTCCGGTGCTCTATTAAAAGGAGCACCTTAATTGCCAGTAGTTCCCTAGAGGCCCCGCTGCAAACGGGCTGGCAGGACAAAAGATGTTGTGCAAGTTCTCATTGCGAGCACGTATGACTATATATGGAACACATGCCTAGGATTGTCTAGTACTTGGGTGCTTTATCTTATTTATCTGCAATTGCCCTATGTTCTGATTGCTATGTGAATTGTCTTGTCCATGCATCGCCCGTCCATCCATCCCTATGCCTACCGCACTTG
Source organism: Avena insularis (assembly GCA_023614405.1). Taxonomy (NCBI): domain Eukaryota; kingdom Viridiplantae; phylum Streptophyta; class Magnoliopsida; order Poales; family Poaceae; genus Avena; species Avena insularis. Next base: position 203,454,526 of record CM042694.1, read on the forward strand.
AATCCCACTGTTACTGCTTTTGTTACTACTGTCTTTGCTTTACTACTACAAAACTGTTGCTACTAATAAACTGTTGTGAGCAAGATTGTTTTCCAGGTGCAGCTGAATTGACAACTCAGTTGTTAAGGCTTATAAATATTCTTTGGCTCCCCTTGTGTCGAATCAATAAATTGGGTTTCACTTCCCTCAAAAATACTGCGATACACCCCCTATACTTGTGGGTCATCAGGGACCTCCAACTGATGAGGCTTTTGAAGAGCCAGAAAAAACAGGGGACGAGGAATTACCACCCACAAAGTTGAAGACTCTACCAGATAATCTTAAATACAGGTTTTTAGATGATACCAATAAATTCCCTGTTATTATTAGTGCTAAACTTTCAGGAGAAGAAGAATATGAACTCATGAGGATACTTAAGAAGCATCGCCAAGCCTTTGGGTACTCAATGGATGACTTGAAGGGCATTAGTCTCATGATAGTCGTCCATCGAATATTCATGGAAGAAGGTGTTAAACTAGTTGCAGAATTTAATAGAAGATTAAAGCCTGAAATGAAACAAGTGGTAAGAAAAGAAATTGTACGCCTAATGGACGCAGGTATAATTTATCATGTTAAAGAGAGTGATTGGGTAAGTTCTGTTCATTGTGTCCCTAAGAAGGGCGGTTTTACTATTGTTCCTAATGAAAACAATGAATTAATACCTACTAGAACTATTGTTGGGCACATGATGTGCACAGACTTCAGAAAATTAAATAAAGAGACTAGGAAAGATCAATATCCATTACCTTTCATAGACCAAACTTTAGAAAGGTTAGCAAACCATACTCATTTTTGTTACTTGGATGGATACTCTGGTTTCTCTCAAATAGATGTTCATCCGGATGACCAACTTAAAACAACTTTCATAAGTCCTCACGGTTTACATGCTTACTGATGTATGCCTTTTGGTCTATGTAATGATCCAGCTACTTTTCAATGATGTATGACTGTTATTTTTGCGGATTTTATAGAACTTATAATGGAAGTATTTATGGATGACTTTTCTGTCTATGGAACTTCATTTACTAGTTGCTTGGGTAACCTCAAGAGAGTTTTGCAGCGTTGTGAAGAAATTAATCTTGTTCTAAACTGGGAGAAGTGCCACTTTATGGTCAAAGAAGGTATAGTCTTTGGACACAAGGTATCAGGTAAGGGAATTGAAGTTGATAGAGCTAAGGTTGAAGCAATAGAGAGAATGTCGCAACCTAGGGATATTAAAGGTATAAGAAGTTTTCTTGGTCATGTGGGTTTTTACAGAAGGTTCATTAGAAATTTCTCTAGGATATGTAAACCTTTGACTAACCTCTTGCAAAAGGGAATGAGATTTAATTTTGATGATAAGTGTCTTGAAGCCTTTGATAAACTTAAAAATGCTTTAACTCATGCTCCCACCATTAAACCACCTATCTGGGATACAACCTTTGACTTAATATGTGAAGCTAGCGATGATATTGTAGGAGTAACTCTTGGACAACATATTAGTCGTAGATTCAATATTATACATTATGCTAGTAGAACTCTCAATGGTGCTCAAAAGAATTACCCTAAGGAATAAAAGGAACTTTTTGCTATATTTTTTCTCTTGCGATAAATTTTGTTCTTATATAGTTGATGCAAAGGTGAGAGTTCACACAGATCGTGATGGCTTAAAAGAACTCCTTGAAAGGAAAGACCATAAGCCAAGGCTGATTTGTTGGATTCTTTCACTTCAAGAATTTGAGTTGCAGATTATGCAGAGGAAAGAAATAAAAATGTTAGATGCAGTGTCCATGTTTGCCCAGGAAGACACCAATCTTATTGAGAGGAACTTTAGTCCTCATGATTTTTGTTTACGAGAATTATTTAATGAACTAAAGTCAATTCCTCCAAAAGAGAAGGAGTCCTCGTTGTGGTAGGAACTTTTCATCCCCGATTAAGCAAATGGTAAGTGCAAGGTAAGTGTTCTTACCCAAATAAGTGATTTGTTTTCACAGTTTTTACTCCTAAAAATTCTGCCTTTGAAATCCTTGTGTTTTTCTGAAGTTTTAGAGGGGTTTTACCAACTATACAGGCAGAGCTATACGACCGGAGAGGGAGAGCCCGCCGTATAGTTGGTCGTTAAACTATCTGTATCATCTTTGTGAAATTATTTTCGATATTTGAGCCTATACGGTCGCAACTATACGACCAGAGCAAATATTCCAGTCGTATAGTTGGTCGTTAAACTCTCAGATACTTTTGCTTTTTGGTGTCTGTATCTATACGGTCGCAACTATACGACCTGAGTAAAAATTCTGGCCGTATAGTTGGTCGTTAAACTCTCAAACACTTTTGATTTTCGGTGTTTGTATCTATACGGTTGCCACTATACGACCGGAGCAAAAATTCTGACCGTATAGTTGGTCGTTAAACTCTCAGACACTTTTTCGTTCGATCTTTCTTTTACATTATTAAAAAACGTTATTGTCGGTTCTGAGTTGTGATTTAATCGACCTGGACTCAAGATATTTGGAAATATCTGCCTGGAACCAACTATACGACCGAACCTATACAGGCCGCGCCTGTATAGTTGGTCATTACATGGCAGGACACTTCCAAATCCGTCATTTTCCCTGTTTCGTTTAGATTCTTTTCTTGGACGACAATTTGGTGTTTCTCGCGAGTTTTACCGACCTATGACCCCCCTTATATATTGCCATTGTCTCTCTCGCTAATTGCAATCTACAGGAACCAATCTAGCAATACGGTATCCCATCCCAGGCCATGGAAAACCCATAGGGCTCATTGCTCCTTCAAGGGACCGATCTAGCAGCCCGTCCATGGAGGACGATGATGAGGAGGTGGAGAGGTTTAGCCCAAGGTACAAGGAGTATGTCGAGCCAAGATACTTCAACAACGATTCCAAAGATTATGTGGTTGACATCTACATCCACCGAAACGTCTATGATCCACCTGAGATAAATTAGGCAACGATGAAGAAAGCTCAATAAGAGAGAAGATCACAAGCCGTATGGAAAAGGGCGTGTGGAGACGGTCAAGTTCATCACCATAGATCCAAGGCCGCACAAGCGTAAGGAATTATCTAATATTGGTGTAGGTGCTAGCAAAGAAGGGGAGGTTCCCTTCTCGAAGCCAACCATTGGTGCTCGTATGAAGGTTAAGCCTCAAGAAGAGTGGAGGTACGGTTTCCACTTCCCCGATCCATCAATTATGGATGAGGAAGAAGAAGTTGTCCCAAGGACCAAGGATCATGTGCGGGCACTAGAGATATATCAGAAGCAGGAGCTACTCCATCGCGTCGAAGTCCGTCACCGTATCAATGAGATGGAGAAGAAGGAAGACCTCCTTCCATTGGTTACCAAGCTCGCAGATAGAGTGGACACTCTGCAATCTGATCTACGCAGGTGCTGCAGCCGCATAACTACTCTGGAGGAGACCAACAAGAAGCTACGCACCATGGTGTTACACGCCATGGCGCCATAGTGATCTACAACAATCATGGTATCAAATAATCGCAAGGGATTATTTGATCCCGCCTGGCTTGATTCCAAGCTTGGGGAGATCTTTAAGACCTTGTAATCTATCCTATAAGTTATTATTATTATTTTTTGCATTGGTTCAAACTAGAAATAAAGTTTGCATCATTAGAATTCCCTTCAGGAATAGTCGATCCCTTTTACGAAATTCCGAGTTTATTATTATATATGGAGCAATATTGAGTTTGTGTTTGCTTTATTGATATATGAATGGCTTGAGTATGATTTTACTTGCACTTGATGATAGCAATAGGAGTCTTCCACACCATTGGTATTAATTGAACACATAAAGATAATTTGGTCAATATGCTGTAAGTCTACGGTTTGATTCACAAAGAAATATTATCTATTCAATTAAGTTAAAAGAGAAACCTTGAACAAAGAAAACTGAAAGTACTATCCAAATAGAGTGAGAACAAGTCGAGGTAGAATCTCCAAGTCAGAAGAATGCTTCATATACAGTTGGAATTTGATAATTGAGATTGTTGAAATTTGAATTCCTACATAAGGTGGAATATATGGCTAGCTCCTTTGCACAACACTTAAAACAAAAGTGTGAGCATATATGCAAAAGAAAAGAAAAAGAAAGAAGAAAAAGAGCGAATGTGCAAAGAGCAAATAGACATATACCACTATATTGTAGTATGACAAAGAGACACTTTTGAGATTTTGAATCCCAAGTGAATACGTTGATCCTAAAACACTTGGGACTACCTCGTTAACTCATTCGGTTGAACCAGATTCTTTTACATTATGTTGAGATTCATCTTTTATGAACTGTTGATAACTAAGGTGTGGAAGCCTTCTAATACTATTTAGATGGTTCGAGTAAGGTACTATTCATGAACTTATTCCCCTGTATCATACATGATAAACACATGCTGTAATTGCCTCATTTATTTTATCGACTCAGCTTCATGAATATGAGGATCACATCCATTAAGCCAAAAAACTTGCTCGGGACGAGCAAGAGTCTAAGCTTGGGGAAGTTGATGAGTACATATTTGCATCATGTTTTACATTATTATTTTGCATTGTAGATGTAGGATCTTGGTATTTTATGGTGCTCGCGTGCACATTTTATATCTGTTTTCACTAGATAAGGACAGATGATGGATCCAATGGATAGAATTATTGGAGCAGTTGTACTATGGAGAAAAGTAGTCAAACAACATAAATCGCTTATTTGGGAAATATTAATAATACCAGAAGAAAACTAGAAGCGAACAAGGGAGGCAGAGAGTCCAACGACCAACCATACGACCGGATCAACTTTTTCGGCCGTATAGCTCCGGCAGTATAGTTGGCTCCGCCTCTGCCTCGTCAAATAGTTTCACCCAGTGCAATTAGTTTGGAGAGACGACATACAGAACACCCAGAAATCGCAGAAACCTCACCTCCGGAAGGCATCTGGAGGGGGAACTCATCCACAAGGGATCCATCTTCGCCCTGTGCAGATCCGAGAGGCTAAGGCATCGATCTCCATCATCCACCGCTGCATCACCACCATCTCCATCCATCCCATCTACATCTTGTCTAGATCTTGTTGTAATTCATATACTCGTTGTGGATTTATACAAGTACTATTCATCTATGATTGTTTCTATTATCATTGCCATGATGTTGATTACCTCCATGTCTGAGTAGATCATTAGTTCTTGGGGAGATGAAGAAACCCTAGTATGAGATTGAAATAAGATAAAGTCTATTATGATATTCATCGATGTGACCATGTGTTAGATTTTCTACATCTTGATGTTGAGAGAAGTCGACCTCTCAATATTTGCCTCTTGTAGGGACTTGATGAAGGAAACTACTTGTTAGTAGACTAAGGCATGCTAGCACTTACAGTGACTATAAAGATATTGGCACCCCTTACATATCAACTTGGAAAACCGAGGAAACTCACGGAACACTATCCATGCCATGGGATACGTCCTACGGGATTATGTCCCTTAATAGCGCAGTAATTTGATTGATGTTGATTGCTGACTGTTGTGGTTATGAGGATGATGTGAGCAGCGGTTGTTGCCTATTTGTCCAAATATGGAGTTCCTCCCACACATACATAGTTGAGAATGTTCATGATGATAATATTTATCTTAAATCTTTACAGTACTAGTGGTGTATCCGCTACTTCCTGAGAATGCTTTTTCCCTACTGCAGTTTCAATCTCTCTTACATACGCGATACTTACTTTTTGTATTAAGTTATTTTGCTTTACTTTATTATTTTTCTTGTACCCCAAACCCCAAAACACCTTTTTACACAATATTCGCATTTTATCTTGTCACTTAGAACTTTATCTAGTATTTCTATTGCAATATTTATTTTAAGAATTATTAGACTTCAGACTCCTGCTCCCTGTGGGATCGATATCTTTATTTCGAAACTAGCTACAAATGATCTGTGCACTTGTAGTCATCAGCAATATACTCAGTTTTACCCTCCGGTGGCTGGTCAACAGAGAGTCAACGAATAGGTTTTACCTAGCTAATTGAGTCATTTTATGCACAACAAATTCAAAAAGATCAAAACATAGTGGCATCTATCCAGAGAGTCTTATTATGTGAACTGCCACCATAATAAAATGTATATAAATCAAGTTTTAACCTAAATCATCACTTCTCAAATCACCTACTATGTATGAAGGTTCATGGCTTTCTACTCAAGCCTCTTCCCAAAACATCCCTCCCTAAAACATAGTTTGTCTGAATGAGGCAATAATTATCAAAGTTATATATATTTGAATTACAAATAGTTTGATGTATGCCAAGATGTATTTTATTGTATAAAAGATGCATTTTCCATTTTTTAAATCTTTTTCTATTTTTTATTTAAATCCATTTGTCAGTCTTGCCCTTGCTTTTAAGTTCTACTCAGTATTGCCCTTGGTGCTTAAGTTCTACTCAGTTTTCCCTTCTCTTAGTATCAATCTCTCGCACATGTGCTCATCTTCCCTGCTAAGCTCTGATTGGTTGAGACAGTTGTCACGCGGATCGTGCCAACCAACTGTTGATCCTCTATGATCTAGCGGACAGGATAATCCCTATATCTGTCGGGAGGCACCCCTCTATCCATGCAAAATAACGAGTTTGCCACCGGTACTTTAACTCCATCAACAAATGAACTTGAATATAATTTGAAGGGAACATGTTCAAAGGTGTATAATTTGTGAATTACATTCCACTATATGAAAATGACAATCTCTCAGGATTTTCTTAGCACAATATTATCACGTATTAAGTGCGATTTCAGAGAGTTCAAATGTGTATAATTTTCGTATATGCAAGTTTATACATTGCATTCCACTCTATGAAAATGGGGGGAGAAAATGTTAATCTCTCAAAAAAATTCTAGCACATCATTATCTCATTATTAAGTGCGATTTCACAGTGTTCAAAGGTTTAAAATTTTCGTATACGCAAGTTTATGCATTATATTTCACTCCATGGAAATGATAAATGATCAGGATTTTATTAGCACAACATTATCATGACCTAAGTGCGATTTCAAAGAGTCCAAAGGTGTATAATTTTTGTATATGCCGGTTTATGCATTACATTCCACTATATGAAAATGATAATCTCTCAAGATTTTCTTAGCACAACATTATCACGTATTAAGTGTGATTTCAAAGAGTTCAAAGGTGTATAATTTTCTTATATGCCAGTTTATGCATTACATTCCACTATATGAAAATGATAATCTCTCAAGATTTTCTTAGCACAACATTATCACGTATTAAGTGTGATTTCAAAGAGTTCAAAGGTGTATAATTTTCGTATATGCAAATTTATGCATTACATTCCACTCTATGAAAATAATAACCCCTCGAGATTTTTTTAGCACAACATTATCACGTATTAAGTGCGATTTCAAAGAGTTCAAAGGTGTATAAACTTCGTATATGCAAGTTTATGCATTACATTCCACTCTATGAAAATGGGGGAGAAAATAATAATCTCTTAAAATTTTGTTAGCACATCATTATCATGTATTAAGTACGATTTAAAAGTGTTCAAAGGTTTATAATTTTCGCATATTTAAGTTTGTGTATTACATTCTACTCTATGAAAATGATAATCTCTCAAGATTTTCTTAGCATGACATTATCACGTATTAAGTGCGATTTCAAAGAGTTCAAAGGTGTATAATTTTCCTATACGCAAGTTTATGCATTATATTTCACTCCATAGAAATGATAAATGATTAGGATTTTATTAGCACAACATTATCATGTCATAATTGCGATTTAAAAGAGTTCAAAGGTGTATAGTTTTCATATATGCATTACATTTCACTATATGAAAATGAAGCTAGACAAAGGGCGCGGGCACGGGGCTGGCTCGGGGTGCCATCTTGCAATGCCAACCTGAGTAAGCTATGGGTCCGGCACTCACGTGGATAAGCTGTGGGTCCGATGCTGATCTGGATAAGTTGAGAGAGGTGTCCACTACGGAAACCGACTGAACATGGCCCCACTTGTCAGCATGTAACGACAAGGATACACTACGGGACCCGACAGAACGCGACCCTACTCGTCAGCACGTAACAGCGAGGGTCCACTACAGGACCCGATTGAACATGGCCCCACTTGTCAGCACGTAATGACAAGGCTGACGGACGGCGAGTTTCAGACCATGTGAGAGTTTCGTACAAGGAGATGGGCAAAAGTGAGGAAAATTTAAGCGGCTGGAGAAAACTGAGTACAACTAACGAACCGAGGATACAAAAATAGAAATCCCTAAAGTTATTATTATCTTATTCCATGTATATGATAGATGTTTATTCTGCATGCTATAATTGTGCTAATTGGAAACATTAATACATGTGTGTTTAATAAACAAATATATAAAGTTCCTAATATGCTTCTCATATAAACTAGCTCGTTGATTAACAAGATGATCAAGGTTTCCTGATCATGGACATTGGATGTTGTTAATAACAAGGTTTCAACATTGGTGGAATGATGTGATCAACATTCATTCGAAGTATAGTAATATGATCAAAGTCATTATGTTCACATTGCTATAACATCATGCGAAGTAACTTTAGTCCTTAGACCATGAGATCATGTTAATCACTAACACCGGAAGATTAACTTGATAACATCAAACGTCAGACCGTAATAGGGTGATAATAAAGGTGAGTTCAGATACTCCGAAAGTGTTATGTAGAGGCTCATGGGTCAAGAGTGGGATTTGTCCATCCCGATGATGGAGAGATATACTCAGGGCCCTCTCGTTGATATCAAATTGACATAGCTTGCAAACAAGTGATAAGATCACTAAGAATGTTATATCACTAGGATGAGAAAAGAGTACTTGTCGGTAAAGAGATCAAATTAGGTATGGGGATACCAATGATCGAATCTTGGACATGTAATATACCATGAGACAAAGGGATTTAGTTATAATGTTAAAGGTTCTCATGATCACTAGAGTCATTGTTGAATGTGTGGGAGTTAGTACGGATCTCTAGTTTTATTTAATGAGAGATGCATTAATTTTGGTAGAAAATTAATACATGTGAGTGGAATTTTGATGGAGGTGGAATTATGTGAGTGGAGCCTCCACCCACATGAATGAAGGGAGAGGTGGGGGAACCACCTTGTTCTTCGGCCATGGGAGGGGCTTCCCCCTCCCCACTATAAAAGGCCACCTCCTCCTCCTCCATTCTCACACCTCCTCGTGAAGGATCTCTCTCCATCTCTAGAATATTCTCCATGGCTTTGGATTAGTGAAGTACATGTTCCCGGTGGTTTCTCTGGAAGGATTTGCTGCTTTGCTGGAGCGAGGAACCGGAGGTGGTCGAGGTACCAACATGTGGGCAATCACAGATACACTGCTGCTTTGCGGTGCTAGACTTCATCATGGTCTTGAGATCGGCAAGTGAATGACTACATCATCCACGAGATTAAATCTCGTAACGCTTTATCGATCTTCGAGGGTAAGTTCTCTATGGATGTATATCCACTCGTTGATTTTATCTAGGTAGATAGATCTTGGTTCTTAGTTGTTCATATCGTATGAATTTTTTCTATGCTGTGAACCCAAAATTTGCATAGCTTTGGCCGTTAGAATCTTGGTGGATTCCTGTAGTAAATGCCATCTTGATATCCTCATATGTACATGTCTTACAAAGAGACTCATTCATATCATCAGTAACTTTATGATGAACAACATCAAGAACAACTTCAATGGATGGGCACGATTCTGCGGTAAAGAGATGCTCATAAAAGTGGTGTACCATACCTTTGATCTCATCACTATCATCACATAACGACCCATCATCTCTCTCTAGGCGAGTGATTCTGTTTGCACGTTTCCGTGTCGTCGCCCCTCCATGAAAGAAGGCCATATTGTGGTCTCCCTCCCGAAGCCAATCCACTCTTGAGCGCTGGCGAGCCATAATCTCGTATCTGTCAAGGAGTTCACAGAGTGTCCTCTTAGCTTCCCTTATCTCAATTTGATTGTTATCCATACAACAAAGACCTTTTAGTTTCAACTCTAGCTTCCAAATCTTCTTCTGTATAGCACCAAAGGAGTGTCGGTTCCACTTCTCTAGTGATACAGCAAGACGTTGTAGGTTATCACATGTGGCTTACAGCGTCTTCCTGCCGTTTCTGCCACTCTCCTAGGCTCGTTCCATCACTTCACGATAATCCGGTGCCCTCAACCAAGCTGCTTCAAATCGGAAAGATTGTTCAACGGGAGCTAACTTAGGCAAATCCTCCATACCTGCTAAAGTGATAGAGATAGCCAAATGGTCTGATGATGTGGTGATCACATTCTCCACTCGAAACCCATCGAAGAGCTCCATGAGTGCAACATTAGACCTGAATAATCGCCCTCTTGTATGTTACTCCATGTGAACTTTGGACTTGAATAACCAAGATCCTTCAGATCACACACCTCTAAGCACTCTCTAAACAAAGACATTTGGGCTTCTGATCGATCATTAGAGCCAAGATTCTCATCACCACAAAGGACCTTATTGAAAGGGAAATGATATGTATCCCTTGGGGGATCAATCGTTCCGATCCCCGGGTATTCACGCGTCGTGCGGTCCCAACTCCCAACACGCTACACTCCCTGGTCCCACCATCGACTCGTCTTTCCCAAATTTCTTCCTACCTTCTACCTCCGCACGGCGTTGTCGCTGCAGCTCCCAGCGTTGCTCGCCCCTACAACTCATGCTGCTAGCGTATCGTGCGCGTGCCTCCAGCATCTTGCACCGCCTGCTGCTCGATGACGACCTTGGCTGCCCCTGGGGTTGCGCCGCCGGCCTGGCTTCGGCCCCTGGCCAAGACCGTCTCGTCGCCACGCCCTGATATTCTCCAACACCAGAAGGGATCTCGCGCCGCCGCATCGGCCCCCACGAGCTCCCTCATCTTTCCCGTGGTTTCCTTCTCCGACAAGATGCTCCTCCTCATTTGCATCAAGGTAGAGGAAGACCTTCTGCCACGATCGTCTCCACACGACACATGCCTGCTCCGCGAGCGCCTGACCGGAGCTTCCCGCACCTCTGGTGGCCTCCCATGGTGTCCTCAAACCATGGCCAGAGCTTGGTGTAGGGACGAACGAGTGCCGTGATTTTTGCATCAACGTTTTTCTGCTACAATGGTTCTATAAGTTTGGGACATAGTATAAATTGTTTTGCTACATACGATTTTGTGGAATACGAACACACTTTTTCTACAATTGAAGAAAGTTTTTGCTACAATCGTCTTTGTGTTTTGCTACAAGGCATCTAGCGTGAGTCTCCGGCGAGACCTCCGGGAATGTCAAATTCGAAATCAGTTTTGCTACATCGTTTTTGTGGTTTTGCTACATTAGTGCAATTTTTTTGCTCTGGCGAGGTCTCCCAGCGAAAGTTTCCGGCAAGGTCGTGTTTGCTACATTAGCACAAATTTTTTGCTACAAAGTCTCATGCGAGGTCTCCGGCGAAGTCTCTGTTCTTTTTGTTCTATTTTTTGACACGGACCTTTTTTGCTACATGTAGCAAAAGCGGGATTTTTTGTAGCAAAAAGAGGTATGTTTGTAGGAAAAGCGGGACTTTTTATAGCAAAAACAGGTATGTTTATAGCAAAAACGGGATTCAAAGGCTTTTTGGGACACGTGTCAACAGGGGAGGCGAGGGATCCGGGGAAATATCCCCGGGGGACGCCTAGCACTCCCCTTATTGAAATCACCATAGAAGATCCATGGGCCTTTCCATTGAGTGTGCAAACGCTGCAAAAGTTCCCAAAATTCATGTCGTAGCTCTCTTTTCGGTTCTCCATACACAAAGATTGCACGCCATGGGCTACTGTTCTCCTTTGAGATCACAACAACGATACAATGTGCATTGTACCACTTCAAGGAAACAGAATATGACTGCAACCTCTGCTCAGACTGCAAAGCTTCCAGAATAACCCAACGATCACATAAAGTTTCGCACTCTTGTATCCTTCATCTTCGTTTTGCAAAGGAAGAGGAAGGTGGGACGAAAAAACCTCACTAACCAGCGAAGTTTGCCAACTGTTAAGTCCGACCTGGACTCTACAGTTCCAACGTAGTAGATTCCTTGCGCTGGTGCACCGATCGGTTTGAAGTGGATGGAGAACTAGTTTTCTGCTTCTTGTTTAAATCTGCTACTGAACCTCGCCTCCATCCTCGGTAGCATCAGGGATAGAGGCAGCCACAAGTTCCTTTGACACTGGCACCATCTGTAGCTCAGTCGGTGTAACATTTCCATCACTCGCTTGGGCCTTGACACGGTATACACTTTCCTTTTCTGCCCGCTGATCCGAGCACTACTCCCTGTTTTTTTTTTTTTTTTGAGGGAAGAGCACTACTCCCTGGTGCCATAGCTCCAGCCTTGAATACCTACTAGTTGCGTCCCATGGGCACAGGCCCACTAGCAGGCCGCCACGGCCGTCCACGCTGGCAACGGACGGGTAGTTCGGTCCACGTCAATAGATCTAAGTCGGCTGCACTGCATGCCATCGGCATAACAACTCGTCCTCTTCCCTCGCTCCGGCGCACAGGCTACGGAAAAGCGGCGGCGGCGGCAAGAAGCCGGTGGCACGGGGCGCGGCACCGGCAAGCAGCGCGGCCAGGGTGGACGGCACATCTTCGGCGGGAAAAGGTACGCCTTGCTGCTGTTGCCTTCTGAATCTTTCCTGTACGTTGTTGTTGCCGCATTGTCCTCGTCTTCGATCATGAGGCGCGTGTGGCCGGTTAGTTTGATGATCGCTCATGGAACTAGCTCGTCGTCCGGCCGATTTTTGTGAGGCCTATCGAATCTATCTATGGCGAATGAACCCACGAGAGTACTGTAGAAGGGGCACGACGTGTTTGACTTAATTCGGAGATCAATCGGTCAGATTAGGCAGTTTGAGGGATGTCCAATCTACTGCAATGGTGTGCTTTCGATCGTCCATAGCATTGCTTGCCACTGCAGCTAGGGTTGATAACAGGTAAACAAGAACTGGAAACGAATCGGAGACGATTAGGGAAGTGAAAATCACCAGCGGCGATTATGAAAAAGGATACGTGATGGATATCCGATATGAAGACAGACGTGTGTTATATAGGCAATGCACTATACCTTTGGTCTCACCAAAATGCACATTTATACAGACAACAAGAAAATAAATAGCCCAGTCTCGACAAGCGGCAATTGAACATAAGGAAACACGACATAATTCAACATTTTGATAAACACATAGGTCTAAGACACTGACAATGCTGACAAGAAATATCTCCGAAAACATATACATCTAGGTCGGGAGCAAACATTAAAGGAAATCGCTGACTCAGAGTAGAAGACGGATCTAGCTTATTTCCGGAATTTTTCCGTACTTGTTCTTCCAAAATTTCTGGGTCGCTTCCGTTTTCACCGGAATTGGTACCACCGTGTCCTTTGCGGTTTTTTTGTTTAGAATATTTTTTTTCTATTTATGTTTCTGTTTTCTGCTCTATGTTTCCTTTTCTGCTTTGTTTTTTGTTTTTCAGAGTAAACGGATGGAAAGTTTTCTTTCCCTATTCAAACCCTAGTCGCAGCTCATGCCGCCGATAATGGCTTTGTATTGTGCATGCCAAAGGACCTAGGGTTTATAGTTGGTACACATTTACATGTACAAATCATGCCTTTTTTGCGAATGATGTCTTCATTATTAGTTCCTAGCTATCATAAAAAGAACACCTCTAACGTGAGATACTCCAAGCACAAATTTGAACATTCGACTATGTGCTAAAGGGCAAAGTAGAAACATCTTATCAAGCTAACCGAGTCATTTTCTTGAAACAGATTAGGCAAGAGAATTAACCATCCTATTTAAAGTGAATGATGTTTCAACGGATAATTGCTTAAAGTGAATGATGTTTCAACGGATTAGGCTCATCGCCCCACACCACAATTCAGTTATTGTTAAAGGATAATTGCTTCCTCCAAACCCCAACCCAGGGCTCAACACAATTCCTTGTCTGGATTGCGCACTGTGGTACCGATACAGGCTGCTGTGTGTAGAAACTACTACTCATGTCAACACAATTAGCTTGTAGTTCCATGTTCAATTAATTAAAGAAGTGCCTATAGTTAGTTGTTTAGTTAGTAAGGATATCTGTTTGGTTAACAAAGTGTAAAGTGTAAACGGGAACATGATGAATGATTTGTTAGGGAAGTTAGGCTACATTTAGGCGTAAAGCTCTGGCTGTATTCCCTATGAGGGGACGTATCATACACATATTCATGACGAAAATAACGAGAATGAACTGGTAAAAGTTGTTGGAATTCTGGCCTAAATGGCTGAGCCATATTCCACTTCAATAATTCCTGAAAAATCCTAGAGATCCATGTGGCTCATTCATGCATGGCAAGATGTGGGATAAATATTTAGTCCCACATTGCTAGTTGAAGGAAGATTTCACCACCTTATAAGGAGTATTCTTCCACCACTTGGTAAAAGGATGAGAAGGAGAGAGACGTACACGCGCGCTCCTCCTTCGCCGCCCGCCTCGTCACGACACGCGTGCGTCGTGTGGGAATGCCTCAAGCCGAGAGCTTCCTTTTCTTTTTACCGCGCATGAATGGATTAATAATCTGAACAGTCTGCGTAAGTGGGTGTTTAATATGCACTCAATGGAGATTTAATCCGAACGTTTCCACTATTTCGAGTCCTGTACGGGAGAAGGGCGTTTTGGGGAGCGCCATCGGCGCGACTACTGGCTTCATCACGGACTCCTTCACGGATAGCAGCTGCGCCGGTGACGTCTTCCCCAACGAGGACTTCTTTCCCGACATCAGCAATCTCTTCCTCGACGACATGGCTGACAACGGTGCCAACACCAACACCTGCGGTTCCTCTAGCGGTCCCTCTGCTATGATATACATCCTCTTACTTAATCTTATTTATCTTAGTCAGATGGTATGTCGTTCCCATTGGTTTGCTACAGATCTTGCTCTGATCTTATCTCAAGTTGTATGCTTTGCAATTCTCTTAGATATCTGCCTTAATTTGTATCCGCTAAATCATATGATTAGTTTAACTTCTGTTATTCTATTCATGTTTTATTTAGCATTTATCTTGGATAAATTGCTCTGATATTCAACAAAAGTTCTAATATTGTCTTCTATTTTCTATCCATCTCATCTCTAGATCCATGGCTGATCTAACCTCGCTTCTCAGAACCCTACGGACTAGTGGAATGACAAGACCCGTGAAAAACCATACATGATGTTATGCAAGTAAAATAGGAAGCAATACAAATGGTTCAAACTTAACATTTGAATCCTCTAGTCTAAGAGTATTAATGTGTGTTCTTTTACCTTAGGAATCATGTTTTTGCATCTACATTTGGAGGCTTCCTTTTTATGTCCATAATAGACGCTTGACCTCTCTCCATTTTCCCTAAGTATCCCGCATTGCTATGACTACCCCGTTTCTGTACACTCATGCATCGTGCAAAGTCCAGGCATCTAGAACTGATGTTCAGGAAGACATTTTATCTTGACTTCTCACATTTTTTCCACATTTGATCCAATTATGCATCTAGCACACATCATTTGCAATGTCCCACTTCCTCAACATCATCCGCTGACACTCCATGCATCATCTCCCTACTATGATTCTAATTTTTATTTTCGTTATCCAACGGTTAATGATTGATATC
Source organism: Avena insularis (assembly GCA_023614405.1). Taxonomy (NCBI): domain Eukaryota; kingdom Viridiplantae; phylum Streptophyta; class Magnoliopsida; order Poales; family Poaceae; genus Avena; species Avena insularis. The sequence goes on from CM042694.1 coordinate 203,470,241, forward strand.
ATGCACAAAGAAAATATAAATAAATGCCTTCCGTATCTAGTTCTCCTTTATCAATAAAAATAAGATAGTGAATCCCACAATAAACATGTTACATTAATTACATTATATGTGATTTGAAACCTTTCTTGGCGTTGTGTAAATCAAAGCACAGAGAGATGCCAACCTGTATAAGGCTAGGTGCAAGTTACATTAATATTCACACTCCAAATATTTCTTGTGCATATCTCCATTTCAGATCTAGAATAAATGATTTGTATCTTTGGTTTTAATACTTATTACTAAGATATGCTCCAATTCAAGGCACAAACAAAAAGTTTACCATTATATCAATCCTTATATCGAGAGTCCATCGAACTTACAAACATAATCACATTAAACAGTATCCGAGTCACAATTTTTTGGTATTTTTAAACGAGTCACTGCCATCACATTCTCATCAAGATTAATAACTATCTACCATAATGAGTTAAAACCATTTTATGCAATCAAATTTTTCTGGCACATGTTTTCCTACAATAACCATAACATTTTTTTACTTTCTCCGATCTAAATTAATGTTATTAGATTTGTCTAGATTCAGATGTATCTAGTCATGTTTTAATGCGTGATACATCTGAATCTTGCTAAATCCGAGAACATTAATTTGGATCAGAGGGAGTATCTTTCCTTCTCATTTATTTGTCAATATTGAAGATATGTTGAGTAAATCCCACAATTAAAGCTATAGATATACTTTTTTTGTTTGGTTTAGATGAGCTGTAGATATACATTGCATGTACATTAAATCCCTTTTGGTTTGTGTACAACTTCCTCAACACCTCCCCTACATCGTCTACCTACTATGCTTCTTATATTTTTGGTGTTTAATTATTATTATTATTCAATGTTAACATATCTTAGTTTAAGATTTATAAATGCATAAAGTAAATATACATAAATTTTATATTTGGTTCTCATTTACTAGTTAAAATTAATATGGGAGCCCCACAACAAAGGTTTTAAAATTATGTTATGTGTGCTTTTGAACCTTTTTTGATGTTGTGTAAATCAATTTGTTCGGGACGGATGCCAATCGGTAGAAGGCTAGGTGTACACTGACATTAGTGCTCACTCTCCAAGCATTTGTTGTACATAATCTCCATTGGAAATCTAAGATCAATGTATTGTATCTTTGCTTTAATTATTTATTTATAACTAAGATATACCCCAATTCAAGCCACTAATTAAAAGTTTACCATTATATTAATGGTTATTTGGAGATCTCTATCAAACTTGCTGGCATAATCACACCAAAGTCTGTACATAGTTCAGAGAAATCCACAGCTACAATAAGAAAACAAAAACAACTTATTATGTTATTTGGAGAAACTTTTTTTGTATCTTAAAAGATTTAACTGCTAACATATTATCGCAAGATTAACGAGTTAAATCCATTACAATTGAATTTTCTTGATACACAATTTATTATCCTGCATAAAATAAATCTTAAATATTGTTCTACTCCCTCTAATCTAAATTAGTGTTCTCCGATTTTTCTAGATTCAGAGGTATCTAGTACAAAAACTTGACTAGATACATCCGAATCTAGACAAATCTGAAACATTAATATGGATCGGAAGAAGTATATATTTAGTTCTCATTTATTTGTGAATATTGAAGATATTTTCGATGATACCCACCATTAAAGCTGTACATATACATTATATGTGGCATTAAACATCTTTTGGCGCTGTGTACAACCGCCTAGTAGACTCAGCGGATACCGACATGTACAGCGCCGAAAGGCAAGCGCGCGGGCGGGCGCAAACACACCCTGCCCCGCTCCAAGGCAACGCTCGCGTCACCCGCTCCGCGCCACCGCAGCCCATCGCCCAAGACTCGGCATGACTCACTGACAGCCGGGTAAGGCAGCCGTTTCGACCCACGCGTTCCCGGGCCCCTGTCCACGTGGCCCGTCCCTTCCGTTTCTCCTTTGCTCCTGTCCTGTGTGCGTTCCCCTCCGGAATCCCTCCCCCCTTAACCCCAGCCTCGCTTTGCTCGTGAGAGCTCTCTGCTTTCCCCTGCTCCCAGCTCGTCCTCCTCCTCCCTCCCTCCCCCATCGCCATGCCTGGAATTCGAACCCTAGCCTGAGCTTGAGCGTGAGCACGATCCCCTGCCCTCCATGGATCGCCCGCCGCATCTCGACATCGACCTCAACGAGGCGCCCTCGCCGCCGCCGTCACCACCGCCGGCGGTTCCTCTGTCTCCTCCGCGCGAGTTTGCTCTCCCCATTTTTGCTCCTCTGCCACCGCTACCGCCGCCGCCCCCGCTCCAGCCCCCGCCCCCGCCTCCGGCTCCCGTCAACTCCCAGGCCCAGCTGCTGCTCGCGCACGAGGCCCGCGAGATAGCGCTGAGGCTCCACCAGGCGGAAGCGCTGAGAGTTTCTGCTGCTAGGGCCCTTGCGGCTGCGGCTGCGGCCGTTGGGTCGTCGGCGGGGGTGCCACAGCCGGCGCAGCACCCGGGGGAGGCGGGCTGGGGGCACCCTGGGCACCCGCCGCTCCCGTGCGCGTCCTGCGGCCGCCCCGAGATTCCGGGGGCCACCATTGTCTGCGACGCCTGCGAACGTGGGTTCCACGAATCCTGCGTCCGCGTCTGGCCCCCGCTCATGAGCCTGCCTCCGGCACCACCACCCGCCCCCCCTGGCGTGCGTCGCCCCCCAGTGGCCGTGAACGAGGACTGGATGTGCCCGGAGTGTGAGATGCACGGCGCCCGCTCAACCCGCTGGAGGCTCGGGCCGGTGCCACTCGACATCAATGCTGCTCCACCGGAGGACCCTGTCACTGTCGCCGTCAGAGACATCACCAGGCAGTTATCTCAGCTCCCTTTTAGTTTTATCCTTATGGTTGCAGCTCACTTGATCATCGAACTTCATAGCTCTAAGAAGTAGATTGCTATCTATGAAATGGTAGTACTCTGCGGTTGGTAATAATGAGACACGCCGAGAGCATGTCTGTCATGAACTCGTGACGGTTTGAACCTTGTTATATGTGCTGTTATTTGCTTTGCTACTTGTTATGATTACATACCTGCATTTGCTGTCGATATAGCATATGGATCTAATGTTGTCGTGGGATTTTTTCTGCTTTGTTTAACTGTTGATGCCTTTGATTCTGATTGCACCGATGCTGAAATGACCAAGTTCAAATGGTAAAATTAGCAACTGGTAGCAGTGCCTTTCTAGAGCATTAGTAATGGTGCAGCACCATCTTTTAGCTTCTTGTAGTGACTACCAAATAGTATCACACCGAGGAATTCATGGTTGTTGCATGTTTCTCCCTTATTTGTTATTTACATGCTACTGTTCTTTAACCCTTTTATATGGAATGAGCCCATGACCAATGATAATTTTGTTCCGGTGTAGTACCAACCTGATCTGCGTTGCCAGTTAATTGAAGTAGAGCACTTGCATGTTCTGATACATGCAGCTTGGGCCTTAGGAAATCCCGTTCACCTTGACTTGCAATCTGTAGGAGCTAAATCTATATATCTTTTTTCTTTTATTTTATTCGGAAGGCATCCTATTGGATTTCCTTGCATTGTTGCATGAAATCTGCTATCTGACCTTTATTTTATTTTTATTTCATTCTAGCATGGAAGAATTGACCACTCCTTGACCTTGTTTCTTATTTACTGAAATTTGAATATCTCGTTCAATTATATACCAGCTTATCTATTATCTCTCTTTGATGTTTATACTTGTGGAAGGAAAAGGATTGTGGGCTACATTTCATCCCAAACCCTATCCATGTTTGCACTGGCTCTTTTAGTAGTTAGTTGATGACCTGTAAACATTTTTTCTGAACTTTGACTATTTTCACTGATATTTATGTTATCCTTGTTTTTGAGTGAAACCGATAGTACCATTTAGGCACCTCAAGGTCCTCAACTTAGGTGTTAGTTGAGTTTTGACTTGTGAATTACAAACTCTTTTGTGTGTTCTGATTCGTTTTGATAAGTTCGGAGTTTGGTAAATTTAGCATGTTCCATTAAATTAACAGACCTACGGGTTTTGGAGGAGAAGAGCGTTTATATAGGCGCGTCAATTGAAGAGTTGATCACTAGCAAGAGAGTGCATCATAACTCTTCAAAGCCATCCTTCACCACCTTCAGAGACCGCTTTCCCGACATCCACCTCCCACAAGGAGGCCGCAATGATGCACGACCCGACCACATCGTAACCCAAGCTATGCAGGCCGGCCCTAGCCCACGGTCATCTCACCGAGATCCAGGGTCACCATGCAGACATATGCCTGAGCCGACTTCAAGAGTCACGTGAGCCGAGTCGGCAAACCTTGCTGCCCTGGTAGCCCAAGCAACCACTCCGCCGACGCCCAACCAGAACTCCTCTTTGAGCCCGTTGCCACCATGATGCTTCTGGAGTCATTGCCCTGGCGTCTGAGCATGCAACGGCAAAATTTGAGCACCACAACCCGAGGTCAACTGGCTCGTCGATGAGACTTGCCACCACCAACCATCCTCACTCACTCCAACCCGACGAGGGACACGAATCACACCACCCCCCAACCAGCCCGAGCATGCAACGTGGCCACACCAAAAAGGACCGAATGAGGAACAAGGCAATACATGGTAGGGTAGGGGTGCCCCTGATTGAAGAGAAGCTTGTCTAACACCGACTAAGGTGGTTTGGGCATATCTTCATTGTGGATTTGCTAAGAGGCGTTTTCTATTTAAACATAACAATAAACAAGGATGTAGAATTTCAAGGCTGTAATCTCTTCTCTCGACTTGTGCCTCGTCCATCCAAGCCCAACATGCAACCTTCTTTATGTGGCATTTACCACACTATGAATGAAGGTGCATAATTTCCTTGTGTTTAAGGTGCTCACCATGGACTTTGCTGTCAAGTCTCCTCAAGTCAAGTCAAAGGCCAACAACAACAAAATGGTGGCTGTGTTTATCATCTTCGACACCTTTGTGAACATTGGAACGACCTTCAATGATATTATGGCAACACTGGAAGGTTGTATGCAAATTTTGGCCAAGTTAAAGGAGCAATATTCAACATTGTGTGACATTATGATGGCCAACATGCCACCAACACCCTTGGTGGTCCCGATGCAACCCTTGCATGCATTGTCTCCATTGATTGGCTTGCCTATTGTTGATGCTATAATTCGTGATTATCCTTTTCACACTTCAGGGGTTTTCTTGTTGTCGACGATCTGGAGCATGTTAGGTGTTGTGTAACCTATCGGTGCAAGTAGATTCGGTCAGATACTACTTAGACCATATCCTATGCTGCGTTATTGCCGAAATTGGAAGTGGAACGGATATCAGTAAGATTGCAATACAAATATGGATTATGTCAGAGCCAGACTCACACATGATGACACAACGAAAACAAGTGAATGAGTAGCACACACGAATGATAAGAAATAAAGATTCGCCAAAACCACACATGTAATCGCTATACATAACTGCAAAGCGGTATCTGTTGAGGATATGCATAATGGGTAACACCATGGCATGACCTTATTCCGGCTAACCTGGGTGGCCCACAGAATGGTGGCAAGGCCTATGGCCTGCCGGGCGGCCCCAATTAGAGGAATCCTGAAGGGAGGCCCAAGACGGATATGGGAAGGCTATGAATAGCGACATACTTGAAGCTGGAGCCTTGGAGTGCAAGACATGAAGACTAGTTGTATTAGTGTAGGACTCTGTAACCTGTCCGGCTAGGACTTCCCCTGTAACGCTAGGTCCTGGCGCCTTCATAAGACGGTCTACAAAAGACCTTAGGGCACAACAATACACACGACAACCCGCATATGGCGAACCCTGTAATCTCTGTAACTCGGCGTATTGCCATTATAGTGATTTATAGTAGCAGTTGGATTCCGCCACTGTCGTGGGATTTGAAACTGGGTAAGCTATGTCACCCCGTTCCTAGACGCTCGTCGCCTTTCTTCCCCACCTCTCTAAACTCTCTGAGGACCCCCTCATGCGTACTCGCCGATAATACCACGACAATATCTACCATCATATGTTACAAGACTATGACCTTACATCATCAATGAGCTAGTAATAAAACTTAAAACACATAGTAAACTCTAGAAGGTTGTAGACAAACATTACTAAAATACTAGGAGATAACCACATTGTGTCATAGCATATGTAACATCCATGTATTACAAGTTCGTCACTAAAGGTCTATCAGAAACTTCGATAATCCTAGTTAGGAGAGTTGGACATCTTGCTAGAAAAGTTGAATAACCCTATTTCGCCGGCTATTAGTAATACCGTATCTTATACTCCGGATTTAGACTCGGAAAGGATAGTGTTTTGAGTGCACCGGATTCAAAGTCGGAAAGGATAGTGCCCGAATGCTGAAATCTCTTACCATATCCTATACCCTTGGATTCAGAAATGGTACTGTTCGGCCATCATCCTAACCACATCCACCCTTACATGTGGGTGATCAGCAAGCGCGATATGCCGCTATCATCTCGCACTTTGGGTTGCATTATGCACTTTGGGTTGCATTATGGGGCCACGCGGGCATTGCTATTGCTTTGCTCTAGTTGCTTTGAACATTACCAATTTCTTTGATGTCTTGCCACAAAATGATACTCTTGTCGTTATCGCCATATGTTGAGGAAGAACTGATCTCTACACGACATAGCACCAATGCCATGCACTCATGTCTACTTGAGGTAACCAAGGACTTCCACCATGGCCGCCAGCCTACAACTCAATAAACAAGGACTAAACTATTGCCATATTAATTGAATGCTCCTCAATCTACCTTCCGGTGTGGCTTCACCGTGGATCCATGTAGGATGGGTTTGATGGCTAGAAGGGAAACCGACTATATTCGCTATTTGGTGGCGGCAAAAGAAAGATATAGGTGGAGCGGAGGCTCTTCCATCATTATTGGTGGCACAGGACACCTTCGATCGGTGGCGTGGTAGCCCAACTCCTTTCTCTCTTTGCTAGTTAGCTCTATCTTCACCTCGAAATCGCTCACTAACTTTGATGCTCAAGGGTGAATGTGTTTTTATCTAAAGAGACATAACTGTCATTAGTGGTGCAAACGAATTTGGTGTCTCTTGGCAAATGTGGATCAGTGGGTTGTATTTGGCAAGTGATAATCTCATGAGGATATGTACAAATGTGTTATTGTCACCGCCCTGAAACATACTCCCTCTGTTCGACAATATAAACCTTTTTTAGCAAACTGTAAAAAGGCTTATATTGTGGAACGGAGGTAGTATAATATATTATTATTCCTCATATGAGGAGAGGAGAGACAAAAGCTGATTGACGGGTTTATGAAATGCTCAATACCAGTTGGGCAACCTAAACCGAGTCAGTCGGCCAAGCCACCCTGCGGCAAGCCAGGCCTCCGTACCAGCATGGATTCCCTCGTTCGGGCCACGTGCCTTCACGGGGTCCCTCGTTCACGGAGACTCACATTCTCATTCCATTCCACCTTAGAGAGAGCAAGCGAGAGAGCTCCAGATGAGCTCTTCTTTGTTCTTGAGCATACCATATGCAAATGAAACATAACACACAGCTAGGTTGCTACCGTGATCATCCCGGGGGCCGAACCTGCTCACATCCTTGTGTCTTGTGTGTGCTAACCCATCGGATCTTGGCCACATACCTGACTAGTGACTACCAATTTATTGCCGGATCAAAACCCCGACACTGATCCACAGAAAGGTTCAAACTCTGCAAAGGATTGAAGCTTTAGAGTCAACATTAGAACCTTTCCACGATGATATCTCTTAACATTGATTCACTGGTAGAGACAACTTAAGAGGAAAACTTACAATGTCTTTTGTGTTGAGTCTTAATGACATGATGATGGTACCTGAGTCAGTAGCTGGATGAACTGGTAAACACCAATTGTATGGACCACACCACCTGACTCATGCCTGCACCATGGCTTCATGCAGTCATGTTTTTCTCGATCCTGTGTGGGGACACACACAGTTACCATCATAATAAATACAGGCGGCCAAATAGGAGTTGGGGGCATGGGCACCAAAGGACTATAAAGAGGCTCCACCGAGATTTTTTTTTCTCCATTGTAGGATTTGCTCGTAACAGTTTACTGTCAAATTTGAGCATGCACTTTGAATATGAATGGCTTAACTGTTTTGCATTATGAATTCAAATTGCAAATAAGAGTATGGAATTTTCTTCTCTGTTTGATATTTCCAGAGGATTTCCCTTCTCATTGAGAATATTGGGTGCCTGGTAGGCTTGTTAGTCCTGGGTTCTACCCCTTTGTATTTCGCAATCTTGGAATTCTACCATGATGTGCACAGATTGATTGGGAATAAGGATGTCGAGTAGCTAACTAGCAAAAATAGACAGACACAAAGCATATCGAACATACTGTCGCTATGGTAGAAGGGGCATCCACTAAACAAGTAATGTATGGACTATGGAGATCCACAAATCATCTATTATATTCTTCTTTTAAATGACAACTCTCACATGGTTCATATGCATTTTACCCCATGGTTAGCAAATGATGCCTCCCCTCTATTAAAGCATTCCAATTTCATATGCATCATATAAGATCATACGCACATTTGTGGAACATGTACTGCTTTTCTTTGGACGCTGGTTGTGCAGCTAAAGTTTGCTACTGTGATTGAATGATTTTCTGCTAACAGACCCCAAAATCCCAAATAGGTTTTCTGCTGGCACACTACATACATGTGCTGCTGAGGATTTTAATATAGGTCGCTGTCTATGCTATGTAATTTCTGTGAATGGGATATTGTTGATTGGCATGCTGAATCGGTTTTGTATTCTCATCTCACTTGAATTCTCGTTAGACTGCATTAATATGGATTTTAATCCTTTTCTATTTTAGTTATGTTATTTCTTAAATATTTGCAAGGATTATCATCTTTGGAGATTGGGTCATGGTCACGTATCAGAGTACTTGGTTCTTGTATTTTGAAAAGATATCTAGTTCACACTGAATTTATAGAAAAAAATACATTTCCAGTAAGAAAGTAATGCTTTCTGCTTTCAAGCATCCGACTTTGCCATGTCCTTTTTGCAATTTCTCGTCTACTTTTTTCAGTATCCCATTTGGATCCATAGGGTAAGGCAAACCATAGGTTTTTTTACTCGAACCGTTCAACTAGGTGTCCCTAAACCAAATTATGCGACCAGGTTTTTGTACTTTGTTGTTTGTATACAGCCAAGCCTTGTCAGATATACATGCTGGAGCATTCATGTGGATTTTTTTTTTGAAAGTTTATATTTTTATTGTAGTGACGGAACATTTTTCTTGCGTCATTGTATGGAGTTGAATAAACTGAGTCCATACTCCATGGGCCTCCCTGTTTATAACCACTCGTCCAAAGAACCAGTCTCCTTGATAGAAAGAGAAGAGAATAGGAAGGGGAAGAAAGAGATCGAGAACCCTTAACTTTGCCCCCAGCATTCTTCTGCCAATCAGCGCTGAATCTCAGTCAAGGGATCTCAGTTCAATTGACAGGAGACATATTATTTGCAAAACTGTGCATCTTGAGGTAAAGACCTAGGGGTTTGGGAGGTCGGGGTTAAGGGGCTGCTCTTGCGCGTCTACTGATGCAATTTCTTGAACTTGTTATCGCGCATCTGACCATGCCTACTGTTGTTCCAAATAAACATCGAACTTCATTGTCTTGCTTTCTTGAGAGAGAGTTCCTGTCATTAGTTGGTGTTGTTCAACCTGTTGGTTTTTATCTGCGTGTTGTTTTGACTCTAATTCTGCCCTTTCTAGTTGATGGCTGATCTGTGATCCGCAAATCTGTGCATATGGAGGTACAGATCTAGGTTTCTTTTTTCTCTGCGGAAGGATGGGGGGTGGGTGGGGGGTGGGGAATCTGGGTTTAAGTGCTGCGCTTTGTCTCCGTAATTTCAGAATTTTGCAATTTTGTGGAGTGTTTACTCAAGTAGCTTATAAACCTGGACAGTTTAATATGTCCAGTCCCAACAATTCTCAGTAGTACTACAGACTAAAATTTTGTAAGAAATCCATCCCAACCATTATTGTCCTTTCATTGTTATGTGCTACACTGAAGAGAATAAGTGCTGAAAGCATGCTTGCATTCACTATAGCAGGTTCATTGTGTTACAGAAAAGTGCCTTCACCATCATACATGATGCTCACTGTTTTATTGTCAAGTGGTTATTGTTTTGACCATCATTTGTCTGTTCGAAGGATAAACTTCTGGTTTCTTGAAACTCTACTTTTTGCAAAGATAAGTGAAACTACAAGTTACTCGTGGCAGCTACTCCCTCCGTTTCAAAATATAAGATGTTTTAGCTTTGTGAAAGGAGTGTATCTAGACCCCTTTTAGTGTGTAGGTTCACTCCAAAACTACATGAACCTATACACTGAAAGGGGTCTAGGTACACTCCTTTCACAAAGTTAAAACATCTTATATTTTGAAACGGAGGGAGTATTTAGCAATAACCTTGGTGCTCTGATATAATAATATCTCTGAAGTACGGGGTGTTTTCTAATGACCTTTGTTGTGGAGACATTATCATCATAAGAGAGTTCATATTTTGTTTTCATCCTTGCAGAGTAAGTGTTGCTGATGGAGCTCATTTGACTGAATTTGCTACCGAGTTACCCCATTTTGAGGGGCTTCTGTTGAAGAATACAACTCTTTTTGGTGAGTATACTAGAGTAATCATATCTGCTGCAAGAGAGTTTTTGTGTTTTTGTTGAAGATTTTCCACTACTTTTTGTGCTGTAACTTTTTAAGCAGCAATTTGCTAAGCTAACCATCATGGCCAACTTCTGGTAGCCACCGTGTACAGTGCATGTGTGGACACTAAGGCATATTATGGGTTCATCAGTAAATGAAAATTTGAATCCAGTTCCAAACAGTTATGTGTATTGCTAACATTTTAAAGCTATACATGCATTTTTTCAGAGCTGCATTTCTTAGACATGTCTGGTTTCAGAAAGTGATTATTGACCATCATTGTTTTAACTTATAATATCGTACTTCTGGCCGATCTTGTTGCAGATGCGAATCACTTTTTACAACCATTTGGTCTTGCTCATTGCCTTAACATCAGACAACAATTCGCTCCCACGGGTCGTGATTTCATAGCTGATGGAAACATAGAACAAAGGGCAAACCACATACGCCGCAAAAGAAGAGATTTTCCACAAACATCAACATTACCCAAGTTTGCTGAGACGCACGAGTTTGAGAGTCCCAACATTTTTATGGATCCATCATTTTTTACGAAAGCAACAGAGCTGAGTTCTACAGAAGAAAGAAATCCATTAAAGCCTCCAAAATTTCTAGTGGACAGTAGTAACCGTCGACCAGATCATCACACTGTGAGTATCTTGTCACCTGTTTCAGATTCCATTTCTTCATTCAGTGTCCATTTTATATGTTGTTTTCTGCTGGTATGTGTTTTGGTAGTGCAAATCTATTTTGTCTTATGTTTCACTTTGATGTTGATTTTGACAGCACTGCTTTGTTGTGTTGTTACTCTAGGTTGGCCTACCTGTTCAATATGGAGATTTCTTTATTACTAGCTTGGGAGAAATTGATAAAAGAGCAAGCTACCACAATTGCCACCAGATATGGCCAGTTGGTTTTACATCTTACTGGCATGATAGAATTACTGGTTCACTGTTTGAGTGTGAGGTTTCTGATGGAGGTAGTTTTGGGCCTTTGTTTAAGGTGAGAAGGTTACCATGTTCAGTGTTCCCACTTCCAGAAGCATCGACCATTCTCTCTCAAAATGGTGTAAGAAAGGCCGATACAACAGAAACAAAGGAAAGTAGCAGTTTTATTGGAGATACTGCTATTGATACATATGATAATATTCTAATGCTACTATCAGATCCCTCTGAGACCAATCAAGATTTCTTCTCATGTCTTACCAGTGATACAGAATATAAAAAGACTTCTTTGGGTAGCAACTATGCACAAACTTCAAATATGATGGCACAAATACCGCTTTCACATAGTCAGGCACCAGATAAGGAGGCCAATATTAATGACCAAATTGGTGACTTTACATTTGAGGGAACATCATCTTCCTCAGTATGGAGGATGATTTCTTGTGCTATGATGGAAGCTTGTGAGAAAATGTACAAGCAACACGGGCATTTGGTGTTCTTGTGCACACACAGCAGTGAAAATCCTTCACTAAACAAAGGGATTGGATGCCAGAATTTTGCTGGTCATTGCGCTCCCTTAGCTAGGTTTTGCTCATCCAGTGGCCCCAGTATACCACGAGTTGTCGAGAAGAAGAATGATGTGGAATCTACTTATAAATTACTGAAAGAATGGTTATACCAGGATAGAATTGGTCTTGATCTGGAATTTGTTCAAGAAATTGTGGAGTCTCTTCCTAGATCTAGGGCTTGTTTAAACTACCAGTTCTTGTCTAATAGGGCTGAATTTGTCTCTTTTATGACAGTTGCAAGTGGTTCACTTACAGTTGTGCATAAGGATGGTCAAAGCAATGGAGGCATGTCATATGGTAGACATGGATCTGCGGTGACTGGGCTACTGGATAATGCTCAGCCTATTGGTTCTAGCATCCGCGAGCTACCTCCGGGACATCCCATTAGCCATAAGCTTTCGCCAGAGTTGGCGGGAGATGTTTTCCAGGTAGCTTTCTTACATATCTGTCAGCGGTTCTACTACTTGAAGAAACACATCTTTACACAGTTGTCCGTTTCCTTTTTATTCTTGCATCCACCTCATTGCACTTTTCTTGTAGATATGGGAATTTTTGGGGCGCTTCGCTGAAATCGTTGGCCTCAAGGAAGTGCCTTCATATGAACAATTAGAAGATGAGCTTATTGACCCATGGCCAATTTGTGCAAATCAGAAAGAGGTGTTGTCTGTGAGTACTCAACACTACAGGGATCACTCTTCACCAATGAATTTCCCTGCAAATGGTTCTATATCCCATTCAAATGGTGAATCGGGTCTAACCAATAATGAAGATATCGTGTCTGTATTTGTTCCTGTTGAAACCTCCTCTACGAAGGATGGTACTCAAGATGCATTGGTAGCCCAGACACTTGGGAGGTGCAGTGGTGTAGTATTGCCTGGGGTCCACCTTACACTCTTTAAGGTTCTTCTCGGTGAGCTATTATCAAAGGTCTCCATTTTTGTAGATCCAAACATTGACCCCAAGGAATCAAAACCCAGGCGTGGAAGAAAGAGGGACACTGAGAGCCTCATTTCAACAAAAGAATTAAACTTCGATATGCTAACTGCTAACACGTTGACTTGGCCTGAGTTGGCTAGAAGGTATATATTAGCTGTTTCTTCCATACGTGGGTGCATGGATTTGTCTGATATTTCCAGTCGAGAAGGAGTGAAATTATTCCGCTGCCTACAAGGTGATGGTGGTATCCTGTGCGGAGCACTACCTGGGGTTGCCGGCATGGAGAAGGATGCCTTGGTAAGGATTTGCTTCTGCAGCTAGCTGAACTTGTGATTTATTTGAGCCATGCCTTTCTTTCCGTCTTCAGTCAGACATGAGTTGTAGTCTTTAGCTTGCTGTATTCAATCTTTTACTTCTATCTAGTTATATTTAGTTTGATCGCAACCGTTATACAATATTTTATCCAAGATTAACTATTTTAAAAGGTATGTTTCTATGTTATTTTGTAGAGGGAAAAGAAAATACAGCATTCTTTTCTTCATTACATGTTTTTTCTTGGTTTGCCTGTCACCATCAGCACCGTTCCTTTTGAAGTTTAATGTGGAAAATTTCTTGGGTTGTAGTTTTAGATAATGGAAACTGTTGCTATGTATTTTGACAGATGTGTAATACTTGTCTTGTATTTTCAGCTGCTTCTGGAGGCGGAGAATTTGTTATGCAGCTCTCCATCATATGATGGAAACAAGGTTTTTATGATGGATTACAAGGATACTGATATGATAGATTCTGCTGAGGTGCATATTGGTGATACTAGAACATTGCCAGATTGGGCAGAACCATTGGAGCCTGTGAGAAAATTACCAACAAATGTGGGAACAAGAATTAGGAAGTGTGTTTATGAAGCTTTGGAGAGAAAACCTCCAGAATGGGCAAGGAAAATTTTGGAGCATGCGATAAGTAAAGAGGTCTACAAGGGTAATGCATCTGGACCAACCAAGGTTAGTAATGCTCCTGCGATATGATTCAGTTTTTCATGAGAATTAAATTATATATTTCTCACATATTCTTTGTACACCTTCTGGGTTTACTCATTGTTTTTGGTACAAAGATAAATCGTAACATCTTATGATTTTAAACTTTATAGCATTATCATTCTTTCAGACTAAGTTTTTCTCTTTGTTTTGGCTGTGACCTGCTCTCAGGCTTGTGCACAAATTTTCGTTCTATCAATACAACGGGATGCAATGCTTATTGTGCTTTTCTTGTAAAAAAAGCGAGTTCGGAAGCATATAGAATGCTGAGTTTGTATTACTCCCTCCGTCCAACAAAAGATGTCGGGGCTGTAGTAAAATGTCTAATTGGCAAAAAAGTCCAGAATACATCTAAAACATTTCATATTTGGCCTAAAATTGAAATTCCAAATTGAAACCTTGTCGTCTCCTTCCTCCCCGCCGTCTGCCGCCGCCCCGCTCGCCGTCAGAGGCCTCCCCCACCCCCACCCCCCTGACCCTGCTCGCTGTCGGAGGCCTCCCGCGGGGGTTGCCCCGCTCCGCGCGAGCGGAGGTCGCCCTACTGCCACGCCGCTCGCCGACAGAGGGATTGAGCAAGGCCGCGCCCGCGGAGGGCTGGTACCGGCGTGGGGGAGCAAGTCTGCGCCGCTCCCATTCCCGCTCTGGCCTCCTTGCCTTGTTCCCGTCCCCGACGTCGAGCTCGCCCCTGGTTCACCTCCTCGCCCCTGTCGACCTCATCGACGTTGCCCCTGTCCACATCCTCGATGTCGCCGTGCGCCGCCGCTCCCTCAGCAGAAGACCGCTGCTGTGGCTCGGCAAGTGCGTCACCAAAGAAGAAGAAGGCTGCGGCTGCGGCTCCAGCTCCAGCTGATGTTGGTCCCGTCAGGTCATTGCTGAAGAAAGCACATTCAGCAATCAGAAAATTCACACTAGACTCAGATTAGCCTACATGTGGAAAATTAACTGAATATTATAGCTCAGAGAATCATACTCCCAGTCATCGAGAGTAAGTAATTATTCTTATATGAGACTATTGGTCTAGCCAACATTAACTGGATATTACTCCTAGTCAGAGGATAACAAATTGCATACTAAATACACTCCACTTTAAGTTCAGTTAAGATCATATGAGGCCACCATTTCCACATCTGCATGTCTGAATCAGGGTTCAGCAAAGCAGTGCATCAAGTGAATTTGAATAAGCAGTGCATCAACAAGACAATAAATGCACATCTCTGAATGCAACACAAGATATATGTGACAGTCTTACTCAGCTGTCCAATGAACGTTCTACCTACATTTCCAATGAACTGTCTGTCCTTGATACTTATCAGCTGCATCTTTCATGCTTTGCTGAAAAATCCTTCCCATGTGGCATCCAAATCATAGGAATCGTATCATTCCTTACTTTGAAATTACTGAAATTAAAACAATACATCATCTACTGAGATGCATTTACTTAAATTAAGACAAGCTACTGAGATGCAAGCTACTGAAATTTTCAGTAGGTATCAGACATTCAGGCTAGCAGCAGCAATGGAACATCAGTATTGAGGTACTCGATCTGACCTGCATTTGGAGCTGACCTGCACTTGGAGCTGACCTCCACTTGGAGCATCATAATGCACTTACATCACCTGAAGAAGTCAATTCATCTCTATTAAATGACTAAACAGCTTGCCACTCTAGAACTGTCATGAACCAGCGAGAAGAAAAATTATAAAATGTTTAACCTCCAGCAGCAGCCAATTCAGCATAAAATTAGCATAAACAGAGCTATGAAATAATTAGCCGAAAATGAAGCACATTTCAACAAGCAGAATTCTTAGTAGAAGTCAGAGATAAACATGTACCAGCAAAACCAATTCTTAGTAGAAGTCAGAGATAAACATGCACCAGCAAAAGCAATTCTTAGTAGAAGTCAGGGATAAACAAGTAGTGTTGGTTATCTAAAAAAACTTGGCTACTCCAAAATTCAGCATATTTTCTCACATATTGTCCAAAATTCAGCACATTGTCTAAAATTCTCACATATTGGAAGTGCTACATACTGCTCTATACTGCAATACTGCGGACAGATTGTTAACTGCAGACAGCTTGGAAGCATGAGATCCGCAAGGAGAATCATCTTCATAGAGAGAGACGTCGTTCACCTCCGCACTACAGTACCGCACCTTGTCGCCTGCGTCGACTGACTCCATGCTTGGGTTGGGTTGACTCACGGAGCTCGCAGGCGCACGCGAAGGATCCAGCCCCGCCGCTCACAGACCCTGAGCCTTGGACAGAAAAATCCGACATTGAATCTTCCGTGCTTCGGTGCTCTCATGTGCTTCATTGGCGTTGGTGAAGAGCGAGGATGGTGACCTGGAGCTTTTCCCGCCATCGGAGAGCAGATAGAGCAGCGCTGCTCGCAAATCCCGCAAGGCGGCGTGGGGGAAGCAACGCGGGGACGGTGTCTTGAATGGAAAATCCAACCTTGAGCACCGTAGGCGCAGGGTTAGCTTCTCTACGAACGATGAGGAGGGAAACGAGGCGCGGGGAGCAAGGCGGCGGCAACGCGGCATGGGGGAAGTAAGGCGGCGGCGTGGGGCGGGGATGGGGGGTGGGGGAGCAAGGCGGAGTGGGCGGCAAGGTGCGGCGTCGGGCAGACCGGAGAGGGATTTAGGAGAGAAGGAGACGGGGACTGCCTGTTTGGTCGGAAATTAGATGAGGACTTTTGTGCAAAATAGATACCACGGCATCCTTTGTTGGACGGAGGGAGTAGTTTATATTAGTACAGGTTGTCGTGTGGGTTGTGGTCTAGATTGGAAGTCCTCTACGTACTCTATAAATTTTGCCCATAGCCTACAATATCAATGCATGAATTCAGTTTGCTAGTTTCCTAACACTACGTGCTCTTAATGTTATGATATGGAGTATTATATTTATATCCTACGTTTTGGTTGAAAATTTTCAAAATCCTTCAGATGATGTGTTTGGTATTTACATGTTTTTGCTTCTACTCCCTCTGTTTCATAATATAAGATGTTTTAGTTTTTTAAACGAATGTATCTAGACATTTTTTAGTGTGTAGATTCAGAGTGAACCTACACACTAAAAGATGTCTAGATACGTTCGCTTCGTAAAAGCTAAAACATCTTATATTTTGAAACGGAGGGAGTATAACCTAAGAAGAAACTTTGGTTAATGTGAACTTGCTGTCAGTATCGCAGTTTAACCAAAGTTCTAGTACATAGCTATCAAACGGGGAGAGTCACTGCATGGCAGGGCCATACTTAGATTGTATTTGAATATTGTATTCACTCCTTACTATTCCCTCTGGTCCATATTAATGGCCTTAACTTTATCTAGATTCGTATGTATCTAGTTAAGAATTTAGACTAGATGCATTCGTATTTAGACAAAGTTGAGGCCATTAATATGGACCGGAGGGAGTAAATTAGACTTGTTCTTCGCCGTGATATTTGTTCTCTGTAGTTTATTGTGAAGAAATTGTTATGACTAGGAAATTTTCAGAACTGAAATATTTCTTTTTCTTGTTACAGAAAGCTGTTTTATCTGTGTTGACAGAGGCATGTCGTGCAATAGTGCCACAAAAAATAGAAAACCCAAGAAAAGGAAGAAAAACTATATCATTCTCAGAGGGCATCTTGAGGAAGTGTCGTATTGCCCTTCGCTCTGCTATTTCCTCAGATGAATCAAAGCTCTTTGGGAATTTGCTTGGAACTACTCTAATGAATTCTAACGAGAATGAGGATGATGGCATCCTTGGATTTCCTGGAATGGTGTCTCGCCCTTTGGACTTCCGCACAATCGATATAAGGTTGGCTATGGGAGCTTACTGTGGATCTTGGGAGACTTTTTCTGAGGATGTGCAGGAAGTACGTTTTATCTTTAACACCCTTTTTATATTATTCAACATTGATGCACATGAGATATTTTCAATGATTTTTCATGGATGACTTCATGTGCCTGTGAGGAATTCTCCTTCCATTCCTGCGTTAGCGTGATTTTCTAGTTTCAGCTGACACCTGATCATGGTGTTGCTAGCATTCTTCTGTTCTTTAACTAACGGGGAAATACTTCATCATTGTTGACTAGCTACAGTCTGTTTATGGAGTCAGTCTTGTCTATGTTCTCTAAGCTCCTTTGATTCCATGGAATTTCATAGGCATTTTGGAGCTTTTCCTATGTACGTCATTTAACTTGTAGGATTGGAATCCTTGGGTATTTTCCCCAAGGATTGCATTGCACTATGTTTTGGAGGAAAATTTACATCCACTCAAACCTCTTAGTACAATCCTTTTGTTATTCCTGTGATGTCAAACACTCCTTGATGCAAATTCCTGTAGTTTTATAACCCTGTGGGACTCAACAGGGCATGCCACTCTAATCCTTCGTTTTCTGTTCCTGTGTTTTGAGAATCCTGCGAATCACAGATTTATGTAGTTTCCAATGGACATACGCCTAATTTGGGTTATGATTATGATGTTACAACCAGTTTACTACTACCTCTGTTCCACAATGTAAGCCTTTTTAGCAAACTAAAACAGCTTGCTAAAAAGGCTTATATTGTGGAACGGAGGGAGTACTATTGTACTGTGCCTTTGCTATTGGTCTAGAGCTGGCATGAGTATACTAACTGCTTATCATGCTAAACTAGGCCCATCGACTGCTTGTACAATGAATTTGCAACAGACATAAGCCTAGTTTCGAGCCTTACTTTAGTCATGATATCTACATATATATTCATAACCACCGGCGGACCTACCGTCCCTGTTGCCCGGGCGCTTGCCCAGGCTTCACAGCTGCATGCCTCAGGGGCGAGACGCCGTCCAGGCAGCGACCAGCGACCGTGCGGGGTAAAGGCCTGCTGCTCTGTGCGGCCGTGCCCAGGCTGGTGCCCCTTTCAGCCATGCGACCACGATCCTCACCCACTCTAGTCACCAAACCCCAAAAGCGGTGAGCAGGCCAGCACTCAGCAAAGGAGAGGCGGAGCAGCCAATGGGACCTGAGATGCCCATCAGCATGGTGCCATGGTCCAGGAAAGAAGGCAGCCCCCCCTCAAAACAAAACAAAAGGATGAAGGCTGTGCGTTGGAGCGATCCCGACTTGAATCGGTCGACAAGGCGGCGTGGGGGAAGCAAGGCGGTGGCGGTGTCTTGAATGGAAAATCCAACCTTGAGCACCGTAGGCGCAGGGTTAGCTTCTGTACGAACAATGAGGAGGGAAACGAGGCGCGGGGAGCAAGGCGGCGGCAACGCGGCATGGGGGAAGTAAGGCGGCGACGTGGAGCGGGGATGGGGGGTGGGGGAGCAAGGCGGAGTGGGCGGCGAGGTGCGGCGTTGGGCAGACCGGAGAGGGATTTAGGAGAGAAGAAGGAGACGAGGACTGCCTGTTTGGTCGGAAATTAGATGAGGACTTTTGTGCAAAATAGATACCACGACATCCTTTGTTGGACGGAGGGAGTAGTTTATATTAGTACAGCTTGTCGTGTGGGTTGTGGTCTAGATTGGAAGTCCTCGACGTACTCTAAATTTTGCCCATAGCCTACAATATCAATGCATGAATTCAGTTTGCTAGTTTCCTAACACTACGTGCTCTTAATGTTATGATATGGAGTATTTTGGTTCTCATACCATGGTATGTTTATTGCATCGTGATGAATGCATTTTGTAGGTACGGTCATGTGATTTACTAATCCATATTTTCTTTATCACACAGAGTCCCTTTTAGGTGCATTTCAATATTTCAACTTTTGTGCTGATAGTCAGCGCTTTTGTAGTGCCTAGAGAATTATTATTAATTTTATCATATCTCATCTTAGAACCTATGAATATTTGATATGTTTGTGATGTACTACTGTATTTGCTTTTTCACATGAAAATTGTTTATGGGAGTTGCATTTACCCCTATATTCTTGCAAAAAAATAAGATCCCTA
Source organism: Avena insularis (assembly GCA_023614405.1). Lineage (NCBI taxonomy): Eukaryota > Viridiplantae > Streptophyta > Magnoliopsida > Poales > Poaceae > Avena > Avena insularis. The sequence continues at coordinate 203,490,369 of CM042694.1, forward strand.
TTTACTTACCTAAAAAAATCTGTAATTTAGTGCTCCAGCCCTACCCAACAATTGGCAACATAGATCAATCTTTCATCAGCCCTCATGCATTTTTCGTCCCTCCGCCCCTGCTTATATCATTAACGGGCATGCAAATGTTTTTGGTCTCCTTGCGACTTGCCCAGGCTTCGACAAATTCCTGGGCCCGCCACTGTTCATAACCATGTTATTCATTTTGGCCATGCAGTAATACCTGTTATCCATGTAGGATTCTTATTCTTGCTTCCATTGATAGCTGTTGCCTTATTGATTGCCATTAGTTATTCCTAAAACTTGCTGTGTGTTGGTTTAGTTATGTACATACCAAGGAATATACACATGCACAAAAGAGGTAAAAGATTTTTTGATAATATTAGAGCTGTGCTGAATTGAATTTCCTGTGCTTATAAGTTCAGTGTTACATGACCCCTGCAATTAGTTCCCTGGTCAAATTATGACATTAGGTTAACCTACAGGTAATCCGCAATCTGCACATCGCATTTGCCGATCGAACTGATGTCGTGGAAATGGTTGTAGCATTGTCCCAGAGTTTCGAGTCATTATATAAGACAGAGGTTTGTTACCCCTTCCTATGTCTGTACTCTGTAGCATCTTTGTTTTTCTGTTCAGCTTCTGGGAAATGCTTAATTCAACTGCTACTGTACCTGATGGTAACCTCCCACTACAGTATCACCGAAGTTCCTTTTAGGGTTTGTTGTGTGTGCAATAACATACTCCGTATTAGTTACTCTCACAAACTACATTAGATCATGCTGATGACAAAGATAATTTAATGGCTGTCTGTCAGCACTCCTTAGATTTACTTCTGAATACTAGTTTACTTCTTGGAGCGCCTACTTTTCTGCTGGTCAGGGAACATTTCCAGCGAGTTGTCTCTTGTTATTCCAGAACATCACTCTATACTCCCTAATTACTTGCTGTTTGAATAATACTTAACTACCTGTTATCCTTTGAGAAAAATGCAGAAATACCCTTGTGCTGGCTGGTTCTGTTTTTTTCTGACATATTATGGGAAATATTCAGGGTAGTCCTGTCCTCAGACCTTGTGCTACTCAATTGCAGTAACTGTAAAATAGTTACGTGGCCAAATGCTTGATGGTGCATGTCTGCTCTCTCAAGGTTGCCACGGGAATTGGATGAGAAAAGCCGGCACGGGTACAAGTTCAGGACGAGTAGTATATGGACTATGGAGTACTCCCTCTGTCCTGAATTGCTTGTCGCAGATTTGTCTAGATACTCATGTATTTAGACGCGTTTTAGTGCATAGATACATGCGAATCTAGACAAATCTGCGACATCTACTTTGGGATAGAGGGAGTACATGGATTAATGGACAGCACCATACTTTTACTACTATTGTGTAAACTGCACTGTATAGGCCATATTGCAAGTGATCACCAAAAACCAATACTGTACTTGGCTATCATGTTAACTTAGTCAGCCTATCTCATGTGATCCCGTAACTTCGTTTCACATGATGGGCTTATGATCAAGACGATATTATGACTAGAAAATAGAAGGTGCACATAATTAGGTTTATACCACCTCATTGGGATTATTTATGTTGATTTAAGTTTACATTAGCTCTACTGTTAAATTTCCTGCAATAAATTATATTGCCAGATTTCTATAGTAAACCTTTTGGCTTACTGTTCTTTTTGTATGGCTGGTGCAGGTGCTCGACCTTGTTGAGAAATTTGAGTATTACCTGTCTAACACGAATTCAGAAATCCATGAGGAGCTACATGGTATTCTAACTGCAGCAACCAACTTACCTAAGGCTCCATGGGAGGATGGTGTTTGCAAAGTATGTGGCATTGATAGAGACGATGACAGTGTTCTTCTGTGTGATAAATGTGACTCAGAATACCATACTTACTGCTTGAATCCACCACTAGCTCGAATACCACAAGGAAACTGGTACTGCCCCTCGTGTGCATCAGGTCAAAAGAAATCACATCTTGATCAGGGTGTTCAGGATTTGAAACAAGGAAAGAAGCATGTCGGAGAGGAATCTCATGCCTTTCACAAGGTACTTAGCAAGTTAGCTGCTGCAATGGAAGAGAAGGAGTACTGGGAGCTTAGCCCACAAGAGGTATGTCTTTTCTGTTCTATGTTCAAAGCAGATATCTCTGTCGTTGAGTGGTTGGAAATTAGTTCTACTTTATGTATTGCGTATTTCTTTGTATTCCTTAAACTTAAGAAAAATGAACTGTGATGTTTGAGAATTGAGATAGGTAAAATCATATGGGGCATTTTTCACCACACGAGATTTAAGCTGGTCCGATCTCCCTCTATAGTTTAGACCAACATTTTCTCTTTGGCATGTCCTGCAATGGTGGTAGGGATGCTGGATTCATGGGCACCCTGAAAATCAAGATGTTTAAATTTTCTTGTACTTCCTGGGGTTTCCTTGAATTATAATACTAGATGCATTTTAGTATATAGATACATGTGAATTTAGACAAATCTGCGACATCTAATCGAGACGGAGGGAGTATTAATGGAAATATTTACAATTTCCGTTCATCCATATAGTGGTAGGTGAAATATTTAATTTGTCTTAGGTCTGGTAAACTTCTGCATGTCACTTGATTATCCTTCTGCGCTCTCACTCTATGCTCTTCTGAACTGCCCTTCCTGCAGTTTATGCTAGGATTTCAAGTCCACACACCTTCTGCCATGTTATTGCCTGAAAATTAGGATCATGTTTTCAGAAGCTTTCAACACAAAATTTGGGCCCCTTATTCTCGGATGTTGAACACATATTCCTTCATTGGCACATGTTTTGCCATGTAAACAGAACAATTTGGGTTCGCACATGTACGGTTTCTGTAGATAATAGTATGTGGTGCAAGAGGTCATGTTCTCATATCCTCACTCTCTTAAAGAAGCAGAAAGGGTAAACAGAACAATTTTCCCCAATGCCTTGCATTGTCATACTCTAGATAACCATATTGATGTTAATATTTGAAGGCTATTTTGTAAGCCGAGGTCTGCCGATTTTCTTTCTAAATCTGTATGGATGGATTTTTTTTGGATAAAACACAAAGGAGTCTTTGTGTTTTATTTCATTGAATAGGTAGAGTCTGTTACACACCTCCTAGGAGGATTTTTTTTTCAAGAAAACGCAAAGGAGTCTGTTATATGGATGGATTAGGTCGTTGCTATTTATGGATATCATGTACTCATTTGGCCTGATATGATGTACTTACCTTTATTTATTCTCTATTGTTTTATTGTATGCATAATAATTTCTTCCATGCTGATTTTCATAGTAGACAAAACAACAACCTGCATTATCTAACATTTCATTGTGATCTTTAAAACACAGAGAATAAATTTGCTGAAATTTCTATGTGACGAAATGCTCAACACAGCTCTGATTAGAGAACATATAGATCAATGTGCAGATAAGTTGAATGATCTCCAGCAGAAGTTCCGTTCTTTGAATTTTGAATTGAAAGATTTGAAATATAAGGAGGAAATAAGGGCTTCATATGCTAGGCAGAGCAGATGGAGCAAAACTGAACAGCACTTCAACAATTGTTCTGGAGTTGCGGAAAATCAACAGAATGATGTGGCCATAGCATCAGGCCATCTTGAGGAGGCTGAGCAAGGTAATACTGGAGTGAACCTCAACCACCCAGCTGAAGGGGCTCCTCCTGGGCAATTGGATGTAGAAAAATCTTGCAGAACCGACAATGACGTATCTATGATTGAAGAACATAAATCCTTGGGACTTGCTGAACAACCATCAGGGACAGCTAGTGACATTGAAGTTGTCATTATAGATGAAGGGTCCCAAAGTTCCAGGGAGATGTTATTAGGTGGTAAAAGCAGTGCACGTGATAACTTCAATTCAGTAGACACTCCTATTGCTGAAAGAGCACCAGTAGCTTCACCTCTCAGCACGCCAGCTGCGGAGTTGCCTGATGAAAATGTCAGCACATCATTCCAAGATAATCTGAAAACGTCAACAACTAGATCACTTGAGTATGCTGCTGATAATGATGAAATGGATACTTTATCGGATGAGATTTCAAAATTGCAGGATTCAATTGCCACAGTAGAGTCCCAGCTTAATATGGCATCCCTGAGAAGAGATTGCCTGGGAAAGGATTCCTTGGGTCGACTGTACTGGGTTTTAGGACGACCTGGTAAACGTCCTTTGCTGATCGCTGATGGAAGCATGCTGATACGCAAGGAGAGAGACATTAGTATGATTAACAGCTATCCTCTGTCTACTTTTGATTGTAAAGGATGGAATTCAGCATCTGTTTTTATCTATGAATCTGATGAAGAAATCCAGGGTCTTATTGACTGGTTAAGGGAGTATGATCCAAGAGAAAAGGAACTGAAAGACGTTATCCTGCAGTGGCAAAGACATCTTTATCACCAAGGTAGTTTTCCTCTGATTGATCCGTCAGTGCCCAAGCTGTCAAAGAGTGAGCAGTTTATGGACCTTCCAAATACCAAGGCTGCAGTAATTTTGGAGCAAAAGTATGGCCTACAAGTTGATCAGGACAGGAGTGATCTCTCGAGAAGGCAAGGAAGGAAAACAAAGTGGGGTTCTGAAGAAAGAGCGTACCGCTGTGACTGTTTAGAACCTATATGGCCTGCTCGCCACCACTGTTTAACATGCCATGAGACTTATTTCACATCAACAGACTATGAACGGCATAATGCTGGGAAGTGCAATACAGACAATCATTCTCCTAGTGAAAGCAAAGAAAACGATGAGCCAAAAGTGAAGGGCCCCAAGTCTGATATAAAGGAAAAAGATTCCACTGTCGTTGAGTCATCTAGTAGCACGAAATTGAAGTCGTGCCCATATGACTTTGAAGAGATATGCAGAAAATTTGTCACAAATGATTCCAACAAGGAGATGGTGAACGATATTGGACTTATTGGATCAAATGGAGTTCCGTCTTTTGTCCCTTCACCTGCATTTTTTCTTGAACCTGCAGTTATTCTGAATAAAAACAAAAAAGATGATATCCCCAATGATTTGACTTCCTCCTTAGAGGAATGCCAGGCAATGTCAGCACAAAGGTTAGTGCAGGAGGGGTCCAAGTCTGGTCAAAATTGTTCTGGTAATACAGGTGATGAAAACGTGTCAAAATCTACGAAGCCCACTCCAGATAGTACTTCTTGTGAAGAAGCATCTTCTGCCACAGACAAGCCAACAAGACTGCTAGCTGTTAATGGGGGCTTGGTTCCGGAGTCATCATTGATGCCTGTTATAGGAAGAAACACTCATATCCTAAATCAGCAAAAGATAAATTTGCTCGATATAGATGCAGCGTTGCCTGAGGAAGCATTGAGAGCCTCAAAGTCTCAACAAATAAGAAGACGCTCATGGCGTACTCTTGTCAAGGACGCAGAATCAATATCTGAGGTGACTTCATCTAATTAGTACTGTTTCTTTTCTGTGTGTTCATTATCCATTATCCATTAGGAGCTCTCTAACATCATCTCACCAAAAATGCTTGAGAGCGCTACCATTGTACTGATAATCGTATCTTTGCCTGTTCCAGATGGTTGTTGCGACCAGCTTGCTGGAGAGTATGATTAAAGCCGAGTTCCTGAAGAATGATTGGTGGTACTGGTCCTCCTTCACAGTAGCTATGAAGACATCAACTGTATCTGCGCTCGCGCTCAGGATATACACTCTTGATGACTGCATCATCTACGCCAAGGATCCTAACACTGAGGCAGCTGACAGTACAAAGGTTGTAAACAAGGGGAGGAGGAGGAAAGAGCCAGAACCATCGGCGTCGTAATCTGCGATGCTCTGTTGTATACTCCGAACTTAGAAGTTCCGCAAGCAGTGCAACAATGTGACGCTGCTGTCAGATAGATCGGTGATAGATGATACATAGTCTTTGGTTATGTGGTCCCTTCCATAAGGCTTTAGGGTAGTTTTGATTCTGGTGTCCCTTCAAAGGGTACAACCTTGACCGTTCATTTAATAAGTCACATTTACCAGACAATAGTCGTGCACCTTAGATATGTTGTTATTATATGGCCAACGAAGGAGAAAACGCATCGTTGCTAGCATTTCCTCTTGACGCTGCTATGTAAATTGTTTATCGATGGTAGCGGCAAGAGCTGGCGTCTAGTCTTCCCGCCAGGAGCAGCTGCATGCGAGCGTAGGTTTTCATCTTTTTGTGGCTAATCTGTTTTGGCTTTTGGGCATATAAATGATGTTTTATGTTAGGTCTGAGGACCCGACGATCTGTGACATTTGTACCCGCCTTCACTTGTTTAACCCAGTAGCAAAACATTGTATACATTGTGCCAACCTTTCTTCTTGCGATACTCTCTGTTTCATATTACTCTGCGCGTTAGGCATAGTCAAAGTCAAGCTTCATAATATTTGGCTAAGTATACATGATAAAATATTAACATTTACATTATCAAATGTATATAAGATGGTACTCCCTTCGATCCATAATAAGTGTCGGTGATTTTTTTTTTGAGAAACACAGTACAAACGCAAACGTTCACAATGCACTCACCCCTATGAACACACGCACGTACAACCTACCCCTATGAGCACCTCCGAGAGACTGAGCCGGCGGGTCTTGAGATTGACGAAGTCATCACAGACGCCTCGCTATCGACGGGAACGTCGCCTCCCACTGAAAGAATATTTCGCCTTTATGAGACATCAAAGCGTCAAACCTGGGGTTTAAACTCTGGTGAGCTGAGGATACTACTGTCTTTCTAACCATCCAATCACGGATTGGTGATTTTGTACTAACTTAGGCATTGATTTGATAGGTAATTGTTAATATATTTTTGGATTGGAGGGACTAGTATATTTCACCTTGTGCCTATTAGTACGTATTGATTTGATATGGTAATTGTTAATATGACCTTGACCGAAGAGTAATATGAAACCTAGGGAGTATATGTTGCTCAAAAGTTCCCTAGCCGTCAGCTGTAGTGTATTTTGATGCCAGTAGCTCGGCGACGAGGTAGGCATGTACGGTGCAAATGTGGTGTGGCGCCGAATCTAGACCCCTTAATAATGCCCACGATAGGTTGTTCAGCTTCCCTGCCGCACGGGCTCAGCGCCTGCTGGCGGCTCGCTCGTCGCCGCACACTGGTCCCCTGAGTCGAGGTGGTGGAGTGTGCTGATCGGAGATGACGCGCTCGACATCATCCACCTCGCGTTGACGTTGTACGACGCCTGCCTTTCGCCTCCGGTGGGATGCGGGCTTCGTGGTGGATCTCGTCTCCACCGACATGCCCGTCGTCGGAGACCCTCTTTTACCTGGAGAGCCAAATATCGTGTGTAGGAACACATAAACCAGGAATAATGAGACCATATTTTACAGATTCGGTAGTGGGCGGCAAGAAAGTTCTAGTGCATCATCCATGACATGCAAGACACTCAAACACAATGGTCTGTACCCCGGTTTAGGTCGCTCATAGGCTAACAATGCTACTTTCTACTTGTCTGATGATATTATTCACTGGAAAACAAGGTGCTTACAAGGTGTTCCTTGTCGTGCTTGGGCATGTAAGCTAGCTATCCTATCTCTCTTGGTCTTTATCTTGGCCGCGACCCTCCTTTTATAGTTCCAAGGGGATACCATAGTGACCGACAGGGTCCTGTCTCTCCACACGTGAGTGCAGGGTGACAAAACAACTTTTACATGGCGAAGCCGTGACATGGGGAAACAACGAGGACCCGACCTCGTCTTGTCCCATCTTTTGGACTTGGTCATTCCCTAGGTGCTTTTCCATCCCGTGTCTTGTCCTTTCCTACCACTCTGCACTGGCCTAGGCCCCCTCCTGATTTGGCTACATTCTAAGCCTGCTTTCTCCCTCCCTGGGGATGGTCACTTGCATTGGTGGAGAATTTTCTTACACTAGAGACGTTCCTGGTGATAACCATGTTTGTAGCGCAGACACAATGTCTCCTCCTAGCGCCATTGGCCCATGTGTAAAGTAGTTGGGGTTGCGCCATGGCTAGCGTAAGCCTTCTCGGGCCAATGGATGAAATCATTGATGACGATTCCTTCCTTGCGCCCGTGGGATGGGGAAGGATCCCATGGCCTTGCCTGGCTCTCCCGATTGGGATCCTGCATCCCATGAGAGTACGAAGCCTAGGGTCCCACAGTCAGCGGGTACCTGGTTTTCCCGAATCCGACACCCACAGTCGCTGAGGTGGATTTCTTTAAGTATTTTCATTCCTTCTTACTGAGAGATGTGTCGAAGGATAGTTTTCACGATCTCATCGCAGTCTCGCTTCCGAAGATTGAAATAGAATTTATTTTCTCGGCAATCGGCTCGGGTCAGAAGGTTTGGATCTCAAAGACAAAGATAATGGAAAAACAAGGAGGACCCCCCAAACTTTATTCATAAAGTGATCGAGAGATCGTACAAAGTGTATACAAGATGAATCTCAATGTGTTTATAAGAGTACTCGACGAGAGTACATGAATCTAGGGCTAATGACTAAGGCTAATGGATATGTTTTGGGTGATTATGGTGTATCCTCTTCAGGTGAATGTCTTTCAGCATATATAGTTGTCGGTGGTGTAAGAGTCTACCTTAGTCACGACAGGTCTTCATATTGCCTTGCACGTTAAGTTGATTGTTCATCTCCCTTGTGAAAGGAATATGCCCGAGAGGCAATAATAAAGTAGTTATTATATTATTCCGTGTTCATAATAGATGTTTATTTCTCATACTAGAATTGTATTAATGGGAAATGTTAATACTTGTGTGTTTAATAAACAACCAAAAGGTTCCTAGTAAAGCCTCTCTTTTAACAAGTTCGTTGATTAACCGATGATCAAGGTTTCCTAATCATGAACATTGGATGTTGTTAATAACGAAGTCGCGTAATTAGTAGAATGATATGATGAATATTTACACCCATAGTAAGAATATCAATACGATCAAGTCATCAAGTTTTATTGCTATATCAAACTCATACGAAGTAGTCCTAATCTTTAGACCATGAGATCATATCTATCACTCATGCCAAAAGGGTACTTTGATGATATCAAACTCACTCCTTAACAAGGTGATTATAAAGGTTGATTTGGGTATTCTGAAAGTATTAGTTGAGGCTCATAGATCAAGAGTGGGATTTGTCCGACCTGATGACGGAAAGATATACCCTAGGCTCTCTCGGTGATAATGCATCGACACCGCTTGCAAGCATGTGACTAGGTCACGGTAATGTCATATCATGGAACGAGTAAAGAGTGCTTGTCAGGAACGAGATCGGACTAGGTATGGATAATACCAAATGATCGGATCTCAGACAAGTAATATATCGCGAGACAAAAGAAATTGACTGCAACGTTAATGGTTCACACGGTCACTAGATTCATTGTTGAGTAAGTGGGAGTCATCACGGATTTCTAGATCTTGCTGATGATTATTGATCAGAGTGGTGTCTCGATCATGTCCATGTTATTTACGAATCGTAGGTGACACACTTAAGGTTCGCTGACACGTTTTGAGTAGACTTGGAACTCCGGCTGAATTATTGGACAACATAGGGTTATTTTGGAAAAGCGTTGAAACTGTTTCGGAATAACAAAATAACATAAGGGGTAATTTTTAATGTTTGTTAATTGAATGAATTAATAAATATTAAATAAATAAAAATATTTTCTTAACTCCATAAGTGTGGTTGTTATGAATGGCATGCAATTAAAAAGGAAAATAAGAGAGGGGGCTACATGCTTGATGGATGGGGTGATACGTCCAAAACGTATCTACTTTTCCGAACACTTTTGCTATTGTTTCTCCTCTAAACTTGTGTGATTTGGACGCAACTAATGCAGACTGACGCTGTTTTCAGCAGAATTGCCCTGGTGTCTACTTTTTGTGCAGAAAATCAACTATCGGGAAAAATCCCGGAAATATGCCGAAAATCCTATTTCACCAGAAGACTCCCGGAGCCAGAATACGAGACGGAGGGGGGCTGGGCCCAGGCCACACCACCTGGCCACGCGGGCTAGCCCAGGCCGCGCCAGGGGGTGGTCTGGCCGCCCCAGACACCCCCTCGGTCTCCCTCTTTGCCTATAAGAAGCCTTCTGACCTAAAAACTCTAGGGGGTTCGACGTTTTTCCAGAAAGAGTTCCGCTCTGCCGCCACCAGATTCCACGAAACAGCACCAGAAACTCCGTTCGGCACCTACGGACGAGGATGGGAGATCATCGCCATCATCATCACCATCGCTTCTCCATCGACCATCCATGTTTCCCCCATCTATGAGTGAGTAATCCCCCGTTGTAGGCTACGAAGATGGTAGGGATTGGATGAGATCGTTCATGTAATGGCATCGGATTGTTAGGGCATGGTGCCTAGTATCTTCTATTAGTGCTTTATGACTTTGTTGCGACTTGTTATGCTTAATGCTTGTCACTAGGGTCCGAGTGCCATGATTTCAGATCTGAACATATTATTGATTCATTATGATAGTATTGTTTATGGTCTTACCTGCAAGTTGTATACACACGTTGTTGTCCGGAACCAATGGCCCCGAAATGACAGAAATCAGGATAACCAGAGGGAATGGCTTTGACGTGAGGATAACATGTGTTCACGGAGTGTTAATGCTTTGCTCCGGTGCTCTATTAAAAGGAGCACCTTAATTGCCAGTAGTTCCCTTGAGGCCCCGCTGCAAACGGGCTGGCAGGACAAAAGATGTTGTGCAAGTTCTCATTGCGAGCACGTATGACTATATATGGAACACATTCCTAGGATTATTTAGTACTTGGATGCTTTATCTTATTTATCTGCAATTGCCCTATGTTCTGATTGCTATGTGAATTGTCTTGTCCATGCAACGCCTGTTCATCCATCCCTATGCCTACCGCACTCGAATCCTACTGTTTGCTGCTGTTGTTACTACTATCTTTACTTTACTTTACTGTTGCTGTTACTTTACTATTCCTACTACAAAACTGTTGCTACTGATAAACTGCTATGAGCAAGATTGTTTCCAGGTGCAGCTGAATTGACAGCTCAGTTGTTAATTCTTATAAATATTCTTTGGCTCTCCTTGTGTCGAATCAATAAATTGGGTTTCACTTCCCTCGAAAATATTGCGATACACCCCCTATACTTGTGGGTCATCAAGACTATTTTCCGCGCGCTGTCGGGAGCATAGCTTTATTTATCAAGTTCACTTGGATTCTCTATTGTTCGCTGTTATCCATCCATCATGGGTAAGTCTTGTGATGACAAGGTTCCTATTTTACCATCCACTACAAGAAGAGGTACGGTTCTGAACACCTCTGTTGCTCTTGATTCACCATCTGTTATGAGTAAGCTCGTTACACCACCACATACACATGCTACACACACTGCTACTACTGCTGAATCTGAAACTTCTGATACTTATGATGCTGCTTCTACTGCGCTTGATAAGAGTGGTTCATTAGGTCCTTTCCTAGATGCTACGATTGCTAGAACTATAGCTAGAAATACTGAGACTCCTAATGAAGACACTACTACACCTGTTAGTTCACCTGAGTCTAGTGAGAGTTATGATATTGAAGATGGTTATGTTGAGATGACCGATGAATTTATTAAAGAATGTAAAAACACCCATGATAGGAGCGCTGCTAAGAGTCTCCTTGAGAGGCGTACTATTAGACCCAAATTGTCTCCTATTGCTAAGTTTGCTGCTTCTCCCATAAATATTAAAGATAAAGATTATGATTTCTCTCTTGATCTATCTTACATAGCTATTGTTAAGAAAGAACCTTTTTGTGGGACTAAGAATGAAAGTGCGGTAGCACATATGACTGAGCTTTCCACCATGAGTGGCCTGTTTTCTGATGCTATTAAGATGCGTACTTACTTTGTTGCTAAGATTTTCCCCTTTTCACTGAAAGGAGAAGCTAAAACTTGGTTTAGTAATTTACCTCCTGGATCTATTGATAGCCCTGATTGCTTGATTAGTACTTTCCAGCAGAAGTATTTTCCTCCAAGTGCTAGACATGCTATTTTGCAGGAACTTTTTGATTTTAAACAAGGAGAAAAAGAGATATTGCCTGAATCATGGGCAAGGTTTTGTGCTTTGATTCATGCACATGCTAGAAGTCCATTACCAAAGAATGAGCTTCTTGATATATTTTATAATGGACTAACTGAAGAATCTAGGACATACCTAGATAGTTGTGTTGATTGTGTTTTCAGGAATAGGACTCCCAAGGAAGCTGAGGAATTAATGGCTAAAATAAGCAAGAACTATGAAGATTGGAATCCTCCTGAACCAGCTATACCTGAAGTAATCATACCTGAACCAACTATTTCAGTGCCTATACCATTATCTAAGAAGAGGGGAATTATTGAATTAAATGATGAAGTGATGAAGGAAGCTAAGAAATGTCTTAAGGAGAAGGTAATTAAAGCTGCAGATGTCAAGAATTTACCTCCTATAGAAGAATTATGTAAGCCAATTCCCCACTCATCCACTATTGAGGTACACTCTCTCCAACACTTTGATGAAGGTGATATCCCTCACTCTAAACCTCCTGATCAATGCTTAGAAGAATTCGATATCTTTATTGTTAAGCAAGATAATTTTAATAAAAGGGTGCAAAATCATCTAATGGAAAACACTAGAGCTATTGTTGAATTTAAAGATATTGTGGAAAGAACCTCTAATGATGTTAAAATGATTGTTAAACACTTTCAAATGGTTCAAACTCAAATAGATCAACTCATTAAAGTGCAAAAAGACTTGCTAGTTAATGCTACTAAAGAAAAACATGCTTATGAAATTAGAACTAGAAGTGGTGCTGCTACTCAGGATCCTCTATATCTTGAGGGGCATCCCAAAAGAATTGAGCAGGATTCTCAACAAGCTGAAAATAGTGGCTCTACTCGTAAGAAAAGGAAAAAGAAACATAAAACTATTGTAGAACCCTCTGAACCTGCTATAGATCCTAATAGTATATCTGTCTCTGATGCTGAAACTGAAAGTGGTAATGGAGAAAATGAAGTTCCTAATGAAGAAAAAGTTGAAGAAGAACCTGAAAAGCACACTAAGAATACTAAATACACTAAAGTAGATTTTATTGCTAAGAAACATGGTAGTGAAAGAGAGCCTTGGGTCCAAAAACCTATACCTTTCCCTGATAGGAAACACAAGTCAAAGGAAGATGAACACTATAATAAGTTTTGTGAGTGGATGAAACCTTTATTCCTACAAATTCCTTTAACTGATGCTATTAAATTGCCTCCTTACTCAAAGTATATGAAGGATATTGTCTTGAATAAAAGGAAGATCCCTAATGAGGAAATTTCTACTTTGCTTGCTAATTATTCCTTTAATGGTAAGGTTCCTAAGAAACTTGGAGACCCAGAGATTCCAACTATCCCTTGCTCTATTAAGAATAGTTATGTTAGAACTGCTTTGTGTGATTTGGGAGCTGGAGTTAGTGTTATGCCTTTCTCTCTCTATAAGAGGCTTCAACTAGAAAAATTAATACCAACTGATATATCTTTGCAAATGGCTGATAAATCTACCACTATTCCTGTTGGTATATGTGAGGATGTACCTATTCAAGTGGCTCATAATTGCTTGATATGAACTGATTTTGTTGTGCTTGAAATGCCTGAAGATGATAATATGTCTATTATCCTTGGGAGACCTTTTCTTAATACTGCAGGAGCTGTTATTAATTGTAATCAAGGAAAGGTGACCTTTAATGTTAATGACAAGGAACATACTATTTATTTCCCCAAGAAGATTGAAAGGACTTATGGTCTGAATTCAATTGAACATGTTGAGGGCATTCAAGTTGGAGAGATATATTGTCCCATACCAAGAGAAAAATTTGAAACTATTATGATTTGGACCATTGCTATCAAGGTTGAGGTAACATAATCATTAGTGGAATACAAAGTTTTGTCTCATATGAAATTGTTTTGGTAACAAGACCTGATCAACCTTGTTAACAAAAGGATTTCGTTGAACAAAACAATGTTTTCACTATGATTATCTCCGCTTACTTCTATTCTATCCATTTTAGTTTTTGTTTTCGTTTAGTTTTCCTTTTTGTTGTTAGTTGCTTGCATATTAGAGTGTCTTAGAACTCTTGTAGTTCTAGCCTTGTTTTGTCATCGCATCATTTTCCAAAAAAAATCTGTTTGTCAGAAAATCATTCTTCTATGCCTGAAAATTGCCCAAAAATAAAGTGTCTCGAAAAATTCCAGAAAATTCATATTAAATTTTTACATGAAAAAAGGGGCAGAGGAGTGCCTGGAAGGTACCAGGGGGACCCACTAGGCAGGCACACCACCTAGTGGCGCGGCCTGCCCTGGGTGGCGCCATGCCATGGTGTGGGCCACCCTTGGCCCTCCGCTAACTCTCTCACCTGCCACTTTCTTCTCGCTCCCGAGTAAGCTTCAGTTCATTGCTCAAAATCACGTTCTTTCTGTGCTTGCTCTCGATTTCTTTGATCTCCTTGCTCAGCCCATCTTTGTTGCTGAAATTTGGAGCATTTGTTCTCCGGTATGTGACTCCTTCGCTTGTCCAAGTAGATTTGTGTTTAGTGGATTATATCTTGAGTATTTTGCTATTGTAGGTGACATGTTATGAGAGCTTGTAAGCTTGTTTGATGCTTAGAGATATAGTTTTGATGCATGTTTAGGCCTCTTACAAGTCCCTATGAGTAGTACCCTTCATTATATTCACTTTGCAATCACTTGTTTAATAGGTGTTTAAATTCCATAATAGAAGATGAATGAGCATCAACTAAACCAACATGAACTATGGGTGCCTGAGGTCATGAAGGTTCACCGAGAGGAGGAAGTTTTTCCTTCCATTTACCCATGTTCTGAATTCATGAGAGCCGCAGGAATTCTCCAGGATTTCCACACTTCGGTTTCTAATGCAGGGTTGGAGCACTTTTTGGAAGATGAACCTTGTCAATTTGTGAAGCTAACCATGTCTATGGTGCAGGACTTTCAATTTAGTTACTCTTTGCCTAACCCCATGGTCCACTATAAAATTTACAATATTGCTGTCGACCTTTCTCTCGACGACTTCTGTGCGGCTATTAAGGTACCTCAGTGGGGATCATGTACAAGGATTAAAGAGCGACCTGCACCACTCATGGATTTATACGCAGAAATTTGCCAAGGGAGTAGTTTTTCGAAGGAGAGTGGAAAAATCCGTAACATTCATCTCCCCTCCATTCGCTACTTTGCCTACTTTATTGCCAAGTGTGTTCTTGCTAGGAAAACTGCCAGTAAGTTATCTTCATATGATCTAGCATATATCTCGGCTGCTCTTAAACAAGATAGGTCTTACAACTTGGGTGCTTTGATAGCTTTCCGTCTTGCCACCAACCGCGAGAAAGGTGGAATTTGTGGGTGCCTAATTGCTTCTCGTTTACTAGCATTGCATGGTTTAGTGCCTCATCATCTAGACCTACAGTTTCCCATAGAAAGGCTTGATCTTAATTCCATGATACAGCATAAATTTGTTTCTTCATGGGTTGGCTTGAGTGAGTTATCTTATGAAATAACTTTTCTCAAAGCTGGTTGGAGAAGGAGCAAGTCCGAGCATGTTGTCCTTTTTCCTGCACCTGTTTTGTTTAACCTTGATAACAGGGTAGGATGGTCTCTCACGGAAGAGGAGCTTGATACGTACTTGGGAGAGCTCTCCCAACAGGAGAAGGATACTAGAAGGGAGGTCACAGATGATTCGGTCCAGCCCTCGAATGAGGGGGAGTCTTCATATCAGCAGCCTATCTATGATTGGGGAGCTTCTTCTTCCTCCCAAGGGCCCAACTACGACCATTCTTATCATGATCCTCCTGCTTGGAACCCTTACCCATATCTGGTTTGACACCCACTTAGGCCAAAAGCCTAAGCTTGGGGGGAGGTACGCCGACATCGCACTCATCTCCATATCATTTTGCGTCGGTACTTTGTATGTTCATGTTTCGTTCTCCTTTTAGTTTTCGTTCTTTCTTTGCTTTTGCTTTCTAAAACACAAAAAGACCAAAAATATTTCTGTTGTTTCTCTTTGGTTTGATTCTTTTTCTTTTTGCCTTGGTTTGTTTTTCCCTTTTTGCTTTGTTTGAACTATTCGAAAAACCCAAAAAGATTTTGCCTTGCTTGTTCCTCCTTTTTGGTTCTTCTTTTAAAAATCGAAAACACCAAATATATTTGTTGTTCTTCTTTGGTTTTGTGAGTTTGTTGCAGGGTTCAGCAGTCCTCAGTGGGATTTGGTTTCATATTATTATTCAAGCCACACAAGTGAAGGGCAATAATGAGGATTAATGACAACTTGAGGTGTGGTAAGAGGTTGGTAACGAAGTCTACTTGTTTTCATTTCTGTACATATACTCATCATTGTGGGCATGCTTAGTCTGTTCGTATAGGGTGTATGTTATTTATGGATGCTTAGTAGTTCTTGCTTTCATATGATTAGTTCCAGCTTGCTAATAGTTTGTAGCATGTCATTTGAATGTTTGGTTGCATTACTCTATTCATAACTTGGTATGACACCGTGGTATCCTCCTCTGAATGTTTCATTTTAATTGACTTGGCACATGCTCATGCATGCATATGACTGAAATAATCAGTTAAGCCTCGATGAATTATTTTGCCTTGAGGATCTTGAATCACTTTCGTGCCATGATTAGTCATGTTTTGTTGCAAGCATGATTATGAAAGCTATTGCTCTCTCGTTTGTCGCTCCCTTACTATTGCTAGCCTTCATTTTCACTGAGTATTTTACTCATGTTTCCAACTCCCTAAAACCAAATATTGCCAAAGTGTCCACCATACCTACCTATTAGTATCATTTTCTTATGCGTGCATATTCAATATGCCTTGTTTTCTTCCAAATAAAATGTTTGCTTGTTATGAGAAAGTTAGTTAGTAAAGCTCTCACAAACTTGATGGCACACTTTATTTCCTGCACTTAATAAACCTGAACCATTGCGTCCTTCTTTGTTGCATATATGTTTGCGCTTTATAAATTGAAGTTAGCAGAACCATGTATCATGGGGAACGCTTTCAACATTGCACTGGTACTTAGTACCTCGTTGATATCATGTTCTTTTGCCTATGGATCCCGATGGTGTGAAATAAAAGTGGAACTTGTAAGATCATGGAGTTTGTATGTGTGTTAGAGAAACGCCTGGGCCGCTAGCCTAAGCCATGCCTAATCATGGTGAAAACTTGCAGCATAACCATAATGAGCATTCTATGAAGCATCCTCAATAAAAATCTATGCACATAGTAAATAAAAAGATCGCTGAGATGCTCATTTAGCTTGCCTTGTCATTTTGATTATGGGATAGCTCCTGTATCATGTGCAAGGGGTACCCCGTTGGCGGTTCTCTATGATACATATGTACTTACAATGACAAGAGCTTACTTGTGATTGAAGTTGAGTAGCATGAGGTCCGGTACTCGTAAGTAAGGGGCATGAGACTTCAATTTATAACTTGTCAAGCATATCCTCTTAGTTGTGTCACTTTAACCTTAACCACTTAAAGATGCTTATGATAGGGGCAATGAGATCTCAAAGCTAATGAGTACCATACTTTCAGCATTTGGAAGCCTTTCAAACTTTTCAAAACCTTTTTTGTTTTCCTTGTTGAGTCTCCACATATTCTATGAGCACCTTCTTGAGAGCATAGTTTTCATTCTTAGTGTAATGTACTTGCCTCAAAACTTGATTATTTGTGTTATGACTTTGATGCTTGTATCTTTAACATCTTTACTTCTAGTCTTCACCTAAACTTTAGAGGTGCCTTGGCATTCATAATCAAAGGCAAGCGAGATACCACTCTATCATACCTTGTTATGAGCATTGTAATGTTGCTTATGTTTATGTTTCTTGCTACTTATTATTTTTAAGTTGGAATCTCTTCATAGCTTGCATTGCCTTTTAAGTGAACTTAGTTGCATACTCTTTATTATGAATTGTCTAAGTAGTTGATCACATGCTGAGAATATATACATCATATGAAGCAAATGTGTTCATGGAAGTTCTTTTATCGCACTCAGTTTTCAACTGAATTGCTTGAGGACAAGCAATAAGCTAAGCTTGGGGGGAGTTGATACGTCCAAAACGTATCTACTTTCTTGAACACTTTTGCTATTGTTTCTCCTCTAAACTTGTGTGATTTGGACGCAACTAACACGGACTGACGCTATTTTCAGCAGAATTGCCCTGGTGTCTACTTTTTGTGCAGAAAATCAACTATCGGGAAAAATCCTGGAAATATGCCAAAAATCCTATTTCACCAGAAGACTCCCGGAGCCAGAATACGAGACGGAGGGGCTGGGCCAGCCACACCACACGGCACATGGCAGCTAGCCAGCCGCGCTGGGGGTGGTCTGGCCGCCCCAGACACCCCCTCGGTCTCCCTCTTCGCCTAAGAAGTCTTCTGACCTAAAAACTCTAGGGGGTTCGACGCTTTTCCAGAAAGAGTTCCGCTCCACCGCCACCAGATTCCATGAAACAGCACCAGAAACTCCGTTCTAGCACCCTGCCGGGACGGGGAATTGGAGGAGATCATCACCATCATCATCACCATCGCTTCTCCATCGACCATCCATGTTTCCCCCATCTATGAGTGAGTAATCCCCCGTTGTAGGCTACGGGGATGGTAGGGATTGGATGAGATCGTTCATGTAATGGCATCGGATTGTTAGGGCATGGTGCCTAGTATCTTCTATTAGTGCTTTATGACTTTGTTGCGACTTGTTATGCTTAATGCTTGTCACTAGGGCCCGAGTGCCATGATTTCAGATCTGAACATGTTATTGATTCATTATGATAGTATTGTTTATGGTCTTACCTGCAAGTTGTATACACACATTGTTGTCCGGAACCAATGGCCCCGATGTGACAGAAATCGGGATAACCAGAGGGAATGGCTTTGACGTGAGGATCACATGTGTTCACGGAGTGTTAATGCTTTGCTCCGGTGCTCTATTAAAAGGAGCACCTTAATTGCCAGTAGGTCCCTTGAGGCCCCGCTGCAAACGGGCTGGCAGGACAAAAGATGTTGTGCAAGTTCTCATTGCGAGCACGTATGACTATATATGGAACACATGCCTAGGATTATTTAGTACTTGGATGCTTTATCTTATTTATCTGCAATTGCCCTATGTTCTGATTGCTATGTGAATTGTCTTGTCCATGCAATGCCCATCCATCCATCCCTATGCCTACAACACTCGAATCCTACTGTTTGCTGCTGTTGTTACTACTGTCTTTACTTTACTATTGCTGTTACTTTACTATTCCTACTACAAAACTATTGCTACTGATAAACTACTGTGAGTAAGATTGTTTCCAGGTGCAGCTGAATTGACAACTCAGTTGTTAAGGCTTATAAATATTCTTTGGCTCTCCTTGTGTCGAATCAATAAATTGGGTTTCACTTCCCTCGAAAATACTGTGATACACCCCCTATACTTGTGGGTCATCATGGGGTTACCACCATGAAGAGGGAGAGGTGGCACCTCTAGGGGTCAGCGCACCCACCTAGGGGCTACCCCACTCCTCTCCTATAAAAGGTGGCAACTCCTCCTCTCTTCCTTTAGACACTTGAGCCTCCTTCTTCTCCCTCCCTTGCTGCTCCACCATTGCCATTTCTTAGCGAAGCTCTATCGCAAAATAGTTCAAAGTCTACACTTAGAAAAATGGAGTAGGAGTTTCTGGCGAATCTCCATGCTGGACTGAGAGCGTGGAGCACGTCAACGAGCCGCACATGTGATCGAGTACGGAGGTGCCTCCGGTTGTGGCGCCTTGAGTACCCGATCTTGAGATCGTCGCGTGTACACCTTCATCTTCACCGACAATGTTTGTGCAGGAACGTAATCCTGCTTACGGTCTTAGAGGGTGAGTTACTCGTTGCTACCATCTCATAGATGATCTTGGCTGGATAGTCGTTCACACGTAGGAAATGTTTTTGTTTTCTATGCTACGAACCCATCAGTGGTATCGGAGCCGTGTCTATCCGTAGATGTTATGCACGAGTAGAACACATGGAGATGTGGGCGTTGATGATCATGTTATTGCTTTCTTCGTGTATTTTGGATCATAGTGGCATAGTGGGATGAAGCGGCCTAAGACTAAGCTTACATGTCCTCACACATGAGACTTGTATCACGCTTGACATGCAACTTGTTTTGCATAAGTGGCTCAGCGGGTGTCTGTCTCTCCCACTATAGTTATGACCTAATTTACAAAGAATTATTAATAATATTATTATCACCGTTGTGGTTACATGTTCGTAGGTAAGAACGGTTCTTCCCTAGAAATCCCTAAACCACGTAAAGTATGCAAGACAAATTAGAAGCGTCTAACTTGTTTTTGCATGGCATGTGATGCGATATGGTCAAACGTCAGAAATTGTATGCAATGATCCTTTTGTAAGTTATAAACAACCAGTAGCCTTATGGTTATCATTTCATTTTATGGCCTGCGTGCTAAATATGTATATCCAAGTGATATATTGTAATGGAGAAAGACAATCAAGGTGGATGTGCCGTGGACCTTGGTGCTACACCGGTGGAATGATGGAGATCATGCCATGACACACAAGATGGAGATAGATGCATGAAGGACCATATCATATCACATTATATGCATGTGATGTTTATCTTTTATGCATCTTATGTTGCTTAGATTTGATCAAGCGGTAGCATTATAAGATGATCCCTCTCACATAATATCAAGATAAAAATGTGTTCTTCCATAGTATGCACCATCAAGAAAGTTAGTCGTTTCAAGACACCTCATGATGATCGGGTGTGATAGACTCTACGTTCACATACAATGGGTGTAAGCCAGTTTTACACACACACGAGTGCTATGGTTCTACTTGGCGAGCCTAGTATGTATATACATGACCTAGAAACATGAACCAAAAGGTTAAGCATGAGTCATACGGTTGATATGATGAACATGGTGATGTTCGCCTTTGAAACTACGCCGTTTCACGTGATGATTGGTTGCGGTGTAGTGAATTTGGTTCATGTAATCACTTAAGAAAACTAGGAGGGATGTTGTTTTTAAGTAGGAGTTCATGTAGATTTTTGAATTAACTTGAACTCAATCTATTATGAACTTAGTCTAAGTAAACTTTGCAAATATGGTCTCACCTGCTCTCAATTTTAATATGTTCATGGAAAAAGAGAAACTAGCCACCAGCGGTAGCAACTTCACCAACTAGGCACTTAACTTGAGGATCCTCCTCAATGCCTCTCAAAAGGGCTATGTGCTTGAAGCACCGTTAGGTAACCCGCCTGCAGAATATGCTCCCGATGAAGAGAAAAATATTTTTTGACTTGTAAGGAGGACCACAGTTTAGTTCATTGCGACATACTGTATGGACTTGAGCCAGAGCTGCGATAACGTTTCGAGAACAATAACGCTCATGACACAATGGGAGACTTGGAACTGATTTTTGACTCCCATATTGTCGTAGAGAGTTATGACGCTTCAAAAAAGTTCCTTAGCTGCATGATGGAAGAGAAAAACTCCGTTAACAAGCATGTACTCAAAATGTCTAGGTATGTAGATAAGCTCATATCTCAGGGAATAACGATTCCCAATGAGCTAGGAATTCATCGGGCTCTCCAATCTCTCCCACCAAGCTACAAGAGCATTGTGATGAACTACAACATGCAGGGCATGAGAAAGTCTCTCCTCGAGCTTGTCTCAATGCTTAAGACTGCTTAAGTGGAGATTAAAAAGGAACATCAAGTGTTGATGGTCAATAAGAGCACGAGTTTCAAGAAAGACAAGAAGGATAAGTCCAAGGGTAAAAACAAGAAGGACAGGAAATCTGTTGCAGGTTCTGAGAAGAAACCCAAGACTGGTCCTAAGCCTGATACTGCGTGCTTTTACTACAAGGGTGCGGGGCATTGTAAGCGCAATTGGCCAAAGTATCTGGCAGATAAGAATAATATGAAAGTTAACAAAGGTATATATGATATACTTGTTATTGATGTATACCTTACTAGTAGTCGCGATAGCGCTTGGGTATTTGATACTGGTTTGGTTGCTCATCTATGTAACTCGGAAGACGGGCTAAGGAATAAGTGGAAACTTGCGAGGGATGAGGTCACGATGTGCATCGACAATGGATCAAAGGATGATGTGATTGCTGTCAGGAAGTTGCCTCTTCAATTACCATCCGGAGTAGTTTTAAACCTAAATAAATGTTATTTGGTGCCTACGTTAAGCATGAACATTATTTTTGGATCTTGTTCAGTGGGAGATAATTATTCATTCTAGTCTGAGAACAATGGTTGTACAGTATATATGAATACTATCTTTTATGGTCATGCGCCTAAGAAGAATGGTTTATTTCTTTTGGATCTTGATAGTAATGAAACACATATTCATAATGTGAATGCCAAAAGAATTAAGTTAAATGATGATATTGCCGCATATATGTGGCACTACTGTTTAGATCATATTGGTGTTAAACGCATGAAGAAGCTTCATTCAGATGGACTTCTAGAATCACTTGACTATGAATCATTTGAGACATGTGAGCCATTCCTTATGGGCAAGATGACTAGAATGCTATTTTCCGGTTCGATGGAACGGGCAACAAACTTATTAGAAATCATACATACCGATGTGTGTTGACCAATGAGTATGCCGACGCGTGGTGGATATCATTATTTCGTTACTTTCACTAATGACTTAAGTAGATATGGGTATATTTACTTAATGAAACACATGTCTAAAACTTTTGAAAAGTTCAAAGAATTTCAGAGTGAAGTAGAAAATCATCGTAACAGAAACATTAAATTTCTATGATCTGATCATGGAGGAGAATATTTAAGTTACGAGTTTGGCACCCATATGAGATAATGTGGAATGGTTTCACAACTCACTGCCGCTGGAACACCACAATGCAATGGTGTATCTGAGCATCGTAACTATACTCTATTGGAAATGGCTCGGTCTATGATGTGTCTTACCGATCTGCCGCTATCTTTTTGGGGTTATGCGTTAGAAACAGCCGCATTCACTTTAAATAGGGCTCCATCTAAATCCGTTGAAATGACACCGTATGAATTATGATTTTGAAACAAACCTAAGCTATCATTTCTAAAAGTTTGGGGATGCGATGTTTATGTGAAGAAACTTCAACCTGATAAACTCGAACCCAAATCAGAAAAATGCGTCTTCATAGGATACCCTAAAGAAACAATTAGGTACACCTTATATCACAAATCTGAAGGAAAAGTTTTTGTTGCTAAGAATGGATCCTTTTTGGAGGATTTTTTCTCGAAAGGTGTGAATAGTAGGAAGGTAGAACTCGATGAGGTTATTGAACCTCCTCTTCATGAATTGGCGAGTGACACAACGCTAAAAACTGTTCCGGTGGTGGCTTTACCAAATGAAGTGGGAGCTAATGATGAAAATCATGAAACTCCAAAAAAGGATACTACCAAACCTCACAGGTCAACAAGAACACGCGCCGCTCCTGATCGGTATGGTGACCTTGTTGTAAATGTCATGGTTGAGAATGATGACCCTGCGACATATGATGAAGCGGTGATGAGCCCAGGTTCCGACAAATGGCTTGAAGCCATAAAATCTGAAATGGAATCCATGTACGAAAACCAAGTATGGACTTTGGTGGAACTTCCCAATGATCATAAGGCCATTGATAATAAGTGGATTTTTAGAAGAAAACAGATGCTGATGGTAATGTGACCATCTACAAAGAATGACTTGTCGCAAAAGGTTTTCGACAAATTCAAGGAGTTGACTACAATGATACTTTCTCACCCATAGCGATGCTAAAGTCTGTTAGGATTATATTAGCAATTGTTGCATTTATCAATTATGAAATTTGGCAGATGGATGTGAAAACCATGTTCCTTAATGGTAATATTGTGGAAGATTTGTACATGGTGCAACCCAAAGGTTTTGTTGATCCTAAGGATGCTAACAAGGTATGCAAACTTCAACGATCCATTTATGGACTGAAGCAAGCGTATCAAAGTCAGAATCTCCGTTTTGATGAAGTAATCGAAGGGTTTGGACTTGTCCAAACTTATGGAGAACCTTGTATTTACAAGAAATTGAGTGGGAGCTCTGTAGCATTTCTAATATTATATGTGGGTGACATATTACTGATTGGAAATGATACAAAACTTTTGAAGAGCATGAAAGGTTACCTAAATAGTAAATTTTCAATGAAGGACCTTGGTGAAGCTGTGTATATCTTAGGCATCAAAATCTATAGAGATAGATCGATACACTTAATTGGGTTATCACAAAGTACATACCTTGATAAGATTCTAAAGAAGTTTAGAATGACGAAAGTAAGAAAGGGTTATTACCTATATTGCAAGGAAAGACATTGAGCAAGACTCAAAGCTTGGCTACAACAGAAGATAGAGAAGTAATGAATAAGATTCCTTATGCCTCTGCCATAGGCTCTATCATGTATGCTATGTTATGTACAAGACTAGATGTGGCACATGCTATTAGTTTGACTAGTAGGTACCAATTTGATCTAGGTTTGGAACACTGGATGGTGGTCAAGAATATCTTTAAGTACTTACGAAGGACTAAAGATATGTTTCTCGTGTATGGCGGTGAAGAAGAGCTCGTCGCAAAGTGTTACGTCGATGCTAGCTTCGACACTGATCTGGATGACTCTAAGTCTCAATCTGGGTAAGTATTTGTAATGAATGGAGGAGTAGTGAGCTGGAGGAGTTCTAAGCAAAGCATGGTAGCGAGATCATCTACAGAGGCGAAATATGTTGTTGCTTCAAAAGCGGCATAGGAAGCGGTTTGGATGAAGGAGTTCATATTTGAACAAGGTGTGGTTCCGAGTGTGTTGGATCCAATGGTTATCTATTGTGACAACAATGGTGCCATATCCAATGCCAAAGAGCCAAGGTCTCACAAAAATTATAAGCATATAAAGCGTTGGTTTCACTCCATCTGTGAACATGTCAAGGATGGCGATATAAAGATTTGCAAAGTACATAGAGATCTGAATATGGCAGACCCATTGACTAAAGCTCTCCCCAAGGCAAAACATGATCAGCACCAGAACTCAATGGGTGTTAGATTCATCACTATGTAATCTAGATAATTGACTCTAGTGCAATTGGGAGACTAGAAGGAATATGCTCGAGAGGCAATAATAAAGTGGTTATTATATTATTTCATGTTCATAATAGATGTTTATTTCTCATGCTATAATTATATTAATCGGAAATGTTAATACTTGTGTGTTTAATAAACAACCAAAAGGTTCCTAGTAAAGCCTCTCTTTTAACTAGCTCATTGATTAACCGATGATCAAGGTTTCCTAATCATGAACATTGGATGTTGTTAATAACGAGGTCGCATAATTAGAAGAATGATATGATGAATATTTACACCCATAGTAAGAATATCAATACGATCAAGTCATCAAGTTTTATTGCTATATCAAACTCATACGAAGTAGTCTTAATCCTTAGACCATTAGATCATGTCAATCGACTATGCCAAAAGGGTACTTTGATGATATCAAACGTCACTCCATAACAAGGTTATTATAAAGGTTGATTTGGGTACTCTAAAAGTATTAGTTGAGGCTCATAGATCATGAGTGGGATTTATCCGACTTGATGACCGAAAGATATACTCTGGGCCCTCTCAGTGATAATGCATTGACACTGCTTGCAAGCATGTGACTAGGTCATGAGAATGTCATATCACAGAACGAGTAAAGAGTGCTTGTCAGGAATGATATCAAACTAGGTATGGATGATACTAAATGATCGGATCTCAGACAAGTAATATATTGCGAGACAAAAGGAATTGACTGCAATGTTAATGGTTCACACGATCACTAGATTCATTGTTGAGTAAGTGGGAGTCATCACGGATTTCTAGATCCTGCTGATGATTATTGATCAGAGAGGTGTCTCGATCATGTCTATGTTATTCACGAACCATAGGCGACACACTTAAGGTTCACTGACACGTTTTGAGTGGATTTGGAACTCCGACTGAATTATTGGACAACATAGGGGTTATTTTGGAAAAGCGCCAAAACTTTTTCGGAATATCGAAATAACACAAGGGGTAATTGTTAATTGATTGATTTAGTAAATATTAACTAAATAAAAATATTTTATTAACTCCATAAGTGTGGTTTAATTGTTATGAATTGCATGCAATTAAAAAGGAAAATAAGAGAGGGGGTTACCTACTTGATGGAGGGGGTTACCACCATGAAGAGGGAGAGGTGGCACCTCTAGGGGTCAGCGCACCCACCTAGGGGCTGCCCCACTCCTCTCCTATAAAAGGTGGCAACTCCTCCTCTCTTCCTTTAGACACTTGAGCATCCTTCTTCTCCCTTCCTTGCTGCTCCACCATTGCCATTGCTTAGCGAAGCTCTACCGCAAAATAGTTCGAAGTCTACACTTAGAAAAGTTGAGTAGGAGTTTCCGGCAGATCCCTTATTCCGCTGCCCCGCTAAACTGAGGGCATGGAGGACATCAACGAGCTACACGTGTAACCGAGTACGGAGGTGCCACCGGTTATGGCACCTTGAGTACCCTATCTTGAGATCATCACGTGTACACCTTCATCTTCACCAACAACGTTTGTGCGGGGACGTAATCCTGCTTATGGTGTTCGAGGGTGAGTTACTCATTGCTACCATCTCTTAGATGATCTTGGCTGGATAGTGGTTTGCATGTAGGAATGTTTTCCATGCTACGAACCCATCACCTTGGATGTATGTTTGGTGTTCGAGATCCTCTAGAGATACTCCTTGCATCTCGACAGGTCAGGTTGGTTGAGAGCTTCAGGATGTGGGCTTTCAAGTCACGGTTGTCGAGGTATCCATGGGAAGGAACTTGGGCTAAGGCCTATGTAGGATACATGCATGAATCCACTTATCATCGAGAAGATCCCAATTAGTACCTTTAATAAGACGACCTTTCTTCACTAGATATATCCTGGATCTTGTTCAACCTTCGACTGATGAGCTTGGTGACTTCAATAACTTGACATAACAGGTCATGGTGAATGTGAGAGTCCTCGAAGGTAAGTCTCTAGTGTGTACCATCGACCTGAAGAGTCAGATCTTTGGGTGCCCTTTCCCTTAAAGTAACTTTGATGACTTTTTTCGTCTCAAATGTCCCAAGATATTGGGCTTGCAGTAACGTCCTAAAAAGATGTTAGTAACAAAGGGAAATACGCTTATTGTGTGGGTGTAGATACCCTTTGGTGACCTGAGGAGAGAGAGACGTCTTCATGACGTGGAGTACCGACACATGAGGTTGCTCTGGTATCCTTGTGCCAACTTATCCAAATACTCCCTCCGTCCCAAAATGAAAGGCGCCTAAGGATTAGTCAAAAGTCAATGCTTTCTAAGTTTGACCAAGACTCTACACCAAAATATGAACATTTCTAATACTGAATCAATGTCATTAGATTTGCCATAAAGTATATTTTATTAATATTTTCATTGAATATTCTATATGTAGATAGTTTTTCTAAATATTTGGTCAAAATTAGTAAGATTTGACTTTTGACTAATGCTTAGGCGCCTTATATTTTGGGACGGAGGGAGTAGAATGCTATGTCTATGGACCCATCATGATACGAGTGTGTCGTAGTGGTGTTAAGGTCTGGTTTAGAACGATGTAAGCAATGACGTAAGTAATTTAACTTAGTTCCCGACCAGGCCAGGTCTTTGAGGGAGAATGAGGTCTTTCTTCCATGTCGGGTCATGAGGACCTAGATCTGAACCACTCAGTATGCTTTTGCAAATAACCTGTAACACCCCCGGGATTAGGGTTAAGTAAACCTCGAAATATCCTCTGAGATAGACTTAACTCCAACCTCAAAGACTCACAGTATATGATTCGGTAGCATTACAGAACACAGGTGAAAGGGCATGTATGCCCCATGTGTGGTTTTGGTAATTAATGACAATCTCTATGGACTAATGTGCAAATTGAGTTTCACTTGTAGGTTTGTCCATTGGCATCGCTTGGACCATGTGTTGGTTTCAAGGATTAATAAGAAGAAGCATTGTCCAAGGGCTTTGTGCCTATTGGAATCAAGTAGTAGTAGAAGAAGAAGATCAAGTATGTCTTGAAGAAGAAGAAGAAGATGGAGTTCCTCATGGCTATCTTTAAGACATCATCAAGAAATGAAGTGCAAGCTCAAGATGCACCAT
Source organism: Avena insularis (assembly GCA_023614405.1). Classification (NCBI taxonomy): domain Eukaryota; kingdom Viridiplantae; phylum Streptophyta; class Magnoliopsida; order Poales; family Poaceae; genus Avena; species Avena insularis. The sequence goes on from CM042694.1 coordinate 203,518,613, forward strand.
CTCTAGAAGATCTCATGCTTGGAGCTTGCCATCCTCGGCGTTCATGGAGTGATGAAGACAAGGTCAAAGAATTGGTTTCCCCATGGAGTATGGGGGATCCATTTGCAAGTCTTCATCAAGCAAGAGTAAGCAAGAGCAATCAAGAAAGGTGTTCCATCTTGAAGGTGACAAGATCGTCTACATCAAGCTCAAGTGGATGCTCAAGGCAAAGGTATGATCTTGATAGGGTTTCTTTTTTACCGGTCTCGTGCAGTGTTGGGAGACCGGGTTTAGGATAGATAGCCATACTATCAAGAGGGGCTCTCGAGTGGGTGACTCATTCGTATATTTTGGAGAGAGCTCAAACCTTTGCATTCATAGCATCATCTTTCTTGGTTGTTGTTTTGTTCTTGTCCATGTGAGGATCCAGAGATTGTGGTTATCTTCATAATAAGCTCTAGTTCATCAAAAACGGATTTCCCTTGCATATCTTATTGCGTTTTTGATCTTGCGGGTTTTCCGGCTCCACGCCTTGGGAGGTATCTCACATATATATTCATGGTATTTTCTCCCCTGGTGATACCCAATATTTCAATTTTTTGTTGGATTCTACACATTTTTATCTTTCCAACAAAATTGGTTTCATCTTGTTTGGAGTTCGGATGCAAAAGTTCTTGCAGTTTTGGTTCTGAAGTTTCTCTGACCGGAAGTACCGGCCAGACGCCGGAAGTACCGCTCGGGCAGAAATGCCACCGGTAGTACCGGTGTAAATTCTAGCCCAACTTCCGGAAACCCCTATTTCCATTCAGTACTCTCTCTGCCTGGTTAGCGCTATTTGACAGAACTTGGATCGGATTTTCTGGCGGTAGTACCATCCGCGTCGGAAGTTTCGGTGGTCAGCGGTAGTACCGGCCATGCTCGAGTTTTGATTATTTTCGCATCGTGTTTATGACCGTTGGCTGGGTGCCACCGTTAGTACCGGCCACCCACCGGCACTACCGGCCGTGCGCAAAACTGTGTGTAACAGGCAGATCGGGGAACCCTTTAAAAGGAGCTCCCCTTCCCCCTTCGGGGCCAACTCTTGTTCTTCTCGGTTTTTGGCTTTCTCTCTCCTCCATTGTTGACCTTAAAGAGCTTGCCCTCTCCCCTTCCCCCTCCTATGATTCTTGCATCTTTTTGAGGGATTTGAGAGAGGAGATCTACAGGCCCCACCAAGCCAAATCCCTTCTTTGTGAAGGAATCCTTGGGATCTAGATCTTGGAGAGTTTTGTGTTCTCCTCTTGTGTTCTTCCTCCCTTATTCCCCCAATAGCTTTTGTAGCTTTGGTGGAATTTGAGAGTGAAGGACTTGCCTCTTGCATTTGGTGCATAGGTTTGAGTTCTCCTCGGAGATTCGGCGAGTTCAAGCCCTTGGGCTTGTTTCTCTTGGGTTCTTGGAACCCTAGACGGTTGTGTGGTTGGATTGTTGACCTTTTGTGGTCTTGTAGCCTTTTGTGGCCTTGTTGCCTTTTGTGGCTTTGTAGCCTTTGTGGCATTGTTGTTGGGAGCCTCCAATTGAGTTGTGCAAATTTCCCCAACCTTGTACGGGTTCGGTGACCACCCTCAAGCGTCCCATAGTGGAACGTGAGTAGGCCTTTGTGGTGAGCTCACGGGAGAATAGGGTGAGCCTTTTGTGGCGTTGGTAGGTTGCGTGCCTTCGCATCTTGGGGTGAGGCCTTGTGTGGCGTTGGGTGAGCATTGAGCCACCACACCTCGAGGTGAGCCACTTGTGGCGTTCGAAGTACATTGCACCCCCGCACCTCTCCAACAAAGACGTAGCTTCTTTGGAAGTGAACTTCGGGAAACAAATCATCGTCTCCACGTCCATCGGTTAGCTCTCAACCGAGCCTTTTACTTATGCAATTTACATTGTGATAGCCATCGTGCTTGAAGTATATTATCTTGCTATCACCTTGTTGTTTATCTTGCTTAGCATAGGTTGTTGGTGCACTTAGTGAACCTAGTGAATATAGGTTTTGTCTTGATAAATTAAACGTTAAGTTTTATTCCGCATTTATTAGAGCCTAAACCATAATAATTTTAAAATGCCTATTCACCCCCCATCTAGGAGACGTCCATTTCCCTTTCAACAGGGATTCAACAGCATAATTTTAAACTCTTAATAGAGTATGATATCAGATTATTACAAACTAGGGGTCACAGACCCATCATCACACCAAACAGTGAAAGCAAATTATGTTGTTCTACACAACAAACTTAACAAAAGGCCTAAGAGGCCATAAACATAAGTGACGTCCAACCCATAGTCCTCAGGCTGCTACCTGGGACCCCCAACTACTCATCGATGTCAACGTAGAAGCCACCTTCAGTCGCGACTAGATCATCTGAAGAAAAACAACAATAGCGTAAGGCTGAGTATGAGAATGTACTTTGCAAGACTTAGTTAACCTAGTACCTACATGCTCTGGATAGAAAAGCTTTATCTGGATTTTCTTTGCATAAAGCCAACTTTGTTTGTAAACAAGAGGGAGAGAAGAGGCTCGTTTACATAGAATACTTTCAAAATAGGGTAAGAGAGCGACAAATCCATCTTGAACATCTGAACTTGTTAACCAAGTACATCTGAACTCCTCATCTAGGATCACCCCCTCGAACCCCCAAGGAAGCATCCTTAAGCACACGTGGATCAACAAGTTTTACTTATAGTTAATGTTATCTATGATATTAGATGAGGGAGTCCTTTCGGACCAGAAGCTCACCAGGAACACGACTGTAGCGATGGCGAGGACCGAGGAGGCCGGAGATAAGTGAATCGATGGTGACCGTACTTCGGGGGGGGGGGGGGACAAGCACGTCGAGCTCGATTCTGGCGAGAAGGCGGCTCCCCTGCTTGCGTAGGTTGAAGAGAACGACTACGGCGACACGGCATTTCTCCTAGGCTACTCCACGGAGCTCGGGGCGGTTAGGAACGACGGGGCTCGACGGAGCCCGAGCGGCTAGGGTTTTGGCCTCGCAGAGAGCAGCGAGAGAGAGGTCATCTATGAGGGAGGGAGAGGATAGGGACGGGGCCGGGTGTCGTGGCGGTCTTATCTTTCTCTTCCGAGCGCGACAGCCGGTCATGGGCGAGTGGCGCAGATCGACAGAGGCGGCAACGACACGGAGCTGGTACTCCGTCATCGACGAAGACGACGATGCGAACAGCTCACGAAACAGTATCGGGCCATGGTTGTTGGGCCGGTTGGTCCACAGGAGAGAAAGGGAGGCGGGCTGGCTGCTGGGCCGCGGCCTTATTCCACCTCTGCTCACACTTTTTCGTAAAAACCTTTTTCCTTTTCTTAAATCCTTTTCTCTTTTGTATTTCCAAATCTTATCTGTTTTGAACATTTTCAAAATACCAAAGCTTTTGCAAATATCCAAAATAATGCAGGGACCCCTTTATGCTATTTGGGATCCACATGTTTTGGTGATTTTCAAAATACAAAACCATTTGAAAAGGGATAGAAATAAGGAGGTAAACAAATTAGAGAATTAGGGTTTTTATCCCCTCTTGCCTCCAAAACACAACAAGAATGCAAAAGGTTCATGCATGCTCATACTCTTAGATAGTAATTACATATATTACAAACTTGGGTTGTTACATAACTGCTTCTTTCAAGAGTCGTCAATGCATGAGAATCTGTTTCGAACGACAAAATTGGAGGTAGTCGTCATAATGATATTCCCGCTCGGGATGACCAATGATTGGACACGTATGATGTGAACCCAAAGCACTTTTCCACCCATGATAGTAGCTACTTCCTTGAATTTCATGCAGAACCTCGCGAGACGGTTTCTAGGACACTTATAATAGATCCAATATGAATGGTCGTGATGATTTTAGTGGAAAGATGAAACGGGATGAGAGACTCCACTCGCCCTTCCCCTATATAAGAAATTGTGACCTAGAGACACTGACTTATGTCATCTTCTTTCGTTCTCCGATACCTCGAAGCCTTCCATAGTAGAAACCCTATTGCCAGACAACATGTCCTCCCATCCAAGCTCCACCCGTAACCCCTCTACTGGCCGCTGCGGTGTCACCCAATCGCAACTTAGCCATGAAGGGTCTCAGGTGGGTCGAGATGACGTCTAGCTTGCTCTGATCATCACCGAAGAGAAGATCACTCAGTTGTATGATGCGGGGTCATTTCATCATTGATTGTGTATTAGGCGGGAATGAGTGTGGGAATTCCCCAAGTTCCCAACGAGTATACCGTGGTTCTCGTCGACCAATTTACATGTGGTTTGTAATTCCCCCATCCTCCTTCTGCCAATACATCCTAGGCTTCTTCGGCATCCAACTAATGCATCTAACCATGGAATCTGTGTTACTTCTCTCCTCTTTTGCACACCCCTACGAGGGATATCTTGGTATCTTACCCTCGTAAGGTCTCTTCACGTTCTTCTTATACTTGGAGCGATATCGCTTGAGTCCCTCAAAAATACTCTCTACCTACAGTTTTTGATTTAGGGAGAGTAGAGGCGGCCAGTACCCCGTGACTCCACGGGTGGCCTAATCAAGTTTCCTGGTGTATGATTGGAGGTGGGATGTGTCATGGGAATGGCCACGATAGTCTCTATGGGGGGTAACGATTGAGTCGAAAGGGGAAAGGGAGAGTTAGCCATCTGCGGATCGAGATTGGAAGTACACATGGTTTTACACAGGTTCAGCCCCCCGTAGGGTAAAGATCCTACTTCCTGCTAGATGTATTAATCTGGATGTGTTTACAAGGGTGGCGAGATTGGTATCTAGGTAGAGAGTCGCCTCTATGGGGTGTACTAGAGCGTATGTATGTAGAGGGTACCCTAGGGAGGTTTATATAGTGCTACCTCGCTAGGGTTTACATGGATAACACTAAATTAGTTAAGAATTTGGTGGTTTGATATAATCCGACTAGGCTAAGCTATGCTTCTGGCCTTCTACCTCCAGTCGATGTGCTCCTTAGTCATAGCTCATCCAGTCACCATATCAGCCAACCCACTCATCATGGGTTGGGCTTAGTCAAATCCACCTTCTGGGTAGACCCCGATTAGCATATCCCCAATAGTAGTCCTAGAGTGTGTTAGGGATTCAGTGATGGATTCAAGCTTGGTAGTCGGAGTAGGCGATTTCGGGTGGAATCCTAGTCGAATCGGTGATGAAATCCCCAAACGAAGAGGAAAAGTCACATGACCTTGTAAGTCAAAGTCGTAGGCTCATTGAAGTAGTCCATTTGCCCGGGACGACTCGAGTTTCTTGCGAATCGTCGCGTTCAGGCGAATGAACGTTGGTGCAAGTGGCCAATTTGGTAGAAGCTGGACCATCGGGCATGATCAAACTAGCCGTTGGGTAAACCCCAACAGTAACGTGCGAGATTACTGTGTAGTAATGGCTAATTTCTGGGTCCTCCATTAGTGCCACAATTTACAGGGGAGTGAGGGTGTGATGTACGGTTTTCATTCTGCATTCCCTCACTCACCCTTCTCCCCCACACCGCTAGTCGACTCAGATATCCGCATCATGCGAGCTCGTTCCCAATGGCCACCAAAGATGTTTGCGGCAAGTACAAGTGCACGGAGAAGCTGCTGCTCTCGTTCGAGCAAGCTGGGATCCTACTGAAGGGGAATTGGCGGATTCTCCCAGTGGGCACGATCTATCCCAAGCCGTGGCCAGGAGAGTTCATCTCTTTCCTGAGCCAAATTTACAGGGGGGTGAGGGTGTGATGTACGGTTTTCATTCTGCATTCCCTCACTCACCCTTCTCCCCCACACCGCTAGTCGACTCAGATATCCGCATCATGCGAGCTCGTTCCCAATGGCCACCAAAGATATTTGCGGCAAGTACAAGTGCACGGAGAAGCTGTTGCTCTCGTTCGAGCAAGCTGGGATCCTAGTGAAGGGGAATTGGCGGATTCTCCCAGCGGGCATGATCTATCCCAAGCCGTGGCCAGGAGAGTTCATCTCTTTCCTGAGCCACCTAGAGCAGGGCTCGGGTTCCCAACCTCCATCTTCTTCCAATGCTTCTGCGCTTACTACCTGATGGCTCCAAAAATGGTCATCTTCCACCATGTTTAAACATTGTTTTTGGTCAAGCAATTGACAAGAAACTCTCAATCCTTGCCACTAATGACTAATAATTTCAAAGATATGCAAAACCTTGCTTTGAATTGTGTTGTGCAGGAAATCACGTTTTTTAATGCGAAATTAGGAGTCATAATGAAGGTTTTTGAGGAAGTCCACATGGCCAAGTAATTGGGAAGCCATTCCCAGGCAACAACAAGCTTAACGACCTTTGGTACAAGCAAGGGCTACCCGTACCATCCACCCGTACCATGTGGTGACGGCTTCGTCTCGCCAAACCCTTCAACTTTCATGAAGATGTCTATATATTTTGAGGCTCCAGCTGCCGGCCAGAGAGCCGCCATTCTTAGATTACATCACACCACCACCAAAGGAGATCCACGCCATTGTTCATCCATTGTTCATCACTTCCATCATCCATCCCCTCCATTAGCTATAGCCATTGCTTTGTACTTTAGATCTCCTTGTGATTTGGCGACCATTGTAAGAATATTCGATTTCAATCTAAGTATTTGTATGATGTTTTCTATCTTTGATCTATTTGTTATGAGTGAGTAGTCCTCACGGGCTGCGGGTTAGGGACAAACCTCGCAACAACTATGTGCATTTAATTCATGGGAGTATTGTGTTTTGTTTGCAAATAGAGATTTGTACCTTTTGTTTCTTTGTCTCTTGTCTCGATCTGTGGACTTGTAGGTACCCAAGATCCCATAGATTGGTAAAGGCTTGGGGTGAGATACTTGGCTAGCAGCAATCTCATAGGAACCCTAGTGACAGAAAGGGTAGTACGGTCTTTGCTTAGCGACCTATTCAGGATCACAACAACATCACCACTTAATGCTCTGATCTGTGTTTTACACTTAATAATTGTTTTTAGCCCATTGCTTTGGTGTGCACTCGGTTGGATTAAAATACTATTGCTATGCCCGCTGCATCATGGGGGCTCTAGTATATTAGGATGTGTTGTCCACAAGAGATTATCCCTATTCAACCATTACACATGACTATGCTTATTGTTATCTTTTATCCCATATGATGTGCAGTTGCAGGTGGATCTTCAACCCTGGCCTATCTCCATCCATTGATTCAACTCATTATAAAAGTAAACTAGATTGGTTCAGTAAACTAAGGTAAAACGAACAAACAAAGTATTGTAAACGTGTCCTTTTTATTTCCTTTTAGCATTGCTTTCCAAGATTCAATTAAACCTAGGTCTTCTAGGGAAAAAGCTATTATACTACGTCCATGAATCCGGATCAAAGGTATCAACCTTTTTTCTAGCGTCGTTGCCGAGGAAGCAATTCCGCTATCCTGGAGGTCACTAGAGACCTTGTTTTTAGTTTTATTATTAGTTTGTAGTTTATTTCTTGTTATTAGTTTACCTTCTTGTTATATATTCAAAAACCCAAAAAAATTAGTTACTTATTATTTTTTCGTTACTTAAAAAAATTAAATTACCAAAAATATAAGAGTCATGGCTCAAAAGAGACTTGGGGAATATGCTACTCCCACTGATGATTTTATTCGTGCACATACCAGTCAGCCCGTTGTTGATGCGGAAACCTGTGAACTAAATCCTAACATAAATTTGGTTCAACAAAACCAATTTGGGAGCTCATCTTCTGAGGATTCGGGTTTGCACTTAAATACTTTTACTGAAATTTGCGATATGGTGCGTATTAAGGACATAGATCCAAATGTTGTTAAATTAAGATTGTTTCCTTTCTCTCTTAGAGGAAAGGCTAAGGATTGGTTGCTAGCTCTACCAAAGGGCTATTAAATCTTGGGAGGAATGTACTAATTTGTTTATGCCTAAAATTTTCCCCTAGCTAAAACTATGCTACTAAGGTCCAACGTTACAAGTTTTAGACAAGAAGACTGTGAACCACCAGCGCTTGCGTGGGAAAGGATAAAAGAAGCCATAATAAACTGTCCTAGTCATGGGATGGAAGAGTGGCTTATATTACATTTGTTTTATAATGGTCTTAACCGAATGTCTACGTCTATGCTAGATACTACAGCAGGAGGAACCATTATGGGAAAGCAAGTGAGTGTTGCAAAGAAGTTACTTGATGATATGCAAGATAAGCATGCCCAATGGCATGTTGAGAGAACCTCGAAGATAGTAAGTTCAATTACCGAGGCTCTACAGGAAACGACAAAGACCGTGGAGGCTCAGATGGGCAAAGTAGCTGAGAGGCAAGCTCTCATACTAGCAAAATTTGCTGGAAAACCCGAGCCAAATAAGGTAGAAGACCTCAAGATGATGAGGGCGGTAACCAATAAAGAAAAGACTGAAGAGCTAGATTATAGCAACACGCCAACACCGGAATATACCGTGGAAGATCTACTAAATATGATCATTGTGAAGAATCCCGGTATAGAACAAGGTAATGTCGTTATGTACCAACAATTTATACAACAAGTAGCATCTAAAGTTCGAGATTTAGAGATGGATTATAAGAGACTAGATGATAAGCTTCCTGCTGAGCTAGATGATATATTTGAGCCCACTATTAAAATTAAGCTAGGAGTTAATGAGATATCTGCACTTTATGATCTTGGGGCAAGCGTCTAAAAAATTTCTAAAAGCCTATTTGATAAATTAAACTTGGGTCCATTTGTAACCACTGAATTAAGACTCCATCTAGCGGATTCAACATATAAACAAGCTGTTGGGATAAAAGAAAATTTAGTTGTTGAAATTAAAGGTAGTCCCACTCTTATTGATCTTGTTATTGTATACATGCCTAAAGATCCCATAGCAACTATAATTTTAGGTAGGCCATTCCTAAGAACTATCAAATCTTTAATTAATCTACATGAGGGGAATGTGAGAATAGGGCTACCATCTAGAGATCCTTTTATAGTCCACTTCCCTATGAAGAAGAAGGCCAAGCCTAATGATGACGATGGTATAATTACTTTAAAAGCTAATTACTTTGGAGTGAGAATTCCACTCATTAAACCTAAATGATTGCCATCAGGGTCAAGCTAATTAACCTTAACTAGAAGCGCTTCATGGGAGGCGACCGATGTGAAATAAAGTTTTTACTTTTGTGTTAGTCTTGTTAGTTTTTCTTTTGTTTATTTTCTAATAAAGAGTGTTCAAGAAGACCTTTGGAGAGAGCAGAAGAAATAAGGTAATCCTCGATCTTTTATTTTACTAACACATGGCCTAAGAGGTATTGCTGATTTTTATATAGTATACTTGATGTTATATTATCCTTTGATAAGATGTTCAAAGACGCACAGAGCTACTAATCAAATTCTTTGAGTTTTTGCAGATCACATGCCGTTTCACAACTTACGGTATGGCCGGAAGGGACCGTACCATGCGCCCATACCACATCGAGGCTCGAGAAGATAGAAATTCTAATTTTTGCCGCAGGAAACTGAGCTCTTAACGACCACCAGTACGGTCAAGACGCACCTATACCGCACGCCAGTACCGTACCCTCGAGCAAACCATCAGATTTCAAGCGAAGATACCAAATGAATAACGACCAGCAGTACGGGCACACGCGACCATACCGCGCGCCCGTACCGAGTGCATCGCCAGAAGGATTCATCACCCCTAAGGTATGTCACCTGGTACGAACGGGCTCTGTCGTACCACCCGCTCGTACCACGTATGCGGTCGCCATAAACGCCACGAGGAGGTAACCTAAAAATCCCCAAACAAATATTTCTCTTTCTTCTTCCTCCAAACTCCAAACCACCTCCATTGGACCTTCAAATTTACTCGTTCTTTCTTTGATTCCTCTCACTCAATCAATCTAAGGTATGATTATCCCCCGATCTTCAACTTATTTTTGCTAAAGCTTCACTCAATCTTTCATCATTGTCAATCTAGACTTAGGTCTTGATCTTGATCTAATCTTGATATCGAGCATGCATAGTATTGTTTTAGAGGAGTTTCTTTTGTAACTAGTGTAGAGAACCGTTTATGCTATGTTTCGATTGGATTAAAATATTTTATTAGCAATCTTTATTTATTTTTGTTTTATTTAATTTTAGATGAACACTAGGAGCCGTACATGTGTGATGGCTGCGTAACCTTCCGCACCACCCGTTGATACGTTGACCCCTGAGTCACTTGGTATCGAGTTCACCGAGGAGTTTCAGATGAACCATTTCAACCGTCTCAAGCTCCGAGAAATCATGTCCACCAAGTGGGTGTGCCCCTATATCTTGAACCAACTTGCCATTCATGCTAATTTCGATTTACTTTGCAACAATGTTGGTTTGTATGACTTTGTATTTTAGGATGTCTTCACATACTGTGGCTTGACACTTGAGTTCCTCAGCACCTTGACGCATACGGTGGAGCCTCACTATTGTTCCAAGGATCAAAGGCCTGGAGTTGATCGCATCAACTTCCGTCTCATGAACCATGAGTACTGCTTGACACTCGACCAATGGGATCAACATTTTGGGTTTTCCAACAACGCCACCTACATATGCTCCACTAGTTTTATTTTAAATCCTTGACCTTTGCAGTACTTTAATTTAATGAGAATTCGTGGAAACACACCCAAGGGAAACCAAATTGATCATCCTCCTATTCGCTATTTGTTTTATGTCATTGCTAACACCTTGCAGGCACGTGGTAAGTTTACTAGAGTTAATGAGGAGGACATGATGATCCTCGCAAAAGCTGCTATTATTAATTGTAACTTAATGCCAAATTTGGGCGCTCTTCTTGTGTTTTACCTTAAGCATCAGGCTCTTCAATCTTGAGGACTCATATGCGGAGGAGGAGTTGTAACCGTTCTTGCGTGTGCACTTCACATCAACCTACATAATATCCAACCGTTGACTGGAAGTCACCATCTTGGTATTTCTACTCTAAGAGCATGTGGTATGATTTCTATAACTAGTGGTAGATACTTCCTTGATATATCTGGAGCGGATCACTTGTTCCCAACTCCTTCACCTAATGGTCTATTCTCTATCGAGGATGGACGTTTGTGTTTTGACGCGCAGATTGAGGCAAATCTACCCCATCAAGAAATACCCGTGGGAGAAGGAGGAGAAGATGAAAAAGTAGAACAAGAGGGACCCGAACAAGATGTGCAACCACCAAACTACTACACCACCTAGGAAGATATCTATGCGCTCGAAGGGAATATTCAAAACATGAACAACCTCTCGATCAACCTTCTAGATGCTTCTGCAAACCTCGCCACCCAGTTCCATGATCGGAGCAGCCAATGGAACATGGGAGACTATCCAGCACCAACAGAATGAGTAACAAAAGGGCTTGCAAAAGCCTGAGCTTGAGGATGTGTTTCCCCAGCAAATTTATTTGTGTAATAACGAGGTTATACTCCAGCTCCTTGGGAGCTTTGAAACACTCGTGTTGGCTTGTTCCAACACTTTGCTTTTTTCCTTTGCTTTCATTTTTAGTTTTCTTTTGTTTTCGTTTTTATTTTATTTTATTAGTCCCTTGCTTGGTCACAAGTTCTTTTCTATTCTTTAATCTCTATCCTCAAAAATACAAAAAGATTGTTTTCCGTTTTTCCTTTTTTTCATAATTGTGGATTCGCACTTTGCCTCTTTGCTTTAATATTATTATGAGAGTAATAATGTTTGAGTTTTGAAGGAACACATCCCTATAAGGAAGAGGAACATGAAGTTACTTATGAGAGGTATGTCCTATGTCTCCTACTATTTAAGTTTAAGTTGTTTACCCTAGTTGGTCGATTTGCTAAGATGCCATGCTAGTGGGAGTAATTTAACATGGTTAGAGTATAGATTTTTATTAGTATGATGATTAGTTGTTGAAGCTTTTTCTCTAGTTCTTTTAGCTAACTGAGTCGTGCCTTGGAAATAATATCACCAAAAAAATACAATAAGAAAAAGTCTGAAATTTATGACTTGTTTGATGAATTATTATCTTGAGAGTATACCCTTGAAGATACTTAACCCCATAGATGTTTTGATAGTCTTGACGACACTCATGAAAGGATTTGTTTGATTGAAATGAAGTCTAGTGGTAATTGTGATGCATGCCAAAGCTAACCTTGTGGATCAAACTGCGATACTAGCATATTAAAAAAAGTTCTATGTTTCTCATGCACACCTTCGGGATGCCAACAAATCCGCTAGCTTTTGAACGATCTATGGTATAACCCTGGATTTTGGCTATGATTTTATGCCATGAGTGGCATACTAGTCAATATATGGGCAAAAGTATTGGTACTCTCAAACCTTGTGCAGGCACTTGTAAAAGAAAGAGACAGTGATCCTTGAAAGAGGATTAAAAAAATGATTGATGAGAAAAACAAAAGAGATATGTATGAAGATCAACATAACAAGTCCTTGGCATGGTCTTGTTACTACTTTATGCATTTTAAAAAAAAATGATTGGATTAGAAGTGTGTTGTGGTGGTGTCATGGCAGATGTCATGGGTAGGATAAAGATGGGGCCAATGTGCACTAGTGGTATCCGGGGAGGGATAGTGTAGTGAATCTACACATGGAGGACAAGGAACTCAACACCTAATGTACCCAGGTTCGAGGATCTCCTATGGAGATAAAACCTCTACTCCTACACTAGATCTTATATTATGATGTTTCTCACTATTACAAGTGCTCCTTGAGCTGTATTGTAGAGAGGAAGGAGATGAAGTGCTCCTGCTCTCTACTCTATCTAGGGTTTCTTCCTTAGCCAAAATGGAACGATCCCCTCCTTGGAGGCCCTGGCTCACCTTATAAAGGGGTGGCCAGGTTATAGCTAGGGCTTACATATCCCGGATATCCTACGAATATGCGTGTCCCAATATAGTAACTCGGTGCCTTCCTTTCCTTTGTCGCCAGCCTTTGCATGGCAATGGCACAGAGGACACGCTATCTGACCGTTGGGGTCAGTCACTATCATGTCCGTGACGATCTGCTCTGTCTTTGCTGTTCCGCCCCTTGTCGCTAGCACTTGTCTCTCCCTAGATTCCCTTAGGAGAGAGAAAAGCACTGACCTTGTGCTGGCTCTCTCCTTCTTGAGCAAGGCAACTCCTGACTCGGCCTTGGAAAGGATAACCTGGCTAAGATGGTACCTGCAAAGAGAGAACAACTCACCCCTCATGCCGACATATTGCATATGTCGGTCGAGTCTCGCCGGTGATGTCCGTCTTACGGTAACTCCGCCCTAATCCGGTCGGCCCTTCTACGATTCGGTCAGCTCATGCTTTGACCAGTTTATGCCTCGGTGAACCTTGTCCTTTTACCTCGGCTTAACCCTACCTGGGGTCATCCCCCCAACATTAGTCCCCGAAGCTGGTGCGGTCTTATCAGCCTTAGCTGGAAAGGACACGATAGTTCAAACTTATCCGGATCATTGTCTGTCTTGCCGACATACATATATGTCGGCCTATACCAAGTTTGACTCGGATGCACCACTGGGTGACTTGATATTCGCTTTGACCTTCCTTGGCTCTTTCCGAGATATTTCTTGTTGGCCGAGTCTTAGTGTTGCATCCGGGGTATCCCTCTTAGATGCCTATCTTCTCGTGTACTCCTCCTTGTATCCTACGTGGAGTGTAATCATTCCCCTTTTCCTTATTTTAAGGGTTGTGGCAGCAGTTACTATCACGCTCTGTCAGGGGTAACTGCACCTCATCACATCGTGGTGTGCCCCCTTGATAACTGTAGAGCCCCGACGCACTGCTTCACCTCCGCATTGTGTGACCGTTCTTGTTGCACGATTCTTATGCGCCAGTTGAGGCAATACACACCCACATCATGTAGCTAGTGGGGTTAACCGATCCCACAACCATGATCCTCTGTGCCATTAAATAAGGGAGCGAGGGGAACCCTTAGTCACTTTCCCTCGCTCATGCCTCTTCTTCTTCTTCCTATCACCGCCGCCGCTACTGCTCTCTACTCCAGCGACTGCACCGCTCCCTTGCTCTCTCTGCTTCCTTGCTCCACTACAACGCCGCTGCTCGCCGCCGCTATGGGGCCTCGCCAATCCAAGCCCCTTTCCCCCGAATCGATCTCCGCATTCAAAGAAGGGGATTCAGAGATGTCGCGGGAAGTAGTTATCGTGGATGAACACGAGGAGGGCGGCTTCGTCCATGAGCGTGGTGCCTGGGTCGACTCCAACATTACACAGCGGGTGATCGACTGGCTCCTACGTACACACTGGATCCCCTTGGAGGTCAGATGCCACCTCCCTGGCGATGAACAAGCTCCCGTACTCGAGGATGATGAGTTCGTCATGTTCGTTGCCCACTTCTCTCGCGGCTTCGGCCTTCCAATCCGTGAGTTCTTCAAGGATATCCTTGATACTTTTGGTCTGAAACCTCATCATCTTCCTGCAAACGCTCTTGCCTTTCTCTCCGCTTTTTCCTTCGGTACCGAAGGATACCTCGGCCTGTGGCCAACTGTCCAAATCTGGGCCAAATTCTTCTAGATCCGGGCCAATGTTGTCCCCAACAAGGATCTTTGCCCCAGCGAGAAAGCCTAGACCCAATGCGGGGCTGCCAATATTACACCCTGGAAATCTTCTATCTTCCCCCGGATCACAGGTCTCGAATCTTGCAAGGGGTGGGCGAAGACGTTCTTCTACATGAAGAACAACACTCCGAACGACATGATTCGGCTTCCTGCCTTTTCAGTCGGTGTCCCCACTAGAAAAAATTGGGACCTTGACCCCCAAGAAGAACAACTAGCTCATCAATCTCGTGTTGAAGCGCATCCTCGAGCTGATGGATGTTGTGTTAACTGGCGAGGACCTGATGGTCACCTTCATCCATAACCGAGTTTTCTCGCTGCAACAGCGCAACCACAAGATCTGCTACATGAGCGGTCCCCTTGATCCCAATCGAGTTTCCTAGGTCGAGCTATCCAATGCTCAGATCCACCACCGAGTCAAGTCCATATTCAAGATGGGCTTGGCCAAGGAATGGGAATGGGGGATGGAGCCCTTCAGCCGAGATAGGCCTGTTCCCAAGGTATGTCCTTCGAGTGACCCTTACCGAGTTATGCTTTATGTCGCCTATACAACTTTTTTAACCTTCCTATGATATTTTGTATAGAAATTTCTTCAGTAGACGATTGAGGACACCCAGACCCCTGCCCTTACTTGGGGCAAGGATTGGGAGACCTCGGATCCAGAGGAGCTGGACTCTGAGGAGTTCATGCCTGTCCTGACTCTAGCTCCGATCGATCCTTCGGTAAGACTCTTGTCTTGAAGGATTGGACAAATGATGACGATGATGATGAGTGTGAGATTCTCGAGGTATTTAACCCAATTCCCATCTCATATGCCTATCCAATTGGTCCCACTCCAGCTAACCCTGATGGTCAGGTGCATAACACGCCTCCCATTGCCACGGGAGGTCGGTGAACAAGTGCGCCGCAACTTCGGCCCCACCAGCCGAGTCATCTCGGTTTGGGAAAAGGTTCAAAAGATCCGGCAAGAAGCCCACAGGGCGGATGGCTCCTATGCCCAAACCACCTCCAGCTGTGTCTAGGTAAACATCTTTCTCCGGGTTACTCTTGTGTTTCACATTTCATCTTTCCTTTATTTCTTGTTCCTCTCCTTCTTATCTGACTCGGTCTTTTTCTTTATTTGATTTAGTAGGGCCACTATGGATATTTCCTAGAGTGGATCCATCATCGCCTCTTCCATCCATGAGGGACCACCTTCTCCTCATGACGACACTCCCGTTCTCAGCCCTGTTTGGGAGAACTCCCCCGCTACACCGAATAACAGCCCATCTTGGCGGGAGGAGGATAACATTGACACAGGTGGAGGGGGTGTCACAGAGGACATAGCCATGCCGGACTAGCAGGGTGACCTCTCTGCCCGCCAGCAAGAAGAAGAAGATCGTGACGTCGGCAATGCCGGTGCTGAAACAATTTCTACCGAGGTGCCAGAAACTCTGGCACCAGTCCAAGCTCAGCCTTAGCCTCAACCAGCCCCTGCACCAGCTTCAAGTTAGCAACAACAAGCACCACTAGCAGCATTTGAGTCTCCCAAGATTTGGTGAGACAATTAGCCTCTACAGAGCCCTTAGGCCAAATCTCCATCGGCCTCTCAATCTCGGCCTGCGCCAGCCTCGGTAGCTGACTCTCAATCAACAGCCTCCTAGCAGCGGGCCAAACCGGCCTCTAAGGTGAAGAAGACTGCCGAGGTAGCCAAAGCCACGCCAAAGGGACCAACACCTGGACCTCGGCAGCCTTCCATTTCTTCTATGATGCAAAAGGGGAGTGCTGCTTCTGGTTCTGCCCTAGAAAAGCAGACCACTTTGCACACTAGCCCGACCGCTGCCAAGGCCGCTTAGCAAGCAACTCTCGGGAAAGGCTTAGTCCTGACTCAGACTCTCAACGGTGGAAGCTTCGGCTCCCTTGCTGAATACACCGATAACTGGAACAAAGCTGAGTATGTCGAGGTCAGCTCTAGGGATCCTCAGAGGTTTGGTCCTGCAGAGATTGGCGCACAAACGTATACTGCTAGAAAAGCTATTGTTGATGCTGGCTGAATGATGGAGGTAAACCCCTTGACTATCTCTTTTATACTCGTGTAAGTACATGTGCACATAACCTCTAGTCCCTGAGCCTCCGGGAGAGTGAGATATCACTCGGCCGGATGCTCTTATCATTGAACTTGCGCAGTTTTCCTTTATATTTTCTTCAATTCCAAGGTATTTCAAGCTAGATGTTAAGACTTAGGCAAAAGGTCCTATTATCTTCGATAATACAGCCACCTAGATCTGGATCGTGTTTACTCGGTTCGAATCTTGAGTAGAGCTTTAATATCCAGCCACCTAGAGATGGGTTAAGTTTTAATTGACTCGGATCTTTAGTAGCTTTGAATATCCATCCACCTAGATCCGGGTTTAGTTTTACTTGACTTGGATCTTTAGTAGCTTAGAATATCCAACCACCTAGAGCTAGGTTAAGTTTTACTTGACTCGGATCTTTAGTAGCTTTGAATATCCAGCCACCTAGAGCCAGGTTAAGTTTTGCCACCTAGAACCGGGTTAAGTTTTACTTGACTCGGACCTTAAGTAGCTTCGAATAGCCAGCCACCTAGAGTCGGGTTAAGTTTTACTTGACTCGGATCTTTAGTAGCTTCAAATATCTAGCCACCTAGAGCCGGGTTAAGTTTTACTTGACTCAGATCTTTAGTAGCTTCGAATATCCTTATTACTCCATGACTAATAGTTGTTCTTTTTAGATCACCACAAACCGGCGTACTACCGAGTTCTAGCGGCTTCTTGATGCGCACAAGGATCTCTCCGCGAAGCATAAGGCCTTGCTACTGGAGCTGAAGAAGAAAGGCGAGTCTTTGCCTTGTTGCCTTCAGTTTGGTTCCTTTTTGTTCTTGACTTGCTGAGCTAACTGATGACTCGGATTTCTCTAGCTGATGTGGAGGCCCAAAATAAGGAGCTGCAGAAGCGCGTGGCCGAGCTGGATGGTATTTTTCCTTTTACTCCCTATCCTTGGACCTTTCCCTTTTGGCTCGGCGAGTAACTATTCCTTGGTGCGGCCGGGTCAAAAATTATTGCAGTGTCCCTTCAAGATAACATATCCATGCCTGAATTGACGCTTCACTTTCTCGAACAAGCAGGGTAACATCAGGCCTAGTTGAAGGAGAAAGACGAGGAGATCTCTCGGCTATGTGCCGAGAATGAAAACCTCAAAAAACTCTAGAAGACTAAGCTGGATAGGCTAGATCAGGAGTTCTTTGAGGAGAAAAGCCGACTCATCGACCAACTCGACAAGACAAGGAGCTTCTTCAAGAGGCCGAGGACAAATTTGACTCGGTGAGCACTGCGCTTGAGGATCTGCAGAAGAAGCAGGCTGCTTGGCTGGCTGCGCTGACTCGGATCAATGGCATCATAACTCGTAAGCTTACTTTTGCCAATTTTTCCTTTATTGCCGAAGTCTCCCCTTTGCCTTGATTTGCTTCCTCTGACTTGCTTTCTTTGCTTGTTCCCTCAGGCGATTTCCCCCAGTCAAAAGCTTGTGCCGCCATTGCCATTGGCAAATTCCGGGAGAAGAAAGGTGAAACCGGCCCCTCCCCAAAGAATACAACATTGATGAGCTCTTGGTTGTCCTCAAGGCCAGCTTCTGATCCATGAGGGTTTTCGGGGTTGAGATCTTGGATACTGCTATCCGAGTCTTCCACGTTCTCTGGCCAGCAGAGACCGCCCCCAAAAAGGTCGATCAGCTGTCGGATAAACTGATGGATTGCGAAACATAGCTTAACCTATGGAGGGAATTAGCTTCCCGCGCTGGTTCCAACATGGCCTTGTCCTTTGTGTTGTCCTGGTACGAAGGTATCAATCTAGATACTGTTCAGAACATGCGCACTTTCTCGCGGTGGACCACTGATCTGGATCACATCCAGTGCCGCTAAAATCGGGCCTATCAATTTATTCAGTATGCCAATATCCATGCTTGGACTGATGGGCCAAGCTTCCTCGACGAGGTGGATGACGCACACATCGAAGAAGGCGCTGATGAAGATGAGGACCCTGAGGACCCCAACGCAAACCCAGATGAGGAAGAAGAAGCCGAGGTTGTGGATCCTGAGGCTGTTGTACCTCCTCCAGCTGATGACCCGGCCATTGCTATTCCTTAGGCACACAAACTTTTAACTTGGTTAATTCCACGGTATGCCAGGCGCAAATGTATGAAACAATTTAAGTCATTTTTCTACTATCATGATGTTATGTCGAATCTATTTGGGCGAAGTCTCCGAGTTTCATTTTCTTATTCTCTAAATCTGATGACTCGGCTCGCTTCTACCATTAGTCGGTGTTCAACTTACGAGTCCGAGATCAAAAAGTCAAATTAACAATACTTGAAATTATGAGAATTAGCTCAAAATGTTTCAGCATAATATCAAAGGAAGTAAGTGCAGGGTTAGTCAAAAAAACAAATGTCGGCTCGATTAGTTTCCCCTTCCTTAGTCGTTTTTCATGTGTCTAGCATTTGCGAGCTTTTTCTCTTGCTTTCCCTGAAGCCAATTTTTTGGACAACAGCAAGTTGAAGAGTTAGCCCTTTGTGTTGACACATTACTAACTCGGCCTAAGGGGTAGGAAATTTAAGCCAACCGACATATAAAATGTAAATACAGAATAAAGACAATTACTACTAAGGCAGTCCCCTAGTTTCTGCTCGAGGTGTCGAGGTTTCATTAATTAGCTCATTTCCGACATATAGTCCGACATATGAGAGTTTGAGATACATACACTTCAGCTAAGTGTAAAATGGACGAAGAAGTTCTACATTCCATGGCCTTTTTGACTCTTCTCCCGACATGCTCGCCTTATTCTTATCCTGTGATTGAGCATCTATAAGATAGTATGCATCATTGTGCATTCCCTTGCTCACAATAAATGGTCCTTCCCATGTAGGTGATAGCTTGTGCATGTCGGTAGTGTGTTGCACTAGCCGAAGCACTAAATCCCCTTCCTGGAAAACTCGGGAGTTCACTTTCCGGCTATGATAGCATCGGAGATTCTGCTGATATATGGCGGATCTGGACAATGCCAACTCTCTTGCCTCTTCTAGCAGATCAATATCATTTTGCTGGGCTTCTTGCACTTCAGCCTCTGCGTATTGGGTGACCCTAGGCGAATCATGCTCTATGTCGGTTGGTAATACAACTTTTGCCCCATATACCGGAAAAATGGCGTATAGCCAGTTGATCGATCCGGAGTTGTCCTGAGGCTCCATAGTACTGCCTAGAGTTCGTCAATCCAACACCCCGCTGATCTTTGCAGCGGCTCAATGAGACAGGGTTTTATCCCGGACAGTACTAGCCCATTGGATCTCTCCACTTGCCATTATCTATTATGATAATGTGTGGGTACCCATATATTAGGATGATGTCCTTGAGGAATGATACGGCAGTGGGTCCATCGCACTTTCTGATTGGCTTGACCTCAATCCACTTTGTGAATTTGTCCACCATGAATAGTATATGAGTCATGTTTCCACGAGCTGGCCTAAATGGTTTAACCATATCCAAACACCATACAACAAATGGTCAAGTGATTGGTATAGTTTCCAGTTCGGAGGATGGCATATGTATTTTGCTCGAATATATGTGACACCCATTGCACTTCCTCACAAGGTCCTCGGCATCTTGTAAGGCACTAGGACAATACAATCCATGCCTAAATGCCTTGGTGACTAAAGCTCTAGATGAGGCATGATTCCCACATTCACCCTGATGTATATCTCGGAGGATCTCCTGCCCTCTGTCGGATCAACACCGTTGAAGGACACTTGTGACACTTCTCTTATATGACTCGGCGTTTATTATGGTATCTGCCTTTGCTCTTCTATGAATTAGCCTAGAGTGTACCTCATCACTTGGCAAAGTGATGTCTACGCACTTCTACTCTTGTAGACAGTTGTTGGGCCTCTAAGTGCAGAGGTTTGTAGAACAGCAGCAAGTTTTCCCTTAAGTGGATCACCCAAGGTTTATCGAACTCAGGGAGGAAGTGGTCAAAGGTATCCCCTCTCAAGCAACCCTGCAATCAAGATACAATAAGTCTCTTGTGTCGCCAACACACCCAATACACTTGTCAGGTGTATAGGTGCACTAGTTCGGCGAAGAGATAGTGAAATACAAGTGGTATGGATAATTATAAGTGGTAACGGTGCCAGAAAATAGCTTGCTGGCTTGTGGTTGACGTGGGAAAAGACTAAAGGCAAACTGAAATAAAGAAGGAAGCAAGCAAACATGTAACAAATCTAGTTGCAAACGGTGTTTCAATGCTTAGAAACAAGGCCTAGGGATCATACTTTCACTAGTGAACACTCTCATATAAATATATTCTTCTTTATGATACTACTCTGAACTACTCTCTGGTTGAACACTCTAATCGATGGTAGGGCTATAACAGCACACCTCAAAGTAAGCCTTTCCCATCTAGATAACCCCACACTGTCACCTTGAGTACTAGATGGTTCAAACAAACATCACAATTTCATAAAGACATCCAACTCCAAATATAACTCTAACAAGTATTTGTAATCTCTAGCCTAAGTGCCACCATGGTGTGCACGCTGTCACTTTCACACACATGGGGAGAGCAGAGATCTATTAAAGCACTTGAGTAGCAAGGTAGATCTATAGATTACAAGCTCATGATCTCAATAAGATCATGCATAGAGAGAGAGAGATGAACACATAGATACTGGTAGAACCCTTAGCCTCGAGAGAGAACTACTCCCTCCTCATCATGGGAATCAGCAATGGTGATGGATATGATGGTGGAGATCGATGGAGATGGCTCCGGGGGCACTTCCCTGTCCCGGCAGGGTGCCGGAACAGAGACTTTCTGTCCCCCGAATCTCCCCTTCGGTGGTGGCGGCGCTACGGAACTTTTCGTGGATTTTTGATTGACAATCTAGGGTTTTTGCCTCGGGAGGAATATATAGGCAAAAGAGGCAAGGTCGATGGCCGGCCAGGGGGCCCACACCATGCCCTGGCGTGGCCTAGGCTGGCCCACGCCAAGGGGGGTGTGGCCACCCTGTGGCCCCTCTCTGACTCTCCTTCTGGCTCTGTGAGTCTTTCGGGAAAATAGTAACTTTGGATTTTGTCCCGTCCAATTCTGAGAATATTCATTTTCTGACTTCCTGGAACCAAAAACAGCAGAAAACAGGCAACTGGCACTATGGCATCTAGTTAATAGGTTAGTCCAAGAAATCATATGAAAATTACTCCAAAGTGTGAACAAAACATAAGAAAGTAGATAAAACCAAGCATGGAACATCAAAAATTATAGATACATTTGCAATGTATCAACATCCCCAAGCTTAACTCCTGCTCGTCCTCGAGTAGGTAAGTGATAAAAAAGAAAGAATAATTTTTCAGGTGACATGCACCATCATAAACTTGATCAAAGTATTTGTAAAACATTGATAGCTAGGATCATAGTACTTCAATCGTAACATGAAAGACAAAGTTCTTGCAATAAGGCAAAGAAACTATGTTGCAACATAAAAAGGCACAAACAAAAGATTCATGAATAACAATGCTTTGCAAGACGTTTGTTTGTTTCACATAAAGAAAACATAGCATAGTGGCATTCAGCTTGTCCCTCATAGAGTAGCAAATATAAATGCATAGGACACCTTCAAAGTTCATAAGAGTGACTAGATACAAATAGTTTAAAACAAGCAATATCAAGGTATGCATCAATGAACAAGTCTTGGGACAATGCACATAGAACTAAGAATGGCCACTATGCTCTCAAAGTAGGTGCATAAAGGTAGAAGGTGGAGACTCAATATAATGGTGGAAGAAAGGCCTTCATAGAAGGAAGCAGAGATTCAAGTTTCATAAAGAGCTTCCAAAAATTATGGTACTTATAGCTTTCAGATCTCATTGCCCCTATCATAAGCATCTTGAAGTGATTAAGGTTAAAGTGAACAAACTATGGTGTATATGCTTGAAAAAGTATATGTTGGAAATCTCATGTCCCTTGAATACGAGGGTCGCTCCTCATGCTACTCAAGTTTAGTCACCGGTAAGTTCTTGTCATTGTAAGTACATGTGTATCATAGAGAACCGCCAATGGGTTACCCCTTGACCGATGATATGGAAGAATCCCCATATCAAAATGACAAGGCAAGCAGACAACGAGCATCTCAGCAATCTTCTTATTTACCATGGGAATATGGTGCTTTTTTCTCTCTTTACTCTTTTCATATTATATTTTTTTTTCTTTTTCTCTTTTTTCTCAATATAGGACTCTTTTTTTATAAGAAGAATGCTTCATAGACAGCTCATTATGGTTACGCTGCAGGTTTCCACCATGTCAGCATGGATTAGACCAGCGGCCCAGGCGTTTCTCTAACACATATACATAACTCAATGGACTTACAAGCTCCCCTTTCATTTCACACCGACGGCATCCATAGACAAAAGAGCATGATATCAACTAGGTACAAAGTACCCGTGCAATGTTGAAAGCGTTCCCCATGACAGCATGGTTCTGCTAATCCCCAAAAAATAAGTGCAAGCATATACAACATAGACGACACAATGGTTCAAGTTTACTAAGGGCAAGAAAAGTAAAGTGTGCCATCAAGTTCGTGAGAGCTTTAATCACTAGTTTTCTCATAACAAGTTTAATTCGGAAGGTAAACAAAAACATGAATGTACTTGGAATAGCATAAGATAATAGGTAGGTATGGTGGACTCTTTGGAATAACTTGGTTTAGGGAATTGGATGCATGAGTGGAACTCATACTTGGTTGTGGAGGCTAGCAAAAGACTGAGAGCGACAAACTAAAAGACCAATAATGGCCATAATCATGCAGAGCGACAAAACATCATTGATCAAAGCATAAAGTGATACTACAAGTTGAAAACTAAATGATCATAAAGGCTATAGTGACTTGGGATAGTCATAACATGGTGTGAGCATGCGCCAAGTCAACCCAAATAAAGCATCAAAGGAGAATACCACTATACTATGCTTTAATATACTAAAACAATGCATGATTCTTAAAAGGCACATTAAGAAATCTCAATTGTTTATAACAAGTCATGCTACAGCAAAGAATACTAAGCATAAAGCCAAAACAATATCGAGCATGGCATGACAAATCATAGGCCACCGTCAAAAACAAGCTCTCTTTACCACTTAAGCATGAACTTTCCTACTCTTTTCCAAACCAAACCAAACTATTTGAAAACCAGTGTATGAAAGAGGGGGTCCAACCAATTTATTCAGAAAACTAAGCAAACGAAAAACCAAAACGAAAACGAAAAATAAGACGCTCCAAGAACAACACAACTGTGTATAAAACAATAAAAATGAAGTGTTTGGAAGAAACCTGGGATTTTTATTGATGAAGAGGGGGATGCCTTGGTCATACCCAAGCTTTAATGCTTGTACTTCTTGGATATTTCTTGGGGTGACACGTGTGGCATCCCCAAGCTTGAGCTTTAGTCCATCCTTCATCTCATTACTCATTCCGTCCATACACCTGAAATTTTTCCTTCATACAAAACTTCACACAATCTTTATTAGCAACATTAGTGCACTCAAGATAATAGAACTAAGGTTCCATTCTAACACCAAATAAACTTCCATTAAAACACAAGCTACTGAAGCACTTCCCTCAAAAAGCTCAATTCCCCAAAAAGAACTCAAAAAGGAATCAATAAGAAGCAAATGCAAATAATGGCAGAAATCTGTCAAAACAGACCAGCAGGTAAATACAATTTTTTTCAAAGACCTTCTGTTGCTCAAATCAAAAAGTGTTGAACTAATGAAAGTTAGATCACAACCTGGGGCAGAAGCACAAACATTCATGCCTCGAAAGGATGTATAGAGATTTTACACGAATTTTTACGGTGAAGCACAGAAATCTATTTCGGGACAACAACTTTCCCAATCATTACTTCTCTCTCATTAGAGGTTACTCTTGGCACAAAAAGCAAATAAAAAGGATAAGGAGCGGTTATTACATAGGTAATAACTTCCAAGACTCATCTAAAACTTTTGGGTTATCTCCCAAAAAGTACTTTTCTTTAACGCCTTTAAGTTAGGCATGATAGTTTGAGAAGATGCTCACATAAGAATTATAAATTGAAGTAAAAGAGAGCATCAAGAAGCAAATTCAAAACACATTTAAGTCTAACCCACTTCCTATGCATAGGAATCTTGTAAAGAAACAAGTCATAAAAGCACAAAGCAACAAGCATAGGAAAGCAAAACAAGTGCAACTTCAAGACTTTCAACATAAAGAGGGGAAACTTAATATTGTTGAGATACATAAAACCATGTTTCCCTCTCTCAGAATAATTTTCAGTAGCATCATGAATAAAATTAACAATATAACTATCACATAAAACATTCTTATCATGAGCCACATTCATAAAATGATTATTACTCTCCACATAAGTATAGTCATTCTTATTAATTGTGGTGGGAGCAAATTCAACAAAATAGCTATCACTATTATTCTCATCACCATAATCATCATATATAGGAGGCATATTGTAATCATTAATTATCTCCTCAATAGTAGGTGGACTGAAAATATCATATTCATCATTGTAATAATCATATATTGGAGGTTTGGTATCATCATAAGCAATACAATAGCTATCTTCCAAAGCTGGGGAATTAAAAAGATCATTTTCATAAAAACTAGCCTCCCCAAGCTTAGAATTTTCCATATCATTAGCAATAATGGTGTCCAAAGAATTCATACTAACAACATTGCTATTAGCATGCAAATAAAGTTCTATAGGTTTTTTAATTTTCTCTTCAAACACTTCATGCCCTAAGTCAAGATAAAAACTATAAAGCTCTCTAATTTTGTTGTTGTTTTCCATTAAGCCTAACTAGTTGAAACAAGAAACAAAAAGACAAAATTGCAGAATCTAAAGGAATTAACTTCGAGCACTCACACCGGAGGATGTGAGTACCTTTTACCTTACCTCCCCGGCAACGGCGCTAGAAAATAGGCGTTTGCCGTGGGAGGTTATTCTTCTTTAATCCTCCGGTGTGAATACCTTTTACGTTACCTCCCGGCAACGGTGCTAGAAAATATCTTGATGTCTACGCACTTCTATTCTTGTAGACAGTTGTTGGGCCTCCAAGCGCAGAGGGTTGTAGAACAGCAGCAAGTTTTCCCTTAAGTGGATCACCCAAGGTTTATCGAACTCAGGGAGGAAGTGGTCAAAGGTATCCCCTCTCAAGCAACCCTGCAATCAAGATACAAGAAGTCTCTTGTGTCCCCAATACACCCAATACACTTGTCAGGTGTATAGGTGCACTAGTTCTGACAGAGATAGTGAAATACAAGTGGTATGGATAATTATAAGTGGTAACGGTGCCGAAAATAGCTTGGCGCGTGTGGTTGACGTGGGAAAAGACTAAAGGCAAACTGAAATAAAGAAGGAAGCAAGCAAACATGTAACAGATCTAGTTGCAAACGGTGTTTCAATGCTTAGAAACAAGGCCTAGGGATCATACTTTCACTAGTGACACTCTCATATAAATATATTCTTCTTTATGATACTACTCTGAACTATTCTCCGGTTGAACACTCTAATTGATGGTAGGGCTATAACAGCACACCTCAAAGTAAGCCTTTCCCATCTAGATAACCCCACACTGTCACCTTGAGTACTAGATGGTTCAAACAAACACCACAATTTCATAAAGACATCCAACTCCAAATATAACTCATAGCAAGTATTTGTAATCTCTAGCCTAAGTGCCACCATGGTGTGCACGCTGTCACTTTCACACACATGGGGAGAGCAGAGATCTATTAAAGCACTTGAGTAGCAAGGTAGATCTATAGATTACAAGCTCATGATCTTAATAAGATCATGCATAGAGAGAGATGAACACATAGCTACTGGTAGAACCCTTAGCCTCGAGAGAGAACTACTCGCTCCTTATCATGGGAATCAGCAATGGTGATGGAGATGGTGGTGGAGATCGATGGAGATGGCTCCGGAGGCACTTCCCTGTCCCAGCAGGGTGCCGGAACAGATACTTTCTATCCCCCGAATCTCCCCTTCGGTGGCAGCGGCGCTGCAGAACTTTTCATGTATTTCTGATTGACGATCTAGGGTTTTTGCCTCAAGAGGAATATATAGGCGAAAGAGGCAAGGTCGGTGGTCGGCCAGGGGGGCCACACCATGCCCTGGTGCGGCCTGGGCTGGCCCGTGCCAAGGGGGGTGTGGCCACCCTGCGGCCCCTCTCCGACTCTCCTTCTGGCTCCGTGAGTCTTTCGGGAAAATAGTAACTTTGGCTTTTGTCCCGTCCAATTCCAAGAATATTCATTTTCTGACTTCCTGGAACCAAAACAGCGAAAACAGTAACCGCACTGTGGCATCTTGTTAATAGGTTAGTCCAAGAAATCATATGAAAAGTACTCCAAAGTGTGGACAAAACATAAGAAAGTAGATAAAACCAAGCATGGAACATCAAAAATTATAGATACATTTGCAATGTATCACAAACTCCCGTCTTTCAAGAAGCAAAAAATTGGCTGCGCCCATGCTGGTATAGCCCGTGTTGGGAAAATTACCTCATCAACTTCCAATGGGTCAGCCGACATAACTTCTACCAGGTTAAGCTGAACAGTCCCCGAGTTCTGTGAGACAGTCCCTAGGTTTGCTGAGGTAGTCCCCGGGTGTGATGAGGCAGTCCTCGGGTTACTCGAATTGTTCCCCCAATCAATGTCCATTACAACCTCGGATCCTAGATTGGCCAGGATATAGATTGACTCGGATTCTGGCGATCGTTTGATTGATGGTTTTCTGAGATGTTCTAGAGCTACGCCTGGCGGGATTGTTTACCGAGATGAACCAAGATTCGATAATACATCGACTGCATCATTTTTAGCTCGAGGTACATGATGGAACTCACATCCTTCAAAGTACCCACAGATTTTTTGCACGTGAAATGTATACAGATCCATATTTGCATCCATAGCATCCCAATGACCCGAAACTTGCTGTACCACCAAATCCGAATCACCAAAACAATGGATCCAACATATTTAATTTCTTTTGCTACTTTTAAACCATGCACAAGTGCCTCATATTCAGCCACATTGTTTGATGCTCTGAAGTGAATCTGTAGCACATATCTCATCTGGTCTTTCTTGGGCGAGGTAAGCACTACCCTGGCACCCAAACCATCCTTCAGTTTTGACCCATCAAAGTGCATTCTCTAGTAATTCGAATCAGGTAAGGGTGGCTCATACTGCATCTCGTCCCAATCCACAAAAAAGTCGACCACTGCCTAGGACTTAATTTCATCTCTCCTATCATATTGTGGAGCATATGGGGCTAACTCAATTGCCCACTTGGCGATTCGGCCACTTGCATCTTAGTTACCCATTATCTCGGATATGGCTGCTTCACATATCACCTTTATGGGGTATTCTTAAAAGTAGTGTTTGAGCTTTTTGGCCGCCATATAGACGCCATATGCCATTTTTGGATAATGGGGATAGTTTTGTTTCGAAGCAGAAAGTACCTCACTTAGGTAATAGACTGGCCTCTGCATTGACTTACCTTCCTCGTCACGCTACACCACTACCATGACACTTACGACTTGGTTGGTCGCTGCTATGTAGAGCAACATCGCCTCTTTGGATAGTGGTGATGCTAAGACATGTGTAGAGGCTAGCATCTTTTTTAACTCATGAAATGCGTCATTCGCTTGCGGTGTCCATACGAACTTATCGGACTTTTTCATTAGTTGGTAAGAGGCAAAGCCTTTTCTCCCAGCCGACATACGAAGCGACTCAATGATGTCAGGCAACCAGTTAACTTTTGGACATCATTGAGACACTTCGGCAGTTCCATGTGCTCAATAGCTCAGATCTTAGTTGGATTAGCTTCAATACCTTGGCTGGATACGAGGAAACCGAGTAATTTTCCAGCCGAGACACCAAAGGTGCATTTTTCCGGGTTAAGCTTCTTTCAGAACCTCCTTAAGTTTGTAAATGTTTGCCAAATATCATCTAAGAGGGTATGACTCTGTTTGGTTTTTATCACCATGTCATCAACATATACTTGGACATTTTTGCAAATTTGATCATGCAAACATTTTTGTATGCATCTTTGATACGTTGCCCCTGCATTACATAAGCCAAATGGGATAGTGCGATAGCAATAAGCTTTTTACGGGATAATAAAAGCAGTCTTTATTTGATCATTCGGGTTTAATGGTATCTGGTGGAAACCAGAGTACGCATCTACAAATGATAAGAGCTCCCAACCAGTCGAGTCAATGACTTGATCTATCCTTGGTAAAGGAAATGGATCCTTCGAACATGCTTTGTTCTAGTTCGTATAGTCAATACACATTTTCCATACTACTGCCATGTTCAGGTCATCTTTCTTCTTCTCTACCAACACCGGATTAGATAGCCAATCTGGGTGAAGCACTTCCATGATAAACCCGGCTTCAAGGAGCCGAGTTATCTTATCCCCTATGAGTTTTCTCCTATCCTCGATGGAGAGGTTGCTTCACCAGCCTAGCGTCAGGCCTAACATGTAAGCTCAGCCAACTCCCTTGGTACACCTTGCAGATCCTGCGTGGACCAAGCAAAGTTATTCTGATTCTCACGGAGGAAGCTGATGAGCTTGCTTTCTTATTTGTCATCCAGGCCCGCACCAATAGTCACGGTGCGCTCTGGGAACAGGTCGTCAATTGGAACTTTCTTTGTGTCCTTAGTCGGCTGGAATGATACACTTCCATGCGGGTTACTTAGTGCCGACATACTTAGCTGAGCCGACTGAGCCAATGCCACTACGTCATGGATTCTCTTCTTTTCCTGTGCAATCACGAGTGACTTGGCCAGATTTGATCTGGCTGAGGCACATTGCATAGAGCTCCTATAATCTCCTACAACAGTGATGACCCCATTCGGCCCTAGCAATTTCATTTTCAAATATCTTATGTGCCAACTTTCCATGAACATGGATATAGCTGGCCTGCCCAATAGTGCATGGTATTAACTTTCTAGATCCATCACCTCAAACTCCAGGTTCTCTATCCGATAGTTCTCCCTTGTGCCGAACAAAACATCCATCTGCACCTTCCCGATTGGCTCACACGACAAACCCGACACAATGCCATGGAACATGGTCTTAGTCACATGGAGCATGTTTTCCAAGATCCCCAACTTATGCATTGTGTCCTTATACAGTATATCGATATTGATGCAATTATCATTCAACACCTTGGAGAACTTGATGTTGAGACTCGGCCCAATGAATGTCGGATCGAGTACTAGAGCGTATGCTCCAAGACTCGGCATGATCTTGGGGTCATCCTTTATGCTCCATGTGATTCCTGAACTGACCAGCACATGAACTTCGGCACTACCGACATAACCGCATTGACTTCCATATGTCGCCTTTGCACACTTTGCCTGTTATTATGCTCTATGGTAAACACACAATAGCTCTGATGGTGCTCCCTATACTCATTTCGGCCTCCTTGGCCGGCATACTCATAGTTCGCCTGATTCTATTCCTCCACTCTATGCACTTCCCTTCTCTCCTAGTTCTTGTACCTCAGTGGGGGTGGTGGCAACATTACTTGTTGAGCATTTGCTCCTGTGAGTTATGGCTGCCGAGGTGTCTGAGGAGGTCTCATGTTACCTTGTCATGCACGCTGAAACCATTCACATTGTTGGGTCGTATGATTCGCTATTTTACTCGGATTTGGCGTGTGAAACTTACACGAGTGATTCAACATAGACTCATACGTATACTTCGGCCTATCTCTTCTTTCTTGCCATTGATTTTTCTGTTCATTGGTCCAAGTTTACTTGCCATCATTCTTGTGTGTCCACTGTTGGCTACTATTCTTCTGTTGTTGGTTACTCCCTGCATCTGGCTGACCTTGAGTCACTGTAGCAACATGATTCGATTTGTACCGATAATTTGGGCTTTCATCTCTTCTCTTGCCCCGGAAATCATTCCACCGGGATGACCCGGTTACGTCCCTGGAGTGATAGTCCTCATTTGGCTCGGCTGACATAAGCAAGGGTTGGGTCGGATCCCTAGTGCATATGAGTCTGCAATCTTGATTGTCTCGGCCAACATAGTTGGCGTATCTGTTTGCAGCCTCTACCACAATACACTTCCATGCCTGCATCCTTGTGCAAACCAAGCAATTGCATGTGACTCGATCACACCTTCACATGAGTTACGTATTGTGCACCACCGAGCCAAAAACTCTCGGTTGGTCTCATTCGGCCTCTGCTTACACATTGCCAAGTGTTGTGGTCTATTCGGCCTCTTATACGGGCTAGTGAAATTACTAATGAACATTTCCTCAAAATCCAACCAACAGTTGATACTTCCTGGTGGCAGATTATTCAACCAGACTCTTGTTGATCCCTCTAGCATCTAAGGCACATACCTTACTGCCCATCTGAGATTGCCCTGTGCAATGTGCACAACTGTGGAATAATCAATCAACCAATCTTGTGGCTTGGTGCTACCATCATATGTCTTTGTTCCCCTGGCTAACTGAAAGTTTGGCATAGGCGTTTCTCTCATGATACAAGGTCCAAAACATGCAGGACCCGGAGGACCTTGTCCCTCCAATAGCTTCGACCTATAAATTTTGTCCATCTTCAATCTTGCATCATTCGGCTGCAAATTCCTGTTTCCTAGCCTTGATCCCATTGCACTTCCCATTGCATGATGATCCGGCCTAGGAAACCCGGCATTTTCCATAGCTGAGTAACCATCATTGTATCCGTTTTGCACCGGATGAGCATATTGTTGCTGCATAGCTAGCCCTACAATTTGCTCTTGCCGAGGTATATATTGTTGCTATTGTGGGGGATATTGTCCTGTTCGTGCTGAGTTTCGTTGTCCGGCATGGCCGTGACCAGCGTTTCCTTGACTCCCATTGCCATGGTCGGGGTTTCTGTGACCACCGTTACCTCGGCCAACACTCACTTAGTCACCATTGCCCTGTGCTGCTTTGCCTTTCCTAGCCACCGCCGGATCATACGGTACCATCTGCTTGTTCCTTCTCCTAGAGGTTACCACCTCTTCTCTCCTTGGGCCTTCACCAGGTGAAGATGCTGTCCCAGCTGATCTTGAGGGAGCAATTCTAGCCGAATGAACGACGTGGGAACCTCCTGCCCTTGCCGAGTTAGTCCTATGTATCTCCTCATTTTGTTGTTTCGCAATGTGCACCAGCTCTATGACTCTCTCTTGCTGCCTCTCTCGAGCCTCACCAGTTAAACCATCTAACTTGGTAGCTTCTGCATCTGCAGCCCTGAGGTTCTTTGCTAGGGTGCTATACCTCGGCAGTCCTACTGACATGGGGTTGCCTGAATCACCTGACCTAGGCACATATTCCTTATCTATTTCACTGATGAGGTTTCTTCCTCTAATCTTTACACCATCCATACGAGTAGGACTGGTGCTAATCTTATTTTCCCTGGCATACTCACGCAGCATAATGTTCAATGCATGTTGAGCCGCTCCTATCTTTTTGGCTTCCTCTAACACTTTCTGATGGGTTTCCTCTAGCTCGGCATGTGCCTGAGTCGGATCTACTATGGGAGCTACAGGTGTAATTAGGCTCTCTATTACCTGCTATAGTATGTTTTGTGGCCTATATAGTGGGGGAAACCTCGAACGTGCTACCTTTGGGGTTGTCTCCGCATCTCCGATCGGATCCTTGCTCGTGCCTACGTCTGGCACGGTTATCATCACCTCAACACAGCTGGCGAGGCGAGTGATACACGAACCGCGAGCCGCACTGAGAGGAGGTTCTCCCACCACCGTGACTTGCTGCGGGTATGCGCAGGAGTCATCAATGTTGATGTAGATCTTGTGCTCGCCGAAGCTGACGAAGATCCCGTTGCACGGAGGCGGGCGGTTGCCGATGCTGTGCGCGTTGTCGCTGACAAAGTCCAGCACGCCGAACCGCTGGACCAGCCCGGAGACGGTGCGCTCTCTAGTGGCGATGAAGTTTCACGTCTGGATCTTGACACCATCTAGCGCTGCTGCTGGCCCCATGGTAGGCGCCAACTATCATGGTGGTGTCACGGCAGATGCCATGGGTAGGCTAAAGATGGGGCCAATGTGCACTAGTGGTATCCGGGGAGGGATAGTGTAGTGAATCTACACACGAAGGACAAGGAACTCAACACCTAATGTACCTAGGTTCGAGGCTCTCCTATGGAGATAAAACCTCTACTCCTGCACTAGATCTTATATTATGATCTTTCTCACTATTACAAGTGCTCCTTGAGCTATATTGTAGAGAGGAAGGAGATGAAGTGCTCCTGCTCTCTACTCTCTCTAGGGTTTCTCCTTTAGCCAAAATGGACGACCCCCTCCTTGGAGGCCCTGGCTCAACTTATAAAGGGGTGTCCAAGTTACAGCTAGGGATTACGTGGCTCGGATATCCTACAAATATGCTTGTCCCAATATAACTCAGCACCTTCCTTTCCTCTGTCGCCAGCCTATACATGGCAATGGCGTAGAGGACACGTTGTCTGACCATTGAGGTCAGACATTGTCACATCCGTGACGATCTGCTCTTTCTCTATCGTTCTGCCCCTTGTCACTAGCACTTGTCTCTCCCTAGATTCCCTTAGGAGAGAGAAAAGCGCTGACCATGTGTTGGCTCTCTCCTTCTTGAGAAAGCCAACTCCTGACTCGGCCTTGGTAATGATAACCCGGCTAACATGGTACCTACAAAGAGAGAACAACTCACCCCTCGTGCCGACATATTGCATATGTCGACCGAGTCTCGCCAATGTTGTCCGGCTTAGGGTAACTCGGCCATAATTCGGTCGTCCCTTCTATGATTCGGTAAGCTCATGCTTTGACCAGTTTATGCCTCGGTGAACCTTGTCCTTTTACCTCGGCTTGACCCTACCTGGGGTCATCCCCCCAACAAAGTGTTTTAGATTGACTTTATTTATTGATGTGGGTGTAAATAGACACTTCAATATTATGCTACTTAGGAGATGAAACTCTCTTACTCAATTATGCTATTTAAACATCCTAGTGTTCCTTGGCAAGCTGAGAGTTAACTAGAAGGATTGGACTAATTGCTACACTTCTAGTTGCTTATACTTATATTAAACTTTACTTTGATTGTCTTGACTTACCAAAGCTTGTATAGTATTCTTGTCATCTCTCTAACTTTGATAAGCCTCGCAAATGAATGAAGTGCTGAGTGCATATGACTACCAACCGTAAGTGAATTCTTATTCTCATTGTTTCAAGTTTAAACGTTGAATTCCTTATAGTTCTTTTGTTTCTTCTTGCTCGAGGGCGATCAAGGGTTGAGCTTTGGGGAAGTTGATGGCTCCAAAAATGGCCATCTTCCACCGTATTTAAACATTGTTTTTGGTCAAGCAATTGACAAGAAACTCTCAATCCTTGCCACTAATGACTAATAATTGCAAAGATATGCAAAACCTTGCTTTGAATTGTGTTGTGCAAGAAATCACGCTTTTAAATGCGAAATCAGGAGTCATAATGAAGGTTTTTGAGGAAGTCCACACGGCCAAGTAATTGGGAAGCCATTCCCAGGCGACAACAAGCTTAACGACCACTGGTACGGGCAGGGCCCGCCCGTACCATGTGGCGACGGATTCATCTCGTCAAACCCTACAACTTTCATGAAGACGCCTATATATTTTGAGGCTCCAGTCGCCAACTAGAGAGCTGCCATGTAACACCCCTAGTTTTAGTATTTGTTAATTAGAGTTTTTTGTGCATCATAAGTATCACATGCGTCCCTTTTGACTGAAGAAATGTTGCATAAAAGGAAAAGAAACTAAAAATCCTGAACCCTAAACTTTCCCCCCTTTCTTTGAAACTTATTTAAAATGGGTTTGAAATATTTCAAAAGGACAAACCGATGGAGCCCAAATGGATTAAAAGGGCCCGACATTATTTCACATATTTGCAAAGCTTCTGGTATTTCAAATTACTCAAAAACTATTTCTAAATTTGAATTACAAAAGGAATAGAAGGAAATAGAAATAACAAAATGTTTAAGCAAAAAAAAATAGAGACAAAGGCCACCTGGGCCGAAGCCCATCTCTCCTCTCCTCTCTTTGTCGCCCAGCGCGCAGTAGCAGCCCTTCCTCTCTTCCTTTGCCACGGCCCAAGTGTAGCCCGTCCAGGCCCACTCGCGGCCTAGCTTGGCCCATACCCCTTCGCCATCCTTCTTCTTTCTTCTTCCTCGAGCGCCGGGGAAGCAGCTGTCTGGCAGCATCCTCACCGTCGATCACCCACCGCGATGCACGTCGTTGGCTGCCGTCAGATGAAGGGGATAAGACCCTACGCCGCAGTCCTTGCTCTCGCTTATCCTCTTTTCCCTCTCCCTCATGCTCTCCATCACGAACTCATTTGAGCTCCAAAACCCTAGTTGTAGACCTCATCGGTGCCTGCTGCTCCGCGCCTCCCCTGCCTTGCTGAGATGTCCACCAGAACCGCCATGGTATCCTCATTCTTTGCCCCAACATACGCAAGCAGGAGAAGCTCCAACCGTTGGAATTGACAGCTCCCTCCCGAAGTTCGGACGTCGCCTGCGCCGTCAATTCATCGCCGTCCGGCCTTGCCTAGCCTTGCTGCGCCCTCCATCACGCTCAGGGTGAGCTCCCGGTTCTCCCTAGCTCCTCTGCTTCCTCCCTCTCGCCCTGTAGCGTCCCCTCTTTGTTCACCTGTAGCTGCCGCCGCTCGGCCTCGCCACCGGCCGAGCTCCGGCTACCAAATAGCAGCAGCGCCGCCAGCAATTTGTTCAGTGAAGCGCCCCGTGTCGAACGCCCTCACTCCCATGTGCCCGCGCGCGCCCCTGCGTTGATCCCGTGCGCGATCTAGAGGATCTCCATGGATGATGTCAGCAATGCATCATGCTGATGCAGTATTCCTTTTCTTTTATTTTAATATTTTCCTAAAATGATTTCTATAATTAATAAGAACCTGACATGTGGGCCTAGTTGGAAATAATTTACAATATCCAAAAATGTTTAATTGTTTTAAAATGATTTAAAAATGGATTTAAAATGAGAAAAATCATAACTAATTCATTTTAAATAAAAAAAATATGTATAATATATCAAAATGTTCAGAAAAATGAGATCTACACAATAGACTCATAATCCTGCATTGTTAAGAAACTTACATGACAAGTTTAATTACAAGAACAAAATAACCCCTTTCATATGCATCCGGGGTTTCTCCGAATTAGGGTTTTCACCCCTCGTACCCTGTTTAAATTGCCAAGCATGTACTAGGGTTTCATTACAATACACTTTAAATTGTCATATCATCATACTTTTTTGAGCATTGCACAAATGCCATGTGTTGATTTTTGCTTTCCTTTTCAGTGTTTCTACTTCTTATCGGTAGACCTCAGAGTTTATGTGAGCAACAAGATCGAGTCCAACATTGAAGATCAAGACCAACACCATCGAATGTTATCGACGAACAAGACCATCTGATGAACCCTGAAGATCTATAGTAGGGTATCAATAGGCAAAGGCAAGCATAGCCCCACACATGATATAATCCTATGCTTTCAAAGTATTTCATTCTTGTCATGTGCATATGATTCTAAAGTCTTTTATCGATATATATAGTAATCCTATATGATGCATGTTACCTTTGTAGCCTATACTCCCTGATCCACTGCTCCTAGGATAACTAGGGTTTGGCTTATAAACTTCGCTAGAGCTGTTATATCTGTTGTGCTTAGCCATGCTTAGCTGTTACCACTGGTCCATCCGGTTGATGAATTAGAGCTGCGAATGAACCTAGTTGGAAATGATGACATGGTATGATCACAGAGGTGAGTTTAACATGCTAAGGCTTGTATGGGAGGCCACGTCGGGTTGTGGTTTTTGTAGTCCCATGCTTGCCACTACTAGGACCTAAGTTCTTGCCTCTTGAACCAAGACGAGCGTATAGCCACACGGGGGCCTGGAAACCCCCTCGACCAACTAACTTGCCTAGTAGATTCCACGAGTCACATAGTTTAGGCGTTCCATTCGACATATGCATTTTGGTCGTTCTTGAAGGAGGTGAAGGAGGTGCATTCATACAGGTAGGTAAGCGTGGCAGGGAATGGGAGAGGCACGACCTCCGTAATCTCAAACCATGTTCACATCTCTAGGGACCGGCTTCGGGACTTGACCCGTTACGGCGGCATATCCTTAGGGCGTGACTCATGGTCTCGGTGAAAGTAAGGTAAAGGTCATGTCCAACCACCCTCTGTCGGCCTTCCAAGGAAGAGGGCTAATCTTAAGTGACATTAAGAGAAGGTTGGTATGTGTGGGTAAAGTTGTGCACCCCTGCAGGGTATTAATCTTGTCAAAAAGCCGTGTCCACGGTTTTGGATGACTTGAGAACGGATTCAAAGATCATAGAGAAGAATAACCTAATCATAAAACTTGACAAGGGAAGTGAGGTGTGCTTAAGGATGCTTCCTCAGGGATCGAGGGGGTGATCCTAGTTGGTAGGTTCAGCTGACAAAGATTCGGTGGATATCAAAAGAAGATCAAAGCTAGTGATATCGCTTTCTTTTACCCTTTTAAAAGGTTCTATTAGTCGAGCTTCCCTCCCCCGCTTACAAAGAAAGATAGCTTTATGCAAAGTAACCCCACCAACAATAAGTCTTGCAGAGTACACCCTGTACTTAGCCTTGCTTTGTTGATACTTTTGCAGCAGGTAAGTGTTACCATAGAAGAAGAGTTTGTTACAATATTGACATCGACGAGTAGCTTGGGGTTCCCGGTCGGCAGCCTGGAATATATGGATTGGGACGTCATCGTTATGCTTTAGGCCTCTTAGGCCATTTATTAAGTTTGCTATACTTAATAGCATAATTTGCCTTCTGTTGTTTGATGTTGGTGGTCAGTGACCTCTGCTTGTAATAATTTGGCTCTTCGCTCAGTTATGAGCTCGCTGTAATACCTTTTGTGTCATAGGGTCACTGTAATATTACCGATTCTTTCTCTGTATGCTTCCGAGATTTAGGTTAGGCTTATGTCAGACAGAGTTATGGGATTTGCCTAGCCCTAATACCGGGGGTGTCACACGCCATTCTCAGATTACATCACAACACCACCAATGGAGATCCACGCCATTGTTCATCCATTGTTCATCACTTTCATCATCCATCCCCTCCATTAGCCACAACCATTGCTTTATACTTTAGATCCGCTTGTGATTTGGTGACCATTGTAAGAATATTCGATTTCAATCTAAGTATTTGTATGATGTTTTCTATCTCCGGTCTATTTGTTATGAGTGAGTAGTCCTCACGGGCTGCGGGTTGGGGAGAAACCTCACAACAAGTATGTGCATCTAATTCATGGGAGTATTATGTTTTATTTGCAAATAGATATTTGTATCTTTTGTTTATTTGTCGCTTGTCTCGATCTATGGACTTGTAGGTACCCAAGATCCAATAGATTGATAAAGGCTTGAGGTGAGATACTTGGCTAGCGGCGATCTCATAAGAACCCCAGTGACAGAAAGGGTAGTACGGTCTTTGCTTAGCGACCCATTCAGGATCAGTATATTAGAATGTGATGTCTACAAGGGATTATCCCTATTCAACCATTATACATGACTATACTTATTATTATATTTTATCCCATATGATGTGCAGCTACAGGTGGATCTTCAACCATGGCCTATCTCCATCCATTGATTCAACCCATTATAAAAGTAAACTAGATTGGTCCGGTAAACTAAGGTAAAACGAACAAACAAAGTCTTATAGACATGTCTTTTTTATCTTCTTTTAGCACTACTTTCTAAGGTTTGATTAAACCTAGGTCTTCTAGGGAAAAAGCTATTATACTACATCCGTGAATCTAGATCGAAGGTATCACTATCGCATCAAGCCCTCCGATCTAGGGCCGCACATCATTGAGCATATTGCGATTTTCATCGTGTTCTGCGAGAGTTATCTCGTGTGCCCTCCATATTTCCCGCTGTGGCTAGAATTGTTCCACGGCCGGATCAGCCACGAGCAGAAGAATGGCATCATCTTGGCGGCTGGCAGTGTCACGTTCTAGCTCAAGGGAAATGCCAAGTTCTTCAGGCTACTGTTTCCAAAAAGGCGGCCAGTGAGTGCAAAAAAATTGTGGTTTTACGTGAAGGAGTCCATGTCGGATGGCGAGGTGGTGATGCCGATGTACACCGAGTTCTTGGAAAGTCTGCATACGTATAGGCCGGGAGGATGACCGGTCCCAACGCTTAAGTATTCCCCATGTCCAGTCACCTTTTTCCCATACATTTATTGATTGCATCGCTGACTTGAGCAATTCTTTTTATTGCATAGACTTTCTAGATAGCGGAGCACTAGTTGCCTGCACTCGATGAGGAGATGCTGGAGGAGTTCTTGGTGGAAGGAGAGGGAGACGCCTCGGAGGACGAGGAGGAAGAAGCAAGCGATTCATAGAAAGAGCAACCCTCCGTGGCTCGGAAGACGCGCGGACAGAGGCGCCACGAGTAGGAGGAGGAGGCCAGCCATAGCCTCTAGGAGGGAGAATACGACATCGACCTCAAGGCCCTTGGGGATCAAAGCTCCAAGCGGGTCCCGACCCCAACGAAGGCCGTAGTGAATCAGAAGATATTGTCAAAGCCGCGACGGCAGGCGACCCTCATGGATACGGGCCTATCCCGCCCACTAGGCCCCGAGTTGGAGAAGATCCCGCACATCAGTACGAGGCAGGAAACTCCCAGTCACCAAGTAAGTGACGGTTTTGTTTGCTTGTCTTGTTATTGTGGATTTGTCCTTGGAGTTTCCGATTCATCTTTGCTTGTATTTTTCAGGGGCCAACCAAAGAAGGCGAAACGCGCCGTCGTGGCCAAGATCCTGGAGAACCGTGTCAAGGAAGAAGACAAGGACTCCAAGAAAAGAAAGGGAGAATCGACAGAGGTGCCTGGCACCGAAGCCAAGAAGCAGAAGGTCGACCCCCCTCCCAAGCGAGCAACGCAGCGACGAAGGATGCAGCGGGCGACGCAGCCGCGTAGGAGAAGGGTGCCACGTAGGTGACTGCAAGCACGGCTGCCGCAGCCCCGACCTTTACATGGTTTCTTGCCAAGGACTCGTCTGTGGTTGCGAAGTCGCAGTCACCAGTAGTCACTAAAGTCATTGACGGCAACGTCAGACTGATGCCGCATGGCTCATACGGAGCTCTGTATCTGCTGCCGTCGGCTGGAGCGATCGAGCTGCATCGGTTGCTCGGCCAGGCTCTCCAGGTATGTATAGTATCCAGTCCCCGAGGGTCAGGTCGCCAGGTAGTGGCGGCTCGAGACTTACAGAATTTCAATTCCCCAAGTCCCCGAGGATCGGGTCGCCACTATGTGGCGACTCGGGTCTATGAGAATTTTGATTCCCTTAGTCCCCGAGGATCGGGTCGCTAGGTAGTGGCGACTCGAGTCTAAGAGAATTTTGGTCATGTTGACATTGTGGTGTTTCTTTGTTTCAGCGCGACTTAGCGGCGCATCAAGCAAAGGTGGAGCGACTCCGGTATGAGCTGTAGGTGGCGACCCAGACCAATCGGTAGTTGAGGGCGGCCGCTAGTGAGTGCCTCTGCCATGTTATTTATTTTTTTCTTGTCGATTCAGCGAAGGAGTAACCTTCACACGTTCTAGACAACCATTCCTCGGTGATTGCAAAGGCCTGAGAGGGCTATGTGTGTGGCGTGGAGCTAGAAGCCGCGAAAGCTGCAGCGACCTCGTGGGAGGAGAAGGCAAAGGCTGCGGTGGTGGATGCGAAGAAATACCGCAAGGCTTCAGAGTCTGTTATCACGGAACAATAGGAGAAGTTAGTCATCGATAACTGTCGGTGGATTCTTGGTGAGTTTGGCGACTTGAAATTTTTCCAATTTGTGTGAGTCGAGTCCCCGAGCAGATCGAATTCCCGAGTGTACCCATTTGATAATCCTCAGATGTTCTAGGTCTGAATGACGAGGAGGTGTTGAAGCTAGGAGCCGCCGACTGCGTGACGGCGATGCGGGCGGCGGCCACGTCATCGTTCTTGACTGTATGTGCGATCCTGCAAGACATCAGCCCTACCGAAGTGATCCTGGTGGAATTTCGTGAGGTGGAGAAGTACCTCAACCAGGTGCCTACAGTCATCAAATGGATTCAGCACTCCGCATTTCGTCGCGGGGCGACCACGGAGCTAAGCCTGGGGCTTGCACACTTCCCAAACGGGCGGTACCTTGGGCACTAGATGGGGTCACGCAAATTTTTCTATGGACAGTGCTACGCATCTCCCGGGGGGATGGAAACTTTCCATCCCCGGATCCCTAGCCGTTCGATCGATTCAGATCGACGGTCAGATTTCCTTCCCATCCGTTCATTCCGCTTTTGCTACAAATAATCCGCTTTTGCTACATGTAGCAGAAAATGGTTCGGTCCAGAAAAAGAACAGACAGACTAGACCTTGCCGAAGACCTCGCCGGAGACCTTGTATTTTTTTCCTAATGTAACAAAATGGCTTCGTCGGAGACATCGCCGGAGACCTTGTAGCAATTTTTTCATAATATAGCAAAACGACTTCGTCGGAGACATAGCCGGAGACCTCGTAGCAAAAAATTTACACTATTGTACCAAAAACACAAAACGGTTATAGCAAAATGTTTTTTCTAAGGGGACTTCGCCAGAGACATTGCCGGATACTCCGCGCCGAAGATCTCGTAGCAAAACCATAGAGACTAGTTGTAGCAAAAAATCGTGTGATATTAATACATAGAAAAATAATAGGCTAAGCTAGCAAAACATTAGCGACACAGGCTAACTAGAGTAGCAAGCGCTCTAAACTGTGGTGGGCATGTAGCAAAGCCGTCCGCCATCGATCCAGCGGTAGAGCTCGGAGGGACCCGACGGCTACAGGAGGAGGAGGAGGAGGTAGGGGTGCACTGGCCTGAGGTCGTCGGACCGAGCGCGGTGGAGCTCAGAGCTCCTCCATGTAGCAACCCTAGAGAATTTGCAGAACTATCCGGCGGCGGCTCGGCTAGGACTTCCTTGCGGCGGTGCGGACGTGCTCGCCGGAGAGGTGCTGCGAATAGAAGTGGAGAGGTCTGCCATGGCTATATCAGCGCAGTCCAGGACGATGGTGGCGTGCAGCCAGGAAGGTGGTGGCGGCTCGCGGCCAGGAAGGCGGCCGCGGTAGCCAAGACAGCGGTAGCAGAAGCGTGACCAGAACGGCGGCTGCTAGGCGCATGGCCATACGATGCAGAAGAAGTTGAAAATAAATCAATCGGGAAGAAACTGTTCCGCTCGGGCCCACCGCCGAAGAAAAAGGAAATAAATCTACACACTAAAAAAAATCTAGATATACTTCTTTCACAAAAATAAACATCTTATATTTTAAAACGGAGGAAGGGAGTACTGCTGAATTCTGCTAGGATATTAATTAAAAAACAGTAAAACTCACCTGCGCATGGCCATACGATGCAGAAGAAGTTGAAAATAAATCAATCGGGAAGAAACTGTTCCGCTCGGGCCCACCGCCGAAGCAAAAGGAAATAAATC
The DNA here is from genome assembly GCA_023614405.1 of Avena insularis. Classification (NCBI taxonomy): domain Eukaryota; kingdom Viridiplantae; phylum Streptophyta; class Magnoliopsida; order Poales; family Poaceae; genus Avena; species Avena insularis. Next base: position 203,560,718 of record CM042694.1, read on the forward strand.
TACACACTAAAAAAAAGTCTAGATACACTTCTTTCACAAAGCTAAAACATCTTATATTTTGAAACGGAGGAAGGGAGTACTGCTGAATTCTGCTACTAGTAGGATATTAATTAAAAAACAGTAAAACTCACCTAGCTACAGCCCCTCACAGCGATTTGAGACCTTGCACCGTCAGATCAGCTCATCCAACGCTCCATATCAGCTGCAGTATTCCCGAACTGCCGCTCACGGAAATTACTTCGTCCAGTCGCAGTAAATGGGACTGCCCACCGTGCTCGGGCTGCTACTCTGCAGGCCGAGCTGGACGCCCTCATATTAACTAGGCTAAATAACTGTTGAACTTGATAAATGGGCCAACGAGTCATGCACGCGAGGGTCTTTATCTCTCGTCGCTTTTGGAAGGCAGAGTGGTGGCCACCGCCACCATTTATTTGTGCAATTAAGTGCGTCGTCTTACGTTTATTTTCCTTCGGGTGGTGGTGATGAACGTGCGTTTCATGTCTGTCCAGTTCTCGTCTTCAGTTTCTTATATAAGTTGGGAATAGTAATTTCCTTATACAGAGTATTCTATTTGTCTCGGCGTTGTAATCTAATCACTCCGCATGTTCTTGGCTTAGGGTTAGCAGGAGGAGCGAGGGTGGTGGTCAGTCGAGCTTCATCCATCCAGGAAAGGTTGCGTCTTTGTTGTCGCACATGCACCACCGCTGGAAGACGTGCAGGGCCAGTCTACCCCAAATATGGACGCGAGTGTTGTCTGGGGTCACTGCTAGATGGAGGAGATGGACAGGTTGGTCGACATCGGGGCGCTGATAGAACCATCTCCCTTCTCAAATTCGTCGTATTCCGTAGTTCAATCATATGTCTGCTTGCCAATTTGGATTGGAGGTAGTATAAGAAGTTTTGATTTATTCGTTTCCAGCTTGTATTGCTTTTCTTTTTAAATTCGACTGTATCTTATACTAGCTCTCAACTCAAATATGCAATTGCGTAATTCTGATTAGCAAGCTATTCTGTTCTCAAAGGATTTTATACATCAGATGATTCTTTTAAATGCCAATGATTTTGTGGATGCAGAACGCACTGTGCACCCCTTCCCCTCGCCATGGCACTTGCCAACCTCGATGGCCTCTACTCCTCATTGCCATGGTACTTCAGAACCGCTGGCGAGCCTTCGTGCAACAGCCCCTGGCCATCCGTGACATAATAATGCCTCTACTCCTCTATATCTATTGATTATAGACGTCCCTAACTAAAATTCTCTTTTAGAAATATTCACCGGAAGGAATGGAGGTCAAACATAAGGAATGCGTGACATGCCACTCTGGTCTTTGCTGGGCTAGAGTATTTATATGCATCTCTCATCAGAATTAGATATATTTTTACTCACGGACTAGCTCATCACTCATGCTAATCAAAATTGAAGGCTTTTGGACATCAGTTTATGCCCAGGCTGGGTGAGGCATTTCTGAACCATTTGACTATTCGTAATTTGTTTTCCTTAGAACTATGCCCACTGGTGTTATTCAGCTAGGACTGCATGAAGGGGACCAGAGGGAGCTAATATGTGCAGGCGGAAGGCAGCTCTACCGTTTCAGTGGCAAAATGACTATAGTGGTGGTAGGCAGACAAGGCATCTGACTGCAGCGACACCTTGGAGCCAATCATGTAACTCGCCATTCCAGAGCTTAGTAACAAATCATGGTAAATATGGATCAGTGTGAAACTTGGTAATTAGCACCTCTCCAGCACATTGTAAAAGATTATTTTTCAATATTATCTTAAAAGAAAAACTTTGTACAGGTGGCCATGTTCGTGAAGCTTGCTATTGAGATCATGTCGCTAGCTACTTGGACACTATTGGGTTGTTGCGCTGGTAGTTTGTTGATATCGAATTTGATTTATCTCAAAGCAAACAGAGTTGCTGAAGGTTGTTTGTTGATCTCAAAGCTGATTTACTTTGTTGCATATGTTATTTCTTCATCGCTGCTAAGTATCAGAGCTTCTGATATGGTGGTTTGTTTCCCTGTTATCCATCTCAAAAGCATAGGTCCGTAGTGTCTATGCTGAGGCGTTCTATAGCTATGACCAGTATTAGCGTTACATATTTTTAGTATTGTACTTTATTTTTTCTGTGAAGATCTGTATGTGTAGAACAATACCAGTTTAGTGTTTTCAGGATTAACATACCTGAATAAGTGACTTTACTATATTAAGTTCAAGCAGCGTGATCACCAAAGCAATATAATTGGTTACCTAATCAGTGTATATTTGAAGTCTAGAGATAACAATGAATACAGCTTGTTCTGAAGCAAGTAAACGGACAAGTTCTGAATCATCTTTGGTACAATTTTTGAAACTAAATCATATCTTTATCATTTCAGCACCTTGGTTTGTATTGTTATGTATCGGGATTGAGAATGTGGATAACAAATGTTGGAGCAAGTATTCTAAACAATAAAGAATTTACAGAGAGTAAAATGATGCATTTAAATGTGTCCTTGTTGTAACTAACCACTTTTTCCATATCACTCTTTCATGCGATAGAATCAACCGAGATTTTTGATATGTTGTTAACCAATTTGAAATTTATGTTTTCATAAGGTGCACTATTTGCATCAGAAATATTTATAGTTGATGGTAAAGAAATTGTAGTTTGATCATGTAAACAAAGATGTCCCACCATAACATCAAGCCATCATAATTCAAACATTCAAGTTATACGCCGCATCTCAGTTATTCTCAAATTTGTATCATTATTTTCAGTACAAAGACGGGCGCGGCAAAGTGCGCTTTTATGTTCTAGTACTATTGATACGACGAAGAGCTAGCGTCCATCAAGGGCTGAGAGGTGCTGAGAGCGCGCACATGAGATATTCAGCTCATGGAACTCGCTGTCGTTGCGATCTTGCAACTCTCTCGATCTCACTGAACAATCTCTGACAAAAACAGATGAAACCGACGGAGACACTGGTGGATTTTGTTGTAGTGTTCAACTGACTGCTTTTTCTGTTCTTCCTTGTATTTATTCTGTTAAGATTGTGGCCTCCACTTCCTATCGAGCCGCGCCATCCCACGGCCGAAGCGCTCACCGATTAGGGATATTATAACTGGGACAAAAGGGAGGCATCTCACGACCTGTGTGTTATTGGTCGTTGGATCGCGCTCTGGATAAGTCTTCTGCCGTTGGATCTCTACCTCATTTCGCACTGGGCTAAATATCCCTAGAGGATGCTCCTCTGGTGATCAAATGAGCCTGTTGTGGTGAATTGGGCCAGAAAATACCCACTAAAGCCCAAGTTGGTAAAAACGACACCAGAAAATCATTTTGCTCGGCTAAGAAAAAGCATCAGCCGATGAAGTACGAGGAGGCGCCTCCTCCCATCCCGACCTTTCCTATGCTAATACTGCATCGTCGCCCTTGCGCTAGCGGCACCGCCGCTGCCGTCGACCAGGACCTCCAGAAGTGGCTCCAGACCCTAGACCTTGATCTAGACCAGTCGCGACCTTCCACAGACCTCGATCTAGACCTCGAGCGGTGGATCCACTGAGGCGGCGCAACCAGAACCGACGATGTATACAGGCGCACTGTTGTCCAAGGACAGGGGCTTACATTCCCTACAAGATGGAATACCTCTAGCGACTCAGGGTGAACCTTGGGTGGCACATCCATGCCATCCTACTCACTTCCTCTCCCTCAGCGCCGCAAGAGCAGCCCTGCTTCGCGTGCCAGGTATGTCCGCACCTTTCCACCTCTCTGGGTGTGCCGCTGCTAGCTGCTATGTGAAGGTTCACATCTGATTTGATACTGGTTAGGCTGACGTGATGATTGGCGCAAGATGCTCGGAAGAGCCATGGAGGGGGAGAGAACGACACCAACCTTCCTAGAAAATCGCAACCATAGCCAGACGTGCCATTCGAGGAGTAGCAGGACAACCTCTGTGTGCACCTACTTCAGGGTTCACACCTCGCTGATAATTGTCTTCTAGATCTTTGTCTCGCGCTAACAATTGTCTTGCCTCGATCATTACACTACTGAAGACAGTTATGCGGTTTTAGAAAGATTTCTATGCTTATATCTGCAAGTGATAAATGCATAGACATGAGTGAACATTTGATATTGAGAACCACCTCTCTACAAAGCTAGCGAATTTTCCTGCTATGATTTATTATCTTGCTAATTATTTTATCTTAGGAAAATTATAACTGAGCAAACAGGCGGCCTCTCACAATCTGTATGTTCTGGCTGCCGGGTCGCGCTCTGGGTATGTTTTCTACCGTTGGATCTTCATCTCATTCTGCACTCGGCCATATCGGTTTAGTGGTGTTCTTCCTGAATTCTCAGCCTGCATAAAATATTGTATTGAGCAGAAAATGAACCGTAGAAACTATCTGATGGAGCAAATGAATAAGACTTGAATTCCATGTGTACAATTCACATATCAGAAATACCATAATTGGGCAGATTATTGCTGAAGTAACATGAAATTCTCCCAAAAATTGTGCTCGTGTATACCATTAAAGTTGATGTTTTTTGCAAAAGTGATTGCCAATGGACATTCTTCCAATTAATTAACTATGATTAAGTGCTCTTTTTGCTAATTCTTAGAAGTTCCATAAACATATTGATTTCTGAACTTTGGACCGTTCATATTTTCCCACGTTTCTTATAGGCGCTATAAACTCCAGTGTCACTGAATATGCATGGGAGCATTTTCAACTGTTATGGAGAGTCTGTAGATGATGGTCTCCCAGTTTTCAACGGTTATTTGGAATCTTTAGATAGTACTCCCTGATTTTGCCAAGAAGTGTATTTGGATATTCTGGGTAAGAGTTTGCTTGTTCAAATATGAAAAATTTGGGAACACCTAGATATTTACATAGCTTTATTATTCTGGTATACGGTTTATCAATACCTTCGAATGGACATGCCCAAAAGCAAAGAAATGATTTAGACTTCCATCTATATAATTGATGTTGTAACAATTTAGTAGCTTGTGATCAGAAAATTCCTCTTTCTTCTGTTGGTTTCTTGCACAATGAAGTTTTGGCTCAGATTTGTTATTAGGCTGGCCTGGCAAAGCTTAAATAGGAGACAAATAATACCTTTTAGGTAAATACAGATCTAAAGTCCAAACAAATAATTACCTACCATGTTGTTTACTTCTCAAATTTATTTACCTAATGGACGGGCGTTGCAACGCGCGCCTACATGGTCTAGTCCGATACTAAATCTACGGGTAGTAGTAGAACGTACAGGCCACGTCCACCACCAGCTAAGCAAATTCTATCGCTAACTGAATCTAACGACTAAGTCTAACTAGTTGAATGCCCGTGCTTTACTATGGTCCTTATTTTTTCTCGTAGTCTGTCACATATGTAAAATTCCACGTGTATGAATACAACTACAAGATAGTCTAAGAACCCATAAGATCCTACCTTGTTTGAAGTATATTCTGGCAACTGATATAACCGTCCATTTGAACATGAAATAAGCACTTGATTCTTTATTAACTAATGTCACGATGCTCTTTAGATATTGCCGTGCAATGTTAGAGATTGCCGTGCAATGTTAGAGATATTGTCTTCTGCTTTATTCTCATGATATTTTGAGCAAGTGTTGAAGATGGCTCTTGGGGTTCTGACTGACTGTTTTGAACTATTCAATACATCAACTTAGATATCTCAAAAATTGCACTCTTGAGGTCATCTTCAGGATGTGACGGCCGAATCCACACAACACAAGTGATCGTAGACCTAGCCTTGTACCTTCTTTCCCTTTATAGATGTTGACAAAGCTTTCTCCAGGTCTGATCGACTCGGGGACCTTGAACTCTGAGGTAGCAATCACAAGAAAAAAAGTCAGAATCAACATGTAAAGAAGAGATAAATGCAGAGATTCCCAAACAGAAGACTAACTAAGAATTGTAATAGAGTTTGTCCACAAAATTACATAAGTAATTAAAATCTAGAAGTCACCCTAACATCCATGATGAGGTTGACATCTAATAGATGGGGGCAAACAATACCAAAGGACTGTAAAGAGAAGTACCGAATACACGCATCTGGTCTCATCCCATCTTTCTCGCTCCTAAAAATCTTCCTAGAACAATAAAAGTTAATCGGAAAAAAAGTTCACCTCAATGCTGCACTAATACAAGCATTTACCAGGAAAATAAATAAACGCTAAATAAATGACATACTCCAAGTGCATACATATCAAATAAATATGTTTACAACCATTACATTTTTAAAGAGTCCACTAAGCGGATACCTATAATGAAAATATTATAATCTGCTCAAATTTGCCCAGTGACATATAGCTTTCTTACATACTAATTCGGTTTAACGATCCCCATAATATACATAGTGCACCCATGAACTCCAATCAAACAAATCTCTCGGGGGATAGCAACCATATAGTTTCTAGTTACCTAGCTAGTTCCATGGTTTTTACTTACATCAAAAGTTATTCAGATCATGTAGTTAGATACTGACAATAGCATGTCTATCATGGAAAGATAAAGTTGCAGATTGTACAAGTATGAAATTAGAAAACTAAATAGGAAGTTGGAGATTAATGGTAGTTCAGAGTTAGGTATCATGCTATAGTATGACATAGAATTGTACCTAAGCATAATGAAACATTATGTACTATCCATTAAGTATCTGAAGACAATCTGTCTTTCTCTTCAAATATGTTTCAGCCTTTTTCCTAAGGAATCAATCAATAGAAGACCCACTGATGTGAATAACAGATTTATTTATTTGAGCTTCCCAAATCTCTTCAGCCTAGTCTCTGCAGAAAACAGATAAATGTCACAAATGAAGAAGGTGATAATACAATCAACCGAGCACATGACTGTAACTGAAAACTAAAAAAATCAGAATATAAATGTTCAAGTATTTATTATCAAGAAATTCCAGTTTCTCACTGAAAGATTGTAAAACCTAATTTATAAGCTATTTATAAGCTATTCACGAGGTGCTAAAGCTATGGAAGTAAGGTCGTGTGAGCAAAACTATGCATGCATGAATAAATCAAAAGTATTCTCATCTGGCCCTGCTTATAGTCAACACTATGAGCCAAGATATACGGAGAAGGAACTGCAACTGTAAGGAGGAGTAACTAAAATACCGTCAATGCTGATGGATATGGAATGTGCTACAGAGAAATACTGAAAAAGTAAAGCATGAAAATCACAAATACTTATTTTTCTATACCCGAGTAAAATCATGCCATGCGATTTGAGCATAGTAAATCCAGGAACAGTACTTCTGGTTAATGTGACAATACACAAAACTTCCGGTACAATATAATGTCCAAAAAATACAAAATTTTCACACTCCTAGAATCATATCACAATTTTAGTTTTCATGTTGCTAATTTCTCTACCATTCACTTTTTACACAACCAAGAGCGACACTGTTTCAACAAAGATGCACTTAATAATCTACTTGAAAAATAAAATAGCCTCAATAACTAAAGAAACTTAAATATATGTACACTGATATTGTTTTGTCTACTGAAAGTTCACCTTTATTTCCAATCATTCAAATGGAAGATCACTCACTTAATGTGGTTATGCTCTCACAAAGTATAATAACACTTTCCTTCCCATGCTCTGAAGTCTTGTAATTTTGAGGGGATATTCAGCATGATGTAAAGCTTACAAGATTATTGAAGATAATTACCTGGAAGGAGAAACTGATCTAGGCCTAGGGTGATGAGGGCGGAGAGGAGCCGGACAGCTATGCGATGCGACTAACTGCAAGATATACACAAGTAAACTCACACAATTGTAAGAGTAACCAACTGTAGATTCAAGTCAAAATCAGTGGCGGACCTAGGATTTTGCCAATGGGTATGCCACACTAAAAATTTGATGCCTATGTCGATAAATTATATTTACCTATCCAATAAATAATTGTAAAATTTGCATTGTAATACTAGAAGCAATAAATATTGTGTAATTGAAATATAAAGTTGAAAAGTTGCATACCATACAATGTTTCTGAAAAGACGGAGAAATATTTGAAGTAGCAACAACCTTTTTGCTTCATGTTTCTAAAAGAGGATGCAATATCTCCGGTTTCGCCGCCTTTCTTCATAACTGGTCGCTCAAAAGAATATATAAGTCCGACGATTGGCAATATGTGTAGCAAAACTATGTAAATCGTAGTTCAGTCTGAAGATACAAAACTATAAAAAATAAATACAATCAATCATAAAATATATATACACAATTCATTTGTATTTAACTATCCAGCCCTAATTAATGATAGTATTTGATTTTAGAATTAAAATACTCCCTCCGATCTAAATTAGTAGAATTGGTTTTGTCTAGATTCGGATGTATCTAGCACTAAAACAAGTCTAGATACATTCAAATCTAGACAAATCTGAGTCAACTAATTTGAATCGGAGGAAGTAGAAAAAGACTACTTGGATCATTAAATTTCGGCACTGGGCAGTGAGTACACGGCATGGCAGCGTCGATCATCGGCGTACTAGATCACCGAGGACGCGTAGTCCTGGTGGCCGGCGAAGGACGAGCTAGGCTCGACATTGAGGAGTTGCGTCGTACGGTCTTCCACGTCCCAACCTTGACTCGCGCGGCAGCATCCAGATCCATAGATTGCGGTCGCGATCAAGGCGATGCCGGCTCTAGCTGACTACGCATGCGCTCGCTTTCTAGGTCTTTGGATCGGTTGTTATTCTGCTACTAGCTACTAGATGCAGTGGGATTACGGTCTATGTATTATGTTGTAATATCCAATCAAATCTCGTAGGAGTCAAGATGTCTAGTATATGCATTGTTATGCTTTCTCAATCTGTCAATTGCCCCGCTGTAATTTATTCACCCAACATGCTATTTATCTTAAGGAGAAACACTTCTAGTGAACTATGGACCCCAGTCCATTCCTTTACCATTGATATACCATCTACTGTTTACCGTTTACTGTTTACTTTCTGCAAGCAATTACTATCTTTCACACTATACGTTTAATCCTTTGTTTTTAGCAAAACCAGTGAGATTGACAACATCACTGTAAGATGGGGCAAAGTTCTGTGGTTGTGTTGTGCAGGATTCCAAGTTGTTAGCAACACCTTGAAGTTGTTTCCTTACTCCTACTGGTTCGATAACCTTGGTTTCATAATTGAGGGAAACTTGCTGCTGTGCTCATCATACATTCCTCTTGGGGTTCCCAACGAGTTCTACATATCTTGAGCCATTAGCGTGCACGATATCTGGTCTAGTATTAACCAGATAGCGCAAGCTCCCAATCACGCTGCGATATAGAGTGGCGTCTATAGGGTTACGAGTAGGCTACACTAGCGTGAAGCAAAAACTTCTACCGCATCAACCAGGAATACAGTTGTTATAGATCACGGGATTACCACTAGACGCGCAGTTGCGGAACTCGATGAAGCATGTCCGGGCAATGTAGATGTTCTACGTCTCCTCCTTGTCCTCGTCCCATGAGTAGCTCCCCTTTGCACGGTTCATCCAAGTGTTACAGCTGCAGCACCTCCAAGGTATCCACACATCCGGGATGGAGCGTCACATGGCAGACTGCTAGGTCTACACGTGCAACACATGCGGAAGAGGAGTGGCGGCTGGGTGGAATGCTCAACCCTATTCAGCTCGCTTCACTCTCTCTTATATAGGCATCCCTTGTGGGCTTCTACATTAGCAGCCCATTAGTAGCCTAAGCCTGGTCTAATTCGGATCCAATCCTCATTAGGCTTCCAGCCCCTAAAGTGTGTGACCATATAGGTTCATACATGTATAGACATGACACGAGTACACTTACTCCGTCAATAGTTGGTAGCAGCCTCTAGCAAGACGTGCCAACTCCTAAACGCATATAAAGATCATTCGGACGAACCATCACAAGGTTGAGTACATGTCTTTCCCTTTGCCCTACGATATTTGGTCTAGCTCCAAGCTGACCTCTCTTTCTCGATACTGTGATTCGGAATCCCTTTACTAGATTAACTCTTAACCATATGTAGCACGACCATGCATTTATGGATCCGATCACTCGATGGGTCTAGAGATATCTCTCTCAAGAAGACAGGGGCAAATCCCATCTTGATTGACCAATGCCTTGTAGCATGTATTAGGACAAACCCGAAAGCTACCTTTATAACTATCCAGTTACGGAGCAATGTTTGATAGCCCCTGATGTCTACGCACTTCTATTCTTGTAGACAGTTGTTGGGCCTCCAAGTGCAGAGGTTTGTAGAACAGCAGCAAGTTTTCCCTTAAGTGGATCACCCAAGGTTTATCGAACTCAGGGAGGAAGTGGTCAAAGGTATCCCCTCTCAAGCAACCCTGCAATCAAGATACAAGAAGTCTCTTGTGTCCCCAACACACCCAATACACTTGTCAGGTGTACAGGTGCACTAGTTCGGCGAAGAGATAGTGAAATACAAGTGGGATGGATAATTATAAGTGGTAACGATGCCAGAAAATAGCTTGTTGGCGTGTGGTTGACGTGGGAAAAGACTAAAGGCAAACTTAAATAAAGATGGAAGCAAGCAAACATGTAACAGATCTAATTGCAAATGGTGTATCAATGCTTAGAAACAAGGCCTAGGGATCATACTTTCACTAGTGAACACTCTCATATAAATATATCATCTTCATGATACTACGCTGAACTACTCTCCGGTTGGACACTCTAATCCATGGTAGGGCTATAACAGCACACCTCAAAGTAAGCCTTTCCCATCTAGATAACCCCACACTGTCACCTTGAGCACTAGATGGTTCCAACAAACACCACAATTTCATAAAGACATCCAACTCCAAATATAACTCATAACAAGTATTTGAAATCTCTAGCCTAAGTGCCACCATGGTGTGCACACTGACAACTTCACACACATGGGGAGAGCAGAGATCTATTAAAGCACTTGAGTAGCAAGGTAGATATATAGATTACAAGCTCATGATCTCAATAAGATCATGCATAAAGAGAGATATGAACACATAGCTACCGGTAGAACCCTTAGCCTCGAGGAAGAACTACTCCCTCCTTATCATGGGAATCAGCAATGGTGATGGATATGGTGGTGGAGATCGATGGAGATGGCTCCGGGGGCACTTCCCCGCGTCCCGACAGAGTGTCGTAACAGAGACTTTCTATCCCCCGAATCTCCCCTTCGGTGGCGGCGGCACTGCGAAACTTTTCGTGGATTTCTGATTGACGATCTAGGGTTTTTGCCTCGGGAGGAATATATAGGCGAAAGAGGCAAGGTCGGTGGCCGGCCTAGGCTGGCCCGTGTCAAGGGGGGTGTGGCCACCCTGTGGCCCCTCTCCGACTCTCCTTCTGGCTCCGTGAGTCTTCCGAGAAAATAGTAACTTTGGCTTTTGTCCCGTCCAATTCCGAGAATATTCATTTTCTGACTTCCTGGAACCAAAAACAGCTGAAAATAGGCAACTGGCACTATGGCATCTTATTAATAGGTTAGTCCAAGAAATCATATGAAAAGTACTCCAAAGTTGGAACAAAACACAAGAAAGTAGATAAAACCAAGCATGGAACATCAAACATTATAGATATGTTTGCAATGTATCAACATCCCCAAGCTTAACTCCTGCTCGTCCTCGAGTAGGTAAGTGATAAAAAGAAAGAATAATTTTTTAGGTGACATGCACCATCATAAATTTGATCAAAGTATTTGTAAAACATTCAAAGCTGGGATCATAGTACTTCAATCATAACATCAAAGACAAAGTTCTAGCAATAAGACAAAGCAACTATGTTGTAACAGGAAAAGGCACAAACAAAAGATTAATGAATAACAATGCTTTGCAAGATGTTTGTTTGTTTCACATAAAGAAAACATAGCATAGTGGCATTCAGCTTGTCCCTCATAGAGTAGCAAACATAAATGCATAGGACACCTTCAAAGTTCATCAGAGTGACTAGATACAAATAGTTTAAAACAAGCAATATCAAGGTTATGCATCAATCAACAAGTCTTGGGACAATGCACATAGAACTAAGAATGGCCCCTATGCTCTCAAAGTAGGTGCATAAAGGTAGAATGTGGAGACTCAACATAAAAGTAAAAGAAAGGCCTTCATAGAAGGAAGTAGGGATTCAAGTTTCATAAAGAGCTTCCAAAAATTATGGTACTTAATAGCTTTCAGCTCTCATTGCCCCTATCATAAGAATCTTGAAGTGATTAAGGTTAAAGTGAACAAACTATGGTGTACATGCTTGACGAAGTATAAGTTAGAAATCTCATGTCCCTTGTATACAAGGGCCGCTCCTCATGCTACTCAAGTTTAGTCACCGGTAAGTTCTTGTCATCGTAAGTACATGTGTATCATAGAGAACCGCCAACGGGGTACCCCTTTGCCCGATGATACGGAAGAATCCCCATATCAAAATGACAAGGCAAGCAGACAACGAGCATCTCAGCAATCTTCTTATTTACCATGGGAATGTGGTGCTTTTTCTCTCTTTCCTCTTTTCATAATCTCTTTTTTTTCTTTTCTCTTTTTTTTCTCAATATAGGACTCTTTTTTTATAAGAAGAATGCTTAATAGACAACTCATTATGGTTATGCTGCAGGTTTCTACCATGTCAGCATGGATTAGACCAACGGCCCAGGCGTTTCTCTAACACATATACATAATTCCATGGACTTACAAGCTCCCCTTTCATTTCACACCGACGACATCCGTAGACAAAAGAGCATGATATCAACTAGGTACAAAGTACCCGTGCAATGTTGAAAGTGTTCCTCATGACAACATGGTTCTGCTAATCCCCAACAAATAAGTGCAAGCATATACAACATAGACGACACAATGGTTCAAGTTTATTAAGGGCAAGAAAAGTAAAGTGTGCCATCAAGTTCGTGAGAGCTTTAATCAATAGTTTTCTCATAACAAGTTTAATTTGGAAGGTAGATAAAAACATGAATATACTTTCAATAGCATATGCTAGTATGTAGGTATGGTGGACTCTTTGGAATAACTTGGTTTAGGGAGTTGGATAATGGCCATAAGAGAGCAATAATGTCCATAATCATGCAGAGCGACAAAACATCATTGATCAAAGCATAAAGTGATACTACAAGTTGAAAACTAAAGGATCATAAAGGCTATGGTGACTTGAGATAGTCATAACATGGTGTGAGCATGTGCCAAGTCAACCCAAATGAAGCATCAAAGGAGAATACCACTATACTATGCTTTAATATGATAAAACAACGCATGATTCATCCAAGGCACATTAAGAAATCTCAATTGTTTATAACAAGTCATGCTACAACAAAGAATACTAAGCATAAAGCCAAAACAATATCAAGCATGGCATGACAAAGCATAGGCCACTGTCAAAAACAAGCTCTCTTTACCACTTAAGCATAAACTCTCCTACTCTTTTCCAAACCAAACCAAACTATTTGAAAACCAATGTATGAAAGAGGGGGTCCAACCAATTTATTCAGCAAACTAAGAAACCCAAGCAAACGAAAAACCAAAACAAAAACGAAAAAGAAGACGCTCCAAGAACAACACAACTGTGCATGAAACAGTAAAAATGAAGCGTTTGGTAGAAACCTAGGTTTTTTATTGATGAAGAAGGGGATGCATTGGGCATCCCCAAGCTTTGACGCTTGTACTTCTTGGATGTTTCCTGGGGTGACACACATGGCATCCACAAGCTTGAGCTTTAGTCCATCCTTCATCTCATTACTCATTTCTTCCATACACCTGAAATTTTTCCTTCATACAAAACTTCACACAATCTTTATTAGCAACATTAGTGCACTCAAGATAATTGATCTTTAAAGTTCAGTTATAACACCAAGAAAACTTCCATTAAAACACTAGATACTGTATCACTTCCCTCAAAAGCTCAATTCCCAAAATAACTCAAAAGGAACCAACAAGAAGCAAATGCAGAGAATGACGTAAATCACAGACCAGCAGGTAAAGACGATTTTTTTCGAAGACCTTCTGTTGCTCAAATCAAAAAGTGTTGAACTAACGAAAGTTAGATAACAACCTGGGCAGAAGCACAAAAATTCACGCCTCAAAAGGACATACAGAGATTTTACACAAATTTTTACGGTGAAGAACAGAAATCTGTTTCGGGATAGCAACTTTCCCAATCATTACTTCGCTCTCATTAGAGGTTACTCTTGGCACAAAAAGCAAATAAAAAGTATAAGGAGCGATTATTACTGAAGTAATAACTTCCAAGACTCATCTAAACCTTTTGGGTTATCTCCCAATAAGTACTTTTCTTTAACGCCTTTAAGTTAGGCATGATAGTTTGAGAAGATACTCACATAAGAAATATGAATTGAAGTAAAAGAGAGCATCAAGAAGAAAATTTAAAGCACATTTAAGTCTAACCCACTTCCTATGCATAGGAATCTTGTAAAGAAACAAGTCATGAAAGCACAAAGCAACAAGCATAGTAAAGCAAAACAAGTGCAACTTCAAGACTTTCAACATAAAGAGGGGAAACTTAATATTATTGAGATACATAAAACCATGTTTACCTCTCTCATAATAACTTTCAGTAGCATCATGAATAAAAGTAACAATATAACTATCACAAGAAACATTCTTATCATGAGCCATATGTATAAAAGAATTAATACTCCCCACATAAACATAGTCATTCTTATTGATTGTAGTGGGAGCAAATTCAACAAAATAGCTATCATTATTATTTTCATCACCATAATCATCAAATATAGGAGGCATATTGTAATCATAATTAATTTCCTCCTCAATAGTAGGTGGACTGAAAATATCATAATCATCATTGCAATCATCATATATTGGAGGTATAGAATCATCATAAGCAATAGAATAGTTATCTTCCCAAGTGTGTTCATTTGTAAACATATCATCATTGGAAGGATCATGGATAGCACTAATAGTATAGCAATTATTAATATCATCATTTTCAGAATTGGTACCGAAGAGATTTTCAATATCAAAAGAAGTGTGCTTTTCCCAATCATGGTCACTACTATAGGTAACAGGCATAGGAACATCATCGAGTTCAGACTCATCAAAAACTATAATAGGAGCAACATGCTTAGGGTTAAATATCGTTTCCTCTCTCCTTTTACTCCTCCTTTTCTTATTTTTCTTCTTCTCTTTAGGAGGGAGAGGCTTGAAAGGAAGCTTCTCCATATACCCTGGTTCATTGTTAGAGACAATAGAAGAAACTTTGGAGGATTCCTCCTTTTCATTAATAAGACCAAAACACATATTAGTCATGTCATATTTTGGTAAGATCTCATCTTTTATAATATTTTGTATGTAAGTATTTGTGTGGCAATTATCAACACAATAAAGATGACAACCATGCATGACACTATTCATATCAAAAGCACCCATATCTACCAAAGAGGTTTTTCTTGATAACTCTTCACACCCCAAAAATAATGTAAGTTCATCATGCTGATTAGGAGTGATCATGTCATCACAATACAAACTTGCAGTACTCATTGGATTAGAAGGGCTATTATTATGGCCTGAGCATTGAAAATTGAAATGACCCACTTCAAAGCAAAGTTCACAAATAAAAGGATAGAGGGCACAAACTTTTTTACCAAGATCATTTAGAGCCCTATACCACGTTCTAGTTTTTTCATTCCTGTGGGTGATACAATATTCTTCTTCAATTTGATTATTCTCACAAGGTCTATGTATTCCAAAAAAATTAACATGCTTATAAGAAATAGTACTTTCAGAGGTTTGAGCATGTTTATTGCTATCATTAATAACAATGTCATTTTCCATGCAAGTGTCTTTAAAAGGCTCATGATACATGTCCCATTTTTCTTTAGGAGCATTAATATGAGAAGCAAAGTTTCTATAACAATCAACAAGAATTTGAGGATCAAGACCATATTTAGCATGAAGCTCTTGAAAATCAATAGTTTCAGCAAAATACTTAATGCAATCATACTCATAGTTTATACCTGGTTCTTTACCTTTGTTGTTATCCCAATCTTCGGTATTGCTTTGAATTGTTTCCAGAAGATCCCACTTAGCTTTGACCTCCTTACTTGTGAAGGATCCCTCTAATCAAGTATCTAGATAGTCCTTGTAATGTCCTGAAAGCCTTGCATAGAAATTATTAATAACAATATTACTAGGGAGCTCATGAATGGGACATTTGAGCATTAGTGACTTAAATCTCCCCCATGCTTAGGCAATACTTTCTCCATCATGAGGATGAAAATTATAAATGTAATTCCTATATTTATGAATTTCATGAGGAGGATAAAATTTAGAGTAAAAGAGAGATTCAAGTTCCTTCCACTCCAAATGATGAGGATCATCTAGTAGCTCATACCACTCCCTTGCTTTGCCCTTAAGTGAAATAGGGATTAGCTTCCTCTTAACTTGGTT
This sequence comes from Avena insularis, assembly GCA_023614405.1. NCBI lineage: Eukaryota > Viridiplantae > Streptophyta > Magnoliopsida > Poales > Poaceae > Avena > Avena insularis. The sequence continues at coordinate 203,577,130 of CM042694.1, forward strand.
CATTGAAATACCTGCACACTTGAACAACTCGCATAATTCATGTATAAAGAGTAAATGATCACCAGGATGGACAGTTCCATCTCCAAAATAGCAGTTATTCATAACACGCTCAACAATTTTTATAGGTATTTTAAAAGGGATGCTTTCAGTATGTGGATTTAACAAATCACAAGTATCATTAGAATTACCACATATGGGAGATAAAGTATCATTAGAGCAAATTTTCTTCTTTAAAGCTGGGGAATTAAAAAGATCATTTTCATAAAAACCAACTTCCCCAAGCTTAGACGTTTCCATACCATTAGTAACAAAGGTGTTCAAAAGATTCATACTAATAACATTGCTATTAGCATGAAAAGAAAGTTCCATGGGTTTTTTAATTTTCTTTTCAGACAATTCAAGTTCTATCTTAGGAAAAATACTAAAAAACTCTCTAATTTTGTTGTTGTTTTCCATTAAGCCTAACTAGTGAAAACAAGAAACAAAAAGACAAAATTGCAGAATCTAAAGGAAATAACTTCGAGCACTCACACCGGAGGATGTGAGTACCTTTTACCTTACCTCCCCGACAACGGCTCTAGAAAATAGGCGTTTGCCATGGGAGGTTCTTCTTCTTTAATCCTCCGGTGTGAATACCTTTTACCTTACCTCCCCGGCAACGGCGCCAAAAAATAGCTTGATGTCTACGCACTTCTATTCTTGTAGACAGTTGTTGGGCCTCCAAGTGCAAAGGTTTGTAGAACAGCAGCAAGTTTTCCCTTAAGTGGATCACCCAAGGTTTATCGAACTCAGGGAGGAAGTGGTCAAAGGTATCCCCTCTCAAGCAACCCTGCAATCAAGATACAAGAAGTCTCTTGTGTCCCCAACACACCCAATACACTTGTCAGGTGTACAGGTGCACTAGTTCGGTGAAGAGATAGTGAAATACAAGTGGGATGGATAATTATAAGTGGTAACGATGCCAGAAAATATCTTGTTGGCGTGTGGTTGACGTGGGAAAAGACTAAAGGCAAACTTAAATAAAGATGGAAGCAAGCAAACATGTAACAGATCTAATTGCAAATGGTGTATCAATGCTTAGAAACAAGGCCTATGGATCATACTTTCACTAGTGAACACTCTCATATAAATATATCATCTTCATGATACTACGCTGAACTACTCTCCGGTTGGACACTCTAATCCATGGTAGGGCTATAACAGCACACCTCAAAGTAAGCCTTTCCCATCTAGATAACCCCACACTGTCACCTTGAGCACTAGATGGTTCCAACAAACACCACAATTTCATAAAGACATCTAACTCCAAATATAACTCATAACAAGTATTTGAAATCTCTAGCCTAAGTGCCACCATGGTGTGCACACTGACAACTTCACACACATGGGGAGAGCAGAGATCTATTAAAGCACTTGAGTAGCAAGGTAGATATATAGATTACAAGCTCATGATCTCAATAAGATCATGCATAAAGAGAGATATGAACACACAGCTACCGGTAGAACCCTTAGCCTCGAGGAAGAACTACTCCCTCCTTATCATGGGAATCAGCAATGGTGATGGATATGGTGGTGGAGATCGATGGAGATGGCTCCGGGGGCACTTCCCCGCGTCCCGACAGAGTGCCGGAATAGAGACTTTCTATCCCTCGAATCTCCCCTTTGGTGGTGGCGGCGCTGCGGAACATTTCGTGGATTTATGATTGACGATCTAGGGTTTTTGCCTCGGGAGGAATATATAGGCGAAAGAGGCAAGGTCGGTGGCCGGCCAGGGGGCCTACACCATGCCCTAGCGCGGCCTGGGCTGGCTCACGCCAAGGGGGTGTGTGGCCACCCTGTGGCCCCTCTCCGACTCTCCTTCTGGCTCTGTGAGTCTTCTGGGAAAATAGTAACTTTGGCTTTTGTCCTGTCCAATTCCGAGAATATTCATTTTCTGACTTCCTGGAACCAAAAACAGCAGAAAACAGGCAACTGGCACTATGGCATCTTGTTAATAGGTTAGTCCAAGAAATCATATGAAAAGTACTCCAAAGTTGGAACAAAACACAAGAAAGTAGATAAACCAAGCATGGAACATCAAAAATTATAGATACGTTTGCAGCGTATCAGCCCTAAATTAGGTCGATCCACATCTCAAGTACATGCGATAATCTCAGGTCTAAGGACAAAACGTACACGATGTGTAAAGAGAGATGCAAGTATTATTGCCAGTGTCCAATTGGGTCAGTCCAACCCCATGTTCATAACATGTGTCCACATCATTTGTTTGACATATCCATGTCTATGACTTGCAAAACATAGTCATCAACCTATCGATGTGCTAGTCTAATATTCACGTGTGTCCTCACATGAACTCTGACTTGGGACAACTATTATATAACCATATAAGTAAAGAGTTTCACAAACAATTCACATAATTGCTAATCAATACAAGTTTCCTAATATATGGATATTCAAGGAACATTATAATAACTCATGGATACATATGAAATACAATCATCTCTATGATTGCCTCTAGGGCATATTTCCTTCAGTCTCCCACTTGCACTAGAGTCAATCTAGATAGTATCTAATACCTATTGCTCTTGTGCTCTCTTCATGCGCAGGCTGCGGGAGTGGCTTTGTCAAGGGATCAGCAACATTTAAGTCCATATGTATTTTGCATAATATGACACTACCATCATCAATGAACTCACAAATCTGATGGTAACGTATGTGGATATGTTTGTTCTTCTGGTGCTGTCTAGGTTCCTTGGCTTGTGCAATAGCACCATTGTTGTCACAATATAAGTCCAAGGGATTGGACGCGCCCTGAACCACACCAAGAGCGATCAGGAAATTCCTAATCCAAAGAGCTTCCTTTGCAGCCTCCGAGGCGGCAATATATTCAGATCCTATTGAAGAGGAGGTCACTGTATCTTGCTTGGAACTTTTCCATCTCACAGCACCACCATTCATGACAAACACATAACCTGATTGCGATTTGGAGTCATCTGAGTCGTTAAGGTAACTCGCATCTGTGTATCCCTTTACACCGAGTTCATCCTCATCTCCATAAACTAGGAACATATCCTTAGTCCTTCTCAAGTACTTAAGGATATTCTTTACCGCTGTCCAGTGGCTCTCACCTAGATCAGCCTGGTATCTGCTTGTAACACTTAGAGCATAGGAAACATCTGGGCGAGTACATGTCATTGCATACATGATGGATCCAATAGCCGAAGCATATGGAACCCTACTCATGCACTCTAGCTTAATCCAATTAGCCTCCTTGATCTATCTCTATAGATCTTGATACCGAGAATATATGCCGCTTCTCCTAAGTCCTTCATAGAAAAACTATTTTTCAATGAGATCTTAACAGACTCGAGCATAGGAATGTCATTTCCAATCAGTAATATGTCATCTACATATAAGATTAGAAATACAAGCAATTTCCCACTTTCTTTCTTATACACACAAGGTTCTTGTTCATTTTTTATGAAGCCAAACTCCTTTACACTTTCATCAAATCGAATGTTCCAACTCTGAGATGCTTGCTTTAGCCCATAAATAGACTTTTGAAGTTTGCATACCTTTCTAGCATTGTTTGGATCGAAAAAACCTTCGGACTGCATCATATACATGTCCTCAGTAAGGATTCCATTTAAGACAATCGTCTTGACGTCCATCTGCCATATCTCATAGTCGAAATATGCAGCAATGGCTAGAATGATCTGTATAGATTTAAGCATCGCTATGGGCGAGAAAGTGATGACCCACAAGTATAGGGGGCGTATCGCAGTATTTTCGATAAGTAAGAGTGTCGAACCCAACGAGGAGCAGAAGGTGCTGGCTAGTGGTATGGATCAGAAATTCTCTGCAAATACTTAGCAAACAGATTTTTAGGGGTTTTTGATAAAGCAAGTAAATAAAGTATGAGTAAATAAAAGACAGTAGGAATAAATGCAGTAAGTGGCTCAATCCTTTATGCAGCAAAGGACAAGCCGGTTGTATTACTTAAGATGACCAAACGTTCTTGAGGACACACGGGAAGACTGTCAAGTGCTTTCGCTTCATATAGTTGATTAATCTTCTTTAGTTTGCTAAGTGTTGTGTGGGTGAACCTGTGCTAATGTACCGACCTTCCTTGGACTAATACATACTTGTGATTATACCCCTTGCAAACATCCGTAAGTACAAGAAAGTAATTAAGGTAGAAACCTAACCACGGCTTTAAACTCTAAGACCCTAATGTCCCTTGTGCAATGGTTTCCTAACGGGGGTTCAGGTTTCTGTCACTCCGGCAACCCCTACGATTAGTAGCCAAATACACAATGCATTCCCCTAGGCCCATATAGATGAAGTGTCATGTAGTCGACATTCACATGACACCACTAGAAGAAGTACACCACAACTTAAATATCAAACTACTGAATCTTTCTCAACACAATTCCAATACTAACAACATGACTTCTCCCATGTCCTCAAGAACAAAAAGAACTACTCACAAGACATCATATGGATCATGATAAGAGATGGAATAATGATGTATAACAATCTGAACATAAACAATAATTCAATGGTTCACTCAATAGCATCAACTACAAAGAGTAATCAACACCAGGAAAGTTTCCCCTAAGAACTATGCAAGATTCAACCCAATTGTTACAGCAATATGGTGATGATGATGAGGGTGCTGATGGTGATGATGATGATGATCCCGATGAAGTCCAGCTTGATGGTGGTGTTGATGGCGACGATCTCCCCTCTCCGGGAAGGAATTCCCCCGACAGAATCCTGTCTGCCGGAGAGATCTTTCTCTCTCGGTGTTTTCCGCCCCGCAGAGGCGGCGACATATTTCTGTGGTTGCTCCCCGAGTATTAGGGTTTTGGGAGGATTATATACGCCAGAGGGGAGAGTTGAGGTGGGCAGGCCACACCACCTGGTGGCGCGGCCTAGGCTGGCCCACGCCAGGGGGTGGTGTGGGCCCCCTGTGGCCCATCTTCACTCCTCCTTCTGGCTTCCTTCGTCTTCTGGAAAAATAGGATTTTCCGTATATTTTCCCGGATTTTTTGATCTTCGCGAATTTTGCCTCCAAACAGCACCTTTTCCATCAGAATCCTGACTGAAGCGGTCCATGCTCCAAAAGTCATCAACCATGCAAAAACAGATGAAATAACATAAGTATCATCTCTTAATATGAAATATATCAATGAATAATAGTAAATTATGATATAGAATAGTGATGCAAAATGGACGTATCAACTCCCCCAAGCTTAGACTTCGCTTGTCCCCAAGCGAAACTGAGCTCAATAAACATGACCTCAGGTTTATGGAGTGAAGAGTCGATAAAAGAATACAGACAAGAAGCATCACATTCATCAATACATAGATCATAGTAGAAGACAACTCACTATTATATAACTCAACTTGCAATGAGTAAAGGAAACACAATAAAGGTACATAAAGTAAATCATAATTGGTAATGGCAAACTTAGCTCTTGGTCGAAGAATAGTTGATAAATTGCTGGAGTTCACAAATAACTGATTTTCAATGATAGCTTTCTAAGTAGTAAACACCCAGATAAGAGCAAAGTGCAAAACAAGGAACATAAGAAACATGATTGAATAAATCATCATAAGAATGAATGAAACACAACAACTCAAAATACTTGCTGAAATAGAAGGGAATAGGTTTACTGACTCAATTAAAAAGTAAAAGAAAGGCCCTTCGCAGAGGGAAGAAGGGATTTCAAGTTTCATAAAGAGCTCCCAAAAATTATGATACTTATTAGCTTTCAGCTCTCATTGTCCCTATCATAGGCATATTTAGGTGATTAAGGTTAAAGTGACACAACTAAGAGGATATGCTTGTTATAAGTTGAAATCTCATGCCCCTTACTTACGAGTACCGAACCTCATGCTACTCAACTTCAGTCACAAGTAAGCTCTTGTCATTGTAAATACATATGTATCATAGAGAACTGCCAACGGGGTACCCCTTGCACAAGATACAAGAGCTATCCGATAATCAAAATGACAAGGCAAGCAGACAATGAGCATCTCAGCGATCCTTTTATTTGCTATTTGCATAGGTTTTTATTAAAGATGCTTCATAGGATGCTCACTATAGTTATGTTGCAAGTTTCCACCATGATTAGGCATGGCTTAGGCTAGCGGCCCATGTGTTTCTCTAACACACATATAAACTCCATGATCTTACAAGCTCCCCTTTTATTTAACACCACCGGGATCCATAGGCAAAAGAATCATGATATCAACTAGGTACAAAGTACCAGTGAAATGTTGAAAGCATTCCCCGTGATACATGGTTCTGCTAACTTCAACTTATAAAGCGCAAGCATATACGCAACAAAGAAAGACCCAATGATTCAAGTTTATTAAGTGCAAGAAAATAAGGTGTACCATCAAGTTCGTGAGAGCTTTAATCACTAATTTTCACATAACAAGTTTAATTTGGAAGGTAGATAAAAACAAGAATTTACTTGGAATAGCAATAATGCTAATAGGTAGGTATGGTGGACACAAATGGCATAGGTTTTGGTTTAAGGATTGGATGCACGAGAAGAATTCCCTCTCAGTACAGGTTTTTGGCTAGCAAGGCTGGGTAGCAAGTATAAGAGTTGAAGGAAACAAACAAACATACAAGTGATAAAAACAAACATGCAATCTTCCTTGGAAGCACAAAAGATCTTAACTAGAGAATACTAGACTTATGAGCAAATCAAGAAAGAAAGATGATGAAATTATAATTCTTTAAAAGTACTTTTATCTTTTTCATTCAACTCTCAAAAATAGTGTTGCTACTGACCGAGCCAGGTTTTCCAAAACCAACTAGATTAACTTGATGATCCCAAAGTGATACCAATACTAACAATAAGATCAATCATATAACCACGAATTGAAAACTAATATAAGATATGCAAAAGAGTAAATGATAGAACTTCTCATTAATATTCCATAACGGCAACTCACACCAAGGGATACATATCTAATGAGAGAGGGGACACTTCCATAATGCAAACCATCCTACATGATAAGTTCTCTAATCATGATATGACTCTACTAAAAAGGTAAAAAGATAGAAGATAGTGATGTGATACCGTGGCACTCCGCCAAGCTTGGAACAATCCAAGGGGATGCCAAACCTAATGACGAATTGCTCCTTCGGTGGTGGTGGTATCCTTTCGATGAGCTCTTTGATTAGTTTCCCCAAGTCCTCAATCTCGAAGGTGAGATTATGAATCAGCTGTGAGTTTTGCTCAATGCGGCTCATGATCATGTCGGGTTGAGAATTCCAGCTCTTGCGATTCTTTCCCCACTCTTCCTCCTTGAAGTCTTCTTTTCCTGCATGGCTAGAACGAGGCAAATCCCAATTGGAGGGTAATTTCTCCTTGGGCATATTCTAGTATTGATCCTCATGGATAAGGGTATGGAAAGGATTCTTGGCGCGTGGGGGAAGTGACCACAGATCTGAACAGTGATGAGGAGGGTTCCCTCTAATTGAAAAAGTCCTGGCAGGGTTTGCCACCACTCCAATGCTTGCAATGGTAGTGCCGGTGTGCTTTGCCTCCTCTTCATCTTCACTCTTGATCTCCTTCTCCTACCCGAGGTCTTGGATATCTTCCTCCATAGGCTCCTTTCCTTTATCCTTGGAGGACACCATTGTGCTTCCAAATTTTCAAGAATAGTTCCTAGCAGAAATAGATCGAAATGAAAACACGACGAGAACACGATATACGAACCTCGAGGGATCCGGGGGATTATATATTACGAAGTTTCATAACAAAAGGAAGGTATTGGGAGAAAACAGGTCGGAGTCGGAGTCCGGAGTGGCCACACCACCTGGTGGTGCGACCAGGGGTCGGCCCGCGCCACAGGGTGGTGTGAGCCACCCTGGCTCCGTTTCTCTCCCTCTTTCGCTTCGTAGCTTTCCTTATTGACTAAAAACTGCAAAAATATAGTTGGATAGTATTTTCGTTGAACTTTTCTTACCAGAACTGTTACCTATTTGAAAACGGACTCTGCAGGTCTTTGAATTTGGCCTTTAGTAGATTCTTCCGGAGTCACCACTTGAATACATCAATATCTTCATCTTCATACACTTATTACTTGAGTCATGAAACCTTTCACTTCCTTATTACACCATTATCTCCATTGCCTGGAAATTTTTTCACACAAAACTTCACATAGTTCTCATTAGCAACATTAGTATAAGTGAAGTGATAAAACCTTTTGAGTTTAACTTCAACTGAAAACCATCAAAACATAAGCTACTGTAGCAACTCCTTCCGAAAACCCAAAAAGAATTCAAAAAGGAAATCGAATAAAGAAGCAAATGCAAGAGTGGCAAAATCTGTCAAAATAGACCAGCAGGTAAAGATCAATTTTTTCGAAAATCTTCTGTTGCTCAAATCAAAAAGTGCAGAACTAATGAAAGTTAAATAACAACCTGGGGCAGAAGCACAAAAAATTACATCTCAATATAACAGACATAGATCTCTTACGAATTTTTACAGTGAAGCACAAAAATCTATTTCGGGACAGCAACTTCCCCAAATCTTACTTTTCTCTCATTAGAGGTTGATCTTGACACAAAAACCAAACAAAAAGGATAAGGAGTGGTTATTACCAAAGTAATAACTTCCCAGACTCAAAGAAACAAAAACAAACTGAAAGCAAAAATAAATTGGGTTGTCTCCCAAAAAGCTCTTTCTTTATAGCCATTAAGATGGGCATGATAATTTTGAAGATGCTCACATAGGAATATGAATTGAAGTGAAAGAGAGCATTAAGAAGCAAAAGTGCACACGTTTAAGTCTAACCCACTTTCTATGAAAGGGAATTTTGTAAACAAACAAGTTGTTGAAACCAGAGGCTACTAGCATAGGAAGGCAAAAGAAGTGCAACATAAAAACTTTCAGCATAAAACGAGGAAACTTGATATTATTGAGATACATAAGAACACTTTTCCCTCTCTCATAGTAACTTTATGTATCATGCATAAACTTAACAATATAACTATCACAAGGACCATCGTAACAATGATCACTTATTCTAACAGAAAACACAGGAATACTTGTTCTCATAACACTACTTTGTGAAATAATATTAGAGGTATCCTTACAAAGGATAGTGTGTACCTCTTTTTCATATTTAGTAACAAAGTCTTTCACATTTGCTATTATAGGTTCATCAACCATTTGTTTATCAGGTTCAACAGCTTCATTCGTACTTTCATTAACCATACTAACTATCATAGAATGTTCCTTTATCTTAACTGGGAAAGGCATTTTCTCAATGTAAGGTTCAGGTAAAACATGATTAGCAGTATAAACTTCAGTATTTCTTGTAGGAACACTCTTAGCAACATCTTTATAAGGTTCATGATACTTATTCCACTTCTTTTTAGGCACTTCAATATAGGAAGCAAAAGCCTTAAAGTAAGAAGCAATAGCTTGAGAGTCTAGACCATAAGCATTTTTAATATTTTGAAAGTCATCAGTTCCCATAAAAGATTCAATGCATTCATAATCACAATTTATACCTGATTTTTTACCTTTGTCATTCTCCCAAGCTTCAGCATTGTCTTGAATACGGTCCAGAAAATCCCATTTAGCTTCTTCTTCCATGCGAGTGAATGATCCAGCACAAGAAGCATCCAATAAATCCTTATCTTGAAGAGAAAGCCTTGGATAAAAGTTATTGATAATAATATTGTTGGGGAGCTCATGAATGGGACATTTGAGCATAAGTAACTTCAATCTCCCCCAAGCTTGAGCTATACTCTCTCCATCAAGAGGCCAAAAGTTGTATATTTGATTCCGATCTTTATGAATCTCACTAGGAGGATAAAACTTTGAATAAAAGAGAGGTAATATTTCCTCCCATTGAAGAGCTTGACCATTCTTCAGTAGCTTATACCATTCCTCAGCTCTTCCTTTTAGTGATAATGAGAATAACTTCTTCTTAACTTGATCTGTAGTAATACCTGCACACCTGAACAACCAGCATAATTCGTGTATAGAGAGTAAATGATCACCGGGATGGACAGTTCCATCCCCAACATAGTAGTTATCCATAACACGATCAATAATTCTTATAGGTATTTTAAAAGCATCATTCTCAGCAGGTGGTGGTTCATCTACTACCTTAGCAATGGTAGTAGCATTACCAAATAAGAAACTCAGTGAGTTATCCATAATGAAAATAAAGCAACTAACAGAAGTAAACAATACTCATAGTAGAAGTTTCATTTACTGGTTCCACTCTCCAATAGCGCTTCACTCCCCGGCAACGGCGCCAGAAAATAGTCTTGATGACCCAGAAGTATAGGGGGTGTATCGCAGTATTTTCGATAAGTAAGAGTGTCGAACCCAATGAGGAGCAGAAGGTGTTGGCTAGTGGTATGGATCAGGAATTCTCTTCAAATACTTAGCAAACGGATTTTTAGGGGTTTTTGATAAAGCAAGTAAATAAAGTACGAGTAAATAAAAGACAATAGGAATAAATGCAGCAAGTGGCCCAATCCTTTATGCAGCAAAGGACAAGCCGGTTGTATTACTTAAGATGACCAAACGTTCTCGAGGACACACGGGAAGACTATCAAGTGCTTTCGCTTCATATAGTTGATTAATTTTCTTTAGTTTGCTAAGTGTTGTGTGGGTGAACCTGTGCTAATGTACCGACCTTCCTAGGACTAATACATATATTATACCCCTTGCAAACATCCGTAAGTACAAGAAAGTAATTAAGGTAGAAACCTAACCATAGCTTTAAACTCTAAGACCCTAACGTCCCTTGTGCAATAGTTTCCTAACGGGGGTTCAGGTTTCTGTCACTCTGGCAACCCCTACGATTAGTAGACAAATACACAATGCATTCCCCTAGGCCCATATAGGTGAAGTGTCATGTAGTCGACGTTCACATGACACCACTAGAAGAAGTACACCACAACTTAAATATCAAACTATTGAATCTTTCTCAACACAATTCCACTACTAACAACATGACTTCTCCCTTGTCCTCAAGAAGAAAACGAACTACTCACAAGACATCATATGGATCATGATAAGAGATGGAATAATGATGTATAACAATCTGAACATAAACAATAATTCAATGGTTCACTCAATAGCATCAACTACAAAGAGTAATCAACACCAGGAAAGTTTCCCCTAAGAACTATGCAAGATTCAACCCAATTGTTACAGCAATATGGTGATGATGATGAGGGTGCTGATGGTGATGATGATGATGATCCCGATGAAGTCCAGCTTGATGGTGGTGTTGATGGCGACGATCTCCCCTCTCCGGAAAGGAATTCCCCGACAGAATCCTGTCTGCCGGAGAGATCTTTCTCTCTCGGTGTTTTCCGCCCCGCAGAGGCGGCGACATCTTTCTGTGGTCGCTCCCCGAGTATTAGGGTTTTGGGAGGATTATATACGCCAGAGGGGAGAGCCAGAGGTGGGCCAGGGCGGCCACACCACCTGGTGGTGCGGCCTAGGCTGGCCCACGCTAGGGGGTGGTGTGGGCCCCCTGTGGCCCATCTTCACTCCTCCTTCTGGCTTCCTTCGTCTTCTGGAAAAATAGGATTTTCCGTATATTTTCCCAGATTTTTTGATCTTCGCGAATTTTGCCTCCAAACAGCACCTTTTCCATCAGAATCCTGATTGAAGCGGTACATGCTCCAAAAGTCATCAACCATGCAAAAACAGATGAAATAACATAAGTATCATCTTAATATGAAATATATCAATGAATAACAGTGAATTATGATATAGAATAGTGATGCAAAATGGACGTATCAGAATGTCTCATTGTAGTCAACTCCTTGAACTTGTCGAAACCTTTTGCAACAAGTCGAGCTTTATGGATGTGAACATTTCCATCCATATCAATCTTCTTCTTATAGGTACATTTGCACTCGATGGCTTTAAAACCATCAGGCATGTCAACCAAGTTCCAAACTTGATTTTCTCCCATGGATTCTATATCGAATATCATGGCAATCAGCCATTTCTTAGAGTCTGGGTCCACCATCGCTTTTGCATAGGTCGCAGGCTCATCATTGTCTAACAATAATAATTCCCGCGCTTCGTGGAGCCTCGCCAACCTTTGTGGTTGTGGTGCTTCTATTGCCACGGGTTCCTCAACTTGTTATGCTACAATAGCATCACTCGTAGAAGCACCCACGACTGGCTCATCTTGAACTTCTTCAAGTCGCACCGACCTTCCACTCGTTCCCTTTGTGAGAAACTCTTTCTCTAGGAAAACACTGCTACGAGCGACAAACACTTTGGCCTCTTCTCGGTTGTAGAAGTAATACCTAAGGTTTCCCTTGGATATCCCACGAAAATGCATTTATCCGATTTGGGTGTTAGCTTGTCTGACTGAAGTCGCTTGACAAATGCATCACAACCCCAAATCTTTAGAAAAGATAAACTGGGATTCTTTCTAGTCCACATCTCATATGGTGTCTTAACTACAGATTTAGACGGTACCCTGTTTAGTGTGAAAGCTGCTGTTTCTAGAGCGTAACCCCAAAATGATAATGGTAAATCCGACTAGCTCATCATAGAACGAACCATGTCCAACAAAGTTCGATTGTGCCGTTCGGAGACCCTGTTTCTTTGAGGCGTTCCGGGCGGCATGAGCTGCGGAACAATTCTGTAACTCTTAAGATGGTCGCTAAATTCGTGACTTAAATATTCACCTCCACGATCAGATCACAAGGCCTTTATTTTCTTGCCATGTTGATTCTCTACCTCACTCTAAAACTCTTTGAACTTTTCAAAAGTTTCAGATTTATGCTTCATCAAGTAAACATAGCCATATCTATTGAAATCATCATTGAAAGTAACGAAGTAGGGATATCCTCCTCTGGCTATCATGCTCATTGGTCCACACACATCAGTATGTATGAGTTTCAACAAGTCTGTCACTCTCTCAGGAAAACCCATAAAAGGCGTCTTGGTCATCTTTCTAAGTAAACAAGCTTGACATGTCTCGTATGATTCAAAATCAAACGAAGTTAGAAGACCATCACCATGGAGCTTCTTCATGCACTTTTCACTTATATGCCCTAGACGACAATGCCATAAATAGGTAGGACTCAAATCATTAGGCCGAAGCCTTTTAGCACTAACATTGTAAATAGATGTATCATCAAGATTTAAAATAAATAACCCATTCACAATGGGAGCATCAGCCATAAACATAGCATTCTTAGAGATTACACAACCATTGTTTGCACTTGTGAATGAATAACCATCCCTCATCAAACATGAAGGTGATAAAATGTTTTGACCCATACTAGAAATGTAATAACAATTATTTAATTCCATAATAAATCCTGACGGAAGGTGAAGCTCCATGACACCGATGAATAATGTAGCAACCCTTGCTTTATTTACGACGCGAAAGTCCACTTCACCTTTCTGCACTTCTCTAGTCCTTTTTAGCCCCTGCGTCGAATTGCAAATATGAGCAACCGATCCGGTATCAAATACCCAAGAGTTAACATAAGAATCTGCGAGAAAAATGTCCACAACATACAACAAGCGTACCTAAGTGGGAAGTACCCTTACTTCCACTCTTCTTCAAAGAAGCCTGGTACTTGCCGCAGTTTCTCTTCTAGTGGCCATGTTCATGACAAAAGAAGCACTCAGTGTCTTCTACAGGTCCTGCCTTTTGCTTGGGTGCAGGGTTTGGCTTAGGGATCGTATCCTTAGCCTTGCCCTTCTTCTTCTGCCAAGAAGTGCCCTTTTTCTTGAAGCTAGGCTTGTTCTGCACAGCCATCACATGGCTATGCTCTGCACACTTCTTAATGTCACATTCTGTTGTTTTCAGCACCCCACATAACTCATTAAGGCCCTTCTCCACCCCATTCATATGGTAGTTCGAAATGAAATGCCCATAGCTAGATGGAAGAGACACCAAAATGAAATCAGTAGCCAACTCCTGGCCTAATGGAAAGCCAAGCTTTTCCAAAGTCTGACTGTAGCCAACCATTTTGATCACATGGGGGCCTATAACTGCTCCCTCTGCCAGCTTACATGCCCCAAGGTCCTTAACTGTTAAGATGACCTTGTTAAGCTCACCAACCCTTATGCATGTAGGTATCCGATATAAACCCATCCAGCCAAGGGAAACCACGGCACCCTAATTTCATAGACCCACCAATGATTGTATAGGGCATAGGATGGTGCAAGGTTTGGTTGGGAGGACATGGTTTAACTTAAACATTATGAGAGATCGTTCTACTTCTATGAACTAAGCATGCATAGTAGTAAAATGCAAAATAATAGCATTCATATAGATGTGATACAGTATGACCCATTTTCTCATGGTGATCTCCATCGTCATAGAACCTGTCCACCATGATGATCTCCATCTTCACGCTCTATGCGAGCCATCCTCCAAGTGATGAGTTCTCCAAGAACTAATACAAGCTATTACTCCTGACAGCTAGTAATCAAAATTCATGGTATTGAAATCATCATAAGTTGGCACGCAGGCCATTACAATAATTAACAACACATTTGGCTCCAGCCATGTTGCCCTACTCACGACACGCAGGCCATGAAAAAAATACGTACATGCATCACATACATTTTTGGGCCATACTGATCACATACATCCTGCAAAAACAAGTTGTGCATAGAATCGGATTCTACCGGATCATGTCAAATCGCAGCACCTAGGAACCTTAACGAGATACAAAAGGGGCTACGACTAAGGGGGGTCTAGGGGGTCTCCCCTTGTAGGGTTCCAAGGGGCAGCACCCCTCGCGGTATACAATTTGTTTTAAGGATTTTGATCGAATCTATACAATTTTCTTTAAGGATTTTGATCGGCAAATCAAATTTACCATAAACCGACTATTGTTCTAATTCGATCAATTTCCTTTGACCATGGTACATCGATTCAGATCTAGTTCCTAATTCGATCAATCATATTGATCTTCGCGTGATTCAACTAGATTTATGTATCGCTGTCTACCTCGATGGCGGAAACCGACCGGTAGGGGTAAGTTGTTCGACGACCTTAGAATCACGATCATGGAAATCAAGATCTGAGATCAATCCAAAACCACCGCCATACAAACGATCACATCATTCACATCAATCTACATATCACCATATGCAAACTTCCCGAACCTATGAATGAACAACATCAGCTCTGATACCACTATAGGGTTACGGGTAGGCTACACTAGCGTGAAGCAAAAATTTCTACCGCATCAACCAGGAATATTGTTGTCATAGATCACGGGATTACCACTAGACGCACAATTGAGGAACTCGATGAAGCACGTCGGTGAAGTGTAGATGTTCTACATCTCCTCCTTGTCCTCGTCCCACGAGCAGCTCCCCTTTGTGTGACTTGTCCAAGTGCTACAGCTGCAGCACCTCTGAGGTATCCACACGTCCGGGGTGGAGCATCACACGGCAGACTGCTAGGTATGCACGTGCAACACAGGCAGAAGAGGAGTGGGGGCTAGGTGGAATGCTCAACCCTATTCAACTCACCTCACTCTCTCTTATATAGGCATCCCTTGTGGCCTTCTACATTAGTAGCCCATTAGTAGCCTAAGCCTGGTCTAATTCGTATCCAATCATCATTAGGCTTACAACCCCTAAAGTGTGTGACCCTATAGGTTCATACACGTATAGACATGACACGAGTACAGTTACTCCATCAATAGTTGGTAGTGGCCTCTAGCAAGACGTGCCAACTCTACGCATATAAAGATCATTCGGACGAACCATCACAAGGTTGAGTACATGTCTTTCCCTTTGCCCTATGATATTTGGTCTAGCTCCAAGCTGACCTCTCTTTCTCGATACTGTGATTCAGAATCCCTTTACTAGGTTAACTCTTAACCATATGTAGCACGACCATACATTTCTGGATCCAATCACTTGAGGGGCCCAGAGATATCTCTCTCAAGAAGAGAGGGGCAAATCCCATCTTGATTGACCAATGCCTTGTAGCATGTATTAGGACAAACCGCAACCTTTATAACTACCTAGTTACGGAGTAGTGTTTGATAGCCCCAAATGAGGTCGATCCACATCTCAAGTACATGTGAGAATATCAAGTCTAAGGACAAAACATACACGATGTGTAGAGAGAGCTGCAAGTATTATTGCCAGTCTCCAGTTAGGTAAGTCCAACCCAATGTTCATAACATGTGTCCACATCATTGGTTTGACATATCGATGTCTATGACTTGCGAAACATAGTCATCAACCAATCGATGTGCTAGTCTAATATTCACGTGTGTCCTCATATGAACTCTGACTAGGGACAACTATTAGATAACCATACAAGTAAAGAGATTCACAAATAATTCACATAATTGCTAATCAATACAAGTTGTCTGATATATGGATATTCAAGGAACATTATAATAACTCATGGATACATATGAAATAAAATCATCTCTATGATTGCCTCTAGGGCATATTTCCTTCAGCGTCCACCAGCTTCTCGCCATCGTCCTTGCCCATTGGAGTGCTGCAGCTGTTGCAGTTGCTCAGGCCAGCGGTCTCGAGGATCTTTGCTGCATAGCTGTGCTGGCACAGCGTGATCTCGTCATCCGCTTGAGTCACCTCAATTCCTAGGTAGTAGCTCAGGAGGCCAAGATCACTCATCCTGAAGAGTTGCTGCATCTGATCCTTGAACTTGACGATGGACGCTGCATCTGTTCCGTATGATGAGATCATCAACATACACGCCCACCAACAGGTAGGAAGTAGCGTCGCTGCGCCGGTACACTGCGTGCTCCAGCGGGCTGCGGGTGAAGCCGAGCGTGTCCAAAGAGTCGTGCAGCTTGGTGTACCAAGCGCGAGGGGGCCTGACGCAGCCCATACAGGGCCTTTTTCAGCTTTAGTACTTGGCGCTCCTTGCCGAGAACAACGTACCCCGGCGGTTCCACAACGTAAACTTCCTTAGTGAGCTCTCCATTGAGGAAGGAAGACTTCACGTCCATGTGATGTACCTCCCATCTAGAGTACGGGGCGAGGGCGAGCAACAGCCGTACTATCTCCATACATGCTACAGGCGCGAAAACTTCCTCGAAGTCCATGCCTTGCCGCTGTGCATAGCCCTTCGTGACTAGGTGGCATTTGTGCTTCTCCACGACACCGACAACATCGCGCTTGACTTTGTACACCCACTTGAGCCCAATGGCTTTGTGACCCGTGGGAAGAGAGAAATATACCCAGGTTCCATTCTTGAGGATGGATGGCATCTCGTCATCCATGGCTTCCTTCTAGGACACATCGCTCAGTGCTTCGTCGATTTCCCGTGGTTCCTCTGCACTGAGAAGACACCACTCGAACGGCTCGTGCTCCGCCTCTCCCTCTATCTCGCCAAAGATACATGAGAGATGATGATAGCGGATGGGACCAGAGTCCATGTCCTGCGCATCATCGTGAGTGGGCGGCGTGGCCTAGCGCACCTTAGGTGCCACGGACGACATGCACAACCCAACCTCCACTGGTCCACGACTTGGTTCCCTTGCTGTCCCCGATGCTGGTGTAGAGGGGCACGACTTGTGCTTGCTGCTATCAAGCTCCTTAATGCCTGGCTCGATGGTGTAGACCATCGTGAACGTCTCCAGTGCCGTGTGCGTGGTAGGCACAGACGAGGCGTCGCTATTCTACTCTGCGTTCCAGTTCTAGGGCTTGCCTTCTTCAAAAAACACATCGCGAGTTACCTGAACTTTCTTGGTGGCAGGGTTGTAGATGTGATAGCTCTTCGATCATTGCTCATATCCAATGAACACCATCAGAGTGGACCGATCTGATAGCTTGGTGACACTAGGTCCAACTTTATTGACATGAACCATGCACCCAAACATGCGCAGGTGCTGCACATTGGACTTACGGCTGTGCCACGCTTCGTATGGTGTGACACCATTGAGGCTCCTTGTCAGCGTGCGGTTGGGGATGTACACAGCGGTGGTCACCGCTTCTGCCCAGAAGAAAGATGGCATGCCCATGCTTTTGATGAGGCATCGAGCCATCTCGACGGTAGTCTGATTCTGGCGTTCGATGACTCCATTTTGCTAAGGCGAGTAAGGAGCCATGGTGTAGTGCTTGATGCCCAGTGATTCGCAGTGCTTGTGGAACTCGATGGAGTTGAATTCACCACCGCGATTGGAGCAGAACGCGCGCATCTTGCATCTCCCCTCTAATTCCACCATAGCCTGCACCTTCTTGAAGCGATCAAACACCTCATCCTTCGATCTGAGCAGCTCGAGCCACATGAATCGGTTGTGGTCATCCATGACCAATAGGAAATATTGCTTGCCACTTGGTGATGTCGGAGTGATGGGGCCGCACAGGTCGGTATGGACCAGCTCCAGACATTGCTCTGCTATGAAAGCTGATGCCTATGGGAACGGTGCTCGATGTTGTTTTCCCAGCAGGCATCCGTCATAGTACTGGTCGATGCGCTCGATTGCGAGAATCCCTCGTGCCATCTGCTTGGACGCCATGGTGCGCAGGGCACGGAAGTGCAAATGACCCATGCGAGCATGCCAGCGCCATGACATGTCGTCGCCCTGAGCCAGTAGACACTTTGGTGAGGCAATTGTGAGCACGCCAGTGTAGAGTCTACTCCATGTGTGCTGCACATGGGCCAATAAGCGCTCCCCCCGGATCATGGATGGTCATGGTGTCTGCCTTGATGCCAATGGCGCACCCATCCTCGTCCAGCTGTCCTAGTGATATTATGTTGCTCTTGAGACTGGGGATGAAGAAAACATCGGCCTTTCGCACGTTGCTCCCCACCTTGGCTACGGAAGACGACAGTACCCTGGCCGCATATGGCCACGAGTGAGCCATCGCCAAACTTGGTTGTGCCGTGCATGGAATTGTCCAGCGTGGCGAACATGTGATGTTCGCATGTCATGTGGCTGCTTGCACCCGTGTCAAAGAACCACACGCCATCAGGTGAGGGAACATGGATCACCTTCTCTTTGTTGAGGAAGATAGCCTATGGCGCAACGATCTCGTGGACGACGGCCATGAGAAGACCTCCCTGTTGCTCGTCCTCCTTCTGGATCAGGTTTGCAGATTCCTGCCTCTTCTTCTCCCGGTCATGCTGCGCCTTTCTGCACTCCTTTGCCCAATGACCGGGCTTGCCACAATAGCGGCAGTTTCCAACACATCGTGGCGCGACATTGCTGTCGTCGGTGTGAGTGTGGTCACCGCCCTTCTCCTTCTCCCCACTACCATCGCCTGGTGGCTTTGGCCTTGGACCACCATGGTAGCCCGATGATGAGCCTTGCCCATGTTGTTGGCAGGCGGCCCACTCTTCTGCGGTGAGAAGAAGACGCCCGACATCCTTTGGCTCTAGCGCGCCGCGACCCTTAGATACATTGCAATTGTATCTATACTTTTTGATGTTCCATGCTTGTTTTATATCTACTTTCTTATGTTTTGTCCACACTTTGGAGTATTTTTATACACTTTCCGGGACTAACCTATTAACAAGATGCCATAGTGCCAGTTGCTTGTTTTCTGCTGTTTTTGGTACCAGAAAAGCCAGAAAATGAATATTCTCGGAATTGGATGGGACAAAAGCCAAAGTCAATATTTTACCGGAAGACTCACCGAGCCAGAAGACGAGACGGAGAGGGGCCAGGGGCTGGCCACACCATGTGGTGGCGTGGGTCCCCCTGGCCGCACCACCAGGTGGTGTGGGCCCCTGGTCCACCCTCTGACATCACCCCTTCACCTATAAGAAGCCTCACGATGAGAAATCCCTAAATAATCCAGCCTCCACCCTCGAAAAGTTCCACAGCGCCGCCGCCACCGAAGGGGAGATTCAGGGGATAGAAAGTCTCTATTTCGGCACCCTGCCAGGACGGGGAAGTGCCCCCAGAGCCATCTCCATCAATCTCCACCACCGTCTCCATCGCCGTTGCTGATTCCCATACTGAGGAGGGAGTAGATCTGGCTCGAGGCTAAGGGTTCTACCAGGAGCTATGCGTTCATCTCTCTCTCTATGCATGATCATATTGTGATCATGAGCTTTGTAATCAAGTAGATCTACCTTGATACTCAAGTGCTTTAATAGATCTCTGGCTGTCCCCACGTGTGTGAAAGTGATAGCGTGCACACCATGGTGGCACTTAGGCTAGAGATTACAAATACTTGTTATGAGTTATATTTGGAGTTGGATGTCTCTATGAAATTGTGGTGTTTGTTGGAACCATCTAATGCTCAAGGTGATAGTGAGGGGTTATCTAGATGGGGAAAGCGAAGTTTGAGGAGTGATGTTATAACCCTACCATGGATTAGAGTGTCCAACCGGAGAATAGTTCAGAGTAGTAGTATAAAGAGAAGATATTTGTATGAGAGTGTTCACTAGCAAAAGTATGATCCCTAGGCCTTGTTTCTAAGCATTGAAACACCATTTTCAACTAGATCTGTTACATGTTTGCTTGCTTCCATCTTTATTTCAGATTGCCTTTAGTCTCTTCCTACCCGTCAAGCTCTTTTCTGGCACCGTTACCACTTATAATTATCTATACCACTTGTATTTCACTATCTCTTCACTGAACTAGTGCACCTATACACCTGACAAGTGTATTGGTTGTGTTTGGGATACAAGAGACTTCTTGTATCTTGATTGCAGGGTTGCTTGAGAGGGATACCTTTGACCACTTCCTCCCTGAGTTCGATAAACCTTGGGTAATCCACTTAAGGAAAAACTTGCTGCTGTTCTACAAACCTCTGCACTTGGAGGCCCAACAACTGTCTACAAGAATAGAAGTGCGTAGACATCAAGCTATTTTCTAGCACCGTTGCCGGGGAGGTAAGGTAAAAGGTACTCACATCCTCTGGCTACTAAGTTATCTTCTAGTATTGTGGTGTGTGAGTGCTCAAAGTTATTTTCTTTAGATTCTGCAATTATATATTTTAGTTTCTTGTTTTTATTTTCACTAGTTAGGCTTAATGGAAAACAAAAAAATAGAGAGATTTATAGTATTTATCTTGAGTTAGGACACGAAGTGTTTGAAGAGAAAATTAAAAAACCTATGGAACTTTATTTGGATGCTAATAGCAATGTTGTTAGTATGAATTCTTTGAACACTATTATTGCTAATGCTATGGAAAAGTCTAAGCTTGGGGAAGCTAGTTTTTATAAAAACGATCTTTTAGGTCCCCCAAGCACGCAGGAGAAAATTTACTTTGATGATACTATGCCTCCAATATATGATGATTACAATGATGAATATTACATTTTCAGTCCACCTACTATTGAGGAGAAAATTAATTATGCTTACAATATGCCTCCTATATTTTATGATTATGGTGATGAGAATAATAATGATAGCTATTTTGTTGAATTTGCTCCTACTACAATTAATAAGAATGACTATGTTTATGTGGAGAGTATTAATTCTTTTATGCATGTGGCTCATGATAAGAATATTTTATGTGATAGTTATATTGTTAATTTTATTCATGATTCTACTAAAAGTTATTATGAGAGAGGGAAACATGGTTTTATGTATCTCAACAATATTAAGTTTTCCCTCTTTATGTTGAAAATTTTGAAGTTGCACTTGTTTTGCTTGCATATGCTTGTTGCTTTGTGCTTTCATGACTTGTTTATTTACAAGATTATTTTTCATAGAAAGTGGTTTAGATTTAAATTTGTTCCATATTTGCTTCTTGATGCTCTCTTTTACTTCAATTCATATTTCTTATGTGAGCATCATTGAAATCTATCACGCCTATCTTAATGGCTATAAAGAAAGAGCTTTTGGGAGACAACCCACTATATTTTTTACTTTCAGTAAGTTTTTATTTTGTTGAGTCTTGGAAGTTATTGCCTCGGTAATAACCTCTCCTTATACTTTTTGTGTGGTTTTTGTGCCAAGAGTAACCTCTAATGAGAGAAGTAAGACTTGAGAAAGTTGCTGTCCCGAAACAGATTTTTGTGCTTCGCTGTAAAATTCGTGAACAATCTCTGTACGTCGGTTTGAGCTGTAATTTTTTGGGCTTCTTCCCCAGGTTGTTATCCAACTTTCGTTAGTTCAACACTTTTCGATTTGAACAACATAAGGTATTCGAAAAAATTGGTTTTTACCTGTGGGTCTGTTTTGACAGATTTCTGCCATTATTTGCATTTGCCTCTTAATCTCTTTCTCTTTGAGTTCTCTTTGATCATTTGAACTTTTTAAAGGAAGTGCTACAGTAGCTTTTGTTTTAATGAAAGTTTTACTTGTTTCTGAACCAAAAGACTTATTATCTTGAGTATACTAATGTTGCTAATAAAGATTGTGTGAAGTTTTGTATGAAGGAAAAATTGCAGGTGTAAGGGAAGAGTAATGTAATGAGATGAAGAATGGACAAATGCTCAAGCTTGGGGATTCCACCCCATGTCACCCCAAGAAATATCCAAGAAGTACAAGCGACAAAACTTGGGGATGTCCAAGGCATCCCCTTCTTCATCAATAAAAATTTCAAGTTTCTTCCAAACACTTCATTTTTATTGTTCCATGCACGGTTGTGTTGTTCTTGGAGCGTCTTCGTTTTTTTGTTTTTGGTTTTATTTTGCTTGGTTTTCTTAGTTTGCTTGAATAAATTGGTTGGACCCCCCTCATTCATGCATTAGTTTTCAAATAAGATTGGTTTGGATTGGAAAAGAGTAGGAAAGTTCATGCTTAAGTGGTAAAAAGGAGCTTGTTTTTGACTGTGGCCTATGCTTTGTCATGTCATGCTTGATATTGTTTTGGTTTTATGCTTAGTGAATTTTGCTGTAGCATGACATGTTATAAACAATTGAGATTGCTTAATGTCCCTTGAAAGAATCATGCATTGTTTTAGCATATTAAAGCATAGTATTGTGGTATTCTCCTTTGATGCTTTATTTGGGTTGACTTGGCGCATGCTCACACCATGTTAAGACTATCCCAAGTCACCATAGCCTCTATGATCCTTTAGTTTTCGACTTGTAATATCACTTTATGCTTTAATTAATGATGTTTTGTCGCTTTGTATGATGCTATTATTGCTCTCTTAGTTGGTAGCTCCCAGTCTTTTGCTAGCCTCCATACCAAGTATGAGTTCCACTCATGCATCCAACTCCAAATAAAATCAAGTTATTCCAAAGAGTCCACCATACCTACCTATTAGCATTTGCTATTCCAAGTATATTCATGTTTTTATCTACCTTCCGAATTAAACTTGTTATGTGAAAATTAGTGATTAAAGCTCTCACGAACTTTATGGCACACTTTACTTTTCTTTCCCCTAATAAACTTGAACCATTGTGTCATCTATGTTGTATATGCTTGCACTTATACGTTGGGGATTAGCAGAACCATGCTATCATGGGGAACGCTTTCAACATTGCACTTGTACATTGTATCCAGTTGATATCATGCTCTTTTGTTTATGGATGTCGTCGGTGTGAAATGAATGGGGAGCTTGTAAGTCCATGGAGTTATGTATGTGTGTTAGAGAAACGGCTGGGCGGCTGGTCTAATCCCTGCCTAATCATGGTGGAAACCTGCAGCATAACCATAATGAGAAATCTATGAAGCATTTTTCTTATAAAAAAAGAGACAGAGATTGAGAAAAAGAAAAAAAGATGAGAAAAGAGAGAACAAATCACCATTTTCCCATGGTAAATAAGAAGATTGCTGAGATGCTCATTGTCTGCTTGCCTTGTCATTTTGATTATGGGATAGCTCCTGTATCATGTGCAAGGGGTATCCCGTTGGTGGTTCTCTATGATACACATGTACTTACTATGACAAGAACTTAACGGTAACTAAACTTGAGTAGCATGAGGAGCGGCCCTCGTATTCAAGGGACATGAGATTGCCAACTTATACTTTGTCAAGCATATACTCCATAGTTTGTTCACTTTAACCTTAATCACTTCAAGATGCTTATTATAGGGGCAATGAGAGCTGAAAGCTAATAAGTACCATAATTTTTGGAAGCTCTTTTTGAGACTTGAATCCCTGCTTCCTTCTATGAAGGACCTTTCTTTTAGTTTTATGTTGAGTCTTCATCTTCTATCTTTATGCACCTATTGAGAGAGCATAGTGGTCATTCATAGTTTAATGTGCATTGTCCCAAGACTTGTTGATTGATTCATAACTTTGATATTGCTTGTTCTTAAACTATTTGTATCTAGTCACCCTTATGAACTTTGAAGGTGTCCTATGCATTTATGTTTTGCTACACTATGAGGGACAAGCTGCATACCATTCTCATTATGTTTTCTATATGTGAAACAAACAAACGTCTTGCAAAGCATTGTTATTAATGAATATTTTGTTTGTACCTTTTCATGCTACAACATAGTTGCTATGTCTTATTGTTAGAACTATATCTTTCATGCTATGTTAAAGTACTATGATCCCAGCTATCAATGTTTTATAAATGCCTTGATCAAGATTGTGATGATGCATGTCACCTAAAAATTATTCTTTTCTTTTTATCACTTACCTACTCGAGGACGAGCAGGAGTTAAGCTTGGGGATGTTGATACATTGCAAACGTATCTATAATTTTTGATGTTCCATGCTTATTTTATATCTACTTTCTTATGTTTTGTCCATACTTTGGAGTATTTTTATACACTTTCTGGGACTAACCTATTAACAAGATGCCACAGTGCCAGTTGCCTGTTTTCTGCTATTTTTGGTTTCAGAAAAGCCAGAAAATGAATATTCTCGGAATTGGACAGGACAAAAGCCAAAGTCTATATTTTACCGGAAGACTCACGGAGCCAGAAGACGAGACGGAGAGGGGCCAGGGGCTGGCCACACCATGTGGTGGCGCGGATCCCCCTGGCCGCGCCACCAGGTGGTGTGGGCCCCTGGTCCACCCTCTGACATCGCCCCTTCGCCTATAAGAAGCCTCCCGATGAGAAAACCCTAAATAATCCAGCCTCTAGCCACGAAAATTTCCGCAGCACCGCCGCCACCGAAGGGGAGATTCGGGGGACAGAAAGTCTCTGTTCCGGCACCCTGCCAGGACGCGGAAGTGCCCCCGGAGCCATCTCCATCGATCACCACCACCATCTCCATCGCTGTTGCTGATTTCCATGATGAGGAGAGAGTAGTTCTATCTCGAGGCTAAGGGTTCTACCGGTAGCTATGTGTTCATCTCTCTCTCTATGCATGATCATATTGTGATCATGAGCTTTGTAATCAATTAGATCTACCTTGCTACTCAAGTGCTTTAATAGATCTCTGGCTCTCCCCACGTGTGTGAAAGTGATAGCGTGCACACCATGGTGGCACTTAGGCTAGAGATTATAATATTTGTTATGAGTTATATTTGGAGTTGGATGTCTCTATAAAATTGTGGTGTTTTTTGGAACCATCTAGTGCTCAAGGTGATAGTGAGGGTTTTCTAGATGGGGAAAGCGAACTTTTAGGAGTGTTGTTATAGCCCTACCATGGATTAGAATGTCCAACCGGAGAGTAGTTCAGAGTAGTATCATAAAGAGAAGATATTTATATGAGAGTGTTCACTAGCAAAAGTATGACCCCTAGGCCTTGTTTCTAAGCATTGAAACACCGTTTGCAACTAGATCTCTTACATGTTTGCTTGCTTCCATCTTTATTTCAGATTGCCTTTAGTCTCTTCCTACCCGTCAAGCTCTTTTTTGGCACCATTACCACTTATAATTATCTATGCCACTTGTATTTCACTATCTCTTTGCCAAACTAGTCCACCTATACACCTGACAAGTGTATTGGGTGTGTTGGGGACACAAGAGACTTCTTGTATCTTGATTGCAGGGTTGCTTGAGAGGGATACCTTTGACCACTTTCTCCCTGAGTCCGATAAACCTTGGGTAATCCACTTAAGGGAAAACTTGCTGCTGTTCTATAAACCTCTACACTTGGAGGCCCAACAATTGTCTACAAGAATAGAAGTGCGTAGACATCACCCTTCGATGCGGCGAGCCTTCCGCTCAGTTCCTCAATGGACATGGCGCTGAGATCCAGGAGTGTCTCGATGGAGCATGCCATCTGGCTATACCGTGGCGGCACCACGCGCAACAGCTTCCGAACGGCATAGAGTTCAGTGGTGTTGTCGCCGAGAGACTGTAGCTCCGCCAGAAGATTGGAGACACAGATCGCGAAATCCTTGACGGACTCGCCGTTCTAGAACGCCAGTGCCTCGAAGTCCTTGCAGAGCTTCTGGCAGCGCGACTCCCGCACTCTGATGTCGCCGACACGCATGGCCTTCAGTGTATCCCAAGCGACCTTTGCGTCGTCCTTGGCGGCGAGCACGGGCACCATCTCCGGCGGGACCGACCGCAAGATTGCGCCAAGTGCCTGGCGCTCCGCCTGCTCCGTCACATTGCCAGTGTCCACGGCCTCCCAGAGGCCGGCGCCTTGGAGCGCGATCCTCATAAGGATCACCCACTCCTGGTAATTGGTCCTGGTGAGGGTGGGGTACGTGGCACTGCCTCCGCCGCCGCTGCCCTCGCGCACGATCTCCCTAACCATGATCTCGCCGCCATCGCGCCTTCGTCCCCTACTTCATCCGTGACTCTGGGAGCGCGCGCGACGCTGGGATGCCGATCTTTCAGGCGTCTTGGAGGCGAAGGCTCCTGGCGCAGGTTGTGGTGCTGGAGGTGTGCCGACCATGATCGATGAACACTCGCTCTGATACCAAATGCTTTGCGCTCTTACAACTCTCTCAATCTCACTGAACAATCTCTGACGAAAAACAAGAGACACAGGTGGATTTTGTTGCAGTGTTCAACTGACTCCGTTTTCTGTTCTTCCTTGTATTTATTCTGTTAAGATCGTGGCCTCCACTTCCTATCGAGTCGCGCCATCCCACGGCTGAAGCTTTCACCACAAGGAACTTATCTATCTCCTTCTCAAACTTGATCGCCTTTTTGGGGTCGACGATCCGATCCTGAATCTACGGGTAGTAGAGCGTACAGGCCATCTATCGCTAACTAAATCTAACGACTAAGTCTGATACTAAACTGTATCATGACAGTTCAGAGATTATTGCCTATCTGAATAAAACTAGAGATTACTTTGAGCTTAGTTTGGCTAACACTCGCCATATCCCTCAGCGCCGATCTCCCTGAACGCCGCCACGAGGCTCGGCATCAGATTGGCGAGTGCAAGCCTTAGCCCGGCCGAGCAGGGGCGGTCCCTGCTCCCGCAGTTGTCTCGGGCATCACCGGCGAGCGTACCAACGATGCATCCCTGCAAGTACTCTTGGCATGCCGTTAGAACAAACCTCCCCCTGTGACGAAAGTGGTCCCTGATGAACCCTTCAAATCCTTGGGGTGGCCGGCGTAGTAGGTGCAGCATGGTCCGTAGGGAGAGCAGATAGGCGTTCTCGCTGTAGGGCGGCGCATTGCGGCAGCCCTCCGGTGTAGCATCCCAATTGTCTAACAATTGCAATGCTACTAGCCTAGTCTATATAATGGCTACTTCCTATATATAATTGTTGCATCATAATTATATCATGCTCATGTCATCATGCCACCTTGCATTTGAGCATCATATAAAACCCTTTATGTTTTGGTTCTTCTCTCATATGCATCATTAATTGTATTTGCCTCTTGATATTGTATTTGGTTATTGATATATTGTTTAATGCCCAAGTTGAGTTGGGGGCATATCTTTTATTAACTCCACCACCTTTCTTGTCATCATCCCATCATTCCACCATTCCACCATATATGAGCATTGCAACTTATTTGGTTTTACCTCTAGCTCATGTGGGTTGGGATGGATCCAATTCTATCTCCACATGCTCTCATATATGCACCATATTGTTTCCACATTATTGGTTTATGAGAGCCACATGGCCACCTTTGCATGCCTTGTGAGTGGAACCCTTTTTCTAGCTTCCATATGGGTTGATTTGGGGTTTATGCTCATGTTGGGATATTTTTGGGGCTTACTAAATACCTAGTGGCATATACACACTAGCAAGTCCCATTTTTATTCAAATATGGTCATCCCCTTCTACTCCACATGGAGCATTCCTTCAAATTCTTTTGCTTGGCTTTATTCCACTTTTGGGGATGCATAAGAATAGTGCCATGTTAATATAATTGTTTTCACAGGAATAAACATGGCATTAATTATTTTGCATGTGCCATGCAAGAACCACCACATTCTAGTCTTTTGGATTTTATTTGAATCTTTGAGTGGATCATCCCCCATATCTCCATCTACCCTCTTCATGCTTGTTTATTTGGTTCATGCTAAAAACCCTACACCCATCTCCATCCATCCCATCACCCCTTTATCTCACCCATATCTTTTTCTTTTAATTAAAACTCTTATGCATGATCATATGAGGCTTATTCTTTTCTTTCTCTCTTTTCTCTCCTAGCCTAGTTCTTCTAAACCCTAATCTCCCTTTACCCCTCTCTCTTTTTCTATCTCTAAACACTACCACCATGATCTATCCCAACCCTAAACCAAACCCTAACCCGATGCCCTCTCTAGCTAACCCTAGCTACCCACATACTCTCTCTCTCTCTCGGCCTCTCTCCTCTCTGCCTTGCAGGCCCCACCTGGCCACCCTGGCCCCACCTAGCTACCATCCACCCCAAGCCCTAACCCGAGCCACTACTCCTACTCCAACCCTAGCTCCATGCCACCCCTCTCTCTCTCTCTGCCACAGCAGCCCCACCCGAGCCTACCCCTCCTTGTCCTCGCCCTGACCCACCTGGCAGCCTCCATCTACCCTCCCTCTGCCCCTGCCGTCCAGCCCGAGCACGTGAGGAGGAGAGGAAAAAGGTGGCACCGAGCCACCCTCATCTACCCCCTGCCACGGCTGTTTCTCCTCCCTCCCTCCTTTTTCCTTTCCCGCACGGCTCTCCTCTGCCTCTCCCAGATCTCCCCAGGCCGCTCCCATTTCTCCCTGCCTTCCCCTACAACCACCTACCCCATCGCCGGCCACCGTCGGTCTCCACCGTTCCCCCCTCTTGCAGCCGGTGGCGAGGTGCTCTTGGTGTCGAGGAAGACCGAGGACCCTCCCCTGCTTCGTCCTGTACGTACCAGCGAGGAGGAGGAGGACCAGAGCCGCCAGGACCATCACCGCTCGCCGAAACCCTAGATCGCCGGACCGCCAGCCTCGTCGTCGATCCGCTGCTCCTCTGCCCGATCCGACCGCACCAACAACCTCCCGGTGAGCTCCTCCTTCTCCCTGACACCTCCGTCCTCGCCGTGACTCCCTGTTCTCGTCGGACCAACCGTCGAGCGCTCTCGGTGCGTCGCGTCCGCGTGCGTCCTCTGCGTCGTCGCGCCGCGAAGAACCTCATCTAGCCGCCCATCCCCCTCCTAGCAACCTCCCCGAGCCAGCCGCACTAGCTAGCCCCATCAGCGCGGACGGCCGCGACCATGCTCGATCCCCCGCTGCGCACAAGGTTTTCCGTCGGGCCGTGGAGACGAAGAAACGAAAGATGGCGCTGTTTTGCGCTTAGCCCTCCGTTTTCTCTCGTTCAACCCATGTACTCGCTAGCCCCACTGTCACCAGACTAGCTTTTTGTAGAGAGGTCCCTCTGTTTTCTCGGTAGAACCAGCGCTCCACCAGCAGCCCCACTGTCATTCCTGCCTCCCTCACATCCACGGGTTTTCACACAGTGTCCCAGCCACTCGGCCCCACTTGTCAATGACTGCGGCTAGGTCTGGGCTGAGTAACAAAAGTTTCTGTTCTTTTCTGTTTTAATTTAAATCTTTTCAATTTGTTTTAAATTCAAATTCAAATCTGTTTTTAAATAACTTTTCAAATATTATTCCAAATAAAACAAATAATATATGTTTTGAAATCAGAAAAATATGAGGAATTCAAATATGCCCTTCAAAATATAATTTGAACACTTTAATTTTCAAGTTGTTTAAAATTACAATAAAATGCCCTTTTGCCTTAATTAATTAATAACTTTTGTTTTATAACTCCAAATTTAACAAATAATATGTCTAAAATGATCAGCTCGACGAGACCTTTCTGTTTATGCATTCCATGTTCTGAATTGCAGCATGCATCATATAAATATAAAGTATACAGCAAATTATTTGAAGATAAAAGGTGATTAAAACACCATAAAATGATTTATTCTTGTATTCCACACCTCACCCATGCCATGCTACATTATTGCCATGCAAATTGTGCATCATTCATCATGGCATGATTGTTTGCTTGTCGCATTTTTATTCATATGCTTGTGCACTTTATTTATGTTGGCCCTTGTTTGTTTGGTTCTTCTTCGAATAGACAATGACGAGGATATATCAAGAAACCCAGGAGCACTACCTAGATCCTTCTCTCGCTTCAACTGAGCTGCCAGGCAAGCACTACCACATGCTTGCATACATATAGTACCTATTGCCTCTATCTTATTCTTGCATCATTGAGTCGCGATTGCATTAAACTGAATCCCAAGTACTGCATAGCCTTTACTTTTAAACCCCACCGAAGCTTGTTCCTCCATCCCTTGAGCCATTACTACAGGAGTTGTTTGAGCCATGCGGGTCGTAGAACAGCATGTGTAGGGTATATGAGTGTCTGATGGATAACGAGGTACCTAAACAACTTAACCTGAGTAGTAATGGGATAACTAATAAAAGTGGCACCGGTGAGCAATATCTGCTATTTGGTTTTTCATGCTCACTTGTGTCCTGGGACCCGAGTACTTGATTCCTGTTCCTTGAACATTCGCGCTATCCACATCCGGGAGGCTTATGAACCCCCCTGAGCCAGAGCTTGATTCATTCTTATTTCTTGGGGCCACAAAGTAGTTTGGGGCTTTATTTACTATCCTGTACTTATGCCATGCTTTACTGCTTTATTTAAGATTGTGCGAGGAGCACCTGTACTGTTTAGGTAAGCGGAGTGTTTTCGCGGTATCGACAAGCCAGTCCACACTTTCGGATTCGATCGTTTCTGACCAGACGCAAACCTTGAGTCCGTCTCGGAGTCGGCTAACTTCGTTGCGGGTAGCTTAATGGGGTGGCCCCCTGAAATATTTCTGAATCCTGTGATCGCTTTGTCGTGAATGCCTCATTGGGTTTTGATTTGGTTTTTCCGAGGTTGATCGAGTGTGTGTTGCTATTTGTGCACCCCTGCAGGGTAAAACTTTCTGAAAGCCGTGTCCGTGGTTATGGACGACTTGGAGCATAGTTTCTCGATCATAGACAAGTATAACTAAAGTACCGCTTTTAAATTTGACTAAGTACCTGACTAGTAAATAGTGCAACACTCATGGAATGGATAATAAAACTGCCAACAGATGGGGGGTTGTTCGTCCGCTTCCTCGTTGGTAAGCGAGGAGGAGGATGGATCTGTTAATATTACCGTTATAACTGTTGTTATTAATTCACGGACATCCGTCTATCTTTGGTTAGGCGGATGGTTAGCGAGTATCTGTAGAATTGTTAGGGTTTATCTTTTGCTGCAATTGCGTCACCCTGTGTTGTGTCCCTTTAGAGGCATAAAGACTTGCTGAGTACCCCTAGGGTCTCACACGATAAATTGTTTGATTCGGATGAGCAGGTAAACTCGCAAGATGGATACTGGGTGGAGGCAGACGATGTTGGCAACGATCATTCGGTGTAGAGATTCCGGAACGGGATCCGTGAGATCTGTATGGATGTGTTTATTTATGGGGCATCTTATGCCGATTTGCTTCTTATCCGTACTCGGATCTTGTTTTCCGCTTCCGCTTGATACTCTGATGTTTGCTGTATGAGGAGGTATCCTAAACTATTATATCTATCTAGGATATTTGGATCTTGCCGTATGGCGTTGCAATATTTCTATTTCTTTTAGATGGAATGGCTCTGAGGACTGTTGTATGGTGGCTTGCATACATACTCATTTGTGTATGTAGTTGATCCCTTCGCCGATTACGCACTTTCGTTCTTGTCCCGATGTTTGGAAATGGTTAGGACGGCCAAAAGGTCTACCTGTGAGTGGCATTTGGGCCCCACCGTACTATTTTAACCATTTCCGGACATCCAGGCTTGTAACTAAGAGCGTAATTCACCGAGGTAGTTACAATTGGTATCAGAGCCATCCCGCCCTTCAGGGTCTCAGCCAAATGGTCGTTGTCAGTCTAGCAAATATTTTTGGTAGCTATGTATACTAGGGAAAAACAAAACGCGAGAGTAGGACTGCTTCCACTTTTCTTCTTACCCACCCACCCACCCTTTTCTGGTAAGGAAGTGTAATGTTTTCAATCCTCTTCTTAAAATTCAAACTAGGATTCACGTGTTCTGGGTTCCGTAGTACCATAGGTTGTGTGTGTGTGTGTAATTCCTTGTCTATCTGTTGCATCCAACTTGTTATCACAAGCTGCCTTTGGTTATCAACTGTTGGTACATTCCATACTGATAGGCTTTTGAAAACCGGCACGATCTATCTGACTCCTTGTTAACCGGTGCCATCTCCTTAAGGGTGTTCTTCCTTCCAGCATGCTTTCACAGAATTTGGAGTTGCTAATCGCGACCTGATAAGTGATTTTGCGCATCTATTGGTATTTTAATGCCAAAAATTGCGGAAAAATTTTCTTTGATACATCTGTGTTTCCACACTCCTTTCCAGTCGTGTGTGAAACATTATCTATCTCCCTTTTATCAGCATGTCCATGCTAACTCATTCTTTTGTCACCGGCGCTTAATCCTAGAGTTTCATTTCATCTCCAATTCTATTGGGCTAATTACATAACATGTGTCAATCCGATGCTGGTGATTGTAATTTGGTTCTCGGCATAGCTATATGACACTTATCATGAGTGGAATATGGAAAATGCTATCAACACTATCCTCCAAATGGTGACGGTTATCTCCTATGATTTTGAGTACACCGTGATCATATCTATGCATATTCAAGCATCTTTGGCAATCCGGAGTTTCTCAAAGCACTACGGCGGTCTATCATCATCATCCATCATGCCGCACATCTTTTGAACTCCATATCTGAAAATTCTCTTTGAGACGAGGGAATTGCATCTTTCGTCTCGGTAGCTTTGCTTGAGGTATGAGCTATCATCGTTTCTTTATCCAACATCTCTTTATCTTTGTAACCGGTGATCCGATCGACAATGTGAACCAGGTGACATCTCTTTTTCTTCCGAAGGACCAGATAATCTATTCTTCCAGTACATCTTCTTCAACACGAACCCGTGCTCTTAATATTGATCTTTCTAAGAGCGTTGAGCTCAGGAAGTGTTCGAGCATTTGTTCATTTCTCTCGCCTTTTGAACTTGGTATTCTGGGAATATCTTGTTAATCCATGGTGGTATATGTTGATAATATGCTTGCCTATTCGATATCAATGGAAGGACATGGAAGATCATCTGTGTCTCTTTCTCTCAAGCTTCGTGAGCACTGCCTGTGTGCAAAGTCTCAAAGTGTGAATTCTGGCTTCTTGAAGTCACCTATCTCGACCACGTCCTTCTGCTAAATACATTGCTTCAATTCTGGAATTAGCAAGTCCATTGTTAAATCCATCTCCTTCTTCAATCAAAACCGGAGTCTTTCCTTGTTGGCGAGTTATCAGCGTCGCTCCGCTGAAGATTTCCTCAAGGCTGCTAAATCTCTCTCAATCATTTCAAGAAGAACATGGAGTTCTTTCACCTCAGTCTCGTCAAGTAATTTCTTGAAACCCTCTCGTTCTATCGTCTATGCTCAATCCACCGGAGGCCATGAAGACTTTTCAGATGTTTTGTAATCCTTCTGTTCAAGTTGGTGCTATCTTTTCTGTAGCTGTTGAATCTTGCAGTTCTTATCCATAATCTTCCTTCATATCTTTCTGGTGGCTTGGTACTTCAGACATGACGACAACATCATCATGTTGATCTATCTTGGATCCGGTGAATCGTTTGCATCAATCTTTGTTTTCATATGGAGTTCCATGAGCTCTTCTTGTCAATACCTTCAGTCTGTTTCGGTAGTTGGGTTGCATGGTTTTCTTATTCATGTGCGGAGTAATGCTTTGAGTGCGGGATGGAGTAGCTACCATACCACTACTCTTATCATTCGCTCTCGTACATTGAATTGGTGAATTAATGTGATTTCACTCATTCCACGGAAGTTAGAAGTGGCCTTTATCCCTCGATACTTTTACTTCCATCTTTGTTTTTCCGGAGTGCTCTCTCGAAGAAAGTAATCAATAATCTCTTGTTGGTGGTCTGTCTATTCTAGATGGAGAAAAATCTTCAATTATCTGGTGGAAACAAACGCAAACTCTTTTCTGTCCTCGTCATTCTACCAATGCTCGACATCCCCAAACAAGATGAAAGGAAACTATCTCTCTCTTTGTTTCATCAATTCGTTTTTTGTGGTAAAGCCAATTATGGTTGATGCCATCAGCCGCAAATCTATTGCGTTAGCCTCAGGGCTAAAGAAAGAAATAAGTATATCTACAATAAACTCCAGATCCTCCATATTCTTTGCTTCTCGGGATTCCACCATGATCTGGCTTCACATCCGTCTCTGGAAGTTATATCCGCGCACCTCAATTGCGTGATCCTTTGGTTCTTACCGGCGCAAGAAGAATCTAATCCGACGATGTCTAACTAAATCTTTCTGTCGATATCAAGGGACTCTATTGTTTGAAGGCAATATTGTTTCCGAACTTCATTTCTCAAATCTGAGAGCAGATACGATGCTATCGTCATAGTGGTTCAAACCTCTCCAACCTAGCTCTTTCTTCCGGTGACACAAAGATTCATCCTCTCTAGTATCGTTAAATCTTTAATCTTAACGGCGTGTCTTTCTTTACCCAAGATACATCATCTTGTCCTTCCTTTCACAAGTGGTTCTATTCCCTTATCATGTTTCTTGGAAAAACCGAAGCTATGTCCATCCTATCCTTCTTGTCTCACGACAATCCTTCAATTCTTCTAATCCGTTGTTCTTGAAGCAAAACGCAAGACTCGCAACAAGTCTAGCAAGTTTTGCAAGGTGTAGTGGTCGCACCATTCCATGGTTCATCAACTTGGGAACGTGAGGGTCACCTTCGTTCGAACACCGCCTCTCCTTGTGTTGTTTTCTTCTTCCTAGAATCTCGGGGCGAGATTCCTGTTTAGTGGGGGAGAGTTGTAGCATCCCAATTGTCTAACAATTGCAATGCTACTATCCTAGTCTATATAATGGCTACTTCCTATATATAATTGTTGCATCATAATTATATCATGCTCATGTCATCATGCCACCTTGCATTTGAGCATCATATAAAACCCTTTTTGTTTTGGTTCTTCTCTCATATGCATCATTAATTGTATTTGCCTCTTGATATTGTATTTGGTTATTGATATATTGTTTAATGCCCAAGTTGAGTTGGGGGCATATCTTTTATTAACTCCACCACCTTTCTTGTCATCATCCCATCATTCCACCATTCCACCATATATGAGCATTGCGACTTATTTGGTTTTACCTCTAGCTCATGTGGGTTGGGATGGATCCAATTCTATCTCCACATGATCTCATATATGCACCATATTGTTTCCACATTATTGGTTTATGAGAGCCACATGGCCACCTTTGCATGCCATGTGAGTGGAACCCTTTTTCTAGCTTCCATATGGGTTGATTTGGGGTTTATGCTCATGTTGGGATATTTTTGGGGCTTACTAAATACCTAGTGGCACATACACACTAGCAAGTCCCATTTTTATTCAAATATGGTCATCCCCTTCTACTCCACATTGAGCATTCCTTCAAATTCTTTTGCTTGGCTTTATTCCACTTTTGGGGATGCATAAGAATAGTGCCATGTTAATATAATTGTTTTCACAGGAATAAACATGGCATTAATTATTTTGCATGTGCCATGCAAGAACCACCACATTCTAGTCTTTTGGATTTTATTTGAATCTTTGAGTGGATCATCCCCCATATCTCCATCTACCCTCTTCATGCTTGTTTGTTTGGTTCATGCTAAAAACCCTACACCCATCTCCATCCATCCCATCACCCCTTTATCTCACCCATATCTTTTTCTTTTAATTAAAACTCTTATGCATGATCATATGAGGCTTATTCTTTTCTTTCTCTCTTTTCTCTCCTAGCCTAGTTCTTCTAAACCCTAATCTCCCTTTACCCCTCTCTCTTTTTCTATCTCTAAACACTACCACCATGATCTATCCCAACCCTAAACCAAACCCTAACCCGATGCCCTCTCTAGCTAACCCTAGCTACCCACATACTCTCTCTCTCGGCCTCTCTCCTCTCTGCCTTGCAGGCCCCACCTGGCCACCCTGGCCCCACCTAGCTACCATCCACCCCAAGCCCTAACCCGAGCCACTACTCCTACTCCAACCCTAGCTCCATGCCACCCCTCTCTCTCTCTCTCTGCCACAGCAGCCCCACCCGAGCCTACCCCTCCTTGTCCTCGCCCTGACCCACCTGGCAGCCTCCATCTACCTCCCTCTGCCCCTGCCGTCCAGCCCGAGCACGTGAGGAGGAGAGGGAAAAGGTGGCACCGAGCCACCCTCATCTACCCCCTGCCACGGCTGCTTCTCCTCCCTCCCTGCTTTTTCCTTTCCCGCACGGCTCTCCTCTGCCTCTCCCAGATCTCCCCAGGCCGCTCCCATTTCTCCCTGCCTTCCCCTACAACCACCTACCCCATCGCCGGCCACCGTCGGTCTCCACCGTTCCCCCCTCTTGCAGCCGGTGGCGAGGTGCTCTGGGTGTCGAGGAAGACCGAGGACCCTCCTGCCGTCCTGCATGCAGCGAGGAGGAGGAGGACCAGAGCCGCCAGACCATCACCGTCATGAAACCCTAGATCGCCGGACCGCCAAATTTCGTCGTCGATCCGCTGCTCCTCTGCCCGATCCGACCGCACCAACAACCTCCCGGTGAGCTCCTCCTTCTCCCTGACACCTCCGTCCTCGCGGTGACTCCCTGTTCTCGCCGGACCAACCGTGGCGCTCTCGGTCGCGTGGCGTGCGTCGTCCTCTGCGTCGTCGGCGTCGCGAAGAACATCATCTAGCCGCCCATCCCCCTCCTAGCAACCTCCCGAGCGAGCCGGACTGGCTAGCCCCATCAGCGGCAGACGGCGCGACCGCGTCGATCCCCCGCTGCACAGGCAGATTTTCCGTCGGGCCGTGGAGCGAAGAACGATCTGCATGGCGCTGTTTTGCAGTTAGCCCCTCCGTCTTTCTCTCGTTCAACCCGCGGTACTCGCTAGCCCCACCTGTTAGCCGCACTAGCTTTTGTAGAGAGGTCCCTCTGTTTTCTCAGGCTGTAACTCGCGCTCCAGCCGCAGCCCCACCTGTCATTCCCTGCCTCCCTCGCCGCTGTCACGTGGGCCTGCGCCAGATGGCCCACCCCGCAGCCTCAGTGGCTAGGCGAGCCCACGGTGACAAAGGGTTTTCCGCGCGCTGTGTCCCAGTCAGCCCTGGCCCCACTTGTCAATGACTGCGGCTAGGTCTGGGCTGAGTAACAAAAGTTTCTGTTCTTTTCTGTTTTAATTTAAATCTTTTCAATTTGTTTTAAATTCAAATTCAAATCTGTTTTTAAATAACTTTTCAAATATTATTCCAAATAAAACAACTAATATATGTTTTGAAATCAGAAAAATATGAGGAATTCAAATATGCCCTTCAAAATATAATTTGAACACTTTAATTTTCAAGTTGTTTAAAATTACAATAAAATGCCCTTTTGCCTTAATTAATTAATAACTTTTGTTTTATAACTCCAAATTTAACAAATAATATGTCTAAAATGATCAGCTCGACGAGACCTTTCTGTTTATGCATTCCATGTTCTGAATTGCAGCATGCATCATATAAATATAAAGTATACAGCAACTTATTTGAAGATAAAAGGTGATTAAAACACCATAAAATGATTTATTCTTGTATTCCACACCTCACCCATGCCATGCTACATTATTGCCATGCAAATTGTGCATCATTCATCATGGCATGATTGTTTGCTTGTCGCATTTTTATTCATATGCTTGTGCACTTTATTTATGTTGGCCCTTGTTTGTTTGGTTCTTCTTCGAATAGACGCTGAGCAGGGGATATATCAAGAAACCCAGGAGCACTACCCAGATCCTTCTCTCGCTTCAACTGAGCTGCCAGGCAAGCACTACCACATGCTTGCATACATATAGTACCTATTGCCTCTATCTTATTCTTGCATCATTGAGTCACGATTGCATTAAACTGAATCCCAAGTACTGCATAGCCTTTACTTTTAAACCCCACCGAAGCTTGTTCCTCCATCCCTTGAGCCATTACTACAGGAGTTGTTTGAGCCATGCGGTCAGAACAGCATGTAGGGTATATGTGTACGATGGATAACGAGGTACCTAAACAACTTAACCTGAGTAGTAATGGGATAACTAATGAAAGTGGCACCGGTGAGCAATATCTGCTATTTGGTTTTTCATGCTCACTTGTGTCCCGTAGGACCCCGAGTACTTGATTCCTGTTCCTTGAACATTCGCGCTATCCACATCCGGGAGGCTTATGAACCCCCCTGAGCCAGAGCTTGATTCATTCTTATTTCTTGGGGACACAAAGTAGTTTGGGGCTTTATTTACTATCCTGTACTTATGCCATGCTTTACTGCTTTATTTAAGATTGTGCGAGGAGCACCTGTACTGTTTAGGTAAGCGGAGTGTTTTCACGGTATCGACAAGCCCAGTCACACTTTCGGGTTCCCAGTCGTTTACAGCCACTGACGCAAACCTTGAGTCCGTCTCGGAGCCGGCTAACTTCAATGCTGGTAGCTTAATGGGGTGGCCCCCTGAAATATTTCTGAATCCTGTGATCGCTTTGTCGTGAATGCCTCGTTGGGTTTTGATTTGGTTTTTCCGAGGTTGATCGAGTGTGTGTTGCTATTTGTGCACCCTGCAGGTAAAACTTTCTGAAAGCCGTGTCCGCGGTTATGGACGACTTGGAGCACAGTTTCTCGATCATAGACAAGTATAACTAAAGTACCGCTTTTAAATTTGACTAAGTACCTGACTAGTAAATAGTGCAACACTCATGGAATGGATAATAAAACTGCCAACGGATGGGGGTTGTTCGTCCGCTTCCTCGTTGGTAAGCGAGGAGGAGGATGGATCTGTTAATATTACCGTTATAACTGTTGTTATTAATTCACGGACATCCGTCTATCTTTGGTTAGGCGGATGGTTAGCGAGTATCTATAGAATTGTTAGGGTTTATCTTTTGCTGCAATTGCGTCATCCCAGGTTGTGTCCCCTTTAGAGGCATAAAGACTTGCTGAGTACCCCTAGGGTCTCACACGATAAATTGTTTGATTCAGATGAACAGGTAAACTCGCAAGATGGATACTGGGTGGAGGAGACGGACGATGTTGGCAACGATCATTCGGTGTAGAGATTCCGGGAACGGGGATCCGTGAGATCTGTGGGCGGGATGTGTTTATTTATGGGGCATCTTATGCCGATTTGCTTCTTATCCGTACTCGGATCTTGTTTTCCGCTTCCGCTTGATACTCTGATGTTTGCTGTATGAGGAGGTATCCTAAACTATTATATCTATCTAGGATATTTGGATCTTGCCGTATGGCGTTGCAATATTTCTATTTCTTTTAGATGGAATGGCTCTGAGGACTGTTGTATGGTGGCTTGCATACATACTCATTTGTGTATGTAGTTGATCCCTTCGCCTGCCGATTACGCCGCTCGTTCTTGTCCCGATGTTTGGAAATGGTTAGGACGGCCGAAAGGTCTACCTGTGAGTGGCATTTAGGCCTCACCGTACTATTTTAACCATTTCCGGACATCCAGGCTTGTAACTAAGAGCGTAATTCACCGAGGTAGTCACATCCGGCGTACCAACGAGGGTGTCGTAGTCGGCCTCGTTGTAGTACGGCTGCTCGTTGAGCACGAGGCCTTGGATGGAAACGACAACTTGGAGGAGGCTCGATGTCGTCGGCAACCAAACCTCCGTGCCTTGGCCGTCGAAGGTGCTGAGCAGGCTAAGGCAGACCGTGCCGGAGGCATATAGGTTGGGGTTGAGGCTTAGACCGAACGAGTGGTAGTGCACTTGAGGTGGCACGGCTGGGTAGGACGGCGGCAAGTGCATGTCAAAGAAGAAGAGCCCGTCGCTGTACGGCGTCCCGCTTACGCCCAGCATCACCACCCGGAGCAGGTCCATACGATCCTCAAACGCCCGCACGTAGATGGTTTCAGCAAAAGCATATTATCAGAAGGGTGGTTCGATTCATATATGCGCTACCTCGTGCAAGCATATTAAAGAAAACTGCTCCTAGTTCCGTGTCATATCATATATACCTGGTAAGTTGTCCAATATTTGCCATTCCTTGTGCACTGCCTTCACCCAGCTCTTTCCACCACCACCGCTCTGCATGTAAAAGAGTAGTTCATGTTATTAGTAACCGCACAAAATTCAGTAGACTGTGTGCAGCATTTACAATGTTATTGCAGCAATCGTTATCAACTACACAATGTTATTGCAGCATGTACAATACTCTCTCCGTTTTTCAAAATATAAGATATTTTAGATTTATGAAAGAAGTGTATCTAGATCCTTTTAGTATGTAGGTTTATTTAGGTTTGGAGTGTACGTACACACTAAAAAAAGTTTAGATACACTCATTTTATAAAGCTAAAACATTTTATATTTTGAAACGGAGGGAAGTGCAAGTTAAGCATTTGCGAGTGGTAGTACCAAGGTTTATGGTGTCAAGGTAATAATGATCGGAAGGGCTCTGTGTTAGTACACCAAAGTGTGGGAAATTGAATGATCCGTCATCGCTGCTAGTAGTAGCGTTTAGACTCTTGTCCTCTTCCCGGGCAGAATCGTCGCCAGCAGCAGCATCTGCTGCGTCATTTCTTGTCACAGAAGCGGTGATGGCCTCGGCAGCAACTTGTTCGGATGCATCATCGACGCTGTCGTCGTCCTCCACCCAGTCACCCATCTCATCATATAGTTCCGCGTAGCTCGTTTCGTGGACGACACTGATCTCATCATGCAGTACCTGATCAATAGTATTAAACAACATTTAATGAGTTCAGTAACAGAAGATGCAAAACCACATCTAAATACTACTACTCACTCCGATCCAAATTAATTGACTTAGATTTGTGTAGATTCAGATGTATCTAGCACTAAAGCATGTCTAGATACATCTGAATCTAGACAAATTCGAATCAATTAATTTGAATCGGAGGGAGTAGTAAAAACTAAGGGTTGTGTGTGATGCAGAGGTCCGGGTGTTCAGTAACAGTACATACCGTTGACGTGCTACCGTCGCCCCACCTGACTCGGACGTGGCCATCAGGAAGATCAACGACACGCCCAACCCACGAAAGGTCGTCGGCGGCGGCGGCGTTCATCATCCCGGTGACGGCCGGCGAACAACGACATCTCCGTAATAAGCAGAGTGGTCAGGGTCTCGTACGTGCTCACCGCGGTATAGCTGCACGCGTCGTTGGCCTCTCTAGGCTCTTGGGTGCGCAGCACTGCATCGAACCACGAGACGCGCGCAGTCTGGTCCTTGTAACACACGTTTCTGACGACGCCGGCACGCCTTTCAGTACCGTCAGCAAGAACACCATCATGGGTAGTGGAGACACATTAGTCGGCAGAAAGAGCGTTGTGGATCACGCACTGCCCCGGGAAGAATTCCTGGTCGTTGGCGATCTCAAAGGGGACGACGGATGCTGATGGTGTGCTACGCTGCAGCGTGCCGTCTTGCCACAGCACGTCGACAGAGGTGCGGGTTTTGGGGACGATCATGGGTACATCCAACTCCACGGCGGGTCTCTCTACTTCCCGCCGGCATTGTGACCGCCGTCTGCTTCCCCTGAAGAAAACCTTCCTTCGCTGCTGCTTCCCGTACGACCTCTGCTTCTTTCTTGGTATCACGTGAGCGTCTGGTGGCGGCTCACCATCGTCATCGTCATCGCTCATGTCTTGTTCCATGTCTGAACTTGGGCCGCCGTGTTTCTCCTGGTGATGGTCATGAGCAGAAGTAGCCCGAGCTGCATCACCATCGCCATGATCATCGGTTTCGGTTGAAGTAGGTGCACTTCGAAAGTAGCAGCGATCCGCTACACCCCAGCTGCAGTCGAAGGCGGCGCATAAGAACGTCAAATTGTCAGCGTTTTGGATGGCAGGAGGAGCGGACGCTTCGATAAGCTGCTGGTCGGTTCCATGGTGCGCCGACGCGATCCAGGAGACCAGAGCGCCGGACACATGCACCTTGGTGACGACGCCTACTTCACGTTCAGGAGTCCAGTAACCTCTAACCCACCGGAGGCCTTGACGACGGCACGGGGGTCGCCGTACACGCGCTGACCTGGGTAGAAGGGGCTGTTCATCTTAGGGCGATAGTGGGCGTCCGTCTCCGCCTCTACATTTAGCACCTTGCTCTCCGCGTCGCTCACCTTGCAGACGGCCCCGTCTTCGAACAGCACGTCGACGTCCACGGACACCTCCACCACCCGGCCGAGCCATGACTCCTGACACGTCGTAGGTCACATGGCGATACACCCCTAATGATCTTTGTCGGTTCGCCGTGGCGGTCGACCCTGACGAGATCGAGCAGAGTGGCGACCCCGGTGACGACGCCCAGTTCACTGCCCAAGTCCGAGGCCGACGCCACGACTTGGCCAGGATGAATGCAGCTCCTATCTTGGTGATGATCGAGCCGTCCAGACGGAGAATTGTAAACGTGCCCACAGGGAGAGGTTCAGTGTCTGGGAAAATCAGGCCGGAGTTGCCCAGCCCGTGGCCAAAACTAACGAGGTCCAGCAAGCAAATCTTTGTCGATGCCTTGGCGACGACGTCCATCTTACTCCTTCTAGATCGATCGACTGATGATCCCTCGTCGGAATTTTTTTAGCAGCTCTAGGTTTTGTCGAGGAAGCGCTGATCGGGCAGCGAAACCGGTGTGCCCGCTGCCGAGGGTGGCTGGCCGAATATGTTGTCCCAAGTTGACATGTACTCCGTCATCGTTGCGCTAGTATACAACTCAACCGGTGTATGATCCGTACAAGGACGGCGAGGTTTATTTGCATCCAACATGCAGAGAGAATCTAGAAGAAACCGTGCAAGGGACAGTTCGTGTTAGACCGTTAGTAACACCAAGTGTTTTAGGAGATCCCATCTTTGTGAGCCGCCAGCGGCCACACTGCTGGACATGGACGTGTCAACCTTGGCGACATTTTTCCCGTCCACTCCCGTGCACGACGGCTCCAACGGAGCATCGGATCGAACGGATCACGAAGGCGGTTGCGATCTGCAGCGGCGTCGCACTGTCTCAGCTTTTGTTCCGTCGGAGGTGGGGCATGGTGGTTCGGAGCATGTCTTACAGGTGGGGCTCCAGTGGGTTCCGTTACCGGTGCCGCTGTCAGGAGAGACGGTTCCGGTGTCGACGGCGACCCCAACGGCGCGGGTGGACGGTATATCCTTTCTCGATTCCCCATCTTCGCTCGCGTTATCTACGGGGAGAGACATCCACGAGTTGTTCTGTCACTTCTAGGAGACACCTAGGGTTTCTCCGCCGCTATCGCGTGAATCCTTCGGGTGGTGGCCAGGGAAGGTCGCTGGAGACCCTCGCTCCTTTGCGCAAGTTGTTGCTTCCCCTGTTCCTCCGAGTAGTCGTGTGCCTGCTCCGATGCAGGGTGGTGGCGGAGGCGCTCGGGGCCAGCAGATCCGGGGCGAAGGAAGAGGATTTGGGGGTCGTGGAGATCGCGGCGGTGGTGGTGGTCGGGGCCAGAATTTCCTTTGGCATCGAGTCCGCGGGAGGCGGTGAGACAAAACTCTCCCACTAATGGTGCTGGAGCTGGCCAGCAACCTCCTGAGCGAGATCGCTGGGAGGTGGCGGCGGAAGCTCATGGTGGACAAGAGACTAGACCTGCTCCTGCTAGGGATCTTCCGAATCAAGGGCTTCCGGTTGGTAATCATGAGGATCCTGGCCCTTGTCATAACTGCAATATTTTTGGGCATTTGGTGGCGCATTGTCCTACCATTAGATGTGCTAGGTATGATAAATTGGGCCATTCGATTAATGTGTGTCAAAATCTTCTTCCATGGCAATATGTTGCTTCGATGTGTGGATTCCAGTCTCCTGGTCAGGGTTTCTTCTATTTTCCTGATACTAGTACTCCTAAGCAGTTGAAAGTGAAAGCTAGTAGTGTGATTATCTCTGTGGTTGAAGGAGTTGTTAGTGCTAGAGATATTGAGATGGAATTCAATGGTGGTTTCTTTGGGGCTGGGTGGAGATGTACTGCGAGAGCTATTGGTCCTAAACAGTTCACTATGCGGTTTCCTAACCCTAAAGAGGTTGAGAGGGCTTGTTACTGGGGGAAGTGAATGGAGATGAAGACTAAAGAAGTTGTTCTGAATTTGTCTCCTTGATCTAATTCTGTGGGTGCTATTGCTCAGTTGCAGAAAGCTTGGGTGAGAATTAGAAATCTTCCATCTGACAAAAGGTGTGAGGATCATGCATATTATGCTGCTTCTCTTGTGGGTGTACCACTTGGAATTGATTCCTCAACTTTATATCGGCCAGAATATGTGAAAGTGCTCATTGGTTGT
The DNA here is from genome assembly GCA_023614405.1 of Avena insularis. NCBI lineage: Eukaryota > Viridiplantae > Streptophyta > Magnoliopsida > Poales > Poaceae > Avena > Avena insularis. The sequence goes on from CM042694.1 coordinate 203,621,686, forward strand.
AGGAATGTGGAGAAAATTCCTGCAAAGGCTGAAGGATGCCTTGGTGACAATTTTTATCTGTTTTATTATGAGCTGGATAAGGTGGTTGTCGGGGGTGTACCTGGAAATCATACTCTGATTCCTGTTGAAAGTGGTTTTGATATTCCCTCTCCTAAAAGAGATAGGGTGGAAAATCTGACACAGGAATCCTCTTAGGAGCAAACCATTAACGGATCTCAGAATTTTGTCTCTGAAAATATGGGAAATCCTATGTTCCTGGTTTGGACACTGTGTAGGAGCATGATTCTGAGGAAGAAAGTGAGGATGAAAAGGGTTTACTCATTGACCAGATCATTCAGGAAAGAAATTTGGGGAAAGACAAAGATGAGCTCGTGAGCAGGTCTGAGGACATTATCAATGATATTAGTGAAGATGTGGATGAGAAAACTAGGGATAAGAGCATGGGTGCGGAAAAGGTTGTGGAGTTGCAGAATACTGAGAAATCTATGGTGTTACATAAATCTGCTTGGAATTCATATGTGATTCCCCCTAGTACTCCTACTGTGAGCAGAGAGTTGAACTTCCCTGATCTACATCCTAGGGTGATTCCTCTTGTGATGGCTCCTTATTGTCACTCCTTTAGCAGAGAAACATGGCCTCCTTTACCTCAGGTTGTGGAAATTGAAAGCAAAGCTCTATCACATGATGAGAATCCTAAGTCTTATACTGTCCAATCTCCTGATAGCTCTTCTGGGATGGATGAGGGATCTTCTTCTATTCAGGATGTGGACGTTGAGTTTCCTGGGAGATTCAGTAAAAGGACAGCTTCTGTAGCTAATGATCATATCCTGGAGAAGGCTAGTAATCTTTGCAAGAAGAGGGATTTACAAGGTAATCAACATTCCTATGCTCATGTTAATGCTTTTGACGTTTTATTTGATCAGCAAAATTATGCTTAGGGCTTCTTTGATGGGTGTTGATATTCCTGATGGTAATTTTGATTCTATTGATCTTATCAGAGAACTTGGGATTTCTAAAAACTGTTTAGTTGATAAACAAAATAGCAAATTAGATAATCTGCTTATTGAGGATCTTAATGGGGCTAAAACTCCCTTAGATCTTGAATGGATGTCTGATACATTGCAAATGTATCTATAATTTTTGATGTTCCATGCTTGGTTTTATCTACTTTCTTATGTTTTGTCCACACTTTGGAGTACTTTTCATATGATTTCTTGGACTAACCTATTAACAAGATGCCATAGTGCCACTTGCCTGTTTTCTGCTATTTTTTGGTTCCAGGAAAGTCAGAAAATGAATATTCTCATAATTGGACGGGACAAAAGCCAAAGTTCCTATTTTACCGGAAGACTCACGGAGCCAGAAGCAAAGACGGAGGAGGTCCAGGGCCTGGCCACACCATATGGTGGCGCAGGCTAGCCCTGGCCGTGCCACCAGGTGGTGTGGGCCCCCTAGCACTCCACCGACCTTGCCCTTTCGCCTATAAGAAGCCTCCGATACGAAAACCCTAAATCATCAAGCCTCCAGCCACGAAAAGTTCCGCAGCGCCGCCGCCACCGAAGGGGAGATTCGGGGGACAGAAAGTCTCTGTTCCAGCACCCTGCCGGGACGGGGAAGTGCCCCTGGAGCCATCTCCATCGATCTCCACAACCATCTCCATCACCATTGCTGATTCCCATGATGAGGAGGGAGTAGTTCTCTCTCGGGGCTAAGGGTTCTACCGATAGCTATGTATTCATCTCTCTCTCTATGCATGATCATATTGTGATCATGAGCTTGTAATCTATAGATCTACCTTGCTACTCAAGTGCTTTAATAGATCTCTGCTCTCCCCATGTGTGTGAAAGTGACAGCGTGCACACCATGGTGGCACTTAGTCTAGAGATTACAAATACTTGTTATGAGTTATATTTGGAGTTGGATGTCTTTATGAAATTGTTGTGTTTGTTGGACCTATCTAGTGCTCAAGGTGACAGTGTCGGGTTTTCTAGATGGGGGCTTACTTTGAGGTGTGTTGTTATAGCCCTACCAACGATTAGAGTGTCCAACCGGAGAGTAGTTCAGAGTAGTATCATGAAGATAATATATTTATATGAGAGTGTTCACTAGTGAAAGTATGATCCCTAGGTCTTGTTTCTAAGCACTGAAACACCGTTTGCTATTAGATCTATTACATGTTTTCTTGCTTCCTTCTTTACTTCAGTTTGCCTTTAGTCTTTTCCACGCCACCAAGCTATTCTCTATCACTGTTACCACTTATAATTATCTATACCACTTGTATTTCACTATCTCTTCGCCGAACTAGTGCACCTATACGCCTGACAAGTGTATTGGGTGTGTTGGGGACACAAGAGACTTCTTGTATCTTGATTGCAGGGTTGCTTGAGAGGGGATACCTTTGACCACTTCCTCCCTGAGTTTGATAAACCTTGGGTGATCCACTTAAGGGAAAACTTGCTGCTGTTCTACAAACCTTTGCAATTGGAGCCCCAACAACTGTCTACAAGAATAGAAGTGCGTAGACATCAAGCTATTTTTTGGCGCCGTTGCCGGGGAGGTAAGGTAAAAGGTATTCACACCGGAGGATTAAAGAAGAAGAACCTCCCATGGCAAACGCCTATTTTCTAGAGCCGTTGTCGGGGAGGTAAGGTAAAAGGTACTCACATCCTCCGGTGTGAGTGCTCGAAGTTATTTCCTTTAGATTCTGCAATTTTGTCTTTTTGTTTCTTGTTTTCACTAGTTAGGCTTAATGGAAAACAACAACAAAATTAGAGAGTTTTTTAGTATTTTTCCTAAGATAGAACTTGAATTGTCTGAAAAGAAAATTAAAAAACCCATGGAACTTTCTTTTCATGCTAATAGCAATGTTATTAGTATGAATCTTTTGAACACCTTTGTTACTAATGGTATGGAAACGTCTAAGCTTGGGGAAGTTGGTTTTTATGAAAATGATCTTTTTAATTCCCCAGCTTTAAAGAAGAAAATTTGCTCTAATGATACTTTATCTCCCATATGTGGTAATTCTAATGATACTTGTGATTTGTTAAATCCACATACTGAAAGCATCCCTTTTAAAATACCTATAAAAATTGTTGAGCGTGTTATGAATAACTGCTATTTTGGAGATGGAACTGTCCATCCTGGTGATCATTTACTCTTTATACATGAATTATGCGAGTTGTTCAAGTGTGCAGGTATTTCAATGAACCAAGTTAAGAGGAAGCTAATCCCTATTTCACTTAAGGGCAAAGCAAGGGAGTGGTATGAGCTACTAGATGATCCTCATCATTTGGAGTGGAAGGAACTTGAATCTCTCTTTTACTCTAAATTTTATCCTCCTCATGAAATTCATAAATATAGGAATTACATTTATAATTTTCATCCTCATGATGGAGAAAGTATTGCCTAAGCATGGGGGAGATTTAAGTCACTAATGCTCAAATGTCCCATTCATGAGCTCCCTAGTAATATTGTTATTAATAATTTCTATGCAAGGCTTTCAGGACATTACAAGGACTATCTAGATACTTGATTAGAGGGATCCTTCACAAGTAAGGAGGTCAAAGCTAAGTGGGATCTTCTGGAAACAATTCAAAGCAATACAAGATTGGGATAACAACAAAGGTAAAGAACCAGGTATAAACTATGAGTATGATTGCATTAAGTATTTTGCTTGAAACTATTGATTTTCAAGAGCTTCATGCTAAATATGGTCTTGATCCTCAAATTCTTGTTGATTGTTATAGAAACTTTGCTTCTCATATTAATGCTCCTAAAGAAAAATGGGACATGTATCATGAGCCTTTTAAAGACACTTGCATGGAAAATGACATTGTTATTAATGATAGCAATAAACATGCTCAAACCTCTGAAAGTACTATTTCTTATAAGCATGTTAATTTTTTTGGAATACATAGACCTTGTGAGAATAATCAAATTGAAGAAGAATATTGTATCACCCAGGAATGAAAAAACTAGAACGTGGTATAGGGCTCTAAATGATCTTGGTAAAAAAGTTTGTGCCCTCTATCCTTTTATTTGTGAACTTTGCTTTGAAGTGGGTCATTTCAATTTTCAATGCTCAGGCCATAATAATAGCCCTTCTAATCCAATGAGTACTGCAAGTTTGTATTGTGATGACATGATCACTCCTAATCAGCATGATGAACTTACATTATTTTTGGGGTGTGAAGAGTTATCAAGAAAAACCTCTTTGGTAGATATGGGTGCTTTTGATATGAATAGTGTCATGCATGGTTGTCATCTTTATTGTGTTGATAATTGCCACACAAATACTTACATACAAAATATTATAAAAGATGAGATCTTACCAAAATATGACATGACTAATATGTGTTTTGGTCTTATTAATGAAAAGGAGGAATCCTCCAAAGTTTCTTCTATTGTCTCTAACAATGAACCAGGGTATATGGAGAAGCTTCCTTTCAAGCCTCTCCCTCCTAAAGAGAAGAAGAAAAAGAAGAAAAGGAGGAGTAAAAGGAGAGAGGAAACGATATTTAACCCTAAGCATGTTGCTCCTATTATAGTTTTTGATGAGTCTGAACTCGATGATGTTCCTATGCCTGTTACCTATAGTAGTGACCATGATTGGGAAAAGCACACTTCTTTTGATATTGAAAATCTCTTCGGTATCAATTCTGAAAATGATGATATTAATAATTGCTATACTATTAGTGCTATCCATGATCCTTCCAATGATGATATGTTTACAAATGAACACACTTGGGAAGATAACTATTCTATTGCTTATGATGATTCTATACCTCCAATATATGATGATTGCAATGATGATTATGATATTTTCAGTCCACCTACTATTGAGGAGGAAATTAATTATGATTACAATATGCCTCCTATATTTGATGATTATGGTGATGAAAATAATAATGATAGCTATTTTGTTGAATTTGCTCCCACTACAATCAATAAGAATGACTATGTTTATGTGGGGAGTATTAATTCTTTTATACATATGGCTCATGATAAGAATGTTTCTTGTGATAGTTATATTGTTACTTTTATTCATGATGCTACTGAAAGTTATTATGAGAGAGGTAAACATGGTTTTATGTATCTCAATAATATTAAGTTTCCCCTCTTTATGTTGAAAGTCTTGAAGTTGCACTTGTTTTGCTTTACTATGCTTGTTGCTTTGTGCTTTCATGACTTGTTTCTTTACAAGATTCCTATGCATAGGAAGTGGGTTAGACTTAAATGTGCTTTAAATTTTCTTCTTGATGCTCTCTTTTACTTCAATTCATATTTCTTATGTGAGTATCTTCTCAAACTATCATGCCTAACTTAAAGGCGTTAAAGAAAAGTACTTATTGGGAGATAACCCAAAAGGTTTAGATGAGTCTTGGAAGTTATTACTTCAGTAATAATCGCTCCTTATACTTTTTATTTGCTTTTTGTGCCAAGAGTAACCTCTAATGAGAGCGAAGTAATGATTGGGAAAGTTGCTATCCCGAAACAGATTTCTGTTCTTCACCGTAAAAATTTGTGTAAAATCTCTGTATGTCCTTTTGAGGCGTGAATTTTTGTGCTTCTGCCCCAGGTTGTTATCTAACTTTCGTTAGTTCAACACTTTTTGATTTGAGCAACAGAAGGTCTTCGAAAAAAATCGTCTTTACCTGCTGGTCTGTTTTGACAGATTTCTGTCATTCTCTGCATTTGCTTCTTGTTGGTTCCTTTTTGAGTTATTTTGGGGAATTGAGCTTTTTGAGGGAAGTGATACAGTATCTAGTGTTTTAATGGAAGTTTTCTTGGTGTTATAACTGAACTTTAAAGATCAATTATCTTGAGTGCACTAATGTTGCTAATAAAGATTGTGTGAAGTTTTGTATGAAGGAAAAATTTCAGGTGTATGGAAGAAATGAGTAATGAGATGAAGGATGGACTAAAGCTCAAGCTTGTGGATGCCATGTGTGTCACCCCAGGAAACATCCAAGAAGTACAAGTGTCAAAGCTTGGGGATGCCCAATGCATCCCCTTCTTCATCAATAAAAAACCCAGGTTTCTACCAAACGCTTCATTTTTACTGTTTCATGCACAGTTGTGTTGTTCTTGGAGCGTCTTCTTTTTCGTTTTTGTTTTGGTTTTTCGTTTGCTTGGGTTTCTTAGTTTGCTGAATAAATTGGTTGGACCCCCTCTTTCATACATTGGTTTTCAAATAGTTTGGTTTGGTTTGGAAAAGAGTAGGAGAGTTTATGCTTAAGTGGTAAAGAGAGCTTGTTTTTGACAGTGGCCTATGCTTTGTCATGCCATGCTTGATATTGTTTTGGCTTTATGCTTAGTATTCTTTGTTGTAGCATGACTTGTTATAAACAATTGAGATTTCTTAATGTGCCTTGGATGAATCATGCGTTTTTTTATCATATTAAAGCATAGTATAGTGGTATTCTCCTTTGATGCTTCATTTGGGTTGACTTGGCACATGCTCACACCATGTTATGACTATCTCAAGTCACCATAGCCTTTATAATCCTTTAGTTTTCAACTTGTAGTATCACTTTATGCTTTGATCAATGATGTTTTGTCGCTCTGCATGATTATGGCCATTATTGCTCTCTTATGGCCATTATCCAACTCCCTAAACCAAGTTATTCCAAAGAGTCCACCATACCTACATACTAGCATATGCTATTGAAAGTATATTCATGTTTTTATCTACCTTCCAAATTAAACTTGTTATGAGAAAACTATTGATTAAAGCTCTCACGAACTTGATGGCACACTTTACTTTTCTTGCCCTTAATAAACTTGAACCATTGTGTCGTCTATGTTGTATATGCTTGCACTTATTTGTTGGGGATTAGCAGAACCATGCTGTCATGAGGAACACTTTCAACATTGCACGGGTACTTTGTACCTAGTTGATATCATGCTCTTTTGTCTATGGATGTCGTCGGTGTGAAATGAAAGGGGAGCTTGTAAGTCCATGGAATTATGTATATGTGTTAGAGAAACGCCTGGGCCGTTGGTCTAATCCATGCTGACATGGTAGAAACCTGCAGCATAACCATAATGAGCTGTCTATTAAGCATTCTTCTTATAAAAAAAGAATCCTATATTGAGAAAAAAAAGAGAAAAGAAAAAAAAGAGATTATGAAAAGAGGAAAGAGAGAAAAAGCACCACATTCCCATGGTAAATAAGAAGATTGCTGAGATGCTCGTTGTCTGCTTGCCTTGTCATTTTGATATGGGGATTCTTCCGTATCATCGGGCAAAGGGTACCCGTGCGGTTCTCTATGATACACATGTACTTACGATGACAAGAACTTACCGGTGACTAAACTTGAGTAGCATGAGGAGCGGCCCTTGTATACAAGGGACATGAGATTTCTAACTTATACTTCGTCAAGCATGTACACCATAGTTTGTTCACTTTAACCTTAATCACTTCAAGATTCTTATGATAGGGGCAATGAGAGCTGAAAGCTATTAAGTACCATAATTTTTGGAAGCTCTTTATGAAACTTGAATCCCTACTTCCTTCTATGAAGGCCTTTCTTTTACTTTTATGTTGAGTCTCCACATTCTACCTTTATGCACCTACTTTGAGAGCATAGGGGCCATTCTTAGTTCTATGTGCATTGTCCCAAGACTTGTTGATTGATGCATAACCTTGATATTGCTTGTTTTAAACTATTTGTATCTAGTCACTCTGATGAACTTTGAAGGTGTCCTATGCATTTATGTTTGCTACTCTATGAGGGACAAGCTGAATGCCACTATGCTATGTTTTCTTTATGTGAAACAAGCAAACATCTTGCAAAGCATTGTTATTCATTAATCTTTTGTTTGTGCCTTTTCCTGTTACAACATAGTTGCTTTGTCTTATTGCTAGAACTTTGTCTTTCATGTTATGATTGAAGTACTATGATCCTAGCTTTGAATGTTTTACAAATACTTTGATCAAATTTATGATGGTGCATGTCACCTAAAAAATTATTCTTTCTTTTTATCACTTACCTACTCGAGGACGAGCAGGAGTTAAGCTTGGGGATGTTGATACATTGCAAACATATCTATAATGTTTGATGTTCCATGCTTGGTTTTATCTACTTTCTTGTGTTTTGTTCCAACTTTGGAGTACTTTTTATATGATTTCTGGGACTAACCTATTAATAAGATGCCATAGTGCCAGTTGCCTATTTTCTGCTGTTTTTGGTTCCAGGAAGTCAGAAAATGAATATTCTCGGAATTGGACGGGACAAAAGCCAAAGTTACTATTTTCTCGGAAGACTCACGGAGCCAGAAGGAGAGTCGGAGAGGGGCCACAGGGTGGCCACACCCCCCTTGACACGGGCCAGCCTAGGCCGGCCACCGACCTTGCCTCTTTCGCCTATATATTCCTCCCGAGGCAAAAACCCTAGATCGTCAATCAGAAATCCACGAAAAGTTTCGCAGTGCCGCCGCCACCGAAGGGGAGATTCGGGGGATAGAAAGTCTCTGTTCCGGCACTCTGTCGGGACGTGGGGAAGTGCCCCCGGAGCCATCTCCATCGATCTCCACCACCATATCCATCACCATTGCTGATTCCCATGATAAGGAGGGAGTAGTTCTTCCTCGAGGCTAAGGGTTCTACCGGTAGCTATGTGTTCATATCTCTCTTTATGCATGATCTTATTGAGATCATGAGCTTGTAATCTATATATCTACCTTGCTACTCAAGTGCTTTAATAGATCTCTGCTCTCCCCATGTGTGTGAAGTTGTCAGTGTGCACACCATGGTGGCACTTAGGCTAGAGATTTCAAATACTTGTTATGAGTTATATTTGGAGTTGGATGTCTTTATGAAATTGTGGTGTTTGTTGGAACCATCTAGTGCTCAAGGTGACAGTGTGGGGTTATCTAGATGGGAAAGGCTTACTTTGAGGTGTGCTGTTATAGCCCTACCATGGATTAGAGTGTCCAACCGGAGAGTAGTTCAGCGTAGTATCATGAAGATGATATATTTATATGAGAGTGTTCACTAGTGAAAGTATGATCCCTAGGCCTTGTTTCTAAGCATTGATACACCATTTGCAATTAGATCTGTTACATGTTTGCTTGCTTCCATCTTTATTTAAGTTTGCCTTTAGTCTTTTCCCACGTCAACCACATGCCAACAAGCTATTTTCTGGCATCGTTACCACTTATAATTATCCATCCCACTTGTATTTCACTATCTCTTCGCCGAACTAGTGCACCTGTACACCTGACAAGTGTATTGGGTGTGTTGGGGACACAAGAGACTTCTTGTATCTTGATTGCAGGGTTGCTTGAGAGGGGATACCTTTGACTACTTCATTCCTGAGTTCGATAAACCTTGGATGATCCACTTAAGGGAAAACTTGCTGCTGTTCTACAAACCTCTGCACTTGGAGGCCCAACAACTGTCTACAAGAATAGAAGTGCGTAGACATCAAGCTATTTTCTGGCGCTGTTGCCGGGGAGGTAAGGTAAAAGGTATTCACACCGGAGGATTAAAGAAGAAGAACCTCCCACGGCAAACGCCTATTTTTTGGCGCCGTTGCCAGGGAGGTAAGGTAAAAGGTACTCACCTCCTCCGGTGTGAGTGCTCGAAGTTATTCCCTTTAGATTCTGCAATTTTCTCTTTTTGTTTCTTGTTTTCACTAGTTAGGCTTAATGGAAAATAACAAAAAAATTAGAGAGCTTTATAGTATTTATCTTGAGTTAGGACATGAAGTGTTTGAAGAGAAAATTAAAAAACCTATGGAACTTTATTTGCATGCTAATAGCAATGTTATTAGTATGAATTCTTTGAACACCATTATTGCTAATGCTATGGAAAAGTCTAAGCTTGGGGAAGCTGGTTTTGATGAGCATGATATTTTTAGTCCCCCAAGCATGGAGGAGGAAATTTACTTTGATGATTACAATATGCCTCCTATATTTGATGATTATGGTGATGAGAATAATAATGATAGCTATTTTGTTGAATTTTCTCCCACTACAATTAATAAGAATAACTATGCTTATGTAGAGAGTAATAATGATTATATGCATGTGGCTCATGATAAGAATGTTTTATGTGATAGTTATATTGTTAATTTTATTCATATTGCTACTGAAAGTTATTATGAGAGAGGGAAACATGGTTCTATGCATCTCAATAATATTAAGTTTCCCCTCTTTATGTTGAAATTTTTGAAGTTGCACTTGTTTTGCTTTCCTATGCTTGTTGCTTTGTGCTTTCATGACTTGTTTATTTACAAGATTCCTAAGCATAGGAAGTGGGTTAGAATTAAATGTGTTTTGAATTTGCTTCTTGATGCTCCCTTTTACTTAAATTCATATTTCCTATGTGAGCATCTTCTCAAACTATCATGCCTAACTTAAAGACGTTAAAGAAAAGTACTTATTGGAAGATAACCCAAAAGTTTTAGATGAGTCTTGGAAGTTATTGCTTCAGTAATAACCTCTCCTTATTCTTTTTATTTGCTTTTTGTGCCAAGAGTAACCTCTAGTGAGAGAGAAGTAATGATTGGGAAAGTTGCTGTCCCGAAACAGATTTTTGTGCTTCACCATAAAAATTCGTGTACAATCTCTGTACGTATTTTTGAGGCGTGAAGTTTTGTGCTTCTTCCCCAGGTTATTATCTCACTTTCATTAGTTCAACACTTTTCGATTTGAGCAACATAAGGTCTTCGAAAAAATTCCTCTTTACCTGCTGGTCTGTTTTGACAGATTTCTGCCATTTTCTGTATTTGCTTCTTGTTGGTTCCTTTTTGAGTTCTTTTGGGGAATTGAGCTTTTTGAGGGAAGTACTACAGTATCTAGTGTTCTAATGGAAGTTTATTTGGTGTTAGAACTGAACCTTAAGACTTATTTATCTTGAGCGCACTAATGTTGCTAATAAAGATTGTGTGAAGTTTTGTATGAAGGACAAATTTCAGGTGTATAGAAGGAATGAGTAATGAGATGGAGGATGGACTAAATCTCAAGCTTGGGTATGCCATGCGTGTCACCCCAAGAAATATCCAAGAAGTACAAGCGTCAAAGCTTGGGGATGCCCAAGGCATCCCCTTCTTCATCAATAAAAATCCCAGGTTTCTTCCAAACGCTTCATTTTTATTGTTTCATGCACAACTGTGTTGTTCTTGGAGCGTCTTCTTTTTCATTTTCTTTTTGGTTTTTCGTTTGCTTTGGTTTGCTTAGTTTTCTGAATAAATTGGTTGGACCCCCTCTTTCATATATTGGTTTTCAAATAGTTTGGTTTGGATTAGAAAAGAGTAGGAAAGTTCATGCTTAAGTGGTAAAGAGAGCTTGTTTTTGACTGTGGCCTATGCTTTGTTATGCCATGCTTGATATTATTGGCTTTATGCTTAGTATTCTTTGCTGTAGCATGAATTGTTATAAACAATTGAGATTGCTTAATGTGCCTTGGATGAATCATGCGTTGTTTTAGCATATTAAAGCATAGTATAGTGGTATTCTCCTTTGATGCTTTATTTGGGTTGACTTGGCACATGCTCACACCATGTTATGACTATCTCAAGTCACCATAGCCTTTATAATCCTTTAGTTTTCAACTTGTAGTATCACTTTATGCTTTGATCAATGATGTTTTGTCGCTCTGCATGATTATGGCCATTATTGCTCTCTTAGTTTGTCGCTCCCAGTCTTTTGCTAGCCTCCACAACAAAGTATGAGTTCCACTCATGCATCCAACTCCCTAAACCAAGTTATTCCAAAGAGACCACCATACCTACCTACTAGCTTATGCTATTTCAAGTATATTCATGCTTTTGTTTACCTTCCAAATTAAACTTGTTATGAGAAAACTAGTGATTAAAGCTCTCACAAACTTGATGGCACACCTTACTTTTCTTGCCCTTAATAAACTTGAACCATTGTGTCGTCTATGTTGTATATGCTTGCACTTATTTGTTGGGGATTAGCAGAACCATGCTGTCATGGGGAACGCTTTCAACATTGCACTTGTACTTTGTACCTAGTTGATATCATGCTCTTTTGTCTATGGATGTCGTCGGTGTGAAATAAAAGGGGAGCTTATAAGTCCATGGAGTTATGTATATGTGTTAGAGAAATGCCTGGGCCGCTGGTCTAATCCATGCTGACATGGTGGAAACCTGCAGCGTAACCATAATGAGCTGTCTATGAAGCATTCTTCTTATAAAAAAAGAGTCCTATATTGAAAAAAAGAGAAAAAGGGGAGATTATGAAAAGAGGAAAGAGAGAAAAAAGCACCATATTCCCATGGTAAATAAGAAGATTGTTGAGATGCTCGTTGTCTGCTTGCCTTGTCATTTTGGTATGGGGATTCTTCCGTATCATCGGGCAAGGGGTACCCCGTTGGCGGTTCTCTATGATACACATGTACTTACGATGAGAAGAACTTACCGGTGACTAAACTTGAGTAGCATGAGAAGCGGCCCTCGTATACAAGGGACATGATATTTCTAACTTATACTTCGTCAAGCATGTACACCATAGTTTGTTCACTTTAACCTTAATCACTTCGAGATGCTTATGATAGGGGCAATGAGAGCTGAAAGCTAAAAAGTACCATAATTTTTGGAAGCTCTTTATGAAACTTGAATCCCTACTTCCTTCTATGAAGGCCTTTCTTTTACTTTTATGTTGAGTCTCCACCTTCTATCTTTATGCACCTACTTTGAGAGCATAGTGGGCATTCTTAGTTCTATGTGCATTGTCCCAAGACTAGTTGATTGATGCATACCTTGATATTGCTTATCTTAAACTATTTGTATCTAGTAACTCTTATAAACTTTGAAGGTGTCCTATGCATTTATGTTTGCTACTCTATGAGGGACAAGCTGAATGCCACTATGCTATGTTTTCTTTATGTGAAACAAACAAACATCTTGCAAATCATTGTTATTCATGAATCTTTTGTTTGTGCCTTTTCATGTTGCAACATAGTTGCTTTGTCTTATTGTTATAACTTTGTCTTTCATGTTATGATTGAAGTACTATGATCCCAGCTTTGAATGTTTTACAAATACTTTGATCAAGTCTTTGATGGTGCATGTCACCTCAAAAATTATTCTTTCTTTTTATCACTTACCTACTCGAGGACGAGCAGGAGTTGAGCTTGGGGATGTCGATACATTGCAAATGTATCTATAATTTTTGATGTTCCATGCTTGGTTTTATCTACTTTCTTATGTTTTGTCCACACTTTGGAGTACTTTTCATATGATTTCTTGGACTAACCTATTAACAAGATGCCACAGTGCCAGTTGCCTGTTTTCTGCTGTTTTTGGTTCCAGGAAAGTCACAAAATGAATATTCTTGGAATTGGACGGGACAAAAGCCAAAGTTCCTATTTTACCGGAAGACTCATGGAGCCAGAAGCAGAGACGGAGGAGGGCTAGGGCCTGGCCACACCATATGGTGGCGCGGGCTAGCCCTGGCCGCGCCACCAGGTGGTGTGGGCCCCCTGGCACTCCACCGACCTTGCCCTTTCGCCTATAAGAAGCCTTCGATACAAAAACCCTAAATCATCAAGCCTCCAATGCGCCGCCACGAAGAAGAATCAAGGGGAGATTCAGATAAAGTCTCTGCAAGACCTGCCGAGATGGGGAAGTGCCCCCGGAGCCATCTCCATCGATCTCCACAACCATCTCCAACACCATTGCTGATTCCCATGATGAGGAGGGAGTAGTTCTCTCTCGAGGCTAAGGGTTCTACCGGTAGCTATGTGTTCATCTCTCTCTCTCTATGCATGATCATATTGTGATCATGAGCTTGTAATCTATAGATCTACATTGCTACTCAAGTGCTTTAATAGATCTCTGCTCTCCCCATGTGTGTGAAAGTGACAGCGTGCACACCATGGTGGCACTTAGGCTAGAGATTACAAATACTTGTTATGAGTTATATTTGGAGTTGGATGTCTTTATGAAATTGTGGTGTTTGTTGGACCTATCTAGTGCGAAAGGTGACAGTGTGGGGTTTTCTAGATGGGAAAGGCTTACTTTGAGGTGTGCTGTTATAGCCCTACCAACTATTAGAGTGTCCAACCGGAGAGTAGTTCAGAGTAGTATCATGAAGATAATATATTTATATGAGAGTGTTCACTAGTGAAAGTATGATCCCTAGGCCTTGTTTCTAAGGACTGAAACACCGTTTGCCATTAAATCTATTACATGTTTGCTTGCTTCCTTCTTTATTTCAGTTTTCCTTTAGTCTTTTCCACGCCACCAAGCTATTCTCTATCACCGTTACCACTTATAATTATCTATACCACTTGTATTTCACTATCTCTTCGTTGAACTAGTGCACCTATACACCTGACGAGTGTATTGGGTGTGTTGGGGACACAAGAGACTTCTTGTATCCTGATTGCAGGGTTGCTTGAGAGGGGATACCTTTGACCACTTCCTCCCTGAGTTCGATAAACCTTGGGTGACCCACTTAAGGGAAAACTTGCTGCTGTTCTACAAACCTCTGCACTTGGAGGCCCAACAACTATCTACAAGAATAGAAGTGCGTAGACATCAATGTCTCAGGATGAAGAGGGTGGTGATTTTACTATTGTAGATTCTAAAAAAAGTAGAAAATCTGGAAAAAAAGAAAAAGGTGGTTAGTCAGAGGCCTTTGACTAGAAGTCAAAAACAAACTGACATTTCTACCCATTCTCCTGGTAGGATTGTCAGGCAGAGGAAAAAACCTGATAGATATAAATGAAAGGGGTTTTTGGAATGGTAGAGGGGTTGGTAAGAAGGGTATGTCTGCCTCTTTAAATGAGCTTATTGCAAATCATGCTCTTGATTTCCTTGCTTTTCAACAAACTATGAAGAAGAAGTATGCTGACAGTTTCTTTAGGAAAATTGATTCAGGTGGGCTTTTCTTTTGGAAATGGATTCCTTCTATTGGTAAATGTGGTGGAATCTTGTGTGGTGTGAGACAGGAAACTTTGGGGGTGTTGGATTTTAAGATGGGGGAGTTTATTTTGAGATTTGACCTCTGGGATAATGTTAAGAAATGCAAATGGTCTTTGCTGGTGGTTTATGGTCCTGCTCATGATGAGTTTAGGGATAATTTTCTTACTGAGATTTCTGCTTTTTGCAATGCCCTTGATTCCCCTTACATTATTGCAGAAGATTTTAATATTTTGAGACATGCTGGGGAAAAAATAGGAAAACTCCTTTATCTCATTTCTCTGATGTGTTTAATTCGGTAATTCATGTGCTAGGTGTTAGAGAGATTCATATGCATGGTGGTGCTTATACTTGGTCTAACAAGCAAAAAACTCATTTATTGGAAAAATTGGATAGGGTGCTTATGTCTGCTGATTGGGAGGACATATTTCCTTTGGTGCAAGTCAAAAAATTAGTGTCTAATTTATCTGACCATTGTCATATTTTTCTTATGACTGGAGATTGTAATAATGTGACTCCTAAAAATAGAGAGTTCAGATTTGATGTGGCTTGGCTTAAGAATGAGGATTTCCTAGATAAGGTGGGGGAAATTTGGAAGAAGCCTATTAATAGTGTAGATCCTATTGATATCTTGAATATCAAGTTGAAAAGGTTTAAGAAACATTTTAAAGGGTGGGGGTCTAACCTATTTGGGTATATGAGGAAAAAGAAAAAAGAACTAAAAGATGAACTTGAAAAACTTGAGAAGATTGAGGAGGTATCTCCTTTTAGCTCCTGATGATTTTATTAAGAAAGCTAACATCCTGTTTGAACTTCATGAGATTTATGCTGATGAAGAGTTATTTTGGCTACAAAGATCCAATGAGAGATGGCTTTTACAAGGGAATAACAATTCAGCTTATTTTCATAGAGTTGCTAATGGGAGAAAATAAAAAAACACCATTCATTCTTTGAAAGATGGTGATATGTTGATTGAAGGCACTGATGAAATTTTAAAGCATGCCACTAAGTACTATAAGAATTTGTTTGGTCCTGCTCCTGAGAATATGTTTCATATGTCCATGGATTTGTGGAGCTTGGATGAGACAATTAGTGAGGAGGAGAATACTATGTTGACTGCACCATTTTCTATTAAAGAAATTAAGGAGGCTCTATTTTCTATGGATGTTAATAGGGCTCCTGGTCCAGATAATATCCCCATTGAGTTTTTCCAACATTGTTGGTCATTGGTTAAACCTGAAATCATGTACATCTTTCACTGTTTTTACTTGGGAAATTTGGATTTGAAAAGATTGAATTATGGTGTGATTACCTTACTTCCTAAGGTGGTGGGGGCTGAAAAAATAACTCAATTTAGACCTATTTATTTCTTAAGATGCATCTATAAATTGATCACTAAGGTCCTGACTATTAGGATGGAACCTTATGCTGGAAAATTGTTTTGCATCCAGCAGAATGCTTTAATTAAAAAAAGAAATATTATGGATGGTGTCCTGTCTCTCCATGAGTTTCTCAATTATAATCATGTTAACAAAAAGTGTGGGGTGATTGAAAGGACATTTATTGTCCTAATCTGTTTTGGTGTTTGTTAACAACATAAGGTACATTTTACTATGTGTTATTGTCTACACGCCAATCCATTAAAAAGGGAAAATGTTAGAGTGTTGTGGGAAATTTCATGGCCAAATCCATGCTTACCCGAAGTTTCCAGACCAGAGTCTCCGGTATGGTCTAGAGTTTCCCTAGGAGTTCCCGGTGTGTGGTCTGGTCTTGGCCTAGGGTCTCTCTGTGTGGTGGTCCGGAGATGGACCAGATATCAGCCAGAATCTCCGGTGTGTCTCCCCAGGCCGGAGTTTCCGGTGTGGACACACCAGAATCTTCGATGTCTCTGGTATGGAGTTATGGCCAGAGTCTCCAGAGTGGACGTCAAGACCCTGCCCAAGTCAGCCAGAGACACTGCAGTGACCCAGCACACCACTTCATGTTGTAGCACACTATAGTCGTTGACATAACACCAATGAAACACCGTTCACTAGTATTACATCCCTCAGAGTGGTACAACAGAAACACAGCAAGTCCAAGACATGACTATAGATTACAACTCGACTCTTTATAAAAGATCTAGAGAACACTCTAGGTTAAAGAGAAGGAAAATAACTTCTTACAAAGAAGAACCAGAAATAATAACTCAGAACTATCTAGAGACTAAGACTAGTATCTAAACTATTTGGCTTGCAATTGCTACTAATGCAATGCTCTACAGAAGTAGGTTTTATGGCTAGAGAATCTACTCTTATCTACTCAGGAGCTTCGTCTTCACTCCGGTTGATGTGTATACTAACTTTGTTGACTTTATTGAAGGACTTGAACTGCCGATGATGGTTTCTTGAGCAGAAATTGATGTTGATGTCGTATTTAATGGATTAGAACTTAGCAAGGTTTAAGAAGGTACGGTTGAGTACGAGCGTACTCAGCAAGTTCACTAAAAAGAAGTGTATGATGTACTATATCTACAGCCACAGACCAAAGGTCGTAGGCAATACAGGTTTTCGTAAACATTTCTTCAAAGGTTGCTTTTATTCTGAAAACTATGTCCGACAGCCTTCACAGGTTGACCAGAACCTTCGTGCGGTTCCTTTCCTGCCGCGTTCGTAGCTACTTTCCAGAACAGGGAGTAACATGTCACAGTTCTTACACTCTGCAGAGGTGCGTTGCTTTACCCATGAGAGACCTTAGCTTTGTTGCACATCCGAGTTATAGGTTCGTCCATACTTCCTTGGTATGGGGTCCAGTCTAAGATCCAAGCCAATCACTGCCCCCTTCGCGACCCCGCATGTCCCCTTGGTGTACGTCATGCCCACATCTTGAATTATGGCAATGATTAGTACAGACCGTCAGATGCCAGAACTATCGTGGGACGTTGAGGGTTCCCACCCATATGCTGCATATCCTCTACGAATTACCAATAAATGCACGCTACGAGGATAACAACCACGACATGGCCATCCGGATGCATGCGAGAGGAAGAAGATATAGCTGACTTCTCCGTCCCATTCCAAATCTCATGGTTAACGCGTAATATACGGCGCTAGAATCACTGGCGACATTGGTTGTTAAGTCCTAGATGATACATTACTGTATAATGGCGTTTCCATTGCCAGTTATAATAGATTAACTGATCACCCTGGATCAGCAACCGATACTTCAAGTTAATTATGAAAATAGTGTTTTCGAACTTTTGAAATGCAGGTGATGACAACATTTGAGTTACAAGCACTTGATAGAAAATAATCAAAGGACATGAGCAAGTTGTGAACTTGCCTTGTGATGGCAAGGTAGTGAAATTGGATACTTCCACTCAACCTTGAGCTCTGGTTTCTACAGAAAACCATTATTGCCTGGTAAGGACAATATTTAAAGAAGCAATCTGCAATGCATAGTAATGTCATGCAATGATTTATTTTCTTTCTTCTTTGCGTGTTTTACCCATCTTGTATAGGTTTTAAGTTTCTTTTAATTAATAAAAAAGGCATTATTTAAGAAATCATAAAATTCATATTATTTTGGCATTTAGAAATTTTATAATAACTAGTATTATTCTAAGAGTTTAAAATGAATTTATTTAATTTTTAACTCTTATAAATATTTAACTAAAATTCCTTTAAGGAAAACAGACTTTATTTCTATTATACATGATTTACATTTCAAAAATACAAACTAGTATTTTTCTTTAATAGTACTTCCTGTTAGAATCTTAAAAATGAATTTTATTCAATTTTAAGTGTTTTACATAATTTTATAAAATCCCAAAAGGAATATATCCAATTTTAATAATAGATCTATATTTAATTGTTGAAATTTACTATCTAGTATTTTTATTGGATAAAGGTATTTTTGTGATTTCATAAATATATTATTTGTATTTTTAGGATTTTTATTTATTTTTATGGAGTTGATTTTGTTTTAGGGGTATATTTGTAAATATTTATTTTTAGATATGTCTTTTGAGACATGGGCCCGGCCCTTTAAGCCCACCTGCCTGGCTAAAGACCACTGGTCTGTCTGGGCGTATCGCCCAAGATACCCCCACACACACGCACTCTCTCTCTCACCCCTATCTCTCACGACTCTCTCTGGCGCTCGATGCCGCCGCCACTGCTGCGCACGATTCCGGCCAAGTCCGACTGCCGTGGCTGCCGTCGCGGTAAAGGACGACCAAGTCGACGCTGCTGCACAACATTGTCCAAGCCGATTTGTCGTTGGTGCCCTCTTCTCTGGCTGCACTAACCTCTACACGAGGCTAGGGTTAGGGTTCGTTGTGCTCTAGTGCTTCCCCGCCGGTGTTGTGGTAGTCGTGGTGCTCGTGGCGCCTCTCCTCCATGATCGCCACGGCGGTGTGCAGGTGCGGGTTGCAGCACCCCCTCGGGGTGCTCCCCGTGCCGCCACCCCTCTACCGCCGGCCTCCTCTCTGCTTCCTCTTCAAATAAATTTATGAGGTCCTCGAGTAAGTTATTCTACTTCTCTCTTTGTGCTCTTCCTTGCCCTTCTCCATGGTATGTGGCGTTTTGCGATGGATTTCTCCATTTAGGCCTTCTTTGGTACTAGAGTTTTTGTGGGGATTAGTAGGGATAATCCCCACCAAACCCCAAATCCCCACTTACTTCTAAAAATACATTTGGTACTAGCGTATTGGGCGAGTTTAATCCCCGCTTATCCCCACTTTAGTGTATTTTTCTCAATCCCCAATACTCTACCCCTACCAAGTGGATTGTGGGTGGGGTTTTATGGGGATTGGGTGAGGGTAGAGGCTTCACCCAATACTCTAGGGGATTATCCCTACTAATCCCCACAAAAACTCTAGTACCAAACAAGGCCTTAGGGTTCATCCCTAAATGTCTAGGGTTTGACCCTCCTTGAAGTGATGTTCAGTTAGGTTTCTAGGTTAATATGATTATGTTAATATCCTAGATGTTGACCTGCTAGTGGTGCGTGTGATACTCTCTGTTGAGCATGATATGTTGCTCTGTCTTTGTTACTTAGCACTCTGCTGATCTTGTTGGTGTTACCCAGTTCTCTGTCAGAGAACACTTGGTTGAGCAAGTTTTAAATTGCTGTGGCTATCTGTGTGGCTATGATTGTGAGTTCACTCTTTTTTGAGTGATGATGGCTTACTGCTGGCTGATATAGCTTTGGTTGATGCTTTTAGTGTAAAACTTTTATGATCAAAGGCTCTGCCTTATGATAGATGTTGAATGATGTTATAGATGATTCCTAAATCATTTAGTAAAATGATTAAGTGTTTTTAAAAGATGAGGCTTAGGCGTGTTCTCAAGAAGTGATGTACCTGTTGGTACAGAGGTGCTACCCAGTTGGGGATGTGCCCTGTACCAGGAGCTATGATGAGTATCATCTAGTTAAAACTAGATCCCCTGGTCTATGATGCTGGTCTGAGACCATGATCAAGTAGAAACCCCTTGTTTTTACTTGATGGCTTATTTCTTATGTATGTATCATGTACTTTCATGATCAGATCCATAAATAAACATGATTACTCATATGAATATGCTCCAGATTCACTATTGGATTGAAAATGTTGGGGATTACCCTTGTTAGCCTTGTGCTAGTCTGTTGTTGCCTTCCTCTTTGGCCTTGGCTTGCTCTTCCTGGTGTTGTTGCTCCTGTGACCTTGCTGTCCACCCAATGCTTCCCCCTCCTCAAGTCGCCATCTTGGCTGGTGATGCATGGGTTTTCTATGGTGGAAAATGGTTTGACCTAATGCTATTATGGTAAGATCCGGTGTTGTTCTTGTGCTAGCCTTGGGTGTTCTGGTGAGAAATTGTGGTTGGTTCTCCTGTGAAGTGAATAGCAAGGCTGCCTTTACTCTATACGGCTGTGAGTTGGACTACTCCCTTGCTCTCTGTTGCCGACACCTCAATGCACGCATTTAGGTGTGTAAGTTGCTTCCCTGTTTTCTTTGGTTGTGGATGAGATCAAGTAACTATAATTTAAACTTCCCTCATCCATTTACTGTTGCCTATCTTGGTGAAACTTGCTCCCTTCAGCCTGTAATGTTGTTCTGAGGCTTATTTGTTTTAAAAGAATGGATTCTCCACTTGATGGTCTTTGTCCCTTCTTTAATTTAACTTGCTCAATGACGATTAGAAACAGTGCACTTCATTGTTAGATACTGAGAGCAATTTAACACTAACCCATTCATTGATTTATTTCTATTTCCCTCTTATTTGTAGGTACAAGACCAAGTGATCAGAAATAACTGTTTAGGGTTAGTTTAGGTTTTTCTTTTAGTTATCTTTTGTAATTCCAATTTCTAGTTTTTGTAAAGATCAATGTAATATTTATTCATTCTTTAATAAAGCTTTTTATTTCCTTGGAAATATCTCTGTAATGTCTTTACTTCAAATAGAGTTGTATTTATTTAATACCTATGGAATAAAGGGAAGAATTAAGATGTGCTATTTAAGCTATACTAATATATTGTTATTAATTTCCTTTATTGTTTTATAGCAATGATATATTCAAACAATAAAAATAACTAACTCTTTTTGGAAATTAGATAAATGCTAATTACCTTTAATGTTCTAACCCAATTCATTTGTTTCAAATTTTTAACTATAAAACCCACTTTATTCTCTCAAAACATTATAATCCCTAAGGATTAAAGGTTAAAGATTGACTTCTATCCAGGTAGTTATAGTTGATATCCTAGCCAGAGTGGAATATTATACAGCCTCATACTGTGGTATTGACTAAAGATTTCTCTAGAATACTTTTCCTCAACAA
Source organism: Avena insularis (assembly GCA_023614405.1). Classification (NCBI taxonomy): domain Eukaryota; kingdom Viridiplantae; phylum Streptophyta; class Magnoliopsida; order Poales; family Poaceae; genus Avena; species Avena insularis. The sequence continues at coordinate 203,643,387 of CM042694.1, forward strand.
ACCTCTAAGTTTGGGTACTATTTAAGGAAATTCCCTTTCTAAATATACTTGTTTTAAATTTTCCTCTGCTTTACTAAGATCTCTTCTATCCAACTGATCTAGTCATCTGGCTTCACCACAATCATCAACATATGATGGCATGATCATGTCCCTTCTACAACATTTCTTCATTCTACTCCTATTACATTATACTTGCATCTGTTTTAAGACTTGCAAGGTTTCCATTTTCTTTATATAACCTATGATATCAAACTCCTAGAATAGGTAAGGTACTACTCCTCTCAACACAAGTTTGTTCTTGTTATAAACTTGATTAAGCTACTTTGCTTTCCACTACTCTATGCAATTAGTATCACTTACTTTAGCATACCCCAGCTTGATTCCTCATGATCAAACTAGGTAATTCAACTTACTCAGGTTTATCCTGGTTCACATACTGACAACACTTCTTCATCAACTAGTCATCTATCCTCAAGAGCCTTGAGAATAATGACCACCATCCTTTGACTATACCAAGCTTAGGCTTCTATTTGTCTGATCAGGATCTATACTATACTAAGCAACAGGTTGTTACTAGCCTCTTCATAGGCTTGTCTTGTTAAACAAACTTACTTTAAGTTAATACCTACTTGGTTTAACAAGGTTATTACTTGATACTCTAACACTACTAGCTTTCTTATAGCTTCTCAAGTATTAGTTAACTCTTAGGTTTAGATATTTCTTCTAGTTACTCATGAGTGAGTTCACTCCTCCCATATCAAATGATTTGATCACCACTAAAGATCACATTCTATCAATGATGACACATTCTACTATAGCTAATTCCTCCTTCTTATTAATCACTTAAGGTCTTTGGAAGGTAAGCACAATAGGTCAAAGCTAAAGGTTATTTAAGTACTAGGTCAAGGGTTGATCACTCAATATTGATGATCACTTGACACTAGGACTTATCTTTTTAGGAATGCCATATGTTAATATAACAACAAATTCTATGATGAATGTGTTGGCTTGTTTTCCATTCTACTACTTTTAAGATAAAAATTAATATTTAAGAACTACCATGATATTCATGGGAGAAACATCTATGAAAAACAGGTGTTTCAAAATTGAGTTGTTGAGTTTCTTTTGCTTGATCTATATACTTGACTGGGTATTCAGGGTCTGTGGTAGTTAATACCTTGATATCCTCTTTAGAACATTAAGTATTCAGCCTTGAGTTATTGTATAGAATACCATTTAATGATCTCTAAAAGATCAAGTACTCCTTATTAAGAAGTGTGTTGTGACTTAGTTTTATTATGTTTGACCTACCCTTAGATCAAATTATATTACCCAAGATAACATTTTAGCAAAGGTCATATTGAAACTTACCACAATCATCTTGATGATCTACTTCAGTTCCACCAAGTTAAGAGAAGCTTCAATCACTTTGACAAGTTTTATTTAAAAGTGCGAAAAATATCTAGATTTTCTATGCATGAATGCAATGCACACACCTGTGTTCAGCTTATTTCTAATCTCTAATGATGGGGTGTTATAGACTCTCCCCCTTAAAATAAACTTCGTCCCCGAAGTTTGTAATCTCTTATGTTTTGTAATGAGGTATTGACTTGTGTTGATCATGACATTACTCAACTCCATGGTGATCACATTTGGGGATAATTGGGGTATCTCGTATCCAAATCTTTTTCCATGAATCCACTTCATACTTGATAGTATCCACTATCATTCCTAATTTATCCTAGGGTTTCTCTCATTATAATCTCTTGGATTTTGTCCTTACAATCCTATTTAGAATTGGTTGTGGACACATTTTGTCCCTTCCAATAAGATTTTCCTACTACTATTCAGTAAACTATTTTAGTAGGCTCTCCTCCTTCTTAAGGACAACTTGCAAGCTGTTTTCCCTTTATAACTAGTCCACTAGTTTTAATCCGTTATATCTCCTCCGATCTTTCATCCGGACATACTCTTGAGATTACTCTTATACAAATGATTTCTTATAAGCTTATGAGAATAAGGCAATCTCATCATAAATTTATACTTCTTCTCCAACCTTTAGTCAGAAAGTTAGATAGCAACACTTCAGTGTTTATTGTTCACTCTTTCCCTTGGGGTTTCCTAATGATCTCTAAACTTCATGTATAATACCCAATAGTTAAGATATTGGTCTCTGTCCAGCTTATACTTTACCTCTACAAGGTCTCATGAAAGAATCTTCGGTACATCCACACAATTGTGGATCTCCGAAGTGAATCTTCCAATGTTACTTGTCTTACTTTTATCTTGTTAGACATCATTCCTCACTAATGAACCCGATTTCACGAATGCCTTGAAAGTTGTTCGCTTTAATCTTATACTCCTTTATGGCTTTATTAACTTAGATCGACCAAGTTTTATGCTCTTTAATTTATATAAAGATAACCTAACTAGCTAAACCACAAGGATACTAGCTATGGATACCAACTGCGGATCCTCCTAGGTGTATGGATTACCCTACGGGTTTTCGACTTCTCACTAGCATTCCCTCTGAATTATCAGAACTTGAATACCACCCTGGTTCTAAGACTTCTTCTTTGCACTCTTCCAAGTTACTTCCATGAACTTGGTACAATTATTATGTTAGCTTCTGAGCAACATCACCCATTTTGAGTGAATTTGAGTTCCTTCCTTCATGATGCTCCACCTTTTCTGCACTACTACTCCTTCTTATTGCCAGCTCATAATAAGTTGGAATTGATCCCTTTTTAAAATATTGTTGATACCCTATATTTAGCTTCCTTCTTCGTGTAAGTCCTTATCTTGATCTTCGAAACTCGTCACTCCCTTACTCAAATTACATTTACTACTTAGGTCTATAACATCAAGTAATAACTTGATGATGCAACATGCAATTGCACATCAAGTCAAACTTCATGTACAGATCTAATCAATCAAGAAGATCCAAGAAAAACCAAGAAATACTCAAACATATACCATGTATTAAACATATGTCCTCGAAATTTTACAACTCCCAACCACGGCAAGACACTCCTTCTGTACACTACCTCTTTATAATACAAGATATTTCTTGCCTATGTGAGCATGTTCTCACTTATTTCAGCAAGCTTCTCAAGCACTATAATACGCATTACCCAATATAAACATTATTCAAGCTCTCTACTTTAAGGATTACTTCTATTCTTACTTTCCTCACTCACTTTCGTGCTTCTGGGATTTTCGTCCATGATGGCGCAAAGTTTGATGACTGCCTTCTGGTGCATCATAACATCCAGAGGCGCGTAACCTTGAGTAGAAGTACCAAGATTGAGATTAGCCATTGAGAAGTGACTGTCACACTCATTATCTTCTTCAATATTCTTATTTCCTCCTCCGGGCACATCTTCAAAGTAAGAGGTATTCTTTGCTTTTTCCATAATCCAGTCATACATATTGGTGTAGTAACTACCAGGACACTCTTCAAGTTCAATGGGATTATTATTACCCCATATGGTCCATAAGATTCGATAGGATTATAACTGGTTTCTACTCCCTTTCCTGATCCACAGGGTATAGTTTTTCCCATGATTTCATCATAAGGCTGGCCCTTCCATTCGGTATTTCCTCTAACAGTATTGTTGGGATTGGGTGCATTCCAAATTTTCTGCTCCTCCTCATACTTGGTCCATGGTTCTACTGTTAGCTGAGGTTCAATTGGATAATAGGCATAGACTTCAGAGTGTGGGTCATTAAACTATGTTTCTTTAAACACCTCCCCTGAAAAGACTGGTTTCGGGTGTTTTGCTTCCTTAACTAACTTCTTTCTACGTGCCATTGCCTTTGCAGGATCAGTAAAGTCCTCAATGACCGTGTCCAACTCTTGAACTAGTACTTGATGAGTGTTATTGAACGTATTTAGTAAAGACTTGTAACGATCCATATACTCTATTGCCAGAGTAGCTTTATACCAGAGCAGAATGATCTAACTCTGGATCAAAATTAAGGGTTTCGTGAGGTATGGCAGTATAGGTAGTACCTACCAGTGCCTTGGAATTCTGTTCCCTTATCTTGGTTATGGCTGCTACTACTGCAATCTGATAAGTTGTTGCCATACATCTTGCTTCTCCTGATGGCATTTCTCCCCGCACTCCTAACTTCTTGGGTAACATGATCAGGATACGGTACTTGACCAATATCCGCCTGTCATAGTAACTGTAAACCTTAACCAAAAGTCGAGACTTACAATCTAGGCTCCATAGAAGCTGTCTTAGAGTGATTGTCCAGTCATCTTCATAATCATCTAAGGTCTTGTTCAATAGTTGAACATTCCAAGGTGGATACCTAGGTGCCATTCTTGTACTGTAGATAAGAAATTATCATCAGTCATATTGAGTTAAAACTCATGGTACTTATTTAAAATCGCACAATAATAAAGAATCATCGCACTAGCAACATGAAGAGATTATTCCCAATTGAATATCCATCATATTTCTAGAGAACTCTTTATTGTTGCAAACATCCTTCCTATAGGTTCTACCCCTTTACTAGGTTTACCAACCTAAGGTTAAAGCATATGCTCTGATACCAGCTGGGGTGACCCAACATACCACTGCATGATGTAGTACACTATAGTCGTTGACATAACACCAATGAAACACCGTTCACTAGTATTACATCCCTCAAAGTGGTACAACAGAAACACAGCAGGTCCAAGGCATGACTATAGATTACAACTCGACTCTTTACAAAAGATCTAGAGAACACTCTAGGTTAAAGAGAAGGAAAATAACTTCTTACAAAGAAGAACCAGAAATAATAACTCAGAACTATCTAGAGACTAAGACTAGTATCTAAACTATTTGGCTTGCAATTGCTACTAATGCAATGCTCTACAGAAGTAGGTTTTATGGCTAGAGAATCTACTCCTATCTACTCAGGAGCTTAGTCTTCACTCCGGTTGATGTGTATACTAACTTCGTTGACTTTATTGAAGGACTTGAACTGCCGATGATGGTTTCTTGAGCAGAAATTGATGTTGACGTCGTCTTCAATGGCTTAGAACCTAGCAAGGGTTAAGAAGGTATGGTTGAGTACGAGCATACTTAGCAAGTTCACTAAAAAGAAGTGTATGATGTACTATTTCTACAGCCACAGACCAAAGGTCGTAGGTGATACGTTGTAAATGTATCTATAATTTTTTATGTTCCATGCTTGTTTTATATCTAATTTCTTATGTTTTGTCCACACTTTGGAGTATTTTACACATTTTCTGGAACTAACCTCACAGTGCTAGTGCCTATTTTCTGCTGTTTTTGGTTTCAAAAAAGCTGGAAAAGAAATATTCTCGGAATTGGACCGGACAAAAGCCAAAGTCAATATTTTACCAGAAGACTCCCGGAGCCAGAAGACGAGATGAAGAAGGGCCACGAGGTGGCCACACCACCTGGTGGTGCGGGCCAGCCTAGGCCGCGCCAGGGGTGGTGTGGGCCCCTCGAGCCTCCACCGACCTTGCCCTTCCTCCAGCTGCTCATTCCAGAAAAAGAAGACCTCACCATTAGATCCACCAAAACTCCAAGATCTCTTCATCCAACCATCCAAAGTCGTTGATCTTTGGGGAATCGGAGGAGGAGGCATCGATCTACAACTTCACCAAGAGAGATCTTCATTTCCCCCTCATTCACTTGAGGGCCCCTTGCTCTAGGTTTTCATTGGAAGCTTAAGCCTTGTTTTGGTTGATTTGATTCTTACAAGCTTGTATTTGATTGTTTGATAGCTTGCTTGTATTCGGGAGCCTCCAATTAGATTGTGGATGTGTGCCTCAAACTTGTTGTAAAGGTGCCGGCTTCCACCTCGAAGGTTGCCGATATAGTGGAAGAGGTGAATCGAACCTGTTGGGGTGAGGTTCATCAGAGAACAAGGGAGTCCTCTCGTGGCGTTGGTGGTTTGAAACCACCCCCTCTCCAAACGTAAACATACTTCCCCTCAAAGGGAAGGAACTACGGGAAACAAACCCTTATGTCTCCGCGTGCTCCACTTTGGTTACTTCTATCCTTTACTGCACTTTACTTATCTTGTTCTTGCTTAGTGTTGTGCTAGATTGACATATAGGTAAATTCACCATAGTTGCATTATCTAGAGAATTTACCTTCCGTGTCAAATCCTAACTTGAAAAGGAGTAAAATTTGAGGTAGCACCTATTCACCCCCCTAGGTGCCCATATGATCCTTTCAATTGGTATCAGAGCCTTAGCTCTCTATTCGGGCTTAACCGCCTAAGAGATTATGGGAAACTCGGGAGATGAGGGAGGGAGTGAGGCTAGCAACTCGGTGACCATGGTAGATCTCAAGAATTTGGAAACAAGCTTGAGCTCTACCTTGGGCAATGAAATCCAACAGTTGCGTCAACTTGTTGAGCGACTTATTATGGAAATTTCAGCCTCACCTCCTCCCTATAAAGATAAAACACCACCTAACCCTAAGGCAACTGCTCCGGCTAAGCCAATAGGTGAAGTGGTGGGGGATGAACATAATTCCATTGAATCCACCACCAAAAAGGGTGATGGGAAGGAAGAGCACCATGCGGTTCCCGGATGGTACTCTCCCAACCCTCCAATCCCTCATCCCCATATAAATAATAGAGGTGACCCACCTAAGTTAGATGCACATACCTTTGCTCAATGGCAAGTTTTAATGAAATCTCATGTGCGTAGCTCTTGCATTGATTTGTGGAACATTATTGAAGAAGGACTCAAAATTGAGGATCCAACCAACTTGACTAGAAGAGAAGTGGTCAATAGCCAACTCGATGCGACTGCCTTGCACATGATCCAACTTGGAGTGGGACCAAAGGATTTCCCCACATTGAACACTACAATACCGCCAAGGAAGCTTGGGATGCTCTCATTGACTTGTTTGTTGGCAATGACAGCATGAGAAGAAATAGGTATGATGCCTTAAGCAATGAGGCTAAAGGTTTCTTTATGAAGGATGGTGAGGATCATGAAGACATGTATCGAAGACTCAAATCCATAGCCACCGCCTTCAGGAATGTTGGTGCCTCTCACATTGATGATGCCTGGATCAAGAGGAAGTATGTGAGTGCACTCATGCCCTTCGAGCCCACTGACATGAAGAGTCTCCAAGGAAGACACAACTACCATCTCATGACCTCCAATGAAGTTATGCAAGAGATGGCCGCTTTCAAGGTTACTGCCAAGAATGCCAAAGACACCTGTGCTCGTGCTATTGGTATGAGTAGTGGTGTAAATCTTGCCTTGAAGGCCAAGGTTGTGGAGTATGATGAAGAAGGGAGTGATGATGCACTCTCAATGAGCCACCCCGAAGATGTAAAGGTTGCTCATGGTGAATACATGGCCTTCTATGCAAGAAACTTTTGGAAAGACCCCGCCAAGGCCAAGATGGAGATGCAACGAAGAAGCAACCCCAATGGGAGAAGAGACAATGGGTCTAAATTGAGAACTTTCTTCAATTGTGGTGACCGGTATCACTTTGTTGCCGGTTGTCCCTATGAGAAAAGAGAAGATCATGGCGGTAAACTTGTGTTGAAGAAAACCTCCAAAGCTCCTTGCAAGAAACCCTTCATAACGAGGAAGCCCACCAACAAGAAGTCGGGTGAAATTGTCTTGATAACACATGAAGAATTCTCCTCTGACAATGATGATGATGAAGATGAATAAGAGGAAACATCAAGTGGTGTGGCTGCTCTTGCCACTACTTCTACACCGACCTTCTCCCTCTTTGATTCTCCAAATGAGCATATCTCCAACAAGAACGTCACTTGCCTTATGGCAAGAGGAACGGAGGTATTATCATCATCACACCTCACTTCCTTGATTGATGATGAGATATCTCTTGAGGTCAAAAAGGAATTAGTTGCTTTTTGATGTGTTTATGACTAACTTGCAAGGGGACCACAAGAAACATTTTGTGGACCTCTTAAATCAACCTTCTCACACACAAGAGCTTCTTGATGAGAGGTGTAAATTAGGAAGAGAGCACATGATTGAGGTAGAAGCTTTAAATAATGCTCTAGAAGAAGAACAAGAGACTAGGATGTCTCTTGAAACTAAACTTGAAGGACTTGATGAAGCTAATGACTTAATTATTAATAAACTCATCAAGGAACATGACCATGCTATTGCTAAATATAAAAATGCTAAAAAGGACAAGATTGAGTTTGGTGTTGTTCATGAAAAACTTGCTGAGGACTTTAGGATGCTTGACAAGGCTCACAAGGCCTTGGAGAGTGAACTCTTGTTGCTCACAAAGTCTCGTGAAAATCTTCAAACTCAATTGACCAATACTCCTTCACCTAGTACTTTCATTCCTTCTAGTTGTACAAATATACTTGAAGGAAATGCTAGGTTGAAGGGGGAGCTAGCTAAGGCCACCTTTCCCAAAGGAAACAAGTCAATTGACGACCTCTTGAGTAAGCAGAGGCCAAATGGTGAGAAAGGGGGCATTGGCTTTGTCTCTAAAGCCAAGAAGAAGAAGAAGTCCAAGCCCACACAAGAAAAATACAATGTCATTGTGGGTAGTAAGACCACGAGTGGCAAAACTATGTCTCATGATGACTTTGCGGGAAGTGCTAACCCTCACTATGTTTTAATGCATGATTATTATGGTGATGTATATGCACAATATGTTGGCCCATTTTATGGTTATATTGCTTGATCTATTTGGGTTCCCAAGACCCTTGTTGCTAACAAAAGAGGACCCATTGAAAAATGGGTACCTAAAAACTAGTTTGATCTTTTGTAGACCTATGCTTCTGGAGGGTCAAACTGGGTGCTTGATAGTGGATGCACAAGTCACATGACCGGAAGCTCATCTAGTGTCAAGGAGTTGAGACCAAATGTTGATCAAATATCCATGACTTATGCCGACAAGTCAAAGTCTAAGGTAATGGGTTTCGGCAAGGTTGTGGTTGCACACGATATCACTCTCGTGGATGTCATGTTTGTTGAGACCCTTCGTTGTAATTTACTTTTAGTCCGTGCTCTTGGAAAGATGGGCTTTGCCGTCTTTATTGATAATGATATTGTGATCCTCATGTGGAGCAAGACTCTAAAGGTCGCTTTCATCAGGTACGTCAAAAATGACCTATATGTGGTGGACTTTTCAAGGAAAATCACTACAAGTGTGATGCACTTATTCGGAAAGGCCGATGTGGGTTGGTTATGGCATCGCCGTCTAGCCCATGTCAGCATGAGAACTTTGCAAAGCCTCCATAAGGATGGTCATATTGTTGAACTAAAAGAAAATGTTTGCTTTGCCAAAGATCATGTTTGCAGGGCATGTGTTGAAGGAAAGATGCATGATTCTCCCCACAAGCCAAAGAACTACATCAAGTCCAAGAGGATCTTGGAGCTCCTTCATGTGGATCTCTTTGGTCCTCCATCTCATGCAAGCCTTGGTGGGAAGAAATATTGTTCGGTGATTGTTGATGACTACTCAAGATACACATGGGTATATTTCTTCAAGCTAAAAATTCAGACCCAAGAAAACTTCATTGACTTCATCAACGTGGCTCAACGTTAACACAATGTCCCTATGTTAACAATAAGAAGTGAAAACGGTACCGAGTTTAATAACTACACATTGAATGGATTTCTTAGTGATGAGGGGATAAAACATCAATATTCCGCTGCATATACCCCTCAACAAAATGGTGTAGCTAAGAGGAAGAATCGGACTCTTATTGATATGGTAAGGACCATGTTGACGGAGTTTAAATCTCCATAAAATTTTTGGGCTGAAGCAATCTCCACTGCATGCCATGCATCAAACCGTCTCTACCTCCGCAAAGAATTGATCAAGACTCCATATGAAATTCTTACCGGTAACAAGCGCAACATTTCATACTTCCGGGTGTTTGGTTGTAAGTGTTTCTATCGCATTAAGGGTGTTTGTTTGTCCAAATTTGATTACAAAGCATTAGAGGGTATTTTTGTTGGTTATGGTCTCGAATCCCACACTTATAGAGTCTATGACAAGCTCTCTAGAACTATCATAGAATCTTGTAGTGTGGTTTTTGAAGAATATGATGGTCTCCATGGGGGCATGTTGATGTTTGTGATGTAGATGATGAAATGCCTCAGGATGCCATAGGAAGAATGGGTGCGGGATTCATCTGCCCCGTTGATGAACCCCTTATGGCGGATCGAGAAGAACTATGCTCTACTCAAGTGGAGCCCTCATCTTCACAACATTAACAAACTCCTATCGAGGAAGACAATGACCCAAGCCAAAGACAAGCTGTGGACCCTCAACAAGTTGATTAGGGAGAACCCTCTAGCCAGGAGGATCTTGAGTCTCCATTTGCGAGAATGTCTGGCGCTGCTCAGTCTATTGTACAAGGAAGATCTATAGAAACTGCCATAAGAACCGCCCGACACCTGTCTAGAAGTGTGTCTGATCAAGACCAAGGTTAATCTTTGTCTCTTAATGAAGAGAATGACTCTAATGATGATCAAGGTCAAGTTAATGGTCAAGACGAGGACCAAAATGATGAAGTGATCCCCACAAGAAACAACAAGGAGATCGAAACTCGTCGCCAAGCTAGAATGGACAGAATGTTGGAACTAAGAGACCACACTCTATAGAATGTGGTAGGAGATATAAGAAGAGGGATATACACTAGAGCTCAATTGAAGAATTTTGGTGAACACCAAGCACACATTTCCATGGTGGAACCAAAGAAAGTTTGGGAAGCTCTTGAAGATTCGGATTGGTTGGAAGCAATGCACAAAGAGCTCAACAACTTTGAGAGAACAAAGTATGGAAGTTAGTTGAAAAGCCAAAAGATTGCCGCAATGTTATAGGGACCAAGTGGATTTTCAAGAACAAGCAAGATGAGCATGGAATTGTTGTGAGGAACAAGGCAAGATTGGTTGCACAAGGGTTCTCTCAAATTGAAGGCATTGATTATGGAGAGACATATGCACCCATGGCTTGCCTTGAGTCCATCCGTATCCTTCTTGCTTATGCGGCACATCATAACTTTAAATTACAACAAATGGATATAGAGAGTGCATTTCTTAATGGTCCATTGCATGAGTTGGTATATGTAAAGCAACCCCCGGAGTTTGAGGATCCCAAATTCCCAAACCATGTCTACAAACTTGATAAGGTGCTCTATGGGCTCAAACAAGCCCCACGCACGTGGTATGAGCACCTTTGAGAGTTGTTGTTAGATCGTGGGTTTGAGGTTGGGAAAATCAACCCCACTCTTTTTACTAAGAAGGTCAATGGGGAGCTTTTTGTATGCCAAATATATGTTGATGATATTATCTTTGGCTCATCTAACAAATCTTTTAATGATGAATTCTCAAAGCTTGTGACTGACAGGTTCAGGATGTCTATGATGGGAGAATTGAGGGTATTTCTTGGTTTTGAGATCAAGCAAGTAAGAGGAGGAACATTCTTCAACCAAGCCAAGTATACTCAAGATATCCTCAAAGGATTCAACATGAAAGATCTAAATGGAGCTCCCACTCCCATGGCAATAAAGACCCATCTTGAACTAAACCCGAATGATAAAGATGTGGATCAAAAGGTATACCGGTCCATGATTGGTTATTTGATTTACCTTTGTGCATCTAGACCCAATATTGTGTTGAGTGTAGGAGTGTGTGCAATATATGAAGCGGCTCCTAAAGAAATCCATTTGATGGCGGTCAAGAGAATCTTTCGATATTTGGTTCATACCCCAAACTATGGTATTTGGTATCCTAGGGGCTCAACTTTCTCTCTTTGTGGATACATGGATTTGGATTGGGCTGGTGTTAAGGATGATACAAAATCAACCTTCGGGGATTGCCAATTCCTTGGAAGGGACTTGGAGTGTTGGTCTTCGAAGAAGCAAAATTGTATATCTCTCTCCATCGCCGAAGCCGGGTATGTGGCAGCTGCTAGTGCTTGTACTCAATTGCTATGGATGAGGCAAACTTTAAAGGAATACGGTGTCCATTGTAACAAAGTGCCTCTTGTATGTGACAATGAAAGTGCTATCAAGATTGCTTACAACCCAGTGGATCATACAAGGACAAAGCATATTGAGATTCGTCATCACTTCATTACAGATCATGTTGCTCGAGGTGATATTGAGCTATCTTATGTGCCAACCAAAGACCAACTTGCTGACATTTTCACGAAGCCACTTGATGAAGCAAGGTTTTGTTTTTTGAGGAATGAACTAAATATCATAGATTCAAGGAGCTTGACTTGATCACCTTGCATACACACCTATATCTTGACTCTTATTTGGTTTAGGTGCAGGCATGGAGATAGGGGAGTGTGGTCCTAATACATTGGACTATCCCTCCCCCCATAATGCCAACATTAAGAAATTCAATTCTCGTAATATCAGTTTGTGATATGTGAGCTTCATTAATGAGTAGTAGCTATGAAACCAAGGATAATTCTTCACGGTTTCATGCCACAAACTCTTACATGGTGGCCTCGGCCACTGCCCCTTCTCTACGAAAAATTGGTTCTTGGTTTGTGCTGTTGAGTGATCTAAGTTTCACATTGCCATTTTTATTGATGTCCAATGCCTTTATGTTCTTCACAGTTTGAAATCTTAACCTAAGCATGTCTCCATTCCCTAAAAACATTATTTCCAACATATATGTCCCCAAAACTTGAACCATGCTGCTTTTGGTCGAAGAGGACCGGAGTCTCCGGTGTGCATACACTGGAGTCTCCGGTGTAGGCCGGAGTCTCCGGTGCAAACCAGAGTCTCCGGTCTAAGGCAGTTTCGGGCTATGACTTAAGGGGACCGGGGTGAAAGAGTCACACAGACTCTATCTTCCACCCCGACCCCCACCCTCACAACCACCGCCTCCTCCTCCAAAACTGCTGCCCAGAGGCTGATTTGCCACCGGGATCCGCTGTGCCAACTCCACCCTCTCCACCCTTGGGACCTTCCCCACCGGTGGAATCTTACCAATGGACAGATCTGGTACTCTTTTCTCTCACCATGAACCTAGGGTTCATCCCCTTTGTTTGTTTTGAGTTTTTGTACTAGTTTGTCCCTTGGAACAACATGCCTGCGTGCACTGCATCACATTAGTCTCGTCTCTCTGCCCGATCTGCTGGAATCACTCTCATCTGCAGTCTCTAGGTGCAAATCGAAATCTCTAGACCAGAGATTCCGGTTGGTCAGGCCGGAGACTCCGGTTCAGGCCGGAGACTCCGGTCTGTCTAACCAGAAACTCCGGTCCAGACCGGAGACTCTGGTGTAGATTGCCTCCAACACATCCGACATAGCTATGAGGGTCTTGTGCCTATCTTCTGGACATATGTGCTTACCCCCATGTTATCCCCCTCTCTCTCTCTGTTCACAAGTGGCTCTGGTTCTCGTCGTGGTCGCACAAAGGCCAAGTCCAAAAGGGCGGATCCTCAGTTTGATGAAGAGGCTGGGCAGTATGTGATTCTGCCATCCAACCGCAGGCAGCAGCTCAGAGATGCTGAGTATATGATAACGAATCGAGAACGGATTGAGAAGGAGAACCGGGCCAAGAGGGCCAAGTATGAAAATTTGCAGTCTCTTGCTCATATGTCCAAGAAGGAGTTATGTGATCTTCGGAAGACCAATTTCTATGAGCTGCCAAGGACTTGTGAGGATCCTTGTTATTGGAGGAGGGAACCGAAAGTATTCATGACAGATGTTTATCGCAAGCTCACCAAATCCCCAGTTTGTCCTCAGAGGTACATGGAGCTTGAGTACATGCGTGCCAACAATTACTTTGTGGATGCTGTGTGGATCACTGAAAAGCTTGGGCTGCACGGGCTCATGGAGATCCGAGAAGATTACAACATTCCCCTTGTCCAACAATTCTATGCCACTGTGGTGCTTGGGACTGATCAAGCAAGTACCATGACCTGGATAACCGGTAATGTTCGCTGCACTACTACCTTCTTTGACTTTTCCAGGATCATCAATGAGACCTTTCAGGGTGTGGCTGTTCCTATTGGACATTGTATGCATGATGCTACTCTTGGAGAGAGCAAGAACAAATGGCTCCTCTTTATGGCAATGATGCTGTTGTCGGTGAGGCTAAGGGCCTCAAACCTCTCTACAACTTGCTACTAAGGATATTCCGCCATAGTATCTCTCCTAGTGCTGGCAATGATGATGCCATTAGATGTGGGCTTGTCAACCTACTTCACCATGCTCACAAGATATATCTTGCTGGTCCTGATGTTGAAGGCTTTGCTATTGATGTGATGGATTACATTTTTTAGGAGATGCACCATGCTATTCTCTATAGAAAATCTCCTCCATATGCTCCTCTAGTGATGAGGCTTATCAACACTCAAACTCATGGTTCACCACTTGCTCTACCCCCCCCCCCCCCCCCCCCGCCAATCTTACAAAACATGCTTTGGTGTCCCTTCATAAGAAAGGGAAGACGGTGACTAGGCAGCCATTTGAGAGTGCGGATGAGGAGATCTCTGAGGCTGAGCGTGCTCCTACCCCTCCTAGGGGATCTAGGAGGAAGAATGCCTCCAATGTACCCATGCCTCCTGTCACACGTGAGATTGTTAAGGAGAAAGTCAAGAAGGCATCCTTTTGGGAGAAGACCCTCTGCTGCATGAATGTTGACATTCGTAAGGGACATCATGATGCCTACAAGAGCAACCACAGGATTGAAAAACTTCTCAAGGAAATCACGACTCAAGGTGAGGAAGAAGAGGAAGGAGAGTCAGAGTACAATGATGAACATGGAGCTGAACCATCTGCGGAGTCTGATCACACACTTTCCTTTGGGGCATGGAATGCCATGAATGTAAGCTTAGTTGACTGGCAGACCTTCTCTGAGGTTACTTCTGGTGTTGCACCTCAGGGCACCTTCTCTTCTCTCCCTCACGGCAAAGGGCCACAGACTTCTGCTGCTGCTGATGATTATGATCAGGATGAGGATGAGGATAATGACGATGACGATGACTCCTTATCTTCTTTGGGACGATAACTGGGACCTTTTCCCTTTTTGGCATTTTAATGCGAAAGGGGGAGAAGTTGTCCATTAGGAGCATCAGGATTTGCATGGGTTGGGGGTTATATCTTTATGTTCGAACACATTTGCTTTCATTTGGTTCTTGTGAGACTTATTTGTCGTATGTGAACTATCGTTGTGTGTGGACATATCTATGCCCATTCCTTATTGTAATATTTATCCATTACCTGACAGGCATGTATTACTTGTTTATCTTGCTGCACATTGTCAGGGGGAGCATAACTATGTCTTATCAAAAAATTCCATGCAAAACCTCGTGTTGTCATCGAACACAAAAAAGGGGGAGATTGAAAGGACATTTATTGTCCTAATCTGTTTTGGTGTCCGTTAACAACATAAGGTACATTTTACTGTGTGTTAATATCTACAAGTCAATCCATTAAAATGGGAAAAAGTCAGAGTGTTGTGGGAAATTTCATGGCCAAATCCATGCTTACCTGAAGTTTCCAAACCAGAGTCTCCGGTGTGCAAACACTGGAGTCTCTGATGTGGTCCGGAGTTTCCCCAGGAGTTCCTGGTGTGTGGTATGGTCTTGGCCCAGGGTCTCTCTATGTGGTGGTCCGGAGATGGACCGGATATCAGCCGGAATCTCCGGTGTGTCTCCTCAGGTTGGAGTTTCCGGTGTGGACACACCGGAGTCTCCGGTGTCTCTGGTCCGGAGTTACGACCAGAGTCTCCGGAGTGGACGTCAAGACCCTGCCCAAGTAAGCCAGAGACATGGTCTGGAGATGGACCGGAGGTGGGCTAGAGTTTACGGTCCAATCCGGAGTCTCTGGTCTGGCAGACCGGAGTCTCTGGTGTGAATGATCTCCAACGGTTAGAAAACGGTTCACAAGTGTGAGGCCTATAAATAGGGGACCTCATCCCCCTCCTCCAGCTGCTCGTTCCAGAAAAAGAAGACCACACCATTAGATCCACCAAAACTCCAAGATCTCTTTATCCAACCATCCAAAGTTGTTGATCTTTGGGTAATCGGAGGAGGAGGCATCGATCTATAGCTTCACCAAGAGATATCTTCATTTCCCCCTCATTCACTTGAGGGCCCCTTGCTCTAGGGTTTCATTGGAAACCCTAAGGCTTGTTTTGGTTGATTTAATTCTTACAAGCTTGTCTTTGATTATTTGACAGCTTGCTTGTATTCGGGAGCCTCCAATTAGGTTGTGGATGTGTGCCTTGAACTTGTTGTAAAGGTGCCGGCTTCCACCTCGAAGGTTGTCGATATAGTGGAAGAGGTGAATCGAACTCGTTGGGGTGAGGTTCATCGGAGAACAAGGGAGGCCTCTCGAGGCGTTGGTGGTTTGAAACCATCCCCTCTCCAAACATAGACGTACTTCCCCTCAAAGGGAAGGAACTACGGGAAACAAACCCTCGTGTCTCCGCGTGCTCCACTTTGGTTACTTCTATCCTTTATCGCACTTTACTTATCTTGTTCTTGCTTAGTGTTGTGCTAGATTGACATATAGGTAAATTCACCATAGTTGCATTATCTAGAGAATTTACCTTTTGTGTCAAACCCTAACTTGAAAAGGAGTAAAATTTGAAGTAGCACCTATTCACCCCCCCCCTCTAGGTGCCCATACGATCCTTTCAGTGATGCTTAAAATTGATTTAGAAAAATCTTATGATAAGATTAATTGGGATTTCTTGTTGGAGTGCTTGCACATTAGAGGTTTTGATGATGTGTTTTGTTCTTGGGTTAAAAAAGCTTTATTGGAAGGAAATGTGAGTGTGAAAATTAACAATGAAATGGGTCCTTATTTCACTAGTGCTAAAGGGGTAAGGCAAGGTGACCCTTTGTCTCCTACTTTGTTCAATCTGGCTGCGGAGTGCTTGACTAAAATGGTTTTCAAAGCACAATCCAATGATTTGTTTGAAGGTTTTACTCCTGAGTTGGTTGATAAAGGGGTGGACATTTTGCAATATGCTTATGATACTTTACTTTGCATCTCTCATAATCCTGATAAAGCTGTGAACCTTAAAATCCTTCTTTATATTTTTGAATTAATGTTTGGTTTGAAGATTAATTTTGAGAAGAGTGAGATTTATACTTTTGGTGGGGATAATGCCCTGGATGATTTTTATTCCAACTTATTTGGTTGTCGAGTGGGAACTTTGCCTATGAAATATTTGGGAGTGCCTATCTCTGTTGTAGCCCTTAAAAATGCTGATTGAGATTTCATTGATGCTAAGCTAGTTAAAAAATTGGATGCCTAGGTGGGGAATTCGATGTCTTTTGGTGGTAAGAAAATTTTGATTGATTCCTCTTTATCCATTATTCTGTATTATCCCATGTCTATGTTCCTACTTAGAAAGAGTTTTATTGAAAGAGTGAATAAAAATCTTAAGAGATTTTTTGGCAAAAGAAGAAGGATAAAAAGTGTTATTACATGGTAAAGTGGGATAGAATTTGTAGATCCAAGATTAAGGGTGGTTTGGGTATCAAATACTTGAGGAAACAAAACATTAGCTTGCTGGTTAAATGGTGGTGGAAGTTGGAGAAACAAGATGGGCTTTAGCAAAGAATTGTCAAAGCTAGATATCTTAGAAATAAGACCATTAACACTGTGATTCCTAGATTTAAACATTCTCCTTGCTAGAAATCCTTGCTTTAGGTCAAAGAGACTTATTTAGCTAGGAGGGGGCTTGTCCTCAAAAGTGGTAATTTAGTTCATTTTTGGAAAGATACATGGGATCCTGGGGCCTTTAAGTGATCAATTCCCTGAAATCTTTAGCGTATCTCAGGATCAGGAGTGCACTATTGGAAAAGTGATTGAACATTGTTTATTTATTCCTTTTTGGAGAAGGTTTCATAGGGAGCTTCGGGTTCAGTGGGATTCTATTTTGTTAAACATATTCATCTGTGAGAGGGGTCTGATTTGGTTGAGTGGAAGTTCACTGGGAATAGGGAGTTCTCTACCAAATTTGTATACGAATATTTGGAAAGGAACTTGGCTGGGGCCAATAATAAACTCCTTTGGAAAGCAAAAATACCATTGAAAATTCAGATCTTCATCTGTTAGATGCTCAAGGATGCTATTCCCACAAGAGACAACATGCGTAGGAGAAAATGTCTTAGGAACCATGTGTGCTCATTCTGTAAACAAGTGGAGACTGTGAATCACTTATTTTTTTACCTGCCATGTTGCTAGAATTGTCTGGGGTTTTTTTGGCAAGCTCTTTGGCACTTCAACTTGTCCTAGAAACTATTGGGAAGCGTTGTTGTGGCCATTTCTGTTGAGTGGGGTTGCTGTTGTTTGTTGGGCCATCTGGACTCTCAGAAACAAAGTCACTTTCGAAGGATTGTTGTTGTTTGTTGGGCCATCTGGACTCTCAGAAACAACGTCACTTTTGAAGGGTACACATTGTGGTCCCCTATTGTGGCAGTGTTACGGTTTGCTTGTTTTTACTATATTGGGCAGGCCTGCAGAAAGGGGGTGATAAGGACCTGATGATCAGCAATACCAAGAAGATGATGAAGCTAGTTGTTGATGTGGCGAAACATTTCAGGTGGAGGGCAGATGAGATGCTGAGGATTGGTGAATGAAGCGTGTGGTTGGGAGGTGTAGGCGCCGCTCTCTTGTGATTCTTTTGTTCACCGGTTTTGGAAGTGGTTCGCTTTGGCTTGGAGGTTGCTTGTTATATTGCTGATGTTTTCAGCTTCATTGGCTATTCTTTTGTTTGGAACTTCTCAATGTTAGTGGATATCTCCTTAATACTATGTAGGTTTAGTTTGTTTGTGTGATGGTGGTAGTTGGTTTTCACCCTGTAGAATTGTCTCGAGATCGAGCAGCCTCAGCAGGTTTCCTACTAGTGCCCAACTCGCTTTCTCTCTTTTTTTTCTTTTGTTGTTAGTAGTTAACTTTGTATTTCTGTTAAGAAATTAATGGAAAGGGGTTAGCCCGGTTGGAAAAAACACCAAGTGATTTATCTCTATGGAGAGAATTGACTGAGACATAAGAAGTGCGTCACAGAACTAGCAAATCCAATTTCTAATCTCTAGTCCCTCTAGACCTCCACCTTTTTTTGGTAAAATTCCACTATTTATTAATACCCAACTGCTAAAAGTGCTTGGAGGCTCGTTATAACGTCTGAGCCTCCATTTCCTGACCATATGATCTACTTGATCAAGCCCGTCGCCCCCATGTCCCGACAAAACTCCCACACCCGAGAGGAACTCATGCACACATGGGTTATTAGCAATGTCGGCCCAACAGTAGGTTTTACCAGGTTTCTAGTCTCCTCTACCTTGAACCTGGGAAGTTCCGGGGCCTCATCCCCGGCCGCCTTCATGCCCTCCTCATCCTCTAGATCCGAAAATTGCGCTAATAGTTGCAATTTCTAGACTGGGTCTATCCTCTGAGGTATTCTTGCGCTTTTGGGTCTGCTACTGCTTCGGCTGCATAGCCGACTGTGGTATGGCCAGGCGTTCAGCAGTCCCTCTGAATCATCATCGGCATCTACATATTTGCTTGCCATTTCTATCATCACTCCCAAATCGGTAACTTTGTCGCATTTTAGCCGATGGCGTAGTAATCCGATTCGGAATCCTGTGATGAAATCTTCGATCGTGGTCTGGTCGTTTACTCCTTCACAAGATTTTTTCATGTCGATCCATCATCCGAGATAGTCCTGGAAGTTTCTCTGATTTTCTGGGTGCAACGCTGCAGCTCTCCGACCGTGTAGGGCCTCCTGTATGTACCTTCTAAATTCTGAAAGAACACACTTTGCATATCATACCAGTTATGAATCATGTTTTCCGGGAGTTCATTGAGCCATGATCGAGCCGTCTTCCATAGCATAAGTGGGAGATACCAGACTGTGACCAGGCTATTTCCTCCTTTGGCAATGCAGTAGGCCTGAAAAAAATCCTGGAGCCAGGTGTCTGGCCAAGCTACACCGTCGTAGGGTTGAATGTTCATTGAGATAACAAATCCTTCTGGAAAGATGGTTTGTCGGATTCATGGCCCAAAGAATTTTGGACCCACGTATATGTTGTTCGACTCGTGGCGTCACGCCTCTATGTTTGAGTTGATCCGATACCTGGCGTCATTGGGTGACAGGGGGCACCCTCTCGGATGTTCGTTGTGGTTGTGGTGCCGTGGAGTCAGATCTCTGCCTCTCCTGCCATCGCCTCCACCCCGGCGTCCTCCTTGGCTCCCGTGGGAGTCATTATGGTAGATGCTTGGTGGACAGGGTGGTTCTAGTGGATATTTCCGGCTAAACGTCGACCTTCGTCCGGGGCTTCATTATGCCAGCTCCGGGGGGTCTTCGTGGTGACGGCCACCGTGTCGACTTGATCCGGCGCGGTTTTCATCGTTTCTTCGTTCGCCGTTATCACCATTATGGTGAGGCTCAGCCGGACGGCCTGTGTGTCTGGGAGGTGGCATCCTCTACCGATCCTGTTTCTGGCGTCGTGCTTCATCTCCTTTCCTGCAGTGGTTTGACTGCCCCGGGGAGGTTGTTGTGGAACCAGTGCTGCCATGGCGTCTTGCTCTGTGGCTGGGCAACGTTGCTCCAATCACGCGCGGTTCTATGTTGTTGTCTTGAGGAGACGGTTCTTGAGTAAGTATCATCCTGAGGGTCGAAACGATGACGCCGATCCGGTTCTTGATGGGGCCTTGTATCTTGTTGTCGACCCATGTCTATGCAGCATTGGTCAGATTTTGAGACCGCTTTTACGCTGAAAGACGTGGCGGCTTTCTGTTGTTCTAGACCCTTGTTAAGTAGTGTTACACTCAACCGGACCTGCTCTAGAGTTGGATTATTTGCTAGGAACTCTCGGGCTAAGCCGGTGTTTTCTACCAACGTGTTGTACACCTGGTTTCCTTTGCTGTCGATCCGAGGCTATCCACAACTATGTATGTGTTCTTCACCTCGAACAGGGATTTGTGAACATCCGGATTTTTATTTGCCAGCTCATGATTGTTCCGGGTCTTCTAATTCTGCAAGGAGTTGAACTGTTGTGCATCTACGATGTTCTGCTTCTCCTCAATGAGGTGGGTGGCCTCATACAAGAGTCGCTAGCGCTATGCTTCTAGGGCCAAGGCCCTTTCCTCCAGCTCGTTCGGTGTAAGTTCCGAGGCGATTGGGATCGGCGTTGTTAGTGCTTCTCCATAGATTTCACGGGCACCTGGGGTAATCACATGTCCATCCACCAGAGACTTTTTTGATTCCTAGGGGATCAGAGCGCCGTCTGAATCCTCCTCGAATTCCTCGGCGACTCTCTCCTCAGCCGGAAGATCTTTAGCCGAAGTCTTGTTTTTCTTCTTCTTTTTCCTTATTGGCCCTATGGGTACCGGTGGCAAAGACGGCTTTTGGTCCGATTCCTGGAGTCAAGCTTCTGTCGGTACTATCGGAGATTTGGATATCGGGATTCTCTCCGAGATCCATACATCCTACGATTCGGGAGATTTTCCGTCGTATCTTTCATCCATGCTGTTGTAGGGATTTGGATCCGACCCTTCTCCTTCCTCCATAGACATGGAGGTGAACTCCTCTTCGAATTCTTCTTCATATGCTCGGAGATCTGCCAACATCATGGATTCCCCTAGGGAAGCCGGTGTGTCGGTGTTCATTCCGATTGCGTCTAACACCAAGTCATTGTCATCTCTAGCATCGGCAGAGCCGGATCTAGAGCCAACGTAGCTGAAGAAGTGAGATCCATGTGCTCTGAGGTGGGTGAGGCTATCTTCATTGGCTTCCTCGAAACTTTTGATGGTCTTGAGGACAACGTCCATATTGGCGTTGCCGCGCAGCATCATCCTCCTCTGTGTGCCTCAGAAGCGATTTGCCTGCTCCAGCATCGGCAAAGCCGGATCCAGAGTTGTTGCAGCTTTGATCATCTTGAGATTCGACCTCCTGAGGGAGATCTTCTTCAGATCCAATCTTCTCCATGATCTGCCGCTTCCGCGAACAAAGCAGATCTGGGAAATTTCTTTCATCTTTATCATCACTGCTGGGGTGGGTTGGGCAGGTTCAGCTGAACCGAGGTAAACATCGATCTCGCCAAAATACATGATGGTGTAGCTAGTCACGGCCTCCCTAGTCGAAATATAGGTCTCGTCGAGAAGGACGAGAGGGACATCGCTGGCGTAGAGGACCCGACCGACAGGTGGTGGGGACCGCCCAGATCTGACGTGGCACAGTAGACCCTAGACGGCTGCGGTTTCTTGCGGACGCAGGGTCGACCAAAGCCGACGTGGCAACGTAGACCCTAAAAGGCCACGGTTTCTCGAGAACCGCGACCAATATTGGCTTACGGCGCCACGTCGGTGGATGTCGAGCCGCACATCCACGAGAAACCGCTGCCGGTATGGACTCATCACGCCATGTTGTCTCCCTTCGGGCCCCTGGCCGCGAGAAAATGTGTTCGGCATGGGATTGCGGTGGCACGTCGGCTCTTGGCGGACCCATGCCCGCGAGAGTCCGCGGGCGGCATGGGCTCACGGCAACACGTCGGCTCTCGACGGGCCCCACCACTCGGCGGGTGCGGAAGCGTGTGCTCCGGTGACGCCTCTCATAGAGCGCAATTATGCTCACGCACGCTTACGGTGGGCCCATGACACGCCCGCGGTCCACCGTCCAGCGAGGCGGGGCACGATGGCGTGCGATACACCCGTCCGCGGTATAGAATCTTTGGCCCTGGCCCGCAGCGGGTCCCGCCTCATTTGATAGAAGGGCTCCATTGCGACGTCGCCGCGTGTCCTTCCCGGCATCCATCCCACGGCTGAAAAGAATCGAGACGACGTGGATAGCAGTTTGAGCCGAAACAATCTAGTACTATTATTTATTCATAATTCTAAATTTTGCGTTGTAATATGATGTTTGCTGCGTGTTTCTGAAAATAGGACGCAATGTCTCTGCATCTCTTCATAACCGAATAATTCAAAAAGACAAAAAATATAAGTACGATAATTGGCTATGTATGACACGTGCAGTGGTGTAGGAGGGAAAAAACTATGTCAGATGAACTCTAAAACATTTTTAAAAATTGATTCAGAAAAATTAAAATTTTCTCGACACAATGGAAACAACATAATCTCTCAGTATAATGATAATAGCAACATATTTAAACAGAACTAGAACATAAAACTTACCATGGAATTTCTGATCCAGCCTTTCACTTCCTACTCCTGCTCTTGGCCAACATTTTCACATTCATGGGTGCTTAGTTTAGAGCTATTTCTTGTTTCTCCTTCCACTTCTTGCTCTTGATATTGTTCTGTCATAACATTTGCAATTTTATCATGGGTGCTTCGTTTAGAGTTGTTGCCACTACCAACTAGCACAAAATACGTTTTCAAACCTGTAATGAATTATTGAAAACATTCAAGACACGAGTAGTATGCCCATTTTACCTAGCTCATAATTCACAAATTCAAATTTCCTTCAATAGTTCAATCAGGACCGAGTTCAATTTTCCACAAAATAAAAAATTATACCTGCCCCCTTTGTAGCTACAGGTTTCTTACCCATCTCTACCACATAAAATTCGCAGAGAAAAGAGTCCTAAACAACAGTCACGACACCCTACCTAGCCTAGCCCTAGCCGGCTAGCCGGGTGGGACTTTTAGCTTTGTGAGAATTGAGAATTTGAGATGGATGGAGGACATGCGAGGGTCCAGGGGTGGGCAGTCTTGCCATCGGGGGGAGGGAGGGGGCGTAGCGGCGAAGAAGAGGGCACCCTACACTCGCTCGCTCGGTAGCACGGGAAGAGACCGTCGCTCGATCGGTTCAATTCGATCGGGGTTGGGGCGAGGCGAAGGGGCATGCACACGGCACACACGCTGGTCGTGAGGTCTCGGGGGATGATTCCTCTCACCGGTGGGCGGCCTAGCAAGGCCAAGGATAACCAAAACCCTTGCACCACGGTCCATTTCCTCATTTGCGTTTGGTTTTTCTTTCATAGCGCACCTGAAAATTATATGTATATCAAAAGATGCATGTATATATGCAATTTTTTGCAAGAATTCGAGGTAGGGCCGGTGACATACCTTGCCCAAAGGGGAGCTTCGCCCTTGGACACGTGTAACAAAACTCATATGCAGTGACAGAATTATAGTTCATATTCATGGATGCTATAATTTTATTTACAGAAATAAGAATACGAACAATCATACATATATATATCATATATATTTGCAATTTGTTTTATTTTTCCTACTACACGCTCCTATGGCTGGGCTGCAGGGTATGTCGTGGTATACCCGGCGTTAACCTGTAAGTCCGCCACTGCGGAGAAGCTTTCCAATGTGAGTCAACTATCTTGCTCCACGGTTGGTATTGGTGTTGGTGTGTGTTGTTTTGTTGCGCATGAGCCCATACTGTCTAGCTTTGCTTGATGATGTGTTGTTTTTAGATATGGTTTCGTTTATAAACTAAGCAACTATTTCTTCCTGAATCAATGAAATGTTTTTAAATTAAAAAAAGATTCCTTGGCTGGGTCAACTTTGAGGTCAATATGTGGGTTTCTTTTTTTGTGTGAGAGGCCTCTTTTTTTCTTGATGAGAAACCTGGCTAATTTTTTTAAAATAATACAAAATATTTAATCAATATCACGAATAATACATAAAATTAGAATTTTTTAAAAGTAACGCGGCCTCAGTATTTAAAAGTATTTAAACTACCGACAAGTATTAGTAGTTCAACTACTAACTAGGCCGACCGCCGGCGGCGCACCGTGGCACATGGCAAGAGTTTTTTTTTTTGAAACGAGGCAAAAGCTTTGCCTTTCATTGATATAGTAGAACAGAGATGGCCCGTTTATAAGGAAAACTGGCCGAAAAAACCGATACAACACAACACCACACGCCAGCCCCGAGACTGCGCTCCACACGGGTCGACCACCAACTAGGTCGACACCCACCTCAACGCAAACAGGCGGAGGCGAAAACCGGAGACATCGCTCCAACTACCACGCCGGCCCCAGGGCCGCACCCCGCCTGGCCGAAGACGAAACCGCCTCCGCCAAACCACCAAAACAAACCACAGGTCCCACTGTCCGATGGATGTCCAAAAGCGAGGCCCCAAGAGTTTTGTCAAGTGCTTATCGGTAGTTGAACTACTAACTAGTACTTATCGGTAGTTCAACTACCGACTAGTACTTCAAGTACCGAGGCCGTGTTACTCTTGAAAATTCCTAATTTTATGTATTATTCATGATATTGATTAAATATTTCGTATTATTTAAAAAAATTATGTGTCTGCCTTCTTTTTGTGTGAGAGGTTTCCTCGTTGTGTGTGCTTTTGGTGCAAACCTGAAAGCGGCCCAATTTGTTGTGGATAGAAGGCTTGACTGTCAGGTTGCTACGAATCAAGGCCAGACCTCCCAGCAGGGCCCGTGAGTTGGTCGAGTCAAAGTCTAAACTACAAGAAGATAACACCATTCCCTGCAAAAAAAGAAAAGAAGGAGAAGAAGATAACACCTAACCAAAAAGCACCAGTAACCGGATGCTCCTGTCTGTGTACGTCCTCACCGACGATTCTACGAGAGGATATACTCTCCGGTGAAACATCTTCTTTAATTCCTCCGTTTCTTAGTAATTTCTTACTGTCACCTCCCTGTATATGCCGCGCTGTGCTGCCTGTGCCGCAGGCTCGCGGCACATGCCCGGTGGTCAGGCCACTTAATTCCGGGCATAAAACAAATCGGCGTGGATCCATCCATCCATGGTGGTGGGGTTAGCGGTCAATCAATCTCCGCTGATCGCTACTCCATAACCAAGCGCACGGTGCTTTTGGCAAAGCCAACTAACGCCATTTCAGTGATTGAATAATAATGGTTTTAGAAGCTGACTGACTGGTAA
This sequence comes from Avena insularis, assembly GCA_023614405.1. Lineage (NCBI taxonomy): Eukaryota > Viridiplantae > Streptophyta > Magnoliopsida > Poales > Poaceae > Avena > Avena insularis. Next base: position 203,669,214 of record CM042694.1, read on the forward strand.
AGCCGCAGCTAAGGCGCGCAAGTCGTGGCGCGGGAACAGGGGGAGAGGGCGCCGGTGTCGACGACGAGATTAAGCCGCATGTGGCCGGACCGAGGGGAAACACCCCCTCCGGCCCTTAATGCACTGTCTCGGGGACGACGGTGACATAAAGCGACCGGCCGGATGACGAGACTCGAATATGCCATTGCCATCGATCTAGTGGCATGGCATGGCATGGCGTGGAAGAAAAATATTACTAATGCTGACGGACGGGAGTCTCCGTTTTCAGCCCGCGAATGGACGGGATTTCTTGGCGTATTAGCTCCCTAAATCTGTATCTCAGGTCGTACGGCCCGCTTAATTAGTTTGTCCCAACTTGCGCGCTTGATTTCTGGATCTTTCCTCAAAATAGGCTTTCATTTCTGGATCTTTCGACCGGGAACTTATATACGCTTCTGCTCCAGATCGTGGCAATTTGACGCTTATGTTGCTTCTTAATTATGCAGCCGTGGACACAACTAGAGAGACAAGCAAGGGCCTAGCTAGCTAGGCTCCCACTGGAATTTTAAGATAGTACTACATCTGAATCTCCAATTGTCCACTGTTAACACAAATGACGTCTCCAACCACAAGCTATGAATAGTGGTTTCTGCTTCGGTGCTCCACCCCTGAACTCGTTGACGGTAGAGATTAAAACATACCCCTTCGTAATTAGGGGTATGATGGTCTTTATTTAATTTAGAAGAAAAATGGTAGGGATTAACACTGCTATGCTACGTAGATCACATTTGGATATGTACGTATCAGTTCGGTTTATCTGATTGTAACGTATATTTAACCAACCACAGCTAGAAATCCAATTCACCTCACGGGTACAAATGAACTTATTGTGTGAAAATATATTTCAAATGTTAAAATATTTAAAAAATATGTACATGTACATCCAAACACTAAATGTACGTATCCAAGTTTACGGGTGAAAAGAATATTTTAGATGTCTTATGTACAAAAGACAAATTTCAGTGCTCCAACGTGTCTATTCACGAATATGTTTTTATCTTTTGACACAAGCCACATAAACTGTTCATTCTTTCTGGAATATCCGGAAGTGTATGCAAAAAAAATCAGATTTTTTTGACAATTTAAAATTTATTTTTTATGTATTTTTTGTAATAGGAGCATTTGCACCTAGGAGTCAAATACACTACCTCCGACAACATCTTCCTACTCCGATTCTTTGAAGAGATTAGGCCATGAATGGAGCTTGCCGATGTCTTGTCAACCGCCGCCAGCGTCAAACATTCTTCGATAATATCCTCGTAACAACATGGTTGGGAAGATCAACTGTAGGCGAAGCGCAACGTACTGCTGGAGTCATGGAGATGTATAGCGCTGCACACTCGGCCAGTCACAAGTACGGCAGGCTGGCGTGATCGGCCGTGAAGGTTTGTTGAAACACTGGCAATGGTCGCGACACAATTCTACATGGTACATCTGCAACTTTTTCAATAGATCGGTGGAATTACGCCAAAAAAAGAGAGTACCATGTAGAGAATATGGGCTATTTAAAATCTAGGATTTTATTGATATAGTATTCTTGTACAGCGTAGGCAACTATCCGAATTAACATGGGCGTACTGTTTAGTCGGCAAAATATAATACGGTAGTAGGCAGGTGGACGAAATTAGACTTTTCAAGTTTTTAAGGGGGAGTACCGGAGCACGGCTCATGAATAGTGAATATGAGTATGGGGAGGGGGACCGGACGGTAAGAGTGACCTCACGAGTGACGGACCCCTTCTATTTAACACAAAACAAGCATGCCGCGAAGATCGCTGAAATTCTAACCTGCAGCTAACTCTTAACCCAATTGATGTGTCCCCGCTCAAGTTTTGCTCTAGGTCCACCCCACAAGCTATGGACCCGTCAATGTGCATAGGGAGGACCCGGTGGTACGAGCGTCCTCACCAAGTTTAGACCACATCCGGAACAAGAGAAAAATTTCTTGTACTGATCATTGTAGGATGGCATGCAAAATTTCATATATTCTCCTTTGGAACAACCAAGCTGGTTTCGTTTGCATTTCGTACAGAAATGGGTATTGTCTCCGTCGGGGATCTCGTCCCAAAATCATGTTTTTTCTATATAACAATTCGTAGCCATTACGTGGGTCTTCGTCGGCGCCAAACATTTGGGTCACCTTCTTTCGGAAGATCAGTAGCTTTACTCGTCTCTATTAATGAATTAAGACAAGCCTTTTGCCTTCTTTCAAAAAAAATACTTCCTGCAATCCATATTAATTGACTCGAATTTGCTAGATTCGGATATATCTAAACATGTTTTAGTATTAGATACATCCGAATCTAGAAAACTCTAAATCAAATAATATGGATCGGAGGGAGTAAAATAATTCATAGCAATTTTTCTAGACATAACAAATGCTCCGAGTACATATCGAATCAAGAAGTAGCTTGACTCCTCTTAATGGAAACAGGGGAGAAATCCATTTTATTAAACAAAGGAAACCTCTAAGCAAGAAGAAATTTTGTTTAGGACTCGCTAAATAGCATTATAGTCGTCACAACTATGATGTCTTTTCTAAAGGTTAATCTACTCATAAAATCAAGACATCAATCCTTTTAAATCTGGGAAGCCTAGTGCTCATTGGAAGGTACCGTGGAAAATTTTCATGGATTAATTTCCTTTGAAGATTCACCAATGTAAAAACGAGCCATGAAATCACTGCAACTCCTAGCCATGTGCACCACCTAATGGAAAAGTCAACTTACCTATAACATCCTAGTATTTAGGGTAGGGTTTTGTGAATCTACACGCATGCAACTGAAAAAGAGGGGAATTTTTTTTCGCGCATAAGTTTAGAACCCAGAGGGATCAGAGTTTCTCTCTATTTGATGATTTAGGGTTTTAGATTGTCAAACATGAGTTTTGTCGGGGATATGACCCCAGGTACCCCAGAGTTGATGTATCTGTTAGAATACAACTCTTGTTAGGTTTAAGAGTTCTAGTCGGTTTGTTATAGGGCTAGGCTGGTGCACCTAGATCCTCATATATACCTCTTGTAATTGCCACAATATTGTTATCGATTATTGTTCTATATAATTCTACATGTTATAAGACTTCCAATCCTAGGGTATGGCTCACCCGCCGACCCCGCCCGGCTACTTCGAGCAGCGCACCGCCATCGTCACCACCAAGGTCACCGCGGCCACGGCCCCCTCCATCTCTACCTCCACCAATAGCCCCTTCAATCTCCTTCACCGACACCATATCCGATATTAACCCCTACATACCCGTAACCCTAGACCTCGCTGCTCACAACTACTACCATTGGCGTCACCTCTTCGAAGTCCACTTCGGGCGATGCAACCTTCGCTCTCACGTCGCCGACGACGCTCGCCCTCAACCTCACGATCTGCAGTGGGTCAAGGATGATATCATCATTATTCAATGGATCTACATGCGAGTCTCCACAGAAATCTTCAATCTCGTACACAGTGATGGTGCCTCCGCCGCCGATCTGTGAGCAACCCTTCGTCGGCTCTTCCAGGACAATGTCGACGCTCGTGCCAACAATCTCTACACCGAGCTTCGGAACACGGTGCAAGGTGATGCACCCGTCGGCGTTTACTGCCAACGCCTTAAGGCGATCACGGATAAACTCCGCGAACTCGGTGATCCGATCAACGATTGGCAGCTCATCAACGTCCTCCTCGTCGGCCTCAGCGAGCGGTTCGAGAAACAGGCCTCCTTCATCCCTATGATGCGTTTGCGCCCCTCCTTCGCCGAGGTTCGCTTGATGCTGCAATGGGCCGATCGTGCCCAAACCAACAAGGACTCCTGTCCTCAGGTCTTCACTATTGCTCCTCGACCGCCTGCACCACCACCGCCACCGCCACCTCCTCCAATGGCTCCTCCTCAACCATCGGGATGGCATCCAAGTCCCAACTACAAGGGTCAAAACCCTAAACCGCCACAATTTTGTATGGTGCCTGCTCCTCCTCTGCCCTCGGCTCCGGCTCTACCGTCTACACCATCGAACGCATCACCGCCGCCCCCCGGCTGGCGTCCTTCTCCTGATCTGTGGACCGGGCTAGTCCAGGTGTGGCCTATGCCCTGGTCTGCCCCGACGCCCTATGGTGCCCCGCCTGCCTACACAGGTGGCTGGTAGCCCGGTGCCCACCCTCACACCGGCGCTCCCATCCTTGCGCCGCGACAGCCGACGGCCGCGTACCACGCCGCCCCCGCCTACACGCCAACATTCTACATCGCTGCTCCTTATGCTTCATATGGCGCTACAACCTCACCCTACATGCCGCAGTACAATATGTCGTAGTACAATGATGGTGGCTCTATCTATACGCCGATGCCGGCCCTACTGCCGATGCCGCCACACCCGCCATCTCCCATGTATACACAGGCCTCTACTTCGACTCCGAGCTAGGACCAATCTGCTTTTCTACAAGCCATGAACAAATTTGTTGCACAAGGAAACTCAGGTACGGATTGGATTTTTGATTCTGGTGCTTCTAGTCACATGTCTGCATCAAGTAATTTGCTGTCTTCTTGCACACCGTCGCCTTTTCCATCTATTACTCTCGGTGATGGATCATCTATTCCGATTTATTGTGTCGTTCAAGCCCAAATCCAATCCCCCAATCAAACCTTTCCTTCTTCGCGATGTTCTTGTAGCTCCTACACTAATTAAAAATCTGATTTCTGTTCGCCAATTCACCAATGACAATCACGTTTTTGTCGAATTTGACCCCTTTGATTTCTCTGTGAAGGATTACCTGACCAAGGCCGAGATCGCTCGGTTCAATAGCCCGGGTGGTTTGTATTCCCTCCATGGTTTTCCGACCCCTGCCCCTCCATCGTCTATGGTGGCCTCTTTTGATCTGTGGCACCAACGTCTCGGCCATCCCAATAATAATGTGTTATCTACTCTTCTTAGTGAATTTTCAATACCATGTAATAGAGATTCTCATAATTCTTCTATTTGTCAGTCGTGTCAATTAGGAAAACATGTTCATCTCCCCTTTAGCTCCTCTCTATCCTATAGTACTTTTCCTTTTGAGTTACTTCATTGTGATCTATGAACGTCACCAATAGAAAGTGTTTCTGGTTTTAAGTATTATCTTGTTATTCTTGATGATTTTACACACTATGTTTGGACCTTTCCCTTACGCAACAAATTCGACGCTCACAATATTTTTCTTAAACTTTAGCGCTATGTCTTGGTCCACTTTTTCCTTCCTATAAGATTTATTCAATGCGATAATGGTCGTGAATTTGACAACTTTAAAAACTGAAATTTCTTTCTCCAATATGGAATTCTTCTGCGTTTTTCGTGTCCCTATACCTCCCCTCAAAACGTCTAGGCCGAGCGTTCTCTTCGCACTCTTAATGACATCACTCGCACCCTTCTTATTCAATCTTCTATGTCTCCGAAGTTCTGGGTTGAAGCTCTCCATACGGCCACATATCTACTTAACATTCGACCATCTAAAGTTAATCCTCAAACCATACCCTACTTCTCTTTATTTCTTTCTCACCCAAACTACTCCAACGTTTGTGTCTTCGGTTGTCTTTGTTTTCCTAACTCCTACTCTACTTCTCCTAACAAAGTTTCACCATGTTCTATCCCGTGCGTCCATCTAGGTTTTTCCGACGATCTTGTTTGTGGTCGCCTCCATGTGTCTCATCATGTAACTTTTTGCTGAAAATATTTTTTCCTTTTCTGAGCATCAATCTCTCGATCCTAAAACATCCGCACCATCTACTAGTCCCCCTCGTCCAAATAATTTTCCCTTCTTTCATAAGCCACCTCCTACCGTCGCTCCTACCACGGCAGGAAAAACGCCTGAATTCTCTGCCGCAGCAGCCGATCCTGCCGCACCTTCTCCTGCCGTCACCTCTGCCGCGGCTGCCGAAACCGCCGAAAACTCTATCGCGGCAGACTTACTGCCGCCACCGTCTCCACCACTGACTCTCATGTCCGCTTCTTCCGCTGCGCCGGGCGCGTCTTCCACATCATCATCCGTCCCTCCTCCTCATGCTATTATCATCCCAGCTCCCACTAATGATCATACCATGCGCACACGTGGCAAAACATATCTACTTTTCTGAACACTTTTGCTGTTGTTTTTCCGCTAAACTTGTGTGATTTGGATTCAACTAACACGGACTAACGCTATTTTCAGCAGAATTACCTTGGTGTCTAGTTTTTATGCAGAAAATCAACTATCAGGAAAAATCCCTGAAAATATGCCAAAAATCCTATTTTGCCAGAAGATTCACGGAGCCAAAAGACGAGACGGAGGAGGGCCACGAGGGGCCCACACCACCTGGCCGCGCGGGCTAGGCCAGGTCGCGCCTGGGGGTGGTGTGGCCGCCTCGGCCACCCCCTCGGCCTCCCTCTTCGCCTATAAGTTGCCGCTTGACCTAAAAACTAAGGGGGGGTCGACGTTTTTCTAGAAAGAGTTCCGCTACGCCGCCACCACCAGATTCCATGATTCAGAACCAGAAACTCCGTTCTAGCACCCTGCCGGGACGGGGAATTGGAGGAGATCATTGCCATCATCATCACCATCGCTTCTCCATCGACCATCCATGATTCCCCCATCTATGAGTGAGTAATCCCCCATTGTAGGCTATGGGGATGGTAGGGATTGGATGAGATCGTTCATGTAATGGCATCAGATTGTTAGGGCATGGTTCTTAGTATCTACTATTAGTGCTTTTTGACTTTGTTGCAACTTGTTATGCTTAATGCTTGTCACTAGGGCCCGAGTGCTATGATTTCAGATCTGAACATGTTATTGATTCATTATGATAGTATTGTTTGAGATCTTACCTGCAAGTTGTATACACATATTGTTGTCCGGAACCAAAGGCCTCGAAGTGACAATAATCGGGATAACCGGAGGGGATGGCTTTGATGTGAGGATCACATGTGTTCACGGAGTGTTAATGCTTTGCTCCGGTACTCTATTAAAAGGAGCACCTTAATTGCCAGTAGTTCCCTTGAGGCCTCGCTGCAAACGGGCTGGCAGGACAAAAGATGTTGTGCAAGTTCTCATTGCGAGCACGTATGACTATATATGGAACACATGCCTATGATTATTTAGTACTTAGATGCTTTATCTTATTTATCTGCAAATGCCCTATATCTTGATTGCTATATGAATTGTCTTGTCCATGCAACGCCCGTCCATCCATCCCTATGCCTACCGCGCTTTATCCTACTATTTACTGCAATTGTTACTGATGTCTTTACTTTTAATACTGATATTACTTTGCTATTGCTACTACAAAACTGTTGCTACTGATAAACCGCTGTGAGCAAGATTGTTTCCAGGTGCATCTGAATTGAAAACTCAGTTGTTAAGGCTTATAAATATTCTTTGGCTCCCCTTGTGTCGAATCAATAAATTGGGTTTCACTTCCCTCGAAAATACTGCGATACACCCCCTATACTTGTGGGTCATCAAGACTATTTTCTGGCACCGTTGCCGGGGAGCATAGCTCTATTTATCAAGTTCACTTGGAATCACTATTGTTTGCTGCCATTCATCCATCATGGGTAAGTCTCGTGATGGCAAGGTCCATATTTTACCATCCACTACAAGGAGAGGTACGGTTCTGAACACCTCTATTGCTCTTGATTCACCATCTGTTATGAGTAAGCTCCTTACACCACCACATACACATGCTACACACACTGCTACTACTGTTGAATCTGAAACTTCTGATACTTATGATGCTGCTTCTACTGTGCTTGATAAAAGTGGTTCATTAGGTCCTTTCCTAGATGCTACGATTGCTAGAACTATAGCTGGAAATACTGAAACTCCTAATGAAGACACTACTACACATGTCAGTTCACCTGAGTCTAGAGAGAGCTATGATATTGAAGACGGTTATATAGAGATGACTGATGAATTTATTAAAGAATGTCAAAACACTCATGATAAAAGTGCTATTAAGAGTCTTGTTGAGAAACATACTGTTAGACCTAAATTATCTCCTAATGCTAAGTTTGCTACATCTCCCATAAACATTAAAGATAAGTATTATGATTTCTCTCCTGATTTATCTTACATAACTATTGTTGAGAAAGGACCTTTTTGTGGGACTAAGAATGAAAGTGTTGTAGCACATATGACTGAGCTTTCTACCATGAGTGGTTTATTTTCTGATGATATCAAGATGCGCACCTACTTTGTTGCTAAATTTTTCCCTTTTTCACTGAAAGGAGAAGCTAAAACTTGGTTTAATAATTTACCTCCTGGATCTATTGATAGCCCTGATTGCTTGATTAGTACCTTCCTTCATAAATATTTCCCACCTAGTGCTAGACATGCCATTCTGTAGGAACTTTTTGATTTTAAACAGGGAGAAAATGAGATATTGCCTGAATCATGGGCAAGGTTTTGTGCTTTGATTCATGCACAAGCTGGATATCCATTACCTAAGAACGAGCTTCTTGATATATATTATAATGGACTAACTGAAGAATCTGATGGGTTCGTAGCATGGAAAACAAAAAAATTCTACTGCGAGAACAAACAAAAACCAGATCTAATCTAGATAAAAGCCAAGATCTAATCTACTAGACATGAGCAACGAGATAGATCGGTACTAACCCTCGTAGAACCGAAAGCGTTAACGAGATTAGATCTCGTGGATGATGTAGTCCATCACTTGCCGATCTCAAGATCGTGTGGACGATCCTTCCGGTGCCGCGTTCCGGCAGCGGTACCGCAGACGGTCACACGTGCGGAGTCGAAGCAGACCTTCCTCTCCCCGTTCTCCAGCAGCATGAGGTAGTAGATCTTCTCCACGGAATCCCAGCAAGACGAGGCGTGGTGGTGGTGGTGGAGGTGAGAATTCTGCAGTGGCTTCGCCTATGCCTGCAAGAAGAAACATGGAGGAGAGGCGGCTGAGATTGGGAGTTATGAGACAAGGTGCAGAGGCGCCCCTCCTTCTATTTAAAGGAGGGGCGACTGGGAGGAGTCCTAGTAGGACTCCCTCCTCCTTGGGCCGGCGGGTTGGGGGAGGAGTCCTCCTCCCCCACGAATCCGTGTAGTGCCCCACTTGGTCTCCTTGATCCCTTTCTTGGTTTTCAAGCAAACTCCAAGAAATCCTCTAGAACCTTCCAGAATTCCGAAACCTTCTAGAATCTCTATACAAACACTCCGGAACATTTCCTAACTTAGAAAATGATCCCCAATATATGAATCTTATTCTCCGGACCATTCCGGATCTCCTCGTGATGTCTCGGATCCATTCCGAGACTCCGAACAACATTCGGTCTCCAACGCAAATTCCATATCTACTTCAAACAACTTCGAACCTTAAGTGTGTCACCCTACGGTTCGTGAATATGAAGACATGATGAAGACACCTCTCCGATCAATAACCATCAGCGGGATCTGGAGATCCATAACAGCTCCCACATACTCAACGATTACTTCGTGATCGATTGAACCAATTAACATACGAAACCAATTCCCTTTGTCTCGCGACATTCTACTTATCCGAGGTTTGATCGTTAGTATCTCCATACCTAGTTCTTCCTTGTTACTGATAAGTACTCTTTACTCGTTCCATGTTATGCCATCCCTTGTGACCTAGTCACATGCTTGCAAGCTATCTAGATGACATTCCACCGAGAGGGCCCAGAGTATATCTATCCGTCATATGGATGGACAAATCCCAATCTTGGTCTATGCGCTTCAACACATACTTTCAGAATACCTAATGACACCTTTATAACCACCCAGTTACGAAGTGGCATTTGATGTCATCAAAGTACCCATCCGGTGATGGTGATTAACATAACCTCATGGTCGAAGGATTAGGTTACTATGTATTTCAAAGCTTACAGCAATACGAACTTAATGACTTGATCTTATGCTACACTTACTATGGGTGTGTGTGTCCATCATATCATTCTCCTAATGATATAACCTTGTTATTAATCACATCCAATGTCTATGATCAGGAAACCATGATCATCAATCAATCAACAAGCTAGTTCAACAAGAGGCTTACTAGGGACTCTTTTATGTTTACAAAACACACAAGTATTAGTGTTTCCTAATAATACAATTATAGCATGGGATGTAAACATTCATCATAAACACAAAGATATAATAATAACCTCTTTTATTACTGCCTCTTGGGCATATCTCCAACAAAATCTAGGACATACCTGGATAGTTGTGTTGATTGTGTTTTTAGGAATAGGACTCCCAAGGAAGCTGAGGAATTAATGGCTAAAATAAGCAAGAATTATGAAGATGGGACTCCTCCTGAACCAACTATTCCTGCGCCTACACCAATATCAAAGAAGAGGGGAGTTATGAACTAAATGATGAAGTGATGAAGGAAGCTAAGAAATGTCTTAAGGAGAAGGGAATTAAAGTTGTATGTGAAGAATTTACCTCCTATAGAAGAATTATGTAAGCCAATCTCCTACTCATCCACTATTGAGGTACACTCTCTCCAACATTTTGATGTAGGTGATATTCCTTACTCTAAACCTCCTGATCAATGCTTAGAAGAATTTGATGTTTTTATTGTTAAGCAAGATAATTTTAATAAAAGGGTGCAAAATCATTTAATGGAAAACTCTAGAGCTATTATTGAGTTAAAAGATATTGTGGAAAGAACCTCTAATGATGTTAAAATGCTTGTTAAACATTTCCAAATGGTTCAAACTCAAATTGATCAGCTTATTAAGGTACAAAAAGATTTGCTAGTTAATGCTTCTAAGGAAAAACAAGCTTATGAAATAAGAACTAGAAGTGGTGCTGCCACCCAGGATCCTCTATATCCTGAGGAGCATCCTGAAAGAATTGAACAGGATTCTCAACAAATTGAAAATAGTGGTACTATTCCTAAGAAAAGGAAAAAAGAAACGTAAAAATATTGTAGAACCTTCTGAATCTGCTCAAGATCCTAATAGTATATTTGTCTCTGATGCTGAAACTGAAAGTGGTAATGAAGAAAATGATGCTCCTGATAAACAAAAAGTTGAAGAAGAACCTGAAAGGCACACTAAGAATACTAAATACACTAAAGAAGATTTTGTTGCTAATAAACATGGTAGTGAAAGAGAGCCTTGGGTCCAAAAACCTATGGCTTTCCCTGATAAGAAACACAAGTCAAAGGAAGATGAACACTACAACAAGTTTTGTGAGTGGATGAAACCTTTATTTTTGTAAATTTGTTTAACTGATGCTATTAAACTGCCTCCTTATTCAAAGTATATGAAGGATATTGTCTCTAATAAAAGGAAGATCCATAATGAAGAAATTTCTACTTTGCTTGCTAATTATTCCTTTAATGGTAAGGTTCGAAAGAAACTTGGAGACCCAGGGATTCCAACTATTCCTTGCTCTATTAAAAATAGTTATGTTAGAACTGCTTTGTGTGATTTGGGAGCAGGAGTTAGTGTTATGCCTTTTTCCCTCTACAAGAGACTTCAATTGGAAAAACTAATACCAACTGATATATCTTTGCAAATGGCTGATAAATCTACTACTATTCCTGTTGGTATATGTGAGGATGTACCTATTCAAGTGGCTCATAATTGCTTGATATTAACTGATTTTGTTGTGCTTGAAATGCCTGAAGATGACAATATGTCTATTATTCTTGGGTGACCTTTTCTTAATATTGCAGGAGCTATTATTAATTGTAATCAAGGAAAGATGGATTTTAATATTAATGACAAGGAGCATACTGTCTATTTCCCCAAGAAGATTAATAGGACTTATGGTTTAAATTCAATCGAACATGTTGAGGGCATCCAAGTTGGAGAAATATATTGTCCCATACCACAAGAAAAATATGAAACTATTATGATTGGGACCATTGCTATCAAGGTTGAGGTAACATAATCATTAGTGGAATACAAAGTTTTGTTTCATATACAATTGTTTTGGTAACAAGACCTGATCAACCTTGTTAACAAAGGGATTTTAATGAACAAAACAATGTCTTCACCATGATTATCTTCGCTTACTTTTATTTTATCCATTTTAGTTTTTGCTTTCGCTTAGTTTACTTTTCTATTGCTAGTTGCTTGCATATTAGAGTGTCTTAGAACTTCTGAAGTTTTAGTTTTGTTTTGTCATTGCATCATTCCAAAAACATCTTTCTGTCAGAAAATCATTCATCAATACCTGAAAATTGCTAAAAAATAAAGTTTCTCGAGAAATTCCAGAAAATTCATATTAAATTTTTACGTGAAAAACGGGGCAGAGAAGTACGTGGAGAGTACCACGGGCACCAGACAGGCACACCACCTAGTGGTGCGGCCACCCCAGGGGCACGCCTAGCCATGGTGTGGGCCACCCCTGGCCCTCCACTCACTCTCTCACTTGCCACTGCTTTCTCTCTCCCGAGAAAACATCAGTTCATTGCTCGAAATCACGTTCTTGTTGTTCTTGTCCATGATTTTTCGATCTCCTTGCTCAACCCATCTTTGCTGCTGAAATTTGGAGCATTTGTTCTCCGGTATGTGACTCCTCCACTTGTCCAAGTAGATTTGTGTTTAGTGGTTTATATCTTGAGTTTTGTTGCTGTAGGTGACAGGTTATGTAAGCTTGTAAGCTTGTACAATGCTTAGAAAAAAATTTGATGCATGTTTAGGCCTCTTACAAGTCCCTATGAGTAGTTCCCTTCATTATGTAATCACTTTGCAATCACTTGTATGATGGTTGTCCTAAATTTCAGAAAAGAAGATGAATGAACACCAACTCAACCAACATGAATTAAGGGTGCCTAAGGTTATGAAGGTTCACCGAGAGGATGCAGTTTTTCCTTCCATCTATCCATGCCCTGAATTCATGAGGGCTGCAGGCATTTCTCAAGATTTCCATACTTTAATTGCTAATGCAGGATTGGAGCATTTTGTGGGAGATGAACCTTACCAATTTGTGAAACTAACTATGTCTATGGTGCAAGACTTTCGATTTTTTTGCTCTTTTCCTAACCCCATGGTTCACTACAAAATTTACAATGTAGCTGTCAACCTTCCTTTTGATGACTTTTGTGCAACTATTAAAGTACCCCAGTGGGGATCGTGTGAAAGGATTAAAGAGCGAGCTACAACACTCATGGACTTGTATGCAGAGATTTGCCAAGGGAGTAGCTTCTCAAAGGAGAGTGGAAAAATTCGTAATATTCATCTCCCGTCTATTCGCTACTTTGCTTACTTTATTGCCAAGTGTGTTCTCGCTAGGGAAACTGCTAATAAGTTATCCTCATATGATCTAGCATTCATCTCAGATGCCTTAAAACGAGATAGGACTTACAATTTTGGTGCCTTGATAGCTTTCCATCTTGCTGCTAACCGCGAGAAAGGTGGAATTTTTGGAGGCCTCATCGCCTCTCGTTTATTAGCTTTGCATGGTGTAGTGCCTCATCATTTAGACCTATAGTTTCCCATAGAGAGGCTTGACCTTATTTCCATGATACAACATAAATTTGTTTCTTCTTGGGCTAATTTGAGTGATTTGTCTTATGAAATAACCTTTCTCAAGGCTGGTTGGAGAAGGAGTAAGTCCGAGCATGGTGTTCTTTTGCCTGCACCTGTTTTGTTTAACCTTGATACTAGGGAAGGATGGTCACTCACCGAGGAAGATCTTGATGCATATCTAGGGGAGCTATCCTAGCAAGAGTAGTATACTGGAAAGGAGATTACAGATGATTCGGTCCAGCCCTCGAATGAGGGGGAGTCTTCGTACCAGCAGCCTACCTATGATTGGGGAGCTTCTTCTTCTTCCCGAGGGCCTAACTACGATCATTCTTACAATGACCTGCCGGCTTGGAACCCTTATCCGTGTTGGGGTTGATACCAACTTAGGCCAAAAGCCTAAGCTTGGGGGGAGGTACACCGACACCACACTCATCTACATATCATGTTCAGTCAGTACTTTGTATATCCATGTTTCGCTTTCTTTTGTTTTCTAAAACACAAAAAGACCAAAAATATTTTTGTTGTTTCTCTTTGTTTGATTCTTTGTCTTTCTAGCCTTGGTTTGGTTCTTCCTTTTTACTTTGTTTTGATTATTCAAAAAACCCAAAAATATTTCGCTTTGCTTGTTCTTCCTTTTGGTTCTTGCCTTTAAAAATCAAAAACCCAAAAATATTTGTTGTTCTTCTTTGGTTTTGTGAAGTTTGTTGCAGGGTTCAGCAGTCCTCGGTGGAGTTGGGTTTCATGTTATTATTCAAGCCACACAAGTGAAGGGCAATAATGAAGATTAATGACAACTTGAGGTGTGGTAAGAGGCTGATAACGAACTATATTTGTTTTCATTTTTGTACATATAGTCATCATTGTGGGCATGATTAGTCTGTTCATGTAAGGTGTATGTTATTTATGGATGCTTAGTAGTTCTTGCTTTCTTATGATTAGCTCCAGCTTGCTAATGGTTTGTAGCATGTCATATGAATGTTTGCTTGCATTGCTCTATTCATAACTTGGTATGACACTATGGTATCCTCCTCTAAATGTTTCACTTGAATTGACTTGGCACAAGCTCACGCATGTATATGACTGAAACAATAATCAGTTAAGCCTCGATAAATTATTTTGCCTCAAGGGTCTTTGATACGTTGTAAACGTATCTATAATTTTTTATGTTCCATGCTTGTTTTATATCTACTTTCTTATGTTTTGCCTACACTTTGGAGTAATTTTTATACACTTTCTTGGACTAACCTATTAACAAGATGCCACAGTGCTAGTTGCCTATTTTCTTCTATTTTTGGTTCCAGAAAAGGCAGAAAATCAATATTCTCGGAATTGGACCGGACAAAAGGCAAAGTTGATATTTTACCGGAAGACACATGGAGTCCGAAGGAGAGACAAAGGGGGGCCACAGGGCAGCCACCCCCTTGGCACAGTCAGCCCTAGGCCACGCCATGGCATGGTGTGGGCCCCCGGCCGGCCACCGACCTTGCCCCTTCGCCTATAAGAAGCCCCTGGGACGAGAACCCTAAATCGAACAACCTCTAGCCACGAAAAGTTCTGCAGTGCCACCGCCACCGAAGGGGAGATTCAGGGGACAGAAAGTCTCTATTCCAGCACCCTGTCGGGACGGGGAAGTGCCCTCGGAGACATCTCCATCGATCTCCACCACCATCTCCATCATCGTTGCTGATTCCCATGATGATGAGGGGGTAGTTCTTCCTCGAGGCTAAGGTTTATACCGGTAGCTATGTGTTCATCTACCTCTCTATGCATGATCATATTGTGATCATGAGTTTTGTAATCAAGTAGATCTACCTTGCTACTCAAGTGCTTTAATAGATCTCTGCTCTCCCCATGTGTGTGAAAGTGACAGCATGCACACCACGGTGGCACTTAGGCTAGAGATTACAATTACTTGTTATGAGTTATATTTGGAGTTGGATGTCTCTATGAAATTGTGGTGTTTGTTGGAACCATCTAGAGCTCAAGGTGACAGTGTGGGGTTATCTAGATGGGGAAAGCGAACTTTGAGGAGTGCTATTATAGCCCTACCATTGATTAGAGTGTCCAACCAGAGAGTAGTTCAGAGTAGTATCATGAAGAGAAGATATTTATATGAGAGTGTTCACTAGTGAAAGTATGATCCCTAGTCCTTGTTTCTAAACATTGAAATACCATTTGCAACTAGATATGTTACATGTTTGCTTGCTGCCATCTTTATTTCAGTTTGCTTTTAGTCTCTTCCACGCCATCAAGCTATTTTCTGGCACCGTTGTCTTATATCCATACCACTTGTATTTGACTATCTCTTCGCTGAACTAGTGCACCTATACACCTGACAAGTGTATTGGGTGTGTTGGGGACACAAGAGACTTCTTGTATCTTGATTACATGGTTGCTTGAGAGGGATACCTTTGACCACTTCCTTCCTAAGTTCGATAAACCTTGGGTGATCCACTTAAGGGGAAACTTGCTTCTATTCTACAAACCTCTGCACTTGGAGGCCCAACAACTGTCTACAAGAATAGAAGTGCGTAGACATCAAGCTATTTTCTGGCGCCGTTGCCGGGGAGGTAAGGTAAAAGGTACTCACATCCTCCGGTGTGAGTGCTCAAAGTTATTTCCCTTAGATTCTGCAATTATATCTTTTTGTTTCTTGTTTTTATTTTCACTAGTTAGGTTTAATGGAAAACAACAACAAAATTAGAGAGCTTTATAGTATTTATCTTGAGTTAGGACATGAAGTGTTTGAAGAGAAAATTAAAAAACCTATGGAACTTTATTTGCATGCTAAGAGCAAAGTTACTAGTATGAATTCTTTGAACACCATTATTGCTAATGCTATGGAAAAATCTAAGCTTGGGGAAGCTAGTTTTTATGAAAATGATCTTTTTAGTTCCCCAGCTTTGGAAGATAGCTATTTTATTGCTTATGATGATACCAAACCTCCAATATATGATGATTACAATGATGAATATGATATTTTCAGTCCACCTACTATTGAGGAGAAAATTAATGATTACAATATGCCTCCTATATTTGATGATTATGGTGATGAGAATAATAATGATAGCTATTTTGTTGAATTTGCACCCACCACAATTAATAAGAATGACTATGCTTATGTGGAGAGTAATAATCATTTTATGCATGTGTCTCATGATAAGAATGTTTTATGCGATAGTTATATTGATAATTTTATTCATGATGCTACTGAAAGTTATTATGAGAGAGGGAAACATGGTCTTATGTATCTCAACGTTATTAAGTTTCCCGTCTTTATGTTAAATTTTTTGAAGTTGCACTTGTTTTGCTTTACTATGCTTGTTGCTTTATGCTTTCATGACTTGTTTCTTTACAAGATTCCTATGCATAGGAAGTGGGTTAGACTTAAATGTGCTTTAAATTTGCTTCTTGATGCTCTCTTTTACTTCAATTCATATTTCTTATGTGAGCATGTTCTGAAACTATCATGCCTAACTTAAAGGCGTTAAATAAAAGTACTTCTTGGGAGATAACCCAATAGTTTTCTTGAGTCTTGGAAGTTATTGCTTCAGTAATAACCTCTCCTTATCATTTTTGTGTGATTTTTGTGCCAAGGGTAACCTCTAAGGAGAGAGAAGTAATGCTTGGGAAAGTTGCTGTCCCGAAATAGATTTTTGTGCTTTGCTGTAAAATTCGTGAAAAATCTCTGTACGTCGGTTTGAGGTGTAATTTTTTGTGCTTCTGTCCCAAATTGTTATCTAACTTTCGTTAGTTCAACACTTTTTGATTTGAGCAACAGAAGGTCTTCGAAGAAATCGGTTTTTACCTGCTGGTCTGTTTTGACAGATTTCTGCCATTATTTGCATTTGCTTCTTGTTGATTCCTTTTTGGGTTATTTTTGGGGAATTGAGATTTTTGAGGGAAGTTCTACAGTAGCTTGTGTTTTAATGGAAGTTTTATTGGTGTTGAAACTAAACCCAAAGACTTATTAGCTTGAGTGCACTAATGTTGCTAATAAAGATTGTGTGAAGTTTTGTATGAAGGAAAAATTTCAGGTGTAAGGAGAGAATGATGTAATGAGATGAAGAATGGACTAAAGCTCAAGCTTGAGGATGACACCCGTGTCACCCCAAGAAATATCCAAGAAGTACAAGCATCAAAGCTTGGGGATGCCCAAGGCATCCCCTTCTTCATCAATAAAAATTCCAGGTTTCTTCCAAACACTTCATTTTTATTGTTTCATGCACAGTTGTGTTGTTCTTGGAGTGTCTTTGATTTTGTTTTTAGTTTTTGTTTGCTTAGTTTGCTTGAATAAATTGGTTGGACCCCCTCATTCACACATTAGTTTTCAAATAAAGTTGGTTTGGATTGGAAAAGAGTAGGAAAAGTTCATGCTTAAGTGGTATAAAATGAGTTTGTTTTTGACCGTGACTTAGATTTTATCATGCCATGCTTGATATTGTTTTGGCTTTATCATTAGTGATTTTTGCTGTCGCATGACATGTTATAAACAATTGAGATTGCTTAATGTGCCTTGAAAGAATCATGTGTTGTTTTAGCATATTAAAGCATAGTATTGTGGTATTCTCCTTTGATACTTTATTTGGGTTGACTTGGCGCATGCTCACACAATGTTAAGACTACACCAACTATGATCATTTATTTTTCGACTTGTAATATTACTTTATGCTTTAATTAATGATGTTATGTCGCTTTGCATGATTATGGCCATTATTGCTCTCTTAGTTGGTCGCTCACAGTTTTTGCTAGCCTCCATAACCAAGTATGAGTTCCACTCATGCATCCAACTCCAAATAAAACCAAGTTATTCCAAAGAGTCCACCATACCTACCGATTAGCATTTGCTCTTCCAAGTATATTCTTGTTTTATCTATCTTCCGAATTAAACTTGTTATGAGAAAACTCGTGATTAAAGCTCTCACGAACTTGATGGCACACTTTACTTTTATTGCCCATAATAAACTTGAACCATTATGTCGTCTATGTTGTATATGCTTGCACTTACATGTTGGGGATTAGAAGAACCATGCTGTCATGGGGAACACTTTCAACATTGCACTTGTACTTTGTACCTGGTTGATATCATGTTCTTTTGTCTATGGATGTCGTCGGTGTGAAATGAAAGGGGATCTTGTAAGTCCATGGAGTTATGTATGTGTGTTAGAGAAAACGCCTGGGCAACCGGTCTAATCCATGCCTAATCATGGTGGAAACCTGCAGCGTAACCATAATGAGCAATCTATGAAGCATTTTTCTTATAAAAAGAGATAGAGATTGAGAAAAAGAGAAAAAAGATATGAGAAAAGAGGAAAGACAGAAAAAGCACCATTTTCCCATGGTAAATAAGAAGATTGCTGAGATGCTCGTTGTCTGCTTGCCTTGTCATTTTGATATAGGGATTCTTCCGTATCATCGGACAAGGGGTACCTCGTTGGTGGTTCTCTATGATACACATGTACTTACTATGACAAGAACTTACTAGTAACTAAACTTGAGTAGCATGAGGAGCGGCCCTCGTATTCAAAGGACATGAGATTTCCAACTTATACTTTGTCAAGCATATACTCCATAGTTTGTTCACTTTAACCTTAATCACTTCAAGATGCTTATGATATGGGCAATGAGAGCTGAAAGTTAATAAGTACCATAATTTTTGGAAGCTCTTTATGAGACTTGAATCCCTGCTTCTTTCTATGAAGGACTTTCTTTTACTTTTATGTTGAGTCTCCATTTTCTATCTTTATGCACCTATTGAGAGAGCATAGTGGCCATTCTTAGTTCAATGTGCATTGTCCCAGAACTTGTTGATTGATGCATAACTTTGATATTGCTTGTTCTTAAACTGTTTGTATCTAGTCACCCTTATGAACTTTGAAGGTGTCCTATGCATTTGTGTTTTGCTACACTATGAGGGACAAGCTGAATACCATTCTTATTATGCTTTCTTTATGTGAAACAAACAAACGTCTTG
This sequence comes from Avena insularis, assembly GCA_023614405.1. Taxonomy (NCBI): domain Eukaryota; kingdom Viridiplantae; phylum Streptophyta; class Magnoliopsida; order Poales; family Poaceae; genus Avena; species Avena insularis. Next base: position 203,688,679 of record CM042694.1, read on the forward strand.
CAAAGCATTGTTATTCATGAATCTTTCGTTTGTGCCTTTTCATGTTACAACATAGTTGCTATGTCTTATTGTTAGAACTTTATCTTTCATGCTATGTTGAAGTACTATGATCCCAGCTATCATTGTTTTACAAATACTTTAATCAAGTTTATGATGGTGCATGTCACCTCAAAAATTATTCTTTCTTTTTATCACTTACCTACTCGAGGACGAGCAGGAGTTAAGCTTGGGGATGTTGATATGTTGCAAATGTATCTATAATTTTTGATGTTCCATGCTTGTTTTATATCTACTTTCTTATGTTTTGCCCACACTTTGGAGTACTTTTTATACACTTTCTTGGACTAACCTATTAACAAGATGCCATAGTGCCAGTTGCCTGTTTTCTTCTGTTTTTGGTTCTAGAAAAGGGAGAAAATCAGTATTCTCGGAATTGGACCGGACAAAAGGCAAAGTTGATATTTTACCAGAAGACACATGGAGTCCGAAGGAGAGACAAAGGGGGGCCACAGGGCAGCCACCCCCTTGGCACAGGCAGCCCTAGGCCGCGCCAGGGCATGGTGTGGGCCCCCTGGTCAGCCACCGACCTTGCCCCTTCGCCTATAAGAAGCCCCTGGGACGAGAACCCTAAATCGAACAGCCTCCAGCCACGTAAGGTTCTACAGCGCCACCGCCACCGAAGGGGAGATTTGGGGGACAGAAAGTCTCTGTTCCGGCACACTGCCGGGACAAGGAAGTGCCCCCGGAGCCATCTCCATCAATCTCCACCACCATCTCTATCGCCGTTGCTGATTCCCATGATGATGAGGGAGTAGTTCTTCCTCGAGGCTAAGGGTTATACCGGTAGCTATGTGTTCATCTCTCTCTCTATGCATGATCATATTGTGATCATGAGCATTGTAATCAAGTAGATCTACCTTGCTACTCAAGTGCTTTACTAGATCTCTGCTCTCCCCATGTGTGTGAAAGTGACAGCGTGCACACCTTGGTGGCACTTAGGCTAGAGATTACAATTACTTGTTATTAGTTATATTTGGAGTTGGATGTCTCTATGAAATTGTGGTGTTTGTTGGAACCATCTAGAGCTCAAGATGACAGTGTGGGGTTATCTAGATGGGGAAAGCGAACTTTGAGGAGTGTTGTTATAGCCCTACCATGGATTAGAGTGTCCAACCGAAGAGTAGTTCAGAGTAGTATCATGAAGAGAAGATATTTATATGAGAGTGTTCACTAGTGAAAGTATGATCCCTAGTCCTTGTTTCTAAACATTGAAACACCATTTGCAACTAGGTCTGTTACATGTTTGCTTGCTGCCATCTTTATTTTAGTTTGCTTTTAGTCTCTTCCACGCTGACATGGGTATACCCTACAGGTACTCGAGCATGGTATATATGGCCTGACTACGTAGAAGCCCACGGTGTCGCCAAGGCCCAAATGAAGAATTCGAGTAGCCTATGGACTCTCGATTGCTTGAAGAACAAGAAGAAACTAAAGATAAAAAGTTCAAAGGGGAAAACCCTAACTTGTAACCGACTCGACCTGCCACCCGAGACCTAGCCTATCATAAGGCTAGGAGGAGGACACACGCAACCCTAGTTTCCACAACTCTCTCCCGATTGCATCTGCGCACCATTGTAATCTTCGATTCCTTTGATAATTCCACGAGCAGACAAGCAGGAGTAGGGACCTTTGCGAGGCCTGAACCTGGGTAAATCTTCGAGTCCCCTGTGTGCTTGTTTGCTAGCCGATAGATGTCTCCAGCGCTCCCTCCTTCTCCAAAACCCAAGTCCATAACAATGGGCATTGATGAGTTAAGCCCTCGTCAATTGGTGCTGTCTGTGGGAATTGGGAGTGCTGATGTTGCGGCTTCTTCGGCCCCATCAACCGCGATCTACAAATCTGCAACAGCGGAGATTCGCCAGCTCTTTGGCCCGTTCGACTTCACCGTCAACACGCCAGCCACTCGCCCGGCTATCGAGTCCGTGGGCGACGGAATCAGCTTGGCGATCGGGAGCTTCCGCTTCCAAGTTGGTCAGATGGGCACGCTTCGCATGCCTGACCAGCCGATGGTGCCATCGATTGCTCCAGCGTCGTGGTTCCCTCCACTGATCGGCACCCTCAGCAAGCTCAACGCCTCGACAACAGTCAAGAATACGGCCAGCGACAGTAGTCGCGAATCCGATCTGAGCGATCTAGGAACTGAAGATGGAGCCTACGGTTCCGGATCTGAAAGTTGCGGGAGCAGCAGCTTCCCCAACCACTTCATGTGCACCGTCATCAACACGGGCGACACCTCTGCCAATCGCGACAACACGGGTAACCGTGGCAACGAAACCAACCCACCTAACGGCGGCATACCTAATGGCGGCAACGGTGGCAACGGCACCCCCGTCAACAACGAAGGAGCAACCGAACCACCAACCATGGTGAATGAAAATACAGGAGAGCGTGTTGTCATCAAGCTCAACGACAACGAGTGGGCCCGCTGCCAAGAAGCCCTACGAGGCAATCCCCTTCCTATCGACTCCCTGCAGAACATGCTGATGGGCTACCATTGGCTCCTGAAGGAGGAATATAGACGCCAAGTGCATGCACTCGCGCAACTCGAAGCGCGCAAAAAGGCCGCAGATGAGTCAAGCCTTCGACGTGCTGGGCTCTCCTCCCACGGAGGATCCTCTTCAAAGGGCAACGAGCACATCGCAAACAAGAGATGATCCCGGATGGCCCATCTTACCGAGCAAGAACGTATAGAAGCTGCAAAGGTCCTCGACTTAAGCTCTATGACAGTCGACACGCGGGGCAATGTGGTCCCGAAAATGCCGCAAGCTGCGGTAAGAGCAGCCACCATGTACCTCCACAACAATCAACCGCCGGCCGGAGATCCTCAAGACGCCATGCACCGATCTACGATCGCAGGCTTGGGGTTAATCGAGGCAGCCCTCGACAAGGAGCCTACACCGTATCCTAAGAAAGGCAAAGCGCTAGCAAAGTGCTACTCCTCGCCCTCATCCAGCGACGACAGTCACGACCAATCTCGACGTCGCCGCTCACGGCGAAACGACCACGACTATGATGCACGCGATGACCTCACACAACGCAAGATCGACAAATCAAGGGCGAGACGTGCTCGGTCGACTGACTCAGAAGACGAAGATGTGGAGCTCTGTGGCGCCAGATGCTTCAGCAGGGCCATCAGGCAAAAGCGAATGCCCAAGGGGTTTAAACTCCCGTCGGAGAACCCGAAGTTTGACGGCCCACAGGACCCGAAGATCTGGTTGGAGGACCTGTAACATCCCAAAACTTTAATCCAAGCTTATCAAGATCAAATCATCCAAAATTGGGGTTAACAAAAACTTTTCCAAATTTAAAATGAAAGCATTCATATATGTGTGCATTTAAAATAGGAGTTGTTTGAATTGCCATGATTGATTGATCCAATGCTTGTAAAATGTTTCTTAGGTGATTTAAACATCATCTACATCATTCCCAAACTTTTCCTAAAGAAAATCAAATCAAAAAGAATTAAAATGAAGGAATGGTCATTTTGACAAATTTAACTCTCATACCTACTTTGGCTATTCCTAGTACTCAATTCTTAACAGAAACAATTCTTGATCTTTGCACCCCTTGCTAGTACACATAATGAGGTACCAAGGCCCACCTTTTGATCTACTAAAAACATTTTGTAAAATATTTTAAATGACAGTTTAAAATTGAATCTAATGCATATGCATAGATCACCCCTATTTCAAAAACCATCTAATTGAGCACCATTTTCAAAACCCTTGCAACCAGAGACTACCTATCACTAGTGGAGATCACCCAGAAAATTTGAACTCAAAATTCAAAACTTTTTCTCTTGCGGCCATTTCATCGAACACTTGGCAGGCAGAATCACACCTCTAATCCTAGCTCACTGTTTTGAACAGAGTTTTGCCCCCAATTGATCTCCATTTAATCTCTATGTCCCCCTCTGATCAAACCATGTCATTTGCAACCCATCCCCTACACCCTAGTGGCAAGGCAATGCCATGCCGAGCACCACCCTGGCCGGCCAAACTTGCCCCGCTGCAGCAGACCACCTCCTCGTTCCTCTCCATGTCTAGGAGGTAGCCAGCACCACACCGCCCCTCTCTGTCCCTTGCCCGAGCCAAGAGCAGCCATGGACCACAGAGAAGAACCCGTGTTTAGCCTAGAACCATGGGACCATGCCGAATTCACCGACCGTCCCTTGGCACCAGCCCGCGCCCACCGCTCTGCCTCGACCTGGAGAACACCCCAGACACCTCCGTTCGCCGCCCAAAGCCCCACAGCCACCGCTCGCCGTGGACATAGCCACTTTGGCCGCGCAGAGCGCCACCTCGCCCCAACCGCATGCCACCGCCCCTACGGCCGCATTGAAGTCCTAGAGCACCGCCAGGGAACCAACCACCGATCGCAATCCCCAGCCATGCCGCTAGCTCGCCGTACCCATGTCGTCACCGTCGACCGCCCATCCCGCTCGGTCTCACCGTCGAGCCTATAAAAGGAGCCCTCCCCAGCACCAAAGACTCACACCATACCACTCCCCTCACCTCTCGGAACCTCACCCACCTCTCGCCGGAGCAAGTGGAGCAAAGAATCGCGAATTGGAGCCGAGCCACGCCGGGAGAAGAAGGGTGCCATTGATTCCGGCCACCCCAAGCTCCGACGCGACCACGCCTCGCCTCGCCGTCGTCTTCCACTTCGTTTGCCCGCATCGCCGACCCCGCTGGAGCCCTGGTACACCCCCAATAGACCCCCACCGAGCCGCTAGGGTTCGAGTCATGCCACTGTTTCGTCGTTGATGACGACCTCACCAGTAGATCTAGCCTCTAATCGCGACCCACCATTACAGCTGTTGCGTTTTAAGTGTCGCTGACTAGTGGGACCCCCCTGTCAGCTGAGCCCCGCATCGCGTAGCGCCACTGGGCCGCCCCATTTCCTTTCCCGCGTGAGCCCGTAGATTCAAATCTGGATTTTTCTTTTTAGTTAGAATATAGTTTTTGTCCAGTGTTTCAAAATTCAATTCTATGAGTTTGACAAATCCAAATTACATGAAACTAATTTTGTCTGAAAGGTATTGAAATGCTCTATCCAAGCCCGTTGGATTTAATTCATTTAGAGTAATAGATTTCTCCTGATAAAAATAAGGAGACAGAAGCTTTTGTAACTTGAAACATTTTTATAAAATCAACCAAGTTAGCTTTTGAGTTGATTCCAACTCTCAAAAATCACATTTCATCATATCTATCCAAATATGTAATAATATTAAGGTTTATAGGCAGTGACTTTGGACTAGTACCAAAATAATGCTATATAGGCATTTCTAGTCACTTTAAATCATTAAATAATAAAGTTAAACCAAAGTAATATTGATCCGACCTTTAAATCTCATTCCCACATGTTAGAATATGTGGTGAGGACATGTGTCCACATGATCCCATATTTTGGTGGTGAATATTAAATTTTAGTTAATTTTTCAATGAGTAGAAACTACTTTTCCAAAATAAAAAGGTTGAAACTATTAAATTAAACTTGTGATGTTTGGGATGATAATAGGTCATAAATTGTGTGGTTTAGAATACTACTTAGCCTAGTTAAGTATTGTTTGGTGATTGTGCACTCCCTATGTATTTCTAGACGATAGTACCGACCAAGCCTTCGAGGAGGAGGAGTTCTACCAAGAAGAAGAAGAAGAAAACTTCAACCACTGCACCAACCAAGGCAATCTATTAGTGGCAAGCTAACCCTTGCAAACATGCTTTAGTAAGCTATTGTAGCAAGCTAGAATAAAACTAGATGGTTTAGTAAAGATGCCTTAAGCATGCTTTGATCACACCCCTTTAACTATTAGTACCCCAAGTCTTATTGACAAGTTCTACCTCCCTTGGTTTACACAAAGTTCTTTACTTAATTATGAAGGTAGCATAAAGAGTGTAAAGCTTGAACTACTTAGAAACCTTTAGATGTCATTCTATGGCATGAGATTGATCCCATCTTTCCACCTTAGTGAACACTCTTAACTTAGTATTTTAGAATAGATCAAAACTTGAGTCACTTTAGATGGGAACACTTGGTGAAAATGAATTGTGAAAACCTTGGAATGATGAGTCATTCTATTGAGATGTTTTGACATGTGTTGAGAAACACAACTGGTTTATGATGATGAAAATGATGAGGCATGAGCCTTAACCCTTTTATAAAACTGATGGTTGGATTCGGATGCGATACCATTCCAAATTTATCGTACAACCACATTACCTAAATTGGGTAAGGCTTAGCTGGAAATTTATATACATTAGTATTAGTTCCCTCACGGGAGAGGTTTGAGCTGAGGCTACCTCTCAATGATGTCCACCTATGCAGTGCCCAGGATGACTGATGGTCATGGTTGGGAGGCCATGCTCATAGGAGAGGTGCTTATACTAGGGTGTGTAAAGGGAAGGTTATGTTTGATTATCTGCATACTAAGTATGATGATTCAGGGTTATCCCTGACAGATGTATCGAATCTTGTGGTGAAAGTGTACCACCTCTGCAGAGTGTTAAACTATTGAATAGCGTTCATGATTCTGGACAGTTGGAATGGCCATACTGTTTCGTTGTCAGATGTTTTCTAAATAACTTGAAATGAATGATGAACTTTGACTTGACCATAACAGGGTTGTGTTAATGATAATAGCTTCCCAACTTAAGTGATTCTAGAACTTTACTTTATCTTTTCTTGCTTCAGAACTCAGCTTAGGTTTCAAACTTAACTTGATAGTTATTCTTTAAATTCAGCACTTTAACTTAGAATTTATAACCCTTGTTAGTAGTAGTTTGCGAGTACTTAAAGAGTACTCATGGCTTTTGTCCCTGGCTATTATCATGGCCAGACTATGAAGGAGATTATCAAGATGATGGTCAGCAGGACGGCTATGATAACTAGGACTATCTGCCTTCGTCGGCATTGCCTATGCCCCTGAAGATGGACCCCACCGCTACGCTATTGTTTATTTCTGTTGCTTGTTGTATTAAAGACTGGATCATGAGATCCTTATTTGTGTAAAACCTTATGTATGGTTTGTAATGGATGATGTACTGTGATATCCAATCCGTTATGTCTCGCAAAAAATGGTAATCCTGGGATTGCGAGGTATGGCATAATGGGCATCTGGGATTAAAAATCCGGGTGTTGACAAGTTGGTATCAGAGCCATCCTGACCATAGGAGACCCTAGTTAGAATGGACATCCACACCAAAAACTTAGCTTCAAAACCAAAGTGAGTATTTATAAAAAAACTACTTCCCCTCTTACCCTTGTGAACTCATTCTTTCTGAAAAATACATGTTCCTCAAAATTCTTACATTACTACTTAAAAATTGACACACTTGATCACTTCACTAATTTCCTCATCCTAAATTCTTGTAGATGGAGACTCATTTCAACAAGTTTTACCAGTTGGGAAACGGAGGTCAGCTGATCTTCGAGAGGGATCTGGATTCACTGTCGGAGTTACTGGGACGCCCACATCCGGAGTTTCTTGGAGCTCAACTTCCAGCACCCCCAGGAGGAGACCTACAATGGCTAGTCACCGCAGATCTTTGAGGAAGCATTGAAGCACCAACTTCCGGGAGAATTCAGTTCTCTGTGAGAGAGAACAACTGGCTAGATGGATTAGCCAGGGCAATGCATGAAGCTCTCGCACGTCTATGTGCCCTCAGCGTCAACAAGATTCAAGGAACCCGTTTTGCCCACTATGCAAGACGTGACTTCATGGGAATGCCGATGGATATGCCAAGTCACCTAGAATTGAGGCGTCAAGTGGAGAACCTTGACTTCTTGCTTCATGACCGACAGCAGGAACTGGACAATACCAGAGAGTTAGCCAACCAGAACCGTGCCATCGCCGACCAGAAGGCCCAGACTTTCGCACTGCTTGTCCAAGATCATCAGTCTCTTTGTCGCCAGCGTGCAAAGAAGGATCGCACCATCGCCCGTCTTCGCAAGAAGGTGGCCGACCTCGAGAAGACCGTCAAGGAGCAGGAAGCTCAGCTTGCCGCCAAAGAAGAAGATGATCAGGGTGAAGACATCCAGGGAGATATGGATTCTTACCTCAGCAACGATGACGACTTTCTAGAAGAGGATGTTGTGGACTTCTACACTGATGATGAAGACTCCGACTTCATCGACGATGAGTAGAGGCACCAGAGCACTATTGTAGCATGAGATGTATCATCTCATTGTATCGTAGCTTACAGAATGGTTCATCAAACCATCTGTTTTCCCTTTGATTGTTGTGGTGTGTGTTGTATCGTGTGCTTGCTTGCATAAATGAAAATGAAGTTAGTTGAAAAACCTGAGTCTAACTCAAAGTTTTAGCTTTGAAAACCCAAAACCATGAACCTTAGAATTTCCCTCTTACCCCTATATCTATCTCAATCTTCAGATGACTCGTGGAAACCAAGGAGGGAGCAGCTCATCGCAGGACCCAATGCTGCAGATCTTGCAGAATCTCATCGCAGACCGTGAAGCAAGCAGAGCCGAGCGTCAAGCCAACTTAGCAACATTGCAGCAGATCGCCCAAATGGCTCTCAACAACCAAGGACATGGAAATCAGGATCACCATGGATCTAAACTCAAAAAAATTCAGAACACCAATCCCCCAATCTTCAACCAATCTGAAAACCCATTAGATGCTGATGGTGGTTACGGACCATGGAAAACAACCTCGAAGTTGCGAGTTGAGGAGAATGAGAAAGTTCTCTTCGCCACCCACTATCTGGCGGGAGATGCAAGAGCTTGGTGGAATAGCATCCATAACATGAACCATGGCCATGTGATGACACAGGAAGCATTCAAGGTCAAGTTCACCGCACCCACGTGTCAAGGTCTTGTCAACAGGATGAGAGATGAATTCGTGAACTGAAGCAAGGAAGATTGATGTAGTAGAGTACCGTGACAAATTCTTGTCACTTGCCGATATGCACGGATGAGATCAACACGGAGGCCAAGAAGAAAGAGATTCTTAAACGGATCGCATGATGAGATGCGTATCCTCGTCAACATCCGTTTCTAGGATCTCGAAGAGCTAGTCAACTCTGCCATTCAGATGGAAGGGAAGATTAACCAGGCAAATGACAACCGCAAGCGTCATATGATGCAGCAGTCTGGATCCAGTAGTCACCCGAAGTACCGTCCTAACCCCTCACCAGGATATGCACCAAGGAACAACCGACCCCCAAATTCTCGCCCAAGCTACCCCAATCGTAGCGGAGGAAATGTGAAGTCTGGAGGAAACAATCATCACCCTGGCAATGCCAACAACTTCAACCGTGCCCCTCCCAAGAGCAACAACAACAACACTGCCCCCAGAACTGGCAGCAATGCTGTACCTGTCGCAGTAAAGGACAAGTCCCAGATCACTTGTTTTGGGTGTGGAGTGAAGGGTCACTACTCCAATGAGTGTCCCAAGAAGACTGCCACCAACGCCCCTGTGAATGCCCCAGCTCAGCAGCAGTGTCGTGTTCAACCAGGAAGGAGATTTGCCCCAGGAAACCCGCACAACCGCAACGGTCGTCTCTTCCACATGAACGCAGAAGAAGCCAAGGAAGCACCAGATGTAGTGCTGGTATGTTTTCTGTCAACTCAGTTTTAGCAAGAGTATTGTTTGATTCTAGAGCATCGCATTCATTTGTCACCGAAGAATTTGTATGCACTAGTAAGATTCGCCCAACCAACCTGAAGCATGTCATGATAGTTCAAATCCCTGGTTCAACTACAAAACCTAGAAAAATTTGCAAAGCTGTACCTATCAAAATACATGGGATAGATTTCTATGTCAACCTAATTGTACTTGGAACCAAAGGATTGGAAGTAGTACTAGGTATGGACTGGATGTCAAGGCATAAAGGATTGATAGACTGTGCTAAGAAAGCCATCACCATGACCGAGTTACGGAGTAACATGAGAACATATCTCCGAAGCCTTACCCCGTCAATTCAAATGCAACAAAAGTGTAGCCTGCCTACCATTGACCAAGTCAGAGTAGTCTGTGAATACCCGACGTATTCGGATGAATTGCCGGTATGCCCCGGATAGGGATATAGAGTTCATTATCGAACTAATCCCCGGAACCGGACCTATAGCCCAGAGACCCTATACCATGAACCCCTCAGAGTTAGTAGAACTGAAGAAGCAGTTGGATGCCATGTTAGCAACAGGCTTGATTCAACCAAGTGCATCGCCATGGAGATCACCAGTGTTATTCGTCGACAAGAAAGATGGAGGCAATCGATCGTATGCTACGAGAAAGTTGAATGATGTCACCATCAAGAACAAGTACCCCTTGCCAAAGATAGAGGATCTATTTGATCAGGTGACTAGAGCTCAGGTATTCTCAAAGATTGATCTTAGGACTGGTTATCACCAACTTAAGATTCGTGCAATAGATATTCCGAAGACCGCCTTTACTACTCGCTATGGTTTATACGAGTATACGGTTATGTCTTTTGGATTAACCAATGCCCCTGCTTATTTCATGAATCTCATGAATAAGATCTTTATGAATTTCCTAGATAAATTTGTAGTTGTGTTTATCGACGACATCCTTATCTACTCCAAGTCAGAAGAAGAGCATGAGCAACATCTGAGAATCATCCTAGAAACCCTAAGAGAGCATCAGTTATATGCCAAGTTCAGCAAGTGTGAGTTTTGGCTGAAAGAAGTAGGATTCCTAGGACATATTGTGTCTACCAGAGGAGTCTCTGTTGATCCCAGCAAGATCAAAGATGTCGAAGAATGGGAAGCCCCAACCAATCAAACCCAAGTTCGTTCATTTCTCGGATTAGCGGGATATTACCGCAAGTTCGTAGAAGGATTCTCGAGCATAGCCCGACCAATGACCCAATTGTTGAAGAAGGACAAGAAGTTTGAATGGACAGACAAGTGTGAAGCCAGTTTCCAGGAGCTGAAGAAGAGATTGATATCAGCCCCAATTTTGATCATGCCAGACATCAAGAAGCCATTTGATGTGTATTGTGATGCATCCAAGATTGGTCTAGGATGTGTATTGATGCAAGAAGGCAAAGTCATCACGTATCTGTCTCGACAACTGAAGCAGCATGAGCAGAACTATCCGACCCATGATCTTGAGCTAGCAGTCGTGGTTCTAGCATTGAAGACATGGCGTCATTATTTGATGGGTAATCGCTGTGAGATTTACTCAGATCATAAGAGCTTGAAGTATATCTTCACCCAAGAAGGAGTTGAATATGAGGCAAAGAAGATGGATACAGTTAATCAAGGATTATGACCTTGACATTCACTATCACCCCGGCAAAGCCAATGTGGTAGCGGATGCTCTTAGCAGATTGCCGTGTAGGCTGAACACCATGATCAAAGAGAAGCAATCAAGTTTGTATGAGGAGTTGGAGCAGTTCAGGACTGAGTTAGTTAGCAAAGGATTCCCAGCTAGCATTGAACTTCAACCCACTTTGATTAGCCAAATCAAGGAAGCCCAGAAGGGGAATGAAAGTATCGACGAAATCAAACGTCGTATTGGTACAGGAAAAGTACCTGGATTCACCGAAGACGAAGAAGGTGTACTGTGGTACAAAGGACGTATCTGTGTGCCAGTAGATTCGGAGCTGAAGGAGGTTATCATGAAGGAAGCTCATGATACTCTTTATTCTATCCACCCCGGAGGAACAAAGATGTATCAGGATTTGAAAGAGCAATTTTGGTGGCACAAGATGAAGAGAGAGATCGGAAGCTACATCGCCAAATGCGACATCATCAAAGAGTCAGCGAGCACCGAGAGACTGCAGGACTATTTCAACCATTGCGATTCGGAATGGAAATGGGATTCCGTTGGAATGGACTTTATCACGGTTTACCTACTTCTAGTAGGAAATGACTCAACTGGGTCATAGTTGATAGACTATCCAAGGTAGCCCACTTCATACCTGTCAAGACAACCTACGAGTGCAAAACTAGCGTAGTGTACATTGCTAGGATTGTTAGTCCGCATGGAACCCCAAGACCATCGTGTCGGATCGAGGAACCTAGTTTACTTCAAGATTTTGGCGAAAGTTCAGGAAGGATTAGGAACCAAGTTGAACTTCAGCAGCGTATCACCATAAGCAGATGGACAGACTAAGAGAGTCAACCAGATCTTGGAGGATATGCTTAGAGCTTGTGTGTTGGAATACGGATCAAAATGGGAAGACTGTCTGCCTTTCGCAGAATTCTCATATAACAACAGTTATCAAGCTTGTTTGCAGATGGCACCATTTGAATTCCTATACGGAAGGAAGTGTCGTACCCCTTTGAATTGGTCGCAAGTAGGAGAGAGTCAGATCTTTGGACCCGACATTCTCCGAGAAGCAGAAGAGAAAGTTCACAAAGTTCGTGAGCACCTCAAGACCGCCCAATCCAGACAGAAGAGCTATGCTAACAAGAGAAGGAGAGACCTGACTTTCAATGTCAGAGATTTCGTATATCTCAAGGTTTCACCATTGAAGGGAACTCAACGCTTTAGTCTGAAGGGAAAGTTAGCTCCCAGATATATCGGACCTTTCAAGATTTTGAACCACCGAGGAGAAGTATCTTATCAGCTGGAATTGCCTGAAGAGATGTTAGCCATCCACAATGTGTTCCATATCTCGTTACTTCGCAAATGCTTGGAAGTGCCTGAGAAGACTGAAGTTTTCAAGAATATCGATCACAGAGCAGTGGAAATCAACAATGACCTGACCTATCGGGAAGTGCCCATCTGTATCTTAGAAGAAGCCTATAGAACCACCAGGACCAGGAGTATCAAGTTTCTCAAGATTCAATGGAGCAACCATACTGAGGAGGAAGCCACTTGGGAGCGCGAGGATTACATTAGGACAGAGTTCCCAGATCTCTTTAGTTCCTAGTTTTCTTTGTAAATCTCGGGACGAGATTTTGTTTAAGGGGGGAAGGTTTGTAACATCCCAAAACTTTAATCCAAGCTTATCAAGATCAAATCATCCAAAATTGGGGTTAACAAAAACTTTTCCAAATTTAAAATGAAAGCATTCATATATGTGTGCATTTAAAATAGGAGTTGTTTGAATTGCCATGATTGATTGATCCAATGCTTGTAAAATGTTTCTTAGGTGATTTAAACATCATCTACATCATTCCCAAACTTTTCCTAAAGAAAATCAAATAAAAAAGAATTAAAATGAAGGAATGGTCATTTTGACAAATTTAACTCTCATACCTACTTTGGCTATTCCTAGTACTCAATTCTTAATAGAAACAATTCTTGATCTTTGCACCCCATGCTAGTACACATAATGAGGTACCAGGGCCCACCTTTTGATCTACTAAAAACATTCTGTAAACTATTTTAAATGACAGTTTAAAATTGAATCTAATGCATATGCATAGATCACCCCTATTTCAAAAACCATCTAATTGAGCACCATTTTCAAAACCCTTGCAACCAGAGACTACCTATCACTAGTGGAGATCACCCAAAAATTTTGAACTCAAAATTCAAAACTTTTTCTCTTGCGGCCATTTCATCAAACACTTGGCAGGCAGAATCACACCTCTAATCCTAGCTCACTGTTTTGAACAGAGTTTTGCCCCCAATTGATCTCCATTTAATCTCTATGTCCCCCTCTGATCAAACCATGCCATTTGCAACCCATCCCCTACACCCTAGTGGCAAGGCAATGCCATGCCGAGCACCACCCTGGCCGGCCAAACTTGCCCCGCTGCAGCAGACCACCTCCTCGTTCCTCTCCATGTCTAGGAGGTAGCCAGCACCGCACCGCCCCTCTCTGTCCCTTGCCCGAGCCAAGAGCATCCATGGACCACAGAGAAGAACCCGCGCCCAGTGCCACCGAACCATGCCGATGCCGCTCGCAGAGCGTGCACTGTCCTCGCTCGAACCGACCGCCCCTTGGCACCAGCCCGCGCCCACCGCTCCGTCTTGACCTGGAGAACACCCCAGACACCTCCGTTCGCCGCCCAAAGCCCCACAGCCACCGCTCGCCATGGACACAGCCACTTCGGCCGCGCAGAACGCCACCTCGCCCCGACCGCATGCCACCGCCCCTACGGCCGCATTGAAGTCCTAGAGCACCGCCAGGGAACCGCCCACCGATCGCAATCCCCAGCCATGCCGCTAGCTCGCCGTAGCCATGTCGCCACCGTCGACCGCCCATCCCGCTCGGTCTCACCGTCGAGCCTATAAAAGGAACCCTCCCCAACACCAAAGACTCGCACCATTTCACTCCCCTTACCTCTCGGAACCTCACCCACCTCTCGCCGGAGCAAGTGGAGCAACAGCTCGCCGGAATTGGAGCCGGAGCCGCCGCCTCAGGAGAAGAAGGGTGCCGTTGATTCCGGCCACCCAAGCTCCGCCGCGACCACGCCTCGCCTCGCCGTCGTCTTCCACTTTGTTCGCCCGCATCTCCGACCCTGCTAGAGCCCCGGTACGCCCCCAATAGACCCCCACCGAGCCGCTAGGGTTCGAGCTTGCCGGCGACCTGTTCGTCGTTGACGACGACCCTCAGCCGTAGATCTAGCCTCTAATCGCATGACCCACAGCACGCGTACCGTTTCGTGTTTTAAGTGTCGCTGACCAGTGGGACCCCCATGTCAGCTGAGCCCCACGCCGCGTAGCGCCACTAGGCCGTCCCATGTCCTTTCCCGCGCGAGCCCGTAGATTCAAATCTGGATTTTTCTTTTTAGTTAGAATATAGTTTCTGTCCAGTGTTTCAAAATTCAATTCTATGAGTTTGACAAATCCAAATTACATGAAACTAATTTTGTCTGAAAGGTATTGAAATGCTCTATCCAAGCCTGTTGGATTTAATTCATTTAGAGTAATAGATTTCTCCTAATAAAAATAAGGAGACAGAAGCTTTTGCAACTTGAAACATTTTTATAAAATCAACCAAGTTAGCTTTTTAGTTGATTCCAACTCTCAAAAATCACATTTCATCATATCTATCCAAATATGTAATAATATTAAGGTTTACAGGCAGTGAATTTGGACTAGTACCAAAATAATGCTATATAGGCATTTCTAGTCACTTTAAATCATTAAATAATAAACTTAAACCAAAGTAATATTGATCCAACCTTTAAATCTCATTCCCAAATGTTAGAATATGTGGTGAGGACATGTGTCCACATGATCCCATATTTTGGTGGTGAACATTAAATTTTAGTTAATTTTTCAATGAGTAGAAATTACTTTTCCAAAATAAAAAGGTTGAAACTATTAAATTAAACTTGTGATGTTTGGGATGATAATAGGTCATCAATTGTGTGGTTTAGAATACTACTTAGCCTAGTTAAGTATTGTTTGGTGATTGTGCACTCCCTATGTATTTCTAGACGATAGTACCGACCAAGCCTTCGAGGAGGAGGAGTTCTACCAAGAAGAAGAAGAAGAAGAAGAAGAAAACTTCAACGACTGCACCAACCAAGGCAAGCTATTAGTGGCAAGCTAACCCTTGCAAACATGCTTTAGTAAGCTATTGTAGCAAGCTAGAATAAAACTAGATGGTTTAGTAAAGATGCCTTAAGCATACTTTGATCACACCCTTTAACTATTAGTACCCCAAGTCTTATTGACAAGTTCTACCTCCCTTGGTTTACACAAAGTTCTTTACTTAATTGTGAAGGTAGCATAAAGAGTATAAAGCTTGAACTACTTAGAAACCTTTAGATGTCATTCTATGGCATGAGATTGATCCCATCTTTCCACCTTAGTGAACACTCTTAACTTAGTATTTTAGAATAGATCAAAACTTGAGTCACTTTAGATTGGAACACTTGGTGAAAATGAATTGTGAAAACCTTGGAATGATGAGTCATTCTATTGAGATGTTTTGACATGTGTTGAGAAACACAACTGGTTTATGATGATGAAAATGATGAGGCATGAGCCTTAACCCTTTTATAAAACTGATGGTTGGATTCGGATGCGATACCATTCCAAATTTACCGTACAACCACATTACCTGAATTGGGTAAGGTTTAGCTGGAAATTTATATGCATTAGTATTAGTTCCCTCACGGGAGAGGTTTGAGCTGAGGCTACCTCTCAATGATGTCCACCTATGCAAAGGCCCAAGATGGTGATGGTCATGGTTGGGAGGCCATGCTCATAGGAGAGGTGCTTATACTAGGGTGTGTAAAGGGAAGGTTATGTTTGATTATCTGCATACTAAGTATGATGATTGAGGGTTATCCTCGATGATGTATCGAATCTTGTGGTGAAAGTGTACCACCTCTGCAGTGTCAAACTATTGAATAGTCGCGTCATGATTATGGACAGTTGGAATGGCCATACTGTTTCGTTGTCAGATGTTTTCTAAATAACTTGAAATGAATGATGAACTTTGACTTGACCACAACAGGGTTGTGTTAATGATAATAGCTTCCCAACTTAAGTGATTCTAGAACTTTACTTTATCTTTTCTTGCTTCAGAACTCAGCTTAGGTTTCAAACTTAACTTGATAGTTATTCTTTAAATTCAGCACTTTAACTTAGAATTTATAACCCTTGTTAGTAGTAGTTTGCGAGTACTTAAATAGTACTCATGGCTTTTGTCCCTGGCTATTATCATGGCCAGACTACGAAGGAGATTATCAAGATGATGGTCAGCAGGACGGCTGTGATAACTAGGACTATCTTCCTTCGTCAGCATTGCCTGTGCCCCTGAAGATGGACCCCACTGCTACGCTATCGTTTATTTCCGCTGCTTGTTGTATTAAAGACTGGATCATGAGATCCTTATTTGTGTAAAACCTTATGTATGGTTTGTAATGGATGATGTACTGTGATATCCAATCCGTTATGTCTCGCAAAAATGGTAATCCTGGGATTGCGAGGTATGGCATAACGGACATCTTGGATTAAAAATCCGGGTGTTGACAGGACCACAGCTCCTCCGTCAGGCTTCACGGTGTAAGTCGAAGCACGGCCATGCAATGCCTACAGCTACAGCTGCAAGGCGCCGCCCGAGCATGGCTTTACAACCTCCCACGCTGATCCATTCGCAGTTGGGAAGAGCTGGTGTATAGCTTCGTGCACAACTTCAAGGGCACATACAAACGGCCCGCATCAATCGAAGAGCTGAGATGCTGCCAGCAAAGATCGGGCGAATCGCTATGCTCCTACATCCAGAGGTGGTCCATCATCAAGAACTCCACAGAGAACATCTCGGAGGATCGCGTGATTGACGCATTCAACGGCGGCGTACGTCGCATAGAGCTCAGGGAGGAGCTAGGCTGCTCAAAGCCCAAAACCATCAACCACCTGATGGAAATCGCGAATTGCTGGGCGGATGGAGAAGATTCGGTGAAAAATCGTGTTCACTCCGATGACGAGGCAGAACTCGAGCACATATGCGACCGCCGAAGCAAACGCCGTAGGCGCATCTACGATGACCATGACGATGTCAACATGGTTGAAGCCGGCTACGCCGACAGACGCGACGAGAACCGCAACAGCGGCTATCGCAGCGGTGGATACCGCGACTCCGGAAAGACCATGCAAGTGTGGCAGCACCGCAATCGTGATAAGGCACCCGCAACATCCATTGAAGACAAGCTGTCCAGACCATGCACTGTGCACTTCTACATCGACAAGCATGACGGAAAGAAGAAGACTAGCCACCTTCTCAAGGACTACCGCGAATTCCTCAAACTACATGAGGGACTGGTTCGGATGAATCGCAGGGCAGTCGAAAGGGGCTACGGAGCCGCTCCAGGCGCCGTAGCACATGGCGCTCCACCACCACCACCTGGACTACCCCCAAATGCAGCTGCGCCGGACTAGCACCAGGGAGGCGAACCATACCCATGGGCAATGGGTACCATGATGATCCAAAAGGGACGCCCCTCGAATAGGGTGCAGAAGGTCATCACTCGCCAAGTCAACTTGGCCACAAACTCGCCACCATCTACCACTGAGTACCTCAGCGAAAGCGAGTCCTGTATCACCTTCGACAAGCACGACCATCCGCCTCAAGTACCTCGTCCAGGCCATTGTCCCCTCGTACTCGAGGCGCAAATCGGAGACTTCGACATGAGCCGCGTCGTCATGGACGGCAGAAGCGGCATCAACCTTATATTCGCGAGTACCTTGCGAGCAATGAGGATCCCTCTGACTTGCTTAGAGGCCTCAGACACAACATTCGATGGCATCATCCCAGGCAAGGGCGTGTATCCCCTTGGCAAAATCAACCTCGACGTCATCTTCGGCACGCCGAAAAACTTTCGGTGCAAGCGCAACGACTTCGAGGTCGTCGACTGGCCCTCGCAGTACCACTGCATTCTTGGACGTGTCGCGTTCGCTAGGTTCATGGCAGTACCATACTATGCCTATATGCAGATGAAGATGCCAGTCCCTAATGGTGTCATCACAGTCAACGGGAGATTCGAGAGGTCCGATAGTTGCGATAGGGAATTCAACAGAATCTCCCAGTCCTTCGGCATGCAGGAAGAACTCGCGAGACTAAAGGAGTAGACAGACAACAGTCTGCCTTCCCTGAGCCGGCCAAGTTCACCCGACTTATCTTTCGACTCATCGGTGCACACAAAAAAAGTCTAGGTCCACCCATCGGATCCCGCCAAGACGGCCCTCATCGCCAACAACTTGAGCCCCATATAGGAACTCGCGCTCGTCGAATTACTCCGTGAGCACTAGGAAATCTTCGCCTGGTGTCCAGCGGACATGCCAGGAGTTCCCACGGAATTCGCCGAGCACGCACTCAATGTCAACCCAGACGCAAGGCCAGTCAAACAAACAATTTGGCGATTGTCTGAACCAAGGGCAAAGGCAGTTGGAATGGAGATAAATAGACTCCTCGACACCAAATTTATACGCGAGATCAAGGAAAGCACTTGGCTCGCCAACACGGTGCTAGTGCCAAAAAAGGACACGGATATCCTGCGGATGTGCGTGGACTTCACCTCTTTGAATAAGCATTGTCCAAAGGACCACTTCCCGTTGCCGCGAATCGACCAGATCATCGACTCCACCGCGGGATGCGAGCACCTCTGCTTCCTCAACGCCTACTCAGGCTATAACCAGATTCGAATGAAGGAGGAAGACCAAGAAAAAACAGCGTTTACAACGCCTTTTGGTGTGTTCTGCTACAACACAATGCCCTTCGGGCTAAAGAACGCAGGAGCCACCTACCAGCGCTGCATGCATGCTTACCTCAAGAACCAACTCGGTCGCAACATTCAAGTCTATGTCGACAACATAGTAATCAAGACCAAAGAGGAAGCCTCACTAATCGATGATTTGCGCGAAACCTTCGCCAACCTCGATCGTTACCAGATCAAGCTCAATCCAGACAAGTGCGCCTTCGGCGTACCATCTGGGCAACTACTCGGGTATCTTATCTCCGCAAGAGGGATCGAGGCGAACCCGAAGAAAATAAAAGCCATACTGGCCATGGAGAAGCCGAAAAACATAAGGGGCGCCTAGCAGCTGGCTGGGCGAATCACGGCTCTCAGTCGATTTATCAGTCGGATGGGTGAAAAGGCACTGCCCTTCTACCAACTCCTCCGCAAAGTTGACAAGTTCGAGTGGACCAATGAGGCACAGGAAGCATTCGAAGACCTCAAACGCCTGCTATCCACCTTGCTAGTACTGGTGACCCCACGAGAAAGGGAACCGTTGTTGCTATACATCTCCACCACCAACCAGGTGGTCGACCTGATGTTCGTGGTCGAGCAGGCCGAGGAAAACAAGGTCCACGGGGTACAGCGCCCAGTCTACTACCTCAGCGAGGTACTTACGCCAACAAAACAGCGGTACCCGCACTACCAGAAACTGGCGTACGGCATCTTCATGACGGCCCGGCGACTGCACCACTACTTCCAAGAACACCCAATCGTGGTAGTCAATGACGCCCCGCTTGGGCACATCCTCAACAATCCCGACGCCACAGGACGAGTCGCACTTTGGGGAATCGAACTGTCTCCACGAGACATCACATATGAAAAACGCGACGCAATCAAATCGCAAGTTCTTCCTGACTTCCTCGTGCACTGGATGGAGAACCACCTCCCCGAAAAATCAGATATGTCCTACCTCTGGACAATGCACTTCGACGGATCCAAGCGAAAGGACGGAGCTTGCGCAGGTGTCATACTGACATCGCCCCAGGGAGACAAGCTGAAATATATCCTGCGAATGCAGTTCACCTTAGTTTCATACTGAGGGAAACTTGTTGTTGTGCTCATCATACCTTCCTCTTGGGGTTCCCAACGAGCTCTACATCAACACCGCTCCAGCATTTTTCTGGCGCCATACATAGAGCCATCAATGAGCAGTCATCCGAGAAACCATCCGATGCACCCCATCGTGTGGAGAGCTTGATGAGTTATGCCCGGAGTGGGCCGCCAATTGAGGGGAAGGAGCACGCTCAACATCTTTCTTGGCCCTCGAGGTCGTGACTCTAGATTCTTTCAAAAATTGGACATCGCCAGAAGATGACGATGCCTTCTGACTGCAAGACCAAACCAACATCAAGAAAAAGCAACTCCAAGGAAAAAACAAAAGGAAGATTCGTATACTTACTAATCAAAATTGTCAAAATCGAAGGAAGGGTCCCCCGACTCTCACGACGACTCCTTAGGCAGCCGCATCTTCTTGCGAGAGGATGGCGCCATGGCACTCATAGGAACGGTAGGGATCGGCGACTCTGCACCAACACCCGCACCTTCCGAAGTCGAAGGAGACGACGCATCCAAATCCTCGCTGTGCGAACGCTTGCGAGTGTCCGGACCACTCGACTCGGGGGCTTCCTCCTCCACATCAGATGGGACGGTCGACTCCGACTCGTCATCTTCCCCGGCTTCACGAGGAATAACCCCCTCGGGAAGAGGGGGCATACAGGGCGACACCGCCCAATCCTGCATACAGAAAACAAATTTAACACAAAGTCAAGAAACGGCAAAGAAGCAATCGATAAACAAAGCTACTACGTAGCACAACTGTACCTCAGGAGGAGGGTTAGAAGCATCGAACAGAGGAATGACTGGTTCACTGGGGAGCACATCCTTAACGGTGTACTTGGTGACCAGTCGCACCCTTTTATCTACCTCACTCACGGACATGCCATCGGCAGACACACGAGTGACATCGTCCGCGCCAGCGCACTAGAACATAGGGTGGACTCTGGCCTGCAGGGGCTGGACGTGACGGCGTAGCCATGTGCGAATGAGGGCGC
Organism: Avena insularis; assembly: GCA_023614405.1. NCBI lineage: Eukaryota > Viridiplantae > Streptophyta > Magnoliopsida > Poales > Poaceae > Avena > Avena insularis. The sequence goes on from CM042694.1 coordinate 203,709,930, forward strand.
AACCTCCCACCTCCTTGCCCATGCGACTCTCGAGGTCGCAGACGCGCTCGTATAGCACATCTGTCTCCGCGGACTCGCCGGGCATAATCACGTTCTTCCAGGAGCGCCCCCTCCTGCACGGCGTTGCGGGGTCGAAGGGCGCGAGTCCGTAGTGTTCTCCGTCGGCCTTCTGATCGTGAACGTAGAACCACTTGTCCCTCCACCCTTGGACGGACATCATCAGCTTGATGTCGAAATACGTACGGAGGGGTCGACGTGGATTCCGCAGCCACCTACATCATAGACTACGGAACCAGACGCCGATTGGCGCTTCAACTTGAAGAGGCGCTTGAAGAGGCTGAAGTGCGGCTCGATTCCGAGCCAGCACTCGCAGAGAGTAATGTAGCAAGCTACGTGGAGGATGGAATTGGGAGACAGCTGATGGAGCTGGAGCCCGTAAAAACAGAGAAGGCCCCTAAAGAAAGGATGCAGGGGCAACGAGAGGCCGCAGATGATGAACGCTAGGAACATCACCCGAAAGTCGGCAGGAGGAGGGGGGGATTACCTCGTTGCTAGGGACACGCGCGTCAGCGATTGCGGACGACAAAACTCCGTCTTGGCGAAGAAGACGAAGCTCTGAGGACTTGATCACAGATGCACGCCACGCACCATTTGTGATGCGAGTGCCCGTGCCTTTCTTCTTTCCGCCAGTGGCGGTACTGGTGCCCGCAGCGGCGGAGCCGCCCATCTTCTTCGTAGCAACCGTGGCAGCAGCGGAATCGGCCGTAGCACCTCCCTTTTTCTTCCCCATTCCACGGCAGCGATGTGACCGGAGGAAGTAGCTGGGAAATACGTGGAGCTGGCCCAGCGTCGCGAAGGAAAGGAGCGCAAAGACGCAGAGCAGCAGCAGCAATGGCGATGGAGGCAAAGGCAGAAAAGAAGTAGATGTGAAATTTACCGTCGCCGCATCGCTACTTACCCCCCTGGAAGATGCAATCCAACGGCTAAGAAAAACCCTATCAGACGCGTGGCATTCATCGCGCTCGACATGTGGAGGACCTGAAGCGTGAACCGTCCCCCACTACTCCCATTACGCGTGGAAATCGAGGAGGCGCAGTTAAAATAAAGATTACGCACGCCCGGTCAAATCAGAGTTAGGAAATGGGACCCACCGCTCGTCACGTCCCGTCAAACTCGCTCACGCGGGCAACTGAGGTCATGGAATCGTCAGCACTGACGTCATCCAAATTTTTGCAGCAGAAGACTTCGACTACTTTAGTCCTTGCTTGAGTCTTCGACTCCACCAAGCACTCGGGGGCTACTCCCATAGGGAGCGCTGGTCGCGCACCCTACGATTTTTTTTCTTTTTGCAGGAACATGGAAAATCAAAGCAAACCCAACCACTCGAAACACGATTCGACTATGGACATGGGTTACTCCCATAGGGAGCGCCGGAAGCAAATTCGACTGAACTAAGCAAACAAAAGACGACAGCAGTCGCAAAAGTTCTTTAGTCCCTTCCTGAGTCTTCGACTCAACCAGGCACTCGGGGGCTACTTCCATAGGGAGCGCTGGTCACGCACCCTATGATTATTTGTACAAAGTACTATGTGTTGATAACATCCACACTCGAAGCTTATGGCGACACCGCCTCATGATTTTTCCCTACAAAGAGACTGCATCTCCTAGGTCACCCGAATCGTCTCCGCGATGACAAAAATTCGGATGCCGCGCTTACTGCGTGAAGATAAGACCTGAATAAGGCCTGGCAACGCATTTACTGCGCACTACCAAAAGTATAACCGTGCCTACAGGCACGATGAACATTCCTTGACGGACGCGTCGAGTGCTCACACCCATACACTGGAATTCGACTCCTGTAAGACCTTCGTGGCTTGAGTCAAATTACACCAACACTTTTCCGGATTCGAGTCTGGGGACTCGAGTTCGAGTAGATAGCGTTGTTTTACCCTAAGGTAGTTAACTGATACTGATACATCGGTTAAATCAGGCACGCACATCAACAATCTCTATGACACAAACAGAACAGTCGAAAAACATACTCAGTCATGCACTCGAAAGGATTCATAAAGTCTCTAGTCGAATCTGCGATTCCACTAGACACTCGGGGGTTACTGACATGGGTACCCTATAGGTACTCGAGCTTGGTATATACGGCCTGAATACGTAGAAGCCCACGGTGTCGCCAAGGCCCAAATGAAGAATTCGAGTAGCCTACGAACTCTCGATTGCTTGAAGAACAAGAAGAAAATAAAGATAGAAAGTTCAAAGGGGAAAACCTTAACTTGTAACCGACTCGGCCTGCTACCCGAGACCTAGCCTATCTATATAAAGGCTAGGAGGGGGTGGCGAGGAGGACAGACGCAACCCTAGTTTCCACAACTCTCGCCAGATTGCATTGCGCACCATTGTAATCTTCGATTCCTTTGATAATTCCACGAGCAGACAAACAGGAGTAGGGACCTCTGCGAGGCCTGAACCTAGGTAAATCTTTGAGTCCCCTGTGTGCTTGTTTGCTAGCCGATATATGTCTCCAGCGCTCCCTCCTTCTCCAAAACCCAAGTCCATAACAATGGGCATTGATGAGTTAAACCATCGTCACACGCCATCAAGCTATTTTCTGGCACCGTTGTCTTATATCCATACCACTTGTATTTCACTATCTCTTCGCCGAACTAGTGCACCTATACACCTGAGAAGTGTATTGGGTGTGTTGGGGACACAAGAGACTTCTTGTATCTTGATTCTGAGGGTTGAGAGGGATACCTTTGACCACTTCCTCCCTGAGTTCGATAAACCTTAGGTGATCCACTTAAGGGAAAACTTGCTTCTGTTCTACAAACCTCTGCACTTGGAGGCCCAACAACTGTCTACAAGAATAAAGGTGCGTAGACATCAGTCTTGAATCACTTTCATGCCATGATTAGTCCTGTTTTGTTGCAAGCATGATTATGACAGTTATTGCTCTCTCGTTTGTCACTCCCTTACTACTGCTAGCCTTCACTTGCACTTAGTATGAGCTCTACTCGTGTTTCCAACTCCCCAAAACCAATATTGCCAAAAGTGTCCACCATACCTACCTATTAGCATCATTTGCTTTTCTGTGCATATTCAGTATGCCTTGTTTTCTTCCGAATAAAATGTTTGCTTGTTACGAGAAAGTTAGTTAGTAAAGCTCTCACGAACTTGGTGGCACACTTTATTTCTTGCACTTAATAAACCTGAACCATTATGACGGTCCATGAAAGTTATATGCTTGCAAATTATAGGCTGGGGATTAGCAGAACCATGCTGTCACGGGGAACGCTTTCAACACCTGTAAATATATACCTAGTCGATATCATGCTCTTTTGTTTATGGATGTCGATTGTGAAATAAAAGGGAGCTTGTAAGTCCATGGAGTTATGTATGTAGTTAGAGAAATGCACAGGCAATGGTCTAATCCATGACTAATCATGGTGGAAACTGCGTAACCATAATAATGAGCAATCTATGAAGCATTCTTCTTATAAAAAAAGAGAGAGATAGTTATTGAGAAAAAGAAAAAAAAGATGATGAGAAAAGAGGAAAGAGAGAAAAAAGCACCATTTTCCCATGGTAAATAAGAAGATTGTTGAGATGCTCATTGTCTGCTTGCCTTGTCATTTTGATATGGGGATTCTTCCGTATCATCGGGAAAGGGGTACCCTGTTGGCGGTTCTCTATGATACGCATGTATTTACTATGACAAGAACTTACCGGTAACTAAAGTTGAGTAGCATAAGGAGCGACCCTCGTACTCAAGGGACATGAGATTTCCAGTTTATGGTCTGTCAAGCATATAACTAGTATTGGACCTCACTTTCACTTTAACCATTTAAAGATGCTTATGATAGGGGCAATGAGAGCTCAAAGCTAACGAGTACCATACTTTCAGCATTTGGAAGCCTTTCAAACTTTTCAAAATATTTTCATTTCCTTGTTGAGTCACCACCTATTCTATGAGCACTTTCTTGAGAGCATAGTTGTCATTCTTAGTGTAATATGCTTGTCTCAAAACTTGATTAATTGTGTCATGACTTTGATGCTTGTATCTTTGATATCTTTACTTCTAGTCTTCAGTTCAACTTCAGAGGTGCCTTGGCATTTATGTTTGCTCTACAATCAAAGGCAAGCGAGATACCACTCTATCATACCTTTTTATGAGCATTGCAATGTTGCTTATGTTTATGCTTCATGCTATTTATTATTTTTGAGTTGGAATCTCTTCATAGCTTGCAATGACTATTAAGTAAACTTATTTGCATACTCTTTATTATGAATTGCCTAAGTAGTTGATCATATGCTGAGAATATATACATCTTATGAAGCAAATGTGTTCCTGAAATTTTCTTTTATCGCACTCAGTTTTCAACTGAATTGCTTGAGAACAACCAATAAGCTAAGCCTGGGGGGAGTTGATACGTCCAAAATGTATCTACTTTCCCGAACACTTTTGCTATTGTTTTTCCTCTAAACTTGTGTGATTTGGATTCAACTAACACGGACTGATGCTGTTTTCAGTAGAATTAGCTTGGTGTCTAGTTTTTGTGCAGAAAATCAACTATCAGGAAAAATCCCGGAAAATATGCCAAAAATCCTATTTCGCCAGAAGATTCACGGAGCCAGAAGACGAAACGGAGGAGGGCCACGAGGGGCCCACACCACCTGGCCGCACGGGCTAGGCCAGGCTGCGCCTGGGGGTGGTGTGGCCGCCTCGGTCACCCTCTCGGCCTCCCTCTTCGCCTATAAGTTGTCTGTTGACCTAAAAACCAAGGGGGGTTCGACGTTTTTCCAGAAAGAGTTCCGCTACGCCGCCACCACCAGATTCCGCAATTCAAAACCAGAATCTCCGTTCTGGCACCCTGCCGAGACGAGAATTGGAGGATATCATCACAATCATCATCACCATCGCTTCTCCATCGACCATCCATGATTCCCCCATCTATGAGTGAGTAATCCCCCGCTGTAGGCTAAGGGGATTGTAGGGATTGGATGAGATCGTTCATGTAATAGCATCAAATTGTTAGGGCATGGTGCCTAGTATCTACTATTGGTGCTTTTTGACTTTGTTGCAACTTGTTATGCTTAATGCTTGTCACTAGGGCCCGAGTGCCATGATTTTAGATCTGAACATGTTATTGATTCATTATGATAGTATTGTTTGAGATCTTACCTGCAAGTTGTATACACATATTGTTGTCCGGAACCAAAGGCCCCGAAGTGACAATAATCGGGATAACCGGAGGGAATGGCTTTGATGTGAGGATCACATGTGTTCATGGAGTGTTAATGCTTTGATCTAGTGCTCTATTAAAAGGAGCACCTTAATTGACAGTAGTTCCCTTGAGGCCCCGATGCAAACGGGCTGGCAGGACAAAAGATGTTGTGCAAGTTCTCGTTGCGAGCACGTATGACTATGTATGGAACACATGCCTATGATTATTTAGTACTTGGATGCTTTATCTTATTTATCTGCAAATGCCCTATATCTTGATTGCTATATGAATTGTCTTGTCCATGCAACGCCCGTCCATCCATCCCTATGCCTAACGCGCTTTAATCCTACTGTTTACTGCAATTGTTACTGTTGTCTTTACTTTTACTACTGCTATTACTTTGCTATGGCTTCTACAAAACTGTTGCTACTGATAAACCGCTATGAGCAAGATTTTTTCCAGGTGCAGCTGAATTGACAACTCAGTTGTTAAGGCTTATAAATATTCTTTGGCTCCCCTTGTGTCAAATCAATAATTTGGGTTTCACTTCCCACAAAAATACTGCGATACACCCCCTATACTTGTGGGTCATCATAGATCCTAATTGGGCCGTAGCCATGAAAGATGAATATGATGCTCTCATTCAAAATAATACATGGCAATTAGTTCCTCATCCATCAAACACTAATATAGTTTCTGGCAAATGGGTTTTTCGACACAAATTTAATTCCGATGGAAGTCTTGCACATTATAAAGCTCGATGGGTATGTCGTGGTTACTCTCAGCAACACAACATCGATTATGATGAGAATTTCTCTCCAGTTGTCAAACCCAACACTATTCATATTGTTCTTAGCATCGTTGTTTCTTCTTTTTGGCCCATCCATCAACTCAATGTCAAAAACACTTTTCTCCATGGCTCTCTTCAAGAAACAGTTTATTGTTAACAACCTCTTGGCTTTGAAAATTCCTCTTATCCTAATCATGTTTGTCTTCTTCAAAAATCTCTCTATGGTCTAAAACAAGCACCATGGGCTTGGTTTCAACGGTTTTCTACTTATGCTCAAACAATTGGCTTTACTCCTTCTCGTTCTGACACTTCTCTCTTCACCTTTCATCATAATACCGACACCGCTTATCTACTTCTCTATGTTGATGATATTATTCTCATAGCTTCCTCACAACACTTTTTAGATTATCTCTCTTCTTCGCAAAGAATTTTCTATGTCCGATCTAGGTCTTCTTAATCACTTCTTAGGTATTGCTGTCATCCGTTACTCATCTGGTCTTTTCTTATATCAACATCAGTACACCCTAGATCTTCTTTCTCATGCCGGTATGCTTGATTGTCAACCGTCTCATACTCCTGCTGATACAGGTTCAAAACTTTCTACCGATGGTGATCCCTTTTATGATCCTTCTCTTTATCGTAGTCTTACCGGCGCCCTCCAATATCTTACTCTTACTCGTCCTGAAATTTCATTTTTTGTCCAACAAGCTTGCCTTTACATGCATGATCCTCGTGTTCCTCACTTCAACCATGTCAAACGTATTCTTCGGTATCTCAAAGGCACATTAGATTTAGGTCTTCATATAAACAAATCCTCTCCTACCTCGTTGACAGCTTACTCTGATGCATACTGGGCTGGTTGCCCCGATACTCGATGGTCCACATCTGGATTTTGTGTTTTTCTTGGTAACATTTTGGTTTCTTGGTCTTCAAAAAGGCAGGTTACGGTTTCTTGCTCGTCAGCCGAAGCTGAGTATCGTGTTGTGGCTCATGCAGTTGTTGATATTGTTTTGTTGCACCAGTTGTTGTCGGAGCTGCATCGCCCTATTGAGCAGGCTACTATTGTTTACGGTGATAATATTTTAGTTGTTTACATGTCAAGGAATCCGGTTCAACGCCGTCGTACCAAGCATATAGAGATCGGCATTCATTTTGTTTGAGAGAAGGTGGCTCTCGGTCAAGTTTGTGTTCTACATGTGCATACTTCAGCTCAGTTTGTTGATATCTTTACTAAAGGCCTGGCAACTACTCAGTTTCAAGACATTCGTTTCAGTCTCAACGTCGTCGAGCCTACCTTTGACACTGCGAGGGGATATTAGAATACAATTCTTGTTAGGTTTAAGAGTCCTAGTCGGTTTGTTATAGGGCTAGGCCGGTGCACCTAGACCCTCATATATACCTCTTGTAATTGCCACAATATTTTTGTCGATTATTATTCTATACAATTCTACAGTATCAAGTGACTCAAATAGAGCAATGAGAAATTTGGTAAAAGATATACGTGGAAAATAAACACATGTGGATAAAACAAGGAATAAAGAGAATAACCTAAAAGGAAAAAAGGAATAAGGCTCTTTAAGCCGAATTATCCTTAATTTGGCCTCAAGACATATTCCTGGACCAAATTCGTCCTGCCTAGGCCGAACTACCATCGTCACCCGGGCAGGCTAACTGGCCTCAGCCGGCCCACCAACGATGTTGCACCACCAGCTCCTCCCTCCGAACCACTAGCGCCACCTCGCCTCGCTCCCTCGCCAGCTTCCCCCGGGTGGGCCAGATTTGGCCCACCGCGAGGAATCTCCCACAACGACACGCACCTTATCGCCATGTCTCTCGCCTAGGTGGGCTGACACCGAGTAACACGGCCCACCACGGGACCGCTCTGTGTCACCAACGCGTCTCGCGCTCCCTCACTGCCCCGGAATCAGCGACCGAAGAAGGATCCCGAGTGGGCCGAATCAAGGAAACCTCAGACCACCGTGGGTCTGCCTCGCCAACCCTGGACCGTTTCCCCCTAGGCGAGGTGAGGGAACCCCGGCTGGGCCACCCCAGGCCGTCTTCACTCCTAACCCCGGATGGGCCCTCAAGCTCAATCCGGCATGGGCTAACTTCGGAAATACTCCGCCTAGGCCCTTGTTTCTATCCCAGCTGGGCCAAATAAGGTTTGACTCGGTTGGGCTGAGGCTAACTCGGCGGGGGCACTGTTCATCGCCCAGTTGGGCCCCATTTCACCCCCGGGCCGACTTACTTCCCCTAGGGCCGAATTTCACTTCACTAGGCCAAATTACATCATCCTGGATGCCCCTTTGATCATATTTGGATGCTCCCTCGACCACTACATCGACACGCCTCCAAGTCAAGTCAAGCTTATGTCAGGTGCCAGTCCTAGGATGCCCCTGGCTCAGACTAGCACTGTTGGTCCAAGATGCTAGGGAATATGCTGGGCACCTTGGGAGATGCTAGGGAATATGATGGGCATCTCCTAAGATGCTAAGGGATATGCCAAAGGGATAAGACTGATGACTCACTGAAGGACAAGATGACTGGGCAAGGACCCACTAGACAACTCATAGAGAGTACTTGTGATGATATACCTTGTCCCCTGGGCTCCCCTTTATAAGGAGCACCAGGGGGATCATTCTCTAGGAGGCCCCCGAGGGCTCCTCTCCCCTCTGCTCACTAGGATCATGGGTTCTTCCTCCTCTGCTCTCTCCATTAGAGGCATTAGAGTACAGCTCAAGGAGCACCATTGTAGCCACAAGCATGGCAAGTAATATGAGATTAGATGCAGGAGTAGAGGTGTTATCTCACTAGGAGAGCCTCGAACCTGGGTATATCATGCCTCTCTGAGTTCTTCTGTATGAGGTCTTCACTTCATCATCCCTCCACAAATTCCTCCAGTGTCCATTGGCCCCAACTTTAGCCTACCCATGGCAAATGCCATGATACCACCACGACAAGTGTTATAAATTCGACATGATCTTGTGAATTTCTTTGCTTTTTTGGGTGAAATGATTTCAATTTGAATAATCAAGGTTGAAGATTGAATTCAAAGCAATAGAAATTTTAAACTCAAATATAAATTAAACAATTATGAGTAAAAGAATATTCTTTATTACAATAGAATAGATCTTTGACTTTCAAAGTTTAAATAAAGGAAATAATACAAGAATGTAAGTAAAAATACGAGTATTAAGGTAAAAGGAAAATGAATATTATTGATCATCGAGAATAATACAAAGTATTTACATTTTCCAAATAAAAGGAAATTATAACAAAATATAAAATGAAAAACCCTAAAACTCAAACTCAAACTAATTCTTTCTTCTGGATCTTTTTCTTCTTGTTCTTGTTTCCCTACAAAATAAAAGATAAATGAAACAAACCCGAAAATGTTGTTTGGGGAGGTATAGTTTACTCTCATGTTTTGGCAATGGAACGTATTGCTAAACTCATCACTAAGTATTTGCAAAATAGGGCTAAATAAGAAACTGTTCTTATCAATTATTGCCTCAGTCTTGGCATCATATGCTAGAGAGGGGCAAATTGCACTTGACAATAAGATGGTAAGAAGCAAGATCAGGAAATCATCTTCTTACCAAAGCATATCCATATGGAGAAAAACCTCCATGTGTGGTAACTTGAACAAGGAAGGGCCCACAGGATAGAGCTTACAGAAACACCTACACTGATGTGTGTCAACACAGTAGTAGCACTAGATGAAGATAAGAAGAAAGTAGTTGCAACTGAGCTACCAGCTCACTGTTCTTCTTCCACGACACAAACATAAACTATTTCCTTCACATAATATCCACCACAACCATGGCCACTAAAGGTGTTCTGTGGCAGAAAACAAAACAAAAATCCTACTACGAGAACACACCAACCCAAGATCTATCTATGGATAAGTATTGTAATGAGCGGGATACGGTGATCATACCTTTGAAGACCAAAAAGCGGGATTACGTTCCCGCACAAACGTTGTTGATGAAGCCGAGCGTCGTAGACCTCGGGGTCTAGAATGCTTCAAGCGTCCAGCACCACTAGTGGTGGTGCCTCATTGAGTTTTACATGCATATGGTGTAAATGACGTCTCTCGAGCATCGATCTAGCAAGGCAGTGGACGAATAAGATCCGGACTGATTCCAGCGGCATGACAGCATGCACTGGGTGGGGAAACCTCTAGCTCGTGTATCACGTTCCTGACTTGGGAACGCGATGATAGGGAGAGAGGGAGGGAGAGAGAGAATGGCTAATGCCAATTGTTGGATGAGTAATTGGGGGTAAATGGCACCCCTATATATAGGAAAACTGGTACTCCCACCCTCCAAGTCATGGGGTGGGACTAAACACTTGGGAGAGGTGGAGGAGGGGCCGACGGTGGTGGGGATGGGCCCCACCCGCCTGCCCAATCCCACCAAAGGGCCGGCAGGGTGGAAGCCCTCCCATCCTTGGCCGCATGGCCCTTGTGGCCCTTGGCTCCTCCCTCTTGGGCCCTCTTCCCTCCTAGGGAAGGCCCATGTGGGGGGTTTCCCCTTTTTATTTTTATTTAAAAATATATATATTTAATAATAATTCATAATTAAATATTAAATACATTATTTAATTCCTCCTTATTCAATACCCCTTTTGAACAGACTCCTAACACTTTGGTATTATCTCTAAAACATTTCTGATTTTCTCTTTCTATTTCTCTATCAGTAGTAGATCAACTTGTGGCGTGATTACCCTTAAGCGTGACACCCATACGGTTCGGGAATGTTTAGGTATGAAGGAGACATCTCCCTAGTCAAGTGATCGTCAATGGTATCTGGAAACACATGACGATCCCTTCACATCCCACGAATTTGGTTGTTCGATTGAACCTTCTAAACATAGAGTCTCATTCCCTTTACACAGCGATGCCTGGTTTGTCCAAGACCTATTCTCATGTATCTATATACAATTCGATCTTGTTACCGACAAACACGTTTACTCGTTCCTGTGATATCACATCCCTGTGATCTAGTCACATGCTTATAAGCTTATTGTTGTGGTCTCACCTAGTGGACCCAGAGTATCTATCCATCACTCGGATAGGCAAATACCGATCTTGGTCATATGCCTCAACCATTCCTTTGGAATACCTAAAACACACCTTTATGGCCACCCAAGGACATAATGGTTGATGTGATCAAATCATCCGCTGGAGATGGTGATTAAACATGATCTCACGATCAAAGGATTAAGTCACTACGCTTTGCTAGATATCACAACGTTGAACTTTGTGACTAGATCACATTGCAATTCTACGGTTAGGTGCGTCCATCACTTCATTAAGTAACCTCATTGTCAGGTGACTGTTTTATGGCAAGTCCATGACCGGGAAACCTCGATTATCATCTGCCCAACGAAATAGTACTAGAGGATACTAGGGACCTGGTTGTTTATATACCACACCTGCATTAATGTTTATGCTTAATACAGTTATAGCATGATACAAAACTATTATGAACATTTAGAGATATAACAATAAAAAAACTTTATTTATTGGCTTATAGGGCATATCTCCTTCAGTATCCCACTTGCACTAGAGTACAATTACACTAATTTACAATAGGCAATAATCTAACACCAACAGCATCCCGGTGTTGATCATGCTTCTTCTGTGGAAGAGGCTTGGTGAAAATCAGCTGCATTCACATCTATGTGTACTTTACAAATTCTAACGTTACCCTTAGCAACAAATTCTCTTATTACATGGTAATGTCAGTCTACATGCTTGGCCGTGGAGTGGAACCTATGGTCCTTCACATTCGCAATGCCCCCCCCCCTCCCGTGTTGTCACAGTAGATGCAGACAGGGAACACTCCAAGTTCAATAATGAACTTCCTCATCCAAATAGCTTCATTAGCTGCTTCCGCGATAGCTATGTATTTTTACTCCATTGTATATTGAGCCACCGAGCTTTGCTTCCTGCTCCTCCAGCCCACCGCGCTGCCATTAACCATGTACACGTACCCTATTTGATATTCCCTATCATCTGGATCAGTGTAGAAGCTTGCATCCACATAACCTGTTATGGCAAGTTTTTCTTCACGCCCTCCAAAGACTAGAAGAATATCCTTAGTTCTTCTCAAGTACTTAAGAATATTCTTAACTACATTCAAATGAACCGACCCAGGGTTGCTTTGGAAACGGCTCGTCAAGCTAATAGCCAAGGTTACATCTAGTCTAGTCCTTAGCATGGCATACATGATGGAGCCAATGGCCGAGGCATAGGGAATGCCTCTCAGTGATTCATTTTCATGTTTTGTTACTAGGCATTGAGTCACACTCAACTTATCACCTTTTATGATTGGCAAAGAACCTTTCTTTGACAGATCCATTCTTAAATGCTTTAGAATCTTTTCCAGGTAAGTGCTTTGACCAAGAGCCAACAGACGCTTTGATGTATCTCTATAGATCTTAATGCCTAATATGTAGGCGCCTTCACCCATGTCTTTCATAGAGAATTTACTATTTAAATACTCCTTCACGCTATTTAGAAGATTCAAGTAATTCCCTATCAACAATATGTCGTCCACATATCGTACTAGGAATTCCACTGAACTCTCATTCACTTTCTTATATATACAGGCTTCTTTTGTGTTCTGGACAAATCCAAAACTTTTGATGACTTCATCAAATCGAAGATTCCAGATTTGTGATGCTTGCTTCAGTCCATAAATGGACCTCTAAAGCTTGCATACTTTACCAGCATCCTATGGATTAACAAAACCTTCTGGTTGCATCATATACAATTCTTCCTCAATGTTGCCATTGAGGAAAGCGGTTTTAACGTCCATCCACCATATTTCTTAATCGAAATATGCAACAACTGCTAGTAGAATCCGAATATACTTTAGCTTCGCTACAGGAGAGAATGTCTCTTTGTAGTCAATTCTTTGATATGTCGAAAACCTTTTGCGACAAGTCGAGCTTTGTAGATAGTGATGTTTCCACTAGCGTCTGTCTTTTTCTTGAAGATACATTTATTCTCGACAGCCTTTCGGCCTTCGGGAATATCTATTAAGGTCCATACCAAGTTATCATACATGGATTTCATTTTGGATTCCATGGCTATTCGCCACTTCTCGGGTTTAGGGCCTTCCATTGCTTCCGTGTAGGTTGCAGGTTCATCATGTTCCACGGTCATGACCATGTTCACAACAATTGTACCATTGAGGGGCAGTACGTTTTCTTGTTGACCCGCGGGGTTCAATAGCTATCTCCTCATGAGGTTCATGATCATCATAATTCTCTCCCACTTCAATTGATAAGGGTGGCTCTAGAATAGCTTTCGTTGCGACACCCGGTATTTGAAGATCAAGATCGATAATCTCATCGAGTTCTATCTTCCTTCCACTCACAACTTACATGAGAAACTCTTTCTCCAGGAAGGTACCATTATTTGTGACAAACATTTTTCCCTCACCTTGGTTGTAGAAGGTATATCCAATAGCCTCCTTTGGATATCTTACAAAGATGCATTTTTCTACTTTAGGTTCAAGTTTGCCAGGCTGTCCTTTCTTAACATAAGCCTCACACCCCCAAACCTTCAGAAAAGACAACTTTGGCTTAGTACCATGCCATATCTCATATGGGGTTGTCTTCACAGATTTGGATGGCGCTCTATTTAAAATAAATGCAACAGTCTTAGGTGCATATCCCTGGAAAGATATAGATAAGTCGGTAAGAGACATCATAGATCATACGCTATCCAATAGGGTGCGATTACGTCGCTCGGATACACCATTACATTGTGGTGTTCTAGCTGATGTAAGTTGTGGCACAATGCCACTAGCCTTCAGATGTGTGCCAAACTTGTAACTCAAATACTCGCCCTCTCGATCAGTACAAAGGTACTTGATTTTCTTGTCGAGTCAATTCTCAACTTCACTCTGAAATTCTTTGAACTTTCAAAGGTTTTAGACTTGTGCTTCATCAAGCAGATATATCCATATTTGCTCAAATCGTTAGTGAAGGTGAAAAAATAACGATAACCATTGCGCGTGGAGATGCTCATTGGTCCGCATACATCTGAATATATGACTCCCAATACGTCTGCAGCCCGTTCCATCATACCGTTGAATGATGTCTTGGTCATTTTGCCCATCCGGCAAGGTTCGCATCTATCAAGGGATTCAAAATCCAACGATTCCATAAGTCCATCAAAATGGAGCTGCTTGCATTTTACACCGATGTGACCTAGATGGCAATGCCTCATGTACATGGAATTATCGCTATCAAGCTTGCATCGCTTGTCCTCTATGCTATGGGTGTGTGTATCATCACAATCAAAATCCAATAAGAATAAACATTTACTTTGTTGCGCAAGATAATAAAACACATTATTCATGTAAATAGAACAACCACTTGTCTCTGATTTAAATGAATAATGGTCTTGCAACAAGCAAGACCCACCGACAATATTCATGCTCAAAGCCGGTACATATTAACAATTATTCAAATTTAAAACTAATCCTGAAGGGATATGCAGAGGGAGGGTGCCGACAACCATGACTTTAACTCGGTTGCCATTGCCGACGCGCATCATCACCTCGTCCTTCACCAGGTGTCATTTATTCCGCAACTCCAGTTGAGAGTTACATATATGAGCAACAAAACCAGTATCAAATACCCAGGTGTTGCTCCTAGCACTAGTAAGGAAAACATCAATAACATGTATATCATATATACCTTTGTCTTTGGCAACAACCTTGCCAGCCTTCTTATCATCTAGGTACTTGGGGCAGTTGCGCTTCTAGTGACCCTCACCCTTGTAGTAGAAGCACGTGGCGCCGATCTTGGACTTGGGTGCCTTGGAGGAAGAGGCAACAGTTTTCCTATACCTCTTGGGTTTATCCTTCTTGTCCTTACCCTTCTTGTCCTTACCCTTCTTATTCTTACTCTTCTTGGTGGATTTATTGAGCAGGAGTGCATCCGTCCTTGCGTGTCGATTCCTGCGGTTTGCTGCTCAACTGCTCTGGCGAGTAGGGCCTAAGCATACTTGACCTGCAATGCTCCTTCTCCCGTGAGATTGAGTTTGGTGACTTCGGCCTGTCCTGCGATGACATTATGCATAGGGGTGGAGTAGAGTGGGAGCCTGCTAACTCGTGTTGATATCGAGCTCGTTGGGGAACCCCAAGAGGAAGGTATGATGAGCACAGCAGTAAGTTTCCCTTAGTTATGAAACCAAGGTTATCGAACCAGTAGGAGCAAGGAAACACCTCCAAGGTGTTGTTGCCAACTTGGAATCCTGCACAACACAACCATAGAACTTTGCCCCCAACTTACAATGAGGTTGTCAATCTCACCGGTTTTGCTGAAAACAAAGGATTAAACGTATTGTGTGGAAGAAAGTAATAGCTTGCAGAAAGAAAATAGAAAACAGTAAATAGTTGTAGATTGATGGTAAAAGAAAGGACCGGGGTCCATAGTTCACTAGTGGTGGCTCTCCTTAAGATAGATGACATGTTGGGTGAACAAATTACAGCGGGGTAATTGACAAACATCGAGAAAGCAATCATGCATATACTAATCATCTTGACTCCTATGAGATTTGATTGGGCATTACAACAGTATACATAGACCATAATCCAACTACATATATGACTAATAATCCACCTTCAGGTTATCATCCGAACCCCCTCCAGTATAAAGTTGCAAGCAACCGATAATTGCATTACGCATTGCGTGTAAAGTAAACAATATGATTGTTCTATGAACAAAGGATTGATGTTTTCTCCCTAGTAGCAACCTCACATCTAGTACCTTAGAGATTTATGTCACTTCCCTAGATTACTAGAGGCATGAACCCACTATCCAGCATAAATACTCCCTCTTGGAGTTGCTAGCATCTACTCGTCCAAGATAGCTACTAACAACAGAGAGCATGTAAGATCACAAATAACAAAGACATGATAGAATCAATAATCAATCTGAAATAACATCTCAATATCCATCGGATCCCCGCAAACACAACATGTATGATTACAAATAGATGATCTTGATCATGAACAGAAATCACAAGATCTAAACATGGTAGCACAAAGGAGAAGAACCAACCATCTAGCTACTACATGGACCCGTAGTCCAGGGATGAACTACTCATGCATCACACCAGAGGCTTGCATGGTGATGAAGAAGGCGTCCAGGGTGAATTCTCCCCTCCGCAGGGTGCCGGGAAGAGTTTCAGATACCTCCTAATCTAGGGATTTTTGATCGGGCCCCTAGGGTTTCTGTATCGGAGGCATCTTATAGGCGAAAGGGGAGGCCGAGGGGGTGCCCTAGGCGGCCACACCACCCTCTGGCGCAGGCCTGGCCGCACGGCCAGGTGGTGTGGCGGCCCTCTGGCCCCTCTCCGTCTCGCATTCTGGCTCCGTGTCCCCTCAGTGAAAAACTGACTTTGGCTTTTGTCCCGTCCAATTCCGAGAATATTCATTTTCTGACTTTCCTGGAACCAAAAACAGCAGAAAACAGGCAGCTGGCACTGTGGCATCTTGTTAGTAGGTTAGTCCAAGAAAGTGTATAAAAAATACTCCAAAGTGTGGACAAAACATAAGAAAGTAGATAAAAACCAAGCATGGAACATCAAAAATCATGGATACGTTAGCAACATATCAACATCCCTAAGCTTATTCATGCTCGTCCCCAACTAGGTAAGTGATAAAAATAAAGAATAATTTTTGAGGTGACATGCACCATCATAAACTTGATCAAAGTATTTGTAAAACATTGATAGCTGGGATCATAGTACTTCAACATAGCATGAATGATAAAGTTCTATCAATAAGACATAGCAACTATGTTGCGACATGAAAAGGCACAAACAAAAGATTCATGAATAACAATGCTTTGCAAGGCGTTTGTTTGTTTCACATAAAGAAAACATAGCATAGTGGCATTCAGCTTGTCCCTCATAGAGTAGCAAACATAAATGCATAGGACACCTTCAAAGTTCATAAGAGTGACTAGATACAAATAGTTTAAGAACAAGCAATATCAAAGTTATGCATTAATCAACAAGTCTTGGGACAATGCACATAGAACTAAGAATGGCCACTATGCTCTCAAAATAGGTGCATAAAGATAGAAGGTGGAGACTCAACATAAAAGTAAAAGAAAGGCCTTCATAGAAGGAAGTAGGGATTCAAGTTTCATAAAGAGCTTCCAAAAATTATGGTACTTATTAGCTTTCAGCTCTCATTGCCCCTATCATAAGCATCTTTAGGTGATTAAGGTTAAAGTGACACAACTAAGAGGATATGCTTGACAAGTTATTAGTTGAAATATCATGCCCCTTACTTACGAGTACCGAACCTCATGCTACACAACTTCAGTCACAAGTAACCTCTTGTCATTGTAAGTACATATGTACCATAGAGAACCGCCAATGGGGTACCCCTTGCACATGATACAGGAGTTATCCCATAATCAAAATGACAAGGCAAGCAGACAATGAGCATCTCAGCGATATTTTTATTTGCTATTTGCATAGGTTTTTATTGAGGATGCTTCATAGAGTGCTCATTATGGTTATGCTGCAAGTTTCCACCATGATTAGGCATGGCTTAGGCTAGCGGCCCTGGCATTTCTCTAATACAAATACAAACTCCATGATCTCACAAGTTCCCCTTTTATTTCACACCGCAGGGATCCATAAGCAAAAGAACATGACATCAACTAGGTGCAATGTTGAAAGCGTTCCCCATGATACATGGTTCTGTTAACTTCAACTTATAAAGCGCAAGGTTATAAACAACAAAGATGGACGCAATGGTTCAAGTTTATTAAGTGCGAGAAAGTAAAGTGTGCCATCAAGTTTGTGAGAGCTTTAATCACTAATTTTCACATAACAAGTTTAATTCGGAAGGTAGATAAAAACATGAATATACTTGGAATAGCAAATGCTAATAGGTAGGTATGGTGGACTCTTTGGAATAACTTGGTTTTAGGAGTTGGATGCATGAGTGGAACTCATACTTGGTTATGGAGGCTAGCAAAAGACTGGGAGTGACCAACTAAGAGAGCAATAATGGCCATAATCATGCAGAGCGACAAAACATCATTAATCAAAGCATACAGTGATATTACAAGTCGAAAACTAAAGGATCATAAAGGCTTATGGTGACTTGGGATAGTCATAACATGGTGTGAGCATGCGCCAAGTCAACCCAAATAAAGCATCAAAGGAGAAAAGCACAACACTTATGCTTTAATATGCTAAAACAACGCATGATTCTTCCAAGGCACATTAAGCAATCTCAATTGTTTATAACAAGTCATGCTATAGAAAATATCACTAAGCATAAAGCCAAAATAATATCAAGCATGGCATGACAAAGCATAGGCCACAGTAAAAACAAACTCCTTTTACCACTTAAGCATGAACTTTTCCTACTCTTTTCCAACCAAACCAAACTATTTGAAAACCAATGCATGAAAGAGGGGGTCCAACCAATTTATTTAGCAAACTAAGCAAACCAAGCAAACAAAAACCAAAAACGAAAATGAAGACATTCCAAGAACAATACAACTGTGCATGAAACAATAAAAATGAAGTGTTTGGAAGAAACTTGGGATTTTTATTGATGAAGAAGGGGATGCCTTGGGCATCCCCAAGCTTTGACGCTTTTACTTCTTGGATATTTCTTGGGGTGACACGGGGTGGCATCCCCAAGCTTGAGCTTTAGTCCATTCTTCATCTCATTACATCATTCTCTCCATACACCTAAATTTTTTTCCTTCATACAAAACTTCACACAATCTTTATTAGCAACATTAGTGCACTCAAGATAATAAGTCTTTGGGTTCAGTTTCAACACCAATAAAACTTCCATTAAAACACAAGCTACTGAAGCACTTCCCTTTAAAACCTCAATTCCCCAAAGTGAACCCAAAAAGGAACCAACAAGAAGCAAATGCAAATAATGGTAGGAATCTGTCAAAACAGACCAGCAGGTAAAAACCAATTTTTACGAAGACCTTCTATTGCTCAAATAAAAAAGTGTTGAACTAACTAAAGTTAGATAACAACCTGGGGCAGAAGCACAAAAATTCACGCCTCAAAACGACATACAGAGATTTTACATGAATTTTTACGGTGAAGCACAAAAATCTGTTTCGGGACAGCAACTTTCCCAAGCATTACTTCTCTCTCATTAGAGGTTACTCTTGGCACAAAAAGAAAATAAAAAGGATAAGGAGCGGTTACTACTGAAGTAATAACTTTCAATACTCATCTAAAACTTTTGGGTTATCTTCCAATAAGTACTTTGCTTTAACGCCTTTAAGTTAGGCATAAGAAGCAAGAAAAAGAATCAAGTGTTCTCAAATGAAGAAGCATTAAGAGCAAATTTTGTTTTCGTAGGAGAGGCAAAAGAAATCTTCTCTCTCTTCTTAGGGAAGTGTTCTATACATTTCTTGAGTGGGAGTTGATATTTAATGGTGCCTTCTTTCATATCAATAATGGCACCAACCATTCTAAGAAAAGGTCTTCCCAAAGTAATAGGACAAGAAGCATTGCATTCAACGTCCAAAACATAAAAATCAATAGGGACATAAGCGTTGTTAACCATAATAAGAACATCATTAATACTCCCCATGAGTTTCTTTTTAGCATTATAATCAAGTGGGACATTCAAACAACAATCTTCCAATGGTGGAAAATCAAGCATATCATAAATCCTTCTAGGCATAATAGAAACACTACTATCAAGATCACATAAAGCTTTAAAATCAAAATCATTCACTTTCATATTATTGATGGGTTCCCAACCATCTTCTCGTTTCATAGGAATAGAATATTTATGTTTCATCTTTTATTCTTCAATTTTTATGAGAGCATCAGTAATGTGTTTTGTAAAGGCCATATTCATGGCACTAGCATTAGGACTTTTAGCAAGCTTTTGTAGGAACTTAATTACTTCAGAGATACTGCAACCATCAAGATCAAAATCATACTTATCATCTAAAGTAGTAGAGATATTACTAGCTTCAACACTAGTGGTAGAGATAGTAGAAACACTAATGTTTCTAGCAATTTCATCTTCTCTTTCCCACTTAGCATGCAATTCAGCTAATAGTCTAACATTTTCATCAATTCTAACTTGTATGTCATTAGTAGCAGCAAAGGGATTCTCAATAGTTTCAGGTTTAGCAGCCATTTTATTAATCAAAGAGGATTGTGCTTCAGACAAAGATGATATGTTTCTTTCAACATTAGAAAGTTTCAATTGCAAACTAGGAATTTCCCTATTTAAACTCTCAAGTTGATAACTAATATTCTTCAAAATGGTAGATTGTTCCCTATAGTTTTAGTAAATAATTTATTTTGTTCATATTGCATTTGCATGAAGTTTTTAGTGGCTCTTTCAACTTCTAAAATTCTTCCTTCACTAGGTATTCCAGGTTTACCATTATAACCATAAGTATTATTAGGAGGGTAAGGCCTATAATTGTTATTACCATAAGCATTGTTGCCAAAATTATTATTTCTTATAAAGTTCACATCAACTTGCTCTTCTTGAGCAACTAAAGAGGCTAAGGGAACATGATTTGGATCGATATGAGCTTTCCCATTAACAAGCATAGACATAATAACATCAATTTTATCACTCAAGGAGGAGGTTTCTTCAATAGAATTTACCTTCTTACCTTGTGGAGCCCTCTTAGTGTGCCATTCAGAATAGTTAAGCATCATATTATCCAGAAGCTTTGTTGCAGCACCCAAAGTAATGGTCATAAAGGTGCCTCCAGCAGCAGAATCCAGTAGATTTCTTGAAGAATAGTTCAATCCTGCATAAAAGGTTTGGATAATTATCCAAGCAGTCAGTCCATGAGTGGGATAGTTCTTTACCAAAGATTTCATTCTTTCCCAAGCTTGAGCAACATGTTCATTATCAGATTGTTTAAACTTCATTATTTCACTTCATTATTTTCCAATGAAAGCATCTTTGCATTTAGTCCAAGAATCAATACTATTTCTAGTTAGAGATTGCAACCATTCTTTAGCTTTTCCTCTCAAAGAGAAAGGAAACAATTTAAGCTTAATAATATCTCCATCTATATCCCTATGCTTTTGCATATCACAAAGTTCAACAAAGTTATTTAGATGAGCAGCAGCATCTTCAGTACCAATACCAGAAAATTGTTCTCTCATAACAGGATTGAGTAAAGCAGGTTTAATTTCAAAGAAAGTAGCTTCAGGATTAGGTGGAGCAATAGGTGTGCACATGAAATCATTGTTGTTGGTGCTAGTGAAGTCACACAACTTAGTGTTTTCAAGAGTAGTCATTTTTTTTAATAAAGAAAGCAAACTAGTAAAACTATTTTTTTGTGTTTTTAATAAAGAAACAAGCAAACAAAGTAGAAACAAACTAAGCAAAACAAATAAAACAAAGTAAAGAGATTGGTTATGAGGGACTCCCCTTGTGAAGATGTCCTTGACTTCCCGGCAACGGCGCCAGAAAAATACTTGCTGACTCGTGTTGATATCAAGCTCATTGGGGAACCCCAAGAGGAAGGTATGATGAGCACAGCAGTAAGTTTCCCTCAGTTATGAAACCAAGGTTATCGAACCAGTAGGAGCAAGGAAACACCTCCAAGGTGTTGTTGCCAACTTGGAATCCTGCACAACACAACCACAGAACTTTGCCCGCAACTTACAGTGAGGTTGTCAATCTCACCGGTTTTGCTGAAATCAAAGGATTAAACGTATTGTGTGGAAGAAAGTAATAGCTTGCAGAAAGTAAACAGAAAATAGTAAACAATTGTAGATTGATGGTAAAAGAAAGCACCGGGGTCCATAGTTCACTAGTGGTGGCTCTCCTTAAGATAGATGACATGTTGGGTGAACAAATTACAGCGGGGCAATTGACAAACATCGAGAAAGCAATCATGCATATACTAATCATCTTGACTCCTATGAGATTTGATTGGGCATTACAACAGTATACATAGACCGTAATCCAACTACATCTATGACTAATAATCCACCTTCAGGTTATCATCCGAACCCCCTCCAGTATTAAGTTGCAAGCAACAGATAATTGCATTAAACATTGCGTGTAAAGTAAACAATATGATTGTTCTATGAAAAAAGGATTGTTGTTTTCTCCCTAGTAGAAACAACACATCTAGTACCTTAGAGATTTCTGTCACTTCCCCAGATTACTAGAGGCATGAACCCACTATCGAGCATAAATACTCCCTCTTGGAGTTGCTAGCACCTACTCGGCCAAGATAGCTACTAACAACAGAGAGCATGCAAGATCACAAATAACAAAGACATGATAGAATTAATAATCAATCTGAAATAGCATCTCAATATCCATCGGATCCCTGCAAACACAACATGTATGATTACAAATAGATGATCTTGATCATAAACGAAGCTCACAAGATCTAAACATGGTAGCACAAAGGAGAAGAACCAACCATCTAGCTACTACATGCACCCGTAGTCCAGGGATGAACTACTCGCGCATCACACCGGAGGCTTGCATGGTGATGAAGAAGGCCTCCAGGGTGAATTCTCCCCTCCGACAGGGTGCCGGGAAGAGCTTCAGATCCCTCTCAATCTAGGGATGGAGATGACAGCGGCTACAGACTCTTTCGTGGATTTTTGATTGGGACCCTAGGGTTTCTGTATTGGACGCATCTTATAGGCGAAAGGGGAGGCCGAGGGGGTGCCCTAGGCGGCCACACCACCCCTGGTGCGGGCCAGGCCTGGCCGCATGGCCAGGTGGTGTGGCGGCCCTCTGGCCCCTCTCCGTCTCGTATTCTGGCTCCGTGTCCCACTCGGTGAAAAACTAACTTTGGCTTTTGTCCCGTCCAATTCCGAGAATATTCATTTTCTGACTTTCTTGGAACCAAAAACAGCAGAAAACAGGCAGCTGGCACTGTGGCATCTTGTTAATAGATTAGTCCAAGAAAGTGTATAAAACGTACTCCAAAGTGTCGACAAAACATAAGAAAGTAGATAAAACCAAGCATGGAACATCAAAAATTATGGATACGTTAGCAACGTATCAGAGCCCATTAGTGTTGAGCTCCTGTGGCGCGATCAGGATCCGCAGCTACTCCGGAGGAGGCGAGCGGCGGGGTGATGGTGGAGCTCCATACGCAGGTGCCCCAACTGTTGCGCGACTGCCTCCCGCTAGCGTGTTACGATAGTGCTCGAGTTTGGCCGCGTGTGCGGGGTCGTGCTTGTCATCGAAGTTCAGGGTGCAGCCTTGAACGGTGGGGTTCAGACGGCTCTTGATGCGGCGATGGTGGCAGAGCGATAACTCCCATGATGTTTGCTGCTCGAGGCGAAATTTCTCACGCTCAGTGAGTTCCCTGGTCATTGCCGTCGTTGGCTGTTGGCGGTGCTCTTCGACTTCCACCGTCATTGCTATTTGTGGAAGGGGCATGGTGAAGGGTTCTGGTGGCATACTACTATCTTCCATGTAGATGGCGTTGTAGCGATTGGATCTGGCACGGTCCTCGTCTAGGGACTCCAATCCGGAGTTGGAGTCAAAGATCCCAAGGATGGATGGATCCTCGAAGTCGTCGGCATTGGAGGCTCGCGTGATGGAGTCCACATGCGACGTGACGGTGATGGATCCGGCGACCGAGGCAGGGGTCGCCGAGTCGGCGTCATCGCTGATACCCATGTCACTCCCAGTCGCATCGCTAGTGGTTGGGTCCTACTCGGAGGCGAGGAGGGTGATGGTGTGTACCTACTCCTCCGAGAGAAGATCATATAGAGGCGGTCCGTTGGTGGTGCCGAGTCCCACCATTTCCGCTGGGTCGGTGGCATCCGTGAACCCGATGAAAAGGTTGATGGTGCCGACTGATATCACCGCGGCGTGGGTGACCAGGTGTGACGCCGGTATGTAGCTGCTCGGCAAGATCTAGAGGAATCCGCCGCTGTCAACTGTGTGATCGGTGGTGAGTGGCCGATCGATTGGAGTGTAGGGTCTCGCCGCAGATCTCAGGCTCAAGTGGCCAAGCCCCACACTGGGAGCCACTATCGTGGGCATGGCCACGATAGTCACTACCAGGGGTAGCGATTGAGTTGATTGGGGGCAAGAGTGAGTCGCCATCCATGGGTCGAGATTGAGGGTAGATACAAGGGTTTACCCAGGTTCGCCCCCGTAGGGTAAAGACCTACTTCCTGATTGATTGTATTGTTTGCAAGTGGATTCAAAAATTGGTGAGCTCGGAGGCTAGGCATCGATTCGCTTGGATAGGATAGCTAATAGCACGTAAGTATAACGAGTACCCTAGAGAGGTTTATATACGGTCACCTCACTAGGGTTTACAAGATTACAACCGAATCAGTTTAGGTATCGGAGGGTTTGACCTAATTTGACTGGGCCTAACTAAGGTCTTGGGCCTTTAGCTTCTAGTCACTTGGCTTCATTCAAAGTGTCCTTCTAGTCACCGTACCAGCAGGCCCACTCATCATGGTCCTGGGCCAGTCGAATTGCCCCCCTGGGCATACCCTGATTGGTATATCCCCATCACGGGGAGATCAACAAGCTAAAGAACAAAAAACACTTCAGTATAGCATAATAAAGGATAGAGATGATGATAAATAAAATGGCTAAGTCGAAAGGTTTATAGGAGTCAGAGGTCTCTCTATAGTGTACATATGCATGGAGATCCCCGGGACATTTTTCACCGTTCCTTGATCAGCCACTGCATCTAGGATTTGTGATCCTTTGCGGGAATCTGATTTTGACTGACCTTGAAGCTATCCTTCTTGTCAAGGGTAACCGGATGCATCAGTCGGTCACCATGGTGTTGCAGGGGTTGGATTAGACGTTCCAACTAGTAGTGCACCAAGTCGGATCGCTCAAGCCCTTGTTCTTCATCGAGAACTCAATCCACCTCTTGGCGCGGATCAAGTTATCAGATAGTGCCGGCGCCTCTGCATCCCATGAATCTTGGTGGGTGGCAGCACTATCGACAAAAAACGGCAAACTTTCCTCTTTGCTAGGAGCCGGCAAGTCCTTTTGGTAAAAGAACATTGTTGGCCATCTCTTCACTGAATCACTAGCTAAAATCTTAGGGTAGACTCGGTCTCTCCTAAGTACCAGGCTAACAGTTTTGGTATTGTAAGGAATACCGACAGTAATGGAGTTCTTCCGGGTACCGAAGTAGTACCGGAAAAGAGTAAGACTTAGTTTAATTCCGATATATCCCTTACTAAGAGCCGCATGGGCACTAAGCTCTAAAAGCGAGTTAGGGAAAGATTGTGGAGTTGGACGCCATACTAGTCAATTACCTCCAAGAAGAATTCCGATGGCAGAAAACTCAATCCACGATCTACAGGTGTCGTGAAGTGGACATGCTCGTTGTCGCGTGGCGCTAGAATCGATTCATCGAGGCCGCTCAGCCATGTGCCGGTGGAAAGGTAGCCCTCGTCCTCCATCTATTGGAGCTTCTCTTTGTTGATGAGGCTCGGGATCCAAATCATGCACCACTTCCTCTCCTCCACCATGGTCGACATCGACGTCGCGCTCGCCGTAGAAGAAGAATCAGCCATCTCGCTAGAGAGCCAAGAATTGGCGGCGTTGTGATTTTGGTGGTGGAGAGAAGAAGACGAGGGAGCAGGGAGGGACATGAGAAAGAAGGAACTGTGGCACAGAAGTCAAGGAAATGTGGTGATTTACCCTTCTTTATAGCCAGTTTTGTGCCAAGATTAGCGATAATCATGCCGGATTTGCGCCACATGTCACAGAACATACAGAGCAACTTCCTCCCAAAGCCTCCGCCTCCTAGATATCCGTGCGTGCATTGAAATGGCGCCTCGGTTCCACGCGACGCAGAACCCACCTATGGTCACACTGACAGAATAGATGTTAGTGACGTGACAAGACCTAAAAAGTTGTCGGGCTACACCACCAGATAAATTCCAGGCTGAGTTTGAAATGAGCGTGGAAACAAGAATGATGAATCAACAAATACAATGACTCAGATCCTACAATTTTATTTTAAGTTTTAGGAACCCTTCAAGATTCTGCAGCTAAAGAACGTTGAAACTAGATGAAAAAATATGACTTTGGACCTTGGAGGCTTCCAAGGGCTACTGTTGGGGATATACTTTCTGGGTGTACCCACTGCTATTCACTGACCATGGTGGCCCACTTCCAGGTTAGAGCTTTGCTCCACGGGCGGCCTAGTCAGGGAAAGAAGATGGAGACCCATCCGACTACGGGAAGACCCAGAAGACTTACCGACTTAGGCATGTAGATAGACTTGTAGTCCAAGATGTACTTTGTACTGACTCTTTATCGTAGCCGGATAGGTTTCTCTTGTAGAACCTAGGTCGGATGACTATATAAGCCGGTCTAGGGGCCAGCCTTTAGGGCACAATCAATCTCAACTCGTGCAGGTGATACCTATCCTTGTAATCCTCTATAAACCTCTAGCTCTGCTGTTATAGTGGATTCTAGCAGAAAGTAGGATCCGGCCACTATAGTCGGATCTGAACCTGGGTAAACCTATGTGATCACCGTCCCGGACCACCTACGGCTCACAACCCACCTTTTCCCACTCCACGTGGACCCCTCATGGCGTACTTGTCTTCAATCCAACGAAATCTACCGAATCGATACACATGCATGAGGGAAGGAGAGAGGTGGCGGTGATTATAAAACCCATCAAGGGTTTCGTCCCTCTTGTAGGTAATGTCGTAGGCCCGCTCTGCCTTTGGAGGCCTTGGTGCCTTTGAGGTATGGCGAACCATGGCCTCTCGCTAGCAGGAAGGTTCATGTTCTTTATTTAGACCATTTTCAGTGTCTTTTTTGGGATGTTGAGGTGGCGACTGCGTCTTGAAATCAGAATAAGGTCCTTCCCACCCTATCCTTGCTTTGGTGGTGCGCCTAGCGCCAGCGGAGGGGATGTGGAATCGTGTGTCCGACGGATCTGTTGGGACCTGGTTGTTTTTTATATGTTGGTGTGTAAGCTCCATGTCCTAGGGCATGTTTGGTTGGCCCGATATTCGTTTCTCGCACTGAGCCAGAAGAAATAAGCATGTTTGGTGTGTCGCGGCGTATTGGGGATTTGGCCCGCATGGGCCTTAAAGTAGGCCTCATCCTGGCTCCGGAAGAACGCCAAAATCAAGCATTTCCACCAGGACAAGCCCTGGCGAACGCAAGGGAAGGAACGACGTGCACAGGGAGGCAGCGGGAAGATGGCAGGAGCCGAAAGAATTGCAGTGCCGTATGGCGCGAAAAGGCTCACCTCCCTCTTATGCTACCACCTTTCACTTTGACACAAATCCTTCCCCATTTTCCTCTTGTGTGGTGGCCTTGGCGGCGGCGGTGGCAGCGATTTAGATCTTCGGCAGTAGCGACTCAGTCGACTCCGGCACCGGCTGGCATGTCTTGTCCGACTCCGGCATCTGCTGCCTCGTAGATCAGTGGCACAGACTCCTCCCTCCCCTTCTTCTCTGCCTATGGCAGGTCCTCGATGTCCGACACCATGAAGGTAAGAACCGCGGCCTTGCTTCCTCTCAATCATTTTTACCAAGGTAGTTAGCTTGCCATTAGTACCCTACCTAGATAGCTTATGCAATGCCACTCTGTTTAGGGCCAGCAATTAAAGGTTATCATCCAGGCAGCTGCCCTAGTCCCTGTGATTCAGGCATGGATGCTCCTGATCTACAGAAGAGCGTCTGCTAGGACAACCAGGCCGTCAGTGAAATATGGTCCCCTGATGCAGCGCGATAGAGAGAGGATGGCGAATCTGAACTACACTACAGCAACAACGATGTGGAGTGTATCGCCATGCTTAGGATGAGAAGATCCCCATTTAACCATCTTGTGGAGAACTTTAGGTCAAGGGGTTTACTTAAGGACATCATTAACACCTCTATCGAAGAACAGGTAGCTCTGTTTTTTCATGTTCTAGGCCATAACCAGAGATTCCGAGTGATTCACAACACATGGAGGAGATCAATCGAGCCAATTTCCTGGTATTTCCATCAGGTGTTGTATGTTGTTGGAGAGCTCAGAGAAGAGATGATCAAGCCACCATCCGGTCAAACCCCCGCAAAGATACAAGGCAACGGTCGATGGTTCCCCTTTTTCAAGGTGAGCAAATCTATCATGTTCTTCCTTGGATGATTATATTAGACAGCCGGCTAACACTCTAGTAATGTCAAGATTGTATTGGAGCAATTAATGGTACTCATGTCATGGCAAGAGTGCCCAAAGCTGAACATGCTGCATATAGGGGGGAAGCACTACCCTAGCCAGAATGTGCTTGCCGCTGTTGATTTCGACATGAAGTTCACATTTGTGCTTGCTGGGTGGGAAGGATCTGTCCATGATGCCATGATTCTAGGTGACAGCCTTAGCAGACCTGATGGCCTCAAGCTCCATGACGGCAAATTCTACCTAGCAGATGATGGGTACGCTTGCCGGCCTGGAATTCTTCCACCCTTCAGGTTAATAATGTATCATCTCTATGAGTTCTTGGCTAGAAACTACCCAAAGACTCCGGAAGAACTTTTCAAACCGAGGCACTCTAGCCTTAGAGTCACGGTTGAGAGGGTTTTTGCTGCTCTGAAGAACAGGTTTAAGATCCTTGGTCAGAAGCCTTTCCACTCTTTCCCTACCCAAGTTAAGCTTGTTCTTGCATGTTGCATTTTGCACAACTGGATCTTGCAATTCGGCGCCGATGAGTACTTCCCGACTAAGGAAGATGTTGTTCCTCACGATAACGACAATGATGGTGGCCATGGTGTTGCCCATGGCGATTGTGCTACTTGGAAGAACAGGAGACAACAGTGGGCCCTCGACATGTGGGTGACGAGAGGTAACTATAGGATCTGAAGAAGAAGAAGAAGAAGAAGATGATGATGATGATGAAGAATATGATGAAGAAGAAGATGGTTTGCTGGTGAAGTTCTGACCTTGTGTTCCATGAACAACCCCTGGCGTGGGTGTAAAACGTTCATTCGTAGTAGCTAGGTAATATTATGGTGAACTGTCATTTGCTAGTAGCTAGGGTGCTTATTTCGTACCGCTAGTTTGAATTGTTGCTTGTTTGTAGTTGCTATTTCAATTTGCTCCCCCTTTAGTATTGTGTGGTAACGTGAAGTGGTGAGCACAACACTATAACATGTGCAACCAAACATCTAGTTTTTTTTTTGCATCAAGCGAGATAAAAGCAGTTTTGCTATCAACCAAAAAACTTGCCAAAATTGCAGGAAAACTAGATATGGGCAACCAAACAAAGTGGCATACTTTGCCCAACGCAAATCTTCCCCCATGCAGCACCCAGCGGGCTAAGTAGGAAAAACGTGAAATTTGGTCCTTTGCAACCAAACACGCCCCTAATGTTAGAAGGAATAGTGCAAGCACCATGTCCTAGTGTCATTTTGGACGCACATAAGGCGGAGGGAATGTTTAGCCTCCCGCACAACCACTGCCAAGAGGTGTGACCAAAACTTCAGATTAGCATTTAGTGGAGAAGAAAGGGAGAAATCAAGAGAGAAGAGGAAGTGGTGTTTAGGCTCATAAGTATAGATGCACACATCATGAGAATACATAAGAACACATTTCAAAATATAAAAAATAGACATTAAATTCCACTCGTACACCCAGACAAAAAAGGGGAGGTGGTGTTTAGGCTCATAGGCTCTATAATATATACTCCCTCCATCCAAAATAAGTGAGTTGAGTTTGTCTAGATTTATATGTATCTATATACTAAAGCACGTCTATATACATGCAAATCCTCACAAACACAGGTCACTTATTCTGAGAAGGAGGGAGTATAGAATTTCTAGACATAAAAAATAATTTATTTGCATCTCCAAGCAAGAAGTAGCTTGTTTTCCCTTTAATGGAAACCAGGGAGAATATCAAATGAAAGAAACCTCCAAGCAAGAAGAAATATTATTTAGGACTAGTTACTTGACATCATATGTAGTTGTCACAAATATGATGTTGTATTCACCAATGCAAAAGGATTCTGAAATCGCCACAATTCCTAGCCATGTGCACCTCCAATTGGAAAAGTCCACTTACCCCTCCTGGACAACTGAGTTGACTCACACATATAACCACAACTCCTACCATATATAGACACAATGTCTGCTTTTAACTCTTAAACTATTGGTATTTGAAGTACTCTATTTTTTATCCAAGTATGACAGTTGGATAAGAACTCTAGCCAAGGTAAATAGTGTATTAGATAGAAAATGGACCATTTCTCCCGCTGGTGCATTCATGAAACATGTGCAACCTTGTTCGAGAAAAGAAACTGAACATGTCCTACCTAACAAGGAACTGGGTTCCTCAATTTCCCCTCTTTGCTCATAATTAGCTTTGGTGTTCCTTTTGGCTAAAGAGCCAATCCCCCAAAAAGCTGCACTCCATCCATCCACAAATCGAAACGACCCCCAATACAATGGCCCAATCACCGGTACGGTGCGCAAGCAGTAACCACTTCACTGGCCCTGTGACACATGAGCTCAGCCAGTTTGTTCCACCACCGACACTCTCCCTCTCCGCGACCCCAACCTATCTCATCTCCCCCACCCGACAATCATGGCCTGCGAGGCTTTGCACTGCTAATATCCCTGTTTGCTTTACTTCTCACCACGCCGCTCCACTGTTCTACTCATTTTACACTCGGTGGAAATGGAATCCCGTAGCGCACAAAACCCTACATGTGCCGCCGTGCCTCGCGCCCCCTTTTATAAAACCCGCGCACACTCTCGCACACACACTCACACTCCATCCCATCCCCCGAAGCTCCCCAGGCAGCCCCAGCTCGCTAGCTCCTCCGCACTGGCCAGCCCGCCAGCAGGAGCTTAGCTAGCTCTAGCCAAGCTAGCGAGCGAGGTCGACTGCCGCGCGCGCCACTCGTTCATTGGCCAAGCTCGCTCGCTCGCCCGCGCGTGGCATTGCCCTTCCTCGTCTCCCGGCCGGCGCTCGACGATGGACGCGGCGGTGGGTCTGCCGGACGCGTGGTCGCAGGTGCGTGCGCCGCTGATCGTGCCGCTTCTGCGGCTGGCGGTGGCGGTGTGCCTGCTCATGTCGGTGCTGCTGTTCCTGGAGCGGCTCTACATGGGGGTGGTCATCATCGGGGTGAAGCTGCTCCGCCGCACCCCGGAGCGGCGGTACAAGTGCGACCCGCTCTCGGAGGACGACGACCCCGAGCTCGGCAGCGCCGCCTTCCCCGTCGTGCTCGTCCAGATCCCCATGTTCAACGAGCGCGAGGTACAGTGCATACATTTCGCCGCATCGATTCACATTTGCCTTGCTCGCCCAAGCTTCAGTTCCCCAGCTTGGCAGTAATTTAGTCCCTGCAGAGTTGCAGAGAGGTGCAGGGGATGGGTTAATAATCCAAGGAAATTAACCATTCTTCTCTTGGCATACAAACGTGTAGGTGTACCACCTCTCGATCGGCGCGGTATGCGGGCTGTCGTGGCCGTCGGATCGGCTGGTGGTGCAGGTGCTGGACGACTCCACGGACCCCGTCATCAAGGTGAGCTGCGATCTTATCTCATCTCATCTCTCCCCCAGTCGCCTCTCGCTCGGGGGTAACAGTACAAGCAGCAGCAGTACCGGCCTAGTAATTATGGAGCCTCATGTTCACCTGTCGGTGACTACCCTCCCCATCCATTCCCCAATCTATCTATCTATCCGTCCATAGCTGCTCCCATACAACGCACCCACCTCGTTGCTCCCGGGATTCTCTCTCCCGCGCCACACCTTCTCTTTTACCCAAAGGGAAAAGCCGTGACACCGGGGCATCCTGCTGTGCCAGGCTCCGACCGCCCTTGTCCTTTAGACACGTTAGCATCATATATGGTACGGCCCGGCCAGGACCTCGCGGTCACAGAGCTAAGCTGCTAGGCAGCTCTGGTCTGAGCCATCGCCATCTCCGAGTAGTCAATCCCGGACTCCCGGGTAGGGGCTGAGCGAGATTTGGGCATTTGGCTTGCCCATAATTTTTCTGCTTGGCCTAGGAGGTCTGACCCAAAAAATATTAATATTCAGACATCTATCTGTAGCAATTTAGACAGCTCGCGCATGTCGGTGCCCAAGTGATGGTTGGTTGTGTGTACTGTACACGCCTGTCTCCTCCGTAATCGGAAATCAGGGGGCAGTGATCAAAACCGTTTTCCAGTTATATCACTGCCTAGTACGAGTAGTATCTGTCTCTATAGTAGTATTTGTAGCAGTACTCCCCAGCAATGCAGACTGTGAGCGATGTCACGGTAACCCAAAAAGAGTTGGAAAAATAAAATCTGGGCTTCATTTGCGCGCCAAGGAACACGGCTCCCAATGATTTTGGCGGGGCGGGGCGGGGCGGGGGCGGGGGCGGGGGAGGCGCGCTCGGTCCTGAGCTGATGATGAGTTGTTAATTAGGGATCGGGTTCGCATTGAATGCTCCAAATGGTTTGACCAACGAGCCAGATCGGTGAATGAGCGAGTGAGAGTAGTAGCACTTGGGTTGGGTACCACTGTAAGAACATTTCTCAGAGTATTTTCTTTTTTTTCTCTGCCTCGAGGTGGAGTAGATGGAGAGCAAGCAGACCCCTGTTCATTCCCCGTTGCCGCCGCTACAGGGCACGTGCGAGCCACGTGAGAAGCCACACCGTTAAATGTGTAATTAAAGTCGCCACCGCAAGGACTTCATGGAACAGTACGTGAGGATCGAGCCTCGCGATCGATGGACAAGACTCCAGTAATTAAGCATGAGCAAGGCCTAAAGTCCCGTGTTAGGCAACGCTTGGCTAACACGGAGTTCCATTCGTCGTCGGTACTAATCATTAGTTTAGGCGCCTCAGTCAGCACTTGCCCCAGGCTAAGGACGTCGTTGATTCCAAAACACGTTAGGTCTACGCTACTAGTACTAGTACTATCCCTACTTCAGTTTTCTTCTCGTGGGCTTTGTTCTACAGGTTTACCGGCAACCTACCAATGTACTGTCTGTGTACGTATAAAACATGCTACTATAATGTAACCATGATGTCAAGATGACATCTGGAGGGTACTGATACATGGCTTACAATCTTCTTTCTGTAGCTCCAAAATGCTTATAATATAACCTGATATATCATTGCCATGCTTGGTTCTTTTGAAGAAAAACCACCATGCTTGGATGGAACACAATAAATCTAGGTAGCATGACTTTCGTAGTATGCTAAACTCCTCGTTCCCATTATACTAGCACGGTCGTCGTGGATATGAAACTCGATATATACTCTGTACCTGTCCATGACAATTTATCGTATGTGCAGGAGATGGTTCGGATGGAGTGTGAGCGGTGGGCGCACAAGGGGATCAACATCACGTACCAGATCAGGGAGGACCGCAAGGGGTACAAGGCCGGCGCGCTCAAGCAAGGCATGAAGCACGGCTACGTGCGGGAGTGCGAGTACATGGTCATCTTCGATGCCGATTTCCAGCCCGACCCAGACTTCCTTCATCGGACCATCCCCTACCTCTACCATAACCCGGACATCGCCCTCGTCCAGGCGCGATGGAGGTTCGGTAAGTTTGTTCTTCTGTTTCATCCTCCATACTCAACAACAGTGTGGTGAAATTTGGGTTCAGCTTCAGTGGGACCCCATTGCATAGGGGAAGCAACCAACAAAAAAACTGGCATCTTATCTTTTGGATATATTTAAAAAATTGAAGAAAGAGAGAAGGGACAAAAAGGCATGTGCAAAAGCAAATCTCAAGGTTTCACCGCAATTCAGTCTAGGAATCAGGATCCCAGTTCCCTTGTCTGGAAGCAAAAGCCACCGCAATTCAGTCTAGGAATAAGTTAGCTTATTACTAGGATGCGTCCAACCCCAACTAACTTTGCCTCACCCAAAGCCACCGCCGAACTTGACACCTGAAGCAGATATGGCTTGGGAGTTTCGTTGGGGCTATATATGCCTTATGGGGAAGGAAGGAAGCAGCGGCGTGATAATAAACGGTTTTGAAGAGGCGACGCAGGTAGGTAGATGGATACTCGGGCGCTGCCAGGACGCGTACAGCCGTGCACTGACACCATGGTTGGGACCAGGAGAGATAGATGACGAGTTAAGTCCTCGTGGCCGTACACTGTTGCGTGCGGCGCGGCGCGGGTCGGATCTTCTCCCGCGGGGCGGCTGTCGGTCGGCCGGAATTACTACTCCGGTTCCTGATCGCGTCGGCCGCGCCGTCGGTACGTTTTCGGCGGGTGATTACCCACGCGCTCGTCGGCGTCGTCGGTGGCCACCGTCGGTGATCCAGATAGCTGGACGTGGCGTCTGCTCATTAGGCAACCGATTTATCCGCTCTTTTCCCGGGAGCGTGGGCCAGAGGACAGATCTTCGCGTCCACGTGGTGCGGCCCGCCGGTGCATGGCTGGTGGGTCCAACCCCGGAGACCCGCAGGCACAGGCAAGCATGGGACCTACCGACCATGGCCTCTTGTCACCGCTGCAGTTGCACGCGGGCGTGCCGTGTCCTGGAGCGCAAGCTTTGTCCCTCAAAAAATTGTTAGTAGTAGGAACATATGCCTTCATCGCAGTGGTATCTATCTAAGATTCCCAGAGTTCGCATCAATCATCGCATGATGCCATCCGCTCGCTGCATTGCGTCTTCCCGGATTCAGTTTGGGGCCGTGGGATGGAGCCAGATTAGCCCGCGAGATCCATGACTGCGTCAGCACGAATTGTGGCGTGATCCCGTGATCTGTCTGATGAGTCCAACCTATAACCTCCAAGATTTACTTTTTATTCGACCGCGCCCACACACTGTCTGTCTGGTCCAACCGTACTACAGTGCTGGTAGGTGCACAACAAAGCCTGTCATTCCCCCCACAAAACAGAACAAAACCTGTTGAACGTGTTCCAAAGTAGTAACAGTAAAAAAAAAAGAAGGTGAACGACTGTGTAACTGTGTAAAAAGTCAAGTGCAGCAGTAAAAAAGCTGAGCAGAACCCTGAATTGGAGCCTGGTAGTACCTGCCTAAATTTGATGAAAAAAACCAGCCTCTTTACTGTACTACATTTTTAGTGACTGGCAGATTATTTCTACACTTTTTCCTGGTAACTGTTCATCCTTGATGATGCTGAGTATTCTGGTATTTGTTTTGATCAGTGAACGCGGATGAGTGCTTGATGACAAGGATGCAGGAGATGTCCCTGGATTACCACTTCAAAGTGGAGCAAGAAGTGAGCTCCTCTGTCTGCGCGTTCTTCGGATTCAACGGTGAGCTTCACAGTAGTCTCCGATGTCATTTCCAACCTTTTTTGTTTGTTTGAAGTTCAAGTTCTACCAACCAACATCGGTTTTATCCAATATTGGCATTTTATCCATGGCATCTAACAAGTTCAGCAATTTCATCGACCAGGGACCGCCGGCGTGTGGCGCATCTCTGCAGTGAATGAAGCAGGAGGCTGGAACGACCGGACCACTGTCGAAGACATGGATCTGGCTATCCGGGCCAGCCTCAAAGGGTGGAAATTTGTCTATCTGGGCGATGTACAGGTACATTTATCAATCATATGCACACCATCAGATTCAGATTCCAGATACCATCCAATCCACATCCTCTGGCCTTTCTCTTACTTGCTACTACCTACGCTCCAAAATGTGGGCATTTCTAGCAGTTCAAATTGCACTGCTAGAAAGGCTTACATTTTGAAACGGAGGAAGTATGTTCCTAATTTGTTTGATTTTTTAGACAACGGTAAAAGGGACTTCATAGTGGAAAAATTGGAGTTAAGCAAGAACTTTGCCATTTTCAGGTTAAGAGCGAACTTCCCAGCACATTCAAAGCCTTTCGGTTTCAGCAGCACAGATGGTCCTGTGGTCCGGCAAACCTGTTCAGGAAGATGCTGTTGGAGATTGTGACAAATAAGGTCTGACCCAGCACCAAACTGCAGTTCATCAGGTCTAGAAAATTAAGGCAGCAAGCTTAACTCACTCGGATGTTGATCTTTGTGTGTGTGTGTGCAGAAAGTGACGATCTGGAAGAAATTTCATGTCATCTACAACTTCTTCTTGGTGCGCAAGATCGTCGCGCACATCGTGACTTTCACCTTCTACTGCATTGTTATCCCAGCAACCATCTTTGTCCCTGAAGTTCATATCCCAAAATGGGGTTGCATCTACATTCCCTCAATCATCACACTTCTCAATTCTGTTGGAACTCCCAGGTAATTATAGCCAGTAAAGAACATAACGATCAAACAAATATGAACAACAAGTAATGCTCGTTTCGTTATCGCTAATATATGATCAAACTGTGCGTTTAATCTTCTATCCATTTGGCAGGTCTTTTCACTTGCTTTTCTTCTGGATCCTCTTCGAAAATGTCATGTCGCTGCATAGAACAAAGGCCACATTGATCGGCTTGTTAGAGGCGGGCAGGGTGAACGAATGGGTTGTCACCGAGAAGCTTGGCAACGTTCTGAAGATGAAATCGTCTAACAAAGGATCAGCCAAGAAATCATTCATGAGGATGTGGGAGAGGTACTGAACAATATTAGACACCTGCCATATTTCGCCACTTTTCTTTCTGAGCTTTCGGTAACTAATTTTCAGAGATAAATTTCAGGTTAAATGTTCCGGAGCTTGGCGTGTCAGCCTTCCTCTTCTCTTGTGGATGGTATGATCTCGCGTTTGGTGGGAAGGACAATTTCTTCATATACCTTTTCTTCCAGTCGATAGCATTTTTCGTCGTCGGTATTGGCTATGTTGGCACAATCGTTCCCCAGTCATAACCGAAAGTATGTGGAGAATATATCAACGCCCTCGATTTGCGATTCCTCGAGGAGAACTCAGCAAAGCCAGCAGTGCATAGCCAGTTTGAAGTAAAGATCAATCAGTCTTGTCTCAATTTCTCTCTGTTTTTCTTTCTCTTTGGAGACTGATAGTACTGCGAGCAGCATTCTCTTTGTATGTGCTATTGTAATAGAAAGTGCAGGTGCAGTGTAAGGTCACTGCAGGAGTATTGTGGTGTTTTTGTTTTTTTGCTTGTAGCAAGTACGTGCCGTGATTAAGGGGAGCAGGATGGTTGCTTCCAAGTCAAATGTAATACTAATAGTATAAGAAAAAGGAAGAGGTTCAGACATGAGTGAGCAAAACCAAACTGTTGAAGCTTCTTTTGTATGCCACGGCAAGTTTTCCCTGCGCAGCGTGTGCTAAATGAACAGAGATCCCTCGTGCCACTAAATTTGATTTAGTTGTTGGTTCGTGGACCATGAGAAGTTTTTTCAATGAAGAATATATTAACAGTGATATGATATCAATTATTCGGCAACACAGCCAAAAAAGTAAAAGAAGAAGAAAACAAAGAAAACAAAGACTCTGCCGAAATTGTTGAAGTAAATTGCCTAGCCTTTTTCATCAGTTCGGACTATTGATTGCGTTGGCTAGTGCATGTAATTCAATATGTTATCAGAACAGGAGGTCCTAGGATCAAATTCTGATCAACGCAAAAATTAAAAATAAAATATTGCGCTCCCCAAACATACGTCACAATAGGCCAAAGGGCGAAAGACGTAAGGTGGGTGTTGAAATAAATTGCTTAGCCATTTCTATCAGTTCGGGTTGTTGTTTGTGTTGGCTAGTGCATGCAATTTAATAGAAATAACCAGAGACTCGACTCGCAACAGCAAGAGCATTAGTTGTCGTTTGCGTTGGCTAGTGCATGCAATTCAATAGAAATAACCAGAGACTCCACTCGCAACAGCAAGAGCATCACCGGTGGTGACAGACACCTAGACTCTGACCAAGGTTCTCCAAAACGATGCCTCCAGGAAGATAACATTGCACAAGCACATTCATCGTTTTGTCTAACCAACATTGTCAAATCCTAGGTTTTCATCTTGAAGAAGGTCAAAATTTCACACAATGTCTTCAACAAGAAAACAACTAGATAGCTTCCATTGCTAGGTATAACCACCAAAGGTGGGACCTAGGGTTTGAAATTGGGACCACCAAGGAAGAAGTCTTCGCCTCCGCTACAACATGGACGTCGGCCCTTGGCGCTTATAGACGCCGAAGCACACGTCTAGTCACCCCGCTCGCGCTGGAGCGGCAAAAAAAAGGCGTCAGGGATAACTGTGTCAGGGAAAGTGGATCGGCGACGCTTTTTTTGCTCGGCACAACGTTATCCGTCGACCTTGCGCTTCCACAGCGCGACAGAGGATGTGTATGGTACATTACTGAAGACGGGGAACTTTATTATTTTATGTTGCTAATTCCATTGCAGTTTGAAAAATTCAGTATATTGATGTATAAAATATTCATTACATCATATTACACTGGATTTTAGCCCCTCTTTAATTATTACATTAGATGTAGCATCTGCTAATAAAATAGAGGGTCTTGAGCTCATCTTTATTCAGCAGATCAACCTCTAAAAATTAAAACTATACCTAATTAGGAGAAACGTCCTATCTAATACTAGAGTTCTGGAGCGCCTATCTATTTTGTTTGACATCAACATCATGTTTGCGCTAAAAAATCTATGCCCACCAAAAACATCAAAATGGATCTGCCTTTGAGCAAACACCATATGCTGATAACTTCGGTTGGAACTGAAAGAGAAATAAGGGAGATTATTAAGAGGAGAAAGAACAAAGCAGCAGATCTAAAAGAACATACCGACCCAAGGTGTGTAATAAGATGAGAAACAAACCCGCAAATTGGACAAGTCAATAGAGGAGGACGGCGGGGCCACGAAAGATGTTGCGCGCAGAGTTTGGTTCGAGAGTTGGAGGCAGCGGGGTCAGGTGGGGACTGAGAATGGGATTAGTTTCTAGGATTCCTCTGTTATATAGAGTGTGGAAAGTGATAAGTCAGGGCCATTTGAGCAAGTGTGGTCCAGGCATTCAGCTTTTTGGCCCGCATTTTTTCAAATGGCCCATAAAGAATGTCTTAATACTTTTCCTCTCTATGTAACCGCAGACGAGAATGATGGGAGGAGACACACAGTCATGATTTAATTGCGAAATAGGAAATAGAAAACATGATTATGAGACATTAAGTACCGCCGGATTTATCCCTCAAATAGAAAAACTACGACAAGACTTAAATATTTGCACTCCGGGTCTATGATTAAAAAAAGAACTCTATAAAATGTAAATAGCCCACTTTAACAGCTTGACAGTGGTGAGTCTCACAACTCAGTGTGATGCGTTTGACCAGTCAGCACGACGCTCACCATCCATGACGCAATGTTAACTGCGTCGATCGATCTAATGCAGCATTAGGTGGCACCAAACCTGTCGATCATGTACCACGACTCTGAAATCCGTTGGTATCGAGTCTTCTATGGCGTATAAGTGGCTGCCGCGATAAAATGGTGTCGTGAATGCTCATCTCGTGGGTAACCAACTTTTGCAGGTACTTTTTGCTTGTGCCGCCCAAAAAAAGTATCGAGGGCAGGGGTATATTTTTGTAGTGCTCCCTCACTCGTCAAGAACACTGCTGAAAATGCCGATCTACGACACACATACTTCTCCCGATATGTTGTGAGTACTCCCTGTAATCTTCACTTCCTCTCGACTCAATCTGAGCATGCGATATGGGAACATGTCCACCATAATCCTCCAAACAACACCATGGAAATCGCAACAAAGAAGGTGCCAAGGAGGATCCAAAGTGATGGGTTCGTTTCATGGAAAACTAAAAATTTCCTACGAAATATCAAGAGGAACCACATATAGATCTAATCTAGTTACCCTCAAAGAACACGAGCGGTTAACGATCTATAGATCTTTACCTCCTTGACCCTAGCACCAAACGCACGACACCTCCATGGTATCCACACATTTTGCTTGGTGGCGTCTCCTCCTTCTTGGTATCGCAAGAGAGAGAAGATCTCCACAAGATTCTAGCGGCACAACGGTAGTGCAACTATGGTGGAGAAGGAATGCTAGAGGGCTTCACCGTGCTCTATACCGGAGGAGAGGGGAGTATTTGGGAGGTAGGGAGGCGGTGGCTATAGAGATGGGTGCGGTGTCCATTACCCTACCCTCCTTTTTATAGAAATGTGGGAGGATGCTTGGCCCCTCCTCCAGGATCTAAGGGTCGGCGGTGGACAAGGGGAGCGGGAAACCCTCCCCCTCCCAGACGCCCCCTTCCATATAGGGTTTGCAAACCCTACGCCGCATGGGCCTAGGTGACTATGGCGCCTTAGACCACTAGGGCCGAGGTTCCCCACTCGCGACCGTGTGGCCCCACCTCGCAGGTGGACCCCCCAGGAACCTTCTAGAATGTTTTGGTCTCATAGAAACATTCTGAACATTTCTCGGAACCCTAAATCATACTTGCCATATAGTTTTCTCTACCTTTAGACCATTCCAAAGCTCCTCGTGACATCAAGGATCTCATTTGAGACTCCAAATCAACAATTAATTACACCACCTATAATCTCAACAAAAACTAGCGAAGCCGAAGCTTAAGTGTGTGACCCTATGGGTACGAGTACATGCATACATGATCGAGAAAATTCTCTGATCAATAACCATTAGAAGTACCGGGATGTCCATAGTGGTTACTACACATTCAACAAAGTTGTTTATTGTTTAAACCTCGATGTCAAAGATTCAATCAATTTAGTATACCATTCCTTTTGTCTCGCAGTATATTACTTGCCCTAGATGCGATCATTGGTATCGCCATATCTAGTTCAGTCTCATTACCGGCAAGTTCTCTTTTATCGTACCGTGGTATAGGATCCTCATGAACAAACACATTAGTCACTTGAGATATTGGATGCTATACTACCGAGAGAGACCAAAGATATCTCACTCTATCACATGGAGGAACAAATCATAGTCTTGATCCATGCAACCAAACAAACACATCGGAGATACCTAAAAGTCAACTTTACAATCACCCGGTTACGAAGTGAGTATTCCTCTAATGCCAGGGAGTAACACGATCTCATGGTTGGAGGAAAAAAGACTTGACATTATAGAAAGCAATAGTAATCAAACTAAACAATGCGATTAGAAGCTATTATTAATGGGTATATACATCACATCATTTTCCTAATGATGTGATCCCATTATCAAGTGACAATCATGTCCATGGTTAGGAAACCTTAATATCGCTTGACTAACAAACTAATAGAAGAGGCTCACTAGGGACTTTGTGTTGTTTACTTATCCACACATATATTTTGTTTCTAATACATATTATTATAGCATGGACAATAAACACTAATTATGGACAAGGAAATATGAATAATAACAACTTTATTATTGCCTCTAGGGAATATTTCCAACAGTCTCCCATTTGCACTAGATTCAATAATCTATTTTATATTTGGTATAAATCTAACACCCATAGAGTCTTGGTGTTGATCATGTTTGGCTCATGGAAGAGTTTTAGTCAACGGGTTTGCGACATTTAGATCCGTATGTATCTTGCAAATCTCTATGTCACCTTGTCGGACAAGCTCACATATGATGTGAAAATGGTGCTTGATAAGCTAGGTATTCTTGTGTGCTTGTGGATCCTGGGCAAGGGCAATGGCACATGTGTTGTCACATGTAATACCTCAGACACTACGCTCTAAAAAACAAGCTGATATGATCCAAACGTAGACATGACGTACTACCGTGGGGCCGACCAGCCACACACAATAGACCCACCTCGTGGAGTAGGGCACGGTACCGGCCAACCACCCTGCCCACTTTGATGATCATAGCTTCAGGTGCGAGCGGTGTAGTGTCCGAGGTATTACATCACAGTACATGGTTAGTGGCCCCGATGCACTAGGAGCCATACCCAGCTTGGAGAGGAAATCTTTAATCCAAATTGCTTCCCTTGTTGCTTCTGAAGCAACAATGTATTTCGCTTTAGTCGAATATATTGCCGTCACGTTTGCTTGGAGCTACTC
This sequence comes from Avena insularis, assembly GCA_023614405.1. Lineage (NCBI taxonomy): Eukaryota > Viridiplantae > Streptophyta > Magnoliopsida > Poales > Poaceae > Avena > Avena insularis. Next base: position 203,751,838 of record CM042694.1, read on the forward strand.
TAGTTTACCGCTCCTCCATTCAAAATAAATACGTATACAGATTGAGACTTAGAATAATCTAGATCATGTGGGTTCGGAGCATACAAAACAAAAAATTCTTATGATATGAACCACTAAGCACCAAGTTTAGATGCAAGCAACATATGGATATACATCCATAGAGAACTTACCCTCGAATACCAAAAAGCTTTATGAGAATTAATCTCATGGATGATATAGACGAACTCTTGCCGATCTGAAGATCGAGATGAAGAGCGCCGCAAACCAGCAGTGCATCCATACTCGAGTACACGTCCTAATTCCTGAAAATCTCCATGCCTTCACTCTAGCAGAGCAGCGGAAGCAGCGGATCTCACAAGATAAACTACTATAACATGTTCATCACTAGTCTGAAAAACATGGAAAACTACTAGAGAGATACTGAAATCCTTCACAAGGATGGTGTGTGATGAGAGGAGGTCTCCACCTCCTTTTATAGGGGAAGGAGCAGCCCCAAGGGCCATGGCCACGGCCATGATGGGTGCCCCCACATCTCCCTCATTCATGTGAGTGGAGTCTCCAATTATCCCACTCAAATGAATTTTCATTCCACACACTTGCATTAAAATTTTCATTAAATAAAATCATTTTTTATTTATTTATATTAATATTTATTAACTACTTTAATTAAAAAACATTTACATAAACCCCTTGTATTATCTCGATATTTCATCTGAAATCAAGTTCAACGACTTGACCCAAAACAATTTCGGTAATCATTGAAATAATTCTAGCGCTTTCAAATCCTTCCCCTCATATAATATATCTCACCATTAGTGTCAGTGTAACTTAAATGTGTCACCCTACGCTTCGCGAATAATGCATATATGATCGTGACACCTCTCCGATCAATAATCAATAGCGGAACCTGGAGATCTGTACTGACTCCCACATATTCAAAGTTGACTCTTGTGGTTGTGAGAACCATTGACATTGTAACTAAATTATTTTGTCTCGCGATACTTGTGCAAAATTTGATCATTAGTATTAGCATACCTAGTTTGATCTCGTTACTGACAAGTACTCTTTTCTTGTTCTCGTGGTATAACATTCTTTGTGACCTAGTCATGTGCTTGCAAGTTGTGTCAATGTGATATCACCGAGAGGGCCCAGAGTATATCTTTCCGTCATCTGGATAGACAAATTCGACTCTTGATCCATGAGCCTCAATATAACTCTTTCAGAGTACCCGAACCTACCTTTATAGTCACCCTATTATAGTGTGTCGTTTGATGTTATCAAAGAACTCTTCCGGTATTAGTGATTAACATGATATCATGATCTAAGGATTAGGGTTACTTCATATGAGATGGTATAGCAATGTAAACATAATGAGTTTGATCGTATTGCTATATTTTGGGTGCATGTTTATCACATCATTCTTCTAATGTTGTGATCCTGTTATTAACAACATCCAATGTTCATGATCAAGAAACCTTGATCATCAGTTAATCAACGATCTAGTTAAATGCGATGTATAACTAGAAACTCTTATTTATTTATTAAACACACATGTATTAACATTTCCAATTAATACAATTATCATATGAAAATAAACATCTATCATAAACATGGAAAATATAATAAACACTTTATTATTGCCTCTCGGGCATATTCCCTTCAGATCGGTGTACGAACTAGCATCGACATAACTCTTTACAACAAGCTCTTGGTCACCTCCATAAACGAGAAACATATCCCTAGTCCTTTTTAGGTACTTTAGGATATTCTTAGTTGTTGTCTAGTGTTCCACTCCTGGATCACTTTGGTACCTGCTAATCAAACTAACAACATGGCACACATCTGGTCTAGTACATAGAATGACATATACATGATGGAGTCTATGGCTGAGGCATAGGGGGTGTTGTTCATCTTTACTCTATCTTCTGCCATAGCTAGACCCAGTCTTACTCAAAGTCTTACCTTGCAACATTAGCAAGAATCCTTTCTTCGCATTATGCATTCTGAACTTTTATAAAACTTCGTCAAGGTATGTACTCTATGGAAGTCCTATCATGCCTCTTGACCTATCTATATATATCTTGATTCCTAATATATATGCAACTTCACCAAGGTCTTTGATTGAAAACTATTATTCAAATAAGCTTTAACACTCACAAGTAGTTCTATGTCGTTTCCAATTAGTAATATGTCACCCACATGCAATATTAGAAATGCAATTGTTGGAATTATGCCCTAGAGGCAATAATAAAGATGTTATTATTATAATTCTTGTTCATGATAAAGTTTATATTCCATGCTAGAATTGTATTAAGCGGAAACTTTAATACTTGTGTGGTTTGTGAACAACACCGTGTCCCTAGTACGCCTCTATGGACTAGCTCATTGATCAATGATGGTTAAGGTTTCCTAACCATAGACATGAGTTGTCAATTGATAATGAGATCATATCATTGGAGAATGATATGGTGGATAGACCCAAACTAAGCGAAGCAATTAGATCGTGTCATCGTGTTCGTCTTTGCGAAGTTTTTCTTATGTCAAATATTGTATTCCTTAGACCATGAGATAATACAACTCCCTGGTATCGGAAGAAAGCTTTGAGGTCATCAAACGTCATCCTATGAGAGGGTGATCATAAAGGTGTCTCTCAGGTAATCGGAAAGTATCTGTTGGGTTGTATGTATCGAGATGGGATTTGTCCCTCCCAAGTCGGAGAGATATACTTCGGGCCCACTCGGTAATCGATATCAACACCGCTTGCAAGCATGTGGTTAAGGAGTTAATCACAAAGTGATATCGGATTACGGAACGAGTAAAGTACTTGCTGTGAACGAGATTGAACTAGGTATGACGATACCGACGATCGAATCTCGGGCAAGTAAAATATCGCGAGACGAAGGGAATATATATATGGGATTGATTGAATCCTGGCATTGTGGTTCATCCGATATGATCATCGATGAATGTGTGGGAGTCAATATGGGTGCCTGCACCCATTGTTGATTATTGATAGAAGATCATGTACGCATATTCTCGAACCCGCAGGTCACACACTTAACGTGTCTCGACCCTAGGATAGATTGGATAATTGGTTTATGAATTTTTGTTGAGTCTCGGATGGGATCCGGGACATCACGAGAGGTTCGGAATGGTCCGGAGAATAAGATTCATATAAGCGTGCAGTTTTGGAGTTGAATTGTTCCGGATTAATCGGTATTGTGCGAAAGCTTCTAGAACCTTCGGAAGGGGGCCAACGTGGTCCCACCTTCCGGGAGGGGCAAACCTATGAGGGAGTGTCCTGGACGCATTGGGCCAGGGGCACAAGGCCCCATAGGGCCCAGCCGATTCTAGAGAGATTTAACTCGTTTAAATCTCGGGATAGAATTTCTAGATAAGGGGAGAGTTTAAATCGTTTAAACTAGAGATAGGCTTGGAGGAGGGGCTAGGGCTGGCCGCCCCCTCCCCCTCTATACATAGAGGGCTGGTGCGCCCCCGCCCCCCCACACCTCTCCCGCCAAGCCCGAGTAGCCCTGCTGCCGTCCGCTCTCCCTCCCATTGTTTGCAGTGAAGCCTGCTTAAATTCTCCACCAAATACACCACGCCGTCGTATTGTAGATCCAATCCATCTCTCCACCATACTTGCTGGTCCAAGCAAGGAGGAGACGTCGAGGTGCTGCACGTGTGCAACTCACGGAGGCACCGCCACTTGTGGTGCTAGATCGGATCGGATCACGAGGAGGAGAAGCGAGTACGACTACATCACCCATGTTTCGACGAACGTTCCGCTGTGCGAATCTTCAAGGGTATGAAGATCTAATCCAATCTCTCTTGTTGTTTGCATCTCCTAGATTAGATCTTGGCTTTCCCTCATTCGCTTAGTAGAAATTTTGATTTACTATGCCTTGAAACCCTTGATGGTATCGAGCTAGATCTATGCGTAGATGTGATTCACGAGTAGACGCAACATGGTTGTTGCGGCGTTGATGTTTTCTGTTGCAAGCCTCTTGTTTGTGTTCTTCTTATGACGGGATAGTGAGATTGAAGCGGTCCAGGCCAACCTTACGCGACGTCGTTCGCGAGCCGGCTCCTGACTTGTGTGGCTTGTTCCACACATGCGGCTGGTGGATGTCGTTTCTCTCACTATAGTTGTCATGGGATTAACACCGGAGTTTGGCAATCATAATATCACCGTTGTGGCTTTCCGGAGGTAAGAATCGTTCTTAGCATCTACTCCCATAAGCCACGTAAAACATGCAACAACAAAGTAGAGGCGTCTAACTTGTTTTTGCGAGTGTTCTGTGATATGGTATGGCCCAAGATGTGATGTGTATAATGTATGCGATGATCATGTTTTGTAATGTTTCACGACTTGCATGTCGATGAGTACACAACCGGCGAGAATATGGTTGTCTTTATAATTGTGTATGACCTGCGAGTCAACTTCTTATACGCCATGTAATAGCTTTACTTTATCGCTAAGTAGTTAGCAATAGTTGTAGTTGCTATTCGTGGTGGAGGCAATTATGGTGAAGTGATGGAGATCATACCGGAACGCACAAGATGGAGATCATTGCACGAAGATTGGCTATACCATGTCACATAAAGTTATATGCATGTGATGTTTATCCTTTTATGTATCTTATTATGCTTAGATCATGACGGTAGCATTATAAGATGATTCCTCATAAAGATCAAGATAAAAACTGTTCTCCCCAAGTATGCACCGTTGCGAAAGTTCGTCGTGTCCAAGCATCACGTGATGATTGGGTGCTATAGACTCTGGCTCACATACAGCAGGTGCAAGCCAGTTTTACTGCGGAAATACTTGGGTCTAGCTTGACGAGCCTAGCATGTACAGACATGGCCTCGGAACACAAGAACTGAAAGGTTAAGCATGAGTCATATGAATGATATGATCGACACTTCGTTGTCCACCATTGAAACCACATCTCTTCTCATGAAGATCGGATTAGGTGTGGTGAATTTGGATCGTGTTCACTAAACAACTTGAGGGATGTTGAATTTAGTGGGAGTTCATCTAGTAATTTGATTAAAAGTTGAACTAGTTATCATGAACATAGTCTAATTTGTACTTGCAAATATTGTAGATCACATGGCTAAGTCCAACTTCAACTTCAACGCGTTTTCTGTGAAAGAAAAGCTTAAGAACAATGGGTCTAACTTCACCAATTGGTTCCTCAATTTGAGAATCATTCTCTCTGGCGGTCAAAAGGACTATGTCCTTGAGAAAGCGTTAGGTGACGCCCCTGCTGCAACTGTGCCGGCTGATGAGAAAGCTGTCTATCAGTCGTGCAAAGATGATTATGGTGTGATTAAGAGCACCATGTTGTTTGCTATGGAACCGGAACTTCAAAATCGTTTTGAAAACTATCCGGTCCTTTGAGATTCTCGAAGAGTTGAAAACCATGTTTGAGACTCGGGCCCGTTAAAGAGATATGAGATCTCCGAGAAGTTCTTTAAGCGCAAGATGGAGGAAGGGAGTTCCGTTAGTGAGCACGCCATTAAGATGTCGGGCTACACTCAACGCCTTGAGCAAGCGGATCGCAAGATTCCGGAGGAGCTCAAGATTGACAGGTTCTGCAATCACTCCCAGCTACAAAAGTTTTGTAGTGACTCATAATCAGATTGGTTCCGATCGATCACGAGCTCTTCGCAAAGTGAAGGCTGCGAAGGTGGACATCAAGAAGGATAATCATGTGTTGATGGTCAACAAGCCCTCCTTTAAGAAAGGTAAAGGTGCAAATAAGCCCTTCAAGAAGGCGGCGTGACAAGCGCAATGCCCTCTGAGAAGAAGCTCAGTCTGGTCCCAAGCCGGAAGTGCTTCTATTGCAAGGACAAGGGTCCTTTGGAAGCGCATATCGTCCAAGTACTTAGCGGACAAGAAGGCTGGCACCATCAAAGGTATATTTGATATACATGTTATTGATGTTTTCCTTACTAGCCCTCGTTGTAGTGCACGGGTATTTGATACGGTTCGTTGCTAATATTTGTAACTCAAAGCAGAGCTGCGGAATGAGCAATGACTTGCGAGGATGAGGTGACGATCTTGGCGTTGGCAGCGGATCAAGAGTTGATGTGATGGCCGTCACGCTCTCCTTAGTTTTACCTTCGGGATTAGTTTTAAACCTTAATAAATGTTATTATGTGCTGCGTTGAGCATGAACATTATTTCGGATCGTGTTTATTGCAAGACGGTTATTCATTTAAATCGGAGAATAATGGTTGTTCTATTTATATGAGTAACATCTTTTATGGTCATGCACCTCTTGTGAGTGGTTTATTTCTTCTAAATCTCGAAAGGGATGAAACACACATCCATAACATTGAGGCTAAGAGATGCAAAGTAGATAGTGATAATACTACTTATTTGTGGCAATCGTCTAGGTCATATTGGTGTAAAGCGCATGAAGAAACTCCATTCGATGGACTTTTGGAGTCTCTTGATTTTGAATCATTTGACACATGCGAACCATGCCTCATGGGCAAGATGATCAAAACCCGTTCTCCGGTATGATGGAGCGAGCAACGGACTTGTTGGAAATCATACATACCGATGTATGCGGACCGATGAGTGTTTGACGCGTGGATATCGCTATTTTCTCACTTTTACCGATGACTTAAGTAGATATGGGTATATCTATTTAATGAAACATAAATCTGAAACGTTTGAAAAGTTGAAAGAATTTCAGAATGAAGTGGAGAACCATCGTGTGAAAGATTAAGTTTCTACGATCCGATCGTGGGCGAATATTTGAGTTATGATTTTCTAACGCATCTCAAAGCAAGTGGAATCGTTTCACAACTCCACGCCACCGGAACACCACAGCGTAATGGTGTGTCTGAGCCGAATCGAACCACATTAGATATGGTCCGATCGATGATGTCTCTTCTTGATTTGCCGTTATCATTTTGGGGTTATGCATTAGAAACCGCTGCATTCACTTTAAATAGGGCTCCATCTAAATCCGTTGAGGCGACCGTATGAACTATGGTTTGGTGCTAAACCTAAGTTGTCGTTTCTTAAAGTTTGGGGATGCGAAGCTTCGTCAAGAAGTTGATGCGGACAAGCTCGAACCCAAAGCGGAGAAATGCGTCTTCATAGGATACCCTAAGGAAACTATTGGGTATACCTTCTATCACGTAACGAAGGCAAAGTGTTTATGCAAAGAACGGTTCCTTTCTTGAGAAGGAGTTTCTATCGAAAGAAGTGAGTGGGAGGAAAGTAGAGCTAGGCGAGGTTATTGAACCTTCTCTTGAATTGGAGTAGAAGCACCTGAAATTGTTCGGTGCCACTGCACCAACAATAGAGGAAGCTAATGACAAGTATCATGAAGCTTGAACAATGCTGCTCTTGAACGTCGACAAGGTCGCGTGCCCCTCTGAGTAGTCTGGCAACCTGTCTTGACTGTCTTGTTAGTAGAAGGCGGTGAACCTCGAACTATGAGGAAGCGATGATCCCGGACTCGAGAAATGGCTAGAAGCCATGAAATCCAATTGGGATCCATGGCGAAAACCAAGTATGGACTTTGGTGGACCCTCCTAGCGACCGAAAGGCCGTTGAGTGCAAATGGATCTTCAAGAAGAAAAGCGGACGCGGATGGTAATGTTACCGTCTATAAAGCACGGCTTGTTGCGAAAGGTTTTGACAAGTTCAAGGTGTTGACTACGATGAGACTTTCTCTCCGTAGCGATGTTTAAGTCCATTCGGATTTTATTAGCAATTGTTGCGTTTCATGATTATGAAATATGGCAAATGGATGTCAAGATCGCTTTCCTCAATGGCAACATTGATGAAGAGTTGTATATGATGCAACCGGAGGTTTGTCGATCCTAAGGATCTTGATAAAGTATGCAAACTTCAGCGTTCCATTTATGGTGAAGCAAGCATCTCGGAGTTGGAACCTTCGTTTTGATCAAGTGATCAAGAGCTTTGGATTTGTTCCAAATTGCTCTGACTTGCATCTACAAGAAAGTGAGTGGGAGCTCGGTGGCGTTTACGGTACTATATGTGGATGACATATTGATTATTGGAAATGACATCAACATGCTTAACGATGTGAAGAGTTATTTGAACAAGTGTTTTCAATGAAAGACCTAGGTGAAGTGCTTATATATTGGGCATCAAAATCTATAGAGATAGACAAAGGCGCTGATAGCTTTAAGCCAAAGTACATACCTAGACAAAGTTACGAAAAGGTTCAGAATGGATAAGGCATTGAAAGGTTCGGTGCCTATGTTGTCGAGTAAGATATTGAGCAAGGCTCGGTGTCCACTATGGTAAATGATAGGGAAGCTATGAGCAAAGTGCCTTATGCCTCGACCATAGGTTCCATCATGTATGCCATCTTTGTGTACTAGACCGGATGTGTCCAATGCTCTTAGTTTGACGAGAGATATCAAAGTGATCCAGAGTGGAACCTTTGGACAGCCGTGAAGAACATCCTAAGGTACATAAATAGGACTAAAGAAATGTTCTTAGTCTATGGGGTGATGAACATTTCGTCGTAAAGGTTACGTCGATGCTAGTTTCGACACCGACAAGGATGATTGTAAATCTCAGACGGGATACGTGTATATTTTGAATGGAGGAGCTGTGAGTGGAGAAGGCGCAAGCAAAGCGTGATCGCGGGATCTGATGAGAAGCGGAATACATGGCTGCTGCGGAAGCGTCAAGTGAAGGAGTTTGGATCAGAACTTCATCCTTTGAGCTTGGCGTGGTTCAAGTGCATTGGACCCTTTGGAGATATTGTGTGACAACACTGGCCCCATAGCACTCGCTAAGGAACCAAGATATCATCCAAAGACCAAGCATATCAACCGCAAGTTTCATATAATCCGAGATTATATAGCAGATGGAGATCTGAAGATCAGCAAAGTACATACAGATCTGAATGTCGCAGATCCATTGACTAAACCTCTTCCACGTGTAAAACATGATCAACACCTCGATTGCCATGGGTGTGAGATTGTTGCGGATGTAAACTAGATTATTGACTCTAGTGCAAGTGGGACTGTTGGAATTATGCCCTAGAGGCAATAATAAAGATGTTATTATTATAATTCTTGTTCATGATAAAGTTTATATTCCATGCTAGAATTGTATTAAGCGGAAACTTTAATACTTGTGTGGTTTGTGAACAACACCGTGTCCCTAGTACGCCTCTATGGACTCGCTCATTGATCAATGATGGTTAAGGTTTCCTAACCATAGACATGAGTTGTCAATTGATAATGAGATCATATCATTGGAGAATGATATGGTGGATAGACCCAAACTAAGCGAAGCAATTAGATCGTGTCATCGTGTTCGTCTTTGCGAAGTATTTCTTATGTCAAATATTGTATTCCTTAGACCATGAGATAATACAACTCCAGTATCGGAAGAAAGCTTTGAGGTCATCAAGCGTCATCCTATGAGAGGGTGATCATAAAGGTGTCTCTCGTAATCGAAAGTATCATTGGGTTGTATGTATCGAGATGGGATTTATCCCTCAAGTCGGAGAGATATACTTGGCCCACTAGGTAATCGATATCAACACCGCTTGCAAGCATGTGGTTAAGGAGTTAATCACAAAGTGATATCGGATTACGAACGAGTAAAGTACTTCTTTGTGAGCAGATTGAACTAGGTATGGCGATACCGACGATCGAATCTCGGCAAGTAAAATATCGCGACGAAGGGAATATATATATGGGATTGATTGAATCCTGGCATCATGGTTCATCCGATATGATCATCGATGAATGTGTGGGAGTCAATATGGGTGCCGGACCCCATTTGATTATTGATAGAAGATCATGCGCATATTCTCGAACCCGCAGGTCACACACTTAACGTGTCTCGGCGCTAGGATAGATTGGATAATTGGTTTATGAATTTTTGTTGAGTCTCGGATGGGATCCGGGACATCACGAGAGGTTCGGAATGGTCAGGAGAATAAGATTCATATAAGGCTGCAGTTTTGGAGTTGAATTGTTCGGATTAATCGGTATTATCGGAAGCTTCTAGAACCTTCGGAAGGGGCCAACGTGGTCCCACCTTCCGGAGGGGCATGGGCCTATGAGGGAGTGTCCTGGCCGCATTGGGCTAGGGGCACAAGGCCCCATAGGGCCCAGCCGATTCTAGAGAGATTTAACTCGTTTAAATCTCGGGATAGAATTTCTAGATAAGGGGAGAGTTTAAATCGTTTAAACTAGAGATAGGCTTGGAGGAGGGGCTAGGGCTGGCCGCCCCCGCCCCCGCGAGATATAGAGGGCTGGTGCGCCCCCCCCACACACATCTCCCTCCAATCCCAAGTAGCCCTGCTGCCTTCCTATCTCCCCATTGTTTGCGGTGAAGCCTGCTGAAATTCTCCACCAAATACACCATGCCGTCGTGTTGTAGATCCAATCCATCTCTCCACCATACTTGCTGGTCCAAGGAAGGAGGAGACGTCGAGGTGCTGCACGTGTGCATCTCACGGAGGCACCGCCACTTGTGGTGCTAGATCGGATCGGATCGCGAGGAGGAGAAGCGAGTACGACTACATCACCCACGTTCCCGAGCGTTCATTGTCTGAATCTTCAAGGGTATGAAGATCTAATCCAATCTCTCTCGTTGTTTGCATCTCCTAGATTAGATCTTGGCTTTCCCTCTGTTCGCTTCCGTAGAAAATTTGGATTTACTATGCCGCGAAACCCTTCAGCAATATCTCCCATTCACTTTCTTGTAAATACAAGTTCTTCATTAGTCTGGACAAATCCAAACCCTTTGATCACCTCATCAAAGCGGAGATTCCAACTCTAGGATGCTTGCTTTAATCCATAAATGGACCTCTGAAGTTTGCATACTTTGTTAGCATCCTTAGAATCGACAAAACATTCGGGTTGTACCATGTACAACTCTTCCTTAATGTTACCATTCATCGGTCCTATGACACGTGGTGATGTTTTTCAGGACGATGACGAGCACTAGCGCGACCGCTGCTACATTCGTGTGGTGGAGTGCGAGCTATGCCAGCAGGAGGGGGACTGTATCGAGCACCATGATGTCTCCCTCCCCAACGGTTGGCACCTCAAACTAGACAAGATGTCGATGTTGCCCACGCTGAAGAAGGGGAAAGCACTGGAGGCGAAGATGCGTCGCCGCATCGCCAAGCTCCCCCAGGCCATCCGGTGGTAGAGCGCCTACCGGAGTAAGGAGTACTGGAAGATGTTCCTGGCGAGGGAGCACAACGCATGGCGCTCGTCTGTGTTTTGCGTCAAGCTCCAGCCCTAGGAGATCTACGAGGACGTCTCCAACTACCCTTCCTTTGGCGAGCACGACGACGATGATAACGAGGGCGAGGCCGGTGGCCACATCATTAAGCAGGAACCGGGTGCCCAACAACTTCCTCAGGAGTACTAGGCCGTCCTTGCGGCTGGTTACGACGAGGACGCGATCCTCAACCAGGTCATCGATATGTCCGTGGAGGAGGAGGACGCCAAATGGGAGGGCTACCGCGACGACGCCCAGCTGATGGCGATGGTCGCGGAGAACGACGCCTTCCTGCCTCCTCTCCCACAGCTGTCGTTGTGGGTGACGTCGGTAGCTCCCCGCCACGGGATGGAGCTGGCCGATCTGGTGCCACCACCACTGCCACCGTCTCAGCCTGAGTGGCCGGGAAGGTGATCGACCCGCTGGCGCCGACGTGCATGCTGCCACCCCAAAACCTCTAGGCGTCACCGCCCTACTTCGACCTCATCTCTGACGACGAGGAGTAGATGGCCAGGGCGCCGCCGCAGGCCAAGGGCTGCAACTAGGGCAACCTTTTTTTTAATTTCCTATTTAAATTATCTATAAATCTATGTAATTTATCAGTAAATTAGCATACTTTTATATTTAGTTTGAATTTCAATTTTTTTATGTCCACGGCCAGGCAATGCCGACAGGGTGGGTCATACCGCTGGACGTGCTGGCCAGACAGGCCAGACCGGGACCCAAATTTCTCAGCGAGCCGATCCATCTGGACAAAATCGTACTGTTTTGCAGCAAAGATTTAGGCAGCCCGCTGGAGATGCGCTTAGCTACGGTGAAGTTCATCATCATTTAGTTAAGCACGCCGTTTCTCTTTGTCTTGGGCATCATCACGTGTGGTTTATCCAATCATAGTACACGTATTGATTGTACCGGCTGTTATATGATGCGATTTTTTTATGGAATATATGATGCGATTTTGATGCCAATATCATCCGTGCTGATCTTTTATTTTTAACAGTGAACGTTTGCACCCGATACATATTGCTGTATTTAAGTCCCTGAAGTACAAAAGGCCTAAGAAATGAAAAATAACACAGAGGACCTAAATTAAGCACTGAGGACCCTGAAGAAAACTTGAAAAAACAATCAAGCCCTTCGTCCTCTTCCTCCTCCAGATCGATGACGAAGCTCCGGCGTCAGCCAGCACCCTCGCCACAGGGGGCAACTGATAGAAGGAGTAGAGCAGCGGAGGAGCAGCAGCCCTACTGCCATTGAGTCCAACGCGTTGACGAGACCTGCCGCCAAGGAAACGCCAGAGAGAAGCTCCAGAACGGTTCTCCGCCAGGAAGCACCGCAGAGACCGCTGCCTGCAGGAGAGCCACCATGACTCGACGAAGCAGGCGAGCGACGCCGAGGCGCCCGAGACAAAGAAGCCAACGAACCGCCTCCGCACCGCCGAAGAAGAAGCAGAGCCACCATCCCTCCTCCTCGCCACCACGGCCGGCCATGAGAGACGACGCCACCACACACCACCTAGGACACCGCACCTCCTCGCCACCACGCCCGGCCAGGAACGGAAGACACTGGGTTGCGGATCCACAGCAGCGGGAGGCCCACGACAGTCTTATTGAAAAGGAGATGCCAGTCCGCACCGGTGCGAGCTACTCCGGCCGAGGGAGTAACCGGCGGCGACGAAACCTTAAGATCCAGATCTGGCCAGGATCTGCACCTCGCCCCAAACTACGGGCATAAAGCCCAAGACCCTACCCTAGACTACTCCCGGCGCCTCCCCTCCGCCATCTCCGTCCGGCAAAGCCGCCGGAGAGGCTCGGGGTCGGCCCGGTCCGGCAAAGAGAGCACCTGACTGCTGTAGCGAAGAGAGAGGGTGAGGAGAGGAAATATCCGTGCTGATCTAGCTGCCTGCAATCCGAGGAGAGGAAATATCCGTGCTGATCTAGCTGCCTGCAATCCCAAGCCGATGCGGTTTTGTACGATGGCTACGTGAACACTACAGAAAATTTTCAGGATTTAGCAATGGCAATGTCAGAGACTGTTTCCAATTCAAGTCATTTAATCGAGCACATGGACTGCACGCAGTGTTATACCAAAATTCCTCTCCAACACCACGACGCGTCGAAGGACATCTCAATTCAAGTCGTTTAACATTGCGTCGTCAAGGCGCCGCCCTCCATGAGCCCAACGCACAATGTTAAACGAAGGTGCTCAACCTCGAGGAATTTTCTCGAGCTGATCTAGATGCAGCACAAACAGTGTGCGATTCTGCATGCAAAGCTTGGAAAACATTTCACTATAATTTCAGACTTTCAGTGGCAATGTCAAGAACGCTACGTTTTGAACACATTAGTAATTTCATCGATCAAAGCAAACTTTAACAAAAATTCCTCTATACGACGGCGACGCATCGAAGGACACTCACACGGGACACAGTTCGTCGGATTATTATTATTTCACTACTAAAAACACGTAGAAGGTGCTGAATCGAGAACCGGAGGCGCCGCTGCTCAGATTCAGAGCGCGTTGAGCATCTCCTCGGCGCTGCTGGTGGTGAAGGCGCCGCCCTCCTCGAGGTTGAGCACCTTGACGACGCCGTCGTCGGCGAGCAGCGCGTAGCGGCGGGAGCGCACGCCGAGCCCCATGGGCTTGTCGGAGAGGTCCATCTCGACGCCGAGCGCGCGGGTGAGCTCGAGGTTGCCGTCGGAGAGCAGCAGCACGTCCTCGCCGAGGCCCAGGCTCTCCTTCCACGCCTTCATCACGAACGCGTCGTTCACCGACACGCACGCCACGGTGTCCACCCCCTTGGCTTTGAGCTCGCCCGCCTTCTCCACGAACCCCGGCAGGTGCTTCTGGGAGCACGTGGGCGTGAAGGCGCCCGGGACGGCGAAGAGCACGGTCTTCTTCCCCACCGTCAGCTCGCCCACCGTCACCGTCTTCAGCTCGCCGTCGGCCGGGTCGAAGAAGGAGAGCGTGGCGTCGGGCAGCTTGTCGCCGACCGCGATGGTGGCCACGACAGGGGAGGCCGATGCCGCGGACGCCGCGAATCTCCTCGCCCCCGGAACGTTGGCGGCGCGGAGGTGGCAGGCCGGGGTGGCGAGGCGGCGGGAGGCGAAGGAGAGCGACGGGGAGGAGAGGACGAAGCGCTTGCCGGCGGCGGCGGCCGCCGAGGAGAGGGTAGAGAGGGACGCGGTGGCCATGGAGGAAGGAGGCGGGCGATGCGTTCGAGGTAATGCTATCTGTTCGGCGTTGGGGAGAGCGTCGGGTGTGGGGTTTGGGTTTTGGATGGAACGAACGGCCCCGGTGCGGCGTGATAGGGAGGAGCCGCGCGATTTTGGTTGGCTGCTGGCTCGTTACGTTCGATGCGGAGGCGGAACGGGTGGATGACGTGCGGTCGCGCTGGATTAGACTGGCGGCCCAGATATCTGTTAGATACTGGACCTTCATGATGTTACTGGGCTCACGTCCTGCTTTACCATATCGTCAGCCCAATCTTGTTACAACGCCTCCTGACGCCCTGTATGACCTGCATGGTCCAGCCCATTATAGCCGTCCTAACGAAAATTGCCGACCTGTCGATAGGTCGCCTTATCTGGTTTCAACCGGTTCTAAAAAAAAAACTGGTTTCAACCAAACCTAATACTGTAGCACATTTCAGGGAAAACATTAGACTAGGTCCTGATGTTGGGGCAGCTAACACTGATCTAATCAAATCAGACCCGAAGAGGACGAGGATGAAGACGAACGATAAAATTTCCACTGAAACGGGCTCCATCGAGGAGCGCCGCCAGGAGCAATGAGTTGCATGAGCTATAACTGTCGCGTCCATGGCAATGACGTGAGCTTCACGATTTAGTGGGGAATTTTAAACCAACCATATTGTGTGTCTTGGAAACTCAGATACGCAAGTCTAGGGTGAAAGGATTGGCTAGACGTTTTGGCTATAATTGTTTCGCAATAAGTAGTTAGAAAAGAGGATTTAGGGTTTTATGCGTGGGTCTAAATCCCCGCACGTGCTCCACATATATAGATGTGACCATATACACGTTACATATGTATACAATACGTATACTAGGTGGGGTTAGACTGAATACAATTCTAACACCCCCTAAATCTAAACCGCTACATACAATGTTAAGATTGGCCTTAAATCTATCTAATATTTGTCGTGTGGTTGGTTTACTGAATACATTCGCCAACTGGTCATGAGTGGAGACGAACCTGACATTTAGTCCACCGTCTGCTACTCGTTCTCGCACAAAATGGAAATCGATCTCAATATGCTTAGTTCGAGTATGAAAGACTAGATTCGCCGTCAGGTAAGTAGCCCCAAGGTTATCACACCATACTATGGGGGTACACTGCCAAGTCAAACCAAGCTCCTTAAGTAGAGAGTCTATCCATATAGCTTCAGCAGCACCATTAGCCAATGCCTTATACTCTGCCTCGATACTGGATCTTGAGACTATGAGTTGTTTTTTCGAACTCTAAGCGATGAGGTTCGGACCAACAAAAACGACAAACCCACTCGTGGACCGTATGTCATCCACACATCGTGCCCAATTCGCATCCGTAAAAATATTGATAACAGATGACGATGACTTGTGAATACTCAAGCTAGTCTGCAATGTTCCTTTGACATATCGTAGAATTTGCTTCACCGACTCCCAGTGTACATTAGTAGGTTGCGACAGAAACTGGCAAACCTTGTTTACCGCAAAAGAAATATTCGAACGAGTGAGAGTTAAATACGCATCAGTAACAATCTGCGATACTGAATGAATCATCTACCTTTGGCGTGTGCAGAATCCTGAGCCAAGGCCTCAGATGCTGCAAGAGGAGTGGTGGCAGGATTACAATTCTCCATGTTGACTCGATGAAGAAGATCAAGAGTATACTTCCGTTGATTCAACGGCATCCCCCCTAAACTGTATGATACCTCCAATCCAAGGAAGTACTCCAGTCATCCCAAGTCCTTAATAGGAAAATTGTGAGAGAGAGAACGAACCATATGATCAACAGCCTCCTGAGTAGAGCCAGCAATAACAATATCATCCACATAGATGAGCATGAATATCTTCACCCCATCACGTGAGAAAATGAAGAGCGACGTATCAGCCTTGGAGGAAACAAACCCAAGCTGATGGAGAAACTGACTCAGCCGCACATACCAAGCCCGTGGAGACTGTTTCAGGCCATAAATAGACCGCTGAAGCTTACAGACATGAGAAGGATACCTCACATCCTCAAAGCCTGGCGGTTGTTGCATATAGACATCCTCGGCCAGGAATCCATGCAAGAAAGCATTGCTAACATCAACCCACCAAAGACTACAACTGCAAGAGACTGCGAGAGACAATACCAGGCGAACTATGGCTGGCTTCACGACTGGACTAAAAGTATCACCATAGTCAATCCCATCCTGCTGACTAAAACCACGAGATACTAACCACGCTTTGTGCTTTCTGATAGACCTATCAGGACGGTGCTTGATTTTGAAGATCCACTTGCTGCCAAAGATATTAACGCCAGGTGGCCAGGGAACCAGGGTCCATGTGCCAGTATGCTGCAAAGCAGTAAACTCATCTGACATGGCTGCATGACAAGACGGCTCGAGAAGCACCTCTCAATATGATGCCGGGTCATCAAAGAATGCGCGGCGATGTGGATCATAACGGACCATGTTGTCGGTGTACCTTCTCGCGACGGGTATTATCACGATGACGAGTGATCATCGTATGTTGAGGCATGACAGGTAGGACGGCCGGGGGTGTCGCAGATGATGGGGCAGTGGGAGACACAGACTGGCCAGGAGTAGAGAAAGCCGGCCCATGGGCCGATGCAGGTGGAACCGGGGCAACAGTAGGCGACTGTGGCAGCTCATGCACATCGATCACATGCTCCTCATGTACGTCGATCACGGGCTACAGGGAGCGATCGAAAGGGAGAACCGGTACCTGCATAGTAACACAATCACCTTGCATAGGTGGATCAGTAGACAAATAGGACATGTCATAACTTTGCACGGGTTCACTAGTAACTGGTTCATCAGGCGGAAAACGAATAGATTGTTCAAGAGTGGACACATCAAAAGAGACGCCAGGAGTGGCAAACGGAAACACGGACTCATCAAACACAACGTCACGTGAGATGTAAATTCTCCCCATGGATCTATCCAAGCACTTGTACCCCTTATGCATAGGGCTATAGCTCATAAAAACACTAACGAGTCCAAAAATTGAGCATTTTTTCTTATTGTTTTTGCATTAGTAGTATAGGTTTTTTAGTATTTTACCGTGTTAGCGCGCATCTTTTTGTCCTTATTTCAACAAGATTCCAATTTACTAAGTCTTTAATGAACATATCAATTGAATGTAATATGGTATTTTTAAGTGATAAAAGTCATTTTATTGATTTACCTTCGCACCTGGAAGAATTCCCCACGCCTAGGAGGCTCCAGCCAGTGTAACACCCGCCCATACCGTGCGCTTGTATGACCCGACAACGAGACCGCCTCATCAAATACTTCGTCCTCGCGAAAACAGAAGACAGATCTGACATCCACAGAAACATCCAGCCGCGAAAAACCACACTAGAAAAGGATCTGAAGGAGGAACTTGAAGAAGGGCAAATCCTTACTGCTGCACGGACCATTGGAGGACAACGCATCATCCCCTACATCATCAACTGCTGCATCTCCATCACCATCTCTACCCCCATCTTCCATCCATTAAATCTTGTTGTAATTTCATATTCAATTGTGGTTTGCACTAGATTCATTCTATTACTTTTATCCATCTATTTTGATTATGATGATGTTGTTGATTGCTTCTATGTGTGAGTAGTTCCATTTGTTCTTGGGGAGATGGAGAAACCCTAACATTATTATGAAATGAAATAAAGATGACCTATTAGTTGTGTAGAGAATCCATTGATCTATGATGTGTGCTTGATCTTTCTCTTTAGATGGTATGTGCAATCGGCCATATATCATTTGCCTTTGGGTCTAAAATAAGAAGGTGAAACCCTTTGGACGTGCTTGGATATTTGTGTCGGTTGCTACTATGACTATAAGCACCACTATCACCCAACGCGGTCTAAGAGGGAACAAAGGGAGATTCACTAAGCTAATTACGATATCCACGGGAAAACCCTTAATTATGGTGGTCTGCATTGTGATTTATTCTAGGCATCGCAGTGGTTATTTAGAGATGACCACATTCTTGGCTCAACAAAGTGACTGCCTACGAGCCTTGGTGAACATATTTTTGCGGAACTCTCTCCACACATATCATGACACAAGAAATAGGTTATCCTAATTATTATTAATTACAACATGCTAGAGGTGTCTCCTACACCACCGAGAACGTCTTAGCCCCATCGAGTTCAACCACCATTCCAAAAACACTCTTTTTACTTGCTTTGCTTTCACTTATTTTATTTACTTTCCTGCACTAAAATCAAAAACCTTTCAAACACCCGTTCACCAGAAATCAAAGGCATCTTATAAGTATCCTTTGGTAGATACTGACGAGGAGCATAAAGACCTCAACCAAATAGCTCTTTGTGGGTTTGTTACTCTTATTTCGAAACTAGCTACAATTTATCTGTGCACTTGCAGTCATCAAACACACATCTTAGAATGGAATTCTAATTTGTGGGAGTTATATTTACGAAGACTAGGCCAACAGGCACACCCAAAAATACGAAGAAAGGAGTAGTCGAGCTGAATATTCATGAGCCTATAAAGAGGTGTTTCCTTGTTGTTGTCAGGAGTGGGCATGCGGTTGATGAGAAAACACGCAGTAAGGAAAGCTTCATCCCAATAACATAGAGGGAGCTGCAAGTGTGTAAGAAGGGCAAGACCTGTCTCGACCAAGTGATTGTGTTTGTGCTCAACAATCCCGTATTGTTGAGAGGTGTGGGGGCACGAGACACTATGAACTATGCATGTGCGCTCAAAATAGTGATGAAGTCGATGATATTCCCGAACCCCAATCAGACTGAACTGCCTTGACCTTGGTGTTCAAAAGACGTTCAACGTGAGCCTGAAATGCATAAAAGACTTGCTCAACTTTAGACTTGTGTTTTAGACAATATATCTAGCAAAAACGAGAATAGTCATTCACAAAGATAACATAGTACTTGTACCCCTAGATGAAACACTAGCCAGCCCCCAAACATCAGAGTGAATCAATTCAAGAGGTACAGTAGAAACATGAGAAGACAATGTGTAAGGTAACTGCTAAATTTTAGCACGCTAATAGGCATCACATACTAAAGACGCTTTCCACCGTAGCGCTCGTAAGCCTGAAGATGTGCCATCTCACTCGTCAGGTGATCCAGGGGTTGTTATTGTGGGTTGTTGTAGTAGCATTGCCGACACACTGTTGTGGAGGCTGGTAGTTGGGGTCGTAGCAGTTGTGATAGTATTTGGCTTCATGCCCCCAGTTACCGCAAAGCTGGGAACATGGTCTCCAGCGGCGCTGCCCTCCGTTCCCACCACCCTTACGGCCATTGTTGTTGCAACCATCGTCATTGCGACCATTGTTGTTGCAACCACCGTCATTGTGGTCATAGTTCCAGCCGCCATTGCAGCCTCCACCATTGCGACCATAGACGCCGTTGCCACTACCAGAGTGGCCACCAGCATTGCGGCCATAGCTGTCATCATTGCAACTGTAGCCGCCATCATCATGTCGACCACCGTCGTTACCGAGGATGACCACCCCTCGGCATGTGCCTGCTGCGCTTGGAGAGCCACGAAGGAGAGGATATTCGAGTAGAAGTTGGAGTAGGAGATCGACTGGTTGCCGACGGTGAGCGACGCGGAAATGGAGTTATACGCAGAGCCGAGCCCGATGATGATATAGTCGATGAGTTCATCGTCAGATACGGGAGATCCGGTGGCGGCCATGGCATCTACGAAGGACTTCATCTTGTGCATGTACGTGGCGGTAGAGAGATCCTCCTTGCATGTAGACGTCAACTGACAGCGAATGTGGAGGACATTGGCGCGACTCTAAGTGTCGTACAGGGTATGAACACTGTTCAACACCGCAGCAGCGGTTTTGCAACCGATGAGCTAATTGGCGATATCGGGCTCCATGGAGTCGAGGAGGAGTCTGACGACCCGCTGGTCCTGAGACCACCAGCGTAGTAATGGCTGTGTCGCCCTCTCCCTCAGTAATGGTCTTCTCGGGTGCCACAACAGTTTCGTCAAGGTGAATATGAAGACCGACATCGGAGAGGTTGGGGAGAAGGATTCCCTTCTAGAGGTTGTAGTTGCCTGCCTCCAAGCGAACCGATATCGTGGGAACGATCTCGGTGGAGACGGTAGCGGTCGAGGAGGAAGTAATGTCCTCGACGGCCGTGGAGAGCTGAAGGGCAAATGACGTCATCATGGCCACAAAGGGGAGGCCTCTCAGTGACGGCAAGAGTTGGATCTCACAGCGGTGGCGAACGGGACTCGCGGCGGCTGCGGGTCTCTGATACCAAGTTAGAAAAGAGGATTTAGGGTTTTGAGCATGGATCTAAAGCCCCGCATGTGCTTCACTTATATAGATGTGACCACATACAAGTTACATAGGTATACAACACGTATATGTGATAAACGACATGTGGGATTAGACTGAATATAATTCTAACATGTCGTATTCACATTATCATATTTATGCTAGGGTTATAGAGAGGGGTGGGGAGCCATGGAGGCTCACCTGTGTCTATGGCGAGGCTTAGGTTACACAGCGCTTTAAAACATAGGACATGTTGAAGCACATTAAGTCGTTGAATGCGCTACTGCGGGTATGCATAGGTGATTTTAACGAGGTTCTTTATCAGCATGAACACGGGGGGTGTGGTTGAGAGGAGCATGGCACAAATTGAAGGCTTTCGTGAGATGTACGATGTTTGTGAATTATCTGACCTCGGTTTCGAGGGGAGATGGTGGACTTTCGAAAAGCGTGTTGTAGGGGGAGATTTATGGCGAGCTCGTCTCGATCGCGCGATGGTGACCGCTCCGTGGAGTGCAAGATTCCCTCTGGCTACGGTTTCAAACCTAACGGAAGTTACGTCCGATCACGGTCCTATACTGCTCAGATGGCGAGAATCAGCAAGGCAAAGAAGGGCAACTGAGGATAAGATATTCCGATACGAGATCATGTGGGAGGTGCACTACTAGTTCTGGCCTTTCTTGGATGAGACATGGAAGGCCGAGGGGAACACGTTGACAATGACACAGCTCCAAGGAAAACTGATGACATTGTCAAGCTCACTGGATAGCTGGGGAAGAGAGACTTTTGGTAGTGTTCAGAGGGAGCTCCGCCAACTGAACCAGCGCCTAATGGAACTAAGCGAGGCGCCAGCAAGACAGGGGTCCTCCCAGGAAGAAACACAAATAGCTGCAAGGCTGGTGGAGCTTTACCAGAGAGAAGAAGTGATGTGGTGTCAACGATCACGCGTGCAGTGGTTGGCAGAGTGCGACAAAAATACCCGTTTTTTCCACTTGCGAGCTAGCCAGAGAAAGAAAAAGGATAAAATCTTGAGGATCACAAGGTTTGATGGCACGGTGTCGGAGGATGCTCAGGAGATGGTAAGAATGACTAAGGCTTTCTACGAGGATTTGTATCGCTCGGAAGGAGTCGCGAATATGGAGGAGGTGATCAATGTGATTCTTGCCAAGACTACACCACAAATGAATGATAAATTACTCAAAAGGATTATTGGTGAGGAAGTGACGGTAGCTTTGTTTCAGATGTTCCCCACAAAGGCCCCTAGTCCCGATGGTTTTTCGACACATTTTTTCCAAACACACTGGGAAATTTGTGGAGAGGAGGTGACTTTGGTTGTGCTACGAGTTTTGAAGGGGGAGGATGATATGTGAGATTAATAAAACTTTCCTGGTTCTTATTCCTAAAGTGGCAAGCCCCGAGGATCTAGGCCAATTTAGGCCCATAAGTTTGTGCAACGTGATTTATAAAATCGCGTCGAAGGTGTTGGCTAATAGGATGAAAGTGTGTTTACCGGAGATTATTGCTAAAGAACAGTCAACTTTTGTTCCGGGAAGGTTGATCATAGATAATATCATTACCTCCTACTAATGTTTACATTTTATGAAGCGGAATAAAGCATAGAAGAATTGGTTATGTGCCCTTAAGATGGATATGCGGAAGGCATGTGATAGGTTGGAGTGGAGGTATCTGGAGGCAGTCATGATCAAATTGGGTTTTCGCCGGTTATGGGTCCAAATGGTCATGAGACTGGTGACAACGATATCCTTCCAGGTGTTATTTAATGGAGGGAAGTTGCAGAGTTTCATTCCTTCGAGAGGGGTGCACTAGTGGGATCCCATATCCCTGTATTTGTTCTTACTAGCAGCAGAGGGAATTTCGTGCCTTGTAAAGAACAACAATTTATCATCAGATCTCCATGGACTTATGGTGCCACCATCGACTCCGGCGGTCATTCACCTCCTTTTCGATGATGACAACATGTTGTTATTCAAGGTAGACATGGAGAGTGCTCGGAGAGTCTAGGAGCTCCTGGATCTTTATTGCATGGCATCAGGCGAGAGGATTAACCGGGACAAGTCTTCTATCTGTTTTAGCAAAGGTTGCCCAGGATCGGTAAAGGAAAGTGTCAAAGCGGCACTAGATGTCCATAGTGAGAGTTTGAATGAGAAATATTTAGACATGCCTTCTGATGTTATGTGGTCTAGAGCTAGAGCTTTCAAATATATAAAATATCGCATTTGGGAAAGAATACAGGGGTGGCTTGAGAAGTTACTATGGGTTGGAGGCAAGGCCATCTTGATAAAATCAGTGGTCCAAGCGATTTCGATATTCTCGATGGCTTGTTTCAAATTGCCAAGGGGATTTT
This sequence comes from Avena insularis, assembly GCA_023614405.1. Classification (NCBI taxonomy): domain Eukaryota; kingdom Viridiplantae; phylum Streptophyta; class Magnoliopsida; order Poales; family Poaceae; genus Avena; species Avena insularis. The sequence goes on from CM042694.1 coordinate 203,774,969, forward strand.
TTCAACACATCAATGCGATGGTGAAAAAGTTTTGGTGGGGAAGCCGTGATGGTGAAAGAAAACCGAGCTAGGTTTCTTGGAAAGAGATGTGCAAGCCGAAACATATGGGTGGATTGGGATTTCATGACATCGAACTGTTTAATCTAGCATTGTTGGCTCGTCAGGGGTGGTGCCTCCTACAAAACCCTGAGACTTTGAGCGCGAGAGTTCTGAAGGCGAGGTACCTCGACACTTGTAGTCAATTTATTCAAGACTTGTGACACCTTGGGTGCGTTAGAGACACCACAAATAAACACTTTCCTAGACTCCTCATTGGGATCGATATAAAAACTGGAACTAATACTTCGACGAAAAGTGGTTTGAACGAACGTGTGCTCTTGCAGGCATCACCGATCAAACTCCAACCCTCATCTAACATTAACACATCTCAGTCGACACCAATTCTTCACCTTTGCGGCATTAAAACCACATCGAAACATGACATACCCAAGCTTTCGATATGATGCACAACAACTACGTGGAAACGATTCTTACAGAACAACAATATGTCTATAAGCTTTCCTCAACAAACATTGTCGCTGGAAACCTAGCCGACAACACTGACCTTGCCAGCTCCATGAGGATACCAGAAAAGCGAAGAAAAGGAGATGCGCGGGTAAGATGTTACTCACTATAGTGTAGAGGATCTTCCAAGTCATGGCGGTGGCACGGATCATTTGCCATCGAAGGGAAACATCGACGACCAACTCCGTCTTCGCCGCCAGGGAAGGAAATAAAGCGTAATTATATCCACCACGAGGGGCGAGGGGTATGGATGCTATATGGCTACTGAACAACATAGGAAATTAATTTGCAAAAGAGAACAGAGTGTTTTTTGATAATGTGTCACGCTGGTATCCAATTTCTAATACTTCCACTCGCCTAGACTTCTTTGCAAAATGTCTAATCATTACAAGGACAACGTCAGATGTGACACGTGTCAGATATTGGGCGAGTTGTATATTGTATAAACGGTGCATGTTGGTGATGAGTTTCTATATCGCGGGAATATGAGCTAGAACTTTGTCGTATGAAACTGCATCCGTTAGACACCTTGTTGCATAAAGGGTGCAATCATTACCTTACAAAAAATATTGTTTGGCTCATCAGAATCAATTCAACGAGGGCATCTCCACCGGGTCGACTCAACCTGTCCGAGTGTGTCCGAACACGTACACGCGGACGTGTGAGATGTGCGTGGCCTCCCAGCACTGTGACCCATCCGCCACCGCAGACGATGAAAAATCTAGGGTGTTTCAAGAAGGCCAAGCACGACCACGAGGTGAGCGAGTCCTCATCAGGCGGCCGGCGCCACCAGGAGGCCTCTTCTGGCCTGTCGGCCATCCTTTGGGGGATCGAGCCGTCGCCGCCACGGCCGTAGGACTTCGCACGCCGCCCCGCTGAGTGTCGGGTGGAGGAGGAGCCCTACCGTGCTTGTCGCTACTTCTGATGGCGGAGTGCGAGCGCCGATAGAGGGAGGGGCAGTCATCACCCACCACGATGTCTCCCTCCCCATAGGCTAGCACCTCAACTAGAATCGGGTGTCGGTGCCGTCCGCACCCAAGGAGGGAAAAGCGTTGGAGGAGGTGATCGCGTGGCGCATTTGCAAACTCCCACCTGCCCTCCGGTGGGATCGCGACTACCAGAACCCCCGATTTGGAAGGAGTTCCTGGAATGGGAGCACACGACGCGGCGCATGAGGTCCTTTCGCGGCGAGTTCGAGCCGTGGGGGTCCCGCGCCCTCCCCGTCTTCGATCCCAACGACGATGGCCCCGTCAACCACTCCGGCGCTGATACGTCCAAAACGTATCTACTTTCCCGAACACTTTTGCTATTGTTTCTCCTCTAAACTTGTGTGATTTGGATGCAACTAACACAGACTGACGTTGTTTTCAGCATAATTGCTCTGGTGTCTACTTTTTGTGCAGAAAATCAACTATCAGGAAAAATCCCGGAAAATATGCCAAAAATCCTATTTCACCAGAAGACTCCCGGAGCGAGAACACGAGACGGAGGGGGGCTAGGCCCAGGCCACACCACCTGGCCACGCGGGCTAGGCCTGGCCGCGCCAGGGGGTGGTCTGGCCGCCCCAGACACCCCCTCGGTCTCCCTCTTTGCCTATAAGATGCCTTATGACCTATAAAACTCAGGGGGGGTTCGACGTTTTTCCAGAAGGAGTTTTGCTCCGCCGCCACCACCAGATTCCACGAAACAACACCAAAAACTCTGTTCTGGCACCCTGCTGGGACGGGGAATTGGAGGAGATCATTGCCATCATCATCACCATCGCTTCTCCATCGACCATCCATGTTTCCCCCATCCATGAGTGAGTAATCCCCCGCTGTAGGCTATGGGGATGGTAGGGTTTGGATGAGATCGTTCATGTAATGGCATCAGATTGTTAGGGCATGGTGCCTAGTATCTTCTATTAGTGCTTTATGACTTTGTTGCGACTTGTTATGCTTAATGCTTGTCACTAGGGCCGAAGTGCCATGATTTCAGATCTGAACATGTTATTGATTCATTATGATAGTATTGTTTATGGTCTTACCTGCAAATTGTATACACACGTTGTTGTCCGGAACCAATGGCCCCGAAGTGACAGAAATCGGGATAACCGGAGGGAATGGCTTTGATGTGAGGATCACATGTGTTCACGGAGTGTTAATGCTTTGCTCCGGTGCTCTATTAAAAGGAGCACCTTAATTGCCAGTAGTTCCCTTGAGGCCCCGCTGCAAACGGGCTGGCAGGACAAAAGATGTTGTGCAAGTTCTCATTGCGAGCACGTATGACTATTTATGGAACACATGCCTAGGATTATCTAGTACTTGGATGCTTTATCTTATTTATCTGCAATTGCCCTATGTTCTGATTGCTATGTGAATTGTCTTGTCCATGCAATGCCCGTCCATCCATCCCTATGCCTACCGCACTGGAATCCTATTATTTACTGCTATTGTTACTACTGTCTTTGCTTTTACTACTGCTGCTACTTTACTATTGCTACTACAAAACAGTTGCTTCTGATAAACTGATGTGAGCAAGATTGTTTCCAGGTGTAGCTGAATTGACAACTCAGTTGTTAAGGCTTATAAATATTCTTTGGCTCCCCTTGTGTCGAATCAATAAATTGGGTTTCACTTCCCTCGAAAATACTGCGATACACCTCCTATACTTGTGGGTCATCAAGACTATTTTCTGGCGCCGTTGCCGGGGAGCATAGCTTTATTTATCTAGTTCACTTGGATTCTCTATTGTTCGCTGCTATCCATCCATCATGGGTAAGTCTCATGATGTCAAGGTTCATATTTTACCATCCACTACAAGAAGAGGTACGGTTCTGAACAGCTCTGTTGCTCTTGATTCATCATCTGTTATGAGTAAGCTCGTTACACCACCACATAGACATGCTACACACACTGCTACTACTGCTGAATCTGAAACTTCTGATACTTATGATGCTGCTTCTACTGTGCTTGATAAGAGTGGTTCATTAGGTCCTTTCCTAGATGCTACGATTGCTAGAACTATAGCTGGAAATACTGAAACTCCTAATGAAGACACTACTACACCTGTTAGTTCACCTGGGTCTAGTGAGAGTTACGATATTGAAGACGGTTATGTTGAGATGACCGATGAGTTTATTAAAGAATGTAAAAACACCCATGATAGGAGCGCTGTTAAGAGTCTCCTTGAGAGGCGTACTATTAGACCCAAATTGTCTCCTATTGCTAAATTTGCTTCTTCTCCCATAAACATTAAAGATAAAGATTATGATTTCTCTCTCGATCTATCTTACATAGCTATTGTTGAGAAAGAACCTTTTTGTGGGACTAAGAATGAAAGTGCGGTAGCACATATGAATGAACTTTGTACCATGAGTGGCTTGTTTTCTAATGATAATAAGATGCGTACTTACTTTGTTGCTAAGATTTTCCCTTTTCACTGAAAGGAGAAGCTAAAACTTGGTTTAGTAATTTACCTCTTAGATCTATTGATAGCCCTGGTTGCTTGATTAGTACTTTCTTGTAGAAATATTTTCCTCCTAGTGCTAGACATGCTATTTTGCAGGAACTTTTTGATTTTAAACAGGGAGAAAAGGAGATATTGCCTGAATCTTGGGCAAGGTTTTGTGCTTTGATTCATGCACAGGTTAGAAGTCCATTACCTAATAACGAGCTTCTTGATATATTTTATAATGGACTAACTGAAGAATCTAGGACATACCTAGATAGTTGTGCTGATTGTGTTTTCAGGAATAGGACTCCCAAAGAAGCTGCGGAATTAATGGCTAAAATAAGCAAGAATTATGAAGATTGGACTCCTCCTGAACCTGCTATACCTGAAGTAGTTATACCTGAACCAGCTATACCTGCGCCTATACCATTATCAAAAAAGAGGGGAGTTATTGAATTAAATGATGAAGTGATGAAGGAAGCTAAGAAATGTCTTAAGGAGAAGGGAATTAAAGCTGCAGATGTCAAAAATTTACCTCCTATAGAAGAATTATGTAAGCCTATCCCCTACTCATTCACTATTGAGGTACACTCTCTCCAACACTTTGATGAAGGTGATATCCCCTACTCTAAACCTCCTGATCAATGCTTAGAAGAATTCGATATCTTTATTGTTAAGCAGGATAATTTTAATAAAAGGGTGCAAAATCATCTAATGGAAAACACTAGAGCTATTGCTGAGTTAAAAGATATTGTGGAAAAACCTCTAATGATGTTGAAATGATTGTTAAACACTTTCAAATGGTTCAAGCTCAAATAGATCAACTCATTAAAGTGCAAAAAGACTTGCTAGTTAATGCTGCTAAAGAAAAACATGCTTATGAAATTAGAACTAGAAGTGGTGCTGCTACCCAGGATCCTCTATATCCTGAGGGGCATCCTAAAAGAATCGAGCAGGATTCTCAACAAGCTAAAAATAGTGGTACTAGCCGTAGAAAAAGAAAAAAGAAACATAAAACTATTGTAGAACCCTCTGAACCTGCTAAAGATCCTAATAGTATATCTATCTCTGATGTTGAAACTGAAAGTGGTAATGAAGAAAATGATGTTCCTGATAAAGAAAAAGTTGAAGAAGAACCTGAAAAGCACACTAAGAATACTAAATACACTAAAGAAGATTTTATTGCTAAGAAACATGGTAGTGAAAGAGAGCCTTGGGTCCAAAAACCTATGCCTTTCCCTGATAAGAAACACAAGTCAAAGGAACATGAACACTATAATAAGTTTTGTGAGTGGATGAAAACCTTTATTCCTGCGAATTCCTTTGACTGATGCTATTAAACTGCCTCTTTACTCAAAGTATATGAAGGATATTGTCTCAAATAAAAGGAAGATCCCTAATGAAGAAATTTTTACTTTGCTTGCTAATTATTCCTTTAATGGTAAGGTTCCAAAGAAACTTGGAGACCCAGGGATTCCAACTATCCCTTGCTCTATTAAAAATAGTTATGTTAGAACTGCTTTGTGTGATTTGGGAGCTGAAGTTAGTGTTATGCCTTTGTCTCTCTATAAGAGACTTCAACTGGAAAAATTAATACCAACTGATATATCCTTTCAAATGGCTGATAAATCTACCACTATTCATTGGTATATGTGAGGATGTACCTATTTAAGTGGCTCATAATTGCTTGATATTAACTGATTTTGTTGTGCTTGAAATGCCTGAAGATGATAATATGTCTATTATATTTGGGAGACCTTTTCTTAATACTGCAGGAGCTATTATTAATTGTAATCAAGGAAATGTGACTTTCAATGTTAATGATAAGGAACATACTGTCTATTTCCCCAAGAAGATTGATAGGACTTATGGTTTGAATTCAATTGAACATGTTGAGGGCATTCAAGTTGGAGAAATATATTGTCCCATACCAAGAGAAAAATTTGAAACTATTATGATTGGGACCATTGCTATCAAAGTTGAGGTAACATAATCATTAGTGGAATACAAAGTTTTGTCTGATATGAAATTTTTTTGGTAACAAGACCTGATCAACCTTGTTAACAAAAGGATTTCATTAAAAAAAACAATGTTTTCACCATGATTATCTCCGCTTACTTCTATTCTATCCATTTTAGTTTTTGCTTTCGTTTAGTTTTCTTTTCTGTTGTTAGTTGCTTGCTTGTTAGAGTGTCTTAGAACTTCTGTAGCTCTAGCCTTGTTTTGTCATTGCATCATTTCTAAAAAAAATCTTTTTCTGTCAGAAAATCATTCATTTATACCTGAAAATGCCCAAAAATAAAGTGTCTCGAAAAATTTCAGAAAATTCATATTAAATTTTTACGTGAAAAAAGGGGCAGAGGAGTGCTTGGAAGGTACCAGGGGGCCCACCAGGCATGCACACCACCTAGTGGCGCGGCCTGCCCTGGGTGGCGCCATGCCATGGTGTGGGCCACCCCTGGCCCTCCACTCACTCTCTCACTTGCCACTTTCTTCTCTCTCCCGAGTAAACTCCAGTTCATTGCTCAAAATCGCATTCTTGCTATGCTTGCCCTCGATTTTTCGATCTCCTTGCTCAGCCCATCTTTGCTGCTGAAATTTGGAGCATTTGTTCTCCGGTATGTGACTCCTCCGCTTGTCCAAGTAGATTTGTGTTTAGTGGTTTATATCTTGAGTATTTTGCTGCTGTAGGTGACATGTTATGAGAGCTTGTAAGCTTGTTTGATGCTTAGAGATATAGTTTTGATGCATGTTTAGTCCTCTTACAAGTCTCTATGAGTAGTGTTCTTCATTATATTCACTTTGCAATCACTTGTTTAATAGGTGTTTAAATTTCAGAATAGAAGATGAATGAGCATCAACTAAACCAGCATGCACTATGGGTGCTTGAGGTTATGAAGGTTCACCGAGAGGAGGAAGTTTTTCCTTCCATTTATCCATGCTCTGAGTTCATGAGAGCTGTAGGAATTCTCCAGGATTTCCACACTTTGGTTTCTAATGTAGGATTGGAGCACTTTTTGGAAGACGAACCTTGTCAATTTGTGAAGCTAACCATGTCTGTGGTGCGGGACTTTCAATTCAGTTACTCTTTGCCTAACCCCATGGTCCACTACAAAATTTACAATATTGCTGTCGACCTTTCTCTCGATGAATTCTGTGCAGCTATTAAGGTACCTCAGTGGGGATCATGTAGAAGGATTAAAGAGCGACCTGCACCACTCATGGATTTATACGCAGAAATTTGCCAAGGGAGAAGCTTCTCGAAGGAGAGTGGGAAAATCCATAACATTCATCTCCCCTCCACTCGCTACTTTGCTTACTTTATTGCCAAGTGTGTTCTTGCTAGGAAAACTGCCAATAAGTTATCTTCGTATGATCTAGCATTCATCTCTGCTGCTCTTAAACGATATAGGACTTATAACTTGGGTGCCTTGATAGCTTTCTGTCTTGCCGCTAACCGCAAGAAAGGTGGAATTTGTGGGGGCCTCATGTCAACACCCGGATTTTTAATCCCAGATGCCCGTTATGCCATACCTCGTAATCCCAGGATTACCATTTTTGCGAGACATAACGGATTGGATAACATAGTACATCATCCATTACAAACCATACATAAGGTTTTACACAAATAAGGATCTCATGATCCAGTCTTTAATACAACAAGCAGCGGAAATAAACGATAGCGTAGCGGTGGGGTCCATCTTCAGGGCACGACGGCAAGGCGAGATAGTCCTAGTTATCATAGCGTCCCGACCATCATCTTGATACTCTCCTTCATAGTCTGCCATGATAATAGCAGGACAAAAGCCATGAGTACTCTTTAAGTACTATAAACTACTACTAGCAAGGGTTATACTTCTAAGTTAAAGTGCTGAATTGAAAGAATAACTATCAAGTTAAGTTTGAAACCTAAGCTGAGTTCTGAAACAAGAAAAGATAAAATAAAAGTCTAGAATCACTTAAGTTGGGAAGCTATTTTCATCTACACAACCCTGTTGTGGTCAAGTCAAGGTTCATCATTCAATTCAAGTTATTTAGAAAACATCTGACAACGAAACAGTATGGCCATTCCAACTGTCCATAACCGCGGACGCGGCTATTCGAATAGTTTGACACTCTGCAGAGGTGGTACACTTTCACCACAAGATTCGATACATCTATCAGGGATAACCCTGAATCATCATACTTAGTATGAAGATAATCAAACATAACCTTCCCTTTACACACCCTAGTACAAGCACATCTCCTATGAGCATGGCCTCCCAACCATGACCATCAGTCATCTTGGGCACTGCATAGGTGGACATCATTGAGAGGTAGCCTCAGCTCAAACCTCTCCCGTGAGGGAACTAATACTAATGCATATAAATTTCCAGCTAAGCCTTACCCAATTCAGGTAATGTGGTTGTACGGTAAATTTGGAATGGTATCGCATCCGAATCCAACCATCAGTTTTATAAAAAGGGTTAAGGCTCATGCCTCATCATTTTCATCATCATAAACCAATTGTGTTTCGCAACACATGTCGAAACATCTCAATAGAATGACTCATCATTCCAAGGTTTTCATAACTCATTTTCACCAAGTGTTCCCATCTAAAATGACTCAAGTTTGATCTATTCTAAAACACTACGATCTTCCCAAGGGCCTAACTACGATCATTCTTGCAATGACCCGCCTGCTTGGAACCCTTACTCGTATTTGGATTGATACCCACTTAGGCCAAAAGCCTAAGCTTGAGGGGAGGCACACCGACACCACACTCATCTCCATACCATTTTGCGTCGGTACTTTGTATATTCATGTTTCGTTCTCTTTTTAGTTTTGGTTCTTTCTTTGCTTTTGCTTTCTAAAACACAAAAAGACCAAAAATATTTCTGTTGTTTCTCTTTGGTTTGCTTCTTCTTTTTGCCTTGGTTTGTTTTTCTCTTTTTGCTTTGTTTGAACTATTCGAAAAACCCAAAAATATTTTGCTTTGCTTGTTCTTCCTTTTTGGTTCTTGTTGTAAAAATCAAAAACACCAAAAATATTTGTTCTTCTTTGGTTTTGTGAGTTTCTTGCAGGGTTCAGCGGCTCTCAGTGGGATTTGGTTTCATATTATTATTCAAGCCACACAAGTGAAGAGCAATAATGAGGATTAATGACAACTTGAGGTGTGGTAAGAGGCAGGTAACGAACACTTTTTGTTTTCATTTTTGTACATATACTCATCATTGTGGGCATGCTTAGTCTATTTGTGTAGCGTGTATGTTATTCATGGATGCTTAGTAGTTCTTGCTTTCATATGATTAGTTCCAGCTTGCTAATAGTTTGTAGCATGTCATATGGATGTTTGCTTGCATTACTCTATTCATAACTTGGTATGACACCATGGTATCCTCCTCTGAATATTTCATTTGAATTGACTTGGCACATGCTCATGCATGCATATGACTGAAATAATCAGTTAAGCCTCGATGAATTATTTTGCCTTGAGGGTCTTGAATCACTTTCATGCCATGATTAGTCCTGTTTTGTTGCAAGCATGATTATGACATCTATTGCTCTCTCGTTTGTCGCTCTCTTACTATTGCTAGCCTTCACTTTCACTGAGTATGTTTTACTCATGTTTCCAACTCCCTAAAACCAAATATTGCCAAAGTGTCCACCATACCTACCTATTAGCATCATTTGCTATTTCCGTGCATATTCAATATGCCATGTTTTCTTCCGAATAAAATGTTTGCTTGTTATGAGAAAGTTAGTTAGTAAAGATCTCACGAACTTGATGGCACAGTTTATTTTCTGCACTTAATAAACCTGAACCATTGTGACTGTCCATGAAAGTTATATGCTTGCAAATTATAGGCTGGGGATTAGCAGAACCGTGCTGTCACGAGGAACGCTTTCAACACCTATAAATATATACCTAGTTGATACCATGATCTTTTGTTTGCGGATGTCGTCGGTGTGAAATAAAAGGGGAGCTTGTAAGTCCATGGAGTTATGTATGTATGTTAGAGAAACGCCTGGGCCGCTGGACTAATCCATGTTGTAATGGTGGAAACCTGTAGCGTAACCATAATAAGTATCTATGAAACATTCTTCTTATAAAAAAAGAGAGATAGCTATTGAGAAAAAAGAAAAGAAAAAAAAGAGATTTGAGAAAAGAGGAAAGAGAGAAAAAAAGCACAATTTTCCCATGGTAAATAGGAAGATTGCTGAGATACTCATTGTCTGCTTGCCTTGTCATTTTGATATGGGGATTCTTCCGTACCATCAGGCAAGGGGTACCCCGTTGACGGTTCTATATGATACGCACGTATTTACGATGACAAGAACTTACAGGTAACTAAAGTTGAGTAGCATGAGAAGCGGCCCTCGTACTCAAGGGACATGGGATTTCCAGTTTATAGTCTGTCAAGCATATAACTCAGATTGGACCTCACTTTTACCTTAACCATATTAAATATGCTTATGATAGGGGCAATGAGAGCTCAAAACTAATGAGTACCATACTTTCAGCATTTGGAAGCCTTTCAAACTACTCAAAACCTTTTCATTTCCTTATTGAGTCTCCACTTATTCTACGAGCACTTCCTTGAGAGTATAGTTGTCATTCTTTGTGTTTGTCTCATTACTTGATTATTTGTGTTATGACTTTGATGCTAGTATCTTTGATATCTTTACTTCTAGTCTTCACCTAAACTTCAGAGGTGCCTTGGTATTCACAATAAAAAGGCAAGCGAGATACCACTCTATCATACCTTGTTATGAGCATTGTAATGTTGCTTATGTTTATGTTTCATGCTACTTATTATTTTTAAGTTGGAATCTCTTCATAGCTTGCAATGCCTATTAAGTAAACTTAGTTGCATACTCTTTATTATGAATTGTCTAAGTAGTTGATCACATGTTGAGAATACATATATCATATGAAGCAAATGTGTTCGTGAAAGTTTCTTTTATCGCACTCAGTTTTCAACTGAATTGCTTGAGGACAAGCAATAAGCTAAGCTTGGGGGGAGTTGATACGTCCAAAACGTATATACTTTCCCGAACACTTTTGCTATTGTTTCTCCTATAAACTTGTGTGATTTGGATGCAACTAACGCGGACTGACACTGTTTTCAGTAGAATTGCTTTGGTGTCTACGTTTTGTGTAGAAAATCAACTATCAGGAAATATCCCGGAAAATATGCCAAAAATCCTATTTCACTAGAAGACTCCGAGGCGAATACGAGGACGGAAGGGGATGGGCCAGCCACACCACCTGGCCGCTGGGCTAGGCCTGGCGCGCCGGGTGGTCCGCCGCCCCACCCCCTCGGTCTCCCTCTTCGCCTATAAGATGCCTTCTGACCTAAAAAACTCAGGGGGTTCGACGTTTTTCCAGAAGGAGTTCCGCTCCGCCGCCACCACCAGATTCCATGAAACAGCACCAGAAACTCCGTTGGCACCCTACCGAGACGAGGAATTGGAGGAGATCATCACCATCGCTTCTCCATCGACCATCCATGTTTCCTCCATCCATGAGTGAGTAATCCCCTCGCTGTAGGGTATGGGGATGGTAGAGATTGGATGAGACTGTTCATGTAATGGCATCAGATTGTTAGGACATGGTGCCTAGTATCTTCTATTAGTGCTTTATGACTTTGTTGCAACTTGTTATGCTTAATGCTTGTCACTAGGGCCCGAGTGCCATGATTTCAGATCTAAACATGTTATTGATTTATTATGATAGTATTGTTTATGGTCTTACCTGCAAGTTATATACACACGTTGTTGTCCGGAACCAATGGCCCCGAAGTAACAGAAATCAGGATAACCAGAGGGAATGGATTTAATGTGAGGATCACATGTGTTCACAGAGTGTTAATGCTTTGCTTCGGTGCTCTATTAAAAGGAGCACCTTAATTGCCAGTAGTTCCCTTGAGGCCCCGCTGCAAACGGGCTGGCAGGACAAAAGATGTTGTGCAAGTTCTCATTGCGAGCACGTATGACTATTTATGGAACACATGCCTAGGATTATCTAGTACTTGGATGCTTTATCTTATTTATCTGTAATTGCCCTATGTTCTGATTGCTATGTGAATTGTCTTATCCATGCAACGCCCGTCCATCCATCCCTATGCCTACCGTACTCGAATCCTACTATTTTCTGCTATTGTTACTACTGTCTTTGCTTTTACTACTGCTGCTACTTTACTATTGCTACTACAAAACTATTGCTACTAATAAACTGCTGTGAGCAAGATTGTTTCCAGGTGCAGCTGAATTGATGGCTCCCCTTATGTCGAATCAATAAATTGGGTTTCACTTCCCTCGAAAATACTGCGATACACCCCCTATACTTGTGGGTCATCAGACACCAACCTTGACATCGTCGTCAAGGAGGAGGAGGAGGCTATCGCATCCGCCGCCGCGCTCCTGCCCCGGAGTACCAAGAGATCCTGGCACGGGGCTACGATGAGGACGCCTTCACCTAGCAGGCCATTGTGGCCAGCGCGAAGGAGGAATACGTCATGTGGGACGGCTACCAGGAGGCCGTCCATCTCACCGGCCTGGTGGTGCAGGTGAAAGCGGGGTGCCTCCACCACCGCCGCTGCCAGTGTGGGCTGCTCTCACCGCGCCGGGGAGATGGATGCATGGCCTGGGCAGGTGATCGACCAATCCGCGCATGCGCCGACTCCGACCGGCGCACCTTTGGACATCATCGGAGTACATCGACCTCGATCCCTAGATGGACGTGGCAACGCCGGCGGCAAGGAGATCGGTAGCTAGGGCTAGGGCCAGGGCCAGTTTAGTTTTCGTCTTTTTATATTTTGAATGTAAATTATATATAAATATGTATGAACTTTGTTAGTTTTAGCGTGAATTGTCTCGGTTTGAATTTCGAAAAAAATCAGCGTGACCCTGTTGACCAGGCACGGACAAATGGGTCGTGCCACTGGGCGCGACTGGCAGGACAGGCCTGACCAGGACCCACAAACGACCACAGTCCGATCCAAACAGACAGAAACGGACCGTTCGGTCCAGATGCCTGACACGGACTGAACTAGCATCGGTCGCCGAGTGACACGCGGAACAACAACTGACTACATTACAAGGACAACGTCGGACGGTGTTGATACTCCTAGATATCATCTCCCCTACTCAAAGTGCTTTCGTTCCTGGAAGGCTCATTACCGACAATGTCCTTATAGCTTATGAATGCGTACACAAAATTAAAAATAAGAGAAAAGGAAAATTTTGCCTATGTGCGGTGAAACCGGACATGCACAAGGCTTACGATAGAGTAGAGTGGAGCTTTTGAAGAATATGATGACCTGTCTTGGTTTTGATGATCGTTGGATTGATTTGGTGATGGCTTGTGTTACCTCAGTGTCCTATTCAATTAGATTCAATTCTCAAATGACCGAGGAGTTTATTCCCACTAGAGGAATAAGGCAGGGGACCCTCTTTTCCGTTATTTGTTTCTGTTATGTGCAGAAGGGCTTTCTAATCTTCTATTGCACGCGGAGGAGATTGGTGACATTGAATGGATCAAAGTGTGCAGGGTGCACCAGTTTGACGCCTACTATTTGTTGATGATTTTTTGATCCACTTGAAGACAGATTTGAATAATGCAATCTCGTTGCAACATGTGTTGGATACCTATTGTACAAACTCAGGGCAATTGGTGAGTGAGGCTAAGTCAAGCATTTTCTTTAGTCCAAACACTAATGTGGACGTGAAGGTATATATATGCAATACTCTAAAGATTAATACAGAGGCTATTTCGGATAAATACTTGGGTCTGCTAGCAATAGTAGGAGCTGATAGGAGTGATTGCTTCTTACACTTTGTTGAGAGTACTACAAAGGATCAATGGCTGGAAGGAAAAACTACTATCTATTGGTGGTAATGAAATTTTTATTAAAGCTATCCTTCAAGCAATTTCGATCCATGCTATGTCGGTTTTCCTCATACCCAAAAAAATCTGTAAAAAAATTATGGATGTGATATCCCAGTTCTGGTGGGGAGATGATGACCAAGAAAAAAAGATACATTGGTATGCATGGTGGAAAATGTGCTTCCCAAAAAACGAAGGTGGCATGGGCTTCAAGGATTTACATTCTTTTAATCTTGCTATGTTGGCAAAGCAGGTGTGGAGATTGATTGATGCGCCTAATTCACTATGTGCTCAAATTCTATGGGCAAAGTATTATCCCTTGGACGATATCTTGCAAGCTAGACCAAAGACTGGATCTCTCTTCACTTGGCAAAGCATAGTCGCTGGTATTCAAACGTTTAAAAGAGGTTGTATTCGGCGAATTGAAAATGGCGAGCGGATTGATATTTGGAAGGACCCTTGGATCCCGAGCAGCCCGAACCGCAAAATTATCACACCTAGAGGTAATTGTATCTTTACAAGGGTTTATGATCTTATTGACCATATTAATCTTAGTTGGGAACATGAATTAATCACTAGTATATTCCACCCAATTGATGCTACGAGGATCATGCAAATTCCTCTAAGTTCGAATGGGTTTGATGACTTCTTAGCTTGACACGGTACAAAATCTAGAATGTTTAGTGTTCGATCTGCATACCATGTGGAGTGGAGATACCAGTACAATGGTCGCACCTGCAGGTCATTGATTAGGGGTTTCTCTGTGAATAATCCTACCTGGAAAAACCTCTGGAAGCTGAATGTCCCAACAAAAGTTAAAAAAAATTGCTGACGACTGATGCACGGTATTCTCCCTATTAAGGACGTCCAATTTAAACGTCATATAGGTACGTATGGCACTTATCCATTGTGCAATGGATCAAATGAGGATATGAATCATATGCTATTTCAATGCCAAGATGCATGATCTGGAAAATCCTCGGTATGGAGCATGAAATATTGGCCACCTTAACTGCAGGGCGGTCTGGACCGGAGGCGCTGCAAAGTTTGATCAAAACCCCAATATCCAATATGCCGGGGTACAACTCGATTAAAACTCAGAAGATTATTGCTGTGGCAGCGTGGTATATCTGGTGGATAAGGCGAGCACGTACTCATGGAGATCAAGTTCCACCGATCCAATATTGTGTGGCCTCTATTCGCGTGATCACATCGAATTCGACACGGAGGACTAGATCGGATTTGAATCCTTCTAAAAGGGTTTGGTCAAAACACATGAGCTCTTTCATGAAACTAAATGTTGATGCATCATATATGGAGATCGAAGGCTCAGGAGCTACTGGGGCGAACATTTGTAATGGCCAAGGAGCTTTTATCGCAGCTTCTTCAACATACATCCCACATGTATCCTCTGCAACTATGTACGGGTGAGGAGCGCATTTGAAACGCTGCGCCTGTTGTTTATGCGGATATTACGATACAAGCGGGAGCATCGGTATTGCGGGAGAGATCTTAATAAGGCTGCTCATTCCATTGCTACGAAATGTTATATTTCCAAACTTTCTTGTAATTGGGTCGATGAAACCCTAGCTCGATTTTGCAAATCCTTGTAAACAATGTAACTATGATTTGATAGCTGCAAGTTTCAGACACACTCTTTTTTCTTATCAGGATACCTAAGGGGACTGAAAGGTTTTAATGAGAAGGCTTGCATGTAATATATGATGTTTTTCTAAAAGAAAAAAAAGACAACGTGGACGGGAAACGCGTCAGATCCTGGGCGAGTTGTCTAAACGGTGGATGTTGGCGACGAGTTGTCTAAACGGTGCATGTTGTCGTATGAAAGTATGAAACTGCATTCGCTGGACACCTTGTTGCATGAAGGGTGCAATTGTTACCTTGAAGAAAATACTACCTCGCTTGTCAGAACCAGTTGACGTTCAATGACACGGACTTAACTAGCACCGGTCACCGAGTGAGACGCGCAACAGCAGCTGACAAGATTTTGCTGGTTTCCCGGGTCTGAAGGGGAGATTGACGGCGGCGACGGGGCATCCCGGTCAGTTTCCGCGAAGCTGAGAGAGATGGGGACATGACTGGCGGTCTGGTCCCACTCCCGTCGCTCGCAACCGCGCACATTGCATCTGGTCGACCACGTTATTATTCCATCCGTCCTTGTCAGGCTGACCTGTTCTTCTCCCCGTGTTTGCAGGTGCAGGTCGGTCCTCGCCCTGTGCAACGTTCCTTGCACCTGGAATACGGAACGCGAGCCTGCATGAGAAGTAGAATTTTCCGCGTTTTGAAAATCTCAGGAGAAATTCAGGCACCGTGCTCGGGGGTGGCTTCCTGGAAGCGACTAATAATTTCGCTAATCACGCAATTCACTAGTCTTGATGATTGAAACTGATCGCCTCTGTGGTGGTTGCGTTTCTATATTCAAGTACCAGGCAGGACAGAGATGAACACCGTCGCGAGAACAAATGGTATAAATTCTGCCTATATATTAAATACTAGATTCGTTTAAATTTAACAAATATGGAACATCTATTTTAAGACGGAAGAAGTATTCTCTTCTATCATAATTAATGTTTTTAAATTTGTTTAGATTCAAATATATCTAGTCATATTTTAATACTCTCTCCAATCCAAATTATTGTTTTTAGATTTGGCTAGATATTCAGATGTATCTTGCACTAAAATATAATTAAATACATCCGAATCTAGATAAATATAAGAATATTAATTTGGATCGAAGGAAATACAAAATACGATTCAAATCTGAGAACACCCATTATGGTCGGAGCGAGTACCATGTACGCCGTACAGCAAAATAAATAAATCATGGTGAGGTCTGACTTGGTACGGAAATAAGTTACTCTCTCCGATCATATTAATGGTTACTAGATTGGATATATCTAGCACTAAAACATATCTAAATGCATCCATTTATGCGACAAATAATATAGATCGGAGTGAGTACTTAACGCCACATGTCTCACTCAAAACTTCCGTCGAAAAACCTATCCGTTAACTTGTCAACTAAGAGAAATGAATTTTCAAAGAAGAATCGTTCCGAAAATGTCAAAGAAAGAAAAACTAAGAAGAGAAATGAAGGACCTCAACGAAGAGCGAAATGTTTGACTCCTTAGCTGAGTTGACCTGCTTTCTGGCAACTCCAGCTGCATCCTTCGCCGTGCAGCAGCCACCCAGACTTTTTTTTTTTTGCCAGGCAGCCACCCAGACCTTTGACTCGCACCGCCGCGCGCTCCTCACATACCCGGCCGAACACACCAGCCAGCCCACCCAATTCCCCACCCCGATTCCAGCGCAACCGAAACAATGGCCGCTGCTCTGCCACGCCCACGCGGGGTGGCCTCCGTCACGGCGGCGCTCGCGCTCCTCGCCATCCTCGCCGTCGCGCGAGGGCAGCAGGAGTACGAGGCCAACGCGCAGGACAACTGCTACGGCAGGAACGACAGCACAGTGCTCGGCTACACCTGCAACGCCACGGCCGCCGCCGCCACCACCCCCTGCGACTCCTACGCCGTCTTCCGCTCGTCCCCACCCTACTACGAGACCGCGGTCTCCATCTCCTTCCTCCTCAACCTCTCCCCGTCCGACATCGCGGGCGCCAACGGCGTGCCCACAGTCTCCCCCGTCGCCGCCTCCCAGCTCGTGCTCCTGCCAGTCCCCTGCCGCTGCGCGCCGCAAGGGTACTACCAGCACAACGCCTCCTACACCATCCAGTTCAGCGGCGAGACCTACTTCATCATCGCCAACATCACCTACCAGGGCCTCTCCACCTGCCAGGCGCTCATCGCGCAGAACCCCAGGCACGACAGCCGGGGCCTCGTCGAGGGGAACAACCTCACCGTGCCGATCCGCTGCGCGTGCCCCTCGCCGACGCAGGCCGCCGCAGGGGTCAGGCATCTGCTCACCTACATCGTCAACTGGGGCGACAGCATCTCCGCCATCGCCGACCAGTTCCGCGTCGACGCACAGGACGTGCTGGACGCCAACAGCATCACCGAGACAGACATAATATTCCCCTTCACCACGCTGCTCATCCCGCTCAAGACCGCGCCCACGCCAGACATGCTCGTCTCGCCGGCGCCGCCGCCCGCTCCGGCCCCACCGCAGGCGCAGACTCCGCCTTCGTCCGGAGGGTCCAGCAGCGGGGTTGCTGTCGGGGTCGGCATTGGTGTCGGCGTCCTTGCGTTGGCGGGCCTTCTTGGCCTGATTTTCTTCTGTGTCCGGCGCCGGCGGCGTCGTACACGGCCCGGCGTTGGGGGAAACGTTGGCCGTGCTGGGAAGGTGGTGGTTATGGACATTCCCTCGTCCTCGGATTACGACCCGCTGGCGTCCGGGAAGCACACGACGGGCACGACAACGACCACCTCCTCGTCGTCCTCGGCGCTGGTGTCCAGCGACGCGCGCGCGGCGGCGGAGGCGATGACGCTCTACAAGTTCTCGGATCTCGAGAAGGCGACGGAGGGGTTCTCGGAGGAGCGGCGGATCGCGGACGCGTCCGTGTACCGCGCGGAGATCAACGGCGACGCGGCGGCCGTGAAGCGCGTCGCGGGCGACGTGAGCGGCGAGGTGGGCATCCTGAAGCGCGTGAACCACTCCAGCCTCGTCCGCCTCTCGGGCCTCTGCGTCCACCGCGGCAACACCTACCTGGTGTTCGAGTACGCCGAGAACGGCGCGCTCAGCGACTGGCTCCACGGCGTGGGCGGCGGCGGCACGCTGGTGTGGAAGCAGCGCGTGCAGGCGGCGTTCGACGTCGCCGACGGCCTCAACTACCTCCACCACTACACCAACCCGCCGTGCGTGCACAAGAACCTCAAGAGCAGCAACGTGCTCCTGGACGCCGACCTCCGCGCCAAGGTGTCGAGCTTCTCGCTGGCGCGGTCGGTCCCCGAGGGCGCCGACGGCGCGCAGCTCACGCGCCACGTGGTGGGGACGCAGGGGTACCTCGCCCCCGAGTACCTGGAGCACGGCCTCATCACGCCCAAGCTCGACGTGTTCGCGTTCGGCGTCATCCTCCTGGAGCTGCTGTCCGGGAAGGAGGCGACGTTCGACGACGGCGGGGACAAGAGAGGGGAGATACTGCTGTGGGAGTCCGCGGAGGGGCTGGTCGTGGAGGGCGAGGACGCGCGCGGCAAGGTGCGGGAGTTCATGGACCCGCGGCTGCAAGGGGATTACCCGCTGGATCTGGCCGTCGCCGTGGCGTCGCTGGCGCTGCGGTGCGTGGCGAGGGAGCCCCGGGGGCGGCCGTCCATGGACGAGGTGTTCGTGACGCTGTCGGCGGTGTACAACTCCACGCTGGACTGGGATCCCTCGGATTACGGCAACTCCCGATCTTCCATCGTCGGGAGATAGTACCACGAGCGTTTTATTTACGGTACATATCAAGGTGGCATATTTCGGTGATGGACAGATTATCTTGGGTCGGATCGTGTTATTTATTGTAAAATCACTTCACTTGCTAGTAACTGAGTATTACTTGATTCGAGCTGAAAGCATAATTGGATCCCCTATAATTTAAACCGTGGAGTAAACTCTAAGTAGTAAATTTTACTTCTCTAACGATGTCTGGATCTAATCGGTCCTTCAAATTTAAGTATTTAATAATTTAACTCCTCAAACAATGTGACTCCCCATGGAAGCGACAGTTTACCACGACGTGGAGGCCTCCGGTGGTCGCCGGAACTTGTGGAGTGAGGGTCTAGCAGGTCGATGCAGTGACGCCCGTGACGCTCCTCGTCGCAAGGGAAACAAAAAGTGGTTGCGCGATGTCGAAGTGGTCATCGGAGCACTGCCATTGACGAGCATCTGAGGCGAAGAACAACAGTCAATGTCGGCAGAGCAACCCAAAGCAAAACAGGGAGGGAGAAGAAGAGTGGGAGGACTGCCTGCTCACCAGGAACGTGACAGAGGGCTTGTGAGGGCCGGAGGAGAACGGCGGCGGTCAGAATCGGCGAAGAAGGGTGGGAAACGAAGGTGGGTAGAAGGGCATTGCGGCAAGGATTGGGGCCGAACACGGTGTCTATTCCTCGAGCGGGAAACGGAGGACTTCGCGACGGAGCTCGTGGGCGACTTAGTGAGGTCTCCTTCGGCGATACGACGACGATGTGGAAGCAATGGCATGGATCGTTCGTGTGTGTGTGTGGGGGGGGGGGTAAAACTAAGAGGGGCAATGCGAGGGCACGGTGGCCGGGGGTTGCGGAAGAGTCTTCGGGTTCATTCCGGTCGGAGTCAGGGGCATCGGTGCTAGCGACGGTGAAATTGGGTGGGTTAGGCGGCAGAGGGAGGCGGCCAAACTTATACTCCGGAGATGCCTCAGACGAATATATTTGAGAGACTTTGCCTCCTTCTTAGGGTGACTTATAATTTTACACCTCTAACCAATACGAGGGATCGGCTAAATACGGTTTAGGAAAGGAAATAATTTTTTGCTTCTTTAACCGATTTTAAGGGATCAGGATAGACAAGAGTTCTTTAGATTGTTACCATCCAGTAATTGCTCTCCTCAAGCCTTTTGTCTAAAAACTGAAGGTATAACACCGGCCATACAACAACTTGTGTCAAACATGTAATTCATACAACAAGATGAAAATTAGAATGGACCTGTACATAAACTTGCCACGTGGGTGTTGGGGAATTAGCACACTCGAACTAAAAATACAAGTGGAATAAGATATATACTTCAGCACCACTCATGTACTAAAGCCACGAATCATTGCTCAATCACGGAAGAAAACATATGGATCAAATATATATGGAGAAATGGATATGTCCTAACTAAGGACAAGTCCTCGATGCTCACAACACACAAGTAGCTGAAATTTGCAGTCAGGTAGGACAAGTCCTATGTTCTCTCAGCACATAGGTATAGCAACAAGCAAACCAATACACATGGATACCAATCATTTTTACGTGGAAAATCTCTCAATTTAAGAGGAAGAACCACGTGGCGAAGCCACCCAAAACTTATTTCACTATTATCAAATGGAGATATAAGTTGTTTTTCTCTAGAGCACTAGAGAATCTCATACACCAAGATACACACAGATCATGGATGCCAACAAGATTTGGGGCACAAGATATAGGGAATGGAACAAACTCACCAAATATGGTGGAACCACAACTTGAAGGAGACAAGGTAGTAGATCTGTACGTTACGACCTTGTGGGTAGATCCCGGTGCTTGATTTAGCTTCTTTCTTCAACTTCTTCATTTTCCCTTCTCTTTTGATTTTCTTCTCCAATGGAGGCTAACCTAGATTTTCATCACCCCACCTTGTAGTGGCTGGATGGGAGGCTTATGATCTCCCTTCTCTCATGTGCAATGTCCAAAATAATCCTTGGTCATAACCCTAAAGGTTGGTGGACTCTTGCACCTGTTTGGGTCGCCTGAAATACTTCAGAAAGGCCATCTCCTCACAACCCACATGAGGAGGACACCCAACATTCTCCCCCATCATACTCATGTGGGGGGCACCGCCATGCCACCTACCTTGCCACATACAAGCAGTCTTGCACTTGGAAATATCTTGGTCATCATATCCGAGCCATTCTTGTAGGTATGGATCTTCTCAAGTTTCAGCAACTTGGAACTCACAACATCTCGAATCCAATGATACCTCACATCGATGTGCTTGGTTTAAGAGTGGAAACATGGATTCTTAGCAAGATGGATAGCACTCTTGCTATCAAAAATAGATTGCAATTCTCTTGATTCATGCCCAATTCTTGCAAGAAGTTCTTCATCCACAACTCTTCCTTGCAAGCCTCACCCGCTGCTATGTATTCAACATGTGTGGTTGATAGTGAAATGCATTTATGCAACCTTGATTTCTATGACACTGCCCCTGCATAAGTCATCAAGTATCGAGAGGCAGACTTCCTAGAATCTGCATCACCGGCATAATCTACATTTGTATAGCCTTGCAATACAGGATCACCGCTTTCAAAGCATAAGCACGATCTAGAAGTACCTTTGATATACCCGAGAATCCACTTCACTACATTCCAGTGAGATTCACGTGGATTTTTCATGAACCATCTAGCAACTCCAACTGCATAGGCAATATCAGGCCTAATGCACACCATGGCATACATCAAACATCCCACGATAGATTGATATGGTACTTTACACATTTATTCTTTCTGCTTCTTGATGCTAGGACATTGTTCTAAACTTAGTTTGTGATGGCCTGCAAGTGGAGAGGTAACAGACCTTACGTCTTGCATGTTGAACCTTTCAAGTACCTTCTCAATGTATCGTTCCTGTGAGAGTCAAAGCTGCTTCTTTGATCTATCACGTGATATTTTCATGCCAAGTATTTGCTTAGCTGGTCATAAATCCTTCATGGAAAATGATTTACTCGATGCCTTCTTGAGGAGAGCAATCATATTTGTGCCATTTCCAAAACTCAGCATGTCATCAACATATAGAAAGAGAATAATGAAGTCACCCTCGGCGCACCTCTTCATAAATACACAGTGATCAGGTTGTGCTTTATGGTATCCAAGATCAGTCATAAATGACTCGAACTTCTTGTACCACTACCGAGGAGCTTGTTTCAAGCCATGCAAGCTCTTCTTCAATCTGCACACTTGGTGCTCCTTTCCTACAACCATGAATCCTTCTGGCTGCTCCATGTATATCTCCTCCTCTCGGTCACCATATAAGAACACTGTCTTCACATCGAGTTGGTCAATTTCCAAGTCCATGGTGGCAGCCATGCCTAGCACAACAAGGATCGAAGACATCTTGACCACTGGGAACAATATCTCATTGAAGTCAGTACCCTTTTTCTGACTGAAACCTTTCACAACCAATCTAGACTTGTACCTAGGATGTGATCTATGCTCTTCAACCTTCACTCTATACACCCACTTGTTCTTGAGCGCTTTCTTGCCCTTTGGCAAAGACACCAACTCGAAGGTGTCGTTCTCATGCAGGGAATTCATCTCACCCCGCATGGATTACAACCATTCATTCTTATGCTCATCAGACACTTCATCCTCATGGAATGAAGTTTCACCTGCATCAATCATCAACACATATTTATGTGGACTATACCTTGTGGAAGGTACTGAATATCTTCCACATCTCCTCAACTACTAAACTGGTGGTGGGGAATCAGGTGGATTAACATCACCTTGATCATCATCATCATATTCATCTGATGGTTGTTCATGTTCCTCACTTGTACTGCCTTGTTCAGCTGCATCATTGTCGTCTTCAGCATCATCATCCCCCCCTATGATTTTCATGCACGAGAGGAGGATTAACTAGACCTAAGTCAATCTGAGGTGTGGTGGACTATGACTTCTCCGGTTTCCCAATATCTTGCATTGTTTCATCTTCAATGAAACCACATCTCGGTTTCTAAATGTCTTCTTCTTGACTGGATCCCACAATCTATATCCAAATTCATCACTTGGACTGCTGAGATAGATGCATTGTTTTGTCTTTTATCAAGCTTAGATCTCTCGTCCCTCGGGATGTGCACAAATGCCTTCTAGGCAAAGACCTTCCATTTCTCCTGCAAGAGGAACTGAGGGGGACATGATTAGTACATACATAGCATGAATTAATGCTTCAGGACAAAAAGAATTAGGTAAGTTTGCATGACAAAGCATAGTTGTGACCCTCTCGATAAGTGACGAGAGGTAACCTCGGCAATGCCCATGGTTATGGACTTAGGGTTTCATGAAAAAGAAAACACTAGGGATTTTGTCGGCTGATCAGACAAACAAGAGAGTCAAAGTCGTCTGATTGATTATGATCAAATCAATTACAGATCGCTCAAGGATTTCTTCGGTGCCTCTCCTTTGGCTCCTCCCACCCTATATATCATAGGTTGGGTCTACGAATAGGTTACAATCTTACAATTACAAGACTAATACAATGTCGATTTCTATTTCCTTATCTAGCAAGCTATGCTTTCCGTCGGATGCTTCCTAGGCCTTCTTCTTGGGCTTTGTGGGCTATGAGCCATCTTGTAACTGGGGTAGCTAATCATAAGGACCTGAGTAGTTATACCCATGTCAGTAGCCCCCGAGACTCCATCCGAATCACAGATTCGGGTTGAGCCTGAAAGACAAATTTGCCATAAGCAATAGTTTTTCTTTTGTTTAAATCATTGTAGGGATTTGGTTCAACCGGCATGATGCATCCGATGGATTGGGAATCAGCTAATTGCTCCAGGGAAAAAACACCGTGAACCTACATCAAATTCAAGTCCCTAGGCTTGAACTTGGAGTTTGCTAGCGTAATTCAGTTCGGACCGCTGAGGTCTTATCGAATACTAAATTCCAGTTCTATCATTTTGGGTACCCAACGCGTCCGTCGGGATTTTTCATCATATCGATGATACGGATAATTTACTGGCAGAGCGCATTCACGTGCGGTTACCAGGCCACACATGATAAATCCTGGGTTCTTACCTTCATGTCATGGACACGGTATTCATACTTTATTTATCGTGTGAGGCGTGGTCCGAGATTTTTTGAGATTTTATCGACTGTCTTGTTTGGTTGTTGGAGTTGCTGAAGTTTGTCAGCTTTTTATTTTTTTTCAAGTATTGTGTATAAATGCTCCTGATGGGAGAAAACATTTGAGGATACAACGATGTAATATTCATAAGTTCATATCTTTTCGATTATGTTGGAGATTTTATTTTATCGGGTATGCTTTCAACATACGAGGATAATTTTCTTCGGGTCACACTATGAGTATGTAGAGTGAAGTTTTTTCTATTGCATGCGTGACATCGCTCCCGAAGGGAGTAGCAGCCGAGGCTACAGTCGAATATTTGTATTGGATTATAGGCTCATGTTTCTAGTCACCCGAGAAAATTTTCAACTGAGGTCTTCTTTTTGTAGAATCGGCACAAGGCCTTTATCGGGTGCACGACGGTTCTCCCAATGAT
This sequence comes from Avena insularis, assembly GCA_023614405.1. Lineage (NCBI taxonomy): Eukaryota > Viridiplantae > Streptophyta > Magnoliopsida > Poales > Poaceae > Avena > Avena insularis. Next base: position 203,799,781 of record CM042694.1, read on the forward strand.
ACTATGTCCGGATGCTCTCATCGGAACATAAGCTTGTGGTTATGACTTGGTTTGTCTATTTTACCTGATATTGTGACAACTTATGCAAGCATCAATATATTCTATTGATGGAGCCCCTGAGTATAGAAATGATAAGAACTAAAGTTGAGTTTAGAAGAACTTATCTTTTATTATAAAGCTGAAGGCGAAGGTACATGTTTCGGCATAATTGACTGGCCATTTTCCTTTATTTGATGTAAATTGCGGAAAAATAAAAATTATAAGCATAGAAACATCACAGTTGCACAACGTTCCATGGATTGAAGTACTTGGCTCCTGTTTTCTTGTCTTGGAGCCGATATGCCCCGCCGGGGATTACTTCTGTAATGATGTAAGGCCATTCTCATGATGATTCCAGCTTTTGGTGACCTTCTTGCTTGAGACGAAGGACCAGGTCCCCGACGACAAAAGTCCTGGGTAGTAATCATCGGTTGTGGTACTTTTGTAAATTCTGCACATATATGGTTGCTCTTTGTAAAGCAATGTTGCGAGCTTCATCGAGTGCATCAACGTCATCTTCAAGTGCTTCTTGGGATACTTCTTCATAATATTCGGTGACTCGGGGAGACTCATGAATTACTTCGACTGGAAGGATAACTTCTGCACCATGGACCAGGAAGAAAGGTGTTTGTGTTGAATTGTTTTGGGTAGTGCGTAGGCTCCATTGGACGAAGGGTAACTCATCTACCCAGGATCCTTTTGCTCTATCGAGTGGTGCCAACAGTCTTTTCTTAATACCACTGGTGACGAGACCGTTGGCCTTTTCTACCTGCCCATTGGTTTGTGGGTGAGCAACCGAAGCGTAGCTTACTTTTATACCCATCTCCTTGCAGTACTACTTGAACTCGTTAGAGGTAAAGTTAGTTCCATTATTGGTGATAATACTGTTTGGTACCCCGAATCGGAACACTATTGATTTGATAAAATTCACAGCTGGCATTCCATCCTGAATAGTGACGGCATTGCTTCAATCCACTTTGTAAATTTGACGACTGCTACTACTAGAAAGACATGTCCTCCTGGCAAAGATTTATGAAGTTTACCCACCATATCGATTCCCCACTTAGCGAATGGCCAAGCAAGAGGTATGGGGTTATGTTCTGCAGTAGGTGCGTTGGGTTTTGCTGTGAAATGTTGACATGCTTCACATGTTCGCACGATATCTTTTGCATCTTGTACTGCTGTGAGCCAATAGAACCCTGCACGAAAAGCTTTGGCTGCAATTGCTCGGATGCTGGCATGATGGCCACACACTCCTTCATGTATATCCTTAAGGATGATCTTCCCTTCCTTTGGTGTAATGCATCATTGTAGCACCTCTGATATGCTTCTTTTGTACAATTCTCCTTTAATGACTCTGAAAGCTTTAGACCAACGTGTGATTCAGCGTGCTTCTATCACATCCTCGGGGAGTTCTCCTCTCATCATGTATACTACGTATGGCTCCATCCATGTGGGCTCTATTATCATGACTTTGTCGATTTCTAGCTCTTCATATAGGACTTCTTCTGTGCTTTCAGGTGCCGGCGCAGCCCCCGAGTCTTTTTGCAACTTGACCTTCTTTCGTGTTTTTGGCACTATGCACCCTTTTGGCTTTGATGGAGTGTTCCGTTATTTCCTCACAGAAAAATTCGGGTGGTACTGGTAAGCATAAGGATCCGATATTTGCCAAATTATTGGCCTCTTCATTGCTTACCCTTCATATGTGTGAAACTTCACATCCGTCAAATTGAGATTCCATGATGTTGTATAGATCACGATAAGCAATCATGTTGTCACCGACAATATCGCACTTGTTCATTGCTTATTGTGCCACAAGGTTGGAGTCACCAAATATCTTTAAGTGAGTTGCACCACAAGCTTTAGCCATACGCATGCCGTGTAACAGAGCTTTATATTCAGCTTTATTATTTGATGCATTTGCAAAACTCATCCAAAGTATGTGGCACATTTTGTCACCTTGAGGTGACACCAAGATGACCCCAGCTCCTGCTCCTTCTGTCCTTTTGGACCCATCGAAAAACATTGTCCATGCACTGGAGAGGTCCAGCGGGCCCGCGCATTGTAGTTTTGTCCAGTCAATGATAAAGTCAGGCAAAACTTGTGATTTAATTGTTTTGCATTTCTCGTACATGATATCTCGAGGGGATAGCTCAATGCCCCATAGAGAGACGTGCCCTGTGGCTTCTGGATTGTTAAGAATATTGGAGAGAGGTGCTTCATTAACCACTATGATCGGGTGTTCCGAAAAATAGTGGCGTAGTTTGCGTGCTGTCATGAAAACTCCATAAGCTAGCTTCTGATAATATGTTTACCTTTGTTTGGATAGAGAGCTGACCTCACTTAGGAAATAAACTAGTCTTTGAACATCATGGGTTTTCCCTTCATCGGGTCGCTCGATGACTAAAGTTGTACTTACCACCTGATTAGTAGCAGCAATATAGAGAAACATGGGTTCTTTTCTTGTGGGGACACGAAGACAGGGGATATTGAAAGTGTTTTCTTGAGGTCTTCGAAAGCACGCTGAGCTTCATCCATCCATTTGAATTTATCTGATTTCTTCATGAGGGCATAGAACGGTAATGCTTTTTCACCTAAACGGGCGATAAAATGGCTGAGTTCCGCAACTCGTCCAGCCAATTACTGCATGCCTTGAAGATTTATTGGCTTTTTCATCATGAGTATTTCCTGTATTTTCTCGGGATTTGCCTCTATTCCTCTTGCTGATATGAGGTATCTGAGGAGTTGCCCTGTAGGGACTCCAAAGGAGCACTTCGTCGGGTTAAGCTTGATGCAGTATTTGTCGAGGTTATCAAATGTTTCTCGAAGATCATTGATAAGGGTTGACCCTTGTTTTGTTGTAACTATGACATCATCGATATAAACTTGCACATTTGTTCCGATTTGGCTTCCTAGGAAATTTTGCATCATCCGATGATACGTTGCACCTGCATTTTTTAGTCCAAAGGGCATTGTTGTGGAGCAGAATACACCATAGGGTGTGATAAATGTTGTTTTATTCTGGTCTTCCTCCTTCAACCGAATCTGGTGGTATCCTGAGTATGCGTCTAGAAAGGAAAGACATTCGCACCCTGCAGTTTCATCGATTATTTGATCGATTCGTGGTAGTGGGAAGTGATCCTTTGGAAAATGTTTGTTTAACGTAGTGAAGTCAATGCACATAGGTACCTCCTTTGTGTTTTTCTTCGGGACGCATACTAGATTGGCAACCCACTCTGCTTTCTTAAGTTCTTTGATAAATTAGGCGTCTGTCAGACGATGGAGTTCTTTTCCAATGGTCTTGCGTTTTGGTTCTACGAAATGACGATGTGACTATTTTAGTGGCTTGCCTTCAGGATTCAAGTTAAGTGTGTGATCAGTGAGTTCCTTAGGGATTCCTAGCATGTCGTCTAGCAACCATACAAAAATCTCCCAGTGCTCATGGAGGAACTTTATGAGCGCACTTTCCTATGCGAGACCGAGATTGGAGGCCACAAAGGTTGTATTTTTGGATCCGTGGGGTGCACCTGGACTTCTCGTGTATCTTTTGTGGTGTCAAAAGCTTGGCCAGGGTTAGCCCGTGATGTTGCTAGGGGCTCTGCTTCCATTGAGACATTGAGTTGCTTGAATACTTTCTCCATCCCAAGGATTCAAAGATTTTATTGAATTCCTGATCACAGTTATCGGATCGGGTGAAGCTGCCTCTCACGGTAATGATTCCTCTTGGTGTTGGCATTTTCATTACCATATATGCATAGTGTGGCACAACCATGAACCGTGCAAAGGTTGGTCGTCCCAAGATTGCATGGTATTGCGGCGGCCAATCCATAACTTCAAACTCGAGCTTTTCGTGCCTGAAATTATCTTTGGACCCGAAAACAACGTCAAGATAAATTTTACCCAAAGGAATTTCGGCTTTACCTGGGACAATGTCGTGGAAAGATGTCTTTGTTGGATCCAAATTTGTCAAGGAAAAGTTCATTTCCCGTAGGGTTCTGGCGTAGATTATGTTGATAGTACTTCCTGCATCCATGAAGACCTTGCTCATATCAAATCCGCTGATTGTGCCTCTACTACTAGAGCTGAGTGTCCTCGTCACGGGACCCGAAGTGGGTGGTCGGCTCTGCTGAATGTAATTTCTTGTTCGGACCAATGGAGATACTCAGGTGTAGGCGGTGTTGTTGTTACTGCCAAGTTGACTTGTCGAGTGATCAATTTTTGGATCCTGTTTGACGGGAGCCCTTTTTGGATCATTGACATTGCACCTTTGGACCTTGGGTACTCATCCTCCTGATTTTTGTTTACTACGGTTTGTGGTTGCCCTGCTGTCGGTTATACTTGTAGCGGTGGTGGTGTGATACGTCCATTTTGCATCACTATTCTATATCATAATTTACTGTTATTCATTGATATATTTCATATTAAGATATGATACTTATGTTATTTCATCTGTTTTTGCATGATTGATGACTTTTGGAGCATGGACCGCTGCAGTCAGGATTTTGATGGAAAAAGGTGCTGTTTTGAGGCAAAATTCGCGAAGATCAGAAAATCCGGGAAAATACATGGAAAATCCTATTTTTTTCAGAAGACGAAGAAAGCCAGAAGGGGAAGTGGAGATGGGCCACAGGGAGCCCACACTACCCCCTAGCACGGGCCACCCTAGGCCGCGCCACCAGGTGGTGTGGCCGCCCTGGTCCACCCCTGGCTCTCCCCTCTGGCGTATATTATCCTCCCGAAACCCTAAGACTCGGGGAGCAACCACAGAAAGATTCCGCCGCCTCTGCGGGGCGAAAAACACTGAGAGAGAAAGATCTCTCTGGTAGATAGAATTCTGCCGGGGGAATTCCTTCCCGGAGAGGGGAGATCGTCGCCATCAACACCACCATCAAGCTGGACTTCATCGGGATCATCATCATCACCACCATCATGTCCACCAGCACCATCATCACCACCTCCATACCGCTATAACAATTGGGTTGAATCTTGCATAGTTCTTAGGGGAAACTTTCCCGATGTTGATTACTCCTTGTAGTTGATGCTATTGAGTGAACCATTGAATTATTGTTTATGTTCAGATTGTTATACATCATTATTTCATCTCTGATCATGATCCATATGATGTCTTGTGAGTAGTTCGTTTTGTTCTTGAGGACATGGGAGAAGTCATGTTGTTAGTAGTGGAATTCTGTTGAGAAAGATTCAATAGTTTGATATTTAAGTTGTGGTGTACTTCTTCTAGTGGTGTCATGTGAATGTTGACTACATGACACTTCACCTATATGTGCCTAGGGGAATGCATTGTGTATTTGGCTACCAATCATAGGGGTTCCCGGAGTGACAGAAACCTGAACCCCCGTTAGGAAACCATTGCACAAGGGACGTTAGGGTCTTAGAGTTTAAAGTTGTGGTTAGGTTTCTACCTTAATTACTTTCTTGTACTTGCGGATGCTTGCAAGGGGTATAATCACAAGTATGTATTAGTCCTAGGAAGGTCAATACATTAGCACAGGTTCACCCACACAACACTTAGCAAACTAAAGAAGATTAATCAACTATATGAAGCGAAAGCACTTGACGATATTCCCGTGTGTCCTCGAGAATGTTTGGTCATCTTAAGTAATACAACCGGCTTGTCCTTTGCTAAAGAAAGGATTGGGCCACTTGTTGCATTTACTCTTATTGTCTTTTATTTACTCGTACTTTATTTACCCGCATTATCAAAAACCCCTCAAAATCCGTTTGCTAAGTATTTACAGAGAATTCCTACTCCTAGCCACTAGCCAGCACCTTCTGCTCCTCGATGGGTTCGACACTCTTACTTATCGAAAAAACTGCGATACACCCCCTATACTTGTGGATCATCAAGACTATTTTCTAGCGCCATTGTCGGGGACTGAAGAACAAGAAGAAGCTCCCACGTCAACTGATACGTTGCAAACGTATCCATAAATTTTGATGTTCCATGCTTGGTTTTATCTACTTTCTTATGTTTTGTCCACACTTTAGAGTACTTTTCATATGATTTCTTGGACTAACCTATTAACAAGAGCCACAGTGTCAGCTGCCTGTTTTTTGCTATTTTTGGTTCCAGGAAAGTCAGAAAATGAATATTCTCGAAATTGGACGGGACAAAAGCCAAAGTCAGTTTTTCACCGAGGGACACCTAGAGCCAGAATATGAGACAGAGAGGGGATGGGGCTCGGCCACACCACCTGGCCGGCAGCCTCGCCCACGCCAGGTGGTTTGGCCGCCCAGTGCACCCCTCCTTCCTCCTATATATTGCCTCAGATACGGAAACCCTAAGTACCCGATCAAAAATCCACGAAGAGTTCAGAGCCGTCATCTCCATCCCTAGATCGGAGGATCTGGCTCTTCCGGCACCGCCGGAGAGAATTCACCCTGGAGGCCTTCTTCATCATCATGCAAGCCTCCGGTGTGATGCGTGAGTAGTTCATCTCTGGACTACGGATCCATGTAGTAGCTAGATGGATGGTTCTCCTCCTTTGTGCTATCATGTTTAGATCTTGTGAGCTCCGTTCATGATCAAGATCATCTATTTGTAATTCTGCATGTTGTGTTTGCAGGGATCCGATGGATATTGAGATGCTATTTCAGATTGATTATTGATTCTATCATGTCTTTGTTATTTGTGATCTTGCATGCTTTCCGTTGTTACTAGCTATCTTGGCCAAGTAGATGCTAGCAACTCCAAGAGTTAGTATTTATGCTCGATAGTGGGTTCATGCCTCTGGTAATCCGGGGAAGTGATGTCTACGCACTTCTATTCTTGTAGACAGTTGTTGGGCCTCCAAGTGCAGAGGTTTGTAGAACAGCAACAAGTTTTCCCTTAAGTGGACCACCCAAGGTTTATCAAACTCAGGGAGGAAGTGGTCAAAGGTATCCCCTCTCAAGCAACCCTGCAATCAAGATACAAGAAGTCTCTTGTGTCCCCAACACACCCAATACACTTGTCAGGTGTATAGGTGCACTAGCTCGGCAAAGAGATAGTGAAATACAAGTGGTATGGATAATTATAAGTGGTAATGGTGATAGAAAATGACTTGATGGTGTGGAAAAGACTAAAGGCAAACTAAAATAAAGATGGAAGCAAGCAAACATGTAACAAATCTAATAGCAAACGGTGTTTCAGTGCTTAGAAACAAGGCCTAGGGATCATACTTTCACTAGTGAACACTCTCATATAAATATATTCTCTTTATGATACTACTCTTAACTACTCTCTGGTTGGACACTCTAATCCATGGTAGGGCTATAATAGCACACCTCAAAGTTCATCTTTCCCATCTAGATAACCCCACACTATCACCTTGAGCACTAGATGGTTCAAACAAACACCACAATTTCATAAAGACATCCAACTCCAAATATAACTCATAACAAGTATTTGTAATCTCTAGCCTAAGTGCCACCATGGTGTGCACACTGTCACTTTCACAAGCATGGGGAGAGCAGAGATCTATTAAAGCACTTGGGTAGCAAGGTAGATCTATAGATTACAAGATCATGATCACAATATGATCATGCATAGAGAGAGAGATGAACACATAGCTACCGGTAGAACCCTTAGCCTCGAGAGAGAACTACTCCCTCCTCATCATGGGAATCAGCAACGGTGATGGAGATGGTGGTGGAGATCGATGGAGATGGCTCCGGGGCACTTCCCATCCTACAGGTGCCGAACAAAGACTTTCTCGTCCCCGAATCTCCCTTCGTGGTGGCGGTCATGGAACTTTTCGTGGATTTCTGATTGACGATCTAGGGTTTTGGTATCGGAGGCTCTTATAGGCGGAGGAAAGGTCGATGGTCGCCAGGGGGCCCACATGCCTCGGGCGCGCTGCTGGCCCGCGCCAAGGGGGGGTGTGGCCACCCTGTGGCCCCTCTCCGACTCTCCTTCTGGCTCCGTGAGTGTTCCGGGAAAATAGTAACTTTGGCTTTTGTCCCGTCCAATTCCGAGAATATTCATTTTCTGACTTCCTGGAACCAAAAACAACAGAAAATAGGCAACTGGCCTGTGGCAACTTGTTAATAGGTTAGTCCAAGAAATCATATGAAAAGTACTCCAAAGTTGGAACAAAATACAAGAAAGTAGATAAAACCAAGCATGGAACACCAAAAATTATAGATACATTTGCAATGTATCAACATCCGCAAGCTTAACTCCTGCTCGTCCTCGAGTAGGTAACTGATAAAAAGAAAGAATAATTTTTGAGGTGACATGCACCATCATAAACTTGATCAAAGTATTTGTAAAACATTCAAAGCTGGGATCATAGTACTTCAATCATAACATGAAAGACAAAGTTCTAGCAATAAGACAAAGAAACTATGATGCAACATGAAAAGGCACAAACAAAAGATTCATGAATAACAATGCTTTGCAAGACGTTTGTTTGTTTCACATAAAGAAAACATAGCATAATAGTATTCAGCTTGTCCCTCAATAGAGTAGCAAATATAAATGCATAGGACACCTTCAAAGTTCATAAGAGTGACTAGATACAAATAGTTTAAAACAAGCAATATCAAGATATGCATCAATCAACTAGTCTTGGGACAATGCACATAGAACTAAGAATGGCCACTATGCTCTCAAAGTAGGTGCATAAAGTTAGAAGGTGGAGACTCAATATAATGGTGGAAGAAAGGCCTTTTTTTTTAAAGGAAGTAGGTATTCAAGTCTCATAAAGAGCTTCCAAAAATTATGGTACTTATAGCTTTCAGCTCTCATTGCCCCTATCATAAGCATCTTGAAGTGATTAAGGTTAAAGTGAACAAACTATGGTGTACATGCTTGACGAAGTATAAGTTAGAAACCTCATGTCCCTTGAAAACGAGGGCCGCTCCTCATGCTACTCAAGTTTAGTCACCGGTAAGTTCTTGTCATCGTAAGTACATGTGTATCATAGAGAACTGCCAACAGGGTACCCCTTGCCCGATGATACGGAAGAATCCCCATATCAAAATGACAAGGCAAGCAGACAACGAGCATCTCAGCAATCTTCTTATTTACCATGGGAATATGGTGCTTTTTTCTCTCTTTCCTCTTTTCATAGTATCTTTTTTTCCTTTTTCTCTTTTTTCTCAATATAGGACTCTTTTTTTATAAGAAGAATGCTTCATAGACAGCTCATTATGGTTACGCTGCAGGTTTCCACCAAGTCAGCATGCATTAGACTAGCGGCCCAGGCGTTTCTCTAACACATATACATAACTCCATGTACTTACAAGCTCCCCTTTCATTTCACACCGACGACATCCATAGACAAAAGAGGATGATATCAACTAGGTACAATGTACTAGTGCACTGTTGAAAGCGTTCCCCATGACAGCATGGTTCTGCTAATCCCCAACAAATAAGTGTAAGCATATACAACATAGACGACACAAGGTTCAAGTTTATTAAGGGCAAGAAAAGTAAAGTGTGCCATCAAGTTCGTGAGAGCTTTAATCACTAGTTTTCTCATAACAAGTTTAATTCGGAAGGTAAACAAAAACATGAATATACTTGGAATAGCATATGCTAGTAGGTAGGTATGGTGGACTCTTTGGAATAACTTGGTTTAGGGAGTTGGATGCATGAGTGGAACCCATACTTGGTTGCGAAGGCTAGCAAAAGACTGGGAGCGACAAACTAAGAGAGCAATAATGGCCATAATCATGCAGAGCGACAAAACATCATTGATCAAACCATAAAGTGATACTACAAGTTGAAAACTAAAGGATCATAAAGGCTATGGTGACTTGGAATAGTCATAACATGGTGTGAGCATGCGCCAAGTCAACCCAAATAAAGCATCAAAGGAGAATATCACTATATTATGCCTTAATATGCTAAAACAACACATGATCCTTCAAAGGCACATTAAGCAATCTCAACTGTTTATAACAAGTCATGCTACAGCAAAGAATACTAAGCCTAAAGCCAAAGCAATATCAAGCATGGCATGACAAAGCATAGGCCACAGTCAAAAACAAGCTCTCTTTACCACTTAAGCATGAACTTTCCTACTATTTTCCAATCCAAACCAAACTATTTGAAAACCAATACATGAAAGAGGGGGTCCAACCAATTTATTCAGCAAACTAAGAAAACCAAGCAAACGAAAAACCAAAACAAAAACGAAAAAGAAGACGCTCCAAGAAGAACACAACTGTACATGTAACAATAAAAATGAAGTGTTTGGAAGAAACCTGGAATTTTTATTGATGAAGAAGGGGGATGCCTTGGGCATCCCCAAGCTTTGATGCTTGTAATTCTTGGATATTTCTTGGGGTGACACGCGTGGCATCCCCAAGATTGAGCTTTAGTCCATCCTTCATCTCATTACTCATTTCTTCCATACACCTGAAATTTTTCCTTCATACAAAACTTCACACAATCTTTATTAGCAACATTAGTGCACTCAAGATAATAGGTCTTTAGGTTCAGTTCCAACACCAATAAAACTTCCATTAAAAATACTAGCTACTGTAGCACTTCACTCAAAAAGCTCAATTTCCCAAAAGAACTCAAAAATGAACCAACAACAAGCAAATGCAAATAATGGCAGAAATCTGTCAAAACAGACTAGCAGGTAAAGACGAATTTTTTCTAAGATCTTTTGTTGCTCAAATCGAAAAGTGTTGAACTAACAAAAGTTAGATAACAACCTGGGACAGAAGCACAAAAATTCACGCCACAAAAGGACGTACATAGATTTTACACGAATATTTATGGTGAAGCACATAAATCTGTTTCGGGACATCAACTTTCCCAATCATTACTTCTCTATCATTAGAGGTTACTCTTGGCACAAAAAGCAAATAAAAAGGATAAGGAGCTGTTATTACTGAAGTAATAACTTCCAAGACTCATCTAAAACTTTTGGGTTATCTCCCAATAAGTACTTTTCTTTAGGGCCTTTAAGTTAGACATGATAGTTTGAGAAGATGCTCACATAAGAAATATGAATTGAAGTAAAAGAGAGCATCAAGAAGAAAATTCAAAACACATTTAAGTCTAACCCACTTTCTATGCATAGGAATCTTGTAAAGAAACAACTCATGAAAGCACAAAGCAACAAGCATAGGAAAGCAAAACAAGTGCAACTTCAAAATTTTCAACATAAAAAGGGGAAACTTAATATTATTGAGATACATAAAACCATGTTTCCCTCTCTCATAATAACTTTCAGTAGCATCATGAATAAAATTAACAATATAACTATCACATAAACCATTCTTATCACGAGCCACATGCATAAAAGAATTAATACTCCCCACATAAGCATAGTCATTCTTATTAATAGTGGGAGCAAATTCAACAAAATAGCTATCATTATTATTCTCATCACCATAATCATCAATTATAGGAGACATATTGTAATCATAATTAATTTTCTCCTCAATAGTAGTGGACTGAAAATATCATATTCATCATTGTAATCATCATATATTGGAGGTTTGGTATCATCATAAGCAATAGAATATCTATCTTCCAAAGCTAGGGAACTAAAAAGATCATTTTCATAAAAACTAGCTTCCCCAAGCTTAGACTTTTCCATAGCATTAGCAACAATGGTGTCCAAAGAATTCATACTAATAACATTGCTATTAGCATGCAAATAAAGTTCCATAGGTTTTTTAATTTTCTCTTCAAACACTTCATGCCCTAACTCAAGATAAATACTATAAAGCTCTCTAATTTTTTTGTTGTTTTCCATTAAGCCTAACTAGTGAAAACAAGAAACAAAAAGACAAAATTGCAGAATCTAAAGGAAATAACTTCAAGAACTCACACCGGAGGATGTGCGTACCTTTTACCTTACCTCCCCGGCAACGGCGCCAGAAAATAGCTTGATGTCTACGCACTTCTATTCTTGTAGACAGTTGTTGGGCCTCCAAGTGTAGAGGTTTGTAGAACAGCAGCAAGGTTTCCCTTAAGTGGATCACCCAAGGTTTATCGAACTCAGGGAGGAAGTGGTCAAAGGTATCCCCTCTCAAGCAACCCTGCATTCAAGATACAAGAAGTCTCTTGTGTCCCCAACACACCCAATACACTTTTCAGGTGTATAGGTGCACTAGTTCGGCGAAGAGAGAGTGAAATACAAGTGGTATGGATAATTATAAGTGGTAATGGTGATAGAAAATGACTTTATGGTGTAGAAAAGACTAAAGGCAAACTGAAATAAAGATGGAAGCAAGCAAACATGTAACAGATCTAATAGCAAACGGTGTTTCAGTGCTTAGAAACAAGGTCTAGGGATCATACTTTCACTAGTGAACACTCTCATATAAATATCTTCTCTTTATGATACTGCTCTTAACTACTCTCCGGTTGGACACTCTAATCCATGGTAGGGCTATAACAGCACACCTCAAAGTTCATCTTTCCCATCTAGATAACCCCACACTGTCACCTTGAGCACTAGATGGTTCAAACAAACACCACAATTTCATAAAGACATCCAACTCCAAATATAACTCATAACAAGTATTTGTAATCTCTAGCCTAAGTGCCACCATGGTGTGCACGTTCGATTCACACATGGGGAGAGAAGAGATCTATTAAAGCACTTGAGTAGCAAGGTAGATCTATAGATTACAAGCTCATGATCAGAATATGATCATGCATAGAGAGAGATGAACACATAGCTACCAGTAGAACCCTTAGCCTCGAGAGAGAACTACTCCCTCCTCATCATGGGAATCAGAAACATCGATGGAGATGGTGGTGGAGATCGATGGAGATGGCTTTGGGGGCACTTCCCCGTCCCGGCAGGGTGCCGGAACAGAGACTTTCTGTCCCCCGAATCTCCCCTTCGGTGGCGGCAGCGAGTGCGGAACTTTTTGTGGATTTCTGATTGACGATCTAGGGTTTTGGTATTGGGAGGCTGTTATAGGCGAAGGAGGCAAGGTCGGTGGCCGGCCAGGGCCCACAAAGATGTTCTCGGCGCTGGCTGGCCACGCCAGGGGGTGTGGCCACCCTGTGGCCCCTCTCTGACTCTCCTTCTGGCTCCGTGAGTCTTCCGGGAAAATAGTAACTTTGGCTTTTGTCCCGTCCAATTCCGAGAATATTCATTTTCTGACTTCCTGGAACCAAAAACAGCAGAAAACAGGCAACTGACACTATGGCATCTTGTTAATAGGTTAGTCCAAGAAATCATATGAAAAGTACTCCAAAGTTGGAACAAAACACAAGAAAGTAGATAAAACCAAGCATGGAACACCAAAAATTATAGATACATTTGCAATGTATCAGGAAGTGATAGAAATCTCTAAGGTACTAGATGTGTTGTTGCTACTAGGGAGAAAACAACAATCCTTTGTTCATAGAACAATCGTATTGTTTACTTTACACGTAATTCGTAATGCAATTATTCGTTGCTTGCAACTTAATACTGGAGGGGGTTCAGATGATAACCTAAAGGTGGATTATTAGTCATAGATGCAGTTGGATGGCGGTCTATGTATAATGTTGTAATGCCCAATCGAATCTCAAAGGAGTCAAGATGAGTAATATATGCTTGTATGCTTTCTTGATGTTTGTCAATTGCCTCGCTGTAATTTGTTCACCCAACATGTCATCTATCTTAAGGAGAGCCACCTCTAGTGAACTATGGACCCCCAGTCCTTTCTTTTACTATCAATCTACAATCAACTGTTTACTGTTTTGTGTTTACTTTCTGCAAACTATTACTTTCTTCCACTCGAAACGTTTAATCCTTTGTTTTCAGCAAAACCGGTGAGATTGACAACCTCATCGCAAGTTGGGGACAGAGTTCTGTGGTTGTGTTGTGCAGGTCTCCACGTTGTTGCTGGCACCGGTAGTGCGCCCTGCCAAAGTTCAGCTAGCTACACCTTTGGGGTGTTTCCTTGCTCCTACTGGATTGATAACCTTGGTTTCATAACTGAGGGAAAACTTACTGTTGTTCTCATCATACCTTCCTCTTGGGGTTCCCCAACGAGCTCGTTAATACACGAGTCAGCATCAACCATGCGCCAGCACGATTTTCTGGCGCCGTTGCCGGGGAGTGAAGCACTATTGGAGAGTGGAACTGGTAAAGGAAACTTCTACTGTGAGTATTGTTTACTTCTATTAGTTGCTTTATTTTCAATATGGATAATTCACTGAGTTTCTTATTTCGTAATGCTACTACCACTGCTAAGGTAGTAGATGAACCACCACCTGCTGAGAATGATACTTTTAAAATACCTACAAGAATTATTGATCGTGTTATGGATAACTATTATGTTGGGGATGGAACTGTGCATCCCGGTGATCATTTGCTCTTTATACACGAATTATGCGGGTTGTTCAAGTGCGTATTACTGCATCAAGTTAAGAAGAAGTTATTCTCATTATCACTGAAAGGAAGAGTTGAGGACTGGTATAAGCTGCTGAAGAATGGTCAAGCTCTTGAATGGGAGGAAATAGTGCCTCTCTTTTATTCAAAATTTTATCCTACCAGTGAGATTCATAAAGATCGGAATCAAATATACAACTTTTGGCCTCTTGATGGAGAGAGTACAACTCAAGCTTGGGGGAGATTGAAGTTACTAATGCTCAAATTTCCCATTCATGAGCTCCCCAACAATATTATTATCAATAACTTTTATGCAAGGCTTTCTCTTCATGATAAGGATTTATTGGATGCTTCTTGTGCTGGATCATTCACTTGCATGGAAGAAGAAGCTAAATGGGATCTTCTGGATCATACTCAAGACAATGCTGAAGCATGGGAGAATGACAAAGGAAGAAAGTCAGGTATAAATTATGATTGTGAATGCATTGAATATTTTATGGGAACTGATGACTTTCAAAATATTAAAAATGCTTATGGTCTAGACTCTCAAGCTATTGCTTCTTACTTTAAGGCTTTTGCTTCCTATATTGAAGTTCCTAAAAAGAAGTGGAATAAGTATCATGAACCATATAAAGATATTGCTAAGTGTGTTCCTGCAAGAAATACTGAAGTTTATACTACTAATCATGCTTTACCTGAACCTTACATTGAGAAAATCCCTTTCCCAGTTAAGATAAAGGAACATTCTATAATAGCTAGTATGGTTAATGAAAGTACAAATAAAGCTATTGAACCTGATAAACAAATTGATGATGAACCTATAATAGAAAATGTGAAAGATTTTGTCACTAAATATGAAGAAGATGGACACACTATCCTCTGTAAGGATATCCCTAATATTGTTTCACAAAGTAGTGTTATGAGAGCTAGTGTCCCTGTGTTTTCTGTTAGGATAAGTGATCATTGTTACAATGGTTCTTGTGATAGTTATATCATTAAATTTATGCATGATACTGAAAGTTATTATGATAGAGGGAAGACTATTCTTATGCATCTCAATAGTATCAAGTTTCCTTGTTTTATGTTTAAAGTCTTTATGTTGCACTTGCTTGCCTTCCTATGCGTGTAGCCTCTGGTTTGAACAACTTGTTTGTTTACAAAATTCCCTTGGATAGGAAGTGGGTTAGACTTAAACATGTATATTTTTGCTTCTTGATGCTCTCTTTTACTTCAATTCATATCTTATGTGAGCTTCATTGAAATTGTCATGCCCATCTTAATGGCTATAAAGAAAGAGCTTTTTGGGAGACAACCCAATTTATTTTTGCTTTCAGTTTGTTTTTGTTTCTTTGAGTGTTGGAAGTTATTGTTCCGGCAATAACCTCTCCTTATCCTTTTTGTTTGGCTTTTGTGTCAATATCAACCTCTAATGAGAGAGAAGTAAGATTTGGGGAAGTTGTTGTCCTGAAACAGATTTTTGTGCTTCACCGTAAAAATTCGTGAGAGATCTTTGTATGTCGGATTGAGCTGTAACTTTTTGTGCTTCCTCCCGAGGTTCTTATTTAACTTTTGTTAGTTTTGCACTTTTTGATTTGAGCAACAGAAGATTTTAGAAAAAATGATCTTTACCTGTTGGTATGTTTGGACAGATTTTGCCACTCTTGCATTTGCTTCTTAAATCGATTTCCTTTTTGGATTCTTTTTGGGTTTTCAGAAGGAGTTGCTACAATAGCTTATGTTTTGATGGATTTCAGTTGAAATTGAACCTAAAAGGTTTATTACCTCGCTTACACTAATGTTGCTAATGATAATTGTGTGAAGTTTTGTGTGAAAGAAAATTCCAGGTTATTGGAGAAAATGGTGTAATAAGAAAGAGAAAGGTTTCATGACTCGAGCAATATGAGTATGAAGATGAAGAAATTGATGTTATTCAAGTGGTGACTCCAGAAGAATCTACTAAATGCCAAATTCAGAGACCTGTAGAGTCCGTTTTCGAATAGGTAACAGTTCTGGTAAGAAAAGTTTCGCGAAAATTTTGTCCAGTTATATTTTTGGAGTTTTTATCCAACAAGGAAAGCTACGAAGTGAAAGAGGGACGGAAACAGAGCCAGGGTGGCTCACACCACCCCCTGGCCGCGCCAGCAGGTGGTGTGGGCGCCCCGGACTCCATCTCCGACCCGTTTTCTCCTAGTACCTTCCTTTTGTTGTAAAACTTCATAATATACAATCCCCCGGATCCCCCGAGGTTTGTATATCATGTTCTCGTCGTGTTTTCGTTTCAATCTGTTTCTTCCAGGAACTATTCTTGAAAGTTTAGAGGCATAATGGTGTCCGCCAAGGATAAGGGAAAGGAGCCTATGGAGGAAGACCTCCAAGACCCCGGGCAGGAGAAGGAGATCAAGAGTAAAGATGAAGGGGAGGCAAAGCAAAGCCAACATCCGTGCACCAGCACTACCATTGAAAGCATTCGAGTGTTGGCAAGATCTGCTAGGGTTAGGAGGACTGCACGGATGTCAACTGGAGGGAAACCTCTGCGTCACTGTTTGGCTCCACGGTCACTTCCTCCACGCACCAAGAATCCTTTCCATACCCCTATCCATGAGCATCAATACCAGAATATGCCCAACGATAAATTACCCCCCAATTGGGATTTGCCTCGTTCTAGCCATGCAGGAAAAGAAGACTTCAAGGAGGAAGAGTGGGAAAAGAATCGCAAGAGCTGGGATTCACAACCTAACAAGAGCATGCACCGCATCGAGCACAACTCGGAGTTGATTCGTACTCTCACCTTTGAGATCGAGGACTTGGGGAAACTAATCAAAGAGCTCATCGAGAGAATACCACTACCACCGAAGGAGTAATTCATCATCAGGTTTTGGCATCCCCTTGGTTTGTTCCAAGCTTGGGGGAGTGCCGCGGTATCACATCACTATCTTCTATCTTGTTTACCTTTTTAGTAGAGTCATATCATGAATAGAGAAGTTATCATGTAGGATGGTTTGCATTATGGAAGTGTCCCCCCTCTTATTAGATATCTATGTATCCCTTGGTGTGAGTTACCGTTATGGAATATTAATGAGAAGTTCAATCATTTACTCGTTTGCATATCTTATATTAGTTTTCAATTCATGGTTATATGATTGATCTGTTTGTTAGTATTGGTATCACTTTGGGATCATTGAGTTAATTTAGTTGGTTTTGGCAAACCTGACTCGGCCAGTAGCAACACTATTTTTGAGAGTTGGATGAAAAAGATAAAAGTACTCTTAAAGAAATATAATTTCATCATCTTTCTTTCTTGATTTGTTCATAAGTTTAGTATTCTCTAGTTAAGATATTTTATGCTTCCAAGGAAGATTGCATGTTAGTTTTTATCACTTGTATGTTTGTTTGTTTCCTTCAACTCTTATGCTTGCTGCCCAGCCTTGCTAGCCAAAAACCTGTACTGAGAGGGAATGCTTCTCGTGCATCCAATCCTTAAACCAAAACCTATGTCATTTGTGTCCACCATACCTACCTATTAGCATTATTGCTATTCCAAGTAAATTCTTGTTTTTATCTACCTTCCAAATTAAACTTGTTATGTGAAAATTAGTGATTAAAGCTCTCACGAACTTGATGGTACACCTTATTTTCTTGCACTTAATAAACTTGAATCATTGGGTCCTTCTTTGTTGCGTATATGCTTGCGCTTTATAAGTTGAAGTTAGCAGAACCATGTATCACGGGGAACGCTTTCAACATTTCACTGGTACTTTGTACCTAGTTGATATCATGATTCTTTTGCCTATGGATCCCGGTGGTGTTAAATAAAAGGGGAGCTTGTAAGATCATGGAGTTTATATGTGTGTTAGAGAAACACATGGGCCGCTAGCCTAAGCCATGCCTAATCATGTTGTCATGGGGAACGCTTTCAACATTGCACCGGTACTTTGTACCTAGTTGATATCATGTTCTTTTGTCTATGGATGTCGTCAGTGTGAAATGAAAGCGGAGCTTGTAAGTCCATGGAGTTATGTATGTGTGTTAGAGAAATGCCTAGGCCACTGGTCTAATCCATGCTGTCATGGCGGAAACCTGTAACGTAACCATAACGAGTATCTATGAAGCATTCTTCTTATAAAAAAAGAGATAGAGATTGAGAAAAAGAGAAAAAGAAAAAAAGATGAGAAAAGAGGAAAGAGAGAAAAAATCACCATATTCCCATGGTAAATAAGAAGATTGCTGAGATGCTTGTTGTCTGCTTGCCTTGTCATTTTGATATGGGGATTCTTCCGTATCATCGGGCAAGGGGTACCCTATGGTTCTCTATGATACACATGTACTTACTATGACAAGAACTTACCGGTGACTAAACTTGAGTAGCATGAGGAGCGGCCCTCGTATTCAAGGGACATGAGATTTTCAACTTGCAACTTGTCAAGCATATCCTCATATTTGATCACTTTAACCTTAATCACCTAAAGATGCCTATGATAGGGGCAATGAGAGCTGAAAGCTAATAAGTACCATAATTTTTGGAAGCTCTTTATGAAACTTGAAATCCCTACTTCCCTCTGCGAAGGGCCTTTCTTTTACCTTATAAGTTGAGTCAGTAAACCTATTCCCTTCTATCTCAGCAAGTATTTTGAGTTGTTGTGTTTCATTCATTCATATGATGATTTATTCAATCATGTCTCTTATGTTCCTTGTTTTGCACTTTGCTCTTATCTTAGTGTCTACTACTTTGAAAGCTATCATTGAAAATCAGTTATTTGTGAACTCCAGCAAATTGTCAACTATTCTTCGACCGAGAGCTAAGTTTGCCATTACCAATTATGATTTACTTTATGTATCTTTACTGTGTTTCCTTTACTTATTGCAAGTTAAGTTATATAATAGTGAGTTGTCTTCTGTTATGACTTATGTATTGATGAATGTGATGCTTCTTGTCCGTATTCTTTTATCGACTCTTCACTCCATAAACCTGAGGTCATGTTTATTCAGTTCAGTTTCACATGGGGACAAGCGAAGTCTAAGCTTGGGGGGAGTTGATACGTCCATTTTGCATCACTATTCTATATCATAATTTACTGTTATTCATTGATATATTTCATATTAAGAGATGATACTTATGTTATTTCATCTGTTTTTGCATGGTTGATGACTTTTGGAGCATGGACCGCTGCAGTCAGGATTCTGATGGAAAAAGGTGTCGTTTGGAGGCAAAATTCGCGAAGATCAGAAAATTCAAAAAAATACATGGAAAATCCTATTTTTACAGAAGACGAAGAAAGCCGGAAGGGGAAGTGGGTATGGGCCACAGGGGGCCCACACCACCCCCTGGCGCGGGCCACCCTAGGCCGCGCCACCAGGTGGTGTGGCCGCCCTGGTCCACCCCTGGATCTCCCCTCTGGCGTATATTATCCTCCCGAAACCCTAAGACTTGGGGAGCGACCATAGAAAGATTCTGCCGCCTCTGCGGGCGGAAAACACCGAGAGAGAAAGATCTCTCCGCCAGACAGAATTCTGTCAGGGGAATTCCTTCCCGAAGAGGGGAGATCATCGCCATCAACACCACCATCAAGCTGGACTTCTTCGGGATCATCATCATCACCACCATCAAGCTGGACTTCATCGGGATCATCATCATCATCATCACCACCATCATCTCCACCAACACCATCATCACCACCTCCATACCGCTGTAACAATTGAGTTGAATCTTGCATAGTTCTTAGGGGAAACTTTCCCGGTGTTGATTACTCCTTGTAGTTGATGCTATTGAGTGAACCGTTGAATTATTGTTTATGTTCAGATTGTTATACATCATTATTTCATCTCTGATCATGATCCATATGATGTCTTGTGAGTAGTTCGTTTTGTTATTGGGGACATGGGAGAAGTCATGTTGTTAGTTGTGGAATTGTGTTGAGAAAGATTCAATAGTTTGATATTTAAGTTGTGGTGTACTTCTTCTAGTGGTGTCATGTGAACATCGACTACATGACACTTCACCTATATGGGCCTAGGGGAATGCATTGTGTATTTGGCTACTAATCGTAGGGGTTGCCAGAGTGACAGAAACATGAACCCCCGTTAGGAGACCATTGCACAAGGGACGTCAGGGTCTTAGAGTTTAAAGCTGTGGTTAGGTTTCTACCTTAATTACTTTCTTGTACTTGCGGATGCTTGCAAGGGGTATAATCACAAGTATGTATTAGTCCTAGGAAGGTCGGTACATTATCACAGGTTCACCTACACAACAGTTAGCAAACTAAAGAAGATTAATCAACTACATGAAGCGAAAGCACTTGACGATATACCCGTGTGTCCTCAAGAACGTTTGGTCATCTTAAGTAATAAAACCGGCTTGTCCTTTGCTAAAGAAAGGATTAGGCCACTTGCTGCATTTATTCTTATTGTATTTTATTTACTCGTACTTTATTTACCTGCATTATCAAAAAACCCTAAAAATCCATTTGCTAAGTATTTACAGAAAATTCCTACTCCTAGACACTAGCCAGCACCTTCTGCTCCTCGTTGGGTTCGACACTCTTACTTATCGAAAATACTGTGATACACCCCCTATACTTGTGGGTCATCATGGTGGCGCGCCAATTGCCAATGCATCGGGTGTTGTGGTGTATCCTCTACTTGCTGTGTCTGCTGCTTTTGCGTTACATACCTCCTGCATTTTTAAGAAAGTACAGCAATCCTTCATGAGATGGTTCAATCGCCTCCTTCCTGCGGAGTCGAATTGGCAATGCATGTTGAAGGGTCCTTCCAACATTTGTAGTGGAGACATGGGGGTCTCCCAAATCCTCTATTGGTATCGTTGTGTTGATTGAGTTCGTCCATTGACATCTCTATGAACGTGATATCCGTTGTTACGATCGTGACTTCTTCGGTTATCTTCCCTTGAGAATCCGGCTGCAATAGAGCTCGGTCCACTGCGTCCGTCTTTCTTGCATCTTCTTCTATCATTATTGTGTCTGTCTCAGTCTTCTTTGGGTGAGCGACCTCGCTTATTATTTACAGCGTCTTCTCGGTCTGCCTAGAGATTGGCCATGTCCATTAATTGCGAAATTGTTTTTGGCTTGACTCGACCCAGTTCTTCTATAAATTCACTTCATCGAAGACCGTCGTTGAAGGCGTCAATCGTCCTTTCATCGGATATGGCTTTAGCCGAGTTTTTGATGATGTTCCATCATTGGATGAAGGATCATATTGGCTCGCCCAACTTCTATTTGCACCCCTGCAGTTGCTCCAAGCATGCGTGTGATACATGTAAAATGCATACATGAACTTTGTAGTTTATTTACATGTTTTCCCACATATTTGCATCATATATAATGTTATATCCCTGTTTTATATTGATTTTTGGGGATTTACCAATGATCTCGTTTATTTTGGTTATAACCCTGCAGGGCAAAAACCATGTTTTCATTGTTTTTGATGTTTCAGGACCTAAACAAAGTCAAATGGACCTGTACTTTTGGGAATGCCAATATTTATCTAAGAGAAGCTGCTGGAGCACTAGAATTTCCCCAAGAGGGACAAAAAAGCCTAGGAGGCGTGCCTACGCCTAGTGGGTGCGCCACCCAAACTCTTTCCCTCCTAGACCATCTGTCCGCCTTGATTCTTTCGCCCACGGAGTTCTCTTGACCTAAAACCCCCTATATAAAGACCCCACGGGCCGTCCTCAGAGGGAGAGTCAGCAGATACGAAAACACCACCAAACAGAGTCAGATCTAGCAAACATTGGAGGGGAAAACTCCACCGGAGCCACCTCTAGGGAGATCTCCACCCTCTCCAACATCTCCAGCTTCATCACCATGATGAAGAGGTAGTAGTCCACCTCCGGGCTATGGGTTTGTGGCAGTAGCTTGATCTATTTCTCTCTTGTTCTTCATAGATCTAGTACCATATGAGCTTCCCAACATGATTATGGTCATATTTGTAATTCCTATGCGGTGGATCTTTGTTCTATGATTTGATATTTGAGATTGGAATCTATTTTGTGTAAGATGTTTTAATAGATGCATATCATGCACCCCTTCATTGCTTGTTTTGATCCAACCTGTATGCATGCACTTATTTCGGGAGAAGTGTGTGTTAGATGGAGTAGCATGGGGTTAGAGATTGAATTGTGACACATAATATTCAAGATCTACTTTGGTTTTTACCTTTCTTTTGCTGCCTCACTAGGGGTAAAGTGAAATCATGTGCTATAGTTATCACGTGACAGTGTGATGACCTTGATTAGATCAAGGTAGCGTATTTTGTATTTCAAACATCATATAATATTGCTTAAAGCTATACACTAATCTATTCTTAAATCAAGATTGCATGGAGATTTCCCTTCTTGAGGAGTATAAGAGAGAGAGAGATGTATTCCATCTCAATATTAGAATGTTATGCCCATATTAATTCCTTTTATCAAACACTTATAGAATTTCCATGAATCTTTATCATTGATGAATTGTTTTGTGATCACTACAAGTGAGAAAGAGAGTAGACAAGTGAACCCATGAACCCCGGTCCAGTTTTTATCATAAGAAACACCTTTCCTTTGCATCTACTTTCCTTTACATTTTCTGCAATTTATTATTTCGAAAATACAAAAATACTTTCTCTACTTGCAATCACTCATAAAAACCCAAAAACAACTTTACTATATTTCATATAATCTAGTTTACATTACTTTACTTTATTTACTTTAGATTGTTTTATATTTTATTTCATATTACTAAAATTAACCTTGTGCTTGACAACCACTTGGTGGAGTTGGGGACATAAGACAAATTATTCTACTTTACAGGTTGCTTGAAGAGGAGAAGTCAAACATCCTTCTATAACCAATTCCTCGAGAGTTCGATATAAACCCTCGAGTCACCCTTGTGGGTAAAAGAAGCTTGCTACAACACTCTGCACTTGGAGTCTGAACAAAAAGTGTCAGCATTTGTTGCCATCAAGACTATTTTATGGCGCTATTGCCTGGGAATTGCAAGAAGGATACATCATAGTGGTTGCTGCATGGTGAAGCACAAGCCAACTCCCACTGCAACTGTGAGACTATTTTCTGGTATCGTTGCTAGGGAATTGGCGAAGGTACATCACAACTGCATCCTCATCAAGTTTGAAGGGTAAGGTAACTCCCACGACAACTACCTATTTTCTGGGACCGTCATCTTCGTCAACTTGTGCAACAACCCAAGCTTGGGGAGCTTGCACTACTGTGAGCTTTTTATTCTCCTTTTATATTTTTAAAGTATTTCATTTTGTCTTGTTTTTAGTCTTTTTAAGTTTTTTCTTTAAACACAAAAACACATAAAAATTAGTATTAATTATTTGCAAACATGGGAGAAAGAACAAAACTTTGTGACTACACAAACACCCCTAATGATCAATTCATGGCTAGACCCATTACCTCCTGAAATCACTGCTCAAAGTTTTGAAGTAAGTCCTGGTCTTTTAAATCTTATAACTAGAGAACAATTTGGGGGAGTACAAGTGAGGATGCCTCTATGCATTTGCATGATTTTTTTCAATTTTTTGATATGCAAAAGTTTAAAAATGTGGAAAATGACATTGTCAAACTTAAACTATTCCCATTTTGACTAAGAGGTAAAGCTAAAGAATGGTTATTATCACTTCCTGCTGCTAGTATAAACTCTTGGGATGATTTAAAAAAACCTTCATTAAGAAATACTACCCACCGGTTAAGATCCTACAAAATTGAAATAGTATCCTATCATTTAGATAAAATGATAATGAACATGTAGCAATAGCTTGGGAAAGAGTTAAAAACATGCTTAGATCCTGCCGATCACATGGAGTAAATGAATGGACCATATTGCATTCTTTTTATAATGGCCTAAATATTATGTCAAGAAGCATCCTAGATTCTGTTGCGGGGGTGCACTTATGAGTAAAACTGTGTTTGAAGCTAATATTGTCCTAGAAATCATGCTCCACAACCATAGTCAATGGCACACTGAAAGAGCACCAAACCCATCTAAGAAAGTTAACTCCATCAAAGAACTAGACCCCATAGGAAGTAAACTTGATGCCATATTTGCCTACATATCTAAGAAAATTACCGATAATGTTCCTCTACAAGAGTTAGTAACAAACACCAGTGAAAGTGTAGATGTCAACTTCACAAGAAACTTTGGTAGTAATGGATACGGGAACAACTATAATTCATATGGTAGACCACCCTATGCTCCAAAAAACTATGGTATCCGTCCTTTTGTTCCATATCCTAATGCTAATGAAAATAAATGGAAATTAGCTACCATTCCACAAGCTAATGAGAATTTGGATAAAAAACAAGAGCCTAATAAAAATCTTAGTGAACAAGTAGCTCACCATGCCACCATGATAGAAGAAATTCATAAAGCACTATCATCCATAAGTTCTGATATTAAAGGCTTACAAAACCAAGCAGCTGGTTTAGACAAAGCTCTATCAAAACTCATTGATAATCAAACAACCTTGTTAAGTATGTCTGCAGGAAAACCACAAGGACCACCAGCCATAGGTATGAATTCTATTACCATCACCACAAGTACACCATCTTTGGAAGAAACTTACAATGAATTAATGAATTATAATGATTTTCTTGAACCACTATTATCACAATTCAAGAACCAAGTGGTGGAAGAACCCTTAAAAGATGATATAGAAACTATTATGATTGGAAAACAAAAGGAACCAACAAATGATAAACAAGTTGAGCAAGGAAGTCAAAATGTTAAGTGAAACAAAAGAACCTCTACTTAATCTTGATAAATGTAGCTTGCATGAACTCATTCATTTATTGCAATTTTTCTAATGATCCATCCTTTAATGGTCATCAAGCAGGATTTGGTTCCAACCTAGGAATATGTTATAAAAGAAAAGATTGAAAGATACAATAGCGAAGCTATGATACCACCTAAGCTTCGGAATGTATGGATCCCCAAAGTATTAATCACTATGGATCTAGTGTCTTAGTTTTATGTAAGGATCTATATGACTTACTTGAATTGAAACCTATGGAAAGATGCTCAATAGATATTTTACTTGCTGATGATTCAACTAAACATGCTCTAGGAAAAGTTCAATATATTATGATTGAATTACATATGATATTTGTACCTTTTCATTTTATTGTCATGGACATGGGGAGTAATACCTCAAGTCCTATAATACTTGGTAGACCTTCTCTTAGAACCATAGGTGCAGTCATTGATACAAAAGAAGGAAATGTGAAGTTTCAATTTACTCACAAGAAATGCATGGAACACTTTCCAAAGAAGAAGTAGTTAGCTAAGAATCACAAGCTACCCCATGAGTTCCACATTACCTCAAACCAAGTAAGTAAAGCCTAGTTATATGGCTATAAAGAAAGCACTTTGCGGGAGGCAACCCGGTTATTTTGTTTTGTATTTTTTTGTTTTGAACTCTTTATGTAGAAAGAGAATTTTGTTTTGGTTTTATTTCTGTAGTTTTTAATAAAGCACCAAGTGGAACCCATTTTGGATGTTTTAAAAGTTGCTAAATAAATGGAGTAGCAAATTCCTGCAGAACAGTTTTTAGTGCGTGAATTTTATAATTTTTTATGTAACTCGGATTCATACATAATTTACAAATTTTCATCCTATGTATGCAAAAAAATTGGGTAAAATTTCTGACATGTCTAAGTGGACTAAAAAAAATCGCTTTTCTATTGCTGAAAATCTGGACAGATTCTGCCATGTTTTATTTTAACCATGCCCAAGTGTCCTAAGATGATTTGTATGAGTCATATTATATAATAGGGATATGTAGGAATATTATATGCTTGGTGTATCATCTAGTAAGATTTTTTATTTGATATATATGCAGCAACTATTATGTTCTTGTGCCACTAATGTCACCTCTCAGAAAAGAGATGGGAGAAAAAGTTTTGTGTTGAAGTTTTTTGACAGGGAATAGAGGAACACCACACTAAGAGAAATCCAAGGATGGTGAAAGCCATAAGCTTGGGGATGACCAAGGCACCCCACTGGACCAACTCAACTATCAGTTTGTAAACCTCTAAACTTTGATTTTTGAGCAACATAGAACTATCGTAAAAACTTGGAGCATCTGTTTTGTCATTTTTTTGTTTGCATTAAAAATACCATCACCACCATTATCATAAATGTTTATGATAATCTACTAAAAATAAACTCTACTTTAAGGATCAAAACTGAAAAGAATGCCATGGAATAAAAGAAAAAGGGGAGATAAAAACAAAAGTTGAAATTCATATTGTGTCTAGTTCTTAAGCTCAAGTACTTTATATGAAACATGATCTGTTTTATGACTATTAATTTGTATCCTTTGATTGTGAATATTTATGATCAACATTAAGAAGCAAGATGAGAAAATAAATGTTGAAATTATGAACTAGATGGCACACTCTTTAGATCTCTTTTTGCTAAGCCTTTTCTACACAAGCTAAAACTTGTTCCAAGCCCCTTAAAACTAGACTACCCACCTACTTGTGGAAAAAGCTACTTTCAAGTATAGTATGTATGTTAGTCATCCAAACATTCTTAAAAAGACCCTTTTTCATGTATTTTAAAGCTCATACGAAAGTAAGGTTAGGGGTGATACCACTATGGAAATTTTTGTGCTTTACATCTTATTAGTTGTTGTTGGCTAAACCATGCTGGCATGGTACAAGCTTTCAATGTTAAATGTTGATAATCAATCGTGTTTAAAGTTCTACCTATGGATTGAATCGATGTGAAATAAAGTGTGCACACTGGAGTAGGCATGTTGGTAGAAAACGCTCCTCAACCGCTAGCCAAAGCCATGCTTGACATGGTGGAAACTTACGACATGATGATACTTATTGATATGATTCATATGTATGTTCTTCTTGTCTTCTGGAGTAGAGATACTGCCCCCCTCCCACCTTGAACACAATCAAGGAATTGTATTATCTTTTATGATAAATAAGCAAAAAAAATGCCAAACAGGGGGGCATATAGCTACACGGGGGTAAGAGGTACTTCGATGATGCGGTTTCACAATACCAACATGAATATACAATGACAGGACTAAGTTGAGTAGCATGAGGAGTGCAAGATCATAGACTAGGTGCATTAAACAATCAACTTGTAAGATGTTTAGCACATAAACCATACGATGCTTTTAAACAAAGTGAAATACAAAAAAAGCTACTTCGAACCCCATCCTTATTAGTATTGTTGACATGAATTACAAAGCTCAAAATTCTATTTTTATTCTTTATGGAGGATTAACATATGTATTCAATGCTTACTTTTGGTACGGGATGCAAAACACCTTAAGGGAAGACATAAAACTAAGAAGTGAGTCTTCCAGTCAAGGGCATGAAACTAAGAAGTATCCCAAAGATAAAGGCATGAAAACACCAATGCCAATCATGAAAAGAGTCTCTTATTCTATAGGTTAATCAAAGTGTGCTTGAAAGTTTATTTTGTTCATCATTTGTTTTGTCACACCATCACGTATTATTTAGCATATTTATGGATGTGTACAAGATACAACTTGATAGTACACTTGCATATTATGTTTCATTGAAAGGAACTGAGCCTATGAACTCTACATGATAATGAAGGAAGCAAAGGTAACAAACTCCAATGTCCATGTTTAGTTTTATCACCTTCATCCTCGAGGACGAGCATAGGTTATGCTTGGGGATGTTGATGCATGTAAAATGCATACATGAACTTTGTAGTTTGTTAACATGCTTTCCCACATATTTGCATCATATATAATGTTATATCTCTGTTTTATATTAATTTTGGGGGATTTACCAATGATCCCCTTTATTTTGGTTATAACCCTGCAGGGCAAAACAACCTGTTTTCAATGTTTTAGGACCTAAACAAAGTCAAATGAACATGTACTTTTGGGAATGCCAATATTTATCCATCAGAAGCTTTTGGAGCATTGGAATATCACCAGGAGGGCCAAAAAAGCCTAGGAGGCGCGCCTAGGCCTAGTGGGCGCGCCAACCATGCTCTTTCCCTCCTTGACCATCTGACCGCCTTTGATTCTTTCACCCACGAAGTTCTCTTGACCTAAAAACCCCTATATAAGGACCCCCGGGAGTCCTCGAAGAGAGAGCCACCAAAGATGAAAACACCACCAAACAGAGTCATATCCAACAAAGATTGGAGGGGAAAACTCCGCCGAGCCACCTTCGGGGAGATCTCCATCCTCTCCAACATCTCCAGCTTCATCACCATGATGAAGAGGGAGTATTCCACCTCCGGGCTATGGGTTTGTGGCAGTAGCTTGATCTATTTATCTCTTGTTCTTCATAGATCTAGTACCATATGAGCTACCCAACATGATTATGGTCATATTTTTAATTCCTATATGCTGGATCTTTGTTCTATGATTTGATATTTGATATTGGAATCTATTTTGTGTAAGATGTTTTAATAGATGCATATCATGCACTCGGTTCTTCATTGCTTGTTTTGATCCAACTTGTATGCAAGAACTTATTTGGGGAGAAGTGTGTGTTAGATGGAGTAACATGGGGGTAGAGATTGAATTGTGACACATAATATTCAAGATCTACTTTGGTTTTTACCTTTCTTTTGCTGCCTCACTAGGGGTAAAGTGAAATCATGTGCTATAGTTATCACATGATAGTGTGATGACCTTGACTAGATCAAGGTAGCATATTATGTATTTCAAATGTCATATAATATTGCTTAAAGCTATACTATGATATGTTCTTAAATCAAGATTGCATGGAGATTTCCCTTCTTGAGGAGTATAATAGAGAGATGTATTCCATCTCAATATTAGAATGTGATGCCCATATTAATTCCTTTTATCAAGCACTTATAGAATTTCCATGAATCTTTATCATTGATGAATTGTTTTGTGATCACTACAAGTGAGAAAGAGAGTAGACAAGTGAACCCATGAACCCTAGTCCGATTTTTATCATAAGAAACACCTTTACTTTGCATCTACTATCCTTTACATTTTTTTGCAATTTATTATTTCGAAAATACAAAAATACTTTCTCTACTTGCAATCTCTCATGAAAACCCAAAAACAACTTTACTATCTTTCATATCATCTAGTTTGCAATACTTTACTTTATTTACTTTAGATTGTTTTATATTTTATTTCATATTACTAATACGAAACCTTGTGCTTTACAACCACTTGATGGAGTTGGGGACACAAGACAAATTATTCTACTTTACAGGTTGCTTGAAGAGGAGAAGACAAACATCCTTCTACAACCAATTCCCCGAGAGTTAGATGTAAACCCTTAAGTCACCCTTGTGGGGAAAAGAAGCTTGCTACAACACTCTGCACTTGGAGTCCCAACAAAAAGTGGCAGCATTTGTTTCCATCAGCGGGTCGCTTGAGAGTGGATGTGAAATTTCGGATAAACTTGTCTTCGAGATTGTTCTAGCTGCTGATGGATTCTTCAGGTAGTTGCTTTAACCACGTCCATGTGGCGCCACTTAAGTGTAGCTGCAGGGTTTGCATTGCGGTAGCCTTGGAGCCACCATGTAATTTGACTGTTGCCAAATAATCTACCATCCAAGCTTCGGGTTCCTAGAGACCATCGTATTTTTGACGGTCATGAGGGAGTTCGAAATCTTTGGGCACAAGTGTTTTGCGAACCTGTTGGATAAAGAAACTGGCTCCACATAGTTCATACTCGTCCTCACTTTCCCTGTTGTAGTATCTTCGGTTGTTGTGCTCCTCTCTGGATCTGTCAATCTTGCACTATGTGATGTCGTTTCTTGCGTCATCTCGTGGTCCAGTATTCAAAAGTGCACCCGATGTGGCAATTGTGATCGTCGGGTGTGCCCCACATGACGAGGGCTGCTGCGATGGTATGGCGATCTGTTGGGTTGTTGCGTGACTCCTTGTTCTCCTTGTGCAAGGGATTCTCCCACCATACCGAGGTTCATGAGAGCGGATCGATGCAGGGCCGCACGGGGATCGTCGGGTGCGGGTTGAGTTGTGATTAGGTAGGTTTGAGCAGTGATGATTACGGCCTACACTGGTTTTTCTCTTATGTGCCCCTCTTGGTCTACCGACATAAACGATAGATCGAGGTTTTGGGCCATCTTGTTTCTTTCTGTTTTAGGTATATTTTGTAGCCACGAAGTTCCTCTCCTCGGTGGTGCGCATCCCGTTATGCTTCCTGATCCTCGGGTGTAGCTTAGTTGTGCCCATCTTCGGCTAGATTCTTCGGCTAGAGTTTTTCTTTCGTCGAGTTGTCTTTGCATCCTGAGCAAATCCCTCTTCTTGTGGTGGAGTTCCTAAGGTATGCCATGAGGTCCTCACACGTTTCTTCTGCTGTCATGGGAACTGCTCCCAAAACTACGACTCTTGCTCTTTTCCATGTTTCCGTGGATAATTGTAGAGTTATCCATTCACCGTCGCATGTTCTTTCCCTTCCTTGTGTGTCATGATTGTTGGGCTGGTCTCCTTTGTTTTGATGGTTTCCTGCATTATCATCTGATAAAATGTCATTGGGATCAATGATAGGGTTACCGTTGGAGTCTCATGGTGTCTATGTTTCTATGAGGAACACACACTTGATGGTGTGTTATATCTGAGCTGCTAGCGTCATTGTCTGATCCATGGGAGACACTGTCACTGAAATCCCTTGGTTTCTGTTCTGGGTAAATTTCGGCCATCATGATTTCGATGTCTACACTTTTGCTGCTTTCTTCAGGTTCAATGTTTGCTGGACTCGGGCCACTTGGTGGCATCAATTGGGTATCTGATCCGAAGGAGAGGCCGTTACATAGATCAGCCAGATCCCCTAGATCTATGGAGTTTCCGGATTTATCCTCGCCATTTTTCGGCTGTGGCGTAGTTTCTTCCGATTAGCTACTTGAGGATGCAGGTATCACCGTAGGCGCTGCTATTATGACTGATGGGCCCGAGGATATCTGAACCGGTAGGCAATTTTTTTGGGTCCCTCCACTTGGAAGTGGAAACTTCCGATGATGAGTTTGGATCCGCCATTGAAGCTGACGGGAACCGAACCAGGGGTGGGTGGGCATGGATCCATCGCTACCATTAGATTGTTGCTTGATCGAGAGGGGGCGCCGAATCCATGGCTCTAGCGTCCATATTTCCCACATGGGTAACATCGGCAATGCCTATGGTTACGGACTTATGGTTTCATGGAAAAGAGAACGCTAGGGATTTTGTTGGTTGATCAAACAAACAAGGGAGTCAAAGTCATCTGGTTGATTATGATCAAATCGATTACAGATCGCTCAAGGCTTTCTTCGGTGCCTCTCTATTGGCTCTTGCCAGCCTATATATAATAGGTTGGGTCCCGAGGCCGTATACGAATAGGTTACAATCTTACAATTACAACACTAATACAATGTCGGTTTCTATTTCCTTATCTAGCAAGCTATGCTTTCCGTCGGATGCTTCCTGAGCCTTCTTGGGATTTGTGGGCTATGAGCCATCTTTTAACTAGGGTAGCTAATCATAAGGACCTAAGTAGTTATACACATGTCAGTAAGAGTCTTGTTCATTCTCTCTGCAAGTCTATTGAGTTGGGGTGTCTTTGGTGGAGTCTTCTCAAGCCTAATGCCAAACTTTCTGCATACCTCTCAAAGGGATCACGATATTCACCACCATTGTCTAATCTCACGCACTTCAATTTCTTGTCAGTTTCTCTTTCAACCTTGGCATGAAATTCCTTTAAGATGCTAAGCACCTGCCACTTGTTTCTCAGCACATAGAGAAAACCCTTTCTATAATGGTCATTAATGAATTTCACAAAGTATAATTCTCCACCAAGGGTTTTTGGTCAAAGTGCAAACATTCATGTGCACAATGTCAAGAACATTATATGCACGATGCGATGGACGTGTATGAAATGCAACCCTATGTTTTTTGCTAGCAAAATTATGTTTAGAGGGTTTCAAGATTATACCTTTAAACTTATGGAGAGGTAGTCCATGCGATAAAGAGCCTGCATGCCCTTCTCACTCATATTCCCAAGCCTCTTATGCCACAACTCAACTGAAGTGTCATTCTTGACGATGTTCGACACGTCATTGCATAGAGTCACACAGAGACAGACTTGCTTGCTTTCTCGAGCCACAATCAAAAAGCCTTGGATGAGCTTCCATTTTGCATCACCAAAATAACTTTCATGGCGAATGTCATCAATATTTCCAACTAACAACAAATTCAGCCATATATCAGAAACATGTCTCACATGATCGAGCACCAACCTGCAGCCTGTGTTTGTCTTAATGCATGTAGTGCCCTTGCCAACAATAGTTGACGAACCACAATTCCCCATCCTCGCCTAGCCAGTGATGCTGGTGGTATAGGACGTGATATACTCCTTATGTGATGTAATGTGGAAGAATGCACCTAAATCCACAACCCAACTCATGAAATCAACACGGACAACACAATAGAGTTCTTCATCTTAAATGACTAGGTAATCTTCACCTTGCTCACATTCTGCAGTCATGGTGGCACCATTCTTGCCCTTTTGCTCGGCCTTATTTTTGACTTTTCCCTCTAGTAGATATCTCTTGTATTTTCTACAATCTCTCCTATTATGACCCGGTTTCCATAGTAATAGTAAGCAACTCCTAATCTCTGTCTTGAATTTGATCTCCCCTAGATTTCTGGTCTTTTCCATGCTGAGGTTTTCCTTGACCACGTCCACAGTTGTCATTCTTGTTGTGGGATTCAGCTACATAGGCATCATAAGAGGATGCATCACCTTTCTAACTCTTTCTAGCTTCTTCATCTAGCATACTATTCTTCACCATCTCCAAGGTGAGCTTCCCATTCAGAGTTGAATTGCTAACTGACACAACAAGCATGTTCCAACTACCGAGCATGGAAATCAGCAGCAACAATGCTTACACCTCATCCTCAAAGTTTGATCTTCATGGCGGAGAGTTGATTTATATGGCATTGGAAGACATTCAAGTGTTCACTAACACTGCTACCATCCCGAGCTCAATCTTGGCTGGTCTTTTGATTACCAGGCCTTGTTCATAGCTGTCATCCTCACATACATTGACTCCAACTTCTGTCACGTCTCATACACATTTGTATCGTTTGTAACATGGTGGAACATATTGTGGTTGATGTACACTCCAATCATACCTATTGCATGTCGGTTCAACACTGTCCATTCTTCTTCCATGACACCGGTTGTCGGTATCTTGTCTTCAATCATTGGCTCATACAAATCCTTGCAATAAAGGTTGTATTCCATCATAGGCTTCCATAATGTGTAGTAGGAAAAATCAAGTTTTAACATGCCACTTGTGGTGGAGCCTTCTTCCAAAGCCATTGCGAGCTAGCAGCAACTTCTGAGCAGAACCTGAGGCTCTCATACCACTATTGGGGAATTAGCACACTCGAACGTGATCTGAAAATACTAAGTGGAATAAGATGTAAACTTCAACACCAATCATGTACTAACTCCATGGATCATTGCTCAGTCATAGAAGGAAACATATGCATCAAATATATATGGAGAAATGAGTATGTCCCAACTAAGGACAAGTAATGGGTGCTCACAACACACAAGTAGCTGAAAATCTGCAATCGGGTAGGACAAGTCCTATGTGCTCTCAGCACATAGGTGCAGCAACAAGAAAATCAACACACAAGGACACCAATCCTTTTTATGTGGAAAACCTCTGAACTTGAGAGGAAAAATCACTAGCCATAGCCACCCAAATATTTTTCCACTATTATCAAATAGGGATACAACTTGGTCTTCTCTAGAGAGCACTAGAGGATCTCATACATCAAGATACACACATATCTTGGATGCCAACAAGATTTGGGGCACAAGATCTAGGAATTGGAACAATCTCACCAAAGATGGTGGAACCACAGCTTGAAGGAGACAAGGTACTGTATCTAGACGTCACGATCTTGTGGGCAAAGCCTAGTACTTGATTTAGCTTCTTCCTTTAACTTCTTTCTTTTCCCCTCTCTCTTGGTTTTCTTCTCCAATGGAGGCTAACATGGATTTTAGTCACCCGACCTTGTGGTGGCTGGATGGGAGGCTTATCCTCTCCCTTCCCTCATGTGCAATGTCCAAAATGACCCTTGGTCATAACCCTAAAGGTTGGTGGTCTCTGGCACCTATTTGAGCCACTTGAAAGGCTTCAGAAAGGCCATCTCCTCACAACCCACATGAGGAGGATACCCAACCGTGGGTGCAAACCCATCCAAAGTTGTTCCAAGCCTAAAACATAGCATGGTATTATTATGAAAAAACCCTCCATGTTTTTCTATCGCAAGCAAGATTTGTACCTCGTTCCCAAAATCTACCTAGAGCACGAGATCATCGCGTCGAGAACCTAAGGTGCCAGGACCGGAATGAGCATGTATAGTAGGAGTTAGCCAGGGCGATGCCAATTCACTAGGTTGGTGGTGAAGGCGAGCCCTTCAGGCGCAGTGTTCATGAGATGCCGACCCACGAGCACGATGCCAAGAAGTTTGCGACACGCAACACGCCCAGCTCGTCCGCCTATGATCATGACGCCAAAAAGTTCGTGACACGCAACACGCCCAGTTCATGACAGGCAACACGCCCAACTCGTACGCCTATGATCATCTTGTAAATTTGCACCCAAATTTACACCCACACAATCTGATCAAGATGCTCTTACTTCATGCGCGAGGCGTGATGGCTCAGTGTACGGCGCCAGAAAAATGCTGGTGCGGTGTTGATGTAGAGCTCGTTGGGACCCCAAGAGGAAGGTATGATGAGCACAACAGCAAGTTTCCCTTAGTTATGAAACCAAGGTTTAATCGAACTAGTAGGAGCAAGGAAACACCCCAAAGGTGTTGCTAGCTGAGCCTTGGCAGGGCGCACTACCGGTGCTAGTAGCAACGTGGAGACCTGCACAACACAGCCACAGAACTTTGTCCCCAACTTGCGATGAGGTTGTCAATCTCACCGTGTTTTGCTTAAAACAAAGGATTAAATGTATCGAACGGAAGGAAGTAAAAGTTTGAAGAAAGTAAACACACAGCAATAAATAGTTTGTAGATTGTATGTAAAGAAAAAGGACCGGGATCCATAGTTCACTAGAGGTGGCTCTCCTTAAGATAGATAACATGCTAGGTGAACAAATTATAGCGGGGCAATTGACAAACATCGAGAAAGCAATACATGCATATAATAATCATCTTGACTCCTTTGGAACTTGATTGGGCATTACAACATTATACATAGACCGCCATCCAACTGCATCTATGACTAATAATCCACCTTCAGGTTATCATCCGAACCCCCTCCAGTATTAAGTTGCAAGCAACATATTATTGCTTTACAAACTATGTGTAAAGTAAACAATATGATTGTTATATGAACAAAGGATTGTTGTTTTCTCCCTAGTAGCAACAGCACATCTAGTACCTTAGAGATTTTTGTCACTTCCCCAGATTACTAGAGGCATGAACCTACTATCGAGCATAAATACTAACTCTTGGAGTTGCTAGCATCTACTTGGCCAAGATAGCTACTAACAACGGAAAGCATGCAAGATCACAAATAACAAAGACATGATAGAATCAATAATCAATCTGAAATAGCATCTCAATATCCATCGGATCCCCGCAAACACAACATGCAGAATTACAAATAGATGATCTTGATCATGAACAGAGCTCACAAGATCTAAACATGAAAGCACAAAGGAGGAGAACCAGCCATCTAGCTACTACATGGATCCGTAGTCCAAGGATGAACTACTCACGCATCACACCGGAGGCTTGCATGGTGATGAAGAAGGCCTCCAGGGTGAATTCCCCTCTCTGGCAGGGTGTCGGGAAGAGCTCCAGATCCCTCCCGATCTAGGGATGGAGATGACGGCGGCTATAGACTCTTTCGTGGATTTTCGATCGGGCACTTAGGGTTTTCGTCCCGAGGGAATCTTATAGGCGGAAGGAGAGGCCGAGGGGGTGCCTGGGGCCACCACACCATCCCCTGGCGCGGGCCAAGCCTGGCCATACGGCCAGGTGGTGTGGTCGGCCTCTGGCCCCTCTCCATCTCGTATTCTGGCATCTGATGACTTCCGGAAAAATAGGCACTTTGGCTTTTGTCCCGTCCAATTCCGAGAATATTTATTTTCTGACTTTCCTGGAACCAAAAACAACAGAAAACAGGCAGCTGACACTGTGGCTCTTGTTAATAGGTTAGTCCAAGAAATCATATGAAAAGTACTCCAAAGTGTGGACAAAACACAAGAAAGTGGATAAAACCAAGCATGGAACATCAAAAATTATAGATACATTTGCAATGTATCAACATCCCCAAGCTTAACTCCTGCTCGTCCTCGAGTAGGTAAGTGATAAAAAGAAAGAATAATTTTTGAGGTGACATGCACCATCAAAGACTTGATCAAAGTATTTGTAAAACATTCAAAGCTAGGATCATAGTACTTCAATCATAACATGAAAGACAAAGTTCTAGCAATAAGATAAAGAAACTATGATGCATCATGAAAAAGCACAAACAAAAGATTCATGAATAACAATGCTTTGCAAGACATTTGTTTGTTTCACATAAAGAAAACATAGCATAATAGTATTCAGCTTGTCCCTCAATAGAGTAGAAAATATAAATGCATAGGACACCTTCAAAGTTCATAAGAGTGACTAGATACAAATAGTTTAAAACAAGCAATATCAAGTTATGCATCAATCAACTAGTCTTGGGACAATGCACATAGAACTAAGAATGGCCACTATGCTCTCAAAGTAGGTGCATAAAGGTAGAAGGTGGAGACTCAATATAATGGTGGAAGAAAGGCCTTTTATAAAAGGAAGTAGGGATTCAAGTCACATAAAGAGCTTCCAAAAATTATGGTACTTATAGCTTTCAGCTCTCATTGCCCCTATCATAAGCATCTTAAGTGATTAAGGTTAAATTGAACAAACTATGGTGTACATGCTTGACGAAGTATAAGTCAGAAATCTCATGTCCCTTGCATACGAGGGCCGCTCCTCATGCTACTCAAGTTTAGTCACCGGTAAGTTCTTGTCATCGTAAGTACATGTGTATCATAGAGAACCGCCAACGGGGTACCCCTTGTCCGATGATACGGAAGAATCCCTATATCAAAATGACAAGGCAAGTAGACAACGAGCATCTCAGCAATCTTCTTATTTACCATGGGAATATGGTGCTTTTCTCTCTCTTTCCTCTTTTCATAATCTCTTTTTTTTCTCTTTTTTCTCAATATAGGACTCTTTTTTATAAGAAGAATCCTTCATAGACAGCTCATTATGGTTACGCTGCAGGTTTCCACCATGTCAGCATGGATTAGACCAGCGCCAAAGTGCTTTCTCTAACACATATACATAACTCCATGGACTTACAAGCTCCCCTTTCATTTCACACCGACGACATCCATATATAAAAGAGCATGATATCAACTAGGTAGAAGTACCAAGTGCAATGTTGAAAGCGTTCCCCATGAAAGCATGGTTTTGCTAATCCCCAACAAATAAGTGCAAGCATATACAACATAGACGACACAATGGTTCAAGTTTATTAAGAGCAAGAAAAGTAAAGTGTGCTATCAAGTTTGTGAGAGCTTTAATCACTAGTTTTCTCATAACAAGTTTAATTTGGAAGGTAAACAAAAGCATGAATATACTTGGAATAGCATAAGCTAATAGGTAGGTATGGTGGACTCTTTGGAATAACTTGGTTTAGGGAGTTGGATGCATGAGTGGAACTCATACTTGGTTGTGGAGGCTAGCAAAAGACTGGGAGCGACAAACTAAGAGAGCAATAATGGCCATAATCATGCAGAGCGACAAAATATCATTGATCAAAGCATAAAGTGATACTACAAGTTGAAAACTAAAGGATCATAAAGGATAAGGTGACTTGAGATAGTCATAACATGGTGTGAGCATGTGCCAAGTCAACCCAAATAAAGCATCAAAGGAGAATACCACTATACTATGCTTTAATATGCAAAAAACAATGCATGATTCATCCAAGGCACATTAAGCAATCTCAATTGTTTATAACAAGTCATGCTACAGCAAAGAATACTAAGCATAAAGCCAAAACAATATCAAGCATGTCATGACAAAGCATAGGCCACAGTCAAAAACAAGCTCTTTTTACCACATAAGCATGAACTTTCCTACTCTTTTCCAATACAAATCAAACTATTTGCAAACAAATTTATGAAAAAGGGGGACCAACCAATTTATTTAGAAAACTAAGCAAACCAAGAAAACGAAAACCAAAACGAAAACAAAAAAGGACACGCTCCAAGAACAACACAATTGTGCATGAAACAATAAAAATGAAGCGTTTGGAAGAAACCTAGGATTTTTATTGATGAAGAAGGGGATGCCTTGGGCATCCCCAAGCTTTGACACTTGTACTTCTTGGATATTTCTTGGGGTGACATGCGTGGCATCCCAAAGCTTGAGCTTTAGTCCATCCTTCATCTCATTACTCATTCCTTCCATACACCTGCAAATTTTCCTTCATACAAAACTTTACACAATCTTTATTAGCAACATTAGTGCACTCAAGATAAAGGATCTTAAGGTTCAGTTCTAACACCAAATAAACTTCCATTATAACACTAGCTACTGTAGCACTTCCCTCAAAAAGCTCAATTCCCCAAAAGAACTCAAAAAGGAACCAACAAGAAGCAAATGCAGAAAATGGCAGAAATCTGTCAAAACAGACCAGCAGGTAAAGATGAATTTTTTCGAAGACCTTCTGTTTCTCAAATCAAAAAGTGTTGAAATAACGAAAGTAAGATAACAACCTGGGGCAGAAGCACAAAAATTCACGCCTCAAAAGGACTTGCAGAGATTTTACACAAATTTTTACGGTAAAGCACAGAAATCTGTTTCGGGACAGCAACTTTCCCAATCATTACTTTTCTCTCATTAGAGGTTACTCTTGGCACAAAAAGCAAATAAAAAGGATAAGGAGCAGTTATTACTGAAGTAATAACTTCCAAGACTCATATTAAACTTTTGGGTTATCTCCCAATAAGTACTTTTCTTTAACGCCTTTAAGTTAGGCATAAGAAGCAAGAAAGAATCAAGTGTTCTCAAATGAAGAAGCATTAAAACCAAATTTTGTTTTCATAGGAGAAGCAAAAGGAATCTTCTCTATCTTCTTAGGGAAGTGTTCTATACCTTTCTTGAGTGGGAGTTGATATTTAATGGTGCCTTCTTTCATATCAATAATGGCACCAACAGTTCTAAGAAAAGGTCTTCCCAAAGTAATAGGACAAGAAGCATTGCATTCAACATCCAAAACATAGAAATCAACGGGGACATAGGCATTGTTAACCATAATAAGAACATCATTAATACTCCCCATGAGTTACTTTTTAGTATTATCATCAAGTGGGACATTCAAATAACAATCTTCAAGTGGAGGCAAATCAAGCATATCTTAAATCCTTCTAGGCATAATAGAAACACTACTATCAAGATCACATAAAGCTTTGAAATCAAAGTCATTCACTTTCATATTAATAATGGGTTCCCAACCATCTTCTTGTTTTATAGGAATAGAAGCTTTATGTTTCATCTTTTCTTCTTTAATCTTTATGAGAGCATCAGTAATGTGTTTTGTAAAGGCCATGTTCATAGCACTAGCATTAGGACTTTTAGCAAGCTTTTATAGGAACTTAATAACTTCAGAGAAATTGCAACCATCAAGATCAAAACCATACTTATTATCTAGAGTAGTAGAATTATTACTAGCCTTAAGACTAGTGGTGGTGATAGTAGAAACACTAATGTTTCTAGCAATTTCATCTTCTCTTTCCCACTTAGCATGTAATTCAGCTAATAGTCTAACATTTTCATCAATTCTTACTTGTATAGCATTAGTGGATGCAAAGGGATTATCATTAGTTTTAGGTTTAGCAGCCATTTTATTCAAAGTAGATTGAGCTTCAGCTAAAGATGCTATATTTCTTTCAGCATTAGAGAGTTTTCCTCAATAGTTTTATTGAAAGCAGTTTGTTTACTAATAAAGTCCTTAAGCATAACTTCAAGTTCAGAGGGAGCACTCCTATTATTGTTGTAGGAACTTCCATAAGCATTACCATTGTTGGGAGGATATGGCTTATAATTGTTGTTAACAAAATTACTCCTATAAGAATTATTGCCAAAATTGTTATTTCTTATGAAGTTCACATCAACTTGCTCTCCTTGAGCAACCAAAGAGGCTAAAGGAACATTATTTGGATCAATATGGGCTTTACCATTCATAAGCATAGACATAATAATATCAATCTTATCACTCAAGGAGGAAGTTTCCTCAACATAATTTACCTTCCTATCTTGTGGAGCTCTCTCAGTATGCCATTCAGAATAATTAACCATCATATTGTCCAGAAGTTTTGTTGCAGCACCCAAAGTGATGGTCATAAAGGTACCTCCAGCAGCAGAATCCAATAGGTTCCTCGAAGAATAGTTCAATCCTGCATAAAAAGTTTGGATGATCATCCAAGTAGTTAGTCCATGAGTGGGACAATTCTTTACCAAAGATTCCATTCTTTCCCAAGCTTGAGCAACATGCTCATTATCAGATTGTTTAAACTTCATTATTTCACTTCTCATAGATATAATCTTAGCAGGAGGATAGTATTTTCCAATGAAAGCATCTTTGCACTTAGTCCAAGAATCAATACTATTCCTAGTTAAGGAATTGAACCATTCTTTACCTTTTCCTCTCAAAGAGAAAGGAAACAATTTCAGCTTAATAATATCACCATCTACATCCCTATGCTTTTGCATCTCACAAAGTTCAACAAAGTTATTTAGATGGGCAGTAGCATCTTCATTACTAATACCAGAAAATTGTTCTCTCATAACAAGATTGAGCAAAGTAGGTTTTATCTCAAAGAAAGTATCTTCAGGCACATGTGGAGCAATAGGTGTGCTCATAAAATCATTATTGTTGGTATTAGTGAAGTCACACAACTTAGTGTTTTCAAGAGTATTCATTTTTTGTGTTTTAAAATAAGAAAGAAAACTAGTAAAACTAATTTTTTTGTGTTTTTGATAAAGAAACAAGCAAACAAAGCAAAAAGAAACTAAGCAAAACAAAAATAACAAAGTAAAGAGATTGGTTATGAGGGACTCCCTTGTGAAGATGTCCTTGACTCCCCGGCAACGGCGCCAGAAAAATGCACTTTTGATGGCGCGTGGTTGACATGGGAGTTTCTTCTTCTTTGTTCCCCGGCAACGGCGCCAGAAAATGCTTGATGGCTCAGTGTACGGCGCCAGAAAAATGCTAGTGTGGTGTTGATCTAGAGCTCGTTGGGAACCCCAAGAGGAAGGTATGATGAGCACAGCAGCAAGTTTCCCTCAGTTATGAAACCAAGGTTTAATCGAACCAGTAGGAGCAAGGAAACACCCCAAAGGTGTTGCTAGCTGAGCCTTGGCAGGGCACACTACCGGTGCTAGTAGCAATGTGGATACCTGCACAACACAACCACAGAACTTTGTCCCCAACTTGCGATGAGGTTGTCAATCTCACCATGTTTTGCTGAAAACAAAGGATTAAACGTATCGAATGGAAGGAAGTAAAAGTTTGCAGAAAGTAAACACAAAGCAGTAAACAGTTTGTAGATTGTATGTAAAGAAAAAGGACCAGGATCCATAGTTCACTAGAGGTGGCTCTCCTTAAGATAGATAACATGCTGGGTGAACAAATTACAGCGGGGCAATTGACAAACATCGAGAAAGCAATACATGCATATACTAATCATCTTGACTCCTTTGGAACTTTATTGGGCATTACAACATTATACATAGACCGCCATCCAACTGCATCTATGACTAATAATCCATCTTCAGGTTATCATCCGAACCCCTCCAAAGATTAAGTTGCAAGCAACAGATTATTGCTTTACATTTAATCTGCGTAAAGTAAACAATACGATTGTTCTATGAACAAAGGATTGTTGTTTTCTCCCTAGTAGCAACAACACATCTAGTACCTTAGAGATTTCTGTCACTTCCTCAGATTACTAGAGGCATGAACCCACTATCGAGCATAAATACTAACTCTTGGAGTTGCTAGCATCTACTTGGCCAAGATAGCTACTAACAACGGAAAGCATGCAAGATCACAAATAACAAAGACATGATAGAATCAATAATCAATATAAAATAGCATCTCAATATCCATCGGATCCCCGCAAACACAACATGCAGAATTACAAATAGATGATCTTGATCATGAATGGAGCTCACAAGATCTGAACATGAAAGCACAAAGGAGGAGAACAAGCCATCTAGCTACTACATGGATCCGTAGTCCAAGGATGAACTACTCACGCATCACACCGGAGGCTTGCATGGTTATGAAGAAGGCCTCCAGGGTGAATTCCCCTCTCTAGCAGGGTGCCGAGAAGAGCTTTAGATCCCTCCCGATCTAGGGATGGAGATGATGGCGGCTACAGACTCTTTCGTGGATTTTTGATCGGGCACTTAGGGTTTTCATCTCGAGGGCATCTTATAGGTGGAAGGAGAGGCCGAGGGGGTGCCTGGGGCCACCACACCACCCCCTGGCGCGGGCCAAGCCTGGCCTGGCTGGCCTCTGGCCCCTCTCCGTCTCGTATTCTAGCATCTGATGAC
The DNA here is from genome assembly GCA_023614405.1 of Avena insularis. Classification (NCBI taxonomy): domain Eukaryota; kingdom Viridiplantae; phylum Streptophyta; class Magnoliopsida; order Poales; family Poaceae; genus Avena; species Avena insularis. Next base: position 203,842,785 of record CM042694.1, read on the forward strand.
TTCCGGAAAATAGACACTTTGGCTTTTGTCCCGTCCAATTCCGAGAATATTTATTTTCTGACTTTCCTGGAACCAAAAACAGCAGAAAACAGGCAGCTGGCACTGTGGCTCTTGTTAATAGGTTAGTCCAAGAAATCATATGAAAAGTACTCCAAAGTGTGGACAAAATACAAGAAAGTGGATAAAACCAAGCATGGAACATCAAAAATTATAGATACATTTGCAATGTATCAAGGCGTGGTATAGATGCCTCGTAGTTCTATGGGATGTGCGGATTGGATTAACTTGACGGCGGTAGGCAGCGGCCTTGCTCGTGGAGCTGGTGACCGTCCAGCAGTGGCGGAGCTTGAAACAAAATCATGGGCAGGCAGAACTAAAGCACAACACATAAGAAATACAATTGTAAACATATACTTCAGTAGGTAATACTCAATACCATTGATTCAGCAAATCATACATATATGATAGGTGTACATATATTAATTGCTCCAAAACAAAATAAATCAGACTTAAATTCAGTTTTACCATAAGGCATGGAATTACATACTATAGATCAGCTCTCCAAGCTTTTTCACTTCTAATATCTTCAATGACATCTTCATAGCTATAAGTCTCCAGGATTTCACCCTCTATGTTAACTAATAGACTAGTTGTAAGATAGTCATCTTCCATCTTATTGTGCAACCTTTTTTATGATATTGATACTAAAAAATGCATGTTCAGCACTGGCCGTTGAAACTAGAAGAGTAATGAGCAAGCGGAGTAACCTCTCAATCAAATCAAATATAGTATGTCTTCTAGTTTCCACAAGGCACTGACAAAGACCAATTAAGGTTGATATGTTTTCAACTCTTCATCCTTGGAAGCATCTGAAACAAAATGCTTCAATTGATGTTGCAATCCATATATATATCTTGCTGTGTGAATTCTGATGGGTAGTACTTCTTCACCATCTTACATATGTCACTAGCTTTGAATTCTGTTGGGTAGTACTTCTTCACCATCTCACATATATCACTATCTTTGAATCCTCTAAATCCGTTTTTAGGAATCAAGGTGGCACTAGTAGATAACAGATCCATTACCTTCTCATTGAACCTGTAATTTAGTTCAAATAATTGAGTGCCCAATGTTGCACGAAATATTTCCACTCAGAAAGTAATGCTCCTTGGTGAGCTGATCGGGGTGATGGCGAGCACGACCACCACTCATGACATAAATTTCGTTGAAGTCAGGAATGTCAATGGAATGTTTTACACAAAATTCAACAACCATGATTATAAATTCTTGGTAGCCATCATCGGATCTCAACTGCTAAATACACTCTTTTGTTGAGGACACTAGGCAAATAGCATTCACAATATCTTGTGACTTCTTTTGTAAAGCTTGGCCAATAAATTCAATTATCTCAAATATTTCCTTCATCAAACATGAGGTAAATATGAACTCGTAGGAGGACATGTAGCCAAAACAAGTGTCGACATCTCCACGAAGTGCACCCATTGACCGATCAGTAGCTATATCTTGGACCATAGAATAAAAAACACCAAACGTTTCCATCAGGCTATAAACTGAACCAAAATGAGAACCCTACCTAGTGTCTCCCGGCCGCTTAAGTGAGCGGACCTGATTTGCCCATTGACATGTCTCGATGCTAGCATTAGCGATTGTAGTTTCTAGTTCAACTAGTTGGGCATGATGGAGCTCGTCATGGCGCTTTGAAGAGGTGTCGACAGTGTTAATGATAAAGATCAATTTCTGAAAGAACTGAGAAACAAAAAAAACTCTCTTTAGAACCATCAACTAGAGCAAGTTGCAAGTGGTGGGCATAACAATGGACATAATAAGAATATGAGCATTATTCTAGGAAAAGAGCTTGCAGTCCATTCAAGTCACCTCTGATGTTACTATCCTCGTCGTAACCTTGTCCTCTAATGTTTTGAATGTCAAAACCATGTTTGATAAAACCGATCTCAATTCATCTTTAAGTGTCATATACTTCGTGTTCACTACATGTATCAAGTCAAAGAACCTCTCTTGCAAAATACCACTTTTATCCACAAACCCGAGAACTAGTGCCATTTGCTCTCTCTTTGCTACATCACATGTCTCATCCACTAAAACAGAGAACTTGGAATCCCCAATTTTGGCCTGGATATGCTTTCTGATTTTACATGCAAACATCCTCAAGATATCCTTCTGAATTTCTGGTGACGTGTATTTTGAATTATACGGAGCATCCCCCCCCCACACACACAAGTTTGGCAATGTCAGGGTTAAATTCTGCAAGAAGGTCCACTATCTCAAGAAAGTTTCGTTTATTCTTTGATTGGGGTCTCTCATCATGCCCTCTAAATGCACAAGCTTGCAACGTGAGCCCCTTAACAGCTGCAATTGAGACTTTGAGCCACAAACGGTTTCTTTCTACTTTCTACTTGTCCTTCATTGCTATGAGATTTTCAATGTGGCATGGTTGATTCATCAATGCTTGACAATCTGCAATTGCAATTTGGTGTGATGAGCATAGTCCAGTACCTATATGTGTTAAAAATGAACAATGTTTCCCACAATTAATCCTCTTCCAACTGTCAAATCCATTAACAATAAAGACTTGAGAGCCACCTCGTGTATTTTCTCTTTTATCGGAGACAAAGCAAAATAAACAATAAGCACGGTGTGTTTCATGTGAGTACTCTAGCCATGAGGGAAATTGACCAAAGCAATTGTATTTGAAGCAGCGTTGATGCCCCTTCTAGCCTGAAGGTTCATAGTTTTGCAGCTGAGGTTGCATTGGACCCAACATCAAATACGCTCAGCGCACACTGTCTCTCTGGTCTGGTAGATACTGCCAAATCTACGGGCGTAATCCTGGGTCTCGCTGGAAGAATCCAATACCTCGAAACGTAACAGTTTCATTTGACTGTTCTGCATCTTGATTGTGTGACTGCTGCTGACGAAATTCAAGTAAGGGCAAGGGTGGATCTGTTGGGACGGACTGATCTTGCTCAACTTCATTTGCATCGTCTCTTTTTCTTTTAAAAACCAAATCAATTCTTCTCTGACTATCTTTGCCCATAGTAGCCTACCTAAGTTACATATGTAAACAACAATGGATTGGATTATTCGTGTAATCATGATACCAAATTACAAGGAAATTGGTACTGAAGTCTGAAATAGAATTAAGTTGCAATGATGTTATCATTGATTCAGTAGTGCGTGGATTGATTTGGGGAAAGAGGATTAAGTTACATGTCACGTGTGCTGTTGTGCCGTGCGTATTTGTGTGGTAAAACTTGCAGTAGCGCTGCAGCTGTGGGCTTGCACCTTGCAGCTGGAAAATCAAAGAAGACGAGGACGAGGGGAGTGCCTCGAGACCTTGTGGACTGTGTTGCCGCCTTGATGGCTTGCCGGTCTTCCGCTCTCCGACCGGATCGCCGCTTAGGGTTGGGGCTTGGCCACCTAGGCACTCTAACCGGCTTCCCGTGGCTGCTGGAGGCCGCCGATTGATTGATTGAGGCTCTCCACCAGTCCGGCAGTACAACTATACCTCCGCCGCCCGGTCGCCGGCTCACGGAGTCAGGGAAACTAGCGTCATGGATGAGGAATTGGAGATGCGCCGCTGATGAGCAGGCACGGCAACAGGAGTGAAATTCGGCAACAGTCTCCAACAGATGAATTGAATGCTGCACCGGGCCGAGTAACTATGGGCTTTACACATGCGTCATATGTATAATTTTTTTTCTCCCAGGACAGGGCGGGCCATGGCCTAGTTTTTGCCCTCACTAAGATCCGCTAGTGGGTAATATCCTCCTACGTGAGGCTGGTCGTATTTCTCAAAAAAAAAACAAAAAAAACGTGAGGCTGGTCGTGCCAAGAAGGCCATGCAGGTGTTTTTCGCAATGCTTCATCACGAGGCATCAAGCGCGGCAACACCCAACAACTACACGTACACTGTGGTTATTGCTGTTGTGCAGATATTTCTTGGGTCTATCTTCAGTATCTTGGAGATCAGTGATAGACGTATCTGTATAGGACTCTACTAACATGTACTTGTACCTGTATTGTAACACTACTCCTATATATAATGAGATAGGCCGGACCCTTTGAGGTACCGTGCAATACCCCTACACATTATTTCTCATATGGTATCAGAGCTGAAACCGGCCTAACCCTAAAATCGCCGCCGCCGACTCTCATCTCGGCGCCGCCGCCGATCCCGCTTCCGCCTACCGGCCGACCTCGCGCCGATCATGACGACGTCGAACTCTACCTCGGCTCTCTCCTCGGGCCCCTTCAGCGCCGCCTTCCCGGGCCTCTTCGGCTCCACGATGGCCGGCGCCACCGTCGCGACCTCGGTCATCCCGTCGTCGCCCATCAATTTGACGGGGAAGATCACCGTCCGCCTCAACCCCAACAACTTCATCTACTGGAGGACCCAGGTTGTTCCGATACTCAGGAGCAATCTGCTCTTTGGGTTCGTCGATGGCACCCTCCGGTGTCCGTCTGCGATGATCCCTAACCCTGCGGCTGGAACCGCTGGTGCGCCGGCGACCATCCCCAACTCGCAGTATGCGGCCTGTCACCAACAGGACCAGGCCATCCTCTCCGCCATCGTGTGCTCCCTCCACGAGAGTGTCCTTGGGATGATGACGATGGTGGCCACGTCTCATGAGGCGTGGGAAACCCTAGCCGCAAGCTTCGCCTCGCAATCTACGGCGCGTGCGATGCAGATCCGCGACGAGCTCAGCAAGGCCAAGAAGCTAGACAAGACTGCCTCCGTGTTCTTCAATGAGATAAGTCCATGGCAGATGTTCTGGCCTCCATTGGTCAGCCGCTACGCCCCGACGAGTTTACTGGTTACTTGTGTGCAGGGCTAGATGGTGACTATGATGCTCTCGTTCAGATGGTCTCGGCAAGGGCGCTCGGTGATCCGATGCCGGTCCGGGACGTCTACGCGCAGCTCCTCGCTACCGAGCAGCGCATGAACGCGCGTCGTGCGGAACTTGGTGCCGACATTCACATGACGAACATCAACTTCAGGGCGCATGGTGCCGCCTTCCCACCGCCTCCCTTCTTCAACCAGCCGACTCTGCCGCCGCAGTCGCGTGGCGATGGTGGCGGTACTTCCTGCGGTGGAGGAGGCGGAGGCCCGCCCTCTGGTGGTGGCGGCGGTGGCAACCGTCCCACTTGCCAGATCTGCAGCAAGATCGGTCACGTCGCCTCCTGCTGCTTCAAGCGGTATGATCCCGCATACTTAGGTGCCGGCAATGACGGGCTCTACAAGGAGAGGCAGCTCCTGCCTTCACCAACCGCTCGGCCAATGCCACTACCACCAACACTCGCGCCAACAACAACAACAACATCTCCTATGGCACGACGCCTTCCTACCCGATCGATCCCGCCTGGTACACTGATACGGCGGCTACCGATCACTTTGCCAACGACCTCGCCAAGCTCTCCGTCCACGAGCCCTACAACGGCAAGGATCAAGTGCAAACTACGAACGGTTCAGGTATGCGCATTAAACATATTGGTTATTCTATTATTTCCTCATCATCACATCCACTTTATCTCAAAAATATCTTTCATGTTCCTGACATCACATGTATTCTCCTCTCCGTCAAAAAATTCACACGTGATAATAACGCCTTCTTTGAATTTCATCCTTGGTTTTTTTCTTGTTAAGGATCGGGCTTCGAGAGACGTTCTTCTTAGAGGAGGTTGCCGTGGTGAGCTTTATTGTCTTGATGAGAAGTCCGTCAAGCAAGCTTTCAACGGTGTCAGAGTTTCCCGTGAGCAGTGGCACTCACGTTTAGGGCATCCTGCCACCCCCATAGTTCAACATGTTCTCCACCGTCATGAGCTTCCCTCAGTATCAGTCAATAAAGCTGTAGTGTGTGATGCCTGTCAGCAAGGCAAGAGTCATCAATTACCGTTTTCTTTATCAACTCGTGTTACTACTTCCCCTTTAGAGATTATATATTCAGATGTTTGGGGCACTGGCTCTATTTCTACCAGTGGACATGAGTATTATGTAAGTTTTGTCGATGCTTACAGTCGCTTTACATGGCTCTACTTGCTGAAGCGCAAATCTGATGTCTTTTATGTCTTTATTGAGTTTCAAAAACATGTTTAACGTCTCTTAAACAAGAAAATTATCCATGTCCAGTCGGATCAGGGGGTGAATATCATCGTCTAAACAAGTTCTTTACTGATCTTGGTATTTCACATCGACTTTCTTGTCCTCATACACATCAACAGAACGGCACTGCTGAACGCAAACATAGACACATTGTTGAAACTGGTTTAACTCTTCTTGCACATGCCTCGACGTCGTATCGCTTTTGGGGTGATGCTTTTTTCACAACATGTTTCCTCATTAATCGCTTGCCTAGCCGTGTCATTAATATGGAGACTCCTCTTGAGCGCCTCCTTGGAGAGACGCCTGATTATACTTTTCTCAAAGTCTTTGGTTGTGCATGCTGGCCGCATCTCCGCCCATATAATCGTCGCAAGCTTGAGTTCTGTTCTAAACAATGTGTCTTCCTTGGTTATAGTTCGATCCATAAAGGCTACAAGTGTCTCCATATTCCTACCAACCGAGTGTATATCTCTCGTGATGTTGTTTGACGAGACAATCTTTCCCTTTGCTCACTTACCACAAAACTCCACCATACCGTCTACCATTACAACTCCTCTGACTCCTGACCAATTTGTTGATGCTGCATATACACCGTCTCTTTTGCCTAACCATGGTGTAGGTGTTGGAAGAGGACCTCGTCTTAAGCTATTAGATGATGAAGATCCAGTCGACGCCGCCCGTGGCGCTGGCCATGCACCCAAGGCCGGCTCGCCCCTGCCCGGCTCGCCTCTAGCTAGGCCACCGTCTGCCGGCCCGTCTACGCCCGAGCGCTCGCCTGGTACAGCAGCCTCCTCCACGTCGCCCGTGACGCCAACAACATCACCTGCCTCTCCTCCTGGTATGACCGCCAGACTTATGCGTGGTGTTCGTCAGCCTAAGAAGCGAACAGATGGTACCGTCGCTTGGAATGCATCTCGGGCTGTTGATCTTGTTCATAATGAGCCCCGCAATCATCATGATGCTATGACTTGTGCTCACTGGCGTGCTGCTATGGAGACTGAATATTCTGCTCTACAAGCCAACAAGACTTGGCGACTCGTTCCTCCTCGCCATGGAATTAATATCATTGACTACAAGTGGGTCTTCAAGATCAAGCAGAAATCTGATGGTACTATTGAGGGATACAAAGCACGCTTGGTTGCAAAGGGGTTTAAGCAGAGATATGGACTTGACTATGAGGATACCCTTAGCCTTGTTGTCAAGCCCACCACTATTCGGTTACTGCTGTCTATGGCTCTTACACATGGATGGCATCTTCGGCAGCTAGATATTCAGAATGCTTTCCTGCATGGCGTTCTTGAGGAGGAGGTATACATGCGCCAACCCCCTGGTTTTGAAGATTCATCATGTCCTGGTTATATTTGTCGACTTGATAAGGCTCTCTATGGACTGAAACATGCTCCTCGTGCTTGGCATGCTCGGTTGAGTGATGTTCTTTCTGGTCTTGGGTTTATTGCATCTACTGCTGACACTTCCCTCTTTATTCTCCAGAGGCCTGAGATCACTATATTCTTGCTTGTCTATGTTGATGATATTATTATGGTGAGTTCCTCCTCTACTGCTAGTGATCGCCTCCTTGTCCAGCTGGGGTCCTCGTTTGCTCTCAAGGATCTTGGTGAGCTCCATTATTTTCTTGGCATTGAGGTGAAGCGTTTCCGTGGTTGTCTTCATCTTAGTCAGCAGAAATATGCTTCTGAGCTCCTCGGGCGTGCTGGTCTGTTGAAGTGTGCCCCCGTGACTACTCCTATGGCTTCTACTGATAAGATGAGTTCTATTGATGGCACTTTACTCTCAGCAGATGAGTCTACTCGTTATCGCAGCATTGTTGGTGGCTTGCAGTATCTTACTATGACCCGACCTGATCTTTCCTTTGTGGTGAATAAGGTGTGTCGGTTTCTCTCTGCTCCTCGTTGTACTCACTGGATAACAGTGAAGCGTATTCTGTGATATGTTCATGGTACATTGACATATGGTCTGCACTTGAGACGGCCTACGTCGCCTCCTGATATTTTATCCGCTTTCTCCGATGCGGATTGAGCTGGTAATTCTGATGATCGGCGATCAACCGGGGGATATGCTATATTCTATGGTGGTAATTTGATTTCTTGGAGTGCTAGAAAGCAAGCTACAGTGTCTCGTTCTAGTACTGAATCTGAGTATAAGACAATTGCTAATGCCACTACAGAATTGATATGGGTACAAGCCTTGCTAGCTGAAATTGGTGTTCCTCAGCGTTGTTCACCGGTGCTATGGTGTGACAATATTGGTGCAACGTTCCTTTCTTCGAACCCAGTATTTCATGCACGAACTAAACACATTGAGGTGGATTTTCACTTCGTTCGAGAAAGAGTTGAGCATAAGATGTTCCAAATTCGGTTCATATCAAGGATCAGTTGGCAGACATATTTACTAAACCTCTCCCATTACCGTTGTTTTAGTTCTATAGATGCAATCTCAACATTTGTAGCCCTGTTGAGATTGAGGGAGGGTGATAGACGTATCTGTATAGGACTCTACTAACATGTACTTGTACCTGTATTGTAACACTACCCCTATATATAATGAGATAGGCCGGACCCTTTGAGGTACCGTGCAATACCCCTACACATTATTTCTCACAATCAGTTGCATGCGCAAGCTGGGCAAGAGGGTACGCCAGGGCCTGGACGATGGTGATATCCTCCTACGTGCAGGCTGGTCGTGCCAAGGAGGCCATCTAGGCGTTTTTCGCAATGCTTCGTGACGAGGCATCAAGCGCGGCAACACCCAACAAGTACAAGTACGCCATTTTCTGATATGCGACGACGACGCACTGAGCAAAAGCTACAGACTGGAACCTGCAAAGGAGCACTATGGTTGTGTCATGGATTTGTTGGGCAGAGGTGATAGAATAAATGAGGCTCAGGCCTCCTTTGATTCATAGGACAGGGAAATTAAAGGAATAGGAAATACAAAGGAATGAGATGTCATGCCTAGTCGATTCCTAGGGACAAAGGAATTTTCACAGGAATCACCGAAGGATTTTTTCCATGAGGTTGGAGCTCATGCTATTTTTCCTGTGAAAACACACATCTGACTTCCTACAGGATTAGTTCCTACAAGTTTCAATCCCACGAATCAAACACGTTTGGAAGGAAAAAATCTGCAAGGACTGAATCCTATACAAATCCTGAGAAAATCCTTTGAATCAAAGGAGGCCTGAGGAGTTGATTGGTAGGATGGCAGCTAATAAAAGAGATGGTGTTGTTTGGACATCTTTGCTTAGGGCATGTGCATCTCGAGGGGAAGAGGGAGTCGTAAAGAAAGCTGCAGAGAGGGCAATGGAGGAAGAGCCATGGAGAGCATGAGCACATGTGGCAATGGAAAATCTGTATGACAGCAAGGTACAATGGTGTGAGGCTGCACAGGAGAGGCATATGATGAAGCAGAAAAGGGGTTGTGACTTTGTGAAAGGGGTAGGGTGGTCATCCATTACAGTTGGAGGGGAGGACAGGGGAGTCGCGGTGTTTGTTGCAGGTGACCGGACACATCCCCAAGACGATGTGATCTGTCATATGCTTGACTTGATTTGTTATGGAGTTGGAATGGCTCACTACATACCCGATCAGATGAATTTAGCATCTGAGGTGGAGCTGATGGTTAATACTTGACAGTTAACCGAGTAATTTCAGAAAGTGAAAGGGTTGAAAGGAAAATATACAGAATTTCTTGGCACGTTGAGCACTAATGCAGTAATGAGGCTCAATAGGTCTTTTGCGGTGTTTTTTTTAACGGTAATTGGGTCTAGAAAAAACCACATGTGACAGGTACAAGTTACCACGAGGCCCTTTGCATAAAGCACCCTAGCCAAGCTAGAAAAAATAGAAAAGGGCCTCCAATTTACGAAAAGCACCCTAGGACTAATAAGAAATAAAAAGCAATCGAGTCCTAGAGCGCCTCCACCACCAAACTCCGGTGACCTCCAGCCGACGGCGAGATCAAGGGGGTCTCTTGTCCGTGATGCCCCACAAGCCGGAGAGGAAGCGACGCCGCCGGCCATCTCGCATTCGGCGGGGACGAACCACTTACCAAATACGAGATGTCAAGCTCCAGCACCTCGCTTCAGAGTAGGGCCTCCAATGGAGGTTGAATCCCATGGCCGCCTTTCGGCCAGAACAGGCAGTAGCCCGGCAGCCCTGCTACCCTTGGACCACTACGAAGGAGAACAAGAGGACACAACTTCGATTGGCCTCCGCCGCATTTCCGCACCGAACAGCCTCCCCCCTCAATCCTCACCACCACGGTAGGCCCAGTGAAGAGGGAGGAGCAGGACGCTGTCGATGAAGACAAAGGCCATGGACACTTGATTAGACCGCCCGCCCCGCTCCCTATCCATAAGACGGAGCATGAGGACCGCCTGGCACCGCGTCGGAGCACTGGAACTTACGAGCGCCAGGACCTTGCCGATGCCGCGAAAGCCCGGCTCCAAGACCACTCCCCCTCGCCACCATGGCCGGCCAGAAGTAGATCCGGAGCAGAAGCGCCTCCACACTCGACGTCGAGCCTCCCATCCTCGCCATCGCGACCGGCCAGGGGAGACAACGCCGTCGGCATCGCAAGAAACACAGGAGCAGCAGTATTATGTGGGGAGACGATGCTCCACCTCTCCGCCTCGAGCTTCAGCCGCGGAAGCATCGCCACGATGAGGAGGAACCCTAGATTCCACTGGATCTGGCTGCAAATATCCAGGGAGCGTCTCCATCTATCGGGCATATAGCCCAACTCCGGCACGAGGCCAACCCTAATACTACTCTGTACACGGCGAGCAGCCCCACCCTCCCTTCCCCAAGCGGCGGCGCCGCCGGCGAAGAGAAGGAGGGGAGCTCGCAAGACCGAGGCGACTCTCAAAATGGGGAAGGAGATGCCTTTCGATTCGTGCGAGGGGGGCCGCCACGGTTCCCATTTAATAACCCTCCTCCTTCTGCGGTGTTAAAGTGCTGATTTAATAGTTCTTTGGTACTTAGTGTGGCCTTGATCTTGGTACACTCATCATTATATGGCTCATTCTCTGCAACATATATGTATGAGGCAAGAGTTTGCTTGTTGGAGCTTCAGCATTCAGGCAGGTGCCAAAAAGTAGATCTACGTTTAGCACAGACCAGACCAGAGCGATGAACTTCAAATCCAATGAAATCACCCAAGGTAGTTTTTCATATCCTAAAGGCTAAATTGTGACAAGTCTATATCTGCATCAGAATTGTATAGAAGAAGATCACTTCTTGCTCTATCAACTAACGCAAGTTTGTAGCTTGGCTCAATGGCTTGCAGGGCTAGAATGTGAGGAGTGGCGTGATGCACTTTTTTTCGCTGAAGAAGCGCCTGCCTGCATGATCCCTTCTTCTGAAATAAGACATGTCACGGTAGAGAAATCAACATTCTTCCCAGCAACATTGCCACACTGGAAGTTGCGTCAATATGTATACCAACAGCTTATGCAGCTCTGGAAGGAATGTATGGTTGCAGGGCGGTGCGGGACGGATTTTCTAAACCGTAGTCAGCCCCTTCATGTTTCCTCCCCCAGATCTACAACGAGGCGAATTGCACAAATTCTGTTTTTCCGGGAGTATGTGGGACCCACACTTGCAACCCTAAAGGAATGTACTGAAGTCAAGTCCCTGAAAGCCTCATCTACATGTCACTATAAAACTCCACCTTTGTTACTCCAATAAACTGCAAAATGCTAGTTTGAAGGAGCACATTATTTCAGAAAGGTGAGAAACCTTCATCATCACAAGAACAGCAGAGAAACTTGCCACCTCAGGTTATTCTAGAACTTCTTTTAATTTCTAAAAACAATAAGACATACTTCCCTCTTGAACTTATTAGCATTAGCATTTCTGTAAGTGGTTCAGCTTGCAGCCTCAAGAAGAATATCCTGATGAAATGGGTGCTCAACCAATGGACTTCACAGATGAGGTTGAAAAGAGAGGAACCAAGAGTGGGGAATTTGAAAGCTTTTGCAATGCTCCGTAGGGTGACCATAGTTATACACCCAGAAGTTCTGGTAAGTTGGAAGTCTTCTTTTAAGGTTGTGCCTATCCATTTGATGACATCAGCCCTGCTGCAGAACTAAGTCGCAAATACATTTCCATTCTGGAAGTAGAGGGTGACTGTTGATATTAATAGTAACATGTGTTCTTTATTGTTTGCATGAATAATTCACTATGTGATCTCATTGTTCTGAAAATAACTCGATAATTAAGTTAATTTTCTCTATGCTGTATTGTTGGACAAAACGGGAAAAGGCTAAACCATTGATGTTAACCATCATGAGCAGATTGTCACACGCTGAAAAAATGGCAAAAGCGACATCTAGAAAATAAACAGCAGCTAGCCTCATCAAATGTAGTTGCAGGGGTCTCTGCCCTTTGGCAGCTTGCACATCTTCACTTGTACCTGCTCGAGCAACTTTAATCCCGCCAAATTTGATTTCGCATTTCCTCCTTTTTTTCTGCACTGCTGACCAAATCATAAGCCAATGATTCATCTGATGAACCACAACAACTGTGTCCAGCACCAGTTCATGTTCAAAGCATGATTTATTCCGAGACTTCCATATAGCCAAGACCAGAGCGTACATACTAGTCATAATCATGCCTTTTTCATTTGACCAAGTTGATCGATCCAGACATTATCTACTGTGTTTGTCTGGTAGTTGTGGTAGATTAAAGGTACAACAAGGTATTCGAGAGGAATTTTGCAAAGTGATATTTCAAGAATGAATGATCCACCTAGTCATTCTCCATCCTCTTCTGACCCTCCACCCACCTCACCGTTGTCTCCTTTTTCCTTCCATTATTCTCGTCGATCTCATATTCCGGATGCTTCTTCCGATGCTTCCTCTTCTGATGCTTCTTCCTCTGATGCGTCTTCTTCCTCTGATGAGATTCCCTCTCCTCTTCTGCTCGTCAGCGTCGTCCACTTAATCGTTACTCTCCTAGTTAGTACGGTTTTTCTGTTGCCCTCGAGCTGACTTCTTATCGGGATGCTGAGTGTCATCCCGAATGGCATCTTGCCATGGCCGAGGAGATTGCTGCGCTTGAGCGCACTGACACTTGGGATCTCGTTTCTCCTCCTCCTGGTGTTCGTCCCATCACGTGCAAGTGGGTCTATAAAATTAAGACCCGCTCTGATGGATCTCTTGAGCGCTATAAAGCGCGTCTTGTGGCCCGTGGCTTTAGCAGGAGCAGGACCATGACTATGATGAGACTTTTGCTCCTGTGGCTCATATGACCACTGTGCGCACTCTTCTTGCAGTCGCCTCTGTTCGCCACTGGTCTGTGTCTCAACTTGATGTTCAGAACGCTTTCTCAATGGTGAGCTGCGTGAGGAGGTTTATATGCAGCCTCCTCCGCGGTATTCTGTTCCTGATGGGATGGCCTGCCGTCTTCGGCGCTCTCTTTATGGCCTGAAACAGGCCCCTCGCGCCTGGTTTGAGCGCTTCGCCTCTGTGGTGACTGCTGCTGGCTTCTCCCCTAGCGCTCATGATCCTGCGTTGTTTGTTCATATTTCTCCTCGTGGACACACTCTTCTTCTCCTCTATATTGACGATATGATCATCACTGGTGATGATTCTGAGTATATTGCCTTTGTTAAGACCCGTCTTCGTGACCAGTTTCTTATGACTGATCTTGGTCATCTTCGCTACTTTCTTGGGATCGAGGTTTCCTCCACTTCTGATGGTTTTTCTATCTCCCAGGAAAAGTATATCCAGGATCTTCTTGCTCGTGCTGCTCTTGGGGATGAGCGTACTGTTGAGACTTCCATGGATCTCAATGTCCAGCTTCGTGCTAGTGATGGTGATCCTCTTCCTGACCCGACACGTTATCGTCACCTTGTTGGCAGTCTTGTCTATCTTGCTGTCACTCGTTCCGACATCTCTTATCATGTTCATATTCTGAGTCAGTTTGTCTCAGCTCCTACCACTGTTCACTATATTCATCTCCTCCGTGTTCTGCGCTACCTTCGTGGCACGATCACTCGTCGTCTTTTCTTCCCTCGTTCCAGCTCTCTTCAGCTCCAGGCCTACTCAGATGCTACGTGGGCGAGCGATCCTATGAATAGCCGTTCGCTTTCTGCTTACTGTGTGTTTCTTGGTGGTTCGCTTATTGCCTGGAAGACGAAGAAACAGACCGCAGTTTCCCGTTCGAGTGTAGAGGCTGAGTTGCGAGCTATGGCCTTGTTGACTACTGAGGTGACCTGGTTGCGGTGGTTACTTGCTGACTTTGGGGTCTCTGTTACGACACCACTCTACTTTTGTCTGATAGTACAGGTGCTATTAGTATTGCACGTGATCCGGTAAAGCATGAGCTTACCAAGCATACTGGTGTTGGTGTCTTTTATTGAAGTGCTAATGTGCGGGATCAGGTGATTGCTCCTGCATATTTCACACTTGTACATGTACTATATATCGCCCCCTGGAATACATGTTGCATATTCCTAATACCATGTCCCAAGTTGGCCGCAAAATTGGCAATCTGATGATCCTTTCCAGCCGCTTTGCAGCAGATTGTCCTTAGCGATAATACTTCTTTTAGAAACTGACCATTTAAAAACCCTGATTTTCAAAGAAACCTTAAGCTTCCACAGATTCTCACGACAGTACTGTGTCAAAGAGCTTTAGATGATTGTAAAAAGATCTAACAACGACAGTATTGAGAGTCCAATAAGGTATATCCTTCATCTCTCGCAAAGGGACATGAGAACACACAACAGTGTTTACCAAGCACAACGATTCGATCCCCACAATGTCCTCCTGAAAGATTCCGCAAGCTCCGTGAGACTGTACAACCGCAGCAACCGAAATTCCTTTGCTAATTCTCTCGTTTGCAAGTAATTATTTTCACTATAACTCTCCTCATTTCCCTCGGCCCCACCCGTGCAGTAGAAGTTACTTCTATGATAACCAATTTTCAATCCTGACATTTATTCAAAAGCATATATAGCATGAATTTGAGATTCTCTGCACTCTAAACATCACCCTGTAGAAACTGTCCGTTACCTCCAGCATATTTCATCTCAAAATGGAAATCGTAGAACACAATATTTTTGACCCGCAAACGCAGGAGCTCTGCTTATATTTCATTGATAGATGAGGGAATACTGTACATTCCCAAGAAGGCAGAGACAACAACAAAAATAAAAAGACCCCAGCTACAACAGCTGTGCTCGTTCAAATGAAACCTCTTCTCTGACTCATTGCGCAATCTCAGAAGCCGCTAATTCTTTCCCTTCAAAGGTTCTTCTTCCTCTTTCCTTCCAGATGTGCCAAGCCGTATATCAGGCTAGTGTAATAGTCCCTCTTCGTTGGGCCTTCGGAACACAATTTTAAAGTTTGCCCGACCATGCCCTAACTGTCGAAACCTGGGAGCTGATTCTTGCCAAAGGAGCATTTCTAGTCAAGAATGACACCCATACTTCCTTGGCGAAGCTGCACCCCATCACCAGGTGAGCTGTACTCTCCTGCTCTTGATCACATAGGCAGCAAACTGGGTACAAAGCAAATCTCTTTTCAACAACCTGTCAGCAGTCCAGTTTTTATTACGCAAAAGCAACCACATGTAGAACTTGATCTTGCCTTCGACCTTTGCCTGCAAGACTTTCTCTTACTGAGGTTGTGGTATCCTTTCAACAAATTGCATATCGTAGGCAGATTTAGCCGATTAGTTTTCATCTGCGCATGGTAACCATTCAATTGAGTAGAACACAATATTATATGGACGTTTATTTAATTGCTGCAATGTAAACAGTTTACTCCTCTGAAATTTTAGCATCTTTATGCTATTTTATTTCTTTCAAAAACGTACAGAGAGTATCCATGTACACGGTCAACCCTCCGCACCCAGTCCGGGATTGTAGGCCAAACCATTTGAAGTCCCTGTAGCTCCGTTGAATTTTGTTATCTCATAATTGTAAGTATATTGCACCTTTTATTTTCAACATACATGGTTTTAAGTAAAAGTTCTTTGTTAAAAATCAATTGTCTCTGTTTGGTCATTCTTCTAATTAAATTAAGCTGTAAATTGCCTTTGATAAAAAATAATTCGAGAGTACACCAAAGACGTATCTTATCTTTATAGAAGTATAGCAAACATTTTACAAGAAATCGACCCAAAGCTGCGAACAACTAGGACGGATACCACCCACACTCTTAGACCTAAGGCCTCTCTCTCTCTCTCTCTCTCTCTCTCTCTCTCTCTCTCTCCGCCAACCGCCAACCGCCAACTACCAAAAACGCTGGTATTCCTTTGCTTCCACAGCATCCAAGTCGCCAATATGATCAGGGTGTCAAAAACAGGCGTCGGTGTGCTCCTGTAGTCCATGCCTGAAACGCCTATTAGAGGTCCAAAGTCTGCCAGCCAGGTAAACAGCTTGCACTTGAGCGGCGCATGAGATCTCCAAATGGGTTTATGCATATTGAATCTTAACTGGCCCTTGCAAAGCATCCTATATGTGTCCTTAGCCGAGTACAACTCTGAACTTGCTCCTTTTCAAGTGATCTTGTCAGGCGCTTGTGTGTCTCTTTGAACTCCCTCAATCTCTTGCCAAAGTCGAAGGCATTAGATGCATGCCTCGACTGACATTTCCCCACCTATGTTAGATATCCACTTGTTATTCCGTAGAGCATCACTGACTAGTCTGCTATTTTAATGCTTGGTACTGATAACTCTGATATGGCGGGCGCAATTTCCTTGGCTGGTCGTCCCCCTATCCATCTACCGCACCAGAACTTGATGGTCCTGCCATCTCCCACCTCAAATCTTGCCAGACTTTGGAAAACCTCGCTTGCATCATTGTCTTTTAGCATTGATAACCCTCGATAAATTGATTACGATCTTATGGATCCAGTGAGATTTCAAATAAACGCGCCTAGCAATCTTGGAGATTTCAAAAAAAAAAAAGTTTGCGAAGTTTAAAGTGGTCATTGGACTTCGGCAAAAGAATATTGAACTTTTTCCCTTATTACTCAAAGGCTGTTACAGTATTTTAAGTTTTGGAAGACACCAGCTCCCTTCCCTCTCCATTCTTCCACTTATTATTGTCTTTGTGATACGTGACTCGCTGGTTATAAACTGATGCTCAATCGGTCTCGCGTTTACTCTCCATGGGAGATTGGGAGCTCAG
Source organism: Avena insularis (assembly GCA_023614405.1). Lineage (NCBI taxonomy): Eukaryota > Viridiplantae > Streptophyta > Magnoliopsida > Poales > Poaceae > Avena > Avena insularis. Next base: position 203,860,090 of record CM042694.1, read on the forward strand.
ACTTGTATGCATTCTATTTCGCAAAAAAAAAAAAAAGATTTAAACGCATCCTAACGATATTTTAAACCGGTCTGAAAGAAAACTTGTAACGGTCACAGAGTAGCGTACATCCTAACGGTATTTTAAACGCATCAATTGCTCTGTGACTGTGACTCTTCTTTTTCTCCCCGGTTAGCCGCCGCACGTCTACCAGATTCAGAAAGCCTGATCTGGGGGTGTAGTTACTTGCCTAGCATCGACGACGGACTGACAGAGCTGGGACTTTCTATTCTCGCGTCGTGCCATCTCTGCTTCTCCTGTTGACGTCTCAGCTCGCTTGTTCATTCGTGCCTGGCTAGCCCCTCTTGACCGCCATATTACTCACAGCTTCCTCTCTGCTTCTCCTGTTGCCGTCTCGGCTCGCTTGTTAATTCGTTGCCTTGCAGCCGGGGCATTTGACGATTCCGGAGTCCGTAACGCACGACTGATTGACTGACTGACTACGGTGTGAGCGTCTGCGAATCGCTGTGGAACTTCGCAATGATTGGACGGTTAGGTTGACTCGGCAAGCTAGGCACAGACGGTGATGGCTGTCAGCCTTGTCACGATCGTTATGCGTTAAGCACCTTTGAGCACTAGATCATGCCAATAAAGCATATTGATAGTAGTATATGAATTCACATCGTTGTGGTGCATAACCGTAAAGTCTATATTTGGTAGTATATAGTTTTGGAAAGTTGTACAGTACCTTTTATACTCAAAATTTTGCTAATCCTAAGTTACCTAATTTATTCTTATGTCTAAACGATTTCTAGTAAGTGCAACTTCACTTTAATACCTCAATTCTGATTTAGAACTAGTCGACCGATTGGTTATCAATTCCTTAAGTCAGCCTTTATATGGAAAATGAGTACTTGCAATACTCCCTCCGTCCAAATTAATAGACTCAACTTTGCGGGTATATCTAGTCTAAATACTTAATTAACATACGAATCTGAACAAAATTGAGTCTATTAATATAAGTCGGAGGGAGTAGCAATTTTTGTATAAAGAGTCGTCATAATATACATATTAACACCGCAAGTAACAAATTTTTGCATTCTTGTAGTTTTGTATCTACTGAATCATACATACTGAGAGGTATTTACAACCTGTTTCAAAGAATTCTGTTCTTTTCTCTCGTAAATCTAGTAAAAGACTAAAACCAATTCAATATCTAGGCTTAATTAAACCTAAAAAAATGGTTCCAAGAAGGAACGAGAAAATCAACAGGAACGCTTCACTCAGCCATCTCCTGAATGATGCTCAGAGCCCTCTTCAGCTTCTGCCGCGACCGCGCGACGAGTTTCTCCTGGCTCTTCTTCGCCGGACTTGTTGCCACAGTGAACTCCCCGAGCGTCTGCTCGTTAAGCTTCTCGTTGAACAGGACGTCCTCGCAGTCTTGCAGTTCCTCCTGCACCGGCGCGACACGCACCTTCTTGTTCTTGCCGCCACGCCGCTCTGGCCTCTTGGCCGCGAGCGCCGCGCTCGCGCGTCCGGCGAGCCCGGCCATGTCGGCGCTCGACAACGGCCGCCCGAGCACCGCCTCCGGGAGTACGAAGTATATCTGCCCCGGCTGGAGCAGCTCGCCGGCGGCCAGCGCCGGTGGGGGCTCGTTGAAGTAGAGCGCGTCGGAGTTGCACACGAAGAAGGAGGCAGCTTCGGCGCCGAGAACGTCAGAGACGGCGACATGCGGGTTGGACGGGAGCTCCTTCAGCGAGCCGTCGGCGGCGATGACCCTGACCGGCGCTGGCTGGTGCTCCCCTGCCACGAGAGGCTGCCTCCGTGGTGGTTGAAACGACTGGAAAGCTTGGCTCCCATGGAATCTTTGCGTTCGTGCAGTATGCGTGTGGAAGTTTTGAGATTCTTCTTTGCGTTCGTTGGAACTTGGATGTGGAGGTTCAGATGATAATTGGAGCATATATATATAGAGGTGGGTATCGAGGATCAGAAAAAGTGAGGAGGGGAAAGCTACCGTGAGCGCTGACGCACGCCGTGTTGCCGCATTGCCTGGACTGGCACCAGATATCCGCTCCACCATATGGGAGCCGGACAGCGACCGACGACTATTCCTCTGCATGTACGTATCGGGAGATTCTCCATGGGGCCAACCGGTCAGTGAGACGGCAGGCCACGGCGTGTCCCCATCATCGTCGCGTACTCGCATCGGCTGGGGTGCTGGGCAGGGCATGGACTTTTCTGCTTTGTAACCGCAGTTTCGCCGGTGCTTCTCGATCGGCAGCCGCGACAGGAGAATGTTTCATCAGTCGTGAAAGCGGCAGAGGAGGAAACAGAGAATATTCACATCGCTTGGAGCTCAGGGATGCGGGGAGCTTCGGCCAGCGAAGTAACCTTCCATCGCAGGTAAGATTTCTCGCCGGAGACGAGAGTCGCATAGTCGCTTTGTTGCCTCCTGGAGCGGCTAGTGGAATCAAATTACCGGTCAGGCACGTTAGCTCGCTTGGACCGGGTCGTAGCAGGAACCGGCGTCTGGGGTATTTATTTCTGGCCTCCTATTTACAAGTAGAATTTTAGTTGTTCGTGATCAAATGAAATGTAAAGGTGAAAATAGGTTGAAGAAGATTAATCATGTACTACTAGTTAAGTATAAAAATTGTTTGTGGAGAGTAACTTGGAGCACAACCGTTTGATAAAAGTTATGGCACTCCGAATAATTATTTGGATGGCTCACATATATTCAAAATGTGGAATTCTACATTTTACATCTAAATTTGGTTGTTCTAAGACGACTAAGGTTCTCTTGTTCAAAACGAGTTCTAACTATGGGTTCAATTTGATGAAAAGTGGATTTATAAGTAGGTGATCATTTGGTTCTCAATTCCTGAAGTTGGTCTGTTGTTTTCCGGACGCAGAAATGTTATATTCCGATCAACCCATAGCGCCTCGTGAGCTGCCCCATATGACAACCGCGTCGCCGCTAAATCAACATCTCCCTTCACCTCATCCCCTCGTCATCATCGTCCCCGGTTCCTAGCCAGCCAACGATGGCGGAGGGCCTGCTTAATGAAGCTCATTTTACCTACCTCTCCACTCTACCCTAGGCTCGTCTGGCTTCCCTCTCCTCTGTGGTCGTCAACGTCCTCGGGTTGATGGTGCCATGCCTCCACTGGGTGCTCGCCCCTAGGTCCTTGACACATCGATGGTGCGACACTGCACTCGCCTCCGAGCTTCATTCCATCAAGATGCAAGCAGTGGAGCGGATCTTCGTTGACGTCCTATATGAAATCAAGAATGGACATCGATCTTTATCGCCGCATCATGTGGTTCTATTGCAAACTTACCATGGGCGGCTTGGCAGAGGTTGCGCCATCTTTCGTCGTCCCTCCCTTTTTCCATAACAGAAGCAATGGGAATAGTCCCTGTTGCGGGATGCGTGTCGCCTCTCTCCTAAGTTGCTACCATTTGGCCAATTGTGAGGATCCCTACAAAGGGCAAGTGGAGACTTTGGCAAGAGTTCTTTTGTTTTGAAAAAGTAGGGAAGAACCCGCCCCCTACACAGATCACTGCACACGACCATATATTATTACCAATATTGCAAGAGTTTCTACCACAAAGCTCGATTCGACGGGCATAATGCAGAAGAGTGATGTAGCTTGGAGTTAAGGACGTCCTTTTCGATGCTTGGTGGTACATGTGCTTCACTCACTAGTTTGAAGTTGGGTTGGCAAGACATTATTATAATCAATCCTCTTGGGTCTCCTTAAGCTTTCTCTTCATTGTTCTTCCTCCTATGAGGCTTATACCCACAAAGGGCAAGCGGAGGGCATCGACAAGAGCGGCAACTATAGAGCTAGGTTCACCTAGTTTGATAAGGACTGACGATGTTTGATCCCTATTGTTCAACATAAAAGTCAACAATCAAGGCAACTTGGTGGTGGTGGTGCATTTCACTCTTCGAGCAACATGCTTTCCATTTGGGAGTAAATTTAGGCTCAGGTGTTATTTCTCTTTATTTGCATTTGTGTTTAGTGTGTTTGATTGTTTTTATATCCCCTAGGCTTGAGTTGTTTGTTTGGATCTGCACTAAATGTGACGGGAGGTTCTACCATCCCTTCAGTCTAGGCAGCCGCCCGGATTTATCTCATGGTGATTTATCTAAAAAGATGGTATAAACTTGTGGTTTGCTCATGCTTCAAGAAATTTATAGGTCCGCGGCCACTAAATGTGCACAACTGTATTTTAGCATTTGAGTTATATACAACAACCGGCTATTCTTTATTCTCATTATTCTAAAAAAAGTATATTACCATTACAACTGTTCTTTCTTCGGTGAGACATGATAATATACACGAAATATTCTTTTACTTTTTTATTCATTATTCTTTTGAGTTGGAAAAGATTTCCTTTACTGAACAAAAGATTAACAACGCAGGAAACACTTTTCTGCATTTCTATTGTTTTCTACATACATACTGCACCAGACAACTTGGGGGGTATTTACAACCTCCTTCCTAGAATTCATGTTCTTTTCTCTCCTAAATCTACTAAAACCAATTCAATATCTAGGCTTAAAACCTGACAAAAAAATGGTTCCAAAAAGTGAACAAAAAATCAACGACACTACCTATCGCTTGCAAGGATGCTTCACTCAGCCATCTCCTGAATGATGCTCAGAGCCCGCTTCAATCGCGACCGCGCGGCGAGCTTCTCATGGCTCTCCTTCGCCGGACTCATTGGCATCGCGGACTCCCCAAGCGTACGCTCGTTCATCTTCTCGTTGAACAAGACGTCCTCGCTGTCTTCCTGCTGCTCGTGCACCGGCATGACGCGCACCTTCTTGTTCTTGCGTGGTCTCTTGGCCGCGAGTGCGGAGCTCGCGCGCACGGCAAGCGCCACCATGTCGGCGCTCGACAGCGGCCGCGCAAGCATCGCCGCCGGGAGCACAAAGTATATCTGCGCCGGCTGGAGCAGCTCGTCCGCGGCCAGCGCCGGTGGGGGCTCGTTGAAGTAGAGCGCGTCGGAGTTGCACACGAAGATGGAGGCAGCTTCGTCACCGAGAACGTCGGAGACGGCGACGCGGGGGCTGGCCGGGAGCTCTTTCAGCGAGCCGTCGGCGGCGATGACCCTGACCGGCGCCGGCTGGTCCGCCTGCTCGGAGAGGCCGCCTCGGTGGTTGAAATAGCTGGAAAACTTGGCTCCCATGGACAGTTTTCAGATTCTTCTTTGAGTTTGTTGGAACTTGGATGTGGAGGTTCAGAGGATAATTGGCGCAGATTATATATAGAGGCAGGTACTGAGTATCCTCTCCACTCCAGCGAATGGGAACTAGACAGCGTCGACTATTATTCCTCCGCATGTACGCTTCTAGTTCCATCAGTGACCAGCGAGAGTCGACATTCTGGAGATTCCCCGTGGGGGCAACCCGTCAGACAGACGCCAGGGCACCGCGTGTCCCCCATCATCTTTGCTCGCATCAGCGCGTACGTACGTGAGGTAGCTCTTGCGGCCCAAACAATCGCCACGGACTTTTCTGCGTCAAACGCAGCTTCAGTCGGAAGCCGCGACGGCAGAATGTTCCGAGCGTGAAAGCGGCAGGGAGGAACGGATAAGACTTGGAGCTCAAGGATGTGGGGAGCTTCGGCCGGCGAAGTGACGTTCCATCGCAGGCACTTCTCGCCGGAGACGGGAGTCGCATCTGCCTTCTCGATTGGTAGTGGAATAGTGTTACCGGTCAGGCATGTCTGGTCGCTTGGACCGGGTCGCATTCTCGCAGCAGGTAACCGGGGAACCGTTGTACTTCGGCCTCATAGAGCATTTGTTATTTGAACCTAATATTTGTAATTATAATTTTTAGTGTAAATGAAATGTAAAGGTGAAAAATAGACTCAATAGAATTAAGCGTGTAAAAAATAGTGTAAGAATCATTTGAGGGGAGTAACTTGGAGCACAACCGTTTGATACTAAAAGTTATGAAACACAAAGCAACTACGTGGATTGCTCGGATATTATGTCAACAGAGTTATACATTTTACATTTAATTTTGGTTGTTCTAAGTTGACAGAGATTCTCTCGTCAGTTCACTGAAAAGTGGATTTAGAAATAGTTTAATTATTTGTTTCTCAACTCCTTAAGTTGGCCTGCGGAAACATTATATTGTGATCACACCATAGCGCCTCCTGAGCCGCCTCATGCCCTCGCCGCGTCGCCGCAAAACCAACACCTCCCGTCACCTCACCCGTCGTCGTCGTCATCTCCGGCTCTTGGCCGGCCGCAGGTGACGGTGGGTCCTCTCAGGAAGCTCCTTTCTTTGCTACCTCCTCATATGTACCCTAGGCTCTCCTGGCTTCCCTCTCCTATGTGGTTGCCAAGTGCCAACATCATCGAGCAGATGATGGCATGCCTTATGTTGGGGGCTCGCTCCTAGGTCCTTGCCTTGTCAATGGTGCGGCGCTACACTCGCGGCTGAGCTCTGCTCCATCCAGATCCAATCAATGGAGGGGATCTTTGTGGATGTCCTATATGAAAAAAGAATGGGCATTATGCTTTATCGATCGTTGCATCACGCAACTCTGTCGCAAACCCATCGGGCATCTCAGCACAGGTTGTGTAGTCTCCCGTAAATCCGCCATCCCCCTTTCCCCCGATGAAAGCAATGAGCATAATCCCCAACGCGTGATCCTTGCCACCACTATCTATCACATCGCCCCTCCTTACCATTTGCCGCCGCCTGGCTGATTTCGAGGGTCCCTACAAAGAGCAAGTGGAGAACTTTGGAAAGAGGTTTTTTATAGGTAAAGTAGGGAAGCCACCGTCGATTTGTGCACACAGCCACATATTCTTACCGATTTGGCAAGACTTGATATCACAAAGCCCGATTCGATGGGCTTAATGCAGAAGAGTGATGTTGTTTGGAGTAGAGGTCATCATTTTCGATGCTCTTTGCTAGATGTGCTTCACTCACTAGTTTGAAGTGGGTTGATGACCCGTAGCTTAAATATTCCCATCGTTATTATTGCTCATCCGAGGCTTCTCCCCACATAGGGCAAGCGGAGGGCGTCGACAAGAGCCGCATCCAAAGAGCCAGGTTTTGCTGGTTCGATGATCCCTATCATTCAACATAATATTCAACAGGCATCTTGGTGGTTCTGGTGCATTTCAGCTTTCTAGTGACATGATTTCCATTTGGGAGTAAATTTATGTGTTCGGTTGTTTTTTATAGCCCCCTAGCTTGAGTCTTTTTTTTTTTGCGTCTGCACTAAAATGCCAGGAGAGGTTTGACCATCCCTTCGGTCCGGGCGGCCTCCCGGGTTTGCCTGGGGCGGTGATTTTTCATGGTGATTTTTCTAAAAAATGGCATCAACTTGTAGCTCTATGTTATCTTTCAAATTATATGCAACAACCGGTGATGATTCTCTCTTCTCATTATTCTCGACAAATGGTATATTGCCATCACATCTGTCTTTTTCAGAGACATGACACTATGCACAAAATATTTTTTCTGAAGTGGAAAAGATTTCCGTTACTGAACACTAGTTGAGTGCCCGTGCGTTGCTACGGTTTCACAATTAGTTTGCATATATATATATATCAATAAAGTACATACAAATTTACACTTATGGGAAAAAACTATAAGATATTTCAAACCCATAGTATTTCACATATTTAAAGTATTCTTCGATAAAAAATATAATTTGATATCATTCAAATATTAAATAAACACTGAGACCAATTTAACTAATACAATAATATCTACTCCTTGATACTCGTTAGATATTGTCGCGCAATGTTAAAAATATTCTCTTCTGCTTCGTTTTCACGGTGCTTGAGCAAGTGCACCAAAAATTTCTTTCTTAACTCAAAAACGTTCTGCATAAACAATACGTGTCATTAGCCCGAGTCTTTTATATAAAAAATATAAATATATACAAGGTAGAACAACCACCGTGCATATTGGATGAACCAATTCTCTACCGTTCCATGAGAGTATAATGTAAAATATAAAATAACCAGACGCATTCCTGTACATGAATACCTCATTATTATGTTATATATATATATTGAATAGTAAAATGCAAAAAACATTTAAACTTATTTTAAGAGATATTTATCCGTCTGGACTTTTTGAATACCAACTGGTGATCTACGTGGCCAAGAAAATATAACGCCATCCCAACCTGGTTGTGCTAATCCAAGTGCTTCACTTAGGTAGATTCCAGTTCTTTGTAACTTTAATTGTATGTTGTGAGAGCGACACATTTCGCTCTCCGGCGATGGCAATACGGAGAGAGGATCAAAAACAGATACAGAAGAGGCATGCTTATCGATGGAGAACAAAGTAAAATGTCCTACCGATGCATAAGGAAACAAAACCTTCAAATGAACAACCATTAGAAACACATATAACTGGAAAATGGTGGACACGTGAAACATCTTTACCAATTTGCGTGAAGAGATTTTATAGTCTGTCCCAGGCCAACTTTCGAGCAACGCTGCGAGAGACGGGATATTTGCTTTTTGCGCCATTTGTGACGTCGTGTGGAATCGACCATCGCAGTCTAGAAAAAAAAGTTTGTAAACATAGTGATAACAATAAAATAGCAAGATTATAGTAACTTACACAAAAACGCAAATCCATGTAGTGCACATCCGTCTCTACCATCTGTATGATCTCGTCGCATGCCACTATGCGTATGCGCAAGTTAAAACATTCAGTGTCCATAGGCTTGTCCATCCTAAGTATGTCCTGAATTTTCTTAAGACTCAAACCTATTGGGTATGGTTTAGAGCTCCGAACCCATTCTTGCCTGTAAGAAAAATGTTAAGAATGATAAAATCATAACAATGTGTATTAGTAAAAAAACTTAACATGCTACTTACTCCAAACGCTTGGCATCTCTAATGGACAAGATGTGTTTGCAAAGCTCTTCGACTAATTTGCGTGGGTTTGTGGGCGGGATGTGGACCGGAAGAGGATGTTTGTTTTTAGCTACATCGGGTAAGTCTAGTCTCTTTGGCCCCTCCATGATCATACAATCAGAGTCAGTCACATTCTTTTCATCGCTAGGATGATAGTATATTGGTTTTCCTTTTATCTTATTCAATTCTGACTCTATCAATATAACGACTAATTTTCGACGAAACTCTTTCATATCCTCCTGCAAAATAGTATTCATAAATATTTAGTTAAGGTGTAAGTGAATACTAATATTTTATCATAAACAAAAATGACATACCTGATTGACATGATCAGACAACACATCTCCAGTCCAATATTCCATATAATTAAGCATAAACAACCCACATGACATACTACATGTTTACATAACACCGATTTAGTCTCGTATAGACAAATGAAAGTAAATAATTCAATTGATCTACCAAACCATTTTTAAAAGTCAATAAGATTCGAATGAGTGTTCAACATACCCATCGGTTTGCACTGGTTCTTGGAAATGTTCGACTATTGGCCATGTTGTAACATTGAGGTCCTGCCACTTTTTTCCTTTATCAAAGTCCTTCAAATTAGACGCAAACTTCAGGTGCTTCTCAAGTACCTGCAACTGATATATGAGACTACTATTAGATATTGTGACAAACATAATGCCATGAATAAATCAAAGTCAAAAGACACTTACCACAAGTTTAAGGTCATTTCGACTCATTCCAGCACCGAGTGAGTCCAATACTTGGATCAAACGTTTTTTCGCATTGATGACTGCTAAGTACCAATGGGTCTTACTAATGTTTATTGGCAGGAAGACCTGAAGTAAACATATTATATTAAAAGAATTAATATGCACACATGTTCAAAACATATTAATGAGAGCAATATGTAGTGAGTTAATTCTGACCATATCATGCTTCAAATAAACATGCAATTGTTTTATGACGTGTTGATGTTGTGATTTGTCTTGTTTTAAGATTGTAGAGACATAAGTGTTGTCCAGATAGACGTTTCCATCCGGTCTATCCAATAGATGATCACATGAATTCATACAATATATGTATGCATTTAGCACCTACAATTAGATACATAAAATAAAGTTAAATTCGCTAGAATTTTTCAGACGTTAATGTGTAAGTAATGGTCTTTTTGCTGTTGACTTATCCCGTCGGACAAAAATCCATCATTATGCGTAAGACATGCCAAGTCATTATTAGACAGTTCCGCGTCACCGATATCCACAAACATAGTTTTTTCGGGTGCGGACATGATTGATTCAATAGTAGAAATATCTCTAGTGGTGCATACATAGTCTGTCACGATATATAATTGTGCAAGATCAGTTAGATAAAATGCAATCCAACAAAAATAAAAAATAAAAAACAGAGCAAAACTACTTACCTTCAGGAATAACCTTTGTGTTTGATCTCTTGGATTTATTATGTCGCACCTCGGGGCTAACGATGGTGGTTTCTTTTAAAACTTTGACAATATTTTCATCGACCTGCAAAAGTCGATACAACTGACAATGGTGTGTTTTTTATATAATTAGGAACAGAAAGTTCAGGCTTGTTACATTCCTTAAATCAAAAGTTAAACATGAGTAAGAAAAAGATATCTGTTTCTAAATCATATATATGGACATGATTGAGGAATGTGACTCAAGAATAATTGTCTATGGCTAGAAAATCACCTATGCTACTTCTACAAAACGAAGCTACACAACAGTCAAAATAAATTTGAAAGGTCCATATGGTAACATGCGTCGAAAAAATACAATTACCTCTTTCGATTGTTCTGTCTCTTCCATAAACATCGGATCGCCGCCTATGTTGGTGGGTTCTTTCTGAGCATCAGCAATATTTATATCTGCTTCCGTCCCGCCCATGATCTTCAAACGTGGAACATATATCGAAGAAAAATTAAGTATAAATTTGAAGGTGCATTATATGGTAATATGCGTAGAAAAAACAATCACCTTCTTTAACTGTGTCAAACTCGTGGGGTTTTCTATCTCTTCCACCAACATCGCTTCGTCGTCTATGTCGACGGGTTTGTTCTGATCCACGACAATATCTGCATCCGTTCCACGCATGATCTACAAACATGAAACATATATCGAGTATAGAAATATAAATATCCGTAATATAGATACAGTTAATTAAAAATAAAAAGACTATTATCTCGTTTCACCTTTTTCCTTTTTTTTGAGGGGTGTTTCACCTCTTTTGATTCCGTCGAACTCGATGTTCTTTTGTTCCCTTCCAACATTGTCGCGCCGGGGCCGATTGTCTCGATGAATTTACTTGATCTAAAAAATAGATTATAAAGTAAAATATGAAATTGAAAACGGATCTACACATACGGGCCATGCATATGTGCATGCACCTTTTTAAGCATTATGCTAGGTTAGAGATGAAAGATGAAACCCAACGGTTTGGAACGGAGCACAAATTTCATAAATGGTGACAGAGGGCGTGTCACGATCAGCCTATACGTCCAGCAGGTATACCCTGACCAATCTGCTAGCAAATTTCAAATTGTTCTTGCAAAGAATAGCTAGCTAATTATAGAAAAAAAAACTAACCAAGCTGTGGAGGCAAAGCCGGCCTATCTAAGCAAAGAAACCAAGCACACACACTCTCCACAAGATACTATCGAAGCAGTTCTAAAAAAACATGAGAGAAGGAGCGGACGGGAGCGTCAGTAGAAAAATTAGACCAAAATCGTCTCACTCTCCTCACCGCCGTTCCTCATTCTATCCACAAATTTCTGCCCCGCCGCCGGTTGCTCCTCACCGCTGAGTATCCCCCGCCGCCGGCTGCTCCTCACCGCCCACTATCCCCCGCCGTTGGCTGCTCCTCACCGCCCACTCTCCCCCGCCGCCGGTTGCTCCTCACCGCCCAGTCTTCCCCAGCCACCGGTTTCTCCTCACCGTCCACGCCCTCTGTCTCGCCGAGCCGCCTGCTCTCCCCTCCCGCTTCTCTCCACTCCCCCTTGTCTCCCACAGCCCCGCCGCCTCATATCCTAAACTTACAGCATGATTCTGGCCGCCAGCATCCACCGCTGGTGCGTTGCCGTTGAAGGGATGGGCGATGGAGCTTGCCGAGCCAGGCCTCCACCACCTTCCGTGAGGTCTTGGTTGCTGCCACAATCGGCGATGGCGACGCCCGCTCGCAGTCCTCGATGTGCTGCGTGACGCCGCAGTTGCTGGTCCCCTTGTTCCCGAGCGTGACAGGATCGAGGGTGCTACAGGACATGGCGAGGAATTGGGCATGGGATCGAGGGCGCTATAGGACTTGGCGAGGAATTGGGCATGGTATCGAGGACGCTGTAGGACTTGGGCATGGGATCGAGGGCGAGGAATTGGGCATAGGATCGAGGGCGAGGAATTGGGCAGTGCTTGGCCTCATATCATACCTTGTCGCCAATGAGGATTCGTCGTGGTGTTGGATTGGCTCTGATGGTTTTGGTTGAGTACCGAGGAAAATACAAAGGTAATCTCTATTTATATTGACAGTTGTTGCATCACAAGATATTTCCTATTGATTTTGATACGGGATTCTGCTATATTTATTAGCAGATCGGAGTACTTCCATATTATGGTACGATATGATGCTATTAGCGTCGGAAAAAGAATCATGTTAATTAATCTGGCCAATGATTTCTTTACTAAGTCAAATAATTAAGTTTGAGATTGATGTCTTTGTATGCCGCCATCACATTGAGAAAAATCGGGAACTACACTAATTAAAAGGATTTGTGCGACCTTCTGTCAAGCTCCAATTCCAAAATCGTTGTATCATGCTCTTGTTTACAGTGTCGACATAGTCATTTTTGGTTGAGAGGATTGCTCGGGAAGTCATGTAATTTGGATCAGCCATGTTGTCGCCTAGAGACGGAAATACATGCTCGATCAACTTCTCTAGGTCGTCCTCTTCATCTGTAGACGGGACACATATATCTTCGAGGAGTCGTATATTACTTTCCTTGTCAGCTTCCTCAGTGCCATTCCCTACCCTCAACAAATAATCCGCGAACCATTTGTCGTTATGTGCCCTCATGTTCTGGACGAGCCTTAGCTGCCACATGCCATTCCAAAGGTATGAACTCCGCAGGGCTGCGTCAATTATCTAAGCCCGTGACCCTTTCCTGACGACCGGCAGAACCTGCCTAAAATCACCCCCAAATACGATTGTCTTTCCACCGAATGGCCGGTCCCACCGGCCAGTTATGTCACGCATGCTTTTGTCCAACGCCTCAACTGCCTGGCGCTTTGTCATGGTGGCTTCGTCCCATAAGATGAGAGAAGCTATTCTTAGGAGTTTGGCTGTCCCACTCTGCTTTGTGAAGCTACACGATGAGCCATCTTCAATATTCAATGGTATCTTGAACCTAGAGTGGGCGGTTCGGCCTCCAGGCATGATGGAAGCGGCCACGCCCGACATCGCCGTTGCAACGGTGATCTTTCTCTTGTATCGGACCATAGCAAGGAGCGCCCGATACAAAAAGGTCTTCTCTGTGCCTCCTGGGCCGTCAACAAAGAAGACACCTCCATCAGCACTGTCAACCGCTGATAATATCTCGTCGTAGGCAAGTCTTTGCTCTCGATTTTGTGAGGATGCTAGATTCACATCCTTCGGGTCAATATCGATAGTGCTCTCTTCGATGATCTCCCTGGCCTCACCCCCCGTGTTGTCATATGTCTCGTCCATGTCAGGAAGATCGAACGTCTTGATGTCTTTCCCCATGGATTGCAACATCCCACTAATGTCAAGCAACACCATTTGCTCTACTACATTTGGGCATGTGTGATGTCGCCGGAAGTCATCAGACATTGCATGTAGGTGCCTATCCCACAAACCTCGCACATCACCAGGCTCACAAAATACCAAGATTGTTGCAAAGAGTCTCCTAAGTGAAGCTGGCATCGCGAACTGCTCTGACTCTGCAAGACACTCGTCGAGGGTGTTGTCTGCCTCGATGAGACCCCTCCTCTCAGCGGCCTCGCGGAAGCTACCACACAACACACCATCAACAGTTTTTAGATCTTCAAAGGACGTTGATCCTGGTACATGGTTTAACATCACCCTCAGAAAATTTCGATCCCCTTCGGCTGGATGGGCTGACACAATTTGCCCTACTTGATTGCGTTCTTGCCTCGTTTTCCAGAACTTTGTTGGTTGCCATGTGAAGCTTCGGGAAAATCCGTGTACAAAATATCTCGAGCCCACTGATGATTCTTGTTAGCAATGAAATACTCTGTTAGCATGGAACTCTCTACATTATCCCTGGAAACAACGTCGTTGAGGTCCTCCCCCGCTTTAAACGTGACCCTGTGCATGTGTGGGAGATGAAGCGGTAGTTGTAGGACAGCCGGTGAGTTTCCATAGAGTTTAAAACCGAATATCCTCCACATTGCCTCCGGTGGAGTAACCCACCTTGCATCAATGTATCTCTTGATCTCGTCTATGTTACCATCTTCATCGGGCTGGCCAATGTTGAATGAAGTCCTGTCGTGGCCCTTGTATATGTACTTATAAAGGTACTTGACGGACTTGATGCTAGAGCACACCTCAACATTGATGTGGCAGTTAAACATCCGAAGAAGGCATGGGTTGTAAGGCACAACCCATCGGTTGTCCAGAATCTGACCACGAACCTTAGCTTGATGACCGTCTTTTCGTCTACGATAAATAGGATAGGAGTCCTTCCCTTGTACAGTGTTATCATTGAAGGGTCGTGGATATCTGCATTTGCACACTCCATCTTGCATGCACACGTTGTTGGGCTTGAGAACACCGCATGGGCCATGCATCATATGCTTTACGACCATAGCATAGAGCTCTGGGTACTTATGCTTATCAGGGAGATCAGCCGATATGAGTCGGTCGTACTGATCTGGCACTAAGAGCTTATATGTTGAATCCATGATCAACAGGAAGTGGGCATGGGGGAGCCCTCTCTTCTGGAATTCGACAACATATACATGTGCTTTCACAACGCCAAGGATATTTTTCTTGAGGAGCATCTCTTTCATCATCTCTAGCTTGGCCCTAAACACACGGGCAACAAGATCTGGTCGGTCTTGTGGGGTTTGGCCAGGAAACAACTCGTCAACTATCTCCTGCCATCCTGGATTACAAGTCATTGTCAGGAAGATGTCCGGCTTGCCATATGTTTGCACCAATGCCATGGCGCCCATATCTCCGCTTCATGTCGCGGTAGCCCCCCTGGAACGTATATGGGAGCACTGTCCTTGTGCCAATAGCACTCCCTCGAGATTCTCTGACCGATGCTATCAACAATTCCTTTATATAGGTCGACGTATCTACGGCTGGTGCTCCTGATCCAATTCAACTGCATCCCTCAACCTTGATGTACATGTCGACTGCAAATTGCTGGAACAATCGTCCTCCATGCAGCAAAGGGTTGAATATGCCCGGACGCGTCATTAGCCTGTAGCAGTAGTAGTCTCTGACAGAGACGTACAGCCTACTATTTCCCTCTGTAGAAAGGCAAAAAGGAAAAAATTAGATAACCAGTAGAAATGATAGGAAGAAAATGTAAAAACACAAGGCCAAAAAAATCGAACCTCCATCTTTGTCACGGTTTGCTCTTGCCTTTTGCGCAAGAGCATAGTCAACTTTATTTTTAGGGATATTAGGATGCCAACCAAACTCCCCCTTTGGAAAAAAAGGGAATACGAGAGCGGGTCATAACAGCCTTGTGTGGACCGTATACTGTATCTCTCTTTGTTGTTACCATGTAGGATAATACTGCGTTCCCACTTTTTTGCTAGGTTGCTGTCCTCAACCCAAATAGCAGCCACCTCTTCCGACAAAGGTTTGTTATACGTCCTTTGATCTAGCTTCTTGTCCATATTCAGTTCTATTCGATACTCATCGAGGTTTTCCTTATGGGCTCCTAGTCTCCTAAACTGTTCGGAGTAACGGTTTTCTTTCAGGATGTCCACTAACATCTTGACGACACCCTGATCCAAATTTTCATTGGATTTGGCGCGATGATTTAGGCTTGGGTCATCGTCATAGAAGTACAGTTGTAGATGGTCTGAACGAGAACCTGGCCCGAATGAATGTACTTTGTGGTACAACATCCCTTGCGCCCGGAAGGTGTACACCCCAGACCTCATGTTCGTGTAGTTGTTATCAAGGCTGATGTCAAGGGTTGTGAAGGAGAAATGGCTGTTGAAGTATCGGATGCTTTCTCGGAAATGTCGTGAGTCTTCATCTGATGATGACCAGAGCCTCATCAGCTCCGGTATAGGCTCTGGCTCAAGTAACTTGGTTTCCCCTTTCCTACAGCAGAAACTGTCGCTCTCAAACTGGAATTTTTTGGCCTTGCAGTCCATGCAGTTCGCGGCGTGCTATAGGATGTGTGTGTTCTCTGGTAGGTTTGAGTACACAAAGTCAAAAGGATCCTGGTTGATAGAGTCCATGAAGGGGGAATCATCCGGTTCATCAAGGGACGTGTCATCGTTGTATGAACCTGCATGGATTGTTGAGTTATACAGCATGTAATATCTTGGAGTACATTATAGCTCTTAGTAATGACACTCATCGATAGGCAGATAGTGTTACCTTCACCAGCATATAGGTAGTACTCATCATCTATTAGATCGCCGTTGGGGTTCTCCTCCATGAGCCTAGCAAGGTACGCCTCCATCTCACCTTCACCATTCAAGAGTCGGTAAGTAACGCTACAACATTTCTAGACACAACAAGAGGGAAAATATGTGACCATTACCGTCGGTCCTGATGGTGTAAGCTTGCGTGTGAGCGCTCAATGCAGGGTTATTTGTAGACGATGTAGCTAGATCAGGGCATGACAGTGTGATGGACTCGGTGGGAGGCATGTTTCTCTTAGCCTCAAAGCGAGCATTAGAACGTTCTAATTGTGCATGTCTCTCCCCGCGTGGTATACTTTGTCTGCTTGCTCTTTGGTGTGCAATCTCCTCTTGCATGTGTGCATCTTCTAACCATTCTTTTTGAGCCCGCCTTCGAGACCTTCGATGAGCTCTGTTCTCGTGCGGCTGCTCATTCACTTGATTATGCATGTCATGTAGTTGCTGACCATTGGTCTGTTGCCCAAAATTCATGAGGTCGTCGGGGATGTTATCAAAGTCCAGGGTTCTACTCAGGTAGTATCCTGCATAATATTCGAGCCGGTGAGTAATTGTTGTACGATACTGGAGAGAGGTGTAGTAAAGATGATCAATTACCGTCAGATTCATTGGTGTATTTAGGTGGAGAAGCCGATGTCTCCATGGCGGGTGATACACCTCCTGGGCACATCATTGCAATGGATTCAGCACATGGTGTGTTCCGCTTAGCCTTGGCGTCTATGTTCCGCTTAGTTAGCATAGCTTTCCTTTCCCCGGGCGTTAGGCTATGCCTTCGAGCTCTGTGACCGGCATTTCTCTCGTCAATCGTTAACGCCTGCCTAGAAGCTCTTCTTTTGGCATTAATGAATTCTTTATCATCAGGTGTTAGCATATTCCGATATGCTCTATCACGTTCCCTCCTTGCCTGATTTGTATCAGTTTTTGTCTGATTCAGAGATGGTGAAACTCCATCCACTAAACGCAAAGGAATGTTCTGAGAACATGCTTGACCTAAATGAATGAACAATGGTTATTTTTTTAGTTTACAAACCAGTTATGGTTGGAACAGTACATGGTTATATGTTTACTACCTTGTTCTGGAAGCTGTTTTGGTTCTTCTAGACTTTTGAGTTTTAGAGCTGTATTCTTTTCATGTTCACGGTATTGTCGCTGCTTCCTTAGGTATTCTTCTTTACTTCCAGGAGACAATCGACCATACCAACTCGTGCCACTACTATTTTGTCTTCCCCTATTTACTTTTGCACATTTGTTGGCTTGATCCTTAACTGGGGTAATCTCCACTGGTGGAGATTCATCAAGAATTGCTTGACTCTGTGTGTGTGATAAAATGTTGGGAGGAAGACAAATAATATAAACACATAGTTCCACATATTATTTACTGGTTTAGATGCTAGAGAGACGACCGGAATCAGAGATGATGTATATCTGTTCGTCAAACTCGATGCAGCGTTAGCAGAACCTGCTGTACTTAATTAGTTCTCATTCTTCTCGCCCATTATTGTAGTTATATCTTTACTATTAATTTAAAATGCAATCTGTTTTGGATCCTTCAAATTACCTTGGCTCAGAGCTGTAACATGATGATGAGGTTCTTGATTTTCGCCAATAATTTTGTCCGCCTGGTCATTCCCTAGGGTATGTTCTCCTAAGCAAGTACAGAAATATGAGTACTAAACAGTTCTTTAATATCTTGACATGGAATATGTAATTATTTATTATTCAATTTTACCAATGCTTGGAGTTGCATTTTTCTTTTCTTGGCGGGCTATCTGCAACGTAGCAAGGCGCATTTCCTTATTTTCATTAGATAATCGGCCATACAAGTTTGCTCCACTGCCATGTTGTTCTGACTTTGTTTTATTTGCACCTGTGTTGGTTAGATCTTTAAATGGGGTACGCTCCCCCCAAAAGATTCCAAAACATTCTTCTGCATCTGTAGTAATAATGGGAGGAAGACAAAGAAGGTAAATACAATGGGTACTATCTACAACATGGTACTGCTACCGATTTATTCCCTTGCCCGATTAGTGTCAGTCTCTGTCTGAATTAGGGATGGTGAAACTCCATCCATGACATTGAAAGCAATGTTCTGAGAACACTCTTGAACTAAATGAATGAACAATGGTAAATTTCCAGTAAATAGATTTAAACAATATATGGTTGTATGTTTACTACCTTGTTCTGGAAGCTGCTTTGGTTCTTCTAAACTTTTGAGTCTTTTTAGTTCGCGGTATTGTCGCTGCTTTCTTAGGTATTGTTCTTTACTGCCAGGAGACAATCGACCATACCAACTTGTGCTACTGCTATTTTTTCTTCCACTCTTTTCTTTTGCACATTTGTTGGATTGATCCTTAACTGGGGTAAGTTCCACCGGTGAAGATTCATCAAGGATCACTTGATTCTGTGCCTGGTAAAAATGATGGGAGGAAGACTAATATTGTCAATACATAGTTCCACATATTATTTATTGGTTTAGATGCTAGAGAGATGACCTGAATCAAAGATGATGATTTTTTGTTCGTTACACTAGAAGCAGCTTTAGCAGAACATGTAGTCCCTAATAAATTGCCATTCATCCCATTTAGTATTGTATGTATATCTTAGGCTATTATAATAAAGTGCAATTTGTTTTGGATTCTAAAAATTACCTTGGGTCTCAGCTGTAATATGGTGTTGAGGTTCTTGATTTTCGTCAATAAATTTGTCTGCCTGGTCGATCCCTGGGGTATGTTCTCCTGAGCAAGTATAAATGGTGAGTATTAAAGATATTTTTAATATCTTAATCTGGAATCTGTAATTATTCATCAAATTAACCAATGGCTGGAGCTGCATTCTTCTTGTGTTGGCGGGTTGTCCGCAGCCTCTTCAGGTGTTCTTCTTTTTTTGTAGCAGACAATAGGCCATACCAATTCGCTCCACCGTTTTGTTGTGCTAACTGTGTTTCATTTGCACCTTGGTTGGTTAGATATTTAAATGGGTATGCTCACTTGTGGAAGATTCCAGTGCATTCTTCTGTTTCCGCATCTGCAGTATTAATAGAAGTAAAATAAATAAGGTAAATACAACTATTTGCACAATGGCACTGCTACCAATGGTTCATTATTGTTTTGAAACGTACAACTGGTCTTATAAAAACATCATATAATCATATGTTGTGTTACTTTGAAACAAGTGATCTATTGATTTTGTATTCAACTGATAGAAAGTTTTGTCTCTAAAAAGAAATATACAGTCTTGCTTGGTTATTGTTTCTAGCAGAAGGAAATAATCTTTAGTGTCTCCTTTCTTGATGAAGTGTTTTTATTAGCACATGTGCCTGATTCTCTGAAATCTGACTTCTTTATGTTCCCCTATAAGATTTATGAAAATACCTAGCAGTAGGAAATAGGAACTACTACCATTTAAATGAGAAAACTTTACCTGGGCTGGAAGTAAAGTTGACTTTGTCTTTTTTATTCAGAATAGCCTAAAATGGGAGCTGGAATCTAAAGAAATGTTTACTTACAGAAGTGTAAACATGAGATGCTTAAGTTGGTGTGTACCTTTTAAGTCCGATTTTTTCAGAGCAGGGACTGGATGTCACCGATGGTGTGATTGATACGGCTCGCTGTGGTGTGTTCCGATGAGATCAATTGATTCCAGGATCGCTACGGAAGACGGCACGGATCGCTACGGAAGACAGCACGCGCTCAATCGCACCGGACCGTGATCGATGCGGCTCGCTGGTCGTAGGATTCCAGTGAGATAACTCCGGCCAATGAGAGGATCGCTCCGGCCAGATGACGATGGAGCACAATCACAGTGGCAGAAGTCAGGAGAACCCTTGGTCGCCGGCAGACGAACGTCTAGGGCGAGCTCCCGTGAGCCGTGTCTCTTGGGCTAGGTGATCATGCGTTGGACTTTTTTTTGTTAGAGTATGCTGGTATTACGGGATTAATTGAGAAATTGGTGATTAGTTTTCACTTATGAGCTGTCCTGTCTTTATGTGCTTGATTGGTTTCCAAAATGCAGCGTCGTAGTAGGGAAATTTCAACTTGTAGGTGGCAAAGCATTGTAATTAGTTAAACGATAGACAACCTACCATCAGATGCATATCATACGGTCCAAATTGATCCAATGTTTGATGTGAAAGTGCCAAAGTGCGACGTACCAACTCAACTCTTTTTTAATAGTAAAGAAAAGGTTAACAACTCATGACACACTTTTCTGCATTCCTGTTGTTCTATACATACTGCATCAGACACCCTGGCAGGTATTTACAACCTCCTTCCCAGAATTCATGCTCTTTTTCTCTCCTAAATCTACTAAAACCAATGAACCAATTCAATATATAGGCTAAGCCTCACCAAAAAATGGTTCCAAAAAGGAATCAAAGACACTATCTATCTCTTGCAGGAATGCTTCACTCTGCCATCTCCTGAATGAGGCTCAGAGCCCGCTTCAGCCCCGACCGCTTGGCGAGCTTCTCATGGCTCTTCTTCGCCGGACTCATTGGCATCGCGAACTCCCCAAGCGTCCGTTCGTTAAGCTTCTCGTTGAACAGGACGTCCTTGCCGTCTTCCAGCACCTCCTGCACCGGTACGACTCGGACCTTCTTATTCTTGCCACCACGCCGCTGTGGCCTCTTAGCCGCGAGGGCCGCGCTCGCGCGCACGGCAAGAGAGGCCATGTCGGCGCCCGAGAGCGGTCGCGCGAGCACTGCCGCCGGAAGCAGGAAGTATATCTGCCCCGGCTGGAGCAGCTCGCTGGCGGCCAACGCCGGCGGCGGCTCGTTGAAGTAGAGCTCGTCGGAGTCGCACACGAAGAAAGGGGCAGCTTCGCCGCCGAGAACGTCCGAGACGGCGACGCGCGGGCTGGCCGGGAGCTCCTTCAGCGAGCCGTCGGCGGCGATGACCCTGACAGGCGCCGGCTGGTCCGCCTGCTGCGAGAGGCTGCCTCGGTGGTTGATACAGCTGGAAAGCTTGGCTCCCATGGAATCTTTGCTAGAAGTGTGTTGATGTTCTTTTCAGTTCGTTGGAAACTTGGAACTTGGATGTGGAGATTTTGAAAGGATGTGTGGTGTATATATAGAGGTAGGTGGTGAGGATCAGAAAAGAGTTAAACAAAAAGGAGATATATCACTTATCACTTCAATCCCCCGCTTCTCGTCGAATTATGTGAATGCACACGAACTGCTTGAAAATTAGAAGGGACTGATGCCATGCCATACCACATCTATTGGTCGGTTAGAGCACCTCCACTTGCGTTCGGCGTTTCCAGGCCCAATTCCGGCGATTTTTATCGTCGGACGGATATAATATTCGGTCTGAAAACTTTCAATTTTTCACTCGCGTTTCCAAGTCGAGTTTTCCTGTTTAGCCAAATTCAATCAAACGGACGAAAACGAACTTAGACGGTGTCATTAAATTATATGCGAGCTTCATACATATTATGTCAAATTCGGATATATACCCGAATTTTGACTATACTAGGATAAGAAAAACTTAAAGAAAAACTTAGAAATATAACCTAAGTGGCCGATGCCGGACATCGTTCACATGTCAAAGTGGCGGTACACCGACGTGTAGCCGGCGTCCTAGCTCCCGTCGTCGTCGCTCGGCGGCTGCGGTTTCCGGGAGCTGCCCTGGCCGGCGTCGTCGTAGTGCCACGGCTACGAAGGCTCGACGCCATCCTTCGCCTGCCGCCGCCCAGACGACGAAGCGACGCCTGCCGTAGGCGAACGCCGCCTCCCCTCCCCGCTCCCCTCCCGCCGACACGCGTGTGTGTCGGTGGGCTCATCGGGGTGACGCGTCTTTCCATCACCATCTTGAGGAGGAAGGCGTTCTCGTTGATGGGCACGGCCTAGTCCACCGGTTCCTTCTTCGGCATGCGCGACTTCGGCCTAGCCAGCCGAATGTGGCCGCTCGGCGGTGATGATGCGCGACACTCGTTTATAACGATGCCACGCGAGCGCGATGGCGACACAGCCTCCCGCTTTACCAGCCTGAGCGGCGCCAGCGAGCCCGTTGGTGCCGAACCAGACAAGCGGGACGCCGCAGAAGACGAGCCGAATGACCCGGTCGCCATCCTCCTCGGCATCCAGCTGGATCCGCGTCGCCGGGAGACCATCAACGGCGAACGTGGGGGATACCCTAGCCGCGGGTTGTTCCCCGCCTGGATGTGCTCCAGAACAGCGGCGAGCGTGCGTCCGGGCGCGCTCCACCAACATTGTCGGCCCGCCGAGTTGTTCCTTGCCGGAGGCGGCCTACGCCATCGGTGAGCTGCTCCTCCCGTCGATCGATGAAGAATGGCTCCCAGTAGGCCAGGTTCCCCGGGTCCTCGGCGAGCTCGGGGTCCTCCATGCCAGCGATGACGAGTTGAATCTCGTCGACGATCTCCTCCTCCGACGGCACGGGCACGCCACCTGCGCTCAGCCTCCATGTAGACGGGCGGCGGGTAGCCGGCCTTGTATAGTAGTCGTGCCTCCCACGGCTGCAGAGAACGACGACCGAAGCCGTTTGCCGTCGCTGGATCGCCGGGGAAACGTTCCGCCATCATTGCGTCGAGTTCTTCTTCTCTTCGCGGAGGAAGGTGGAGCTTGTTGTTGGGGAATGCGAGGCGTGGGTGTATGCTCCGGGAACCGGCGAGGGCGCCGACATTTATAGCCGAAAGAGGCGGGAGGGGTGTAGCGACGAAGACGGGCCGGCGGTGGCGCGCCATTAAGGCAACGCGTGGTCGACGAAACGAACAGTCATTGCCCGGCGATCCGTCGCGGCAGCCGAGGCGAGAGGATGAGGACGACTCGACTTCACTCGCTGACAGGGCGGAGCCACAGGCGGGTGCATTTTGTCGGTGTTTCCTCTGCGTCCGGCGTTCTCATGCGGTTCCCAGTGTCGTGGGTTCGGCCTGGAATCGCCGGATGAAAGTTGGGCCAAATCCGGACCAATTCGATATCCTGAGAACGTGACTGGACCATTTTTCGCCATCCGGATGAAAATTTCGCACCAGGTGGGAACAATCTGTGTAAACAGAGGAGTGCTCTTACAATCTGTGTAAACAGAGAAACATATACTCCATGGAGTATGGACATTGTGGTTGTAGAGAATTTCTCCCTAAAAAAAGAAACATGACTAATCTCTATCAACTACAATACTCCATTCTCACCAGGCTCGGAATGCGAAAGTAACAAGGCTGTCGCTACCGTGTGCGCTGACGCACGCGCTGTTGCCGCACTGTGCGCATTGACGCCAGATACTCGCTTCACCGAATGGGAACCAGACAGCGGCGACTATTTGTTCGTCCGCGTGCACTGACCAGTGAAAGTGACCCAGTCAACATTCTGGATATTCCCTCCCGTGGGGCCATCCAGTCAGCGAGTCAGCGGAGGTCACCACGTGTCCCTACCATCGTCGCGTGCTCACATCTCCTGAGGAGAGAGCCCTTGCGGCCCAAACAATCCGCACGGACTTTTCTGCACGCAGCACGCGCGGCGCCGCGGCTTCGCCAGTGCTTCCGCAGCCGCAACAGGGGAATGTTCCGGGCGTGAAAGCGGCACAGAAGTAAACTTGGAGCTCAGGGATATGGGCAGCTTCGGTTGGTTTCCGGTGAAGTAACCCTCGTTCGAAGGCGAGATTTCTCGGCCGAGGAGAGAGTCGTGGTCGCTTCGCTGCCTTCTCGAAATTACCCGTCAGTCACGCTGGGTTTGCTTGGACCGGGTCGCCGTTTTTCAGAGTTCAGAAATGCTATGGGCTGTTTGGTTCCCGGTCATATTACGCCAAGCTAAAGTTTGACAGTTTGACAAATGTTTGGTTCATGCCACACTTTAAAGTTGTCACACTTGTCATGAAGTAAAATTTTGGCCAACTTTTGTCATACTTTGTGGCTTTTAAATTCTAAGCCACACTTTTGTGGATGCAACCAAACAACCTCTATATGTAAGTAGACTTTTTTTAACTTCCTAATTCAACTAAGTTTCACATAGTACTAGATGGCAAGACGAGCTTCGCCTCGCCGCCTGCGTATCATTCTACACGTTGTGGCATGCGCGAAAAAATTACAGTCATTGGCCATGCCAACAACTACAAATATTTTGGCTCTTCCGTAACACTTGAGCGGATAACAAGTAAATTATGGATACATGGTTTTGTTCTGACACGGGCGTTCATCCCGGCAAATATTTAGAACGCGGTTGTAGCTCTTTCTCAACAAGCTTTACACTAAAACACCGGGACATCTTCTAAAAACTTCTCTAGCAATAGCCAAACGACCAGAGATCCTATATGGTACTCTACTTTCTACACTGTCTATTGGAGAGCGTCATGATGAACACTAAGACGTGGCCAAACACTTCAACAAGAGGACCAGTGGACCACCTTGTTCTTTCTTCTCGTCTTCCCTCGTGTTGGTTCTGCCTGATCGGGCCTGCAGAATTACAGAAAGAAATAATGTTAGACTTTGGATCATTAGAAAATGTAGCCTAGCCGACAGGTCGTGAGAGCTCCCTCTCCACTATAAGCATATCGTGTAAGAGAAAGGTGAACGACGACCAAGGGACACCGGCAGGTAGATGGAAAGTCGTCACGTGCTTTGCCACTCAAGGTCAATGTCGAGGAATGGGGTGGCCATCCTTAGCACCAGCCCTGCGATGAACATGGACCAACCAGTCACGCCGTGATGCCTCCCTCCCTATCAGTCACGCCAATCCTCCGATGACCTATGGGAGGGGGAGGATGAAGAGGAGGGTACCTCGTGGATATGGACGGGGTACGGAGGGGAAGGAGATGCTTCGGGGAGAGAAGATTGAAGGAAGTAGGATGTTGCCAAAGCTATTTGGGGTGGCAGTCGAGCTGCGTGGAGGCGACGGTCAGAGACATAGCGCCTAAGAACCCTCGAGAGGAAAAGGAGAAACCTTTTGGGAGAGAGTGGTCGAGCGGGTTGAGTACTGCGGTGATCCAGCATACCACTTCATGATGTAGTACACTATAGTCGTTGACATAACACCAATGAAACACCATTCACTAGTATTACATCCCTCGGTGGTACAATGAAACACACAAAGAGTCCAAGACATGACTATAGATTACAACTCGACTCTTTACAAAAGATCCAGAGAGCACTCTAGATTAAAGAGAGAGAAAGAACTTCTTACAAAGAAGAACCAGAAATAATAACTCAGAACTATCTAGTAACTAAGACTAGTATCTAAACTATTTGGCTTGCCATTGCTGCTATTGCAATGCTCTACAGAAATAGGTTTTATGGCTAGAGAATCTACTCCTATCTAAATCGACACTTTATCTTCACTTCAGCTAATGTATATGTTGACTTCATTGACTTGATTGAAGAACCTGAGCTGCCGATGATGGTTTCTTGAGCATAAATTGATGTTGACGTTGATGACCCACAAGTATAGGGGGTGTATCGCAGTATTTTTGATAAGTAAGAGTGTTGAACCCAACGAGGAGCAGAAGGTGCTGGCTAGTGGTATGGATCATGAATTCTCTGCAAATACTTAGCAAACGGATTTTTAGGGGTTTTTGATAATGCAAGTAAATAAAATACGAGTAAACAAAAGACAGTAGGAATAAATGCAGCAAGTGGCCCAATCCTTTATGCAGCAAAGGACAAGCCGGTTGTATTACTTAAGATGACCAAACGTTCTCGAGGACACATGGGAAGGCAGTCAAGTGCTTTCGCTTCATATAGTTGATTAATCTTCTTTAGCTTGCTAAGTGTTGTGTGGGTGAACCTGTGCTAATGTACCGACCTTCCTAGGACTAATACATACTTGTGATTATACCCCTTGCAAACATCCGTAAGTACAAGAAAGTAATTAAGGTAGAAACCTAACCACAGCTTTAAACTCTAAGACCCTTACGTCCCTTGTGCAATGGTTTCCTAATGGGGGTTTAGGTTTCTGTCACTCCGGCAACCCCTACGATTAGTAGCCAAATACACAATGCATTCCCCTAGGCCCATATAGGTGAAGTGTCATGTAGTCGACGTTCACATGACACCACTAGAAGAAGTACACCACAACTTAAATATCAAACTATTGAATCTTTCTCAACACAACTCCACTACTAACAACATGACTTCTCCCATGTCCTCAACAACAAAACGAACTACTCACAAGACATTATATGGATCATGATCAGAGATGGAATAATGATGTATAACAATCTGAACATAAACAATAATTCAACGGTTCACTCAATAGCATCAACTACAAAGAGTAATCAACACCGGGAAAGTTTCCCCTATGAACTATGCAAGATTCAACTCAATTGTTACAGCAATATGGAGATGGTGATGAGGGTGCTGATGATGATGATGGTGGTGATGATGATGATGATCCCGATGAAGTCCAACTTGATGGTGGTGTTGATGGCGACGATCTCCCCTCTCTGGGAAGGAATTCTCCCGGCAGAATTCTGTCTGCTGGAGAGATCTTTCTCTCTCGGTGTTTTCCGCCCTGCAGAGGCGGCAGAATATTTCTGTGGTTGCTCCTCGAGTCTTAGGGTTTTGGGAGGATGATATACGCCAGAGGGGAGAGGCTGGAGTGGGCCAGGGTGGCCACACCACCTGCTGGCACGGCCTTGGGTTGCCCGTGCCAGGGGGTGGTGTGGGCCCCCTGTGGCCCATCTCCACTCCGTCTTCTGGCATCCTTAGTATTCTGGAAAAATAGGATTTTCCGTATATTTTCCCGGATTTTCTGATCTTCGCTAATTTTGCCTCCAAACATCACCTTTTCCATCAGAATCCTGACTGCAGCGGTCCATGCTCCAAAAGTGATCAACCATGCAAAAACAGATGAAATAACATAAGCATCACCTCTCAATATGAAATATATCAATGAATAATAGTGAACTATGACATAGAATAGTGATGCAAAATGGACGTATCAACTCCCCCCAAGCTTAGACTTTGCTTGTCCCCAAGCGAAACTGAGCTCAATAAACATGGCCTCGGGTTTATGGAGTAAAGAGTCGATAAAAGAATACGGACAAGAAGCATCACATTCATCAATACATAGATCATAATAGAAGACAACTCACTATTATATAACTCAACTTGTAATGAGTAAAGGAAATACAATAAAGATACATGAAGTAAATCATAATTGGTAATGGCAAACTTAGCTCTTGGTCGAAGAATAGTTGATAATTTGCTGGAGTTCACAAATAACTGGTTTTCAATGATAGCTTTCAAAGTAGTAAACACCAAGATAAGAGCAATGTGCAAAACAAGGAACATAAGAAACACGATTGAATAAATCATCATATGAATGAATGAAACACAACAACTCAAAATACTTGCTTAGGTAGAAGGGAATAGGTTTACTGACTCAACTAAAAAGTAAAAGAAAACCCTTCGCAGAGGGAAGCAGGGATTGCAAGTCTCATAAAGAGCTCCCAAAAATTATGATACTTACTAGCTTTCAGCTCTCATTTCCCCTATCATAGGCATCTTTTGGTGGTTAAGGTGAAAGTGATAAAACTAAGAGGATATGCTTGACAACTTATAAATTGAAGTCCCATGCCCCTTACTTATGAGTACCGAACCTCATGCTACTCAACTTCAGTCACGAGCAAGCTCTTGTCATTGTAAATACATGCGTATCATTGAGAACCGCCAACGGGGTACCCCTTGCACATGAAACAGGAGCTATCCCATAATCAAAATGACAAGGCAAGCAAACAGTAAGCACCTCAACGATCTTTTTATTTGCTATTTTCATAGGTTTTTATTGAGGATGCTTCATAGAATGCTCACTATAGTTATGCTGCAAGTTTCCACCATGATTAGGCATGGCTTAGGCTAGCGGCCCAGGCGTTTCTATAACACACATATAAACTCCATGATCTTACAAGTTCCACTTTTATTTCACACCGCCGGGATCCATAAGCAAAAGAACATGATATCAACTAGGTACAAGTACCAATGAAGTGTTGAAAGCGGTCCCCGTGATGCATGGTTCTGCTAACTTCAACTCATAAAGCGTAAGCATATACACAACAAAGAAGGACCCAATGGTTCAAGTTTATTAAATACAAGAAAGTAAAGTGTGCCATCAAGTTCGTGAGAGATTTAATCACTAATTTTCTCATAACAAGTTTAATTTGGGAGGTAGATAAACAAGAATTTACTTGGAATAGCAATAATGCTACTAGGTAGGTATGGTGGACTCAAATGGCAAAGGTTTTGGTTTAAAGGAGTGGATGCACGAGAAGAATTCCCTCTCAGTACAGGTTTTTGGCTAGCAAGGTTGGGTAGCAAGTATAAGAGTTGAAGGAAACAGACAAACATACAAGTGATAAAAACAAACATGCACTCTTCCTTGGAAGCACAAAAGATCTTAGCAAGAGAATACTAGACTTATTAGCAAATCAAGAAAGAAAGATGATGAAATTATTTTTCTTTAGAGTACTTTTATCTTTTCTTTCAACTCTCGAAAATAGTGTGCTACTGACCGAGCCAGGTTTGCCCAAACCAACTAAATTAACTCAATGATCCCAAAGTGATACCAATACTAACAACAAGATCAATCATATAACCACGAATTGAAAACTAATATAAGCTATGCAAAAGAGTAAATGATAGAACTTCTCATTAATATTTCATAACGGCAACTCACACCAAGGGATACATATCTAACGAGAGAGGGGACACTTACAAAATTCAAACCATACTACATAATAACTCCTCTATTCATGATATGACTCTACTAATAAGGTAAAAAGATAGAAGATAGTGATGTGATACCGCGACACTCCCCCAAGCTTGGAACAAGCCAAGGGGATGCCAAACCTGATGACGAATTACTCCTTCGGTGGTGGTGGTATCCTCTCATCTTCGTCCGACTTCCAGGGTAAGGGCTTCCCATCAACAAAGGACATCGTGGTTTCGGACATCCTGAAACCTGCAGCAGCACTTATGCGTTTAAACCTAGCCTCATACTCACAGTTTTGATTTTGAACGTCATAGAACTGTGCTTGCAGTTTGTTGGTTGTTTGGCGGAGTGAGAGGACTTCGTCTTTGAGCTCAGCAGTCTCCTTTTGGTGCTCGATGATGAGTTCGGAACAAATCTTATGGATGATATCCACTTCGCGCTCCGCCATCTTCTTGTACCTAAAGACTTCTTGCTCCAGTGCTCCCATCCTTTCCTCTAGACTTCCTTCACTAAAAAGGAGTGTATGATGCACTATCTCTACAGTCACAGACCATAGGTCGTAGGCAATGCAGGTTTTCGTAAACATTTCTTCAAAGGTTGCTTTTATTCTGAAAACTATGTCCGACGGCCTTCATAGGTTGACCAGAACCTTCGTGGGGCTCCTTTCCTGCCGCGTTCGTAGCTCCTTCCCGGAACAGGGAGTAACATGTCACAATTCTTACACTCTGCAGAGGTGCGTCACTTTTCCTACAAGAGACCTTAAGCTTTGTTGCACAGCCGAGAGTATGTCCCCGTTCAAACTTCCATGGTTTGAGGCCCAACTTAAGATCTAAGCCAATCGTTGCCCCTCTCCGCGACCCCGCATGAAGACACGATCCCCCAAGACAACTACCACGGTTACTCTTTGGGTAGCCTCTCGGAGACTCCGTACGCAGCTCTGTTTGGCGGTGACCATCAACTAAGGTGAACTCAGACCCAGACAGAGATGCACAGATAATCTAGACACCAAGATCGCGGGGAACTAAGGGGTCCCACCCATGTGCTGGATTCTCTGGAACTCCACGAGAAATCAACAGCCTCATGATAAGGTCATCCATCCATGCGAAAGGAAGATCCAGCTGACTTCTCCGTCCCATTCCAAATCTCATGGTTGACGCGTAATATACGGCGCTAGAATCACTGGCGATATTGGTTGTTAAGTCTTAGATGATACATTACTATACAATGGCGTTTCCATTGCCAGTTATGTTAGATTAGCTGATCACC
Source organism: Avena insularis (assembly GCA_023614405.1). NCBI lineage: Eukaryota > Viridiplantae > Streptophyta > Magnoliopsida > Poales > Poaceae > Avena > Avena insularis. The sequence goes on from CM042694.1 coordinate 203,890,576, forward strand.
CTGGATCAGTAACCAATATTTCTAGTTAATTATGAAAATAGTGTTTTCAACCTTTTCGAAATGCAGGTGATGACAACATTTGGGTTACAAGTATAGAAAATAATCAAAGGACATGAGCAAGTTGTGAACTTGCCTTTTATGATTGCAAGATTATGCACTCACGGTCTTCGAGATAATAGAAGATCCAAATTCTGTAATAGCATCATTGGTCCGGTAAGGACTAATGTTTAAAGAAGCAAGATGCAACGATGCATCAGTAATGTAATGCAATTTGATAAACGCGATACCCCGGACTAATCGTATCTGATCTAGGGTTTGGAGTTTGTGATGAGTTCTTTGGAATGTGTTACACTTTTATATCAGATTCACACTTGTGCTGGTTATTAAGGCTTGTGAGAGTGTGTGAAACAATATGTAAACACAACAAGTAATATGCAATATTAAAGCACTTAAATGAATCATGGTATCTAGAATATTTCTTAAACAAGATTAAGATTTAATTAAAGCTTCTAGAGAAGTGTTCAAGGATTACTTTTAATGTTTCTTAAGAGAATAACTTTTGAGGAAAACATTACTTTACAAAGTAAAAGGTATTTAAACTTAAGGTTAACACTTTAAGGTTTTCTTATTAATTATAAGTACCAAAGTAGAAAACAACTAGTATTGTTGAGTAGCTATTCTACAAGTAAATGGAGACTTTTAACACTCCATGAAGGTGAAACAAAATTATTATGCATTGATAGAAGCGGTGTTTTCTTGATTTTATAAATGGATAGAATCACTTACTTATTATAGAATTAATAATCATTTCTATGAACATGGGAATGGCATCATGTGAAATACTTACAAACTTTCCTTAGCCTTTAGAGTGGATTCCCAACTTGTAAAGAATTAGTATTCAAATCTTGATGATTTTATAATTGATAACTATTTTTGGAGAGTAAGATTTACTTAACTCTAAATGGTAGTTCAAGTAAGTACAACTTAAAATGGTTTGACTTATGTTACTTCAATTAAACATCAATTGAACTTGTTATTACATTTTTAGACTTTAAACAAACAATGGTAAAGACAATACTAAAGGATTATATATTTTTAATGAATTAAAATAAAATAAAAGAGTTAAAATAAGATTTGGTATACCTTTATATTTTATCTTACTTCAAAAGTGAGAGTTTACATTTTTAATGCGTAGAATTTATTTTTGTGATCATTTTGGTATATTATAAGTATTTTTTTAAATAATAAGATATGATTTTTATAAATTTTATCACTTTATAAACACTTAATAAATAATAAATATTAGTTAAGTGATATAAAAATAATTGAAACAAGTCTATAAGTCTTTATTTTTGTTTTTCTATGATTTTTGATATATTATACATATTTTTTTATGGATTTTAAATAATAAAAACCTTATTTAAGATTTATCCCAAATAGTTTATTTACTAATTATATTATTTAAGTTGGAAAATAAAATGTGATAATAGGTTTATAATATAGAGTTTATTTTTTGAACATTTTGATATATAATATATATTTTTCTGAAATATAAAACAAAAGATATTGTATTTGTAAGATTTAATCCTTTTATTAAATGTCTAGAAACTAATTATATTTAAATCTATAATTTTTTTTCTATTTCCTAAATAGGTACACACTTTTATTACCGAGTACTAACCTAGCCAGAGCCACTGACCCATGGGGTCAGGGCCACGTCGGCATGCCACCGAGGCTAGACCCAGTCAAACTTGCTGACTGTGTAGACGGTGACGCAAGCACGACGTCACGATGACGTCGGCATGGCCATCACCACCAGATCATGGTCACCAGCGGCGATTTCGAGCGGGTGCGCGGCTATGGAGTGGTGTGTTGGAAAGAGGAGATGATGGCGACCCTAGATGTGCATGCGCCGCTACGATTTGGTCATCGGAAACTGGCTATCGACGGTGGACAATGGCGGCGGTATCGGGTGCTCGTGGCGGGATCGATTCAGGAAGCAAACGAACTAATAAAGGGCACTGGGAAAATCTCCAGCTCACCAGGATAGCAGTGAAGCGTTTGGTGTGACCGGAGGTGGTCGGAATCGACGGGAATCGCGGCGGCCGGACTTCGGTGCAGAGGTGGCAATCCCGACGCCCGGGGCTTTCTCAGTTTCTGTGAAGTGGGGCAATCGAACGAGAATACGCAGAGGATCACCGTGGTGGCCTCAGATGGTCTTGGGACGGTCGTGAGCGTTGTCTTCCCAGAGGTCCGGCGAGCTAGGGTTTCGGGTTGTAGGGGTAAAGAGGAAGAGAGCGTGCACGAGAAGGGGAAATGAGGATGAGGACGGAGAGGCGTCGGCGTGTCCTTCTTATCTTTGCAGATAGTGGCGGCGTGCATCGCAACGCACTGCTGACGACGACGAACGACATCGAGCGGCGACGAGTTGCTCCAGTGAGCAGTCTGTGTGCGTGAGGATGACGACAACGTCAATTTTGTAGAAAACCCCCTAATGTTTCTACGAATTGACCCACGATCCATTTCTGGTCCCACCCATCAATTAGAGAGAGGGAGGCTAAATGGGCTAGTACTGGGCCGTGGCCGAGCGAGCGAATTACTCCTAGGGCTGGACGTGAGCGGCGGGTAACGCAAGGGCAACCTGGGTCGTGGGCCAGTTCCGCATACAGTTCTTTTTTTATTTATCCAGTTACTATTATCTGTTTTCTTCTCTATTTATAAATTCATTTCAAATTGGAATTTCTTCAAGGGTTTAAATATCCAGAATTTTCGTAAGACATGGATATTATGATAGAGGTTAATTATAACCAATTTCTCTACATTTTTTGTTGTGTATACAAAATATATTATTATATGCAAGGTTTGTTTATTTAATAAAGTAAATATAATTTAGGGTTTTAGGGTTTACTTCCTATAAGAAAATCTTATAGAAATGATTTATATTACTACTAAAATAATTTATTAGTAGTGGTTTAAGAGGCTAATGATTTATGATGGTGAGTGATAGTCATGGAATATGTGTTTATTTAACCTCTTTTAATAACCATATTAGATGTTGGTTTAAATCATGGGTTTATAATATGGTGATTTGAATCCCAGGGTTCTCCCTATTTGGTGATTTCATCAAATCCAATTCTACTTGATTTACAGAGTTTAGAATTACCACAGAACACTTTTGGTTAGGTCATTATGAATCAACAACAATCATTGGTAGAGAAATACTAATGTTTATTCAAATATAGATATGGTTTAATATTAAGGTTTAGACATATTGCCACCATGTTTTGTAAACCTAAATAACATCTCAACTTAAAGTGAGTTATTAGAATTGCTTTCAGAATGTGATCTTAATAATCCTATGAGATTAGGTCTCTATTAGGGTTAAGACAATCAGGTAGACAAGGCTTTCATACATGATAACTCATCTGGTTCTCTAATTATCCTTTGGAAGTTTCAATTGTCCAAGAGGTATTGTTCAATGGTTACCTAGGAATAGGAAATGGTTTCACTATCCATTTGATTCTAGGGTTTTGAATAATGAAGTAGACATGGGTCTTGTCATGGCTGCATGTATAGCTAGCTAAAGGTTTCTAAAGAATTCTTACCTAATTACTTCACTAAGCTTATCTTGAGATAAGGAATTCCTTTCCTAAATATACTATATAAACCTCTCTTACCTTATTCACAAAGATCACATCTTCCTAAATAAGACAATCATCTGACTCCACCATATCCATCATCATATGATGACATGGTCATGCCACTTCAACATTATTCCATTCTTACTCCTAGTATATAACTCCTCTTAATTAACTACCATTGATGCACCTATCAATGTAGCTACTACTAACTCCATCTATTAACTTCCTTAAATCCATCTTGTAACTACTTCCAAGGCTTGCAAGATTATAGTTCTCTCTATACATCACAAGTGATAATATTCCTCTAGAATAGGTATGGTACTACTCTCCATAATAAAAGTTTGTTCTTGTATTACCTTGGTTAAACTATTATACTTCCAACTACTCCATATATTCATGTTATATACTTCATCATACTCTAGCTTGACTTCTCATGTTCAGGCTAGATGATTCAGCTTACTAGGCTTTACCTAATTTGGTATACTCACAAGTCTTCTTTATCAACTAGTCATCTATTCTCAAGTGACTTGGGAATAATGACCACCATCATTTGATCAAACAAAGCTTAGGCTTCTAATTGTCTGATCAAGATCTATAATCAACTAAGTAGTAGACTTTTACTAGTCTCTCTATAAAGCTGATCTTGTTAGAGAAGCTTACTTCTAAGTTTATACCCACTTGACTTAACAAGATTATTATCTGATGTACTAATAGCCTTCTCATAGCTTCTCAATTACTATCTTAACTCTTGGGTTTAGGTAATGCTTCTAGTTAACTCATGAATGAGTTAACTCCTCCAACATCAAATGGTTTGATCTCCACTAAGGATCTCATTCCATTGATGATGGCACACTCTACCATAACTAGTTCCTTCTTCTTATTAATTTACTTAAGGTATTAGGAAGGTCAATATAATAGGTCAAAGCTAAAGGTTAACAAGTGCTAGGTCAAGAATTGATCACACACATTGATGATCAATAGACACTAGGACTTGGTTAAATAGGAATGTCACCTCTTAATATCATATTAAGGGTATGTGTTGAATGGTCTTGTCTTGACTTCCTTTACTACTAATAAGAGTTAGTGTTTAGAAACTACCATGATTCTCATGGTAGGAATAACTATGGCAAGCAAGTATATCAAGGTTTAGTTATGGGGTTTCATTACTTAAGTTATATACTTAACTTGGTATTCAGGGTTTGTTGTAGATAATACCTTGATATCATCTTTAGAGTATTAAGTATTCATCCTTGAGTTGTTGTATGGAATACCATGTAATGATCTCTAGAAGATCAATTACTCCTTATTAAGTAGTGTGTCGTGACTTAGTTTTATTACATTTGATCTACCCTTAGATCAAATTATATTACCCAAAGATAAAGTTTTAGCAAAGGTCATATTGAAACTTATCGCAGTCAACTTGATGATCTACTTCAGGTCCACCAAGCTAAGAGAAGCTTCAATAACTTTGGCAAGTTTTATACCAAAGCGAAAATTATCCGGATTTTCTATGCATGAATGCAATGCACACACCTGTTTTCAGCTTATTTCTAAGCTCTAATGCTGGGGTGTTATAGGTACGAGCCTGGGTTTGGGGTTGCCTAGGTGCGGTAAGCGGTCCCAGATGAGCGGTAACACGTTGTATCGCCGATTGCGGGTCCGACTCTTCATGGGTCCCAATGTCAGTCAGATAAGGAACTCACACATGGTAAATAACCAAGCAGTAAAACCAAGAGTAAAATACATGGTTGGTACATCAACTTGTCATGCTGGTTCACTTTGGTCACTGTACTTCGAAAATACAACGCGCTGGTCACCGAAGACGTGATCCAAATTTTGTACGGTCACTCTGCTTGTACTCGCGTGTGTACACGCTGATGTGGCAGTTGCGGGACCCACCTGGCAGGATCGACTGGTCATTGAACTTGTCCAAATGGTTCACTTTGGTCACCGTGAAAACCTTGCTCGGAAATCTAGTATGGGTCATTTTGTAAAATGGGCATCATGCATTGATTGGAATCCAAACTCCTAACCCCTCCTCCTCGCCCCTAAATCCTAACCCCTACCAACGCCGCCTCCGCTGATGCTCGTTGCATGACTAGGTCTGCTTGCGCCGGTGCTGCTCCGCATGGCTCTCCGCGAACCATGGCTAGCGTGAGCTCTACCAGCAGCTTGGCCCGCCGCCATGGGCCCTTCATCCCCACGATTCCCTGCCCCAACTATTCAAGGGTGGTCATTCATGGCGTCTCCGACACGCCTCAACATGACGGGTGGGTCTACTACAAATGCAGGAATCATGGGGTTAGTTCATTCTTTCTCCTGTTGTTAATTTTCCTAGCTATCTGTCTGAGTGCTTGAATTGGATTTTTTACTTGCATTTGCATTTGCCTTCTATTTGACAAAAAGGTTGCAACTTCTGGAATTGGGAACTTCAGTACATATGATATCTTGTAGAGCATGACATACTTGAAGAAGAGTCTGCTATTGAAGCAATTGGCTGGGCTGAAGAGAGGAGGGAGGAGCTGGAGATGAGGAAGGAAGATAAAGAAGCAATTTGGTGCATATGATGCTAGAGCTAAGGAGTAGAAGCTGGTGGACAAGAAGATGGTGAAGAACATTCAGGATCTTGTAGATGTTCAGAAGAAGGTGGAGCTGCTTTTGATGATCATTGTTGCACTGCTTTGTGTCATGTTTTTTGTGAAGAACAACATGAGCCACTAGATGTATATATCTTCCGAAGCACTTATGGATGTAATGGTGTTACCTATATAGTAATGGAGCACTTATTTATCTTATGAACCCGTTATGGATGTAATGAACCAAGTCTTGTCTATGCAAGTTAAGTTGGAAGTATATGATATTGTCCTTTATGGCACACAACTTCCATTTCAGGATATGAGTGTCATAGATTCTCGAAGTGATGGCTGACATTTTACTGTATTTTTGTCCTGATTATACATTGCACTATTAAACTGCTTGTGTGTGTTCTTATCCATAGTCCCTCCCTGCCTATAAACAACACCTAGTGTGTGTGGTTTCGACATTGCAGCTTGCAGCGTGAAGGAAGAAATTGTGTACAAGAGCAAAACAAGGCTAGAGAAAGAGGAGAGGGAGGCAGCTACTAGCCTGGAGCAACTTGGGGATGGAATAGTGTACACAATGGTGAGGGCTCTTCCTGCACCAACTGCTGTAACAGCTGCTGCAACTCAGCCAATCATCGAGCAGACGCCTAGGAGGGTCAATGACATGCATCCAACTCTTGCAGCTAGGGAAGCAATGTCCCAAGGTTGGTATAGACCAAGATTTGAACATGTACTTCCTAAACAAGTGCCTACTAGGATGGAACCTAAGATCAAGGAAGCAAGTTCATTGCGCAAGATTAAGATGGGATAGAGTACTGCATCATCAAGATAAAAGGTGCGAAGTAGGACAAGAAGGTGTAGTGGGATTTGTGAAGAAGGTGATGAAGAAGGTCAAGAAGGTACTTGTAGGATGTTCTTGTGTTCAGTAGTAGGCTTGTGTTGTGTTCTTGTAATCTCTTGTGTGTTATGTAACCTAGTCTCCTGAATAAAGTGAGATTGTGTGTGTGCTTGTGTTGGGAATTAAACATGTCAAAATATAGTAGCTATGGTTCAAAGTTTACACATTACACATGTCCAAGTTCACTTATTTAACATGTCAAAATACAGTAGCCACAGATTTATTGATTGAACATTCCTAGATCATAGATCCTTAGGATTCCTAAATTCATCAAACATGATCCTTACTAACTATCCTCTATATCTTGTCTTGATAAAACATCCATCAACAAATATAACATGCCTACATCCCTGAAGAAACCCTCTTTTGCTTGCTTCCAAGCACATGTAGGACCTCTTAAATCTAGAATTTTCATCTTGCGATAAAAAGAAAGAGCTTCTTGGGTTACTCCTTCTTATTTCATTTGCAAAGTACCAAAGAAACTTGTATTGAGCTTCTTCATCACCATAGATAACTTTAATTGCCAACCTCCTTGCTCTCTGCAACTTTGATCTTCCTACAGTCATGTTCCAATCTTTCTGAATAATTCTAGAGAAGTTCTTCATGTTCATGTCCTGGTCAGCTCTAAAGCTCTCGAGATACCTCTCTGCAAGAAAATTGGAAGTGAAAGCATGAACCTTGAAAGTCCTGCTACAACTGTGACTGTGCTCACCATAGAAACTCTTGATCATAAAACACTTGCTGATTGTTGACATTAATCCCCACAAATTCCATGTACAGCCAGGAGAACATTTTGCATTGAGCCTCTTCCTGCATTAATTGGCATTTTAATATCTTGCCTGTTGATGCAACTGTAAGCTTGTATTGCTTTCCTCAACTGCTCCATAGATTCAAAGCAAAGCCCAACAAAGAATTTAGGATTGTGCATATCTTGTTCCCTAAATGTTTTGAATCTAGGTGGCACTAACTCTGAATCTGACATTGGTGCCCAAAGATCCTCTTCCTCTAAATCTTCTCCTTTGTAAATCTTATCTACCTCTTGTAACATCTTTGGCTTAGCCTTTTCTTGTCCTTGACCTTTTGGAATCTTTACTTCTTCATCTTCAAAATTATCTACATTTTCTTCAAATACGTCATCATCACCATCACTGACATCTAACTCTGAGTCAAGAATTTCTTTTGGATCAAAATATGAATCTTCCTCCTCATCCTCTTCATCCACATCAAAAATTGATACATCCTCACATGCAGCACTCATCCTCTTCCTTCTTGCACCAACACTGTCAGAAACATTGCTATTACTCTCTAGATGAATTGCTTGTAGAGGGACAATGTGATCTACTGAAACTTGTCTTCTGGGCACATCAACACAATTTGAATCTTGGCTAGCGGGCACATGAATCACTTCTTTGTCTGCAGGGCTAATGACTATTTCAACATCGACAACATCATACCAGCTTATTTCCACCAAGCTTTCATCATGATCAACATAAACCATCAACAAATGGTGCCCTTTCTTCAAGAAGGCAAGAATTGCCTGACAATCATCATCACCTTTGATTTCCCTCAGACCATTTGTGCTAATAGACATGAGCGGCACACAGAAATGAACTTTAATCCTACCACACATAAATGCCCTCAGAGGGTGCACGGGAGGCCTGCCGAGATCAACGAGGAATCCCTTAGCCAACGGCCGGATTTGCGACTGTCCAGACATAGGTCGTGCCACTACTTCAGTAAAGGGATCAGCAGGGCAGTAGGGTCGGTGCATGCCTGGAGGAGCGACTAGTGATGCGTGCGTGACCGTAGTTGAAAGAGAGTCATGGAAGCCGGTGGAGTCATGATGCTAAAGATCGGTACCCGTTGTGGCAGGGTTAGAGTCCATGCTAGGGCACCGAACCCGTGAAGGAGATATGCCCTAGAGGAAAATAATAAATGGATTTTATTACCATATCTCAATTCGTTCGTAATAGTTTCATATTATGCTATAACTATATCAAGCTATCAAGCGGAAACATTGATACATGTGTAGTATGAAACAAACCAAGTCCCTATTAGCCTCTATTTATACTAGTTTGTTGGACAATTGATGATCAAGGTTTCCTGATCATGGAGCATTTATGCCAGTTGACAACATAGTCATATAATGATTTGATGGACATTACCCAAATATAGTTATTGTGACACAATCAAGTCACAAGGTTCATCATTGCAATAGTTAGAAGCATAGTATCCTTCTCCTTAGACCGTGAGATCATATTAATCACTATCTCTCAAGGCTGCTTTGATCGCATCAACCATCATGTCCATAACTGGGTGGCCATAAAGGTGTGTTTCAGGTATTCCAGAGGAATAGTTGAGGCCTATGTATCAAGATCAGGATTTGTTCACCCACGTGACAGGAAGATACACACGACCTATTTGGTGAGATTACATCCATAAGTGTTCAAACATGTGACTAGGTCACGAGGATGGAATATCATGGGAACAAGTAAAAAAACTTATCGGTATCAAGATTGAACAAGGTATATGATACCGATGATCAGATCTCGGACAACTCATATCGAAGAAACAAAGGGAATTGTACTTGACATTTTTATGGTTCAAATGACATTACATCATGGAATGCATAGGGGTCATTATGGGCATACCGGTCCCACTAATGATCATTGATATGGGAGCAGTCTTGATCATGTCCATGATGTTCCTGAGCCATTGGGGTAACACGCTTAAGGGTACGATGACGCTAGGAGATCATTCTATAAGAAGGAATCGCAGATGATAGAAAATCGAAAATGTTCCGTCAGAGAACTGGAATCGTTTCAGGAGAGTTCAAAGTCATTTGGAGGGGGCCTAAATGTGTTTCCGGTCAAATGGGATTTGATAATATGTATTTCATATTAATTAATGTAATTAATATTAAATGTATTATTAAAATCTAATTTTAAAGGGTATTTCCACTTATGGGCCAAGTTCCCGAAAGAACGAGGCCCAAGAGGGGAAACCGCCCTAGGGCAAGGGCTAAGGGCCAACCCGCCGCCACCTGGCATGGGGCACACGGGATGGGGCCCACCCTGGCCACCGACCTACCTTGGGCCACATTCCTGGGGCCCACCCCGGCTGGCCGGCTAGCCCATGGCGCCTCCTCCCCTTGGCGCCTCCCACCTCCTCTCCTTTAGTCCCATCCTAGGACTTGAGGGAAGGGAGTATCATCCCTTCTCCTATATGAGGGGCATAGAGGTGGGGGAAATACAACAATAATTCTCTAAGGAATTTTCCTTAGGGAACTCTCTCTCTCCTATTGTCCTCCCGCAAAGGCGCGGTCCCTAGAAGGATGGCACACGCAAGAGACAACACACCTGCATCACGCCGTTATGCTGCAGGGATTCCAGCCAGAGGATCTACTTCCACACTCTCGGAAGGGATCATTTTTTGGAAAGGAGCATATAATAATATCAAAGATACCAATTACACCTAGCCTCTGCAAAAATGCATCTCCCTAGCAACCATATAGATGCACACAGCCAAAAAAGAGAGAGAATAATTACAAAAAAGAAAAGTCCCCCTAAAGTGACCCATTCATTGAACCAGTAGTACAACAACCACCAAGACAGCACCAGAAGTCCAGCTTCTCCAAAATCGACGCCTCTAAGAAGGGAACAATGCACAAACACCGCCATCGCCCAATCATAGATCTTAGGTTTTCACCCTGAAGAAAGTCCACGCTCCCAAAACAATACCTTCAACAAGGCCATTGCCGAGCACAACCAATTAAGGCAAGAACCTAGGTTTTCACCCTGAAAGTAGGACTATGAACCTCTCCTATGTAGTCGCTGTAGGGGTTCGTAGCATGGAAAACAAAAATTTTCTATCGCATACAAACAAACAAGCCAAGATCTATCTACTAGATTGTAGCAACGAGTCGATGGAATAACTCACCCTCGAAGATTCCAAAGTGTTTAACGAGAGCAGATTCTCGTGGGTGATGTAGTCGTACTCTTTCCGATCTCAAGATCGCGTGAGCGATCCTTCCGCGGCGCGTTCCCAGCGCTCCCATGATCGGTCACACGTTCGGTACTCGACGAAGACCTTCCTCTCCCTTGTTCCAGCAGCGGAGGTTGTAGCACTCTCCTCGCGATTCGGCGGCCTGTGGCGTGGTACAGGAGGTAGAGGGAGATCCTGAGGCTTCGCCTTAAGCCGGTGCGAGTATGGTGGAGCTTATGAGAGAGGCTATTAGTGGTCTAGTAATTAGACACACCAATTAGAGGGCTCTAAACCAATTAGAAGGCTCTAAACCAATTAGAAGGCTCTAAACCGAAACAGCTCTAAACCGGGGTCTAGGTCTAGTTTCTAGTTTAGAGGATAGGAACTTGTGTGTCTCTAGAGGGGAGGCCCTGCCCTCCTTTATAGGTGGGAGGCTGGCGCCCAGGAGGAGGAGTCCCACCCCAACTCGCCTAGGGCTGGCCGCCCGGCTTGGGAGGAGGACTCCTCCCCAAGTCGGTTTCAACTTCTCCTCTTCCGAAAACTGGCGGTTTGAAAAAACGCAGCTTGACTTTTCAATTTAGGAATTAAATAAACCCTTTATTTTGGACAGCGAGAACACTTAGTACATGATGCAATCATTCCATCTTGCAATGACACATTCATGTACCCCTTCCCCGAGTCTGGGACATTCCAGGACCTTCTAGAATGTTCCCGATGAAAACACCGGAACCATTCCCCAACTCCGAAATGGGACTTTCCTTATATGAATCTTATTCTCCGGACCATTCCGGATCACCTCGTGATATCCCGGATCCCATCCGAGACTCCGAACAACATTCGGTCTCTTTCTCATAATACCATAACTACTCAAACAACGTCGAATCCTTAAGTGTGTCTCCCTACGGTTCGTGAATTATGCGGACATGATCGAGACACTTCTCCGAACAATAACCAATAGAGGAATCTGGAAATTCATATGGCTCCCACATATTTCTCGATTACTTTGCGATCGAATGAACCACTTACATACGATACCAATTTCCCTTTGTCTCACGATATGTTACTTATCCGAGGTCATGATCGTCGGTATCTCTGCATACCTAGTTCAACCTCGTTACTGATAAGTACTCTTTTCTCGTTCGCGTGATATGTGATCCCTTGTGACCAAGTCACATGCTTGCAAGCTAATTGGATGACATTTCACCGAGAGGGCCCAGAGAATATCTCTCCGTCATGTGGATGGACAACTCCCACTCTTGATCCATGTGTTTCATCCAATACTTTCCGAACACCCAATGCCACTTTTATAGCCACCCTTTTACGGTGTGGTGTTTGATGACATCAAAGCATCCATCCAGTAAAGGCAATATGCATGATCTCATGGTCGAAGGAATTAGGTTACTATGTATCAGAAAGCATATAGCAATTGAACTATTGAAATGACTTGATCTTTATGCTACGCTTGTCTATAGGAGTATGTCCACCATATCATTCTCCTAACGATATGATCTTGTTGTTGATAACATCTCAATGTTCATGACAAAGAAACCACATCATCAATCAACCAACAAGCTAGTGAAGTATAGAGGCCATACTAGGGACTTCAAATTAAGTTTACAAATCACACAAGTATTAATGGTTTCCTTGTTAATACTATTATAGCATGAATGTAAACATTTATCATAAACACAAAGATATATAATAATAACTACATTTATTATTACCTCTAGGGCATATCTCCAACAGTCTCCCACTTGCACTAGAGTCATCTAATCTAGATTACATGGTAATATACCGAACACCCATGGCAGTTTGGTGTTGGTCATGTTTTGCCCTTGGGAGAGGTTTAGTCAACGGATCCGCCACATTCAGATCTGTGTGTACTTTGCAAATCTTTATATCCCCATCCTGGATATGTTCTCGAATAGCGTGAAAACGCAGCTTGATATGCTTCAGCTTCTTGTGTGACCTTGGTTCTTGCGCATTGGCTATGGCGCCCATGTTATCACAAGAGATAGACATTGGGTCCAGCACTAGGAACCACACCAGCTCTGTAATGAACTCTTTCATCCATATCGCTTCTTGTGAAGCCTCCAAGCAGCCATGTATTCCGATTCAGTTGAAGATCTCGCCACAACGCTTTGCTTTGCACTCCTCCAGCTTGCTGCACCATTCAAAATAAATACGTATCCAGATTGTGATTTAGAATCATCCGGATCGGTGTTCCAACTAGCATCGGTGTAACCATTAACAACGAGCTGTTCATCACCTCCACAAGAAAGAACCATATCCTTAGTTCTTCTCAAGTACTTAAGGATGTTTTTGACCGCTGTCCAATGATCCATTCCTGGATCACTTTGATATCTGCTAGTTAGACTAACAGCATATGCGATGTCGGGTCTAGTACATAGCATGGCATACATTAGAGATCCTATGGCTGAGGCATAGGGAGTCTTACTCATCTTTTCTCTATCTTCTGCCGATGTCGGACTTTGAGTTTTACTCAACGTCGTATTGGGCAACATGGGCAAGAACCCTTTCTTGCTATCTTCCATTCCAAACCTCTTTAGAACTTTGTCCAAATATGTACTTTGTGACAATGATATTTGGCGTTTCGATCTATCTCTATAAATCTTTATGCCTAATATGTAAGCTGCTTCGCCAAGATCCTTCATTGAAAAACTATTATTCAAATACTCTTTGACACTATTAAGAAGGTCTACATCATTCCCAATCAACAATATGTCATCCACATACAGTATTAAGAATGCTACAGAGCTCCCACTCACTTTCTTGTAAATACAAGCTTCTCCATAAGTTTGTATAAAACCAAAACTTTTGATTACCTTATCAAAACGTTGATTCCAACTTCGGGATGCTTGCTTCAATCCATAGATGGACCGTTGAAGTTTGCATACCTTGTTAGCATCTTTAGGATCGACAAAACCTTTGGGTTGCATCATATACAACTCTTCATCAATGTCTCCATTGAGGAATGCTGTTTTGACATCCATCTGCCATATCTCATAATCATAATATGCAGCGATCGCTAACATAATCCTCACAGACTTTAGCTTCGCTACCGGTGAGAAAGTCTCATCGTAGTCAACTCCTTGAATTTGTCGAAACCCTTTTGCGACAAGTCGAGCTTTATAGACAGTAACATTACCATCAGCATCTGTTTTCTTCTTGAAAATCCATTTGTTCTCGACAGCCTTCCGGCCATCCGGTAAGTCCACCAAAGTCCATACTTGGTTTTCGTACATGGATCCAATCTCGGATTTCATGGCTTCTTGCCATTTATTGGAATCTGGGCTCATCATTGCTTCCTCATATGTCTCGGGGTCATCGGTGTTGTCCACCAACATGACATTCATAACGGAATCATACCAATCTAGAGTGGTACGATTTCTCGTTGACCTCCGAGGCTCTGTAGCAACTTCAACCGAAGTTTCATGATCACCATCACTAGCTTCCTCTCTTATTGGTGCAGGCACCACAGGAACTTCCGGTGCTGCGCTACTCGCAATTTCGAGAGAAGGTTCGACAACCTCGTCGAGTTCTACTTTCCTTCCAGTCACTTCTTTCGAGAGAAATTCCTTCTCTAGAAAGGATCCATTCTTGGCAACAAAGATTTTGCCTTCGGATCTATGATAGAAGGTATACCCAATAGTTTCCTTCGGGTATCCTATGAAGACGCATTTTTCCGCTTTGGGTTCAAGCTTGTCCGGCTGTAACTTCTTTACATAGGCTTCGCATCCCCAAACTTTAAGGAACGACAATTTAGGTTTCTTCCCAAACCATAATTCATACGGTGTCGTTTCAACGGATTTAGACGGTGCCCTATTTAAAGTGAATGCTTGTGTTTCTAATGCATAACCCCAAAATTATAGTGGCAAATCTGTAAGTGACATCATAGAACGAACCATATCTAAGAGAGTTCGATTACGACGTTCAGACACACCATTTATTACGCTGTGGTGTTCCCGGTGTCAACTGCGAAAGTATTCCACATTTCTTCAAATGCTCGCCAAACTCGTAACTTAGATATTCACCTCCACGATCAGAACGTAGAAATTTAATCTTCTTGTTACGTTGATTCTCTACCTCACTTTGAAACTCCTTAAACTTCTCGAAAGTTTCGGACTTATGTTTCATGAAATAGATATACCCATATCTACTCAAGTCATCCGTGAAGGTAAGAACATAACGATAACCACCGCGCGATGCTACACTCATTGGACCACACACATCGGTATGTATGATTTCCAATAAGTCTGTAGCTTGCTCCATCATCTGAAAATGGAGTCTTAGTCATTTTACCCATCGGACATGCTTCGCATCTTTCAAGTGATTCAAAATCAAGTGATTCAAGAAGTCCATCGAATGGAGTTTCTTCATCGCTTCACTCCAATGTGACCAAGACGATTGCCACATATAGGTCAAATTATCGCTGATTTCAAACGTTTAGCCTCAATGTTATTAATATGTGTATTTCTACTATCGAGATTCAATATGAATAGACCATCTATCAAAGGTGCATGTGCATAAAACACATTACTCATATAAATCGAACAACCATTATTCTCGGATTTAAACAAGTAAGCTCTACAATAAACAAGATCCCGATATAATGTTCATGCTCAACGCAGGCACCAAATAACAATTATTTAAGTATAAAACTAATCCCGATGGTAGATGAAGAGGTAGTGTGCCGAGCGATCACATCAACCTTTGATCCGTTTCCCGCGCATCGTCACCTCGTTCTTTACTAGCTTCCGTTTGATACGTAGCTCTGTTTCGAGTTACAAATATGAGCAACCGAACCAGTATCAAATACCCAGGCACTACTACGAATACTAGTGAGATACACATCAATAACATGTATATCAGATATACCTTTCTTCTTGATGTTGCCGTTCTTCAAATCTGCCAAGTACTTTGGGCAATTCCGCTTCGATGACCTTCTCCCTTGCGTAAAAGCACTTTCGGTTTCAGGCTTGGGTCCAGCCTTGGTCCTCTTCGTCGGTATGGTAACTTTCTTACCACCCTTCTTGAAGTGTCCCTTCTTAGACTTGCCTTTCTTGAATTTGGTGGTCTTATTGACCATCAACACTTGGTGCTCTTTCTTGATCTCCACTTCAGATTTTAACATAGCAAATAGTTCGGCAACTCTTTGTTCATGTTATGCATGTTGTAGTTCATCACAAAGTTCTTGTAACTTGGTGGTAGTGATTGGAGGATGCGGTAAACCCCCAAAGTATTAGGAATCACTATACCCAAACTTTGAAGTTTATTTGCGTGCCCAGACATCTTAAGCACATGCTCACTTGTGAGCTACCCTCTTCCATCTTGCGGTTAAAGAACTTTTGAAGCTTCATAACTTTCAATTGCCGCATGAGTCTCAAAGATTAATTTGAGATCCTCGACAATATCATATGGGTCGACTCTTCAAACCTTTTACAAGCTCGATTCTAAACCATACAAGATAGCACCTTTGAACTATGGAGATCGATTCTTAGGCGAGGTAAACATTCTTTACTTCATTGGTAGCATCAGCTGCAGGTGGGTCACCTAGCGGTGCATCCAGCACATAGGTCAAATTACCAGCTGTGAGGACAATCCTCAAATTGCGGAACCAATCCGCGAAGTTGCTTCCATTGTTTTTTAACTTTTCTTTCTCTAGGAACGCATTAAAATTGATGGTAGGGGCTGCCATTGATCTACAACATATTTGCAATAGTTTAGACTAAGTTTATGACAAATTGAGTTCAAATTAATTAATGAAATTAAACTAGGTGAACTCCCTCAAAACAACATCCCTCACATTGTTTTAGTGATCACGAACCAAATCCACTACATCAACACCGATCATCACGAGTTGATATAGTTTCAATGGCGAACAATCATCATGTTCATCATATCTACTATATGATTCATGCTTTGCCTTTCGGCGATCCGTGTTCCTGAGGCCATGTCTGTACATGCTAGGCTCGTCAAGACAAACCTTAGCTTCCGCATAAGCAAATCTGGCTTGCTTACGTTGTAGTCACCCGCGGAATCAAAGACACCCGATCATCACGTGGTGCTTCGAAGCAGCAAGCTTTGGCAACGGTGCATACTAAGGGTGAACACTTTAGAACTTGAAATTTATGTGCATGAGGGATCATCTTATAATGCTACCGTCGTCTACTAAGCAATACAAGATGCATAAAGGATTAACATCACATGCAATTCATAATATGTGATATGATATGGCCTTTCTTCTTTGTGCTTCCGATCTCCATCTTCAAGCGAACATGATCTCCATCATCTCCGGCATAGCATCAAGGTCAATGACGCTTCTTCATGGTTGTCCACCAGCTTCAACTATTACAACTATTTTGAATAGACACGCAGGTCTTAGAAATTAAAGACAACCATATGGCTCTGCCGGTTGCCAACTTACAATAAGGAACATTGCATACATCAAATATAATCACAATCATGGCCATATCACATCATCGCACACCTGCAAAACAAAGTTAGACGCTTCTACTTTCTTTGCATATTTTACGTGGTTTGGGGCTTTCCATAAGTGTCGTTCTAACTTACGAACAAGAACCACAACATTGATACTAGCATTGTTGATTACCCGTTGTAAATTGGATCTTAACTATGCTAGGAGAAACAGCACCATAAAGCCACTTATGCAATACAAGTTGCATGTTAAGCGTGGAGCAAGTCTCATGAACGATGTCATGTAAGGTTAGCCCGGGCCGCTTCATCCCAACATACCGCAAGATGCAAAGTACACAAAAAGCAATCTACAATAAAAGCATCAACGCCCACAATGACCATTGTGTTCTACTGCGGCAGATCTACATATAGACACGGCTCGATACCCTTTGTAGGGTTCGTAGCATGGAAAACAAAAATTTTCTATCGCATACAAACAAACAAGCCAAGATCTATCTACTAGATTGTAGCAACGAGTCGATGGAATAACTCACCCTCGAAGATTCCAAAGTGTTTAACGAGAGCAGATTCTCGTGGGTGATGTAGTCGTACTCTTTCCGATCTCAAGATCGCGTAGACGATCCTTCCGGCGCCGCGTTCCATAGCGCTCCTTGATCGGTCACACGTTCGATTTTCGTGAAGACCTTCCTCTCCCTTGTTCCAGCAGTGGAGGTTGTAGCACTCTCCTCGCGATTCGGCAGACTGTGGCGTGGTCTGGGAGGTAGAGGGAGATCCCGCAGGGCTTCGCCTTAAGCCGGTGCGAGTATGGTGGAGCTTATGAGAGAGGCTATTAGTGGTCTAGTAATTAGACACACCAATTAGAGGGCTCTAAACCAATTAGAAGGCTCTAAACCAATTAGAAGGCTCTAAACCGAAACAGCTCTAAACCGGGGTCTAGGTCTAGTTTCTAGTTTAGAGGATAGGAACTTGTGTGTCTAGAGGGGAGGCCCTGCCCCTCCCTTTATAGGTGGGAGGGCTGGCGCGCCAGGGGAGGGAGGGAGTCCCTCCCCAACTCGGCCTAGGGCTGGCCGCCGGCTTGGGGAGGAGGACTCCTCCCCCAAGTCGGTTTCCAACTTCTCCTCTTTCCGAAAACTGGCAGTTTGACTTTTCCAATTTAGGAATTAAATAAACCCTTTATTTTGGACAGCGAGAACACTTAGTACATGATGCAATCATTCCATCTTGCAATGACACATTCATGTACCCCTTCCCCCCCGGAGTGCCGGACATTCCGGGACCTTCTAGAATGTTCCCGATGAAAACACCGGAACCATTCCCCAACTCCGAAATGGGACTTTCCTTATATGAATCTTATTCTCCGGACCATTCCGGATCACCTCGTGATATCCCGGATCCCATCCGAGACTCCGAACAACATTCGGTCTCTTTCTCATAATACCATAACTACTCAAACAACGTCGAATCCTTAAGTGTGTCTCCCTACGGTTCGTGAATTATGCGGACATGATCGAGACACTTCTCCGAACAATAACCAATAGAGGAATCTGGAAATTCATATGGCTCACACATTTCTCGATTACTTTGCGTCGAATGAACCACTTAAATAATATAACAATTTCACTTTGTATCACGAAATGTTACTTATCCTAGGTCATGATCGTCGGTATCTCAGCATACCTAGTTCAACCTCGTTACCGATAAGTACTCTTTTCTCGTTCCCGTGATATGTGATCCCTTGTGACCAAGTCACATGCTTGCAAGCTAATTGGATGACATTTCACCGAGAGGGCCCAGAGAATATCTATCCGTCATGTGGATGGACAAATCCCACTCTTGATCCATGTGTTTCAACCAATACTTTCCGAACACCCAATGCCACTTTTATAGCCACCCTGTTACGGTGTGGTGTTTGATGACATCAAAGCATCCATCCAGTAAAGGCAATATGCATGATCTCATGGTCGAAGGAATTAGGTTACTATGTATCAGAAAGCATATAGCAATTGAACTATTGAAATGACTTGATCTTTATGCTACGCTTGTCTATAGGAGTATGTCCACCATATCATTCTCCTAACGATATGATCTTGTTGTTGATAACATCTCAATGTTCATGACAAAGAAACCACATCATCAATCAACCAACAAGCTAGTGAAGTATAGAGGCCATACTAGGGACTTCAAATTAAGTTTACAAATCACACAAGTATTAATGGTTTCCTTGTTAATACTATTATAGCATGAATGTAAACATTTATCATAAACACAAAGATATATAATAATAACTACATTTATTATTACCTCTAGGGCATATCTCCAACAGTCGCCCCCACTCGCATGCCACTTCTCCAAGTCATGAGTCGCCAAGCCAATTCCTCATCACCACCCAGACTCAAACCACCATAGACAATCCATAGATCTCGGTCTCCACGACATTCTTTGTCAGCACCATGGAACGAGAACATGCCCCATGATATTAATAGCCAACAGAGCTTCGAAGCGCACCCTCTGAACCAAAACGGCTAGAAAAAACATGGGTACGCCCGACCGAATACCTTCCGATCCAGCAAACTCCAGGCATGGTGTGCCCATGGGAGTTCGCCGACGTAGCCTTCCAGAACTCGACACTCCGACCAAATCAATGGAGACACGCATCAAGTAGATCTTCATCTTGGTGTGATAAGAATCTGAGGACAACCACCTTTATTCAAACCGAGCCGGTAGCCCCCTCGCCACCCACCAATAACCTGCGAGATCTGCTGCACCAACCGTACTAGCAGCCCTGTGGCTAGACCGGTAACAAGAGAGATGACAACAGAGCAGGGTCGACCCCTCCTAGATCCGGCCCTACCAGCAGTGAAGAGGACTGGGGAGGTAGCATCGGAGCGCTAGATCTGAAGATCTAGGGTTTCCAACACCAGCCAGCTTGGCCCTGGACTTCCACCGCCGGTCATGGCGCCACCGGGAGGGACCTCCACCACCACCCTAACCAGGGGCACCACCCTGGTCGCTAGTCGTCGTTGAACCGGTCGCATCTTCCCCAGCAGCCATGGCAGTCAACTCCGGCCTCCACCCACCCTGAACCACCTTCGGCGGCCAGGCCCGCCGCCCCTGCGGCAAGGCCAACGGCAGCGGCGGAGGACCTTTGGCGGCGTACGGCGGTGCCCCGGTCTCAGAAGGGATCATAGAACCTGAGGTTGTCATCGTACATTGTATGTGTGTGAAACCACGAGGGTGCTACCACTTGTGGCACCTTTATTGTCGTGAGCTGGGATGCTGCACGATGGAGTAAGGGGTGACTTGCGAGGAGCTTTGCGACCTTGAGGTAGGCTATGAGTACGACTACGTCATCCATGTTCCCCTCGGAACCTTAACCTCTTTCGGACTATAAGGGTATTGTAGCACCCCGGGTAAAACCACTACTAGAAAATTGCTCGTTATTTTTATTTTTGTGCATCATCAGGATAGCATGCTCGTGCCATCATGCCACATTGCATTTGAGAATCATCATGCCATCATGCATCTTTTTGCCTAAAACTATTTTCTAAAAGTCTATCTTTATTTTCTAAATACCCCCCGTCTTTGTTTCAAATTAAAACTCTGGTGTTTTGGATATCTCTGTTTGTCTAACACTATTTTCAAAAATGTTTTGTTTATAAAAATAAAATGTTTTACCAGGGGAGGCAGCCCAGCCGTTAAGCCAGGCCACCTACAACCTCGGCCCGACAAAACCCTAATCCTAATCTACCTCAAAACCCTAACCCTAACCCTAACCCTAGCTACACCCATCACAACCCTGAACCTACCTACCCCCACCCGATCGAATCCAACACGCTGCCCCGTCCGACCCACACAACCTAGTGCTACCCAGCCGCACACAAACAGTGGCACGCACGCCGTGCACCCAACACACAACGCGCGTGACCAAGACCGCCTACCCCGCGCAACAACACACCACCTAACCACCCATCCCCGTGATCCCCCTCTCTCTCCTCCGCTCATCCCCATGATTCCGAGAATATAATTTTGCGGCCCGAAAGTTGGGGTGTCCAGGCAACGTGGTACCCAAGATCCCTGAAATCATCTGCGATGACTACAGTTGGTGTGCCAAATACTCAGAGGGTCTTTTTCTCCACGAATTCAACTTTACGTTTCAATATAAAAAATTAGGCTAACGACCGTCAAGTTGGGCCCCCCTGTCAGTTCTCGCCGTTATGTCGCCCTTGTCGCTCCTGTCGCTTATGTGTCAATTAGGCTTGTAGCGTTGGCGCCTGCATCCATTACGCGTCTTCTTCTTCTTCCCCGGAGCGGCAATCTGGGGGGCATCGTAGCCATGGTGCAGAGCTGGGACGTGGATGAACCTACTCGGCCCAGCTCTCCTCCCTGTAGGCTTCCCTTACACCGGAGCGGCAATCTGTAGTCGCGTCCATGGCGCAGAGCTGGGACGTGACGAAGCTGCTCGGCCCTGCTCTCCTCCCCATCCCGAGTCGGAGCTCGCCCTCACCGTGGACGCACCCATGGCACGGTGCAGGGACGAGAATTGGTTCCCGGTGAGATCTATCACCTTGTCGATCATGCTCAATTCTGTTTTCCTCCTCTAGAATCCGAGCTCGCGTGCGTGGTTGCACCTTTCAATTCGCCACCTCTGCCGAGGTCTCTGTGGTAGCTCAAGTTCTGGGGCTCTCCAAGTTCTGGTAGCTCATTGTGTTTAATTATGAAAGACAAAATATAAATGATTTCTATCAATTTCTCGCATCGAAAAATGCACAGCTAATTTCATATTCTCGCAGGAACTGGCCCCACTTGTTGAACCGGCAACACTGCCACGATCTCCACGTAACCATGGCGAGTTCTCGAACCAAAAGTTGCAGTTACCACGTTTCTTCTGCAGTCATTCCTCTTCCTCAGTCATTCCTCTGCAGTTTTTCCTGGGCGCTTCTTCTTCCCCTGTTCTGGAACCGTCGGTTCATCTTCTTCTTCCTCTCGCAGGCAGTTCCTTGCAGGCATTTCCTTTCACCCATTTCCTTGCGGGCATGGACGATGGGAAACGCACAACAGAGACCCACTTGGTCCCTGCCCATGGCACCACGACTTTGACAGTGGTGTACACAAATGATGAAGCGACTGTGGAGACAACTCTCCCCAGGTTTGAGCAATTGCTTGAGAAAGAGAAGCACAAGTTTGTGGGGCTACACTTGGAGTACACCCGTGCAAATAAGCGAAAAAATCCTCCACAAGAGATCGCTATCGTGCAAATCGCCATACATGAGGAGGTCCTCGTTTACCACTTTTGCAGGTATGTGAAATTTAAATTTGAGATAACCACTTTTGCATCCCTTGTTCCCTTACATCCCTAGAACCATCTAAGTGCAGGAGTAAACCAACTGAGATGCATTGTCCGGCTCTGGTCGAGTTCTTTTGTAGGAAAGGGATAACTTTCACTAGCATGGATATCACAAATGACACAATTATGCTTTCTCGTGCGTTGATAAAAATCCCAGAGGGGCACCACATCGACATCCAAAATCTATACAAGATCAAATCATACCCAGCGAAGGATGGCATGGGTGATCTGGCAGTGGAAATCATCAATAAATCCTATGAAAAGCTGAAGAAATTGAAGCGACTCGATCATGACTACTGGGAGTGGAAGCCGATGAGCCACGTGCGCCTCCAGTATGCAGCCAGAGACGCCTACATGGCGTACGAGTTGTACAGTAAGCCCATTACCATGAAAGATGGGATGGTTAAGGCGGGGTTTTTCGCGAGAGAGCTATGACCTTGTTGCAAGCTAGCCCAGGAGAAGAAGCGCGAGGAGGACAGAAAGCGGTTTCAGGACGAGCAAGGATCTTGGGACGGTGGCGACATCAAGCGGTTGAAGGGGAAGCAAGTCAAGGACGACAACAAGTGGTGGTGATATATTATGTGTTTGAACTAGATTTTAGTTTCTAGTTTATTATGTGTGTGATACATTTAGTTACTTCAATACAAAATTTCGACCAATTTAACTTGTTGATGTATTTCTTGACAATTATAATATAATCGAGCACTAGAAATATTTTGTAGTGTGCATGAGCATGATCAGTAAATATAATTGAACACTAGAAACTTTAAGGCACTCCATATAAAGGAGTAGATTAATATAGAAGGTTCACCAGAGACACCACGGATATATTGTCTTACATGCCACCCACAGGTAATAATTGACTAGAACAAAATAAAAGCAGGGGCTGCAGCAGGACACCAGGAAACGAAGATGCCTAGCAGGGCAGGGGTTTATCGGCAGGAGGCAGCGACAGCCTAGTCGATGGGATACAGGCCAGTCCTGACATACTCCCGGAGGAATTTGCCGTAGGCTGCGTGCCGCGCCAAGGTAATCGGCCTATGGCTTCTTCCTCCGCCTCTGCCAACGCCCTCCGCGTGCTAGATCATGCTGTTGAGGTCCACGTTGATTGCTCTGCCACAGAATGGGCAAACCAGTCTCCCCCTACGGTGGAAACGGATTAGCCCACACCGTAACCGCCTCAGCATGTAGCGGCTCTTGTTGTCCCTGGATACCTTGCTATCGTCCACTTCATCATCATCCTCCTGTTGTTGTTAAGAACATAACTTAGAACTCATACATATGATTGAATTGTATTACAACTCAAGAATTGACAACATGTATATGTAAGACAATATATCCGTGGATATCAAAGATAAAGCATCTCAGCAATAGTTTGATCGGTTCATATATCATTTTATCTCAACACAATGACAAATAATTGCATCAGAGTGAATGTAGGATAAATCTAGGGGCCTCATAAGTTTCTTCAGGGATGGAGTAGGTGAACCAAGTAACAATTGCACAACCTGCAATGTTGTTGTACATCGCCCCAGGTTCACTAACTCATCCCTGAAAAAATCAGACACCAATGTGTCTGCCTCTCTTTTGGGACAAATTTGAATCATTGGCCATAATAAGAAATTGAAATGTAATCGTACAAATCATTATTCAGGGATATACATAGTCAGGTACAAAAACAAGCCTAAATATTGTAATTATAAATAAAAAACCAAACAATTAATCTTCAGGTGCATGTTAAAAATACTTATGATCAAAACCATTCATATACATATGCATCATACCAATCATTAAAAGATCATAAACAATTCAAGGATCATATATGTAGTTCCATATGAGAATAAATCTAGGGCCTCATAATTTGTTTCAGAGATGGAGTTGGCGAACCAAAGTACCAACAGCACAACCTATATTGTTTGTGTGCATTGCTGCCTCAGATTCACCAACCCATCCCTAAAACACGACACCGTCATATGTGTCTCCCCTTGAACTCTTTTGGGGCAAATGTCAATCATCGGCCTTGGTGACAAACTAAAATGTAATTCTTATACACTGAATGCATGGAATAGGTAATTCGAATATCATAGTTCTATGAATGTAGAATAAATCTAGGGGCCTCATAAGTTTCTACAGGGACGGTGTAAGTGAACCAAGTAACAATTTCGCAGCCTATATTGTTCCTGTACATCGCCCCAGGTTCACTAACTTGTCCCTGAAAAAATCTGACACCAATGTGTCTGCCTCTCTTTTGGGGCAAATTTGAATCATTGGCCACAATAAGAAATTGAAATGTAATCGTACAAAACATTATTCAGGGATATACATAGTCAGGTAGAAAAGCAAGCCTAAATATTGTAATTATAAATAAAAAAACCAAACAATTAATCTCCAGGTACATGTTAAAAATACTTATGATCAAAACCATTCATATACATATGCATCATACCAATCATTAAAAGATCAGAAACAATTCAAGGATCATATATGTAGTTCCATATGAGAATAAATCAAGGGCATCATAATTTGTTTCAGAGATGGAGTTGGAGAACCAAAGTACCAACACCACAACCTATATTGTTTGTGTGCATTGCTGCCTCAGGTTCACCAACCCATCCCTAAAACACGACACCATCATACGTGTCTCCCCTTGAACTCTTTTGGGGCAAATTTCAATCATCACCCTCGGTGACAAACTAAAATGTAATTCTTATACACTATGAATGCATGGAATAGATAATTCGAATATCATAGTTCTATGAATGTAGAATAAAGATTGCAGCCTCATAAGTTTCTTCAGGGATGGAGTCAGCGAACCAAGTAACAATTGCACAACCTGTAATGTTGTTGTACATCGCCCCAGGTTCACTAACTCATCCCTGAAAAAATCTGACACCAATGTGTCTGCCTCTCTTTTGGGACAAATTTGAATCATTGGCCACAATAAGAAATTGAAATGTAATCGTACAAAACAATATTTAGGGATATACATAGTCAGGTACAAAACAAGCCTAAATATTGTAATTATAAATAAAAAATCAAACAATTAATCTTCAGGTACATGTTAAAATACTTATGATCAAAACCATTCATATACATATGCATCATACCAATCATTAAAAGATCAGAAACAATTAAAGGATTATATATGTAGTTCCATATGAGAATAAATCAAGGGCCTCATAATTTGTTTCAGAGATGGAGTTGGAGAACCAAAGTACCAATATCACAACCTATATTGTTTGTGTGCATTGCTGCCTTAGGTTCACCAGCCCATCCCTAAAACACGACACCATCATACGTGTCTCCCCTTGAACTCTTTTGGGGGCAAATTTCAATCATCGGCCTCGGTAACAAACTAAAATGTAATTCTTATACACTATGAATGCATGGAATAGATAATTCAAATATCATAGTTCTATGAATGTAGAATAAAGATTGCAGCCTCATAACTTTCTATAGAGATGGTGTAAGCGAACCAAGTAACAATTGCATAGCTTATATTGATCTTGTACATGGCCCCAGGTTCTCTCACTCATCCCTGCAAAAATCTGACACCAATGTGTCTGCCTCTCTTTGGGGCAAATTTGAATCATTGACCATAATAAGAAATTGAAATGTAATCGTACAAAACAATATTCAGGGATATACAAATGCATCATACAACACATTCATAGTTCAGAAACAATACAAAGATTATATATTTAGGTTCCATATGAGAGAAAAATTAGGGCCTCATTTTTTCAGCTATGGAGTCGGAGAACCAAAATACCAACATCACAACCTATATTGTTTATGTGCATTGCTGCCTCAGGTTCACTAACCATCCCTAAGAAAATGACACCATCAGATGCCCTTGCACTATTTTGGGGCAAAATTGAATCATTGGGCTCAGTAAGGAATAGAAATGTAATGTTATAGGCCTGCTGTGTATCGAAATCAACACTCAACTAGCAACTCAACTAGATGGCAAATGAGTAGATTGGGGTTTTGTGACTAGACGGATTGGGGTTTTGTGACTAGATGGCAGATGCATCAATCAACTGACCGAATCATATATATACTACCCTACTTCAAGAGCAAAAGAATCTGTACACGATTGAGCAAATCCTATGTATGAATAGTGAAAACTGCGGCTGCGACTAGAGAAGCTAGCAATGTAGTACCTCGGACTCCTCATCAGGGACCTCCTCCTCGAACTCATCATTCTCCATGATTGCATCGAAGATTTCTTGTACGGCGATGGGGTCGTTGATGTAGATCACCGGATTGCCTCCGCCTGCCGCCTGCCCCCCATCCAGATCTGCCACTGGCATCACGACGTTGTCGGCCACCTGCTGCTCGGTGGCGACGGCTACTACCTGCTGCTCGGCAACGATGGCTACCACCTGCTGCTCGGCGGCGACGGCTACCACCTAATGCTCGACAGCGACGGCTACCACCTGCTGCTCGGCGGCGACGACTACTGGCCGGACGGATGAGCTCGCACCCTCGACGGCACGGCAACAAGCGGCGTTCGTGCCCGGAGAAGACTCCTCCGCCTGCTTGGTGACGACCGAGTCATCTGCTGCTGCGCCTTCAACTGGCTTCACCTCCGGTTCGTCTCCATGCGTACGCTTCATGGCGAACCAAGGGAAGGAGGTAGTGCAAGCGAGGGAGCTTCGGCGCGCGCGGCAGGTGTAGATTGGGGTCTTGGGACTAGACAGACTGGAGGGAAATGACACGAGCTCATGGAAGAAGAAGGTCGAGGGGGGTTATAAACACTGGACCGTTCGTAGTCCTCGAGTGGACACGTGTGGTGGGCGGCAGGCTACCACGATCTCCACCTTTTTTTCGGTTCCTTTTTCTGAAACAACCACGATCTCCACTTTAGAGCTGCATTGAAAACATGCTCATGGCAGACCTCGATTCCACTGCATGCAAGTGGCGCGGAACTAATTTCTAGCAACATTAGATCTACTCGAGGGGGGCCCTTGACTCATGGAAGTTACTAGCGGTAGGGCCCAGTTGGAAGTGAGATTGAGAGCGCTGCGTAAAAATGGGATATGTCTTATTAAAATCAAGTGGCAATAAATTGCAGCGTCTCGTCGACAACCGTGCACTCGATGGCCCCGTTGACTGGGCATGTGTTGTAGTAGCAGTAGTAGGCTTTTCAGACTTGATTAAACTTGACATGACTGCTCGACGACTTTTTCCATGGATGGCATCGTGTTCCTTCCTATAGAAGTCTCGCGGAGGGAGACGTCCATGCTGTCTCACGCTGTACTGTGAAGGGCACGACATGTGCAACGATCATCGTTGGATCACACAGAATCAACGGTTGGTGCACACGATCCACGTGACAACTATGACAACCAATCAGGGAGTAGCAGACAGGGTGAGCACGGGTTTGGGCTTCTACGAAAGATAGAGAGAGGGGGGGGGGCAAAACTAAGTAGTACCACATAAAACCAAGGGCAAAACTGAGTAGTATAAAAATGGAAAGTGTCTTGTACAATGAAATACATCATGGAATACATCAAATTATGCCAAGATAGATCCACTAGAGTTCATTGGATATGTGTTCTTCTCATGAACCACACATGGATCCACCAGTGGCATTGATGTCTGTTCCTCTAAACAAACCACATAAGGATCCACCAGTGTCATTGCATGCCTGCTCTTTTCATGAACCACACCTAGTGTCGTTGCACGTGTGTTCTTCTAAACAAACCACATAAGGATCCACCAGTGTCATTGCATGTCTGTTCTTTTCATGAACCACACCCGGTGTCATTGCATGTCTGTTCTTTTCATGAACCACAGCTAGAGTCATTGCATGTCTGTTACTTCCATAAACCACACATGGATCCACCGGTGTCATTGCATGTCTATTCTTTTCATGAACCACACCTAGTGTCATTGCATGTCAGTTCTTTTCATGAACCACACCCAGTGTCATTGCATGTCAGTTATTTTCATGAACCACATAAGGATCCACCAGTGTCATTGCATGTCTATTCTTCTCACAAACCACATAAGGATCCACCAGTGTCATTGCATGTCTGTTCTTTTCATGAACCACACCCAGTGTCATTGCATGTGTGTTCCTCTAGACAAACCACATAAGGATCCACCGGTGTCACTACATGTCTGTTCTTTTCATGAATCACACATGGATCCACCGGTGTCATTGCATGTCTGTTCTTTTCATGAACCACACCAAGTGTCATTGCATGTCAGTTCTTTTCATGAACCACATAAGGATCCACCAGTGTCATTGCATGTCTGTTCTTTTCACAAACAACATAAGGATCCACCAGTGTCATTGCATGTCTGTTCTTTTCATGAACAACACCTAGTGTCATTGCATGTGTGTTCCTCTATACAAACCACATAAGGATCCACCGGTGTCACTACATGTCTGTTCTTTTCATGAACCACACATGGATCCACCGGTGTCATTTCATGTCTGTTCTTTTCATGAACCACACCTAGTGTCATTGCATGTCAGTTCTTTTCATGAACCACACCCAGTATCATTGCATGTCGGTTCTTTTCACGAACCACATAAGGATCCACCAGTGTCATTGCATGTCTGTTCTTCTCACAAACCACATAAGGATCCACCAGTGTCATTGCATGTCTATTCTTTTCATGAACCACACCCAGTGTCATTGCATGTGTGTTCCTCTAGACAAACCACATAAGGATCCACCGGTGTCACTGCATGTCTGTTCTTTTCATGAACCACACATGGATCCACCGGTGTCATTGCATGTTTGTTCTTCTCATGAACCACACATGGATCCACCAGTGTCATTGCATGTCTGTTCTTTTCATGAATCACAGCTAGAGTCATTGCATGTCTGTTACTTCCATAAACCACATATGGATCCACCTAGTGTGATTGCATGTATGTTCTTTTCACAAACCACACATGGATACACTAGTGTCATTGCATGGGTAGCCATTAGACCGAGTCTTCTAGAAGGCACGCCCTAACACAGTTGTTCTGCTTGATGATTGTTACATACCGTTCGATTGGGGCGCTTGGACGATTGGGATGGTCTTCATGAGAGCGATCCGCGAGTAGGCTGTTCTGCGGGATGATTGGCCACGCTTTCTCTGGACAAACTGGCAACACCGGGCACTCCCCTGTTGCGAGTGTCACGTCTCACTAGTTCAGTGGGCCACATCCCAGTGTCACGTCCCCATTACTTCTCTTCCTCCCCGTACTTCTCTTCCTTACCCTCAAAGCCACTTTCCCCACTTCACTCCCATCCTGTCATACCCGCAAGCCGACGGTGCCTCCATCCCAATCCCCTCTCCGGCATCCACCCCCTCCCCTCTCGCCATGGGTTCAAGGGGAGACGGCGAGGAAACGCGTCATGACGACAGGGACGGTGATTTTGATGTGAGCCGTCTCATCTCTATTTCTATCATCTATGGCCATTTATCTATTTTTTGAGCTAGATCTAATCTGTTTACTCATGCGCGTATGATGTGTTAGGCCAACCAGACGATGTATGACTCCGACTATCACGGTTTAGCGGATGAAGACAGTCCTCTGGTATGTAAACATGGATATGTGCCCGCTAAATTTGTAGCGTTCGAAGGACGAAACGCAGGCAGGAGGTTTCTACGGTGTCAAGGACATCGTGCAATGATGCAAGGCAGAAGTTGCGGTGTTGTCAAATGGGTAGATCCAGAGTGGCCCAAATCGATGCAGAAAACGCTGGACAAACTATGGGAAATGACTGTCGAGTTGAAAGAATCCGTATTCAGCTCACTTCATGACAGTGTTGAGATGAAGCTATGGGAACCAGTTGACACGACCAAGCATAAGCGAGATCTCAGGTGGGTGCAAGACAAGGTTAGCAAAGTCGAGAAGGAGAGGGACGCGACATTGGCCCTCAAGGCTAAAGCAGAGCAAGAACTGACTCAAGCAAGGAATGATCTCCACCAGGCCAAAGTCCTGCAGTTCACAACTACGAGTATTGACAAGTGCATGAGGAAAAATGTAGAGAAACAATTGAAGCTGTGCAAGGAAGATGCTAAAAGGAAGGAGCAGACGATTCGATCCTTGCTCTCGCAGGAAGATGCGCATCGAGCTAAGATTAGGAAGATCAAGGAGATGTGTGATAACTAGTTCTATTTAGCTTAAGCTCCGTGCCTTTTTAAGTTGTAATAGTTGTACTTGTTGACCTAGCGGTCTGAACTATTGGCCCTGGAGTCCTGGGAGGAAAAAAATTGGTCACCCGTTAATCTGTCTTAACCTTGCATTACTTCCTTTTGTCTGAGTAATGCCCCTTGGATATTCTGCCCATCGCTTCGTCGTCCTCGTGTACAAATAGGAGGCGCCACAACGCATTGCTTCATCGTCCATCCCCTCGCCCTCTCCAATCTCCACCGCGCTGTCGCTTTGTCATCCATCCCCTCGCTCCCTCTCCAACCTCCACCGCGCCGCCATGGAGATGCCCGATCTGAACTTCTATGAGGCGGTGATGTTCGCGAACTTCGACATCCTCGTGCTGCCAGCCGCGACGGTGCCCCACGGATGGCGCATCAGCTCTGCGGGGGTGCCGGTGGCTTCGCTCCCTGGCCGAGCCAAGATGGAGAGCGAAATCATGGAGCGCCGCCGCCAGATGCCCGCATGGAAGAGGGCGCTGCCCTGGTACGCGGCGGCCAGCCCGTACTGACCGTCGCTGTTCAAGAAGGAGCAGAAGGCCAAGATTGGCAACCGCATCGTTGACGAGCGCGTGGTGCACCGGGATCTCCACAACCGAGAAGGGCGGGAGAGGTTCTGGTCCGTCCCTGGACGGACCAAGTACACCGTCATCGCCGCGGCTCGATGCTAAGAGGTGCTCCGTCTCGCGAACAATGCGGACATCATGGAGGTTCCGTCCGACAGCAACGAGGAAGCTGGTGGCTCGGAGGACAATGGCAGCGGAAGTGAAATTGTTGACTAGTGGTTGAATTAATGTAGGATGTGAAATGGCACCTTTGTTTAGAAGAATTTGTGGTTAAAGTAATGAAATGCCTTGATTTAGATCTCTGTCTCGATTAATTTGTGGAAGAATTTGTGATTTAGATCAATTTCTACCTCGATTTAGATCTCTGTCCCGGATTGGGAACGTGACCGTGGACCAAAGACACCTTTTCTACTAGTGTATTCTGACATTGGTGGTTTGTTTAAACGTAATCTACGTGGATTGTGCCGCATGCAAATGGCACAACCACAATTTATAAAGTGGAAGCACGTACACCCGGTTACTGGAGATCCGGGAGCTTCGCCAGATGCAGGGGATGCAAGAGCAGAGAGGCGGTGAGATAGACGGGCTCAATATTAGGCCAGGAAGTGGTACCGATTTCCTCCTCATCTGGGCATTATCGGTGAGAACATTGTTGTTTATGTTGGCACGTCGTTGTGCAGCATCTGAAATAAGTTGCTGCTTCGTGGAGTGTGGCAGCTTAAATAATTTATTTCTGCGCCACTTACATTCTGTCGTATTTGGAGACCTCCTGCCCCTCAGCAATCGTGAAACCGGTGGATCCTTGTTTTCAGATAGCAGTGGCACAATCACAATTTCGGATTCAATTACTGACTCGGGTGTTTCCAAACCCTAAGTCGCGGTACATTTTACTCAGAGAACGTGGGTAGATTTTTTCACCCAGCAACATGCCACACACAGAGCGATCAGAATTTAACAGAATTACATATATATATATATGTTCAAGTTCAACACATTAGTATGCATCTTCATTGCCAGTAGCCTTCTTCCATAGCCTGGGTACCAAGCCTTCACGTCCACTGGCTTCTTCATTTCCTGCCTTCTTCCTCTTCCTCGGTGCCAATTTTCTTAGCTTCACGTACTCTGCATCGCCGGGACAATGGGCACCAGAATCATGTCCAGCATCCTCTTTCCACTCGTTTTTAATTTCTTCGGGCAGCAAAATGACATATTTCCACTCGTTTTTAATTTCTTTGGGCAGCAAAATGACTGACCCGACAGTCATGTTTCTAACCTTGCGACGCTTCCTGTCAAAGAAACAAGACTGTTGCATAACTGCCCAATATCTATAGAGTAAATAAAACAAAAATTACAATTCAGCACAAACATGCAAACCCCAAGAGACCTTTGCTTACCAGGAGCTAATTGGGTTCGAGCAACCACCCTTTCCAAGAATAGAAGGGCGACTCCCAGTTGCAGCAGCTTCCACATCTAGTACATCACATTTCAGCTCAAACATGGCAGCCGAAGCATACCTTTTCATCAACACAATTAGCTGACTCTCACACGTTATTGGAACCATGATGCCACGTTCATCCATGAAGCTAAACTTTGCAGTCTGCTTTGGCCATAATTCAACATGATTACGCAGAGCAGCAACCATACCAGATATAGTGCAGATCTGCGCAGACGCTTCTTCCATCGTGAAACAATGGTGTCCATACCTCTTGCCCTTAGAGTCGTACCTGTAGAGGACTACCATAACCAGGTAAGGGGGTCCGCGCAGATCCCACTTGACAGAAAACTGTGGACAAAATATGTTTGTCAGTGTTGGGCTAACAAACAATTTGAGGTTGAGCCAGCTAGCGATTGTAATTAGTGCGAATAGCAAAGAGAAGGGTAGCTCACCCGCTTGTAGACAGAACTTCTTCTTTCTTGATAGTAGGACCTGCCATCCTCCGAGCTGCTCGGCTCGTCGGAGGCTAGAGGCTAGAACCTCGCACATACGACATGCGCCATTGGAGCTCGGGATCAGCGACTGGGCGCAACAAATGGGCGCAGCAACTTGGCACCGGAAGTCAAATGTCCGAAGGGATCGTCCTGCCTGGAGGGTGGATTCCGACTCCACCGGTGCTAGGGGAAAGCTAGGAATGGATTTGTGAAATTGGTCAACGCATCCAATCCACTTAGCTGCTCGATTTGCCTAAGAGGTTGCCGTGTTGGCGCTCGCGTCATGGACAGATGACCGACATGAGGGTCCCGACCGTTTACTTCACGGGGCAGTTTAACAGAATGTTTGGATTTGGCAGGGGTGAGATGAGTTTGCCTCGAAATGGCCCCTCTCAGTAGTTGGCGGCCCAACTTTTCAAAACGCGGTAATTTTAGGCAACTTAGGTACCGCCATGCGCTGGCCTGCGAACTTTGGTACCGCAGAAAGAACATGCCCCATGATTCCCCACCTACCCCTCAACCCCCACTCGAGCCTGCCTGCTCCCTCGTTCGCTTGCTCCACCCCGCGGCATCGCTTCTGCCCCGCATCACCACTTCCACCGTTAAGCCACCAAGGCCGCCCGGCTCCGGCCCATCAATCACTGCCAAGCTCCACCTCGACCCTGTGCGCCTCCACCGCCGCCCTCTCCTCTCTTACCCGGTCGCCTCCCCTCGCCCCTGCAACTCCCGGCATCCCACTGCTCGCGTCTGCCGCCACCAGCACGACATCCTCCCCGTGCCCCGCCTTCGAGCGCCGCCCTCTTCCTCAACAAGCCCTAGGTTCTGCTGCCCCAAGGATGCCGCCTCCTGCCACGACCCTCTCTCGCTGAGTAGGGCCGACACTGCTGGCCCGTCTTCTCCACCACCGACCTCCTCCTGCGTGCAACGTGATGCCAGCAAACGCCGTTGCCCGACCGACGCCTTCCTTCCTCCGATGTGGTCACCACAAGATGGCGCCTCATCTCCGCACTGCCGCCAAGACCCTGCGCCAGGTGCTGCTGCACCGTAGCTATCGCCACCCTTCTCCTTATGCTCCATGGAGCTGCCGCCGAGCCCGCCATCTGTCAGCGCCGATGTCTGCCTGCGCGCTAGCTGCCCACGTCGCCTTCATACCCTGTTCGGCCATGGTCGGGTCCTACTCGTGCCTCGTGTTCCTAGAACTACATGTGTGGTTGCTACCTTGCAGCTCCCCTTTTGGAATCTCGTGTGTGTGGGTATCAAGATGTTTGTGTGAAGCACATACAATGGCCAAACGGCATCCACATATATGTCCACCTTTGTTCAGTCGTGTGCTCATACAAGATCATCTGCGTCATTGCCTGGGAGATCGAGCACTACATCTTTCGCCAAGATCTTCTACCATGTGCTGATGACTGCCCAAGTTCGTCCGCGAGACCCGACACCCGAGACCAAGTTCGCCATCAATGACCAAGATGTAACACCAGGACCTCCCAGATTCGAACACTAAACCCCGTCACGCCAATTTCTTCTTCACGGAATCCGAAGGCCGTTGCCGAAGACCGATCCCCCGTCTAACCCCGAGACCCTGGATCCGAACCCACCAATGTGTGACCCTTTTCTGAGCCCCTATTATATAAATGCTATATACCTCGATGCATATTAAATCTATTCATTTTTGCATACATCACATCACGTAGGTTGGGGACACTTTGTCGATTCACCTCATAATTAAATATGGAGACTATATGCGGGCTATTCTAGTCTTATATTGGCTTCATTTAAATTTGTGTAGCAAACCGATGCCACGTTTTGACTTGTTAATACAACATGTAAATTGCGGGGTACCTAAACAACATGAAGCATATAATTAATTGCCAGGACCTCGGTTCCGCTTAATATTGCCTAGTTGCATCACATCCTTGCCATGTCATACATCATATCATAAACATGTCAGATCTTCTGCCGTAGTATTAAATAGTGCATCCGGTGTTTCGTTTAGTGCTTTGCTTCTTCATAGATTAGATCGATGAGTTGATGCGAGTGTCGACCTGATCTTTGGATGAGCCTTTGACAATGTTTCCCAGGCGAGCATTCCCCCCTTTCTACCTATTTTGTGTTTAAAGTCTTTACTCCCTCCTATTGATCTATTGCTATCCGTGTCGCGATGCTTTAGTTTTCCGTACCATTTATATTCTGTGCAGCCTCTATATTGCCTTGGACACCTCCTATTTCCTATTGTTTGATAGATAGTCGACCTTGCGAGTCATAGTTGCTTGCTCAGGTGCTGCTTCACGCCATTGATGTTCCACCATTGTTGGGAGGTTGGTACATGCTTAATGGTGGAGATGATCATGGTTTTCAATATAATTTGTCAATTAAAATGGAAATATATATAGTGCAGAGGCACTGGTGGGTAATAGTCAATATTTGGGTTTTAACCGCCCACTTGTGTCCACCTAGGACCCGAATTATTGACACCTGTTCCAAGATCGAGCATGCTAACCACATGTGGGTGTGTGGGCACCCCATCGGCTTACTACCTGATTTAAAAGTACTATGCTGGGGGGCACAAACTAGTTTGGGGCTTTATTACCATCCTATACCTATGCCATGCTTTACTGCTTTATTTACGATTGCGCGTGGAGCGCCTGTATTGTTTATGATTGCAGAGTGTGTTTGCGGTATCGACAAGCCCATCACACTTTCGGGTTCCCAGTCATTTACATCCATTGACAGAAACCCTGGGTCCATCTCGGAGCTGGTCGACTTTGTTGCGGGTAGATTAGTGGGGTGGCCCCCATGTAATTGCTTTGGGTCTAGGAAACGTCGTGTCCAAAGCCCCGTCACATACCGTTGGGTGTATGATCAGGATCTTGCTCATATCGGATCTGACAACAAGGGTTGAAGTGCGTGTGGATACTTTGGTGCACCTGTGCAGGGAAGTCTTTTCGAAAAGCCGTGTCCGCGGTTATGGACGACTTGGGGCACAGTTTCTCGATCATAGACAACTATAACTAAACAATTACTGTTATAATTTTACTTGGGTGTGATATGACTAGTAAGTTGGAAAACCACAATGGAATTAATGAATAAAACTGCCAACTGTGTGAGTTCCTCGGAATGACTTCCTCGTTTGGTCTTGAGGGGGAAATACCAGGATGGTATGTTTGGTGTTAGTATTAGGTTGGTGCCGAATATGTCTTTATTATCCCTCTCTGATAGCCGACAGTTGTATCGAGTCTCTATAGGTTGTTTAGTGCATGCTTCACTACCGCTTCAGTCCACCATACCTTTGTAGGCGAGAGCCGCCGAATTCTAGACTCGTCGTGTACTAGCCTCAATACTGACTGCCCCTTTTTCCTTTGCCCTTTGTTGGCATCCCTTTGATTTAACATGTATAAGTTCTACGTCGTTAGCAGGGTTACCACTCTGGCTTGGCCTATGCAGGGTTATGCACGCCATTGGATATTCTTGGGCTCTTAGCTCAATTTTCTTCTTATCCCTACTCAGATGTTGTATCGTTTTCAATGTGATTTGGATCTTTGTATTGTATATATGTATTCTTGACTCGTTGAGTCGTTGTTGTATATATATGTTTCTGTGGGTTCCATCGTGACCTATTGTGTAATGGTATTACTTCATTTTCCACCCGCACACAAGTACCTGGTGGGCATCTTTGGATCGTTTCTATGCGGGTTTGACAGGAATCGCTAAAATCTGGATAGGGCCTATTCGAGGGTGTTACAAAGTGGTATCATAGCCCAACAGTTGTGATACCCCACTGGTCCATCCTGTAGGATAACCTAGCTAACAACCGATGTAGAGTGTCAAAACTATTTTGCAAAATCAGTTGGATAAATCTGAGTAGGTCTATTTTTAATCCTTACCCCTATGCTATTCTCCTCTTACTTCTACGTGTTTTGAATCTACTCTTATCTTTTCTTCGAGTCCAGGATTTCTCGTGGTTGGGTTTCCGTCGTACCTTTAGGGTTTCTATTTCTCCCTTTTATAATGGTGGAGCTACAATCATCAATCTGCATCTTGTTTGTTGTACCCTTCATCCAATCTTTTGTCCTTGAACTCTTTATCTGTATGTGCCTTTTAACAGATATCCGTATCCTTCAAAAACATATGAGAAGGATGAGCATCGGTGAAGTTGAGTATACCTTGAGCATGTGTTGTTCATGCCAATGGAACCATCGCGGAACCTAATCATTGTGTCTTTTCATACGGTTTCTTCTGTATCTACCAGTGGTTTCCAAAGCGATGACATCATCTACATCAGAAGAGCCTCCATCACTCCTTTGTTTTCTGAAGTTTTCTGAATATCGCCTGTCGAGATCTTCAGTCTCAATTCTGAGAGTTTGGTTACACGATCCTCCTATTCATGTACGGTGTTAATAGTTTGGGTACAAGATGGACTGATCACCCTACCCGACTCTTACTGTACACTCTTGTACATCGAACTCGTGGATCAATGTGACTTTTACTCCTTTCATGGAAGTTAGAGGTGGCCTTATCTGTCGAGACCTTTACCTTCGTACTTTGTTTTCTCCGAAGTGTTCTCTCAACGAACATGAGCAACGACCCCTTGTTGGCGGTGTCCCTGAAATCAAGATGGAGCAATGATCTTTGTTAGTGGTGTCGCGAGGATCTACACGAAGCAAGAAGAGTCCGACCATCAGCCTTCTTCCCTAGACCATGAGGCTGATCTCGAGGGCAAGATCCCTTGTTAGTGGTGTCGAATTGTAGCACCTCGGGTAAAACCACTACTAGAAAATTGCTTGTTATTTCTATTTTTTGCATCATCATGATAGCATGCTCATGTCATCATGCTACATTGCATTTGAGCATCGTCATGTCATCATGCATCTTTTTGCCTAAAACTATTTTCTAAAAGCCTATCTTTATTTTGTAAATACCCCCGTCTTTGTTTCAAATTAAAACTCTGGTGTTTCGGATATCTTTGTTTGTCTAACACTATTTTCAAAAACGTTTTGTTTATAAAAATAAAATGTTTTACCGGGGGAGGCATGAAGGGTTCCATAGTAGAAAACAAAAAAATTCCTATGTTGGAACTCTAATACACCCAAGATCTATCTATGTAGTAATGCGGTAACGGCCGAGCGTATAGAATACATACCCTTGTAGACCATACGCGGTTAACATTCCGAGGGGAACATGGTTGAAGTGGTCGAACTCGTAGCCGACCTCAAGGTCGGGAAGCTCCTCGCAGGTCACCCCCTGCTCCTTTTTTTTATGAACAACTGTGAGGGAACCCCCCACAGTAATTTTATTAAAAGAGTGTTCTCAGAAATAGATATGTACACAAAATCCTATTTACAAAAATACAAAATTACAACAAAGAGTCAATCCATTGTGAAAATTCAGCTGTATGCTTGTCTTTCACTCTATGCACATGCAGAGTGACCTCATGGATAAACTTCCTTCGCCAAGCCCCAAAAGAAGGCTTCACATTTTCAAAGATTGCCTCATTTCTCACCTTCCAAATATGCCAGCACCCAAGAATGACAACCTCCATGAAAAAGGGTTTTGTGAATTTCCTTTTGGTAGATAAAAACATGAGCTCCATAGAATCCTCCTGACCCCATTCCACTTGTAAGTAGGCCCAAACTCTTCTACTAAAGTTACATTCAAAGAATAGATGTTCCCAGTTTTCAATTGCCTGTATGGGACAGAGCTCACAGGTGTGGTTGCTAGAGACATTCCAATGTCTTCTTCTCAACATATCTCTGGTATTGAGTCTATCACTGATCAACAACCAAGCAAAAACCTTAATTCTAAGAAGGACTCTGCTTTGCCATATCTAGGAATGAACTTTACTAGTCAAGATATTCCTGAATGTGAAATTGTAGTATAAATTGGCAATAAAAATTCCATCCTTCCTTATTGTTTTCCAGGAGTCATTGCATTCAGTCTCAAACTGCATTGTTGTCATCACACACTGAAGACTTATCAATTCACTGTATGCTTGAACCGACATGGGTCTATGAAATAGCGTTGAGATATCATCCGTATTTAAAACCTTCTGGACTGAAATGGAAGGGTCAAGAGCATAAGAAAATAGCCATGGATACTCTTTGCCAGGACATTGTCCATTCCACTTCTCATGCCAGAACATAACATAATCCCCTTTTCCAACCTTGACATCACACAAATCTCTATATTTATCAGAAAGCTTCATAACATCTCTCCACCAAAAAGATCCACATAGATTATAATTATGAGGAGGACCATCAGTGTAATAGTTCCACACGAGTTGCACCCAGGGGATATTTTCCTTATTATAAAACTTATGAAGATGTTTCATTAAAAGGGCCACATTTTGTCTTGTGAAGTCAAGGATTCCCAGCCCTCCTTTATTCTTGGGTTTGCAAATCATTGCCCAAGCCGCAAGGGATTTACCTTTTGAATCAGGCTTTCTATCACTCTAGAGACAATGCCTGATGATTCTGTTCATCTGTTTAATAATTCCAATTCGGATATCCAGAGAGCAAAGAAAGAACAGAGGCATGGAGCTAAGACAAGATCTAATCAATTGTAGCCTCCCTCCATAGGCCAAGAAAGTTGAAGTAGCAACCAATCTTCCTTCCAACTTGTCCACCAAAGGAGTAAGATCTTGAATTCTTGGTTTTGTTATGCCAAGAGGCAAACCCAAATATGTAAATGGCATGGAGCCAACAACACAACCAAACTCCTCAGCCAGCTCAGTGATTTCCTCATCAGTAACATTGATAGGCAGCATACAAGATTTGTGATAGTTTACATAGAGGCTAGTTGATTTACTGAACTTTTCTAAGGCCTCCTTTAAAGCTTTTAATTGATCTCTGTCAGCAGGAATGATTAAAAAGGTATCATCTGCATATTGTAGTATTGGGAAATCAGGATCACCTATCTGTATTGGTATGTCAATCAGATTCTCGCCCACAAGATTATTAACAACATCCTGCAGAAGATCCCCCCCAGACATACAGCAAAGGGGATAGTGGATCTCCCTGCCTGACCCCCCTTTTGCAAAGAAATTGTTTACCAGGGACACCATTCAACAAGACTAAGGATGATCTAGAGCTGAGAAATGCTTTGACCCAAGAAATCCACTTCTGATTGAATCCCTTGTGTTGCAAAATTTGGAGAATAGCATCATGTTCAATTGTGTCAACTGCCTTCTCAAAATCAAGCTTCAAAATCACACAAGATGCCTTGGAAGCTTTGCACTGATAAATATATTCAAAAGCCCATGCAACACAATCCTAGATTGTTCTGCTCTTTATGAAACCATACTGATTTTTGTGAACACACTTAGTAATTACACCTTGCAATCTGTCAGCAGCAATCTTGGTGAGAAATTTAAGATAGCAATTTGTGAGAGAAATTGGTCTATAATCATTAATTTTCTCAGGCCCTTGACACTTTGGGATCAGGGTAATAAAAAAGTTGTTAATACTGTACAAAGAAAGTGTCCCATGAAAGAATTGATCAGCAAGCTTGTAGAAATCATGTTTAATAATATGCTAGCATTTTTTTTAGAAATAAGCCATTAAAACCATCAGGTCCAGGAGCTTTATCAATAGGCATATTTTTAATAACAACATCCATCTCTTCATGTGAAAAAGGCTTTGTAAGATTATCTAAACCATCCACTTTTTCCAACAAAGCAGGCAAGTTCAGACACATGTCAATCCCCTAGCAGTCCCCATTCTTGTCTTATAATAGTTCAGAGCAATTGCTGCCATACCATCATGGTCAGACACCATCCTGCCATCATCAACAACCAAACTGACCATTGTATTCTTTCTGTTACTAATAGAGGCCATTGAATGAAAATATTTTGTATTTTCCTCTCCAAGCTTCATCCATCTAGCAGTACAACGCTTTTTCCAATATAGAAATTGAGCATGAATCAGATGCTCATAATGAGCCTTAATGATTTTCCTGAAATTGCATTCAGTAAGAAAAAGTGGTCTTTCTTCTTCTAGAGTATCCAGAAACATGATAACCAGGTTGCACTTTGCAATTTGCTGTTTCAACTTTGCCAGACTAGTTTTCCATTTTTAAGTGCTGCTCTCAACGCCTTTAACTTTTTTGACAGACTTTTTGCAGCATTTGTTCCCCCAGTGTTTGACTGCCATGATTGATGCACATAGTCAAGGAAACTAGGCTGCTCAACCCAAAAAATCTCGAATCTGAATATATTGACCTTTGGGATTGTGGTATCAATTGAAACCACACAGGGTACATGATCAGAAGTAGGTTTTGAGAGAGGGAGAACCATAGTGTTTGGAAAGATAGAAGTCCAGCTTGGGGTAGTGAAAAACTAGTCTAATTGTACCAGAAGAGGGTCTTTTTGCATGTTAGACCAAGTAAAGGAACAACCCTTTAGCGGCAGCTCTAGCAGTCTAAGTTGACTTATAATCTCATTAAAAATGAACATGTCATTAATATCGCCACCACTCGTGTTTCTATTATCCAGTGATCGTGTGAAATTAAAGTCTCCCATAAAAAGACAAAGCTCATCATCTGGGATGACTAAGTTAAAGAGCCACTAAATAAACTCATATCTTAGTGGGCCCTTACAAGGCCCATAAACAGCAACAAGAGTCCAATTTAGGTTTGCATGGGCCGATTCAAAGTTTATAATAATACCAAATCTTTTCATTTGAACCAATGTTCCTTTGAAAACAGAAGAGTTCCACACCACAAGGATTCCACCAGAAGCTCCCACTGAAGGAGAAAAGACAAAGTTGTCAAGACTATTTGGGCAAAAGGTTCTAATAAATTTATAATCAAAGCTTTCTTTTTTTGTTTCCTGCAGACATAGGATTGAACACTTGCTTTCTTCAATTTTTTTCATGCACAAACAATTGTTTTAATTCAGAGTTCAAACCTCTGATATTCCAGTCTAACACCTTCCAGGATCTTGATAAAGTTTTATAATCCATAACAATGTAGTTTAGATAGGAAGATACTGGTATAACCAACATCACAATTACATCCCAAAAAGGATGTCCTGATGAAGAAAATTAACATTGTACTATAGAGGGCATGAAAAGAGGCACACCCACTCCCCAAACTTGAGCAAATAGACAACATTGGTCACACTGATGGAGGAGCTTGTTCTGCATCAGGACTAGCTTTAAGCTTGTCAGCAGTTAGAAGGGCTTGATCAATCTCTAGAATATGCCCAATTGCTTGCATAGCTTCAATAGGAACTTCAGGAGTTGTAGAACCAGCAACAACATAACTTGATCCTGGGGCATCTTGAATCTGAATCACAGAAGAAATCTTGGGACTCCTCTTTGTGGCCTCAGGAAGCTTGGTAGTCTTCTTAGCACACTTGTGAGGTCTGGCAAGAAGCTCAGAGATAGGAGGAAGCTTATGACCACCCCTTTCAGCTTGGCCCCTAGTGGTGCGACGGACAGAACTCTCCAGTAATGGTGACTGTTTGCTTTTGCCTTTGACTGATCTTCTTAATTTAATAGGTTCATCACTCTGAGCAGCAAAGACGACATTGTCCTGATTATTTTGAGCAGGGCAAATAACAGTGTCAGACTTATGACTCAGCCAACATATCAATGACGTTCCTACCAACTTGTGTAGATGTTGGCACAAAATTGTCAGGAAAGGAACTGAAGGCATCATCCCAAGATCTTTTTTTTATCATGTAACTGTAACAACCTAGCACTGACCATGGGAAGAGTAACCTCTGATGAAGTAGAGGTTTGGGATACTGGAGTCGACAGCCTGGCAAGTGCCCTATGAATCTGTTCATAGATCAGGTGTATAGGTGGTGAGTAAACAATCAAGGCCCTTTCCATGTTAACCTCCACCCCATCAATAATTGGGACATCCTCAACTGGATCAAGTTCCATCAAAACATCCACAGTAGCAGTGCTGGAAGGGACAACATTGCTAACTGATGCAACAATGTTCTCATTAACTGCAACATTCTCTTGGACTGCAACATTCAGAACTACAGCATTATCCATAGGAACAACATTATCCATTGCAGCATCATTTCCATTCAGAGGCACCTCAACAGGCTCATTCATCATCACTGAAGGAATATCATTAGCATTAATTGAATCAGAAGAGACCCCAGACTCTGATCCAGTAGCAGGCATATGAAAAGGAGGCTGATCCCCATTGTTCCCTTGTGGATTAAAATTTTGCATATTTCCATTATTCAGCTGAGCTGGATTCTCATTCCAACCCATTGCAGGGTATTAAGGCATGACAAACAAGTTGCCATTATGCTGAAGATGACCAGGCATCGGGTGTGGATTACCATTGAAAGGCATTGGGTCCTCATCCGGTGGCATAACATCAGCAAACTCATTGGTAAGAATATATACCACTGCTGTTCATGATCTCCTAGTGCCAGTGAATCTTCCAACCTGAGGCTGTCTAAAAACCACATCTCTGGGCACCAGGATTGTGGAGGAGTATGTAGCATAAACACAAATTCTACATAGGACTGATTCACTTGACCACCAATGATGAAAGTCACCAAAAGAATTAACATCATCTTTAATACATTGATCACTACGAAAATCCAGTGGCACCCCAATGAACATGAGCCAACCAGTGCGTGCACCCTGATGAACTCTGTACCCATGCCCTTCATTGAAATTGACAAATCTAATAAAATGATGCGGACCAAAATCTCTGACTCCATGATTAACTAAAGCGGACTGCTCCAAAGGATCACGCATCTGGTACAAGCCAACACCAAAGAACCAAGATTGAAAATTTAGCACATGATATCCAAGCCCCTGGATGTAGTCACGAGCAATGTGAAGAAGTTGATGCAGATCAGCAGCCGGCGGTTCAGGCTCGACCACTGCCACACAGTACGCTGCAAATTGATCGGGATTGGAAGACGAAGTCGTGACAAAAGTCCTAGGAATCTGCAACTCTCCCTCATCAATGATTCCATGTCCACGCGGTATGAACCTCGTGAGATCAAGCTCAAACGTCGCCATTGTCGACCAAGGAGAAATCGGCGGCTGGGGCTCGAATTGCTGGCAAGATTGGATTGCTTCAATGTAGGGTTTGTTTAGGGGTTCTGTACTCCTTCTTCATCATGTAGCAGCTCCGGCTCACGACATCAAAGGTGCCTCAAGTGAGGCCGCTTGTGGTTTCATACACATACGGTGTATGATGATGACCTCCGACTCCTTGATCCTTGCCGGGAGTGTGGAAGTAGATCTCCGACTTGGAATCCCTGCAGCACAATGACGTGCTGTAGGTGTGCCATCTCTTGCGTGAACAATCCTTTCTTGGGACTGTGTCAACGCATGGAGACAACTATGTAGAGAGAGAGGGAAGAATTCTCTAAGGAAAA
The DNA here is from genome assembly GCA_023614405.1 of Avena insularis. NCBI lineage: Eukaryota > Viridiplantae > Streptophyta > Magnoliopsida > Poales > Poaceae > Avena > Avena insularis. The sequence goes on from CM042694.1 coordinate 203,935,510, forward strand.
TGCCTTAGAGAACATCTCAAATTGTGTATTTCTAATCCCACCCATGGGCACCCCTTTATATACGTGGAGGGGGGTGTGCCCTCCCCTTTGGGTTTCCCATGTGGGACTATTCAAGGGGGAGGCGCATGGTCCTCATGGGCCAGCTGGCTAGGGGTGGGCCCCACCCGCGCACAGCCCTAGGCTAGCCGGGTGGGCCCCCTTGTGGCGGCTAGGCCTTGGCCCTTCCCTCCTTTGGTTTTATCTCATGGGCCCTTTTTCTCTAGGAAGTTTGGCCCATTAGTGGAATACCCCTTCAAATTAGATTTTAATATTATATTTAATATTAATTACATTAATTAATATGTAAATACATATTACAAAGTCCGATTTGACCCGAAACACCTTTCGGTTCCCTTTCGATTTCCTCCGAACGACTTCGGAACTTTCTCGGAATGATTCTGGTTCTCTCACGGAACTTTTCCGGTTTCCTTTTCTCTTTCATATGGTGATTCCAAATTACAGGTGATCTCTAGCTCATCGTACCCTTAAGTGTATTTCCCTATAGCTCGGGAATGGCACAGACATGATCTCCATCAATGATCAATAGCGGGACCGGGATGCCCATAATGACCCCTGTGCATTCCACGATGATAATGTCGTTTGAACCGTAAACAGTCGTTTCCCATTCCCTTTGCCACTTGATACCTAGTTCACCCGAGATTTGATCTACGGTATCTCCATACCTTTGTTCGATCTTGCTACTGATGAACCTATTTTCTCGTTTCCATGTCGTTGCATTCCGTGACCCAGTCACATGCTTCCAAGCTTCATTAATGCAACGCCACTGAGATGGCCACATATGTATCTATCCATTACATGGATTGGCAAATCCTGGTCTTTATATCTACTCCTCTATGCACCCCTTTGGGAAACCTGAGTAGCCCCTTTTTGATCACCCAGTCATGGTATGATACTTGATAACCATCTAAGCTCCCTCCAAAATGGTTATTTGCATTATCTCACAGTCTAAGGATCAGGTTGCGAGGTTTCCTTAGTTTATCATTAATGGTGAACTTTGTAACTAGATCTCATTAAGATACAACTGGTTGGGTTGTTTGTCTATCACATCATTCAACTAATGACGTGACCTCATTGTCAATTGGCATAAATGCCCATGATCTCGAAACCCTAGATCATCCTCATGACCAATGAACTAGTTCGCTAGAGGTAACTAGAGACTTGGTTTGTTTATATACCACACGTGTATTAACGTTTCGTATTAATACAGTTATAGCACAATATGAAACTATTATGAACGAATTGAGATATGACAATAAAAACCTATTTATTATTTGCCTCTAGGGCATATCTCCTTCAGTCTCCCACTTGCACTAGAGTACAAATAATCTAGCTCACATTTTACTCATCATAAACCATATCACATATGAGTTTATTGATCATGCATGCTTATGGAAAACGTCATGTCCATGTTCTGTTTTACTAGATCATTATGTCTTTGAAAATTGTTAATGTCTTCCTAACTTTGACATTCATACCATTATCTCATAATGGGTTGAAGTATTCGTTTGGCAACAAAGTGAGACTTTGTTTCTAGTGTTTATAATGACGATCGTTTTCACTGTTGTCATCTAAACTTAGAAACACACTTTGCAATCCTTTGTGTATATACGATAGTTATGGCAGCAGAACGAGGCCGGTTTCCAGGAGCCTACATTAACTTTAGATCAACCTTAGGGGCTTTCTCATGGGCACTGTGCCCTGGGACACATCATTCTATGTTAAAGATGAACTAGTCCCACCATAACAATATACATGACATCAGATGGAGCCTTTATACTTCTATATCTATGGAGATCCCAGTGCATGAAATGCAACTATGCCACTTACTTTGCTTCTTGCCATTTAAGTACAAACGTAATTCTGGTTCAGTGATTAACTCAAGAATCACTTCAAGACATGTTCTTACAGTTAAGAGCTTGTCCTTCCAACCAGAACCTCGGGTCACATTACATCGAGTATACAATATGGTTGTATGGAAGAACCTATGACTGAGGCATAGGAGATGCAACACATCTCTTTCTTCCTTTTAACCATCGTTGTAATACTAATACTAACTCAATGCTTCATACAAGTAAGAACCTCTTTCTTTTCCTTGTTCCATTCTGAACTACTTCAGAATCTTATCTAGGATATTCTGAACATCTTCAGAATCAAGTCCAGGAAGCATTCGACTATGATGTTTATTAAACTTACCAACCTATCTCGATAGTCTCTCATTGTTTAATAACTTGTTTAACTTCATCCATATTTACTAACTTGAATCTTATCAATACCAATCATATCATTCATATATGTTGTCCACATATCTCAGAATGATTTCATGCTCCCACTCAAATATGGCATCCATATATGAGATCGAGGGATTTCATTTAGCTCCCACTCAAAATATGTCTACTACATATTAAGATGTGGCCAAGATACTTAGCTCCCACTCAAAATATGTCTCTTACATATTAAGATTTGGCCAAGCTAATTAGCTCCCACTCAAATGCAGGTCCTCTCGAGAATCTTGGACATTCCAAAATTCTTTGATCACCATCAAATCGAGAATTCCAGTTACGAGATTCCAATATCCCTATATTGCTGGTGTAAATCCAATAGACTCAAGCATCGCTACATTTGTAGTCAACTTCTTGAATTTTTCCATACTTTGTGACAAATCCAGCTGTTACGTCTCCATTAAGTTTCATTTCCATCTTATGACTTTGAAGTCATTCGGAAATATCAAGCATACTTCTTTACTTAATAAGATCAAGTAACATATTACTTTGCAATCTTAAATGTAACTTAATATAGGATTTTATGACTCCTAGTCAGTTCTCGCACTTAGGCCCATCACGCCTCTTTGTAGTTCGTAGGTATGTCTCGTTCAAATAACATGACAAGTGAATCAACAATACAATTCCGCTAACTTGCAGAATATATCATTGAATCCTATTTTCTTAGTAAAAGTATTCGCTGAAACTTTATGATCGTTATCAATAGTTTCTCCTCTATTTGTAGAGTTCGCTTTCACGAAACAAATTCCGCTGTGCCACTCAACAATCAGGAGGTAAGGTCAAATACCTTGTTTTGAACTTTTAGTTTCTTCCACCTGTATCTTCATCAAGACACATCAACTTTGGACAACAACATGTTTGCCCCTTGTGGAACATGTATTCATAGTTGCCTAAGAATACACTACAAAGACTTGTTTATTCGCCATGATTTCAAATTATTCAAACCTCTAGAAACTCGAACATGCCATAACTCTTATGGTGTTGTTTCCACGAATCTTCAGATGCTCCTTTGTATTTCAATCGAGTGTTTTGCTCATTTCGATCTCTAACTCTAAACGATAACTATAACCCTGATAAGAGATAATATTATACCATATGTATCTAATACATAATGATTATGATATTTAGACATTTCAATACACTTTGAATTTGCCCTATTATCATAATTTGTGAAACCTCTTTCACATGTCCTTTTTTGCCAAAATTAACTTAAATACTTTAGTCATGTCGATCAAATTGAAGAGACTTTTATATTCTTGTTAATTCAATATCCTCCTTCATTTTGAAATCTTTTAAACAATTCAAAATAGTTTCAAACTTATGTTTCATTAAGTAAATACGCCTATACACTTAAGTCCACAATTAACTATTGATTTCCACTATCTTGTTGAAAATACGATGCATCACTATGTATAAGATTCAACATTTTTTCGCATATCACCGTTTTACCAGAATGCGGAGTTTTAGTCATTCTGCCTAACGAGGCATGGTTTTGCAAAGTCTCTAGATAAAGCATCTAAGACCCCGATCTTTATTTAGAATGAAGAACATGCAATAACCAAAATGACTTAAACTGTAGTGCCATATCATAATTAAACTTTGGATATGTTTTAGCATTCTAATCCTTTATAAATGCTTAAACTATTATTATTAACATAGTGATGAGAATAATCGTAATGTGACCATAAAGGTATTATTCATAAGAATAGTACAACTGGCTTATAACTTATTCATATGAACAATTGTCTTGCTAAAAGCAAGACACACAAACAAGGATTACAAAATTATATTCAAGTCCACTAATCGAAATGATAATCTTTGAGGAAAGGGGTTATGTCGGCCATAAACTGTCTTGCTTGCTATCATCATGCCACATTGCCTCAATTCCAGCAATTCTTAGGCAGATCATCCTGTTTTCACAAAACAGGACAAGTATCCAATACTTATATAAACTGCAACGAGTTTTGCAAGAATTACATTTATAACTTTGTATATTTAACATATACCCTTTTTCATTCATCACCTCCATTGTAATCAAGCCCTTCTGAGAGTTCATAACTCTAATGCAAGATTGCTAAGTGTTTCTCCAAATATTCTCTTTTTCATCCATCATGGAAGAAAACTCATCCAATGGCTCATACTTTATGTGCCCGATCTTGCAGAATACAAGATTGTAATTCCATCGAATGGAGAATGGCTTGTTGGATGATTACGGAGAACACACAAGCATTGTGGAGTCATCGGATTATCTCCTAATGGTGATTTTATCAAGAAGATAAGATCACCTTTTACGAGGATATCCCTCAGGCGTGGGTATTAATCTATGAAGTTGGACCCTTTTGCTAAGTTCCGTATCAAGCAATAAATTTCCCATGGTCACAAAGGACCTCAATGGGATAGGCCATGATCTACTAAGATATTTGCAAATAGACATCTAGACTAAGTTCATATATGAGTTCAATCCTAATTGAGCTCCCACTAAAATTGTCATCCCCTAGACGATTTTAGTGATCACATGATCCCAATCCTCTGCACCTCCCCCAATCGTCACGGCCATCGGTGCAGTATCAAAGGTAGACATTTCCTAATGCAATCACATCATCCATGTGACTCATGCTCAATCTTTTGATCTCTTGTGTTTCGAGGCCATGTCTACACATGCTAGGCTCGCCAAATCTAACTCGTGTGTATTTGTTGTGCAACATGGCTTACACCCACTGTATGCGAACGTAGATATGTCTAGCCCCCGATCGTCACGGTCGGCTTCATAACGACGAACTTTCTTGGTGGTGCACACACAAGGGGAACACTATCATTGCAATTACTTAGGGATTATCTTATTTGCTACCGTTGAGTATCTAATACTAGCACATAATAAGATATAAAATAGGTATCAACATCACATGTAAATTTGTGATATGATATGGTCCTTCTCCTTGCGCCTTGATCTCCATCGAGCGCTCCGGCATGATCTCCATCTTGCCCCTGGTTTGACGCCAAGTCCATGACGCCACCACCCAGTCGTCCATCGGAACGATGGCTATTACTACTTAACATAGTAACATAAAAGTAAACTACTTTACCTTCGTAATGACCAATACCATATCATAACACATGCCCTCCTGCAAAATAAAGTTAGACACCTCTACTTTATCTATTGCAAGTTTTATGTGGTTGTTAGGGCTTTCACAATAGAACTATTTCTAAACTACGAACTTTCCAACCACAACATGGATCCAATAGTTTCCTCTACTACACCCCTTTCAGGGCCCTCCATTGTAAATGCTATATCAACTAATGAATGAGACACAGACACCCGCTAGCCACTTATATGGTACAAGCCGTATATTGAGCGTGGAACCAGTCTCGCGTACGAATACGCGTAAGGTCGATCCAGGCCGCTTCACCAAACAATACCGCGATATAAACAAGTACATGTTAGAGGGTAACAACTAAGGGATCAATTCCCGCACAATACTTACGTGTACTGGCCGTACATCACTCCTATGCATAGATTGGCTCTGATACCACTGAAGGGTTCCGTAGCAGAAAACAAAAAATTTCCTACGTTGGAACTCTAATATGCCCAAGATCTATCTATGTTGTAATGCGGTAACGGCCGAGCGTATAGAATACATACCCTTGTAGACCGTATGCGGTTAACGTTCCGAGGGGAACGTGGTTGAAGTAGTCAAACTCGTAGCCGACCTCAAGGTCGCAAAGCTCCTCGTAGGTCACCCATTGCTCCTTCTTCATCGTGCAGCAGCTTCGACTCATGACATCCAAGGTGCCTCAGGTGAGGCCCCCCGTGGTTTCGTACACATACGGTGTATTTGATGACGACCTCTAACTCCTTGATCCCTACTGGGAGTGTAGAATTAGATCTCCGGCTTGGAATCCCTGCAGCACAACAGCGTGCTGCAGGTGTGCCATCTCTTGCGTGAACAGTCCTTTCTTGGGACCGTGCCAACGCGTGGAGAAAACTATGAAGAGAGAGAGAGAGGGAAGAATTCTCTAAGGAAAATGCCTTAGAGAACATCTCAAATTGTGTATATCTAATCCCACCCATGGGCACCCCTTTATATAGGGGGAGGGGGTATGCCCTCCCCTTTGGGTTTCCCATGTGGGACTATTCAAGGGGGAGGCGCATGGGCATCATGGGCCAGCCGGACAGGGGTGGGCCCCACCCCACGCACAACCCAAGGCTGGCCGGGTGGGCCCCCTTGTGGCGGCTAGGCCTTGGCCCTGGCCCTTCCCTCCTTCGGTTTTCCCTCATGGGCCCTTTTTCCCTAGGAAGTTTGGCCCATTAGTGGAATACCCCTTCAAATTAGATTTTAATATTATAGTTAATATTAATTACATTAATTAATATGTAAATACATATTGCAAAATCCGATTTAACCCAAAACACCTTTCGGTTCCCTTTCGATTTCCTCCGAACGACTTCAGAACTTTCTCGGAACGATTACGGTTCTCTCACGGAACTTTTCCGGTTTCCTTTTCTCTTTCATATGGTGATTCCAACTTACAGGGGATCTCTAGCTCATCGTACCCTTAAGTGTATTCCCCCACGGCTTGGGAATGGCATAGACATGATCTCCATCAATGATCAATAGCGGGACCGGGATGCCCATAATGACCCCTATGCATTCCATGATGATAATGTCGTTTGAACCATAAACAGTCGTTTCCCATTCCCTTTGCCACTTGATACCTAGTTCACCCGAGATTTGATCTACGGTATCTCCATACCTTCGTTTGATCTTGATACCGATGAACTTGTTTTCTTGTTTCCATGTTGTTGCATTCTGTGACCCAGTCACATGCTTGCAAGCTTCGTTAATGCAACGTCACTGAGATGGCCACATATGCATCTATCTGTTACATGGATTGGCAAATCCTGGTCTTGATATCACTACAAGAAAAGTTTCCTTCCACAACGACTTGGCCCGATGGTCATCGTAGAAGGCGCGTCTTCCGTGACGAAATTCTTGGCTCGGCCGTGGCTGATGGAAAACTTTTTTTCCGGTTTCGCGGCCCTCTACTACGATGGATCTGCTAAAAACATGGAGGAAGCTCGGCAAGTGTGTGGCAGAAGCAAGATTTTCGTTTCCTCGCACGATGTTGACTCACCGAAGCCTTTTGATGCGTCTGGGTCCTGAACGTCAGTGTCTCTTGCAGACCATAGTTTTCGGTCGCGCCTCCCTGATTTGAACTTGATAATGTTGCTCGAGGCGTCTGTCGTTTAGTCAGGCTGCTAGGTCCCACATGTCAGCCTCTCATTAGAAGGATCATGTGTATGATGGAATTTTTTCCTTCACTCGCGCTACCCTGTTCCGAAGTTGATAGCGCTGCTCGATGCATCTACCGTCTAATCAACCTCCTGGGACCCACATGTCATCCTCTCATTAGAAGAAATGTGTGTATGATGAATTTTTTTCCTTCGCTGGTGCTACCCCGTTCCGAGTTGATAGATCTGCTCGACATAGCTACCATTTAACCAACCTCCTGAGCCGCACATGTCATCCTCTCATTAGAAGAAACGTGTGTATGATGGATTTTTTCCTTGGCTTGCGCTATCCTGCTCCGAACTTAATAGCGTTGTTCGATGCATCTACCATTTAATCATGCTGCTGGCCCCACATGTCATCCTCTCATTAGAAGAAACATGTGTATGGTGGATTTTTTACCCTCTGTCGCGCCTTCATGTTCCGAACTTGATAGCATTGCTCGCTGCATCAGCCGTTTAATCAAACTCCTGGACCCCACATGTCATCCTATCAATAGAAGAAACGTGTGTATGATAGACTTTTTACCCTCGGTCGTGCCTCCGTGTTCCGAACTTGATAGCATTGCTTGCTGCATCTACCGTTTAATCATGATGCAGGGACCCACCCCCACATGTCATACACTCATTAGAAGAAACGTGTGTATGATGGAATTTTTGCTCTCGATCGCGCCTCCGTGTTTCGAACTTGATAGTGTTGCTCGATGCATCAGCCGTTTTTCCAGGCTCCTGAGTCCCCCATGTGAGCCTCTCATTAGAAGAAAGGTGTGCATGCCGGACTTTTTTCTCGCTCGCACCTCCCTGTTTTGAACTTGGCAACGTTGCTCGAGGCAGAACCTGTATAAGGCCGTGCTACTGGGTCCCACATGCCGGTCTCTCTGTATATCAAACCTGCATATGATGGACTTTTTTTGGCCACGTCCGCTGTTTTGACCTTGGCAACAATGCTCGATGTGGCAGCCGTTTATGGTCTTGCTGCTGAGGCTCCCATGTCAGCCTCTCTAGTATGTTCTGGCAGGTGGGTCCCTGATGCCAGTCTCTCTGTACAAGTATTTAACTTTTTTTCAAACCCGACCATTAAACTCGAGGGATGCTGCAGGCTGGTGGGTCCGTGATGTCAGCCTCTCCGTAATGCGATATTAAAAAGTAAACGCTTTCTCAAAAAAAAGTAAACCCAAGATATATATAAATATGTACACACAGTGGATTCGAACTAAAGACCTTCAAATCAAATCAAATAGACATAAACTGAGTGTTTTGCCACAATACCAAGGATACTAATAGAAATTGAATCATTAAACATGTATTAGTACTACAACTTATGTATCAGTCTTCTAAAAAATATTGTTGTGTTTCCATGTTATCTCTCTTAAAATAAAAGAGAAGTGCTACTAGAACCTCGATTTATAAAAAGCCACATAATGGATTAGTTTCTTAAAACCATGGGTATGCAGAGTTTTTTTTAAAGGTGGGGGGCAATGCCAAAAATGCCAAATTAAGAAGTTTTTGGGCTATGGTCAATGGGCTCCTATCTCAAATTTCACTGGGTTGTGTCTCGCCAGATTCAAACATAGACCTCTTCGAGGGAGGAAAAAAAGCGACAATTCCTTTGACAGATATTCATGTAAAAATATCTAATGAACACACACCACATGCGCCAAAACAGGGCTGGTATCCAATGACTTCACTTGGTGAAATAACGCTGTATATCTTTACCCTCTCATCTCTGTCCAAAATGCATCCAATGGTTTCGATGACACAAAGGCAAAAGCTCTAGAGCAAGCAGCCAGCAGCAATGGCATAACTTTTGACAATTTCAATACCATTTTCAGCAGCACTTGACATATTCAGTAGAGAATAATAAGACATAAAAAAATCGATAGATTCCTAGTTCATATTCAGCAGCACTTGACCAATTCAGAAGCATTTCAAAGTGACTGATTCAGCAATACAAATACTGAAATTCAATATCACTATAGAGAGAGACAATTCTTGTTTTAGCTCTAAAAACCATGCCACACGATCAGTTTATCCTTTTCTCCAAACACACCCGATCACTGGAACAGAATCATTGTCATAATATTTGGTCATATAGGGAACCGTCATATAGATACAGATATACCATACCGGTACGTACGAGTCATAGCTCCAATCCAGCAAAAGGTTATCACAGTTTTACCACCCATATATGATCAGTGGAGATAAGACAACCACATAATTAATTACAATAACATGCGTCCAAAGAGCTAGATAGCTAGGAAGTTCATGAACAGCATGCCGCATTCAAGGCAGCGAGATACATCGACCTTGACCATTCTTCCAATAGTAAGTTTGGCTGCTTTCTGGAACTTGATCCACCTAGAAGTAGCTGCCAAGCGCCCATCAGTCGAGTTAATTACGTAGCATCCCTCTGATGGGTTCATAGCATGGAAAACAAAAAATTTCTACCGCAAGAACAAACAAAACCTAGATCTAATCTAGATAAAAGCCAAGATCTAATCTATTAGACATGTGCAACGAGATAGATCTGTACTAACCCTCATAGATCCGAAAGCGTTACGAGATTGGATCTCGGGGTTGATGTAGTCGATCACTTGCCGATCTCAAGATCGTGTGGATGATCCTTCGGCCACACGTTCGGCGGCGCTTCATGATCGATCCTGCGTGCAGAGTCGGCAGACCTTCCTCTCCCTGTTCCAAATGACGGGGGAGGTAAATCTTCTCCACGGAATCCCAGCAGCACGGTGTGGTGGTGGTGGTGGAGTAGAGAATTCTGCAGGGCTTCGCCTAAGCTGGAGGGAGGAAGGAGGAGGAGAGAGGCAGCGGCTAGGGCTTGGAGTGGAGGGGGCAAGGGGGTGGCGACCCCACCCCTCTATTTAAAGGAGGGAGGCGCCATGGGAGGGGGAGTCCTAGTAGGACTCCCTCCCTTCCTTGGCCGGCGGATTGGAAGGGGGGGAGGAGTCCTCCTCCCCCTCGACTCCTTGTCTTGCCCCACAAGGACTCCTTGATCCTTTCTTGGTTTTCAAGCAAACTCCAAGAAATCTCCTAGAACCTTCCGGAACATTCCAAAACCTTCTAGAATCCCCATACAAATACTCCGGAACATTTCCTAACTTAGAAAATGATCCCCAATATATGAATCTTATTCTCCGGACAATTCCGGATCTCCTCGTGATGTCCCGGATCCAATTCGAGACTCCGAACAACATTTGGTCTCCAACGCATATTCCATATCTACTTAAAACAACTTCGAACCTTAAGTGTGTCACCCTACGGTTCGTGAATATGCAGACATGATGAAGACACCTCTTTGATCAATAACCATCAGCGGGATCTAGAGATCCATAATGGCTCCCACATACTCAACGATGACTTCGTAATCGATAGAACCATTAACATACGAAACCAATTCCCTTTGTCACGCGATATTCTACTTATCCGAGGTTTGATCGTCGGTATCTCCATACCTAGTTCTACCTCGTTACTTGTTCCATGTTATGTCATCCCTTGTGACCTAGTCACATGCTTGCAAGCTAACTAGATGACATTCCACCGAGAGGGCCTAGAGCATATATATCCGTCATATGGATGGACAAATCCCAATCTTGGTCTATGCGCTTCAACACATACTTTCAGAATACCCAATGACACCTTTATAACCACCCAGTTACGAAGCGGTGTTTGATGTCATCAAAGTACCCATCCGGTGATGGTGATTAATATAACCTCATGGTCGAAGGATTAGGTTACTATGCATTTGAAAGCTTATAGAAATACGAACTTAATGACTTGATCTTATGCTACACTTACTATGGGTGTGTGTCCATCACATCATTCTCCTAATGATATAACCTTGTTATTAATGACATCCAATGTCCATGATCAGGAAACCATGATCATCTACTAATCAACAAGCTAGTTCAACAAGAGGCTTACTAGGGACTCTTTTATGTTTACAAAACACACATGTATTAGTGTTTCCTTATAATACAATTATAGCATGGGATGTAAACATTTATCATAAACACAAAGATATAATAATAACCACTTTTATTATTGCCTCTTGGGCATATCTCCAATAGTCTCCCACTTGCACTAGAGTCAATAATCTAGATTACATGGTAATATACCTAACACCCATGGCGTTCTGGTGTTGGTCATGCTTTGCTCTAGGTAGAGGTTTAGTCAACGGCTATACCACATTCAGATCAGTGTGTACTTTGCAAATCTTTATGTCACCATCTCGGACATACTCGCGAATAGCATGGAAACATAGCTTGATGTGCTTCAGCTTGCTATGTGACCTTGGCTCCTGTGCATTAGCTATGGCACCTGTGTTGTCACAGTAGATGGCCATCGGGTCCAACGCACTGGGAACCACGCCAAGTTCAGTAATGAACTCCTTCATCCATATGGCTTCTTGTGCAGCCTCCGAAGCAGCTATGTATTCCGATTCAGTTGAAGATTTCGCCACAACGCTTTGCTTGGCACTCCTCGAGCTCACTGCAGCACCATTCAAAATAAATACTTATCCAGACTGTGACTTCGAGTCATCTGGATCGGTGTTCCAACTAGCATCAGTGTAACCGTTTACAACAAGTTGTTCATCACCTCCATAAGAAAGAACCATATCCTTAGTCCTATTCAGGTACTTTAGGATATTCTTGACCGCTGTCCAGTGTTCCATTCCAGGATCACTTTGATATATGCTAGTCAAACTAATAGCATGTGCTATATCCGGTCTGGTACATAGCATGGCATACATGATAGAACCTATGGCCGAGGCATAGGGAATATTATTCATCTTTTCTCTATCTTCTTCCGTAGCCGGACTTTGAGTCTCACTCAAGGTCTTACCTGACAACATGGGCACGAACCCTTTCTTGCTCTCTTCCATTCTAAACTTCTTTAGAACTTTGTCTAAGTATGTACTTTGTGAAAGCGCTATTAGGCGTCTTGATATATCTCTATAAATCTTGATGCCTATAATATATGCCGCTTCGCCAAGATCCTTCATTGAAAAACTATTATTTAAATAGGTTTTGAAGCTATTAAGAAGTTCTATATCATTCCCAATCAACAATATGTCATCTACATATAGTACTAGGAATGCTACAGAGCTCCCACTCACTTTCTTGTAAATACAAGCTTCTCCATAAGTTTGTATAAATCCAAAGTTTTTGATTACTTTATCAAAACGTTGATTCCAACTCCGGGATACTTGCTTCAGTCCATAAATGGAGCGCTGAAGTTTGCATACCTTGTCAGCATCACTAGGATCGACAAAACCCTTGGGTTGTACCATATACAACTCTTCCTCAATGTCACCATTAAAGAACACCGTTTTGACATCCATCTGCCAAATTTCATAATTGAAATATGCAGCGATTGCTAACAAAATCCTCACAGACTTTAGCTTCGCTACTGGTGAGAAAGTCCCATCGTAGTAAACTCCTTGAATTTGTCGGAACCCTTTCGCGACAAGTCAAGCTTTATAGAAAGTAACATTACCATCAGCATCTGTTTTTCTTTTGAAAATCCATTTGTTCTCGACAGCCTTACGGGCCATCCGGTAAGTCCACCAAAGTCCACACTTGGTTTCGTACATGGATCCCATATCGGATTTCATGGCTTCTAGCCATTTGTCGGAATCTGGGCTCACCATAGCTTCTTCATACGTCGCAGGGTCATCAGTGTTGTCCACCAACATGACGTTCAAGGCAGAGTAATACCAATCAGGAGTGGTACGAACCCTCGTTGACCTACGAGGTTCTGCAGTAACTTCGTTCGAAGTTTCATGATCACCATCATTAGCTTCCTCTCCAATTGGTGTAGGCGGCACAAAAACATCTTCTGGTGCTGCACTACTCTCAACTCCGAGAGAAGGTTCAATAACCTCGTCGAGTTCTACTTTCCTTCCAGTCACTTCCTTTGAGAGAAACTCCTTCTCATGAAAGGATCCATTCTTGGCAACGAAAACTTTGCCTTCGGATCTATGATAGAAGGTATACCCAATTGTTTCTTTAGGGTATCCTATGAAGACGCATTTCTCCGCTTTGGGTTCAAGCTTATCAGGTTGTAACTTCTTTACATACACTTCACAACCCCAAACTTTAAGGAACGAGAACTTAGGTTTCTTACCAAACCACAATTCGTACGGTGTCGTTTCAACGGATTTAGATGGTTCCCTATTTAAAGTGAATGCGGCTATCTCTAATGCATAGCCCCAAAACGATAGCGGTAAATCTGTAAGAGACATCATAGATCAAACCATATCTAAGAGAGTTCGATTACGACGTTCGGACACACCATTACGCTGTGGTGTTCCCGGCGGTGTCAACTGCGAAAGTATTCCACATTTCTTTAAATGCATGCCAAACTCATAACTCAGATATTCACCTCCATGTCGAGCGAAACTTAAACTTAATCTTCTTGTTACTATGATTTTCTACTTCACTTTGAAATTCCTTAAACTTCTCGAAAGTTTCGGACTTATGTTTCATAAAGTAGACATACCCATATCTACTTAAGTCATCCGTGAAAGTGAGAACATAACGATATCCACCATGTGATGCTACACTCATTGGACTGCACACATCGGTATGTATTATTTCCAATAAGTCTATAGCTCGCTCCATTATTCCAGAGAATGGAGTCTTAGTCATTTTTCCCATTAGACATGCTTCGCATCTTTCAAGTGATTCAAAATCAAGTGATTCAAGAAGTCCATCAGAATGGAGTTTCTTCATACGCTTCACTCCAATGTGACCAAGGCAGCGGTGCCACATGTATGTAGAATTATCATTCAATTTTATTCGTTTAGCATCTATGTTGTGAACATGTGTATCACTACTATCGAGATTCAATAAGAATAAACCATTCATCTCAGGTGCATTACCATAAAAGATATTACTCATATAAATCGAACAACCTTTATTCTCAGACTTAAAAGAGTAACCGTCTCCCAATAAACAAGATCCAGATATAATGTTCATGCTTACTTGAGCACCAAATAACAATTATTTAAATATAAAACTAATCCCGAAGGTAGATGTAGAGGGAGCGTGCCGATGGCGATCACATCAACCTTGGAGCCATTTCCAACGCGCATCGTCACCTTGTCTCTCGCCAGTCTTCGTTTATTCCACAGCTCCTATTTCGAGTTACAAATATGAGCAACCGAACCAGTATCAAATACCCAGACACTACTACGATTACTAGTAAGATACACATCAATAACATGTATATCGAATATACCTTTCTTCTTGATGTTGCCATTCTTCAGATCTGCCCGGGACTTGGGGCGATTCGCTTCGATGACCAGCACCCTTGCAGAGAAGCATTCAGTTTCAGGCTTAGGACCAGCCTTGGGCTTCTTAGCGGTCGGCGACTTTCTTGCTGTCCTTCTTGAAGTTGCCCTTTTTCTTAGGCTTGCCCTGTTTCTTGAAATTGGTGGTCTTATTGACCATCAACACTTGGTGCTCCTTCTTGATCTCCACTTCAGCAGTTTTTAGCATGGACGATAGTTCAGGCAACGTCTTGTTCATGCAGTGCATATTGTAGTTCATCACAAAGTTATTATAACTTGGTGGCAGGGATTGGAGGACACGGTGAATCCCTAACTCATTAGGAATCGTTATCCCCAACTCTTGGAGCTTGTTTGCGTGCCCAGACATGGTGAGCACGTGCTCGCTAACGGAGCTTCCCTCTTCCATCTTACAGTTAAAGAACTTTTCGGAGGCCTCATAGCTCTCCACGGCCGCGTGAGTCTCAAAAATGAGCTTGAGCTCCTTAATGATCTCGAACGGGTCGTGGTGCTCAAAACGCTTATGGATCTCCGTTTCTAAACCGTACATGATGGCACACTGAACTGTGGAGTAATGATTTTTCCGAGTGGCGTAAACATTCTTGATGTCATCGGTGGCATCATCTGCAGGTGGGTCACCTAGCGGTGCTTCGAGTACATAGGTCATCTGACCAGCCCTGAGGACAATCTTCAAACCACGGAGCCAGTCCGTGAAGTTGCTTCCATTGTTCTTAAGCTTTTCTTTCTCTAGGAACACATTGAAATTGATGGAGAGGTTCGCCATAATCTACAACAAATTTGCAAGTAGTTTAGACTAAGTTTATGATAAATTGAGTTCAATTTTAATTCTTAAATTAACTAGGTGAACTCCCACTCAAAACAACATCCCTCACATTGTCTTAGTGATTGCACGAACCAAGTCCAGTACACCAAGTCCGATCTTCACGAGAGAAGATGTAGTTTCATCGGCAAACAATCTTCATGTTCATCATATCACTTATATGATTCATGCTCTACCTTTTGGTATTCCGTGTTCCGAGACCATGTCTGTACATGCTAGGATCGTCAAGATTAACCTTAGTTTCCGCATGTGCAAATCTGGCTTGCACCCGTTGTATGCACACGTAGAATCTATCACATCCGATCATCACGAGATGCTTCGAGACGACGAGTCTTAGCAACGGTGCCAACTAAGGACGAACACTTTATTACTTGAAATTTAGTGAGAGGGATCATCTTATAATGCTACCGTCGCGATCTAAGCAATACAAGATGCATAAAGGATTAACATCACAGGCAATTCATAATTAGCGTGATATGATATGGCCCTTTCTTCTTATGCCTTTGATCTCCATCTCCAAAGCACGGACATGATCTCCATCATCACCAGCATTGCGTCAAGGTCAGTGGCACCGCTTCATGGTTGTCCATCATCAGCAGCAACTATTACAACTACTTGGAATAAAGCTATTACAAGATGAATAGACACCCAGGTCTTAACAGAATTAAAGACAACCATTAGGCTCCTGTCGGTTGCCATATTACAACAAGGATCATTGCATACATCAAATATAATCACAATCACATGATGGCCATATCACATCACAAAACCCCTGCAAAAACAAGTTAGACGCCTCTAATTTTCTTTGCATGTTTTACGTGGTTTGGGGCTTTCGAATAAGAACGGATCTTACCTACGAAACTGAACCACAACGTTGATAGAAGTGCTATCGAGTGCAAAGTGTAGATTGGATCTATACTATGTTGGGAGAGATAGACACCCGCAAAGCCACTTGTGCAAAGCAAGTTTCACGTCAAGCGTGGAGCAAGTCTCATGTGCGATGACATGTAAGGTTAGCCCGAGCCGCTTCATCCCACCATACCGCAAGATGCAAAGTACACAAAGCAAAATACGGCACGAGCACCAACGCCCACAAAACCATTATGTTCTACTCGTGCAACAGATCTACGCATAGATATGGCTCTGATACCACTGATGGGTTCGTAGCATGGAAAACAAAATTTTTCTACCGCAAGAACGAACAAAACCTAGATCTAATCTAGATAAAAGCCAAGATCTAATCTATTAGACATGTGCAATGAGATAGATCTGTACTAACCCTCGTAGACCCGAAAGCGTTACGAGATTGGATCTCGGGGTTGATGTAGTCGATCACTTGTCGATCTCAAGATCATGTGGACGATCCTTCGTGGCGATTACGGCAGCTTCATGATCGGTCACTGCGTCTGAGTCGAGCAGACCTTCCTCTCCCGTTCTAGCGAAGCGGAGGTAGTATATCTTCTCCACGGAATCCCAAAGCTGACGGTGTGGTGGTGGTGGTGGAGTAGAATTCTCAGAGGCTTCGCCTAAGCTTTGGCGAGAGGAAGGAGGAGGAGAGGCGACTAGGGCTTGGAGTGGAGGGGCAAGGGGTGCCCCACCCTCTATTTAAAGGAGGAGGCGCCATGGGAGGGGAGTCCTAGTAGGACTCCTCCCTTCCTGGCCGACAGTTGGAAGGGGAGGAGACCTCCGCCCCCACGACTCCTTGTCTTGCCCCACAAGGACCCCTTGATCCTTTCTTGGTTTTCAAGCAAACTCCAAGAAATCTCCTAGAACCTTCCGGAACATTGCGAAATCTTCTAGAATCCCCATACAAATACTCTGAAACATTTCCTAACTTAGAAAATGATCCCCAATATATGAATCTTATTCTCCGGACAATTCCGGATCTCCTTATGATGTCCCGGATCCAATCCGAGACTCCGAACAACATTCGGTCTCCAACGCATATTCCATATCTACTTAAAACAACTTCGAACCTTAAGTGTGTCACCCTACGGTTCGTGAATACGCAGACATGATGAAGACACCTCTCCGATCAATAACCATCAGCGGGATCTGGAGATCCATAATGGCTCCCACATACTCAACGATGAATTCGTGATCGATAGAACCATTAACATACGAAACCAATTCCCTTTGTCACGCGATATTCTACTTATCCAAGGTTTGATCGTCGGTATCTCCATACCTAGTTCTACCTCGTTACTGAGAAGTACTCTTTACTCGTTCCATGTTATGTCATCCCTTGTGACCTAGTCACATGCTTGCAAGCTAACTAGATGACATTCCACCGAGAGGGCCCAGAGCATATCTATCCGTCATATGGATGGACAAATCCCAATCTTGGTCCATGCGCTTCAATACATACTTTCAGAATACCCAATGACACCTTTATAACCACCCGATTCTGAGCGGTGTTTGATGTCATCAAAGTACCCATCCGGTGATGGTGATTAACATAACCTCATGGTCGAAGGATTAGGTTACTATGCATTTTAAAGCTTATAGCAATACGAACTTAATGACTTGATCTTATGCTACGCTTACTATGGGTGTGTGTCCATCACATCATTCTCCTAATGATATAACCTTGTTATTAATGACATCCAATGTCCATGATCAGGAAACCATGATCATCTACTAATCAACATGCTAGTTCAACAAGAGGCTTACTAGGGACTCTTTTATGTTTACAAAACAAACATGTATTAGTGTTTCCTTATAATACAATTATAGCATGGGATGTAAACATTCATCATAAACACAAAGATATAATAATAACCACTTTTATTATTGCCTCTTGGGCATATCTCCAACAGTCTCCCACTTGCACTAGAGTCAATAATCTAGATTACATGGTAATATACCTAACACCCATGGCGTTCTGGTGTTGGTCATGCTTTGCTCTAGGGAGAGGTTTAGTCAACGGATCTGCCACATTCAGATCAGTGTGTACTTTGCAAGTCTTTATGTCACCATCTCGGACATACTCGCGAATAGCATGGAAACGTAGCTTGATGTGCTTCAGCTTGCTATGTGTCCTTGGCTCCTGTGCATTAGCTATGGCACCTATGTTGTCACCGTAGATGGCCATCGGGTCCAACGCACTGGGAGACCACGCCAAGTTTAGTAATGAACTCCTTTATCCATATGGCTTCTTATGCAGCCTCCGAAGCAGCTATGTATTCCGATTCAGTTGAAGATTTCGCCACAATGCTTTGCTTGGCACTCCTCCAGCTCACTGCAGCACCATTCAAAATAAATACGTATCCAGACTGTGACTTTGAATCATCTGGATCGGTGTTCCAACTAGCATCAGTGTAACCGTTTACAACAAGCTGTTCATCACCTCCATAAGAAAGAACCATATCCTTAGTCCTATTCAGGTACTTTAGGATATTCTTGACCGCTGTCCAGTGCTCCATTCCAGGATCACTTTGATATCTGCTAGTCAAACTAACAACATGTGCTATATCCGGTCTTGTACATAGCATGGCATACATGATAGAACCTATGGCCGAGGCATAGGGAATATTATTCATCTTTTCTCTATCTTCTGCCGTAGCCAGACTTTGAGTTTTACTCAAGGTCTTACCTGACAACATGGGCACGAACCCTTTCTTGCTCTCTTCCATTCGAAACTTATTTAGAGCTTTGTCTAAGTATGTACTTTGTGAAAGCGCTATTAGGCGTCTTGATCTATCTCTATAAATCTTGATGCCTAGAATATATGCCGCTTCGCCAAGATCCTTCATTGAAAAACTATTATTCAAATAGGTTTTGACGCTATTAAGAAGTTCTATATCATTCCCAATCAACAATATGTCATCTACATATAGTACTAGGAATGCTACAGAGCTCCCACTCACTTTCTTGTAAATACAAGCTTCTCCATAAGTTTGTATAAATCCAAAGTTTTTGATTACTTTATCAAAATGTTGATTCCAACTCCGGGATGCTTGCTTCAGTCCATAAATGGAGCGCTGAAGTTTGCATACCTTGTCAGCATCACTAGGATCGACAAAACCCTTGGGTTGTACCATATACAACTCTTCCTCAATGTCACCATTAAGGAACGCCGTTTTGACATCCATCTGCCAAATTTCATAATCAAAATATGCAGCAATTGCTGACAAAATCCTCACAGACTTTAGCTTCGCTACTGGTGAGAAAGTCTCATCGTAGTCAACTCCTTGAATTTGTCGGAACCCTTTCGCGACAAGTCAAGCTTTATAGACGGTAACATTACCATCAACATCTGTTTTTCTTTTGAAAATCCATTTGTTCTCGACAGCCTTACGGCCATCCGGTAAGTCCACCAAAGTCCACAGTTGGTTTTGTACATGGATCCCATCTCGGATTTCATGGCTTCTAGCCATTTGTCGGAATCTGGGCTCACCATAGCTTCTTCATACGTCGCAGGGTCATCAATGTTGTCCACCAACATGACGTTCAAGGTAGAGTCATACCAATCAGGAGTGGTACGAACCCTTGTTGACCTGCGAGGTTTTGCAGTAACTTCGTTCGAAGTTTCATGATCACCATCATTAGCTTCCTCTCCAATTGGTGTAGGCGGCACAAAAACATCTTCCGGTGCTGCGCTACTCTCAACTCCGAGAGAAGGTTCAATAACCTCGCCGAGTTCTACTTTCCTTCCAGTCACTTCCTTTGAGAGAAACTCCTTCTCAAGAAAGGATCCATTCTTGGCAACGAAAACTTTGCCTTCGGATCTATGATAGAAGGTATACCCAATTGTTTCTTTAGGGTATCCTATGAAGACGCATTTCTCCGCTTTGGGTTCAAGCTTATCAGGTTGTAACTTCTTTACATACACTTCACAACCCCAAACTTTAAGGAACGACAACTTAGGTTTCTTACCAAACCACAATTCGTACGGTGTCGTTTCAACGGATTTAGATGGTGCCCTATTTAAAGTGAATGCGGCTGTCTCTAATGCATAGCCCCAAAACGATAGCGGTAAATCTGTAAGAGACATCATAGACCGAACCATATCTAAGAGAGTTCGATTACGACGTTCGGACACACCATTACGCTGTGGTGTTCCCGGCGGTGTCAACTGCGAAAGTATTCCACATTTTATTAAATGCATGCCAAACTCATAACTCAGATATTCACCTCCGCGGTCAGAACGCAGAAACTTAATCTTCTTGTTACGATGATTTTCTACTTCACATTGAAGTTCCTTAAACTTCTCGAAAGTTTCGGACTTATGTTTCATAAAGTAGACATACCCATATCTACTTAAGTCATCCGTGAAAGTGAGAACATAACGATATCCACCATGCGATGCTACACTCATTGGACCGCACACATCGGTATGTATTATTTCCAATAAGTCTATAGCTCGCTTCATTATTCCAGAGAATGGAGTCTTAGTCATTTTTCCCATTAGACATGCTTCGCATCTTTCAAGTGATTCAAGAAGTCCCTCAGAATGGAGTTTCTTCATACGCTTCACTCCAATGTGACCAAGACGACAGTGCCACATGTATGTAGAATTATCATTCAATTTTATTCGTTTAGCATCTATGTTGTGAACATGTGTATCACTACTATCGAGATTCAATAAGAATAAACCATTCATCTCAGGTGCATTACCATAAAAGATATTACTCATATAAATCGAACAACCTTTATTCTCAGACTTAAAAGAGTAACCGCCTTGCAATAAACAAGATCCAGATATAATGTTCATGCTTAACGCAGGCACCAAATAACAATTATTTAAATTTAAAACTAATCCCGAAGGTAGATGTAGAGGGAGCGTGCCGATGGCGATCACATCAACCTTGGAGCCATTTCCAACGCGCATCGTCACCTCGTCTCTCGCTAGTCTTCGTTTATTCCACAGCTCCTGTTTCGAGTTACAAATATGAGCAACCGAACCAGTATCAAATACCCAGGCACTACTACGATTACTAGTAAGATACACATCAATAACATGTATATCGAATATACCTTTCTTCTTGATGTTGCCGTTCTTCAGATCCGCCAGGTACTTGGGGCAATTACGCTTCTAGTGACCAGCACTCTTGAAGTAGAGGCATTCAGTTTCAGGCTTAGGACCAGCCTTGGGCTTCATAGCAGGTGCGGCAGCTTTCTTGCCGTCCTTCTTGAAGTTGCCCTTTTTCTTAGGCTTGCCCTGTTTCTTGAAATTGGTGGTCTTATTGACCATCAACACTTGGTGCTCCTTCTTGATCTCCACTTCAGCAGTTTTCAGCATGGACGATAGTTCAGGCAACGTCTTGTTCATGCAGTGCATATTGTAGTTCATCACAAAGTTCTTATAACTTGGTGGAAGTGATTGGAGGACACGGTGAATCCCTAACTCATTAGGAATCGTTATCCCCAACTCTTGGAGCTTGTTTGCGTGCCCAGACATGGTGAGCACGTGCTCGCTAACGGAGCTTCCCTCTTCCATCTTACAGTTAAAGAACTTTTCGGAGGCCTCATAGCTCTCCACGGCCGCGTGAGTCTCAAAAATGAGCTTGAGCTCCTTAATGATCTCGAACGGGTCGTGGTGCTCAAAACGCTTCTGGAGCTCCGTTTCTAAACCGTACAGGATGGCACACTGAACTGTGGAGTAATGATTTTTCCGAGTGGCGTAAACATTCTTTACGTCATCGGTGGCATCATCTGCAGGTGGGTCACCTAGCGGTGCTTCAAGTACATAGGTCATCTGACCAGCCCTGAGGACAATCTTCAGACCACAGAGCCAGTCCGTGAAGTTGCTTCCATTGTTCTTAAGCTTTTCTTTCTCTAGGAACGCATTGAAATTGATGGAGAGGTTCGCCATAATCTACAACAAATTTGCAAGTAGTTTAGACTAAGTTTATGATAAATTGAGTTCAATTTTAATTCTTAAATTAACTAGGTGAACTCCCACTCAAAACAACATCCCTCACATTGTCTTAGTGATTACACGAACCAAGTCCACTACACCAAGTCCGATCTTCACGAGAGAAGATGTAGTTTCATCGGCGAACAATCTTCATGTTCATCATATCACTTATATGATTCATGCTCTACCTTTCGGTATTCCGTGTTCCGAGACCATGTCTGTACATGCTAGGCTCGTCAAGATTAACCTTAGTTTCCGCATGTGCAAATCTGGCTTGCACCCGTTGTATGCACACGTAGAATCTATCACATCCGATCATCACGAGATGCTTGAGACGAGTCTTAGCAACGGTGCCAACTAAGGACGAACACTTTATTACTTGAAATTTAGTGAGAGGGATCATCTTATAATGCTACCGTCACGATCTAAGCAATACAAGATGCATAAAGGATTAACATCACAGGCAATTCATAATTAGCGTGATATGATATGGCCCTTTCTTCTTATGCCTTTGATCTCCATCTCCAAAGCACGGACATGATCTCCATCATCACCAGCATTGCGTCAAGGTCGATTAAGCGCCGCTTCATGGTTGTCCATCATCACCAGCAACTATTACAACTACTTGGAATAAAGCTATTACAAGATGAATAGACACGCATGTCTTAACAGAATTAAAGACAACCATTAGGCTCCTGCCGGTTGCCATATTACAATAAGGATCATTGCATACATCAAATATAATCACAATCACATGATGGCCATATCACATCACAAAATCCCTGCAAAAACAAGTTAGACGCCTCTAATTTTATTTGCATGTTTTACGTGGTTTGGGGCTTTCGAATAAGAACGGATCTTACCTACGAAACTGAACCACAACGTTGATACAAGTGCTATCGAGTGCAAAGTGTAGATTGGATCTATACTATGGTGGGAGAGACACCCATAAAGCCACTTGTGCAACGCAAGTTACACGTCAAGCGTGGAGCAAGTCTCATGTGCGATGACATGTAAGGTTAGCCGAGCCGCTTCATCCCACCATACCGCAAGATGCAAAGTACACAAAGCAAAAAGGCACACGAGCACCAACGCCCACAAAACCATTATGTTCTACTCGTGCAACAGATCTACGCATAGATATGGCTCTGATACCACTGATGGGTTCGTAGCATGGAAAACAAAAATTTTCTACCGCAAGAACGAACAAAACCTAGATCTAATCTAGATAAAAGCCAAGATCTAATCTATTAGACATGTGCAACGAGATAGATCTGTACTAACCCTCGTAGACCCGAAAGCGTTACGAGATTGGATCTCGGGGTTGATGTAGTCGATCACTTGTCGATCTCAAGATCATGTGGACGATCCTTCCGGCGCCGCGTTCTGGCAGCGCTTCATGATCGGTCCTGCGTGCGGTCGGCGCACCTTCCTCTCCCGTTCCATGACGGCTGGAGGTAGTATATCTTCTCCACGGAATCCCAGCACGACGGTGTGGTGGTGGTGGTGGAGTAGAGAATTCTGCAGGGCTTCGCCTAAGCCTGAGCAGAGGGAAGGAGGAGGAGAGAGGCGGCGACTAGGGCTTGGAGTGGAGGGGGCAAGGGGGTGGTGCCCCCACCCCTCTATTTAAAGGAGGGAGGCGCCATGGGAGGGGGAGTCCTAGTAGGACTCCCCTCCCTTCCTTGGCCGACGGATTGGAAGGGGGGGAGGAGTCCTCCTCCCCCACGACTCCTTGTCTTGCCCCACAAGGACCCCTTGATCCTTTCTTGGTTTTCAAGCAAACTCCAAGAAATCTCCTAGAACCTTCCGGAACATTGCGAAATCTTCTAGAATCCCCATACAAATACTCTGAAACATTTCCTAACTTAGAAAATGATCCCCAATATATGAATCTTATTCTCCGGACAATTCCGGATCTCCTTATGATGTCCGGATCCAATCGAGACTCGAACAACATTCGGTCTCCAACGCATATTCCATATCTACTTAAAACAACTTCGAACCTTAAGTGTGTCACCCTACGGTTCGTGAATACGCAGACATGATGAAGACACCTCTCCGATCAATAACCATCAGCGGGATCTGGAGATCCATAATGGCTCCCACATACTCAACGATGAATTCGTGATCGATAGAACCATTAACATACGAAACCAATTCCCTTTGTCACGCGATATTCTACTTATCCAAGGTTTGATCGTCGGTATCTCCATACCTAGTTCTACCTCGTTACTGAGAAGTACTCTTTACTCGTTCCATGTTATGTCATCCCTTGTGACCTAGTCACATGCTTGCAAGCTAACTAGATGACATTCCACCGAGAGGGCCCAGAGCATATCTATCCGTCATATGGATGGACAAATCCCAATCTTGGTCCATGCGCTTCAATACATACTTTCAGAATACCCAATGACACCTTTATAACCACCCGATTCTGAGCGGTGTTTGATGTCATCAAAGTACCCATCCGGTGATGGTGATTAACATAACCTCATGGTCGAAGGATTAGGTTACTATGCATTTTAAAGCTTATAGCAATACGAACTTAATGACTTGATCTTATGCTATGCTTACTATGGGTGTGTGTCCATCACATCATTCTCCTAATGATATAACCTTGTTATTAATGACATCCAATGTCCATGATCAGGAAACCATGATCATCTACTAATCAACAAGCTAGTTCAACAAGAGGCTTACTAGGGACTCTTTTATGTTTACAAAACACACATGTATTAGTGTTTCCTTATAATACAATTATAGCATGGGATGTAAACATTCATCATAAACACAAAGATATAATAATAACCACTTTTATTATTGCCTCTTGGGCATATCTCCAACAGTCTCCCACTTGCACTAGAGTCAATAATCTAGATTACATGGTAATATACCTAACACCCATGGCGTTCTGGTGTTGGTCATGCTTTGCTCTAGGGAGAGGTGTAGTCAACGGATCTGCCACATTCAGATCAGTGTGTACTTTGCAAGTCTTTATGTCACCATCTCGGACATACTCGCGAATAGCATGGAAACGTAGCTTGATGTGCTTCAGCTTGCTATGTGTCCTTGGCTCCTGTGCATTAGCTATGGCACCTATGTTGTCACCGTAGATGGCCATCGGGTCCAACGCACTGGGAACCACGCCAAGTTTAGTAATGAACTCCTTTATCCATATGGCTTCTTGTGCAGCCTCCGAAGCAGCTATGTATTCCGATTCAGTTGAAGATTTCGCCACAACGCTTTGCTTGGCACTCCTCCAGCTCACTGCAGCACCATTCAAAATAAATACGTATCCAGACTGTGACTTTGAATCATCTGGATCGGTGTTCCAACTAGCATCAAGTAAAGTTTACAACAAGTTGTTCATCACCTCCATAAGAAAGAACCATATCCTTAGTCCTATTCAGGTACTTTAGGATATTCTTGACCGCTGTCCAGTGCTCCATTCCAGGATCACTTTGATATCTGCTAGTCAAACTAACAGCATGTGCTACATCCGGTATTGTACATAGCATGGCATACATGATAGAACCTATGGCCGAGGCATAGGGAATATTATTCATCTTTTCTCTATCTTCTGCCGTAGCCAGACTTTGAGTTTTACTCAACGTCTTACCTGACAACATGGGCACGAACCCTTTCTTGCTCTCTTCCATTCGAAACTTCTTTAGAACTTTGTCTAAGTATGTACTTTGTGAAAGCGCTATTAGGCGTCTTGATCTATCTCTATAAATCTTGATGCCTAGAATATATGCCGCTTCGCCAAGATCCTTCATTGAAAAACTATTATTCAAATAGGTTTTGACGCTATTAAGAAGTTCTATATCATTCCCAATCAACAATATGTCATCTACATATAGTACTAGGAATGCTCTGAGCTCCACTCACTTTCTTGTAAATACAAGCTTCTCCATAAGTTTGTATAAATCCAAAGTTTTTGATTACTTTATCAAAACGTTGATTCCAACTCCGGGATGCTTGCTTCAGTCCATAAATGGAGCGCTGAAGTTTGCATACCTTGTCAGCATCACTAGGATCGACAAAACCCTTGGGTTGTACCATATACAACTCTTCCTCAATGTCACCATTAAGGAACGCCGTTTTGACATCCATCTGCCAAATTTCATAATCAAAATATGAAGCGATTGCTGACAAAATCCTCACAGACTTTAGCTTCGCTACTGGTGAGAAAGTCTCATCGTAGTCAACTCCTTGAATTTGTCGGAACCCTTTCGCGACAAGTCAAGCTTTATAGACGGTAACATTACCATCAGCATCTGTTTTTCTTTTGAAAATCCATTTGTTCTCGACAGCCTTACGGCCATCCGGTAAGTCCACCAAAGTCCACAGTTGGTTTTGTACATGGATCCCATCTCGGATTTCATGGCTTCTAGCCATTTGTCGGAATCTGGGCTCACATAGCTTCTTCATACGTCACAGGGTCATCAATGTTGTCCACCAACATGACGTTCAAGGTAGAGTCATACCAATCAGGAGTGGTACGAACCCTCGTTGACCTGCGAGGTTCTGTAGTAACTTCGTTCGAAGTTTCATGATCACCATCATTAGCTTCCTCTCCAATTGGTGTAGGCGGCACAAAAACATCTTCCGGTGCTGCGCTACTCTCAACTCCGAGAGAAGGTTCAATAACCTCGCCGAGTTCTACTTTCCTTCCAGTCACTTCCTTTGAGAGAAACTCCTTCTCAAGAAAGGATCCATTCATGGCAACGAAAACTTTGCCTTCGGATCTATGATAGAAGGTATACCCAATTGTTTCTTTAGGGTATCCTATGAAGACGCATTTCTCCGCTTTGGGTTCAAGCTTATCAGGTTGTAACTTCTTTACATACACTTCACAACCCCAAACTTTAAGGAACGACAACTTAGGTTTCTTACCAAACCACAATTCGTACGGTGTCATTTCAACGGATTTAGATGGTGCCCTATTTAAAGTGAATGCGGCTGTCTCTAATGCATAGCCCCAAAACAATAGCGGTAAATCTGTAAGAGACATCATAGACCGAACCATATCTAAGAGAGTTCAATTACGACGTTCGGACACACCATTACGCTGTGGTGTTCCCGGCGGTGTCAACTGCGAAAGTATTCCACATTTCTTTAAATGCATGCCAAACTCATAACTCAGATATTCACCTCCGCGGTCAGAACGCAGAAACTTAATCTTCTTGTTACGATGATTTTCTACTTCACTTTGAAATTCCTTAAACTTCTCGAAAGTTTCGGACTTATGTTTCATAAAGTAGACATACCCATATCTACTTAAGTCATCCGTGAAAGTGAGAACATAACGATATCCACCATGCGATGCTACACTCATTGGACCGCACACATCGGTATGTATTATTTCCAATAAGTCTATAGCTCGCTTCATTATTCCAGAGAATGGAGTCTTAGTCATTTTTCCCATTAGACATGCTTCGCATCTTTCAAGTGATTCAAGAAGTCCCTCAGAATGGAGTTTCTTCATACGCTTCACTCCAATGTGACCAAGACGGCAGTGCCACATGTATGTAGAATTACCATTCAATTTTATTCGTTTAGCATCTATGTTGTGAACATGTGTATCACTACTATCGAGATTCAATAAGAATAAACCATTCATCTCAGGTGCATTACCATAAAAGATATTACTCATATAAATCGAACAACCTTTATTCTCAGACTTAAAAGAGTAACTGTCTCGCAATAAACAAGATCCAGATATAATGTTCATGCTTAACGCAGGCACCAAATAACAATTATTTAAATTTAAAACTAATCCCGAAGGTAGATGTAGAGGGAGCGTGCCGATGGCGATCACATCAACCTTGGAGCCATTTCCAACGTGCATCGTCACCTCGTCTCTCGCTAGTCTTCGTTTATTCCACAGCTCCTGTTTCGAGTTACAAATATGAGCAACCGAACCAGTATCAAATACCCAGGCACTACTACGATTACTAGTAAGATACACATCAATAACATGTATATCGAATATACCTTTCTTCTTGATGTTGCCGTTCTTCAGATCCGCCAGGTACTTGGGGCAGTTACGCTTCCAGTGACCAGCACCCTTGCAGTAGAAGCATTCAGTTTCAGGCTTAGGACCAGCCTTGGGCTTCTTAGCAGGTGCGGCAGCTTTCTTGCCGTCCTTCTTGAAGTTGCCCTTTTTCTTAGGCTTGCCCTGTTTCTTGAAATTGGTGGTCTTATTGACCATCAACACTTGGTGCTCCTTCTTGATCTCCACTTCAGCAGTTTTCAACATGGACGATAGTTCAGGCAACGTCTTGTTCATGCAGTGCATATTGTAGTTCATCACAAAGTTCTTATAACTTGGTGGCAGTGATTGGAGGACACGGTGAATCCCTAACTCATTAGGAATCGTTATCCCCAACTCTTGGAGCTTGTTTGCGTGCCCAGACATGGTGAGCACGTGCTCGCTAACGGAGCTTCCCTCTTCCATCTTACAGTTAAAGAACTTTTCGGAGGCCTCATAGCTCTCCACGGCCGCGTGAGTCTCAAAAATGAGCTTGAGCTCCTTAATGATCTCGAATGGGTCGTGGTGCTCAAAACGCTTTTGGAGCTCCGTTTCTTAACCGTACATGATGGCACACTGAACTGTGGAGTAATGATTTTCCGAGTGGCGTAAACATTCTTTACGTCATCGGTGGCATCATCTGCAGGTGGGTCACCTAGCGGTGCTTCAAGTACATAGGTCATCTGACCAGCCCTGAGGACAATCTTCAGACCACAGAGCCAGTCCGTGAAGTTGCTTCCATTGTTCTTAAGCTTTTCTTTCTCTAGGAACGCATTGAAATTGATGGAGAGGTTCGCCATAATCTAAAACAAATTTGCAAGTAGTTTAGACTAAGTTTATGATAAATTGAGTTCAATTTTAATTCTTAAATTAACTAGGTGAACTCCCACTCAAAACAACATCCCTCACATTGTCTTAGTGATTACACGAACCAAGTCCACTACACCAAGTCCGATCTTCACGAGAGAAGATGTAGTTTCATCGGCGAACAATCTTCATGTTCATCATATCACTTATATGATTCATGCTCTACCTTTCGGTATTCCGTGTTCCGAGACCATGTCTGTACATGCTAGGCTCGTCAATATTAACCTTAGTTTCCGCATGTGCAAATCTGGCTTGCACCCGTTGTATGCACACGTAGAATCTATCACATCCGATCATCACGAGATGCTTCGAGACGACGAGTCTTAGCAACGGTGCCAACTAAGGACGAACACTTTATTTCTTGAAATTTAGTGAGAGGGATCATCTTATAATGCTACCGTCGTGATCTAAGCAATACAAGATGCATAAAGGATTAACATCACAGGCAATTCATAATTAGCGTGATATGATATGGCCCTTTCTTCTTATGCCTTTGATCTCCATCTCCAAAGCATGGACATGATATCCATCATCACTAGCATTGCGTCAAGGTCAGTGGCGCCGCATCATGGTTGTCCATCATCACCAGCAACTATTACAACTACTTGGAATAAAGCTATTACAAGATGAATAGACACGCATGTCTTAACAGAATTAAAGACAACCATTAGGCTCCTGCCGGTTGCCATATTACAATAAGGATCATTGCATACATCAAATATAATCACAATCACATGATGGCCATATCACATCACAAAACCCCTGCAAAAACAAGTTAGACGCCTCTAATTTTCTTTGCATATTTTACGTGGTTTGGGGCTTTTGAATAAGAACGGATCTTACCTACGAAACTGAACCACAACGTTGATACAAGTGCTATCGAGTGCAAAGTGTAGATTGGATCTATACTATGGTGGGAGAGACAGACACCCGCAAAGCCACTTGTGCAAAGCAAGTTACACGTCAAGCGTGGAGCAAGTCTCATGTGCGATGACATGTAAGGTTAGCCCGAGCCGTTTCATCCCACCATACCGCAAGATGCAAAGTACACAAAGCAAAAGACGGCACGAGCACCAACGCCCACAAAACCATTATGTTCTACTCGTGCAACAGATCTACGCATAGATATGGCTCTGATACCACTGATGGGTTCGTAGCATGGAAAACAAAAATTTTCTACCGCAAGAACGAACAAAACCTAGATCTAATCTAGATAAAAGCCAAGATCTAATCTATTAGACATGTGCAACGAGATAGATCTATACTAACCCTCGTAGATCCAAAAGCGTTACGAGATTGGATCTCGGGGTTGATGTAGTCGATCACTTGCCGATCTCAAGATCGTGTGGACGATCCTTCGGCGCCAGCGTTCGGTGGCGCTTCCGATCGGTCACGTCTTGGAATCGGCAGACCTTCCTCTCCCTGTTCCAGCGAGCAGCGGAGGTAGTAGATCTTCTCCACGGAATCCCAGCAGCACGACGGTGTGGTGCTGGTGGTGGAGTAGAGAATTCTGCAGGGCTTCGCCTAAGCCCGGAAGGAGGAGGAGAGGAGGGCGGCTAGGGCTTGGAGTTGAGGGGCAGGGGTGGTGCCCCACCCTCTATTTAAAGGAGGAGGCTCACAGGGAGGGAGTCTAGTAGGACTCCCTTCCTTCCTGGCCCCAGTTGGGAGGGAGGAGTCCTCCTCCCCCACGACTCCTTGTCTTGCCCCACAAGGACTCCTTGATCCTTTCTTGGTTTTCACGCAAACTCCAAAGTACATGCGACAAAGTAGTGTTTGATAGCCCCAAAGTAGGTCGATCCACATCTCAAGTACATGCGACAATCTCTGGTCTAAGGACAAAACGTACACGATGTGTAGAGAGAGCTGCAAGTATTATCGCTAGTCTCAAGTTGGGTCATTCCAACCCCATGTTCATAACATGTGTCCACATCATTGGTTTGACATGTCCATGTCTATGACTTGCGAAACATAGTCATCAACCAATCGATGTGCTAGTCTAATATTCACGTGTGTCCTCACATGAACTCCGACTAGGGACAATTATTAGATAACCATACAAGTAAAGAGTTTCACAAACAATTTACATAATTGCCAATCAATACAAGTTGCAGTATATGGATATTCAAGGAACATTATAAAACTCATGGATACACATGAAATACAATCATCTCTATGATTGCCTCTAGGGCATATTTCCTTGATCTCCCACTTGCACTAGAGTCAATCTAGATAGTATCTAATACCTATTGCTCTTGTGTGCTTCATCATGCCATTGGAGTGGCTTAGTCAAGGGATCAGCAACATTTAAGTCCGTATGTATTTTGCATAACATGACACTACCATCATCAATGAACTCATGAATCATATGGTAACACATGCGAATATGTTTGTTCTTCTGGTACTGTCTAGGTTCCTTGGCTTGTGCAATAGCACCATTGTTGTCACAATAAACGTCCAAGGGATTGGACGAGCCATGAACCACACCAAGAGCGATCAGGAAATTCCTAATCCAAACAGCTTCCTTTGCAGCCTCCGAGGCAGCAATATATTCAACTTCTGTTGAAGAGGAGGCCACTGTATCTTGCTTGGAACTTTTCTAGCTCACAACACCACCATTCATCACAAACACATAACCTGATTGCGATTTCTAGTCATCTGAGTCGTTAAGGTAACTCGCATCTGTGTAACCCTTTACATTGAGTTCAACCTCACCTCCATAAACTAGGAACATATCCTTAGTCCTTCTTAAGTACTTAAGGATATTCTTTACCGCTATCCAGTGACTCTCACCTAGATCAGCCTGGTATCTGCTCGTAACACTTAGAGCATAGGAAACATCTGGGCGAGTACATATCATCGCATACATGATGGATCCAATAGCTGAAGCATATGGAACCCTACTCATGCGCTCTCGCTCATAAGTGGTCGAAGGACACTGAGTCTTGCTAAGTTTAATGCCGTGAGACATGGGCAAGAACCCCTTCTTAGCCTCTTCCATGCTGAACCGTTTCAACACTGTCAATGTACGTACTCTGGCTTAATCCAATTAGCCTCCTTGATCTATCTCTATAGATCTTGATGCCCAGAATATATGTCGCCTCTCCCAAGTCCTTCGTAGAAAAACTAGTTTTCAATTAGGTCTTAACAACCTCGAGCATAGGAATGTCATTTCCAATCAGTAATATGTCATCCATATAAGATTAGAAACACAAGTGATTTCCCATTTTCTTTCTTATACACACAAGGTTCTTGTTCATTTTTGGTGAAGCCAAACTCCTTTATAACTTCATCAAATCGAATGTTCCAACTCCGAGATGCTTGCTTCAGCCCATAAATAGACTTTTGAAGTTTGCATACCTTTCCAACATTGTTTGGATCGACAAAACCTTCGAGCTGCATCATATGCACGTCCTCAGTAAGGATTCCATTTAAGAAAGCCGTCTTGACGTCCATCTGCCATATCTCATAATCGAAATATGCAGCAATGGCTAGAATGATCCGTATAGATTTAAGCATCGCTACGGGCGAGAAAGTCTCGTCGTAGTCAACTCCTTGAAGTTGTCGAAAACCTTTTGCAACAAGTCGAGCTTTATGGATGTGAACATTTCCATACATATCAATCTTCTTATAGATCCACTTGCACTCGATGGCTTTAAAACCATCAGGCAGGTCAACCAAGTTCCAAACTTGATTGTCTCCCATGGACTCTATCTCGGATCTCATGGGAATCAACCATTTCTCAGAGTCTGGGTCCACCATCGCTTCTGCATAGGTCGCAGGCTCATCATTGTCTAAAAAATAATAACTCTCACGCTTCGCGGAGCCTCGCCGACCTTCGTGGATGTGGTGCTTCTATTGCCACGGGTTCCTCAACTTGTTCTGCTACAATAGCATCACTCGTAGAAGCATCCCCGACTGGCTCATCTTGAACTTCTTCAAGTCGCACCGACCTTCCACTCGTTCTTGTTGTGAGAAACTCTTTCTCTAGGAAAACATCACTATGAGCGACAAACACTTTGCCCTCTTCTCGGTTGTAGAAGTAATACCCTAAGGTTTCCCTTGGGTATCCCACAAAAATGCACTTATCCGATTTGGGTGTTATCTTGTCCGACTGAAGTCGCTTGACAAATGCATCACAACCCCAAATCTTTAGAAAAGACAAACTGGGATTCTTTCCAGTCCACATCTCATATGGTGTCTTAACTACAGATTTAGACGGTACCCTGTTTAGTTTGAAAGCTGCTGTTTCTAGCGCATAACCCCAAAATGATAATGGTAAATCCGTCTGGCTCCTCATCGATCGAACCATGTCCAACAAAGTTCGATTATGCCGTTCAGAGACCCCGTTTCTTTGAGGCGTTCCGGGCGGCGTGAGTTGTGGAACAATTCCGCAACTCTTAAGATGATTGCTAAACTCGTGACTCAAATATTCACCTCCACGATCAGATCGCAAGGCCTTTATTTTCTTGCCACGTTGATTCTCTACCTCATTCTAAAACTCTTTGAACTTTTCAAAAGTTTCAGACTTATGCTTCATCAAGTAGACATAGCCATATCTACTAAAATCATCAGTGAAAGTAATGAAGTAGTGATATCCTCCTCTGGCTATCGTGCTCATTGGTCCACATACATCAGTATGTATGAGTTCCAACAAGTCCGTCGCTCTCTCGGGAAACCCCGTAAAAGGCGTCTTGGTCATCTTTACAAGTAAACAAGCTTGACATGTCTCGTATGATTCAAAATCAAACGAAGTTAGAAGACCATCACCATGGAGCTTCTTCATGCGCTTTTCACTTATATGCCCCAAACGACAATGCCATAAATAGGTAGGACTCAAATCATTTGGCCAAAGCCTTTTAGCACTAGCATTGTAAACACATGCATTATCAAGATTTAAGATAAATGACCCATTCACAATGGGAGCATCAGCCATAAACATAGCATGCTTAGAGATTACACAACCATTGTTTGTACTCGCGAATGAATAACCATCCCTCATCAAACATGAAGGTGATAAAATGTTTTGACCCATACTAGGAATGTAATAACAATTATTTAACTCCATAATAAATCCTGACAGAAGGTGAAGTTGCATGACGCCGATGAACAATGCAGCAACCCTTGCTTTATTTCCGACGCGAAAATCCACTTCGCCTTTCTGCACTTCTCTAGTTCTTATTAGCCCCTGCATCGAATTACAAATATGACCAACCGATCCGGTATCAAATACCCAAGAGTTAACATAAGAATTTGTGAGAAAAATGTCCACAACATTTACAACAAGCGTACCTGAGTGGGAAGTACTCTTACTTCCACCCTTCTTCAAAGAAGCCTGGTACTTGCTGCACTTTCTCTTCCAGTGGCCATATTCATGACAAAAGAAACACTCAGTGTCTTCTGCAGGTCTAGCCTTTTGCTTGGGTGTAGGGTTTGGCTTAGGGATCGTATCCTTAGCCTTGCCCTTCTTCTTCTGCCAAGAAGTGCCCTTTTTCTTGAAGCTAGGCTTGTTCTGCACAGCCATCACATGGCTATGCCCTGCACACTTCTTAATGTCACATTCTGCTGTTTTCAGCATCCCACATAATTCATTAAGGCCCCTCTCCACCCCATGCATATGGTAGTTTGAAATGAAATGCCCATAGCTAGATGGAAGAGATGCCAAAATGAAATCAGTGGCCAACTCTTGGCCTAATGGAAAACCAAGCTTTTCCAAAGTCTGACTGTAACCAACCATTTTGATCACATGGGGGCCTACAGTGCTCCCCTACTTGCATTCCACAAAGGACTTAGCGACATTGTACCTCTCAGTCCTAGCCTGAGTCTGGAACATGTCCTTAAGCGCAACGATCATATCGTACGCTTCCTGATCCTCAAACTGCTTTTGAAGATCAGGTTCCATGCATGCAAGAACAAGACAACTAACCTCAAGAGATTCATCACATGCTTTCTTGTAGGCATTCTTAAGGGCAGCAGTTGCATTATTAGCAGGTTCATCCGGGATTTGGGTATCTAGAACAGTTTCCTTTTTCTCAGCCCTGAGAACAATTCTCAGGTTACGGACCTAGTCCGAATAGTTTGTTCCATTTAGTTTATCCTTTTCAAGAATCGAACACAAAGCAAACGGTGATGAATTGTTTGGTTCCATTGATCTACAACAAAAATATGCAAAATACTAAGCCACGTAACCATGAA
The DNA here is from genome assembly GCA_023614405.1 of Avena insularis. Taxonomy (NCBI): domain Eukaryota; kingdom Viridiplantae; phylum Streptophyta; class Magnoliopsida; order Poales; family Poaceae; genus Avena; species Avena insularis. Next base: position 203,971,241 of record CM042694.1, read on the forward strand.
AGAGTAAAACATATTAAACAATTTAATAGCATATACTCCCACTTAAATCAACATCCCTCTATTGATACTAAGTGATTCAGGATCCACAATTAACAAGTCGACTAGTGAGCTTTAGCATCACTGCTAGAAGACAAGGTAAATCGTTAAGCAACCTTTGCTAATCATATCACATATGACTCTTGTTGTTGGGTGACATCTCTATGTCAAAACTAGGCGCCCAACCTTTATGCCCCAAGGTCCTTAATTGTTAAGATGACCTTGTTAAGCTCACCAACCCTTATGCGTGTAGGTATCCGATACAAACCCATCCAGCCAAGGAAAACCGCGGCACCCTAATTTCATAGACCCACCAATGATTGTACAGGGCATAGGATGGTGCAAGGTTTGGTTGGAAGGGCATGGTTTAACTTAAACTTTGTGAGGGATCGTTCTACTTCTATCATCTAAGCATGCATAGTAGTAAAACGTATAAGAATAGCATTCACATAGATGTAATACAGTATGGCCCCTTTTTCTCATGGTGATCTCCATCGCCATAGAACCTGTCCACCATGATGATCTCCATCTTCATGCTCTATGCGAGCCATCCTCCAAGTGATGAGTTCTCCAAGAACTAATACAAGCTATTACTCCTAACAGCTAGTAATCAAAATTGCATGGTATTGGGATCATCACAAGTTGGCACACAAGCCATTACAATAATTGACAACACATATGGCTCCAGCCGTGTTGCCCTACTCACGACACGCAGGTCATGAAAAAATACATACATGCATCACATACATTTTCGGGCCATACTGATCACATACATCCTGCAAAAACAAGTTGTGCATAGAATCGCATTCTACCGGATCATGTGAAATCGTAGCACCTATGAACCTTAACGTGATACAAAAGGGGTTACGACTAAGGGGGGGGGTCTAGGGGGTCTCCCCCTGCGGGGTTCGAAGGGTCATGAAAAATGAGAGATCAAATCTATACAATTTTCTTTAAAGATTTTGATCGGCAAATCAAATTTACCATAAAACGACCATAGTTCCGATTCGACCAAACTCCTTTGATCACGGTATGTCGACTCAGATCTAATTCCCGATTCGATCAATCATATTGATATTTGCGTGATTCAAAAGGATTTATGTGTCACTGTCTACCCCGATGGCGGAAACCGACCGGTAGGGGTAAGTCCTTCGACGACCTTAGAATCACAATCATGGAAAATAAGATCATAGATCAATCTAGAACCACCACCATATAGACGATCACATCATCCATATCAATCTACATATCACCATATGCAAACTTCCCGAACCTATGACTGAACAACATCGGCTCTGATACCACTGTAGGGGAATGGGTAGGCTGCACTAGCATAAAATCAAAATTTTGTACCGCGCCAACCAAGAATACTGTGGTCATGGATCACAGGATTACCACTAGACGCGCAGTTTCGGAACTCGATGAAGCACGTCGCGGTAGTGTAGATGTTCTACGTCTCCTCCTTGTCCTCGTCCCACGAGCATCCCCCCTTTGCACGACTCATCCAAGTGCTACAGATCCAGCACCTCCGAGGTATCCACACGTCTGGAGTGGAACCCGTCACACACCAGACTGCTAGGTCTGCACATGCAACACATGCAGAAGAGGAGTGGCGGCTGGGTGGAATGCTCAACCCTATTCAGCTCGCCTCACTCTCTGTTATATAGGCATCCCTAGTGGGCTTCTACATTAGCAGCCCATTAGCAGCCTAAGCCTGGTCTAATTCGGATCCAATCCCCATTCGGTTTCCAGCCCCTAAAGTGTGTGACCCTATAGGTTCATACACGTATAGTCATGACACAAGTACACTTACTCCGTCAATAGTTGGTAGCGGCCTCTAGCAAGACGTGCGAACTCCTAAACGCATATAAAGATCATTCAGACGAACCATCACAAGGTTGAGTACATGTCTTTCCCTTTGCCTCACGATATTTGGTCTAGCTCCAAGCTGACCTCTCTTTCTCGATACTGTGATTCGGAATCCCTTTACTAGGTTAACTCTTAACCATATGTAGCACGGCCATGCATTTCTTGATTCGATCACTCGAGGGGCCCAGAGATATCTCTCTCAAGTAGAGAGGGGCAAATCCCATCTTGATTGACCGATGCCTTGCAGCATGTATCAGGACAAACCTGAAAGCTACCTTTATAACTACCCAGTTACAGAGTAGTGTTTGATAGCCCCAAAGTAGGTCGATCCACATCTCAAGTACATGCGACAATCTCAGGTCTAAGGACAAAACATACTACCTTTATAACTACCCAGTTACAGAGTAGTGTTTGATAGCCCCAAAGTAGGTCGATCCACATCTCAAGTACATGCGACAATCTCAGGTCTAAGGACAAAACATACATGATGTGTAGAGAGAGCTGCAAGTATTATTTCTAGTCTCAAGTTGGGTCAGTCCAACCCCATGTTCATAACATGTGTCCACATCATTGGTTTGACATCTCCATGTCTATGACTTGCGAAACATAGTCATCAACCAATCGATGTGCTAGTCTAATATTCACGTGTGTCCTCACATGAACTCCGACTAGGGACAATTATTAGATAACCATACAAGTAAAGAGTTTCACAAACAATTCACATAATTGCCAATCAATACAAGTTGCCCGGTATATGGATATTCAAGGAACATTATAAAAACTCATGGATACACATGAAATACAATCATCTCTATGATTGCCTCTAGGGCATATTTCCTTCAATATGCTAGTAGGTAGGTATGGTGGACTCTTTTGAATAACTTGGTTTAAGGAGTTGGATGCATGAGTGGAACTCATACTTGGTTACGGAGGCTAGCAAAAGACTGGGAGCGACAAACTAAGAGAGCAATAATGGCCATAATCATGCAGAGTGACAAAACATCATTGATCAAAGCATAAAGTGATACTACAAGTTGAAAACTAAAGGATCATAAAGGCTATGGTGACTTTAGATAGTCATAACATGGTGTGAGCATGCGCCAAGTCAACCCAAATAAAGCATCAAAGGAGAATACCACTATACTATGCTTTAATATGCTAAAACAACGCATGATTCATCCAAGGCACATTAAGCAATCTCAATTGTTTATAACAATTCATGCTACAGCAAAGAATACTAAGCATAAAGACAAAACAATATCAAGCATGGCATGACAAAGCATAGGCCACAGTCAAAAACGAGCTCTCTTTACCACTTAAGCATGAACTTTCCTACTCTTTTCCAAACCAAACAAAACTATTTGAAAACCAATGTATTAAAGAGGGGCTCCAACCAATTTATTCATCAAACTAAGCAAACGAAAAACCAAAACAAAAACGAAAAAGAAGACGCTCCAAGAACAACACAACTGTGCATGAAACAGTAAAAATGAAGCGTTTGGATGAAACCTGGGATTTTTATTGATGAAGAGGGGGATGCCTTGGGCATCCCCAAGCTTTGACGCTTGTACTTCTTGGATATTTCTTGGGGTGACACGCGTGGCATGCCCAAGCTTTTGCTTTAGTCCATCTTTCATCTCATTACTCGTTCCTTCCATACACCTGAAATTTTTCCTTCATACAAAACTTCACACAATCTTTATTAGCAACATTAGTGCACTCAAGATAATAAGTCTTTAAGGTTCAGTTCCAACATCAATAAAACTTCCATTAAAACACTAGATAATGTAGCACTTCCCTCAAAAAGCTCAATTCCCCAAAAGAACTCAAAAAGGAACCAACAAGAAGCAAATGCAGAAAATGGCAGAAACCTGTCAAAACAGACCAGCAGGTAAAGACGATTTTTTAGAAGACCTTCTGTTACTCAAATCAAAAAGTGTTGAACTAACAAAAGTTAGATAATAACCTGGGGCAGAAGCACAAAAATTCACACCTCAAAAGGACGTACAGAGATTTTACATGAATTGTTACGGTGAAGCACATAAATCTGTTTCGGGACAGCAACTTTACCAATCATTACTTCTCTCTCATTAGAGGTTACTCTTGGCACAAAAAGCAAATGAAAAGGATAAGGAGCGGTTATTACTGAAGTAATAACTTCCAAGACTCATCTAAAACTTTTGGGTTATCTCCCAATAAGTACTTTTCTTTAACGCCTTTAAGTTAGGCTTGATAGTTTGAGAAGATGCTCACATAAGAAACATGAATTAAAGTAAAAGAGAGCATCAAGAAGCAAATTAAAAACACATTTAAGTCTAACCCACTTCCTATGCATAGGAATCTTGTAAGAAAATAAATCAAAGAAGCACATAGTAACAAGAATGGGTAGATAAAACAAGAGCAACTTCAAAACTTTTAGCACATAGAGAGGTGTTTTAGTACCATGAAAACTTCCACAACCAGATTTTCCTCTCTCATAATAATTTTCAGTAGCATCATGAATAAACTCAACAATATAACTATCACATAAAGCATGCTTTTCATGATCTACAAACACTAGAGCTTTATTATAAATATTTTCAAAATAATCCTCAGGAACATGACATTCGTCCTCCTTTGGTAAGCATTGGGGACAATCGAATAATGTAAGGGGTAAAGAGTTACTCTCATTAGAAGGTAGGGATGGGTAGATCCATTCTTCCTCCTCTTGATAATCACTCTCCTCCTCTTTTTCATCCAATGAGCTTCCAGTTTCAGCAATTTCTTCTTCCATAGGCTCCTGCAAGGCATTAGTCTCTTCCATTGGTGGAGAGCATCTATTAAGATATTCAAGAATATAGCCATTTTCTACCTTGTAATTATCAAAGCAAAATTTAAGTATATCTTAAACCTCATATTTATAAGGTGAATCATCAGTATTTTCAAGCAAACTAGCAAGTTCAAATGCACCCTTTCCAAGCAATAAATTCTTCGATTTGTTCCACATCATAAAAGTCATAATTCCCTTTAACATAAGAAGATATGGTAACATTATCATTATACTCACATTGAAAAGGGAGATGTTTATACCTCCTACAGCAACAAGATTTATCAAAGCAATAAGTAACATTATAAGTAGAGCACAGGTTTATAGCAATGGTATACAATTTATCAATTTGTTCCCATAAGTGTTTCCCTTTTTGTGACAAGCGGTGTTCCTTATAATAATATTTTTGTTCTTCTGTGAACCCACCTTGCCAATAAGATTCAGTTTAAAAGAAACCAACCATTGATAGTAAGCATGATAAAGCAAGACAATAACAGACCAACAAAAATACCAACTATAGAAGGAACTAATTTTTTGTGTTTTTGATAAAGAAACAAGCAAACAAAGCAAAAAAACTAAGCAAAACAAAAATAACAAAGTAAAGAGATTGGTTATGAGGGACTCCCCTTGTGAAGATGTCCTTGACTCCCCGGCAACGGCGCTAGAAAAAATTGTTGATGGCCCAAATATATCGAGCTCGTTGGGGAACCCCAAGAGGAAGGTATGATGAGCACAGCAGCAAGTTTTCCCTCAGTAAGAAACCAAGGTTATCAATCCAGTAGGAGCAAGGAAACACCCCAAAGGTGTAGCTAGCTGAACGTTGGCAGGGCGCACTACCGGTGCCAGCAGCAACATGGAGACCTGCACAACACAACCACAGAACTTTGCCCCCAACTTGCGATGAGGTTGTCAATCTCACCGGTTTTGCTGAAAACAAAGGATTAAACGTATCGAATGGAAGGAAGTAATAGTTTGCAGAAAGTAAAAACAAAGCAGTAAACAGTTTGTAGATTGAATGTAAAAGAAAGGACCGAGGTCCATAGTTCACTAGAGGTGGTTCTCCTTAAGATAGATAACATGTTGGGTGAACAAATTACAGTGGGGCAATTGACAAACATCGAGAAAGCATACAAGCATATACTAATCATCTTGACTCCTTTGAGACTTGATTGGGCATTACAACATTATACATAGACCGCCAACCAACTGCATCTATGACTAATAATCCACCTTCAGGTTATCATCCGACCCCCTCCAAAGATTAAGTTGCAAGCAACAGATTATTGCTTTACGAATTGCGTGTAAAGTAAACAATACGATTGTTCTATGAACAAAGGATTGTTGTTTTCTCCCTAGTAGCAATAGCACATCTAGTACCTTAGAGATTTCTGTCACTTCCCCAGATTACCAGAGGCATGAACCCACTATCGAGCATAAATACTAACTCTTGGAGTTGCTAGCATCTACTTGGCCAAGATAGCTACTAACAATGGAAAGCATGCAAGATCACAAATAACAAAGACATGATAGAATCAATAATCAATCTGAAATAGCATCTCAATATCCATCGGATCCCCGCAAACACAACATGCAGAATTACAAATAGATGATCTTGATCATGAACGGAGCTCACAAGATCTAGACATGAAAGCACAATGGAGGAGAACCAGCCATATAGCTACTACATGGAGCCGTAGTCCAGAGATGAACTACTCACGCATCACACCGAAGGCTTGCATGATGATGTAGAAGGCCTCCAGGGTGAATTCCCCTCTCCGTCAGGGTGCCGGGAAGAACTTCAGATCCCTCCCGATCTAGGGATGGAGACGATGGCTGCTACAGACTCTTTCGTGGATTTTTGATCGGGTACTTAGGGTTTTGGTATCGGAGGCAATATATAGGCGGAAGGAGAGGCCGAGGGTCTTGGGGTTGGCTCCACCACTGGCGCTGGCTGCCCTGCTCACGGCCAGGTGGTGTGGCCAGGCCCCATCCCCTCTCCGTTTCGTATTCTGGCTCCAAATGTCTTCCGGTAAAATAGCGACTTTGGCTTTTGTCCCGTCCAATTTCGAGAATATTCATTTTCTGACTTCCTAGAACCAAAAATAGCAGAAAACAGGCAGCTGGCACTGTGGCTCTTGTTAATAGGTTAGTCCATGAAGTCATATGAAAAGTACTCCAAAGTGTGGACAAAACACAAGAAAGTAGATAAAACCAAGCATGGAACATCAAAAATTATAGATACATTAATGTATCAGTGACCATGCCCTGATCCGGAATCCATATGAAATCAGTACCACCTTACTCGACCCCCATCCCCACCACCACCCCCACCCCACCCAAATGACCCAATCGATTAGAGAAGAGGAAAAATATCCTGATTAGGTGATTCCGAGGTGAGCAATAAGCAAGAACTCCACAATCAAAGCATACCGAATACTACTACTCCTAGTACTAATAGTACCCCCAATGGCCCAATCAAAAGCAAATTAAGCAAAAGCCAGATTTCTAGGTGAGCAAATACACCCACCTATTTCAACAAGAACTCCCCAATCGGAAGTTGTACCAGTTCCAACAGTTGCTTGCTGGATGTGAGCTAACTAGTGATGGTTTCTTGTCTTGTCGTCGGTAGAAAGGCATGGGCAGGGGAGTAGTAGTACTAGTAGTAGTAGGGCTGGGTAGTACACTTTTTTCTACAATAAGTATTTTTAAGTGGAAGTGGCGGGAACATTTTGCCAAGAGAGAATCCCGAATTTTTGATCCTAGCTATCACGTGGTGGCCTACAACTGTTTCAAGCGGGACCCACGTCAGGGGTGAGTTAAAGAAGGTCCCACATCAAGTGGGTGAGATAATTGACCGAGCCAACCTCCTCCTTCCCTTGGTACCAGTACTAGTTTTCCTGGGTTCCTCTCCAAGGACAGAGAAAATCGCCCCTCTTCGAATCAAATTGATCCCAGCTTATTATCCTTCTGCTGATTCATCTCACGGAGCAGTGGACAGGACGGCGATAGTTGCAGCATAGGGCACCAGCGCTGGGGCCTCAAATACAGTTTAGAAACCGATAAAATGATAAGCTCGGATTTCAGACTAGAAACACACACAAACACACATATACTCCGTATATACTAATATACGGAATAGTTTCCAATTATAGTTCTGCTAACAAAGGCCTAGAAATCATAATATCGTAGCTCCATATTACAGAACTACGATAGTAGCGAACCAATCATGGGATTTCTCTACACCCCAAGAGTTTTGCAGCTGGGATAGTGGTCATGAACGGCACCAAAAGTACACCCCTGACAATCAGCAGCCCTGCATCAAATCCATCCAGACGCAGTGTACCCAATCCATAGCCTCAGGTATAGGCTCATCAATGAACAGGTTATCATGATTACCATTAAAGTCCTCTTCGGTCGTCTGCTTCTGCGATTAGTAGATTAACAGATACGTTTATAGACAAACATCAAAGACACACAACCTGAACATTTGTCATTCTACAGATATACCTTGTCATCTGGCATAGCGGTAGTACCAAAAATGAAACCTGTTTCATGCAGCTTATGCTTTTTCTCTCCTCCCCCTTCTCCAAGTTGATCTAGATGCTCAGGAGCTGCCTCTGTCAGTTGATCTAGTTGATCAACATCTGCTTCCCCTACTTGATCTTGATGATAAAGATGTGCTTCCACGGTTCATATGGAGGATCATATGGTTCACCATGAAATACCCATCTAACATATGTGCTTAGCATCCCAAATGTAAAAATATGGTCTTCCACTAAACTTTGAGGCAGCACCCTACGATTCGCACATAACCGGAAGGGGCAATGTACTTTTGAGTTGTCACAATGAGCTCTAACAAATCCCATAAATCGTAGAACATCAAGGATACGTTTAGTGCTGCCTAATGGAGCAATCTCTATCCAAAATCTGCCCATCTATTTAATTATGACATACAAGGTTGGTTATTATTAAAAGAAAAGCACGAAACATATAGATGAAGTACAAAAACTATATATGCCTATGCGTTTTAGCAAACATATTGACAACAAAAATCGCTGAAGGTATTTAGGAACACAGATCCAGCGCAGAATAAACTATGACCATGCAGATTGAGGACAAATTAAACTACGTAGGAGTATTTGAATGGGCAATAAAATGCCAACCAGATCGAGCAAGAGATAGAAGGACTACCGTGGGATCGACGTGCCCACCGGTGCGTCTCAAGAAGACCTACGGGTAGGGAAAGCTTCTTCGCGCATGTTGGTGATGAGGAGCGGCCGTAAGCGCATCTGTTTTGTGGGGAAGGGGGTGAGGCCTAGGCGGCGGAGGATGGAAGTTAATACAGAGCGCGAAGGGGTGCAGAGGGATAACTTTGGAAATTCTGACCTACCCTACTTTGGGCACCACCATATACGTGGCCCACCTTCCAGTCACCATAGATCAAAATTGATCCAAAACTTGTCAAAATACAACTTTATGTTTTACCATGGAAACTAATGCACATAGCATTGCACTTTGCGAATGAATGGCTTTATGTCAAAAAGTTATTTAATTTCAGCATCTTTAGCTAGGAAGCTTGGAAACTCATGAAAGTAGGGCATTATCCATCAAATATAGAATCTCGTTTGTAAACAATTGCTTGAAATGCCAAGATGCACCGATCTACCAAATATGGACAGGTTTGTAAGCTTGGTTGGTGAAGATGCTTCAATGTATGGAGTAGTACAAAAGATGAAAAAGGTACAGAAACTATGGCTATGACCTTGATCCTCTTGTTTGAAAGCCTTGAATTAATGTTCATTAATTTCGGCAAATGTCAATAAACTCATTAAATGCTGGAAAGCATACATCCCCGTGGGTCTATCTGACGGGGACACCATTCCAAGTGGGAGTAGCGTACCTTAGAAGCTTCAACTTCAAAATTTCGGAAGAGCGCCGAAATATCCCGCCCACCCATTCAAACATCCCGCCCATCCATTCAAACATCCAGCCCCCCAAAACAACATCCAACCCCAAAAATTATTTTATTGCACAAATTTAGCCTGGAAGCTTGAAAGGGCGTTATACATTGTGTGAAAAAAGGGGGCGGTGGCATTTTGAGCCATCATCTTTGTAGTTGCTGCACAACAAAACAAATCGTTGTTACTTGGAAATTCGAAAACAAACTTCAAATTTGGAAGCAGACATATTGGTTGATTTGCAAAGATGACCCATCTACCAAATACGGACACGTCATCATAAACTATTTCCATGACCTTGGTCACCTTTTTTTGGATGATGGTCATCTTCTTGAAAGCCTTAAATTGTTCGAAAATTTCAGAAAATGCCTAGAAACTCATTTAAATGCTGGGAAGCAACTCTCGCTGGCATGTGTGCCTAGATGGTGACAGCGCGTCCGAGAGGCCCCACGCCGGAGTAGCGTATGCTAGAAGCTTTGACCTCAAATTTTGGTACGGCGCCCAAACATCGCACCCATCCATTAAAATATCCCGCGCATCCATTCAAACATGCTTCACCTCTTTCTAGAATGCAAAATTCCTCTTCTATCCCTCCTCCGGAAACAAGAATCCGAGGGAGCACTGCAATAACAGAGGGATATAGGTGGTAAATTTGCATTCTCCCAAGTGCAGGTATCATGGACTTATAGATCAAAATCTGAGATTCGATCTTTCATTAAATTACGGTAACGCCATTGTATTCCACGAATATAACAATAAAGTTTGAAAATTATTGGAAATGCCCTAAACCCTCAACCCCGCACGTAGCATGCATTTATCGATCAAAAATTGATATATTTTCATTAAACTTGTAACTCCATTCTATTTGATGAATATAAGCATAAATCTTGAGCATTATCAAAAATACCCTAAACAACCCCTAGTAAAATCTAAACCTAAAACTCCAAACCCTCAACCCATAAACCCTAACCAATCAGGTATCATGCACTTATAGATCAAATTTTGAGATACTTTCAATGAGTTAGGTAACGCCATATTCTATTCGACGAATATAAGCATAAAGCTTGAGTATTATTGAAAATTCGATAAACCCCCTAATCCCTATTCAGTCCATAAAACCTAAACCATAAAACCATAAAACCCTAAACCCTCGACCCATATAAACCCTACCAAGCATGTATCATGGACTTATAGATCAAAATCTGAGATTCGACCTTTCATTAAATTGCGGTAACGCCATTCTATTACACGAATATAATAATAAAGTTTGAACATTATTGAAAATGCCCTAAACCCTAAAACCCTAAACCCTCAACCCCGCCTAAACGACATTGGAAAATGAGGTATCACATGCACTTGTAGATCAAAATTTCAAATAAACTTTCCTAAAATTGTGCTAAGGCCATTCAATTCCATGAATATAAGCATATATAAAGCAGCTTGAACATTATTGAAAATTACCAAAAAACCTAAACCCTAAACACCTAAACCCCCAAAACCATAAACCCTAAACCCTCATCCCCTCAACCCCTTACCAAGCAGGTATGATGCACTTATAGATCAAAATCCGAGATACTTTCATTAAATTGCGATAACACCAGTCTATTCCACGAATATATATAAGCATATATATATAAGCTTGAACATTATTATTGAAAATTCATAAACCCTAAAACCAAGAAAACCCTAAACCCTAAATACCAACCTTAAACTCCTAAGCCCTAAACCCTAAAATCCTAATATACCATAAACCATAAACCCCTAAACTCTCAACCCAAAAAACACGAACCCTAAACCCTAGGCTATATATATCTTGTGTGGAAACTAGGGCAATGGGATTTTGAGTCATAGTTATTTGTAGTTTCTTCATGACAAAAGCCATTGTCGTCGCTTGAAAAATTGAAAATAACTTCAAATTCAGAAGCTTCCTTTGTAAATAATATTTTAAATGCCAATAATACAGACCAATCTACCAAATACAAACATGTTGTTATAAACTATAGCAAAGGTGTGGCCATGACCTTGGTCACCTGGTTTGAAAACCATGCAAATTCATACATGGTACGCCATATATCGTATGACAAAATTAAAGCCATTATTATGGATTGGAGCTTTTAAAATAACTCCAAATATGGAAGCTCTTTTTCTAAACAATGTTGAAATACCAATATGCACCAATCTACCAAACATGGTTACATTATCATAAAGTATGGTAACACATATGGCCTTGACATTGGTCATCTAGTTTTTGAAAGCCATGAATGTTCAAACATGGTATGCCATATCGTGAAACGTGTTTTTTAAGAGTTATCAAATTTTATATATTTTCATGCAAATTAGCCAATGCACACAGTGAGACACCAATGGAGAAACCAATGGTTGTATTTCGTTTTATATTTTGTTTCTTTATTTAAAAAACTGGCCCAAATTTGGTGTCATTACTATTCATATCAAAAAATTGAAATCTTGCAAAACTCTCGGTGGTTCTCCAATATTTGACTAATTTGGTACCTTTAAACTATTTTTAAAAAGTCAAGAGCAATCTATATCACACACTTTGTAGTTCATAAATAGACATACTTACTTTCAATCGTCAAAAAGTTATTTAATTTCATCATCTTCAGCTAGGAAGCTTGGAAACTCATGAAAGTAGGGCATTATCCATCAAATCTAGAATCTCCTTTGTAAACAATTGCTTGAAATGCCAGGATGCACTGATCTACCAAATATGGACAGGTTTGTAAGCTTGGTTGGTGAAGATGCTTCAATGTACGGAGTAGTACAAAAGATGAAAAAGGTACAGAAACTATGGTTGTGACCTTGATCCTCTTGTTTGAAAGCCTTGAATTAATGTTCATTAATTTTGACAGATGTCAATAAACTCATACATGCCTGTGGGTCTATCTGACGGGGATAGCATCCCAAGTGGGAGTAGCGTACCTTAGAAGCTTTAACTTCAAAATTTCGGCAGAGCACCGAAATATCCTGCCCACCCATTCAAACATCCCGCCCATCCATTCAAACATCCAGCCCCCCAAAAAATATCCAGCCCCAAAAATTATTTTATTGCACAAATTTAGCCTGGAAGCTTGAAAGGGCGTTATACATTGTGTGAAAAAAGGGGGCGGTGGCATTTTGATCCATCATCTTTGTAGTTGCTTCACAACAAAACAAATCGTTGTTACTTGGAAATTCGAAAACAAACTTCAAATTTGGAAGCAGACATATTGGTTGATTTGCAAAGATGACCCATCTACCAAATACGGACACGTCATCATAAACTATTTCCATGACCTTGGTCACCTTTTTTTGGATGATGGTCATCTTCTTGAAAGCCTTAAATTGTTCGAAAATTTCAGAAAATGCCTAGAAACTCATTTAAATGCTGGGAAGCAACTCTCGCTGGCATGTGTGCCTAGATGGTGACAGCACGTCTGAGAGGCCCCACGCCGGAGTAGCGTATGCTAGAAGCTTTGACCTCAAATTTTGGTACGGCGCCCAAACATCGCACCCATCCATTAAAATATCCCGCGCATCCATTCAAACATGCTTCACCTCTTTCTAGAATGCAAAATTCCTCTTCTATCCCTGCTCCGGAAACAAGAATCCGAGGGAGCACTGCAATAACAGAGGGATATAGGTGGTAAATTTGCGTTCTCCCAAGTGCATCACCCCATCCACGTTTCCCAGCCCTTCTTCAATATTTACCTGCCCGCCCAGTCCGACCTACACTGACTTTTTGGACCCACTATGCAAGTGACCCACATGTTAGTAAGCCAGAATTACGGGAAGTACATCTTCCCATTGCTTGTTGTTCAAAATTCGAACATTGTTCGCTAAACCGAGATAAAATCGTTAAAATCATCCAACCTGGCTTATACTATCATTCCACTATGTCAGAGTAAAAGCTAAAAAAACAAAGCCAAAAACACGTTCGTAGCTTTATAAGCCAAAAATCAAAAGCCAGAATTAGAGCCCAACCAAACATCGCCTAAATCTCAAGGAACTCTTCCTGTTTCTCCCTTGTTATAGTACCTGGGTACCTTCAATTTTATTTAACAAAAAATATGACCAAGCAGGATATCATTGACTTGTAGATCAATTTTTGAGATACTTTCATTAAATTGCGGTAACATCATTCTGTTCCACGAATATATATAACCATAAAGTTTGAAAATATTATTGAGAATTCACAGAATCCTAAACCATAAAATCTAAACCCCTAAACCCTGACCAAGCAGGTATTGTGCAACTATAGATCAAAAATTGAGATACTTTTGTTAAATCAGGTAATGCCATTCTATTAGACGAATATAAGCATAAATCCTGAGCATTACCAAAAATTCTCTAAACCCTAAACCGGAAACAAACCTTAAAACTAAACTGTACAACCCTAAACCCTCGACCCATAAACCCTAATCAAGCAGGTACCATGCACTTATATATTAAAATTTGAGATACTTTCATTAAATTACGGTAAGACCATTCTATTCCACGAATATAAGCATAAAGCTTGAACATTATTTAAAATTTCTAAAACCCTACAATCTAAACACTAAACCCTAAATACTTACCAAACACGTAGCATGCACTTAGCGATCAAAAATTGATATATTTTCATTAAACTGGTAACTCCCTTCTATTCGATGAATATAAGCATAAATCTTGAGCATTATCAAAAATACCCTAAACCCTAAACAACCCCTAATAAAACCTAAACCTAAAACCCCAAAACCCTAACAAATAAACCCTAATAGATCAGGTATCAGGCACTTATAGATCAAATTTGGAGATACTTTCAATGAGTTAGGTAACGCCATATATATTCTATTCGACGAATATAAGCATAAAGCTTGAGTATTATTGAAAATTCGATAAAACCCCTATACCCTATTCAGTCCATAAAACATAAACCGTAAAACCCTAAAACCCGAAACCCTCGACCCATATAAACCCTAACCAAGCAGGTATCATGGACTTATAGATCAAAATATGAAATTCGATCTTTCATTAAATTGCAGTAACGTCATTCTATTCCACGAATATAACAATAAAGTTTGAACATTATTGAAAATTCCCGAAAACCGAAACCCCTAAAACCCAAATCCTAAACCCCTAAACCCTAAACCCTCACCAAGCACGTAGCATGCACTTATAGATCAAAATATAAGATAATTTCATTAAATTGGGTAACACCATTCTATTTGACGAATATACGCATAAATCCTGAGTAATATCAAAATTTCCATAAACCCTAAACAACCCCTAAAACATAAACCCTAAACCCTAAACCCCTAAACCCTCAACCATAAACCCTAACCAAGCAGGTGTCATGCACACATTGATCAAAATTTGAGATACTTTCATTAAATCAGCTAACACCCATTCTGTTCTACGAGTATAAGCATAAATCTTGGGAATTATTGAAAATTCGCTAAACCCTAAACCCTAAACAACCCTTAAACTAAATCATAAAAACCTATAACCCTAAACCCTCGACCCATAAACCCTAACCAAAGCAGGTATTGTGCACTTATACATCAAAATTTGAGATACTTTCAATAAATTGATGTAATGCTATTCTATTCAACAAATATAAGTATAAAGCAACTTGAACATTATTGAAAATTCCTAAAACCCAAAACCCTAAACCCCAAAAACCCGAAACCCTAAACCCTTACCAAGCACGTAGCATGCACTTATAGATCAAAATTTGATATACTTGCTTAATTTGGTAGCATTTTATTCGATTTAATATAAGCATAAATCTTGAGCATTATTGAAAATTCCCTAAACCCTAAACCCTAAACAACCCCTAAAACCTAAACCCTAAAAACCCAAACCCTCAACCCATAAACAGTAACCAAGCAGGTATCAAGCACTTTATAGATCAAAATTTGAGATACTTTCAATAAATAAGGTAACGTCATTCTATTCAACGAATATAACAATACAGCTTGAGCATTGATAAGTCCATTTTGCATCACTATTCTATATCATAATTTACTGTTATTCATTGATATATTTCATATAAGAGATGATACTTATGTTATTTCATCTGTTTTTTGCATGGTTGATGACTTTTGGAGCATGGACCGCTGCAGTCAGGATTCTGATGGAAAAGGTGCTGTTTGGAGGCAAAATTTGCGAAGATCAGAAAATCCGGGAAAATACATGGGAAACTCTATTTTTCCAGAAGACGAAGATTGCCAGAAGGGGGAGTGGAGATGGGCCACAGGGGGCCCACACCACCCCTTGGCAAGGGCATCCCTAGGCCACGCCAGCAGGTGGTGTGGCCGCCCTGGCCGACTCCAGGATCTCCCCTCTGGCGTATATTATCCTCTCGAAACCCTAACACCTGGGGAGCGACCATAGAAAGATTCTGCCACCTCTACGGGGTGGAAAATACCGAGAGAGAAAGATCTCTCCGGCAGACAGAATTCTACCATGGGAATTCCTTCCCAGAGAGGGGAGATCGTCACCATCAACACCACCATCAAGCTGGACTTCATCGGGATCATCATCATCTCCACCAGCACCATCATCACCACTTCATACCGCTGTAACAATTGGGTTGAATCTTGCATAGTTCTTAGGGGAAACTTTCCCGTGTTGATTACTCCTTGTAGTTGATGCTATTGAGTGAACCACTGAATTATCGTTTATGTTCAGATTGTTACATATCATTATATCATCTCTGATCTTGATCCATATGATGTCTTGTGAGTAGTTCATTTAGTTCTTGAGGACATGGGAGAAGTCATGTTGTTAGTAGTGGAATTGTGTTGAGAAAGATTCAATAGTTTGATATTTAAGTTGTGGTGTATTTCTTCTAGTGGTGTCATGTGAACATCGACTACATGACACTTCACCTTTATGGGCCTTGGGGAATGCATTGTGTATTTGGCTACTAATCGTAGGGGTTGCCGGAATGACAGAAACCTAAACCCCCGTTAGGAAACCTTTGCACAAGGGATGTCAGGGTCTTAGAGTTTAAAGCTGTGGTTAGGTTTCTACCTTAATTACTTTCTTATACTTATGGATGCTTGCAAGGTGTATAATCACAAGTATGTATTAGTCCTAGGAAGGTTGGTACATTAGGACAGGTTCACCCACACAACACTTAGCAAACTAAAGAAGATTAATCAACTATATGAAGCGAAAGCACTTGACGATATTCCC
Source organism: Avena insularis (assembly GCA_023614405.1). Taxonomy (NCBI): domain Eukaryota; kingdom Viridiplantae; phylum Streptophyta; class Magnoliopsida; order Poales; family Poaceae; genus Avena; species Avena insularis. The sequence goes on from CM042694.1 coordinate 203,988,092, forward strand.
GTGTGTCCTCGAGAACGTTTGGTCATCTTAAGTAATACAACCGGCTGGTCCTTTGCTAAAGAAAGGATTGGGCCACTCGCTGCATTTATTATTATTGTCTTTTATTTACTCGTACTTTATTTACCTGCATTATCAAAAACCCCTAAAAATCCGTTTGCTAAGTATTCACAGAGAATTCATGTTCCAAGCCATTCGCCAACACCTTCTGCTCCTCATTGGGTTCTACACTCTTACTTATCGAAAATACTGCGATACACCCCCTATACTTGTGGGTCATCAAGGCTATTTTCTGGCGCCGTTGCCGGGGAGTGAAGCGCTATTAGAGAGTGGAACTGGTAAAGGAAACTTCTACTACGAGTATTGTTTACTTCTGTTACTTGCTTTACTTTCAATATGGATAATTCGCTGAGTTTCTTATTTTATAATGCTACTACCACTGCTAAGGTAGTACATGAAGCACCACCTGCTGAGAATGATACTTTTAAAATACCTACAAGAATTATTGATCGTGTTATGGATAACTATTATGTTGGAGATCGAACTGTCCATCCTGGTGATCATTTGCTCTTTATACACGAATTATGCGGGTTGTTTAAGTGTGCAGGTATTATAACAGATCAAGTCAAAAAGAAGTTATTCTCATTATCACTGAAAGGAAGAGCCGAGGAATGGTATAAGCTGCTGAAGAATGGTCAAGCTCTTGAATGGGAGGAAGTAGTACCTTTCTTTTATTCTAAATTTTATCCTCCTAGTGAGATCCATAAAGATCGGAATCAAATATACTAATTTTGGCCTCTTGATGGAGAGAGTACAGCTCAAGCTTGGGGGAGATTGTAGTTACTAATGCTCAAATGTCCTATCCATGATCTCCCTCACAATATTATTATCAATAACTTTTATGCAAGGCTTTCTCTTCATGATAAGGATCTACTGGATGCTTCTTGTGCTGGATCATTTACACGCATGGAAGAAGGAGCTAAATGGGATCTTCTAGACCGTATTCAAGACAACGCTGAAGCATGGGAGAATGACAAAGGAAGAAAGTCAGGTATAAATTATGATTATGAATGCATTGAATAATTTATGGGAACTGATGACTTTCAAAATATTAAAAATTCTTATGGTTTAGACTCTCAAGCTATTGCAACTTATTTTAAGGCTTTTGCTTCCTATATTGAAGTTCCTAAAAAGAAGTGGAATAAGTATCATGAACCATATAAAGATGTTGCTAAGTGTTTTCCTGCAAGAAATACTAAAGTTTATACTGCTAATCATGTTTTACCTGAACCTTACATTGAGAAAATACCTTTCCCAGTTAAGATAAAGGAACATTCTATGATAGCTAGTATGGTGAATGAAAGTACAAATAAAGTTGTTGAACCTGATAAACAAATGGATGATGAACCTATAATAGCAAATGTGAAAGATTTTGTCACTAAATATGAAGAAGATGGACACACTATCCTCTGTAAGGATATCCCTAATATTGTTTCACAAAGTAGTGTTATGAGAGCTATTATCCCTGTGTTTTCTGTTAGGATAAATGATCATTGCTACAATGGTTCTTGTGATAGTTATATCATTAAATTTATGCATGATACTGAAGGTTATTATGAGAGAGGAAAGACTGTTCTAATGTATCTCAATAATATTAAGTTTCCTCATTTTATGCTTAAAGTCTTTATGTTGCACTTGTTTTGCCTTCCTATGCTAGCAGTCCCTGGGTTCAATAACTTGTTTGCTTACAAAATTCCCTTGCATAGGAAGTGGGTTAGACTTAAACATGTATATTTTTGCTTCTTAATGCTCTCTTTCACTTCAATTCATATTCTTACATGAGCATCATTGAAATTATCATGCCCATCTTAATGGCTATAAAGAAAGAGCTTTTTGGGAGACAACCCAATATATTTTTGCTTTCAGTTTGTTTTTGTTTCCTTGAGTCTTGGAAGTTATTGTTTTGGAAATAACCTCTCCTTATCCTTTTTTTTTGGTTTTTGTGTCAAGATCAACCTCTAATGAGAGAGAAGTAAGATTTGGGGAAGTTGTTGTCCCGAAACAGATTTTTGTGCTTCACCGTAAAAATTCATGAGAGATCTCTGTACGTCGGATTGAGCTGTAATTGTTTGTGCTTCGGCCCCAGGTTATTATTTAGCTTTAGTTAGTTTTGCACTTTTTTATTTGAACAACGGAAGATTTTCAAAAAAATTGATCTTTACCTGCTGGTCTATTTTGACAGATTTTGCCACTCTTGCATTTGCTTCTTAAATAGATTTCCTTTTTGAATTCTTTTTGGGTTTTCGGAAGGAGTTGCTACAGTAGCTTATGTTTTGATGGATTTCAGTTGAAATTGGACTTAAAAGGTTTATTACCTCGCTTACACTAATGTTGCTAATGAGAATTGTGTAAAGTTTTGTGTGAAAAGTTATTGGAGAGAATGGTGAAATAAGAAAGTGAAAGGTTTCATGACTCGAGAAACATGTGTATGAAGATGAAGATATTGATATTATTCAAGTGGTGACTCCAGAAGAATCTACTAAATACCAAGTTCAGAGACCTGTATTGATCAAAACTCGGAGTTGATTCGTACTCTCACCTTCGAGATTAAGGACCTAGGTAAATTAATCAAAAAGCTCATCAAGAGAATACCACCACCACCGACGGATTAATTTGTCATCAGGTTTTGGCATTTCATTGGTTTGTTCCAAGCTTGGGGGAGTGCCGCGGTATTACATCACTATCTTCTATCTTTTTACCTTTTTAGTAGAGTCATATCATGAATAGAGAAGTTATCATGTAGGATGGTTTGCATTATGGAAGTGTCACCCCTCTTGTTAGATATCTATGTATCCCTTGGAGTGAGTTGCCGTTATGGAATATTAATGAGAAGTTCTATCATTTACTCTTTTGCATATATTATATTAGTTTTCAATTCATGGTTATATGATTGATCTTGTCGTTAGTATTGGTATCACTTTGGGATCATTGAGTAAATTTAGTTGGTTTTGGCAAACCTGGCTCGGTCAGTAGCAACACTATTTTGAGAATTGAATGAAAAAGATAAAAGTACTCTTAAAGAAATATAAATTTCATCATCTTTTTTTCTTGATTTGCTCATAAGCTTAGTATTATCTAGTTAAGATCTTTTTTGCTTCCAAGGAAGATTGCATGCTTGTTTTTATCACTTGTATGTTTGTTTGTTTCCTTCAACTCTTATGCTTGCTACCCAGCCTTGCTAGCCAAAAACCTGTACTGAGAGGGAATGCTTCTCGTGCATCCAATCCTTAAAGCAAAACATGTGCCATTTGTGTCCACCATACCTACCTACTATCATTATTGCTATTCCAAGTAAATTCATGTTTTTATCTACCTTACGAATAAAACTTGTTATGTGAAAATTAGTGATTAAAGCTCTCACGAGCTTGATGGCACACTGTACTTTCTTGCACTTAATAAACTTGAACCATTGTGCCCATCTATGTTGCGTATATGCTTGCGCTTTGTAAGTTGTGAATTAGCAGAACCATGCTGTCATGGGGAACGCTTTCAACATTGCACTTGTACTTTGTACCTAGTTGATATCATGCTCTTTTGTTTATGGATGTCATCGGTGTGAAATGAAAGGGGAGCTTGTAAGTCCATGGAGTTATGTATGTGTGTAAGAGAAACGCCTGGGTCGCTTGTCTAATCCATGCCTAATCATGGTGGAAACTTGCATCGTAACCATAATGAGCAATCTATCAAGCATTCTTATTATAAAAAAGAGATAGATATTGAGAAAAAGAGAAAAAGAAAAAAAAGAGATATGAGAAAAGAGGAAAGAGAGAAAAAGCACAATTTTCCCATGATAAATAAGAAGATTGCTGAGATGCTCGTTGTCTAATTGCCTTGTCATTTTGATATGGGGATTCTTCCGTATCATTGGGCAAGGGGTACCCCATTGGCGGTTCTCTATGATACACATATACTTACTATGACAAGAACTTACCGGTAACTAAACTTGATTAGAATGAGGAGCGGCCCTCGTATTCAAGGGACATGAGATTTTCAACTTACAACTTGTCAAGCATATCCTCATATTTGATCACTTTAACCTTAATCACCTAAAGATGCCTATGATAGGGGCAATGAGAGCTGAAAGCTAATAAGTACCATAATTTTTGGAAGCTCTTTATGAAACTTGAAATCCCTACTTCCCTCTGCGAAGGGCCTATCTTTTACTTTTTAGTTGAGTCAGTAAACCTATTCCCTTCTATCTCAAGCAAGTATTTTGAGTTGTTGTGTTTCATTCATTCATATGATGGTTTATTCAATCATTTTTCTTATGTTCCTTGTTTTGCGCATTGCTCTTATCTTAGTGTTTACTACTTTCAAAGCTATCATTTAAAACCAGTTATGTGTGAACTCCAGAAAATTATCAACTATTCTTCGACCAAGAGCTAAGTTTGCCATTACCAATTATGATTTACTTCATGCATATTTATTGTGTTTCCTTTACTTATTGCAAGTTAAGTTATATAATAGTGAGTTGTCTTCTATTATGATTTGTGTATTGATGAATGTGATGCTTCTTGCCCGTATTCTTTTATCGACTCTTCACTCCATAAACCTGAGGTCATTTTTATTGAGCTTAGTTTTCGTTTGGGGTCAAGCGAAGTCTAAGCTTGGGGGGAGTTGATACGTCCATTTTGCATCACAATTCTATATCATAAATTTATGTTATTCATTGATATATTTCATATGAAGAGATGATACTTATGTTATTTCATCTGTTTTTGCATGGTTGATGACTTTTGGAGCATGGACCACTGATGACCCACAAGTATAGGGGTGTATCGCAGTATTTTCAATAAGTAAGAGTGTCGAACCCAACGAGGAGCAGAAGGTGCTGGCTAGTGGTATGGATCAGGAATTCTCTGCAAATACTTAGCAAACGGATTTTTCGGGTTTTTTGATAAAGCAAGTAAACAAAATACGAGTAAAAAAAGACAATAAGAATAAATGCAGCAAGTGGCCCAATCCTTTATGCAGCAAAGGACAAGCCGGTTGTATTACTTAAGATGACCAAACGTTCTCGAGGACACATGGGAAGACAGTCATGTGCTTTCGCTTTGTATAGTTGATTAATCTTCTTTAGCTTGCTAACTGTTGTGTGGGTGAACCTGTGCTAATGTATCGACCTTCCTAGGACTAATACATACTTGTGATTATACCCCTTGCAAACATCCGTAAGTACAAGAAAGTAATTAAGGTAGAAACCTAACCACAACTTTAAACTCTAAGATCCTTACGTCCCTTGTGCAATGGTTTCCTAATGGGGGTTCAGGTTTCTGTCACTCCGGCAACCCCTACGATTAGTAGCCAAATACACAATGCATTCCCCTAGGCCCATGTAGGTGAAGCGTCATGTAGTCCACGTTCACATGACACCACTAGAAGAAGTACACCACAACTTAAATATCAAACTATTGAATCTTTCTCAACACAACTCCACTACTAACAACATGACTTCTCCCATGTCCTCAAGAACAAAATGAACTACTCACAAGACATCATATGGATCATGATCAGAGATGGAATAATGATGTATAACAATCTGAACATAGACAATAATTCAATGGTTCACTCAATAGCATCAACTACAAATAGTAATCAACACCGGGAAAGTTTCTCCTATGAACTATGCAAGATTCAACCCAATTGTTACAGCAATATGGAGATGGTGATGAGGGTGCTGATGGTGATGATGGTGGTGATGATGATGATGATCCCGATGAAGTCCAGCTTGATGGTGGTGTTGATGGCGACGATCTCCCCTCTCCGGGAAGGAATTCCCCTGACAGAAATCTGTCTGCTGGAGAGATCTTTCCCTCTCGGTGTTTTCTGCCCCGTAGAGGCGGTGAAATCTTTCTGTGGTTGATCCCCAAGTCTTAGGGTTTCGGGAGGATAATATACGCCAGAGGGAGAGCCTAGAGTGGGCCAGGGTGGCCACACCACCTGCTGGCGCGACCTAGGGCTGCCCACGCCAGGGGGTGGTGTGGGGCCCCTGTGGCCCATCTCTAGCCCTCCTTCTGGCTTCCTTCGTCTTCTGGAAAAATAGGATTTTCTGTATATTTTCCCGGATTTTCTGATCTTCGCGAATTTTGCCTCCAAACAGCACCTTTTCCATCAGAATCCTGACTGCAGCGGTCCATGCTCCAAAAGTCATCAACCATGCAAAAATAGATGAAATAACATAAGTATCACCTCTCAATACGAAATATATCAATGAATAACAGTGAATTATGACATAGAATAGTGATGCAAAATGGACGACTCCCCCCAAGCTCAGACTTCGCTTGTCCCCAAGCGAAACTGAGCTCAATAAACATGGCCTTAGGTTTATGGAGTGAAGAGTCGATAATAGAATACAGGCAAGAAGCATCACATTCATCAAATACATAGATCATAATAGAAGACAACTCACTATTATATAACTCAACTTGTAATAGGTAAAGGAAACACAATAGAGATACATAAAGTAAATCATAATTGGTAATGGCAAACTTAGCTCTTGGTCGAAGAATAGTTGATAATTTGCTGGAGTTCACAAATAATTGGTTTTCAATGATAGCTTTCAAAGTAGTAAACATCAAGATAAGAGCAATGTGCAAAACAAGGAACATAAGAAACATGATTGAATAAATCATCATATGAATGAATGAAACACAACAACTCAAAATACTTGCTGAGATAGAAGGGAATAGGTTTACTGACTCAACTAAAAAGTAAAAGAAAGGCCATTCGCAGAGGGAAGCGGGGATTGCAAGTCTCATAAAGAGCTCCCAAAAATTATGATACTTACTAGCTTTCAGCTCTCATTGCCCCTATCATAGGCATCTTTAGGTGATTAAGGTTAAAGTGATCAAATATGAGGATATGCATTGACAAGTTGTAAATTGAGAATCTCATGTCCCTTGAATACGAGGGCCGCTCCTCATGCTACTCAAGTTTAGTCATCGGTAAGTTCTTATCATCGTAAGCATATGTGTATCATAGAGAACCGCCAACGGGGTACCCCTTGCCCGATGATACGGAAGAATCCCCATATCAAAATGACAAGGAAAGCAGACAACAAACATCTCAGCTATCTTCTTATTTACCATGGGAATATGGTGCTTTTTTCTCTCTTTCCTCTTTTCATAATATTTTTTTTCTTTTTCTCTTTTTCTCAATCTCTATCTCTCTTTTTTTATAAGAAGAATGCTTCATAGATGCTCGTTATGGTTACGCTGCAGGTTTCCACCATGTCTGCATGGATTAGACTAGCGGCCCAGGCGTTTCTCTAACACATATGCATAACTCCATGGACTTACAATCTCCCCTTTCATTTCACACCGATGACATCCATAGACAAAAGAACATGATATCAACTTGGTACAAAGTACCAGTGCAATGTTGAAAGCGTTCCCCATGACAACATGGTTCTGCTAATTCACAACTCACAAAGCATAAGCATATACGTAACATAGGTGAGCACAGTGGTTCAAGTTTATTAAGTACAAGAAAGTAAAGTGTGCCATCAAGTTCGTGAGAGCTTTAATCACTAATTTTCACATAACAAGTTTAATTTGGGAGGTAGATAAAACAAGAATTTACTTGGAATAGCAATAATGCTAATAGGTAGGTATGGTGGACACAAATGGGAAAGGTTTTGGTTTAAAGGAGTGGATGCACGAGAAGAATTCCCTCTCAGTACAGGTTTTTGGCTAGCAAGGCTGGGTAGCAAGTACAAGAGTTGAAGGAAACAAACTAACATACAAGTGATAAAAACAAACATGCAATCTTCCTTGGAAGCACAAAAGATCTTAACTAGAGAATACTAAACTTATGAGCAAATCAAGAAAGAAAGATGATGAAATTATTTTTCTTTGAAGGTACTTTTATCTTTTCTTTCAACTCTCAAAAAGTGTTGCTACTGACCGAGCCAGGTTTGCCAAAACCAACTAAATTAACTCAATGATCCCAAAGTGATACCAATACTAACAACAAGATCAATCATATAACCACGAATTGAAAACTAATATAAGCTATGCAAAAGAGTAAATGATAGAACTTCTCATTAGTATTCCATAATGGCAACTCAAACCAAGGGATACATATCTAACGAGAGAGGGGACACTTCCATAATGCAAACCATACTACATAATAACTTCTCTATTCATGATATGACTCTACTAATAAGGTAAAAAGATAGAAGATAGTGATGTGATACCGCGGCACTCCCCCCAGCTTGGAACAAGCCAAGGGGATGCCAAACCTGATGACGAATTACTCCTTTGGTGGTGGTGGTATCCTCTCGATGAGCTTCTTGACCAATTTCCCCAAGTCCTCAATCTCGAAGGTGAGGGTACGAATCAACTCCGAGTTGTGCTCGATGCAGTGCATGATCATGTAAGATTGTGGATCCTAGCTCTTGTGATTCCTTTTCCGCTCTCCTTCCTTGCGATCTTCTTTTCCTGCATGGTTATAGATAAAGGTATGGAAGGGACTCTTGGTACTTGGAGAAGGTGACCGTGGAGCCAAGCAGTGACGAGGAGGTTTCCCCCCAGTCTGCATCCGTGCAGTCCTTCTAACCCTGGCAGGTTTTTTCACCACTCCAATGCTTGCAATGGTAGTGTCGGTGTGCGGATGTTGGCCTTGCTCCTTTTCATCACTTTTGATCTCCTTCTCCTTCCCAGGGTCTTGGAGGTCTTCCTCCATAGGCTCCTTCCCTTGATCCTTGGCGGACACCATTGTGCTTCTAAACCTTCAAAGAGTATCTCCTGGCAGAAACAGATCAAAACAAAAACACGATGAAAACACGATATACGAACCTCGGGGGATCCGGGGATTATATATTACGAAGTTTCGTAACAAAAGGAAGGTTCTGGGAGAAAACGAGTTGGAGGCGGAGTCCGGGGTGGACTCACCACCTGGTGGCGCGACCAGGGGTGGGCCCACGCCACAGGGTGGTGTGAGCCACCCTGGCTCCGTTTTCGTCCCTTTTTCGCTTCGTAACTTTCCTTATTGACTAAAGACTGCAAAAATATAATTGGATAGTATTTTCGCAGAGCTTTTCTTACCAGAACTGTTACCTATTTGAAAACAGACTCTGCAGGTCTCTGAATTTGGTATCTAGTAGATTCTTCCGGAGTTACCACTTGAATAACATCAATATCTTCATCTTCATACACTTATTACTTGAGTCATAAAACCCTTCTCTTCCTTATTGCACCATTATCTCCACTTCCTGGAAATTTCTTTCACACAAAACTTCACACAGTTCTCATTAGCAACATTAGTATAAGTTAATTGGTAAAACCTTTTGTGTCCAAATTCAACTGAAAACCATCAAAACATAAGCTATTGAAGCAACTCCTTCTGAAAACCCAAAAAGAATTCAAAAAGGAAATCAAATAAAGAAGCAAATGCAAGAGTGGCAAAAGTCTATCAAAACAGACCAGCAGGTAAAGATCTATTTTTTCGAACATCTTCTGTTGCTCAAATCAAAAAGTGCATAACTAACGAAAGTTAAATAACAACCTGGAGCAGAAGCACCAAAAATTACAGATCAATCCGACATACAGAGATCTCTCACGAATTTTTACGGTGAAGCACAAAAATCTGTTTCGGGACAGCAACTTCCCCAAATATTACTTCTCTCTCATTAGAGGTTGATCTCGACACAAAAACCACACAAAAAAGGATAAGGAGAGGTTATTACCGAAGTAATAACTTCCAAGACTCAAAGAAACAAAAACAAACTGAAAGCAAAAGCAAATTGGGTTGTCTCCCAAAAAAGCTCTTTCTTTATAGCCATTAAGATGGGCATGATAATTTTGATGATGCTCACATAGGAATATGAATTGAAGTGAAAAGAGAGCATTAAGAAGCAAAAATACACACATTTAAGTCTAACCCACTTCCTATGCAAGGGAATTTTGTAAACAAACAAGTTATTGAAACCAGAGGCTACTTGCATAAGAAGGCAAAACAAGTGCAACATAAAAACTTTCAGCATAAAACGATGACACTTGATATTATTGAGATACATAAGAACACTTTTCCCTCTTTCATAGTAACTTTCAGTATCATGCATAAACTTAACAATATAACTATCACAAGGACCGTCATAGCAACGATCACTTATTCTAACAGAAAACACAGGAATACTAGCTCTCATAACACTACTTTGTGAAACAATATTAGAGGTATCCTTACAAAGGATAGGGTGTCCCTCTTTCTCATATTTAGTAACAAAGTCTTTCACTTTTGCTATTATAGGTTCATCAACTTTTTGTTTATCAGGTTCAATAGCTTTGTTCATACTTTCATCTACCATACTAGCCATCATAGAATGTTCCTTTATCTTAACTGGGAAAGGCATTTTCTTAATGTAAGGTTTAGGTAAAACATGATTAGCAGTATAAACTTCAGTATTTCTTGTAGGAACACTCTTAGTAATATCTTTATAAGGTTCATTATACTTATTCCACTTCTTTTTAGGCACTTCAATGTAGAAAGCAAAAGCCTTAAAATAAGAAGCAATAGCTTGAGAGTCTAGACCATAAGCATTTTTAATATTTTCAAAGTCATAAGTTCCCATAAAAGATTCAATGCATTCATAATCATAATTTATACCCGACTTTCTACCTTTGTCATTCTCCCAAGCTTCAGCATTGTCTTGAATACGGTCCAGAAGATCCCATTTAGCTTCTTCCTCCATGCGAGTGAATGATCTAGCACAAGAAGCATCCAATAAATCCTTGTCATGTAGAGGGAGCCTTGCATAAAAGTTATTGATAATAATATTGTTGGGGAGCTCATGAATGGGACATTTTAGCATTAGTAACTTCAATCTCCCCCAAGCTTGAGTTGTACTCTCTCCATCAAGAGGCCAAAAGTTGTATATTTTATTCCGATCTTTATGAATCTCACTAGGAGGATAAAGCTTTGAATAAAAGAGAGGTACTATTTCCTCCCATTGCAGAGCTTGACCATTCTTCAGCGGCTTATACCATTCCTCAGCTCTTCCTTTCAGTGATAATGAGAATAACTTCTTCTTAACTTGATCTGTATTAATACCTGCACACTTGAACAACCCGCATAATTCGTGTATAAAGAGTAAATGATCGCCGGGATGGACAGTTCCATCCCCAACATAGTAGTTATCCATAACACAATCAATAATTCTTGTAGGTATTTTAAAAACATCATTCTCAGCAGGTGGTGGCTTATCTACTACCTTAGCAGTGGTAGTAGCATTACCAAATAAGAAACTCAGCAAATTATCCATAACGAAAATAAAGCAACTAGCAGAAGTAAACAATACTCACAGTAGAAGTTTCCTTTACCAGTTCCACTCTCCAATAGCGCTTCACTCCCCGACAACGGCGCTAGAAAATAGTCTTGATGACCCACAAGTATAGGGGGTGTATCGCAGTATTTTTGATAAGTAAGAGTGTCGAACCCAATGAGGAGCAGAAGGTGCTGGCTAGTGGTATGGATCAGGAATTCTCTGCAAATACTTAGAAAACGGATTTTTAGGGGTTTTTGATAAAGCAAGTAAACAAAGTACGAGTAAACAAAAGACAATAAGAATAAATGCAGCAAGTGGCCCAATCCTTCTAGTGGTGTCATGTGAACATCGACTACATGACATTTCACCTTTATGGGCCTAGGGGAATGCATTGTGTATTTGGCTACTAATCGTAGGGGTTCTGGAGGATGTAAACCTGAACCCCCGTTAGGAAACCTTTGCACAAGGGATGTCAGGGTCTTAGAGTTTAAAGTTGTGGTTAGGTTTCTACCTTAATTACTTTCTTGTACTTGCGGATGCTTGCAAGGGGTATAATCACAAGTATGTATTAGTCCTAGGAAGGTCGGTACATTAGCACAGGTTCACCCACACAACACTTAGCAAACTAAAGAAGATTAATCAACTATATGAATCGAAAGCACTTGACGATACTCCCGTGTGTCCTCGAGAATGTTTGGTCATCTTAAGTAATATAACCGGCTTGTCCTTTGCTAAAGAAAGGATTGGGCCACTTGCTGCATTTATTATTATTGTCTTTTATTTACTCGTACTTTATTTACCTACATTATCAAAAACCTCTAAAAATCTGTTTGCTAAGTATTTATAGAGAATTCCTGCTCCAAGCCATTCGCCAACACCTTCTGCTCCTTGTTGTGTTCGACACTCTTACTTATCGATAATACTGCGATACACCCCCTATACTTGTGGGTCATCAAACATTATTCTAAATTTGCTAAACTCTAAACCCTATACAACGATAAAACCTAAACTATAAAACCCTAACCAAGCAGGTATAATGCACTTATAGATCAAAAGTTGTGATACTTTCATTAAAGCAGGTAATGCCATTCTATTCGACGAATATAAGCATACATATTTGACCATTATTGAAAAATCGCTAATCCCTAAAACCTAAACAACCCATAAAACCTAAACCGTAAAACCCTAAATCATCGACCCATAACCCTAAATCAGCAGGTACCATGCACTTATAGATCACAATTTGAGATACTTTCGTTAAATTGTGGTAACGCCACTCTATTACATGAATATAAGTGTCCACACCCGGATTTTTAATCCCAGGTGCCCGTTATGCCATACCTCGCAATCCCAGGATTACCATTTTTGCGAGACATAACGGATTGGATATCATAGTACATCATCCATTACAAACCATACATAAGGTCTTACACAAATATGGATCTCATGATCCAGGTCTTAATACAACAAGCAGCGGAAATAAAAGATAGCGTAGCAGTGGGGTCCATCTAGGCACATGCAATGACGAAGGCAGATAGTCCTAGTTATCATAGTCTTCCATCGACCATCATCCTGATAATCTCCTTCATAGTCTGGCCATGATAATAGCCAGGGACAAAAGCCATGAGTACTCTTTAAGTACTCGCAAACTACTACTAACAAGTAGTAATATCCTAAATTAAAATACTGAATCTAAGTTAACTATCAAGTTAAGTTTGAAGCCTAAGCTAAGTTCAGAAGCGAAGAAAGATAAAATAAAATTCTAGAGTCACTTAAGTTGGGAAGCTATTATCATCAACACAACCCTGTTGTGGTCAAGTCAAAGATCATCATTCATTTCAAGTTATTTGGAGAACATCTGACAATGAAAACAGTATGGCCATTCCAATAATCCATAATCACATGACAAGTTATTCAATAGTTTGACACTCTGCAGAGGTGGTACACTTTCACCACAAGATTCGATACATCTGTCAGGGATAACCCGGAATCATCATACTTAGTATGCAGATAAACAAACATAACCTTCCCTTTACACACCCTAGTATAAGCACCTCTCCTATGAGCATGGCCTCCCAACCATGACCATCAGTCATCTTGGGCACTGCATAGGTGGACAACATTAAGAGGTAGCCTCAGCTCAAGCCTCTCCCGTGAGGGAACTAATACTAATGCATCTAAATTTCCAGCTAAGCCTTACCCAATTCAGGCAATGTGGTTGTACGGTAAAATTTGGAATGGTATCGCATCCGAATCCAACCATCAGTTTTATAAAGGGGTTAAGGCTCATGCCTTATCATTTTCCACATCATAAACCAGTTGTGTTTCGTAACACATGTCAAAACATCTCAATAGAATGACTCATCATTCCAAGGTTTTCATAACTCATTTTCACCAAGTATTCCCATCTAAAGTGACTCAAGTTTTTGATCTACTCTAAACTACTAAGTTAAGAGTGTTCACTAAGGTGGAAAGATGGGATCAATCTCATGCCATAGAATGATATCTAAAGGTTTCTAAGTAGGTCAAGTTTTATACTTTTTATGCTACCTTCAATTTTAAGTAGAGAACTTTGTATAATCTAAGGTGTGGTAAAACTTGTCCATGAGACTTGGGGCATTAATAGTGAAAAGGGGTGTGATTAAAGCATGCTTAAGGAATCTTTGCTAAACCATCTAGTTTATTCTAGCTTGCTAAGGTAAGTTTGCAAGGGTTAACTTGCCCTGCTAATAGTGGCTTGCCTTGGTTGGTGCAGTGGTTGAAGTTGTCTTCTTCTTCTTCTTCCTGGTAGAACTCCTCCTCCTCGAGAGTTTGGTCGGTGCTATCGTCTAGAAATACATAGGGAGTGCACAATCACCAAAAAATACTTAACTAGGCTAAGGAGCATTCTAAAGCACACAATTTATGATCTATTATCATCACAAACATTACTAGTTTTAATTCAATAGTTTTAATCTTTTTATTTTAGAAAAGTAATTTCTACTCATTGAAATGTTAACTAAAATTTAATATTCACCACCAAAATATGAGATCATGTGGACACATGTCCTCACCACATATTCCACAGGTGGGAATGAGATTTAAAGGTTGGATCAATATTACTTTAGTTTAAGTTTATTATTTAATGATTTAAAGTGACTAGAAATGCCTATATAGCATTATTTTGGTACTAGTCCAAAGTCACTGCATGTAAACCTTAATATTATTACATATTTGGATAGATATGATGAAATGTGATTTTTGAGAGTTGGAATCAACTCAAAAGCTGACTTGGTTGATTTTATAAAAATGTTGCAAGTTGTAAAAGCTTATGTCTTCTCATTTTTATTAGGAGAGATCTATAAATCTAATTGAATTAAATCCAACGGGCTTGGATAGAGCATTTCAATACCTTTCAGACAAAATTAGTTTTATGCAAATTGGATTTGTCAAACTCACAGAATTGATTTTTGAAACACAGGACAACAACTTTATTCTAACTAAAAAGAAAAATCCTAATTTGAATTTCCAACGCGCGCGGGAACGAAATGGGCTAGCCCACTGCGCTCCGCGCGGCGTCGCGGGCTGACTTAAGCGAGGACCCCACCCGTCAGTGGCATAGGGGGGTGCGAAGCGGTATGGGCGAATGGTGGCCGTGCGATCTGGTTCTAATCCAATGGCTGAGGGTCATCGTCGACGTTGGGCAACGCCGGCGAGACAGAACCCTAGCATGGCCAGTGGGGGTCGTTGGGGGCTCACCGTTCAGCGAGGTCGGCGGCGAGGCGACGAAGTCAATGACGGCGAACCTCCTGGTACCGGCAGCTTCTCCTGGGGCGGCCTGGATCAACGGCGCCCTTCTCCTCCCTAGGCGGCGGCTCCGGCTGCAATTCCGGTGCTCTGGTGCTCGAGCGGCTCCAGCTGGTGGTGGGGAGTGAGTGTGAGAGGTGGTGAGTGAGATGGTGTGCTCAAATCGGCCGGGGGTGGCCTCTATTTATAGTGGCGAGAGGGGACCGACGGGGCACACGGTGAGCTCGTCATGGTCGATGGTACAGACGGCTATCAGCATGGGCGACGGTAGGGGGCGGTGCGGTGCTCCCTGGCGATGCTCAACGACACGGTGGCGAGACGTGGGGCGGTGCGGTTTGGTCTGGAACACGCGATGCTCTGCACGGCAGAGGCGGCGTCTTCAACGACGAGCGGTGGCTGTGCGTCATGGGGCGTCGAACGGGGATGTCTGGCGGTCTCCTAGGTCGGTGGCGATCATGTATGCAAGCGGCGAGGGCGGCGCGCCGTCTGTGGGCGTCGGTCGAGGGTCGCGCTCTAGCGCATGCTCGGCATGGTTGCTGGCGGGCTGGGCGCGGTCCGTGCGTGTGGTCCAGGGGTTGGCAAGGTTCGGGCGCTGGACAGGGAATGGCGGTGGACGGTGGGCTGCCTCCTAGACAAGGTTGGCACGGCTAAATCTCCTCCTAGCTTGCTGTCTCCACTGGGGTGGCATGGTGAGCTTCGGCTGTTCACCATTGATGTCATTGCCCAGGTTATAGTGAGTCTAGTGCTTGGTTTAACTTGCTAGCTGATCTACTGAGATGGTTGTGAGCTAGAGAGGGAACAAGTTAGGCTTCAATCACTGCTCATAATAGTGTTTGGTTTTTGTTTGATTTGTGTCTGCCACCTGTTCGATGAAATGGTAGCAAGAACTCAAGTTTTGAATTTTGAAAAGATTTTTGGTGGGTGTGCTAAGTTGGTGCTGGTGAGTCTGTAGATGCTTGGGTTTTGAAAGTTGAGCTTGTTTGAGTGGTTTTTGAAAAAGTGGGATCTTCCCATGTGATAAAGATTCAATTTTGAACTGTTATTTAAAATAGTTTACAGAAGGATTTTAGAAGATCAAAAGGTGGGCCTTGGTATCTCATTATGTGTACTAGCAAGGGGTGCAAAGATCAAGAATTTTTTCTTTAAATTTTTGTTTCATAGGAATAGCCAAAGTAGACATGGGAGTTAATTTTGGAAAAATGACCATTTCTCCATTTTAAATCTTTTTGATTTGATTTTCTTTAGAAAAAGTTTGGGAATGATGTAGATGATGTTTAAATCACCTAAGAAACATTTTACAAGCATTGGATCACTTAATCATGGCAATTCAAACAACTCCTATTTAAATGCACATAATATGAAGGCTTTCATTTTAAAAATGGAAAAGTTTTTGTTAACCCTATTTTTGGATGATTGGATCTTTGATAAACTTGGATTGAAGTTTTGGGATGTTACAAACCTTCCCCCCTTAAACAAAATCTCGTCCCGAGATTTACAAAGAAAACTAGGAACTAAAAAGATTTGGGAACTCTGTCCTAATGTAATCTTCGCGTTCCCAAGTGGCTTCCTCCTCGGTATGGTTGCTCCACTGAATCTTGAGAAACTTGATACTCCTGGTCCTGGTGGTCCAGTAGGCCTCTTCTAAGATACGGATGGGCACTTCCCGATAGGTCAGGTCGTTGTTGATTTCCACAGCTCTGTGATCGATGTTCTTGAAAACTTCAGTGTTCTCCGGCACTTCTAGGCATTTGCGGAGTAACGAGATATGGAACACATTGTGGATGGCTGACATCTCTTCGGGCAATTCCAGCCGATACGATACTTCTCCTCGACGGTTCAGAATCTTGAAAGGTCCGATATATCTGGGCGCTAACTTTCCCTTCAGACTAAAGCGTTGAGTTCCCTTCAAGGGTGAAACCTTGAGATATACGATATCTCCGACATTGAAAGTCAGGTCTCTCCTTCTCTTGTCAGCATAGCTCTTCTGTCTGGATTGGGCGGTCTTGAGGTGCTCACAGACTTTGTGAACTTTCTCTTCGGCTTCTCGGAGAATGTCGGGTCCAAAGATTTGACTCTCTCCTACTTGCGACCAATTTAAGGGGGTGCGACATTTTCTTCCGTATAGGAATTCAAATGGTGCCATCTGCAAACTAGCCTGATAACTGTTGTTATATGAGAACTCATAATGGTAGGCGCCTTCCCATTTTGATCCGTATTCCAACACATGTTCTAAGCATATCCTCAAGAATCTGGTTGACTCTCTCGGTCCATCTGCTTATGGGTGATAGGCGGTACTGAAATTTAACTTGGTTCCTAAACCTTCTGGACTTTCTCGCCAAAATCTTGAAGTAAACGGGTTCCTCGATCGATACAATGGTCTTGGGGGTTCCATGCGGACTAACAATTCTAGCAATGTACACTCGCTAGTTTTGCACTTTGGTAGGTTGTCTTGACAGTATGAAGTGGGCTACCTTAGATAGTCTATCAACTATGACCCAGATTGAGTCATTTCCCTACTAGAAGTAGGTAAACCGTGATAAAGTCCATCCCGACGAATCCCATTTCCATTCGAATCGCAATGGTTGCAACAACTCGCAGGTCTCGATGCTCGCTTGACTCTTTGACAAATGTCACACTTGGCGATGTAGCTTCCGATCTCTCGCTTCATATTGTGCCACCAAAATTGCTCCTTCAAATCTTGATACATCTTTGTTCCTCCGGGGTGGATAGAATAAAGGGTATCATGAGCTTCCTTCATGATAACTTCTTTCGCCTCTGAATCACGGAACACAGATACATCCTTTGTACCACAAGATTCTTCTTTGTCTTCGTGAATCCAGTACTTTGCCTGTACCAACACGACGCTTGATCCCGTTGATACTCATTTCCTTCTGGGCTTCCTTGATCTAGCTAAACAAAGTGGGTTGAAGTTCAATGCTAGCTAGGAATCCTTTGCTAACTACTTCAGTCCTAAACTGCTCCAGCTCCTCATACAAACTTGGTTGCTTCTCTTTGATCATGGTGTTAAGCCTACACGGCAATCTGCTAAGAGCATCCGCTACCACATTGGCTTTGCCGGGTGATAGTGAATGTCAAGGTCATAATCCTTGATTAACTCTATCCATCTTTTTGCCTCATATTTAGCTCCTTCCGGTGAAGATATACTTCAAGCTTTTATGATCTGAGTAAATCTCACAGCGATTACCCATCAAATAGTGACGCCATGTCTTCAACGCCGTAACCACGGCCGCTAGCTCAAGATCATGGGTCGGATAGTTCGCTCATGTTGCTCAGCTTGTCGCGACAGACACGCTGATGACTTTGCCTTCTTGCATCAATACACATCCTAGGACAATCTTGATGCGCCACAATACACATCAAACGGCTTCTTGATGTCCGCATGATCAAAATTGGGGCTGATATCAATCTCTTCTTCAGCTCCCTAAACCGGCTTCACACTTGTCCGCCCATTCAAACTTCTTGTCCTTCTTCAACAATTGGGTCATTGGTCGGCTATGCTCGAGAATCCTTCTACAAACTTGCGATAATATCCCGCTAATCCAAGGAATGAACGAACTTGGGTTTGATTGGTTGGGATTCCCATTCTTCTACATCTTTGATCTTGGTAGGATCAAGAGACTCCTCCCAAGACACAACATGACCTAGGAATCCTACTTCTTTCAGCCAAAACTCACACTTGCTGAACTTGGCATATAACGATGCTCTCGTGGTTCCTAGGATGATTCTTAGATGTTGCTCATGCTCTTCTTCGACTTGGAGTAGATAAGGATGTCGTCGATAAACACAACTACAAACTTATCTAGGAAATTCAAAGATCTTATTCATGAGATTCATGAAATAAGAGGGCATTGGTTAATCCAAAAGACATAACCAGATACTCGTATAAACCATAGCGAGTAGTAAAGGCGGTCTTCGAATATCCGTTACCTAATCTTAAGTTGGTGATAACCAGTCCTAAGATCAATCTTTGAGAATACCGAGCTCCAACCGATCAAATAGATCCTCTATCTTTGGCAAGGGTACTTGTTCTTGATGGTGACATCATTCAATTTTTGGTAATCTGTGCACGTACGGTTGCCTCCATCTTTCTTGTCGACGAAGAACACCGTTGATCTCCAAGGCGGCGCGCTATTGAATCAAGCCTGTTGCTAACATGGCATCCAACCGCTTCTTCGCCCACTAACTCGAGGGGTTCATGGTATAAGGTCTCGGCTATAGGTCCGGTCCGGGATTAGTTCGATAATGAACTCAATATCCCTATCCGGGCATACCGGCAATTCATCCGAATACGTCGGGTATTCACGGACTACTCGACTTGGTCAATGGTAGGGTGGCTACACTCTTGTTGCACTTGAATTGACGGGCAAGGTTTCGTAGATATGTTCTCGTTACTCGTAACATCTGGTCATGGTGATGGCTTTCTTAGCATACTATCAGTCCTGATGCCTTGACATCCAGTCCATGCCTAGTACTACTTCCAATCCTTTGGTTCCAAGTACAATTAGGTTGGCATAAAAATCTATCCCATGTATTCTGATAGGTACAACTTTGCAAATTTTTCTAGCTTTGGTAGTTGAGCCAGGGATTTGAACTATCATGACATGCTTCAAGTTGGTTGGGCGAATCTTACTAGTGCATACAAATTCTTCGGTGACAAAGGAATGCGATGCTCCAGAATCAAACAATACTCTTGCTAAAACTGAGTTGACAGAAAACATACCCAGCACTACATATGGCGCTTCTTGGGTTTCTTCTGCGTTCATGTGGAAGAGACGACTGTTGCGGTTGTGCTGGTTCCCTGGGGAAAATCTCCTTCCTGGCTGAACACGACGCTGCTGCTGAGCTGGGGCATTCACATTGGCATTGACGGCAGCCTTCTTGGGACACTCATTGGAGTAGTGACCTTTCACTCCACACTCAAACAGTGATCTGGGACTTGTCTTTGGCTGCGACCGTATAGCATTGCTGCCGCCTGGGTGCAAAGGTTGTTGTTGTTGTTGCTCTTGGGAGGTGCACGGTTGAAATGATTGGCATTACCAGAGTTGTGACTGTTTCCTCCGGACTTCACATTGCCTCCGCTACGGTTGGGGTAGCTTGGGCGAGAATTCGAGGGTCGGTTGTTCCTTGGTGCATATCCTGGTGAAGGGTTGGGACGGTACTTCTGGTGACTGTTGGATCCAGACTGCTGCATCATACGACGCTTGCGGTTGTCGCTTTCGGTTAATCTTCCTTCCATCCGAATGGCGAGTCGACTAGCTCTTCGAGATCATCAAACGGATGTTGACGAGGACATTCTCGATCTCATCATGCATCCGCTCAAGAATCTCTCCTTCTTCTTGGCCTCCGTGGATCTCATTGGGTGCATATCCGCAAGTGACAGAATTTGTCACGGTACTCTACCACCGCTCATTCTTCCTTGCTTCAACTCACGGAATTCATCTCTCATCCTGTTGACAAGACCTTGCGACGTGGGTGCGGCTGAACTTGAACTTGAATGCTTCCCAGTCATCACTTGACCTTGGTTCATAGTGCGGATGCTATTCCACCAAGCTCTTGCATCTCCTGCCGATAGTGGGTGGCGAATAGAACTTTCTCATTTGCACCCACTCGCAACCTCTAAGTTGTTTTCTATGGTCCGCAACTACCATCAAGATCTAGTGGGTTTTCGATTGGTTGAAGATTGGGGATTTGTGTTCGAAAGTTTTGAGTTTGGATCCTTGGTGATCCTGATTTCCATGCCCTTGGTTGTTGAGAGCCATCTGGCGATCTCGCTGCAGTGTTGCTAAGTTGGCTTGACGCTCGCCCCGCTTGCTTCATGATCCGCTATGAGATTCTGCAAGATCTGCAAAGATTGGGTCCCGCGACGAGCTGCTTCCTCCTTGGTTTCCACGAGGACCCTGGAGATTTAGATAGATACAGGGCTAAGAGGGAAATTCTAAGGGTCATGGTTTTGAGGTTTACACAGCTAAAACTTTGAGTTAGACTCAGGTTTCTCAACTAATCGCTTTTCATTCATGCAAACAAGCACACGATACAACACACACCACAACAATAAAGGGAAAACAGATGGTTTGAAGAACCATTCGCAGTTACGATACAATGAGATGATACATCTCATGCTACGACAGGTCTAGTGCATCCACTCATCGTCGATGAAGTCGGAATCTTCATCTTCAGTAGAAGTCCACGATCCTCCTCCGTAAAGTCATCATCGTTGCTGAGGTAAGAATCCATATCTCCTTGGATGTCTTCACCCTCATCTTCTTCTTCTTTTGCTACAAGCTGAGCTTCGTGCTCCTTGACGGTCTTCTCGTGGTCTGCCACCTTCTTGCGAAGACGGGCGATGGTGCGATCCTTCTTGGCATGCTGGCGACGAACAGACTGGCGGTCTTGGACAAGCAGTGCGAAAGTCTGGGCCTTCCGGTCGGCAATGGCACGGTTCTGGCTAACTCTCGGCATTGTCCAGCCTCATTGCCGGTCATGAAGCAAGAAGTCAAGGTTCTCCACTTGACGCCTTAACTCGGGGTGACCTGGCATCTCCATTGGCATTCCCATGAAGTCACGTCTCGCATAGTGGGTAAAACGGGTTCCTTGGGTCTTGTTGACGCTGAGGGCACATAGACGCATGAGAGCTTCATGCATTGCCTCGCTAATCCATCTAGCCGCTTGTTCTCTCACAGAGAACTGAATTCTCCGGAAGTTGGTGCCTTGATGCTTCCTCAAGGTCTGCGTGACTAGCCACCGAGGTCTCCTCTGGGGTCCTAGAAGTTGAGCTCCAAGAAACTCAAAGTGGGGCCCCAAGAATCTCTGACAGTGAATCGAGATCCCTCTCGAAGATCAACTGACCTCCGTTTCCCATCTGGTAAAACTTGCTGAACCGAGTCTCCATCTACAAGAATTTAGGATGAGGAAGTTAGTGAAGTGATCAAGTGTGTCAAAATTTTAAGTAGTAGTGTAAGAATTTTGAGTAACATGAATTTTTGAGAGGAAGAAAATTCCAAAGGTAAGGAGGAGATAGTTTTTCATAAATACTCACTTTGGTTTTGAAGCTAAGTTTTGGGTTTGACGTCCATTCTAACTAGGGTCTCCTATGGTCGATGGCTCGATACCAACTTGTCAACACCCGGATTTTTAATCCTGTGCCCGTTATGCCATACCGCAATCCTGTGATTACCATTTTTATGTAGACATAACGGATTGGATATCATAGTACATCATCCATTACAAACCATACATAAGGTCTTACACAAATATGGATCTCATGATCCAGGTCTTAATACAACAAGCAGCGGAAATAAAAGATAGCGTAGCAGTGGGGTCCATCTTCAGGGGCACATGCAATGCTGACGAAGGTAGATAGTCCTAGTTATCATAGCCGTCCTGCTAACCATCATCCTGATAATCTCCTTCATAGTCTGTCCATGATAATAGCCAGGGACAAAAGCCATGAGTACTCTTTAAGTACTCACAAACTACTACTAACAAGTAGTAATATCCTAAATTAAAATACTGAATCTAAGTTAACTATCAAGTTAAGTTTGAAGCCTAAGCTAAGTTCGGTTTAAGAAAGATAAAATAAAATTCCAGAGTCACTTAAGTTGGGAAGCTATTATCATCAACACAACCCTGTTGTGGTCAAGTCAAAGATCATCATTCATTTCAAGTTATTTGGAAAACATCTGACAACGAAAACAGTATGGCCATTCCAACTGTCCATAACCGCGGACGCGGCTATTCGAATAGTTTGACACTCTACAGAGTTGGTACACTTTCACCACAAGGTTCGATACATCTGTCAGGGATAACCCGGAACCATCATACTTAGTATGCAGATAATCAAACATAACCTTCCCTTTACACACCCTAGTATAAGCACCTCTGCTATGAGCATGGCCTCCCAACCATGACCATCAGTCATCTTGGGCACTGCATAGGTGGACAACATTAAGAGGTAGCCTCAGCTCAAGCCTCTCCCATGAGGGAACTAATACTAATGCATCTAAATTTCTAGCTAAGCCTTACTCAATTCAGGTAATGTGGTTGTACGGTAAAATTTGGAATGGTATCGCATCCGAATCCAACCATCAGTTTTATAAAGGGGTTAAGGCTCATGCCTTATCATTTTCCACATCATAAACCAGTTGTGTTTCGTAACACATGTCAAAACATCTCAATAGAATGACTCATCATTCCAAGGTTTTCATAACTCATTTTCACCAAGTATTCCCATCTAAAGTGACTCAAGTTTTTGATCTACTCTAAACTACTAAGTTAAGAGTGTTCACTAAGGTGGAAAGATGGGATCAATCTCATGCCATAGAATGATATCTAAAGGTTTCTAAGTAGGTCAAGTTTTATACTTTTTATGCTACCTTCAATTTTAAGTAGAGAACTTTGTATAATCTAAGGTGTGGTAAAACTTGTCCATGAGACTTGGGGCATTAATAGTGAAAAGGGGTGTGATTAAAGCATGCTTAAGGAATCTTTGCTAAACCATCTAGTTTATTCTAGCTTGCTAACCATAGCTTGCTAAGGTAAGTTTGCAAGGGTTAACTTGCCCTGCTAATAGTGGCTTGCCTTGGTTGGTGAAGTAGTTGAAGTTGTCTTCTTCTTCTTCTTCCTCGTAGAACTCCTCCTCCTCGAGAGTTTGGTCGGTGCTATCGTCTAGAAATACATAGGGAGTGCACAATCACCAAAAAATACTTAACTAGGCTAAGTAGCATTCTAAAGCACACAATTGATGATCTATTATCATCACAAACATTACAAGTTTTAATTCAATAGTTTTAATCTTTTTATTTTAGAAAAGTAATTTCTACTCATTGAAATGTTAACTAAAATTTAATATTCACCACCAAAATATGATATCATGTGGACACATGTCCTCACCACATATTCCACAGGTGGGAATGAGATTTAAAGGTTGGATCAATATTACTTTAGTTTAAGTTTATTATTTAATGATTTAAAGTGACTAGAAATGCCTATATAGCATTATTTTGGTACTAGTCCAAAGTCACTACATGTAAACCTTAATATTATTACATATTTGGATAGATATGATGAAATGTGATTTTTGAGAGTTGGAATCAACTCAAAAGCTGACTTGGTTGATTTTATAAAAATGTTGCAAGTTGTAAAAGCTTCTGACTTCTCATTTTTATTAGGAGAGATCTATAAATCTAATTGAATTAAATCCAACGGGCTTGGATAGAGCATTTCAATACCTTTCAGACAAAATTAGTTTTATGCAATTTGGATTTGTCAAACTCACAGAATTGATTTTTGAAACACAGGACATAAACTTTATTCTAACTAAAAAGAAAAATCCTAATTTGAATTTCCAACTCGTATGGAACGAAATGGGCAGCCCATGCGCTCACAGGCGTCATGGGCTGACTTAGCGAGACCCCACCCGTCGCTGGTGGGTTGTATGTAACGACAGTGGCCGTGCGATCAGGTTCTAATCCAACGGCTGAGGGTCATCGTCGACGTTGGGCAACGCCGGCGACACAGAACCCTAACGCGGCCAGTGGGGGTCGTTGGGGGCTCACCGGGGTTCAGGCGAGGGTCGGCGAGGCGGGCAAACGACGAAGTCGACGACGGCGAACCTCCTGGTACCGGCAGCTTCTCCTGGGGCGGCCTGGATCAACGGCGCCCTTCTCCTCCCTATAGAAAAGATATGTCCATGACCTTGGTCATCTGGTTTGAAAGCCATGCATATTCTTACATGGTACTCCATATATTGTGATACAATTTTTTCTCACAAATTATCAAATTTCAAGATTATATTTTTCCATGGAAACTAGCTAGCTAGTGCACATAGTGAGACACGAAGAGAGAAAATAATGGATGCATTTATTTTTATATTTTGTTTCTTTGTATTTTTTAAAATGGCCGAAATTAGGTGTAATTACCATTCATATCAAAACATTGAATTTTCCGAAACTCTCGGTGGTTCTCCATATTTGACTACTTGATATCTTTGAATTATTTTAAAAAGTCAAGAGCAAGGTATATCACACACTTTCTAGTTCGAAATTAGACATATTTACTTCAGATTGTCAAAAATTCATTTTATTGCATAGATTTAGCTAGAAAGTTTGGAAATTCATGAAAGTTGGGCATTGTCCATAAAATCTAGAATCTTCTTTTGAAATGCCAAGATGTAGCTATCTACCAGATATGGATACACTATTATAAACTATAACAGAGATATGGCTGTGACCTTGGTCATCTTGTATGAAAGCCTTCAAAATATATTGTTTATCAATTTCAGAAAATGTGTGGAAACTCGTTTATATGTTGGTAAGCATACTGTCACTAGCGTGTGGGTCTAGACGGGGCCAACACGTGAGAGCGGCCGCGTCGGAGTATGATACGTCCATTTTTCATCACTATTCTATATCATAATTTACAGTTATTCATTGATATATTTCATACTAAGAGATGATACTTATGTAATTTCATCTGTTTTTGCATGGTTGATGACTTTTGGAGCATGGACCACTACATTCAGGATTCTGATTGAAAAGGTGCTATTTGGAGACAAAATTCGTGAAGATTAGAAAATCCGGGAAAATATATGGAAAATCCTATTTTTCCAGAAGACGAAGACTGCCAGAAGGAGGAGTGGAGATAGGCCACAGGAGGCCCACCCCACCCCCTGGCGTGGGCCACCCTAGGCCACGCCACCAGGTGGTGTGGCTGCCCTGGCCCACCTCTAGCTCTCCCCTCTAGCGTATATTATCTCCACGGAACCCTAATACCTAGGGAGCGACTACAGAAAGATTCCGCCGCCTCTGCGGGGTGGAAAACACCGAGAGAGAAAGATCTCTCCGATAGACAGATTTCTGCCGGGGGAATTCCTTCCCGAAGAGGGGAGATCGTTGCCATCAACACCACCATCAAGTTGGACTTCATCGGGATCATCATCATCATCACCACCATCATCTCCACTAGCACCATCATCACCATCTCCATATTGCTGTAACCATTGGGTTGAATCTTGCATAGTTCTTAGGGGAAACTTTCTCGGTGTTGATTACTCCTTGTAGTTGATGCTATTGAGTGAACCATTGAATTATTGTTTATGTTCAGATTGTTAAACATCATTATTCCATCTCTGATCATGATCCATATGATGTCTTGTGAGTAGTTCGTTTTGTTCTTGAGGACATGGGAGAAGTCATGTTGTTAGTAGTGGAGTTGTGTTGAGAAAGATTTAATAGTTTGATATTTAAATTGTGGTGTACTTCTTCTAGTGGTGTCATGTGAACGTCGACTACATGACACTTCACCTATATGGGCCTAGGGGAATGCATTGTGTATTTGGCTACTTATCGTAGGGGTTGCCGGAGTGACAGAAACCTGAACCCCCGTTAGAAAACCATTGCACAAGGGACGTCAGGGTCTTAGAGTTTAAAGCTGTGGTCAGGTTTCTACCTTAATTACTTTCTTGTACTTACGGATGTTTGCAAGAGGTATAATCACAAGTATGTATTAGTCCTAGGAAGGTCGGTACATTAGCACAGGTTCACCCACACAACACTTAGCAGACTAAAGAAGATTGATCAACTATATGAAGCGAAAGCACTTGACGGAATTCCCGTGTGTCCTCGAGAATGTTTGGTCATCTTAAGTAATACAACCGGCTTGTCCTTTGCTGAATAAAGGATTGGGCCACTTGCTACATTTATTCTTACTGTCTTTTATTTACTCGTACTTTATTTACTTGCATTATCAAAACCCCCTAAAAATCCGTTTCCTAAGTATTTGCAGAGAATTCCTGATCCATACCACTAGCCAGCACCTTCTGCTCCTCGTGGGGTTCGACACTCTTACTTATCGAAAATACTACGATACACCCCCTATACTTTTGGGTTATCAAGACTATTTTCTGGCACTATTGTCGGGGAGTGAAGTGCTATTGGAAAGTGGAACTAGTAAAGGAAACTTCTACTGTGAGTATTGTTTACTTCTGTTAATTTCTTTATTTTCATTATGGAGAGTTTCTTATTTTGTAATGCTACTACCACTGCTAAGGTAGTAGATGAACCACCACCTGCTGAGAATGATACTTCTAAAATACCTACAAGAATTGTTGATCGTGTTATGGATAACTACTATGTTGGGGATGGAATTTTCCATCCCAGTGATCATTTACTCTTTATACATGAATTATGCGGGTTGTTCAAGTGTGCATGTATTACTACAGATCAAGTTAAGAAGAAGTTATTCTCATTGTCGCTGAAAGGAAGAGCTGAGGAATGGTATAAGCTGCTGAAGAATGGTTAAGCTCTTGAATGGGAGGAAATAGTGCCTCTCTTTTATTCAAAGTTTTATCCTCCTAGTGAGATTCGTAAAGATCGGAATCAAATATACAACTTTTGGCCTCTTGATGGAGAGAGTACAACTCAAGCTTGGAGGATATTGAAGTTACTAATGCTCAAATGTCCCATTCATGAGCTCCCAAACAATATTATTATAAATAACTTTTATGCAAGCCTTTCTCTTCATGATAAGGATTTATTGGATGCTTCTTGTGCTGGATCATTCACTCGCATGGAAGAAGAAGCTAAATGGGATCTTCTGGACCGTATTCAAGACAATGCTGAAGCATGGGAGAATGACAAAGGTAGAAAGTCAGGTATAAATTATGATTATGAATGCACTGAATCTTTTGTGAGAACTGATGACTTTCAAAATATTAAAAATGCTTATGGTCTAGACTCTCAAGCTATTCCAACTTATTTTAAGGCTTTTGCTTCCTACATTGAAGTGCCTAAAAAGAAGTGGAATAAGTATCATGAACCTTATAAAGATATTGCTAAGAGTGTTCCTGCAAGAAATACTGAAGTTTATACTGCCAATCATGTTTCATCTGAACCTTACATTGAGAAAATGCCTTTCCCAGTTAAGATAAAGGAACATTCTATGATAGCTAGTATGGTTAATGAAAGTACAAATGAAGATGTTGAACCTGATAAACAAATGGATGATGAACCTATAATAGCAAATGTGAAAGACTTTGTCACTAAATATGTAGAAGAGGGACACACTATCCTTTGTAAGGATACTTCTAATATTATTTCACAAAGTAGTGTTATGAGAACTAGTATTCCTGTGTTTTCTGTTAGAATAAGTGATCATTGTTGCGATGGCCCTTGTGATAGTTATATTGTTAAGTTTATGCATGATACTGAAAGCTACTATGAGAGAGGGAAAAGTGTTCTTATGTATCTCAATAATATCAAGTTTCCTCGTTTTATGATGAAAGTTTTTATGTTGCATTTCTTTTGCCTTCCTATGCTAGTAGTTTCTGGTTTCAACAACTTGTTTGTTTGCAAAATTCCCTTGCATAGGAAGTGGTTTAGACTTAAACGTGTGTATTTTTGCTTATTAATGCTCTCTTTCACTTCAATTCATATTCCTAAGGGAGCATCATCAAAATTATCATGCCCATCTGAATGGCTATAAAGAAAGAACATTTTGGGAGACAACCTAGTTTATTCTTGCTTTCAGTTTGTTTTTGTTTCTTTGAGTCTTGGAAGTTATTATTTTGGTAATACCCGCTCCTTATCCTTTTTTGTTTGGTTTTTGTGTCAAGATCAACCTCTAATGGGAGAGAAGTAAGATTTGGCGAAGATGCTGTCCCGAAACAGATTTTTGTGCTTCACCGTAAAAATACGTGAGAGATCTCTGTATGTAGGATTGAGCTGTAATTTTTTGTGCTTCTGCTCCAGGTTGTTATTTAACTTTCGTTATTTTTGCACTTTTTGATTTGAGCAACATAAGATTTTCGAAAAAATTGATCTTTACCTGCTGGTCTGTTTTGACAGATTTTGCCACTCTTGCATTTGCTTCTTTAATCGATTTCCTTTTTGATTTCTTTTTGGGTTTTCGGAAGGAGTTGCTACAGTAGCTTATGTTTTGATGGTTTTCAGTTGAAATTGGACTCAAAAGGTTTTATCAGTTCACTTATACTCATGTTGCTAATGAGAACTGTGTGAAGTTTTGTGTGAAAGAAATTTCTAGGTTAGTGGAGAAAATGGTGTAATAAGGAAGTGAAAGGTTTTATGACTCAAGAAATATGAGTATGAAGATGGAGATATTGATGTTATTCAAGTGGTGACTCCGGAAGAATCCACTAAATACCAAATTCAGAGACCTGCAGAGTCTGTTTTCAAATAGGTAATAGTTCTGGTAAGAAAAGTTCCGTGAAAGATCTGTCCAGTTATATTTTTGCAGTTTTTAGCTAACAAGGAAAGCTACAAAGCGAAAGAGGGACGGAAATGGAGCCAGGGTGGCTCAAACCACCCTATGGCGTGGGCCCACCCCTGGCCGCGCCACCAGGTGGTGTGGCCACCTCGTACTCTTTCTCCGATCCGTTTTCTCCCAGTACCTTCCTTTTGCTGTGAAACTTCGTAATATATAATCCCCCAGATCCCCCGAGGTTCGTATATCGTGTTCTCGTCGTGTTTTTGTTTCGATCTATTTCTGCCAGGAACTATTCTTGAAAGCTTAGAAGCACAATGATGTCCGCCAAGGATAAAGGAAAGGAGCCTATGGAGGAAGATATCCAAGACCCCGAGCAGGAGAAGGAGATCAAGAGGGAAGATGAAGAGGAGGCAAAGCACACCGGCTCTACCATTGCAAGCATTGGAGTGGTGGCAAACCCTGCCAAGACTATGTAAATTGGAGGGAAGCCTCCTCGTTACTGTTTAGATCCATGGTCACTTCCTCCACGCACCAGGAATCCTTTCCATACCCTTATCCATAAGCATCAACACCAGAATATGCCCAAGGAGAAATTACCCTCCAATTGGGATTTGCCTTGTTCTATCCATGCAGGAAAAGAAGACTTCAAGGAGGCAAAGTGGGTAAAGAATCGCAAGAGCTAGAATTCGCAACCCGACATGATCATGAGCCGTATTGAGCAAAACTCGGAGTTGATTCGTACTCTCACCTTTGAGATTGAGGACTTGGGGAAACTGATCAAATAGCTCATTGAGAGAATACCACCACCACGGAAGGAGTAATTCATCATCAGGTTTGGCATCCCCTTGGTTTGTCCCAAGCTTGGGGGAGTGCCGCGGTATCACATCACTATCTTCTATCTTTTTACCTTTTTAGTAGAGAAATATCATGAATACAGAAGTTATCATGTAGGATGGTTTGCATTATGGAAGTGTCCCCTCTCTCTTTATATATGTATCCCTTGGTGTGAGTTGCCATTATGGAATATTAATGAGAAGTTCTATCATTTACTCTTTTGCATATCTTATATTAGTTTTCAATTCATGGTTATATGATTGATATTGTTGTTAGTATTGGTATCACTTTGGGATCATTGAGTCAATTTATTTGGTTTTGGCAAACCTGGCTTGGTTAGTAGCAACACTATTTTTGAGATGTGAATGAAAAGATAAAAGTACTCTTAAAGAAATATAATTTCATCATCTTTTTTTCTTGATTTGCTCATAAGTTTAGTATTCTCTAGTTAAGATCTTTTGTGCTTTCAAGGAAGATTGCATGTTTGTTTTTATCACTTGTATGTTTGTTTGTTTCCTTCAATTCTTATACTTGCTACCCAGCCTTGCTAGACAAAAACCAGTACTAAGAGGAAACTCTTCTCGTGCATCCAATCCTTAAACCCAAACCTATGCCATTTGTGTCCACCATACCTACCTATTAGGACTATTGCTATTCCAAGTAAATTGTTGTTTTTATCTACCTTCCAAATTAAACTTGTTATGTGAAAATTAGTGATTAATGCTCTCACGAACTTGATGGCACACTTTACTTTCTTGCACTTAATAAACCTGAACCATTGTGCCCATCTATGTTGCGTATATGCATTGTGTATTTGGCTACTTATCGTAGGGGTTGCCGGAATGACAGAAACCTAAACCCCCGTTAGGAAACCATTGCACAAGGGACGTCAGGGTTTTAGAGTTTAAAGCTGTGGTTAGGTTTCTACCTTAATTACTTTCTTGTACTTATGGATGTTTGCAAGGGGTATAATCACAAGTATGTATTAGTCCTAGGAAGGTCGGTACATTAGCACAGGTTCACCCACACAACACTTAGCAGACTAAAGAAGATTGATCCACTATATTAAGAGAAAGCACTTGACGGAATTCCCGTGTGTCCTCGAGAAAGTTTGGTCATCTTAAGTAATACAACCGGCTTGTCCTTTGCTGAATAAAGGATTGGGCCACTTGCTGCATTTATTCTTACTGTCTTTTATTTACTCGTACTTTATTTACTTCCATTATCAGAAAACCCTAAAAATCCGTTTGCTAAGTATTTGCAGAGAATTCCTGATCCATACCACTAGCCAGCACCTTCTACTCCTCGTTGGGTTCGACACTCTTACTTATCGAAAATACTGCGATACACCCCCTATACTTGTGGGTCATCAGAGTAGCGTACGTAGAAAGCTTCAAGCTCAAAATTTCCGCATGGCACCGAAACATCCTGCACACATCTATTCAAATATCCCGCGCTTCTATTCAAATATCCCGCCCTGCTTTTTGCAAATGCAAAATTCCTCTTCTACCCTGCTCCAGAAACAAGGACCGTGGGAGTACTTCAATAATAGAGGGGTATAGGTCGTAAATGTGCATCATCCCACCTATATCCCCCCCATCGTCTCTTCCTCGCCCACACCCCTCCAACCTTGACCTTCCTCTAGCTACTTCACCGCCGACCCTCTCTTCCACACCGGAGCTCTTCCACTGCATGCACTCTTCACCGGAACTATTTCACTGACTCCCTCGCAGCACTGGATCTGCTTCGCCAACACCGGCGTCTACCCTACCGGGGCCGCTTCACTGAATTGTTCGTTGCTGACCCCGAAATGCCGAGCCGCCACCCCCGCCGCCCACTTGCCCGTCCCACCTATCCTCGCCGCGCAACGGTAATTTCTCTTGCCTGTTTTCTATATTTTTGGTACTCGTAAGCTACGAAATCTTTAGGATGTTGCTCAATATCCTGGATGCTATTGCCATTTTGTTTGCACCCTTCATCTTGTAGGTCCTATCCACCTCATTAGCTTCTTCTTTTATTCCCTTTCTTTATTCTCACGCTATCGGTTTAATCGTCCAACACGAACTCATAGATTCTATTCTTTCCAAGCGCGGGGTCATGCAAACAGCTCATTAAGGATCCAACACTGACAATCTGATGCCCATCAAGGCTGAATCGTGAGGTTTCCTTGTGTTACTTAGGCCAGTTACTTGTTATGTTAATTAGTTGTATAACCTGCATGCCTAATAAGTTAATAAGTCATTCTACCTAAGAACTTGCCATGACATTTGCATTTATGTTCAATTGTGAATATATGTGCGAATGCTTAATTCGAAAAATGTCCATCTAGTTTGGATGATATATCTGGTCATTTTTAATGCTATATGTTGGTGTTTTCACCTGCTTTCATCCTTCCAAATGAGCTATCTAGTTTGAAACATACATCTGGTAATTTTTAATGCTATGTTTTTGGTGTTTTTCAAGAGTTTTCATCCTTCCAAACCAACCAACTTGGTTTCAAATGTCATGTAGAGAAATGACAATGGAGTACAAGGACCAGAGTTCCAACTGCTCTGCTCAGATTTTTCTGGCAGATTGACTAGGAGTCGCACCCGCTTGAGAAGGAGCTACTGTCAGCCTGAACGTGCTACTATAAGTTCATACTTACTTTAAATGATCTCTACTTTATATAATACTACTTGTTTCCCTTGTTGTTTGTTTTAACCTGTTTCACCAGCAGGAGTCCGTGGAAGGCAGGACTGAAAGTTGTGATCCATCATCCCATTCATCCTCTCATTGCATTGCCGAAGCAAACAACTTACTTAATAGTCCACCTAGAACAACTCCTGCAAGGTGATAAATATATAAATGTTGTATTGCATGCAGAACGAAAGGGTGTAGCTGCTCTTAGATCTGTAGCTGAAATGTTGAAGAAGACGACAGATGATACATTGAAACGAATCGCCATGTACCGATCTCTTATTGATGGTACTGACACGTTGTAATCTGTCGGAATTACAATCTTGTTGTATAACCCGTTGTAACAAACTTTTATTGTTGTGTAATAAGTAATTTTAATTTCCGTGTGTTTATTAATTGATGTCTTGATATTCACCTATTCTGCAAAAAGTAGGCGCTAGCAAAAAAAAGTCTGAAACAGTAACAAGCCGGAGCAGTAGCATGTCGAACATTGAAACAACATGCGCATGGACGACCAAAAACGACCAGAATAGTAAAAGGCCAGAACAGTAAAAGGCCAGAACAGGAAAAGGCCAGTACAATAAAAGGCTAGTATAGTAGAAAGATAGAATAGTAAAAGGCTGTAGAAGTAAAATGGCAGAACAGTAAAAGGACAGAACAGCAAAAGGCCAGAACAGTAAAAGGCTAGAACAGTAAGAGGCTAGAACAGTAAAAGGTCAGAGCAGAGAAAAGGCCGGAACGGTGAAAGGCCAGAACCATAAAAGGTATTGATACGTTGCAAATGTATCTATAATTTTTGATGTTCCATGCTTGGTTTTATCCACTTTCTTGTGTTTTGTTCCAACTTTGGAGTACTTCTCATATGATTTCTTGGACTAACCTATTAACAAGAGCCACAGTGCTAGCTGCCTGTTTTCTGCTGTTTTTGGTTCCAGGAAAGTCAGAAAATGAATATTCTCGGAATTGGAAGCCAAAGTGCCTATTTTTCTGGAAGGGATCAAGTGCTAGAATACGAGACGGAGACGGGCCAGGGGCCGGCCACACCACCTGGCCGCGCGGCCAGGCCTGGCCCGCGCCAGGGGGTGGTCTGGCCGACCCCGGCACCCCCTCGGCCTCTCCTTCCGCCTATAAGTTGCCCTCGGGACGAAAACCCTAGGTACCCGACCAAAAATCCACGAAAGAGTCTGTAGCCGCCGTCATCTCCATCCCTAGATCGGGAGGGATCTGAAGCTCTTCCCGACACACTGCCGGAGAGGGGAATTCACCCTGGAGGCCTTCTTCATCACCATGCAAGCCTCCGGTGTGATGCGTGAGTAGTTCATCCTTGGACTACGGATCCATGTAGTAGCTAGATGGCTGGTTTCTCCTCCTTTGTGCTTTCATGTTTAGATCTTGTGAGCTACGTTCATGATCAAGATCATCTATTTGTAATCCATACATGTTATGTTTGCGAGGATCCGATAGATATTGAGATGCTATTTCAGATTGATTATTGATTCTATCATGTCTTTGTTATTTGAGATCTTGCATGCTTTCCGTTCTTAGTAGCTATCTTGGCCAAGTAGATGCTAGTAACTCCAAGAGTTAGTATTTATGCTCGATAGTGGGTTCATGCCTCTGGTAATCTAGGGAAGTGACAGAAATCTCTAAGGTACTAGATGTGTTGTTGCTACTATGGAGAAAACAATGATCCTTTGTTAATAGAACAATTGTATTGTTTACCTTACACGCAGTTTGTAAAGCAATAATCTGTTGCTTGCAACTTAATACTGGTGGGGGTTCGGATGATAACCTGAAGGTGGATTATTAGTCATAGATGCAGTTGGATGGCGGTCTATGTATTATGTTGTATTGCCCAATCAAGTCTCAAAGGAGTCAAGATGATTAGTATATGCATGTATTTCTTTCTCGGTGTTTGTCAATTGCCCCGCTGTAATTTATTCACCCAGCATGTTATCTATCTAAGGAGAGCCACCTCTAGTGAACTATGGATCCCGGTCCTCTTTCTTTACATACAATCTATAAACTGTTTACTGCTTTGTGTTTACTTTCTGCAAACTTTTACTTCTTTCCATTCGATATGTTTAATCCTTTGTTTTCTGCAAAACACGGTGAGATTGACAACCTCATCACAAGTTGGGGACAAAGTTCTGTGGTTATGTTGTGCAGGTCTCCACGTTGCTACTAGCACCGGTAGTGCGCCCTGCCAAAGCTCAGATAGTAACACCTTTGAGGTGTTTCCTTGCTCCTACTGGTTCGATTAAACCTTGGTTTCATAACTGAGGGAAACTGGCTGCTGTGCTCATCATACCTTCCTCTTGGGGTTCCCAACGAGCTTTACATCAACACCGCCATCAAGCAGATTTCTGGGCGACGTGCATTGAGCCATCAGGTATCAACAGCATAAGGCCAGTACGATGGCAGGACAGTATAGTAACAGGTCAAACAGTGTCGGCCTAAATAGGCAAAAGCCCAAACACTAAAGGGCCTAAACAGTAACAGGTCGAAATACCTAAAAGGTTGGAACAGTAACATGACTAAACAGTAAAAGGCTAGATTGGCAACATGCATGAACAGTGCTGGGCAGGATTTGTGCAGGCCTCAAGTGGCAACACAGTGTTGGACCAACATGGGCCTTCTGTAGGCCGAAACAGAATCAGTCCTGAAAGTTCGCGGGCCGCTACTGGCTGCATTTCTGGGCCCATTTCAAACAGTGCAGAACAAAACAGTAACGAGCCATCTTCTGGTTGGGCTCCCCTGATGGGCCGGTCCAATTAGTATTTAGCAGGCCTTGACTGGGCCTAGCTTCTGCTACGGTTTCTATTACCATTAACGGTGGTAACCGGCCGCTAACGGTGGCTGCCACGTGGTAGTTTGCATGACGTCAGCCGTCAGCGTGGCTGGCAAACAGATCTACGACGGAACAAGTTTTCGTGGCTAAAAGGTGCGATCTACCACGATTCAAAAAAACATGGTTAATTCATTTGTGATGGGGCCTTTACCACGAAGGCCATCCGTCGCACAAGCCTCTTTGGCCACAAAAATGGGCCTTCGACCACGAAAATTGTCCGTTGTAAAACCAACTTTTCTTGTAGTGTATGTACTCCTCTACGCGCCCCTTTGGGAAACCTGAGTACCACCTTTTTGTTCACCCAATCACGATATGATACTTGATAACCATCTAAGCTCCCTCCAGAATGGAGATTTGCATTATCTCACAGTCTAAGGATTAGGTTGCAAGGTTTCCTTAGTTTATCATTAATGGTGAACTTTGTAACTAGATTTCATTAAGATATAACTGGTTGGGTTGTTTTTCTATCACATCATTCAACTAATGACGTGACCTCATTATCAATTGGCATAAATGTCCATGATCTCGAAACCCTAGATGACCCTCATGAACAATGAACTAGTTCGCTAGAGGTAACTAGAGACTTGGTTTGTTTACATACCACACGCGTATTAACGTTTCGTATTAATATAGTTATAGCACAATATGAAACTATTATGAACTAATTGAGATATGACAATAAAAACCTATTTGTTATTTTCCTCTAGGGCATATCTCCTTCAAGGCAGCCCAGCCATTAGGCCAGGACACCTGCAACCCCAGCCCAACAAAACCCTAATCCTAATCTACCTCAAAACCCTAACCCAAACCCTAGCTACACCCACCACAACCCTGACCCTACCTACCCCCACCTGGTCAAAACCAACACGCTTCCCCGTCCGACCCACACCACCTACCGCTACCCAGCCGCACACACACAGTGGAACGAATGCGGTTCACCCAACGCACAACGCGCGTGACCGAGACCGCCTACCCCACACAACAACACACCATCGAAACACCCATCCCCGTGATACCATCTCTCTCCTGCGCTCGTCCCCATGATTCCGCACCTACCCCGCAACCCTTGCTCGAGCCCGCCCACTCCTTCGCTCGCTTTCTCCACTCCGCGGCATCGCATCTGCCCCGCATTGCCGCTTCCACCGTCAAGCCACCGAGGCCTTCCTGCTCCGGCCCATCAATCGCCACCAAGCTCCACCTCGACCCTGTGTGCCTCCGTCGGTGCCATCTTCTCTCTTCCCCAGCCTCCTCCCCTTGCCCTTCAACTCTTGGCCTCCTTCCGCTCGTGTCCGCCTACGCCAGCATGACGTCCTCCCTACGCCCCGCCTCCGTGTGTCGTCCTCTTCCTCGCCAAGCCCCAGGTTCCGCCGCCCTAAGGTTGCCGCCTCCTGCCACGACCCCCTCTCCCTGAGCAGAGCCGACGCTGTCGGGGCCTGTCTTCTCAACCGCCGACCTCCTCCCGCGTGCAACGCGACACCACCAAGCGTCGTTTCCCGGCCGATGCCTTCCTTCCTCTGTTGTGGTCGCCACAAGACGACGCCTCATCTCTGCACTACCGCCAAGCCCCTACACCAGGTGTTTTTGCACCACAGCTGTCGCTGCCCTCCTACTTATGCTCCATGGAGCTGCCGCCGAGCCCACCATCTGTCAGCGCCGCTGTATGCCTATGCGCTGGTGGCCCACGTCGCCTTCATGCCCCGTTCGGCCATGCTCGGGTCTGAAATGGATAGTATGGGCACCTAGAGGGGGTGAATAGGTGCTACTTCAAATTTTAATTCTTTTTCAATTTTAGGCTTGACACAAATGTAATTTCTCTAGATATGCAACTACAAGAATTTACCTATATGCCAACCTAACTACTAAGCGTGTAAAAAGGAGTGAGGAAACCATAGTGGAGCACGCAGAGACACGGGGATTTGTTTGACCGCAGTTCCTTCCTTGTTAAGGGAAGTACATCTGTATTGGAGGGGTGGGCAGTTTTAAGACCACCACACCACAATAGGCCTCACTCTATTCTCCGATGGATCTCGCCACCAAAGGCCTGATCCACCTTTCCACTATTGGTACCCTTTGAGGCGGGAACCAGTGCCTTTACAACACTAGCGGGGCACACATCCACAACTGAATTGGAGGCTCCCATGACGAGAACAAGCTGCCACAAGAACAAGGATCATCAAATAATCAAAACTAGGATCTAGATATTTGCAAGAAATATTAGATCGAGAATCCTCCAAGTGAATGGAGGGGAAGTTGAGCGCTTGATTGGTGTTGATGAAGATCAAGCCCTCCTCCTTCAATTCCCCAATGATCAATGTCTTTAGATGGGTGAAGACGGAGATCTCGCTTGGAACTTGAAGAATAGGTATGAGCTTTTTCAAACGAATCAAGAATTCTGGCGGGAGGGGTTGATGGGGAATAAATACCCCCTGCCAAACTCGGCCATTCGAGACTTTGGGGGCTGGATTATCCGGCCAGAGTGGGGGCCGGATTATCCAGCCAGGGCAAAACTCCGCCCCGAAAATGGATTTTCTGGGGGAAAATCCACCCCATACCGTGTGACGCGCTTGGTCGCCCTTTGCAAAACTTCTCAGGGGGCGGATTATCCATCCCGGGCAAAAACTCTGGCCCTGGCTGGACAATCCGAAGAATAATTCACCCCCATATCACATGACATGCCTTGTCCACCTTTGTCGAATGGGCCGGGCCGGATTATCTGGCCCTTGGTAGGGCCGGATAATCCGCACCCAACAACTGTTTTGGTTGCTTTTGATATGAAAAATTATCTGCAGCACTTAGCACACATGAGATGATCCATGGTATTATTATCTAACACACAAAACACTAGAGATCATGAAATGTTTTTTCAATCTCCTCTTTTTGGTGTTAGATGAAAATACTAGGATTTGCAATAGAGATCTATTAACAACATCGTTACAAGGATGAACGAGACTCCCCCTAAATGTGTGCATAATTAATAATTTGCATTTGAATACAAATACACACATGTAGGTATGGGGCTATTTCATTGGACAGGAATCTACACACAAATGACAAGTTAGACCAAACCAAGATACCACCATGAGAGAGAAGTCCTCAATATAATATGAAAATAGCCACTATGATAAGCAATATTGAGGCCTTCCACCGTGAGAAAGATAACCAATATAGCCAATATGATAGATGGACCCATAATCATCGAGAGATAAATCAATGTTGGAGATATGGCCAAGAGGCAATAATAAAGTGATTATTATTATATCTTTGTGTTTATGATAAATGTTTACAACCCACGC
Source organism: Avena insularis (assembly GCA_023614405.1). Lineage (NCBI taxonomy): Eukaryota > Viridiplantae > Streptophyta > Magnoliopsida > Poales > Poaceae > Avena > Avena insularis. Next base: position 204,027,096 of record CM042694.1, read on the forward strand.
TATAATTGTATTAATAGGAAACACTAATACTTGTATGTTTTGTAAACATAAAAGAGTCCCTAGTAAGCCTCTTGTTGAACTAGCTTGTTGATTAATAGATGATCATGGTTTCTTGATCATGGATATTGTATGTTATTAATAACAAGATCATATCATTAGGAGAATGATGTGATGGATACACACCCATAGTAAGCATAGATAAGATCAAGTCATTAAGTTCGTTTTTCTACAAGCTTTCAAATACATAGTAACCTAATCCTTCGACCATGAGATTATGTTAATCACCATCACCAGATGAGTGCTTTGATGACATCAAACGCCACTTCATAACTGGGTGGTTATAAAGGTGGCATTAGGTATTCTGAAAGTATGTGTTTAAGCTCATGGATCAAGAATGGGATTTGTCCATCCTAATGATGAATAGATATACTCTAGGCCCTCTCGGTGGAATGTCATCCAATTGTCTTGCAAGCATGTGACTAGGTAACAAGGGATGTCATATCATGGTATGAGTAAAGAGTACTTATCGATAACAAGGTAGAACTAGGTATGGAGATACCAATGATCAAACCTCGGATAAGTAGAGTATCGCGTGACAAAGGGAATAGGTGCTGTATGTTAATGGTTCTTTCGATCACGAAGTCATCATTGGATATGTTGGAGCCATTATGGATCTCCAGGTACCACTATTGGTTATTGATCGGAGAAGTGTCTTGATCATGTCTGCATAGTTTGCGAACCGTAGGGTGACACACTTAAGTTTTGAGGTTGTTTAAGTAGATATGGAATATGAGTTGGAGACCGAATGTTGTTCGGAGTCTCGGATTGGATCTAGGACATCGCGAGGAGATCCGGAATGATCCGGAGAATAAGATTCATATAATGGAAGTTATTTTCCAGGGTTCAGAAAAGTTCTGGAGTTTTTGTTTGGAGCTTCTAGAAGGTTTCGGAAGGTTCCAGAAGATTCTAGGGAGATAAACTTGAATCCCAAGATTATAGGGGAAAATACTTGGGGGGAATAAAACTCCCCCTCCCCTCCCTAATGCGCCGGCCCTAGGGGAAGTGGGCCAAGGGGAAACCCTAGGCCACACCCCCTCTATATAAAGAGGGGAGGGTTGGCGCCTCCCCCTTGTCCCTTCCATCCCAACCCTAGTCGCCACTCTCCGCCTCCTTCCTCCTGCTCTGGCTTAGGAAGCCCTACAGGATTTCTCCTCCACCAGCACTACCACACCATCGTGCTGCTAGGATTCCGAGGGGATCTACTACCTCCGCTGCCCGCTGGAACGGCGAGAGGAAGGTCTACATCGACTCCGTACGTGTGACCAAGTGCGGAAGCACTACTAGAACATGGCGCTGGAAGGATCATCTACGCAATCTTGAGATCGACAAGTGATCGACTACATCAACCACGAGATCTGATCTTGCTAAAGGTTTTGGATCTTCGAGGGTTAGTGCTCATATATCTCGTTGCACTTATCTCGTAGATTAGATCTTGGCTTTTCCATAGATTGGATCTTGGTTTTGTTCGTTCTTGCGGTAGAATTTTTTTGTTTTCCCTGCTATGAACCCTACAGTGGTATCAGAGTTGTGTCTATGCATAGATCTATTGCACGAGTAGAACACAATGGTTTTGTGGGCATTGATTCTTTTGTTGTCATTTGCTTTGCGTGTACTTTGCATATTGCGGGATAGTGGGATGAAGCGGCCCGGGCAAACCTTACATGTCATTACACATGAGACTTTCTCCACGCTCGATGTGCAACTTGCATTTCACAAGTGGCTTTGCAGGTGTCTGTCTCTATCACCATAGTTAAGATCTAATTTACAATTTGCATCTGACAACACTTGTATAAGCATTGTGGTTCTTGTTCGTATGTAAGAACAGTTCTTATTTGAAAGCCCCAAGACACGTAAAATATGCAAAGAAAATTAGAGGCATCTAACTTGTTTTTGCAGGGGCATGTGATGTGATATGGCCATGTTGAGATTGTGATTATATTTGATGTATGAGATGATCTTTATTGTAATATGGCAACCGACAGGAGCCTAATAGTTGTCTTTAAATTTGTTAATGCTCGCGTGTCTATTCATCATGTAATAGCTTTATTCCAAGTAGTTGTAATAGTTGATGTTAGTGATGGGCAACCATGAAGCGGCGCCACTGACCTTGATGCCATGCTGGTGATGATGGAGATCATGTCCGTGCTTTGGACATGGAGATCAAAGGCACACGAAGAAAGGCCATATCATGTCATATATTATGAATTGCATGTGATGTTAATCCTTTTTGCATCTTGTATTTCTTAGATCATGAGGGTAGCATTATAAGATGATCCCTCTCGCTAAAATATCAAGTAATAAAGTGTTCTTCCTTAGTAGGCACCATTGCTAAGATTGGTCGTTTTGAAGCATCTCATGATGATCGGGTGTTATAGATTCTACGTGTGCATACAACGGATGCAAGCCAGATTTGCACATGTGGATACTAAGGTTAACCTTGATGAGCCTAGCATGTATAGACATGGTCTCAGAACATGGAATACCGAAAGGTGAAGCATGAGTCATATGAATGATATGATGAACATGTTCATTGTTCGCCTTTGAAACTACATCTTCTCTCGTGAAGATCGGACTTGGTGTAGTGGATTTCGTTCGTGTAATCACTAAGGAAACACGAGGGATGTTGTTTTGAGTGGGAGTTCACCTAGTTAATTTAAGAATTAAATTTGAACTCAATTTGTCATAAACTTAGTCTAAACTCTTTGCAAATATGTTGTAGATCATGGCGACCCCATCCATCAACTTTAATGTGTTCCTAGAGAAAGAAAAGCTGAAAAACAATGGAAGAAACTTCATAAACTGTTTCCGTGGCTTGAGGATTGTCCTTAGTGCTGGTCAGCTGACCTATGTGCTCGATGCACCACTAGGTTACCCACCTACAGAGTATGCTACCGATGATGTTAAAATGTTTACGTCACTCGGAAGAACCACTACTCCCTAGTTCAGTGTGCCATCATGTACGGTTTAGAATCGAAGATTTAGAAGCGCTTTGAGCATTGTGACCCTTTTGATATAATCAATGAGCTCAAAATGATATCTGAAACTCATGCGGCCGTGGAAAGCTATGAGGCCTCCGAGAAGTTCTTTAACTATAAGATGGAAGAGGGCAGCTCCGTTAGCAAGCACATGCTCCAAATGTGTGGGCACGCGAACAAGCTCCAAGATTTGGGAATAACGATTCCTAATGCGTTGGGGATTCATCGTGTCCTCCAATCACTTCCATGTAGTTACAAGAACTTTGTGATGAACTACAATATGCACTGCATGAACAAGATGTTGCCTGAACTCTTCTCGATGTTGAAAACTACTGAAGTGGAAATAAAGAAAGAGCACCAAGTGTCAATGGTCAATAAGACCACCAATTTCAAGAAACAGGGCAAGCCTAAGAACAAGGGCAACTTGAAGAAGGACAGCAAGAAAGTTGTCGTGCCTGCTAAGAAGCCCAAGGCTGGCCCTAAGCCTGATACTGAGTGCTTTTACTGCAAGGGTGAAGGTCATTGGAAGCGCAACTGCCCCAAGTACCTAGTAAATCTGAAGAACAACAACATCAAAAAGAAAGGTATATTTGATATACATGTTATTGATGTGTATCTTACTAGTAATCATAGTACTACCTAGGTATTTGATACTAGTTTGGTTGCTCATATTTGTAACACGAAACCGGAGCTACGGAATAAACAAAGACTAGCGAGAGAGGAGGTGACGATGCGCGTTGGAAATGGCTCCAAGCTTGATGTGATTGCTGCCGGCACGCTCCCTCTTCATCTACCTTCGAGATTAGTTTTAAATTTGAATAATTGTTATTTGGTGCCTACTTTTAGCATGAACATTATATCTGGATCTTGTTTATTGCGAGACGGTTATTCGTTTAAATCTGAGAATAATGGTTGCTCGATTTATATGAGTAATATCCTTTATGGTCATGCAACTGAGATGAATGGTATATTATTATTGAATCTCGATAGTAGTGATACACATGTTCACAACATAGATGCTAAACGAATAAAATTGAATGATAATTTCACATACATGTGGCACTATCGTGTTGGTCACATTGGAGTGAAATGCATGAAGAAATTCCACACCGATGGACTTCTTGAATCACTTGAAAGATGCAAAGCATGCCTGATGGAAAAAATGAATAAGACTCCATTCTCTAGGATAATGGAGCGAGCTATAGACTTATTGGAAATAATACATACTGATGTGTGCGATCCAATGAGTGTAGCATCGTGCGGTGGATATCGTTGTGTTCTTACTTTCACGGATGACTTGAGTAGATATGGGTATATCTACTTTATGAAACATAAGTCAGAAACTTTCGAGAAGTTTAAGTAATTTCAAAGTGAAGTAGAAAATATGCATAACAAGAAGATTAAGTTTCTGCATTCTGACCGCAGAGGTGAATATCTAAGTTACGAGTTTGGCATGCATTTAAATAAATGCGGAATACTTTCACAATTGACACCGCCAGGAACACCACAACGTAATGGTGTGTCTGAATGTCGTAATCGAACTCTCTTAGATATGGTTCGGTCTATGATGTCTCTTACAAATTTACCATTATCATTTTGGGGTTATGCATTAGAGACAGCTGCATTCACTTTAAATATGGCACCATATAAATCCGTTGAAATGACACCGTGTGAATTGTGGTTTGGTAAGAAACCTAAGTTGTCGTTCCTTAAAGTTTGGGGCTATGAAGCTTATGTAAAGAAGTTACAACCCAACAAGCTTGAACCCAAAGAGGAAAAGTGTGTCTTCATAGGATACCCTAAATAAACAATTGGGTATACCTTATATCATAGATCCGACGGCAAAGTTTTCGTTGCCAAGAATGGATCCTTTCTTGAAAAGGAGTTTCACTCGAAAGAAGTGACTAGAAGGAAAGTAGAACTCAATGAGGTTGTTGAACCTTCTCTCGGATTTGGGAGTAGCGCAGCACCGGAAGATGTTTCTATGCCGCCTGCACCAATAAGAGAGGAAGCTAATAATGAAGATCATGAAACTTCGAATGGAGTTGCTGCTGAACCTTGCAGGTCGACGAGGGTTTGTACCACTCCTGATTGATATGACCCTGTATGGAATGTCATGTTGGTGGACAACACCGACGACCCTGTGACATATGAGGAAGCGATGATGAGCCCAGATTCCAACAAATGGAAAGAAGCCATGAAATCCGAAATTGGATCCATGTATGCAAACCAAGTGTGGACTTTGCTGGACCTACCAGATGGCCACAAGGCTGTCGAGAACAAATGGATCTTTAAAAAGAAAACATATGCTGATGGTAATGTTACTGTCTATAAAGCTCGACTTGTCGCGAAAGGGTTCCGACAAATTAAAGGGGTTGACTACGATGAGACTTTCTCACCGGTAGCGAAGGTAAAGTCTGTGAGGATTTTGTTAGCAATCGCTGCATTTTTCGATTATGAGATTTGGCAGATGGATATCAAAACGGTGTTCCTTAATGGTGACATTGAGGAAGAGTTGTATATGGTACAACCGAAGGGTTTTGTCGATCCTAAAGATGCTGACAAGGTATGCAAACTCTAGCGCTCCATTTATGGACTGAAGCAAGCATCCCGGAGCTGGAATCAACATTTTGATAAGGTGATCAAAAACTTTGGATTTATACAAACTTTTGGAGAAGCTTGTATTTACAAGAAAGTGAGTGGGAGCTCTATAGCATTCCTAGTACTATATGTGGATGCCATATTGTTGATTGGGAATGATATAGAACTTCTTGAAAGTGTCAAAGCCTATTTGAATAATAGTTTTTCAATGAAGGATCTTGGCGAAGCGGCATAAATTTTAGGCATCAAGATTTATAGAGATAGATCAAGACACTTAATAGAGCTTTCACAAAGTACATACCTAGACAAGGTTCTAAAGAGGTTTAGAATGGAAGAAAGCAAGAAAGGGTTCTTGCCCATGTTGCCAAGTAAGACCTTGAGTAAGACTCAAAGTCCAGCTACAGCAGAAGATAGAGAGAGGATGAGTAAAATCCCCTATGTCTTGGCCATAGGTTCTATCATATATGCCATGTTGTGTACGAGACCGGATATTGCACATGCTGTTAGTTTGACTAGCAGATATCAAAGTGATCCTAGAATGGAACACTGGACAATGGTAAAAAATATCCTAAAGTACCTAAAAAGGACTATGGATATGGTTCTTTCATATGGAGGTGATGAACAACTTGTTGTAAATAGTTACCCTGATGCTAGCTGGAACACCAATCTGGATGACTCTAAGTCACAGTATGAATACGTATTTATTTTGAATGGTGCAGCAGTGAGCTAGAGGAGTGCCAAGCAAAGTGTTGTGGCGAAATCCTCAACTAAATCAGAATACATAACTGCTTCGGAGGATGCACGAGAAGCGATATGGATGAAGGAGTTCATTACTGAGCTTGGTGTGGTTCCTAGTGTGTTGGACCCGATGGCCATCTATTGTGACAACATAGGTGCCATAGCTAATGCACAGGAGCCAAGGTCACACAAGAAGCTGAAGCACATCAAGCTACATTTTCATGCTATTCACGAGTATGTCCAAGATGGTTACATAAAGATTTGCAAAGTACACATTGATCTGTATGTGGCAGATCCGTTGACTAAACCTCTCCCTAGAGAAAAGCATGACCAACATGAGAACGCCATGGGTGTTAGGTATATTACCATGTAATCTAGATTATTGACTCTAGTGCAAGTGGGAGACTGTTGGAGATATGACCAAGAGGCAATAATAAAGTGGTTATTATTATATCTTTGTGTTTATGATAAATGTTTACATCCCATGCTATAATTGTATTAATAGGAAACACTAATACTTGTGCGTTTTGTAAACATAAAACAGTCCCTAGTAAGCCTCTTGTTGAACTATCTTGTTGATTAATAGATAATCATGGTTTCCTGATCATGGACATTGGATGTTATTAATAACAAGATCATTTCATTAGGAGAATGATGTGATGGATACACACCCATAGTAAGCATAGATAAGATCAAGTCATTAAGTTCGTTTTGCTACAAGCTTTCAAATACATAGTAACCTAATCCTTCGACCATGAGATTATGTTAATCACCATCACCGGATTTGTGCTTTGATGACATCAAACTCCACTTCGTAACTGGGTGGTTATAAAGGTGGCGTTAGGTATTCTAAAAGTACATGTTGAAGCACATGGATCAAGAATAGGATTTGTCCATCCTAATGATGGATAGATATACTCTAGGCCTTCTCGGTGGAATGTCATCCAATTGGCGTGCAAGCATGTGACTAGGTCATAAGGGATGTCATATCACGGTACGAGTAAAGCGTACTTATCGGTAACGAGGTAGAACTAGGTATGGAGATATCGATGATCGAACCTCAGATAAGTAGAGTATCACGCGACAAAGGGAATTAGTGTCATATGTTAATGGTCCTTTCGATCACCAAGTCATCGTTGAATATGTGGGAGCCATTATGGATCTCCAGGTTCCGCTATTGGTTATTGATCGAAGAAGTGTCTCGATCATATCGGCATAACTCGCGAACCGTAGGGTGACACACTTAAGGTTTGATGTTGTTTAAGTAGATATGGAATATGAGTTGGAGACCGAATGTCGCTTGGAGTCTTGGATTGGATCCATGACATCACGAGGATATCCGAAATGATCCAGAGAATAAGATTCATATAATGGATGTCATTTTCCGTGGTTCAAAAAAGTTTCGGAGTTTTTGTTTGGAGCTTCTAGAGGGTTTCGGAAGGTTTCAGAAGTTCTAGGGAGATAAACTTGAATCCCAAGATTATAGGGGATAAGACTTGGGGGGAAGAAAACTTCCCCCCTCCCTAATGCGCTAGCCCTAGGGGAAGTGGGCCAAGGGGGGAACCCTAGGCTGCACACCCTCTATATAAAGAGGGGATGGTGGGTGCCTCCCCCTTGCCCCTTCCACCCTAACCCTAGTTGCCACTCTCCTCCTCCTTCCTCCTGCTCCGGCTTAGGCGAAGCCCTGTAGGATTTTTCCTCCACCACTACCACGTTGTCGTGCTACTGGGATTCCGAGGGGATCTACTATATCCGATGTCTGCTGGAACAGAGAGAGGAAGGCCTACATCGACTATGTATGTGTGACCGAGTGCGGAAGCACTGTCGGAACGCGACACCAGAAGGATCGTCTACGCGATCTTGAGATCGGCAAATGATCGACTACATTAACCACGAGATCCGATCTCGCTAAAGGCTTTGGATCTTCGAGGGTTAGTTCTCATCTATCTCGTTGTACTTATCTCGTAGATTAGATCTTGGCTTTTCCATAGATTGGATCTTGGTTTGTTCATTCTTGTGGTAGAAATTTTTGTTTCCCTGCTATGAACCCGACAATCCACAATATAATTCCGGTGATAAATTCACAACTCAACCATAGTGCCACACAAACATAGTCTCATACAACAAATCAACACATGAATAAAAGTTCAACGCTAAATGGTCACACGCAATGATAGAGAGAAAACGATAAAAGGCAAATGCTTGTGCCCGACCCATGCAAATCTGCGGAGTCCTAAGTAGAACTACTTCTCCCCCTTTGGCATCAAAATGCCAAAAAGGAAGAAGAGTGATGCTAGCGCCCCAATAGATCACTAGTCATACTCCTTATCATCGCCCTTGTCCCCGTCCTCATCATCATACTCCTCATTATCCTCATCCTCATCGTCATCAACTGGTGGAGTAGTCTCCCTCTCCGGGTGTAGTGACCCAGCATACCACTACATGATGTAGTACACTATAGTCGTTGACATAACACCGATGAAACACCGTTCACTAGTATTACATCCCTCGGAGTGGTACAATAGAAACATAGCAGGTCCCAGACATGACTATAGATTACAACTTGACTCTTTACAGAAGATCTAGAGAACACTCTAGGTTAAAGAGGAAGAAAGAAACTTCTTACAAAGAAGAACCAGAAATAATAACTCAGAACTATCTAGCTAACAAGACCAGTATCTAAACTATCTGGCTTGCAATTGCTGCTAGTGCAATGCTCTACAGAAGTAGGTTTATGGCTAGAGTATCTACTCCTATCTAATCAAGAACTTCGTCTTCATTTCGGTTGACGTATATGTTGACTTCATTGACTTTAGTGAAGAGCTTGAGTTGCCGATGATGGTTTCTTGAGCACAAGTTGGTGTTGACATCGTCTTCAATGGCTTAGAACCTAGCAAGAGTTAAGAAGGTACGGTTGAGTATGAGCGTACTCAGCAAGTTCACTAAAAGGAGTGTATGATGCACTATGTCTACAGCCACAGACCAAAGGTCGTAGCCATAGACCAAAGGAGTATAAACATTTTTTCAAAGATTGCTTTTATTCTGAAAACTATGTCCGACAGCCTTCACAGGTTGACCAGAACCTTCGTGGGGTTCCTTTCCTGCCGCGTTCATAGCTCCTTCCCGGAACCGGGAGTAACATGTCACAATTCTTACACTCTACAGAGATGCATTACTTTACCCATGAGAGATCAACTCCTTATTTCACAACATGGCAGCTTATTCCCATCCACAATTCCTTGATGTAGGGCCAAGTAGATGATCCAAGCCAATCACTGCCCCCTTCATGACTCCGCATGTCCCCTTGGTGTACACCATGCCCACATCTTGAATTACGGCAATGGTTAGTACAGACCGTCAGAAGCCAGAACTATCGTGGCACATTGAGGGTTCCCACACATATGTTGCATATCCTCTACGAATTACCAATAAATGCACGCTACGAGGATAATAGCCATGATCTGGCCATCCTGATGCATGCAAGAGGAAGAAGATACAGCTGACTTCTTCGTCCCATTCCATATATCATGGTTAACGCGTAGTATACGGCGCTAGAATCACCGGCGACATTGGTTGTTAAGTCCTAGATATTATGTTTCTTTACCACTAGAACTGTATCAGTAGATTATTACCTCTTGGTAAATAATCCATAATTATATTATTACGAAAACAGTGTTTTCTGACCTTTTTTAAATGTAGGTGATGACAACATTTGAGTTACAAACATTTGATATATAAAATAATCAAAGGACATGAGAAAGTTGTGAACTTGCCTTTTGTGATTGCAAGATTATGCACTCACGGTCTTCAAGACAATAAAAGACCCAAATTCTATAAGTAGCATCATTGGTCCGATAAAGACTAATGTTTAAAGAAGCGACATGCAATTATGCATAAGTAATGTAATGCAATTTGATAAACACGAATCCTCGAAATAATCGTATCTGATCTAGGGTTTGGAGTTGGTGATGAGTTCTTTGGAATGTGTTGCACTTTTATACTAGCTTCACGCATGTGCTTCTTATTAAGACTTGTGAGAGTGCGTGAAACAATATGTAAGTACAACAAGTAGCATACAATACTAAATCACTCAATTGAGCATGGTATTTAAAAGATTACTTAAGCAAGATAGTTAAACAATTAAAGTTCTTATAGAAATGTTTAAGGATTTCTTTAATGTTTCTTAAAAGAATAACTTTTGAAGAAAAGATTACTTTACAAAGTAAAAGCATTTAAACTTAAAGCTAACACTTTAAGGTTTTCTTATTAATTACAAGTATTAAAGTATAGAACAATTTGTATTTTGGAAAAGTTATTCCACTAGCAAGTGGAGACTTTTAACAATTCATGAAGGTGAAACAAAAGTATTATGCATTTATGGAAGTGGTGTTTCTCTTGATTTATAAGTGAATATAATAATTTACTTATTATAGAATTATTACTTATTTCTATAAACATGGGAATGGCATCATGTTAAATACTTATAAACCTTGTTTAACTTTTAAAGTGGATTCCCAAATTGTAAAAGAATTAGTACTCAAATCTTGATGATTTTATAATTGACAAAATATTTTTGGAGAGTAAGATTTACTTAATTCTAAATGGTAGTTTTAGTAAGTACAACTTAAAATGGTTAGACCTATCTTGACTTCAGTTAAACATCAATTGAACTTGTTATTATACTTTTAGATTTTTAATAACTTATATTAAAGGCATAAGCAAAGTTTTATATAATTTGTATGCATTAAAATAAAATAAAAGAGTTTAAACTAGTTTTATTAAACCTTTACATTTTATTTTACTTCAAAAGTGAGAGTTGACATTTTAATGTGTAGCTTTTATTTTTGTGATCAATTTGGTATATTATAGGTATTTTGTGATTTTTAAATAATAAGATATGATTTTTATAAGTTTCATTACTTTATAAAAACTAAATAAATAATATACATAGTTAAGTGACACAAAAATAAATAAAACAATTTTTAAATGTAGATTTTATTTTTCTAAGAATTTTGGTATATTTTACTTATTTATTAATTTTAAATAATAGAATATATTTATTTAAGATTTATCTCTAATAGGTTATTTACTAATACTTATTATTTTATTTGAGTTGTAAAATATAATATGATTATAGGTTTATATTTTTTAGTTTATTTTTCTGAACATTTTGATATATTATATAGATTTTTCTGAATTATAAAACAAAATATATTGATTTAAAAAGATTTATATAATTTCTGGATTTATTTAAATAACTAATAATTGATTTATTGCATCACTGCTGACGTCAGCATGACACAGTACACGCGGTGTAGACTTTTTATACCGAGGCTATTTCTACCCTAAGTCACTGACCCGTGGGCCAGTGGCCACGTTGGATGCCACGCGTACAGTGGACTCGTCAAACGGCTGAGGGTGGCGCCAGCATGACATTGAGGTGACATCAACGATGGACGGAGCTCCCAGGCTGAGCAAGGACACGTCAGTCTGGAGCTCGCGGGGCAACGATGAAAGCAGCGTTGGACAGAGGGGATCGAGGGGAACCTAAAGGTGGTGTCGCCGCCCTCTATTGGTCACCAGAGCAACTCCGGCGACAACAACATACGATGGCCGATGGCGGTGCATGATGACAGGCTGATACAGGGCACGAGAGGACAAAAGGAGAGATGCTTGAGCACCCTTGGCTCACCAGAATAACGACGATGTGGTCGAGGATGCGAGGCAAAGTCAGGTGACGCCAGAATCGACAATCATGATGGTGGTGGCCGGCGAGCTGTCGAGCTTGATTCCACACCACATGGAGTGCGCCTGCTTACGGGGCTTGTCAGAGACGAACAAGAAGACAGAGGCTAGCTTTGTGGTGCGCTTAGATAGGCCAGGGGAGGCTCCCATGGCGACGGCGGAGCTCCCTCCCGAGCTAGGATTTCGGTGGGAAAGGGGAACTGGCGCTAGAGGGAAAAGGAGAGGATAAGACTGGTACGAGTGGATAGAGGTCGACGCGGCTGATCTTATCAATGAGGTCGGGAACAGCGGCGAGCATCATGACAGTCGAATAGTGCTAACGAGGGTGGACGGCATCGAGCAGTGGTGAGGTGCTCCAGCGAGCAGTGTGTGTGTGTGGAAGTGATAATGACGAATTGGTATCTGGGTCGGGCTGCTGCTAGGCCGTGGCGAAGCAAGCGAAATGTGGCGGCTAGCACACATGAGCGACGGGTAGCAATGCGGAAATGGGCCATGGGCCACGTCTGCTGACTGCTTCTTTCCTTTTTATTTTTCAATTCCAGTTTGTATTTTCACTCTTCTTTTCTATTTACAAATTCATTTCAAATTTGGTTTCTACAAGGGTTTAAATCCTCAAAGTTCTGGTGTAATATTCCAAATGGTTTAGAGATTCATTACACTAAATCTTTTCTTCATTTTCCTTTATCTTTTTGAAATTCATGAGTGTATAAAAGGTTCTTTTATTTAGTAAAGTAAATACAAATTAGGGTTTTATGGATTCGTTTCTTAAATAGAAATCTTATATAAAAGCAATGTTATTGTTTTGACTTCATTATTAGAATGATAAGGATTTAAAATGGTGAATGATATATAACAACCTATTCATATTTAGCCTCCCTTAAGAATTGATATATATATCCACTATAATGTCATTAATCTTTATGATTAGTAATATGGTGGTTTCAATTTCATGATCCTCCAAACTTGGTGATATCTCCTATTTAAACTCTACTTAGTTTGTGGGGTTTAATACTGCCATAGAATAATCTTGGTTGAGTCCTTATGCACAAATAATAATCACTGGTGGAGAAAGATAGATACTCATTTAACAAATGGTTATCCTAAGTTTGGAAAATATTGAATAGACTCATTTTCTATTATGGACATAGGTAAATATTAATATCTAGGATATATTGCCTTCATGATTTGTGACCATAAATAATAACTCAACTTAGAGTGAGCTATTGAGATTGCTTTCCTAATGTGATCTTGACAGTTCTATTGTTTTAGGTTTCTAATAAGGTTTAAGACAATAAGGTGGACAAGGCTTCCATCACTACACTCTCAACTGGTATTCTACTTATCTCTTAGACATTTCATTTGACTAAGAGATACTATCCATTGGCTGCCTAAAAATAGTAATTGGTGTAACTACTAACTTAATTCTAGGGTTTTGGACAAAGAGGTAGACATGGTTCTGCCATGGCTTGATATACTGTTGGTTAACGGTTTCTCAAGCATTCCTACCTTAATACCTTACTAAGCTTATCTTTATATAAGGAATTCCTTTCCTAAATACACTCTATTTAAATCTCTCTTATCTTATTTACAAAGATCTCATCTTTCTAAATAAGACAATCATCTGACTCCACCATATCCATCATCATATGATGGCATGGTCATGCCACTTCAACAATACTCATTCTCCATTCTTTTCCTAGTATCCATATAACTTCTATTGCTAAACTACCCTTGATGAATCCATCAATGTAGCTACTTCTAACTCCATCCATTAATTCCTTTAATTCCATCTTGCAACTGCTACCAAGGGTTGCAAGACTACAATCCTCACTATATATATCAAAGGATATCAATCCTCTAGAATAGCTATGGTACTACTCCCATAATACAAGTTTGTTCTTGTATTAGCTTAGTTAAACTACTATGCCTCCAACTACTCCCTACAACTCATATTATATACTTCATCATACCCTAGCTTGACTACTCATGATCAAACTAGACGATTCAGCTTATTAGGGTTTTTCCTAATTTGGTATACTCATAACTCTTCTTCATCAACTGGTCCTCTATTCTCCAGTGGCTTGAGAGTAATGACCACCACCCTTTGATCAAATAAAGCTTAGGCTTCTAATTGTCCGATCAAAATCTATTAACACTAAGTACTAGATTTGTACTAGTCTCTCTATAGGCTCATCTTGTTAAGAAAACTTGCATTAAGTTTATGCCCACTTGGCTTAACAAGATTATCATTGGATACTCTAATACTACTAGCTTCCTTATAGCTCCATGATTACTAGTTACTTCTTGGGGTGTGGATGCTTCTTCTAGTTAACTTATGAGCGAGTTAACTCCTCCAACACCAAATGGTTTGATCACCACTAAGGATCTCATTCCATTGATGATGGCACACTCTACCATAACTAGTTCCTTATTATTTATTTACTTAAGGTCTTGGGATGGTTAATATAATAGGTCAAAGTCTAAGAGTCAATAAGTTCTAGGTCAATAATTGATCACTCTACAGTGATGATCAATAGACACTAAGACTTGGTTAAATAGGACTATCACCTCTTAATATCATATTAAGGGCATGTGCTGGATGGTCTTGGCTTGACTCCCCTTTCTACTCTATTTGTAATAAGAGTTAGTGTTTAGAAACTACCATGATTCTCATGGTAGGAATAACTATGGCAAGCAAGTATATCAAGGTTTAGTTATGGGTTTCTTTACTTAAGCTATAAACTTAATTGAGTATTCAAGAGTTGTTATAATGAGTACCCAGATATGATATATATAAGATCCTTTATTATTCATTAAATAATGTGTTGTGGGTTTAGCTTGATTCCATTTGATCTACCCATAGATCAAATTATATTACACAAATATAAGGTTTTAGCAAAGGTCATATTGAAATTTATCGCAGTCAACTTGATGATCCACTTTAGTTCCACCAAGTTAAGAGAAGCTTCAATCTCTTTGACAAGTTTTATTTAAAAGTGCAAAAATTATATAGATTTTCTATGCATGAATGCAATGCACACACCTCATCTTAGCTTATTTCTAAGCTCTAATGCTGGGATGTTACACCGGGGCAGGAAACAAGTGGCACTCGAGCTCTCCATAGTTGAGTCCAGAGGAATTCCACTGAGCATATGGAGTAGAAGCTGTAGGAGCTAGAGGGTGGCCTGACGCCCCTGACACATGGTGAAGAATGAGCTGCTGAGTGTGGGCCATCTCGTGGTGCCACTTGTATGGCTCATATTGCCCCTTGTGGGTATCCACCCCCATGCACAAGATGTTCCGCTAGAACCAATTCAGCTGCTTCACCTCACGAGCAATGGAAGGAACAGGGGGCCTTGATATGTTGCAAACGTATCTATAATTTTTGATGTTCCATGCTTGGTTTTATATACTTTCTTGTGTTTTGTACACACTTCGGAGTACTTTTCATATGATTTCTTGGACTAACCTATTAAGAAGAGCCACAGTGCTAGCTGCCTGTTTTCTGCTGTTTTCGGTTCCAGGAAAGTCAGAAAATGAATACTCTCGGAATTAAACAGGACAAAAGCCAAAGTCATTATTTTACCGGGGGACACCTGGAGCCAGAATACGAGACGGAGAGGGGCTGGGGCCCGGCCACACCACCTGGTTGCGCGGCCAGGCTTGGCCCACGCCAGGGGGTGGTCTGGCCACCCCAGGCACCCCCTTGGCCTCTCCTTCCTCCTATATATTGCCTCTGATACGGAAACCCTAAGTACCCGATCAAAAATCCATGAACGAGTCTGTAGCCACCGTCATCTCCATCCCTAGATCGGGAGGGATCTAAAGCTCTTCCCGGCACCCTCCGGAGAGGGGAATTCACCCTGGAGGCCTTCTTCATCATCATGCAAGCCTCCGGTGTGATGCGTGAGTAGTTCATCTCTGGACTATGGGCCCATGTAGTAGCTAGATGGTTGGTTCTCCTCCTTTGTGCTTTCATGTTTAGATCTTGTGAGCTCCGTTCATAATCAAGATCATCTATTTGTAATTCTGCATGTTGTGTTTGCGGGGATCCGATGGATATTGAGATGCTATTTTAGATTGATTATTGATTCTATCATGTCTTTGTTATTTGTGATCTTGCATGCTTTCCGTTGTTAGTACCTATCTTGGCCAAGTAGATGCTAGCAACTCCAAGAGTTAGTATTTATGCTCGATAGTGGGTTCATGCCTCTGGTAATCTAGGGAATTTATAGAAATATCTAAGGTACTAGATGTGATGTTGCTACTAGGGAGAAAACAAAAATCCTTTGTTCATAGAACAATCGTATTGTTTACTTTACATGCAATTCGTAATGCAATTATCCGTTTCTTGCAACTTAATACTGGAGGGGGTTCAGATGATAACCTGAAGGTGGATTATTAGTCATAGATGCAGTTGGATGGCGGTCTATGTATAATGTTGTAATGCCCAATCGAATCTCAAAGGAGTCAAGATGATTAGTATATGCTTGTATGCTTTCTCGATGTTAGTCAATTGCCCCGCTATAATTTGTTCACCCAGCATGTTATCTATCTTAAGGAGAGCCACCTCTAGTGAAATATGGACCCCGGTCCTTTCGTTTACTTTGAATCTACAATCAACTATTTACTGCTTTGTGTTTACTTTCTGCAAACTATTACTTTCTTCCACTCGATACGTTTAATCCTTTGTTTTCAGCAAAACCGGTGAGATTGACAACCTCACCGCAAGTTGGGGACAGAGTTCTGTGGTTGTGTTGTGCAGGTCTCCATGTTGCTGCTGGCACCGGTTGTGCGCCCTGCCAACGTTCAGCGAGCTACACCTTTGGGGTGTTTCCTTGATCCTACTGGATTGATAACCTTGGTTTCATAAATGAGGGAAAACTTACTGCTGTGCTCACCATACCTTCCTCTTGGGGTTCCCCAACGATCTCGTTAATACACGAGTCAGCAAGTACTTTTTCTGGCGCCGTTGCTGGGGATTCAAGGACATCTTCACAAGGGGAGTCCCTCATAACTAATCTCTTCACTTTGTTGTTTTTGTTTTGCTTAGTTTACTTTTGCTTTGTTTGCTTGTTTCTTTATCAAAAACACAAAAAAATGACTACTCTTGAAAACACTAAGTTGTGTGACTTCACTAGCACCAACAACAATGATTTTATGAGCACACCTATTGCTCCACCTGTTCCCGAAGCTACTTTCTTTGAGATAAAACCTGCTTTACTCAATCTTGTTATGAGAGAACAATTTTCTGGTATTGGTAATGAAGATGCTGCTGCCCATCTAAATAACTTTGTTGAACTTTGTGAGATGCAAAAGCATAGAGATATAGATGGAGATATTATTAAGCTGAAATTGTTTCCTTTCTCTTTGAGAGGGAAAGCTAAAGAATGGTTGAATTCCTTAACTAGGAATAGTATTGATTCTTGGACTAAGTGCAAAGATGCTTTTATTGGAAAATACTATCCTCCTGCTAAGATTATATCTATGAGAAGTGAAATAATGAAGTTTAAACAATCTGATAATGAACATGTTTCTCAAGCTTGGGAAAGAATGAAATCTTTGGTAAAGAATTGTCCCACTCATGGACTTACTGCTTGGATGATCATCCAAACTTTTTATGCAGGATTGAACTATTCTTCAAGGAACCTATTGGATTCTGGTGCGGGAGGTACCTTTATGACCATTACTTTGGGTGCTGCAACAAAGCTTCTGGATAATATGATGGTTAACTACTCCGAATGGCATACTGAAAGAGCTCCACAAGGTAAGAAGGTAAATTCTGTTGAAGAAACCTCCTCCTTGAGTGATAAAATTGATGTTATTATGTCTATGCTTGTTAATGGGAAAGCCCATATTGATCCAAATAATGTTCCCTTAGCCTCTTTGGTTGCTCAAGAAGAGCAAGTTGACGTGAACTTTATAAGAAATAATGATTTTAGCAACAATGCCTACATGAATAATTTTGGTAACAACAATTATAAGCCATATCCTCCCAACAATGGTAATGCTTATGGAAATTCCTACAACAACAATAGGAGTGCTCCCTCTGAACTTGAAGTTATGCTTAGACACTTTATTAGTAAACAAACTGCTTTCAATAAAACTATTGAGGAAAAACTCTCTAATGCTGAAAGAAATATAACATCTTTGGCTGAAGCTCAATCTTGTTTGAATAAAATGGTTGTTAAACCTGAAACTAATGATAATCCCTTTGCAGCTACTAATGCCATACAAGTAAGAATTGACGAAAATGTTAGGCTATTAGCTGAATTGCATGCTAAGTGAGAAAGAGAAGATGGAATTGCTAGAAACATTAGTGTTTCTACTATCACTACCACTAGTGTTGAGGCTAGTAATAGCTCTACTACCTTAGATGATAACTACGATTTTGATCTTGATGGTTGCAATATCTCTGAAGTTATTAAGTTCCTACAAAAGCTTGCTAAAGTCCTAATGCTAGTGCTATGAATATGGCCTTTACAAAACACATTACTGATGCTCTCATAAAGATTAAAGAAGAAAAGATGAAACATAAGGCTTCTATTCCTATAAAACAAGAAGATGGTTGGGAACCCATCATTAATATGAAAGTTAATGATTTTGATTTCAAAGCTTTATGTGATCTTGATAGTAGTGTCTCTATTATGCCTAGAAGGATTTATGATATGCTTGATTTGCCACCACTTGAAGATTGTTATTTGAATGTCCAACTTGATGATAATGCTAAAAAGAAACTCATGGGGAGTATTAATGATGTTATTATTATGGTTAACAATGCCTATGTCCCCGTTGATGTCTATGTTTTGGATGTTGAATGCAATGCTTCTTGTCTTATTACTTTGGGAAGACCTTTTTTAGAACTGTTGGTGCCATTATTGATATGAAAGAAGGCACCATTAAATATCAACTCCCACTCAAGAAAGGTATATAACACTTCCCTAAGAAGAGAGAGAAGATTTCTTTTTCCTCTCCTATGAAAACAAAATTTGCTCTTAATGCTTCTTCATTTGAGAACACTTTATTCTTTTTCTTGCTTCTTATGCCTAACTTAAAGGCGTTAAATAAAAGTACTTATTGGGAGATAACCCAAAAGTTTTAGATGAGTCTTGGAGGTTATTACTTAACCGCTCCTTATCCTTTTTATTTGCTTTTTGTGCCAAGAGTAACCTCTATGAGAGAGAAGTAATGATTGGGAAAGTTGCTGTCCCGAAACAGATTTCTGTACTTCACTGTAAAAATTCGTGTAAAATCTCTGTACGTCCTTTTGAGGCGTGAATTTTTTTGCTTCTGGCCCAGGTTGTTATCTAACTTTAATTAGTTAAACACTTTTTTATTTGAGCAACAGAAGGTCTTCGAAAAAATTCTTCTTTACCTGCTGGTCTGTTTTGACAGATTTCTGCCATTTTCTGCATTTGCTTCTTGTTGGTTCCTTTTTGAGTTCTTTCTGGGAATTGAGCTCTTTGAGGGAAGTGCTACAGTACCTAGTGTTTTTAATGGAAGTTTTATTGGTGTTAGAACTGAACCTAAAGACTTATTATCTTGAGTGTACTAATGTTGCTAATAAAGATTGTGTGAAGTTTTGTATGAAGGAAAAATTTCAAGTGTATGGAAGGAATGAGTAATCAGATGAAGGATGGACTAAAGCTCAAGCTTGGGGATGCCAAGCGTGTCACCCCAAGAAATATCCAAGAAGTACAAGAGTCAAAGCTTGGGGATACCCAAGGCATCCCCCTCTTCATCAATAAAAATCCCAGGTTTCTTCCAAACAATTCATTTTTATTGTTTCATGCACAATTGTGTTGTTCTTGGAGCATCTTCTTTTTCGTTTTTGTTTAGCTTTTTCGTTTGCTTTGTTTGATTAGTTTTCTGAATAAATTGGTTGGACCCCCTCTTTCATACATTGGTTTTCAAATAGTTTGGTTTGGTTTGGAAAAAGAGTAGGAAAGTTCATGCTTAAGTGGTAAAGAGAGCTTGTTTTTGACGGTGGCCTATGCTTTGTCATGCCATGCTTGATATTGTTTTGGCTTTATGATTAGTATTCCTTGTTGTAGCATGACTTGTTATAAACAATTGAGATTGCTTAATGTGCCTTTGAATAATCATGCGTTGTTTTAGCATATTAAAGCATAGTATTGTGGTATTCTCCGTTGATGCTTTACTTGGGTTGACTTGGCGCATGCTTACACCATGTTATGAATATCCCAAGTCACCATAAGCCTTTATGATCCTTTAGTTTTCAACTTGTAGTATTACTTTATGCTTTGATCAATGATGTTTTGTCGCTCTGCATGATTATGGCTATTATTGCTCTCTTAGTTTGTCGCTCCCAGTTTTTTGCTACCCTCCGTAACCAAGTATGAGTTCCACTCATGCATCCATCTCCTTAAACCAAGTTATTCCAAAGAGTCCACCATACCTACCTACTAGCATATGCTATTCCAAGTATATTCATGTTTTTATCTACCTTCCGAATTAAACTTGTTATGAGAAAACTAGTGATTAAAGCTCTCACGAACTTGATGGCACACTTTACTTTTCTTGCCCTTAATAAACTTGAACCATTGTGTCATCTGTGTTGTATATGCTTACACTTATTTGTTGGGGATTAGCAAAACCATGCTGTCATGGGGAATGCTTTCAACATTGCACTTGTACTTTGTACCTAGTTGATATCATGCTCTTTTGTCTATGAATGTCATCGGTGTGAAATGAAAGGGGAGCTTGTAAGTCCATGGAGTTATGTATGTGTGTTAGAGAAACGCCTGGGCCGCTGGTCTAATCCATGCTGACATGGTGGAAACCTGCAGCATAACCATAATGAGCTGTCTATGAAGCATTCTTCTTATAAAAAAAGAGTCTGATATTGAGCAAAAAGAGAAAAAGAAAAAAAGAGATTATGAAAAGAGGAAAGAGAGAAAAAAGCACAATATTCCCATGGTAAATAAGAAGATTGCTGAGATGCTCGTTGTCTGCTTGCCTTGTCATTTTGATATGGGGATTCTTCTGTATCATCGGGCAAGGGGTACCTCGTTGGCGGTTCTCTATGATACACATGTACTTACGATGACAAGAACTTACCGGTGACTAAACTTGAGTAGCATGAGGAGCGGCCCTCGTATTCAAGGGACATGAGATTTCCAACTTATACTTTGTCAAGCATATACACCATAGTTTGTTCACTTTAACCATAATCACTTCAAGATGCTTATGATAGGGGCAATGAGAGCTGAAAGCTATTAAGTACCATAATTTTTGGAAGCTCTTTATGAAACTTGAATCCCTACTTCCTTCTTTGAAGGCCTTTCTTCCACTTTTATATTGAGTCTCCACCTTCTATCTTTATGCACCTACTTTGAGAGCATAGTGGCCATTCTTAGTTCTATGTGCATACCTTGATATTGCTTGTTTTAAACTATTTGTATCTAGTTGATTGATGCATACCTTCATATTCCTTGTTTTAAACTATTTGTATCTAGTCACTCTTATGAACTTTGAAGGTGTCCTATGCATTTATACTTGCTACTCTATGAGAGACAAGCTGAATGCCACTATGCTATGTTTTCTTTATGTGAAACAAACAAACGTCTTGCAAAGCATTGTAATTCATGAATCTTTTGTTTGTGCCTTTTCATGTTGCAACATAGTTTCTTTGTCTTATTGCTAGAACTTTGTCTTTTATGTTATGATTGAAGTACTATGATCCCATCTTCGAATGTTTTACAAATACTTTGATCAAATTTATGATGGTGCATGTCACCTTAAAAATTATTCTTTCTTTTTATCACTTACTTACTCGAGGACGAGCAGGAGTTAAGCTTGGGGATGTTGATACGTTGCAAACGTATCTATAATTTTTGATGTTCCATGATTGGTTTTATCTACTTTCTTGTGTTTTGTCCACACTTTGGAGTACTTTTCATATGATTTCTTGGACTAACCTATTAACAAGAGCCACAGTGCCAGTTGCCTGTTTTTTGTTGTTTTTGGTTCCAGGAAAGTCAGAAAGTGAATATTCTCAGAATTGGACGGGACAAAAGCCAACGTCATTACTTTATCGGGGACACGGGCTGGAATATTTAGACGGAGAGGGCAGGGCTGCCACACCACTGGTCGCGGCCAGGCCTGGCCCGTGCTGAGGTGGTCTGCCGC
Organism: Avena insularis; assembly: GCA_023614405.1. Classification (NCBI taxonomy): domain Eukaryota; kingdom Viridiplantae; phylum Streptophyta; class Magnoliopsida; order Poales; family Poaceae; genus Avena; species Avena insularis. The sequence goes on from CM042694.1 coordinate 204,049,367, forward strand.
CTGTAGCCCTCAGCCTCCTTCCGCCTATATATTGCCTCTGATATGGAAACCTAAGTACCGATCAAAAATCCACGAAGAGTCTCAGAGCCACCGTCATCTCCATCCCTAGATCGGGAGGGATCTGAAACTCTTCCCGGCACCCTACCGGAGAGGGGAATTCACCCTGGAGGCCTTCTTCATCATCATGCAAGCCTCCGGTGTGATGCGTGAGTAGTTCATCTCTAGACTATGGGTCCATGTAGTAGCTAGATGGCTGGTCTCCTCCTTTGTGCTTTCATGTTTAGATCTTGTGAGCTCCGTTCATGATCAAGATCATCTATTTGTAATTTTGCATGTTGTGTTTGCGGGGATCCGATGGATATTGAGATGCTATTTTAGATTGATTATTGATTCTATCATGTCTTTGTTATTTGTGATCTTGCATGCTTTTCTGTTGTTAGTAGCTATCTTGGCCAAGTAGATGCTAGCAACTCCAAGAGTTAGTATTTATGCTCGATAGTGGGTTCATGCCTCTAGTAATCTAGGGAAGTGACAGAAATCTCTAAGGTACTAGATGTGTTGTTGCTACTAGGGAGAAAACAACAATCCTTTGTTCATAGAACAATCGTATTGTTTACTTTACACGCAATTCATAATGCAATTATCCGTTGCTTGCAACTTAATACTGGAGGGGGTTCGGATGATAACCTGAAGGTGGATTATTAGTCATAGATGCAATTGGATGGCAGTCTATGTATAATGTTGTAATGCCCAATCGAATCTCAAAGGAGTCAAGATGATTAGTATATGCTTGTATGCTTTCTCGATGTTTGTCAATTGCCCTGCTGTAATTTGTTCACCCAACATGTTATCTATCTTAAGGAGAGCCAAGTGAACTATGGACCCCAGTCCTTTCTTTTACTTTCAATCTACAATCAACTGTTTACTGCTTTGTGTTTACTTTCTGCAAACTATTACTTTCTTCCACTTGATATGTTTAATCCTTTGTTTTCAGGAAAACCAGTGAGATTGACAACCTCATCGCAAGTTGGGGACAGAGTTCTGTGGTTGTGTTGTGCAGGTCTCCACGTTGCTGCTGGCACCGGTAGTGCGCCCTGCCAACGTTCAGCAAGCTACACCTTTGGGGTGTTTCCTTGCTCCTATGATAACCTTAGTTTCATAACTGAGGGAAAACTTACTGTTGTGCTCATCATAGCTTCCTCTTGGGGTTCCCCAACGAGCTCGTTAATACACGAGTCAGCAGGCCTACGCCCACTAGCATGGGCATCTCGCATGAGACCCTCGGGAGTAGAAGAGGGATAGGAGGTCTTCCTTGATTTGTTGTAAATCTTCTTGGTCTTGTGCTCACCATCAAGGTTTCCACCAAAATCCTCATGGGGTAGCATACGCTTGATGAGCATCATGATGAACGGAGCATATGGAATTGAAAGCCTGTTGAACATAGCATCAGTCATCTCATGGTAAATAAAATCCATTAGATCCAACTTGTAATCCACAGATGCATCCTCAGAAGTGGCAACCTCATGCGAGAAAGCAAGTAGCTGAACAAGGTGGCCATGGATACTATCATTGTTGCCCCCACCAGGAGTGATGCAGTCACGGTAAAGGGCAACCAGCTCAGCATACAAAGGAGACAAACATAAGAGCATCCCAACAACACCATCTGTGGAAAGGCACAGAGAGAGCGCATCGTCCTTGCTAGGCTTGTTAGGAGTGATAATGCGATGACCACAAGGACTATCACGACCATTGAAGGGGTACCCAAGAACCTGACCATAGATGCAGAAATCAGGCTGAATAAGGGTGGTACCTTTCATCCACTTCATTGTATGAAGCTCATCTCCACAGATCACAAGAGTTCATAAGAACCGCTTCACCAGAGAGGTATCATAGTTGCACTGCAGAGTCATCAGATGGTGCAGCCCCATCCTCTCAGTCATAGCCAAAGCCTCAGCAAGTCTTGGCTTTGACTTTGCCTCAGTCATAGCAAGAGGATGCATGGGGCGGATCTTGAGAGAGGAGTAAATATCATCATGAATACTCATGAAGTGGGTTGATCAAAAGTTACTGTCCTCACCATCAGCCTCAGTATATAACACGGTGATGAATAGCGGAATAGTCAAGGATATCCATCTTCTTGTAGCTGACGCGGTGCTACTTGCCCTTCCTTTAAGTGGTCCTCTTTGGTTTCCTAGCACGTTCAACCATCCTATCATCCTCTCTTTGCCGCCTCCTTAATTCAACCTCGTCCATGAGACCACCTTCTCCGTTGGGCCTGAAATAATGAGCACGAGGACGACGCTTGTAGGTCTGAGGAACACGAGAGCCACCTGTGAAGTGAACAAGATGGATAGCATGGAGATAAGTATACATACAAGTCCAGGAGGAATGTAGAAACAGTAGACAAACAATCCACAGCTCAAAAATACATGATGCAAAAAATCTGGGAAATTCTAAACTAGGGGCGAACCTGCCAGGACGGATAATCCGGCCGTGCCAGGGGTAGATAATCCAGCCCTGGCAAAAATTTCAGAAACAACCCAGATTGAGTGCATCAAAGTAGATCAGGCACAGTTATTGTAAGTCTACGATTTCTATCAAGAATATGACCCACAAGGCAACTCCAAGACCAAGTTCCACCAACAATCGACACATCTATACAAAAGATGGTAGAGAGGGAAATACCCTCACTCATTGAAGGAAGAATGTGGAGGAGAAGGTACCTAGATGCATGGGGAAGAAGATCTGGGGGAGGCCCGGAGAATCCGGTGGCCGGAACAGCTCTAGGGAGGGCTAGGACGGCAGGCGACAGCTGGGGAAGAGGAGAGGGGGCGGGGTGGAAGAGCTGCTCTATTTTAGCCCTTCCCCCATTGCCCTACCCTAAAAAGACAAAACTGCTAGGGGGGATTATCTGGCCCCCACTTGGGGCGGATAATCCAGCCCTTCTCTAAATATCTATTGAACACAGAATCAGGCTTGTGCATTCTGAACAAAACCCCCTCGAGTGAAACAAAGGACTTGTGTGCACGAGAAAGATGGCTTGGGGTTGGAGATGGCTTAGGTTTAGACGACCAAACTAGATGGTATTACACACCTGAGATTGCAAGAGTCAAATCAAATAAAGGCCAAAATTGGGTGTGTTTTCCATAAGAACACAAGATATACAAGAAAAACCAAAAAGATCCACAAGAAACCAACTCTTCTCATGGAAGAGGACGGTGGCTGAAGCAACCATGTTGGAGTGAAAGGTATGACACCACGAAGATATATCTTGGGTTCATGACCAATACTCATCAAAGAACTCAACTATCACATAATGATATTAAGAGAAGTGATTTTTCTTGCTTTCGGCATTATGGGGGGAGGGTTGGCCCAATCAATTAGAACCACACTCCCCCTATATCCATGCCCACACCTAAACCAAATAAAGGAAGAGATGTAAGTGGGTATGCATGAGAAATCAAGACAAGCTCTTTGAATCAACGATATTTAGCTCATTCCTCAAATAACAAAACCTTGCTTCATCAAGTGGCTTTGTGAAAATATCAGCAATTTGGTTCTTCGTGCTCACAAAGGATAGATCAATATCACCACGAGCAATAGGATCCCGAATGAAGTGATTGCAAATCTCAATATGCTTTGTCCTTGTATGTTGCACTAAATTGTATGCAATTTTGATTGCACTTTCATTGTCACATAAAAGAGGCACTTTGTCACAATTGACACCGTATTCCTTTAAAGTTTGCCTCATCCATAATAATTGAGTACATGCACTTGTAGTAGCCACATATTCAGCTTCGGCAGTGGAAAGATATATACAATTATGTTTCTTTGGAGACCAACATACCAAAGACCTACCCAAAAACGGACAAGCACTAGAAGTTGACTTCCTATCATCCTTGTCACCAACCCAATATGAATCCGTATAACCACATAGAGATAAATTGGAGCCCTTGGGATACCATAAACCAAAATTAGGGGAATGAACTAAATATCGAAGATTCTCTTGACCGCCACTAAGTGGCTTTCTTTAGGAGCCGCCCGATACCTTGCACACACACGTACACTCAAAAAAATATCGGGTCTAGATGCACATAGGTAAAGGAGAGAGCCGATCATGGACCGGTATACCTTTTGGTCCACATCTTTACCATTGGGATTGAGTTCAAGATGGCATTTAGTTTGCATTGGTGTGGCGACGCCATTAAGGTCCGTCATCTTGAACCTCTTGAGCATGTCGCGGATGTATTTTTCTTGATTTATGAATGTTCCTTCTCTAAGTTGTTTGATCTCAAATCCAAGAAAGAACCATAATTCCCCCATCATAGACATCTCAAACCTGTTAGTCTTAAGCTTTGAAAATTCATGATTAAAAGCTTGATTAGTAGAGCCAAAGATAATGTCTTCTACATATAGTTGGCATACGAAGAGCTCCCCCTTAACTTTCTTAGTAAAAAGAGTGGGATCGATTTGCCCAACCTCGAAGCCACGGCCTAACAAAAGCTCTTTAAGATGCTCATACCACACACGTGGGGCTTGTTTAAGGCCATAGAGCACCTTATCGAGTTTGTAGACATGGTTCGGGAAGATGGGGTCCTCGAAACCCGGGGGTTGCTTTACATATACCAACTCATGTAGAGGACCATTAAGAAATGCACTCTTAACATCCATTGTTGTAATTTAAAGTTATGGTGAGCTGCATAAGCAAGAAGGATATCGATGTACTCAAGGCGAGCCACGGGAGCATAAGTTTTGCCAAACTCAATGCCTTCCACTTGAGAGAAACCTTGAGCTACCAATCGTGCCTTGTTCCTTACGACAATTCCATTCTCATCTTGCTTTTTCTGGAAAATCCACTTGGTGCCAATAACATTGCGGCAATATTTTGGCTTCTCAACTAATTTCTAGACCTTGTTACGCTCGAAATTATTGAGGTCTTCATGCATAGCAACCACCCAATCTGGATCTTCAAGAGCTTCAAAAACTTCACCATAGATATGTGGGCTTGATGATCACTAAAGCTTGCAAGCTCCCTTCTTGTGGACACCCTTCTTCTTAGATCGCCAACAACTTTATCTAGAGTGTGACCTCTTAATTCGAGGTTTCTTTCAACACGAGCTTTGCGATGAATTTCAATTAGCTTGTTGTTTCTTGGAGGAATTTATTCATCATTTGAGTTTTCGTCAGGGCCACTAGCTTGGCCTTGATCAACAACTTGTTCAACGAATATAGGAGATGAAGAACCTTGCCCTTGATTGAGATCAACAGCCATAATAGGAGGCTGCTGTTGTTCTGAAACTTTAGGGCCGGATAATATTGCCAAGGGAGGGCCGGATAATCTGGCCTGGGAGTTCTTGCACCTTCTTGGTCATCTTGGAAGTTTTCGGCAAGATATGTAGAGGTTCTGGATAATCCAGTGTTAACGGAAAAATCTGGCCTGGGAGTTTCTGTTGCTGCTTGGTCATTCAGCTCGTTCCTGGCATTTGATGAGGTCGGACTGGATAATTTGGCATTGCCCGGAATATCCAGCCTGGAGCTTCTAGATGCTTCAGGTGATGGATGATCTTCATCAGGTTGAGGTGTTGGTGCAGTAGTTTCCCCAACATGTGGAGTTTGTTGTGCTTGTGTAGATGAGGGCTCTACTTGAGTAGAGCATTATCCTTCCCGATCTGCCACAAGGGGTTCCTCAATGGGGCAGAAAAATCCCACTCCCATTCTTCTTATGGCATCTCGGGGTATTTCAACATCTGCATCACAAACATCAATTTGCCCCACATGGGATTTTCTTCGAATACCGTACTACAAGATTCTACAATAGTTCCAGAGAGCTTATTGTAGACTATATAAGTGTGGGATTCAACACCATAACCAACAAAAATACTTGATAAAGCCTTAGACTCAAATGTTGGGCTTGTTACTGGTAAGTATCTCATATGGTGTTTTGTCCAAGATCTTGTGAAGATAAAGTCAGTTTGATGACTGATATGCAGTGGAGATAGCTTCAGCCTAGAAATTGTATGGTGACTTGAATTCAGCCAACATAGACCATGCCATGTCCATTAAAGTCTGGTTTTTCCTCTCAGATACACCATTTTGTTGAGGGGTGTACGCAGCGGAATATTGGTGTCTTATCCCCTCTTCGCTAAGGAATTTATTCAGAGTGTAGTTCTTGAACTCGGAGCCGTTGTCACTTCTAATTGCCAATACTGGGACATTGTGTTGACGCTGAACCTTGTTGGAAAATTCAATGACAGTTTGTTGGGTCTCACTTTTTAGCTTGAAGAAGTAGACCCATGTGTATCTTGAGTAATCATCAACTATGACAAGGCAATACTTCTTACCACCAAGGCTTGCATGAGATGGAGGACCAAAGAGATCCACATGAAGGAGATCCAAGATCCACTTTGATGATATAATAGTTTTCCTCTTATGGGGAGAGTCGTGCATCTTTCCTTCAACACATGCCCTGCAAACACGATCTTTGGCAAAAGAAACATTGTGTTTTAGTCCAAGGACATGGCCACCCTTGTGAAGACTTTGCAAAGTTCTCATGTTGACGTGAGCTAGACGATGATGCCATAACCAGCCCGCGTCGGCCTTTCCGAATAAGCACATCGGACCCGCTATGGTTTTCCCCCCAAAAGTCCACCACATACAAGTCATTTTTGACGTACCCAACAAAAGCGACCTTTAGAGACTTGCTGCACAAGAGTACCCCTAAATCACCATCAATGAAAACTGCAAAGCCCATCTTACCAAGGGCACGAATAGAAAGTAAATTGTAACTGAGGGTCTCAACAAGCATGACGTCCACGAGTGAAATATCATGGGCAACCACAACCTTGCCAAGACCCAATACCTTAGATTTTGACTTATCACCATAGGAGACGGTTATTTGATCATGGTTTGGCCTCATCTCCATGATGATCTCCTTGCTTCCGGTCATATGACTTGTGCACCCGCTATCGAGCACCCATTTAGAACCACTAAAAGCATATCCCTGCAAGAGAATCACTTCTTGGTTTTAGGTACCCATTTTTCAATGGGTCCTCTCATGTTAGTAACAAGGGTCTTTGGAACCCAAATAAACCAATAAATATAATTATCGAATGGACCAACATAAGTAGCATAGACATCACCATAGTAATCACAAAACAACTCATAATTAGGATTATTAGACCCTACAAAACCAATATAGTCAGTTTTGTCCTTTGTGACGGTGCTTGTCTTTGCTTGAGCAGTTTTGCTTTTCTTCTTCTTGTTCTTCTTATTCTTCTTAGACTTTGGGACATAACCAAGTCCCTCCTTGCCATTATTTGTCCTTTGCTTGCTAAGGATTTTATCTAGAGTTTCATTTCCTTTGGAAGTGGATGACTTGGTGAGCCCCTCTTTCAACGTAGCATTTTCTTCATGTGCACATGTTGATGTAGAATTGCTCGGAATATCATACTTGGTCAATCGAATTTGGAGTTGTTCATGAGACTCATTAAGAATGGAGTATTCACTCTCCAAAGCCTTGTGGGCAATGTCAAGTGTCTCCAATTTCTCGGAGAGTCTACCATGAGCAGCCCCAAATTCAACTTTATCCCTTTTTAGTTTCTTTACCTTGGCAATAGCATTATCACGTTCCTTGATTAGCTTGGCCACAACTTCATCATGTTTCTCTTCGATCGACTCAAGTCTCTCCTCAAGGGAGACTCGAGCCTCTTCTTCTTATTCTAGAGCATTCTTTAGGGATGTAATCTCCATTGCATCCCATCTTTCAATTCTGCCCTTTTCTTCGACAAGATCTTCATTTTGAGCAAGTTGACTCATGAGTACCTCAAAGTGCACTTTCTAATCACCTTGCAAGTTAGTGATGAAATAATCCAACGCAATAATTTCTTCTTTAACCTTAAGACTAGTAGAATCATCCATATCAATATTCATGGTAGTCTTAGGAAAATAAGTTGTGGAAGATGATACCTCGGAACCTCTTGCCATAAGGCAAGTGACGCTCTTGTTGCTCACATTTTAATTAGGTGAATAGAAGAGTGAAGTCGGTGTAGATGTGGTGGCTATGGCACCCATCTCTCGTGAGCTATCATTATCTTCTTCACCTTCACTCCCGGACGAGTACTCCTCTTGAGCTACCAAGACAATGTTTGGTTGCTTCTTGTAAGGACCATTTTTCTTCACAAATTGCTTCTTTCGAGGTGTCTTTGACTTTTCTTTGAGAATAAGCCTTCCACCATTATCTTCTCTATTTTGATAATGGCATACGCCCACAAAGTGTAGCCGGTCTCCACAATTGAAGCATGTTCTCAGTTTAGGCATATTTTCCTTTCATCCATTAGAACCATTCTTGCAGTCAATTTCAGATTTGGCTTTGGCGGGTGACGAGGGGTAAACTCGGCAATGCCCATGGTGATGGACTTAGGGTTTCGCAGAAAAGAGAACGCTGGGGATTTCGTCGGATGTCAGGAAAACAATGAAGTCGAAGTCGCCTGAATATTGGGAAATCGCACTACTACAAGTTGTCTAGGAGTTTTCGGTACCCTCGCTTGGGATTCTCCCGTCCTATATATAATAGGCCGGGTCTCAAAGCCATATGCGCATAGGCTTACATACGCGTGATTACAATACCAATACATTGTCGGTTCAGAAACTCTTTCCTAATACAATCAAAGTCTTTGTCGGTTGCTTCCTTGGGCTATCATCTGAAATCTTCATGGGCCGTAAGCCTTTTACCCAGTATAGGATAGCGAATCATAAGCATCCGCGTAATCGTACCTATGTCAGTAGCCCCCGAGACTCTACTTGAACCGTAGTTTTAGGTTGAGTCTCAAAGTTTCTTTTTCCTTCTTTTCCTTTATGTTTATTTCTTTATCTTTATTTTTTATAGGGATTTGGTACAACGAGTGTGATGCTTCCGACGGATCGAGAATCAGTTAATTGCTGCTGGGCAAAAACAAGGTTGTCCTACATCAAATTCAAGTCCCCAGGCCTAAAATCGGAATTTACTACTAGCGTAATTCAGTTCAGGCCGCTGAGGTCTTATCGAATACTGAATCCCAGTTTCTATTTTATCGGGTACCCAACGCGTCCGTCGGGATTTTTCATTGTACCATCGATACGGATATTACTGACAGAGCGCATTCTTGTGTGATTACCAGGCCACATAGGACGAATACTGGGGTCTTACCTTCATGTTTTTGAACATGGCATTCGGATTTTTGTCGCGTTGAGTGCGATCCGAGATTTTTCATCTTTTTTTTGGCGGCTCAAAAACTTTCAGTTTTTTTGTAACTGCTCATGATAGGAGTATGTGTTGAAGAATTTTTCACTTTTCTTTCTTTATGAGGTGCGCGCCAGTGCTCCTGATAGGAGTAGCCCCCGAGGCTATGTTCGGATATATGTATCAGAACATAGGCTTGAAATCTTGGATTTATGTCGACAGTTCTGTAAATTTTGTCGGGTGCATGACCAGTGCTCCCGATAGGAGTAGCCCCCGAGGCTACAGTCGCAATATTGTATATTCGATTTTAGTCTCAAATCTTTTACTGGAGGAATTTACTTCGACTCCAATTTTGATTCCTTGGGGTCATATCTCTTATAGTGAGCCGCAATTTCTGCGATGTCTCTGTGACGTCACTAATGACATTTTTTATGATGTTGGTTTTCAGAAGACACGTCCTGACGGGATGTTTCGAACATGGGGCCATGCAGCAGTAATGCTGACACGTGATAGCGTATTCAGCGGAGTTTTCTGACTACACGTCCCCTCTTCGGGCGAAGATCGAGGTGTCACGCGTTTTCTTCCCATTTTTACTGCGGCCATAACTTCTTTAGATTTTTTCCTTTACGGAATCTTTTTAACACATGTCACCACCATGTGATCTTCTGTCGTTTTGATTTTGCATCGAACGGTCCAAACTTCATACCTTTCCCTTTATAAAGGGAAGGAGATTTGTTTCACTGTTCTTTACCTCATCTCTTCTTCCTTGCGCTCATGCTCTCTTGTGAACTCCTGCTTTGTGCTTGTGTCTCTCTTGTGCTGTCATGGGAAAAAGTAAGGCGGGGACTTCCACTGCTGCCGCAAAGGCCACCAGGAAGAGGGTCGTCGGATGGGCTCCTTCCAAGTGCACAGTGCGGGATCTCCGTGAGGCACGGAACTCCGGCCATCTGGCGGAGGGCACCTTCAAGCTTCATCGAGACGAAGCTGCTCCCATCCCCGATCCTGGCTGGTGGGTAATGTTTCTCTCTTTTCTTCCCCGTGGCCTCTCTTTTCCTGTCCACGAATTTCTGGTCTTCTGTTTGTCTATGGCATGCAGTTGTATGAGCTCACGCCTAACTCTATCCTCCATGTCGCTTGTTTTGTCACTCTCTGTGAGTGCTTCCTTGGGATTCATCCCCATTGGGGCTTGTGGAAGCATTTCTTCTACATTCGTCGTAATGCCATTGACACCATTGTCCATGACATTGGTGGCGCCATTTTGTCTGTCCGCTTCGATGTAGATTATTTTGATTTTAAAATCACTGATTCTGTCCAAGGCTGGAAGTCCAAGTGGTTTTATATCAAAGATCAACCACTAGAGGGCCAGTCTTTTGGTTTAGCCCCCTTTGATCCTAAGAAAACTTGCTGCAAACTCGACTCCTAGGACCAACGTCCTTCTGTCGAAGAAATGGCAGAAATCCATCCCTATATTGATCGCATTTCAAAGTTGCAGCACGAAGTTGGCAAGGAATTGTCGGGTCTCCAGATTCTGGCATATTTTTTGCAGATCCACATCCAACCACTCCAGGCCTGGCTTTCTGGTATGTGGGCATATATCGGGAGGAAGGACCCGATTAGGATTTCTTTAGAAGACCTTACCCTCAAGGTATATGAAAAGAGGGTTCAAAACTTCACTACTCTTACCAAGAAAAGCCTAGTTTCATCCAGCTATGTTGTGGAGCCCTATGGCAAGAAAAACCGGCTCCCAGAGGTAAATTTCCTTTGCATTCATCTTTCCTTCCTTGTATTTGTGAATGAATTCTATCAATTGACTAGCGCTTTTTCCATGTCTTCTTCTTGTGTAGGACTTTGATCACTTGAGCTCGCTTCCTCCTCTCCCTGGAAGCTGTGAGCCCCCTGTCCATCCTTCCGCATCCGACGACCTCCCTATAACTGCCGCGGATGAGGAAATGGATTTTTCTGCTTCTGACTCTTCATCGAAGACGCAATCTCTTCCGTCGGCTCGCTCCGGAGATTTTTGCATGGAGCGTGCTGGTGATAAGAGGAAGCGCCCCTATGCTGTAGAAAGGGTTGAAGACTCGGATGACTCAACTACTTCCAAACCTATTGATGCCGCTCTAGTCTCGGCTGCTCCTACCCAGATGAACTTGTTCCGCTTTGTGCAGGATGTATCTTCGTAAGTGTTTTGCTGCTTCTTTACTGCTTTATCAGGTAGTTCTATTGTTGATGCTTTTTTCCCAATTGATTGGTTCTTTTCTCTTGGAGTGATGATGATGAAGACCCTCCTGTGTCTCCTCTTCGTACATTTGTTGCATGTTCTCCAAAGAAATCTCCTCTACCGTCGACAGAGCCGAAGGAAAAGGTCACGTCTTCGTCAAGGCCGCCATTGCAAAAAAGGAAGAAAATAGTTGGCAAAGGTGTGGTGATATCCGCAAATCCTGTTGATGTGGATATGAAAGATGTAAGTCACTCTATACTTCAGAATTTTTTCTACCCATAGCTTCTTTTTATTTTTCCTGATATCCCCTGATGTGATGCTCTTCTTCAGCCTTTGATGCACGAGATGGTCGACATGGCCTCTCGCTTTATAAAAATCCGCGATGAAGCCGAAGAACTGAAGGGTATGTCCATTTTATCTTCGGGATTTCTTTGTGAATTTTCCTTCTCCGCTTTTCATGATTTATTCGCGCAGCTGCTGCCAAGGAGTCCGAAATTATTCGGGACGAGGCGATGAAGCGTGCCAATGATCTGGAGGCCAAACTGCGGGTTGCTGAGGAGGCTTTGGAGGAGGCCAAGCAAAAGGCAAAAACTGACGCTGAAGGAGTGGCCAAGCAATCCGCTGTTCGAGATGAAAATCTTTGATGGTGCCTGGAGGCCCTCAATGATTCTTTGACCCGTAAGTTTTTTGTCCTGTGTGGCTTTACTTTATTTCTTTCCTTCGGTCCTCAATCTTTTCCCCCTTTTTTTATTTTTAGAGTTGACTGGCCAGAACCTGATGTTGCATGAAGGCAATAAGGTTGATCCTTTGTCGGATGTTGTTAGCACCTTGGAGGCCAACAACGTTCATGGGCACAACCTTCTTGTCCGCAACCGCCTTGCCTTCAAAAGCCTTCACACCGAATTATTTCCAACCAAGGAGGTGACGAACAACCTGAATGATCTTGTCACTATCTTCGGTGCTGATCCCAACCCCTTGTTGGTTATAGCTTGACGCAGTCGAAGAACGGTGCCGAAACTTCAATGGCTCTAGAGATGGCACACGGCGAGAAGGTATACTCGGAGAAGGTTAGCTCCTCTATCCTAGTCACCTCCAATGGCCAAGAAATTGACTTGAAGCCTCATATTAAGAGGGCCAGAAAGTACTCTCGGCTGCTTTTGGGTCTAGTCTCGGGCTTAGAGAGGCTAGCTGCCCCTTCTTCGACGGTCGATCCTTCTCCGGCTACTCCTGCCGTTCCCATAGCTAGTGTCCCTTCTGCTAGTGCTAGTCCGTCTTTGAAGGAGACAGTTCATAGGCTTTGTTTTGTAATCTTTATCGTGTCTCCCTTGTTGTTATTGTAATGAACCTTTAACTTATCCAGCTTCCTCTTGCTTCCTTTTTACAAGAAAGCAACTTTTGAATATATGCGTATGAGCTTGCTTTTGTATGCTAAATGTTTCATATCTTTCTTGTCTTGCTAAATTTTGAATGAATCTTCGGCTCCTTTTGGATCCGCGCAACTGTCGGATGTTGTTCCTTCCTCATCTGTATTAGGTGCAACCAGTACCACCATCGTGCGTACGGTGGACCCGTCATTGTACGCTGAAAAGATTGAACAGGTGAAAAAACTTGAAGGAAAACTACGGGTCATCCAGTCAATGGTGGATGTTGCCCAATCGAAGACACGCCATGCCCTTAATCGCAAAGCCTTTTTCTTGGAAGAAATTTCCAGGGCAAATGAGAAGCTATTATGTAAGTTTTCTCCCTCTTCTTCTGTTGCTCCTTCTGGCTCTCGGGAAGTCAATATTTCCCCCATGATTTGTAGGTATTCAATTGCGCGAGAGGGAGGAAACCCAACGTTTGCACAACCGAATGCAAGATCTTGTGTTTGCCTCCGGAACTTCTGAGTCATATTTTTGGACCGATCATCGCCGTGCTTATGCTATGTCGTTGCTTCAGGGCCGCCTATCAGAGTTGGAGCAGTTTGTCGAGTGCTGCCACAGATCGCTTGCCCTTGTCTATAATGCCATGTTTCCTCGGGATCCTCAGCCTCAGACCTTGGCAGATTTACTTGCGAAGTTTCAACAAGGTGAAAATATTCATCATTTCATGAAGCTTCAACTTGTGGTGGGTGCCATGCTCATGCTTTCTTGGGTACATGTGCATCATCCGACGCTAGACTTGGATGATGTATCTTTGTGGCTACCTCCCCCTTCCGGTGGTGGCCTTGTTAATATGGCGCCTCATTACGCCGCTGCTTGTAGTCCTGCCATTAGGATTGTTCGAAGATGCTTGGAGGGAGACGAAGAATTTTTGGTTAATTTTCCTATCTGATAGCTTGCTTGTGCAGCCTTTGTATTTTGTAGAAGAAATATTGTATAGAGCCACTTTATATTTGTCAAAAATGTCGCATGTTTCATACGAGATTTTGATTGTGTATTGCATTTTTGTTGATGATCCGACGAAACGATGTCTCTCTTCATGTGCCATAGAAATGTGTATGCTGAGAAGTACTTTCTTTATTCATTGGTAAACATAAATGGATACATTGTGAGGGCGTGATCGCTTGGCTGTTGGCCTTTATTGAATATAAAGTGTATCACAGTGAAGTTTTTTCTCTTGGGGAACTTCGGCTTCTGTTCTTGGGGTTCTTCATCATGCTCCGTGTTGGTATGTGGGGTGCTCTCGTCTTTTCGATGAGTGGGTCTTTCCTATGCGGGACCTATATTGGAGGCCGCATTTGTTGCTTTTGCGGGACCGTTGTGCGCTTGCTCTTCCGATGCTTGCTTCTTGTGCGTGTGCCCTTTGTGTAATGACTCCTCATCCGCTATTTTCAGCTGTCCAAGTTTTGTCTCCATCCCAAAAGATTCCGATATTTTGTTGAATTCCCGGTCGTAGCTGTCCGAGCGACTGAAGCTTCCTTTTACTGTTATGACCCCATTGGGGGCTGGCATTTTTAGCACCAGGTATGTGTAGTGAGGCACTGCCATGAACCTAGCAAAAGCTGGTCATCCCAGGATCGCGTGGTACTGAGATGGCCAGTACATGACTTCAAACTCTAGCTTTTCGCGTCTGAAGTTATTCTTTGATCCGAAGACTATGTTGAGGTGGACTTTGCCCAATGGGATTTCGGCTTTTCCTAGAACTATCTCGTGGAAAGTTGTGTCTGTAGATACTAGATTTATCATGGACCAATTCATAGCCCATAGAGTTTTGGCGTAAATCAGGTTGACGCTGCTTCCTGCATCCAAGAATACTTTGCTCATGCCATACCCACCAATTTGTGCTTTGACTATTAGCGCTGACTGGCCTAGTCGAGGGACCCGCAGTGGATGATCAACCCTGTTGAAAGTAATTTACTATTCTGACCAATGCAGATAGTCTGGTGTAGGAGGTGGCTTTGTTACTGCCATGTTTACTTGCCTAGTGATCAACTTATGTGTTCTGTTGGAGGGTGGTCCTTTCTGGATCATTTACATTGCTCATTTTGACCTGGGATACTCATCGTCTTGATGTGTTGTGTTTTGCGGTTGTCCTACTGGCGGGTGCCCCTGTGGTGGCAGTGGTGCGCTGATAGCCAAAGCGCCAGGCGCGGTAGCGTAACCTCGGTTTGCTACTTTGGTTGCCCTTGCGTTGCATAGCTCTTGCATTTTCAAGAATGTTCGGCAGTCCTTTAGGAGGTGATTTGATCGCATTTTCCCTATCGAGTCGATGTAATAGTGCATATTGTAGGGTCCTTCCAACATTTGTCCTGCTGACATAGGCGGGTCTCGATTCATCGGCTGGTATTGTTGCTGCGACTGGCCTCCACCGATGATGTCCCTGTTACTACGGTATCCGCTGTTGTAATTGTTGCTTCATTAGTTGTCCCCTCCAGAGAAACTGGCTGCAACGTAACTTGGTGTATTGTACCCATTGTTGGTTCATCGTCTTCGATCGTTATTGAGCCTGTCCCTATCTTCTTCGGGTGAACGGGCTCTTTTGTTGTGTACGACATCCTCTCCGTCGGCCCAACGATTGGCTATATCCATCAGCTATGAAATTGTATTTGGCTTGGTTTGTCCTAGTTCTTCAATAAATTCCTGCCAACGAAGTCCATCGTTGAAGGCGTCGATTGCTCTCTCATCGGATATGGCTTCAGCCGAATTTTTTATGATTTTCCACCATTGTACGAAGGCCCGTATTGACTCTCCTGGATTTTGCTTGCAGGCCCGCAATTGCTCATAAGACGCGGGTCGCTTGAATGTGCACTGGAAATTCCTGATAAACTTGTCCTCAAGATCGTTCCAACTGCTGATAGAATCTTCAGGTAGTTGTTTTAGCCATGAGTGTGCCGCACTAGTTAGGTGCAACCGCAAGCTTTGCGTTGTTGTAGCTTTGGATCGGCCTTGCAGCCTGACGGGTGCCAGATAATCTGTCAGCCAAGCTTTGGGTTCTTGGAGACCATCATACTTTTGACGATCTTGAGGTAATTTAAAGTCTCTTGGTACTAGAGTCTTGTGAACCCGTCGGGTAAAGCAACTGGCTCCACATAGTTCTTGCTCTTCCTCGCTTTCACCATCGTGATATCTTCGGGTGCTACGCTCTTCTCTGGACCGGTTGATCCTTCGCTAAGTGATGTTGTTTGTTGCGTCGTTTTGCGGCTCTGTCTCTGAAAAGTGGACCCGTTGTGGCGATCGGGATCGTCGGGTGTGTCCCACTTGCTGAGGGCTGCTGCGACGGCGTGGGGATCTATCAAGTTGTCACGTGGTTCCTTGCTCTATTTGCATGAGAGATGCTCCTACCATGCCGAGATTCATCAGGGCGGAGCAGTGGAGGGACGCACGAGGATCGTCGGGTGTGGGCTGAGTTGTGATCAGATATGTTTGCATGTCCATGATGGTTGCCTGAGCCTTTTTTGCCTTGATGCTTCTTGCTTGATCGATCGACATGAACGATAGATCAAGATCCTGGATGAGTCCGCATCTCTCTGCTTTAGGGATATTCTCCAATCAAGATGTTCCTCTCCTTGGTGGTGCTCCTCCTGTTATGCTCCTTGATCCTCGAGTGGAGCTTAATTGTGCTTGCCATAGGCTAGATTCGCCAGCTACTCTTTTCCTTTCATCGAGGTGTCTCTGCATCCTGAGTAGGTCTCTCTTCTTGTGATGAAGCATGTATTGGTATGCTAATAGATCCTTGTGTGAAGCGTCCATCGTCATCAGGACTGCTCCCGAGATTCCTTCCCTTGCTTTTTACCATGCCGCTGCCGGTAGCCGAGAGTTTGCCTCTCGCCTTCGTGTGGTTCTTCTTCTTGATTTACGTGGTTAACTGTTGGGTCTCCCCTGTTTCCTTGGCTTCCTTCGATGCCGTGATCTCCTGCATTGTGGCTTGAAAGAATATCATCGGGATTAAAAATCGGGTTACCGTTGGAGTCTTGCTGGGTCGAGGCATCTCCAATGATCACGCATACTTGGTGCTGAGTGATACATGGCTGGTGACGTCGTCATCTGAATTGAGGGAGACACTGTCAGGTGAACCAGTGAGGTCCATCAGTTTTTGTTCAGGGTAGATTTCTGATATCCTAATTCCGAAGTCGATGCTTTCGCTGCTTTCTTCAGGTTCTGACTTTGTCGGGCTTGCTTCGCATGGTGGGGTTAGTTGTGGATCTGATCCGAAGGAGAGATTGTTGTAAAGGCCATCAAGGTCCCCTAGATCCATCTCGATTTGCTCGCTTTCTTCGCCTGCTCTATTCTATTCTATGGCGTCCATGGAGGACCCGATGGAAGATGCTGGTACCGCCATGGGCGTAGGTTTTTCACCGACAGTTCTGACGTAATCAGGGCTGAAGGGTGTGATTCTTGCGGGTCTTTTGCTTGGAAGTGGAAACTTCTGATGATTAGATCGGATCCGCCATTGAAAAAGGCGGGTACCAATATAGGGGTGGGCGGGTCTGGATCTGCTTTCGTCGGTTGATGCTTGGTGGAGAGCGCTCCGCTGAATCCATGGTTCCAGCGTTCAGGTTTCCCACAAACGGCGCCAATTGACGAGGGGTAACCTCGGCAATGCCCATGGTGAAGGACTTAGGGTTTCACGGAAAAGAGAACGCTGGGGATTTTGTCGGATGTCAGGAAAACAATGAAGTCGAAGTCGCCTGAATATTGGGAAATCGCACTACTACAAGTTGTTTGGGAGTTTTTGGTACCCTCTCTTGGGCTTCTCGCGTCCTATATATAATAGGCCGGGTCTCAAAGCCGTATGCGGATAGGTTTTACATACGCATGATTACAATACCAATACATTGTTGGTTTAGAGACTCTTTCCTAATACAATCAAAGTCTTTGTCGGTTGCTTCCTTGGGCTATCATCTGAAATCTTCATGTGCCGTAAGCCTTTTACCCGGTATAGGGTAGCGAATGATAAGCATCCGAGTAATCATACCTATGTCAGCGGGGTTCTTCCAAAAGTTTCTAGCATAAAAGGCCATGTACTCACCATGTGCCCTCTTGACATCCTCGGGATAGTCCATAGCTTCAAAGTCATCATCATCTTGTTCAATAACATTTGCCTTTAAGGCCACATTTACCCCCTTTTGTATTCCAGTGACTCGAGCACGAGCGTCTTCGGTATTCTTGGCGGCCACTTTGAAAGCTGCCATTTCTTGCATGACTTCATTGGAAGCCATTTGATCGTAATTATGTCTACCTTGAAGACTCTTCAAATCAGTAGGCTCAAAAGGCATAAGAGCACTAACAAACTTTATTTTGATCCATGCGTCATCAACATGGGTAGCCCATGATTTCTGAATGTGGTGGCTATTGACTTGAGTCTTCTATACATATCCTCGTGGTCCTCGCCATCCATCATATAAAAACCTTCAGCTTGGTTACCCAGTGCATCATACCTATTCCTTCTCATGCTTTCATTTCCAATGAAGAGTTCGGTGAGGGCATCCCAAGCTTCCTTGGCGATACTTAGATGTTCTGTGTGGGGAATGTCCTCGGGACCCACACCGAGTTGAATCATGTGTAGAGTCGTTGCATTGAGTTGGCTGTCCACAACTTCTCTTCTTGTTAAGTTTCTTTGATCTCCAACATGAAGACCATTCTCGATGATTTTCCATAACTCAATGGAAGAGCTGCACACATGAGATTTCATTAAGAATTGCCATTGATTAAAAGGAGATGCAGAAAGCTTGGGTGGATCACCCCTATTGTTTATATGAGGATGAGGGATTGGTGGATCATGAGAATATAAGTGAGGGACCTCACTATAGTCCTCCTTACCACTTACCAACTCATCTACCTTGGAGTTAGCATTAGCTTTCTCCTTAGAGAGCGGAGTGGTAGCCTCAGAGGTAGATGGAGGTGGGGCTGTAGATAGAGAGAGATGAGCAATCATTTGATGCATCTCTTCCATTTTGGTCTCAAAGGATTTCAACAAGGTTGTTTCCAACGTCTTGAGATCATCCATTGTGACTTTGACCACAGCCTCACTCCCATCTCCCTTAGTACCCATACTTCTCTTAGGCGGTTAAGACCGAATAAGAGCAGAGGCTCTGATACCAATTGAAATGGATAGTATGTGCACCTACAGGGGTGAATAGGTGCTACTTCAAATTTTAATTTTTTTCAATTTTAGGCTTGACAAAAATGTAAATTCTCTAGATATGCAACTACGAGAATTTACCTATATGCCAACCTAACTACTAAGCATGTAAAAAGGAGCAAGGAAACCGTAGTGGAGCACGCGGAGACACAGGGATTTGTGTGATCGCGGTTCCTTCCTTGTTAAGGGAAGTACATCTGCGTTGGAGGAGTGGGCGGTTCTAAGACCACCATGCCATAGTAGGCCTCACCCTATTCTCCGATGGATCTCGCCATCAAAGGCATGATCCACCTTTCCACTATTGGTACCCTTCGAGGTGGGAACCGGTGCCTTTACAACGCTAGCAGGGCACACATCCACAACTGAATTGGAGGCTCCCGTGATGACAACAAGCTGCCACAAAAACAAGGATTATCAAATAATCAAAACTAGGATTTAGATATTTGCAAGAAATACTAGATCGAGAATCCTCCAAGTGAATGGAGGGAAAGTTGATCACTTGATTTGTGTTGATGAAGATCGAGTCCTCCTTCTTCAATTCCCCAAAGATCGATGTCTTTGGATGGGTGAAGACGGAGATCTCGCTTGGAACTTGAAGAAAAGGTCTGAGATTTTTCGAAAGAATCAAGAGTTCTGGCATGAGTGATTGATGGGGAATAAATACCCCCTGCCAAACTCGGCCTTTGGAGACTTTCCGGCCCAAGTGGGGGATGGATTGTCCGGCCGAGGCAAAACTCCGCCCCGAAAATGGATTTTACGGGGGAAAATCTGCCCCCATACCGCGTGACGCGCCTGATCGCCCTTTGCAAAACTTCTCGGAGGGCGGATTATCCGGCCCCCTGGAGGGGCAGATTATCCGGCCCAGGAAAAAACTCCGGCCCTGGCCGGACAATCCGAAGAATAATCCGCTCCCCATACCGCATGACGCGCCTTGTCCACGTTTGTCGAATGGGCCAGGCCGGATTATTTGGCCCTTGGTAGAGGCAGATAATCCGCCCCAACAACTATTTTTGGCTACTTTACATATGAACAATTATCTGCAATACTTAGCACACATGAGATGATCCATGGTATTGTTATCTAACACACAAAACACTAGAGATCATGAAATGTTCTTTCAGGGTCCTACTCGTGCCTCGTGTTCCTGGAACCACATGTGCGGTTGTTACCTTTTGGCTCTCCTTTTGGAATCTCGTGTATGTGGGTATCTGTGGCATCCCGCTAAAACCACTACCAGAAAATCGCTGTGTTTTTGTGCATTGCATCATCATGACCGCATGCTCATGTCATCATGCCACATTGCATTTGAGCATCGTCATCATCATGCATGGTTTGTTTAAAAACTATTTTTGAAAAGTCTGGTTTTGTTTTCTAAACGCCCCGTCTTTATTTCAAATCAAAACTCCGGTATTTCCGGATAGTTTTATTTGTCTAAAATTATTTACAAAGGCCTATTTTAAAATAAAAATAAAAGCTTAAGTTGTTTTTTGGAGGCCGCCAGCCAGGCCCAAAGCCTAGCCGGCCACCTCCTTCCTAGTTTAAACCCTAACCACCCACCTACCCCATCCCTTCCGCTCTCCCTACCCAATCCAGCCGCCACTCCACTAACTCACCGTGCGTGCACGCCACAGTCACGCGGCCAGCAAGCACGCAACCCACCCCGCCGCTGCAGCTGGCATCGCCCCACCCACACCTGGAAACCGACACGCCACGCCTCAGGATTCCGCCCATGGACCCGGCCCCGGCCACACCTCATGACACCCCGCACCCCACGCCCTAGCGCATTGCCCACCAACCGCACGACCTCGTCACCTCCCTCTAGATCCCCGCCGCCAGGTGCTCCCTCCATCGATCCCGACGCTCGCCGGTCCCTCCTCTGTCCTGGCGCCGCCGCCTCTGGTCGTCATGTCGCCTCCCTCTCCCACGAGCCCTACCGCCCCTGGTCCTTCTCCTCCGCTCGAGCTCGCCTCTCCGTTGATCTGTGTTGCCAGACGCCACCACCTCGGCCTCTCTACGTCTACGTCCGCCGCTGGCGTCACCCTCTCCGCGAGCAGAGCCACCGACCCCGAGCAAAGCCCTGGGTCCACCTCTCCCACGACCTCGCTCCCTCTCTCTTGCATCACCGGACCCTACCCCGACGCGTCGCCGCGCCCTCTCTACCCTGCGAGCGCGCCATCCCGCCAGCGACCGCTTCGCCGCGGTTAGCCGTCCCCGCCTCCCCTTCTCGCACCACCGACCTCGTCCGCCTCCGGCCGCCGTCCTCCCGTTTGCCACCCCGTGCGCCCAGCCTCCTATGCTCCGCCTCGAGTCCCTGTCGTTGCAGCGCCATCAACCGCCGTGGCTCATGGACGAGCTTGCCTCCATCCACTAGCGCCGGACATCGCCTCCTGGCTTCCCCAGCTCGCCACCGCGGCCCCGAGCCGCCTCTGTGTTGCCTCGCCTGTCCTCGACCCGCATGCGTCCTCAAGCCATCCCTGCTCGGCCGTGACCTTGCAGCGCATCCCCAGCGCCATGTTCGTCTACGCGTTCTCGACCTGCGTCGTCGCCCTCCGGCTCGTCCGCATCGACGAGCTCGACCTCGTCATCGGTCTCTCTACCATCTTCCGGTGCTTCCTCATGTCTATTGAGCGCAGCCATGGTCTGCACGTTTCTGCCCTGCTACTCATTACTGATGTGGCCATTGATCAATTTTGGTGACTTTGTTGTGACCTTGATACTCGTGTCCTCCTGTAAGCTCCTCCATGTTGTTTTCTTATAGCACAAGGCCAACGAGTATCTTATCAAGTTCATTTCCGAGCCCTTGGTTCCCTGGATGCAATGTGTGGTTTTACTCCCGATTGATGTTGGCCTATGGGAGATATTGCGGTGTGGTATTGGGAGCTCAAGTCCAAACTGAAGAACACAAAGCCCAAGATCATCCCTGTCGCCGGCCTCGAAGGACCAAGACGGACACGTGAAAAGAATCCAATGAAACATACCGCAACCGAAGACACTTGAAGAGCTACATACGAGATCTCCATCAAGGAACGACACGCTCTTCAACCCGAACGCCAAGTTCTTCTTCCCGGATCCGATGACCGAGACCTCGGAGACCCTGTTCCCAGAGGAGAAGACCGATCCCGCCGAACCCGAACCCCTGGTGAACACCAAGTTCGCCAAACCCTAATGTGATTCCCTTCCCGAGACCCCTATTTTTATAATACGTATCAAATGTTGCATATTAAATTGTTCATGCTCGCATACATATTCATTTGTTTGGGGGTATTTAGTCGATTCACCTCATAATTAAATATGGAGTGCATATGCAGGCTATTCTTGTCTTATACCGCCTCCATTTAAATTTGCATAGTGAACCGATGCCATGTTTTGTCGTGTTTAAACAACATTTAAAATGCGGGGTATCTAAACAACTTGAACCTTCTAATTAATTGTCGGGACCCTGGTTCCGCTTAATATTGCCTAATTGCTTTGCACCATTGCCATGTCATACATCATACATGCATCATGCCCGATCTTCTACCGTAGTATTAAATAGTGCATCCGGTGTTTCTTTTAGTGATTTGCTTCTTTGCGGATTAGGCTGTTGAGTGGATGCGAGTATCGACAAGTTCTTCGGATAATGTATCTTCGGCCGTGTTTCCTAGGCGAGCATTCTCCCCCTTTCTACCTATTTTGCATTTATAGTCTTTATTTCCTCCTGTTGATCTATTGCTATCCGTGTTGCGATGCTTTAGTTCCGTGCCCGATATATCCCGTGCAGCCTCTATATTGCATTGGACACCTCCTATTACCTGTTGTTTGGTAGATAGTTGGCCTTGCGAGTCGTAGTTGCTTGCTCAGGTGCGATCTCGTGTTGTCGAGTACCACAGTTGTTGGAATGCTGGCAGATGTATTATGGTGGATTTGATCATGTCTTTAATTACAACTATTAAATTGTTGAGATAACTAATGAAAGAGGCACCGGTGGGCAATATATGCTATTTGGTTTTTATGTCCACTTGTGTCCCGTAGGCCCCGAGTACTTGATACCTATTCCTTGACTATTCGCACTATCCACATACGGGAGAGTCTATGAATCCCTCTTAGCCAGAGCTTGATTCATTTCTTATTTCTTGGGGCCACAAACTAATTTGGGGCTTTATTACTATCCTATACTTATGCCATGCTTTACTGCTTTATTTACGATTGTGCGTGGAGCACCTGTACTGTTTAGGATGCGGAGTGTTTTCGCGGTATCGACAAGCCCAGTCACACTTTCGGGTTCCCAGTCGTTTACAGCCATTGACGCAAACCTTGGGTCCGTCTCGGAGCCGGCCAACTTCGTTGCGGGTAGCTTAATGGGGTGGCCCCCTGAAATATTTTATGAATCCTGTGATTGCTTTGTCGTGAAAGTCTCGTTGGGTTTTGAGTTGGTTTTTCCGAGGTTGATCGTGTGTGTTGCTATTTGTGCACCCCTGCAGGGTAAATCTTTCTGAAAGCCGTGTCCGCGGTTATGGAGAACTTGGAGCATAGTATCTCGATCATAGACAAGCATAACTAAACTTGTGCTATAAATTTGACTTAATATGTGACTAGTAATCAGCTTCACCACAATGGAATGGATAATAAAAGTGCCAACAACTGGTGGAACTGGGGTGTATCGTGTCCTATTATACCTGCCTAGTAAATATCGCAACTCCAATGGAATGAAATATAAGTGCCAACAACTTCTGGGTTTGGGATGTCACATGCTAATTGTATCTGACTAGTAAGTACTGCAACTACAACTGAATGGTTAACTCAAACTGCCCACTACTTATGCTACCAGGATGACTCATGCTATCTATATCTGACTAGTAAGTGTTGCAACTATAATGGAATGAATAAAACTACCAACTGTGTGAGTTCCTCAGTTGACTTCCTTGTTTGGTCTCGAGGGGGAATACCAGGATGGGTATGATTGGTGTTAGTATCAGGTTGGTCCCGAATAGGTCTTTCTTATCCCTCTCTAATAACCGACAATTGTATCGAGTCTCTATAGGTTGGTTAGTGCATGCTTCGCTGCCGCTTCAGTCCACCATACCTATGTAGGCGAGAGCCGCCAAATTCTAGCCTTGCTGTCTTCGCCTCAAGATCGACGCCTCTTTTTCCTTTGCCCTTTGTCGGCACCCCTTTTGTTTTAGCAGGTTTGAGATCGACGTTGTTAGCAGCGTTACCCTTCCGGCTTGGCCTGGGCAGGGTTATGGACGCCATTGGTTATTTTTCAGGGCTCTTAGACCCATTTGCATCTTGTCCGTACTCGGACGCTGTAACATTTTCAAGGTGATTTGGATCTTTGTATTGTATATCTGTATTCTTGACTCGTTGAGTCGCTGTTGTATATATATCTGTTTTGTGGGTCCTATCGAGGACTGTTGTGTAATGGTATTACTTCGTTTCCACTCGCACGAAAGTGCCTGGTGGGCGTCCTTGAATCGTTTCTATGCAGGTTTGGCGGAAAGGGCTAAAACTTGCATAGGGCCGATTCGAGGGTGTTACATAGTGGTATCAGAGCTCAGCAGTTACGATACCCCACTGGTCCGGCATGTAGGATAACCTAGCTAACGGCTGAAGTAGAGTGTTAAAACTATTTTGCAAAATCGGCTGGATAGATCTGATTAGGTCTGCTTTTACTCCTTACCCCTCTGATGTTCTCCTCTTACCTCTGCATGTTTTGATTCTACTCTCTTGTCTTTTCTTCGAGTCCAGGATTTCTATGGTTGGGTTTCTGTCGTACCTTCAGGGTTTCAATTCCTTCCTTTATAATGGTGGTTCTACAATCATCAATCTGCTTCTCGGCTGTTGTACCTTCGCCCAATCTTTTGTCCTTGAACTCTTTATCCGTATGTGCCCCTTGACAGATATCTGTATCGTTGAAAATCATATGAGAAGGATGAGCATTGGTGAAGTTGGAGTATACCTTGAGCATGTGTTGTTCATGCCAATGGAACCATCGCAAAACCTGATCATTGTGTCTTTTCGTATGATGTTTCTTTGTATCTTACGGTGGTCCCCAATGTGATGAAATCATCTACGCCAGATCCGATGAAGATCCTACATCACCCCTCTTGTTCCGAACACCGCTTGTGAAGGTCTTCAGTCTAAATCCCGAGAGTTGGTGGCACGATTCTGCGATTCATTTACAGATGGATGCTTTGAGTACGGGATGGACTGATCACCCTACCCACCTCTCACTGTGCACTTTTGTACATAGAATCGGTGGATCAAGCAATTTCGCTCCGTCCACGGAAGTTAAAGGTGGCCTTATCTCTTGATACCTTTACCTTCGTCCTTTGTTCCCGGAGTGTTTTCTTGACGACCATGGACAACGACCCCTTGTTAGTGGTGTTACCGATTTCAAGATGGAGCAACAATCTTGTTAGTGGTGTCGCGGGGATCTACCCGAAGCGAGAAGATTATGATCGTCGGCCTTCTTCCCGGTAACATGAGGCGGATCTCGAGGGCGAGATCCCTTGTTAGTGGTGTCGAATTGTGGCATCCCGCTAAAACCACTACTAGAAAATCGCTGTGTTTTTGTGCATTGCATCATCATGACCGCATGCTCATGTCATCATGCCATTTGAGCATCATCATCATCATGCATGGTTTGTTTAAAAACTATTTTTGAAAAGTCTGGTTTTGTTTTCTAAACGCCTCGTCTTTATTTCAAATCAAAACTCCGGTCTTTTCCGGATAGTTTTATTTGTCTAAAATTATTTACAAAGGCCTATTTTAAAAAAAAATCTTAAGTTGTTTTTTTGGAGGCCGCTAGCCAGGCCCAAAGCCTAGCCGGCCACCTCCTTCCTAGTCTAAACCCTAACCACCCACCTACCCCATCCCTTCCTCTCTCCCTACCCAATCCAGCCGCCACTCCACTAACTCACTCGTGGCACGCCATACCACGCCGCCAGAAGCACGCAACCCACCTTGGCCACTGGCATCGCCCCACCCACACCTGGCAACCGACACGCCACGCCTCGGGATTCCTCCCACGGACCCGGCCCCGGCCCCACCTCGTGACACCCCGCACCCCACGCCCCAGCGCGTTCCCCACCAACCGCGTGACCTCGTCGCCTCCCTCTGGATCCCCGCCGCCAGGTGCTCCCTCCATCGATCCCGACGCTCGCCGGTCCTTCCTCTTTCCTGGTGCCGCCGCCTCTGGTCGTCATGTCGCCTCCCTCTCCCGCGATCCCCACTGCCCCTGGTCCTTCTCCTCCGCTCGAGCCCGCCTCTCCGTCGAGCTGCGTCGCCGGACGCCACCACCTCGGCCTCTCTACGTCGCCGTCCGCCGCTGGCGTCACCCTCTCCGTGAGCAGAGCCGCCGCCCCCAAGCAGAGCCCTGGGTCCACCTCTCCCGCGACCCCGCTCCCTCTCTCTTGCATCACCAGACCCTACCCCGACGTGTCGCCGTGCCCTCTCTGCCCTGCGAGCACGCCGTCCCGCCAGCGACCGCTTCGCCGTGGTTAGCCGTCCTCGCCTCGCCTTCTCGCACCACTGACCTCGTCCGCCTCCGGCCGCCGTCCTCCCGTTCGCCACCCCGCGCGCCCAGCCTCCTCTGCCTCTGCATCGAGTCCCTGTCGTTGCAACGCCATCAACCGCCGTGGCTCATGGACGAGCTCGCCTCCATCCACCAGTGCCGGCCGTCGCCTCCTGGCTTCCCCAGCTCGCCACCGTGGCCCCGAGCCGCCTCTATGTTGCCTCTCCTATCCTCGACCCGCAGGCGTCCTCAAGCCATCCCTGCTCGACCGTGACCTTACAGCGCCTCCCCAGCGCCACGTTCGTTTACGCGTTCTCGACCTGCGTCGTCGCCCTCTGGCTCGGCCGCATCGATGAGCTCGACCTCGTCATCGGTCTCTCTACCTTCTTCCGGTGCTTCCTCGTGTCTATTGAGCACAGCCATGGTCTACACGTTTCTGCCCTGCTACTCATTACTGATGTGGCCATAGATCAATTTTGGTGACTTTGTTGTGACCTTGATACTCATGTCCTCCTGTAAGATCCTCCATGTTGTTTTCTTACAGCACAAGGCCAACGAGTATCTTATCAAGTTCGGTTCCGAGCCCTTGGTTCCCTGGATGCAATGTGTGGTTTTACTCCTGATTGATGTTGGCCTATGGGAGATATTGCGGTGTGGTATTGGGAGCTCAAGTCCAAACTGAAGAACACAAAGCCCAAGATCATCCCTGTCGCGGGCCTCGAAGGACCAAGACGGACACGTGAAAAGAATCCAATGAAACATACCGCAACCGAAGACACTTGAAGAGCTACATACGAGATCTCCATCAAGGAACGACAAGCTCTTCAACCCGGATGCCAAGTTCTTCTTCCTGGATCCGATGACCGAGACCTTGGAGACACCGTTCCCAGAGGCAAAGACCGATCCCGCCGAACCCGAACCCCCGGTGAACACCAAGTTTGTCGAACCCTAATGTGATTCCCTTCCCGAGACCCTATTTTTATAATACGTATCAAATGTTGCATATTAAATTGTTCATGCTCCCATACATATTCATTGGTTTGGGGGTATTTAGTCGATTCACCTCATAATTAAATATGAAGTGCATATGCGGGCTATTCTTGTCTTATACCGCCTCCATTTAAATTTGCATAGTGAACCGATGCCATGTTTTGTCGTGTTTAAACAACATTTAAAATGCAGGGTATCTAAACAACTTGAACCTTCTAATTAATTGGTGGGACCCCGGTTTCGCTTAATATTGCCTAATTGCTTTGAACCATTGCCATGTCATACATCATACATGCATCATGCCCGATCTTCTGCCGTAGTATTAAATAGTGCATCCGGTGTTTCTTTTAGTGATTTGCTTCTTCGCGGATTAGGCCGTTGAGTGGATGCGAGTATCGACAAGTTCTTCGGATAAAGTATCTTCGACCGTGTTTCCTAGGTGAGCATTCTCCCCCTTTCTACCTATTTTGCATTTATAGTCTTTATTTCCTCCTGTTGATCTATTGCTATCCATGTTGCGATGCTTTAGTTCCATGCCCAATATATCCCGTGCAGCCTCTATATTGCCTTGGACACCTCCTATTACCTGTTGTTTGGTAGATAGTTGGCCTTGCGAGTCGTAGTTGCTTGCTCAGGTGCGATCTCGTGTTGTCGAGTACCACAGTGGTTGGAATGCTGGCAGATGTATTATGGTGGAGTTGATCATGTCTTTAATTACAACTATTAAATTGTTGGGATAACTAATGAAAGAGGCACCGGTGGGCAATATATGCTATTTGGTTTTTATGTCCACTTGTGTGCCGTAGGCCCCGAGTACTTGATACCTATTCCTTGACTATTCGCACTATCCACATACGGGAGAGTCTATGAATCCCCCTTAGCCAGAGCTTGATTCATTTCTTATTTCTTGGGGCCACAAACTAGTTTGGGGCTTTATTACTATCCTACACTTATGCCATGCTTTACTGCTTTATTTACGATTGTGCGTGGAGCACCTGTACTGTTTAGGATGCGGAGTGTTTTTGCGGTATCGACAAGCCCAGTCACACTTTCGGGTTCCCAGTTGTTTACAGCCATTGGCGCAAACCTTGGGTCCGTCTCGGAGCCGGCCAACTTCGTTGCGGGTAGCTTAATGGGGTGGCCCCCTGAAATATTTTATGAATCCTGTGATTGCTTTGTCGTGAAAGCCTCGTTGGGTTTTGAGTTGGTTTTTCCGAGGTTGATCGTGTGTGTGTTGCTATTTGTGCACCCCTGCAGGGTAAATCTTTCTGAAAGCCGTGTCCGCGGTTATGGATGACTTGGAGCACAGTATCTCGATCATAGACAAGCATAACTAAAGTAGTGCTATAAATTTGACTTAATATGTGACTAGTAATCAGCTTCACCACAATGGAATGGATAATAAAAGTGCCAACAACTGGTGGAATTGGGGTGTATCGTGTCCTGTTATACCTGCCTAGTAAGTATCGCAACTCCAATGGAATGAAATAGAAGTGCCAACAACTGCTGGGTTTGGGATGTCACATGTTAATTGTATCTGACTAGTAAGTACTGCAACTACAACTGAATGGTTAACTAAAACTGCCCACTACTGATGCTATCGGGATGACTCATGCTATCTATATCTGACTAGTAAGTGCTGCAACTATAATGGAATGAATAAAACTGCCAACTGTGTGAGTTCCTCGGTTGACTTCCTTGTTTGGTCTCGAGGGGGAATACCAGGATGTGTATGATTGGTGTTAGTATCAGGTTGGTCCCGAATAGGTCTTTCTTATCCCTCTCTAATAGCCGACAGTTGTATCGAGTTTCTATAGGTTGGTTAGTGCATGCTTCGCTGCCGCTTCAGTCCACCATACCTATGTAGGCGAGAGCCGCCGAATTCTAGCCTCGCCGTAATCGGCCTCGATCGACGCCTCTTTTTCCTTTGCCCTTTGTCAGCACCCCTTTTGTTTTAGCAGGTTTGAGATCGACATTGTTAGCAGGGTTACCCTTCCGGCTTGGCCTGGGCAGGGTTATGGACGCCATTGGTTATTCTTCAGGGCTTTTAGCCCCATTTGCATCTTGTCCATACTCGGACGCTGTAACATTCAAGGTGATTTGGATCTTTGTATTGTATATCTGTATTCTTGACTCGTTGAATCGGTGTTGTATATATATCTGTTCTGTGGGTCCCATCGAGGACTGTTGTGTAATGGTATTACTTCGTTTCCACCTGCACGAAAGTGCCTGGTGGGCGTCCTTGAATCGTTTCTATGCGGGTTTGGCGGAAAGGGCTAAAACTTGTATAGGGCCGATTCGAGGGTGTTACAGTATCAAGCCGTTTGTGTGAAGCCCATACAATTCCCAACCGGTGGCCACATATATGTCCACCTTTGTTCAGTCGTGTGCTCATACAAGATCTTCCGTGTCATTTCCCGGGAGATTGAGCAGTACATCTTCCGCAAAGATCTTCTACCATGTGCTGATGACTGCCCAAGTTCGTCCGCGAGACCCGACACTCAATACCAAGTTCGCCATCGATGACCAAAATGTAACACTAGGACCTCCTTCCCGAATTCGAAGACCAAACCCCGACGTGCTAAGTTCTTCTTCACCGATTCCGAAGGCCGTTGCCGAAGACCGATCCACCGTCGAACCCCGAGACCCTAGATCCGAACCCCACCAATGTGTGACCCTTTTTCGAGCCCCTATTTTATATATGCTATATAGCTCGATGCATATTAAATCTATTCATGTTTGCATACATCACATCACGTGGGTTGGGGACACTTTGTCGATTTACCTCATAATTAAATATGGAGACTATATGCAGACTATTCTAGCCTTATATTGGCTTCATTTAAATTTGTGTAGCAAACCGATGCCATGTTTTGACTTGTTAATGCAACATTTAAATTGTGGGGCACCTAAACAACATGAACCATATAATTAATTGTCGGGACCCCGGTTCCTCTTAATATTGCCTAGTTGCATCGCATCCTTGTCATGTCATACATCATATCATAAACATGTCGAATCTTCTGTCGTAGTATTAAATAGTGCATCCGGTGTTTCTTTTAGTGCTTTGCTTCTTCACGGATTAGACCGATGAGTTGATGCGAGTGTCGACCCGATCTTCGGATGAGCCTTCGACAGGGTTTCCTAGGCAAGCATTCTCCCCTCTCTACCTATTTTGCGTTTATAGTATTTACTTCCTCTTGTTGATCTATTGCTATCTGTGTCATGATGCTTTAGTTTTCCGTACCATTTACATTCCGTGCAGCCTCTATATTGCCCTAGACACCTCCTATTGCCTGTTGTTTGATAGATAGTTGACCTTGCGAGTCGTTGTTGCTTGCTCAGTTGCTGCTTCGTGTCGTTGATGTTCCATCGTTGTTGGGAGGCTGGCATATGCTTAATGGTGGAGATGATCATGGTTTTCAATATAACTTGTCAATTAAAATGGAAATAGATATAATGCAGAGGCTCCAGTGGGTAATAGTCAATATTTGGTTTTTAACCACCCACTTGTGTCCACCTAGGACCCAAGTTCTTGACACCTGTTCCGAGATTGAGCGCGCTAACCACAAGTGGGTGTGTGGGCACCCCATCGGCTTACTACCTGATTTCAAAGTACTATGTTGGGGGGCACAAACTAGTTTGGGATTTTATTACCATCTTGTACCTATGCCATGCTTTACTGCTTTATTTATAATTGCGCGTGGAGCGCCTGTACTGTTTAGGATTGCGGAGTGTTTTCACGGTATCAACAAGCCTAGTCACACTTTCGGGTTCCCAGTCATTTACAACCATTGACGCAAACCCTGTGTCCATCTCGGAGCCGGTCGACTTTGTTGTGGGTAACTTAGTGGGGTCGCCCCCATGTACTTGCTTTGGGTCTCGGAAACGTCGTGCCCAAAGCTCCGTCGCATACTGTTGGGTGTATGTTCAGGATCTTGAGCATATCGGATCTGACAACAAGGGTTGAAGTGTGTGTGGATACTTTGGTGCACCCCTCTAGGGTTAAATCTTTTCGAAAAGCCGTGTTCGCGGTTATGGATGACTTGGAGCATAGTTTCTCGATCATAGACGACTATAACTAAATAATTATTGTTATAATTTGATTTGGATCTGATATGACTAGTAAGTTGAACAACTACCATGGAATGAATGAATAAAACTGCCAATTGTGTGAGTTCCTCGGAATGACTTCTTGTTTGGTCTCGAGGGGGAAATACCAGGATGAGTATGTTTGGTATTAGTATCAGGTTGTTTAGTGCATGCTTTGCTGCCGCTTCAGTCCACCATACCTATGTAGGTGAGAGCCGCCAAATTCTAGACTCGCCGTGTACTAGCCTCAGTACTGACCGCTCCCTTTTTCCTTTGCCCTTTGTCGGCATCCCTTTGGTTTAACAGATATAAGTTCGAGGTTGTTAGCAGGGTTACCCTTTCGGCTTGGCCTAGGCAGGGTTATGGACGCTATTGGATATTCTTCAGGGCTCTTAGCTCAATTTGTTTCTTATCTATACTCGAATGTTGTATCATTTTTAATGTGATTTGGATCTTTATACTGTATATCTGTATTCTTGACTCGTTGAGTCGTTGTTATATATATATATATATATATATGTTTCTGTGGGTTCCATCGTGAACTATTGTGTAATGGTATTACTTTGTTTTTCACTCGCACGCAAGTGCCTAGTGGGAATTTGGATCATTTCTATACGGGTTTGGCGGGAATCGCCAAAATCTGCACAGGCTGATTCGAGGGTGTTACAAGTATGTATTCGAAACCTCGGGCGTTACTGCATTACTCCTATATAGATCCTGGCACTAGGTGTGTTCGTGTAGGAAAAATGTGTGTTTTCTACCCCGAACCCCTTCAACCCGACCCCACAGCAAACGCATCCAACAATGTAGATGCTCCCAGAGAGGCTAACAGCCTAGATCCACTACATGTGCGAGACCCGCAAGAGCCTGATTTGGGAGATAATCCCTCCGCTCAAACCGCGTGGCTAGGTACCGATGTAGGATTCGAATCCCGCGCCGGTGTCAGCTCTACGGACAGCGATCGGAGAATCATCCGCTCCCTATCAGTACTACTCCCTCCCTCCCATTTTATGATGTGTCTTAGTCTTGACTCGGATACCAATGAGCTAAATGTAGAGCTGTGGAGAAACAATTCTGGACTAAAATGCCCCCATGCTAATGCAACGCTGCCCACCTGCCACCCTCTCCACATTAATTCACGCATGCATGCATTGGCCAGCCCCCACGTCGTTTCAGTCTCCACACTCCCTTCTCTTCCCGCGAAGAGTCCCGCCATGGCTTCTCCAAACAGAGACAATGGCGCCAAACAAGGAAATTTTAATTTGATTTTCATGAAGAGAGCTGCACTTAGGAGGGAACTAAACCATAGCACTGTTTTTGTAAAATTCGAACGAAAACATCAGCCTCTCTCTCCCGCACTCTATAAATACTCCATGGCGCCATTGAGCTTTTCTCATCACCTCCCTTTCTTTTCTCTCCTTCTCTCCCATGGATACCGATGATCCTATCGATTGGGACACCATTGAAGATCAGTACTCCTCCATGATCATTTTCAACAATTAACCGTATATGATCATTTCTTCCTTCTCTTGAAACCCTTAATTTCTTTGATGGAAGGAATGAGGATTTCCCACATTTTGTTCCTTACCTCATCCATGTCGTCGCTGTGGAACGGCACCGACTCTAGGAATGAGTCAGGCTCAATCATGGGGTTGTCCCTGCTCTGATCGACGGACGGACTGACTGCAGAATCGCGCCGGCGCGACGTGCTGAAAATGGTGCGGACACCATGTCCACACTCTCGGCTTGATTGGAATCGAAAGAAGGTGCACACGGGGCTGCCATGCAGCTCACCACGCTCCATGCATGCGTCGTGCATGCCATGGAGCAGCCTGCATGCCATGACGTGAACATCTCCAGTCCGCTCGTGGTACAGCTCCCCGCGGCAGCTGCGCACTTCGTCGTGGCCGCCATGGAACTCGCCACACAGCTCTCCATGCAGATCACCGCGCACTTCGCCATGGCTGCCATGCAGCTCTCCATGGAGCTTGTTGCACACTTCGACATGCACCTCTCCGTGCACTTCGCCGCGGCAGCCATGAATCTTGCTGTGGCCACCATGCATCTCGCTGTGGACACCATGCAGCTCGCCTGTCACCTCGCCGCGGCCGCTTCGCAGCTCACGACGCAGCTTGACGCCTCCGTCTTCCTCCTCCACAACTTCTTCCTCGCCGACGAGACCACGAGCTCGAGAGAGCAAGTCTTCTTCATCCCAAACCTCTTCTTCCTGTTGGCTATCCTCGTACCAGGACGGATCGATCCGGAGATCCATGCCGGCGTCGTCGTCCAGAGTGTGAGAGGGGATCAGAGAAGGGCGAGTTGGAGATGTGTCACGCTAGAGTAGAGATGAGACTGGGAGGATACGAGGAAGACGAATAAATAGATGAGGGAGGCGAGAAGGCAACGCTTCGGGAATTAAAGTACTCCAGCGGCTAGTCATCGGGGGTAGAAGAGTCCACTTATCTCAAGCCCGCCAGCGATGAAGAAGAGCAACGTCTTGATCTCCAAAGCTCGCATCCGCTCCGACATGTTGACGGAGAGACGGATCACCTTCCACCCGCAACATCCAGTGCCACCCCTTCACCAAGCTGCCTCTGACCTGCACGCATAAAAAGATCACATACCTTGCGACACCCCGTATTCCGACGAGCCTTTCTCCCAAAATCTCGACGCCAGTGTAGGAAATCCAATATCTGACCAAAATTCATTCAGCAGCTCCTTATCCGACTTCTTCTGACGCCAGACAACCGGGGTCCAAGATGCATCGTCAGCGCTGGCCTCCTCTGTGATCCGCACTGCCAGATGGTCTTCCGTCGTCGGCTGCCTCGGCGCCTCCTCCACGGCCACAACTAGATAATAGAAACACGAGCCTCTGCATGTCGATGTCTGGATCGGTGCAAGGGTGAGCCGACGCCAGCGGCTCACTTGCCTTTCCATTTCTCCACAACCTTTTTTTTGTTGAAAAGACGTTACTGCACTAGTGGAAACGAGGCCTTTGGTTGAGCCTGGAAATGGGCTTTAACACCGGTTCTTCTACGAACCGGTGTTAAAGGGGGGGGCATGTACCAGCGTGGCCCGTGCAGAAAAAAGGAGCCCCCATTTAACACCGGTTCGAGGCCCCTACACCAGTGGCCCGTGCAGCCCCTCCCCCTTTAACACCGGTTCGTGGCTTGAATCGGTGTTAAAGGGGGGGCTATATAAGACACCGCAGCCCACACCCCACTCTTCCATTTTTTCACTATCTCATTTTGGAGCCTAGCAAGAGGGTGTGAAGTGTGCCAGTTTGTGTTTTTTTCGTATGCACAAGAGGTGTTCGGTGAAATACCCGAGAGCTCAAAATAAGTTTTCTCGTTGCTATTTCCTTCTCGGTCGAGGTCGACAACTATCCTTTCATGTGTCATTGATGTACTATATATATAAATGGTCATCTCCCTATTATTTTTTGATATATACTATATATTAATGCAGATGAACCAGCAATGGATGTACGGTGACCGCCGCACTTCCGAGTACATTACGGGCCTCCAAAATTTCATCGTTGTGGCTAATGCAAACCGTGGTCACAATGGTTTTATGTGCTGTCCGTGTGTTCACTGTCAGAACAAGAAAGACTACTCAAATACCAGAACCATTCACGCCCACCTGCTTCGATCCGGTTTCATGCCCAGCTATAATTGTTGGACCAAGCACGGAGAAAAAGGGGTTGTGATGGAAGACAACGAATAAGAAGAGGATGATGACAACTATCATAATATGTATCCTGAATATGATGATACTGCAACGGGGGTAGATAATGAAGATCAAGAGGCAGCAGATGGGCCCGCTGATGATGATCTTGGTCGGGCCATTACTGATGCAAAGGAAGAATGTGAAACTGAAAAGGATAAGGAGAAGCTGGAGTAGATGTTAAAGGATCACAAAACATTGTTGTACCCAACTTGCGAAGATGGCCACAAAAAGCTAGGTACCACACTGGATTTGCTGCAATGGAAGGCAGAGAACGGTGTGGTGACAAAGATTTTCAAAGTTGTTGGTAAAATGAAGAATCTTCTTCCAAGAAATAATGAGTTGCCCGAAAGACATACCAAGCAAAGAAGGTTGTCGCCTCTAGGATTAGACGCAGAAGATACATGCCTGCATTAATGATCGCATCCTCTACCACGGTGAGAAGTACGAGAATTTGGATGCATGCCCGTATGCACCGCTAGGTATAAGATCAGACGAGACGATCTCGGCGATGTTGAGGGCGAGGCCCCTAGGAAGAAGGTTCCTGCCAAGGTTATGTGGTATGCTCCTATAATACCACGGTTAAAACGTCTCTTCAGAAATAAAGAGCATGCCAAGTTGTTGCGATGGCACATGGAAGACCGTAAGAAAGACGCGATGTTGAGACACCCCGATGGGTCACGGTGGAGAAAAGTCGAGCGAGAGTACCGGACTTCGACGTGACGCAAGGAACTTAAGGTTTGGTCTAAGTACGATGGCATGAATCCTTTTGGTGAGCAGAGCTGCATCACAAAGACCTGGCCTGTGACTATGTATCTATAACCTTCCTCCTTGGTTGTGTATGAAGAGGAAGTTCATTATGATGCCAGTGCTCATCCAAGGCCCGAGGCAACCCGGCAACGACATTGATGTGTACCTAAGGCCATTAGTTGAAGAACTTTTACAGCTGTGGGCCAAACCAGGTGTACGTATGTGGGATGAGCACAAAGGTGAGCCATTTGACCTACGAGCATTGCTTTTCGTAACCATCAATGATTGGCCTGCTCTTAGTAACATTTCTGGGCAGACAAACAAGGGATACAATGCATGCACACACTGTTTAGATGAGACTGAAAGTGTATATTTGGATAAATGTAAGAAGATTGTGTACCTAGGGTATCGTCGATTTCTTCCAAACCTGCATCCAGTAAGAAAGAAAGGCAAGCATTTCAAACGTCTGGCAGAACCCCGGAGGAAGCCTGTCCTCCGTATGGGTGAGGAGGTATTTGGTATGGTCAAGGACCTAGAAGTAATCTTTCAAAAAGGTCCTGGCAGTCTATCTGTTTCTAATGACGATGCCGGACACGCGCCCATGTGGAAGAAGCAATCTATATTTTGGGACCTACCCTATTGGAAAGTCTTAGAGGTCCGCTCTTCAATCGACGTGATGCACGTTACGAAGAATGTTTGCGTGAACCTGCTAGGCTTCCTAGGAGTGTATGGGAAGATAAAAGATACACCAGAAGCACGGCAGGACCAGCAACGTCTGAAAGACCCTGAAGAGCCTATGCATCCTGAGAACGAGAAGGGTAAACAATGCCACTTAACTCCCGCTACCACGCTCTTACTAAAGCGAGAAGGAAATCTTTTTGAATGCCCGAGCAGTATCAAGGTCCCGTCTGCTTCTCGAATATAAAGGGAATAATAAATATGGCGTAGAAAAATTCCAAAACCTGAAGTCTCATGATCGCCACGTGATTATGACACAATTGCTTCGATTGCATTGAGGGGCTTCTACCGAAAATGTTCGAGTACCCATTGTGAAGCTATGTGCATTCCTCAATGCAATATCTCGAAGGTAATCGATCCAAAAGCCTACCAGGGTTACGCATGATGTGGCCCAATGTCTTGTCAGCTTTGAGTTGGTGTTCCCACCATCCTTCTTCAATATTATGACGCATCTCCTGGTTCACCTAGTAGAAGAGATTGCCATTCTCAGTCCTGTATTTCTACACAATATGTTCCCCTTTGAGAGGTACATGGGAGTCTTAAAGAAATATGTTCATAACCGTGCTAGGCCAGAAGGATTAATCTCCAAGTGCTATGTAATAGATGAGGTCATTTAGTTCGTGTTGATTTTATTCCTGACCTTAAGGCATTTGGTGTTCCAGAATCACAACATGAGGGGAGACTGCGTGGAAAAGGCACCCTAGGATGTAAAGCAATGATATGTAGGGACGGGCATTCTCTCAATCAAGCACACTACACGGTTTTACAAAGATCTATCTTGGTTGCCCTGTATATCAATGAACACAAGAATTTAATACGCCTCAAACACCAAGGCGGTCGATGAATGGATTATAAGTGAACACATGGCGAAGTTTTGGCTGGCTGCAAAGACTTCTCACGAATAACACCACTGTTAGGGATCAGCTGTACTTGTTGGCTGTGACACCTTCGATTGTATGTACTTTCCAAGGGTAGATAAATGGGAATACATTTTACACGATAGGCCAAGATAAAAAGAGCACCAACCAAAATAGTGGTGTCCGCTTCGATGCAGCAGAAGACAATAGGCAAAAGACCACGTATTATGGGTTCATAGAGGAGATATGGGAACTTGACTATGGACCTAATTTTAAGGTCCCCTTGTTTCGATGCAAATGGGTCAAGCTAACAGGAGGGGGGTTGAGGTAGACAAGAAGTACGAAATGACAACGGTGGATCTCAACAATCTTATGAAGGTAGACAAGAACTTAGACGAACCATTCGTCTTAGCCAATGATGTGGCTCAGGTTTTCTATGTGAAGGACATGTCTACCAAACCGAAAAAAGAAAAAATAAGCAAACAGATACATCACACGATGAGCCAAAGCGTCACATAGTTCTTTCAGGGAAAAGAAACATTGTGGGAGTGGAGGACAAGACAGACATGTTAGAAGATTATAATAAGTTTGATGAAATTCCGCCCTTCAGAGTGAAGACTGACCCAACCATCCTGTTAAACGGTGTTGATACTCCATGGTTACGGCCGACGCGATCATAAGATTGACTATATGTATTAATTGAGCCATTTTTGGCACACATATGTATCTCAACATGGAAATCAATGTCATATTTCTTCTGTTAACAGTATATGTATTAAATGAGCCATTTTTCTTCCTTCTATTCTTCCCTCCATTTTTCTTCCCGCCATTTTTTCCCGCCATTTTTCTTCATGCCATTTTTCCCGCCATTTTTTCCCGCCAGTTCTTCACTATATATATGTAGGGTTGGCCTCCATTGTCATTGCACATCTCTAGACTCATATCTGCAATCTCATCACTCTTTCCCATGGCTTCCACCATAGCACTAACCCCCAGGGAGGCGGAGGCGCTTTGCGCCTCGAACTACCCCTGCCCGCCGGGCTACTGTGTCCCCATCGGCTGGATGCTGAGCGCCGGAGGCGTGCCGGTTCCTCCTGTCCCACTAGGTGTGGCGCGCCGGATGGCCATCACGAACCACTACTACTTCGAGCTCACGCTGGAGCAGCGGAGGAATCCCAGATGGCATCCCGACTATTTCCCTACTTGGGAAGCCTTCTTCGTGGATCGGCGTGAGAGGGCGCTCGCCAGGCACGAGGAGGACGGCCCACCTCCTCCGAACTTCAACGAGGCCGGCCGTCGTCTATTGTGGCGCGGTCGGACTCTCCAGAGCGTCATGGCCTATGACACTACGGCCGACTCTAACCCCCGTCTGCGCTACCCTCAAGTCCAGCCCACGCGTACTCAGCCTTCAAGGTTCAATTACGGCGACCCCAACAACGACAGCGATGACGGTGGCGGCGAGTTACGATCAGGGCGAGTATTACAGGTGTAGGCAGGAGCATGACTGAATCACTCCAACATTCCGAAACAAGTTCGGCCAATTGTTACTTAATCTGGCCATGTATCTTAATTTTTAGTTCTTTTATGTATCTTAATTTTCAGTCATGCTTTATGTAACTTACTATTAGTTGTATTCTGTATTTTAATTCCAGTTCTATCTCCTTCACAAAATGACCTATCTCATTCGAGGTTTCTTGGCTTTCGGGTCAAATGACCAATGTTATGGCTAGAATCAAGGCATAGTTTGTGATAATATGGCCATATTGTGCATACATGTGCATCATGGCATGGCAAACAATGTTGCAAGAGGAAGTTTTCCTTTTTATCGCACCAAAAAGGCATTTTCCATTTTCCGAGCATAAAAAACGGACGGTTTTGTGAAGCAACCACCAAATGGCTAATTCAAAAAACCACCACCACATTTTACAAAAATACTAGACCACCTTATATGGACAATGTACCAACAAGGGGATCTGAAACCTTTCCGTCTACCTCTGGTGAAAAAGACAAATTCCTGCTGAATCGGGAGGAAGTGGATCAGATATGAACTACAGGTACATGATACGATGCTCATGATTTTTTACAAAAATCATTTTTAGGTTCACAATATGCTATTTTATCAAAAATCCAATGCAAGTTGAGCGAGGCTTTGTCAGATTCAAGTGTATACAAAAGATGCGGTATTTAAATATCCAATCAATTCAAAAATGTTAATACAAAATAAAATATGATTTGCTCTAATAAAATAGGGTTAGATTCCTTTTTAGATGCTTAATATTTCTTATGTTCAAAGTTTTAGGATTTGACAATTTATTTTTGTTTGAATTGAATAATCAAAATTTATATGTAAGTGTTTTAATCATTTTGAAAATTTTCATCTAAAGTAAATATAAAATGTTTTTACATGAATGGATAGATATTATTTTTCTGAAAATTATGATATATTATTCATATTTTTCTGAGTTGAAATGAATAAGATATGAATTTTCTAAATTCATATCCTATTTTTGAATTATAAATGCCCACCCCTTTAATGCATGAAATAAATGCCCCCTTTAACACGGTTCCAACCACGAACCGTGTTAAAGGGGGGCGATTATTTCGTTCGCGCCAAGACACCTCTCCCTTTAACATCGGTTCGTGGCTAGAACCGTGTTAAAGAAATGTGCAGCAACGAATTCTCTTTAACACCGGTTCCAGCCACGAAACGGTGTTAAAGGGGGGGTTATAACGCGCCACCCTTCCTTCTTCCCCCAGCCAGATCGATTCTTCCCCACGGTCGCCGCCATCCAGCTGGAGCGCCACCCAATTCTCTCCGTAGCCACCACCCCAACCGTCGCCACTCCGGCCGCCTCGCGTGTACCCCGGCCAGAGGTACACCCACCGCCTCCCTTCGCTCCCCGGCCCGTCTGCTCGCTGCGACTTCACGTCGTCCCATGCGCTTGTGCTCATGACCTCGCCCAACCTCGTCTCACCGGCCGAGCGACCTTGTTCTCGTCTCCGCTAGAGCTCCTGGCGCAGCCTGGGCGCAGAGACCAGTTGATTTTTATTTATGTGTATAGGGAGCGGCCGATTGCTTTTTGTTTGTGTATCTGAGGACTTGATTGATTTTTATTTTTGTATATAGAGACTTTATTGCTTTTCATTTGTGTATTCAGGGGATTTTGTTTGCACAAGATTATTTTGTAAGCTAATGGGCCTCCTAGCACAAGATTATTAGTAGTAAATTTTTTGTTTACAATATCGGAGGGCAGGCTTCAGCCTGTTTAAGCCTGCTTGCTGGACTCGCCTTTTCCGGCGAGAACACGACGACGGCGTTCTGTGAGCTTGGCGAGAAGAAGGGACTGGCGTATGGCGGCGACACAGAGTGGCGTGGAAGGGCTTGTCGAGGAGGTGGAGATGGCCGAAGAAGGGGATGGCCCTCGGGCTCGGCGGGACCCTTATTATTATGTTCTTCTTCTTGCCGGCGACGACGAGGAAGTGGAAGAGGAGAAGGGAGGCGAGGGATTAGTAGTGATTTAGTTAGGGATTTTAGTGTGATTTTGTTAGTTAATTAGTGTGATTTTGTTAGTTAATTAGTGTGATTTTGTTACTTAATTACGGATTTAGTAGTGATTTAGTTAGGGATTTTAGTTAATTATTAGGGATTTAGTTAATTAGGGATTTTAGTAGTGATTTAGTTAGGGATTTTAGTTAGGGATTTTAGTAGTGATTTAGTTAGTGATTTAGTTAGGGATTTTAGTAGTGATTTAGTTAGGGATTTTAGTAGTGATTTAGTTAGTGATTTAGTTAGGGATTTTAGTAGTGATTTAGTTAGGGATTTTAGTTAGTTTATTATTAGGGCTTAGGGTTTTATTAGGGATTGGGGTTTATTAGGGATTAGGTTTAGTTAGAATACTTAGTTAATGAGGTTTAGTTTAGTTAGTGATAGGTTTAGGGTTATTGTTATTAGGGCAATATATACTTAGTGATTTAGTTATTGTTTATGTTTTATGATTGTTTATTGCTATTATTTAGTTATGTCGCGTCCATCTCGTCCGATCTCTTGGACTCTGGGGGATGTCCGAGTCCAGGCTCCTTGGTTGGCACTGGAGGTGCTACCTATCGGGACTCGTACCTTGGTGAGGAATCTGGGTATCATCGTCCCGAGCTTCTTTGGTGGCGTCCACGAGGTCGAGGCGGTGCAGGAGGAGCCAGCCCCAAGAGGTGGTACGTCGTATTAGGGAGGAGGACGAGCATGTACGGCGATACATGTATCTTTTGAAGACTAGGTTCTCCAATATCTGGCAGGTTCACGGATCTCACCCGAGCTATTCTCCGGTGATGGTTCCTCTTCTGTGGCTGCAGAGCTCCCGTAGCATAAAACGCGGTAGCCGCATTCGCTAGTTTATCTTAATAATGTACTTTATCTTATACTTTATCCTATAATGCACCCGAGCTATTCTCCGGTGATGTATTAATAATGTACTTTATATTATACTTTATCCTATAATGCACCCGAGCTATTCTCCGGTGATGTATTAATAATGTACTTTATCTTATACTTTATCCTATAATGCACCCGAGCTATTCTCCGGTGATGTATTAATAATGTACTTTATCTTATGTACTTTATCCTATTTGTGTATTTTTGTATGAATAATATGTATATTTGTGTATGAATCCAAGTCCACTTGAATGTTTACTCTCTTACTCTAGATAATATTATTGTTTTAGAAACTATGGATCCACTTAGTAGAAACCTTGAAGAAGAAGAAATAATGGAGAACATTATCGATGAGGACACCTCACAATATCTAGACTTGGAGGGACATGATGACAACTCAAGTAGTCATGGAGAAGATGAAGACTCCGGTGAACGCAATTTAGTGATTACAAAGTCCGGCGAGGTATATGCATTGATTAAGCCTCTGCTGACTTCCACCAACAATCTTCTTCTACATGTATTAATTAACGCTTCTTTCTTCTTTTAGCCCTCTGGATCGACCAGCCAGCAACCATCTTCTTCTATGAAAAAGAGCAAGCGAGGCGCGAGCCATCGGTTGAAAGATCGTGCAAAGTTCACGATCGAAGCAGTCCGTGTTGATGGCAGGCCGATGGAGCCCAAGAAGGCCGCAGACAAATTTGTACGTCAGGCTGGAGTTCTTGTTAGGGACCAAATCCCAATCATAATTGAATATTGGAATAAGCCAAAGAAGGGCGACGGGTACCTTTGTCGATGAAAGATCCAAAGAAACGCTTTGAATTATTGTTGGTAAATTTCACCTTCCGCCAGAGGAGGATGAAAACAAACCAGTTATAAAGGAAAAGGTCAAAGAGTGGACTCTAAAGAAGATGGTCGACGCT
This sequence comes from Avena insularis, assembly GCA_023614405.1. Taxonomy (NCBI): domain Eukaryota; kingdom Viridiplantae; phylum Streptophyta; class Magnoliopsida; order Poales; family Poaceae; genus Avena; species Avena insularis. The sequence continues at coordinate 204,092,359 of CM042694.1, forward strand.
TTCAAGAATCGAAGACAAATTGAACAAATTTGTCAAAGCTCGCGAGACTCCAGATTTCGAAGACGCATATTATGCGAAGATAAGACCTCACTGGCGCGAATTTGTGGCATACAAGGAAGGTGCTATAGCTACAAAGAGGTCAGAAACCAATACGCTAAATGCCCAGAAGAAGGAATATCACCAGAGGACAGGGTCAGGTGGCTACATATCTCAGAGGCCTAAGTGGGAGGAAGCTGAGAAGGCCCGCGCGATGAGGGATCACACCCTGCACACATGGGTAGGACCCACGTGCAAAGACTTGGTTCTACGGAATCGGGCAAGGTTGGACCCGAAACAGGATTGTGTATCTTTCCAACCCTCCTTGCCAAACCCACACTTGAACTCATCACGGCATACGAGGAAACAGCCGCCAGGACCTTCCATCCCGACAGAGAGAATGAACCAGCTCACACGCGCCATCGGTAAAAAAGAACACCCTGGACATGCACGAGGCACAGGGGTATGACGTGGAAGGATGGGTTTGCCGAGTGGAGCGACTCTTACAGATGGCGCGGCAGAAAAGAAAAAGAGCGTACAGAGCGGATGACACAGATAGAACATGCACTTGTGGCGCTGAAGGCGCAAGTGAATGCACAACAGAGCCATCAAGCTATCGGCCCATCTCAGCGGCACGAAGAGCCTGCATTGGAAGCTGCCGGCGGCCCAGACTCTGCGCGGAAAAGCAGCATGGCTTCCACGAAGAACGTGCAGCCCACGCTTGAAATGGCGGGTCCTCGATACCCCGTGGATGAGATCACGGAGAGCGAACACGCTGAGCTGCATGTGAGATTAATGGGCTTATCTATTAAGGTGGCTGTCGGCTATGCCTTACCTCCTGTAGCTGGTGGAACTTACCACTGCCGACCGATTCCAGATGGCTATGCTATTGTCGGGGTGGATGAGGTTGTGAAGGAATATGAGGAAGCACAGCTTGACCATGCTACAGGTGAAGGGGAAACTCAACTCAAATTTGCAGTGAAAACAACCATTCTTTGGAAGAAGGAACACATCGTGCTTCCAAATTGGAGGCCACTGGCCCTTCATTGCCTCCGGCGTCTGAGCCGCTTCAGCCATCTCCTGCGCGACAGCCATCTCCGGCGCTTCAGCCATCTCCTGCCCGTCAGCCATCTCCGGCGCTTCAGCCATCTCCTCAGCGTAAGCGGAAGAGCACTGCCACGAAGAGCATCACTAGCACTGCCACAAAGAGTTCAAAAAACTATGTCCCGCAGCCTTCCGCCAAGCCATTGCCGGTTTTACCGTGGAATCGCATCGACGAGGAGACCAATAGGATCTCGGAAGAAGAGGTCAAGAAATTCTTTGCACCTAGATGGGCCGAGCCAAAGGAGAAAATAGATCCGGCGGTGGTGGAGAAGTTTTACAAAAAACTTTTGAAACCTGAAACCCCACTTGTGCCGGACTACGAGCGCCAGATTTTGAAGGCGGATGCAAGGCCAGAGGAGACTGAAAGTAGAAGTGGCACCCGTAAAACAGTTCCCATGCTCGGAGAGCAGGAAAACCAATCATGCGCCCCGCTCCAAGTGTTCGACACACGGGACGCTCCTCCCGTAAATGATTACGAGGCAGAGCTACAAAGAAAGGCCAATGAGATGGGGATGACTTATATTGCATACTTGAACATCATGGGAGACAACTTGCCCAAATGCGATGCCAACCCCATACAGCCATGGAAGTATGGGAAGAATCTCGTCAAGAAAGAGGAGCTCAAGAATCTACCAACAAAGATGCGAAGATTGCACAAGTGGTACCTTGATTTCTGCAAGACGAGAAAGGAAGAATGGATCACGGCGCATATAAGAGATCAGATTTTCTTGTGCGGAGACGACGAGATCGCCTTCAACATTCAAGACTTGCATTTTCTATTCAATCAGAAGGAATTCGACAAAGCTGCCATCAGCCTATATTGTGTGTAAGTACTATTTCTGTATTTTCTATCTCATCTCATTCACTTCATTAATTGCATGTATATATATATGCTCACCATATATGTATATACTATCATGCAGGAAAAAGGTTATGGAATGCATGAAAGGAGGACCTTTTGAAATTGGGTTCGTTGACCCAAATAGAGTTCATGAAGAAGTGGTAAGAACCAAACCCGGGCAAACAGAAGATTTATTGCTAAGGTCTTTACTGAGACAACAAACCAAAAGGGAAATACTATTGCCTTACAACTTCTCGTGAGTACTGTTACCCTCTGTTGTACACATTCTGTTTCGGCTTACTCGATGTTAAGTGTAACTGATGATGAGTTATGCGTGCGTAGGTTTTACTTTATTCTGCTAGTCATTCAACCTGACTCAGGAAAAGTCCTTGTCATGGACTCGTTACGAAAATAAAAAGAGCTATGGGCAGACTTTAGAGAGATGCTCCAGAGGTAATTTCAATCATATTATCGCATTAGATCGGCAACTTTCGTGACAACAAGTAATTAATTACTCCTTTATCCATTTTCTTTGCCGGACAGGGTTTGGAAAAGGTTCACGGGCAGGACCGTGGGTGAATGGTCAGAAGAACTAAAATTTGTAGACCAAAATGTAAGTAATACTAGCTAGCTAGGTCTGCGTATCTCTTTGATTATGCTTCCAATTCCATTATATCATGCTTTATTGATTATTATTTTGATTGAACTCTCTATTCTCGTAAAGTGCGCGCATCAGGGACACGACAATAACTTATGTGGGTACTATGTTTGCGAGTTCATTCGCAACACGATATGTGCGACGGGCCAAGCCGCACTAGAACAACTTAGAGTAAGTAAACAAAGTACACAACATTATTTTATTACCATCAATTGTGTTGAGTTTTATTCTTATATATATATTGACCCCATTCTTCATATATATTCAGATCGAACGGATGCGGGACCAAATCCTACCATTTGACCGCATACGAGCCATTCAAGAGGAATTGGCGGGGTTCATACTTGATGAGGTCGTCACGCCTGGCGGAGAACTCTTTAGATATCCACCAAAATGAACGTTGTATATATGCTTGAACGTGTTTGTCTTGTACTTGATGCTTCAACGTTTATGGAGAATACCACACAATGACGATGTTGTGTATAATAATAATTGCTTAATTATTCATGTACTCGTATGTACCGATGACGATGTATGTGTATACCGCTCCCGATCGATTTCCCCTCCACGTCCCCGCCGCGCCGCAGAAATACGCCCAGAACGGGGCAGGGGCAGAACTCTGCCGCGGCAGAGATTTAGGCCGTTTTCCTGCCGCGGCAGAACTCTGCCGCGGCACAGAACCTTTAACACCGGTTCGTGTGTTAAAGGGGGGGCCTGAGCCCTGCGGCAGCCCCACGTGCGCCACCCTTTAACACCGGTTCATATAAGAACCGGTGTTAAAGGGGGGCCCCTCTAACACCGAACGCTCAACAGCGGTTCTACAACCGCTGTTAGAGGGCCCTCCAAACCGGTGTTAGAGGGGGGGTGTGCACTAGTGCCGGATACTGGGGCAACCCATTAACAAACATGTTCTCATTTTTTTCTAATGAAAAAATATGTGCCTATATTTCTTTAATTTTTATTTTGAAAACCCTCATACTACAAATATTTAATAGCTTGCGAGAATGCAAAATTCTAAAAATACATTTAGAGAAAAAGTAAACCAAGCAATGATCTTATGGAACGATATAAACTACACTTAAAAATGATGATTTCCCGGTTAACATTGAGATAGACGGCCTCATTACTTTGATTTTAAAGCTTAAACTTTATGAACCTAAGTGCTCTACTGGATACGAATATAAGGTCAAAACAAAAGCACCCTACTATACGTTAAGCATGTGCAAATCATCAGGGGAAAAATATGAATTTTTTATAGCATTAAATGTACCAAAGATAGTACTATAGGATTAGCAAATGTCACACAGAACAGAACATCCACGGCTGTAGCTTTTATTAGTGAGGCCACCACCATTTCTTCCAATATATTTGGTGGCCACATCCTTCAAAGCGACCGGGCATCTCCTACAAGATATTTGGATTCTCATTTGTCCTTATTTCCCAAACGGAGGGCCATATTGTAGAATGAAGTTTTGACTAAAAACTAACTTAAAGTCTCGGTCTAGCTTAATCGAAACTAGGTATGTGTTCTGTGTGAATCAAAGGGCTTCTCCGTAACAAAGAAATATTTTGTGATCTGCGTGCACTCACCAGGTGAAGCGATAAAAACTTCAAGAAAATCCTAACCAGATAAAAAAATAGAGAGCCAAACGCATGTCTTCAGATTTTCAATAATGAAAAGCAAGGCTTCATATACCATTTTTTAAATCTTAAACAGTTAAAAGATATCTCGACACATATTTTGTAACTTGTAGAACAATGTTAACATCTGTCACAAACAACCAAAAGCAAGCACTACCTTAAGAACTGAGCCCCGTTCGGGTACACCGGTTGAATTGCAGATTTGTGAGCCAATGAAATAAGACGTATCACCACACCAACAACGAAATAAGACTATAGCAAACACTGCATTATAGCATCCACAATAAAACAAGATTACCAAACTCTATCAATAGAGCATCCACGATAAACTAAGATCACCAAACACTGGTATTACAACATGCATAATGTGTCTTCAAGGGCCCTAGCCCCATTTCACTGCAAATGTTTGGAGATGATAAATTGTAAAATAAAAAACCCTCGACATAGCCCACCAAAGTTTCAATCTCTTGACCAATCTAAGCCAAGAGGAGAGAAGACACCATGTCCCTAATACGAAGCCGTTTTCTTCGCTGATGCAGAAAAAACAAGCAAGAACGATTGATATCTTCTATCACATGAATGGCGCCCGTGTGGGGGAGCGGTGGACGCCCTTCCGAGGATGACGGCGGTAGCTGATCTTTCCAGTCGTCTGAAGGTTGGGTGGCCCGGACTGACCTCCTTCTTCTTCTGATCCTCCCCGCTTGCGTTCCGGATCAAGGACGAATGTCAGTCTGGCATCCGACATCATTGAGTCAAGCTGCAACCAACAGATAACATAAAAGTGCATCAGTTAAGGTATAGTATAGGCTAGTCGCAGGCAGAATTGAGCAGGAAAATATGTACACTCCGAAGTCCTGGTTTCTGAATTTAATTATTTGTTCACCAGATTTTCATGTCTGGAATCTATCGTTGCATAAGACTATAGTCCAGTTAAGTCGGGTGGCAAAGTTGTGCCGTTGCTAGATGCTGACCTATATATGGTCGATCCTGGGTGTGGCCACTGCCCACATCGGCACATGTGGAAACTAAATTACACACATGATGCTTATGTAATTTAGTTTCCGCTACAAGAATATACGGCATTTTTGACTTTTGCATGGATATAAATCATCCTATAATCCCAACCAAAAGTGGTCTACAGATTTTTGCTATGAAACTGATCTCCCTCGGCCGGTTGTATCCCGTATATCATTTTAGACAAACATTCCTAAAGCTTCCCGGACAAAAGATTGGCCTTCCTAAAAGCAGTAGGATACACACACACAGCCACCTTCCTAAACGGAGCATCAGAAAAAAACTGCATGTGATGCAGATCTGTTGAACAACTAATGGTAAGCTGCACCACAGCATAAAAGAAACAGCGGGCGATGGATCGTGTCCGTCCATTCAAGATCTTAATCGATCCAATCCATCCACGTGGTGCATGGCCGCATACGTACAGAAACGGAAAGAACGAGGGCGGGGTGGTAGGTAGATCGGACACATGTGGCCTATACCTTGCAGCCGAGGGAGCAGAAGCTGAAGATGGCGTCGACGAGCCCGCGGCCGCACTCCTCGCACGCGCCGGCGGAGCCGACGCACTTGTTGAAGTGCTGGGGCGCGCGGGGCCTCGGGTTGAGGAACACCACCTTGTCGGCGTTGATGACGTACGTCTGCACCAGGGACAGCTCCGCCACCGGCTTCAGCTCCGCCACCCGGATCACCTCGTGGTACGACGACCGCCGTATCTGTGCGTGCGCCGCCATTGTTAGTTAGCCCACGCGGACGAACGATTTACATGGAAAGAGATGCATGCGCAATTGCGCATGATGCTAAGTTTGACGTATGTACCTGGACGACGGTGGGCGCGGTGGGCGCCGACGCAGAGCGGGCAGCAGATGGCGGCGGCGTCGCCGGCGCAGTCGAGGCAGAAGTGGTTGCGCTCGTTCTTGACCAGTTCGGGGTGGAGGGCGCACGGCTCGAAGAACTTGGCGCCCAGCAGCGGACGCAGCCACGTCGGGACGAACCGCTCCTCCGCCGCGGCCTCGTCGTCACTGAAATCGATGCCCATCCACGAAGACGACGACGACATGGTTTGCTCTATGACTCTCCGGCCAGAAGACAGCAAAATCAAACACAAATGGTACGCTGGCATTAGATCCAGGAATCGGAAATGCCAAGCACAGTGTAGAGCTAGCTACGATGTATCGGTATCGGCGCGAGCTGTTGTTACCTCGACGTTCGTCCGGGGTGGAGTGGAGGCGGCGGCTGGAGGCTGGCACAGGTCTCTGCAGATCTGCGGAATGTTGTGAGATTCGCTATATTTATTTGCTGCGAGGGAGAGAGGGGAGAGATCAGAATGGAAAGAAAACCATGTAGGGTTTCATGTGGCTATACAGGGGATCGTTTTACAAAGAAAACTTGCTCGCGTTTCTTTCCAAGGATATCTGGGGCCTATGTGCACAGATTTTGTTTGCGTATTTGCCCAGCTGTCTTCTGCCAAGACCATTTAATTTCAATTTAAAATTTAATTTGTCCACGAGTGCCAAAATGAATCAGCTGAAAAATCCCTACTAAGAAAAATAACATTAAAATCGGAATTATATTGTATACAGATATTATACAAAAAGGTTATTTCTTCCCAAATAATGTGGCCACATTTGTACATCCACGTGTATACTTAGCTCCGGCCATGCTCCTTATCATATAGGCGTGTCAATGGTTAATTCATTTACAAGGTTCGCGGATTTGGATCATATATCTTACCATATGGTTTACCAAAATACGTGTGTGTGTGTGTGTGTGTGGGGGGGGGGGGGGGGGGGGGCTAGGCGAGGCCGTCACCACCTGCCCATCCGAATGTTCTATGGGAGATGGGTGTCACCCGAGGATGAAAAGGAGAGAACTCGCCAAGATATTAGGAGGACCCGTTTGGCGAGCGACACTTATTATGGATCAGAGGGAGTAATAAAATGACTACTTTTATAATTGCAGACAACTACATATTCTTGGTAGTGAAATAAACTATCAATTGGTTCTTCTACAAGATCTATATGTTTAGATCACCACTTACCTGATGAGGTGGCAAAGCCCTCGCCACTTAGCATTGGTTTCTAGGGAAGGTTGTGGCACCACAGAATGAAAAGGGGAGCATCCGTCGTGATTAAACTAGATCAAAGTTTGTCGTGTGGTCTATTACGAGGTGATGAAGCCCGTGATCGCCGGATTTTTCTATTGGAGAATGAGTAGCACCAGAGGACACAAAAACATCAAAGAGGAAGAATACACTAATATGTAAAATTCCCAGACAATTAAACATCATGTTAGCATCATAGATTGTTAATGGATCCTTCGAAGTTTTAAGGATTCAGATCACATCTTACCATCCGATTTATGATTAGGTGACAAGGGACCCGCCGCCACCTGTCAACCATAACCATAAGATGAAGAGAGGCACCCTCACAAAGGAGTACATTGATAGACTTAAGGATTATCAGAAGTAGGGATGACATCTGGACATATGAGAGAGGAACCTATAAATCGATAAGGTGAAAAGATGCATATGCTAGGATGTTAGAACACATATATCGATAATTAATAGGTTTATTCAACAAGAGAATACGATGATTCAGTAGCCATGTAGTTGTAGAGATGGAATATCGAAGAGGTCGACAGACATGGTAGGGTGAAGAGTTGAATTTCGAGGAAATAAGCATGCCGATAAGTGTATAATGTAGCAACAGAATCTTGCATGCCCATCTTTCGATGATCTATGTGTTGAGTTTGATTTTTAATAGCGGTGGGTTAAGCGGCCATTCTTTTATAGGGCGTGCAGCTAAACGCTAGGTAGGACTGGGGTGGCGGCGCGGAGAGGAGGTGTGCTAGGGTTTGCGAAACCAAAACAAACATATAGCCGGCGGCGCAGAGAGGGAGGGATGCTAGGGTTTGCGAAAACATCGAAACATACATGTTATCTAATAGCTAAGCTCGGCGACCAGCGGCTCCTGTGAGGCCATCTGTCGTGCATCGTGTGGCTGGTTGTGGGCCCGTGCGCTGCAGTTAGCGATAGGCATAGCGGGATGGTCTCTCCACGTATTGACGAACAAAGCAAAATCCTATCTTGCATCTCCTTCCTTCCTCTCCCCTCCTTCGCGCCACCTCCTCCTCGGCATCGTTGCTCCCCTCCACCACATCATCGTTTGAGCATCCCCGGGAGGTCATCGGAGTGGAAGCTCGCGCTGGCGCTTGCGAGTCCGAGCCGCACCACGGCTCCGCCCTGGGCCTCCATGGTGTTGGAGATGCTCCTGATGTGCCAAGAGCTCCAGGCATGTGGTTCGAGGAGTATATATATATATAATGTGATACGTTCTAGTATCATAAAAGGAGGGTAAGTTTGGGAGGTATGACACGTCTATGTTTCAATTGACCAACTTTGTTTGATATATATTAGCGCTACAAAATCTTAGCAAAACCGTATTTGTAAGTTGTATAAAATCCTAACAAAACCATACACACACACACATATTTTTTTACCATGTACTTTTTAATCAATATGACCATTTGCTAAGTTTTATGAAAATGAGAAATGAGAATGCTACAATTTAAGTTTCAGTACTCATGTTAGCACTCCATCTGCCAATCTCTTTTGCTAAGGTGAGTTGAGAGTTTGGAAATAATCTCTGTTTGCTAAAAAAAGAAGTCCTCTTTAGTTCCACACGGGAAGATTCCTCGAAAATGAGGCATTTTCTTTTCCCAAGCACGCATTCTTCAACCTTTCTGGTACTGCAGTACGACTTCACCTTTGCGCTTAATTTGCCATCCTTTGTTTTTCACCCTTGCACACACATAAAAATGGTACGTAGTCATTCATTTCCCTAAGAAAAATATTTTGGTAATTATTTGCTTATTTGCTGGCAAATCTCACCAGTGAGGAAAATAGTTAATGAATTGCCATGTCTTGCAAATCTTTTGCATGTTCTTAAAAAATAAAATTAATGAATTGCCAGGCGATTTTTACTCGGTATCTTGGCGTGTTCCCTTGTAATAATGGAAGTTTAATTACTAGGGGCCCGGTGAATCTTTACTGGCATGAGCGTATATATGCAGAGTAAAAGTTCAGAACGGGCTAATTAATTCCTACGGAAAAATGGACGCTTGTCTCTCGATTCTGGAAAAAGTGACCGTTAGATGGGTAGGAAAACGGGGGAGAGCTCGTTTTGGCACGTTTATTTTTAGAGTATATATCGTTTTGGCACGTGTGCAATGAGTGGCGAGCGCCGGACGCAACCACCCCGAGGGCAGAGGCCCAGCCCACAGAAACGAGACCAAGATGGTTGGCCGTGCTGCGCCAAAAGGGTAGGCGGCCTGTTTGTATAAATCCATGTAGGCAGAGCCGCGTGAGTTCGTCCGGCCCAAGAAGGCGCACACTTCCTTCCTTCCTTCTCACGGCCCCGTTCGTCGTCCTCCTCCTCCCCTTCTTCTCTCTCCAAAATAACTCTGACCAACCGCTAAATATTCCTCCCTTCCTCCGCCGAGACACCTGACCGGAGAACCCCACACCAGCCTTCGTAGTTTGGACGCCGGCGCGGCATCGAGAAGCGGGGCCTAGGGCGTCTGGACCCGATCCCCCTACCTCCGCGCCCTACGTGGACGGGCACCGGCAAACTAGGTAAAGCCCCGCTCTCCTCCCCAATGTCGTTTCCGATCTACGCGGATGACTCACGCACAGGGCGGCCGATTCGCGGTGGCTTCTGCTGTCCGGATTCCTTCACTTTCCGACTTCAGCGGTTTCTATCTTCGTATTGTCGTGTCGATGGATGTACTGTAGTAGAATAGAGATCTCGTGCCCGCGCCGCTGGATGCTGTCCCAAGGGCGGCTTAGGTCTGATCTGTTTCCATGGCACTCATTGCTGTGAGTTCGTACGATTTTGGTGTTGTGGAATACCGGAATCATGGATGGGTAGTGAAATTATCAGCGGGACGACTGATTTGGTACGGTTTATCCCTTGCTATGTTTGCACTTGCTCCCACGGTTCCACCTTTGTTGTCCCTGCACCCTGTTGAGCAATGGCAACCGGGTGATATTGTGCCAGTGTGGTTTAACTTCAGCCGGTTGTTTCTTGACCCATATGTTTGATAATGATGTACGTAGAACTTGTTTAAGGGATACATGGAGTGGTGTGCTTCACGTACTGCTGAATTCTGATCAATCCTGTTGATTGCTTGGTTTATTTCTCATTCATATTACTGCTTTGGTAGGGTTTCTCACTTGAGTTGTGTTTGCCAGGCGACAGAATGCAATACCCTAGAGGCATGGAACGAGAGGACTTCTCCGCCCCAAAGTCACAGAAGAGGAAGGTTGAGTATCGGTCTCTGCCTCCAGGCCAGATCAAAACTGAACCTGAACTGCTGCGGAGGAGGGAGGTTCCATACTCGTCGGCAAATATACCCAAGCCACCTAAAAGAAGCTTCAAGAATGAGCCTCGTCCTCACACGCCGCAGTCCGATAGAGGAACTCCTGATTCGCTGACAGATTCTGGCCCCGCTGATGAATATCGGGCACTACGGAAGAAGTACCTGCTCCTGGAGGAAGAGAACTACACGCTGGACGAACAGTCAGGCATGGCAGAAGAGGAAGCCAAGACTCTCGAGGATGAGAAGTTTGCACTCCTGGATCAGCTTGTTGTCTTGGAAGGCCTTGTGGACCCTCCTCAGCTGAAGCACCGAAGTTTTTCATAGTGTATAATTCTTCCATACTCGTCGGCAAATATACCCAAGCCACCTAAAAGAAGCTTCAAGAATGAGCCTCGCCCTCACACGCCGCAGTCCGATAGAGGAACTCCTGATTCGCTGACAGATTCTGGCCCCGCTGATGAATATCGGGCACTACGGAAGAAGTACCTGCTCCTGGAGGAAGAGAACTACACGCTGGACGAACAGTCAGGCATGGCAGAAGAGGAAGCCAAGACTCTCGAGGATGAGAAGTTTGCACTCCTGGATCAGCTTGTTGTCTTGGAAGGCCTTGTGGACCCTCCTCAGCTGAAGCACCGAAGTTTTTCATAGTGTATAATTCTGCAACTGGTATTGTTAGTTGTTACTCCTTTCTAGACGTAGCCAACTGTAGTGGAAGAGACAATGCTTTGATATCAAGTTTTATGGAAGCTCTCCGTAAAAAAAAAAGTTTCATGGAAGCTCACTCTAGATGAGATGGTTGTGTAAAGTATGTGTGCATGATGAATGGGTGTGATACTTTGGAATGAAATATGACGGCAAAGCGCATGTGGATCTTGCCTCAAGTTAAGTCCAGGATATAAGAACTAGGGGATTCGTGAATGATAAAATTGAACTAGTAGTATATAATTTATCTCTATACTTATATAATGCCATTGTTCCTGTAAATTGATAAAGCAACACGTTTCAGATCATACATGATGCTACTTGTTTCATCTTATGTTCTACATTTGGAAAATGACAACACATATTTGCAGAGGATTACTTATTTCAAAGTTGATTTTGCAGGGTGTTCTTAAATTCTGCGCTGCCCATCTTAAGATCAAGTTGATATAGTGAACATAAACTGGTTTCGTTCAATCTGAATTTAGTTGAAATCTGCTGGTCATCAAAACGAAATAGTAACTAATTGCCCCCATGATGGTCCACACAAACGTCCAGAGGGGCATGATGCTCTGAACAAACATTATTTCTCCAGAGGGGATGATTTCTTCAGTAAATTCTGCTTTCCACACTTTGAAGCCTCATGGACCAAATTGTGTTGCTGGAAGGAGCTCAAGGTTTAAAAGAATGTGTCATGGATCTCAGCATCTCCTATATGCTTGTCTGCTTTTCCTTCCTGGTGTCGTGGTATTGTGGTATAGTCGACGCGTACACATGAGGGTGTCCTCACAGAGAATTTAGAGAGGTAGCGGAGAAAAGCGGTCAGTGTCCGAGACGGGTAGAACAACTTAGAGCATCTCTAACAGCTGGCCCAAAATAGTGCAGGACCACAAATAACTACCAAATGGGGTAGTTTGGGGCAAAAAAAAAAAAAACTCCAACAGCTGAGATGGGGTGGTATAAATGAAATGAAATGATATTGATGATATTTGGCAATTTCACAGAAATGACAGTGTACCAAAAGAAATTAAGGTTAGGCATAAAATAAAAACCATAAAATTTACAAATAAATTCCGTAACCAATTCTGTGGCATTCAAACTGGTTGATTCTTGAAATCACAAATGAATTCCTTGATTTCAGCCCCAAATGATAGGAGCCAAATGAGCTCTTATGTTGCATGTTTTCCAGTTCTGCTACGACAAACAAGATTTGTTGCACCAAACTTCTTGCAGAGCAAACATAGCGGTGCCAGTTCAGAGCCCAGTCCGAAACTCCAGGGCAAGGTATCCTTGCAATAGGTAATTGCGAAGCAATATACAGTATATGATAAGTTAATCGGTATTCGGTATGTTCTGATTACCAGCTTATGCCGCTTCTGCGTTTTCTGTCCTCGTCATCAGGCGATGCAGATCAACATGCTACATATACTGGGTTAGCAACGTGGGCCGACTCTTTAGAATCCCGCTAGGCTGCATGTAGATAGTTCTGCTACCAAGAATTCTTTAATGTACTACATCTGATCCGTATTAGTTGACTTAGATTTATCTAGATACGATTGTGTCTAGTTTAGTGCTAGATACATTTAAATTTAGACAACTTGAGTCAACTAATATGGGTCGGACGGAGTACAATATAGTCGTGCAAGTGGCAGAACTTATAATTTTTGTCCTGTGTCGTATCATGTGATACACTACTATGTTGTACTCCCTCCGTTTCAAAATATAAGATGTTCTAGCTTTATAAAATAAATGTATCTAGACCCCTTTTCATGTGTAGGTTTACTCTGAACTTCTCCAAACCTAACATATAAAGATGGTATAGATACATTACTTTCATAAAGTTAAAACATCTTATATTTAAAATAGAGGGAGTACTATATATAATGCCGTGTCTTTGTTTCTCAGCTCTGCATCTTTCTGGTCGCTACGTTCGTAGATCCCAGACCAATTCAAGGTTAGACGATAACAGTACCAGATCCTGACGCTAAGAGCATCTCCAGCAGTGGCTCTAAAATACAACGCTGTAAAAGTCGTTTTATCCGGATACAGCGTGTGAATGTAGCGCGATCTAAACCGGAAGCTCTATTTTGCAGCTCGCGCCAAGAATGCAAGACTGGCCCTCCACCATAAGCTCTAAAATAGAGCCTCCGAAATACCTTTTTTCATATATGTGTGTTACGGGAAGATCAAACGAGACAAAGAAAAATAGACTAAAAATCACACCCAAAATTACAAGACACGTTGTTGTTCAGGACTGATTGACATGGCAATGTGTTGAGTGCGCAGACGGCGAACGAGGTGGCGTTCTCGCTGGGCTACGATCTGGAGCTGGAGAAGCTGAGGACGCGCGAGCGCGAGGCCGAGGCGCTGCGGTCGGGGCTGCGCAGGGCGAAGGGCGAGCTCGCCCGGAGCAAGGTGGCCGCGGTGTGGACGGAGCTGCACACGCGAAGGTCGAGCTCGCCCAGACGAAGGCGGAGCTCCTGGGGCCAGGCGGCGGAGCTCCTGGAGCTCGTCCGGCTCGCGGGCGGGGAAGGTGAGGGCCTCGTCGTCCGGCGGGAGCGGGCCAGCAGCGACGGGAGGGCGGCCGGAGCGGGCCAGCAGCGGCGGGCAAGCATGATTCCGACGACCGGCGACCAGCGAGAGTGGACCTCCTTGTCCAGCGGGTGGCGGGAGCAGGCCAGCAGCGGTGGGCAAGCGCAATTCCGGCGACCGACAGATGCACGGCAGGGGCGGTTCAAGGCGCCAAGGAAATTTCACGGGCGGTTGGTCTTGCGCCAGTTGTTCTCATTAACCAGCGCGCGGTAGCCGGAGCGCTAGATTTGCCCCTTTGGATACAGTTTTTGGGCAAACGCTAGAAAAAAATTGGCGCGAGCTAGTTTACAGCCTCTGCTGGAGGGACGTTTTTAGACTCCCGCGCGCTAAATTGACAGTCATTTTAGCGCAGCGCTATTTTACAGACTGCTGGAGATGCTCTGACACACCTGCTAGACCGAAAGAAACCGCAAAGACTTGGCCAACTTACAAGAGTGATAGGATCATACAATGGCGTTGTCCTGACATAAACCATTTACTTGAAATCTCATAGGAGTACATAACTTCAGTAACCATCTCAACTTCAAGATTGTGCAGCTATCTACAGAGCCAATACGTTTGGACCACACCTGATGATAGCATGCTTCGGAACTGAATAACCAATGAAAGTTGGACTAACAGTTCAATTATTCAACAGTTGGACATATATTCTATCATCATGATGATATCATATCAGAACAAAACGAGCGGGGTGTTCCGAGCACATATTCCGACAGCTCTACCTCGCTGTTCTAGCCTTCTTTCCTGTAGATGTTGTCGAAGCCTGCTGCTTCAGTGGCTCAATGGCTGGAGCCGCGCTCGGCGTGGTAGCGATACCTCTACAGCGACCAAACTTGCCTGTTTGCGAGATCAAAGCAACAATACATTAGCATCAGCCCCAATCGTTGGTATAGAAATGAAACATTCGTACTATATAACAAGTGAAAGTAGACAAATTACATAGAAACATGTATTCTACTTCTAGCAGCAGGAATGAACACCCAAACCACAGGATATGGATATCCGATCAGCCAAACCATCGTGGATATCTCGAGACAACATTGGCACCCTAAAACCATTTACTTCAAGTCTCATGATATACCTTCAGTATCTCAGGTTCAGGATTGTGCAGATATCTAATGAGCTAAATCGATCAAACTGTACCACATCTGATGATATGATTGATATCACGCTTCAGAAACTGAACAAAGAATCTAAACCAGGCTTTATGCTAGACAGTGCAGCATCTGATTAAAGTTTCCCAAGAATTCAAGATTTGCACTAATATCAGTCTAACTCAAATCTTTGATTGATTGGCGGTTCAGAATCATATGGTAAGCGTAATTAACAAGAAAAATCAAGCTTCACACCAATCAATCAGTATCGTTCCCTTCTAGGACAGCAGTCTTGCTGTAAACAAATGAAAGATTGAAAAAAAAGGGTAAGAAAAGCTGTGCAAACTGAAGTAATGATGTCCCTCCTAGAGCACATTATGTGCTCATTTCAGGTAAGATTTACCATGAAGGCGAGGTGCCTCTAATTTCACTTGTCTTAGATAAATTTGCTATATTTCAAACTTATTTATAGAGAATGTGAGCAGTCAAAACAGATTGCATTGTCTAAAGATAGCTTCAGTCCAAATAATAACCTGAGGAACACAGATATTAAGTCCACTCAACAAGCAGAATGATAAATGATGAAGCTTAAGTTGTTGGTGAAAAATTCAGAGAACAATAAAGGTATCACAGCAGCTATGTGTGACAAATATAACGGGACCGGAGCTACTGCAACAATGCAACAATGAAGTATTACCTGAAGAGTAGAAGCTTGTGAAAGGATGATATTGGTGTCTCACAATGCAATCATAAAGTTTCCTTGAGTGCATCGACTCGAATTGAACCATGAAGACATTGTCATTGAACTTTATAAGAATCGCATTATCATCCTCAGCATACCCCACTATAGCAGTTTCTGTAGCCCTCATATTCGGCACCAGGTTAAGATTAACAGTCTTCCGGGGAACCCATGCAGCAACACCACTGCAATCGTCCCTCATGTCCCACATTTGGAGGATGGGGTACGATAGCATGGCGAAGCCAACATGGCCATCCTCCGCCTGAATGATCTGGATGCACCTTTTCGATTTCAGAGTATCTCTCGCAGGAAGACTGTTGATCACAGCTAGGCTCTGCCTACCAATATCAAACTCAAGTATTTCCATGCTATACGAGCCATGAAGCCACCAGTAAATGGAATCGCCAACAAGAGTGGAAGGGCGACAGAAATCGACGTAACTGTTACATTGTTCCGCCGCCGAGATGAGGTCGCTCCACACGCCGGTCTCCGAAGAGTAAACACGGGCGAAGGGTCGGGGATCCCCCGGTTCCAAGGAAATCTGCACCAACACCACCTTGAAGGGGCTCGAGTGGCAGCCCCCGTGCACGTGTTTCTCGTCGCCGTCAGCGCAGAACACTGCCCCGTGGGTAACGCCACCCGTGCCGAACTCCGGCGGAAGGGCCACTCGGCGCTGGTCGCCGGTGATTGGGTCGCACACGAGGATCTCCCGCCGCCTGGGATCGACTATGAGGACACGCCCGTGGCGGCACCCGAGAAGCGTGCCGTGGAAGGGGTGGGTCTCGGCGCCGCCGCCGTAGTCGATCCGCATGGAGAAGCGCTGGCGAGGTATGCGGTTGGGAGCATTGAGGATGGGGGTGAAGGAGACCCATCCGCCGTATTCCTTGAAGAGCCCGAGGAGGGGCGCCTTCCGGTGGTGGGCGTGGAAGCGGAGGACGAATTCGGGGTCGGCGGCGAGGTGGCGCCACCGCTTGCAGACGAGGGAGACGCGCGGAAGGGAGGAGGGCAGCGGCGGGAGCCGGAGGAAGATCTCCCAGAGCACGTCACAGCTATTCGGCGCAGCGCTGGCGCGCGCGGCCATCGTCGCTGAACCTCGCCGGTGGCGGCGGGCCGTCTCGCCGCCGTTCTCACTCATGTTTTAGATCAGGAAATTCTTTTTTTTTACCTGAGATCAGGCAAGCCAATAGGAGCTTCCTAGGAACACTCGTCGATAATTGAAGGAAAGGCACGGGTTGGGCTTTCGGATTTTTCTAAACCTGTTTATGCCAGGTTTACCAAAATTTTCTTATGGAACAGTTTAACGGGGCGAGGTGGAGGAAGCGGGCTGGTGCGAATCTTTTGCCCCACGTCGGCCCGTAAGCCAGATTAGCATTATTGGACATTTTCTTTCGCGAAATCTTCGTTCAGGGCAGTTCGTTCGATGTCCAAACCTGACGGGCTTCCGTTGGTTGTCCGGTTGTCCAGATTCGAGCGTCGCTTTATCCGCTCGTTCTGCCCATGATTGCCTCTCCAAAACAAAGTCTTTTTCGTTAAGCGCACTCTCATGCTCCGACATGGACTGGTCATCAGCGCACTGCCGCCCCTCTTGTCTCCTTTTACCGCTCGCCCTCGCTCGCTAGGGTCGTCGGCGCTGGCGTAGATGACGACCGCCTCCCACCTGGCCACCAACCCCGTATCCTCCTCCCATGGCTCGTCCTATCCCTACGCGGCGCCACTCCTCTACTGTTAGCGGCAACCGCCGGTTCTCTTTCCTTGTGTGGCGGTGCAGCAGCTCCTCCACCATCGGATGCCTACCGGTGTCGCTCTTCCTCTGATGCAGCTCCTCCCCACAGCCTCTCCCTGCCATCTACAATCGATGCTCACCTGCTAGGTCCTCTCCCCCGTCAACGTCTTCCTTTGTACTGCTTCTGGTCCTGCAACGTTCCTCTCTTCTTTGCTGGCGATGAATTCCGTTGGCAGCTCATTCTGTTGCACGTTCTTTATTAGTCACCAATACCAATCCCACTACCGCATAGCTAGTTCTTATTTGAGTAAACCGCATGGACGGTCATGATTCTTTTCACCTACCTCCACTTAGAGCATGATTTATGGGGCAACAATCCAATCCATTTTGGGAAAGAGTAAAAGCTGATGTATACTCCCTCTGTTTCAAAATATAAGATGTTTTAGGTTTGTGAAAAAAATAAATCTAGACTTGTTTTAGTATGTAGATTCACTCATCTTATATTTTAAAACGGAGGAAGTAACATGCTATGATCCACAAAGCTACCATCTCCCACTCAAAAGCTGTCTTGGCATCTCTTTCCCTCTCATCTTTTCCCCTCACTTCTCACTTTATAGCTGAAGAGGCCGCCTCCTACAGAAGAGACCGCTTTCTTATCCGAGCCTAATTTGGACCACCCGAGCCAAGTAAAAGTTGTGAGGCA
Source organism: Avena insularis (assembly GCA_023614405.1). Lineage (NCBI taxonomy): Eukaryota > Viridiplantae > Streptophyta > Magnoliopsida > Poales > Poaceae > Avena > Avena insularis. The sequence continues at coordinate 204,110,582 of CM042694.1, forward strand.
TCCCCCGGGGCATATCGTTGGCCATGCCCTTAGGTTCCTATTCTTTAAAATTGTATATCTACGTTCTATATCTTTCGTACGTGATTCATCATAAGTTTTATTTTATTCTAATAACCGCTTTGATTTGTCTATGTGACGCTTTGACCACTGCCACATCGATAGTAGATCCCATGAGAAGTACCAGCCAGATGTGTATATCTGCGAAATGAACCCATAGATAATGAAACTGACACACAAAAACATTGTTGTGATCAAGTGCGATTCAAGCGTGTTAGACTGCATGGAGACGTTCAACAAGGGCATGCATCGGCCGCGGTGCCGCTTGAGAGCTCGACGGAGAACATGGTGGCGGCGCAACTGATGGAATCCACGCCCGATGCTCACACAGATGGATGTGTCAGGTTCTGCGTGTGTACGGTGCTGAGCTTGGTGGCATCCTCTTGCACCCAGCCAGGGACCTGCGCAGCGAGCGAGGCCATGCTCGTCAACAGTCATCGAGCCGTTAGGACGACTAGGGATTGTGGCGCGGTGAAGGACAATGTCATGGAATAATCAATTAAAATTATTGCTGAATATTTGTATTACAGTAGTACCGTACCGATAAAATAGTCGGAGGATGGTGCAATTATTGTCGAAGAATTAAAAATATAACAGAATTGACTTACTGCTTGCGAATTACAGCCAGAAAATTACTCACCCATGAAAAATTGAAGGGTAACTGCCATGTAAAAATTATAGATGTGAAAGTGTTATGGATGTGAAAGTGCAAGGAAAAACTACGACTACAGAATATAAAATAACCCAAAAAATATACCGTGGGTTAACTACCATAGCAAAAATAAAGTCAGGAAGTTCCGTTGTAAAACTACCTTCGAAATAATCAGAAATAGAGCCAAAAAATATTATCGTAGACGTGGAATAACTACCGTTGCAAAAATAAATTCGGAAAGTTGTTCCGAAAATTAACCGTTGAGTAGTAAGTAAGGTAAAAATACTACCATAGACATGGTCTAACTAACATGGGAAAAATTACGACGGAAAGGTGTGGCGCGTAATTAGAAAAGATGAACATAAAAAGATATAGGGTAGGGTAAGTAAATTTTAGCCAAAAAGTTGTGTTTACATATACATCGAAGATGCTAGAAGGAGAAAAAAAATCGACGATATTATTACAATTGGTGGTTATACAGTACTGTTCGCAGTACTACAAATGTCCAGGATACTGTTTAATGCGTATATGCGATGTGGCGCAATTGGCAAATAATTAAATAGACGGTGAATAGTGCACATGTGACATGGACCGCCGGATCGACGATCGACAGCCAGGAACGGACCTCGTACTGTTCATCCGCATATGAGCAATGCACGACGACGTGGGCGCTCTCCCACGGTGTGAAACCCACGCCCTTTACATTATAGTTGTATTATACTATATGGCGGTGTTACCGCCGTGCTCGTCGTCAACGCCACCTTGGACATCTTGGCAAAAAGAAACATCCCCATGGACGCACACATTCTCCAAGAAAGTGGATGAGTACTGGTAGGATCGCAGCAAGCCCCTCGGCCCGGCTGGCGGCGCCTAGGCCATAGACGATGGTGGTGATACCAACACTGCGGTGCACGCTAGCCTGTGACAGACATCAGGAATGCCGGAGATGGTGACATGGTCCACGGACAACACCGTCAAGGAGGTAATCGAGAAGGTGGCGGCCAGCCATGTGCACCGCCTGTGAGCTGTGGACGACGACGAGGAGGGCCCGCTGCGTGGGGTGGTGTCGCTGACCGACGTGTCCCGGGTGCTTAGGCAGGCTGCCCTCGCGAGGACCAGGAGCTGCAGAACATAGTCGTCGTAAGTTTTTTCGGTCTTGTATGGACTCGTTCAACTCTTGTATATGTGACAGCTCACAATAGATGGGCGTGTGCGTTTATCTCTACGGACCATTCCTTGTATCTTGCTAGCGCAAGCTTGGTTGTGTAATATGTCTCGTTGTTTCAATCGTTTTGCTATCTGCTCTAATATCTTGGATCCTTGAACTAGACGACTCCTCCTTTCTTCTTTGTAAAACATAAACAAGAACCACAGTTTTAGAGGAATATAACTTAGGAGTCTTTTTCACAAATATACATGCATGGCTGGTACCTCATGGATTTTATTGTCGACGTGGCAGTGATCAAAGTGCCACAGCGGTCAAAGTAAAATAGAACCTCACATGAATCACTTATGAAAGATTCCTAGGTGTGCAATTTCAAAGAATAGGAATCTAAGTGAAGGTGCGTGAAAAGAATTAGGACTTAGCATGGGATTTACTCTTCTTATTTTACATCATGTTGCTTTACTCGCACTGGCACATTTACAAATATACTCTTCTTCTTCTTCTTCTTCTTCTTCTTCTTCTTCTTCTTCGAGAAGAGCACATGTATTAAACAATGAAATATAGTACGATACATATGATCCTATTAATATTCTACATAATATTTTCTCTTGTACAATGCTAAGGTAATTTTAGAGACTAGAGTGTTTATGTTGTGAAGATGGTGCGTGGTCATCAATAGAGATGCACAGATTTGACTATATTATGGATCAATGCATATATCGTGTGTAATTTTCTCTTAGACTATGTTATGGATCAATCATCGATGCATGCATATATCATGTTACGTCCAGTTTGTCAATTGTTAGTCTTAGCAAACATCATACTAACTTTTTATGTTCATCGAGCCGGCTTGTGAGCTTCATCGAGCCGGCTTATCGGCTAGCTTACTATTGATCTAATTAATATGCCGTCTAACTAATACTTATTGACCCAACATTTTATGGAGTCACCTAGACGTTTTCAGAGTATATTTATCACCGTATACTTATCACCATGAAGTTAGTAGTATACATATCACCACAAAGTCAATATAGTTACCATGATATCTTGGTAATAATTACCAACTTAGTACCCTCTGTTTCTTTCAATAATGCCAATATTTTTTTTTCAAAATATAAGGTATATTGCGTACATAACTTGTCTGTATAATTTTTAGGGATTTAATTATATTTTTTAACCCATGCAAACTCTTCTATTTTTAACGTCAATTAACCAAAGAATAATCTTGCCAAAAACATGTGATTTTTCTATTCCCATGTGTTCTTTAATTTCAATGCAAGAGGAGTAGTTATCAACATCGTACTTAAGGAGTTACCAAAGTGTTCAATGTATAGCTATCAACCGATCACATATGGAGTTATCAAGGTGTTCAAGTAGAGTTATCCAGGTATTTACGGTATAGCTGTTATTCGAGTATGTTACGGCTAGATATATTTGGCAGTTTAAGTTTATAATCTAATTCTATCTCTATTAGTCTTCTTGTCCCCCCCCCCCCCCCCGAGTCTTCTAGTACTATATAAACAGTCTAAGGGCTCACGATGTAATCACCTCTTGTAATATCAATACAATCTATACGTCCGCAATCTTTCATGGTATCAGAGAGGGTCGTTCCTCGGCCTAGGGTTTAGCCACCACCGCTTCCACCGCGCCGCCCCTGGGAAGATCCTTCTCCGCCGGGGGATGCGCAATAGTAGATTAGATCTTCTTCACAAAATTTTCTCGCCGGCCGCTTGACCGGAGTTTCTTCTTCTTTCGCCGATCATAGATCGGATTGCATCGTCTACAACCACATATCGTCATCACGCGCCTCTACTTCAACCTCAGCGTCGATTCATCTCCGGCAAATCATCACCAACGATCGTGCTAAGGAGGCTCCGCGCAGCTTCCAAGGTCACAAACTACGTTGGCTTCTCCGTCCTCACGTCGTCACCACGCCGGCCTGTCTTCGCCGACATCGACCGAGACGCTCGTCCCCGAGTACGCGCCTCGCCATCAACAAAGGGCTGCAACTTCATCAACTGTGGTCATCATCACCGACAACGATCTACACCAACATCATCGCCACATCGTCGCCGCTACCACCAAGCATGGTCATTATCAACGCCAACAAGTTCTTCTCCACGAGCGACGTCGCGCTCATACAAGCGTAAAATACAGGTCTAATCCCCGAAATTGACTACCGCTACAATTCAATCGGCATTAACAACTATCACCGCCGTCTTCGTCCACCACGACCTTACCGTCAGAGTTGTAGTCTAGTTTTTATTTGCACAAGTCTGTGCTCAATTTTTCTTCTTGCAGCCACTTCGTCTACTCCGACACGGCGGACAACTTCTACACCGACCGTTTACGGAAAATTTTCTTTGCTGCTCAATCCGTCTCTGGCACGTATGGCTCATGATGGTCTATGTCTTCGCACGTCCGGTATTGGAAACATTGATGCGTGCCTTCGTCCCCAACACGCTCCCGAGTCTGGCAAGCTTGGCATTGCGGGTCAAGCTACTTCGACCCAAATTACGTCTATCTCAATTACTACGGCAAATTCTCCAGGCTCAAACAACGACATCGACCACAACACAACAACAACATCGACATCATTGACTTCATCAACGGCGGCAACTTCCCCAATGGCACCATCGACCACAACTACAGCGCCCTCACTCCCGGCTACATTGACATCGGCAACAAGGGCTACCACCTCACCTTCAGCTTATTCTCGAGTCAGACCGTCCGCGTCACTACCGATCCGACTGCGCGGGGGGGGGGGGGGGGGAGGGGGGGTAGTATGTTACGGCTAGATATATTTGGCAGTTTAAGTTTGTAATCCAATTCTATCTCTATTGGTCTTCTTGTCCCCCAAGTTTTCTAGTACTATATAAACAGCCTAAGGGCTCACGATGTAATCACCTCTTGCAATATCAATACAATCTATACTTCCACAATCTTTTAGCTGTCATCATCAAATCTATGTAGTTACTATGCTCTCTAGGTAATAGTTATAAAGTTATTACTCATGTATTTATGATATAATTATCATCACCAAATCGATGCAGTTGCCCCGATTTTTAGATAATATTTATCCACCCATTACTTATTCAGTTACCTAGGTGTTCAAAGTATATTTATCATCACAAAGTTAATGTAGTTATCCTACCCTTTAGCTAATAGTTACAAACCCTTTAATGATGAAGTTACCCATATATTTAAGGTATAGTTACTAATTAAGTACTTACAAAGTTACTCCCTCTGTCCCATTTTAGGATGTGCATAGTTTTTGACTCACATACGAACTCCATGCAACCTTGTGACAAAAATCCTGGACCAAAATAGCCCTCTCACGATTAATAAGCATGCAAAGTTGTGGAGCCTCCTCCGTTCAATACTCATGCATTGGTGAAACCTCACTTGGGAAAGGAAACGTCTAAGGAGTTATTTGCATGCATCATTGCTACTCAGGGCAAAACGGCCAGATTAGCACTAATTTAGGCTTCCATGCACAATACGCATCCTAATTTGAGAAATCCTGAAAAAACTTATGCGCATCCTAAACAGGGAGGGAGGAAGTATGTAGGTGGTCATGATATAGTTATCAACCCAATATTTGTAGAGTTACTATGTTTCGGGTTATAGTTACCAATGATTAATATGGAGTTACACATGTGTTTAGGTTAGAGTTATCCAGATATTTACGGTATTGTGATCTTCACCAATTCTATGTAGTTACCTTAACCTCTACTTAGTAGTTATCCACCTATTACCTATGGAGTAATCGTATGTTTAGAGTATAGTTTCACCATGAAGGCAATATAGTTAACATTCCCTTTAGATAATAGTAGTGGATCTAGGGTATAGTTACCAATCCAGTACTTATATAAGTTACACATGTGTTCAACAAATAGTTACCAAACCCAATACTTATAGAATTACCTAGGTGTTCTCAGGGTAAACTTACCACTTGATACTTATATAAGTTAACCAGTTGTCTAGATATAGTTACCAACCAATTACATATTGAGTTATCCAGGTTCTCAGGGTAGAGTATCCAGTTGTTTTCACTAAATCCAGGATATAGTCACCTCCATGAAATTTCCACCAAATTTAATGCAAACTCTCATTTAATAAAACTCTTTTATTTATTTTATTTAATTTTTTGTTAATTACTTTAATTAACAAACATTCACATAAAACACCTGCTACATTTCAAAATCACATGCAAAACCAGTTTCTGTAATTTCATCCAAAACAATTTTGGTTTCCATCAAAATGATTCCAGCGCTTTCTTAAATCTTTATCTGAAACATATTTGCTCCAAATGGTGCCGGTATCCCTTAAGTGTGTCACCCTATGGTTCGCAAATAATGCAGAGATGATCGAGACCCTTCTCCGATCAATAATCAGCAGCAGGACCTAGAGTTCCGTACTAACTCCCACACATTCAACGATGACTCTAGTGATCGTGTGAACCTTTAACTTCGTAACTAAATCCCTTTGTCTCACGATATATTACATGTCTGAGATTTGATCATCGGTATCTCCATACCTAGTTTGATCTCGTTGCCGACATGCACTCTTTTCTTGTTCCCGTGATATAACATTCTAGTGATCACATCACTTGCTTGCAAGCTATCTCAATGTGATATCACCGAGAGGGCCCAGAGTATATCTATCCGTCATCGGGATTGACAAATCCCACTCTTGATACATGAGCCTCAACATAACACCTTCGGAGTATCTAAACCCACCTTTATAGTCACCCTGTTATGGTGTGACATTTGATGTTATCAAGTTACTCTTCTAGTGTTAGCAATTAACATGATCTCATGGTCTAAGGACTAAGATTACTTCGTATGATGTTATAGCAATATAAACAAAATGACTTTGATCGTAATGTTATACTTCAGATGAATGTTCATCACACCATTCAACCAATGTTGTGACCTCATTATTAACAACATCCAATGTCCATGATCAGGAAACCTTGATCATCTTGTTAATCAACGAGCTAGTTTATAAGAGAGGCATAACTAGGAACCCTTTATTTGTTTATTAAACACACATGTATTAACGTTTCCAATTAATACAATTATAGCATAAAAAATAAAAATTTATCATAAAGAAGGAATAAGATAATAACCACTTTATTATTGCCTCTCGGGCATATTCCCTTCAGTCTCCCACTTGCACTAGAGTCAATAATCTAGTCTATAAACTTATGCATTCAACACATATGACTTTCTGGTGTTGTATATACGCATTTACTAGTGGTTAACATAATCTCTAGATCTGACAAATTTAGATCCGCGTGTATTTGCATGTCTTTGCGTCTCTACGCATCATTCATTCTCTAATGAGATGACATTGTATAAATTTAGTCCTTTGGTGAGACCTTTAGTTCCTTTGGGTTAAAACATGTTGATATAATTGTCGCACAATATATCTTTATAGTACTAGCCCACTATGAACCACACCTAGTTTGATAACAAACTACTTAACCAAATTCCCTCCTTTGCTGCTACTATAGCAGTCATATACTTAGCCTTTTGTTGTAGTATCCATCACAATGTATCAACTTTGGAACTCATCCAAATCCATCATGGAACCTCATTTCCATTACATTGTGCTACCTATAGTTTAAGTTGAGATAAATTTAATTTATATCTTGTGACAAACTAGTATCAATGTAACACTTTACAATGAACTACTTTTAAATATTTGCCACTTATACATGATATATTCTTAGTTCTTCCAGAACTCATAAGAATATCTTTACTATCGTCCAATGATCATCTTATGAATCATTCTGGTATATGCTCATAACATTTAGAGCATATGACGTATCTGGATATGTACATATCATGGTATATCTTATTAATCAAAATATTCATGTGATTTCACTCACCAAGTGTTGATACACTCGAATTTTGATTCAACCTTTTCCATGCGGCAAGAACTTTTCTTGTCGTTTCCATATTGAACCCTTTCAATATATCATATATGTACGTCTGGAACAACCATATTTGCGCCTCAGTCTACCCATATAGACATTGATGCCAAATATTCCAGTTTTGCCCAAGTCTTTAATCAAAATCCAATTTTAATGAAATTCTTAACTTGTGTCAATAAAAGATACATCATTTCCTATCAACACCAATTCTCTACATAATGTATTAGAAATATGTCTCAACGCTCCCACTTAATTTCTTACAAATACAAGCATCTTCAACGTCTCCGATGAAATTAAAATCTTTTAACATTTCATCACAATGAAGATTCCAACTCTGCTATACTCACTTCAACCATTGAAGCTTGCCCTTTTCGCATCTTTTGAATTAAGAAAACAGTTCGGACCATTTCATGTACACGTCCTAGGTAACCATTCTATTAGAAGATCATTGTTTGGTTTGTTCAACTATCATATACCAAATTATATGTAGTTGTTGCTATATTAATCCATCAAGACTAAATATCACTATGAAAGATCAATTTTTGTCATAATCAACTCCTTGAACATTGTCGTAAACTCCTTTCTGACATGTCGACTATTTCATAGATGTGAAACATCCATGTATATTTCTTTACAGATCCAAATACGACCGATAGGCTTCATGCCTTTTTGGAGGATTTTCCAAGTTCAGAAACTTGATTTCTCGTGTATGGATACTATAACGGATTTCATGACTTCTAGTCATTTTATGGAGTCAGGGCCCATCATCTCTTCTTTGCATGTAGTCAATTCATCATTGTCAAAACAATAATGACGTCTGTTTCAAATCTTACTATTTGATTCTTACCGACCCACACAGTTTAATAGGAACTCTAATCTCCGAGATCACAACCTTTGTAATCACGGGAACCATGAGCATTTTAGCCGCCTCCGGGACACTTTCCGTCACTACGCTACTTAGCACATGGTGCTTAGGTTCATCAACCTAATCAAAGTTCTATTGTCCTCCCACTTAACTTTTGTGAAAAATTCCTTCTTTAAGAGACTTTATGTTCCAAGCGACAAACTCTTTTGTCTTTGATGTTATGGAGGAATACCCAAAAAATTCTTTGGGATAACCTACAAAGACATGCTTATCCGAATTTGATTGTAAACATTTTACTTATGCATAGCATACCAAAATTTAAGAAAAGACAACTCGGATTTTATCCCAAACCATAACCTTTATGGTGTCATTTCAATGGATCACGATGGTGCTCTTTTCAGTGTAAAAGCGGTAGTATGTAAAGCTTTAATCCTTACAATATAATGGCAGTTTTATAAATGACACCTTTGATCTTACCATGTAAAACAAGGTTTGATTTTATCTCTCAAACATACCATACTCCTATGGTTTATCGGGAAATGCAAATCCATGGAACAATTCCTCAAATCTTAGGTGTTTTGCTAAACATGTAACTCAAATATCATCCTTTATGATCGAATCATAAATTCTTCATTTTCTTGTTACAATGATTTTCCACTTCATCTTGAAAGTCTTTGAACAATTTTTAGATGTTTCATACTTCTTCATTATTAAGTAAATATACAGATATATTCACTCAAATTTTCGGAGAAAGCATATGAAGTTGAAATATCCGCGGCACATGTCTACATATAATGGACTATATACATCAATATGCACAATTTCCAATAAGTTAGTCACCCGTTCCCTTTTAGCCTATGAATAGAGTTTCAATTATCTTGAGGAAAATCTCACAAGTACCATTTGATCAAAATTAAAGACTCCAAAAATCCATCAACATGGAGTTTCTTCATGTTTTCTTTCCAATATAATTTAAACGGTGATGTCACTTCATAAGTGATATTTCAATCGTTTGTCTTGCAACATTTTAGCATTAGTTTTATGGACGTGATTTATCCAACTAGACTTGTAAAAGTTCATCCATCTTCTATAGAATACAGTAATTATTTGAACAACCATTGTTCTTATAATATCGGAACAAAATCACAATTTTTTAAACAAATCTTGAAGGCAAGCTTTGATGTTAACGATGAACACAATAACACTTTATTTGTTTTCGATGAACATCATCACATATTCTCTTGCTAGTTACTTAGGCCATTATAGTTCATGAATTGCATTGTTCTGTAGGACATTTCATACCAACCAATTAGGTATCCAATACCCAAGAACCACATTGTTTAACAAGCAAATAATACAATCATAACATGTATATCATCTATATATCTTAGCTGGACATTTCTAGTCTTTTCTTTTCTGCCAAATATTTTATAGATTCTCTTTCAACATTTCCTTTTTTTTTAAAAGAATCTATCAACATCAACAGTGTCGCCATACATATGACACATAGTCCAAAGCGTGTATAGTCAAATACTAATACCTTTGGACTTGCACTTTGAAGTGGATCACCATCATCAAATGTTTGGTGTTCTTTCAAAAATCCATTTTTAGTCATCTTTTAGTGTAGTAAACATTTTACCTACATCTTCTATTCATCCTTATCATGACAACTTTCATGATCAAGCTACTATAGCCTATAAGGATGAATCGTGAGTATAATGTCAGTCCCCAAAACCTTTTTGTGAGATTAGGATGCCTAGCGTCTCCAACCTTTGAAAATTCTCATACAATATGAGAACATGTATTTTGCCAAATTATACTCCATCATATTGCAACCATAAACATTGTTTCAGATATCACAATATCTTCCACACATGATGGTTTCTGAAACAATTCTTTCAGATCCTAGATAACCTCGATATTAAAACAATATTTGAATATCAAGAATCATGGAGGCAAATATGATACTTCAGATACTAACACTGGAATTTTTACTCTTAGTTTAATACTACTTATAAAACTTCATGGAGTAAATAGAGTTTGCTGAAAGTTTGCAATAGGACTTCTAAACTTTAAATTGACATTCAAAACAATATGATACCAGTTCGTAAAATAGATATCCAGAATTCTATAGTTCTATTATCTCAATTAAAACTAAGCGCAAGGTAGTAAACAGATGCCAATGACTACAACAAATTATGCAAACTCACTTTGATTTTAGTTTATGATAAATTGAGTTCGACTAATCCAAATTACAAATGAACTCCCACTCAAAACCAACATCCCTCGAGTTGTTTTGGTGATTACATGAACCAAATCCACTACACCAAGTCCGATCATCATGTGAGTCGGTGTAGCTTCAAAGGTGAGCATCTATATGGGCATCATATCTACCATATGACTCATGCTTAACCTTTTGGTCCGTGTTCCGAGGCCATATATGTACATGCTAGGCTCGCCAAGTAAGAACCTTAGTACTCGCATGTGTAAAACTATCTTACACCCGTTGTACGAAAGTGGATTCAAGTACACTTGATCATCACGTGATGTCTTGAAGCGACAAAACATAAAACGGTCTGTACTTAAGGAATAACAAATTTTTATCTTGATATCTAAATGAGGGACCATCTTATAATGCTACTAAAACGCAAAACAAGCATATAAGATGCAAACATCACATGTGTAAAGTGAAATGATATGGTTCTCGCACTTGATCACTATCATGTGCATCGTGGTATGATCTTTATCATTCCTTTGTGTGTAAGGCCAAGGTCTATGGAACTTACACGTTTAGGTGTGTTGTAAGAGTATCAACTATGCATCAACTTACAATATTACCATATCATGACACCGTCCCAGCAACAATCTAAACTAGAAGCTTTTAATTTATCCATTGCAAGTTTTATGTGGCTTAGGGCTTTCGAAGATAGAACCGGTCTTACCTATGAACATGGAACCACAACAATGATAACCAAATTATTAGCAACTCGTTGTAAATCAAATATTGACTATAGTAGGAGAGATAGACACCAGCTAGCCACTTATGCAAAACTAGTTGCATGTCAAGCGTGGAAGTGCTCTCATGTGCGAGGACATGTAAAGTTAATCCGGACCGCTTCATCCCACTATGCCACCAATATCCAAAATACATAGAAGATGCAATAAAATGATCATTACCACCCACATACTCTTATGTGTACTATCCGTGCAAAGCATCTACGCATAAATCAGGTTATGATACCACTGTTGGGTTCGCAGCATAGAAAACAAAAAATTTCCTACGATGTGAACATCTAAGCACCAATATCTATCTACCTAGATACAATCAACGGGTGAATATACATCCATAGAGAACATACCCTTGAAGATCGACAAAGCATTGATAACGAAACTGATTTCGTGGTTGATGTAGTCGTACACTTGCCGGTCTCAAGATCGTGATGAATTCCAGCGAGTCCAGCAGGTCCAGCACCATCAAGTCCAGCACCACAAAGCAGTGATGCATCTGTGATAGCACACACGTCTGGTACCCCGGCAACCTCCGTCCCTCGCTCCAGCAAAGCAGCGGAAGCAGCAACTCCTTTCTAGATAAAGCCACCTTTATAGTCCCTGGTTATGGTGTGACGTTTGATGTTATCAAGTTACTCTTCTAGTGTTAGCAATTGACATGATCTCATGGTCTAAGGACTAACATTCCTTCGTATGATGTCATAGCAATATAAACACAATGACTTTGATCGTAATGCTATACTTCGGATGAATGTTCATCACACCATTCAATCAATGTTGTGACCTCGTTATTAACAACACCCAATGTCCATGATCAGGAAACCTTGATCATCTTGTTAATCAACGAGCTAGTTTCTAAGAGAGGCATAACTAGGAACCCTTTATTTGTTTATTAAACACACATGTATTAACGTTTCCAATTAATACAATTATAGCATGCAGAATAAAAATTTATCATAAACAAGGAATAAGATAATAACCACTTTATTATTGCCTCTCGGGTATATTACCTCCACTCTAGACCTAGGCAAGGCTGCACGACAATCCTCTAGTCATAGATCGAGGGTGAAAGTACAAGATCCGGTAGCCTAGGTGCATGGTCGAGATGCGCTAGATCTAGATAGGAACCGGTTGGTGGGGCAGGGGAGAATCTTCCAGTGGCATGAATTAAAATGGGTTAGAGGGAATCATGGATAGAGAAGATAGTTTTAACCACGAGAAGGAGAGAGAGCATGTGAGATATTGGTTCCGGGTGGGATACGAGAGGAGAGAATCATGGCAGTCCCTTACAAACCTGTACTTATGGAGATACCTAGTTGTTCAATCCATAGTTATAACCACATAATGAATATAGTTAACGAATCGTATAGCTAATAGTTACCAACCCTATATACTGATTGAGTTACCCAAGTGCGAGGAAGAAACTACACATGGTGATCTAAAACATCTGTCCATATTGTGCTACTCCATCATTCATCTTTGCGTTTCATCCACCGAAACTACACATGGTGATCTAAAAATGTTGTACTAAACCTATTAAACATTAAAAACAAGAAACTACGAAACCACAACCCTAAACCTCCATCCGAGGCGGTGTGTCACTAACAATTTCAGCCAAGGGAGGGGAGAGGAGAGGAGAGGAGAGGGGAGGGGAGGCTCACCTCCGAGGCAACACAGCAGGTCATAGACGAGAACGATGCGCTCCTCCTCCACAGTTGGTGCTCCTCCTCCATGAGCGACACTCCTCCTCCACGGGTGGCGGTCCTCTGGGCTCCTCCTCGACAGGCGGCACTCCTCCGGACTCGTCCATGGGTGGGGCGGCAAGTGGCGGTAGCAGTTGCCATGTCTAGCAGCAAGGTGTGATGTCTAGCGACAAAAGGGGATGTCGGGCTTGATCTACTAACAGAGTAGAAGATGCTCGCACGAGGCATTAAGTGAAGAATATGCTGGTGCACCATGCTGCGATACGTCATGCATAGGTTAGCCGTGGCACACTCGGATGTGATGTGTTACACATCAGTTAGCCATGGCGCAATTGGCTGGGATGCACCACACATAAGCAAGGTCATATTCAAAAGAGCGGACATCATTATCCTACCATTAGTCCTAGCATAGCCCAATGGCTCATCATCTAAACTCTAAATCTACAACACCTAGGTTCGATTCTTGGGTGCTCACTTTTTTGTTTTTCCATACAATTTAAATGTAAAATTTTTGTACAAAAATAAATTAATCTAGCATCAATTAATAATGTCAAAATATTATCCAAAAATAACATTTTAAATATTTAAATTTCAAAATATTGCAAACCATGCATAAAAGTAAAATGAAAAAATGAGTCGATTAATAATATTCCATCCAATTAGCATACAAAATAAGAACACTGTGATTCGGAGCTAGCTAGATAGCATTTCACAATCTTCTTGCGCTTCTTTATCGCGGTTGAATAATTTAGCCCCGGAATGTCTTCACTTATTCTCTTGAATGGGAGACCTCTTTTAGGCAGGGTTGTAGTATATGATGTTTGATTGCCATAGTCATCTTTCATCTTCAGGTCGCCATACTGGTCAAAGTCTTGCTCGTTGGTGACTCCATCCATTCCAATGATATTCATTATGCCTCTCCTCACGACAACACGACTAGACTTTGTCGGTTCGGTAATAAAAAAACATTGGACCACTTTGCTAGCCAATACTCATGGATCATTTTTTGCGGCCATAAAATGTATACATGAACTTTGTAGTTTATTGATACATATTCCCACATATTTGCAGCATATATAGTGTTATATCCATGTTTTACATTTATTTTAGAGATTTACCAATAATCCCGTTTATTTTGGTAAAGTCAATATTTCAATATTTCACAAAGAGGGATGATCTAGAGTACTTGGATCTCACAAGAGGGGCCTGGAGGGCCAAATATCATAGGTGGCGTGGCCTCCCTGATGCATTCTTGGTAATATTGTGATATTCATGTGCTATGATTATCTTGTGACAACTTGATAATCTTATTTGGTCAAGGTAGCATATTTGATATTCAAACATCATGTCAAAGTACTTAAGACTATACTCTGTTAATTGTTAATTCCTGATTGCTTGGAGTTTTCCTTTTATAGGGGAGTATAAGAGAGATGTGTTACATCATCTCTATGTTAGGACGCGATGCCCATATGAATGCTTATCAAACACATATTGAAGTTTCACCAATATTATGTTGATGATGGATTTTTTTATGTCCACTACAACTTAAAAAGAGAATAGAAAGGTGAACCCATGAACCGCGGTCCATTTTAAATCATAAGAAACAACTTTACAATGCCATTACTATCATTTATATTTTCTGCAATTAATTATTTCAAAATTACAAAAATACTTTCTTTACTTGCAAACACAAACAAAACACAAAAACAACTATCATATCATTGCCTTTATTTTTCTTGCTTGTTTTACTTTACTTATTATCATTTTTATTTCATATTACTAATACAAAACCTTGTGCTTCATAACTACAAGGAAAAAACTTTGTTTTCTAGTTTGCTTGAAGAGGAGGAGAAAATATCCCTTGATCAGCCAATTCCCCTAGAGTTTGATATAAACCCTCGAGTCACCCTTATGGGGAAAAGACGCTTGCTAGAACACTGTGAACTTTGAGTCCCACCGAGTTGGTACACATGGAGTTGTTGCCATCACCATGTTCGCGTCGACAATCTTGGATTTGGCTTCGGGTGTAACCATGGTAGTGAAATACTGGCCTTCTTTTTCGACGCTCTTCGCCCATCTGACATGGAACATCGACACCTTCTCTCCATAGTAGTCGAGCTCTCAGATCTCCTCTTGATCCTTATCTAGAATTTTTCCTTGGCATCATCGGTGTAGAATATCCTTGTTACCCCTGAGTTATGGTATTCACAATTCATGTCCTTTTCCTCCATGTAGAACATGTAGCCGATGATATCGTACGCCTGATAGGTCATCAAATTATGCGTGACACCCTATGACAAGGAGGATATGATTATTTATTCCATGGAAGCATTAATTTGTGGGGAATTAGTCAGAAGCTCATCCCTGAACCACCGTGTGAAACTGGAGTTGTGCTCTTTGGTTACTTCTCCCTCCTCCCTCTATTGGCCCCGATCACTTTACTTCTTCTTGATAGAATTTTGTGCTCTTGTATCCAAGGATCGACAACTTCTATGTGTTGTAGTGCAACTAGGTTTGCTCTTTCAAAGTCAGTGCTTCGACCCTGGAAATCGAAATGCATTTCATGGTGGCCCCATCCAGCTAGCCTACCAAGGTGCCTGCTGTTGAGGGGTAGACCAATAGGATTTTGATGTTTAGATAATTCATGCAGAAATATATGCACTCTTCGGTCATAAAGAACTTTGCTATGCTTCCATTCAGATAGGACCTGTTGCGAATGTAACCTTTGATGTGTCCGTTCATCCTTTTGAAAGGCATCATGCTATGCAGAAACAGAGGCCTAAGTTGGACGATATCCTCCACGACAAGGACCAGCATATTGATACGTCCAAAACGTATCTATTTTCCCGAACACTTTTGCTATTGTTTCTCCTCTAATTTGTGTGATTTGGATACAACTATTGCGGACTAACGCTGTTTTCAGCAGAATTGCTTTGGTGTCTCGTTTTTGTGCAGGAAATCAACTTTCAGGAAAAATCCCGGAAAACATCACAAAACTCCTATTTTACCAAAAGACTCACGGAGCCAGAAGATGGGACGAAGAGGAGCCGTGAGGGGCCCACACCCCCTAGCCGCGTGGGCTAGGCCAGGCCGTGCTAGGAGGGGGTGTGGCTGCCTTGGACTCCACCTCGACCTCTCCTTTCGCCTATAAAAGCCCTCTGACCTAAAATAGACGGGGGGTTTGACGTTTTTCTAGATAGAGTTCTGTTGCACCGCCACCACCAGATATGGGTTCGATGTTTTTCCAGATAGAGTTCCGTTGTGCCGCCACCACCAGATACCGCGATTCGGAACCAGAAACTCCATTCTGGAACCCTGCTGGGACAGGGAATTGGAGGAGATCATCGCCATCATCATCATCATCGCTTCTCGATCAACCATCCATGATTCCCCCATCCATGAGTGAGTAATCCCCCGCTGTAGGCTATGGGGATGGTAGGGATTGGATGAGATCGTTCATGTAATGGCATCAGATTTTTAGGGCATGGTGCCTAGTATCTATTATTAGTGCTTTTGACTTTGTTGCAACTTGTTATGCTTAATGCTTGTCACTAGGGCCTAAGTGCCATGATTTCAGATCTGAACATGTTATTGATTCATGATGATAGTATTGTTTATGATCTTACCTACAAGTTGCATACACATATTATTGTCCGCAACCAAAGGCCCCGAAGTGACAAGAATCGGGATAACCGGAAGGGATGGCTTTGATGTGAGGATCACATGTGTTTGTAGAGTGTTAATGCTTTGCTCCGGTGCTCTATTAAAAGGAGCACCTTAATTGCCAGTAGTTCCCATGAGGCCCAGCTGCAAACGGGCTAGCAGGACAAAAGATGTTGTGCAAGTTCTCATTACGAGCATGTATGACTATATATGGAACACATGCCTATGATTATTTAGTACTTGGATGCTTTACCTTATTTATCTGCAAATGCCCTATATCTTGATTGCTACATGAATTGTATTTTTCATGCAACGCTCGTCCATCCATCCCATATGCCTGCTGCGCTTTAATCCTACTGTTTACAGCAATTGTTATTACTGTCTTTACTTTTACTACTGCTGTTACTTTGCTATTAATATTACAAAATTGTTGCTACTGATAAACTACTACGAGCAAGATTGTTTCCAGGTGCAGCTGAATTGACAACTCAGTTGTTAAGGCTTATAAATATTCTTTGGCTCTCCTTGTGTCGGATCAATAAATTGGGTTTTACTTCCCTCAAAGACTGTTGCGATCCCCTATACTTGTGGGTCATCACATATGCAACATAATGTCGAAGAATGCGTGCGGGAAGTAGATCTAAAGATTGCATAGGTTTAGCACAATATCCTCCTATAGCCTTTTGAGTTGCGTCACACTAATCAACTTCTGAGAGATGTCAAAAAAATTGCAGAGGGAAAACAATGTTTCACTGACGTGCTCGTCCATTATCCCTTGGATTGCAATCAAAAGTATCCGCGTCATCAACACAACATAGTTGTGAGACTTCATCCTGCTGAAATACTGCTTCACCTTGTCTAGGAATCGGCTTATCTTCCTCGCGTAGCCGTAAACAAATTTGACTCCTAGGAGACACTTGAAAAACTGCCTAATATCCTCCTAACTTAGAGTGAAGCATGATGGAAGGCAGTGATATTCGTTCTTATTGACCTTTTTTCCCTTGTGACGACCTTCACTCTCCTGTTCATGATCATCATCAACATCAGGGGGACCTCCGTGAAGGTTTGACCTGATGTACATAAATACTAAGTTGTTCCTTGCTTTTAGCTCATCTTTGGTCCTCTCCATCATGGTGAGCAGGGTGCCAAGCAGACTCTCGCACACGGTCTTCGTGATATGCATGAGATCAAGGCTATGAGGCGTCTGGAGGAGCTTCTAGTATGGAAACTCCCAAAAAATAGACCTCGTTTTTCATACTTTCATCAGTGGATTATTAGGCTTCTTTTGCTTCTTTTACGACGCATGGCACTCTTCCCAAATTTTCAACAATTCATCAATTTCTTCATCGCTCCTCCAACCCGGGGGTCCTCGGTTCTCCACTACACCATTTAATAGATCTCCATGTTTTCTCCTTGGGTGATTCTTGCAAAGACAACTTCGATGTCTCTAGAAGAAGGTTTTTGAAGACCCAAGATCTTTCTCTAGTTGGAGATGTGTTGTATTATCCATGCACCTAACACATGCACAGAATCCTAGGACTCACCTACCTGGAGAAATATCCGTAACCGGGATAGTCTTGCACCTTCCTAATCACTCATAGGGAAATAATCTTGTGCGACAGAGTCCCATGGATTGACTTCGACTTCCCAAATCGTGACTAGCTCCTCTTTCAACAGAAGGGATATAGATTGATGTTTGTACTTCGTTGTTTTGGCCCTTGAACTATCATACTCATTGTTATGTACTTCTTCTTCATGCACAACCAAGGGGGAGGTTGTATATCCATACAAACATGCGCGAAGTATTTTGTGTGCTGCTTTGGCTGCCAAATGAATTGAATCCATCAGTGCTTGGACCCAGCCTGAGGTTCCTTGGATCGCCCCCTGATGGCTCAAAATATATTCGAGATTGTTGGGGAACCCCAAGAGGAAGGTATGATGAGCATAACAACAAGTTTTCCCTCAGTTATGAAACCAAGGTTATCGAACCAGTAGGAGCAAGGAAACACCTCCAAGGTGTTGTTTCCAACTTGGAATCCTGCACAACACAACCATAGAATCTTGCCCCCAACTTACAGTGAGGTTGTCAATCTCACCAGTTTTGCTGAAAACAAAGGATTAAACGTCTTGTGTGGAAGATAGTAATAGCTTGTAGAAAGTAAATAGAACACATTAAATAGCTTTGTAGATTGATGGTAAAAGAATGGACCGGGGTCCATAGTTCACTAGAGGTGATTCTCCTTAAGATAGATGACATGTTGGGTGAACAAATTACAACGGGGCAATTGACAAACATCACGAAACCATACATGCATATACTAATCATCTTGACTCCTATGAGATTTGATTGGGCATTACAACATTATACTTAGACCGTAATCCAATTGCATCTATGACTAATAATCCAACTTCAGGTTATCATACGAACCCCCTCAAGTATTAAGCTGCAAGCAACAGATAATTGCATTAAGCAAAGTGTGTAAAGTAAACAATATGATTGTTCTATGAAAAAAGGATTGTTGTTTTCTCCCTAGTAGAAACATCACGTCTAGTACCTTAGAGATTTTTGTCACTTCCCCAGATTCCTAGAGGCATGAACCCACTATCGAGCATAAATACTCCCTCTTGGAGTTGCTAGCATCTATTTGGCCAAGATAGCTACTAACAACAGAGAACATGCAAGATCACAAATAGCAAAGACATGATAGAATCAATAATCAATCTGAAATAGCATCTCAATATCCATTGGATCCCCGCAAACACAACATGTAGGATTTACAAATAGATGATCTTGATCATGAACGGAGCTCACAAGATCTAAACATGGTAGCACAAAGGAGGAGAACCAACCATCTAGCTACTACATGGACCCGTAGTCCAGGGATGAACTACTCACGCATCACACCGGAGGCAGGCATGTTGATGAAGAAGGCCTCCAGGGTGAACTCTCCCCTCCGGCAAGGTGCCGGGAAGAGCTTTAGGTCCCTCCCGATCTAGGGATGGAGATGGCGGCGGCTACAGACTCTTTCATGGAATTTTGATCGGATACTTAGGGTTTCTGTATCGGAGACTTCTTATAGGCGAAAGGGGAGGCCGAGGCGGCTACACCCCAGGCGCAGGCTAGGCCTGGCCGTGCGGCCAGGGAGTGTGGCCCCCTCGAGGCCCTTCTCGGTCTCGTCTTCTGGCTCCGTGTTTCCCTCGATGAAATATTGACTTTGGCTTTTGTCCCGTCCAATTCCGAGTATATTCATTTTCTGGCTTTTCTGGAACCAAAAACAGCAAAAAACAGGTAACTGGCACTATGGCATCTTGTTAATAGGTTAGTTCCAGAAAATGTGTAAACATACTCCAAAGTGTGGAAAAACATAAGAAAGTAGATATAAAATAAGCACGGAACATCAAAAATTATAGATACGTTTGCAACCTACCAACATCCCCAAGCTTTACTCCTGCTCGTCCTCGAGTAGGTAAGAGATAAAAAGAAAAGAATAATTTTTGAGGTGACATGCACCATCACAATCTTCATCAAGACATTTATAAAACATCGATAGCTAGGATCATAGTACTTTAACATAGCATGAAAGATATAGTTCTAACAATAAGACATAGCAACTATGTTGTAACATGAAAAGGTACAAACAAAAGATTCATGAATAACAGTGCTTTGAAAGACTTTTATTTGTTTCATAATGAGAATGGTATTCATCTTGTCCCTCATAGTGTAGCAATGAAGGAGTTATGCCCTAGAGGAAAATAATAAAGTGTATTATTTGATATATCTCCTATATGTTCATAATACGTTTCATACTGTTCTATAACTGTGTTAATGCGAAACATTAATACACATGTGGTATGTAAACAAACCGTGTCTCTAGTTACCTCTAGTGAACTAGTTCATTGGTCATGAGGATGGTCCGTGTTTCAAGATCATGGGCATTTATGCCAACTGACAATGAGGTCATGTTATTAGTCGAATAACATGATAGACAAATATCCGACCATTATATCTTAATGAGATCTAGTTACAAAGTTCACCATGAATGATAAAACACAGAGAACCTTGCAACCTGATCCTTTGACTGTGAGGTAATGCAAATCACCATTCTGTAAGAAGCTTTGATGGTTATCAAGAATCATCTCGTAAAAGGGTGATCAAAAAGGTGCCACTCAGGTTTTCCGAAGGGATGTGTTGAGGAGTACATATCAAGACCAGGATTTGTCTTGTCCATGTAACAGACAGATACACGTGGCCATCTCGGTGACGTTGCATTAATAAAGCTTGCAAGCATGTGACTAGGTCACAAAATGCAACAACACGAGAACGAGAAAACAAGTTCATCGGTAACGAGATCGATCTAAGGTATGGAGATACCAAAGATCAAGTCTCGGATGAATTAGGTATCGAATGACAAAGGGAACGGGGAACGACTATCTCACGGTTCGAGCGATTGTATTCGTGAAATACACAGGGGTCACATGGCCATCCAGGTCCCTCTGTTGATCATTGATGTGAGAGTGGTCTCAATCATGTTCGGAGTGTTTCCGAACCGAAGGATGTCACGCTTAAGGGTAGGGACGCTTAGGGTAGATGAGGCATCGTAAGAGAAATAGAGAGAGAGAGAAACCGGAATAGTTTCGGGTAACATCCAATGGAGATCGAAAGCGGTCCGGAAGGTGTTCCGGAGTGAAGAAATAATATAATATGTGTATTTGAATGTTAATTGGAGAATTAATATTAAATATATATTTTATTTTATTATTAAAGGCTCCTTAATGCTAATGGGCCTCACCCGAAGGGAGGCCCAATAGGGCAAGGCGCCTAGGGAGTGGGGGCCAGCCGGCCTAGGCTTGGTGGGCCACCCCAATGGGGTCCACCTAGGGCCGGCGGCTCCCCTAGGTGGCCGACGGGTGTGGGGTTTAGTCCCACATCGCCTGGCCCCTTGGTGGTGCGCCCCCCTCCCACTATATATAGGGGTCTCCCCTCACCCTTTAGAATCACCCCATTCCCTCTCATTCTCTCTCTCTCTCATCCACTGAGGACTTCTCCGTAATATTGGGGAGGACCTCGTGGGTGAGTTATCCACCTTCACACCACCGTCGTGTGATTTGTGATCCGAAATCTACTTCTTCCGCTGCTCGATTGGATCAGAGTCTGGTTGACGTCTCCTACACCGGACGTGTGACGAACTTCAGAGGAACCACACTTAGGGTGCTTCTCGTCTTCATCAATATATGCCTTCCTGCGTAAGGCGTGCCTCGGTCTTCAAAGGTATGGATATCGAATCCCTTCTCTGTTACTTATGTCTACATAGTATAGATCCTGGTATTAGTGTTCGAGTAGATAGAATTTTTTTGTTTTCTGCTACGGAACCCATCAGTGGTATCAGAGCGGGTCTATGGGTAGACATGTCATACGGATAGAACACATAGCAATATGTGGGCATTGATTCTCTAGTTGCTACCCTCTTTAATGTTATTGTTCATATCGTGACACTGTTTGATGAAGCGGCCCCAACCGACCTCACGTGGTGATTCACGAGACTGGTCCACAAATCAAAGTGGCTTAGGGGGGTGTCTGTCTATCCATAGTAGTTGATATGGCATTGACACTAGAGGGCCCTGAAAAGGGAAGAAGAACGGCAATCATTGAATCCATGTTGTGGCTCGACGTTCGTAGGTGGGAAGGGGTTCTACTGCGAAAGCCCTAAAGCCGCGTAAAACATGCAATAGTTAATATAGAAGCGTCTATCTTCTTTATTGCATAGGGGAAAGTATTATAACATGGCAATGACAAGTTTGTGAAACTCTCATTAAGGCTATTGATGATGATCATAAAGCTATAACCATGTCATAACACTTTACTTTTGAAGTATTACTTATTGTGCTAGTATATTTACTAGACGGCAGCATAATAAGATAATCCCTTGTAGTATTCCAGTTATCGTATTCCCCTTGTGTGTGCACCACCAAGAAAGTTCTTCGATATGAGGCCGGCCGTGATGATCGGGGGTCAGACATATCTACGTTCGCATACAGTGAGTGCAAGCCATGTTGCACTGCGAATACACATGAGTTAGAACTGGCGAGCCTAGCATGTACATACATGGCCTCGGAATACAGGAGACCGAAAGGTCGAGCATGAATCACATAGTTGATGTGATCGACATTAGGGAATGTCCACCTTTGATACTGCACTGATGGCCGTGGTGATTGGGGGATGTGTAGGGGATAGGGATCATGTGATCACCAAACGAGTAGAGGGATGTTCGTTTAAGTGGGAGTTCCTTTATTAAAACTTGAACTCATTATTATGAACATAGTCTAAACACTTTGTAAATCCTTTCTTGATGTCTCGCCCACCCACCTTCAACCTTAGCACTTTCCTCGAGAAGGACAAGCTGAAAACTGATGGAACCAACTTCACCGCATGGTTCCACAATCTTAGGATCCTCCTAGTCCCCTACAAGTTGACTTATGTCATCGTGGCTGAGCTTCCGGCTAAGCCTGCAGATTCCGCCTCCTAGGACGAAAAGAACATCTGGCAGTCCAAGGCGAACGATTTCTCCCTCATCCAGAGTGGAATGCTCTATGCCATGGAGCCGGAGCTTCAAAAGAATTTTGAGAAGATGAATGCCTTTGAGATCATTGAGGATCTCAAGGCGTCTTTGCTCCACAGGCTTGTGCAGAGAGGTATGATGCTTCCGAGCTCTTCTCTGCTAAAATGGAAGAGCACAGCAGTATTAGTGAGCATGTGGTCAAAATGTCTGGCTACGTTAAGCGCTTAAACGCCTTGGATTGCAAAATCCCGAAGGAGCTCGCGATTGATAGGGTGCTACACTCGCTGCCCCTAGCTATAAGAGCTTTGTGATGAACTACAACATGCAAGGGATGACTAAGGCCCTTGCTGAGGTGTTCACCATGCTCAAAACTGCTGAGGTTGAAATCAAGAAGGAGCACATGGTGTTGATGGTCAACAAGACCACCGACTTTAAGAAATCGGGGCAAAAGGGGAAAGGCAAGGGTAAGAAGTCTAAGAGGGATGGCAGGTTTGTTCCCAGCACCTCAAAGACTGCCAAGCCTGGCCCTAAGCCCGGCACTTCATGCTTCTACTGCAAAGGTGATGGGCACTGGAAACGCAACTGCCCCAAGTACCTTGAAGACAAGCGAGATGGCAAGATAGCCACCCCGGACAAAGGTATATATGATATACATGTTATTGATGTATTCCTTACAAGCGCCAGGAGTAACACCTGGGTATTTTATACCAGATCTGTTGCTCACATTTGTAACTCTCAGCAGGATCTGCATAGTAGGAGGCGCCTGAGGAAGGACGAGGTGACGATGCGCGTCGGCAATGGTTCGAGGGTCAAAGTGATGGCCGTCGGCACCCTGCATCTCTGACTACCGTCAGGATTATTATTGGTTTTGAATAAATTCTAATATGTACCTGCATTGAGTATGAATAGTGGGTCTTGCTTGTTGCAAGACTGTTATTCATTTAAATCAGGAAGAAATGGTTGTTCAATTTATATGAATGATGTTTTCTATGTTCATGCTCCTGTGTGTGATGGTTTATTCTTACTTGATCTTGATTGTGATACACACATCAATAGTGTTGATGCTAAACGTTGTAAGCACAGTGACGATAATTCCATGTTCATGAGGCATTGCTGTCTTGGTCACATTGGCGTAAAGTGCATGAAGAAGCTTCATTCAGAAGGGCTTCTTGGATCATTGGATTTCGAATCCCTTGATACATGTGAGCCATGCCTCATGGGCAAGATGACTAGGACACCATTCTCCGGGATAGTGGAGAGAGATGTAAACCTACTTGGGATCATACATACGGATGTATGTGGACCAATGAGTGTCTCAACACGCAATGGTTATCGTTACTTTATTACCTTTACTGACGACTTAAGCAGATATGGATATATCTACTTAATGAAGCACAAGTCTGAAACTTTTGAAAAGTTCAAGGAATTTCAGAAAGAGGTAGAGAATCAACTTAACAAGAAAATCAAGCACCTTCGATCGGATCAAGGAGGTGAGTATTTGAGTTATGAGTTTAACATGCACTTGAAGGACTGTGGGATTATCCCACAGCTTACGCCAGCCGGGACACCACAGCGTAATGGTGTGTCGGAACATCGTAACCGAACCCTATTGGATAGTGTGCAGTCCATGATGTCTTTAACTGATTTGTCTATGTCTTTTTGGGGATACGCGTTAGAAACCGCCGCTTTTATTTTAAACCAAGCACCATCCAAATCCGTGGAGACAACCCCATATGAGATATGGTATGGGCAGAAGCCAAAGTTGTCTTTTCTGAAAGTTTGGGGATGTGAGGCGTACGTTAAGAAACTGCAGCCTAACAAACTTAAACCCAAATCGGAAAAATGTATCTTTGTAGGATATCCAAGGGAAACCATTGGATATACCTTCTACAATCAAGCCGAAGGCAAGACGCTTGTTGCAAAAACCGACACCTTTCTCGAGAAAGAGTTTCTTGCAAAAGGAGTGAGTGGAAGGAAAATTGAGTTAGATGAAATTGTTGACCCTTCTCTCCAAATTCCGAGTAGCGCAACGAAAGCTATTCTGAAATTGTTCTCTAACATGGAGGAAGAGCCCATTGATGATGATCAAAACAATGACGTCGAGACTCCTGAGGTTTGCAGGTCTACCAGGGTTCGTGCCACTCCTGATTGGTACAGTAGCCTTGTAATGTCTGTCATCCTAGATGAACAGGAAGAACCTGCAAACTACAAAGAAGCTATGGATAGTGCTGACTCCGAGAAATGGATAGAAGCCATGAAATCCGAAATAGGATCCATGCATGAAAACCAAGTTTGGACTTTGGTGGATCTTCCAGAGGGCCGCAAGGCCGTGGAAAATAAATGGATCTTTAAGAAAAAGACAGATGCGAATGGTAATGTGACTGTTCACAAAGCTTGACTTGTCGCAAAGGGGTTTCAACAAATTCAAGGAGTTGTCTATGACGAGACTTACTCTCCCGTAGTAATGCTTAAGGCTGTCAGGATTTTAATAGCAATTGCTGCACATTTCGACTATGAAATATGGCAGATGGATGTTAAGACCACATTCCTCAATGGTCACATTGATGAAGAGTTGTATATGATGCAACTAGAAGGTTTTGTTAATCCTAAGGATGCTGGAAAGGTTTGTAAGCTTCAACGGTCCATTTATGGGTTGAAGCAAGCATCTCGGAGCTGGAACCAACGTTTTGATCAAGTGATCAAGAGTTTTGGATTTGTCCAAAACCAACAAGAGTTCTATGTTTACAAGAAAGCGAGTGGGAGCTCAGTTGTTTTCTTAGTAGTATATGTAGATGACACATTACTCATGGGAAACGATGTGGATCTTATGAAAAGCGTGAAAGCATATTTGAGTAACCAATTTTCCATGAAGGATCTAGGTGAAGCTGCATATATATTAGGAATCAAGATCTATAGAGATAGATCAAGGCACCTAATAGCATTAAGTCAAAGTACTTACATCGAAAAGATTTTGAAGAGGTTCAAAATGGAGAACACCAAAAAGGGTTTTACACCCATGATGAAGAATTGCAAATTGAGTATGACTCAATGTCCTGTAATGGACAATGATAGAAAGAAGATGGCTTTCACACCCTATGCCTCAGCCATAGGGTCTATCATGTATGCAATGTTAAGTACGCGACCTGATGTGGCATTGGCTCTTAGTTTGACGAGCCGATACCAAAGTAATCCAGGAGCGGATCACTGGACAGTTGTCAAGAATATCCTAAAGTATCTGAAAAGAACGAAGGATATGTTCCTAATCTATGGAGGAAGTGATGAAGCTCTAAATGTAACGGGTTGGGTGGATGCGAGCTGGAACTCAGATCATGATGACTCAAAGTCTCAAACAGGATTTGTGTTCCTAGTGAATGGTGGGGCGGTAAGCTGGAAGAGTAAGAAGCAGCCTGTGGTGGCACAATCTTCAATGGAGTCTGAATATTGCTACGACTGACGCAGCAAATGAAGCTATTTGGCTAAGGAATTTCGTCATCGAACTAGGCATTTTTCCAAATGCGTAAGACCCCGTGACGATCTATTGTGACAACACGGGAGCTATTGCAAACGCAAAGGAACCAAGGACTCATTCCACGACCAAACACATCAAGCTTAGATTTCACGTCATCCGCCAGAATGTTGACGAAGGTGAAATCAAGATTTTCAAAGTAGATACGGAACTGAATGTGGAAGATCCTTTGACTAAAGCTCTCCATCAGGAAAAGCACGAACAACACCAGATTCCATTGGTGTTAGGTTCCTGCCTATTGTAAACTAGTTTTGTTTTTACTCTAGTGCAAGTGGGAGACTGAAGGAGTTATGCCCTAGAGGCAAATAATAAAGTGTATTTTTTGATATATCTCCTATATGTTCATAATACGTTTCATACTGTGCTATAACTGTGTTAATACGAAACGTTAATACACGTGTGGTATGTAAACAAACCGTGTCTCTAGTTACCTCTAGTGAACTAGTTCATTGGTCATGAGGATGGTCCGTGTTTCAAGATCATGGGCATTTATGCCAACTGACAATGAGGTCATGTTATTAGTCGAATAACATGATAGACAAAAATCCGGCCGTCATATCTTAATGAGATCTAGTTACAAAGTTCACCATTGATGATAAAACAGAGAGAACCTCGCAACCTGATCCTTTGACTGTGAGGTAATGCAAATCACCATTCCGGAAGAAGCTTTGATGGTTATCAAGAATCATCTCGTAAAAGGGTGATCAAAAAGGTGCCACTCAAGTTTTCTGAAGGGATGTGTTGAGGAGTACATATCAAGACCAAGATTTGTCTAGTCCATGTAATGGACAGATACATGTGGCCATCTCGGTGACGTTGCATTAATAAAGCTTGCAAGCATGTGACTAGGTCACGGAATGCAATGACATGAGAACGAGAAAACAAGTTCATTGGTAACGAGATCGAACTAAGGTATGGAGATACTGAAGATTAAGTCTCGGATGAATTAGGTATCGAATGACAAAGGGAACGGGGAACGACTATCTCACAGTTCGAGCGATTGTATTCGTGAAACGCACGGGGGTCACATGGCCATCCAGGTCCCTCGGTTGATCATTGATGTGAGAGTGGTCTCAATCATGTTCGGAGTGTTTCCGAACCGAAGGATGTCACGCTTAAGGGTAGGGACGCTTAGGGTAGATGAGGTATCATAAGAGAAATAGAGAGAGAGAAACCGGAATAGTTTCGGGTAAGATCCGATGGAGATAGGAAGGGGTCCGGAAGGTGTTCTGGAGTGAAGAAATAATATAATATGTGTATTTGAATGTTAATTGGAAATTTAATATTAAATATATATTTTATTTTATTATTAAAGGCTCCTTAATGCTAATGGGCCTCACCCGAAGGGAGGCCCAATAGGGCAAGGCGCCTAGGGAGTGGGGGCCAGCCGACCTAGGCTTGGTGGGACGCCCAATGGGGCCCACCTAGGGCTGGCGGCTGCCCCTAGGTGGCCGACGGGTGTGGGGTTTAGTCCCACACCGCCTGGCTCCTGGGTGGTGTGCCCCCTCCCACTATATATAGGGGTCTCCCCTCCCCCTTTGGAATCACCCCATTCCCTCTCATTCTCTCTCTCATTCACTGAGGACTTCTCCGTAATATTGGCAAGGACCTCGTGGGTGAGTACTCCACCTTCACACTACCGTCGTGTGATCTGCGATCTGGCATCTACTTCTTCCGCTGCTCGGCTGGATCGGAGTCTGGTTGATGTCTCCTACACCAGACGTGTGACGAACTTCGGAGGCACCACACTTGGGGTGCTGCTCGTCTTCATCAATATACGCCTTCCTGCATAAGGCGTGCCTCGGTCTTCAAAGGTATGAATATTGAATCCCTTCTCCGTTACTTATGTCTACATAGTATCCTGTTATTAGTGTTCGAGTAGATAGAATTTTTTTGTTTTCTGCTACGAAACCCATCAAGCAAAACATAAATGCATAGGACACCTTCAAAGTTCATAAGGGTGACTAGATACAAATAGTCTAAGAACAAGAAATATCAAAGTTATGTATCAATCAACAAGTCTTGGGACAATGCACATTAAACTAAGAATGGCCACCATGCTCTCTCAATAGGTGCATAAAGATAGAAGATGGAGACTCAACATAAAAGTAAAAGAAAGGCCTTCATAGAAGGAGGCAGGGATTCAAGTCTCATAAAGAGCTTCCAAAAATTATGGTACTTATTAGCTTTCAGCTCTTATTGCCCCTATCATAAGCATCTTCAAGTGATTAAGGTTAAAGTGACACAACTAAGAGGATATGCTTGACAAGTTATAAGTTGAAATCTCATGCCCCTTGCTTACGAGTATCGAACCTCATGCTACTCAACTTCAGTCACAAGTAAGCTCTTGTCATTGTAAGTACATATGTATCATAGAGAACCGCCAACGGGGTACCCCTTGCCCCATGACACAAGAGCTATCCCATATCAAAATGACAAGGCAACAAACAATGAGCATCTCAGCGATCTTTTTATTTGCTATTTGCATAGGTTTTTATTGAGGATGCTTCATAGAATGCTCATTATGGTTATGCTGCAAGTTTCCACCATGATTAGGCATGGCTTAGGCTAGCGGCCCAGGCGTTTCTCTAACACACTTACAAACTCCATGATCTTACAAGCTCCCCTTTTATTTCACACCATCGGGATCCATAAGCAAAAGAATCATGATATCAATAGAATAATAAGTGAAATGTTGAAAGAGTTCCCCATAATACATGGTTCTGCTAACTTTAACTTATAAAGTGAAAGCATATACGCAACAAGGATGGACACAATGGTTCAAGATTGTTAAGTGCAAGAAAGTAAAGTGTGCCATCAAGTTCGTGAGAGCTTTAATCACTAATTTTCACATAACAAGTTTAATTCGGAAGGTAGATAAAAACATGAATATACTTGGAATAGCAAATGCTAATAGGTAGGTATGGTGGACTCTTTGGAATAACTTGGTTTTATTTGGAGTTGGATGCATGAGTGAAACTTATACTTGGTATGGAGGCTAGCAAAAGACTAGGAGCGACCATCTAGGAGAGCAATAATGGCCATAATTATGCAAAGTGACAAAACATCATTAATTAAAGCATAAAGTGATATTACAAGTCGAAAACTAAGTGATCATAGAGGCTATGGTGACTTGGGATAGTCTTAACATGGTGTGAGCATGCGCCAAGTCAACCCACATAAAGCATCAAAGGAGAATACCACAATACTATGCTTTAATATGCTAAAACAACGCATGATTCTTTCAAGGCACATTAAGCAATCTCAATTGTTTATAACATGTCACGCTACAACGAAAATAACTAAGGATAAAGCCAAAACAATATCAAGCATGACATGACCAAGCATAGGCCACAGTCAAAAACAAGCTCCTTTTTACCACTTAAGCATGAACTTTTCCTACTCTTTTCCAATCCAAACCAACTTATTTGAAAACTAATGTATGAATGAGGGGGTCCAACCAATTTATTCAAGCAAACTAAGCAAACTAAGCAAACAAAAAACAAAAACAAAAATGAAGACGCTCCAAGAAGAACACAACCATGCATGAAACAATAAAAATGAAGTGTTTGGAAGAAACCTAAAATTTTTATTGATGACGAGGGGGATGCCCAAGGCATCCCCAAGCTTTGACACTTGTACTTCTTGGATATTTCTTGGGGTGACACGGGTAGCATTCACAAGCTTGAGCTTTTGTCCATACTTCATCTCATCACATTACTCTTCCCTACACTCAAAAATTTCCTTCATACAAAACTTCACACAATCTTCATTAGCAACATTAGTGTACTCAAGATAATAAGTCTTTTGGTTCAGTTTCAACACAAGTAAAACTTCCATTAAAACACAAGCTACTGTAGCAATTCCTTTAAAAAGTTCAAATGATCAAAGAGAACTCAAAGAGAAATAGATTAAGAGGCAAATGCAAATAATGGCAGAAATCTATCAAAATAGACCAGTAGGTAAAAACCAATTTTTTGAAGATATTATGTTGCTCAAATCGAAAAGTATTGAACTAACGCAAGTTGGATAACAACTTGTGGCAGAAGCACAAACAATTACAGCTCAAACCGACGTACAGAGATTTTTCACGAATTTTTATAGCGAAGCACAAAAATCTGTTTCGGGACAGCAACTTTCCCAAGCATTACTTCTCTCTCATTAGAGGTTACTCTTGGCACAAAAACCACACAAAAATGATAAGGAGAGGTTATTACAGAGGAAATAACTTCCAATACTCAACTAAAACTTTTGGGTTATCTCCCAATAAGTACTTTTCTTTAACACCTTTAAGTTAGGTATAAGAAGCAAGAAAAGAATCAAGTATTCTCAAATGAAGAAGCATTAAAACCAAATTTCTTGCCCTTACCTCTCTTACTTTTATTCTTAACCTTGGGGAACGTATGATTGTTTGGTGGAGAAGCAAAATGCACGATGCCCTTTTCCACATCTATTATTGCTCCAAGGAGTTTTAATAGGGATCTTCCAAGTGGAATTTGTCCTTTTCCTACACATTCAATAACAAGATAATCAGTAGACACCTCTTTCCCTAGGATCTTTGTAAACACTCCTTCAGCTATTCCAATGGGTAATATTGTGGCATTATTAGCAAGAGATATTTATTCTCCCCCTTCAGAAAGTCCCCAAAGATTCAAAGATTCAAAGATTCATAGATATCTTTAGGCATAAGATATAATTTAGACATGATATCACAGCAGGAATGAAAAGTTTCATTATTTATAACAACTTTTACTATAGGAAGCCATTTTGAGGGTTCAGAATTTATTGGTGCTCTCTAAGCGTGTTATAGCATTATTTTAAACTAGCAGTGTGGGTCTCAAGAGTGTTCATTCTAGCAAATATGTTTATAAAGGAAGAATCAGATTTGCTAGGCAAGTTATATGTTAAGACCAACTTCTTTATGGCTTTAAAAGCTTCATCCTGATTGCATTGGAGGAAATCTCCTCCTACTACAACATCCAAAGAATATCTATAGCAAAGAGTAGTTCCAAAGTAAAAACTGCTAAGAAACAAGCTTTGAGTCATTTTAGGTTCAGTTTTTTCATGTAAATCAGAGATTCTAGACCAAGCTTCTTTGAAACTCTCTTCAACTCCTTGTTTGAAAGTAAAAATCATTTCCTTAGGTGACATAGTAATTGGAGCAATGCTAGACATAATGGCAACTGAAAGTAGGAACTAATAATAATGTTTTTGTGTTTTTAATCAAGAAAGCAAACTCGTACAACTAATTTTTGTCTGTTTTTGATAAATAAACAAGCAAACAAAGCAAAAATAAACTAAGCAAAACAAAAACAACAAAGTAAAGATATTAGTTATGAGGGACTCCCCTTGCAAAGATGTCCTTGACTCCCTGACTACAGCGCCAGAAAAAGAGCTTGATGGCTCAAAATATATTCGAGCTCGTTGGGGAACCCCAAGAGGAAGGTATGATGAGCACAACATCAAGCTTTCCCTCAGTTATGAAACCAAGTTTATCGAACCAGTAGGAGCAAGGAAACACCTCCAAGGTGTTGTTTCCAAGTTGGAATCATGCACAACACAACCACAGAACTTTGACCCCAACTTACAGTGAGGTTGTCAATCTCACCGGTTTTACTGAAAACAAAGGATTAAATGTATTGTTTGGAAGATAGTAATATCTTGCACGAAGTAAACAGAAAATAGTAAATAGCTTTGTAGATTGATGGTAAAAGAATGGACCGGGGTCAATAGTTCACTAGAGGTGATTCTCCTTAAGATAGATGACATGTTGGGTGAACAAATTACAACGGGGCAATTAACAAACATTGAGAAAGCATACATGCATATACTAATCATCTTGACTCCTATGATATTTGATTTGGCATTACAACATTATACATAGACCGTAATCCAACTGCATCTATGACTAATCCACCTTTAGGTTATCATCCGAACCCCCTCCAGTATTAAGTTGCAAGCAACAGATAATTGCATTCAGCAAAGTGTGTAAAGTAAACAATATGATTGTTCTATGAATAAAGGATTGCTGTTTTCTCCCTAGTAGCAACAACACAT
Source organism: Avena insularis (assembly GCA_023614405.1). NCBI lineage: Eukaryota > Viridiplantae > Streptophyta > Magnoliopsida > Poales > Poaceae > Avena > Avena insularis. Next base: position 204,143,780 of record CM042694.1, read on the forward strand.
CTAGTACCTTAGATATTTTTGTCACTTCCCTAGATTCCTAGAGGCATGAACCCACTATCAAGCATAAATACTCCCTCTTAGAGTTGCTAGCATCTACTTGGCCAAGATAGCTACTAACAATGGAGAGCATGCAAGATCACAAATAACAAAGACCTGATAGAATCAATAATCAATTTGAATAGCATCTCAATATCCATCGGATCCCCGCAAACACAACATGTAGGATTTACAAATAGATGATCTTGATCATGAATGGAGCTCACAAGATCTAAACATGGTAGCACAAAGGAGGAGAACCAATCATCTAGCTACTACATGGACCCGTAGTCCAGGGATGAACTACTCACGCATCACATTGGAGGTAGGCATGGTGATGAAGAAGGCCTCCAGGGTGAACTCTCCCCTCCGGCAGGGTGCCGGGAAGAGCTTCAGATCCCTCCCGATCTAGGGATGGAGATGGCGACGGCTACAGACTCTTTCTTGGAATTTTGATCGGGTACTTAGGGTTTCTGTATCGGAGACTTCTTATAGGCGAATTTTGATCGGGTACTTAGGTTTCAGAGAGAGAGATTATTATCTTATAGGGGAGGCCGAGGGGGTGCCATGCTCGGCCGCAAGGCGTCAGGGGTGTGGCCCTCTCGAGGCCCTTCTCCATCTCGTCTTCTGACTCCGTGTTCCCCTCGATGAAATATTGACTTTGGCTTTTGTCCCGTCCAATTCCAAGTATATTCATTTTCTGACTTTTCTGGAACCAAAAACAGCAAAAAATAGGCAACTGGCACTGTGGCATCTTGTTAATAGGTTAGTTCCAGAAAATGTGTAAAAATACTCCAAACAGTGGACAAAACATAATAAAGTAGATATAAAACAAGCATAGAACATCAAAAATTATAGATACGTTTACAACATATCACCCCCAAATAGTGGGTATTTGAGGTTCAATGTATTCCACCAGATAGTATCTAAAGGGTGCCTCAAAATCTTCTCCTTTTCCGATCATCATCGTCTTATGGCTTGTTTCTTTCCACATGCCAATACATGAGCTTTGCTTCCTTAAGGTTTGCAAAACATCGCTACATACAAGGAGTGATCGGAAAGTACCATACCATTTTTTGAGGAGCTTTCTTTACTCTCTACTATCGACGTGCATCACACACCAGACATGTAGTTCTCTCCATGTCGTCATCCTGATAAATGATGCAATCATTTATGCAAATGTTGTATTTAACATGCGGTAGATTGAGAGGGCACACAATTTTATTAGCCTCCTCGATACTAGTTGGACACTTGTTCCCCTTGGGAAGAAGATCGTGTTAGAATGCCATACTCTTGTCGAAGCTTACATTGGTTCATTTGTGTTTTTCCTTCATCTTTAGAGTCTTGAGCATTATATTCAAGCGGGTATCCTCAGACATGCATCCTTCATACAATAGAGTAACCGCGTCTGTCTCCAGTTGCGCCAGCTTGGCTTTCTCTCTAGATATAGCTCTAGCGTTACTTGTCTGCTGGAGAAGTAGTGCTTTGATGACCCACAAGTATAGGGGGTGTATCGCAGTATTTTCGATAAGTAAGAGTGTCGAACCCAACGAGGAGCAGAAGGTGTTGATGAGTGGTATGGATCAGGAATTCTCTGCAAATACTCAGCAAATAGATTTTTAGGGTTTTTTGATAATGCAAGTAAATAAAGTACGAGTAAATAAAAGACAATAATAATAAATGCAGCAAGTGGCCCAATCCTTTCTTTAGCAAAGGACAAACCGGTTGTATTACTTAAGATGACCAAACGTTATCGAGGACACACGTGAATATCGTCAAGTGCTTTTGCTTCATATAGTTGATTAATCTTCTTTAGTTTGCTAAGTGTTGTGTGGGTGAACCTGTGCTAATGTACCGACCTTCCTAGGACTAATACATACTTGTGATTATACCCCTTGCAAGCATCCACAAGTACAAGAAAGTAATTAAGATAGAAATATAACCACGGCTTTAAACTCTAAGACCTTGACATCCCTTGTGCAAAGGTTTCCTACTGGGGGTTCAGGTTTCTGTCACTCCGGCAACCCCTACGATTAGTAGCCAAATACACAATGCATTCCCCTAGGCCCATATAGGTGAAGTGTCATGTAGACGACGTTCACATGACACCACTAGAAGAAGTACACCACAACTTAAATATCAAACCATTGAATATTTCTCAACACAATTCCACTACTAACAACATGACTTCTCCCATGTCCTCAAGAACTAAACGAACTACTCACAAGACATCATATGGATGATACGTCCATTTTGCATCACTATTCAATATCATAATTTACTGTTATTCATTGATATATTTCATATTAAGAGATGATACTTATGTAATTTCATCTGTTTTTGCATGGTTGATGACTTTTGGAGCATGGACCGCTGCAGTCAGGATTCTGATGGAAAAGGTGCGATTTGGAGGTGAAATTCGCGAAGATCAGAAAATCCAGGAAAATACATGGAAAATTCTATTTTTTCAGAAGACGAAGGTTGCCAGAAGGGGGAGTGGAGATGGGCCACAGGAGGCCCACACCACCCCCTAGCGCGAGCCACCCCAGGCTATGCCACCAGGTGGTGTGGCCGCCCTGGTCCACTCCTGGCTCTCCCCTCTAGCGTATATTATCCTCCCGAAACCCTAAGACTCGGGGAGCGACCACAGAAAGATTCCGCCGCCTCTGCGGGGCGGAAAACACCGAGAGAGAAAGATCTCTCCAGCAGACAGAATTCTGCCGGGGGAATTCCTTCCTGGAGAGGGGAGATCGTCGCCATCAACACCACCATCAAGCTGGACTTCATCGGGATCATCATCATCATCACTACCATCATCTCCACTAGCACCATCATCACCACCATCATACCGTTGTAACAATTGGGTTGAATCTTGCATAGTTCTTAGGGGAAACTCTCCCGGTGTTGATTACTCTTTGTAGTTGATGCTATTGAGTGAAACCATTGAATTATTCTTATGTTGTGATTGTTACTTATCATTATTTCATCTCTGATCTTGATCCATATGATGTCTTGTGAGTAGTTCGTTTAGTTCTTGAGGACATGGGATAAGTCATGTTGTTAGTAGTGGATTTGTGTTGAGAAAGATTGAATAGTTTGATATTTAAGTTGTGGTGTACTTCTTCTAGTGGTGTCATATGAACATCGACTACATGACACTTAACTATATGGGCCTAGTGGAATGCATTATGTATTTGGCTACTAATCGTAGGGGTTGCCGGAGTGATAGAAACCTGAACCCCCGTTAGGAAACCTTTGCACAAGGGATGTCAGGGTCTTAGAGTTTAAAGATGTGGTTAGGTTTCTACCTTAATTACTTTCTTGTACTTGCGGATGCTTGCAAGGGGTATAATCAAAAGTATGTATTAGTCCTAGGAAGGTCGGTACATTAGCACATGTTCACCCACACAACACTTAGCAAACTAAAGAAGATTAATCAACTATATGAAGCGAAAGCACTTGACGATATTCCCATGTGTCCTCGAGAACGTTTGGTCATCTTAAGTAATACAACCGGCTTGTCCTTTGCTAAATAAAGGATTGGGCCACTTGATGCATTTATTCTTATTGTCTTTTATTTACTCGTACTTTATTTACTTGCATTATCAAAAAACCCTAAAAATCCGTTCGCTAAGTATTTGCAGAGAATTCCTGATCCATACCACTCATCAACACCTTATGCTCCTTGTTGGGTTCGACACTCTTACTTATCAAAAATACTGCGATACACCCCCTATACTTGTGGGTCATCAAGACTATTTTCTAGCGCCGTTGCCGGGGAGTGAAGCGCTATTGGAGAGTGGAACTGGTAAAGGAAACTTCTACTATGATTATTGTTTATTTCTGTTAGTTGCTTTATTTTCAATATGGATAAATCGCTGAGTTTCTTATTTCGTAATGCTACTACCACTGCTAAGGTAGTAGATGAACCACCACCTGCTAAGAATGATACTTTTAAAATACCTACAAGAATTATTGATCGTGTTATGGATAATTACTATGTTGGAGATGGAACTGTCCATCCTGGTGATCATTTGCTCTTTATACACGAATTATGCGGGTTGTTCAAGTGTGCATGTATTATAACACATCAAGTCAAGAAGAAGTTATTCTCATTATCACTAAAAGGAAGAGCTGGAGAATGGTATAAGCTGTTGAAGAATGGCCAAGCTCTTGAATGGGAGGAAATAGTACCTCTCTTTTATTCAAAGTTTTATCCTCCTAGTGAGATTCATAAAGATCAGAATCAAATATACAACTTTTGCCTTCTTGATGTAGAGAGTACAGCTCAAGCTTGGGGGAGATTGAAGCTACTAATGCTCAAATGTCCCATTCAAGAGCTCCCCAACAATATTATTATCAATAACCTATTGGATGCTTCTTGTGCTGGATCATTCACTCGCATGGAAGAAGAAGCTAAATGGGATCTTCTAGACCGTATTCAAGACAATGCTGAAGCATGGGAGAATGACAAAGGAAGAAAGTCAGGTATACATTATGATTATGAATGCGTTGAATCTTTTGTGGGAACTGATGACTTTCAAAATATTAAAAATGCTTATGGTCTTGACTCTCAAGCTATTGCTACTTATTTTAAGGCTTTTGCTTCCTATATTGAAGTGCCTAAAAAGAAGTGGAATAAGTATCATGAACCATATAAAGATGTTGCTAAGAGTGTTCCTGCAAGAAATACTGAAGTTTATACTGCTAATCATGTTTTACCTGAACCTTACATTGAGAAAATGCCTTTCCCAGTTAAGATGAAGGATCTTTCTATGATAGCTAGTATGGTTAATGACAGTACAAATAAAGCTATTGAACCTGATAAACAAATGGATGATGAACCTATAATAGCAAATGTGAAAGACTTTGTCACTAAATATGTAGAAGAAGGACACACTATCCTTTGTAAGGATACCTCTAATATTGTTTCATAAAATAGTGTTATAAGAACTAGTATTCCTGTGTTTTCTGTTAGAATAAGTGATCATTGCTACAATGGTTCTTGTGATAGCTATATCATTAAATTTATGCATGATACTGAAATTTATTATGAGAGAGGGAAAAGTGTTCTTATGCATCTCAATAATATTAAGTTTCCTCACTTTATGCTAAAAATCTTTATGTTGCACTTGTTTTGCCTTCCTATGCTAGTAGCCTTTGGTTTCAACAATTTATTTTCTTACAAAATTCCCTTGCATAGGAAGTGTGTTAGACTTAAAACATGTGTACATTTGCTTCTTGATACCCTCTTTCACCTCAATTCATATTCTTATATGAGCATCATTGAAATTATCACGCCCATCTTAATGGCTATAAAGAAAGAGCTTTTTGGGAGACAATCCAATATATTTGTGTTTTCAGTTTGTTTTCATTTATTTGAGTCTTGGAAGTTATTACCTTGGTAATAACCTCTCCTTATCCTTTTTGTTTGGTTTTTGTGTCAAGATCAACCCCTAATGAGAGAGAAGTAATATTTGGGGAAGTTGCTGTCCCGAAACAGAATTTTGTGCTTCACCGTAAAAATTCGTGAGAGATCTATGTAGTTCAGATTGATCTGTAATGTTTTGTGCTTCTGTCCCAGGTTTTTATGTAACTTTCATTAGTTTTGCACTTTTTAATTTGAGCAACAGAAGATTTTCGAAAAAATTGATCTTTGCTTGCTGGTCTGTTTTGACAGATTTTGATCATTCTTACATTTGCCTCTTAAATCGATTTCCTTTTTGAATTCTTTTGGGATTTCGGAAGGAGTTGTTTCAGTAGCTTATGTTTTGATGGATTTCAGTTGAAATTGAACTTAAAAAGGTTTATTACCTCGTATGCACTAATGTTGCTAATGAGAATTGTGTGATGTTTTGTGTGAAAGAAATTTCCAGGTTAGTGGAGGAAATGGTGTAATAAGAAAGTGAAAGGTTTCATGAGTCAAGCAATATGTGTATGAAGATGAAGATATTGATGTTATTCATGCAGTGACTCTGGAAGAATCTACTAAAGACCAAATTCAAAGACCTGCAGAGTCTGTTTTCGAATAGGTAACGGTTCTGGTAAGAAAAGTTCCGCGGAAAATCTATCGAGTTATATTTTTTGCAGTTTTTATCCAACAAGGAAAGCAACGAAGCGAAAGAGGGATGGAAACGGAGCCTGGGTGGCTCACACCACCCTGTGGCACGGGCCCACCCCTGGTCGTGCCACCAGGTGGTGTGGCCGCCTCGGACTCCATCTCCGACCCGTTTTCTCCCAGTACGTTCCTTTTGTTGTAAAACTTCGTAATATATAATCCCCCGGATCCCCTGAGGTTCGTATATCGTGTTCTCGTCATGTTTTTGTTTCGATCTGTTTTATTCAGATGTCGTTTAGGGGTTCATCTTCAAAGGATTACGAGCTGCGACGCTGTCGCGAGCTCCATCGCAATCTTGAGCAGGAGACTCTCGAGGGACGAGTGAAACAAGAAAGGATCACAACTAGGTGTGAAGAAATGGATCGGAACATCGGAGAGGAAGTAAAGGACATGACAGTAGGCATGAAGGGGCTGATACCTCTAGATCTCAGTTCCTGCCTTGCAGCAGTGGAAGCTCTACGAGTAACTGATGAGTTCTGCGACAAGTACCAAGTCTTGAGGAGGAAGGTGGATATGCTTCAAGAGGAGAATAACAGGCTCCACAAGATGCTGGAAGATTTCCTCACGCCAACCGAGAGAACACCACCACCACCACCGAAGGAGTAATTCGTCATCAGGTTGTGGCATCCACCTGGTTTGTTCCAAGCTTGGGGGAGTGCCGCGGTATCACATCACTATCTTCTATCTTTTTACCTTTTTAGTAGAGTCATATCATGAATAGAGAATTTATCATATAGGATGGTTTGCATTGTGGAAGTGTCCCCTCTCTCGTTAGATATGTATCCCTTGGTGTGATTTGCTGTTATGGAATATTAATGAGAAGTTCTATCATTTACTCTTTTGCATATCTTATATTAGTCTTCAATTGCTATTATATGATTGATCTTGTTGTTAGTATTGGTATCACTTTGGGATAATTGAGTTCATTTAGTTGGTTTTGGCAAACCTGGCTCGGTCAGTAGCAACACTATTTTTGAGAATTGAATGAAAAAGATAAAAGTACTCTCAAGAAATATAATTTCATCATCTTTCTTTCTTGATTTTCTCATAAGCTTAGTATTCTCTAGTTAAGATCTTTTGTTCTTCCAAGGAAGACTGCACGTTTGTTATTCTCTAGTTATTCTCTAGTCATGGGGAATGCTTTCAACATTGCACTGGTACATTGTACCTAGTTGATATCATGCTCTTTTGTCTATGGATGTCATGGTGTGAAATGAAAGGGGAGCTTGTAAGTCCATGGAGTTATGTATGTGTGTTAGAGAAACGCCTGGCCCGGTGGTCTAATCCATGCCTAATCATGGTGGAAACCTGCAGCATAACCATAATGAGCATCTATGAAGCATTCTTTTTATAAAAAAGATATAGAGATTGAGAAAAAAGACAAAAAGAAAAAAAAAGATATGAGAAAAGAGGAAAGAGAGAAAAAGGCACCATTTTCTCATGGTAAATAAGAAGATTGTTGAGATGCTCGTTATCTACTTGCCTTGTCATTTTGATATGGGGATTCTTCTGTATCATCGGGCAAGGGGTACCCCGTGTTGGGTTCGCAGCATAGAAAACAAAAAAAATTCCTACGATGAGAACTATACGCCAAGATCTATCGACTAGATATAGAGCAACGGGTGGATATACATCCATAGAGAACTTACCCTCGAAGACAAAAAAGCTTTGTTAACGAGATGGAACTCGTGGATGATGTAGTCATACACTTGCCGATCTCAAGATCATGATGAAGTCCAGCAGGTCCGGCTCCAGCATGTCCATCAGATCCAGCTCTAGCAAGTCCAGCACCACCGAGTCCAGCACCGCAAAATAGCGGTGCATCGTGATCGCACACAGGTCCGGTACCCCGACAACCTCCATCCCTCGCTCCAGCAAAGTAGCGGAAGCAGCAACTCCTTTCCAGATAAAGCCACCGGGAACATGTATCTCGCTAATCCGAGACCATGGGGAAATAATACTAGAGGGGGAGAGAGATCCTTCACGAGGAGGTGTGAGTGTGAAGGTGTGAGAGGGGGCCTTTTATAGGAGGAGGGGAGGGTACCCCTCCCATGTCCGGCGCCCATGGAGGGTGTCCCTTCACCTCCCCCATTCATGTGGTGGTAGCCCCCTCCACATTAAAATGCTCCTTCACATTCTCTTTTAAAGTTTCCACATTAAATGCATTAAATTTCTCCAAATTTAATGTTCTCTCATTTAATAAAACACTTTTATTGATTTTATTCAGAATTTTGTTAATTACTTTAATTAACAAACATTCACATAAAACCAACTGAATAATTTCAATATTACATGCAGAACCAATTTCATCAATTTCACCTGAAACAGTTTCGGTGTCTATTGAAATAATTCCAGCGCTTTCTTAAATATTTATCTGAAACATATTTTCTCCAAATGGTGTCGGTATCCCTTAAGTGTGTCACCCTATGGTTCACAAATAATGCAGACATGATCGAGACCCCTCTCAGATCAATAATCAGAAGCGGGACCTGGAGATCCATACTGACTCCTACACATTCAACGATGACTTCTGTGATCGTGAGAACCTTTAACGCTAGTAACTAAATCCCTTTGTCTCGCGATATATTACATGTCCGAGATTCGATCATCGGTATCTCCATACCTAGCTTGACCTCATTACTGACATGTACTCTTTTCTCATTTCCATGATATAACATTCTAGTGATCACATCACTTGCTTGCAAGCTATCTTAGTGTGATATCACCGAGAGGGCCCAGAGTATATCTATCCGTCATCGGGATGGACAAATCCCACTCTTGATCCATGAGCCTCAACATAACACCTTCATAGCACTGAACCCACCTTTATAGTCACCCTGTTACGGTGTGACATTTGATGTTATCAAGATACTCTTCTGGTGTTAGCAATTAACATGATCTGATGGTCTAAGGACTAAGATTACTTCGTATGATGTTATAGCAATATAAACATAATGACTTTGATCGTAATGCTATACTTCGGATGAATGTTCATCACATCATTCCACCAATGTTGTGACCTCGTTATTAACAACATCCAATGTCCTTGATCAGGAAACCTTGATCATATTGTTAATCAACGAGCTAGTTTATATGAGAGGCATTACTAGGAAGTTTGTATTTTGTTTATTAAACACACATGTATTAACTTTTCCAATTAATACAATTATAGCATGCAAAATAAACATTTATCATAAACATGGAATAAGATAATAACCACTTTATTATTGCCTCTTGGGCATATTCCCTTCAGTCTCCCACTTGCACTAGAGTCAATAATCTAGTTTGTAAACTTGTATATACAACACCTAGGTGTTGAATATACGCATTTGCTAGTGGTTAACATAATTTTCCGGATCTAGCACTTTCATGTCCGTGTGTATTTGCATGTCTTTGCATCTCTACACATCACCCATTCTCAATTGAGATGGCATTGTATAAATTTGGTCCTTTGGTGAGACCTTTAGTTCGTTCGGGTTAAAATATGTTGATATTATTGTCATACAATATATCTTCATAGTATTACCCCACTTTGAACCACACCTAGTTTGATAACAAACTTTTTAACACAAATTCTCTCCTTTCCTGCTACTATAGCAGTCATATACTTAGCCTTTTGTTGTAGTATCCGTCACAATGTTTCAACTTTGGAACTTATCCAAATCCATCATGCAACATCCTTTCCATTACATTGTGCCACCCATAGTCTAAATTGAGATAAATTTAATTTTGTATCTTGTGACAAAACTAGTATCAATGTAACAGTTTACAATGAACTACCTTTAACTAGTTGTCACTTATACATGATATATTCTTAGTTCTTCCAAAGCTCATAAGAATATCTTTAGTATCGTCCAATGATCATCTTATGAATCATTCTAGTATGTGCTCATAACATTTAGAGCATAGGACATATTTGGATATATACATATCACGGTATAATCGATCAAAATATTCATGTGATTTTATCCAGTAAGTGTTGAAACACTTGAATCTTGATATGATCATTTCCATCCAGCAAGAACCTTTCTTGTTGTTTCCATATTGAACCCTTTCAATATCTCATATATGTACGTCTGGCGCAACCATATTAGCACCTCAATCTATCCATATAGATATTGACATGGGTATACCCTACAGGTACTCGAGCTTGGTATATATGGTCTGAATACATAGGAGCCCACGGTGTCGCCAAGGCCCAAATGAAGAACTCGAGTAACCTGCGGACTCTCGATTGCTTGAAGAACAAGAAGAGGCTAAAGATAGAAAGTTCAAAGGGAAAAACCCTAACCTGTAACCGACTCGACCTGCTACCCGAGACCTAGCCTATCTATATAAAGGCTAGGAGGGGGTGGCGAGGAGGACACACACAACCCTAGTTTCCACAACCCTTGCCAGATTGCATCTGCGCACCATTGTAATCTTCGATTCTACTGATAATTCCACGAGCAGACAAGCAGGAGTAGGGACCTCTATGAGGCCTGAACCTAGGTAAATCTTCGAGTCCCCTGTGTGCTTGTTTGCTAGCCGATAGATGTCTCCAGCGCTCCCTCCTTCTCCAAAACCCAAGTCCATAACAATGGGCATTGATGAGTTAAACCCTCGTTAATTGGCGCCGTCTGTGGGAATTGGGAGTGCTGATGTTGCGGCTTCTTCGGCCCCATCAACCGTGATCTACAACTCCGCAACAGCGGAGATTCGTTAGCTCTTCGGCGCGTTCGACTTCACCGTCCACACGCCAGCCACTCGCCCGGCTTTTGAGTCTGTGGGCGACGGAATCAGCCTGGCAGTAGGGAGCTTCCGCTTCCAAGTTGGCCAGATGGGCACGCTTCGCATGCCTGATCAGCCGACGGTGCCATCGATTACCCCAGCATCATGGTTCCCTCCATTGATCGGCACCCTCAGCAAGCTCAATGCCCTGACAGCAGTCGAAAACACGGTCAGCGACAGCAGTCGCAACTCCGATCTGAGTGATCTGGCCACTGAAGATGGAACCTACGGTTCTGGATCTGAGAGTTGCGGAAGCAGCAGGTTCCCCAATCACTTCATGTGCACCGTCATCAACCCAGGCAATACCTCCGCCAACCGCGACAACACGGGCAATCGCGGTAACGGAACCGATCCGCCTAACGGCGGCAACGGTGGCAATGGCGGCAATGGCGGCAACAGTGGCAATCGCACCCCCGTCGACAATGGAGGAGCAGTCGAACCTCCAACCATAATAAACCAGCAAACCGGCGAACGCGTCGTGATCAGGCCCAACGAGCAAGAATGGGCTCGCTGCCGCGAGGCCCTACGAGGCACTCCTCTACCCTTCGGATCCCCGCAAGAACTGCTAATGGGCTACCACTGGCTCCTCAAGGAAGAATTCAAGCGCCAAGTACAAACAATCGCGCAACTCGAGGCGCGCAAAAAAACAGCAGACGAGTCGAGCCTTCGTCGTGCTGGGCTCTCCTCCCACGAAGGATCCTCCTCAAAGGGCAATGAGTACATCGCCAAAAAGAGGCAATCTCGGATGGCCCACCTCACCGAGCAAGAACGCATAGAAGCTGCAAAGGTCCTCGACTTCAGCTCTATGACAGTCGATACACGGGGCAATGTGGTCCCCAAGACGCCGCAGGCTGCAGTGACAGCAGCCACCATGTACCTCCTCAACAACCAGCCGCCAGCTGGAGAACCCCGAGCTGCCATGCACCGATCTATGATCGCAGGCCTGGGATTAATCGAGGCTGCCCTCGACAAGGAGCCAATGCCGGAGCCGAAGAGAGGCAAAGCACTAGCAAAGCGCTACTCCTCGCCTTCATCCAGTGACGACAGTCATGACCTGTCTCGACGTCGCCGCTCACAGTGACACGACCACGACTATGATGCGCGTGATGACATCACGCAGCACAAGATCGACAAATCAAGGGCGTGACATGCTCGGTCGACTGACTCAGAAGAAGAAGATGTGGAACTCTGCAGCGCTAGATGCTTCAGCAGGCCCATCAGGCAGAAGCGAATGCCCAAGGGGTTCAAACTCCCGTCGGAGAACCCGAAGTTTGACGGCCTGCAGGACCCAAAGATCTGGCTGGAGGACCACATCTCCTCCGCCAGGATCCATGGAGGCAGTCGAAGCATGACCATGCAATGCTTACAGCTACAGCTGCAGGGCGCCGCCCGAGCATCGCTCAACAACCTCCCACGCGGATCCATTCGCAGTTGGGATGAGCTGGTTTACAGCTTCGTGCGCAACTTTAAGGGCACATACAAGCGGCCCGCATCAATCGAAGAGCTGAGATGCTGCCAGCAGAGATCGGGCGAATCGCTGCGCTCCTACATCCAAAGGTGGTCCATCATCAAGAACTCCGCACAAAACATCTCGGAGGATCGCGTGATTGACACATTAAACAATGGAGTTCGCCGCATAAAGCTCAGGGAGGAGCTGGGCCGCTCAAAGCCCAAGACCATTGACCACCTGATGGAAATTGCAAATCGGTGGGCCGATGGAGAAGATTTGGTGAAAATCGCGTTCACTCTGACGAGGAGGCAGAACTCGAGCGTAGACGCGACCGCAGAGGCAAACGCCGTATGTGCATCTACGATGACCACGACGACGTCAACATGGTCGCAGTTGGCTACGTCGATAGACACGACAATAACCGCAACAGTGGATAGCACAGTGGTGGATACCGCGACTCCGGGAAAATCACGCAAGTGTGGCAACGCCGCAACCGTGATGAGGCACCCGCGACGTCCATCGAAGACAAACTGTGCAGGCCATGCATGGTGCACTTCTACATCGACAAGCATGATGGAAAGAAGAAGTCCAGCTACCTCCTCAAAGACTGCCGCGAGTTCCTCAAATTACATGAGGGACTGGTCAGGATGAATCGCAACGCAGTCGAAAGGGGCTACGGAGCGGCTCCAGGCGCCGTGGTGCATGGCGCTCCGCCACCGCCACCTAGAATTCCCCCAAACGCAGTTGTGCCAGACCAGCACCGGGGAGGTGAACCCTACCCACGGGCCATGGGTACTATGATGATCCAAAAAGGACGCCCCTCCAATCGGGTGCAGAAGGCCATCACTCGCCAAGTCAACTTGGCCACACACTCGCCACCATCAACCACTGAGTACCTCAGCGGAAGCGAGTCCTGCATCACCTTCGACAAACGCGATCATCCGCCGCAAGTACCTCGTCCAGGCCACTGTCCCCTCGTACTCGAGGCGCAAATCAGAGGCTTCGACATGAGTCGAGTCTTCATGGACGGCGGAAGCGGCATCAACCTAATATTCACGAGTACCTTGCGAGCAATGAGGATCCCTCTAACTTGCCTCGAGGCCTCAGATACAACATTCCACGGCATCATACCAGGCAAGGGCGTGTATCCCCTAGGCAAAATCAACCTCGACGTCATCTTCGGCACGCCAAAAAACTTTTGGCGCGAGCGCATCGTGTCGTGGTGGTGTCACGGCAGATGCCATGGATAGGCTAAAGGTGGGGACTAAATGCACTAGGGGAATCCAGGGAGGGATAGTGTGGTGATTCCACACACAGTTGCTTTGTATTTGATTCACTTCCACAGATTACAAGTGCTCCTTCAGCTGTATTGGGGAGAGGAGGAAGAAGGGACTCTATTACTCTCACCACTAGCTTGCTCTCAGGAACACACTAGTAAAACACAACCCTCTAGAGATCAACCATTTCTACAGAGGCCCTAGCCCTCCTTATATAGGGGTGGCTAGGGAATATGCCTCTTCCCAAAATAGTAAGCCGACCGGGTCACTTTTGCCCAGCGTCATCCCTGCTGAGGCTACGTGAGCCTCTGCGGCGCCCGCGTCATCCGACACAGGCATCGTCACTTTTGTCGGCCACGCCTCGGTGGTCCTGGCCTCTGTCCGCTTTGCTCACGCTCTGCGTATACTGGTCACCCTTTGACCAGCGAGATGCCTTCCTTCTCTTACAAGCTTGATATAACCCGAATCGCACCTAGTTGATCCGGCCACACCTGTACATGCATACGAGTTAGATACATCTTACCTACATACGACATAAGTCGGCTGAGACCCAGTTAGGTGGACATCCCCTGGTCCGGGTTACCCCGTGATTCGGCCTACCTTGAGGTGACTCGGCCAACTCTTGCTTTGACCTTGCCGTACCTCGGCTAACTTGGCCTTTATACCTTGGCGTGACCCTACCCGGGGGTATCCCCCCAACATTAGTCCCCGAAGCTGGTGCGGTCTTGGCTGCCTTAGCCGCTAAGGCCACAGCAGGTTCAATTTTACCGAGCCTTTTACTCCCTTTTCCGAGTTATCTCCTATCTCGGATTCCACAGGTTTACTTTCCCTTGGCACATTCCGAGTTTTCACTCGCTGGCCGGGTCACCTCATACTTATCCGAGTTATTCTTCCTTCTCTTGTACGCTTCCCTACGTGGAGGCTAATCATTACTTTGCCTCATTTTAAGGGCCTACGCCAGTAATCGCCGCATTTATTGTTAGATATTACTCTAGCACACGTCACATCGTGCCTGCCTCCTCGTTAACTGTATCATAACGTCACGTCGTGGGATCTCCTGCGCCCTGTGGCCCTTCCTGTGGCTCATCGCTGACTGGTTAATCTGGGTCATACACGGCCACACCGTGTGGCCCGTCCGCACAGCGCGATCCCACTACCCCTCAAGGGCGTGGTTAAATAGGGGAGGGGCGCGCCCCTTGGGTCTTTTCCCTACTCTCGCGCCCCTCTGCCTCTTCTTCGTCTTCCTCTCCAGCGACAGCGCTGCCGCCACCGCACCTGCTTAGTCGCGCCGCCGCCGCACCGTTTCCTTGCGCACCAGCGTCGCCGCCACCTCCGCGCATCTCCTTCGCCACGGGTCCTCGCCAGTCCAGGCCACTACCTCCCACCGCCGCTTGCGCCAGTGAGGACAGTGACTTTGAGATGACAGAGGAGGATCTCGCCGTCGCGGAGCAGGAAATGGAGGAGGACGCGGGGAACGCCGACCGCGGCGCTTGGGCTGGGTCCTAGGTTTGCCAGGATGATCTTGACTGGCTATACCGCACCCGGCGTATGCCGGAGGGCGTCATCGCGCATCTCGCCGCTGCGGAGCTTGCCCCCTCACCCAATCCGGGTGAGTATGTGGTATTCCTCTCCCACTTCCAATGTGGGTTCGGTCTCCCTGTTAGCGATTTTTTCCACGACTGGCTCAATACGTATGAGCTTCAGCCGCATCATCTTCCGGCTAACGCCATCACCTCTCTCTCTGACTTTGCTTCCACCATCGAGGGCTACGCCGGACTGTGGCCCACAAAGGAGCTCTGGATCCAGTTCTTTGGCCTCCGCCGGAACGTGATTCCGAATATAGAGCTTAATCCGGAGGACAAGCATCTCACGCAGTTTGGCGTAGCTTCTATCTCGCCTCAGAAACATTCCATTTTCCCTCGAGTCACGGGGCTTGACTCCTGCAAGGGCTAGGCCCGAACCTTCTTTTATGTCAGAAATGGCACAATTAAAGATCTGATCCGGCCGCGCCCCTACGCTCCGGGTCCTCCTAATCCGGATCTATGGGACAAGGTCCCTAAGAAGCCCACCGTCCTGGCGAACCAAGTCAACAAAAGGTTCTAGGAGCTGAAGGATCTAGGATTGCGCAACGAGGACACAATGATCACATTTGTCCGCAACCGGATCTCCCCCCTCCAGAAACGTACACATAAAGTTTGCCACATGAGCTGGGGCCGTGACCCCGACCGGACCTCCTCATTCGAGTTGAGCAACACCGAGATCTACCGCCGGGTCAAGGCCCTCTTCACCACTAACAAGAACTTCTCTACTGAGTGGATGTGGGGGATCGAACACTTCTGCCGAGATAGGCTTCCCCCTGCGGTAAGTCTTGTGCCCCAAACCTTTTCCGAATTAAATCATATGTCGGTTTTTGTTGTAGGTTTAATACCTTTGCCTTTTCTTTCCCTTAGATGTTTCTTTAGCAAACCATTGAGGATGGCACCGAGCCTTCTCTCAAATGGGCGCCTGATCGAGATGCCTCAGACGAGGAGGAGCCGAATCAGGAGATGTTCCTGCCGATGGCTGATGCGACCAAGCGACACACCGGTAAACTCTCTTCCATTAGAGATTGGCCTGACGATGAAGATGAATCCGACATTGAGGTGATGGAGGAATTTGACGCTATCCCCCTGTCTTACACTTTTCTGACATCAGCTAACCCCGGTGGACAGATCCATGAAGATCCTCCCCTTGCCATGGGTGAGCCTGTCCTGGTCGCGTCGAAGAAACAGGGGGCCACATCTGCCTCTTCCTCCGGACCTTCCAAGCCAACCAAAAGGCGTAAGAAGTCCACAGACAAAGCTGCCACCAAGTCCACGACCAAGGCCGTATTCCGGAGAGCTCGCAAGCCCAAGGATCCCTTGACCTCGGATGAGTAAGTCACTTCTCCCTTTGCTATTCACTTGTTCTTCCTTTGTTAAAGTTTCTCATCATTCATGATCTGATTCGGCAGGGCCACGGTGGAGGTTCCGCAGAGTGGATCCGGCATAGCCTCACCGCTCCGACATAGCCCTTCTCCCCCTCGTGGCGACGATTCACGCCCGTTGAGCCCCATTCAGGTGGGTTCAGCGGCTACTCCGGGTTCTAGCCCACCTCGTCAAGAGAAAGGCAACCTCGGAACAGGGGGAAATGGTTCTATCGAGGCAGCGGTTGCTCCTTCTTCGGCATAGCCGCAACCAACCACCACCGAGGTTCCTTCAGCACCCCCGCCAAAACAGAAATCAGCACCAGCATCAACTCCAGCACCAGCAGCAACAACAAAAGCGCCAGCAACAACACCAAGACCCTCCGCCTCGTCCGAGTCTTCCAAGACTCGGCGAGAAGACACCAGCAGTACCAAGGCTACCACCAAGGCAGCTCCCAAGGGCAAATCCGCTGCAGCAACTTCAACTTCTCAGCATCAGCCCAAGGGCAAAAAGGCTCCTGACACTGCCAAGGCAACGTCAATCGAGGCTGGACAGTGTACACTTGCATCCATGCTTTCTAAGAAGACCCCACCGACAACGGACACCTCTACCGGGTCAGCTGATGTGCAACTCGTTTTGCACACCAGCCCTGCTGTTGCCCAAGTTGAATGGAGGGAAGGCCATGCCAAGGGTCTGGTTGCGCCCCATATGCTCAGCGGCGAACGTTATCCTATGACCTTGATCGAGTTCGTAAATAACTGGAACAAGGCGGATTTCATCCACAATGATGATCTCCCGGAGAAATTCGGGCCCGCCGAGTTTGCTGCCCAAATGAATACTGCTGCCAAGGCAATTAACCTTGCAGGTCAGATGATGGAGGTATGTTATTTCGTCTTTTCCTTAACATGCAGTAGATATTAGTGATATAGCCATTAGTCCCCGAGCCTCCGGGGGAGTAACTTGTTACTCGGCCGGATGCTCCTTAGAGAACTAACATAGCTCCTTAATAACTTCGAATATGCAGACACCTAGAGCCGGGTTAAGTTCCACTTGGCCCGGATCTTGTACACTTCGAATATGCACACACCTAGAGCCGGGTTAAGTTCCACTTGGCCCGGATTTTGTACACTTCGAATATGCACACACCTAGAGCCGGGTTAAGTTCCACTTGGCCCGGATTTTGTACACTTCAAATATGCACACACCTAGAGCCAGGTTAAGTTCCACTTGGCCCGGATTTTGTACACTTTGAATATGCACACACCTAGAGCCGGGTTAAGTTCCACTTGGCCCGGATTTTGTACACTTCGAATATGCACACACCTAGAGCTGGGTTAAGTTCCACTTGGCCCGGATTTTGTACACTTCGAATATGCACACACCTAGAGCCAAGTTAAGTTCCACTTGGCCCGGATCTTGTACACTTTGAATATGCACATGACTAAGCTATCCTTTTGTACTCTTTTCAGGTGACCACCAATTGCCGGAGCGCTGAGTTCCAGCGTCTCTTGGACACTCACAAGATGCTGCGTGCAAAGCACACCACTTTTCTCTCTGAATACGAGAAAAGGGGTACATTTTCTCCTTGGCATTTTCCCATTTTTCTTTGTCTTTTTCCATCGAACTAATCCATCATTCGGATTTCGCAGCCGGAGTGGAAGCTGAGAACATCCTTATGAGAAAAAATCTGGATCAAATAAAGGGTAAGTCGTTTCGCTTAATCTCTCTATGCGCCCTATCTTCTTTTCTTCTTGGCTCGGCAAATATTCATACCTCGGCTTTGCCGGGTCAACAAACTATTTCAGCCTCTCTTGAAGATTGTGTGCCCGTGCCTGACATGATGCTGCATTTTCTCGAACAAGCAGGGCAGCATCAGGCCGAACTCAAGAAGAAAGATGATGAGCTTGCCCTCCTCCGAACCAAAGATGATGAAATTGCCAAGCTTAAGGCAGACATGGAGAAGCTCAAGGCGCAGCACAAGTCCCAACTGGAGAAAGTAGGCCAAGACTTTACTAAAGAACGAGAGTGCCTCAACCTCCAGATCACCAAGGACCAAGAACTGCTGAAGGAGGCCAATGTCAAGCTTGAGTCGGCGAATGCTGAACTTGTGCAACTCCGGGAGAGGTGCAACAACTGCACCAAGGAGCTGACCCGGGTTCACAGCCATATTGCTCGTAAGTTCTTTTCCTTCAACCGTCATTGATCTTTCCGGGTCTACTTCCTTTACTTACTCCACTTGTCTTGTTTTTCAGACAAATTCCCGGAGAGAGATGTCATTGCATCCAACGTTGTTACCAAGTTCCGCAAGAAGAGAGGTACTCCATCTGGTCCTGGCCCAATTCCTCTTGATCTGGAAGATTTGATAGTCAGCTTGTCCTCCCGAGTCGAGATCGTGAAGAACTACGGCAAGGATATCTTGGATGTAGCAGTCCGGATCTTTAATGCCTTTTGGCCTGAAGAAGATACTCCGGAGGGTGCCACCGCTCTGTTTTCCAAGCTTATGGAGTGCGAGACTCAGCTCGATCTTCGGAGGGAATCTGCTGGTCGCGCCGGAGCTGAAATTGTCCTCCACTACGTGCTCACTTGGTATGAAAAGATAAACCTGAAGCTTCTCGAGCGCATGCGCACCGGATCAAGGTGGTCCATTGATCCGGATTGGATTGCTCGGTGCAAGGCTTGCGCCCATAGCCTCATTCAATATGCCCCCATCCATCAATGGAATGAGGGACCAAGTTTCCTTGGTGCTGTCGACGATGAATATGTCGAAGAGGGTTCGGGTGATGAAGAAGAGGACGAAGCCTCGGATGTCAAAGAGGATGAAGAGGAAGCTGAAGCCGAGGCTGGAGATGCACCTGCTGGCTCCGAATTACCTCCTCCTGCTGCCCCTTGATTGAAAATACTTTGAAGTTTATCAGATCCCCGGTATGCCGGGTGCAATTGTATTAAGCGCATAAGTTATATTTTGCTACTAAGTTTTTGTGCCGGATTAACTTGGGCGTAGTCCCCGAGTTTCATTTTCTTGTTCCTCCAATTTCTTGGCTCGGCTCGTGTCTACCTTGGTTCGGTTTTATGACTTACGAGTCCGAGCTTCAAAAATTGACTTAACAATACTTGGAAACTTTAGTATTATCTCAAAATAATTCAGCATAGTAAACATCAAATAAGCGTAAGGTTAGTCCGAAAAACAAATATTGGCTCGATTAAGTTCCTTTCCTTAGTCGTTTTTCATGTGTTACGCAATTCCAAACTTGTTCTCTTGCTTGCCATGAAGCCAAATCTTGTTGGACAGCAGCAAGTCGAAGAGTTAGGTTTTTGGTGCTCACACACTACTAATCCGGCTTAGGTAGAAGAAACTTATGCCAGCCGACATAAAAATAATAAATACAGAAGATAACAAGCATTATTAAGGCAGTCCCCGAGTTACTGCTCGAGGTGCCAAGATTTCATTGATAAGCTCATTGCCGACATACATACCGACATATGAGTGACTCGGATACACACACTTCTTTGTTAAGTGTAGAAAGGACGAAGTAGTGCTACATTCCATGGATGCTTAGATTCCTCGCCAGACCTGTCCGCCTTGTTCTTCTCCTGTGGTTTTGCATCGATAAAATAATAAGAATCATTGTGCAATGCTTTGCTCACAATGAATGGCCCTTCCCATGGGGGGGATAACTTAGGCATGCCAGCAGTATGTTGTACCAACCGGAGTACCAGATCACCTTCCCGGAAAACTCGGGGGTTCACTTTCCAGCTATGATAGCGTCAGAGATTTTGCTGATATATGGCGGATCTGGACAATGCCAATTCTCTCGCTTCTTCCAGCAGATCAACATCATTTTGCCGGGCTTCTTGCACTTCGGCTTCTGTGTATTGGGTGACCCTAGGTGAGTCATGCTCTATGTCGGCTGGTAATACAGCTTCTGCCCCATATACCAGAAAGAATGGCGTATAGCCTGTTGATTGATTCAGAGTTGTTCTTAAACTCCACAGTACCGCTGGTAGTTCTTCTATCCAGCACCCCGCTGATCTTTGCAGTGGCTCAATGAGCCGGGGTTTTATCCCGGATAATACTAATCTGTTGGATCTTTCCACTTGTCCGTTCGATGCAGGGTGGGCTACCGAGGCAACGTCCAGCCGAATCTTCTTATCTCGGCAGAATCGCACAAATGCTCCTTCAGCAAAATTTGTGCCATTATCTGTTATGATACTATGAGGATAACCGTATCTCAAGATGATATCCTTGAGGAATGTCATGGCGGTAGCTCCATCAGATTTTCTTATTGGCTTCACCTCAATCCATTTTGTAAATTTGTCAACCATGACCAAGATGTGAGTCATATTCCCCTTGCTGGTTTGAACGGGCCAACCATATCCAAACACCATACGACAAATGGCTAGGTGATTGGTATGGTCTTGAGCTCCGACATTGGCATATGTGTCTTGGTTGCATACCTCTGACAGCCATTGCATTTTCTTACCAAGTCTTCTGCTTGTTCTAAGGTACTTGGCCAGTAGAATCCATGCTAGAAAGCTTTTGCTACCAAGGCTCTAGACGAGGCATGATGCCCACATTCCCCTTGATGTATATCTCGGAGGATGTCAAGCCCTTCTTCCGGGTCAACACATTGCTGGAGAACGTTTGTCAAACTCCTTTTGTATAGCTCAGAATTGATGATCGTGTATGCTTTCGCTCTCCTCTGAGTTTGCCTGGAAAGCACCTCCTCAGCGGGTAAGGCTCCATCTTTTAGGAATTGAAATATGGGCAGTGCCCAAGATGGTACAACTCGCACTGGGAACACATCCTCATCAATTTCCATCTGATCCACCGGCATAACCTCAGCCGGATCGCACTAAGCAGTCCTCGGGTCTTGTGAAGCAGTCCCCGGGTTTTGCAAACCACTTCCTACGCCAATGTCCATGGGTACAACTCCGGACTCTGGATCTTCCGGGACGTAGATTGAGTCAGTTTCTAGGGACAGCCTGATAGATGCTTTTCTGAGGTGTTCTAATGCTACACCCAGTGGAATTGCTTGTCGGGTTGATCCGAGCTTCGACAATATGTCGGCAGCCTCATTTTCCACCCGGGGTACATGGTGAAATTTGCATCCCTCAAAGTAACCATATATCTTCTGCACATGGAATCTGTATAATGCCATGTTTGGATCAAGAGCGTCCCACAGTCCTGAAACTTGCTGAACTACCAAATCCAAGTCGCCAAAGCATTGGATCTGACGTATCCCAATTTCTTTTGCCACTTTGAGCCCATGTACAAGTGCCTCGTACTCGGCGACATTGTTTGATGCTACGAAATGGATTTGCAGCACATACTTCAGATGGTCATTCTTGGGTGAGGTAAGCACAACTCCGACGCCTAACCCGGTTTTTGTTTTTGGTCCGTCAAAGTGCGTCCTGCAATAATTCGGATCTGGTAATGGTGGTTCATATTGCACCTCGGCCCAGTCCACAAAAAAGTCGGCCACAGCCTGAGACTTGATTGCTTCTCTTCTGTCATATTGTGGCGCATAAGGGGCTAGCTCAATTTCCCATTTTGCAATCCTGCCACTTGCATCCTTGTTACTCATTATCTCGGATATGGGAGCCTCACATATTACTTTGATGGGGTGCTCCTCAAAATAGTGTTTTAGCTTGTTAGCCGACATGTACACACCATATGCCACTTTCTGATAGTGCGGATAATTTTGCTTTGATGCGGATAATACCTCGCTTAGGTAATACACTGGCCTTTCCACTGACTTACCCTCTTCATCGCGCTCTACCACAATTACTGCACTTACAACTCAGTTGGTTGCGGTTATATAGAGCAACATTGGCTCCTTTGATAGTGGAGAGGCTAACGATGGTGCAGTGGCTAACATCTTCTTTAAATGGATAAAGGCTTCATTGGCCTGCAGCGTCCAAATGAACTTGTCCGACTTTTTCATGAGTTGATAGAGAGGCAGAGCCTTTTCTCCCAATCGACATACAAACCGACTTAAGGATGCCAGGCAACCAGTGAACTTCTGGACATCATTAAGGCACTTCGGCAGTTCCATTCGCTCTATGGCCCGAATTTTAGTTGGTTTGACTTCGATACCTCGGCTAGAGACCAGGAATCCGAGTAATTTTCCAGCCGAGACACCGAAGGTACATTTATCCGGGTTAAGCTTCATTCGGAACCTCCTTAGGTTCGCGAATGTCTGCCTGATATCGTCAAGGAGCGTTTTGCTTTCCTTGGTCTGGATAACAACATCATCCACGTATACCTGCACATTTTGACCATTTTGGTCATGCAAACATTTCTGCATACATCTTTGGTACGTTGCCCCTGCATTACGTAAACCAAATGGCATGGTGCGATAACAATAAGCCCCATACGTGGTGATAAATGGCGTCTTTATTTGATCACTCGGATTCAGGGGTATTTGGTGGAAACCAGAATATGCATCTATGAATGACAACAATTCACACCCAACAGTTGAATCTATGACCTGATCTATCCTTGGCAGTGGAAATGGATTTTTTGGACACGCCTTATTCAAGTTCGTGTAATCGATACACATGCGCCAAACCACTGCTACATTCGGATCATCTTTCTTCTTTTCCACGAGCACCGGATTAGACAGCCAATCTGGGTAAAGCACTTCCATGATAAACCCAGCTGCAAGGAGCCGAGCTATCTCATCTCCTATGACTTTTCTCCTATCTTCGGCGAAGCGGCAGAGAGGTTGCTTCATCGGCTTTGCTCCGGGTCTCACATTCAAAGAGTACTCGGCCAACTCCCTCGGAACACCTTGCAAGTCCTGTGTGGACCAAGCAAAAATATCCCGATTCTCACGGAGGAAGTTGACAAGCTCGCTTTCCTATTTATCATTTAACCCGGCGCCAATTGTTACGGTGCGCTCTAGGAACAGATCATCCACAAGCACTTTCTTCGTATCCTTCGTTGCTTGAAATGAAACACTTCCATGCGGGTTACTCAACACCGGCATATACTGCTGTGCGGACTGAGCTAGTGCCACCACTTCCTGTATCTTTCTTTTCTCTTGCGCAATCACGAGTGACTCGGCTAGGTTAGACCCGGCTGACGCACACTCAATGGAACGTCGGAAATCTCCAGCTATGGTAATTACTCCATTTGGCCCGGGCAACTTCATCTTCAAGTAGCTGATGTGACAACTCGCCATGAACTTGTTCAGTGCTGGCCTACCGAGTAACGCGTGATACGCACTTTCTAAGTTCACCACTTCAAACTCCAAATTCTCAGTTCGGCAGTTATCTCGCGTGCCGAATAACACATTGACTCGGACTTTGCCAATGGGCTCACAAGATATGCCTGGCACAATACCATGAAACGTTGTTCTGGTAGCCTAGAGCATGTTCTCCGAGATATCCAACTTGCACATTGTATCCGCATACATGATATTGATGCTGCTTCCATTGTCTATCAGCACCTTGGAGAATCTCACATTGATATTTGGCCCTATGAATGTTGGGTCCAGCACTAACGCATATGAACCGGGGCTAGGCATAAGCTTGGGGTGATCCTTGATACTCCAGGTGATTTCTTGATCCGACCAAGGCATATACCTCGTCACTGCGGGCATTACCGCATTTACCTCCATATGTCGGCGCTGCAAACTCTTTTTGTCTGTTTCCTCCATGGTAAACACACAGTAACTCTGGCGATGCTCTCTGTATTCATTTCTCCCCTCATTTCCAGGATACCCCTGATCCGGCTGAGGTTGGTTTTCCACTTGATGCACTGCATCCCTTCTCTCATGGTTGTCATAACTCGGCGGAGGGGGAGGCAACATTAACTGTTGCGTGTTTGCTCCGGAGAGCAATTGTTGCCGGGGTAACTCCTGCCGAGGTTGATCATTCCGAGGTGCCTGAGCATTCCTCGAACCACTTTGTTCTATCTTCCTCATCCACTCACATTGCTGAGTCGTGTGACCCACCGGGTTACTCGGATTTGGCGTGTGAAATTTACACGGCTGATCCAGCATTGCCTCATAGGTATACCTCGGACGGTCCTTCTTTTCTTGCCACTGTTTCTTCTGCTCTGGCGTCCAAGTTTTCTTGCCATCATTTCTTGGAGTCCATTGTTGCCCTCCAGTTTTCTGACGCTGATTACTCCCTGCCCCGGGCTGATCCTGATTTATAGCAGCAACTTGTTGCGAACTGTATCTGTAATCCGGTCTATCATCTCTTCTTTTACCCCGGTAATCATTTCGCCGGGACGACCCGGCTCCATCTCTCGGGTAGTACTCCTCATTTGACTCGTTTGACACAAGCCTAGGTTGAGTCGGATCACCCAATGCATATGAATCTGCAATCCGGATTGTCTCTGCCAACGTAGTTGGCATATCCCTTTGTAGCCTTTGCCACAACATGCTCGCATATCTACACCCTTGTGCAAACCAGGCTATTGCCTGTGACTCGATCACACCCTCACATGAGTTTCGCACTATGCACCACCGGGTTAAGAACTCCCGGTCTGTCTCGTTTGGTCTCTGTTTGCACATTGCTAGGGTTTGCAGCCTATTCGGCCTCTGATACGTGCTCGAGAAGTTGCTTACAAAAATTTCCTCAAAGTCAATCCAAAAGTTGATACTTCCGGGTGGCAAATTGTTTAGCCATACCCTTGCTGGCCCCTCCACCATTTGAGGTACGTATCTCACGGCCCATCTCAAGTTGCCTGTTGCAATTTTCACCACCATAGCATAGTTGATCAACCAATCCTCTCGCTTCGTGCTACCGTCATATGTTTTCGTGCCTCTGGGTAACTGAAAGTTTGGTACCAGAGGCTCCTTCATGATCCGGGGCCCAAAACACGACGGACCCGGAGGACCTTGACACACAATTTGCTTCGACCTATAAAGCCGATCCAGCTTCAACCTGGCATCGTCAGGCATCAAGTCCCTGCTCCCCAATCTTGACCCTATCACATGATAGTCCGGCCTTGGGTATCCTGCGTTCACCATTTCCGAATCACCATCATTATATCTGTCTTGCTCTCGTGGAGCACCTCTCTGTTGCATACCTCGGCCGGCACTTTGCTCTTGCCTTGGTATATTCCGCTGCCGCGGTTGCCCTGCTCCCGCTGAGTTGCGCTGTCCGGCATTGCCGTTTACATCATTTCCTTGACCGGCATTGCCTTGGTCGCGGTTACCTCGGCCAGCCTCACCTCGGCTAACACTTTGTCGATCATCATTCGCCTGCACTGCTTTTCCTTTCCCTGCCCTTGCCGGGTCATATGGGACTATCTGCTTATTCCTCCTGGCCAAGCTTACTACCTCTTCTCTCCTAGGACCACCATGAGGAGACGATGCGGCTCCAGCGGATTTCTCCGGGTTACCCACTGCCGAATGAATGATCTTGGAGGCCCCAGCTCTCTCCGGATTAGCCCTGAGCAACTCCTCATTTTGCCTGTTCATGATCCGAACCAACTCATTGACCCTATCTTGCTGTCTCTGACGGGCTTCACCCGTCAGACTTTCCAACTCGGATGCAGCAGCATCTGCTGCCCTGAGGTTTTTTGCCGGGGTACTATACTTCGGAAGCCCCACGGGAAAACAGTTCTCTGATTCCTCAATCCTAGTATCACCTTCTTTGTTCATTTCACTCATGAGGTTTCTCCCCTTCACTTTTACAGCATCTACTTTATTTGCCTTTGCGTACTCACGCAGGGTCATGTTCAACGACTGCTGATCCGCGGCAATCTTTTTCGCACCCTCTAGTATTTTTTGCCTAGTCTCCTCTAACTCGGCCTGTGCCTGAGCCGGATCTACTACTGCTGCTACTAGGTTTGCCAAGCTATCCATCGCCTGCTGCAGCACATTCTCTGGCCTCTCTAGAGGAGGTCCTCTACTTTTCCTTGGTGCCTTTGGTGTTACCTCCGGATCTGGTGCCGGATCCTTGCTCGCGCTAGCACTAGGCGCTGTCATCATCACCTCGGCACGGTCAGGGGAGCGAGTGATACACGCCCCACGAGCCGCGCTAAGGGGTGGCTCGCCTCCTTCGACGATGTTCCGTGGGTGAACGCACGACACATCGATAACAACATAGATCTTGTGCGCACCGAGCTTGACGAAGAGGCCGTTGCACGGAAGAGGATGCTTGCCGAACTAGCCAGCGTTGTCACTGACAAAGTCCAGCGCTCCAAAGCACTGAACGAGCCCGGAGACGATGCGTTCGCCGGTGCCAATGAGGTTTCCCGTCCGGATCTTCACCCCTGCTAGCGCCGCTAGCCCCACGGGCGGCGCCAACTGTCATGGTGGTGTCACGGCAGATGCCATGGATAGGCTAAAGGTGGGGACTAAATGCACTAGGGGAATCCAGGGAGGGATAGTGTGGTGATTCTATACACAGTTGCTTTGTATTTGATTCACTTCCACAGATTACAAGTGCTCCTTGAGCTGTATTGGGGAGAGGAGGAAGAAGGGACTCTCTTACTCTCACCACTAGCTAGCTCTCAGGAACACACTAGTAAAACACAACCCTCTAGAGATCAACCCTTTCTACAGAGGCCCTAGCCCTCCTTATATAGGGGTGGCTATGTCTCCAATTAGGGCATACGTGGAGGCATATTCTAGGGAATATGCCTCTTCCCAAAATAGTAAGCCAACCGGGTCACTTTTGCCCAACGTCATCCCTGCTGAGGCTAAGTGAGCCTCTGCGGCGCCCGCGTCATCCGACACAGGCATCATCACTTTTGTCGGCCACACCTCGGTGGTCCTGGCCTCTGTCCGCTTCGCTCACGCTCTGCGTATAGTGGTCACCCTTTGACCAGAGAGATGCCTTCTTTCTCTTACAAACTTGATATAACCCGGATCGCACCTAGTTGATCCGGCCACACCTGTACCTGCATACGAGTTAGATACATCTTACTGACATACGGCATAAGTCGGCTGAGACCCAGTTAGGTGGACATCCCCTGGTCCGGGTTACCCCATGATTCGGCCTGCCTTGAGGTGACTCGGCCAGCTCTTGCTTTGACCTTGCCGTACCTCGACTAACTCGGCCTTTATACCCCGGCGTGACCCTACCCGGGGGTATCCCCCCAACACATCGACTTTGAGGTCGTCGACTGGCCCTCACAGTACCACTGCATCCTCGGACGCATCGCGTTCGCTAGGTTCATGGCAGTGCCACACTACGCCTACCTGCAAATGAAAATGCCAGGTCCCAATGGCATCATCACATTCAACGGGAGCTTCGAGAGATCCGATAGTTGCGACAGGGAATTCAATAGAATTTTCCAGTCCTTCGGCATGCAGGAAGAACTCGTGAGACTAAAGGAGTCGACATACAACAGTCTGCCTCCCCTAAGCTGGCCAAGCTCGCTTGATTTATCTTTCGACTCATTAGTGCACACAAAGGAAGTGCAGGTCCACCCATCGGATCCCGCCAAAACGGCCCTCATCGCCAACAACTTGAGTCCCGCATAGGAACTCGCGCTCGTCGAATTCCTCCATGAGCACTGGGAAATTTTCACCTGGTGTCCTGCGGACATGCCAGGAGTTCCTAGGGAATTCGCCGAGCACGCACTCAACGTCAACCCCGACACATGGCTAGTCAAGCAAACAATCCGGCGATTATCTGAGCCACGGGCGCAAGCAGTTGGAATGGAGATCAACAGACTCCTCGAAGCCAAATTCATACGCGAGATCAAGGAAAGCACTTGGCTCGCCAACACGGTGCTGGTACGAAAAAATGACACGGATATCCTGCGGATGTGCGTGGACTTCACCTCTCTGAATAAGCACTGCCCAAAGGATCACTTCCTGTTGCCGCGCATCGACCAGATCATCGACTCAACCGCGGGCTACGAGCACCTCTGCTTCCTCGACGCCTAATCAGGCTATAATCAAATTGGAATGAAGGAGGAAGATCAAGAGAAACGGCGCTATAACGCCTTTGGTGTTCTCACATAACACAATGCCCTTTGGGCTAAAGAACGTGGGAGCCACCTACCAACGGTGCATGAAGGCGTGCCTCAAGGAACAACTTGGTCGCAATATTCAAGTCTATGTCGACGACATAGCAATCAAGACCAAGGAGGAAGCCTCCCTAATCGATGATTTGCGCGAAACCGTCGCCAACCTCGACCGCTACCGGATCAAGTTCAATCCGGACAAATGCGCCTTCGGCGTGCCATCCGGGCAACTACTCGGGTACCTCATCTCCGCAAGAGGAATCGAGGTAAACCCGAAGAAAATAAAAGCCATACTAGCCATGGAGAAGCCGAAAAACATAAGGGGCGTTCAGTAGCTGGTTGGGCGAATCGCGGCCCTCAGTCAATTCATCAGTCAGATAGGTGAAAAGGCGCTGCCCTTCTACCAACTCCTCCGCAAAGCTGAAAAGTTTGAGTGGACCAACGAAGCGCAGGAAGCATTCGAAGACCTCAAGCGCCTTCTATCCACCTCGCTAGTACTAGTGACCCCACGGGAAAGGGAACCACTATTGCTATATATCTCCGCCACCAATCAGGTGGTCAGCATAGTGCCTGTCGTCGAGCGAGCCGAGGAAAACAAGGTCCACGGGGTACAACGCCCAGTATACTACCTCAGCGAGGTCCTCATGCCAACAAAACAGTGGTACCCACACTACCAGAAGCTGGCATACAGCGTCTTCATGACCGCCCGACGACTGCGCCATTACTTCCAGGAACACCCAATCGTGGTGGTCAACAACGCCCCGCTGGGGCATATCCTCAATAACCCCGACGCCACGGGACGAGTCGTGCTTTGGGGCATAGAATTGTCTCCACGAGACATTACATACGAAAAGCGCGACGCAATCAAGTCGCAGGTTCTCCCTGACTTCCTCGTGCACTGGATGGAGAACCAGCTCCCTGACAAATCAGATATGTCCTACCTATGGAAAATGCACTTCGATGGGTCCAAGCGGAAGGACGGAGCAGGTGCAGGTGTCATACTGACATCACCTCAAGGGGACAAGCTGAAGTACATCCTGCGAATGTAGTTCACCGCCTCTAACAACGAAGCTGAGTACAAGGCCCTGCTACACGGGATGAGGATGGCAAAAGCCTGCGGCGCCAAGAGACTCATTATTTACGGCGACTCCAAGTTGGTCGTCAACCAAACAATGCATGAGTGCGACGCACTAAACGACAACATGATCGCCTACCGTGACCTCTACGACACACTCGAAGGGGACTTCGACGGCTGTGAACTGCGACACATAGGCCACGAAAGCAATGAAGAGGCAGACACACTCGCCAACATAGGCTCTACCTGCGCCCCCATACCACCTGGGGTATTTCTCGAGCGCATCTGCGAATGCTCCATCAAGCCAAAGGCAGCAGAGAAGAAAACAAGCGCAGCAACGGACTCGGGGGCTACGCCGCCCAATGAGCCAATGGCACTCAACGACCTGGAGCTGGACACAGGACTCGAAGGGCCAATGAGCGTCATGATGATCGAATCATCCTAGACTCAGCCGTACATCATGTACCTCCTCAGCAAAAGGCTACCGGACGACCCGACTAATGCACGGCACATCGCGCGGTGATCCAAGGCATTCGCTGTTATCAACGGCGAACTATACAAGCACAACATCACAGGAGTGCTCCAGCGATGCGTCTCCATGGCCGATGGAAGAGCTATTCTCCTCAACATCCATGAGGGAACCTGCGGACACCATGCCGACAGTCGCGCCCTCGTGGCCAAAGCTCTACGAGCTGGGTTCTACTGGCCTACGGCCATGCGCGACGCCAAGGACATCGTCCAGAAGTGCAACACGTGCCAACGATTCATGGACAAGCCGCACGCACCTGGCGCAGAGCTTCGGCCAATTCCATTGGCCTGGCCCTTCGCACAATGGGGACTCGACATGGTCGGCAAGCTCCCTAAGTCCTCACGAGGAGGATACGTCTACCTCCTGGTAGTAGTCGACAAATTCCCAAAGTGGATAGAGGCCATGCCAGCGACCAATGAATCAGGCCACAGCGCAGTCAAGTTCTTCGAGTCCATCGTCTTCCGCTTCGGGGTGCCACACAACATCATCATAGACAATGGCACGAACTTCACATCCAAGGAGTTCCAAGAATTCTGCGAGAACCTGGGAATCAACATCAACTACGCCTCGGTGGCACACCCACAGACCAACGGTCAGGTCGAAAAGGTGAACGGGCTCGTCTGCGGTGGCATCAAGAAGCGACTCCTCTGACCACTCGAACAAGCCACGGGCTACTGGCCTGACGAACTATCATCAGTACTTTGGAGCCTACGCATAACTCCAAACAGTGCTATAGGCTACACCCCGTTCTTCATGGTCCACGGGGCTGAAGCGGTGCTGCCCGCCGAAGTACGGTACAAAGCGCCATGCGTGGTCGCCTACAGCGAGCAGGAGTCCTCCCTCGCACTCAAATACTCTGTCGACCTCCTCGACGAGGCGAGAGAAATCATCGCGGAAATATCAACGATCTACCAGCAGAACCTGTGAAACTACCACAGTAGGAGGCTACGCCCCCGATCCTTTGTCGAAGGCAATCTGGTCCTGCGACTAAAGCAACAAGGACATCTCAAGCTCGAGTCCCCCTGGGAGGGACCATATGTGATTACAGAAGTAATCCTAGGTGGCGCCTATTGCCTTCAAGATTTAGAGACAGAAGTTGCATACTCCAACCCCTGGAACGTCGCGCAGCTGTGACGCTTCTACCCTTAGTCATTTTTTCCTTTACATCGCAAAATAAGACACTCAGCCAGGGCTACTTAGCCACACATTGTACTTCGTACTATCTCACGAATAAATAAAGCTAAGTGCCCCAAAACTCTGTGTTCTCCCTTATTTCTCCACAACTTATTGACTCGGGGGCTGCGCCACCCTATACACATCTGTTCTACGAACTAAAACGCGATATCCTGAGTAGCTGGCACATCAATCGAAACCCTTGACACAACATCAACCCAGTTGCAACGCACCTGACAGGTTGACAAGGGACTGAGATAAACGCATGGCCAGGCTAACGAAAAGGAGTCGCATAGTGCTACGCACTTACACGCTAACAAGCTCTTTATACATAGTCGACAGTCAATTATACACAACATTTATACGAACTTTACAACATTGGTACACCTATGTGCAGGACACAAACTAAGCTAAGACTGCAACAAGAGAATGTTGGTTTGTTCCTCAAAGAAGTCAACGATCTCTTTTGCTGGGCGATCCACCGCCTGATAATGCGGCACCATATCCCAAGAAGAACTTGCTGGTGGTGCAGGTGGCCCAGCCGCAATTGCCGCAACGTCTACATCAGGCCTCTATAGTCGTACAAGCGACAGAGCGGCCTTGGCAGCAGCCACCAACTATTGCCTTACACACTCGCGAACCGTGGCCAGGTCTTGAAACTTGGCGAGGAGGGCCAGCAGGCTTGATGGAGTAACATCCAACGGAAACATCGTCCGATAAATGTTCTTCAAGCATGATTGTGACTTCTTCAGTAAGTGCAGCAGTCGCGACGCACGGTCCTGCAGGGTCGCCAGCGCAACCGCACGATCATGATCTACCCAGAAGTATCCACTCTCTTGAAGTTGCTCCTGGGTCAGATCATGCATGCGAATGGCAATTCTATCCTTCTCATCCTGCGGATGACGCGCGCTGACAACTATATGAAGCAACAACAGAAGCATAAGGACAGCGCACCATCGCGAGTGACTACAAGGAAAAGATAAGAGCAAGCAAACGAACACTTGAATTGATCGCCTAGCTGCGTCACCTCGCCAAGCAGATACTGTTCTCGGGCGGCGGCCTTTTCTGCCTTTGACTTCCATACATCCGTGTTACCGCGGAGCACGAGCAATTCACGCGGTCATGCAGTCGCGAAAGCAGCGACAACTCATCCACCCTGGAACGCGATGGCGCCAAAGTATCGTCAAGGGGCGGCGAGTCCTGAGGTTTGCTCAAAGGATCACTTGATGTACCCTACCACAAGCCAAGTAAGAAGCGAATAAGAAGATCAAATCGACACACAGACAAAAGATTCGAGTGCATTCAAGATTGGCAAAAGTATCAGCAGATACACCCGCCAAAAGCATGTTCTAGACAAAAGGCATAAACTAATCAACTATTACAAAAACTACTGAGGAGCGATTGTCTTCTTCGACTTCGATAGCTTCGGGGGCTTCATCGAGTCCGTGGAAGTGTCAGATGCCACTAACTTTCCACCAGCCCCTGATGCCGCAGCCTTTGCCGCCTTCTTGGCTCGCTGCAGCTCCTCAGAGTACTTTGCAACCGTGTTAATCAGCTGCGGCCCATATTTGCCACAGGCAGTCGCGAAGGGAGCACAGACTACCTGCTGGCCGTCCGCGCTAATAGGCATCGCCTTTGAAACCGCCGCAGGATCAACTTCAATTCCGTGGGCATGCACCATGGCAAGTGACATGGACGCGCCAGCCGCACGGAGCGAGTTCTTGAAGGATGCAGGAACAGCCGCGGCGAGAGACTCCACCAGCTCGTTCATGTTTTCGATTAGCTCCGCCTTGGGCACCAACTCCTCCTGGAGGCGACTGAGCACACCCTTGGCCTTGGAGAGCATATCCTGAACGGCGGCGTTGCGGTCTTTGACTGCTGAAAGCGCGCCCGCCAAGGCATCATCACAGCAGAGGGCTTGAGGATCAAAGCTCAAATCGCCAGCTTCTATACATAAACCCACACATGGACAAAAACATCAACGCCAGCGGCAAAAAATCGAGCAGAGAAAGACAATGATATCCAAAGCAAAGTACCTGAGAGGGTCTTGGCTGCAAAGGAGGCACACAAATCCTCTTCGCGCCTTTGTGCGTCGTCACGCGCCGCGATTGCCTCATCGCGGGCCTTCATAGCCGCGGCCAGTGTCTTCTCCATGCTGGCGGCATTGCGCAAAAGGGCATTATGCTCAGCTACAAAGACAAAAGGGATGGACTATCAGTCGACTACACAAAAAACGGCGTAGAAAAGAGAAAAGTAACGGGCACTTACTTTCTGCCAGGTGATGGCGCGTTTCCAGCATTGCATGCTAGCGGCCCATCGCAAGCGCCTGCTCCACCAAGTGAGCAGCTTCTTTCACAAGGAGCTATGGAAAAAAGGAAAACAACAAAGGATAAGTAGAAGCAATAGATAACATCGACTGCAACATTAAAAAGAAGAAATCCTACACTTACATGATCCTCCAATGACTCCGAAGTCGATTAGTGTGCAGTCATCCGGGCAACCATTCGGTGGTCCCCTTCATGCGGAGAGCTGGAAGAGTTGTGCCCGGAGTGGGCCGCCAATGGAGGAGAGGGAGAGCGCTCGACCTCCTTCTTGGACCTGGAGGTCGTGACTCCCGATTCTTTCAAAAATTGGACATCGCCAGAAGATGACGACGCCTGCTGACTGCAAGATAAAATCAACATCAAGAAAAGGCAAATCTAGAGACGAACCAAAAAGGGGCAATCCAGAGAAGAGCAAACAAACTAGAAAACTTACCAATCAAACTTGTCAAAGTCAAAAGTGGGCTCCCCTGACTCTGACTAGGACTCCTTGGGCAGTCGCATCTTCTTGCGAGAAGAGGGTGCCACGGCGCTCACGGGAATGGCAGGATTGGCGACTCCGCACCAATGCTTGCACCTTCCGGAGTCGAAGGAGATGACGCATAGGAATCCTTGTTGCGCGAACGCTTGCGAGTATCCGGACTATCCGACTCGGGGGCTTCCTCCTCTACATCAGATAGGACGGTCGACTCTGACTCGTCCTCTTCCAAAGCATCACGAGGGATAACCCCCTCAGGAAGAGGGGGCATACAAGGCGACACCGCCCAATCCTGCATATAGCAAACAATATCAGCAAAAAGCAAATATATAGCAAAGAAGCAATCAATAAACTAAGCTACTGCGTAGCACAATTGTACCTCAGGAGGTGGGTTAGAAGCATCGAATGGAGGAATGACTGGCTCACTAGGCAGCACATCCTTGACGGTGTACGTGGTTACCAGTCGAACCCTTTTATCTATCTCACTCGCGGACATGCCATTGGCAGACACGTGAGTGGCATCGTCAGCACCCGCCCACTGAAACATGGGGTGGACTCTGGCCTGCAGGGGCTAGACGCGATGGCGCAACCACGTGCGAATGAGTGCGCAGACTCCTTCATCTTTACCTATGCGACTCTCGAGGACGCAGACGCGCTCGTATAACACATCTGTCTCCGTGGACTCGCTAGGCATGACTACATTCTTCCAGGAGTGCCTCCTCTTGCATGGTGTCGAGGGGTCGAAGGGCGCGAGTCCTAAGTGGTCTCCATCGGCCTTCTGGTCGTGAACGTAGAACCACTTGACCCTCCACCCCTAGACAGAATTCATCAGCTTGATGTCGAAATAGGTGGCGGATGGATCGACGTGGATTCCGCAGCCGCCTACATCGTAGACTAAGGAGCCAGAAGCTGATTGGCGCTTCAACTTGAAGAGGCGCTTGAAGAGGCCTAAGTGCGGCTCGATTCCGAGCCAGCACTCGTAGAGGGTGATGAAGCAAGAGATATGGAGGATAGAGTTCGGGGTCAGCTGATGGAGCTGGAGCCCGTAAAAGCAAAGGAGGCCCCTGAAGAAGGGATGCAAGGGCAACGAGAGGCCGCGAATGATGAACGCCAAGAACATCACTCGAAAACCAGCGGGAGGAGAGGGGATTATCTCACTGCTGGGGATGCGGCCGGGCGATCGTGTGACAAAGACTCGCCTTGGCGAAGAAGACGGAGATCAGAGGACTTGATGATGGAGGGACGCCACACACCATTCATGACGCGGGTGTCTGCGCCCTTCTTCTTCCCACCGGCAGCGGTGCTGGGGCCCGCAGCAGTGGAGCCGCCTTTCTTCTTCACCGCAGTAGCGGTAGCCGCGAAATCGGTCGTAGCACCTCCCTTCTTCTTCCCCATTGCGCGACGGCGATGCAACCGGAGAAAGTAGTTAGGAAATGTGCGGAGCTGGTCCAGCGCCGCGGAAGAAAAGAGAGCAGAGAAAGCAGGGGAGCAGTGGCAATGGCGATGAAGGCAAGAGACGAGCAAAAGTAGATGTGAATTTTACCATCACAGCACCACTACTTAACCCCTGGAAGATGCAATCCAACGGCTCAGAAAAACCCTATTGGACGCGTGGCGATCATCGTGCTAGACACGTGGAGGAGATGAAACACGAACCGTCCCCCACTACTCCCATTACGTGCGGAAATCAAGGAGGCGCGATTAAAAATAAAGATTACGCACGCCCAGTCAAATCAGAGTCAGATAGTGGGGCCCACCGCTCGTCACGTCCCGTCAAACTCGCTCACGCGGGCAACTGAGGTCATGAAATCGTCAGCACTGACGTCATCAACAACTGTGCAGCAAAATACTTCGATTACTTTAGTCCTTGCTCGAGTCTTCGACTCCACCAAGCACTCGGGGGCTACTCCCATAGGGAGCACTGGTCGCGCACCCTGCGATTTTTTTTTACAGGAACATGAACAATCACAGCAAAACCCAATCACTCGAAGCACGGTTCGATTATGGACATGGGTTACTCCCATAGGGAGCGCCGGAAGCAAATTCGACTGAAACAACCAAATAAAAGACGACAGCAGTCGCAAAAGTACTTTAGTCCCTGCCTGAGTCTTCGACTCAACCGGGCACTCGGGGGCTACTCCCATAGGGAGCGCTGGTCGTGCACCCTATGATTATTTGTACAAAGTACTGTGTGTTGATAACATCCACACTCAAAGTTTATGGCGACACCGCCTCATTTCCCTACAAAGAGACTGCGTCTCCTGGGTCACCCGAATCGTCTCTGCGATGATAAAATTTCAGATGCCGCGCTTACAGCGTGAAGGTAAGACCTGAATAAGGCCTGACAACGCATTTGCTGTGCACTACTAGAAATATATCCGTACCTGCAGGTACGATGAACATGCCTTGACGGACGCGTCGTGTGCTCACACCCATATACTGGAATTCGACTCCTGTAAGACCTCTGCGGCTTGAGTCAAATTACACCAGCACTTTTCCGGATTCGAGTCCGGGGACTCGAGTTCAAGTGGATAGCGTTGTTTTACCCTAAGGTAGTTAACTGATACCGATACATCGGTTGAAATCAGGCACGCACATCAACAATCCCTATGACATAAACAGAGCAGTCGAAAATATACTCAGTCATGCACTCGAACGGCTTCATAAAGTCTCCAGTCGAATCTGCGATTCCACTGGACACTCGGGGGCTACTGACATGGGTATACCCTACAGGTACTCGAGCTTGGTATATACGGTCTGAATACATAGGAGCCCACAGTGTCGCCAAGGCCCAAATGAAGAACTCGAGTAACCTGCGGACTCTCGATTGCTTGAAGAACAAGAAGAGGCTAAAGATAGAAAGTTCAAAGGGAAAAACCCTAACCTATAACCAACTCGACCTGCTACCCAAGACCTAGCCTATCTATATAAAGGCTAGGAGGGGGTGGCGAGGAGGACACACACAACCCTAGTTTCCACAACTCTCGCCAGATTGCATCTGCGCACCATTGTAATCTTCGATTCCTTTGATAATTCCACGAGTAGACAAGCAGGAGTAGGGACCTCTACGAGGCCTGAACCTGGGTAAATCTTCGAGTCCCCTGTGTGCTTGTTTGCTAGCCGATAGATGTCTCCAGCGCTCCCTCCTTCTCCAAAACCCAAGTCCATAACAATGGGCATTGATGAGTTAAACCCTCGTCAGATATTGATGCCAAATATTTCGGTTTTTCCCAAGTCTTTCATCGAAATCCTATTTTAATGAAATTCTTAATTTGTGTCAATAAAATATACATCATTTCTAATTAACAATATGTACTCTGCATAATGTATTGGAAATTTGTCTCAGCGCTCCCACTTAATTTCTGGCAAATGCAAGCATCTTCATCATCTCTGATCAAATTAAACTCCTTTAACATTTTCATCATGGTGAAGATTCCAACTCCGCTATGCTCACTTCAACTATGAAGTTTGCATGCCCTTTTAGCACCCTTTGAATTAACAAAACCCTTCGGACCGTGTCATGTACACGTCCTAGGTAACCATTCTATTAGAAGAATCTTGTTTTGTTTATTCAACTACCATATACCAAATTATATGTAGTGGTTGCTACATTAATCTGTCAAGACTAAATATCGCTATGAAAGATCAAATCTTGTCATAGTCAACTCCTTGAACATTGCCGTAAACTTATTTCCGACATGTCGACTATTTCATAGATGTTAAACATCCATGTCTATTTGTTTATAAATCCAAACACAACCGATAGGCTTCACGCCTTTCTGGAGGGTCTTCCAAGTTCAGAAACTTGATTTCTTGTGTATGGATACTATCACGGATTCTATGACTTCTAGTCATTTTATGGAGTCATGGCCCATCATCGCTTCTTTGCATGTAGTCGGTTCATCATTGTCAAAACAATAACGACTTCTATTTCAAATCTTACTATTTGATTCTTACCGACCCACATGGTTCAATATGAACTCTTATCTCCAAGATCACAACCTTTGTAATCACGGGAGCCATGAGCATTGTGGCCGCCACCGGGACACTTTTCGGCGCTGCGCTACTTACCACATATAGCTAAGGTTCAACAACCTTATCAAAGTTCTATTGTCCTCCCACATAACTTTTCGCGAAAATTCCTTCTCAAGAAACTTGATGTTCCAAGCGACACACTCTTTTGTCCTCGATGTTATGGAGGAATTCCCAACAAATTGTTTGGGATAACCTACAAAGACGTCCTTATCTGACTTTGGTTGTAAACATTTTACTTATGCATAGCATACCAAAATTTAAGAAAAGACAATTCGAGTTTTATCCCAAACCACAACTTATATGCTACCATTTCAACGGATCACGATGGTGCTCTTTTTAGTGTAAAAGCGGTAGTCTCTAAAGCTTAAATCCATAAAATATAATGGCAGTTTTATAAATGACACCTTTGATCTTACCATGTTAAACATGGTTTGATTTCATCTCTCAAATATGCCATACTCCTATGGTTTATCGGGAAACACAAATCGTGGAACAATTCCTCAAGTCTTAGGTGTTTTGCTAAACATGTAACTCAAATATTTTGCTTTATGATCAAATCATAAACTCTTCTATTTTCTTATTACAATGATTTTTCGCTTCATCTTGAAAGTCTTTGAACAATTTTCAAATGTTTCATACTTCTTCCTTATTAAGTAAATATATAGATATATTCACTCAAATTTCTGGAGAAAGCATATGAAGCAAAAAGATCCATCGCATATGGCTACACATAATGGACTATGCACATCAGCATGCACAATTTCCAATAAGCTAGTCATCCGTTCCTCTTTGGCCTATGAACGGAGTTTCAATTATCTCGAGGAAAGTTTCACAAGCGTCAATTGATCAAAATCAAAAGACTCCAAAAATCCATCAACATGGAGTTTCTTCATGTTTACTTTCCAATATAATTCAAACATCGATGTCAATTCATAAGTGATCTTTCAATCATTTGTCTTGTGACATTTTAGCAATAGTGTTTATGGATGTGATTTCTCCCACTAGACTTGTAAAAGTTCATCCATCCATTATGGAATACAGTAATTATTTGAACAACCATTGTTCTCGTAATACCAGAACAAAATAATAATTATTTAAACAAATCTTGAAGACAAGCTTTGATCTCAACGAGAAACATAATAACACTTTATTTGTTTTCGATGAACATCATCACTTAATCTCTTGCTAGTTACTTAGGCCATTGTTGTTCATGAATTGCATTGTCCTATATGACACTTCATACCAGCCAATGCGATATCCAATACCGGTATCCAATACCTAAGAACCACATTGTTTAACAAGCAAAGAATACAGCCATAACATGTATATCTTCTATATACCTAAGATGGACATCTCCAACTTTTCTTTTCTGCCAAATATTTATAGATTCTCTTTTAGCAATTCCTTTTCCTTTTAAAAGAATCTATCAACATCAATAGTGGTGTCATTCACATGACACATAGTACAAAGCGTGTATAGTCAAATACTAATACCTTTGGACTTGCACTTTGAAGTGGATCACCATCATCAAATGTTTGGTATTCTTTCAAAAAACCATTCTTTAGTAATCTTTTAGTGTAGTAAACATTTTACTTACATCTTCTATTCATCCTTATCATGACAACTTTCATGATCAAGCTACTATAGCCTATAAGGATGAATCGTGAGTAAAATATCAGTTCCCAAAACCTTTTTGGTAGATTAGGATGCCTAGTGTCTCCAATCTTCACAAATTCTCATACAATATGAGAACGTGTATTTTGTGAAATTATACTCTATCATATTGCAACCATAAACTTTGTTTCAGATATCATAATATCTTTCACACATGATGGTTTCTGAAACAATTCTTTTAGCTCCTAGATAACCTCGATATTAAAACAATTTTTGAATATCAAGAATCATGGAGGCAAGCATGATACTTAAGATACTAACATTGGAATTCGTACTCTTGATTGAATACTACTTATTAAACTTCATGGAGTAAATAGAGTTTGCTAAAAGTTTGCAATAGGACTTCTAAACCTTAAATTGACATTCAAAACAATACGATACCAGTTCGTAAAGTAAATATCCAGAATTCTATAGTTCTATTATCTCAATTAAAACTAAGCATAAGGTAGTGAACAGATGCCAATGACTATAACAAATTATGCAAATTCACTTTGATTTAGTTTATGACAAATTGAGTTCGACTAATCCAAATTAGAAATGAACTCCCACTCAAAAACGACATCCCTCGTGCCTTTTTGGTGATTACATGAATCAAATCCACTACAGCAAGTCCGATCATCACGTGAGTCGGTATATCTTCAAAAGCAAGCATCAATATGGGCATGACATCAACTATATGACTCATGCTTAACCTTTTGGTCCATGTTCCGAGGCCATGTCTGTACATGCTAGGCTCACCAAGTAAGAACCTTAGTATTCGTGTGTGTAAAACT
Organism: Avena insularis; assembly: GCA_023614405.1. NCBI lineage: Eukaryota > Viridiplantae > Streptophyta > Magnoliopsida > Poales > Poaceae > Avena > Avena insularis. Next base: position 204,184,375 of record CM042694.1, read on the forward strand.
GTCTTACACCCGTTGTATGAAAGTGCAGAGACGAGTACACCCGATCATCACGTGATGTCTCGAAACACGATCCATAGAATGGTGCATACTTAAGGAAGAACACATTTTATCTTGATATTTAAATGAGGGATCATCTTACAATGCTACTAAAAACACCAAACTAGCAATATAAGATGCAAACATCTAATGTGTAAAGTGGGATGATATCGTTCATGCATTTGATCTCTATCATATGCATCGTGGTATGATCTTTATCATTCCTTTGTGTGTAAGGCCAAGGTCTATGGAACTTACACGTTAAGTGTGTTGTAAAAGTATCTATTATACATCTACTTACAACATTACCATATCATGACACTAGCCCAGCAATGATCTAAACTAGACGCCTCTAATTTATCAATTGGAAGTTTTACGTGGCTGAGGGCTTTCAGAGATAGAACCGGTCTTACCTACGAACATGAACCACAACAAGGATAACCAAGTTATTAGCAACTCGTTGTAAATCAGATATTGACTATAGTAGGAGAGACAGACACCCGCCAACCACTTATGCAAAACTAGTTGCATGTCAGTTGTGGAACCGGTCTCATGTGCGATGACATGTAAGGTTGGTCCGGGCTGCTTCATCCCACTATGCCACCAATATACAAAATACATAGAAGATGCAATAACATGATCATCATCGCCCAAATATAAACATATGTGTACTACCTGTGCAAAGCACCTACGCATAGATCAGGCTCTGATATCACTGTTGGGTTCGCAGCATAGAATACAAAAAAATTCCTACGATGAGAACTATACGCCAAGATCTATCTACTAGATACAGAGCAACGGGTGGATATACATCCATAGAGAACTTGCCCTCGAAGACAACAAAGCTTTGTTAACGAGATGGAACTCGTGGATGATGTAGTCATACACTTGCCGATCTCAAGATCGTGATGAAGTCCAGCAGGTCCGGCTCCAGCACGTCCATCAGATCCAGCTCCAGCAAGTCCAGCACCACCAAGTCTAGCACCGCAAAGCAGTGGTGCATCCGTGATCGCACACACGTCCGGTACCCCGATAACCTCCATCCCTCGCTCCAGCAAAGCAGCGGAAGCAGCAACTCCTTTCTAGATAAAGGCACCGGGAACATGTATCTCGCTAATCCAAGACCATGGGGAAATAATACTAGATGGGAAGAGAGATCCTTCATGAGGAGGTGTGAGTGTGAAGGTGTGAGAGGGGGACTTTTATAGGAGGAGGGGAGGGTACCCCTCCCATGGCCGGTGCCCATGGAGGGTGTCCCTTCACCTCCCCATTCATGTGGTGGTAACCCCCTCCACATTAAAATGCCCCTTCACATTCTCTTTTAAAGTTTCCACTTTAAATGTATTAAATTTCTCCAAATTTAATGCTCTATCATTTAATAAAACTCTTTTATTAATTTTATTCAGAATTTTGTTAATTACTTTAATTAACAAACATTCACATAAAAACCCCTGCAACATTTCAATATTACATGCAGAACCAATTTCAACAATTTCACCCGAAACAGTTTCGGTGTCTATTGAAATAATTCGAGCGCTTTCTTAAATATTTACCTAAAACATATTTGCTCCAAATGGTGTCGGTATCCCTTAAGTGTGTCACCCTACAGTTTGCAAATAATGCAAACATGATCGAGACCCTCTCAGATCAATAATCAGAAGCGGGACCTGGAGATCCATACTGACTCCTACACATTCAACGATGACTTTTGTGATCGTGAGAACCTTTAACGCGAGTAACTAAATTCCTTTGTCTCGCGATATATTACATGTCCGATATTCGATCATCGGTATCTCCATACCTAGTTTGATCTTGTTACCGACATGTACTCTTTTCTCGTTCCCGTGATATAACATTCTAGTGATCACATCACTTGCTTGCAAGCTATCTTAATCTGATATCACCGAGAGGGCCTAGAGTATACTTGTCCGTCATCGGGATGGAAAAATCCCACTCTTGATCTATGAGCCTCAAAATAACACCTTCGTAGCACTGAACCCACCTTTATAGTCACCCTGTTACGGTGTGACGTTTGATGTTATCAAGATACTCTTCCGGTGTTAGCAATTAACATGATCTCATGGTCAAAGGACTAAGATTACTTCATATGATGTTATAGAAATATAAACATAATGACTTTGATCGTAATGCTATACTTAGGATGAATGTACATCACATCATTCCACCAATGTTGTGACCTCGTTATTAACAACATCCAATGTCCATGATCAGGAAATCTTGATCATCTTGTTAATCAACGAGCTAGTTTATATGAGAGGCATTACTAGGAACTTTGTATTTTGTTTATTAAACACACATGTATTAACCTTAATCACCTAAATATGCCTATGATAGGGGCAATGAGAGCTGAAAGCTAATAAGTACCATAATTTTTGGAAGCTCTTTATGAAACTTGAAATCCCTACTTCCCTCTGCGAAGGGCCTTTCTTTTTACTTTTTAAGTTGAGTCAGTAAACCTATTCCGTTCTATCTCAGCAAGTATTTTGAGTTGTTGTGTTTCATTCATTCATATGATGATTTATTCAATCATGTTTATTATGTTCATTGTTTTGCACATTTGCTCTTATATTAGTGAGTACTACTTTGAAATCTATCATTGGAAACCAGTTATTTGTGAACTCCTGCAAATTGTCAACTATTCTTCGACCAAGAGCTAAGTTTGCCATTACCAATTATGATTTACTATATGCATCTTTATTGTGTTTCGTTTACCTATTGCAAGTTAAGTTATATAATGGTGAGTTGTCTTCTATTATGATTTTTGTATTGATGAATGTGATGCTTCTTGTCCATATTATTTTACCGACTCTTCACTCCATAAACCTGAGGTCATGTTTATTGAGCTTAGTTTCGCTGGGGGACAAGCGAAGTCTAAGCTTGGGGGGAGTTGATACGTCCATTTTGCATCACTATTCTATATCATAATTTACTGTTATTCATTGATATATTTCATATTAAGAGATGATACTTATGTAATTTCATCTGTTTTTGCATGGTTGATGACTTTTGGAGCATGAACCGCTGCAGTCGGGATTCTGATGGGAAATGTGCTATTTGGGGGCAAAATTCACGAAGATCAGAAAATCCGGGAAAGAACATGGAAAATTCTATTTTTCCAGAAGATGAAGGTTGCCAGAAGGGGGAGTAGAGATGGGCCACAGGGGGCCCACACCACCCCATGGCGCGGGCCACCCCTGGCCACGCCACCAGGTGGTGTGGCCGCCCTGGTCCACTCCTAGCTCTCCCCTCTGGCGTATATTATCCTCCCGAAACCCTAAGACTCGGGGAGGGACCACATAAAGATTCCACCACCTCTGCGGGGCGGAAAACACCGAGAGAGAAAGATCTCTCCCATGCATGTAATTCACGGGGAATTCCTTCCTAGAGAGGGGAGATCGTCGCCATCAACACCACCATCAAGCTGGACTTCATCGGGATCATCATCATCACCACCATCATACCGCTGTAACAATTGGGTTGAATCTCTGATCTTGATCCATATGATGTATTGTGAGTAGTTCGTTTAGTTCTTGAGGACATGGGAGAAGTCATGTTGTTAGTAGTGGAATTGTGTTGAGAAAGATTCAATGGTTTGATATTTAAGTTGTGGTGTACTTCTTCTAGTGGTGTCATGTGAACGTCGACTACATGACACTTCACCTATATGGGCCTAGGAGAATGCATTGTGTATTTGGCTACTAATCGTAGGGGTTGCCGGAGTGACAGGAACCTGAACCCCCGTTAGGAAACCTTTGCACAAGGGATGTCAGGGTCTTAGAGTTTAAAGCTGTGGTTAGGTTTGTACCTTAATTACTTTCTTGTACTTGCGGATGCTTGCAAGGGGTATAATCACAAGTATGTATTAGTCCTAGGAAGGTTGGTACATTAGCCCAGGTTCACCCACACAACACTTAGCAAACTAAAGAAGATTAATCAACTATATGAAGCGAAAGCACTTGACGATATTCCTGTGTGTCCTCGAGAACATTTGGTCATCTTAAGTAATACAACCGGCTTGTCCTTTGCTAAAGAAAGGATTGGGCCACTTGCTACATTTATTCTTATTGTCTTTTATTTACTCGTACTTTATTTACTTGCATTATAGAAAACCCCTAAAAATCCGTTTGCTAAGTATTTGCATAGAATTCCTGATCCATACCACTCATCAACACCTTCTGCTCCTCGTTGGGTTCGACACTCTTACTTATCAAAAATACTGCGATACACCCCCTATACTTGTGGGTCATCAATGGATCAAGATCACAGATGAAATAATGATATATAACAATATGAACATAACAATAATTCAATGGTTTCACTCAATAGCATCAACTACAAGGAGTAATCAACACCGAGAAAGTTTCCCCTAAGAACTATGCAAGATTCAACCCAATTGTTACAGCGGTATGATGGTGGTGATGATGGTGCTGGTGGAGATTATGATGATGATCTCGATGAAGTCCAGCTTGATGGTGGTTGATAACCCACAAGTATAGGGGATCGTGTGTAGCCTTTTCGATAAGTAAGAGTGTCGAACCTAACGAGGAGCTTAAGGTAGGATAAATATTCTCTCAAGTTCTATCAACCACTGATACAACTCTACGCACACTAAACTTTTGCATTATCTAGAAAACTAGAGCAACAATACAAGTAATAGAGATAGGTTTGCATAATAATAAATAACAAGAAAGTAAAGCTAGTTGTTGCAGCAATAAAATACACTAAACTAACAGAACCATGAGTGTGGAATAGTGGTGGTAATTGTGGTGGCTTTGTCCAAGTTTAAATAGCGAATAGATTAGGTTCATTGTCTTCGATGTAGTTTTCTATGTGGGAGAGGCTAAATATACATGCGCTTCACTACTTGGAATTACATGTACTATATGATTGGATTGTTAGCAAACATCCGTAAGTACTAATCAATGTATTAAGGTTTCCCCAACCATAGCCTTAAGTTTAACGGTCCTCTTACTCCTCGGGTTTCTATCACAACGGCAGAACTCCCCCCTTCCTTTTATACTTACTACAAACTCTATGATGTTTAATCCATGCGCGCACAAATATAATAGACACCAAAGGACTGTACCATATCAACATACAACTCTAATGAACCAAAGATGTTCAACCATTCAATCTAAGAACAAAGAAACTACGCAAACATGATATAGATCATAGGATTATAACTTATAGCATCAAACACCATGTTTACATAGGACGGTACAGAGGTATGTGGGAGGATGAACCACTGCATACTAGGAGGATTAAGTGATGGATATGGTGGTGAAGATGGTGAAGAGGGCGGCGGTGCCGGTGGCGGCGCGGGGGACTCCTTCCCCTCCGCCGGTATCATGGGGGAGCACCGCCCCTTAGCCCCCTTCCTTCATGGATTCTTGGGAGCCCTCCCCCATGGAGATGGGATCCATTGGGGAGGCAAAAACGTAGCTTTGGTGGCTGCAAATTCGTGGGTGGAGATGCCCTGGGCGAATTAGGTTTCCTCCCTTTATATAGCTTCTCGGATTTCCGTCACCCCATCTTGGGCTGCAGTAAATCGGGCCTAGATGGCCCGTACAGACTCGGAATCAGCTAAATTTTATGTCCAGAACGTTTGTCGCGAAATTTGACTCCAAAAGAGTTCTGAGACAGATTTCTAAAAAAAATCCCAATTTGACTTCAACAAAGTTTCCACTTGTATTCTTGATAATTCCTACACATCAAAGTGTAAAACAAGAACATTGTGCACTTTTACAACTATTAGTAGGTTAGTCCAAATAAATCATAAACTTTATACAAAAAGGAGTGTCGAAAGCATATTATTAGCATAAAACCATCAAAAATTATAGATACGTTATGGATGTATCAGTGGTGTTGATGGCGACGATCTCCCCTCTTCGGGAAGGAATTCCCCCGGCAGAATTCTGTCTGCCAGAGAGATCTTTCTCTCTCGGTGTTTTCCGTCCCGCAGAGGTGGCGGAATCTTTCTATGGTCGCTCCCCGAGTCTTATGGTTTCGGGAGGATAATATACGCCAGAGGGGAGTCGAGTGGTCAGGCGGCCACACCACACGGTGGCATGGCACAGGGTGGCCAGGCCCCCTATGGCCCATCTCCACTCCCCCTTCTGGCAACCTTCGTCTTCTGGAAAAATTAGAATTTTCCATGTATTTCCTCGGATTTTCTGATCTTCGCGAATTTCGCCTCCAAACAGCACCTTTTCCATCAGAATCCTGACTGCAGTGGTCCATGCTCCAAAAGTCATCAACCATGCAAATACATATGAAATTACATAAGTATCATCTCTTAATATGCAATATATCAATGAATAACAGTAAATTATGATATAGAATAGTGATGCAAAATGGACGTATCAACTCCCCCCAAGCTTAGACTTCGCTTGTCCCCAAGCGAAACTGAGCTCAATAAACATTACCTTAGGCTTATGGAGTGAAGAGTCGATGAAAGAATACGGACAGGAAGCATCACATTCATCAATACATAAATCATAATAGAAGTCAACTCACCATTATATAACTTAACTTGCAATAGGTAAAGGAAACACAATAAAGATGCATAAAGTAAATCATAATTGGTAATGGCAAACTTAGCTCTTGGTCGAAGAATAGTTGACAATTTGCAGGAGTTCACAAATAATTGGTTTTCAATGATAGCTTTCAAAGTAGTACTCATTAAGATAAGAGGAAATGTGCAAAACAAGGAACATAAGAAACATGATTGAATAAACCATCATATGAATGAATGAAACATAACAACTCAAAATACTTGCTGAGATAGAAGGGAATAGGTTTACTGACTCAACTAAAAAGTAAAAAAGAAAGACCCTTCGCAGAGGGAAGCAGGGATTTCAAGTTTCATAAAGAGCTTCCAAAAATTATGGTACTTATTAGCTTTCAGCTCTCATTGCCCCTATCATAGGCATTTTTAGGTGATTAAGGTTAAAGTGAACAAATATGAGGATATGCTTGACAAGTTGTAAGTTGAAAATCTCATGTCCCTTGAATATGAGGGCCACTCCTAATTCTACTCAAGTTTAGTTACCGGTAAGGTCTTGTCATAGTAAGTATATGTGTATCATAGAGAACCGCCAACGGGGTACCCCTTGCCCGATGATACGGAAGAATCCCCATATCAAAATGACAAGGCAAGCAGACAACGAGCATCTCAGCAATCTTCTTATTTACCATGGGAAAATGGTGCTTTTTTCTCTCTTTCCTCTTTTCTCATATCTATATTTTTTTTCTCTTTTTTCTCAATCTCTATCTCTTTTTTATAAGAAGAATACTTCATAGATGCTCATTATGGTTACGCTGCAGGTTTCCACCATGATTAGGCATGGATTAGACCAATGGCCCAAGCGTTTCTCTAACACACATACATAACTCCATGGACTTACAAGCTCCCCTTTCATTTCACACCGACGACATCCATAGACAAAAGAGCATGATATCAACTAGGTACAATGTACCATTGCAATGTTGAAAGCGTTCCCCATGACAACATGGTTCTGCTAATTCACAACTTACAAAGCGCAAGCATATACGCAACATAGATGGGCACAATGATTCAAGTTTATTAAGTGCACGAAAGTAAAGTGTGCCATCAAGTTCGTGCGAGCTTTAATCACTAATTTTCACATAACAAGTTTAGTTCAGAAGGTAGATAAAAACATGAATTTACTTGGAATAGCAATAATGCTAATAGGTAGGTATGGTGGACACAAATGGCATAGATTTTGGTTTAAGGATTTGATGCACGAGAAGAATTCCCTCTCAGTACAGGTTTTTGGCTAGCAAGGCTGGGTAGCAAGTATAAGAGTTGAAGGAAACAAACAAACATACAAGTGATAAAAACAAACATGCAATCTTCCTTGGAAGCACAAAAGATCTTAACTAGAGAATACTAAGCTTATGAGAAAATCAAGAAAGAAAGATGATGAAGTTATATTTCTTAAAGATTACTTTTTATCTTTTTCATTCAACTCTCAAAATTAGTGTTGCTACTAACCGAGCCAGGTTTGCCAAAACCAACTAAATTAACTCGATGATCCCCAAAGTGATACCAATACTAACAACAAGATCAATCATATAATAGCAATTGAAAACTAATATAAGATATGCAAAAGAGTAAATGATAGAACTTCTCATTAATATTCCTTAACGGCAACTCACACCAAGGGATACATATCAAATGAGAGAGGGGACACTTCCATAATGCAAACCATCCTATACGATAACTTCTGTATTCATGATATGACTCTACTAAAAAGGTAAAAAGATAGAAGAGAGTGATGTGATACCGCGGCACTCCCCCAGGCTTGGAACAAACCAAGGGGATGCCAAAACCTGATGATGAATTACTCCTTCGGTGGTGGTGTTCTCTCGACGAGCTTCACGATCAATTTCCTCAAGTCTTCAATCTTGAGGGTGAGAGTACGAATCAACTATGAGTTTTGCTCAATGCGGCTCATGATCATGTCGGATTGTGAATTCTAGCTCTTGCGATTCTTTCCCCACTCTTCCTCCTTGAAGTCTTCTTTTCCTGCATGGTTAGAACGAGGCAAATCCCAATTGGAGGGTAGTTTCTCCTTGGGCATATTCTAGAATTGATGCTCATGGATGAGGGTATGGAAGGGATTCTTGGTGCGTGGAGAAGGTGACCGTGGAGCCAAACAGTGACGCGGAGGCTTCCCTCCAGTTGACATCCGTGCAGTCCTTTTGACCTTGGCAGGGTTCGCCAACACTCCAATGCTTGCAATGGTAGTGTCGGTGTGCGGATGCTGGCTTTTCTTTGCCTCCACTTCATCTTCACTCTTGATCTCCTTCTCCTGGCCAGGGTCTTGAGGATCCTCCTCCATAGGCTACTTTCCCTTATCCTTGGCGGAGACCATTGTGCTTCTAAACTTTAAGAATAGTTCCTAGAAGAAACAGATCGAAATGAAAACAAGACGAGAACACGATATACGAACCTCGGGGGATCCAGGGGATTATATATTACGAAGTTTTACAACAAAAGGAAGGTACTGGGCGAAAACGGGTCGGAGACGGAGTCCGGGGCGGCCACCCCCCTTGGTGGCGCGGCCAGGGGTGGGCCCGCGCCACAGGGTGGTGTGAGCCACCTAGGCTCCATTTCTGTCCCTCTTTCACTTCGTTGCTTTCCTTGTTGGATAAAAACTGCAAAAATATAACTGGACAGATTTTTCGCGGAACTTTTCTTACCAGAACTGTTACCTATTCGAAAACGGACTCGGCAGGTCTGAATTTGGTCTTTAGTAGATTCTTCTGGAGTCACCGCTTGAATCACATCAACATCTTCATCTTCATACATATATTGCTTGAGTCATGAAACCTTTCACTTTCTTATTACACCATTTCCTCCACTAATCTAGAAATTTCTTTCACATAAAACTTCACACAATTCTCATTAGCAACATTAGTGCATACGAGGTAATAAACCTTTTAAGTTCAATTTCAACTGAAATCCATAAAAACATAAGCTACTTGAACAACTCCTTCCGAAAGCCCAAAAGAATTCAAAAAGGAAATCGATTTAAGAGGCAAATGTAAGAATGGTCAAAATCTGTCAAAACAGAGCAGCAAGCAAAGATCAATTTTATCGAAAATCTTCTGTTGCTCAAATCAAAAAGTGCAAAACTAACAAAAGTTAAATAACAACCTGGGGCAGAAGCACAAAACATTACATATCAATCCGAAGTACAGAGATCTCTCACGAAATTTTACGGTGAAGCACAAAAATCTGTTTCGGGAGAGCAACTTCCCCAAATCTTACTTCTCTTTCATTAGAGGTTGATCTTGATACAAAACCAAACAAAAAGAATAAGGAGAGGTTATTACCGAGGTAGTAACTTCCAAGACTCAAACAAACGAAAACAAACTGAAAGCACAAATATATTGGGTTGTCTCCCAAAAAGCTCTTTCTTTATAGCCATTAAGATGGGCATGATAATTTCAATGATGCTCATATAAGAATATGAATTGAGGTGAAAGAGGGCATCAAGAAGAAAATATACACATGTTTTAAGTCTAACCCACTTCCTATGCAAGGTAATTTTGTAAGAAAATAAATTATTGAAACCAAAGGCTACTAGCATAGGAAGGCAAAACAAGTGCAACATAAAGATTTTCAACAAAAAGCGAGGAAACTTAATATTATTGAGATGCATAAGAACACTTTTCCCTCTCTCATAATAACTTTCTGTATCATGCATAAATTTAATGATATAGCTATCATAAGAACCATCGTAGCAATGATCACTTATTCTAATAGAAAACATAGGAATACTAGCTCTCATAACACTACCTTGTGAAACAATACTTGAAGTACCCTTACAAAGAATGGTGTTCCCATCCTCTACATAATTAGTGACAAAGCCTTTCACATTTGCTATCATAGGTTCAATAGCTACTTGTTTATCAGGTTCAACAGCTTTATTTGTACTTTCATTAACCATACTAGCTATCATAGAATGTTCCTTCATCTTAACTCGAAAAGACATTTTCTCAATGTAAGGTTCACATAAAACATGATTAGCAGTATAAACTTCAGTATTTGTTGCAGGAACACTCTTAGCAACATCTTTATATGGTTCATGATACTTATTCTACTTCTTTTTAGGCACTTCAATATAGGAAGCAAAAGCCTTAAAATAGGTTGCAATAGCTTGAGAGTCAAGACCATAAGCATTTTTAATATTTTGAAAGTCATCAGTTCCCATAAAAGATTCAATGCATTCATAATCATAATTTATACCTGACTTTCTTCCTTTGTCATTCTCCCATGCTTCAGCATTATCTTGAATATGGTCCAGAAGATCCCATTTAGCTTCTTCTTCCATGCGAGTGAATGATCCAGCACAAGAAGCGTCCAATAAATCCTTATCATGAAGAGAAAGCCTTGCATAAAAGTTATTGATAATAATATTGTTGGGGAGCTCATGAATGGGACATTTGAGCATTAGTAGCTTCAATCTCCCCAAGCTTGAGCTGTACTCTCTCCATCAAGAGGCCAAAAGTTGTATATTTGATTCCGTTCTTTATGAATCTCACTAGGAGGATAAAACTTTGAATAAAAGAGAGGCACTATTTCCTCCCATTCAAGAGCTTGGACATTCTTCAGCATCTTATACCATTCCTTAGCTCTTCCTTTTAGTGATAATGAGAATAACTTCTTCTTGACTTGATTTGTTGTAATACCTGCAAACCTGAACAACCCGCATAATTCGTGTATAAAGAGCAAATGATCACCGGGATGGACAATTCCATCTCCAACATAGTAGTTATCCATAACACTATCAATAATTCTTGTAGGTATTTTGAAAGTATCATTCTCAGCATGTGGTGGTTCATCTACTACCTTAGCAGTGGTAATAGCATTACGAAATAAGAAACTCAGCGAATTTTCCATAATGAAAATAAAGAAACTAACAGAAATAAACAATACTCACAGTAGAAGTTTCCTTTACCAGTTCCACTCTCCAATAGCGCTTCACTCCCCGGCAACGGTGCCAGAAAATAGTCTTGATGACCCACAAGTATAGGGGGTGTAACGCAGTATTTTCGATAAGTAAGAGTGTCGAACCCAACGAGGAGCAGAAGGTGTTGATGAGTGGTATGGATCAAGAATTCTCTGCAAATACTCAGCAAACAGACTTTTAGGGTTTTTTGATAATGCAAGTAAATAAAGTACGAGTAAATAAAAGACAATAATAATAAATGCAGCAGGTGGCCCAATGCTTTCTTTAGCAAAGGACAAGCCGGTTGTATTACTTAAGATGACCAAACTTTCTCGAGGACACACGGGAATATCCTCAGGTGTTTTCGCTTCATATAATTGATTAATCTTCTTTAGCTTGCTAAGTGTTGTGTGGGTGAACCTGTGCTAATGTACCGACCTTCCTAGGACTAATACATACTTGTGATTATACCCCTTGCAAGCATCCGCAAGTATGAGAAAGTAATTAAGATAGAAATCTAACCATAGCTTTAAACTCTAAGACCCTGACATCCCTTGTGCAAAGGTTTCCTAACAGGGGTTCAGGTTTCTGTCACTCCGGCAACCCCTACGATAAGTAGCCAAATACACAATACATTCCCCTAGGCCCATATAGGTGAAGTGTCATGTAGTCGATATTCACATGACACCACTAGAAGAAGTACACCACAACTTAAATATCAAACCATTGAATCTTTCTCAACAAAATTCCACTACTAACAACATGACTTCTCCCATGTCCTCAAGAACTAAATGAACTACTCACAAGACATCATATGGATCAAGATCAGAGATGAAATAATGATATATAACAATCTGAACTTAACAATAATTCAATGGTTTCATTCATTAGCATCAACTACAAGGAGTAATCAACACCGGGAAAGTTTCCCCTAAGAACTAATTAAGATTCACCCCAATTGTTACAGCGGTATGATGGTGGTGATGATGGTGCTGGTGGAGATGATGGTGGTGATGATGATGATGATCCTGATGAAGTCCAGCTTGATGGTGGTGTTGATGGTGACGATCTCCCCTCTCCGGGAAGGAATTCCCCCGGCAGAATTCTGTCTACCGGAGAGATCTTTCTCTCTCGGTGTTTTCCGTCCCGTAGAGGCAGCGAAATCTTTCTGTGGTTGCTCCCCGAGTCTTAGACTTTCAGGAGGATAATATACGCCAGAGGGGAGAGTCAGGAGTTGACCAGGGCGGCCACACCACCTGGTGGCATGGCCTGGGGTGGCCCGTGCCAGGGGGTGGTGTGGGGCCCCTATGGCCCATCTACACTCCCCTTCTAGCAACCTTTGTCTTCTGGAAAAATAGAATTTTCCATGTATTTTCCCGGATTTTCTGATCTTCGCGAATTTCGCCTCCAAACAACACCTTTTCTATCAGAATCCTGACTGCAGCGGTCCATACTCCAAAATTCATCAACCATGAAAATACAGATGAAATTACATAAGTATCATCTCTTAATATACAATATATCAATGAATAAAATTAAATTATGATATAGAATAGTGATGCAAAATGGACGTATCATGCTTGAACATGATGGTCCTGCACCCAGCCTAACGATGTTCCATCAATATATGCTCCAACATCTTGATCTTCATCATGATCATGTCTGGCATCTTGATCTTCATGATCTACTTTGGCATCTTGATCTTCATGATCATGTACGGGAGACTCTTGGTCTTCTCACCCTCCCTTGCCGTTGCTCTCCTGCTGCACTTTCTCATTTCTTGTTGCCCCATTGTCATCCTCATCATCTTCATAACTTACCCACCGAGTGAGCCATCCATGAAACCCCAATGGAGTAGGTGCAACTCCAATAGTTCGGAATCATGTCTGATCAATTCACTTTGAATTTGCGACACAGACATCTTATCTCCGTCATGTTATTTCATATCCTGACGACCATCGCGCATTTCATCCACCTATCCACGATGCTTTCGCTCATTGTGTGGACCATGGTCGCCTACGCGGGGCACAGAAATCAAGAGAATTAGAACCACACCAATGCGTGGACGTGTCACCAGAAAATTTCGGCATAAACTTTCCTAAAAATAAGATCTCCACGGAGTGCCAGAAATTTGCCGAAATGGAAATGGATCAACATTCCAGCAAAACATTGGCAACTCAATATATGTATAGTCGGTTTCTTCATCTCTCGTGCTCACAATGCGCCCGCACAACAACACACCTTCACATATCCTCCAACAACGACTAGGAGTAGGGAGAGCTTTCACTTACTTATATATCAACTAAAATAGGGGTTGGAGGAGTAAGTGAGTTTAGTAGATCAAAGGGTAGGAAGATCCTTACAGTTACATATATATATATCAAACAAAGTAGGTTTAACAAGGTATAATGTGTGAAAATGGAATAAATAAGATGGGGAGGATGATGGGATCGAGCATATCTACTTTTTAGAGGAGGAGGAAGACGAGGGGAAAAGGGAGGTGGTAGGTGGCTCCATGGCTTAAATTGGCGCTTCCAGGATAGTCATGGTAGTGCGCCACGCCTAACCTGCCTCCCGTGTACCTTGGGGTGTCCCTCTTAGTCGTGGTGTATGTTAGGCTGGTGTGCCACGGGTATAAAAATACGCGTGACGCACCAATGCGCCACAACTAAGGGGATGACCCTGTCGACCCCTACAACAACTGTCTGTGGCGCATCGACAAGCTAATGCGCGACGAGTAAGTATATACCCATGGTACATCATTATGTGATACACCACGAGTATATACGCATGGTGCATTAGCTTTTTGATGTGTCACGAATGAATCTACCTATAGCATTTTTGGTAGTAGTGTAGATGAAGGAACCCAATATTATTATTATATTCAAATAATGTAGATATAGAATTCCTAACAATACATGTTGATACATACATATATATATGTAGAATACCTAATCTACAACCCCCTTAACAGATTGTAGAATATCTATTCTACAACCCCCCTAATAAAGACCTTCCGCTCCACCTCCCATGCGCGGCCTCCGCCCCACATCCTCGCGCATCGCCCCGCCCCACCTCAGGCGCGCCACCCCCGCCCCACCTCTGGCCCACGCCACCCCTACCCAACATCCGGCCCACGCCACCGCTCCTCACATCTGGTCGTGCGCCCTGCCCCACCTCCGGCGCCGCCCCGCCCCAATTCCAGCGCTGCCCTGCCCCAGACCTCCTCAGATTCACTGTGGAAGTTCAAAAAGCCCCTCCCCCAACCCCGTCCCCACCCTTTCCCTCTTTCCCAAGTGAATCTGGTGCTCTGACATGAAGTTCACTCGCTAACTACTGGGAAGTTCACTTGCTATCTACTAGGAAGTTCACATCTTCCACCGCAGAAGTTCAGAAAGCCCCCCACCCTCCCCCTCTCTTCCCGCGTGAATCTGGTGCTCCGACAGGAAGTTCACTTGGTACTAGATAGAAGTTCACATCTTCCACCACAGAAGTTCAGAAAGATCCCCCAACCCCCACAAACTCCCCCTCTCTTTCCACGTGAATCTGGTGCTCCGCTAGGAAGTTCACTTGCTGTTATAGAGAAGTTCAGATCTTCCACCGCGGAAGTTCAGAAAGACCCCCCACCTCCTCCCACCCCTATCTCTCTTCCCACGTGAATCTGATAGTCCACCAGAAAGTTCATTGTCTAGTCACGTGAAGTTCAGAGAGGGTTCCGCGGGAGTTCAGAAAGGGTTGTGGAATAGTTATTCTACAGGAGGTTGTAAAATAGAGGAGCTATATATATATATATCCAAAATAGCCAGCTACACACAGGCATAGTGATACGTCCATTTTGCATCACTATTCTATGTCTTAATTCACTATTATTCATTGATATATTTCATATTGAGAGGTGATACTTATATTATTTCATCTATTTTTACATGGTTGATGACTTTTGGAGCATGGACCGCGGTGAGATTCTGATGGAAAATGTGCTGTTTGGAGGCAAAATTCGCGAAGATCAGAAAATCCGGGAAAATATACGGAAAATCCTATTTTTCCAGAAGACTAAGGATGCCAAAAGACAGAGTGGAGATGGGCCACAGGGGGCCCACACCACCCCATGGCGCGGGCAGCCCTAGGCCGCGCCTGGAGGTGATGTGGCCACCCTGGCCCACTCCAGCCTCTCTCCTCTGGTGTATATCATCCTCCCAAAACCCTAAGACTCGGGGAGCGACCACAGAAAGATTCCGCCGCCCCTGCGGGGCGGAAAACACCGAGAGAAAAAGATCTCTCCGGCAGACAGATTTCTGTCAGGGGAATTCCTTCCCAGAGAGGGGAGATCATCGCCATCAACACCACATCAAGTTGGACTTCATCAGGATCATCATCATCATCATCACCACCATCATCACCATCAGCACCCTCATCACCATCTCCATATTCCTGTAACAATTGCGTTGAATCTTGCATAGTTCATAGGGGGAACTTTCCCGGTGTTGATTAATCTTTGTAGTTGATGCTATTGAGTGAACCATTGAATTATTATTTATGTTCAGAATTTTATACATCATTATTCCATCTCTGATCATGATCCATATGATGTCTTGTGAGTAGTTCGTTTTGTTCTTGAGGACATGGGAGAAGTCTTGTTGTTAGTAGTGGAGTTGTGTTGAGAAAGATTCAATATATTGTTATTTAAGTTGTGGTGTACTTCTTCTAGTGGTGTCATGTGAACGTCGACTACATGACACTTCACCTATATGGGCCTAGGGGAATGCATTGTGTATTTGGCTACTAATCGTAGGGGTTGCCGGAGTGACAGAAACCTGAACCCCCATTAGGAAACCATTGCACAAGGGACGTAAGGGTCTTAGAGTTGAAAGTTGTGGTTAGGTTTGTACCTTAATTACTTTCTTGTACTTACGGATGTTTGCAAGGGGTATAATCACAAGTATGTATTAGTCTTGGATGGGGTGGTACATTAGCACAGGTTCACCCACACAACACTTAGCAAGCTAAAGAAGATTAATCAACTATATGAAGCGAAAGCACTTGACAGTCTTCCCATGTGTCCTCGAGAACATTTTGTCATGTTAAGTAATACAACCGGCTTGTCCTTTGCTGCATAAAGGATTGGGCCACTTGCTGCATTTATTCCTACTGTATTTTATTTACTCATACTTTGTTTACTTGCTTTATCAAAAACCCCTAAAAATCCGTTTGCTAAGTATTTGCAGAGAATTCCTGATCCATACCACTAGCCAGCACCTTCTGCTCCTCGTTGGGTTCGACACTCTTAATTATCGAAAATACTGCGATACACCCCCTATACTTGTGGTACACCCCCTATACTTGTGGGTCATCAAGACTATTTTCTGGCGTCGTTGCCGGGAGTAAAGCGCTATTGGAGAGTGGAACTGGTAAAGGAAACTTCTAGTGTGAGTATTGTTTACTTCTGTTAGTTGCTTTATTTTCGTTATGGATAATTCGCTGAGTTTCTTATTTGGTAATGCTACTACCACTGCTAAGGTAGTAGATAAACCACCACCTACTGAGAATGATGTTTTCAAAATACCTACAAGAATTATTGATCGTGTTATGGATAACTACTATGTTGGGGATGGAACTGTCCATCCCGGTGATCATTTACTCTTTATACACGAATTATGCGGGTTGTTCAAGTGTGCAGGTATTACTACAGATCAAGTTAAGAAGAAGTTATTCTCATTATGACTGAAAGGAAGAGCTGAGGAATGGTATAAGCTGCTGAAGAATGGTCAAGCTCTGGAATGGGAGGAAATAGTGCCTCTCTTTTATTCAAAGTTTTATCCTCCTAGTGAGATTCATAAAGATCGGAATCAAATATACAACTTTTGGCCTCTTGATGGAGAGAGTACAGCTCAAGCTTGGGGGAGATTGGTGTTACTAATGCTCAAATGTCCCATTAATGAGCTCCCCAACAATATTATTATCAATAAGTTTTATGCAAGGCTCCCTCTACATGATAAAGATTTATTGGATGCTTCTTGTGCTGGATCATTCACTCGCATGGAAGAAGAAGCTAAATGGGATCTTCTGGACCGTATTCAAGACGATGCTGAAGCTTGGGAGAATGACAAAGGTAGAAAGTCAGGTATAAATTATGATTATGAATGCATTGAATCTTTTATGGGAACTGATGACTTTCAAAATATTAAAAATGCTTATGGTCTAGACTCTCAAGCTATTGCTTCTTATTTTAAGGCTTTTGCTTCCTACATTGAAGTGCGTAAAAAGAAGTGGAATAAGTATCATGAACCTTATAAAGATGTTGCTAAGAGTGTTCCTTCAAGAAATACTGAAGTTTATACTGCTAATCATGTTTTACCTGAACCTTATATTGAGAAAATTCCTTTCCTAGTTAGGATTAAGGAACATTCTATGATATCTAGTATGGTTAATGAAAGTATGAATAAAGCTGTTGAACCTGATAAACAAATGGTTGATGAACCTATAATAGCAAATGTGAAAGACTTTGTTACTAAATATGAAAAAGAGGGACACCCTATCCTTTGTAAAGATACCTCTAATATTGTTTCACAAAGTAGTGTTACGAGAGCTAGTATTCCCGTGTTTTCTGTTAGAATAAGTGATCATTGCTATGATGGTCCTTGTGATAGAAATATTGTTAAGTTTATGCATGATACTGAAAGCTACTATGAGAGAGGGAAAAGTGTTCTTATGTATCTCAATAATATCAAGTTTCCTCGTTTTATGCTGAAAGTCTTTATGTTGCACTTCTTTTGCCTTCTTATGCAAGTTGCCTCTGGTTTCAATAACTTGTTTGTTTAAAAAATTCCCTTGCATAGGAAGTGGGTTAGACTTAAATGTGTGTGTGTTTTTTTCTTCTTAATGCTCTCTTTCACTTCATTTCATATCCCTATGAGAGCTTCTTCAAAATTATCATGCCCATCTTAATGGCTATAAAGAAAGAGCTTTATGGGAGACCACCCAATTTGTTTTTGTGTTTAGTTTATTTTTGTTTCTTTGAGTCTTGGAAGTTATTACTTCGGTAATAACCGCTCCTTATCCGTTTTGTTTGGTTTTTGTGTCAAGATCAACCTCTAATGAGAGAGAAGTAATATTTGGGGAAGTTGCTGTCCCGAAACAGATTTTTGTGCTTTACCATAAAAATTCGTGAGAGACCTCTGTCTGTCGGATTGAGCTGTAATTGTTTGTGCTTCTGACCCAGGTTGTTACTTAACTTTCGTTAGTTTTGCACTTTTTTATTTGAGCAACATAAGATTTTCGAAAAAATTGATCTTTACCTGGTGGTCTGTTTTGACAGATTTTGCCACTCTTGCATCTGCTTCTTTATTCGATTTCCTTTTTGAATTCTTTTTGGGTTTTCGGAAGGAGTTGCTACAGTAGCTTATGTTTTGATGGTTTTCAGTTGAAGTTGGACTCAAAAGGTTTTATCACTTCATATATACTAATGTTGCTAATGAGAACTGTGTGAAGTTTTGTGTGAAAGAAATTTCCAGGTAGTGGAGATAATGGTGTAATAAGGAAGAGAAGGGCTTTATGACTCAAGGAATAAGTGTATGAAGATGAAGATATTGATATTCAAGAGATGACCCCGGAAGAATCTACTAGATACCAAATTCAGAGACCTGCAGAGTCTGTTTTCAAATAGGTAACTTGATCTTGGTAAGAAAAGTTCATAAAAATACAATACACTATATTTTGCAGTTTTTGATCGATAAGGAAAGTTACTGGCGAAAAGGGCGGAATCGAGTCGGGTGGCTCACACCACCCTATGGCGTGGGCCCACCCCTGGCCGCGCCACCAGGTGGTGAGTCCGCCCCGGACTCCGCCTCCGACTCGTTTTCTCCCAGTACCTTCCTTTTGATATGAAACTTCATAATATATAACCCCTCGGATCCTGCGAGGTCCGTATATCGTGTTTTCGTCGTGTTTTTGTTTCGATCTGTTTCTGTCAGGTAAAATCTCAGATTTGTAGCCTCAATGTCTTCCACTGGATCAGTTAAGGGAGATTCCTTGGAAGATATCATCAACCCATACATGAGAGAATTGAAGATTCATCCCAAGGAGTTATTGCTCGAAGGTGGGGAGGTTCAGATTAAAGGGGTTCAAGGCCCTAAAGGTGAAGGAAGTCTGGAGGACAGGATGGAAGCATTGGAACATGAAGTCTTTAGGTACAAGAAGATGGCGGAGCGCGAAGTAGATATCATCCATAAGATTTGTTACGAACTCATCACCGAGCACCAAAAGGAGCTGCTGAACTCAAAGATGAAGTCCTCTCACTCCGCCAAACAACCAACAAACTGCAAGCATAGTTCTATGACGTTCAAAATCAAAACTGTGAGTATGAGGCTAGATTTGAACTCATAAGTGCTGCTGCAAGTTTCAGGATGTTGGAAACCACGATGTCCTTTGTTGATGGGAAGCCTTTACCTTGGAAGACGGACGAAGATGAGAGGATACCACCACCACCAAAGGAGTAATTCATCATCAGGTTTGGCATCCCCTTGGTTTGTTCCAAGCTTGGGGGAGTGCCACGGTATCACATCACTATCTTCTATCTTTTTACCTTATTAGTAGAGTCACATCATGAATAGAGGAGTTATTATGTAGGATGGTTTGCATTATGGAAGTGTCCCCTCTCTCGTTAGATATGTATCCCTTGGTGTGAGTTGCCGTTATGGAATATTAATGAGAAGTTCTATCATTCACTCTTTTGCATAGCTTATATTAGTTTTCAATTCGTGGTTATATGATTGATCTTGTTGTTAGTATTGGTAACACTCTGGGCTCATTGAGTTAATTTAGTTGGTTTTGGCAAACCTGGTTCGGTTAGTAGCAACACTTTTTTTTGAGAGTTAAAAGAAAAGATAAAGGTACTCTAAAGAAATATTATTTCATCGTCTTTCTTTCTTGATTTGCTCATAAGTCTAGTATTCTCTAGTTAAGATCTTTTGTGCTTCCAAGGAAGATTGCATGTTTGTCTTTATCACTTGTATGTTTGGTTGTTTCCTTCAACTCTTTTACTTGCTACCCAGCCTTGCTAGCCAAAAACCTGTACTGAGAGTGTATTCTTCTCGTGCATCCACCTCCTTTAAACCAAAACCTTTGCCATTTGTGTCCACCATACCTACCTATTAGCATTATTGCTATTCCAAGTAAATTCTGGTTTTATCTACCTCCCAAATTAAACTTGTTATGTGAAAATTAGTGATTAAAGCTCTCACGAACTTGATGGCACACTTTACTTTCTTGCATTTAATAAACTTGAACCATTGGGTCCTTCTTTGTTGCGTATATGCTTGCGCTTTATGAGTTGAAGTTAGCCGAACCATGTATCATGGGGACCGCTTTCAACACTTCATTTGGTACTTTGTACCTAGTTGATATGATGTTCTTTTGCTTATGGATCCCGGCGGTGTGAAATAAAAGTGGAACCTGTAAGATCATGGAGTTTATATGTGTGTTAGAGAAACGTCTGGGCCGCTAGCCTAAGCCATGCCTAATCATGGTGGAAACTTGCAGCATAACTATAGAGAGCATTCTATGAAGCATCCTCAATAAGAACCTATGCAAATAGCAAATAAAAGATCATTTGGGATGCTCACATGCCTTGCCTTGTCATTTTGATTATGGGATAGCTCCTGTGTCATGTGCAAGGGGTACCCCGTTGGCGGTTCTCAATGATACACATGTCTTTACAATGACAAGAGCTTGCTCGTGACTGAAGTTGAGTATCATGAGGATCGGTACTCATAAGCAAGGGGCATGAGATTTCAACTTATAACTTGTCAAGCATATCCTCTTAGTTGTGTCACTTTAACCTTAATCACCTAAAGATGCCTATGATAGGGGAAATGAGAGATGAAAGCTAGTAAGTATCATAATTTTTGGGAGCTCTTTATGAGACTTTCAATACCCGCTTCCCTCTTTGAAGGGCCTTTCTTTTACTTTGTAGTTGAGTCAGTAAACCTACTCCCTTCTATCTCAACAAGTATTTTGAGTTGTTGTCTTTCATTCATTCATATGATGATTTATTCAATCATGTCTTATGTTCCTTGTTTTGCACATTGCTCTTATCTTGATGTTTACTACTTTGAAAGCTATCATTGAAAAACCAGCTATTTGTGAACTCCAGCAAATTATCAACTATTCTTCGACCAAGAGCTAAGTTTGCCATTATCAATTATGATTCACTTTATGTATCTTTATTGTGTTTCCTTTACTTATTACAAGTTGAGTTATATAATAGTGAGGTGTCTTCTATTATGATCTATGTATTTGATGAATGTGATGCTTCTTGTCTATATTCTTTTATCGACTCTTCACTCCATAAACCTGAGGCCATGTTTATTGAGATCAGTTTCGCTTGGGGACAAGCGAAGTCTAAGCTTGGGGGGAGTTGATACGTCCATTTTGCATCACTATTCTATGTCTTAATTCACTATTATTCATTGATATATTTCATATTCAGAGGTGATACTTATGTTATTTCATCTATTTTTGCATAGTTGATGACTTTTGGAGCATGGACCGCTGCAGTCAGGATTCTGATGGAAAATGTGTTGTTTGGAGGCAAAATTCACGAAGATCAGAAAATCCGGGAAAATATACGGAAAATCCTATTTTCCCAGAAGACTAAGGATGCCAGAAGACGGAGTGGAGATGGGCCACAGGGGGCCCACACCACCCCATGGCATGGGCAGCCCTAGGCCGCGCCAGGAGGTGGTGTGACCACCCTGTCCCACTCCAGCCTCTCTCCTTTGGCGTATATCATCCTCCCGAAACCACAGAAAGATTCCTCCGCCTCTGCGGGGTGGAAAACACAGAGAGAGAAAGATCTCTCCGGCAGACAGATTTCTACCGAGGAAATCCTTCCCGGAGAGGGGAGATCGTCGCCATCAACACCCTCATCAAGCTGGACTTCATCGGGATCATCATCATCATCATCACCACCATCATCACCATCAGCACCCTCATCACCATCTCCATATTGCTGTAACAATTGCGTTGAATCTTGCATAGTTCATAGGAGAAACTTTCCCGGTGTTGATTACTCTTTGTAGTTGATGCTATTGAGTGAACCATTGAATTATTGTTTATGTTCAGATTGTTATACATCATTATTCCATCTCTGATCATGATCCATATGATGTCCTGTGAGTAGTTTGTTTTGTACTTAGGACATGGGAGAAGTCTTGTTGTTAGTAGTGGAGTTGCGTTGAGAAAGATTCAATAGATTGTTATTTAAGTTGTGGTGTACTTCTTCTAGTGGTGTCATGTGAACGTCGACTACATGACACTTCACCTATATGGACCTAGGGGAATGCATTGTGTATTTGGCTACTAATCGTAGGGGTTGCCGGAGTGACAGAAACCTGAACCCCCGTTAGAAAACCATTGCACAAGAGATGTAAGGGTCTTAGAGTTTAAAGTTGTGGCTAGGTTTCTACCTTAATTACTTTCTTGTACTTACGGATGTTTGCAAGGGGTATAATCACAAGTATGTATTAGTCTTGGATGGGGTGGTACATTAGCACAGGTTCACCCACACAACACTTAGCAAGCTAAAGAAGATTAATCAACTATATGAAGCGAAAGCACTTGACAGTCTTCCCATGTGTCCTCGAGAACGTTTGGTCATCTTAAGTAATACAACCGGCTTGTCCTTTGCTGCATAAAGGATTGGGTCATTTGCTGCATTTATTCCTACTATCTTTTATTTACTCGTACTTTGTTTACTTGCTTTATCGAAAACCCCTAAAAATCCGTTTGCTAAGTATTTGCAGAGAATTCCTGATCCATACCACTAGCCAGCACCTTCTGCTCCTCGTTGAGTTCGACACTCTTACTTATCGAAAATACTGCGATACACCCCCTACTCTTGTGGGTCATCATATAGCTACGCATAGCCTATCCACTGTTGATTCTCTCCCCTTTTGATACAGAGAGCACGCATTTCCATACCCAAAACGGTGGATCCCCATATGAGGCTATTAATGTCGTTAGTTGATGGAGAAGTGAAACCCTAGTTGACTAATTGGCCATTTTCAATACGAACCCTAATATCATACGTACCATGGCATGCACAAAACCCTAGTCAAACTAAGCTTCTCAGATTATATTCCTTTGACTGCGTGCAAACCCTAATATACTACATGCACAAAATCCTAGCCGAACTAAGCTTTATTCCTTTTGTAACGCAAAACCCATTGTACCATAGACAAGGACATGCAAAAACCCTAATCAAACTAATCTTCTCAGATTATGATATGTGTTTTTGTTGCTTTAGGTATAGTAGCAAAAACCCTAAACGAGGGCACTAGCTATTGCATATAGACCACAAATTTTTTTCATTTTATCTCTTATTTTACGAGCTGCTGGCTATAGCCTCACTTATTCATTCTTTCATCAAATTTCCTTGCTCATTCGATAAACAGGGCGGAATCGGCGATTGTTTTCTTTGTTTTACTTCATCCATCGTCATGCAGGCCGCTGCCGTCGGCAAACTTTTTTTGGTACGTACCATTGTTTTCCCTAATAACAAGCAATTTTTTATGCCTTTCTTACTCACTCCACACCAACTTGTGCATTTTTGTTTGACGTGGTTTCATTGCATGTATAGCGAGTATGAGCAGCGGCAATGGCTCATGGGTCGGTCGCAAGAGCCGCTCGGTGAAAGACATTCGTGTCTACCATCTCCCATAGTATGATTGTCAATATAAAAAGTAATTACTAATCGCATTTTCTTTTTTTAAATGCTTACTTTTAGCCATCTAAGGATTGTCCAACATCGGCGGACTTGCTATTCGACATGCTACACCTTAAGAACAATTCAAGAAGCCTCCCGCCACAATTTATTAAAGAATTGGACGACTAGTTTTACTGTTTTTTAGTATTTTCATTCCAACATTTAGAATTTAAAGTTTTGAATTAGCATCGAATTGCTGGAAAAACTATATGTTGTAATCGAAGCTTTGCATTTTTGGTACTCTATTATCCACTTACGTGAAAACCTTGTTCCATCATAATTTGCCGCCATTGTTCGGGATTTTTTTATTATCTCAACGGATTAAAGAATGAAATTATAACAAAAAAACCGCATATTTATTTCACTACACCTATTCCGAATGAGCAAACCAAAAACAAACAAATCTTAATTTTTTTATTTAAAGAACAATCTCCTGTCTAATATTCACGCTACAATTTCCAGCTACTTTGTTAGAATCTTCAGACATAACAAATCGATGTTACACCCGCGCACAAAATCTTGTGGCCATACATGGAGTGCAGCCACCCAAATCAAAACAACGGTTGTTTGTCTTTCGCATCTAGTATCCCTCGAAACCCTAAGAAAAACAAATATTGTTTTTGATGCCCAACGTGAGGCGCATGCGTAACCCTAACTCAGACAACTATTGTTTTTTATGTCCAACGTGAGGTGCATGCGTAACCCTAACTCTAACAACACTTGTTTTGTTTCGATTTTGCATGTGGTCAATAAAGTTAGGGTTTGCATACTAGCACAAGAACTTAGTATGAAGCATTTGCATGCATAACTCTTATAAGCCTTGTTCTCACTACCTGTCCATTTTAGATGCCAAAAATTTCTTAGCCAAACAACGCGCTAAAACGTTAGGGTTTGTCCAAAACCCTAGTCATTGCATGCATGCACAAAAACGAAATGATACACACACTGTTACACATCGTTATCCCTTTCCGAGAACCAGCCACTAGCATCTAAATGAGCATTGCATGTGATCTCTATATCCAACGGACCTAAGTCTATGCACAACTATGCCTCTGTGTAGCAAATCCGCATATATATAGGTAGACACCATACGTGATACGCGTATTTTTTGCTATGACCTGTCCATATTTGAAGGTATACGTACCTAAGTTACGTGTATATATATAACTTACGTGTCGGGCATTATGGTGTCCTATATGAGTTTCCTATATATATATATATATATGAAAAATCCTTCTTACTCCTAGGTGTAGTTAATCTCACGTCTCATATACTACATACAAAAATTTATATGATACTTTATGAGTTGAAGTATGTTCATATACTATATCTAAGATAGTTCCAATCAAGTTACATGAAAAATTTACAGGTTAACCCATAGTTTACACTATATATTTAAAATACCTTCATATTTATACGTAAAAAGGAAGTATGTGAAAAAATCATGTATCCTACCAAAAAATTAGTCCATATACTACCTAATTAGTATGGGTTATTTATTCGTTTACCAATTGAGGCTTCTATGTACTCAGTTTTTCCACTAGAGCCAAATCGTCCTCAGTTTTACCATTGCCTCGGGCGCATCTACTCTGGCGAGGCCAAACGGCCAGTTTTGACCCGATTCCGTCTCATGCCGTTAGTGGCCGGGTGGGTCCAGATCTTATAGGTGGGACCGCGCAACGGTGTTCCCGTCCCTTTTCTCGCCCCTTGATCTTATAGGTGGGACCACGAGCACCATCGCCCCTATTCTCACTCTCGAACCACCCCTGCTCCTGCCACCACTAGGGCCGCCACCTGCGCCGCCGCGGCCGTCCGGCATGTCCACCTACTCCACCGCATGTTCCTCTGACGCCACCCGCTCCACCTCCACTTGCTCCGCCGCCACCTGCTTCGCTGCCACCGTCTTCAGACGCCATCGATAGGGCGCTTGTTTCCGCTAGTGCGCCTGCCACCTGCTCGACGAAATGGCGAGTGGCAGCGATGACCTTGATGAGGCAGGGGTCGGGCCAGAGACCCTCCGCATCCACGACTAGGTTCCCGAGGGGTAAGTATTGTTACCATTGAGCTTTTTTGTGCATTGCAATAGTCGATTCTACATGGTTTAATTTGTTTTTTGGTTGATTTTGGTATTGGTGTGCTAATTGTCTCTCTGTTTTTTGTGGGTTAGGATGGAGTTTTTCAAAAGAAACCTAACTTTGACCAACATTTAAACAAGTTTTTCAAAAGAAAATGAAAAACAAAGCCTGGATCCTTCTTAGTCACTCCAAAATGAAGCTTTGTTGTGGTTTTTGAAACTTTTCATGATCCAAACCTAAACCCCTTCTCTGAACCCTTGATTTCGTACAACAGAGTTCGAGATATCGCATATTGTACATAAACCTTCTGTTTGAAACTATGTAGACCTTGTTTATCGACTTGAATCCTTAGTATATGACATAAGAAGACTATGTGCGCAGGTTTTTCATTTTTTTGATTGTTTTTGAATTTTTTATCCTCATTTGACTATTTGGTCAAACCTAACTTTGACCAACATTTAAACAAGTTTTTCAAAAGAAAATGAAAAACTAAGTCTGGATCCTTCTTAGTCACTCCAAAATGAAGCTTTGGTGTGGTTTTTGAAACTTTTCATGATCCAAACCTAAACCCCTTATCTGAACCCTTGACTTTGTACAACAGAGTTCGAGATATCGCATATTATACATGAACCTTCTGTTTGAAACTGTGTAGACCTTGTTTATCGACTTGAATCCTTAGTATATGACATAAGAAGACTATGTGCACAGGTTTTTCATTTTTTTGATTTTTTTTTGAATTTTTTATGCTCATTTGACTATTTGGTCAAACCTAACTTTGACCAACATTTAAACAAGTTTTTAAAAGAAAATGAAAAACTAAACCTAGATCCTTCTTAGTCACTCCAAAATGAAGCTTTGGTGTGGTTTTTGAAACTTAAAACTATTTTAAACTCATTTGAGTATTTGGTCAAACCCTAGTCAAACTCGCTTCCAAACCCTGAACAATCTAACCCTAGCGCTGCACAATGACCATTGATGTAACCCTAAGGCTAAACTACAGCTGTCCGATCATCCTTCTAGAAGGAATTTGTGGGCAAGCTTAGGCGATCCGCGAGAAGCTCATTCTGCTATCTGATTGGCTGGACGCTTTTTTTTCCTGAGCGGGCACGCTAGATGGACCATTGGGCCATGTCACGGTCTGTGCTCGTCTATGTTGTGCAATGCGCGGGCACGCTAGGTCTCAGTCTTTCCAGGCATGCGCAAGAAGCGACGACGTGGCCATGCATGCGCGGGAAGCGAGGACGTCGCCATGCATGCGAGCCTCACCGTAGCGATTCGTCGCACCAGAGCCATTAAATCGATTCAGATGCGCCGCACGCATGCATGCGCGCCTCGCCGTAGTGACTCAGCCACCTCCTCTATTCAGATTCACGCGTCGTCGCCTGCTTGATTCAGTTCCACGCGTCGTCGCCTGCTCGATTCAGTTCCACGCGCCGCCGCCTCCTCGATTCAGACACACGGATAAACACGTGTTCATACTCCCATCGTTTCATTGCCTAACCCTAACCCACCGTTTCTAGCCTATTTATACAACCCTTTTCCTCTCCCACACACCACCCAAGCCAGAGCAGAAATCTCCACTCCAAACACCGAGCGAGCCCTCCATCCTCTCGCCCCAAGCACCACCAAAGATGCAGTACAACGGACCAACCTTTCGCCGGCCACCTACCGTGCCAGAGCTGCGCTACCTGGCGGGTGTCCTCGTGGAGAGCACGCTCCGTCTATGGGCGCAGTCACGGTGGAGGGGCTCCGTCAAGCTCGCCCGCGGCTTCCTCACCGCCGGCTTTGCCCACCTCCCACATGGCTCACTGGTGATGTATCGCCTCAACAACATTTATGATGACGTCGCCCTCAAGTTGCTCACGGTCACCTTCGCCAACCTGTTCGACGCGTACGCGCTGCTCGGCCAAGTCTTTTGGTGTGGCTACGAGTCAATCTTCTTCACGACGTACAACATCTTCACCAATATTGACTGCATCTTCCCGACCCCAAACCAGATGCACTGCCTCCCCTACGAGGAGGATGAGTGAAGTTGAAGACGGCAGTGGTGAAGGTGGCCAAGGTGCAAGATGAAGGTGTACGTGAAGCTACTGATACATTGCAAATGTATCTATAATTTTTGATGTTCCATGCTTGGTTTTATCCACTTTCTTGTGTTTTGTCCACACTTTGGAGTACTTTTCATATGATTTCTTGGACTAACCTATTAACAAGAGCCACAGTGCTAGCTGCCTGTTTTCTGCTGTTTTGGTTAAGGTGAAAGTCGAAAGTGAATATTCTCGAATTGACGGGACAAAAGCCAAAGTGCCTATTTTTGGAAGTCATCGATGCCGAACACGAGACGGAGAAGGGCTGGAGGCTGGCCATACCACACAGCCACGCCAGGCCTGCCCCGCTTAGGGGTGGTCCGCCGACCCCAAGACCCCCTCGGCCTCTCCTTCCGCCTATAAGATGCCCTCGGACGAAAACCCTAAGGACCCGATCAAAATCCAAAGAGTTCAGAGTCATTGTCATCTCCATCCCTAGATCGGGAGGGATCAAGCTCTTCCGGCACCACTGGAGGGGGAATTCACCCTAGAGGCCTTCTTCATCACCATGCAAGCCTCCGGTGTGATGCGTGAGTAGTTCATCCTTAGACTACGGATCCATGTAGTAGCTAGATGGCTGGTTCTCCTCCTTTGTGCTTTCATGTCTAGATCTTGTGAGCTCTGTTCATGATCAAGATCATCTATTTGTAATTCTGCATGTTGTGTTTGCGGGGATCCGATGGATATTGAGATGCTATTTTAGATTGATTATTGATTCTATCATGTCTTTGTTATTTGTGATCTTACATGCTTTCCATTGTTACTAGCTATCTTGGCCAAGTAGATGCTAGCAACTCCAAGAGTTAGTATTTATGCTCGATAGTGGGTTCATGCCTCGTAACTGGGAAGTGATGAAATCTCAAGGTAGTAGATGTCTGTTGCTACTAGGAGAAAACA
Organism: Avena insularis; assembly: GCA_023614405.1. Lineage (NCBI taxonomy): Eukaryota > Viridiplantae > Streptophyta > Magnoliopsida > Poales > Poaceae > Avena > Avena insularis. The sequence continues at coordinate 204,213,737 of CM042694.1, forward strand.
ACAATACTTTGTTCATAGAACAATCGTATTGTTTACTTTACAATTAAATGTAAAAGCAATAATCTGTTGCTTGCAACTTAATACTGGAGGGGGTTCGGATGATAACCTGAAGGTGGATTATTAGTCATAGATGCAGTTGGATGGCGGTCTATGTATAATGTTGTAATGCCCAATCAAGTTCCAAAGGAGTCAAGATGATTAGTATATGCATGTATTGCTTTCTCGATGTTTGTCAATTTCCTCGCTGTAATTTGTTCACCCAGCATGTTATCTATCTTAAGGAGAGCCACCACTAGTGAACTATGGATCTCGGTCCTTTTCTTTACATACAATCTACAAACTGTTTACTGCTTTGTGTTTACTTTCTGCAAACTATTACTTCCTTCCATTCGATACGTTTAATCCTTTGTTTTTAGCAAAACACGGTGAGATTGACAACCTCATTGCAAGTTGGGGACAGAGTTCTATGGTTGTGTTGTGCAGGTCTCCACGTTGCTACTAGCACCGGTAGTGCGCCCTGCCAAGGTTCAGCTAGCAACACCTTTGGGGTGTTTCCTTGCTCCTACTGGTTCGATTAAACCTTGATTTCATAACTGAGGGAAACTTGTTGCTGTGCTCATCATACCTTCCTCTTGGGGTTCCCAACGAGCTCTACATTAATACTGAGCCATCAGCTACCCTTGAGTTTTTAGTTTCATCGTGTTTATTGTGCTTTTCTATGTCGTGTGTCGTATCGTGTCTTTAGACTTATCTATGTAATGGTGATCGCATTTGCATCTTATTTATCTTGTGTAACCATTTGTGTGTTCAAAAGTGTTCGTGTCCGTACCCAAAGATCTCGTCATTATGTGTTGAAAATTTTCACATGGCTACCAAACTAGACTATAAATTGGGTAACAACTAACAAGTAGTGGACATGTTAGGACGTTTATTACCAAGTTAGTGTACAAATAAACACTACCTTCATTACCAAGCTAGTCTACAAATAAACACTACCTTTTTTACCAAGCTAGTCTAGAAATAAACACTACCTTTATTGCCAAGCTAGTCTCATCATCAAGTTATTAGAATGAATGGTGTGTTAAAGTGCCCAAAGATAAATAAGTGGTGTGTTGAAAAATGTTTGTGCCCAAATGATCTTTATGTGTGTTGAAAAGTGGAAAAAATCATTTATCTGTGTATAAAAATACAACATGCTCGTGAAAATCACAAACACGACATGTGTTTTAAAACCATAAACCCAAGCACGATGTATAGGTAGCGTTCTTCTCTTTCTTTCTCAACATATTTCTTTCTGTCCCACTGGTAACCAGCGCAACCCTTCACACTACCAAACCACGCGGTCGTGAGTTCGAATACTAGCCACACCCCACCTTTTTTGTTTATTTTCTAACCCTTCTCATTTGCCCACTCCGAATGGGCCTAATTCGATGGAGTTGGCCCATTAGTCAAGCCGACACTGGCCTCTCGGCTCTGGGATACTTTTTTTACAGGAAGTTTTTTCCATTTCTTTTCCCTTACAAATGATAACAAGCCATTTCTTATTTCAAGCATTTTTCATACTATTTCAAGCTTAGAAATTCCTCCCAAATTTATGCATTTTTATACAATTTCAACATTACACCCAGTGCAATTATCATACCACCTACAAATGCCCAAATATAATTGCAAATTTGTGATTTCTCTTCGAGCTTCCTAATCTTCTGGTTCATCCTAATTAGCTCAGTAACTACCTCCCTATCAATGAGTGCTCCACCCTCTGTCTCCTCTACCGGAGCTCGCGCTGCGACCGCTATCGTTTGTGGTAGGATTGGCAACCATTCTTCATGCTCTTCGACGAGCTCATTCATCAGCTTTTGCGCTAAAACATCAACCCAAAGGAAGAAGCATTTCATCTGCAAGCACGCTAAACAGATCAACCCCCCGTATTTCTCAAGGATCTCGATCACAAAAAATGCAAAAATGCACTTATTTCTCTTACCCCATTCACGATGCACACGTAGAATAGACGATTGGTGTTCTTGGATGTGCGCGAAAGCTTACGATCAACGCCCGCCCGGCACCGCGGATAGAGGAAGATCGGCATATCCACGCGCACTGAATTCTCGATCCGCGAGGTGGCACGAGAGCTTGAGGAAGACATGGAGATCGATTCCTGCTCACCGCTGCGAGCTCCTACCCCGTCCTCCACCTCCAACCCCGTCACCCGCCTCCAATTCCTGCTCAATGATGTGATCTCCGCCGACGCGTTCCACCGGTTTTAACACGCGCGGCCAACGTTCTGCGGTCCCATAGGCGGCAACTGTCGTTTTTTGAAATGTGTCTCTACTCGGACCCATGCGCGTGGTCCGATGGCGACAGCTGAGTCAAGAACGTTGACCTGGCAGAAACGACAGCAGCGACGGAACGAGTTCGGGCGCCTGAGGCAGTGGTAAAACTGAGGACGATTTGGCTCTAGTGGCAAAACTGAGTACATAGACACCTCAAGTGGTAAACGAATAAATAACCCAATTAATATTATATACTTTATACTACGCGTACATACCCTCAGGTATGCTAGATACTGGCTAGATAGTGTGGAACACATGTGGGTGTAACTACACCCGGATGTAGTATATATATTCAAGAACCCCTCTTAAGAGATTTCTAAATAAGCTTATTCAGCAACCCCCACCTAACTACCTTCTTCCTCCTCTCCCACGTCGTCAGGCCCCCTCCTCCTACCCGGCATGCCACCTACCTTCTCTGATCCGCGCTGCAGGCCTCCTCCATCCCGTGCCGCTGACCACCCTCCTCTCATGGTCGCTGGCCTCCTCAGGGCCCGCCAGGCGCCCACAAGACCTCCCTCCTCCCTGCGCGCCCTCCTTCGCACGCGCTGCTGGCCACCCTCCTCTCCACGCACCGCTGGCCTCCTCCGCCTTGGTCGCCACGCCCTCCTTCCTGCATGCCTCCTACGCCCCGCGCCGCCAGCCATCCTCCACCCCGCGCATCGTTGCCTCCTCCACCCCGCGCGCCCTCCTCCCCACCTAACTACCTTCTTCCTCCTCCTCTCCCTGTCATCAGGCCCCCTCTTCCCTGAAGCTAACTCTGGGCAGGACACACCACCGGTGCCTCCTCTCTAGAAGTTAACTTGCATTTACAGGGAAATTAATAAGGGGCATAGAAGTTAAGAAGTGCATCGGGCGGAAGTTAACTTGTACAAACAGAGAAGTTAATCAGGCCGCGGAAGTTAAGTTGCACAAGCGAAAATTAAGATGCACAGTCCGTGAAAAACACAAAAAAAAACCCGATGCTCCTTCAGGAAGTTAACTATCATAGAAAAAAATGAAGTTAACTTGTATAGACGGGGGAGTTAAGAAGGGTCGCGGAGTTAACTTTCACATGCCTAAGATATACCTAATGTATCACATACCTAATGTGTACATACCTAAGTTACATATATATACACGTATGCTGCGTACGTACAACTTAGATATGTAATATGTTAGGTATATGTAACTTAGGTATGCATATCTTAGGTATATGATACCTAGGTATATATAACTTAGATACGTATACCCTCAGGTATGTGTAGTTCATAGCGAAAATACGCGTATCACGTATGGTGTCTGGGCACCAAGGTGCACCAGTTATTTTACATATATATATACTAGCACAAAGCCCGTGCATTACTACGGCACCACACTACATCAAATAAATAATCTTTGATATGTTTAAAAAGATATGTTAATCGAATTTAAATAGCATGTAGTCTTGGGTTGATTCTTTTGTCCATGCTAACCAAATTGCAAAACAATGCAAGCTGCCTGAATTTTGTACTACATCTAGCAACACTTGCATGTCCAAAGGCTAGTTTACACACCAAAAAAAACTTCTGAACATATTACAATATCAGCCGGAGCTTTAGTCTGCTCTCACATGGTATTTTCATGTTGTTAGAATTTCACTTGTTGCTACTCCCTCTGATCGGGTATCCAAGGCCAGAGGCCTGAATTGTTGGGCCCAAGGAGTACCAAATACCCATTCAGTTTTAACAAGAAAGTATTTGGTCAGTAGTAGGTAGGTTCTAATCGAAGTTGATGTAGGCATTTGCAAGCACCAATCGGTCTAGCGTGTCAAAACTGAACAAGGATTACCTCCACGATGCCATTCCGTTCCATAGAAGGATCCCTGCCCTGCGTGTCAGTTTACGCAAACTACACGCTTTAGCAAATGAGCCGTCCAAACAAACCAATGTTCAGTTTCAGTATTCTCCTAGCGGCAGCACCATAATGACCTACAAGTATAGAGGGTGTATCGTAGTATTTTCGATAAGTAAGAGTGTCAAACCCAACGAGGAGCAGCAGGTGCTGGGTAGTGGTATGGATCAGAAATTCTCTGCAAATACTTAGCAAACGGATTTTTAGGGTTTTTTGACAAAACAAGTAAACAAAGTACGAGTAAATAAAAGATAGTAGGAATAAATGCAGCAAGTGGCCAATCCTTTATACAACAAAGGACAAACCGGTTGTATTACTTAAGATGACCAAACGTTCTCGACGACACATGGGAAGACTGTCAAGTGCTTTCGCTTCATATAGTTGATTAATCTTCTTTAGCATGCTAAGTGTTGTGTGGGTGAACCTGTGCTAATGTACCGACCCATCCAGGACTAATACATACTTGTGATTATACCCCTTGCAAACATCCGTAAGTACAAGAAAGTAATTAAGGTAGAAATCTAACCACAACTTTAAACTCTAAGACCCTTACGTAACTTGTGCAATGGTTTCCTAACGGGGATTCATGTTTCTGTCACTCCGGTAACCCATACGATTAGTAGCCAAATACACAATGCATTCCCCTAGGCCCATATAGGTGAAGTGTCATGTAGTCAACGCTCACATGACACCACTAGAAGAAGTACACCACAACTTAAATAACAATGTATCGAATCTTTCTCAACACAACTCCACTACTAACAACATGACTTCTCCTATGTCCTCAAGAACAAAAGGAACTACTCACAAGACATCATATGGATCATGATCAGAGATGGAATAATGATGTATAACAATCTAACCATAAACAATAATTCAATGGTTCACTCAATAGCATCAACTACAAAGAGTAATCAACACCGGGAAAGTTTCCCCTATGAACTATGCAAGATTCAATTTAATTGTTACAGCAATATGGAGATGGTGATGAGGGTGATGATGATGATGGTGGTGATGATGATGATGACGATACCGATGAAGTCCAGCTTGATGGTGGTGTTGATGGCGACAATCTCCCCTCTCCGGGAAGGAATTCCCCCTGCAGAAATCTGTCTGCCGGAGAGATCTTTCTCTCTCGGTGTTCTCCGCCCCGCAGAGGCGGCGGAATCTTTCTGTGATCGCTCCCTGAGTCTTAGGGTTTCGGGAGGATGATATACGCCAGAGGGGAGAGCCAGAGGTGGGCCAGGGCAGCCACACCACCTGCTGGCGCAGCCTAGGGCTGCCCGCGCCAGGGGGTGGTGTGGGCCCTCTGTGGCCCATCTCCACTCCATCTTCTAGCATCCTTAGTCTTCTGGAAAAATAGGATTTTCCGTATATTTTCCCGGATTTTCCGATCTTCGCGAATTTTGCCTCCAAACAACACATTTTCCATCAGAATCCTGACTGTAGCGGTCCATGCTCCAAAAGTCATCAACCATGCAAAAACAGATGAAATAACATAAGTATCACCTCTCAATACGAAATATATCAATGAATAATAGCGAATTAAGACATAGAATAATGATGCAAAATGGACGTATCAACTCCCCCCAAGCTTAGACTTCGCTTTTGCCCAAGCGAAACTGAGCTCAATAAACATGGCCTCAGGTTTATGGAGTGAAGAGTCGATAAAAGAATACGGACAAGAAGCATCACATTTATCAAATACATAGACCATAATAGAAGACAACTCACTATTATATAACTTAACTTGCAACGAGTAAAGAAAACACCATAAAGATACATAAAGTGAATCATAATTGGTAATGGCAAACTTAGCTCTTGGTCGAAGAATAGTTGATAATCTGCTGGAGTTCACAAATAGCTGGTTTTCAAATGATAGCTTTCAAAGTAGTAAACATCAAGATAAGAGCAATGTGCAAAACAAGGAACATAAGAAACATGATTGAATAAATCATCATATGAATGAAACACAACAACTCAAAATACTTGCTGAGATAGAAGGGAGTAGGTTTACTAACTCAACTACAAAGTAAAAGAAAGGCCCTTCGCAGATGGAAGCATGGATTGCAAGTCTCATAAATAGCTCCCAAAAATTATGATACTTACTAGCTTTCAGCTCTCATTGCCCCTATCATAGGCATCTTTTGGTGATTAAGGTTAAAGTGACACAACTAAGAGGATATGCTTGACAAGTTATAAGTTGATATCCCATGCCCCTTACTTATGAGTACCGAACCTCATGCTACTCAACTTCAGTCACGAGTAAGCTCTTGTCATTGTAAATACATGTGTATCATTGAGAACCGCCAACGGGGTACCCCTTGCACATGACACAAGAGCTATCCCATAATCAAAATGACAAGGCAAGCAGACAGTGAGCATCTCAGCGATTTTTTTATTTGCTATTTGCATAGGTTCTTATTGAGGATGCTTCATAGAATGCTCACTGTAGTTATGCTGCAAGTTTCCACCATGATTAGGCATGGCTTAGGCTAGCGGCCCAGGCGTTTCTCTAACACACATATAAACTCCATGATCTTACAAGTTCCACTTTTATTTCACACCGCCGGGATCCATAAGCAAAAGAACATGATATCAACTAGGTACAAGTACCAATGAAGTGTTGAAAGCGGTCCCCATGATGCATGGTTCTGCTAACTTCAACTCATAAAGCGCAAGCATATACGCAACAAAGAAGGACCCAATTGTTCAAGTTTATTAAATGCAAGAAAGTAAAGTGTGCCATCAAGTTCGTGAGAGATTTAATCACTAATTTTCACATAACAAGTTTAATTTGGGTGATAGATAAAACAAAAATTTACTTGGAATAGCAATAATGCTACTAGGTAGGTATGGTGGACACAAATGGCATATGTTTTGGTTTAAAGGAGGTGGATGCACGAGAAGAATTCCCTCTCAGTACAGGTTTTTGGCTAGCAAGGTTGGGTAGCAAGTACAAGAGTTGAAGGAAACAAACAAACATACAAATGATAAAGACAAGCATGCAATATTCCTTGGAAGCACAAAAGATCTTAACTAGAGAATACTAAACTTATGAGCAAACCAAGAAAGAAAGATGATAAAATTATATTTCTTTAGAGTACTTCTATCTTTTCATTCAACTCTCAAAAAAAAGTGTGCTACTGAACGAGCCAGGTTTTCCAAAACCAACTAAATTAACTCAATGATCCCAAAGTGATACCAATACTAACAACAAGATCAATCATATAACCACGAATTGAAAACTAATATAAGCTATGCAAAAGAGTGAATGATAGAACTTCTCATTAATATTCCATAACGGCAACTCACACCAAGGGATACATATCTAACGAGAGAGGGGATACTTCCATAATGCAAAACATACTACATAATAACTCCTCTATTCATGATATGGCTCTACTAATAAGGCAAAAAGATAGAAGATAGGGATGTCATACCGCGACACTCCCCTAATCTTGGAACAAACAAAGGGGATGCCAAACCTGATGACGAATTACTCCTTAGGTGGTGGTATTATTTTCTTAGTTGACGTGAGGAAATCTTCTAGCATCTTGCGAAGCCTATTATTCTCCCATTGAAGCATGTCCACCTTCCTCTGCAAGTCTTGGTACTTATCATAGAACTCCTTAGTGACTCGTAGGGCTTCCGTTGATGCAGGGCAAGAGACTAAAGGTACCAGCCCCTCCTTGGGGTCTTGGAAATCCTCCTCCATAGGCTCCTTCCCTTTATCCTTGGCGGACACCATTGTGCTTCTAAACCTTCAAAGAGTATGTCCTGGCAGAAACAAATCGAAACGAAAACACGACGAAAACACGATATATGAACCTCGGAAGATTCGGGGGATTATATATTACGAAGTTTCATAACAAGAGGAAGGTACTGGGTGAAAACGAGTCGGAGGCGGAGTCCGGGGTGGACTCACCACCTGGTGGCGCGGCCAGGGGAGGGCCCGCGCCATAGGGTGGTGTGAGCCACCCTGGCTCCGTTTCCGTCCCTTTTTAGCTTCGTAGATTTCCTTATTGACTAAAAACTGCAAAAAATATAGTTGGATAGTATTTTCGCGGAACTTTTCTTTACTAGAACCATTACCTATTTGAACACGGACTCTGCAGGTCTCTGAATTTGGTATCTAGTGGATTCTCCTAGACTCACCACTTGAATAACAACAATATCTTCATCTTCATACTCTTATTACTTGAGTCATAAAACCCTTCTCTTCCTTATTACATCATTGTCTCCACTTCCTGGAAATTTCTTTCACACAAAACTCCACACAGTTCTCATTAGCAACATTAGTATAAGTGAAGTGATAAAAACTTTTGAGTTCAACTGAAAACCATCAAAACATAAGCTACTGTAGCAACTCCTTCCGAAAACCTAAAAAGAATTCAAAAAGGGAATCGAATAAAGAAGCAAATGCAAGCGTGGCAAAATCTGTCAAAACAGACCAGCAGGTAAAGATCAAATTTTTCGAAAATCTTCTGTTGCTCAAATCAAAAAGTGCAAAACTAACGAAAGTTAAATAACAACCTGGGGCAGAAGCACAAAAAAATACAGCTCAATCTGACAGACAGAGATCTCTCACGAATCTTTACGGTGAAGCACAAAAATCTGTTTTGGGACAGCCACTTCCCCAAATCTTACTTCTCTCTCATTAGAGGTTGATATTGACACAAAAACCAAACAAAACGGATAAGGAGCGGTTATTAACGAAGTAATAACTTCCAAGACTCAAAGAAACAAAACAAACTGAAAGCAAAAACAAATTGGGTTGTCTCCCATAAAGCTCTTTCTTTATAGCCATTAAGATGGGCATAATAATTGTGAAGATGCTCACTCAGGAATATTGAATTGAAGTGAAAGAGAGCATTAAGAAGCAAAAACACACACACATTTAAGTCTAACCCACTTCCTATGCAAGGGAATTTTGTAAACAAACAAGTTGTTGAAACCAGAGGCAACTTGCATAAGAAGGCAAAAGAAGTGCAACATAAAGACTTTCAGCATAAAACGAGGAAACTTGATATTATTGAGATGCATAAGAACACTTTTCCCTCTCTCATAGTAACTTTTAGTATCATGCATAAACTTAACAATATAACTATCACAAGGGCTATCATAGCAATGATCGCTTATTCTAATAGAAAACATAGGAATACTAGCTCTCATAACACTACTTTGTGAAACAATATTAGAGGTATCCTTACAAAGGATAGTGTGTCCCTCTTTCTCATACTTGGTGACAAAGTATTTCACATTTGCTATTATAGGTTCAATAGCCATTTGTTTATCAGGTTCAACAGCTTCATTTGTACTTTCATTAACCATACTAGCTATCATAGAATGTTCCTTTACCTTAACTGGGAAAGGCATTTTCTCAATATAAGGTTTAGGTAAGACATGAGTAGCAGTATAAACTTCAGTATTTCTTGCAGGAACACTCTTAGCAATATATTTATAAGGTTCATGATACTTATTCCACTTCTTTTTAGGCACTTCAATGTAGGAAGCAAAAGCCTTAAAATAAGAAGCAATAGCTTGAGAGTCTAGACCATAAGCATTTTTAATATTTTGAAAGTCATCAGTTCCCATAAAAGATTCAATGCATTCACAATCATAATTTATACCTGACTTTCTACCTTTGTAATTCTCCCAAGCTTTAGCATTGTCTTGAATACGGTCCATAAGATCCTATTTAGCTTCTTCTCCCATGCGAGTGAATGATCCAGCACAAGAAGCATCCAATAAATCTTTATCATGTAGAGGGAGCCTTGAATAAAAGTTATTGATAATAATATTGTTTGGGAGCTCATGAATGGGACATTTGAGCATTAGTAACTTCAATCTCCCCCAAGCTTGAGCTGTACTCTCTCCATCAAGAGGCCAAAAGTTGTATATTTGATTCCGATCTTTATGAATCTCACTAGGAGAATAAAACTTTGAATAAAAGAGAGGCACTATTTCCTCCCATTCCAGAGCTTGACCATTCTTCAGCAGCTTCTACCATTCCTCAGCTCTTCCTTTCAGTGATAATGAGAATAACTTCTTCTTAACTTGATCTGTAGTAATACCTGCACACTTGAACAACCCGCATAATTCGTGTATAAAGAGTAAATGATCACCGAGATGGATAGTTCCATCCCCAACATAGTAGTTATCCATAACACGATCAATAATTCTTGTAGGTATTTTAAAAACATCATTCTCAGCAGGTGGTGGCTTATCTACTACCTTAGCGGTGGTAGTAGCATTACCAAATAAGAAACTCAGTGAATTATCCATAACAAAAATAAAGCAACTAATAGAAGTAAACAATACTCATAGTAGAAGTTTCCTTTACCAGTTCCACTCTCCAATAGCGCTTCACTCCCCGGCAACGGCGCCAGAAAATAGTCTTGATGACCCACAAGTATAGGGGGTGTATCGCAGTATTTTCGATAAGTAAGAGTGTCAAACCCAACGAGGAGCAGAAGGTGCTGGCTAGTGGTATGGATCATGAATTCTCTGCAAATACTTAGCAAACGGATTTTTACGGTTTTTGATAAAGCAAGTAAACAAAGTACGAGTAAATAAAAGACAGTAGGAATAAATGCAGCAAGTGGCCCAATCCTTTATACAGCAAAGGACAAGCCGGTTGTATTACTTAAGATGACCAAACGTTCTCGAGGACACATTGGAAGACTGTCAAGTGCTTTCGCTTCATATAGTTGATTAATCTTCTTTAGCTTGCTAAGTGTTGTGTGGGTGAACCTGTGCTAATGTACCGACCCATCCAGGACTAATACATACTTGTGATTATACCCCTTGTAAACATCCGTAAGTACAAGAAAGTAATTAAGGTAGAAACCTAACAACAGCTTTGACCTCTAAGATCCCTACTTCCCTTGTGCAATGGTTTCCTAACGGGGTTTCAGGTTTCTGTCACTCTGGCAACCCCTACGATTAGTAGCCAAATACACAATGCATTCCCCTAGGCCCATATAGGTGAAGTGTCATGTAGTCGATGTTCACATGACACCACTAGAAGAAGTACACCACAACTTAAATAACAATCTATCGAATCTTTCTCAACACAACTCCACTACTAATAACATGACTTCTCCCATGTCCTCAAGAACAAAACGAACTACTCACAAGACATCATATGGATCATGATCAGAGATGGAATAATTATGTATAACAATCTAACCATAAACAATAATTCAATGGTTCACTCAATAGCATCAACTACAAAGAGTAATCAACGTCGGGAAAGTTTCCCCTACGAACTATGCAAGATTCAACTCAATTGTTACAGCAATATGGAGATGGTGATGAGGGTTCTGATGATGATGATGGTGGTGGTGATGACGATGATCCTGATGAAGTCCAGCTTGATGGTGGTGTTGATGGCGACGATCTCCCCTCTCCGGGAAGGAATTCCCCGGCAGAAATCTGTCTGCCGGAGAGATCTTTCTCTCTCGGTGTTTTCCGCCCCTTGGCGCGGATTCTTTTCTGGTCGCCTCGAGTCTTAGGGTTTCGGGAGGATGATATACCAGAGGAGAGCCGAGGTGGGTGGGCGGCCACACCACTGCTGGCCTGACCTAGGGATGCCGCGCAGGGTGGTGTGGGCCCCCTGTGGCCCATCTCCACTCCGTCTTCTGGCATCCTTAGTCTTCTGGAAAAATAGGATTTTCCGTATATTTTCCCGGATTTTCTGATATTCGCGAATTTTGTCTCCAAACAGCACCTTTTCCATCAGAATCATGACTGCAGTGGTCCATGCTACAAAAGTCATCAACCATACAAAAACAGATGAAATAACATAAGTATCACCTCTCAATATGAAATATATCAATGAATAATAGCGAATTAAGACATAGAATAGTGATGCAAAATGGACGTATCACACCACATGACCAACACACCGGATGAAGGGAGCATCAGGAAGCAGCGGCAGAGATGGAGGGGCATGGGGCGGCTGCGGGTATCCGGAGTGCCGCCCGTCGGTGGTTGGCGAGACCACGGGACCACGTCCGGACCCGCAAGTTGGGGCATAAGTAGGACCCGGTAGCTCGGGGGCAAGACAACAGGAACTGGCCGGCGGTGGCGGAACGAGAGGTGAGCAGGCGATTGGGGCGGCGCGCGTGTCCAGAAGGAGCGGCAGGCCATGAGTTCCATAGGTGGACTGTGGTGGCCAGCAACGGAGAAGAATTTGGGGATTCCTATCAATTCGTGCTTTGTTTGGGCGTGCTGGAAGATGGCGTCTACGGAAAACAGGAGCCGGCCACCGTGCGGCGGGGGGCAGGGACCAGCTACACGCCGGGGGATCTCACCGGTAGCAGGGTGCCGTGGAGGCTCCTCGGCGAGGTGCGGCGATGCATCGGGCGGCGGCATGCGGCGGCGGGATCGGCGCGCCCTGCAGATACAACTCGGCAATTTTGAGATTAATTGTTTTTCCACCGAACGGTTCAGTTTGACTGGGCGGTGGCAACAACGTGTAATATCTTTGAAAAGTTAGGGGCAAAATCGTCTGAAAAAAGGCTAGTTGACAGAACCGATCCTTCCTTTATTATTAGCTATAGATATAGATATAGATATATAGGATATATTCATACTACACCCGGGTGTAGTTACATCCACACGTGTTTCACATTATATAGGCAGTATCTACCATACCGGAAGGTATGTACGTGTAGTATGAAGTATATAAGAATATTTGGGTAGTATATATTTACTATTTTTTGGTAGTATGTAATTTTTATTCACATACTCCTTTTGTACATATAAATATGACGGTATTTTACATATATAATGCAAACTATGGGTACACTTGCAATTTTTTCACCTAACTTGCTTGTAAGTATCTTAGATATAGTATATGAACATCCTCAAATAGATAAAGTATTACAAAAACTTCCGTAAGGTACTATATGAGACGTGAGTGTAGTTACACCCGAGAGTAAGAAATATTTTACAAAAACTTCCGTAAGATATTAAGATATATATATATATATAGATATAGATATAGATAGATATAGGTATAGGTACTAGCACAAGTGACCGTGCGTTGCACCGGGATAAAGAAATTCTACATATACACTCATTTACTTTCATGTCTAAGAACCCCTTCCTTTCTCTTTCTATTCTTTTTTGTAATGATATAAATTGAAAAGAGATAAAAAAGACGCAGCCATACCTCCTAAAGAAAGCAAAGCAACATGCTCAACTCTCTAGTCATGATCAAGTGTTAATTAATTACTAGCTGAGTGCCCGTGCATTGCTACGGTCTACTTAATTTTTTTTACCGCACATACAAATTTAGTATACATGAAAATTCTTGTCAAAATAGCATAATAGCCATGAGTTTCTAAACGTCAGGGACAACGAACTCATGTGCTAGGGGAATACACTTCAATGGGTGGTTGATGAAAAACGTGTGCATCAGGCAACGGTGTACCAACTCAAGATGATGTTCAGAATCCCATAACATGTATCCTGAATTTAGCGAGCAGGTTTTAGTAGTAGTTGCAAAAAGAATTAGCAAGGAGTCTCACATGTGTGTGAAATTATGTAGTACTAATTCTATCTCAAATGGAGCATGTCTCTTCTTTTGTCGGTCTTCTTGGGAATTTACCACCAATCCACGAGGCAACAAAAAGTAGCAGCAGCATCCACAGAGAAGTGCATTAAGAAAATATGATTGGCCAGGCAAAATAATCAACTCAAGCATATTTTGTAATTATTATTATACACACTATACTATCACCTCCGAGCATACATGATTATGTCATGTACTATCATCATATGATTATCTTTCATCTATATGTACTTCCTCGGATCCATAATAAGTGTCGCTGATTTAGTACAACTAACATAAGTGCATTTCCATTGTGATGTTATTCATTGCATGTTATCACTTGCCACATAAATCGTATTATCACAAAGTTGATTGTCCAAATAATATGCAAAATATGAGATCTCTAAGAAGCATGAGAAATTACGGAGTAGCAAGAACTCCACGACAGTAGCACCACCACATAGTTCAGAATCTCCATTGCCCTCCAAGACTCAATGTTTATGAATGAAATTTCTCTTGGTGACGTTATGCATATTGAAGCCCACATGTTTCAGTGGATGAGCATATCTTGATAGTTAATTACACTTCTGGTGCAGGTACAAATTTAAACCTTTCTCTTCATGATTAGGAGAACTGTAGTGAAAATATGCCAGAAATAGAGCTTTTATTCCACAGCCAATGATCATGTGCAAGAAATCAACGAGCAAGTGTGGAGCTTGGAACTGGGTCCTGTACAGGGCACCTCCCGTATTTTCTTGCTAAGCTCTCATAACATGGGGACAGTGAGTATGTTGTACACATGTACCGGTACTCTGGTTACCATCCTTTGTCTAGACAAGATGTCCATTCCAACAGATTTGCACATGGGGAAATAAAGGCTGTAATATAACATCATATACATATATCTATATATGCATAATTTTCTGTTTGCAAAATTATTTTGGAGCCCAAGGTCTAACTAATCAGGAGGTAGAGAAATGGCATACACATGTGTACCTTACAAGGTCTAACTAATAAAGTGTATGGCCCTCGCTGCGGTTTGCGGTCGTCCCCGGCTTCTACGTTGGGTTGCGGTTGTCGGCGTGGTGGGGCTGCTCGCCGGTGCTTGTGCTGCTCGTGGATGGGGAGGAGCTGGTGCTCTGCTAGCGGGCGTGATTGGTGCGGCGGACGGCGCAGGTGGGGCGTGCCCGCCGACGAGCGGCGCGGGCTGAGTGCGGCTATGGCGTGGTGGTGGCGTGCGTCGCCGGAGCGCAGTGGTGCTGGCAGCGTGGCTGCCGTCGGCGGAAGGCCGGGCCATTCTGGGCTTGGTTTGGGCCTGCAGGGCAGTGGTGGCGCGTGAAGGCCCAGCTCTGGGTCGTCGAAGTTGCTACGGTGGAGGTGGTGCTGCAGATGGTTCCCGCGGCGGTGGTCGGGAGAAGTTTTGCTCCGGTGTTGCATCCTCTCGTCCTCTGCGAGAGATGAATGGCGCCGTGTGTTGCATTCTTTCCTGGCGTCGGAGTTATGGCAAGGCGGAGGATGGCGCTGTGTGGAGGATGGCGGTGGCTGTGGTCTTCGATCCCGCTCGCAGATGTTCCGCCGGCCGGAGGGACCTGTGGAGTGTGTTGGTGGTTGGCGTTGGCATTTTCGTCTTCGGCTAGAAGGAGCGCGGCCTCGGGATTTGCGTGGATGTTGGAGCGGCGGCTCCGGTCTTTGCCTCCCCCTTGTTGCGTTGAGGTGTTGACCTTGTTCGCTTGGGCATCTTGGTCGTCGACCTGTCTGGAGCGTGGCCTCGGGGCAGCGTGTTGTGTCGAGTTGTATCGGTTTTTGGCCAGTTTTCCTCATAAACTATCCATTTCTTTTCTACTATATCAATAAAAAGGAAACTCTTTTGCCTCATTTCAAAAAAAAAGTATGATGCAAAGAATATATGGCATACACAATTTTCTTCTAGTAAAGGTACACTAATAGGTTGACATTAGCAGAAAGAATTTTCGTTTTGCATTCGATAAAACATTTTCCTTCACTCGTTTTCACATGAAAGTTTAAGCCTATACTCTGATGGTATACACACATTGTTTACTATTTGGTATTATCTTTTCTTGTTTATTCTTAAAAAACAAGATGTGATATGATGAAATATTGAATCGAACAATGAATATTATGGGGTGAACCTATCATTGTTCTCATTGTTGTTCTGACTTCCTATAGCAGCCTCCCTATGTTGAAATCAGATTGACCTGCACACAAATTAGCCAATATATTGTTGTTATTGTTGACCTCAATCGGAAGACCCAAAAAAGAACATACCAATAGTAAAGAAGAAAGATCGAGACCATCTGACTTACCTTAGTGAAGTAGGTGACCATGTAGTGCAATACGACACTGAATCTGGGGCCTAGGTTCCGGTCAGTGAGAGTAAAGGAGAATCCAGACTCGATGCAAGCGCTGAATGGGATATTATCTTCTGGTCAGCATAGGAGGCGTTGCCGACACGGAAAAATCTAGCACTTTATTAAAACAGAGAGGAGAGATGCACCGTGGTTCAGCCACCTAGCCGACGACCTGAAGCTGCATCAACGACCTGAAGCAGTATCAATCGCCGAAACGGATTTCCACGATCGGATGACCGCCGGCCGACGAACTGAAGCAACGGTCGCCCCCAAAACACGTCACATCAGAGCTCGCGCAGGTAGTCCCCATGCAACGCCTTGTCCCTTTCATTCATTGGAAGGCCCTCCGCCTCTGCACAGAGGAGCACCAGCATGGCGGGCGGCTGTAGGGTGACCGACTGGCCCTAGCGTTGTAGCCGGAGGACTAAGTCGCCATGTCGAGTGAGCGACGAGGGGACGAGGAACAGAGGAAAACGTCCGAGGGATAAGAAAAGAGATAATCGAACCGGTAAGTTAACCTCGCGGGGGCAAAGTTTTGTAAATATTTTGGAGTAAAGGGGCAATTTTTAGACGACCTACCGGACCATCAAGACCCTAAGACTTTTAATAGTATAGATTTGAATGGAGCCATGATCCATAAAAGTAATCCTTGTATGAGAAACATCATGATAGAAAAAAAACAATGGATGCATTTTCGGAGAGATAGAAACTGATAGTAGACTTTGCTACTACAAATTGCCCAGCTTACAACATATAATCGTTTTATTGACCAATGGGGTATTTCGTTCGATGCTGAATTCAGAACTACTAAATTTGCTGCTCAATTCATATGTCAGTCCATCGGAAAATACAGCTCAAGATTTGCATTAGCAGAGACATCGCGGATCGACTCCATGTCGGGTTTCAGCACTGCGCTTAGCTGTCGGTCGACGTCTCGATCGATCTTGCTCCTCCATCCGGTCACAACCCTGCCGCCATGCTGCACCGACCGCGTCATTGCTCTGCCGGCCGACGCCACTATCCGAAATTAACATTTTTTCAACTGAACATGTCACTTATTATACCACGCAGATCTTTACAAATAAACTAAAAAAAGGCTCTTTCTTCTATCTCCAGTGGACATCACCTCCACCGTCGGCGAAGATGCAGCGAAACTTCTCTTGTAATATGTACTTCTGACTCTACCGTATTACTGGATTGCTAGGAGGAGTAGGATCCGTCCACCGTCGGCGGATTCGAACCTGGGTAAATCTTGTGTGCTCACCGTCCTGGAATACCGTCGCCTGACACCGCCTTTCTCCAAACGCCTCGAGGATCCCCTCTCAGCATACATGTCTTCAATCCGACGAAGGTTGGCGCCCACCGTGGGGCAGGTGAGTTTCGGATCTGCATTCCGGGCGGAATCTGCACAAATCGGAATCGGCAAGGCAATCGCGATCAGCCAGGTCCTCTACGCCAGCGACGTCCCTCTTGTCCTTCTCGACGAGACTTGGATTCTGGATAGGGAACCTATGGCCACCTACACAATAATGTCCTTTGGCGATATCGATGTTTACCTCGGTTTCGCCAAACCTGCCCAACCCACCCCAGCGGTGATGATACAGGCAGACGAAACTTGTGGATCCACTTTTCTGCGAAAGCGATAGAGTTTCAGGTCTCAGAAAATCCTAATCCCACCCAGCCCGCACCTGAAGCGGAGATAGTGGAGAAGATCAGATTTGAAGCAGATCTCCCCAAGGATGTCAAATCTGAGGAAGATCAAAGCAACAACAGCTCTGGATCCGGCTCTGCCGATGCTGGAGTAGGAAAATCACCCCTGAGGCACACCGTGATGTTGATGATGAATAGTTCCATAGTTAACACGCAAACATTTCGAGGAGGCCAACGAAGAAAGTCGCAACAACCTCAGGGTGCACGCATCGCACTTCATCAGATACGTTGGATCCGGATCTAACTCTGCCGATGCTGGAGACGACAATGACTCGGTGCTAGAGGCAATCGGAACAAACACTAACTTACCGACATCCTTAGATGGTTCCATGACGTCAGCAGAATTCCGAAAGTTCTCCACGGAAATTGAAACGGAAATCAACTCCAAGGCTGCGGAAGAAGGAGAAGCTATGGATCAAAGCGCGTACAATAGTATGGATGAAGGATCCGATTAAAACTCTCCCAGACCGCATAATGATATGGATCTCGGAGATGATCCCGACGTCCAGATGTCCAAGAGTACTTATAGAATCTTGACTCCAGGAATTGGACCCAAAGCTATCTTTTCTACCGATACCACCAATAAGGCAAAGAAGAAAAAGAAGAATACTCCGGCTAAGGATCCTCCAGCTAATGAAGGGACCACCGAAGAATACGAAGAGGATTCAGACGGAGCTTTGATCCCTGATGAACCAAAAGGTACTCCATTGGATGGAGACGTGGTTACCCCTGGTGCCCGTAAGATTCTCGGACACGCGCTCACCACACTGATGCATTCAAAATGCATATACTTTTCCATGTACTTTGCCTCATAGTTTGCTCTGGAATCCTCCCATATTTGATTAAAATTGCAGAATCTCATGTTGTTTTTAGCAAAGTCTCGTTTCTGGTTGTGTTTGCAGGAAATAAAATTGGGGAAAAATACCATACCACTTTTTTATCGAAAGGAGTTTGAGCATTGGACGGACATGAGAGAGTGCCCGAGGCCCAAACGGGCACACCACACGTGGCCAGGTAGTGGGGCCACGTGTGGCATGCTCGTTTGGCCCACGAGCGTCGTCTCGCCTTCAGTTTTCGCGTACTCCCTTATATACCCCAAAAACTAGTTGCCCCAGGGGGAGCTTTTCGCGAAATGGAGCACCACCAGAGCCACGATCTTCGATTTTAGGGTCAGATTGATCTAGGATTTCTCCCCCGAGGGAGGGATCCGAAGGCCGTCTTGACCATCATATTCACCGCCTTCATCCGCATCAACCATGAGCTCCATCTCCCCCACCATGGGTGAGTAGTTCGCTGTAGGCATATGAGGTGGATGGGGATTGGATGAGATTGATCATGTAATTGTATTAGTTGTTCGATATTTGAGGGGGTTTGTCTTGAAGATATTCTTGTATTGTGTTGATGCATTTAGCTATGTTTAATGCTTGCTACTAGGACCTGAGTGGCATGATTTCAGAACTGAACTTATTTTGCCCTATCATATAATTGATTTTGGTGTCTATGTGCAAAGTGTATAGTTTATTATTATATTGAACATGTGAACCCTAAAACGACATATAGGGAAAACAAGGAGTAGATGTTTTAGTTTGAGGATTCTATGTGTTCATGGAGTGTTAATGCGTTGTTCCGAGATATTCAAAAGGGTAGACCTTAATTACCTATAGTTCCAAGTTGGCCCCGGTGAAATGGGCAGGTAGGACAATAGATGTTGTGCAAATTCTCTTGGTTAGTACGCATAACTAAATTCGGAGCACATACCTACACACATGGGAGTTAGAGAAAAACCCCATGCTATTTTTTATTTTATTATATGATCAATATTACTCATGCAGCACCCCGCTATCACCTCATGCCTGTGTTTTAATCTCTGAGAGTTAAACATTCACTACTTATAACCCCCAAGTGCAGGGGATCACCGTAGTACATCTCAATGTGGAAGTAGGGTATCGATCCAAGGAGCAAGAAGGAAAATCTATATATTCTCTACAACTAAAGTGTCACAAGTTTTAGTTGATTATGCACTAAACAAGTTTTAAGGAATAAGATGGTTGTGTTAATAAATGCAAATATAATGTAACAAAACAAGAATTTAAAAGTATCCCAATCCTCTTCAATGCAAGAGGACAAGACAAGGTTTTTTTATTATGGGAACATTGGACATGGGTTCATGGGTTCACTTAATCCTCTCTTGTCCATCTATGGTGATTATCATGTTATAGATAGTAAAGGTACACATAATTTCAATGTTTTAATTATACTTTTATGGTGGCTACATGTCGTAAAACACATAGGTGAAAGAATTACTCCTTTGTGTTGCTAGGTCACCCTTGCAATAAGGATAGCATTTGGTTTGTGTCACGCCACACATCATACTTCTCCCTTTTTACCCTACATAAAGGATGTTGGGCTGCATTGCTATCACTCAATTAATATGCCGTTGTCACTCGGCCACCCATTGCCTACATTCATCATACTTCTTAATGGAAAACATTATAAGCACTAGTTCAATGATTCATATGTTGTGATATGTTGTTAGTATTATCACATCTCTCTCATCTACCCCTAGTTGGTGGTGTAAATCACCTCATGATATGTATAAACAAGGAATTATTTATAGATCTAAACCATTACATGCATCATAGAATATTCCCAAAAGTATGACAAACCATACAAGATGTTGGGTTCGTAGCATAGAAAATAAAAAAATCCTATGATGGGAACTACTAAGCACCAAGATCTATCTACTAGATATAAGCAACGGGTGGATATACATCCATAGAGAACATACCCTTGTAGGCCGACAAAGTGTAACAAGGTTGAACTCGTGGATGATGTAGTCAAACCCTTGCTGATCTCAGGATCGAGAAGAAGTCCAGCGAGTCCAGCAGGTCCAGCACCAGCACGTCTAGTAGGTCCAGCACCAGCAAGTGTAGCACCACAAAGCAGCGGTGCATACGTGATCGCACACACGTCTGGTACCCCTCCAACCTCTGCATCCTCGCTCCAGCGATGAAGCAGAAGCAGCAACTCCTTTCTAGATAAAGCCACCAGGAACATGTATCTCGCTAATCCGAGACCATGGGGAATAATTTCTAGAGGGGGAGAGAGATCCTTCTCGGGGAGGTGTGAGTGAGAAGGAGGGAGAGGGGGCAGCCCCTCCCCATGGACAACGGCCATGCTGGGTGCCCCCACATCTTCCTCATTCATGTGGTGGAAGCTCCACTCACATAAATTTGGCCCTCCATTTTCTCCACTCAAAATGCATTAAAGTTCCACCAAATTTAATACAACCCTCACTTAATAAAACTATTTTATTTATTTTATTCAGAATTTTGTTAATTACTTTAATTAACAAACATTCACATAAAACCCCCTCCAACATTTCAATATCACATGTAGAACCAATTTCAGCAATTTCACCCGAAACAATTTCGGTGTCCATTGAAATAATTCTAGCACTTTGTAATTCATTTGTCTAGAACACATATGATCCAAATGGTGTCGGTAACCCTTAAGTGTGTCATCCTACGGTTCGTGAATAATGCAGACATGATCGAGACCATTCTCCGATCAATAATCAGAAGCAGGACCTGGAGATCCATACTGACTCCCACATATTCAATGATGACTTCTTGTGATTGTGAGAACCTTTAACGCTAGTAACTTAATCCCTCAGTCTCGTGATATATTACATGTCTGAGATTCGATCATCGGTATCTCTATACCTAGTTTGATCTCGTTACCAACATGCACTCTTTTCTCGTTCGAGTGATATAACATTCTAGTGATCTGATCACTTGTTTGCAAGCTATCTCAATGTGATATCACCGAGAGGGCCCAAAGTATATCTATCCGTCATCGGGATGGACAAATCCCACTCTTGATCCATGAGCCTCAACATAACACCTTCGGAGTATCTCAACCCACCTTTATAGTCACCCTGTTACGGTGTGACGTTTGATGTTATCAAGTTACTCTTCTAGTGTTAGCAATTAACATGATCTCATGGTCTAAGGACTAAGGTTACTTCGTATGATGTTATATAAATATAAACATAATGACTTTGATCGTAATGCTATACTTTGGATGAATGTTCATCACATCATTCACCAATGATGTGACCTTGTTATTAACAGCATCCAATGTTCATGATCAGGAAACCTTGATCATCTTGTTAATCAACGAGCTAGTTTATAAGAGTCATAACTAGGAACCCTTTATTTGTTTATTAAACACACACATATTAATGTTTCCAATTAATACAATTATAGCATGCAAAATAAACATTTATCATAAACATGGAATACATATAATAACAACTTTATTATTGCCTCTCAGGGCATATTCTCTTCAGTCTCCCACTTGCACTAGAGACAATAATCTAGTTTACATAGTGATAAATCTAACACCCATGGAGTTATGGTGTTGATCATGTTTTTCCCTAGGGAGAACTTTAGTCAACAGATCTGCTACATTTAGGTCCATGTGTATTTTACAAATCCTTATATCTCCATCCTTGACATGCTCGCGGATGGAGTGAAACCGGCGCTTAATATGCTTGGAATTCTTGTGAGACCTTGGTTCTTTGGCGTTGGCTATGGCTCCATTGTTGTCACAACAAATCACCATTGGGTCCAATGGAGTAGGAACCACACCTAGTTCAGTTATGAACTCCTTCATCCAAACTCTTTCCCATGCTGCTTCTGAAGCAACAACATATTCCGCCTCCGTTGTTGATCCATCCACCACAGGTTGTTTGGAACTCCTCCAATGAATTGTTGCTCCGTTCAAGAGAAATACGTATCCGGATTGAGACTTAGAGTCATCCAGATCAGTGTCAAAGCTAGCATCGACATAACACTTAGTGACATGGGTATGATAACTCGGATGCTCACTATTCGCTACCCTACATCGGGTAAAAGGCATACGGCCCATAAGGGATTCAAGATAAAAACCCAAGAAAGCAACCGATAGAGACTCTTTATTGTATTAGAAAAGAAAATACAAACTGACATTATGTTGGTATTGTAATCACGCGTATATGAAACCTATCCGCATACAACTTTGAGACCCGACCTATTATATATAGGGTGGGAGAAGCCCAAGCGAGGGTACCGAAATCTAGTAGACAACTTGTAATAGAGTGTTTCCCCAGTATTCAGGCGACTTTGTCTTCATTGTTTTCCCTGACATCCAATGAAATCCCCAGGGTTCTCTTTTCTGTGATACCCCAAGTCCATCATCATGGGCATTGCCAAGGTTACCCCTCGTCAATTGGCACCGTCTGTGGGATTTCCGCAAAACCTCAAGTCCATCATCAGCGACCAGCTCTTCTTCACCTCCGTATACAAGAAACATATCTTTGTTCTTCTTAAGTACTTAAGGATATTCTTAACCGCTATCCAGTGTTCTGAACCTGGATCAGATTGGTACCTACTAGTCAAACTAATAACATGTGTCACATCCGGTCTTGTACATAGCATGGCGTACATTATAGAGCCTATGGCTGAAGCATAGGGGATATTATCCATTATCTCTCTTTCTTCCGCCGTAGCCGGACTTTGAGTCTTACTAAATGTTTTGCCTTGCAACATAGGTAAGAACCCCTTCTTACTTCTGTCCATATTAAACTTCTTTAATATCTTATCAAGGTATGTACTTTGTGATAGCCCAATTAGGCGTCTTGATCTATCTCTATAGATCTTAATGCCTAATATATATGATGCTTCACCAAGGTCCTTCATCGAAAATTTGCTGTTTAGATAAGTTTTAACACTGTTTAAAAGATCTATATCATTTCCAATCAATAATATGTCATGCACATATAATATCAGAAATGCCACATTGCTCCCACTCACTTTCTTATAAATACAAGCCTCCCCATAAGTTTGGACAAATCCAAACTCTTTGATCACCTCATCAAAGCGGAGATTCCAACTCTAGGATGCTTGCTTCAGTCCATAGATGGATCGATGAAGCTTGCATACCTTATCAACATCTTTAGGATCGACAAAACCCTTAGGTTGTATCATATACAACTCTTCTTCAATATTACCATTGAGGAACGCAGTTTTGACATCCATCTGCCATATTTCATATCGAAATATGCAGCAATTGCTAACATAATCCTAACGGACTTTAGCATCGCTACGGGAGAGAATGTCTCATTATAGTCAACTGCTTGAATTTTTCGAAACCCCTTTGCGACAAGTCGAGCTTTATAGATGGTCACATTACCATCAACATCAGTTTTTCTTTTGAAAATCCATTTATTCTCAACGGCCTTTTGGTCATGAGGTAAATGCACCAAGGTCCAAACCTGGTTTTCGTACATGGATTCCATCTCGGATTTCATGGCTTCTAGGCATTTATTGGAATTCGGGCTCATCATCGCTTCTTCATATGTCGCAGGGTCATCTATTTCATCAACCATGAAACTCATGAGAGGATTCCCGTATAGTTTAGGAGCTGCACGTGTCCTACTCGACCTGCGAGGTTTGGTAGTGTCCTCTTTCGGAGTTCCATGATCATTATCATTAGTTCCTTCTTCATTTGGTGAATTCAACTCTGAAACAATTTCTGGCGCCGCGCCACTCGCCGTTCATGAAGAGAAGGTTCAATAACCTCTTCAACTTCTACCTTCCAACTACACACGCCTTTCACGAGAAACTCTTTCTCTAAAAAGGATCCATTCTTGGCAAAAAACCTTGCCCTTGGATTTGTGATAGAAGGAATACCCAATTGTTTCTTTAGGGTATCCTATGAAGATAAAATTTTCCACTTTGGGTTCGAGTTTATCAGGCTGAAGTTTCTTCACATAAACATCGCATCCCCAAACTTTAAGAAATGACAGCTTAGGTTTGTTTCCAAACCATAATTCATACAATGTCGTTTCAACGGATTTAGATGGTGCCCGATTTAAAGTGAATGCAGTGGTTTCCAGTGCATAACCCCAAAATGACAGTGGCAAGTCAGTCAGAGACATCATAGATCGAACCATATCCAATAAAGTACGATTACGATGTTCTGACACACCATTACGCTGTGGTGTTCCCACAGGTGTGAGTTGTGAAACTATTGCACACTCTCTCATATGTGCGCTAAACTCGTAATTCAGATACTCACCTCCACGGTCAGACCGTAGAAATTTGATCTTTCTATTATGATAATTTTCCACTTCACTCTGAAATTCCTTGAACTTTCAAAGGTTTCAGACTTGTGTTTCATCAAATAGATATACCCGGATATACTCAAATCATCTGTGAAAGTAACAAAATAACGATATCCACCTCGCGCTGACACACTCATTGGACCACACACATCAGTATGTATGATTTCTAATAAATCTGTCGCCCGCTCCATTGTATCGGAAAACGGGGTTCTAGTCATCTTGCCCATAAGGCTTGGCTCACATGTATCAAATGATTCAAAATAAAGTGATTCCAAAAGTCCATCAAAATGGAGTTTCTTCATGTGTTTAACGCCAATATGACCTAGATAGCAGTGCCACATATATGCAGATATATGATTATCAAGTTTAATCCTTTTAGCATCAACACTATGAATATGTGTATCGGTAATATCGAGATTCAATAGAAATAAACCATTCATCATAGGTGCATGATCATAAAAGATATTATCCATATAAATCGAACAACCATTGTTTTCGGATTTAAACGAATAACAACTTTGAAATAAACACGATCCGGATACAGTGTTCATGCTCAGTGCAGGCACCAAATAAGAATTATTTAGATTTATCACTAACCCCGACGGCATATGGAGAGGTAGCATTCCGACTATGATCACATCAACTCTTGATCCATCGCTGATACACATCATGACCTCATCCCTTGCTAGCTGTCGCTTGTTCCGCAACCCCTAAATCGAGTTACATATATTAGCAACTGATCCAATATCAAATACCCAGGTGCTACTGCGAGTACTAGTCAAAGACATATCAATAACATGTATATCACATATACCTTTGTTTGCCTTGCCGTCCTTCTTGTCCGCCAAATACTTGGGGCAGGTGCGCTTCCAATGGCTAGTCCCCTTGCAATTGTAGCACTTGGTATCAGACTTAGGGCCAGCTCAGGATTTCTTTTCTGGCACAACAACAGATTTGTCGCCCTTCTTTCCCTTCTGCTTACCCTTCTTGTCTTTCTTGGAACCGGTGGTCATATTGATCATCAACACTTGATGCTCTTTCCTGATCTCCACTTCTACAGTCTTAAGCATTGACATAAGCTTGGGGAGAGACTTCTTCATGCCCTGCATGTTATAGTTCATCACGAAGGTCTTGTAGCTAGGTGGCAGAGATTGGAGAACATGATGTATGCCTAAGTCAATGGGAATCGTTATTCCCAAGGACACAAGCTTATCGGTGTACCCAGACATTTTGAGTATGTGCTCACTAATAGAGCTATTCTCTTCCATCATGCAGATAAAGAACTTTTTAGAAGCATTATAACTCTCTACGGTAGCATGGGTATCGAAAATCATTTTCAATTTACCCATGGTATCAAAGGCATTGCCATTCTTGAAATGCTTTCGGATTTCCAGCTCTAGCCCATATAGTATGCCGCAATGAACTAAGTTGTGGTCTTCCTGACAAGTCAAATAGACGTTCTTTTCCTCGTCAGGGGCATCAGGAGCTGGTGGGGGGCCTAGCGGTGCTTATAGCACATATTGCTTTTGTGCAACAGTGAGGAGAATCCTCAAATTCATGGCCCAGTTGGTAAAGTTGCTACCATTCGCCACAAGTTTCTCTTTCTCCATGAACATATTGAAATTAAAAGCACATGGTGCCATCTACAATAGAATTTGTAAAGTTTATTTAGACTAAGTTTATGATAGATCGAGTTTAACTAATCCAAATTATGAATGAACTCCCACTCAAAAACAACATCTCTCGTGTCTTTTTGGTGATTACATGAACCAAATCCACTACACCAAGTCCGGTCATCACGTGAGTCGGTGTAGTCTCAAAGGAGAGCATCTATATGGGTATCATATCAACTATATGACTCATGCTTAACCTTTCGGTTAGTGTTCTGAGGCCATGTCTGTACATGCTAGGCTCGCCAAGTAAGAACCTTAGTATCCGCGTGTGTAAAACTGTCTTACACCTGTTGTATGAAGGAGTGGAGTCAAAAATACCCAATCATCACGTGATTCCTTGAAACAACGATCCATAGAATGGTGCATACTAAGGGAGAACACATTTTTATGTTGATATCTAAATGAGGGATCATCTTATAATGCTACTAAAATGCCAAACAAGCAATATAAGATGCAAACATCATATGCATACAATGAAATGATATGGTTCTTGCACTTGATCACTATCATGTGGATCGTGGTATGATCTTTATCATTCCTTTGTGTGTAAGGACAAGATATATGGAACTTACACATTAGGTATGTTGTAAGAGTATCAACTATACATCAACTTACAACATTACCATATCAAGACACTAGCCCAACAACAATCTAAACTAGACATCTCTAATTTATCAATTGTATGTTTTACGTGGCTTAGGGCTTTTGAAGATAGAACCGGTCTTACCTACGAACATGGAACCACAACGATGATAACCAAATTATTAGCAACACATTGTAAATCAGATATTGACTATAGTAGGAGAGATAGACATCCGCTAGCCACTTATGCAAAACTAGTCGCATGTTAATCGTGGAATAGGTCTCATGTGCAAGGGCATGTAAAGTAATCCAGACCACTTCATCCCAGTATGCCACCAATATCCAAAATACATGAAAGAAGCAATAACATGATCATCATCACCCACATACTCTTATGTGTACTACCCGTGCAAAGCATCTACGCATAGATCAGGCTCTGATACCACTGTTGGGTTCGCAACATAGAAAACAAAAAAATTCCTACGATGGGAACTACTAAGCACCAAGATCTATCTACTAGATACAAGCAACAGGTGGATACACATCCATAGAGAACATACCCTTGTAGACCGACAAAGTATAACGAGGTTGAACTCGTGGATGATGTAGTCGAACGCTTGTCGATCTCAAGATCGAGAAGATGTCCATCGAGTCCAGCAGGTCCAGTAGGTTCAGCACCAGCAAGTCCACCACTGCAAAGCAGCAGTGCATCTATGATCGCACACATGTCCGGTACCCCGACAACATCTGCTTCCTCGCTCTAGTGATGAAGTGGAAGCAGCTACTCCTTTCTAGATAAAGCCACCGGGAACATGTATCTCGCTAATCCGTGACCATGGGGAATAATTTCTAGAGGGGGAGAGAGATCCTTCATGAGGAGGTGTGAGTGAGAAGGAGGGAGAGGGGGACCTTTTATAGGGAGAGGGAGAAGCCCCTCCCCATGGACGACAGCCATGGTGGGTGCCTCCACCTCTTCCTCATTCATGTGGTGGAAGCTCCACTCACATAAATTTGGCTCTCCATTTTCTCCACTCAAAATGCATTAAAATTTCCATCAAATTTAATACAACTCTCATTTAATAAAACTCTTTTATTTATTTTATTAAGAATTTTGTTAATTACTTTAATTAACAAACATTCACATAAAACCCCCTGCAACATTTTAATATTATATGCAGAACCAATTTCAGCAATTTCACCCAAAACAATTTCGGTGTCCATTGAAATAATTCCAGTGCTTTGTAATTCTTTTATCTGGAACACATTTTCTCCAAATCGTGTCGATATCCCTTAAGTGTGTCACCCTACGGTTCGCGAATAATGCAGACATGATCGATACCATTCTTCAATCAATAATCAGAAGTGGAACCTGGAGATCCATGCTGACTCCCACATATTCAATTTTGACTTCTTGTGATCGTGAGAACCTTTACAGCTATTAACTTAATCCCTTCGTATCGCGATATATTACATTTTCGAGATTCTATCATTAGTATCTCCATACCTAGTTTTATCT
The DNA here is from genome assembly GCA_023614405.1 of Avena insularis. Classification (NCBI taxonomy): domain Eukaryota; kingdom Viridiplantae; phylum Streptophyta; class Magnoliopsida; order Poales; family Poaceae; genus Avena; species Avena insularis. The sequence continues at coordinate 204,242,522 of CM042694.1, forward strand.
TTACCGACATGCACTCTTTTCTCATTCCCGTGATGTAACATTCTAGTGATCACATCACTTGCTTGCAAGCTATCTAAATGTGATATCACTGAGAGGGCCTAGAGTATTTGTATTCGTCATCGGGATGGATAAGTCTCACTCTTAATCCATGAGCCTCAACATAACATCTTCTGAGTATCTGAACCCACCTTTATACTCACCCTATTACAGTGTGACGTTTGATGTTATCAAGTTACTCCTCTAGTGTTAGCAATTAACATGATCTCATGGTCTAAGGACTAAGATTACTTATTATGATGTTATAGCAATATAAACATAATGACTTTGATAGTAATGCTATACTCCGGATAAATGTTCATCACATCATTCACCAATGCTGTGACCTTGTTATTAACAACATCCAATGTCCATGATCAGGAAACCTTAATCATCTTGTTAATCAACAAGTTAGTTTATAAGAGAGGCATAACTAGGAACCCTTTATTTGTTTATTATACACACATGTATTAACGTTTCCAATTAATACAATTATATCATGCAAAATAAACATTTATCATAAACACGAAATACATATAATAACAACTCTATTATTGCCTCTCAAGGCATATTCCCTTCACAAGATCCAACACAACGGTAAATGAATATAAAACATGGAGATCATTGGTAAATCCCCAAAAATCAATATAGAACATGGATATAACATTATATATGATGCAAATATGTCGGAAAACATGTTAACAAACTACAAAGTTCATGTATGCATTTTACATGCATCAACATCCCCAAGCTTAACCTATGCTCATCCTCGACCATGAAGGTGATAAAACTAAACATGGACTTTGGAGTTTGTTACCATTGCTTCCTTCATCATCATGTAGAGTTCATAGGCTCAATTCGTTTCAATGAAACATAATATGCAAGTGTACTATCAAGTTGTATCTTTTACACATCTATAAATAAGCTAAATAATAAGTGATGGTGTGATAAAACAAATGATGAAAAAAATAAACATTCAAGCACACTTTGATGAACCTATAGAATTAGAGACACTTTTCATGATTGGCATTGCTGTTTTCATGCTGTTATTTTTTGGCTACTTCTTAGTTTCATGCCCTTCACTAGAAGACTCACTTCTTAGTTTTATGTCTTCCCTTGAGATGTTTTGCTTCCCGTACCAAAAGTAAGCATTAAATACATTTGTTAATCCTCCAAAGAATAAAAAATAGATTTTTTATCTATGTAATTCATGTCAACAATACTAATAAGGATGGGGTTCCATGGATCTTTTTTCTTTCGCTTTGTTTTAAATCTTCATATGGTTTATGTGCTAAACATATTACAAGTTGATTGTTTCATGCACCTAGTATATGACATTGCACTCCTCATGCTACTCAACTTAGTCCTGTCATTCTGTACTCATGTTGGTCTATGAAACCGCATCACTGAAGTACCTCTTGCCCCTGTGTAGCTATATACCCCCTTTTGGAATTTATTTATTTGCTTATTTGCTCATTCATTCAGCATAAAAGATAATATAATTCCTTGGTTGTGTTCAAGCTAGGAGGGGGCAGTGTATCTACTCCACAAGAACAAGAAAAACAGACATATGAATCATATCAGCAAGGACCATCATGTCGTAAGTTTCCACCATGTCATGCATGGCTCTGGCTAGCGGTTCAGGAGCATTTTCTACCAACATGCCTACTCTAGTGTGCACACTTCATTTCACATCATTGTAATCCATAGGTAGAACTTAAACATGATTAATATTCAACATTTAACATTGAAAACTTTATGCCATTCCAGTCATGGTTTAGCTAACAACCACTAATAAGATGTGAAGCACAAAAATTTCCATAGCGGTATCACCCCAAACCTTACTTTCTTATGAGCTTTAAAATACATGAAAAGGGTGTTTTAAGAGTGTTTGGAGGATTAACATACATATATACTTGAAAGTAGCTTTTTCCACAAGTAGGTGGATATGCCTAGTCTAGTTTTAAGGGGCTTGGAACAAGTCTTAACTTGTGTAGAAAAGGCTTAGCAAAAAAAGATCTAAAGAGTGTGCCATCTAGTTTATAATGTCAACATTTATTTTCTCACCTTGCTTCTTAATGTTTAACATAAATATGCACAAGAAAAGGATACAAATTAATAGGCATAAAACAGATCATGTTTCATATAAAGTACTTGAGCTTAAGAACTAGAAACAACATGAATTTCAGCTTTTGTTTTTATCTCCCCTTTTCTTTTATTCCATGCCATTATTTTATAGTTTTAATTAAGGTGAAGTTTCTTTTTAGTAGCCGATCATAAATATTTATTATAAGGGTGGTGGTGGTCTTTTTAATGCAAAACAAAAAAGTAAAATGACAAAACAAACGCTCCAAGTTTCTACGATAGTTCTATGTTGCTTAGGAAACAAAGTTTAGAGGTTTGCAAACCGACAGTTGAGTTGGTCCAGTGGGGTACCTTGGAATCCCCAAGCTTATGGTTTTCACCATCCTTGGATTTCTCTTGGTGTGTTGTTCCTCTATTCCCTGTCAAAAAATGTAAGGTCCCCAACCTTTAATAAGATTGAGCCCCCTGTGTTTACAATGCTAGTCCCTGGATCAATAGCTAGCATCCACAGTTTAGATGTAATATCAAGAAACAAAGGTCATAATACAACTTTATAACCAGGAATAAAATAATTTTATTACATCAAACATAGCTCATTGGCTATTTACATTACATTGCAGCGGAATAACTATAGTCATGGGTCCTTCATCTTCAAAGTGCCACAGGAAGACATGTTGGTTGTAGACTTGTAATCCTAATCAATCAATCCTCACTAAAATCAATCAAACCTGCAACATTAAAAGTTACAGCCACAAGGGTCAATACATTTGAATTGTATTGGCAAGTGATACTTTGGTAGTATAGTGGAGGCTATCATCTATATGCATTTGGCTAAGTGGAGCTGAGGCTTGCATTGCTCAAAATAGATTTTTTCCTATCATTTTGAAAACACTAAGTTTTTGTTTAGCAAAAACTTTCCAAGACATCTACTAATCAAAGACTGGAGATCCACTCAGGGCATCTACCAATCAAAGACTGAAGATTTGCTTGGCAAAAACAATTTTCCTCAATCAATGATTTCAAGATCCTTGTACCAAGCCATCTCTCCATCAAAGATTGAAGAATTTCACACAACCCTTGTTCACCCACAAATTTTAATTTAGAAATTTGAGTGATGAGATTCTTGATTGCTTCCATTTCTTGATGCTCAAATTGTCCTTTACCAGGGACATGGCTAAGTACTTAGGTTTTACACTCTGCAGAGGTGGTGCACTTTCCCCACAAGACTTGGTTTCCCAAGACAAGATCTGTCAGAAGCTTTCCCTTAGACCATCATGGACGCGTTCCAACCTATCAAACACTACCACCAACTGTCCATATGGCTAAGTTCTTGCAACCTATATGATCATGGCAGAGCCCATATTGCCAAGTGGTTGCACTTGAAGCTCTCAACATTTGACATCTCAAATCTCTTTGTTCCTGGGTGGCCATCCACAAGTGAGATACACTAAGGTAAACCATAAAAATGGGCCTTGTGAACCACTCAACACAAACCATTCCTTCCATTCCACCCAGGTGATTTATTCACTTAGTTGTTTTATTAAACAAAACATAAGTCCACAGACTTAGAATATTTTTCCATAGTGTGAATATATATATATACCACCCATGTTTTCTATTAGCTAGGCTAAGCTTGATAGTACTAGGATTCTTAACTTAGGAAAATCCTACTAAGGATTCATCTACTAGGTTTTCCTATAGTAAGATCTATACTTAGCAAAATAAAAACCATGCAAGTTTTACTTGGCAAAAACACTAATGCATAGTGAAAATAATGGGATAATAATATGAAGCATCACTTGCCTTTTTGGTAGAGGGTATAGGTTTACTTCCTTGTCCTTGCAACAATCACACTCTTCAAGTCACTACAAACAATCAAGCAAGGCACAAACTCAATCTACTAATCAAGCAAAACAACACACCCAAAACAACAAAGTCAAAGAAATGCATGCAAGCATGCCAAGCTTTGCTTTGTTTGAAAAAGTGGTTCCTAGTGGGTCATAGACATTTGGGTACACCTAATGGTCATTTTGTAAAGTGGCAAAGTCATTTGCAAAAGGGTCTCTATTAGGTTTCCTAAACTTTGTAAGATCCAAATTGGTCATTTACCAAAGTGGCAAAGTTGTTAGCAAAAGGTTTCACCTCAAAACCATTTCAAACAAGGCACCTATTTGGTCATTTTATGTGGTGAAGAAATATTTTTCCTAAGGCCTTAACCTATAGGGTTCACCAAATGAGTTGCTATTGCAAAACTTGGTGTTTGGGTCAGTAGGTTTGGTCCAAAACATTTTCTCAAAGTTTTCTTTATGAAAGCATTTTCATAAACAAAACAATGGTTTTTAATTAGCTAGAAAGGGACTAAACCAATTAATCCATTCTAAACTTTTCAAAAATCAATTTCCAAACTATGGGTTGGTTCCTAGGGTCAGTAAGGTCTCAACAAACCAATTTGCAAAGGTTCTAACCCTAAAAACATTTTTAAACAATTTTCCTAATGTTAGCAAGCACACAAAAGAATCTGTAAAGTTAAACAAGCTAACAGATACTATTTGCTAAACTAAGGGAAGGGTTGGTTAGGGTTTGTCTTGCTGATTCCAACGACATAAAATTTGTAATTTTTGGATGTGTGGATCAAAAGATACATGGGTTTGAAAATGGCAAAAGTTTCTGTTTTCAAATCTCTTTTAAACAGATCTAGTGCCACGCGTTGCGCTGTGATTGGCCGGTACCGGTTCGGCCGGATCGGCTCTGTGGAACGTTAGATTAAGTTAGATCGCACGGCACAGGGCGCGTACCTCTTCGCGGTTAAGTGATCTATCTAGTGCGTCCGATCTAGATCGAACGGCTGCGGCAGGCTCGACCTAAAGCTAGCGGCGCTGCGGTGGCTACCGGCAGCGGAGCGATCGGTCGACGACGGCGGCGACGCTACAGGAGGTGAGGGAGAAAGGGGAGATGCTCACCAGGCTCAGGAGGTCACGGCGAAGCTCAAGGTACTGACGGTTCGACGAGGGGCGCTCTGGTTCAGCCGCGATTCCTCGCCGGAGTAGTGGACGGCGACGGACGGTTCTGTCCACGGTCAAAGACGAGGCTGTGGTCCACGAGAAAACAAATAGATGACTGGGTTAGACGTAGGAGATCATGGCGGAGCTGTGAGCGTGAACGAGAAGGGTTGGGGTAGTCTGATTTACCAGAGAGGTTCCGCCGGAGTTTGCAGACAGACGGTGGCGCTCAGGTTGACGACGAGTCGTTGCCGCAGATCGCCCTAAGGCAAGACAGAAGCAAGTTCAGATGCGCAAGAGTAAGGCGATGCTGTGCGCGTGATCTTGGAGGCGCGGGGTGGTCGGTGTTCACCTGGATTGCTTGACGGAGCAATGGCAGACGGCGACGCTTGCTCGGTGTCGTCGTTGTCGACGCTCTGGGGCGCCCGCAGATGAGTGACTGGCACAGGAAGATGCGCCAGGATGCGGTGAGTGAGCTCGTGTGTTCGGGGCGGCAGGAGGCGGTGTGACTTGGCCGGAATCGGTACTGGACCTCGTCGGAGCAGAGGGTGCTCGGGGAGAAATTGGAGGCGGTCTGGGGCGTGCGAGCGCGAGGTGTCAGAGGGGAAATATAGAGGAGACACAGGCGTTTCCATCTGCGTGATCAAGGCGAGGTAAAGGCGCGGCAGTAACGCGAATTGATCTCGGCATTCAAAGACAGCAACGGCAGCGAGAGGGGGGGCTCGGTCAGTGGCGGGTGAGGAGGATGAACAGGAGGAGTGGGGCATGCTTGTCAGCGAAAGAGGGGAAAGAGGAGTGGGTCCAGGCTGTCATTCACTCAGTGGGTTTCTTTCGCGGTGCAGAAAACGGTTCGGGGGAGGGTGATACGACGAACAGTGATGTGGGCCTACCTGGCAGTGAGGGGGAGAGTGTGGGGTTTGGGGCCACCTGACAGCTTCTGTGTGGGTGCGGTTTTAAGTGAGAAATGTTTCATGGAGGGGGAGAAAGACTGGGCTGGACTGGGCCTTAGTGGTCAATGGGTCAACCTTTTTCTTATTTTTTTCTGTCTGCTTTATTTTCCTTTTTCTAATTCTTTTCTGTTTTGAATTTCAATCAATCATTCAAACAATTCAAACAAGGTTCAAATCAATTCAAACAAACACTCAACTTTGTACTTTGAATTTGGTTCTGTTTTTCAACATAATCCAAATCTCAAAATAAAATAATATTTTTATTTATTTTAAGATCCATTTAATAATTAAATAAAATGGATCTTTAATTTATTTAATAAAATAGGGTTTGATTTATTTAAATAAAATTTCCATTTGAAATCCAATTATTTTCAAAACCAAACCAGAAGGTTTTATTTGAAAAATAAAAGAATACTTGGAAACTTATTTAAATAAATAAATAAGTTTTGGTGTTTAATTAAAATGGGAAAGCCTTTACTTAAATAAAATTTGGATATTTAAATCCTTATTATTTTATTTAAATAATCCTTTACTCATTTTAATCAAAGCAAAACCTTTTAATAAAAGATTTCAAAGTAGTAATAAAATACTTGGTGTTCATTTAAAATGGGAAAAGCCTTTACTTAAATAAAATTGGATATTTAAATCCTTATTATTTTATTTAAATAAACTTTTACTCATTTTATCAAAACAAAATATTTTATTACAAAAGCTTGGCCAAAATTAATTTGGCTCACTTTTTCATTTGAAAACAAAGTCTTTTATTAAAAGATCCAAAATAGTATTTCCAAGACAATTTATTTTCCTTTGATAAATGTTTATCTTTATAAATCCCTTTAGGATTATTTGATCACCAATTGGTAGGGGCTTTTGGTAAAGGCTTTAATAGCTTTGGAAATTCAATTTCCTTTATCTCATTATGTTCACAAGATTTTGTCTATGGTTCCAAACTAAGTGAAACCAATCTCTATGGTCTTTCTTGATCCTTTGATTATTTGTTGATCAAATTTGGTATGGATCAAATCCATGGATTTGGAGATACTTTGGAAAATGATTTCCTTCCATTAGGGTTTAGGGATTTTGATTTACTTTCCTAGTGTTCAAATTTCCAGATACATTCATTGAGGAATGCATTTCCCTTGATTTGGATTTGTTGAATTCAAACTTTAGCCAAAGTTTGTTCAAGATGGGATTTCAGGTTTCCTTTTAGAAACAAAAGTTTCTTTTCACCCTGATTTTCAACAAAAATTTATTTTGTTTATTTAATTTTCACATTACAAGATTTGGAAAGTCTTGGGATGTGACAGGCTACCACCCTTAAAATAAATCTCGTCCCGAGATTTGGGGAGGCTAGGGTTACAAGTCGGCTCAAACAGCTAGGGTACTACCACCCTTAAAATTTTTCCAACTAAACTACATCTTGGCTTGCTTGGAATCTTGAGGAAAACTTCTTCTTGGAAAACTTCTGCTTAGTGTCCTTTGTTTCCATGCTTGACTCATGGGCCAAGGTTGAGATCCTTCATAGGCTTGTTTATCTTGTTCTTCATCTTTTCTGGACAATTGCTTACATAGTGTCCTGGTTCCTTGCAATTGAAACAGTGGATATCTTGGAGTTCTTTACGTTGCTCTTGTGGACAAGTTGCTATGTAGTGGCCTGGTTCCTTGCAGTTGTTGCACACTACTTGGCCGATCTCTTTATTCTTCGGGTTCTCTGGGCATCCACTGGGGTAGTGTCCCATTTCCTTACATTTACGACATTGCACAAGGCTCATGTCTTGCTTTGGTTTCTTGGGCTTCTTTGATCCTTTGAATTGGGTTGTCTTGTTTGGAGGTATGAGTGGTCCTTTTCCTTTGTCATCAACATTCTTGGCATACTTGGATCCTTCTTGTTTCCTTTGTTCAACAATGGCATAGATGGGGCATTGAGTAGGTACATGGTCGTTTCCTTCACAAAGGTAACAAGTAACTTGAGATGTGGGGCATTGGCCAACTGGATGTTCCTCTTCACAATTGGGGCATTGATCTTCATGCTCCTTGGAAGTGTGATCCTTGTCTCCACAAATAATGCAAGCTGGGGCTCCATCTAGAATAATATTCTTGTCATCCTTGTTGTCAAACACTCTTTTGGGATAGTTTTCTTCCATGCTGATCATTTGATTAGTCACCTTAAGCATCAGTTGGGATTGTTCTTCCAAAAACTTTTGCAAGGTAGGGTCTTTATCACTATTGTTGGCTATGAACTGAGTTGTTAGTTGGTTCAACTGGTGTTGGGTTGCTATGAGCTCTTTCATGCTGTCCTCTTGGTTGTTGTTGATGTCATCATCCTTGATGCTGGAGTCTCTTAGAGTAGTCATCTGTTTGGGTTGGGTAGGGTTTAGAATAGGCAAAAGATTTCTAGGGATCAATTCTAATCACACACATTACAATTCACACAAGCAAAGTGCAAGCAATCACAAACCAAACATTTCACTCAAACAACAAGTTTCAAGCACAAACTTAGGCAAACAAACATAATTTTTGTTACACCACATAAGTTGGTGTGTTTGACTTAACTAAAATATGGTGGTCCATCTACATGGTTCACTTGTGATCTTTCCATTCTTCTTGATTGATTCTTCTTGCTTGAGATCATGGTTCCTTTGGGAAAAACTCTTGGTCACAAATACTTCAAAAGTGTTCATGGTTTGTTCTAAGTTGTGTTTCCTTAGTCTTCAAGTCTTGAGTAACATTTCTTGTCTTACTTGTAGTCTTTAATGATATCCAAGTTGGAAGTCTTTGGTGAACATGATGAAGATGTTGAAGTCACTTGAAGAAGTTGAAGTCATTAGAGTTGATGAAGTTGAAGATGTCCTTTGCTCATGATGAAGTCTTTGGTCATGGGGTAGGCTTTTCCATCAAGTTGAATATAGATGAGAAGTAGAGTTGAAACCAAAATGGTTGAGGAAAGAGTTTACAAGATTGTTTTGTAAATAAGTTTTGGAACAAAATACAACTCCTATTTTCTAAGGGTTTTTGTCCAATCCTAGGGTTACAATCCTACAGGCAACACAGTGCTCTGATACCATTCTGTAAGGTCCCCAACCTTTAATAAGATTGAGCCCCCTGTGTTTACAATGCTAGTCCCTGGATCAATAGCTAGCATCCACAGTTTAGATGTAATATCAAGAAACAAAGGTCATAATACAACTTTATAACCAGGAATAAAATAATTTTATTACATCAATCATAGCTCATTGGCTATTTACATTACATTGCAGCGGAATAACTATAGTCATGGGTCCTTAATCTTCAAAGTGCCACAGGCTGACATGTTGGTTGTAGACTTGTAATCCTAATCAATCAATCCTCACTAAAATCAATCAAACCTGCAACATTAAAAGTTACAGCCACAAGGGTCAATACATTTGAATTGTATTGGCAAGTGATACTTTGGTAGTATAGTGGAGTCTATCATCTATATGCATTTGGCTAAGTGGAGCTGAGGCTTGCATTGCTCAAAATAGATTTTTTCCTATCATTTTGAAAACACTAAGTTTTTGTTTGGCAAAAACTTTCCAAGACATCTACTAATCAAAGACTGGAGATCCACTCAGGGCATCTACCAATCAAAGACTGAAGATTTGCTTGGCAAAAACAATTTTCCTCAATCAATGATTTCAAGATCCTTGTACCAAGCCATCTCTCCATCAAAGATTGAAGAATTTCACACAACCCTTGTTCACCCACAAATTTTAATTTAGAAATTTGAGTGATGAGATTCTTGATTGCTTCCATGTCTTGATGCTCAAATTGTCCTTTACCAGGGACATGGCTAAGTACTTAGGATTTACACTCTGCAGAGGTGGTGCACTTTCCCCACAAGACTTGGTTTCCCAAGACAAGATCTGTCAGAAGCTTTCCCTTAGACCATCATGGACGCGTTCCAACCTATCAAACACTACCACCAACTATCCATATGGCTAAGTTCTTGCAACCTATATGATCATGGCAGAGCCCATATTGCCAAGTGGTTGCACTTGAAGCTCTCAACATTTGACATCTCAAATCTCTTTGTTCCTGGGTGGCCATCCACAAGTGAGATACACTAAGGTAAACCATAAAAATGGGCCTTGTGAACCACTCAACACAAACCATTCCTTCCATTCCACCCAGGTGATTTATTCACTTAGTTGTTTTATTAAACAAAACATAAGTCCACAGACTTAGAATATTTTTCCATAGTGTGAATATATATATATACCACCCATGTTTTCTATTAGCTAGGCTAAGCTTGATAGTACTAGGATTCTTAACTTAGGAAAATCCTACTAAGGATTCATCTACTAGGTTTTCCTATAGTAAGATCTATACTTAGCAAAATAAAAACCATGCAAGTTTTACTTGGCAAAAACACTAATGCATAGTGAAAATAATGGGATAATGATATGAAGCATCACTTGCCTTTTTGGTAGAGGGTATAGGTTTACTTCCTTGTCCTTGCAACAATCACACTCTTCAAGTCACTACAAACAATCAAGCAAGGCACAAACTCAATCTACTAATCAAGCAAAACAACACACCCAAAACAACAAAGTCAAAGAAATGCATGCAAGCATGCCAAGCTTTGCTTTGTTTGAAAAAGTGGTTCCTAGTGGGTCATAGACATTTGGGTACACCTAATGGTCATTTTGTAAAGTGGCAAAGTCATTTGCAAAAGGGTCTCTATTAGGTTTCCTAAACTTTGTAAGATCCAAATTGGTCATTTACCAAAGTGGCAAAGTTGTTAGCAAAAGGTTTCACCTCAAAACCATTTCAAACAAGGCACCTATTTGGTCATTTTATGTGGTGAAGAAATATTTTTCCTAAGGCCTTAACCTATAGGGTTCACCAAATGAGTTGCTATTGCAAAACTTGGTGTTTGGGTCAGTAGGTTTGGTCCAAAACATTTTCTCAAAGTTTTCTTTATGAAAGCATTTTCATAAACAAAACAATGGTTTTTAATTAGCTAGAAAGGGACTAAACCAATTAATCCATTCTAAACTTTTCAAAAATCAATTTCCAAACTATGGGTTGGTTCCTAGGGTCAGTAAGGTCTCAACAAACCAATTTGCAAAGGTTCTAACCCTAAAAACATTTTTAAACAATTTTCCTAATGTTAGCAAGCACACAAAAGAATCTGTAAAGTTAAACAAGCTAACAGATACTATTTGCTAAACTAAGGGCAGGGTTGGTTAGGGTTTGTCTTGCTGATTCCAACGACATAAAATTTGTAATTTTTGGACGTGTGGATCAAAAGATACATGGGTTTGAAAATGGCAAAAGTTTCTGTTTTCAAATCTCTTTTAAACAGATCTAGTGCCACGTGTTGCGCTGTGATTGGCCGGTACCGGTTCGGCCGGATCGGCTCTGTGGAACGTTAGATTAAGTTAGATCGCACGGCAGGGCGACTGCTTCGCGGTTAAGTGATCTATCTAGTGCGTCCGATCCAGATCGAACGGCTGCGGCAGGCTCGACCTAAAGCTAGCGGCGCTGCGATGGCTACCGGCGGCGGAGCGATCGGTCGACAACGGCGGCGACGCTACAGGAGGTGAGGGAGAAAGGGGAGATGCTCACCAGGCTCAGGAGGTCACGGCGAAGCTCAAGGTACTGACGGTTCGACGAGGGGCGCTCTGGTTCAGCCGCGATTCCTCGCCGGAGTAGTGGACAGCGACGGACGGTTCTGTCCACGGTCGAAGACGAGGCTGTGGTCCACGAGAAGACAAACGGAGGACTGGGTTAGACGTAGGAGATCATGGCGGAGCTGTGAGCATGAACGAGAAGGGTTGGGGTAGTCTGATTTACCAGAGAGGTTCCGCCGGAGTTTGCAGACAGACGGTGGCGCTCAGGTTGACGACGAGTCGTCGCTGCAGATCGCCCTAAGGCAAGACAGAAGCAAGTTCAGATGCGCAAGAGTAAGGCGATGCTGTGCGCGTGATCTAGGAGGCGCGGGGTGGTCGGTGTTCACCTGGATTGCTTGACGGAGCAATGGCAGACGGCGGCGCTCGCTCGGTGTCGTCGTTGTCGACGCCTTCTGATGAGCGCCCAGGAAGAAGATCCAGCCAGATGCGGTGCGCGGAGCCTTCGTGTTCGGGCGGAGGAGGCGGTGTGACTTGGCCGGAATCGATCTTGGACCTCGCCGAGAGGGTGGAGGGTGCTCGGGAATTGAGGCGTCTGGCGTAAGCGAGGTGTCAGAGGGGAAATATAGAGAAGACACAGGTGTTTCCATCTGCGTGATCAAGGCGAGGTAAAGGCGCGGCAGTAACGCGAATTGATCTCGGCATTCAAAGACAGCAACGGCAGCGAGAGGGGGGGCTCGGTCAGTGGCGGGTGAGGAGGATGAACAGGGAGGGGGGGCATGCTTGTCAGCGAAAGAGGGGAAAGAGGAGTTGGTCCAGGCTGTCATTCACTCAGTGGGTTTCTTTCGCGGTGCAGAAAACGGTTCGGGGGAGGGTGATACGACGAAAAGTGATGTGGGCCTACCTGGCAGTGAGGGGGAGAGTGTGGGGTTTGGGGCCACCTGACAGCTTCTGTGTGGGTGCGGTTTTAAGTGAGAAATGTTTCATGGAGGGGGAGAAAGACTGGGCTGGACTGGGCCTTAGTGGGCTGCTGGGCTGGGTCAACCTTTTTCTTATTTTTTTCTGTCTGCTTTATTTTCCTTTTTCTAATTCTTTTCTGTTTTGAATTTCAATCAATCATTCAAACAATTCAAACAAGGTTCAAATCAATTCAAACAAACACTCAACTTTGTACTTTGAATTTGGTTCTGTTTTTCAACATAATCCAAATCTCAAAATAAAATAATATTTTTATTTATTTTAAGATCCATTTAATAATTAAATAAAATGGATCTTTAATTTATTTAATAAAATAGGGTTTGATTTATTTAAATAAAATTTCCATTTGAAATCCAATTATTTTCAAAACCAAACCAGAATGTTTTATTTGAAAAATAAAAGAATACTTGGAAACTTATTTAAATAAATAAATAAGTTTTGGTGTTTAATTAAAATGGGAAAGCCTTTAATTAAATAAAATTTGGATATTTAAATCCTTATTATTTTATTTAAATAATCCTTTACTCATTTTAATCAAAGCAAAACCTTTTAATAAAAGATTTCAAAGTAGTAATAAAATACTTGGTGTTCATTTAAAATGGGAAAAGCCTTTACTTAAATAAAATTGGATATTTAAATCCTTATTATTTTATTTAAATAAACTTTTACTCATTTTATCAAAACAAAATATTTTATTACAAAAGCTTGGCCAAAATTAATTTGGCTCACTTTTTCATTTGAAAACAAAGTCTTTTATTAAAAGATCCAAAATAGTATTTCTAAGACAATTTATTTTCCTTTGATAAATGTTTATCTTTATAAATCCCTTTAGTATTATTTGATCACCAATTGGTAGGGGCTTTTGGTAAAGGCTTTAATAGCTTTGGAAATTCAATTTCCTTTATCTCATTATGTTCACAAGATTTTGTCTATGGTTCCAAACTTAGTGAAACCAATCTCTATGGTCTTTCTTGATCCTTTGATTATTTATTGATCAAATTTGGTATGGATCAAATCCATGGATTTGGAGATACTTTGGAAAATGATTTCCTTCCATTAGGGTTTAGGGATTTTGATTTACTTTCCTAGTGTTCAAATTTCCAGATACATTCATTGAGGAATGCATTTCCCTTGATTTGGATTTGTTGAATTCAAACTTTAGCCAAAGTTTGTTCAAGATGGGATTTCAGGTTTCCTTTTAGAAACAAAAGTTTCTTTTCACCCTGATTTTCAACAAAAATTTATTTTGTTTATTTAATTTTCACATTACAAGATTTGGAAAGTCTTGGGATGTGACAAAAAACTTCAACACAAATCTTTTTCTCCCATCTCCTTTTGAGAGGTGACATTAGTGGCACAAGAGTATAATAGTTGTTGCATATATATATCAAAGATAAAATTCTTTCTAAATTCTAAAGGAAGCATATACTGTCCCTACATATCCGTAGCATATAATACGACTCATACAAATCATTTTAAGACACTCGGGAATGGTTAAAACAAACATGTCAGAATCTGTCCAGATTTTCAGTAGCAGCAAAACAAAAAAAATCATCCACTTAGACATGTCAAGAATTTTAGCAAATTTTTGTGCATACAGAGAATGAAAAGTTGTAAATTCTGTATGAATTTTAGTACAATCGAAGTTACATAAAAAATCAGAAAGTTCACGCACTAAAAACTGATCTGTAGAAATTTGCTACTCCATATGTTTAGCAACTTTTAAAACATCTAAAATGTTTAGCAACATGCATTGTATCACAATTTTGAAAGATGCTACATCACCACACCCACTTGGATGTGTGTGTGTATTATTCTGCATCATTGTGGTTTTGGAAAAAGAACACATGCAATGATGCCACTCCAACATGTGTCCAACCATGTGTAGGAACCCTAGCAGCATGCTAGGATTCAACTGCAATATGCATTGTATCACGAGTTTGAAAGATGATGCATCACCACACCCACTTGGATGTGTGTGTGTATTAGTGTGCATCATTTTTGTTTTGGAAAATAACACATGAAATGATGCCCCTCCAGCATGTCCAAACATGTCCAGGAACCCTAGCAGCATGCTGGGATTCAACTACAACATGCATTCTACCACCAGTTTGAAAGATGCTGCATCACCACACCCGCTTGGATGTGTGTGTATTAGTCTGTATCATTGTGGTTTTGGAAAAGAACACATGCAATGATGCCACTCTAGCATTTGTCCAACCATGTCCAGGAACACTAGAAGCATGCTGGGATCCAACTACAACATGCATTGTATCACTAGTTTGAAAGATGTTGCATCACCACACCCACTTGAATGTGTGTGTATCAGTGTGCATCATTGTGGTTTTGGAAAAAGAACACATGCAATGATTCCACTCCAACATGTGTCCAACCACGTCTAGGAACCATAGCAGCATGCTCGGATTCAACTACAACATGCATTGTATCACCAGTTTGAAAGATGTTGCATCGCCACACCCACTTGGATGTGTGTGTATCAGTGTGCATCATTATGGCTTTGGAAAAGAACACATGCAATGATGCCACTCCATCATGTGCCCAAACATGTCTAGGAACCCTAGCAGCATGCTGGGATTCAACGAGATGTCATTTCATGTGTGTTCTATTCATAAACCACATGGATCCACTAGATGTCATTGCATGTGTGTCCTTTTCATAAACCACATGGATCCACTGATGTCATTGCATGTGTGTTCTTTTCATAAACCACATGGATCAACTAAATGTCATTACATGTGTGTTATTTTCATAAACCACATGGATCCAGTAGTTGTCATTGCATCTGTGTTCTTTTCCTAAACCACATGGATCCACTCTATGTCATTAAATGTGTGTTATTTTCATAAACCACATGGATCCACTAGAGTCATTGGATGTGTGTGTGTGTGTTAGTGTGCATCATTGTGGTTTTGGAAAAGAACACATGCAATGATGCCACTCCAGCATGTTTCCAACCATATCTAGGAACCTACCAGCATGCTAGGATTCAACTGCAACATGCATTGTATCACCAGTTTGAAAGATGCTACATCACCACACCCACTTAGATGTGTGTGTGTGTGTCAATGTGCATCATTATGGGTTTGAAAAACAACACATGCAATGATGCCCCTCTAGCATGCGTCCAAACATGTCCAGGAACCCTAGCAGCATGCTGAGATTCAACTACAACATGCATTCTACCACTAGTTTGAATGATGTTGTATCACCACATCCACTTTGATGTGTGTGTGTATTAGTGTGCATCATTTTGGTTTTGGAAAAGAACACATGCAATGATGCCACTCCAGCATGTGACCAACCATGTCCAGGAACCCTAGAAGCATGTTGGGATTCAACTACAACATGCATTGTATCAGTAGTTTGAAAGATGCCGCATAACCACACCCACTTAGATGTGTGTGTGTATCAGTGTGCATCATTGTGGTTTTGGAAAAAGAACACATGCAATGATGCCACTCCAATATGTGTCCAACCATGTCCAAGAACCCTAGCAGCATGCTGGGATTCAATTACAACATGCATTGTATCACCAGTTTGAAAGATGTTGCATCACCACTATGGTTACCCAGCATACCACTGCATGATGTAGTACACTATAGTCGTTCAACACCAATTAAACACCGTCCACTATTATTACATCCCTCAGAGTGGTACAACAGAAACACAGTAGGTCCAAGACATGACTATAGATTATAACTCCACTCTATACAAAAGATCTAGAGAGCACTCTTGGTTCAAGAGGAAGAAAACAACTTCTTACAAAGAAGAACAAGAAATGCTCTACCTATCTAACTATAATTATCTTGCTAAAATACTAGTATCGAACTATCTGGCTTACATTTGTTACTATAGGAATGCTCTACAGAAATATGTTTTATGGCTAGAGAATCTACTTCTAACTTATTAGGAACTTTGTCTTCACTTCAGTTGATGTATA
Source organism: Avena insularis (assembly GCA_023614405.1). Classification (NCBI taxonomy): domain Eukaryota; kingdom Viridiplantae; phylum Streptophyta; class Magnoliopsida; order Poales; family Poaceae; genus Avena; species Avena insularis. Next base: position 204,259,125 of record CM042694.1, read on the forward strand.
TGTTGACTTCATTGAAGAACTTGAGCTTATGGTGGTGAATCCTTGAGCAAGAGTTGGTGTTGACGACCTCTTCAATGGCTTAGAACCTAGCAAGGGTTAAGAAGGTACGGTTGACTATGAGCCTACTCAAAAAGTTCACTAAAAAGGAGTGTTTGATGCACTATCTACAGCCGAAGACCAAAGGTCATAGGCTATGCAGGTTTTTGTAAACATTTCTTCAAAGGTTCCTTTTATTCTGAAAAGCTATGTCCGTCATCCTTCACAGGTTGATTAGAACTTCGTGGGAGTTCCTTTCCTGCAATGTTCACAGCTCCTTCCCAGAACATGGAGTAACATGTCACACATTTTATACTCTATAGAGGTGTGTTTCTTTACCCATAAGAGATCATTATCCATATTGCACTTCCGAGCAGCCAACCCATTCACACTTCCTTGGTATGAGGCCCGGTATAAGGATCCAAGCCATCACTGCCCCTCTCCTTGAAACCCATATGCCAGTTGGATTGCATGCCAGACCCAGGATAAATCTTGTTTCCAATTATAGCCTGAAACACATAACCCTCATAGACACCAGATGTCGTGGGACGTTGAGGGATCCCACCCTACTATCAATCCTCTCCGAGAATTACAGCCACAGACTGGTCATCCGTTGACATATGAGAGGGAGAAGATCCAGGTAACTTCCCTAGAGCCATTGTAGATCTTATGGTTAACGCGTAATTTACGATGCAAGAATTACTGGCGACATTGGCTGTTAAGTCCTAGATGATATATTCCTAGAAAATGGTATTCCAATTGCCAGACTTAATATATTAGTTGATCACCCTGGATCAGTAACCAATAGTTTACATTATTATCGAGAATAGTATTTTTTGACCTTTTTGAAATGCAGGTGATGACACAACAGTTTGTAAATACTTGATAGAAAATAACCAAAGGACATGAGCAAGTGTGAACTTGCCTTGTGACTGCAGGGTAGTGAAGTCGGATACTTCCACTTGACCTTGAGATCTTGCTTCTACAAAACACCATTATTGCTCGGTAAGGACAATATTTAAAGAAGCAATATGCTATCCATAGTAATGTCGTGCAATGATTTATTATTTTTCTTCTTTGCATGTTTTCCCACCTTACAAAGGTTTATATATTTTATTTTTTCCATTAACAAAAGGAATGTAATAATCAGAGACTATTAATTTACATAATTATTATGTATAATATTTTGGTAATAACAAGTAATGTTCTAAGAGTTTAAAGATGAATTTATTTAATTTTTAACGCTTTCTAATATTTTCTTAACATTCCAATAAGTAATAAAGATTTTACTTTTAACAAATTTGACTTACTTTCCAAAAATACAATTTAGAATTTTTTTTCTTCAATAGTATCCATTTAGGATCTTAAAAGTGGATTTTATTAAATTTTTAGTATTTTATTTATTTTTATAAAATTCCAAAATAATATATACAATTTTAATAATAGATCTAAATTTAATTACTTCAAATTACTATCTAGTATTTTTATTGGGTAGAGGATATTTTTGTGAGTTCATAAATATATTATTTGTATTTTTAGGATTTTTATTTATTTTTCAAGAGCTTGGTTAATTTCAAGGGTATATTTGTAATTAAATAATTTTAAATAAGTACTCTTATGAAACACGGGCCTAGCCCACTGGGCTGGCCTGACCTAGCCTGACCTATTGGGCTAGCCTGACTCGGACCACTTGGGCTGGTCAAATGCCCCTGGGCAGTACTAGGCTGCCCACACCCGGCCGAGTACCCCTACTCTCTCTCTCTCCTTTTTCTCACTTCTCTCTCGCGCGATACTCCTCTCTGGCCGCTCGCTGCTGCTGCCGTCGCGCTCGATTCCGGCCGCCCCAGGCCACCACGACCGTCACCACGGTGCAAGACGACATGGACGACAATGCCACACGACGTTGTCTAGTTCGATTTGTCTTTGGCGCTCTCTGCTGGCCACGCCACCCCCACCTAGTGGCTAGGGTTTGGGGCTTCGTCGTGGCCACGATGTTCCGGTGCTCCCCCGACAATGTTGTGGTGCTATTCTCCTCCTCTAGCCGCCTCCTTCACGGCTGGTGCGGGTCGCAGTGCCCCCTCTAGGGTGCTCCCCGTGCCGCCGTGCACCTCACTACTGCCGGTCTCATTCTCTGCTTCCTCTTTTGTATACTTGCGAGGACCATGAGTAAGTTTTGCTACTCCTCTCTCTGTGCTCTTCTTCCCTCTACTCCATGCCATGTGCTTGCTGCAATGAATCCCCATTTAGGGTTCATCCCTAAATTCTAGGGTTCATTCCCCTATGGTGGTAATTAGCTTAGCTTGTTGGGTTAATCTCCTGTGTTATCTCCTTGATGATGTTCTACTAACGTGTATTGCTAAAATCTATTGATCATGTTTTGTTACTCTGTTCTCTGTCAGAGAACACTCTATAATGCATAGTTGATATTGGGTGGATGCCTAGGTTATTATTTTTGGGGATATATTGCTATGGGCTTGAGTTGGAATGCTTCACTGCTAAAATGTTGTTGCTTAGTTATCTGTTCTGGTACTTTTCTAAGAAGCGGCATGTGATCAATGGCTTTGCTTAGGAATTTATCCTGGTACTGTGTAGAACTATGGTGAATAATGCTTATTCTACTCTTTGTGATGATTATTGGTTGATCTTATATAAGAATGATTCCTATATATTTGTAGGAAAATGATTTAACTCAGTGGTTTCCTGAGGTCTTGCATATTGTGGCCTAGTGATGGAAAGTGTTGACCCTTAATTTCTTAAATAATGTGAATATATGATTCCTAGAATCATTTAGGAAGATGATTATGTGTTTAAGTAAGTGTACTTGAGCTGGTAAGCAAAGATGAATCTGCTAGGTATAGAGGTTCTACCCTTTTGGGGATGTGCCATGTATGCTAGAAGTTACGACTTATAGTTTTCTAGTTAAGATTAGATCCTCTTTGGTTTATAATGCTGGTCTAGAACCCTATTGTGTAAGAACATATGTTCTAGACTAGCTGTGTATTATCTTCTGCCCAATATGTCCAACTTTGTCATGCACTTGCATGAGAACAAATGTGGTAAAATGGATAATGATTAGATCTACAAGTTTGGGATATACCCTGATGCTTGGACTTGTTGTGGTAGCTTGTCCTTCTTGTTCATTGATATTCTCCTAGAACTTGTTGTTCTAGCTTGATCTTGTGGCTCCAAGCTTTGGCTTGACCTTTCTATCCACCCAACACTATCTCCTCCTTCAAGTAATCATCTTCCTATTGATCTCTTGGAGTCCCTATGGTGAAAAGTGGGTTGATCTGGTGGTGTGGTTGTAAGAACTAGTGTTGTTCTTGTGTATGCTAGTGACAAACTATGGTTGTGCTTGCGAAGTGAGTAGCAAAGCTTGCTTTGCTTTGTGTTGGCTGTGATTTAAACTTCCCCTCACTCCTCTGCTGCTGACACCTCATTGCATGCAATTAGGTGTGTGAGCTGCTTCACTATTGGCTTTACCTATGGATGAGATCAAGTGAATTTTGTTTAACTCCCCCATGCTTTTACTATTATCTGTCCTGGTGAAACTTGTCCCTTCTGCTTGTGATGTTGTCCTGAGGCTTTAAATTTTGAAAAGAACAGATTCTACACTTGATGGATTTTGTCCCTTCTTTAAATGAATCAGCTCAATGATGTATTGAAAACAATGCACTACACTGTTTAAGACTAAGAGCAAATCTAACACTAACCCCTCTCTGTTTATTTCCTTTTCTGTCTTTATTTCCAGGTACAAGGCCAAGTAATGAGGAATAAGAAGATTCAGAATAGGATTTAGTTTAGGACTAGTCTTTAGTTTTCATTTGTAATCTTTTCTTTTTACTTTTGTAAGAACAATGTAATATATATGTATTATTCAATAAAGCTTTCATTTCTTTTATTACTATTGTTTATATATTGTAATTTCTTATATCTTAAGCAATTCTTGTATTTTCAATATTGAATAAGGAAGGAATTAAGAGTTATACTTTATACTGTTCTCAATTTCCTTTATTGTTTTTTAATTGTTAAATACTCAAAAAATATTAACTAAATCTTTTTGGAAAACAATAAAACACTAATTACTTCTACTTTCAAATCTTTTTCAAATGATTCAAATTTTAAATATGAATTCAACTTATTCACCCAAAAACATTATTATTCCTAAGGATCAAAAGTTAAGTGTTTATTTCTAACTTGGTAATTATAGTTGATGTCTCAACTCAGAGTGAGATATTGATATTGCCTCTTAATGTGATCTTGATGGCTCTATTCTTCAAAATTTGTATTAGGGTTTAAAATAATATGGTGGACAAGGCTTCCATTAATGCAACACTAAACTTGTATTCTACATATCTCTTAGAAACTTCTTTTGGTTCCACTGCTAACTTAATTCTAGGATTTTGGACAAAGAGGTAGACATGGGTCTTGTCATGGCTTGATATACTGTTGGTTAAAGGTTTCTCAAGCACTCCTATTCTCACACTTCACTAAGCTTGGGTCATAGTGAAGGGATTCCTTTCCTAAAGATACTTTATTTAAATCTCTCATTTGATTTACTAAGATCGATTCTGCCTAAATGAACTAGTCATCTGTCTCCACCATATCAATCATCATATGATGACATGGTCATGCCACTTCAACAGTATTCCCCTACATTCTTCTCTAGTATATAAATTCCATTTCTTAGATACCACTGATGTCTACGCACGCTTCTATTCTTCTAGATAGTGTTGGGCCTCCAAATGCAGAGGTTTGTAGAACAGCAGCAAGTTTCCCTTAAGTGGATCACCCAAGGTTTATCGAACTCAGGGAGGAAGTGGTCAAAGGTATCCCTCTCAAGCAACCCTGCAATCAAGATACAAGAAGTCTCTTGTGTCCCCAACACACCCAATACACTTTTCAGGTGTATAGGTCCACTAGTTTGGCAAAGAGATAGCAAAATACAAGTAATATGGATGATTATAAGTGGTAATTGCAACCTTAAATAAGAGTGGCAGCAAGCAAACATGTAACAGAACTGATTGTAAATGGTGTTTCAATGCTTAGAAACAAGGCCTAGGGATCATACTTTCACTAGTGGACACTCTCTTATAAATATCTTCTCTTCAAGATGCTACCCTGAACTACTCTCCGGTTGGATGATGTAGGGCTATAACAACACACCTTAAAGTTCGCATTCCCCATCTAGATAACCCCTCACTATCACCTTGAGAGCTAGATGGTTCCAACAAACACCACAATCTCATAAAGACATCCAACTCAAATTATACCCATGATAAGTATTTATATAACCTTAGCCTAAGTGCCACACGGTGTGCACACTGTCAACTTCACACACGTGGGGATAAGCAGAGATTAATTAAAGCACTTGAGTAGCAGAACAGATCTAGATTATAAAGCTCGTGATCTCAATAAGATCACGCATAGAGAGAGAGAGAGATGAACACATAGCTACTTGTAGAGCCCTTAGCCTTGAGAGAGAACTACTCCCTCCTCATCATGGGAGTCAGCAACAGCGATGGAGATGGCGGTGGAGTCGATGGAGATGGATCCAGGGGCACTTCCCCGTCCCGGCAGGGTGTCGGAACAGAGACTTCTATCCCCCAAATCTCCTCTTCGGTGGCGGCGGCGCTGCGGAACTTTTCGTGGAATTCTGATCTGGTGCTTAGGGTTTTCGTCTCGGGAGGCTTTTATAGGCGAAGGGGCAAGGTCGGTGGAGCACCAAGGGGCCCACACCCCTGGTGGCGTGCCCCCCAGGCCGCACCGCCACCAGGTGTGGCCTCCCTGGTGCGCCACTTCGTCTCTCCTTTGGACTCCGTGTTGCTTTGGGTAAAATATTGACTTTGGCTTTTGTCTCGTCCAATTTCGAGAATATTTCCTTACTAGATTTTCTGAAACCAAAAATAGCAGAACACAGGAAACTCGCACTGTGGCATCTTGTTAATAGGTTAGTTCCAGAAAATGTATAAAAATACCTCAAAGTGTGAACAAAACATAAGAAAGTAGATATAAAACAAGCATGGAACATCAAAAATTATATATATGTTTATGACGTATCAACATCCCCAAGCTTAACTCCTGCTCGACCTCGAGTAGGTAAGTGATAAAAAGAATAATTTTTGAGGTGACATGCACCATCACAATCTTGATCAATATATTTGTAAAGCATTAATAGCTGGGATCATAGTACTCTAAAAATAAGCATGAACGATAGAGTTCTAACAATAAGACATAGCAACTAGTTGTAACATGAAAAGGTACAAACAAAAGATCATGAATAACAATGCATTGAAAGGCGTTTGTTTATTTCACATATAGAAAACATAATAAAGTGGTATTCAACTTTTCCCTCATGGTATAGCAAAACATAAATGCATAGGACACCTTCAAAGTTCATAAGGGTGACTAGATACAAATAATTTAAGAGCAAGCAATATCAAAGTTATGAATCAATTAACAAGTTTTGGGACAATGCACATTAAACTAAGAATGACCACTATGCTCTCTCAATAGGTGCATAAAGATAGAAGATGGAGACTCAACATAAAAGTAAAAAGAAAGGCCTTCACAAAGGGAAGCAGGGATTCAAGTTTCATAAAGAGCTTCCAAAAATTATGGTACTTATTAGCTTTCATCTCTCATTGCCCCTATCATAAGCATCTTGAGGTGATTAAGGTTAAAGTGATACAAATATGAGGATATGCTTGACAAGTTATAAGTTGAAAATCTCATACCCCTTGCTTACGAGTACCGAACGTCATGCTACTAAACTCTAGTCACAAGTAAGTTCTTGTAATTGTAAGTACATGTGTATCATAGAGAACCGCGAACGGGGTACCCCTTGCCCCATGATACAGGAGCTATCCCATATCAAAATGACAAGGCAACAGACAATGAGCATCTCAGCGATCATTTTATTTGCTATTTGGACAGGTTTTTATTGAGGATGCTTCATAGAATGCTCACTATGGTTTAGGGTAGCCACCCAAACGTTTCTCTAACACACGTACAAACTCCATAATCTTACAAGCTCCCCTTTTAGCTAGGATCCATAAACAAAAGAACATGATATCAACTGAATAATACGTGCAATGCGGAATGCGTCCCCATGGTAACATGGTTCTGCTAATTCACAACTTATAAAGTGGAAACATATAAGCAACATAGATGGACACAATGGTTCAGGTTTATTAAGTGCAAGAAAATAAAGTGTGCCATCAAGTTTGTGAGAGCTTTAATCACTAATTTTCACATAACAAAAGTTTATTTTGGAAGATAGATAAACACATGAATATATTTGGAATGGTGTAACACACCATGCATAGGAATTTATAGTGGACTCTTTGGAATAACTTGGTTTCTTGGGAGTTGGATGCATGAGTAGAACTCATACTTGGTACAGGTGGAGGCTAGCAAAAGACTGGGAGCGACCAACTAAGAGAGCAATAATGGCTATAATCATGCAAAGCGACAAACCATTATTAATTAAAGCATAAAGTGATATTACAAGTCAAAAACTATATGATCATAGAGGCAGGGTGACTGGTTCATAGTCTTAACATGGTGTAAGCATGTGCCAAGTCAACCTAAATAAAGCATCAAAGGAGAATAACACAATATTATGCTTTTTTTTTGCTAAAACAACACATGATTCTTTCAAGGCACATTAAGCAATCTCAATTGTTTGAAACAATTCATGCTACAACAATAATCACTAAGCATATGGTTAAAGCAACATCTATCATGACACGATAAACTCTAAGTCATAGTCAAAACAAGCTTCCTTTTGTACCACTATAAGCATGAAACTTCCTATTCTTTTCCAACACCAATCGACTAATTTGAAACAACTCTCAAAGATAATAATCAATAAAGATCAGATAGCATGTCTCACCCATCTACAAAGAAGAACTAAAAATTTCTAAGCCAAAAGAATAAGAAAACTAAAGCTAAACGCAGTGCTAGCAAAGGAGAACACCCACAGAACAGTAAGAGTGAAAACTAGAGTGTTCTAGGCAATGAATAATGGGGTGTGTTGATGTCTACGCACTTCTTTTCTTGTAGATAGTTGTTGGGCCTCCAAGTGCAGAGGTTTGTAGAACAGCAGCAAGTTTTCCCTTAAGTGGATCACCCAAGGTTTATCGAACTCAGGGAGGAAGTGGTCAAAGGTATTACCTCTCAAGCAACCCTGCAATCAAGATACAAGAAGTCTCTTGTGTACCCAACACACCCAATACACTTGTCAGGTGTATAGGTGCACTAATTTGGCGAAGAGATAGTGAAATACAAGTGGTATAGATAATTATAAGTGGTAATGGTGATACAAAATAGCTTGATGGCGTGGAAGAGACTAAAGGCAAACTGAAATAAAGATAGAAGCAAGCAAGCATGTAATAGATCTAATAGCAAACGGTGTTTCAGTGCTTAGAAACAAGGCCTAGGGATCATACTTTCACTAGTGAACACTCTCTCATATAAATATCTTCTCTTTATGATACTACTCTTAACTACTCTCCGGTTGGACACTCTAAACCATGGTAGGGCTATAACAGCACACCTCGAAGTAATCCTTTCCCATCTAGATAACCCCACACTGCCACCTTGAGCTCTAGATGGTTCCAACAAACACCACAATTTCATAGAAACATCCAACTCCAAATATAACTCATAACAAGTATTTGTAATCTCTAGCCTAAGTGCCACCATGGTGTGAACGCTGTCACTTTCACACACATGGGGAGAGCAGAGATCTATTAAAGCACTTAAGTAGCAAGGTAGATCTACTTGATTACAAAGCTCATGATCACAATATGATCATGCATAGAGAGAGATGAACACATAGGTACCAGTAGAACCCTTAGCCTCGAGAGAGAACTACTCCCTCCTCATCATGGGAATCAGCAACGGTGATGGAGATGGTGGTGGAGATCGATGGAGATGGCTCCGGGGGCACTTCCCGTCCGGCAGTGCCTAACAGAGACTTTCTGTCTCTGAATCTCCCTTCGGTGGCGTGGCACATGGAACTTTTCATGGATGGAGCCTTAACTGATTTAGGGTTTTTGCATCGAGAGGCATCTTATAGGCGAAGAGGCAAGGTCGGTGGGCGGCCAGGGGGCCCACACCACCTGGTGGTGTGGCCAGGGCTAGCCCACGCCACCACATGGTGTGGCCACCCTGTGGCCCCTCTCCGTCTCGTCTTTTGGCTCCGTGAGTCTTCCAGTAAAATATGGACTTTGGCTTTTGTCCGGTCCAATTCCGAGAATATTCATTTTCTGAGAATAGGTTAGTCCAAGAAAGTGTATAAAAAGTACTCCAAAGTGTGTACAAAATTTAAGAAAGTAGATAAAACCAAGCATGGAACATAAAAAAATATAGATACATTTGCAATGTATCAACATCCCCAAGCTTAACACCTGCTCGTCCTCGAGTAGGTAAGTGATAAAAAAGAATAATTTTTGAGGTGACATGCACCATCATAAACTTGATCAACGTATTTGTAAAACATTAAAAGCTAGGATCATAGTACTTCAATCATAACATGAAAGACAAAGTTCTAGCAATAAGACAAAGCAACTATGTTGCAACATGAAAAGGCACAAACAAAAGATTCATGAATAACAATGGTTTGCAAGACGTTTGTTTGTTTCACATAAAGAAAACATAGCATAATAGTATTCAGCTTGTCCCTCATAGAGTAGAAAATATAAATTCATAGGACACCTTCAAAGTTCATAAGAGTGACTAGATACAAATAGTTTAAAACAAGCAATATAAAGGTATGCATCAATGAACTAGTCTTGGGACAATGCACATAGAACTAAGAATGACATCTATGCTCTCAAAGTAGGTGCATAAAGGTAGAAGGTGGAGACTCAATATATATGTGGAAGAAAGGCCTTCATAGAAGGAAGCAGAGATTCAAGTTTCATAAAGAGCTTCCAAAAATTATGGTAATTACTATCTTTCAGCTCTCATTGCCCCTATCATAAGCATCTTGAAGTGATGAAGGTTAAAGTGAACAAACTATGGAGTATATGCTTGACAAAGTATAAGTTGGAAATATCATGTCCCTTGAATACGAGGGCCGCTCCTCATGCTACTCAAGTTTAGTCACCGGTAAGTTCTTGTCATCGTAAGTACATGTGTATCATAGAGAACCGCCAACGGGGTACCCCTTGCCCGATGATACGAAAGAATCCCCATATCAAATTGACAAGGCAAGCAGACAACAAGCATCTTAGCAAGCTTCTTATTTACCATGGGAATATGGTGATATTTTCTCTCTTTCCTCTTTTCATAATCTCATTTTTTTCTTTTTCTCTTTTTCTAAATATAGGACTCTTTTTTTATAAGAAGAATGCTTCATAGACAGCTCATTATGGTTACACTGCCGAATTCCACCATGTCAGCATGGATTAGACCAGCGGCCCAGGCATTTCTCTAACACATATACATAACTCCATGGACTTACAAGCTCCCCTTTCATTTCACACTGACGACATCCATAGACAAAAGAGCATGATATCAACTAGGTAAAAGTACCAAGTGCAATGTTGAAAGCGTTCCCCATGACAGCATGGTTCTGCTAATTCCCAACAAATAAGTGCAAGCATATACAACACAGGCGACACAATGGTTCAAGTTTATTAAGGGCAAGAAAAGTAAAGTGTGCCATCAAGTTCGTGAGAGCTTTAATCACTAGTTTTCTCATAACAAGTTTAATTTGGAAGGTAGATAAAAACATGAATATACTTGGAATAGCATATGGTAGTAGGTAGGTATGGTGGACTCTTTGGAATAACTTGGTTTTAGGAGTTGGATGCATGAGTGGAACTCATACTTGGTTGTGGAGGCTAGCAAAAGACTGGGAGCGACCAACTAAGAGAGCAATAATGCCCATAATCATGCAGAGCGACAAAACATCATTGATCAAAGCATAAAGTGATATTACAAGTTGAAAACTAAAGGATCATAAAGGCTATTGTGACTTGGGATAGTCATAACATGGTGTGAGCATGCGCCAAGTCAACCCAAATAAAGCATCAAAGGAGAATACCACTATACTATGCTTTTAATATGCTAAAACAACGCATGATTCATCCAAGGCACATTAAGCAATCTCAATTGTTTATAACAAGTCATGCTACAACAAAGAATACTAAGCATAAAGCCAAAACAATATCAAGCATGGCATGACAAAGCGTAGGCCACAGTCAAAAACAAGCTCTCTTTACCACTTAAGCATGAACTTTCCTACTCTTTTCCAAACCAAACCAAACTATTTGAAAACCAATGTATGAAAGAGGGGGTCCAACCAATTTATTCAGAAAACTAAGAAAACAAAGAAAACAAAAAACCAAAATGGAAAACAAAAAAGAAGACGCTCCAAGAACAACACAATTGTGCATGAAACAATAAACATAAAGTGTTTGGAAGGAACCTGGGATTTTTATTGATGAGGAAGGGGATGCCTTGGGCATCCCCAAGCTTTGACGCTTGTAGTTATTGGATATTTCTAGGGGTGACACGCGTGGCATCCCCAAGCTTGAGCTTTAGTCCATCCTTCATCTCATTACTCATTCCTTCCATACACCTGAAATTTTTCCTTCATACAAAACTTCACACAATCTTTATTAGCAACATTAGTGCACTCAAGAAAATAGGTCTTTAGGTTCAGTTCCAACACCAATAAACTTTCATTAAAACACAAGCTACTGTAGCACTTCCCTCAAAAATCTCAATTCCCCAAAAGAACTCAAAAAGGAACCAACAAGAAGCAAATGCAGAAAATGGCAGAAATCTTTCAAAATAGACCAGCAGGTAAAGACTAATTTTTTAGAAGACATTCTGTTGCTCAAATCAAAAAGTGTTGAACTAACGGAAGTTAGATAACAACTTGGGGCAGAAGCACAAAAATTCACGCCTCAAAAGGACGTACAAATATTTTACACGAATTTTTACGGTGAAGCACAGGAATCTGTTTCGGGACAGCAACTTTCCCAATCATTACTTCTCTCTCATTAGAGGTTACTCTTGGCACAAAAAGCAAATAAAAAGGATAAGGAGAGGTTAGTACTTAAGTAATAACTTCCAAGACTCATCTAGAACTTTTGGGTTATCTCCCAATAAGTACTTTTCTTTAACGCCTTTAAGTTAGGCATGATAGTTTGAGAAGATTCTCACATAAGAAATATGAATTGAAGTAAAAGAGAGCATCAAGAAGCAAATTCAAAACACATTTAAGTCTAACCCACTTCCTATGCATAGGAATATTGTAAAGAAACAAGTCATGAAATCCCAAAGCAACAAGCATAGTAAAGCAAAACAGGTGCAACTTCAAGACTTTCAACATAAAGAGGGGAAACTTAATATTGTTGAGACACATAAAACCATGTTTCCCTCTCTCATAATAACTTTTAGTAGCATCATGAATAAAAGTAACAATATAACTATCACAAGAAACATTCTTATCATGAGCCACATGCATAAAAGAATTAATACTCCCCACATAAGCATAGTCATTCTTATTGATTGTAGTGGGAGCAAATTCAACAAAATAGCTATCATTATTATTTTCATCACCATAATCATCAAATATAGGAGGCATATTGTAATCATAATTAATTTCCTCCTCAATAGTAGGTGGACTGAAAATTTCATATTCATCATTGCAATCATCATATATTGGAGGTTTGGTATCATCATAAGCAATATAATAGCTATCTTCTAAAGCTGGGGAACTAAAAAGATCATTTTCATAAAAACTAGCTTCCCCATGCTTAGACTTTTCCATAGCATTAGCAATAATGGTGTCCAAAGAATTCATACTAACAACATTGCTATTAGCATGCAAATAAAGTTCCATGGGTTTTTTAATTTTCTCTTCAAACACTTCATGTCCTAACTCAAGATAAATACTATAAAGCTCTCTAATTTTGTTGTTGTTTTCCATTAAGCCTAACTAGTGAAAACAAGAAACAAAAAGAAAAAATTGCAGAATCTAAAGGAAATAACTTCGAGCACTCACACCGGAGGATGTGAGTACCTTTTACCTACCTCGGCAACGGCTGTAAAATAGGCGTTTGCCGTGGGAGGTTCTTATTCTTTAATCCTCCGGTGTGAATACCTTTTACCTTACCTCCTCGGCAACGGCGCCAGAAAATAGCTTGGTGTCTAGGCACTTCTATTCTTGTAGACAGTTGTTGGGCCTCCAAGTGCAGAGGTTTGTAGAACAGCAGCAAGTTTTCCCTTAAGTGGATCACCCAAGGTTTATCGAACTCAGGGAGGAAGTGGTCAAAGGTATTCCCTCTCAAGCAACCCTGCAATCAAGATACAAGAAGTCTCTTGTGTCCCCAACACACCCAATACACTTGTCAGGTGTATAGGTGCACTAGTTCGGCGAAGAGATAGTGAAATACAAGTGGTATAGATAATTATAAGTGGTAATGGTGATAGAAAATAGCTTGATGGCATGGAAGAGACTATAGGCAAACTGAAATAAAGATAGAAGCAAGCAAACATGTAATAGATATAATAGCAAATGGTGTTTCAGTGCTTAGAAACAAGGCCTAGGGATCATACTTTCACTAGTGAACACTCTCTCATATAAATATCTTCTCTTTATGATACTACTCTTAACTACTCTCCGGTTGGACACTCTAAACCATTGTAGGGCTATAACATCACACCTCGAAGTAATCCTTTCCCATCTAGATAACCCCACACTATCACCTTGAGCTCTAGATGGTTCCAACAAATGCCACAATTTCATAGAAACATCCAACTCCAAATATAACTCATAACAAGTATTTGTAATCTCTAGCCTAAGTGCCACCATGGTGTGCACGCTGTCACTTTCACACACATGGGGAGAGCAGAGATCCATTAAAGCAATTGAGTAGCAAGGTAGATCTACTTGATTACAAAGCTCATGATCACAATATGATCATGCATAGAGAGAGATGAACACATAGGTACCGGTAGAACCCTTAGCCTCGAGAGAGAACTACTCCCTCCTCATCATGGGAATCATCAACGGTGATGGAGATGGTGGTGGAGATCGATGGAGATGGCTCCGGGGGCACTTCCTCGTCCCGACAGGGTGCCGGGACAGAGACTTTCTGTCCCCCGAATCTCCCCACCGGTGGCGGCGGTGCGGTGGAACTTTTCGTGGCTGGAGGCTTGACTGATTTAGGGTTTTTGGATCGGGAGGCATCTTATAGGCGAAGAGGCAAGGTCGATGGGCGGCCAGGGGGCCCACACCACCTGGTGGCGCGGCCAGGGCTAGCCCGCGCCACCACATGGTGTGGCCACCCTGTGGCCCTCTCCGTCTCGTCTTCTGGCTCCGTGAGTCTTCCGGTAAAATATCGACTTTGGCTTTTGTCCGGTCCAATTCCGAGAATATTCATTTTCTGATTTTCTGGAACCAAAAACAGCAGAAAACAGGCAACTGGAACCTTGGCATCTTGTTAATAGGTTAGTCCAAGAAAGTGTATAAAAAGTACTCCAAAGTGTGGACAAAATATAAGAAAGTAGATAAAACCAAGCATGGAACATCAAAAATTATAGATACACTTGCAATGTATCATGTGTCTCTCTCCAAAAGAAGTGTGTTGGGGTCCAACCAACTTATTGCAGCAAAGAAAGGAAAATAACACTAAAAACAAAGATGCTCCAAGAACAACACATAGTGCATAAGGTAATAAAAATAAAGTGTCTTGAAAGAAGACCTAAGATTATTGATGAAGAAGGGGATGCCTTGGGCATCCCCAAGCTTTGACGCTTGTACTTCTTGAATATTTCTTGGAGTCACACGGGTGGCATACCCAAGCTTTAGCTTTTGTCCATACTTCATCTCATCACATTATTCTTCCCTACACTTGAAAATTTCCTTCATACAAAACTTCACACAATCTTCATTAGCAACATTAGTGTATTCAAAATAATAATACTTTGGGTTCAGTTTCAACTCAAGTAAATCATCCGTTAAAACATAAGCTACTGAAGCAATTCCTTTTAAAAGCTCAAGTGATCAAAGAGAAGTCAAAGAGAAAGAGATTAAGAGGCAAATGAAATAATGGCAAAAATCTGTCGAAACAGACCACCAGGTAAAAACTGATTTTTTCGAAAACCTTCTGTTGCTCAAATCGAAAAGTGCTAAACTAACGAAAGTTGGGTAATAACCTGGGGCATAAGCACAAACAATTACAGCTCAATCTTATGTACTAAGATTTTTCACGATTTTTTACAGTGACACACATAAATCTGTTTCGGGACAACAACTTCCCCATATCTTACTTCCCTCTCATTAGAGGTTATTCTTGGCACAAAAACCACACAAAAAGGACAAGGAGAGGCTATTATAGAGGAAATAACTTCCAAGACTCAACAAAAAAATAAACTGAAAGTAAAAATATAATGGGTTGTCTCCCAAAAGCTCTTTCTTTATAGCCATTAAGATAGGCATGATAGTTTCGATGATGCTCACATAAGAAATATGAATTGAACTAAAAAGAGAGCATCGAGAAGCAAATATGGAACAAATTTAAGTCTTACCCACTTCCTATGAAAAATAATCTTGTAAAGAAACAATTCATGAAAGCACAAAGCAACAAGCATAGCAAAGCAAAACAAGTTCAACTTCAAAATTTTCAACATAAATAGGGGAAACTTAATATTGTTGAGATACATAAAACCATGTTTCCCTCTCTCATAATAACTTTCAGTAGCATCATGAATAAAATTAACAATATAACTATCACATAAAACATTCTTATCATGAGCCACATGCATATAATCATTATTACTCTCCACATAAGCATAGATATTCTTATTAATTGTAGTGGGAGAAAATTGAACAAAATAGCTATAATTATTATTCTCATCACCATAATCATCAATTATCGGAGGCATATTGTAATCATCATTAATTTTCTCCTCAATGGTAGGTGGACTAAAAATATCATATTCATCATTGTAATCATCATATATTGGAGGTATAGTATTATCAAAGTAAATTTTTCCTCTGTGCTTGGGGGACTAAAAATATCATGCTCATCAAAACCAACTTCCCCAAGCTTAGAATTTTCCATAGCATTAGCAATAATGGTGTTCAAATAATTCATACTAATAACATTGCTATTAGCATGCAAATAAAGTTCCATAGGTTTTTTAATTTTCTCTTCAAACACTTCCTGCCCTAACTCAAGATAAATACTATAAAGTTCTATAATTTTTTTGTGGTTTTCCATTAAGCCTAACTAGTGAAAATAAAAACAAAAAACAAAAAGATATAATTGCAGAATCTAAAGGAAATAACTTCGAGCACTCAGACACCAGCAATAGTACTAGAAGATAGCTTAGTAGCCAAAGGATGTGAGTACCTTTTACCTTACCTCCCCGGCAACGGCGCCAGAAAATAGCTTGATGTCTACGCACGCTTCTATTCTTGTAGACAGTGGTGGGCCTCCAAGTGCAGAGGTTTGTAGAACAGAAGTAAGTTTCCCTTAAGTGGATCACCCAAGGTCTATTGAACTCAGGGAGGAAGTGGTCAAAGCTATCCCTCTCAAGCAACCCTTCAATCAAGATACAAGAAGCCTCTTGTGTCCCAAACACATCTAATACACTTGTCAGGTGAATAGGTGCACTAGTTCGGCGAAGAGATAGCGAAATACAAGTAATATGGATGATTATAAGTGGTAATTACAATCTGAAATAAGAGTGGCAGCAAGCAAACATGTAACAAAACTGATTGTAAATGGTGTTTGAATGCTTAGAAACAAGGCCTAGGATCATACTTTCACTAGTGGACACTCTCATATAAATATCTTCTCTTCATGATGCTACCCTGAACTACTCTCTGGTTGGACGATGTAGGGCTATAACAGCACACCTTAAAGTTCGCATTCCCCATCTAGATAACCCCTCACTATCACCTTGAGTGCTAGATGGTTCCAACAAACACCACAATCTCATAAAGACATCCAACTCAAATTATACTCATGATAAGTATTTCTGTAACCTTAGCCTAAGTGCCACACGGTGTGCACACTGTCAACTTCACACATGTGGGGATAAGCAAAGATTAATTAAAGTACTTGAGTATCAGAATAGATCTAGATTACAAAGCTCATGATCTCAATAAGATCACGCATAGAGAGAGAGAGATGAGCACATAGCTACTTGTAGAGCCCTTAGCCTTGAGAGAGAACTACTCCTTCCTCATCATGGGAGTCAGCAACGACGATGGAGATGGCGGTGAAGTCGATGGTTATGGATCCGGGGTACTTCCCCGTTCCGACAGGGTGCCTGAACAGAGACTTCTGTCCCCCGAATCTCCTCTTCGGTGGCGGAGGCGCTGTGGAATGTTTTGTGGAATTCTGATCTGGTGCTTAGGGTTTTCGTCTCGGGAGGCTTTTATAGGCGAAGGGGCAAGGTCGGTGGAGCACCAAGGGGCCCACACCCCCTGGTGGCACCCCCAGTCCGAGCTGCCACCAGGTGTGGCCGCCCTGGTGCGCCACTCCGTCTCTCCTTCGGACTCTGTGTTGCTTTGGGTAAAATATTGACTTTGGCTTTTGTCCCATCCAATTCCGAGAATATTTCCTTACTAGCTTTTCTGAAACCAAAAACAGCAGAAAACAGGCAACTAGCACTATGGCATCTTGTTAATAGGTTAGTTCCAGAAATGTATAAAAATACCTCAAAGTGTGAACAAAACATAAGAAAGTAGATATAAAACAAGCATGGAACATAAAAAATTATAGATATGTTTATGCCGTATCAACCACTAATGAATCTCACAATGTATCTATATCTAACACCATCCATTAACTCCTTTAAATCCATCTTGCAACTACTTCCAAGGCTTGCAAGATTACAATTCTCGCTATATCACATGTGATATCAATCCTCTGGAATATGTATGGTACTACTCTCCATAATACAAGTTTCTTCTTGTATTAGCTTGGTTAAACTACTATGCCTCCAACTACTCCATACAACTCATATTATATACTTCATCAAACTCTAGCTTGACTTCTCATGATCAAGCTAGATGATTCAGCTTACTAAGGTTTTGCCTAATTTGGTATTCTCACAACACTTCTTCATCATGTAGTCATTTATTCTCAAGTGACTTGAGAATAATGACCACCACCCTTTGATCATACTAAGCTTAGGCTTCTCATTGTCTGATCAAGATCTATCATCAACTAAGTAGTAAACTTATACTAGTCTCATTATAGGACTTATCTTGTTTAAGGAAGCTTACTTTAAGTTTATACCTACTTGGCTTAACAAGATTATCATTTGATACTCTAGTACTAATAGCTTTCTCATAGCTTTATAATTACTAACTTAACTCTTAGGTTTAGATGCTGCTTCTAGTTAACTCATGAGTGAGTTAACTCCTCCAACATCAGATGGTTTGATCTCCACTAAGGATCACATTCCATTGATGATGGTACGCGCTACCATAACTAGTTCCTCCTTCTTATTAATTTGCTTCAGGTATTTTGAATGTCAATATAATAGGTCTAGGCTAAGAGTCAATAATTTCTAGGTCAGGAATTGATCACTCAACATTGATGATCAATTTACTCTAGGACTTGGTTAAATAGGATTGTCATCTATTAATATGACAAAAATATATGTGATGAATGGTCTTGGCTTGACTTCCTTTTCTACTCTATTTGTGATAAGAGTTGATGTTTAAGAACTAACATCATGTTCATGGTATAAATATTTATGAAAAGCATGTATATCAAGGTTTAGTTGTTGATCTTCTTTACTTGGGTTATATACTTAACATGGAATTCAGAGTTTGTTGTAGATAACACCTGGATATAATATTTAGAATACTAAGTATTAATCCTTGAGTAATTTGTTGTGGTTTAGCTCTATAACATTTGATCTACCCATAGGTAAAATTATACCACCCAAAATAGGGTTTTTAGCAAAGGTCATATTGAAAATTGTCGCAATCAACTTGATGATCTACTTCAGTTCCACCAAGTCAAGAGAAGCTTCAATCACTTTGACAAGTTTTATTTAAAAGCGCGAAAATTATCCAGATTTTCTATGCATGAATGCAATGCACACACCTCATCTCAGCTGATTTCTAAGCTCTAATGCTGGGATGTTACAACCAAACCCACTTGGATGTGTGTGTATCAGTGATCATTATGGTTTTGTAAAAGAACACATGCAATGATGCCACTCGAGCATGTGCCCAAACATGTCCAGGCAGCATGCTGGGATTCAACTAGATGTCATTTCATGTGTGTTCTTTTCATAAACCACATGGATCCACTAGATGTTATTGCATGTGTGTCCTTTTCATAAACCACATGGATCCACTGATGTCATTACATGTGTGTTCTTTTCATAAACCACATGGATCCACTAGATGTCATTGCATGTGTGTTCTTTCCCCGATAGTCGCGTCGGTGGCCGAGGTCGTCCTTGTCGTCTGAGTGGGCTTGGTTCTTATTTACAGAGTCTTCTCCATCTGCCCACTGATTCGTGATGTCCATCAGGTGGTCAATGGTTTTGGGTCGTGTACGGCCTAGCTCCTCCCTAATATCTCTACGGCAAACACCGTCTTTGAACGCGTCGATTGCGTGGTCCTAGGAGATATCTTTCGCTGAGTTTTTGATCATGGACCACCTTTGAATGTATGAGTGAAGGGATTCGCTCGGCTTTTGGCAGCAGGCCCTGAGCACTTCGATTGATGTGGGTGATGGAACAAAATATATCGAGCTCGTTGGGGAACCCCAAGAGGAAGGTATGATGAGCACAACAGCAAGTCTTCCCTCAGTTATGAAACCAAGGTTATTGAACTAGTAGGAGCAAGGAAACACCTCCAAGGTGTTGTTTCTAACTTGGAATCCTGCACAACACAACCACAGAACTTTGCCCCAACTTAAAGTGAGGTTGTCAATCTCACCGGTTTTTCTAAAAACAAAGGATTAAATGTATTGTGTGGAAGAAAGTAAAAGCTTGCAAAAAGTAAACAGAAAACAGTAAACAGTTGTAGATTGATGGTAAAAGAAAGGACCGGGGTCCATAGTTCACTAGTGGTGGTTCTCCTTAAGATAGATGACATGTTGGGTGAACAAATTACAGCAGGGCAATTGACAAACATCGAGAAAGAATACATGCATATACTAATCATCTTGACTCCTATGAGATTTGATTGGGCATTACAACATTATACATAGACCGTAATCCAACTACATCTATGACTAATAATCCACCTTCAGGTTATCAATACGAACCCCCTCCAGTATTAAGTTGCAAGCAATAGATAATTGCATTACGCATTGCGTGTAAAGTAAACAATACGATTGTTCTATGAACAAAGGATTGTTGTTTTCTCCCTAGTAGCAACAGCACATCTATTACCTTAGAGATTTCTGTCACTTCCCTAGATTACTAGAGGCATGAACCCACTATCGAGCATAAATACTCCCTCTTGGAGTTGCTAGCATCTACTCAGCCAAGATATCTACTAACAACGGAGAGCATGCAAGATCACAAATAACAAAGACATGATAGAATCAATAATCAATCTGAAATATCATCTCAATATCCATCGGATCCCCACAAACACAACATGTATGATTACAAATAGAGGATCTTGATCATGAACGGAGCTCACAAGATCTAAACATAATAGCACAAAGGAGGAGAACCAACCATCTAGCTACTACATGGATCCGTAGTCCAAGGATGAACTACTCACGCATCACACTGGAGGCTTGCATGGTGATGAAGAAGGCCTCTAGGGTGAATTCTCCCCTCTGGCAGGGTGCCGGGAAGAGCTTTAGATCCCTCCCGATCTAGGGATGAAGATGACAGTGGCTACAGACTCTTTTATGGAATTTTGGTCGGTTACTTAGGTTTTCTGTATCGGAGGCATCTTATAGGCGAAAGGGGAGGCCGAGGGGGTGCCCTAGGCGGCCGCACCACCCCCTGGCGCGGGCCAGGCCTGACCGCGCGGCCAGGTGGTGTGGATGGCCCCTGGCTCCTCTCCGTCTCGTATTCTGGCTCCGTGTCCCCCTCGGTGAAATATTGACTTCGGCTTTTGTCCCGTCCAATTCCGAGAATATTCATTTTCTGACTTTCCTGGAATCAAAAACAACAGAAAACAAGCAGCTAGAACTGTGGCATCTTGTTAATAGGTTAGTCCAGGAAAGTGTATAAAAATACTCCAAAGTGTGGACAAAACATAAGAAAGTAGATATAAAACAAGCATGGAACATAAAAAAGTATAGATACGTTTGCAATGTATCAACATCCCAAAGCATAACTCCTGCTCGTCCTCGAGTAGGTAAGTGATAAAAAGAAAGAATAATTTTTTAGGTGACATGCACCATCATAAATTTGATCAAAGTATTTGTAAAACATTCATAGCTGGGATCATAGTACTTCAACCTAGCATGAAACATAAAGGTCTAACAATAAGACATAGCAACTATGTTGTAACATGAAAATGCACAAACAAAAGTTTCATGAATAACAATGCTTTGCAAGACCTTTGTTTGTTTCACATAAAGAAAACATAGCATAGTGGCATTCAACTTGTCCCTCATAATGTAGCAAATCATAATTGCACAGGAAACCTTCAAAGTTTATAAGGGTGACTAGATACAAATAGTTTAAGAACAAGCAATATCAAAGTTATGCATCAATCAACATGTCTTGGGACAATGCACATTAAACTAAGAATGGCCACTATGCTCTCTCAATAGGTGCATAAAAGTAGAAGGTGGAGACTCAATATAAAAGTGGAAGAAAGGCCTTCATAGAAGGAAGCAGGGATTCAAGTTTCATAAAAAGCTTCCAAAAATTATGGTACTTATTAGCTTTCGGCTCTCATTGCCCCTATCGTAAGCATCTTGAAGCGATTAAGGTTAAAGTGAACAAACTACGGAGCTTGACAAAGTATAAGTTGGAAATCTCATGTCTCTTGAATACGAGGGCCGCTCCTCATGCTACTCAAGTTTAGTTACTAGTAAGTTCTTGTCATAGTAAGTATATGTGTATCATAGAGAACATGTGCAGGTACCTTGCCCGATGATACGAAAGAATCCCCATATCAAAATGACAAGGCAAGCAGACAACGAGCATCTCAACAATCTTCTTATTTACCATGGGAAAATGGTGCTATTTTCTCTCTTTCCTCTTTTCTCATATCTTTTTTTTCTTTTTCTCCTTTTCTCAATCTCTATCAATTTTTATAAGAAGAATGCTTCATAGATTTATCATTATGGTTACGCTGCTGATACATCCATTTTGCATCACTATTCTATATCATAATTTACTGTTATTCATTGATATATTTCATATTAAGAGGTGATACTTATGTTATTTCATCTGTTTTTGCATGGTTGATGACTTTTGGAGCATGGACCGCTACAGTCAGGATTCTGATGGAAAAGGTGCTGTTTGGAGGA
This sequence comes from Avena insularis, assembly GCA_023614405.1. NCBI lineage: Eukaryota > Viridiplantae > Streptophyta > Magnoliopsida > Poales > Poaceae > Avena > Avena insularis. The sequence goes on from CM042694.1 coordinate 204,281,621, forward strand.
AAAATTCGCGAAGATCAGAAAATCCGGGAAAATATACGGAAAATCCTATTTTTCCAAAAGACGAAGGCTGCCAGAAGAGGGAGTAGAGATGGGCCACAGGGGGCCCACACCACCCCTGGCGTGGGCCACCCTAGGCCATGCCACTAGGTGGTGTGGCTGCCCTGGCCCACCTCTGGCTCTCCCCTCTAGCATATATATTCCTCCCGAAACCCTAATACTCGAGGAGCGACCATAGAAAGATTCCGCCGCCTCTGCGGGGCGGAAAACACTGAGAGAGAAAGATCTCTCCGTCAGACAGATTTTTGCCGGGGGAATTCCTTCCCGCAGATGGGAGATCATCGCCATCAACACCACCATCAAGCTGGACTTCATCAGGATCATCATCATCATCACCATCATCACCATCAGCACCTTCATCACCATCTCCATATTGTTGTAACAATTGGGTTGAATCTTGCATAGTTCTTAGGGGAAACTTTCCCGGTGTTGATTACTCTTTGTAGTTGATGCTATTAAGTGGAACCATTGAATTGTTGTTTATGTTCAGATTGTTATACATCATTATTCCATCTCTGATCATGATCCATATGATGTCTTGTGAGTAGTTCATTTTGTTCTTGAGGACATGGCAGAAGTCATGTTGTTAGTAGTGGAGTTGTGTTGAGAAAGATTCAATAGTTTGATATTTAAGTTGTGGTGTACTTCTTCTAGTGGTGTCATGTGAACATCGACTACATGACACTTCACCTATATGGGCCTAGGGGAATGCATTATGTATTTGGCTACTAATCGTAGGGGTTGCCGGAGTGAAAGAAACCTGAACCCCCGTTAGGAAACCATTGCACAAGGGACGTAAGGGTCTTAGAGTTTAAAGCTATGGTTAGGTTTCTACCTTAATTACTTTCTTGTACTTACGGATGTTTGCAAGCGGTATAATCATAAGTATGTATTAGTCCTAGGAAGGTCGGTACATTAGCACAGGTTCACCCATACAACACTTAGCAAGCTAAAGATGATTAATCAACTATATGAAGCGAAAGCACTTGACAGTCTTCCCATGTGTCCTCGAGAATGTTTGGTCATCTTAAGTAATACAAACGGCTTTTCCTTTGCTGCATAAAGGATTGGTCCACTTGCTGCATTTATTCTTATTATCTTTTGTTTACTCGTACTTTATTTACTTGCATTATCAAAAACCCCTAAAAATCCGTTTGCTAAGTATTTGCAGAGAATTCTTGATCCATACCACTAGCCAGCACCTTCTGCTCCTCGTTGGGTTCGACACTCTTACTTATCGAAAATACTATGATACACCCCCTATAATTGTGGGTCATCAAGACTATTTTCTGGCGCCGTTGTCGGGGAGTGAAGCGCTATTAGAAAGTGGAACTGGTAAAGGAAACCTCTACTGTGAGTATTGTTTATTTCTGTTAGTTGTTTTATTTTCAATATGGATAATTCGCTGAGTTTCTTATTTCGTAATGCTACTACCACTACTAAGGTAGTAGATGAATAACCACCTGCTGAGAATGATACTTTTAAAATACCTATGAGAATTATTGATCGTGTTATGGATAACTACTATGTTGGGGATGGAACTGTCCATCCCGGTGATCATTTACTCTTTATACACAAATTATGCGGGTTGTTCAAGTGTGCAGGTATTACTACAGATCAAGTGAAGAAGAAGTTATTCTCATTGTCACTAAAAGGAAGAGCTGAGGAATGGTATAAGTTGCTGAGGAATGGTCAAGCTCTTGAATGGGAGGAAATAGTGCCTCTCTTTTATTCAAAGTTTTATCCTCCTAGTGAGATTCATAAAGATCAGAATCAAATATACAACTTTTATTCATGAGCTCCCCAACAATATTATTATCAATAACTTTTATGCAAGGCTTTCTCTACGTGATAAGGATTTATTGGATGCTTCTTGTGGTGGATCATTCACTCGCATGGAAGAAGAAGCTAAATGGGATCTTCTGGACCGTATTCAAGATAGTGCTGAAGCCTGGGAGAATGACAAAGGTAGAAAGTCAGGTATAAATTATGACTATGAATGCATTGAATCTTTTATGGGAACCGATGACTTTCAAAATATTAAAAATGCTTATGGTCTAGACTCTCAAGCTATTGCTTCTTATTTTAATGCTCTTGCTTCCTATATTGAAGTGCCTAAAAAGAAGTGGAATAAGTATCATGAACCTTATAAATATGTTGCTAAGAGTGTTCCTGCAAGAAATACTAAAGTTTATACTGCTAATCATGTTTTACCTGAACCTTACATCTAGAAATGCCTTTCCTAGTTAAGAGAAAGGAACATTCTGTGATTGCTAGCATGGTTAATAAAAGTACGAATGAAGCTGTTGAACCTGATAAACAAATGGTCGATGAACCTATAATAGAAAATGTGAAAGACTTTGTCACTAAGTATGTAGAAGAGGGACACACTATCCTTTGTAAGGATACCTCTAATATTGTCTCACAAAGTAGTGTTATGAGAGCTAGTATTCCTGTGTTTTCTGTTAGAATAAGTGATCATTGTTACGACGGGCCTTGTGATAGTTATATTGTTAAGTTTATGCATGATACTGAAAGTTACTTTGAGAGGTGGAAAAGTGTTCTTATGCTACTCAATAATATCAAGTTTCCTCGTTTTATGTTGAAAGTTTTTATGTTGCACTTCTTTTGCCTTCTTATGAAAGTAGCCTCTAGTTTCAACAACTTGTTTGTTTACAAAATTCCCTTGCATAGGGAGTGGGTTAGACTTAAACGTGTGTATTTTTGCTTCTGAATGCTCTCTTTTACTTCAAATCATATTCCTATGTGAGCATCTTTGAAATTATCATGCCCATCTTAATGGCTATAAAGAAAGAGCTTTTTGGGAGACAACCCAGTTTATTCTAGCTTTCAGTTTGTTTTTTGTTTCTTTGAGTCTTGGAAGTTATTACCTCAGTAATAACCTCTCCTTATCCTTTTGTTTGGTTTTTGTATCAAGATCAACCTCTAATGAGAGAGAAGTAATATTTGGGGGAGTTGCTGTCCCGAAACAGATTTTTTGTTCTTCACCGTAAAAATCCGTGAGAGATCTCTGTACGTCGGATTGAGCTGTAATTGTTTGTGCTTATGACCCAGGTTGTTATTTAACTTTCGTTAGTTTTGCACTTTTTGATTTGAGCAACAGAAGATTTTCGAAAAAAATTGATCTTTACCTGCTGGTTTGTTTTGACAGATTTTGCCACTCTTGCATTTGCTTCTTTATTCGATTTCCTTTTTGAATTCTTTTTGGGTTTTGGGAAGGAGTTGCTACAGTAGTTTATGTTTTGATGGTTTTCAGTCGAAGTTGGACTCAAAAGGTTTTATCACTTCACTTATACTAATGTTGCTAATGAGAACTGTGTGAAGTTTTGTGTGAAAGAAATTTCCAGGTTAGTGGAGATAATAGTGTAATAAGAAAGTGAAAGGTTTCATGACTCAAGTAATGAGTGTATGAAGATGAAGATATTGATGTTATTCAAGTGGTGACTCTAGAAGAATCTACTTGATACCAAATTCAGAGACCTGTAGAGTCCGTTTTCAAAGAGGTAACAGTTCTGGTAAGAAAAGTTCCACGAAAATACTATCCAACTATATTTTTGAAGTTTTCAGTCAATATGGAAAGCTATGAAGCGAAAGAGGGACGGAAACGGAGCCAGGGTGGCTCACACCACCCTGTGGCGCGAGCCCACCCCTGGCCACGCCACCAGGTGGTGTGGCCACTCCGAACTCCGCCTCTGACTCGTTTTCTCCCAGTACCTTCCTTTTGCTGTAAAACTTCATAATATATAATCCCCCCGGATCCCCCGAGGTTCATATATCGTGTTCTCGTCGTGTTTTTGTTTCGATCTGTTTTTGCCAGGAACTATCTTTGAAAGCTTAGAAGCACAATGGTGTCCACCAAGGATAAAGGAAAGGAGCCTACGGAGGAAGATCTCCAAGACCCCAAGCAGGGGCTGGTACCTTTAGTCTCTTGCCCTGCATCAACGGAAGCCCTACAAGTCACTAATGAGTTCTGCGATAAGTACCGAGACTTGAGGAGGAAAGTGGACATGCTTCAATGGGAGAATAATAGGCTTCGCAAGATGCTAGAAGATTTCCTCACGTCAACTAAGAAAATATTACCACCACCACCGAAGGAGTAATTCGTCATCAGGTTTGGCATCCCCTTGGTTTCTTCCAAGCTTGGGGGAGTGCCGCGGTATCACATCACTATCTTCTATCTTTTTACCTTTTTAGGTAGAGTCATGTCATGAATAGAGAAGTTATCATGTAGGATGGTTTGCATTATGGAAGTGTCCCCTCTCTCGTTAGATATGCATCCCTTGGTGTGAGTTGCCGTTATGGAATATTAATGAGAAGTTCTATCATTTACTCTTTTGCTTAGCTTATATTAGTTTTCAATTCATGATTATATGATTGATCTTGTTGTTAGTATTGGTATCACTTTGGGATCATTGAGTTAATTTAGTTGGTTTTGGCAAACCTGGCTTGGTCAGTAGCAACACTATTTTTGAGAGTTGAATGAAAAGATAAAAGTACTCTAAAGAAAAATAATTTCATCATCTTTCTTTCTTGATTTGCTCATAAGTTTAGTATTCTCTAGTTAAGATCTTTTGTGCTTCCAAGGAAGATTGCATGTTTGTCTTTATCACTTGTATGTTTGTTTGTTTCCTTCAACTCTTATACTTGCTACCCAGCCTTGCTAGACAAAAACCTGTACTGAGAGGGATTTCTTCTCGTGCATCCACTTCCTTAAACCAAAACCTACGCCATCTTTGTCCACCATACCTACCTAGTAGCACTATTGCTATTCCAAGTAAATTCTTGTTTTTATCTACCTTCCAAATTAAACTTGTTATGTGAAAATTAGTGATTAAATCTCTCACGAACTTGATGGCACACCTTACTTTCTTGCATCTAATAAACTTGAACCATTGGGTCCTTCTTTGTTGCGTATATGCTTGCGCTTTATGAGTTGAAGTTAGCAGAACCATGTATCATGGGGAACGCCTTCAACACTGCCATGGTACTTTGTACCTAGTTGATATATGATTCTTTTGCCTATGGATCCCGACGGTGTGAAATAAAAGGGGAACTTGTAAGATCATGGAGTTTTTATGTGTGTTAGAGAAACGCCTGGGCCGCTAGCCTAAGCCATGCCTAATCATGGTGGAAACTTGCAGCATAACTATAGTGAGCATTCTATGAAGCATACTCAATAAAAACCTATGCAAATAGCAAATAAAAAGATCGCTGAGATGCTCATTGTCTGCTTGCCTTGTCATTTTGATTATGGGATAGCTCCTGTATCATGTGCAAGGGGTACCCTATTGGCGGTTCTCAATGATACACATCTATTTACAATGACAAGAGCTTACTTGCGACTGAAGTTGAGTAGCATGAGGTTCGGTACTCGTAAGTAAGGGGCATGAGATTTTAACTTATAACTTGTCAAGCATATCCTCTTAGTTGTGTCACTTTAACCTTAATCACCTAAAGATGCCTATGATAGGGGCAATGAGAGCTGAAAGCTAATAAGTATCATAATTTTTGGAAGCTCTTTATGAAACTTGAAATCCCTGCTTCCCTCTGCGAAGGGCCTTTCTTTTACTTTTTAGTCGATTCAGTAAACCTATTCCCTTCTATCTCAGCAAGTATTTTGAGTTGTTGTGTTTCATTCATTCATATGATGATTTATTCAATCATGTTTCTTATGTTCCTTGTTTTGCACATTGCTCTTATCTTGGTGATTACTACTTTGAAAGCTATCATTGAAAATCAGTTATTTGTGAACTCCAGCAAATTATCAACTATTCTTCGACCAAGAGCTAAGTTTTCCATTACCAATTATGATTCACTTTATGTATCTTTATTGTGTTTCCTTTACTCATTACAAGTTAAGTTATATAATAGTGAGTTGTCTTCTATTATGATCTATGTATTGATGAATGTGATGCTTCTTGTTCGTATTCTTTTTATCGACTCTTCACTCCATAAACCTGAGGTCATGTTTATTGAGCTCAGTTTCGCTTGGGGACAAGCGAAGTCTAAGCTTGGGGGGAGTTGATACGTCCATTTTGCATCACTATTCTATATCATAATTTACTGTTATTCATTGATATATTTCATATTAAGAGGTTTTACTTATGTTATTTCATCTGTTTTTGCATGGTTGATGACTTTTGGAGCATGGACCGCTACAGTCAAGATTCTGATGGAAAAGGTGTTGTTTGGAGGAAAAATTCGCGAAGATAAAAAAATCCGGGAAAATATACGGAAAATCCTATTTTTCCAGAAGACGAAGGCTGCCAGAAGAGGGAGTGGAGATGGGCCACAGGGGTCCCACACCACCCCTTGGCGCGGGCCACCCTAGGCCGCACCACCAGGTGGTGTGGCCACCCTGGCCCACCTCTGGCTCTCCCCTCTGGCGTATATATTCCTCCCGAAACCCTAATACTCGAGGAGCAACCACAGAAAGATTCCGCCGCCTCTACAGGGTGGAAAACATCAAGAGAGAAAAATCTCTCCGGCAGACAGATTTCTGACGGGGGAATTCCTTCCCGGAGAGGGGAGATCGTCGCCATCAACACCACCATCAAGATGGACTTCATCGAGATCATCATCATCATCATCATCACCATCATCACCATCAGCACCTTCATCACCATCTCCATATTGCTGTAACAATTGGGTTGAATCTTGCATAGTTCTTTTTGTTCTTGAGGACATGGGAGAAGTCATGTTGTTAGTAGTGGAGTTGTGTTGAGAAACATTCAATAGTTTGATATTTAAGTTGTGGTGTACTTCTTCTAGTGGTGTCATGTGAACGTCGACTACATGACACTTCACCTATATGGGCCTTGGGGAATGCATTGTGTATTTGGCTACTAATCGTAGGGGTTGCCGGAGTGACAGAAACCTGAACCCCGTTAGGAAACCATTGCACAAGGGACGTAAGGGTCTTAGAGTTTAAAGCTGTGGTTAGGTTTCTACCTTAATTACTTTCTTGTACTTACGGATGTTTGAAAGGGGTATAATCACAATTATGTATTAGTCCTAGGAATGTCGGTACATTAGCATAGGTTCACCCACACAACACTTAGCAAGCTAAATAAGATTAATCAACTATATGAAGCAAAAGGACTTGACAGTCTTCCCATGTGTCCTCGAGAACGTTTGGTCATCTTAAGTAATACAACCGGCTTGTCCTTTGCTGCATAAAGGATTGGGACACTTGCTGCATTTATTCTTATTGTCTTTTGTTTACTCGTACTTTATTTACTTGCATTATCAAAAACCCCTAAAAATCCATTTGCTAAGTATTTGCAGAGAATTCCTGATCCATACCACTAGCCAGCACCTTCTGCTCCTCATTGGGTTCGACACACTTACTTATCGAAAATACTGCGATACACCCCCTATACTTGTGGGTTATCAGCTGCAGGTTTCCAGCATGATTAGGCATGGATTAGACCGGCGGCCCAGGCGTTTCTCTAACACACATACATACATAACTCCATGGAATTACAAGCTCGCCTTTCATTTCACACCGACGACATCCGTAGAAAAAATAGCATGATATCAACTAGGTACAAAGTACAAGTGCAATGTTGAAAGTGTTCCCCATGACAGCATGGTTCTGCTAATCCCCAACATATAAGTGCAAGCATATACAACATAGACGACACAATGGTTCAAGTTTATTCGGGCAAGAAAAGTAAAGTGTGCCATCAAGTTCGTGAGAGCTTTAATCACTAGTTTTCTCATAACGAGTTTAATTCAGAAGGTAGATAAAAACATGAATATACTTGGAATAGAAAATGCTAATAGGTAGGTATGGTGGACTCTTTGGAATAACTTGGTTTTATTTGGAGTTGGATGCATGAGTGGAACTCATACTTGGTTATGGAGGCTAGCAAAAGACTGGGAGCGACCAACTAAGAGAGCAATAATGGCCATAATCATGCAAAGCGACAAAACATTATTAATTAAAGCATAAAGTGATATTACAAGTCAAAAACTAAAGGATCATAAAGGCTATGGTGACTTGGGATAGTTTTAACATGGTGTGAGCATGCGCCAAGTCAACCCAAATAAAGCATCAAAGGAGAATACCACAATACTATGCTTTAATATGCTAAAACAACGCATGATTCTTTCAAGGCACATTAGGCAATATCAATTGTTTATAACATGTCATGCTATAGAAAAGATCACTAAGCATAAATCCAAAACAATATCAAGCATGACATGATAAAGCATAGGCCACAGTCAAAAACAAGCTCTCTTTACCACTTAAGCATGAACTTTCCTACTCTATTCCAATCTAAACCAAAGTATTTGAAAACTAATGTATGAAAGAGGGAGTCCAACCAATTTATTCAAGAAAACTAAGAAAGCCAAGAAAACAAAAACCAAAAACAAAAACAAAGATGCTCCAAGAATAACACAACTGTGCACGAAACAATAAAACTGAAGTGTTTGGAAGAACCTGAGATTTTTTATTGATGAAGAAGGGGATGCCTTGGGCATCCCCAAGCTTTGATGCTTGTACTTCTTGGATATTTCTTCGGGTGACACGTGTGGCATCCCCAAGCTTGAGCTTTAGTCCATTCTTCATCCCATTACATCATTCTCTCCATACACCTAAAATTCTTCCTTCATACAAAACTTCACACAATCTTTATTAGCAACATTATTGCACTCAAGATAATAAGTCTTTGGGTTCAGTTTCAACTCCAATAAAACTTCCATTAAAACACAAGCTACTGTAGCACTTCCCTCAAAAAGCTCAATTCCCCAAAGGGAACCCAAAAAGGAACCAACAAGAAGCAAATGCAAATAATGGCAGAAATCTGTCAAAACAAACCAGCAGGTAAAAACCAATTTTTTCGAAGACCTTCTTTTGCTCAAATCGAAAAGTGTTGAACTAACGGAAGTTACATAACAAACTGGGGCACAAGCACAAAAATTCATGCCTCAAAACAACATACAGATATTTCACACGAATTTTTACTGTGAAGCACAAAAATCTATTTCAGGACAGCAACTTTCCCAAGCATTACTTCTCTCTCATTAGAGGTTACTCTTGGCACAAAAAGCAAATAAAAATGATAAGGAGCGGTTATTACTGAGGTAATAACTTCCAAGACTCATCTAAAACTTTTGCTTTATCTCCCAATAAGTACTTTTCTTTAACGCATTTAAGTTAGGCATAAGAAGCAAGAAAAAGAATCAAGTGTTCTCAAATGAAGAAGCATTAAAACCAAATTTCTTGCCCTTACCTCTCTTAGTTTTATTCTTAACCTTGGGGAACATATGATTGTTTGGTGGAGAAGAAAAGTGGACGGTGCCCTTTTCCACATCTATTATCGCTCCAAGGAGTTTTAATAGGGATCTTCCAAGTGTAATTTGTCCTTTTCCTACACATTCAATCACAAGAAAATCAGTAGAAACCATTTTCCCTAGGATCCTTGTAAACACTCCTTCAGATATTCCAATGGGTAATATTGTGGCATTATTAGCAAGAAATATTTCTTCTCCTCCTTCAGAAAGTCCCCAAAGATTCAAAGATTCATAGATATCTTTAGGCATAAGACAAAATTCAGACATGATATCACAACGAGCATGAAAAGTTTCATTATTTATAACAATCTTTACCGTGGGAAGCCATTTTGAGGGTTCAGAATTTATTGGAACATAGTCATGATGCTCTCTAAGTGTATTATAGAAATCTTTTAAACTAGAAGTGTTGGTCTCAAGAGTGCTCAATCTAGCAAATATGTTTATAAAGGAAGAATCAGATTTGCTAGGCAAGTTGTAAGTAAAGACCAACTTCTTTATGGCATTAAAAGCATCATCCTCATTGCATTGGAGGAAATCTCCTCCTACTAGAACATCCAAAGCATTTCTATAGCAAAGAGTAATTCCAAGGTAAAAATTGCTAAGAAACAAGCTTTGAGTCATTTTAGGTTCAGTTTTTTCATGTAAATCAGAGATTCTAGACCAAGCTTCTTTGAAACTCTCTTCAATTCCTTGTTTGAAAGTGAAAATCATTTCCTCAGGTGACATAGCGATTGGAGCAATGCTAGACATAATGGCAACTTAAGATAGGAACTAATATTTTTTTGTGTTTTTAATAAAGAAAGGAAACTAGTACAACTTATTATTTGTGTGTTTATGATAAAGAAACAAGCAAACAAAGCAAAAATAAACTAAGCAAAACAAAAATAACAAAGTAAAGAGATTGGTTATGAGGGGCTCCCCTTGTGAAGATATCCTTGACTCCCCGGCAACGGCGCCAGAAAAAGTGCTTGATGGCCCAAAATATATCGAGCTCATTGGGGAACCGCAAGAGGAAGGTATGATGAGAACAACAGCAAGTCTTACTCAGTTATGAAACCAAGGTTATTGAACCAGTAGGAGCAAGGAAACACCTCCAAGGTGTTGTTTCCAACTTGGAATCCTGCACAACACAACCATAGAACTTTTCCCCCAACTTACAGTGAGGTTGTCAATCTCACTGGTTTTGCTGAAAACAAAGGATTAAACGTATTGTGTGTATGAAAGTAAAAGCTTGCAGAAAGTAAACAGAAAACAGTAAGCATTTGTAGATTGATGGTAAAAGAAAGGACCGGGGTCCATAGTTCACTAGTGGTGGTTCTCCTTAAGATAGATGACATGTTGGGTGAACAAATTACAGCAGGGCAATTGACAAACATCGAGAAAGAATACATGCATATACTAATCATCTTGACTCCTATGAGATTTGATTGGGCATTACAACATTATACATAGACCGTAATCCAACTACATCTATGACTAATAATCCACCTTCAGGTTATCAATACGAACCCCCTCCAGTATTAAGTTGCAAGCAATAGATAATTGCATTACGCATTGCGTGTAAAGTAAACAATACGATTGTTCTATGAACAAAGGATTGTTGTTTTCTCCCTAGTAGCAACAGCACATCTATTACCTTAGAGATTTCTGTCACTTCCCTAGATTACTAGAGGCATGAACCCACTATCGAGCATAAATACTCCCTCTTGGAGTTGCTAGCATCTACTCAGCCAAGATATCTACTAACAACGGAGAGCATGCAAGATCACAAATAACAAAGACATGATAGAATCAATAATCAATCTGAATTTTGGTCGGTTACTTAGGGTTTCTGTATCGGAGGCATCTTATAGGCGAAAGGGGAGGCCGAGGGGGTTCACTAGGCGGCCACACCACCCCCTGGCGCGGGCCAAGCCTGGCCGCGTGGCCAGGTGGTGTGGGCGGCCTCTGGCCCCACTCCGTCTTGTATTCTGGCTCCGTGTCCCCCTCGGTGAAATATTGACTTCGGCTTTTCTCCCGTCCAATTCCGAGAATATTCATTTTCTAACTTTCTTGGAACCAAAAATAGCAGAAAACTAGCAGCTGGCACTGTGGCATCTTGTTAATAGGTTAGTCCAAGAAAGTGTATAAAAATACTCCAAAGTGTGGACAAAACATAAGAAAGTAGATATAAAACAAGCATGGAACATCAAAAATTAAAGATATGTTTGCAACGTATCAGCGGGCCGTTTATAGGTTCCCTTGAACTTCCTCATGAAGTTTTATACTAGATCCTCCTAGCTGCGGATCGACCCGTGGGCAGGTTGTTGAGCCATGCGCGGGCAGCGCCTTCCAGTTGCAGCTAGAGGCACTACATGCCTATGCACTTGTTTCTGCCATGCAGCTTGACAGAAGAGATGTGGTATTCTAGCTAGATCTTCATGTCTTGTAGGCCATCGAACTTCGGGTTCTTCGATGGGAGTTTGAACCCCTTAGGAATTGGTGTCTGCCATATGGCCCTGCTAAAGCAGTCGGTGCCACAGAGCTCTGTTCCTTCGTCCTCCGAGTCTGTTGAGTAAGCGCGCTTGGCGCGCATCTTGTCGACTTTGTGCTGGCTAATCTCGTCTCGCACGTCAAAATCATGATCGTGTCGCCATGAGCTGCGGTGTCGCCGCGACAAGTCATGCTCGTCCTCGCTAGAAGATAGTAATACGTTGCAAATGTATCTATAATTTTTGATGTTCCATGCTTGGTTTTTATCTACTTTCTTATGTTTTGTCCACACTTTGGAGTACTTTTTATACACTTTCTTGGACTAACCTATTAACAAGAAGCCATAGTGCCAGTTGCCTGTTTTCTGCTGTATTTGGTTCCAGAAAAGTCAGAAAATGAATATTCTCAGAATTGGACCAGACAAAAGCCAAATTCGATATTTTACCGGAAGACTCACGGAGCCAGAAGACGAGACGGAGAAGGGCCAGGGGCTGGCCACACCATAGGGTGGCACGGGTCCCCTTGGCCGCGCCACCAGGTGGTGTGGCCCCCCTGGCACTCCACCGACCTTGCCCCTTCACCTATAAGAAGCCCCCGATGCAAAAACCCGAAATGGAACAGCCTCCAGCCACGAAAAGTTCCGCAGTGCCGCCGCCACCGAAGGGGAGATTCGGGGGACAGAAAGTCTCTCTTCCGGCACCCTGCCGGGATGGGGAAGTGCCCTCGAAGCCATCTCCATCGATCTCCACCACCATCTCCATCGCCGTTGCTGATTCCGATGATGATGAGGGAGTAGTTCTCTCTCGAGGCTAAGGGTTCTACCGGTAGCTATGTGTTCATCTCTCTCTATGCATGATCATATTGTGATCATGAGCTTTGTAATCAAGTAGATCTACCTTGATACTCAAGCGCTTTAATAGATCTCTGCTCTCCCCATGTGTGTGAAAGTGACCTCATGCACACCATGGTGGCACTTAGGCTAGAGATTACAAATACTTGTTATGAGTTATATTTGGAGTTGGATGTTTCTATGAAATTGTGGTGTTTGTTGGAACCATCTAGAGCTCAAGGTGATAGTGTGGGGTTACCTAGATGGGGAAAGCGAACTTTGGGGTGTGTTGTTATAGCCCTACCATGGATTAGAGTGTCCAACGGGAGAGTAGTTCAGAGTAGTATCATGAAGAGATGATATTTATATGAGAGTGTTCACTAGCGAAAGTATGATCCATAGGCCTTGTTTCTAAACATTGAAACACCATTTGCAACTAGATATGTTACATGTTTGCTTGCTTCCATCTTTTTGCCTTTAGTATTTTCACACCATCAAGCTATTTTCTGGCACTGTTGTCTTATATCCATACCACTTGTATTTTACTATCGCTTTGCCGAACTAGTGCATCTATACACCTGACAAGTGTATTGGGTGTGTTGGGGACACAAGAGACTTCTTGTATCTTGATTGTAGGGTTGCTTAAGAGGGTATACCTTTGACCACTTCCTCCCTGAGTTCGATAAACCTTGGGTGATCCACTTAAGGGAAAACTTGCTGTTGTTCTACAAACCTCTGCACTTGGAGGCCCAACAACTGTCTACAAGAATAGAAGTGCGTAGACATCAGATAGCGAGTAGTACTTGGGTGGAGCCTTGCTTTTCATTGTGTACAGTGTTGGCTCCTTGGCCAGCACAACCTCGACCAGTCCGAGTCTAGCGATGGTGGATCGGTGAATGGCAGCTCATGGATCTCCAGCCAGTGGCTGGTTGGTGAGCAGGTACATGGTGGCTGCGGTCACCGCTGCGTGTGGCGTTTTTGGGAGCATGTTGCCCCGCGAGTCCACCATCATGAACGATAAGTCAAGGTTTTTAGTGGCTTCTTCTCGCTCTTTATAGTTGAGTTGGGCCAGTCGAGAGCACCTTTTGGCGGCTGCATGGTCATTACCCTTGGAGGAGGATCCTCCGATAGAGGAGAGAGCTGCCCGGCGAAAGCTCGACTCGTCTGCGGCCCTCCTGGGCTCGTCGAGTCGCACGCTCCCTGTCTGCTGGCGCTTGAACTCCTGGATGAGTAGGTAATGATAACCCATCACCATCTGTTGTGATGAGTTTGGTGGCAGGGGGTTGCCTGATGTCTACGCACTTCTATTCTTGTAGACAGTTGTTGGGCCTCCAAGTGTAGAGGTTTGTAGAACAGCAGGAATTTTTCTCTTAAGTGGATTACCGAAGGTTTATCGAACTCAGGGAGGAAGTAGTCAAAGGTATCCCCTGTCAAGCAACCCTGCAATCAAGCTACAAGAAGTCTGTTGTGTCCCCAACACACCCAATACACTTGTCAGGTGTATAGGTGCACTAGTTCGGCGAAGAGATAGTAAAATACAAGTGGTATAGATAAAAGACAATAGTGCTAGAAAATACTTTGATGGCGTGGAAGAGACTAAATGCAAACTGAAATAAAGATGGCAGCAAGCAAACATGTAACAGATCTAGTTGCAAACGGTGTTTCAATGCTTAGAAACAAGGCCTAGGGATCATACTTTCACTAGTGAACACTCTCATATAAATATCTTCTCTTTATGATACTACTCTTAACTACTCTCCGGTTGGACACTCTAATCCATGGTAGGGCTATAACAGCACACCTCAAAGTTTGCTTTCCACATCTAGATAACCCCACACTGTCACCTTGAGCTCTAGATGGTTCCAACAAACACCACAATTTCATAAAGACAACCAACTCCAAATATAACAAATAACAAGTATTTGTAATCTCTAGCCTAAGTGCCACCACGGTGTGCACACTGTCAACTTCACACACGTGGGGAGAGCAGAGATCTATTAAAGCACTTGAGTAGCAAGGTAGATCTACTTGATTACAAAGCTCATGATCACAATATGATCACGCATAGAGAGAGATGAACACATAGCTACCGGTAGAACCCTTAGCCTCGAGAGAGAACTACTCCCTCATCATCATGGGAATCATCAATGGTGATGGAGATGGTGGTGGAGATCGATGGAGATGGCTCTGGGGCACTTCCCCATCCCGGCAGGGTGCCAGAATAGAGACTTTCTGTCCCCCGAATCTCCCCTTCGGTGGTGGCAGCACTGCAGAACTTTTCGTGGCTAGAGGCTGTTCGATTTAGGGTTTTTGCATCGGGAGGATTTTATAGGCGAAGGGGCAAGGTCTGTGGCCGGCCAGGGGGCCCACACCATGCCCTGGCGCGGCTAGGGGGCCCGCACCTTGGGGTGGTGTGGCCACCCTGTGGCCCCCCTTCGTCTCTCCTTCTGGCTCCGTGAGTCTTCTGGGAAAATAACGACTTTGGCTTTTGTCCGGTCCAATTCCGAGAATATTCATTTTCTGACTTTCCTGGGACAAAAAACAGCAGAAAACAGGCAACTGGCACTATGACATCTTGTTAATAGGTTAGTCCAAGAAAGTGTATAAAAATACTACAAAGTATGGACAAAGCAAAGCAAAGTAGATACAAAACAAGCATGGAATGTTGGGGGGATACCCCCGGGTAGGGTCACACCGGGGTATAAAGGCCGAGTTAGCCGAGGTTCGGCAAGGCCAAAGCGGATGCTGGCCAGGTCACCTCAAGGCAGGACGAATCACGGGGTAACCTGGACCGGGGGCGTTCGCCTAACTAAGTCTCAACCGACTTAAGCAGTAAGTCTGAAATGCATGTTTAACTTGTATGCAGGAACAGGTGTGTCCGGATCAGCTATTATCCGGGTCACATCTAGCTTCTAGGAGAAGGAAGGAATCTCGCTGGTCAAAAGAAGCCCCGGTACGCACTACCTGAGCGAAGCAGACAAGGGCAGGACCACCGAGGCATGGACGACAAGGGTGACGATGCCCATGTCGGCTGACGCGGGCGCCGCAGAGGCTCACGTAGCCTCTGCATGTGTGACGTGAGGGAAAAGTAACCCGGTCGGTTTACTACTTTGGGAGATGGCATATTCTTAGGAATATGCCTCCACGTATGCCCTAATTGGAGACCTAGCCCCCCCCTTATATAAGGAGGGCTAGGGCTTCAGTAGAGGGGGTTCCGTTTTGGCTGATTTGGCTAGGGTTTTGAGGGTGTTCTATGAGCGAGAGTAAGAGAGCTCCTTCTTCCTCCTCTCGCCAATACAGCTCTAGGAGCACTTGTAACCTTGGAGGCATTGCTAATATAAACTTCTGTGTGGAGAATCACTTCACTATCCCTCCCTGGATTCCCCTAGCGTGTATTAGTCCCCACCTTTAGCCTATCCATGGCATCTGCCGTGACACCACCATGACAGTTGGCGCCCACCGTGGGGCTAGCGGCGCTAGCAGGGGTGAAGATCCGGACGGGAAACCTCATCGGCACCGGCGAACGCATCGTCTCCGGGCTCGTTCAGCGCTTTGGAGCGCTGGACTTCGTCAGCGACAATGCTGGCTGCTTCTGCATGCGCCCACTTCTGCGCAACAGCCTCTTCATCAAGTTGGGTGCGCACAAGGTCTACGTTGCTGTGGACGTATCATGTGTTCATCCGCGGCGCGTCGTCGAGGCAGGGGAACCACCCCTTAGCTTGGTTCATGGGGCGCGTATCGCTCGCTCCCCGGACCGTGCCGAAGTGATGATGACTGCGCCGGGTGCGGGCGCAAGCAAGGATCCAGCACCAGACCCGGAGGTAACACCTAAGGCACCGAGGAAAGGTAGAGGACCTCCACTAGAGAGGCCTGGGAATGTACTGAGAGAAGCTATGGATAGCTTGGCAAACCCGGTAGCAGCAGTGGTAGATCCGGCTCAGGCACAGGCCAAGCTAGAGGAAACTAGGCAAAAAATTCTAGAGGGAGCGAAAAAGATTGTTGCGGCTCAGCAGTCGTTGAACATGACGCTTTGCGAGTACGCAAAGGCAAACAAAGTAGATGCTGTAAAAGTGAAGGGGAGAAATCTCATGAGTGAAATGAACAAAGCAGGTGATACTCAGATTGAGGAGTCAGAGAACTGTTTGTCCGTGGGGCTGCCGAAGTATAGTACCCCGGCGAAAAACCTCAGAGCAGCGGATGCGGCTGCATCCGAGCTAGAGGGTCTGACGGGTGAAGCCCGTCAGAGACAGCAAGATCGAGTTAATGAGTTGGTTCGGATCGCGAACAGGCAAAATGAGGAACTTCTTAGTGCAAACCCAGAGAGAGCTGGGGCCTCCAAGATCGTTCATTCGGCGGTGGGTAACCCGGAGAAATCCACTGGAGCCGCATCGTCTCCTCATGGTGGTCCAAGGAGAGAGGAGGTAGTAACCTCGGCCAGGAGAAACAAGCAGATTGTTCCGTATGACCCGACAAGGGCAGGAAAGGCAAAAGAAGTACAGAGAAACAACGATCGATGGAGTGTAAGCCGAGGTGAAGCTGGCCGAGGTAACCGTGACCCAGGCAATGCCGGTCAAGGAAACATTGTTAACGGCAATGCCGTACAGCACAACTCTACAGGACAACCGCAGCAGCGGAATATACCAAGGCAAGAGCAGAATGCCCGGAGAATGCTGCGAGGCTATGCTCCAGAGGCGAGACCACGATATAACGATGGAGATTCGGAAATGGTAAATGCAGGATACCCAAGGCCGGTCTATCATGTGATAGGGTCGAGATTGGGAAGCAGGGATTTGATGCCAGATGATGCTAGGTTGAAACTGGATTGATTGTATAGGTCGGAGTAGATTGAAAGTCAAGGTCCTCCGGGTCCTGCGTGTTTTGGACCCCGGATCATGAAAGAGCCACCGGTACCTAACTTCTAGTTACCTAGAGGCACGAAGACGTACGACGGCAGCACTAAGCCGGAGGATTGGTTGATAAATTATGCTACAACTGTGAAAATTGCCACAGGCAACTTGAGGTGGGCTGTGCGATACGTACCCCAGATGTTGGAGGGCCCGGCAAGGGTATGGCTGAACAATTTGCCACCTGGAAGCATTAACTGCTGGATCGATTTTGAGGAAATGTTCATCAACAATTTCTCAAGTACGTATCAGAGGCCGAATATGCCACAAACACTAGCTATGTGCAAGCAAAGACCGAATGAGACGGATCGGGAGTTTTTAACCCGGTGGTGTACCGTCAGAAACTCATGTGAGGGCGTGATAGAATCACAGGCCATAGCGTGGTTTGCACAGGGATGCAGATACGCAAGCGAACTGTGGCAAAAGTTGCAAAGGAAGATGCCCACCACGTTGGCTGAGATGATCCGGATTGCTGATTCGTATGCTTTGGGAGATCTGACTCAACGTAGGCTTGTGTCAAACGAGTCAAGCGATGAGTATTACCAGAGAGATGGAGCCGGATCATCCCGGAGGAATGACTACAGAGGAAAAAGAAGAGATGATAGACCAGATCAGCGGTACGGTTCGCAACAAGTTGCAGCTATGAATCAAGATCAGCCCGCAACAGGAAGCAATCAACGTCAGAAAACTGGAGGGCAACAATGGACACCAAGAAATGATGGCAAGAAAACTTGGACGCCAGAACAGAATAAACAGTGGCAAGAAAGGAAGGACCGTCCGAGGTACACTTATGAGTCGATGTTGGATCAGCCGTGTAAGTTTCACACGCCAAATCCGAATAGCCCAGCGGGTCACACAACGAGGCAATGTGAGTGGATGCGTAAGATAGAACAAGGTGGTTCGGGGAATGCTCAGGCACCCCAGAATGATCAACCTCGGCAGGAGTTACACCGGTAGCAATTGCTCTCCGGAGCAAACACGCAACAGCTAATGTTGCCTCCCCCTCCGCCGAGGTATGACAACAATGAGAGAAGGGATGCAGTGCACCAGGTGGAAAATCAGCACCAGTCGGATCAGAGGTACCCCGGAAACAAGGGGAGGAATGAGTATAGAGAACATCACCAGAGCTATTGTGTGTTCACAACTGAGGAAACAGATAGAAAGAGCTTGCAGCGCCGACATATGGAGGTCAATGCGGTAATGCCAACAGTGACGAGGTACATGCCTTGGTCGGACCAGGAAATCACCTGGAACATCAAAGATCATCCCAAGCTTATGCCGAGTCCTGGTTCGTATGCGCTAGTGCTGGACCCGACATTCATTGGGCCGAACATCAATGTGAGGTTCTCCAAGGTACTGATTGACAATGGCAGTAGCATTAACATCATGTATGCGGATACAATGCGCAAGTTGGGTATCTCGGAGAACATGCTCCAGGCTACAAGGACAACTTTCCATGGTATTGTACCAGGCATTTCTTGTGAGCCCATAGGCAAAGTCCGGGTTGACGTGCCGGCACGAGAGATAATTACCGAACTGAGAATCTGGAGTTTGAGGTGGTGAACTTGGAAAGTGCGTATCATGCGTTACTCGGAAGACCAGCATTGAACAAGTTCATGGCAAGCTGCCACATCAGTTATCTGAAGATGAAGTTGCCCGGGCCAAATGGAGTGATTACCATTGCTGGAGATTTCCGACGTTCCATTGAGTGTGCCTCAGCCGGGTCTAACCTAGCCGAGTCACTCGTGATTGCGCGAGAGAAAAGAAATATCCAAGAGGTGGCGGCATTAGCTCAGTCCGCGCAGCAGTATATGCCGGCGTTGAGTAACCCGCATGGTAGCATTTCATTCCAAGCCGCAAAGGATACTAAGAAAGTGCCTATTGATGATATGTTCCCAGAGCGCACCGTAACAATTGGTGCCGGGTTGAATGATAAATAGGAAAGCAAGCTCGTCAACTTCCTCCGTGAGAATCGGGATATTTTTGCTTGGTCTACATAGGACTTGCAAGGTGTTCCGAGGGAGTTGGCCGAGCACTCTTTGAACGTAAGACCCGGAGCAAAGCCGGTGAAGCAACCTCTCCGCCGCTTCATTGAGGATAGGAGAAAAGTCATTGGAGATGAGATAGCTCGGTTGCTAGCAGCAGGATTTATCATGGAAGTACTTTATCCGGATTGGCTCTCTAATCCGGTGCTGGTGGAGAAGAAGAAGGATGACCCGAACGTGGCAGTGGTTTGGCGTATGTGTATCGATTACACGAACCTGAACAAGGCGTGTCCAAAAGATCCATTTCCACTGCCAAGGATAGATCAGGTCATAGACTCAACCGCGGGATGTGAACTGTTGTCATTCATTGATGCATATTCAGGTTTCCACCAGATACCTCTGAATCCGGATGATCAAATAAAAACCGCATTTATCACCCCGTATGGGGCTTATTGCTATCGCACCATGCCATTTGGTTTACGTAATGCAGGTGCAACGTACCAAAGATGTATGCAAAAATGTTTGCACGACCAAATAGGTCAAAATGTACAAGTATATGTGGATGATGTGGTTATCAAGACCAAGGAAAGCAAAACGCTCCTTGACGACATCAGGCAGACATTCGCGAACTTAAGGAGGTTCCGAATGAAGCTTAACCCGGAAAAATGTACCTTCGGTGTCCTGGCTAGAAAATTACTCGGATTTCTCGTCTCTAGTCGAGGTATCGAAGTTAATCCAACTAATATCCGGGCCATTGAACGAATGGAGCTGCCGAAGTGTCTTAACGATGTCCAGAAGTTCACTGGATGCCTAGCATCGTTAAGTCGGTTTGTATGTTGGTTGGGAGAAAAGGCATTGCCTCTCTACAAACTCATGAAAAGGTCGGATAAGTTTGTTTGGATGCCACAGGCCGATGAAGCCTTTGCCCACTTAAAAAAGATGTTAGCCACTGCACCAGTGTTAGCCTCTCCACTATCAAAGGAGCCAATATTTCTCTACATAGCCGCAACCAACCGAGTTGTAAGTGCAGTGATTGTAGTAGAGCGCGATGAAGAGGGTAAGTCAGTGCAGAGGCCAGTGTATTACTTGAGCGAGATATTATCTGCCTCAAAGCAGAACTACCCGCACTTTCAAAAGGTGGCATATGGTGTCTATATGGCGGCAAAGAAGTTAAAGCATTACTTTGAGGAGCACCCCATCAAAGTAATATGTGAGGCTCCCATATCCGAGATAATGGGTAACAAGGATGCAAGTGGTCGAATCGCAAAATGGGAAATTGAACTAGCTCCTTATGCGCCACAATATGCAAGAAGAGAGGCAATCAAATCTCAAGCTATGGCGGACTTTTTTGTGGATTGGGCCGAGGTACAATACGAACCATCGCCACCAGATTCGAACTACTGGAGGATGCATTTTGATGGGTCAAAAACAAAAACCAGGCTAGGCGCCGGAGTTGTGCTTACCTCGCCAAAGAAGGACCGGCTGAAATATGTCCTACAAATCCATTTCGCGGCATCGAACAACGTCGCTGAGTATGAAGCACTTGTGCATGGGCTCAAAGTGGAAAAAGAGATTGGGATACGTCGGATACTATGTTTTGGCGACTCGGATTTGGTGGTACAACAAGTATCAGGACTTTGGGACGCCCTTGATCCAAACATGGCGTTGTACAGATTTCATGTACAGAAGATATCTGGTTACTTTGAGGGGTGTGAATTTCACCATGTACCCCGGGTGGAGAATGAGGCTGCCGACATTCTATCAAAGCTCGGATCAACCCGACAAGCGATTCCACCGGGCGTAGCGTTGGAACACCTCAGAAAACCATCTATCAGGCCGTCCCCAGGAACCGACTCAATCTATGTCCTGGAAGATACAGAATCTGGAGCTAAGCCCATGGACATTGACATGGGAGGTGGTGCGCGAAACCCGGGGACTGCATCAGCAAACCCGGGGACTACCTCAGTGAACCTGGGGACCGCCTCGCAAGACCCGGGGACTGCTCAACGTGATCCGGTTGAAGTTATGCCGGTGGACCAGATGGAAATTGATGAGGATGTGTTCCCTATTCAAGCAATACCAGCTGTACAAACGGAGTGTGACCAATGTCCTCCAGTGATGCGTTGACCCGGAAGAAGGGCTTGACATCCTCCGAGATATACATCAAGGGGAGTGCGGGCATCATGCCTCATCCCGAGCCTTGGTGGCAAATGCGTTCCGGCATGGATTCTACTGGCCAAGTGCCTTAGAACAAGCAGAAGATCCGGTGAGAAAATGCAATAGTTGTCAGAGGTATGCTACCACGACACATATGCCAATGTCGGAACTCAAGACCATAACAATTACGTGGCCATTTGCCGTATGGTGCTTGGATATGGTTGGCCCGTTCAAACCAGCAAGGGGAAACATGACTCACATGTTGGTCATGGTGGACAAGTTTAAGAAGTGGATTGAAGTAAAGCCTATAAGGAAATGTGATGGGGCTACGGCCATAACGTTTCTCAAGGATATAATCTTGAGGTACGGTTATCCACACATTATCATAACTGATAATGGAACGAATTTTGCGGAAGGAGCATTTGCGCGCTTCTGCCGGGACAAGAAGATCCGACTCGACGTAGCCTCGGTAGCCCACCCCGCATCGAACGGACAGGTGGAAAGATCCAACGGATTAGTATTATCTGGGATAAAACCTCGGCTCGTTGAGCCGCTGCAAAGATCAGCGGGGTGCTGGATAGAAGAATTACCGGCGGTACTTTGGAGTTTAAGAACAACTCCGAATCGATCGACGGGCTATACGCTGTTTTTTCTGGTATATGGGGCAGAAGCTGTATTAGCAGCCGACATAGAGCATGATTCGCCTAGGGTCGCCCAATACACAGAAGCCGAAGTGCAAGAAGCCCGACAAAATGATGTTGATCTGTTGGAAGAAGCGAGAGAACTGGCATTGTCTAGATTCGCCATATATCAACAAAATCTTCGACGCTATCATAGCCGGAAAGTAAGCCCCCGAGTCTTTCGGGAAGGCGATTTGGTGCTCCGGTTGGTACAGCGTACTGCCGGCATGCATAAATTATCTCCCCCATGGGAAGGGCCGTTCATCATGAGCAAAGCATTGCACAATGATTCTTATTATCTTATAGATGCAAAGCCACAGGAAAAGAACAAGGCGGACAGGTCTGGCGAGGAATCTAAGCGCCCATGGAATGTAGCTCTACTTCGTCCTTTCTACACTTAGGAGAGAAGTGTATGTATCCGAGTCTTCTCATATGTCGGTATGTATGCCGGCAATGAGCTTATGAATGAAATATTGGCACCTCGAGCAGTAACTCGGGGACTGCCTCAATAATATTTGTTGTTTTTTATTTTTTTATAGTTAGCTGGAATAAGTTGCTCTACTTAACTCGGATTAGTAGTGTGTGAGCACCAAAAACCCAACTCTTCGACTTGCTGCTGTCCAACAAGAATTTGCTTCATGGCAAGCAAGAGAACAAGTTTGGAATTGCGTAGCATATGAAAAACGACTAAGGAAAAGAACTTAATCGTGCCGACGTTTGTTTTTCGGACTAACCTTGTATTTACTTTCAAACTATTATGCTAAATTATTTTGAGCTAAGCCTAAAAGCTTCTAAGTATTGTTAAAACAATTTTTGAAGCTCGGATTCGTAAGTCGTAAAACCGAATCAAGGTTGACACGAACCAAGCCAGAAGATTGGACGAACAAGAAAATGAAACTCGGGGACTATGCCGAAGTTATTCCGGCATATAAACTTAGTAGCAAAATATCACATAAGTACGGGATACAATTCCACCCGGCATACCGGGGATCTGATAAGTTTTCAAGTGTTTTTACTTAAGGAGCAGCAGGAGGAGGAAGTTCGGCATCATCTTCGCCCTCTTCGATATCCGAGGCATCGTCCTCTCCATCCTCGTCTGAATCATCTTCAATATTCTCGACCTCTTCGTCGCCAGCGGCTTCCAGGAAGCTCGGACCCTCAGTCCATTCGTGAATGGGAGCATATTCAATGAGGCTATGGGCGCAAGCCTGGCGCCGAGCTACCCATTCCGGGTCATCGGTCCACTTGGATCCAGTGCGCACGCGCGTCAGGAGGCTGAGATCGATCTTCTCATACCACGTGAGTGTGTGGTGAAGAACGGTCTCAGCTGCAGCATGTCCAGCGGACTCCCTCCAGAGGTCGAGCTGGGTCTCGATCTCCGACAGCTTTTCAGCAAGAAGTGTGATCCTCTTCGGAGCGCTCTCACCGGGCTAGAACGTGTTGAAGACTCGGACTGAAACGTCAAGGAGATCCTTGCCGTAGTTCTTGATGATTTCCACGCGAGATGACAGGCTGACCAATTGGTCCTCCATGTCAAAGGGAATGCTCTCACCGTCAAGAGTGACGGGAGTACCCCTCTCTCGATAGAAATTGGCAACAGCAGCGCTCGCAATAGGAGTACCCTCTAGAAAGTGGCCTGAAAACAAGGCAAAGGAAGAAGCTGAAGAAAAGACATATGAAGTAACCCGGAGAAGTATGTCGGATAAGGGAAAGGAACTTACGTGAAATGTGGCTGTGAATCCGGGTCAATTCATTGATGCAATTATCGTGTCTTTGGTGGAGCTGCACCAGTTCAGCGTTCGCCGACTCAAGTTTGACGTCGGCCTCCTGGAGAAGGTCGCGGTCCATAGCAATTTGTAGGTTGAGGCGCTCACGCTCTTCTGTGTAGTCCTCGCCAGCCTTTTCAAGATTGGCTTGGTGTTGCGCCTTCATCTTCTTCATTTATGCCTTCAGCTTGGCAATCTCGTCGTTCTTGGTTCGGAGGAGGGCAAGCTCATCGTCTTTCTTTTTGAGCTCTTTGCCTCGCTTGTTCGAGAAAATGCAGCATCATGTCAGGCACGAGCACGCTATCTTCAAGAGATGCTGAAATAGCGTGTTGACCCAGCAGAGCCGAGGTATGAATGTTTGCCGAGCCAAGAAGAAAAGAAGATGGAAAGCAAAGCAGGGTCAGACAATAAGGACTTACCCTTGATCTACTCCAGGTTCTTTCGCATAATCTTGTTCTCAGCCTCCACACCAGCTGCAGAAACCAAATAATGAGATTAGTTCGGCAAAGGGAGTTGAAGGAAAACGGAGAAGCGCCAAGGGAGAAACTTACCCCTTTTCTCATGCTCAGCGAGATGTGCATTGTGCTTATGAAAGCATCTTGTGGGTATCTAGAAGACGCTGGAACTCAGCACTCCGGCGGTTGGTGGTCACCTGAAAAGAATACGAAAATTTGGCTTAAGCCTTGTGCATATTCGAAGTGTACAAGATCCGAGCCAAGTGGAACTTAACCCGACTCTAGGTGTGTGCATATTCGAAGTGTACAAGATCCAGGCCAAGTGGAACTTAACCCGCTCTAGGTGTGTGAATATTCGAAATGTACAAGATCCGGGCCAAGTGGAACTTAACCCGGCTCTAGGTGTGTGCATATTTGAAATGTACAAGATCTGGGCCAAGTGGAACTTAAACCGGCTCTAGGTGTGTGCATAATCGAAGTGTACAAGATTCGGGCCAAGTGGAACTTAACCCGACTCTAGGTGTGTGCATAATCGAAGTGTACAAGATTCAGACCAAGTGGAACTTAACCCGGCTCTAGGTGTGTGCATAATCAAAGTGAACCAGATTCGGGCCAAGTGGAACTTAACCCGGCTCTAGGTGTGTGCATATTCGAAGTGTACAAGATCCGGGCCAAGTGGAACTTAACCCGGCTCTAGGTGTGTGCATATTCGAAATGTACAAGATCCGGGCCAAGTGGAACTTAACCCGGCTCTAGGTTTGTGCATATTCGAAGTGTACAAGATCCGGGCCAAGTGGAACTTAACCCGGCTCTAGGTGTGTGCATATTCGAAGTGTACAAGATCCGGGCCAAGTGGAACTTAACCCGGCTCTAGGTGTGTGCATATTTCAAGTTGTCAGGGAGCTACGTTAGTTTTCTAAGGAGCATCCGGCCGAGCAACAAGCTACTCCCCCAGAGGCTCGGGGACTAATGGTTATATTGCTAGTGCATGCTAAGGAAAAGGTGAAGTAACGTACCTCCATCATCCGACCCGCAAGGTTAATCGCCTTAGAGGCTCTGTTCATCTGGGCAGCAAATTCGGCGGGACCGAACTTCTCCGGGAGATCATCGTTATAGACGAAGTCCGCCTTGTTACAGTTATTCATAAACTCGATCAAGGTCGGAGGATATCGCTCCCCGCTGAGCATGTGGGGCGCCACCAAGCCCCTCGCATGTGCCTCTCTCCTCTCAACCTGAGCAAGGGCCGGACTGGTGTGCAAAACAAGTTGTTGCGCACTAGTTGGCTCGGCAGGGGCGTCCTTCGGTGCTAGAGCCTTCTGGGCCAGCATGGACGCGAGGGTGCGCTGTCCAGACCCGGTGGACGCTGCCCTGGTGACGTCAGGGGATTTCTTGCCTTTGGCTTGCTAAGAGGAGGAAGTGGTTGCGGCTAATTTCCCCTTAGGACCTGCCTGGGTACTTCCTCGCTGATACTGAGAAGACTCGGACGAGGCGGAGGAGCTTGGCGCTGGTGCCCTTGTTGCTGGTGCCGGAATTGGTGCTGGTGCTGGTGCTGGTGTCGGTGCTGGTGTGGAGGTAGTATCAATAGTTGCTGGTTGCGGTGGAGCCGAAGTGGTGGATGTCGCTGCCTCGGCTGGATCCGTCTCCCCGGCTCCGGGGTCCCCCCTCTTGACGAGGCGGGCTGGAACCCGGAGCAGCCGCAGAACCCTCTGGAATAGGGCTCAGCGGGCATGACTCGTCGTCACGAGGGGGAGAGGAGCTAGGATGGAGCGGCGAAGAGATGCTAGATCCACTCTGAGGGACCTCCACCATAGCCCTGTCAAATCAAATAATGTTAGAAGAGAAATTACGACAATGCAAGAAAGAACAAGTTGCAGGAGAAAAAGAGACGTACGCGTCCGAGGTTTGGGGCTCCTTGGGTTTCCGAGCCCTTCGTGCCAGGGCCTTGCCTGCAGGCTTGGAAGCAGTTTTGTCTCCGGACTTCTTTCGCCTTTTGGAGGGCTGAGAAGGTCTGGAGGAGGAACTTGATGCAGCTCCACGCTTCTTCTTCGGCGCTGCTGGAACAGGTTCCCCCGTGGCAAGGGGAGGGTCCTCGTGGATCTGCCCACCGGGGTTAGCTGATGCCGGAAAAGCATAAGAAAGGGGGACAGCATCAACAGGTTCAATCACCTCGACATCCGAGTCATCTTCATCATCGGGCCAATCTCTAATAGAAGAGGGTTTACCGGTGGGTCGCTTCGTAGCGTCGGTCACCGGGAGGAACATCTCCTGGTCCGGCTCTTCCTTGTCTGGGGTCTCCCGATCAGGCGCCCATTTAAGGGTCGGATCGGTGCCGTCCTCGAGGGGTCTGCTGAAGGAATAGCTGAGGAAAAGAATGAACAACAGAGTCAAAAATGGAACAATGACCGACATATAATTAACCCGGAGTAAATTTGCGCCACGAAGCTTACCGAGGGAGGGAGCCTATCCCGACAGAAATGCTCAACTCCCCACGTACATTCAGTGGAGAAGTCCTTGTGGGTGGTGAAGAGAGCCTTGACCCGGCGATAGATCTCCGAGTTGCTCAACTCAAAGGACGAGGTCTGGTTGGGGTCGCGGCCGAAGCTCATATGGCACACCTTGTGGGTGCGCCTCTGGAGGGGGGAGATTCGGTTGCGCACGAACGTGATCATAGCATCCTTGTTGTGCAACCCGAGCTTCTTCAGCTCCGCAAACCTCTTGTTGACCTGGTTGGCCAAGGCTGTGGGCTTCTTGGGGACAACGTCCCATGTTTCCGGGTTAGGTGGACCCAGAGCATAGGGAAGCAGCCGGATCAAGTCTTCAGTGCCCTCATTCCGGACATAAAAGAAAGTCCGGGCCCATCCTTTGCAGGACTCCAGCCAGGTGACTCGAGGAAAAACAGATAGCCTCCAGGGTGAGATGGATGCAGCTCCAAATTGAGTGAGCTGCTTGTCCTCCGGATCAAGTTGAATATTCGGAATGACATTACGACGAAGGCCGAAAAACCGGATCCATAGCTCCTTCGTGGGCCACAATCCGGCGTAGCCCTCGATCGTAGAGGCAAAGGCAGAAAGAGAGGCAAAGGCCACAATCCGGCGTAGCCCTCGATCGTTGGCAGGAAGGTGGTGCGGCTGGAGTTCGTACGTGCTTAACCAGTCATGGAAGAAATCGCTGACCGGCAAACCGAACCCCCGTTGGAAGTGCGACAAGAACACAACGTACTCACCCGGATTGGGTGAGGGGGCGAGTTCAGCGGAGGCAAGGCGTGCGATGACGCCAGCGGGGATGCGTATGGTCCGGTAGAGCCAGTCCAAGTCATCTTGGCAGACCCATGACCCGGCCTACGCACCACGGTCCGCGGCAGCGGAGTCCTCCTCCATTTCTTGCTCAGCAACGACGAGCTCCTCCTCCGTCATCTGATAATCGCTGCCCTCGCTGACGCTAGCGGCGGCGGGGGGCAAAGGCCTAGATTGGCAGCCACCCGTGGTGGACGAGGCGCGTAGCGGCGACGACGACGTGAAATCTAGGGGAAAACTGCGGCGGCGCTGCTGCTTGGGAGCATTGGCGGCGGTGCGGTCGCGAGGAAGACGAAGAAGAAGAGCAAAGGGCAGAGGGGCGCGGTGAGGGGAAAAAGCCTAAGTGATGCGCCCCTCCCCTATTTAACCTCTCACACGAGGAGAAGGTGGGATCGCGTCCTCCAGGCAAGCCACACACAGTGGCCGTGTATCACCCGCATCGACCAATCAGAAAGGAGCCACACGGATGACCATAGAGTGAAGTTGATCCCATGACGTGACGTTATGATGCGGTAAACGAGGGGGCAGGCGTGACGTAACCTGCGCACAGTGATGACTGACAATTACTGCGGCGGTTACTGTGCTGGCCCTTAAAATGAGACAACATAATGATTAGCCTCCACGTGGGTTGGCGTACGAGAGAAGGAAGCAAGACCCGGATAGGACCGTGGTAACCCGGCCAGCAAGTGAAAACTTGGAATGTGCAGAGGGAAAGTAAAGCCATGAGGTCCGAGTTGAAGTGGTAACCCTACCGGCAAGTGAAAACTTGGAACGTGCAAGGGGAACGTAAATCCATATAACCCGAGACAAGGAGGCAACTCGGAAATAACATCCAAAGGTCAAACATAATTGAACCTGATGTGGCCTTAGCGGCCGAGGCAGCTAAGACCGCACCAGCTTCAGGGGCTAATGTTGGGGGGATACCCCCGGGTAGGGTCACGCCGGGGTATAAAGGCTGAGTTAGCCGAGGTTCGGCAAGGCCAAAGCGGATGCTGGCCGGGTCACCTCAAGGCAGGCCGAATCACGGGGTAACCCGGACCGGGGGCATTCGCCTAACTAAGTCTCAACTGACTTAAGCAGTAAGTCGGAAATGCATGTTTAACTTGTATGCAGGAACGGGTGTGGCCGGATCAGCTATTATCCGGGTCACATCTAGCTTCTAGGAGAAGGAAGGAATCTCGCTGGTCAAAAGAAGCCCCGGTACGCACTGCCTGAGCGAAGCAGACAAGGGCAGGACCACCGAGGCGTGGCCAACAAGGGTGACGATGCCCATGTCGACGCTTGCCGCAGAGGCTCACGTAGCCTCTGCATGTGTGACGCGAGGGAAAAGTAACCCGGTCGGTTTACTACTTTGGGAGATGGCATATTCTTAGGAATATGCCTCCACGTATGCCCTAATTGGAGACCTAGCCCCCCCCCCCTATATAAGGAGGGCTAGGGCTTCAGTAGAGGGTGTTCCGTTTTGGCTGATTTGGCTAGGGTTTTGAGGGTGTTCTGTGAGCGAGAGTAAGAGAGCTCCTTCTTCCTCTTCTCGCCAATACAGCTCTAGGAGCACTTGTAACCTTGGAGGCATTGCTAATATAAACTTCTGTGTGGAGAATCACTTCACTATCCCTCCCTAGATTCCCCTAGCGTGTATTAGTCCCCACCTTTAGCCTATCCATGGCATTTGCCGTGACACCACCATGACGCTGGCTGCTTGACATCGCGCCCACTTTGGCCTCTTCGCCGTCAAGTTGGGTGCACACAAGGTCACGTTCTGTGACGTATCATGCATTCATCCACAATGGCGTCGAGGCGAGGGAACCACCCTTTGCTTGGTTCACGGGCACGACGCTCGCTCCCGGACCGTCAAGTGATGATGATCGCGGGTGCGGGCGCAAGCAAGGATCCAGCACCAGACCCGGAGGTAACACCTAAGGCACCGAGGAAAGGTAGAGGACCTCCACTAGAGAGGCCTGAGAATGTACCGGGTTTGCCAAGCTATCCATAGCTTCTCTCAGTACACTGCGAGAGTAAGGAGGGCTAGGGCTTCAGTAGAGGGGGTTCCGTTTTGGCTGATTTGGCTAGGGTTTTGAGGGTGTTCTGTGAGCGAGAGTAAGAGAGCTCCTTCTTCCTCCTCTCGCCAATACAGCTCTAGGAGCACCTGTAACCTTGGAGGCATTGCTAATATAAACTTATGTGTGGAGAATCACTTCACTATCCCTCCCTGGATTCCCCTAGCGTGTATTAGTCCCCACCTTTAGCCTATCCATGGCATCTGCCATGACACCACCATGATACAGAACATCAAAAATTCTAGATACGTTTGCAACGTATCAACATCCCCAAGCTTAACTCCTGCTCGTCCTCGAGTAGGTAAGTGATAAAAAGAAAGAACAAATTTTGAGGTGACATGCACCATCATAAACTTGATCAAAGTATTTGTAAAACATTGATAGTTGGGATCATAGTACTTCAACATAGCATGAAAGATAAAGTTCTAACAATAAGACATAGCAACTATGTTGTAACATGAAAAGGCACAAACAAAAGATTCATGAATAACAATGCTTTGCAAGATGTTTGTTTGTTTCACATAAAGAAAACATAGCATGGTGGCATTCAGCTTGTCCCTCATAGAGTAGCAAACATAAATGCATAGGACACCTTCAAAGTTTATAAGGGTGACTAGATACACTTAGTTTAAGAACAAGCAATATCAAAGTTATGCATCAATCAACAAGTCTTGGGACAATGCACATAGAACTAAGAATGGCCACTATGCTCTCTCAATAGGTGCATAAAGATAGAAGGTGGAGACTCAATATAAAAGTGGAAGAAAGGCCTTCACAGAAGGAAATAGGGATTCAAGTTTCATAAAGAGCTTCCAAAAATTATGTTACTTATTAGCTTTCAGCTCTCATTTCCCCTATCATAAGCATCTTGAAGTGATTAAGGTTAAAGTGAACAAACTATGGTGTATATGCTTGACAAAGTATAAGTTGGAAATCTCATGTCCCTTGAATATGAGGGTCGCTCCTCATGCTACTCAAGTTTAGTTACCGGTAAGTTCTTGTCATAGTAAGTACATGTGTATCATAGAGAACCGCCAACAGGGTACCCCTTGCCCGATGATACGGAAGAATCCCCGTATCAAAATGACAAGGCAAGCAAACAACGAGCATCTCAGCAATCTTCTTATTTACCATGGGAAAATGGTGCTTTTTTCTCTCTTTCCTCTTTTCTCATATCTTATTTTTTTCTTTTTCTCTTTTTTCTCAATATCTGACTCTTTTTTTATAAGAACAATGCTTCATAGACAGCTCATTATGGTTACGCTGCAGGTTTCCACCATGACAGCATGGATTAGACCGGTGGCCCAGGCGTTTCTCTAACACACATACATAACTCCATGGACTTACAAGCTCCCCTTTCATTTCATACCGACGACATCCATAGACAAAAGAGCATGATATCAACTAGGTACAAAGTACAAATGCAATGTTGGAAGCGTTCCCCATGACAGCATGGTTCTGCTAATCCCCAACATATAAGTGCAAGCATATACAATATAGACGACACAATGGTTCAAGTTTATTAAGGGAAAGAAAAGTAAAGTGTGCCATAAAGTTTGTGAGAGCTTTAATCACTAGTTTTCTCATAACAAGTTTAATTCGGAAGGTAGATAAAACATGAATATACTTGGAATAGCAAATGCTAATACGTAGGTATTGTGGAATCTTTGGAATAACTTGGTTTTAGGAGTTGGATACATGAGTGGAACTCATACTTGGTTATGGAGGCTAGCAAAAGACTGGGAGCGACCAACTAAGAGAGCAATAATGCCATAATCATGCAAAGCGATAAAACATCATTAATTAAAGCATAAAGTGATATTACAAGTCAAAAACTAAAGGATCATAAAGGCTATGGTGACTTGGGATAGTCTTAAGATGGTGTGAGCATGCGCCAAGTCAACCCAAATAAAGCATCAAAGGAGAATACCACAATATTTTGCTTTAATATGCTAAAACAACGCATGATTCTTTCAAGGCACATTAAGAAATCTCAATTATTTGTAACATGTCATGCTACAACAAAAATCACTAAGCATAAAGCCAAAACAATATCAAGCATGACATGACAAAGCATAGGCCACAGTCAAAACCAAGCTCCTTTTTACCACTTAAGCATGAACTTTGCCTACTCTTTTCCAATCCAAACTAACCTATTTGAAAACTAATGTATGAAAGAGGGGGTCCAACCAATTTATTCAAGCAAACTAAGAAAACCAAGAAAACAAAAACCAAAAATAAAAAAGAAAAATGAGACGCTCCAAGAACAACACAACTGTGCATGAAATAATAAAAATGAAGTGTTTGGAAGAAATCTGGGATTTTTATTGATGAAGAAGGGGATGTCTTGGGCATCCCAAGCTTTGACGCTTGTACCTCTTGAATATTTCTTGGGGTGACATGGGGTGGCATACCCAAGCTTGAGCTTTATTCCATTCTTCATCTCATTACATCATTCTCTCCATACACCTGAAATGTTTCCTTCATACAAAACTTCACACAATCTTTATTAGCAACATTAGTGCACTCAAGATAATAAGTATTTAGCTTGAGTTTCAACACCAATAAAACTTCCATTAAAACACAAGATACTGTATCACTTCCCTCAAAAATCTCAATTTCCCAAAAGAACTCAAAAAGGAACCAACAAGAAGCAAATGCAAATCATGGCAGAAATCTGTCAAAACAGACCAGCAGGTAAAAACCAATTTTTTCGAAGACCTTCTGTTGCTCAAATCAAAAAGTGTTGAACTAACAAAAGTTATATAACAACCTGGGTCAGAAGCACAAAACTTCACGCCTCAAAATGACGTACAGAGATTTTACACGAATTTTTATGGTGAAGCAGAAAAATCTGTTTCGGGACAGCAACTTTCCCAATCATTACTTCTCTCTCATTAGAGGTTACTCTTGGCACAAAAAGCAAATAAAAAGGATAAGGAGCGTTTATTACCGAGGTAATAACTTTCAAGACTTATCTAAAACTTTTGGGTTATCTCCCAATAAGTACTTTTCTTTAACGCCTTTAAGTTAGGCATGATAGTTTGAGAAGATGCTCACATAAGGAATATGAATTGAAGTAAAAGAGAGCATCAAGAAGCAAATTGAAAACACATTTAAGTCTAACCCACTTCCTATGCAAAATAATCTTGTAAATAAACAAGTCATGAAAGCACAAGGAAACAAGCATAGGAAAGCAAAACAAGTGCAACTTCAAAATTTTCAACATAAAGAGGGGAAACTTAATATTGTTGAGATACATAAAACCATGTTTCCCTCTCTCATAATAACTTTCAGTAGCATCATGAATAAAATTAACAATATAACCATCACAAGAAATATTATTATCATGAGCCACATGCATAAAGGAATTAATACCCCCCACATAAACATAGTCATTCTTATTAATTATAGTGGGAGAAAATTCAACAAAATAGCTATCATTATTATTCTCATCACCATAATCATCATTGGAAGGAACATGGATAGCAATAATAGTATAACAATTATTAATATCATCATTTTCAGAATTGGTACTAAAGAGATTTTCAATATCAAAAGAATTGTGTTTTTCCCAATCATGATCACTACTATAGGTAATAGGCATAGGAACATCATCGAGTTCAGACTCATCAAAAACTATAATAGGAGCAACATGCTTAGGGGAAAATACCGTTTCCTCCCTCCTTTTACTCCTATTTTTCTTCTTTATCTTCTTCTTGTTAGGAGGGAGAGGCTTGAAAGGAAGCTTCTCCATATACCGTGGTTCTTTACCTTTGTCGTTATCCCAATCTTTGGTATTGCTTTGAATTGTTTCAAGAAGATCCCACTTAGCTTTGACCTCCTTACTTGTGAAGGATCCCTCTAAACATGTATCTAGATTGTCCTTGTAATGTCCTAAAAGCCTTGCATAAAAATTATTAATAACAATATTACTAAGGAGCTCATGAATGGGATATTTGAGCATTAGTGACTTCAATCCCCCCATGCTTGGGCAATACTTTCTCCATCAGGTGGATGAAAATTATAAATGTAATTCCTATCTTTATAAATTTCATGAGGAGGATAAAATTTAGAGCAAAAGAGAGATTCAAGTTCCTTCCACTCCAAATGATGAGGATCATCTAGTAGATCATACCACTCCCTTGCTTTGCCCTTAAGTGAAAAAGGGAATAACTTCCTCTTAACTTGGTTCATTGAAATACCTGCACACTTGAACAACTCGCATAATTCGTGTATAAAGAGTAAATGATCACCAGGATGGACAATTCCATCTCCCGAATAACAGTTGTTCATAACACGTTCAACAATTTTTATAGGTATTTTAAAAGAGATGCTTTCAGTATGTGGATTTAAAATATCACAAGTATCATTAGAATTACCACATATGGGAGATAAAGTATCATTAGAGCAAAATTTCTTCTTTAAAGCTAGGGAATTAAAAAGATCATTTTCATAAAAACTAACTTCCCCAAGCTTAGACGTTTCCATAGCATTAGTAACAAAGGTGTTCAAAAGATTCATACTAATAACATTGTTATTAGCATGCAAAGAAAGTTCCATGGGTTTTTTAATTTTCTGTTCAGACAATTCATGTTCTACATTAGGAAAAATACTAAAAAGCTCTCTATTTTTGTTGTTGTTTTCCATTAAGCCTAACTAGTGAAAACAAGAAACAAAAAGACAAAATTGCAGAATCTAAAGGAAATAACTTCGAGCACTCACACCGGAGGATGTGAGTACCTTTTACCTTACCTCCTCGGCAATGGCGCCAGAAAATAGCTTGATGTCTACGCACTTCTATTCTTGTAGATAGTTGTTGGGCCTCCAAGTGCAGAGGTTTGTAGAACAGCAGCAAGTTTTCTCTTAAGTGGATTACCCAAGGTTTATCGAACTTAGGAAGGAAGTGGTCAAAGGTATCCCCTATCAAGCAACCCTGCAATCAAGATACAAGAAGTCTCTTGTGTCCCCAACACACCCAATACACTTGTCAGGTGTATAGGTGCACTAGTTCAGCGAAGAGATAGTAAAATACAAGTGGTATAGATATAAGACAATGGTGCTAGAAAATACTTTGATGGCGTGGAAGAGACTAAAGGCAAACTAAAATAAAGATGGCAGCAAGCAAACATGTAACAAATCTAGTTGCAAATGGTGTTTCAATGCTTAGAAACAAGGCCTAGGGATCATACTTTCACTAGTGAACACTCTCATATAAATGTCTTCTATTTATGATACTACTCTTAACTACTCTCCGGTTGGACACTCTAATCCATGGTAGGGCTATAACAGCACACCTCAAAGTTCGCTTTCCCCATCTAGATACGCCCACACTGTCACCTTGAGCTCTAGATGGTTCTAACAAACACCACAATTTCATAAAGATATCCAACTCCAAATATAACTCGTAACAAGTATTTGTAATCTCTAGTATAAGTGCTACCACGGTGTGCACATTGTTAACTTCACACACGTGGGGAGAGCAGAGATCTATTGAAGCACTTGAGTAGCAAGGTAGATCTACTTGATTACAAAGCTCATGATCACAATATGATCACGCATAGAGAGAGAGATGAACACATAGCTACCGGTAGAACCCTTAGCCTCGAGAGAGAACTACTCCCTCATCATCATGGGAATTAGCAACGGTGATGGAGATGGTGGTGGAGATCGATGGAGATGGCTCCGAGGGCACTTCCCCGTCCCGGTAGGGTGCCAGAACAGAGACTTTCTGTCCCCCGAATCTCCCCTTCGATGGCGGTGGCACTGTGGAACTTCTTGTGGCTGGAGGCTGTTCGATTTAGGGTTTTTGCATCGGGAGGATTTTATAGGCAAAGGGGCAAGGTCAGTGCCATGGGGTCAAGCGGCCTGGGGCCGTTCCTAGGGGTTGTGTGGCCACCCTGTGGCCCCCCTTCGTCTCTCCTTCTGGCCTCGTGAGTCTTCCGAGAAAATAACGACTTTGGCTTTTGTCCGGTCCAATTTCGAGAATATTCATTTTCTGACTTTCCTGGGACCAAAAACAGCAGAAAACAGGCAACTGGCACTGTGGCATCTTGTTAATAGGTTAGTCCAAGAAAGTGTATAAAAATACTCCAAAGTGTGGACAAAGCAAAGCAAAGTAGATACAAAACAAGCATGGAACATCAAAAATTATAGATACGTTTGCAACGTATCATTGCCCTGTAGGGCCTCCCTGCATCTTGCCCACTCGACATCGTTGAGGTGGCTCTCCTGCCGCTTCGTCTTGCCATTCACGCGTTCGCCCTCAGGGTTGGGCAGGTTGGGCGGCTGCTGATCATTGTCAATAGGGACGATGGTAGGGATTCGATTACTAGGCCTGTTGTTGGTGGGCCCGCCATCGGTGTTGTCCCTTTGAGTGCCTCCACCGCCGGTGTTGATGATGGCGCACATGTAGTGGTTTGGGAAACCACTTCTCCTATTATTCTCAGATCCAGAGCCGTAGGCACCATCCTCTGACGCCGGATCGCATAGATTAGACTCACAACTATTGTTGCTATCCGTGTCCTCGACTGATGCCAAGGCGTTGAGTTCGCTCAGGGTACCGATCGGTGGTGGGAACCACGATGCAGGGGCAATTGAAGGAGCCTGTGGGCAACCGGGGATGCGAAGCATGCCAATCTGATTGAGCTAAAAGTGTAGGCTTCCGATTGCCAGACCGATCCCATCGCCCACGGACTCGAAATCCGGGCAAGTCGTCGGTGAGTGGATGGTGAAGTCGAGAGCGCCAAAGAGGAGGCGAGTCTCCGCTGCAACGGAGTTGTAGATTGCAGTTGATGGGGCCGAGGAAGCCGCAACATCAGCACTCATGTTTCCCACAGACGGCGCCAATTGATGAGGGGTTAACTCACCAATGCCCATCATTGATGGACTTAGGTTCGAGGAATTGGGGAGTGCTGGAGGCATCGATCGGCTAGCAAACAAGCACATAGTGGACACAAGGTTTTACCCAGGTTCAGGCCTCGAAGAGGACCGTACTCCTTCTTGTCTACTCTTGATTATCAGGGAGTCGAAAGTTACAAGGGGTGCAGATGTAATATGGCGAGATGTATGCGAGGGTTGTGGATTGTCCTTGTCGTCGCCCCTCCCAGCCTTTATATAGGGAGGCTAGGTCTCGGGATAGCAGGACGAGTCAGTTACATATTAGGGTTTTCCCTTCAAGTTTCTATCTATTCTTTGTCATGTTCTTGAGGAAGCCATGTTCTTGTGGGCCACCCGAATCCTTATTGGGCTTCGTTTGCACCATGGACTCCTCTTGGTCTAGACCGTATAGTCTAACCGCGAGTACCTATAAGGTATACCCATGTCAGATGGCGTGCAGTGCTGGTGACGAGTATTGAGAGGTGATTTTGATGAGGTATGCCATCCTACTGCGGAGAAGCCTTCACATGGTTCAAAAATTGACGATGTCGAGGTCCTGGTTTCTTGGGATACCCTTGCTCTCATAACTACTTAGGTTCGTACAGGTCTTGTTAGCGACAACTAGGAGGGGGGTTCCTAAGTTCTTAGGTGGTATATTGTTCCTCAAAGCACATTTTACTTGGGTCAGTCAAGCCAAAACATACATACCAGGAGAATAAAGAGAGGAGGTCACAGTGTCCTTCGCAAACAACACACATCAACCAACACATTATGCACTTAGGCAAGCAAACACAACCTACTATAGGGACCAAGGAGTTAACTACTCGCGATATAGGGGCAATCCTATCTTAGGACTATTTATCCTAGTTCTCACGATGTTGTGGTCTGGTTCACTATCTTGTGATGGAAGCCTTCACCATATCATGGGACACTTCTCGATAGTGTAGCCCTTGAGTCTTCTAGTCACAGGGATTCCGTTGGTAGGGCGATCTCGTAGTCTCCTGTGTTTGCTGGTAGTTGCTTCTCTTCATCTCGTCCTCAAGGTCTTCACTAGGTTCTAGGTTCTAGTTATTTCAAATTCATAGGTTTGAAATTTCGACGAGAGATAGAATAAAACATTTTTGAAATAGTTTAAATTAGGAGAAGATAAGAAATAGAATCTTTTGAAAAGCTTTTGAGGACATTAGGTTTTGAAATCCGGTGTTTCCAAAATAGTTTCCTGTCTAATGACCATGCTAACTAAGGTTCTCCTATAGTCAGGATGGCTCTGATACCAAGTCAGTGGGCCCCTCGGATTAATCCTCTGAGAATCCCAATTATGCATACCACCATGATCCCATGATCAGTGTGTCATGGCACATAACCGACAAGTATCAAAGTAAACATCCATTACTTAAGCGGATACAAGTCATACCCGATCTTCCATTATGGAAACCGCAACCATCATCAGTGGAACTTTATCAAGCGTAGAACCCGAGCCCTGCCTTAACCTACAGGCAGCTGACTGGGAGAATTTCCTAGCTCGCATAGCCATCAACGTCAGCTTCTTCTTCACCTTATTTCTCGAATCTGATCAAGTTAATAGCCAGGGACAATGCCAGTGATTAGTTTGAATGTACTCGTAAACCACCTTAAGAGAATAATAATAATACGAGGATATGCATTATGGCTGTGGTGGTAGGAGAGATCCAAGGGAGGTTCTTTCTAAAATAGTTTCTCTTGTATATATAGCATCTACATATCTTTTTGAAAACTTTTGTAAAACATTTTGAAAAGTTTCGTAAAACACTAGGATTGGGTCACCCATTTGTTTCTTTGTTCCGGGCATCCCATGACCAAACTCCTTTCCTTCCTTTCCGAGCATCCCATGGTCAAAACCTTTCCAAAGCCATTCCTATTTTCGAAATCCTTTTTGAAATCAAAACCAACACCACTCTACAGTAACCTTCCCAACTGTCCATGACCATTGACACGACTATTCGAATAGATTTACACTCTGTAGAGGTTATACACTTTACCCACACCATTCGGTTACCCTACCCTGATCACGTATGGATCATGGGTCGAATAACCGATCAAGACTCTCCGGATGCCACTGTAGCATAGGCCCTACCCTATGAGTTGTTCCTCTCAATGCCGGGACGTCTGGGCCAAATACCAACCGGAGCGCAGCCAACTCCTCAAGAGTGGGCACTTTCAATGAGAGGCTCATAGTATGGCCCAGCCGCTCACATGGGTGGTCCTGCATTCCCCTAGGTCATTGTAGCCACGGATGAACCTTTTTGTAAGGGAAGCCCGAAATTAGAGGGAGATGATGCCTTATAAGTAGTTGTGAGAATTCCCACACCAGAGTAGCAAACTTCAAGGCCAGGCATGTCCCATTCCAGAGTAATGTGGTTGCACAGGTTAATTATTCTAGCAAAACTTCAAAGAAACATGTGCGTTTGTGTAACCATTTTTCCTCATTTTTCCTGTAGCATCTTTTGTAAAACAAAAACCTTTTTCTTTCTCAAACTTATCTTGGTAGGTCAGACCTCACCAAGGTTTTACCATAAAACATTTTGTAAAAATTTTCCGGGGTGTTCTGATCCTACAGTTTTGCTTTGGCTAAAAGGGGGGGTCTCCACAGGGGGTATGGTGTTATACACCATCTACCATACTAGGGACAAGTAGGTGAAATCAATGGGGTTGTACTTAGTAGTACAAAAGTGTAATGGATTGGAGGATCCAAGCCACTACCAGATATAGATCATTATATAGTAAAACAATGCAGTTTTCATAAACAATAGATAAATCATGCATAAGTAAAACAGTAGGACAAGGCTTATGAGCAAGAAGGTGGCTTGCCTAATGATCAGTAATATGGCAATATGTCCCCAGACTTCTTCTTAGAAAACCATAATAATAATAATAATAACTATCTTCTTCGAGTCTTTGATATAATAGCTACTATCATCGTCACAGATCATACATGCAAACAAACAAGGTCACAATCAACACCAGGCATACAAGCACCAATACAATACAACAAACAAACATGCCACATATTACTAGCTTTTGATATGAATCCAAATACACATGGTATGTATTTGTAATACCTTTCTGTATAAATTGGAATCACAATATTTGGAGTTGTATATTTACTATAAGGATTTATATATTGAAATGACCATAATCACGAGTGTTTAATTCATTAAAAATCACTAGAAGCTCAAATAAATTTTGTCTCCTGGGTTCTAATAGATCTGGTTGTGCCACATCAATGAGAGTTAGAATCAGGTCCAGACATTTCATGGTTTGGCCTAGAGAAATTTCTAAAGTCAATTATGAATTGTTTTTGTTATTTTTGTTAAAGGTGTACCGGAGCTCCACTTGGCAGGAGACCAATCCTGAGAGATGGGAAACTTCAAAAAATACCAGTGGAAATTGGAAATACCCCATTTGGAGGTGTGTAATTCTAGGAGTGATTTATTTACTACAAGCAATGCCTTTTTGTAAATTAAATGACAATAAATAATAGTAACTATTTTTGGCAAGGGACTAGTTATGCATGTTTTCCAAAACATGTAGAAAAATGTAGAAAATTGCATCTGGCCAAAACATGGTGTTTTCCAATTTTGTTTGGATTTATTTTTGGATAGGGATTTAATAAATCTGTAGAAATAAAAATCAATAAAGTCTAGGAAAAAATAAACGGCCACAGGCTGGATCTGGCTGACCCAGGCGGTACAGCGGCCGGGCCAGCCCATCACGGCACGCAAGCGAGCGGGAGCGGCTGATTTGAACTAAGATGGCGAGCCCATCGATCAGCGAAACAGGGAGGCCGAAGAGGAATCTATCAATACCGGTCACTGGATTAAAGTGAAATCAACGACATAGGCGCCTTCTTCAACCTCCGACGGGGAGAAGAGAGCTAGAACCCTAGCAGATTGAGTGGGGGCCGGGGTGCTCACGAGAGGGTGTTTTCAAGGTCAGAGGAGTGGCGGAGGAGGATCGGCATGGCGCGGCGACTCTAACGATGTGTGGAAGGACCCTGTTTGCTCGAGGCATCAGATCTGAGCATCGGAGGCGGTGGCGGTGCTTCGGACGGTGACCATGGGTTTAGTTGCCGGTGTCCTTGGGAATAAAAAGAGGTGAGGGTGATATTGGTAGGAGCTAGTAGAGGGTCAGCAAGCATGCAAAGGGGGAAGGAGGCCAGGGATAAGAACACCACGTCATGACCTTGAAAAAGGCCAAAAGGAGATGATTTCCCTCTCCAAGGCGAGGCATGTCCTAGGAGGAGCTTTGGAGCTCGAGGGAGGTAGGTGGGAGGGAGAGGACATAAATGGGAGACAGAGAGGAGGCTGGCTGGCCTCTGGCCCTTTTATTTGGAGTGAGGAAGGTCCATGGAGGAACAAGTTCATGGGAGATTGGATATGGGGAGGCATCTAGGGATTGATTGAGAGAGGCGGTGCAGCTCGAGCAGATGGTGCCAAGCCGTGTATAGGGAGGAGTGGGCTACTATGTGCTGCAGGTTTGCTGTCCACTTTCTTTTATAGCCAAAAATAAAAATAGGGAGAGGTGTAGCTAGGGAATACCTATTGGAGGGAAGGGGTGGCGGAAGCAGGGGTGTGGGGTAGGGTGCACGGCCTGGGAGAGTGAGAGAGGTTGTGGAGCTGCTGTGGGGAATAAAGAGGAGAGTTAGCACATGGCTCACTTATTGACAAGACCCACGACCAGAGGGTGCCCTGGTGTTGTAGTGATCAGTGGTGGTGCTTGGAGAAGGTTTGATTTAGTGTTGGCTTAGGTTTTGCTAACATATCACCTTTTTCCATCTTAATGATCATGAAAGGATTTCTTGATTTTTTGATCTTAACTAGGAAGGCAGTGATTTTGGTATCTGGATAGGGTCATTATACACTTCCAAGAATTTTGGGGGATTTA
Organism: Avena insularis; assembly: GCA_023614405.1. NCBI lineage: Eukaryota > Viridiplantae > Streptophyta > Magnoliopsida > Poales > Poaceae > Avena > Avena insularis. Next base: position 204,323,402 of record CM042694.1, read on the forward strand.
TTTGATCAAGCTAGACCCTATTCACATCAATTAATCAAATATTGTTAAATCAGTTTTATTTATCTCTTTCAAAATATTTGAATTGTACAAAGTGAGTTTTTGGTTTGAGAAGGTCCCAAATATGAATCTACACATAGGAGAATTTTTCCAAAATTTATTGAAGTATAAAATTATTATATAAAATTATTTTTCCATTTCTACCATTCAAGAAAAAGGGCAAAAAGAATTTTTAAAACTCCTCAAAAATATTTATTTTTGAATTGGGAAGATAAGATATGATATATAGGCCTTAAATGTGCCTAAAGGTCTAAAAGTTTTTGGGGAAAAACCAACTTCCTTTTATAGAGAGAGGTTTTATGTTTTTGTAGAAGAAAGGAATTTAATTCTTTTGGGGTCAAAAGAATTATGGATAATATTTTATAAATTTTTATATCCAAGGTAGATGATGCCCACAAGATTTATCCATCGTTGGAAAACTTGGGTGTTGAATATCAAACTTGATTGGAATAGATGATCTTGGGCACTATTATTTGTATACCATCAAAACCTTGTTGCATTTAGGAGCTCAAAGTTCACCATGGGTCTTGGGCTAGATGAAAAGATATACCAATTGGTGTATATCACCATGGTATAGAGAGTTGAGGTTTATCATAAAGGAGTGCTCCAAGGATTGATGCCAAACTTTGAAGAAAATAAGGGTGCCAAAACAGATTATCCAATAGCCTTCAAAACCATGTGGGTTTTAGAAGCACAAGGATCCAATTGGAACAAGTGAATTATGGATGGTATACCTTCATAAGTAGAGAACACTCATGCAAAAATTTGATCGAAAGAAGGTATCATTAAGATGTGAACTTCTTCCAAAGTAGGCATGTTGGGAGGATTTGCAGGAAAGATTAATTTCTTGCCTGCAAAACCATCAAGAACAAGTGGTTTAAAGGATTGTATAGCCAAGGTAAAGTGTGGTCCTTGGGAGTCTTTAAGATGGTTTACAATATGGTTTAAGTGCATTTCCAAAAATGCACAAGGGTTGAGAAAGAGTGAGTCTCGAAGATGTGATATTGATAACAATTTCTGAGACTTTGCCATTTAGGCAGTTTTGGAGATTTGACTAGAGTTCATATGGGGATGAAATTGAGAGGATGAAAGGTTCCAAACTTGTCATAAAGTGGATGAGGTTCAACTGTAGATTGAGTAGAAATGATCCATGCTTGATATTGGTCTTCAATGACTTGGAAGTTTCTAGAATGGTCTAACTCTAAGGTGATTTAGTTAAGGGATTAGATAGTCACTTTAGTGACCAGAGGTTAGATCAAGCTTTGTTAATTTGCTTAGGGTTATGTATTCTTAACTTAGTTGATTCCTAGAGGATGATCTAGGCAAACAAGTCAAACAACATAGCAAGTAAATTCATCAGACAGCAGATCAAGCTACTACTAGGGTTACCATCAAGCCTAGCTTGAGGTAAGGATGGATATTTTGAAAGGTTGGAGTTTTGAATAAGGTAAGGTCTTTGGTACCCCTACCAAGAATAGAATTTAAAAGTTTTATCAAAGGTTTTGGAAAAATCTAGAGGTAAGAGTAGTTGAAGGTTTTTTCTTGAAAACCTAGGGAGATTATATCATATGGATATCCATATTTTTGTAAATGGAAGCTAAGAAATAGTTGTTTCTGCAAAGGCATCTTGGATCAAGTTTTGAAATGCTAGAACATTTGAGAAAATGTAAAAAGATCTAGGACAGTTTTGTCAAATAGCTTTTGTCAACTGAGGGTGAGGGAATGAGTATATGATCTACTGCCCATTTAGATGCATAAGCAAAAACAAACAACAAGAAAGCACTACATCACTAACAAGAAAAAGTTTTTGTTCCCCTAATTTTTGTATTCTGGACAACTAATCATTGTTGATGAAATTGGGATGTTACAATGTACCCCATTCTTAATTGCTTGTTTTGATCCAACTTATATGCAAGAACTTGTATTGGGAGAAGTGTGTATTAGATGGAGTAGCATGGTGTTAGTGACTGAATTGTGACAAAAATATTCAAGATCTACTTTGGTTTTTACCTTTCTTTTGCTACCTCACTAGGGATAAAGTGAAATCACGTGCTATAATTATCTTGTGACAGTGAGATAATCTTGTTAGGTCAAGGTATCATATTTCTATTTCAAACATCATGTCATATTACTTAAAGATATACTCTGTTTTGTTCTTAATTCAAGATTGCATGGAGGTTTCCCTTTCTTGAGGAGAATAAGAGAGATGTGTTTCATCTCTATGTTAGGACGTGATGCCCATATGAATGCTTATCATACACATATATAAGTTCCATGAATATTTATCATTGATGAATTGTTTTATGATCACCACAACTTAAAAATAGAGTAGACAAGTGAACCCATGAATCCCGGTCCAATTTTAATCATAAGAAACACCTTTCCATTGCAATTATCATCACTTTTATTTTCTACAATTCATTATTTCTAAAATACAAAAATACTTTTCCTACTTGTAATCACTCATAATAAGCCAAAAATAACTTTACCTTCACATATCTCATATAATTTGCATTGTTTTATTTTATTTACTTTATTTATTTTAGTTTACTATATTTTATTTCACATTACTAATACGAAACCTTGTGCTTGACAACCACTTGGTGGAGTTGGGGACACAAGACAAATTATTTTTCTTTATAGGTTGCTTGACAAGGAGAAGGCAAATAACTTCTAAGCCAGTTTCCCGAGAGTTCGATTTAGACATACGAGTCACCCTTGTGGGGAAAAGAAGCTTTCTACAACACTCTGCACTTGGAGTCCCAATGAAAAGTGGCCACGATTGTTGCCATCAGCGTGGAACTTCTTGGGCGAAACAATCTAGCCCCATTCTCAGAGTAAAATGTACCACGACTAGAGGTTTGGAAACGGCCGATTCACTATTTGAATCCGAAATTGTGATTGTACCACTACTATCTGAAAACTCGTAGCACCGGGACCGCGATTGGGGGGTCTCCAAATTCGTTGGATGTTAGTGGCACAAAAATAAATTATTTAAGCTCTTCATAAATCTATGTTTATGGGATTACACTTATTATAAGGTTTTGAGCTGAAAAACAAGTTCTAAGCTGCTACACTCCATGAAGCAGCAACTTATTTCAGCAGCTAGACAACAACATGGCAACATAAACAGCGATGGCAACCGATACTGCCCAGATAATGAGAAAATTGTTGCCACTTTCTGGCCTAATATTGAGCCTGTCTATCTCACCACCTCCATGCTCTTGCCTCCCATGCATCTGGCGAAGCTCCCGGATCTCTCTCGAATGCACTGATAGGGTGTACGTGCTTCCACTTTATAAATTGTGTCTGTGCCATTACATACGGTAGAATCCACGTAGATTGTGTTTAAACAAACCACCAAAGTTAGATTACAACCATCATCGGACAAAAGGAAAAATGAAGGGCTAAGACAGAATAACGGACAACCAATTTTTTTACTAGGACTCCGAGAACACTAGTTCATACCACTTGGTCAACAAGTACTATTATTACAATTAAAAAATAACGGAGATCTAGCTAAATAGAACTAGTTATCACACATATCCTTGATCTTCCTAATCTTAGCTTGATGCACATCTTCATGTGAGCGCAAGGATTAAATCGTATTCACCATGCTTTTAGCATCTTCCTTGTACAACTTCAATTGTTTCTTTGCACTTATCCTCACGAACTTGTCCATACCCATAATTGTATCCCGCTAGACTTTGGCCTATTGAAGTTCAATCCTTGCTTTAATCAGTTCTTTCTCTGCTTTAGCCTTCAGGGCCAATGACACGTCCCTCTCCTCCTCGACTTTGCTAACCTTGTCTTGCACCCTCCTAAGACCACAGTGAAGCTTGGTTATGTCACCATGGTCAAATAACTTCATCTTAGCACTCTCAAGAATTGAGATCACTATAGCTTATTTCAAATCAATAGTCATATCCCATACTTTCTCCAACGATTTCTGCATCGATTTGGGCCACTCCAGATCTACCCATTTGACAACACCGCAACTTCTACGTGGAAACATTGCACCAGTGCTTGACGCCCTAAAATCCTCCTGCCTGCGTTGCGTCCTTTTAACGCTACAAATTTAGCGGGCACATCTCCATGTTTACATTGCGGAGGACTGTCTCCCTCCGCTAAACCATGATAATCGGAGTCGTACAACATATGTTTGGCCTAACACATTAGACATGCATGAGTAATCATAGTAGATCTAGATCAAAATATATAAATGGCCATAGATATTAGAGATGAGACGACCCACATCGAAATCACCGTCGCTATCGTCTCGACGTGGTTCCTCACTGTCTCCCCATGAACCCATGGCGAAGGGGGTGCGGGACTAGGGTGGTTATGGGAGAGATCGTTGTAGGCACCATCCGCATGCGGCTACGACAGTATGGAAGAGACGTGGGGGCAGTGGCTTCGAGGGGAAGGTAGAGAAGTAAAGGGGGCGTGACATTGGTAGGTGGGACCACATAACATTTGACACTAGCAAGTCGGAGCATGCAGTATTACTAGTTTGTCCAGAGCAAGCGGATAGTAAGTGTGACCAATCATGTTGCGTAGCATCCTATTCATAGATCGCTCTTACGAAGAAGCATCCCAATTGTCCAAGAGCCTCGATCAAACAGTCTGTAACAATTGGGATGCAGAACAAGTGTCTTGGGGCAGGACTTCTAGAAGAGTCGACCTAACGGCCACCATTCGGGCGAGCCTTCTAGAAGACTTGATCTAACATCCATTATTGGTGATGCAACCTGTGCCACACTAGTGCTCCATTGCATGTGGCAGTTGCATTCCAACATGTTCCTGGGCTTTTTGACCATGGTCTGACACATGGAATGTCATTCCATGTGTTCTTTTCCAAACCACAATGATCCACATGCCACACACACTCAACTGGGTGTGGTGATGCAACCTCTGCCATATTGGTGCTCCATTGCATGTGGCAGTTGTATTCCAACATGTTCTTGAGTTTTTTGACCATGGTCTGACACATGGAGTGTCGTTGCATGCGTTATTCTCCAAACCACAATGATCCACATGGCCACACAGACACTCAACTGGGTTTGGTGATGCAATCTCTGCCACGCTAGTGCTCCATTGCATGTGGCAGTTTCATTCCAACATGTTCGTGGGCTTTCTGACCATGGTCTGACACATGGAATGCCATTGAATGTGTTCTTTTCCAAACCACAATGATCCACATGGCCGCACACACTCAACTGGGTGTTGTGATGCAACCTCTGCCATACTGGTGCTCCATTGCATGTGGAAGTTGCATTCCAACATGTTCCTGGGCTTTTTGGACATGGTATGACACATTGAATGTCATTGCATGTATTCTTTTGCAAACCACAATGATCCACATAGCCACACACACTCAAGTGGGTGTGGTGATGCAATCTCTGCCACACTGGTGCTCCATTGCATGTGGCAGTTGCATTCCAACATGTTCCTGGGCTTTCTGACCATGGCCTAACACATGGAGTGTCATTGCATGTGTTATTTTCCAAACCATAATGATACACATGTCCACACACACTCAAGTGGGTGTGGTGATGCAATCTCTGCCACACTGGTGCTCCATTACATGTGGTAGTTGCATTCTAACATGTTCCTAGGATTTCTGACCATGGTATGACACATGGTGACGAGGGTTTAACTCGTCAATGCCCATTGTTATGGACTTGGGTTTTGGAGAAGGAGGGATCACTGGAGACATCTATCGGATAGCAAACAAGCACACAGGGGACTCGAAGATTTAGCCAGGTTCAGGCCTCGTAGAGGTCCCTACTCCTATTTGTCTGCTCGTGGAATTCTCAAAGGAATCGAGGATTACAATGGTGCGCAGATGCAATCTGGTGAGGGTTGTGTAAACTAGGGTTGCGTGTGTCCTCCTCGCCGCCCTACTAGCCTTTATATAGATAGGCTAGGTCTCAGGTAGCAGGTCGAGTCAGTTACAGGTTAGGGTTTTCCCTTTAAACTTTCTAACTTTAGCTTCTTCTTGTCCCGCAAGCAATCAAGAGTCCTTAGGTTACTCGAGTTCTTCATTTGGACCTTGGCAACGCCGCGGGCTTTTGCCATATTCAGCCCATATACACCAAGCTCGAGTACCTGTAGGGTATACCCATGTCAGTAGCCCCCGAGTGTCCAGTGGAATCGCAGATTTGACTGGAGACTTTATGAAGCCTTTCGAGTGCATGACTGAGTATTTTTCGGCTGCTCTGTTTATGTCATAGGGATTGTTGATGTGCATGCCTTATTTAACCGATGTATCGGTATCAGTTAACTACCTTAGGGTAAAACAACGCAATCTACTCAAACTCGAGTCCCCTGACTCGAATCTAGAAAAGTGCTAGTGTAATTCGACTGAAGCCGCGGAGGTCTTACAGGAGTCGAATTCTAGTATATGGGTGTGAGCACTCGACGCATCCGTCAAGACATGTTCATCGTACCTGTTGGTACGGATATATTTCTGGTAGTGCGCAGTAAATGCGTTGCCAGGCCTTATTCAGCTCTTATCTTCATGCTGCAAGCACGGCATCCGAATTTTGTCATCGCGGAGATGATTCGGGTGACCCAGGAGACGCAATCTCTTTGTAGGGAAACATCATGAGATAGTGTCGCCATAAGCTTCGAGTGTGGATGTTATCGACACATAGTACGATGTACAAATAATCATAGGGTGCGCGACCAGCGCTCCCTATGGGAGTAGCCCCCGAGTGCCTGGTTGAGTCGAAGACTCAGGCAGGGACTAAAGAACTTTTGCGACTGCTGTCGTCTTTTGTTTGCTTGTTTCAGTCGAGTTACTGCCAGCGCTCCCTATAGGAGTAACCCATGTCCATAGTCGAATCGTGGATTCGAGCGGTTGGGTTTGTTTCGATTGTCCATGTTCTTGCAAAAAGAAAAGAAAATCGTAGGGTGTGCGACCAGCGCTCCCTATGGGAGTAGCCCCCGAGTGCTTGGTGGAGTCGAAGACTCGAGCAAGGACTTAAAGTAGTCGAAGTCTTGTGCTCCTCGGTTTTTGATGACATCAGTGCTGACGATTTGATGAGCTCAGTTGCCAGCGTGAGTGGGTTTGACGGGATGTGACGATCGGTGGGTCCCATTTTATGACTCTAACTTGACTGGGCGTGCATAATCTTTGTTTTAACTGTGCCTCCTCGATTTCCGCGCGTAATGGGGGTAGCGGGGGACGGTTCACGCTTCGGGTCCTCCACGTGTCGAGCACGATGAACGCCACACATCTAGTAGGGTTTTTCCTGGCCGTTAGATTGCATCTTCCAGGGGGTTAAGTAGCGGTGCTGCGACGGTAATTTTTCACATCTTCTTCTTTTTCTCTGCCTTTGCCTCCATCGCCATTGCTGCTGCTCCTCTGCTTCTCTGTGTTGGCCTTTCTCGCAGTGTTGGACCAGCTCCGCGTATTCCCTGGTTACTTTCTCTGGTCACACCGCTACTGTAGAATGGGGAAGAAGAAAGGTGGTGTGGTGGCCGACTCTGCCGCCGCCGTGGTTGCTGCCAAGAAGAAGGGTGGTTCCACTGCTGCGGGCACCATCGCCGCCATCGGTAATAAGAAGGGCACGGGCACTCGCGTCACTAACGGCGCGTGGCGTGCATCCGTGATCAAGTCCTCTGAGCTCCATCTCCTACGCCAAGACGGAGTTCTTTCTTCCGCAGTCGCTGACGTGCGCGTCCCTGGCAGCGAGGTAATTCCTTCCCCTCCTGCCGGTTTTCGGGTGATGTTCCTAGCGTTCATCATCCGCGGTCTCTCGTTGCCCCTGCATCCTTTCTTCAGGGGCCTTCTCTGTTTCTATGGGATCCAGCTGCATCTGCTGTCCCCCAACTCCATCCTCCATGTAGCTTGCTACATTACTCTTTGCGAGTGCTGGCTCGGAATCGAGCCACACTTCGGTCTCTTCAAGCTAAAGCGCCAATCGGCGTCTGTCTCCGTAGTCTACGATGTAGGCGGCTGCGGTATCCACGTCAACTCCTCCACCACAAACTTTGATATCAAACTCACGGCATCCGTCCAAGGGTGGAGGGACAAGTGGTTCTACATCCGCGACCTGAAGGCCGACGGAGACCACTTCGGACTCGCGCCTTTCGATCCTGCGACGCCGTGCAAGAGGAGGCGCTCCTGGAAGAACATAGTGATGCACGGCGAGTCCACAGAGACAGATGTGCTATATGAGCGCGTCTGCGAATTCGAGAGTCGCATGGGTAAAGAGGAGGGAAACTGCGCCCTCATTCGCACATGGCTGCGTCGTCGCGTCAAGCCCCTGCAGGCCAGAGTCCACCCTATGTTCCAGTGGGCTAGCACGAACGATGTCACTCGCGTATCTGCCGATGGCATTTCCGCGAGTGAGGTAGATAAAAGGGTGCGACTGGTCACCAAGTACACCGCCAAAGATGTGCTTCCCAATGATCCAGACGTAACTCCCTTCGATGCTGCTAACCCTCCTCCTGAGGTACTGTTGTGCTACGTAGTAGCTTTGTTTGTCGACTGCTTCTTTGCTGTTTTTTGTTGACTTGGTGCTAAATTATTTTCTGTATGCAGGATTGGGAGGTGTCACCCTGTATGCCCCCTCTTCCTGAGGGGGTTATCCCTCGTGAAGCCTTGGAAGAGGACGAGTCAGAGTCGACCGTCCCATTTGATGTGGAGGAGGAAGCCCCCGAGTCGAGTGGTTCGGACACTCGCAACCGTTCGTGCATCGAGGATTCAGATGCATCATCTCCTTCGACTCCAGAAGGTGCAGCTGTTGGTGCAGAGTCGCCGATACCTGCCGTTCCTATGAGTGTCGTGGCGCCATCTTCTCGCAAGAAGATGCGACTGCTGAAGGAGTCATCGTCGGAATCGGGGGATCAGACCTTCGATTTTGACAAGTTTGATTGGTAAGTGTGTGAGTCTTTCTTCTGGTTGTTCTTTGGAGTTGCCTTTTCTTGATGTTGGTTTTGTTTTGCAGTCAACAAGCGTCGTCATCTTCTAGCGACGTACAATTTTAGAAAAAATCTAGAGTCGCAACCTCCAAGGCCAAGAAAGTGGCTGAGCGCGCCCCTTCTCCTCCATTGGCGGCCCACTCCGGGCATAATTCGTCAAGTTCTCCACACAATGTGGAGCACCAGATGGTTATCCGGATGTCTACGAATCCATCGACTTCGGAGTCTTTGGAGGATCATGTAAGTGTAGTATCTCTTCTTTTGATTTTGCAGTCGAATTTTCATCTATGTCATCTGTTGACCCTTTAATATGTTTTTTGCCGTAGCTTGTTGTGAAGGAATCCGCTCGCCTTGCGGAGCAGGTGCTTGCGATGGGTCGTCAACATGCAATGCTGGACAATCGCCATCGCGCGGTGGAAAGTGAGTGTTCTTTACTTTTCCTCTGTATCCTTTTGAAGTATTCGACTGACGATTTGTCTTTGTTTGTATCGCAGTTGAGCATAATGCACTCCTCTGTAGCACTGCTTCCCTCGAGAAAACGCTTGCCACGGTAGTGAAGAGTCGCGATGAGGCAGTTGCAGCATGTGCCGAATCGCGGAAATGCGAGGAGGATCTGCGCGCCTCCATCGTGGCTAGGGAAAAGTTGTTCAAGGAACAGCTGTTTTCGATTGCCAAGGCTCTCTCGGGTATTCCTTTGTCTGAATTTTTGCTATTTGTTCTTCTTTCAAATTTGTTGTTGATACTGACTTTTGTGCCCATCCTTGGGTTTTGTGTAGATTCCAGCAGTCTGAGCTTCGATCCCCAGGCACTCCGTCGTGATGATGCCCTGGCGGGTGCCATTTGGGTAGTCGAAGATCGCAGCGCTGCCGTTCAGGGGACGCTCACCAAGGCCAAGGGCGTGCTTAGTCGCCTCCTAGAAGAGCTGGCGCCCAAGGCTGAGTTGATCGAGAATATAGATGAGCTGGTGGAGTCTCTTGCCGGGGGCATTCCTGTAAGCTTCAAGAACTTCGCACGTCTTGGTGGTGCTTCAATGTCACTGCAATGGTTCAAGCCCATGGAGTGAAGTTGATCTGCTTGGTCTCCAAAGGCGATGCTGTCGTACAGATGGCTAGCAGGTAGTCTTTGCTCCTTTCGCGACTGCTTGTGGCAAGTATAGGGCGCAGCTGATCAATACAGTTGCGAAGTACTCTGAGGAGCTTCAGCGAACCAAGAAGGCGGCGAAGGCTACGATGTCAGGGGCCAGCGGGAAGTCTGTGGCGTCTGATACTGCCACAGACTCGATGCGGCCCTCAAAACCGAAGTCTAAGTCAAAGAAGCAAGTTGCTCCTCAGTAGTCTCGTCTTGTAATAGTTAGCTAGCTTATTTCTCTTGTCGAAAACATGCCTTGTGGCGAGTGTATCTGTTGATACTTTGTTGATCTTGAATGCACTCGAGTCTTTTGTTTATGCCTCGCCTTCGTCTTCTTATTATCTCTTGCTTGGCTTGTGATAGGGCACATCGAGTGATCCTTTAAGGGAACCTCGGGATTCGCCACCCCCTGATGGCACCTTGGCGTCGCCGTGCTCAAGGGTGGATGAGTTGTCTCTTCTTTCGTGACTCCGTGACCATGTGAAGCAGTTGGAGCGTGAATTGCCCGTACTTCGTGGTAATGCGGATGTATGGAAATCGAAGGCGGAGAAAGCCGCCGCCCGAGAACAATATCTGCTAGGGGAGGTGACGCAGCTGGGCGACCAATTCAAATGTTAGTTTTCTTCTTCCTTATCTTTCCCTTGTAGTCACTCGCAGTAGTTCTTTGTCTTCATACTTCTGCCTTTGCTTGGTATAGTTTTCAGTGCACGCCATCCGCAGGATGAGAAGGATAGAATTGCCATTCGCATGAATGACCTGACCCAAGAGCAGCTTCAGGCTAGTGGATACTTCTGGGTAGATCATGATCGCACGATCGCGCTGGCGACCCTGTAGGATCGTGCGTCGCGAGTACTTCACTTCTTGAAGAAGTCACAATCGTGCTTGAAGAATATTTACCAGACGATGTTCCCATTGGACGTTGTTCCCTCGAGCCTGCTGGCCCTTCTTGCTAAATTCTAGGACTTGAGTGCGGTCCGTGAGTGTGTACGGCAGCAGTTGGTGGCTGGTGCTAAGGCTGCCCTGTCGCTGGTGCGACTGCACAGGCCTGATGTGGACGTTGCAGAAATTGCGGCCGGACCGCCAGCGCCGCCAGCAGGTTTGACATGGAACATGGTTCCGCACTACCATGCGGTGGATCACCCAGCAGAGGAAATCACTGACTTCTTCGAGGAGCAGACCAACGTTCCTTTGCTGCAACAGTAGTTTAGTTTGTATCCTGCACATAATTGTACCAGTGTTGGCAACGAGGGTGCGACTACCGGTGTGGTGCCCGCAGGTCCCCTCATGGATGTCGAGGAGAACAGCTCTTCCATCGGTCAGGGAGACACATCGTTGGAGTACTCATGTGATGCTGCGCTTGTATAGTTCGCCGTTGATAACGGCGAATGCCTTGGATCACCGCACGATGTGTCGTGCGTCAGTCGAATCGTCCGGTAGCCTCTTGCTGAGAAGGTACGTGATGTACGGTTGAGTCCAGGATGGCTCGATCATCATGACGCTCATTGTCCCTTCGAGTCTTGTATCTAGCTCCATGTCGTCAAGTTCCATTGGCTCATTAGGCGGCGTAGCCCCCGAGTCTGTTGCTGCGCTTGTTTTCTGGTTGATGTTTAATGTTGTCGCACTCATGCATTGTCTGGTTGATGACCAACTTGGAGTCGCCATATATTATGAGCCTCTTGGCGCCGCAGGCTTTTGCAATCCTCATCCCGTGCAGTAGGGCCTCGTATTCAGCTTCATTGTTGGAGGCGGTGAACTGCATTCGCAGGATATATTCCAGCTTGTCTCCCTGGGGTGATGTCAGTATGACACCTGCGCCGGCCCCGTCCTTTCGCTTGGAACCGTCGAAGTGCATTGTCTAGACATAGGACATATCTGGTTTTTCAGGGAGCTGGTTCTCCATCCAGGGTACGAGGAAGTCAGGGAGAACTTGCGACTTGATTGCATCGCGTTTTTCATATGTAATGTCTCATGGAGACAGTTCGATTCCCCAAAGTGCGACTCGTCCGGTGGCGTCGGGATTGTTGAGGATGTGCCCAAGTGGGGCGTCGTTGACTACTACGATTGGGTGTTCCTGGAAGTAGTGACGCAGTCACCGGGCCATCATGAAGACGCCGTACGCCAGTTTCTGGTAGTGCGGGTACTGCTGTTTTGTTGGCGTAAGTACCTCGCTGAGGTAGTAGACTAGGCGTTGTACTCCCTGGACCTTATTTTCCTCGGCTCGTTCTACCACGAGCACCGTGCTGACCAACTGGTTGGTGGCGGAGATGTATAGTAACAGTGGTTCCCTTTCGCGTGGGGTCACTAGTACTGGCGAGGTGTATAGGAGGCGCTTGAGGTCTTCGAATGCTTCTTGTGCCTCGTTGGTCCACTCGAATTTGTCGGCTTTGCGGAGAAGTTGGTAGAAGGGCAGTGCCTTTTTGCCCACTCGACTGATGAATCGACTGAGTGCCGCGATCCGTCCAGCCAGTTGTTAGACGCCTCTTCTGTTCTTCGGCTTCTCCATGGCCAGTATGGCTTTTATTTTCTTCGAGTTCACCTCAATCCCTCTTGTAGAGATAAGATACCCGAGTAGTTTCCCAGATGGTACGCCGAAGGCGCATTTGTCCAGATTGAGCTTGATCTAGTAGCGATCAAGGTTGGCGAAGGTTTCGCGCACGTCATCGATTAATGAAGCTTCCTCTTTGGTCTTGATTCCGATGTCGTCGACATAGACTTGAATATTGCGACCAAGTTGGTTTTTGAGGCAAGCCTGCATGCACCGCTGGTAGGTGGCTCCTGCGTTTTTTAGCCCGAAGGGCATTGTGTTGTAGCAGAACACACCAAAGGGCGTTGTAAACGCCGATTTTTCTTGATCTTCCTCCTTCATTCGAATATGGTTGTAGCCTGAGTAGGCATCGAGGAAGCAGAGGCGCTCACATCCCGCGGTGGAGTCGATGATCTGGTCAATTCGCGGTAGAGGAAAGTGGTCCTTTGGGCAGTGCTTATTCAAAGAGGTGAAGTCCACGCACATCCGAAGGATATCCGTGTCCTTTTTTGGTACCAGCACTGTGTTGGCGAGCCAAGTGCCTTCCTTGATCTCGCGTATGAATTTGGTGTCAAGGAGTCTGTTGATCTCCATTCCGACTGCCTTTGCTCTTGGTTCAGACAGTCGCCGAATTGTTTGTTTGACTGGCCTTACGTCTGGGTTGACATTGAGTGTGTGCTCGGTGAATTCCCTGGGAACCCCTGGCATGTCCGCTGGACACCAGGCGAAGATTTCCCAGTGCTCACAGAGGAATTCGACGAGCGCGAGTTCCTATGCGGGACTCAAATTGTTGGCGATCAGGGCCGTCTTGGCGGGATCCGATGGGTGGACCTGAAATTTCTTCGTATGCACCGACGAGTCGAAGGACAGGTCGGGTGAGCTTGGCCGGCTTAGGGGAGGCAGACTGTCGTCTGTCGACTCCTTCAATCTTGCGAGTTCCTCCTGCATGACGAAGGACTGGGAGATTCTGTTGAATTCCCTATCACAACTGTCGGACCTCTCGAAGCTCCTGTTGACTGTGATGATGCCATTAGGGCCTGGAATCTTCATCTGCAGATAGGCGTAATGTGGCACTACCATGAACCTAGCGAACGCGACATGTCGATGAGCTCGTGCCGAAAGTTTTTCGGTGTGCCGAAGATGACGTCGAGGTTGATTTTTCCAAGAGGATATATGCCTTTGCCTAGGACGATGCCGTGGAATGTTGTGTCTGAGGCCTCTAGGCAGGTCAGAGGGATCCTCATTGCTCGCAAGGTACTTGCGAACATGAGGTTGATGCCTCTTCCGCCGTCCATGAAGACGCGTGTAACATCCCAAAACTTCAATCCAAGTTTATCAAAGATCCAATCATCCAAAAATAGGGTTAACAAAACCGTTTCCATTTTTAAAATGAAAGCCTTCATATTATGTGCATTTAAATATGAGTTGTTTGAATTGCCATGATTAAGTGATCCAATGCTTGTAAAATGTTTCTTAGGTGATTTAACCATCATCTACATCATTCCCAAACTTTTTCTAAAGAAAATCAAATCAAAAAGATTTAAAATGGAGAAATGGTCATTTTGCCAAAATTAACTCCCATGTCTACTTTGGCTATTCCTAGTACTCAAAAATTAACAGAAACAATTCTTGATCTTTGCACCCCTTGCAAGTACACATAATGAGGTACCAAGGCCCACCTTTTGATCTTCTAAAAACCTTCTGTAACTATTTTAAATAACAGTTCAAAATTGAATCTTTATCACATGGGAAGATCCCACTTTTTCAAAAACCACTCAAACAAGCTCAACTTTCAAAACCCAAGCATCTGCAGACTCACCAGCACCAACTTAGCACACCCACCAAAAATCTTTTCAAAATTCAAAACTTGAGTTCTTGCGGCCATTTCATCGAACAGTGCACACAAATCAAACAAAAACCAAACACTATTATGAGCAGTGATTGAAGCCTAACTTGTTCCTCTCTAGCTCACAACCATCTCAAGAGATCAGCTAGCAAGTTAAACCAAGCACTAGACTCATTGTAAGCTGGGCAATGACATCAATGGTGAACAGCCGAAGCTCACCATGCCACCCAAGTGGAGACAACAAGCTAGGAGGAGATTTAGCCGTGCCAACCTTGTCTAGGAGGCAGCCCACCGTCCATCGCCACTCCCTGCCCAAATACCAACCTTGCCAACCCCTGGACCACACGCACGGACCGCGCCCAGCCCGCCAGCAACCATGCCGAGCATGCGCTAGAGCGCCACCCTCGACCGACGCCCACAGACCGCGCGCCGCCCTCGCTTCTTGCATACATGATCGCCACCGACCCAGGAGACCTCCAGACATCCCCGTTCGCCGCCCCATGACGCACAGCCACCGCTCGTCGTCGAAGACGCCACCTCTGCCGCGTAGAGCATCGCGTGTTCCAGACCAAACCGCACCGCCCCATGTCTCGCCACCGTGTCGTTGAGCATCGCCAGGGAGCACCGCACCGCCCCCTACCGTCGCCCATGCCGATAGCCGTCTGTACCATCGACCACGACGAGCTCACCGTGCGCCCTGTCGGTCCCCTCTCGCCACTATAAATAGAGGCCACCCCCAGCCGATTTGAGCACACCATCTCACTCACTAGCTCTCACACTCACTCCCCACCGCCAGCCGGAGCTGCTCGAGCACCAGAGCGCCGGAATTGCAGCCGGAGCCGCCGCCTCGGGAGGATAAGGGCGCCGTTGATCCAGGCCGCCCCAGGAGAAGCTGCCGGTACCAGGAGGTTCGCCGTTGTCGACTTTGTCGTTCGCCCGCCTCGCCGACCCTCGCCTGAACCCCGGTGAGCCCCCAACGACCCCCACTGGCCGCGCTAGGGTTCTGTCTCGCTGGCGTTGCCCAACGTCGACGATGACCCTCAGCCGTTGGATTAGAACCAGATCGCACGGCCACCGTTCGCCCATACCGCTTTGCACCCCCCCTGTGCCACTGACGGGTGGGGTCCTCGCTTAAGTCAGCTCGCGACGCCGTGCGGAGCGCAGTGGGCCGGCCCATTTCGTTCCTGCACGCGTTGGAAATTCAAATTAGGATTTTTCTTTTTAGTTAGAATAAAGTTTTTGTCCTGTGTTTCAAAAATCAATTCTGTGAGTTTGACAAATCCAAATTGCATAAAACTAATTTTGTCTGAAAGGTATTGAAATGCTCTATCCAAGCCCGTTGGATTTAATTCAATTAGATTTATAGATCTCTCCTAATAAAAATGAGAAGACAAAAGCTTTTACAAGTTGCAACATTTTTATAAAATCAACCAAGTCAGCTTTTGAGTTGATTCCAACTCTCAAAAATCACATTTCATCATATCTATCCAAATATGTAATAATATTAAGGTTTACATGCAGTGACTTTGGACTAGTACCAAAATAATGCTATATAGGCATTTCTAGTCACTTTAAATCATTAAATAATAAACTTAAACTAAAGTAATATTGATCCAACCTTTAAATCTCATTCCCACCTGTGGAATATGTGGTGAGGACATGTGTCCACATGATCTCATATTTTGGTGGTGAATATTAAATTTTAGTTAACATTTCAATGAGTAGAAATTACTTTTCTAAAATAAAAAGATTAAAACTATTGAATTAAAACTTGTAATGTTTGTGATGATAATAGATCATCAATTGTGTGCTTTAGAATGCTACTTAGCCTAGTTAAGTACTGTTTGGTGATTGTGCACTCCCTATGTATTTCTAGAGGCTTGAGCTGAGGCTACCTCTTAATGTTGTCCACCTATGCAGTGCCCAAGATGACTGATGGTCATGGTTGGGAGGCCATGCTCATAGGAGAGGTGCTTATACTAGGGTGTGTAAAGGGAAGGTTATGTTTGATTATTTGCATACTAAGTATGATGATTCAGGTTATCCCCATGATGTATCGAATCTTGTGGTGAAAGTGTACCACCTCAGAGTGTCAAACTATTGAATAGCCGCGTCATGATTATGGACGATTGGAATGGCCATACTGTTTTTGTTGTCAGATGTTTTCCAAATAACTTGAAATGAATGATGATCTTTGACTTGACCACAATAGGGTTGTGTTGATGATAATAGCTTCCCAACTTAAGTGACTCTGGAATTTTATTTTTTCTTTCTTCGCTTCTAAACTTAGCTTAGGCTTCAAACTTAACTTGATAGTTAACTTAGATTCAGTATTTTAATTTAGGATATTACTACTTGTTAGTAGTAGTTTGCGAGTACTTAAAGAGTACTCATGGCTTTTGTCCCTGGCTATTATCATGGCCAGACTATGAAGGAGATTATCAGGATGATGGTCAGCAGGACGGCTATGATAACTAGGACTATCTGCCTTCGTCAGCATTGCCTGTGCCCCTGAAGATAGACCCCACTGCTACGCTATCTTTTATTTCCGCTGCTTGTTGTATTAAGACCTGGATCATGAGATCCATATTTGTGTAATACCTTATGTATGGTTTGTAATGGATGATGTACTATGATATCCAATTCGTTATGTCTCACAAAAATGGTAATCCTGGGATTGCGAGGTATGGCATAACGGGCACCTGGGATTAAAAATCCGGGTGTTGACAAGTTGGTATCAGAGCCATCCTGACCATAGGAGACCCTAGTTAGAATGGACGTCAAACCCAAAAACTTAGCTTCAAAACCAAAGTGAGTATTTATGAAAAACTATCTCCTCCCTTACCTTTGGAATTTTCTTCCTCTCAAAAAATTCATGTTACTCAAAATTTTGACACACTTGATCACTTCACTAACTTCCTCATCCTAAATTATTGTAGATGGAGGCTCAGTTCAGCAAGTTTTACCAGTTGGGAAACAGAGGTCAGTTGATCTTCGAGAGGGATCTCGATTCACTGTCAGAGTTACTAGGACGCCCGCACCTAGAGTTTCTTGGAGCTCAACTTCCAGGACCCCCAGGAGGAGACCTATAGTGGCTAGTCACCGCAGACCTTCGAGGAAGCATCGAGGCACCAACTTCCGAGAGAATTCAGTTCTCTGTGAGATAGAACAACTGGCTAGATGGATTAGCCAGGGCAATGGATGAAGCTCTCGCACGTCTATGTGCCCTCAGCGTCAACAAGACCCAAGGAACCTGTTTTACCCACTATGCGAGACGTGACTTCATGGGAATGCCAATGGAGATGCCAGGTCACCCCGAGTTGAGGCGTCAAGTGGAGAACCTTGACTTCTTGCTTCATGACCGACAGCAGGAACTGGACAATGCCCGAGAGTTAGCCAACCAGAACCGTGCCATTGCCGAAGGCCAGACTTTCGCCTTTGCTTGTCCAAGACTGCCAGTCTCTTTGTCGCCAGCGTGCCAAGGAGGATCGCACCATCGCCCGTCTTCGCAAGAAGGTGGCAGACCTCGAGAAGACCGTCAAGGAGCAGGAAGCTCAGCTTGTAGCAAAAGAAGAAGAAGATGAGGGTGAAGACATCCAAGGAGATATGGATTCTTACCTCAGCAACGATGATGACTTTCTGGAGGAGGATGCTGTGGACTTCTACACTGAAGATGAAGACTCCGACTTCATCGACGATGAGTAGATGCACTAGAGCACTATCGTAGCATGAGATGTATCATCTCATTGTATCGTAGCTTGTAGAATGGTTCTTCAAACCATCTGTTTTCCCTTTTATTGCTGTGGTGTGTGTTGTACCGTGTGCTTGTTTGCATGAATGAAAAAGCAGTTAGTTGAGAAACCTGAGTCTAACTCAAAGTTTTAGCTTTGAAAACCTCAAAACCATGAACCTTAGAATTTCCCTCTTACCCCTATATCTATCTAAATCTCCAGATGCCTCGTGGAAACCAAGGAGGAAGCAGCTCGTCGCAGGACCCAATGCTGCAGATCTTGCAGAATCTCATAGCAGATCGTGAAGCAAGCAGGGCCGAACGGCAAGCCAACTTAGCAACACTGCAGCAGATCGCCCAGATGGCTCTCAACAACCAAGGGCATGGAAATCAGGATCACCACGGATCCAAACTCAAAACTTCGAACACAAACCCCCAATCTTCAACCAATCTGAGAACCCACTAGATGCTGATGACTGGTTGCAGACCATAGAAAACAACTTAGAGGTTGCAGGAGTGGATGCAAATGAGAAAGTTCTATTCGCCACCCACTATCTGGCAGGAGATGCAAGAGCTTGGTGGAATAGCATCCGCACTATGAACCAAGGTCAAGTGATGACCTGGGAAGCATTCAAGGTCAAGTTCAGCCGCACCCACGTGCCGCAAGGTCTTGTCAACAGGATGAGAGATGAATTCCGTGAGTTGAAGCAAGGAAGAATGACGGTGGTAGAGTACCGTGACAAATTCCTGTCACTTGCCAGATATGCACCCGATGAGATCAACACGGAGGCCAAGAAGAAGGAGAGATTCTTGAGCAGATCGCATGATGAGATGCGCATCGTCTCGTCAACATCCATTTCGATGATCTCGAAGAGCTAGTCGACTCTGCCATTCAGATGGAAGGGAAGATTAACTAGGCAAACGACAACCGCAAGCGTCGTATGATGCAACAGTTTGGATCCAACAGTCACCAGAAGTACCGTCCCAACCCTTCACCAGGATATGCACCAAGGAACAACCGACCCTCGAATTCTCGCCCAAGCTACCCCAACCGTAGCGGAGGCAATGTGAAGTCCGGAGGAAACAATCACAACTCCGGTAATGCCAATCATTTCAACTGCACCTCCCAAGAGCAACAACAACAACAGCAACACTGCACCCAGAACTGGCAGCAATGCTATACCGGTCGTAGCCAAAGACAAGTCCTAGATCACCTATTTCGAGTGTGGAGTGAAAGGTCACTACTCCAATGAGTGTCCCAAGAAGGCTGCCGCCAATGCCAATGTGAATGCCCCAGCTCAGCAGCAGCGTCGTGTTCAGCCAGGAAGGAGGTTTGCCCCAGGGAACCCGCACAACCGCAACGGTCGTCTCTTCCACATGAACGCAGAAGAAGCCTAAGAAGCGCCAGATGTAGTGCTGGGTATGTTTTCTGTCAACTTAGTTTTAGCAAGAGTATTGTTTGATTTTGGAGCATCGCATTCCTTTGTCACCGAAGAATTTGTATGCACTAGTAAGATTCGCCCAACCAACTTGAAGCATGTCATGATAGTTCAAATCCCCGGCTCAACTACCAAAGCTAGAAAAATTTGCAAAGCTGTACCTATCAGAATACATGGGATATATTTTTATGCCAACCTAATTGTACTTGGAACCAAAGGATTGGAAGTAGTACTAGGCATGGACTGGATGTCAAGGCATCAAGGACTGATAGACTGTGCTAACAAAGCCATCACCATGACCAGTAGTTCTGGAGTAACAGTAGAACATATCTCTGAAACCTTGCCCCGTCAATTCAAGTGCCTGCCTACCATTGACCAAGTCAGAGTAGTCTGTGAATACCCCGACGTATTCCCAGATGAATTGCCAGGTATGCCCCTGGATAGGGATATTGAGTTCATTATCGAACTAATCCCCGGAACCGGACCTATAGCCCAGAGACCTTATACCATGAACCCCTCAGAGTTAGTGGAACTGAAGAAGAAGTTGGATGCCATGTTAGCAACAGGCTTGATTCAGCCAAGCGCATCGCCTTGGAGATCACCAGTGTTATTCGTCGACAAGAAAGATGGAGGCAACCGTCTGTGCACAGATTACCGAAAATTGAATGATGTCACCATCAAGAACAAGTACCCCTTGCCAAAGATAGAGGACCTATTTGATCAGTTGACTAGAGCTCGGGTATTCTCAAAGATTGATCTTAGGACTGGTTATCACCAACTTAAGATTCGTGCAACGGATATTCCGAAGACCACCTTTACTACTCGCTATGGTTTATACGAGTATACGGTTATGTATTTTGGATTAACCAATGCCCTCGCTATTTCATGAATCTCATGAATAAGATCTTTATGAATTTCCTAGATAAGTTTGTAGTTGTGTTTATCGACGACATCCTTATCTACTCCAAGTCCGAAGAAGAGCATGAGCAACATCTGAGAATCATCCTAGGAACCATGAGAGAGCATCAGTTATATGCCAAGTTCAGCAAGTGTGAGTTTTGGCTAAAAGAAGTAGGATTCCTAGGTCATGTTGTGTCTGCCGGAGGAGTCTCTGTTGATCCTACCAAGATCAAAGATGTAGAAGAATGGGAAGCCCCAACCAATCCAACCCAAGTTCGTTCATTCCTTGGATTAGCGGGATATTATCGCAAGTTTGTAGAAGGATTCTCGAGCATAGCTCGACCAATGACCCAATTGTTGAAGAAGGACAATAAGTTTGAATGGACGGACAAGTGTGAAGCCAGTTTCCGGGAGCTGAAGAAGAGATTGATATCAGCCCCAATTTTGATCATGCCAGACATCAAGAAGCCGTTTGATGTGTATTGTGACGCATCCAAGATTGGCCTAGGATGTGTATTGATGCAAGAAGGCAAAGTCATCTCGTATCTGTCACGACAACTGAAGCAGCATGAGCAGAACTATCTGACCCATGATCTTGAGCTAGCAGCCGTGGTTCTGGCGTTGAAGACATGGCGTCACTATTTGATGGGTAATCGCTGTGAGATTTACTCAGATCATAAAAGCTTGAAGTATATCTTCACCCAGAAGGAGCTAAATATGAGGCAAAGAAGATGGATAGAGTTAATCAAGGATTATGACCTTGACATTCACTATCACCCCGGCAAAGCCAATGTGGTAGCGGATGCTCTTAGCAGATGGCCGTGTAGGCTTAACACCATGATCAAAGAGAAGCAACCAAGTTTGTATGAGGAGCTGGAGCAGTTCAGGACTGAAGTAGTTAGCAAAGGATTCCTAGCTAGCATTGAACTTCAACCCACTTTGTTTAGCCAGATCAAGGAAGCCCAGAAGGGAAATGAGAGTATCAACGGGATCAAGCGTCATTGTACAGGCAAAGTACCGGATTCACCGAAGACGAAGAAGGAGTATGTGGTACAAAGGACGATTCGTGTTCCAGCAGATTCAGAATCGAAAGAAGTTATCATGAAGGAAGCTCATGATACCCTTTATTCTATCCACCCCGGAGGAACAAAGATGTATCAAGATTTGAAGGAGCAATTTTGGTGGCACAAGATGAAGCGAGAGATCGGAAGCTACATCGCCAAGTGTGACATTTGTCAAAGAGTCAAAGCAGAGCATCAGAGACCTGCAGGATTGTTGCAACCATTGCAGATTCCGGAATGGAAATGGGATTCCGTCGGGATGGACTTTATCACAGGTTTACCTACTTCTGGTAGGGGAAATGACTCAATCTGGGTCATAGTTGATAGACTATCTAAGGTAGCCCACTTCATACCTGTCAAGACAACCTACCAAAGTGCAAAACTAGCAGAGCTGTACATTGCTAGAATTGTTAGTCTGCATGGAACCCCCAAGACATTGTATCAGATCGAGGAACCCAGTTTACTTCAAGATTTTGGCAGAAAGTCCAGGAAGGTTTAGGAACCAAGTTAAATTTTAGTACCGCCTATCACCCGCAAACAGATGGATGATCGAGAGAGTCAACCAGATTCTTGAGGATATGCTTAGAGCCTGTGTGTTGGAATACAGATCAAAATGGGAAGACTGCCTACCATTCGCAGAGTTCTCATATAACAACAGTTATCAGGCTAGTTTGCAGATGGCACCATTTGAAATTCCTATATGGAAGAAAATGTCGTACCCCCTTAAATTGGTCGCAAGTAGGAGAGAGTCAAATCTTTGGACCCTACATTCTCCAAGAAGCGGAAGAGAAAGTTCACAAAGTCCGTGAGCACCTCAAGACCGCCCAATCCAGACAGAAGAGCTATGCTGACAAGAGAAGGAGAGACCTGACTTTCAATGTCGGAGATTTCGTATATCTCAAGGTTTCACCCTTGAAGGGAACTCAACGCTTTAGTCTGAAGGGAAAGTTAGCCCCCAGATATATCGGACCTTTCAAGATTCTGAACCATCGAGGAGAAGTATCGTATCAGCTGGAATTGCCTGAAGAGATGTCAGCCATCCACAATGTGTTCCATATCTCACATTCGCAAATGCCTAGAAGTGCCGGAGAAGACTGAAGTTTTCAAGAACATCGATCACAGAGCTGTGGAAATCAACAACGACCTGACCTATCGGGAAGTGCCCATCCGTATCTTAGAAGAGGCCTACAGGACCACCAGGACCAGGAGTATCAAGTTTCTCAAGATTCAGTGGAGCAACCATACCGAGGAGGAAGCCACTTGGGAACGCGAAGATTACATTAGGACAGAGTTCCCAAATCTTTTTAGTTCCTAGTTTTCTTTGTAAATCTCGGGACGAGATTTTGTTTAAGGGGGGAAGGTTTGTAACATCCCAAAACTTCAATCCAAGTTTATCAAAGATCCAATCATCCAAAAATAGGGTTAACAAAAACTTTTCCATTTTTAAAATGAAAGCCTTCATATTATGTGCATTTAAATAGGAGTTGTTTGAATTGCCATGATTAAGTGATCCAATGATTGTAAAATGTTTCTTAGGTGATTTAAACATCATCTACATCATTCCCAAACTTTTTCTAAAGAAAATCAAATCAAAAAGATTTAAAATGGAGAAATGGTCATTTTGCCAAAATTAACTCCCATGTCTACTTTGGCTATTCCTAGTACTCAAAAATTAACAGAAACAATTCTTGATCTTTGCACCCCTTACTAGTACACATAATGAGGTACCAAGGCCCACCTTTTGATATTCTAAAAACCTTCTGTAAACTATTTTAAATAATAGTTCAAAATTGAATCTTTATCACATGGGAAGATCCCACTTTTTCAAAAACTACTCAAAAAAGCTCCACTTTCAAAACCCAAGCATCTGCAGACTCACCAGCACCAAATTAGCACACCCACCAAAAATCTTTTCAAAATTCAAAACTTGAGTTCTTGCGGCCATTTCATCGAGCAAAGTATACAAAATCAAACAAAAACCAAACACTATTATGAGCAGTGATTGAAGCCTAACTTGTTCCCTCTCTAGCTCACAACCATCTCAGTAGATCAGCTAGCAAATTAAACCAAGCACTAGACTCACTGTAAGCTGGGCAATGACATCAATGGTGAACAGCCGAAGCTCACCATGCCACCCCAGTGGAGACAGCAAGCTAGGAGGAGATTTAGCCGTGCCAACCTTGTCTAGGAGGCAGCCCACCGTCCACCGCCACTCCCTGTCCAGCGCCCGAACCTTGCCAATCCCTGGACCACACGCATGGACCGTGCCCAGCCCTCCAGCAACCATGCCGAGCATGCGCTAGAGCGCCACCCTCGACCGACGCCCGCAGACCGCGCGCCGCCCTCGCCGCTTGCATACATGCGTTAGAATAAAGTTTCTATCTTGTGTTTCAAAAATCAATTCTGTGAGTTTGACAAATCCAAATTGCATAAAACTAATTTTGTCTGAAAGGTATTGAAATGCTCTATCCAAGCCCGTTGGATTTAATTCAATTATATTTATAGATCTCTCCTAATAAAAATGAGAAGATAGAAGCTTTTACATGTTGCAACATTTTTATAAAATCAACCAAGTCAGCTTTTGAGTTGATTCCAACTCTCAAAAATCACATTTCATCATATGTATCCAAATATGTAATAATATTAAGGTTTACATGCAGTGACTTTGGACTAGTACCAAAATAATGCTATATAGGCATTTCTAGTCACTTTAAATCATTAAATAATAAACTTAAACTAAAGTAATATTGATCCAACCTTTAAATGTCATTACCACCTATGGAATATGTGGTGAGGACATGTGTCCACATGATCTCATATTTTGGTGGTGAATATTAAATTTTAGTTAACATTTCAATGAGTAGAAATTACTTTTCTAAAATAAAAAGATTAAAACTATTGAATTAAAACTTGTAAAGTTTGTGATGATAATAGATCATCAATTGTGTGCTTTGGAATGCTACTTAGCCTAGTTAAGTATTGTTTGGTGATTGTGCACTCCCTATGTATTTCTAGACGATAGCACCGACCAAACTCTCGAGGAGGAGGAGTTCTACCAGGAAGAAGAAGAAGAAGAAGAAGACAACTTCAACCACTGCACCAACCAAGGCAAGCCACTATTAGCAGGGCAAGTTAACCCTTGCAAACTTACCTTAGCAAGCTATGGTTAGCAAGCTAGAATAAACTAGATGGTTTAGCAAAGATGCCTTAAGCATGCTTTAATGACACCCCTTTTCACTATTAATGCCCCAAGTCTCATGGACAAGTTTTACCCCACCTTAGATTATACAAAGTTCTCTACTTAAAATTGAAGGTAGCATAAAAAGTATAAAACTTGACCTACTTAGAAACGTTTAGATATCATTCTATGGCATGAGATTGATCCGATCTTTCCACCTTAGTGAACACTCTTAACTTAGTAGTTTAGAGTAGATCAAAAACTTGAGTCACTTTAGATGGGAATACTTGGTGAAAATGAGTTATGAAAACCTTGGAATGATGAGTCATTCTATTGAGATGTTTTGACATGTGTTACGAAACACAACTGGTTTATGATGTGGAAAATGATAAGGCATGAGCCTGAACCCCTTTATAAAACTGATGGTTGGATTCGGATGTGATACCATTCCAAATTTTACCGTACAACCACATTACCTGAATTGGGTAAGGCTTAGCTAGAAATTTATATGCATTAGTATTAGTTCCCTCATGGGAGAGGCTTGAGCTGAGGCTACCTCTTAATGTTGTCCACCTATGCAGTGCCCAAGATGACTGATGGTCATGGTTGGGAGGCCATGCTCATAGGAGAGGTGCTTATACTAGGGTGTGTAAAGGGAAGGTTATGTTTGATTATCTGCATACTAAGTATGATGATTCAAGGTTATCCCTGACAGATGTATCGAATCTTGTGGTGAAAGTGTACCACCTCTGCAGAGTGTCAAACTATTCGAATAGCCGCGTCATGTTATGGATGATTGAATGGCCATACTGTTTTCGTTGTCAGATGTTTTCCAAATAACTTGAAATGAATGATGATCTTTGACTTGACCACAACAGGGTTGTGTTGATGATAATAGCTTCCCAACTTAAGTGACTCTGGAATTTTATTTTATATTTCTTCGCTTCTGAACTTAGCTTAGGCTTCAAACTTAACTTGATAGTTAACTTAGATTCAGTATTTTAATTTAGGATATTACTACGTGTTAGTAGTAGTTTGCGAGTACTTAAAGAGTACTAATGGATTTTGTCCCTGGCTATTCTCATGGCCAGACTATGAAGGAGATTATCAGGATGATGGTCAGCAGGACGGCTATGATAACTAGGACTATCTCGTCACAAGACATTACGTGCCCCTGAAGATGGACCCCACTGCTACGCTATCTTTTATTTCCGCTGCTTGTTGTATTAAGACCTGGATCATGAGATCCATATTTTTGTAAGACCTTATGTATGGTTTGTAATGGATGATGTACTATGATATCCAATCCGTTATGTCTCGCGAAAATGGTAATCCTGGGATTGCGAGGTGTTGACAGCGCGACTCATGTCAAAGCCTCCAATTTGTGCCTCGAGGACGAGGGGACAATGGCCTAGGCGAGGTACTTGGCACGGGTGGTCACGCTTGTCAAAGGTAATGCAGGAGTCGCTTCCACTGAGGTACTCAGTGGTGGGTGGTGGTGAGTTTGTCGCCAAGTTGACTTGGCGAGTGATGGCCTTCTGCACCCGATTCGAGGGGCGTCCCTTTTGGATCATCATGGTACCCATGGCCCATGGGTATGGTTCGCCTCCGTGGTGCTGGTCCGACGCAGCTGCATTTGGGGGTGGTCCAGGTGGTGGTGGCAGAGCTCCATGTGACACAGCTCCTGGGGCGGCTCTGTAGCCCCTGTTTACAGCATCGTGATTCATCCGAGCTAGACCCTCATGAATCTTGAGGAACTCGCGGCAGTCTTTGAGGAGGTGGCTGGACTTCTTTTTGCCGTCGTGCTTGTCGATGTAGAAGTGCACAGTGAATGGCCCGGACAACTTATCTTCCATAGATGTTGCGGGTGCCTCATCATGAGTGTGGTGCTGCCATACTTGCGTGGTTTTCCCGGAGTCGCGGTATCCATTGGTAGGTATTCTTGATTGTCGTCGCGTCTGTCGGCGTAGCCGGCTGCGACCATGTTGATGCGCATACGATGTTTGCTTTGGCCGTCGCGTCTGCGTTCGAGTTTTGCTTCGTTGTCGGAATGAATGTGATTCTTTACTGAATCATCTCCATCTACCCATCGATTCGTGATTTCCACCAGGTGGTCGATGGTTTTGGGCTTCGAATGGCCCAGCTCTTCCCTGAGCTCTATGCGGTGTACACCGCCGTTTAATGCATCAATCGGGCGATCCTCCAAGATGTTTTCTGCGGATTTCTTGATGATGGACCACCTCTAGATGTATGAGCGTAGTGACTCGCCCGATCTTTGCTGGCAGCATCTCAGCTCTTCGATTGATGCGGGCCTTTTGTAGGTGGCCTTGAAGTTGCGCACAAAGTTGTAGACCATCTCTTCCCAACTGCGAATGGATCCGCGTGGGAGGTTGTTGAGCCATGCTCGGGCAACGCCCTGCAGCTATAGCTGCAGGCATTGCATAGCCGTGCTTCGACTCCCACCGTGGAGCCTGACGGAGGAGATATGGCCCTCTAACCAGATTTTCAGGTCTTGCAAACCATCGAACTTTGGGTTCTCTGATGGGAGCTTAAACCCCTTGGGCATTCGCTTTTGTCTGATGGCTCTGCTGAAGCATCTAGCGCCACAGAGCTCTACATCTTTGTCTTCTGAGTCAGTCGACCGAGCGCGTCGCGCCCTTGATTTATCGATTTTGCGCTGCGTGATGTCATCACGTGCGTCGTAGTCGTGGTCGTGTCGCCGTGAGCGGCGGTGTCGAGACAGCTCATGACTTTCATCACTGGATGAGGGTGAGGAGTAGCGTTTCACCAGGGCCTTGCCTTTCTTTGGCTCTAGTGTCGGCTCTTTGTCGAGAGCAGCTTCTATTAATCCCAAGCCTGCGATCGTAGATCAGTGCATGGCAGCTCGAGGGTCTCTAGTTGGCGGCTGGTTGTTGAGGAGGTACGTGGTGGCCGCCATTACCGCAGCTTGCGGCTTTTTGGAAGCACGTTGCCACGCGTATCTACCATCATGGAGCCAAAGTCGAGGACCTTTGCGGCTTCTACACGCTCTTGTTCGGTGAGGTGGGCCAATCGAGATCGCCTCTTGTTAGCGATGTACTCGTTGCATTTGGAGGAGAGCCCAGCTCGCTGGAGGCTCGACTCATCTGCCACCTTTTTATGTGCCTCGAGTTGCGCGATTGTTTGCAGCTGGCGTTTGTATTCCTCCTTTAGGAGCCAATGGTAACCCATCAGCAGTTCTTGCAGGGAGCCGACAGGTAGAGGGTGGCCTCGTAGGGCTTCACGGCAACGAGCCCACTTGAGATCGTTGAGCCTGATCACGACGCGTTCGCTAGTTTGTTCATTCACCATAGTAGGGAGTACAGATGTTCCTCCGTTGTTGACGGGGGTGCCGTTGGTAGGTCCGCCGTTGGGTGGTCCGCCATTGGGTATGCCGCTGTCGCTAATCGTATTCTCAACTATTTTCGAGGTATTGAGCTTGCTCAAGGTGCCGATCGGCGGAGGGAACCATGATGCTGGAGCAATCGATGGTATCATCGGCTGGTCGGGCATGAGAAGTGTGCCCGTCTGACCAACTTGGAAGCGGAAGCTCTCAATCGCCAGGCTGATTCCATCGCCCACAGACTCGAAGGCTGGGCGAGTGGCCGGCGTGTGGATGGTGAAGTCGAACACGCCAAAGAGTTGGCGAATCTCCGTTGTTGCAGAGTTGTAGATCGTAGTTGATGGGGCCGAAGAAGCCGCAACATCATCACACAGCGCCAATTGACGAGGGTTTAACTCATCAATGCCCATTGTTATGGACTTAGGTTCGAGGAAGAGGGAGCGCTGGAAGTCTCGATGGCTAGCAAACAAGCACACAGGGGACTTGAAGATTTACCCAGGTTCAAGCCTCGTAGAGGTCCCTACTCCTGCTTGTCTACTCATGGAATTATGAAAGAAATCGACGATTACAATGGTGCGTAGATGCAATCTGGCGAGGGTTGTGGAAACTAGGGTTGTGTGTGTCCTCCTCGCTGCCCCCTCCTAGACTTTATATAGATAGGCTAGGTCTCAGGTAGCAGGTCGAGTCAGTTACAGGTTAGGTTTTTCCCTTTAAACTTTCTATCTTTAGCTTCTTCTTGTCCCACAAGCAATCGAGAGTTCGTAGGTTACTCGAGTTCTTCATTTGGGCCTTGGCAACGCTGTGGGCTTTCGCCATATTCAGCCCATATACACCAAGATCGAGTACCTATAGGGTATACCCATGTCACATGGAGTGTCATTTGATGTGTTCTTTTCCAAACCACAATGATGCACATGGCCACACACAGTCAAGTAGGTGTGGTGATGCAACCTCTGCCATACTAGTGCTCCAGTGCATGTGGCAGTTGCATTCCAACATGTTCCTGGACTTTTTGACCATGGTCAGATAGATGGAGTGGCATTGCATGTTTTCTTTTCCAAAACACAATGATCCACATGGCTACACACACTCAACTAGGTGTGGTGATGCAACCTCTGCCACACTAGTGCTCCATTACATGTGGCAGTTGCATTCCAACATGTTCCTGGGTTTTCTGACCATCGTCCGACACATGGAGTGTAATTGCATGTGTACTTTTACAAACCACAATGATCCACATATCCACACACACTCAAGTGGGTGTGGTGATATAACCGCTGCCACACTAGTGCTCCATTGCATGTGGCAGTTGCATTTCAACATGTTCCTTGGATTTTTGACCATGGTCTGACACATGGAGTGTCATTTCATGTGTTCTTTTTCCAACCACAATGATCCACATGGCCACACACACTCAAATGAGTGTGGTGATGCAACCTCTACCACATTGGTGCTTAATTGCATGTGGTAGTTGCATTCCGTGTTTGGACCTAAAAGATATGATTTAATTGCATTCTTAATTGAAAGTGGCATTTTTTTATTGATTTGAATAGTTAGTATGATTATATTTGGATTATGAAAATGGATTTGAATTCTTTATTAAATTTTAGACACTTTTCATATTTAAAGTTTTCCCAAATTTAGATTTATTTAAAAGTTATGATTTAAAGAGATTTCAACTTGATTTTATATTAGTATTGAATTAATCCATGGACTTATATTAAAGAAAAGGACCTACGGGTGATTAACATAAGATCTATAGGGACCCCAGGTTTAAATCAGAAAACTTAGGGGGTTTTGGAAAAAAAGATTCAGAGGATAGGGACTGAATTTGGTAATTTGCATTAAAAAGGTCAAATATGGATCTGGGGTTATTTCTCACTGAGGGGGTAGCGAGCCAATGTGACTGACTGGTGGGGCCGGTGATGCGGTGGCAGATAAGCGGGCACTGACGGGGACGCCATGCTGGCAGACGTGGTTTGGCAGTTGACCTCGCCAGAGAGAGAGAGTTGACTACATCGACGCATGACGGGGAATGGCGAAGGAGAGAGCACACGACCTGTTTGAGGTCACTAGAGGATGCGCCTCAATGTGCTAGTTCGAGCGGAAGGCTCCTCGCTTCCTGGGTTTCATTGGAGGGATGCCGACGGTGACCATCTGCGGTGACGGAGGTCGAGGTCATTGGCGAGCTAGCGCGGTAGGAAACGAGGCTAGGTTGAGGAAGTATAGCTGGTCACCATGAAACTCGAGGACGGCTTGGAGAGGACGGGGAAGCACGGTGGTGTCGGAGTCTAGCTGGAGAGGCGGCGACCATGGGGAAGGAAGACGAGGTCGCACTCGATTCCACGGGAGAGCGGAAGATATAATGGCACGGGGAGGACCAGTAGACCAAGGCGCACATGTCGGTGTGCCTAGCTCAGCCAGGGGCGGCTCAGAGTGGTTGCATGGTGGCGAGCCCAAAAGGTGGAGGCAGCGATGCTCGTAGAGGAGGAGGGGATGTGACCTATGGTTCCACGCTTGGGGATTAAATAGGTGTTGCATCCGATGGTTGAGGTTGACAAGGGGTAGCCGGTGAGGTGGCATACGACGGCGCGATGGCGACCTACCCCGTTCGTCTCTAAGAGAAGGGGGTGACGGAGGAGGACGAGAAAGAGTGACGACATTGTTTATGTCGGTGAAACTGGTACGGGCTAGGTGGGCCGGCCAAGAGGAAGGGAAGATGGAGGGTTGTGGCTGCTGTTGCTGGATTTCGACGCTAGGTGGGCTGCGACCAGGTATGCTCCCCCTCTTCTTTTCATTTTCTTTTATTTTTTTGTTTTGTTTTTTATTTGTTTCAAATTCAAACTTTCTTTTAATTCAAAAACCTTTTGAACTTGCAGGAGCATTTGAATAGGGGGTTTGAGGCAGTAAAAGAGACAAGAGGAAAAAAGAAAAAATGGGAAAGAGAAGTATGCCCCTTTGTAATTCAATTTGGGAAGGTTTAGGGTTAAACCAATGGAACAAAAACCATTTGTGAAATAATAGATCCTAGCAATTGGATCCCACTTGTGTGAAAAAAATAGGAGATAAAATAGAGGGGACAGATTAAGGTGATAGCAAGGTCACACAAGATGCAACAAGGATGATTCATGCAATGTGGCATCATGACCATGATGATGATATGACAATGTAGAAAATAAAAGAACCAGCAATTTTCTAGTTAGGGATTTCCCTGGGTGCTACAATAATTAGATGTTTATGCCCAAAATGTTGTTCAATTGTCGTATTTATTTTTCTTGTTGTTTGTGGTGATACAAAAGCTCTAGATCAGTTGTGTTTTTCCTACATTACTACATTGATCAATTATTGTGTTGTTTCATTGGAGTAGCGGTCACTTCCATTCTCATGCATGCTTGCCCTTGATTATTATGTTAATGTAGCATTTACCTCATCCATACTTGTTGCTTGACTACTAGAAGCCACTATAAGATGGGAAGTTTGAAGAAATGAAATTTGCATAAGTGTAGTTCACTCGATTTGGTAGCGGATAGTTGGAAATGTTTGAAAATGTTTTGCTGTAATGGATTGTAATCCTTATATATCCACTCTGATGTAGTCCATATGGACTCTTTCATTGATAGTGCACTGTTTATGTGATGGAACTATTGACTTCGCACTATTTATGTGCTAGAACAATGGACTATAATGGATTTTATGGGTTTCTTACTATTAGAGATAAAGAGATGATATTTATGCTTTTTTGGATATGTTAATTACTTTCATGTGTGTATATAATCCTTTAGATTGTAGGTATACATGGGAGGTGTTGTCAATATTTTTGAAAACAATGTTGTTAAATCGATTCACTTGCCACATCTGTACAATTGGCGGAAACATGGTGGTTACCGCTCGGTAACCGTACGGTTACCAGTTTTCTAAAATTTTTTGGTTTTAAATTCAAATTTTTTTTGAAAATTTTGTCCTGAATTTTCCGATAACCATCGGGCAGTAAGGGTAACCCAAAATTTTGACCCCCTACCCGGGTTAAAAAAACAATCTGGTAGCCAAAACCTTGGGTGAAAGTGCGCTGTTTATCCTTTCTTGTACCATGTTCGCACTGACCCCTACTGTCACCGAGGCCATCAAGCCAGTCACCAATTTGCCAACAACACACACACACCAACGAAATCACCACATTCACATCAGGCCATCAATTTATCGGGATTTCTATTTTTGTGGTCATGGTTTGTTAGTTGTACTCAGTTTTCCCCACCCGCTTAGTTTTTCCTCACTTTTCCCCTCCCTCCATTCTGAAGCCCTCATATGGGCTCGGACGGGGGGATGCCGTCAGGTCACAGGCTTGACCGTTACATGGTGATAGGTGGGACCGTGTTTGGGCGGGTCCTGCATTAAGCGTTACGTTACGTCGCCTTAACCGTTACATGCTGACGGGTGGAGCCGCGTTGGGACGGGTCCTGCATACGTGGTGAAGTGTGGGGCCGCATTGGGATGGGTCTTGCATACGTGGTGAAGGGTGGTGCCGCATGGAGACACGTTGGACCATCCATTCTTGCTCCGAGCCTGGAACAGCTCCCACACCGCCCCTTTGCTCCCGTGTAGTCATGCCCTCCTACCTTAGAGCCCCTCCTGCCTTATGTCATCCTCGTCCCCGAGCCACCCCTCCCCCTAGCCGCGGAGCCCACTCTGGCTCTGCTTCCTCTCCCGCTAGATCTACACCTTTCCTGGAACAGTATGCGATGCCGGTGGGTGTACCGGTCCTCCCCGTCGAGCATGGAGAAGATTGGGTGGAATCGGAGAGATCTAACGCATAGATTCCATCTGGGTAAGTATCATTTTCCTTTGTGGATTGATTATAGGCAGTAGTTGAGCATGAATTGCCGGTCCTTAGCTAACTTCCTTGCTTTTCGAATAGGATTGATCTAGCACTGGCATTTCGGCTGGCGGTTAAACTGGATACTAGCGTAATTCGTGGTTGTGAATGGTATCTCTCTAGAATTTACTTCCCAGCGGTGGTTGCAACCTCCATAACTCTCAGATATTTGAAAGATAAAATATATTCTAAATTCACCTAGAGCAACGGCGATTCAGTTGATTTGCAATATTTCAACATTAGCGAGCAAAGATTGCTCCCACTAACTAGTGAAGCTGATCTAGTAATGCTTTTCTCTTTGAATGCTGCCGAACATTTTGGTCGAATTCATCACCATGTGCAACCTAAAGTTGAACACATGGTAAAGAGGGCTAAAGAATCATCTGGTGGTCAGGCATCATGTGTCTCTGTTGTCTCTGCTAATAGTGTGCGCCCCTGGGCTCCTTGTAGGTCCACAACAATACCATCTGCTTGCACTGCAAGTGTAAGCCAAATCGCTCATGCGGCTGATGTGGAGGACAAAGCAGAGCCTACCGAGGGAGCGCGTCCACTAGATGACGAGGATGAGTTGATGTTTCCTGGATTGGTAGATAGATTCAGTAAACATGCACTAGAGGATCAATACACGGAGGAATTGGCCCATGGTGCTAGATTTGATGACACTGATGAAGAAGAGAACGAGGAGAACAATGACAGTCTCATTTTTGCCGAGTACGATGGTGAGGACTTGTCAGTAATTGAGTGGGACAGGAACGATCCGAAGATTCCAGAAGGCACCATATTTGAAACGATGCGAGACTATCGTAATGCCCTTACTACAAATTGCATCTGCACCAATTTTGTTATTAAGAGTGAGCCAGCAAGGTTCACAGTGAAGTGCCCATACAAGAGGTGTAGGTGGAGGATGCATGCATCCACTATGCTCAGGATCAGTTTGTTTTAGGTATTACAACCAGTTGTGTATTTTAGATCATTGTGTAGAATTTGTTAACTGTACCTAACATTTTCATTATGTTTTAGATAAAAGGTAATCGGTTCGAACATTCTTATCCACCTCAAGGGGGACAGCTAAAGGACAAAAGAAAACTAGCAAATACTAGGTGGTTAGCAGATGCAATCATGGATTGGATGAGAGCGAACCCATCACTTGGTGCAACAGCGCTCATAAAAGTTTCTGAAAAGTTTAATATTACAGTACCTTACATGAGGATGTTCTATGCAAAGGAAATGGCTCTTGATAGGATCAATGGTCCATGGAATGAAAGTTTTCAGTTGCTTTACAGCTTCAAAGATGAAGTGGAGATGGCTAGTCCAGGTAGTGTTGTACAGATAGAAAGGCATACAGTTCAGTACAAAATAAGAGGGAAGACAATGGAGAAGGAGTGCTTTAGAAGGGATTTTGTTTGTTTCAAAGCTTGCTAGCTAGGGTTTCTGCATGCTTGTAGACCTTATTTGGTCGTGGATGCAACAACTCTTCATGGCAGATTTAAAGGATAGCTAGTAGTTGCTACTGCAGTTGATGGCCACAATTGGATGTTCCCTGTTGCTTTTGGAGTTTTGGAGATTGAGTCAGATGAAAGTTGGACTTGGTTTTTGGAGAATCTGCGTGACCTTATAGGTCATCCATTAGGACTTACTATCCACACGGACGCCTGCAAAGGTTTGGAGAAAGCTATCGAAGCAGTATTCCCCGGAGTGGAGCATAGGGATTGTATGCGACACTTAGTGCAGAATTTTACAAAGAATTTCAAGGGTAAAGTTTATACGGACAACCTATGTGAAATGGATCGTATGGGCACCTAGAGTGGGGGGGGTGAATAGGTGCTACTTCAAATTTTAATGCTTTTTCAATTTTAGGCTTAACACAAAAGGTAAATTCTCTAGATAACTATTTAGAAGAATTTCCCTATATGCAAACCTATCTACTAGCGAGTAAGAGGCGAGTGGAAAGAGGAACGAGTGAATCGTAGTGAAGCACGCGGAGATATAGGATTTATTTTACTGCAGTTTCTTCCTTGTTAAGGGAAGTACATCTGCGTTGGAGGGGTGGGCGGTACTAAGACCACCACGCCACAATAGGCCTCACCTTGTTCTCCGATGGATCCCGCCACCAAAGGCCTGATCCACCTTTCAACTATAGGAACCCTTCGAGGCGGGTACCGGCGCCTTTACACAACTAGCGGGGCACGACTCCACAACCAAATTGGAGGCTCCCGTAATGACAACAAGCTGCCACAAGAACAAGTTATCAATAACACAATAGAAGATCTAGATATTAGTAAAAATAATAGATCAGGGATTTCTCCAAATGAATGGAGAGGAGTTGATGCGCTTGATTCGTGATGGCGATGAAGATAGTCTCCTCCTTCAATTCCCCCAAAGATCGAAGCCTTAGGGTGGTTGAAGTGGGAGATCTAGAGAGAGAGCTCTTGCAAAGGGTTTGACAATTTTCGAATGAATCAAGAGTTCTGCACCATGGGGATGAAGGGGCTTTTATACCCCCTTTCCAAACCAAGCCGTTGGAGCCTTTGGGGGGCAGATTGTCCGGCCCAAGTGAGGGCCGGATTATCCGACCTGGGGAAAAACTCCGCCCAAACTCGAATTATCTGGTAGATAAACCGCCCCCACTCAGAGCGACACGCCGAGCCTGCCCTTGATCGCCTCCTGGGGGACGGATTATCCGGCCCCATGTGAGGGCCGGATTATCCGGACAAGGAAGGAAAAACCGCCCCTGTTCGGATTTTCTAGGAGAAAATCTGCCCGCACGTTGAGCGTCACGCCTTGGCTGTCTTTGATCGATTTTCGGGGGCCCGATTATCCGGCCCCATGCGAAGGCCGAATTATCTGGCCTAGGGAGGAAAGACCGCCCCAGTTCGGATTTTCTGGGAGAAAATCCGAACCCACTCCGAGCATCGCGCCTTGGCTGTCTTTGATGGATGAGTTAGGCTGGATTATCCGGCCCTTGGTGGGGCAGATAATCCAGCCCCCCAAAACACCAGAACAATTCCTACACACTTAGCGCACATGAGAAAACTCCACGGTATTGTTATCTAACACTCAAAACACATGGAACCATGAAATGTTCTTTCAATCTCCCCGTTTTTGGTGTTAGATGATAATACTAGGATTTAGAGGAAAGTTCTCAAGGCAACAAGATTTAATGGAAGACAAAGACTCCCCCTCAATGTGTGCATACAAACAATTGTAGTTGAATACAAATACACACAAGAGGGTAAAGTCTAAATCATTGGAACAAGTGTGAAAAGCTCATACCACCGGTAGGGAGATAGAAGCGTCCTCAATACATTATAAGAATATCCCATGATAGCCATAGAGAGCACCTCCCTCGATATAGATATCCAATAGCCATGAGAATATCCACTAAGATAGATGACTCCATATGAATAATCCACAAAACCATAGACACAAAGTTTCATACAAACCACAAGTTAAAGTTCAACGCTAGATGGGCACAAGCGAGAAAACGACGAATAGGAAAAGTGCAAATGCTTGTGCACGGGGCCTGTTCGTCTGCGGTACCAAAGTTCGCAGGCCAGCGCATGGCGGTACCTAACTTGCCTGAAATTGCCGTGTTTCGAAAAGTTGGGCCACCAACTACTGAGGGGCCATTTCGAGGCAAACTCATCTCACCCTGCCAAATTCAAACATTCCGTTAAACTGCCCCATGAAGTAGACAGTCGGGACCCTCATGTCGGTCATCTCTCCGTGACGCGAGCGCCAACACGGCAACTTCTTAGGAAAATCGAGTAGCTAAGTGGATTGGATGCGTTGACCAATTTAACAAATCCATTCCCACCTTTCCCCTAGCACCGGCGGCATCGGAATCCACCCTCCAGGTAGGACGATCCCTTCGGACATTTGACTTCCGACGCCAAGTTGCTGCGCCTAGTCGCTGATCCCGAGCTCCAATGGCGCATGTCGTAGACTCCGTTGCGAGGCTCTATCCCACCTCCGCTGCCGATGAGCTGAGCAGCTCGGAGGATGACAGATCCTACTATCAAGGAAGAAGAAGTTCTGGCTATAAGCGGGTGAGCTACCCTTCTCTTTGCTATTCACACTAATTATAACTGCTAGCTGGCTACTGAACCTCAAATTGTTTGTTAGCCCAACGCTGACAAACATATTTTGTCCACAGTTTTCTGTCAAGTGGGATCTCCGTGGACCCCCCCTACCTGGTTACGGTAGTCCTCTATAGGTACGACTCTAAGGGCAAGTGGTATGGACACCATTATTTCACGATGGAAGAAGCACCTGCGCAGATCTGCACTATATCTGGTATGGTTGTTGCTCTGCGTAATCATGATGAATTATGGCCGAAGCAGACTGCAAAGTTCAGCTTCATGGATGAACGTGGCATTATGGTTCCTCTAACGTGTGACAGTCAGCTAATTGGGTTGATGAAAATTATGCTTCGGCTGCCATGTTTGAGCTGAAATGTGATGTACTAGATGTGGAAGCTGCTGCAACTAGGAGTCGCCCTTCTATTCTTGGACAGGGTGGTTGCTTAAACCCAATTAGCTCCTAGTAAGCAAAGGTCTCTTGGGGTTCACATGTTTGTGCTGAATTGTAATTTTTGTTTTATTTACTCTGTAGATATTGGGCAATTATGCAACAGTCTTGTTTCTTTGACAGGAAGCGCCGCAAGGTTAGAAACATGACTGCTGGGTCAGTCATTTTGCTGCCCGAAGAAATTAAAAATGAGTGGAAAGATGATGCTGGACACGATTCTGGTGCCCATTGTCCCGGCTATGGAGAGTACGTGAAGCTAAGAAAATTGGCACCATGGAAGAGGAAGAAGGCAGGAAATGAAGAAGCCAGTGGACGTGAAGGCTTGGCACCCAGGCTGCGGAAGAAGGCTGCTGGCAATGAAGATGCATAGTAATGTGTTGAACTTGAACCTATATATGTAATTCTGTTAAATTCTGGAGCTCTCTGTGTGGCACGTTGCTGGGCGAAACAATTTACCCATGTTCTCTGAGTAAAATGTACCGCGACTTAGGGTTTGGAAACGCCGGAGTCAGTAGTTGAATCCAAAATTGTGATTGTGCCACTGCTATCTGAAAACACGCAGCACCGGTTCCACGATTGCTGAGGGGCAGGAGGTCTCCAAATACGATGGAATGCAAGTGGCACATAAATAAATTATTTAAGCTGCCACACTCGACGAAGTAGAAACTTATTGCAGATGTTGCACAATGACGTGGCAACATAAACAACAATGGCAACCGATAATGCCCATACGCTTGAGCCCATCTATCTCATCACCTCCCTGCTCCTGCATCCCCTGCATCTGGCGAAGCTCCCGGATCTCCATTAACCGGGTGTACGTGCTTCAACTTTATAAATTGTGGCTGTGCCATTTGCATGCGGCACAATCCACGTAGATTATGTTTAAATAAACCACCAATTTCAGAATACCACCATGATCAGACAAAAGGAAGTGATGCAGGGTTAAGACAGACTAACGGGAGGGCAATTTTTTTCCTCCTAGGACTCTGGGACCACTAGTTCAGACCGCTAGGTCAACAAGTACTACTATTACAACTTAAAAATGCATGGAGCTCAAGCTAAATAGAACTAGTTATCACATATCTCCTTGTTCTTCCTAATCTTAGCCCGATGTGCATCTTCCTGCGAGAGCAAGGATCGAATCGTCTGCTCCTTCTTTTTAGCATCTTCCTTACAGCTTCAATTGTTTATCTATATTTTTCCTCATGCACTTGTCAATACTCGTAGTTGTGAACTGCAGGACTTTTGCCTGGTGAATATCATTCCTTGCTTGAGTCAGTTCTTTCTCTGCTTTAGCCTTCAGAGCCAACGCCATGTCCCTCTCCTTCTTGACTTTGCTAACCTTGTCTTGCACCCTCCTGAGATCTCGGTTAAGCTTGGTCGTGTCAACTGGGTCCCATAGCTTCATCTCAACATTGTCAAGAATTGAGATGACTATGGATTCTTTCAACTCAACAGTCATATCCCATAGTTTTTCGAGCGTTTTCTGCATCGATTTGGGCCACTCTGGGTCTACCCATTTGACAACACCGCAACTTCCGCCTTGCATCATTGCACGATGTCCTTGACACCGTAGAAACCTCCTGCCTGCATTTCATCCTTCGAACGATACAAATTTAGCAGGCACATGTCCATGTTTACATAGGAGAGGATTATCTTCATCCACTAAACCGTGATAGTCGGAGTCATACATCGTCTGGTTGGCCTAACACATCATACGCGCATGAGTAAACAAAGTAGATCTAGCTCAAAAAATAGATAAGTGGCCACAGATGATAGAGATAGAGATGAGACGACTCACATTGAAATCACCGTCCCTGTCGTCACGACGCGTTTCCTCGCTGTCTCCCCTTGAACCCATGGCGAGAGGGGAGGGGGGTGGCTGCCGGAGAGGGGATTGGGATGGAGGCGCCATCGGCTTGTGGCTACGGAAGGATGGGAGTGAAGTGGGGAAAGTGGCTTCGAGGGGAAGGAAGAGAAGTATGGGGAGGAAGAGAAGTAATGGGGACATGACACTGGGATGTGGCCCACTGAACTCGTGAGTCGTGACACTCGCAACAGGGGAGCGCCCGGTGTTGCCAGTTTGTCCAGAGCAAGCGTGGCCAATCATGTCGTAGAAGAGCCTACTCGTGGATCGCTCTCACGAAGACCATCCCAATCGTCCAAGCGCCCCGATCAAATGGTATGTAACAATCGTCAAGCAGAACAACTGTGTTAGGGCGTGCCTTCTAGAAGACTCGGTCTAACGGCCACCCATTGGGGGGCTAAGGTTAGTGATCTCCTAAGGTTAATTAGGATCCATATCTGGTTTGTGAAAAGAGCAGACATGCAATGACACTCGTGGATCCATATGTGGTTTGTGAAAAGAACAAACATGCAATCAGACTGGGTGGATCCATGTGTGGTTCATGAGAAGAACACACATTGAATGACACTGGTGGATCCATGTGTGGTTCATGAGAAGAACACACATCCAATGACACTCGGTGTGGTTGATACGTCCATTTTGCATCACTATTCTATGTCATAATTCACTATTATTCATTGATATATTTCGTATTGAGAGGTGATACTTATGTTATTTCATCTGTTTTTGCATGGTTGATGACTTTTGGAGCATGGACCGCTGCAGTCAGGATTCTGATGGAAAAGGTGTTGTTTGGAGGCAAAATTCGTGAAGATCAGAAAATCTAGGAAAATATACGGAAAATCCTATTTTTTCCAGAAAACTAAGGATGCCAGAAAACGGAGTGGAGATGGGCCACATGGGGCCCACACCACCCTGGCGCGGGCATCCCTAGTCCACTCCAGCAGGTGGTGTGGCCACCCTGGCCCACTCTAGCCTCTACCCTATGGCGTATATCATCCTCCCGAAACCCTAAGACTCAGAGAGCAACCACAGAAAGATTCCTCCGCCTCTACGAGGCGGAAAACACCGAGAGAGAAAGATCTCTCCGGCAGACAGATTTCTGCCAGGGGAATTCCTTCCCGGAGAGGGGAGATCGTCGCCATCAACACCACCATCAAGCTGGACTTCATCGGGATCATCTTCATCATAATCACCACCATCAGCATCCTCATCACCATCTCCATATTGCTGTAACAATTGGTTGAATCTTGCATTAGTTCATAGGGGAAACTTTCCCGGTGTTGATTACTCTTTGTAGTTGATGCTATTGAGTGAACCGTTGAATTATTGTTTATGTTCAGATTGTTATACATCATTATTCCATCTCTGATCATAATCCATATGATGTCTTGTGAGTAGTTCGTTTTGTTCTTGAGGACATGGGAGAAGTCATGTTGTTAGTAGTGGAGTTGTGTTGAGAAAGATTCAATGGTTTGATATTTAATTTGTGGTGTACTTCTTCTAGTGGTGTCATGTGAACGTCGACTACATGACACTCTACCTATATGGGCCTAGGGGAATGCATTGTGTATTTGGCTACTAATCGTAGGGGTTGCCGGAGTGACAAAAACCTGAACCCCCATTAGGAAACCATTGCACAAGGGACGTAATGGTCTTAGAGTTTAAAGCTGTGGTTAGGTTTCTACCTTAATTACTTTCATGTACTTATGGATGTTTGCAAGGGGTATAATCACAAGTATGTATTAGTCCTAGGAAGGTCGGTACATTAGCACAGGTTCACCCGCACAACACTTAGCAAGCTAAAGAAGATTAATCAACTATATGAAGCGAAAGCACTTAACAGTCTTCCCATGTGTCCTCGAGAATGTTTGGTCATCTCAAGTAATACAACCGGCTTGTCCTTTGTTGCATAAACAATTGGGCCACTTGCTGCATTTATTCCTACTGTCTTTTATTTACTCGTACTTTGTTTACTTGCTTTATCAAAACCCCCTAAAAATCCGTTTGCTAAGTATTTGCAGAGAATTCCTGATCCATACCACTAGCCAGCACCTTCTGCTCCTCGTTGGGTTCGACACTCTTACTTATAGAAAATAATGCGATACACCCCCTATACTTGTGGATCATCAAGACTATTTTCTGGCACCGTTGCCGGGGAGTAAAGCGCTATTGGAGAGTGGAACTGGTAAAGGAAACTTCTACTGTGAGTATTGTTTACTTCTGTTAGTTGCTTTATTTTCGTTATGGATAATTCGCTGAGTTTCTTATTTGGTAATGCTACTACCACTGCTAAGGTAGTAGATAAACCACCACCTTCTAAGAATGATGTTTTCAAAATACCTACAAGAATTATTGATCGTGTTATGGATAACTACTATGTTGGGGATGGAACTGTCCATCCAGGTGATCATTTACTCTTTATACACGAATTATGCGGGTTGTTCAAGTGTGCAGGTATTACTACAGATCAAGTTAAGAAGAAGTTATTCTCATTGTCACTAAAAGGAAGAGCTGAGGAATGGTATAAGCTGCTGAAGAATGGTCAAGCTCTGGAGTGGGAGGAAATAGTGCCTCTCTTTTATTCAAAGTTTTATCCTCCTAGTGAGATTCATAAAGATCGGAATCAAATATACAACTTTTGGCCTCTTGATGGAGAGAGTACAGCTCAAGCTTGGGGGAGATTGAAGTTACTAATCCTCAAATGTCCCATTCATGAGCTCCCAAACAATATTGTTATCAATAACTTTTATGCAAGGCTCCCTCTACATGATAAAGATTTATTGGATGCTTCTTGTGCTGGATCATTCACTCGCATGGAAGAAGAAGCTAAATGGGATCTTCTGGACCGTATTCAAGACAATGCTGAAGCTTGGGAGAATGACAAAGGTAGAAAGGCAGGTATAAATTATGATTATGAATGCACTGAATCTTTTATGGAAACTGATGACTTTCAAAATATTAAAAATGCTTATGGTCTAGACTCTCAAGCTATTGCTTCTTATTTTAAGGCTTTTGCTTCCTACATTGAAGTGCCTAAAAAGAAGTGGAATAAGTATCATGGACCTTATAAAGATATTGCTAAGAGTGTTCCTACAGGAAATACTGAAGTTTATACTGCTAATCATGTCTTACCTAAACCCTACATTGAGAAAATGCCTTTCCCAGTTAAGATAAAGGAACATTCTATGATAGCTAGTATGGTTAATGAAAGTACACATAAAGCTATTGAACCTGATAAACAAAAGGTTGATGAACCTATAATGGCAAATGTGAAAGACTTTGTCACTAAATATGAAAAAGAGGGACACACTATCCTTTGTAAGGATACCTCTAATATTGTTTCACAAAGTAGTATTATGAGAGCTAGTATTCCTGTGTTTTCTATTAGAATAAGTGATCATTGTTATGATGGTCCTTGTGATAGTTATATTGTTAAGTTTATGCATGATACCGAAAGTTATTATGATAGAGGAAAAAGTGTTCTTAGGCATCTCAATAATATCAAGTTTCCTCATTTTATGCTGAAAGTTTTTATGTTGCACTTCTTTTGCCTTCCTATGCTTGTAGCCTCTGGTTTCAACAACTTGTTTGTTTACAAAATTCCCTTGCATAGGAAGTGGGTTAGGCTTAAATGTGTGTATTTTTGCTTCTTAATGCTCTTTTTTGCTTCAATTCATATTCCTATGTGAGCATCTTTAAAATTATCATGCCCATCTTAATGGCTATAAAGAAAGAGCTTTTGGGGAGACAACCCAATTTGTTTTTGCTTTCAGTTTGTGTTTGTATCTTTGAGTCTTGGAGGTTATTACTTCGATAATAACCGCTCCTTATCCTTTTTGTTTGGTTTTCGTGTCAAGATCAACCTCTAATGAGAGAGAAGTAAGATTTGGAGAAGTTTGCTGTCCCGAAACAGATTTTTGTGCTTCACCGTAAAAATTCGTGAGAGATCTCTGTATGTCGGATTGAGCTGTAATTTTTGTGCTTCTGCCACAGGTTGTTATTTAACTTTCGTTAGTTTTGCACTTTTTGATTTGAGCAACAAAAGATTTTCGAAAAAATTGATCTTTACCTGCTGGTCTGTTTTGACAGATTTTGCTACTCTTGCATTTGCTTCTTTATTCGATTTCCTTTTTGAATTCTCTTTGGGTTTTCGGAAGGAATTGCTATAGTAGCTTATGTTTTGATGGTTTTCAGTTGAAGTTGGACTCAAAAGGTTTTATCACTTCACTTATACTAATGTTGCTAATGAGAACTGTGTGAAGTTTTGTGTGAAAGAAATTTCCAGGAAGTGGAGATAATGGTGTAATAAGGAAGAGAAGGGTTTTATGACTCAAGTAGTAAGTGTATGAAGATGAAGATATTGATGTTATTCAAGTGGTGAGTCCGGAAGAATCTACTAGATATCAAATTCAGAGACCTGCAGAGTCCGTTTCCAACTTGGTAACAGTTCTGGTAAGAAAAGTTCCGCGAAAACACAATCCAACTATGTTTATGCAGTTTTTAGTCAATAAGGAAAGCTATGAAGCGAAAAAGGGACGAAAACGGAGCCAGGGTGGCCCACACCACCCTGTGGCACGGGCCCACCCCTGGACGTGCCACCAGGTGGTGAGTCCACCTCAGACTCCGCCTCCGACTCATTTTTTCCTAGTACCTTCCTTTTGATGTGAAACTTCGTAATATATAACCCCCGGATCTTCCGAGGTTCGTATATCGTGTTTTCGTCGTGTTTTCGTTTTGATCTATTTCTGCCAGGACATACTCTTTGAAAGCTTAGAAGTACAATGGTGTCTGCCAAAGATAAAGGGAAGGAGCCTATGGAGGAGGATCTCCAAGACCCCATGCAGGGGATGTAACACCCTCAAATCGGCCCTATGCAAGTTTTAGCCCTTTCCGCCAAACCCGCATAGAAACGATTCAAGGACGCCCACCAAGCACTTCGTGCGGGTGGAAAAACGAAGTAATACCATTACACAACAGTCCTCGATGGGACCCACAGAACAGATATATATACAACAGCGACTCCACGAGTCAAGAATACAGATATATAATACAAAGATCCAAATCACCTAGAAAACGATAGAGCGTCCGACTACGGACA
Organism: Avena insularis; assembly: GCA_023614405.1. NCBI lineage: Eukaryota > Viridiplantae > Streptophyta > Magnoliopsida > Poales > Poaceae > Avena > Avena insularis. The sequence continues at coordinate 204,367,928 of CM042694.1, forward strand.
AGATGCAAATGAGGCTAAGAGCCCTGAAGAATAACCAATGGCGTCCATAACCCTGCCCAGGCCAAGCCGGAAGGGTAACCCTGCTAACGACGTCGATCTCAAACCTGCTAAAACAAAAGGGGTGCCGACAAAGGGCAAAGGAAAAAGAGGAGCGTCAGTACTGAGGCCAGTACACGGCGAGGCTAGAATTTGGCGGCTCTCGCCTACATAGGTATGGTGGACTGAAGCGGCAGCGCAACAGCACTAAACAACCTATAGATTCTCGGTACAACTGGCGGTTATCAGAGAGGGATAAGAAGGACCTATTCGGATCCAACCTGAAGCTAACACCAAACAAACCCATCCTGGTATTTCCCCCTCGAGACCAAACGAGGAAGTCGGACCAAGGAACTCACATAGTTGGCAATTTTACTCATTCCGTTATAGTTGCAGCAATTACTAATCAGATATAGATAGCATGAGTCATCCTGATAGCCTAAGTAGTGGGCAGTTTTAGTTAACATTCCGTTGTAGTTGGAACACTTACTAGTCAGATATAATTGTCCTGAGGAATCCGAAAACCCAGCAAGTGTTGGCACTTTTATCACATTCTTTTGGAGTTGCAATACTTACTAGGCAGATATAACAAATCAACCCAGGTCCACCAGTTGTTGGCATTTTTAATATCCATTCCGTTATAGTTGAATCTGATTACTATTCATATATTAAGTCAAGTTTATAGCACTACTTTAGTTATGCTTGTCTATGATCGATATACTGTGCTCCAAGTAGTCCATAACCATGACATGGCTTTGAAAGTTTTACCTCATAGGGGTGCACAAATAGCAACACACACTCAATCAACCTCGGAAAAACCAACTCAAAACCCAACGAGGCATTCACGACAAAGCGATCATAGGATTTAGAAATATTTCAGGGGGCCACCCCACTAAGCTACCCGCAACGAAGTTGGCCGGCTCCGGAACGAACCCAGGGTTTGTGACAATGGCTGTAAATGACTGGGAACCAGAAAGTGTGACTAGGCTTGTCGATACTGCGAAAACATTCCACACTCCAAAACAGTACAAATGCTCCACGCACAATCTTAAATAAAGCAGTAAAGCATGGCATAGGTACAGGATAGTAATAAAGCCCCAAACTACTTTGTGGCCCCAAGAAATAGAAATGAATCAAGCTCTAGCTCAGGGGGCTCCATAAGGCCTCCCGGATGTGGATAGTGCGAAAATTCAAGGAACATGTATCAAGTACTCGGGGTCCTACGGGACACAAGTGAGTGTGGAAGAACCAAATAACCTCTATTGCCCACTGATGCCTCTGCATTAGTTATATCTAGCATTTTAATAGTTGTAATTAAAGACATGATCATCTCCACCAATAAGCATCTCCACCAATAAACATCCACCAGCATACCAACAACTGTGGTACTCGACAACACGAGATCGCACCTGAGCAAGCAACTACGACTCGCAAGGCCAGCTATCTACCAAACACAGGTAATAGGAGGTGTCCAAGGCAATATAGAGGCTACACAGGATATAACTGGTGCACGGAAACTAAAGCATCGCGACACGGATAGCAATAGATCAACATGAGGAAATAAAGACTATAAATGCAAAATAGGTAGAAGGGGGAGAGATGCTCGCCTGGGAAAACAGTGCCGACGGATCATATCCAGAGAACTTGTCGGTACTCGCATCCACTCATCGGCCTAATCCACGAAGAAGCAAACACTAGAAGAAACACCTGATGCAATATTTAATACCACGACAGAAGATCCGGCATGATCATGATATGATGCATATGCGGTGCAATTAGGCAGTATTAATCGGAATTGGGGTCTCGACAATTAATTAAATGGTTTGAGTTGTTTCACTACCCCGCAATTTAAATGTTGTATTAACAAGGCAAAACATGGCATCAGTTTGCTACGCCAATTTAAATGGAGTCCGAAATAAGACTAGAATAGCCCGCATATAGACTCCATATTTAATTTAGGTGAATCGACTATTTAACCCAACCCACCAGATGACATGTATGCAAGCATGATGATTTAATGATGCGACAGGTATATGTTATATTATAAAAATAGGGGCTTAGGGTCACACATCTGGGTTCGGGAGATCTTGGGTTCCGGGGGTCCGGGGTCCGGTCTCAGGGTTCGACGGGGACAGCGGGATGGGTCTCGGACAACGGAAGGAGAGCTTGGCGTTCCGGAAAGAAGGACTTGGTTTGCCGTTGGAGGATCATCGGATCCGCCCTGGTCGGTGTCGATCTTGTCGTCGTGAAGATCTTGTCGGGTCCCTGTATCGGGTCGGTCTTGGCGTTCGGGATGAAGAACTTGGAGTTCTGTGTCGGCGACCTTGGCGTCCGGGTTCTCGGGCATCGCAGCCGGGAAGGAGAACTTGTCAAATCCGATGGATCGGTCCTCGGGGTCGAAGAACTTGGCGCGCCAGGGTTCGGTTTGGTCTCGCCAGGATCGGTCTTCGAATCCGCGACGTGAAGAAGACCTAGGCGTTCGGCGTCCTTTGGTTTCATGATGTAGAACTTGTCGGTTCCGTATCGGCGTACTTGGTGTTCCTTGGCGCACATGAAGAAGAGCTTGCCGTGCCGTGTTCGGGGATCTTCGGCTCTCCATCTACGATCTAGAGGTTCCGACTTGGTTGTCGATGGGGAACTTGGGCTTCGGGGCTTGATTGTTGGTATCGGTGTCAGCCCCGATCCTTGATTGGTATCATGTACTTCTTCGATCATCGGAGCAGAAGTAGTCAAGGGGCATCCGAGCATCACTAATATCACTGACAAAACTTGGTACTTGCCCGTAGCAAGAACTTGATCAGTCACACAACATCTCCACGCCAACAGTTCACGGTGACCTCTTGCATCACTACACACTCATGACTCAAACACGAAGGTCAACATGAGGCGGCGCTGAACGGGCCGACGTGAGCGAAGTTGAAAAAAGACAGTCTTGATACGCGAAGTCACCGATGGACGGACGCTGCGGTGTTGTGTTTCAAAAGAGAAGTAGTTTTGATGCGAAGTCACCGAGAACTAGTTCGAACTGCACCGCACCGACGGGGATCACCGGTAGGGAGGAAGATGGCGGCGGCGTGGAGCCTGAAGCGACCCAGCGGCAAGCGCGGCGGAGCTTAGTTGGCAAACGACGGGAAGCGGGCAGCAGCGGCCCGGCGGCTGCGGCAGTCCCCACTAGGTTGGAGGGGGCTCACGGTGGATCTTGGGCCTGGGGTGGCCGAAGGCACGCGGCGGAGTGCAGGCGGGCTCGCCGGCGCGTGGCGGACGAGGCCGACAACGGCGACGCGGGGTTGCAGAGCGGTGAGGACGCGGTTGCGGCCGGAGGCAAGAGGGAGGCCGTTGGCGGCAGAGCAGGCGCGAGCGACAGCGCTGGGGGGATGCGCGTCGGCGGGGAAGGCGGCTCTGGCGAGCTTGTGGCGAGGGGCCGGCGGCACTGCTCGCGGATGAGGAGCTCGGGGAGGCGGGCCTCGCAACAGAGGGCGGCGGCAGAGGCGCAAGGACCAAGGGAATCGTCGGTCTCTGCTCCGGAAGGGGAGGACACGAACAGGGGAGATGGGGTCGAGGCGACGGGGAGGCGCTGCTGACTCCGGAGCTCGAGAAGGAGATGAGGGCGGCATCGAGGATGGAGACGGACGGGGTCGCGTCAGGAGGACGACGAGGCTCGGGAGCGCTGTCCACTACTAGGGACTAGATCGGGTTTAACCCTGGCGGTGGAAGGGGCTGACTTCAAAACAACCAAGGAGTGGTTGGTGGCAGAAAGTGTGCGCGTGTGACGCGGGGATGGGGTAGGTGGCACTCGGGGGTCACGCGTTGCGTGGGGTGGGGAGACGTGGTCGTGCGGGGTGGTGGGTCTACGTGCGGGTGGGTGTGGTGCATGGGGCGGGTTGGCCAGGGAGTGCGGGGCAGGTGGCGGGGTGGTTGGTCCAGGGGAAGGGCGACGTGGGGCTGCCGGTGGGGTGAGGTGGCGTTGGCAGGGTGAGGTGGCGACCGGTGGTTGGCTGGGGTGAGGTGGCGGCTTGGGCGGGAGAGAGTTACTGGGCGGGAGATGGTGGCGGCGGGGACAGGGGAGGTTGGGTAGACCTAGGGTTACACTCAGGTTAGGGCTTGGGTTTTGGTAACGGGGTGGTAGGCTGCTGCTAGCTGGGCTTTTGGGCCTGGCTGGCGGCGGCCTTCCCCGATTAAAACATTTTTATATTACCTATTCTAATTTTGAAGACTTTTGTAAAATAGTTTTTAGACAAATAAAAGATCCGAAAGAGACCGGGGGTTTGATTTGAATAAAGACGGAGGATATTTAGAAAACAAAGATAGGCTTTTTCGAAAATAGTTTTAGGCAAAAACCATGCATGATGATGCGATGCTCAAATGCAATGTGGCATGATGACATGAGCATGCGGTCATGATGATGCAGCGCACAAAAACAACGCGATTTTCTAGTACTGGTTTTTGCGGGATGCCACAATTCGACACCACTAACAATGGATCTCGCCCTCGAGATCCGCCTCATGGTACCGGGGAGAAGGCTGATGATCGGATTCTTCTCGCTTCGTGTAGATCCTCGCGACAACACTAACAAGAGGTCGCTGTCCGTGGTCGTCGAGAGAACACTCCGGGAAACAAAGAACGAAGGTAAAGGTATCCACAAATAAAGCCACCTCTAACTTCGATAGATAGAGAGAACCGATGCATTCTCATCCACTTCAATGTACACGAGCAAATAGAGTGAGTAGTCGGCATGGGGGCCAATCCATCACGCACCCAAACTATTACTCCGCACAATCAGTAGAAAAACGCGCATCCCTTCTCGGAATCAGACTGAAGATCTCGACAAGCGAGGTTCAGAAACAAAGGAGGAATGCAGACTCTGCATCGGATCTGGCGTAGAGGATATCGTCACGTCGGAAAACACCGGAAGGCACAACAAGGAACAAAGAGAAGTCCAACAGATAAAGGATCACTCCGCTAGCATGAAGTTCGGAGGTAGAAAAACCGTTACCAAAGGAGGAAGCGAAACCCTGAAGGTACGACGGAAACCCAACCACGAGAATTCCTGGACTCGAAGAAAGGATAAGAGAGTAGACTCAAAACACGCGGAGGTAAGAGGAGAATAGCAGAGGGGTAAGGAGTAAAATCAGACCTAATCAGATCTATCCAAGAGTTTTTGCAGAAATAGTTTTGACACTCTACTTCGGCCGTTAGCTAGGTTATCCTACAGGCTGGACTTGTGGGGTATCGCAACTGCTGAGCTCTGATACCACTCTGTAACACCCTCAAATCGGCCCTATGCAAGTTTTAGCCCTTTCCGCCAAACCCGCATAGAAACGATTCAAGGACGCCCACCAAGCACTTTTGTGCGGGTGGAAAAACGAAGTAATACCATTACACAACAGCCCTCGATGGGACCCACAGAATAGACATATATACAACAGCGACTCCACGAGTCAAGATCACAAATATATAATACAAAGATCCAAATCACCTGGAAAACGATAGAGCGTCCGACTATGGACAAGATGCAAATGGGGCTTAGAGCCCTGAAGAATAACCAATGGCATCCATAACCCTGCCTAGGCCAAGCCGGAAGGGTAACCCTGCTAATGACGTTGATCTCAAACCTGCTAAAACAAAAGGGGTGCCGACAAAGGGCAAAGGAAAAATAGGAGCGTTAGTACTGAGGCCAGTACACGGCGAGGCTAGAATTCGGCCGCTCTCGCCTACGTAGGTATGGTGGACTGAAGCGGTAGCACAGCAGCACTAAACAACCTATAGAGACTCGATACAACTGGCGGTTATCAGAGAGGGGTAAGAAAGACTTATTCGGATCCAACCTGAAGCTAACACCAAACAAACCCATCTTGGTATTTCCCCCTCGAGACCAAACGAGGAAGTCGGACCAAGGAACTCACACAGTTGGCAATTTTACTCATTCCGTTATAGTTGCAGCAATTACTAATCAGATATAGATAGCATGAGTCATCCTGATAGCCTAAGTAGTGGGCAGTTTTAGTTAACATTCTGTTGTAGTTGGAACACTTACTAGTCAGATATAATTGTCCTGAGGAATCCCAAAACCCAGCAAGTGTTGGCACTTTTATCACATTCCTTTGGAGTTGCAATACTTACTAGGCAGATATAACAAATCAACCCAGGTCCACCAGTTGTTGGCATTTTTAATATCCATTCTGTTATAGTTGAATCTGATTACTAGTCATATATTAATTCAAGTTTATAGCACTACTTTAGTTATGCTTGTCTATGATCGAGATACTGTGCTCCAAGTCATCCATAACCGCGGACACGGCTTTCAGAAAGTTTTACCCTGCAGGGGTGCACAAATAGCAACACACACTCAATCAACCTCGGAAAAACCAACTCAAAACCCAACGAGGCATTCACGACAAAGCGATAACAGGATTTAGAAATATTTCAGGGGGCCACCCCACTAAGCTACCCGCAACGAAGTTGGCCGGCTCTGGAACGGACCCAGGGTTTGTGACAATGGTTGTACACGACTGGGAACCCGAAAGTGTGACTGGGCTTGTCGATACCGCGAAAACATTCCACGTTCGAAAATAGTACAGGTGCTCCACGCACAATCTTAAATAAAGCAGTAAAGCATGGCATAGGTATAGGATAGTAATAAAGCCCCAAACTACTTTGTGGCCCCAAGAAATATAAATGAATCAAGCTCTGGCTCAGGGGGGCCCATAAGGCCTCCCGGATGTGGATAGTGCGAAACTTCAAGGAACAGGTATCAAGTACTCGGGGTCCTACGGGACACAAGTGAGCATGGACGAACCAAATAACCTCTATTTCCCACCGATGCCTCTACATTAGTTATATCTAGCATTTTAATAGTTGTAATTAAATACATGATCATCTCCACCAATAAGCATCTCCACCAATAAACATCCGCCAGCATACCAACAACTGTGGTACTCGACAACACGAGATCGCACCTGAGCAAGCAACTACGACTCGCAAGGCCAGCTATCTACCAAACACAGGTAATAGGAGGTGTCCAAGGCAATATAGAGGCTGCACGGGATATAACTGGTGCACGGAAACTAAAGCATCGCGACACGGATAGCAATAGATCAACAGGAGGAAATAAAGACTATAAATGCAAAATAGGTAGAAGAGGGAGAGATGCTCGCTTGGGAAAACACTGCCGACGGATCATATCCGGAGAACTTGTCGGTACTCGCATCCACTCATCGGCCTAATCCGCGAAGAAGCAAACACTAGAAGAAACACCGGATGCAATATTTAATACCACGGCAGAAGATCCGGCATGATCATGATATGATGCATATGCGGTGCAATTAGGCAGTATTAAGCGGAACCGGGGTCCCGACAATTAATTAAATGGTTCTAGTTGTTTCACTACCCCGCAATTTAAATATTTTATTAACAAGGCAAAACATGGCATCAGTTTGCTACGCCAATTTAAATGGAGTCCGAAATAAGACTAGAATAGCCCGCATATAGACTCCATATTTAATTTAGGTGAATCGACTATTTAACCCAACCCACCAGATGACATGTATGCAAGCATGATGATTTAATGATGCGACGGGTATATGTCATATTATAAAAATAGGGGCTTAGGGTCACACATCTGGGTTCGGGAGATCTTGGGTTCTGGGGGTCCGGGGTCCGGTCTCAGGGTTCGACGGGGACGGCGGGATCGATCTCGGACAACGGAAAGAGAGCTTGGCATTCCGGAAAGAAGGACTTGGTTTGCCGTCAGAGGATCATTGCATCCGCCCTGGTCGGTGTCGATCTTGTCATCGTGAAGATCTTTTCGTCGTGAAGATCTTGTCGGGTCCTCGTATCGGGCCGGTCTTGGCGTTCGGGATGAAGAACTTGGTGTTCTGTGTCGGCGACCTTGGCGTCCGGGTTCTCGGGCATCGCAGCCGGGAAGGAGAACTTGTCGCATCCGATGGATCGGTCCTCGGGGTCGAAGAACTTGGCGCGCCAGGGTTCGGTTTGGTCTCATCGGGATCGGTCTTCGAATCCGCGACGTGAAGAAGACCTAGGCGTTCGGCGTCCTTCGGTTTCATGATGTAGAACTTGTCGGTTCCATATCGGCGTACTTGGTGTTCAATGGTGCACATGAAGAAGAGCTTGTCGTGCCGTGTCCAGGGATCTTCGGCTCTCCATCTACGATCTAGAGGATCGGACTTGGTTGCCGATGGAGAACTTGGGCTTCGGGGCTTGATTGTCGGTATCGATTTCAGCCCCGTTCTTGGATTGGTATCATGTACTTCTTCGATCATCGGAGCGAAAGTAGTCAAGAGGCATCCGAGCATCACTAATATCACTGACAAAACTTGGTACTAGCCCGTAGCAAGAACTTGATCAGCCACACAACATCTCCACGCCAACAGTTCACGGTGAACTCTTGCATCACTACACACTCCAGACTCAAACACGAAGGTCAACATGAGGCGACAATAATGGACGAACGCCAGCGGTTGACAGAGTTTCAAGATGGCAGTCTTGATGCGGAAGTCACCAGGAAATAGAGTTCGACAGGGCCTGCACCGACGGGGCTCACCGGCAGGGAGGAAGATGGCGGCGGGGTCACGGTTGGTGGAGCCAGTGACCCGCGGGCAGGCGGCGGAGCTTGGTCGACGGTGACGGCCGGGAAGCGGGGCCGACGAGGGCCAGGCGGCTGCGGCTATCCCCACTGGGATGGAGGGGGCTCGCGGCGGATCTTGGGCCTGGGGTGGCCGAAGGCGCGCGGCGGAGTGGAGGCGGGCTCGCCGGCGCGTGGCGGACAAGGCCGACAACGGCGACGCGGGGTTGCAGAGCGGTGAGGACGCGGTTGCGGCCGGGGGCAAGAGGGAGGCCGTTGGCGGCAGAGGCGCAAGGACCGAGGGAGGCGTCGGTCTCTGCTCCGGAAGGGGAGGACGCGAACGGGGGAGATGGGGTCGAGGCAACGGGGAGGCGTTACTGACGCCGGAGCTCGAGAAGGAGACGAGGGCGGCATCGAGGATGGAGACGGACGGGGTCGCGTCAGGAGGACGACGAGGCTCGGGAGCGCTGTCCACTGCTAGGGACTAGATTGAGTTTAACCCTGGCGGTGGAAGGGGCTAACTTCAAAACAACCAAGGAGTGGTTGGTGGCAGAAAGTGTGCGCGTGTGATGTGGGGATGGGGTAGGTGGCGCTCGGGGGTCACGCGCTGCGCGGGGTGGGGAGACGTGGTCATGCGGGGTGGTGGGTCTGCGTGCGGGTGGGTGTGGTGCACGGGGCGGGTTGGCCAGGGAGTGCGGGGCAGGTGGCGGGGTGGTTGGTCCAGGGGAAGGGCGACGTGGGGCTGCCGGTGGGGTGAGGTGGCGTTGGCAGGGTGAGGTGGCGACCGGTGGTTGGCTGGGGTGAGGTGGTGGCTTGGGCGGGAGAGAGTTGCTAGGAGGGAGATGGTGGCGGCGGGGACAGGGGAGGTTGGGTAGACCTAGGGTTACACTCAGGTTAGGGCTTGGGTTTTGGTAACGGGGTGGTAGGCTGCTGCTGGGCTTTTGGGCCTGGCTGGCGGCGGCCTTCCCCGATTAAAACATTTTTATTTTACCTATTTTAATTTTGAAGACTTTTGTAAAATAGTTTTTAGACAAATAAAAGATTCGGAAGAGATCGGGGGTTTGATTTGAATAAAGACGGAGGATATTTAGAAAACAAAGATAGGCTTTTTCGAAAATAGTTTTAGGCAAAAACCATTCATGATGATGCGATGCTCAAATGCAATGTGGCATGATGACATGAGCATGCGGTCATGATGATGCAGCGCACAAAAACAACACGATTTTCTAGTAGTGGTTTTTGCGGGATGCCACAGGGGCTGGTACCTTTAGTCTTTTGCCCTGCATCAACGGAAGCCCTAGTAGTCACTAAGGAGTTCTGCAATAAGTACCGAGACTTGTAGAGGAAGGTGGACATGCTTCAATGGGAGAATAATAGGCTTCGCAAGATGCTGGAAATTTCCTCACGTCAACTAAGAAAATATTACCACCACCACCTAAGGAGTAATTCGTCATCATGTTTGGCACCCCCTTGGTTTGTTCCAAGCTTGGGGGAGTGTCGCGGTATCACATCACTATCTTCTATCTTTTTACCTTATTAGTAGAGTCATATCATGAATAGAGGAGTTATTATGTAGTATGGTTTGCATTATGGAAGTGCCCCCTCTCTCGTTAGATATGTATCCCTTGGTGTGAGTTGCCGTTATGGAATATTAATGAGAAGTTCTATCATTCACTCTTTTGCATAGCTTATATTACTTTTCAATTCGTGGTTATATGATTGATCTTGTTGTTAGTATTGGTATCACTTTGGGATCATTGAGTTAATTTAGTTGGTTTTGTCAAACCTGGCTCGGTCAGTAGCAACACTATTTTTGAGAGTTGAAAAAAAAGATAGAAGTACTCTAAAGAAAAATAATTTCATCATCTTTCTTTCTTGATTTGCTCATAAGTCTAGTATTCTCTAGTTAAGATCTTTTGTGCTTCCAAGGAAGATTGCATGTTTGTCTTTGTCACTTGTATGTTTGTTTGTTTCCTTCAACTCTTATACTTGCTACCCAGCTTTGCTAGCCAAAAACCTATACTGAGAGGGAATTCTTCTCATGCATCCACTCCTTAAAACCAAAACCTCTGCCATTTGTGTCCACCATACCTACCTAGTAGCATTATTGCAATTCCAAGTAAATTCTTGTTTTATCTACCTCCCAAATTAAACTTGTTATGTGAAAATTAGTGATTAAAGCTCTCACGAACTTGATGGCACACTTTACTTTACTTTACTTTCTTGCACTTAATAAAGTTGAACCATTGTGCTCACCAATGTTGCGTATATGCTTGCGCTTTGTAAGTTGTGAATTAGCAGAACCATGCTGTCATGGGGAACGCTTTCAACATTGCACTAGTACTTTGTACCAAGTTGATATCATGTTCTTTTGTCTATGGATGTCATCGGTGTGAAATGAAAGGGGAGCTTGTAAGTCCATGGAGTTATGCATATGTGTTAGAGAAATGCCTGGGCCACTGGTCTAATCCATGCTGACATGGTGGAAACCTGCAGCGTAACCATTGTGAGTATCTATGAAGCATTCTTCTTATAAAAAGAGAGAGAGATAGAGATTGAGAAAAAAGAGAAAAGAAAAAAAGAGATATTATGAAAAGAGGAAAGAGAGAAAAAGCACCATATTCCCATGGTAAATAAGAAGATTGTTGAGATAATTGTTGTCTGCTTCCCTTGTCATTTTGATATGGGGATTCTTCCGTATCATCGGGCAAGGGGTACCCCGTTGGCGGTTCTCTATGATACACATAGGCTTACAATGACAAGAACTTACCGGTGACTAAACTTGAGTAGCATGAGGAGCGGCCCTCGTATTCAAGGGACATGATATTCTCAACTTACAACTTGTCCATGCATATCCTCATATTTGATCACTTTAACCTTAATCACCTAAATATGCCTATGATTGGGGCAATGAGAGCTAAAAGCTAGTAAGTATAATAATTTTTGGGAGCTCTTTATGAGACTTGCAATCCCTGCTTCCCTCTGCGAAGGGCCTTTCTTTTACTTTGTAGTTGAGTCAGTAAACCTACTCCCTTCTATCTCAGCAAGTATTTTGAGTTGTTGTGTTTCATTCATATGATGATTTATTCAATCATCTCTTATGTTCCTTGTTTTGCACATTGCTCTTATCTTGATGTTTACTACTTTGAAATCTATCATTGAAAAACCAGCTATTTGTGAACTCCAACAAGTTATCAACTATTCTTCGACCAAGAGCTAAGTTTGCCATTACCAATTATGATTCACTTTATGTATATTTATTATGTTTCCTTTACTCATTGCAAGATGAGTTATATAATAGTGAGTTGTCTTCTATTATGATCTATGTATTTGATGAATGTGATGCTTCTTGTCCGTATTCTTTTATCGACTCTTCACTCCATAAACCTGATGCCATGTTTATTGAGCTCAGTTTCTCTTGGGGACAAGCGAAGTCTAAGCTTGGGGGGAGTTGATACGTCCATTTTGCATCACTATTCTATATCATAATTCACTATTATTCATTGATATATTTCATATTGAGAGGTCATACTTATGTTATTTCATTTGTTTTTGCATGGTTGATGACTTTTGGAGCATGGACCGCTGTAGTCAGGATTCTGATGGAAAAGGTGCTGTTTGGAGGCAAAATTCGCGAAGATCAGAAAATCCGGGAGAATATACGGAAAATCCTATTTTTCCAGAAGACTAAGGATGCCAGAAGACGGAGTGGAGATGGGCCACATGGGGCCCACACCACCCCCTGGCGTGGGCAGCCCTAGGTCGCGCCAGCAGGTGGTGTGGCCACCCTGGCCCACTCCAGCCTCTCCCCTCTGGCGTATATCATCCTCCCGAAACCCTAAGACTCAGAGAGCGACTACAGAAATATTTCTCCGCCTCTGCGGGGCGGAAAACACCGAGAGAGAAAGATCTCTCCGGCAGACAGATTTCTGCCGGGGGAATTCCTTCCCGGAGAGGGGAGATCGTCGCCATCAACACCACCATCAAGATGGACTTTTTTTTGAGGTGAAACAGTAGGGAGAATCCCCACTGCAATTTTTATTATATGATATGAGTATGTTACAAAGATAAATACAGATAGACTATTGATCTAAGGTAGATCAAAACAGTAAAGTAAACCATTCTAAGATGGGTAAAATCTACCCTATCCCTGATCTAATTGCTAGTTCAGCCAGGCTTTGAATTTCTCCTTGTATTTTCCTTTGATTCTGAATTGTAACCATCTCATTTCTTGATAGAAGATTGCTTTCCATCTTTCAAGTGTGGGTCTTTTGTCATTAAAAATATTCTCATTTTTGCATATCCATATACCCCAGGTAGTCATGATAATGATTTCCATTGCAAATGGTAGGTGTAACTTTTATTTGATGTCTGAAATAGCTTCCAATCCTGTTAGGTTTGCAAGTTTTGTTTCTGTAAATATGGTCCCAACAATTGTTTGCAAATGAACATTCCCAGAATAGATGACTTACTGATTCTTCCAAGTAACAGTTGGAAGTTACACAATTGTAGTCAGGCAGGATGAACTGCTTTCTTTTCAGAAGATTCCTTGTATTCAATCTGTCCAGAAGCAAAAGCCAGAAGAAGAACTTGTGTTTATTTTGGCAAGAGGATGTCCATACCCATGAGAAGTGTGGTGGTGATGGTGAGTATCCAATCATGGCTGAATAGGCCTTTTTTACTTCAAATTTATCTGACCCCCAAATATAGCTCCAATTATCATGGGTATCCCCATAAGAGGTATGCATGATTTCCTGGCACCTTTCTTCCATGATTATAAACTCAGAGTATGCTTGTTGAGAGAGTGGTAGGTGAAAATTATCCTCTAAGAAATCAGCATGTAAGAAGTCATGTACACTGATATTTGAAATCTTGGCAAAGGACAGAAGGTGAGGGAATTTATTAATCAGGCACTCATCTTGCCAAAGGTCAGACCAGAAAAATGCAGACTTTCCTGAATTCAGATTGCACTTAGCCATGCCTTTAAAATTATCAATTAATTTGATATGAGATTTCCACCAGAATGATCCTTCCATGCTTCTTCCAGGTAGTTTTCCATTATTGCAGTAAGTTTCCCATATGAGATGAACCCAAGGGATGTCATGGTGATTGTAGAATTTGTCCAAGTTTTTTAGAAGGAGGGCGGTATTTTGAATCTGTAGGTTTAGCACCCCTAGACCCCTCTGATTTTTAGGACGGCATATTTAATCCCAAGACACCAGAGCTTGTCCTTTTGCTTGAACATCTTCAGTTTTCTTTCTCCATAGACAATGTCTCATGTATTTTGTAATTTGATCCTTGATGGCAATTGGTACCTCCAAACAACTCATGAAAAATAGAGGGAGTGAGGACAAAACAGATTTTACCAGTTGCAATTTTCCTCCATACTTCAAGAAATCAGCTATACCACATAATCTTCTTTCAACTCTTTGAACAATGGGCAAAAAGTGCTCCATAGATGGTTTTGAAATGCTTAGTGGTAAACCAAGGTAGGTGAAAGGGAGGCTACCAGTTTGACAATTGATTGTCATAGCAAAATACATTAACCTATCATTACATAAGTTTATTGGCATCATGATAGATTTCAAATAGTTGACTTTGAGCCCAGTGGAATTTGCAAATGTTTGAAGAAGTGCTTTCAAGCACAATAATTGAGTAGCATCTGCCTTAAGTACCACCAATGTATCATCAGCATATTGAATAACAGGAAAATCACTGTTGGGTGGTCCATCTATAGGTGGTGTTAGAAGGTTCATATGCATGGCCTTATTCAAGACAGATTGTAGAAGATCAGCAGCAAGAACAAATAGTAGTGGTGAAAGAGGGTCTCCTTGTCTCACACCTCTCCTGCAATAGAACTTTTTCCCAGGCACTCCATTTAGTAGGATTTCAGAGGTTCTAGATTCAAAGATCATTTCTATCCATTTGATCCATTTCCTTCCAAATCCTCTAGCTTTAAGGATATTTATGATGGCAGAGTGATCAATTGTATCAAATGCCTTCTCAAAATCAAGTTTTAGAATTAGAATTTCCTCCTTTGACTTGTGGCATTGGAATAGGTATTCAAATGCCCATCCAAGGCAATCCTGAATAGATCTATTATTGAGAAAAACATATTGATTTTTGTGCACCAATTCCAGAATAACAGATTGCAGTCTATTTGCCAGAAGTTTGGTAATGATTTTGAACACACAGTTCAATAAGGAAATTGGTCTAAAATCAGCAGAGGTAGAAGGGCATGTGACTTTAGGAATGAGAGTAATGTAGGATGAGTTGATGCTCTCAAGAGAGGTTTTCTCATTGAAGAAATCATGAATCAGTAATTTGATATCATTTCCAATGATTGACCAGCAACTTTTGATAAATTCATTATTAAAACCACCAGGCCCAGGTGACTTATCATTTGGCAAATCAGAGATAACCTCCTCAATTTCCTTGTCATGGAAAGGTTTTTCAAGTGAATTTTTCATCTCATCAGTCATTCCATTTCCATAGAAATCTGCTAGGTTGTAATGCATCTCAATTTTGATTGATGTACCCATTCTTGCTCTAAAGTCATTCCAAAGAATATCAGCCTTGTCATAGTGATTGAAAAATTCCTGGCCATTTTCATTCTTGATCATTGAGATATAATTGTGCCTAAAACTGATGGTAGCTTCGGAGTGAAAAAACTTTGTGTTTTCATCCCCTAGTTTCACCCATTTAATTTTTCCTCTTTGTTTCCAATAGGTGTTTTCATTCTGGAGAAGAGAGATAATATGGGATTTTAGTATATCTCTGAGGTGCCATTCATTGATGGTTAAGGTTCTAGATTCTTCAAGTAGATCTAGAAGGTCAATTGTGTCATTCACCTTAGCAATTTGGTCCCTTAAGCATGGTAACTACTTGGCCCAAATCTTGATGCCTCTCCTCACATTTTTCAATTTGGCACATATTCTTTTTGCCAAGTCCTGATAATTCACTGGTATATTCTAGGCATTTTGCACAATCATCTTAAAATCAGAATGATGAAGCCAGTAGTTTTCAAATCTAAAAATCTGTGCCTTTGGAATGTTAGTTCCAATAGAGATGACACAAGGTAGATGATAAGAAGTAGGCTTGGATAAGGGGGTAACCAAAGTATAAGGATATTTGGTTGTCCATGAGCTAGAAGTAAAGAACCAATCAAGTCTTTCCAGAAGTGGATCTTTTTGCATGTTACTCCAAGTGAATTTCCTTCCTTTCAGTGGTAGCTCAATAAGTCCTGTTCTTGATAGCATCATTGAAAAGCATAGTTTCATTAACATCCCCCCACTTTTATTTCTATCAGTAAGTCTTCTGATAAGATTAAAATCCCCTAAGACAAGCTAGTCTACATTATCAGGCATAGAGATGTTGGAAAACCAGTCCAAAAATTCAATTTTCCTATCAGCTTGACATGGACCATAGATATTTGTAAGAGTCCAGGAGTCATTAGATAATTGTGAGGTGAAAGTGACAGAAGTGGAGAATTCATTTTGGAAAGCTCTGATGCCATTAAATAATGAACTGCACCAGATGATGATGATCCCTCCAGAATCACCAATTGAAGGTAGGAAGTCAAAGCTATCAAACTTATTTGGGCAGAATTTCTTTAAATAATTGGTATCAAAGATTTCTCTCTTGGTTTCTTGAAGACAAATGATATCACATTCAGATTCAATGATTTTGCTTTTTAATGCCAACCATTTCTTCTCAGAGTTAATTCCTCTAAGATTCCAGTTCAGAATCTTCCAATTTATGTTGTTACTCATTGATAAACAGGTTGAGTGAGTATTAGGGTGACACAAGGTTTGTAGTCACACAAATAATATTGTAAATATCATATGGGTACTGAGTTCATAAACATGCATAACAGCATAAAGGTCTTAAAAAACTCATAACAGACTCCAAGGGTAAATGATCCAGTCACAAAAGGATAGTATTTTGCAGACATTAACCACATTATTTAGGTGCTTTCTTCTTAGACTGCTGTCCACAAGATTCAGCAGCTCCACCTTTCTTCCTGCTTGGAAGGTTTGAGTTAGAACTAGTCTTCTTTGGTCCAGGTTTTCCAGGTGGCTTGATGATCATATCATTGAGCCTGCTCTTCTTCAGCAGCCTTTTCTCAAGCTCCCCCTCCTTAACCTTGCAAAATGAATCAGCAAGGTTCTTAACAACTTTATTACTAAGATAGGGTGGTGCAGCATTGCAAGAGAGACAATTAGGATCAGAACAATTCACATGGCTTTTAAATCCCCCATTAAGTTCCACAATTCGGATTAGCAAGATACATGTTCCCGGTGGCTTTATCTGGAAAGGAGTTGCTGCTTTCGCTGCTTTCTTTGGAGCGAGGGATGAGGTTGCGTACTGGGACATGTGTGCGATCACGGATGCACCACTGCTTTGTGGTGCTGGACTTGGTGGTGCTGGAGCTGGATCTGAAGGACGTGCTGGAGCCGGACCTGCTCGGACTTCCTCACGATCTTGAGATCGGCAAGTGTACGACTACATCAACCACGAGTTCCTACTCGTTAACAAAACTCGTTGTCTTCGAGGGTAAGTTCTCGATGGATGTATGTCCACCCGTTGCTTTGTACCTAGTAGATAGATCTTGGCGTGTAGTTCTCATCATAGGAAATTTTTTGTTTTCTATGCTGTGGACCCAACAGTGGTATCAGAGCCTGATCTATGCGTAGGCGCTTTGCACGGGTAGTACACATATGTTTATATGTGGGCGATGATTATCATGTTATTGCATCTTCTATGTATTTTGGATATTGGTGGCATAGTGGGATGAAGCGGCCCGGACCAACCTTACATGTCATCGTACATGAGACCGGTTCCACGACTGACATGCAACTTGTTTTGCATAAGTGGCTGGCGGGTGTCTGTCTCTCCTACTATAGTCAATATCTGATTTACAATGAGTTGCTAATAACTTGGTTATCCTCGTTGTGGTTCATGTTCGTAGGTAAGAACGGTTCTATCTCCGAAAGCCCTAAGCCACGTAAAACTTGCAATTGGTAAATTAGAGGCGTCTAGTTTAGATCGTTGCTGGGCTAGTTTCTTGATATGTTATTGTTGTAAGTAGATGTATAATAGATACTCTTACAACACACTCAACGTGTAAGTTCCATAAACCTTGGCCTTACACACAAAGGAATGATAGAGATCATACCACGATGCAAATGATAGAGATCAAATGCATGGACCATATCATGTCACTTTACACATTAGATGTTAGCATCTTATATTGCTTGTTTGGCGTTTTAGTAGCATTATAAGATGATCCCTCATTTGAATATCAAGATAAAAATGTGTTCTTCCTTATTTATGCACAGTTTTGTGGATCGTGTTTCGAGACATCACGTGATGATCGGGTGTACTTGAATCTACGCTTTCATAGGAATGGGTGTAAGACAGTTTTACACACACGAATACTAAGGTTCTTACTTGGCGAGCCTAGCATTTACAGACATGGCCTCGGAACACGGACCGAAAGGTTAAGCATGAGTCATATAGTTGATATGATGCCCATATAGATGCTCGCCTTTGAAGCTACATCAACTCACGTGATGATCGGACTTGGTGTAGTGGATTTGGTTCATGTAATCACCAAAAGGACACGAGGGATGTCGTTTTTGAGTGGGAGTTTATTTCTAATTTGGATTAGTAGAACTCAATTTGTCATAAAATAAATCAAAGTGAATTTGCATAATTTGTTGTAGTCATTGGCGTCTGTTCACTACCTTATGCTTAGTTTTAATTGAGATAATAGAACTATAGAATTCTGGATGTTTACTTTACGAACTGGTATCGTATTGTTTTGAATGTCAATTTAAAGTTTATAAGTCCTATTGCAAACTTTCAGCAAACTCTATTTACTCCATGAAGTTTAATAAGTAGTATTAAATCAAGAGTAAGAATTCCAATGTTAGTATCTAAAGTATCATGTTTGTCTCCATGATTATTGATATTCAAAAGTTGGTTTAATATCAAGATTATATAGGAGCTGAAAATTGTTTCAGAAACCATCATGTGTGAAAGATATTGTGATATCTGAAACAATGTTTTTGGTTGCATTATGATAGAGTATAATTTAGCAAAATACATGTTCTCATATTGTATGAGAATTTGTGAAGGATGGAGATGCTAAGTATCCGGATCTCCCAAAAGGTTTTGGGAACTAACATTATACTCGTGATTATTCCTTACAGGCTATAGTAGCTTGATCATGAAAGTTGTCATGATAAGGATGAATAGAAGATGTAAGTAAAATGTTTACTACACTAATAGATTACTAAAGAATGGATTTTCGAAAGAACACCAAACATTTGATGATGGTGATCCACTTCAAAGTGCAAGTCCAAAGGTATTAGTATTTGACTATATACGCGTTGTACTATGTGTCATGTGAATGACACCGCTATTGATGTTGATAGATTCTTTTAAAAGAAAAGGAATTGTTGAAAGAGAATCTATAAAATATTTGGCAGAAAAGAAAAGGTTGGAGATGTCCAACTTAGGTATATAGAAGATATACATGTTATGGTAGTATTCCTTGCTTGTTAAACAATGTGGCTCTTAGGTATTGGATACCAGTATTGGATACCGAATTGGTTCGTATGAAGTGTCATACAGGACAATGCAATTCATGAACTGCAATGGCCTAAGTAACTGGCAAGAGAATAAGTGATGATGTTCATGAAAACAAATAAAGTGTTATTGTGTTTTTTCGTTATCGTCAAACCTAGCCTTCAAGATTTGTTTTAAGAATTGTTATTTTGTTCCGGTATTATGAGAACAATGGTTGGTCAAATAATTACCGTATTCCATAAAGGATGGATGAACTTTTACAAGTCTAGTGGGAGAAATCACATCCATAAACACTATTGCTAAAATGTCGCAAGACAAATGATTGAAAGATCACTTATGAAGTGACATCGCTGTTTTAAATTATATTTGAAAGAAAACATGAAGAAACTCCATGTTCATGGAATTTTTGGAGTCTTTGATTTTGATCAATTGACGCTTGTGAAACTTTCCTCAAGATAATTGAAACTCCGTCCATAGGCCAAAGAGGAAAGGATGACTAACTTATTGGATATTATCCATGTTGATGTATATAGTCCATTATATGTAGCCATATGCGATGGATCTTTTTGCTTCATATGCTTTCTCTAGAAATTTAAGTAAATACGGTCTATATATTTACTTAATAAGGAAGAAGTATGAAACATTTGAAAATTATTCAAAGACTTTCAAGATGAAGTGGAAAATCATTGTAACAAGAAAATAAAGAGTTTATGATTCAATCATAAAGGAAGATATTTGAGTTACATGTTTAGCAAAACACTTAAGATTTGAGGAATTGTTCCATGATTTGTGTTTCCCGATAAACCATAGGAGTATGGCATATTCGAGAGATGAAATCAAACCATGTTTGACATGGTAAGATCAAAGGTGTCATTTATAAAACTGCCATTATGTTTTAAGGATTGAAGCTTTAGAGACTACCGCTTTTACACTGAAAAGAGCACCATCGTGATCCGTTGAAATGACACCATATGAGTTATGGTTTGGGATAAAACCCGAATTGTCTTTTCTTAAATTTTGGTATGCTATGCATAAGTAAGATGTTTACAACCAAAGTCGGATAAGCACGTCTTTGTAGGTTATACCAAAGAATTTGTTGGGAATTTCTTCATAACACCGAGGACAAAAGAGTTTGTTACTTGGAACGTCAAGTTTCTTGAGAAGGAATTTTTCGCGAAAAGTTAAGTGGGAGGACAATAGAACTTGGATAAGGTTGTTGAACCTTAGCTACATGTGCTAAGTAGCGCAGCACCGGAAAGTGTCCCGGTGGCGGCCACAATGCTCATGACTCACGTGATTACAAAGGGTGTGATCTCGGAGATTAGAGTTCCTATTGAACTATGTGGGTCGGTAAGAATCAAATAGTGTGATTTGATAAGCAAGTCGTTATTGTTTTGACAATAATGAACCGACTACATGCAAAGAAGCGATGATGGGCCCTGGCTCCATAAAATGACTATAATTCATAGAATCCGTGATAGTATCCATACACGAGAAATCAAGTTTCTAAACTTGGAAGACCCTCCGGAAAGGCGTGAAGTCTATCGATCGTGTTTGGATCTATAAAGAAATAGACATGGATGTTTAACATCTATGAAATAGTTGACATGTCGTAAAGAAGTTTACGACAATATTTAAGGAGTTGACTATGACAAGATTTGATCTTTCATAGCGATATTTAGTCTTGACGGATTAATGTAGCAACCACTACATATAATTTGATGTATGGTAGTTGAACAAACAAAACAATGTTCTTCTAATAGAATGGTCACCTAGGACATGTACAAGACACACTCCGAAGGGTTTTGTTAATTCAAAGGGTGCTAAAAGGGCATGCAAACTTCAATAGTTGAAGTAAGCATAGCAGAGTTGGAATCTTCACCATGATGAAACTGTGAAAAGAGTTTAAATTCATCGGAGATGATGAAGATGCTTGCATTTGCAAGAAATTAAGTGGGAGCGCTGAGACATATTTCTAATACATTATGTAGAGGACATATTATTGATTGGAAATGATGTATCTTGTATTGACACAAGTTAAGAATTTCATTAAAATAAGATTTCGATGAAAGACTTGGGCAAAACCGGAATATTTGGCATCAATATCTATATGGATAGATTGAGGTGCTAATATGGTTGTGCCAACATACATATATGAGATATTGAAAGGGTTCAATATGAAAACAACAAGAAAGGTTCTTGTTGCATGGAAAGGATTGTATCAAGATTCAAGTGTTTCAACACTTGGTGAGTGAAATCACATGAAGATTTTGATCGATTATACCGTGATATGCATATATCCAGAATGTCCTATGCTCTAAGTGTTATGAGCACATACCAGTATGATTCATAAGATGATCATGGGACAATAGTAAAGATATTCTTATGAGCTTTGGAAGAACTAAGAATATGTCATGTATAAGTGACAAATAGTTAAAGATAGTTCATTGTAAAGTGTTACATAGATACTAGTTTTGTCACAAGATACAAATTAAATTTATCTCAATTTAGACTATGGGTGGCACAATGTAATGGAAAGGTTGTTCCATGATGGATTTGGATAAGTTCCAAAGTTGAGACATTGTGACAGATACTACAACAAAAGGCTAAGTATATAACTGCTATAGTAGAAGCAAAGGAGGGCATTTGTGTTAAGTAGTTTGTTATGAAACTAGGTGTGGTTCAAAGTGGGCTAATACTATGAAGATATATTGTGTGACAATAATATCAACATATTTTAACCCGAACGAACTAAAGGTCTCACCAAACGACCAAATTATACAATGCCATCTCATTTGAGAATGAGTGATGCGTAGAGACGCAAAGACATGCAAATACATACAGACCTAAAACTGTCAGATCCGAAGATTATGTTAACCACTAGAAATCGCGTATATGCAACACTAGAAAGCCATAGGTGTTCAATACGCAAAGTTTTTCAAACTAGATTATTGACTCTAGTGCAAGTGGGAGACTGAAGGGAATATGCCCGAGAGGCAATAATAAAGTGGTTATTATCTTATTCCATGTTTATGATAAATGTTTATTTTGCATGCTATAATTGTATTGATCGGAAACGTCAATACATGTGTGTTTAATAAACAAAAAGGGTTCCTAGTTATGCCTCTCTTATAGACTAGCTTGTTGATTAACAAGATGGTCAAGGTTTCCTGATCATGGACATTGGTGGAATGATGTGATGAACATTCATCCGAAGTATAGCATTACGATCAAAGTCATTATGTTTATATTGCTATAACATCATACGAAGTAATCTTAGTCCTTAGACCATGAGATCATGTTAATTGCTAACATCGAAAGAGTATCTTGATAACATCAAACATCACACCGTAACAGGGTGACTATAAAGGTGGGTTCAGTGCTACGAAGGTGTTATGTTGAGGCTCATGGATCAAGAGTGGGATTTGTCCATCCCGATGACGGATAGATATACTCTGGGCCCTCTCGGTGATATCACATTGAAATAGCTTGCAAGCAAGTGATGTGATCACTAGAAGGTTATATCACGGGAACGAGAAAAGAGTGCATGTCAGCAACAAGATCAAACTAGGTATGGAGATACCGATGATCGAATCTCAGACATGTAATATATCGCGAGACAAAGGGATTTAGTTACTAGCGTTAAAGGTTCTCACGATCACAAAAGTCGTCGTTGAATGTGTAGGAGTCAGTATGGATCTCCAGGTCCCGCTTCTGATTATTGATCTGAGAGGGGTCTCGATCATGTCTGCATTATTCGCGAACCGTAGGGTGACACACTTAAGGGATACCGACACCATTTGGAGTAAATATGTTTCAGATAAAGATTTAAGAAAGCGCTGGAATTATTTCAATAGACACCGAAACTGTTTTGGGTGAAATTGCTGAAATTGGTTCTGCATGTAATATTGAAATGTTGCAGGGGGTTTTATGTGAATGTTTGTTAAATAAAGTAATTAACAAAATTCTGAATAAAAATAATAAACGAGTTTTATTAAATGAGAGAGCATTAAATTTGGAGAAATTTAATGCATTTAAAGTGGAGACTTTAAAAGAGAATGTGAAGGGGCATTTTAATGTGGAGGGGTTACCACCACATGAATGGGGGAGGTGAGGGGTCACCCCCCCATACGCCGGCCATGGAGAGAGGGGGTACCCCCCTCCTCCTATAAAAGGCCACCCTCTTCCTCCTTCTTCCTCACACCTCCTCGTGAAGGATCTCTCTCCCCCTCTAGTATTATTCCCCCATGGTCTTGGATTAGCGAGATACATGTTCCCGGTGGCTTTATCTGGAAAGGGGTTGCATCTTCTGCTGCTTTGCTGGAGCGAGGGATGGAGGTTGTCAGGGTACCGGATAGGTGTGCGATCACGGATGCACCGCTGCTTTGCGGTGCTGGAGCTGGATCTGAAGGACGTGTTGGAGCCGGACCTTCTCGGACTTCCTCACGATCTTGAGATCGGCAAGTGTACGACTACATCAACCATGAGTTCCTACTCGTTAACAAAACTCGTTGTCTTCGAGGGTAAGTTCTCGATGGATGTATGTCCACCCGTTGCTTTGTACCTAGTAGATAGATCTTGGCGTGTAGTTCTCATCGTAGGAATTTTTTTGTTTTCTATGCTGCGGACCCAACAGATCCATGTGTGGTTTGTTTAGGGGAACAGACATGCAACGACACTGGGTGTGGTTCGTGAGAAGAACAGACATGCAATCACACTAGGTGGATCCATGTGTAGTTCATCGAAAGAACAGACATGCAATCACTCTAGCTGTGGTTCATGAAAAGAACACACATGCAATGACACTGGTGGATCCATGTGTGGTTTGTGACAAGAACATACATGCAATGACACTGGTGGATCCATGTGTGGTTTGTGAAAAGAACAGACATGCAATCACACTAGGTGGATCCATGTATGGTTTGTGAAAAGAACAGACATGCAATCACACTAGGTGGTTCCATGTGTTGTTTTTTTAGAGGAACAAACATGCAATGACACTGGGTGTGGTTCATGAAAAGAACAGATATGCAATGACACTAGTGGATCCATATGTGGTTTGTGGAAGGACCAGACATGCAATAACTCTAGCTGTGGTTCATGAAAAGAACAGACATGCAATCACACTAGGTGGATCCATGTGTGGTTTGTTTAGAGGAACAGGCATGCAATGACACTAGGTGTGGTTCATGAGAAAAACAGACATGCAATCACACTAGGTGGATCCATGTGTGGTTTGTGGAAAGAACAGACATGTAATGACTCTAGCTGTGGTTCATGAAAAGAACACGCATGCAATGACACTAGTGTATCCATGTGTGGTTCATGAAAATAACACACATGCAATGACACTGGTGGATCCATGTGTGGTTTGTGAAAAGAACAGACATGCGATCACACTAGGTGGATCCATGTGTGGTTTGTGAAAAGAACAGACATGCAATCACAGTAGGTGGATCCATGTGTGGTTTGTTTAGAAGAACACACATGCAATGAATCTAGTTGTGGTTCATGAAAAGAACACACATGCAATGACACTGGTGGATCCATGTGTGGTTTGTGAAAAGAACAGACATGCAATCACACTAGGTGGATCCATGTGTGGTTTGTTTAGAGGAATAGACATGCAATGACACTGGGTGGATCAATGTGTGGTTTCTTTAGAAGAACACACATGCAATGACTCTAGTTGTGGTTCATGAAAAGAACACACATGCAATGACACTGGTGGATCCATGTGTGGTTTGTGAAAAGAACAGACATGCAATCACACTAGGTGGATCCATGTGTGGTTTGTTTAGAGGAATAGACATGCAATGACACTGGGTGGATCCATGTGTGGTTTGTTTAGAAGAACACACATGCAATGACTGGTTGTGGTTCATGAAAAGAACACACATGCAATGACACTGGTGGATCCATGTGTGGTTTGTGAAAACAACAGCACTGCAATCACACTAGGTGGATCCATGTGTGGTTTGTTTAGAGGAACAGACATGCAATGACACTAGGTGTGGTTCATTAATAGAACAGACATGCAATGACACTGGTGTATCCATATGTGGTTTGTGGAAGGAACAGACATGCAATGACTCTAGCTATGGTTCATGAAAAGAATAGACATGCAATCACACTAGGTGGATCCATGTGTGGTTTGTTTAGAGGAATAGACATGCAATGACACTGGGTGTGGTTCATGAAAAGAACAGACATGCAATGACACTGGTGGATCCATATGTGTTTTGTGGAAGGAACGGACATGCAACGACTCTAGCTGTGGTTCATGAAAATAAAAGACATGCAATAACACTGGTGGATCCATGTGTGATTCATGAGAAGAACACACATGCAATGACACTGGTGGATCCATGTGTGGTTTGTGAGAAGAACATACATGCAATGACACTGGTTGTGGTTCATGAGAAGAACACGCATGCAGTGACACTGGTGGATCCATGTGTGGTTTGTGAAAAGAACAGACATGCAATCACACTAGGTGGATCCATGTGTGGTTTGTTTAGAGGAACAGACATGCAATGACACTGGGTGTGGTTCATGAAAAGAACACACATGCAATGACACTGGTGGATCCATATGTGGTTTGTGGAAGGAACAGACATGCAATGACTCTAGCTATGGTTCATGAAAAGAACAAACATGCAATGCCACTGGTGGATCCATGTGTGGTTCATGAGAAGAACACACTGATGGCTCAATGCACGGCACCCAGAAAAATGCTTGATGGCGGTGTTGATGTAGAGCTCGTTGGGGACCCCAAGAGGAAGGTATGATGAGCACAGCAGCAAGTTTCCCTCAGTTATGAAACCAAGGTTTAATCGAACCAGTAGGAGCAAGGAAACACCTCAAAGGTGTTACTATCGAAGCTTAAGGTATGACTACCGGTGCTAGTAGCAACGTGGAGACCTGCACAACACAACCACAGAACTTTGTCCCCAACTTGCGATGAGGTTGTCAATCTCACCGTGTTTTGCGGAAAACAAAGGATTAAACTTATCGAATGGAAAGAAGTAAAAGTTTGCAAAAAGTAAACACAAAGCAGAAACAGTTTATAGATTGTATGTAAAGTAAAAGACCGGGATCCATAGTTCACTAGAGGTGGCTCTCCTTAGATAGATAACATGCTGGGTGAACAAATTACAGCGGGGCAATTGACAAACACCGAGAAAGCAATACATGCATATACTAATCATCTTGACTCCTTTGAGACTTGATTGGGCATTACAACATAATACATAGACCGCCATCCAACAGCATCTATGACTAATAATCCACCTTCAGGTTATCATCCGAACCCCCTCTAGTATTAAGTTGCAAGCAACGGATTATTGCTTTACGAACTGCGTGTAAAGTAAACAATACGATTGTTCTATGAACAAAGGATTGCTGTTTTCTCCCTAGTAGCAACAGCACATCTAGTACCTTAGAGATTTCTGTCACTTTCCCAGATTACCAGAGGCATGAATCCACTATCGAGCATAAATACTAACTCTTGGAGTTGCTAGCATCTACTTGGCCAAGATAGCTACTAACAACGGAAAGCATGCAAGATCTCAAATAACAAAGACATGATAGAATCAGTAATCAATCTGAAATAGCATCTCAGTATCCATCGGATCCCTGCAAACACAACATGTATGAATTACAAATAGATGATCTTGATCATGAACGGAGCTCACAAGGTCTAAACATGAAAGCACAAAGGAGGAGAAACCAGCCATCTAGCTACTACATGGATCCGTAGTCCAAGGATGAACTACTCACGCATCACACCGGAGGCTTGCATGGTGATGAAGAAGGCCTGTGGTGAATTCTCTCCGCAGGTGCCGAGAAGAGCTTCAGATCCCCCCCCAATCTAGGGACAGAGACGACGGCGGCTACAGACTCTTTCGTGGATTTTTGATTGGGTACCTAGGGTTTTCGTCCTGAGGGCAACTTATAGGCGGAAGGAGAGGCCGAGGGGGTGCTGGGGGCGGCCAAACCACCCCTGGCACGGGCCAGGCCTGGCCGCGCGGCCAGGTGGTGTGGCCGGCCCCCATCCCTTCTCTGTCTCGTATTCTGGCACTTGATCCCTTCCGTAAAAATAGGCACTTTGGCTTTTGTCCCGTCCAATTCCGAGAATATTCATTTTCTGACTTTTCTGGAACCAAAAACAACAGAAAATGGTACCGCAATCGTGGCTCTTGTTAATAGGTTAGTCCAAGAAATCATAATAAAAGTACTCCAAAGTTGGAACAAAACACAAGAAAGTGGATAAAACGAAGCATGGAACATCAAAAATTATAGATACATTTGCAATGTATCACACACATCCAATGACACTGGTGGATCCATGTGTGGTTTGTGAGAAGAACAGACATGCAATGACACTGGTGGATACTTATGTGGTTTGTGAGAAGAACAGACATGTAATGACATTGGCTGTGGTTCATGAGAAGAACACACATGCAATGACACTAGTGGATCCTTGTGTGGTTTGTGAGAAGAACATACATGCAATGACACAGGCTGTGGTTCATGAGAAGAACACACATGCAATGACACCGGTGGATCCATGTGTGGTTCATGAGAAGAATAGACATGCAATCACACTAGGTGGATCCATGTGTGGTTTGTGGAAAGAACAGACATGCAATCACACTAGGTGGATCCATGTGTGGTTTGTTTAGAGGAACAGACATGCAATGACACTGCGTGGATCCATGTGTGTTTGGTTTAGAGGAACACACATGCAATGACACTAGTTGTGGTCCATGAAAAGAACACAAATGCAATGACACTAGTGGATCCATGTGTGGTTCATGAAAAGAACACACATGCAATGACACTAGGTGGATCCATGTGTGGTTTGTTTAGAGGAACAGACATGCAATGACACTGGTGTGGTTAATGAGAAGAACAGACATGCAATCACACTAGGTGGATCCATGTGTGGTTTGTGGAAAGAACAGACATACAATGACTCTAGCAGTGGTTCATGAAAAGAACACACATGCAATGACACTGGTGTATCCATGTGTGGTTCATGAAATGAACACACATGCAATGACACTGGTAGATCTATGTGTGGTTTGTGAAAAGAAAAGACATGCGATCACACTAGGTGGATCCATGTGTGGTTTGTGAAAAGAACAGACATGCCATCACACTAGGTGGATCCATGTGTGGTTTGTTTAGAAGAACACACATGCAATGACTCTAGTTGTGGTACATGAAAAGAACACACATGCAATGACACTAGTGGATCCATGTGTGGTTTGTGAAAAGAACAGACATGCAATCACACTAGGTGGATCCATGTGTGGTTTTTAGAGGAATAGACATGCAATGACACTGGGTGGATCCATGTGGGGTTTGTTTAGAAGAACACACATGCAATGACTCTAGTTGTGGTTCATGAAAATAACACACATGCAATGACTCTAGTTGTGGTTCATGAAAAGAACACACATGCAATGACACTAGTGGATCCATGTGTGGTTTGTGAAAAGAACACACATGCAATCACACTAGGTGGATCCATGTGTGGTTTGTTTAGAGGAACGGACATGCAATGACACTAGGTGGATCCATGTGTGGTTTGTTTAGAAGAACACACATGCAATGACTCTGGTTGTGGTTCATGAAAAGAACACACATGCAATGACACTAGTGGATCCATGTGTGGTTTCTGAAAATAATAGACATGTAATCACACTAGGTGGATCCATGTATGGTTTGTTTAGAGGAACATACATGCAATGACTGTTGGAGATATGCCCAAGAGGCAATAATAAAGTGGTTATTATCATATCTTCATATTTATGATAAATGTTTACATACCATGCTATAATTGTATTAACAGGAAACATTAATACTTGTGTGATTTGTAAACATAAAAGAGTCCCTAGTAAAGCCTCTTGTTAAACTAGCTTGTTGGTTAATATATGATCATTGTTTCCTGATCATGAACATAGAGATGTTATTAACAACAGGGTCATATCATTAGGAGAATGATGTGATGGACATACTCCTATAGATAAGCGTAGCATAAAGATCAAGTCATTTCAATAGTTCAATTGCTATATGCTTTCTGATACATAGTAACCTAATTCCTTCGACCATGAGATCATGCATATCACCTTTACTGGATAGATGCTTTGATGTCATCAAACACCACACCGTAACAGGGTGGCTATAAAGGTGGCATTGAGTGTTCGGAAAGTATTGGTTGAAACACATGGATCAAGAGTGGGATTTGTCCATCCACATGACGGATAGATATTCTGGGCCCTCTCGGTGAAATTTCATCCAATTAGCTTGCAAGCATGTGACTGGCTCACAAGGGATCACATATCAGGAACGAGAAAAGAGTACTTATCAAGAACGAGGTTGAACTAGGTATGCGAGATACCACGATCATAACCTCGGATAAGTAACATATCGTGAGACAAAGGAAATTGGTATCATATGTAAGTGGTTCATTCGATCGCAAGTAATCGTAGAAATATGTGGGAGCCATATGAATTTCCAGATTCCTCTATTGGTTATTGTTCGAGAAGTGTCTCGATCATGTCCGCATAATTCACGAACCGTAGGGAGACACATAAGGATTGACGTTGTTTGAGTAGTTATGGTATTATGAGAAAGAGACCGAATGTTGTTCGGAGTCTCGGATGGGATCCGGGATATCACGAGGTGATCCGGAATGGTCCGGAGAATAAGATTCATATAAGGAAAGTCCTGTTTCGGAGTTGGGGAATGGTTCCGGTGTTTTCATCGGGAACATTCTAGAAGGTCCCGGAATGTCCGGCACTCCGGAGGGGAAGGTACATGAATGTGTCATTGTAAGTTGGAATGATTGCATCATGTACTAGGTGTCTTCGCTGTCCAAAATAAAGGATTTATTTAAATCCTAAATTGAAAAGTCAAACGGCTAGTTTGAAAGTCAAACGGCAATTTTGGGAAGTGGGAAGAGAGGAGGATTGGTGGAGGCCGAATTGGAGGAGGGTTCCTCCCTTGGCCGGGCGCCCACAAGCCGACTTGGGGAGGGACTCTCCTCCCCTTGGCCGGCCAGCCCTCCCACCTATATAAGGAGGGGCAGGGTTCCCTCCTAGCACACACAAGTTCCTATCCTCTAAACTAAACCCTAGATCTAAACCCCGGTTTAGAGCTATTTCAGTTTAGAGCCTTCTAATTGGTTTAGAGCCTTCTAATTGGTGTGTCTAATTACTAGACCACTAATAGCCTCTCTCATAAGCTCCACCATACTGCACCGGCTTAAGCGAAGCCTCGGGATCTCCCTCTACTTAGGTACCACGTTGTCTTTGCCGGAATCGCGAGGAGAGTGCTACAACCTCCGGTCTGCTGGAACAAGGAGAGGAAGGTCTTCGTCGAGCACCGAACGATGTGAGCCGAAGCTGCGGGGGTTTTAGCTGGAAGGATCGTCTCACGCGATCTTGAGATCGGAAGAGTACGACTACATCACCCACGAGAATCTGCTCGTTAACCGCTTTGGAATCTTCGAGGGTGAGTTCCTCTATCGACTCGCTGTTACAATCTAGTAGATAGATCTTGGCTTGTTTGTTTGTATGCGATAGAAAATTTTTGTTTTCCATGCTACGAACCCCTCTGAAGGGTATCGAGCCGTGTCTATATGTAGATCTGTTGCCAGAGTAGAACACAATGGTCATTGTGGGCATTGATGCTTTATTGTAGATTTCTTTTGTGTACTTTGCATCTAGCGGTATGTTGGGATGAAGCGGCCCGGGCTAACCTTACATGACATCGTTCATGAGACTTGATCCACGCTTGACATGCAACTTGTATTGCATAAGTGGCTCTCCGGGTGCCTGTTTCTCCTAGCATAGTTAAGATCCAATTTACAACGGGTAATCAACAATGCTAGTATCAATGTTGTGGTTCTTGTTCGTAAGTTAGAACGACACTTATTGAAAGCCCCAAACCACGTAAAATATGCAAAGAAAGTAGAGGCGTCTAACTTTGTTTTGCAGGGGTGTCTTGATGATGTGATATGGCCATGATTGTGATTATATTTGATGTATGCAATGTTCCTTATTGTAAGTTGGCAACGGCGTGAGCCATATGGTTGTCTTTAATTTCTGTTAAGACCTGCGTGTCTATTCAAAATAGTTGTAATAGTTGAAGCTGGTGGACGACAACCATGAAGAAGCGTCATTGACCTTGATGCTATGCCGGTGATGATGGAGATCATGTTCGTGCTTGAAGATGGAAATCGGAAGCACAAAGAGAAAGGCCATATCATATCACATATTATGAATTGCATGTGATGTTAATCCTTTATGCATCTTGTATTGCTTAGTAGACGACGGTAGCATTATAAGATGATCCCTCATGCACATAAATTTCAAGTTCTAAAGTGTTCACCCTTAGTATGCACCGTTGCCAAAGCTTGCTGCTTCGAAGCACCACGTGATGATCGGGTGTCTTTGATTCCGCGGGTGAATACAACGTAAGCAAGCCAGATTTGCTTATGCGGTAGCTAAGGTTTGATCTTGACGAGCCTAGCATGTACAGACATGGCCTCAGGAACACGGATTACCGAAAGGTAGAGCATGAGTCATATAGTAGATATGATGAACATGTTGATTGTTCGCCATTGAAGCTATATCAACTCACGTGATGATCGGTTTTGATGTGGTGGATTTGGTTCGTGTGATCACTAAAACAATGTGAGGGATATTGTTTTGAGTGGGAGTTCACCTAGATTAATTTAATTATTAATTAGAACTCAATTTATCATAAACTAAATCAAAGTGAATTTGCATAGTTGTTGTAGTCATTGGCATCCGTTTACCACCTTGCGCTTAGTTATAATTGAGATGATAGAACTATAGAATTCTGGTTAGTTACTTTACGAACTGGTATCGTATTGTTTTAAAGTTTAAAGTCCTATTGCAAACTTTCAGTAAGTTCCGGTTACTCCATGAAGTTTAATAATTGGTATTAAAACAAGAGTGACAATTCCAAAGTGTTAGTATATGAGTATCATGTTTGTCTCCATGATTCTTGATATTCAAAAGATTATCTTAATATCAAGGTTATCTAGGATCTGAAAGAGTTGTTTCAGAAACCATGATGTGTGGAAGATATTGTGATATCTGAAACGAAGTTTTGGTTACAACATGATAGAGTATAATATGGCAAAGTCATGTTCTCATGTTTGATGAGAATTTGCAAAAGGTTGGAGACACTAGTTGTCCTAATCTTCCAAAAGGTTTTGGAGAGCAACATTATACTCGTGATTCACCGTTACAAGCTAAAAGTAGCTAGATCATGGATAAGTCCATGATGAGGGTGAATATTTGATGTAGGTAAAATGTTTACTACACCAAGAGATTACTAAAGAAAGGAATTTGAAAGAACACCAAATATTTGATAATGGTGATCTACTTCAAAGTGCAAGTCCAAAGACATTGGTATTTAACTATACACGCTTTGGACTATGTGTCATATGTATGACTCCACTATTGATGTTGATAGATTCTTTCAAACAGAAAAGGAAATACTGAAAAAGAATCTCATAAGTATATGGCAGAAAAGAAAAGACTAGAATTGTTCAGTTTAAGTATATAGATGATATACGTGTTATGGCTATATTCTTTGCTTATTAAACAATGTGGTTCTTAAGTATTTGATACTGAATTTGTTGGTGTGAATCGTCATACGAAACAACACAATTCATGAACTACAATGGCCTAAGTAACTAGCAAAAGAATATGTGATGATGTTCATCGAAAACAAATAAAGGGTTATTGTGTTGCTCGTTAAACATCAAAGCTTGCCTTCAGGATTTGTTTTATCAGGTATTATGAGAACAAAAGGGTTGTTCAAATAATTGCCGTAATCCATAAAAGATGGATGATTCACAAATCTCGTTGGATAAATCACATCCATAAAACTAGTGCTAAAATTGTCGAAAGACAAATTGATTGAAAGATTACTTAGGAAGTGACATCGCCGTTTAAATTATATTGGAAAGAAAACATGAAGAAACTCCATGTGGATGGAATTTTGGAGTCTTTTGATTTTGATCAAATGACGTTTGTGAAACTTTCCTAGAGATAATTAAAACATCGTTCATAGGCCAAAAGGAACGAAGACTAGCTTATTGGAACTTGTGCATATTGTTGTACGAACTCCATTATGTGTAGTCAAGAGCGATGGATTTCAACTTCATATGCTTTCTCCGAAAATTTGAGTGAATATATGAATATTTACTTAATAAGGATAAAGTATGAAACACTTGAAAAGTTCAAAGACTTTCAAGATGAAGTGCAAAATCATTGTAACAAGAATATGAATAGTTTATGATAAGATCATAAAGGAAGATATTTAAGTTACAAGTTTAGCATAATACCTAAGATTTATGGAATAGTTCCGTGGATTTGCATTTCCCGAAACACCATAAGAGTATGGAGCGTTCGAGATATGTAATTGAACCTTGTTTGACATGGTAAGATCGAAGGTATAATTCATAAAACTGCTATTATATTTTAAAGATTAAAAGCTTTAGAGATTACCGTTTTTCCACTGAAAAGAGCTTCATCATAATCCGCTGAAATGACACCATATAAAGTTATGGTTTGGGATAAAACCCAAGTAGTCTTTTCTTAAAACATTGGTATGCTATGCATAAGAAAGATGTGTGCAACCAAAGTCGGATAAACCTGTCTTTGTATAAATGTTAAGTATTCCTCCATAAACACCGGAGACAAAAGTGTTTGTCGCTTAGAACGTCAAGTTTCTTTGAGAAGGAATTTTCGTGAAAAGTTAAGTGGGAGGACAATAGAACTTTGATAAGGTTAAAAGAACCTTAGCTATATGTGCAAGTTGCAGCACCGAAAAGTGTTAGGAGGCGCAATAATGCTCATGGCTCACGTGCCTCAAAGGTTGTGGTCACGGAGGTCTAAGTTTCTATTGAAACAAGTAGGTCGGATGAACAATCAAATACCAAGATTTGAGGGTTGAATCATTATTTGAGAATAATGAACCTACTACATGCAAAGAAGCGATGATGGGCCCGACTCAAATGGCTTGAAGCCATATAATCCGTGATAGTTCCATACGAGAAATCAAGTTTTGAACTTGAAGGACCCTCGAAAAGGTGTAAGACCTTGCAGTTGTGTTTGGATCTATAAAGAAGTAGACATGGATGTTTCACATCTATGAAATAGTCGACATGTTGGGAAAGAGTTCACAACAATGTTCAAAGGTTGTATATGACAAGATTTGATCTTTCATAGCGATTTTTAGTCTAGACGGATTAATGTAGCAACCACTACATATAATTTGTTATGTGGTAGTAGAATAAACAAAACAAGTTCTTCTAATAGAATGGTTACCTAGGACGTGTGCATGACACGGTCCAAAGGGTTTTGTTAATTCAAAGGATGCTAAAAGCATATGCAAACTTCAATGGTTGAAGTAAGCATAGCGGAGTTGGAATCTTCACTATGATGAAACTGCTTGCATTTGCAAGAAATTAAGTGGGAGCGCTAAGACATGTTTCTAATACATTATGTGGAAGACATATTGTTGATTGGAAATAATGTATCTTTTATTAACACATATTAAGAATTTCATCCCGATGAAAGACTTAGGCAAAACCCAAGTATTTGGCATCAATAGATGCTAATATGGTTGTGCCAGAAGTACATAGACGAGATATTGAATGAATTCAATATAGAAACTACAAGAAAGGTTCTTGTTGCACAGAAAGGATTGAAAGAGTTCAATGTTGATGATATATTCAAGTGTATTGACACTTGGTAAGTGAAACTAAGATTCAAGTATAGATTGATACTTGATGTATGAAATCACAAAGAGTATTTATATCAATCATACTGTGATATGTACAAATCCAGATATATCCTATGCTCTAAATGTTATGAGCATATACCAGAATGATTCATAAGATGATCATTGGACGATAGTAAGTATATTCTTATGATCTTTTGGAAGAACTAAGAGTATATTATTTGTAGAAGTGACAAATAGATGGTTAGTTCATTGTAAAAGTACTACATTGATACTAGCTTTGTCACAAAGTACAAATTTAGTTTATCTCAATCTAAACTAATGGTGGCACAATATAATGGAAAGTGAAGTTCCATAATGGATTTGGATGAGTTCCAAAGTTAAGACATTGTGACAGATACTACAACAAAAGGCTAAGTATATGACTGCTATTATAGCAGCAGAAGAGGGCATTTGTGTCAAGTAGTTTGTTATCAAACCAGGTGTAGTTCACAGCGGCATAATACTATGAAGATGTATTGTACGACAATATTGTCAACATGTTTTAACCCCAAAGAACTAAAGGTCACACCGAAAGACCAAATTTATACAAAGCCATCTCATTAGAGAATGAGTGATGCGTAGAGACGCAAAGACATGCAATTACACACGGACCTGGAAGTGTCAGATCCGGAGATCAGTTGACCACTAGCAATCATGTACATACAACACCGGAAAGCCATAGGTGTTGAATACACAAAGGTTTGAAACTAGATTATTGACTCTAGTGCAAGTGGGAGACTGTTGGAGATATGCCCAAGAGGCAATAATAAAGTGGTTATTATCATATCTTCATATTTATGATAAATGTTTACATACCATGCTATAATTGTATTAACAGGAAACATTAATACTTGTGTGATTTGTAAACATAAAAGAGTCCCTAGTAAAGCCTCTTGTTAAACTAGCTTGTTGGTTAATATATGATCATTGTTTCCTGATCATGAACATAGAGATGTTATTAACAACAGGGTCATATCATTAGGAGAATGATGTGATGGACATACTCCTATAGATAAGCGTAGCATAAAGATCAAGTCATTTCAATAGTTCAATTGCTATATGCTTTCTGATACATAGTAACCTAATTCCTTCGACCATGAGATCATGCATATCACCTTTACTGGATAGATGCTTTGATGTCATCAAACACCACACCGTAACAGGGTGGCTATAAAGGTGGCATTGAGTGTTCGGAAAGTATTGGTTGAAACACATGGATCAAGAGTGGGATTTGTCCATCCACATGACGGATAGATATTCTCTGGGCCCTCTCGGTGAAATGTCATCCAATTAGCTTGCAAGCATGTGACTGGCTCACAAGGGATCACATATCAGGAACGAGAAAAGAGTACTTATCGATGTGAGGTTGAACTAGGTATGCAGAGATACCGACGATCATAACCTCGGATAAGTAACATATCGTGAGACAAAGGGAAATTGGTATCATATGTAAGTGGTTCATTCGATCGCAAAGTAATCGTAGAAATATGTGGGAGCCATATGAATTTCCAGATTCCTCTATTGGTTATTGTTCGGAGAAGTGTCTCGATCATGTCCGCATAATTCACGAACCGTAGGGAGACACACTTAAGGATTCGACGTTGTTTGAGTAGTTATGGTATTATGAGAAAGAGACCGAATGTTGTTTGGAGTCTCGGATGGGATCCGGGATATCACGAGGTGATCCGGAATGGTCCGGAGAATAAGATTCATATAAGGAAAGTCCCGTTTCGAAGTTGGGGAATGGTTCCGGTGTTTTCATCGGGAACATTCTAGAAGGTCCCGGAATGTCCGGCACTCCGGAGGGGGGAAGGGTACATGAATGTTTCATTGTAAGTTGGAATGATTGCATCATGTACTAGGTGTCTTCGCTGTCCAAAATAAAGGATTTATTTAAATCCTAAATTGAAAAGTCAAACGGCTAGTTTGAAAGTCAAACGGCAATTTTGGGAAGTGGGAAGAGAGGAGGATTGGTGGAGGCCGAATTGGAGGAGGGTTCCTCCCTTGGCCGGCGCCCCACCAAGCCGACTTGGGGAGGGACTCTCCTCCCCTTGGCCGGCCAGCCCTCCCACCTATATAAGGAGGGGCAGGGTTCCCTCCTAGCACACACAAGTTCCTATCCTCTAAACTTAACCCTAGATCTAAACCCCGGTTTACAGCTATTTCAGTTTAGAGCCTTCTAATTGGTTTAGAGCCTTCTAATTGGTGTGTCTAATTACTAGACCACTAATAGCCTCTCTCATAAGCTCCACCATACTCGCACCGGCTTAAGGCGAAGCCTCAGGGATCTCCCTCTACTTCTGTACCACGCCGTTGTCCGCCGGAATCGCGAGGAGAGTGCTACAACCTCCGTCGCTGGAACAAGGGAGAGGAAGGTCTTCGTCGAAAATCACGCGATGTGACCGATCAAGGGGCGCTTTAACGGGCGCTGGAAGGATCGTCTACGCGATCTTGAGATCGGAAGAAATCGACTACATCACCCACGAGAATCTGCTCTCGTTAACCGCTTTGGAATCTTCGAGGGTGAGTTCCTCTATCGACTCGTTGCTACAATCTAGTAGATAGATCTTGGCTTGTTTGTTTGTATGCGATAGAAAATTTTTGTTTTCCATGCTACGAACCCCTACAATGACACTGGGTGGATCCATGTGTGGTTTTTAGAAGAACACACATGCAATGACTCTGGTTGTGGTTCATTAAAAGAACACACATGCAATGACACTAGTGGATCCATGTGTGGTTTGTGAAAAGAATAGACATGCAATCACACTAGGTGGATCCATGTGTGGTTTATTTAGAGGAACATACATGCAATGACACTGGGTGTGGTTCATGAAAAGAACAGACATGCAATGACACTGGAGGATCTATATGTGGTTTGTGGAAGGAACAGACATGCAATGACTCTAGCTGTGGTTCATGAAAAGAACAGACATGCAATGACACTGGTGGATCCATGTGTGGTTCATGAAAAGAACACACATGCAATGACACTGGTGGATCCATGTGTGGTTTGTGAAAATAACAGACATGCAATCACAATAGGTGGATCCATGTGTGCTTTGTGAAAAGAACAGACATGCAATCACACTAGGTGGATCCATGTGTGGTTTGTTTAGAGGAACAGACATGCAATGACACTGGGTGTGGATCATGAAAATAATAGACATGCAATGACACTGGTGGATCCATATGTGGTTTGTGGAAGGAACAGACATGCAATGACTCTAGCTATGGTTCATGAAAAGAACAAACATGCAATCACACTAGGTGGATCCATGTGTGGTTTGTTTAGAGGAACAGACATGCAATGACACTGGGTGTGGTTCATGAAAAGAACAGACATTCAATGACACTGGTGTATCCATATGTGGTTTGTGGAAGGAACAGACATGCAATGACTGTAGCTGTGGTTCATGAAAATAACAGACATGCAATAACACTGGTGGATCCATGTGTGATTCATGAGAAGAACAGACATGCAATGACACTGGTGGATCCATATGGGGTTTGTGAGAAGAACATACATGCAATGACACTGGTTGTGGTTCACGAGAAGAACACACATGCAATGACACTGGTGGATCCATGTGTGGTTTGTGAAAAGAATAGACATGCAATCACATAAGGTGGATCCATGTGTTGTTTGTTTAGAGGAACAGACATGCAATGACACTGGGTGTGGTTCATGAAAATAACAGACATGCAATGATACTGGTGGATCCATATGTGGTTTGTGGAAGGAACAGACATGCAATGACTCTAGATATGGTTCATGAAAAGAACAGACATGCAATGACACTGGTGGATCCATGTGTGGTTCATGAGAAGAACACACATCCAATGACACTGGTGGATCCATGTGTGGTTTGTGAGCAGAACAGACATGCAATGACACTGTTGGATACTTATGTGGTTTGTGAGAAGAACACACATGGAATGACACTCGTGGATCCATGTGTGGTTTGTGAGAAGAACATACATGCAATGACACTAGCTGTGGTTCATGAGAAGAACACACATGCAATGACACTGGTGGATCCATGTGTTGTTTGTGAAAAGAACAGACATGCAATCACACTAGGTGGATCCATGTGTGGTTTGTTTAGAGGAACAGACATGCAATGACACTGGGTGGATCCATGTGTGGTTGGTTTAACACACATGCAATGACACTAGTTGTGGTCCATGAAAACAACACACATGCAATGACACTGGTGGATCCATGTGTGGTTTGTCAAAAGAACAGACATGCAATCACACTAGGTGGATCCATGTGTGGTTTGTTTAGAAGAACCCACATGCAATGACTCTAGTCGTGGTTCATGAAAAGAACACACATGCAATGACACTGGTGGATCCATGTGTGGTTTGTGAAAATAACAGACATGCAATCACACTAGGTGGATCCATCTGTGGTTTGTGAAAATAATACATGCAATGACACCGGTGGATCCATATGTGATTTGTGGAAGGAATGGACATGCAATGACTCTAGCTGTGGTTCATGAAAAGAACAGAAATGCAATCAAATTAGGTGGATCCATGTGTGGTTTGTTTAGAGGAACAGACATGCAATGACACTGCGTGTGGTTCATGAGAAGAACAGACATGCAATCGCACTAGGTGGATCCATGTGTGGTTTGTGGAAAGAACAGACATGCAATGACTCTAGCTGTGGTTCATGAAAAGAACACACATGCAATGACACTAGTGTATCCATGTGTGGTTCATGAAAAGAACACACATGCAATGACACTGGTGGATCCATGTGTGGTTTGTGAAAAGAATAGACATGCGATATCACTAGGTGGATCCTTGTGTGCTTTGTGAAAATAATAGACATGCAATCACACTATGTGGATCCATGTGTGGTTTGTTTAGAAGAACACACATGCAATGACTCTAGTCGTGGTTCATGAAAAGAACACACATGCAATGACACTGGTGGATCCATGTGTGGTTTGTGAAAAGAACAGACATGCAATCACACTAGGTGGATCCATTTGTGGTTTTTTAGAGGAATAGACATGCAATGACACTGGGTGGATCCATGTGTGGTTTGTTTAGAAGAACACACATGCAATGACTCTAGTTGTGGTTCATGAAAAGAACACACATGCAATGACACTGGTGGATCCATGTGTGGTTTGTGAAAAAAACAGACATGCAATCACACTAGGTGGATCCATATGTGGTTTGTTTAGAGGAACATACA
Organism: Avena insularis; assembly: GCA_023614405.1. NCBI lineage: Eukaryota > Viridiplantae > Streptophyta > Magnoliopsida > Poales > Poaceae > Avena > Avena insularis. Next base: position 204,408,199 of record CM042694.1, read on the forward strand.
TGCAATGACACTAGGTGGATCCATGTATGGTTTTTAGAAGAACACACATGCAATGACTCTGGCTGTGGTTCATGAACAGAACACACATGCAATAACACTGGTGGATCCATGTGTGGTTTGTGAAAAGAACAGACATGCCATCACACTAGGTGGATCCATGTGTGGTTTGTTTAGAGGAACAGACATGCAATGACACTAGGTGTGGTTCATGAAAAGAACAGACATGCAATGACACTGGTGGATCCATATGTGGTTTGTGGAAGGAATAGACATCCAATGACTCTAGCTATGGTTCATGAAAAGAACAAACATGCAATGACACTAGTGGATCCATGTGTGGTTCATGAAAAGAACACACATGCAATGACACTGGTGGATCCATGTGTGGTTTGTGAAAAGAACAGACATGCAACCACACTAGGTGGATCCATGTGTGCTTTGTGAAAAGAACAGACATGCAATCACACTAGGTGGATCCATGTGTGGTTTGTTTAGAGGAACAGACATGCAATGACACTTGGTGTGGTTCATGAAAAGAACAGACATGCAATGACACTGGTGGATCCATATGTGGTTTGTGTAAGGAACAGACATGCAATGACTCTAGTTGTGGTTCATGAAAAGAACAGACATGCAATCACACTAGGTGGATCCATGTGTGGTTTGTTTAGAGGAACAGACATGCAATGACACTGGGCGTGGTTAATGAAAAGAACACACATGCAATGACACTAGTGGATCCATGTGTGGTTTGTGAAAAGAACATATATGCAATCACACTAGGTGGATCCATGTGTGGTTTGTCAAAAGAACAGACATGCAATCACACTAGGTGGATCCATGTGTGGTTTCTTTAGAGGAACATACATGCAATGACACTGGGTGTGGTTCATGAAAAGAATAGACATGCAATGACACCGGTGGATCCATATGTGGTTTGTGGAAGGAATGGACATGCAATGACTTCAGCTGTGGTTCATGAAAAGAACATACATGCAATCACATTAGGTGGATCCATGTGTGGTTTGTTTAGAGGAACAGACATGCAATGACACTGCGTGTGGTTCATGAGAAGAACAGACATGCAATCACACTAGGTGGATCCTTGTGTGGTTTGTGGAAAGAACAGACATGCAATGACTCTAGCTGTGGTTCATGAAAAGAACACACATGCAATGACACTAGTGTATCCATGTGTGGTTCATGAAAAGAACACACATGCAATGACACTAGTGGATCCATGTGTGGTTTGTGAAAAGAATAGACATGCGATATCACTAGGTGGATCCTTGTGTGGTTTGTGAAAAGAACAGACATGCAATCACGCTAGGTGGATCCATGTGTGGTTTGTTTAGAAGAACACACATGCAATGACTCTAGTCGTGGTTCATGAAAAGAACAAACATGCAATGACACTGGTGGATCCATGTGTGGTTTGTGAAAAGAACAGACATGCAATCACACGAGGTGGATCCATGTGTGGTTTCTTTAGAGGAACATACATGAAATGACACTGGGTGTGGTTCATGAAAAGAATAGACATGCAATGACACCGGTGGATACATATGTGGTTTGTGGAAGGAATGGACATGCAATGACTCTAGCTGTGGTTCATGAAAAGAACAGACATGCAATCAGCTTAGGTGGATCCAAGTGTGGTTTGTTTAGAGGAACAGACATGCAATGACACTGCGTGTGGTTCATGAGAAGAACAGACATGCAATCGCACTAGGTGGATCCATGTGTGGTTTGTGGAAAGAACAGAAAAGCAATGACTCTAGTTGTGGTTCATGAAAAGAACACACATGCAATGACACTAGTGTATCCATGTGTGGTTCATGAAAAGAACACACATGCAATGACACTGGTGGATCCATGTGTGGTTTGTGAAAAGAATAGACATGGGATATCACTAGGTGGATCCTTGTGTGGTTTGTGAAAAGAACAGACATGCAACCACACTAGGTGGATCCATGTGTGGTTTGTTTAGAAGAACACACATGCAATGACTCTAGTCGTGGTTCATGAAAAGAACACACATGCAATGACACTGGTGGATCCATGTGTGGTTTGTGAAAAGAACATACATGCAATCACACTAGGTGGATCCATGTGTGGTTTTTTAGAGGAATAGACATGCAATGACACTGGGTGGATCCATGTGTGGTTTGTTTAGAAGAACATACATGCAATGACTCTGGTTGTGGTTCATGAAAAGAACACACATGCAATGACACTGGTGGATCCATGTGTGGTTTGTGAAAAAACAGACATGCAATCACACTAGGTGGATCGATGTGTGGTTTGTTTAGAGGAACATACATGCAATGACACTGGGTGGATCCATGTATGGTTTTTAGAAGAACACACATGCAATGACTCTGGCTGTGGTTCATTAGCAGAACACACATGCAATGACACTGGTGAATCCATGTGTGGTTTGTGAAAAGAACAGACATGCCATCACACTAGGTGGATCCATGTGTGGTTTGTTTAGAGGAACAGACATGCAATGACACTGGGTGTGGTTCATGAAAAGAACAGACATGCAATGACACTGGTGGATCCATATGTGGTTTGTGGAAGGAATAGACATCCAATGACTCTAGCTGTGGTTCATGAAAAGAACAGACATGCAATGACACTTTGGTGGATCCATGTGTTGTTCATGATAAGAACACACATGCAATGACACTGGTGGATCCATGTGTGGTTTGTGAAAAGAATGTACATGCAATCACAATTGGTGTATCCATGTGTGGTTTGTGAAAAGAACAAACATGCAATCACACTAGGTGGATCCATGTGTGGTTTGTTTAGAGGAACAGACATGCAATGACACTGGGTGTGGTTCATGAAAAGAACAGACATGCAATCACACTAGTGGATCCATATGTGGTTTGTGTAAGGAACAGACATGGAATGACTCTAGTTGTGGTTCATTAAAAGAACAGACATGCAATCACACTAGGTGGATCCATGTGTGGTTTGTTTAGAGGAACAGACATGCAATGACACTGGGTGTGGTTCATGAAAAGAACAGACATTCAATGACACTGGTGTATCCATATGTGGTTTGTGAAAAGAACAGATATGCAATCACACTAGGTGGATCCATGTGTGGTTTGAGAAAAGAACAGACATGCAATCACACTAGGTGGATCCATGTGTGGTTTCTTTAGAGGAATAGACATGCAATGACACTGGGTGTGGTTCATGAATAGAGTAGACATGCAATGACACCGGTGGATCCATATGTGGCTTGTGGAAGGAACGGGCATGTAATGACTCTAGCTGTGGTTCATGAAAAGAACACACATGCAATCACATTAGGTGGATCCATGTGTGGTTTGTTTAGAGGAACAGACATGCAATGACAATGGGTGTCGTTCATGAGAAGAACAGACATGCAATCACACTAGGTGGATCCATGTGTGGTTTGTGGAAAGAACAGACATGCAATGACTCTAGCTGTGGTTCATGAAAAGAACACACATGCAATGACACTGGTGGATCCATGTGTGGTTTGTGAAAAGAATAGACATGCGATATCACTTGGTGGATCCTTCCGTGGTTTGTGAAAAGAACAGACATGCCATCACACTAGGTGGATCCATGTGTGGTTTGTTTAGAGGAACAGACATGCAATGACACTAGGTGTGGTTCATGAAAAGAACAGACATGCAATGACACTGGTGGATCCATATGTGGTTTGTGGAAGGAATAGACATCCAATGACTCTAGCTATGGTTCATGAAAAGAACAAACATGCAATGACACTAGTGGATCCATGTGTGGTTCATGAAAAGAACACACATGCAATGACACTGGTGGATCCATGTGTGGTTTGTGAAAAGAACAGACATGCAACCACACTAGGTGGATCCATGTGTGCTTTGTGAAAAGAACAGACATGCAATCACACTAGGTGGATCCATGTGTGGTTTGTTTAGAGGAACAGACATGCAATGACACTTGGTGTGGTTCATGAAAAGAACAGACATGCAATGACACTGGTGGATCCATATGTGGTTTGTGTAAGGAACAGACATGCAATGACTCTAGTTGTGGTTCATGAAAAGAACAGACATGCAATCACACTAGGTGGATCCATGTGTGGTTTGTTTAGAGGAACAGACATGCAATGACACTGGGCGTGGTTAATGAAAAGAACACACATGCAATGACACTAGTGGATCCATGTGTGGTTTGTGAAAAGAACATATATGCAATCACACTAGGTGGATCCATGTGTGGTTTGTCAAAAGAACAGACATGCAATCACACTAGGTGGATCCATGTGTGGTTTCTTTAGAGGAACATACATGCAATGACACTGGGTGTGGTTCATGAAAAGAATAGACATGCAATGACACCGGTGGATCCATATGTGGTTTGTGGAAGGAATGGACATGCAATGACTTCAGCTGTGGTTCATGAAAAGAACATACATGCAATCACATTAGGTGGATCCATGTGTGGTTTGTTTAGAGGAACAGACATGCAATGACACTGCGTGTGGTTCATGAGAAGAACAGACATGCAATCACACTAGGTGGATCCTTGTGTGGTTTGTGGAAAGAACAGACATGCAATGACTCTAGCTGTGGTTCATGAAAAGAACACACATGCAATGACACTAGTGTATCCATGTGTGGTTCATGAAAAGAACACACATGCAATGACACTAGTGGATCCATGTGTGGTTTGTGAAAAGAATAGACATGCGATATCACTAGGTGGATCCTTGTGTGGTTTGTGAAAAGAACAGACATGCAATCACGCTAGGTGGATCCATGTGTGGTTTGTTTAGAAGAACACACATGCAATGACTCTAGTCGTGGTTCATGAAAAGAACAAACATGCAATGACACTGGTGGATCCATGTGTGGTTTGTGAAAAGAACAGACATGCAATCACACGAGGTGGATCCATGTGTGGTTTCTTTAGAGGAACATACATGAAATGACACTGGGTGTGGTTCATGAAAAGAATAGACATGCAATGACACCGGTGGATACATATGTGGTTTGTGGAAGGAATGGACATGCAATGACTCTAGCTGTGGTTCATGAAAAGAACAGACATGCAATCAGCTTAGGTGGATCCAAGTGTGGTTTGTTTAGAGGAACAGACATGCAATGACACTGCGTGTGGTTCATGAGAAGAACAGACATGCAATCGCACTAGGTGGATCCATGTGTGGTTTGTGGAAAGAACAGAAAAGCAATGACTCTAGTTGTGGTTCATGAAAAGAACACACATGCAATGACACTAGTGTATCCATGTGTGGTTCATGAAAAGAACACACATGCAATGACACTGGTGGATCCATGTGTGGTTTGTGAAAAGAATAGACATGGGATATCACTAGGTGGATCCTTGTGTGGTTTGTGAAAAGAACAGACATGCAACCACACTAGGTGGATCCATGTGTGGTTTGTTTAGAAGAACACACATGCAATGACTCTAGTCGTGGTTCATGAAAAGAACACACATGCAATGACACTGGTGGATCCATGTGTGGTTTGTGAAAAGAACATACATGCAATCACACTAGGTGGATCCATGTGTGGTTTTTTAGAGGAATAGACATGCAATGACACTGGGTGGATCCATGTGTGGTTTGTTTAGAAGAACATACATGCAATGACTCTGGTTGTGGTTCATGAAAAGAACACACATGCAATGACACTGGTGGATCCATGTGTGGTTTGTGAAAAAACAGACATGCAATCACACTAGGTGGATCGATGTGTGGTTTGTTTAGAGGAACATACATGCAATGACACTGGGTGGATCCATGTATGGTTTTTAGAAGAACACACATGCAATGACTCTGGTTGTGGTTCATTAGCAGAACACACATGCAATGACACTGGTGAATCCATGTGTGGTTTGTGAAAAGAACAGACATGCCATCACACTAGGTGGATCCATGTGTGGTTTGTTTAGAGGAACAGACATGCAATGACACTAGGTGTGGTTCATGAAAAGAACAGACATGCAATGACACTGGTGGATCCATATGTGGTTTGTGGAAGGAATAGACATCCAATGACTCTAGCTGTGGTTCATGAAAAGAACAGACATGCAATGACACTGGTGGATCCATGTGTGGTTCATGAAAAGAACACACATGCAATGACACTGGTGGATCCATGTGTGGTTTGTGAAAAGAACAGACATGCAATCACACTAGGTGGATCCATGTGTGCTTTGTGAAAAGAACAAACATGCAATCACACTAGGTGGATCCATGTGTGGTTTGTTTAGAGGAACAGACATGCAATGACACTGGGTGTGGTTCATGAAAAGAACAGACATGCAATCACACTAGTGGATCCATATGTGGTTTGTGTAAGGAACAGACATGGAATGACTCTAGTTGTGGTTCATTAAAAGAACAGACATGCAATCACACTAGGTGGATCCATGTGTGGTTTGTTTAGAGGAACAGACATGCAATGACACTGGGTGTGGTTCATGAAAAGAACAGACATTCAATGACACTGGTGTATCCATATGTGGTTTGTGAAAAGAACAGATATGCAATCACACTAGGTGGATCCATGTGTGGTTTGAGAAAAGAACAGACATGCAATCACACTAGGTGGATCCATGTGTGGTTTCTTTAGAGGAATAGACATGCAATGACACTGGGTGTGGTTCATGAATAGAGTAGACATGCAATGACACCGGTGGATCCATATGTGGCTTGTGGAAGGAACGGGCATGTAATGACTCTAGCTGTGGTTCATGAAAAGAACACACATGCAATCACATTAGGTGGATCCATGTGTGGTTTGTTTAGAGGAACAGACATGCAATGACAATGGGTGTCGTTCATGAGAAGAACAGACATGCAATCACACTAGGTGGATCCATGTGTGGTTTGTGGAAAGAACAGACATGCAATGACTCTAGCTGTGGTTCATGAAAAGAACACACATGCAATGACACTGGTGGATCCATGTGTGGTTTGTGAAAAGAATAGACATGCGATATCACTTGGTGGATCCTTCCGTGGTTTGTGAAAAGAACATACATGCAATCACACTAGATGGATCCATGTGTGGTTTGTTTAGAAGAACACACATGCAATGACTCTAGTTGTGGTTCATTAAAACAACACACATGCAATGACACTGGTGGATCCATGTGTGGTTTGTGAAAAGAACACACATGCAATCACACTAGGTGGATCCATGTGTGGTTTTTTAGAGGAATAGACATGCAATGACACTGGGTGGATCCATGTGTGGTTTGTTTAGAAGAACACACATGCAATGACTCTAGTTGTGGTTCATGAAAAGAACACACATGCAATGACACTGGTGGATCCATGTGTGGTTTGTGAAAAGAACAGACATGCAATCACACTAGGTGGATCCATGTGTGGTTTGTTTAGAAGAACAGACATGCAATGACACCGGGTGGATCCATGTGTGGCTTGTTTAGAAGAACACACATGCAATGACTCTGGTTGTGGTTCATGAAAAGAACACAGATGCAATGACGCTAGTGGATCCATGTGTGGTTTGTGAAAAGAACAGATATGCAATCACACAAGGTGGATCCATGTGTGGTTTGTTTAGAGGAACAGACATGCAATGACACTGGGTGGATCCATGTGTGGTTTTTAGAAGAACACACATGCACTGACTCTAGCTGTAGTTCATGAAAAGAGCACACATGCAAGGACACTGGTGGATCCATGTGTGGTTCATGAGAAGAATACACATCCAATGACACTAGTGTATCCATGTGTGGTTTGTGACAAGAACAGACATGCAATGACACTGGTGGATACTTATGTGGTTTGTGAGAAGAACAGACATGTAATGACATTGTCTATGGTTCATGAGAAGAACACACATGCAATGACACTGGTGGATCCTTGTGTGGTTTGTGAGAAGAACATACATGCAATGACACTGGATGTGGTTCATGAGAAGAACACACATGCAATGACACTGGTGGATCCATGTGTGGTTCATGAGAAGAACAGACATGCAATCACACTAGGTGGATCCATGTGTGGTTTGTGGAAAGAACAGACATGCAATCACTCTAGCTGTGGTTCATGAAAAGAACACACATGCAATGATACTGGTGTATTGTAACACCCTCGAATCGGCCCTATGCAAGTTCCAACGCTTCCCGCCATACCCGCATAGAAACGATTCAAGGACACCCACCAGGCACTTTCGTGCGGGTGGAAAACGAAGTAATACCATTACATAATAGTCCATGATGGAACCCACAGAACAAATATATACAACACGACTCCATGAGTCAAGAATACAAATATGTTATGCAAAGATCCAAAACACCTTGTAAACGATACAACATCCGAGTACGAATAAGAAGCAAATTGGGCTAAGAGCCCTGAAGAATAACCAATGGCGTCCATAACCCTGCCTAGGCCAAGCCGGAAGGGTAACCCTACTAACAACATCGATCTCAAACCTGCTAAAACAAAAGGGGTGCCGACAAAGGGCAAAGGAAAAAGAGGAGCGTCAGTACTGAGGCCAGTACACGACGAGGCTAGAATTCGGTGGCTCTCGCCTACATAGGTATGGTGGACTGAAGCGACAGCGCAGCATGCACTAAACAACCTATAGAGAATCGATGCAACTATCGGCTATGAGAGAGGGATAAGATAGACCTATTTGGGACGAACCTGATACTAACACCAATCATACCCATCCTAGTATTTCCCCCTCGAGACCACACGAGGAAGTCAAACCGAGGAACTCACACAATTGGCAATTTTATTCATTTCATTATAGTTGCAGCACTTACTAGTCAGATATAGATAACATGAGTCATCCTGATAGCATAAGTAGTGGGCAGTTTTAGTTAACCATTCAGTTGTAGTTGTAGTACTTACTAGTCAGATACAATTAGCATGTGACATCCCAAACCCAGCAGTTTTTGGCACTTTTATTATCCATTCCATTATAGCGAAGCTGATTACTAGTCACATATTAAGTCAAATTTATAGCACTACTTTAGTTATGCTTGTCTATGATCGAGATACTGTGCTCCAAGTCATCCATAACCGCGGACACGGCTTTCAGAAAGATTTACCCTGCAGGGGTGCACAAATAGCAACACACACAGAATCAACTTCGGAAAAACCAAATCAAAACCCAAAGAGGCTTTCACGACAAAGCAATCACAGGATTCATAAATTATTTCAGGGGGCCACCCCATTAATCTACCGGCAACGAAGTTGGTCGGCTCCGAGACGGACCCAAGGTTTGTGCCAATGGCTATAAACGACTGGGAACCCGAAAGTGTGATTGGGCTTGTCGATACCGCGAAAACACTCCGCAATTCCTAAACAGTACAGGTGCTCCACGCACAATCGTAAATAAAGCAGTAAAGCATGGCATAAGTACAGGATAGTAATAAAGCCCCAAACTAGTTTGTGGCCCCAAGAAATAAGAAATGAATCAAGCTCTGGCTAAGGGGGATTCATAGACTCTCCCGGATGTGGATAGTGCGAATAGTCAAGGAACAGGTATCAAGTACTCGGGGCCTATGGGACACAAGTGGACATGAAAACCAGATAGCATATATTGCCCACCAGTGCCGCTTTCATTAGTTGTCCCAGCAATTTAATAGTTGTATTTAAAGTCATGATCATCTCCACCATTAAGCATCTCCACCATTAAGCATGTGCCAACCTTCCAACAATGGTGGAACAACAACGACGCAAAGCAGCACCTGAGCAAGCAACTACAACTCGCAAGGCCGACTGTCTATCAAACAACAGGCAATAGGATGTGTCCAAGGTAGTATAGAGGCTGCAGGGAATATAATGGTACACGGAAACTAAAGCATCACAATAAGGATAGCAATAGATCAACTGAAGGGAGTAAAGACTAGAAATGCAAAATAGGTAGAAGGGGGGAGAATGCTCTCCTGGGAAACACTGCCGGATATTCATATCCGAAGAACTTGTCGATACTCGCATCAACTCATCGTCCTAATCCGCGAAGAAGCAAACACTAGAAGAAATACTGGATGCACTATTTAATACTACGGCAAAAGATCCGGCATGATCATGATATGATGCATGGCATGACAAAGATGCGGTGCAGTTAGGCAATATTAAGCGGAACCGGGGTCCCGACAATTAAATTTAATGTTCGAGTTGTTTAGAAACCCCGCAATTTAAATGTTGTATTAATAGGGCAAAATATGGCATCGGTTCTCTACGCAAATTTAAATGGAGCCAATACAAGACAAGAATAGTCGCACATGCACTCCATATTTGATTATTATGTGAATTGCATAATTAACCCACAAACCACCAGATTATATGCATATAGGGATGAATGATTTAAATGAAACAATATATTGCATATTATAAAAATAGGGACTAGGTCAGGGTCTCACGATTTAGATCGAAGAGGCGGAAGGAGGGTCTTCAGGTCATAGTTTAAGTAGCCGATTTCGTGAAAGCAGCCGACACAGTGAAGAATACCTTGTCGAGGGCGGTGGTGTCATACATCGGACTCCGGTGCAGCGTGACGAGACGAAGTCAAACTTGACGAAGTAGAAGACCCATGAAACAAGGGCAGACCAAGAAGACAAGAAGGTAGGACGATTCCAAAACTCTTATGAGCATTTTGTCGAGCATGTGGCCAACGAGACATTTAGTAGGCGAGATAACATTGGACTGATACACCAACGGGAGGAGACATTGTCCAGCACCAGATAACAAAGCTAGGAGAAATTGTATTGATCAGAATTTTGACAGACAAAAGAAACACACGCACGCTGTCGCCTGGCTAGACTGCACGGAAACAGAACAAGGTAGAGCAGGATACTACCAGCGGTTGACGCGAGCTACACGGAGGGGCAGGATGGTTGTCTCTCGCACCACTAGTGCACCCCCCCCCCTCTAACACCGGTTTGGAGGCTCTAACAGCGGTTGTAGAACCGCTGTTGAGGGTTCGGTGTTAGAGGGGGCCCCCTTTAACACCGGTTCTTATACGAACCGGTGTTAAAGGGTGGCGCACGTGGGGCTGCCGCAGGGCTCAGCCCCCCCCTTTAACACCGATTCATAACACGAACCGGTGTTAAAGGTTCTGCTTCTTGGCAGAAAAGGAGATAAATCTACGCCATGGCGAGTTACGCCCTGCCGCTCGGCATATTTCGTGGCGGCGGGGGGGGAGGGAGGGGAATCGATCGGGAGCGGTATACACATACATCGTCATCGGTACATACGAGTACATGAATAATTAAGCAACTATTATTATACACAACATCGTCATTGTGTGGTATTCTCCGTAAACGTTGAAGCATCAAGTACAAGACAAACACATTCAATCATATATACAATGTTCATTTTGGTGGATATCTAAAGAGTTCTCTGCCAGGCGTGACAACCTCATCAAGTATGAACCCCGCCAATTCCTCTTGAATGGCTCGTATGCGGTCAAATGGTAGGAGTTGGTCCCGCATCCGTTCGATCTGAATATATATGAAGAATAGGGTCAATATATATATAAGAATAAAACTCAACACAATTGATGGTAATAAAATAATGTTGTGTACTTTGTTTACTTACTCTAAGTTGTTCTAGTGCGGCTTGGCCCGTCGCACATATCGTGTTGCGAATGAACTCGCAAACATAGTACCCACATAAGTTATTGCCGTGTCCCTGATGCGCGCACTTTACGAGAATAGAGAGTTCAATCAAAATAATAATCAATAAAGCATGATATAATGGAATTGGAAGCAGAATCAAAGAGATACGCAGACCTAGCTAGCTAGTATTACTTACATTTTGGTCTACAAATTTTAGTTCTTCTGACCATTCACCCACGGCCCTGCCCGTGAACCTTTCCCAACCCTCCGCAAAGAAAATGGATAAAGGAGTAATTAATTACTTGTTGTCACGAAAGTTGCCGATCTAGTGCGATAATATGATTGAAATTACCTCTGGAGCATCTCTCTAAAGTCTGCCCATAGCTCTTTTCTTTTTAAACGAGTCCATGACAAGGACTTTTCCTGAATCAGGTTGAATGACTAGCAGAATAAAGTGGAACCTCATACGCATAACTCATCATCGATTACACTTAACATCGAGTAAGCGAAGCAGAATGTGTACAAGAGAGGGTAACGGTACTCACGAGAAGTTGTAAGGCAATAGTATTTCCCTTTTGGTTTGTTGTCTCAGTAAAGACCTTAGCAATAAATCTTCTGTTTCCCCGGGTTTGGTTCTTACCACTTCTTCATGAACTCTATTTGGGTCAACGAACCCAATGTCAAAAGGTCCTCCTTTCATGCATTCCATAACCTTTTTCCTGCATAATAGTATATACATATATGGTGAGCATATATATATATAGATGCAATTAATGAAGTGAATGAGATGAGATAGAAAATACAGAAATAGTACTTACACACAATAAAGGCTGATGGCAGCTTTGTCGAGTTCCTTCTGATTGAATAGAAAATGCAAGTCTTGAATGTTGAAGGCGATCTCGTCGTCTCCGCACAAAAAAATCTGATCTCTTATATGCGCCGTGATCCATTCTTCCTTTCTCGTCTTGCAGAAATCAAGGTACCACTTGTGCAATCTTCGCATCTTTGTTGGTAGATTCTTGAGCTCCTCTTTCTTGACGAGATTCTTCCCATACTTCCATGGCTGTATGGGGTTGGCATCGCATTTGCGCAAGTTGTCTCCCATGATGTTCAAGTATGCAATGTAAGTCATCCCCATCTCATTGGCCTTTCTTTGTAGCTCTTCCTCGTAATCATTTACGGGAGGAGCATCCCGTGTGTCAAACACTTGGAGCGGGGCGCATGATTGGTTTTCCTGCTCTCCGAGCATGGGAACTGTTTTCGGTCTGCCGCATCGCTACTTTCAGTCTCCTCGGCGCCTTGCATCCGCCTTCAAAATCTGGGCTCGAAGTCCCAAGACAAGTGGGGTTTCAGGTTTCAAAAGATTTTTGTAAAACTTCTCCACCACCGTCGGATCTATTTTCTCCTTTGGCTCGGCCCGTCTAGGTTCAAAGAATTTCTTCACCTCTTCTTCCGAGATCCTATTGGTCTCCTCGTCGCTGCGATTCCATGGTAAAACCGGCAATGGCTTGGTGGAAGGCTGCGGGACGTAGTTTTTTGAACTCTTTGGCAAGCTAGTGATGCTCTTCATGGCGGTGCTCTTACGCTTCTGTTGAGGAGATGGCTGAAGCGCCGGAGATGGCTGACGGGAGATGGCTGGCCTTACCGGAGATGGCTGCAAAGCAGAGAGATGGCTGAAGCGCTAACATCGCGGAGATGGCGGGGTGCAGTGGCCTCCAATTTGGAAGCACGATGTGTTCCTTCTTCCAAAGAATGGTTGTTTTCACTGCAAATTTGAGTTGAGTTTCCCCTTCACCTGTAGCATGGTCAAGCTGTGCTTCCTCATATTCCTTCACAACCTCATCCACCCCGACAATAGCATAGCCATCTGGAATCGGTCGGTAGTGGTAAGTTCCACCAGCTACAGGGAGGTAAGGCATAGCCGATGTACCACCTTAATGGATAAGCCCATTAATCTCACATGCAGCTCAGCGTGTTCGCTCTCCGTGATCTCATCCACGGGTATCGAGGACCCACCATTTCAAGCGTGGGTTGCACGTTCTCCGTGGAAGCCACGCTTTTCCGCCAGTGAGCACGGCAGCTTCCAATGCAGGCTCTTCGTGTCATTGAGATGGGCCGGTAGCTTGATGGTTCACATTGTGCATTCACTTGCGCCTTCGCCACAAGTGCATGTTCTATCTGTGACATCCGCTCTGTACGCTCTCTTTTTTTCTGCCGCGCCATCTGTAAGAGTCGCTCCACTCGGCAAACCCATCCTTCCACGTCATACCCCCTGTGCCTCGTGCATGTCCAGGGTGTTCTTTTTTACCGATGGCGCGTGTGAGCTGGTCATTCTCTCTGTCGGGATGGAAGGTCCTGGCAGCTGTTTCCTCGTATGCCGTGATGAGTTCAGTGACGGGTTTGGCAAGGAGGGTTGGGAAGATACACAATCCTGTTTCTGGGTCCAACCTTGCCCCGATTCTGTAGAACCAAGTCTTTGCACGTAGGTCCCACCCATGTGTCTAGGGTGTGATCCCTCTCACAGCAGGCCTTCTCAGCTTCCTCCCACTTAGGCCTCTGAGATATGTAGCCACCTGACCCTGTCCTCTGGTGATATTCCTTCTTATGGGCATTTAGCGTATTGGTTTCTGACCTCTCTGTAGCTATAGCACCTTCCTTGTATGCCACAAATTCGTGCCAGTGACGTCTTATCTTCGCATAATATGCGTCTTTGAAATCTGGAGTCTCGCGAGTTTTGACAAATTTGTTCAATTTTGTCTTCCAGTTGCGGAAAGCGTCAGCCATCTTCTTTAGAGTCCACTCTTTGACCTTTTCCTTTATAATCGGTTTGTTTTCATCCTCCTCTGGCGGAAGGGTGAAATTTACCAACAGCGAATTCCAAAGCGTTTCTTTGGATCTTTCATCGACAAAGGTACCGTCGCCCTTCTTTGGCTTATTCCAATATTCAATTATGATTGGGATTTGGTCCCTAACAACAACTCCAGCCTGACGTACAAATATGTCTGCGGCCTTCTTGGGCTCCATCGGCCTGCCATCAACACGGACTGCTTCGATCGTGAACTTTGCACGATCTTTCAACCGATGGCTCGCGCCTCGCTTGCTCTTTTTCGTAGAAGAATATGGTTGCTAGCTGGTCGATCCAAAGGGCTAAAAGAAGAAATAAGCGTTAATTAATACATGTAGAAGAAGATTGTTGGTGGAAGTCAGCAGAGGCTTAATCAATGCATATACCTCGCCGGACTTTGTAATCACTAAATTGCGTTCACCGGAGTCTTCATCTTCTCCATGACTACTTGAGTTGTCATCATGTCCCTCCAAGTCTAGATATTGTGAGGTGTCCTCATCGATAATGTTCTTCATTATTTCTTCTTCTTCAAGGTTTCTACTAAGTGGATCCATAGTTTCTAAAACAATAATATTATCTAGAGTAAGAGAGTAAACATTCAAGTGGACTTGGATTCATACGCGACAACTCGGATCTGATTTAGTGATTAAGATAAAGTACAATAATATAAGATAAAGTACATTATTAATACATCACCGGAGAATAGCTCGGGTGCATTATAGGATAAAGTATAAGATAAAGTACATTATTAATACATCACCGGAGAATAGCTCGGGTGCATTATAGGATAAAGTATAATATAGCGTACATTATTAATACATCACCGGAGAATAGCTCGGGTGCATTATAGGATAAAGTATAAGATAAAGTACATTATTAAGATAAACTAGCGAACGCTGCTCGCGATTACATGCTGAGCTCTAGCCAGAAGAGGAACCATCACCGGAGAATAGCTCGGGTGAGATCCGTGAACCTGCCAGATATTGGAGAACCTAGTCTCCAAAAGATACATGTATCGTCGTACATGCTCGTCCTCCTCCCTGATACGACGACGTACCACCTCCTCAGGGGCTGGCTCCCTCTGCACCGCTCCTGGACCTCGTGGACGCCACCAAAGAAGCTCGGGGTCGACGATGATACCCGGATTCCTCACCAAGCTACGAGTCCCGACAGGTAGCACCTTCTAGTGCCAACCCGGCGGAGCCCATACTCGGACATCCCCGACGGAGTCCACTAGGCTCAGACGAGATGGACGCGGCATAACTAAATAATAGCAATAAACAATCATAAAACATAAACAGTAACTAAATCACTAAGTATATATTGCCCTAATAACAATAACCCTAAACCTATCACTAACTAAACTAAACCTCATTAACTAAGTATTCTAACTAAACCTAATCCCTAATAAACCCCAATCCCTAATAAAACCCTAAGCCCTAATAATAAACTAACTAAAATCCCTAACTAAATCACTACTAAAATTCCTAACTAAATCACTAACTAAATCACTACTAAAATCCCTAACTAAAATCCCTAACTAAAATCCCTAACTAAAATCCCTAACTAAAATCCCTAACTAAATCACTACTAAAATCCCTAACTAAATCACTAACTAAATCACTACTAAAATCCCTAACTAAAATCCCTAACTAAATCACTACTAAAATCCCTAATTAACTAAATCCCTAATTAACTAAAATCCCTAACTAAATCACTACTAACTAAATCCCTAACTAACTAATCGCCATCACTTCCACGCCGCTGTGACCTCCTGCCAGTCGCCCTCGCCGCGACCTCCACACCGGCTGCCCTAGCGCTTAGTGTAAACGCTCGGTCTGCCTCCCTAGCGCGACCGCGCCTCAGGTTGTGCTGCTGCCCCTGAATAAGCGCCTCGACCTGCAGACGGGGGAGCGAAGGGGAGGGGCGGCGGTGTGTACCTCTGGCCGGGGGCACACGCGAGGCGGCTGGAGTGGCGATGGCGGCTGGAGTGGCAGGCGCTCCCGCGGGATGGCGACGGCGACCGACTGGGGGAAATCGATCTGGCTGGGGGAAGAAGGAAGGGGTGGCGCGCGTGTTATAACCCCCCCTTTAACACCGGTTCGTGGCTGGAACCGGTGTTAAAGGGTGGATTGTTGCCGACTTCTTTAACACCGGTTCTAGCCACGACCGTGTTAAAGGGGGTGGGCAACGAATAATAAAGTTTTTTTAACACCGGTTCGGGGCTAGAACCGGTGTTAAAGGGGGGGCATTTATTTCATGCATTAAAGGGGTGGGGGCATTTATAATTCAAAAAATAGGATATGAATTTAGAAAATTCATATCTTATTCATTTCAACTCAGAAAAATATGAATAATATATTATAATTTTCAGAAAAATAATATCTATCCATTCATGTAAAAACATTTTATATTTACTTTAGATGAAAATTTTCAAAATGATTAAAACACTTACATATAAATTTTGATTATTCAATTCAAACAAAAATAAATTGTCAAATCCTAAAACTTTGAACATAAGAAATATTAAGCATCTACAAAGGAATCTAACCCTATTTTATTAGAGCAAATCATATTTTATTTTGTATTAACATTTTTGAATTGATTGGATATTTAAATGCCGCATCTTTTGTATACACTTGAATCTGACAAAGCCTCGCTCAACTTGCATTGGATTTTTGATAAAATAGCATATTGTGAACCTAAAAATGATTTTTGTAAAAAATCATGAGCATCGTATCATGTACCTGTAGTTCATATCTGACCCACTTCCACGATTCGGCAGGAATTTATCTTTTCACCAGTAGCTGGGAAAGGTTTGAGATCCCCACGAACCGGTGTTAAAGGGGTGCGGTAGCTAAACGAAATAAATGTGCCTTTAACACCGGTTCGTATCGAACCTGTTAAAGGGTGGGGGCATTTATTTCATGCATTAAAGGGGTGGGGGCATTTATAATTCAAAAAATAGGATATGAATTTAGAAAATTCATATCTTATTCATTTCAAGTTAGAAAAATATGAATAATATATTATAATTTTCAGAAAAATAATATCTATCCATTCATGTAAAAACATTTTATATTTACTTTAGATGAAATTTTTCAAAATGATTAAAACACTTACATATAAATTTTGATTATTCAATTCAAACAAAAATAAATTGTCAAATCCTAAAACTTTGAACATAAGAAATATTAAGCATCTAAAAAGGAATCTAACCCTATTTTATTAGAGCAAATCATATTTTATTTTGTATTAACATTTTTGAATTGATTGGATATTTAAATGCCGCATCTTTTGTATACACTTGAATCTGACAAAGCCTCGCTCAACTTGCATTGGATTTTTGATAAAATAGCATATTGTGAACCTAAAAATGATTTTTGTAAAAAATCATGAGCATCGTATCATGTACCTGTAGTTCATATCTGACCCACTTCCTGCCGATTCGGCAGGAATTTGTCTTCTTCACCAGAGCTGGACGGAAAGGTTTCAGATCCCCCTGTTGGTACATTGTCCATAAAAGGTGGTCTAGTATTTTTGTAAAATGTGGTGGTGGTTTTTTGAGTTAGCCATTTGGTGGTTGCTTCACAAAACCGTCCGTTATTTATGCTCGAAAAATGGAAAATGCCTTTTTGGTGCGATAAAAAGGAAAACTTTCTCTTGCAACATTGTTTACCATGCCATGATGCACATGTATGCACAATATGGCCATATTATCACAAACTATGCCTTGATTCTAGCCATAACATTGGTCATTTGACCCGAAAGCCAAGAAACCTCGAATGAGATAGGTCATTTTGTGAAGGAGATAGAACTGGAATTAAAATATAGAATGCAACTAATAGTAAGTTACATAAAGCACGACTGAAAATTAAGATACATAAAAGAACTGAAAATTAAGATACATGGCCAGATTAAGTAACAATCGGCCGAACTTGTTTCGGAATGTTGGAGTGATTCAGTCATGCTCCTGCCTACACCTGTAATACTCACCACTATAGTCGTCGTACTCACCGCCGCTGTCATCGCTGTCATCATCGGGGTCGCCGTAATTGAACCTTGAAGGCTGAGTACGCGTGGGCTGGACTTAAGGGTAGCACAGACGGGGGTTAGAGTCGGCGGCAGTGTCATAGGCCATGACACTCTGGAGAGTCCGACCGCGCCACCATAGACGACGACCGGCCTCGTTGAAGTTCGGAGGAGGTGGGCCGTCCTCCTCGTGCCTGGCGAGCGCCCTCTCACGCCGATCCACGAAGAAGGCTTCCCAAGTAGGGAAATAGTCGGGATGCCATCAGGATTCTCCGCTGCTCCGGCGTGAGCTCAAGTAGTAGTGGTTCGTGATGGCCATCATCCGGCGCCACACCTAGAGGGACAGGAGGAACTGCACGCCCGGTGCTCAAAGATCCAATGACGGGGACACAAGAGTTTAGTGCTACGGTGGAAGCCATGGGAAAGAGTGATGAGGTTGCAGATATGAGTCTAGAGATGTGCAATGACAATGGAGGCCAACCCTACATATATATATAGTGAAGAACTGGCGGGAAGAACTGGAGGGAAGAACTGGCGGGAAAAAATGGCGGGAAGAAAAATGGCTCAATTAATACATATAGTCAATCTTATGATCGCGTCGGCCGTAACCATGGAGTATCAACACCGTTTAACAGGATGGTTGGGTCAGTCTTCACTCTGAAGGGTGGAATTTCATCAAACTTATTATAATCTTCCGACATATGTCATCTTGTCCTCCACTCCCATGATGTTTCTTTTCCCTGAAAGAACTATGTGACGCTTTGGCTCATCGTGTGATGTATCTGTTTGCTTATTTTTTCTTTTTTTCGGTTTGGTAGACATGTCCTTCACATAGAAAACCTGAGCCACATCATTGGCTAAGACAAATGGTTCGTCTAAGTTCTTGTCTACCTTCGTAAGATTGTTGAGATCCACCGTTGTCATTCCGTACTTCTTGTCTACCTCAACCCCCCTCCTGTTAGCTTGACCCATTTGCATCGAAACAAGGGGACCTTAAAATTAGGTCCATAGTCAAGTTCCCATATCTCCTCTATGAACCCATAATACATGGTCTTTTGCCCATTGTCTTCTGCTGCATCGAAGCAGACACCACTATTTTGGTTGGTGCTCTTTTTATCTTGGCCTATCGTGTAAAATGTATTCCCATTTATCTCGTACCCTTGGAAAGTACATACAGTCGAAGATGGTGTCCTGGCCAACAAGTATAGTTGATCCCCAATAGTGGTGTTATTCGTGAGAAGTCTTTACAGCCAGCCGCCAAAACTCGCCATGTGTTCACTTATAATCCATTCATCGACCGCCCGGGTGTTTGAGGCGTATTAAATTCTTGTGTTCATTGATATACGGGGCAACCAAGATAGATCTTTGTAAAACCGTGTAGGGTGCTTGATTGAGAGAATGCCCGTCCCTACATATCATTGCTTTACATCCTAGGGTGCCTTTTCCACGCAGTCTCCCCTCATGTCGTGATTCTGGAACACCAATCGCCTTAAGGTCAGGAATAAAATCAACACAGAACTCAATGACCTCCTCTGTTACATAGCCCTTGGAGATGCTTCCTTCTGGCCTAGCACGGTTATGAACATATTTCTTTAAGACTCCCATGTACCTCTCAAAGGGGAACATATTGTGTAGAAATACAGGACCGAGAATGGCAATCTCTTCTACTAGGTGAACCAGGAGATGCGTTATAATATTGAAGAAGGATGGTGGGAGCACCAACTCAAAGCTGACAAGACATTGGGCCACATACATGTCGTAACCGGTAGGCTTTCTGGATCGATTACCTTCTGAGATATTGCATTGAGGAATGCACATAGCTTCACAATGGGTACTCGAACATTTTCAGGTAGAAGCCCCCTCAATGCAATCGGAAGCAATTGTGTCATAATCAGTGGCAGTCATGAGACTTCAGGTTTTGGAATTTTTTCTCTGCCATATTTATAATTCCCTTTATATTCGACGAGAATCCAAACGGGACCTTGATACTGCTCAGGCATTCAAAAAAGATTTCCTTCTCTGCTTTAGTAAGAGCGTAGCTGGCAGGAGTTAAGTGGCATCGTTTACCCTTCTCGTTCTCAGGATGCATAGGCTCTTCAAGGTCTTTCAGACGTTGCTGGTCCTGCCGTGCTTCCGGTGTATCTTTTGTCTTCCCATACACTCCTAGGAAGCCTAGCAGGTTCACGCAAACATTCTTCGTCATGTGCATCACGTCGACTGAAGAGCGGACCTCTAAGACTTTCCAATAGGGTAGGTCCCAAAATATAGATTGCTTCTTCCACATGGGCACGTGTCCGGCATCATCATTCGGAACAGATAGACTGCCAGGACCTTTTCCAAAGATTACTTCTAGGTCCTTGACCATACCAAATACCTCCTCACCGGTACGGAGGACAGGCTTCCTCCGGGGTTCTGCCAGACGTTTGAAATGCTTGCCTTTCTTTCTTACTGGATGCAGGTTCGGAAGAAATCGACGATACCCTAGGTACACAACCTTCTTACATTTATCCAAATATACACTTTCAGTCTCATCTAAACAGTGTGTGCATGCATTGTATCCCTTGTTTGTCTGCCCTGAAATGTTACTAAGAGCAGGCCAATCATTGATGGTTACGAAAAGCAATGCTCGTAGGTCAAATGGCTCCCCTTTGTGCTCATCCCACATACGTTCACCTGGTTTGGCCCACAGCTGTAAAAGTTCTTCAACTAATGGCCTTAGGTACACATCAAAGTCGTTGCCGGGTTGCCTCGGGCCTTGGATGAGCACTGGCATCATAATGAACTTCCTCTTCATACACAACCAAGGAGGAAGGTTATAGATACATAGAGTCACAGGCCAGGTGTTGTGACTGCAGCTCTGCTCACCAAAAGGATTCATGCCATCTGTACTTAGACCAAACCTTAAGTTCCTTGCGTCACGTGCGAAGTCCGGGTACTCTCGCTCGACTTTTATCCACTGTGACCCATCAGCGGGGTGTCTCAACATCGCGTCTTTCTTACGGTCTTCCATGTGCCATCACAACAACTTGGAATGCTCTTTATTTCTGAAGAGATGTTTTAACCGTGGTATTATAGGAGCATACCACATAACCTTGGCAGGAACCTTCTTCCTAGGGGCCTCGCCCTCAACATCGCCAGGATCGGTTTGTCTGATCTTATACCGCAGTGCAGTGCATACCGGGCATGCATCCAAATTTTCGTACTTCTCACCGCGGTAGAGGATGCAGTCATTAATGCAGACATGTATCTTCTGCACGTCTAATCCTAGAGGGCAGACAACCTTCTTTGCTTGGTATGTCTTGTCAGCAACTCATTATTTCTTGGAAGAAGATTCTTCATTTTTACCAACAACTTTGAAAATCTGTCATCGGTCACACCGTTCTCGCCTTCCATTGCAGCAAATCAGTGGTACCTAGCTTTTTGTGGCCATCTTCGCAAGTTGGGTACAACAATGTTTTGTGATCCTTTAACATCTGCTCCAGCTTCTCCTTCTCCTTTTCAGTTTCACATTCTTCCTTTGCATCAGTAATGGCCCGACCAAGATCGTCATCAGCGGGCCCATCTACTGCCTCTTGATCTTCATTATCTACCCCGTTGCGTATCATCATATTCGGATACATATTATGATAGTTGTCATCATCCTCTTCTTCTTCGTTGTCTTCCATCACAACCTTTTCTCCGTGCTTGGTCCAACAATTATAGCCGGGCATGAAACCGGATCGAAGCGGTGGGCGTGAATGGTTCTGGTTTTGAGTAGTCTTTCTTGTTCGACGGTGAACACACGGACAACATAAAACCATTGTGACCATGGTTTGCATTAGCCACAACGATGAAATTTTGGAGGCCCGTAATGTACTCGGAAGTGGTGGTCACCGTACATCCATTGCGGTTCATCTGCATTAATATATAGTATATATCAAAAATAATAGGAGATGACCATTTATATATATAGTACATCAATGACACATGAAAGGATAGTTGACCTCGAGAGAAGGAAAGAGCAACGAGAAAACTTATTTTGAGCTCTCGGGCATTTCACCAAAAACCTCTTGTGCATACCGAAAAAAAACAAACTAGCAAACTTCACACCCTCTTGCTAGGCTCCAAAATGAGATAGTGAAAAATAGAAGAGTGGGGTGTGGGCTACGGTGTCTTATATAGCCACCCCTTAACAGGTTCAAGCCACGAACCGGTGTTAAAAGGGGCCATCAGTGGGGGCCTTTAACACCGGTTCGTACATACCTAACCGGTGTTAAAGGGGGGCTCCTTTTTGCTGACGCCACGCTGGTACAGCCCCTTCAACACCGGTTCAATAGAAGAACCGTGTTAAAGCCCATTCAGGCTCAACCAAAGGCCTCTTCACTAGTGCATGCAGCCATAAGGGGACATGACCTGGTGCCCAGAGCAGCACGGGAGGAACAAGCATGAGAGCCAGCTGGCTGAACGGCACCAAGCGGCGAGGTTGGCAAGGACTCGAGATGGTAGGCAGCCACAGAGGTAGACATGCGCAGCAGCTGATGGCGTGTGGCACAAAGTAGAGAAGATGGTTGACCCGGTGAACAGGAGCGGGGACAAACCTCGATCCAAGGAGTCTTGCCTCGATCGAGAGAGTGCGAGAAAAGAAATCAAAGGGGATCTGCGCTGCCTGGGGTCATGAGGAGTTGATCGATCTGGATAGTGGTGTGTGGAGTTTGGTCCAAGCAGGTAGGTAGCAGGAGTGGGGCTTGGTGGTGTGCATCGATTAAATCATGCTGAAGCACACGGCTACACAAGAAATCAAGTAAATTTAGTGGTTCATGCCATGGAAAATATTGAAAGATGAGGCCTGATGGAGTCTCACGACCTACAGATAGGAAAAATAGAGGCGTACCAACTCAACAGAAGCTCACCGGCGGCAAGATCTGACGAAGAAAACTGTAAGACTTTAGGAAAGAAGGTGGAGAATTTTGGACAGATCCAAAACTTATATTTGGGCTAGGGTTTTGGATAGGAAAAAGGGACTGAACTATTTATATAGTCCAAAGTAGATTAGATGGGACTAGTTTTGGACCCAAACGTTAGACGGGTTTTTTGCCTAATTTTATTTTTAGTGAAATAAGAAAAACTTTATGATCACGTAACGGACCGGAAAAATATTGTTTTAATTTAAAATAACAAAGAGAGGTGACGCCTTAATATATATTAGACCGTACGGATATTTTAGAAAAACAAAATACGGTGTTTAATAAAAAAATACTTTTGCGCTTAGAAAAATGCAAGAAAAATATGCATGATGACATGACGATGCTCAAATGCAATATAGCATGATGACATGACCATGGGTCATGATGATGCGCAACACAAAAACACCGCGATTTTCTAGTAGTGGTTTTAGCGGGACACCACATGTATCCATGTGTGGTTCATGAAAAGAACACACATGCAATGACACTGGTGGATCCATATGTGGTTTGTGAAAAGAACAGACATGCAATATCACTAGGTGGATCCATGTGTGATTTGTTTACAGGAACATACATGCAATGACACTAGGTGGATCCATGTGTGGTTCGTTTAGAAAAACAGACATGAATGACTCTAGTTGTGGTTCATGAAAAGAACACACATGCAATGACACTGGTGGATCCATGTGTGGTTTGTGAAAAGAACAGACATGCAATCACACAAGGTGGATCCATGTGTGGTTTGTTTAGAGGAACAGACATGCAATGACACTGGGTGGATCCATGTGTGGTTGGTTTAGAAGAACACACATGCAATGAACACACATGCAATGACACTCGTGGATCCATGTGTGGTTTGTGAAAAGAACAGACATGCAATCACACTAGGTGGATCCATGTGTGGTTTGTTTAGAGGAACATACATGCAATGACACTGGGTGTGGTTCATTAAAAGAACAGACATGCAATCACACTAGGTGGATGCATGTGTGGTTCATGGAAAGAACAGACATGCAATGACTCTAGTTGTGGTTCATGAAAAGAACACACATGCAATGATACTGGTGGATCCATGTGTGGTTTTGAGATAAACATATATGCAATGACACTGGTGGATCCATGTGTGGTTTGTGAAAAGAACAGACATGCAATCACACTAGGTGGATCCATGTGTGGTTTATTTAGAGGAACAGACATGCAACGACACTGGGTGTGGTTCATGAAAAGAACAGACATGCAATGACACTGGTGGATCCATATGTGGTTTGTGTAAGGAATAGACATGCAATGACTCTAGCTCTGGTTCATGAAAAGAACAGACATGCAATCACACTAGGTGGATCCATGTGTGGTTTGTTTAGAGGAACCAACATGCAATGACACTGGGTGTGGTTCATGAAAAGAACAGACATTCAATGACACTGGTGAATCCATATGTGGTTTGTGGAAGGAACAGATATGCAATGACTCTAGATGTGGTTCATGAAAAGAACGGACATGCAATGACACTGGTGGATCCATGTGTGGTTCATGAGAAGAACAAACATGCAATGACACTCGTGGATCCATGTGTGGTTTGTGAGAAGAACATACACGCAATGACACTGGCTGTGGTTCATGAGAAGAACACACTTGCAATAACACTAGTGGATCCATGTGTGGTTTGTGAAAAGAACAGACATGCAATCACACTAGGTGGATCCATGTGTGGTTTGTTTAGAGGAACGGGCATGCAATGAAACTGGGTGTGGTTCATGAAAATAACAAACATGCGATGACACTGGTGGATCCATATGTAGTTTGTGGAAGGAACATACATGCAATAACTCTAGCTGTGGTTCATGAAAAGAACAGACATGCAATGACACTGGTGGATCCATGTGTGGTTCATGAGAAGAACACACATCCAATGACACTGGTGGATCCATGTGTGGTTTGTGAGAAGAACATACATGCAATGACAGTGGTGGATACTTGTGTGGTTTGTGAGAAGAATCGACATGCAACGACACAGGCTGTGGTTCATGAGAAAAATACACATGCAATGACAATGGTGGATCCTTGTGTGGTTTGTGAGAAGAACATACATCTAATGACACTGGCTGTGCTTCATCAGAAGACCACACATGCAATGACACTGGTGGATCCATGTGTGGTTCATGAGAAGAACAGACATGCAATCACACTAGGTGGATCCATGTGTGGTTTGGGGAAAGAACAGACATGCAATGACTCTAGCTGTGGTTCATGAAAAGAACACACATGCAATGACACTGGTGTATCCATCTGTCGTTCATGAAAAGAACACACATGCAATGACACTGGTGTATCTATGTGTGGTTCATGAAAACAACACACATGCAATGACACTAGGTGGATCCATGTGTGGTTTGCGAAAAGAATGTATATGCAATGACACTGGGTGGATCCATGTGTGGTTTGTTTAGAAGAACACACATGCAATGACTCTTGTTGTGGTTCATGAAAAGAACACACATGCAATGACACTGGTGGATCCATGTGTGGTTTGTGAAAAGAACAGACATGCAATCACACTAGGTGGATCCATGTGTGGTTTGTTTAGAGGAACAGACATGCAATGACACTGGGTGGATCCATGTGTGGTTCGTTTAGAAAAACAGACATGAATGACTCTAGTTGTGGTTCATGAAAAGAACACACATGCAATGACACTGGTGGATCCATGTGTGGTTTGTGAAAAGAACAGACATGCAATCACACAAGGTGGATCCATGTGTGGTTTGTTTAGAGGAACAGACATGCAATGACACTGGGTGGATCCATGTGTGGTTGGTTTAGAAGAACACACATGCAATGAACACACATGCAATGACACTCGTGGATCCATGTGTGGTTTGTGAAAAGAACAGACATGCAATCACACTAGGTGGATCCATGTGTGGTTTGTTTAGAGGAACATACATGCAATGACACTGGGTGTGGTTCATTAAAAGAACAGACATGCAATCACACTAGGTGGATGCATGTGTGGTTCATGGAAAGAACAGACATGCAATGACTCTAGTTGTGGTTCATGAAAAGAACACACATGCAATGATACTGGTGGATCCATGTGTGGTTTTGAGCAGAACATATATGCAATGACACTGGTGGATCCATGTGTGGTTTGTGAAAAGAACAGACATGCAATCACACTAGGTGGATCCATGTGTGGTTTATTTAGAGGAACAGACATGCAACGACACTGGGTGTGGTTCATGAAAAGAACAGACATGCAATGACACTGGTGGATCCATATGTGGTTTGTGTAAGGAATAGACATGCAATGACTCTAGCTCTGGTTCATGAAAAGAACAGACATGCAATCACACTAGGTGGATCCATGTGTGGTTTGTTTAGAGGAACAAACATGCAATGACACTGGGTGTGGTTCATGAAAACAACAGACATTCAATGACACTGGTGAATCCATATGTGGTTTGTGGAAGGAACAGATATGCAATGACTCTAGATGTGGTTCATGAAAAGAACGGACATGCAATGACACTGGTGGATCCATGTGTGGTTCATGAGAAGAACAAACATGCAATGACACTCGTGGATCCATGTGTGGTTTGTGAGAAGAACATACACGCAATGACACTGGCTGTGGTTCATGAGAAGAACACACTTGCAATAACACTAGTGGATCCATGTGTGGTTTGTGAAAAGAACAGACATGCAATCACACTAGGTGGATCCATGTGTGGTTTGTTTAGAGGAACGGGCATGCAATGAAACTGGGTGTGGTTCATGAAAATAACAAACATGCGATGACACTGGTGGATCCATATGTAGTTTGTGGAAGGAACATACATGCAATAACTCTAGCTGTGGTTCATGAAAAGAACAGACATGCAATGACACTGGTGGATCCATGTGTGGTTCATGAGAAGAACACACATCCAATGACACTGGTGGATCCATGTGTGGTTTGTGAGAAGAACATACATGCAATGACAGTGGTGGATACTTGTGTGGTTTGTGAGAAGAATCGACATGCAACGACACAGGCTGTGGTTCATGAGAAAAATACACATGCAATGACAATGGTGGATCCTTGTGTGGTTTGTGAGAAGAACATACATCTAATGACACTGGCTGTGCTTCATCAGAAGACCACACATGCAATGACACTGGTGGATCCATGTGTGGTTCATGAGAAGAACAGACATGCAATCACACTAGGTGGATCCATGTGTGGTTTGGGGAAAGAACAGACATGCAATGACTCTAGCTGTGGTTCATGAAAAGAACACACATGCAATGACACTGGTGTATCCATCTGTCGTTCATGAAAAGAACACACATGCAATGACACTGGTGTATCTATGTGTGGTTCATGAAAACAACACACATGCAATGACACTAGGTGGATCCATGTGTGGTTTGCGAAAAGAATGACATGCAATGACACTGGGTGGATCCATGTGTGGTTTGTTTAGAAGAACACACATGCAATGACTCTTGTTGTGGTTCATGAAAAGAACACACATGCAATGACACTGGTGGATCCATGTGTGGTTTGTGAAAAGAACAGACATGCAATCACACTAGGTGGATCCATGTGTGGTTTGTTTAGAGGAACAGACATGCAATGACACTGGGTGGATCCATGTGTGGTTTGTTTAGAAGAACACACATGCAATGACTCTGGTTGTGATTCATGAAAAGAACACACATGCAATGACACTGGTGGATCCATGTGTGGTTTGTGAAAAGAACAGACATGCAATCACACTAGGTGGATCCATGTGTGGTTTGTTTAGAGGAACAGACATGCAATGACACTGGGTGGATCCATGTGTGGTTTTTAGAAGAACACACATGCAATGACTCTGGCTGTGGTTCATGAAAAGAACACACATGCAATGACACTGGTGGATCCATGTGTGGTTCATGAGAAGAACACACATCCAATGACACTAGTGGATCCATGTGTGATTTGTGACAAGAACAGACATGCAATGACAGTGGTGGATACTTATGTGGTTTGTGAGAAGAACAGACATGTAATGACATTGGCTGTGGTTCATGAGAAGAACATACATGCAATGAATCTGGTGGATCCTTGTGTTGTTTGTGATAAGAACATACATCCAATGACACTGGATGTGGTTCATGAGAAGAACACACATGCAATGACACTGGTGGATCCACGTGTGGTTCATGAGAAGAACAGACATGCAATCACTTTAGGTGGATCCATGTGTGGTTTGTGGAAAGAACAAACATGCAATCACTCTAGCTGTGGTTCATTAAAAGAACACACATGCAATGACACTGGTGTATCCATGTGTGGTTCATGAAAAAAACACATGCAATGACACTGGTGGATCCATGTGTGGTTTGTGAAAAGAACAGACATGCAATCACACTAGGTGGATCCATGTGTGATTTGTTTAGAGGAACAGACATGCAATGACACTGGGTGGATCCATGTGTGGTTTGTTTAGAAGAACAGACATGCAATGACTCTAGTTGTGGTTCATGAAAAGAACACACATGCAATGACACTGGTGGATCCATGTGTGGTTTGTGAAAAGAACAGACATGCAATCACACAAGGTGGATCCATGTGTGGTTTGTTTAGAGGAACAGACATGCAATGACACTAGGTGGATCCATGTGTGGTTGGTTTAGAAGAACACACTTGCAATGACACTAGTTGTTGTTCATGAAAAGAACACACATGCAATGACACTCGTGGATCCATGTGTGGTTTGTGAAAAGAACAAATATGCAATCACACGAGGTGGATCCATGTGTGGTTTGTTTAGAGGCACATACATGCAATGACACTGGGTGTGGTACATTAAAAGAACACACATGCAATCACACTAGGTGGATGCATGTGTGGTTCATGGAAAGAACAGACAAGCAATGACTATAGTTGTGGTTCATGAAAAGAACACACATGCAATGACATTGGTGGATCCATGTGTTGTTTGTGAGAAGAACATACATGCAATGACACTGGTGGATCCATGTGTGGTTTGTGAAAAGAACAGACACGCAATCACACTAGGTGGATCCATGTGTGGTTTGTTTAGAGGAACAAACATGCAATGACACTGGGTGTGGTTCATGAAAAGAACAGACATTCAATGACACTGGTGAATCCATATGTGGTTTGTGGAAGGAACAGATATGCAATGACTCTAGATGTGGTTCATGAAAAGAACGGACATGCAATGACACTGGTGGATCCATGTGTGGTTCATGAGAAGAACAAACATGCAATGACACTCGTGGATCCATGTGTGGTTTGTGAGAAGAACATACACGCAATGACACTGGCTGTGGTTCATGAGAAGAACACACTTGCAATAACACTAGTGGATCCATGTGTGGTTTGTGAAAAGAACAGACATGCAATCACACTAGGTGGATCCATGTGTGGTTTGTTTAGAGGAACGGGCATGCAATGAAACTGGGTGTGGTTCATGAAAATAACAAACATGCGATGACACTGGTGGATCCATATGTAGTTTGTGGAAGGAACATACATGCAATAACTCTAGCTGTGGTTCATGAAAAGAACAGACATGCAATGACACTGGTGGATCCATGTG
The DNA here is from genome assembly GCA_023614405.1 of Avena insularis. Lineage (NCBI taxonomy): Eukaryota > Viridiplantae > Streptophyta > Magnoliopsida > Poales > Poaceae > Avena > Avena insularis. The sequence continues at coordinate 204,438,225 of CM042694.1, forward strand.
GTTCATGAGAAGAACACACATCCAATGACACTGGTGGATCCATGTGTGGTTTGTGAGAAGAACATACATGCAATGACAGTGGTGGATACTTGTGTGGTTTGTGAGAAGAATCGACATGCAACGACACAGGCTGTGGTTCATGAGAAAAATACACATGCAATGACAATGGTGGATCCTTGTGTGGTTTGTGAGAAGAACATACATCTAATGACACCGGCATGCTTCAGGTAAGACCACATGCAATGACACTGGTGGATCCATGTGTGGTTCATGAGAAGAACAGACATGCAATCACACTAGGTGGATCCATGTGGTTTGGGAAAACAGACATGCAATGACTCTAGTGGTTCATGAAAAGAACACACATGCAATGACACTGGTGTATCCATCTGTCGTTCATGAAAAGAACACACATGCAATGACACTGGTGTATCTATGTGTGGTTCATGAAAACAACACACATGCAATGACACTAGGTGGATCCATGTGTGGTTTGCGAAAAGAACAGACATGCAATGACACTGGGTGGATCCATGTGTGGTTTGTTTAGAAGAACACACATGCAATGACTCTTGTTGTGGTTCATGAAAAGAACACACATGCAATGACACTGGTGGATCCATGTGTGGTTTGTGAAAAGAACAGACATGCAATCACACTAGGTGGATCCATGTGTGGTTTGTTTAGAGGAACAGACATGCAATGACACTGGGTGGATCCATGTGTGGTTTGTTTAGAAGAACACACATGCAATGACTCTGGTTGTGATTCATGAAAAGAACACACATGCAATGACACTGGTGGATCCATGTGTGGTTTGTGAAAAGAACAGACATGCAATCACACTAGGTGGATCCATGTGTGGTTTGTTTAGAGGAACAGACATGCAATGACACTGGTTGATCCATGTGTGGTTTTAGAAGAACACACATGCAATGACTCGCTGTGGTTCATGAAAAGAACACACATGCAATGACACTGGTGGATCCATGTGTGGTTCATGAGAAGAACACACATCCAATGACACTAGTGGATCCATGTGTGATTTGTGACAAGAACAGACATGCAATGACACTGGTGGATACTTATGTGGTTTGTGAGAAGAACAGACATGTAATGACATTGGCTGTGGTTCATGAGAAGAACATACATGCAATGAATCTGGTGGATCCTTGTGTTGTTTGTGATAAGAACATACATCCAATGACACTGGATGTGGTTCATGAGAAGAACACACATGCAATGACCGGTGGATCCACGTGTGGTTCATGAGAAGAACATGCAATCACTTTAGGTGGATCCATGTGTGGTTTGTGGAAAGAACAAACATGCAATCACTCTAATGTGGTTCATTAAAAGAACACACATGCAATGACACTGTATCCATGTGTGGTTCATGAAAAAACACATGCAATGACACTGTGGATCCATGTGTGGTTTGTGAAAAGAACAGACATGCAATCACACTAGGTGGATCCATGTGTGATTTGTTTAGAGGAACAGACATGCAATGACACTGGGTGGATCCATGTGTGGTTTGTTTAGAAGAACAGACATGCAATGACTCTAGTTGTGGTTCATGAAAAGAACACACATGCAATGACACTGGTGGATCCATGTGTGGTTTGTGAAAAGAACAGACATGCAATCACACAAGGTGGATCCATGTGTGGTTTGTTTAGAGGAACAGACATGCAATGACACTAGGTGGATCCATGTGTGGTTGGTTTAGAAGAACACACTTGCAATGACACTAGTTGTTGTTCATGAAAAGAACACACATGCAATGACACTCGTGGATCCATGTGTGGTTTGTGAAAAGAACAAATATGCAATCACACGAGGTGGATCCATGTGTGGTTTGTTTAGAGGCACATACATGCAATGACACTGGGTGTGGTACATTAAAAGAACACACATGCAATCACACTAGGTGGATGCATGTGTGGTTCATGGAAAGAACAGACAAGCAATGACTATAGTTGTGGTTCATGAAAAGAACACACATGCAATGACATTGGTGGATCCATGTGTTGTTTGTGAGAAGAACATACATGCAATGACACTGGTGGATCCATGTGTGGTTTGTGAAAAGAACAGACACGCAATCACACTAGGTGGATCCATGTGTGGTTTGTTTAGAGGAACAAACATGCAATGACACTGGGTGTGGTTCATGAAAAGAATAGACATGCAATGACACCGGTGGATCCATATGTGGTTTGTGGAAGGAACAGACATGCAATGACTCTAGCTGTGGTTCATGAAAAGAACAGACATGCAATCACACTAGGTGGATCCATGTGTGGTTTGTTTAGAGGAACAGACATGCAATGACACTGGGTGTTGTTCATGAGAAGAATAGACATGCAATCACACTAGGTGGATCCATGTGTGGTTTGTGGAAAGAATATACATGCAATGACTCTAGCTGTGGTTCATGAAAAGAACACACATGCAATGACACGGGTGTATCCATGTGTGGTTCATGAAAATAACACACATGCAATGACACTGGTGGATCCATGTGTGGTTTGTGAAAATAACAGACATGCGATCACACTAGGTGGATCCATGTGTGGTTTGTGAAAAGATCAGACATGCAATGACACTGGGTGGATCCATGTGTGGTTTGTAAGAACACACATGCAATGACTCTAGTTGTGGTTCATGAAAAGAACACACATGCAATGACACTGGTGGATCCATGTGTGGTTTGTGAAAAGAACAGACATGCAATGACACTGGTGGATCCATATGTGGTTTGTGTAAGGAACATACATGCAATGACTCTAGCTCTCGTTCATGAAAAGAACAGACATGCAATCACACTAGGTGGATCCATGTGTGGTTTGTTTAGAGGAACAAACATGCAATGACACTGTGTGTGGTTCATGAAAAGAATAGACATTCAATGACACTGGTGAATCCATATGTGGTTTGTGGAAGGAACAGATATGCAATGACTCTAGATGTGGTTCATGAAAAGAACGGATATGCAATGACACTGATGGATCCATGTGTGGTTCATGAGAAGAACACACATGCAATGACACTCGTGGATCCATGTGTGGTTTGTGAGAAGAACATACACGCAATGACACTGGTTGTGGTTCATGAGAAGAACACACATGCAATGACACTGGTGGATCCATGTGTGGTTTGTGAAAAGAACAGACATGCAAGCACACTAGGTGGATCCATGTGTGGTTTGTTTAGAGGAACGGGCATGCAATGACACTGGGTGTGGTTCATGAAAAGAACAAACATGCAATGACACTGGTGGATCCATATGTGGTTTGTGGAAGGAACATACATGCAATGACTCTAGCTGTGATTCACGAAAAGAAAAGACATGCAATGACACTGGTGGATCCATGTGTGGTTCATGAGAAGAACACACATCCAATGACACTGGTGGATCCATGTGTGGTTTGTGAGAAGAAATTACATGCAATGACACTGGTGGATACTTGTGTGGTTTTTGAGAAGAACAGACATGCAATGACACAGGCTGTGGTTCATGAGAAGAACACACATGCAATGACAATAGTGGATCCTTGTGTGGTTTGTGAGAAGAACATACATCTAATGACACTGGCTGTGCTTCATCAGAAGACCACACATGCAATGACACTTGTGGATCCATGTGTGGTTCATGAGAAGAACAGACATGCAATCACACTAGGTGGATCCATGTGTGGTTTGGGGAAAGAACAGACATGCAATGACTCTAGCTGTGGTTCATGAAAAGAACACACATGCAATGACAGTGGTGTATCCATGTGTGGTTCATGAAAAGAACACACATGCAATGACGCTGGTGGATCCATGTGTGGTTTGTGAAAAGAACAGACATGCAATCACACTAGGTGGATCCACGTGTGATTTGTTTAGAGGAACAGACATGCAATGACACTGGGTGGATCCATGTGTGGTTTGTTTAGAAGAACAGACATGCAATGACTCTAGTTGTGGTTCATGAAAAGAACACACATGTGATGACACTGGTGGATCCATGTGTGGTTTGTGAAAAGAACAAATATGCAATCACACGAGGTGGATCCATGTGTGGTTTGTTTAGAGGCACATACATGCAATGACACTGGGTGTGGTACATTAAAAGAACAGACATGCAATCACACTAGGTGGATGCATGTGTGGTTCATGGAAAGAACAGACAAGCAATGACTATAGTTGTGGTTCATGAAAAGAACACACATGCAATGACACTGGTGGATCCATGTGTGGTTTGTGAAAAGAACATACATGCAATCACACTAGGTGGATCCATGTGTGGTTTATTTAGAGGAACAGACATGCAACGACACTGGGTGTGGTTCATGAAAAGAATAGACATGCAATGACACCGGTGGATCCATATGTGGTTTGTGGAAGGAACAGACATGCAATGACTCTAGTTGTGGTTTATGAAAAGAACATACATGCAATCACACTAGGTGGATCCATGTGTGGTTTGTTTAGAGGAACAAACATGCAATGACACTAGGTGTTGTTTATGAGAAGAACAGACATGCAATCACAATAGGTGGATCCATGTGTGGTTTGTGGAAAGAACATACATGCAATGACTCTAGCTGTGGTTCATGAGAAGAACACACATCCAATGACACTGGTGTATCCATGTGTGGTTCATGAAAAGAACATACATGCAATGACACTGGTGGATCCATGTGTGGTTTTTGAAAAGAACAGACATGCAAACAAACTAGGTGGATCCATGTGTGCTTTGTGAAAAGAACAGACATGCAATCACACTAGGTGGATCCATGTGTGGTTTGTTTAGAGGAATAGACATGCAATGACACTGGGTGTGGTTCATGAAAAGAACAGACATGCAATGACACTGGTGGATCCATATGTGGTTTGTGTAAGGAATAGACATGCAATGACTCTAGCTCTGGTTCATGAAAAGAACAGACATGCAATCACACTAGGTGGATCCATGTGTGGTTTGTTTAGAGGAACCAACATGCAATGACACTGGGTGTGGTTCATGAAAAGAACAGACATTCAATGACACTGGTGAATCCATATGTGGTTTGTGGAAGGAACAGATATGCAATGACTCTAGATGTGGTTCATGAAAAGAACGGACATGCAATGACACTGGTGGATCCATGTGTGGTTCATGAGAAGAACAAACATGCAATGACACTCGTGGATCCATGTGTGGTTTGTGAGAAGAACATACACGCAATGACACTGGCTGTGGTTCATGAGAAGAACACACTTGCAATAACACTAGTGGATCCATGTGTGGTTTGTGAAAAGAACAGACATGCAATCACACTAGGTGGATCCATGTGTGGTTTGTTTAGAGGAACGGGCATGCAATGAAACTGGGTGTGGTTCATGAAAATAACAAACATGCGATGACACTGGTGGATCCATATGTAGTTTGTGGAAGGAACATACATGCAATAACTCTAGCTGTGGTTCATGAAAAGAACAGACATGCAATGACACTGGTGGATCCATGTGTGGTTCATGAGAAGAACACACATCCAATGACACTGGTGGATCCATGTGTGGTTTGTGAGAAGAACATACATGCAATGACAGTGGTGGATACTTGTGTGGTTTGTGAGAAGAATCGACATGCAACGACACAGGCTGTGGTTCATGAGAAAAATACACATGCAATGACAATGGTGGATCCTTGTGTGGTTTGTGAGAAGAACATACATCTAATGACACTGGCTGTGCTTCATCAGAAGACCACACATGCAATGACACTGGTGGATCCATGTGTGGTTCATGAGAAGAACAGACATGCAATCACACTAGGTGGATCCATGTGTGGTTTGGGGAAAGAACAGACATGCAATGACTCTAGCTGTGGTTCATGAAAAGAACACACATGCAATGACACTGGTGTATCCATCTGTCGTTCATGAAAAGAACACACATGCAATGACACTGGTGTATCTATGTGTGGTTCATGAAAACAACACACATGCAATGACACTAGGTGGATCCATGTGTGGTTTGCGAAAAGAACAGACATGCAATGACACTGGGTGGATCCATGTGTGGTTTGTTTAGAAGAACACACATGCAATGACTCTTGTTGTGGTTCATGAAAAGAACACACATGCAATGACACTGGTGGATCCATGTGTGGTTTGTGAAAAGAACAGACATGCAATCACACTAGGTGGATCCATGTGTGGTTTGTTTAGAGGAACAGACATGCAATGACACTGGGTGGATCCATGTGTGGTTTGTTTAGAAGAACACACATGCAATGACTCTGGTTGTGATTCATGAAAAGAACACACATGCAATGACACTGGTGGATCCATGTGTGGTTTGTGAAAAGAACAGACATGCAATCACACTAGGTGGATCCATGTGTGGTTTGTTTAGAGGAACAGACATGCAATGACACTGGGTGGATCCATGTGTGGTTTTTAGAAGAACACACATGCAATGACTCTGGCTGTGGTTCATGAAAAGAACACACATGCAATGACACTGGTGGATCCATGTGTGGTTCATGAGAAGAACACACATCCAATGACACTAGTGGATCCATGTGTGATTTGTGACAAGAACAGACATGCAATGACACTGGTGGATACTTATGTGGTTTGTGAGAAGAACAGACATGTAATGACATTGGCTGTGGTTCATGAGAAGAACATACATGCAATGAATCTGGTGGATCCTTGTGTTGTTTGTGATAAGAACATACATCCAATGACACTGGATGTGGTTCATGAGAAGAACACACATGCAATGACACTGGTGGATCCACGTGTGGTTCATGAGAAGAACAGACATGCAATCACTTTAGGTGGATCCATGTGTGGTTTGTGGAAAGAACAAACATGCAATCACTCTAGCTGTGGTTCATTAAAAGAACACACATGCAATGACACTGGTGTATCCATGTGTGGTTCATGAAAAAAACACATGCAATGACACTGGTGGATCCATGTGTGGTTTGTGAAAAGAACAGACATGCAATCACACTAGGTGGATCCATGTGTGATTTGTTTAGAGGAACAGACATGCAATGACACTGGGTGGATCCATGTGTGGTTTGTTTAGAAGAACAGACATGCAATGACTCTAGTTGTGGTTCATGAAAAGAACACACATGCAATGACACTGGTGGATCCATGTGTGGTTTGTGAAAAGAACAGACATGCAATCACACAAGGTGGATCCATGTGTGGTTTGTTTAGAGGAACAGACATGCAATGACACTAGGTGGATCCATGTGTGGTTGGTTTAGAAGAACACACTTGCAATGACACTAGTTGTTGTTCATGAAAAGAACACACATGCAATGACACTCGTGGATCCATGTGTGGTTTATGAAAAGAACAAATATGCAATCACACGAGGTGGATCCATGTGTGGTTTGTTTAGAGGCACATACATGCAATGACACTGGGTGTGGTACATTAAAAGAACACACATGCAATCACACTAGGTGGATGCATGTGTGGTTCATGGAAAGAACAGACAAGCAATGACTATAGTTGTGGTTCATGAAAAGAACACACATGCAATGACATTGGTGGATCCATGTGTTGTTTGTGAGAAGAACATACATGCAATGACACTAGTGGATCCATGTGTGGTTTGTGAAAAGAATAGACACGCAATCACACTAGGTGGATCCATGTGTGGTTTGTTTAGAGGAACAAACATGCAATGACACTGGGTGTGGTTCATGAAAAGAATAGACATGCAATGACACCGGTGGATCCATATGTGGTTTGTGGAAGGAGCAGGACATGCAATGACTCTAGCTGTGGTTCATGAAAAGAAGACATGCAATCACACTAGGTGGATCCATGTGGTTTGTTTAGAGGAACAGACATGAAATGACACTGGTTGTTGTTCATGATAAGAATAGACATGCAATCACACTAGGTGGATCCATGTGTGGTTTGTGGAAAGAATATACATGCAATGACTCTAGGCGTGGTTCATGAAAAGAACACACATGCAATGACACGGTGTATCCATGTGTGGTTCATGAAAATAACACACATGCAATGACACTGGTGGATCCATGTGTGGTTTGTGAAAATACAGGACATGCGATCACACTAGGTGGATCCATGTGTGGTTTGTGAAAAGATCAGACAGGCAATGACCTTTGGGTGGATCCATGTGTGGTTTGTAAGAACACACATGCAATGACTCTAGTTGTGGTTCATGAAAAGAACACACATGCAATGACACTGGTGGATCCATGTGTGGTTTGTGAAAAGAACAGACATGCAATGACACTGGTGGATCCATATGTGGTTTGTGTAAGGAACATACATGCAATGACTCTAGCTCTCGTTCATGAAAAGAACAGACATGCAATCACACTAGGTGGATCCATGTGTGGTTTGTTTAGAGGAACAAACATGCAATGACACTGTGTGTGGTTCATGAAAAGAATAGACATTCAATGACACTGGTGAATCCATATGTGGTTTGTGGAAGGAACAGATATGCAATGACTCTAGATGTGGTTCATGAAAAGATCGGATATGCAATGACACTGATGGATCCATGTGTGGTTCATGAGAAGAACACACATGCAATGACACTCGTGGATCCATGTGTGGTTTGTGAGAAGAACATACACGCAATGACACTGGTTGTGGTTCATGAGAAGAACACACATGCAATGACACTGGTGGATCCATGTGTGGTTTGTGAAAAGAACAGACATGCAAGCACACTAGGTGGATCCATGTGTGGTTTGTTTAGAGGAACGGGCATGCAATGACACTGGGTGTGGTTCATGAAAAGAACAAACATGCAATGACACTGGTGGATCCATATGTGGTTTGTGGAAGGAACATACATGCAATGACTCTAGCTGTGATTCACGAAAAGAAAAGACATGCAATGACACTGGTGGATCCATGTGGTTCATGAAGAACACACATCCAATGACACTGTGGATCCATGTGTGATTTGTGAGAAGAAATTACATGCAATGACACTGGTGGATACTTGTGTGGTTTTTGAAAACAGGACATGCAATGACACGGTACGTGGTTCATGATAAGAACACACATGCAATGACACTAGTGGATCCTTGTGTGGTTTGTGAGAAGAACATACATCTAATGACAGGCATGCTTCATCAGAAGACCACACATGCAATGACACTTGTGGATCCATGTGTGGTTCATGAGAAGAAACAGACATGCAATCACACTAGGTGGATCCATGTGTGGTTTGGGAAAGAACACATGCAATGACTCTAGCTGTGGTTCATGAAAAGAACACACATGCAATGACAGTGGTGTATCCATGTGTGGTTCATGAAAAGAACACACATGCAATGACGCTGGTGGATCCATGTGTGGTTTGTGAAAAGAACACACATGCAATCACACTAGGTGGATCCACGTGTGATTTGTTTAGAGGAACAGACATGCAATGACACTGGGTGGATCCATGTGTGGTTTGTTTAGAAGAACAGACATGCAATGACTCTAGTTGTGGTTCATGAAAAGAACACACATGTGATGACACTGGTGGATCCATGTGTGGTTTGTGAAAAGAACAAATATGCAATCACACGAGGTGGATCCATGTGTGGTTTGTTTAGAGGCACATACATGCAATGACACTGGGTGTGGTACATTAAAAGAACAGACATGCAATCACACTAGGTGGATGCATGTGTGGTTCATGGAAAGAACAGACAAGCAATGACTATAGTTGTGGTTCATGAAAAGAACACACATGCAATGACATTGGTGGATCCATGTGTTGTTTGTGAGAAGAACATACATGCAATGACACTGGTGGATCCATGTGTGGTTTGTGAAAAGAACAGACACGCAATCACACTAGGTGGATCCATGTGTGGTTTGTTTAGAGGAACAAACATGCAATGACACTGGGTGTGGTTCATGAAAAGAATAGACATGCAATGACACCGGTGGATCCATATGTGGTTTGTGGAAGGAACAGACATGCAATGACTCTAGCTGTGGTTCATGAAAAGAACAGACATGCAATCACACTAGGTGGATCCATGTGTGGTTTGTTTAGAGGAACAGACATGCAATGACACTGGGTGTTGTTCATGAGAAGAATAGACATGCAATCACACTAGGTGGATCCATGTGTGGTTTGTGGAAAGAATATACATGCAATGACTCTAGGCATGGTTCATGAAAGAACAGACATGCAATGACACAGGTGTATCCATGTGTGGTTCATGAAAATAACACACATGCAATGACACTGGTGGATCCATGTGGTTTGTGAAATAATGAGACATGCGATCACACTAGGTGGATCCATGTGTGGTTTGAAAAGATCACATGCAATGACACTTGGGTGGATCCATGTGTGGTTTGTAAGAAGAACACACATGCAATGACTCTAGTTGTGGTTCATGAAAAGAACACACATGCAATGACACTGGTGGATCCATGTGTGGTTTGTGAAAAGAACAGACATGCAATGACACTGGTGGATCCATATGTGGTTTGTGTAAGGAACATACATGCAATGACTCTAGCTCTCGTTCATGAAAAGAACAGACATGCAATCACACTAGGTGGATCCATGTGTGGTTTGTTTAGAGGAACAAACATGCAATGACACTGTGTGTGGTTCATGAAAAGAATAGACATTCAATGACACTGGTGAATCCATATGTGGTTTGTGGAAGAAGATATGCAATGACTCTAGATGTGGTTCATGAAAAGAACGGATATGCAATGACACTGATGGATCCATGTGTGGTTCATGAGAAGAACACACATGCAATGACACTCGTGGATCCATGTGTGGTTTGTGAGAAGAACATACACGCAATGACACTGGTTGTGGTTCATGAGAAGAACACACATGCAATGACACTGGTGGATCCATGTGTGGTTTGTGAAAAGAACAGACATGCAAGCACACTAGGTGGATCCATGTGTGGTTTGTTTAGAGGAACGGGCATGCAATGACACTGGGTGTGGTTCATGAAAAGAACAAACATGCAATGACACTGGTGGATCCATATGTGGTTTGTGGAAGGAACATACATGCAATGACTCTAGCTGTGATTCACGAAAAGAAAAGACATGCAATGACACTGGTGGATCCATGTGTGGTTCATGAGAAGAACACACATCCAATGACACTGGTGGATCCATGTGTGGTTTGTGAGAAGAAATTACATGCAATGACACTGGTGGATACTTGTGTGGTTTTTGAGAAGAACAGACATGCAATGACACAGGCTGTGGTTCATGAGAAGAACACACATGCAATGACAATAGTGGATCCTTGTGTGGTTTGTGAGAAGAACATACATCTAATGACACTGGCTGTGCTTCATCAGAAGACCACACATGCAATGACACTTGTGGATCCATGTGTGGTTCATGAGAAGAACAGACATGCAATCACACTAGGTGGATCCATGTGTGGTTTGGGGAAAGAACAGACATGCAATGACTCTAGCTGTGGTTCATGAAAAGAACACACATGCAATGACAGTGGTGTATCCATGTGTGGTTCATGAAAAGAACACACATGCAATGACACTGGTGTATCTATGTGTGGTTCATGAAAACAACACACATGCAATGGCACTAGGTGATCCATGTGTGGTTTGTGAAAAGAACATACATGCAATGACACTGGGTGGATCCATGTGTGGTTTGTTTAGAAGAACACACATGCAATGACTCTAGTTGTGGTTCATGAAAAGAACACACATGCAATGACACTGGTGGATCCATGTGTGGTTTGTGAAAAGAACAGACATGCAATCACACTAGGTGGATCCGTGTGTGGTTTATTTAGAGGAACAGACATGCAATGACACTGGGTGGATCCATGTGTGGTTTGTTTAGAAGAACACACATGCAATGACTCTGGTTGTGATTCATGAAAAGAACACACATGCAATGACACTGGTGGATCCATGTGTGGTTTGTGAAAAGAACAGACATGCAATCACACTAGGTGGATCCATGTGTGGTTTGTTTAGAGGAACAGACATGCAATGACACTGGGTGGATCCATGTGTGGTTTTTAGAAGAACACACATGCAATGACTCTGGCTATGGTTCATGAAAAGAAAACACGTGCAATCACACTGGTGGATCCATGTGTGGTTCATGAGAAGAACACACATCCAATGACACTGGTGGATCCATGTGTGATTTGTGACAAGAACAGACATGCAATGACACTGGTGGATACTTATGTGGTTTGTGAGAAGAACAGACATGTAATGACATTGGTTGTGGTTCATGAGAAGAACATACATGCAATGAATCTGGTGGATCCTTGTGTTGTTTGTGAGAAGAACATACATGCAATGACACTGGATGTGGTTCATGAGAAGAACACACATGCAATGACACTGGTAGATCGAGGTGTGGTTCATGAGAAGAACAGACATGCAGTCACTTTAGGTGGATCCATGTGTGGTTTGTGGAAAGAACAGACATGCAATCACTCTAGCTGTGGTTCATGAAAAGAACATACATGCAATGACACTGGTGTATCCATGTGTGGTTCATGAAAAGAACACACATGCAATGACACTGGTGGATCCATGTGTGGTTTGTGAAAAGAACAGACATGCAATCACACTAGGTGGATCCATGTGTGATTTTTTTAGAGGAACAGACATGCAATGACACTAGGTGGATCCATGTGTGGTTTGTCTAGAAGAAGAGACATGCAATGACTCTAGTTGTGGTTCATGAAAAGAACACACATGCAATGACACTGGTGGATCCAAGTGTGGTTTGTGAAAAGAACAGACATCCAATCACACAAGGTGGATCCATGTGTGGTTTGTTTAGAGGAACATACATGCAATGACACTAGGTGGATCCATGTGTGGTTGGTTTAGAAGAACACACATGCAATGACACTGGGTGTTGTTCATGAGAAGAATAGACATGCAATCACACTAGGTGGATCCATGTGTGGTTTGTGGAAAGAATATACTTGCAATGACTCTAGCTGTGGTTCATGAAAAGAACACACATGCAATGACACGGGTGTATCCATGTGTGGTTCATGAAAATAACACACATGCAATGACACTGGTGGATCCATGTGTGGTTTGTGAAAATAACAGACATGCGATCACACTAGGTGGATCCATGTGTGGTTTGTGAAAAGATCAGACATGCAATGACACTGGGTGGATCCATGTGTGGTTTGTAAGAACACACATGCAATGACTCTAGTTGTGGTTCATGAAAAGAACACACATGCAATGACACTGGTGGATCCATGTGTGGTTTGTGAAAAGAACAGACATGCAATGACACTGGTGGATCCATATGTGGTTTGTGTAAGGAACATACATGCAATGACTCTAGCTCTCGTTCATGAAAAGAACAGACATGCAATCACACTAGGTGGATCCATGTGTGGTTTGTTTAGAGGAACAAACATGCAATGACACTGTGTGTGGTTCATGAAAAGAATAGACATTCAATGACACTGGTGAATCCATATGTGGTTTGTGGAAGGAACAGATATGCAATGACTCTAGATGTGGTTCATGAAAAGAACGGATATGCAATGACACTGATGGATCCATGTGTGGTTCATGAGAAGAACACACATGCAATGACACTCGTGGATCCATGTGTGGTTTGTGAGAAGAACATACACGCAATGACACTGGTTGTGGTTCATGAGAAGAACACACATGCAATGACACTGGTGCATCCATGTGTGGTTTGTGAAAAGAACAGACATGCAAGCACACTAGGTGGATCCATGTGTGGTTTGTTTAGAGGAACGGGCATGCAATGACACTGGGTGTGGTTCATGAAAAGAACAAACATGCAATGACACTGGTGGATCCATATGTGGTTTGTGGAAGGAACATACATGCAATGACTCTAGCTGTGATTCACGAAAAGAAAAGACATGCAATGACACTGGTGGATCCATGTGTGGTTCATGAGAAGAACACACATCCAATGACACTGGTGGATCCATGTGGATGTGGTTTGGGGGTGGAGACAGGACATACAATGACTCTAGGAAGGAGGTCAAAGAAAACATTTACACATGGATGAGGGGTGTGTACATGTGGTTTTGGGGAAAGAAAGAACATGCAATGACTCTATCTGTGGTTCACTGTGGTTTCCACAAAGCAATATACATGGGACATGTGCTGTGGTTCATGAAAAGAACACACATGCAATGACACTGGTGTATCTATGTGTGGTTCATGAAAACAACACACATGCAATGGCACTAGGTGATCAATGTGTGGTTTGTGAAAAGAACAGACATGCAATGACACTGGGTGAATCCATGTGTGGTTTGTTTAGAAGAACACACATGCAATGACTCTAGTTGTGCTTCATCAGAAGACCACACATGCAATGACACTTGTGGATCCATGTGTGGTTCATGAGAAGAACAGACATGCAATCACACTAGGTGGATCCATGTGTGGTTTGGGGAAAGAACAGACATGCAATGACTCTAGCTGTGGTTCATGAAAAGAACACACATGCAATGACAGTGGTGTATCCATGTGTGGTTCATGAAAAGAACACACATGCAATGACGCTGGTGGATCCATGTGTGGTTTGTGAAAAGAACAGACATGCAATCACACTAGGTGGATCCACGTGTGATTTGTTTAGAGGAACAGACATGCAATGACACTGGGTGGATCCATGTGTGGTTTGTTTAGAAGAACAGACATGCAATGACTCTAGTTGTGGTTCATGAAAAGAACACACATGTGATGACACTGGTGGATCCATGTGTGGTTTGTGAAAAGAACAAATATGCAATCACACGAGGTGGATCCATGTGTGGTTTGTTTAGAGGCACATACATGCAATGACACTGGGTGGATCCATGTGTGGTTTGTTTAGAAGAACACACATGCAATGACTCTGGTTGTGATTCATGAAAAGAACACACATGCAATGACACTGGTGGATCCATGTGTGGTTTGTGAAAAGAACAGACATGCAATCACACTAGGTGGATCCATGTGTGGTTTGTTTAGAGGAACAGACATGCAATGACACTGGGTGGATCCATGTGTGGTTTTTAGAAGAACACACATGCAATGACTCTGGCTATGGTTCATGAAAAGAAAACACGTGCAATCACACTGGTGGATCCATGTGTGGTTCATGAGAAGAACACACATCCAATGACACTGGTGGATCCATGTGTGATTTGTGACAAGAACAGACATGCAATGACACTGGTGGATACTTATGTGGTTTGTGAGAAGAACAGACATGTAATGACATTGGTTGTGGTTCATGAGAAGAACATACATGCAATGAATCTGGTGGATCCTTGTGTTGTTTGTGAGAAGAACATACATGCAATGACACTGGATGTGGTTCATGAGAAGAACACACATGCAATGACACTGGTAGATCCAGGTGTGGTTCATGAGAAGAACAGACATGCAGTCACTTTAGGTGGATCCATGTGTGGTTTGTGGAAAGAACAGACATGCAATCACTCTAGCTGTGGTTCATGAAAAGAACATACATGCAATGACACTGGTGTATCCATGTGTGGTTCATGAAAAGAACACACATGCAATGACACTGGTGGATCCATGTGTGGTTTGTGAAAAGAACAGACATGCAATCACACTAGGTGGATCCATGTGTGATTTGTTTAGAGGAACAGACATGCAATGACACTAGGTGGATCCATGTGTGGTTTGTCTAGAAGAACAGACATGCAATGAGTCTAGTTGTGGTTCATGAAAAGAACACACATGCAATGACACTGGTGGATCCAAGTGTGGTTTGTGAAAAGAACAGACATGCAATCACACAAGGTGGATCCATGTGTGGTTTGTTTAGAGGAACATACATGCAATGACACTAGGTGGATCCATGTGTGGTTGGTTTAGAAGAACACACATGCAATGACACTAGTTGTGGTTCATGAAAAGAACACACATGCAATGACACTCGTGGATCCATGTGTGGTTTGTGAAAAGAACAAATATGCAATCACACGAGGTGGATCCATGTGTGGTTTGTTTAGAGGCACATACATGCAATGACACTAGGTGTGGTACATTAAAAGAACAGACATGCAATCACACTAGGTGGATGCATGTGTGGTTCATGGAAAGAACAGACAAGCAATGACTGTAGTTGTGGTTCATGAAAAGAACACACATCCAATGACATTGGTGGATCCATGTGTTGTTTGTGAGAAGAACATACATGCAATGACACTGGTGGATACATGCGTGGTTTGTGAAAATAACAGACACGCAATCACACTAGGTGGATCCATGTGTGGTTTTTTGAGAGGAACAAACATGCAATGACAATGGGTGTGGTTCATGAAAAGAATAGACATGCAATGACACCGGTGGATCCATATGTGGTTTGTGGAAGGAATGCATGCAATGACTCTAGCTGTGGTTCATGAAAAGAACAGACATGCAATCACACTAGGTGGATCCATGTGTGGTTTGTTTAGAGGAACAGACATGCAATGACACTGGGTGTTGTTCATGAGAAGAATAGACATGCAATCACACTAGGTGGATCCATGTGTGGTTTGTGGAAAGAACATACATGCAATGACTCTAGCTGTGGTTCATGAAAAGAACACACATGCAATGACACGGGTGTATCCATGTGTGGTTCATGAAAATAACACACATGCAATGACACTGGTGGATCCATGTGTGGTTTGTGAAAATAACAGACATGCGATCACACTAGGTGGATCCATGTGTGGTTTGTGAAAAGAACAGACATGCAATGACACTGGGTGGATCCTTGTGTGGTTTGTAAGAACACACATGCAATGACTCTAGTTGTGGTTCATGAAAAGAACACACATGCAATGACACTGGTGGATCCATGTGTGGTTTGTGAAAAGAACAGACATGCAATGACACTGGTGGATCTATATGTGGTTTGTGTAAGGAACATACATGCAATGACTCTAGCTCTCGTTCATGAAAAGAACAGACATGCAATCACACTAGGTGGATCAATGTGTGGTTTGTTTAGAGGAACAAACATGCAATGACACTGGGTGTGGTTCATGAAAAGATCAGACATTCAATGACACTGGTGAATCCATATGTGGTTTGTGGAAGGAACAGATATGCAATGACTCTAGAAGTGGTTCATGAAAAGAACGGACATGCAATGACACTGATGGATCGATGTGTGGTTCATGAGAAGAACACACATGCAATGACACTCGTGGATCCATGTGTGGTTTGTGAGAAGAACATACACGCAATGACACTGGCTGTGGTTCATGAGAAGAACACACATTCAATGACACTGGTGGATCCATGTGTGGTTTGTGAAAAGAACAGACATGCAATCACACTAGGTGGATCCATGTGTGGTTTGTTTAGAGGAACGGGCATGCAATGACACTGGGTGTGGTTCATGAAAAGAACAAACATGCAATGACACTGGTGGATCCATATGTGGTTTGTGGAAGGAACATACATGCAATGACTCTAGCTGTAGTTCATGAAAAGAACAGACATGCAATGACACTGGTGGATCCATGTGTGGTTCATGAGAAGAACACACATCCAATGACACTGGTGGATCCATGTGTAGTTTGTGAGAAGAACATACATGCAATGACACTGGTGGATACTTGTGTGGTTTGTGAGAAGAACAGACATGCAATGACACAGGCTGTCGTTCATGACAAGAACACACATGCAATGACAATGGTGGATCCTTTTATGGTTTGTGAGAAGAACATACATCTCATGACATTGGCTGTGTTTCATCAGAAGACCACACATGCAATGACACTTGTGAATCCATGTGTGGTTCATGAGAAGAACAGACATGCAATCACACTAGGTGGATCCATGTGTGGTTTGTGGAAAGAACAGACATGCAATGACTCTAGCTGTGGTTCATGAAAAGAACACACATGCAATGACAATGGTGTATCCATGTGTGGTTCATGAAAAGAACACACATGCAATGACACTGGTGGATCCATGAGTGGTTTGTGAGAAGAACACACATGCAATGACACTGGCTGTGGTTCATGAAAATAACAGACCTGCAATGATACTGGTGGATCCTTATGTGGTTTGTGAGAGGAACACACATGCATTGACCAATGGTGTGGTTCATGAAAAGAACACACATCCAATGACACTAGTGGATCCTTATGTGGTTTGTGAGAATAACTCACATGCAATGACACTGGTGATATCTAGTTTGTGAAAAGAACACACATGCAATGACACAGGTGATATGTGGTTTGTGAAAAGAACACACATGCAATGACACTGGTGGATCCATATGTGGTTTGTGAAAAGAACAGACACGCAGTCACACTTGGTGGATCCATGTGTGGTTTGTTTAGAGGAACAGACATGCAATGACACTGGGTGTGGTTCATGAAAAGAATAGACATGCAATGACACCGGTGGATCCATATGTGGTTTGTGGAAGGAACAGACATGCAATGACTCTAGCTGTGGTTCATGAAAAGAACAAACATGAAATCACACTAGGTGGATAAATGTGTGGTTTGTTTAGAGGAACAGACATGCAATGACACTGGGTTTTGTTCATGAGAAGAATAGACATGCAATCACACTAGGTGGATCCATGTGTGGTTTGTGGAAAGAACATACATGCAATGACTCTAGCTGTGGTTCATGAAAAGAACACACATGCAATGACACGGGTGTATCCATGTGTGGTTCATGAAAAGAACACACATGCAATGACACAAGTTGATCCATGTGTGGTTTGTGAAAAGAACAGACATGCGATCACACTAGGTGGATCCATGTGTGGTTTGTGAAAAGAACAGACATGCAATGACACTGGGTGGATCCATGTGTTGTTTGTAAGAACATGCATGCAATGACTCTAGTTGTGGTTCATGAAAAGAACACACATGCAATGACACTGGTGGATCCATGTGTGGTTTGTGAAAAGAACAGACATGCAATAACACTGGTGGATCCATATGTGGTTTTTGTAAGGAACATACATGCAATGACTCTAGCTCTGGTTCATGACAAGAACAGACATGCAATCACACTAGGTGGATCCATGTGTGGTTTGTTCAGAGGAACAAACATGCAATGACACTGGGTGTGGTTCATGAAAAGAACAGACATTCAATGACACTGGTGAATCCATATGTGGTTTGTGGAAGGAACAGATATGCAATGACTCTAGATGTGGTTCATGAAAAGAACGGACATGCAATGACACTGATGGATCCATGTGTGGTTCATGAGAAGAACTCACATGCAATGACACTCGTGGATCCATGTGTGGTTTGTGAGAAGAACATACACGCAATGACACTGGCTGTGGTTCATGAGAAGAACACACATGCAATGACACTGGTGGATCCATGTGTGGTTTGTGAAAAGAACAGACATGCAATCACACTACGTGGATCCATGTGTGGTTTGTTTAGAGGAACGGGCATGCAATGACACTGGGTGTGGTTCATGAAAATAACAAACATGCAATGACACTGGTAGATCCATATGTGGTTTGTGGAAGGAACATACATGCAATGACTCTAGCTGCGGTTCATGAAAAGAACATACATGCAATGACACTGGTGGATACTTGTGTGGTTTGTGAGAAGAACAGACATGCAATGACACAGGTTGTCGTTCATGAGAAGAACACACATGCAATGACAATGATGGATCCTTTTGTGGTTTGTGAGAAGAACATACATCTAATGACACTGGTTGTGCTTCATCAGAAGACCACACATGCAATGACACTTGTGGATCCATGTGTGGTTCATGTAGCACCCCAATTGTCTAACAATTGTAATGCTACTTGGTCTAGTAATATAATGGCTACTTCAAATATATAATTGTTGCATCATCATATCATGCTCATGTCATCATGCCTCCTTGCATTTGAGCATCATATAAAACCCTTTTTGTTTTGGTTCTTCCCTCATATGCATTGTAAATTGTATTTGCCTCTTGATATTGTATTTGGTTCTTGATATATTGTTTAATGCCCAAGTTGAGTTGGGGGCATATCTTTTATTCCACTCCACCACCTTATCCTTGTCACCACCTTATAATTCCACCATTCCATTATCCATGAGCTTGAAGTTGTTTTTCTTTTGGTATTTAATCTAGCTCATGGGAGATAGGATGGTTTTACTTCTACAATTCTTTTGCTTAAGCCTTACTCCACATTTTGGAATGCATAAGAATAAAGCCATGTAAATAATCTTGTTTTCACAAAAATAAGCATGGTATTAATTATTTATGCATGGCCCATGCAAGTACCACCTTTTTCCTAGCCTTTGGTTTTTATTTGAATCTTTGAGTGGATCTTCCCCATATCTCTCTCTACCCCTTATGCTTGATCTTGCTTGATGCATGCAAGCATCTAAAACCCCATCACCATCTCCATCCATGCCATCACCACCTTTTCTTCTCTTCTCTCTTTAGACTATATCTTGCTTGAGCTTGTCTTAATCATGCTTGATCTAGTCAAAAAGAACCACTCCATCTATCTCTCTCTCTAAACCTAAACCATACACTAATCTCTCCTCTCTTTACCACCCTCTCTAAACCACACCCCCATCTAAACCAAACCCTAGCTACCACACCACCACTCTCTCTCGGCCTCTCTCTTCTCTCTACCTAGCTGGCCCCACTTGGCCACCTGATCACCCTGGCCCCACCTAGCTACCCCATCCCCAGCAGAAACCCTAGCCTGAGCCTCCCCACCAACCAGTCGTCCCCACCTGCAGCCCCATGCACCTGCCCCTGCCCTAGTCCTGCCCGACCCAAGCACGTGAGAAGGAGGAGGAGAGAAAGGTGGCACCGAGGCCACCTTTTCCATCTACCCCGCTCCCCACACGGCACCTCCCTCCCCCTCTCTGCAGACGACCCCAGATCTACCCCAGGGCGCCAGCCACTCCTCCCCTCCCTCTCCACCGACGCCACCTCTCTCGCCGGCCACCGCCAGCACCACGTCGCCCCCGTCGCTCCAGCAGGCGAGCGTGGCGTGGAGGTTGTCGAGGAAGCCGAGGAGGTTCCCCTGCATCGTCCTGTACACGCCGTCGAGGAGGAGGAGGACCAGAGCCACCAGGCCGACGCCGCTCCGACGCGAAACCCTAGCTCCGCCGGCCTCTGCTTCGCCGACGATCTGCTGCTCCTCCGGCAGATCCGACGCCACCGACAGCCCCGTGGTGAGCCTCTCTCCCTCCCCGACATGGTCCGCCTCGTCATCACCGTTTAGTGCCGCCGGACCGACCGTCGAGCGCCCTCTGCTGCCGCTTAGCATGCTCGCTCGCTCCCGCACCGCATAGCACCATAACTAGGCCGCGCCTGACCCCCTAACACCTACCCCGCCCTAGCCCAGCGGTGGCCGCCTCCGCGCGCACGCCCAGGTCGCGTGTTCGAAAGCATGGCCGTGCTCTGCCATTGCCGAGCACCGTTTGTCATCGAGTTTCGAGAAGAAGCACGCTGCGCACCCGTTTGCGAATAGCCTGTGTCTTTTTTCGCTTAACCATGCAGACAACCGAGCCCACCGTCAGCCTCTCCGACCATCTTGCAGAAAACACCCCGCAGACCTGAGCGCTTAACCCGCACTCCCTGGGATCTGCCGCGTGTCACGCCGGTGGCGGCATGCAGGGTCCGAGAGCACTCCCCCACTGCCGCCCACTGGTCTAGCTCAGCGGTGAGAAAGGATTCCCTGGGTCGTTTTTCGCCAGGTCAGCACGGGCCCAGTTGTCTGTGTCTGTGGCTAGCACTGGGCTGAGTAACAAAAGATTTTCCGTTTCTCTGTTTAATTCAAACTTTTCAAATTTATAATAAATTCAAATTCAAATCTGTTTTAAAATAACTTTTAATTCTCAAATCCAAATAATACAAATAATATATGTTTTGAAATCAGAAAAATATGAGGAATTCAAATCTTCCATTCAAAATATATTTTGGACACTTTAAATTCCAAGTTGTTTAAAATTACAATAAAATGCCCTTTTGCCTTAATTAAATTAATAACTTTTGTTTTATAAGTCCAAATTTAACAAATGATATGTCTAAAATGATTAGCTCGACGAGACCTTTCTGTTTATGCATTCCTTGTTCTGTTTTGCAGCATGCATCATATAAATATAATGTGTACAGCAACTAATATGAGGCTAAAATGTGATTAAAACTCCACAAAATGATTATTTCTTGTACTCCACACCTCACCCATGCCATGCTACATTATTACCATGCAAATTGTGCATCATTCATCATGGCATGACTGTTTGCTTGTCGCATTTTATTCATATGCTTGTGCACATTATTTATGTTGGCCCTTGTTTGTTTGGTTCTTCTTCGAATAGACGCTGAGCAGGGGATATATCAAGATACCCAGGAGCACTACCCAGATCCTTCTCTCGCTTCAACTGAGCTGCCAGGCAAGCACTACCACATGCTTGCATACATATAGAACCTATTGCCTCTATCTTATTCTTGCATCATTGAGTCGCGATTGCATTAAACTTAATCCCAAGTATTGCATAGCCTTTACTTTCAAACCCCACCGAAGCTTGTTCCTCCATCCCATGAGCCATTACTACAGGAGTTGTTTGAGCCATGCGAGTCATAGAACAGCATGTGTAGGGTATGTGAGTGTCTGATGGATAACGAGGTACCTAAACAACTTAACATGAGTAGTAATGGGATAACTAATGAAAGTGGCATCGGTGAGCCATATTCGCTATTTGGTTTTTCAGGCTCACTTGTGTCCCGTAGGACCCCGAGTACTTGATTCCTGTTCCTTGAATATTCGCGCTATCCACATCCGGGAGGCTTATGAACCCCCCTGAGCCAGAGCTTGATTCATTCTTATTTCTTGGGGCCACAAACTAGTTTGAGGTTTTATTTACTATCCTGTACTTATGCCATGCTTTACTGCTTTATTTAAAATTGTGCGAGGTACTGCACCTGTACTGTTTAGGTAAGCGGAGTGTTTTTGCGGTATCGACAAGCCCAGTCACACTTTCGGGTTCCCAGTCGTTTACAGCCATTGGCGCAAACCTTGAGTCCGTCTCGGAGTCGGCCAACTTTGTCGCGGGTAGCTTAATGGGGTGGCCCCCTGAAATATTTCTGAATCCTGTGATCGTTTTGTCGTGACTGCCTCGATGGGTTTTGATTTGGTTTTTCCGAGGTTGATCGAGTGTGTGTTGCTATTTGTGCACCCCTGCAGGGTAAAACTTTCTGAAAGCCGTGTCCGCGGTTATGGACGACTTGGAGCATAGTTTCTCGATCATAGACAAGTATAACTAAAGTACCGCTTTTAATTTGACTAAGTACCTAACTAGTAAATAGTGCAATACTCATGGAATGGTTAATAAAACTGCCAACAGATGGGGGGGGGTTGTTCGTCCGCTTCCTCGTCGGTAAGCGAGGAGGAGGATGGATCTGGTAATATTACCGTTATAACTGTTGTTATTAATTCACGGACATCCGTCTTTCTCTGGTTAGGCGGATGGTTAGCGAGTATCTATAGAATTGTTAGGGTTTATCTTTTGATGCAATTGTGTCACCCTAGGTTGTGTCCCCTTTAGAGGCATAAAGACTTGCTGAGTACCCCTAGGGTCTCACACGATAAATTGTTTGATTCAGATGAACAGGTAAACTCGCAAGATGGATACTGGGTGGAGGAGACGGACGATGTGGGCAACGATCATTCGGTGTAGAGATTCCGGGAACGGGGATCCATGAGATATGTGGGCGGGATGTGTTTATTTATGGGGCATCTTATGCCGATTTGCTTCTTATCCGTACTCGGATTTTGTCTTCTTCACCGATACTCTGATGTTTGATGTATGAGGAGATATCCTAAACTATTATATCTATCTAGGATATTTGGATCTTGCCGTATGGCATTGCAATATTTCCTTTCTTTTTATATGGAATGACTCTGAGAACCATTGTATGGTGGCTTGCATACATACTCATTTGTGTATATAGTTGATCCCTTCGCCTGCCGATTACGCCGCCCGTTCTTGTCCCGATGTTTGGAAATGGTTGGGACGGCCGAAAGGTCTACCTGTGAGTGGCATTTGGGCCCCACCGTACTATTTCAACCATTTTTGCTCATCCAGGCTTGTAACTAGGAGCGTAATTCACCGAGGTAGTTACAGTTCATGACAAGAACAGACATGCAATCACACTAGGTGGATCCATGTGTGGTTTGTGGAAAGAACAGACATGCAATGACTCTAGCTGTGGTTCATGAAAAGAACACACATGAAATGACAATGGTGTATCCATGTGTGGTTCATGAAGAGAACACACATGCAATGACACTGGTGGATCCATGTGTGGTTTGTGAAAAGAACAGACATGCAATCACACTAGGTGGATCCATGTGTGGTTTGTGAAAAGAACAGACATGCAATGACACTAGGTGGATCCATGCGTGGTTTCTTTAGAAGAACACACATGCAATGACTCTAGTTGTGGTTCATGAAAAGAACACGCATGCAATGACACTGGTGGATCCATGTGTGGTTTGTGAAAAGAACAGACATGCAATCACACTAGGTGGATCCATGTGTGGTTTGTTTAGAGGAACAGACATGCAATGACACTGAGTGGATCCATATGTGGTTTGTTTAGAAGAACACACATGCAATGACTCTGGTTGTGATTCATGAAAAGAACACACATGCAATGACACTGGTGGATCCATGTGTGGTTTGTGAAAAGAACAGACATGCAATCACACTAGGTGGATCCATGCGTGGTTTGTTTAGAGGAACAGACATGCAATGACACTAGGTGGATCCATGTGTGGTTTTTAGAAGAACACACATGCAATGACTCTGGCTGTGGTTCATGAAAAGAACACACATGCAATGACACTGGTGGATCCATGTGTGGTTCATGAGAAGAACACACATCCAATGACACTGGTGGATCCATGTGTGGTTTGTGACAAGAACAGACATGCAATGACACTGGTGGATACTTATGTGGTTTGTGAGAAGAACAGACATGTAGTGACATTGGCTGTGGTTCATGAGAAGAACATACATGCAATGACACTAGTGGATCCTTGTGTGGTTTGTGAGAAGAACATACATGCAATGACACTGGATGTGGTTCATGAGAAGAACACACATGCAATGAAACTGGTGGATCCAGGTGTGGTTCATGAGAAGAACAGACATGCAATCACTTTAGGTGGATCCATGTGTGGTTTGTGGAAAGAACAGGGATGCAATCACTCTAGCTGTGGTTCAAGAAAAGAACACATGCAATGACACTGGTGTATCCATGTGTGGTTCATGAAAAGAACACACATGCAATGACACTGGTGGATCCATGTGTGCTTTGTGAAAAGAACAAACATGCAATCACACAAGGTGGATCCATGTGTGGTTTGTTTAGAGCAACAGACATGCAATGACACTGGGTGGATCCATGTGTGGTTTGTTTAGAAGAACACACATGCAATGACTCTAGTTGTGGTTCATGAAAAGAACACGCATGCAATGACACTGGTGGATCCATGTGTGGTTTGTGAAAAGAACAGACATGCAATCACACTAGGTGGATCTATGTGTGGTTTGTTTAGAGGAACAGACATGCAATGACACTAGGTGTGCTTCATGAAAAGAACAGACATGCAATGACACTGGTGGATCCATATGTGGTTTGTGGAAGGAACAGACATGCAATGACTCTAGCTGTGGTTCATGAAGAGAACAAACATGCAATGAAACTGGTGGATCCATGTGTGGTTCATGAAAAGAACACACGTGCAATGACACTGGTGGATCCATGTGTGGTTTGTGAAAAGAACAGACATGCAATCACACTAAGTGGATCCATGTGTGCTTTGTGAAAAGAACAGACATGCAGTCACACTAGGTGGATCCATGTGTGGTTTGTTTAGAGGAAAAGACATGCAATGACACTGGGTGTGGTTCATGAAAAGAACAGACATGCAATGACACTGGTGGATCCATATGTGGTTTGTGGAAGGAACAGACATGCAATGACTCTAACTGTGGTTCATGAAAAGAACAGACATGCAATGACACTAGTGGATCCATGTGTGGTTCATGAGAAGAACAGACATGCAATGACACTGGTGGATCCATGTGTGGTTCATGAGAAGAACACACATCCAATACCACTGGTGGATCCATGTGTGGTTTGTGAGAAGAACAGACATGCAATGACACTGGTGGATACTTATGTGGTTTGTGAGAAGAGAAAACATGCAATGACATTGGTTGTGGTTCATGAGAAGAACACACATGCAATGACACTGGTGGATCCTTATGTGGTTTGTGAGAACATACATGCAATGACACTGTCTGTGTTTCATGAGAAGAACACACATGCAATGACACTGGTGGATCCATGTGTGGTTCATGAAAAGAACAGACATGCAATGACACTGGTGGATCCATATGTGGTTTGTGGAAGGAACATACATGCAATGACTCTAACTGTGGTTCATGAAAAGAACAGACATGCAATGACACTGGTGGATCCATGTGTGGTTCATGAGAAGAACACACATGCAATGACACTAGTGGATCCATGTGTGGTTTGTGAGAAGAACAGACATGTAATGACACTGACTGTGGTTCATGAGAAGAACACACATGCAATGACACTTGTGGATCTATGTGTGGTTTGTGAAAAGAACAGACATGCAATCACACTAGGTGGATCCATGTGTGGTTTGTTTAGAGGAACAGACATGCAATGACACTGGGTGTGGTTCATGAAAAGAACAGACATGCAATGACACTGGTGGATCCATATGTGGTTTGTGGAAGGAACAAACATGCAATGACTCTAGCTGTGGTTCATGAAAAGAACAGACATGCAATGACACTGGTGGATCCATGTGTGGTTCATGAGAAGAACACACATCCAATGACACTGGTGCATCCATGTGTGGTTTGTGAGAAGAACAGACATGCAATGACACTGGTGGATACTTATGTGGTTTGTGAGAAGAACATACATGCAATGACATTGGTTGTGGTTCATGAGAAGAACACACATGCAATGACACTGGTGGATCCTTGTGTGGTTTGTGAGAAGAACATACATGCAATGACACTGGCTGTGTTTCATGAGAAGAACACACATGCAATGACACTGGTGGATCCATGTGTGGTTCATGAAAAGAACAGACATGCAATGACACTGGTGGATCCATATGTGGTTTGTGGAAGGAACATACATGCAATGACTCTAACTGTGGTTCATGAAAAGAACAGACATGCAATGACACTGGTGGATCCATGTGTGGTTCATGAGAAGAACACACATGCAATGACACTAGTGGATCCATGTGTGGTTTGTGAGAAGAACAGACATGTAATGACACTGACTGTGGTTCATGAGAAGAACACACATGCAATGACACTTGTGGATCTATGTGTGGTTTGTGAAAAGAACAGACATGCAATCACACTAGGTGGATCCATGTGTGGTTTGTTTAGAGGAACAGACATGCAATGACACTGGGTGTGGTTCATGAAAAGAACAGACATGCAATGACACTGGTGGATCCATATGTGGTTTGTGGAAGGAACAAACATGCAATGACTCTAGCTGTGGTTCATGAAAAGAATGACATGCAATGACACCGGTGGATCCATGTGTGGTTCATGAGAAGAACACACATCCAATGACACTGGTGGATCCATGTGTGGTTCATGAGAAGAACACACATGCAATGACACTAGTGGATCCATGTGTGGTTTGTGAGAAGAACAGACATGTAATGACACTGACTGTGGTTCATGAGAAGAACACACATGCAACGACACTTGTGGATCTATGTGTGGTTTGTGAAAAGAACAGACATGCAATCACACTAAGTGGATCCATGTGTGCTTTGTGAAAAGAACAGACATGCAGTCACACTAGGTGGATCCATGTGTGGTTTGTTTAGAGGAAAAGACATGCAATGACACTGGGTGTGGTTCATGAAAAGAATGTATACATGCAATGACACTGGTGGATCCATATGTGGTTTGTGGAAGGAACAGACATGCAATGACTCTAACTGTGGTTCATGAAAAGAACAGACATGCAATGACACTAGTGGATCCATGTGTGGTTCATGAGAAGAACAGACATGCAATGACACTGGTGGATCCATGTGTGGTTCATGAGAAGAACACACATCCAATACCACTGGTGGATCCATGTGTGGTTTGTGAGAAGAACAGACATGCAATGACACTGGTGGATACTTATGTGGTTTGTGAGAAGAGAAAACATGCAATGACATTGGTTGTGGTTCATGAGAAGAACACACATGCAATGACACTGGTGGATCCTTATGTGGTTTGTGAGAACATACATGCAATGACACTGGCTGTGTTTCATGAGAAGAACACACATGCAATGACACTGGTGGATCCATGTGTGGTTCATGAAAAGAACAGACATGCAATGACACTGGTGGATCCATATGTGGTTTGTGGAAGGAACATACATGCAATGACTCTAACTGTGGTTCATGAAAAGAACAGACATGCAATGACACTGGTGGATCCATGTGTGGTTCATGAGAAGAACACACATGCAATGACACTAGTGGATCCATGTGTGGTTTGTGAGAAGAACAGACATGTAATGACACTGACTGTGGTTCATGAGAAGAACACACATGCAATGACACTTGTGGATCTATGTGTGGTTTGTGAAAAGAACAGACATGCAATCACACTAGGTGGATCCATGTGTGGTTTGTTTAGAGGAACAGACATGCAATGACACTGGGTGTGGTTCATGAAAAGAACAGACATGCAATGACACTGGTGGATCCATATGTGGTTTGTGGAAGGAACAAACATGCAATGACTCTAGCTGTGGTTCATGAAAAGAACAGACATGCAATGACACTGGTGGATCCATGTGTGGTTCATGAGAAGAACACACATCCAATGACACTGGTGGATCCATGTGTGGTTCATGAGAAGAACACACATGCAATGACACTAGTGGATCCATGTGTGGTTTGTGAGAAGAACAGACATGTAATGACACGATCGTGGTTCATGAGAAGAACACATGCAACGACACTTGTGGATCTATGTGTGGTTTGTGAAAAGAACAGACATGCAATCACACTAAGTGGATCCATGTGTGCTTTGTGAAAAGAACAGACATGCAGTCACACTAGGTGGATCCATGTGTGGTTTGTTTAGAGGAAAAGACATGCAATGACACTGGGTGTGGTTCATGAAAAGAACAGACATGCAATGACACTGGTGGATCCATATGTGGTTTGTGGAAGGAACAGACATGCAATGACTCTAACTGTGGTTCATGAAAAGAACAGACATGCAATGACACTAGTGGATCCATGTGTGGTTCATGAGAAGAACAGACATGCAATGACACTGGTGGATCCATGTGTGGTTCATGAGAAGAACACACATCCAATACCACTGGTGGATCCATGTGTGGTTTGTGAGAAGAACAGACATGCAATGACACTGGTGGATACTTATGTGGTTTGTGAGAAGAGAAAACATGCAATGACATTGGTTGTGGTTCATGAGAAGAACACACATGCAATGACACTGGTGGATCCTTATGTGGTTTGTGAGAACATACATGCAATGACACTGGCTGTGTTTCATGAGAAGAACACACATGCAATGACACTGGTGGATCCATGTGTTGTTCATGAAAAGAACAGACATGCAATGACACTGGTGGATCCATATGTGGTTTGTGGAAGGAACATACATGCAATGACTCTAACTGTGGTTCATGAAAAGAACAGACATGCAATGACACTGGTGGATCCATGTGTGGTTCATGAGAAGAACACACATGCAATGACACTAGTGGATCCATGTGTGGTTTGTGAGAAGAACAGACATGTAATGACACTGACTGTGGTTCATGAGAAGAACACACATGCAATGACACTTGTGGATCTATGTGTGGTTTGTGAAAAGAACAGACATGCAATCACACTAGGTGGATCCATGTGTGGTTTGTTTAGAGGAACAGACATGCAATGACACTGGGTGTGGTTCATGAAAAGAACAGACATGCAATGACACTGGTGGATCCATATGTGGTTTGTGGAAGGAACAAACATGCAATGACTCTAGCTGTGGTTCATGAAAAGAACAGACATGCAATGACACTGGTGGATCCATGTGTGGTTCATGAGAAGAACACACATCCAATGACACTGGTGGATCCATGTGTGGTTTGTGAGAAGAACAGACATGCAATGACACTGGTGGATACTTATGTGGCTTGTGAGAAGAATAGACATGCAATGACATTGGTTGTGGTTCATGAGAAGAACACACATGCAATGACACTGGTGGATCCTTGTGTGGTTTGTGAGAAGAACATGCATGCAATGACACTGGCTGTGTTTCATGAGAAGAACACACATGCAATGACCCTGGTTGATCCATGTGTGGTTCATGAGAAGAATATACATGCAATCACACTAGGTGGATCCATATGTAGTTTGTGGAAAGAACAGACATGCAATGACTCTAGCTGTGGTTCATGAAAAGAACACACATGCAATGACACTGGTGTATCCATGTGTGGTTCATGAAAAGAACACACGTGCAATGACACTAGTTATCCATGTGTGGTTTGTGAAAAGAATAGACATGCAATCACACTAGGTGGATCCATGTGTGATTTGTTTAGAGGAATAGACATGCAATGACACTGGGTGGAACCATGTGTGGTTTGTTTAGAAGAAAGAACATACAATCACACTAGGTGGATCCATGTGTGGTTTATTTAGAGGAACATACATGCAATGACACTGGGTGTGGTTCATGAAAAGAACAGACATGCAATGACACTTGTGGATCCATATGTGGTTTGTGGAAGGAATAGACATGCAATGACTCTAGCTATGGTTCATGAAAAGAAAAGACATGCAATGACACAGGTGGATCCATGTGTGGTTCATGAGAAGAACACACATCCAATGACATTGGTGGATCCATGTGTGGTTTGTGAGAAGAACAGACATGCAATGACACTGGTGGATACTTGTGTGGTTTGTGAGAAGAACAGACATGCAATGACACTGGCTGTGGTTCATGGGAGGAACACACATGCAATGACACTGGTGGATCCTTGTGTGGTTTGTGAGAAGAACATACATCCAATGACACTGTCTATGGTTCATGAGAAGAACACACATGCAATGACACTTGTGGATCCATTTGTGGTTCATGAGAAGAACAGACATGCAATCACACTAGGTGCATCCATGTGTGGTTTGTGGAAAGAATAGACATGCAATGACTCTAGCTGTGGTTAATGAAAAGAACACACATGCAATCATAGTGGTGTATCCATGTGTGGTTCATGAAAAGAACACACATGCAATGACACTGGTTCATCCATGTGTGGTTTGTGAAAAGAACATACATGCAATCATACTAGGTGGATCCATGTGTGATTTGTGAAAACAACAGACATGCAATGACACTGGGTGGATCTATGTGTGGTTTGTTTAGAAGAACACACATGCAATAACTTTGGATGTGATTAATGAAAAGTACACACATGCAATGACACTAGTGGATCCATGTGTGGTTTGTGAAAAGAACAAACATGCAATCACACTAGGTGGATCCATGTGTTGTTTATTTAGAGGAATAGACATTTCATGACACTGGGTGTGGTTCATGAAAAGAACAGACATGCAATGACACTGGTGGATCCATATGTGGTTTTTGGAAGGAACAGACATGCAATGACTCTAGTTGTGGATCATGAAAAGAACAGACATGCAATGACACTGGTGGAACCATGTGTGGTTCATGAAAAGAACACACATGCAATGACACTGGTGGATCCAGGTGTGGTTTGTGAAAAGAAAAGACATGCAATCACACTAGGTGGATCCTTGTGTGGCTTGTGAAAAGAATAGACATGCAATCACACTAGGTGGATCCATGTGTGGTTTGTTTAGAGGAACAGACATGCAATGACACTGGGTGTGGTTCATGAAAAGAACAGACATGCAATGACACCGGTGGATCCATATGTGGTTTGTGGAAGGAACAGACATGCAATGACTCTAGCTGTGGTTCATGAAAAGAATAGACATGCAATGACACTGGTGGATCCATATGTGGTTCATGAGAAGAACACACATGCAATGACACTGGTGGATCCATGTGTGGTTTCTGAGAAGAACATACATGCAATGACAGTGGCTATGGTTCATGAGAATAAGACACATGCAATGACACTGGTGGATCCATGTGTGGTTTGTGAAAATAATAGACATGCAATCACACTAGGTGGATCCATGTGTGGTTTGTTTAGAGAAACACACATGCAATGACACTGGGTGTGGTTCATGAAAAGAACAGACATGCAATGACACTGGTGGATCCATATGTGGTTTGTGGAAGGAACAGATATGCAATGACTCTAGCTGTGGTTCATGAAAAGAACAGACATGCAATGACACTAGTGGATCCATGTGTGGTTCATGTGAAGAACACACATCCAATGACACTGGTGGATCCATGTGTGGTTTGTGAGAAGAACAGACATGCAATGACACTGGTGGATACTTATGTGGTTTGTGAGAAGAACAAACATGCAATGACTCTGGCTATGGTTTATAAGAACACACATGCAATGACACTGGTGGATCCTTGTGTGTCCTTGATGCAATGACACTGGCTGTGGTTCATGAGAAGAACATACATGCAATGACACTGGTGGATCCATGTGTTGTTCATGAGAAGAACACACATGCAATCACACTAGGTGGATCCATGTGTGGTTTGTGGAAAGAACAAACATGCAATGACTCTAGCTGTGGTTCATGAAATAAACACACATGCAATGACACTGGTGTATCCATGTGTGGTTCATGAAAAGAACACACATGCACTGACACTGGTGGATGCATGTGTGGTTTGTGAAAATAACAGACATGCAATCACACTAGGTGGATCCATGTGTGGTTTGTGAAAAGAACAAACATGCAATCACACTAGGTGGATCCATGTGTGGTTTGTTTAGAAGAACACGCATGCAATGACTCTAGTTGTGGTTGATGAAAAGAACACACATGCAATGACACTGGTGGATCCATGTGTGGTTTGTGAAAAGAACAGACATGCAATGACACTGGGTGGATC
Organism: Avena insularis; assembly: GCA_023614405.1. Taxonomy (NCBI): domain Eukaryota; kingdom Viridiplantae; phylum Streptophyta; class Magnoliopsida; order Poales; family Poaceae; genus Avena; species Avena insularis. The sequence continues at coordinate 204,471,390 of CM042694.1, forward strand.
CATGTGTGGTTTGTTTAGAAGAACAGACATGCAATGACTCTAGTTGTGGTTCATGAAAATAACACACATGCAATGACACTTGTGGATCCATGTGTGGTTTGTGAAAAGAATAGACATGCAATCACACTAGGTGGATCCATGTGTTGTTTGTTTAGAAGAACACACATGCAATGACACTAGTGGATCCATGTGTGGTTTGTGAAAAGAACAAACATGCAATCACACTAGGTGGATCCATGTGTTGTTTATTTAGAGGAATAGACATTTCATGACACTGGTTGTGGTTCATGAAAAGAACAGACATGCAATGACACTGGTGGATCCATATGTGGTTTTTGGAAGGAACAGACATGCAATGACTCTAGTTGTGGATCATGAAAAGAACAGACATGCAATGACACTGGTGGAACCATGTGTGGTTCATGAAAAGAACACACATGCAATGACACTGGTAGATCCAGGTGTGGTTTGTGAAAAGAACAGACATGCAATCACACTAGGTGGATCCTTGTGTGGTATGTTAAGAGGAACACACATGCAATGACACCGGGTGTGGTTCATGAAAAGAATGACATGCAATGACAACGTTGGATCCATTTGTGGTTTGTGGAAGGAACAGACATGCAATGACTCTAGCTGTGGTTCATGAAAAGAATAGACATGCAATGACACTGGTGGATCCATATGTGGTTCATGAGAAGAACACACATGCAATGACACTGGTGGATCCATGTGTGGTTTCTGAGAAGAACATACATGCAATGACACTGGCTATGGTTCATGAGAATAAGACACATGCAATGACACTGGTGGATCCATGTGTGGTTTGTGAAGAGAACAAACATGCAATCACACTAGGTGGATCCATGTGTGGTTTGTTTAGAGGAACATACATGCAATGACACTGTGTGTGGTTCATGAAAAGAATAGACATGCAATGACAATGGTAGATCCATATGTGGTTTGTGGAAAGAACAGATATGCAATGACTCTAGCTGTGGTTCATGAAAAGAATAGACATGCAATGACACTGGTGGATCCATGTGTGGTTCATGAGAAGAACACACATCCAATGGGACTGGTGGATCCTGATGTGGTTTGTGAGAAGAACAAACATGCAATGACACTGGTGGATACTTATGTGGTTTGTGAGAAGAACAAACATGCAATGACTCTGGCTATGGTTTATAAGAACACACATGCAATGACACTGGTGGATCCTTGTGTGTTCTTGATGCAATGACACTGGCTGTAGTTCATGAGAAGAACATACATGCAATGACACTGGTGGATCCATGTGTTGTTCATGAGAAGAACAGACATGCAATCACACTAGGTGGATCCATGTGTGGTTTGTGGAAAGAACAAACATGCAATGACTCTAGCTGTGGTTCATGAAATAAACACACATGCAATGACACTGGTGTATCCATGTGTGGTTCATGAAAAGAACACACATGCACTGACACTGGTGGATGCATGTGTGGTTTGTGAAAATAACAGACATGCAATCACACTAGGTGGATCCATGTGTGGTTTGTGAAAAGAACAAACATGCAATCACACTAGGTGGATCCATGTGTGGTTTGTTTAGAAGAACACGCATGCAATGACTCTAGTTGTGGTTGATGAAAAGAACACACATGCAATGACACTGGTGGATCCATGTGTGGTTTGTGAAAAGAACAGACATGCAATGACACTGGGTGGATCCATGTGTGGTTTGTTTAGAAGAACAGACATGCAATGACTCTAGTTGTGGTTCATGAAAATAACACACATGCAATGACACTTGTGGATCCATGTGTGGTTTGTGAAAAGAATAGACATGCAATCACACTAGGTGGATCCATGTGTTGTTTGTTTAGAGGAACAGACATGCAATGACACTGGATGTGGTTCGTGAAAAGAACAGACATGCAATGACACTAGTGGATCCATATGTGGTTTGTGGAAGGAACAGACATGCAATGACTCTAGTTGTGGTTCATGAAAAGAACAGACATGCAATTACACTAGGTGGATCCATGTGTGGTTTTTTAGAGGAACAAACATGCAATGACATTGGGTGTGGTTCATGAAAAGAACATACATGCAATGACACTGGTGGATCCATATGTGGTTTGTGGAAGGAACAGACATGCAATGACTCTAGCTGTGGTTCATGAAAAGAACAGACATGCAATGACACTGTTGGATCCATGTGTGGATCATGAGAAGAACACACATGCAATGACACTGGTGGATCCATGTGTGGTTTGTGAGAAGAACATACATGCAATGACACTGGCTGTGGTGCATGAGAAGAACACACATGCAATAACACTGGTGGATCCATGTGTGGTTTGTGAAAAGAACAGACATGCAATCACACTAGGTGGATCCATGTTGAAGGGAATATGCTTGAGAGGCAATAATAAAGTGGTTATTATCTTATTACATGTTTATGATAAATGTTTATTTTGCATGCTATTATTGTATTGATCGGAAACATCAATACATGTGTGTTTAATAAACAAAAAGGGTTCCTAGTTATGCCTCTCTTATAGACTAGCTCGTTGATTAACAAGATGATCATGGTTTCCTGATCATGGACATTGGATGTTGTTAATAACGAGGTCACAACATTGGTGGAATGATGTGATGAACATTCATCCGAAGTATAGCATTACGATTAAGTCATTGTGTTTATATTGCTATAACATCATACGAAGTAATCTTTATCCTTAGACCATGAGATCATGTTAATTGCTAACATCGGAAGAGTATCTTGATAACATCAAACGTCACACCGTAACAGGGTGACTATAAAGATGGGTTCAGTGCTACGAAGGTGTTATGTTGAGGCTCATGGATCAAGAGTGGAATTTGTCAATCCAGATGACGGATAGATATACTCTGGGCCCTCTCGGTGATATCACATTAGGATAGCTTGCAAGCAAGTGATGTGATCACTAGAATGTTATATCACGGGAACGAGAAAAGAGTGCATGTCGGTAACGAGATCAAACTAGGTATGGAGATACCGATGATCGAATCTCGGACATGTAATATATCGAGAGTCAAAGGGATTTAGTTACAAGCGTTAAAGGTTCTCACGATCACAGGAGTCATCGTTGAATGTGTAGGAGTCAGTACGGATCTCCAGGTCCCGCTGCTGATTATTGATCGGAGAAGGGTCTCGATCATGTCTGCATTATTCGCGAACCGTAGGGTGACACACTTAAGGGATACCGACACCGTTTGGAGCAAATTTGTTTCAGATAAAGATTTAAGAAAGCGCTAGAATTATTTCAATAGACACCAAAACTGTTTCGGGTGAAATTGCTGAAATTGGTTCTACATGTAATATTGAAATGTTGCAGGGGGTTTTATGTGAATGTTTGTTAATTAAAGTAATTAACAAAATTCTGAATAAAAATAATAAAAGAGTTTTATTAAATGAGAGAGCATTAAATTTGGAGAAATTTAATGCATTTAAAGTGGAGACTTTAAAAGAGAATGTGAAGGGGCATTTTAATGTGGAGGGGTTACCACCACATGAATGGGGGAGGTGAGGAGTCACCCCCCATGGGGCGCCGACCATGGGAAGGGGTACCCCCCCTCCTCCTATAAAAGGCCCCCTTCACTCCCCTTCTTCCTCACACCGCCTCGTGAAGGATCTCTCTCCCCCTCTAGTATTATTCCCCCATGGTCTCGGATTAGCGAGATACATGTTCCCGGTGGCTTTATCTGGAAAGGAGTTGCTGCTGCTTTGCTTTGGAGCGAGGATGGAGGTTGTCGGGTACCGGACGTGTGTGTTATCACGGATGCACCGCGCTTATGGTGCTGGACTTGGTGGTGCTGGAGCTGGATCTGAGGACGTCTTTGGAGCCGACCGCTGGACTTCCTCACGATGCTGAGATCGGCAAGTGTGCGACTACATCAACCACGAGTTCCTACTCGTTAACAAAACTCGTTGTCTTCGACGGTAAGTTCTCGATGGATGTATGTCCACCCGTTAATTTGTACCTAGTAGATAGATCTTTGCGTGTAGTTCTCATCGTAGGAATTTTTTTGTTTTCTATGCTGCGGACCCAACAGTGATATTAGAGCTTGATCTATGCGTAGATGCTTGCATGGGTAGTACACATATGTTTATATGTGGGCGATGATGATCATGTATTTTGGATATTGGTGGCATAGTGGGATGAAGCGGCCTGGACCAACCTTACATGTCATCGTACATGAGACCGGTTCCACGACTGACATGCAACTTGTTTTGCATAAGTGGTTGGCGGGTGTCTGTCTCTCCTACTATAGTCAATATTTGATTTACAACGAGTTGCTAATAACTTGGTTATCCTTGTTGTGGTTCCATGTTCGTAGGTAAGAACGGTTCTATCTTCGAAAGCCCTAAGCCACGTAAAACTTGCAATTGATAAATTAGAGGCGTCTATTTTAGATCGTTGCTGGGCTAGTGTCATGATATGGTAATGTTGTAAGTAGATATATGATAGATACTCTTACAAGACATTCAACGTGTAAGTTCCATAGACCTTGGCCTTACACACAAAGGAATGATAGAGATCATACCACTATGCAAATGATAGAGATCAAATGCATGGACCATATCATGTCACTTTACACATTAGATGTTAGCATCTTATATTGCTTGTTTGGCGTTTTAGTAGCATTATAAGATGATCCCTCATTTGAATATCAAGATAAAAATGTGTTCTTCCTTAAGTATGCACAGTTTTGTGGATCGTGTTTCGAGACATCACGTGATGATCGGGTGTACTCGAATCTACGCTTTCATAGGAACGGGTGTAAGACAGTTTTACACACACGAATACTAAGGTTCTTACTTGGCGAGCCTAGCATGTACAGACATGGCCTCGGAACACGGACCGAAAGGTTAAGCATGAGTCATATAGTTGATATGATGCCCATATAGATGCTCGCCTTTGAAGCTACATCAACTCACGTGATGATCGGACTTGGTGTAGTGGATTTGGTTCATGTAATCACCAAAAGGACACGAGGGATGTCGTTTTTGAGAGGGAGTTTATTTCTAATTTGGATTAGTAGAACTCAATTTGTCATAAAATAAATCAAAGTGAATTTGCATAATTTGTTGTAGTCATTGGCGTCTGTTCACTACCTTATGTTTAGTTTTAATTGAGATAATAGAACTATAGAATTCTGGATGTTTACTTTACGAACTGGTATCGTATTGTTTTGAATGTCAATTTAAAGTTTATAAGTCCTATTGCAAACTTTCAGAAAACTCTATTTACTCCATGAAGTTTAATAAGTAGTATTAAATCAAGAGTAAGAATTCCAATGTTAGTATCTAAAGTATCATGTTTGCCTCCATAATTCTTGATATTCAAAAGTTGTTTTAATATCAAGGTTATCTAGGAGCTGAAAGAATTGTTTCAGAAACCCTCATGTGTGAAAGATATTGGGATATCTGAAACAAAGTTTTTGGTTGCATTATGATAGAGTGTAATTTAGCAAAATACATGTTCTCATATTGTATGAGAATTTGTGAAGGATGAAGATGCTAAGCATCCGAATCTCCCAAAAAGGTTTAGGGAACTAAAATTATACTCGTCATTCTTCCTTATAGGCTATAGTAGCTTGGTCATGAAAGTTGTCATGATAAGGATGAATAGAAGATGTAAGTAAAATGTTTACTACACTAAAAGATCACTAAAGAATGGATTTTTGAAAGAACACCAAACATTTGATGATGGTGATCCACTTCAAAGTCCAAGTCCAAAGGTATTAGTATTTGACTATATACGCTTTGTACTATGTGTCATGTGAATGACACCACTATTGATGTTGATAGATTCTTTTAAAAGAAAAGGAATTGTTGAAAGATAATCTATAAAATATTTGGCAGAAAAGAAAAGGTTGGAGATGTCCAACTTAGGTATATAGAAGATATACATGTTATGGTAGTATTCCTTGCTTGTTAAACAATGTGTCTCTTAGGTATTGGATACCGAATTGGTTGGTATGAAGTGTCATAGAGGACAACGCAATTCATGAACTGCAATGGCCTAAGTAACTAGCAAGAGAATAAGTGATGATGTTCATCGAAAACAAATAAAGTGTTATTGTGTTTTTTCGTTATCACCAAACCTAGCCTTCAAGATTTGTTTTAATAATTGTTATTTTGTTCCGGTATTATGAGAACAATGGTTGTTCAAATAATTACCATATTCCATAAAGGATGGATGAACTTTTAGAAGTCTAGTGGGAGAAATCACATCCATAAACACTATTGCTAAAATGTCGCAAGACAAATGATTGAAAGATCACTTATGAAGTGACATCGCTGTTTAAATTATATTGGAAAGAAAACATGAAGAAACTCCATGTTGATGGATTTTGGAGTCTTTGATTTTGATCAATTGACGCCAGAAACTTTCCTCGAGATAATTGAAACTCGCTTCATAGGCCAAAGAGGAACGGATGACTAGCTTATTGAAATTGTACATCTTGATGTGCATAGTCCATTATGTGTAGCCATATGCGATGGATCTTTTGCTTCATATGCTTTCTCCGAAATTTAAGTGAATATCTATATATTTACTTAATAAGGAAGAAGTATGAAACATTTGAAAATTGTTCAAAGACTTTCAAGATGAAGTGGAAAATCATTGTAACAAGAAAATAAAGAGTTTATGATTTGATCACAGAGGAATATATTTGAGTTACATGTTTAGAAAAACACTTAAGATTTGAGGAATTGTTCCATGATTTGTGTTTCCCGATAAACCATAGGAGTATGGCATATTCGAGAGATGAAATCAAACCATGTTTGACATGGTAAGATCAAAGGTGTCATTTATAAAACTGCCATTATGTTTTAAGGATTGAAGCTTTAGAGACTACCGCTTTTACACTGAAAAGAGCACCATCGTGATCCGTTGAAATGACACCATATGAGTTATGGTTTGGGATAAAACCCAAATTGTCTTTTCTTAAATTTTGGTTTGCTATGCATAAGTAAAATGTTTACAACCACAGTCGGATAAGCACGTCTTTGTAGGTTATCCCAAAGAATTTGTTGGGAATTTCTCCATAACACCAAGGACAAAAGAGTTTGTTACTTGGAACGTCAAGTTTCTTGAAAAGGAATTTTTTGTGAAAAGTTAAGTGGGAGGACAATAGAACTTTGATAAGGTTGTTGAACCTTAGCTATATATGCTAAGTAGCGCAGCGCCGGAAAGTGTCCTGGTGGCGGCCACAATGCTCATGGCTCTCGTGATTACAAAGGTTATGATATCGGAGATTAGAGTTCCTATTGAACCGTGTGGGTCGGTAAGAATCAAATGGTGTGATTTGATAAGCAAGTCGTTATTGTTTTGACAATGATGAACCGACTGCATGCAAAGAAGCGATGATGGGCCCTGACTCCATAAAATGACTAGAAGTCATAGAATCCGTGATAGTATCCATACACGAGAAATCAAGTTTCTGAACTTGGAAGACCCTCCAGAAAGGCGTGAAGCCTATCGGTCGTGTTTGGATCTATAAAGAAATAGACATGGATGTTTAACATCTATGAAATAGTTGACATGTCGGAAAAAAGTTTACGGCAATGTTCAAGGAGTTGACTATGACAAGATTTGATCTTTCATAGTGATATATAGTCTTGACGGATTAATTTAGCAACCACTACATATAATTTGGTATATGGTAGTTGAATGAACAAAACAAGGTTCTTCTAATAGAACAGTTACCTAGGACGTGTACATGACATGGTCCGAAGGGTTTTGTTAATTCAAAGGGTGCTAAAAGGGTATGCAAACTTCAATAGTTGAAGTAAGCATAGCGGAGTTGGAATCTTCACCATGATGAAACTGTTAAAAGAGTTTAAATTCATCGGAGATGATGAAGATGCTTGCATTTGCAAGAAATTAAGTGGGAGCGCTGAGACATATTTATAATACATTATGTATAGGACATATTGTGGATTGGAAATGATGTATCTTGTATTGACACAAGTTAAGAATTTCATTAAAATAAGATTTCGATGAAAGACTTGGGCAAAACCGGAATATTAGGCATCAATATCTATATGGATAGATTGAGGCGCTAATATGGTTGTGCCAGACATACATATATGAGATATTGAAAGGGTTCAATATGGAAACAACAAGAAAGGTTCTTGCTGCATGGAGAGGATTGTATCAAGATTCAAGTGTTCCAACACTTGGTGAGTAAAATCACATGAAGATTTTGATCGATTATACCGTGATATGTATATATCCAGAATGTCCTATGCTCTAAATGTTATGAGCACATACCAGAATGATCCATCAGATGATCATTGGACAATAGTAAAGATATTCTTATGAGCTTTGGAAGAACTAAGAATATATCATGTATAAGTGACAAATAGTTAAAGGTAGTTCATTGTAAAGTGTTACATTGATACTAGTTTTGTCACAAGATACAAATTAAATTTATCTCAATTTAGACTATGGGTGGCACAATATAATGGAAAGGATGTTCCATGATGGATTTGGACGAGTTCCAAAGTTGAGACATTGTGACGGATACTACAACAAAAAGGCTAAGTATATGACTGCTATAGTAGCAGCATAGGAGGGCATTTGTGTTAAGTAGTTTGTTATCAAACTAGGTGTGGTTCAAAGTGGGCTAATACTATGAAGATATATTGTGTGACAATAATATCAACATATTTTAACCGGAATGAACTAAAGGTCTCACCAAAGGACCAAATTTATACAATGCCATCTCATTTGAGAATGAGTGATGCGTAGAGACGCAAAGACATGCAAATACACACGGACCAAAACCCGCCGATCCGGAGATTATGTTAACCACTACCAATAGCGTATATGCAACACCAGAAAGCCATAGGTGTTCAATACGCCAAGTTTTTCAAACTAGATTATTGACTCTAGTGCAAGTGGGAGACTGAAGGGAATATGCCCGAGAGGCAATAATAAACTGGTTATTATCTTATTCCATGTTTATGATAAATGTTTATTTTGCATGCTATAATTGTATTGATCGGAAACATTAATACATGTGTGTTTAATAAACAAAAAGGGTTCCTAGTTATGCCTCTCTTATAGACTAGCTCGTTGATTAACAAGATGATCAAGGTTTCCTGATCATGGACATTGGATGTTGTTAATAACAAGGTCACAACATTGGTGGAATGATGTGATGAACATTCATCCAAAGTATAGCATTACGATCAAGTCATTATGTTTATATTGCTATAAAATCATACAAAGTAATCTTTATCCTTAGACCATGAGATCATGTTAATTGCTAACACCGGAAGAGTATCTTGATAACATGTGACGTCACACCGTAACAGGGTGACTATAAATATGGGTTCAGTGCTACGAAGGTGTTATGTTGAGGCTCATGGATCAAGAGTGGAATTTGTCAATCCCGATGACAGATAGATATACTCTGGGCCCTCTCGGTGATATCACATTAAGATAGCTTGCAAGCAAGTGATGTGATCACTAGAATGTTATATCACGGGAACAAGAAAAGAGTGCATGTCGGTAACGAGATGAAACTAGGTATGGAGATACCGATGATCGAATCTCGGACATGTAATATATCGCGAGACAAAGGGATTTAGTTACTAGCGTTAAAGGTTCTCATGATCACAGAAGTCATCGTTGAATGTGTAGGAGTCAGTATGGATCTCCAGGTCCCGCTTCTGATTATTGATCTGAGAAGGGTCTCGATCATGTCTGCATTATTCGCGAACCGTAGGGTGACACACTTAAGGGATACCGACACCATTTGGAGCAAATATGTTTCAGATAAAGATTTAAGAAAGCGCTAGAATTATTTCAATAGACACCGAAACTGTTTCGGGTGAAATTGCTGAAATTTGTTCTACATGTAATATTGAAATATTGCAGGGGGTTTTATGTGAATGTTTGTTAATTAAAATAATTAACAAAATTATGAATAAAATTAATAAAAGAGTTTTATTAAATGAGAGCATTAAATTTGGGGAAATTTAATGCATTTAAAGTGGAGACTTTAAAAGAGAATGTGAAGGGGCATTTTAATGTGCAGGGGTTACCACCACATGAATGGGGGAGGTGAGGAGTCACCCCCCATGGGGCACCGGCCATGGGGAGGGGTACCCCTCCTCACTCCCCTTCTTCCTCACACCTCCTCGTGAAGGATCTCTCTCCCCCTCTAGTATTATTCCCCCATGGTCTCGGATTAGCGAGATACATGTTCTCGGTGGCTTTATCTGGAAAGGAGTTGCTGCTTCCGGTGCTTTGCTGGAGCGAGGGGACGGAGGTTGTCGGGTACCGGACATGTGTGCAATCACGGATGCACCGCTGCTTTGTGGTGCTGGACTTGGTGGTGCTGGAGCTGGATCTCAAGGACGTGCTAGAGCCGGACCTGCTCGGACTTCCTCACGATCTTGAGATCGGCAAGTGTACGACTACATCAACCACGAGTTCCTACTCGTTAACAAAACTTGTTGTCTTCAAGGGTAAGTTCTCGATGGATGTATGTCCACCCGTTGCTTTGTACCTAGTAGATTGATCTTGGCGTGTAGTTCTCATCGTAGGAAATTTTTTGTTTTCTATGCTGCGGACCCAACACATGTGTGGTTTGTTTAGAGGAACAGACATGCAATGACACTGGGTGTGGTTCATTAAAAGAATAGACATGCAATGACACTTGTGGATCCATATGTCGTTTGTGGAAGGAACAGACATGCAATGACTCTAGTTGTGGTTCATGAAAAGAACAGACATGCAATGACACTGGTGGATCCATGTGTGGTTCACGAAAAGAACACACATGCAATGACACTGGTGGATCCATGTGTAGTTTGTGAAAAGAACAGACATGCAATCACACTAGGTGGATCCATGTGTGGTTTGGTTAGAGGAACAAACATGCAATGACACTGGGTGTGGTTCATGAAAAGAACAGACATGCAATGACACTTGTGGATCCATATGTGGTTTGTGGAAGGAACAGACATTCAATGACTCTAGCTATGGTTCATGAAAAGAACAGACATGCAATCACACTAGATGGATCCATGTGTGTTTTGTTTAGAGGAACAGACATGCAATGATACTGGGTGTGGTTCATGAAAATAACAGACATGCAATGACACCGGTGGATCCATATGTGGTTTGTGGAAGGAATGTACATGCAAGGACTCTAGGTGGTTCATGAAAAGAACAGACATGCAATGACACTGGTGGATCCATGTGTGGTTCATGAGAAGAACACATATGCAATGACTCTAGCTGTGGTTCATGAAAGGAACAGACATCCAATGACACTGGTGGATCCATGTGTGGTTCATGAAAAGAACACACACGCAATGACACTGGTGGATCCATGTGTGGTTTGTGAAAAGAACAGACATGCAATCACACTAGGTGGATCCATGTGTGGTTTGTTTAGAGGAACAAACATGCAATGACACTGGGTGTGGTTTGTTTAGAAGAACGCACATGCAATGACACTAGTTGTGGTTCATGAAAAGAACACACATGCAATGACACTGGTGGATCCATGTGTGGTTTGTGAAAAGAACAGACATGCAATCGAAGTAGGTGGATCCATGTGTGGTTTGTGAAAAGAACAGACATGCAATCACAATAGGTGGATCCATGTGTGGTTTGTTTAGAAGAACACACATGCAATGACTCTAGTTGTGGTTCATGAAAAGAACACACATGCAATGACACTAGTGGATCCATGTGTGGTTTGTGAAAAGAACAGACATGCAATCACACTAGGTGTTTCCATGTGTGGTTTGTTTAGAGGAACATACATGCAATGACACTGGGTGGATCCATGTGTGGTTTGTTTAGAAGAACATACATGCAATGACTCTATTTGTGGTTCATGAAAAGAACACACATGCAATGACACTGGTGGATCCATGTGTGGTTTGTGAAAAGAACAGACATGCAATCACACTAGGTGGATCCATGTGTGGTTTGTTTAGAGGAACAGACATGCAATGACACTGGGTGTGGTTTGTTTAGAAGAACACACATGCAATGACACTAGTTGTGGTTCATGAAAAGAACACAAATGCAATGACACTGGTGGATCCATGTGTGGATTGTTTAGAGGAATAGACAGGCAATGACACTGGGTGTGGTTCATGAGAAGAACAGACATGCAATCACACTAGGTGGATCCATGTGTGGTTTGTGGAAAGAACATACATGCAGTGACACTGGTGGATCCATGTGTGGTTCATGAGAAGAACACACATGCAATCACACTGGTGTGGTTCGTGAGAAGAACACACATCCAATGACACTGGTGGATCCTTATGTGGCTTGTTTAGAAGAACACACATGCAATGACTCTAGTTGTGGTTCATGAAAAGAACACACATGCAATGACACTGGTGGATCCATGTGTGGTTCATGAGAAGAAGACACATGCAATGACACTGGGTGTGGCTCATGAGAAGAACACACATCCAATGACACTGGTGGATACTTATGTGGTTTGTTTAGAAGAACACACATGCAATGACTCTAGTTGTGGTTCACGAAAAGAACACACATGCAATGACACTAGGTGGATCCATGTGTGGTTTGTTTAGAGGAACAGACATGCAATGACACTAGGTGTGGTTCATGAAAAGAATAGACATGCAATGACACTGGTGGATCCATATGTGGTTTGTGGAACGAACATACATGCAATGACTCTAGCTGCGGTTCATGAAAAGAACAAACATGCAATGACAATGGTGGCTCCATGTGTGGTTCTTGAGAAGAACACACATACAATGACATTGGTTGATCCATGCGTGGTTTGTGAGATGAACATACATGCAATGACACTGGCTGTGGTTCATGAGAAGAACACACATGCAATGACACTAGTGTATTCATGTGTGGTTTATGAAAAGAACAGACATGAAATCACACTAGGTGGATCCATGTGTGTTTTGTTTAGAGGAACAGACATGCAATGACACTGGGTGTGGTTCATGAAAGGAACAGACATGCAATGACACTGGTGGATCCATATGTGGTTTGTGGAAGGAACAGACATGCAATGACTCTAGCTGTGGTTCATGAAAAGAACAGACATGCAATGACACTAGTGAATCCATGTGTGGTTCATGAGAAGAACACATATCCAATGACACTGCTGGATCCATGTGTGGTTTGTGAGAAGAACAGACATGCAATGACACTGGTGGATACTTATGTGGTTTGTGAGAAGAACAGACATGCAATGACACTGGGTGTGGTTCATGAGAAGAACACACATGCAATGACCCTGGTGGATCCTTGTGTGGTTTGTGAGAAGAACATACATGCAATGACACTGGCTGTGGTTCATGAGAAGAACACACATGCAATGACACTGGTGGATCCATGTGTGGTTCATGAGAAGAACAGACATGGAATCACACTAGGTGGATCCATGTGTGGTTTGTGGAAAGAACAGACATGCAATGACTCTAGCTGTCGTTCATGAGAAGAACACACATCCAATGACACTTGTGGATCCATGTGTGGTTTGTGAGAAGAACAGACATGCAATGACACTGGTGGATACTAATGTGGTTTGTGAGAAGATTAGACATGCAATGACACTGGCTGTGGTTCATGAGAAGAACACACATGCAATGACCCTGGTGGATCCTTGTGTGGTTTGTGAGAAGAATATACATGCAATGACACTGGCTATGGTTCATGAGAAGAACACACATGCAATGACACTGGTGGATCCATGTGTGGTTCATGAGAAGAATAGACATACAATCACACTAGGTGGATCCATGTGTGGTTTGTGGAAAGAACAGACATGCAATGACTCTAGTTGTGGTTCATGAGAAGAACACACATCCAATGACACTGGTGGATCCATGTGTGGTTTCTGAGAAGAACAGACATGCAATGACACTGGTGGATACTTATGTGGTTTGTGAGAAGAACAGACATGCAATGACACTGGCTGTGGTTCATGAGAAGAACACACATGCAATGACACTGGTGGATCCTTGTGTGGTTTTTGAGAAGAACATACATGCAATGACACTGGCTGTGGTTCATGAGAAGAACACAGATGCAATGACACTGGTGGATCCATGTGTGTTTCATGAGAAGAATAGACATGCAATCACACTAGGTGGATCCATGTGTGGTTTGTGGAAAGAACAGACATGAATGACTCTAGCTGTGGTTCATGAAAATAACACACATGCAATGACACTGGTGTATCCATGTGTGGTTCATGAAAAGAACACACATGCAATGACACTGGTGGATCCATGTGTGGTTTGTGAAAAGAATAGACATGGAATCACACTAGGTGGATCCATGTGTGGTTTGTGAAAAGAACAGACATGCAATCACACTAGGTGGATCCATGTGTGGTTTGTTTAGAAGAACACACATGCAATGACTCTAGTTGTGGTTCATGAAAAGAACACACATGCAATGACACGGGTTGATCCATGTGTGGTTTGTGAAAAGAACAGACATGCAATCACACTAGGTAGATCCATGTGTGGTTTGTTCAGAGGAACAGACATGCAATGACACTGGGTGGATCCATTTGTGGTTTGTTTAGAAGAACAGACATGCAATGGCTCTAGTTGTGGTTCATGAAAAGAGCACACATGCAATGACACTGGTGGGCACATGTGTGGTTTGTGGAAAGAACAGACATGCAATCACACTAGGTGGATACATGTGTGGTTTGTTTAGAGGAACAGACATGCAATGACACTGGGTGTGGTTTGTTTAGAAGAACACACATGCAATGACACTAGTTGTGGTTCATGAAAAGAACACACATGCAATGACACTGGTGGATCCATGTGTGGTTTGTGAGAAGAACAGACATGCAATCACACTAGGTGGATCCATGTGTGGTTTGTTTAGAGGAACAGACATGCAATGACACTGGGTGTGGTTCATGAGAAGAACAGACATGCAATGACACTGGTGGATCCATATGTGGTTTGTGGAAGGAACAGACATGCAATGACTCTAGTTGTTGTTCATGAAGATAACAGACATGCAATGACACTGGTGGATCCATGTGTGGTTCACGAAAAAACACACATGCAATGACACTAGAGGATCCATGTGTAGTTTGTGAAAAGAACATACATGCAATCACACTAGGTGGATCCATGTGTGGTTTGGTTAGAGGAACAGACATGCAATGACACTCGGTGTGGTTCATGAAAAGAACAGACATGCAATGACACTTGTGGATCCATATGTGTTTTGTGGAAGGAACAGACATTCAATGACTCTAGCTGTGGTTCATGAAAAGAACAGACATGCAATCACACTAGGTGGATCCATGTGTGGTTTGTTTAGAGGAACAGACATGCAATGATACTAGGTGTGGTTCATGAAAAGAACAGACATGCAATGACACCGGTGGATCCATATGTGGTTTGTGGAAGGAACAGACATGCAATGACTCTAGCTGTGGTTCATGAAAAGAACAGACATGCAATGACACTGGTGGATCCATGTGTGGTTCATGAGAAGAACACATATGCAATGACTCTAGTTGTGGTTCATGAAAGGAACAGACATCCAATGACACTGGTGGATCCATGTGTGGTTCATGAAAAGAACACACACGCAATGACACTGGTGGATCCATGTGTGGTTTGTGAAAAGAACAGACATGCAATCACACTAGGTGGATCCATGTGTGGTTTGTTTAGAGGAACAAACATGCAATGACACTGGGTGTGGTTTGTTTAGAATAACACACATGCAATGACACTATTTGTGGTTCATGAAAAGAGCACACATGCAATGACATTAGTGGATCCATGTGTGGTTTGTGAAAAGAACAGACATGCAATCAAAGTAGGTGGATCCATGTGTGGTTTGTGAAAAGAACAGACATGCAATCACAATAGGTGGATCCATGTGTGGTTTGTTTAGAAGAACACACATGCAATGACTCTAGTTGTGGTTCATGAAAAGAACACACATGCAATGACACTGGTGGATCCATGTGTGGTTTGTGAAAAGAACAGACATGCAATCACACTTGGTGTTTCCATGTGTGGTTTGTTTAGATGAACATACATGCAATGACACTGGGTGGATCCATGCGTGGTTTGTTTAGAAGAACATACATGCAATGACTCTAGTTGTGGTTCATAAAAAGAACACACATGCAATGACACTGGTGGATCCATGTGTGGTTTGTGAAAAGAACATACATGCAATCACACTAGGTGGATCCATGTGTGGTTTGTTTAGAGGAACAGACATGCAATGACACTGGGTGTGGTTTGTTTAGAAGAACACACATGCAATGACACTAGTTGTGGTTCATGAAAAGAACACAAATGCAATGACACTGGTGGATCCATGTGTGGATTGTTTAGAGGAATAGACAGGCAATGACACTGGGTGTGGTTCATGAGAAGAACAGACATGCAATCAAACTAGGTGGATCCATGTGTGGTTTGTGTAAAGAACATACATGCAATGACACTGGTGGATCCATGTGTGGTTCATGAGAAGAACACACATGCAATCACACTGGGTGTGGTTCGTGAGAAGAACACACATCCAATGACACTGGTGGATCCTTATGTGTCTTGTTTAGAAGAACACACATGCAATGACTCTAGCTGTGGTTCATGAAAAGAACACACATGCAATGACACTGGTGGATCCATGTGTGGTTCATGAGAAGAAGGCACATGGATTGACACTAGGTGTGGTTCATGAGAAGAACACACATCTAATGACACTGGTGGATACTTATGTGGTTTGTTTAGAAGAACACACATGCAATGACTCTAGTTGTGGTTCATGAAAAGAACACACATGCAATGACACTAGGTGGATCCATGTGTGGTTTGTTTAGAGGAACAGACATGCAATGACACTAGGTGTGGTTCATGAAAAGAATAGACATGCAATGACACTGGTGGATCCATATGTGGTTTGTGGAACAAACATACATGCAATGACTCTAGCTACGGTTCATGAAAAGAACAGACATGCAATGACACTGGTGGGTCCATGTGTGGTTCTTGAGAAGAACACACATGCAATGACATTGGTGGATCCATGCGTGGTTTGTGAGATGAACATACATGCAATGACACTGGATGTGGTTCATGAGAAGAACACACATGCAATGACACTGGTGGATTCATGTGTGGTTTGTGAAAAGAACAGACATGCAATCACACTAGGTGGATCCATGTGTGGTTTGTTTAGAGGAACAGACATGCAATGACACTGGGTGTGGTTCATGAAAAGAACAGACATGCAATGACACTGGTGGATCCATATGTGGTTCGTGGAAGGAACAGACATGCAATGACTCTTGCTGTGGTTCATGAAAAGAACAGACATGCAATGACACTAGTGAATCCATGTGTGGTTCATGAGAAGAACACACATCCAATGACACTGCTGGATCCATGTGTGGTTTGTGAGAAGAACAGACATGCAATGACACTGGTGGATACTTATGGGTTTGTGAGAAGAACAGACATGCAATGACACTGGTTGTGGTTCTTGAGAAGAACACACATGCAATGACACTAGTGGATCCTTATGTGGTTTGTGAGAAGAACATACATGCAATGACACTGGCTGTGGTTCATGACAAGAACACACATGCAATGACACTGGTGGATCCATGTGTGGTTCATGAGAATAACAGACATGGAATCACACTAGGTGGATCCATGTGTGTTTTGTGGAAAGAACAGACATGCAATGACTCTAGCTGTGGTTCATGAGAAGAACACACATCCAATGACACTTGTGGATCCATGTGTGGTTTGTGAGCAGAACAGACATGCAATGACACTATTGGATACTAATGTGGTTTGTGAGAAGAATAGACATGCAATGACACTAGCTGTGGTTCATGAGAAGAACACACATGCAATGACCCTGGTGGATCCTTGTGTGGTTTGTGAGAAGAACATACATGCAATGACACTGGCTATGGTTCATGAGAAGAACACACATGCAATGACACTGGTGGATCCATGTGTGGTTCATGAGAAGAACAGACATACAATCACACTAGGTGGATCCATGTGTGGTTTGTGGAAAGAACAGACATGCAATGACTCTAGCTGTGGTTCACGAGAAGAACACACATCCAATGACACTGGTGGATCCTTGTGTGGTTTACCATAACGTAAACAATGACACCTTTGGTGGATACTTATGTGGTTTGTGAGAAGAACAGACATGCAATGACACTGGTTGTGGTTCATGAGAAGAACACACATGCAATGACACTGGTGGATCCTTGTGTGGTTTGTGAGAAGAACATACATGCAATGACACTGGCTGTGGTTCATGAGAAGAACACAGATGCAATGACACTGGTGGATCCATGTGTGGTTCATGAGAAGAACAGACATGCAATCACACTAGGTGGATCCATGTGTGGTTTGTGGAAAGAACAGACATGAATGACTCTAGCTGTGGTTCATGAAAATAACACACATGCAATGACACTGGTGTATCCATATGTGGTTCATGAAAAGAACACACATGCAATGACACTGGTGGATCCATGTGTGGTTTGTGAAAAGAACAGACATGCAATCACACTAGGTGGATCCATGTGTGGTTTGTTTAGAAGAACACACATGCAACGAATCTAGTTGTGGTTCATGAAAAGAACACACATGCAGTGACACTGGTTGATCCATGTGTGGTTTGTGAAAAGAACAGACATGCAATCACACTAGGTAGATCCATCTGTGGTTTGTTTAGAGGAACAGACATGCAATGACACTGGGTGGATCCATGTGTGGTTTGTTTAGAAGAACAGACCTGATTTGACTCTAGTTGTGGTTCATGAAAAGAGCACACATGCAATGACACTGGTGGACACATGTGTGGTTTGTGGAAAGCACAGACATGCAATCACACTAGGTGGATACATGTGTGGTTTGTTTAGAGGAACAGACATGCAATGACACTGGGTGTGGTTTGTTTAGAAGAACACACATGCAATGGCACTAGTTGTGGTTCATGAAAATAACACACATGCAATGACACTGGTGGATCCATGTGTGGTTTGTGAAAAGAACAGACATGCAATCACACTAGATGGATCCATGTGTGGTTTGTTTAGAGGAACAGATATGCAATGACACTGGTGTGGTTCATGAGAAGAACAGACATGCAATCACACTAGGTGGATCCATGTGTGGTTTCTGGAAAGAACAGACATGCAATGACTCTGGTTGTGGTTCATGAAAAGAACACACATGCAATGACACTGGTGTATCCATGTGTGGTTCGTGAAAAGAACACACATGCAATGACACTGGTGGATCCATGTGTGGTTTGTGAAAAGAACAGACATGCAATCACACTAGGTGGATGTCGTGGTGGTGTCACGGCAGATGCCATGGATAGGCTAAAGGTGGGGACTAATATGCGCTAGGGGAATCCAGGGAGGGATAGTAGAGTGATTCTCTACACAGAAGCTTTGTATTGATGTTCAATCTCCAAGATTACAAGTGCTCCTCGAGCTGTATTGACAAGAGGAGGAAGAAGAAACTCTCTTACTCTTGCCTACTAACTAGCCCCAAGAACCCTAGATCTACTAGTGCTCAACTAACTAGGAGTCTCCTTGCTCTGTATCTGAAAAAAACCCAACCCCCTTACCAGAACCCCAACCCCCCCTTATATAGAGGTGGTTCGGTCCTGGTCTAGGGCATACGTGGAGGCATATTCCTAAGAATATGCCCCCTCCCAAAGTAGTAACCCGACAGGGGTGCTTTTCCCAGCCACACTTGCTTTAGCGACGTAGCCTCTGCGGCAAGGCGCTCGCAGACGTGAGCGTCGTCACCCTTGTCGGCCATGATCCGTGGTCCCGCCTTGCTTTATTCGCTCATCCAAGACGCACCAGCCTTCTTTTGACGGAGAGATTCCTTCCTTCTCCTAGAAGCCAGCGAGGATCACGCTTGATTCGCCACGCCTATTCCTGCATATAAGCTAGACAAGTATCTCCGACTCACTCCTTGAGTCGGACAAGACAATGTTAGGCGACCCTCCTGGTCCGGGTTACTCCGTGATCCGGCCTGCCTTGAGGTGACTCGGCCAGCATCCGCTTTGACCTTGCCGAACCTCGGCTAACTCGGCCCTTATACCCCGGAATGAGCCTACCCAGGGTTATCCCCCCAACATTAGTCCCCGAAGCTGGTGCGGCCTTAGCGGCCTTGGTCGCTAAGGATACATCAGGTTCATTCGTACCTAAGCTTCGGACGTTTAGTTCCGGGTTAACTTCTTGTCTTGGATCATACGGATTTACGTTCCCTTCGCATGTTCCAAGTTTTCACTTGCCGATCGGGTTACCATTGTAGCTCAGATCCTATGGTTTTACTTTCCCTCTGCACATTTCAAGTTTTCACTTGGCGGCCGGGTTACCATGGAGGCACGGATCCGGGCCTTGCTTCCTTCTCTCGTACGCCAACCCACGTAAAGGTTAATCATTACGTTGCCTCATTTTAAGGGCCAGCACAGTAACCGCCGCAGTAAATGTCAGTGATTACTGTGCGTGGGTTACGTCACGTCTGTCTCCTCGTTTACCGCAACTGCACGTCGTGTCATGGGATCATATTTACTCTGCGGTCCCCGGTGTGGCTTCTCTCTGATTGGTCGATGCTGGTGATACACGGCCATAGCGCGTGGCTGTCCAGCGCAGCACGATCCCACTCGTTGATTACTGGGGGCAGTTAAATAGGGGAGGGGCACGCTCCTTAGCACTTTTCCATCTCCGCGCCCCCTTGCCCGTTCCTCTTCTTCTTCCTCATGACCGCGCCACCGACAGTGCCCATTGCAGCAGCGCCACCGCCGCACCTTCTCCGTGCCTCCGCACCGCAGTCACCGCTGCACCACTATTTAGCCACGGGTCCTTGTCAATCTAAACTGCAGAGCCCTGCCGCCGCCAGCTCCAGCGAGGACAGCAGAATCGAGATGACGGAGGAGGAGCTCATCGTCGTTGAGCAGGAGATGGAGGACGACGCCGGCGCGGCGGACCGCGGCACGTGGGCCGGCTTGTGGGTCTGCGAGGACGACATCGGGCTACGGACCCGGCGATTCCGCCGGCGCCGCCGCTGCCCTCCCTCCTCGGAATTGGCCCCCTCACCCAATCCGGGTGAGTTCGTTGTTTTCTTATCCCATTTCCAACAGGGATTTGGCCTTCCGGTGAGCGATTTCTTCCGGGACTGGGTCCGGACCTATCACCTGCAACCAAATCATCTCCCGGCAAACGCCATCACCTCTCTGTCCGCTTTCATTTCTTTGATCAAGGGCTACACCAGACTATGGCCCACAAAGGAGCTGTGGATCCGGTTCTTCGGCCTCCGTCGCAACATCGTCCCCAACATCCACGTCGAGTCAGAGGACAAGCAGCTCACTCAGTTCGGAGCTGCCTCGATCTCGCCCCGGAGGTATTCAATCTTTCCCCGGGTCACCGGGCTTGACTCCTGCAAAGGATGGGCCTGGACCTTCTTCTACGTCCGGAATGAAGGCACGGAAGACTTGATCCGGTTGCTACCCTACGCTCCGGGTCCCCCTGACACAGATTTCTGGGAGGAGGTTGCCAAGAAACCTACAGCTCTGGCCAACCAAGTCAACAAAAGGTTCGCGGAGCTGAAGAAGCTCGGATTGCGCAACGAGGATGCCATGATCACATTTGTGCGCAACCGAATCTCTCCCCTCCAGCGGCGCACTCACAAGTTGTGCCACATGAGCTTCAGCCGTGACCCCGACCGAACCTCCTCGTTCGAGTTGAGCAATACGGAGATCTTCCGCCGGGTCAAGGCTCTTTTCACCACCCATAAGGACTTCTCCGCCGAATGGACGTGGGGAATCGAGCATTACTGCCGTGACAGGCTCCCTCCCGCGGTAAGCTTCACGGGGTAAATTTATTTTGGATCATTTTCATGTCGGTTCTTATCATATTTTTGACTCTGCTCTTTGTGCTTTTTTTCTCAGCTGTTTCTCCAGCAAACCCTCGAGGATGGTACTGATCCGACCCTTAAGTGGGCCCCGGACCGAGAAATCCCGGATGAGGAGGAGCCGGACCAGGAGATGTTCCTCCCCACAACCGACGCTACCAAACGACCCAGCGGTAAATTCTCCTCTCTTAGAGATTGGCCCGACGATGAGGATGACTCGGATATCGATGTGATTGAACCCGTTGAGGCTGTCCCTCTTTCTTTTTCCTTCCCGGCATCAGCTAACCCCGGTGGGCACATCCACGAGGATTCTCCACTTGCCACGGGCGAGCCTGTTCCGGTGGCGTCAAAGAAGAAGCGCGGATCCGCGTCAAGTTCTTCTTCCGAACTTTCTCAGCCTTCCAAAAGGCAAAAGAAGGCCGGAGACAAGACTTCCTCCAAACGGGCAGGCAAAGCCCCGGCACGGAGGGCCCGGAAACCCAAGGAGGCCGAGACCTCGGATGCGTAAGTCCTTTTTCACTGCGCAACACACTTCTCCCTGCATCGGGGTAATTTCACTCCTGACATTATTTTCTCTTGCAGGGCTCCTGTGGAGGTCCCTCAGAGCGGATCGAGCATCTCCTCTCCTCTTCGGTCCAGTCCTTCCCCTCCTCGTGACGATGAGTCACGCCCGCTGAGCCCTATTCCGGAGGGCTCTGCGGCTGCTCCGGGTTCCACGGTACCTCCTTCAGAGGCACGTGACCTCGGATCGGGAGGGGTCGGATCGGTCAAGGCAACGGCGTCCGGCACTTCGGCATCGCCGCAACCAGCAAACACCAAGTCTACCGCAACTCCAGCACCAGCAGCAGCCCCAACACCAGCCACCGAACCAGCGCCTGTCCCGGCTCGGAAGAAACCAACAGTAGCTCCAGCACCAGCCACCAAAGCTCCTGTGCCAAGTTCGTCTGCCTTGTCCGAGTCATCCCAAGCTCGGCGAGGAACCACTCCAGCGGCTTCCAAGGGCAAATCCACTATGGTCACATCCTCCCAGCAAGCCAAAGGCAAGTCCACCTCCGTCGAGGCTGGGCAGCGATCCTTGTCATCGATGCTTCCAAAGAAGTCACCAGCAGCGACGGATCCTCCTGCCGAGCCAGCCGATTCGCAGCAGATGGTTCTTCACACTAGCCCAGCTCTTGCCCTGATTGAAAGGAAAGAAGCTCACGCAAAGGGCTTGGTGGCACCTCACATGCCCACTGGCGAACAGTACCCTCCGAGCCTCATCGAGTTTCTCATGAACTGGAACAAGGCGGAGTTCGTCTACAACGACGATCTCCCGGAAAAGTTCGGCCCAGCTAAATTTTCCGCTCAGATGAATACCGCCGCCAAGGCGATTAACCTCGCTGGGCGTATGATGGAGGTACGTCGTTTCTTCTTTACATGCTGTAGATAATAACCATTAGTCCCCGAGCCTCCGGCGGGGTAACTTGTTACTCGGCCGGATGCTCCTTAGAAGATCAACGTAGCTGCATGTAAACTTCAAATATGCACACACCTAGAGCCGGGTTAAGTTCCGCTTGGCCCGGATCTCGTACACTTCAAATATGCACACACCTAGAGCCGGGTTAAGTTCCGCTTGGCCCGGATCTTGTACACTTCGAATATGCACACACCTAGAGCCGGGTTAAGTTCTGCTTGGCCCGGATCTTGTACACTTCGAATATGCACACGCCTAGAGCCGGGTTAAGTTCTGCTTGGCCCGGATCTCGTACACTTCGAATATGCACACACCTAGAGCCGGGTTAAGTTCCGCTTGACCCGGATCTTGTACACTTCAAATATGCACACACCTAGAGCCGGGTTAAGTTCCGCTTGGCCTGGATCTTGTACACTTCGAATATGCACTGAACTAATATTACCCGTCTGTACCTTTGTTAGGTAACCACCAATCGTCGGAGCGCCGAGTTTCAGCGCCTGCTTGATACCCACAAGATCTTGCACACAAAACATGTTGCACTTGGCGCGGAGCATGAAAAGAGGGGTAATTTCCTCTCTTAACACCTCTCCGTTTCGTTTGTTTCTGCCGGACTAACCTCCTTATTCGGTTTTTTGCAGCTGGGGTGGAGGCTGAAAACAAGATTATGCGGAAGAACTTGGAAGAAATCCGAGGTATGTCCCCTTTCGGCCAACGTCGTTGTGTTTTCCATTCTTTCTTCTCCTTGGCTCGGCAAACATTCACTCCTCGGCTTTGCCGGGTCAACACACTATTTCAGCATCGCTTGAGGATAGTGTGCCCGTGCCTGATATGATGCTGCATTTTCTCGAACAAGTAGGACAGCATCAAGCCAAGCTGAAGAAGAAGAACGATGAGCTTGACCTCCTCAGGACCAAGGACGACGAAATAGCCAAACTCAAAGCCGAGATGGAGAAGATGAAGGCCCAACACAAAACCGAGCTCCAGAAAGTTGGCCAGAACTTCACCTAAGAGCGTGAGCGCTTTACCCTCCAGATCTCCAAGGACCAGGACCTGCTCAAGGAATCCGAGGTCCGTCTTGGGTCGGCGCTCGCTGAGCTTGAACAACTTCGCCAGAGACGCGACAGTTGTATCAAGGAGTTGATCCGGATCCATCGCCATATCTCACATAAGTTTCTTCCCCTTGTCTGACCTAGTTTTCCGGGTTAACTCATATGCCTTTGCTTCAGCATCCTCCCTTTCCTCATTTTCAGATAACTTTCCGGAGGGTACTGCCATTGCCAAATTCCGCCAAGAGAGGGGTACTCCCATCGCTCCTGATGGTGAGAGCATCCCCTTAGACATGGAGGACCTGTTGGTCAGCGTGTCAGCTCGGGTGGAAACTATTAAGAACTATGGGAAAGATCTCCTCGACGTTGCGGTCCGGATCTTTAACACATTCTGGCCAAGCAAGGACGCTCCAGAAAGGATCACGCTCCTTGCCGACAAACTGATGGAGATTGAGACTCAACTTGACCTCTGGAGGGAATCTGCCGGGCGTGCCGCAGCAGATACCCTTCTCCATCATATCCTTTCATGGTACGAGAAAATCAATCTGAGCCTCCTCACCTGTCGGCGCACCGGATCCAAATGGACCGATGATCCGGAGTGGGTAGCTCGGCGCCAGGCTTGCGCCTACAGCCTCGTCGAATATTCTCCAGTCCATGACTGGGTTGAGGGGCCGAGATTTCTGGAATCCGGCGAGGAGGAGCAGATGGAGAACGTGGAGGATGGGTCGGGCGATGATGGATAAGATGCTGCTTCAGCTATTGAAGACAGTGATGATGACGCCGAACTTCCTCCTCTTGCCGCTCCTTAGTTGAAAAAACTTGAAAATTTATCAGATCCCCGGTATGTCGGGTGCCATTGTATGCTGAATACATGATATTTTGCTACTATGCTTGTATGCCGGATTAACTTGGGCGTAGTCCCTGAGTTTCATTTTCTTGTTCGTCCAATTCTCCGGCTCGACCCGTGTCTACCTTGACTCGGTATTACGACTTACGAATCTGAGCCTCAAGAATCGTTTTAACAATACTGAGAAACTTTGAGGCTTGGCTCAAAATAATTCAACATAATAGCTTGAAAGTAAATACGGGGTTAGTCCAAAAAAACAAACGTTAGCTGGAATAGGATCGTTTCCTTAGTAGTTTTTCATGTGCTCATAATTCAAACTGTTCCTTGCTCGCCATGAAGCCAATTCTTGTTGGACAGCAGCAAGTCGAAGGGTTGGGTTTTCGGTGCTCACACATTACTAATCCGGGTTAAGCGAAGCGAGTCATTCCAGCTAACGCATAAAAAGTAACAACAATCATTTATTAAGGCAGTCCCCGAGTTACTGCTCGAGGCTCCGCTATTTCAATTGATAAGCTCATTGCCGACATACATACCGACATATGAGGATGACTCGGATACATACACTTTTTAGCTAAGTGTAGAAGGGACGAAGTAGTGCTACATTCCACGGTCGCTTGGATTCCTCTCCGGACCTGTCCGCCTTGTTCTTTTCCTGTGGCTTTGCATCTATGAGATAATAAGAGTCATTGTGCAATGCTTTGCTCACAATAAATGGTCCTTCCCATGGGGGGGATAATTTATGCATGCCAGTGGTATGCTGTACCAACCGGAGCACCAGATCGCCTTCCCGGAAGACTCGGGGGCACACTTTCCGGCTATGATAGCGTCGGAGATTTTGCTGATATATGGCGGATCTGGACAGTGCCAGTTCTCTTGCTTCTTCCACCAGATCAACATCATTTTGCCGGGCTTCTTGCACTTCGGCTTCTGTGTATTGGGTGACCCTAGGCGAATCATGCTCTATGTCGGCTGGTAATACAGCTTCTGCCCCATATACCAGAAAGAACGGCGTGTAGCCTGTTGATCGATTCGGAGTTGTTCTTAAACTCCACAATACCGCTGGTAGTTCTTCTATCCAGCACCCCGCTGATCTTTGCAGCGGCTCAATGAGCCGGGGTTTTATCCCGGATAGCACTAATCCATTGGATCTTTCCACTTGTCTGTTTGGTGCGGGGTGGGCTACCGAGGCTATGTCGAGTCGGATTTTCTTATCTCGGCAGAATCGTGCAAATGCTCCTTCAGCAAAATTTGTGTCGTTATCAGTTATGATACTATGAGGATAACCGTATCTCAAGATGATGTCTTTGAGAAATGTCACAGCCGTAGCTCCATCACATTTTCTTATAGGCTTCACTTCGATCCATTTTGTAAACTTGTCCACCATGACCAGAATGTGCGTCATGTTTCCTCTTCTTTGGTTTGAGCAGGCCAACCATATCCAAGCACCACACAGCAAATGGCCATGTAATTGGTATGGTTTTGAGTTCCGACATAGGCATATGTGTCTTGGTGGCGTACGTTTGACAACCATTGCATTTTCTCACTAGATCTTCTGCTTGCTCCAAGGCACTTGGCCAATAGAATCCATGCCGGAACGCCTTTGCCACTAAGGCCCGGGATGAGGCGTGATGCCCGCATTCTCCTTGGTGTATATCTCGGAGGATGTCAAGTCCTTCTTCCGGATCAACACACCGCTGGAGGACATTGGTTACACTCCGTTTGTACAGCTCGGAATTGATGCTTGTGTAAGCTTTGGCTCTCCTATGAGTTTGCCTGGCTAGCACTTCCTCAGTGGGTAACGTTCCATCTTTCAAGAACTGGTATATAGGCAGTGCCCAAGCTGGTACTGCTCGCGCAGGGAACATCTCCTCATCAACTTCCATCCGATCCATCGGCATAACTTCAGTCGGATCACGCTGAACAGTCCCCGGGTCTAGCGAGGTAGTCCCCGGGTTTGCCGAGGTAGTCCCCGGGTTTGGCGTACTACCTCCCATGTCAATGTCCATGGGCTCAACTCCGGATTCCACGTTTTCCGAGACATAGATTGAATCGGTTCCTGGGGACGGCCTGATAGATGGTTTTCTGAGGTGCTCCAATGCTACGCCCGGTGGAATTGCCTGTCGGGTCGATCCGAGTTTTGACAGCATGTCGGCAGCTTCGTTTTCCACGCGAGGTACATGGTGAAATTCGCATCCCTCAAAGTAACCCGAGATTTTCTGCACATGAAACCTGTATAGCGCCATGTTTGGATCCAGGGCATCCCATACTCCGGACACTTGCTGTATTACAAGATCCGAGTCGCCAAAGCATATTATCCGACGTATGCCAATCTCCTTTGCCACTTTGAGACCATGCACAAGAGCCTCGTACTCAGCGACATTGTTTGATGCCGTGAAATGGATCTGCAATACGTACTTGAGCTGATCCTTCTTTGGCGAGGTAAGCACAACCCCGGCACCTAACCCGGTTTTGGTTTTCGATCCGTCAAAGTGCATCCTCCAGTAATTCGGATCTGGCAGCGGTGGTTCGTACTGTACCTCGGCCCAATCCACGAAGAAGTCCGCCACAGCCTGGGACTTGATCGCTTCTCTCCTATCATACTGGGGTGCGTATGGTGCTAGCTCAATTGCCCATTTCGCAATTCTGCCATTTGCATCTTTGTTACCCATTATCTCGGATATGGGGGCTTCGCATATCACCTTGATGGGATGCTTCTCAAAGTAGTGCTTTAACTTCTTTGCCTCCATATAAACTCCATATGCCACCTTCTAAAAATGCGGGTAGTTCTGTTTTGAGGCAGACAATACCTCGCTCAAGTAATACACTGGCCTCTGCACCGACTTACCCTCTTCATCTCGCTCCACTACAATCACTTCACTTACAACTCGGTTGGTTGCGTCTATGTAGAGCAACATTGGCTCCTTCGACAGCGGAGAAGCTAACACTGGTGCAGTGGCCAACATCTTTTTCAAGTGGGCAAAAGCTTCATCAGCCTGCGGCGTCCAAACGAATTTATCTGATTTTTTCATGAGTTGGTAGAGAGGCAGTGCCTTTTCCCCTAACCGACATACAAACCGACTCAACGATGCCAGGCATCCAGTGAACTTCTGGACGTCGTTGAGACACTTCGGCAGCTCCATTCGTTCG
Organism: Avena insularis; assembly: GCA_023614405.1. Classification (NCBI taxonomy): domain Eukaryota; kingdom Viridiplantae; phylum Streptophyta; class Magnoliopsida; order Poales; family Poaceae; genus Avena; species Avena insularis. The sequence continues at coordinate 204,499,862 of CM042694.1, forward strand.
ATGGCTCGGATCTTAGTTGGATTAACCTCGATACCTCGGCTGGAGACGAGAAACCCGAGTAATTTCCCAGCCGGGACACCGAAGGTACATTTCTCTGGGTTAAGCTTCATCCGGAATCTTCTCAAGTTCGCGAATGTTTGCCTTATGTCGTCAAGGAGCGTTGCGCTTTCCTTGGTCTTGATAACCACATCATCCACGTAGACTTGTACATTTTGACCTATTTGATCGTGCAAACATTTTTGCATACATCTTTGGTACGTTGCTCCTGCATTTCGTAAACCGAACGGCATAGTGCGATAGCAATAAGCCCCGTACGGGGTAATAAAGGCAGTTTTGATTTGATCATCCGGGTTCAGAGGTATCTGGTGGAAACCGGAATAGGCGTCAATGAATGACAACAATTCACATCCCGCGGTAGAGTCGATGACCTGATCTATCCTCGGAAGTGGGAATGGATCTTTTGCACACGCCTTAATCAGGTTCGTGTAATCGATACACATACGCCAAACCACTGCCACGTTCGGATCATCCTTCTTCTTTTCTACCAGCACCGAATTAGAGAGCCAATCCGGATATAGCACTTCCATGATAAATCCTGCTGCTAGCAACCGAGCTATCTCGTCACCAATGACCTTTCTCCTATCCTCGGTGAAGCGTCGGAGAGGCTGCTTCACCGGCCTTGCTCCGGGTCTTACGTTCAAAGAGTGCTCGGCCAACTCCCTCGGAACACCTTGCAAGTCCTGTGTGGACCAAGCAAAAATATCCCGATTCTCACGGAGGAAGTTGACGAGCTCGCTTTCCTATTTGTCAGTTAACCCGGCACCAATTGTTACGGTACGCTCCAGAAACATGTTATCCACTGGAATTTTCTTGGTGTCCTTCGCGGCTTGAAATGAAACACTTCCATGCGGGTTGCTTAACGCCGGCATATACTGCTGCACGAACTGAGCTAATGCCGCCACCTCTTGAATTTTTCTTTTCTCTTGGGCAATTACAAGTAACTCGGCTAGGTTAGACCCGACTGAGGCGCACTCAATAGAACGTCGGAAATCCCCAGCAATAGTGATTGCTCCATTTGGCCCGGGCAACTTCATCTTCAGATAACTAACGTGGCAACTTGCCATGAATTTGCTCAGTGCTGGTCTCCCGAGCAATGCATGATACGCGCTCTCCAAGTTCACCACCTCAAACTCCAGATTTTCAGTTCAGCAGTTATCCCTCGTACCGAATAGCACGTCGACCCGGACTTTGCCTATGGGCTCACAGGATATGCCTGGTACGATACCATGGAAAGTTGTTCTTGTAGCCTGGAGCATGTTCTCCGAGATGCCCAACTTGCGCATCGTATCCGCATACATGATGTTAATACTACTGCCATTGTCGATCAGTACCTTGGAGAACCTCACATTAATGTTTGGTCCAATGAACGTCGGATCTAACACCAGTGCATACGAGCCCGGACTTGGCATAAGCTTGGGGTGATCTTTGACGCTCCAGGTAATTTCCTGGTCCGACCAAGGCATGTACCTCGTCACTGCAGGCATAACCGCGTTAACCTCCATATGTCGGTGCTGCAAGCTCTTCTTATCTGTTCCCTCTGTTGTGAACACACAATAGCTCTGGTGATGTTCCCTGTATTCATTTCTTCCCTCGTTTTCGGAGTACCTCTGATCCGGTGGTTGCTCGTTTTCCACCTGATGCACCGCATCCCTTCTATCGCTATTGTCATACCTCGGCGGAGGGGGGGGCAACATCAGTTGCTGCGTGTTTGCTCCGGAAAGCAATTGCTGCCGAGGTAACTCCTGCCGAGGTTGATCATTCCGGGGTGCCTGAGCATTCCCCGAACCACCTTGTTCTATTTTGTGCATCCACTCACATTGCCTCGTTGTGTGATCCGATGGTCTGTTCGGATTTGGTGTGTGAAATTTACACGGCTGGTCCAACATTGACTCATAGGTATACCTCGGACGATCTTTCTTTTCTTGCCATTGCTTCTTCTGCTCCGGAGTCCATGTTTTCTTGCCATCGTTTCGAGGAGTCCATTGCCCTCCCGTTTTCTGGCGTTGGTTGCTCCCTGCTCCGGGCTGATCTTGATTCACGGCCGCAACTTGTTGTGAACCATATCGATGGTCCGGTCTATCGTCTCTCCTTTTTCCCCTGTAATCGTTCCTCCGGGATGACCCGGCTCCGTCCCTCGGATAGTACTCCTCATTTGACTCGTTCGATGCGATCCTAGGTTGAGTCGGATCACCCAAAGCATAAGAATCCGCGATCCGGATCATCTCTGCCAATGTGACTGGCATTTTCCTTTGCAATTTCATCCACAACTCGCTGCCATATCTGCACCCTTGTGCGAACCATGCTATTGCCTGTGACTCTATGACTCCCTCACACGAGTTTCTCATGGTACACCACCGGGTCAAGAATTCACGGTCCATTTCGTTAGATCTCTGCTTGCACATTGCCAGGGTCTGTGGTCTATTCGGTCTCTGATATGTACTTGAGAAGTTGCTGATAAACATTTCTTCAAAGTCTATCCAGCAATTGATGCTTTCGGGTGGCAAATTGTTCAGCCATACCCTAGCCGGACCTTCCAACATTTGGGGTACATATCGTACAGCCTATCTCAAGTTGCCAGTCGCAATTTTCACATTGCGTAGTTTATCAGCCAATCCTCCGGCTTTGTACTGCCATCATACGTCTTCGTGCCCCTGGGTAATTGGAAATTAGGTACTGGCGGTTCCTTCATGATCCGGGGTCCAAAGCACGCTGGACCTGGAGGACCTTGACATTCGATCTGTTCTGACCTATACAGGCGATCCAGTTTTAGCCTGGCGTCATCCGGCATCAAATCTCTGCTTCCCAATCTCGACCCTATCACATGATAGTCCGGTCTTGCGTATCCCGCATTCATCATCTCCGAGTCTTCGTCATTGTATCAGTCTTGCTCTCGTTGTGCTCCTCTCTGTTGCATACCATGGCCGGCACTTTGCTCTTGCCTTGGTACATTTCGCTGCTGCGGTTGACCTGCTCCTGCCGAGTTTTGTTGTCCGGCATTGCCGTTGGCAGCATTCCCTTGACCGGCATTGCCTTGGTCGTGGTTACCTCGGGCAGCTTCACCTCGGCTCACACTTCGTCGATCGTCGTTTTTCTGCATCTCTTTTTCTTTTCCAGCACGCGTTGGGTCGTACGGAACGATCTGCTTGTTCCGTCTGGCTGAGGTTACTACCTCTTCTCTCCTTTGGCCACCATGAGGTGACGATGCGGCTCCAGCGGATTTCTCAGGGTTACCCATCGCCGAATGGACGATCTTAGAAGCTCCAACTCTCTCCGGGTTACCTCTCAGCAGCTCCTCGTTCTGCCTGTTCGCGATCCGAACCAGCTCGTTAACCCGGTCTTGCTGTCTTTGACGGGCTTCACCCGTCAGACCCTCTAGCTCAGACGCCGCGGCATCTGCTGCTCTGAGGTTCTTCGCCGGGGTACTATACTTAGGCAACCGCACAGACAGATAGTTTTCCAACCCTTCTGGTCCATCATCACCTTCTCTGTTCATCTCACTTATGAGATTTTTCCCTTTGACCCTTACTGCATCAACCTTGTTTGCCTTCGCGTACTCGCGCAGCGTCATGTTCAACGACTGTTGATCCGCTACTATTTTCTTTGCGCCCTCCAGTATATTTCGCCGGGTCTCCTCTAGCTCAGCCTGTGCCTGAGCCGGATCTACCACTGCTGCCACTGGGTTCGCCAAGCTATCCATAGCTTCCCTCAGCACGTTCTCAGGCCTCTCTAGCGGAGGACCCCTAGCTTTCCTCGGTGCCTTGGGTGTTACCTCTGGGTCTGGCGCTGGATCCTTGCTCATGCCCGCGCCTGGCGCAGTCATCATCACCTCTGCATGGTCCGGGGAGGCGGCGTCTGGCCCGCGAGCCACGGTGAGGTGGTTCTCCTACATCGGCGACGCGGCGGATGAACGCAAGACACGTCCACGCAACATAGACCTTGCGCCCGAGCTTGTGAAGATGCCGTGCGGAAGGGGCGTGCGAAGCAGCCAGCGTTATCGGCGTAGTCCAGCTCTCCGCAGCGCTGAACGAGCCCGGAGACGATGCGTCCGCCGGTGCCGATGCATTGTCCCGTCCGGATCGTCACCCCTGCTAGCGCCCGCTAGCCCACAGTGGCGCCAAGCGTGGTGGTGTCACGGCAGATGCCATGGATAGGCTAAAGGTGGGGACTAATATGCGCTAGGGGAATCCAGGGAGGGATAGTAGAGTGATTCTCTACACAGAAGCTTTGTATTGATGTTCAATCTCCAAGATTACAAGTGCTCCTCGAGCTGTATTGACAAGAGGAGGAAGAAGAAACTCTCTTACTCTTGCCTACTAACTAGCCCCAAGAACCCTAGATCCACTAGTGCTCAACTAACTAGGAGTCTCCTTGCTCTGTATCTGAAAAAACCCAACCCCCTTACCAGAACCCCAACCCCCCTTATATAGAGGTGGTTCGGTCCTGGTCTAGGGCATACGTGGAGGCATATTCCTAAGAATATGCCCCCTCCCAAATTGGTAACCCGACAGGGGTGCTTTTCCCCCGCGTCACACTTGCTTTAGCGACATAGCCTCTGCGGCGCCCGCGTCAGCTGGCGTGAGCGTCGTCACCCTTGTCGGCCACGATCCGGTGGTCCTACCCTTGCTTTATTCGCTCATCCAGTACGCACCGGGCCTTCTTTTTGACCAGAGAGATTCCTTCCTTCTCCTAGAAGCCAAGCGAGGATCCGGATCACAGTTGATCCGGCCACGCCTATTCCTGCATATAAGCTAGACAAGTATCTCCGACTCACTCCTTGAGTCGGACAAGACAATGTTTGGCGACCCCCCTGGTCCGGGTTACTCCGTGATCTAGCCTGCCTTGAGGTGACTCGGCCAGCATCCGCTTTGACCTTGCCGAACCTCGGCTAACTCGGCCCTTATACCCCGGAATGACCCTACCAAGGGTTATCCCCCCAACAGTGGATCCATGTGTGGTTTGTGAAAAGAACAGACATGCAATCACACTGGGTGGATTCATGTGTGGTTTGTTTAGAAGAACACACATGCAATGACTCTAGTTGTGGTTCATGAAAAGAACACACATGTAATGACACTGGTGGATCCATGTGTGGTTTGTGAAAAGAACAGACATGCAATCACACTAGGTGGATCCATGTGTGGTTTGTTTAGAGGAACAAACATGCAATGACATTGGGTGTGGTTCATGAGAAGAACAGACATGCAATCACACTAGGTGGATCCATGTGTGGTTTATGGAAACAACAGACATGCAATGACACTGGTGGATCCATGTGTGGTTCATGAGAAGAACACACATGCAATCACACTGGTTGTGGTTCATGAGAAGAACACACATCCAATGAAACTGGTGGATCCTTATGTGGTTTGTTTAGAAGAACACACATGCAATGACTCCAGCTGTGGTTCATGAAAAGAACACACATGCAATGACACTGGTGGATCCATGTGTGGTTCATGAGAAGAACACACATGCAATGATACTGGGTGTGGTTCATGAGAAGAACACACATCCAATGACACTAGTGGATACTTATGTGGTTTGTTTAGAAGAACACACATGAAATGACTCTAGCTATGGTTCATGAAAATAACACACATGCAATGAAACTAGGTGGATCCATGTGTGGTTTGTTTAGAGGAACAGACATGAATGACAGTGGGTGTGGTTCATGAAAAGAACATACATGCAATGACACTGGTGGATCCATATGTGGTTTGTGGAAGGAACAGACATGCAATGACTCTAGCTGTGGTTCGTGAAAAGAACAGACAAGCAATGATACTAGTGGATCCATGTGTGGTTCATGAGAAGAACACACATGCAATGACACTGGTGGATCCATGTGTGGTTTGTGAGATGAACATACATGCAATGACACTGGTTGTGGTTCATGAGAAGAACACACATGCAATGACATTGGTGGATCCATGTGTGGTTTGTGAAAAGAACAGACATGCAATCACACTAGGTGGATCCGTGTGTGGTTTGTTTAGAGGAACAGACATGCAATGACACTGGTTGTGGTTCATGAAAAGAACATACATGCAATGACACTGGTGGATCCATATGTGGTCTCTGGAAGGAACAGACATGCAATGACTCTAGCTATGGTTCATGAAAAGAATAGACATGCAATGACACTAGTGAATACATGTGTGGTTCATGAGAAGAACACACATCCAATGGCACTGGTGGATCCATTTCTGATTTGTGAGAAGAACAGACATGCAATGACACTGGTGGATACTTATGTGGTTTGTGAGAAGAACAGACGTGCAATGACACTGGTTGTGGTTCATGAGAAGAACACACATGCAATGACATTGGTGCATCCTTGTGTGGTTTGTGAGAAGAACATACATGCAATGACACTGGCTGTGGTTCATGAGAAGAACACACATGCAATGACACTGGTGGATCCATGTGTGGTTCATGAGAAGAACAGACATGCAATCACACTAGGTGGATCCATGTGTGGTTTGTGGAAAGAACAGACATGCAATGACTCTAGCTGTGGTTCATGAAAAGAACACACATGCAATGACACTGGTGGATCCATGTGTGGTTTGTGAGATGAACATACATGCAATGACACTGGCTGTGGTTCATGAGAAGAACACACATCTAATGACATTGGTGGATCCATGTGTGCTTTATGAAAAGAATAGACATGCAATCACACTAGGTGGATCCATGTGTGGTTTGTTTAGAGGAACAGACATGCAATGACATCGGGTGTGGTTCATGGAAAGAACAGACATGCAATGACACTGGTGGATCCAGATGTGGTTTGTGGAAGGAACAGACATGCAATGACTCTAGCTGTGGTTCATGAAAAGAATAGACATGCAATGACACTAGTGAATCCATGTGTGGTTCATGAGAAGAACACACATCCAATGACACTGGTGGATCCATGTGTGGTTTGTGAGAAGAACAGACATGCAATGACACTGGTGGATACTTATGGGGTTTGTGAGAAGAACAGACATGCAATGACACTTGTTGTGGTTCATGAGCAGAACACACATGCAATGACACTGGTGGATCCTTGTGTGGTTTGTGACAAGAACATACATGCAATGACACTAGCTGTGGTTCATGAAAAGAACACACATGCAATGACACTGGTGGATCCATGTGTGGGTCATGAGAAGAACAGACATGCAATCACACTAGGTGGATCCATGTGTGCTTTCTGGAAAGAACAAACATGTAATGACTCTAGATGTGGTTCATGAAAAGACCACACATGCAATGACACTGGTGTATCCATGTGTGGTTCATGAAAAGAACATACATGCAATGACACTGGTGGATCCTTGTGTGGTTTGTGAAAAGAACAAACATGCAATCACAGTAGGTGGATCCATGTTTAGTTTGTGAAAAGAACAGACATTCAATCACACTACGTGGATCCATGTGTGGTTTGTTTAGAAGCACACACATGCAATGACTCTAGTTGTGGTTCATGAAAACAAAACACATGCAATGACACTGGTGGATCCATGTGTTGTTTGTGAAAAGAACAGACATGCAATCACACTAGGTGGATCCATGTGTGGTTTGTTTAGAGGAACAGACATGCAATGACACTGGGTGGATCCATCTGTGGTTTGTTTAGAAGAACACACATGCAATGACACTAGTTGTGGTTCATGAAAAGAACACACATGCAATGACACTGTTGCATCCTTGTGTGGTTTGTGAGAAGAACATACATGCAATGACACTGGCTGTGGTTCATGAGAAGAACACACATGCAATGACACTGGTGGATCCATGTGTGGTTCATGAGAAGAACAGACATGCAATCACACTAGGTGGATCCATGTGTGGTTTGTGGAAAGAACAGACATGCAATGACTCTAGCTGTGTTACATGAAAAGAAGACACATGCAATGACACTAGTGTATCCATGTGTGGTTCATGAAAAGAACAGACATGCAATCACACTGGGTGGATTCATGTGTGGTTTGTTTAGAAGAACACACATGCAATGACTCTAGTTGTGGTTCATGAAAAGAACACACATGTAATGACACTGGTGGATCCATGTGTGGTTTGTGAAAAGAACAGACATGCAATCACACTAGGTGGATCCATGTGTGGTTTGTTTAGAGGAACAAACATGCAATGACATTGGGTGTGGTTCATGAGAAGAACAGACATGCAATCACACTAGGTGGATCCATGTGTGGTTTGTGGAAACAACAGACATGCAATGACACTGGTGGATCCATGTGTGGTTCATGAGAAGAACACACATGCAATCACACTGGTTGTGGTTCATGAGAAGAACACACATCCAATGAAACTGGTGGATCCTTATGTGGTTTGTTTATAAGAACACACATGCAATGACTCCAGCTGTGGTTCATGAAAAGAACACACATGCAATGACACTGGTGGATCCATGTGTGGTTCATGAGAAGAACACACATGCAATGATACTGGGTGTGGTTCATGAGAAGAACACACATCCAATGACACTAGTGGATACTTATGTGGTTTGTTTAGAAGAACACACATGAAATGACTCTAGCTATGGTTCATGAAAATAACACACATGCAATGAAACTAGGTGGATCCATGTGTGGTTTGTTTAGAGGAACAGACATGAATGACAGTGGGTGTGGTTCATGAAAAGAACATACATGCAATGACACTGGTGGATCCATATGTGGTTTGTGGAAGGAACAGACATGCAATGACTCTAGCTGTGCTTCGTGAAAAGAACAGACAAGCAATGACACTGGTGGATCCATGTGTGGTTCATGAGAAGAACACACATGCAATGACACTGGTGGATCCATGTGTGGTTTGTGAGATGAACATACATGCAATGACACTGGTTGTGGTTCATGAGAAGAACACACATGCAATGACATTGGTGGATCCATGTGTGGTTTGTGAAAAGAACAGACATGCAATCACACTAGGTGGATCCGTGTGTGGTTTGTTTAGAGGAACAGACATGCAATGACACTGGTTGTGGTTCATGAAAAGAACAGACATGCAATGACACTGGTGGATCCATATGTGGTCTGTGGAAGGAACAGACATGCAATGACTCTAGCTATGGTTCGTGAAAAGAATAGACATGCAATGACACTAGTGAATACATGTGTGGTTCATGAGAAGAACACACATCCAATGGCACTGGTGGATCCATTTCTGGTTTGTGAGAAGAACAGACATGCAATGACACTGGTGGATACTTATGTGGTTTGTGAGAAGAACAGACGTGCAATGACACTAGTTGTGGTTCATGAGAAGAACACACATGCAATGACATTGGTGCATCCTTGTGTGGTTTGTGAGAAGAACATACATGCAATGACACTGGCTGTGGTTCATGAGAAGAACACACATGCAATGACACTGGTGGATCCATGTGTGGTTCATGAGAAGAACAGACATGCAATCACACTAGGTGGATCCATGTGTGGTTTGTGGAAAGAACAGACATGCAATTACTCTAGCTGTGGTTCATGAAAAGAACACACATGCAATGACACTAGTGTATCCATGTGTGGTTCATGAAAACAACACACATGCAATGACACTGGTGGATCCATGTGTGGTTTGTGAGATGAACATACATGCAATGACACTGGCTGTGGTTCATGAGAAGAACACACATCTAATGACATTGGTGGATCCATGTGTGCTTTATGAAAAGAATAGACATGCAATCACACTAGGTGGATCCATGTGTGGTTTGTTTAGAGGAACAGACATGCAATGACATCGGGTGTGGTTCATGGAAAGAACAGACATGCAATGACACTGGTGGATCCAGATGTGGTTTGTGGAAGGAACAGACATGCAATGACTCTAGCTGTGGTTCATGAAAAGAATAGACATGCAATGACACTAGTGAATCCATGTGTGGTTCATGAGAAGAACACACATCCAATGACACTGGTGGATCCATGTGTGGTTTGTGAGAAGAACAGACATGCAATGACACTGGTGGATACTTATGGGGTTTGTGAGAAGAACAGACATGCAATGACACTGGTTGTGGTTCATGAGCAGAACACACATGCAATGACACTGGTGGATCCTTGTGTGGTTTGTGACAAGAACATACATGCAATGACACTAGCTGTGGTTCATGAAAAGAACACACATGTAATGACACTGGTGGATCCATGTGTGGGTCATGAGAAGAACAGACATGCAATCACACTAGGTGGATCCATGTGTGCTTTCTGGAAAGAACAAACATGTAATGACTCTAGATGTGGTTCATGAAAAGACCACACATGCAATGACACTGGTGTATCCATGTGTGGTTCATGAAAAGAACATACATGCAATGACACTGGTGGATCCTTGTGTGGTTTGTGAAAAGAACAAACATGCAATCACAGTAGGTGGATCCATGTTTAGTTTGTGAAAAGAACAGACATTCAATCACACTACGTGGATCCATGTGTGGTTTGTTTAGAAGCAAACACATGCAATGACTCTAGTTGTGGTTCATGAAAAGAACACACATGCAATGACACTGGTGGATCCATGTGTTGTTTGTGAAAAGAACAGACATGCAATCACACTAGGTGGATCCATGTGTGGTTTGTTTAGAGGAACAGACATGCAATGACACTGGGTGGATCCATGTGTGGTTTGTTTAGAAGAACAGACATGCAGTGACTCTAGTTGTGGTTCATGAGAAGAACACACATGCAATGACGCTGGTGGATCCATGTGTGGTTTGTGAAAAGAACAGACATGCAATCACACTAGGTGGATCTATGTGTGGTTTGTTTAGAGGAACAGACATGCAATGACACTGGGTGGATCCATGTGTGGTTTGTTTAGAAGAACACACATGCAATGACACTAGTTGTGGTTCATGAAAAGAACACACATGCAATGACACTGTTGCATCCTTGTGTGGTTTGTGAGAAGAACATACATGCAATGACACTGGCTGTGGTTCATGAGAAGAACACACATGCAATGACACTGGTGGATCCATGTGTGGTTCATGAGAAGAACAGACATGCAATCACACTAGGTGGATCCATGTGTGGTTTATGGAAAGAACAGACATGCAATGACTCTAGCTGTGTTTCATGAAAAGAAGACACATGCAATGACACTAGTGTATCGATGTGTGGTTCATGAAAAGAACACACATGCAATGACACTGGTGGATCCATGTGTGGTTTGTGAGATGAACATACATGCAATGACTCTGGCTGTGGTTCATGAGAAGAACACACATCTAATGACATAGGTGGATCCATGTGTGGTTTGTGAAAAGAACAGACATGCAATCACACTAGGTTGATCCATGTGTGGTTTGTTTAGAGGAATAGACATGCAATGACACTGGGTGGATCCATGTGTGGTTTCTTGATAATAACACACATGCAATGACACTAGTTGTGTTTCATGAAAAGAACACACATGCAATGACACTGGTGGATCCATGTGTGGTTTGTGAAAAGAACAGACATGCAATCACACTAGGTGGATCCATGTGTGGTTTGTTTAGAGGAACAGGCATGCAATGACACTGGGTGTGGTTCATGAGAAGAACAGACTTGCAATCACACTAGGTGGATCCATGTGTGGTTTGTGGAAAGAACAGACATGCAATGACTCTAACTGTGGTTCATGAAAAGAACACACATGCAATGACAGTGGTGTATCCATGTGTGGTTCATGAAAAGAACACACATGCAATGAAATTGGTGGATCCATGTGTGGTTTGTGAGATGAACATACATGCAATGACACTAGCCGTGGTTCATGAGAAGAACACACATGCAATGACACTGGTGGATCCATGTGTGCTTTGTGAAAAGAACACACATGCAATGACATTGGTGGATCCAAGTGTGTTTTTTTTAGAGGAACATCCATGCAATAACACTGGGTGTGGTTCATGAAAAGAACAGACATGCAATGACACACTGGTGGATCCATAAGTGGTTTGTGGAAGGAAGAGACATGCAATGACTCTAGCTGTGGTTCATGAAAAGAACAGACATGCAATGACACTGGTGAATCCATGTGTGGCTCATGAGAAGAACACACATCCAGTGACACTGGTGGATCCATGTGTGGTTTGTAAGAAGAACAGACATGCAATGACACTGGTGGATACTTATGTAGTTTGTGAGAAGAACAGCCATGCAATGACACTGGTTGTGGTTCATGAGAAGAACACACATGCAATGACACTGGTGGATCCTTGTGTGGTTTGTGAGAAGAACATAGATGCAATGACACTGGTTGTGGTTCATGAGAAGAACACACATGCAATGACATTGGTGGATCCATGTGTGGTTCATGAGAAGAACACACATGCAATCACACTAGGTGGATCCATGTGTGGTTTGTGGAAAGAACAGACATGCAATGACTCTAGCTGTGGTTCATGAAAAGAACACAGATGCAATAACACCGGTGTATCCATGTGTGGTTCATGAAAAGAACATGCATGCAATGACACTGGTGGATCCATGTGTGGTTTGTGAAAAGAACAGACATTCAATCACACTAGGTGGATCCATGTGTGGTTTGTGAAAAGAACAGACATGCAATCATACTAGGTGGATCCATGTGTGGTTTGTTTAGAATAACACACATGCAATGACTCTAGTTGTGGTTCATGAAAAGAACACAGATGCAATGACACTGGTGGATCCATGTGTGGTTTGTGAAAAGAACAGACATGCAATCACACTAGGTGGATCCATGTGTGGTTTGTTTAGAGGAACAGACATGCAATGACACTGGGTGGATCCATGTGTGGTTTGTTTAGAAGAACAGACATGCAAGGACTCTAGTTGTGGTTCATGAAAATAATACACATGCAATGACACTGGTGGATCCATGTGTGGTTTGTGAAAAGAACAGACGTGCAATCACACTAGGTGGATCCATGTGTGGTTTGTTTAGAGGAACAGACATGCAATGACACTGGATGGATCCACGTGTGGTTTGTTTAGAAGAACACACATGCAATGACACTAGTTGTGGTTCATGAAAAGAACACACATGCAATGACACTGGTGGATCCATGTGTGGTTTGTGAAAAGAACAGACATGCAATCACACTAGGTGGATCCATGTGTGGTTTGTTTAGAGGAATAGACATGCAATGACACTGGGTGTGGTTCATGAGAAGAACAGACATGCAATCACACTAGGTGCGTCGACGGAGTTGCAGTGCCGTAGTTGGTTGCGACAGCAAGAATTCCGGACTCGGCCCACCGTGATGAGCACTCGTACGTGCAAAACAATTAATTAACGGAATATAATATAACAATTAGAAAAAGCCTTGAGTGGAGAGATAATTCCATGCTAATCCGATGAATGCATCGCATGGCTATGTGCCACTTTTTCTTTGATCCAAAATAGCAGGAGTGCTCTGGATCACAGTGCACGTTCTCCAAATACTGTATACATGTAGAAAAATCATCACACGAGAGGGTAAAAATAATCAATTAGTTGGTATCAAGGAGAGAGATTGGATTAGAAAAAATCAGGCTGCCTGCAGCGTGTAACTTCCGTGCAGCTTTTTTTTCTCACAGGGAACAAGGCATGTGGTGGTGAACGATGGTGTAATCTGAACAAGCCAAATCCTTTTTTTCTTGGCACCTGAGCCTTGATCTGCAGGCAGCCTTGTCGCACGCAGAGACAAGGTGCCGCTGGGCCTCGCGCTGTCACTCATCATACGGAGAACATCGCCGGCCGAGTTTAGGTAAAATAGCATATCGATTAGGCTTTCGAGGCTGCCTTGGAGCACGGTCACTACGGGCGCCGCCTGTGAGATTGGACCCTTTGCGTATAATAACATGCAGTGTAAGACGATTAGAACCAAATAAATCAATTACAAAAATAATCAATTACAGAAAAAGATAAGATCGGATTGGAAAATCATCAGCCGCCGCGAGCCTCTTCTTGATCACGCGCATATGTTGATGATGAATTTGAGGATCCCGCCCGGACCATCACCTCCAAGCACCGCTTGCCCCACGGTGGGCGCCAACTGTCGTGGTATTGACCATGGCAGATGCTACAGAGTAGCTTACGTAGAGGAAAAGGCAAGGAGACGTAGGAGAATTCGGGAGCGAGATTGGCACACTATGTACCCAGGTTCACATCCCCTCGATAGAGGATCGCTACGTCCTGTTGTCAATCCAGTATATGATCACAGATTGGTTTACATGGAGCCGCCGTAGGCGGAGGGAGAGACTAGATCTAATATGGCGTGGGAGATGATGTCCTGTGGGGTGTCCCTGGTGGCTTTATATATGCAGCCAGTTAGGGTTTACAAGTGCTAATGGGCTTTCTATTGGAGTCGCCGTCTTGGGCCTCCAGTCGGCGTGGCGTCTGGGTCCAAGACGCGTGCCGATTCGCCGTGTAGTCGATCCACTAAAGCTTGGTTTTGGGCTCGCTGGCGACTCCGCTTCATGGGCATACCCCGATTGGTATTCCCCCATCATGCAATGACTCTACTTGTGGTTCATGAAAAGAACACACATGCAATGACACTGGTGGATCCATGTGTGGTTTGTGAAAATAACAGACATGCAATCACACTAGGTGGATCCATGTGTGGTTTTTTTAGAGGAACATACATGCAATGACACTTGGTGTGGTTCATGAGAAGAACAGACATGCAATCACACTAGGTGGATCCATGTGTGGTTTGTGGAAAGAACAGACATGCAATGACACTGGTGGATCCATGTGTGGTTCATGAGAAGAACAGACATGCAATCACACTGGGTGTGGTTCATGAGAAGAACACACATCCAATGACACTGGTGGATCCTTATGTGGTTTGTTTAGAAGAATACAAATGCAATGACTCTAGTTGTGGTTCATGAAAAGAACACACATGCAATGACACTTGTGGATCCATGTGTGGTTCATGACAAGAACACACATGCAATGACACTGGGTGTGGTTCATGATAAGAACACACATCCAATGACACTGGTGGATACTTATGTGGTTTGTTTAGAAGAACACACATGCAATGACTCTAGCTGTGGTTCATGAAAAGAACACACATGTAATGACACTGGTGGATCCATGTGTGGTTTGTGAAAAGAACAGACATGCAATCATACTAGGTGGATCCATGTGTGGTTTGTTTAGAGGAACACACATGCAATGACACTGGGTGTGGTTCATGAAAAGAACAGACATCCAATGACACTGGTGTATCCATATGTGGTTTGTGGAAAGCACAGACATGCAATCACACTAGGTGTGGTTCATGGAATGAACACACATGCAATGACACTGGTGTATCCTTATGTGGTTTGTGAGGAGAACTAACATGCAATGCCATTGGTTGATCCATGTACTTCATTGTACACGACACTCACTTTCCATTTTTATACTACTCAGTTTTGCCCTTGGTTTTTTTGACACTACTCAGTTTTGCCCCCTCTCTCTATCTTTCATAGAAGCCCAAACCTGTGCTCACTCTGTCTGCTACTCCCTTATTGGTTGTCATAGTTGTCACACGGATCGTGCGCACCAACCGTTGATTCGGTGTGATCCAATGATGATCGTTGCACACGTCGTGCCCTTCATAGTACAGCGTGAGACATCATGAACGTCTCCCTCAGCGAGACTTCTACAAGAAGGAACACGAAGCCGTCCATTGAAAAAGTCATCGAGCGATCATGTCATGTTTAATCAAGTCTGAAAAGCCTACTACTGCTACTACTACGCCATAACACATGCGTCATCGAGTGCACGGTCGTCGATGGACAGCTGCAATTTATTGCCACTTGATTTTAAAAAGACATATCCCATTTTTTACGCAGCGGCACTCAATCTCACTTCCAACTGGGCCCCACCGTAAGAAGCTTGCACGCGCTAGACGGAGGCCGAAGATCTGAGATCGACGAGACCTAATGTCTCCGCCTTCATCGAGTCCCTCACAGCCATCAACACATCCCTCTACCCGATCTAGCACAACCCCACAAATCTCGCCGTACAGCCACCTACCTTCCCCTCTACATTTCCACTTTTAACTATCGCCAGTTTTAGGGCCGTGTCAAACTTCATACATAGAAATTGTGTATACACCCTTTGCATGTGGCTCAATACAGAACTACCATGCATGGCCCGGAAAAAAAACATGACGTACCGTGCGCGTGTCGCGGTGCACGGTGTAGTAGATCACAGCGTGTTGCAGTGGTGCAAACGAACGCGGCTTTTGCTTCCATCCACCTTAACTATAGAGACCCTCTCAGCACACCCACTCTCACTCTCGCTCACTCTCCCCACGCAACCCTCTCCATTGTCCCACCAGCACCCGCAAACTCCCGAGAATACCCCGTCCGCACCAGTGGTGGCGGAGGAGGATAAGGCGGCCATCGTCGCCTCCGAGGCCGCCGGCAAGGAGGACCCCGTCTCCTCGCTAGTCCCTCTCGATGCATTGAAAGCAGCCACCGTCCCTGTCCAGGCAACAGTCGATCCATCGATGGCAACCACCGTTCCCGTCCAGGCCCCCGTCCCCGCTACCGACGGGGCCGCCGAAGAGGAGCCCCCCACCGGTCACAAGCATATCAAGCATTTCTTGGGAACGTACGATCCAGATAAGTACATCGCTCCGCTGAACCCCTACGACACCGGCATCGACGACCCATGGTCGGAGGTAACTAGGGTTTGCTCCCCTCCCCTGGTTCTTCTACTGTTCCCATCGTTGGATGCTAGATCTTGGTTTATTAGGATTCGCTTGTTCGCATTTCGATTGCTCGGTCTTCTTACATCATCTACTCCCCCATTTTCCTTTTCTTCCAATAGGTTTCCGGCAGCAACGTCTACAGTGATGACGAGTCCATCCACACCAAGACTCGTCAGGTGCTGAGGAGGCTGCGGGCAGGCCAGTACGACGCCTTCTTTAGGGGCGGCTCCCAGTGCTACCCCTTTTGCAACGGGGTCGCCTTCAGCTGGGTGAGTCTCGCTGGCACCGACTTCAACTCCTTACTAAAGCATGTAGAGGCCCCAGGCTCCGGCATCCACGAAGGTGGCGAGCGCGAGACCGTGAACATCAACGCCTACATCGTTGAACACCAGGCTCTCGGCATTCACCTCCGAAACCTCTAGCGGATGGCCATCAAAGAGGGTCGCATGCCTCCAATCAGGCCCAAGGCCCCCAAGATCAAGGGACTGGGCAGCAATAAGTGGAGGAAGCGCCGGAGGGAGGAGGCGCGGGCGCTGTGGATGCAATGTGCTCAGCTGCCATCGCTAAGAAGCTTCTTTCTAGCTATATCCTATTTCTGGCTGAATGCATCGAACCTCGTTAAGCAACCTACTTTCTATCGCTATATCCTATTTAGCTGCACACAGCTATATCTACATTTGTTTTGTTTTCTGAATGAATGTATTCTGCCTAGTGTGGTTTGCTGCTCTAGATTTGCTAGTTGATCGGAGGCAAAAAGAGGTCCAAAAGGGAACGAATTATCGAAGTGAGAATCTTCTCTAGATTTGCTACCAATTTGGGCAAAATGAAACATATCTGTTTAGCGAGAGAGGAAAAGGGCACTCTTTCAAACTATCAGTTAACGAGCTACCATCTTGACAAGCTACAAGACACATACATAAGCATAACACAAAGAGGGTTAAATTTATTTTACTACTATCACTTGAGGCACTAGAAATCTTGACAAGCTAACTGAGTTCCACAAAACAGAAACATAACACTGACAAGTAAAATTTAATTCACTTCTCATCAGACCACTTGAGGCGCTTGCCATCGTTCCTAGGCGACCAACTGCCACCATTCCAGGTACTCCATAGCTCACGAAAATGCTTCGTCCCACCTGGGATCTGACTTGGCTTCCCTATCTTCAGCGTCCTGCGGCACAATTAGCGGTGCATCACAGGCCTGATTGTTGCCGCTAGAAGATGCAGCCTCTCTGTTTGCTGCTTCAGCTACAGCCTCTCTATCAGCTGCTTCTGCTTCAGCTGCAAGCTCTCTTTTAGCTACTTCTGCAGCCTCTTTGTCAGTTGCTTTAGATGCAGCCATTTTCTTTGCATATGCAGCTTCAAACTCAGCTATTCTGCATTTTCTACAAAGGGCTCCCCTAAGCTCGTCTTCCCTCTTGCGAATAGGGCAAAACACGAGGTAACGTAGAAAAAAATGGATCTTCTTGTATAGCTGATAGGTCACGTAAGCATCTATGGCTGCATACTTTAGGTTTATATCAGACAACGGCCACTCATCCTAGAAATCGTGCCTATCCGTAGGGAAATCTTCCTCCATTTTGTCGTACGACTCATCGAGGATTCTAGTTGCGAGTGATGCCATTCCATCCTTCCTCGAGCCCCTTAGGATCTTGACAAGACTCTGAATATAGTCGTGCACAGGAATTATAATTCCCTCTTGATAAAAATTATAAAAATCAGTTGTTTTATCGATAGTGCAGAAAACAATTCCCTTTTCTACAAGGAACTGGCGTAGCGCCGGACAATTCCTGTTAGTCCTGAAAGTATGTAGTTTGTCATCACCAAAATTTGTAACTGAAAATATTATGTCAATGCAAGATCATCATCTAAATATAATTTTGAAAAGTTTAGTAAATGCAAGATCAAGACTCTCAACATTGTCTTGTCATAATTTATTTGGTCCTAAATAAAATCCAGTAGTTGCAAGATGAGCAAGTGGATAAAGAACAAGAGGAGAAAACCCTAAAAGCGGTTAGCTACAGAGAGCAGATCTACAAACCGGGAGAGGTGGTAGACGAGGACGTGTTTCCTCATGGCCAGTTGAACGATGACAACTTCACTACCTTCATATGGGTGCTCTGGGGTGTACTCGAGGTCCAATCCCACAAACTTGTCCTCTTCTATCCCAAGCCAACCCTCGTACATCCCTAGGACATGCACCACTGTCTCCTCCTCGTTGGTGTAGACAACGTCTATCTTCTTATTGTCATGGGTAGTGAAGCTTGTCTCTAAAGTGCGATGACCTTCCATGGCGGCAAGGAGAAGACGGGAAGAAGACAGATGACAGAAAGAAGAAGAGTGGTTTATGCGAGGCAGGGGAACGGTGGAACCGTCAATGCGCTTTTAAGGTAGTGGTTAATGACGGGGACGGAAGTCCAAGGAGAGACGCGTGGCGGTGGCCGTTCCAGCTTCTGAGTAAACAAAAAATAATTATAACGCCGATACATGTGCCCTGTTTTGTCACATCAATACACTAGGCAGGGGGTGTTGTCCTATCCATTGTGCCAATGCTGCAAGCCTACGTGACAGCCACCCTGCCTAAGCGACGGGAGCGATATAACGGCGAGAACTGACAGGGGGGCCCAACTTGACGGCCGTTGGCCTGTTTTTTGTATTTAAACTTAAAGTTGAATTCGTGCCGAAAAAGACCCTCTGAGTATTTGGCACACCAACTGTAGTCATCCCGGCTAATTTCAAGGAACTTGGGTACCGCGTTGCCTGGACACTCCAACTTTCGGGCCGCAAAATGATATTCTCTTGTGCCCGGCCCATGCAAATCCTCGAAGACCTAATAGAACTACTTCTCCCCCTTTGACATCGAGACGCCAAAAAGGAAGAAGAGCGATGCTAGCGCCCCAAGGTATCACTCGTAGTCCTCATCCTCATCCTTGTTCCCATCCTCGTCCTCATCCTCAAACTCCTCGGTGTCATCATCCTCATCATCAGCAGTGGCCGCGGAAGGAAACAGGTGATGCTCCAGCTCTCCATAGTTAAGCCCAGAAGATGGGTTCCACTAAGCATATGGTGTGGGAGGAGTAGGAGCAGGGGATCGCCAGAAGCACCGGACACATGGTGAAGGATGAGCTACTGAGAGTGGGCCAACTCATGGCGCTGCTTGTAGGCCTCATACTGACCCTTGCGTGTGTCCACGCCCATGAAAAGAATGTTCCTCTGGAACCAGCTCAGCTGCTTGATCTCACGAGCAATGGGAGGCATTGGAGTCCTATGAGCCTAGCATGAGCATCCCTCATGAGACCCTCAGGAGCAGAGGAGGGGTGAGAGGTCTTCCTAACCTTGGTGTAGATCTTCTTGGCCTTGTGCATAGCATCAATATTGAACTCTTTAGAGGGGAGCAAGTGCTTGATCAGCATCATGATGTACGGAGCACATGGGATGGACAGCATGTTGAACATGGCATCGATCAACTCATGGTAAATGAAGTCCATCACATCTAGCTGATATGACACAGACTCATCCTCACAGGACACCACCTCATGAGAGAAGGCCAGAAGTTGAACCAAGTGACCACGGATACTGTCATTGTTGCCTCCACTTGGGGTGATGGAATCATGAAAGAGACCCACCAAGCTAGCATAGATGGGAGAAAGACCAGCAAGGGTGCCCACAATACCATTATCATCGGTGCATGAAGAGAGGGCAACATCTTTGTTGGGCTTGAGTTGGGTGATGATGCGGTGGCCACTAGCACGGTCCCTATGGCGGAAAGGATAGCCAAGCATCTCGGCAAAAACACAGAAATCAGCTTGCATAGGCCTATCACGAGTCATCCACTTCATGGTGCGGTGCTCATCACCGCAAATGACTAGGGTGTAGAAGAACTACTTCACAATCTCAGAATCATAGGAGCATTGGAGAGCCATGAGATGGTGCAACCCCATCCGCTCAGCCACATACATGGCATCAACAAGGTGAGGCTTCTCTAAGGTCTCAGCAAGAACCAGAGGATGCATAGTGTGAGATCCAGGCACATGGCTTAATAGGATTGATAGGATACCCATATAAACAAGTTGCAACTTCTTTTCCGAAAGCTCATTCGAAAAGAACTCTAAGGTTAAGCGTGCTTGGCCTAGAGCAATTCTAGGATGGGTGACCGACCGGGAAGTGGGTAACCGGGTGCGCACGAGTGAGGACAAAGTGCGCAGAAAAGACTAGTGTTGGTCTGTGGGGCCAGTCTAGATATCCTATTAAGCTGCCAGGAGTGACACCCCCCGGGCCCAGGAGTGGACGGGGTGTTACAAGTGGTATCAGAGCCGACCTCGCGGTTAAACGGGTGTGTGCGGGTCAGTGGCGGGACATGTGGATCATGGCGCGTGTGGCCCGGAGTGGACACGGCATGGCACATGTGCCGGCACTAGACACACAGACGCGTGCCAAGAGGGAACGTTCCTGGGGTGTGCTTGATCGATGAGGGCATCGATCTTCTAAAGGGTGGGTGTATGTGAGATCCAGGCACATGGCTTAATAGGATTGATAGGATACCCATATCAACAAGTTGCAACTTCTTTTCCTAAGCTCATTCAAAAGAACTCTAAGGTTAAGCGTGCTTGGCCTAGAGCAATTCTAGGATGGGTGACCGACCGGGAAGTGGGTAACCGGGTGCGCACGAGTGAGGACAAAGTGCGCAGAAAAGACTAGTGTTGGTCTGTGGGGCCAGTCTAGATATCCTATTAAGCTGCCAGGAGTGACACCCCCCGGGCCCAGGAGTGGACGGGGTGTTACACATAGGCCGAAGCCTCAGATGATCATACATGTCTTCATAGATCCCCTTTTGTTCAGCGCACCAAAAGCGAGAGTCACCCAGCTCATTATCATGTGGCACTTCATCAAACAAATCCCGATGACGAATGGAGAAGGTAACAGGGTCCATCTTCTTATAGTTAATCTCGGGCCCTTTGCCCTTCCTCTTGGACACACCCTTTCTATCCCTCTTTGCATGTTCAGCCATGCGCTTCGCTTTGTTCTTTCTTCTTCTCAGCTCAACCTCGTCCACTAAGTTACCCTTTCCGTCGTCCCGAAAGTATTTAGCACAAGGACGGCACTTGTAAGTCTTGGGAGCACTAGAACCACCTGTGAGGAGAACAAGGGCGATAGAATGGGGATAAGCATACACACAAATCCAAGAGAGAGAGCTTAGAAAAAGTAGGCAAAAAGTTCATAGTCCAATCCTACTCAATGCACACAACAAGGCGAAACTGAACCGGTTTTTAGTCTGTCAGGCCGGATTATTCAGCCTGGCCAGGGGCGGATAATCTGGCCCTGGTAGAAATTTTCATATTCGCCTAGATTGAATGCAAAGGAGTAGATCGGGCCTAGAAACTGCAAGACCACAATTTCTACGCGAAACAACATCCTTCTAGACAACGTTCCACCCAACAAATAACACATCTAGCCAAAGATGGGGAGAGAGGGAGTTACCCTCACTCATTGGAGGAATAACGCGGAGGAGAAGGTACCCGGAGGCACGGAGAAGAAGATCCGAGGAGGCCCGGAAAATCCGGTGGATGGAGAGGCTCCGAGGAGGGTGGGGGACGGCAGGCGGCGGCTAGGGAGAGGGAGAGGGTTGGGGAGAAGTGCTGCTTGTTATGAGCCCTTCCCCCTGACCCCTGCCCTTAAGGATGTAATCCGCCAGGGCTGGATTATCCGACCAATACTTGGGCCAGATTATCCGGCCTAAACTCTGAACTTTTGTTACACACAGAGTCAGGCCCGCGCATCCCCAAACAACACCCTCACAAGATGTACAAGGGACTTGTATGCAAGAATAGATGGTTTAGGGGTAGGGAAAGGCTTAGGATTAAGAGAGCCAAACTGAGATGGTACTACACACCCAAATTTGCATGAATCAAAACAACTAAAAGCCAAAAGTGAGTGTGCTTCCCATAAAAACAATAGAGGAGCTAAAAAATCAAGGAAGATCCAAATAAATCCAACTCTTCTCAAGGAAGAGGGCGGTGGCCAAAGCCACCTTGTTGGAGTGTATGGTATGACACCGCGAAGATGTATCTTGGGTTCATAACCAATACTCATCAATAAGCTCACATATCACAAAATGATATTAAGAGAAATGATTTGACTTGCTTTCGGCATTATGGGGGGAGGGTTAGCCCAATCAATTAGGACCACACTCCCCCTATATCCATGCCCACATCTAGACCAAATAAGACTAAGATGTACGAGTGAGTGCATGGGTAATCAAGACAAGCTCCTTGAATCAACGATATTTAGCTCATTCCTCAAGTAGCAAAACCTTGCTTCATCAAGTGGCTTCGTGAAAATATTAGCAAGTTGGTTCTTCGTGCTCACAAAAGATAGATCAATATCGCCTCGAGTAACATGGTCCCGAATAAAATGATTCCGAATCTCAATATGCTTTGTCCTTGTGTGTTGTACCGGATTGTACGCAATTTTGATTGCACTTTCATTATCGCATAAAAGAGGCACTTTATCACAATTGACACCGTATTCCTTTAAAGTTTGCCTCATCCATAATAACTGAGTGCAGACACTAGCAGCAGTAACATATTCAGCTTCGGCGGTGGAGAGAGAAATACAATTCTGCTTTTTAGAAGACCAACAAACTAGAGATCTTCCCAAAAACTAACAAGCACCAGAAGTTGATTTCCGATCATCCTTATCACCAGCCCAATCTGAATCAGTATAACCACATAGAGAGAAATTGGAGCCCTAGGGATACCATAGACCAAAGTTAGGGGAATGAACCAAATATCGGAAGATCCTCTTGACCGCCACTAAGTGGCTTTCTTTAGGAACTGCTTGATACCTTGCACACACCCCCACACTCAACACAATATCGGGTCTAGATGCGCAGAGGTAAAGAAGAGAGCCGATCATGGACCGGTATACCTTTTGGTCCACATCTTTACCGTGGGGGTTAAGTTCAAGGTGACATTTTGTTTGCATCGGAGTGGCGACGCCATTAAGATCCGTCATCTTGAATCTCTTGAGCATGTCTTGGATGTATTTAGATTGATTGATGAAGGTTCCTTCTCTAAGTTGCTTGATCTCGAATCCAAGAAAGAACCGTAACTCCCCCATCATAGACATCTCAAACCTGTCAGTCATAAGCTTTGAAAATTCATCATTAAAAGCTTTATTAGTAGAACCAAAGATGATGTCGTCTACATATAGTTGGCATACAAAGAGCTCCCCTTAACCTTCTTAGTAAAAAGAGTGGGATCGATTTTCCCAACTTCGAAGCCACGGTCTAACAAAAGCTCTTTAAGGTGCTCATACCACGCACGTGGGGCTTTTTTAAGGCCATAGAGTGCCTTATCGAGTTTGTAGACATGGTTCGGGAAGTTAGGATCCTAAAATCCCGTGGGTTGCTTTACATATACCAGCTCATGTAGAGGACCATTAAGATAAGCACTCTTAACGTCCATTTGCTGCAATTTAAAATTATTATGGGCAGCATAAGCAAGAAGGATACAGATGGACTCAAGATGAGCCATAGGAGCATAGGTTTCACCGAAGTCAATGCCCTTAACTTGGGAATAGCCTTGTGCCATTAGTCTCGCCGTGTTCCTTACAACAATGCCATTCTCATCTTGCTTGTTTTTAAATATCCATTTAGTGCCGATAACATTGCGGCAATCCTTGGGATTCTCCACTAGTTTCTAGACCTTGTTGCGCTCAAAGTTATTCAACTCGTCATGCATAGCAACAACCTAGTCCAGATCTTCAAGAGCTTCAAATACCTTCTTAGGTTCCACCATAGAGATATGAGCTTGATGCTCACCAAAACTTGCCAATTCCCTTCTTGTGGAAACCCTTCGTCGAAGATCACCTACAACTTTTTCAAGAGTATGACCCCTTAACTCAAGGTTCCGATCAGCACGAGCCTTGCGACGAAGTTCAATAAGCTTGTTGTCTCTTGGTGGAATAGTTTCATCACTTGAGTCTTTGTTGGAATCATTTGCTTGACCTTGATTAGAAGTATGATTATTAGTAGTAGGAGAGGGAATAGGATGCCCTTGAGGTGGGTCAGCAGCCATAATAGGAGGCTGCTGATCAACAGGAGTTTCAGGGCCGGATAATCCGGCCGAGGGTGAGGCCGGATAATCCGGCCTGGGAGAACTTGATGCAATTTCATCGGGTTGCCTGGAACTTGCTTGAATTGGCGAGGGGCCGGATAATCCGGGGTTAGCCAGAAAATCTGGCCTAGAGCTTGCAGCAGTTTCTTTGATAGGATGCACAGTTTGGTCGTCAGGGGAGTGGTGGCCGGATAATCCAGTGTCAACCGGATAATCCGGCCTGGGACATCCAGGAGCATGTTGACCTTCAGTAATTAATGGAGTTGGTGTAGAGGTTACTCCCGTGGTTGGAGCATGTTGAGTATGTGTAGATGAGGGCTCTTCATGAGTAGATCATTTTCCTTCCCGATCTGCCACAAGGGGTTCCTCAATGGGGCGGAAAAATCCCACGCTCATTCTTATTATGGCATCTTGGGGTATTTCAACATCTGCATCACAAACATCAACTTGCCTCGCACAGGAGCCGTCATTTTCCTCGAACACCACACTACAAGATACTACAACAGTTCCAGACAGCTTATTGTAGACTCTATAAGTGTGGGATTCGGCACCATAACCAACAAAAATACCTTCTAAAGCCTTAGACTCAAATTTATATAAACGAACTCCCTTGATGAGAAAGAAACACTTACACCCAAATACCGGAAAGTATGAGATGTTTGGCTTGTTACCGGTAAGTATTTCATACGGAGTCTTGTCCATGATTTTATGGAGGTATAACCGGTTGGATGCATGACATGTGGTAGAGATTGCTTTAGCCCAAAAGTTATATGGAGACTTGAATTCGGCTAGCATAGACCTTGCCATATCCATTAGAGTCCGGTTCTTCCTCTCGGCAACACCATTTTGTTGAGGGGTGTAATCAGCGGAATATTGATGTCTTATCCCCTCTTCAATTAGGAACTCATTTAAGGTGTAGTTCTTGAACTCGGAACCATTATGACTCCTTATTGCCAAAATAGGGACATTGTGTTGACGTTGAACCTCGTTGGCGAAGTCGATGATCGTTTGTTGAGTCTCGCTCTTCAACTTGAAGAAATAGACCCAAGTGTATCTTCAGTAATCATCAACGATCACAAGACAGTACTTCTTCCCACCGAGGATTGCATGAGATGGAGGTCCAAAGAGGTCCACATGAAGGAGCTCTAAGATCCTTTTTAATGAAATAATAGTCTTCCTTCGATGAGGAGAGTCATGCATTTTCCCTTCAACACAAGCCCTGCAAACACGATCTTTGGCAAAGGAGACATTTTATTTTAGTCCAAGGATGTGGCCACCCTTATGGAGACTTTGCAAAGTTCTCATATTGACGTGGGCTAGTCGGCGATGCCATAACCAACCCGCGTCAGCCTTTCTGAAAAGACACATCGGGCCTGTAGTGGTTTTCCCCGAAAAGTCCACCACGTACAGGTCATTTTCGACATATCCCACGAAAGCGACTTTTAGAGACTTGCTCCACAAGAGTACCACCAAATCAGCATCAATAAAAACTGCAAAGCCCATCTTACCAAGGGCGCGAACTAAAAGTAAATTGTAACCAAGGGTCTCAACAAGCATGACGTCCACGAGAGAGATATCGTGAGCCACCACAACTTTGCCAAGAATACCTCAGATTTAGACTTGTCACCATAGGAGACGGTTATATGATCATGATTTGGCCGCATCTCCGTGATGATCTCCTTGCTTCCGGTCATGTGACCCGTGCATCCGCTATCGAGTACCCATTTAGACCCACCGGAAGCATAGCCCTGCAAGAAAGTTACTTCTTGGTTTCAGGTACCCATTTTTCAATGGGTCCTCTCATGTTAGTGACAAGGGTCTTGGGAACCCAAATAGACCAAGGAATGTAACAATCATAAGGACCTACATAACTAGCATAAACATCACCATAATGATCGCAATATAACTCAAAGTTAGGATTGTTAGCCCCTGCAAAACCATCATAATTAGACTTGTCATTGATGGTGGTGCTAGTATTTGGTTGAGCAGTCCCACTCTTCTTCTTCTTGTTGTTGTTCTTCTTGTTCTTTGTATTGGGAATATAACCAAGACCCTCTTTTCCATTGTTTGTTCTTTGCTTGCTAAGTATCTCATCTAGAACTCCTTTACCTTTGTGTTGAGATCCTTTTGCAAGTTCTTCTTTTTCATACGATGATGTGGAGGTGTTGGGCACATCATACTTCCTCAATTGAGTTTGGAGATGGTCATGAGACTCATTTAGAGTAGAGTGTTCACTATACAATGCCTTGTGAGCAATGTCAAGTTTCTCAAACTTCTCTGAGAGTCTAGCATGAGCAGCCCCAAATTCAATATTTTCCTTCTTTAGTTTCTTTACCTTGGCAAGAGCGTTGTCACGTTCTTTGATGATCTGAGCCACAACTTCTTCATGTGACTCCTCAATGGATTCAAGTCTCTCTTCCAAAGATACTCGAGCTTCCTCTTCTTCTTCCAAGGCATTCTTCAAAGAGGCTATCTCCAAGGCATCTTCTCTTTCAATTCTGCCCTTTTCTTCAAGGAGATCTTCGGCTTGGGCAAGTTGACTCATAAGAGCATCAAAATGAAGTTTGTGCTCACCTTGCAAGTTAGTGAAAAAGTTGTCCAAAAGCAATAACTTCTTCTTTCATTTGAAGACTAGTATGATCATCCATATCCATATTTATGTTAGTCTTAGGGAATGAAGAACTAGAAGTTGATACATCGGACCCTCTTGCCATAAGACAAGTGACACTGTTGTTGATGACGTTTTTGTTTGGCGAGTCGAAGAGAGATGATGGAGTCGATGTGATAGCTATAGCAGCCACCTCATGAG
Source organism: Avena insularis (assembly GCA_023614405.1). NCBI lineage: Eukaryota > Viridiplantae > Streptophyta > Magnoliopsida > Poales > Poaceae > Avena > Avena insularis. The sequence continues at coordinate 204,527,537 of CM042694.1, forward strand.
AACTATCTTCATCCTCTTCATCTTCACTTGTAGAGGAGTATTCTTCTTGTGCCACCAAGACAATCTAGGGCTGCTTCTTGTAAGGGCCATTCTTTTGATAAATGGTTTCTTCTTAGGTGCCTTGGATTTTTCTTTAAGGATGATCCTGCCACCATTGTCTTCTCTATTTTGATATGGACACTTAGCCACAAAGTGCAGCCTATCTCCACAATTGTAGCAAGTTCTCAGTTTTGGGCCACTTTCTCTTCTTCCACTTGACCCATTCTTGTGCTCGAGTTCTGACTTGGCCTTGGCAGGATCCTTCCAAAAGTTCCTTGCGTAAAATGCCATGTACTCACCATGAGCATGTTTGACTTCATCAGGGCAGTCCATGGAGGCACTCTCGAAAGCTCTTTCGTCCTCATCTTGCTCAACAACATTAGCCTTTAGAGCAACATTGACCCCCTTTTGCATTCCAATGGCACGGGCACGGGCATCTTCCACGTTATTTGCAGCAACCTTGAATGATGCCATTTCTTGCATGACTTCATTGGACGTCATTTGATGGTAGTTGTGTCTACCTTGCAAGCTCTTCAAGTCCGTTGGCTCAAAAGGCATTAGAGCACTCACGTATTTCCTTTTATCCAAGCATCATCAATGTGAGTGGCTCCATGCTTTCTAAACGTTGTTGCGATGCCCTTGAGTCTTCTATACATGTCTTCATGGTTTTCACCATCCAACATGTAAAATCCTTCAGCTTAATTCCTAAGGGCATCATACCTATTCCTTCTCATGCTTTCATTTCCAATAAAGAGATCGGTGAGAGCATCCCAAGCTTCTTTAGCTATGTTGAGATGTTCAATGTGGGGCATGTCCTTGGGACCCACTCCGAGCTGTATCATGTGAAGAGCCGTAGCATTTAGTTGGCTATCCACAACTTCTCTTCTTGTCAGGTTGGTGTGATCTCCAATATGAAGACCCTCTTCGATAATTCTCCAAAGTTCAATAGAAGAGTTGCAAACATGAGACTTCATTAAGAATTGCCATTGATTAAATGAAGATGCAGTAAGCTTGGGTGGATCACTCCTATTGTTTATATGAGGATGAGGGATAGGTGGGTCGGGGGAATATAAGTGATGAACCTCACTATATTCCTCCTTACCACTTCCCTTCTTGGAGGTGGAACCATTATGTTTTTCACCTACCACTTCATCTTCCTTGGATCCGGTGTTAGCCTTATCCTTGGATGAGGGAGTGGCGGCCTCAGAGGAGGATGGAGATGGGGCTACGGATGATGTGAGGCGAGCAATCATTTGATGCATCTCCTCCATCTTGGTCTTAAATGATTTCAACAAGGTTGTTTCCAACGTCTTGAGATCATCCATTGTGACCTTATTATCCACAGCCTCATTCCCATTCTCCTTGGTACCCATACTTCTCTTAGGCGGTTAAGCCCGAGTAAAGAGCCGAGGCTCTGATACCAAATGAAATGGATCGTATGGGCACCTAGAGAGGGGTGAATAGGTGCTACTTAAAATTTTAATGCTTTTTCAATTTTAGGCTTAACACAAAAGGTAAATTCTCTAGATAACTATTTAGAAGAATTTCCCTATATGCAAACCTATCTACTAGCGAGTAAGAGGTGAGTGGAAAGAGGAACGAGTGAACCGTAGTGAAGCACGCGGAGACACTAGATTTGTTTTACCGCAGTTCCTTCCTTGTTAAGGGAAGTACATCTGCGTTGGAGGGGTGGGAGGTACTAAGACCACCACGCCACAATAGGCCTCACCCTATTCTCTGATGGATCCCACCACCAAAGGCATGATCCACCTTTCCACTATAGGAACCCTTCGAGGCGGGTACTGGCGCCTTTACACAACTAGCGGGGCACAACTCCACAACCAAATTGGAGGCTCCCGTAATGACAACAAGCTGCCACAAGAACAAGTTATCAATAACACAATACAAGATCTAGATATTAGTAAGAATACTAGATCGGGGATTTCTCCAAATGAATAGAGAGGAGTTTATGCGCTTGATTCGTGATGGCGATGAAGATACTCTCCTCCTTCAATTCCCCCAAAGATCGAAGCCTTCGGGTGGTCGAAGTGGGAGATCTAGAGAGAGAGCTCTTGCAAAGGGTCTAACAATTTTCGAATGAATCAAGAGTTCTGCACCATGGGGATGAAGGGGCTTTTATACCCCCTTTCCAAACAAAGCCGTTGGAGCCTTTGGGGGCCGGATTATTCGGCCCAAGTGAGGGCTGGATTATCCGGCCTAGGGAAAAACTCCGCCCCAAACTCGGATTATCCGGTAGATAAACCGCCCCCACTCAGAGCGACGCTCTGAGCCTGCCCTTGATCGCCTCTTAGGGGCCGGATTATCTGGCCAAGGGAGGAAAAACCGCCCCTGTTCAGATTTTCTGGGAGAAAATCCGCCCGCACTCTGAGCGTCGCGCCTTGGCTGCCTTTGATCGATTTCTGGGGGTCGGGTTATCCGGCCCCATGCAAAGGCCGGATTATCCGGCCTAGGGAGGAAAGACCGCCCCAGTTCGGATTTTCCGGGAGAAAATCCGAACCCACTCCGAGCGTCGCGCCTTGGCTGTCTTTGATCGATGAGTTTGGCTGGATTATCCGGCCCTTGGTGGGGCGGATAATCCGGCCCCCCAAAACACCAGAACAATCCATGCACACTGAGCGCACATGAGAAAACTCCACGGTATTGTTATCTAACACTCAAAGCACAGGGAACCATGAAATGTTCTTTCACTATGGCCAGCTTCATACACATGCAGTTCAAGGAAGCATTTGTATCATTTGGAAGTGTTGTATAAACAAAAACCTGCGGTGAAGGAGTACTTGGATGCACATCATGAAATGGTGTGGTCAAGAAGCCAATTCAATGAAATTTGCAAGGTAGACTATGTGACAAGTAACCTTGAAGAGAGTTTCAATGCAAAGGTCAAGTCATTGAAAGGGCTTATGGTGTGGCAAATATTTGATAAGATTAGGCAGATGATCATGATAATGATTGATTTGTGTCAAAGAATTGCATCAACAGTATATGCTGGCCATCTCATCCTCCCATCTTTGATTAAGGCTTTGCATGCCAGGGCAAAACAATTGAAGATGAAATGCATTAGAAGAGGAATGGAGGCTGAGGTAATGTACACTGACAATAAAGATATGCAATGCAGGTATCTAGTGAGTTTGGTTGATAGGTGATACGTTGTAAACGTATCTATAATTTTTGATGTTCCATGCTTATTTAGTATCTACTTTCTTATGTTTTGTTCACACTTTGAGGTATTTTATACATTTTCTGGAACTAACCTCTTACTGGATCATGGTTGACATCGAGCTCATTGGGGAACCCCAAGATGAAGGTATGATGAGCACAGCAGTAAGTTTTCCCTCAGTTATGAAACCAAGGTTATCGAACCAGTAGGAGCAAGGAAACACCTCCAAGCTGTTGTTTCCAACTTGGAATCCTGCACAACACAACCATAAAACTTTGCCCCCAACTTACAGTGAGGTTGTCAATCTCACCAGTTTTGCTAAAAACAAAGGATTAAACGTATTGTGTGGAAGAAAGTAATAGCTTGCAGAAAGTAAATAGAAAACAATAAACAGTTGTAGATTGATGGTAAAAGAAAGGACCGGGGTCCATAGTTCACTAGTGGTGATTCTCCTTAAGATAGATGACATGTTGGGTGAACAAATTACAGCGGGGCAATTGACAAACATCAAGAAAGCATACATGCATATACTAATCATCTTGACTCCTATGAGATTTGATTGGGCATTACAACATTATACATAGACCGTAATCCAACTGCATCTATGACTAATAATCCACCTTCAGGTTATCATCCGAACCCCCTCTAGTATTAAGTTGCAAGCAACAGATAATTGCATTAAGCATTGCGTGTAAAGTAAACAATACGATTATTCTATGAACAAAGGATTGTTGTTTTCTCCCTAGTAGCAACAGCACATCTAGTACCTTAGGGATTTCTGTCACTTCCCTAGATTACTAGAGGCATGAACCCACTATCGAGCATAAATACTCCCTCTTGGAGTTGCTAGCATCTACTCGGCCAAGATATCTACTAACAACAGAGAGCATGCAAGATCACAAATAACAAAGACATGATAGAATCAATAATCAATTTGAAATAGCATCTCAATATCCATCGGATCCCCACAAACACAACATGTATGATTACAAATAGATGATCTTGATCATGAACGGAGCTCACAAGTCTAGACATGATAGCACAAAGGAGAAGAACCAACTATCTAGCTACTACATGGACCCGTAGTCCAAGGATGAACTACTCACGCATCACACCGGAGGCTGTCATGGTGATGAAGAAGGCCTGTGGTGAATTCTCCTCCCAGAGGTGCCGGGAAGAGCTTCAGATCCCTCCCGATCTAGGGATGGAGATGACAGCGGCTACAGACTCTTTCTTGGATTTTTGATCAGGTACTTAGGGTTTCTGTATTGGAGGCATCTTATAGGTGAAAGGGGAGGCCGAGGGGGTGCCCTAGGCAGCCCTGCCCCTCTCCGTCTCGTATTCTGGCTCCGTGTCGCCCTCGGTGAAATATTGACTTTGGCTTTTGTCCCGTCCAATTCCGAGAATATTCATTTTCTGACTTTCCTGGAACTAAAAAACATCAGAAAATAGGCAGCTGGCACTGTGGCGTCTTGTTAACAAGTTAGTCCAAGAAAGTGTATAAAAAGTAGTCCAAAGTATGGACAAAACATAAGAAAGTAGATATAAACCAAGCATGGAACATCAAAAATTATAGATACGTTTGCAACGTATCACCTATTAGCAAGATGCCATAGTGCCAGTTGGCGGTTTTCTGCTGTTTTTGGTTTCATAAAATCTAGAAAAGAAATATTCTCGGAATTGGACTGGACAAAAGCCAAAGTCCATATTTTACCAGAAGACTCACGGAGCCAGAAGACGAGACGGAGAGGGGCCACGAGTTGGCCACACCACCTGGTGGCGCGAGCCACCCCAGGCCGCGCCAGGGGATGGTGTGGGCCCCTCGGGCACCCACCAACCTTTCCTCTTCGCCTGTATATTCCCCTTGGGACGAAAACCCTAAAGACAAGATCAGAATTCCACGAAAAGTTCCACAGCACCGCCGCCACCGAAGAGGAGATTCGGGGGATAGAAGTCTCTTTTTCGGCACCCTGCCAGGATAGGGAAGTGCCCCCGGAGCCATCTCCATCGTCTCCACCACCATCTCCATCGCCATTGCTGATTCCCATGATGAGGAGGGAGTACTTCTCTCTCGAGGCTAAGGGCTCCACCGGTAGCTATGTGTTCATCTCTCTCTCTCTATGCATGATCTTATAGATCTATTCTGCTACTCGAGTGCTGTAATGAATCTCTTCTTATCCCCACGTGTGTGAAGTTGATAGTGTGCACACCGTGTGGCACTTTGGCTAAGATTGCATAAATACTTGTCATGAGTATAATTTGAGTTGGATGTCTCTATGAGATTGTGGTGTTTGTTGGAACTATCTAGCGCTCAAGGGGATAGTGAGGGGTTATCTAGATGGGGAATGTGAACTTTAAGGTGAGTTGTCATAGCCCTACATCGTCCAACCGGAGAGTAGTTCAGGGTAGCATAATGAAGAGAAGATATTTATATGAGAGTGTCCACTAGTGAAAGTATGATCCCTAGGCCTTGTTTCTAAGAATTGAAACATCATTTACAATCAGTTTTGTTACATGCTTGCTTTCTACCACTCTTATTTCAGATTGCAATTACCACTTATAATCAACCATATTACTTTTATTTCACTATCTCTTCGCCGAACTAGTGCACCTATACACCTGACAAGTGTATTAGGTGTGTTGGGGACACAAGAGAGTTCTTGTATCTTGATTGCAGGGTTGCTTGAGAGGGATACCTTTGACCACTTCCCTCCTGAGTTCGATAAACCTTGGGTGATCCACTTAAGAGAAACTTGCTGCTATTCTACAAACCTCTGCACTTGGAGGCCCAACACTATCTACAAGAATAGAAGTGTGCATAGACATCAAGCTATTTTCTGGTGCCGTTGCCAGGGATTGAAGAAGAAGAAGAAGCCCCACGTCAACCACACGCCATCTAAGCTATTTTCTGGTGCCGTTGCCGGGGAGGTAAGGTAAAAGGTACTCACATCTTCTGGCTACTAAGCTATCTTATAGTACTATTGTTGGTGTGTGAGTGCTCGAAGTTATTTCCTTTAGATTCTGCAATTATATCTTTTTGTTTCTTGTTTTTATTTTCACTAGTTAGGCTTAATGGAAAACAACAACAAAATTAGAGAGCTTTATAGTATTTATCTTGAGTTCGGACTTGAAGTGTTTGAAGAGAAAATTAAAAAACCTATGGAACTTTATTTGCATGCTACTAGCAATGTTATTAGTATGAATTCTTTGAACATCATTATTGCTAATGCTATGGAAAAGTCTAAGCTTGGGGAATATGGTTTTGATGAGCATGATATTTTTAGTCCCCCGAGCATGGAGCAGGAAATTTACTTTGATGATACATACCTCCGATATATGATGATTAGAATGATGAGTATGATATTTTCAGTCCACCTACTATTTAGGAGAAAATTAATTATGATTACAATATGCCTCCTATATTTGATGATTATGGTGATGAGAATAATAATGATAGCTAGTTTGTTGAATTTGCTCCCACTATGATTAATAAGAATGACTATGTTTATGTGGGGAGTATTAATTCTTTTATGCATGTGGCTCATGATAACAATATTTTATGTGATAGTTATATTGTTAATTTTATTCATGATGCTACTGAAAGTTATTATGAGAGAGGGAAACATGGTTTTATGTATATCAACAATATTAAGTTTCCCCTCTTTATGTTGAAATTTTTGAAGTTGCACTTGTTTTGCTTTCCTATGCTTGTTGCTTTGTGCTTTCATGACTTGTTCCTTTACAAGATTATTTTTCATAGGAAGTGGGTAAGACTTAAATTTGTTCCATATTTGCTTCTTGATGCCCTCTTTTACTTCAACTCATATTCCTTATGTGAGCCTCATCGAAATTCTTATGCCTAGCTCAAAGGCGTTAAAGAAAAGAACTTATTGGGAGATAACCCAAATTTCTATTCAGTAGATTTTTCTTTTGTTGAGTCTTGGAAGTTATTGCCTCTGTAATAACCTCTCCTTATCCTTTTTGTGTGGTTTTTGTTCCAAGAATAACCTCGAATGAGAGAGAAATAATACTTGGGAAAGTTGTTGTCCCGAAAAAGATTTTTGTGCTTCATTGTAAAAATTCGTGAAAAATACCTGTTCATCGGATTGAGCTATAATTTTGGGTTCTTCTGTCCCAGGTTGTTATATAACTTTTGTTAGTTTAGCACTTTTCAATTTGAGCAACAGAAGGTCTTCAAAAAAAATCGGTTTTTACCTGCTGGTCTGTTTTGACAGATTTCTGCCATTATTTGCATTTGCTTCTTAATCTCTTTCTTTTTGAGTTCTCTTTGATCACTTGAGCTTTTAGAAAGAATTGCTACAGTAGATTATGTTTTAATAGAAGTTTTACTTGTATTGAAACTGAACCTAAAGACTTATCATCTTGAATACACTAATGTTGCTAATGAAGATTGTGTGAAGTTTTGTATGAAGGAAATTTTCAAGTGTAGGAAAGAATAATGTGATGAGATGAAGTATGGACAAAAGCTCAAGCTTGGGGATTCCACCCGTGTAACCCAAGAAATATTCAAGAGGTACAAGCGTTAAAGCTTGGGGATTCCCAAGGCATCCCCTTCTTCATCAATAAAAATCTCAGGTTTTCTTCCAAAACACTTCATTTTTATTGTTTCATGCACAATTGTGTTGTTCTTGGAGCGTCTTCGTTTTTTGCTTTTAGTTTTCTTTTATTTGGGTTGCTTAAATAAGTTGGTTGGATCCCAACACACTTCTTTTGGAGAGAGACACACCTCGTTATTCATTTCCTAGAACACTCTGGTTTTCACTCTTATTGTTCTGTGAGTGTTCTCCTTTGCTAGCACTGCGTTTAGCTTTAGTTTTCGATTGGTGTTGGAAAAGAGTAGGAAGTTTCATGCTTATAGTGGTACAAAAGGAAGCTTGTTTTGACTGTGACTCAAACTTTATCATGTCATGCTAGATGTTGCTTTGACTTTATGCTTAGTGATTATTGTTGTAGCATGACTTGTTACAAACAATTGAGATTGCTTAATGTGCCTTGAAAGAATCATGCATTGTTTTAGCATATAAAAGCATAATATTGTGGTATTCTCGTTTGATGCTTTATTTGGGTTGACTTGGTGCATGCTCACACCATGTTAATACTATACCAAGTCACCATAGCCTCTATGATCATTTAGTTTTCGACTTGTAATATCACTTTATGCTTTAATTAATAATGTTTTGTCGCTTTGCATGATTATGGCCATTATTGCTCTCTTAGTTGGTCGCTCCCAGTCTTTTGCTAGCCTCCACATGTACTAAGTATGAGTTCCACTCATGCATCCAACTCCAAATAAAACCAAGTTATTCCAAAGAGTCCACCATACCTACCTATTAGCTTTTTTGCTATTCCAAGTATATTCATGTTTTTATCTACCTTCCGAATTAAACTTGTTATGTGAAAATTAGTGATTAAAGCTCTCACGAACTTGATGGCACATTTTACTTTCTTGCACTTAATAAACTTGAACCATTGTGCCCATCTATGTTGCGTATATGCTTGTGCTTTGTACGCTGTGAATTAGCGGAACCATGTTATCATGGGGAACGCTTTCAACATTGCACTTTATATAGTTGATATCATGTTCTTTTGCTTATGGATCCCGGCGGTGTGAAATGAAAGGGGAGCTTGTAAGGCTCATGGAGTTCGTATATGTGTTAGAGGAACGCCTGGGCGGCTGGTCTAAGCCATGCCTAATCATGGTGGAAACCTACAGCATAACCATAGTGAGCAATCTATGAAGCAATGTCAATAAAAAACCCTATGCGGATAGGAAATAAAAAAAGAAGGAAAAAAAGCCTATGCAAATAGGAAATAAAAGGATCGTTGAGATGCTCATTGTCTGCTTGCCTTGTCATTTTGATATGGGAAAGCTTCCGTATCATCGGGCAAGGGGTACCCCGTTGGCAGTTCTCTATGATACACATGTACTTACAATGACAAGAACTTACTTGTGACTAAAGTTGAGTAGCATGAGGAACGGTACTCGTAAGTAAGGGGCATGAGATTTTCAACTTATAACTTGTCAGGCATATCCTCATATTTGTTCACTTTAACCTTAATCACCTAAAGATGCTTATGATAGGGGCAATGAGAGCTGAAAGCTAATAAGTACCATAATTTTTGGAAGCTCTTTATGAAACTTGAATTCCTGATTCCTTCTATGAACGGCCTTTCTTTTACTTTTATGTTGAGTCTCCATCTTCTATCTTTATGCACCTATTGAGAGAGCATAGTGGTCATTCTTAGTTTAATATACATTGTCCCAAAACTTGTTGATTGATTCATAACTTTGATATTGCTTGTTCTTAAACTATTTGTATCTAGTAACCCTTATGAACTTTGAAGGTGTCCTATGCATTTATGTTTTGCTACACCATGAGGGACAAGCTGAATACCATTCACATTATGTTTTCCATATGTGAAACAAACAAACGTCTTTCAAATCATTATTATTCATGAATCTTTTGTTTGTACCTTTTCATGTTACAACATAGTTGCTAGGTCTTATTGTTAGAACCATATCTTTCATGTCTATGTTAGAGTACTATGATCCTAGCAATCAATGTTTTACAAATACCTTGATTAGGATTATGATGGTGCATGTCACCTCAAAAATTATTCTTTTATCACTTACCTACTCGAGGACGAGAAGGAGTTAGGCTTGGGGATGTTGATACGTCGTAAACGTATCTATAATTTTTGATGTTCCATGCTTGTTTAGTATCTACTTTCTTATATTTTGTTCACACTTTGAGGTATTTTTATACATTTTCTAGAACTAACCTATTAACAAGATGCCACAGTGCCAATTGCCTATTTTCTATTGTTTTTGGTTTCAGAAAAGCTGGAAAAGAAATATTCTCGGAATTGGTCCGGACAAAAGCCAAAGTCAATATTTTACCAGAATACTCATGGAGCTAGAAGACGAGGCGGAGAGGGGCCACGAGGTGGCCACACCACCTGGTGGCATGGGCCAGCCTAGGCCATGCCAGGGGATGGTGTGGGCCCCTCGGGCGCCCACCGACCTTGCCTCTTCGCCTATATATTCCCCTGGGACGAAAACCCTAAAGGCAAGATCAGAATTCCAAGAAAAGTTCCGCAGCGCTGCCACCACCGAAGAGGAGATTCGGGGGACAGAAGTCTCTATTCCGGCACCCTGCCGAGACGGGGAATTGCCCCCGGAGCCATCTCCATCGACTCCACCACCATCTCCATCGCCGTTCCTGATTCCCATGATGAGGAGGGAGTACTTATCTCTCAAGGCTAAGGGCTCTACCGGTAGCTATGTGTTCATCTCTCTCTCTATGCATGATCTTATTGAGTTCATGAGCTTTGTAATCTATAGACCTATTCTTCTACTCAAGTGCTTTAATGAATCTCTGCTTATCCCCACGTGTGTGAAGTTGACAGTGTGCACACCATGTGGCACCTTGGCTAAGATTACATAAATACTTGTCATGAGTATAATTTGAGTTGGATGTCTCTATGAGATTGTGGTGTTTGTTGGAACTATCTAGTGCTCAAGGTGACAGTGAGGGGTTATCTAGATGGGGAATGCGAACTTTAAGGTTTGCTATTATAGCCCTACATCTTCCAACCGAAGAGTAGTTCAGGGTAGCATAATGTAGAGAAGATATTTATATGAGAGTGTCCACTAGTGAAAGTATGATCCCTAGGCCTTGTTTCTAAGCATTGAAACACCATTTAAAATCAGTTATGTTACATGTTTGCTTGCTGCCACTCTTATTTCAGATTGCAATTACCACTTATAATCATCCATATTACTTTTATTTCACTATCTCTTCGCCGAACTAGTGCACCTATACACCTGACAAGTGTATTGGGTGTGTTGGGGACACAAGAGACTTCTTGTATCTTGATTGCAGGGTTGCTTGAGAGGGATACCTTTGACCACTTCCTCCCTGAGTTCGATAAACCTTGGGTGGTCCACTTAAGGGAAACTTGCTGTTGTTCTACAAACCTCTGCATTTGGAGGCCCAACACTATCTACAAGAATAGAAGCGTGCGTAGACATCAATAGGACATGCCGTTGTAGGCAATGGTAGCTCCATGGGAAACCCTGCATACATGCATTGTTTTTCAAGGGTGTTCTAGGAGGTGAAGAGGGTGATGTTGATCAGTACGTGTCGGAGTATTTCTCTGTTGCCAAATTTAGGGCATCATATGCTCAAAATGTTCCAGCCTTGTTGGGAGAAGACCAATGGATGGAAGTGAATCCAGGCTTCAAGCTATACCCTCCAGTTTTTACTAGACTAGCAGGTAGGACAAGGAAGAATAAGATGAGAGTTAGTGCAGAGGGTGGTGCACCACCTCGATAATGTAAGTGCAAAAGTTGTGGGATCCTAGGGCACATTGCTAGGCTTTGTAAAAATGCAGTGGATCCAGCTTATGGAATGGATGATCGGGCGGGAGCCGCAAATGCAGATGAGAATGAAGTATTTGAACGAGAGGAGAATGAAGCAATGGTTACGTTGCAGATTGAACCAATGGATCGAGAGGAGATTGAACCAAATGCAAGGGAGATTGAAACAAATGCAGGGGATATTGAACAAATGGATCGTGAGGAGATTGGACCAAATGCAGGGGAGATTGCAACAAATGCAGGGGATATTGAACCAATGGATTGAGAGGAGATAGAACCAAATGCAAAACAAATGCAGGGAGATTGAACCAATGGATCAACAGGAGATTGAACCGAATGAAGGGGAGATTGCACCAAATGCATGGGAGATTGAAGCAATTTATTCATTGGAAGTAGAGTTAAAAGTAAAGGAACTACACAAGAGGATATTGAAAAAATGATGCCAATGCATTTTGAACCATATGAACCAATGAATCGAAATGTGGTTGAACCAATTGTATGACAGACTGAAGCACTTAATTCATTGGATGCGGAGAAAAAGAACAAACGGAAGAAGCTGGTGGTGGACTCCGAGAATATTCTAGTCAGGATCACCCGGGGCAAGGTGGTGAACTCCGAGAATATTCCAGCGAAAAGCACTAGGAGCAAGAAAAAAATGAATTTGAATTATTAATTTGAATTTGTATGATGAATTTGAACTACTGTCAATGTTTGTATTGAATTTGAACTAGTGTGATGCTCCCAAGTTTGTATGTTGGATGACCCCATGATGTATGTGTTATTGCAAGTTTTTATTGTCATCCACCTAGTTGCTTAGCACTACTCAGTTTTTCCCTCGACATATGGTCAACACATGGGGTTTAGCTAGTTCATGCCTTAAACCATAGGAAATGTTGACCAATTGATCCAAAATTTGGCACACTTGTGTATCCTGGATTGATTTACCATATGAAATTGGAAATTTTGGAGTTACTTGTAATCAGCCACATTTTTACTTTTCTAAGTGATTAAATTCAAATAAATGGTTTTAGGGTTAGTTTAATTCAAAAAAGAAGTCAAAACATAGTGCAACCTTCTCATGGAGCCTTGTTATGTTACCTACAACCTAGCATGAATAATAAATGAAATGTAAATAAAGAGAAATGGACTTCTCCCTTAAACCACTTCTTAAATCCTTCTTGGAATGAGCTACTAGCTATGAAGATGCATGGGTATCTACTCAATCAACCTCCAAAATAACCCATCCCAAAACATACTTTCTCTAAATAAGGCCAAATTTGGCACACTTGTGTATCTTTGAGTTGCAAACAATATAATGTCGGCCAAGATGGATTATTTTGTTCAAATAACACATTTTCCATTTGTTATGCTAAAAGCTTGGATTTTCCTTAGTCATTTTTTTAGCTGAGCGCCCTTGTTTTCCTTAGCTCTACTCAGTTTTCCCCTCCCCCTAAAATTTTCCTCAGTTTTCCCCTCCCGCTAAAGTTTTCCTCAGTTTTCCCCCTCCCGCTAAAGTTTTCCTCACTTTTCCCCTCTCTCATGTCTCATTTTGGCTGCGCTCTGATTGGTCGAGTTGTATGTCACACGGATCTTGGCCAACCACCATTGGATACATCATGATCTGATGGGCTAGAGGTCTCTCTCTCCTGATGGGCGCACCGCGCACCTAACCTTGTACGTCGAGGAGAGCCCGACAGGCTGGATGTCTCTCCCTCCCTTTCCCTGACGCACGTATACTAGCCGCATCAACTAGCACTCAGTTTGGCTGCGCTCTGATTGGTGTATGTCACATGGATCTTGGCCAACCACTGTTGGATACATCATGATCCGACGGGCTGGAGGTATCTCTCTCCCGTTGGGCTATGGAGAGGAGTCTGACGGGCTGGATGTCGCTCCCTCCCTTTTCCTATCGCACGTATACCAGCCACATATTCCTCCCCTCATATTGATGTACGGCGGCGCGGATCTAAGCGTGGCGGTCCGAACGGCGTGCGGAGGCGCAAATCTAAGCATGGCGGTCTGAACGGCGTGCGGAGGCGCAAATCTAAGCGTGGCGGTCCGAATGACTTGCGGTTGCGCGGACCTACGTGAGGGGGTCGGAACGGCTTGCGGCGGTGAGGATCTAATCATCTGAAATTTATGTCTCTATTTGTCTCACTTCCGTTCACATCCTCAGATCCGTTGCTGATGAAAGACACCGATGGAAGCCATCATCCGAAACATCAGTGCAACGGCGGTGGTGCCGATAGTGGTCATCGATGCAAAGACGATTGAAGCCATCATCTGCAACATCACTGCGACGGCGCATATCAAGCCCTCGTGAACCAAAGTTGTGGGAGGCAGGCCGCGGCTGGCACGTCGAGGTGCACTTCGACGGTGAAGGTCGGATGTACCTCGTGGCCGGATGGGAGCACGCTTCCCGTACTTCTTGGAGTACACATATGGTAGGGAGGGCGGCTAGCTCACCGTCCACTTAAAATTGGGACAAATTTAAGCCCAATTTGAACCAAAATTCTGTGACTTAAAATATATGTATGATTTGAATAAATTTGACATGTATTTGAGCCGTGAGACCGGTGGATATTCTCTAAAGCTGATTCATAAGTAGTAGTACTTGCTTTGACAATATCCGGTGGGCTTGTATGAATTTGATCGAAATATGTATGATTTGAATCAAAATTGATATGTATTTGAGCAGTGAGGACGGTGGATATGCTCTAAAGCTGATTCATAAGTAGTAGTACTTGCTTTGACAATCTCCAGTGGGCTTGTATAAATTTGATCGAAATATATATGATTTGAATCAAAATTGGTACGTATTTGAGAAGTGAGGACCGTGGATATGCTCTATAGCTGATTCATAAGTAGTAGTCCCTCTGACCCAAATTAGTTGATTTAGATTTGTCTAGATTTGGTTGTATCTTGACGAATGGATGCTACCGCCAATGCTGCAACTCTACATGGCAACCATGATGGCAGGGACAGAACAGTCAAAACTGATAGGCCCCAACTTGACCCTCTAGGCATTTGGCACGCTAACTATGGGTATCTAGATCCAATGGCAAGCAACTCGGGTACCGCAATGCATTCTCTCAACAACTTTGGGACTGCTAGATCCAATGGCAAGTAACTTGGGCACCGTAATGCATTCTCTCGACAACTTTGGGACTGCTAGATCCAATGGCAAGCAACTCGGGCACCGCAATGCATTCTCTTGACAACTTTGGGACCGTAAAGTGACTAAATTAGCAGGAACTCACAACCATCTATTGAATAACAATTCTACTCTCTAAATTAGCTATCTATTTAACTAATTATTACATGTGCCACCCTTCACCAGAACCGCATACTGTAACTGTTAGGACGCGGATGACAACTACTAAAACTGCCCACATGAATCTACTATCCCCCCTTCACTTGAAGTTCATGTTTTAGATTTTCTACCACTTGATCAGATATGGCAAGATCAGCCTCAGGTGTCAACTTCTCTTTGCGAATAAGCTCTGAATTCTTGGTCGATAGTTGATGACTACAAGTGCACAGATATTTGTAGCTAGTTTCAAAATAAAGATATCGATCTGACAGGGAGCAGGAGTCTAAAGTCTAATAGCTCTTGAAATAAATACTACAATAGAAATGCTAAATAGAGTTCTAAGTGACAAGATAAAATGCGAGTATTGCGTAAAAAGGTTTTTATGGTTTTTGGTATAAGAGCAACAATAAGTAAAGTAAAACAACTGAACATAGAAAGTAATTATCATGTATGTAAGAGAGATTCGAATTGCAATAGCGAAAAAGCGTTCTCAGGGAGTGGCAGATACACCACTAGCATTATAAGGAGCTAAGGTAAAGATTATTATCATGAACATTCTCAACTATGTATGTGTGGGAGGAACTCCGTATTTGGACAAATAGGCAGGAACCACTTCTCACATCATCCTCATAACCACAATAGTCAGCAATCGACATCAATCAAATTACTGCGCTCTTAAGGGACGTAATCCCGTAGGACGTATCCCATAGCATGGATAGTGTTCCATGAGTTTCCTCGGTTCCCAAGTTGATACGTAAGGGGTGCCAACAGATTTATAGTTACTGTAAGTGCTAACACACCTTTGTCTACCAACAAGTAGTTTCCTCCATCAAGTCCCCATGAGAGGCAAATATTGAGAGGTCGACTTCTCTCAACATCAAGATGATGACAATCTAACACATGGTCACAGCAATGAATATCATAATAAACTTTATCTTATTTCAATCTCATACTAGGGTTTCTCCATCTCCTCAGGAACTAATGATCTACTTAGACATGGAGGCAATCAACATCATGGCAATAACAATGGAATCTACCATAGATGAATAGTACTTGTATAAATCCACAATGAGTATGGAAATTACAACAAGATCTAGACAAGATGTAGATGGGATGGATGGCGATGGTGGTGATGCAGCGGTTGATGTTGAAGATCGATGCCTTAGCCTCCTGGATCTGCGTAGGGTGAAGATGGATCCCCGGTGGACAAGTTCCGCCTCTAGATGCCTTCCGGAGGTGAGGTTTCAGCGATTTCTGATTGTTCTGTATGTCGTCTCTCTGATCCAGTTGCATGGGGTGAAGCTATTTGAGGAGGCAGTGGCGGCGCCAACTATACGGCGGGAATTATACGGCCGGAAAATTTATTCCCACCGTATAGTTGGTCGTTAAACCGTCTGTGTGCCTTGATCGCTTCGGGTTTTCTTCTGGTATTATTGATATTTTCCAAATAAGCGATTTACGTTGTTTTTTACTCCTTTTCTCCTTAGTACAACTGCTCCAAGAATTGTGTCCATTGTATCCATTATCTGTCCTGATCCTAGTGAAAACAGACATAAAATGTGCATGCGACCGCCATAAAATACCAAGAGCCTACATCTACAATGTAAAATAATAATATAAAACATGACGCAAATATGCACTCATCAACTTTCCCAAGCTTAGACTCTTGCTCGTCCCGAGCAAGTTTAGCTTAATGGATGTGATCCTCATATTCATGAAGCCGAGTCAATAAAATAAATGAGACAGTTGCAACATGTGTTTATCATATATGATCCATAGGAATAAGTTCATGAATAGTACCTTACTCGAACCATCTGAATAATATTAGAAGGCTTCCACACCTTAGTGATCAATAGTTCACAAAAGATGAATTTCAACATGATGTAAAAGTATTCGGTTCAACCGAATGAGTTTGCGAGGTAGTCCCAAGTGTTTTTGGATTAACATATTCACTTCAGATTTAAAATCTCAAATACTTCTTTGTCATACTACAATATAGTGGTGTATGCCTATTTTCTCTTTGCACATTCGCTCTTTTTCTTTTTTCTTTTCTTTTCTTTTGTGTATATGCTCACACTTTTGTTTAAGTGTTGTGCAAAGGAGCTAGCCATACATTCCATTTCATGTAGGAATTCAAAGTTTAATGATATCAATTACCAAATTCCAATTGTATATGAAGCACTCCTTGTAACTTGAATATTCTACCTCATCTTGTTCTCACTATAATTTGATAGCACTTTTTCCTTTGTCCAAGGTTTATTTTTCAACTTAACTGATTAGATAATTTTTCTTTCTTTGTAAATCAAACCATGTACTTACAACATATTGACCAAATTATCTTTGTATGTTCCATTAATAACAATAGTGTGGAAGACTCCTATTGCTATCATCAAGTGTAAGTAAAATTATACTCAATCCATTCATATATCCAATAGAACAAAGACAAACTCAATATTGCTCCATATATGATAATAAACTCAGAATTTAATAAAAGGGATCGACTATTCCTGAAGGGAATTCTAATGATGCAAACTTTATTTCTAGTTTGAACTAATGCAAGACTAAGATAGTAATGTAAAACTTATAAGATAGGTTACAAGGTCTTAAAGTTCTCCCCAAGCTTGGAATCAAGCCAGGCGGGATCAAATAATCCCTTGCGATTATTTGATACAGTGATTATTGTAGATCATTGTGGCGCCATGGCACGCGGTATCTTCTCTTCACGGGCTAGCCTAAGACGGAGGGATTGATTGACAGCTTCTAATTCTTTAACACATAGCTTGTAGAAAATATTATTCCTCTCCAACACTTTCACTTGTTCTTTAATGAACTCATCGTTATCCTGAAGGGTTTGTAGCGCCTTAAGACTCATAGAAAAACCTGCTTCGGTTCTTTTCTTACTATCTTGATCAAATTTGTCAAGATAAAGTCACAGCAACCAAAGATGTTTGGGTGTCCCCGGTGTCTCCCTATCCATCTCTTCAATCTTCAGCTCGAGGGCCTTCAACTCCCTCTCCCGACATGCATTGTCGATGTCGAGGAACTCCATAGGGATGATCTTGATCTCCTTGCCTTGCTCGCTATTGCTCCGGATCTCCATAGGAACCTTTCTTCTTTGGATTCTACCCCTTAGTTGTGTGTCCTCACGTGTGAATAAGAGGTGGATTGGTTCTTGGAGATTATGATTAAAGAGAGAGACAATGGTAGTATATAAGGGGAGGTAAGAGGTCGCTAAAACTCGCGAGAAACACTAAATTCTCGCCCAAGAAAAGAATCTTAATAAAACAGGAAAAGAAATCGCGGATTTGGAGGAGTCCTGCCGTGTAACGACCAACTATACGGACGCGATCCATATAGCTCCGGCCGTATAGTTAGTTTCAGGCAGATATTTCCAAATATCTCGAGTCCAAGTCGGTTAAGTTACGACTCGGAACCGACAATAATGTTTTTTTATCGGGGAAAAACAAAAAAGTAAATGAAGATGTCTGAGAGTTTAACGACCAACTATATGACCAGAATTTTTTCTCTGGTCGTATAGTTACGACCGTATAGATACAGACGTCAAAAATCGAAAGTGTCTAAGAGTTCAACGACCAACTACAAAGACGGAATTTTGTCTCCGGTCGTATAGTTGTGACCGCATAGTTACAAACATCAAAAACAATTTCATGAAGAAGATATACAGAGGGTTTAAAGACCAACTATATGGCGGGAGATTTTTCTCTGGTCGTATAGTTGCACCCGTATAGTTGGTAAAAACCTCCAGAAACTTCAGAAAAACACGAGGAATTCAAAGGCAAAATTTTCAGAAGTAAAATCTATAAAAACAAATCACTTATTTGAGTAAGAACACTTACCTTGAACTTACCGCTTACTTACTCGGGGATGGCAAGCTCCTCCAACAACAAAGACTTCTTCTTTTTGGAGGAATTGACCTTAGTTCATTGAATAATTCTCGCAAGCAAAAATCACCGGGACTAAAGTTCCTCTCAATAAGATTGGTGTGTTGTTGGGCAAACATGGACACTACATCCAACATCTTTATTTCTTACCTCTGCATAATCTACAACTCAAATTTTTGAAGTAAAAGAATCCAACGGATCAGTCTTGCTTATGGCTTTTCCTCTCAAGGAGTTCTTTTAAACCATCATAATCCGTATGAACTCTTACTTTTGCATCAACTATATAAGAACAAAATTTATGGTAGGAGAAAAATACAGAAAAAAGTTCCCTTTCTTCCTTAGGATAATTCTTTTGAGCACTATTAAGAGTTCTACTAGCATGATGTATAATATTAAATCTGCGACCTATGTGTTGTCCTAGAGTTACTCCTACAGCATCATCACTAGCTTCACATATTAAGTCAAAATTCATGGATGGGATAAAGCATATTTAAGTTTATAAAAGGCTACAAGACATTTATCATCAAAATTAAATCTTACTCCCTTTTGCAGAAGGTTAGTCAAAGGTTTAGATATTCTAGAGAAATTTCTAATGAACCTTCTATAAAAACCCACATGACCAAGGAAACTTCTTATACCTTTTATATCTGTAGGTTGTGGCATTATTTCTATGGCTTCAACCTTAGCTCTATCCACTTCAATTCCCTTACCTGATACCTTATGTCCAAGGACTATACCGTCTTTGACCATAAAATGACACTTCTCCCAGTTTAGAACAAGATTGGTTTCTTCGCAACGCTATAAAACTCTTTTGAGATTATCCAAGCAACTAGTAAACAAAGTTCCATAGACAGAAAAGTCATCCATAAATACTTCCATTATCAGTTTTATAAAATCTGCAAAAATAGTAGTCATGCATCTTCGAAAAGTAGATGGAGCATTACATAAACCAAAAGGCATACATCGGTAAGCATGTAAACCATAAGGACTAATGAAAGTTGTTCTAAGTCGGTCATCGGGACGAAAAGCTATTTGAGAAAAAACTAGAGTATCCGTCCAAGTAGTAAAAATGAGTGTGGTTTGCTAACCTTTCTAAAGTTTGATCTATGAATGGTAATGGATAGTGATCCTTCCTAGTTTCTTTATTCAATTTCCTGAAGTCTATGCACATCCTATGCCCAACAATAGTTCTAGTAGGTATCAATTCATTGTTTTCATTAGGAACAACAGTAAAACTGCCCTTCTTAGAGACACAATGAACAGGACTTACCCATTCACTTTCTTTTACAGGATAAATTATTATACCTGCGTCCAGTAGGCGTACAATTTCTTTTCTTACCACTTCCTTCATTTCAGGCTTCAATCTTCTATTAAATTCTACAAGTGATTTAGCACCTTCTTCCATAAATATTTGATGGACGGTTATCATGGGACTAATGCCCTTCAAATCATCCATTGAGTACCCAAAGGCCTTGCGATGTTCCTTAAGTATTTTCATGAGTTCTTCTTCTTCTCTTGAAATTTTAGCACTAATAATAACAGGGAATTTATTTGTATCATCTAAAAATCTGTATTTAAGATTATCTGGTAGAGTCTTCAACTCTAGGGGTGGTAATTCCTCGTCCCCTCTCTTTTCTGGCTCTTCGAAAGCCTCATTAGTTGGAGGCCCTATAATGGGAAGTGAATCGAATTCATCTTCTAGTTCTTCTAAGGACTTGTCCTCCATAACTATTTCTTCATAATTTAAGTCTTCATTTGTTTTCTTATTTTTATCACTAAAGAAGAGAGTTGCCATTTCCTCAATAGTTTTCTCTTTCTCTTCTTCTTATATTTATGGAGGCCTGTCTTTAAATTTGGAAAAGTAGAACTCTTTTTCCACTCCCCCAAGCTTAAGAGACACAATCTCCTTTTTGAAATTAACATAGGCACCTACACCACTCAAAAAGTTTCTTCCAAATATAATTGGGCAAAGAGTGTCAGCTGGCATATCAACAACTACAAAATCAATAGGAAAGTTTTTGTTGCCAATTGCGACAGTTGCATCTTCAACTACTCCCATTGGAATTCTAAGAGTTTTATTGGCTAACATGATTGCCATATCAGTATTTTCAATTGTAACTGATTTTATTTCTTCTTTTATTTCTAAATAGAAATCATAAGATATAAATTAACTTTGGTGCCAAGATTGCATAAACCATAATGCGAGGTTTCCTTAAATATACAGGGAATAATAGTCTTACCCACATCTTTTACCTTTGTTTTACCTTCAACCAATACGGAAGTCTCTTCATCAAGTTCAACTATGTTACAATGTGCATACATAGCCATAATTGCTTCCTTGGTTACCTCTTCATCCTTGGTTTCTTCCAGATGTTCCACGACTTCTGCCATACTTTCATCTTCCTTCTTCTCCTGTACTGCTTTGAATTGTTCATATTCAAAAATATGCTTCTGTGTAGTGTTAGGGAAAGGTATCTCATATGTTGGTTATAGGGAGGCCAGTGTTGCTTTAACTTCTCTTTTCTTCTCATGTTCGGGTGGTGGATCATACATGACCAAACCCTCTTTTGGAGCTTTGATGTGTTCTGTAAAAGCATTAACAACTTGCAACACAAGATTTGCATCTAAATAAAGTTCTTTAGATAATTCTGTAACATGGCCCTTTTTATTATAGTCATGAATACAATCATGATCTATTTCTATGCCTCCTTCGCTTCCTAGACCAAAATTCCATGAAACTCTATGATCACGAATTCTATTAAGTAAAGTCCAAGATTTAGTTATAGGAAGATTCATAAAGGCTCCTTCCGCAAAAGAGTCTAATTCAATTTTATTAGGTTCAATTAAACCGCCATAAAAGATATGCAATAAATACAATTTAGGCAAATCATGATGAGGACATAGACATAGTAAATCTTTAAATCTGATATAAGCTCTTACTAGTCCTTCATTAGGACGATTCCTCCAAGTCATTATAAGACGCCTGATTCCAAAAGATTTTGATAAAAACTCACAGGCTAAATTATCCCAAGTAGTAGTGGCTTCTAGGGTAGAGATCTATACCATGAGAGAGTTGTACTATTCAAAGTGTGACTAAAAAGTTTAACCCTTACCTCATTAGCAGTATATCCCGTCAATTGAAAAGTGCCACATATATCTTTGAAACACGCAATATGCTCATATGGACCAGGACCTTCTTCATCCCCAGTAAATTGCTTCTTGTGTAGAATACCAAGTAATAGAGGATTTATTTCAAACCCCCTTGTCTTCATATTGGAGTTGTATCTTTTATAAATATGATAGGGCTTCCCAAAGTGGCTAAGTGGGTTAGCACTAGTCATATGCTCAAACTCCATCATGTTGGTGGAAACCTGTAACTCAAAACAAAACTTAGCAAGAAAAAAATAAACAAAAACTAAAAGATCTATAGCGCTTAGCTCCCTAGACTGACGCTAGAAAATAGCTTGATGACTGCAAGTGCACAGATCGTTTGTAGCTAGTTTAAATATATCGATCCCACAGGAAGTAGGAGTCTGAAGTCTAATAGCTCTTGAAATAAATACTATAATAGAAATGCTAAATAGAGTTCTAAGTGACAAGATAAAATGCGAGTATTGCGTAAAAAGGTATTTTTGGATTTTTGGTATAAGAGCAACAATAAGTAAAGTAAAACAACTAAACACAGAAAGTAAATATCGCATATGTAAGAGAGATTGGAACTACAATAGGGACAAATTGTTCTCAGGGAGTGGAGGATACACCACTAGCATTATAAGGAGATAAGGTAAAGATTATTATCATGAACATTCTCAACTATGTATGTGTGGGAGAAACTCCGTATTTGGACAAATAGGCAGCAACCACTGCTCACATCATCCTCATAATCATAGAAATCAGCAATCAACATCAATCGAATTACTGTGCTATTAAGGGACGTAATCCCGTAGGACGTATTCCATGGCATGCATAGTGTTCCGTGAGTTTCTTCGGTTTCCAAGTTGATACGTAAGGGGTGCCAATAGATTTATAGTCACTATAAGTGCTAACACATCTCTGTCTACCAACAAGTAGTTTCCTCCATCAAGTCCCCATGAGAGGCAAATATTGAGAGGTCGACTTCTCTCGACATCAAGATGATGACAATCTAACACATGGTCATAGCGATGAATATCATAATAAACTTTATCTTATTTCAATCTCATACTAGGGTTTCTCCATCTCCCCAAGAACTAATGATCTACTCAGACATAGAGGTAATTAACATCATGGCAATAACAATAGAATCTATCATAGATGAATAATACTTGTATAAGTCCACAACGAGTACGGAAATTACAACAAGATCTAGACAAGATGTAGATGGGATGGATGGAGATGATGGTGATGCAACGGTTGATGATGAAGATCGATGCCTTAGCCTCCCGGATCTGCGTAGGGCGAAGATGGATCCCCGGTGAAAGAGTTCCCCCTCCAGATGCCTTCCGGAGGTGAGGTTTCAACGATTTCTGGTTGTTCTGTATGTCGTCTCTCCGATCTAGTTGCACGAGGTGAAATTATTTGAGAAGGCGGTGTTGGCGCCAACTATATGGTGGGAACTATATGGCCGGAAAATTTATTCCTGCCGTATAGTTGATCATTAAACCGTCTGTGTGCCTTGATCGCTTCGGGTTTTCTTCTAGTAATATTGATATTTCCCAAATAAGCGATTTACGTTGTTTTTGACTCCTTTTCTCCTCGGTACAACTGCTCCAAGAATTATGTCCATTGTATCCATCATTTGTCTTGATCCTGGTGCAAACAGACATAAGATATGCGTGTGACCGCCATAAAATACCAAGATACTATATCTACAATGCGAAATAATAATATAAAACATGATGCAAATATACACTCATCAACAGTACGCTCCAGCTCGAATATCAATAGGTTTTACGAGCCAATTCATCGCCTAAGTTGGCAACCATCTCCTCCAAATCCATCCTATGGTTAGACCACTGGGTTGATTCATCTTGGTATGCAATGTACCATGGATCATCGGCCTGCATAGCACACTGTAACAATCCCAAAACAAACTAAATTGGAATCAGTCTGACAGGCCATGTTAGCACTTCAAATTCAACGGTAGTACAAAGAAAATGAGCTACATGCACTTCCGACGTGGTAGGAGAAGGGAAATGTGGCCACGATATGATCGATTCCCCACCTTCGCCGGTGTACCTGCTACGACCAGACATTGAGGACTAATTTGCACCTGTAATATCGAGGAAATTATGGGAACCGAATCGATTAGAGTGGGCGGAGCAGGACGGAGGTCTTAGCAAGCACTACTAGTAATTGTTGTGATTTGTTAGCTATGGCGTGGAACCAAATCCGGTCATCGTGGTGGCGGACACCCTCTGATCAGTCACGCCTCAACGTCACAATGCGTCGCAGACGAAATAGGTGCTTGGAGCCGTGGTTGAGGTGCGTGTGATCCGTCGGATCTGGCCAGTAGATCCGGCTGACGCCGATGATGGCTGCTCTATCCACTAGTGGGATAGGAGCTTCCCAGCCCCCTGGGGGCCAGGAGCGGATGAGAGAGAGAGTCGATGTGTCATACAGGACCCCACCTATCAATTTTTGCATATTTGACAATTTTGCATATCTGCCAAACTTTTTCTTTAAAATTTACATATTTACCACGTGACCATCACATGTCAGTGACACAAAAAAGGCAAATATGCAAGTTGCAAAGTAAAACGTGGCAAATATGCAAATCCCCCTCTAGCCCCACATGATGGCCCCACAAGTCATTGGCTACGACGGCTCCACATAGCGGCCTCATCGTCCATTGACTTCGAAGGCCCCAAAGAATGGCCCATTTGTCATTGACTGCACCGGCCACGCAATAAGGGAAAACGAGGCCCACAAGTCAGCGAGAGATGGATGGTTGGTCTGCCGTGTATGCTGGCTCTACCCGTCAGCATGTAACGGTCGAGGCGACGTAACGTAACACTCAACGTAGGACCCGCTCCAACGCGGTCCCACCTGTCAGCATGTAACGGTCAAGCCTTTGACCTGACGGCATCCTCTGTCCAAGCGCATGTGAGAGTTTCAGAATAGTGGGAAGGGAAAAGTGACGACATCCCCCGTCCGAGCGCATATGAGGGATTCAGAATATAGGGAAAGGGAAAAGTGAGGAAAAAACTAAGCGGCTGAAAAAAACTGAGTACAACTAACGAACAAGGGACACGAAAATAGAAATCTCAATTTATTATACTCCCTCCGATCCATATTAATTGTCACTGAATTGGATGTATCTAGCACTAAAATATGTCTAGATACGTCCACTTCATGACAAGTAATATTCATCGGAGTCAGTATTTTAATACTATATTATATGAAATAACACATATCAAATTAAATAATTAACAAAAATATACTTTGGTATACGATTTAAAAAATTAGAAATAATACATTTTTTAAATCGATTTCCAAAATAATACACGAACATTTGGAATTTCGGAATATATCGGCATAAGGTGAGCCGACTGAACTTACCGTTATGCCGATAGGCTGCTTGTTTTGTTGATGCATGCTGTAGTACCCACCGTGCATGCAAGCATACGGGTGCCGATAGGACCCTGTCGGCGTACCGTGTGCCGCAGTCGCTATGTATTTCAAAATTTCAAATTTACTGTATCTCTATTACTATATAAGAAGTCTTACGGTGGTTTTCGTATCGGACTTGTCCTTCTCACGCCCGTTCCTCGCGATTAGTTTCGTGAAGGCTTCGGATTGGAAGGCACCAGCTGACTACCGATCGGACGTACATAGACCTCCCGATCTCCCTCAAAATAGATCAGAAGTTTGAGGATAGGCGGCGTCGCGCGGTTGATGAGGAATGGATCAGGCAGACGGGCGAGATCAAGGAGGCAGCGACGCACACACGCACCATCGGCAGCCCAAATCGAGGGCCTCGATAGGCGGCATCGCGCAGTCGACGAGGAACGGATCAGGCAGATGGGCGAGATCAAGGAGGCGGCAACGCACACACGCACCATCGGCAGCCCAAATCAAAGGCCTCGCCCGGTGACCGAGGACTGCCCAGGGCTGGCATGCGTGGATTGGTCGGCGGGAGGCGTGGGGCTGGCGGCCGCCCCTCTATCTCACGAGGACCTGGCCGAAAGGAACCGTGGCGGCGATGAAGGATATGGAAGGCGGGGAGACGAAGGGCGGTGGCTGCGTGGAGTGGCCAAGCGTGGCTAATGGCGACCACCTCTCTATCTCAGGAGGACCTGGCCGAAAGGAACCAATGGCGGTGAGCAAAGGACTGGCGGGGGCGGTGAGACGAAGGGCGTGAGGCGGTCGGCGGAAGGAAGGCGAAGCTGGAGGCCCGCACATGGAGGCTCGAAGTAGAGGTCGGCGAGGAGAAGGGGCTAGGGGCGCTTGTGGCGGGTCGAGCTTGGAGCTGCAGGTGGGTGCGGTGAGGAACGGGACCGGTCGGGGACGGAGACGGCAAGGTGCGGATCGCCGCCCCTTGATCGCTTCCAAACTAGCTGCACAGGGATATGGCCGCTCGATTCCTGGCCGTAGGGGGGCCACACCTTGCGGGCGGATCAGGACTTGCAACTCCGGCTCGACGCACGGGAGCCCCACCTCGAGGCCGCGGATGGCTAGGTCCACCTCCACTCCACCCAGATCGATTTTAGTAGGACCCGGACCCGAGTGGCAGCGGCAAGCCGGCGACAGTCGAGGGCCTTGCACGCAGCATCCACCAATTCCCCGTCGGAGGGGTTCTGCTCCTACTCGTGATCTCCTGCCGGAGCTACTGTTTCCGGCTACTGGACATGGCGCCTCGCCAAGCTAGCTTCGCATTTGATCGACTTGTCTTACTTTGGCCTGAATTAAGCTGAAAGTCTTCCCTTTGTAGTATGCGTGTACGCCCCTGTGCCATATTTTGTACCAGCCCTCTCTGATGCCTGGGTTGACTTGGCCTTTGTTTGCCACTGATTTAGGCATTCGTGTATGTTCTCCTTTGTCATACATGCGTATGTCAAAACTTCAGATCACAATGTTTTGTATGGGACTGAGTTGGGCTGAAAAATCAAGCGGCAGGCTGTCTGAAATCAGTTTGTATATGTAGGATCTGTGAATTTTTGGCACTACGTGTGCATGTCACAATAGACTGAATTTTTCTTCAGATCGTTGACAAGGGTGTATGCAAGCATGTCTCTCCTGGTCTGCGCGCTGATTCATTCTTATTATAGTTGACTGGCCTAGCATAGCTACTTAGCTACACTTGCATCATCCTGTGAGATATTTAAGAACGCACGTGATCGACGCAGGTGGATTTTCCTTTTCCTTTTATTAGTGATTTAACAGTCGTGAAGGAGCCTCTACCGGTGAGCAGTGGGTGTGGGATAAGGGTGCCACCTGTAACCGTGAAGGCACTAGGAGGAGCAGCACTAACAAGCAGAAAAAGGGGCGGAGCTAGGGCCAACGAGCAAGAATGGGAGTGGAAACCTGAGCTAGCGGAATGTGGAGGGTATGGAGACGACGCACGTGGGTGGAAGGGGTTGTGCACAATGGAAGCTCTCTCGAGGTTGATGAGGATGACGAACGGGTTTTTAATTTCTTGGGATGGATGAGACGTTTCGGTTTGGTTGGATCGATTTCCATGATTGTTAGGTTTTTAGGTTAACAAAATAAACTTGAAACAAGGCACGAGCTTGGTTGAGTTAAAAAAGAGAGAAATGGCACAATGGGCCGCATAAAACGTTGAATTATGGTTATAATCAAAACGGATTTCAAGTGAAGTGGAGTATTATTGTCCTATGAATCTAAATCGCTATATTTACATACCCGTGAATTTTCACTTGCATTATGTTTATGTAAGCGAGAAAACTAAGTAAAGCACCAACGCACCGGCACTTTGCCAGTTATTTTAGAAATTGAGTAAAATGTACTCCCTCCGTTTTAAAATATAAGACGTTTTAGCTTTGTGAATAAAGTGTATCTAGACCTCTTTTAGTGTCTAGGTTCATTTAGATTTAGAGTGAACCTAGACACTAAAAGGGGTCTGATACACTACCTTCACAAAGCTAAAACATCTTATAATTTTAAACGGAGGAAGTATTATTTAGAAAACAGCCTTTTTTTTTCTTTTTCGCACCGGGGCCTAAACATACCGAAGCGATGCCTCTTTTTTCTTCTAGAAATTGATCTGTTGGCTGTTGCATGAACTGGCGATCTCCCCGTTCCTCTTGAGTAGAGAGCACTCTCGGTCTCGCAGATCCAGATTCCAGGCCTTGCTCAGATCCGATCAAGACCACACCCCCAGGCCCTGCACACCCCGCTACTTGAGCTAAAGAACAAAAGAGCAGAACTATTTATAATATATCAATGGATTGAGATCTTAGTAGTAACGGTAAGGCAAACACAAATTTACCTCTCTCTAGAATCTAGTCCCAAACGGCTATTTGGAAATGGTAGAACCGTTGTGAATTAAGGGCCAGAAATTTGGGGAAGGATGGATGTGCATTGTTGGCCTCCATTAACGGGGTGGCAACCTTGGAAAGCCAAGCGGCGGCGGCGGCGCTATTTTAGAAATTGGGGGAAGGAGACGAGGAGACTGGAGACCGGAGACGAGGGGAAGAAGATAAGACGAGGCGTCGAGAGAATGATGGGTCGCTCCCGTACGAGAACTGGAGAAATTGCACGCTCTGGTCGCTCCCGTGGCCTCCCGAACGTGATTATCTGGGTGGGCTGCACATGCACCTGCACATGGGCCTTTTATTTTTTGTAAGACATAAAAACCAGATATTTTAACTATTAGTATTAGAACTGTTACCTGGGCTGGGGCCCCTGGCTCGCGAGGGCCCAGTGCGGGCGCACCGTTTACCCGGCCTATGGGCCGGCCCTGTCGTACGCCGTGCCCGGCGGCGGGTCCAGCATCTGGATAACGAAGGACGGCGTGACCTACTCTTCGACACCTCGATGATTTGTGGAGCAAGGTTTGGCCATTGCTGCAGATTCGATGGTCATGGCGAGTACGTCTGGGAGCACGGCCTCTGGTTCGGCCTCACCTCCCGCCGCGGCAAGAGCTGCGACGCCACGGACTTCCTGTGCGCGGTAGACCTCGAGGCGCGGCCGCGGCCGGCGGTGCACGCCACCTGGGAGCATGTTGTCCCGCCAAAGGAGTTTCGGTGGTCCGTTGTGGACTCGTACTGGGCGCACCTGGGATCGGCCAAGTTCTGCATTGCTAGGACCTTCGAAAGCGAGAGGGCGCTACACCAGTTCTTGGTGTTCACCAGCGTCGAGGTGGAGTGACGTGGTGATGATGACGACGGCAGAGCCAAGGATGGTGGGCTGCGCATGGTGAGGCACAGGTCGGAGGTGTACGTTCTCCCGTCCATGATCTCCTACTAGATCATGATGGCGCGTGTTGCCGCGCCCATCTATTTTTTAAATTTGATGATAATAATTTATGAAAATATATAACACTTGATTACTGTATTGGTATGTATCAATTCATCATTAACCATTAGGAAGCCAAAGGGTCAATGCACAATCATGGTGCATCTACTAATCTTGAAAGAGCAACTTCTGATTTACCATAGTGCCCTTCAGAATTTGTAAAGTTTAGCATTGCTGGAAACGTTAGACCGAAGAAACTCATAATAATCCTGAGCATATAATAGTTGATGTATGCATTGGTTAATACTCCCTCCTATCAAAAATGGACTTAGATTTGTCTAGATTCGGATATGTCTATCATATTTTAGTGCTAGATATATCTGAACCTAGACAAATATGAGTCATTAATTCGGACCGGATGGGAGTATAAGGTTTAGGGTTAGTAGAGATCAATATATTGTGCAAAATAATGACTACTTTGTTTATTATTACTTCATTGAAAACCTTGACTGATCGCAGTGCATGTATTAAAATAATCATGTATTTCTAATTTCTAAAAAGTAGTACTTTCTCCGATCCAAATTAATTTACTTGGATTTGTCTAGATTCAGATGTATCTAGACATGTTTTAGTATTAGGTACATCCAAATCAAGATAAACCTAAATCAATTAATTTGGATCGAAGGGAGTATTAGGAAGTTCGCCGGATAGCATCTAAAGAAGGTCGAATATTTCCTGATATAGATATGGCATGATGAACCAGTATAGCACACAAGAAATAAACAGAACAAGGCGGCATCTGCTAGTATAGAAGCTATACTCAGCTAATATCAGTCGTCACCATTTGAAGATCCAAGCCCTCTATTTCATAGCCTAATTTCGAAGTCCTGGTACCAATAAAACTGAAAAGGAAACAAAAGTCATCCTCGTGTTAAATCATGTGAAGGAAGCAGTTGGAGACATTGAAGGCATCAAATGTCAGACCTGATGGTGCTGGTCAAGGAAGACACGAGGAAAGAGCAGGCCGCGGTCATGACCTGCTGCCACATCCATCTGCCTTAGCCCTTAGTTCAAACCAGCAGACGGATATGGCATTTGTGGCCGCGCAGCGCCCCTTCCAGCTGATTTGTGAGCGACGGGACCATGATACTCGTTGTGGCTCAGGGGGATTATGACGATCCGGGTGTTGCTGGTGACAGAGTGCATGACACTCAGAGGACGGCAGCATGCCCAACTCTGTCTGCGCGATGGACGTCTGCATGGAGCCTGGGAGGCTAATGCATCACGGCCGCCGTCGTCATCCATCTGTGGGGTCGTGGGGCAGGGAGGGGAGGTGTTGCGACTTGCGAACCTGCGAGACAGATTTCCCGGAACGATGTGTGGTACTGGCACGTCCCAGTGGGCTTGGGCTTCGTGCGGGAAGGAGGGCCCAATCAATGACAGGCCTCTGATTTGATGAGGAGAGTAGCTGCCCTCGGAATTTTTGGCTGGCTGCGGACCTCACGTGAAATCAGACGGCTGAGATTGCTTCTGGAACATGATCTGATGACTAAAAACGTCTAGGTCGCGAGGGAGCTTCATTTTGTTCCAGTTTTAATATGCCTAATTGGGTAGTCTGATTTGGTTTTGTGTGTCCCAGTAGATTAATTATGCCAGATCGATCCTGATTTTGGATCAGGATCTGGTTGCATCGCCGGTCATCTACAATTCTTTATTATTTGCAGCTTTTTGTTAATAAACTTTTTCAGCGAGGGCGATCAAGATTTTTCTTTGACAGAAACAGGGGTGCTTTCCCAGTTTCGTACAGATAAAAGATAGATGGACTTTGCTAGACGGCGGCGCTGCACGGAAGTCCCTCGTGTGCGGCGGCCCGTGTGGTATCAACTGCATGTGGGGACAGGCTAATATGTCCGTATCCGCTCAAATTTCTCATGTCCACGCAGATTCCTTCACACGATCTGTGGCTGGTACTGGTAAAGCTAGGGATGAGGTGGGACAATCGGAATAAGTGGGATATCATTTTTAGACTACTAGACTAACTCTAATTTAGGTGGGATAAGCAGGATATGTCAAATCTAGCTTATCCCACTTGTCTCACTTAGTTTTGAGTTAGTCTAATAGTCTAAAAGTGGTATCCCACTTGTTTCAATTATTCTACTTCTGCATCCCTAAAGCAGACGGACACTCATTTTAGCTAGCACAGTTCGTTTATGAGTGAGCCCACCCATTGGGCTAAGCTTCAGTCCACGTCACCACCAAAAATAGCATGTCACTATAAGAAGTAGCTAGTACCGGTAAAGTAAGAGAAGCAAAACTACATCTCAGATGCATGACTTCGTATACCACTCACTCACATAACGAGAGATTCCTAATTGCCAGATTAATCAGCTCTTAATGCCAGATTAATAATTGCCAGATTAATCAGCTCTTAATGATAGATTCCTAATTGCCAGATTAATTATACTTAACTGCCAAATTCAACTGCTACTAATTGCCAAATTAACTTAGCTGCCCGATTGTACTAGAGGTTAACTAGGCCTATTTGATTGGTTCAACTGCTACTGCACTAATTGCCAAATTAGATTGCCTTATTAAATCAGGCATAGTTGCCCGATTAATTAGCCCCACCTGCCAGGTTCACAGTAATTAACATCTCAATTCGGACCTACTTGCCCAATTAACTATGTTTAACTGCCTCATTACTTAAACTTAATTGCCAGATTCATTTTGGTACTAATAGTAGACTTCAAAATACTACTCCCTCCATACCGGTTTATTGGGCTAATAGTGTTTTTAGAGATATACCAGATTATTAGTCTAAATTGTGTATTGATTATCCCCAATAATTACCCTGCGTGGCCTCTTTCCTCCTAAAACTTTTCCAGCCATTCCGTATCTTAATTACCCCAACTAATTGACCACTGCATGCCACTTGTTTCTCCCGGGAAAAGGAAGATGAGCAATGCTATACATACGATGGAATTTGTACGATGGTCACGTACGATCAGACTCATAGCAGCATCATTCAGTATGTGGGCCTAATCATGGGAAGCCCGTTGTGTGTCTAGTCGTACAGAAATTGTACAAATCCTATCGTACGCAAGGCATTTCCGAAGGAAGATAGAGATCATGCATGCCTTCATCGTATTCCAGTTTTAATTACCCCATGGATCAAGACTAAACCACCACATCTTCCTCATTTTCCAACGCCAATCAAAATCACCTAGGTCCCAGCGCTCTGCTATTTTGTATAGAGGGAGTAGCTAGTTCGGTGAATCCATAGATCCTCCAAACAAAATGAGACACATGAGCACAAGGAACCAGTTCACATTTAAGAATCGACGAGTATCTCCGCCAAAAACTCAACAAAACCTCAGTAAATCAGCCGTGGGGAAGAGGAAAACTCTATCTGCAACGCGCCGGTCGCCGTCCTCGCGCTCATCGCCGGCGAACTCCTCTCGCTAGACGACGGAAGGCTCCCGTCAAGCTCGACGACGGGGGACACCCGACTGCGTGCTGGTCGGCGGCGGCCTCCCGCGCTAGCAACGGAGACAACCTTCTCTCGCGCTCGTCGGTGGTAGCCTCCCGGCGTTAACCCATGGACGCCTCCTCTGAGCGCTCGTCGTCGGCGACCTCCCGCTACATGCTCGACGGCGCAGCCCACCCCCGCGGCGGTGCAGCGCTCCGGCGCCGCTCCTCGACGCCTCTCCGCTGCGGTGCTCTGCATTGACCCGTGCGGTGTTGTTTCCTATGGTGAGAGACAGTGTGTGTGGTTGAGAGAGGGGATAAGATGCCAGGGCCAGGGTGAGCGGTTGCTATAAGGAGGCGATGCCGTTTGCACGAATCACTGCGCGCCGCACGCGGAAGCAGTTCATGCGGCGCCTAAAGAGTATCTTTTCCCAAGATAGATAACCCAAAATCTATCTTGCCTAACCACAAACTTGTCTTATCCTCTTCTGTCTGACCACAAACTTATCTTATCATGTACTCCTTCCGTTTCAAAATATAAAATATTTTAGCTTTATAGAAGTGTATCTAGACCTATTTTAGTGTATAGGTTCATATAACTTTGGAGTAAACCTACACACTAAAATAGGTCTAGATACACTCCTTTTACAAAGCTAAAACATCTTATATTTTGAAACGGAGAGAGTATTCGGCATTTGCATGGTGGGATCACGACTGACTTCCACACGGGTAGGTCGTCGGTGAGTGCCCCATGTGAGGCTATTCAATTTCAACATAAATCCTCTCTCATATCTGCTGGCGTGGCGTCCCTCGCCATCGCCTCGGCCATCGCTAGCCTAGCCCCTCCTAGATCTACCCCTCTTTTCAAGAGTCTGTGATGCCCTCCGGCTCCAGCTCGCATACGCTCAACCCCGCAAACCTTAGCTCCACCCCTGGTGGCTCTCTCGGCCATTGGCGATGGCGTCCTATGTCGCGGCTTGCCGGTGCTGCTCCGCAGGACCTCCTTTGTTGAATCCCCACAAGCGCCCTTCTCTTCACCCCTGAGCGTGATGCCATACTAACCCTAGCCTGCGGGTTCAGCTCTGCCACTACGGGAATAACAAGTTACGCCGACGGCCTTATCCTACATCGACGGCAAAAGGTCGTGCCCGTCGGCACAGGTTCTCGGGCTCGTCAGCTGGGCCACGTGGCCGTCTGCGTACATACCCCGTCGGCGTAGTGCTCTATCCGCAGCAAATTGGCCGGTGTAAACATGCCGCTTGGTGTAACTACCCCCACCTAACGGGGTGATCATGACGTTAGGCGTGAGATACGTCGATGGCAAAGCCGTCGGCCTAGGTTGTTTATTTTACTTTTTTACCCAAAGTATAAATTCCTATAGTTGATTTATTTATTTTCTACTATAACTTTAATGTAGATGTAATTTATAAATTACTCGGTGATTGTAAAATAATCACGCGAACCTTCGGTATCCTGCCACCCCGCATAGAATAATGACACGAACACGCGTTGAGGGCGCACACTACATGTGATTACTTTATCTGCAGCATGTAGAAGCAATAGCATCATACCGGTAGCATAATAAGATATATTAGAATCATAGTCAGCATCCGCAATCAAGATATTAGTTATCTTATTCAAGTTCTCTGTAGAATTGCGGAATATGAACTATATTGATTGTGGTCTCGATGGGTTGTTTATATAGGATTACAAACATGACCTCCAAGGAACCGACTAGGGATATAATTGGACTATATTTGAACTACCAAAACTAGAACCGAATTATACTCTAACATCCCCCCGTAGTATCAATGTGGGGTTCAACAAAGTTGAGACTGAAACGAATATCTGTAAATGGTTGTGTAGCAAGCCCTTTGGTGAAAATATCTGCAAACTGAGCTGTCGATGGAACATGGAGAACAAGAACTTTCCCCAAAGCGACCTTCTCTCGATCAAAGTGTAAATCAATCTCGATGTGCTTCGTGCGCCGATGCTGAACATGATTTCCACACATGTAAATAGCCGAGATGTTGTCACAATAAACAACAGTAGCCTACTCAATAGGACGCCGAAGCTCTGACAATAACTGACGAAGCCAAACCATTTCAGCAACAACATGTGCCACAACACGGTATTCAGCCTCAGCAGATGAGTGGGAGACCGTAACCTGTCATTTAGAAGACCAAGAAATCAAGTTGTTACCAAGGAAAACACAATATCCGGATGTGGACCTATGAGTATCTGGACAACCAACCCAGTCTGCATCAGAGTAAGCTATCAAAGAAGTGGGAGCGAAGTGATTTATGTGAAGGCCATGATCAAGAGTGCCTTTAAGTGTTGGAGATCGGTGCGGAAAACAAAAATTTCCCTACGTTGAAACCCCAGAAACTGCCTAGGATCTATCTATGTAGTAATGCGGTACGATGCGTATAGAATACATACCCTTGTAGACCGTACGCGGTTAACGTTCCGCGGGGAACGTGGTTGATGTAGTCGTACTCGAAGACGACCTCAAGGTCACGAAGGTCCTCGCAGGTCACCCCTTGCTCCTTCTTGATCTTCATCATCTTCGTTGTGCAACAGCTCCGGCTCACGACATTTAAGCGCCCCAAGTGTTGTGCCTCGTGTCTTCGTACACATCCGGTGCACGATGAGACCTCCGGCTCCCCGATCCCGCCGGGAGTGCGGAAGTTGATATCCGGCTAGGAATCCCTGCAGCGCAACGGCGTACTGCAGGTGTGCCTTGATCACACAGCCCAGACTTGGGGCCATGGTCACAAGGTATAAAGAGAGGGAGGGAGAAAGTCAACCAAAGGACTTGTCAAGTTGTGTGTTTCATCCCACCCATGGGCACCCCTTTATATAGGGGGAGGGGGTGTGCCCTCTCCTTTGGGTTTCCCATGTGGGACTATTCAAGGGGGAGGGGGAGGCGCATGGGCCTTAATGGGCCAGCCGGCCTGGGGTGGGCCCCACCCCGCGCACAGCCCTAGGTTGGCCGGGTGGGCCCCCTCAAGGCACCTAGGCCTTGGCCCTTCCCCCCTTTCGGTTTTCCCTCATGGGCCCTATTTCCCTAGGAAGTTTGGCCCATTAGTGGAATAACCCTTCAAATTAGATTTTAATATTATATTTAATATTAATTACATTAATTAATTTGTAAATACATATTACAAAATCCGTCTTGACCCGAAACACCTTTCGGTTCCCTTTCGATTTCCTCCGAATGACTTCAGATCTTTCCCGGAATGATTCCGGTCCTTTATTCTTTCTCCGAACAACTTCGGATCTCTCTGCGGAACGATTTCGGCTTTCTCTTTCTCTACTGTGATTCCGTCTTACGAATGATCGCTCTCATCGTACCCTTAAGTGTATCCTCTCACGGCTCGGGAATGCTCTAGACATGATCTATATCAATGGTCAACAAAGGGACCAGGGATGTCCATGTGACCCCTATGCATTCCTGATGACAATGTCGTTTGAACCATCTAAATGTAGCATCCTCTTCCTTTTGTTTCTCGATACAACTTGTCCGAGATCCGATCATTGGTATCTCATACCTTTGTTCAATCTCGTTCACAACAAGTTCTGTTTTCTTGTTACCGTGATATTACATCCCCGTGATCTAGTCACATGTTGCAACATTTATAGATGTAATCTCACCAAGACAGCCGTATGTATCTTTACCCGTCATGTGGGTGAACAAATCCCGCTCTTGACATATATTGCCTCTACAGTTCCTCCGAGTACCTGAACACACCTTTATAACCACTATATTACCAAGTGGCGCTTGATGCTATCTAAGCACTCTCGGGAGATTGTGATTGATATCATCTCACGGTCTAAGGAGAAGGAGTCTAGGTATAGCTGTTGCAACAATGAACTAGATGACTTGATCGTGTTGCAATCCTTCGAGGAATGTCCAACCACATCATTCTCCAATGATATGATCTCGTTGTCAGTCGGCATAAATGCCCATGATCTTGAAACCTAGATCATCTTCGTGACCAATGAACTAGTATGAATAGAGGCTACTAGGGACTTGGTTGTTTCATACCACACATGTACCAATGTTTCTACTTGGCACAGTTATAGCACAATATGAATCTATTATAAACTAATTGAGATATGACAATAAAAACCTATTTATTATTTGCCTCTAGGGCATATCTCCTTCATTAAGATAGCGAAGAATGCGTTTGACATTGTTGTAATGTGGAATTCGTGGATCATGCATGTATAAACAGTCTTGTTGGACAACCAAAGAGACTTCCGGTCGTGTAAGAGTGAGGTATTGAAGTGCGCCAGTAAGACTGCGATAAAGAGTAGCATCAGAAAAGGGATCACCATCGGCAGAAAGTTTGAGAGAAGTATCAACAGGAGTGCGAGAGGGCTGGCAATCCAGCATACCAGCACGGTTAGAAGATCAAGAATAAATTGTCGTTGAGAAAGAAAAAGGCCAAAAGAATCACGAAGAACTGTAATACCTAGAAAATGATGAAGAAGACCAAGATCAGTCATTGAAAACTTAGAGCGAAGAAGAGTAATAATATGATCTAAGAAAGGTTAAGAAGAGGCAGTAAGAATAATATCATCAACATAAATAAGCAAGTAGGAAATATCATTGTTATGATGATAAATAAAGAGAGATGTATCAGAAAGAGAAGGAACAAAACCAATGATTTGAATAAAGGAAGAAAAACGCTGAAACCAAGCACGAGGGGCCTGTTTTAAACCATAAAGGGATTTTTGAAGAAGGCAAACGTGTCTTCAATTCCAAGGTGTTGTTGACAGTACACAGTTTCTTGAATAGAGCCATGGAGAAAAGCTTTAACATCTAATTGATGAATAGGCCAAGTAGAGGAAACAAAATGCTAAGAACAGTACGAATGGTGCTAGATTTAACTACAAGAGAGAATGTTTCATCATAATAAATACCGTGTTGTTGTGAATAGCCATGACAAACCCAATGAGCTTTATAATGAGAAATACTACCATCAGATTTAAATTTTAGAAGAAACCCCCATTTACTAGAGACAATGTTTGTGTTAGAGGGATGAAGAACCAGTTGCCAAGTATTATTTGTAAGAAGAGCACTAAATTCATCTTGCATAGCAGCAGCCCAACTGGGGTCAAGAAGAGCAGTTTTGTAAGTTTTAGGAAGAGAAGATAGAGAAATTTCAGCATGAAGATTAAGATGTTGGGAAGGTAAACGAAAACCAGATTTGCCACGAGTGTGCATGGTGTGGTCATTTTGTGGTGCAATAATAGGTACATCATGTGGAGGAGGTGGAAGGGTAGAAGGTGTGGCCACGGCAGAGGTGGTGTCTGCCGCGGCAGAGTTTGGGGTGGTTTCTGCTGCCGTGGCAGAGGTGGTGCCTGCCGCGGCAGAGGTTTCGGTGGTTTCCACTGCCGTGGCAGAGGTGGTGCATGCCGCGACAGAGTTTTGTACATGATCAGCTGCCGCGACAGAGGTGGTGGATGTCGCGGCAGAGTTGTCTGTCGTGTTTGCTGCCGCGGCAGGATTTTCTACCGTGGTGGCTGCCGTGGTAGGATTTTCTGTAGAATTTTCTGCCACGACAGAGGTGGTGGTAGGATTTTCAGTAAAATAAAAAGGAAATTTGGTACTTTTGGTTGAAACTGTGGGTGTTCGGGTGGTGTTGGCATCTCGTTGAGCAAAGGGAAAAATATTTTCAGCAAACATGACATGTCGAGACTGAAGGAAATATGCCCTGAGAGGCAATAATAAAGTTGTTATTATGTATTCCTTGTATATGATAGATGTTTATTTTACATGATATAATTGTATTGATAGGAAACATCAATACATGTGTGTTTAATAAACAAAAAGGGTTCCTAGTCATGCCTCTCTTATAGACTAGCTTGTTGATTAACAAGATGATCAAGGTTTCCTGATCATGGACATTGGATGTTGTTAATAACAAGGTCACACCATTGGTGGAATGATGTGATGAACATTCATCCGAAGTATAGCATTACGATCAAGTCATTGTGTTTATATTGCTATAACATCATACGAAGTAATCTTTATCCTTAGACCATGAGATCATGTTAATTGCTAACACCGGAAGAGTATCTTGATAACATCAAACGTCACACCGTAACAGGGTGACTATAAAGATGGGTTCGATTACGAAGGTGTTATGTTGAGGCTCATGGATCAAGAGTGGAATTTGTCAATCCGGATGACGGATAGATATACTGGGCCTCTCGGTGATATCACATTAGGATAGCTTGCAAGCAAGTGATGTGATCACTAGAATGTTATATCACGGAGCGAGAAAAGAGTGCATGTCGAAGCGAGATCAAACTAGGTATGGAGATACTGATGATCGAATCTCGGACATGTAATATATCGAGAGTCAAAGGGATTTAGTTACAAGCGTTAAAGGTTCTCACGATCACGAGTCATCGTTGAATGTGTAGGAGTCGAGACGGATCTCCGTGTCCCGCTGATTATTGATCGGAGAAGGGTCTCGATCATGTCGTATTATTGCAAACCATAGGGTGGCACACTTAAGAGTTAGGACACCATTTTGGAGCACATATGTTTTGACGAAAGAATTGCAAAGCGCAGGAATTGTTTCAATAGAAACCGGAAATTGTTTCGGGTGAAATTGCAGAAGGTGGTTCTGCATGTGATATTGAAATATTGCAAGGGGCTATATGTGAATGTTTGTAAATTAAAGTAATTAACAAAATTCTGAATAAATTTAATAAAAGAGTTTTATTAAATGAGAGAGCATTAAATTTGGAGAAACTTAATGCATTTAAAGTGGAGACTTTAAAAGGGAATGTGAAGAGGCATTTTAATGTGGAGGAGTTACCACCACATGAATGGGGGAGGTGAGAGGTCACCCCCCCATGCGCCAGCCATGGAGAGAGGGCACCCCTCCTATAAAAGGCCACCCATTCCTCCTTCATCCTCACACCTCCTTGTGAAGGATCTCTCCCCTCTAGAATTATTCCCCATGGTCTCGGATTAGCGAGATACATGTTCCGGTGGCATTTAAATGCGGAAGGAGTTCTGCTTCACTGGATCGCTGGAGCGAGGAGGTGGAGGTTGTCCGGTGGCTTGAACGTGTGTGCGAGTGCGGATGCGCTGCTGAGTTGCGGCGCTCGGACTTCCTCACGATCTTGAGATCGGCAAGTGTACGACTACATCAACCATGAGTTCCTACTTGTTAACAAAGCTCGTTGTCTTCGAGGGTAAGTTCTCTATGGATGTATGTCCACCCGTTTGCTTTGTACCTAGTAGATAGATCTTGGCGTGTAGTTCACACCGTAGGAAATTTTTTGTTTTCTATGCTGCGGACCCAACAGTGGTATCAGAGCCTGATCTATGCGTAGGTGCTTTGCACGGGTAGTACACATATATTTATATGTGGGCGACGATGATCATGTTATTGCATCTTCTATGTACTTTGGATATTGGTGGCATAGTGGGATGAAGCGGCCCGGACCAACCTTACATGTCATCGTACATGAGAACCGTGTTCCACGACTGACATGCAACTTGTTTTGCATAAGTGGCTGGCGGGTGTCTGTCTCTCCTACTATAGTCAATATCTGATTTACAACGAGTTGCTAATAACTTGGTTATCCTCGTTGTGGTTCATGTTCATAGGTTAGACAGGTTCTATCTCCGAAAGCCCTAAGCCACGTAAAACTTGCAATTGATAAATTAGAGGCGTCTAGTTTAGATCGTTGCTGGGCTAGTGTTTTGATATGGTATTGTTGTAAGTAGATCCATAATAGATACTCTTACAACTCACTTAACGTGTAAGTTCCATAGACCTTGGCCTTACACACAAAGGAATAATAGAGATCATACCACGATGCAAATGATAGAGATCAAATGCATGGACCATATCACCTCACTTCACACATTAGATGTTAGCATCTTATATTGCTAGTTTGGCGCGTTTGGTAGCATTATAAGATGATCCCTCATTTAGATATCAAGATAAAATGTGTTCTTCCTTAAGTATGCACCGTTTTGTGGATTGTGTTTTGAGGCATCACGTGATGATCGGGTGTTTCCAACTCTACGCTTTCATACAACGGGTGTAAGACAGTTTTACACACACAAATACTAAGGTTCTTACTTGACGAGCCTAGCATGTACAGACATGGCCTCGGAACACGGACCGAAAGGTTAAGCATGAGTCATATAGTTGATATGATGCCCATATAGATGCTCGCCTTTGAAGCTACACCGACTCACGTGATGATCGGACTTGGTGTAGTGGATTTGGTTCATGTAATCACCAAAAGGACACGAGGGATGTCGTTTTTTAGTGGGAGTTCATTAGTAATTTGGATTAGTTGAACTCAATCTATCATAAACTTAGTCTAAATATACTTTACAAATTACATTGTAGATGGCACCACCTTTTAATTTCAATGTGTTCATGGAGAAAGAGAAACTTCTGCGAATGGTAGCAACTTCACCAATGGGCTATGAATTTGAGGATTCTCCTCCTTCTGCACAAAAGCAATATGTGCTAGATGCGCTAGGCCCCCCACCAGCTCCCGATGCCCCTGACAAGGAAAAGAACGTCTATATAACTCGTCAGGAGGACCACAACTTACTTCATTGTGGCATACTGTATGGGCTAGAGCCAGAACTTCGAAAGCGTTTTGAAAATGGCAATGCCTTTGATACCATGGGAGAATTGAAAATGATTTTCGATACCCATGCTGCCGTAGAGAGTTATAATGCTGAGAAAAGTTCTTTAGCTGCATGATGGAGGAAAACAGCTCCGTTAGTGAGCACGTACTCAAAATGTGCAGATGCACGTAATAAGCTTGTGTCCTTGGGAATAACGATTCCCATTGACTTAGGCATACATCATGTTCTCCAATCTCGCCACCTAGCTACAAGAGCTTCGTGATGAACTATAATATGCGGGCATGAAGAAGTCTCTTCGAGCTTACATCAATGCTTAAGGCTGCGAAGTGGAGATTAGGAAAGAACATCAAGTGTTGATGATCAATAGGACCACGGTTTCAAGAAGGACAAGAAAGGCAAGCACAAGGGAAAGAAGGGTGGCAAGTCTTGCCACGCTGAAAAAAACCCCGAGCTGGCCCTAAGTCGACACCGAAGTGCTACTATTGCAAGGGATCGCCATTGAAAGAATCGCCCCAAGTATTTGGCGGACAAGAAGTCGGCAAGGCAAACAATGGTATATGTGATATACATGTTATTGATGTGTACTTGACTAGTACTGAGTAGCACACGGGTATTTGATACGGGATCGATTGCTAATATATGTAACTCGGTTCAGGGGCTGCGGAACAAGCGACAACTAGCAAGGGATGAGGTCTCGTCTTGGTTGACAATGGATCAAGAGTTGATGTGATCGCCATTTAACTGCCTCTCCATATGCCATCGGGATTAGTTATAAACCTAAATAATTGTTATTTGGTGCCCGTGAGCATGAACATTGTATCCGGATCGTGTTTGATGCAAAGTGGTTATTCATTTAAGTCTGAAAACAATGGTTGTTCGATTTATATGAATAATATCTTTTATGGTCATGCACCTATGTTGAATGGCTTATTTCATTGGATCTCGATAGTAGTATTACGCATATTCATAATGTTGATGCTAAAAGGATTAAACTTGATAATGATATATCTACATATATGTGGCCTTGCCGTCTAGGTCATATTGGCCTTAAGCATGAAGAAACTCCATTACGATGGACTTTTGGAATCACTTGATTTTGAATCATTTGATACATGTGAGCCATGCCTTATGGGCAAGATGACTAGAAACGCCGTTTTCGGTTCAATGGAATGGGCGGATCTATTGAAAATCATACATCTTGATGTGTGTGGACCAATGAGTGTGTCGGTGAGGTGGATATCGTTATTTTGTTACTTTCATGGATGATTTGAGTAGATACGGTATATCTATTTGATGAAACATAAGTCTGAAACTTTTGAAAAGTTCAAAGAATTTCAGAATGAAGTGGAAAATCATAAATGTAAAGATCAAATTTCTCGGTGTCCGACCATGGAGGAGAGTATCTTAATTCTGAGTTTAGCACACATATGAAAGACTGTGGAATAGTTTCACAACTCACGCTTTCTGGAACACCACAACGTAATGGTGTGTCGA
Organism: Avena insularis; assembly: GCA_023614405.1. Taxonomy (NCBI): domain Eukaryota; kingdom Viridiplantae; phylum Streptophyta; class Magnoliopsida; order Poales; family Poaceae; genus Avena; species Avena insularis. The sequence goes on from CM042694.1 coordinate 204,570,383, forward strand.
ACGTCGTGTCGTACTTTATTGGATATGGTTCGATCTATGATGTCTCTGATGACTTGCCACTTATCATTTTGGGGTTATGCCGAAACCGCTACATTCACTTTAAATAGGGCACCATCTAAATCCGTTGAATAGACACGTCGAATTATGGTTTGGAAACAAACCTAAGCATCATTCTTAAAGTTTGGGGATGCGATGTTTATGTGAAGAAACTTCAACCGGATAAACTCGAACCCAAAGCGGAAAAATGCGTCTTCATAGGATACCCTAAGGAAATGATTGGGTATACCTTCTATCACAGATCCGAGGGCAAGGTCTTTGTTGCCAAGAATGTATCCTTTCTTGAGAAGGAGTTTCTCGCGAAAGGTGTGAGTAGTTGGAAGGTAGAACTCGAAGAGGTTATTGAACCCTCTCTTCATGAAATGGCGAGTAGCGCAGCTCTAGAAGTTGTTTCGGAGTTGACTTCACCTAATGAAGAGAGAGCTAATGATATTGATCATGAAACTCCGAAAGAGGACACTACCGAACCTCGCAGGTCAAGCAGGACACGTGCAGCTCCTGAATTGTACGACAATCCTGTTATGAATTTCATGATTGATGAAATGGATGACCCTGCGACATATGAAAAAGCGATGTTGAGCCCAGATTCCAACAAATGGCTAGAAGCCATGAAATCCGAGATGGAATCCATGTACGAGAACCAAGTTTGGAACTTGGTGGACTTACCTCACGACCGAAAGGCCGTTGAGAATAAATGGATTTTCAAAAGAAAAACTGATCCTGATGGTAATGTGACCATCTATAAGGCTCGACTTGTCGCAAAGGGGTTTCGACAAATTCAAAGAGTTGACTACGATGAGACATTCTCTCCCGTAGCGATGCTTAAGTCGGTTAGGATTATGTTAGCAATTGCTGCATATTTCGATTATGAAATATGGCAGATGGATGTCAAAACTGCGTTCCTCAATGGTAAGATTGAAGAAAAGTTGTATATGATACAACCTAAGGGTTTTGTCGATCCTAAGGATGCTAATAAGGTGTGCAAACTTCAGCGATCCATCTATGGACTGATGCAAGCATCACGGAGTTGGAATCTCCGCTTTGATGAGGTGATCAAAGAGTTTGGATTTGTCCAAACTTATGGAGAGGCTTGTATTTACAAGAAAGTGAGTGGGAGCAATGTGGCATTTCTGATATTATATGTGTATGACATATTATTGATTGGAAATGATTTAGATCTTTTAAACAGTGTTAAAAGTTATCTAAATAGCAAATTTTCGATGAAGGACCTTGGTGAAGCTTCATATATATTAGGCATTAAAATCTATAGAGATAGATCAAGACGCCTAATTGGGCTATCATGAGTGCATACCTTGATAAGATATTAAAGAAGTTTAATATGGACGGAAGTAAGAAGGGTTCTTACCTATGTTGCAAGGCAAGACATTGAGTAAGACTCAAAGTCCCACAATGAAGAAAGAGAGATAATGGATAGGATCCCTATGCCTCGACCATAGGCTCTATAATGTATGCCATGCTATGTACAAGACCGGATGTGGCACATGCTATTAGTTTGACTAGTAGGTACCAATCTGATCTAGGTTGAACCTGGATAGCGGTCAAGAATATCCTTAAGTACTTGAGAAGAACTAAGGATATGTTTCTTGTATACGGAGGTGAAGAAGAGCTAGTCACTAAGTGTTATGTCGATGCTAGCTTTGACACTGATCCGGATGACTCTAAGTCTCAATCCGGATACATATTTCTCTTGAACGGAGCAGCAGTTAGTTGGAGGAGCTCCAAACAACCTGTGGTGGCTGGATCAACAATGGAGGCGGAATATGTTGCTGCTTCAGAAGAGGCGCAGGAAGTAGTTTGGATGAAAGAGTTCATTACGGAACTGGGTGTGGTTCCCAGTGTGTTGGACACGATGGTGAACTATTGTGACAACAATGGAGCCATAGCCAACGCCAAGGAACCAAGGTCTCACAAGAATTCCAAGCATATTAAGCGCCGATTTCACTCCATCCGCGAACATGTCAAGGATGGAGATATAAAGATTTGTAAAGTGCACACGGACCTGAATGTAGAAGATCCGTTGACTAAAGTACTCCCTAGGGCAAAACATGATCAACACCAGAACTCCATGGGTATTATATTTATCACTATGTGAACTAGATTATTGTCTCTAGTGCAAGTGGGAGACTGAAGGAAATATGCCCTGAGAGGCAATAATAAAGTTGTTATTATGTATTCCTTGTATATGATAGATGTTTATTTTACATGCTATAATTGTATTGATAGGAAACATCAATACATGTGTGTTTAATAAACAAAAAGGGTTCCTAGTCATGCCTCTCTTATAGACTAGCTTGTTGATTAACAAGATGATCAAGGTTTCCTGATCATGGACATTGGATGTTGTTAATAACAAGGTCACACCATTGGTGGAATGCTGTGATGAACATTCATCCGAAGTATAGCATTACGATCAAGTCATTGTGTTTATATTGCTATAACATCATACGAAGTAATCTTTATCCTTAGACCATGAGATCATGTTAATTGCTAACACCGGAAGAGTATCTTGATAACATCAAACGTCACACCGTAACAGGGTGACTATAAAGATGGGTTCAGTGCTACGAAGGTGTTATGTTGAGGCTCATGGATCAAGAGTGGAATTTGTCAATCCAGATGACGAATAGATATACTCTGGGCCCTCTCGATGATATCACATTAGGATAGCTTGCAAGCAAGTGGTGTGATCACTAGAATGTTATATCACGGGAACAAGAAAAGAGTGCATGTCGGTAACGAGATCAAACTAGGTATGGAGATACCGATGATCGAATCTCGGACATGTAATATATCGAGTCAAAGGATTTAGTTACAAGCGTTAAAGGTTCTCACGATCACGAGTCATCGTTGAATGTGTAGGAGTCGAGACGGATCTCCGTGTCCTGCTGCTGATTATTGATCGGAGAAGGGTCTCGATCATGTACGCATTATTCGCGAACCGTGGGGTGGCACACTTAAGAGTTACGGACACCATTTTGGAGCACATATGTTTGAGACGAAAGAATTGCAAAGCGCAGGAATTGTTTCAATAGAAACCGGAAATTGTTTGGTGAAATTGCGAAGGTGGTTACGCATGTGATATTGAAATATTGCAAGGGGCTATATGTGAATGTTTGTAAATTAAAGTAATTAACAAAATTCTGAATAAATTTAATAAAAGAGTTTTATTAAATGAGAGAGCATTAAATTTGGAGAAACTTAATGCATTTAAAGTGGAGACTTTAAAAGGGAATGTGAAGAGGCATTTTAATGTGGAGGAGTTACCACCACATGAATGGGGGAGGTGAGGTCACCTCCCATGCGCGACCATGGAGAGAGGGGCACCCCTCCTCCTATAAAAGGCCACCCATTCCTCCTTCATCCTCACACCTCCTTGTGAAGGATCTCTCTCCTCTAGAATTATTCCCCATGGTCTCAGATTAGCGAGATACATGTTCCGGTGGCATTTAAATGCGGAAGGAGTTCTTGCTTCCATGGATCGCTGGAGGCGAGGAGGTGGAGGTTGTCCGTGGCTTGAGCGTGTGCGAAAAGTGATGCGGCTGAGTTGCGGCGCTCGGACTTCCTCACGATCTTGAGATCGGCAAGTGTACGACTACATCAACCACAAGTTCCTACTCGTTAAAAAAGCTCGTTGTCTTCGAGGGTAAGTTTTCTATGGATGTATGTCCGCCCGTTTGCTTTGTACCTAGTAGATAGATCTTGGTGTGTAGTTCACACCATAGGAATTTTTTTGTTTTCTATGCTGCGGACCCAACAGAGACACATGAACATGACCGGTAAGTAAGTCTAGACAACGATAGCCTTTGTATTAGAAAGAAAAACCAAGAAGAATGCAGGGAATTGAGCGAGGAGAGAGCTTGTTGGGGGAGGTAGCATAGATATTGGGAAAGCAAAGACAACCAAAAACACGTAAATCAGCATAATTTGGGTGACAGAGAAAAAGGAAAAAATAGGGAGTGTTGGTTTGATTTGTTTGGACGGTCGTATGTTGAGTAAAAATGTGGCTGTGTGCAGTGCTTCGGCCCAAAATTGAGGTGGCATGGAGGATTGAATTAAAAGAGTTCGTACAATGTCATTTATAGTGCAAAGAGAACGTTCTTCTTTGCCGTTTTGAGGTGAGGTGTAGGGGCAAGAAAAACAAAGAAGAATATCGTGTTGGAGAAAAAAGGTGCGATTTTTAATGTTGTCAAACTCACGCCCTTTATCACATTGAATAAAACAAATAGGGAGAAAGAAGTAGACAGAAACGTAGCGTTGAAAATTTAGAAAAATAGCATGAACATCGGATTTATTGCGTAGGGAAAGGTCCAAACAAAGTGAGTAAAATCATCAAGGATAACAAGATAATATTTAAAACCAGAAACACTAGAAATTGGTGACGTCCATAAATCACAATGTAGTAATTCAAACGGATAATTACTATGAGAACTTGATGAACTAAAGAGAAGGCGAACATGTTTGCCTAATTTACAGGACTCACAAAGCAAGGAAATATGGTAATCTTTATTACAAGGTATTGAAAATTCACTAAGAAGCGATGATAAAACATCAGTATTGGGATGGCCGAGTCGACGATGCCACAGATCCACCGAAGCCACCATAGATGTTGGGGCGCGGCAGCAGGGACACCATAAAGGGAGTATAAATCACCAGAGCTATTGAAGCGTGCGATCTCGGCCTTGGTCAGGTAATCCTTCACAAACAAACCAAAAAGGTCAAATTCAACAGAAACAAGATTATCACGAGTAAATTGGCGCATGGAAATCAATTTTTTAATAAGAGCTGGGGCAACAAGAACATCATGAAGAAGGAGAGGTTTTGTGGATAATGGGATTTGAGATTGACCAACGCAAAAATTGGGGTAGTGGAGCCATCACCAAGAGTAATGGAAGGAAAAGGAGAGGTGGTGCAAGATGACAACAAATTACTACATACAGACATGTGACTAGAAGCACCAGAGTTGAAGATCCAATCCGTACCTAAGGTTCCTTGAGAAGCAAAATTGTTCATGGCCTGCAGAAAGGCAGCTTGATCCTAGCTCGGTGTTGAGGTTGAGGTAGGTGCAGGAGGCAGTGCAGGCCGGTACAGTGGCGTAGGGTGGTGATGGCATGTACGGCAGGGCACATATGTTGGGGCAGTGATGTAGGCGTGCGTCGGCTGTCGAGGCGCGAGGAACCCTGGGGCACCGGTAGGTGGGCGAACGCCGGGCTGCTAGGCACTGGTGTAGGCAGGAGGGGCGCCATATGGAGACGGGGCAGCCCAGGGCATGGACCAGACCTGAACCATCCCGGTCTAGGGGTCTTGAGAGGGACGCCATCTCGGAGGTGTAGGTGGTGGGGAAATGCTAGAAGGGGCGCTGGTGGTGGTGTAGAGCGCGGAGGCCGGTATATGGGGTTCTTGCCGTGGTAGTTGGGACTAGGGCACCAACCAGGAGGAGGTTGCATCGGGGGCGCCGACATCGGCACCAGGGGTGCTATCGCGACAGCACTTTGCACCGTGTGCCCTACCTCGGCAGGAAAATGTGCCACGATAGAGAATTGGCCGCTTTGGCCTGTTGCGGCAGGAGGCGGTGGCGGCCGTGTGGAGGCGATGAAGACGTGGGGGCGCGCCTCCTTGCATGCTTGGGCGTCATCGGCGCACTGGAGCAGGGAGTGGACCTCGGCGAAGGATCGTCAGGGTCGCATCATGGGGGTGAAGGAGGCTTGTTTTTCGAACCGGTCGTTGAGCCCCTGCAGCAGGATGTTGATGAGCTGACGATCTACCACGGGATCACCGAGTTTGCAAAGCTCGTCGGCCATCATCTGGATCCGTTGGCAGTAGACGCTGAGGGAAGAGGAGCCCTGGACAATGTTGCAGATCTCGGTGTTGAGGTTGTTGACCCGAGTGTCGATGTTGTCCTGGAAGAGTTGGTGCAGGGCCGCCCACAGGTCGGCGGCAGTGGAGGACTCCCGGAAGACGCGGTTGAAGATCTCAGTGGACACCCGCATGTAGATCCATTAGATAATGGCGAGATCGTCCTTGACCCAGCGTGGATCGTCGAGGCACGGGATGGAGTCGGCGGCGACATGGGCGCGTAGATTGCAGCAGCTAAGGTGAACATCAAAGAGATGGCGCCAATGGTAGTAGTTGTGGGCTGGTAGATCTAAAGTAACTGGTATGAATAGAGAAACATCGGAAATTGTGCCAGAGAAGGAGATTGGAGTAGACATTGGGGAGGTAGAGGAGGAGGAGGAGGCTAGGGCTAAGGAGGAAGGGGGTGGTGGTGGCGTCTAGTTTCGAGGTGGCCAGGGTGGCACACCGCTCGAAAAAGCTGGGCGGCAGCGGCAGCATGGGAGGGCCAGCCACGCCCTAGGATCGTCTGATACCATGTAGAATTGCGGAATATTAACTGTATTGGTTGTGGCCTCGATGGGCTATTTATATAGGATTATAAACTTGTCCTCTAAGGAACCAACTAGAGATATAATTGGACTATATTTGAACTACCAAAACAAGAACCGAATTATACTCTAACATTCTCGACATAGTTCTACTACAAGTTCGATAATATCACTAATACATCTTGCCGAATTTTTGGTACGGAGTCGCGGGCGGTGAAGATCCAAAGAGAAGGAACCATCAGATGAGCATACCTCGAGTGAGATCCCTGAAAAATCTTCTAGGTATTGGAGACCCTGACCTCAAACGCAACCATATAGCGATGGGCGTGCTCGTCCTCCTCCCTGACATGATTCCGTACCACCTCCTCGGGGCTGGCTCCCTCTCCACCGATAGTGGACCTAGAAGGGCACGAAATGTCCCAACAGATGAGGCCCCTAGAAGGTCTCAAAGAATTAAAAGATCAACCATTTCTACTAATTATAAAGTTTATAACACATAAAGAGTTCATATGGAGAATGATCCCACTTCATTTGAAGAAGCCATGAGTATCCCTCACTCATCGAAGTGGCTAGAGGCCATGGAAGATGAGATGAGGTCGATGAGTTCCAGCGAAGTTTGGGACTTAGAGAAAATTCCCAAAGGAGCCAGAACAGTAGGCCGTAAATGGGTCTACAAAACAAAGTATGACTCTAGAGAGAATGTGGAGAAGTATAAAAGCACGACTTGTGGCAAAAGGATTTACACAAAGAGAAGGAGTAGATTACAATGAGTCTTTTTCTCTAGTCTCGTGTAAGGATTCCTTTAGAATCATAATGGCATTAGTTGCCCATTTTGATTTAGAGCTACATCAAATGGATGTAAAGACGACATTTCTAAAGAAAGAGTCTACATGAAACAACCCAAGGGTTTTGTCATGGGAGGGAAGGAAGATATGGGATGCCGCCTAAAGAAATCCATTTATGGATTAAAGCAAGCTTCGAGATAGTGGTATCTGAAGTTTAATGAGACCATTAAGAAATTTGGATTTAAAGAGAACGTTTAGGAAAATTGTGCTTATGCAAATTTTAAAAGTGGGAGATATATTTCCTAATTCTATATATGTGGATGATATCTTGCTTGCTAGCAGCGATGTCAGTCTACTACTAGAAACAAAGAAGTTCTTGTCTGCAAACTTTGATATGAAAGATCTAGGTGAAGCTTCATATGTTTTGGGAATAGAAATTCACCGAGATAGGACAAATGGGGTTCTAGGACTGTCACAAAAGGCATACCTAGAGAAGATTCTAAAGAAATATAGTATGCATGCGTGCAATACCACACCTGCTTCTATAGTCAAGGGCGACAACTTTGGAAAATTTCAATGTCCCAAGAGTCAATATGAGATCGATCAAATGAAAGCAGTACCATATGATTCGGCCATTGGAAGCTTATAGTATGCACAAGTGTGCACTCGCCCTGACTTAGCTTTTATCACCAGGGTACTCGGTAGATATCAAGAGAATCCAGGCATAGAGCAATGGAAGATGGTAAAGAAAGATTTGCGTTATATGCAAGGCACAAAAGACCTCATGCAAACATATAGCAGGTCTAATTCCCTAGAGATAAGAGGGTATTCAGACGCTGATTTTGCGGGAGATAAAGATGATAGAAAATCCACGACAGGATATGTCTTCACTCTCGTAGGAGGGGCTATGATGTCTACGCACGCTTCTATTCTTGTAGACAGTGTTGGGCCTCCAAGTGTAGAGGTTTGTAGAACAGCAGCAAGTTTCACTTAAGTGGATCACCCAAGGTTTATCGAACTCAGGGAGGAAGTGGTCAAAGGTATCCCTCTCAAGCAACCCTGCAATCAAGATACAAGAAGTCTCTTGTGTCCCCAACACACCCAATACACTTGTCAGGTGCATAGGTGCACTAGTTCGGCGAAGAGATAGTGAAATACAAGTGATATGGATGATTATAAGTGGTAAATTGCAATCTGAAATAAGAGTGGCAGCAAGCACACATGTAATAGGACTGATTGTAAACAATGTTTCAATGCTTAGAAACAAGGCCTAGGGATCATACTTTCACTAGTGGACACTCTCATATAAATATCTTCTCTTCATTATGCTACCCTGAACTACTCTCTGGTTGGACGATGTAGGGCTATAACAACACACCTTAAAGTTCTCATTCCCCATCTAGATAACCCCTCACTGTCACCTTGAGCGCTAGATGGTTCTAACAAACACCACAATCTCATAGAGACATCCAACTCAAATTATACTCATGATAAGTATTTATGTAACCTTATCCAAAGTGCCACATGGTGTGCACACTGTCAACTTCACACATGTGGGGATAAGCAGGGATTAATTAAAGCACTTGAGTAGTAGAATAGATCCTAGATTACAAAGCTCATGATCTCAATAAGATCACGCATAGAGAGAGAGAGAGATGAACATATAGCTACTTGTAGAGCCCTTAGCCTCGAGAGAGAACTACTCCCTCCTCATCATGGGAGTCAGCAACAGCGATGGAGATGGTGATGGAGTCGATGGAGATGGATCCGGGAGCACTTCCCTGTCCCGGCAGGGTGCCAGAACAGAGACTTCTATCCCCCGAATCTCCTCTTCAGTGGCGGCGGTGCTGCGGAACTTTTCGTGGAATTCTGATCTTGTGTCTAGGGTTTTTGTCCCGGGGGGAATATATAGGCGAAAGGGCAAGGTCGGTGGATCTGCAGGGGGGCCACACCACCTGGTGGCGCGACCCTGGCTGCGCGGACACCAGGTGTGGCCGCCCTGGTGCGCCACTTCGTCTCCCTTTCGGTCTCTGTGTTTCTTCGGGTAAAATATTGACTTTGGCTTTTGTCCCGTCCAATTCCAAGAATATTTCTTTACTAGCTTTTCTGAAACCAAAAACGGCAGAAAACAGGCAACTGGCACTATGGTATCTTGTTAATAGGTTAGTTCCAGAAAATGTATAAAAAATACCTCAAAGTGTGAACAAAACATAAGAAAGTTGATATAAAACAAGCATGGAGCATCAAAAATTATAGATACATTTATGACGTATCAAGCATCCCCAAGCTTAACTCCGACTCGTCCTCGAGTAGGTTAGTGATAAAAAGAATAATTTTTGAGGTGACATGCACCATCACAATCTTGATCAAGGTATTCGTAAACATAAGCATGAAAGATAGAGTTCTAACAATAAGACATAGAAACTATGTTGTAACATGAAAAGGTACAAACAAAAGATCATGAATAACAATGCATTGAAAGAAGTTTGTTTGTTTCACATATAGAAAACATAATAAGAGTGGTATTCAGCTTGTCCCTCATGGTATAGCAAAACATAAATGCATAGGACACCTTCAAAGTTTATAAGGGTAACTAGATACAAATAATTTAAGAGCAAGCAATATCAAAGTTATGAATCAATCAACAAGTATTGCGATAATGCACATTAAACTAAGAATGACCACTATGCTCTCTCAATTGGTGCATAAAGATAGAAGATGGGGACTCAACATAAAAGTAAAAAGAAAGGCCCTTCACAAAGGGAAGCAGGGATTTCAAGTTTCATAAAGAGCTTCCAAAAATTATGGAACTTATTAGCTTTCAGCTCTCATTGCCCCTATCATAAGCATATTGAGGTGATTATGGTTAAAGTGACACAAATATGAGGATATGCTTGACAAGTTATAAGTTGAAAATCACATGCCCCTTGCTTACGAGTACCGAACCTCATGCTACTCAACTTTAGTCACAAGTAAGTTCTTGTCATTCTAAGTACATGTGTATCATAGAGAACCACCAACGGGGTACCCCTTGCCCCATGACACAGGAGCTTTCCCATATCAAAATGACAAGGCAACAGACAATGAGCATCTCAGCGATCTTTTTATTTGCTATTTGCATAGGTTTTTATTGAGGATGCTTCATAGAATTCTCACTATGGTTATGCTACAAGTTTCCACCATGATTAGGCATGGCTTAGGCTAGCCTCCCAGGCGTTTCGCTAACACACATACAAACTCCATGAGCTTACAAGCTCCCCTTTTATTTCACACCGCCGGGATCCATAAACAAAACAACATGATATGAACTGAATAATAAGTGCAATGTTGAAAGCGTTCCCCATGGTAACATGATTCTGCTAACTCACAACATGATATTATAGATACGTTTACGACGTATCAAGCATCCCCAAGCTTAACTCCTGCTCGTCCTCGAGTAGGTAAGTGATAAAAATAATAATTTTTGAGGTGACATGCACCATCACAATCTTGATCAAGGTATTTGTAAAGCATTGATAGCTGGGATCAAAGTACTCTAAACATGAGCATGAAAGATAGAGTTCTAACAATAAGACATAGCAACTATGTTGTAACATGAAAAGGTACAAACAAAAGATCATGAATAACAATGCATTGAAATACGTTTGTTTGTTTATCATATATAAAACATAATAAGAGTGGTATTCAGCTTGTCCCTCACGGTATAGCAAAACATAAATGCATAGGACACCTTCAAAGTTCATAAGGGTGACTAGATACAAATAATTTAAGAACAAGAAATATCAAAGTTATGAATCAATCAACAAGTTTTGGGATAATGCACATTAAACTAAGAATGCCCACTATTCTTTCTCAATTGGTGCATAAAGATAGAAGATGGAGACTAAACATAAAAGTAAAAAGAAAGTCCCTTCACAAGGGAAGCAGGGATTTCAAGTTTCAAAAAGAGCTTCCAAAAATTATGGTACTTATTAGCTTTCAGCTCTCATTGCCCCTATCATAAGCATCTTTAGGTGACTAAGGTTAAAGTGACACAAATATGAGGATATGCTTGACAAGTTATAAGTTGAAAATCTCATGCCCCTTGCTTACGAGTACCGAACCTCATGCTACTCAACTTTAGTCACAAGTAAGTTCTTGTCATTGTAAGTACATGTGTATCATGGAGAACCGCCAACGGGGTACCCCTTGCCCCATGACACAGGAGCTTTCCCATATCAAAATGACAAGGCAACAGACAATGAGCATCTTAGTGATCTTTTTATTTGCTGCATAGGTTTTTATTGAGGATGCTTCATAGAATGCTCACTATGGTTATGCTGCAAGTTTCCACCGTAATTAGGCATGGCTTAGGCTAGCCGCCCAGGCGTTTCTCTAACACACATACAAACTCCATGAGCTTACAATCTCCCCTTTTATTTCGCACCGACGGGATCCATAAACAAAAGAACATGATATCAACTGAATAATAAGTGCAATGTTGAAAGCGTTCCCCATGACAACATGGTTATGCTAATCCACAACTTATAAAGTGCAAGCGTATAAGCAACATATATGGACACAATGGTTCAAGTTTATTAAGTGCAAGAAATTAAAGTGTGCCATCAAGTTTGTCAGAGCTTTAATCACTAATTTTCACATAACAAAAGTTCAATTTGGAAGGTAGATAAAATCATGAATATACTTGGAATGGTGTAACACACCATGCATAGGAATTTATAGTGGACTCTTTGGAATAACTTGGTTTCTTGGGAGTTGGATGCATGAGTAGAACTCATACTCAGTATAGGTGGAGGCTAGCAAAAGACTGGGAGCGACCAACTAAGAGAGAAATAATGGCCATAATCATGCAAAGCGATAAAACATTATTAATTAAAGCATAAAGTGATATTACAAGTCAAAAAATAAATGATCATAGAGGCTATGGTGACTGGTTCATAGTCTTAACATGGTGTAAGCATGTGCCAAGTTAACCAAATAAAGCATCAAAGGAGAATACCACAATATTATGCTTTTGTATGCTAAAACAACGCATGATTCTTTCGAGGCACATTAAGCAATCTCAATTGTTTGAAACAAGTCATGCTACAACAATAATCAGTAAGCATATGGTCAGAGCAACATCTAGCATGACATGATAAAGTCTAAGTCATAGTCAAACCAAGATTCCATTTGTACCACTATAAGCATGAAACTTCCTACTCTTTTCCAACACCAATCGAAAACTAAAGCTAAACGCAGTGCTAGCAAAGGAGAACACTCACAGAACAATAAGAGTGAAAACTAGAGTGTTCTAGGAAATGAATAACGGGGTGTGTCGCTCTCCAAAAGAAGTGTGTTGGGATCCAACCAACTTATTGCAACAAATAAAGCAAAAGAAAACTAAAAGCAAAGACGCTCCAAGAAAAACACATAGTGCATAAGGTAATAAAAATTAAGTGTCTTGAAAGAAGACCTGAGATTACTGATGAAGAAGGGGATGCCTTGGGCATCCCCAAGCTTTGACGCTTGTACTTATTGAATATTTCTTGGGGTGACATGGGTGACATACCCAAGATTGAGATTTTGTCCATTCTTTATCTCATCACATTATTCTTCCCTACACTTGAAAATTTCCTTCATACAAAGCTTCACATAAACTTCATTAGCAACATTAGCAACATTAGTGTATTCAAGATAATAAGTCTTTGGGTTCAGTTTCAACACAAGTAAAACTTCCATTAAAACGCAAGCTACTATAGCAATTCCTTCTAAAAGCTCAAGTGATCAAAGAGAACTCAAAGAGAAAGAGATTAAGAGGCAAATGCAAATAATGGCAGAAATCTGTCAAAACAGACCAGCAGGTAAATACTGATTTTTCGAAGACCTTATGTTGCTCAAATTTAAAAGTGCTAAACTCACGAAAGTTGTGTAATAACCTGGGGCATCAGAACAAAAAATTACAGCTCAATCCGACGTTCTGTGATTTTTCATGATTTTTTACAGTGACGTACAGAAATCTATTTTGGGACAACAACTTCCCCATATCTTACTTCCCTCTCATTAGAGGTTATTCTTGGCACAAAAACCAAACAAAAAGGATAAGGAGAGGTTATTACAAAGGCAATAACTTCCAAGACTCAACAAAACAAAAATAAACTGAAAGTAAAAATATAATGGGTTGTCTCTCAAAAGCTCTTTATTTATAGCCATTAAGATATGCATGATAGTTTCGATGATGCTCACATAAGAAATATGAATTGAAGTAAAAAGAGAGCATCAAGAAGCAAATATGGAACAAATTTAAGTCTTACCCACTTCCTATGAAAAATAATCTTGTAAAGAAACAAGTCATGAAAGCACAAAGCAACAAACATAGGAAAGCAAAACAAGTGCAACTTCAAAAATTTCAACATAAAGAGGGGAAACTTAATATTGTTGAGATACATAAAACCATGTTTCCCTCTCTCATAATAAATTTCAGTAGCATCATGAATAAAATTAATAATATAACTATCACATAAAACATTCTTATCATGAGCCACATGCATATAATCATTATTACTCTCCACATAAGCATAGTTATTCTTATTAATTATAGTGGGAGCAAATTCAACAAAATAGCTATCATTATTATTCTCATCACCATAATCATCAATTATAGGAGGCATATTGTAATCATCATAAGCAATAGAATATCTATCTTCCAAAGTGTGTTCGTTTGTAAACATATCATCATTGGAAGGAACATGGATAGCACTAATAGTACAACAATTATTAATATCATCATTTTCAGAATTGGTACCAAAGAGATTTTCAATATCAAAAGTAGTGTGCTTTTCCCAATCATGATCACTACTATAGGTAACAGGCATAAGAACATCATCGAGTTCAGACTCATCAAAAACTATAATAGGAGCAACATGCTTAGGGGAAAATACCGTTTCCTCCCTCCTTTTACTCCTCCTCTTCTTCTTTTTCTTCTTCTCTTTAGGAGGGAGAGGCTTGAAAGGAAGCTTCTCCATATACCCTGGTTTATTGTTAGAGACAATAGAAGAAACTTTGGAGGATTCCTCCTTTTCATTAATAAGAACAAAACACATATTAGTCCTATCATATTTTGGTAAAATCTCATCTTTTATAATATTTTGTATGTAAGTATTTGTATGGAAATTATCAACACAATAAAGATGACAACCCCATGCAGGACGCTATTCATATCAAAAGCACTCATACCTACCAAAGAAGTTTTTCTTGATAACTCTTCACACCCCCAAAATAATGTAAGTTCATCATGCTGATTAGGAGTGATCATTTTATCACAATACAAACATGCAGTACTCATTGAATTAGAAGGGATATTATTATGGCCTGAGCATTGAAAATTGAAATGACCCACTTCAAAGCAAAGTTCACAAATAAAAGGATAGAGGGCACAAACTTTTTTACCAAGATCATTTAGAGCCCTATACCACGTTCTAGTTTTTTCATTCCTATGGGTGATACAATATTCTTCTTCAATTTGATTCTTTTCACAAGGTCTGTGTACTCCACAAATATTAACATGCTTATAAGAAATAGTACTTTCAGAGGTTTGAGCATGTTTATTGCTATCATTAATAACAATTTCATTTTTCATGCAAGTGTCTTTAAAAGGTTCATGATACATGTCCCATTTTTCTTTAGGAGCATTAATATGAGAAATAAAGGCTTTACAAAAATTAACAAGAATTTGAGAATCAAAACCATATTTAGCACTAAGTTCTTGAAAATTAGCAGTTTTAGCGAAAGACTTAATGCAATCATACTCATAACTTATACCTGGTTCTTTACCTTTGTCGTTATCCCAATCTTCGGTATTGCTTTGAATTGCTTCAAGAAGATCCCACTTAGCTTTGACCTCCTTACTTGTGAAGGATCCCTCTAAACAAGTATCTAGATAGTCCTTGTAATATCCTGAAAGCCTTGCATAAAAATTATTAATAACAATATTACTGGGGAGCTCATAAATGGGACATTTGAGCATTAGTGACTTCAATCTCCCCCATGCTTTGTTAATACTTTCTCCATCATGAGGATGAAAATTATAAATATAATTCCTATCTTTATGAATTTCATCAGAAGGATAAAATTTAGAGTAAAAGAGAGATTCAAGTTCCTTCTACTCCGAATGATGAGGATCGTCTAGTAGCTCATACCACCCCCTTGCTTTGCCCTTAAGTGATAAAGAGAATAGCTTCCTCTTAACTTGGTTCATTGAAATACCTGCACACTTGAACAACTCGCATATTCATGTATAAAGAGTAAATGATCACCAGGATGGACACTTCCATCTCCAAAATAACAGTTATTCATAACACGTTCAACAATTTCCATAGGTATTTTAAAAGGGACGCTTTCAGTATGTGTATTTAAAATATCACAAGTATCATTAGAATTACCACATATAGGAGATAAAGTATCATCAGAGCAAATTTTCTCCTCTAAAGCTGGGGAACTAAAAATATCATTTTCATAAAAACTAACTTCCCCAAGCTTAGACGTTTCCATAGCATTAGTAACAAAGGTGTTCAAAAAATTCATACTAATAACATTGCTATTAGCATGCAAAGAAAGTTCCATGGGTTTTTTAAATTTTTTTCAAACCATTTATGTTCTACCTTAGGAAAAATACTAAAAAGCTCTCTATTTTTGTTGTTGTTTTCCATTAAACCTAACTAGTGAAAATAAAAACAAGAAACAAAAAGATATAATTGCAGAATCTAAAGGAAATAACTTCGAGCACTCACACACCAGCAACAGTACTAGAAGATAGCTTGGTAGCCAGAGGATGTGAGTACCTTTTTACCTTACCTCCCCAGCAACGGCGCCAGAAAATAGCTTGATGTCTACGCACACTTCTATTCTTGTAGACAGTGTTGGGCCTCCAACTGCAGAGATTTGTAGAACAACAGCAAGTTTCCCTTAAGTGGATCACCCAAGGTTTATCGAACTCAGGGAGGAAGTGGTCAAAGGTATCCCTCTCAAGTAACCCTGCTATCAAGATACAAGAAGTCTCTTGTGTCCCCAACACACCCAATACACTTTCCAGGTGTATAGGTGCATTAGTTCTGCGAAGAGATAGTGAAATACAAGTAATATGGGTGATTATAAGTGGTAATTGCAATCTGAATTAAGAGTGGCAGTAAGCAAACATGTACAGGACTAATTGTAAACAGTATTTCGATGCTTAGAAACAAGGCATAGGGATCATACTTTCACTAGTGGACACTCTCATATAAATATCTTCTCTTCATTATGCTACCCTGAACTACTCTCCGGTTGGATGATGTACGGGTATAACAGCACACCTTAAAGTCCGCATTCCCCATCTAGATAACCCCTCACTGTCACCTTGAGCGCTAGATGGTTCCAACAAACACCACAATCTCATAGAGACATCCAACTCAAATTATACTCATGATAAGTATTTATGTAACCTTAGCCAAAGTGCCACACGGTGTGCACATAGTTAACTTCACACACGTGGGAATAAGCAGAGATTAATTAAAGCACTTGAGTAGCAGAATAGATCCTAGATTACAAAGCTCATGATCTCAATAAGATCATGCATAGGGAGAGATATGAACACATAGCTACTTGTACCCTTAGACTCGAGAGAGAACTACCCCCTCCTCATCATGGGAGTCAGCAACGGCGATGGAGATGGAGGTGGAGTTGATGGAGATGGCTTCGGGGGCACTTCCCCGTCCCGGCAGGGTGCCGAAACAGAGACTTCTGTCCCCCTTATCTCCTCTTCGGTGGCAGCGGCACTGCGGAACTTTTCGTGGAATTCTGATCCTCCTCCTAGGGTTTTCGTCTTGGCGGGTTTATATAGGTGAAGAGGCGAGGTCGGTTGCCGCTCGAGGGGCCCATACCAGGGGCTGGCGCACCTACGGGGCCGTGCCACCCTATGGTGTGGCCGCCTCGTGGCTCTCCTCTTTCTCTTCTTTGGACTTCTGTGTCGTGTCGGGAAAATAGGAACTTCGGCTTTTGTTTCGTCCAATTCTGAGAATATTTCTTTGCTAGCTTTTCTGAAACCAAAAACAGCAGAGAATAGGCAACTAGCACTGCGACATCTTGTCAATAGGTTTGTTCCAGAACATGTATAAAAATGCCTCAAAGTGTAGACAAAACATAAGATAGTTGATACAAAACAAGCATGGGGCATCAAAAATTATAGATACGTTTATGACGTATCAGGCTATTCCGTGGAGAACCTCCAAACATTCAATGGTTGCAGAATTTATAGGATATTATGACGCCACAAGGCATGCGATATGGTTAAAGAAATTCATACCCGACTTGAAAGTGGTAGATTGCATTGACAAACCACTAAAGATGTACTGTGACAACGAGCCCGCATTATTTTTTGCTCACAACAACAAGTCAAGTAATGCTTCCAAACCAATAGATATAAAGTATTATGTTGTGAAAGATAAGATCCAGGATCACACTATACGACTCGAGCATATAATGACAAAGGATATGCTTGCGGATCCGCTAACGAAAGGCTTACCACCCAATGTGTTCAAGGAGCACTTAGCCGACATGGGTTTAAGGGAAAACCTATGATTCCTGGATCATAAGTGATGGGGATATGCCGAATGGGGTATGCCCAGCAGGACATTTCGACTGGGCCAAGGGCCTTGCAAGTGGGCCTGCAGGACGGCGACTGGAAAGCGACTGAAAGCGAGCCTGGTGACTGGAAGCTGGAGGCCCAGAAGCGTATCTGAAGCCCAGCCGGATTAGGTCAAACCCTCCGAATCCTTGACTGGTTCGGATGTATATCTGTAAACGCTAGCGAGGTACCCCTTATATAAACCTCCCTAGGGTTCCTTCTATACTCACGTTCCATCATACACCCCTTCTGAGAGACTCACAGCCTAGCCGCCGAGCTTGCCACCCATGTAACCCGCTCGCCACTAATACAATCTAGCAGGAGTAGGCCTTTACCCTCCGGGGGACGAACCTGGGTAAACTCATGTGTCTCTGCCCCCATCTTTCTCCGCAAATGGGCACCAGCTCTTGCCCTCAATCTTATCAATCGCTACCCCTGGTAGCGACTGCTATGGTCATTCCCACGATTGTGGCGCCCACCATGGGGCATGGTCGGTCTGGCCTGAGTTCTGCGACGAGACCCTATTCGCCAATCGATCGGCCGATCGCCACAGGCCATATGATCGCCATTAGCCAGATCCTTCAGATCCTGCACAACAGCTACATCCTGGCGTCACGCCCAATCACACACAGCGCAGTGATGCTAGTCGGCACCATCAACTAGTTCGTCGGCTTCACCGACACAGTCGACCCAGCGGGAACGATGATCGTCAGCGGATCGCCACCATGCCGCGATCTGCTCTCGGAGCACCAGTCCGCTCCATCAGCCGCCTCACCACCGAGTACGACTCGGCCGCCATCAACATGGCTTGGACTGATGCCGCCGTGGACGATGTCGCTCTTGACGATGACGCTGACTTGGCGACCCGTGCCTCGGTCACCGGATCCATCACCGCCTTATCACGTGAGGACTCCATCACGCGGGTATCCAACCATGAGGATTTTGAGGACCCCTCCATCCTCAGGATCTTCGACTCTGACTCCGGATCGGAGTCTCTTGAGGACTTCCGCACGAGATCCAATCGGTTGAACATGATCTACATGGAGGGCACCACGACTACCCCGCCAGATCCATTCTCCATGCTGATCCCGCCAATCGCAATAGCGACGAGGGTGGAGGAAGCCCGCTTGCGCCTAGAAGAGGCGATGGCAAGGAGCAGGCCGAGCGCGAGAAGTTCCGCCGCGAGCGGCAAATGGCACAGGAGCTGTCGCTCTACCATCAGCGCTGCATTAGGACCTGCCTACACTCCAATGTCCAGGGCCGCGTCCTGAACTTCAACGACGAAAGCGATCCCGTGCACGCGGCCGAGCGCAAATACTGCGAGAATGCGTCGCCCAGCGGTAGCAACCGCCCTCCACCCGGAGCACCTGTGACCGGAGCCCCATTGCCACCCATAGGTCACGCGCCTCCACCAGACCAGCCGCTGATCATCATCTCGCCGCAAGCCCGTGACGCCAATGGGCTCCCATTGTACTCCACCCCGATGGACAACGTCATCACGGCAGACGGTGTAGTCGCCCACCTCGACATCCAAGGAGAGGGCGCACTATAGATCCAATACGCCAAGGCCCTACTCACTAGGGCCGTCGAGCAGCAAGCCGCGGGAGTCGACCCGCGGGGGCGGATGTATTCCCACTCATCGACAAGAAGGGCGGCCTCAAGCGGCCCTCCAACTATCGCCAACTCCCTCAACTGCCCACCGCCCGAGCCCCTATTGCACCAACCACGGTCCGCCAACCCCGCGCTCTCCACCAACGAGCCGCGACTTGTGAACAACACGGTCGCTGCCAACGGCCAACTCATCGACGCAAGGACGCACATCGTCAACAATCAGGCCTGGCGGGCGCGCTAGCCCAACGATCTGAGGCACACCCTCACGAACCGCGACGACCCCGAGCCAAGGGGCTTGCTCAGCCGAGTCGGCCCTTAGTGCTCCGGACCAATGATCCGAGGCGAGAAGTACGCTGCCAACTTCAAGGCACCCAAGGAGATCGAAAAATACGATACAACGTATGACCCAACGGTTGGGCTGGACACGTACCTGATGGCCATGGGAATCGCCAGCCACACCGACCTTCTCACCGCTTGCTACCTCCCCCGATGATGGAGGGAGCGACCAGGCAATGTATCAACACCCTCCCTACGGACAGCATTGGCTCATGGGAGGAGATGCGCAACGTCTTCATAAGGCACTTCGAGGGCTCCTACACCCGTGCCACCACCATCGAGGACCTGGAGCGATGCATCTAGGGGCACCGCGAGTCGACCCGCCACTGGATCTAGAGGTGACAGGAACTGTGGATCAACGCCTCCGGCATCCACCTGGACACGGCGATCCACAGCTTCAAGAAAGCATGCCGTTATGAGCCTCTGGTTGCTAAGATCATGAGGGTGTACTGGACGCACGACAACATCCCTGACCTCCTCGAGATTGCCAAGCGCTACACGGAGGAGGACCCCAACCAAGACTACGACGATGAGTCAGGGGGAAGACGCCACACCAGCGTCAATGAAAACAGGCGACAGTGGGACATACGCTACACAACACTCGCCTCACTAGCAAGCGCCGCCGTGACGGGCGAGTCGACTTCGTCGCCAACGCCATCTACGGGCAACACGACCTAAAGAACTTCCGCCGCGACGGAGGAAACTACCGCGACATCGAAAATTATCACGCCAACAATGCGGTGAAGCCGAAATTCGACCCCGCCGCCCTGCTCAACCAGCCCTGTGTCTACCACAGTAGGGAGGGGAACCCCACCACCCACATCACCGCATACTACCATTCTCTGAAGGAGATTGAGAAGGGAAGGCGGGCAAGGGATGACCCCAACAACAACCCGCCAAGGGGCAACAGCAACGCCGGCAGATTCGGCAACGCCGTTGGCTCGCTGCACGCCTTCACTAGACTCGGCACCAATCGCGAGAAGAAGGTTCTCACCCACGCAGTCGCTGTCAATGCGATGACCTAGGTCGACATCCCCTGCTTCCTCAACTGGTCCGAGCAAAGCATCACCTGGAGTCGCCAAGACCACGCGCCCAGGATCGAGTACCCAGGGCAAGTGGCTCTGGTGGTCAGGCCCAAAGTGGCCGACTACTGGCTACCCAAGACGCTGATGGACGGCGAAAGCTCCATCAACATCATGTACTTGGACACATTCAAGAGGCTCCACCTCCCGAAGTCGGCGATCGAGTTGACACTCACCATCTTCCACGACATCGTCCCCGACGGGAAGGCGTACCCGATCGGCAAGGTGACGCTGCCAGTCACCTTCGACACATCAGAGAACTTCCTCACCGAGCGGATCATCTTTGAGCTGGTGAAGTTCCGCAGCCCCTACCACTACATCCTGGGGCACCAGGCGTTCGCCAAATTCATGGTGACCCTTGATCACCCACAAGTATAGGGGGTGTATCACAGTATTTTTGATAAGTAAGAGTGTCGAACCCAACGAGGAGCAGAAGGTGCTGGCTAGTGGTATGGATCAGGAATTCTCTGCAAATACTTAGCAAACGGATTTTTAGGGGTTTTTGATAAAGCAAGTAAACAAAGTACGAGTAAATAAAATACAGTAGGAATATATGCAGCAAGTGGCCCAATCCTTTCTTTAGCAAAGGACAAGCCGGTTGTATTTCTATAGATGATCAAACATTCTCGAGGACACATGGGAAGACTGTCAAGTGCTTTCGCTTCATATAGTTGATTAATCTTCTTTAGCTTGCTAAGTGTTGTGTGGGTGAACCTATGCTAATGTACCGTCCCATCCAAGAATAATACATACTTGTGATTTTACCCCTTGCAAACATCCGTAAGTACAAGAAACTAATTAAGGTAGAAACCTAACCACAACTTTAAACTCTAAGACCCTTACGTCCCTTGTGCAATGGTTTCCTAACGGGGGTTCAGGTTTCTGTCACTCCGGCAACCCCTACGATTAGTAGCCAAATACACAATGCATTTCCCTAGGCCCATATAGGTGAAGTGTCATGTAGTCGACGTTCACATGACACCACTAGAAGAAGTACACCACAACTTAAATAACAATCTATTGAATCTTTCTCAACACAACTCCACTACTAACAACAAGACTTCTCCCATGTCCTCAAGAACAAAACGAACTACTCACAAGACATCATATGGATCATGATCAGAGATGGAATAATGATGTATAACAATCTGAACATAAAAAATAATTCAATGGTTCACTCAATAGCATCAACTACAAAGAGTAATCAACACCGGGAAAGTTTCCCCTATGAACTATGCAAGATTCAACACAATTTTTACATCAATATGGAGATGGTGATGAGGGTGCTGATGGTGATGATGATGATCCCGATAAAGTCCAGCTTGATGGTGGTGTTGATCGCGATGATCTCCCCTCTCCGGGAAGGAATTCCCCAGCAGAAATATGTCTGCCGAAGAGATCTTTCTCTCTCGGTGTTTTCCGCCCCGCAGAGGCGGCAGAATCTTTCTGTGGTTGCTCCTTGAGTCTTAGGGTTTCGTGGGGATGATATACGCCAGAGGGTAGAGGCTGGAGTGGGCCAGGGTGGCCACACCACTCCCAGGCGCGGCCTAGGCCTGCCCGCGCCATGGGGTGGTGTGGGCCCCCTGTGGCCCACCTCCACTCCATCTTCTGGCATCCTGAGTCTTCTGGAAAAATAGGATTTTCCGTATATTTTCCCGGATTTTCGGATCTTCGCGAATTTTGCCTCCAAACAGCACCTTTTCCATCAGAATCCTGACTGCAGCGGTCCATGCTCCAAAAGTCATCAACCATGCAAAAATAGATGAAATAACATAAGTATCACCTCTCAATATGAAATATATCAATGAATAATAGTGAATTAAGACATATAATAGTGATGCAAAATGGATGTATCAACTCCCCCCAAGCTTAGACTTCGCTTGTCCCCAAGCGAAACTGAGCTCAATAAACATGGCCTCATGTTTATGGAGTGAAGAGTCGATAAAAGAATACGGACAAGAAGCATCACATTCATCAAAAGCATAGATCATAATAGAAGACAACTCACTATTATATAACTCAACTTGCAATGAGTAAAGGAAACACAAATAAAGATACATAAAGTGAATCATAATTGGTAATGGCAAACTTAGCTCTTGGTCGAAGAATAGTTGATAATTTGCTGGAGTTCACAAATAGCTGGTTTTTCAATGAAAGCTTTCAAAGTAGTAAACATCAAGATAAGAGCAATGTGCAAAACAAGGGACATAAGACATGATTGCATAAATCATCATATGAATGAATGAAACACATCAACTCAAAATACTTGCTGAGATAGAAGGGAATAGGTTTACTGACTCAACTACTAAGTAAAATAAAGGCCCTTCATAGAGGGAAGCAGGGATTGCAAGTCTCATAAAGAGCTCCCAAAAATTATGATACTTACTAGGTTTCAGCTCTCATTGCCCCTATCATAGGCATCTTTAGGTGATTAAGGTTAAAGTGATCAAAATGAGGATATGCATTGACAAGTTGTAAGTTGAGAATCTCATGTCCCTTGAATAGGAGGGCCGCTCCTCATGCTACTCAAGTTTAGTCACCGGTAAGTTCTTGTCATCGTAAGCATATGTGTATCATTGAGAACCGCCAACGGGGTACCCCTTGCCCGATGATACGGAAGAATCCCCATATCAAAATGACAAGGCAAGCAGACAACAAGTATCTCAGCAATCTTCTTATTTACCATGGGAATATGGTGCT
Organism: Avena insularis; assembly: GCA_023614405.1. Taxonomy (NCBI): domain Eukaryota; kingdom Viridiplantae; phylum Streptophyta; class Magnoliopsida; order Poales; family Poaceae; genus Avena; species Avena insularis. The sequence goes on from CM042694.1 coordinate 204,593,994, forward strand.
TTTTTATCTCTTTCCTCTTTTCATAATATCTCTTTTTTTCTTTTCTCCTTTTTTTTCTCAATCTCTATCTCTTTTTTTTATAAGAAGAATGCTTCATAGATACTCGTTATGGTTACGCTGCAGGTTTCCACCATGTCAGCATGGATTAGACCAGCGGCCCAGGCGTTTCTCTAACACACATGCATAACTCCATGGACTTACAAGATCCCCTTTCATTTCACACCGACGACATCCATAGACAAAAGAACATGATATCAACTTGGTACAAAGTACCAGTGCAATGTTGAAAGCGTTCCCCATGACAGCATGGTTCTGCTAATTCACAACTTACAAAGCGCAAGCATATACGCAACATAGGTGAGCATAATGGTTCAAGTTTATTAAATGCAAGAAAGTAAAGTGTGCCATCAAGTTCGTGAGAGCTTTAATCACTAATTTTCACATAACAAGTTTAATTTGGGAGGTAGATAAAACAAGAATTTACTTGGAATAACAATAATGCTACTAGGTAGGTATGGTGGACACAAATGGCAAAGGTTTTGGTTTAAAGGAGGTGGATGCACGAGAAGAATTCCCTCTCAGTACAGGTTTTTGGCTAGCAAGGCTGGGTAGTAAGTACAAGAGTTGAAGGAAACAAACAAACATACAAGTGATAAAGACAAATATGCAATCTTCCTTGGAAGCACAAAAGATCTTAACTAGAGAATACTAGACTTATGAGCAAATCAAGAAAGAAAGATGATGAAATTATTTTCCTCTAGAGTACTTCTATCTTTTTCTTTTCAACTCTCAAAAAGGCGTTGCTACTGACCAAGCCAGGTTTGCCAAAACCAACTAAATTAACTCAATGATCCCAGAGTGCTACCAATACTAACAACAAGATCAATCATATAACCATGCATTGAAAACTAATATAAGCTATGCAAAAGAGTGAATGATAGAACTTCTCATTAATATTCCATAACGGAAACTCACACCAAGGGATACATATCTAACGAGAGAGGGGACACTTCCATAATGCAAACCATACTACATAATAACTCCTCTATTCATGATATGACTCTACTAAAAAGGTAAAAAGATAGAAGATAGTGATATGATACCGTGGCACTCCCCCAAGCTTGGAACAAACCAAGGGGATGCCAAACCTGATGACGAATTACTCCTTCGGAGGTGGTGGTAATATTTTCTTAGTTGTCGTGAGGAAATCTTCCAGCATCTTGCGAAGCCTATTATTCTCCCATTGAAGCATGTCCACCTTCCTCTGCAGGTCTCGATACTTATCACAGAACTCCTTAGTGACTCGTAGGGCTTCCGCGGATGCAGGGCAAGAGACTAAAGGTACCAACCCCTGCTTGGGGTCTTGAGGATCCTCCTCCATGGGCTCCTTCCCTTTATCCATGGAAGACACCATTGTGATTCTAAGCTTTCAAAGAGTATGTCCTGACAGAAACAGATCGAAACAAAAACACGACGAAAACATGATATACGGACCTCGGGGGATCCGGGGGGTTATATACTACGAAGTTTCATAACAAAAGGAAGGTACTGGGAGAAAACGAGTCGGAGGCGGAGTCCTGGGTGGACTCACCACCTGGTGGCGTGGCCAGGGTTGGGCCCGTGCCACAGGGTGGTGTGAGACACCCTGGCTCCGTTTCCGTCCCTTTTTCGCCTCGTAGCTTTCCTTATTGACTGAAAACTGCAAAAATATAGTTGGTTTGTATTTTCGCGGAACTTTTCTTACCAGAACTGTTACCTATTTGAACACGGACTCTGCAGGTCTCTGAATTTGGTATCTAGTAGATTCTTTCGGAGTCACCACTTGAATAAAATCAATATCTTCATCTTTATACACTTATTACTTGAGGCATAAAATCTTTCTCTTCCTTATTACACCATTATCTCCACTTCCTGGAAATTTCTTTCACACAAAACTTCACACAGTTCTCATTAGCAACATTGGTATATATGAAGTGATAAAACCTTTTGAGTCCAACTTCAACTGAAAACCAACAAAACAAAAGCTACTGTAGCAACTCCTTCCGAAAACCCAAAAAGAATTCAAAAAGGAAATCGAATAAAGAAGCAAATGCAAGATTGGCAAAATCTGTCAAAACAGACCAGCAGGTAAAGATCAATTTGTTCGAAAATCTTATGTTGCTCAAATCAAAAAGTGCAAAACTAACGAAAGTTAAATAACAACCTGGGGCATAAGCACAAACAATTACAACTCAATTTGACATACAGAGATCTCTCACGAATTTTTACGGTGAAGCACAAAAATCTGTTTCGGGACAGCAACTTCCCCAAATATTACTTCTCTCTCATTAGAGGTTGATCTTGACACAAAAACCAAACAAAACGGATAAGGAGCGGTTATTACCGAAGTAATAACTTCCAAGACTCAAAGAAACACAAACAAACTGAAAGCAAAAATAGATTGGGTTGTCTCCCAAAAAGCTCTTTCTTTATAGCCATTAAGATGGGCATGATAATTTTGAAGAAGCTCTCATAGGGATATGAATTGAAGTGAAAGAGAGCATTAAGAAGAAAAAACACCCACACATTTAAGTCTAACCCACTTCCTATGCAAGGGGATTTTGTAAACAAACAAGTTATTGAAACCAAAGGCAACTTGCATAAGAAGGCAAAAGAAACGCAATATAAAAACTTTCAGCATAAAACGAGGAAACTTGATATTATTAAGATGCATAAGAACACTTTTCCCTCTCTCATAATAACTTTCAATATCATGCATAAACTTAACAATATATCTATCACAAGGACTATCATAGCAATGATCACTTATTCTAACAGAAAACACGGGAATACTAGCTCTCATAACACTACTTTGTGAAACAATATTAGAGGTATCCTTACAAAGGATAGGGTATCCCTCTTTTTCATACTTAGTGACAAAGTCTTTCACACTTGCTATTATAGGTTCATCAACCATTTGTTTATCAGGTTCAACAGCCTTATTCATACTTTCATTAACCACCATACTAGCTATCATAGAATGTTCCTTTACCTTAATTGGGAAAGGCATTTTCTCAATATAAGGTTTAGGTAAAACATGATTAGCAGTATAAACTTCAGTATTTCTTGCAGGAACACTCTTAGCAACATCTTTATAAGGTTCGTGATACTTATTCCACTTCTTTTTAGGCACTTCAATATAAGAAGCAAAAGCCTTAAAATAAGAAGCAATAGCTTGAGAGTCTAGACCATAAGAATTTTTAATATTTTGAAAGTCATCAGTTCCCATAAAAGATTCAATGCATTCATAATCATAATTTATACCTGACTTTCTACCTTTGTCATTCTCCCAAGCTTCAGCATTGTCTTGAATACGATCCAGAAGGTCCCATTTAGCTTCTTCTTCCATACGAGTGAATGATCCAGCACAAGAAGCATCCAATAAATCCTTATCATGTAGAGGGAGCCTTGCATAAAAGTTATTGATAATAATATTGTTGGGGAGCTCATGAATGGAACATTTGAGCATTAGTAACTTCAATCTCCCCCAAGCTTGAGTTGTACTCTCTCCATCAAGAGGCCAAAAGTTGTATATTTGATTCCGATCTTTATGAATCTCACTAGGAGGATAAAACTTTGAATAAAAGAGAGGCACTATTTCCTTCCATTCTAGAGCTTTACCATTCTTTAGCACCTTATACCATTCTTCAGCTCTTCCTTTCAGAGATAATGAGAATAACTTCTTCTTAACTTGATCTGTAGTAATACCTGCACACTTGAACAACCCGCATAATTCATGTATAAAGAGTAAATGATCACCGTGATGGACAGTTCCATCCCCAACATAATAGTTATCCATAACATGATCAATAATTCTTGTAGGTATTTTGAAAACATCTTTCTCAGCAGGTGGTGGATTATCTACTACCTTAGTAGTGGTAGTAGCATTACCAAATAAGAAACTCGGCGAATTATCCATAACAAAAATAAAGCAACTAGCAGAAGTAAACAATACTCACAGTATAAGTTTCCTTTACCAGTTCCACTCTCCAATAGCGCTTCACTCCTCAGCAACGACACCACAAAAAAGTCTTGATGACCCACAAGTATAGGGGGTGTATCGCAATATTTTTGATAAGTAAGAGTGTCGAACCCAACGAGGAGCAGAAGGTGCTGGCTAGTGGTATGGATCAGGAATTCTCTGCAAATACTTAGCAAACAGATTTTTAGGTTTTTTTGATAAACCAAGTAAACAAAGTACGAGTAAATAAAATACAGTAGGAATAAATGCAGCAAGTGGCCCAATCCTTTATGCAGCAAAGGACAAGCCGGTTGTATTTCTATAGATGACCAAACGTTCTCGAGGACACATGGGAAGACTGTCAAGTGCTTTCGCTTCATATAGTTGATTAATCTTCTTTAGCTTGCTAAGTGTTGTGTGGGTGAACCTATGCTAATGTACCGCCCCATCCAAGACTAATACATACCTGTGATTATACCCCTTGCAAACATCTGTAAGTACAAGAAAGTAATTAAGGTAGAAACCTAACCACAACTTTAAACTCTAAGACCCTTACGTCCCTTGTGCAATGGTTTCCTAACGGGGGTTCGGGTTTCTGTCACTTCTGCAACCCCTACGATTAGTAGCCAAATACACAATGCATTCCCCTAGGCCCATATAGGTGAAGTGTCATGTAGTCGACGTTCACATGACACCACTAGAAGAAGTACACCACAACTTAAATAACAATCTATTGAATCTTTCTCAACACAACTCCACTACTAACAACAAGACTTCTCCCATGTCCTCAAGAACAAAATGAACTACTCACAAGACATCATATGGATCATGATCAGAGATGGAATAATGATGTATAACAATATGAACATAAACAATAATTCAATGGTTCACTCAATAGCATCAACTACAAAGAGTAATCAACACCGAGAAAGTTTCCCCTATGAACTATGCAAGATTCAGCGCAATTGTTACAGCAATATGGAGATGGTGATGAGGGTGCTAATGGTGATGATGGTGGTGATGGTGGTGATGATGGTGGTGATGATGATGATGATCCTGATGAAGTCCAGCTTGATGGTGGTGTTGATGGCGACGATCTCCCCTCTCCGGGAAGGAATTCCCCCGGCAGAAATCTGTCTGCCGGAGAGATCTTTCTCTCTTGGTGTTTTCCGCCCCGCATAGGCGGCGGAATCTTTTTGTGGTCGCTCCCCGAGTCTTAGGGTTTCATGGGGATGATATACGCCAGAGGGGAGAGGCTGGAGTGGGCCAGGGTGGCCACACCACTCCCATGCGCGGCCTAGGCCTGCCCGCGCCATGGGGTGGTGTGGGCCCCCTGTGGCCCACCTCCACTCCATCTTCTGGCATCCCGAGTCTTCTGGAAAATAGGATTTTCCGTATATTTTCCCGGATTTTATGATCTTCATGAATTTTGCCTCCAAACAAAACCTTTTCCATCAGAATCCTGACTGCAGCGGTCCATGCTCCAAAATTCATCAACCATGAAAAAATAGATGAAATAACATAAGTATCACCTCTCAATACGAAATATATCAATGAATAATAGTGAATTAAGACATAGAATAGTGATGCAGAATGGACGTATCAACCCTACACTACGCCTACAACATGATGAAGCTTCCGGGCCCAAGCGGCATCATCACCGTCCACGGCGACCCCGACATGGCCATGGAATACGAAGACAAAGGCGCCAAGCTCACCGAGGCCGTCATCACTGCGGAGACCAACCACGTGGACGAGCTTGCGAAATACGCGAGAAACATCGACAAGGATGACCCCGCCATCATGAAGAAGCCAACCGCCGGAGGCTCAACTGTCGAGGCGACCATGCACACCTGCACCATCGAGCTCGTCCTAGGCGGCTCCAGCCAGATGGTCAGCACCAGGATGAACATGAGTCCTGCATAGGAAAGCGTGCTCATCAGGTTCCTGCGTGAGAATCATGACATCTTTGCATGGAAACCATCCGACATGCCTGGTGTATCAAGGGAACTCGATGAGCACAAACTTAACACCAACCCCAAAGTGCGACCGGTGAAGCAGTTGCTGCCGCCCTTCAATGAAGAGCGCCGCCGAGCAATCGCCGAAGAAGTACAACGTCTACTCATCGCAGGCTTCATTTGGCCCATCAAGTACTCCAAGTGGCTGGCAAACCCAGTCCTGGTTCTGAAAAAAAACAACACCTGGAGAATGTGTATCGACTACACCAACCTCAACAACGCCTGCCCGAAGGAAGAGTTCGTCCTACATCTATTAGATCATCGACTCGACCGCGGGATCAGAGTCGCTATGCTTCCTTGACGCGTACTCTGGTTACAACCAGATCGAAATGGCGGTCGAGGATGAAGGGAATATGCCCGAGAGGCAATAATAAAGTGGTTATTATCTTATTCCTTGTTTATGATAAATGTTTATTTTGCATGCTATAATTGTATTAATTTGTAAACGTTAATACATGTGTGTTTAATAAACAAAAGGAAAGTTCCTAGTTATGCCTCTCTTATAAACTAGCTCGTTGATTAACAAGATGATCAAGGTTTCTTGATCATGGACATTGGATGTTGTTAATAACGAGGTCACAACATTAGTGGAATGATGTGATGAACATTCATCCGAAGTATAGCATTACGATAAAAGTAATTGTGTTTATATTGCTATAACATCAAATGAAGTAATCCTAGTCCTTAGACCATGAGATCATGTCAATCACTAACACTGGAAGAGTATCTTGATAACATCAAACATGACACCGTGAAAGGGTGATTATAAAGGTGGGTTCAGTGCTACGAAAGTGTTATGTAGAGGCTCATGGATCAAGAGTGGGATTTGTCCATCCCGATGACGGATAGATATACTCTAGGACCTCTCGGTGATATCACACTATTTATCTTGCAAGCAAGTGATGAGATCACTAGAATGTTATATCACGGGAACGAGAAAAGAGTGCATGTCGACAACGAGATCAAACTAGGTATGGAGATACCGATGATCGAATCTCGGACATGTAATATATCGCGAGACAAAGGGATTTAGTTACTAGCGTTAAAGGTTCTCAGATCACAGAAGTCATCATTGAATGTGTAGGAGTCAGTATGGATCTCCAGGTCCCGCTTTTGATTATTGATCTAAGAGGGGTCTCGATCATGTCTGCATTATTCGCGAACCATAGGGTGACACACTTAAGGGATACCGACACCATTTGGAGCAAATATGTTTCGGATAAATATTTAAGAAAGCGCTGGAATTATTTCAATAGACACCAAAACTATTTCGGGTGAAATTGCTGAAATTGGTTCTATATGTAATATTGAAATGTTGCAGGGGGTTTTATGTGAATGTTTGTTAATTAAAGTAATTAACAAAATTCTGAATAAAATTAATAAAAGAGTTTTATTAAATGAGAGTGGAGACTTTAAAAGAGAATGTGAAGGGGCATTTTAATGTGGAGGGGGTTACCACCACATGAATGGGGGAGGTGAAGGGACACCCTCCATGGGCGCCAGCCATGGGAGGGGTACCCTCCCCTCCTCCTATAAAAGGCCCCCCATCTCACTCCTTCCTCACACCTCCTCGTGAAGGATCTCTCTCCCCCTCTAGTATTATTCCCCCATGGTCTCGGATTAGCGAGATACATGTTCCCGGTGGCTTTATCTGGAAAGGAGTTGCTGCTTCTGCTGCTTTGCTGGAGCGAGGGACGGAGGTTGTCGGGGTACCGGACGTGTGTGAGATCACGGATGCACCGTTGCTTTGCGGTGCTGGACTTGGTGGTGCTGGACTTGCTGTAGCTGGATGTGATGGACATGCTAGAGCCGGACCTGCTGGACTTCATCACGATCTTGAGATCGGCAAGTGTACGACTACATCATCCACGAGATCCATCTCGTTAACAAAGCTTTGTTGTCTTCGAGGGTAAGTTCTCTATAGATGTATATCCACCCGTTGCTTGTATCTAGTAGATAGATCTTGGCGTATAGTTCCCATCGTAGGGAAATTTTGTTTTCTATGCTGCGAACCCAACAGAGGATGAGGATAAAATGGTGTTCATCATGCCAATCGACGCATTCTGCTACACTGCCATGACGTTTGGCCTCAAGAACACCGGCGCGACCTACCAAAGGTGCATGCAAGAATGCCTCACGAGCCAAATTGGCTACAACATCCACGTCTACATCGACGACGTGGTGGTTAAATCCACCCGCCAGAGCGACTTGCTCGCCGATCTGGCCAAGACCTTCGCGAATTTGCGGAGGTACACAATCAAGATCAACCCAGGAAAGTGCACCTTCGGCGTGCCCACCGGACAGCTCATGTGGTACGTGGTCTCCAAACGAGGCATCAAGGCAAACCCCACCAAGATCGACAACATCACGCGGCTCGGGAAACCCGAGTGCCTGCGCGATGTCCAGAAGCTGGTTGGGCGAGTCATGGCTCTCAGTCGCTTCATCCCCCGGCTCGGTGAGAAGGCGATGCCTCTCTACCGCCTGATGTGCAAGAACCCCATGTTCCAATGGGACGAAGAAGCAGACAACACGCTCAAGACGCTTAAGGAAGTGCTGCTCGCGGCACCGCTGCTCGCCGCCCCAATCGACAAAGAGCTAATGCTCGTCTATGACTCTACGCTGCAGCCTCCACTCGAGTCATCAGCGCCGTGATGGTCATCGAGCGGCCAGAAGAGGGCAAGGAGCGCCCTGTACAACACCCTATTTACTACATCAGCGAGGTCCTAATGGACTCAAGGCAGCGCTACCCGCAGTACCAGAAATTGGTGTACGCGGTCTTCAGAGCCCAACGGCGACTCCCACATTATTTCCAGGAGCACCCCATCAAGGTCGTCTTCTTCGCGATGCTGCAGGACATCATCCGCAATCGCGAGGCGACTGGGCGAGTCGCCAAGTGGGCCGTCTAAATCAGCGCCCACAATATCAAGTACGAGCCACACAAAGTGATCAAATCGCAAGCCTTGGCCGATTTCCTCGTCGATTGGGAAGAAGCACAGCAGCCGGAGAAGCTACCCTATCTCCATTACTGGTCGCTCCACTTCGACGGATCCAAGGATGCGGATGGCATGGGAGCTGGGGTCATACTAACCTCCCCTAAAGGTGACAAGCTCCGCTACATGCTCCACCTTGACTTCAAGCCCTGCACCAACAACATGGCCGAGTACGAGGCCCTCCTTCACGGCATGCGGGCCACTAAGGAGATGAACGTCAATTGCCTATGGTGCTACGGCGACTTTGACCTAGTCGCCGGCCAAGTCGCTAGGACCTGCGATGCCGTCTCCCCCACCATGATAGAGTACCACCAAGCGGTGGACCAGTTGGGAGGTCACTTCACCGGCTACTCCATCGAGTGGATCGACAGGCGCAAGAACGAGGAGGCCGACGCTCTCTCCCGCATCGGATCGGCCCGCCAAACGCCACCCGCGGGCGTCTTCCTTGACATCATACACAGGCCCTCGGTCTCCCCACCCAAGCAGATCGACATCGAGATACCTCTGCAGCCCGAGCCTGCCCTAGTCGCTATGGTCATGGAGCCCATCGACTGGACCACACCATACGTCGCCTTCCTCGAGCACAAGGTCCTGCCCACCGACGAGATAAGGGCACGAATGATTGTGCGCGACTGCAAATCCTTTGGCATCATCAACAGCGAGCTCCACAAACACAGTGTGACTGGCGTATTCCAGTGCTGCGTACATCCAGAAGAAGGATGCAAGATCCTCCAAGACATCCACGCCGGCAACTGCGGCCATCACGCAAACACCATATTGCTAGTCGCCAAGGCCATGCGACATGGCTTCTACTAGCTCACCGCGCATGCCGATGCCATCGACATCATCCAACAGTACGTCGGGTGCCAGAAGTACGCCAACCAGATGCACATCCCTGGTTCGGCACTCAAGACCATCCCCATCACCTGGCCATTCCTCGTATGGGGCATGGACATGGTCGGACCGTTCAAGAAGGCCCCATCTGGTTTCACCCACCTCCTAGTCATAGTCGACAAATTCACCAAGTGGGTCGACGCCAAGCTGATCAAGAAGTGCGACGGCAAGACCGTCACCAAGTTCCTCCGCGAGCTCATCTACCGGTACGGCTACCCGCACAACATCATAACGAATAATGGCACCAACTTCACCAAAGGTGCCATGGCGGAGTTCTGTGAAGAGCACGACATACGACTCAACCTCGCCTCAGTCGCCCACCTAGAGTCGAATGGCCAAGCAGAGTGCGCCAACCAAAGCGTCCTCCACGAACTCAATTCGTGAATTCAGGTGCCCCTCGAACGAACCCCCGGATGTTGGGTCGAAGAGCTCCCCTCCGTAATATGGGGAATCCGCACCTCTGTCAACCGTTCCACGGGGTTCACACCCATCTTCATGGTGTACGACACTGAAGCCGTCATGCCAACCGACCTGGAGCACGACTCGCCTCGGGTCGTCAATTATGTGGAGGCGGCAAATGAGATCGCCCGCCAAGATGAGGTCGACCAGCTCGATGAAGTGCGAGACCTAGCTCGCTCCCGCACCGCCATCTACCAGCAAGGACTCCACCGCTACCACAGCCGCCGAGTCCGGACCCGCACCTTCTAGGAAGGCGACCTGGTCCTACGACTGGTTCAGGATAAGAAGGGCATGCACAAGCTTTCTCACCCATGGGAGGGGCCATTTGCCATAGGGAGAGTCCTCGGCAACAATGCCTATTAACTGATCGATGTAAGAGGCAATGGCCAGCATGAAGTTGGGAGGCCATGGAATGTAAACCTCCTCCGAAAGTTCTATACATAGAACTCAAACTTGTACTTAGCTGCTATATAATAATAATTCGGATCACACAAATTGTGTCTACTCGCCATACTGTTGTGCCAATCGCACTCGTAAACTTAGCAATACGCAACCCACGGAAGTCAGCCCTTGGTCGAGCGACCGACACGGCAAAGTAGTGCGGCCCAAGGGCACCGAATCACTCGGGCCTTGTGTCGTCCACGAACACGCCACCCCAGAGCCACCATCGGAGTCGCCTCGCTTGACTGGCCCGTCGGGCCAAGACAACCGATAACGCTTCCCATAGCGACCCGTCCTCCCTATCCTCATGCAAAGCGACTCGAACGGTTAAGTACCACGCACGGGGACTTGTCCATAATAAACCCCACGCAGCTCGGGAACACACCAAGTAAGAGAGCTTGCCCCTGACTCGCCACATGACTGTCTTTCTAAGCCAGGGGGGAGATACATGTTACAAACAACGCACAAGGTCCTCACCTAACTTGGGCACGTGACTAGAACGGCTAAGTACCACGCTCGGGGACTCGCCTAAACCAACCCTGCTAGTGTCCAGGAAAACAGCTAAGTATATCGCTCCCTTGGGGTCGCCAAGCGACTGGCTCCACGAGCCACATCAAATTGATTCCAACCAAATTAAAAACTCAATATAGAAACTTAAATACATACGAGGTAAACCCCAACAAAAGGCGGACGCGCTCGGGGACTCGCACAACCAAATACTCAACACAAAACAGACATCACCATACATTGCGAGTCGATTGACTCCTTTTACTTCAACAACTATATATATTGTTTACATTACAAAATCGGCCAGTCGCCATAACATACAAAATCCCCTTAGGGCAGTTACTCATTTTGCAGGCTCCAACGAGGAACCAACGCCATCACCTTTGACCCACATGTACGGCTCCCAAGGGTTCGCCGGGTACGTCATCAACTGCTTCGACAATGACGACCAGAAAGGCTTCTCCGACTTCAGGTCATGGTGCTCCAGCTCGGAGTCGCTCGGCGCCACCACCGTCTCCTAGTACAGCAACCAATCCCCCATCGCTAGTACTCGCTCCACGAATGGAGCAACCTTAGAAGTCAACCTAAGCACCTCCGAGATCTCCACCGAGCCAGTCGTAGAGGGATATCCGCTGGTGACATCGTCGAGGTCAAAGTCGTCGGGGAAGTGAGCGAGTCCAAGGCTAAGTGGTGTGGTGGCCCTAGGTCTGAAGGCTGATCGCACCATCCACTCGACAACGGCAGGCGCCTCCTCAAGATAGCGTCAAACCTCCGTCAACCCCCAGGAATAACCTCGGTGGGGGAGATCCCTTTGAGAACAGCCTGGACGCACAGCGCCAAAGCAGTGGCCGCGTTCACCACCACCGTCACGCACTACGAGGCATCAAATGTTTGCACCACCGGGTCGCTTTGACCTATCAGGGCTGTAATGTCAAAAATTCAATATCACTAAGGACTAGTGGACTCACCCGCTCGGGGACTCGATGCATACCAAAAAGAAAGAGCAGACACTCACCAAGAAGCTTGCGGCAGTTCTCCATCACATGTTTCTCAAGCGCCCCAAGGTCGTTATGCAACCCAAGGATGATTGAGTCGAGGCCTTCCGCTCCTCCTCCGCTGCGGCGAATGCAGCTTGGCTCTCTCCTTAGAAGAGATCATCGACACCTTCGCTACCTCCAATTCCTTCATCAGCGAGTCGATTCGCTCCTCCGCCGTGACTAATGCCACCTTCGCAGTGTCCAGTTCAGCAGCCGAGACATACCCCTCACGAGCCTTGGAAATTGCAGTAGGGAGTCCATCTAAGAGGCAAAAGCATCATGATTCAGTTTTGCACAGCAACAATGGCTCGAGCTCGCCAAAGGAAACACCAAATCACCAACAGATTCTTGGAGTCGCCGGTTGGCTTCCTGCGTTGTCCGTAGGTCATGCTCCAGGCGTTCCTTCGCGACTTGCCGATCGGATGATTCCCTTTGCAGGCCCTAACGACAGAACAACAATAAGAGACTGGACGACTAAAAACCTAAGTGTCTAGCCGCTGAAATTCAGCCACTAGACCCTTGGGGACTGGATGACTAAAATTCTAAGTGTGTAGTCGCTGAAATGCAGCGACTAGACCCTCGGAGACTGGACGACTAAAACCTAAGTGTCTAGCCGCTGAAATTCAGCGACTAGACCCTCGTGGTCTGGACGACTGAAATCCTAAGTGTCTAGCCGCTAAAATTCAGCGACTAGACCCTCGGGGACTGGACGAATAAAAACTCTAAATGCCTAGCCGCTAAAATTCAGCGACTAGACACTCGGGGACTGGACATACCTGAATAGCAGCTCCAAGCATCTTGTGAAGTTCGTTGGCGTCCGCCGAAGGAACCACAAAAGACGTGCGCTCGCGCCGCTGCCCAACATCATCATCAATGATCTCTAGAATTTGTGGCGACTGAGTTTCAGCCGCCGTCGAGAATGCCTTCGCCATAAAGCGCGGGAACGGCGCGACCATCCTTACCGGGGCACTAGTCACCGAAGCCAGCGGCTCCCCCGGCGAGACCTCCTTGATCGGATCTGAGTGGGTGGCCACCACTTCTCCAGCGCGGGTAGCGGAGTCATCCTCCTCCATGTTCCCTCCTGCCACGACGTTAGGGATATCCCCCTTCTTATTCTTCTTCTTCTGCGCGCCTTTGCCGGGCGCATCCTCTGCGATGATCCTCCTCTTCTTTGAGGGGTCGACCTCCCCTTGGGCGTCGACCGGTGGAACCTTGGCCAGCGAAGGGCGACCAATCTTCTTGGCACTAGACCTGCGAAAATTGCCACGGTTAGGAGACTGCCAATGCAAGGGATATCAAAACGCGAGAAAGAATCAGACTTACTTAGCGACGGGGAGAGTGCGCAGACCAGTGCTGATATGCGCGGGCTTCTCCAGCTCCGAACCCAAACGGTGTGAGAGCCCTTTCTCGAACACATTCGAGGCCCATGACACCGTGGGCTTCTTCGACGTCGAGGTCACGGTGGCGGGGACCTCCGGCCCGGGCGACACGGCCGCCTCCTATGGTAGCGGCGACCTCACCCCGTGGCTTCAGCAACCCCTATTTCTGGGACAACCAAAGCTGTTGGTGCAATCATGGCAAGTGGGGCCACCGATTCCACCACCACGGCCACAGTCTCTGATCCCTTCATTGGATTTGCGTCCTATCGCAACCAGACTCCTCGTCCGATTCAAAGGCCACCACCGATCTGGGTGGTGATGTCAGCTTCAATGCCTGCTTCTTCGCAGGCGGCTTCAACTTCCTCGCGGGCTTTGCCGGCGTGGCCACTCGCCGCGAGCTGTGCTCCTGCACGGCCTCGTTGTCGCCGTCGCGCTCCTCAAGGCTACAGCTCCCCTCGATCTCGCGTTGTTTCTGCATATGAGTCTTACGAGCCACGGGCGCTGGTGGAGGAATGTCCCTCACTTCTTCTTTGATGTCGGAGGATTCCCGTTCGGTCCCTTCCTCGAGCTCCTTAGGGATCTCCTCGTCGAGCGGGGGAAGCCAACCCTCGATGATATGGAACAAATGAGAGTGAACAAGGAAAATTGGTTTGGTTAAAAATCACGACTGAATGTTACGAGTTGCGAGTGCAAATTGCGCCCACGCGAATTGCGGCTGAAGACGAAGCGATAGAGAAAAACTTACGTGGGAGCTTCATTCTTCACGGCTACATACGGAGCAAGCCCGACCGTCGCCTCGGTGAATTCCGTGTCCTTGATCTTCTTTAGGGTAGCCTTGTAGTCCGCGGCGTCCTAGGCCTCTCTCCTCGTCCTGGAAGAATCGTTCTTCGTGGTGTACTCGTACATCTAGCGGGGCTGGGTCACCAGTGGGACCAGACGCCGCCCGAGCCAGCAGTTGTAGAGGTTGATCATCTCAAGCCCTTTGTTCTTTAACTCCTGGATCTGCTCCATCATTTCGGCGACGGCCATCTTCTGGTCGTCAAGGAGCTTCGTCGCTATCAGCCGACGGGGCTCGCTCCTCTCTGCGACGTACATCAGGAGCACCACTTCACCGGAGGGAGTGGACTCCTTCACGTAGAACCTGCTTTTCTGCCACTCGCTCACGGCTTTCTTCAGTAGTAGGAGCTTGAAGAAGTTCACCTTCGGCTTCAACTGGAAGGTAACGCCGCCTGCCGCCAGGACGGGGCTGCCCGATCCATCATGGCTAAGGCGGCCATGGAACAGCTCCAGCCACAGTGGGAAGTAAGGACGGCATCCCAGATAGCATTCACAGAAGGCAGCGAAGATCGCCAATTGTTCGATGTTGTGCGGACCTAGATCCGACGGCTTGATCGCGTAATACATGCAGAACCACCGGAAAAAGATCGAAGTGGGGAATCCCAAGCCCCTCTCTAGATGGCTTGGGAAATAGATGACCTCACCGGCGCGAGGCTTCGGCTCGGTCTCGACGAGTGCGAGAATCCGCTAGTTCCCCTTGTAGAGAACCCCTGCGTCCTCGAAAGACTTGAGCTGGGCAGTAGTACACTTGGACTTCCCCCCACAAATCCTCCGGAGGCGCCATCAAGGAGAAGACAAGGTCGCATGGTCTAGAAATTCTAGATCGCGAAGAGACAGAGAGACTGGAAGTGCGTGGGGGTGAGAAATGCGGAAGAAGATCTGCAGCTTTCCTCGCCGCTCTCCTTATAAAGATACGCTACCCGCCAATCTCGGGATAGTCGTTACCCGCGGTAATTACGCCCAAGTTACCGTTGGTTTACCCAACAGCTAGTTTAACCAAGTTGGCGGTCCAAATTCTTCCACTTGACTCATCTGCTGGTACGCCTTGTCCATTCGACAGGGGCAGCGACTCGAGCAAAAATCCACTCACCAATGCTGCGACTGAAAACCTGGTGGAGAAATTTCCTCCTTCGTCAAGGGAGTCTATCGCGGATTTGATTGGGCATCCAAATTGGACTAGCCTACTTCGACTGCCAAATGAACACCTGTGCCAAGTCGACACTGGCCTCGGGGACTACTGATGGGGATATGCCGAATGGGGTATGCCCAGTAGGACGTTTCGACTGGGCCAAGGGCCTTGCGAGTGGGCCTGTAGGACGACGACTGGAAAGCGACTGAAAGCGAGTGGGCCCAGTCGGATTAGGTCAAACCCTCTGAATCCTTGACTGGTTCGGTTGTATATCTGTAAACCCTAGTGAGGTATCCCTTATATAAACCTCCCTAGGGTTCCTTCTGTACTCACGTTCCATCATACACCCCTTCCGAGCGACTCGGTGCCTAGCCGCCGAGCTCGCCACCACTGTAACCTGCTCGCCACTAATACAATCTAGCAGGAGTAGGTCTTTAACTTCCGGGGGGCGAATCTGGGTAAACTCATGTGTCTCCGCCACCATATCGCTCCGCATATGGCTGCCAGCTCTTGCGCCCATTCTTATCAATTGCTACCCCTGGTAGCGACTGCCGTGGTCATTCCCACGACAATAAGAGGCCCAAAAAAAGAATTTGTTTCAAAATAAGAGGTATATTGTAGCTGCCTGATTCTATCGGTAATTGAGTTGTGATGATGGAACATGCTCTATGTACCGAACCGTGATGAAACGAGTAAAGTATAAAGTAAAAGTAAATCCGAGATCAAGGGGGAGAATGTTAGGTTTACCTCTCCCGATCGATCCCAATGGGTCGAACCCCTTATCCGCGCCCTGATCGAGGGCGCCCAACCAAGCAATGGTTGCTGGGCCCCTATGGCAGCACTATATAAAGACGGTGGGGGTCGGGGCACACGTTACGAGGTTCGACGCGTCGCCGCTTCCCCCACCTACATCCCTAGCCGATATAGGTTTGCGCTTAGCCACGGGAAGCTCCACCACCACCGCCACCGCATAGCCCACTCTCACCCGCTCTCGCCCTCGATCCCATGGCCAACGGCTCGAGCTCCTCGAGCACCGAAGAAGATACCTCTCTCTCCCTCTTCCTCTCTCTCTCAGATCAAACCCTAAAGCCTCTACCGACTAGATCTAGAGCTAGCGGTGTCTCATAATTTGAAGTGCCAAAGCAGAGCACAATTGCTTCAAATTTTGAAGTTCAAAATATACGACACAGCCGGCTATTCCGCCTCCCTGCGTTCTAAAATTTGTTCTGAAATATAAGATATTTTAACTTTATGAAACAAATGTATTTAGACATCTTTTACCGTGTAAACAAAAGTTAAAACATCTTATACTATGAAAGGTACTAACAATCAAGCCGAAATTTCCACATAGAATCGAAATACAAACAACAAATATGTGGAAGATACCTGTGGATAGACAGCGTGCAAATTACATCAATCACCAGAATGCTGTTCATACAACAAATCATTCTTCCAGTCGCCTGGGAAACCCTCACTACTAAAGAAAGGCTTATGGATAGATTTATTATCAGTGGAGCATTTTTTTTAAATATGCTCCACTGATAATTATTAGTGGCGCATTTAAAAATATGCTCCACTGATATTTTGTCTAACCAATGGCGCGTATCGCAAATAATGCGCCACTGATAATATGGGTCCAGCACCCTGGAGGGCCATGGACCAAATACCAATGACGCATATCTCAATATGCGCCATTGTTATTATGCTCATCAATGGCGCATTTTCCTCAATATGCGCCATTGATAAATTATGGGCCCCACCTGGACCCCACCACTCAGAAATGTGGCAGGATTATCAATGACGTATATTAGAGATGCGCCAGTAATATTTTTTTGCTAATAATACATATTATAAAAGATGCGCCACTGAAGATATTTTTTTGACAGAACCACTGAAGAATCTTGTGGCTGCCACACCCTAGCTCTAACACACGCACACCCTAGCTCTAACACACACATTCCCAGGACCCAACACGCTGCCCCGCAACGAGTTGACCCCATGAGCCCCGCCACCGCCATCCTTCCCCTACTGCCACCTGGACCTCGCCCCTACGCCTCCGGCCCCCTTCTCCCGCGGTCGCCTCCTTCGTCGCCCTCCACTAACCCCATTGACGGCGCCTTCTCTCGCCTTCCCCGCGCCGCTGCTTCTCCATCTGTGCTGGTCCCCACCGCCGTTCGCCTTCCTCGCCTCCTCTCCTTCAGAGCCACCGCTAGGGCGCCCCCCCGTCCCTCTGCTCCGGCCACCACCCCTCTGCCTCGCGCGCCTCTTCCAGTCGTAGAGCCGACCGCCGCCTCCCTGAGCCGGCCGTCACCACGTCTGCTCAATCCCGGCTTGCCTTCACCGCCCTGCGTTCTCGCGGCCGCTGCTCGTTGGCCGTCCCCCGTCCCCAGCCCTGAGCTTGCCAAGACCGAAGCCCCACCTTGGGAACCTCATCCCCTGCGACGGCCGTACCACTCTACCCGAGCCGCGCGACGGCCGCGACCAGTCTGGCAGCTGCCGACTTCCCCAGGATCTTGTCCTGGCCTCCGGAGCTGGACCGTGTGGTGCCACTCTGCCCGAGCCATGCGACTCCCGTGAGCAGTCCGACCGCCCTGGGCTCCTCTTCCTCAATCTGCGCATGCATCTGGAGTAATCTTTCTTGCTTGCGATCCCATTTTCCTTATTCCAGTAATATTGCTTGTTTGAGTACAATGAGATAATATTGCTTGTTTGCTCTCTGATCTGTATTTGAGTACAATTAACTGGACTTGCAAGGAGTAATTAGTGTTGAAAAGACTGACTGTGAATAAGGAGTAGTTGAACTGCTGTAGTTTTTCTCTATAATATGGAGTTATGTCATTTCAGGAGCAGGACAAAATCAGTAAGTAGTTGAACTAATGTAGGAGTAGAATTAAGGGTTTTAAAAAATGATCGAGAAGTAATGGCAAATATTGAAATCAAGCTAACTGACAATAACATGTACTCATGCATGTTCTAATTGTGTATATTGTGTTTAGTCAGTAATTGTGCCCAGATTTACTCATGTTCTTGCACGTTCCAATTTACTCATGTTAGTTTTGGAAAGATTGTACTACTAGATTAGTACTCATGTTCATGAATGCAAAGTTTCTTGCATTACAGAACTGTTCTACTCTAACTTGGCCGCCGCAGACTCTGGCCTTGCTGCTAAATCATTCCCATCCCCATCCCCTCTATGTTCGTCGCGCCACCCCGTG
Source organism: Avena insularis (assembly GCA_023614405.1). NCBI lineage: Eukaryota > Viridiplantae > Streptophyta > Magnoliopsida > Poales > Poaceae > Avena > Avena insularis. The sequence continues at coordinate 204,612,900 of CM042694.1, forward strand.
CCGCCGCCCATGGTCACAGGGATGAAGTGGGCTAGGGCACTACAGAGGTCGGGCTAGCACTGGAGGGGAACAGGGGCAGACGGAGACAACGGCCACGCGAGGCAGCTGAGCTCCTCGATGTCGCGCTTGCCGTCCTCTGTACATAGCGCAACCTAGGAAGAAGGCCAGCCACGCATCCCCATCCTCCAGCTCTGCCATGGTTTGTCTTCACTGTTATGATTTTTGCCGCTTCAAGGTGCACTCTGGTGGTAAGATGTGGTGTTACAGTATCCTGTTTTCTTTCATCAGGATTCAATCGATTTTGTTGCAAAAAAAGATCCTTCTTACTTGATTTTTTATTCCTCCAATGGTGTTTTCCGTTGATTTTGGTCTTGCTGCCGTGCTGTTCTTCTTCCCTTATAATGTGTTTTCATTCTCTTTGTAGGTCTTCCTGTAAGCACCACTTCTAAATTGGTGGATATTGGTGGAGATGCTCTGTAGTTTGCCATCCTAAAAAAATTGCTATGTACGATGTGCTCTGATTAGTATTTTGAGATATTTTTAATTTGTGTTCGGAAGAAATAGTCATCCAGGGTTCCATCTGTTTTCTAAAATATAATATGTTGCTTCGTTTGAGTGTTTCCTTATGCACAAGATGCTATTGTCCAGTCGCATCATGATTGCCATATGTGTTTCACACATTTTCTATGAAAAATTGCATGAAATTGTGTTCCATCTTTTTATGGGTATGCCTTTTTTATCACGGAGATTATTGCTTTCTATAGTACCAAAGTTAGAAGTGCATTCCTTCATGGTCGTCCTTAGAAAATATTGTGGTTCTGAAGCAAATATAATGTCTATAGTACCAAAGGGACAAATCATTATGCAACACTAGGGTGTCTTATCTTAGTCCTTTTTATGATTCAAATAAGTATAATTAGTGATCACTTCAGGTTGTTACCAGAAAGTAGTCGCAATACATCCATATTTTTTCAGGGATTTTTCTTTTCGCCTTGAGATCCAATTTTATCTACCCAGGTCTTGAAGTAGGGCTCAGGGGCTGTGAAGGCAACACCCAAGATGTTGTGTATGTTCTGCCACTGGAGTTGGTGCTTTTTTGGATATGGTTCTATAATTGCTCAATAATCTGTGCATGCTAAATACATTATTAATTAATCTCATCTACCAATCTTATCAGGGCTGGTCAAGACAAGAGAATTGCTGAAAAGAAGAGATTAGAGGCTGCGCGTCGAAAAGAGAACACGGAAAGATTATCAGAGATACTGAGAAGTTGAAAGGACAAATTGTGGTGCTAATCATATGGAGGACGTTGTCTCGCTGATGCGCGGCTTCTTTTTCTTTCTTCTTACTAAATCCCTTTTTTTCGATATATTCGTCAGCCTAGGGCACTCTTTAAGATTGATGTGGTTATGTTCGTCGACAGCACCATCGTGCTTAGCGTTTCCCAGCTGCAGCCGGCTCAGTTTAGAACTCGGTTAATGATAATGATCAACTTGTTGTAATGTGTAATGTATGAGTGATGATCAATTTGTTGTATGCAAGACTTGTATAATATTCGGGCACTTGTCACTATGTCGGGTTCTAATTGATGTGATGATGTATAATTCTACTTGTACTATTATCTCTGTTTCTATACTGTTGTGTACCTATATAAATATTTGTATATGTACTGTATAAATACCCGAGAGCCCTGTATTCTGTATACCTGTACGAAACATCAGTGGCGCATCTTTTATTCAGCTAGTGACGCATCTAATATCAGTGACGCATTTGGATATATGCTCCACTGGTAAATATCAATGGCGCATATTGAAGATGCACCACTGGTTGTCCCACTATTAAATGAGGCATTGATAAATAATTACCAATGGCGCAACACTAGTGGCGCATCCCATATGCGCCATTATTAGCAAAAAATATGCTCCACTGATAAGCAATTCTCTACTAGTGCCTGCATGCATGGGATGAAATAGGAACCCAATAGTGACTACTCCCTCCGTTTCAAAATATAAGATGTTTTAGCTTTGTGCATAAACTGTATCTAAACCTTTTTTAGTGTCTAGATTTATCTAGATTTAGAGTGAGATACTAAAAGAGGTCTAGATACAGTCTTTTCATAAAGCTAAAACATCTTTTATTTTGAAACGGAGGGAGTAGCAGCTAGCTAGTATAGAGAATGAGCTATTCACCCAGGATTTACTGAACAAAGGTTGGTAGCTATCCGGGTCAGTCCTATCTGTGTCGGCAGCGTTGATGGTGGCAAGGTTGATGGGGTCTAAGAGATGCTCCCCGTGGTCGGCGCCAAGAAAGCCAGCATGAGAGAGCAGAGCCCATAGGTGCGTTATGAGCTCCCCCTCCCCTGCGAAATGCATCCTGTGCTTACTTGCGCCGGTGTTGGAAGCCAAGTGGAGGAGGAATCCCGTCCAGAACTTGGCCAAATCTCCCCAGAGGCCAAGAAGATCCGGGTCCTTGTCGTGTGTTCGGTACGTGTCCATCAGCTGCTTCGCCAGCCTTGTGCCCATCTTGATGATGGTGTCCGCGTTTTCATCGTCATCGTCGACCGCCCCGTTCTCAGGGTCTTCCTCGTTGGCCAGTGCATCGGCAGTGTAATGTTCTCCACCGTCCTCTGGCCCAGCCACTTGCTCATCAGTGATAATGGCGGAGTCGTCTCCCATGGTTACGGGCTCGAGCTCTCGCCAGCAGCAGGGCTCTAGTACTACTACTTCATTTGCCTCTTTTTTGGCTGCTGCGTTCTTCATAAGACTGTTGAATATGTCAAGCAAGGAGCCGAAGAATCGGGGTGTTGCAGCATGGTTGGTTTCCCTACGTACCGCCAAAAACACCCTACGGACAACCAGGCCGTTGTCAGGCAACAGTGCCTTGGTTAGCAGGTACCCGCAGTAGTTGGATAAGCTGGACTGCTGGAGGCAGTCATGTAGTGCTCGGGCGCTCTTGATCTGTCAACAAACGGCCTGGATTTCAACCAGCAGAAAGTCTTGAGCACCTTGGCGTGGCCGCAGTCATCGCCGCCGTAGAGTTTGATTTCGCAGAGGCAGGTGGCGATATGCCAGACCAGTATCCTGTGGGTGTCGGCCTCCAGGTCTTTAATGGCCCATTCCAGGTCTCCTTTTTTTGACCCGAAGAAGGCGTTTGAAAAATAGGCCCCCAACCTTTCCGGATTCTTATCGAGACCCTTAAATGACTCCAGTATCGCCTTCTTTACCCCTCTCTCCAGGTTGATGCTTGTAGGAAAAAGCGCGGCCATCATAAACATCGAGAACACATACATGGTGATTGCCTCCACCTCTTTGACAATGATAAGACCAACAATAGAACAAGTGATGAAAACTCCACGAGTAATCCCATTTCTTTGGAGGTCGTCAATCCTGCTGTTGTGAGGTATCTGACCAACAGGATATGCAATAATGTACCCGGTAGCCGCAACCAAGCCAAGAGAGAGCATCAGACTAGGGAACGGAAATCCACCGGCGAACAGCTGCGCGTGCTTGTTGTGATGCAAGTCATGGAGGAAGGACAGCTCGACCCCCGTGACGCGGAACACCCTCTCGTAGCCGCCGTCCTTCTCGTCCAGGAGACCCTCAAAGACGATCTTCTTTGTCTTGTCATGCTCGGCCTCATGTATCGGGAGGTCGTAGAACCGACGGCGTATGTAGCAGCTTGTACAGGGCAAATGAAAGGCACACGTCCTTCAATTTGTTGTCCGGGTCAGAGGTTGTGCCCAGCGATCCGCTGTCATTTTCTGGAAATGGGCGCTTTATTACTCATAAGCAATGTTTACACTCAGGCTCTGTATATTTAGGATGCACACAGTCGATCAATCACAAAACGAGAACCAAACTAAAGTACAAACATTACAATTCATATAAAAAATAGAACAGCCTGCAGCTATGATAGTTCAATCTGCAAATCACGCTGCCATCCATGTCAGGAGAAAAAATCCCTCGCCGTGTCCTCCAATCGCGCACACCCCTCCGCAAACAAGTCGCGAAATTCCATACGCTTGAGCGAAATCCATGATCGGAGAATAGCCGTTGCGCGATAGATCACCTGCAAAGAACAAGAAACTATGTTATTAAAAATCTTGTCATTTCTACGTAGCCAAAGCGACTAAATAATAGCAAGCGCTTCACCTAAATAAAGTCCCATATTTATCGTGAATCCCATTTAACCAATTGCCAAATATATTGACAACCGATCGCGGAGGAGATAAACCAGAGGCTACTTGGATGATTGACCATGTAGCACGAGCAAATTAATTAATAACTTTTGTTTTATAACTCCGAATTTGACAAATAATATGTCTAAATTGATCAGCTCGACGAGACCTTTCTGTTTATGCATTCCATGTTCTGAATTGCAGCATGCATCATACAAATATAAAGTATACAACAACTTATTGGAGGATAAAATGGGACTAAAACTCAATAAAATGCCTTATTCTTGTATTCCACACCTCACCCATGCCATGCTATATTATTGCCATGCAAATTGTGCATCATTCATCATGGCATGATTGTTTGCTTGTCGCATTTTAATTCATATGCTTGTGCGCTTTATTTATGTTGGCCCTTGTTTGTTTGGTTCTTCTTCGAATAGACGGCGGGGATATATCAAGAAACCCAGCACTACCAGATCCATCCCTCGCTTCAACTGAGCTGCCAGGCAAGCACTACCACATGCTTGCATACATATAGTACCTATTGCCTCTATCTTATTCTTGCATCATTGAGTCGCGATTGCATTAAACTGAATCCCAAGTATTGCATAGCCTTTACATTTAAACCCCACCGAAGCTTGTTCCTCCATCCCATGAGCCATTACTATAGGAGTTGTTTGAGCCATGCGGGTCGTAGAACAGCATGTGTAGAGTATGTGAGTGCCTGATGGATAACGAGGTACCTATACAACTTAACCTGAGTAGTAATGGGATAACTAATGAAAGTGGCACCGGTGAGCAATATCTGCTATTTGGTTTTCATGCTCACTTGTGTCCCGTGGGACCCAGTACTTGATTCCTGTTCCTTGAATATTCGCGCTATCCACATCCGGGAGGCTTATGAACCCCCGAGCGAGCTTGATTCATTCTTATTTCTTGGGGCCACAAAGTAGTTTGGGGCTTTATTACTATCCTGTACTTATGCCATGCTTCTTGCTTTATTTACGATTGTGCGAGGAGCACCTGTCTTTAGGAGGATCGTGACACGTTTTATATCGACAAGCCCAATCCACACTTTCGGGTTCCCAATCGTTTCTGACCGTCCACACAAACCTTGAGTCCGTCTCGAGCCGGCCAACCGTTGCTTGGGGGTAGCTTAATGGGGTGGCCCTCAAACATTTCTGAATCCTGTGATCGCTTTGTCGTGAATGCCTCGTTGGGTTTTGATTTGGTTTTTCGAGGTTGATCGAGTGTGTGTTGCTATTTGTGCACCCTAGGTAAATCTTCTGAAGCCGTGTCCGCGGTTATGGGCGACTTGGAGCACATTTCTCGATCATAGACAAGTATAACTAAAGTACCGCTTTTAATTTGACTAAGTACCTGATTAGTAATAGTGCAACACTCATGGAATGGATAATAAAACTGCCAGCGAATGGGGGATGTTAAAGCTTCCTCGTTGGTAAGCGAGGAGGATGGATCTGTTAACATTATGTTATAAGCTGTTGTTATTAATTCACGGACATCCGTCTATCTACGGTTAGGCGGATGGTTAGCAGTATCTATAGAATTGTTAGGTATTATCTTTTGCTGCAATTCGTCACCCAGGTTGTGTTCCTTTAGAGGCATAAAGACTTGCGAGTACCCTAGGGTCTCACACGATAAATTGTTTGATTCAGATGGGCAGTAAACTCGCAAGATGGATCTTTGGGTGGAGGAGGCAGACGATGTGGGCAACGATCATTCGGTGTAGTGATTCCGGGAAGGGTGAGCCGTGTGATCTGTCGGCGGGATCTGTTTATTTATGGGGCATCTTATGCCGATTTGCTTCTTATCCATACTCGGATCTTGTTTTCCGCTTCCGCCTGATGCTCTGATGTTTGATGTATGAGGAGATATCCTAAACTATTATATCTATCTAGGATATTTGGATCTTGCCGTATGGCGTTGCAATATTTCTTTTTCTTTTAGATGAAATGGCTCTGAGGACTGTTGTATGGTGGCTTGCATACATACTCATTTGTGTATGTAGTTGATCCTTCGCTTTGCCGATTCGGCTCGTTCTTGTCCCGATGTTTGGAAATGGTTAGGTCGGCCGTAAGGTCTACCTGTGAGTGGCATTTGGGCCCCACCGTACTATTTTAACCATTTCCGCTCATCCAGGCTTGTAACTAAGAGCGTAATTCACCGAGGTAGTTACAATTGGTATCAGAGCCATCCCGCCCTTCAGGGTCTCAGCCAAATGGTCGTTGTCAGTCTAGCAAATATTTTTGGTAGCTATGTATACTAGGGAAAAACAAAACGCGAGAGTAGGACTGCTTCCACTTTTCTTCTTATCCACCCACCCACCCTTTTCTGGTAAGGAAGTGTAACGTTTTCAATCCTCTTCTTAAAATTCAAACTAGGATTCACGTGTTCTGGGTTTCCGTAGTACCATAGAATGTGTGTGTGTGTGTAATTCCTTGTCTATATGTTGCATCCAATTTGTTGTCACAATCTGCCTTTGGTTATCAACTGTTGGTACATTCCACACTAACAGGCTTTTGAAAACCGGCGCGATCTATCTGACTCCTTGTTAACCGGTGACATCTTCTTAAGGGTGTTCTTCCTTCCAGCATGCTTTCACAGAATGTTCAGTTGCTAATCTCTACCTGATAAGTGATTTTGCGCATCTATTGGTATTTTAATGCCAAAAAATGCGGAAAAATTTTCTTTGATACATCTGTGTTTCCACACTCCTTTCTAGTCGTGTGTGAAACATTATCTATCTCCCGTTTATCATCATGTCCATGCTAACTCATTCTTTTGTCCCCGACGCTTAATCCTGGAGTTTCATTTCATCTCCAATTCTCTTGGGCTAATTACATAACATGTGTCGATCCGATGCTGGTGATTGTAATTTGGTTCTCGGCATAGCTATATGACACTTATCATGAGTGGAATATGGAAAATGCAATCACACTATCCTCCAAATGGTGACGGTTATCTCCTGTGATTTTGAGTACACCGTGATCATATCTATGCATAGTCAAGCATCTTTGGCAATCCGGAGTTTCTCAAAGCACTACGGTGGTCTATCATCTGTCCATCATGCTGCACATCTTTTTGAACTCCATATCTGCAAAATTCTCTTTGAGACAAGGGAATTGCATCTTTTCGTCTCTGGTAGCTTTGCTTGAGGTATGAGCTATCATCGTTTCTTTATCCAAGATCTCTTTATCTTTGTAACCGGTGATCCGATCGACAATGTGAACCAGGTGGCATTTCCTGTTCTCTTCTGAAGGACCAGATAATCTATTCTACTAGTGCATCTTTCCAACATGAATCCTTACTCGTAACGTTGATCTTTCAAAGAGCGTTGAGCTCAGAAAGTGTTTCGAGCATTTGTTCGTTTCTCCTGCCTCTTGAACTTGATATTCTGGGAATATCTTGTTAATCCATGGTGGTATATGTTGATAATATACTTGCCTATTCCATATCAATGGAAGAACATGGAAGATCATCTGTGTCCCTTTCTCTCAAGCTTTGTTAACACTGCCGTGTGCAAAGTCTCAAAGTGAGAATTCTGACTTTTTGAAGTCACCTATCTCGGCCACGTCCTTCTGCTAAATAGATCGCTTCAATTCTGGAATCAGCAAGTTCATTGTTAATTCCATCTTCCATCTTCAATCAAACCCGGAGTTTTCCTTATTGGCGAGTTATCATCGTCGTTCCGCTAAAGATTTTCCTCAAGACTGCTAGATCTCTCTCAATCATTTCAAGAAGAACATGGAGTTCTTTTCACCTCTATCTCGTTAAGTAATCTCTTGAAACCCTCTCGCTCTATCGTCTATGCTCAATCCACCGGAGGCCATGAAGACCTTCCAGATGTTGTATTCCTTCTGTTCAAGTTGGTGCTATCTTTTCTGTAGCTGTTGAATCTTGCAGTCCTTCTCCGTAATCTTCCTTCATATCTTTCTGGTGGCTTGGTACTTCAGACATGACGACAACATCATCATCTTTATCTATCTGTGAACCCGGCAAATCGTTTGCATCTATCCTTGTTTTCTAACGGAGTCCCATGAGTTTTTGTCAATACCTTCAGTCTGTTTCGGTAGTTGGGTTGCATGGTTTCCTTATTCATGTGCGGAGTAATGCTTTGAGTGCGGGATGGAGTAGCTACCATACCACTACTCTTATCATTCGCTCTCGTACATTGAATTGGTGAATTAATGTGATTTCACTCATTCCACGGAAGTTAGAAGTGGCCTTATCCCTCGATACTTTTACTTCCGTATTTGTTTTTCCGGAGTGCTCTCTCGAAGAAAGTAATCAATAATCTCTTGTTGGTGGTCTGTCTATTCTAGATGGAGCAAAATCTTCAATTATCTGGTGGAAACAGACACAAACTCTTTTCTGTCCTCGTCATTCTACCGATGCTCGACATCCACAAACAAGATGAAAGGAAGCTATCTCTCTTTGTTTCATCAATTCTTTTTCTGTGGTAAAGCCAATTATGGTTGATGCCATCAGCCGCAAATCTATTGCGTTAGCCTCAAGGCTAAAGAAAGCAATAAGTATCTCTACAATAAACTCTAGATCCTCCATATTCTTTGCTTCTCGGGATTCCACCATGATCTGGCTTCACATCCGTCTCTGGAAGTTATATCCGCGCACCTCAATTGCGTGATCCGTTGGGTCTTACCAGCGCAAGAAGAATCTAATCCGAAAATCTTTCCGTTGATATCAAGGGACTCTATTGTTTGAAGGCAATATTGTTTCCGAACTTCATTTCTCAAATCCGAGAGAAGATATGATGCTATTGTCATAGTGGTTCAAACCTCTCCAACCTAGCTCTTTCTTCCGGCGAGACAAAGATTCATCCTCTCTCGTATCAGTAAATCTTTAATCTTGACGGTTTGTCTTTCCTTATTCATGATACATCATCTTGTCCTTTCTTTCACAAGTGGTTCTATTCTTTTATCATGTTTCTCGAGAAAATCAGAGCTATGTTCATCCTATCCTTCTTGCCTCACGACAATCCTTCAACTCTTCTAACCGTTGTTTCTCTAGCAAAACGCAAGACTCGCAACAAGTCTAGCAAGTTTTGCAAGGTGTAGTGGTCGCACCATTCCATGGTTCATCAACTTGGGAACGTGAGGGTCACCTCCGTTCGAACACCCGCCTCTCCTTGTGTTGTTTTCTTTTTCCTAGGAATCTCGGGGCGAGATTCTTGTTTAGTGGGGGAGAGTTGTAGCATCCCAATTGTCTAACAATTGTAATGCTACTTGGTCTAGTAATATAATGGCTACTTCCTATATATAATTGTTGCATCATAACTATATCATGCTCATGTCATCATGCCACCTTGCATTTGAGCATCATATAAAACCCTTTTTGTTTTGGTTCTTCTCTCATATGCATTGTAAATTGTAATTGCCTCTTGATATTGTATTTGGTTCATGATATATTGTTTAAATGCCCAAGTTGAGTTGGGGGCATATCTTTTACTAACTCCACCACCTTTCTTGTCATCACCCTATCATTCCATCATTCCACCATATATGAGCATTGCAACTTATTTTGGTTTTACCTCTAGCTCATGTGGGTTGGGATGGATCCAATTCTATCTCCACATGCTCTCATATATGCACCATATTGTTTCCACATTATTGGTTTATGAGAGCCACATGGCCACCTTTGCATGCCTTGTGAGTGGAACCCTTTTCTAGCTTCCATATGGGTTGTTTTGGGGTTTATGCTCATGTTGGGATATTTTTGGGCTTACTAAATACCTAGTGGCACATACACACTAGCATGTCCCATTTTTATTCAAATATGGTCATCCCCTTCTACTCCACATGGAGAATTCCTTTAATTCTTTGCTTGGCCTTACTCCACATTTTGGAATGCATAGGTATAAATGCCATGAATGAGTATTTTGTTTTCACAAGGTTAAAACATGGCATTTAATGTTTTGCATGGGCCATGCAAAGCACCACCATTCTTTCTCTTTTGGTTTTTCTTTGGTTTTTGAGTGGTTCTTCTCTTTTGTGAGCTTCCCTTTCTCTCTTATTTCAAACCCCCCCTCATCTTGATCTTGTGATTGGATCATGTTAAAACCCTCACACCACCTCATCTCTCATCTCTCTCTCCCTCCTTTTGGCTTGATCTTGTTTGATCTTGCTAAAACCCTACCACCACATCAACCTCTCTCTAATCCTCTCTCCAACACCTCACACCTCATCTAAACCCTAGATCCCCTCCCTCTATTTCTATCTAACCCTACCACCACCATGATCTACCCCAACCCTAAACCAAACCCTAAACCAAACCCTAGCCCGAGCCCTCTCTAGCTAACCCTAGCTGCCATGCCCTCTCCCTCGGCCTCTCCCTGCCAGCAGGCCCCACCTAGCCACCCATCTACCTCACCCCACCCTTCTCCTAAACCCTAACCGAGCCCATGCCTAACCTAGCTCCTAACCGAGCCTCCTCTCTCTCTCTCTCTCTCTCTCTCTCTCTCTCTCCCTGCCAGGAGGGCCCCTCCAGCCCGAGCCTCCCCACCGTCCCTGCCGTCCCCACCTGGCAGCCTCCATCACCACTTCGCCCTGCCCTGCCCGAGCACGTGAGGAGAGGGAGAAGAAAAAGGTGGCCGAGACCACCTTTTCCTCCACCTTTCCCCACAGCACCCTCCCCTCTCCCTCTGCTATCTACCTCCCTCTCCCGCCTCCTCTGGCCTCGCCCAGATCAGTCCCGAGCCAGCCCTCCCCTCCTCCTTCTTCCTCTCCGACAACCAACGGCCGATGCCGATCACCGCCAGCACCGCGTCGCCCCCGTCGATCCCGCCGGTGAGCATGTCGTGGAGGTGACCGAAGAGACCGAGGAGTACCTCTGCTTCACCCTAGACCCCGCCAGCGAGGAGGAGAAGCCTGTACACCGCTGCACGCCGAGACGCCCGCCGAAACCCTAGCTCCGCCCCGGCCTCTGCTTCCTCGCCGATCCGTCGTCTCCCAGCCCGATCCACCTCCGTCGTCCACCTCACGGTGAGCTGACCCACCTACCTGACATCCTCTCCCTCGCCAACCCCCTCTGTTGTCCTGCGTTTCGCTTAGCACGCTCGCTGCTGCCCGTCGGCCACTAGCGTTCGCTCATCACCGCGCCGCGATACGACCTATCTAGCCGCCAGCCGCTCTTCTGTCACCAGCCCGCAACCTGCCGCATCGGTTCGCACCCCCAGCACGCACCCTCGTGTCCCCCGTTCGATCCCCCGTGGCGCGCTCCGCGTCGGTCGGTCACCGATCGGTCGATCGGTGGAGAAGATCCACAGTGGCCGCGATCCTTTTTGCAGATAGCCCCATCGTTTTTCTTCGGCTAAACCCGCGGTCCAGCCTACCCACATTGACCACCCGTCGTTCTTGCAGAAAAGTCCTCTGTTCTCTGGCAGTAACCTGCTTCAGCTCGCCCCGCTTCAGTCCTCAGCTACATTGTCACGACACGTGGGCTGGCGTGGCCCCCCATCTGTCATTCGCAGGGGCTAGGTAAAGCCGCGGTGAAGAAACCTTTTCTGTGCGCGTGTGTCCCAGTCAGCCCTGGCCCCACTTGTCAATGACTGTGGCTAGGTCTGGGCTGAGTAACAAAAGTTTCTGTTCTTTTCTGTTTTAATTTAAATCTTTTCAATTTGTTTTAAATTCAAATTCAAATCTGTTTTCAAATAACTTTTCAAATATTATTCCAAATAAAACAAATAATATGTGTTTTGAAATCAGAAAAATGTGAGGAATTCAAATATGCCATCCAAAATATATTTTGAACACTTTAATTTTCGAGTTGATTAAAATTACAATAAAATGCCCTCTTTCTTAATTAATTAATAACTTTTGTTTTATAACTCCGAATTTGACAAATAATATGTCTAAATTGATCAGCTCGACGAGACCTTTCTATTTATGCATTCCATGTTCTGAATTGCAGCATGCATCATATAAATATAAAGTATACAGCAACTTATTGGAGGATAAAATGGGACTAAAACTCAATAAAATGCCTTATTCTTGTATTCCACACCTCACCCATGCCATGCTATATTATTGCCATGCAAATTGTGCATCATTCATCATGGCATGATTGTTTGCTTGTCGCATTTTAATTCATATGCTTGTGCACTTTATTTATGTTGGCCCTTGTTTGTTTGGTTCTTCTTCGAATAGATTTGGCGGGGATATATCAAGAAACCCAGGAGCACTACCCAGATCCATCCCTCGCTTCAACTGAGCTGCCAGGCAAGCACTACCACATGCTTGCATACATATAGTACCTATTGCCTCTATCTTATTCTTGCATCATTGAGTCACGATTGCATTAAACTGAATCCCAAGTATTGCATAGCCTTTACATTTAAACCCCACCGAAGCTTGTTCCTCCATCCCATGAGCCATTACTACAGGAGTTGTTTGAGCCATGCGGGTCGTAGAACAACATGTGTAGGGTATGTGAGTGTCTGATGGATAACGAGGTACCTATACAACTTAACCTGAGTAGTAATGGGATAACTAATGAAAGTGGCACCGGTGAGCAATATCTGCTATTTGGTTTTTCATGCTCACTTGTGTCCCGTAGGACCCCGAGTACTTGATTCCTGTTCCTTGAATATTCGCGCTATCCACATCCGGGAGGCTTATGAACCCCCCTGAGCCAGATCTTGATTCATTCTTATTTCTTGGGGCCACAAAGTAGTTTGGGGCTTTATTACTATCCTGTACTTATGCCATGCTTTACTGCTTTATTTACGATTGTGCGAGGAGCACCTGTACTGTTTAGGATCGTGACACGTTTTCGCTGTATCGACAAGCCCAGTCACACTTTCGGGTTCCCAATCGTTTACAGCCGTCCACACAAACCTTGAGTCCGTCTCGGAGCCGACCAACTTCGTTGCGGGTAGCTTAATGGGGTGGCCCCCTGAAACATTTCTGAATCCTGTGATCGCTTTGTCGTGAATGCCTCGTTGGGTTTTGATTTGGTTTTTCCGAGGTTGATCGAGTGTGTGTTGCTATTTGTGCACCCTGCAGGTAAATCTTCTGGCCGTGTCCGCGGTTATGGACGACTTGGAGCACAGTTTCTCGATCATAGACAAGTATAACTAAAGTACCGCTTTTAATTTGACTAAGTACCTGACTAGTAATAGTGCAACACTCATGGAATGGATAATAAAACTGCCAACGGATGGGGGGCTATTCGTCCGCTTCCTCGTTGGTAAGCGAGGAGGAGGATGGATCTGTTAACATTATTGTTATAACTGTTGTTATTAATTCACGGACATCCGTCTATCTCTGGTTAGGCGGATGGTTAGCGAGTATCTATAGAATTGTTAGGTATTATCTTTTGCTGCAATTGCGTCACCCCAGGTTGTGTTCCCTTTAGAGGCATAAAGACTTGCTGAGTACCCCTAGGGTCTCACACGATAAATTGTTTGATTCAGATGGGCAGTAAACTTCGCAAGATGGATCTGGGTGGAGGAGACGATGTGGGCAACGATCATTCGGTGTAGAGATTCCGGGAACGGGGATCCGTGAGATCTGTGGGCGGGATATGTTTATTTATGGGGCATCTTATGCCGATTTGCTTCTTATCCGTACTCGGATCTTGTTTTCTGCTTCCGCCTGATGCTCTGATGTTTGATGTATGAGGAGATATCCTAAACTATTATATCTATCTAGGATATTTGGATCTTGCCGTATGGCGTTGCAATATTTCTTTTTCTTTTAGATGGAATGGCTCTGAGGACTGTTGTATGGTGGCTTGCATACATACTCATTTGTGTATGTAGTTGATCCCTTCGCTTTGCCGATTCGCGCTTCGTTCTTGTCCCGATGTTTGGAAATGGTTAGGACGGCCGTAAGGTCTACCTGTGAGTGGCATTTGGGCCCCACCGTACTATTTTAACCATTTCCGCTCATCCAGGCTTGTAACTAAGAGCGTAATTCACCGAGGTAGTTACAGCACAGCATCAGACCTTGAAGATCAACAAGTAAACACGAAGATATGTGCCCCTAAACATTGGGACTTTTCTGATGTCTCTTTTATCTCAAAAATAACAAGTCAAAAATACAATGGCGACTTCCATGAACCCTTTATAGGGTGACTCAAACGAGACATAGGTGGGAAACGACACAACTAAAGCATAAATGGCTGAACTAAAAAAGTTGTTTGGACAGGCCCGAAAACTATCACACAAAATAAAACTTAAATACTTAAGATTTAAATAAAACAGGAAATAAAAAGACCTAAACGTATCAAAATCTAAACCGAAGTAAACTCAATATTTAATTGAGTTTGGCCACGCCTTGACCAAAACGTTTCTGAACTAGGGGTGTCCCGAAATTGGGCTCCACCTCATCCGTGGGAGAAATTGCGATGCAAAAAAGTCCAACCTCCAAGATATAAGGAGGTGGCGAAATAACAGAAGTTAGCTATCCTGCCCTCATCAGATAGGGTGAAATGGAACATAGGAAGCTCTAGTAATTTTATAGTAGGAGATCTTTACCTCCACTTAAGGTCTAGAGTTGTTTTCTATCATAAAATCATATGGAAAATTGAAGTTCTTATGAAAGTGGGAATTTTCCTTTGGTTGGTGATTAAAAATAGCATCTTAACTGATGATAATATCCTAAAGAGAGGGTGGACTGAGAATAATCAGTGCCATTTCTGTAGGAACAAAGAAAGTGTGGACTATCTCCTCATGACTTGTAAGGTTGCTAGGTTTGTTTAGCAGGTGGTAGTCTCTGTTCTTGACATTTCTAGATCACCAGTCAATGCCAGTGACTTGGCTGGAGACTGGGTGAATGCCTTTCCTACTAGCCAACGCAACGTGTTGCTCTGTGGGGGTGAAGCAGTTTGCTGGGCAATCTGGAAGACAAGAAATGACGGTGGGTTCAAAAGAAGATATCTTGATGATTCTGCTAGCATTGTCTACATGTTCTGTAATATGCTGAATTCCTGAGAAATTTTGCACACAACCTAGACACAAGAAAGCTTGAAGCCGGAGTGAAGATGATACAAGAAGTGATTCGAGAGGCCTACTCTGGGACGCATGGCTGGGTTCTTGTGACAGCAAGATTGATAGATGGATCCTGATACTTTTGAGCTGCAAATTTGTAATATTTCTCTTCCGTTTCATGCTTTGGCCTTTGGCATGTGTTTCTCTTTACTTTGCACTTCATGTGAAGGTTGTTCTTCTCATAGCATGGTGTTTTTTCTTTCTTTCCCTTTTGTTCGTTTGCTTTATGTTTGTAAAGCTGGTTGGTGGTTTCTTCATATGAAATCGCGACGAGGGGAGCTCGTTTGGTAAACCACAAACCACAAAGCCAATTTGTGGCGCGGATAATTTGGTAAACCAACTCTCTCTCTCTATCTTATTATATATACACACAGACCTTCTGCAAGTTCTAGAAAAAAAGTGAACGCGCACGAGCATCGAGGATTTTTCTGGGCTATGCGGATGACTAACGGCGGGGGACACAGAGTGAATGTCGACCATGGAGCTACTCTCTTGAGCAATGCAGGAAATTTAGTTTGATCGCAAACAGTTTAGGCTGTGGCCTATTTTTGTTCGGGGAGAGTAACAAATTTTCTGTTTTGACAGACATCCGTGGAACTGAGCTACTAGTCCTATATATGTACATGTGGGTGAAAAATACTCGTACGTCTACTTGTAAAATCAAAGCTAAGTGCAGTGGACACGAATATGACATAAATGATCCCCAAGAATGAATGAATGAATGAATGAAATTATAGTATCAGTACATACCCTGGTGACTAGGATGCTTTAGATCGATGAACTCCGAGCCCCATCTCCTTCCAAGACCCACATAAAACTTGCAAGTCTGAAGGCGCGCGGCTACTCCCAACTCCGCGGATCAAAACAAGAAACTGGAATTGCAACAGAACTGCAATCTGTAAGTAATGCTATCTTTTTTCTTCGCAAGAAGTGTACTTATCTGTGACTGCTATCCATTACTGGAGTGCAAAGTATACCAGATTCAGTAGTTAGTCTGATGTCCAGAGCGAAATGACCGCAGATTGGTGATGTGAAGCCTGCCTATCGCTAGACGACCGCCTTGTACCGTGGAGATGATGCCCAGTGCAGCCAGGTATACACCACTCTATTAACCCCCCCCCCCCCCCCCCACACACACACACACCACCCCCCAACATAGATTACTGCCGTTTCTAAGTTTTTGCTTTAAATGATGGCATTATATGCAGATTGCAGATCTTGCTTTGAGAAATGGAAAACTCCACTTTCCATTCCTAGTTTTGATTCCTAGCGTTTGTGTGTGTGTGTGTGGGGAGCCGCCTCAAGACTTGCAAGTTTTAGGTGGGTCTTCGTCAAAGAAGGAACTCAAAGTTCATCCGTCCAAGCATCCGCTCATTGGGGGTATGCACTTCGCCTAATTTCTTTCATTCTCCGAATCATTTGCGACTGTCAAATTCCTATCTGCCTAGAAAAGAAAGGAAAATAAATCAAGAATTTTATACACTAGAGAAGCTCAAGCCTTCTTCTCGTGCATGCATGCTTTAATTAAGCTCCTAAATTGCCTGCTTGAAGAGTCGACAATGTAGCAGTAATGTTTTCCCTGTGTGTTCATTTAACATCTGCTGCAATTGCTTGCTTGCTGCAAGAATGTTCTCGGACCTTCCTACGATGGCCAAATTGCCTCCCTGAACTTTTCATAACCGAAACAAGACTCTATAATGTAAGCTGAAGCGGCGAAGCCAAAACGGAAAAGAGCCCCGGTAGTTACAAATTTACATGTATGAACAGAGCAAGGTGGTGCGAGAGGAAAAAGAATAGTTAAGCCGGCCGTTAGTTTCCTCTAAATTTTGCGACGAAGCTAATTTCAGCTGTCGCCGCGGTTGTAATTAGTTCTTGTACTCGTATTCTTCTTCTACTATTTTCGCAAAAAAAAAGGTAACCAAAAACCGCGAAGCCAAAAGTTACAAAGTGTTTTTTAAGGAAACACACCATTATCCCTCTTCTACCAGCTGAACATATAAAAAGGTCGCCAAATATGGCTGAACTTTTATTTTTATATATTCTATAAAAAATATATCAATATTAAAAAGATACTAATTACACTCATCATGTGTAATAATAATGATACTAATGATCACTAGTAGAAACCAGGCCTATAGACCCGGTTCGTAAGGACCTTTAGTCCTGGATTGCAAATCGAGACTGCCAGATCGGGACTAAAGGTCCCGGTTCTGTTACGAACCGGGACTAAAGGTCCATCACGTGGCCTCACGAGCCGCGCTAGGCTGGAGGACGAACCAGGACTAAAGGTTTCCTGCCGCGACAGCGTTTTGGGTCATTTGGCTGCCGCGGCAGGAGATGTCGTTTTAGGATTTTGTATTTTTCTTTTCATTTTGTTTTTGTGTTCAATTATTTTCCATTCTGTGTTTTCATTACAAACAAGTTTTCGTATATATACACAACGCTACTACATAATACTTGTACATATTAATGCATATATAATATAATTTCTCTTACAACCATGCATGCATGGAGGTAATTACATGGAGTCCCAACCGGGTCAAGAGCCTGTCTATTTGATTACATGGAGATCATTACATGAATGCTTTAGGGTCTATCTAAAGAGTATTCTCCATATGGGTCTATGACCTCGTCGACCAAAAATCCAGCCAATTCCTCTTGGATTGCTAGTAGGCGGTCCTGTGGTAGGAGCTTGTCCCGCATCGCGTCCAAATATAAAGAAGGAGATCATATGAATTAGACTCAACACAACTTATTATAATAAAAATAAAGGGTGAATATATTGTTTACTTACTCTAACAGTTTCCAAGGGCTTCTCAGTAGCGATGCGAATAAACTCGCAAACGTATAATCCACATAGATTAGTCCCTCGTAGCTGCCTCGTGCACTTTACAAGAATAAAATTCAATCAAATATTAACCCTAGTATGATAAATGTATAGAAACTAGAATTAAAGAGATGCGTGGACCTAACTCGTACTACTTACCGGGATCGGTTTAAAAATCAGCTCCTCATGCCATTGACTGCAGATATTGTTTTTGAACCGTGTCCAAACACTACCTGACATGGGTATACCCTACAGGTACTCGAGCTTGGTATATACGGTCCAAATACGTATAGGCCCACGGTGTCGCCAAGGCCCAGATAAAAGGACTCGAGTAACCCGTGGACTCTCGATTGCTTGAAGGACAAGAAGAAGCTAAAGATAGAAAGTTTGAAGGGGAAAACCCTAACTTGTAACCGACTCGACCTGCTATCCGAGACCTAGCCTATCTATATAAGGGCTAGGAGGGGGCGGCGAGGAGGACACACGCAACCCTAGTTTCCACAACCCTTGCCAGATTGCATCTGCGCACCATTGTAATTTTCGACTCCTTCGATAATTCCACGAGCAGACAAGCAGGAGTAGGGACCTCTACGAGACCTGAACCTGGGTAAATCCTTTGTCCCCTGTGTGCTTGTTTGCTAGCCGATAGATGTCTTCAGCGCTCCCTCTTTCTCCAAAAATCCAAGTCCATAACAATGGGCATTGACGAGTTAAACCCTCGTCACTACCCAACAAAGAAAATGAATGAATGAGTTAATAACTACTTGATATCTCAGAAAATGAATGAAAGAAACCGATATAGTGCGATAATGGTTGAAATTACCTCTGGAGCATATTGATAATGCTGCGGTACTCTTCCATGTCTTGTTTAATTAGTCCATGATTTGAACTCTTCCCAAGTCAACAGAAATTCTTAGAAGAATCCAGTGGTAGCTCCCAAGGTTTACATACATCAGTAACTCATCATTTACACTGAACATCGAGTAAGCAAAAGTTAATGTGTACAAGACAATAACACACTCACTCGAAGTGGTAAGAAAATAGTATTTCATTACAGAAATGCTGGTTCATGAAAAACCGGAGCAAGTTATGCTCGGTCTCCAGTGGCTTATCCTTTAGCACATCTCCATTAACTCGATATGGGTCAATGAACCCAAATCCATGGATAGGCTTTTTTACATTCAAGAATCTTCATTCTGCATTATTATAGCATACAAAAGAATATAGTGAGTATACTTACCGACAATGAATTGAACAAGCTGAGCTAGAGACTTAATTACATAAATAAAGTAATCACTTACAAACAATAACAACTGAGGATAGATTTGTCGAGTTCCCTTAGATTGAATAACTGAAAGAGTTCTGTAAATTTAATAGGGACCTCGTTTTCAGTGAAGTAATGCTCTTTTCGAACTTTCACTATGATCCAATATCGCTCTTTTGCTGCTTCCATGTACCATACATGCAATTGTCGCATTTTTGTTGGCATATCCCGGAGCCTCTTAGAACTGATCTAAGGCTCCCCGTGAACATATTGTTGTGCTACATCAGCCCTGGTGATATCAACACCGTGAATAATGTCATGAATAGACATATTACATTGCTTGGCCAATATCTTAGCCGTTTCCATATGCAAAGGTTCTCCCCCATATAGTTGAGATTCGGGTAACACCTGGAGTGGGGGAGGGGGGGGGGAGGGTCGATTGTTTTGCTTGTTTCCTTGGCTGGGGAACGTCTTTTCTGATTCTTCTGCTACCACTTGATAGTTTTGCTTGTTTCCCTAGCTGGGGAACATCTGTTCTGATGCTTCCGCTACCACTTGATAGTTTTGCTTGTTCCCCTACTAGGGAACGTCTTTTGTGATGCTTCCTCTACCACTTTATCTCTTATGTTTCACTGTCTTCTGAAGACAACGTGTATAGTTATCTGGCGCATTTAACTGAGCTTGGGATGGCTGCGTCAGTAATCTCCTAAAGTGCTCATTGGTTTCCGGTTTTATTTGGACCTCTGGCTCAGGTTGTTTCTTTTTAAAATGAGCATCCACTTCAGCACGTACGACCGCATCGGTCTCCTCGTCGTTCAGGTCGTAAGCCCTCTTGGGAGGAACCGACGGTACTCTTAGGAGGGGCGACAACTGTCTCTTTGGGCGTCGGTTATCCCTCGACGGAGTGGTGCTATTCTTCTGATTTTGGCCCTTAGTGGCTGGAGGCGGCTGCGTAGATTGAGATGGACTCGTGCTGAGGTCATGGATTGGACTTGGAGGTGGTGGACTTTTACTGGAGGAGATGGTGGCCTTGGAGGTGGACTTGGAGGTGGTGGACTTTTACTAGGAGGAGACGGTGGCCTTGGAGGTGATCGATTGTTTCTCGGTGGAGAAGGTGGCCTTGGTGCCGAGACTAGAAACTTGATGTATTCCTTTTTCCAAAGAATGAAGCCACTCGTGACTTCTCCCAGTGTCATCTCCCCTTCACCTCTAGGGATGTCAAGCTATAGTGACTGACACAGTGGTTGAACTTCATCCACACTAATATGAGCATAGCCAGCTGGAATCGGATTGCAATGGTAGGTCACTCCCGATGCAGAAGGTAAAGCAAAGCCAACTGCCACCTTCACGGATATGTTCTTCAGTTTAACATGCAGCTCACAACTAGTCTTCTCCTTAATTGCATCCACGGGGTACACATCCATCGTTGCATCATTAGCGTGGCCCTCCGTGGAAGCGAAACTGCTTTTCCGTTGAGATGGGCCGACCGTACTCTCTAGTGCCAGATCTTGCTTTCGAAATCCTTTAAGTTCATTAAGCTCCTCCGGATTCTCCTGCAACATGGCTTCAAACCTCGCGAACCGCTCTGCATCCTCCTCTTGTCGCCGCTTTGTTTTTCTCGATCGGCTTCTGTAGGTGTCAAAGTCCTCGGGAAACCCGATAGCCCATGGACAAGAAGGTCTGAAGCCTCGTGTTCGTCCAACCTTTTCAGGGTTTCCGAGGGCCTTTGTCAGCTCATCGTTCTCTCTGTTGGGAACAAACTTTCCCTCTTGAACCTCTTTTATCACTTTAATAAGATCATCCTTGGGTCTAGCAACTTCTCTTTTTGCAACAATCTCGCATGTTTCTGGGTCATACGATGCCCCATGCCCGAGTAACCAATTTCTTGACCTCAAGGGCCAACCAGACATAGCTGGAGTGACCCCTTTAGCCGCCAGGTCGGCCTCAGCTTTATCCCACTTAGGCATGACACTCTTGTAGCCACCTGTGCCCATATGATGGTGATATTTATTTTTGGATGCATTTAGCTTATTATTTTCTGACATTGCCACAGCTGGTGCCGAGGTCTTGTATTGCACAAATGTGGCCCAGTTATCCCGCTGCTTCTCTAGTGGGAAGTGAATGCAGGAGTTTTTTCTTCTGCATATAGTTGTGGTACAATCTTTTCTTCCAGTCCTTGAATAGTTCGCCCATCTTCTTAAGAGCCCACTCCTTGACTTTCAACCTCATTTGCTATGTGAGCTCACCAGTCTCCAAGACTGGTAGGGTGAAATGTGTCATGAGAGAATTCCACATCGCATCTTTCTCTCTGTCGTCGCCAAAACTAGCCCCAGCTGGATCCCTTTTCTTTCCTGGCTTATTCCACTCTCGCGTGGTGATTGGGACGATGTCTCTAGCAATCACTCGAAATTTATGTACAAATGCATTGACAGACTGTGTGGGCTCCAACGGTTGACCCAGCGTAGAGACTAAGTCAATGCTGAAACAGACATCGGCGGGCAACTTTTAGGCCGGGCCTCTTTTCCTTGAGGAAGATTAGCCCGATGCGGAGGTCTAGGAGAAGAAACATTCATCAGTACATATATACGAATGAATTAGTGCATCTATACTAGTGATCGATCGGTAGAGGCTTTATATACCTCGCCAGACTTTGTTATTAAGGTGTCTCCACCATGGTCTCCACCATGGTCTCCACCATCGTCTCCACTATCATCTCCTCCAGACAAATTAAGATACTGGGAGCCATCATCGTAATAAGAACCTCCAGTACCCTCATCTATCATGTTGAGAAGCTCCTCTTCATTTTGTCTATCGTCCATAGTTTAACTAATATAGAAAAAGATAAAACAATTTTGCATTAAGTAAAAAAATATTACAATTGCGACGACTCGGATACAGAAAAAATATTACGTACTAATAATGAAACAATTTTGTATGAAGATAAAGTACAATAATATAAGATAAAGTACAATAATACATCTAGCTCATATCTCGCTCATATCAAACTAGCGAACTTGGCTGCCGTGTTCGGTGCCACAAGAGCTGTACACCCAGAGAACAGGAACCATCACTGGAGAATAGCTCGGGTGAGATCCGTGAACCTGCCAGAGATTGGAGAACATGGTCTCCAAAAGATATATATACCAGCGGACGTGCTCGTCCTCCTCCCTGATACGACGATGTACCACCTCCTTGGGGGCCGGCTCCCTCTGCACCGTTTCTGGACCTCGTGGACGCCACCAAAGAAGCTCCGGGTCGACGACGATACCCGAATTCCTCACCAAGGTACGAGTCCCGGTAGGTAGCACCTCCTAGTGCCAGCCTAGCGGAGCCTAGGCTCGGACATCCCCAGACCCGACGAAGTCCAGTACTCCGCCGTTGCCACCGAGTGGACCACGCGGATGCGGCATAACTAAATAATAACAAGAAACGATCATAAAACATAAACACTAAATCATAAAACCTTAGCACACTACACATATATCTCCAAAATCCGTCAATGACAGAAACTAAATCCCTAAACACTAACTAAAGTAGTATTCGGCCCTTCGTTCGATGACAAGGTCTTCTCATCGTCAATGTATCTCTACCATGTACTATTTGCTACTAAAAATATATCGTGGTATTGATTGTCAAAAAAACTAAATCACTAAGTATTGCCCTAATAACACTAATCCTAAACCTAACACTAACTAAACTAAACCTAATTAACTAAGTATTCTAACTAACCCTAACTAACCCTAACTAGCCCTAAACCTAACACTAAATAAGTATTCTAACTAACCCTAACTAACCCAAACTAAATGCCTAACTCTAACTAAAATAAACATAATTAACTAAATAAACTAATAAACCTATAATTTATAACCTAAATTAATTAGATTGAGAGCTCACCTGTAGGGGCGGTGGAGGGCGCGGCGGTGGTGAGCTCCTCCACGGGCGGCGCGGGTGACGTGGGCGGTGGCGAGATCCTCCTCAGCGGGTGGTGGCGTGGGGGGACAGACGACGCGAGCGGCGTGCTCCTCCACGGGCGCGGGCGGCAGCGATCAGTGGGATGGACGACGCGGGCGGCGACGGTTCATCGAGAAGAAGAAGACCGGGCTCTCCGGGTCGTGGCTAGACCCGGGGTGGAGGTGGGGGTGTTTATACCCCCCCACCTTTAGCCTCGGTTTGTAATACAAACAGGGACCTTTAGTCCTGGTTTGTATTACAAACCGAGGCTAAAGGTGTTTTTGGCCTGCCGTTGTAATAAAAACTGGGACTAAAGGGTGATCTTTAGTCCCGGTTTGTAGGTTTGTATTACAAACCGGGTCTACAGGGGGTTTTTGGCGCCAAAAATAAAACTGGTGTATAGTTTTCAGAAAATTATGTATTATATATCAAAATTTTCAGAAAAAGAAGATCTATAATTTAAATCTATTATCATACTCTATTATACAACTTAAATGAAATTATTTATTGTTTAACAAGTATTATATTTATTATAAATGTTGGAAAAATATAGTTTATTATTTAAAAAACAGAAAAATACATATAATATACCAAACTATTCACAACAAATAATATACTCATTAGAAATATAATATGTCATACTAAAACTAGTAACTAGGAATAAAAGATATTCCGGGGGCCTTTAGTCCCGGTTCGAGCCACTAACCGGGAATAAAGATATTTCCCGCCATTCCTCCCGCTATCGCCATGTTTTTCCGCCATTTTCCCATGCTTCCCGCCATTTCCCTCTATATCTAGGCCGACCTCCATGTCCATCCACACATCCACACCTTCTCTCTCACAACAATGGACACCGCTTACTAGACATTTCTGACGCTCGAGGAGACCGAGGCGATGTGCGCCTCCAGCTACCCATGCCTGCCAGGGTGCCGGCTGCCCATCGGCTGGATGCTGAGCGCTGAAGGGGTCCATGTTCCTCCTATGCGTCAAGGTTTGGCCCGCCAGGCGGCCATCACGAACTACTTCTACCTCGATCTCACGCCGGAGCTGCGGATGGATCTCTATTGGGATCCCGACAACCTCGACACCTAGAATGCCTTCTTCGCAAACCGGCAGGAAAGGGAGCTCGCCAGGTACGAGGGTGACGGCCCGCCCCTAGTGAACCACAACGAGGACGGTCACCGCCTGTGGTGGGCAAACCGGACTATCGCCGGCGTGATGCGCTACATCGCCATGGGAGACCATCCTCGCCTGATGTACCCGCACTAAGGCCGAGGGCGGACCGGGGTCGTCATCCGGGAGCCCCCTCCCCCACGCCTCGTGAATCCAACATCGGAGTGGTAGGTTCCCCCTCCCCTGTTCCCCCGTGTACAAGCCGGGGAAGGGCTAAGGATCCAGCCGCGTGCTACGAGCGACGATGATGACGATGACGGTTCCGAAGACGACCCTAAAGCTGTGTACTACATGGCTAGATATGATTATGACTAATTTTTATATTTTAATATTAATAAATGTCTTTGGTGTTGGCCACAATAAGTTGCAACACTACCTATTGAGACCGAGACAGTTCATATCCATATATATATATAAGCAGATCATTAAAAATAAAGGTTTAATAATATTGTACATCATGAACATCCACACATCTCCATTGTTAGGGTTTTCTTATTATCCGTAACCATGGAGCATCTTCCTTACTTAAGGGGATGCTTGGGTCATCCTTCACTGCGAAGGGTGGAATTTCATGAAACTTATCATAATCTTTTGACATGTCTGTTTTATCCTCCACCCCACGAGGTTTTTTTTCCCAAAAGAACTATGTGGCACTTCGGCTTATCGTATGTTGTATTTTTTGCTTATCTTTCCTTTTTCTCGGTTTGGTAGACATGTCCTTCACATAAAAAATCTGAGCCACATCATTGGCTAGGACGAATGGTTCATCTCTATACGCAAGGTTATTGAGATCCACTGTTGTCATTCCGTATTTCTTGTCTACCTCAACCCCGCCTCCTGTCAGCTTGAACCATTTGCAAGGAAACAAAGGGATCCTAAAATAAAGTCCATAGTCAAGTTCCCATATCTCCTCTATGTAACCATAATATGTATCCTTTTTCCCATTCTCGTCTGTTGCATCAAATCGGACACCACTATTTTGGTTGGTTCTCTTCTTATCTTGGGCGATCGTGTAAAATGTATTCCCATTTATCTCGTACCCTTGGAAAGTCAATATAGTCGAAGATGGTGACCTGGCCAACAAGTACAACTGCTCTCCAATGGTGATGTCATTCATGAGATGTGTCTGCAACCAACCGCCGAAAGTCTTCATGTGTTCATCTCTAATCCAGGAGCCAGGCTTCCTCGAGTTGTTGGAGTGTACAATATTCTTGTGTTCCTCGATATACGGAGCCACCAAGGTGGAACTTTGCAGAACTATGTAGTGTGATTTAGTGAGAGAATGTCAGTCCATACATATCCTTGCTTTCTTTCCTAGCATGCCTTTTCCACTTAGTCTACCCTCATGCTGTGATTCAGGAACACCGATGGGCTTAAGGTTAGGAATAAAGTAAACACAAAACTCAATGACCTCCTCTGTTCCATATCCCTTTGAGATGCTTCCTTCTGGCCTAGCACGGTTATGAACATGTTCCTTTAAGACTCCCATGAACCTCTCAAAGGGGAACATATTGTGTAGAAATACATGACCGAGAATGTTAATATCTTCGACTAGGTGAACTAGGAGGTGCATCATAATATTGAAGAAAGATGGTGGGAACACCAACTCGAAGCTGACAAGATATTGGACCACATATTTCTGTAACCTTGGTAGACTATCTAGACTGATTACCTTATGAGAAATTGCATTAAGAAACGCACATAGCTTCACAATGGGTACTCGAACATTTTCCGGCAGGAGTCCCCTCAATACAATCAGAAGCAGCTGTGTCATAAGCACGTGGAAGTCATGAGACTTTAGGTTTTGAAATTTTTTCTCTGCCATATTTATTATTCCCTTTATGTTCGACGAGAAATCGGACGGGACCTTGATACTGTAAAGGACTTCAAAAAATATTTCCTTCTCTTCTTTGGTAAGAGCGTAGCTGACAGTACCTTCAAACAACTCTGGATGCATGCCCTCTCGGTCTTTCATACGTTGTTGGTCCTACCGTGCTTCCGGTGTATCTTTATTCTTCCCATACATGCCCAAGAAGCTTAGCAGCGTCACGCAAAGATTCTTCGGCAGGTGCATCAGGTCAATTGCAGAGCGGACCTCCAGGACTTTTCAATAGGGTAGCTCCCAAAATATAGATTTCTTTTTCCACATGGGTGCGTGTCCGACATCGTCCTTTGGAACAGATTGTCTACCAGGACCCTTTCCAAATATTACTTTTAAATCCTTCACCATATCAAATACATCATCACCAGTACGGCGGATAGGCTTACACCGGCTGTCTGCCTCACCATTGAAATGCTTACCTTTCTTTCTTAGGGTGTGCGTGGGTGGAAGAAAACGACGATTCCTCGGGTACACATTCTTCTTACATTTATCCAAATATATACTTTTAGTCTCACCTAAATAGTGTGTGCATGCATTGTATCCCTTGTTTGTCTGTCCTGAAATTTTACTAAGAGCAGGACAATCATTGATTGTTATGAACAAGAATGCTCGTAGGTCAAATTCCTCCTACTTGTTCTCATCCCACACACATACACCTTGTCTATGCCACAACTGTAAGAGTTCTTCAACTAATGGCCTTAGGTACAAATCAATATCGTTGCTGGGTTGCTTCGGGCCTTGGATGAGCACTGGCATCATAATGAACTTCTGATTCATGCACAACTAGGGAGGAAGGTTATGGACATGGGTATACCCTACAGGTACTCAAGCTTGGTATATACGGTCCAAATACATACAGGCCCACGGTGTCGCCAAGGCCCGGATGGAGGGACTCTCGATTGCTTGAAAGACAAGAAGAAGCTAAATATAAAAAGTTTGAAGGGGAAAACCCTAACTTGTAACCGACTCGACCTGCTACCTGAGACCTATCCTATCTATATAAAGGCTAGGAGGGGGCGGCGAGGAGGACACACGCAACCCTAGTTTCCACAACCCTTGCCAGATTGCATCTATGCACCATTGTAACTTTCGACTCCTTCGATAATTCCACGAGCAGACAAGCAGGAGTAGGGACCTCTACGAGGCCTGAACCTGGGTAAATCCTTTGTCCCCTGTGTGCTTGTTTGCTAGCCGATAGATGTCTCCAGCGCTCCCTCCTTCTCCAAAACCCAAGTCCATAACAATGGGCATGGACATTGACGAGTTAAACCCTCGTCAATTGGCGCCGTCTGTGGGAACTGGGAGTGCTGATGTTGCGGCTTCTTCGGCCCCATCAAACGCGATCTACAACTCTGTGACAGTGGAGATTCGCCAGCTTTTCGGCGCCTTCGACTTCACCGTCCACACGTCGGCTACTCGCTCGGCCTTCGAGTCCGTAGGCGACGGAATCAGCCTGGCGATTGGGAGCTTCCGCTTGCAAGTTGGTCAGATGGGCATGCTTCGCATGCCTGATCAGCCGACAGCACCGACGATTGCCCCAGTATCATGGTTCCCTCCATCGATCGGCACCCTCAGCGAGCTCAACGCTCCGGCGGCAATTGGGAACATGGTCATCGACAGCAGTCGCGACTCCGACCTAATCGATCTGGCCACTGAAGATGGAACCTACGGTTCCGAATCTGAAAGTTGTGGAAGCAACAGCTTCCCAAATCACTTCATGTGGGCCGTCATCAACGCAGGCGACACCTCCGCCAACCGCGGCAACGGTGGTAACACCGGCAATGGCACCGACCCGCCCAACGCCGCCAACGGCGGCAACGGTGGCAATGGAGGAGCAGTCGAACCCCCCAGCATAATCAACGAGCAAACCGGCGAACGCGTCGTGATCAGGCTCAACGATCAAGAGTGGGAATGCTGCCGCGAAGCCCTATGAGGTGCACCTCTACCCTTCAGGTCCCCTCAGGAACTACTGATGGGTTACCACTGGCTCCTAAAAGAGGAATTCAAGCGCTAGAAACAAGCAATCGCGCAACTTGAGGCGCGTAAAAAGGCGGCGGACGAGTCAACCCTTCGTCGCGCTGGGCTCTCCTCCTACGGAGGATCCTCCTCAAGAGGCAACGAGCACCTCGCCAGGAAGAGGCAATCGCGGATGGCTCACCTCACCGAACAAGAACACATAGACGCCGCGAAAGTCCTCGACTTCGGCTCTATGATAGTCGACACGAGAGGCAACGTGGTTCCCAGGACGCCACAGGACGCAGTAATAGCGGCCACCATGTACCTTTTCAATAACCAGCCACCGGGTGGAGATCCCCGAACGGCCATGCACCGATCTACGATCGCGGGCCTGGGGCTAATCGAGGCCGCCCTCGACAAAGAACCAGTACTAGACCCAAAAAAGGGCAAAGCGTTAGCAAAACGCTACTCCTCGCCCTCGTCAAGCGATGACAGTCACGACCTGTCTCGCCGCCCTCGACAAAGAACCAGTACTAGACCCAAAAAAGGGCAAAGCGTTAGCAAAACGCTACTCCTCGCCCTCGTCAAGCGATGACAGTCACGACCTGTCTCGCCGCCGCCGTTCACGACGACACGATCGCGACTACGATGCACGCGACAAACTCACGCAGCGCAAGATCGACAAGTCAAGGGCACGGCATGATCGGTCGACTGATTCGGAAGAAGAAGATGGGGAGCTCTGTGGCGCCAGATGCTTCAGTAGATCCATCAGGCAAAAGCAAATGCCTAAAGGGTTCAAACTCCCATCAGAGAACCCGAAATTTGACGGTCTGCAGGACCCCAAGATCTGGCTGGAGGATCACATCTCCTCCGTCAGACTGCATGGAGGCAACAAGTATCGCCATGCAATGCTTGCGGCCATACGGCAGGGCGCCGCCCGGGCATGGCTCAATAACCTCCCACGCGGATCCATTCGCAGCTGGGATGAGCTGGTCTACAGCTTCGTGCGCAATTTTAGGGGCACGTACAAATGCCCCGCTTCAATCGAAGAACTGAGATGCTGCCAGCAAAAATCTGGCGAATCGCTACGCTCTTACATCCAAAGATGGTCCATCATCAAGAACTTCGCGGAGAACATCTTGGAAGACCGCGCGATTGATGCATTCAATGGTGGTGTCCGCCGCATGGAACTCAGGGAGGAGCTAGGCCGCTCGAAGCCCAAGACCATCGACCACCTGATGGAGATCGCGAATCGGTGGGCCGATGGGGAAGATTCGTTGAAGAACCGCGTTCACTCTGACGAGGAGGCAGAACTCGAACGAAGACGCGACCGCCGGAGTAAACGTCGTATGCGCGTCTACGACGATCGCGATGACGTCAACATGGTCGCAGCCGGCTACGCCGATAGACGCGACGATAACCGTAACAGCGGATACCGCAGTGACGGATACCGCGACTCCGGGAAAACCACGCAAGTATGGCAACGCCGCACTCGCGATGAAGCACCCGCGACCTCCATCGAAGACAAACTGTCCGGACCATGCACGGTACACTTCTACATCGACAAGCATGATGGCAAGAGAAAGTCCAGTCACCTCCTCAAGGACTGCCGCGAGTTCCTCAAGCTACATGAGGGGTTGGTTCGGATGAACCGCAATGCAGTCGAAAGAGGCTACGGAACCGCTCCAGGCGCAGTGGCACATGGCGCACCACCACCACCACCTGGGCCACCCCCGAACGGAGCTGCACCGGACCAGCACCACGGAGGCGAACCATACCCACGGGCCATGGGTACCATGATGATCCAAAAGGGACGCCCCTCCAATAGGGTGCAGAAGGCCATCACTCGCCACGTCAACTTGGCCATGCACTCGCCACCATCCACCACTGAGTACCTCAGTGGTAGTGAGTCATGCATTACCTTCGACAAACGCGACCACCCGCCTCAAGTACCTCGCCCAGGTCATTGCCCCCTCGTACTCGAGGCGCAAATTGGAGGCTTCGACATGAGTCCCGTCTTCATGGATGGCGGAAGCGGTATCAACCTCATATTCGTGAGTACCTTGCGAGCAATGAGGATCCCTCTAACCTGCTTGGAGGCATCGGACACAATGTTCCACGGCATCGTCCCAGGAAAAGGCATATACCCCCTGGGCAAAATCAACCTCGATGTCATATTCGGCACGCTGAAGAACTTCCGGCGTGAGCGCATCGACTTTGAAGTTGTCGACTGGCCCTCACAATACCACTACATCCTCGGGCGCGTCGCGTTCGCTAGGTTCATGGCAGTACCTCACTACGCCGACCTGCAGATGAAAATGCCAGGTCCCAACGGCGTCATCACGATCAACGGGAGCTTCGAGCGATCTGACAGTTGCGACAGGGAATTCAACAGAATCTCCTAGTCCTTCGGCATGCAGGAGGAGCTCGCGCGATTGAAGGAAATGACAGACAACAGTCTGCCCCCCTGAGTAGGCCAAGCTCACCTGACCTCTCCTTCGACTCATCTGTGCACACAAAGAAGGTGCAGGTCCATCCATCATATCCCTCTATACATGCCCTCATCGCCAACAACTTGAGTCCCGCATAGGAACTCGCGCTCGTCGAATTCCTCCATGAGCACTGGGAAATTTTCGCCTGGTGTCCTGCGGACATGCCAGGAGTTCCTAGGGAATTCGCTGAGCACGCACTCAACGTCAACCCCGACGCAAGGCCATTCAAGCAAACAATCAGGCAACTGTCTGAGCCACGGGCACAAGCAGTCGGAATGGAGATCAACAGACTCCTCGAGGCCAAATTCATACGCGAGATTAAGGAAAGAACTTGGCTCGCCAATACGGTGCTGGTGCCAAAAAAGGACACGGATATCCTGCGGATGTGCATGGACTTTACTTCTCTAAACAAGCACTGCCCAAAAGATCACTTCCCGCTACCACGGATCGATCAAATCATCGACTCCACCACTGGATGCGAGCGCCTCTGCTTCCTTGACGCCTACTCAGGCTATAACCAAATTCGAATGAAGGAGGAAGACCAGGAGAAGACCGCGTTTACAACGCCCTTCGGCGTGTTCTGCTACAACACAATGCCCTTCGGGCTAAAAAACGCGGGAGCCACGTACCAGCAGTGCATGCAGGCTTGCCTCAAGGAGCAACTTGGTCGCAACATCCAAGTCTATGTTGACGACATAGTAATCAAAACCAAGGAAGAAGCCTCTCTAATCGACGACTTGTGCGAAACCTTCACCAATCTCGATCGCTACCGGATAAAGCTCAATTCGGACAAATGCGCCTTCGGTGTACCCTCTAGGCAACTGCTTGGGTATCTTATCTCCGCGAGAGGGATTGAGGCAAACCCGAAAAAGATAAAGGCCATACTGGCCATGGAGAAGCCAAAGAACATAAGAGGCGTTCAGCAACTAGCCGGGCGAATCGCGGCCCTCAGTCGATTTATCAGTCGAATGGGAGAAAAGGCGCTGCCCTTCTATCAGCTCCTCCGCAAAGCTGACAAATTCGAATGGACCAACAAAGCACAAGAAGCATTCGAAGACCTCAAGCGTCTGCTATCCACCTCGCCAGTATTGGTAACTCCACGAGAAAGGGAACCACTGCTGCTGTACATCTCCGCCACCAACCAAGTGGTTAGCGAGTGCTAAATCGAGCGGGCCAAGGAAAACAAGGTCCACGGTACAATGCCCGTATACTACCTCAGCGAGGTCCTCATGCCAACAAAACAGCGGTACCCGTGACTACTGGAAAAGCTGGCGTCTGGCGTCTTTATGACCGCCAGCGATCGTGCCATTACTTCCAGGAACACCCAATCGTGGTAGTCAACGACGCCCCATTGGGACATATCCTCAATAACCCAGACGCCATAGGACGAGTCGCGCTTTGGGGAATCGAACTGTCTCCACGAGACATCCATTATGAAAAGCGCGGCGCAATCAAGTCGCAAGTTCTCCCTGACTTCCTCGTACATTGGATGGAAAACCATCTCCCGGACAGGCCAGACATGTCCTACCTCTGGACAATGCACTTCGATGGGTCCAAGAGGAAAGATGGAGCAGGAGCAGGTGTCATACTGACATCGCCTCAAGGGGACAAGCTGAAGTACGTCCTGTGAATGCAGTTCACAGCCTCAAACAACGAGGCTGAATACGAGGCCCTGTTACATGGGATGAGAATGGAAAAAACCTGCGGCGCAAAGAGGCTAATCATATATGGTGACTCCAAGCTGGTCGTCAACAAAACAATGCACGAGTGCGACACACTAAACGACAACATGATCGCATACCGCGACCTCTACGACACACTTGAAGGAGACTTTGATGGTTGCGAGTTGCGACACATAGGTCACGAAAGCAATGAGGAGGCGGATGCACTCGCCAACATAGGCTCCACCTGCGCACCCATACCACCTGGGGTATTTCTCGAGCGCATATGCGAACGCTCCATCAAGCCGAAGGCCGCAGAGAAGAAAACAAACGCAGCAACGTACTCGGGGGCTACGCCACCCAATGAGCCAATGACAATCGATGACTTGGAGCTCGACACAGGACTCGAGGGACCAATGAGTGTCATGATGATCGAACAATCCTGGACGCAGCCGTACATTACGTACCTCCTCAGTAAGCACCTACCGGACGACCCGACAGACGCACGACACATCGCGCGACGCTCCAAGCCATTCGCCATTATCAACGGCGAACTGTATAAACGCAGCATCACATGCGTGTTACAGCGATGCGTCTCCCTAGCCGATGGAAGAGCAGTCCTCCTCGACATCCATGAAGGGACCTGCGGGCACCACGCCGGCAGTCGCGCCCTCGTTGCCAAAGCTCTACGAGCTAGATTTTACTGGCCCACGGCCATGCGCGACGCCAAGGATATAGTCCAAAAGTGCAACGCTTGTCAGCGATTCGCAGACAAACCACACGCACCAGGCGCAGAACTCCGGCCTATCCCATTGGCCTGGCCCTTCGCCCAGTGGGGACTAGACATGGTTGGCAAACTTCCAAGGTCCTCGCAAGGAGGCTACGTCTACCTCCTAGTCGCAGTCGACAAATTCACCAAGTCGATTGAGGCCATGCCAGTGACCAAGCAATCAGGGCGCAGCGCAGTAAAGTTCTTCGAGTCCATCGTCTACCGCTTCGGCGTGCCGCACAGCATCATCACCGACAATGGAACGAACTTTACATCCAAGGAGTTCCAAGAATTCTGCGAGAACATGGGGATCAACATCAGCTACACCTCAGTAGCACACCCACAGACCAACGGTCAGGTGGAAAAGGCAAACGGGCTCGTCTGTAGCGGCATCAAGAAGCGACTCCTCTGACCACTCGAACAAGCCGCGGGCTGCTGGCCAGATGAACTGCAATCTGTACTCTGGAGCCTGCGTACAACTCCAAACAGCGCCACCGGCTACACGCCATTCTTTATGGTACACGGAGCAGAGGCAGTACTACCCGCCGAAGTACGGTACAAAGTGCCACGCGTAGTCGCCTACAGCGAGCAGGAGTCATCCCTCGCACTCGAAGACTCCGTCGACCTCCTTGACGAAGCAAGAGAAATCGCCGCAGAAAGATCCACGATCTACCAGCAGAACCTGCGCAACTATCATAACAGAAGGCTTCGCCCCAGATCCTTCATCGAAGGTGACCTAGTCCTACGACTGAAGCAGCAGGGACATCTCAAGCTTGAGTCCCCCTGGGAAGGACCGTACGTGATTACAGAAGTAATCCTAGGTGGCGCCTATCGCCTTCAAGATTTAGAGACAGGAGTCGCACACTCCAACCCTTGGAACGTCGCACAACTGCGACGCTTCTTAGTCGCTTCTTCTTTACTTTTGCATCGCAAATAAGGCTATTCAGCCAAGGCTACTTAGCCGCACATTGTACTCCGTACTGATCTTCGAATAAATAAAAGCTAAGTGCCCCAAAACTCCGTGTTCTCTTTTCTTTTGTCAACTTTCATACTCGGGGGCTACGCCACCCTATACACACATGTTCTTCGAACAATAACGCGACATCCCGAGTAGCTGGCACATCAATCGAACCCCTTAGCACAAACTCAACCTAGCTGCAACGCACCTGACAGGTTGACAAGGGAACGATACAAAGATGGCCAGGCTAACGAAAATGACTCGCATAAGTGCAACGCACCCCACCCTTATAAAGCTATTTGTATACATTCAACAATAAATTATCTACAAATATATATGAGCTTTACAACACCAGTACACTTATATGCAGGATACATATTTGGCTACCCTTGCAACAGAAGAACATTAGTCTGTTCCTCGAAGAAGTCGACGATCTCCTCGGCTGGACGATCCACAACCTGATAGTGCGGCACCATGTTCCAGGAAGATCCTGCTGGTGGCACCGGTGGCCCAGAGGCAATGGCGGCGACATCCACGTCAGGCCTGTGCAAACGCATCACGGAAAGGGCAGCCTTGGCACCAGCCACCAACTGCTGCCTCACGCACTCGCGAACCGCGGGCATATCTTGAAATTTGGTCAGAAGGGCCAGCAGGCTTGATGGAGTATCATCCAGCGGGAACATCGCCCGGTAGATGTTCTTCAAACACGACTGCGACTTCTTCAGAAAGAGCAGCACTTGCAAGGCGCGATCCCGCAGGGTTGCTAACGCAGTCGCACGATCATGATCTACCCAGAAGTATCCACTCTCCTGAAGTTGCTCCTGGGTGAGATCATGAAGGCGGACGACAATCCTATCCCTCTTCTCCTGCGGACGGCGTGCGCTAACAACTACACGAAGCAGCATCAACAACATGAGTACAACGTACCATTGCGATTAACTACAAAGGAAAAGACGAGGATGAGCAAACTAACACTTAAACTAGTCGCCCAGTCGCGTCACCTCGCCAAGCAGATATTGCTCATGGGCGGTGGCTTTTTCAGCCTTGGACTTCCACACGTCCGCGCTACCATGGATCACGGGCAATTCACGCTCCAGTTGCTTCACGCGATCACGAAGTCGCGAAAGCAAGGACATCTCCTCTACCCTGGAGCATGGTGGTGCCATTGCATCCTCAAGAGATGGCGAATACGGGGTTCCCCCCACAGGACCACTTGATGTACCCTACCAAAAGAGCAAAGTTCATCAGCTATTACAAGAAACTAACTATGGAGCAGTTGGCTTCTTCGACTTTGATGACCTTGGGGGCTTCATCAAGTCCGTGGCAGTATCAGATGCCACTGACTTTCCGCCGGCCCCTGAGGCCGAATTTTTTGCCGCCTTCTTTGCGCGATTGAGCTCCTCCGAATACTTGGCAATAGTGTTTATCAAGGAATGGCCATATTTGGCACAGGCAGTCGCAAAGGGAGCGAATACTACCTGCTGACCATCCGTGCCAACAGGCATCATCGTCAACACCGCAGAAGGATCCACTTTGACTCCGTGGGCTTGCACCATGGCAAGCAACATGGTCGCGCCAGCTGCGCGGAGGGAGTTCTTGTACGTGGCAGGCACACCCCCAGCGAGCGACGCCACCAGCTCTTCCACATTGTCGACCAGCTCCGCCTTCGGCATCAGCTCCTCCCGGAGGCGACTCAGGGTGGCCTTGGCTTTGGACAGCGTATTTTAGACAGCGACGCTACGATCTTCGACCGTAGATACCGCGCCCGCCAGAGCGTCATCGCGACCAAGGGCTTGTGGATCAAAACTCAAGCCACCAACATCTACACCAAAATACACACATGGATAAAACTTCTAATGCCACCAGCACTACCGAGGAAGAGAAGAACATCAATAAAATATCTACCAGTAAAAGTACCTGAGAGGGCCTTGGCGACTGAGAACAGTTGCTCTTCGAACAACTTCTCCCTGGCCACAAAGGAGGCACGCAGATCCTCTTCGCGCTTTTGGGCTTCATCACGAGCCGCGATCGCCTCGTCGCGCCCCTTCACAGCTGCGGCTAGCGTCTTCTCTAACATGGCGACATCACGTAGTAAAACGTTATGCTTAGCTACATGGCAGTCAAAAATTTGGCTATCAGTCGATTATACCAAAATACAGAGAAGACGAAAAGAATAAGTATAGAACACTCACTCTCGACCACGCGGTGGCGCATCTGCAACATCGCATGCTGACGACCCATCGCCATCACCTGCTCCACCACCTGCGCGGCTTCCTTTACAAGGAGCTGTCGCACAAAACAAGGAGTCAGCAGAGGGCAACAAAAGGGCGTTGACTGCCAAATTATAAAAGAAAGAAAGATATACTTACATGGTGCTCCAGCGATTCCGAAGAAGATTGCCGAACCGTCATCCGAGCAACTACTCGATGCTCCTCTACATGAGGAGAGCTCGAAGAATTTTGCCCGGAGTGGGCCGCCGCCGGAGGAGAAGGAGCGTGCTGGACCTCTATCTTGTCCCTTGAGGTCGCGACTCCTGATTCCTTCAAAAATTCGACGTCGTCAGAAGATGACGACGCCTGTTGACTGCAAGACAAAATCCGCACTCAGAAAGGGCAAACTCCAAGGCAAAGCCAACAAGAAGAAACCAAGAGAAGAATGAATGCACTAACAAACTTACCAGTCAAATCTGTCAAGATCAAATGTGGCCTCCGCCAACTCCGACGAAGACTCCTTGGGCAATCGCATCTTCTTGCGAGAAGACGGTGCCACAGCCCTCACAGGAACAGCTGGAATTGGCGATTCCGTGTCAACAGCCGTGTCTCCTGGAGATGAAGGAGTCGACGCGTCGGAATCCCCGCTACGTGAACGCTTGCGAGTATCCGGACTCTCGGACCCGGGGGCTTCCTCTTCCACATCGGAAGGGACAGTCGACTCAGACTCGTCCTCTTCCAAAGCTTCACGAGGAATAATCCCCTCAGGGAGGGGAGGCATGCAAGGCGACACCGCCCACCCCTACATACAAAAAGTAAAGATCAGCAAACACAATAGGAAACGCAATCGATAAAATAAACTACTACGTAGCGCAACTGTACCTCGGGAGGAGGATTCGAAGCATCGAAGGGAGGAACGACTAGCTCGTTCGGCAGCACATCCTTGAGGGTGTACTTCGTGACCAGTCGCACCCTCTTATCTACCTCACTCGCGGACATGCCATCAGCAGACACGCGAGTGGGATCATCAGCGCCACCCCATTGGAACATGGGATGGACCCTGGCCTGGAGAGGCTGGACGCGACGACGCAGCCAAGTCCTGACAAGGGCGCAACCTCCCTCTTCTACGCCTATGCGATTCTCGAGGTCGCAGACACGCTGATATAACACGCCTGTCTTCGCGAGTTCGGAAGGCATGATCACGTTCTTTCAAGAACGCATCTTCTTGCAGGGAGTCACGGGATCGAAAGGCGCGAGTCCAAAGTGCTCGTCCTTGGCCTTCTGGTCGCGCACATAGAACCATTTGTCCCTCCAAACCTGGACGGACTTGGTAAGCTTGATATCGAAGTAGGTGGCGGATGGGTCAACGTGGATTCCGCAACCACCTACGTCATAAACTAAAGAGCCAGAGGCGGACTGACGCTTCAATTTAAAGATGCGCTTGAAAAGACCAAAGTGTGGCTCGATTCCGAGCCAGCACTCGCAGAGAGTGATGAAACAAGTGATGTGGAGGAGAGAATTTGGGGACAGCTGATGGAGCTGGAGCCCATAGAAACAAAGAAGACCCCGAAGAAAGGGGTGAAGAGGCAAGGAAAGACCGCGAATGATGAAAGCAAGAAACATCACTCGATAACCAGCAGGAGGCACAGGAATGGTCTCACCGCTGGGGACGCGTGAATCGGCGACTACTGCAGAAATAACTCCGTCTTGGCAAAGAAGACGGAGATCTGATGCCTTGATGATAGAGGGGCGCCATGCGCCATTAGTCACGCGGGTGCCCGCGACCTTCTTCTTCCCGACGGCGGCAACACTAGTGCCGGCAGTAGCGGAGCCACCTTTCTTCTTTGCTGTAGCGAGGGTGGCCGCGGAATCAGCGGCAACGCCTCCCTTCTTCTTCCCCATTGCGCGGCAGCGATGAGAGCGAAGGAAGTAGCTTGGGAACGAACGGAGCTGGTCCAGCATC
This sequence comes from Avena insularis, assembly GCA_023614405.1. Classification (NCBI taxonomy): domain Eukaryota; kingdom Viridiplantae; phylum Streptophyta; class Magnoliopsida; order Poales; family Poaceae; genus Avena; species Avena insularis. The sequence goes on from CM042694.1 coordinate 204,651,212, forward strand.
GTGGCAAAGATGGGCGCAGAGGAAAGAAGAAAAGCAAACGGCAATGGCGATGGCAGCAAGGAAGAAAGAGCACAGATGGGAAATTACCGCCGCAGCATCGCTACTTAACCCCTGGGAGATGCAATTCAACGGCTGACAAAAACCCTATTGGATGCGTGGCACGCATCGCGTAGGACACGTGGAGAAGAGGAAGCACGAACCGTCCCCCCACTTCTACCATTACGCGCAGAAATCAAGGAGGCATAGTTAAAAATAAGATTACGCACGCCCAGTCAAATCAAAGTCAGAAAGTGGGACCCACCGCTCGTCACGTCCCGTCAAAACCGCTCACGCGGGCAACTAAGGTCATACAAGGCGTCAAGATCGACGCGTCACCAATGCTATGCAGTGGAAAACTTCGACTATTTTAGTCCTTGCTGGAGTCTTCGACTCCACCAAGCACTCGGGGGCTACTCCCATAGGGAGCGCTGGCCGCACACCCTACGACTTTTCTTTTCTTGTTGCAGGAACATGGACAATCACAAAAGCAAACTCAACCACTCGAAACACAACTCGATTATGGACATGTGTTACTCCCATAGGGAGCGCCGGAAACAAGCAGGCAAAAGACGATAGTAGTCGCGAAAATATTTTAGTACCTGCCTGAGTCATCGACTGAAACAAGCAGGCAAAAGACGACAGTAGTCGGGAAAGTGTTTTAGTACCTGCCTGGGTCATCGACTGAACAAGCAAGCAAAAGACGACAGCAGTCGCAAAAGTTCTTTAGTCCCTGCCTGAGTCTTCGACTCAACCAGGCACTCGGGGGCTACTCCCATAGGGAGCGCTGGTCGCGCACCCTATGATTATTTGTACAAAAAAGGGGTGTGTTGATAACATCCACACTCGAAACTCATGGCGACACCGCCTCATAATTTTTCCCTACAAAGAGACTGCGTCTCCTGGGTTACCCGAATCGTCTCCGCGATAATAAAATTCGGATGCCGCGCCTACGGCGTGAAGGTAAGACCTGAATAAGGCCTGGCAACGCATTTAACTGCGCACTACCAGAAATATACCCGTGCCTACAGGCACGATGAACATGCCTTGACGGACGCGTCAAGTGCTCACACCCATATAACTGGAATTCGACTCCTGTAAGACCTCCGCGGCCTGAGTCGAATTACACCAGCACTTTTCCGGATTCGAGTCCGGGGACTCGAATTCGAGTAGATTGCGTTGTTTCACCCTAAGGTGGTTAACTGATACCGATGCTTCGGTTATATCAGGCACGTATATCAACAATCCCTATGACACAAATACAAGCAATCGAAATGTACTCATTTGGGCACTCGAAGCCTTCAAAAAGTCCCCAGTCGAATCTGCGATTCCACTGGACACTCGGGGGCTACTGACATGGGTATACCCTACAGGTACTCAAGCTTGGTATATACGGTCCAAATACATACAGGCCCACGGTGTCGCCAAGGCCCGGATGGAGGGACTCGAGTAACCTAGGGACTCTCGATTGCTTGAAAGACAAGAAGAAGCTAAAGATAGAAAGTTTGAAGGGGAAAACCCTAACTTGTAACCGACTCGACCTGCTACCTGAGACCTAGCCTATCTATATAAAGGCTAGGAGGGGGCGGCGAGGAGGACACACGCAACCCTAGTTTCCACAACCTTTGCCAGATTGCATCTACGCACCATTGTAACTTTCGACTCCTTCGATAATTCCACGAGCAGACAAGCAGGAGTAGGGACCTCTACGAGGCCTGAACCTGGGTAAATCCTTTGTCCCCTGTGTGCTTGTTTGCTAGCCGATAGATGTCTCTAGCGCTCCCTCCTTCTCCAAAACCCAAGTCCATAACAATGGGCATTGACGAGTTAAACCCTCGTCAGTTATAGATACACAGAGTCACAAGACAGGTGCTATGACTGCAACTCTGCTCCCCAAAAGGATTCATGCCATCTGTACTTAGACCAAACCATAAGTTCCTCACGTCACCTGCAAAGTCCAGGAACTCTCTCTCGATTTTTCTCCACTGCGACCCATCAACGGGGTGTCTCAACATCTCGTGTTTCTTATGGTCTTCCATGTGCCATCGCAACAACTTGGCATGATCTTTGTTCCTGAACAAATGTTTCAACCATGGTATTATATGAGCATACCACATCACCTTGGCAGGAACCCTCTTCATGTGACGCTCACCCTCAACATCACCAGGGTCATCTTGTCCTATCTCATACCACAATGCAGTGCATACTGGGCATGCATCCAAATTCTCGTACTCCTCTCCGCGGTAGAGGATGCAGTCATTAATGCATGCATTTATCTTCTGCACCTCTAATCCTAGAGGGAAGACAACCTTCTTTGCTTCGTAGGTACTGGCAGGCAGTTCGTTATCCTTTGGAAGCAATTTCTTCATTATTTTCAGCAACTTTTCAAATCCTTTGTCAGTCACACCGTTCTCTGCCTTCCATTGCAGCAATTCCAGTGTGCTACCCAGCTTTTTGTGCCCATCTTCACAATTTGGGTACAAAAATGTGTTGTGATCCTCTAACATCTGCTTGAACTTCAACCTCTCCGTTTTAGTTACGCATTCTTCCTTTGCATCAACAATGGCCCGACTAAGATCATCATCGGGCAGATTTGATGCCCGTTCTTCTTCTTCTTCTTCATCATTGTCTTCCATTGTAGTACCATCGTATTCAGGGGACATAGTAGGGTAGTCATTATCATTCTCTTCTTCTTTGTTGTCTTCCATCATAACCCCTCTTTCTCCGTGCTTGGTCCAACAATTATAGCCGGTCATGAAACCGGACCGAAACAGGTGGCTATGAAGGACACTTGAGGAAGAGTATTCCTTATGATTCCGACAGACACCACATGGACAAGACATAAAACAATTCCGCTTGTTTGCCTCGGCCATATGGAGAAAAGAATGCACGCCTTTAATGAACTCGCTAGAGAGTTGGTCAGCGTACATCCATTGCCGGCTCATCTGCATTATATAATTAAGTAGATAAAAAAGAATCATGATGATAAAATTAGTACTGGTCTAAAAAACAAAATTAAACCAAACAACCGGGACTAAAGATATGATGAACCTTTAGTCCCGGTTAGAGGCACCAACCGGGACTAAACGTGGATGTGGCGACAACATGTCGACACTATGTCCTCAGTGGGCAGCACTAAGCCAGTAAATGACGACACTATTTTGGGTGGGTGGCAGCACTATGCCAGGGGTGAGTGTCGACATTATGTCTTTAGTGCCCGACACTATGTGGTGCTGCTTAATCTATAAATAGGTATGCATTCTTGTGAAGAACTGCAAGATGGTGTGCAAGAGCAGGAACACCACTACGACGGAGCTTCTCGGAGATTTCTTAGGATCCCGTCCTTAGACATCTTCGAGGAGCTCGCCATAGAGGCACTCCCTAATATGTGAATTGTTTTAGTTACCCGATGTATTAATCTATAGCTAGAGAAGTTATTAACTCCAAGATGGTGCGAGAGGGACACCACTACGGTGGAGCTTCTCAAATATGTCATAGGATCCTATCCTCAGATATCTTCGAGGAGCTCGCCATAGAGGAGCTTCTCGAAGATGTACTCTAATGTCTTCTTATCAAACTTTTATGAATTAACCCTATCTTTGTTACAATTTTTTTTAGTTTGCTGAAGATAGGTAGAAGACGAAGAAGGGTATTTTTCCCATCTAGTTAGAATGATGAACTCATGCATGTCTGTGCTTCTATGAATCAAATTTCGAGACTATGTGCCAAAACAAGATATATAGATAGAATCCACATATTGAAAATGATATTTACCTTGGAGTTCATTACATTAACACAAGATAGATAGAATCTAAACATCAATCTCATGTTATCATTGCAAACATTACTACCAAACTAAATCCACAAATCCATCTAAAAAGATAGAGCATGAAATGAGCTAATTTAGCAATGAGAGTTGAAAGGACGAAGTTGCTCACCTTTTAGAACCTTTGGATAGATGGGGCACCATAAATATTGAAAAATCTTGAGAAAAAATTGGGCATGAACTTGAACTTGAAGCAAGAAAGAGAGAGGAGCCACCAACTTGAAATGGTGGCTCGGGCAGGTGGGGGAAGAAGATATAGCCAGGCCTTTAGTCCCGGTTTGTTTCTAGAACCGGGACTAAAGGTAACCTCTAATCCTGGTTCGTATAGCAAACCGGTACTAAAGGGTCTGGCGCCCAACTCAGCCTGCCTCAAACCCTTTAGTCCCGGTTTATTACACGAACCAGGACTAAAGGGTCCGTTCGAACCGGGACTAGTGTCTGACGCCCCCTGCAGCCAGATAGAGCTGTTGGGACTGGGGCATTAGTCCTGGTTTGTAGCAGAACCGGGACTAATACCCCTGGACCAAAGGTCCGTTTTCTACTAGTGGATGCACACAACCAAACGAACATCAAAAGAAAAACAAAACAGAAAAAATGCCCCCACCGAGGCGAACAACAACAATGTTCTCCACCATTGGAGTACCTGGACAATTAAAAGGTTCTCCAAAAGCAACACCTTCAAGAAGTGAATATTGCAGAAACGACATTGTCGCCTGTTCTAAACCTAAGTTAGATCTTGATTTTTTTCACACTGATGGAAGTTTGTGTAATCTCTAGACAAGACCGTCCAACAACTAGAGATCCGTCATTGCTAAATACAAACAATAAGATCTCATTGTGCTTTCACTCAGGAGATCGAGACCCGATGCTCAAAGGGAACCACAAAAAATGAAACCCTCCTATGTTGTTTCCCCTAGTTCCCGAGAACAATTGCCAGACTTATAGTCATCATGCACACATGAGAATCACCATGCAAACGATATTGTGTTAGCACCACAAAACAATGAAACACCGTCTTCTATCCTTCCATTGGGAACACGGATATGGACATCAAAACACACATACGACCCTGTCATAGACATCACTACACGACCACAACCGTTCTCATGCAAAGCGAGCTGTCCTATTAGTGCTAGCGATTTTCTTTGAATTTACTTGAAATCCCCACCTCAACACACTTGTAATCGTGACAATATATTTTTCATGCTCAACTACCAATGGTGCAGACATAACTTATGCATGTAGGGAGACTTGGACCTCGACTACGCCCTAAACCCTTGATGGAGGCCGTGTCAAACTAGATGCCCCATCGGAGACATGGAAGGATGATGCATTGGTGGGGAGTAGCACCAAGGCAGCAACGCGTGGATCACAAACAGCTAGAGTCACATGATCAAAAGAATCGAACATCAAATGGCCATATCGCCCATGACATCCAATTCCATACCCCCACCATGGCCATCTATTCATGGATCCAAAATGCGATGGGCTGTGCAGATTAGTTAGAGTAGGCACGATGAAGGATGGGAGCCATGGAGTAAGGAGATCGAGCAACAGGAATCGCTTGGCCACCTCCATCACCATACTGGAGGCGTCCTCTTAAAATGGTGAGGAGAAGAGGGAAGAGTGGTCAATGACACTAGCAACATAGATAAGATAGCTTCCAAAGTCGCCTCGTGTGTAGCTCAGGAGGTACCATTTCACCAACCTCGACCCAACTAGGTGTATAGTTGAAGTTGCTCTGATCTTTCATAGAACAATTTTATTTTCAAATAAAGGATGACCCATGGTCTCTTCATAGGTTCATTAACATAACAATACATGTTTTATTATTTAATAATCCTAATAAAACCATGAACTCATGCCGAACAAAAATTGACTAACAAATAGAATAAAAACAAGGACATCTACCTCGTCACAGTATATCACAAAAGTACTACAAGCCCTATGACATGTGCCGAACACCCAAAAAGTAGACAACTCCTAGATAGAAGTTCAGGAAAGGTTCTTTGCACATACACCGATGATGGAAAGTCCAACCATAAGTTAACCTTTGGATTTTCATCCCCAAAGCTGAGCTTCGAGCAACCACATTTAGCAAGGCCATGATGCACACATGTCGATATTGCCTGACCGAGATCCTATGTTTCCAACTAAATTCACACATATTTATAGTGCTCCTCCTTCCGCCATCCAGTGGCCCTAACTCGCATTGATGCTCCATCTTGATCTCGTTGATCCGGATCTAGGCATAAGGCTCAACTGCATCTTCCCTACCAACATCCCAAGGCTTGGTGGTGTTGCATGCCATGGCTAGCACCGTAATGCCTCAAGTGACTCCTAGCTCCAACGATTGTCACCTCATGCCTTCTGATCTACCATGACACGTGTCTCTGATGCAGTTTTGGATGCGTCCTTGACACAACTAAGGGTTACTATGTTGTTAGGTGAGCCTTGACCACCATCACCCACATAATGTCGACACCATTGAGTACGTATACAATTGTACCTCTGTTGTCATGATTACCGAGATGTCAAGGTAGGATTATCAAGGAGGTCATGGTTGAAGAAGGTTGGCACTCCAAAGGTTCCATCTCACTTGCTCATGTCAAGCCTGAGACCACTAAGTAAGGTCGGTTGTTTCAAGTAGTATCCGTAGAGGATGGGGATAAGACAGTGTTACACTTCTCGTGGTGTGCGTACTCCGTACATTGAAGCATCTTCGCCAATCAAGCTTATAAACGTGTCCATAGTTGGTAGATCAGTGCATTTTGACATTTCAAGCAATTGTTTACAAAAGGAGATTCCAGATTTGATGGATAATTCTCTACTTTTATGAATTTACATGCTTCCTAGCTAAATATATGCAATAAAATGACCTTTTGACAATTTAAAGTAAGTATGTCTAATTAAGAACTACCAAGTGTATGATATAACTTGCTCTTGATTTTTTTTAAAATAATTTATAGGTACCGAATTATTCAAATATTAGAGAACCACCAAGAGTTTTGCAAGATTTCAACTTTTTGATATGAATGGTAATAACACCAAATTTTGGCCTTTAAAAAAATAAAGAAACAAAATACAACCATTATTTTCTCTGTGGTATCTCACTGTGTGCATTAGTTAATTTCCATGAAAAATATACAAAATTTGACAACTCTCAAAAAAAACTCGTTTAACAATATGGCGTACCATGTTTAACATTCATGGCTTTCAAAAACTAGATGACCAATGTCAAGTCCATATGTGTTACCATACTTTATGATAATATAACCATGTTTAGTAGATTGGTTCATATTGGCATTTAAACATTGTTTACCAAATAAGCTTCCATATTTGAAGTTATTTTAAAAGCCCTAATCAATAATAATGGCTTTAATTTTGTCGTATGATATATGGCGTACCATGTATGAATATGCATGGCTTTCAAACCAAATGACCAAGGTCATGGCCATATCTTTGCTATAGTTTATAACAACATGTCCGTATTTGGTAGATTGGTGCATACTATTGGCATTTAAAATATTATTTACAAAGGAAGCTTTTGAATTTGAAGTTATTTTAAAATTTTCAAGCAATGTTAGTGGCTTTTGTCGTGAAGAATCTACAAATAAGTATGGCTTAGAATCCCACTTCCCTAGTTTTCACACAAGATATATATAGCTCGGGGTTTAGGGTTCGAGGTTTTTGGGTTTAGGGGTTTATGGGATATGGTTTAGGACTTTAGGGTTTAGGTGTTTAAGGTTCGGTATTCAGCGTTTACGATTCAGGATTGAGGGTTTAGAGTTATATAGGTTTTAGGGTTTAGGGAATTTTCAATAATAATGTTCAAGCTTTATATATATATGCTTATCGCAATTTAATGAAAGTATCTCGGATTTCGATCTATAAGTGCATGATACCTGCTTGGTAAGGGGTTGAGGGTTTAGGGTTTATAGTTTTTAGGGTTTTAGGATTTATGGGTTTAGGGTTTTAGGGTTTATGGGTTTAGGGTTTAGGTTTTTGGGGAATTTTCAATAATGTTTAGGCTGCTTTATGCTTATATTCGTGGAATGGAATGGCGTTAGCACAATTTGATGAAAGTATATCTGAAATTTTGATCTACAAGTGCATGATGCCTCATTTGCCAGAGTCGTTTAGGGGTTGAGGGTTTAGGGTTAGGGAATTTTCAATAATGTTTAAGCTTTATGGTTATATTCATGGAATAGAATGGCATTACCGCAATTTAATGAAAGTATCTCCGATTTTGATCTATAAGTGCATGGTACCTGCTTGGTTAGGGTTTATGGGTCGAGGGTTTAGGGTTTTACGGTTTTACGTTTTAGGTTTTATGGGTTATATAGGGTTTAGGGGTTGTAGCAAATTTTCAATAATGCTCAAGCTTTATGCTTATATTCGCCGAATAGAATGGCATTACCTAATTCATTGAAAGTATCTCAAATTTTGATCTATAAGTGCATGATACCTGCTTGGTTAGGGTTTATGGGTTGAGGGTTTGGAGTTTTAGGGTTTAGGTTTTAGGGGTTTTTAGGGTTTAGGGAATTTTCTATAATGCTCAAGATTTATGCTTATATTCGTCGAATAGAATGGTGTTACCAGTTTAACGAAAGTATATAAAATTTTGATCTATAAGTGCATGCTACGTGCTTGGTAAGGGTTTATGGTTTGGGTTTTAGGGGTTTAGGGTTTCGGGAATTTTCAATAATGTTCAAGTTTTATGCTTATATTCGTGGAATAGAATGGTGTTACCGCAATTTAATGAAAGTATCTCAAATTTGTATCTATAAGTGCATGGTACCTGCTTGGTTAGGGTTTATGGGTCGAGGGTTTAGGGTATTAGGGTTCTACGGTTTAGTTTTATGGGTTGTTTAGGGTTTAGCGATTTTTCAGTAATGCATAGTATTTATGCTTATATTCGTCGAATAGAATGGTGTTACCTGATTTAATGAAAGTATCTCAAATTTTGATCTATGAGTACATGACACCTGCTTGGTTAGGGGTTTTGGGCCGAGTGTTTAGGGTTTAGGTTTTATGGGTTTAGGGTTTAGGGAATTTTGATAATCCTTAGTATTTATGCTTATATTCATCAAACAGAATGGCGTTACCCAATTTAACAAAAGTATCTCAAGTTTTGATTTATAAGTGCATGCTACGTGCTTGGTCGGGTTTTAGGGTATAGGGGTTTAGTGTTTGGGTTTTAGGGGTTTATCTAGGGTTTAGGGTTTCGGGAATTTCCAATAATGTTCAAGCTTTATGCTTATATTCGTGGAATAGAATGGTGTTACCCAATTCAATGAAAGTATCTCAAATTTTGATCTATAAGTGCATGATACCTGCTTGATCAGGGTTTAGGGGTTTTGAGTTTATGATTAAGGATTTCATGGATTCTCAATAATATGTACTTTATGGTTATATTGGTGGAATAGAATGGTGTTACCGCAATTTAATGAAAGTAACTCAAAATTTGATCTACAAGTCGATGATACCCTGCTTGGTCATATTTTTTGTTAAATACAATTGAAGGTACCCAAGTACTAAAAGAAGGGAGAGACACCAAGAGTTCCATGAGATTTAGGCGCTGTTTGGATGGGCTCTAATTCTGGCTTTTGATTTTTTGGCTTATAAAGCTAGGAACGTGTTTTTGTCTTAGTTTTTTTAGCTTTTACTCTACATAGTTGAATGATGGTATAATCGAAAAGCCAAAATCTAAATTGGCTTATGAAGCAAAGCTAAAAATGATAGATAAGATTAACCAAACAACCCCTCAACTTCTTGATATGAATGCTAATGCAGCCAAATTTGGGACCTTTTGAAAGAAAAATCCAAATAAAATATATAGAAATTGAAGTAATGTCTTTCTTTCGTAGAGTATTTTGATATGTTCACTGCCAAGTTTCCATGAAAAAGTATGCTAAAACTTGACAACTTTCGAAGAAACCCATTTCACAATATGGCCTACCATGTATGAACATTCATGGATTTCAAACAAGATGACCAAGGTCATGTCAATATGTTTGCCATAGTTTATGATAATGTGTCCATGTTTGGTAGATCGGTTCATAACTGCGTATTGGCATTTCAAATGTTTACAAAGGGTGCATCCAAATTCGAAGTTATTTTAAATTGTCCAAGTGACAACAATGGCTTCCGTTGTGAAGCAACTACAAAGGATATATGTGTTCAAAATCTCACCGCACCAGTTTTCTCACAAAGTATAAAAGATTTGACGGATAATGCCCAAGTTTCATGAATTTTCGAGCTTCCGAGCCAAGTTGATTTTAATGATTTTATCTCGGTTTAGCAAAAAATATTCAAATTTTGAACAACAATATATGGGAATCTCTACGCCTAGTAATTCTGGCTCACTGATATGTGGGTCACTTGCATGATGGGTCCAAAAAGTAAGTGTAGGTCGGAGTGGGCGGGTAGGTAAATATTGAAGAAGGGCAGGGAAACATTGATGGGGTGATGTGATGGCTCTGAAATATAGCCATCTAATTCCACATTTAAATAGGATATTAATCTTCTTGATGAAATATCTCTTTAAACCCTTCCACTAATGCTAATATTCAGAGGGGTATGCAATCCTTTCTTTTATATTTTTCCTGCATAGATAATGTCATTTAAAGGAGGGAATCACTACATTAAAGTCAACGATACGAGATTTCCAACAACTAGAAGAAACGAGGAGCCGTACAACGGAGGCAGACGCTTTAACGACCAACTATACGACCAGAGCAAAAATTCTGGCCATATAGCTCCAGTTGTATAGTTGGCACCACCACCGTTAGGTCAAACAGAACAACTTTCGTGAAGGGCCCCCTATATAAAGAAGCCTCGGGCGACGAGAAAACAAGCCCCAAAGAAGCCAGACCTCGCAAAAAGTTTCTGCCACAGATCACTAGCCGCCTCCAGATCTCCAAACCCTTCTCCATCTCCATAGCCATATTCCACCACTTGTAATAGTAGATCTCTTCTCTGATTGGCGACATTGTAAGACTATTGCTATCAATCTTATGATTTTTATTACAATGTTTCTGATTGTTGATCTCATCTCTATGTGTGAGTAATTCTCCTTGGGCTAAGGGCTTTGGCCTAGCCATGTAGCAATTGTGCATGTGATTTATTATAGATGGGATCATGTATTAGTTTGTATGACATGATGATTATTGTATCCTCTCTTTCCTCAATCCAAGGACTTATCATGTACCCAAGACCCCGAGGGTTGAGCCAGGTATAGGGAGTATGAGTGATGACTGATCTGCAGGTTGGAAACCCCAGTGACAGAAGGGGTAGTACGACTATATGTGAGGGATTTTCTCGGGATTAATGGTGAAATCACTATGCATATCATTAGTTCTCTTTCTTCTATGGATGAGACTAATAGGTTATTGCTATAAGCGGTTGCGGAGGCAATAGCAATTATGGATGCACTGCCCACATATAATTTATCTTGCTCTAACAAGTACACGCATACTTTATTTCTATCTTTTATTCCCATCAGATGTTTTCCACAGCTACAGGTGAAACCGAATGCCCTAGGCCCTCTCTCTCCATCATCGACAACAACAAAAATATGCAAGCTATTGGTCCGGTAAAAACATAAAAGTAATTCTAAAACTCCTGAAGGTCCGTTAAAGTAACTTCACTATGCATTCGCTTCCCGAGGATTCGATAACCTAGGTCTACTATGGAAAAAGAAGCTATACTACATCCGTAATCCGGATAGAAGGTATCAACCCTTTTTTCTGGCGCCTTTGCCGGGGAAGCAATAGCAACACTGGTGAGGTTATTAGGAACCTTGCTAGTTTTATTTCTTGTTTTAAATTTTGTTAGTTGGCTTTCAGTCTTTATTTGATAAACCAAAAAAATTAGTTAGCCTTTAAATTCTTGCTTTTACTATTATAATTCTTTATGTAAGAAAACCCAAAAACATAGGAAGTATGGCTGAAAAGAAGCTTAGAGAGTTTGCTACTCCCAATAATGATTATTTGCATAGTCCTATTACTCAGCCAACAATCGCTGGTAATGACTATGAAATTAAGCCCCATTACTTAAGTTTGGTTCAACATAATCAATTTGGAGGTTCTGTTGTTGAAGACGCAGGTATGCACTTGAATACTTTCACTAAAATATGACATATAAAAGATGTTGACCCTGATGCGGTCAAATTGCGTCTATTTCCCTTCTCTCTAAGAGGGAGAACAAAAGAATGGTTGCTATCTTTGCCTAAAAATATTATTACATCATGGGTGGCATGTACTTCTTTATTTATGACTAAAATTTTCCCACCTACAAAGACTATGCAACTTCGATCTAATATTACTGGTTGCTGTACATCTTCGCCACCAACCAGGTGGTCAGCACAGTGCTTGTAGTCGAACAAGCCGAGGAAAACAAGGTCCACGGGGTACAACGCCCAGTCTACTACCTCAGCGAGGTACTTACGCCAGCAAAACAGCGGTACCCGCACTACCAGAAACTGGCGTACGACATCTTCATGACGGCCCGACGACTGTGCCACTACTTCCAGGAACACCCAATCGTGGTAATCAACGACGCCCCGCTTGGGGACATACTCAACAATCCCGATGCCATCGGACGAGTCGCACTCTGGGGAATCGAACTGTCTCCCCGAGACATCACATATGAAAAACGCGACGCAATCAAGTCGCAAGTTCTCCCCAACTTCCTCGTGCACTGGATGGAAAATCAGCTCCCTAAAAAACCAGATATGTCCTACCTCTGGACAATGCACTTCGACGGATCCAAGCAGAAGGACGGAGCTGGTGCAGGTGTCATACTGACATCTCCCCAGGGAGACAAGCTAAAATATATTCTGCGAATGCGGTCAAATTGCGTCTATTTCCTTTCTCTCTAAGAGGGAGAACAAAAGAATGGTTGCTATCTTGGCCTAAAAATATTATTACATCATGGGTGGGATGTACTTCTTTATTTATGACTAAATTTTTCCCACCTACAAAGATTATGCAACTTCGATCTAATATTACTGGTTTTAGACAAGAAGAGCGTGAGCCACTAGCGCTTGCATGGGAGAGGATGAAAGAATACCTAAGGAACTGTCCTAGTCATGGGATGGAAGATTGGTGTAACACCCCAAAAATATTAATCAAGATTATCAAGTTCAAATCACCTAAGTTTAGGGTTAACAAAAATTTTTATTATTAAATCTAATATGCGTGTATGTGTGAATTGCATTAGTGTATGAATGAGTGCAATTGCCATGTTTGATTGTTACAAATGATAAGGAATGGTTTAAATATGAATACTACATCATCTAGGCCATTTACAAACTGAATCATATAAGCAAATGGTCATTTTGACCAAAATTATCCACTAGACCACTTTGAGTGTTTCTAGTAAAGGATTTCTTACAGAAACTTTCCCAAATCTTTTCAACCCTTGCTAGATCAAGTAAAAGTGAACCCAAGCCCACTTTACCAAGTGACAGAAACTAAATTCAAATCTATTTGAGAGACAATTCAACATTGAATCAAGTATATGTACTAAGATCACTATTTGTCAAAAACCACTCAAATCAATTCACCTCGGCAAACCCAAGCAACCATACACTATCAAGCAAGTACTCAGAACACTCACCAAATTTCATCCAAAAATTCGAACTTTGAATTCTTGCAGCCATTTGGTCGAGCACCTGGCAGACACCAGTAAACCTTGCCTAACTTCTACTATTTTGAGCAGTAATCGATCGCCACTAGTGTTGGGAATATGCCCTAGAGGCAATCATGGTTGATTATATTTCCCAAAGTATTCATAAAGTAAAGTTGTCCTTATATGAACATCAGATATATATCACTGAATGCGTGATTCAGTTGTGGAACTATGTATTCATGATTGTTCATATTAGATTGTCCTTGGTCGTTGAGGTTTTGATGGACACACAACTTCGACCAATGTGTAAGTCGGCTGATGACACGGTTCCACTTGTCATGGGCCTGGTGATGCTATTTCGACTTACACTGATTTGGCTAAAGAGTTTAGCGAGTCGGACTAACCCACAGTTTAGATGCAACGAGCATGTTGTCATTTGCAGTCTCAAGCAATGGAATCCTTCGACCTGAGGTGATTGCATGATCCGAGTTGTGGATCGCCAACTTAGGTTCTATCAAACGATGATTCGTAAATGGGCAGTTATAAAGGTAGAGTTCGGGTTGGTTCTGAAGCAAGCTGCGTGACGTGGATTACCAAGATGGGATTTACCCCTCTGTAATGGAGAGGTATTCTCGAGGCCCTCTCGTGTGATATGATTCGGAAGCATGGCCATGCTACTCGATTAAGTGCTAACTGAGGAGTCGGACTAAGAGTTAGTCTAGTGAATCACATATCATGGTACGAGAAGAGAGTTAAGCTATTAAATGGATGGCAACTACTCGCCTATAGCTTAACAGGTATATCGTGAGGCAAAGGGACTTGGACGAAAGTCACATTGAAGGTTCGTCTTCTGACTTTACGGCACTTGAGAGTTGGCACGTCTTGCTAGAGGCCGCTACCATCTATCGACTTGAGACTAAGTGTTCATGGTAGTGAGTTGGACTCAAAGCCATGACGGGATACTTGGAGGAGTAGCTCATGTCGTGTCCAGGTGTATGTGAACCTACAGGGTCACACACTTAAGGGTAAGGAGCCCATGTGGATTAGATTCATGTGGAGATTGGAATACGGCCTAGATGGGCCTCAAGCATTGAGCCCAACTAGAAGTGCATATAAGTGGAGTGACAAGGGATAGTCCCTGACCTAGCCATCACTTTCTCCACTTCCATTTCGGGCTAGACAGGATCTAGCAATCCTCTGTCCGAAGCTCCTTCCTGCATGTGTGGATACCGGTAGAGGCATTGCACGCGCGGCGCTGGAGACAGGGAATCTCGTGGGGATCTGGCGAAGGAGTTCGTGGGATCGGAAGAAGCTGTCAGTGGGATTCGGAGGGTTGTTCGGGGATCGTTAAATGCTGCTTTGGCGCGCTGCATCAACTTTCGCATCTGCGCGTCTAGCGGTAATCTCGTGGCCTATAACCTGAGCTAGATCTTGGGTGTACCGCGTTAGGGAAAAGTTATGTTTATCTCTGCGTGGCCCAACAGTGGTATCAGAGTGAAATCTTCTGGTTTTAGGCTCTAGATCTGTGCGTATGTGATATACACGAGGTGGTGGATAGGATCCACTGAGGGTTTCGGTGGTCGATCTATGAGATAGATCGGTTTTGTGCAAGATTGATTGGATCAATCGCACTCGGGGGGTGCATGGAAGATCAGGTGCGAATGATCAATGAGATTGGTCAGATCTACACAGGGATCAGATTTGGGTAAAAGTGTTTTATCCAATGAAGGAATCCATTGTTCGGAATGCAGATTAGATCTACACAGGGACCGCCGGCTTCGCCCTGTCGTAGCGCATTAGATGTCGTTGCAAGGTTAACAATGCCGGTAGATATCATATCTATGCATAACTTGTTTTTGCAGGAAGTTGTGAATGGTATGGCTTATGTGCATGTGATGTGTGTAATCTATATGTGATCTGTGTATCAAGGGTTTGTCAGCCGGCTAGAGCCAAAGTGCTATCACTGTTATTGTATAACGACCTATGTGTCGGCATGAGATGCCATCTTCTTGTATATGCCTTAGTGCTAGTGTAGCATGTTTCGAGGACTTGAAGGACACTGCAGCCAAAGGCATGATGAACAGGTTCATGGAGATGGAGATCGCCATGAAGGGAGCCATACCATTTCACATTATAATTGGATTATTTTGTGTGATTGTTATGTCTCTAGTTTTACCTCTATGAGATAGTGGTTAAACTTTAATCCCTCAAAGAAGGTCTAGCGGTCTTCCCTTGGGTCTTTGCACCATCACAAGTCGGACATTCTTGGTAGTGGGCTCATAAAATTGAGGTGCTACCAATTCTTTTCGACTAGATGGGTTCGAGTCGGACTCTTACAGCGGAAGCACTTGGTAAGCTAGACGGTTCTATCACAACGGTTGCGGGGCTTGGGGAGAGGGAGGTCGGTAACCGGGGCATGAGATGCCACCCGACCAACAGGAGTCGCATGAGATGCGATTGGCAAGGAGTTGCCTACCTAGATCACTTGACGGCTAGCGGTGATGCTAAAGCTCACTAGTCGGCTTGCTTATTTAGGGTCCTGAATCACTAAGTAACCATCAGAGGGATGTTGGTTCTAGTGGGAGCATAAGTATTAAAATGTTTAATACGCCTGCTCTTTTATGAATACTTATCTTACGTGTTTTGCATATTTCTGTTGTAGATAATTGCACCTAGTAGCAGTCTCCCTGAGTTGTCCAGTTTTGCTTTGAGGACCATTCTAGAGAAAGATAAACTTAATGGGACAAACTTCACCAACTGGTATCGTAATCTGAGAATTGTTCTCAAACAAGAAAAAAGGGACCATGTTCTAGACAACCCGCTTCCAGATGCGCCAGATGAGAATGCGAGTGTCGCAGCAACCAATGCCTATAGTAGAACATGTGATGAGTCTACATAAATTAGCTATCTTATGCTTGCTCACATGGAACCGGACTTGCACCAGCAGTTCGAGAATATTGAGGCTTACGATATGATCGAAAGCCTCAAAAGTATGTTCTAGGCTCAGGCAAAGACCGAGAGGTATCAAGTCTCTCAAGCTTTGTTGAGTTGTAAGCTTAAGGATGGTGATCCACTGAGTCCGCATGTGATCTAGATGGTTGGTTACGTGCAGTCTCTAGAAAGGCTTGGCTACCCCATTAGCGAAGAGTTCGCTACGCATATAATTCTAAACTCTCTTCCTAGTGTGTATGGTCAGTTCATATCGAACTACCACATGCATGGTATGGATAAGAAGCTCACTGAATTACATGGGATGCTTAAGCAGACAAAGGTTGATCTCAAGAAAGGTACTAAGCAAGTGTTGGTGGTACAGAATAAGGTTAAGTTTAAGAAGAGCTCTTGGACTAAGAAGAAGAAGGCTAAGTCAGGAGGTAATGCTCAGGATGAGATCCCAAGCATTTTGTCAGGGACTAAGTCATCTCCTTCAGCCGGTTCCGCTTGCTTCTATTGCAAGGCGGATGGCCACTGGAAGAGGAATTGCAGCAAGTATTTGGCGGATAAAGCCAAGAGTGGAGGTGTAACTTCCAACTCAGGTACACTTGTTTGCAATGTTATAGACCTTTATCTTGCTGATGCACCCGGTAGTTCTTGGGTATGTGATACCGGATTAGTCATTCATATCTGCAACTCGTTGCAGGGACTGGTAAGAACTAGGGGCGTAGTAAGAGGCGAGGTTGACATTCGGGTCGGCAACAAAGCAAGAGTTGCTGCATTGGAAGTCGGCACGATGCAACTTCATTTACCATCAGGATTCTTAATGGAACTAAATAATTGTTATTATGTTCCAGTGTTTTGTCGAAACATCATTTCCGCCTCATGTTTTATGAGACAAATATTAAGAACAATGGTTGTTCTTTATATTTCAATGATATGTTTCACGGCTTTGCACCGGTTCAGAATGGGTTATTCATTTTGAATCTTGATGGTGGGTCGGTCTATAACGTAAATGTGAAAAGGTTGAAACCAAATGATCTGAATATGACTTACATTTGGCACTGTCGACTTGGTCATATAAGTTGGAAACGCATGAAGAAGCTCCATGATGATGGACTCCTAACTTCGTTCGACTTGGAGTCGTTAGAGACATGCGAATCCTGCCTTCTAGGCAAGATGACCAAGACACCTTTTGCAAGGAGTTGTGAAAGGGCGTCTGACTTGTTGGGACTAGTACATAGTTATGTATGTGGTTCTGTGAGTGCGACATCCAGGGGTGGTTATGAGTACTTCATTACCTTTACTGATGATTTGAGTAGATATGGATATGTCTACTTAATAAAACATAAGTCGGAAGCCTTTGAAAAGTTCAAAGAATTCCAGAATGAAGTACAGAATCAGCTCGGCAAGAAAATAAAGTTTCTTCGGTCAGACCGAGGAGGCGAGTACATGAGCCATGAGTTTGATGACCATCTAAAGAGTTGTGGAATAGTTCCTCAACTCACTCCGCCGGGTACACCGCAGAGGAACGGTGTGTCGAAACGACGGAATCGGACCTTGTTAGGCATGGTATGATCAATGATGAGTCGGATAGATCTACCTTTATCATTTTGGGGTTATTGTCTAGAAACAGCGGCGTTCACACTAAACAGAGTACCATCAAAATCGGTAGAAAAGACACCACATGAGATGTGGACAGGCAAGAAGCCAAGTTTGTCTTTTCTTAAGATTTGGGGTTGTGAAGCATTTGTCAAGCGACTTTAGTCAGACAAGCTTATAGCCAAGTCAGATAAGTGCATTTTCGTTGGGTATCCAGGGGAAACCTTGGGTTACTACTTCTACAACCAAGAAGAGGGCAAAGTGTTTGTCGCTCGGAACGGTATCTTCCTTGAGAAAGAGTTTCTCAGTCGGAAGTCGGGAGAATGCGGTGCGCTCGAAGAAGTTCGAGAGGAACCGGTCAGTAGCGATTTGGTGAAAGCCTTGGAGGTTGAGCCAGTCGTGGTAGCTGAGCCGGCAGCTGGACCTCCACTGCGAAGATCGAAAATTTTGCAAAGTGTTCCTGATATATTACTGTTGGACAGTGATGAGCCGGAAACTTATTCGGAAGTGATGGTGGGTTGTGATTCTGAGTCGTGGCTTGGAGCCATGAGATCCAAGTTAAAGTCCATGGATGATAATCAAGTTTGGAACTTGG
Source organism: Avena insularis (assembly GCA_023614405.1). Lineage (NCBI taxonomy): Eukaryota > Viridiplantae > Streptophyta > Magnoliopsida > Poales > Poaceae > Avena > Avena insularis. The sequence continues at coordinate 204,669,838 of CM042694.1, forward strand.
TTGATCTGCCAGACGGTGCAAGACCCGTCAAGTGCAAATGGGTCTTTAAAAGGAAAACTGATATGGATGGAAACGTTTCTATCTATAAATCACGGCTTGTCACGAAGGGGTTCCGGCAGGTTCAAGGAGTTGACTATGATGAGACTTTCTCACACGTAGCGATGGTTAAATCAGTTCGGATCATGTTAGCTATAGCAGCCTATTTCGACTATGAAATATGGCAGATGGATGTCAAAACGGCTTTCCTTAATGGAAAATTAATCGAGGACGTGTATATGATACAGCCCGAGGGTTTTGTCAATCCGGCTAATGCTGACAAGGTATGCAAACTTCAGAAATCCATTTATGGATTGAAGCAAGCATCTTGGAGTTGGAACATTCACTTTGATGAGGTAGTCAAATCGTTTGGCTTCATGAAGAGTGATCTTGATTCTTGTTTATACAAGAAGTTTAGTGGGAGCAATGTAAACTTTATGATCTTATATGTGGATGGCATATTGTTGATTGGAAATGATGTCCAGATGTTGCAAGAAACCAAGAAGTCATTGGAAAGGAGTTTCTCAATGAAAGACTTGGGTGAGGCAACTTACATACTAGGAATCATGATCTATAGATATAGATCCAGGCGGCTCATTGGATTGAGCCAAAGTACATATTTGGACAAAGTGTTTAAGAAGTTCCGCATGGAATCGTCTAAGAAGGGGTTCTTACCGATGTCCCATAGTATAAAACTTAGCAAGACTTAGTGTCCTTCGACGACTAATGAGCGAAGTAGGATGAGTGTGATTCCATATGCTTCGGCAGTCGGGTCCATCATGTATGCCATGATTTGTACTAGGCCGGATGTTTCCTATGCTCTAAGTGTTGTGAGCAGATACCAGGCTGACCCTAGAGAAATCCACTAGGCAGAAGTTAAGAACATTCTTAAGTACTTGAGAAGGACTAAGGATGTGTTCCTAGTTTATGGAGGTGAGGTTGAACTCAGTGTAAGGGGTTACACGGATGCGAGTTACCTTACTGACTCAGATGATTCTCGTTTGCAATATGGGTACGCATTCATAATGAACGGAGGGGCTGTGAGCTAGAAGAGTTCCAAGCAAGAGACTGTGCCTGCATCTACAACAGAGGCTGAGTATATTGCTGCCTCGGAGGCGGCAAAGGAAGCTGTTTGGATCAGGAATTTCCTGATTAATATCGGTGTGGTTCAAGGCACGTCCAATCCATTAGACTTGTATTGTGACAACAGCGGTGCTATTGCACAAGCCAAGGAACCTAGACAACACCAGAAGAACAAGCATATACTCATGCGATACCACCTGATTCGCTAGTTCATGGATCATGGTGATATCAAGTTATGCAAGGTACACACAGATGCAAATGTTGCAGATCCGTTGACGAAGCCACTTCCATAGCCTAAGCATGAGGCGCACGTAAGAGCCATGGGTATTAGATGCCTAGACATGTGATGTCGGATGATTGACTCTAGTGCAAGTGGGAGACTGTTGGGAATATGCCCTAGAGGCAATCATGGTGGATGATATTTCCCAAAGTATTCATAAAGTAAAGTTGTCCTTATATGAACATTAGATATATATCACTGAATGCATGATTCAGTTGTGGAACTATGTATTCATGATTGTTCAAATTAGATTGTCCTTGGTCATTGAGGTTGTGCTGGACACACAACTTAGATCAATGTGCAAGTCGGCTGATGACACGGTTCCACTTGTCATGGGCATGGTGATGCTATTCCGACTTACACTGATTCGGCTAAAGAGTTTAGCGAGTCGGACTAACCCACAGTTGAGATGCAACGAGCATGTTATCATTTTTAGTCTTAAGCAATGGAATCCTTCGACCTAAGGTGATTGCATGATCCAAGTTGTGGGTCGCCAACTTAGGTTCTATTTCCGTAAATGGGCAGTTATAAAGGTAGAGTTCGGGTTGGTTGTGAAGCAAGCTGCGTGACATGGATTACCAAGATGGGAATTGCCCCTCCGTAATGGAGAGATATTCTCTGGGCCCTCTCGTGTGATATGATTCGGAAGCATGGCCATGCGCTACTCAGTGAAGTGTTAACTGAGGAGCGGACTAAGAGTTAGTCTAGTGAATCACATATCATGGTACGGGAATAGAGTTAAGCTATTAAAGGGATGGCAACTACTCGCCTATAGCTTAACAGGTATATCGTGAGGCAAAGGGACTTGGACAAAAGTCACATTGAAGGTTCGTCTTCTGAATTTACGGCACTTGGGAGTTGGCACATTTTGTTAGAGGCCGATACCATCTATCGACTTGAGACCGAGTGTTCATGGGAGTGAGTTGGACTCAAAGCCATGATGGGATACTTGGAGGAGTAGCTCATGTCGTGTCCAGGTGTGCGTGAACCTACAGGGTCACACACTTAAGGGTAAGGAGACCGTGTGGATTAGATCCATGTGGAGATTGGAATACGGCCTAGGTGGGCCTCGAGAGTTGAGCCCAACTAGGAGTGTATATAAGTGGAGTGACAAGGGATAGTCCCTAACCTAGCCGTTACTTTATCCACTTCCATTTCGGGCTAGACATGATCTAGCAATCCTCTGTCCGAAGCTCCTTCCTGTATGTGTGAATACCGGTAGAGGCATTGCACATGCGGCGCTGGAGACAGGGAAGCTCGTGGGGATCTGGCGAAGGAGTTCGTGGGATCCGAAGAAGCTGTCCGTGGGCTGTTCGGGGATCGTTCGATGCTGCTTCGACGCGCTGTATCAACTTCCGCATTTGCGCGTCTAGCGGTAATCTCGTTGCCTATAACTTGAGCTGGATCTTGGGTGTACCGCGTTAGGGAAAAAGTTTTGTTTATCTCTGCGTGGCCCAACAACTAGTGCCTCAATTCTCTCCCCCAGTCTCTCCTAGTGCCCAGCAGCGCAGTGGACAAGCTCCCCCTCTGCCGTTAGCACCAGTGCAGCGCCTCCCGAGCTCACCGTGCAGGTCGACCACTCCCCACTCGCCACAAACAGCGCCGCCCCCTCCCATGGTGTCCAGGAGACAGACGACACTGCACCTCCATCCTCTGTCCACCCCTCGACCGAAGACACGCCATGGACCAGCCGTAATCGTCGCGCCCACTTCTCTGTCCGCCATGCCAAGAGCGCGCCAGAGCACCGCAGCCGACACGCGCACATACGCCACACCTTGCCATCTCCGCGCATGCAGACACTCACAGTGACCCCAGCTACCCCCAGACACGCCCGTTTGCCGCCGCGTGAACCGTGGCCACTGTGCGCCGTCTCGAACGCCGCCGTTCCTGCACAGAGCACAGACCGCTCCCAAACATTCTCGACTGCCCCTTGCCACGCTATCACTCGCATGACAACCGCCCTGAAGCAACGCGTCGACCCCTACCCTCATCCATGCCGATAGCTCACTGCAACGACGTCGCCGACGAGCCCGAGCCATGCCGCTCTGTCCCTCTCACCGGTGTATAAATAGAGGCCACCGCAGCCTCAATTCTCCACACCATCTCACTCCCCTCTCTCTCACAAACCTCCCACACCTCTCCCCGGAGCAAGGCGAGCACTACCCCGCCGGAATTTCACTGGAGCCCGCCGTTGCAGAGGAGAAGAGGAACTAGAGGTAGGAGCCGCCCCAGGAGCCGCCGCGAGCACCATTCGAACCACCATCGACGACAATATCATTCGCCCCTATCTCCAACCCTAGTTGGAGCCTAGGGGAGCCCCCACGTACCCCCACCGTAGCGCTAGGGTTAGTTTCTCGCCTGAGATATTCATCGGAGACGACGACGCTCAACCGTCGATCGCGCTCTAATATCACGACCCAGGATAGAGCGTACCGTTTCTGTTAGTTGAGTTGCTGACGCATGGGACCCGCCTGTCAGTACCCCGCTGCACGCACGCCGCGTAGCTGGGCTGGCCCAATTAGTTTCCCGCGCAGAGCCTGTTGATTCAAATAGACTTTTTCCATTTTAGTTAAAACTAGATTTTGTCAGTGACTTTGAAATTCAATTCAAAGAGATCTACTGAACCAAATTGCATGATTCGAATTTTGTTGGAGAGGTATTCAGATGGTCTACCCAAGCTCGTTGGATTCAAACCATTTGAAATTATAGATCACTAATAGTAAAAAAACAAGGCGGAGACTTTTCCAACTTCAAACATTTTTCAAAAATCAACCATAAATGCTTTTGAGTTATTTCCAACTCTCCAAAATCACATTTGACAAGATATATTTGAATATATAAAAATATTTAGGTTTACATACATGATCTTGGACTAGTACCAAAAGAATGCTATATAGGCATTTCTAGTCACTTTAATTGTATTAAATAGTAATTTTAAACTTTATAAAATATGACCACCACTTTAAATCACATTCCCAAGTATTAGAATATGTGGTGATGACATGTGTCAACATGATCCCATATTTTAATTGGAGAATATTAAATCTTAAAGTATTTTCAATGAGTAGAAATTACATTTCCAAAATAAGATAAATAAGACTAGGTCTTTATTTCATGTGATGTTTGTGATGATGCTAGATCATCAAGTGTGAGCCTTTGTGTGCTAAATATAAGTATTCAACTATTGTTTGGTGATTGTGTACCACGTATTCATTTATAGACGATAGTACCGACCCGGGCTACGAGGAGGAGGAGTACTACGAAGAAGAAGAGAACTTCAACCACTGCACTACTCAAGGCAAGCCTAACACTACAAGTTAACTATGCAAGCTATCCTTGCAAGATAACCTATGCAAGATGCATTAGGCATGCTTTGGTTATGCAACCTTGATTATGCCAATCCCAAGTTTTACTTGCAAGCTTTATTCTTTTACTTTTACAAAAGTTCTTTACCTTTAGTTAGTGATTTGTGAGTATTAGAAAAATAGGATAGATGCCATAAAGAGTATAAAACTAGGCCTAAGTAGTTATACTTAGAGGCCACAAAAATCATAAAACTAGATTTTGATAGTTACACTTGATTAGCACCCCTTATTAGTGACACCCTCATTGCTAGTTGCTAGTGCTAAACTACTACTGATCACTTAGATGGGAATACTTGGAGAAAATGATTATGAAAACATTGCAATGATGAGTCATTCTATTGAAATATTTTGACATGTGTTCTGAAACACAATGGTTTGATGATGAAACCTCTTGAGGCATGAGCCTTAGTTTTGATGAAAACTGATGGTTGGGTTCGGATGCGATACCATTCCAATTTTACCGTACAACCGCAATACCTGAATTGGGTAGGGCTTAATTGGAAGTTTATATGCCTTAGTATGGGTTCCCTTGTGGAAAGAGGTTGAGCTAAGGCTACCTCGTGAATGTGAATGTCCACCTATGCAGTGCCCAGGATGGCAGATGGCCATGGCTGGGAGGCCAAGCTCATAGGGAAGGTGCCTATACTAGAGTGTGTAATTGAAAGGCTATGATTGATTATCCGCATACTAAGTATGATGATTCAGGGTTATCCCTAATGGATGTATCGAATATTGTGGTGAAAGTGTACCACCTCTGTAGAGTGTCAAACTATTCGAATAGCCGTGTCCGTGGTCATGGATAGTTGGAGTGGCCATACTGTTCTGTTGTCAGATGTTTTCAAAAATGACTTGTGAATTGAACTATGACCTTGACTTGACCACAATAGGGTTGTGGACATGAAAACTAGGTTGCCACTTAGGTGATGTAGAAAATTAAATTAGGTTCTTTACTTTTGATCTCCTTATGAAATAAACCTGGCTTTTTGCAAATAAACATAGAGCTTAAGATTCCTACTAGAACTACCTTACTTGTTAGTGATAGTTTGCGAGTACTTAAAGAGTAATCATGGCTTTGTCCCTGGCTATTCCCGTGGCCAGACTATGAGGAGGACTACCAGGAAGATGGACAGCAGGAGGTCTACGACAACTAGGATCATCTCCCATCGTCAACATTGCCTTTGATCCTGAAGATGGAGCCCCTACTACGTTTACTTTCCGGTGCTTTGATTGTATTAAGACTGGATCATGAGATCCTTTATTTGTAAGACCTTTATTATTGTTTGTAAGAGATGATGTACTGTGGTACCAATTCTGTTATGTCTCGCAAAAATGGTAATCCTAGGATTGCGAGGTATGGCATAACAGGCATCTGGGATTAAAAATCCCGATGTTGACAAGTTAGTATCAGAGCCATCCTGACCATAGGAGACCCTAGTTAGAATGGACGCTTGAACCAAAAACTTAGTTTTGAAACAAAAGAAGTGAGTATTTATGAAAACCTATTCCCACTATTATCCTTGAGATTATTTTAAAAAAAATTCCTCAAAAATTCTTGCAATCCTACATAAAATTGGACACACTTGATCACCCCACTAACTTGCTCACCCTAAATTCTTATAGATGGAGGTCAAGTATAGCAAGTTCGACCAGCTAGGCAACAAAGGCCACCTGATCTTTGAGAGGGATCTAGATGCACTCATAGAGTATCTTGAGGGCCTGCACCCGGAGTTCTTCGGGGCACAACTCAATGATCAGTAAGGAGGAGAGCTACAGTGGCTGATAGTTGTAGATCTCAGAGGCAAGATGGAAGTACCCACTTCTGAGAAGATTTAGTTCAGCGTTCGGGAGAACAACTGGCTAGATGGATTAGCTAGGGCTATGCATGAATCTCTTGCTCGTCTGTGTGGGCAAAACATCAACCAGATCAATGGAACTCGCTTTGCTCACTACGCAATGGCGTAATTCTATGGGAATGCCCTTGGAAATGCCAGGACACCCGGAGCTGAAGCACCAGGTGGATAATCTCGACTTCATGTTGTATGATAGACAGAAGGAGTTGGACAACGCCTGTGCCTACGCCAACCACAATCATGCCATTACAGTCAAGAAGGACCAGACCCTCGCCATCCTCGCCAGGGAGCGCTATTCACTTTGTCGTCAGCATGAGAAGAAGGATCGCATCATCGATTATCTTCACAAGAAGGTGGCCACTCTTGAGAAGACCATCCGTGAACAGGATATCCAGCTTGAAGCGAAGGAGGAGGAAGGTGAAGATATTCGTGGAGATCTCTACTCTTACCTCAGTGATGATGACGACTACCTGGAGGACGAGGACATGGAGTTCCACACTGATGATGATGATGCCGCCTTTATTGATGATGATTAGATGCACTTGAGCACTACCGTAGGAGTGAGTTGTACCCGGTCCCACTGTATCGTAGTTTCACAGAATGGTCCTTAAAACCATCTGTTTTCTATTTTGTGTTGTGGTGTGTGTTTGTATTGTGTGCTTGGAATGAATGAATGAGAGGAAGTTGTTAGTTTGTAAAAACAAAGCTATACTCCAAGTTTAAAGTTTCTAAAACAAACCCATAAACCCTAGAAATTTCCCTCTTGTCTCATTATCTATCTCAATCTTCAGATGACTCGCGGAAATCCCGGAGGAAGCAGTTCATCTCAGGACCCAATGCTGCAGATTCTACAAATGTTAGTTTCTGTCCATGAAGCTAGTAGAGCTGAACACCAAGACAACTTAGCCACTCTTCAACGGATAGCTCAGATGGCCCACAATAATCAAGGTCACGGAAACCAAGATCACCATGGATCCAAACTTACGAACTTCCAGAATACTAATCCCCCTATATTTAATAAGTCCGAAGAGCCCCTAGATGCTGATGACTGGCTGTAAACCATGGAGAACAACTTAGAGGTCGCAGGAGTTGAGGCTAATGAAAAAGTACTATTTGCCACCCATTATCTGGCAGGTGATGCAAGAGCCTGGTGAAATAGCACCCAAACCATGAACGGAGGTTAGATGATGACTTGGGAAGAATTCAAGATCAAGTTCAGCAGGACCCTTGTGCCCCTAGGTCTAATTAAGAGGATGAGGGCTGAGTTCAGAGATTTGAAACAAGGAAGGATGACTGTGCTTAAGTACTGACATGGGTATACCCTACAGGTGCTCGAGTTTGGTATATACGGCCTGAGTACAGTGGAAGCCCACGGTGTCGCCAAGGCCCAAATGGAGAACTCGAGTAGCCTATGGACTCTCGATTGCTTGAAGAACAAGAAGAAACTAAATATAGAAAGTTAAAAGAGGAAACCCTCACTTGTAACCGAATCGACCTGTTACCCGAGACCTAGCCTATCTATATAAAGGCTAGGAGGGGGCGGCAAGGAAGACACACGCAACCCTAGTTTCCACAACCCTCGCCAGATTGCATCTGCGCACCATTCCAATCTTCGATTCCCTCGATAATTCCACGAGCAGACAAGAAGGAGTAGGGACCTCTGCGAGGCCTGAACCTGGGTAAATCTTTGAGTCCCCTGTGTGCTTATTTGCTAGCCGATAGATGTCTCCAACGCTACCTCCTTCTCCAAAACCCAAGTCCATAACAATGGGCATTGATGAGTTAAACCCTCGTCAATTGGCGCCATCTATGGGAATTGGGAGTGCTAATGTTGCGGCTTCTTCGGCCCCATCAACTGTGATCTACAAATCCACAACAGCGGAGATCCACTAGCTCTTCGACGCATTCGACTTCACCGTCCACACACCGGCCACTCGCCCGGCTTTCGAGTCTGTGGGCGATGGGATCAGCTTGGCGATCGGGAGCTTCCGCTTCCAAGTTGGTCAGATGGGCATTCTTCGCATGCCTGACCAGCCGACGGTACCATCGATTACTTCGACTTCATGGTTTCCCCCGCCGATCGGCACCCTCAGAAAACTCAATGCCTCGATAACAGTCGAGAATACGGATAGCGACAGCAGTCGCGAATCCGATCTAGGCGATCTGACAACTGAAGATGGAGCCTACGGTTCCGAATCTGAAAGTTGCGGGAGCAGCAGCTTCCCCAACCACTTCATGTGCGCCGTCATCAATGCAGGCGACACCTCCGCCAATCACGACAACACAGGCAACGACGGCCATGAAACCGACCCACCAAACGGTGGAATACCGAATGGCGGACCACCGCCAAACGGCGGACTGCCGCCAAACGGTGCCCCCGTTAACAATGGGGGAGAAGTCGAACCTCCAACTATGATAAACGAGCAAACCGGTGAACACGTCGTGATCAGGCTCAACGACCTCGAGTGGGCTCACTGCCGAGAAGCTCTGCGAGGTCACCCTCTACCCTTCGGCGCCTCGCAAGAACGGCTGATGGGTTACCATTGGCTCCTAAAAGAGGAATACAAGCGCCAACTACAAACAATTGCGCAACTCGAGGCGCGTAAAAAGGAGGCTGATGAATCAAGCCTCCAGCGAGCTGGGCTCTCCTCACACGGAGGATCCTCCTCCAGGTGCAACGAGTACATCACCAACAAGAGACGATCTCGACTCGCCCACCTCACCGAACAAGAATGTCTGGAAGCCGCTAAAGTCCTTGACTTCGGCTCCATGACGGTGGATACGCGCGGAAACGTGCTCCCGAAAACGGCGCAAGCCACGGTAACAGCGGCCACAATGTACCTCCTCAACAACTAGCCGCTAGCTGGAGACCCTCGAGCTGCCATGCACCGATCTACGATCGCAGGCTTGGGGTTAATCGAGGCTACCCTCGACCAAGAGCCAGCGTCAGAACCGAAGAAAGGCAAGGCTCTGGCAAAATGCTATTCCTCGCCCTCATCTAGCAACGACAGTCACGATCTGTCTCGACGTTGCCATTCACGGTGACATGACCACGACTATGATGCACGCGATGACCTCACGTAGCGCAAGATTGACAAATCAAGGGCACGATATGCTCGGTCGACTGACTCAGAAGACGAAGATGTGGAGCTCTGTGGCGCTAGATGCTTCAGCAGGGCCATCAGGCAAAAGCGAATGCCCAAGGGGTTTAAGCTCCCATCAGAGAACCTGAAGTTCGACGGTCTACAAGACCTGCAAATCTGGTTAGAGGACCACATCTCCTCCGTCAGGCTTCACGGCGGAAGTCGAAGCACGGCCATGCAATGCCTGCAGCTACAGCTGCAGGGCGCCTCCCGAGCATGGCTCAACAACCTCCCACGCGGATCCATTCGCAGTTGGGAAGAGCTGGTTTACAGCTTCGTGCGCAACTTCAAAGGCACATACAATAGACCCGCGTCAATCGAAGAGCTGACGTGCTGCCAGTAAAGATCGGGCGAATCGCTACGCTCGTACATCCAGAGGTGGTCCATCATCAAGAACTCCGCAGAAAATATCTCGGAGGACCGCACAATTGACGCATTCAACGGTGGCGTTCGCCGCATACAGCTCAGGGAGGAGCTGGGCCGCTCGAAGCCCGAAACCATCGACCACCTAATGGAAATCATGAATCGGTGGGCTGACGGAGAAGATTCAGTGAAAAATCGCGTTCACTCTAACGAGGAAGCAAAACTCGAGCGCAGACGCGACCGCCGAAGCAAACTCCGCATGCGGATATACGATGACCGCGACGACGTCAACATGGTCGCAGCCGGCTACGCCTACAGACGTGATGATAACCGCAATAGCGGCTACCGCAGCGGTGGATACCGCGACTCCGGGAAAACCACGCAAGTATGGCAGCGTTATCGCGATGAGGCACCCGCAACATCCATTGAAGACAAGCTATCCGGGCCATGCACTGTGCACTTCTACATCGACAAGCACGACGGAAAAAAGAAGTCCAACCACCTCCTCAAGGACTATCGCGAGTCCCTCAAACTGCATGAGGGATTGGCTTGGATGAATCGCAACACAGTCGAAAGGGGCTATGGAGCCACCCCAGGCGTCGTGGCACATGGAGCTCCGCCACCACCGCCTGGGCCACCCCCAAATGCAGCTATGCCATACCAGCACCACGAAGGCGAACCATACCCACGGGCCATGGGTACCATGATGATCCAAAAGGGACACCCCTCGAATCGGGTGCAGAAGGCCATCACTCGCCAAGTCAACTTGGCCACAAACTCGCCACCATCTACCACTGAGTACCTCAGCGGAAGCGAGTCTTTCATCACCTTTGACAAGCGCGACCATCCGCCCCAAGTACCTCGTCCAGGCCATTGTCCCCTCGTACTCGAGGCGCAAATTGGAGGCTTCGACATGAGCCGCGTCTTCACGGCAGAAGCGGCATCAACCTTATATTCGCAAGTACCTTGCGAGCAATGAGGATCCCTCTGACTTGCTTAGAAGCCTCAGACACAACATTCCACGACATCGTCCCAGGCAAGGGCGTGTCCCCTTGGCAAAATCAACCTCGACGTCAGGTTCGGTACGCCGAAAAACTTTCGACACGAGCGCATCGACTTCGAGGTCGTCGACTGGCCCTCGCAGTACCACTACATCCTTGGACGTGTCGTGTTCGCTAGGTTCATGGCAGTGCCACTCTACGCCTATCTGTAGATGAAGATGCCAGGCCCTAATGGTGTCATCACAGTCAACGGGAGCTTCGAGAGGTCCGATAGTTGCGACAGGGAATTCAACAGAATCTCCCAGTCCTTTGGCATGCAGGAAGAACTCGCGAGACTAAAGGAGTCGACAGACAATAGTCTGCCTCTCTGGTAGCCAAGTTCACGACCTATCTTCGACTCATCGGTGCGCATAAAAAGTTCAGGTCCACCCATCGTATCTCGCCAAGACGGCCCTCATCGCCAACAACTTGAGTCCCACATAGGAACTTGCGCTCGTTGAATTCCTCCGTGAGCACTGGGAAATCTTCGCCTGGTGTCCAGCGGACATGCCAGGAGTTCCCAGGGAATTCGCCGAGCACGCACTCAATGTCAACCCAGACGCAAGGCCAGTCAAACAAACAATTCGGCGATTGTCTGAACCAAGGGCAAAGGCAGTTGGAATGGAGATCAACAGACTCCTCGACGCCAAATTTATACGCGAGATCAAGGAAAGCACTTGGCTCGCCAACACGGTGCTAGTACCAAAAAAGGACACGGATATCCAGCGGATGTGTGTGGACTTCACCTCTTTGAATAAGCACTGTCCAAAGGACCACTTCCCGCTACCGCGAATCGACCAGATCATCGACTCCACCGCGGGATGCGAGCACCTCTGCTTCCTCGACGCCTACTCAGGCTATAACCAGATTCGAATGAAGGAGGAAGATAAAAAAACAGCGTTCACAATGCCCTTTGGTGTGTTCTGCTACAACACAATGCCCTTTGGGCTAAAGAACACAGGAGCCACCTACCAGCGGTGCATGCAGGCTTGCCTCAAGAACCAACTTGGTCGCAACATTCAAGTCTATGTCGACAACATAGTAATTAAGACCAAAGAGGAAGCCTCACTAATCGACGATTTGCGCAAAACCTTTGCCAACCTCGACCGCTACCGGATCAAGCTCAATCCGGACAAGGGCGCCTTCAGCGTACCATCTGGGTAACTACTCGGGTATCTCATCTTCGCGAGAGGGATCAAAGCGAACCCGAAGAAAATAAAAGCCATACTGGCCATGGAAAAGCCAAAAAACGTACGAGGTCTCCAACAGCTGGCTAGGCGAATCGCGGCGCTCAGTCGATTCATCAGTCAGATGGGTGAAAAGGCATTGCCCTTCTACCAACTCCTCCGCAAAGCTGACAAGTTCGAGTGGACCAATGAGGCGCAGGAAGCATTCAAAGACGTCAAGCGCCTGCTATCCACCTCGCCAGTACTGGTGACCCCACATGAAAGGGAACCATTGTTGCTGTACATCTTCGCCACCAACCAGGTGGTCAGCACAGTACTCGTAGTCGAACAAGCCGAGGAAAACAAGGTCCACGGGGTACAACGCCCAGTCTACTACCTCAGCGAGGTACTTACGCCAGCAAAATAGCGGTACCCGCACTACCAGAAACTGGCGTACGACGTCTTCATGACGGCCCGGCGACTGTGCCACTACTTCCAGGAACACCCAATCGTGGTAATCAACGACGCCCCGCTTGGGCACATACTCAACAATCCCGATGCCACCGGACGAGTCGCACTCTGGGGAATCGAACTGTCTCCACGAGACATCACATATGAAAAACGCGACGCAATCAAGTCGCAAGTTCTCCCCGACTTCCTCGTGCACTGGATGGAAAATCAGCTCCCCAAAAAACCAGATATGTCCTACCTCTGGACAATGCACTTCGACGGATCCAAGCGGAAGGACGGAGCTGGTGCAGGTGTCATACTGACATCGCCCCAGGGAGACAAGCTAAAATATATTCTGCGAATGCGGTCAAATTGCGTCTATTTCCTTTCTCTCTAAGAGGTAGAACAAATGAATGGTTGCTATCTTGGCCTAAAAATATTATTACATCATGGGTGGGATGTACTTCTTTATTTATGACTAAATTTTTCCCACCTACAAAGACTATGCAACTTCGATCTAATATTACTGGTTTTAGACAAGAAGAGCGTGAGCCACTAGCGCTTGCATGGGAGAGGATGAAAGAATACCTAAGAAACTGTCCTAGTCATGGGATGGAAGATTGGTGTAACACCCCAAAAATATTAATCAAGATTATCAAGTTCAAATCACCTAAGTTTAGGGTTAACAAAAACTTTTATTATTAAATCTAATATGCGTGTATGTGTGAATTGCATTAGTGTATGAATGAGTGCAATTGCCATGTTTGATTGTTACAAATGATAAGGAATGGTTTAAAGATGAATACTACATCATCTAGGCCATTTACAAACTGAATCATATAAGCAAATGGTCATTTTGACCAAAATTATCCACTAGACCACTTTGAGTGTTTCTAGTAAAGGATTTCTTACAGAAACTTTCCCAAATCTTTTCACCCCTTGCTAGATCAAGTAAAAGTGAACCCAAGCCCACTTTACCAAGTGACAGAAACTAAATTCAAATCTATTTGAGAGACAATTCAACATTGAATCAAGTATATGTACTAAGATCACTATTTGTCAAAAAAAAAAGATCACTATTTGTCAAAAACCACTCAAATCAATTCACCTCGGCAAACCCAAGCAACCATACACTATCAAGCAAGTACTCAGAACACTCACCAAATTTCATCCAAAAATTCAAACTTTGAATTCTTGCAGCCATTTGGTCGAGCACCTGGCAGACACCAGTAAACCTTGCCTAACTTCTACTATTTTGAGCAGTAATCGATCGCCACTAGTGTTGGGAATATGCCCTAGAGGCAATCATGGTTGATTATATTTCCCAAAGTATTCATAAAGTAAAGTTGTCCTTATATGAACATCAGATATATATCACTGAATGCGTGATTCAGTTGTGGAACTATGTATTCATGATTGTTCATATTAGATTGTCCTTGGTCGTTGAGGTTTTGATGGACACACAACTTCGACCAATGTGTAAGTCAGCTGATGACACGGTTCCACTTGTCATGGGCCTGGTGATGCTATTTCGACTTACACTGATTTGGCTAAAGAGTTTAGCGAGTCAGACTAACCCACAGTTTAGATGCAACGAGCATGTTGTCATTTGCAGTCTCAAGCAATGGAATCCTTCGACCTGAGGTGATTGCATGATCCGAGTTGTGGATCGCCAACTTAGGTTCTATCAAACGATGATTCGTAAATGGGCAGTTATAAAGGTAGAGTTCGGGTTGGTTCTGAAGCAAGCTGCGTGACGTGGATTACCAAGATGGGATTTACCCCTCTGTAATGGAGAGGTATTCTCGAGGCCCTCTCGTGTGATATGATTCGGAAGCATGGCCATGCGCTACTCAGTTAAGTGCTAACTGAGGAGTCGGACTAAGAGTTAGTCTAGTGAATCACATATCATGGTACGAGAAGAGAGTTAAGCTATTAAATGGATGGCAACTACTCGCCTATAGCTTAACAGGTATATCGTGAGGCAAAGGGACTTGAACGAAAGTCACATTGAAGGTTCGTCTTCTGACTTTACGGCACTTGAGAGTTGGCACGCCTTGCTAGAGGCCGCTACCATCTATCGACTTGAGACTAAGTGTTCATGGTAGTGAGTTGGACTCAAAGCCATGACGGGATACTTGGAGGAGTAGCTCATGTCGTGTCCAGGTGTATGTGAACCTACAGGGTCACACACTTAAGGGTAAGGATCCCATGTGGATTAGAATCATGTGGAGATTGGAATACGGCCTAGATGGCCTCAAGCATTGAGCCCAACTAGAAGTGCATATAAGTGGAGTGACAAGGGATAGTCCCTGACCTAGCCATCACTTTCTCCACTTCCATTTCGGGCTAGACAGGATCTAGCAATCCTCTGTCCGAAGCTCCTTCCTGCATGTGTGGATACCAGTAGAGGCATTGCACGTGCGGCGCTGGAGACAGGGAAGCTCGTGGGGATCTGGCGAAGGAGTTCGTGGGATCCGAAGAAGCTGTCAGTGGGATTCGGAGGGTTGTTCGGGGATCGTTCAATGCTGCTTTGGCGCGCCGCATCAACTTCCGCATCTGCGCATCTAGCGGTAATCTCGTGGCCTATAACCTGAGCTAGATCTTGGGTGTACCGCGTTAGGGAAAAAGTTTTGTTTATCTCTGTGTGGCCCAACAGTGGTATCAGAGTGAAATCTTCTGGTTTTAGGCTCTAGATCTGTGCGTATGTGATATACACGAGGTGGTGGATAGGATCCACTGAGGGTTTCGATGGTCGATCTATGAGATAGATCGGTTTTGTGCAAGATTGATTGGATCAATCGCACTCAGGGGGTGCATGGAAGATCAGGTGCGAATGATCAATGAGATTGGTCAGATCTACACAGGGATCAGATTTGGGTAAAAGTGTTTTATCCAATGAAGGAATCCATTGTTCGGAATGCAGATCAGATCTACACAGGGACCGCCGGCTTCGCCCTGTCGTAGCGCATTAGATGTCGTTGCAAGGTTAACAACGCCGGTAGATATCATATCTATGCATAACTTGTTTTTGCAGGAAGTTGTGAATGGTATGGCTTATGTGCATGTGATGTGTGTAATCTATATGTGATCTGCGTATCAAGGGTTTGTCAGCCGGCTAGAGCCAAAGTGCTGTCACTGTTATTGTATAATGACCTGTGTGTCGGCATGAGATGCCATCTTCTTGTATATTCCTTAGTGCTAGTGTAGCATGTTTGGAGGACTTGAAGGACACTGCAGCCAAAGGCATGATGAACAGGTTCATGGAGATGGAGATCGCCATGAAGGGAGCCATACCATTTCACATTATAATTGGATTATTTTGTGTGATTGTTATGTCTCTAGTTTTACCTCTATGAGATAGTGGTTAAACTTTAATCCCTCAAAGAAGGTCTAGTCAGTCTCCCCGCCGGTGCTGCACCATCACAAGTCGGACATTCTTGGTAGTGGGCTCATAAAATTGAGGTGCTACCAATTCTTTTCGACTAGATGGGTTTGAGTCGGACTCTTACAGCGGAAGCACTTGGTAAGCTAGACGGTTCTATCACAACGGTTGCGGGGCTTGGGGAGAGGGACGTCGGTAACCGGGGCATGAGATGCCACCCGACCAACAGGAGTCGCATGAGATGTGATTGGCAAGGAGTTGCCTACCTAGATCACTTGACGGCTAGCGGTGATGCTAAAGCTCACTAGTCGGCTTGCTTATTTAGGGTCCTGAATCACTAAGTAACCATCAGAGGGATGTTGGTTCTAGTGGGAGCATAAGTATTAAAATGTTTAATACGCCTGCTCTTTTATGAATACTTATCTTACGTGTTTTGCATATTTCTGTTGTAGATAATTGCACCTAGTAGCAGTCTCCCCCAGTTGTCCAGTTTTGCTTTGAGGACCATTCTAGAGAAAGATAAACTTAATGGGACAAAATTCAATAACGGGTATCGTAATCTGAGAATTGTTCTCAAACAAGTAAAAAGGGAGCATGTTCTAGACAACCCGCTTCTAGATGCGCCGGATGAGAATGCGAGTGTCGCAATAACCAATGCCTATCGTAGAACATGTGATGAGTCTACAGAAATTAGCTATCTTATGCTTGCTCACATGGAACCGGAATTGCACCAGCAGTTCGAGAATATTGAGGCCTACGATATGACCGAAAGCCTCAAAAGTATGTTCTAGGCTCAGGTAAAGACCGAGAGGTATCAAGTCTCTCAAGCTTTGTTGAGTTGTAAGCTTAAGGATGGTGATCCACTGAGTCCGCATGTGATCTAGATGGTTGGTTACGTGCAGTCTTTGGAAAGGCTTGGCTACCCCATTAGCGAAGAGTTCGCTACGCATATAATTCTGAACTCTCTTCCTAGTGTGTATGGTCAGTTTATATCGAACTACCACATGCATGGTATGGATAAGAAGCTCACTGAATTACATGGGATGCTTAAGCAGACAGAGGTTGATCTCAAGAAAGGTACTAAGCAAGTGTTGGTGGTATAGAATACGGCCAAGTTTAAGAAGAGTTCTTGGACTAAGGAGAAGAAGGCTATGTCAGGAGGTAATGCTCAGGATGAGATCCCAAGCATTTTCTCAGGGACTAAGTCATCTCCTTCAGCCGGATCCACTTGCTTCTATTGCAAGGCGGATGGCCACTTGAAGAGGAATTGTAGCAAGTATTTGGCAGATAAAGCCAAGAGTGGAGGTGTGACTTCCAACTCAGGTACACTTGTTTGCAATGTTATAGACCTTTATCTTGCTGATGCACCCGGTAGTTCTTGGGTATATGATACCGGATCAGTCATTCATATCTGCAACTCGTTGCAGGGACTGGTAAGAACTAGGGGCGTAGTAAGAGGCGAGGTTGACATTCAGGTCGGCAACAAAGCAAGAGTTGCTGCATTGGAAGTCGGCACGATGCAACTTCATTTACCTTCAGGATTCTTAATGGAACTAAATAATTGTTATTATGTTCCAGTGTTTTGTCGAAACATCATTTCTGCCTCATGTTTGATGAGACAAGGCTATGAGTCTAATATTAAGAACAATGGTTGTTCTTTATATTTCAATGATATGTTTCACGGCTTTGCACCCGTTCAGAACGGGTTATTTATTTTGAATCTTGATGGTGGGTCGGTCTATAACGTAAATGTGAAAAGGTCGAAACCAAATGATCTGAATATGACTTACTTTTGGCACTATCGACTTGGTCATATAAGTTGGAAACGCATGAAGAAGCTCCATGATGATGGACTCCTAACTTCATTCGACTTGGAGTCGTTAGAAACATGCGAATCATGCCTTCTAGGCAAGCTGACCAAGACACCTTTTGCAAGGAGTTGTGAAAGGGCGTCTGACTTGTTGGGACTAGTACATAGTGATGTATGTGGTTCTATGAGTGCGACAACCAGGGGTGGTTATGAGTACTTCATTACCTTTACTGATGATTTGAGTAGATATGGATATGTCTACTTAATAAAACATAAGTCGGAAGCCTTTGAAAAGTTCAAAGAATTCCAGAATGAAGTATAGAATCAGCTCGGCAAGAAAATAAAGTTTCTTCGGTCAGACCGAGGAGGCGAGTAAATGAGCCATGAGTTTGATGACCATCTGAAGAGTTGTGGAATAGTTCCTCAACTCACTCCGCCGGGTACACCGCAGAGGAATGGTGTGTCGGAACAGCGGAATCGGACCTTGTTAGACATGGTACGATCAATGATGAGTCAGATAGATCTACCTTTATCATTTTGGGGTTATTGTCTAGAAACAACGGCATTCACACTAAACAGAGTACCATCAAAATCGGTAGAAAAGACACCACATGAGATGTGGACAGACAAGAAGCCAAGTTTGTCTTTTCTTAAGATTTGGGGTTGTGAAGCATTTGTCAAGCGACTTCAGTCAGACAAGCTTACAGCCAAGTCAGATAAGTGCATTTTCGTTGGGTATCCAGGGGAAACCTTGGGTTACTACTTCTACAACCAAGAAGAGGGCAAAGTGTTTGTCGCTCAGAACGGTATCTTCCTTGAGAAAGAGTTTCTCAGTCAGGAAGTCGATTAGAATCTGATGCGGCTCGAAGAAGTTCGAGAGGAACCGGTCAGTAGCGATTTGGTGAAAGCCTTGGAGGTTGAGCCAGTCGTGGCAGCTGAGCCGGCAGCTGGACCTCCACTGTGAAGATCAGAAAGTTTGCAAAGTGTTCCTGATATATTACTGTTGGATAGTGATGAGCCGGAAACTTATTCGGAAGCGATGGTGGGTTGTGATTCTGAGTCGTGGCTTAGAGCCATGAGATCCAAGTTAAAGTCCATGGATGATAATCAAGTTTGGAACTTGGTTGATCTGCCAGACGGTGCAAGACCTGTCGAGTGCAAATGGGTCTTTAAAAGGAAAACTGATATGGATGGAAACGTTTCTATCTATAAATCACGGCTTGTCACGAATGGGTTCCGGCAGGTTCAAGGAGTTGACTATGATGAGACTTTCTCACCCGTAGCGATGCTTAAATCAGTTCGGATCATGTTAGCTATAGCAGCCTATTTCGACTATGAAATATGGCAGATGGATGTCAAAACGGCTTTCCTTAATGGAAAATTAATCGAGGACGTGTATATGATATAGCCCGAGGGTTTTGTCAATCCGGCTAATGCTGACAAGGTATGCAAACTTTAGAAATCCATTTATGGATTGAAGCAAGCATCTTGGAGTTGGAACATTCGCTTTGGTGAGGTAGTCAAATCGTTTGGCTTCATGAAGAGTGATCTTGATTCTTGTTTATACAAGAAGTTTAGTGGGAGCAATGTAAACTTTCTGATCTTATATGTGGATGGCATATTATTGATTGGAAATGATGTCCAGATGTTGCAAGAAACCAAGAAGTCATTGGAAAGGAGTTTCTCAATGAAAGACTTGGGTGAGGCAACTTACATACTAGGAATCAGGATCTATAGATATAGATCCAGGCGGCTCATTGGATTGAGCCAAAGTACATATTTGGACAAAGTGTTTAAGAAGTTCGGCATGGAATCATCTAGGAAGGGGTTCTTACCGATGTCCCATGGTATAAAACTTAGCAAGACTTAGTGTCCTTCGACGACTGATGAGCGAAGTAGGATGAGTGTGATTCCATATGCTTTGGCAGTCGGGTCCATCATGTATACCATGATTTGTACTAGGCCGGATGTTTCCTATGCTCTAAGTGTTGTGAGCAGATACCAGGCTGACCCTAGAGAAATCCACTGGGCAGAAGTTAAGAACATTCTTAAGTACTTGAGAAGGACTAAGGATGCGTTCCTAGTTTATGGAGGTGAGGTTGAACTCAGTGTAAGGGGTTACACGGATGCGAGTTACCTTACTGACTCATATGATTCTCGTTTGCAATATGGGTACGCGTTCATAATGAACGGAGGGGCTGTGAGCTGGAAGAGTTCCAAGCAAGAGACTATGCCTGCATCTACAACAGAGGCTGAGTATACTGCTGCCTCGGAGGCGGCAAAGGAAGCTGTTTGGATCAGGAATTTCCTGATTAATCTCGGTGTGGTTCAAGGCTCGTCCAATCCGTTAGACGTGTATTGTGACAACAATGGTGCTATTGCACAAGCCAAGGAATCTAGACAACACCATAAGAACAAGCATATACTCATGTGATACCACCTGATTCGCCAGTTCGTGGATCATGGTGATATCAAGTTATGCAAGGTACACACAGATGGAAAGGTTGCAGATCGGTTGACGAAGCCACTTCCATAGCCTAAGCATGAGGCGCACATAAGAGCCATGGGTATTAGATGCCTAGACATGTGATGTCGGATGATTGACTCTAGTGCAAGTGGGAGATTGTTGGGAATATGCCCTAGAGTCAATCATGGTTGATGATATTTCCCAAAGTATTCATAAAGTAAAGTTGTCCTTATATGAACATTACATATATATCACTGAATGCGTGATTCAGTTGTGGAACTATGTATTCATGATTGTTCATATTAGATTGTCCTTGGTCATTGAGGTTGTGCTGGACACACAACTTAGACCAATGTGCAAGTCAGCTGATGACACGGTTCCACTTGTCATGGGCATGGTGATGCTATTCCGACTTACACTGATTCGGCTAAAGAGTTTAGCGAGTCGGACTGACCCACAGTTGAGATGCAACGAGCATGTTGTCATTTGTAGTCTCAAGCAATGGAATCCTTCGACCTAAGGTGATTGCATGATCCAAGTTGTGGATCGCCAACTTAGGTTCTATCAAACGTTGTTCCATAAATGGGAAGTTATAGAGGTAGAGTTCGGGTTGGTTGGGAAGCAAGCTGCCTGACATGGATTACCAAGATGGGAATTGCCCCTCCGTAATGGAGAGATATTCTCTGGGCCCTCTCGTGTGATATGATTCGGAAGCATGGCCATGCGTTACTCAGTTAAGTGTTAACTGAGGAGTCGGACTAAGAGTTAGTCCAGTGAATCACATATCATGGTACAGGAAGAGAGTTAAGCTATTAAAGGGATGGCAACTACTCGCCTATAGCTTAACAGGTATATCGTGAGGCAAAGGGACTTGGACGAAAGTCACATTGAAGGTTCGTCTTCTGAATTTACAGCAGTTGGGAGTTGGCACATTTTGTTAGAGTCCGATACCATATATCGACTTGAGATCGAGTGTTCATGGGAGTGAGTTGGACTCAAAGCCATGACGGGATACTTGGAGGAGTAGCTTATGTCGTGTCTAGGTGTACGTGAACCTACAGGGTCACACACTTAAGGGTAAGGAGCCCATGTGGATTATATCCATGTGGAGATTGGAATACGGCCTAGATGGGCCTCAAGAGTTGAGCCCAACTAGGAGTGTATATCTATGGAGTGACAAGGGATAGTCCCTAACCTAGCCATCAATTTATCCACTTCCATTTAGGGCTAGACAGGATCTAGCAATACTCTATCCGAAGCTCCTTCCTGTATGTGTGAATACCGGTAGAGGCGTTGCACATGCGGCGCTGGAGACAGGGAAGCTCGTGGGGATCTGGCGAAGGAGTTCGTGGGATCCGAAGAAGCTGTCCGTGGGATTCGGAGGGCTGTTCGGGGATCGTTCGACGCTGCTTCGATGCGCTATATCAACTTCCGCATCTGCGCGTCTAGCGGTAATCTCGTTGCCTATAACTTGAGCTGGATCTTGGGTGTACCGCGTTAGGGAAAAAGTTTTGTTTATCTCTGCATGGCCCAACAACTAGTGCCTCAATTCTCTCCCCCAGTCTCCCCTAGTGCCCAGCAGCGCAGTGGACAAGCTCCCCCTCTGCTGTTAGCACCAGTGCAGCGCCGCCCGAGCTCACCGTGCAGGTCGACCACGCCCCACTCGCCACAGACAGCGCCGCCCCCTCCCATGGTGTCTAGGAGACAGACGACACTCCACCTCCATCCTATGTCCACCCCTCGACCGAGGACACGCCGTGGACCAGCCATAATCGCCGTGCCCACTTCTCTGTCCGCCATGCCAAGAGCGCGCCAGAGCACCACACCTTGCCATCTCCGTGCATGCACACACTCACAGTGACCCCAGCTACCCCTAGACATGCCGGTTAAGCTGTGGCAAGTAGCCCTCTGTCCGTCGAACGCGCGCCGTTTCGCAAGACAGAGCATCGCTCCGGAACATTCTCGACTGCCCCTTGCTGCGCTATCACTCGCATGACAACCGCCCTGAAGCAACGCGTCGACCCCTACCCTCAGCCATGCCGATAGCTCACTGCAACGACGTCGCCGACGAGCCCGAGCCATGCCGCTCTGTCCCTCTCACCGGTGTATAAATAGAGGCCACCGCAGCCTCAATTCTCCACACCAGCTCACTTCCCTCTCTCTCAGAAACCTCCCACACCTCTCCCCGGAGCAAGGCGAGCACTACCCCGCCGGAATTTCACCGGAGCCCGCCGTTGCAGAGGAGAAGAGGAACTGGAGCTAGGAGCCGCCCTAGGAGCCGCCGTGACCACCATTCGAACCACCGTCGACGACAACCTCATTCGCCCCTATCGCCGACCCTAGATGGAGCCCAGGGGAGCCCCCACGTACCCCCACCGTAGCGCTAGGGTTAGTTTCTTGCCCGAGCTATTCACCGGAGACGACGACGCTCAGCCGTCGATCGCGCTCTAATATCACGACCCAGGATAGAGCGTACCGTTTCTGTTTAGTTGAGTCGCTGACGCATGCGGTCCCGCCTGTCAGTAGCCCGCTGCGCGCACGCCGCGTAGCTAGGCCGGCCCAATTAGTTTCCCGCGCAGAGCCTGTTGATTCAAATAGACTTTTTCCATTTTAGTTAAAACTAGATTTTGTCAGTGACTTTGAAATTCAATTCAAAGAGATCTACTAAACCAAATTGTCTGATTCCAATTTTGTTGGAAAGGTGTTCAGATAGTCTACCCAAGCTCGTTGAATTCAAACCATTTGAAATTATAGATCACCAATAGTAAAAATAACAAGGCGGAGACTTTTCCAACTTCAAATATTTTTCAAAAATCAACCATAAATGCTTTTGAGTTATTTCCAACTCTCAAAAATCACATTTGACAAGATATATCTGAATATATAAAAATATTTAGGTTTACATACATGATCTTGGACTAGTACCAAAAGAATGCTATATAGGCATTTCTAGTCACATTAATTGTATTAAATAGTAATTTTAAACTTTATAAAATATGACCACCACCTTAAATCACATTCCCAAGTATTAGAATATGTGGTGATGACATGTGTCAACATGATCCCATATTTTAATTGGAGAATATTAAATCTTAAAGTATTTTCAATGAGTAGAAATTACATTTCCAAAATAAGATAAATAAGACTAGGTCTTTATTTCATGTGATGTTTGTGATGATGCTAGATCATCAAGTGTGAGCCTTTGTGTGCCAAATAGAAGTATTCAAGTATTGTTTGGTGATTGTGTACCTCGTATTCATTTATAGACGATAGTACCGACCCGGGCTACGAGGAGGAGGAGGAGTACTACGAAGAAGAAGAGAACTTCAACCACTGGACTACTCAAGGCAAGCCTAACACTACAAGTTAACTATGCAAGCTATCCTTGCAAGATAACCTATGCAAGATGCATTAGGCATGCTTTGGTTATGCAACCTTGAGTATACCAATCCCAAGTTTTACTTGCAAGCTTTATTCTTTTACTTTTACAAAAGTTCTTTACCTTTAGTTAGTGATTTGTGAGTATTAGAAAAATAGGATAGATGCCATAAAGAGTATAAAACTAGGCCTAAGTAGTTATACTTAGAGGCCACAAAAATCATAAAACTAGATTTGGATAGTTACACTTGATTAACACCCCTTATTAGTGACACCCTCATTGCTAGTTGCTAGTGCTAAACTACTACTGATTACTTAGATGGGAATACTTGGAGAAAATGATTATGAAAACCTTGCAATGATGAGTCATTCTATTGAAATATTTTGACATGTGTTCTGAAACACAATGGTTTGATGATGAAACCTCTTGAGGCATGAGCCTGAGTTTTGATAAAAACTGATGGTTGGGTTCGGATGTGATACCATTCCAATTTTATCGTACAACCGCAATACCTGAATTGGGTAGGGCTTAATTGGAAGTTTATATGCCGTAGTATGGGTTCCCTCGTGGAAACAGGTTGAGCTGATGCTACCTTGTGAATGTGAATGTCCACCTATGCAGTGCCCAGGATGGCAGATGGCCATGGCTGGGAGGCCAAGCTCATAGGGGAGGTGCCTATACTAGACTGTGTAATTGAAAGGTTATGATTGATTATCCGCATACTAAGTATGATGATTAAGGGTTATCCCTAATGGATGTATCGAATATTGTGGTGAAAGTGTACCACCTCTGTAGAGTTTCAAACTATTCGAATAGCCGCCTCCATGGTCATGGATAGTTGGAGTCGCCATACTGTTCTGTTGTCAGATGTTTTCAAAAATGACTTGTGAATTGAACTATGACCTTGACTTGACCACAACAGGGTTGTGGACATGAAAACTAGGTTGCCACTTAGGTGATGTAGAAAATTAAATTAGGTTCTTTACTTTTGAACTCCTTATGAAATAAACTTGGCTTTTTGCAAATAAACATAGAGCTTAAGATTCCTACTAGAACTACCTTACTTGTTAGTGATAGTTTGCGAGTACTTAAAGAGTAATCATGGCTTTGTCCCTAGCTATTCCCGTGGCCAGACTATGAGGAGGACTACCAGGAAGATGGACAGCAGGAGGTCTACGACAACTAGGATCATCTCCCATCGTCAACATTGCCTTTGATCCTGAAGATGGAGCCCCTACTACGTTTACTTTCCGGTGCTTTGATTGTATTAAGACTGGATCATGAGATCCTTTATTTGTAAGACCTTTATTATT
Organism: Avena insularis; assembly: GCA_023614405.1. Taxonomy (NCBI): domain Eukaryota; kingdom Viridiplantae; phylum Streptophyta; class Magnoliopsida; order Poales; family Poaceae; genus Avena; species Avena insularis. Next base: position 204,694,968 of record CM042694.1, read on the forward strand.
GTTTGTAAGAGATGATGTACTGTGGTACCAATTCTGTTCTGTCTCGCAAAAATGGTAATCCTAGGATTGCGAGGTATGGCATAACAGGCATCTGGGATTAAAAATCCCGATGTTGACAAGTTGGTATCAGAGCCATCCTGACCATAGGAGACCCTAGTTAGAATGGACGCTTGAACCAAAAACTTAGTTTCAAAACAAAAGAAGTGAGTATTTATGAAAACCTATTCCCACTATTATCCTTGAGATTCTTTTAAAAAAAATTCCTCAAAAATTCTTGCAATCCTACATAAAATTGGACACACTTGATCACCCCACTAACTTGCTCACCCTAAATTCTTATTGATGGAGGTCAAGTATAGCAAGTTCGACCAGCTAGGCAACAAAGGCCACCTGATCTTTGAGAGGGATCTAGATGCACTCACAGAGTATCTTGAGGGCCCGCACCCGGAGTTCTTCGGGGCACAACTCAATGACCAGTAAGGAGGAGAGCTACAATGGCTAATAGTTGTAGATCTCAGAGGCAAGATGGAAGTACCCACTTCTGAGAAGATTCAGTTCAGCGTTCGGGAGAACAACTGACTAGATGGATTAGCTAGGGATATGCATGAAGCTCTTGCTCGTCTGTGTGGGCAAAACATCAACCAGATCAATGGAACTCGCTTTTCTCACTACGCAATGGCGTAATTCTATGGGAATGCCCTTGGAAATGCCAGGACACCCAGAGCTGAAGCACCAGGTGGATAATCTCGACTTCATGTTGTATGATAGACAAAAGGAGTTGGACAACGCCTGTGCCTACGCCAACCACAACCATGCCATTGCAGTCAAGAAGGACCAGACCCTCGCCATCCTCGCCAAGGAGCGCTATTCACTTCGTCGTCAGCATGAGAAGAAGGATCGCATCATCGATTATCTTCACAAGAAGGTGGCCACTCTTGAGAAGACCATCCGTGAATAGGATATCCAGCTTCAAGCGAAGGAGGAGCAATGTGAAGATATCCGTGGAGATCTCTACTCTTACCTCAGTGATGATGACGACTACCTAGAGGACGAGGACATGGAGTTCCACTTGAGCACTACCGTAGGAGTGAGTTGTACCCGGTCCCACTTGATCGTAGTTTCACAGAATGGTCCTTAAAACCATCTGTTTTCTATTTTGTGTTATGGTGTGTATTTGTATTGTGTGCTTGGAATGAATGAATGAGAGGAAGTTGTTAGTTTGTAAAAACAAAGTTATACTCCAAGTTTAAAGTTTCTAAAACAAACCCATAAACCCTAGAAATTTCCCTCTTGTCTCATTATCTATCTCAATCTTCAGATGACTCGCGGAAATCCCGGAGGAAGCAGTTCATCTCAGGACCCAATGCTGCAGATTCTACAAATGTTAGTTTCTATCCGTGAAGCTAGTAGAGCTGAACGCCAAGCCAACTTAGCCACTCTTCAACGAATAGCTCAGATGGCCCACAATAATCAAGGTCACGGAAACCAAGATCACCATGGATCCAAATTTACGAACTTCTAGAATACTAATCCCCCTATATTTAATAAGTCTGAAGAGCCCCTAGATGCTGATGACTGGCTGCAAACCATGGAGAACAACTTAGAGGTCGCAGGAGGTGAGGCTAATGAAAAAGTACTGTCTGCCACCCATTATCTGGCAGGTGATGCAAGAGCCTGGTGAAATAGCACCCGAACCATGAACGGAGGTCAGATGATGACTTGGGAAGAATTCAAGATCAAGTTCAGTAGGACCCATGTGCCCCTAGGTCTGATTAAGAGGATGAGGGATGAGTTCAGAGATTTGAAAGAAGGAAGGATGACTGTGGTTGAGTACTGACATGGGTATACCCTACAGGTACTCGAGTTTGGTATATACAGCCCGAGTACAGCAGAAGCCCACGATGTCGCCAAGGCCCAAATGGAGAACTCGAGTAGCCTATGGACTCTCGATTGCTTGAAGATCAAGAAGAAACTAAAGATAGAAAGTTAAAAGAGGAAAACCCTCACTTGCAACCGACTCGACCTTTTACCCGAGACCTAGCCTATCTATATAAAGGCTAGTAGGGGCGGCGAGGAAGACACACGCAACCCTAGTTTCCACAACCCTCGCCAGATTGCATCTGTGCACCATCCCAATCTTCGATTCCCTCGATAATTCCACGAGCAGACAAGAAGGAGTAGGGACCTCTGCGAGGCCTGAACCTGGGTAAATCTTTGAGTCCCCTGTGTGCTTATTTGCTAGCCGATAGATGTCTCCAGCGCTACCTCCTTCTCCAAAACCCAAGTCCATAACAGTGGGCATTGATGAGTTAAACCCTCGTCAATTGGCGCCATCTATGGGAATTGGGAGTGCTGATGTTGCGGCTTCTTCGGCCCCATCAACTGTGATCTACAACTCCACAACAACGGAGATCCGCCAGCTCTTTGGCGCGTTCGACTTCATCGTCCACATGCCGGCCACTCGCCCGGCTTTCGAGTCTGTGGGCGATGGGATCATCTTGGCGATCGGGAGCTTCCACTTCCAAGTTGGTCAGATGGGCATTCTTCGCATGCCTGACCAGCCCATGATACCATCGATTACTTTGGCATCATGGTTTCCCCCGCCGATCGGCACCCTCAGCAAACTCAATGCCTCGACAACAGTCAAGAATACGGACAACGACAGTAGTCGCGAATCCGATCTAGGCGATCTGACAGCTGAAGATGGAGCCTACGGTTCCGGATCTGAAAGTTGCAGGAGCAGCAGCTTCCCCAACCACTTCATGTGCGCCGTCATCAACGCAGGCGACACCTCCGCCAATCGCGACAACACAGGCAACGACGACCATGAAACCGACCCACCAAACGGTGGAATACCGAATGGCGGACCACTGCCAAACGGCGGACTGCCGCCAAACGGCGCCCCCGTCAACAACGGGGGAGCAGTCGAACCTCCAACTATGATAAACAAGCAAACCGGCGAACGCGTCGTGATCAGGCTCAATGACCTCGAGTGGGCTCACTGCTGAGAAGCTCTGCAAGGTCACCCTCTACCCTTCGGCGCCCCGCAAGAACTACTGATGGGTTACCATTGGCTCCTGAAAGAGGAATACAAGCGCCAACTACAAACAATTGCGCAACTCGAGGCGCGTAAAAAGGCGGCTGATGAATCAAGCCTCCAGCGAGCTGGGCTCTCCTCACACAAAGGATCCTCCTCCAGGTGCAATGAGTACATCGCCAACAAGAGACGATCTCGACTCGCCCACCTCACCGAACAAGAACGTCTGGAAGCTGCTAAAGTCCTCGACTTAGGCTCCATGACGGTGGATACGCGTGGCAACGTGCTCCCGAAAACGCCACAAGCCACGGTAATGGCGGCCACCATGTACCTCCTCAACAACCAGCCGCTAGCTGGAGACCCTCGAGCTGCCATGCACCGATCTACGATCGCAGGCTTGGGGTTAATCGAGGCTACCCTCGACAAAGAGCCATCGTCAGAACCGAAGAAAGGCAAGGCTCTGGCAAAACACTATTCCTCGCCCTCATCTAGCGACGACGTCATGTTGGGGGGATACCCCCGGGTAGGGTCACGCTGGGGTATAAAGGCCGAGTTAGACGAGGTACGGCAAGGTCAAAGCGAATGCTGGCCGAGTTACCTCAAGGCAGGCCGAATCTCGGGGTAACCCGGACCAGGGGATGTCCACCTAACTGAGTCTCATCCGACTTAAGCCGTAAGTCGGATAGATGAATCTAACTTGTATGCAGGAACAGGTGTGACTGGATCAACTACGATCCGGGTCATAGCAAGCTTCTAGGAGAAGGAAGGTATCTCGCTGGTCAAAAGTAACCCGGGTACGCACAACATGAGCGAAGCGGATAGGGGCAGGACCACCGAGGCATGGCCGGCAAAGGTGACTACGCCGATGTCGGCTAACGCAGGCGCCGCAGAGGCTCACGTAGCCTCTACATGGATGACGCGGGGGAAAAGCGATCCGGTCGGCTTACTAGTTTGGGAGGAGGCATATTCCCTGGAATATGCCTCCACGTATGCCCTAGTTGGAGACCTAGCCGCCCCTATATAAGAAGGGCTAGGGCCTCTGTAGAAAGGGTTGAGTCGGGGTTGATCTCTATTGGCTAGTTTATACTTGGTTCCTAAGGGCTAGCTAGCGGTGAGAGTAAGAGAGTACCTTCTTCCTCCTCTCTCCAATACAGCTCGAGGAGCACTTGTAACCTTGGAAGTGAATCTAATACGAAACTTCTGTGTGTGGAAGCACCATACTATCCCTCCCTGGATTCCCCTAGTGCAATTAGTCCCCACCTTTAGCCTATCCATGGCATCTGCTGTGACACCACCACGACAGTTGGCGCCCACCGTGGGGCTAGCGGCGCTAGCAGGGGTCAAGATCCGGATGGGAAACCTCATCGGCACCGGCAAACACATCGTCTCCGGGCTCGTTCAGTGCTTTGGAGTGCTGGACTTTGTCAGCGACAACGCTGGCTGCTTCGGCATGCGCCCACTTCCGCACAACAGCCTCTTCGTCAAGCTCGGTGCGCACAAAGTCTACGTTGCTATCGATGTGTCGTGCGTTCATCCGCGGCACGTCGTTGAGGCAGGGGAGCCACCCCTTAGCGTGGTTCACGGGGAGCGTATCACTCGCTCCCCGGACCATGCTGAGGTGATGATGACTACGCCAGGCGCGGGCGTAAGCAAGGATCCAGCACCAGATCCGGAGGTAACACCTAAGGCACCGAGGAAAGGTAGAGGTCCTCCACTAGAGAGGCCTGAGAATGTACTGAGAGAAGCTATGGCTGCGGCTCAGCAGTCGTTGAACATGACGCTGCGTGAGTACGCAAAGGCAAATAAAGTAGATGCTGTAAAAGTGAAGGGGAGAAATCTCATGAGTGAAATGAACAAAGAGGGTGATACTAGGATTGAGGAGTCAGAGAACTGTTTATCTATGGGGCTGCCGAAGTATAGTACCCCGGCAAAAAACCTCAGAGCAGCGGATGCAGCTGCGTCCGAGTTAGAGGGTCTAACGGGTGAAGCCCGTCAGAGACAGTAAGATACGGTCAATGAGTTGGTTCGGATCGCGAATAGGCAAAATGAGGAATTGCTCAGGGCTAACCCAGAGAGAGCTGGGGCCTCCAAGATCGTTCATTCGGTGGTGGGTAACCCAGAGAAATCCGCTGGATCCACATCGTCTCCTCATGGCGGTCCTAGGGGAGAAGAGGTAGTAATCTCGGCTAGGAGAAACTAACAGATCGTTCCGTATGACCCGACAAGGGCAGGAAAAGCAAAAGAAGTACAGAGAAACGATGATCGACGAAGCGTGAGCCGAGGTGAAGCTGGCCGAGGTAACCGCGACTAAGTTAATGCCGGTCAAGGAAACGCTGTAAATGGCAATGCCAGACATCGCAACTCGACAGGACAACCGTAGCAGCGGAATATACCAAGGCAAGAGCAAAGTGCTGGACGAGGTATGCAACAGAGAGGTGCACCACGAGAGCAAGACCGGTATAACGATGGAGATTCGGAAATGGTGAATGCAGGATACCCAAGGCCGGACTATCATGTGATAGGGTCGCGATTGGGAAGCAGGGATCTGATGCCTGATGACGCCAGGTTGAAACTGGATCGACTGTATAGGTCGGAGCAGATTGAAAGTCAGGGTCCTCCGAGTCCTGCGTGTTTTGGACCCCGGATCATGAAGGAGCCACCGGTACCTAACTTCCAGTTACCCAGAGGCACAAAGACGTACGACGGTAGTATTAAGCCGGAGGATTGGTTGATAAACTATGCTACAGCTGTGAAAATTGCGACAGGCAACTTGAGATGGGTTGTGAGATACGTACCCCAGATGTTGGAGGGGCCAGCAAGGGTATGGTTAAACAATTTGCCGCCCAGAAGTATTAACTGCTGGATCGATTTTGAGTAAATGTTTATCAACAATTTCTCAAGTACGTATCAGAGACCAAATAGGCCACAGACCCTAGCTATGTGTAAGCAGAGACCGAACGAGATGGACCGGGAGTTTTTAACCCGGTGGTGTACCGTGAGAAACTCGTGTGAGGGTGTGATAGAGTCGCATGCCATAGCATGGTTTGCGCAGGGGTGCAGGTATGCAAGCGAGCTGTGGCAGAACTTGCAAAGGAAAATGCCAACCACTTTGGCAGAAATGATCCGGATTGCTGATTCATATGCTTTGGGTGATCCGACTCAACCCAGGATCGTGTCAAACGAGTCAAATGAGGAGTACTACCAGAGAGATGGAGCTGGATCGTCCCGAAGGAATGATTACAGAGGTAAAAGAAGAGATGACAGACCGGATCACCGCTACAGTTCGCAACAAGTTGCAGTTGTGAATCAAGATCAGCCCGGAGCAGGGAGCAATCAACGTCAGAAAACTGGAGGGCAACAATGGACACCAAGAAATGATGGCAAGAAAACTTGGACACCAGAGCAGAAGAAACAGTGGCAAGACAAGAAGGACTGTCCAAGGTACACTTATGAGTCAATGTTGGATCAGCCGTGTAAATTTCACATGCCGAATCCGAGCAACCCAGCGGGTCATACAACAAGGCAATGTGAGTGGATGCGTAAGATAGAACAAGGTGGCTCGAGGAATGCTCAGGCACCCCAGAATGATCAACCTCGGCAGGAGTTACCCCGGCAGCAATTGCTCTCCGGAGCGAACACGCAACAGCTAATGTTGCCTCCCCCTCCGCCGAGGTATGATAACCACGAGAGAAGGGATGTAGTGCATCAAGTAGAAAACCAGCATCGGCCGGATCAGAGGTACCCCGGAAATGAGGGGAGGAATGAGTACAGGGAGCATCATCAGAGTTACTGTGTGTTTACCACTGAGGAAACCGATAGAAAGAGCTTGCAGCACCGACATATGGAGGTCAATGCGGTAATGCCAGCAGTGACGAGGTATATGCCTTGGTCGGACCAGGAAATTACCTAGAACATCAAAGATCATCCCAAGCTTATGCCGAGTCCTGGTTCGTATGCGTTAGTGCTGGATCCGACATTCATTGGGCCTAACATCAATGTGAGGTTCTCCAAGGTACTGATTGACAATGGTAGTAGCATTAACATCATGTATGCGGATACAATGTGCAAGTTGGGTATCTCGGAGAACATGCTCCAAGCTACAAGGACAACTTTCCATGGCATTGTGCTAGGCATCTCTTGTGAGCCAATAGGCAAGGTCCGGGTTGACGTATTGTTCAGCACGAGAGATAACTGCCGAACTGAGAATTTGGAGTTTGAAGTGGTGAATTTGGAGAGTGCGTATCACGCGTTACTCGGAAGACCAACACTAAAAAGTTCATGGCAAGCTGCCACATCTGTTATCTGAAGATGAAGTTGCCTAGGCCAAACAGAGTGATTACCATTGTTGGGGATTTCCGACGTTCCATCGAGTGTGTGTCCGCCGGGTCTAACCTAGCCGAGTCACTCGTGATTGCGCAAGAGAAAAGAAAAATCCAAGAGGTGGTAGCGCTGGCTCAGTCCGCGCAGCAATATATGCCGGTGTTGAGTAATCCGCATGGTAGCATTTTGTTCCAAGCCACAAAGGATACCAAGAAAGTGCCTGTTGATGATATGTTCCCAGAGCGCACCGTAACAATTGGTGTCGGGTTGAAAGATAAATAGGAAAGCGAGCTCGTCAACTTCTTCCGTGAGAATCGGGATATTTTTGCTTGGTCCACACAGGACTTGCAAGGTGTTCCAAGGGAGTTGGCCGAGCATTCTTTGAACATGAGACCCGGAGTTGGTCTCTCCGCCGCTTCGCCGAGGATAGGAGAAAAGTCATTGGAGATGAAATAGCTCGGTTACTAGCAGCAGGATTTATCATGGAAGTACTTTACCCGGATTGGCTATCTAATCTGGTGCTGGTGGAGAAAAAGAAAGATGATCCGAACGTGGCAGTGGTTTGGCGTATGTGTATCGATTACACGAACCTGAACAAGGCGTGTCCAAAATATCCATTTCCACTGCCAAGGTTAGATCAGGTCATAGACTCAACTGCTGGATGTGAACTGTTGTCATTCATTGATGCATATTCTGGTTTCCACCAGATACCTCTGAATCTGGATGATCAAATAAAGACTGCATTTATCACCCCGTATGGGGCTTATTGCTATCGCACCATGCCGTTTGGTTTACGTAATGCAGGGGCAACGTACCAAAGATGTATGCAGAAATGTTTGCACGACCAAATAGGTCAAAATGTACAAGTGTATGTGGATGATGTGGTTATCAAGACCAAGGAAAGCAAAACGCTCCTTGACGATATCAGGAAGACATTCGCGAATTTAAGAAGGGTCCGGATGAAGCTTAACCCGGAAAAATGTACCTTCGGTGTCCCGGCTGGAAAATTACTCGGATTTCTCGTATCCAGCCGAGGTATCGAAGTTAATCCAACTAAGATCCGGGCCATTGAACGAATGGAACTGCCGAAGTGTCTTAACGATATCCAGAAGTTCATTGGTTGCCTGGCATTGTTAAGTCGGTTTGTATGTCGGTTGGGAGAAAAGGCATTGCCTCTCTATAAACTCATGAAAAAGTCGGACAAGTTCATATGGACACCATAGGCCAATGAAGCCTTTATACAATTAAAGAAAATGTTAGCCACTGCACCAGTGTTAGCCTCTCCACTATCAAAGGAGCCAATGTTGCTCTATATAGCCGCAACCAACCGAGTTGTAAGTGTAGTGATTGTGGTAGAGCGCGACGAAGAGGGTAAGTCGGTGCAAAGGCCAGTGTATTATCTGAGCGAGGTATTGTCAGCATCAAAGCAAAATTATCCGCACTATCAGAAGATGGCGTATGGTGTCTATATGGCAGCTAAGAAGTTGAAGCATTATTTTGAGGAGCACCCCATCAAGGTAATATGTGAAGCTCCCATATCTGAGATAATGAGTAACAAGGATGCAAGTGGCAGGATTGCAAAATGGGCAATTGAACTAGCTCCCTATGCGCCACAATATGACAGAAGAGAAGCAATCAAGTCTCAGGCTGTGGCCGACTTTTTTGTGGACTGGGCCGAGGTACAATATGAACCACCGCTACCAGATCCAAACTACTGGAGGATGCACTTTGACGGGTCAAAAACAAAAACCGGGTTAGGCACCGGAGTAGTGCTTGCTTCGCTAAAGAATGACCAGTTGAAGTATGTGCTACAGATCCACTTCGCAGCGTCGAACAATGTCGCTGAATATGAAGCACTTGTGCATGGGCTCAAAGTGGCAAAAGAAATTGGGATACGTCGGATCCAATGTTTTGGCGACTCAGATTTGGTAATTCAGCAAGTATCAGGGCTGTGGGACGCTCTTGATCCAAACATGGCATTATACAGATTCCATGTGCAGAAAATATCTGGTTATTTTGAGGGATGTGAATTTTGTCATGTACCCCGGGGGGAAAATGAGGCTGCCGACATATTGTCGAAGCTCGGATCAACCCGACAAGAAATTCCACCGGGTGTAGCATTAGAGCACCTCAGAAAACCATCTATCAGACCATCCCCAGAAACCGACTCAATCTACGTCCCGGAGGATACAGAATCCGGAGCTGTTCCCATGGACGTTGACATGGGTGGTGGTGCGTGAAACCCGGGGACTACCTCAGCGAACCCAGGGACTGCCTCGCAGGATCCAGGGACTTCTCAGCATGATCCGGTTGAAGTTATGCTGGTGGATCAGATGGAAATTGATGAGGATGTGTTCCCTGTGCGAGCAATACCATCTTGGGCACTGCCTATATTTCAATTCCTGAAAGATGGAACGTTACCCACTAAGGAGGTGATATCCAGGCAAACTCAGAGGAGAGCAAAGGCATACACGATTATCAATTCCGAGCTATACAAAAGGAGTGTGACCAATGTCCTCCAGCGATGCGTTGACCCGGAAGAAGGGCTTGACATCCTCCAAGATATACATCAAGGGGAGTGCGGGCATCATGCCTCAGCCCAAGCCTTGGTGGCAAAAGCTTTTCGGCATGGATTCTACTGGCCAAGTGCCTTAGAACAAGCAGAAGATCTGGTGAGAAAATGCAATGGTTGTCAGAGGTATGCTACCAAGACACATATGCCTATGTAGGAACTCAAGACCATACCAATCACATGGCCATTTGCCGTATGGTGTTTGGATATGGTTGGCCCGTTCAAACCAGCAAGGGGGAATATGACTCACATTTTGGTCATGGTGGATAAGTTTACAAAGTGGATCAAAGTGAAGCCAATAAGAAAGTGTGATGGAGCTACGGCTGTGACATTTCTCAAAGACATCATCTTGAGATACAGTTATCCTCACAGTATCATAACTGATAATGGCACAAATTTTGCTGAAGGAGCATTTGCGCGATTTTGCCGAGATAAGAAGATCCGGCTGGACGTTGCCTCGGTAGCTCATCCCGCATCGAACAGACAAGTGGAAAGATCCAACAGATTAGTACTGTTCGGGATAAAACCCCGGCTCATTAAGCCGCTGCAAAGATCAGCGGGGTGCTGGATAGAAGAACTACCAGCGGTACTGTGGAGTTTAAGAACGACTCCGAATCGATCAACAGGCTATACGCCATTTTTTCTGGTATATGGGGCAGAAGCTGTATTACCAGCCGACATAGAGCATGACTCTCCTAGGGTCACCCAATACACAGAAACCGAAGTGCAAGAAGCCCGGCAAAATGATGTTGATCTGCTGGAAGAAGCGAGAGAATTGGCATTGTCCAGATCCGCCATATATCAGCAAAATCTCCGACGCTATCATAGCCGGAAAGTAAGCCCCCGAGTTTTCCGGGAAGGCGATCTGGTGCTCCGGTTGGTACAATGTACTGCTGGCATGCATAAGTTGTCCCCCCATGGGAAGGGCCATTTATTGTGAGCAAAGCATTGCACAATGATTCTTATTATCTTATCGATGCAAAGCCACGGGAAAAGAACAAGGCGGATAGGTCCGACGAGGAATCTAAGCGTCCATGGAATGTAGCTCTACTTCGTCCTTTCTACACTTAGCAGAGAAGTGTATGTATCTGAGTCTTCTCATATGTCGGTATGTATGCCGGCAATGAGCCTATCAATGAAATGTGGGCACCTCGAGCAGTAACTCGGGGACTTCCTTAATAATATTTGTTGTCTTTTATTATTTATACGTCAGCTGGAGTAAGTTGTTCTACTTAACTCGGACTAGTAGTGTGTGAGCACCAAAAACCCAACTCTTCGGCTTGCTGCTGTCCAACAAGAATTGGCTTCATGGCAAGCAAGAGAACAAGTTTGGAATTGCGTAGCACATGAAAAACGACTAAGGAAAAGAACTTAATCGAGCCGACATTGGTTTTTTGGACTAACCTTGTGTTTACTTTCAAATTATTATGCTGAATTATTTTGAGCTAAACCTAAGAGTTTCCAAGTATTGTTAAGACAATTTTTGAAGCTCGGATTCTTAAGTCGTAAAACCGAATCAAGGTAGACACGAACCGAGCCATAAGATTGGACGAACAAGAAAATGAAACTCGGGGACTACGCCCAAGTTAATCCGGCATAAAAAGTTCGTAGCAAAATATCACATGTGTACTGGATACAATTCCACACGGCATACCGGGGATCTGATAAACTTTAAAGTTTTTTCACTTAAGGAGCAGCAGGAGGAGGAAGTTCGGCATCATCTTCGTTGTCTTCAATGTCTGAGGCGTCGCCCTCCTCGTCCTCATCCGATCCATCTTCAACGTTTTCAGCGTTTTCGTCACCGGCAGCTTCCAGGAAGCTCGGTCCCTCAGTCCATTCATGAATGGGAGCATATTCGATGAAGCTATGGGTGCAAGCCGTGCGCCGAGCTACCCACTCCGGGTCACTGGTCCATTGGGATCCGGTGCGCATGCGCGCTAAGAGGTTGAGGTCGATCTTCTCGTACCACGTAAGTACGTAGTGGAGAACGGTCTCAGCCGCGGCACGTCCAGCAGACTCCCTACAAAGGTCGAGCCGTGTCTCGATTTCCATCAACTTTTCAGCAAGAACGGCGGTCCCCTCTGGAGTGTCTTCCGCAAGCCAAAACGTGTTGAAGATTTGGACTGCAACGTCAAGGAGATCCTTGCCATAGTTCTTGATGATTTCCAAGCGAGATGACAGGCTGACCAACAGGTCCTCCATGTCATAGGGAATCTCTTCACCATCAGGAGCAACGGGAGTACCCATATCTCGGCAGAAATTAGCAACAGCAGCGCTCGCAATGGCAGTGCCCTCTGGAAATTTGCCTAAAAATGAGACAAGAGAAGCAGGTAATGAAAAGACATGTGAAGTAACCCGGAGAAATATGCCGGATAAGGGAAAGGAACTTACATAAAATATGGCTGTGGATCCGGGTCAATTCCTTGGTACAGTCATCACGTGTTTTGCGGAGTTGCACAAGTTCAGTGTTCGCCGACTCAAGCTTGACGTCGGCCTCCTGGAGAAGTTCTCGGTCCTTGGCAATTTGCAGATTGAGGCGCTCACGCTCTTCAGTATAGTCCTGGCCAGCCTTTTCAATCTCGGATTGATGCTATGCTTTCAGCTTCTTCATTTCTGCCTTTAGCTTGGCAATCTCATCATCCTTGGTTCGGAGGAGCGCAAGCTCATCGTCTTTCTTCTTGAGCTCGGCCTGATGCTGCTCTGCTTGTTCGAGAAAATGCAGCATCATGTCAGGCACGGGCACACTATCTTCCAGCGATACTGAAATAGTTTGTTAATCCGACAAAGCCGAGGTATGAATGTTTGCCGAGCCAAGGAGAAAAGGAGATAGAAAGCAGAGCAAGGTCGTGCAAAAGTAACTTACCCTTGATCTGCTCAAGCTTCTTCCTCATTATGGTATTCTCAGCTTCCACTCCAGCTGCAAAAACCGAATGATGGGTTAGTTCAGCAGAAAAAGATGAAGGAAAACACAAAAATGTGAAGAAGAGAACTTACCTCTTTTCTCGTGCTCAGCGAGATGTGCATTATGCTTTGCGAGCAGCATTTTGTGAGTGTGCAGGAGACGCTGAAACTCAGTGCTCCGGCGGTTGGTGGTCACCTGAAAAGAGTACAAAAGTATAGCTTAAGCCTTGTGTATATTCGAAGTGTACAAGATCCGGGCCAAGTGGAACTTAACCCGGCTCTAGGTGTGTGCATATTCGAAGTGTACAAGATCCGGGCCAAGTGGAACTTAACCCGGCTCTAGGTGTGTGCATATTCGAAGTGTACAAGATCCGGGCCAAGTGGAACTTAACCCGGCTCTAGGTGTGTGCATATTCGAAGTGTACAAGATCTGGGCCAAGTGGAACTTGACTCGGCTCTAGGTGTGTGCATATTCGAAGTGTACAAGATCCGGGCCAAGTAGAACTTCACCCGGCTCTAGGTGTGTGCATATTTGAAGTTATTAAAGAGCTACGCTAATTTTCTAAGGAGCATCCGGCCGAGTAACAAGTTACTCCCCCGGAGGCTCGGGGACTAATGGTTATATCACTAATATATACAGCATGCTAAGGAAAAGGTGAAGTCACGTACCTCCATCATCCGACCCACAAGGTTAATCGCCTTAGCGGCTGTGTTCATTTGAGCAGAAAACTCGGCGGGACCGAACTTCTCCGGGAGATCGTCGTCGTGGATGAACTCCGCCTTGTTCCAGTTGTTCATGAACTCGATCAACTGCCCTGGTGGCGTCAGGGACCTTTTTTCCCTTGGGCTGCTGAGAGGAGGAAGTGGTTGCAGCAGATTTACCCTTGGAAGCTGCCTGGGTACTTTCTCGTCGAGACTAACATGACTCGGACGAGGCGGAGGGGCTTGGTGTTGCTGCTGGAGTTGGTGCTGGTGCTGAAGTTGGTGCTGGTGCTGGTGCTGGAGCTGTTTTCTTCTTCGGAGGGGGTGCTGAAGTTGACTCGGTAGTAGTTGGTTGCGGAGGAGCCGAAGTGGTGGATGCCGTTGCCTCGGCTGGGCCAGTCTCCCCTGCTCCAAGGTTCCCCCCTCTTGACAAGGTGGTGTGGAACCCAGAGTAGCCGCTAAACCCTCCGGAATGTGGCTCAAAGGGCGTGGATCGTCGCCACAAGGGGGAGAAGGGCTAAGTCGGAGTGGCAAAGCGATGCTAGATCCACTCTGGGGGACGTCCACCGCGGCCCTGCCGAATCAAATAGTGTCAGATAAGAAATTATAACAATGCAAGAACAAGTAAATGGCAGACGGAAAAACAGCCTTACGCATCCGAGGTCAGGGGCTCCTTGGGCTTCAGAGCCCTTCGTGCTAGGGCCTTGGTCGCGGGCTTGGAGGCAGTCTTGTCTCCGGACTTCTTTCGCCTTTTGGCTAGCTGAGAAGGTCCGGAGGATGAAGTGGATGCGGCTTCCCTTTTCTTCTTTGGCGCAACCGGAACAGGATCACCCACGGCAAGGGGAGGGTCCTCATGGATCTTCCCACCGGGGTTAGCTGATGCCGGAAAAGCATAAGAAAGGGGACAACGTCAAATGCTTCCATCACCTCAACATCTGAGTCATCTTCATCGTCGGGCCAATCTCTAATGGAAGAGAGTTTACCGATGGGTCGCTTGGTCGCGTCGGCCATTGGGATGAACATCTCCTGATCCGGCTCTTCGTCGTCCGAGGTCTCCCGGTCAAGCGCACATTTGAGGGTGGGATCAGTGCCATCCTCGATAGTTTGCTGAAGGAATTGCTAAAGGAAATAAAAGACGACAGAGTTAAAGATGCAGCAGCGACCGACATAAGATCTGACTCGGAGAAAGTTTGCGGCACGAAGCTTACCACGGGAGGAAGCCTATCCCGGCAATAGTGCTCAATTCCCCACATCCACTCAGAGGAGAATTCCTTTCGGGTGGTGAAGAGGGCCTTGACCCGGCGATAGATTTCTGTGTTGCTCAACTCGAAAGACGAGGTCCGGTTGGGGTCACGGCCCCAGCTCATATGGCACACTTTGTGAGTGTGTTTCTGGAGGGGGAAGATCCGGTTGCGGACGAATGTGATCATGGCGTCCTCGTTGCGCAACCCGAGCTCCTTCAGCTCCATGAACCTTTTGTTGACCTGGTTGGCCAAGACTGTGGGCTTCTTGGGGACAACGTCCCACAACTCTGGGTTGGGAGGACCCGGAGCATAGGGGAGAAGTCGGATCAGGTCTTCGGTGCCTTCATTACGAACATAAAAGAAAGTCCGGGCCCATCCCTTACAAGAGTCTAGCCCGGTAACCCGGGGACAGACGGATAATCTCCGGGGAGAAATGGATGGAGCGCCGAACTGCGTAAGCTGTTTATCCTCCGGATCAAGATCAACATTCGAAATTACGTTCCGACGAAGGCCGAAGAACCGGATCCATAGCTCCTTTGTGGGCCATAATCTGGCGTAGCCTTCGATCGTAGAGGTGAAAGCAGAGAGAGATGTGATAGCGTTGGTAGGAAAGTGGTGCGGCTGGAGTTCGTAGGTGTTCTACTAATCATGGAAAAAATCGCTAACTGGTAAACCGAATCCCCGCTGGAAATGTGACAGGAACACCACATACTCACCCGGATTGGGTGAGGGGGCAAGTTCGGCAGAGGCGAGGCGTGCGGTGACGCCTGCGGGGATGCGCCTGGTGCGGTAGAGCCAGTCCAGGTCATCCTGGCAGACCCAGGATCCAGCCCACGCACCGCGGTCCGCCGTCGCGGCGTCTTCCTCCATCTCCTGCTCGGCGACGACGAGCTCTTCTTCTGTCATCTCGAGTTCGTTGCCCTCACTGGCGCTAGCAGTGGTGGGAGGCAGCGGCCTAGACTGACAGCGACCCGTGGCGGAGGAGGTGCGCAGCAGCGGCGGTGACGCAGGAGCGTGTGGAAGCAGTGCGGTGGCGGCGGCGCTGTCGCGGAGAAGACGAAGAAGAAGAATTAGAGGCAGAGGGGCGCGGAAGTGGGAAAAGACCGAAGGGGCGCACCCCTCCCCTATTTAACCACTCCCTCGAGGAGGAAGTGGGATCGCGTTATGCGGATATGCCACACGGTGTGGCCATGTATAAACCAGATGGGCCAATAAGCGAAGAGCCACACGAAGGACCACAGGGTGTAGCAGATCCCATGACGCGACGCATTGATGCGATAACGAGGAGGCAAAGGACGTGACGGCGCCATGGATAATCGACAATTATCGCAGCGGTTCGTGGCTGGCCCTTAAAATGAGGCAACCTAATGATTAGCCTCCACGTGGGGAAGCGTACGAGAGAAGGAAAGATGACCCGAATGAGATTATGGTAACCCGGCTAGCAAGTGAAAACTTGAAATGTGCCAAGGGAAAGTAAACCCATGAGATCCGAGATAAGAGGTAATTCGGAGAAGGAGCACAAAGCTCGGTGAAATTAAACCTGCTGTGGCCTTAGCGGCTAAGGCAACTAAGACCGCACTAGCTTCGGGGACTAATGTTGGGGGGATACCCCCGGGTAGGGTCACGCCGGGGTATAAAGGCCGAGTTAGCCAAGGTACGGCAAGGTCAAAGCGAATGCTGGCCGAGTTACCTCAAGGCAGGTCGAATCTCGAGGTAACCCGGACCAGGGGATGTCCACCTAACCGAGTCTCATCCGACTTAACCCGTAAATCGGATAGATGAATCTAACTTGTATGCAGGAACAGGTGTGACCGGATCAACTACGATCCGGGTCATAGCAAGCTTCTAGGAGAAGGAAGGTATCTCACTGGTCAAAAGTAACCCCGGTACGCACAGCATGAGCGAAGCGGACAGGGGCAGGACAACTGAGGCGTGGCCGACAAAGGTGACTATGCCGATGTCGGCTGAAGCAGGCACCACAAAGGCTCACATAGCCTCTACATGGATGACGCGGGGGAAAAGCGACCCGGTCGGCTTACTATTTTGGGAGGAGGCATATTCCCTGGAATATGCCTCCACGTATGCCCTAGTTGGAGACCTAGCCGCCCCTATATAAGGAGGGCTAGGGACTCTGTAGAAAGGGTCGAGTTTTTCGGGGTTGATCTCTATTGGCTAGTTTATACTTGGTTCCTGAGGGCTAGCTAGCGGTGAGAGTAAGAGAGTACCTTCTTCCTCCTCTCTCCAATACAGCTCGAGGAGCACTTGTAACCTTGGAAGTGAATCTAATACGAAACTTCTGTGTGTGGAATCACCACACTATCCCTCCCTGGATTCCCCTAGTGCAATTAGTCCCCACCTTTAGCCTATCCATGGCATCTGCCGTGACACCACCACGACAAGTCACGATCTGTCTCGACGTTGCCGTTCACGGCGACACGACCACGACTATGATGTGCGCGATGACCTCACGTAGCGCAAGATTGACAAATCAAGGGCGCGATGTGCTCGGTCGACTGACTCAGAAGACGAAGATGTGGAGCTCTGTGGCGCTAGATGCTTCAGCAGGGCCATCAGGCAAAAGCAAATGCCCAAGGGGTTTAAGCTCCCATCAGAGAACCTGAAGTTCGACGGTCTGCAGGACCTAAAAATCTGGTTAGAGGACCACATCTCCTCCATCAGGCTTCACGGCGGAAGTCGAAGCACGGCCATGCAATGCCTGCAACTACAGCTGCAGGGCACCGCCCGAGCATGGCTCAACAACCTCCCACGCGGATCCATTCGCAGTTGGGAAGAGCTGGTTTACAGCTTCGTGCGCAACTTCAAAGGCACATACAATAGGCCCGCGTTAATCGAAGAGCTGAGGTGCTGCCAGCAAAGATCGGGCGAATCGCTACGCTCATACATCCAGAGGTGGTCCATCATCAAGAACTCCGCAGAAAATATCTCGGAGGACCATGCAATCGACGCATTCAACGGTGGCATTCGCCGCATAGAGCTTAGGGAGGAGCTGGGCTGCTCGAAGCCCAAAACCATCGACCACCTGATGGAAATCGCAAATCGGTGGGCTGACGGAGAAGATTCGGTGAAAAATCGCGTTCACTCTGACGAGGAAGTAGAACTCGAGTGTAGACGCGACCGCCGAAGCAAACGCCGCATGCGCATCTACGATGACCGCGACGACGTCAACATGGTCGCAGCCAGCTACGCCTACAACGGTGGATACCGCGACTCCGGGAAAACCACGCAAGTATGGCAGCGCCGCAATCGCGATGAGGCACCCGCAACATCCATTGAAGACAAGCTGTCCGGGCCATGCACTATGCACTTATACATCGACAAGCACGACGGAAAAAAGAAGTCCAACCACCTCCTCAAGGACTATCGCGAGTTCCTCAAACTGCATGAGGGATTGGCTTGGATGAATCACAACGCAGTCGAAAGGGGCTACTAAGCCACCCCAGGCGCCGTGGCACATGGAGCTCCGCCACCACCGCCTGGGCCACCCCCAAATGCAGCTATGCCGGACCAGCACCACGGAGGCGAACCATACCCACGGTCCATGGGTACCATGATGATCCAAAAGGGACGCCCCTCGAATCGGGTGCAGAAGGCCATCACTCGCCAAGTCAACTTGGCCACAAACTCGCCACCATCTACCACTAAGTACCTCAGCGGAAGCGAGTCTTGCATCACCTTCGACAAGCATGACCATCCTCCCCAAGTACCTCGTCCAGGCCATTGTCCCCTCGTACTCGAGGCGCAAATTGGAGGCTTCGACATGAGCCGCGTCTTCATGGACGGCGGAAGCGGCATCAACCTTATATTCGCGAGTACCTTGCGAGCAATGAGGATCCCTCTGACTTGCTTAGAAGCCTCAGACACAACATTCCACGACATCGTCCCAGGCAAGGGCGTGTCCCCTTGGCAAAATCAACCTCGACGTCAGGTTCGGTATGCCGAAAAACTTTCGACACGAGCGCATCGACTTCGAGGTCGTCGACTGGCCCTCGCAGTACCACTACATCCTTGGACGTGTCGTGTTCGCTAGGTTCATGGCAGTGCCACACTACGCCTATCTGTAGATGAAGATGCCAGGCCCTAATGGTGTCATCACAGTCAACGGGATCTTCGAGAGGTCCGATAGTTGCGACAGGGAATTCAACAGAATCTCCCAGTCCTTCGGCATGCATGACGAACTCGCGAGACTAAAGGAGTCGACAGACAATAGTCTGCCTCTCCTGAGCTGGCCAAGTTCACCTGACGTATCTTTCGACTCATCGGTGCACACAAAGAAAGTTCAAGTCCACCCATTGGATCCCGCCAAGACGATCCTCATCGCCAACAACTTGAGTCCCGCATAGGAACTTGCGCTCGTCGAATTCCTCCGTGAGCACTGGGAAATCTTCGCCTGGTGTCCAGCGGACATGCCAGGAGTTCCCAGGGAATTCGCCGAGCACACACTCAATGTTAACCCAGACGCAAGGCCAGTCAAACAAACAATTCAGCGATTGTCTGAACCAAGGGCAAAGGCAGTTGGAATGGAGATCAACAGACTCCTCGACGCCAAATTTATACGCGAGATCAAGGAAAGCACTTGGCTCGCCAACACGGTGCTAGTACCAAAAGAGGACACGGATATCCGGCGGATGTGTGTGGACTTCACCTCTTTGAATAAGCACTGTCCAAAGGACCACTTCCTGCTACCGCGAATCGACCAGATCATCGACTCCACCCCGGGATGCGAGCACCTCTGCTTCCTCGACGCCTACTCAGGCTATAACCAGATTCGAATGAAGGAGGAAGATAAAAAACAGTGTTCGCAATGCCGTTTGGTGTGTTCTGCTACAACACAATGCCCTTCGGGCTAAAGAACGCAGGAGCCACCTACCAGCGGTGCATGCAGGCTTGCCTCAAGAACCAACTTGGTCGCGACATTCAAGTCTATGTCGACAACATAGTAATTAAGACCAAAGAGGAAGCCTCACTAATCGACGATTTGCGCGAAACCTTTGCCAACCTTGATCGCTACCGGATCAAGCTCAATCCGGACAAGTGCGCCTTCGGCGTACCATCTGGGCAACTACTCGGGTATCTCATCTTCGCGAGAGGGATCGAAGCGAACCCAAAGAAAATAAAAGCCATACTAGCCATGGAAAAGCCGGAAAACGTACGAGGTGTCCAACAGCTGGCTGGGCGAATCGCGGCGCTCAGCCGATTCATTAGTCGGATGGGTGAAAAGGCATTACCCTTCTACCAACTCCTCTGCAAAGCTGACAAGTTCGAGTGGACCAATGAGGCGCAGGAAGCATTCGAAGACCTCAAGCGCCTGCTATCCACCTCACCAGTACTGGTGACCCCACATGAAAGGGAACCATTGTTGCTGGACATCTCTGCCACCAACCAGGTGGTCAGCACAGTGCTCGTAGTCGAACGAGCCGAGGAAAACAAGGTCCACGTGGTACAGCGCCCAGTCTACTACCTTAGCGAGGTACTTACGCCAGCAAAACAGCGGTACCCGCACTACCAGAAACTGGCGTACGATGTCTTCATGACGGCCTGACGACTGTGCCACTACTTCCAGGAACACCTAATCGTGGTAATCAATGACGCCCCGCTTGGGCACATCCTCAACAATCCCGACGCCACCGGACGAGTCGCCCTCTGGGGAATCGAACTATCTCCATGAGACATCACATATGAAAAACGCGACGCAATCAACTCGCAAGTTCTCCCTGACTTCCTCGTGCACTGGATGGAAAATCAGCTCCCTGAAAAACCAGACATGTCCTACCTCTGGGCAATGCACTTCGACGGATCCAAGCGGAAGGACGGAGCTAGTGCAGGTGTCATACTGACATCACCTCGGGAGACAAGCTGAAATATATTCTGCGAATGCAGTTCACCGCCTCCAACAACGAAGCCGAATATGAAGCCCTGCTACACGGGATGAGGATGGAAAAAGCCTGTGGTGCCAAGAGGCTCATTATATACGGCGACTCCAAGCTGGTCGTCAACCAAACAATGCACGAGTGCGACGCACTGAAGGACAACATGATCGCCTACCATGACCTCTACGACACACTCGAAGGAGATTTCGACGGTTGCGAGCTGCGACACATAGGTCACGAAAGCAATGAAGTGGCGGACACACTCGCCAACATAGGCTCTACCTATGCCCCCATACCACCTGGGGTATTTCTTGAGTGCATCTACGAACGCTCCATCAAGCCAAAGGCCGCAGAGAAGAAAACAAGCGCAACAACGGACTCGGGGGCTGCGCCGCCCAATGAGCCAATGACACTCGACGACCTGGAGCTGGACATAGGACTCGAGGGACCAATGAGCGTCATGATGATCGAGACATCTTGGACCCAACCATACATTACGTACCTCCTCAGCAAGAGGCTACCGGACGATCCGACTAACGCCTGACACATCGCACGGCGCTCCAAGGCATTCGCTGTTATCAACGGCGAACTATACAAGCACAGCATCATAGGAGTACTCCAACGATGCGTCTCCATGGCCGATGGAAGAGATGTTCTCCTCGACATCCATGAAGGGACCTACGGGCACCACGCTGGTAATCGCTCCCTTGTCGCCAAAGCTCTACGAGCTGGATTCTACTGGCCTACGGCCATGCGTGACGCCAAGGACATCGTCCAAAAATGCAACGCTTGCCAGCGATTCACGGACAAGCCGCATGCACCTAGCGCAGAGCTCTGACCAATTCCATTGGCCTGGCCCTTCGCACAATGGGGACTTGACATGGTCGGGAAACTCCCAAGGTCCTCACGCGGAGGCTACATCTACCTCTTAGTCGCTGTCGACAAATTCACCAAGTGGATAGAGGCCATGCCAGTGACTAATCAGTCAGGCTACATCCCAGTCAAGTTCTTCGAGTCCATTGTTTACCGCTTCGGAGTGCCACACAACATCATCACGGACAATGGGACAAACTTCACATCCAAGGAGTTCCAGGAATTCTGCGAGAATCTGGGGATCAACGTTAGCTATGCCTCCGTAGCACATCCACAGACCAACGGCCAGGTCGAAAAAGCTAACAGGCTTGTCTGCAGCGGCATCAAGAAGCGACTCCTCAAACCACTCGAACAGGTACAATCAGTACTTTGGAGCCTACACACAACTCCAAAACAGCGCCATAGGGTACACCCCATTCTTCATGGTGCACGGGGCTGAAGCGGTGCTACCCGCCGAAGTACGATACAAAGCACCGCGCGTGGTCGCTTATAGCAAGAAGGAGTCAACTCTTGCACTTGAAGACTCTGTCGACTTCCTTGACGAGGCAAGGGAAATCGCCGCGGAGAGATCGACGATCTACCAACAGAACCTGCGCAACTACCACAGCAGGAGGCTACGCCCAAGGTCCTTTGTCGAAGGTGACCTCGTCCTACGACTAAAGCAGCAAGGGCATCTCAAGCTCGAGTCCCCCTGGGAGGGACCATACATGATTACAGAAGTAATCCCTGGTGGCGCCTATCACCTTAAAGATTTCGAGACAGGAGTCGCATACTCCAACCCCTGGAACGTCGCGCAGCTGCGGTGCTTCTACCCTTAGTCGCCTTTACTCTTTCATTGCAAATAAGGCTACTCAGCCAAGGCTACTCAGCTAAGGCTACTCAGCCACACATTGTACCTCGTACCGTTCTGCGAATAAATAAAGCTAAGTGCCCCAAAATTCTGTGTTCCTTTTTATTTTTGCAATTAATCCACTCGGGCGCTGCGCCACCCTGCACACATCTGTTCTACGAACTAACGCAATATCCTGAGTAGCTGACGCATCAATCGAAACCCTTGATAAACACCAACCTAGCTGCCATGCACCTGATAGGTTGGAAAGGGACTGAGATAAAAACATACATGCTAACAAGCTCTTTTACACATCATTGTCAATCAATTGTACACAGCATATATACGAACTTTAAAACACTGGTACATCTATGTGTAGGATACAAAATAAACTACTGTTGCAACAAAAGAATGTTGGTCTGCTCCTCGAAGAAGTCGACGATCTCCTCTGCCGGGCGATCCACTGCTTGGTAGTGCGGAACCATGTTCCAAGTCGAACCCGATGGCGGTGCAGGCGGTCCGGACGCAATTGCTGCAACATCCACATCAGGCCTATGCAGTCGCACCAGTGACAGAGCAGCCTTGGCACCAGCCACTAACTGTTGTCGTACACACTCACGGACCGCACTCAAGTCCTGGAATTTAGCAAGAAGGGCCAGCAGGCTCGGTGGAACAATGTCCAGCGGGAACATTGTCTGGTAAATGTTCTTCAAGCATGATTGCAACTTCTTCAAGAAGTGAAGCACTTGCAACGCACGATCCTGCAGGGTCATCGGTGCGATTGCGCGATCATGATCTACCCAGAAGTACCCACTCGCCTGAAGCTGCTCTTGGGTCAGGTCATTCATGCGAAAGGCAATCCGATGCTTCTCATCCTGCGGATGGCGCGCGCTAATAACTATACCAAGAAAAGACAAAATATGAGGACAACGAACTACTGCGAGTGACTACAAGGAAACGATAGGAAGAAAGAAGATTAACATTTGAATTGGTCGCCCAACTGCGTCACCTCCCCTAGCAGATATTGTTCTCGGGCAGTGGCTTTCTCTGCCTTCGATCTCATTTCCGCGGAGTATGGGCAATTCACGCTCCAACTGCTTCACGTGGTCACGGAGTTGCGAGAGCAGAGACAGCTCATCCACCCTGAGCGTGGTGGTGCCAAAGTGTCATCAAGGGGCGGCGAATCCTGAGGACCCCTCAAAGGATCACTCGATGTGCCCTATCATAAGTCAAGCAAGAGACAATAAGAGGACTAAGGCGAGGCATAGACAAAAGATTCGGGTGCATTCAAGATTAACAAAAGTATCTGCAGATACACTCGCCAATAGGCATGTTCTTGACAAAACACATAAGCTATTTAATTATTACAAGATGCGACTACTGAGGAGCGATTGGCTTCTTCGACTTCGACTTTGGCTTTGGGGGCCTCATCGAGTCTGTGGCAGTATCAGATGCCACAGACTTCCCGTCGGCCCCTGATGTCACAGCCTTCATAGCTTTCTTGGCTCGCTGAAGCTCCTCAGAGTACTTCGCAACTGTATTGATCAGCTACGGGCCGTACTTGCCACAAGCAGTCGCGAAGGGAGCAAAGACTACCTGCTAGCCATAAGCGCTGACATGCATCGCCTTGGAGACCGCCACAGGATCAACTTCGACTCCATGGGCTTGAACTATTGCGAGTGACATCGAAGCGCCAGCCGCACGGAGCGAATTCTTGAAGCTTGCAGGGACGCCCCCGGCAAGGGACTCTACCAGCTCGTCCATATTCTCGATCAGCTCAGCCTTGGGCACCAGCTCTTCCCGGAGGCGACTGAGCACGCACTTGGCCTTGGAGAGCGTCCCTTGACCGGCAGCGCTGTGATCCTCGACTGCCGAAATGGCACCCACCAAGGCATCGTCACGGCGGAGTGCCTGAGGGTTGAAGCTCAAATCGCGGGCATCTATATAGAACCCAAGCATGGGCACGAAGGTCAGCACCAACGAAAAATTCGAAAGAAGAAAACAATGAAAATCCAGACAAGGGAATACCTGAGAGAGCCTTGGCAATCGAGAAAAGCTGTTCCTCAAACAACTTCTCTCTAGCCACGACGGAGGCGCACAGATCCTCTTCGCGTTTCCGCGACTCGTCACGTGCTACGATTGCCTCATCGCGACTCTTTACCGCTGCGGCAAGCGCCTTTTCCAGGGAAGCGACATCGCGAAGGAGTGCATTATGCTCAGCTATGAAACAAACAAAGATAGGCTATCAGTCGGATATATCACAAGGAGGACGAAGAAGAAGCAGGACACTTACTTTCAACTATGTGGTGGCGAGTATCCAGCATTACATGCTGGCGACCCATCGCAAGAACTTGCTCCGCTAAGCGAGCGGCTTCCTTCACAATAAGCTGCGATAGGAGAATTAGCAAAGGATAAGTAAGATGATAGAAGATAATACATTCGACTGCAAAAATAGAGGAAACAAATACTACACTTACATGATCCTCCAAAGACTCCGAAGTCGATGGATTCACAGTCTTTTGGATAACCATCCGGTGCTCCACATCGTGCAGAGAACTCGATAAATTATGGCCGGAGTGGGCCGCCAATGGAGGAGAAGGAGTACGCTCATCCACTTTCTTGGCCTTGGAGGTCGCGACTCCAGATTCTTTCAAAAATTGGACGTCGCCAGAAGACGACGACGCCGGCTGACTGCAGAACCAAACCAATGTCAAGAAAAGGCGATCCCAAGGAAGAACCAAAAGGAAGACTCGTATACTTACCAATCAAAGTTGTCAAAATCGAAGGTTTGATCCCCCGACTCTGACAACGACTCCTTCGGCAACCGCATCTTCTTGCGAGAGGATGGCGTCGTGGCACTCACGGGAACAACAGGTATCGGCGACTCTGCACCAACACCTGCACCTTCCGGAGTGGAAGGAGACGACGCATCTGAATCCTCGCTACGCGAACGCTTGCGAGTGTCCGGACCACTCGACTCAGGGGCATGCTCCTCCACATCAGATGGGACGGTCGACTCTGACTCATCCTCTTCCAAGGCTCCACGAGGGATAACCCCCTCAGGAAGAGGGGGCATACAGGGTGACACTACACAATCCTGCATATAGAAAACAGCTTAGCAAAAAATAATGCAACAGCAAAAAAATAGTCGACAAAGCAAAGCTACTACGTAGCAAAATTGTACCTCAGGAGGAGGGTTAGCAGCATCGAACAGAGGAACGTCTGGTTCACCGGGGAGTACATCCTTGATAGTATACTTGGTGACTAGTCGCACCCTCTTATCTACCACACTCGCAGAAATGCCATCGGTAGATACGTGAGTGACATCGTCTGCGCCAGCCCACTGGAACATAGGTTGGACTCTAGCCTGCAGGGGCTGGACGAATGAGGGCGCAGCCTCCCTCTTCCTTACCCATGCGACTCTTGAGGTCGTAGACACGCTCATACATCACATTTGTCTCCGCGGACTCGCCGGGCATCACTATGTTCTTCCAGGAGCACCTCCTCTTGCACGACGTCGTGGGGTCGAAGGGCGTGAGTCCGTAGTGGTCTTTGTCGGCCTTCTGGTCGCGGATGTAGAACCATTTGTCCCTCCACCCTTGGACGGACATCATTAGCTTGATGTCGAAGTACGTGACGGAGGGGTCGACATGGATACCGCAGCCACCTACATCGTAGACTATGAAGCCAGACACCGATTGGCGCTTCAACTTGAAGAGGCGCTTGAAGAGACCGAAGTGCGGCTCGATTCCGAGCCAGCACTCGCAGAGAGTAATGTAGTAAGCTACGTGGAGGATGGAGTTTAGGGACAGCTGATGGAGCTGGATCCCATAAAAACAGAGAAGGCCCCTGAAGAAAGATGCAGGGGCAACGAGAGACCACGGATGATGAATGGTACGAACATCACCTGAAAGCCAGCATGAGGAGAGGGGATTACCTTGCTGCCAGGGACGCGCGCGTCCGCGACTGCGGAAGACAAAACTCCGTCCTGACGAATAAGACGAAGCTCAGAAGACTTTATCATGGATGCGCGCCACACACCATTGGTGACGTGAGTGCCCGTGCCCTTCTTTCTCCCAGCGGCGGCGGTGCTGGTGCCCATAGCGGCGGAGCTGGTGCCCGCAGCGGCGGAGCCACCCTTCTTCTTCGTAGCAACCACGGCAGCGGCGGAATCGGCCACGACACCTCCCTTCTTCTTCCCCATTCCGCGGCGGCGGTGTGACCAGAGGAAGTAGCTGGGAAATACGCAGAGCTGGTCCAGCGCTGCGAAGGAGAGGAGCACAAAGAAGCAGAGGAGCAACGGCAACGGCGACGGAGGCAAAGGTAGAAAAGAAGCAGATGTGAAAATTACCGTCACCGCATCGCTACTTAACCCCCTGGAAGATGCAATCCAACGGCTAAGAAAAACCCTATCAGACGCATGGCGTTCATCGTGCTCGACACATGGAGGACCTGAAGGGCGAACCGTCCCCCACTACCCCCATTATGCATGGAAATCGAGGAGGCGCAAATAAAACAAAGATTATGCACGCCTGGTCAAATCAGATTCAGAAAATGGGACCCACCACTCGTCACGTCCCGTCAGACTCGCTCACGCGGGCAACGGAGGTCATCGCATCATCAGCACTGACGTCATCCAAAATTACGCAGCAGAAAAATTCGATTACTTTAGTCCTTGCTCGAGTCTTCGACTCCACCAAGCAATTGAGGGCTACTCCGATAGGGAGCACTGGTCGCGCACCCTACGATTTTTTTTCAGGAACATGGACAATCAAAGCAAACCCAACCACTCGAACCACAATTTGACTATGGACGTGGGTTACTCCTATAGGGAGCGCCGGAAGCAAATTCGACTGAAACAAGCAACAAAAGATGACAACAGTCGCAAAGTTGTTTAGTCCCTGCCTAAGTCTTTGACTCAGCCAGGCACTCGGGGGCTACTCCCATAGGGAGCGCTGGTCACGCACCCTATGATTATTGGTACATCGTACTGCATGTTGATAACATCCACACTCTAAGTTTATAGCGACACCGCGTCATATTTTTCCCTACAGTGAGACTGCGTCTCCTGGGTTACCCGAATCATCTCCGCAATGACAACATTCGGATGTCGCGCTTACAACGTGAAGATAAGACATGAATAAGGCCTGGCAATGCATTTGCAGCACACTACAAGAAATATATCCGTGCCTTCAGGTACGATGAACATGCCTTGACGGACGCGTCGAGTGCTCACACCCTTATACTGGAATTCGACTCCTGTAAGACCTCCGTGGCTTGAGTCGAATTACACCAGCACTTTTCCGGATTCGAGTCCGGGGACTCGAGTTCGAGTAGATGGTGTTGTTTTACCCTAAGATAGTTAACTGATACCGATGCATCGGTCAAATCAGACACACACATCAACAATCCCTATGACATAAACAGAGCAGTCAAAAAACATACTCAATCATGCACTCGAAAGGCTTCATAAATTCCCCAGTTGAATCTGTGATTCCACTGGACACTCGGCGGCTACTGACATGGGTATACCCTACAGGTACTCGAGTTTGTTATATACGGCCTGAGTACAGCGGAAGCCCACAGTGTCGCCAAGGCCCAAATGGAGAACTCGAGTAGCCTACGGACTCTCGATTGCTTGAAGAACAAGAAGAAACTAAAGATAGAAAGTTAAAAGGGGAAAACCCTAACTTGTAACCGACTTAACCTGTTACCCGAGACCTAGCCTATCTATATAAAGGCTAGGAGGGGGCGGCGAGGAAGACACACGCAACCCTAGTTTCCACAACCCTTGCTAGATTGCATCTGCGCACCATTGTAATCTTCGATTCCCTCGATAATTCCATGAGAAGACAAGCAGGAGTAGGGACCTCTGCGAGGCCTGAACCTGGGTAAATCCTTGAGTCCCCTGTGTGCTTGTTTGGTAGCCGATAGATGTCTCTAGCGCTCCCTCCTTCTCCAAAACCCAAGTCCATAACAATGGGCATTAACGAGTTAAACCCTCATCAAGTACCGTGACAGATTTCTGTCACTATCTAGATATGCCCCTGATGAGATTGACACAGAAGCAAAAAATAAAGAGAGATTCCTGAACAGACTGCATGATGAGATGCAAACCGTGCTAGTCAACATTCCCTTTGATGATCTCGAAGCTTTAGTGGACTCTGCTATCCAGATGGAAGGGAAGATAAACCAAGCGAATGACAATCGCAAGCGTAGGATGATGCACCAGCCTGGATCCCACCATACGTAGAAGTATCTCCCCAACCCAACTGCAGGATATGCCCCAAGAAACAATAGACCCCCTATGTCCCGTCCAAACTATCCCAATCGTAGCGGAGGAAATTTGAGGTCTAGAGGAAACCACAACAATAACCACGGAAACACCAATAAGTTCAACCGTGCATCGCCCAAGTCCAATAACAACAACACCAACAACAACAATACTGCCCCAAGGACTGGAAGCAATGTTGTGCCTATTGCAGGAAAAGACAAGTCCCAGATTACTTGCTTTGAATGCGGAGTCAAGGGTCACTACTGAAACGAGTGCCCCAAGAAGCTTGCAGCAACCACCAACGTGAATCCCGCTCAGCAGCAACACCGTGTTCAGCCTGGAAAGAGATTTGCCCTAGGGAATCCGCTCAACTGCAACGGCCGTCTCTTCCACATGAATGCTGAAGAAGCTCAGGAAGCGCCAGATGTCGTGCTGGGTATGTTTTATGTTAACTCAGTACTTGCAAGAGTGTTGTTTGATTCTGGAGCATCGCACTCGTTTGTTATAGAATAATTTGCATCCACTAGTAAGATTCAACCAACAAAATTGAAGCATGTTATGATAGTTCAAATACCTGGGTCAACCACGAAAGCTAGAAAAATTTGCAAGGTTGTACCTATCAGAATCCATGGAATAGATTTTTATTAATAGTACTTGGAACCAAAGGTTTGGAAGTAGTTGTAGGAATGGATTGGATGTCAAAACATAAAGGATTAATCGACTGTGCCAAGAAAGCTATAACCATGACCAGTAGCATTGGAGTATCCGTAGAGCATGTATCTGAGATGCTGCCCCGTCAATTCAAATGCAACAAGAGTCTAGCCCAACCAACCCTAGACCAAGTCAGAGTAGTCTATGAATACCCCGACGTGTTCCCAGATGAATTGCCTGGTATGCCCCCAGATCAGGATATTGAGTTCATCATTGAACTAGTTCCTGGAACTGAACCCATAGCTCAGAGACCTTATAGTATGAACCCATATGAATTAGTGGAGCTGAAGAAACAACTTGATGCTATGTTGGAGAAAGGTCTAATTCAATCAAGTGCCTCGCCATGGAGATCACCTATTTTGTTTGTGGATAAGGAAGATGGAGGTAACCATTTGTGCACTGATTATCGGAAGCTGAATCATGTCACCATCAAGAACAATTACCCACTGCCGAAGATAGAAGATCTGTTTGACCAGTTGACTAGTGCCAGAGTGTTTTCTAAGATTGATCTTAGAACTGGTTATCATCAACTCAACATTCGTGCAACGGATATCCCAAAGACCGCCTTTACCACCAGATATTGATTGTATGAGTACACTGTCATGTATTTTAGATTAACCAATGCCCCCGCTTATTTCATGAATCTCATGAATAAGATTTTTATGAACTTCCTGGATAAGTTTGTCGTTGTTTTTGTCGATGATATTCTGATCTATTCCAACTCAGAAGAAGACCATGAGCTACACCTGAGAACCATCCTTGAAACCCTTAGAGAACATCACTTGTATGCCAAGTTTAGCAAATTTGAGTTCTGGTTGCAGGAAGTAGGATTCCTAGGACATATCGTGTCGTCAGGAGGAATTGCTGTCGATCCCACCAAGATTAAGGATGTTGAAGAAGGGAAAGCCCCAACCACTCAAACCCAACTCCGCGCATTTCTCGGATTAGCGGGATACTACCGCAGGTTCGTTGAAGGATTTTCGAGCATCGCAAGACCGATGACCCAGTTGTTGAAGAAAGATCAGAAGTTTGAATGGACGGACAAATGTGAAGCAAGTTTTCAAGAGCTCAAGAAGAGATTGATTTCAGCCCCAATTCTGATTATGCCGGATATCAAGAAGCCTTTCGATGTGTATTGTGATGCATCCAATATTGGTCTCGGATGTGTGTTGATGAAAGAAGGCAAAGTCATATCATATCTGTCTAGACAACTAAAGCAACATGATAAAAACTACCCTACCCATGACTTAGAACTAGCAGCCGTAGTTTTAGCTTTGAAGACCTAGCGTCATTACCTTATGGGTAACCGCTATGAGATTTATTCGGATCACAAGAGTCTAAAGTATATCTTCACCTAGAAGGAGCTGAATATGAGGCAAAGGAGATGGATAGAGTTAATCAAGGATTATGACCTTGACATTCACTATCACCCCGACAAAGCCAATGTGGTAGAAGATGCTCTTAGTAGACTTCCATGTAGATTAAACACCATGATTAAAGAATCCTAGCCAAGTTTGCATGAAGAGTTGCAGCAGTTTAGAATGGAGCTAGTTAGCAAAGGGTTCTTAGCCAGTATTGAACTTCAACCCACTTTGATCAATCAGATTAAGGTGGCGCAGAAAGGAAATGTAAGCATTGACGGAATAAAGCATCGTATCGGTACAAGGAAGGTACCCGGATTTGAAGGAGCAATTTTGGTGGCACAAGATGAAGAGAGAAATCAGAAGCTACATAGCCAAGTGTGATATCTGTTAGAGAGTCAAAGCGGAACGTCAGCGACCCGCAGGACTTTTGCAACCATTGCAGATTCCAGAATGGAAATGGGATTCTGTCGGAATGGATTTCATCACCGGTTTGCCTACCTCCAGTAGGGGAAATGAATCTATTTGGGTCATAGTTGATAGACTATCCAAGGTAGCCCATTTTATACCTGTCAAGATTATACGTCGCAAACGTATCTATAATTTTTGATGCTCCATGCTTGTTTTATATCATTTGTCCTATGCTTTGTCTACGCTTTGAGGTATTTTTATACATTTTCTGGAACTAACCTATTAACAAGATGCCACAGTGCTAGTTGCCTGTTTTCTTTTGTTTTTGGTTCCAGAAAAGCCAAAAAATGAATATTCTCGGAATTGGACCGGACAAAAGCCAAAGTCGATATTATACTGGAAGACTCACTGAGCCAGAAGACGAGACGGGGAGGGGCCAGGGGCTGGCCACACCATGTGGTGGAGCGGATCCCCCTGGCCGCGCCACCAGGTGCTGTGGGCCCCTGGTCCACCCTCTGACATCGCCTCTTCGACTATAAGAAGCCTCCCAATGAGAAAACCCTAAATCATCCAGCCTCCAGCCATGAAAAGTTCGGCAGCACCACGGCCACCGAAGGGGAGATTTGGGGGACAAAAATTCTCTATTCCGGCACCCTGCCAGGACGGGGAAGTGCCCCCGGAGCCATCTCCATCGATCTCCACCACCATCTCCATCGCCGTTGCTGATTCCCATGATGATGAGGGAGTAGTTCTTCCTCGAGGCTAAGGGTTATACTTGTAGCTATATGTTCATCTCTCTCTCTATGCGTGATCATATTGCGATCATGAGCTTTGTAATCAAGTAGATCTACCTTGCTACTCAAGTGCTTTAATAGATCTCTGCTCTCCCCATGTGTGTGAAAGTGACAGCGTGCACACCATGGTGGCACTTAGGCTTGAGATTACAAATACTTGTTATGAGTTATATTTGGAGTTGGATGTCTCTATGAAATTGTGGTGTTTGTTGGAACCATCTAGTGCTCAAGGTGACAGTGTGGGGTTACCTAGATGGGGAAAGCGAACTTTGAGGTGTGCTGTTGTAGCCTTACCATGGATTAGAGTGTCTAACCGGAGAGTAGTTCAGAGTAGTATCATGAAGAGAAGATATTTATATGAGAGCATTCACTAGCAAAAATATGATCCCTAGGCCTTGTTTCTAAGCATGGAAACACCATTTGCAACTAGATCTGTTACATGTTTGCTTGCTTCCATTATTATTTCAAATTGCCTTTAGTCTCTTCCTACCTATCAACCACGCGCCATCAAAGCTATTTTCTGGCACCGTTACCACTTATAATTATCCATAGCACTTGTATTTCACTATCTCTTCGTCGAACTAGTGCACCTATACACCTGACAAGTGTATTGGGTGTGTTGGGGACACAAGAGACTTCTTATATCTTGATTGCAGGGTTGCTTGAGAGGGATACCTTTGACCACTTCCTCCCTGAGTTCGATAAATCTTGGTAATCCACTTAAGGGAAACTTGCTGCTGTTCTACAAACCTCTGCACTTGGAGGCCCAACAACTGTCTACAAGAATAGAAGTGCGTAGACATCACAAGACCACCTACTAGAGTTCGAAGCTAGCAGAGCTGTACATTGCTAGAATCGTTAGTTTGCATGGAACCGCTAAGACCATAGTATCGGATCAAGGAACCTAGTTTACCGCAAGATTTTGGCAGAAAGTCCAAGAAGGATTAGGAACCAAACTGAACTTCAGCACAGCTTATCACCTACAAACCGATGGACAAACTGAAAGAGTCAACCAAATCTTAGAAGATATGTTGAGAGCTTGTGTGCTAAAATATGGATCAAAATGGGAAGATTTTCTGCCTTTCGCAAAATTCTCATACAACAATAGTTATCAAGCCAGTTTGCAAATGGCCCCATTTGAATTTCTGTATGGAAGGAAGTGTCGTACCCCCCCCTGAATCGGTCGCAAGTAGGAGAGAGTCAGATTTTCAGACCCGACGTCCTACGAGAAGCCGAAGAGAAGGTTCACAAAGTCTGTGAACACCTCAAGACCGCCCAATCCAGACAGAAGAGTTATGCTGACAAAAGACGTCAAGACCTGACCTTCAATGTCAGAGATTTTGTGTATCTCAAAGTATCACCCTTGAAAGGAATGCAACATTTTCAACTAAAACGGAAGTTAGCCCCTAGATATATTGGACCCTTCAAGATTTTGAATCTCCGAGGAGAAGTGTCATATCAACTGGAACTGCCGGAGGAGATGTCAGCCATACATAATGTGTTCCATATCTCGTTACTTCACAAATGCCTAGAAGTTCCGGAGAAGACCGAAGTGTTCAAGAACATCGATCACCGAGCCATAGATATCAACAAGGATCTAACCTATCGTGAAGTACCCATTCATATTTTGGAAGAAGCCTTCAGAACCACAAGGACCTGTAGTATCAAGTTTCTCAAGATCCAGTGGAGCAACCATACTGAAGAAGAAGCTACTTGGGAGCGAGAAGATTACATTAGGACTGAGTTTCCAAATCTCTTTAGTTCCTAGTTTCTCTTAAATCTCGGGACGAGATTTTGTATAAGGAAGAAAGGTTTGTAACACCCCAAAAATATTAATCAAGATTATCAAGTTCAAATCACCTAAGTTTAGGGTTAACAAAAACTTTTATTATTAAATCTAATATGAGTGTATGTGTGAATTGCATTAGTGTATGAATGAGTGCAATTTCCATGTTTGATTGCTACAAATGATAAGGAATGGTTTAAAGATGAATACTACATCATCTAGGCCATTTTACAAACAAAATCAAAAGAAAAGAAAATCAAATATGGATCATATAAGCAAATGGTCATTTTGACCAAAATTATCCACTAGACCACTTTGAGTGTTTCTAGTAAAGGATTTCTAACAGAAACTTTCCCAATTCTTTTCACCCCTTGATAGATCAAGTAAAAGTGAACCCAAGCCCACTTTACAAAGTGACAAAAACTAAATTCAAATCTATTTGAGAGACAATTCAAAATTGAATCAAGTGTATGTACTAAGATCACCATTTGTCAAAAACGACTCAAATCAATTCACCTTGGCAAACCCAAGCAACCATAGACTATCAAGCAAGTACTCAGAACACTCACCAAATTTCATCCAAAAATTTAAACTTTGAATTCATGTGGCCATTTGGTCGAGCACCTGGCAGACACCAGTAAACCTTGCCTAACTTCTATTGTTCTAAGCAGTAATCGATCGCCACTTGTGCCTCAATTCTCTCCCCGGTCTCCCCTTGTGCCCAATAGCATAGTGGACAAGCTCCCCCTTTGCTGTTAGCACTAGTGCAGCGCCGCCCGAGCTCACCGTGCAGGTCGACCATGCCCTACTCGCCACAGACAGCGCCGCCCTTGCCGACGGTGTCCAGGAGACAGGCGACACTCCACCACCACCCTCTATCCACCCGTCAACCGAAGACACATCATGGACCAGCTGTAATCACCGTGCCCACTTCTCTATCCACCGCCACCCTCTGTCCACCCCAGCTACCCCCAGACATGTCTGTTTGCCGCCATGCGAACCGTGGCCACTGTGCGTCGTCTCGAACGCCACCGTTCCCGCACAGAGCACGAACCTCTCCTGACCATTCTCGACCGCCCCTTGCCGTGCCATCACTCGCATGACAACCGCCTTGAAGCACTGCGTTGACCCCTACCCTTAGCCATGCCGATAGCTCACTGCAACAACGTCGCCGACGAGCCCGAGCCATGTCGCTCTGTCTGTTTCGCTGGTGTATAAATAGATGCCACCCTAGCCCCAATTCTCCACACAAGCTCACTCCCCTCTCTCTCAGAAACCTCCCACACCTCTCCCCGGAGCAAGGCGAGCACCAGCCCGCCGGAATTTCACCAGAGCTCGCTGTTGTAGAGGAGAAGAGGAACTAGAGCTAGGAGCCACCCCAGGAGCCGCCGCAACCACCATTCGAACCGCCTTCGACGACAACCTCATTCGCCCACGTACCCCCACCGTAGCACTAGCGTTAGTTTCTTGCCGGAGCTATTTGCCGGAGACGACGATGCTCAGCCGTCGATCGTGCTCTAATCACACGGCCCATGATAGAGCGTACCATTTCGGTTTAGTTGAGCCGCTGCCGCATGGGACCTGCCTGTCAGCAGTCTGCTGCGCGTGTGCCGCATAGCTGAGCCGGCCCAATTAGTTTCCCGCACAGAGCCTGTTGATTCAAATAGACCTTTTCCATTTTAGTTAAAACTAGATTCTTTCAGTGACTTTGAAATTCAATTCAACGAGATCTACTTAACCAAATTGCATGATTCCAACTTTGTTGGAAAGGTATTCAAATGGTCTACCCAAGCCCGTTGGATTCAAACCATTTGAAATTATAGATCACAAATAGTAAAAATAACAAGGCAGAGACTTTTCCAACTTCAAACATTTTTCAAAAATTAACACTAAATGGTTTTGAGTTGATTCCAACTCTCAAAAATCACATTTGACAAGATCTATCGGAATATATAAAAATATTTATGTTTACATGAAGGGATCTTGGACTACTACCAAAAGAATGCTATATAGGCATTTCTAGTCACTTTAATTATATCAAATAGTAATTTTAAACTTTATAAAATATGACCACCACTTTAAATCACATTGGCAAGTATTAGAATATTTGGTGATGACATGTGTCAACATGATCCCATATTTTAATTGGAGAATATTAAATCTTAAAATATTTTCAATGAGTAGAAATTACTTTTCCAAAATAAGATAAATAAGACTAGGTTTTTATTTCATGTGATGTTTGTGATGATGCTAGATCATCAAGTGTGAGCCTTTGTGTGCTAAATAGAAATAGTCAAGTATTTTTTGGTGATTGTGTACCTCGTATTCATTTATAGACGATAGTACCGACCTGGGCTACGAGGAAGAGGAGGAGTACTACGAAGAAGAAGAGAACTTCAACCACTGCACTACTCAAGGTAAGCCTAACACTACAAGTTAACTATGCAAGCCATCCTTGCAAGATAACCTATGCAAGATGCATTAGGCATGCTTTGGTTATGCAACCTTGATTATGCTAATCCTAAGTTTTACTTGCAAGCTTTATTCTTTTACTTTTACCAAAGTTCTTTACCTTTAGTTAGTGATTTGTGAGTATTGGAAAAATAGGATAGATGACATAAAGAGTATAAAACTAGGCCTAAGTAGTTATACTTAGAGGCCAAAAAATCATAAAACTAGATTTGGATAGGTACACTTGATTAGCACCCCTTATTAGTGACACCCTCATTGCTAGTTGCTAGTGCTAAACTACTACTGATCACTTAGATGGGAATACTTGGAGAAAATGATTATGAAAACCTTGGAATTATGAGTCATTCTATTGAAATGTTTTGACATGTGTTCTGAAACACAATGGTTTGATGATGAAACCTCTTGAGGCATGATGGTTGGGTTCGGATGCGACACCATTCCAATTTTACCATACAACCGCAATACCTGAATTGGGTAGGGCTTAACTGGAAATTTATATGCCTTAGTATGGGTTCCCTCATGGAAAGAGGATGAGCTGAGGCTACCTCATGAATGTGAATGTCCACCTATGCAGTGCCCATGATGGCAGATGGCCATGGCTGGGAGGCCAAGATCATAGGGGAGGTGCCTATACTAGAGTGTGTAATTGAAAGGTTGTGATTGATTATCCGCATACTAAGTATGATGATTTAGGGTTATCCCTAACGGATGTATCGAATATTGTGGTGAAAATGTACCACCTCTACAGAGTGTCAAACTATTCGAATAGCCGCGTCCTCGGTCATGGACAGTTGGAGTGGCCATACTGTTCCGTTGTCAGATGTTTTCAAAAATGACTTGTGAATTGAACTATGACCTTGACTTGACCATAATAGGGTTGTGGACATGAAAACTAGGTTCCCACTTAGGTGATGTAGAAAATTAAATTAGGCTCTTTACTTTTGAACTCCTTATGAAATTAACCTGGCCTTTTGCAAATGAACCTGGAGCTTAAGATTCCTACTAGAACTACCTTACTTGTTAGTGATAGTTTGTGAGTACTTAAAGAGTACGCATGGCTTTGTCCCTGGCTATTCCCGTGGCCAGACTATGAGGAGGACTACCAGGAAGATGGATAGCAGGAGGTCTAACAACTAAGATCATCTCCCATCGTCAGTATTGCCTATGACTCTGAAGATGGAGCCCCTACTATGTTTACTTTCTACTGCTTTGATTGTATTAAGACTGGATCATGATATCCTTTATTTTTAAGACCTTTATTATGGTTTGTAATGGATGATGTACTATGGTACCAATTCTGTTATTACTCGCAAAAATGGTAATCCTGGGATTGTGAGGTATGGCATAACATGCATCTGGGATTAAAAATCTGGGTGTTGACAATTGGTTAATCCTCCATTTATTTTACAATGCTCTTAATCATGTGTCTAAGTCTATGCTTGATACTGCAGCAGGAGGAACATTCATGGGTAAACATATTACCGAAGCAAAGCAGCTGCTAGACAATATGCAAGACAACCATGCCCAATGGCATGCGGAAAGATCAAACACGAAGAAGGTGAAATCTATCTCACCACAAGAGAACGAAGATCTCAATGATAAGTTGGATGAGCTCATACTAGCCGTAAAAGGTAAGGAAACTCAAGTAAGAGCAACCCCTAAAAAAATATTGAAGAAATAGACTTCGTAGCTCGTAATGATTAGAACCCTGCTTGTAAGAAGATCTACAATCCTAACTTTCAGAAACATTATGCTAGTCCTGCAGGTAACTCTAATAATAATATGGGAACTAGTAATGGTAGTCTCCAAGAAACGCTTAAGTCTTTCATAGACTCACAAAATGAACAAAATAATATTCTAGTTAAAATTATGCAGAACCATGATGCTATGCTTGGTAAATTATCTAACCAAGCTGTTAGTTTGAGAAATGATTTGCAGGCCCTTTAAGAAAGAACAAGGATCGTTGAGGAACAGCTAAGTAAGATAACCGAGAGTCAAAATCTCATTCTAGCTAAAATTTGCAGGTAAAACTGAGCGATCCTGTTGAAGAACTCAAGATGATGAGGATCCAAAGGGAGGATCCTGAAGAAATTGACAATAGTAATGCTCCTTCACCAAGTTACGCCGATCAACGTCAAGATTACGGTAAGTGAAGGTAGTGAAGAAGCTATGTACCAACATTTTGTCAATCAAGTAGCAATAAAGGTACGTGAGCTTGAAGAAGAATACAAGCAAATTGCTGAAAAATTACCTGTTAAACTAGATGACGTATTTGAGCCTACTATTAAGATTAAAATTGGAACCCGTGAGATAGCTGCACTTTGTGATCTAGGTGCAAGCGTATCAACAATTTCAAAGAGTCTTTTTAACAAGTTAAATCTTGGCTCCTTTGAAATTGATGAGTTAAAATTGCATCTAGCAGATTCTACCTACAAACAAGCTGTAGGGATTAAGGAGAACACTTTAGTATACATTAAAGGATGTCCTGCTCTCATTGATTTCATTATATTTGACATGCCTGAAGATGCTACTGCTCCTATTATATTAGGCCATCCTTTCTTATGAACTATTAAGGCTTTGATTAATCTGCATGAAGGGAACGTGAAGCTGCAATTGCCTTCACGGGATCCTTTTGTTATTCATTTCCCCAGGAAGAAGAAAGCCAAGCATGATGAAAATGACGCCATCACTTTGAAGGCCAATTACTTTGGAGTGGGTGTTCCACTCATCTGGCCCAAGTGAGTATCATCAAGTTCAAGCTATTGACCATAAAAGAGCGCTCCATGGGAGGCAACCCATGTGAAATAAAGGTTTGAGTTAAGTTTTTAGTTTTAGTTTAAGTTTATGTTAAACAAAAAGTGCTAGAAAACTCCATTTGAGGAGAAGAAGTTCAGTAGTACTTGAAATTCCACTTTATTCATGCTATTGTTGGTCAACAATATTTACTGTCAATTTTCTATCAAAAACAAGGTATATCAATAAATTATAGGAAAAGAAATAATTTACAAAGAAACAGAATTTTTTTGATGCACACAGAGAGTTTAACGACCAACTATACAACGGGAATAAAAATACCGGCCATATAGTTCTGGCCATATAGATATCCTTGCCATTGAAAAAATTTCTGCAATATGTACTGAGAGTTTAACGACCAACTATATGGCAGGAATAAAAATTCTGGCTGTATAGCTCCGGTCGTATAGATATCAATGCCTCCGTACAATTTCTTTTTATATGTACTGGGAGTTTAATGACCAACTATACAACGGGAATAAAAATTCCGGCCATATAGTTCCTGGTCGTATAGATATTGATTCCTTTGCAAACTTTCTTTCGTAGGGACAAACAGTTTAACAACCAACTATACGACCGGAACATTTTGTTCCGCCCGTAAAGTTGCGTCCGTATAGCTGCACCGCTAGGAGGAAACCCTAAATTTTTGACAAAAGACCAACTATACGGCTGGAACACATTGTTCCGACCATATAGTTCCACCCATATAGTTGTGTCCGACCACAAAATCGCACGGGAAGGTACTCCCAACTCCAAAACTTTAATCCTTTCTTTCTTCTACCTCCAAACTCTCTCAAAACCTCAAAATATCTCCATCTCTACTCAATTTCGTTCAATTTCCTAGCACACACGTGATCTACAGTATGTTTCTCCTCCAATCCTCCAATTACTTTTTGCAAATTCATCTTCGATCTATTGTCATTGTCAATCTAGGGTGATACCTACTATGACCAATTGCCATTATTTTCTTACCTAGATTATTATTTTGAGGAGAATTCTTTAGTGTGCTATGATGTGGAATATGATGCACTTAGTGTTGCTCGATCAAAAAGTTTAATTTTTGCCTTTCTTCAATGTTTTAGATGATGAACACAAGGAGCCGAACTCATGCTCGTGCCACCGCTTGCGCTTCTCGGGCTGCTGCTTAGGAACGCATGGGGATACGATTCAGGGATGAGGCCCATCATGATCGCTTCAACAGGATCAAGAATCACGAAGTGAAGGCTGATGGCTCTGAAATATAGCCATCTAACGTCCACATTTAAACTGGATATTAGTCATATTTTTGATGAAATATCTCCCTAAACCCTGCCACTAATGCTAATATTCAGAGGGGTATGCAACCCTTTGTTGTTGTATTTTTCCTGCACAGGTAATGTTGTTTAAAGGAGAAAATCACTACATTAAAATCAAAGATACGATATTTTCTTTGACCAGAACAAACCAGGAGCCGTCCAACAAAGGCAGACGCCGTAACGACAGACTATACGGCCTGTAAGATCTCACCATAATAAGGTAAGATCCCTGTGATTGCAGTGCTAGTCCCTGGATCGAAATGCTAGCACCCAAAGTTTAAGATGAAGTACACAGAAACAAAGGTCATTATTACATCGCATATCCAGGAATATAATGGTTCTTACAACTCACTTAGCCCAAGGCTAAGATACTCAAGGTTCACATTACATAGCATAATAATAATAGAGTCTTTTGTCTTCATGCGCCACAGGCTAACATGTCGAGTGTAGACCCGCAACCCTACTCATCATCAGAGTATCCTGCAACATAATAAGTTACAGCCACAAGGGTCAATACATTTGGAATTGTATTGGCAAGTGATACCATAGATACTTAGTATAATCCAACAACTACATGAATATATGGCTAAGTGGGGTTATGGCTGACTTTGCTAAAAGCTAGTTTAACTTATAGTTTTTAAAGAGTAAGTTTTCTCATTCAAACACTAAGGTACCAATGATAGACATCACTGAACCTCTACCCATGTTCACCCACAAGTTTTAACTTAGAGAAATTTGGATGAGGAGATTATTGAACTGCTTCACTGTCTTGAGGCTCAGGAATTGTCCATAACCGGGGACACGGCTAAGTACTTAGTTTTACCCTCTCGAGAGGTGGTGCACTTTCCCCACAAGACTCGACATGCATCAAGACAAGACTTTTCAGAAGTAATCCCTCAGACCACCACAGACGCGTTCCATCCTATCATCACTACCACCCTCTGTCCGTCTGGCTGAGTTCTCACAACTTAGTCGGTCAAGGCAGAGCCCATATGCCATGTGGCTGCACTGGAAGCTTCATGACAAGAATGTCTTCAATCTCTTTGTTCCTGGGTGGCCATCCACAAGTGTGATACACCAGCTGACCATAGACATGGCCCCTGAGTAACCACTCAACATAATCCAAGCAAGCCCCATTCCACCCAGGTGTTTCATTAATATTAGTTGTTTTCTTAGTCAAACAAAATAATATCTTTCCATACTATCTTATATGTATTTTCCACCCACGAACTCTAATAGCACGGCTAAGCACTCTAGCATACGAAGTCATTCAACTAGGAAATACTACATAGGGTAGCATAGCATAGCATAGTAACATGTAAATAATCCTATCATGCTAAGATCTACCAAAATAACACTAGTGCAATAGTGAAAATAATAGGACATGAGATGAAATATCACTTGCCTTGGTAGCTAGGGGAATAGGTACAATCCTCACAGCAACAAACTTCACAATCCACACAATCTACACAAAGAACAATACAACAACAATAATTCAATCAATAAAACATTAAAAATAAATATGAATGCATGCAAAATGCAATGACATGATCACAACTCAATAACTTACAGAGTCTACAGTACAGAGGTTAAAAACCTCATCTAAAGGCATAAGTAATACCCCAAAAAAATTTATGGAATAATTTTTATGAGCAAAATACTCCTAAAAAGGTTCTGCCTATAATTTCAATTTTTCAGAGGCAAAAGTGTGAAACAAGGCCTCTATAATAAAGTTCTTATTTTTCTGAATCCATAGACACCAAATTTGCATTTTTCTGAATTGTGGATCAAAAGTTATGGATTTTCCAAGTTTAATACAAAATCTGTCTAATTTTCTATTTAAACAGATAATCTGGGCGACGTGGCACAATTTCATTGGCCCGTAC
This sequence comes from Avena insularis, assembly GCA_023614405.1. Classification (NCBI taxonomy): domain Eukaryota; kingdom Viridiplantae; phylum Streptophyta; class Magnoliopsida; order Poales; family Poaceae; genus Avena; species Avena insularis. The sequence continues at coordinate 204,737,117 of CM042694.1, forward strand.
CGGTTCGGTCGGATCGATCGCTGCGGGTCGTTGGATCTTAAGTGATAACAGATGGATCTGATTAGCCCGTACCGGTTCGTCCACGATCTAATCCTAGCCGCAAACACAAGATCTAACGGTCCTTAGCCGACCGGCTCACGACGGCATGGCAGAGCATCGGCCGATGGCGGTCCGGTGATTCTACAGGGGTAGGGAGACTGTGGACACGTACCAGAGGTCGAGGAGGTCGTGGTGGTCTCGATGGAGGTCACTGCGGCGCGGGGGGTGCTCTGGCTTGGCCTTGATCCCTCGCCGGAGTTGTGCAGACGGCGGAGCTCGCGGCTCGGTGTCGGGGATGACGACCTGGGGCTCGAACTAGCCAGCAAGGGGGTTAGTGGGGTGCGCCTGGATCAACTCGACCTAGCAGAGACCAAAAGGGGGCGGCGGGAACCTACCTTCACCGCAAAAGGCGATGGACGGTGGCGGCAGAGGGGTTCGCCGGAGTTGGACCGTGTCGTTGACCTGGTGCGAAAGAAAGTATGCGGCCGGGGTTAATACGTGTGCCAGTACATGGCAAACAACACATGGTAGAGGGGAGGGCACGACATGACCGGGGCTCACCGGAATTGTCGCTGGAGGTGCTTCGGTCGGCGACGGTTTGAGGTGGCAATTGGGGAGCCTGGGGGCTCTCCAGGGGCAGTGGCTGGGGGAATCAGTCGACGTGGGGGTGGGGATTAAGAAGGGGTCGAAGCGGTGGCGATTTACTCGTGGTAACGCTCGCAATCAATCGGACATGGAAACGGCAGAGGAGGAGAGGGGCGCCGGCCGTTCGCGTGGAAGACGTTGAGGTGGCATTGACGTGGCGTGGGGCCCGGAGGTAAGTAGGTGGGGGTGAGCTGAGGGGTGTGCGAAAAGTCAAAAAGGGGGAGAGGGAGGCCGGGTGGGCTAGCTGGGCCGGTTTGGGCCAAAAGGCTAGAACTGCTGCTGTTGTTTGAAATCTCTTTTCCCTCCTTTTCTTTTTCTTTTTGAATTTCTTCTCTAGTTTTTCTTGAATTTATTAAAAGTTCTCCAAAAGCCTCTAAATTTCACCAATTTTTGGAGGACAATCCTAATGCAAGGTAGCACATGCCATGATGATATGAATGCAATAATGATGATTTTCAGATGAAAATTTTGGGATGTTACAAATCTAAACCCCTTAAGATGAATCTCGCCCTCGAGATTCGGGTTGGCTAGCAAATAGGTGAGGGTGATCTCTCCGAAGTTCATCCGCTCGCTCCCATGTTGCTTCTGATTCAGTGTGATGGTTCCACCGCATTTTGCGTAATTTGATGGTCATGGTACGGGTAATTCTTTCTCATTGCCTCCGTAATCTTAATAGGTTTCTTCATAAGTGAGATCATTCTCTAGCTAAACTTCCTCTAATGGTATAGTGTCTTTCAACGAAGTTTCTTCCATCTCTGGGTGACACTTTTAGTCGACCGACATGGAATACATTATGAATCACCGATGAGATTCTGGTAATTCTATCTCATATGCCACTTCTCCTTTGCGGCTCAAAATCTTGAAAGGTCCTACATAGCTTGGTGCTAATTTTCCTTTGATTCCAAATATCTTCACACCACGAAGTGGTGATACCCTGATATAAGCTCTATCACCAACCTCATAGGTAACCTCTCTACGTTTTGGATCGGCATAGCTCTTTGCCGAGATTGGGCTACCTTTAGCCTATCCTTTACCATCTTAACTTTCTCTTCAGCCTCCTTGATTAGGTCTGGCCCGAACAAATTTCTTTCTCCTACTCCATTCCATAGCAACGGTGTAGTACACTTCCTTCCATAAAGGAATTCAAATGGAGCCATTTCTATGCTCGATTGATAGCTGTTATTGTAGGAAAACTCTGCGTATGGTAGACTCTCATCCCAACTAGATCCATAATCCAACGCACATGCTCTTAGCATATCTTCCAATATTTGATTGGTCCTTTCTGTCTGTCCATCAGTTTGTGGATGAAATGCAGTACTGAATTCTAATCAAGTTCCCAATGACTCGTGAAGTTGTCGCCAAAAGTGCGAAGTGAATTGAGTTCCTCTATCAGAAACGATACTCTTAGGTACCCCATGTAAACATACAATTCTATTCATGTATATCTTGGCTAGCCTTGCACTTGTATAAGTGGTCTTCACTGGTATAAAATGGGCCACTTTTGTCAAGCGGTCAATGATAACCCATATAGAATCGTATCCAGATTTAGTCCTTGGCAGTCCGGTGATAAAATCCATACCGATTTTATCCCATTTCCAATCAGGTATTGGCAGTGGTTGTAATAATCCTGCCGGTTTCTGATGTTCTGCCTTTACACGACTGCACACGCCGCACAAGGCAATGTGCTCTGCTATGTCCTTCTTTAAATTATTCCACCAAAATGTTTCCTTAACATCCATATACATCTTGGTGTTGCCAGGATGAATTGAATATGGTGAGTTGTGCGCTTCTTGTAAGATCAACTTCTTAAGTTCAAGATCTTGTGGAACACAGATACATTTTTCGTACCATAATATTCCTTGTTCATCTACATGAAATCCTTTTGCCTTGCCTTCACTAACCTTAATTTTGATTTCTTCTATTTCTTTGTCCAACTTTTGGGCTTCTTGAATTCTGTCCATTAGTGTGGGTTGCACTTCCAAGGATGCAAGATACCCTTCAGGCACTATCTCAAGTCTCAGCTCTCTAAATTGGGCACATAACTCCTCTGACAATTCTCCTTTATTGAGGCCATTTACATAAGCCTTGCGGCTTAATGCATCGGCTACGACGTTTGCCTTTCCAGGGTGGTATTGCAAACTTAAGTCGTAATCTTTGATAAGTTCTAGCCATCTTATTTGTCTCATGTTGAGTTCTTTCTGTGTAAAAATGTATTTCAGACTGTGATCAGTGAACATTTCACAACATTTTCCCATAAGATAATGCCTTCATGTCTTTAAGGCATGCACAACTGATGCCAACTCTAGATCATGAGTAGGATAGTTCACTTCATGATTTTTGAGTTGCCTTGATGCATAAGCTACAACTCTACCTTCCTGCATCAGTACACCTCCTAATCCTTGGTGAGATGCATCACAGTATACTTGAAAGTCTTTCTCAAGGTCTGGCAGACATAACACTGGTGCTGACACTAGTCTCTTCTTCAACTCCTGAAAGCTGGTTTCACAAGCTTCTGTCCAATTAAACTTCTTCTCTTTCTTTAGCAGATCAGTCATAGGTTTTGCTATCTTAGAGAAATTTTCAATGAACCTCCGATAGTACCCTGCTAGGCCTAGGAAACTACGGATTTCCTTAACCGATTTAGGAGGCTGCCACTTTTGCTGGATCAACAGCTATACCATTTCCAGATACTATGTGCCCAAGAAAACCCACTTCATTTAGCCAAAATTCACATTTGCTGAACTTGGCATAAAGTTTGTGTTCCCTGAGTTTCTCCAGAATTTGGCGTCGATATTCTTCATGTTATTTGTTGCTCTTGGAATATACCAATATGTCATCGATGAATACCACTACGAACTTGTCAAGGAATTCCATGAATACCTTATTCATCATGTTCATGAAATAGTCCGGTGCATTAGTCAATCCAAATGGCATCACTGTATATTCATACAACCCATATCTAGTGGTGAATGCAGTCTTGGGTATGTCATGTTCTCTAATCTTTAGTTGGAAGTATCCTGATCAAAGATCAATTTTTGAGAACACACATGCTCCCTCTAGCTGATCGAAGAGATCATTTATTCTAGGCAGGGGATATTTATTCTTTATGGTCACTTCATTAAGTGAACGATAATCTATGCATAGCCTTTGACTTTGGTCCTTCTTCTCAACAAAAAAAACTGGTGCTCCCCAAGACGACGAACTTGGTTGGATAAATCCCTTTTTCAATTGTTCTCCCAACTGTTTCTTGAGTTCTTTTAACTCGTCCACCGACATTTTATAAGGTCTCTTTGCTATAGGCCCAGTTCTTGGCAGTAGGTCTATCAGAAACTCCACATCCCTATCTGGTGGCATGCCAGGTAATTCTTCAGGGAACACATCTGGGTACTCCTTCACTATTGGCACACTGTCTAGGCTAACCCCCTTAAGAGAATTAACCTTGCCCCCCTTGGGTTCAAAGTTAGACTTGAACCTGATCCTTTTCTTTTCTGGGGTGGTGAGCATAACAGTTCATTTGGCACAATCAATCACTCCTTCATGACGGGTCAACCAGTCCATCCCTAATATTACATCTAATCCTTGGGACTCTAGGATTATTAAATTAACTAGAAACTTGTTCTTTCCAATTTCTAGGATTATCTGTCGGCATCTAGAATTTACTATCATTTCTCCACTCGGGGAGCTTACCTTAATGGGACGTCCAATGGTTTCGGTGGAGAGTTTGTTTTTGATTACAAATGCTCTTGAAATGAATGAATGTGATGCGCCAGTATCGAAAAGGATAAGTGCAGGAATGGAATTAATCTTGAACTTACCGATCACGGCATCAGATCCTTCTTGAATTTCCTCCACATTGATGTGATTCACATGACCCTTTTGGAATGGGTTCGGCTTACCCCATCAGTCTTCTTCTCTGGGCATTCATTAGCATAGTGCCCTGTCTTCTTACACTTGAAACATTCCACCTGACTAATGTCTTTCTTTGCTGGCTGGCTGTGACGGTTCTGACCATTTTGGTTCCCATGGCCATGACCATTGTGGTTGTTCCTGAATCCACTTTTGTTATGTCCATGATGATTGTTTCCATCATGGTGGTGGTTGTTGTTGCGATGGTTATTATGATTCCCATTCTTGTGGAATCCTGAACTCCCACTTCCTTCACCATGAGAGCGCTTGTGAGGAGATCCTGATCCAAACTTATCAAAATGGTGCTTCCTCTTTCTACCCTCCATTTGCTTCATCTTGTTTTCCAGGATGGTAGCTTTATCACACAAGGATTGATAAGTTGGAACATATGCAACAGATAGTTGCATCGAAATTTCATCATTCAGCCCATCTAGGAACTTCTCCTTTCTCTTTGCATCAGTGTCAACATCATCGGGTGCATAACGTGACAAATTATTGAACTCTTCGATGTATTCAGAAATACTACGGTGGCGTTGCTTGAGGTTATGAAACTCCTTTTTCTTCAACCCCATTATCCCAGAAGAGATGTGAGTGGTGCGAAACCCATCCTCAAACATTGCCCAAGTCACCTCCTTAATAGGGTGAGTAACTTGGAAATTGTCCCACCAAGTAGCTGCATGACCTTCCAATAAGTGTGCTGCGAATCTGACCTTTTCTGCATCCGTGCATCCAACCGTGACTAGGTCCTTATTCACAGAACGTAGCCAATCATTTGCTACCATGGGGTTAGTGGTACCCGAGAACTTAGCAGGTCTCAGCCTTAGAAATCTTGTAAGCATATATAGAGGTGGTGGATTGTTCTGGTTGTTGTTATTGTTATTATTGTTGTTCTGATTCTGGTTTGCCATAAATTGAGTCATCATCTGCATCAATTGGGTCTGTGCAGCCATTATCTGCTACATTCCATTGCCATTATCATTGTTATCCTCGTTGTTGCGTCGGGGAGGCATCTGTGGGTTTAATAAGGGTAAGTAATGATAGATAACCCAAATAAAAACAACAATCAGACAAACAAGCACATGCAGGTTCAACATCACAACAATAACAGAGTTTGCAAAAAATAACATACTAGCATAGTCACCCACAAGTCGGTATGATCTATGCAACTCGATAATAATAAAACGATAGGTAGATAGAATAGTATCACTCCTCCTCCATGTCAACTTCCTCCTCCACTAGTACAAGTCCTGCTACGGCGAATCCTGTCTTGTATTCCTCCAAGCTTGTAGTCAAAGCATCGATCTTTGCCTGTAAATCTCTCTTCTGTGTGCGTAGCCTCTCAATCACCTCGTGATCCGCCTCCAGCTCAATGTCCTCAAGCTCTAACTCGGCCTCCAAGTCTCTGATCTTCTTATTCTTCTCCTGAACCCTCTTCTCTTGGTTCTTGAATTTCTTATCCTGGTCTTCAAACTTCTTCTCCATTTCCTTAATTCTCTTCTCCTGTTCCTGGAAGGCCTTGTCTTTCTCTTTTAGCTGGACTCGTAGTTCATCATTGCTAAGCATCACATTAGTCCTATCGGTATCAAGGCTCATGATAAGGCTCTCTAAATCCTGGAGATGGTGACGCACAGGCTTGATAGACTCCTTAGTGGCCTCGTCCAGCACAATAGGCTCCCCGTCCTTGTCGCGTCTCCCAAAGAAGTGAAAGTAGTGGCTCTTGACCTCGGAAGAGTGACGTCCACATAGGTGTCCCAACAGCTCCTGCATAGCGACGCCGAGCCCTCTCTCCAAGTCATCGTGGAGTATCTTGAAGGCGATCTCCATAGTTTGGGGCTCTGTCTTGCATCCTAGCTGGGTAACCTTGAATCCCCATAAGTCCTTCCTCTGAAACTTCCTCAGCTGAAGTCCCTGAATGGTAGGGATTGGAAGAGCGAGCACTTGCACTAGCTCCAACATACGAGTCCCAAAGCGAGTCCCCTTGAAATCCTCGGCCGTGTTGTAGATAACACTAGGAATCTTTTGCATAGCATGGAAAATAGTTAGTAACAACACAATCTAGAGAAAGAAAACACAAGTCACAAAATAAAAATCAACCAACAAAACATTCCAAGTAGCAATACATTATTCAACTCAAGCACTCAAGGTTCTAGACATAACTTATTTTTGCCATACCACATAGGTTGGTATGATCAAAATACTAACGTGATAAAAAGCCAAGGGTGGTGGTCCAACTAGTATCTCACTCATTCTTAACCAAGGTAGCAATCTGGGCATCCTAGGAAGCAATCTGCTTGTCTTGGTCGCATAGCTCCAAAGATAGGCCTATGATATCCTTACTTAGACGTTTCACAGTGGCCTTTGAGTCTTGGACAAGACGTTTCTCCTCCTTGAGATCCTCCTGAGTATTGAGCATTCTATACTTGAGTCTCTCCCCAAGTTCCTCAATACCTTTCCATGCAGCATTCCTTGCAGAGTCAAAGAATGACGTGTGCATTTCAGAGTTGGTGAACATGGAGAATCCCATACTCTTGGGATCATCTTCCTTGTTCTTGTACAAATGGAGTTGCACCCACCAATACTCTTGTCCTTCATCTATCATAGGAAATCCCTTGTACACGGCTTCACCATTCATTCCCAAGCCGAGCATGAGGTTCTTGAGTGCATTGGGAAATTCTGTCTCACACTCTAGGGTCATAGTCATCAGTGGTCCCTTCTTGACAGATTCATTGATGGTGGACATCTACAAAAATAGATGAGAAAGGATGATTAGGGAAAGCTTTACGAGATGAAAAGACAAGTGTAAAGTTTGAATATAAAGTTTTTTTTCCTAAGGGTTTTCCTTAGTCTAATCCATTCTAGGGTCACGAACCTACAGGCAACACAGTGCTCTGATACCATCTGTAAGATCTCACCATAATAAGGTAAGATCCATGTGATTGCAGTGCTTGTCCATGGATCGAAATGCTAGCACCCACAGTTTAAGATGAAGTACACAGAAACAAAGGTCATTATTACATCGCATATCCAGGAATATAATGGTTCTTACAACTCACTTATCCCAAGGCTAAGATACTCAAGGTTCACATTACATAGCATAATAATAATAGAGTCTTTTGTCTTCATGCGCCACAGGCTAACATGTCGAGTGTAGACCCGCAACCCTACTCATCGTCAGAGTATCCTGCAACATAATAAGTTACAGCCACAAGGGTCAATACATTTGGAATTGTATTGGCAACTGATACCATAGATACTTAGTATAATCCAACAGCTACATGAATATATGGCTAAGTGGGGTTATGGCTGACTTTGCTAAAAGCTAGTTTAACTTATAGTTTTTGAAGAGTAAGTTTTCTCATTCAAACACTAAGGTACCAATGATAGACATCACTGAACCTCTACCCATGTTCACCCACAAGTTTTAACTTAGAGAAATTTGGATGAGGAGATTATTGAACTGCTTCACTGTCTTGAGGCTCAGGAATTGTCCATAACCGGGGACACGGCTAAGTACTTAGTTTTACCCTCTCGAGAGGTGGTGCACTTTCCCCACAAGACTCGACATGCATCGAGACAAGACTTTTCAGAAGTAATCCCTCAGACCACCACAGACGCGTTCCATCCTATCATCACTACCACCCTCTGTCCGTCTGGCTGAGTTCTCACAACTTAGTCGGTCAAGGCAGAGCCCATATGCCATGTGGCTGCACTGGAAGCTTCGTGACAAGAACGTCTCCAATCTCTTTGTTCCTGGGTGGTCATCCACAAGTGTGATACACCAGCTGACCATAGACATGGCCCCTGAATAATCCAAGCGAGCCCCATTCCACCCAGGTGTTTCATTAATATTAGTTGTTTTCTTAGTCAAAGAAAATAATATCTTTCCATACTATCTTATATGTATTTTCCACCCACGAATTCTAATATCATGGCTAAGCACTCTAGCATACGAAGTCTTTCAACTAGGAAATACTACATAGGGTAGCATAGCATAGCATAGTAACATGTAAATAATCCTATCATGCTAAGAACTACCAAAATAACACTAGTGCAATAGTGAAAATAATAGGACATGAGATGAAATATCACTTGCCTTGGTAGCTAGGGGAATAGGTACAATCCTCACAGCAACAAGCTTCATAATCCACACAATCTACACAAAGAACAATACAACAACAATAATTCAATCAATAAAACATTAAAAATAAATATGAATGCATGCAAAATGCAATGACATGATCACAACTCAATAACTTATACTGTCTAAAGTACAGAGGTTAAAATACCTCATATAAAGGCATAAGAAATACCCCAAAACAATTTATGGAATAATTTTTATGAGCAAAATACTCCTAAAAAGGTTCTGCCTATAATTTCAATTTTTCAGAGACAAAAGTGTGAAACAAGGCCTCTATAATAAAGTTCTTATTTTTCTGAATCCATAGACACCAAATTTGCATTTTTCTGAATTGTGGATCAAAAGTTATGGATTTTCTAAGTTTAATACAAAATCTATCTAATTTTCTATTTAAATAGATAATCTGGGCGACGTGGCGCAATTTCATTGGCCCGTACCTGTTCAGTCAGATCGACCGCTGCGGGCCGTTGGATCTTAAGTGATAACAAACAGATCTGATTAGCCCGTACCGGTTCATCCACGATCTAATCCTAGCCGCAGACACAAGATCTAACGGTCCCTAGCGGCCTGGCCAGAGACGGGCGGCGCTGACCGGCTACGCGCGGCGGCGGAGCATCGGCCGATGTTGTTTCGGCGATTCTACAGGGGCAGGGAGACCGTGGACACGTACCAGAGGTCGAGGAGGTCGTGGCGGTCTCGATGGAGGTCACTGCGGCACGGGGGGTGCTCTGGCTTGGCGTGGATCCCTCGCCGGAGTTGTGCAGATGGCGGAGCTCGCGCCTTGGTGTCGGGGATGACGACCTGGGGCTCGAACCAGCCAGCAAGGGGGTTAGTGGGGTGCGCCTGGATCAGCTCGACCTAGCAGAGACCAAAAGGGGGCGGCGGGAACCCTACCTTCACCGAAAAAGGCGATGGACGGCAACGGCAGAGGGGTTCGCCGGAGTTGGACCGTGTCGTCGACCTGGTGCGAAAGAAATTATGCGGCCGGGGTTAATACGCGCGCCAGGACATGGCAAACAACACAGGGCAGAGAGGAGGGCACGGCATGGCCAGGGCTCACCAGAATTGTCGCCGGAGGTGCTTCGGTCGGTGACGGTTTGAGGTGGCAATTGGGGAGCCTGGGGGCTCTCCAGGGGCAGTGGCTGGGGGAATCGGTCGACAAGGGGGTGGGGATTAAGAAGGGGCCGAAGCGGTGGCGATTTACTCGTGGTAACGCTCCCAAACAATCAGACATGGAAACGACAGAGGAGAGGGGGCACCGGCCGTTCGCGTGGAACACGCTGAGGTGGCGTTGACGTGGCGTGGGGCCCGGAGGTAAGTGGGTGGGGGTGAGCTGAGGGGTGTGCAAAAAGTCAGAAAGGGGGAGAGGGAGGGCGGGTGGGCTAGCTAGGCCGGTTTGGGCCAAAAGTCCAGAACTGCTGCTGCTGTTTGAAATCTCTTTGCCTCCTTTTCTTTTTCTTTTTGAATTTCTTCTCTAGTTTTTCTTGAATTTAGCAAAAGTGCACCAAAAGCCTCTAAATTTCACCAATTTTTGGAGGACAATCCTAATGCAAGGTAGCACATGCCATGATGATATGAATGCAATAATGATGATTTTCAGATGAAAATTTTGGGATGTTACACGGCCGGAGCAAAAATTCCGACTGTATAGCTCCGGCGTATAGTTGGCGCTGCCACCATTAGGTCAAGCAGAACAACTTTTTTGAAGGGACCCCTATATAAAGAAGCCTCAGGCGACGACAAAACATCTGGTGCCACATCTCGTTCCACCCCGAAGAAGCCAAACTCTGCCAAAAATTTGGCTCAGCTCTCCAAACCCTTCTCCATCTCCATAGCCATACTTCACCCCTTGTAATAGTAGATCTCTTCTCCGATTGGCGACATTGTAATACTATTGCTATCAATCTTATGATTTTCATTACAATGGTTAAGATTGTTGATCTCATCTCTATGTGTGAGTAATTCTCCTTGGGCTAAGGGCTTTGGCCTAGCCATGTAGCAATTGTGCATGCGAATTATCATAGATGGGATCGTGTATTAGTTTGTATGACATGATGATTATTGTATTCTCTCTTGCCTCAATCCAAGGACTTGTTAGGTACCCAAGACCCCGAGGGTTGAGCCAGGTATAGAGAGTATGAGTGATGACTGATCTGCAGGTTGGGAACCCCAGTGACAAAAGGGGTAGTACGGCTGTATGTGAGGGATTTGCTTGGGATTAACTGTGACATCACGTTGCATATCATTAGTTCTCTTTCTTCTATGGATGAGCCTAGTAGGTTATTGCTATAAGAAGTTGCAGAGGCAATAACAATTATGGATGCACTACCCACATATAATTTATCTTGCTCTAACAAGTACACGCATGCTTTATTTCTATCTTTTATTTCCATTAGATGTTTTGCACAGCTACAGGTGAAACCGAACACCCTAGGCCCTCTCTCTCCATCATCAACAACAACCGAAATATGCAAACTACTGGTGAGGTGAAAACACAAAAGTAATTCTAAAACTCCCGAAGGTCCGTTAAAATAACTTCACTACGCATTTGCTTCCCGAGGATTCGATAACCTAGGTCTACTAGGGAAAAAGAAGCTATACTACCCCGGTGAGGTCTACGTAATCCGGATCGAAGGTATCAACCCTTTTTCTGGCGCCTTTGTCGGGGAAGCAATAACTACCCCGGTGAGGTTATTAGGAACCTTGCTAGTTTTAATTCTTGTTTTTTAATTCTGTTAGTTTGCTTTTAGTCTTTATTTGATAAACCCAAAAAATTAGTTAGCCTTTAAATTCTTGCTTTTACTGTTATAATTCTTTATCTAAGAAAACCCAAAAACATAGGAAGTATGGCTGAAGAGAAGCTTGGGGAGTTTGCTACTCCCAGTAATGATTATTTGCATACTCTTATTACTCATCCAGCAATCGCTACTGATGATTATGAAATTAAGCCCTATTACTTAAGTTTGGTTCAACAGAATAAATTTGGAGGCTCTGTTGTTGAATACGCAGGTATGCACTTAAATACTTTCACTAAAATATGTGATATGATGCGTATAAAAGATGTTAACCCTCATGCGGTCAAATTGCGTCTATTCCCTTTCTCTCTAAGAGGAAGAGATAAAGAATGGTTGCTATCTTTGCCTAAAAATACTATTACATCATGGGTGGGATGTATTTCTTTATTTATGACTAAATTTTCCCCACCTGCAAATACTATGAAACTTCGATCTAATATTACAAGCTTTAGACAGGAAGAGCGTGAGCCACTAAAGCTTGGATGGGAGAAGATAAAAGAATGCCTAAGAAACTGTCCTAGTCATGGGATGGAAGATTGGTTAATCCTCCATTTATTTTACAATGCTCTTAATCCTGTATCTAAGTCTATGCTTGATACTGCAGCTGGAGGAACATTCATGGGTAAACATATTACCGAAGCAAAGCAGCTGCTAGACAATATGCAAGACAACCATGCCCAATGGCCTGTGGAAAGATCAAACACGAAGAAGGTGAACTCTGTCTCACCACAAGAGAACGAAGATCTCAATGCTAAGTTGGATAATCTCATACTAGCCGTAAAAGGTAAGGAAACTCAGGTAAGATCCACCCCCGAAACAAATATTGGAGTAATAGAATTTGTAGCTCGTAATGATTACAATCCTGACTGGAAGAAGAGTTACAATCCTAACTTTAAGAAACACTATGCTAGTCCTGCAGGAAATTTTAATAATAATATGGGAAATAGTAATGGTAGTCTCCCAGAAACACTGAAGTCTTTCATAGACTCACAAAACGAACAAAATAATATTCTAGTTAAAATCACGGAGAACCATGATGCCATGCTTGGTAAACTATCTAACCAAGCTATTAGTTTGATAAATGATTTATAGGCCCTTCAAGAATGAACAAGGATTATTGAGGCACAACGAGTTAAGATAACCGAGAGTCAAAGTCTCATTCTAGCTAAGTTTGCAGGTAAAGCTGAGCCCAATCCTGTTGAGGAACTCAAAATGATGAGGATCCAAAGGGAGGAGCCTGAAGAACTTAACTATAGTAATGCCCCTTTACCAAGCTACATCATCAAAGATCTCGTAAAAAGGATCAACGTCAAAATTATAGTAAGTGAAGGTAATGATGAAGCCATGTATCAACACTTTGTTGATCAAGTTGCAATTAAGGTACGTGAGCTTGAAGAAGAATACAAGAAAATCGCTGAAAAATTACTTGTTAAACTAGATGACATATTTGAGCCTACTATTAAGATAAAAATTGGAAACAATGAGATAGCTGCACTTTGTGATCTAGGTGCAAGCATCTCAACAATTCCAAAGAGTCTTTTCAACAAGCTAAATCTTGTCTCCTTTGAAATTACTGAGTTAAAATTGCATCTAGGAGATTCTACCTACAAACAAGCTATAGGGATTAAGGAGAACACTTTAGTTTACATCAAAGGCTGTCCTGCTCTAATTGATTTTGTTATTGTTTACATGCCTGAAGATACAGTTGCTCCTATAATTATAGGTCGTCCTTTCTTAAGAACTATTAAGGCTTTGATTAATCTGTATGAAGGGAACATGAAGCTGCAATTTCCTTCGCGGGATCCTTTTGTTATTCATTTCCCAAGAAGAAAGCCAAGCATGACGAGAAGGAGGCCATCACTTTGAAGGCCAATTACTTTGGAGTGGGTGTTCCACTCATTTGGCCCAAGTGAGTACCATCAAGGTCAAGATATTGACCACAAAAGAACGCTCCATAGGAGGCAACCCATGTGAAATAAAGGTTTGAGTTAAGTTTTTAGTTCTAGTTTAAGTTTTTGTTTAATAAAGAGTGCTAGAAAACTCCATTCGAGGAGAAGCAATTTGGTAGTACTTAAAATTCTGCTTTATTCATGCTATTGTTGGTCGACAATATTTGCTGTCAATTTTCTGTCAAGAACAAGGTATATCACTAAGTAACAAGAAAAGAAATAGTCTACAAAGAAACGGAAAATGTTTGATGCACACAGAGAGTTTAACGACCAACTATACGGTGGGAATAAAAAATTCCAGCCTTATAGTTCCGGTCGTATAGTTATCTTTGCCATCGAAATTTTTTCTTCAATATGTACTGAAAGTTTAATGACCAACTATATGGTGGGAATAAAAATTCCGGCTGTATAGTTCTGGCCGTATACATATCAATGCCTCTGTCCAGTTTCTTTTCATATGTTCTGAGAGTTTAACGACCAACTATACGACGGGAATAAAAATTCCGGCCGTATAGTTCCGGTCGTATAGATATATATGCCTTTGCAAATTTTCTTTCGCAGAGACAGAAAGTTTAACGACTAACTATACGGTCAGAACATTTTGTTCTGCCCGTATAGTTGCGTCCGTATAGCTGTGCCGCCAGGAGGAAGACCTAATATTTTGACAGAACACCAACTATACAGCCGGAACGCATGTTCCGCCCATATAGTTGTGCCCGTATAGTTGCGTCCGACCACAAAATCGCACGGGAAGGTACTCCCAACTCCAAAACATCAATCCTTTTACTCTCTTCTACCTCCAAACTCTCTCAAAACCTCAAGGGATCTTCATCTCTGCTCAATTTCGTTCGATTTCCTCGCACACAAGTGATCTACGGTATGTTTCTCCTCCGATCCTCTAATTAATTTCTACAAATTCATCTTCATTATCAATCTAGGGTGAGACCTACTATGAACTTATTGCCATGATTTTCTTACCTAGATTATTATCTTGAGGAGATTATTTAATGTGTTTAGATGAGGAATATATTATACTTACCGTTGTTGGATCAAAAAGTTTTATTTTTGCCTTTATCCAATGTTTTTAGAAGATGAATACAAGGAGCCAAACTCGTGCTCATTCCACCGCTAGCGCTTCTCAGGCTATTGCTCGGGAACGCATGGGGATACGGTTCAGGAATGAGGCCCATCATGAACGCTTCAACAAAATCAAGAACCGCGAAGTGAAGGCCACCAAGTGGGCTTGCCCCCTTATATTGAACCAACTCGGTATTTCTGATGACTTCAGTTTACTTTGCAATAGAGTTGTACTGCAAAACTTTGTGTACAATGATGTACCTACTTATCGCCGCTTAACCATTGAATTTCTTAGTTCATTGCAAAGCACCATTAAACTGTTGGAGATATGCCCTAGAGGTAATAATAAATGTAGTTATTATTATATATCTTTGTGTTTATGATAAATGTTTACATTCATGCTATAATAGTATTAACAAGGAAACCATTAATACTTGTGTGATTTGTAAACTTAATTTGAAGTCCCTAGTATAGCCTCTATACTTCACTAGCTTGTTGGTTGATTGATGATGTGGTTTCTTTGTCATGAACATTGAGATGTTATCAACAACAAGATCATATCGTTAGGAGAATGATATGGTGGACATACTCCTATAGACAAGCATAGCATAAAGATCAAGTCATTTCAATAGTTCAATTGCTATATGCTTTCTGATACATAGTAACCTAATTCCTTCGACCATGAGATCATGCATATCACCTTTACTGGATGGATGCTTTGATGTCATCAAACACCACACCGTAACAGGGTGGCTATAAAGGTGACATTGAGTGTTCGGAAAGTATTGGTTGAAACACATGGATCAAGAGTGGGATTTGTCCATCCACATGACGGATAGATATTCTCTGGGCCCTCTCGGTGAAATGTCATCCAATTAGCTTGCAAGCATGTGACTTGGTCACAAGGGATCACATATCACGGAACGAAAAGAGTACTTATCGATGCGAGGATGAACTAGGTATGCGAGATACTGCGATCATAACCTCGGATAAGTAACATATCGTGAGACAAAGGGAAATTGGTATCGTATGTAAGTGGTTCATTCGATCAAAGTAATCGTAGAAATATGTGGGAGCCATATGAATTTCCAGATTCCTCTATTGGTTATTGTTCGAGAAGTGTCTCGATCATGTCGCATAATTCACGAACCGTAGGGAGACACACTTAAGGATTGACGTTGTTTGAGTAGTTATGGTATTATGAGAAAGAGACCGAATGTTGTTCGAGTCTCGGATGGGATCCGGGATATCACGAGGTGATCCGGAATGGTCCGGAGAATAAGATTCATATAAGGAAAGTTTCGTTTGAGTTGGGGAATGGTTAGGTGTTTTCATCGGGAACATTCTAGAAGGTCCCGGAATGTCGGCACTCCGGAGGGAAGGGTACATGAGTGTGTCATTACATATTGGAATGATTGCATCATGTACTAAGTATTCTTGTTGTCCCAAATAAAGGATTTATTTAAATCCTAAATTGAAAAGTCAAGCAGCTAGTTTGAAAGTCAAGCAGCGATTTTGGGAAGTGGGAAAAGAGGAGGAGAGGTGGAGGCCGAGTTGGAGGAGGGTTCCTCCCTGGCGGCGCACCTCCCTAGGCCGAGTTGGGGAGGAACTCCTCCCTTGGCCGCCAGCCCTCCAACCTATATAAGGAGGGCAGGGCTCCCTCCTAGACACAAGTTTCCTATCCTCTAAACTAAACCCTATATCTAGAACACGGTTTAGAGCTAATTGGTTAAGACCCTTCTAAATGGTTAAGAGCCTTCTAATTGGAGTGACTAAATACTAGACCACAAATAGCCTCTATCAAAAGCTCCACCATACTACACCGGCAAGGCGAAGCCTCATGATTTCCCTCTACCTCGGTACCACGCCGTTGTCTGCGGAATCACGGGAGAGTGCTACAACCTCCATTTTGCTGGAACAAGGGAGAGGAAGGTCTTCGTCAGTACGAACGTGTGACCGATTGCGGGCGCTCGGAGGCATGGCCGGAAGGATCGCTTCACGCGATCTTGAGATCGGAAAGAGTACGACTACATCACCCACGAGAATCTGCTCTCGTTAAACACTTTGGAATCTTCGAGGTGAGTTATTCCATCGACTCGTTGCTGCAATCTAGTAGATAGATCTTGGCTTGTTTGTTTGTATGCGATAGAAATTTTTTGTTTTCCATGCTACGAACCCCTACAGTGGTATCAGAGCCGTGTCTATATGTAGATCTGTTGCACGAGTAGAACACAATGGTCATTGTGGGCGTTGATGCTTTTATTGTAGATTTCTTTTTGTGTACTTTGCATCTTGCGGTATGTTGGGATGAAGCGGCCCGGGCTAACCTTACATGACATCGTTCATGAGACTTGCTCCACGCTTGACATGCAACTCGATTTGCATAAGTGGCTTTATGGTGCTGTTTCTCCTAGCATAGTAAAGATCCAATTTACAACGGGTGATCAACAATGCTAGTATCAATGTTGTGGTTCTTGTTCGTAGTTAGAACGACACTTATGGAAAGCCCCAAACCACGTAAAATATGCAAAAGAAAGTAGAAGCGTCTAACTTTGTTTTGCGAGGGGTGCGATGATGTGATATGGCCATGATTGTGATTATATTTGATGTATGCAATGTTCCTTATTGTAAGTTGGCAACGGCAGGGAGCCATATGGTTGTCTTTAATTTTATTAAGACTCAGGTGTCTATTCAAAATAGTTGTAATAGTTGAAGCTGGTGGACGACAACCATGAAGAAGCGTCAATGACCTTGATGCTATGCCGGTGATGATGGAGATCATATTCGTGCTTGAAGATGGAGATCGGAAGCACAAAGAAGAAAGGCCATATCATATCACATATTATGAATTGCATGTGATGTTAATCCTTTATGCATCTTGTATTGCTTAGTAGACGACGGTAGCATTATAAGATGATCCTCATGCACATAAATTTCAAGTTCTAAAGTGTTCACCCTTAGTATGCACCGTTGCCAAAGCTTGCTGCTTCGAAACACCACGTGATGATCGGGTGTCTTTGATTCCGCGGGTGAATACAACGTAAGCAAGCCAGATTTGCTTATGCGGTAGCTAAGGTTTGATCTTGACGAGCCTAGCATGCAGTACATGGCCTCAGGAACACGGATCGCGAAGGCAAAGCATGAATCATATAGTAGATATGATGAACATGATGATTGTTCGCCATTAAAACTATATCAGCTCTCGTGATGATCGGTGTTGATGTAGTGGATTTGGTTCGTGTGATCACTAAAACAATGTGAGGGATGTTGTTTTGAGTGGGAGTTCACCTAGTTTAATTTCATTAATTAATTTGAACTCAATTTGTCATAAACTTAGTCTAAACTATTGCAAATATGTTGTAGATCAATGGCAGCCCTACCATCAATTTTAATGCGTTCCTAGAGAAAGAAAAGTTGAAAACAATGGAAGCAACTTCATGGATTGGTTCCGCAATTTGAGGATTGTCCTCACGGTGGTAATTTGACCTATGTGCTGGATGCACCGCTAGGTGACCCACCTGCAGCTGATGCTACCGATGAAGTAAAGAATGTTTACCTCGCTCGGAAGAATCAGTACTCCATAGTTCAGTGTGCTATCTTGTATGGTTTAGAATAGGAGCTTCAGAAAAGATTTGAAGAGTCAGATCCATATGATATTGTCGAGGATCTCAAATTAATCTTTGAGACTCATGCGGCAATTGAAAGTTATGAAGCTTCTGAAAAGTTCTTTAACTGCAAGATGGAAGAGGGTAGCTCGTCGGTGAGCATGTGCTTAAGATGTGCTGGCACGCAAATAAACTTCAAAGTTTGGGTATAGTGATTCCTAATACTTTGGGAGTTTACCGCATCCTCCAATCACTACCACCAAGTTACAAGAACTTTGTGATGAACTACAACATGCAGAACATGAACAAAGAGTTGCCAGAACTATTTGCTATGTTGAAATCTGCAGAAGTGGAGATCAAGAAAGAGCACCAAGTGTTGATGGTCAATAAGACCACCAAATTCAAGAAAGGCAAGTCTAAGCAGAAGGGACACTTCAAGAAGGGTGGTAAGAAAGTTACCACGCCCGACGAAGAAGACCAAGGCTGGACCTAAGCCCTCGAAAGTGCTTTACCGCAAGGGAGAAGGTCCTTTGAGCGGAATTGCCCAAGGTACTTGGCGGATTTGAAGAACGGCAACATCAAGAAGAAAGGTATATCTGATATACATGTTATTGATGTGTATCTCACTAGTACCGTAGTAGTGCACGGGTATTTGAATCTGGTTCGGTTGCTCATATTTGTAACTCGAACAGAGGCTGCAGAATAAACGGAAGCTAGTGAAGAGCGAGGTGACGATGCGCGTAGAAGCGGATCAAAGGTTGATGTGATCGCGGTGACACGCTACCTCTTCATCTACCATCGGGATTAGTTTTATACTTAAATAATTGTTATTTGGTGCTGCGTTAAGCATGAACATTATATCGGATCTTGTTTATTGTAGACGGTTACTTGTTTAAATCCGAGAATAATGGTTGTTCGATTTATATGAGTAATATGTTTTACGCACATGCACCTTTGATAGATGGTCTATTCATGTTGAATCTCGATAGTAGAAATACACATATTAATAACATTGAAGCTAAACGATTGAAATCAGCGATAACTCGACCTATATGTGGCAATCGTCGTCTTGGTCACATTGGGTGAAACGATGAAGAAACTCCATTCGATGGACTTCTTGAATCACTTGATTTTGAATCACTTGAAAGATGCGAGGCATGTCGATGGGTAAAATGACTAAGACTCCATTTTACGGTATGATGGAGCGAGCTACGGACTTATTGGAAATCATACATACCGATGTGTGTGGTCCAATGAATGTAGCATCGTGATGGTTATCGTTATGTTCTTACCTTCACGGATGACTTAAGTAGATATGGGTATATCTATTTCATGAAACATAAGTCCGAAACTTTCGAGAAGTTTAAGGAGTTTCAAAGTGAGGTAGAGAATCAACGTAACAAGAAGATTAAATTTCTACGTTCTGATCGTGGAGGTGAATATCTAAGTTACGAGTTTGGCGAGCATTTAAGGAAATGTGGAATACTTTCGCAGTTGACACCGCCGGGAACACCACAGCGTAATGGTGTGTCTGAACGTCGTAATCGAACTCTCTTAGATATGGTTCGTTCTATGATGTCACTTACAGATCTACCACTATCATTTTGGGGTTATGCATTAGAAACAGCCGCATTCACTTTAAATAGGGCACCGTCTAAATCCGTTGAAACGACACCATATGAATTATGGTTTGGGAAGAAACCTAAATTGTCGTTCCTTAAAGTTTGGGGATGCGAAGCCTATGTAAAGAAGTTACAGCCGGACAAGCTTGAACCCAAAGCGGAAAAATGCGTCTTCATAGGATACCCGAAGGAAACTATTGGGTATACCTTCTATCATAGATCCGAAGGCAAAATCTTCGTTGCTAAGAATGGATCCTTTCTAGAGAAGGAATTTCTCTCGAAAGAAGTGACTGGAAGGAAAGTAGAACTCGACGAGGTTGTCGAACCTTCTCTCGAAATTACGAGTAGCGCAGCACCGGAAGAAGTTCCTGTGGTGCCTGCACCAATAAGAGAGGAAGCTAATGATGGTGATCATGAAACTTCGGTTGAAGTTGCTACAGAGCCTCGGAGGTCAACGAGAACTCGTACCACTCCAGATTGGTATGATTCCGTTATGAATGTCATGTTGGTGGACAACACCGATGACCCGAGACATATGAGGAAGCGATGATGAGCCCAGATTCCAATAAATGGCAAGAAGCCATGAAATCCGAGATTGGATCCATGTACGAAAACCACGTATGGACTTTGGTGGACTTACGGATGGCGGAAGGCTGTCGAGAACAAATGGATTTTCAAGAAGAAAACAGATCTTGATGGTAATGTTATCGTCTATAAAGCTCGACTTGTCGCAAAAGGGTTCGACAAATTCAAGGAGTTGACTACGATGAGACTTTCTCACCAGTAGCGAAGCTAAAGTCTGTGAGGATTATGTTAGCAATCGCTGCATATTATGATTATGAGATATGGCAGATGGATGTCAAAACAGCATTCCTCAATGGAGACATTGATGAAGAGTTGTATATGATACAACCCAAAGGTTTTGTCGATCCTAAAGATGTTAACAAGGTATGCAAGCTTCAACGGTCCATCTATGGATTGAAGCAAGCATCCCGAAGTTGGAATCAACGTTTTGATAAGGTAATCAAAAGTTTTGGTTTTATACAAACTTATGGAGAAGCTTGTATTTACAAGAAAGTGAGTGGGAGCTCTGAGCATTCTTAATACTGTATGTGGATGACATATTGTTGATTGGGAATGATGTAGACCTTCTTAATAGTGTCAAAGAGTATTTGAGTAATAGTTTTTCAATGAAAGATCTTGGCGAAGCAGCTTACATATTAGGCATAAAGATTTATAGAGATAGATCGAAACGCCAAATATCATTGTCACAAAGTACATATTTGGACAAAGTTCTAAAGAGGTTTGGAATGGAAGATAGCAAGAAAGGGTTCTTGCCCATGTTGCCCAATACGACCTTGAGTAAAACTCAAAGTCCGACATCGGCAGAAGATAGAGAAAGGATGAGTAAGACTCCCTATGCATCAGCCATAGGATCTCTAATGTATGCCATGCTATGTACTAGACCCGACATTGCATATGCTGTTAGTTTAACTAGCAGATATCAAAGTGATCCAGGAGTGGATCATTGGAATGATCAAAAACATCCTTAAGTACTTGAGAAGAACTAAGGATATGGTTCTTTCTTATGGAGGTGATGAACAGCTCGTTGTTAATGGTTACACCGATGCTAGTTGGAACACCGATCCGGATGATTCTAAATCACAATCTGGATACGTATTTATTTTGAATGGTGCAGCAGTTAGCTGGAGGAGTGCAAAGCAAAGCGTTGTGGCGAGATCTTCAACTGAATCGGAATACATGGCTGCTTCGGAGGCTTCACAAGAAGCGATATGGATGAAAGAGTTCATTACAGAGCTGGGTGTGGTTCCTAGTGCTCTGGACCCAAAGACTATCTACTGTGATAACATGGGCGCCATAGCCAATGCGCAAGAACCAAGGTCACACAAGAAGCTGAAGCATATCAAGCTACGTTTTCACGCTATTCGAGAACATATCCAGGATGGGGATATAAAGATTTGCAAAGTACACACAGATCTGAATGTGGCGGATCCGTTGACTAAACCTCTCCCGAGGGCAAAACATGACCAACACCAAACTGCCATGGGTGTTCGGTATATTACCATGTAATCTAGATTAGATGACTCTAGTGCAAGTGGGAGACTGTTGGAGATATGCCCTAGAGGTAATAATAAATGTAGTTATTATTATATATCTTTGTGTTTATGATAAATGTTTACATTCATGCTATAATAGTATTAACAAGGAAACCATTAATACTTGTGTGATTTGTAAACTTAATTTGAAGTCCCTAGTATAGCCTCTATACTTCACTAGCTTGTTGGTTGATTGATGATGTGGTTTCTTTGTCATGAACATTGAGATGTTATCAACAACAAGATCATATCGTTAGGAGAATGATATGGTGGACATACTCCTATAGACATAGCATAAAGATCAAGTCATTTCAATATTTCAATTTATATATGCTTTCTGATTCATAGTAAGCTAATTCCTTCGACCATGAGTTCATGCATATCACCTTTTCTGGATGGTTGCTTTGATGTCATCAAACACCACACCGTAACAGGGGGGCTATAAAGGTGACATTGAGTGTTCGGAAAGTTTTGGTTGAAACACATGGATCAAGAGTGGGATTTGTCCATCCACATGACGGATAGATATTCTCTGGCCCTCTCGGTGAAATGTCATCCAATTAGCTTGCAAGCATGTGACTTGGTCACAAGGGATCACATATCACGAACGAGAAAAGAGTACTTATCAAGAACGAGGATGAACTAGGTATGCGAGATACCGATCATAACCTCGGATAAGTAACATATCGTGAGACAAAGGGAAATTGGTATCGTATGTAAGTGGTTCATTCGATCGCAAAGTAATCGTAGAAATATGTGGGAGCCATATGAATTTCCAGATTCCTCTATTGGTTATTGTTCGGAGAAGTGTCTCGATCATGTCTGCATAATTCACGAACCGTAGGGAGACACACTTAAGGATTGACGTTGTTTGAGTAGTTATGGTATTATGAGAAAGAGACCGAATGTTGTTCGAGTCTCGGATGGGATCCGGGATATCACGAGGTGATCCGGAATGGTCCGGAGAATAAGATTCATATAAGGAAAGTTCCGTTCGGAGTTGGGGAATGGTTCCGTGTTTTCATGGGAACATTCTAGAAGGTCCGGAATGTCCGCACTCGGAGGGGAAGGGTACATGAGTGTGTCATTACATATTGGAATGATTGCATCATGTACTAAGTATTCTTGCTGTCCCAAATAAAGGATTTATTTAAATCCTAAATTGAAAAGTCAAACGGCTAGTTTGAAAGTCAAGCAGCTTTTGGGAAGTGGGAAAAGAGGAGGAGAGGTGGAGGCCGAGTTGGAGGGGAATTCCTCCCCTTGGCCGGCGCACCTCCCTAGGCCGAGTTGGGGAGGAACTCCTCCCCTTGGCCGGCCAGCCCTCCAACCTATATAAGGAGGGGCAGGGCTCCCCTCCTAGACACAAGTTTCCTATCCTCTAAACTAAACCCTAGATCTAGACCCCGGTTTAGAGCTATTTGGTTTAGAGCCTTCTAATTGGTTTAGAGCCTTCTAATTGGTGTGTCTAATTACTAGACCACTAATAGCCTCTCTCATAAGCTCCACCATACTCGCACCGGCTTAAGGCGAAGCCTCAGGATTTCCCTCTACCTCCGGTACCACAGTGTCTTCTTGCGGAATCACGAGGAGAGTGCTACAACCTCCGCTGCGCCTGGAACAAGGAGAGGAAGGTCTTCGTCGAACCTGGAGCGCGGAAGGAAGGATCTCTACGCGATCTTGAGATCGGAAAGAGTACGACTACATCACCCACGAGAATCTGCTCTCGTTAAACACTTTGGAATCTTCGAGGGTGAGTTATTCCATCGACTCGTTGCTGCAATCTAGTAGATAGATCTTGGCTTGTTTGTTTGTATGCGATAGAAATTTTTTTGTTTTCCATGCTACGAACCCCTACATAAACAACGGCAAGGAGAGGATACTATTTCTTTCCATCTGATGAACAACAACTACACCTTAACATTAGATGAATGGTGCGCCTATTTTAATTTTCAAAACAATGATATTCATGCTTTACGCGCATCCTTTACTGGCCTAGAACCTACCCCTAAACAATACTATAATGGAATGAGTTTCACTACTAGAATAAACAAGGGGAAGAATATTCAACATCCTGCAATTCGTTATTTGTTCTATGTTTTTGCTAACACCTTGCAGGCACGAAATGAGTTCACGAGACTCAATGAGGAGGACATACTAGTCCTCGCAAAGGCTGCTTACATCAAGTGCGGCTTGTCACTCAACTTGGGCGCCATCTTGTGTGCTACTTAGAGCACCAAGCCTCCCAAAGTAAGGACCAATTATAGGGGGAGGCGTCATCACCGTACTTGCCACTACCCTAGGCCTCGACCTAAGTGAGTTGCAACCTGTACTAGGTGAGACACATGTTGGTTTCTCCACCTTGAGAGCCTGTGGAATGCTCACTAGGAGAGGTGGTGCTTATTACCTGCATATTGCCGGAGCTGGGCGTATCTACCCTGCTCCTATGCCTAATGGTGTTTTCTCTATCGAGGAAGGACGTTTGCTATATGATTCGTAGGTTGAGCAACACCAACCCAAGGAAGAGATTCCGAAGGAGGATGAGGACCAAGAGTAGGAGCAAGAAGTTCCTTATCAAGAGGAGCAGCCACAAACCCGTTTTGCCACATACCAAGATTTCCAAGGACTTGGAGGGACTGTGGAGAGGATGCATAGACTCTCTTTGAACCTCCGAGAATCAACAAGTAACCTCTCAACTCAATTTGCGAACTAGAGTAACAACTTTTTCCTGCCACCACAATCATTTGAAGGGCTTGCAAAAGCCTAAGCTTGGGGAAGTTTCCACATGTATCTTTATTTGGCGTTTATTTGCTTTTATTTAGAGGTTGTGTTTTAAGCACTCATGTTGGTTTCCCCAACACTTTTACCTTTAGTTCTTTCTATTTTGATTTCGAAATTTTGTAGCCGAGCTTTGCCGCCAATTTTCTATTCTTTAAAGTTCCTCTCTTGAAAACCAGAAAAATATTTCACCATTTTTCCTTATTTTCCCTCTTTCTCTTCTTTTCCGCCTCGAGGTCTTCATATATTTGCAGGAGAGTGGTCGACTTCAAGTTTCCAAGAAACAAATAAAAAGGAAGAGAGAAGTGGAACCAAACATGAGAGGTATGCCTTATGACGCCCCACTTTTGAAGTTTGAGAAACCCATGCTAGTTAGTAGTAAATGTTGAGATATTATATTGGTGGAGTGAGTCCTTGTATTGTCGTAAGATTTTCCTTTGCAAGGGTATTTAATTGGGTACGTTTTGTTCCAGCTCTCATAAGTAACCAAGTCTTGCCTAAAAAATGATAAACAATTGTAATAAGAAAAAGTCTCACAATTGAAGGCTTGGGTGTTGTCGTGTTTAGTCTTGAAGGCTTATTTCTAGAGATACTCAACACCACTAAAAATGTTGATTGACTTGATAACTCTCTTTGAAAGGATTTGTTCTATTGAATTAATGTTTAGCGGTTTTTGTGAGCATGCCAAAGTTTCACTTGTTAATCATAAGAATGATATAGCTTTATGCGTGTTAAACTTCATGGGATGCCAACAACTACGCTGGCCTACGAACGATCTTCATGGAGGAAACTCCTAGATTTCGGCTATGAGTTGACTAAACACTTGTAGCAGCAATGCTATAGTGGGTAAGATTCTTGGCACTCCCGGGTAGTTGTAATCATGATGGAATCACTCCTCTGGCTGTTATGAGAAATCATTATGCAAAAGGAATAAAAACCTTAGTGATGCCACGAGTGGCCATCATAGCCTGATAAACTAATATATTTTTTTGGCATGCTCTCAATTACTTAAAAACTGAAATTCTTGAAGGGCAATGAATAGAAAAGTAGTGCCTAAAAAGTCTTGATTTATTTATGTGAAAGAATTGAAATACTCTAGTGTATATGCTTTTCATGACAACTCTCACACTCTTAATCTACATGATTGTACTTTATTGTTCAAAGGCAAGCCTATGAGTTGATTACTTGACATGGAATAAAGTTTACTCATTTGAATTATCCATGTTTACAAAAAATTTGCTACACTATAAGGATGCATGAAACCCGTATGATATGCTTGCCATTACTCTATCTATGCTGAAGTTTTTCAGATTTATAAAGTGGAGGAAACATGAGACTACTAATCATGAGTAAGATCACCATCTCATTATTTTAGTTTAAATGTTGAGTTCCTTTTTGATTTTTGTTTTCTTGCTCAGGATGATCAAGTTTAAGCTTGGGGAGGTTGATGGCTCTGAAATATAGCCATCTACATCCACATTTAAACTGGATATTAATCATATTCTTGATGAAATATCTCTCTAAACCCTGCCACTAATGCTAATATTCAGAGGGGTATGTAGTCCTCTCTTTTATATTTTTCCTGCGCAAATAACATCGTATAAAGGAGGGAATCACTATATTCAAGTCAAATATACGAGATTTCCAACAAACAGAAGAAACTAGGAGCCGTACAACGGAGGTAGACGCTTTAACGACCAACTATACGACCAGAGCAAAAATTCTGGCCATATAGCTCAGGTCGTATAGTTGGCGCTGCCACCGTTAGGTCAAACAAAACAACTTTCTTGAAGGGACCCCTAGATAAGAAGCCTCGAGCGATGAAAAAACAAGCCCTGAAGAAGCTAGACCTCGCAAAAAGTCTCTGCCACAAATCACCAGCCGCCTCCATATCCCCTTCTCCATCTCCATAGCCATATTCCACCACTTGTAATAGTAGATCTCTTCTCTGATTGGCGACATTGTAAGACTATTACTATCAATCTTATGATTTTTATTATAATGTTTGTGATTGTTGATCTCATCTCTATGTGTGAGTAATTCTCCTTGGGCTAAGGGCTTCAGCCTAGCCATGTAGCAATTGTGCATGTGATTTATCATAGATGGGACCGTGTATTAGTTTGTATGACAGGATGATTATTGTATCCTCTCTTGACTCAATCCAAGGACTTGTCAGGTACCCAAGACCCCGAGGGTTGAGCCAGGTATAGGGAGTATGACTGATGACTGATCTACAGGTTGGGAACCCCAATGACAGAAGGGGTAGTACGGTTGTATGTGAGGGATTTTCTTGGGATTAATGGTGACATCACTATGCATATCATTATTTTTCTTTCTTCTATGGATGAGACTAGTAGGTTATTGCTATAAGCGATTGTGGAGGAAATAGCAATTATGGATGCACTACCCACATATAATTTATCTTACTCTAACAAGTACACGCATACTTTATTTCTATCTTTTATTCCCATCAGATGTTTTGCACAGCTAGAGGTGAAACTGAACGCCCTAGGCCCTCTCTCCATCATCGACTACAACAAAAATATGCAAGTTATTAGTCCGGTAAAAACACAAAAGGAATTCTAAAACTCCCGAAGGTCTGTTAAAGAAACTTCACTACTATACGCATTCGGTTCCCGATGATTCTATAACTTAGGTCTACTAGGGAAAAAGAAGCTATACTACATCCGTAATCTGGATCGAAGGTATCATGATGCACTTGGGAGAACGCAAATTTACCATCTATATCCCTCTTTTATTGCAGTGCTCCTCGGATTCTTGTTTCCGGAGCACGGATAGAAGAGGAATTTTGTATTCTAGAAAGAGGTGAAGCATGTTTGAATGGACGCGCGAGATATCTTAATGGATGGGAGCGATGTTTGGGCGCCATACCAAAATTTTGAGGTTGAAGCTTCTAGCATATGCTACTCTGGCGTGGGACTTCTCTGATGCGCTGTCACTGTCTAGACCCACACGCCAGCGAGAGTTGCTTTCCAGCATTTAAATGAGTTTCTAGGCATTTGCTGAACTTTTCGAACAATTCAAGGCTTTCAGGAAGATTAAAATCATCCAAAAAAGGTGACCAAGGTCATGAAAATAGTTTATGATGATGTGTCCGCATTTGGTAGATCGACGCATCTTGGCAAATCAACCAATATGCCTGGTTCCAAATTTGAAGTTTGTTTTCGATTTCCATGTAACAACAATGTGTTTTGTTGTGGAGCAACTAGAAAGATAATGTCTCAAAATGCCACCACCCCCATTTTTCACACAATGTATAATGCCCTTTCAAGCTTCAAGGCTAAATTTGTGCAATAAAATAATTTTTGGTGCTGGATGTGTGAATGGATGGGCGGGATATTTTGGCGCTCTGCCTAAATTTTGAAGTTGAAGATTCTAATGTACACTACTACCACTTGGGATGTTGACACCGTGAGATAGACCCATAGGCCTGTATACTTTCTAGCATTTAATGAGCTTATAGACATCTGTGAAAATTAATGAACATTAATTCAAAGGCTTTCAAACAAGATGACCAAGGTCACAACCATAGTTTCTATACCGTGTCCATGTTTTGTACTACTCCATACATTGAAGTATCTTCACCAATCAAGCTTACAAACATGTCCATATTTGGTAGATCGGTGCATCTTGGCATTTCAAGCAATTGTTTACAAAAACGGATTCCAGATTTGATGGATAATGCCATACTTTCATGAATTTCCAAGCTTCCTAGCTAAAGATGTGCAATAAAATGACGTTTTGACAATTTAAAGTAAGTATGTCTAATTATGAACTACAAAGTGTGTGATATAGCTTGCTCTTGACTTTCTAAAAATAATTTAAAGGTACCGAATTAGTCAAATATTGAAGAACCTCCAGAGTTATGCAAGATTTCAACTTTTTGATGTGAATGGTAATGACACCAAATTTGGGCATTTCAATACAAAAATAAAGAAACAAAATATAAAACAAAATAGGACCATTTTTTCTCTATAGGTGTCTCACTGTGTGCATTAGGTACTTTCCATGAAAAATATATAATTTGAAAATATAGTCTTACGGTTTAGGTTTTATGGGTTGTTTAGGGTTTAGTGTTTATTTGCTTTATGCCTATTTCCCTCTAGGTTTTAGGGTGCTCCTCGGGTTCATGTTTCCGGAGCAGGGATAGAAGCGGAATTATGCATTCTAAAAAAAGATGAAGTATGTCTGAATGGATGTGCGGGATATTTGAATGGATGCGTGCGATGTTTGGGCGAGTGCCAAAATTTGAGGTCGAAGCTTCTAATATACGCTGCTCCGACGTGGGGCTGCTCAAATGCGCTGCTACCCTCTAGACCAGCATGCTAATGAGAGTTGCTTTCCAGCATTTAAATGAGTTTTTAGGCATTTGCTGAAATTATCGAACAATTGAAGGCTTTCAAAAAGATGACCATCGTCCCAAAAAAGGTGACCAAGGTCATGGCCATAATTTATGATGACATGTCCGCATTTGGTATATCGGTGCATCTTGGCAAATCAACAAATATGTCTGGTTCCAAATTTGAATTTTATTTTCGAATTTACAAATTTGGCACCTTTTCAAAAAAATAGGGACAAAATTAAATATATGTTGAAATAAAGCCATTCGTGCGCAATGGAATGTTATGTGCATTAGTTTCCATGGTAAAACATAAACTTGTATTTTGACAATTTTTTGTTCAATTTTGATCTATGGTGACTAGCAGGTGGGCCACATATATGGTTGTGCCCAAAGCAGGGTAGGTCAGGATTTCCAAAGTTATCCCTTCCCACCCCTTCGCTATATGTAATAACTTCCACCCTCCGCTGCCTAGACCCTCACCCCATTGCCCACAAAATATACGCACTCACGGCTGCTCCTCATCACCACCGTATGTGAAGAAGCTTTCCCTACCTGTCGGTCTTCTTGAGATGCAGCGGTGGACACATAGATCCCACAGTTGTCGTTCTATCTCTAGCTCGATATGGTTGGCATTTTATTGCCCTTTCGCACGATCTGCCTCCTCAAATACGTAGTTTACTTTGTCCTTAATCTGCATGGTCATAATTTATTCTGCGCTCGATCTATGTTCTTAAATACCTTTGGCGATTATTGGTGTCAATATGTTTGCTGAACTACATAGGCATATATAGTTTTTGTACTCCATCTATATGTTTCCTGCTTTTATTTTAATAAGAACAAACCTTGTATGTCATAATTAAATAGATGGGCAGATTTTGGATAGAGATTTCTCCATTAGGCAGCGCTAAACATATCCTTGGTGTTCTACGATTTATGGAGTTTGTTAGAGCTCACTGTGACAACTCAAAAGTACATGTCCCCTGCCGGTTGTGTGTGAATTGGTGGGTGCTGCCTAAAAGTATTGTGGAAGACCATATTTTTATATTTGGGATGCTAAGCACATATGTTAGATGGGTATTTCATGGTGAACCATATGATCATCCATATGAACCAGGGGAAGCACATCTTTATCATCAATATCAAGTAGGGGGAGCAGATGTTGATCATCTAGATCAACTAACAGAGGCAGCTCCTGAGCATCTAGATCAACTTGCACAAGGGGGAGGAGAGAAAAAGCGCAAGCTGCATGAAACGGGTTCCATTTCTGGTACTTACGCTATGCCAGAAGACAAGGTATATTTGTATTACAAAAAATGTTCAGGTTGTGTGTCTTTGATGTTTCTCTATAAACGTATTTGTTCCCTGCTGCTAGAGCTCATTGTGACAACTCAAAAGTACATGTCCCCTGCCGGTTAATCTACTTATCATAGAAGCAGACAACTGAAGAGGACTTTGATGGTAATGATGATGACATGTTCATTCATGAGCCTGCACCTGAGGCTGTGGATCGGGTACATTGCTTCTAGATGGAGTTGATGTAGGGCTTTTGATCATCAAGGGTGTACTTTTGGTGCCGTAAGGGTAGTCTCATGACCACTAGCCTAGCTGCAAAACTCTTGGGGTTTAGAGCTATCCCATGATTGGTTTGCTACTGTCATAGTTTTGTAATATGGAGCTACCTTAAGATTTCTAGGCCTTTGTTAGCAGAACTATAATTGGAAACTATTCCGTATATTAGTATATATGTGTGTGTTTTTGTGTGTGTTTCTAGTTTGAAATCTGAGCTTATGCTTTTATTGGTTCCTAAATGGTTTTTGAGGCCCAAGCGCTGGTGCCCTATGCTGCAACTACCGCCGTCTTGTCTTCTGCTAGCCATTCCCCTCCCTCAATGCTCCGTGAGCCGAATCAGCAAAAAGATATATAAGCTGGGATCAAATTGATTCGAAGAGGGGCAATTTTCTCAGTCCTTGGAGAGGAACCCGGGAGAACTAGTAGTACCAAGGGAAGGAGGAGGTGGCTCGATCAATTCTTTATCTCACCCCTTGATGTGGGACCTTCTTTAACTCACCCCTTGATGTGGGTCTCGGTTGAAACAAGTGTAGGCCACCATGTGATAGCTGGGATAAATAACACGGGAATCTCTCTTGGCAAAATGTTCCTACCACTGCCACTTAAAAATACTTACTGTAGGGAAAAGTGTACTTCCTAGGCCTACTACTAATAGTACTACTCCCATGCCCATGTACTATTAGTAGTAGGCCTATCCAGCAAGCAATGACAAGACAAGACAAGAAACCACCACTAGCTAGGTCCCATCCAGCAAGCAACTGTTGGAACTGGCACTACAAGAAAAGTTGGCTTTTACAACGGACGATTTCCGTGGTTGAAGGCCCATTTTTTGTGGCCAAAGAGTCTTGCGCGATGGATGGCCTTCGTGGTAAAAGCCCCGTCACAAATGAATTAACCATAGTTTTCTCGCCCGTGGCGGATCGCACCCTTCAGCAATGAAAACATGTTCCGTTGTAGATCTGTTTGCCAGCCACGCTGACGGTTGACGTCATGCAAACTGCCATGTGGCAGCCATCGTTAGCGGCCGGTTACCGCTATTAACGGTCATAGAAACCGTGGCAGAAGCTAGGCCCAACCAAGTGCTGCTAAGTCCTAACTGGACCGGCCTATCAAGGGAGCCCAACAAGAAGATGACCCGTTACTATTTTGTCCTGCACTATTTCAAATAGGCCTAGAGATGAGGCCCGCGAACTTTCAGGCCCGATTCTATTTCGGCCTACAGAAGGCCCATGTTTGTCCAACACTATGCTGCCACTTGGGGCCTGCACAAGTCCGACCTGCCTTTGTTCATGCTCATTACCAATGTAGCCTTTTTCATTCGATCTTATTCTTGTTTCAGCCTTTTAGGAATTTCAACTCGTTACTGTTTAGGCCCTTTAGTGTTTGGGCTTTTTGCACATTAGGGCCAACCTTTGGCATTTGGCATGTTCTTGTACTAGCCTTATCTTGGCCTTTTGTTGTTGATACCTTTTTACGATTCACCTTTTCTTTGTTCCGACCTATTCACCATTACGGCCTTTTCTGTTACGGCCTTTTAGGGTTCTATCCTTTTACTGTTCTAGCCTTTTCTTTGCTCTGACCTTTTCTTGTTACGGCTTTTCTTGCTAGCATTTTACCTTTATGGTCCTTTCTTGTTTTAGCCTTTTCTTTATTACGGCCTTTCCTTGTTACGGCCTTTTCTTTATTACGGCGCTTTGGGCCGTCCATGCGCACGTTGTTACTGTTTCGGACTTTTTTTTGGCTAGCGCCTACTTTTCACAGAACAGGTGAATATCAAGACATCAATTAATAAACACACAGAAATTAACATTACTTATTACACAAGAATAAAAGTTTGTTACAATAGGTTATACAACAAGATCGTAATTCTGACAGAATACAATGTGTCAGTACCATCAATAAGAGATCGGTACATGGCGATTCGCTTCACTGTATCATTTGTCCTCTTCTTCAATATTTCAGCTACAGATCTAAGAGCAACTACACTCTTTCGTTCTGTATGCAATACATCATTTATATATTTATCACATGCAGGAGTTGTTCTAGGTGGATTGTTAAGTAAGTTTTCTTCAGCAATGCAATGGGAGGATGAATGGGACGAGGGATCACAACTTTCAGTCCTGCCTTCCAAGGACTCCTCCTAGGTTTTAACTACAGTCTGCTAAAATATGGTGAAACGGGTTAAAACAAACAACAAGGGAAACAAGTAGTATTATATAAAGTAGAGATCATTTAAAGTAAGTATGAACTTACAGTAGCATATTCAGGCTGACAGTAGCTCCTTCTTGAGCGGGTGCGACTCCTGGTCAATCTGCCAGAAGAATCTGAGCAGAGCAGTTGGAACTCTAGTCCTTGTACTCCATTATCATTTCTCTGCATGGCATTTGAAACCAAGTTGGTTGGTTTGGAAGGATGAAAACTCTTGAAAAACACAAAAACATGGCATTAAAAATTACTAGACGTATGTTTCAAACTAGATAGCTGGTTTTGAAAGGATGAAAGCAGGTGAAAACACCAACATATAGCATTAAAAATGACCAGATATATCATCCAAACTAGATGGACATTTTACGCATTAAGCATTCACACATATATTCACAATTGAACATAAATGCAAATGTCATGGCAAGTTCTTAGGTAGAATGACAACTAATTAACATGACAAGAAACTGGCCTAAGTAACACAAGGAAACCTCACGATTTAGCCTTGCTGGGCATTAGATTGTTAGTGTTGGATCCTCTATGAGCTGTTTGCATGACCCGTGCGAGCGCTCGGAAAGAATAGAATCTATGAGTTCGTGTTGGAGGATTAAACCGATAGCATGAGAATAAAGAAAGGGAATAAAAGCAAGAAGTAATGAGGTGGATAGGACCTACAAGATGAAGGGTGCAAATGAAATGGAAATAGCATCCAGGATATTAAGCAACATCCTGAAGATTTCATAGCTTACGAGTAACAAAAATATAGCAAACGGGCAAGAGAAATTACCGTTGCGTGGCGAGGACGGGTGGGACAGGCAAGTGGGTGGCAGGGGCGGCGGCTCGGCATTTTGGCGTCAGCAATGAATGATTCAGTGAACCGGCCCCGGTAGGGTAGATGACGGCATTGGCGAAGCAGATCCGGTGCCGCGAGGGAGTTAGTGAAATAGTTCCGATAAAGAGCGCCTACAGTGGAACTCCGGTGTGGAAGAGAGGGCCGGCGGTGAAGCATCTAGAGGAAGGTCGAGATTGGAGGGGTGTGGGTGGGGAAGAGACGATGGGGGTGATATAGGTGGGATGATGCACATTTACAACCTACACCCCTCTATTATTGTAGTACTGCCACGGTCCTTGTTTCCGGAGCAGGGATAGAAGAGGAATTTTGCATTTGCAAAAAGCGGGGCAGGATATTTGAATAGATGCGCGCTGGATGTTTCGATGCCATGCGGAAATTTTAAGGTTGAAGCTTCCGACATACGCTACTCCGACGCAGCCGCTCTCACGTGTTGGCCCTGTCTAGACCCACACGCCAGCGATAGTATGCTTACCAACATATAAATGAGTTTCCACACATTTGTCAAAATTGATAAACAATATATTTTGAAGGCTTTCATACAAGATGACTAAGGTCACGGCCATATCTCTATTATATTTTATAATAGAGTGTCCATATCTGGTAGATAGC
This sequence comes from Avena insularis, assembly GCA_023614405.1. NCBI lineage: Eukaryota > Viridiplantae > Streptophyta > Magnoliopsida > Poales > Poaceae > Avena > Avena insularis. Next base: position 204,771,381 of record CM042694.1, read on the forward strand.
TGCATCTTGGCATTTCAAAAGAAGATTCTAGATTTGATGGACAATGCCCAACTTTCATGAATTTCCAAACTTTCTAGCTAAATCTATGCAATAAAATAACTTTTTGACAATCTGAAGTAAATATGTCTAATTTCGAACTAGATCGTCTGTGATATACCTTGCTCTTGCCTTTTTAAAATAATTCAAAGATATCAAGTAATCAAATATTGGAGAACCACCGAGAGTTTTGGAAAATTCAACTTTTTGATATGAATGGTAATGACACCTAATTTCAGCCATTTTAAAAAAATACAAAGAAACAAAATATAAAAATAAATGCATCCATTATTTTCTCTATTTGTGTCTCACTATGTGCACTAGCTAGTTTCCATGGAAAAATATAATCTTGAAATTTGATAATTTCTAAGAAAAAATTGTATCACAATATATATGGAGTACCATGTAAGAATATGCATGGCTTTCAAACCAGATGACCAAGGTCATGCCCATATCTTTTCTATAGTTTATAATAACCTATCCATATTTATTATGGTGCGTATTGACATTTAAAATATTATTTACAAAGGAAGCTTCCAAATTGGAAGTTATTTCAATTTTCTAATGCACAACAATGGCTTTAGTAATGAAGCTACTACAAAACATGGCTTTAAATCCCACTACCCCGGTTTTCACTCAAAGTATATATAGCCTAGGGTTAATTAAGTTTAGGGTTCAGGGTTTTATTTTGGGTTGAGGGTTTAAGGGTTCATGGTTTATTGTTTAGGATTTTAGGGTTTAGGCTTTAGGGTTTAGAGGTTTAGGGTTGTTCAAGGTTTTAGGGTTTATGATAGTTTAGGTTTTAAGGTTTAGGGAATTTTCAATAATAATGTTCAAGCTTTATATATATGGTTATATTCATGGAATAGAATGGCGTTATCGCAATTTAATAAAAGTATTTCAAAATTTGATCTATAAGTGCATTATACCTCCTTGGTAAGGGTTTAGGGTTCTAGGGTTATGAAGTTAGAGTTCTAGGGTTAGGAGGTTATTAGGGTTTACGGTTAAGGGTTTATGATTTTCAATAATGTTCAAGCTTTATGCTTATATTCATGTAATAGAATGGCGTTACCACAATTTAACGAAAGTATCTCAAATTTTGATCTATAAGTGCACGGTACCTGCTGGTTTAGGGTTTATGGGTCGATGATTTAGGGTTTCACGGATTAGGTTTTATGGGTTGTTTAGGGTTTAGGGATTACCGATTTTTTAATAATGCTCAAAGATTTATACTTATATTTGTCGAATAGAATGGCGTTACCTGCTTTAATGAAAGTATCACAAATATTGATCTATAAGCGCATGATACCGGCTTGGTTAGGGTTTATGGGTTGAGGTTTTGGGGTTTTAGGGTTTAGGTTTTAGGGGTTGTTTACGGTTTAGGGTTTAGGGAATTTTCGATAATGCTCAAGATTTATGCTTATATTCATCGAATACAATGGAGTTAGCAAATTAAACGAAAGTATATCAAATTTTGATCTATAAGTGCATTCTACGTGCTTGGTGAGGGTTTAGGGTTTAGTGTTTTAGGGGTTTAGGGTTTTTGGTTTTAGGAATTTTTGATAATGTTCAAGTTGCTTTATGCTTATATTCGTTGAATAGAATGGCATTACATCAATTTATTGGAAGTATCTCAAATTTTGATGTATAAGTGCATAATACCTGCTTTGGTTAGGGTTTATGGGTCGAGGGTTTAGGGTTATAGGTTTTTACGGTTTAGTTTATGGGTTGTTTAGGGTTTAGGGTTTAGCAAATTTTCAATAATGCTCAAGATTTATGCTTATACTCGTAGAACATAATGGGTGTTAGCTGATTTAATGAAAGTATATCAAATTTTGATCAATGTGTGCATGACACATGCTTGGTTAGGGTTGGCTGAGGGTTTAGGGCTTTAGGATTTAGGGTTTAAGTTTTAGGGGTTGTTTAGGGTTTAGGGAATTTTTTATATTACTCAGGGTTTATGCTTATATTCGTCAAACAGGATGGCATTACCCAATTTCACGAAATTATCTTAAATTCTGATCTATAAGTGCATGCTACGTTCTTGGTGAGGGTTTAGGGTTATAGGGATTAGGGATTTAGGATTTGGGTTTTATAGGTTTCGGTTTTCGGGAATTTTCAATAATGTTCAAACTTTATTGTAATATTCGTGGAATAGAATGGTGATACATTGCAAATGTATGTATAATTTTTGATGTTCCATGCTTAGTTCTTGTGTTTTGTTCCAACTTTGGAGTACTTTTCATATGATTTCTTGGACTAACCTATTAACAAGAGCCACAGTGCCAGCTGCCTGTTTTCTGCTATTTTTGGTTCCAGGAAAGTCAGAAAATGAATATTCTCGTAATTGGACGAGACAAAAGCCAAAGTGCCTATTTTTTCCGGAAGTCATCAAGTGCTAGAATACGAGATGGAGAGGGGCCAGAGGGTGGCCACACCACCTGGCCGCGCGGCCAGGCCTGGCCCGCGCCAGAGGGTGGTGTGGCCAGCCTAGGCACCCCCTCGGCCTCCCCTTCCGCCTATAAGATGCCCCCGGGACGTAAACCCTAAGTGCCCGATCAAACATCCACTAAAGAGTCTGTAGCCACTGTCATCTCCATCCCTAGATCGGGAGGGATCTGAAGCTCTTCCCGGCACCCTGTCGGAGAGGGGAGTTCACCCTAGAGGCCTTCTTCATCACCATGCAAGCCTCCGGTGTGATGCGTGAGTAGTTTATCCTTGGACTGCGGATCCATGTAGTAGCTAGATGGCTAGTTCTCCTCCTTTGTGCTTTCATGTCTAGATCTTGTGAGCTCCGTTCATGATCAAGATCATCTATTTGTAATTCTGCATGTTGTGTTTGCGGGGATCCGATGGATATTGAGATGCTATTTTAGATTGATTATTGATTCTATCATGTCTTTGTTATTTGTGATCTTGCATGCTTTCCGTTGTTAGTAGCTATCTTGGCCAAGTAGATGCTAGCAACTCCAAGAGTTAGTATTTATGCTCGATAGTGGGTTCATGCCTCTGGTAATCTGGGGAAGTGACAGAAATCTCTAAGGTACTAGATGTGCTGTTGCTACTTGGGAGAAAACAACAATCCTTTGTTCATAGAACAATCGTATTGTTTACTTTACACGCAGTTCGTAAAGCAATAATCTGTTGCTTGCAACCTAATACTGGAGGGGGTTCCGATGATAACCTGAAGGTGGATTATTAGTCATAGATGCAGTTGGATGGCGGTCTATGTATTATGTTGTAATGCCCAATTGAATCTCAAAGGAGTCAAGATGATTAGTATATGCATGTATTGCTTTCTCGATGTTTGTGAATTGCCCTGCTGTAATTTGTTCACCCACCATGTTATCTATCTAAGGAGAGCCACCTCTACTGAAATATGGATCCCGGTCCTTTTCTTTACATACAATCTATAAACTTTTACTGCTTTGTGTTTACTTTCTGCAAACTATAACTCCCTTCATTCGATACGTTTAATCCTTTGTTTTCCGCAAAACATGGTGAGATTGACAACCTCATCGCAAGTTGGGGACAAAGTTCTGTGGTTGTGTTGTGCAGGTCTCCACGTTTCTAGGAATTTGCTAAAATTTTCGAACAATTTAAGGCTTTCAAGAAGATGACCATCGTCCAAAAAAAAGGGTGACCAAGGTCATGGAAATAGTTTATGATGACATGTCCGTATTTGGTAGATCGGTGCATCTTTACAAATCAACCAATATGTGTGCTTCCAAATTTGAAGTTTGTTTTCGAATTTCCAAGTAACAACAATGTGTTCTGTTGTGAAGCAACTACAAAGATGATGTCTCAAAATGCCATCACCCCCTTTTTTTCACACAATGTCTAACGCCCTTTCAAGCTTCCAGGCTAAATTTGTGCAATAAAACAATTTTTGGGGCTGGATGTTTTTTTTGGGGCTGGATGTTTGAATGGATGGGCGGGATGTTTGAATGGGTGGGCGGGATATTTCGATGCTCAGCCTAAATTTTGAAGTTGAAGCTTCTAAGGTACGCTACTCCCACTTGGGATGTTGTCCCTGTCAGATAGACCCACAAGCCTGTATGCTTTCCAGCATTTAATGAGTCTATAGACATCTGCAGAAATTAATGAACATTAATTCATGGCTTTCAAACAAGAGGAGCAAGGTCACAGCCATAGTTTCTGTACCTTTTTCATCTTTTGTACTACTCCGTACATTGAAGTATCTTCGCCAACCAAGCTTACAAACCTGGCCATATTTGGTAGATCGGTGCATCTTGGCAGTTCAAGCAATTATTTACACAGGAGATTCCAGATTTGATGGATAATGCCCTACTTTCATGAGTTTCCAACCTTCCTAGCTGAAGATGCTGAAATTAAATAACTTTTTGACATAAAGCCATTCGTTCACAAAGTGCAATGCTATGTGCATTAGTTTCCATGGTAAAACATAAACTTGTATATTGACAAGTTTTGGATCAATTTTGATCTATGGTGACTGGCAGGTGGGCCACGTATATGATCGTGGTCAAAGCAGGGTAGGTCAGAATTTCCAAAGTTATCCCTCTGCAGTCCGCACCCCTTCGCACGTTGTATTAACTTCCACCCTCTACAGCCTAGGCCTCACCCCCTTCCCCACAAAACAGACGCGCTTACGGCCGCTCCTCATCACCAACGTGCGCGAAGAAGCTTTCACTACCCGTTGGTCTTTTTGAGACGCACCGGTGGGCACGTCGATCCCACGGTAGTCCTTCTATCTCTAGCTTGATCTGGGTGGCATTTTATTGCCCTTTCAAATACTCCTACATAGTTTAATTTGTCCTCAATCTGCATGGTCATAGTTTATTCTGCACTAGATCGTTGTTCCTAAATACCTTCGGTGATTTTGTTGTCAATATGTTTGCAGAAACGCATAGGCATATATAGTTTTTGTACTTCATCTATATGTTTCGTGCTTTTCTTTTAATAATAGCCAACCTTGTATGTCATAATTAAACAGATGGGAAGATTTTGGATAGAGATTGGTCCATTAGGCAGCGCTAAACGTATCCTTGATGTTCTACGATTTATGGGATTTGTTAGAGATCATTGTGACAACTCAAAACTATATTGCCCCTGTCGGTTGTGTGCGAATCATAGGGTGCTACCTTAAAGTATAGTGGAAGACCATATTTTTACATTTGGGATGCTTAGCACATATGTTAGATGGGTATTTCATGATGAACCATATGATCCTCCATCTGATCCGAGGGAAGCACATCTTTATCATCAAGATCAAGTAGGGGAAGCAGATGTTGATCAACTAGATCAACTAATAGAGGCAGCTCCTGAGCATCTAGATCAACTTGGAGATGGGGAGGAGAGAAAAAGCGCAAGCTGCATGAAACATGATTCATTTCTGCTACTACCACTATGCCAGATGACAAGGTATATCTATAGAACGACAAATGTTCAGGTTGTGTGTCTTTGATGTTTGTCTATAAACATATTTGTTAATCCACTAATCGCAGAAGTAGACGACCGAAGAGGACTTTGATAGTAATGACGGTGACATGTTGATTGATGAGCCTGTACCTGAGGCTATGGATCAGGTACACTGCGTCTGGATGGATTTGATGCAGGGATGCTGATCATCAGGGGTGTACTTTTGGTGCCGTTCATGACCACTAGCCCAGCTGTAAAAATCTTGGGGTGTAGAGCTATCCCATGATTGGTTCGCTACTATCGTAGTTCTGTAATTTGGAGCTACCTTATTATGATTTCTAGGCCTTTATTAGCAGAACTGTAATTGGAAACTATTCCGTATATTAGTATATACAGAGTATATGTGTGTTTGTGTGTGTTTCTAGTCTAAAATCCGATATTATCATTTTATCGGTTTCAAAACTGTTTTTTGAGGCCCAAGCGCTGGTGCCCTATGCTGCAATTACCACCGCCTTGTCCACTGCTCCGTGAGACGAATCAACAGAAGGATAATAAGCTGGGACCAATTTGATTCGAAGAGGGCGATTTTCTCTATCCTTGGAGAGGAACCCGGGAGAACTAGTACTGGTACCAAGGGAAGGAGGAGGTTGGCTCGATCAATTATCCCACCCACTTGATGTGGGACCTGCTTTACTCACCCCTAACATGGGTCCCGCATGAAACAGTTGTAGGCCACCACGTAATAGTTGGGATAAAAAATTCGGGATTCTCTCCCGGCAAAATGTTCCTACCACTGCCACTTAAAAACACTGTAGAAAAAAGTGTATTGCCCAGCCCTACTACCTAGTACTACTACTACTCCCCTGCCCATGCCTTTCTACCGACAACAAGACAAGAAACCATCACTAGCTAGCTCACATCCAGCAAGCAACTGTTGGAACTGGTGCAACCTCCGATTGGGGAGTTCTTGTTGAAATAGGTGGGTGTATTTGCTCACCTCGAAATCCGGCTTTGCTTAATTTTCTTCTGATTGGGCCATTGGGGGTACGATTAGTACTAGGAGTAGTAGTATTCGGTATGCTTTGATTCTAGAGTTCTTGCTTATTGCTCACCTCGGAATCACCTAATCAGGATATTTTTCCTCTTCTCTAATTGATTGGGTCATTTGGGTGGGGTGGTGGTGGTGGTGGGGATGGGGGTGGGGGTGGGGGAGGTGGTACTGATTTTCTATGGATTCTGGATCAGGGCATGGTCACCGCTGTTCTGATTGGGGCATTTGGTTGGGTTCGATTTCGGTGTTCTTCACTTCTATAACCTTTAGTTGCTACTCGTAATGTGCAATGGATTTTGCGTGAGATTCTGTATGGAGATGGTCCCGTCAGTTCCCTTAAAAGTTGCCTAAAAAGGTAATGCAGCAGTATATTCGCTGCGTTCTTCCATTCTTTCCAATGCTAAAAGTGGTTGGGTACAACCTGGATGTATCCATGTGCTAAAAGTTGTCTCTGTCTACATCCTGTTTTTGTGGAAGCCTCTGTGACACCATCCTTTCTTCATTTACTGTAGCACGGTGGTACATACCTGCGAACGTGCGGTGCTCCAGGTGCGGCACACAGGATGGTACCCCCACATGCCGCAGGATCCGACGAGTACCACTACTCACCAAAAACAAGCGCAAGGCCACCGACCAGCTGGGAGGGCCCAACTTAAAGAGAAAGGTATTTGTTCTTAATACCCTTATTACCATGTTGCAGATAGATTTAAGTATTACCCGCTTGATGTGATGCATGATTATCAGATGTTCAGAAACATATGTGTGATTTTATTAATTCTGGCACTGTATTTATGTGAATCTAGATCTGGATCTGTCAGACTGTCTCATACAGTCAGTATATGACTACTATGTACTGTACTCCCTCATCCCAAGGCTTAGGCATATACTATTTTTTTTGAAAAGTCAAGCGACAGAAAGTTTGACCAAACTTTACATAGTATTGAACTGTTGACCTCGGTTGCTATTTATGCAGATTGAAGGTGCTGCTGCGGAGGCTGAGGCTGCTGTAGAGGCTAGTAGATTTCTGATGCCCGCACCCAAAGATGACATCCTCTACACAACGAGGAAGCACCAACACAGTACCCAGGTGGGCAGTGACCTCTCTAAGAAGTGGGTATAATTTGGAAATCCACAATTTCACATGTTATGATTTTCCATGTTATTTTTATTAGCTAGTACTATATGTTTACGCTCATTAGAAGTTCACAAAAATAAAATCTGTTTGCTTCTGCAATGGTTTTTCTTATATTATTAGATTTACTTGCTCTTTACATAATTTAACCTTTCCACTTAATTTCAATCGATCACGCTTTTCAGCCCTTTCTGCTACCCTCCTCTTGTCAAGCTTGTGGATTGAAAGGGGGCCCCTATATGCCATTCCAAAGGCAGAGGGATGAAAAATAGTGCATGGCCACCCTTCCCAAAGGGTACCCATGGTATCAGTTATGGATTCCAAGTGGTCTAGACTGACTTGATGTAAGATCTTGTATCTCACTTTTTTTGTTGTCGCCTTACTTCTCTATCAATTTTCTCATGAAGGCTATCCCTTGTGTCGCTCGCCCCATTATAAACAAGATGTTCGGAAACAACAAGTTCTAACTCTGTATAGCGAGGGCCCTAAAGGCATGCGGCAACTATATGATGTGGATGTCTCCCAGACGATGGCCACCATCTATTTGGGTGGACGAGGTTGGTCCAAGGATGTTCGTGAGAATGGTCTGAAGCAGGGGGACGAGGTAACATTCAATTTTAGCAAACCTGGGCAGATACTTGCACGCCATCATACACCTGTTGACCGAAGGACCAAGAACAGAGGTAGTACTAATTAATTTGATTCTGTACTCATCACAACCTCTAATGATTTTCTTGCGACTAACTGTTCTGCACCATTGTATTTACTCATCATATGACCCTGGCCACTTCTGTAGTCCGCTTCCCCTTATGTACCACCCAGAAGGGTGCCAGCATCAAGCTGGCTTCGGCACCAGTTCCAAAGCCCAGTTCGGCCCCTGTTGACCTCAGTAGGAGAAAGAATAGAGGTAGTAACTTAATTCTCTTATATACTCTCATCTCTGTCTAGGAGTTACTGCTGTATAAGAAACCATTTTGCTTGTCCACATCTCATATGCCTCTCTAACCACTCCTGCAGTCCCCTTACCTACCCATCAGAAGGTAACCAGCACCAAGTTGCTGGCACCCCCAACGACACTAGCCCTAGTTCCTGCTCTGGCACCTGTTGACCTAAGTAGAAAGAATGGAGGTAGTAACTTAATTTGCTTGTATACTCATCATATCCTCTGATCACTATCTTGTGAGTAATTGTTGTATAAGAAACCATTTTGCTTGTACAGTTCTCATCTGCCTCTACCATCCCTACAGTCAGCTTAGCTACCCCTTAGAAGGAATCTAGCATCAAGCTGCTGGCGCCGGCACCGCTTCTGGGCCTTCTAGCTCCTGCACCATCCCCTCTATAATTAGTGGCACCATATCCTGAATTAGCACCCGCCCCAGCACAGGCACCGGCACAAGCTCCTTCATCACCCCGGGAAACACCTTGTCAGACCATATCCTACACATGTGTCATCACAAGGTCGCACCGGATTATGTTTGTGAGTATATGGCGGCAGATAAACTGTTCTGAATGTCTTCTCAAGTTTCACATGATTCAGTGCATCGCTCTTAGTAATTATGCGTCTATCTCTTGCTTTGACTCAGAAATTGCCTAAGAGTGCCACAAAGCAGCTCTAGGCCAGACGAAAGGGCACAATAGTCTTCACGATGCAGAGCGAAGGATTGCTTATCGAGGGATGCTACGCCATTAAATCGACCGATGGGCGCTTGATAGCTACTTCTAGGTGGATCAAGTTCCGGAAAGCAGTCAAACTTACTATTGTAAGAACGGTCAAGGTCGATGTATCTCGCTGCCATGAATGCGGCATGCTGTTCATAAACTTCCTAGTTGTCTAGCTCTTTGGCCGCATGCTATTATAATTAATTATGTGGTTATCTTATCTCCACTGATTATATATGGGTGGTAAAACTATGATAACCTTTTGCTGGATTGGAGCTATGACTATACGTACTGGTATGGTATATTTGTATCTATATGATGGTTCCCTATATGAGCAAATTTTATGACAATGATTGTGTTGTGATCGAGTGTGTATGGAGAAAAGGGCAAACTGATCGCGTGACATGATTTTTAGAGATGAAACAAGAACTGTCTCTCTCTGTAGTGATATTGAATTTCAGTGTTTGTATTGCTGAATCAGTCACTTTGAAATGCTTCTGAATTGGTCAAGTGCTACTGAATATGAACTAGGAATCTGTCAATTTTTTTATGTCTTATTATTCTGTACTCCTTAATCTTTCAAATGGTATTGAATTTGTTAAAAGTTATGTCGTTGCTGCTGGCTGCTTGCTCTAGAGCTTTTGCCTTTGTGTCATCGGAACCATTGGATGCATTTTGGGCAGAGATGAGAGGGTAAAGATATACAGCGTGATTTCACCAATTGAAGTCATTGGATACCATCCCTATTTTGGCGCATGTGGTGTGTGTTTATTAGATATTTTTACATGAATATCTGTCGAAGGAATTATCGCTTTTTTCCTGCCTCGAATAGGTCTATGTTTGAATCTGGCGAGACACAGCCCAGTAAAATTTGAGATAGGAGCCCATTGACCATATCCCAAAAACTTTTTAATTTTGCCTTTTTGGCAGTGCCCCCCACCTCTAAAAAAAACTCTGCCTACCCATGTTTTTAAGAAACTAATCCATTATATGGCTTTTTATAAATCGAGGTTCTAGTAGCACTACTCTTTTATTTTAAGAGAGATAACATGGAAACACAACAATATTTTTTTAAATACTGATACATAAGTTGTAGTACTAATACATGTTTAATGATTCAATTTCTATTAGTATCTTTGGTATTGTGGCAAAACACTCAGTTTATGTCTCTTTGATTTGATTTCAAGGTCTTTAGTTCGAATCCACTGTGTGTACATATTTATATATATATTGGGTTTACTTTTTTTAGAAAGGGTTTACTTTTTAATATCGCATTACAGAGAGGTTGACATCACGGACCCACCAGCCTGTAGCATCCCTCTAGTTTAATGTTCAGGTTTGAAAAAAGTTAAATACTTGTACAAAGAGGCTGGCATTAGGGACCCACTGGCTAGAACATACCAGAGAGGGTGACATGGGTGCCTCAGCAGCAAGACCATACACGGTTGCCACATCGAGCAACGTTGCCAAGGTCAAAACAGTGGACGCGGCCGAAAAAAAAGTCCATCATACGCAGGTTTGATATACAGAGAGGCCAGCATGTGGGACCCAGTAGAGTAACCTTATACGGGTTATGCCTCGAGCTACGTTGCCAAGTTCAAAACAGGGAGGCGCGAGCGAGAAAAAAGTCCATCATGCACACCTTTCTTCTAATGAGAGGCTCACATGGGGGACTCAGAAGCCTAGAAAAACAGCTGATGCATCGAGCAACGCTATCAAGTTCGAAACACGGAGGCGCGACCGAGAGCAAAAATTACATCATGCACACGTTTCTTCTTAAGAGTGTATGACATGTGGGGTGGGGCCCTGCATCATGATTAAACGGTAGATGCAGTGAGCAACGCTATCAAGTTTGGAACATGGAGGCGCGACCGAGGGAAAAAATTCTATCATACACACATTTCTTCTAATGAGAGGATAACATGTGGGGTCCAGGAGATTGATTAAACGGCTGATGCAGCGAGCAAAGCTATCAAGTTCGGAACACGAAGGCGTGACAGAGGGTAAAAAATCCATCATACACACGTTTATTGTAATGAGAGGATGACATGTGGGGCTCAGGAGGTTGGTTAAATGGTAGATGCGTCGAGCAGCGCTATCAACTCAAAACGGGGTAGCGCAAGCCAAGGAAAAAATCCATCATACACACGTTTCTTCTAATGAGAGGATGGCATGTGGGGGTCAGGAGGTTGGTTAAATGGTAGATGCGTCGAGCAGCGCTATCAACTCGGAACGGGGTAGCGCCAGCGAAGGAAAAAATCCACCATACACACGTTTCTTCTAATGAGAGGATAACATGTGGGGCCCAGCATCGTGATTAAATGGTAGATGCATCGAACAACGCTATCAAGTTTGGAACAGGGTAGTGCGAGCCAAGGAAAAAAAATCCATCATACACACGTTTCTTCTAATGAGAGGATGAGATGTGGGACTCACGAGGTTGGTTAAATGGTAGATACGTCGAGAAGCGCTATCAACTCGGAACGGGGTAGCGCCTGCGAAGGAAAAAATCCATCATACACACGTTTCTTCTAATGAGAGGATGATATGTGGGGCCCAGCATCATGATTAAACGGTAGATGCATCGAACAACGCTATCAAGTTCGGAACAGGGTAGTGCGAGCTAAGGAAAAAAAATCCACCATACACACGTTTCTTCTAATGAGGGGATGACATGTGTGGCTTAGAAGGTTGGTTAAACGGTAGATGCGTCAAGCTGCCCTATCAACTTGTATCGGGGTAGCGCCAGCGAAGGAAAAAATTCCATCATACACACATTTTTTATAATGTGATGATGACATGTGGGTCCTAGGAGGTTGATTAGACGGTAGATGCATCGAGCAGCGCTATCAACTTCGGAATAGGGTAGCACGAGTGAAGGAAAAAATTCCATCATGCACACGATCCTTCTAATGAGAGGCTGACATGTGGGACCAAACAGCCTGACTAAACGGTAGACACCTTGAGCAAAATTATCGAGATCAAATCAGGGAGGCGCGACCAAAAAGTATGGTCCGCTAGAGACACTGACGTTCGGGAGTCAACATCGCACGAGGAAACGAAAATCGTGCTTCTGCCACGCGCTGGCTGAGCTTCCTCCATGTTTTTAGCAGATCCATCATAGTAGAGGGCCGCGAAACCGTAAAAAAAATTCCATCGGCCACGGCCGAGCCGAGAATTTCGTCATGGAAGACGCGCCTTCTATGACGACCATCGGGCCAATTCATTGCGGATGGAAATTTTTCGTGTAGTGTGGTGCAACCTCCGATTGGGGAGTTCTTGCTGAAATAGGTGGGTGTATTTGCTCACCTCAGAATCTGGCTTTGTTTAATTTTCTTCCGATTGGGCCATTGGGGGTACTATTAGTACTAGTAGTAGTATTCGGTATGCTTTGATTGTGGAGTTCTTGCTTATTGCTTAGCTTGGAATCACCTAATTAGGATATTTTCCCTCTGCTCTGATTGATTGGGTAATTTGGGTGGGGGTGGCAGTGGGGGGTTTGGGGGTACTGATTTCGTATGGATTTGGGATCGGGGCATGGTCACCGCTGTTCTGTTTGGGGCATTTGGTCAGGTTCGATTTCGGTGTTCTTCACTTCTGTAACCTTTAGTTACTACTCGTAATGTGCAATGGATTTTGCGTCAGATTCTGTATGGACAACTATGGGTCAGTCACATGCACGACCACTACAGACAGGGATGGTCCTGTCAGTTCCCTTAAAAGTTTCCTAAAAAGGTAATGTAGCAGTATATTCGTTGCGTTCTTCCATTCTTTCCAATGCTGAAAGTGGTTGGTTGGAACCTGGATGTATCCTTGTGCTAAAAGTTGTCTCTATCTACATCTTGATTGGGTAATTTGGGTGGGGGTGGCAGTGGGGGGTTTGGGGGTACTGATTTCGTATGGATTTGGGATCAGGGCATGGTCACCACTGTTCTGTTTGGGGCATTTGGTCAGGTTCGATTTCGGTGTTCTTCACTTCTGTAACCTTTAGTTACTACTCGTAATATGCAATGGATTTTGCGTCAAATTCTGTATGGACAACTATGGGTCAGTCGCGTGCACGACCACTACGGACAGGGATGGTCCTGTCAGTTCCCTTAAAAGTTTCCTAAAAAGGTAATGTAGCAGTATATTCGTTGCGTTCTTCCATTCTTTCCAATGCTGAAAGTGGTTGGCTGCTTCCTGGATGTATCCTTGTGCTAAAAGTTGTCTCTGTCTACATCTTGTTTTTGTGGAAGCCTATGTGATACCATCTCTTCTTTATTTACTGTAGCACGGTGGTACATACCTGCGAACGTGCGGTGCTCCAGGTGCGGCAAACAGGATGGTACCCCCACATGTTGGGTTCACAACATAGAAAACAAATAATTTCCTACGATGGGAACTACTAAGCACCAAGATATATCTACGTAGATACAAGCAATGGGTGGATATACATCCATAGAGAACATACCTGTGAAGATCGATAAAGTGTAATGAGGTTGGACTCGTGGATGATGTAGTCAAACGCTTCCCGATCTTAAGATCGAGAGGAAGTCCAGCTCCGCAAATAAGCAGCGCATCCATGCTCGCACACACGTCCGGTCCACCGGTCAACCTCCACCTCCTCCCTCCAGTGATGCAGCGGAAGAGCAACTCCTTCTAGATGAAAAGCCACCCGGAACATGTATCTCGCTAATCCGACACCATGGGGAATAATTCTAGAGAGGGAGAGAGATCCTTCACGAGGAGGTGTGCTTTTTGAGGAGAGGGGGCCTTTTATAGGGAGAGGGGGCAGCCCCTCTCCATGGACGGTGACCAAGGGGAGGTGCCCCCACCTCTTCCAGATTCATGTGATGGATGCTCCACTCACATAAATTTGACTCCATCCAAAATTCCACTCACATGCATTAAATTTCCACCAAATTTAATGCAACTCTCATTTAATAAAACTCTTTTATTTATTTTATTCAGAATTTTGTTAATTACTTTAATTAACAAACATTCGCATAAAACCACCTGCAATATTTCAATATCACATGTAGAACCAATTTTAGCAATTTCACCCGAAATAATTCTAGCGCTTTGTACTTCTTTTATCTGGAACACATTTGCTCCAAATGGTGTCGGTATCCCTTAAGTGTGTCACCCTATTTTTAGCGGATAATATAAACATGATCGAGACCCTTCTCCGGCCAATAATCAGTAGCGGGACCTGAGATCCATACTGACTCCCACACATTCAACGATGACTTCTGTGATCGTGAGAACCTTTAACGCTAGTAACTAAATCCCTTTGTCTCACAATATATTACATGTCTAAGATTCAATCATCGATAACTGCATACCTAGTTTGATCTTGTTACTGACATGCGCTCTTTTCTTGTTCCCATGATATAACATTCTAGTGATCATATCAATTGCTTGCAAGCTATATTAATGTGATATCAGCTTATCCGTGATAATGCAGACATGATCGAGACCCTTCTCCGACCAATAATCTATCCGCCATCGAGATAGAGAAATCCCACTCTTGATCCATTAGCTTCTACATAACACCTTCGGAGTATTTGAACCCACCTTTATAGTCACCCTGTTACGGTGTGATGTTTGATATTATCAAGTTACGCTTCTAGTGTTAGTGATTAACATGATCTCATGGTCTAAGGACTAGAATTACTTTGTATGATGTTATAGCAATTTAAACACAATGACTTTGATCGTATTGCTATACTTCATATGAATGTTCATCACATCATTCCACCAATGTTGTGATCTCGTTATTAACAACATCCCATGTCCATGATCAGGAAACTTTGATCATCTTGTTAATCAATGAGCTAGTTTATAAGAGAGTCATAACTAGGAACCTTCTATTTGTTTAATAAACACACATGTATTAACGTTTCCAATCAATACAATTATAGCATGCAAAATAAACATCTATCATATACTTGGAATACATATAATAACAACTTTATTGCCCCTCATAGCATATTCCCTTGCCATAGGATCCGGCCAGTACCACTACTCACCAAAAAAGCGCAAGGCCACTAACCAGCTAGGAGGGCCTAGCTTAAAGAGAAATGTATTTTTTAATACCCTTATTACCATGGTGCAGTCTGATTTAATTATTATCTGCTTGGTGCCATGCATGCTTATCAGATGATCAGAAACATATGTGTGATTTTATTCATTCTGGCACCGATTTTATGTGAATCCATATCTAGATCTGTCTAACTGTCTCATGCAGTCATTATATGACTACTATGTATTGTATTGAACTTTTGAGCTTTGTTTCTATTTATGTGGATTGAAGGTGCTGCTGCGGAGGCTGAGGCTGCTGTAGAGGCAAGTAGATTGCTGATGCCTGCACCAAAGGCGAACATCGTCTACACGACGAGGAAGCGCCAATACAGTACCTAGGTGGGCAGTGACCTCTCTAAGAAGTGGGTATAATTTTGAAATCCACAATTTCACATGTTATGATTTTCGTGTTATTGTATCAGCTAGTACTATATCTTTACGCTCATCAGAAGTTCACAAAATCAATTTTTTTTGCTTTATAGGCAAGGGTTTTGTCTTGTATTGTTAGATTTACTTGCTCTTTACATAATTTAACCTTTTCACTTAATTTCAATCAATACCACGCACCAGCTGCTTAGCCCTTTCTGCTATCGTCCTATTGTCAAGCTTGTGGATTGAATGGCGGGTCGTGTATGCCCTTCCAAAGGTAGAGCGAAGAAAAATGGTGCATGGCCACCCTTCACAAAGGGTACCCATGGTATCAGGTATGGATTCCAAGTGTTTTAGGCTAACTTGATGTAAGATATTGTATCTCACTTTTTTGTCGCCTTACTTCCCTATCAATTTTCTCATAAAGGTTGTCCCTTGTGTCACTCGCCCCATTATAAACAAGATGTTTGGAAACGATAAGTTTCTAACTCTATAGCGAGGGCCCTAAAGGCAGGCGGCAACAATATGATATGGATGCCTCCCAGACGATGGCCACCACCTATTTGGGTGGCCGAGGTTGGTCCAACTATCTCCGTGAGAATGGTCTGAAGTAGGGGGACAAGGTAACTTTCGATTTTAGCAAGCCTGGGCAGATACTTGCACACCATCATACACCTGTTTACCTAAGGACCAAGAATAGAGGTAGTACTAATTAATTTGCTTCTGTACTCATCACAATCTATAATGATTTTCTTGCAACTAACTGTTCTGCACCATTGTCTTTACTCATCATATGACCATGACCACTTTCCGCAGTCTGCCACCCCTTATGTACCCCCCGGAAGGGTGCCAACATCAAGCTGCTAGCACAGGCACCAACCCCAGTTCCTGCAACAACATCTGTTGACCTCATTAGGAGAAAGAATGGAGGTAGTAACTTAATTCCCTTACTCTCATCTATGTCTAGGATTAGCTGTTGTATAAAAAACCATTTTCTTGTACACATCTCATATGCCTCTCTAACCACTCCTGTAGTTCCCTTACCTACCTCAAGAAGGTAACCAGCATCAAGTTGTTAGCACCCGCACCGGCACTGGCCCTAATGCTTGCTCCGACACCTGTTGACCTAAGGAGAAAGAATGGAGGTAGTAACTTAATTTTCTTGTATACTCATCATATCCTCTGATCACTGTCTTGTGAGTAACAGTTGTATAAGAGACCGTTTTGCTTGTACACATCTCATCTTCCTCTACCATCCCTATAGTTAGCTTAGCTACCCCTCAGAAGGAATCTAGCATCAAGTTGCTGACATCGACACTAGTACTAGGCCTGGCTCCTGCACCACACCCTCTACAATTAATGACACCATCTACTACACCAGCACCAGTTACCACACCAGCCCCAGCACAGGCACCAGCTCCTTCATCACCCCGGGCAGTGCCTTGTCAGACCATATCCTACACATGTGTCATCACAAGGTCGCACCGGATTATGTTTGTGAGTATATCGTGGCCGATAAACTGCTCTGAATGTCTTCTCAAATTTCACATGATTCTGTGCATTGCTCTTAGTAATTATGAGTCTATCTCTTGCTTTGACTCATAAATTTCCTAAGAGTTCCACAAAGCAACTCCAGGCCAAACGAAAGGGCACAATAGTCTTAAAGATGCAGAGAGAAGGAGTGCAAATCGAGGGACACTATGCCATTAACTCGACTAATGGGTGCTTGGCAGCTACACTTATAGGTGGATCAAGTTTCAGAAAGTAGCCAAACTTGACATTAGAAGAATGGTCAAGGTCGATGTATCTGGCTACCATGAATACCGCATGTTATTCATGAAGTTCCTAGCTTCCTAGCTCTTTGGTGGCATGCTATTTTAATTAATTATGTGGTTGTCTTATCTCCACTAATCATATATGGGTGGTAAAACCGTGATAACCTTTTGCTGGATTGAAGCTATGAATAGTACGTACTGGTATGCTATATTTGTATCTATATGACGGTTCCTATATGACCATATATTATGACAATGATTGTGTTTGAGTGATCAAGTGTGTTTGGAGAAAAGGGCAAACTGATCATGTGACATGGTTTTTAGAGCTGAAACAATAACTGGCTCTCTCTGTACTACTATTGAATTTCAGTGTCTGTATTGCTGAATCAATCACTTTGAAATGCTTCTGAATTGGTCAAGTGTTGCTGAATATGAACTAGGAATCTATCGATATTTTATGTCTTATTATTCTGTACTCCTCAATCTTTCAAATGCTACTGAATTTGTCAAAAGTTATGTCGTTGCTACTGGTTGCTTGCTCTAGGGCTTTTTCCTGTGTGATATCGGAACCACTGGATGTGTTTTGGACAGATATGAAAGGGTAAAGATTACAGTGTGATTTCACCAAGTGAAGTCATTGGATACCAGCCCTATCTTGGTGCACGTGGTGTGTGTTCTTTAGATATTTTTACATGAATATCTGTCAAATCAATTATCGCTTTTTCTCCCTTAGGGAGGTCTATGTTTGAATCCGTCAAGCCACAACCCAGTGAAATTTGAGATAGGAGCCCATTGACCATAGTCCAAAAACTTTTTAATTTGGCCTTTTTGGCATTGCCCCCCACTAAAACAAACTCTCCCTACACATGTTTTTAAGAAACTAGTCCATTATGTGGCTTTTTATAAATTGAGGTTCTGGTAGCACTACCCTTTTATTTTAGGAGAAATAAACATGGACACACAAAATATTTTTAAGAAGACTAATACATAAGTTATAGGTACTATAAAGCTTTTAATGATAATTTTCATCCGATTTGTTTTGCGTAGTGGCAATGCATACAATTTATATTTGTTGAGGTTTTGAGTTCGAATCCAGTCTGCTTGACATATATTTATTTGGGTTTACTTTTTTATGTAGCAATATTGTTTTACGGAGAGTCTCACATCACGGACCCACCATCCTGCAGTGCCCCTCAAGTTTAATGGGCGGGTTTAAAAAAAAGAAGCTAAGTACTAGTACAGAGAGGCTGGCATCAGGGACCCACAAGCCAAAACATACCAGGTAGGCTGACATGCATAAACTAGAACATACCAGGCAGGCGGACATATGGGCCCTAGCAGCAAGACCATAAGTGGATGCATCATCGAGCAACGTTTCCAAGGTCAAAACAGCGGACGCAACCAAAAAAAGTGTCCATCATACACGCGTTTCATTTTTAGAGAGACTGACATGTGGGACCCAGTAGTGACACCTTGTACAGGTGTTGCATTGAGCAATGTTGCGAAGTTCAAAACAGGGAGGCGCGAGCCAGGAAAAAGTCCAACATGGACACTTTTCTTCTAATGCGAGGGGCATGGGGACTATTTTTTGAGAGAAAGACATGGTGGACTGCGGAGCACAGCCTAGAGAAATTTGAGAAAGAAGCCAATGGAGCATAGCCTGTGTAGTATAGCCCATGTAGAGCAACCCATGTAGATAGGAAAACTCTTTTTTCCGTCCTTTTGGGTATTTCCCCCACCTCTCAAAATAAAAAACTCTGACTACCCATGTTTGAAACTGCTCCATTATGTGGAATTTTATAAATTGAGATGCCTGACCACTACCATTTTATATTTTAAAAGAGATAAACATAGACATAGAAAATATTTTTTAGAAGACTGAATGATACTTGCATTATTCATCATCATTTTTAGGACTTGTATGCACTGTTTCGAATCATATTTACCATGATCCATCATTTCATATGCATATTTAGATGATTTATGCGACTTTTCTACAAAGTCCCTTTCATTGGTATTTAATTTTTGGGAGGTAGAAAACCTCCTTTTCATGTTTTTGTTGTTTCAGGATCTTCTGGACATCAATAAATCGAAGGAAAAAAATACATTGATGAGTTTTTGACCCGAAGAATCAACTTGGGCCAAAGAATGAAGCGAGAGGAGCCACAAGGCCCAAAAGAGGCCAGGTGGCGCGACTACCCCCTAGGCACGCCACCCATGCTCTTTTGTCCCTCGAGCATTGTCACGACTCCTCCTTTTTACAGACACCTCCATATCGCCAGAAAAGCTATGCCATATTTTTTCCCACAATTTAAAGAGGGGGTAGCATAGGCGAAAGTCCTCTCCTACTCTAGGAGGGGGCATAGCCTGCTGCACCGGCGCCTCCGGTGAGGGGGAAATCAACGCCATCGACATCACCACTCCTCCTAGGCGTAGGAGGAGGCCTATCCATCAACATCTCCACCAGCACCATCATCATCACCATCACCATCTCCAAGATCCATCTCGTTCCCCCTCATAGTTTTTGATTGGTTGAACCCCGGATATTGATTTAAGGGCTATTTACATGTTTGTGATTGGCATCTTGTCTTTATTTGGTGGAGAGATTATATTTTCAAATTGTGTTGTATCCCATATGCTACTGATCCATATCATGTTTGCCACTTGTGTGTAGATCCCCATGTTCCTGAGGGCATTGGATGAATTGGCTATGATTTCCATATAATATGCAATGAGTATGTGGTCCAGTTTTTATCTTTATATTGTTCTATGATGGGTTTATGCAAACGTAGACTGTAGATTATTTCACCTATATGGGCTCATAGGAGAATACTTTGATGCAATGATAAAGGTTGGAAGGGACGGAATTCACAAAACCGCTTTACAATACTTTGAGTTGCATTGGAGGGATTATATGTCGGGGACCAATGAACTTATTGCTATGGTAGTACATTTATGTCTTAATGATTCTTAGATGTTCATGTGAATGGATCTAGGACCCATCATAAGTGGTGTATTTATCTCATACTTGTGGCCACACCTAATTAGGCTCCGCCCTAAGGGAATGAAACTTGACAACATATTCACCATATTGTGTAGGAATCTTTATGCCAAGTAAATCCATGCCGCCCTAGGGAACGCTTGTCACATATAAGTTCACACACAAATTTGAGTTTATCCTCTTGCTGCATAGAGGATTGGGCTTTCTATCATTGAGAGCATTTAGTTATTGCTATCTACTTTCAGCACTTTATATTCTTGCAAACTACAAACCCAAAACACCAAATCTACTGCATTTACTATTATTTTCTTTGTCAAATTTGCTAACCAATACCCTCAGCTCCTCGTGGGTTCAACAACCTTTCTTTATGGAAAAGTACTACAATTGATCTCCTACACTTAGGAGCCATCAAGACACTTTTCTAGTGTTGTTGTCGGGGAGCATTGTGTTATTGGTAAGTTGTTTGGTAAGGAAACTTGAAATATGATTTTATCTTGTTACTGCTGTTTTATCATGGCTTTCTCAAATTATAAAGGATTGGAACTCTCCCTATTTTAGTTCCTTCATGACAAAGATGAAGAGAAGGCTGAGAAGCCTACAGAACTAGAAGTTGAATATCAAATTCCTATTGGTATTGTCGACAGAGCTAGGGAGGTAACTATTGTAGGTGATGGAAGCCAAACTACTATGGGGAATTTATATGAAATTGAAAAACTATGTTCCCTAATTAGACTTGTACGTATTCATGAGAATAAAGTAAGAAGTAATCTATTATTTTTATCTTTATCTAGTAAAGCTCGCGAATGGTATAGATCTCTGGATGATACATATCATCTTGATTGGGAAAATCTGAGAAAGGCTTTCTATCTTAAATATTATACTCCTAAAGAAGCTTATGATGATCGCTGCCATATTTATAACTTTTGGCATCATAATGGAGAAAGTATTTATCAAGCTTGGGGGAGATTAAAGGGTATTATTCGTAAAAATCATCATCATGGTATTCCTAAAAGAATTATCTTAATAAACTTTTATGTGAGGTTACCCTAGCATCATAGGGACTTCTTGGATAATTCTTCTGGAGGGAGTTTCACTAATAAAACTCAAGAGGGAGCAGCGGATTTATTGGAAACTATTTCTCAAAATACTGAAGCTTGGGATCTCGACAAAGATAATAAACCAGGTTTGGAATATGAATATTCATGTGTAGAGAATTTATCTACTTCTATATTATTTGAGGAACTTAAGAACAAGTTTGGCATTGACCCTCATGTTTTAGTAGAAATTGCTAAATCTTTTGCTAACCATCTTAATGTTCCAAAGAAAGGATTTAATGTATTTGTTGAACCTCTTAAAAATTCTGCATATGTTTCTAAATTTGTGAAATAGGTTCATCAAGTCTCATCTCCTAAGATAGAAGAAATCTTTGAAGCTCCTCCTTATCCTAGAAAAGTGAAGGAAAATTTACTCACTACTGTCACTAATAATAGTGCTAGAAGATGTCATGAACCATATCAAAAAATTCAATTTCAACATCAAATTTTTGCTATTAAAGAATTGAATGAACAAACACCTTGTGATGTTTATTTATGTGAAGATTATAGCAAGGTAATAAAAGGTAGCACCACTAGAGTTGGGAAACCTATCATATCATGTACTATTGGGACTTCATGTTATCATGGACTTTGTGATATTAGAGCAAGTATAAGTGTGATTCCATATTCATTATATCTTGAAATCAAGATAGATATTGATACCATCAACATGGAAGAGACAGGTATAACTATCCAACTTGCTAATAAAGAGTATATGTGTGGTTGAAGTGTTAATGGGATAGATTAAGTATCCTGCTGATTTCATTGTGCTTGGTTGCTCCAAAGATGCATTTTGTCCTGTTATATTTGTTAGACCTTTCCTACATACTGTTGGTGCTGAAATCAATTTGTTAATGGAGAAAGTATTTATTAAATTTTCTGGTGAAATACTTGAGTTCAACTTTTCAAAGTTTACTGATAAACATTTAGAAAAAGAAAAACTCTCTAAAGATATAGTGGAGACTCTTACTTCAATGGCAGTTGCTTAATTGGACCTGATGGAATTATATGTGCTAAATCAAGAGGAAGAATTTGATGATGGAGATAATGAATCTCTAGAACAAATACTATCTCAACAACCACAACAGTTGCAATTACATATTCCACCTGATAATCTAGGAGAACTACCACCACCTCAATAATATCCTAGTTTTGAACTTAAATCATTGCCTGAAGATATGAAATATGCATTCCTTGATGATAAGAAAATATATCTTGTTATTATTAGTGCTAGCCTTTCAGATGAATAGGAATCACAATTATTGGCTATTCACTTGATGATTTGAAAGGTATAAGCCCTGCTTTATGCAATCATAAGATTAACTTGGAAGGGATGTAAAGCCTGTTGTTGACTATCAACGTCGTCTTCATCCAAGAATGAAATAAGTGGTAAGAAAAGAGGTAATCAAACTCATTGAGGCAGGTATTATCTATCCCATAGTTGATAGTAAATGGGTAAGTCATGTCCATTGTGTGTAGAAAAAGGGTGGAATACCGTGGTTTCAAATGATGGAAATGAACTTGTTGCTCAACTACTGTTACTAGTTATAGAATGTGCATGTATTATAGGAAACCTAATAAGGAAACTCGTAAAGATCATTATCCTTTACCATTCATTGGTCAAATGCTTGAAAGAATATCCAAACACTCTCACTTTTGTTATTTAGATGGTTATTCAGTTTTCTCACAGATTCCGGTACACAAGGATGATCAACAGAAGACTACTTTCACATGTCCCTTTGGTACTTATGCTTATAGGAGAATGCCATTCGATTTGTGCAATGCTCCTCCTACTTTTCAAAGATGCATAAATGCTCTATTTGCTGATTATATTGAGAAAATTATGGAAGTATTCATGGATGACTTTTCTGTGTATGGTACCTCTTTTGAAAACTGTTTGTTCAATCTTAACAAAGTTTTGCAGCATTGTGAGGACCAACACTTAGTCATAAATTGGGAGAAATGCCATTTCATGGTGACAAAAGGTGTTGTTCTTGGACATCGAGTTTCGGGTAGAGGCATTGAAGTGGACCGCGCCAAAATAGAAGCCATAGAGAATCTACCATATTCTAGGTATATAAGAGGTATAAAAAGCTTTCTTGGTCATGCTAGTTTCTGTAGAAGGTTTATCAAAGACTTTTTGAAAATAGCCAAGCCTCTAACAAATCTTTTGCAAACAGATGTTCTATTTTATTTTAATGATGATTGTGTGGAGTCTTTTTATATTTTAAAGAATGCTTTGATAAGTGCTCCTATACTTCAACTTCCTAATTGGAATTTGCCATTTGAAATCATGTGTGATGCTAGTGATTATGTTGTAGGAGCTATATTAGGACAAAGAGTTGATAAGAAACTTAACGTGATATATTATGCTAGTAAAAATCTTGATGGCGCCCATAAAAATTGTGCTACAACTAAAAAGAGTTCTTGGCTGTACTTTTTGCATGTGACAAGTTTAGACCTTAAATTGTAGACTCTAAGGTAATAGTACACACCGATCATTCTGCTATTAAATAGCTTATGAATAAAAAAGATGTTAAGGCTATACTTATAAGATGGGTTCTTTTACTACAAGAATCTGACCTACATATTGTAGATATGAAAGGTGACTACAACCCAGTAGCTGATCATTTATCTAGAATGCAAAAAATCCTGTAGATCCTATTCCTATTAATGATAGCTTTGCAAATGAACAACTAGCAAACATTAATGTGTCTGCTACTAGAGTAGCTTCACCATGGTTTGTTGACTATGCTAATTTCATTATTGGAAAAGTTATTCCACCACATTTCACATACCAATAAAGAAAGACATTCTTTTATGATATTAGGAATTATTTTTTGGATGACACATTTCTTTATAAGAATAGTGTAGATGGTATTATTAGACGTTGTGTCCCTGAGTTTGAGCACCGGGCTATCATAAGGGATTGTCATGATAACCCTTATGGAGGACATCCTGTAGGAGACCGCATTACTGCAAAGGTATTACAATCTGGTTTTTATTGGCCTACTTTATTTAAGGATTGTGCTAATTATGTTAAATCTTGTGACAAGTGCCAACGTGTTGGAAATATCGTTAAGAGAAATGGAATTCCTATGAATTATTCACTGCCTCTTGAACCATTTGATGTATGGGGATTTGACTTCATGGGACCATTCCCCCATAAAAAATACACTCATATTTTGGTTGCACTAGATTATGTTACAAATTGGGTTGAGGAAATTCCAACAAAAAGTGCAGACCACGCCACAACAATGAATATGCTTAAGGACATCATCTTTCCTAGGTTTAGAGTGCCTAGATTTTTAATTACTGATGGTGGTTCTCATTTAATTCATGGGTTATTGAGAAAAACTCTAGCTAAATATGGTGTTAATCATAGAAGTGCATCTTCACATCATCCTTAAACCAGTGGGCAAGTTGAACCAAGCAATAGGGAAATTGAACTCATATTGGAGAAGACAGTCAAAAAAAGCTAGGTCTGATTGGCCAACTAAAATTAATGATGCTTTATGGGCTTATAGAATTGCTTTTGAAAATCCTATGGGTATGTCTCCTTATAACATGGTTTATGGAAAAGCATGTCATCTTCTAGTAGAATTAGACCATAAAGATAGATGGACTATTAAACAACTCAACTTTGATTTTAAAACTGCTGGAGAGAAAAGAATTCTTGACTTAAGCTTGTTAGATGAATGGAGGAATGAAGCATATGAAAGTGCTAGACAATTTAAATAGAAAGTAAAAATTTGGCAGTAAAAATTTGGCATGATAAGAAAATAAAAATAAAGGAATTTAAAGTAGGAGATCAAATATTATTGTTCAACTCTCGTTTCAAGTTTTCTACATGACAGTTAGCTTCAAGGTGGCAGGGTCCATTAGTTGTGTAGGAGGTGTACCGCTCCGAAGCCATTCGTCTTCTTGGAGACTTCAACGGTAAACCTCATGTCGTTAACGGACAACGTCTTAAACATTATATTGTAGGACAAACATTTGACGGAAGGGTTGAAGTAATGAATCTCCAAAGTCTAGAGGCCATAATTGCAAAATTTTATCCCTGCCAGATACCAAAAATCAACAAAAGTCAAAACGAGGCGCGTAACGAACTCAAAATATCATCATATTATAGGAAAGTCATTGTTTTAGAATATTAATGCGTGTCGCGAAAGAATTGGACGAAATGGAGTCCCGAGGACAGAAAGAGACCAGGGTGGGTGCACCCACCCGAGGTCTTTCCCTCTTCCGAAGTCTGTTTCACCTCCGTTTCTTCCTCAACGCTTCATCTTACCCTAAAAACCATCTATATATACTCCTCCCTACCGATCTAATCTCTCATCGAGTCTTTTCAAACGAAACTTGTTTTCCATCCTATTCCTTCAGCTTTTAACCATGGCAAGCTCCAGATCCAATCTTGGAGGAGATGACTCCGAGAAGAAAGGCGTGGTCAATCATTATCTCAGATCTGTGGTGGCTCCCATGAAGACCTTGACCTTCAAGGAAGGGGTGCTTCTCATGGAGGAGGTGAAAGACCCCAAGACCGAAGGCACCAAGGAGGAGATGGTGCAAGTATTGGAGGACACCATCTTTAGGTATGGCACAATGGTTGTGCACATCCTTGACGCTCATCACCTCATGAATCTAGATATGGAGAAGAAAGTTGAACTCTATGAAGCAAGGATCAAAGATCTAGAGGAGAAGTATGTGCATACCCTCACACAACTGGATAGGTTCCAAGCCCTCATGTGGGATGTGGAAAACCAGAAGTATGAGTATGAGGATCGCTTCAAGAAGATCGCCGAGGCTTCCTCCACCAAGTTCAACGATCCACCGTTATCCGTTTATAATGGGATGCCCTATCCTTGGAAGATCAAGGAGTGGGATGCCTACTATGAGGAGAACTACGCTAAGGAAGAAGAACCGGCGGCAAACCTCTAAGCTTGGGGGAGTTCCACCATACCTTATGCTTTTTAGTTATCATATTTGCATCTAGTTAGTAATCATTAGGAGGATTTTGTTTGCATCCATTAGGTATTGATTTTTCCTAGAGTTGGAAGAGCTCTTAAAGCATTATCATGTATCCTTCTTGAGTGGTTTTGAATAAAATATAAAGTATGGTGTCATCGATGATTCTCTTGTTTGGGATTTATGGGTAACACTCATGCATATGTGTGCACCATATGTAGAAATTTCATTTGCCTTGAACTAAATTAACTTGAGAATGTTGGACAAGCATATAATTACTCAACAAGCTGAACTTGCAAATAAGGAAAGATCCAAGTAAGGGAAGCAACACTTATAAAAAAAGGAACATTGTGAATTTGTCATGAGATAGGGAGTCTTATTAAATAAATAGTTGGAAAGAGGAGAATGACAAGGGGACATGAGATACGCTTGTTCTACTTAGTAATCAATGAGTAAACTGAATGGTTGTCATGGGTATTTCAATACATATGCTCTATGGAAAGGTGTTTGAAAGGTAGGCACCCGAAGATTCGGCTATTCATAGAAAGTGAAAGACAAAGGTTGTTTAGAGCATATGACATGATTGAAAGACCCATGAATAAAGTTTAGACTGGTTACTAAGAGAGCAAAACCATTAACTGATGCCATGCAAAAAGTGGTGAAAGTTCTTGACAAAAGTCAAAATAGTCATGTATATCTGGTTGTTTAAACAATTCTCTTTTCCACTATTTATTTTATGATAAACTTATCTTGATTGCAAAGGCATATCCAAAGGTTAAATTAAAAGCTAGTAAAAACCATTCAAAGCTATTGCAAATATCAAAGTGTATGATAAATTTGAGAATTGTTAAATTGTCCAACATGTGATGGTTAGTTTTTGTTCAAAAGTAAGGGGTAAATTATAATGTATATCTATGTAGCCCACATTTGCATGATAGTTAGTTCATATTTCTTTTGGACAAGTGAATATGCATAAGTTGAGGATGTCATGCTCGTATTTTCTTGTCAACCATAAGCTCATTGATGCATGATCATGATCTATTCGCTTATTTGCTCGAGGACGAGCAAAGGTTTAAGCTTGGGGGAGTTGATACTTGAATTTTGCATCATAATTTTTAGGACTTATATGCACTTTTTAGAATCATATTTACCATGATTCATCATTACTTATGCATATTTAGATGTTTTACGGGACTTTTCTACAAAGTCCCTTTTAGTGGTATTTAATTTCTAGGAGGCAGAAAACCTCCTTTTTCATGTTTTTGATGTTTTAGGACCTTTTGGACGTCAATAAATCGAAGGAAAAATGCATGATGAGTTTTTCACCTGGAGAATCAACTTGGGCAAAAGAATGAAGTGAGAGGAGACAGAGGCTGAAAAGAGGCCATGTGGCGCGTCATCTTAGCTCCTCCGTTTTACAGACGCCTCCATATCGCCAGAAAACCTACGCCATATTTTTCCCATGATTTACAGAGGCAGTGGCGGAGGCAAAAGACCTCTCCTACTCAGGGAGGTGGCAGATCCTCCTGCACCGGAGCCTCTAGTGAGGGGGAAATCAACGCCGTCGTCATCACTACTCCTCCTAGGCGTAGGAGGAGGTCTCCCATCAACATCTCCACCAGCACCATCATCATCACCATCACCATCTCCAAGATCCATCTCGTTCCCCTCATAGTTTGTGATTGATTAAACCCCGAATATTTTTTTAAGGCTATTTACATGTTTTTGATTGGCATCTTGTCTTTATTTGGTGGAGAGATTATATTTTCATATTGTGTTGTATCCCATATGCTAATGATCCATATCATGTTTTCCACTTGTGAGTAGATCCCCATGTTACTAAGGGCATAGGATAAATTGGCTATGATTTCCATATAATATGCAATGAGTATGTGGTCCAGTTTTATCTTTTATATTGTTCTATGATGGTTTTATGCGAACGTTGACTGCATATTACTTCACCTATATGGGCTCATAGGAGAATACTTTGATGCAATGATAAGGGTTGGAAGGGACGGAATTGATAGAAACCGTTTTCCAATACTTTGAGTTGCATTAGAGGGATTATATGTCGGGGACCATTGAACTTATTGCTATGGTGGGACATCTATGTCTTAATGATTCTTATATGTTCATGTGAATGTCTCTAGGACCCATCATAAGTGGTGTATTTAGCTTATACTTGTGGCTGCACCTAATTAGGCTCCGCCCTAAGGGAATGAAACTTGACAACATATTCACCATATTTTGTAGAAATCTTTATGCTAAGTAAATCCATGCCGCCCTCGGGAATGCTTGTCACATATAAGTTCACACACAAATTTGAGCTTGTCCTCTTGCTGCATAGAGGATTAGGGTTTCTCTTATTGAGAGCATTTACTTATTGCTATTTACTTTCAGCACTTTATATTCTTGCAAACTACAAACCCAAAACACCAAATCTACTACATTTACTATTATTTTATTTGTCAAATTTGCTAACCAATACCCTCAGCTCCTTGATACGTCCATTTTGCATCACTATTTTATATCATAATTTACTGTTATTCATTGATATATTTCATATTAAGAGATGATACTTATGGTATTTCATGTATTTTTGCATGATTGATGACTTTTGAAGGATGAACCACCGGAGTCAGGATTCTGATAGAAAAAGAGCTGTCCAAATGCAATATTCGCGAAGATCAGAAAAATCCCAAAAAATATATGGAAATTCTTATTTCCAGAAGACGAAGGAGGCCAGAAGAAGGAGTGGAGATGGGCCACATGGGGCCCACACCACCCCTGGCGCGGGCCCCCCTGGTCGTGCCACCAGGTGGTGTGGCCACCCTAGCCCACCTCTAGCATCGCCCTTTGGCGTATATAATCCCCTCAAAACCCTAAGACTCGGGGAGCGACCACACAAAGATTTTGCTGCCTCTTTAGGGCAGAAACTACAGAGAGAGAAAGAGCTCTCTGGCAGGCAGAAATCTGCCGGGGAAATTCCTACCCAGAAAGGGGGAGATCGTCGCCATCAACACCATCATCAAGCTAGACTTCATCGTGATCATATACACCATCATCTCCACCAGCACCAACACCACCACTCCGTACTGCTGTAACAATTGGGTTGAATCTTGCATAGTTGTTAGGGGAAACTTTCCCGGTGTTGATTACTTGTTGTAGTTGATGCTATTGAGTGGAACCATTGAATTATTGTTCATGTTTAGATTGTTACTTATCATTATTTCATCTCTAATATTGATCCATATGATGTCTTGTGAGTAGTTCCTTTAGTTCTTGAGGACATGGGAGAAGTCATGTTTTTGTTTCGATTTGTTTTTGTCAGAACTATTCTCAAGTTTAGAAGCACAATGGTCTCCGCCAATGATGAGGGCAAGAAGCCTGTGGAAGATGATCTCCAAGACCCTAAGCAGAAGGAGGAGATCAAGGGTGAAGTTGAAGAGGAAGTGAAGGAAGACCAGCATCCGCGCACCAGCACCACCATTGTATGCATTGGAGTGGTGGCACGTCCTATCAATCTCAAAAGTGCTGCATGGATGTCCACTGGAGGGATGGTTCCACGCGTCTGCTTGGCTTCACGGTCACATCTTCCATGCATCAAGTATCCCTTCCATACCCTTATACATGAGCAGCAATTCCAAAAGATGCATAAGGAAAAATTACCCTCCAATTGGGATATGCCTCGTTCTAGCCATGTAGGAAAAGAAAACTTTAAGGAGGAAGAGTGGGGAAAGAATCACAAGGGCTAGGATTCATAGTCCGACATGATCATGAACCGCGTCGAGAAAAATTCGGAGTTGGTTCGTACTCTCACCTTCGAGATTGAGGATTTGAAGAAATTGATTGAAAATATTATCGAGAGAACACCACCACCTCTGAAGGAGTAATTCATCATCAGGTTTTGGCATCCCATTGGTTTGTTCCAAGCTTGGGGGAGTGCCACGGTATCACATCATTATCTTTCATCTTTTTACCCTTTTTAGTAGAGTCATATCATGAATAGAGAAGTTATCATATAGGATGGTTTGCATTCTGGAAGTATCTCTCCTCTAGTTACTTATCTATGTATCCCTTGGTGTGAGTTGCCGTTATGAAATATTAATGAGAAGTTCTATCATTTACTTTTTGCACATCTTATTTTAGTTTGCAATTCCTGTTATATTATTGATCTTGTTGCTAGTATTGGTATCACTTTGGGATCATTAAGTAAATTTAATTGGTTTTGGCAAACCTAGCTCTGGTCAGTAGAAACACTATTTGAGGATTGAATGGAAAAGAGAAAAGTACTTTTAGAAATATAATTTCATTATCTTTCTTTCTTGATTGGCTCATAAGCTTAGTATTCTCTAGTTAAGAACTTTTGTGTTTCGAAGGAGGATTGCATGATTGTTTCTATCACTTGTATGTTTGTTTGTTTCCTTCAACTCTTATGCTTTCTACCCAGATTTACTAGCCAACAACCTGTACTGAGAGTGAATGCTTCTCGTGCATCCAATCCTTGAACTAAAACCTATGCCATTTGTGTCCACCATATCTACCTTTTAGCATTATTGCTATTTCAAGTAAATTCTCAAGCTTTATCTATCTTCCAAATTAAACTTGTTATGAGAAAATTAGTGATTAAAGCTCTCACAAACTTGATGACACACTTTATTTTCTTGTACTTAATAAATTTGAATCATTGTGACTATCTTATGAAGCTTGTATGCTTGCAAATTATGAGTTGGGAGTTAGCAAAACCATGTTATCATGGGGTCTGCTTTCGACATTGCACTTATAATTTAGTTGATATCATGTTCTTTTGTTTATGGATGTCGGCGGTGTGAAATAAAATGGGAGCTTGTAAGCTCATGGAGTTTGTATATGTGTTAGAGAAACGCTTGGGCGGCTAGCCTAAGCCATGCCTAATCATGGTGGAAACTTGCAGCATAACCATAGTGGCATTCTATGAAGCATCCTCAATAAAAACTTATGCAAATAGCAAATAAAAAGATCGTTGAGATGCTCACTTTGTTTCCTTGTCATTTTGATATAGGATATCTCCTGTGTCATGGGGCAAGGGGTACCCCGTTGGCGGTTCTCTATGATACACATACACTTATAAGGACAAGAACTTACCGGAGACAAAGTTGAGTAGCATGAGGTTTGGTACTCGTACTCAAGGGGCATGATACTTTTAACTTATAATTTGTCAAGCATATAACTCATATTTTCCCTCACATTAACCTTAATCACCTCAAGATTCTTATGATAGGGCAATGAGAGCTGAAAGCTAATAAGTATCATAATTTTTGGAGGCTCTTTATGAAACTTGAAATCCCTGCTTCCCTCTACGAAGGGCCTTTCTTTTACTTTTTAGTTGAGTCAGTAAACCTATTCCTTTCTATCTCAAGCAAACATTTGAGTTGTTGTGATTCAATCATGTTTCTTATGTTCCTAGTTTTGCACACTGCTCTTCTCTTAGTGAATATTACTTTGAAGGCTATCATTGAAAACTCCATTTTGTTTGATTCCTGCAATTTGTTAACCGTCCTTTGACCAAGAACAAAGTTTGCCATTACCAATTATGATTTACTTTGTGTATCTTTATTGTGTTTCCCTTACTCATTGCAAGTTAAGTTATATAATAGTGAGTTGTCTTCTATTATGATTTGTGTATTGATGAATGTGATGCTTCTTGTCCGCATTCTCTTTATCGACACTTCACTCCATAAACCTGTGTTCATGTTTATTGAGCTTAGTTTTCGCTTGGGGACAAGCGAGGTCTAAGCTTGGGGGGAGTTGATACGTCCATTTTGCATTACTATTTTATATCATAATTTACTGTTATTCATTGATATATTTCATATTAAGAGATGATACTTATGTTATTTCATCTATTTTTGCATGATTGATGACTTTTGGAGGATGAACCACCGGAGTTAGGATTCTGATTGGAAAAGAGTTGTCCAGATGCAATATTCGCGAAGATCAGAAAAATCCCAGAAAATATATGGAAATTCCTATTCTTCTAGAAGATGAAGGAGGCTAGAAGGAGGAGTGGAGATGAGCCATAGGGGGGCCACACCACCCCGTGGCGCGGGTCCCCTGGCCGCGCCACCAGGTGGTGTGGCCACCCTGGCCCACCTCTGCCATTGCCCTTGGGCGTATATAATCCCCTCGAAACCCTAAGACTTGGGGAGCGACCACACAAAGATTCCACCACCTTTACGGGGCGGAAACTACAGAGAGAGAAAGAGCTCTCCGGCAGGCAGAAATCTACCTGGGAAATTCCTCCCCGGAAAGGGGAGATTGTCGCCATCAACACCGTCATCAAGCTAGACTTCATCGGGATCATCATCATCATCATCTCCACCATCATGTCCACTAGCACCATCACCACCACTCCGTACCGCTATAAGAATTGGGTTGAATCTTGCATAGTTCTTAGGGGAAACTTTCCCGGTGTTGATTACTTGTTGTAGTTGATGCTATTGAGTAGAACCATTGAATTATTGTTCATGTTCAGATTGTTACTTATCATTATTTCATCTCCGATGTTGATCCATATGATGTCTTGTGAGTAGTTCGTTTAGTTCTTGAGGACATGGGAGAAGTCATGTTGTTAGTAGTGGAATTGTGTTGAGCAAGATTTAATGGTTTGATATTTAAGTTGTGGTGCTATTCTTCTAGTGGTGTGATGTGAACATTGACTACATGATACTTCACCTTTATGGGCCTAGGGGATTGCATTGTGTATTTAGCTACTAATCGTGGGGTTGCCGGAGTGACAGAAACCTAAACTCCTGTTAGGAAACCTTTGCATAAGGGAGTGTAGGATCTCAGAGATTAAGGCTGTGGTTAGGTTTTTATCTTAATTACTTTCTTATAGTTGCGGATGCTTGCAAGGGGTATAATCACAAGTATGTATTAGTCCTAATAAGGTCAGTACATTAGCATAGGTTCACCCACACAACACTTAACCAACCAGAGAAGATTAATCAACTATATGAAGCGAAAACACTTGACAATATTCCCATGTGTCCTCGAGAACGTTTGGTCATCTTAAATAATACAACCGGCTTGTCCTTTGCTAAACAAAGGATTGGGCCACTTGCTGCAATTATTATTATTGTCTTTTATTTACTCGCACTTTATTTATTTGAATTATCAAAAACCCCTAAAAATCCATTTGTTAAGTATTTACAGAGAATTCCTGATCCAAGCCACTTGTCAACACCTTGTACTCCTTGTTGGGTTCGACACTCTTACTTATCAAAAATACTACGATACAACCCCTATACTTCTGGATCATCACTCCTCGTGGGTTCAACAACCTTTCTTTATTGAAAAGTACTATAATTGATCTGCTGCACTTGGGAGCCATCACTGATAAATAAGTTCTTGTACTAATACATGTTTAATGATTTAATTTCTCTAAATATCTTTGGTGTAGGGGAAAAGCACTCAGTTTATGTCTATTTGATTTGATTTGAAGGTCTTTAGTTCGAATCCCATGTGTTTACATATTTATATATATATCTTGGGTTTACATTTTTTTGAGAAAGGGTTTACATTTTAATATTGCACTACAGAGAGGCTAACATCGCGGACCTACTATCCTGCAGCATCCCTCTATTTTAAACTATCGGGTTTGAAAATAAGTTAAATACTTGTACAGAGAGGCTGGCATCGGGGACCCACCCGCCAGAACATACAAGGATGCATCAGGGACCAACAAGACAAAACATACCAGAGAGGCTAACATGGGGGCCTCAGCAGTAAGACCATACACGGCTGCTGCATCGAGCAATGTTGCCAAGGTGAAAACAACGAATGCGGTTGAAAAAAGTCCATCATATGCATGTTTCATTTATAGAGAGACCGACATATGGGACTTAGTAGCGCAAATTTATACAGGTGTTGCCTCGAGTAACACTGCCAAGTTCGAAACAGGGAGGCATGAGTGAGAAAAAAGTCCAGCATGCACACATTTCTTCTAATGAGAGGCTCAGATGGGGGACCCAGCAGCCTAAAAATGGCTGATGCATTGAGCAACGCTATCAAGTTCGAAACACGGAGGCGTGACTAAGGGGAAAATTCCATCATACACATGTTTCTTTTAATGAGTGGATGACTTGTGGGGCCCGGCAGCATGATTAAACGGTTGATGCAGCGAGCAATGTTATCAAGTTCGGAACACGGAGGCGCGACTGAGGGAAAAAATTCTATCATACACATATTTCTTATAATGAGAGGATGAAATGTGGGGTACAGGAGTTTGATTAAACGGTAAATGCATCGAGCAATGCTCTCAAGTTCAGAACAGGGTAGCGTGAGCAAAGAAAAAAATGCCATCATACACACGATTCTTATAATGGGAGGCTGACATGGGGGCCAGCAGCATGACTAAACAGCAGATAGATCGAGCAATGTTATCGAGTTGAAATCTGGAAGGCAATAGCCAAGGTAAAAATCCATCATGCACACGTTTCTTCTAATGATAGGATGACATGTGGGACCCAGCAGCCTAATTAAACGGCAGATGCATCGAGCAACACTATGAAGTTTGGAATAGGGTAGCATGAGCGAAGGAAAAAAATTCCATCATACACATGATTCTTCTAATGAGAGGCTGACATATGGGACCCAGCGGCCTTACTAAACGACAAACAAATCGAGCAACATTATCAAGTTCAAATCAGGGAGGCGTGACCGAAAAGTATGATCCGCTAGAGACACTGACGTCTGGGACCCACACGCCTCAAAAAACTTCGGCGAGTCAGCATCGCTCTAGGAACTGAAAATCTTGTTTCTACCACGCGCCGGTGAGCTTCCTTCACTTTTCTAGCGGTTTCGTCGTAGTAGAGGGCTGCGAAACCGGAAAAAAAGTTTCCATCAGCCATAGTCGAGCCGAGAAATTCGCCGCGGAAGATGCGACTTCTACGACGACCGATGGGCCAACTCGTTGCGGATGGACACTTTTCTTGTAGTGGCTACTAGTTAAATTATTGATAATAATGAGGGGTGTTGTTTATATATGCTATATGATAATGCTTTAGATGATGGTCATATGCTTATTGATAACCCTCCATGTATAATACATGAGGATAAAAATGATATACTTTCTATCCATGATGGTGCTCTTATTAGTAAGAGTCCAATATTATTTTTGAATTCTCCTATCTTAACCATAGAGGAGAAATATGAACTTGGTAGAAAATATATATATGTGGCTTGCAATTATATTTTGTTGAAAATCTTCATTGCAACCATGATGTTGATATTGAAAATAGTACTAGCAACCATTTTGAAATAGGAAAGCATGCTAATGAGTGCCATGATAAATTTTATGATCCTCTTTATGTGCCAACAATTTTCATGTTGCATGCTTCAAATAGTTATATTGTTGAAATTACTTCTAGTAATTATATGTTGTGTTCACTTACTAATGATATGCAATGGTATGCCTATAATTGCTGTGATTTAGCCATATATAAAATGCCAATACATAGTAAGAAGGTGAGACTTCATTGTTATTGTTTCCATATCTAGTGTTGCTTTTTACCATGTTTCAACTTGACTATTATTTTGATTTGTATGAACACACCATGGGACCCTAATATTATGCATGGAACACTTCACAAGGAAGAAGGAGGTAGCACCAAAGTACAAGCTACCACATGATCTCCACATCACTTGAAACAAGTAAGTAAGACTAGCTATATGGCCATAAAGAAAGCGCTTTACGGGAGGCAACATAGTTTGTTTTCTTATCTTTTTATTTTTGAACTCTTGCTATAGAAAGAGAGTTCTATTTTAGTTTTCTTTATGGAGTTTTCAATAAAGTACCAAGTTGAACCCATTTGGATGTTTTAAAGTTGACAAAACGTATGGAGCAGAAAATTCCTACACAAACTCTTTTTAGTAAAAACATTCTATTATTTTTTATGTAACTCCGATTACTCTCATGTTTATACTTAGTTGAAATTTTCATCCTATATATGCAAAAAAATTGGGAAAAAATCCTGACATGTTTAAGTGGGTGAAATAAATAAATTTTGCAGATGTTGTTTTTCTAGACATAATCTGTCTTTTATGTAAGAATCAGGTATTCCGAGGGTCACATGTCAAGTATCCGCCTTTTTAGAAGTCGATTATGATGTATGTAATGTATCCAAGATTCTGATTTAGGAGTTATCTCTTTGGATTTTGATTTGATTCTTTTGATATCTTATGGATCTTGGTCACTTAAGTAACTATCTAGACATTTAAAACCAAATTTTATTTGGACATTTTATCACAGCTAGCTTGATATCTTCGTACCCAGTAATGTCACCACATAGAAAAGAAATGGGAGAAAGTTTTGTGTTGAAGTTTTTGGAAGGGAATGGAGGAACATCACACCAAGAGGTATCCAAGAATGGTGAACACCATAAGCTTGGGGATGCCCAAGGCACCCCATTGGACCTATTAAACTCTCAGTTTGCAAACTTCTAAACTTTGTTTTTGAGCAACATAGAATGATCATAGAAACTTGGTGCGTCTTTGTTTAGTGTTATGTTTAGTTTTGCTTGATATGCTTGGAAGTAAATGGGACCACCATGATAGATATTTTTCATGCTTAGGAAAGAGCTACTGAAATAAACTATCCCATGAATGAATATCATGTTTGAATAAATACCATGTTTGATTGAATGCCTTTCTTGAAATAAAAAAGGGGGAAACCAAACTATGCATGTTATTGCTTTAGGTTGGATGGGTTATATGCTTTATGGAGTGATAACTTACAAGTCTATCATATTGTGTTAGTTTTTATATTCAACATAAATGGTTCTCAATGCTTATATTGTTTTATAGAAATAACTTAGTACTATGGGCACTTTGCATTCTTGTAGAGGGTCAAATGGTTACCATTGCTAGCCCCACAATATTGAAACAACCTCCTTTAGCAAAACAAACTTAGAATTTATACAGGAAACACCTACCCAAATAGCTCAAGCTATATAAGAAACTATACTATGATCTGTGAGTCATTATTTAGCGTATAAACACTATTATTATGGGTATGGGTGACATGGAGAATTTAGTTGTAGGGTGACCACGAACTCATTATGCATAGAGTACCCATTCACAGAAAGCAATAAGAGGATTCATACACTAAAAGATGAGGATAGACCCTCCATAGAAGGGGTACCACCACTAAGATGAGGGAAAAACCTCCAAGTATTTATATGATATCAAAAGGTGAGAAGAGTGAGTATGAAGAGTCTAGGCCTTCCAAAAAATCAAAACAAGCAAAAGGTGACATAGAAATATAATGAAAAAAATAAAAGAGAGGAAAGAAGCCAAAAGTTCCAACACAACAATGCCAAAAAGAATCAGGTAATGAGGGGCAATGGAACCAAATACTAATGATGAATTATGCTTCAACCATAAACTTAATGGATAGTGTTTGGAAGATAGCTTATGTCTCACATATGATATTCCCTACTTGCCAGCCATACACTCTTTCCAACCTCCTTTGCCAAATATTCTGACCATAGGACCGCCACTATATATATACTTTTCTCTATGTGAAGAATGCGCTATTGCCTCATAGTACTATATGCATTTGTGTTAGTCAATATAAACATTGTGTTGTGAAGTATGGTATTATAATAAGTATCACTTTACACTTTGCTTGCTTGTTGTTATTCTCTAAACAAATGAACAATTTAACTTTTTGTGATACTTTCTAGTGAAAAGAAGCACCAAACTCCAAAGCCCATGTTAGTTTTATCACCTTCATGCTCGAGGACGTACATAGGTTAAGCTTGGGGATATTGATGCATGTAAAATGCATACATGAACTTTGTAATTTGCTGATATGAATTTCCACATATTTGCATCATATTAGTAGTTATTACCAATGTTCTTAATGATTTATGGGATTTTCTAAAGAATCCCCTCTCTTTTGGTTTCAAGGCATAAAAAACCTTCTGTTAGTTTTTTTTGACTTTCCAGGAGCTATGGAACTCTAAACGGCGATATGTCAATGGGATCCACTAGATAATTTGCATACGAATCCAACAAGATAAAGTAGGGCCTGAGGGGTCCAATGAGATGAAAATGGTAGCCCATTTACCTTAGGGCGTGCCACTGGTGCTATCTCAGCCGTTGAAACTCTGATGCCATCGATTTCACCGCCATTCGCTTTGTTTTGACCCAAAACAATCTATATATACCCCCTGGCGGCCTTTCTCAAGATGGACGGGGGTGGAGATTGAAAACCAAGTAACAGAGAGCTAGCAAGCCGTGGCTCGGAGGAAGATTAGAGGGGGGCCGCTGCCGGAATCGCCTCTGCCCGCCTCTCCTCCTTCACCAATGTCTCCTCATCACTCTCCATGATGAGAGGGGAGTGATGACCCACAAGTATAGGGGGTGTATCGCAGTATTTTCAAGGGAAGTGAAACCCAATTTATTGATTCGACACAATTGGAGCCAAAGAATATTTATCAGCCTTAACAACTGAGTTGTCAATTCAGCTGCACCTGGAAACAATCTTGCTCACAACAGGTTATCAGTAGCAACAGTTTTGTAGTTGGAATAGTAAAGTAACAGCAGTAGCAAAGCAAAGACAGTAGTAACAAAAGCAGCAAACAGTGGGATTCGAGTGCGGTAGGCATAGGGATGGATGGACGGGCGTTGCATGGATAAGACAATTCACATAGCAGTCAGAACATAGGGCAATTGCAGATAAATAAGATAAAGCATCCAAGTACTAGAAAATCCTAGGCATGTGTTCCATATATAGTCATACGTGCTCGCAATGAGAACTTGCACAACATCTTTTGTCTTGCCAGCCCGTTTGCAGCGGGGCCTCTAGGGAACTACTGGCAATTAAGGTACTCCTTTTAATAAAGCATAGGAGCAAAGCATTAACACTCCGTGAACACATGTGATCCTCACATCAAAGCCTTTCCCTTCCGGCTACCCCGATTTCTGTCACTTCGGGACCATAGGTTCCGGACAACGACGTGTGTATACAACTTGTAGGTAAGACCAAGAACAATACTATCATAATGAATTAATAATAAGTTCAGATCTGAAATCATGGCACTCGGGCCCTAGTGACAAGCATTAAGCACAACAAGTCGCAACAAAGTCATAAAGCACTACTAAAAGATACTAGGCACCATGCCCTAACAATCTGATGCCATTACATGAACGATCTCATCCAATCCCTACCATCCCCATATCCTACAACGGGGGATTACTCACTCATACATGGGAGAAACATGGATGGTCGATGGAGAAGCGATGGTGATGATGATGGCGATGATCTCCTCCAATTCCCCGTCCGGCGAGTGCCGAATGGAGTTTCGTGCTGTTCGTGGAATCTGTGGTGTGGCGTGACGGAACTCCTTCTGGAAAAACGTCGAACCCCCTGGAGTTTTTAGGTCAGAAGGCTTCTTATAGGCGAAGAGGGAGACCGAGGGGGTGCCTAGGGCCACCACACCATGCCCTGGCGCGGCGAGCCAACAGCCTGGGTGGTGTGGCCAGCCCCAGCCCTCCTCCGTCTCGTGATTCAGCTCTGAGTCTTCTGGAAAAATAGGCATTTTAGCTTTTGTCCCGTCCAATTCCGAGAATATTCATTTTCTGACTTCCCTGGAACCAAAAACAGCAGAAAACAGGCAGCTGGCATTGTGGCTCTTGTTAATAGGTTAGTCCAAGAAATCATATGAAAAATACTCCGAAGTGTGGACAAAACACAAGAAAGTGGATAAAACCAAGCATGGAGCATCAAAAATTATAGATACATTTGCAATGTATCAGGGAGTAGTGCACCCCCTTAACTATGGGTTTGTGGTGGTAACTTGATGTAATCTCTCTATGTATGATCATTGTTGAAGTCCATATGATGTGCATGAGTATGGATCTATCTATGTAATTCCTATGGTGGATATTGTGGTATGAGATAATAATTGTTAT
The DNA here is from genome assembly GCA_023614405.1 of Avena insularis. Lineage (NCBI taxonomy): Eukaryota > Viridiplantae > Streptophyta > Magnoliopsida > Poales > Poaceae > Avena > Avena insularis. Next base: position 204,811,888 of record CM042694.1, read on the forward strand.
GCATTTACCATTGTGTTGGATCTTTTATGGTTTTTCATACTTTAGAAATATTATATGATGCATGTAATGGTTTGATCTACACAAAATGCCTTGTTTATCCATGTCATGAGGTGATTGACACCACCAAGTGGAGGTAGATGAGAGAGATGTGGTAATGCACACAACTTATGAATCATTGCACTAGTATTTGGAATGTTTTTCATTAAGGAGTATGATGTATGTAGGTAATGGGTGGCCGAGTCACAATGGCATATGTATTGAGTGACACAATGCAGCCAAACATCCTTTATCTAGGATTAAAAAGGGGGAAGTATGATGTGTGGTGTGACAATAACGAAATGTTAGCCTTATTACAAGAGTGACCTAGCAACACAAAGGAGTATTTCTTTCAACTATGTGTTTTAAGACATGTAGCCACCATAAATTTACCATTACAAAATGACAATTGTGTGTAATTTTATTATCTATATCATGATCATCACCATAGATGGAGAGAGCATTTGAGTGAACCCATGTCCATTGTTCCTATAAGAGAAAACTTTTGTCTTGTACTCTTGCATTGAAGATGATTGGGACACTGTTATATTCTTGTTGTGTTACATTACACTTACAAGTCTTAAATCAAGCACCTTGTTCCTTAAAATCCTTTAGTGCATAATCAACTAAAACTTATGACACTTTAGTTGTATAGAATAGATAGCTTTTCCTTCTTGCTCCTATGGATCGATACCCTACTTCCACATTGAGAGGTACTACAATGATCCCCTGCTCTTCGGGGCTATAAACATTGAACCACAACAATGGTAATCAAATTATTAGCAACTCGTTGTAAATCAGATATTGACTATAATAGGAGAGGCAGACACCCGCTAGCCACTTATGCAAAACTAGTTGCATGTCAAGCATGGAACAGGTCAAATGTGCAAGGACATGTAAAGTTTGTCCGGGTCGCTTCATCCCACTATGCTACTAATATCCAAAATACATAGAAGATGCAATAACATGATCATCAGCGCCCACATAATCATATGTGTTCTACCCGTGCAAAGCATGTATGAATAGATTAGGCTTTGATACCACTATTGGGTTCACAACATAGAAAACAAAAAAATTCCTATGATATGACCAACTAAGCACCAAGATCTATCTACCTAGATATAATCAACGGGTATACATCCATAGAGATCTGATGCGCTCGACTTTCAATGTAGAGCTTGTTGGGAACCCCAAGAGGAAGGTACGATGAGCACAGCAGTAAGTTTTCCCTCAGTTATGAAACCAAGGTTTAATCGAACCAGTAGGAGCAAGGAAACACCCCAAAGGTGTTACTAGCTGAGCTTTGGCAGGGCGCACTACCGGTGCTAGTAGCAACATGGAGACCTGCACAACACAACCACAGAACTTTGTCCCCGAATTACGATGAGGTTGTCAATCTCACCGTGTTTTGCAGAAAACAAAGGATTAAACGTATCGAATGGAAAAAAGTAAAAGTTTGTAGAAAGTAAACACAAAGCAGTAAACAATTTATAGATTGTATGTAAAGAAAGAGGACCGGGATCCATAGTTCACTAGAGGTGGCTCTCCTTAGATAGATAACATGCTGGGTGAACAAATTACAGCGGGGCAATTGACAAACACCGAGAAAGCAATACATGCATATACTAATCATCTTGACTCCTTTGAGACTTGATTGGGCATTACAACATAATACATAGACCGCCATCCAACTGCATCTATGACTAATAATACACCTTCAGGTTATCATCCGAACCCCCTCCAGTATTAAGTTGCAAGCAACAGATTATTGATTTACGAACTGTGTGTAAAGTAAACAATACGATTGTTCTATGAACAAAGGATTGTTGTTTTCTCCCTAGTAGCAACAGCACATCTAGTACCTTAGAGATTTCTGTCACTTCCCTAGATTACCAGAGGCATGAACCCACTATCGAGCATAAATACTAACTCTTGGAGTTGCTAGCATCTACTTGGCCAAGATAGATACTAACAACGGAAAGCATGCAAGATCTCAAATAACAAAGACATGATAGAATCAATAATCAATCTGAAATAGCATCTCCATATCCATCGGATCCCCACAAACACAACATGTATGATTACAAATAGATGATCTTGATCATGAACGGGGCTCACAATATCTAAACATGAAAGCACAAAGGAGGAGAACCAGCCATATAGCTACTACATGGATCCGTAGTCCAAGGATGAACTACTCACGCATCACACCGGAGGCTTGCATGGTGATGAAGAAGGCCTGTGGTGAATTCCCTCTCCGGTGGGTGCGGAAGAGCTTTAGATCCCTCCCGATCTAGGGATGGAGATGACGGAGGCTACAGACTCTTTCATGGATTTTTGATCGGGTCCTTAGGGTTTTCGTCCCGAGGGCAACTTATAGGCGGAAGGAGAGGCCGAGGGGGTGCTGGGAGCCACCACACCACACCCTAGCGGCCAGCCTGCTGCGGCCAGTGGTGTGGCCCCTGGCCCTTCTCCGTCTCGTATTCTAGCACTTGATCCCTTCCGGAAAAATAGGCAATTTGGATTTTGTCCCGTCCAATTCCGAGAATGTTCATTTTCTGACTTTTCTGGAACCAAAAACAGCAGAAAACGGGCAATTGGCACTGTCGCTCTTGTTAATAGGTTAGTCCAAGAAATCATATGAAAAGTACTCCAAAGTTGGAACAAAACACAAGAAAGTGGATAAAACCAAGCATGGAACATCAAAAACTATAGATACATTTGCAATGTATCAACATCCCCAAGCTTAACTCCTGCTCGTCCTCGAGTAGGTAAGTGATAAAAAGAAATAATTTTTGAGGTGACATGCACCATCAAAGACTTGATCAAAGTATTTGCAAAACATTCGAAGCTAGGATCATACTACTTCAATCATAACATGAAAGACAAAGTTCTAGCAATAAGCAAAGAAACTATGATACAACATGAAAAGGGACAAACAAAAGATTCATGAATAACAATGCTTTGCAAGACGTTTGTTTGTTTCACATAAAGAAAACATAGCATAATAGTATTCAGGTTGTCCCTCAATAGAGTAGCAAATATAAATGCATAGGACACCTTCAAAGTTCATAAGAGTGACTAGATACAATAGTTTCAAACTAGCAATAACAAGTTATACATCAATCAACTAGTCTTGGGACAATGCACATAGAACTAAGAATGGCCACTGTGCTCTCAAAGTAAGTGCATAAAGATAGAAGGTGCAGACTCAATATAATGGTGGAAGAAAGGCCTTTTGTAAAAGGAAGTAGGGATTCAAGTCTCATAAAGAGCTTCCAAAAATTATGGTACATATAGCTTTCAGCTCTCATTGCCCCTATCATAAGAATCTTTAAGGTGATTAAGGTTAAAGTGACACAACTAAGAGGATATGCTTGACAAGTTATAAACCGAAATCTCATGCCCCTTACTTACGAAGACCGATCCTCACGCTACTCAACTTCAGTCACGAGTAAGCTCTTGTCATTGTAAGTATATGTGTATCATTAAGAACCGCCAACGGGATACCCCTTGCACATGATACGGGAGCTTTCCCATAATCAAAATGACAAGGCAAGCAGGCAATGAGCATCTCAGCGATCTTTTTATTTGCTATTTGCATAGGTTTTTATTGAGGATGCTTCATAGAGTGCTCATTATTGTGATGCTGCAAGTTTCCACCATGATTAGGCATGTCTTAGGCTAGCGGCCCAGGCGTTTCTCTAACACACATATAAACTCCATGATCTTACAAGTTCCACTTTTATTTCACACCGCCGGGATCCGTAAGCAAAAGAACATGATATCAAAGGTGTACAAAGTACAAGTGCAATGTTGAAAGCGTTCCCCATGAAACATGGTTCTGCTAATTTCAACTTATAAAGCGCAAGCATATACGCAACAAAGAAGGACCCAATGGTTCAAGTTTATTAGAGGCAATAAAGTAAAGTGTGCCATCAAGTTCGTGAGAGCTTTAATCACTAGTTTTCTCATAACAAGTGGAAGGTAAACAAAAGCATGAATATACTTGGAATAGCATAAGCTAGTAGGTAGGTATGGTGGACTCTTTGGAATAACTTGGTTTAGGGAGTTGGATGCATGAGTGGAACTCATACTTGGTTGTGGAGGCTAGCAAAAGACTGGGAGCGACAAACTAAGAGAGCAACAAAACATCATTGATCAAAGCATAAAGTGATACTACAAGTTGAAAACTAAAGGATCATAAAGGCTATGGTGACTTGTGACAGTCATAACATGGTGTGAGCATGTGCCAAGTCAACTCAAATAAAGCATCAAAGGAGAATACCACTATACTATGCTTTAATAAGCTAAAACAACGCATGATTCATCCAAGGCACATTAAGCAATCTCAATTGTTTATAACAAGTCATGCTACAGCAAATAATACTAAGCATAAAGCCAAAACAATATCAAGCATGGCATGACAAAGCATAGCCATAGTAAAAAACGAGCTCTTTTTACCACATAAGCATGAGCTTTCCTACTCTTTTCCAAACCAAACCAAACTAATTGCAAACCAATGTAAGAAATAGGGGGTACAACCAACTTATTCAGAAAACTAAGCAAATCAAGCAAACTAAAAAACAAAACAAAAACGAAAAAGAAGACGCTCCAAGAAAAACACAACTGTGCATGAAACGATAAAACTGAAGCGTTTGGAAGAAACCTGGAATTTTTATTGATGAAGAAGGGGATGCCTTGGGCATCGCCAAGCTTTGACGCTTGTACTTATTGTATGTTTCTTGGGGTGACACGCGTGGCATCCCCAAGCTTGAGCTTTAGTCCATCCTTCATCTCATTACTCATTCCTTCCATACACCTGAAATTTTTCCTTCATACAAAACTTCACACAATCTCATTAGCAACATTAGTGCACTTAAGATAAATAAGTCTCAAGGTTCAGTTCTAACACCAAATAAACTTCCATTAGAACACTAGATACTGTAGCACTTCCCTCAAAAAGCTCAATTCCCCAAAGGAACTCAAGAAGGAACTAACAAGAAGCAAATGCAGAAAATGGCAGAAATCTGTCAAAACAGACCAGCAGGTAAAGATGAATTTTTTCGAAGACCTTCTGTTGCTCAAATCAAAAAGTGTTGAATTAACGAAAGTTAGATAACAACCTGGGTCAGAAGCACAAAACATTACAGTTCAATCTGACGTACAGAGCTCTCTCAGGAATTTTTACGGTGAAGCACAAAAATCTGTTTCGGGACAGCAACTTTCCCAATCATTATTTCACTCTCATTAGAGATTACTCTTGGCACAAAAAGAAAATAAAAAAGGATAAGGAGAGGTTATTACAGAGGTAATAACTTCCAAGACTCAACTAAAACTCTTGGGTTATCTCCCAACAAGTACTTTCCTTTAACGCCTTTAAGTTAGGCATAAGAAGCAAAGAAAGCATCAAGTGTTCTCAAATGAAGAAGCATTAAGACCAACTTTCTTGCCCTTACCTCTCTTACTTTTATTCTTAACCTTTGGGAAAATATGATTGTTTCGTGGAGAAGAAAGGTGCATGGTCCCCTTTCCCACATCTATTATTGCTCCAAGGAGTTCTAATAGGGACCTTCCAAGTGTAATTTGTCCTTTTCTTGCACATTCAATAACAAGATAATCAATAGAAATCGTTTTCCCAAGGATCTTTGTAAACACTCCTTCAGCTATTCCAAGAGGTAATATAGTAGTATTATTAGCAAGATATATTTATTTTCCTCCCTCAATGAGCCCCCAAGTATTCAGAGATTTATAAATATCTTTGGGCATAAGGCAAAATTCAGACATGATATCACAGCGAGCTTGAAAAGTTTCGGTGTTCATCTCAATCTTTACTGTAGGGAACCACTTTGATGGTTCAGAGTTTATTGGAACATAATCGTGATGCTCCCTAAGCGTATTATAGCAACTCTCTACTCTAGTAATGCTAGCCTCAAGAGTGTCCAACCTAGCAAATGTTTTTGCGAAAGAAATATCAGTTTGGCTAGGCATGTTGTAAGTGAGGATCAATTTCTTTATAACATTAATAGCATCATCCTCATTACATTGGAGGAAATCTCCTCCCACAATAACATCTAGGGCATATATATAGCAAAGAGCAATCCCAAGGTAAAAACTGCTAAGGAACAAGCTTTGAGTCATTTTAGGCTTAGTTTTTTCATGTAGATCAGAGATTCTAGACCAAGCTTCCTTAAACCTTTCCTCAATTCCTTGTTTAAAAGTGAAAATCATTTCCTCGGGTGAAATAGTAATTGGAGCAAAGCTAGACATAGCAGCACTCAAGATAGGAACTAATTTTTTTTGTGTGTTTTTCAAAACAAAACAAACTAGTAAAACTAATTTTTTTGTGTTTTTTAAGAACAAAACAAGCAAACAAAGCAAAAAGAAACTAAGAAAAACAAAAACAACAAAGTGAAGAGATTGGTTATGAGGGACTCCCCTTGTAAAGATGTCCTTGACTCCCCGGCAACGGCGCCAGAAAATCTTGATGTGCTCGACTTTCAACGTAGAGCTCGTTGGGAACCCCAAGAGGAAGGTACGATGAGCACAGCAGTAAGTTTTCCCTCAGTTATGAAACCAAGGTTTAATCGAACCAGTAGGAGCAAGGAAACACCCCAAAGGTGATACTAGCTGAGCTTTGGCAGGGCGCACTACTGGTGCTAGTAGCAACATGGAGACCTGCACAACACAACCACAGAACTTTGTCCCCAACTTGCGATGAGGTTGTCAATCTTACCGTGTTTTGCAGAAAACAAAGGATTAAATGTATCAAATGGAAAGAAGTAAAAGTTTGCAGAAAGTAAACACAAAGCAGTAAACAATTTGTAGATTGTATGTAAAGAAAGAGGACCGGGATCCATAGTTCACTAGAGGTGGCTCTCCTTAGATAGATAACATGTTGGGTGAACAAATTACAGCAGGGCAATTGACAAACACCGAGAAAGCAATACATGCATATACTAATCATCTTGACTCCTTTGAGACTTGATTGGGCATTACAACATAATACATAGACCGCCATCCAACTGCATCTATGACTAATAATCCACCTTCAGGTTATCATCCGAACCCCCTCCAGTATTAAGTTGCAAGCAACAGATTATTGATTTACGAACTGTGTGTAAAGTAAACAATACGATTGTTCTTTGAACAAAGGATTGTTGTTTTCTCCCTAGTAGCAACAGCACATCTAGTACCTTAGAGATTTCTGTCACTTCCCCAGATTACCAGAGGCATGAACCCACTATCGAGCATAAATACTAACTCTTGGAGTTGCTAGCATCTACTTGGCCAAGATAGATACTAACAACGGAAAGCATGCAAGATCTCAAATAACAAAGACATGATAGAATCAATAATCAATCTGAAATAGCATCTCAATATCCATCGGATCCCCGCAAACACAACATGTATGATTACAAATAGATGATCTTGATCATGAACGGAGCTCACAAGATCTAAACATGAAAGCACAAAGGAGGAGAACTAGCCATCTAGCTACTACATGGATCCGTAGTCCAGGGATGAACTACTCACGCATCACACCGGAGGCTTGCATGGTCATGAAGAAGGCCTCCAGGGTGAATTCCCTCTCGGCGGTCTTGGGAAGAGCCAGATCCTCCCGATCTAGGGATGGAGATCTTGGCAGCTATAGACTCTTTCGTGGATTTTTGATCGGGTCCTTAGGGTTTTCATCCTGAGGGAAACTTATTGGCGGAAGGAGAGGCCGAGGGGGTGCCGGGAGCCACCACACCACCCCCTGGCACGGGCCCAGCCTGGCCGCGTGGCCAGGTGGCGTGGCCGGCCCCTAGCCCTTCTCCGTCTCGTATTCTGGCACTTGATCCCTTCCGGAAAAATAGGCACTTTGGCTTTTGTCCGTCAATTCGAGAATATTCATTTTCGACTTTCCTGGAACCAAAACAGCGAGAAAAGCAGGTGGCACTGTGGCTCTTGTTAATAGGTTAGTCCAAGAAATCATATGAAAAGTACTCCAAAGTTGGAACAAAACACAAGAAAGTGGATAAAACCAAGCATGGAACATCAAAAATTATAGATACATTTGCAATGTATCAAGATCTTACTCTCGAAGACTGAAAAGCTTTATTAACGAAATTTATTTCATGGATGATGTAGTCGTACACTTGTCGATCTCAAGATGGAGTTGACGTCCAGCACCGCAAAGTATCAGCACATTCGTGATATTACACACGTCCAGCACCCCGACAACCTTCGAGTCCTCTCTCTAGAAAAGCAGCATATCCTTCCAAAAAACCACCGAGAACATGTACTACGCTATCCGAAGCCATGGGGACTTTACTAGAGGGGGAGAGTGATCCTTCACGAGGAGATGTGAGAGGATAGGAGGAGGCCTCCTTTTATAGGGGAGAGGAAGCCCCACCTCTCCCTAATTCATGTGAATGGAGGTTCCACTAAGCATTCCCACATCAATTCCATCTCCACTCAAAGTTGCATTAATTTTCCACCAAACTTAATGCATCTCTCATTTAATAAAACAATTTTATTTATTTTATTTAGAATATTGTTAATTACTTTAATTAACAAACATCTGCATAAAACCCCTCACACTACTTCGATATCACATCCAAAATCATTTTTAGCAATTTGACCCGAAACAATTCTGGTGTCCATCGAAATAAGCCCAGCGCTTTAAAGTCCTTTCTATGGTATTATATCTTCTCCATTTGGTGTTGGTATACCTTAAGTGTGTGACCCTATGGTTTGTGAATAATGCATACATGATCGAGACCCCTCTCTGATCAATAATCAGTATTAGGACCTGAAGATCCGTATTGACTCCCACACATTTAATGATGACTCTAGTGATCGTGAGAACCTCTGACATTGTAACTAAATCCCTTTGTCTCACCGTATATTATATTTACAAGATTTGATCATCAGTATCCCCATACTTAGTTTAATCTCGTTACTGACAAGTACTCTTTTCTTGTTCCCGTGATATAACATTCTTAGTGATATTATCACTTGCTTGCAAGATATGTCAATGTGATATCACCAAGAGGGCCCTGGATATATCTCTTTGTTATCGGGATGGAAAAATACCACTCTTGTTCCATGAACCTCTACATACCAATTTGGGAGTACCTAAACCCACCTTTATTGTCACCCTATTATGGTGTGATGTTTGATGTTATTAAGTTACTCTTGCGGTGTTAGTGATTGACATGATCTCATGGTCCAAGGACTAAAGTTACTTCGCATGATGTTATAGCAATGTAAACATAATGACTTTGATCGCATTACTATACTTTTGATGGATATTCATCACGTCATTCCACCAATGTTATGCCCTTGTTATTAACAATATCCAATGTCCATGATCAGAAACATTAATCATCTTATTAATCAACGAGCTAGTTTATATGAGAGGCATAACTAGGAATTCTTTCTTTGTTTATTAAACACACATGCATTAATGTTTCTAATTAACACAATTATAGCATGAGAAATAAACTTTTATCATAAACATGGAATACGATAATAACCACTTTATTATTGCCTCTCGGGCATATTCCCTTCATAGGTTGCACATCCACTACAAGAAAAGTTGGTTTTTATAATAGACGGTTTTTGTGGTTGAAGGCCTATTTTTCATGGTTAAAAAATCTTCAGTGATGGATGGGTACCCGTGGTAAGATCCCCATCACAAAAGATTCTACCACGATTTTTTTGTGACCATGGCGGATTGCACCTTTCAACCATGAAATTACGTGATGTGGCAGATGTGTTTCACCAGGCCCGTTGACTTCTATTGTCATGCAAACTACCACGTGAAAAACACTGTTAATTGTCAGACCGCCATTAACTCTCATAGAAACTATGGTAGAAGATAGGACCAGCCAAGTGATGACCCACAAGTATAGGGGGTGTATCGCAGTATTTTCGAGGGAAGTGAAACCCAATTTATTAATTCGACACAAGGGAGCCAAAGAATATTTATAAGCCTTAACAACTGAGTTGTCAATTCAGCTGCACCTGGAAACAATCTTGCTCACAGCAGTTTATCAGTAGCAACAGTTTTGTAGTTGAAATAGCAAAGTAACAGCAGTAGCAAAGTAAAGACAATAGTAACAAAAGCGATAAAGGATTCGAAAGGTAGGCATAGGGATGGATGGACGGGCGTTGCATGGACAAGACAATCCACATAGCAATCAGAACATAGGGCAATTGCAGATAAATAAGATAAAGAATCCAAGTACTAGACAATCCTAGGCATGTGTTCCATATATAGTCATACGTGCTCGCAATGAGAACTTGCACAACATCTTTTGTCCTGTCAGCCCGTTTGAAGCGGGGCCTCTAGGGAACTACTGGCAATTAAGGTGCTCCTTTTAATAAAGCATAGGAGCAAAGCATTAACACTCCATGAACACATGTGATCCTCACATCAAAGCCTTTCCCTTCCGGCTACCCCGATTTCTATCACTTCGGGACCATTGGTTCCGGACAACGACGTGTGTATACAACCTGTAGGTAAGACCAAGAACAATACTATCATAATGAATCAATAATAAGTTCACATCTGAAATCATGGCACTCGGGCCCTAGTGACAAGCATTAAGCACAACAAGTCGCAACAAAGTCATAAAGCACTAATAAAAGATACTAGGCACCATGACCTAACAATCTGATGCCATTACATGAACGATCTCATCCAATCCCTACCATCCCCATAGCCTACAGCGGGGGATTACTCACTCATAGATGGAGGAAATATGGATGGTCGATGGAGATGATGGTGGAGATCGATGGAGATGGCACCGGGGGCACTTCCGATCCGGCGAGTCTTGAACAGAGACTTTCTGTCCCGAATCTCCCTTAGCGCGGGCGGGCGCGTAGACATTTCGTGGAAAAACGTCGAACCCCCCAGAGTTTTTAGGTTAGAAGGCTTCTTATAGGCGAAGAGGGAGACCGAGGGGGTGCCTGGGGCCACCACACTATGCCCTGGCGCGGCCAGGCCCAGCCCGCGCCTGGGGGGTGTGGCCAGCCCCTGGCCCTCCTCCGTCTCGTATTCTCACAGAGTCTTACGGAAAAAATAGGCACTTTGGCTTTTCTCCGTCCAATTCGAGAATATTCATTTTCTGACTTTTGGAACCAAAAACAGCGAGAAAAACAGTGGCACTGTGGCACTTGTTAATAGGTTAGTCCAAGAAATCATAAGAAAAGTACTCCAAAGTGTGGACAAAACACAAGAAAGTGGATAAAACCAAGCATGGAGCATCAAAAATTATAGATACATTTGCAATGTATCAACATCCCCAAGCTTAACTCCTGCTTGTCCTCGAGTAGGTAAGTGATAAAAAGAAAGAATAATTTTTGAGGTGACATGCACCATCACAAACTTGATCAAAGTACTTGTAAAATATTCAAAGCTGCGATCATAGTACTTCAATCATAACATGAAAGACAAAGTTCTAGCAATAAGCAAAGAAACTATGATGCAACATGAAAAGGCATAAACAAAAGATTCATGAATAACATGCTTTGCAAGACGTTTGTTTGTTTCACATAAAGAAAACATAGCATAATAGTATTCAGGTTGTCCCTCAATAGAGTAGCAAATATAAATGCATAGGACACCTTCAAAGTTCATAAGAGTGACTAGATACAATAGTTTATAACAAGCAATAACAAGTTATGCATCAATCAACTAGTCTTGGGACAATGCACATAGAACTAAGAATGGCCACTATGCTCTCAAAGTAGGTGCATAAAGATAGAAGGTGGAGACTCAATATAATGGTGGAAGAAAGGCCTTTTGTAAAAGGAAGTAGGGATTCAAGTCTCATAAAAAGCTTCCAAAAATTATGGTACTTGTAGTTTTGAGCTCTCATTGCCCCTATCATAAGCATCTTGAAGGTGATTAAGGTTAAAGTGACACAACTAAGAGGATATGCTTGACAAGTTATAAACCGAAATCTCATGCCCCTTACTTACGAAGACCGATCCTCATGCTACTCAACTTCAGTCACGAGTAAGCTCTTGTCATTGTAAGTATATGTGTATCTTTAAGAACCGCCAACGGGGTACCCCTTGCACATGATACAGGAGCTTTCCCATAATCAAAATGACAAGGCAAGCAGACAACCGCCAGCCCCTGGCCCTCCTCCGTCTCGTATTTTGGCTCCTAGAGTCTTCTGGAAAAATAAGCACTTTGGCTTTTGTCCCATCCAATTCCAAGAATATTTATTTTCTGACTTTCCTGGAACCAAAAACAGCAGAAAACAGGCAGCTGGCACTGTGGCTCTTGTTAATAGGTTAGTCCAAGAAATCATAAGAAAAATACTCCAAAGTATGGACAAAACACAAGAAAGTGGATAAAACCAAGCATGGAGCATCAAAAATTATAGATACATTTGCAATGTATCACCAAGGCATGTTAATTATTAAGTGGTTTGGCCCACGACAAAAGCCTGATTCGTTACTATTCTGCTTATTGGTGCCCTGCGTTGCTAACTGCAAGTCCATCACTTTGAAGCCCAATAGTGGCATGTTAAATTTCTGGTATGTTATTGTTTTGGCCTGCGGACGATCTGCGATGCTTACCCGGAGCCCCACCGCATTCCAGCCCAAAAACATAATATTGATATACGGCATGTTACTATTTAGGCCTACTGGGTCTTGGGTTGCTTATCGGGAGCCCACCACATTCCAGCCCAAAAATGGCCTACCAACATACCGGCCTTTAACTGTTTTGACCTGCTGACGGCCTTCGCTATTTGCTTGGAGCCCATTACTTTGCATCCCAACTACAACATATTAACTTTCCGGCCCGTTACTGTTTAGGTATGTGGATGACATGTGGACGTTCATGGTAGCCCATAAATTTTAAGCCCAACAACGACCTATTAATTTTCAGGTATGTTACTATTTATACCTACTAAAAGCTGGTTAATATTCAAATAATACCATATGAATATAGCCTATTTACTTCTACCAAAAGCCGATTACCGGTCCACTTACTACTTGGTTCAATTCTCGTGATGTTTATTGGTGGCCCATAAAGGAAAAGTCCAATCATTGGTAGCTCTGCTACTATTTAAAACTATGCAAGCTAGAACCATTGGTGGCCCATTATACTGAATAAACAAAGAACACTACATTATCTAGAATTCCAAATATATTGTGCAACTGTGGAAAAAAACTTATAACTGGAAAATTAGTAAATTATTACAATCGTCAAAAATTTCGTAACTCAGATAACATCATCAATGTACAACACAACTGATAAACAACATAATCATAGTATAAAACATGTTCCTTTTAGGAATATCGCATCTCCACACATGTAATGATAGGCTTACCACGTGACCTACTAAGGAGATTATTAAGGAGATTCTTCATCAAAGCTTATTTGTTTTTCGACTCAGATATCTCCTTCAGTTTTAGGGAGACTACTGCATCTGTTTTGTTGGCTTCCTATCCAACTATATCAAGTGAATCTTGGAGTGTGACACAAAAAATTCTTTCTACTGGAATATATGAAACAGTTGACATCGTGTACCTACGTGAGCAATACGCACTATCACTGCTGCTTTGTGAAAAGAGATCTACACTCGAGGTAGTTGTTTTCTGTTCTGGCTTCATATTTATATTTGTAACCTAAAATAAAAGGAAGTGTATCATAACAGCATTGCCAAAGAAAACAAAACCAAAGAATTTCAAATAAGTCCTTTTGATAAAAGGCAGAAAACAAATAATAGTAGCAAGGCCACATACATCTCTTCCTTCTGGAATAACTAGAATATTCAAGTTCATAGAGATATGAGAGCGTGTGCGACTGTCACTTCTGCTCTATGAAATGACTATTCTACTTGATGAAGGCTGAAACTAAGAAAAAATAAGTTACAACTGCATACAAAGGAACACAACTACCATGTTCATTCTCAAATAATTTTAAAAGATTATTTGGTCTGATGTAGCAATGTAAGCACTCAATCCAAGGACTTCATGTAGACCGATTAAACTAGAATGCGCCAAATATGAATGTAATGAAACCGGTGACTTAGAGTTTAACTAGCTAGGCATAGGACAACGAAAATCTAGCAAATTTAGTCGAACATAAGTGCATGCCCTGCCTAAATCTCCTTAAACTGATAGACAAGCTTTTACCAGAAAAACAAAATAAGAATTTGAATAGTGTGGCTAATTTGAATAGTGTGGCTAAACTGATAGACTAGCATACTCAATGTGCTGTCAGATCTCAAACTTAGGTAGGTGGAATTGTTGTAATCATCAGCAAACTATTATAGTGCTATTGTTAAATTATAAAATGTACCTCAAATAGACTAGCCAAATCATTTCAGAAAAAACGATGAAACAATCTGTCAAACATTGTGCAAGTCAGATTGTTTCAATTTTTGATTGTCTTCCCAAAAGATTAATTGTACTATCACGTGCTCATATTAAAATAGCCATACACATGACAAATAAGAGTGATCTTTGTGTTTCTGTTATATTGGATCCCATTGCAAATTTGTCCTTGTTCTAATCATCCACCAACTCAGATAGTGCCTCTAACAAAAAAAACTAAACTAGAGAAAATGGTATCAAACTAGGGGAATTAAACCTTCAAACAAAAGGGGGCTTACTGTAGCTTTTTATAGAGTCTCAGGGTTGCGTATGTGGTCAAAGCTACGTTCATTGACGATGTCCACTGCATCAAGTAATGTCAGAGATTTTCCATGCAAATGAACAGGGTACTTCCCGAAGTAGGATGAAATTGAACGCTAGGGGTTGAACATGATCTACATGACACTCTCGGCGACCTTGGCGTGGAAACTGCAGAAAATACGATAGGGGGACACAAAGAGTTTACCCAGGATTAGGCCCATCGTGTAGTGTGAAACCCTACTCCTACATGCTTGAATTGCTCATACTTATTGGCGAGGTTTATAGTACAATGTGGTGATCAGGCAATCAGATCTAGGGTTCCTAGCTAGGATAAAGTTAGTGTTCCTAAGGTAGAAGGAAATCGGGTCCCCCTCTATGGTGTTGTTCTGCCATTTTTTATAGGCGCCCAAGTCCTCTTCCCATGATATTGGTAGGCGGGGTTGCCATAGGGTGACAAGAGAGTGGGCAGGTAGCCTAAAGTTACCTTTGGTTGTGGGCACGGTCCATAGCATGATACTATTGATCACACCACTGACGTCTTCCTCTCTGCCTCCTTCAAGTTCTTCATCCAGTAGAGATGGAGGGGCAGTCCCCCTTGGTGGCAGCCGCTGTTGACCACTCCTAGCTTGGTGATGGTGAAGGTGCCTTCCTTGCAGAAAGGGTAGCTTCCTTCCTTACGGAAGGGGTAGCTTGATTCATATTTTTGGGTTGGACTAATGGTTACGAAGAAACATTTCTTCCTCTATAGGTCTTTCTCTATTCATGATGGCTCAGAGAATTGATTCTAGGAGGGTAAGTTGTTGGAGATGCTACACTCCAAGAACAATATCTAGCTCTATACAACAACGTGCTCTACAAAGGTGATATTATTGACAAGGTTCTATAGTCCTTTCAGCCGAACATTCATAAGATATTTAATTGCCCCACGACTTGCATCATGGAACGTATTAATACAACGTTTGTCCATGGTGTAGTTATCTCAAGCAACCAGTGTATTTTGTTGGAACTTCCATGAGAGAGTTGTAACTTCAAAGTGGATTCCATGTATAGAGCGCTGATCCAGTCAGAAGTGTTCGTCGATAATAATAAGAAGATTTGGAAGATGAAGATACTACTAAATAATATTTCCACTTGGTATCTTTGTCGAAGAGTCATTCTTACAAAAGATAACCTTATTAAGAGGAATTGGCATGGAAGTGTGAACTGTATTTTCTGTCATCATCATGCGAAAACAAAACATTTAGTCTTCCATTATAAATTAGCTTATTCAGTCGTGATGAGAAACTGGCTTGATGATTCATCACTTGTAGCAGTGGCATCGGCATGTGGGGGCGACAACACATGAGAAGTTCAAAGTCCTATATTGCATGGTGAAAATCTAAAGTTTGGACTTAATTGGTTGTGCCTGCCAATGGTCTTGTTGAAGTCAATTTTTATGAACATGGCCTTTCTCCAGGGTGAAAACCTATGATCTATGATCGTATGACTGGGCGATGATGGTGCTAGTGCATTTTTTCCTTCTTAGAGGCATCACTATTGGAGAAATTGGACTTTTTGTGCTATCTTGGTGGTGTTAGTACCCTGTTGTTGCAAAGAATAGGTCACTCTGGCGTGACTTTTCTTTTCAGTAACTAGGAAATATGTCCGTGCGTTATAACGGGAGCAAATTATGTACTGTCGAGACATATGGAGTATGTTTTTGTTTCCACATCTTTGCAATGGGGAGAAAAATATACACATGAAGTATGTTTTTGTTGCCACATGTGTGAAATGGGGAGAAAATTATGTATGACGAGACACATGAAGTATGTTTTTGTTGCTACGTCGCAGAAACCAACCTGCTCCAACACATCCATCGACTACCATTGTCGTCGCTTCATCCAGGCCACCCGGTATAACCACTGAGATACATGATAATGAAGCAACTATCTAGCATAAGTAATTGTAGTAACTTTCTTCTATCAAAGTTCATCTCCTCTGTGTCATAGCCTCTTGCTTTTTGGGCGTCTAAAAATCAAGCTCGTGTACTCAGGCAAGCCAACTTCACTATCAAGTAAATAGTACATATCCACTTCTCCATTTCCATGTCTACAAGTGGTAATTTAAGAATGGTGATAAAAATCAAATATGAGAACACTTTTGGAAAAATGTGATATTTTTATTTCATATAGGATAGATAATTTGAAAAACAAGTCCTTTCATGGAAGAGCCACCATTGCCCCTCTTGATGCACTCGGTCATCCCGGTGTAGCAAAAAAGCAGATGCGTGAAGGCTGCTTTCAAAATCTCCAATCACATAGAAAGTTGGTGCACGTGATGAAATCATTGTGCATCAGCCCAATCACAACCTTCTATCGGTCGGCGAAATCCTTCACCAGAGGATCCACTTTGCCAATGCTGGACTTGTTTAAACTTGAAGAAGTGTCTTCCAGTATTAAAATTTAGGCAGAGAAGAGATGTCATTGTAAAAAAGGAAGAGAAAAGCACAATGATGTTACAGAATTCTACTTACATATACACGACTTGACAAACTTGATCAAATCACTGAAATGCTTCAGAAGCAATTCCTCCTACAAAGATATTTATGCATCAAAGTAGCCTTCTCCAAGAGAACTTATCAATTACCAGTCCAGGAATGTGGTTACAATTTTTTAGCAGTTCGATAAATCACAAACTACGGTTCTCTCTTTGCTTAGCTTGTTATAATATCTAAATGGTTCAGTGATATGAATACCAATCTATTGTGTGTAGTGTCTGTCAACCTTTGCTTGTCCTGGATGGATATTTTAACTCCAGCCCATGAATTTCACTAATAAAATCTATAGACCAAGGAGGGAACTATCTCCCTCAAACTTCCACCACCTCCACATTAGGGTAGCAGGTTTAATATTCTTGGTGAACCGCACAAAAAATTCATATGATAAAAGATCTGATAATTCTCCTTGTTAAAATCAGTCCTCTTGCAGATGGTGCCAACTTTGCAAGTATTTAGAGGAAAGTCTTGCTATCTGAAGTTTTTTGGGAGCAGAAACAATGAATCAGGTTCTGAAACTTTTGTATCACTAATGAGTAAAGTGATACAAACACGTTAGATGTAGTCATACTATAAGAACTTGAAAGTATATGTGAAAAAATTCCACAACAAACATGACATGAGAAAGCACATATCTAGAAAATTCTGCTCCAGTATCATGTAAAAGTTTCATGTGATAAACTCATAAACATCACATTTTTAGATAGTAGAGATAATATACTGTTCACTGCACAACAATCACCTATGTGCTTCAATCTTCCAAACATTGGCCAAAAAATAGTAAGGCACAAGAGTACAATAAATCATGATATTAAAGCTAACTTGGCATCGACAGTGCAACTTCATATCAATGGGCAAATGGACTGCCCGACATGCAAAAATGAAATTATAGCATGCGCTGCAGTGAACTTCTGTGTTTTATATAGAGATAAAATAATTGTCAGTGGCATTTTATCGGATAGGTGCCGTGCACCTCCACTGGCAATAGTACAGCACCAGCTATTTAAGGCTGAAAAGAAATACTTGTTATAAGTTTAAATACATGTTCGGCTTTCATTTTCTTGAAGTGGTTGACTTGATACATCTTGGTGTAAAATCCAAATTCTGTGCCGCAACCAGCATCATCAGAGCATCATACATGTTTCGACTTGTCGGCATATCTCTTAAATGAATAACAGTCCCTCCGCTTCCAGGATTCAATTGTCGATGGGTATCTTTCTGTTCAGAAACACAAAAATAGAAATCATGCCGAGCTTATTTAAATTGTTGCATGAGAACAAGAAACTTTTGAATGGAGTGCATGTATTTAACATGATTTTTTGTAAAGGTAACAATATATTGTTGGCCTAATGCAAATGTACATGGCAAATACAAAAAAAAGGTTGATGTTATCTAAAGTTAGAAATACAGACCTCGAAATCCTTGTAGGATTTGACCTCTGAGAAGGACCAAGCACAACTCTTTGAAAATTATTCTGCGTATCCATAAATTAGGCAATACTCCATTAAAACATACAATCATTGTGGCATCCATATACTCCATGCTATATATGTCCAGCAGGATAGGGCACATTGGCATGGAAAGAATAGATGGCATGTTGATTTTGATTGCAAATGACACATCCATAATCAATCTTCTATGAGTTCTGTGAAGCATTTTCTTTGCATTTAGTCTGTAATCAGAAGTGTCAAAAAAAGATTGTTTTAATTGAATACATGACTTCTAAAGCCACGAAAATCTTTGACTACATTGTTGAATTCTCTCAATTGTGAGAGTTACCATAGAAGAACTACAACACGTGCTCATGCCAACGAAATAAAGAGATGACCAGAATGAAACTTCTGTCTTTACGAAGTTTTTATCCATGATGGAAGAAAACGTGAACACATTTAATAAACTTTGTATGGGCAATAACAGAAACTGCCCAACTGTAGTGAAACCGAAATATTGTACTACTCAAGCAAATAGTAATCAATACAGAGGAGGGTATAGACCTTCTTTAGTGTTCAGCTTGCCATGTTTAGAATTCTGCACGTCGTCCACATCTGTGATGTAGCGCTTGCAGTTGCAAAACTGCAGAGAGGAACGGCTGTGCCGGCTTACGCGCCCCAGACTGCAGAGAGTGAAATCAACAAAGAGGTAAGTTTGTGCAGACCATGTCCTCCAGTGATTGTTAAGATTATCCATTTGATTTTTGCCAACCTACAACTAAATATTTATATCAACAGTGAGATTGCTTGGACAGAAATACTTGTTTTAATATGTATTAACTTTTTTCAAAATTCGTTGTGGCCAGATTATTGTATAGAACTAAGAAGATGATGCCGGTCACTGAAAATGAGGTGATGGATCAACCAGATCTGGTCTGTTCACTTCCCAGAAGCAAAACACTGATTTTACTACCGTGATCGGTGAAGTAGCCAAGAATTTAACTATATATGAGAATGTTTGTCTACCAAAAAACTTCTGCCTATTGGTATCCATCTATTTCTATTTTGTCAGCTTGCAATGTGATAGATTGTCAAAGTTTGGCTATGTAGTTAGTTCATTATATGTATCGGACTATACTATGGTCATGTCAACAATATTTCTGTCAATGCTTATGCTTTTAGAGAGTTCATCATGACGTTAAGATAGCTACGGAAAAGAACCTCATATGCAAAAAATTGGCATCTTTGCTAGTAAAAAAATAGTGTTTTCCTCTAACTTAAATTGTATCAATCTAAAAAGCCCTAGTTATGCACATGACCCACTGATCTAGCAAACCAAGAAATGGATGGGAGCTGTAACACCCTCAGAATCGACCCTATGCAAGTTTTAGCGAAAACCCGCCAAACCCGCATAGAAACGATTCAAAGGTGCCCACCAGGCACTTTCGTGCGGGTGGAAAACGAAGTAATAACATTACACAACAGTCCTCGATGGGACCCACAGAACAGATATATATACAACAGCGACTCAATGAGTCAAGAATACAGATATACAGAACAAAGATCCAATCACCTTGAAAATGATAGAGCGTCCAGCTACGGACAAGATGCAAATGGGGCTAAGAGCCCTGAAGAATAACCAATGGCGTCCATAACCCTGCGAGCCAAGCGGAAGGGTAACCTCGCTAACGACGTCGATCTCAAAACACCTGCTTAAACAAAAGGGGTGCCGACAAAGGGCAAAGGAAAAGAGGCGTCGATCGAGGCCAAGACACGGCGAGGCTAGAATTGGCGGTCCTCGCCTACATAGGTATGGTGGGCTGGCAGCGGCAAAGCATGCACTAAACAACCTATAGAGACTCTATACAATGGCGGCTATCGAGAGAGGTAAGAAAGACCTATTCGAACCAACCTGATACTAACACCAAACAAACCCATCTGGTATTCCCCTCGATACCAACGAGAGTCAACCGAGGAACTCACACGTTGGCAGTTTTACTTATTCGCTTATCGTTGCAGCAAATACTAGTCGGTGTAGATAATCATCCCGAAAAAAGCGATGGGCACTTTTAGTTAACCATTCCGTGATAGTTGCAACACTTACTAGTCAGATACCATTAGCATGAGATAACCCCAAAACCCAGCAGTTGTTGGTACTTTTATTTAGCCATTCCGTTGTAGTGAAGCTGATTACTAGTCATATCGGATACAAGTCAATTTGTAACAGTAAACTTTAGTTATAGTTGTCTATGATCAAGCATTGTGCTCCAAGTCGTCCATAACCGCGGACACGACTTCTCGAAAAGATTTAACCCTGCAGGGGTGCACCAAAGTATCCACAAGCACTTCGACCCTTTTTGCCAGATCAGTTAACATACACCCATCGGTATGTCGGCGGGGCCTAAGTCACGACGTTCCGGACAAAGCAAGCACGGGGCCACCCACTAAGTACACCATAGCAAGTCGGCGGTCTCGAGACGGACTCGGGGTTTGCGCTTATGGCTGTAAACGACAAACAAATCCCAAAGCTGGACTGTGCCGATACATGAAAACACTCCGCTTCCTAAACAGTACAGTGTGCTATCCATCGCACAATTTAAATAAAGCAGTAAAGCATGGCATAAGTACAGGATAGTAAATAAAACCTCAAACTAGTTGTGGCCCCCAGTACAATACTTTGAAATCAGGTACTAATCAATGGGGGGCCCATATCTCCCCACCTGTGGTTAGCGCGCTCGATCTCGGAACAGGTGTCAAGAACTCGGGGTCCTACGGGACACAAGTGGGCGGTCGGAAACCAGATATTATCTATCACCCACCGGTGCCTCTGCTTACCTACTTCAATTTTAGTTGTTAAACAGTAATTAAAGTGAACAGTAATTAAAGCCATGACCAACTTCAACAATTAACTTGCGGCAATACTCCAACAACTGTGGTACTTGACGACACGCAACAGCACTTGAGCAAGCGACTACGACGCGCAAGTCCAACTATCTACCAAACAACAGGTAATAGGATGTGTCCAAGGCAATATATGGCTGCAAGGGGATATCACGGGTACGGAAACTAGAGCATCGCAACACAGATAGCAATAGATCAACAGGAGGGAATAAATACTATAAAAGTAAGATAGGTAGAAAGGGGAGGTGCTGCTTTGAAAACATTGTCGAAGGTTCAACCGAAGATCGGGCGAAGCTCACATCAACATCAACTCAACGGCCTTATCCGAAGAAGCAAAACACTAGAAGAAACACCGATGCACTATTTAATTACGACGGCAGAAGATCGGGCATGATGCATGTATGATGCATGACATGGCAAAGGTGCGATGCAATTAGGCAAGATTAAGCGGAACCGGGGTCCCGACAATTAATTAGATGGTTCATGTTGTTTAGATACCCCGCAATTAAATGTTGTAATAACAAGGCAAGATAAGTTACGTTCGCTACACAAATTTAAATGAGACCAATATAAGACTAGATTTGCCCGCATATGGGCCCCATATTTAATTATGCAGTGAATCGGCATAAGGCCCCCAAACCGCACAAATATGCATGCATGAACAATTATTATGCAACAATTATATAGAGGGCATTTATAAAAATAGGGTTCTCGGATAAGGGTCACACATTAGGGTTCGGCGATCTTGGTCCGGGGGGGTTCGGGGTTCGACAGGGTTCGACGGGGATCGGTTTCGGCGGGAGCGTTCTCGGATAACGGAGTAGATCTTGGCATTCTGGGAAGCAGGACTTGGTTGCGTCGGGCGCATCGGTCTCGCCCTGGTCGGTGTCGATCTTGTCGTCGCGAAGATCTTGTCGGGTCGCATCTCGGGTCGGTCTTGGCGTCCGGGGGGGAAGTACTTGTCGTTCCCGTGACGATCTTGGCGTTCTTTCGGTTCGGGTAGCAGATCTCGGCGTTCCGTGACGAAGGTCTTGATGGTTCCATCTTCGTTTGTCGATGTCGTACTTGGGTGGATCGGGTACCGGGGTCTTCGGACTCCGAAAACAAGGCTTCGGATCCATGTTCGGTCTTCGGGGTTTCCGGCTACGGGAAGACGATCTTGTCGCATCCGCGGTCGTCGAGCCATGTCGGCGGTCTTGTCGTCTCACGCGGAGATCTTGGCGTCCGGTTCACGGCGTCTTCGGGTCCGACTCCGGGAAGGAGAACTTGGTGTTCGAGGATCTTGTCGCATCCGCAAGGTATTTGGAGTCCTTGGCGGTTTTCTTGAAAACCCCGGGTACATCTTCACGGTGGTGGCCTCGGAAGATCATGGCGTTGGGGATTTCGACATCATACAATCTTTGCATAGGTCGTTAACCAAGAGCGAGATGAAGTCGCTGGGCGAGCTTCGCGGTTGAGGTCGCATGCGAACGGGACAGGAACAGGCGGCCAGCAGCGAGGCTTATCGGCGGCGAGGTCGCAAGCAGCCAAGGCTAGCAAGGCAGCGGCCTGGCGAAGCGAGGCGGAGGAGGAGCGGCGGCAGCTGGGAGGTGGTCGGCAGCGACGCCCAGCCGGAGGCGAAACTCGAGCAGAGGCGTGCACGGGCGGGACAGCGGAGGACGGCCACCGGAGGCCTTGAAGGCGGAGAAGGACGGGCGTCAGGCGGCTCGGTGTGGCGGGCCAGGCGGAAGGGGAGGAGATGCGGGGCGAAGGCGAGCAGAGGCGGGACAGCTCGAGGAGGAGGCGGCAGGAGGACGCGGTCAGCGGAGCAGCTCAGCCTTAGGAGGCGAGACCAGTCGCTGGGTTGAGGCCTTGGCAACGGCACCGGAGGAGGGAGGAGAGGCGGATGCGGAGAGGCGACGACGCAGGCGATGCTGCAGGAGAGCCTTCGGCTCGGGCGTCAGACGGCGACCTCAGCGAGGCGGTGGGGTCAGCTGACGGGCGGCAATGGGCAGCGTCGGGAGGAGGGATCCCAGGGCGTGGCCGCAGTGGGAGGAGAAGCGGGTCGGGGAGAGAAGAGGCGGAGGAGGAGGAGGCGTGGGGAAGCTGGGGTCTGCAGGGGTGGGCCAGGAAGAGGTGGGAGCCCGCAGGATGGGTCCAGAGATGGGGAGGCCAGGGGTGTCTGGTGGGGGTTGCGTGCGTGAGTGTGAGTGGGCGGAAGAGGGATGGAGTGGGGTGAGGTGGCGGCGTCTGGTTGGGTAAGGGAGAGGGGTGGAGTGAGGTGGCACGAGGGGAGTGGTCGAGGTGATGTGGCTGAGGGGTGGGTAGACTAGGTTGGTAGCTTTAGGATTTTGGGTGGACCGATTTTGTACTGGGGGTGGTCGACTGGGTCGAATCGGCCCGTTCGACTGCCCCCCTAAAAATAATTAAATGTTTTATTTATTCCAAACAGACTTTTGCAAACCGATAGCAAACAAAACAAAATAATCCGGTGTTCCGGGTTTGAATTTGAAAACAAGACGGGGCGTTTTAGAAAACAAAAACAGGCTTTGCGAAAATAGTTTTAGACAAACAATGCATGATGATGACGATGCAATGCACAAATTCAACGCGATTTTCTAGTAGTGGTTTTGCGGGATGCCACAATTCGACACCACTAACAATGGATCTCGCCCTCGAGATCCGCCTCATGGTACCGGGAAGAAGGCCGGCGATCTGAATCTTCTCGCTTCGTGTAGATCTTCACGACACCACTAACAAAGGTTCTTGTTCCATCTTGAAATCGGCGACACCACCAACAAGATGTCGTTGATCCTGTTCGTCAAGAGAACACTCCGGAAAACAACAAACGAAGTTAAAGGTAAGGCAACCTCTAACTTCTATGGAAGGAGTAAGAATTGCATCGATCCACCATTCAATGTACAAAAGCGAATGGTATGAGTAGTGGTATGGTCGCGACTCCATCCCGCACTCAAACCATTACTCTGTACAGGAACAGATAGATTATGCATCCAACCCTCAGGATTCAGACTGAAGATATCGACAAACAAGGTTCAGGAACAAAGGGGTGATGCAGACTCTGCATCGGATCTGGCGTAGATGATGTCGTCGCGTCGGAAAACACCGGTAGGCACGAGAAGGAACAAAGAGAAATCCAACAGATGAAGGATTCCTCTGATAGCATGAACACCGGATGGCAGAACACCGTTAACAAAGGAGGAAGCGAAACCCTGAAGGTACGACGGAACCCAACCACGAGAAATCCTGGACTTGAAGAGAGAGAAGAGAGCGGATTCAAAACACGTCGAGATAAGAGGAGAATAGCAGAGGGGTAAGAAGTAAAATCAGACCTAATCAGAACTATCCAACCGATTTTGCAAAATAGTTTTGACACTCTACTTCGACCGTTAGCTAGGTTATCCTACAGGCTGGACTTGTGGGGGTATCGCAACTGCTGTGCTCTGATACCACTCTGTAACACCCTCAGAATTGACCCTATGCAAGTTTTAGCGAAAACCCGCCAAACCCGCATAGAAACGATTCAAAGGTGCCCACCAGGCACTTTCGTGCGGGTGGAAAACGAAGTAATAACATTACACAACAGTCCTCGATGGGACCTGAGCAGATATATATACAGCGACTCAATGAGTCAAGAATACAGATATACAGAACAAAGATCCAATCACCTTGAAAATGATAGAGCGTCCAGCTACGGACAAGATGCAAATGGGGCTAAGAGCCCTGAAGAATAACCAATGGCGTCCATAACCCTGCCCAGGCCAAGCCGGAAGGGTAACCCTGCTAACGACGTCGATCTCAAAACCTGCTTAAACAAAAGGGGTGCCGACAAAGGGCAAAGGGAAAAGAGGAGCGTCGATCGAGGCCGATGCAGCGAGGCTAGAATTCGGCGGTCCTCGCCTACATAGGTATGGTGGGCTGAGCGGCAGCGGCAGCATGCACTAAACAACCTATAGAGACTCTATACAACTGGCGGCTATCAGAGAGGGGTAAGAAAGACCTATTCGGAACCAACCTGATACTAACACCAAACAAACCCATCCTGGTATTCCCCCTCGATACCAACCGAGAGAGTCAACCGAGGAACTCACACAGTTGGCAGTTTTACTTATTCAGTTATCGTTGCAGCAAATACTAGTCAGGTGTAGATAATCATCCTGAAAAAGTAAGCAGTGGGCACTTTTAGTTAACCATTCCGTGATAGTTGCAACACTTACTAGTCAGATACCATTAGCATGAGATAACCCCAAAACCCAGCAGTTGTTGGTACTTTTATTTAGCCATTCCGTTGTAGTGAAGCTGATTACTAGTCATATCGGATACAAGTCAATTTGTAACAGTAAACTTTAGTTATAGTTGTCTATGATCAAGCACTGTGCTCCAAGTCGTCCATAACCGCGGACACGGCTTCTCGAAAAGATTTAACCCTGCAGGGGTGCACCAAAGTATCCACAAGCACTTCGACCCTTTTTGCCAGATCAGTTAACATACACCCATCGGTATGTCGGCGGGGCCTAAGTCACGACGTTCCCAGACCCAAAGCAAGCACGGGGGGCCACCCCACTAAGTACACCCGCAACGAAGTCGGCCGGTCTCCGAGACGGACTCAGGGTTTGCGCCAGTGGCTGTAAACGACAGCAAATCCCAAAACTGGGACTGTCGATATAAACACTCCGCCTCTAACAAAGACAAAGGTGCTATCCTGAACTCCGCTTCCTAACAAAGACAAGGTGCTATCCATCGCACAATTTAAATAAAGCAGTAAAGCATGGCATAAGTACAGGATAGTAAATAAAACCTCAAACTAGTTGTGGCCCCCAGTACAATACTTTGAAATCAGGTACTAATCAATGGGGGGCCCATATCTCCCCACCTGTGGTTAGCGCGCTCGATCTCTAACAGTGTCAAGAACTCGGGTCCCTGGGACATAAGTGGTGATCGGAAACCAGATATTATCTATCACCCACCGGTGCCTCTGCTTACCTACTTCAATTTTAGTTGTTAAACAGTAATTAAAGTGAACAGTAATTAAAGCCATGACCAACTTCAACAATTAACTTGCGGCAATACTCCAACAACTGTGGTACTTGACGACACGCAACAGCACTTGAGCAAGCGACTACGACGCGCAAGTCCAACTATCTACCAAACAACAGGTAATAGGATGTGTCCAAGGCAATATATGGCTGCAAGGGGATATCACGGGTACGGAAACTAGAGCATCGCAACACAGATAGCAATAGATCAACAGGAGGGAATAAATACTATAAAAGTAAGATAGGTAGAAAGGGGGAGGTGCTCGCCTGAAAACATTGTCGAAGGTTCAACCGAAGATCGGGGCGAAGCTCACATCAACTCAACGGCCTTATCCGCGAAGAAGCAAAACACTAGAAGAAACACCGGATGCACTATTTAATACGACGGCAGAAGATCGGGCATGATGCATGTATGATGCATGACATGGCAAAGGTGCGATGCAATTAGGCAAGATTAAGCGGAACCGGGGTCCCGACAATTAATTAGATGGTTCATGTTGTTTAGATACCCCGCAATTAAATGTTGTAATAACAAGGCAAGATAAGTTACCGGTTCGCTACACAAATTTAAATGAGGCCAATATAAGACTAGATTTGCCCATATGGGCCCCATATTTAATTATGCGGTGAATCGCATAAGGCCCCAAACCGCACAAATATGCATGCATGAACAATTATTATGCAACAATTATATAGAGGCATTTATAAAAATAGGGTTCTCGGATAAGGGTCACACATTAGGGTTCGCGATCTTGGTCCGGGGTTCGGGGGTTCAGGTTCGACGGGGATCGGTTTCGGCGGGAGCGTTCTCGGATAACGGAGTAGATCTTGGCGTTCCGGGAAGCAGGACTTGGTTCGGCGTCGGGGGCGCATCGGTCTCGCCCTGGTCGGTGTCGATCTTGTCGTCGCGAAGATCTTGTCGGGTCGCATCTCGGGTCGGTCTTGGCGTCCGGGGGGGAAGTACTTGTCGTTCCCGTGACGATCTTGGCGTTCTTTCGGTTCGGGTAGCAGATCTCGGTGTTCCGTGACGAAGGTCTTGATGGTTCCATCTTCGTTTGTCGATGTCGGACTTGGGTGGATCGGGTACCGGGGTCTTCGGACTCCGAAAACAAGGCTTCGGATCCATGTTCGGTCTTCGGGGTTTCCGGCCACGGGAAGACGATCTTGTCGCATCCGCGGTCGTCGAGCCATGTCGGCGGTCTTGTCGTCTCACGCGGAGATCTTGGCGTCCGGGTCACGGGCGTCTTGGTCCGACCGGGAAGGAGAACTTGGTGTTAGGGGATCTTGTCGCATCCGCAAGGTATTTGGAGTCCTTGGCGGTTTCTTGAAAACCCCTGGTACATCTTCACACGGTGGTGGCCTCGGAAGATCATGGCGTTGGACGGATTTCGACATCATACAATCTTTGCATAGGTCGTTAACCAAGAGCCAGATGAAGTCGCCGGGCGAGCTCGCGGTTGAGGTCGCATTTCGAACAGGACAGAACACAGAGCGGCCAGCGCAGAGGCTTATCGGCGCGAGTCGTGCAAGCAGCCAAGGCTAGCAAGGCGACGGCCTGGCGTAAGGCGAGGCGGAGGAGGCAGGCGGCCGCTGCGGAGGTGGTCGGCAGCGACGCCCAGCCATGGAGGCGAAGAGCTCGAACGGGAGGCGTGCTCGGGCGGGACAGCGGAGGACGCCACCGGGCGCTTGAAGGAGGCGGAGAAGGACGGTGCGTCGGGCGACGCGCTTCGATGTGGGCAGCGCGCCGGAAGGGAGGAGATGCGGCAAGCAGGCGAGGCAGAGGCGCGGGACAGCTCGAGGAGGAGGGCGGGGAGGACGGGGCGGCGGGGAGCCGACGGCTCAGCAGGAGGCGAGACAAGTCGCTGGGTTGAGGGGAGGCGCAACGGCAAACCGGAGGAGGGAGGAGAGGCGGATGCGGAGAGGGCAGCGCAGGCGACGCTGCGAGGCCTGGCTCGGCGTCAGACAGCGACCTCAGAGGCGGTGGGGTCAGCGACAAGCTGGGCAGCGTCGGGAGGAGGATCCCAGGGCGCGGCATGGGAGGGAGAGAAGCGGGGTCGGGGAGAGAGAAGAGGCCAGAGGAGGGAGGAGGCGCGTGGGGAGGCTGGGGTCTGCGGGGTGGGCCAGGAAGAGGTGGGGCCACGGGGTGGGTCCGCAGGACAGGGGAGAGGCCAGGCGGGGTGTGCTGGTGGGGGGTTGCGTGCGTGAGTGCTGTGTGTGAGTGGGCAGGGAAGAGGGATGGAGTGGGGTGAGGTGGCGGCGTCTGGTTGGGTAAGGGAGAGGGGTGGAGTGAGGTGGCACGAGGGGAGTGGTCGAGGTGATGTGGCTGAGGGGTGGGTAGACTAGGTTGGTAGCTTTAGGATTTTGGGTGGACCGATTTTGTACTGGGGGTGGTCGACTGGGTCGAATCGGCCCGTTCGACTGCCCCCCTAAAAATAATTAAATGTTTTATTTATTCCAAACAGACTTTTGCAAACCGATAGCAAACAAAACAAAATAATCCGGTGTCCCGGGTTTGAATTTGAAAACAAGACGGGGCGTTTTAGAAAACAAAAACAGGCTTTGCGAAAATAGTTTTAGACAAACAATGCATGATGATGACGATGCAATGCACAAATTCAACGCGATTTTCTAGTAGTGGTTTTGCGGGATGCCACAGGAGCTCTTGTACATCACCTTACAGAGAGAGTGACACAAAGTAGCTTTGCATATCGTGCCGCCTCCCCGAATGTGGCGGCCATCCCCGCAGATGTCAAAAATAATGTCCCCGGACAGGAATGATGATGCAGGTCCCGGAGAGGGAAAAGGACGTGAGGAAGCCGTCGCTGGAGGCGGTGGATAGGAGGACTTCGGGGTTGGGGTCATCGTGCTGGTCGAAGAAGACTCCATGGAAGATGGTGCAATAGGAGAGGTCACGCTACCGTAGGATGCCCTGCCGGTACACCGCCTCGTGCCATTCATGCGCGTCCGTTTCGGGCTGCGCCTGCAACGCGGCCGTAGCCATGGCCATCTCCTTGCGATTCTTCCTACTTGCTACTGAAAGACGGCGTATGGGCGGCCGCGGCGTCCTCGCCGAACTCGAGTAATACGATTGGGCAGAGGTCGTGCAGGATATCCTCGGTCGGGCGGCAGAACATGAAGCTGCTAAAAAATAAGAACTATCATCCCACAGTTTCCAATTATTAGACAATGATATGAGAATCAAAAATACACATTTGTTCGATCTCATGAATTTAATGCGCAAAAGCCTTTCCATCATCTCCCAACTCCGATGAATTTGAGGCATAATCTCACCTATCTCACCTGGTTCCATAGACCTATAACATTCATTAAATCGCATGATCAAAAAATCCATCAGAATGCCGGTTTAGCTGAGACACTATTTAGCAAAGTTAAAGCCTAACACTCCAACACCCATCAACCGGAGAGAAAATATATGCATGTACGAATCCCCTATTTCCATAAAGCACAATCGTTGACAAGCAATTAAACTCTCAAGAATTAGTAGTAGAGAATAGTTAATCTAGATGAGACCTATATGTATTAAGGAATTACAGGCTCAATTGATTCGTCTCTCTCCCTCCCTTATATCACCATGCACACCGTTGTTACAATATTTGTTATTGTCTTCTGTAAATGTTTATTTGATTCACAGAAAATGCAATAGTTTAAAAGGAAAAATCCCTACCAAATATGGTGGTGGTTCTAAATCAGTGTTATGGAAGCAAACAAAGATCATCCCAGGTTCAATTGCATCTAGGTACATGTCTTCACGGGTTGTATCAGGTTACCAGCCAAGGAAAAGCGTACCTCACCTCCAAGATACATCAGAGGGTGGACTCCTACTGCTCAAGATCGATATAGGATCTAGGAATTCCCAGCTCTTCAACAAGTTACCTGGAACAGTACAAAGCAAATTGCGTGTAGAGAGAGATCGAGAGGCGTGGGATGCTCCTCCTGCTCGTCGACCCGGCGAGCCTCGTGCTTCCTTCCATAGCTCATGCGTCGGCGGATCCGACACTAGTGGAAATGAGGCCTTTGGTTGAGCCTGGAAATGGGCTTTAACACCGGTTCTTCTACGAACCGGTGTTAAAGGGGGGCCTGTACCAGCGTGGCCCATGCAGCAAAAAGGAGCCCCCCCTTTAACACCGGTTCGTGGCACGAACCGGTGCTAAAGGCCCCTGCACCAGTGGTTCACAAGAGTTTCTTCCTTAACACCGGTTCGTGGCTTGAACCGGTGTTAAAGGGGGGGCTATATAAGACATCGCAGCCCACACCCCACTCTACCATTTTTTCACTATCTCATTTTGGAGCCTAGCAAGAGGGTGTGAAGTGTGCTAGTTTGTGTTTTTTTCGTATGCACAAGAGGTGTTCGGTAAAATGCCCGAGAGCTCAAAATAAGTTTTCGTTGCTCTTTCCTTCTCGATTAGAGGTCGGCAACTATCCTTTCATGTGTCATTTATGTACTAGATATATAAATGGTCATCTCCTATTATTTTTGATATATACTATATATTAATGCAGATGAACCGCAATGGATGTACGGTGACCGCCGCACTTCCAAAGTACATTACGGGCCTCCAAAATTTCATCGTTGTGGCTAATGCAAACCATGGTCACAATGGTTTTATGTGTTGTCCGTGTGTTCCTTCGAACAAGAAAGACTACTCAAAACCAGAACCATTCACGCCCACCGCTTCGATCCGGTTTCATGCCCTATAATTGTTGGACCAAGCACGGAGAAAAAGGGGTTGTGATGGAAGACAACGAAGAAGAAGAGGATGATGACAACTATCATAATATGTATCCTGAATATGATGATACCGCAACGGGGTAGATAATGAAGATCAAGAGGCAGAGATGGGCCCGTGATGACGATCTTGGTTGGGCCATTACTGATGCAAAGGAAGAATGTGAAACTGAAAAGGAGAAGGAGAAGCTGGAGCAGATGTTAAAGGATCACAAAACATTATTGTACCCAACTTGCGAAGATGGCCACAAAAAGCTAGGTACCACACTGGATTTGCTACAATGGAAGGCGAGAACGTGTGATTGACACATTTTCAAAGTTGTTGGTAAAATGAAGAATCTTCTTCCAAGAAATAATGAGTTGCCCGACGGTACATACCAAGCAAAGAAGGTTGTCGCCCTCTAGGATTAGACGTGCAGAAGATACATGCCTGCATTAATGATCGCATCCTCTAGCGGTGAGAAGTACGAGAATTTGGATGCATGCGGTATACCTTTGATATGTATAAGATCATACGAGATGATCCTGGCGATGTTGAGGGCGAGGCCCCTAGGAAGAAGGTTCCTGCCAAGGTTATGTGGTATGCTCCTATAATACCACGGTTAAAACGTCTCTTCAGAAATAAAGAGCATGCCAAGTTGTTGCGATGGCACATGGAAGACCGTAAGAAAGACGCGATGTTGAGACACCCCGATGATGGGCCATTATGGAGAAAAGTCGAGCGAGAGTACCCGGACTTTGCACGTGACGCAAGGAACTTAAGTTTTGGTCTAAGTACAGATGGCATGAATCCTTTTGGTGAGCAGAGCTGCAGTCACAACACCTGGCCTGTGACTCTATGTATCTATAACCTTCCTCCTTGGTTGTGTATGAAGAGGAAGTTCATTATGATTCCAGTGCTCATCCAAGGCCCGAGGCAACCCGGCAACGACATTGATGTGTACCTAAGGCCATTAGTTGAAGAACTTTTACAGCTGTGGGCCAAACCAGGTGTACGTATGTGGGATGAGCATAAAGGAGAGTCATTTGACCTACGAGCATTGCTTTTCGTAACCATCAATGATTGGCCTGCTCTTAGTAACATTTCAGGGCAGACAAACAAGGGATACAATGCATGCACACACTGTTTAGATGAGACTGAAAGTGTATATTTGTATAAATGTAAGAAGATTGTGTACCTAGGGTATCGTCGATTTCTTCTGAACCTGCATCCAGTAAGAAAGAAAGGCAAGCATTTCAAACGTCTAGCAGAACCCCGGAGGAAGCCTGTCCTCCGTACCGGTGAGGAGGTATTTGGTATGGTCAAGGACCTAGAAGTAATCTTTGGAAAAGGTCCTGGCAGTCTATCTGTTCTGAATGACGATGCCGGACACGCGCCCATGTGGAAGAAGCAATCTATATTTTGGTACCTACCCTATTGGAAAGTCTTAGAGGTCCGATCTTCAATCGACGTGATGCACGTGACGAAGAATGTTTGCGTGAACCTGCTAGGCTTCCTAGGAGTGTATGGGAAGACAAAAGATACACCGGAAGCACGGCAGGACCAGCAACGTCTAAAAGACCCTGAAGAGCCTATGCATCCTGAGAACAAGAAGGGTAAACGATGCCACTTAACTCCTGCCAGCTATGCTCTTACTAAAGCAGAGAAGGAAATCTTTTTTGAATGCCTGAGCAGTATCAAGGTCCCGTCTGGCTTCTCATCGAATATAAAGGGAATAATAAATATGGCAGAGAAAAAATTCCAAAACTTGAAGTCTCATGACTGCCACGTGATTATGACACAATTGCTTCTGATTGCATTGAGGGGGCTTCTACCTGAAAATGTTCGAGTACCCATTGTGAAGCTATGTGCATTCCTCAATGCAATATCTCAGAAGGTAATCGATCCAGAAAGCCTACCAGGGTTCTGAGTGATGTGGCCCAATGTCTTGTCAGCTTTGAGTTGGTTTTCCCACCATCCTTCTTCAATATTATGACGCATCTCCTGGTTCACCTAGTAGAAGAGATTGCCATTCTCGGTCCTGTATTTCTACACAATATGTTCCCCTTTGAGAGGTACATGAGAGTCTTAAAGAAATATGTTCATAACCGTGCTATGCCAGAAGGAAGCATCTCCAAGGGCTATGTAACAGAGGAGGTCATTGAGTTCTATGTTGATTTTATTCCTGACCTTAAGGCGATTGGTGTTCCAGAATCACGACATGAGGGGAGACTGTGTGGAAAAGGCACCCTAGGATGTAAAGCAATGATATGTAGGGACGGGCATTCTCTCAATCAAGCACACTACACGGTTTTACAAAGATCTATCTTGGTTGCCCCGTATATCAATGAACACAAGAATTTAATACGCCTCAAACACAGGCGGTCGATGAATGGATTATAAGTGAACACATGGCGAGTTTTGGCGGTGGCTGCAAAGACTTCTCACGAATAACACCACTGTTGGGGATCAGCTGTACTTGTTGGCCAGGACACCATCTTATTGTATGTACTTTCCAAGGTGCGAGATAAATGGGAACACATTTTACACGATAGGCCAAGATAAAAAGAGCACCAACCAAAATAGTGGTGTCCGCCGATGCAGCAGGAAGACAATGGGCAAAGACCACGTATTATGGGTTCATAGAGGATATATTTGAAGTTGACTTTGGACCTAATTTTAAGGTCCCCTTTTTTCGATGCAAGCTAATAGGAGGGGGGTTGAGGTAGACATGAAGTACGGAATGACAAAGGTGGATCTCAAAAATCTTATTATGGTAGACAAGAACTTAGACGAACCATTCGTCTTTGCCAATGATGTGGCTCAGGTTTTCTATGTGAAGGACATGCCTACCAAACCGAAAAAAGAAAAAATAAGCAAACAGATACATCACACGATGAGCCAAAGCGTCACATAGTTCTTTCAGGAAAAGAAACATCGTGGGAGTGGAGGACAAGAGACATGTCGAAGATTATAATAAGTTTGATGAAATTCCGCCCTTGAGTGAAGACCCAACCATCCATTAAACGGTGTTGATACTCCATGGTTACTGGCCGACGCGATCATAAGATTGACTATATGTATTAATTGAGCCATTTTGGCACACATATGTATCTCAACATGGAAATCAATGCCATATTTCTTCATTAAAGATATGTATTAAATGAGCCATTTTTCTTCCTTCTATTTCTTCCTCCATTTTCTTCTCGCCATTTTTTCCGCCATTTTTTCGCCATTTTCTTCCGCCATTTTTTTCCGCCATTTTCCGTCATTTTCTTTAAGACTCAGGAAGAGGGTTCCTGCCAAGGTGATGTGGTATGCTCCTATAATACCACAGTTGAAACATTTGTTCAGAAATAAAGAGCATGCCAAGTTGTTGCGATGGCACATGGAAGACCGTAAGAAAGATGGGATGTTGAGGCACCCTCGATGGTCGGTGGAGAAAAATCGAGAGAGACTTCCTGACTTTCTTTGGTGACGCAAGGAACTTATGGTTTGGTCTAAGTACCGATGGCATGAATCCTTTTGGGGAGCAGAACGGCAGTCACAGCACCTGGCCCGTGACTCTATGTATCTACAACCTTCCTCCTTGGTTGTGCATGAAGCGGAAGTTCATTATGATGCCAGTGCTCATCCAAGGTCCGAAGCAACCCGGCAACGACATTGTGGGACAAAATATGGGGGGGCCTTATCTGGGGGAGGCTTATCTGGGAGGGCCTTATCTGGGGGGTGGCTAACCTTTAGTACCGGTTGGTGGGTGCAACCGGGACTAAAGGTGGTTTTTGTGTCATCTAAAAAAACTGTCGGTGGGATAAGGACGCGTGGGTAACCTTTAGTACCGGGTGGGGGCTCAAACCGGGACTAAAGTCATGTAGGATAAGGACGCGTGGGTGGACTACACTGCTCGATGTAGCGCACGACGCCCTATCGGAGGAAGAAGACAAAGTAGAAGCGGCGCCGTGCCTATAAAAGGAGCATCGATACGCCATGGCAAGCAACTCAACAAGCCAACATGGATGGAGATTTTCATCCCCATGGATGGAGGAAAGGGTTGGGAAATCTCCCCGATTTCTTAGCGAGTGTACTACTAGCATAGCAGAAAACTCACAACTTCTCGAAGATGCCCTTGGTGCACACGCCCTATGGCATCTTCGGAAGTTCTGCCTCGGAAAATATTTTCCTGCTAGCCCGTGAAAGACTACATCTCTGCCTCCCTGGGGTTAGAGGTATGGTGGAAGCCATGAGATAGAGTGGAGAGAGGCGGCAGATATGAGTGTAGATGTGCTATGGCAACGACCAAGCCAACATGGATGGAGAGTTTCATCCCCATGGATGGAGGAAAGGGTTGGGAAATCTCCCATGGCGGAACTTCTCGAAGATGCCCTTGGTGCACACGCCCTATGGCATCTTCGGAAGTTCCGCCTCGGAAAATATTTTCCTGCTAGCCCGTGAAAGACTACATCTCCGCCTCCCTGGGGTTAGAGGTATGGTGGAAGCCATGGGATAGAGTGGAGAGAGGCGGCAGATATGAGTGTAGATGTGCTATGGCAACGACCAAGCCAACATGGATGGAGAGTTTCATCCCCATGGATGGAGGAAAGGGTTTGAATCTCCGTGGCGGAATTTCGAAGATGCCCTTGGTGCACACGCCCTATGGCATCTTCGGAAGTTCCGCCTCGGAAAATATTTTCCTGCTAGCCCATGAAAGACTCCATCTTCGCCTCCCTGGGGTTAGAGGTATGGTGAAAGCCATGGGATAGAGTGGAGAGAGGCGGAAGATATAAGTCTTCTTCTGTTAACAGTATATGTATTAAATGAGCCATTTTTATTCCTTCTATTTCTTCCCTCCATTTTTCTTCCTGCCATTTTTCCCCATTTTTTCCCGCCAGTTCTTCACTATATATATATGTAGGGTTGGCCTCCATTGTCATTGCACATCTCTAGACTCATATCTGCAACCTCATCACTCTTTCCCATGGCTTCCACCGTAGCACTAACACCAAGGAGGCGGAGGCGCTTTGCGCCTCGAACTACCCCTGCCCAGACTCTTGTGTCCCGTCGGCTGGATCTTTGGCCGGAGGCGTGCCGGTTCCTCCTGTCCCTCTAGGTGTGGCGTGCCGGATGGCCATCATGAACCACTACTACTTCGAGCTCACGCCGGAGCAGCGGAGGAATCCCAGATGGCATCCCGACTATTTTCCTACTTGGGAAGCCTTCTTCGTGGATCGGCGTGAGAGGGCGCTCGCTAGGCACGAGGAGGACGGCCCACCTCCTCCAAACTTCAACAAGGCCGGCCGTCGGCTATGGTGGCGCGGTCGGACTCTCTAGAGCGTCATGGCCTATGACACTGCCACCGGCTCTAACCCCCATCTGCGCTACCCTCAAGTCCAGCCCACGCGTACTCAGCCTTCAAGGTTCAATTACGGCGACCCCGACGACGACAGCGATGTGGCGTGGCCGAGTACGACTACAATGGCGAGTATGACAGTGTGGCGGGAGCATGACTGAATCACTCCAACATTCTGAAACAAGTTCGGCCGATTGTTACTTAATCTGGCCATGTATCTTAATTTTCAGTTCTTTTATGTATCTTAATTTTCAGTCGTGCTTTATGTAACTTACTATTAGTTGTACTCTGTATTTTAATTCCATTTCTATCTCCTTCACAAAATGACCTATCTCATTCGAGGTTTCTTGGCTTTCGGGTCAAATGACCAATGTTATGGCTAGAATTAAGGCATAGTTTGTGATAATAAGGCCATATTGTGCATACATGTGCATCATGGCATGGCAAACAATGTTGCAAGAGGAAGTTTTCCTTTTTATCGCACCAAAAAGGCATTTTCCATTTTCCGAGCATAAAAAACGGACGGTTTTGTGAAGCAACCACCAAACGGCTAATTCAAAAAACCACCACCACATTTTACAAAAATACTAGACCACCTTATATGGACAATGTACCAACAGGGGGATCTGAAAACTTTCCGTCCACCTCTGGTGAAAAAGACAAATTCCTGCCGAATCGATAGGAAGTGGGTCAGATATGAACTACAGGTACATGATACGATGCTCATGATTTTTTATAAAAATCATTTTTAGGTTCACAATATGCTATAATATCAAAAATCCAATGCAAGTTGAGCGAGGCTTTGTCAGATTCAAGTGTATACAAAAGATGCGGCATTTAAATATCCAATCAATTCAAAAATGTTAATACAAAATAAAATATGATTTTCTCTAATAAAATAGGGTTAGATTACTTTTTAGATGCTTAATATTTCTTATGTTCAAAGTTTTAGGATTTGACAATTTATTTTTGTTTGAATTGAATAATCAAAATTTATATGTAAGTGTTTTAATCATTTTGAAAATTTTCATCTAAAGTAAATATAAAATGTTTTTATATGAATGGATAGATATTATTTTTCTGAAAATTATGATATATTATTCATATTTTTCTGAGTTGAAATGAATAAGATATGAATTTTCTAAATTCATATCCTATTTTTTGAATTATAAATGCCCCCACCCCTTTAATGCACGAAATAAATGCGCCCCCCTTTAACACCGGTTCCAGCCACGAACCGGTGTTAAATGGGGGGGGGGTTTATAACGCGCGCGCCACCCCCTTCCCTTCTTCCCCCTGCCAGATCGATCCCCGTACGTGCGTGTGCCCCGCTACCGCCCCCAACCGCCGCCACCCTCCCTTGCTTCATGCGTCATGGAGAGGCTTCATTGCCACTTACCGCAGCTATACGTCTTCCTGCAGGTGAGGTCAATTAGTTAGTATAGGTTAATTAGCTATATTAGTATTAGGTTAATTATAGCTAGTATTATTAGGCTAAGTATTAGGGTTAGAATTAGAATTAGTATATAGGTTAATTAGCTAGTATTAGTATTAGGTTAATTTGCAAGTATTAGTATTAGGTTAATTAGCTAGTATTATTAGGCTAAGTATTAGGGTTAGAATTAGAATTAGTATATAGGTTAATTAGCTAGTACTAGTATTAGGTTAATTAGCTAGTATTAGTATTAGATTAAGTATTAGGGTTCAAATTAGAATTAGTATATAGGTTAAGTATTAGGGTTACAATTAGTATTAGTATTAATTATTAGACTAATTTAGAGTTAGAATTAGGGGTATTGGTTAAGTATTAGGCATATGATTGGTTAAGTATTAGGGGTATTGGTTAAGTATTAGGGTTAGAATTAGAATTAGTATTAGTATTATTAGGCTAATTTAGAGTTAGAATTAGAATTAGTGTTAGTTGTTAGTATTAGTATTAGTTAGGTAAATACCGCGTTATTGTTATTAGTGATAGGTTTAGGGTTATTGTTATTAGGGCAATATATACTTAGTGATTTAGTTACTGTTTATGTTTTATGATTGTTTATTGCTATTATTTAGTTATGTCAGGCGTCAAAAACCTCTTGGACTCTGCTGGGGATGGGAAGTCTGGGCTCACTGGGTTGGCCTGGAGGTGCTACCGGGACTCGTACCTTGGTGAGGAATCCGGTATCATCATCGACCCGGAGCTTCTTTGGTGGCGTCCCACGAGGTCCAGGCGGTGCAGAGAGCCAGCCCCCGAGGAGGTGGTACGTCGTCGTATTAGGGAGGAGGACGAGCATGTACGGCGATACATGTATCTTTTGGAGACTAGGTTCTCCAATATCTGGCAGCTTCACGGATCTCACCCGAGCCATTCTCCGGTGATGGTTCCTCTTCTGTGGCTGCAGAGCTCCCGTAGCATAGAACGTGGCAGCCGCGTTCGCTAGTTTATCTTAATAATGTACTTTATCTTATACTTTATCCTATAATGCACCAGAGCTATTCTCCGGTGATGTATTAATAATGTACTTTATCTTATACTTTATCCTATAATGCACCCGAGCTATTCTCCGGTAATGTATTAATAATGTACTTTATATTATACTTTATCCTATAATGCACCCGAGCTATTCTCCGGTAATGTATTAATAATGTACTTTATATTATACTTTATCCTATAATGCACCCGAGCTATTCTCCGG
This sequence comes from Avena insularis, assembly GCA_023614405.1. NCBI lineage: Eukaryota > Viridiplantae > Streptophyta > Magnoliopsida > Poales > Poaceae > Avena > Avena insularis. The sequence goes on from CM042694.1 coordinate 204,851,231, forward strand.
TGATATATTAATAATGTACTTTATCTTATGTACTTTATCCTATTTGTGTATTTTTGTATGAATAATATGTATATTTGTGTATGAATTCAAGTCCACTGGAATGTTTACTCTCTTACTCTAGATAATATTATTGTTTTAGAAACTATGGATCCACTTAGTAGAAACCTTGAAGAAGAAGAAATAATGGAGAACATTATCGATGAGGACACCTCACAATATCTAGACTTGGAGGGACATGATGACAACTCAAGTAGTCATGGAGAAGATGAAGACTCCGGTGAACGCAATTTAGTGATTACAAAGTCCGGCGAGGTATATGCATTGATTAAGCCTCTGCTGACTTCCACCAACAATCTTCTTCTACATGTATTAATTAATGCTTCTTTCTTCTTTTAGCCCTCTGGATCGACCAACCAGCAACCATCTTCTTCTACGAAAAAGAGCAAGCAAGGCGCGAGCCATCGGTTGAAAGATCGTGCAAAGTTCACAATCGAAGCAGTCCGTGTTGATGGCAGGCCAGTGGAGCCCAAGAATGCTGCAGACAAATTTGTACTTCAGGCTGGAGTTGTTGTTAGGGACCAAATCCCAATCACAATTGAATATTGGAATAAGCCAATGAATGGCGACGGTACCTTTGTCGATGAAAGATCCAAAGAAACGCTTTGGAATTCGCTGTTGGTAAATTTCACCCTTCCGCCAGAGGAGGATGAAAACAAACCGGTTATAAAGGAAAAGGTCAAAGAGTGGACTCTAAAGAAGATGCCTGACGCTTCGAATGAAGACAAAATTGAACAAATTTGTCAAAGCTCGCGAGACTCCAGATTTCAAAGACGCATATTATGCGAAGATAAGACCTCACTGGCGCGAATTTGTGGCATACAAGAAAGGTGCTATAGCTACAAAGAGGTCAGAAACCAATACGCTAAATGCCTAGAAGAAGGAATATCACCAGAGGATAGGGTCAGGTGGCTACATATCTCAGAGGCCTAAGTGGGAGGAAGCTGAGAAGGCCCTGCGCGACAAAGGGATCACACCCCAGACACATGGGTGGGACCTACGTGCAAAGACTTGGTTCTACGGAATCGGGGCAAGGTTGGACCCGAAACAGATTGTGTATCTTCCCAACCCGCCTTGCCAAACCCGTCACTGAACTCATCACGGCATACGAGGAACAGCCGCGGGACCTTCCATCCCGACAGAGAGAATGACCAGCTCACACGCCGCCATCGGTAAAAAGAACACCGGACATGCACGAGGCAGGGGTATGACGTGGAAGGATGGGTTTGCCGAGTGGAGCGACTCTTACGATGGCGCAGAAAAGAAAAAGAGCATAAGCGGATGACACATATAGAACATGCACTTGTGGCGCTGAAGGCGCAAGTGAATGCACAACGGAGCCATCAAGCTACCGCCCATCTCAGCGCACGAAGAGCTGCATTGGAAGCTGCCATGCCGGACTCTGCAGCGGAAAAGCAGCGTGGCTTCCACGGAGAACGTCAGCCCATGCTTGAAATGGCGGGTCCTCGATACCCGTGGATGAGATCACGGAGAGCAAACACTGAGCTGCATGTGAGATTAATGGGCTTATCCATTAAGGTGGTCATCGGCTATGCCTTACCTCCTGTAGCTGGTGGAACTTACCACCGTCGACCGATTCCAGATGGCTATGCTATTGTCGGGTGGATGAGGTTGTGAAGGAATATGAGGAAGCACAGCTTGACCATGCTGGTGAAGGAGAAACTCAACTCAAATTTGCGTGAAAACAACCATTCTTTGGAAGAAGGAACACATCGTGCTTCCAAATTGGAGGCACCCCGCCTCTCCCGGCGTCAGTGATTTGAGCCTTCAGCCATCTCTCAAGGCAGCCATCTCCAGCCATCTCTGCGTGGCAGCCATCTCCCAAGGCCTTGACCATCTCCAAGGCCAGCCATCTCTCTGCCGTCACCATCTCTGCTGGCAGCCATCTCAAGGCCACCATCTCTGCCGTCGTCACCATCTCCGGCGCTTTAGCCATCTCCTCAGCGTAAGCAGAAGAGCACTGCCACGAAGAGCATCACTAGCACTGCTAGAAAGAGTTCAAAAAACTACGTCCCGCAGCCTTCCGCCAAGCCATTGCCAGTTTTACCGTGGAATCGCAGCGACGAGGAGACCAATAGGATCTCGGAAGAAGAGGTCAAGAAATTCTTTGCACCTAGACGGGCCGAGCCAAAGGAGAAAATAGATCCGCCGGTGGTGGAGAAGTTTTACAAAAATCTTTTGAAACCTGAAACCCCACTTGTGCCGGACTACGAGCGCCAGATTTTGAAGGCGGATGCAAGGCGCCAGAGGGGAGACTGAAAGTAGCGATGCGGGCACCCTGAAACAGTTCCCATGCTCGGAGAGCAGAAAACCAATCATGCGCCTCCCAAGTGTTCGACACAGGGGACGCTCCTCCCGTAAATGATTACGAGGCAGAGCTACAAAGAAAGGCCAATGAGTTGGGGATGACTTATATTGCATACTTGAACATCATGGGAGACAACTTGCCCAAATGCGATGCCAACCCCATACAGCCATGGAAGTATGAGAAGAATCTCGTCAAGAAAGAGGAGCTCAAGAATCTACCAACAAAGATGCGAAGATTGCACAAGTGGTACCTTGATTTCTGCAAGACGAGAAAGGAAGAATGGATCACGACGCATATAAGAGATCAGATTTTCTTGTGCGGAGACGACGAGATCTCCTTCAACATTCAAGACTTGCATTTTCTATTCAATCAGAAGGAACTCGACAAAGCTGCCATCAGCCTTTATTGTGTGTAAGTACTATTTCTGTATTTTCTATCTCATCTCATTCACTTCATTAATTGCATGTATATATATATGCTCACCATATATGTATATACTATTATGCAGGAAAAAAGGTTATGGAATGCATGAAAGGAGGACCTTTTGACATTGGGTTCATTGACCCAAATAGAGTTCATGAAGAAGTGGTAAGAACCAAACCGGGCAAACAGAAGATTTATTGCTAAGGTCTTTACTGAGACAACAAACCAAAAGGGAAATACTATTGCCTTACAAATTCTCGTGAGTATCGTACCCTCTCTTGTACTCATTCTGTTTCTGCTTACTCGATGTTAAGTGTTACTGATTATGATTTTTGCGTGCGTAGTTTCATCTTTATTCTGCTATTCATTCAACCTGACTCAGTAAAAGTCCTTGTCATGGACTCATTAAAAAAGAAAAAGCGATAGGCGGACTTTAGAGAGATGCTCGAGGTAATTTCAATCATATTATCGCACTAGATCGGCAACTTTCATGACAACAAGTAATTAATTACTCCTTTATCCATTTTCTTTCTTTGGACAGGGTTTGGAAAAGGTTCATGGGCAGGGTGGGGTGAATGGTCGAAGAACTAAAATTTGTAGACCAAAATGTAAGTAATACTAGCTAGCTAGGTCTCGTATCTCTTTGATTCTGCTTCCAATTCCATTATATCATGCTTTATTGATTATTATTTTGATTGAACTCTATTCTCGTAAAAGTACGCGATCGTGGACACGGCAATAACTTATGTGGATACTATGTTTGCGAGTTCATTCGCAACACGATATGTGCGACGGGCCAAGCCACACTAGAACAACTTAGAGTAAGTAAACAAAGTACACAATATTATTTTATTACCATCAATTGCGTTGAGTTTTATTTTTATATATATATTGACCCTATTCTTCATATATATTCAGATCGAACGGATGCGGGACCAACTCCTACCATTTGACCGCATACGAGCCATTCAAGAGGAATTGGCGGGTTCATACTTGATGAGGTCGCCACGCTGGCGAGAACTCTTTAGATATCCAACAAAATGAACGTTGTATATATGATTGAACGTGTTTGTCTTGTACTTGATGCTTCAACGTTTACGGAGAATACCACACAATGACGATGTTGTGTATAATAATAGTTGCTTAATTATTCATGTACTCGTATGTACCGATGACGATGTATATGTATATCGCTCCCGATCGATTCCCTCCCCTCCCCGTCCCTTGGCCGCTGAAATACGCCCGAGCAGGGCGGCGGCGTAACTGCCGGCGAGATTTAGGCCGTTTTCTGCCATGCAGAGATTTATCTTCTTTCCCGCGCGACACAAAACCTTTAACACCGGTTCGTGCGAACCGGTGTTAAAAGAGTTGAACCCTGCGGCAGCTTATCGCCACCCTTTAACACCGGTTCTTATACGAACCCTCAACAGCGGTTCTACAACCGCTGTTAGAGGGCCCTCCAAACCGGTGTTAGAGGGGGCCATGTGCACTAGTGCGATGAGGGAGCTCGAGCGACCGACAAGTCCTGGTGATGACGTCCTCATCGTTCCCATAGACCCGGCCCTTGGGGTTGGAAGGGTGCCGTCAGCAGGTACGGGAACTGACTGAATCCTACCAATCAAGAATAAGAACGATAATACACCCAATCAAGAATAAGAATAAGAAAAAACTGGATCGATCCGTACCAGACTAAGCTCTCTGATCGGATCTAGAGGTGGGAATCACGACACGAGCAAAACGGAACGGGCGAGCGCTGGGCGTGCATGACAGAGAGATGGGAGTGGAGGGAAGGGGAGGGGGCGAAACCTGAGGAGGGCTTCCGGGGAGGGATGGCTGTGTCGACTCACCTGCAGTCAGCAGAGGTAGTGGCTGCTGTCTCGATACCGTCGCCCTGCTTGAGAACCTGTTGTGTGCGTCGACGGAGATGGCCACCAGGATCCTCCCTCCGGCTTCCATTGGAACTTGGGTCCTGGAGCGGCGCGCATCTTGGAGCGCGATGAAGACCCCGAACAGGGTGGCGACCACCAGCGGGGGACGTCGAGCCGTCGAGCCGTCGAGGGCGTGGAGAAGTCGCACCTGCTATGCCAGTGAGTCCAACTCAATCGTCGTGGGGCGGTTTTGACAACGCGTTTTTTTCTGTGATGCGCAGTTTGCGGGACGGTGGAGGAGGGAGACGTAGTTTGCGCGGGGGGGTCGACGAAGCATTGGACGAAGCCATCGACGTAGTGGCAGAAAACGGAACCGGTTCCTCCTTTTTAGATAGTAGAGAAGATTTTTTTACTACGTGCATCCGTAATGTCATTAGGGCACTGTGTTCTTGCAGAGATTGAGTGTAATTGGTATCGTCGCGATATTAATATGTGCTCCTTATCAAAAAAAGGCCAGTCACTCAATTAGCTTCTGACCTGTATCATTCACGTAGTGTTGCTAACATATTTGATAATTGGTTACATAAAATTGATCAAATCTTTAAAAATGCTTGTGCGACTTGGAATGTATGAAAGGAACGAAATGATTCCATTTTCAAGAACCAACAACCATCCGTTGCTAGATGGGAGAGTGAGGTTCCAAAGTGACTTAATGCTTCATAGATTCAGAGTCAAGGATACCTTAGTCCAACCCCTCATTGACTAGATCCTCCTCTCTTTTGTATAGTTTCATAATGTTTTCGTTTTTCCATTTCCTCCCCCCATGATGTATTCGCTTTTTGTGTTTGGTTGTCTTGTGCATAAATAAATAAAGAAAATCACACAGTAGGGGCTTCCCCTACGGTATTACGGTCAAAAAAATATGTATAAAAATTTTCTCAGGATGGAAACGCTTGCTATTATTTGGTCACTATGACTATGCTGAAATGATAAAACATTTAACTATAAAAGTTTTTCTCTTATGAAGGTTACTTATACACTGTTTATGGTGGTCTCTACAATGTATTTATGCGCTTAGAGGACACAGCGAGAACTAATTTTAGTCTACATGAATGTCAGCATGATCTAAGGATCGACCCTCCTCTAGTTTAAGCGTCACACAGGCTTCACATACTTATTTCTATTTTGCCAACTTCCTTTGTTTTTGGTGATTTGACTTTGCTGTGTACTGTACATCTTATCAGTGCAGATGTCAGGTATAATACTTAAATCTTCTAAGTAATAAAACTCCCGTTGTCAAAAATGTGGCCGGTTAATATGGAACTGATGTAGTATATGCGAAGCCATAACCAAATCCAAATCAGCAAATATAAAAACTGCAGGACAAGAAGACATCACGAGTTCATCCACCAAGGAAAAAATGTATATATGCTGGTCGAAAAGATTAAAATGTCTAGAATGGATTCGACTCATTGTAGGTTGATAGATAATAGCACTCTATTTTATATACGCAATATGGATCAAAATTCAAAGTAGATGAACAATTAATTTGTATACAAAATAAATAAAGAAGTCGCTTTAAAAACAGAGCTCGACAAATTGATATGAGCACATAATTCACATATCTATGCCTAATAATAAAAGGGTTAAAGTTGTCACTTTGCGCTTTTAACGGTCCATTTGGGTGTTTTCTCCGTCGGTTGTTAGTTTCGTCCGCAATCCAGCCTGGCCGAGTTCCTATCGAACTCGCTTCCTCCTAAGAGAATCCCGAACTCGCTTCCTCCTAAGAGAATCCCGTAAAGATTGCTCAATTTGTTTGCCCCCTCTCCCACGGAAGCCTCCAATATATAGTATCTTTCCTCCGTGCGTGATTCCCGTAGAAGCCGTTGAAAAATTTCTACCAAATCAATCTGCACGAGCTTGCCAGATTTTGTTTGCCACGGAAGAACGAAATCGAGATATCTAGCATCAACGAGCTGTGTGAATGCCAGATTTTGTTGCTGGCAGCCGTCGGGCTTGGCAGGGAGAGCCGCCAAAGGGCAGCAACGCTCGGAATGTCGTGCAGGACGACAAGGATTGAGAGGACGGGACACACGAGTCGAAGCTTGCCGCAGGCAACCGTCGGGCTTGGTAGGGAGGAGCTCGCGGCGGTGTTGGAAGCACACCCGTGCGAGGATGAACTCATGGGCGCCGTCGAGAACGAGGTCGAGGAGGACCCACGCACAATAGAGGTTGGGAAGGGGCGGCGAGCAAGAACCGGCGAGGTCGAGGAAGGCGGCGAGCGGAGCAGAGGCCGCGGCTTGGAGGACGGTGCTCGGGGAACGAGGGCGCACCTAGCGAGGATGAAGTCGAGCGCACTGAGGTGCGCACCTAGCACCAGCATGAGCACCTGGCGCGCTTGCCGTGGAGCATCTCGGACACGGTCGATGACAAGTTTACGCTTGGGGTGAGGCGTCGTGGGCGATGATGGCCGGATTTCAGGAAACGATGGTGGTTTAGACGCGAAGCTCATGAAGAGAAAGGGGGTGAGAGTCCTCCACCTGTGTGTGCTATGTGTGGACTACAGACGACCACGTGGCCACAGGCGTTCTGGTTCCATCCAGGATAAAACGAGCTCGTGCAGCTGTCTCGCATGTACTACAATACAGTGGGCTTTGATCTCGCAGTCGGTCCAGTGGACAGTTTTTCGACCGTCAGTTCAGTGGGCCATCGGTTTCTAGGCTCTCTCGCACCTACAACTCCTACAAATTTTCCCTCAAAAAAAAAAAAAAAACTCCTACAAATTTCGGTAAATCTATAGCGAGGACATCTGGACATGTAGAGAAACTCGCCCACCTCACGACCTCTGTCGAGATGACGACCGCGACCACCGCACGATAATGAGACCACAACGACAACACGCGGCGGAAATCAACCACCTTCCCTTCCGATCGTCCTCACACCCGGGCCGCCTCACAATGGAGCAGCAGCAAAATTACAGTACATCTGGCGGCATGGGAGGTGAAGAATTAGCCTGCATCGGGCCACTGAAGCAGCCGGTCCCTCGGTGCGGCCATGCCGCTAGACCAAGTTGGGGCACAGGTGAATGTCTCGCACAGCAATCTCTCAATCGTTATGTCGTGTTTGCCTACTCTGCAATCTGCAATCTGCACTATGTGTAGTACTATACATACATAAAAATGCAGCCCGTGACCTCGTAACACTACAATCACCTGCACTGCCATAGCATATTGGGAGTTTTAACATTAGCACCAGGCTCCAATCTTAATCACGTGGATTAGGTGTGCCATCAGCTTACAAGGGGGTTTAGACTAGACTATTCATGAAAAGGATCGTAGGCATCATCTTACACAGAACAAAGCCGATCCGCACTGGTTCTTCCGTTCCAATTGGCTAACAAATAAGTTGAATTATCTAACTCATTTTTTATTATTACATATTTTGAATCGTTGTTTTGTGATTTTCAATATTGTACAGTGCAAAAGTCGGGTCAATTAAGGACTCGCCGCCATTTGAATTAAATTGATGTATGAATTTAAGCATGTGAAATGTTCTTCATTTAATTTAACGTGCCGGTTCACAAAGAATACTTTGTCTGACATAAAAAATACATAAATAGCTTATTTTAGAATACTTTGTTAGATAAGTTGAATTACTTTGTTAGATAAGTTGAATTATCTAACACACGGGTTTTGTGCTAGTATTGATAAATAGCTTATTTTAGAATACTTTGTCTGACATAAAAAAATACATAAATGTGCACAAAGATAAAATTCGATGTCCATTAAAGATGTCATTTTGAATATCTTTCTCCGGTGGTTTTATAACTAATGGGTATGCAGATTCGTCTTGGCCATCGACTGATCAACCCTTTGGTAGAAAAGAATGTAGGCTTGGCACTGGAGTACTTCTTCTAGAGAAGCTTTTCTGACGTTCGCGTCGTTTGCGCAAAACCATGAGTGTGTCACACCTCCCTCGTCTCCAATGCTGCTTGCTCTAACATAGGAATAATTGTGTCCTTGGCGCAATTCTTTCCCCTCGTGTACGATAACAGCAACAAGACTGTAAATACAGTCGCCATTTTCTGCACATCTGAAAATTTAAAAAATACGATGATAAGAAATAAATATTTTTTAGTAGCTTTAGGTCCTATTTGTTCTGCAAGTTTGTAGAAACGCGCGAACAGGAAACACGCGGATTATAATATTATGCACATTTGAACACTACACTATAATTTATTTCGACAAAGTGAATATATTAATATCATGAAGATACCTATCGCACCCAGTTTCTGCAACCACGTATTGTCCTAATGGCATTACGAATGCACACAACCAAAAACATAAAAAATAAAAAAGTCTACAATGATCTATTCCTTGTAGCAACAGACCAAATAACACCAAAACAGCACCAGAAATTCAACTTCTCTAAAATCGACGCCGCCTAGAAGAAAACATCGCACAAGCGCCATCGTCGTCCAATCATAGATCATAGATTTTCTTCGTGGAGAACAATCCGCACTATAAAAACAATGCATTCAACAAGAAAATTACCAAACACTACCAATTAAGACCAGAGCTTGGGGTTTTTTTTATCCTGAAAGGTTAGACACTGGACTTCTCATGTGCTATCGCCCCACTTTCCGATGCCGCTGTAGCAATTCAAAAATCACCAAGCTAATTCCTCATTTTCACTAGGACTCGAACCACCATTATTAGTCCTCAAATCTCGGCTTCGATAACATTCTCCGCAGACTTACTTCACCATGAAACTAAAGACATATCCCACGATAGCAACAGACTGCAAAGCTTGGCCTCGCTCCCTCTAAAACCAAACGTTTAGAAAACATGATTGCGCGCGATCGAATCCCATCCGATCCGGCAATCTCCAAGCATGATTCGCCCACGGGAGTTTGTCACTAGAGGCTTATGGAACTCGACTCTTCGGCCAGATCACTAAAGACAGCCATCAAGTTGATCGACATCTTGACGTAAGAGAAACCTAGGACTGCCATCTTTATTAGATCCAAGTCAGTAGCCCCCACGCCACTCTCTGGCCTCCACGGGGACCGGCCGCTCCAAACCCCACTGGTAGCCTGAAATTACAGCTGGCAGCGAAGGCAACACGCGCCGCCCGAAGCCTCCGCTAGATGGCCTCACGACTTCGAGCACGCCGGAGGCGAGGCACCACCATACCGTCTATGCAGGGGAGCGCATCCGCGCCGCCACCACAACGCCCCTCGCCAAGCTCCACTTCCCGGTCAACAAATGCGACCCCCGCCGCCATGCGCCATGGGAGGACTAACACTGCCTCCCGGGGCCGCCGCCACAGTTCCCAACCTTCATCATCATGAGCGTGCCATCCGGGGCGATGCACCGGTGCGACCGAAAAGCTCCCCACGGGGAGAGGCCGCCACACAAACACTACAATATATTGTTTGCTCAATTGCATCAGAGAAAAAAAAAGGATTCTCTCTTAGAGCATCTCTAGCAGTAACCGGTCCCAATAATTGGTTAGAGGACTCAATTTACTCCTCTAACGGTTGAAGCTGCACCTAGCCAAAACCCTAAAACCAGTTAGAGGACAACCTCCTCCTAAATCCCCCCCCCCCCCACTCTCCTATTTTTACTCGGCCGCGGAGTAAAAATCCCCACACCAACACCATTCCACTGCACACCGCCGAACCGCTCAGCTTTCGCTCCGGCCGCCCAACCGTTCCACATCCCTCCTCACCGGAGATGGCCGGTTCATCCCGGTATCGTTCTCCTCCACCCATCCGCAATGCCATTCGGGACAGCGGCATGCTTAGGGGACGTTCTATGGCGCCCGCACACCTCCCACCACTGACACCGCACGACCATTACCACGGTGTGCGGCAGCGGTCATGGGGGATGTGGGTGTCTGAGATCACCGAACGGAACAATGGCCACCGAATCTAGCTAGGGACATTCCAGTCCGCATAGCAAGCAGAATGGGAGCACGATGTCGAGAACCTTCCGACTCCATTGTAGTGCCCGCGGTGACCTCAACTTTCCCTTAGGCTTCGACGGCAAGGTGTCGGAGCTGTTCTCCTCCCCAGCCACAGCCGCGCGCGTGGCACGCCTTGCTCGGGAGGACCGCGAGGCTCGGGAGCGCCTCGAGGCCGAGGCCACCGGTGAGTTGTACATGAGGAGCTGTGGTAGCTCAATCCAGAGTGCGTGGCGGCGGAGACGCAGAAGTACGTGGAGTACACCACACGACACGCGGCCTCGTCTTCGTCCGTCGCTGCACCATCCTCTTCCTCCGCTCTAGGGCCGTTCTCGTCTTCCACTCTGATCATCGACCTCTGCGACAACGACTCTTCCAACTCCTCCTTCGAGAGGTGGTTGGATAGCCTCGATGACTTGGTGGCAGCAACCTCGACGGCGACAGCGATGGAGATAGCAATGATGCAGGCGGCTCTTTAGTCTATGTTATGAATCTATGATTTAGATTTTAGTACTCACTCCGATCCAAATTAGTTGACTTAGATTTGTCTAGATTCGATTGTATCTAAATATGATTTAGTATTAGATACATCCGTATCTTGATAAATTTGAGTCAACTAATTTGTGTCGGAGGGAGTAATAGTTTTATCTATATTTTAAGTCTATGTACAAACTATGTCAAATATTGTTAAATATTGTCAATTTCAAATTATTACAAGGTGTTTGTTTGAATGGGCATATAAGAATATAATTTTTTTGGATTGAGATTTTGGGGATCGGCTCTGGCGGCCACCATTTAGAAGAAAAAAAATTCTCATCTATTATAGAGACGCTTTTAGTCCTATAACTTTTTTGGAATGGGTTAGAGATGCTCTTTGAGTTTGACTGGATATACATTTTTCTATAAAATATAGTACAAGACAATCATTAGGAAAAGATAGTGGGTTCAACAATACGAATCAAGCATCCAACATAGAGAAATCCCTGTACGGATTCTTCTCCTCTAAAGTTATTATAATTTAAAAAAAAAATCAAAGAGATCCTTATCCACGATATGATGTCCACCGGATGTTATGTCGTACTTTATACGCTACTGTTGAAAGGGACTGTCCTAAAGGAGAACTGTTCTAAAGTTATTATGGTTTGAAAGGAGGATTAAGACCCCTACACTGCAGGATGCACACAGCCAAACTTTGATACAAAACTGAAGAAGAATGTCAATACCTGGGGTCCATGAAGTTCGTAATATCCAGAACCTCCTGAAAGCTCACATGTTCGTCCAACTTGTCTGACCTACGGGGGTTAACATAGTCGAATATCTTCAGCTGAATGGTTAATATAGGTGGCGCTTTCGTGATGCGGTAGTTTACACTTGCAGCTCTGTATATCTTGCTTTCCTCTTGGTGTTTGGTATGGCTCTGTTGTTTGATTTGGCGTGCATCTTCGCCCAGCATTGGTTCCTTCTCTTTCTGCTGATTTGGTGTTACACTGTCTGACTGTTGAGTTTGGTCTTCATCAACTGCAGTATGTTCTGTGCTTGAAGAGGCATTTCCAGGAGCAGTAACAGCAGAACAGGTAGTGCGGTGCCAATCAGCAACCTCTCCAGTGGCATATAAATCCAAACAGTCCTCTACTGATACATGCTCCTTTGATGGTATCGCCAGACAGAGATCAAGGACTTGGATGGTAACTGAAGAATGCTCACATTCTTTGGTCGAGACATGTTCCTCAACCTGGCTGTTGGCCCAACCCCAACAATACTTTCGTCGGGACGACGACCCGCAACAGCCCCTATCGCCGAGTACTTTCCGACGATTGACGACGAAGATCTTCCGACGAGACGACACGCAGATACATGAACAAAATAGCTAGCGATCAGCTAGCTAGCGCTGCCCCTCGGAACTCACTATACGTAAATCAGAATTTGATGGCCAAAGGACCATATCGGTCCTGTTGTTTTTCTTCTATTGATTCACGGTCACAGTGCTCTTTACACGGGCAGGTCACACGTATATATATACTAGAGATAGCTAACCGATTCAAAACACTAGATTGACTCGGTGCCTAACTCCTAACCTGATACGTGCACGAGTCCTACTCGGACCATGTATCTGTATACAGATCGTATATGCCGGAGCCGTGACGACGTGCCGGAGTGTAACATGCTTAACACTAACAATCACCCCCTAAGCACGATACACTCTTCACTTCGTCCTGGATCCCAAATGCGCCAGCTGCTTCTCGCGGGCGTCATCCAGGGTATTGCTTTCGCTGCTCCCTTTCTCAGCACCCATATCACCGACTTTGTTTTTGTCGGCTTCTCCATGGATTCACGCCCACAATCCATTTTTTCCGCGTCCTTCTCCACGCCTTCACACCGACAGTCCTTTTTGTCCGCGCCTTGAGACATTATGCTTGGTTCGATGAAGTACTTTCTCATCGATGCCTCGTGTAACATCCCAATTTCAGAAACCCTAATTAGTTGTCCAGAATGCAAAAATCAGGGGGAACAAAAAAAAATTCATATTTAATTGTGCAGTGCTTACCTGTTGTTGTATGTGCTTATGCTTCTGATTGTACATCTTATGATATACTCCTTACCTCAACATCAGTTGTCAAAAAGCTATTTAACAAAACTATCCTGGCTCATTTTACATATTCTCAAATGTTCTGGCATTTCAAAACATGAGCCAAGATGCTTATTTAACCAAAACTATTTTAGTAGCTTCTATTGATCAAACTATGGAGAGCTATAGAATACTATCTCCTTATGTTTTCAAGACAGAACCTTCAACTACTCTTCTCTCTAGGTTTCCCAAAACACCTTTATTAAGCTTTTGAATTCTACTCTTAGTAGATATACCAAGGATTCTCATCTTATTCAAACTCCAAACCTTTTCAAATTTCCCAACCTTACCTCAAGTCAGACTTGATGGTAACCCCAGTAGTGGATTTGCTTAGTTTACAAGATGAGTTGCCTTGATCTGATGTTTGACTTGTTTGCTTAGGAAGTAGTATGATCTACTCTAGGAGGTCATCACTAGGATCAAGATGTTTCCAAATCATCACACCCTAAGCCAGAATACAAATCTAGATCTGATCTCTATCTACTAGGTGATCATCTAAAACCACTAACTAGACCCCTTCTAAAGTAATCTAATTCCAGAAGCTTCCAAGTCAATGAAAAACAATATCAAGCATGGATCCCTTCTACTCAATCTACTCTTCAACCTCATCCACTTTATGATGCTTTGGTACCTTGCTACCCATCAAAAGCCTCCTCTCTCATAATCTTGTCAAAAACCCTAAATCTGCCAAATGTGGCTAAGTCTGGAATCTGTTCCAACATCACCTTTTTGAGTGCCTCCTTTTCTCAACCCTTGTGCATTTTTGAAAATGCATTTGAACCATATTGTTAACCATCCTAAGGAATAACAAGGCCCACTCTTTCCCTTGGTTAGATCATCCTCCAACCCACTTGTTCTTGATGGTTTTGCAGGCAAGAGAAAACTATTCCTGCAAATCTAGTCAACATGCCTACTTTGACAGAAGCTCACACCATCATCCTATCTCCCTTGGACCAACTCTTTGCATGGTTGTGTTCTACTCATATAGGTCTATCAATATATACTTCACTTGTTCCAAGTGGATCTTTGTGCTTCTTAAACCCACAAGGTTTTGAAGGCTAGTTGATAATCTACTTTGGCAGACTTATTTTATTCAAAGTTCAAAAGCCTGTCTTGGTGAGCTCAAGCAGGATCAAGCTCAAACCTCTACACCATTGCGATCTAAATCACTTGGTATATCCATCCATATATCCCATGCCCCAAGGGGAGCCTTGAGCTACAAGATCCAACAAGGTTTTGGTGGCATGAAAACAATCTTACCCAAGATCCTTAAATCTCTAGTTTTCACCAAAATCAACTTGGATTCTCCAAAACCAAGGTTGCAAATGCTTGTTACACCTTGTCTACATCATCTGCCTTGATCATCAAGATTTATCAAATTTTATCCATATTTATTATGGCTCCAAATCTAATTAATCTCTTTAATAGACAAAATCTCCAAAACTCCTTTCCCAATAGAAAATTTGGATTTTGCCAAAACACCTCTCCAACTTTTGGCTCAATTGAGAGCCATATAGCATATCTTATCTCTCCATCTCAATAAAAAATATTTTTGAGATCCTTTATTATTCCTTTTTGCCCTTTTTCTCAAATGGCAGAAATGGAATAATAATAGTTTTAAATACTTTTAAGGCACAATAAATCTTGGGAAAATTACCCTACGTATGTATTCACATTTGGGACCATCTCACATCAAAAACTCCACCTGTCCAATTCAAAAATACCAAATAAATTCCTAAAAACCATTTCTGCACTATTTGAATAATTGAAACGAAGTGCATCTAGAATTCTCTGAAAAATCCCAAATAAATCTCATAGATGCATCTTAACCTTACCCATCTACCAGCATCCTTATCTTAGTTGGTCAAGATAAAAAATCAAGACATACCACTTGATCATCCTTTATGGCTGATTTGAACATTTAACCTTTTAGTACCAAAAAACAAATCAAACCTCATCCAATCTTCTCCAACAAACCTCCACAACACCAACCCTCAGTCCTGGTCGTGTGTACTGTAGCATCACTGTTCACCTTGTCCTCTTATGCTTGGAAGTTAGAGAGAGAGAGACAAGCAAGTGGGGCCAATTACTTGCAGCAGCTGCCACTCCCTCCCTATTTGAGCTCCATCACGACCAGAGCACCCCACCTCTCTCCTCAGCACCACCCAACCCGACCAATCCCCTGCCTGGCCACCTCCATGTCCTCCCCATGGAACAAGTCCACCATGGACCTCTTCCCTTTGATTTATAAGGGCCAGAGGCCACCAACTCTCTCCTGATCCCTCATTTCTCCCCCTCACACTCCACCTCACCTTCCCAGAGCCTCCCCTCCCTCTCACCCTGCTCCGAGCTACTCGAGAGAGAGAAGAAAAAGCTTCGGCCTCCCCCATCTATCAAGCTAAGCTTCCTCCCCCTCTGTCCTCTCACTCTGCATGTGCTACTACCGGACTCCCCTCGGCCGTATGCATCTAACCACGCCCTTTTTATTGACCAGGACCACCCCTTTTGGCCTCACCGGCGTGGTCCGACGACCTCGCCTCAGCCTCCATCGCACGAGCCACCTCCAGTCGCGGAACTGGCCCTTGCCGCCCATCGTCGGGACCACCATCGCACACTGCCTCCCTGACGCTGACGAGCCCTCCGGTGAGCCTCCCCGCCATTTTCCCCGCTGCAGTTAGGGTTCCGCCACGCGATCTTGGGCGCGAGGTAGGAGACGACCCGCGGCCTTCGATCCTGACTAGATCGGATAGCCAACGGTGCCTGATACCCCTTCGCTCTCCATGATGCTGACAGGTGGGCCAGCCCCGTCAGGTTCAAGCGCCGCCCAGCTCACTGTGTCGGGTGGGCGAATCCTCCCCGGCGATTACCCCAGATCCTAGCCCGCTCCACCCTAGCCTTTAATCTTTTCTGTCTGGTCCAAATTTTTGTCCATCAGTTTAATAAATTTTAAAAATGGAAAAAACCAGGTTATGCCCATATCTAATTTTACCCATGTAGCCACCTGTTTTGCCAATCCTGCTATACCAAAAGTTTGGCCTTATACCACTATTATATTTTCTATAGATTTATTTACCAAGATGTACCATTTCCAGTAAATAAATTCCTGAGTGAGATACACATCTCCAACAGGGATAAAACCAAGTTTCCCTGATAGCATAACTATAGGCCTACCATCTAGCATTTACCCTATGCCAAGGTGAACTAAGGTCAACCCTTAGCAAAAATAACAAAAACATGACATATCTGCCTTAGATAATTTCTCTAGGTCAAACCAACAAAGGTATTGGCCCAATTCCAACTCCTAGTAAAACTCCATATCAACATCTATTAAACCACAGCAGCTCAAATTTTATTGACTCTGGTTCAATTCTAATGAATTAAACTATTCTGTGTAGACTCATTTCACTAAATAAACCACTCCTGTAGTTCTTGATATCCAAAAATGTTGATTCCAATTTCTACGGAAAGGTATTCTAAATACCTACCATGTTTCCTTGGAATCAAATAAAAAGCCTCTGTAGCTTAAATCTGGTGAAAAAGACAAAACAGCTACAGAACTACCTTTGGGAATTTCTTAAGGGCATTCTGCTGAATACTTTGACATGATTACAACTCTCAGTGAATCAGTACATCAAACTCTACCTGACCATCCAAGGAAATAATTTTTGGAGCTCCAGAACTTTTCTGGTGAATTATTTCCTAAAACTAGAGCTTTTGTCACTAGAATATTCATAAGAAATTAAAGAAAAGTGATAAAATAGTGAAACCACTTTTGTTGGTTTCATTTTATCAACTCCTAACTGTTGGTATCATTTTTACACAATGGTATCATACAAAATATTTCCTTGGTCCAAAACCCCTCTTAGGTAGTTCCTCGGCTATAAATCCTAAGGGATTTTCTTCCATGTTTCCAAGACAAGGCCAATCTTATTAAATACATTCTTCCTAAGACCTACTGATTTGTAAACTTGTATCGTCCATTGCTTGCTGTATGTATTGATGCTTGTATGCTTTGTGTTGATTGTGCTCTTGCTTGTTTGCATGTGTGCTCCCTGATGACGATAGTTGCGATTATCTCGGAGATCAGAAGAAGATGGTTATTATTGTATATTATTGGGTATTCTAAGAAGAAGTCCAGGGAAAATTATGCCATATTGGTGATCTCAGGCAAGACACCTTCTTGATCATAAGCCTTGTCCTACTGTTTTACTTTTGCATGTTTTATCTACTGTTTATTAAAAACTGCATTGATTACTATATGTTGATGTATATATGGTAGTGGTTTGGCTCCTCCAAACTATTACACTTTTGTACTATTAAGTATAAACCCCCTTGATGACACCTACTGACCCCTAGTAGAATAGATGGTCCATATCACCATAGCCCATTGGAGACCCTGTTTTAGCCAAAGCAAAGCTATAGGATGGGAAGACCCCGGAAAAAGTTTTACCAAATGTTTTATGATAAAACCTTGGTGAGGTGGGACCTCCCAAGAGATGTTGAGAAGGAAAAATGTTTTGTTTTACAAAATGCTGAAGGAAAGCTGGAGGAAAAAGGTTTACGAAAATGCACCCGATTCTTTGCAGCTTAGCTATAACAACTTAACCCATGCAACCACATTACTCTGGAATGGGACAGGGCTGGATTTGATGTTTGTTTATTCTGGTATAAGCTGCCTTGCAACGACTACAGGGAATAAAAATCCCTAGAGGATGGGCCTTCTCCTCTAAGGGTCCATGTGAGACATCGACCTGGAGAAGGAACGAAGGGTCTACGGGCCTCCATGCGTTACTATGAGCCCCTCATTGAAAGCGCACACTTGGGAAGTGGAAAAAGTTCTCCGGTTGGCTTGAGAACTATATAGGGTGTCCCGGTGTTGAGGGGAACAACACTCATAGGGTAGGCACTTATATTGGAGTGGGCATCCGGAGAGTCTTGATCGGTTACTCGACCCACGATGGGTGTAGATCAGGGTAGTGTACCCGGATGGTGTGGGTAAAGTGTGCAACCTCTGCAGAGTGTAAATCTATTCGAATAGCCGTGTCCGTGGTTATGGACGGGTTGGACAAACTTCTGTAGAGCGGTGCTGGTTTTGTTTTCAAAAAGTATTTCGGAAAAGCAAGGGCTTTTAAAACGTTTTGACCATGAGATGGTCGGAAAGGAGGATGGTTTTGACCAGGGGATGGAAAGGAGTTTGGTTGTGAGACGACCGGAAGAAGAGAACAAATGGGTGACCCAGTCCTAATATTTTCCAAAACTATTCAAAAAGGTTTCCAAAATGTTTACAAAAGTTTTCAACAAAGATATGTGGATGCTATATCTATAAGAGAAACTATTTGTTAAAAGAACCTCTCTTGGAGCCCTCCTACTACCACAGCCATATTGCATATCCTATTGTTATTATTATTATCTTAAGGTGGTTTGCGAGTACATTCAAAGTACTCACTGGCATTGTCCCTAGCTATTAACCTGGCTAGATAGCGAGAAGAAAGCAAGGATGGTGATTATGCGAGCTAGGATGTTCTCCCAGTCAGTTGCCTATAGGTTAAGGCACAGCTCGGGCACTGCGCTTAAGGATTTTCCGTTGATGTTGCTGTTGTAGCCGTAATGGCAAATTAAGGTATGACTTGTATCCGAGTAATTAATGGATGTTTACTTTGATACTTGTCGGTTATGTGCCACGACTAACTGATCATGGGATCGTGGTTGTATGCATAACAGGGATTCTCGGAGGATTAATCTGGGGGACCCACACCTCGCATATTTGATCTTTTGCTTGCCGGTACTCTTGGATGCAATAGAACAAATATATAGGAGCTAGCTCACACTGGTTGACTAGCAATTCTGACTTCTACCTGCTCCTGACCAATGCCGTCTTCTGGCTCATCCACAGTAGCAATTCATAGGTTGCCTACCTGTAGTGATTCGTCTTTTCCTTTTAAATCTCTTTCTGGCATGTTTCCCTCTAGCTTCTCTATACCACATGAAAAGCCTCTTGATGGATCTGCACCCCTATTGTTGGGTCTCCTCCATCTGTTTGGCCACTAGTCCACACCCTTGGACCATTGCCTTAATGCCTTGCTGGCCTGTTTGCTGGGATCTCTTCATCTCCCCCTCCTCTTATAATTGCTAGGCAAACAAGTGCAGGTATCGCTGCACATGCATCTGTGTGCCCTTCTAGTTCCGTATCTTCTGGCCATGGACTAGCCTTTTCTTCAAACTCTTAGTCTTCTAGGAGAATCCCTAGTGCTTTTGGCCTGGTATCCATGCCTGGAGCTCCCCTAGGCCTTCAACATCTTTTGGGACCGAACTTGCTGACAAGGATAAGCTTAGTTGATCCATATTTTCTTCATACTCAAGATCCCACGTGACGTGAAAAGTTGGATATCCCGGTTCGTTGTAGCCCCAATTCCATGACTAATTCGCCCCTCACAACCACCTTATTGGTATAAGGATTGCACAAATGGTATGCCTTTGAGCCTTCTTCATAGCCAGTCATGATCATTGGAGAACGTCGATCCGCCAAATTTCTCTTATGGCCAAACTCCGTCTTGACATGCGCCACGCATCCAAAAGTGCGAAGATGATCAACCGAGGGCTTTCTCCAATACCATGCTTCGTACGGAGTCATACCAAGCATACTCCTGGTCGGTGCCCTATTCAGCAAATAGACCGTCGTGTTGACTGCCTCACCCCAGAACTTTTCTGGCAAGCCTTTGCTTTTCATCATGCTCCTCGCCAAGGCCACCACGGTTTTATATTCACCTCTCCAAGCTGAGCGTAGGGATTTTTGCTTCCCCTCTACCTCGACCTCTCCGGCTTCCTTGATCTTCTCGGATGCATGTAGAGCTTGATCCTTACTTTTCAGCAACACAATTCACATGTATTGACTATGATCATCCACCACAAGCATGAAGAATTCATTGACGGACGGGGTTACCGGTGAAATTGGACCGCATACACCGCCATGAAAGAGTCCCAAAGCTTCACTTACCTGAACCATGGCTTCACGTGGAGAATATCATTTTGCGGCCCAAAAGTTGGGGTGGCCAATCAACGCGGTACCCAAGTTGCTTACAATCAGCTGCGTTGCCCAAAGTTGGCGTGCCAAATACTCAGAGGGTCTTTTTCGGCACGAATTCAACTTTACGTTTCAATACAAAAAATCAGGCTAATGGCCGTCAAGTTGGCCCCCCTGTCAGCTTTCGCCGTTATGTTGCTGTCGTCGTGGCTGCCATGTAGGCTTGCAGCGTTGGCGCATGCATCCTTTACGCGTCTTCTTCCTTCAGGGCGGCAATCTGTGGTTGCGGCCGTGGAGCGGAGCTAGGACTTGCACGAACCTGCTCAGCCCCGTTCTCCTCCCCATCCCGAATCGGAGCTCGCCCTCACCATGACCGCACCCATGGCACGGCGTGGGGACGGGAATTCAATCCCGGGTGAGATTTGTCACCATGCTGACCATGCTCGGTCCTGTTGGCCTCCTCCAGAATCCGAGCTCGCCGTCACCATGGTCGCACACGCACCAGCCATGGTGCCTTCCTCTCTGAACCCCAAAGCCGCATCCACCCAGTTCGGCACAATGCCAACAAGGTGAAAATGCATGAAGTTTTCTTCTTATGATTGTAGAAAAACATGTATGTATCGTGGCCGTAGAATACTCTAACAATGTACACATATGTTGTTTACTATATTTTCATTTGAAATTAGTAGCTCCATGATGACAAAACATAGACAACCTAAATGGAATGACGATGATGACCATGTTCTATACTTTGCATTGCATCGACAAGTGCTCGCTGACGAAGCAAGTTACCAAGAGAGTGGAGTTCATCAGCCATTGCCAAAAAATATGTGAACAAATCAATGAGCGATTCAATGCAAATACACGCAGAAAAGCTAGATCCATGTCATCAATCATAAATAGGTGGCACATTCTAGTGATGCGTTCAAATGCGTACACCATGTATCATTTGCTTGAAGTGGTTGTTATCCTGAGCAAAAATGCCTGGTATGCACATTACATTTGTATGTTCTATGCTGCAATTCTGTTGTTATGGGCGTGGAAAGAAAAGCTAGGCTTCACTAAATATTACGCAGTTAGGCCTAACTTAGTCTTACACAAATAAGCACAGCTTAGTCTTTACACACATAAGCATTACTAATGATAAAGATAAAGACAAATGGTTCATCGGATCTGCCAGTATGAGCATTAGGTCCCTGGAGCTGGTGGTATCGTTGGAACGAACCAGAATGCTGTGTTTGGCCGTCTAGAATTCTCCTTCAAATCGTACGACCCCACTGATGAGCCAATTGTAGGCCCCTTCCCTCAACGTGGATTCGACTCCAGGTCAGATCTAGAGTGTTAACATGATAGGCGCGTGAGTGTGCAGCAAACACACAGTCTGCTATCAAAACTAGAAGTGTTGGCACCTCAACAACAACACCAGCATGTTCTTCCTGGACTCCGGAAGCAGCCTCAGCAGGTATTTCGTCAGCTTCACTAGCAGCAGCCTCAGCAGGTATTTCGTCAGCTTCACCAGCAGCAGCATTAGCAAGTATTTCGTCAGCTTCACCAACAACAGCATCACCAAGTATTTTGTTAGCTTCACCAGGAGCAGCAGCAGCTAGTTCTTCGTCAGCTCCACCACCACCAACACCAGCAGCAGCAGCATCAGGGGCCAGGGCTGCCTGAGCAATTACAGGTTCAACAGCTCCAGGGGCTCCGACAAAGAAAGGGTAGTTGATCCCAAGAAACATAGATTGTCCCTTGAGATTGTCGACTCTCCTCCAGACTTGCTCTACTGGGTCTTTGGATGGGCATGCAGACCTCAAGAAAACGTGACACCGCAGTGATGGGTATGAATAAGTTGTGTCCCCAAATGTTCTATTGTATCACCAACGCTGTTTAGTGCTCCCCTGATATGAATCCACATGAGTTCATCATCCTGATCTGTGTCGCCTCCGAGAGGTGCCAGGAACCAGCGCCATGTCCCAAGTTCAGCATCTTCTAATGCATCTTCGACGACCGGAGCTAGAATGATGCACGGGGCTGCATGGGTACCTGCGTGTTACTTACAGTCAGTAAGCAGAATTTTGAATGGGATTTTACATGCTATATGACACCATGACTCACCCCAAATGGACGGCTCCCAAACACGCACTTCGCCGCTAGGTTCAGTGACCACATAAATGCATTGCGGTTTGTACGAAGAGTAGCTGTAGGTGAAGACGGCGTCGACATACTTCTCCAGCCGTAGGAAGTCGTCGTGCAAGACTGTCCATTCCTTGTTTTCTGGGCATCTAATGAATGTGATTGTCTTATCGAACACCGCTAAGAGGTCGTACTCCCAGTTCTTCCATGCCCCCTCCCGCGGTCTATGTGGGAGATGTACCTTCACGAGGTCAAGTTTTGCCATGTTGAACCTGTAAGCGAATTCGGAAATGGGCGGCGGCCACCCGTTGTTGAATGCAGTAATGCCGACACCCTCCAAAGATGGAAATGGAAGTCTCACCGATCTGTAGCCATTTTTAGAGTCCAAGTATTGCCATCCTGTGATAAAAGGACCAACCACTTGCCGTTGCCACCCACCCAGTTCTGGTCATCTTCCATTTCCATCTCTTCTTCTTCCTTGATATTCACCACTACTGATTCGGACCACTTATCCAGCATCATCAATTTTGCATGAATATTCTGCAGAGTTTGTTGTCAGTTGGTACAATCACCTAGCATGGATTCCATTGCAAATACAATTTGACAACTGGACCTTCAGATTAAAGTACACAAAATATCGCCTAAATACGAGTGTCTCCTCAGATATCGCCTAAATTGTGCCTGTGTCACTACGAAGATACTCAATATATGGAGTAATAGCAGATCCCCGAGAACAAACTCCTGACGATGATCATAAATAGCTCAGGGCATAACAGCCTTAAATCGTCTAATCTGTTTGTTTTTATTTTAGGAAACAGAATATCACCTTGCAAAATCGAAATTGACAACTTGTCTATCACCTAAAGTAAGATTGTGTCACTATGAAAATACCAGAATATCAGGTAGGAGCAGAGCTTCCGCTATACAGAATAGTCTTAAATGGTTCGATTTGTTCAAACCGCGCGTGCACACAACACGTTCGACGAAAGGAACATAGGATTCCGATGAGAGTTCAGCACACATGAATCAACGATATGACTGAACGAATAAGCTAGATACTGGAACTTACGTGGCCATCGCGGTTGTTTGGCCATTTACTGTTATCGGGGTAAAGAAGGTCTGGCGTGCCGAATGGTTGTTCGTCCATGTTCCGCATCGTGAAGCGGTAGCCAGGGATGCAGCAAGCGAGGCGGCCGGCTGAGATGATGTCCAACCCCGAGGCGATCCTGTGCACGTTCGCGGATGGATTCGAGAGGGGATGGAATCAGGGATGGGGGCAGTTGTTCGAGTGGGGAGTGAATCTGCAAGGAACCGCCGCCGCCGCCGGTTCTTGTCTGCGTGGAAGACAAGAAGGGGGCGTAATTATTGAGGGCGGGCACCGGAACCGTCTAGAGGAAGTGAAAAAATAAATCGTAAGAGAGAAATGTGTGGCCCGCCTGTCAGTGAGTGAAGGTAGGCATGCGCAAACGTGCCTACGTTTGACTTGGATCATGCATGGCAGACCTCGATTCCACCGCATGCAAGTGGCGCAGAACAAATTTTAGGAAGCGCTAGCGTCGACGTGTAAAACCGCCGTTTTTCTCCACCATCACCCTACTACGAACGGTCGTGCACCATTATAGATATTGGTAAGGGCGGTTCCAATCTTTCACTCCTCTGTCTCATTTCCTCCTCCACGGCCTCATCGTCTTTCTCCTCCACGGCCCCATCCATTTCCTCCACCACCGCATCACCCTCTTCCTCTGTATCCTTTCCCGCTTGCCTATAGTCATGGATGCTCCGGACGTCTAAAACGACGGCATGCAAGAAACTGCGCACTTCGACATCGAAGTACATGGCGGGAAGAAGATCGATGTCGTCTACACCACCGACCCTCGGACGGCGAGAAACACTCTGAATAATTACACGAGTTGGCTGCAGTTCAAAGAAAATAGGTTCATAGGTCTCGACCTCTAGTACAGCCGCGATCACCGTAGGATCGTCATGGTGCAACTCTCCATGAAGGGGCACGTCCTCATATACCAGCCTTTTTGCGAGAAGGGGGCTGACGGGATCTGGTAGACTTTGCTGTCTTTTTGTTCCTGAACTGTCTGTTTGCAAAAGTTACTGCTATATTATTTGTCTAAATTCATTTTCATGCAGGTGGGGCAAAAGCATTAGGCATCTGTTTCATGACTTTCTCGTGAACCAGCACATAACATTTACTAGTGTTGACATCACGAATGACACTAAACTGCTTGAAAGCCCGACTGTCAACATTAGAATCCCAAAGAAGTGCAGAGTGGACATCCAAGAAATTTACTGGATCCCAAGGACGAAGGGCGGCAAGACCGGGATGGCCGCTCTTGCCTCCGAACTCATCGACCCGTGGTACGCTGACATGAAGGGCAAATTGCCGAGATGTTCATGGAGGCGTTTAGGACATGATTACTGATAAGCCACTTTCTGAACCTAATCTGAAGTATGCTGCAATTGACGGGTATGTTATCCACGAGCTGTACTGCCAGATTGTAAAATCTCGTTCTAGGCATCACATCATTGAACCACCACCAAGGCAGGTTGTTTGCCCCAGATGCCAGAGTGTCGATGAATCTACAAGCCGGGGCAAGCGATCGAAGGCATCCTGGGATCGGTTGCCTTCTCCAACAGGCTGGGATGAAGACTATTAGTGCATGGTTGTTGTTTTTATGAAAACATGTTATTTCAGAAGTACACTATGTGAGCAATTACGAACTGCTGTGTATTACCTTTGTCAAACTATAATCTGGTTTTGGTTATGACTGTATCCTTCGCTATAATCTGGGTTTGGTTATGACTTATGACTATATCACACCTAATGCATGTTAGTGCTGGATTCTACTGCATGCAAATGGCACAGACAGAATTTGTAAGAATGAATGTTGAGCATACAAAAGGGGGAATGTAATTCATACAGGTTAAGTAGCTAATAGCACAGGGATCATACGAGCTTGGTTCTTACACACAGAATGCTTAGAAAATACATGCGAGCTAAAACTAGGAACGAAATGCGAAACTAGTAGTGGTAAACAACACACTCACCCACCTGCCAGATCCTGTTGAGCATATCATAGCAGACATACGCGTCCCTGGCTACATACTTGATCGCATCATAATCCAGGTGCCTCCACTCCCATCGCTCGTGCAGGTGCTTCGGGAACTCGACTTTCATGCCGGCGTACTCGCGGTCGATGATGTCGGCAGCTAGTCTAGCCATGTCATCTTTCCCCGTACTGCCATCCAGGTACCTCCACAAACGTTGGAGATCGACGTGATTAACGACATGAACGAGAAGATCCCGTTCTAGCTTCGGAGTGTCGTTCTTGATGTCGATGCTGGCGAAGTAGATCTCCTTCCTGTGTAGGAACTCGCGAAGCTCCGGGCATACAGATTTGGCCCTACATACGTGGTATAGGAGGCAGTGGTTGCGCATGGACAGCTGCAAAAGCACCGTCTTCTTCCTATCTCCGGTATACTCGAGGTCAAGGCCGACGATCTTGTACCTATCCATCGGCTCCTGTAGCCACCACTCGTACATTGCGATGACCTTGGCGACCTCCGCTGACGCATTTGTGTGGACGACCATCAGCTTGGTGGTGACATGGGCGGTGATGGTGTACTCGTCGGTGTAGTCGCTCCTGTCGCCGAACACGCTGTACTCTGTGTCCATGGCAGCAGCTAATGCGACAACGGTGTCCTAGGGTCGGTAGCGGTGGCTGGGACTGGGCGTGGCGGTGGAGTGATCTGTTGCGGTGGTATGGCGAGGCGGAGGTGGTGCTTGCGGCAGCGTCGATGGTTCTTGCGGTGGCGGCGGCGGCTGAAGGAATGAGTTGGGGATTTTTGCATAGTGATGTGCTGAGGAGACGGAAGGCGATGCTTAAATTGCGTTTACCAATATTCCGGTCATACCCATGCGGAAGCAAGTTTGACTGAGCGAGCATAGTTGTTTTCCAATCCTAGCGATTAAATTTGGCGTCCGTCCCGGTAGGTGATGGGACGGGTGTGTGACGTGGCTTTGGCGTGGCAGAGACCGGTCACGTAGACCACCGTCCCGTTGCCGATCTGCAACGGGTGCACGGTGCTGACACAACGTAACGTGACAGGACAGAAGGAAGTGTACAGCTATTATTAATTCCTAACAAGTTTAAGAAGTGTAAGCATAGACATGGACCTAGCATCTCTGCACCCTAGGGCAGCCGCCCAGCCGATCAGGCCTGCCGATTGCGCAAAGCTTGTCCAGAATTTGCCAAAATGAAGCTCGTTTGCCCATGCTTCTATAAGTTTCTCTGTAGGCCACTTGTGTAAGCATGCACGATCAAACAACTTTGCAACACACGTGTTAGTGGAAAAGCATTAGGTTTCAACGCACCACATAGTTTAGGGATTTAGAATAGCTACATCGTGGAGCTCTAGCCAAATTGCATGGTAAAGCCAAATTCAGCTTTTTGTCAGATTTAGCTATATCAACATTATGTCTCGTTTGTCCTCACTTTTGCCCTCCTGATATTCCGAAGCCCTCACATTCGCTCGGAGGAGGGTGCCGTCTGGTCAAAGGCTTGGCCGTTACGTGCGCCATGACGCTTAAAGTGGAAGTTTTTTTTGTTATTTGGCCTTTTAAAGAGCGCCTTTTCACCTCTCTCTCTAATAGTTGTGTTTTTTTGCGCAAAAAGGTAGGGAATCTAGAGTAGCTTCTCTCTTCATTCATTGTTCCTTTTGCGATTGTTTTTTCCCAATCTGGTAGCAAATCTAGAGCAGCAAAACAAACCAGCACCATAAATAAATTCAGTAAACAGAGCAGATGTAGATAAGGCAGCTAATATAGGTTATATAGTACGGTACTTAACGAGGTTCGACAATTAGGCTGCTCAGCAGTAGCAGCTGATAGGTTCAACACAGACAAGACAAAAGAAGCTGCTTTACAGCAGCAGCAGCAGCTGATCAGTGGCCCCTCGTGGCCTCTGCCAGGAGGGCATATGCCTCCTCCCTCTGGCGCCGCCTCCACTTCTTGCTGCCCAACCCCTTGACCTTGGGTGCCTTGGGTCTGATCAGGGGCATGCGGCCCTCCTCGATAGCCACCTTCTGGAGGTTGCGGAGGTGAAGACCGAGCGCCTGGTGCTTGGCCATGAAGCTGTGGATGTTCACGGACTCGCCGCAGGTCCTCACGTCTTCGGCATGCTTCGCGAGGGAGTTGAAGTCCGTGTCGTGGAGCCTCCTAGTGGGGCAGAAGGGGCACCTATACACGTCGCCGGCAAAGAAGTTGTTGTACTGATCGGACTTTAGCCTCCTCATCACATGACGAGTCTTGGTGTCCTTGGACTCGTCGTCACTACGGAGGTCGCTGCTATCCTCCTATTGGAAAAAAACAGTAGAGTGAAATAAGGACATGATTGAGATACTTTGATTATCAGGATTGATTTTTTGCATAAATTAACCAAATGAGATCTCCCCATTATTCCCCAAATCTCAAACCAAATCGAATACTGATCCCAGCTAGGAACAAGGGGATTCATCGAAAATCGATATCTAACACAAGAGGATTAGCTACTGTAAAAAATATGAACAGCCGAGCCCTAATAACACACGATCCAGCATCCAACACTGGGAACAGGGGAAGAACAAGGGAAGGGGCGAAAACCCTGGTTACCTCAGACCATGGGTCGGCGATGCTGGTGTCGTAGGGGTTCTCCGGCCTTATGTAGACAACCTCCTCGTAGGGGTCCCAGCCGAGCGGGATCTGCCCGAGACCGGCGGGGGCCTCCTCGCCGGCGGCTACGGCGGATGCGGGGACAGGGACAGGGGGCTTCTCGCCGGTGGCTTTGGAGGCGCCGATGGCCACCGTGCCGTTCTTCTCCATCACGGGCGTGGTTGGAGTTTTGTTGGGCATTTCCAGAAGGTGATGGGACAGTGGAGACGGTTGAGTGAGTGAGTGCGTGATGAGTGGGAGTGCGGAGGCCTCTATTAAAGGAGAAGGGAAGCGATGTTTCGTTGCACTACCGTGCAACGCGTACGCTAATGCACCGTGCACGGCCACACGTATCCGCTACCACCCCGTGCACCGCACACGCGTACCATGAGTCGCGTTTTTTTCCCTCGTGTCTAACCCTAGCGATTCAGTTGTACTCAGTTTTTCCCTCGAGCGTAACACTGGCGGTTTGGTTCCATTTTTAAATCATTTTCTATTTTATATTTGAATCCCTTTGTCACGGTTGCCCTTGGTTTTTAAGTTCTACTCAGTCTTGCCCTTGGTTTTTGAGTTCTACTCAGTTTTGCCCTTGGTTGCTACTCGGTTTTCCCCTCTCTTTGTATCCATCTCTCGCACATGTGCTCATCTTCGCTGCTACGCTCTGATTGGTCGAGATAGTTGTCACACGGATCGTGCCCACCAACCGTTGATCCTCTATGATCTAGCGGACAGGATAACCGTTATATCTGTCGGGGGCACCCCTCTATCCATGCGAAATAACGAGTATTCCACCGAAAATTTAACTCCATAAACAGATGAACTTGAATATATTTTGAAGGGTACGAAAATAGAAATCCCCATAGTTTAAGGGTCTAGATACGGTAAGAGAACTAAATACTATTAGTGGTCGGGCCAGCACAGTGACGGGGTTGGTCGGCAAGAAGTTGTTGATTCCTAAGTTAGGGGACACTAGGCCGGTCTTGACATACCCCCTCAGGAATTTGCCATAAGCAGCATGCTTAGCCTTGGTCGCTGACTTGTGTTTACTAGACGGGCTTTTACCGATGCCAACCGCATGCGGAATCAAGATGGCAATCCTCGGGTTGACTCCTTTCTTACAGAAAGGGCACTTGAGCTCCCCAAGTCAAGTGCAGAAACGGATTATCCCGCTCTTGAGCTTCTTCATGACATGGCGACTCTTGTTATCCCTGGTCTCCTTGTCAGAGTCCATCTCACTTGAATACACCTGTAATGTATGGAATACAAATCGAAATGAGCAAAATAATAAATGTATATTCCTTCCACCATTCCAAGTTACTTTTGATGCAATAACATTTCTATACAGGTTCAACAGTTCATTATGGCCGTCTCCCTAGCTCGCTCCTAAATTAATGTGGTTTGTGTTCTTGGTAACTTATTAATAAATAAATAATGTGGATTCATTCAGAACAGACTAGATCTCTCCATGTACCGGTTCGTACGTTGCATCTAATAATTAGGACTAGATTTTTTTATGACGCCAAGATAGATTAAGCTCGAGCAGAAAATATGAAACATGTAGAAATAGATGTACCTCCGGGTACACGAGCGGAGTGTGTTCGTCGAACTCCATGCCCACATCGGCGCCTCCGAAGTCGTCAGCACCGGCGAGCACATGGTCCCCCAAGGGGTTGAACTGCATGTCCTCCTCACCTTGTGCTGTGTGATGCTCCTCCAGATCTGCCGTGTGAAGCACCACCCCGGCGGCGATGCCCGGACACTCACCCCCACGCACTGGTTTCATGGAGAAGGTTTGTGCAGGTACATTCAAGATTGTGGGGTTTTGCTGGATAGGGAAGAGAGAGTAGTGGATGAGTGCAAATGGAGGACCCGATAGGCTAGGTTTTTAATGCGGGGACGTTTAGGCCTCCTCGAGGGCCCCGGTAGGCAGCTCTTCCGGTTGCAGCTGCCGCGTGGAAGGTTCATGTGGTAGGGGCCTATCGGAAGTGAGAGTGCAGGCACACTGCATAGTACAAATGGTATAGCCCGTGGGCCGTGGATGACCAGTTGCTGTGCAGTAGACTTGTAGCCTTTGCAAACTAGATTAAACATGACATGACCACTCGACGACTCTTTCCATGGACATCATCGTGTTCCTTCTTGTAGAAGTCTCGTTGAGGGAGACGTCCATGCTGTCTCGCGCTGTCCTATGAAGGGCACGACGTGTGCAACGAGCCTTGTTGGATCACACAGGATCAACGGTAGGTGCGCACGATCCACGTGACAACTGTGACAACCAATCAGGGCATAGCAGACAGAGTGGGCACAGGTTTGGGCTTCTATGAAAGAGAGAGAGGGGGCAAAACTGGGTAGTATCAAAAAACCAAGGGCAAATCTGAGTAGTATAAAAATGGAAAGTGGGTGTCTTTTACAATGAAATACATCATGGCATACATCAAATTATGCCAAGATAGATCCACTAGAGTTCATTGCATGTGTGTTCTTTCCACAAACCACATATGTATCCACTAGAGTCATTGCATGTGTGTTCCTGTCATGAACCACATTTGGATCAACCAGTGTCATTGCATGTGTGTTCTTTCCACAAACCACATATAGATCAACCAATGGCATTTCATGTGTGTTCTTTTCACAAACCACACATGGATCAACCAGTGTTCACTACATGTGTGTTCTTTCCACAAACCACTTATGGATCCACCAGTGTTCATTGCATATGTGTTCTTTTCCACAAACCACATATGGATCCATTAGAGTCATTGCATGTGTGTTCTTTCCACAAACCACACATGGATCAACCAATGACATTGCATGTGTGTTCTTTCCATTAACCACACATGGATCAACCAGTGTCATTGCATGTGTGTTCTTTCCAAAAATCACATATGGACCCACTAGAGTCATTGCTTGTGTGTTCTTATACTAAAACCAGCACTAAAGTCATTGCATGTGTGTTCTTTTCACAAACCACATATGGATCCACCAGTGTTCACTGCATGTGTGTTCTTTCCACAAACCACTTATGGATCCACCAGTGTTCATTGCATGTGTGTTCTTTTCCACAAACCACATATGGATCAACCAGTGGCCATTGCATGTGTGTTCTTTTCACAAACCACATATGGACCCACTAGAGTCATTACATGTGTGTTCTTATACTAAAACTAGCACTAGAGTCATTGCATGTGTGTTCTTTCCACAAACCACTTATGGATCCACTAGTGTTCATTGCATGTGTGTTCTTTTCCACAAACCACATATGGATCCACTAGAGTCATTGCATGTGTGTTCTTTTCACAAACCACATATGGACCCACTAGAGTCATTGCATCTGTGTTCTTATACTAAAACCAGCACTAGAGTCATTGCATGTGTGTTCTTTCCACAAACCACACATGGATCAACCAGTGTCATTCATGTGTGTTCTTTCGACAAACCACCTATGGATCAACCAGTGGTCATTGCATGTGTGTTCTTTTCCACAAACCACATATGGATCCATTAGAGTCATTGCATGTGTGTTCTTTCCACAAACCACACATGGATTAACCAATGGCATTGCATGTGTGTTCTTTCCACAAACCACATATGGATCAACCAGTGGCATTGCATGTGTGTTCTTTTCACAAATCACATATGGACCCACTAGAGTCATTTCTTGTGTGTTCTTATACTAAAACCAGCACTAGAGTCATTGCATGTGTATTCTTTTCACAAACCACATATGGATCCACTAGTGTTCACTACATGTGTTTTCTTTCCACAAACCACTTATGAATCAACATTTTCATTGCATGTGTGTTCTTTCCACAAACCACATATGGATCAACCAGTGTTCATTGCATGTGCGTTCTTTTCCACAAACCACATATGGATCCACTAGAGTCATTGCATGTGTGTTCTTTTTAGAAACCACATATGGACCCACTAGAGTCATTGCATGTGTGTTCTTATACTAAAACCAGCACTAGACTCATTGCATGTGTGTTCTTTTCACAAACCTCACATGGATCCGCTAGTGTCATTACATGTGTGTTCTTTCTACAAAACACACATGGATCAAACAATGGTCATTGCATATGTGTTCTTTTCCAAAAACCACATATGGATCCATTAGAGTCATTGCATGTGTGTTCTTTTCACAATCCACACATGGATCAACCAATGGCATTGCATGTGTGTTCTTTCCACAAACAACACATGGATCAACCAGTGTCATTGCATGTGTGTTCTTTCCACAAATCACATATGGACCCACTAGAGTCATTTCTTATGTGTTATTATACTAAAACCAGCACTAGAGTCATTGCATGTGTGTTCTTTTCACAAACCACAGATGGATCCACCAGTGTTAACTGCATGTGTGTTCTTTCCACAAACCACTTATGGATCCACTAGTGTTCATTGCATGTGTGTTCTTTTCCACAAACCACGTATGGATCAACTAGTGGTCATTGCATGTGTGTTGTTTTCTCAAACCACATATGGACCCACTAGAGCCATTGCATGTGTGTTCTTATACTAAAACTAGCACTAGAGTCATTGCATGTGTGTTCTTTCCACAAACCACACATGAATCAACCGGTGTCATTGCATGTATGTTCTTTCCACAAACCACATATGGATCCACCAGTGTTCATTGCATGTGTGTTCTTTTCCAAAAACCACATATGGATCCATTGGAGTCATTGCATGTGTGTTCTTATACTAAAACTAGCACTAGAGTCATTGCATGCGTGTTCTTTCCACAAACCACACATGGATCAACCAGTGTCATTGCATGTGTGTTCTTTCCACAAACCACATATGGATCCACCAGTGTCCATTGCATGTGTGTTTTTTCCACAAACCACAAATGGATCCACTGGAGTAATTGCATGTGTGTTCTTATACTAAAACCAGCACTAGACTCATTGCATGTGTGTTCTTTTCACAAACCACATATGGATCCACCAGTGTCATTGCATGTGTCTTCTTTCCACAAACCACATATGGATCAACCAGTGTCATTGCATGTGTGTTATTTCCACAAACCAAATATGGATCCACCAGTGTTCACTGCATGTGTGTCCTTTTCAACAAACCACATATGGATCCACTAGAGGCATTGCATGTGTGTTATTTTCACAAACCTCATATGGACCCACTAGAGTCATTGCATGTGTGTTCTTATACTAAAATCAGTACTAGAGTCATTGCATGTGTGTTCTTTCCACAAACCACACATGGATCAACCAGTGTCATTGCATGTGTGTTCTTTCCACAAACCACATATGAATCAACTAGTGGTCATTGCATGTGTGTTCTTTTCCACAAACCACATATGGATCCACTGGAGTCATTGCATGTGTGTTCTTATACTAAAACCAGCACTAGACTCATTGCATATGTGTTCTTTTCACAAACCACATATGGATCCACCAGTGTCATTGCATGTGTGGTCTTTCCACAAACCACATATGTATGAACCAATGTCATTGCATGTGTGTTCTTTCCACAAACCACGTATGGATCCACCAGTGTTCATTGCATGTGTGTTCTTTTCCACAAACCACATATGGATCCACTAGAGTCATTGCATGTGTGTTCTTTCCACAAACCACATATGGACCCACTAGAGTCATTGCATGTGTGTTCTTATACTAAAACCAGTACTAGAGTTATTGCATGTGTGTTCTTTCCACAAACCACACATGGATCAACCAGTATCATTACATGTGTGTTCATTCCACAAACCACATATGGATCAACAAGTGGTCATTGCATGTGTGTTCTTTACCACAAACCACATATGGATCCATTAGAGTCATTGCATGTGTGTTCTTTCCACAAACCCCACATGGATTAACCAATGGCATTGCATGTGTGTTCTTTTCACAAACCACATATGGATCAACCAGTGGCATTGCATGTGTGTTCTTTTAACAAATCATAGATGGACCCACTAGAGTCATTGCTTGTGTGTTCTTATACTAAAACCAGCACTAGAGTCATTGCATGTGTGTTCTTTTCACAAACCACATATGGATCCACTAGAGTCATTGCATGTGTGTTCTTATACTAAAACCAGCACTAGACTCATTGCATGTGTGTTCTTTTCACAAACCTCACATGGATCCGCCAGTATCATTACATGTGTGTTCTTTCTACAAAACACACATGGATCAACCAATGGTCATTGCATATGTGTTCTTTTCCAAAAACCACATATGGATCCATTAGAGTCATTGCATGTGTGTTCTTTCCACAATCCACACATGGATCAACCAATGGCATTGCATGTGTGTTCTTTCCCCAAACAACACATGGATCAACCAGTGTCATTGCATGTGTGTTCTTTCCACAAATCACATATGGACCCACTAGAGTCATTGCTTGTGTGTTATTATACTAAAACCAGCACTAGAGTCATTGCATGTGTGTTCTTTTCACAAACCACAGATGGATCCACCAGTGTTGACTGCATGTGTGTTCTTTCCACAAACCACTTATGGATCCACCAGTGTTCATTGCATATGTGTTCTTTTCCACAAACCACGTATGGATCAACTAGTGGTCATTGCATGTGTGTTGTTTTCTCAAACCACAGTGGAGACGGTTGAGTGAGCGAGTGCGTGATGAGTGGGAGTGCGGAGGCCTCTATTAAAGGAGAAGGGAAGCGATGTTTCGTTGCACTACCGTGCAACGCGTACGCTAATGCACCGTGCACGGCCACACGTATCCGCTACCACCCCGTGCACCGCACACGCGTACCATGAGTCGCGTTTTTTCCCTCGTGTCTAACCCTAGCGATTCAGTTGTACTCAGTTTTTCCCTCGAGCGTAACACTGGCGGTTTGGTTCCATTTTTAAATCATTTTCTATTTTATATTTGAATCCCTTTGTCATGGTTGCCCTTGGTTTTTAAGTTCTACTCAGTCTTGCCCTTGGTTTTTGAGTTCTACTCAGTTTTGCCCTTGGTTGCTACTCGGTTTTCCCCTCTCTTTGTATCCATCTCTCGCACATGTGCTCATCTTTGCTGCTATGCTCTGATTGGTCGAGATAGTTGTCACACGGATCGTGCCCACCAACCGTTGATCCTCTATGATCTAGCGGACAGGATAACCGTTATATCTGTCGGGGGCACCCCTCTATCCATGCAAAATAACGAGTATTCCACCGAAAATTTAACTCCATAAACAGATGAACTTGAATATATTTTGAAGGGTACGAAAATAGAAATCCCCATAGTTTAAGGGTCTAGATACGGTAAGAGAACTAAATACTATTAGTGGTCAGCCAGCACAGTGACGGGGTTGGTCGGCTAGAAGTTGTTGATTCCTAAGTTAGGGGACACTAGGCCGGTCT
This sequence comes from Avena insularis, assembly GCA_023614405.1. Classification (NCBI taxonomy): domain Eukaryota; kingdom Viridiplantae; phylum Streptophyta; class Magnoliopsida; order Poales; family Poaceae; genus Avena; species Avena insularis. The sequence goes on from CM042694.1 coordinate 204,886,699, forward strand.
TGACATACCCCCTCAGGAATTTGCCATAAGCAGCATGCTTAGCCTTGGTCGCTGACTTGTGTTTACTAGACGGGCTTTTACCGATGCCAACCGCATGCGGAATCAAGATGGCAATCCTCGGGTTGACTCCTTTCTTACAGAAAGGGCACTTGAGCTCCCCAAGTCAAGTGCGGAAAGGGATTATCCCGCTCTTGAGCTTCTTCATGACATGGCGACTCTTGTTATCCCTGGTCTCCTTGTCAGAGTCCATCTCACTTGAATACACCTGTAATGTATGGAATACAAATCGAAATGAGCAAAATAATAAATGTATATTCCTTCCACCATTCCAAGTTACTTTTGATGCAATAACATGTCTATACAGGTTCAACAGTTCATTATGGCCGTCTCCCTAGCTCGCTCCTAAATTAATGTGGTTTGTGTTCTTGGTAACTTATTAATAAATAAATAATGTGGATTCATTCAGAACAGACTAGATCTCTCCATGTACCGGTTCGTACGTTGCATCTAATCATTAGGACTAGATTTTTTTATGACGCCAAGATAGATTAAGCTCGAGCAGAAAATATGAAACATGTAGAAATAGATGTACCTCCGGGTACACGAGCGGAGTGTGTTCGTCGAACTCCATGCCCACATCGGCGCCTCCGAAGTCGTCAGCACCGGCGAGCACATGGTCCCCCAAGGGGTTGAACTGCATGTCCTCCTCACCTTGTGCTGTGTGATGCTCCTCCAGATCTACCGTGTGAAGCACCACCCCGGCGGCGATGCCCGGACACTCACCCCCACGCACTGGTTTCATTGAGAAGGTTCGTGCAGGTACATTCAAGATTGTGGGGTTTTGCTGGATAGGGAAGAGAGATTAGTGGATGAGTGCAAATGGAGGACCCGATAGGCTAGGTTTTTAATGCGGGGACGTTTAGGCCTCCTCGAGGGCCCAGTGGGGCTCTTAGGTTGCGTTTGCAGCGTGGAAGGTTCATGTGGTAGGGGCCTATCGGAAGTGAGAGTGCAGGCACACTGCATAGTACAAATGGTATAGCCCGTGGGCCGTGGATGACCAGTTGCCGTGCAGTAGACTTGTAGCCTTTGCAGACTAGATTAAACATGACATGACCACTCGACGACTTTTTCCATGGACATCATCGTGTTCCTTCTTGTAGAAGTCTCGTTGAGGGAGACATCCATGCTGTCTCGCGCTGTCCTATGAAGGGCACGACGTGTGCAACGAGCCTTGTTGGATCACACAGGATCAACGGTAGGTGCGCACGATCCACGTGACAACTGTGACAACCAATCAGGGCGTAGCAGACAGAGTGGGCACATGTTTGGGCTTCTATGAAAGAGAGAGAGGGGGAAAAACTGGGTAGTATCAAAAAACCAAGGGCAAATCTGAGTAGTATAAAAATGGAAAGTGGGTGTCTTTTACAATGAAATACATCATGGCATACATCAAATTATGACAAGATAGATCCACTAGAGTTCATTGCATGTGTGTTCTTCCCACAAACCACATATGTATCCACTAGAGTCATTGCATGTGTGTTCCTGTCATGAACCACATTTGGATCAACCAGTGTCATTGCATGTGTGTTCTTTCCACAAACCACATATAGATCAACCAATGGCATTTCATGTGTATTCTTTTCACAAACCACACATGGATCAACCAGTGTTCACTACATGTGTGTTCTTTCCACAAACCACTTATGGATCCACCAGTGTTCATTGCATATGTGTTCTTTTCCACAAACCACATATGGATCCATTAGAGTCATTGCATGTGTGTTCTTTCCACAAACCACACATGGACCAACCAATTACATTGCATGTGTGTTCTTTCCATTAACCACACATGGATCAACCAGTGTCATTGCATGTGTGTTCTTTCCAAAAATCACATATGGACCCACTAGAGTCATTGCTTGTGTGTTCTTATACTCAAACCAGCACTAAAGTCATTGCATGTGTGTTCTTTTCACAAACCACATATGGATCCACCAGTGTTCACTGCATGTGTGTTCTTTCCACAAACCACTTATGCATCCACCAGTGTTCATTGCATGTGTGTTCTTTTCCACAAACCACATATGGATCAACCAGTGGCCATTGCATGTGTGTTCTTTTCACAAACCACATATGGACCCACTAGAGTCATTACATGTGTGTTCTTATACTAAAACTAGCACTAGAGTCATTGCATGTGTGTTCTTTCCACAAACCACTTATGGATCCACTAGTGTTCATTGCATGTGTGTTCTTTTCCACAAACCACATATGGATCCACTAGAGTCATTGCATGTGTGTTCTTTTCACAAACCACATATGGACCCACTAGAGTCATTGCATCTGTGTTCTTATACTAAAACCAGCACTAGAGTCATTGCATGTGTGTTCTTTCCACAAACCACACATGGATCAACCAGTGTCATTCATGTGTGTTCTTTCGACAAACCACCTATGGATCAACCAGTGGTCATTGCATGTGTGTTCTTTCCACAAACCACATATGGATCCATTAGAGTCATTGCATGTGTGTTCTTTCCACAAACCACACATGGATTAACCAATGGCATTGCATGTGTGTTCTTTCCACAAACCACATATGGATCAACCAGTGGCATTGCATGTGTGTTCTTTTCACAAATCACATATGGACCCACTAGAGTCATTTCTTGTGTGTTCTTATACTAAAACCAGCACTAGAGTCATTGCATGTGTATTCTTTTCACAAACCACATATGGATCCACTAGTGTTCACTACATGTGTTTTCTTTCCACAAACCACTTATGAATCAACATTTTCATTGCATGTGTGTTCTTTCCACAAACCACATATGGATCAACCAGTGTTCATTGCATGTGTGTTCTTTTCCACAAACCACATATGGATCCACTAGAGTCATTGCATGTGTGTTCTTTTTAGAAACCACATATGGACCCACTAGAGTCATTGCATGTGTGTTCTTATACTAAAACCAGCAGTAGACTCATTGCATGTGTGTTCTTTTCACAAACCTCACATGGATCCGCTAGTGTCATTACATGTGTGTTCTTTCTACAAAACACACATGGATCAACCAATGGTCATTGCATATGTGTTCTTTTCCAAAAACCACATATGGATCCATTAGAGTCATTGCATGTGTGTTCTTTTCACAATCCACACATGGATCAACCAATGGCATTGCATGTGTGTTCTTTCCACAAACAACACATGGATCAACCAGTGTCATTGCATGTGTGTTCTTTCCACAAATCACATATGGACCCACTAGAGTCATTGCTTGTGTGTTATTATACTAAAACCAGCACTAGAGTCATTGCATGTGTGTTCTCTTCACAAACCACAGATGGATCCACCAGTGTTGACTGCATGTGTGTTCTTTCCACAAACCACTTATGGATCCACTAGTGTTCATTGCATGTGTGTTCTTTTCCACAAACCACGTATGGATCAACTAGTGGTCATTGCATGTGTGTTGTTTTCTCAAACCACATATGGACCCACTAGAGCCATTGCATGTGTGTTCTTATACTAAAACTAGCACTAGAGTCATTGCATGTGTGTTCTTTCCACAAACCACACATGAATCAACCGGTGTCATTGCATGTATGTTCTTTCCACAAACCACATATGGATCCACCAGTGTTCATTGCATGTGTGTTCTTTTCCACAAACCACATATGGATCCATTGAAGTCATTGCATGTGTGTTCTTATACTAAAACTAGCACTAGAGTCATTGCATGCGTGTTCTTTCCACAAACCACACATGGATCAACCAGTGTCATTGCATGTGTGTTCTTTCCACAAACCACATATGGATCAACTAGTGGTCATTGCATGTGTGTTCTTTTCCACAAACCACATATGGATCCACTGGAGTCATTGCATGTGTGTTCTTATACTAAAACCAGCACTAGACTCATTGCATGTGTGTTCTTTTCACAAACCACATATGGATCCACCAGTGTCATTGTATGTGTGTTCTTTCCACAAACCACATATGTATGAACCAATGTCATTGCATGTGTGTTCTTTCCACAAACCACGTATGGATCCACCAGTGTTCATTGCATGTGTGTTCTTTTCCACAAACCACATATGGATCCACTAGAGTCATTGCATGTGTATTCTTTCCACAAACCACATATGGACCCACTAGAGTCATTGCATGTGTGTTCTTATACTAAAACCAGTACTAGAGTTATTGCATGTGTGTTCTTTCCACAAACCACACATGGATCAACCAGTATCATTACATGTGTGTTCATTCCACAAACCACATATGGATCAACAAGTGGTCATTGCATGCGTGTTCTTTACCACAAACCACATATGGATCCATTAGAGTCATTGCATGTGTGTTCTTCCCACAAACCCCACATGGATTAACCAATGGCATTGCATGTGTGTTCTTTTCACAAACCACATATGGATCAACCAGTGGCATTGCATGTGTGTTCTTTTAACAAATCATAGATGGACCCACTAGAGTCATTGCTTGTGTGTTCTTATACTAAAACCAGCACTAGAGTCATTGCATGTGTGTTCTTTTCACAAACCACATATGGATCCACTAGAGTCATTGCATGTGTGTTCTTATACTAAAACCAGCACTAGACTCATTGCATGTGTGTTCTTTTCACAAACCTCACATGGATCCGCCAGTATCATTACATGTGTGTTCTTTCTACAAAACACACATGGATCAACCAATGGTCATTGCATATGTGTTCTTTTCCAAAAACCACATATGGATCCATTAGAGTCATTGCATGTGTGTTCTTTCCACAATCCACACATGGATCAACCAATGGCATTGCATGTGTGTTCTTTCCCCAAACAACACATGGATCAACCAGTGTCATTGCATGTGTGTTCTTTCCACAAATCACATATGGACCCACTAGAGTCATTGCTTGTGTGTTATTATACTAAAACCAGCACTAGAGTCATTGCATGTGTGTTCTTTTCACAAACCACAGATGGATCCACCAGTGTTGACTGCATGTGTGTTCTTTCCACAAACCACTTATGGATCCACCAGTGTTCATTGCATATGTGTTCTTTTCCACAAACCACGTATGGATCAACTAGTGGTCATTGCATGTGTGTTGTTTTCTCAAACCACATATGGACCACCTAGAGCCATTGCATGTGTGTTCTTATACTAAAACTAGCACTAGAGTCATTGCATGTGTGTTCTTTCCATAAACCACACATGAATCAACCAGTGTCATTGCATGTATGTTCTTTCCACAAACCACATATGGATCCACCAGTGTTCATTGCATGTGTGTTCTTTTCCACAAACCACATATGGATCCACTAGAGTCATTGCATGTGTGTTCTTATACTAAAACCAGCACTAGACTCATTGCATGTGTGTTCTTTTCACAAACCACATATGGATCCACCAGTGTCATTGCATGTGTGTTCTTTCCATAAACCACATATGGATCAACCAGTGTCATTGCATGTGTGTTCTTTCCACAAACCACTTATGGATCCACTAGTGTTCATTGCATGTGTGTTCTTTTCACAAACCACATATGGATCCACCAGTGTCATTGCATGTGTCTTCTTTCCACAAACCACATATGGATCAACCAGTGTCATTGCATGTGTGTTCTATCCACAAACCACATATGGATCCACCAGTGTTCACTGCATGTGTGTCCTTTTCCACAAACCACATATGGATCCACTAGAGTCATTGCATGTGTGTTCTTTTCACAAACCTCATATGGACCCACTAGAGTCATTGCATGTGTGTTCTTATACTAAAATCAGTACTAGAGTCATTGCATGTGTGTTCTTTCCACAAACCACACATGGATCAACTAGTGTCATTGCATGTGTGTTCTTTCCACAAACCACATATGGATCGACTAGTGGTCATTGCTTGTGTGTTCTTTTCCACAAACCACATATGGATCCACTAGAGTCATTGCATGTGTGTTCTTATACTAAAACCAGCACTAGACTCATTGCATGTGTGTTTTTTTCACAAACCACATATGGATCCACCAGTGTCATTGCATGTGTCTTCTTTCCACAAACCACATATGTATGAACCAATGTCATTGCATGTGTGTTCTTTCCACAAACCACGTATGGATCCACCAGTGTTCATTGCATGTGTGTTCTTTTCCACAAACCACATATGGATCCACTAGAGTCATTGCATGTGTGTTCTTTCCACAAACCACATATGGACCCACTAGAGTGATTGCATGTGTGTTCTTATACTAAAACCAGTACTAGAGTTATTGCATGTGTGTTCTTTCCACAAACCACACATGGATCAACCAGTATCATTACATGTGTGTTCATTCCACAAACCACATATGGATCAACAAGTGGTCATTGCATGTGTGTTCTTTACCACAAACCACATATGGATCCATTAGAGTCATTGCATGTGTGTTCTTTCCACAAACCCCACATGGATTAACCAATGGCATTGCATGTGTGTTCTTTTCACAAACCACATATGGATCAACTAGTGGCATTGCATGTGTGTTCTTTTAACAAATCATAGATGGACCCACTAGAGTCATTGCTTGTGTGTTCTTATACTAAAACCAGCACTAGAGTCATTGCATGTGTGTTCTTTTCACAAACCACATATGGATCCACCAGTGCTCACTGCATGTGTGTTCTTTCCATAAACCACACATGGATTAACCAATGGCATTGCATGTGTGTTCTTTCCACAAACCACACATGGATCAACCAATGGCCATTGCGTGTGTTATTTTCACAAACCACATATGGACCCGCTAGAGTCATTGCATGTGTGTTCTTATACTAAAACTAGCACTAGAGTCATTGTATGTGTGTTCTTTCCACAAACTACACATGGTGTTGAGTCCACAGCATAGAAAACAAAAAAATTCCTGCGATGAGAACTACACGCCAAGATCTATCTACTAGGTACAGAGCAACGGGTGGACATACATCCATCGAGAACATACTCTCGAAGACAACGAGTTTTGTTAACGAGTAGGAACTTGTGGTTGATGTAGTCGTACACTTGCCGATCTGAAGATCATGAGGAAGTCCGAGCGCCACAACTCAGCAGCGCATCCGTACTCGCACACACGTTCAAGCGACCGGACAACCTCCACCTCCTCGCTCCAGCGATCCAGCGGAAGCAGCAACTCCTTCCAGACGAAATGCCACCGGGAACATGTATCTCGCCAATCCGAGACCATGGGGGAATAATTCTAGAGGGGGAGAGAGATCCTTCACAAGGAGGTGTGAGGAAGAAGGAGGAAGAGGGTGGCCTTTTATAGGAGGAGGGGGCGTGTCCCTCCTTCATGGCCGGCGCATGGGGGGTGACTCCTCACCTCCCCCATTCATGTGGTGGTAACCCCTCCACATTAAAATGCCTCTTCACATTCCTCTTTAAAGTCCCTACTTTAAATGCATTAAAATTATCCAAGTTTAATACTCTCTCATTTAATAAAACTATTTTATTAAATTTATTCACAATTTTTTTAATTACTTTAATTAACAAACATTCACATATAACCCCTTGCAATATTTCAATATCACATGCAGAACCACTTTCTGCAATTTCACCCGAAACAATTTCCGGTTTCTATCGAAACAATTCCTGCGCTTTGCAATTCTTTCGTATAAAACATATGTGCTCCAAAATGGTGTCCGGTAACTCTTAAGTGTGTCACCCTACGGTTCGCGAATAATGCAGACATGATTGAGACTCCTCTCAGATCAATAATCAGAAGCGGGACCTGGAGGTCCATACTGACTCCTAACTATTCAACGATGACTTCTGTGATTGTGAGAACCTTTAATGCTTCTAATTTAATCCCTTTGTCTCATGATATAATACATGTCCGAGATTCAATCATCGGTATCTCCATACCTAGTTTGATCTCGTTGCCGACATGCACTCTTTTCTCGTTCCCGTGATATAACATTCTAGTGATCACATCACTTGCTTGCAAGCTATCTCAATGTGATATCACTGAGAGGGCCCAGAGTATATCTATCCGTCATCGGGATTGAAAAATTCCACTCTTGATCCATGAGCCTCAACATAACACCTTCGTAGCACTGAACCCATCTTTATAGTCACCCTGTTACGGTGTGACGTTTGATGTTATCAAGATACTCTTCCGGTGTTAGCAATTAACATGATCTCATGGTTTAAGGATAAAGATTACTTCGTATGATGTTATAGCAATATAAACCTAATGACTTGATCATAATGCTATACTTCGGATGAATGTTCATCACATCATTCCACCAATGTTGTGACCTTGTTATTAACAACATCCAATGTCCATGATCAGGAAACCTTGATCATCTTGTTAATCAACAAGCAAGTCTATAAGAGAGGCATAACTAGGAACCCTTTTTGTTTATTAAACACACATGTATTGACGTTTCCGATCAATATAATTATCTCATGCAAAATAAACATTTATCATAAACATGGAATAAGATAATAACCACTTTATTATTGCCTCTCGGGCATATTCCCTTCAGTCTCCCACTTGCACTAGAGTCAATAATCTAGTTTGAAAAACTTTGCGTATTGAACACCTATGGCTTTCTGGTGTTGCATATACGTGATTGCTAGTGGTTAACATAATCTCCGGATCTGACAGTTTTAGGTCCGTGTGTATTTGCATGTCTTTGCGTCTCTACGCATCACTCATTCTCAAATGAGATGGCATTGTATAAATTTGGTCCTTTGGTGAGACCTTTAGTTTGTTCGGCTTAAAATATGTTGATATTATTGTCACACAATATATCTTCATAGCATTGGCCAACTTTGAACCACACCTAGTTTGATAACAAACTACTTAACACAAATGCCCTCCTTTGCTGCTACTATAGCAGTTATATACTTAGCCTTTTGTTGTAGTATCTGTCACAATGTCTCAAATTTGGATCTCATCCAAATCCATCATGGAACATCCTTTCCATTACATTGTGCCACCCATAGTCTAAATTGAGATAAATTTAATTTGTATCTTGTGACAAAAATAGTATCAATGTAACACTTTACAATGAACTACCTTAACTATTTGTCACTTATACATGATATATTCTTAGTTCTTCCAAAGCTCATAAGAACATCTTTACTATTGTCCAATGATCATCTTATGGATCATTCTGGTATGTGCTCATAACATTTAGAGCATAGGACATTCTGGATATATACATATCATGGTATAATCGATCAAAATCTTCATGTGATTTTACTCACCAAGTGTTGGAACACTTGAATCTTGATACAATCCTTTCCATGCAGCAAGAACCTTTCTTGTTTGTTTCCATATTGAACCCTTTCAATATCTCATATATGTATGTCTGGCACAACCATATTAGCGCCTCAATCTATCCATATAGATATTGATGCCTAATATTCCGGTTTTGCACAAGTCTTTCATCGAAATCTTATTTTAATGAAATTCTTAACTTGTGTCAATACAAGATACATCCTTTCCAATCAATAATATGTCCTCTACATAATGTATTAGAAATATGTCTCAGCGCTCCCACTTAATTTCTTGCAAATGCAAGCATCTTCATCATCTCCGATGAATTTAAACTCTTTTAACAGTTTCATCATGGTGAAGATTCCGACTCCGCTATGCTTACTTCAACTATTGAAGTTTGCATGCCCTTTTAGCACCCTTTGAATTAACAAAACCCTTCGGACCGTGTCTTGTACACGTCCTAGGTAACCATTCTATTAAAAGAACCTTGTTTTGTTTATTCAACTACCATATATCAAATTATATGTAGTGGTTGCTACATTAATCCGTCAAGACTAAATATTGCTATGAAAGATCAAATCTTGTCATAGTCAACTCCTTGAACATTGTCGTAAACTTCTTTCCGACATGTTGACTATTTCATAGATGTTAAACATCCATGTCTTATTTCTTTATAGATCCAAACATGACCGATAGGCTTAACGCCTTTCCAGAGGATCTTCGAAGTTCAGAAACTTGATTTCTCGTGTGTGGATACTATCACGGATTCTATGACTTCTAGTCATTTTATGGAGTCAGGGCCCATCATCGCTTCTTTGCATGTAGTCGGTTCATCATTGTCAAAACAATAACGACTTGCTTATCAAATCACACTATTTGATTCTTACCGACCCACACGATTCAATAGGAACTCTAATCTCCGAGGTCACACCCTTTGCAATCACGTGAGCCATGAGCATTGTGGACGCCACTGGGACACTTTCTGGCGCTGTGCTACTTAGCACATATAGCTAAGGTTCAACAACCTTATCAAAGTTCTATTGTCCTCCCACTTAACTTTTCGCGAAAAATTCCTTCTCAAGAAACTTGATGTTCCAAGTAACAAACTCTTTTGTCCTCGGTGTTATAGAGAGATTCCCAACAAATTCTTTGGGATAACCTACAAAGACATGCTTATCCGACTTTGGTTGTAAACATTTTACTTATGCATAGCATACCAAAATTTAAGAAAAGACAATTCGGGTTTTATCCCAAACCATAACTTATATGGTGTCATTTCAACGGATCACGATGGTGCTCTTTTTAGTGCAAAAGCGGTAGCCTATAAAGCTTCAATCCTTAAAACATAATGGCAATTTTATAAATGACACCTTTGATCTTACCACGTCAAACATGGTTTGATTTCATATCTCGAATATGCCATACTCCTATGGTTTATCGGGAAACATAAATCATGGAACAATTCCTCAAATCTTAGGTGTTTTTGCTAAACACGTAACTCAAATATCTTCCTTTATGATCGAATCATAAACTCTTTATTTTCTTGTTACAATGATTTTCCACATCATCTTGAAAGTCTTTGAACAATTTTCAAATGTTTCATACTTCTTCCTTATTAAGTAAATATACAGATATATTCACTCAAATTTTCGGAGAAAGCATATGAAGCAAACAGATCCATCGCATATGGCTACACATAATGGACTATGCACATCAGCATGCACAATTTCCAATAAGCCAGTCATCCGTTCCTCTTTGGCCTATGAACGGAGTTTCAATTATCTCGAGAGAAGTCTCACAAGCATCAATTGATCAAAATCAAAGACTCCAAAAATTCCATTAACATGGAGTTTCTTCATGTTTTCTTTCCAATATAATTTAAAACAGCGATGTCACTTCATAAGTGATATTTTAATCATTTGTCTTGCGACATTGTAGCAATAGTGTTTATGGATGTGATTTCTCCCACTAGACTTGTAAAAATTCATCCATCCTTTATGGAATATGGTAATTATTTGAACAACCATTGTTCTCATAATACCGGAACAAAATAACAATTATTAAAACAAATCTTGAAGGCTAGGTTTGACGACAGCGAAAAACACAATAACACTTTATTTGTTTTCGGTGAACATCATCACTTATTCTCTTGCTAGTTATTTAGGCCATTGTAGTTCATGAATTGTGTTGTCCTGTATGACACTTCATACCAACCAATTCGGTATCCAATACCAGTATCCAATACCTCAGAACCACATTGTTTAACAAGCAAGGAATACATCCATAACATGTATATCTTCTATATACCTAAGTTGGACATCTCCAACTTTTTCTTTTCTGGCAAATATTTTATAGATTCTCTTTCAGCAATTCCTTTTCCTTTTAAAAGAATCTATCAACATCAATAGTGGTGTCATTCACATGACACATAGTACAAAGCGTATGTAGTCAAATACTAATACCTTAGACTTGCACTTTGAAGTGGATCACCATCATCAAATGTTTGGTATTCTTTCAAAAATCCATTCTTTAGTAATCTATTAGTGTAGTAAACATTTTACTTACATCTTCTATTCATCCTTATCATGACAACTTTCATGATCAAGCTACTATAGCCTATAAGGAAGAATGACGAGTATAATTTTAGTTCCCGAAACCTTTTGGGAGATTCACATGCCTAGCATCTCCATCCTTCACAAATTCTCATACAATATGAGAACATGTATTTTTCTAAATTATACTCTATCATAATGCAACCAAAAATATTATTTTAGATATCACAATATCTTTCACACATGATGCTTTCTAAAACAATTTCCAGCTCCTATATAATCTTGATATTAAAACAACTTTTGAATATAAATAATCATGGAGGCAAACATGATACTTTAGATACTAACATTGGAATTCTTACTCTTGATTTAATACTACTTATTAAACTTCATGGAGTAAATAGAGTTTGCTAAAAGTTTGCAATAGGACTTATAAACTTTAAATTGACATTCAAAACAATACGATACCAGTTTGTAAAGTAAATATCTAGAATTCTATAGTTCTATTATCTCAATTAAAACTAAGCATAAGGTAGTGAACATACGCCAATGACTACAACAAATTATGAAAATTCACTTCGATTTAGTTTATGACAAATTGAGTTCGACTAATCCAAATTAGAAATGAACTCCCACTCAAAAACGACATCCCTCGTGCCTTTTTGGTGATTACATGAACCAAATCCACTACACCAAGTCCGATCATCACGTGAGTCAGTGTAGCTTCAAAGGCGAGCATCAATATGGGCATCATATCAACTATATGACTCATGATTAACCTTTCGGTCCGTGTTCCGAGGCCATGTCTGTACATGCTAGGCTCGCCAAGTAAGAATCTTAGTACTCGCGTGTGTAAAACTGTCTTACACCCGTTGTATGAAAGCGTAGAGTCGAGTACACCCGATCATCATGTGATGTCTCGAAACACGATCCATAGAACGGTGCATACTCAAGGAAGAACCCATTTTATCTTGATATCTAACTGAGGGATCATATTACAATGCTACCAAAAGCGCCAAACTAGCAGTATAAGATGCTAACATCTAATGTGTAAAGTGATATGATATGGTCCATGCATTTGATCTCTATCATTTGCATCGTGGTATGATCTCTATCATTCCTTTGTGTGTAAGGCCAAGGTCTATGGAACTTACACGTTGAATGTGTTGTAAGAGTATCTATCATATATCTACTTACAACAATACCATATCAATACACTAGCCTAGCAACGATCTAAACTAGACGCCTCTAATTTATCAATTGCAAGTTTTACGTGGCTTAGGGATTTCGGAGGTAGAACCGTTCTCACCTACGAACATGAACCACAACGAGGATAACCAAGTTATTAGCAACTTGTTGTAAATCAGATATTGACTATAGTAGGAGAGACAGACACCCGCCATCCACTTATGCAAAGCAAGTTGCATGTCAGTCGTGGAATCGGTCTCATGTACGATGACATGTAAGGTTGGTCCGGGCCGCTTCATTCCACTATGCCACCAATATCCAAAATACATGAAAGAAGCAATAACATGATCATCATCGCCCACATGTAAACATATGTGTACTACCCGTGCAAAGCAGCTACGCATAGATCAGGCTCTGATACCCTTTGTTGGGTCCGACATAGAAAACAAAAAAATTCCTACGATGAGAACTACACGCCAAGATCTATCTACTAGGTACAGAGAAATGGGTGGACATACATCCATCGAGAACTTACCCTCGAAGACAACGAGTTTTCTTAACGAGTAGGAACTCGTGGTTGATGTAGTCGTACACTTGCTGATCTCAAGATCATGAGGAAGTTCGAGCGCCGCAACTCAGCAGCGCATCCATACTCGCACACACATTCAAGCCACCGGACAACCTCCACCTCCTCGCTCCAGTGATCCAGCGGAAGCAGCAACTCCTTCCAAATTAAATGCCGCCGGGAACATGTATCTCGCTAATCCGAGACCATGGGGGAATAATTCTAGAGGGGGAGAGAGATCCTTCACAAGGAGGTGTGAGGAAGAAGGAGGAAGAGGGTGGCCTTTTATAGGAGGAGGGGGGTGTCCCTCCTTCATGGCCGGCGCATGGGGGGGTGACTCCTCACCTCCCCCATTCATGTGGTGGTAACCCCTCCACATTAAAATGCCTCTTCACATTCCTCTTTAAAGTCCCTACTTTAAATGCATTTAAATTCTCCAAGTTTAATGCTCTCTCATTTAATAAAACTCTTTATTAAATTTATTCAGAATTTTGTTAATTACTTTAATTAACAAACATTCACATATAACCCCTTGCAATATTTCAATATCACATGCAGAACCACTTTCTGCAATTTCACCTGAAACAATTTCATGTTTCTATCGAAACAATTCCTGCGCTTTGCAATTCTTTCGTCTGAAACATATGTGCTCCAAAATGGTGCCCGGTAACTCTTAAGTGTGTCACCCTACGGTTCGCGAATAATGCAGACATGATTGAGACTCCTCTCAGATCAATAATCAGAAGCGGGACCTGGAGATCCATACTGACTCCTGCATATTCAACGATGACTTTTATGATCGTGAGAACCTTTAACGCTTGTAACTAAATCCCTTTGTCTGGCGATATATTATATGTCCGAGATTCGATCATCGGTATCTCCATACCTAGTTTGATCTTGTTGCCGACATGCACTCTTTTCTCGTTCCCGTGATATAACATTCTAGTGATCACATCACTTGCTTGCAAGCTATCTCAATGTGATATCACCGAGAGGGCCCAGAGTATATCTATCCGTCATCGGGATTGACAAATTCCACTCTTGATCCATGAGCCTCAACATAACACCTTCGTAGCACTGAACCCATCTTTATAGTCACCCTGTTACGGTGTGACGTTTGATGTTATCAAGATACTCTTCCGGTGTTAGCAATTAACATGATCTCATGGTCTAAGGATAAAGTTTACTTCATATGATGTTATAGCAATATAAACATAATGACTTGATCGTAATGCTATACTTCGGATGAATGTTCATCACATCATTCCACCAATGTTGTGACCTAGTTATTAACAACATCCAATGTCCATGATTAGGAAACCTTGATCATCTTGTTAATCAACAAGCTAGTCTATAAGAGAGGCATAACTAGGAACCCTTTTTGTTTATTAAACACACATGTATTGACGTTTCCGATCAATACAATTATAGCATGCAAAATAAACATTTAACATAAACATGGAATAAGATAATAACCACTTTATTATTGCCTCTTGGGCATATTCCCTTCACATGGATCAACCAGTGTAATTGCATGTGTGTTCTTTCCACAAACCACATAGAGATCCACCAGTGTTCATTGCATGTGTGTTCTTTTCCACAAACCACATATGGATCCACTGGAGTCATTGCATGTGTGTTCTTATACTAACACCAGCACTAGACTCATTGCATGTGTGTTCTTTTCACAGACCACATATGGATCCACCAGTGGCATTGCATGTGTGTTCTTTCCACAAACCACATATGGATCAACCAGTGTCATTGCATGTGTGTTCTTTCCACAAACTACTTATGGATCCACCAGTGTTCATTGCATGTGTGTTCTTTTCCACAAACCACATATGCATCCACTAGAGTCATTGCATGTGTGTTCTTTTCACAAACCACATATGGATCCACTAGAGTCATTGCATGTGTGTTGTTTTGACAAAACACATATGGACCCACTAGAGTCATTGCATGTGTGTTCTTATACTAAAACCAGTACTAGATTCATTGCATGTGTGTTCTTTCCACAAACCACACATGGATTAACCAATGACATTGCATGTGTGTTCTTTCCACAAACCACATATGGATCGACTAGTGGTCATTTCATGTGTTTTTTCCCAGAAACCACATATGGATCCATTAGAGTCATTGCATGTGTGTTCTTTCCACAAACCACACATGGATTAACCAATGACATTTCATGTGTATTCTTTCCACAAACCACATATGGATCGACCAGTGGCATTGCATGTGTGTTCTTTTCAGAAATCACATATGGACCCACTAGAGTCATTGCTTGTGTGTTCTTATACTAAAACCAACACTAGAGTTATAGCATGTGTGTTATTTTCACAAACCACATATGGATCCACCAGTGTTCACTGCATGTATGTTCTTTCCACAAACCACACATGGATCAACCAATGGCATTGCATGTGTGTTCTTTCCAGAAACCATATATGGATCAACCAGTGGTCATTGCATGTGTGTTCTTTTTACAAACCACATATGGACCCACTAGAGTCATTGCATGTGTGTTCTTATACTAAAACTAGCACTAGAGTCATTGCATGTGTGTTCTTTCCACAAACCACACATGGATCAACCAGTGTCATTGCATGTGTGTTCTTTCCACAAACCACATATAGATCCACTGGAGTCATTGCATGTGTGTTTTTATACTAAAACTAGCACTAGACTCATTGCATGTGTGTTCTTTTCACAAACCACATATGGATCCACGAGTGTCAGTGAATGTGTGTTCTTTCCACAAACCACATCTGGATCAACTAGTGTCGTTGCATATGTGTACTTTCCAGAAACCACTTATGGATCCACCAGTGTTCATTGCATGTGTGTTCTTTTCCACAAACCACATATGGATCCACTAGAGTTATTGCATGTGCGTTCTTTTCACAAACCACATATGGACCCACTAGAGTCATTGCATGTGTGTTCTTATACTAAAACTAGTACTAGAGTCATTGCACGTGTGTTCTTTCCACAAACCACACATGGATCAACCAGTGTCATTGCATATGTGTTCTTTCCACAAACCACATATGGATCAACCAGTGGTAATTGCATGTGTGTTCTTTTCCACAAACCACATATGGATCCATTAGAGTCATTGCATGTGTGTTCTTTCCACAAACCACACATGGATTAACCAATGGCATTGCATGTGTGTGCTTTACACAAACCACATTTGGATCAACCAGTGTCATTGCATGTGTGTTCTTTCCACAAACCACATATGGATCAACCAATGGCATTTCATGTGTGTTCTTTTCACAAACCACACATGGATCAACCAGTGTTCACTACATGTGTTTTCTTTCCACAAACCACTTATGGATCCACCAGTGTTCATTGCATGTGTGTTCTTTTCCACAACCCACATATGGATCAACTAGTGGTCATTGCATGTTTTTTTTTCACAAACCACATATGGACCCACTAGAGTCATTGCATGTGTGTTCTTATACTAAAACTAGCACTAGAGTCATTGCATGTGTGTTCTTTCCACAAACCACACATGGATCAACCAGTGTCATTGCATGTGTGTTCTTTCCAAAAACCACATATGGATCCACCAGTATTCATTGCATGTGTGTTCTTTTCCACAAACCACATATGGATCCACTTGAGTCATTGCATGTGTGTTCTTATACTAAAACCAACACTTGACACATTGCATGTGTGTTCTTTTCACAAACCACATATGGATCCACCAGTGTCATTGCATGTGTGTGATCTCCACAAACCACATATGGATCAACCTATGTCATTGCATGTGTGTTCTTTCCACAAACCGCTTATGGATTCACCAGTGTTCATTGCATGTGTGTTCTTTTCCACAAACCACATATGGATACACTAGAGTCATTGCATGTGTGTTCTTTTCACAAACCACATATGGACCCACTAGAGTCATTGCATGTGTGTTCTTTCCACAAACCACACATGGATCAACCAGTGTCATTGCATGTGTGTTCCTTCCACAAACCACATATGGATCAACCAGTGGTCATTGCATGTGTGTTCTTTTCCACAAACCACATATGAATCCATTAGAGTCATTGCATGTGTGTTCTTTCCACAAACCACACATGGATTAACCAATGGCATTCCATGTGTGTTCTTTCCACAAACCACATATGGATCAACTAGTGGCATTGCATGTGTGTTCTTTTCACAAATCACATATGGACCCACTAGAGTCATTGCTTGTGTGTTCTTATACTAAAACCAGCACTAGAGTCATTACATGTGTGTTCTTTTCACAAACCACATATGGATCCACCAGTGTTTACTTCATGTGTGTTCTTTCCACAAACCAATTATGGATCCACCAGTGTTTATTGCATGTGTGTTCTTTTCCACAAACCACATATGGATCAACCAGTGGTCATTGCATGCGTGTTCTTTTCACAAACCACATATGGACCCACTAGAGTCATTGCATGTGTGTTCTTATACTAAAACTAGCACTAGAGTCATTGCATGTGTGTTCTTTCCACAAACCACACATGGATCAACCAGTGTCATTGCATGTGTGTTCTTTCCACAAACCACATATGGATCCACCAGTGTCCATTGCATGTGTGTTTTTTCCACAAACCACAAATGGATCCACTGGAGTAATTACATGTGTGTTCTTATACTAAAACCAGCACAAGACTCATTGCATGTGTGTTCTTTCCACAAACCACACATGGATCAACCAGTGTCATTGCATGTGTGTTCTTTCGACAAACCACCTATGGATCAACTAGTGGTCATTGCATGTGTGTTCTTTTCCACAAACCACATATGGATCCACTGGAGTCATTGCATGTGTGTTCTTATACTAAAACCAGCACTAGACTCATTACATGTGTGTTCTTTTCACAAACCACATATGGATCCACCAATGTCATTGCATGTGTGTTCTTTCCATAAACCACATATGGATCAACCAGTGTCATTGCATGTGTGTTCTTTCCACAAACCACTTATGGATCCACTAGTGTTCATTGCATGTGTGTTCTTTTCCACAAACCACATATGGATCCACTAGAGTCATTGCATGTGTGTTCTTTTCACAAACCACATATGGACCCACTAGAGTCATTGCATGTTTGTTCTTATACTAAAACCAGTACTATAGTCATTGCATGTGTGTTCTTTCCACAAACCACACATGGATCAACCAGTGTCATTGCATGTGTGTGAAGGAAATATGCCCTGAGAAGCTATAATAAAGTTGTTATTATGTATTCCTTATATATGATAGATGTTTATTTTACATGCTAGAATTGTATTGATCGGAAACATCAATACATGTGTGTTTAATAAACAAAAAGGGTTCCTAGTTATGCCTCTCTTATAGACTAGCTTGTTGATTAACAAGATGATGAAGGTTTCCTGATCATGGACATTGGATGTTGTTAATAACAAGGTCACAACATTTGTGAAATGATGTGATGAACATTCATCCGAAGTATAGCATTACGATCAAGTCATTATGTTTATAGTGCTATAACATCATACGAAGTAATCTTTATCCTTAGACCATGAGATCATGTTAATTGCTAACACCTGAAGAGTATCTTGATAACATCAAACGTCACAGCGTAACATGGTGACTATAAAGATGGGTTCAGTACTACGAAGGTGTTATGTTGAGGCTCATGGATCAAGAGTGGAATTTGTCAATCCCGATGACGGATAGATATACTCTGGGCCCTCTCGGTGATATCACATTAAGGTAGCTTGCAAGCAAGTGATGTGATCACTAGAATGTTATATCACGGGAACGAGAAAAGAGTGCATGTCGGTAACGAGATCACACTAGGTATTTGGATACCGATGATCAAATCTTGGACATGTATTATATCATGAGACAAAGGGATTAAATTAGAAGCATTAAAGGTTCTCACGATCACAGAAGTCATCGTTGAATAGTTAGGAGTCAGTATGGACCTCCAGGTCCCGCTTCTGATTATTGATCTGAGAGGAGTCTCAATCATGTCTGCATTATTCGCGAACCGTAGGGTGACACACTTAAGAGTTACCGGACACCATTTTGGAGCACGTATGTTTCAGACGAAAGAATTGCAAAGCGCAGGAATTGTTTCGATTGAAACCGGAAATTGTTTCGGGTGAAATTGCAGAAAGTGGTTCTGCATGTGATATTGAAATATTGCAAGGGGTTATATGTGAATGTTTGTTAATTAAAGTAATTAACAAAATTCTGAATAAATTTAATAAAACAGTTTTATTAAATGAGAGAGCATTAAACTTGGAGAATTTTAATGCATTTAAAGTAGGGACTTTAAAGGGGAATGTGAAGAGGCATTTTAATGTAGAGGGGTTACCACCACATGAATGGGGGAGGTGAGGGGTCACCCCCTCCTCCTATAAAAGGCCCCCCTCTTCCTCCTTCTTCCTCACACCTCCTTGTGAAGGATCTCTCTCCCCCTCTAGAATTATTCCCCCATGGTCTCGGATTAGCGAGATACATGTTCTCGGTGGCATTTCATCTGGAAGGAGTTGCTGCTTCCGCTGGATCGCTAGAGCGAGGAGGTGGAGGTTGTACGGTGGCTTGAACGTGTGTGCGAGTACGGATGCGCTGCTGAGTTGCGGCGCTCGGACTTCCACACGATCTTGAGATCGGCAAGTGTACGACTACATCAACCACGAGTTCCTACTCGTTAACAAAACTCGTTGTCTTCGAGGGTAAGTTCTCGATGGATGTATGTCCACCCGTTGCTCTGTACCTAGTAGATAGATCTTGGCGTGTAGTTCTCATCGTAGGAAATTTTTTGTTTTCTATGTTGCGGACCCAACAGTGGTATCAGAGCCTGATCTATGCGTAGGTGCTTTGCACGAGTAGTACACATATGTTTATATGTGGGCGATGATGATCATGTTATTGCATCTTCTATGTATTTTGGATATTGGTGGTATAGTGGGATGAAGCGGCCCGAACCAACCTTACATGTCATCGTACATGAGACCGGTTCCACGACTGACATGCAACTTGTTTTGCATAAGTGGCTGGCGGGTGTCTGTCTCTCCTACTATAGTCAATATCTGATTTACAACGAGTTGCTAATAACTTGGTTATCCTCGTTGTAGTTCATGTTGTAGGTAAGAACGGTTCTATCTCCAAAAGCCCTAAGCCACGTAAAACTTGCAATTGATAAATTAGAGGCGTCTAGTTTAGATCGTTGCTGGGCTAGTGTATTGATATGGTATTGTTGTAAGTAGATGTATGATAGATACTCTTACAACACACTCAACGTGTAAGTTCCATATACCTTGGCCTTCTACACAAAGGAATGATATAGGTCATACCAAGATGCAAATGATAGAGATCAAATGCATGGACCATATCATCTCACTTTACACATTAGATGTTAGCATCTTATACTGCTAGTAAGATGATCCCTCATTTAGATATCAAGATCAAAAATGTGTTCTTCCTTAAGTATGCACCGTTCTGTGGATCGTGTTTCGAGGCATCACGTGATGATCGGGTGTACTCGAATCTACGCTTTCATAGGAACGGGTGTAAGACAGTTTTGCACACGCGAATACTAAGGTTCTTACTTGGCGAGCCTAGCATGTACAGACATGGCCTCGGAACAAGGTTAACCATGAGTCATATAGTTGATATCATGCCCATATAGATGCTTGCCTTTGAAGCTACATCAACTCACGTGATGATCGGACTTGGTGTAGTGGATTTGGTTCATGTAATCACCAAAAGGACATGAGGGATGGCATTTTTGAGTAGGAGTTCATTAGTAATTTGGATTAGTTGAACTCACTCTATCATAAACTTAGTCTAAATGAACTTTACAAATTCTGTTGTAGATGGCACCACCTGCTTTTAATTTCAGTGTGTTGATGGAGAAAGAGAAACTTGCTGCGAATGGTAGCAACTTCACCAACTGGGCTATGAATTTGAGGATTCTCCTCACTGCTGCACAAAAGCAATATGTGCTAGATGCGCCGCTAGGCCCCCCACCAGCTCCTGATGCCCCTGACAAGGAAAAGAATGTCTATGTGACTCGTCAGGAGGACCACAACTTAGTTCATTGCGGCATACTGTATGGGCTAGAGCCAGAACTTCGAAAGCGTTTCGAAAATGGCAATGCCTTTGATATCATGGTAGAATTGAAAATGATTTTCGATACCCATGCTTCCGTAGAGTTATAATGCTTCTGAAAAGTTCTTTAGCTGCATGATGGAGGAGAACAGCTCCATTAGTGAGCACGTATTCAAAATGTCTGGGTACGTCGATAAGCTTGTGTCCTTGGGAATAATGATTCCCATTGACTTAGGCATACATCGTGTTCTCCAATCTCTACCACCTAGCTACAAGAGCTTCATTATGAACTATAATATGCAGGGCATGAAGAAGTCTCTTCCCGAGCTTCTGTCAATGCTTAAGACTGCAGAAGTGGAGATTAGGAAAGAACATCAAGTGTTGATGATCAATAGGACAACCGGTTTCAAGAAGGACAAGAAAGGCAAGCACAAGGGAAAGAAGGGTGGGAAATATATTGCCACACCTAAGAAGAAACCCCTAGCTGGCCCTAAGTCTAATACCGAGTGTTACTATTGAAAGGGGACTGGCCATTGGAAGTGCAATTGCCCCAAGTATTTGGCGAACAAGAAGTCCGGCAAGGCAAACAAAGGTATATGTGATATACATGTTATTGATGTGTACTTGACTAGTACTCACAGTAGCACCTGGGTATTTGATACGGGATCGGTTGCTAATATATGTTACTCGTCTCAGGGGCTACGGAACAAGCGACAACTAGCAAGGGATGAGGTCAGGATGCGGGTCGGCAATGGATCAAGAGTTGATGTGATCGCCGTCGGGACGCTACCTCTCCATATGCCATCGGGATTAGTTATAAACCTAAATAATTGTTATTTGGTGCCCGCACTGAGCATGAACATTGTATTCGGATCGTGTTTGATGCAAAGTAGTTATTCATTTAAATCTGAAAACAATGGTTATTCGATTTATAAGAATGATGTCTTTTATGGTCATGCACCTGTGTTGAATGGTTTATTTCTGTTGGATCTCAATAGTAATATTACACATATTCATAATGTTAATGCTAAAAAGATTAAACTTGATAATGATATATCTGCATATATGTGGCACTGGCGTCTAGGTCATATTGGCGTTAAACGCATGAAGAAACTCCATTCTGATGGACTTTTGGAATCACTTGATTTTGAATCATTTGATACATGTGAGCCATGCCTTATGGGCAAGATGACTAGAACACCGTTTTCCGGTTAAATGGAATGGGCCACAGATATTTTGGAAATCATACATACTGATGTGTGTGGACCAATGAGTGTGTCGACGCGAGGTGGATATCATTATTTTGTTACTTTCACGGATGATTTAAGTAGATACGGGTATATCTATTTGATGAAACACAAGTCTGAAACCTTTGAAAAGTTCAAGGAATTTCAGAATGAAGTGGAAAATCATCGTAACAGAAAGATCAAATTTCTGTGGTCCGACCATGGAGGTGAATATCTAAGTTACGAGTTTAGCACACACATGAAAGAGTGTGGAATAGTTTCACAACCCACGCTTGCCAGAACACCACAACGTAATGGTGTGTCGGAACGTCGTAATCGTACTTTATTGGATATGGTTCGATCTATGATGTCTCTGACTGACTTGCCACTGTCATTTTGGGGTTATGCACTGGAAACAGCTGCATTCACTTTAAATCGGGCACCATCTAAATCCGTTGAAATGACACCATATGAATTATGGTTTGGAAACAAACCTAAGCTGTCATTTCTTAAAGTTTGGGGATGCGATGTTTATGTCAAGAAACTTCAACCGGATAAACTCGAACCCAAAGTGGAAAAATGCGTCTTCATAGGATACCCTAAGGAAACGATTGGGTATACCTTCTATCACAAATCCGAGGGCAAGGTTTTTGTTGCCAAGAATGGATCCTTTCTTGAGAAGGAGTTTCTCGCGAAAGGTGTGAGTAGTCGGAAGGTAGAACTCGAAGAGGTTATTGAACCTTCTCTTCATGAAATGGCAAGTAGCACAGCACCGGGAATTGTTTCGGAGTTGACTTCACCTAATGAAGAGAGAGCTAATGATATTGATCATGAAACTCCGAAAGAGGACACTACCGAACCTCACAGGTCAAGTAGGACATGTGCAGCTCCTGAACTGTACGGTAATCCTGTTGTGAATTTCATGGTTGATGAAATGGATGACCCTGCGACATATGAAGAAGCGATGATGAGCCCGGATTCCAACAAATGGCTAGAAGCCATGAAATCCGAGATGGAATCCATGTACGAGAACCAGGTTTGGACCTTGGTGGACTTACCTCATGATCGAAAGGCCGTTGAGAATAAATGGATTTTCAAAAGAAAAACTGATGCTGATGGTAATGTGACCATCTATAAGGCTTGACTTGTCGCAAAGGGGTTTCGACAAATTCAAGGAGTTGACTACAATGAGACATTCTATCACGTAGCGATGCTTAAGTCGGTTAGGATTATGTTAGCAATTGCTGCATATTTCGATTATGAAATATGGTAGATGGATGTCAAAACTGCGTTCCTCAATGGTAATATTGAAGAAGAGTTGTATATGATACAACCTAAGGGTTTTGTCGAACCTAAGGATGCTAATAAGGTATGCAAACTTCAGCGATCCATCTATGGACTGAAGCAAGCATCCTGGAGTTGGAATCTCCGCTTTGATGAGGTGATCAAAGAGTTTGGATTTGTCCAAACTTATGGAGAGGCTTGTATTTACAAGAAAGTGAGTGGGAGCAATGTGGCATTTCTGATATTATATGTGGATGACATATTATTGATTGGAAATGATATAGATCTTTTAAACAGTGTTAAAAGTTATCTAAACAACAAATTTTCGATGAAAGACCTTGGTGAAGCGTCATATATATTAGGCATTAAAATATATAGAGATAGA
Organism: Avena insularis; assembly: GCA_023614405.1. Classification (NCBI taxonomy): domain Eukaryota; kingdom Viridiplantae; phylum Streptophyta; class Magnoliopsida; order Poales; family Poaceae; genus Avena; species Avena insularis. The sequence goes on from CM042694.1 coordinate 204,911,260, forward strand.
TCAAGGCGCCTAATTGGGCTATCGCAGAGTACATACCTTGATAAGATATTAAAGAAGTTTAATATGGACGGAAGTAAGAAGGGGTTCTTACCTATGTTGCAAGGCAAGACATTGAGTAAGACTCAAAGTCCGGCTACGGCGGAAGAAAGAGAGATGGTGGATAAGATCCCCTATGCCTCGGCCATAGGCTCTATAATGTATGCCATGCTATGTACAAGACCGGATGTGGCACATGCTATTAGTTTGACTAGTAGGTACCAATCTGATCCAGGTTCGGAACACTGGATAGCGGTCAAGAACATCCTCAAGTACTTGAGAAGAACTAGGGATATGTTTCTTATATACGGAGATGAAGAAGAGCTAGTCGCTAAGTGTTATGTCGATGCTAGCTTTGACACTGATCCGGATGACTCTAAGTCTCAATCCAGATATGTATTTGTCTTGAACGGAGCAGCAGTTAGTTGGAGGAGTTCCAAACAACCTGTGGTGGCTAGATCAACGATAGAGGCGGAATATGTTGCTGCTTCAGAAGCGGCGCATGAAGCGGTTTGGATGAAAGAGTTCATTACGGAACTAAGTGTGGTTCCTAGTGCATTGGACCCAATGGTGTTCTATTGTGACAACAATGGAGCCATAGCAAACGCAAAGGAACCGAGGTCTCACAAGAATTCCAAGCATATTAAGCGCCCGTTTCACTCCATCCGCGAACATGTCAAGGATGGAGATATAAAGATTTGTAAAGTACACACGGACCTAAATGTAGCAGATCTGTTGACTAAAGCTCTCCCTAGGGAAAAACATGATCAACACCAGAACTCCATGGGTGTTAGATTTATCACTATGTGAACTAGATTATTGTCTCTAGTGCAAGTGGAAGACTGAAGGAAATATGCCCTGAGAGGCAATAATAAAGTTGTTATTATGTATTCCTTATATATGACAGATGTTTATTTTGCATGCTAGAATTGTATTGATCAGAAACATCAATACATGTGTGTTTAATAAACAAAAAGGGTTCCTAGTTATGCCTCTCTTATAGACTAGCTTGTTGATTAACAAGATGATCAAGGTTTCCTGATCATGGACATTGGATGTTGTTAATAACAAGGTCATGATACATTGCAAATGTAACTATAATTTTTGATGTTCCATGCTTGGTTTTATCCACTTTCTTGTGTTTTGTTCCAACTTTGGAGTACTTTTCATATGATTTCTTGGACTAACCTATTAACAAGAGCCACAGTGCTAGCTGCCTATTTTCTGCTGTTTTTGGTTCTAGGAAATTCAGAAAATGAATATACTCAAAATTGGACGGGACAAAAAGCCAAAGTGCCTATTTTTCTGGAAGGGATCAAGTGCCAGAATATGAGACAGAGAAGGGCCAGGGAGCCACCACACCACCTAGCCGCACGGCTAGGCCTGGCTCACGCCAGGGGGTGGTGTGGCCGCTCTCGGCACCCCCTCGGCCTCTCCTTCTGCCTATAAGTTGCCCTCGGGACGAAGACCCTAAGGACCCGATCAAAAATCCATGAAAGAGTCTGTAGCCGCCGTCATCTCCATCCCTAGATTAGGAGGGATCTGAAGTTCTTCCCGGCACCCTGCCAGATAGGGGAATTCACCCTGGAGGCCTTCTTCATCACCATGCAAGCCTCCGGTGTGATGCGTGAGTAGTTCATCCTTGGACTACAGATCCATGTAGTAGCTAGATGGCTGGTTCTCCTCCTTTGTGCTTTCATGTTTAGATCTTGTGAGCTCCGTTCATGATCAAGATCATCTATTTGTAATTCTGCATGTTGTGTTTGCGGGGATCCGATGGATATTGAGATGCTATTTCAGATTGATTATTGATTATATCATGTCTTTGTTATTTGTGATCTTGCATGCTTTCCGTTGTTAGTAGCTACCTTGGCCAAGTAGATGCTAGCAACTCCAAGAGTTAGTATTTATGCTCGATAGTGGGTTCATGCCTCGTAACTGGGAAGTGATGAAATCTCTAAGGTACTAGATGTCTGTTGCTACTAGGGAAAACAACAATCCTTTGTTCATAGAACAATCGTATTGTTTACTTTACACAGTTAAATAAATCAATAATCTGTTGCTTGCAACTTAATACTGGAGGAGGTTCGGATGATAACCTGAAGGTGGATTATTAGTCATAGATGCAGTTGGATGGCGGTCTATGTATTATGTTGTAATGCCCAATCAAGTCTCAAAGGAGTCAAATGATTAGTATATGCATGTATTGCTTTCTCGGTGTTTGTCAATTGCCCCGCTGTAATTTGTTCACCCAGCATGTTATCTATCTAAGGAGAGCCACCTCTAGTGAACTATGGATCCTGGTCCTCTTTCTTTACATACAATCTATAAATTGTTTACTGCTTTGTGTTTACTTTCTGCAAACTTCTACTTCTTTCCATTCGATACGTTTAATCCTTTGTTTTCCGCAAAAAACGGTAAGATTGACAACCTCATCGTAAGTTGGGGACAAAGTTCTGTGGTTGTGTTATTCAGGTCTCCATGTTGCTACAAGCACCGGTAGTGCGCCCTGCCAAAGCTCAGCTAGTAACACCTTTGGGGTGTTTCCTTGCTCCTATTGGTTCGATTAAACCTTGGTTTCATAACTGAGGGAAAACTTGCTGCTATATTCATCGTACCTTCCTCTTGGGGTTCCCAACGAGCTCTACGTCAAAAGTCGAGCGCATCAGGTCATAGCATTTGTGAAATGATGTGATGAACATTCATCCGAAGTATAGCATTATGATCAAGTCATTATGTTTATATTGCTATAACATCATACGAAGTAATATTTATCCTTAGACCATGAGATCATGTTAATTGCTAACACTTGAAGAGTATCTTGATAACATCAAACGTCACACCATAACAGGGTGACTATAAAGATGGGTTCAGTACTACGAAGGTGTTATGTTGAGGCTCATGGATCAAGAGTGGAATTTGTCAATCCCGATGACAGATAGATATACTCTGGGCCCTCTCGGTGATATCACATTAAGATAGCTTGCAAGCAAGTGATGTGATCACTAGAATGTTATATCACGGGAACGAGAAAAGAGTGCATGTCGGTAACGAGATCAAACTAGGTATTTGGATACGGATGATCGAATCTCAGACATGTATTATATCATGAGACAAAGGGATTAAATTAGAAGCGTTAAAGGTTCCCACGATCACAGAAATCATCGTTGAATATGCAGGAGTCAGTATGGACCTCCAGGTCACCCCCCATGCGCCGGCCATGAAGAGGAGGGGCACCCCCCTCCTCCTATAAAAGGCCCCCCTCTTCCTCCTTGTTCCTCACACCTCCTTGTGAAGGATCTCTCTCCCCCTCTAGAATTATTCGCCCATGGTCTCGGATTAGCGAGATACATGTTCCTGGTGGCATTTTGTCTGGAAGGAGTTGCTTCTTCCGCTAGATCGCTGGAGCGAGGAGGTGGAGGTTGTCCGGTGGCTTGAACGTCTGTGCGAGTACAGATGCGCTGCTGAGTTGTGGCGCTCGGACTTCCACACGATCTTGAGATCAGCCGTTGTTCCTACTTGTTACTTGTTAATAAAACTTATTCCTACTTGTTAATAAAACTCGTTGTCTTCGAGGGTAAATTCTCGATGGATGTATGTCCACCCGTTGCTCTGTACCTAGTAGATAGATCTTGGCGTGTAGTTCTCATCGTAGGAAATTTTTTGTTTTCTATGTTGTGGACCAACAGTGTGTTCTTTCCACAAACCAGATAAGGATCAACCAATGGTCATTGCATGTGTGTTCTTTTCCACAAACCACATATGGATCCATTAGAGTCATTGCATGTGTGTTCTTTCCACAAACCACACATGTATTAACCAATGGCATTGCATGTGTGTTCTTTCCACAAACCACATATGGATCAACCAGTGGCATTGCATGTGTGTTCTTTTCACAAATCACATATGGACCCACTGGAGTCATTGCTTGTGTGTTCTTATACTAAAACTAGCACTAGAGTCATTGCATGTATGTTCTTTTCACAAACCACATATGGATCCACCAGTGTTCACTGCATGTGTGTTCTTTCCACAAACCACTTATGGATCCACCAGTGTTCATTACATGTGTGTTCTTTTCCACAAATCACATATGGATCAACCAGTGTTCACTTCATGTGTGTTCTTTTCACAAACCACATATGGACCCACTAGAGTCATTGCATGTGTGTTCTTATACTAAAACTAGCACTAGAGTCATTGCATGTGTGTTCTTTCCACAAACCACACATGGATCAACCAGTGTCATTGCATGTGTGTTTTTTCCACAAACCACATATGGATCCACCAGTGTTCATTGCTTGTGTGTTCTTTTCCACAAACCACATATGGATCCACTAGAGTCATTGCATGTGTGTTCTTTTCACAAACCACGTATGGACCCACTAGAGTCATTGCATGTGTGTTCTTATACTAAAACTAGTACTAGAGTCATTGCATGTGTGTTCTTTCCACAAACCACACATGGATCAACCAGTGTCATTGCATGTGTGTTCTTTCCACAAACCACATATGGATCAACCATTGGTCATTGCATGTGTGTTCTTTTCCACAAACCACATATGGATCCATTAGAGTCATTGAATGTGTGTTCTTTCCACAAACCACACATAGATTAACCAATGGTATTGCATGTGTGTTCTTTCCACAAACTACATATGGATCAACCAGTGGCATTGCATGTGTGTTCTTTTCACAAATCACATATGGACCCACTAGAGTCATTGCTTGTGTGTTCTTATACTAAAACCAAGACTAGACTCATTGCATGTGAGTTCTTTTCACAAATAACACTTGGATCCACCAATGTCATTGCATGTGTGTTCTTTCCACAAACCACACATGCATCCACTAGAGTCTCCATTGCATGTGTGTTCTTTCCACAAACCACATATGGAACCACTAGAGTCATTGCATGTGTGTTCTTTTCACAAACCACACATGGATCAACCAATGGCATTGCATGTGTGTTCTTTCCACAAACCACATTTGGATCAACCAGGGTCATTGCATGTGTGTTCTTTTCACAAATCACATATGGATCCACTAGAGTCATTGCATGTGTGTTCTTATACTAAAACCAGCACTAGACTCATTGCATGTGTGTATTTTCCACAAACCACATATGGATCAACCAGTGGCATTGCATGTGTGTTATTTTCACAAATCACATATGGACCCACTAGAGTCATTGCTTGTGTGTTCTTATACTAAAACCAACACTAGAGTCATTGCATGTGTGTTCTTTTCACAAACCACATATGGATCCACCAGTGTTCACTGCATGTGTGTTCTTTCCACAAACCACTTATGGATCCACCAATGTTCATTGCATGTGTGTTCTTTTCCACAAATCACATATGGATCAACCAGTGGTCACTTCATGTGTGTTCTTTTCACAAACCACATATGGACCCACTAGAGTCATTGCATGTGTGTTCTTATACTAAAACTAGCATTAGAGTCATTGCATGTGTGTTCTTTCCACAAACCACACATGGATCAACCAGTGTCATTGCATGTGTGTTCTTTCCACAAACCACATATGGATCCACCAGTGTTCATTGCATGTGTGTTCTTTTCCACAAACCACATATGGATCCATTAGAGTCTTTGCATGTGTGTTCTTTCCACAAACCACACATGGATCAACGAATGGCATTGCATGTGTGTTCTTTCCACAAATCACACATGGACCAACCAGTGGCATTGCATGTGTGTTCTTTCCACAAATCACATATGGACCCACTAGAGTCATTGCTTGTGTGTTCTTATACTAAAACCAGCACTAGACTCATTGCATGTGTGTTCTTTGCACAAACAACACATGGATCCACCAATGTCATTGCATGTGTGTTCTTTCCACAAACCACACATAGATCCACTAGAGTCTCTGTTGCATGTGTGTTCTTTCCACAAACCACATATGGAACCACTAGAGTCATTGCATGTGTGTTCTTTTCACAAACAACACATGGATCAACCAATGGCATTGCATGTGTGTTCTTTACACAAACCACATTTGGACCAACCAGTGTCATTGCATGTGTGTTCTTTTCACAAATCACATATGGATCCACTAGAGTCATTGCATGTGTGTTCTTATACTAAAATCAGCACTAGACTCGTTGCATGTGTGTTCTTTTCCATAAACCACATATGGATCCATTAGAGTCATTGCATGTGTGTTCTTTCTAGAAACCACACATGGATCAACCAGTGTCATTGCATGTGTGTTCTTTCCACAAACCACACATGGATCAACTAGTGCCCCCCAATGGATCCACCGTTAGACCGAGTCTTCTAGAAGGCACGCCATAACACAGTTGTTCTGCTTGATGATTGTTACATACCTTTTGATTGGGGCGCTTGGACGATTGGCATGGTCTTCGTGAGAGCGATCCTCGAGTAGGCTGTTCTGCGGCATGATTGGCCATGCTTGCTCTAGACAAACTGGCATGTTGCGAGTGTCATGACTCACGAGTTCAGTGGGCCATATCCCTGTGTCACGTCCCCATTACTTATATTCCTCCTTGTACTTCTCTTCCTTCCCCTCGAAGCCACTTTCACCACTTCTCTCCCATCCTGCCGTAGCCGCAAGCCGACGACATCCGCCAATTCTCGGGTCGCTACCTTCATGCTAAGAAATCATTTTACAAGCTTTTGAACTTATCCTACATATTCCTGCTATTCCCCAATCTAACTGCTGATCCTTTTTCCGGTTTCTCGACAAACTTCAGATGTGGCAGATGCTACAGCCTAAGAATCTGGAGATCCTCGCGCGCAACTTCGCAGCGACGTTTCCGCTCGTGTGCTCCCACCCAGGATGCTTTCGCCATTACTCCTAGCATGAGCTCCCGCTCCACGGGCTCGCATGCCCGCACGGCGCGTGCTCCTGCACGGAGCCGGGCTGCAACTACACCGGCCCGCCGGCAGAGCTCGTCGTCCACCTTGCAGAGGGGCACTTGATCGAAGTGATTAGGATCTCGTACGGGCAAGCCCAACTTCTCCAAGAGCAGGTGCCGTTCACTGTCTCGGCATGCCGCCGGCTAATTTTCCAGGGGGGACGGCTCTGTTTTCGTCCTGACCATCACCGCCGGTGTTCCAGGAACCAGAGTCGGGCCCACCATCGTGTGTGCCATATGCGTCAGGTCGGTCTCATGCGCCTGGCCCGTATACACGGTGTGCATGTGGGCGAACGCCTAGCCGCCATCGTCGGATATCATTCTTGTGCTAGCCGAGGCGCCGAGCTGCCCGACACCGCGGGAGGTGGAGTATGTGGACCTAAGGTCGATCCTATGCGTGCCATCTTAGTGCCTTGTCGGTGCTGGACCGAACAGGCAGATGCATTTCTACATTTGTATCGAGAAGACCGACAGGGAAATGTAGTACTTGTGATGTCGTTACTTTTAGACTTAAGAGATGCTTCTCAGGTGCTTAGAGCATACGTGTTGTGCGAATGTACCCCAGTTGTAGTTTTTAGTACTCCTTAATAATTTGACGAGTTATTATATTGTTCCAATCAACTTGTTGTTGTCACGTTGCAAAGTCACCTTGCTCTGGACAGACCGGCAATACCGTGTGCTCCCGCACCCGCATGTCAGTGTCACGTGTTCCGAGGGCCCACCTGCCAGTGTCACGCCCCCTCCTCTTCCTTCCCCTCGAAGCCACTGTCCCAACTTCTCTTCCATCCTGCCACTCCCGTCTGATGATTGTAATCTGATTTTTGTTGGATTGCTTACATGTAATCTACGTTGATAATGCAACATGCAAATGGCACAGACACAATTTCTAAAGTGGAAGCACTCACACGCTACTATTTCACATATTTCTCAATATAGCTCGACAAACCCATTAAAATAATTGTACTCGCACTAAACACAATCGAAATTGCAACCATCCTAAACAACATCTAAACCCACATCACACCGCTGTCGTCGGAGTCCACCTCGATTGGTGACACCACCGTGCCCTTCCCAGCGACATCCACTCCTGCCCGTGGCTTGCCCTTCGCCTAGGAGGCAACCATGGTGTTCTGCACAGCTTCGTCCCCGTCGTCCTCCACATCAGAATCGACAATGACGAAGGTGACGGGGTTGGCATGGACCGATCGCCGTCGCGCCTGGCGGCTCCTGCTCGAGCTCGACGCCGCATCAGTCCTTCTACAGGTAGGATGGGCCGAGCTCAAATACGTAGCATCTTCGCTCCTCTCAAGAAACCATGGCCATTTGATACTGCGACGGTAGGATCTTGGAGTGGATCCGCCGCGACGAGCCCTACCAGAAGCGGTGGAGCGGATAGATCTGCCGGTGCGAGCCATGACAAGTTCCTAGGAGGGAGTAAGATTGTGGGCCAGGCGTGGCTGGTTCCTGAGCAAGGCCTCCTAGTGATATGTACGTGAGCAAGGTGCCAAAAAAATTTGTCCAATGCGCGCGAGAGGGCTTTTTAACCACGAAGGCGCGAGGTTTGGTTGACAAGTCCACAAGCTAGGTCCCCCACCTGCCAGCCGAATGTGGACGGTAGGATTCTGCCCGAGTTATTAAGTAGGGATAAATCATGCTTCACCACTACCCTGACATCCAAAGGCTCCTATTTCCTCTGCCCTCGCTCCCCTCGCTCATGGCTCACAGCTCGTGCAGTTTGTCTCGGGCGGAATCAGGGTCAGCTCAACACCGTCAGGCGGGTGCCCCCATCAGGTACCGGAGGGCGCCCTATGATTACTACCCCGATATGCTGTGTTTGTGCGGTGAGAAGATGCCGAGATGGATTTCGTGGACCAACGAAAATACTGCAAGAAAATTCAGCAACTACAGCATCAAAGCGGTAAGTTCCTGCTGTAGGTACAATGGTAACCTAGATCCGGAAAGCGTAACGTAATTCTTTTTTTTGTTTCCTTCGATCTACTACGCAAGAAGGGAGGAGGACTGGCTGTGACAAGTTTGTGTGGATCGAAAAGCCACTGACAGGTTTTCACAGAGAGCTTGTTTAGGATCTGCGTGATGCTGTGTGGGACAAGAAAGAGGAGATTCGTGCGATGGAGCGAGAGATCCGGGAGCTTCGCCAGGTGCAGGGGAGGCAGGGGCAGGGAGGTGGTGAGATAGACGGGCTCAAGATTAGGCCAGATAGTGTAAAGAATTTCCTTGTTATCTAGGCATTATCTGTTGCATTTGCAGTTTATGTTGCCATATCGTTGTCCAGCAACTGAAATAAGTTGCTTCTTTGTGGAGTGTAGCAGCCAGCTTAAGAAATTGTTTTTCAGCCCAGAAACTTATAATAAGTGTAATGCCAATAGCAAGGATTTATTAAGCGCCTATAAATAATTCATGTCTGTGCCACTAACACCCATCGATTTTGGAGACCCCTTAACCGCTTAGCTATCGCGATTGTTCAGATAGTAGTGGCACAGTCACAATTTTGGATTCAACTAGTGGCCTCGGCCGTATCCAATCCTAAAGTCGCGATACATTTTACTCTGAGTACGGGAGGCAGATTATTTCGCCCGACAAGTTCCACGCACACAGCTCCAGAGTTTAACCGAACTACATATATAGGTTCAAGTTCAATACATCATTAGGCTTCTACACTGCTAGCCTTCTTTCTCTGCTTGGGTGCCAACTTTCTTCCTCTTTCCTTCACGTCCACTGGCTTCTTCATCTCTTGCCTTCTTCCTCTTCCTGGGTGCCAATTTTCTTACCTTCACGTATCCTGCATCTCCGGGCCGAGGGAAGTCAGGCCAATCAGCACCAGAATCTTGTCTGGCATCATCACTCCACTCATTTTGGTTTTCTTCCCGCAGCAAAATCAGTGAGTCGGCTGTCTTGTTTCTTACCTTGCGCTTCCTGTAAAAAAACAGTACATGGATTACTACCTTATATCTACAGACTATAAACTATTTTTTGTGTGAATGTACCATCTCATACCTAGGTTTGGGAGCATTAAGGGGACATCCAGCTGCTCTATGGCCTATAAGATGGCAGGTCTTGCATCTGTTTTTGCCCTTCTTTGTAGCACAGAAAGCCGAACCCTTCTTCTCGAGAAAATTCTTAAACCAATTCACATGGGGTCTTCCTCTGCCCCTTTTTGTAACTGGCTGGCAAAGCTCGAAAGACAGTTGGACTTGAGGCCACTGAGATGGGTCTGTACATGGCTCGACGAATCTAGCGTACACAGCTCTGAACTTTTCCATAGAGTAGTAGTCTGACAAATACTGATCCAAATGTGGTAGAGTTCTTTTCTTCACCAAGAAGGACAAGGCGTGGTCGCAAGGTTTCCCGGTATGCTGCCACTCTAAGCAGGTGCATTCTCGCAGCTAGATGTTCACAACATCCCTTTTGCCACTCTTGGACATATCGACCACCTCACAGCTTCTGCTGGTTGACGGGAGAACCTTAAGATGAGCAAGTCCTCGGCTTCTCTTGTGCAATTGCTATACAACTAGCGGTAGCATATGTCCTATAAGTCTCCTACCGATCTCTCTCCTTATATTTAACAGCTTCATGATCATACCACGTATGTTGTCCATCAAGATATGAACAGGACGTAGTTTTATGTCCTTCACCCAGTTATTCAGGCATTCTGTAAGGTTGTTGTTTATGTAATCAACTTTGATGTCAGGGTTGAATTGACTCCTCTTCCATAGCTGCGAGTGATGGATGGCTAAGTACTCTGGAAGTTCAGGGGCTTCGGCAAAAATCTTGCTCATGAAATATTTGCTTCTACTAGGTTTCTAAACTCTACCAGCAGGAAACATGTAACGAAATACGCTGCCTTCTTAGTGTGAGTACAAGTTGAGCATCATATGGGCATGGCATTCTCTACCTTCAGCTCGCGGGAACACCTCCTTCACTGCATTCGTCAGCCCTTTGCATGCATCCGTGAATATAGCCAATGGATCCATGTGGCCTATTGATCTCCTGAGCTACCTCATAAACCAGACCCAGTTTTCCTCTGTTTCTGTTTCAAACAGCCCAAATGCCACTAGGAACATCCAGTTGTGACCATCAAGTGCTGTGGCAGATGGCAGGCAGCCTTTCCATTTGCCAGTTAGGACAATGCTGTCTACACTCAGATATGGCCTACAGCTGTCCTTGAATCCTTGGATGCAAGGTTTAAGCGCCATGAAAAATCTTTTGAAATATATTTTACCACCTTCTGATTCGGTGTCAATCTCCACAACACTCCCTGGACACCTAGTTTGTACCTCCGCCTTGAAGTTGTACAGCATCCTGAAGCTATTGGTCCAATCCCCGTGCAAGACCCCCAGAGCTTTCTCTTTACCTTTCCAAACCGTGTAATACGGAAGGACAATGTTGTATTTAGAATCGAGGCTAGTCTGAATATTCTTCACGGTCTCCTTAGGGTTATCCTTTAGTATGGACATAGATTGCATAGTCACCCACTCCGTATCAGCCATCGAGGATTTCAGTTTGCTGCATGTCGGACACATGTGTGGAGGGCCCATTTTGTTCACCTGCAACACAGATTCATTTAAAAGATAAGTGGAGTCGACTAGTTGCCAGAAAGATATCGCACATCAATTGTAGTTATAGAGTGAAAAGAGAGAGAGTTCTAATGGTTTGTTGCATTCATTACCCCAGTACCCTAATTGCATTCGACGCATGTAAGGCTCTTGATGTGATCCTCCATGGACAATGTACCTCGGCCCGTCCATTCATCCATGTTAACTTGCAAACGGCCTCATACCTCTCGACAGTGTTCTTCAGTCGATAAACGTCGAACTCCCCCTTGATACAAAAATTCTGGAACAACAACCTGAACTCATGCATGCTCCTGAACTCGGTGCCAACTGAAATTATAGGATACTCGTGGTCATGTTTCATTTCTTCTACTTCAACACCCAAATCATCGACTGGAATACCAGCCTCATCGTTAAGTTCCTCGTCTATTTCATCATCACCAGATTCTTGATCCTCTACAATGCCTTCTTCTTCATCTAATTCAGAATCCTCGCCATCGTCTCTAATTCCTAGTACTGCATACATCATATTGACTCCCATGGGTGGGGCTGCACCATCGTCTCCACCTGGATGGACCAGAACATTGCCCCAATCCACCTCACCGGCAACTCTGTTTTATCCAAGACACTCGGTTGGTTCTGCTGCAACCACATGGGGTGGTATTACGTTTGCATGCATCCCATGTACTTTAGTGGACAAACAACAGTCAGAATGAATTTCATCTTGAGTGTACAGAACCCTCTTTCTCTTCCTGTGTACATCCTCCTTCCTGATGTAATCTTTTCTGATGGTATCAGTAGGGATTGACATCTGCATTCCATTCCCCATCGAACTAGGATTTTTGCTGCCGCTCTTGGGTGTGATCTCCTTACTGCCTCCCCTCGCGGGTGTTGGCTCCAGGGTGCTGGCATTATTGCCTGACCTCTGCGGCGTGTTCTTCTTCGAATTAGCCACTTTTCTGCTACTATTGGGCGTGTTATCCTTCCTGCTAGCATTAGTGCCTGACCTCAGCAGCGTGTTCCACTCCAAATTAGCCCTTTTTCTACTACTATTGGGCGTCTTCTCCTTCGTGCTGGCATTATTACCTGACCTCAGCAGCGTGTTCCGCTCCAAATTAGCCCTTTTGCTGCTACTATTGGGCATCTTCTCCATCGTGCTGGCATTATTTCCTGATCTCAGCGGCGTGTTCCGCTCCAAATTAGCCCTTTTGCTGCTACTATTGGGCGTGTTCTCCTTCGTGCTGGCATAATTCCCTGACAGCGGCGTGTTCCACTCCAAATTAGTATTTTTTCTGCTCCCACTGGGTGTGGTAGTGATACATTGCAAATGTATCTATAATTTTTGATGTTCCATGCTTGGTTTTATCCACTTTCTTGTGTTTTGGCCACACTTTGGAGTACTTTTCATATGATTTCTTGGACTAACCTATTAACAAGAGCCATAGTGCCAGCTGCCTGTTTTCTGCTGTTTTTGGTTCCAGGAAAGTCAGAAAATGAATATTCTCGGAATTGGACGGGACAAAAGCCAAAGTGCCTATTTTTCTGGAAGTCATCAGATGCCAGAGTACGAGACGGAGAGGGGCCAGTGGGCCACCACACCACCTGGCCGCACGACCCAGCCTGGCCTGCACCAGGGGGTAGTCTAGCCGCCTCCGGCACCCGCTCGGCCTCCGCTTCCACCTATAAGATGCCCTCGGGACGAAAACCCTAAGTGCTCGATCAAAAATCCATGAAAGAGTCTGTAACCGCCGTCATCTCCATCCCTAGATCGGGAGGGATCTGAAGCTCTTCCCGGCACCCTGCCGGAGAGGGGAATTCACCCTGGAGGCCTTCTTCATCACCATGCAAGCCTCCGGTGTGATGCGTGAGTAGTTCATCCTTGGACTACAGATCCATGTAGTAGCTAGATGGCTGGTTCTCCTCCTTTGTGCTTTCATGTTTAGATCTTGTGAGCTCCGTTCATGATCAAGATCATCTATTTGTAATTCTGCATGTTGTGTTTGCGGGGATCCGATGGATATTGAGATTCTATTTCAGATTGATTATTGATTCTATCATGTCTTTGTTATTTGTGATCTTGCATGCTTTCTGTTGTTAGTAGCTATCTTGGCCAAGTAGATGCTAGCAACTCCAAGAGTTAGTATTTATGCTCGATAGTGGGTTCATGCCTCCGTAATCGGGAAGTGATGAATCTCTAAGGTACTAGATGTGCTGTTTCTACTAGGGAGAAAACAACAATCCTTTGTTCATAGAACAATCGTATTGTTTACTTTACACATAGTTCGTAAAGCAATAATCTGTTGCTTGCAACTTAATACTGGAGGGGGTTCGGATGATAACCTGAAGGTGGATTATTAGTCATAGATGCAGTTGGATGGCGGTCTATGTATAATGTTGTAATGCCCAATCAAGTTCCAAAGGAGTCAAGATGATTAGTATATGCAGGTATTGCTTTCTCGGTGTTTGTCAATTGCCCCGCTGTAATTTGTTCACCCAGCATGTTATCTATCTAAGGAGAGCCACCTCTAGTGAACTATGGATCCCGGTCCTTTCTGTTACATATAATCTACAAACTGTTTACTGCTTTCTATTTACTTTCTACAAACTATTACTTCTTTCCATTCGATACGTTTAATCCTTTGTTTTCCGCAAAACACGGTGAGATTGACAACCTCATCGCAAGTTGGGGACAAAGTTCTGTGGTTGTGTTATGTAGGTCTCCACGTTTCTACTAGCACCGGTAGTGCGCCCTGCCAAGGCTCAGCTAGCAACACCTTTGGGGTGTTTCCTTGCTCCTACTGGTTCCATTAAACCTTGGTTTCATAACTGAGGGAAACTTGTTGTTGTGCTCATCATACCTTCCTCTTGGGGTTCCCAACAAGCTCTACATCAACATCGCACCAGCATTTTTCTGGCGCCGACACTGAGCCATCAAGCATTTTTCTGGCGCCGTTGCCGGGGAGTCAAGGACATCTTCACAAGGGGAGTCCCTCATAACCAATCTCTTTACTTTGTTATTTTTGTTTTGCTTAGTTTTTTTGCTTTGTTTGCTTGTTTCTTATTCAAAAACACACAAAAAAATAGTTTTACTAGTTTGCTTTCTTATTTCAAAACACAAAAAAAATTAGTTCCTATTTGAAGTTGCTATTATGTCTAGCCTTGCTCTAGTCACTATGTCACCCGAGGAAATGATTTTCACTTTTAAACAAGGAATTGAGCAAAGCTTCAAGGAAGCTTGGTCTAGAATCTCTGATCTACATGAAAAAACTGAGCCTAAAATGACTCAAAGCTTGTTCCTTATCAGTTTTTACCTTGGAATTGCTCTTTGCTATAGATATGCTTTAGATGCTGTTGTGGGAGGAGATTTCCTCCAATGTAATGAGGATGATTGATCATCACTTACAACTTTCCTAGCCAAACTGATATTTCTTTCGCAAGAATATTTGGTAAGTTGAACACTCTTGAGACTGGCACTGCTAGCTTAAAAGATTGCTATAATACACTTAGGGAGCATCACAATTATGTTCCAACAAATTCTGAACCATCAAAGTGGCTCCCTACAGTAAAGATTGAGATAAACACTGAAACTTTTCAAGCTCGCTGTGATATCATGTCTGAATTTTGCCTTATGCCCAAAGATATTTATGAATCTCTGAATACTTGGGGGCTTACTGAAGGAGGAAAAGAAATATCTCTTGCTAATAATGCTACCATTTTACCTATTGGAATAGCTGAAGGAGTGTTTACAAAGATCCTTGGGAAAATGATTTCTACTGATTATCTTGTTATTGAATGTGCAGGAAAAGGACAAATTACACTTGGAAGGTCCCTATTAGAACTCCTTGGAGCAATAATAGATGTGGGAAAGAGGACCATGCACCTTTCTTCTCTAGCAAACAATCATATTTTCCCCAAGGTTAATAATAAAAGTAAGAGAGGTAAGGGCAAGAAATTTGGTTTTAATGCTTCTTCATTTGAGAACACTTGATTCCTTCATGCTTCTTATGTCTAACATAAAAGCGTTAAAGAAAAGTACTTA
Organism: Avena insularis; assembly: GCA_023614405.1. NCBI lineage: Eukaryota > Viridiplantae > Streptophyta > Magnoliopsida > Poales > Poaceae > Avena > Avena insularis. Next base: position 204,926,811 of record CM042694.1, read on the forward strand.
TTGGGAGATAACCCAAAAGTTTTAGATGAGTCTTGGAAGTTATTATCTCTGTAATAACCTCTCCTTATCCTTTTTATTTGCTTTTCTTGCCAAGAGTAACCCTCTAATGAGAGAGAAGTAATGATTGGGAAAGTTGTTGTCCCAAAACAGATTTCTGTGCTTCACCGTAAAAATTCGTGTAAACTCTCTGAACGTCTTTTTGAGGCGTGAATTTTTGTTCTTTTGCCCCAGGTTGTTATCTAACTTTCGTTAGTTCAACACTTTTTGATTGGAGCAACAGAAGGTCTCCGAAAAATTTTGTCTTTACCTGCTGGTCTGTTTTGACAGATTTCTGTCATTTTCTGCATTTGCTTCTTGTTGGTTCCTTCTTGAGTTCTTTTGGGGAATTGAGCTTTTTGAGGGAAGTGCTTCAGTAGCTAGTTTTCTAATGGAAGTTTATTTGGTGTTGGAACTGAACCTTAAGACATATTATCTTGAGTGCACTAATGTTGCTAATAAAGATTGTGTGAAGTTTTGTATCAAGGAAAAATTTCAAGTGTATGGAAGGAATGAGTAATGAGATGAAGGATGGACTAAAACTCAAGATTGGGGATGCCATGCGTGTCATCCCAAGAAATATCCAAGAAGTACAAGCGTCAAAGCTTGGGGATGCCCAAGGCATCCCCTTCTTCATCAATAAAAATCCCAGGTTTCTTCCAAACGCTTCATTTTTATTGTTTCATGCACAGTTGTGTTGTTCTTGGAGCGTCTTCCTTTTCGTTTGCGTTTTGTTTTTTTGTTTGCTTGGTTTTCTTAAGTTTTCTGAATAAATTGGTTGGACCCCCTCTTTCATACATTGGTTTGCAAATAGTTTGGTTTGGTTTTGAAAAGAGTAGGAAAGTTCATGCTTATGTGGTAAAAAGAGCTCATTTTTGACTGTGGCCTATGCTTTGTCATGCTATGCTTGATATTGTTTTGGCTTTATGATTAGTATTCTTTGCTGTAGCATGACTTGTTATAAACAATTTAGATTGCTTAATATGCCTTGGATGAATCATGCATTGTTTTAGCATATTAAAGCATAGTACAGTGGTATTCTCCTTTGATGCTTTATTTGGGTTTACTTGGCGCATGCTCACACCATGTTATGACTATCCAAAGTCACCATACTTTATGATCCTTTAGTTTTCAACTTGTAGTATCACTTTATGCTTTGATCAATGATGTTTTGTCGCTCTGTATGATTATGGCTATTATTGCTCTCTTAGTTTGTCGCTCCCAGTCTTTTGCTAGCCTCCACAACAAAGTATGAGTTCCACTCATGCATCCAACTCCCTAACCCAAGTTATTCTAAAGAGTACACCATACCTACCTACTAGCTTATGCTATTCCAAGTATATTCATGCTTTTGTTTACCTTCCAAATTAAACTTGTTATGAGAAAACTAGTGATTAAAGCTCTCACGAACTTGATGGCACACTTTACTTTTCTTGCCCTTAATAAACTTGAACCATTGTGTCATCTATGTTGTATATGCTTGCACTTATTTGTTGGGAATTAGCAGAACCATGCTTTCATGGGGAACACTTTCAACATTGCACTTGGTACTTGTACCTAGTTGATATCATGCTCTTTTGTATATGGATGTCGATTGTGAAATGAAAGGGGAGCTTGTAAGTCCATGGAGTTATGTATATGTGTTAGAGAAACGCCTGGGCCCCTGGTCTAATCCATGCTGACATGGTGGAAACCTGCAGCGTAACCATAATGAGTTGTCTATGAAGCATTCTTCTTATAAAAAAGAGTCCTATATTGAGAAAAAAGAGAAAAGAAAAAAAAAGATTATGAAAAGAGGAAAGAGAGAAAAAAGCACCATATTCCCATGGTAAATAAGAAGATTGCTGAGATGCTCGTTGTCTACTTGCCTTGTCATTTTGATATGGGGATTCCTCCGTATCGTCGGGTAAAGGGTACCCCGTTGGCGGTTCTCTATGATACACATATACTTACGATGACAAGAACTTACCGGTGACTAAACTTGAGTAGCATGAGGAGCGGCCCTCGTATACAAGGGACATGAGATTTCTAACTTATACTTCGTCAAGCATGTACACCATAGTTTGTTCACTTTAACCTTAATCACTTCAAGATGCTTATGATAGGGGCAATGAAAGCTAAAAGCTATAAGTACCATAATTTTTGGAAGCTCTTTATGAGACTTGAATCCCTGCTTCCTTCTAAAAAGGCCTTTCTTCCACCATTATATTGAGTCTCCACCTTCTATCTTTATGCACCTACTTTGAGATCATAGTGGCCATTCTTAGTTCTATGTGCATTCTCCCAAGACTAGTTGATTGATGCATAACTTGATATTGCTTGTTTTAAACTATTTGTATCTAGTCACTCTTATGAACTTTGAAGGTGTCCTATGCAATTTATATTTGCTACTCTATTGAGGGACAAGCTGAATACTATTATGCTATGTTTTCTTTATGTGAAACAAACAAACGTCTTGCAAAGCATTGTTATTCATGAATCTTTTGTTTGTGCCTTTTCATGTTGCATTATAGTTTCTTTGTCTTATTGCTAGGACTTTGTCTTTCCTGTTATGATAGAAGTACTATGATCCCAGCTTTGAATGTTTTAAAAATACTTTGATCAAGTCTTTGATGGTGCATGTCACCTCAAAAATTATTCTTTCTTTTTATCACTTACCTACTCGAGGACGAGCAAGAGTTAAGCTTGGGGATGTTGATACATTGAAAATGTATCTATAATTTTTGATGTTCCATGCTTGGTTTTATCCACTTTCTTGTGTTTTGTGTCGTCGGATTGATGACAAGTATGACATGAGGGGGTCCTCGAGGCATGCGGAAGAGAGGGGTGTGAGACGTACGGTGTTCCAGGACGGTGAGCACACAAGTTTACCCAGGTTTGAATCCGCCGGCTTTGGACGGATCCTACTCGTGCTAGCAATCCAGTAATATGGCAGAGCCGGAATATGGGTTAAAAGGGCATCGCCTGTGCGAGTTGAGGGTCTAAAGTATAGGGTGCCCTAAAGGCTCTCCCTAGGACGGCTTATATAGATATCCGGCCTAGGATTTACAGGAGAGATCTATCCGGCTACGACTAAGAGTCGGTTACAGAGTACATCTTGAACTACAAGTAACATTATGGGCCTAAGTCGGTAAGTCTTCTGGGCCTTCCCGTAGACGGATTGGACTCCGTCTTTCTCCCTGACTGGGCCGCCCGTGAAGCAATGCTCTAACCCGAAGTGGGACACCTTGGTCAGTGAGGAACTTTGAGGATACCTGGAAAGTATATCCCCAACAGCAGCCCTCTGAGGCCTCCAAGATCCAAAGTCGGATTTATCATCGTCTAGCTTGATCTTCGGCTTGCAGAATCTTGAAGGGTTCCTGAAACTTCACAACAAAAAATACGATCCGGGTCTTAAGAAATAAGTCAGACCTATCAATAGGTTACTCGGATTTTCCAGCTCGATTTTAAACTAAGCCGGAACTTGGTCTCTAACGCCACCTAACACAAGCATGGTCAAGTTACGTCATCTGACAGGCGTTCCGTCAGGACGACCGTTGGTGGGTCCACGGTTCGCAGAACCGAGGCGCCGTTTCAATGCGTGTGTGGATATCGAGGCGACACAATCATCGCGTGGGTCCTTCCCAGTTCCTTCCACGACGCTTGGCGGTTACATTGTAGCATTTGCACGAATCTTGGCGCCGTTAGGTGGATATAAGGGGTTTGGATTTCTTCTTCTCCTTTCCACCAGTCCTTTGCCGTTTCCTTCCTTCCCAATCCTCCCGCGTGTACAGAGCCTCCTCGTCCTTCCCCCACAGAACTCCCAGCGTTGCCCCTTTTAGGTTACTTTCTCACCGGAGCAATGGCTTCATCTTCTTCCTCCGGTTTGGCGGCAGCAGCAGCGGCGGTGACGGCGGAAGCAGCAGCAGAGAAGGAGAGCTTCAGGAGAATCTGGATCCCCTGCGCCCTCAATGAGGAGGGCCTCAAGAACGTGGAGAAGGAGGGGCTTCTCACCGCCGCGATGTGGCGGAGCGGGGAGACCGTCCTCCACATGACGCAAGAAGCGGGTCCACTTTGGCACCCATCTCGACCGAGGTCTGTCTTTTCCTCCCTCGGAGTTCTTATCCGAGGTGATAGATCATTTTGGAGTTCAACTGCACAATCTTCCTCCTAACTCTCTCTTAGAGATGAGTGCGTATGCTTCGCTTTGTGAGGGCTTTCTCGGCATTAGGCCGAGTTTGACTCTCTTCCGGTACTACTTTCATGTCCGGAGAAACTCCATCACTGCCGGTGTTCCTTACATCACCGGCACTATCAGCTTTTCACTTAGACGCGACCGGGCTTATCCCAAGATTCTAGCTACTGACTCGGTCAAACAATGGCCGGCCACTTTTTTCTATCATAGGGATATTCCAGCTCCCGAGAAAGCTACTGCTTTGCCGGCTTTTGTTGATGGAGCCACCATGGCCCAGCCTTCCTGGGACGAGGCTGCTCCGGCTCTTTCCGACGATCTGATCCTCGCTAAGAGGCGGATCGAATATTTGATTACGCACAATGGTCTGAAGGGATCCGACTTGGTCTAGTGCTGGGTCTCGTGTCGGATCCAGCCACTTCAGTACCACGGAACCCGACTGATGCATTCCATCACGTCGTCTCCAACCGACTCCCTCCGCATCAGCTCCAAAGCCTACACCACTCAAGGCTATATAAGCCAAATCAAGTGGCTGATCAAGGAGCGGATCAAAAGGAGGATTCCGGAGGTTTCTCTGGACATGCACACGGCGGAAAACCCCGTGGTGCCGGTAAGCTTCCATCATCACACCTTTTATGTGTTTCAATCTTCGAGTTATACTGCAATACTAATATGTTTTCTTCTTTTCAGCTTGTTGACATCCCCGAGTCAGAACTTGCTCCGCTCGAAGGATACCCTGTGGAGTTTTCTCATGAGGTAGAAGTGGTCCCATTGCCGGACCTTGCGCTCAAGCTCCGACAGTAGCCGTTGGCACAAAGGAGGTGCCTGTCGTGAAGAGGTAACTTTCAGTCACAACTTTCCGCCTTTGTACTTTACTCAAATTTCTTTCCGAGATGTAATGTTTCCGACTTCACTACATTCTCAGAGCAAAACCGCTCGTCAAGGCCAAGGGGAAAGGGATTTCTTCGAAGACTCTGCGGCAGACGAAGCTTACCATAGCTTCCCCTGCCGTGGGTCCTCTGACTCCTGCCCCTCAACCTTCTGCAACGCGGGTTATCTCGTCGGACGCTGCAGAAGATCCGGCTCCTTCAACAGGGCCTACGAACCTTGGATCGCAAACTGACGTCACCACGGGTGCGTCAGATCTAGATAAGGGTGAACCCTCTTTGGGTAATGATCCCTCGGAAGAAACCTTCGCCGAAAACCTCATGAGCAATCTGGGTCTTGCCAAGTTTGGCCTGACCCAGAAATCTGCCGAAGAGATCCAGCGGCTCGCCAGGCAAGTCCTAGAGAAAAGCCATCTATCTGCCGAAGAAGAAGCATAGGAAGCAGAGGACGTCAAGTTCTCTGATCTTCTTGCTCAAGTCCGCCTTCGCTACGAGAGGATTAGGACGGGCGAGCTTCCAACAGCCCCAGTGATCCCTCTTACTCTCACTGAAAAGGTGGCTACTGAAGTGAACGCGGGTTTGGATAAACTCACCCGCGAGCAATATGTAAGTCGGAATTCCAACTCCTGTATTTTCCATTATGTTAGATCATATCCTCTAGCCCCCAAGCATGAAGTAGGATAAACAATCCGGGTTTATGCTTTATTAGGATGCCAAAGAACGAACTAGTGTAGCCCCCAAGGCTCGTGCTGATATTTTAGCAAAAATATTAGCCCGAGTCTTAAGTAGCTTTCTGACTTTGGGTATTCTGACTTACAGAAAGTATGTTCCAGGAATTATTGACCAATGTCTGCGATAAGCGGAGAGAGATCAAAGCTCTCCGGCTTAAAAATGCTGAGTTTAAAGTCGCCAAGGATGAAGCCGAAGGTAAACATTCCGAGACTCAAACCTTGTCTTTGTTATTTTCAATGACGAATTTTTCTGAACTTTTGTTCTTTTTGTCTTACAGCGCTGGTGAAACAATCCGTCGCCATGATTGAAGAGGCCGAGAACCTCAAGACCCTGGTGGTGGAGAACAAGGGACTTTGCCAAGAGCTGGATAAGCTTAAGGCGGATCATGAAATGAGCATAGCTCAAGTCCTTGAATCCTCCTCCATGGCCACTGATGAGCGTGATCGCAAGATCGCTGCTCAAGATAAAATAATCTCGGATCTCAAAAATGAGCTTGGCAGAGAGAAGGATATGTCCCAGGCGCTCCGGGCTGAACTCCAGAGTCTCCGGGAGGAGAAGGCCAAGATTGACGACGTCATTTTTGGTACGTTCCATCTTTCTGACTTGTCTCTTTCTTCGACTTTTATCAATGTCGGATTTTTCTTAACTTGTTTTGTGTATAGGTCCTCTGAACTTGTCGGACTCTTCCTCCTCCGAGCCCCGCACCCACCGGCTTACCCAAGTCGGTGACCTGCTTCATGACTTTTGCCAGTCCCTTGAGGACATCAGCGAAGCTCTCAAGATTCCGGACATGCCAAGCTTGTCGGATTTTTAGGTGCGGGACAAGGCCAAGGAGATGCCGCAGCTTGTTTGGGACTGGAACATGTCCTACACGCGGACTGCTGCGCAGAACGCTCTCACCATGGTCATGAGCCACCATGGAAACATGGAGATATGGCAAGTGACCAGAGGGTACTGCAAGGTAGACGAAGACGGCCAGGAGCAGGACCTTCAAGCCATCATGCACTCCTGCGCCGGATATGGGTGTCACGTGGCTGACCTGGCCAGCTACGAGATCCCCGTCTTCACCCGCGTGGATACTTCGCCTCCTCCTCCGGAAGAACCAATAGAAGTTTCCGACGATGAACGCACCAACTCGGATGCGGACATCTCGGAACGATTCAAGGCGAAGTAACCAGCGAGCCGGCAGCTCCTTCATCTCCTCCTGCATCATAGACCAGAAACTTATGTATTATTCCAGAAAAAACATGATGCGTTTGTAAATATGTAGTACTTTAACTTTTGCTAGTGCTAAGATTTTAATCTATTTAGCACTTTTTGGCTTTAAAATTTTTGAGTGTCTAAAATGTTTACATAAGCACTTGTACTTTTTCGTATCTACTTATCGTTTATCTGGCTTTCCGCCTCGTCCCTTTCGTGAGCCGGCTAAACCTTCCGTCGGAAACTTTGCCGAGCAACGGAGCTCAATTGCTAAACCAGTTTAAACTCGGAAACAAAGCCGGCTTCCAGTACCAACAATTCACTACTCGAAAAATGCCCACATCCAGCAATCAGACAAATAACGAAAGTAAAGACTAGAAACTTTTTAGAGTTATACCTAAGGGTAGCAATTTTAGAATCGGAAATCTAAACCAGAACAAACATGAGCATAAAGTACTTTCAAGCATTATGGGATTTTCGACTATGACATGATCATTCGGAAATAAGATGGTTTAAGATCTTCTCAGAAAAAACTTGAGGTAACCAAAACTTTTATTTCTCACAGAACATGTACATATGTATGATTACAAAGAAGGATAAACTAAGAATAAAAGAGACGTAGCTGAGCAATATTCCACAGTCTATCTAACTCATCCGGATTTGTACTGCCTCCAGCTCTCTTTCTCTTCTTAGTAGCAGGTCTTTCTTTGACTGGCCTCATGTCAGTTAAGTAGTACGATCCATTTGCAATACTCGACTAACTAAAAAAGGCCCTTCCCATACTGGGGAAAGTTTGTGCTTTCTTTGTTGCACAAGTCGGAGAACCAAATCACCTTTATTGAAGGATCTATTTCGGACTCTCTGACTATGATACTTGTGTAACTTCTGCTGATAGGCTGTAAATCTCATTTCAGCAACGGCGCGAACTTCTTCGACTAAGTCGAGATCATTTTGTCGAGAAATCTCGGCATCCTCTTTGATATACGCGGCCACTCTAGGAGAAGTATGAATCAAATCACTAGGAAAAACTGCTTTTGCACCATAGACCAAGAAGAAAGGTGTGTATCCTGTTGACCTGTTTCGAGTTGTTCGTAAACTCCAAATTACAGAGGGTAGTTCCTCTGCCCAAGCCCCCACAGCACGTCGTAGTGGTGCTTCGAGTCTCGGTTTTAGGCCTTGTAGAATTAAACCATTTGCTCTTTCGACTTGTCCGTTAGCCTGTGGATGTGCGACTGACGCAATATCAAGCCGGATATTTTGCTCGTCGTAGAATTCAGCCAATTCTCCCATAGAAAAGTTACTCCCGTTGTCCGTGATAATGCTATGCGGATAACCATACCGGATTATAACATCCTCAACAAATCTTTTGGCTATTGCTCCGTCACAACTTGTGACGGGTTTAGCCTCAATCCATTTGGTGAATTTATCCACCATCACTAGGAGGTGAGTAAATCCACTTGGAGCTCGTTTAAAAGGTCCTACCATATCAAGCCCCTAGACCGCAAAGGGCCATGTTATAGGTATTGTTCGCAGCTGGTTAGCCGGAACATGAGCTTGCTTGGCGTACTTTTGGCAGCCTTTGCACGTCTTGACTAATCGTTCGGCATCTGCCTGAGCTGTAAGCTAGAAAAATCCGTGTCGAAAAGCTTTTGCCACTAAAGATTTGGCTGCAGCGTGGTGACCACACTCGCCTTCGTGGATTTCCCTTAAGATTTCCACTCCTTCTTCCGGAGATACACAACGCTGAAAACCCCCAGAAACACTCTGTTTATAGAGCTCACCTTTAACAATAGTATAGGCTTTAGATCGTCGGATAATCTGCCGGCTCAGCACCTCGTCTTCGGGTAATTTGCCATCTACCAAATAATCGAGGTAGGGTTGAGTCTAGTTGGGAATTACAGCCAGAACTGCTATTAAAGGTGAGTCGGATTTGGTCGGATATTCCTCATCTACTCCCTTTATTGAGGAAACTTTGACGTGCTCTAAAAAAGCGCCATCCGGGACCTCTTTCCACCCAGAACCTATCCGAGATAGTGCACCTGCTTCCTCATTTTCTGCTCGAGGGATGTGTTGAACTTCAAACCCTTTGAACGATTTAAATAGATCACCCACGACAGCTTTATATGCTGCCATGTTTATTTGCATTACAAATATCCGACACTTGTTGAGCAACAAGATCCGAATCTCCGTAACACATCAAACGTCGGATACCAATGTCCTTAGCAATCCGGATTCCATGTAGCAGTGCTTCATACTTGGCAATATTGTTTGTCGCTGTGAAGTGGATCTGCAACACGTACAAAAGTTTATCTCCTTGGGGTGATTTAAGCACCACGCCAGCCCCCGATCTCCCTCGAGCCTTAGACCCGTCGAAAAAGAGGGTCCAATATTCTGACTCAGGGAGGATCATATTCTCCTTCGTCTTTGTCCAACCAGCGACAAAGTCAGCAAGGATTTGGGATTTGATTGCTGTCCAAGGTCTGTACTCAATATCGAAAGCTGAAAGCTCTATGCCCCATTTGGCGACGCGTCCTATGGCGTCACTGTTGTTTATTATATCTCTCATGGAAGCTTTGCTCACCACGGTAATTGGATGCTCCTGAAAATAATGTCGTAACTTACGAGATGCTAGAAAAACACCGTAAGCCAACTTTTGATAGTGCGGATATCGCTGTTTTGATTCTGTCAGGACCTCGCTAACAAAGTAAGTCGGATGCTGCACCAGGTGTTCCTGATTTTCCTCTGGTCTCTCCACCACCATGACGATACTGACGACCTTATTCGTCGCAGCAATATAAAGCAACATCGGTTCCTGAGGTTCTGGCGCTGCAAGGATAGGAGCAGATGAGAGTACTTTCTTTAGGTCTTGTAGTGCAGCTTCAGCTTCTTCAGTCCAAAAAAATCCTTGGTCTTTTTCAGGAGTTTGTATAATGGTGCGACTCTTTCACCAAGCCGGCTTACAAATCGACTGACCGCAGCGATGCAGCCAGTTAATCTTTGTACGTCCCTCAGGCGAGTTGGCCTGGAAATATTGAGTATAGCCTTGATTTTGTCTCGGTTCACTTCTATGCCTCTTTGGGACACGATGAAACCTAACAATTTTCCGGCTGGTATTCCAAAGAAGCATTTCTTCGGGTTAAGCATGATATTGTATTTTCGTAGATTGGCGAACGTTTCCTCCAAGTCGGAAATTAGTGTTTCCTTCTTTTTGGACATCACCGCGATATCATCCACGTATGCGTGTACATTGCGTCCGAGTTGGTCATGGAGGCAACGCTGCATCGTGCGCTGGTACGTAGCTCCTGCGTTCTTCAGCCCAAAGGGCATCGTAACAAAACAGAAGGTTCCGAACGGGGTTATGAATGAAGTTTTGACTTTGTCAGATTCCTTCATCCGGATTTGGTGATAACCGGAATATGCGTCGAGAAAACAGAGAAGTTCCGAGCCTGGCGTAGAATTGATAACTTGATCAATTCGAACGGATCTTTTGGACAAGCCTTGTTCAAGGCAGTATAATCAACACACATCCTTAAATCAGTGGTGTCCTTTTTAGGGACCATTACAGGATTGGCCGACCACTCAGTGTGGATGACCTCTTCTATGAATCCGGCTAACTCGAGCGCTAGTTCCTTAGCTATTGCCTTACGCTTTTCGTCGCCAAATCGTCGTAAGGACTGTTTGACGGGTTTAGCGTTCAGGTTTACATTTAAAGAGTGCTCGGCAAGTTCCCTAGGTACTCCGGTCATGTCAGATGGCTGCCATGCGAAGATATCTTGATTTGCTTGGAGGAACTTGACGAGCGTGCTTTCCTATGCGCTATCTAGGCCTACGCCTATCTGGGTCACCTTGGAGGGGTCATCATCCTTCAATGGCGCTTTCTTTGTCTCTTCTGATGCCTTGAACTCCGGATTTGGCTTGGTCACCTCCTTCTTCGTTGCGGGCATCTCGGACGGATCTATGCTCTTCTTGATCTCCTGGTACTCCTGGGTGTGCAGCACGGCTTCGGCAAAGGCGGCATTTCCATACTCGCACTCTCGCGCTTTCTTCGGGTCTCCCCTGATGGTGATTACGCTGTTGGGACCTGGAATTTTCATCATATTATAAATGTAACACGGACGAGCCATGAAAGCCCAGTAAGCCGGACGTTCGAATATAGCGTGGTATGCGCTCTTGAACAGGACCACTTCGAAGGAAAGTGCCTCCGTCCGATAATTCTTTGGAGTTCCAAAGGTAACATCCAAAGTGATCTCTCCCAGGGAATTAGCTTGTCTTCCTGGGACAACTCCGTGAAAAATCACAGAGCTATGGTTCAGCTGGGTCTCCGAGATCTTCATCTGGCGTAGCGTTTCGACAAAGAGAATATCGATGCTGCTACCACCATCCATGAGGGTCTTGGAGAAACCATAACCGTCAATAAGTGGGTTGACTATTAAGGCGTATTTTCCTCGCCTGTGTAACTTAGGCGGATGATCATCACAGTCAAATGTGATTGCCACTTCCGACTAGTCCAAATACTGTGGGACAGCCGGAACTTTTGCATTGAGCTCGTGTAGAACTGCTTTCTTGACCTTGGCTGGTTGAGATCCGAGGAATGTGACATAAGTGTCCTTTTTGGTGGGAAAAGTCTTCTTCCCTTCCGACTTGGGATTTGAAGCATCGGCTTCCTCCATGTCGGAATCTTCCTTGGTCTCTTTGTCCTTTTCGGGATTTTTCTTTCCCTTCTTCCGCTTAGCTTTGTAGCCCGCGGTGTCATCTCTTTTGATGTCGTCATTGAAACGACATGCAGCGTTGGTGTGGGACGAGCCCCCATTGGCGTCTAGGTGATGCACACATGGGTTATTGGCAATGTCGGCCCAAGAGTAGGTTTTGCCTGGTTGCTGTTCTCCTCTACCTTGGACTCTTGAAGTCCCACGACCACGCCCGCGACCTCCGCCACGTCCTCCTCGTCCTCCAGACCACGTAACCACCGCTGTTTCCGCGTTGGGTTTTTCTTCCAAGGTATTTTTGCGCTTCTGAGCCTGTTGCTTTGTTTTTGCAGACTGAGGTACAGCCAGGACGTTGAGTAGTCCCTCTGCATCGTCGTCAGCATCTGCATACTTGCTCGCTGCTTCTATCATCTCTCCCAAATCAGTGACCTTGTCGCACTTCAAGCGGTGACGTAGTAGACCAATGGGGAGCCCTGCGATGAAAGCTTCAATCACGGTTTGGTCGTTTACTCCTTCACAGGAGTTCTTGGTGTCGATCCATCGTCCGAGATAATCTCGGCAAGTTTCTCTGGCTTTCTGGGTGCAACGCTGTAGGTCTTCGATCGAACAGGGCCTCCGATATGTGCCTTCGAAATTACGAAAGAACGCACTTTGCATGTCATACCAGTTGTGGATGGTGTTCTCCGGAAGTTCATTGAGCCATGATCACGCCGTCTTCCGGAACATAAGTGGGAGATATCAGGTTGTGACCAGGCTGTTTCCGCCTTTGGCGATGCAGCAAGCTTGGAAAAAATCATGTAGCCAAGTGTCTGGCCGAGCAATGCCGTCGTAGGCTTGGATGTGTCTTGAGATAGCAAATCCTTCCGGGAATTTTGTAGCACTGATGCGTGGTCCGAAGCACTTTGGGACCACGTAGAAATCATCGTTGTCATAGCGCCGAGCCTCTATGTTGGAATTGATCCTGTGCCTTGCATCGTTCGGGGATAGAGATTGTCCCGAATTCCGGCTGTGGCTGCGGTGCCGTGGAGCCGGACTTCGGCTTCTGCCACCACCTCCTCCGCCATGTCATCCTCCTTGCTCTCCATGGGAGCCATTGTGATGACTGTGTGGTGGAGAGAGTGGAGCAGCCGGATAGTTTCCGGCTGATCGCCGGCCTCCATCCGAAACGTCATTATTCCGATTCCGGGGAGGGTCTTGACTACGACGAGCCCCCTCCGGCTTGTACCAGCATGGTTTCCATCGTTTCTTCCTCCGTCGTTCCCACCATTGTGAGGATCAGCCGGACGGCTTGTATACTTAGGAGGTGGCATTTTTTGACGATCCTCCTCCCGTCGTTTTTCTTTATCTTCTCCCCTTTGATCCTCAGATTCTCGTCGGGGAGGGTTCGTCGGATTCAGGGCAGCAATGGCATCTTTCTCGGCCGTTGGGGCGACGTTGCTCCAGTTACGTGAAGTTCTATGATGCTGTCCTGAAGATCCGATTCTTGAATGGTTGTCTTCCCGGTGTTCGGGGTGGTGATACTGCGCCCGGACGTAATGGGATCTTACGCCAGCCCATGCCGGATCCGTGCGACATTGGTCAGAATGTGAGACCAGTTTTTGACTTCCGGACAGGGCGACCTTTTGCTGCTCCAGTCCCTTGTTGAGTAGTTTGATACCCAAACGTATCTCCTCTGGTCCTGGATTAGCCGATATAATTTCTCGGGCTGCCACGGTATTCTGTACTGGTGTTGGGTATACCCAATCTCCGTTGCTATCTTTCCATGGCTTCCCCATCTCATCTCCAAAAAAGGACGGCACGGACACGTGGGAATTGGTTGTCATCTATGTGACGCTTCCGTGTCTTCTAATGCAAACGAGACATGTATTCCTTGTTTGACATGCGTTTTTTCTCCACCTCGATGTTTTTGGCTTCATCGAGGAGTTCTTGACGACGCGCTTCTAGGGCCTGCGCCCTTTCATCCAGCTCATCCGCAGTAAGTTCTGCAGCTGTAGGGATAGGTGTGGTTAACGCGGCATCGATGAGTTTACGCGCACCTTCGGTGATCACGTGTCCATCCACCGATGCTTCTTTTTTCGGCTCGTCTGGGATAAGTGCTCCATCCGAGTCTTCTTCGTATTCTTCGGCAATCACCTCCTCTGTTAGAGGGTCTTTTGTCGGGGTCTTGTTTTTCTTGATCTTCTTCTTTGCCTTCTTGGCAGCGCCGGTAGCAAAGACGGCTTTGGGTCCATTTCCCGGAGTCAAGCTCTGATCGGTACTTTCGGACATCTGGACTTCGGGATTGTCTCTGACGTCCATATCATCCTGCGCTTTGGGAGAGTGTTCCCCGGATCCTTCATCCATGGCTTCTCCTTCCTCTACAGCTTTGGAGTTATACTCCTCTTCATATTCCGCGGAGAACTTTCGGAAATCTGCTGACGTCATCGATTCATCCGAGGATGCGGGTACGTCAGCGTTTGTTCCAATTGCCTCCAGCACCGAGTCGGTGTTTTCTCTAGCATCGGCAGAGCCGGATCCAGATCCCACGTATCCGACGAAGTGCAACGCGTGCTTCCTGAGGTACCTGCGGCTTTCACGGCCAGCCATGTCGAAACTTTTGATGGTCTCGAGAATTGCATCTGCGCTTTCGCCTTGTAGTATCATACGTCGTAATGTGTACCTTAGGAAAGGTCTGTCTGTCCCGGCATCATCAGAGCCGGAATCAGTGTCACTGATATGCTCCTCCTGGATTTCGACTTCTGCGGGTGGGTCGATCTGGGATCCGGCTCCTCCCGGGAGATCCACTCCAGATTCGACGTGGACCGCTAGGTCTTCTTTAGGCTCGGATTTCTCCACTATCTCCGGAACTGGTGCGGGCTGGGTGGGATTAGGGTTTTCTGAGATCCGGAACTCTGCCGCCTCCGCGGACAAAGGGGAACCAGAAGTTTCTTCTGCCTCTATCATCACCGCTGGGGTGGGTTGGATAGGTTCAGCGAATACGATGTAAACATCGATCTCGCCAAAAGACATGATTGTGTAGGCAGTCACGGCCTCCCTAGCCGGAATCCAAGTCTCGTCGAGAATGATGAGAGGGACGTTGCTGGCGTAGAGGATGCGACCGACGGTGATAGTCTCGCCGATTCCAATTCTTGCAGATTCCGCTCGGAATGCAGATCTGAAGCTCACTTGCCCCACGATGGGCGCCAACTGTCAGATTGATGACAAGTATGCCACGAGGGGGTCCTCGAGGCATGCGGAAGAGAGGGGTGTGAGACGTACGGTGTTCCGGGATGGTGAACACACAAGTTTACCCAGGATCGAATCCGCCGGCTTTGGACGGATCCTACTCCTGCTAGCAATCCAGTAATACGGCAGAGCCGGAATATGGGTTACACGGGTATCGTCTGTGCGAGTTGAGGGTCTAAAGTATTGGGTGCCCTAAATGCTCTCCCTAGGATGGCTTATATAGATATCCGTCCTAGGATTTACAGGAGAGATCTATCCGGCTACGACTAAGAGTCGGTTACAGAGTACATCTTGAACTACAAGTAACATTATGGCCCTAAGTCGGTAAGTCTTCTGGGCCTTCCCATAGCCGGATTGGACTCTGTCTTTCTCCCTGACTGGGCCGCCCGTGAAGCAATGCTCTAACCCGAAGTGGGCCACCCTGGTCAGTGAGGAACTGTGAGGATACCCAGAAAGTATATCCCCAACACTTTGTCCACACTTTGGAGTACTTTTCATATGATTTCTTCGACTAACCTATTAATAAGAGCCATAGTGCCAGCTGCCTGTTTTCTGCTGTTTTTGGTTCCAGGAAATTCAGAAAATGAATATTATCGGAATTAGACGGGACAAAAGCCAAAGTGCCTATTTTTCCAGAAGTCATCAGATGCCAGAGTATGAGACGGAGAGGGGCCAGGGGGCCACCACACCACCTGGCCGCGTGGCCCAGCCTGGCCCACACCAGGGGGTGGTCTGGCCGCCGCCGGCACCCCCTCGGCCTCCCCTTCCGCCTATAAGATGCCCTCGGGACGAAAACCCTAAGTGCCGGATCAAAAATCCACGAAAGAGTCTATAGCTGCCGTCATCTCCATCCCTACATCGGGAGGGATCTGAAGCTCTTCCCGGCACCCTGTCAGAGAGGGGAATTCACCCTGGAGGCCTTCTTCATCACCATGCAAGCCTCCGGTGTGATGCGTGAGTAGTTCATCCTTGGACTACGGATCCATGTAGTAGCTAGATGGCTGGTTCTCCTCCTTTGTGCTTTCATGTTTAGATCTTGTGAGCTCCTTTCATGATCAAGATCATCTATTTGTAATTCTGCATGTTGTGTTTGCGGGGATCCAATGGATATTGAGATGCTATTTCATATTGATTATTGATTCTATCATGTCTTTGTTATTTGTGATCTTGCATGCTTTCCGTTGTTAGTAGCTATCTTGGCCAAGTAGATGCTAGCAACTCCAATAGTTAGTATTTATGCTCGATAGTGGGTTCATGTCTCTGGTAATCTAGGGAAGTGACAGAAATCTCTAAGGTACTAGATGTGATGTTGCTACTAGGGAGAAAACAACAATCCTTTGTTCATAGAACAATCATATTGTTTACTTTACACGCAGTTCGTAAAGCAATAATCTGTTGCTTGCAACTTAATACTGGAGGGGATTCGGATGATAACCTGAAGGTGGATTATTAGTCATAGATGCAGTTGGATGGCGGTCTATGTATAATGTTGTAATGCCCAATCAAGTTCCAAAGGAGTCAAGATGATTAGTATATGCAGGTATTGATTTCTCGATGTTTGTTAATTGCCCCGCTATAATTTGTTCACCCAGCATGTTATCTATCTTAAGGAGAGCCACCTCTAGTGAACTATGGATCCCGGTCCTTTTTCTTTACATATAATCTATAAACTTTTTCTGCTTTGTGTTTACTTTCTGCAAACTATTACTTCTTTCCATTCGATATGTTTAATCCTTTGTTTTCCGCAAAACACGGTGAGATTGCCAACCTCATCGCAAGTTGGGGATAAAGTTCTATGGTTGTGTTGTGCAGGTCTCCACGTTGCTACTAGCACCGGTAGTGCGCCCTGCCAAGGCTCAGCTAGCAACACCTTTGGGGTGTTTCCTTGCTCCTACTAGTTCGATTAAACCTTGGTTTCATAACCAAGGGAAACTTATTACTTTGCTCATCACACCTTCCTCTTGGGGTTCCCAACAAGCTCTACATCAACATCGCACCAACATTTTTCTGGCGCCGACACTGAGCCATCAGGTAGCCTCCGTGCTGGCCATCTTCGCCTCTTTGCTACCACTCCTGGGAGTGTTCACCACCGTGCTAGCCCTCTTAGCGCTTTTGCTGCTACCGTTCGGTGTGGCATTTTGACTGGATCTCAGGGGTGTACTCTATTACGTGGTGCCTTTTGTCATGCGACTCTTGGGCGTCCTCTTCTCTGGCGTTGTATCCTTGGTGACGTTCTTCTTCGGGGTGCCCTTTCTGGGGATGCTCTTCCTGCTCCTCTTTATGACGCTCCTCTGTAAGACTCTCCTCTGTTCGAAGCTACCCTTAGTCGCACTAGCCCCAGTGATGCCATGAATCAGGTCACACATGCCTTCTAAAAGTCCATCATCTCTATTGTCGAGTTCCAATTCCTCTCCAACCGTGTGCACTATCAAGTGTAAGTACACTTCACCTCTATAATGTTTCCTTGTAAACAGTACGACTAAATCCCTGGTATTTTTTCACTTCGATAGCCTTTTTTGCTCATGTAACCATAATATAACAAACGTGCTTCCTAGGAGGACCCCCACAACACCTTCACACGTAACGATGCCACCAGGTCAGATAACTCTACCACCTCAGGGTCGTATCTGCCAAGGATTACATCAAACTCGTCATAGAATTTTTCTGTGCCATCATCTAATTTTGCAGTATAATCCGTGACACCGATACGAATGATTACTTTGCCATCATCAGGTTCTTCAGGATAGAAACCTCCGAGAGGTTCGAGAGGTGGAGCGGCACCATCAGACCCAGGCCCAATGCCACCGCCGCCATCACCAGAGTCATCGTTAGCTGGATCAACCTTGGTGGAAGTATCAGGACCAGGAGCACGGCGAGTGCCCTTAGCAGTGGGAGCTACATTACATGGTGGACACGCAGGGCCCCTTCTAATGGCAGCCACAATAGGATCAGCTGCTGCCATGCCACATCGACGATCAGGAGCAGTTCCCACAATAGTAGTGTTCGAGTGCTAGCAGAGTCCAGACCAGCAGCTCGCTGAACCCGAGCACGGGTTCGAGGAGGAGACAAGGCATCAGTCTTTGCAACAACAGTGGGACAGCCTCCGGAAGCCTTAGTTTGCTCAACAACGGCAGGGATTGGGTCAACAACGTCCAGATCAACAACAACACGAGGACGACCAGTACCAGCAGATTCCAGAGCACGGGTTCGCACAACTTGAGGACAGTTTCGAGGAGGAGCAGAACACAAGGCGGTGGTCTTGGCAACAATAGCGGGGCATCCTCCGGAAGCCTTAGTTTGCTCAACAACGGCATGGATTGGGTGAGCAGCAGCCGCATCAACACGGGCACGGGGACGGGGACGACCAGTACCAGCAGATTCCAGAGCAGAGTTTTCCACAACGGCAATACGGGGACTCCTACGAGGAGGTTGCCTAATAGAAGCATGTAGCGGTCGAGGAACCACATTTTGCTCAACAACGGCAGGGGTTCGAGTTAGACCTCCATGTCCAATAATAGCTGGGCGACTCCCACTAGCAGGAGCTTCCTCATCTAGTTGTTTCATCAACACAATTAGCTGACTGTCACACGCTATAGGAACATTGAAGCCTCGTTCATCAACGATGCTGAACCGTGCAGTCTGCTCTGGCCTCATTTCAGCAAGTTCATGCACAGCAGCAACCAAACCAGGGATAGTGCATAACTGCACATGCGCTACTTCCATCTTCAGATTCTGAGCTTGTTTCCACGTGCTCTTCCCATGTGCTAATTTAATGAGGTAGCCGCAGGTGGTGACCAGAACCGTGTACTTGGGTTCAGTGGAGATCCTAGTTGACATAAAATTGGAGACAAAAGATAAGAATTGTTTGTCAGCGTCGTGCTAGCAAACAATTCTATGTTTGATATATCTCTGTAATGCCAATAGCCAGCTAGCAGTTATAGGTAGTGCGGATAGAAAAGAGAAGAGTAGCTCACCCGCAATTAGCCAGAAGTACTTCTTCCTCGGCAAATGGATCTGCCATCCTTCATGCTGCTCAGCTCGTCGGCGGTAGAGGCGGGCTAGATCGTCACAACGGCTGGCACGGCATTCGGCATTAGAGCTCGGTAGCAGCGAGTAGGCACAACAACTTGGCGCCAGAAGTCAAATGCCCAAAGAGATCATTCTGGTTGGAGAGGGGATTTCGACGCCGCTGGTGCTAGGGTTCATGCGAAAGGAGGGAGGGAGTGGATTTGTGAATTTGGTCAACGCACCATGCTCCTTTAGTCTCTCGTTTCGCCTACGTGGTTGCAGCGTTGGCGCTCGCGTCACGGAAATATTACTGACATGAGGGTCCTGACCGTCTACTTCACGGGGCAGTTTCATGGCATGTTTGGATTTGGTAGGGGTGAGACGAGTTTGCATCGAAATGGCCCCTCTCGGTAGTTGGCGGCCCAACATTTTGAAACGCGGCAATTTCAGGCAACTTAGGTACCGCGGTGCACTCGCCCACGAACTTTGGTACCGCAGCCCGGTAGCCCCCTTCATGTGGCAACGGGGCACTCCGTTCCTCGTGATCCACACACGGTAGATCATGATCCACTTGCGCCACAATCTCCATAACCGGTGATGGAGGATCCTCCTCATCCTTCAGCTCAGTTACTTCGACCATCAACATCATCGGTCCATCATCTCCTTCCTGGGCGATGAGAGCCCTCTCCTTCGACGATTTCTTGAAATCCTTCTTGAAGTGACCGAGCTCGCCGCAGTTATGACATCTTACTTTCTTTATGTCAAACTTCCTCCGCAGTGGAGCCTCGTCCTGGTCCTCCCCTGCGATATACTTTTTCGCTGGGCGAGAACCTTCTTTATCACTCATGTTGCCGGATTCTTTATCGCCCTTCTTCTCCTTAGCGAACAATACTCGAGCCATAAGCATGATATGCTCATCCACTTTCTCGTCACCGTAGGTGATCTTCATCCGCTCGTCGTGCGCCTTGAACCGTCCAACTAGATCATCCATCGTGAGAGTCTTGAGATCAACGCATTGCTCGATCGCCGAGACAACGGGCGAGTAATGTGGCGGCGCCATGCAGAGGAAACGCCTCATGATAGAGATCTCCTCCAGCTTCTCGCCAAGTCCGCGAATCCCATTGACCAGTGTAGCGACCCTTGAAGCAAATGCGTCTAGCATCTCATCTCCTTCCATTTCCAGATTCTCGTACTTCTTCTGCAAGGTTTGTAGATTCGCCTCGCGGACGCGCTCGTGCCCAAGATTTAACGTCTTGAGCGTATCCCACACCTCCTTTGCAGATTTCTTCGAGATCAGTTGCTGCTTCACATCCATCGGCATCACCGAGCAGATGGTCGTGAGTGCCTGTCGGTCCACGTGATACTTCGACGCGCCCTTTATGAACTCGTCGCCGGGGATCGACAACCTCCCAGAGTCTGGCGCCTTCTAACGCCCACTCCATCTCGATCGCCCACACCGTGAAGTTATCGCGGCTGTACCGCGGGTACTGCGTCATCACCGGAGCGACAGATCCTTTAGTCGCACCGGAATACTCGCCCACCTCCTTCGTCATGACCTCCCGTTACTAGGAGATCCTCCACGAGGTTCTGATACCAATTGTTGGTCCAACCCCGACAATACTTTCGTCGGGACGATGACCCACAACAGCCCCTGCTGCCGAGTACTTTCTGACGATTGACGACGAAGATCTTCCGGCGAGATGACACGCACATACAGGAACAAGATAGCTAGCGATCAGCTAGCTAGCTCTGTCTCTCACAACTCACGATACGTAAATCAGAATTTGATGGCGAAAGGACCATATCTGTCCTGTTGTTTTTCTTCTATTGATTCACGGTCACGGTGCTCTTTACACGGGCAGGTCAAACGTATATATATATTAGAGATAGCTAACCGATTCAAAACACTAGATTGACTTGGTGCCTAACTCCTAAACTGATACGTGCACGAGTCTTACTCGGACCATGTATCTGTATACAGATCGTATATGCCGGAGCCGTGACGACGTGCCGGAGTGTAACGTGCTTAACGCTAACACTGGCCACGGAAGAGCGACTCCACCATTGTAGGTTCCTCCATTTCCAAACCACCTAGCAAGCATCCGAGCAAATAATTGCTGTCTTCCATCTCATCTGTTTTGAAATATTTATACTCTGAGCTCATGGTTGAGAATAGATTTTCGAGATGTTTTTTTGTCACGAGCGTGCCTCCTGCTCCATTACTATTGGCACCACCAGCTACCTCTTGAAAGACATTCTTCAATTCATGAAGCAATCCTTCAGGAGAATTCTGCTCTAATATCTTGGTGCGCAGCTCACTGAGTGCAAAAAGGCTTTGCAGCACCGCATTGAAGTAGCATGTGCGCCCGAGGTTCTACATCCCTCTAACCAAATGGCCCTCGCCATTAACAAAACTCGGTCCGCCTGCCGTCTCCATACCTTGTTTGCCATCCCTTTCCCCTGCCCGTGCTGCTTGCCGCTGATCTTGTGCAAGCTGAACGCTGTTATTGCCTGAGTGGGTACTCTGAGGTGCAATAGTAGTGGCATTGTTCCTAGGCACACCTTCTACTGGCCACAACATGCTCTTGTCGATTCCACAATGCAATAGTAGTGCCCAGATGTGGGTTACAAACTCTCCTCCTGAGTCGAGGCAGTCCTTGTGCGCTGCTGCGTTCCAACTGGGGGCAATGTGTATGAGTAAATCTGCCCATACCCCAGCCAGAATCTCCCAAAGATATTGACATTTTTCATTCTCACACATGAGTTTTTTTTGACATTTCTCATTCTCACGCATGAGCTCTTTCGCCAGTTTTACACCTTGCTGTATTATATTCATATTCTCCTCTGAATTGCTGGTGTCTTGGGCCATCATATCCACTTCCTCCATGAGTGTCTTGTATATCTTCTCTAGTGAGTCACAGTCTTTCAGAATTCGACGAGCATCCTTGACAGTTTGCTGGAAGATCAACTTGGGCGCAAGATAGCTATCTGGCACCAAGTCTGGCTTTGAAACCAGCAGATATGCACAATACCTTGACAGGCTGTTTGCAACTACGTATCTAGTCTTGAGAACACCATGAAGGGTGTCTTCATCCACAAGATATGGTCCGGGAGCACAACAGCAGCAGGGGCAGGAACTTGTCAAGTATAACAAGGCATGGAGTGGGAACCCTGGGTTGCCTAAGTTAATACCACCACTGTCAACTGCAAACCCAATCTCGCAAAGGCTGGTCGCAATGTGCCACACCAGAATGACATGTGTGAATGTCGGTAGGTCAAAGCATGCCCATCTGTACCGCTCTCTTGATTCATCCACCAGTGATGGAATGATATCTGGCAGATGAGCACGTGTGAGGTCCATGGACCCTAGTGTCGCCAGGACTGCAAGCTTAACACATTCTGGAATATTGATCTCATCACTGAATTTGTCCCCCTGGTCCTTCTTTGGAATCGCCCCAGTGGAGGGTATGTGCATCAAGTTCCATTTATATGTTGGGCTATAATCATATGACTGAAAGAAGGCGAATTGGTCCAGGACTCCATGCCACTTTTTGCTCGCTAGCTTAGATGTAAAAAATGAACTTATGAATTTCTCCATACAGCAATTCCTCATCAACCAATTTCCTTTCCACCGTACATATGCGGATGCAAGCAGTAATCTTGCCCAGTCCGGTAGATAATATGAGACCATCTCCCAGATCTCCTTGAATGCCATGAAGAACATGAATCCCCACGTGATGATCATGTCAATATTAACACCGTGTATCATATGGGAAACTTCATCTGTGGGAGTCTTGTAGACACGTCTGATATCCACGGAGAGCCAGCATGTGGCGACAAAGGTTTAAGCTGACTTAAGCCCTCCCCAGAAGACCATAGGGTAGCGGGTATTGAAGTAGTCATTGAGAAATGACATCTCCAGCTCCATAACCCCAAATGCTCGCTTGGCTTCTTCCCGTATAATTCTCAACAAGACAAGATTTTTGGTGATGGGAATGCTGTCCTTATGGAGCGACACGTCTTCAGGCCTGCATCGGAGCACCTGGACAAGGAGAAGGCAAGTGACAGATCCTTAAACTTGTTTCCATGGGTACTGCCGGGGTTTAGCAGGGCACCGTCACATTGCCATATCTGTTAAGTGCACTAGGATCTGCTTGGTCTAGATCGGTTCGGGTAGATGCCTTGCTAGGGTTTAGATCTAGAGAGAGAGAGAGAGAGAGAGAGAGAGAGAGAGAGAGAGAGAGAGAGAGAAGAAGTACCTTCTCCGTTGGACGTGCTCGATGAGCTGTTGGCCATAGTGGTCGATGGCGAGAGCAGGGCTAGGGGACCTAGGCCGAGCGGTGGCGGAGCTTCCTGTGACTAGCGCTAGGAAACCTAGATCGGTAGGGATGTCGGTGGGGGGAGCGGCGGCAGCATCGAACCTCGTTTTTTGTGTCGCGGCCCCCACCTCCTCTTTATAGCGCTGCCACAGGGGCCCACCAACCTTGAAGTGGTTGGACGCCCCCGATCATGGCGCGAGCAAGGGTTCGACGAACCGTTGGGTTCGTACGAGGAGAGGTCAATCTAACATTCTCCCCCTTGATCTCGACTTTATTTTATACATCACACTTTACTCATTTCATCACAGTTCGGTACATAGAGCATGTTTCATCGTCACAGCTCAATTGCCGATAGAATCAGACAGCTACAATATACCTCTTATTTTGAAACAAATTCTGTTTCTTTTGGGCCTCTTATGATCTAGGAATCATAGGCTTTCCCTTAAACCCATGCCGGCTAAGTGCTCCTTGAACACATTGGGTGGTAAGCCTTTCGTTAGCAGATCCGCAAGCATATCCTTTGTCCTTATATGCTCGAGTCTTATAGTGTGATCCTGGATCTTATCTCTCACAACATAATATTTTATCTCCATTGGTTTGGAGGCAGTACTCGACTTGTTGTTGTGAGCATAGAATATTGCGGGCTCGTTGTCACAGTAGATCTTTAGTGGTTTGTCAATGCAATCTACCACTTTCAAGTCGGGTATAAATTTCTTTTACCATATCGCCTACCCCGTTGCCTCATAACATGCTATAAATTCTGCATACATCATGGATGATGCAACTATTGATTGTTTGGAGCTTCTCCACGAATATCATTACCCGGATTTTTAATCCTAGATGCCTGTTATGTCATTCATCGCAATCCCAGGATTACCATTTTTGCGAGACATAACAGATTAGATATCACAGTACATCATCCATTACAAACCATACATAAGGTCTTACACAAATAAGGATCTCATGATCCAGTCTTAATACAACAAGCAGTGGAATAGAATAATAAGCGTAGCGGTGGGGTCCATCTTCAGGGGCACAGGCAATGCTGACAAATGCAGATAGTCCTAGTTATCATAGCCGTCCTGCTGGCCATCATCTTGGTAGTCTCCTTCATAGTCTGGCCATGAGAATAGCCAGGGACAAAAGCCATGAGTACTAAGTACTCGCAAACTACCACTAACAAGTAGTATAGTTCCAAATTAAAGTGCTAACTCTAAGTTTAACTATCAAGTTAAGTTTGAAACCTAAGTTGAGTTCAGAAAAAAAGAAAGATAAAATAAGGTTCTAGAATCACTTAAGTTGGGAAGCTAGTGTCATAGTCACAACCCTGTTGTGGTCAAGTCAAGATTCATCATTCATTTCATAAGTCATTTTGAAAACATCTGACAACAAAACAGTATGGTCATTCCAACTGTCCATAACCGCAGACGCGGCTATTCGAATAGTTTGACACTCTGCAGAGGTGGTACACTTTCACCACAAGATTCGATACATCTGTTAGGGGTAACCCTGAATCATCATACTTAGTATGCAGATAATCAAACATAACCTTTCCTTTACACACCCTAGTACAAGCACCTCTCCTATGAGTATGGCCTCCCAACCATGACCATCTGTCATCTTGGGCACTACATAGGTGGACAACATTGAGAGGTAGCCTCATCTCAAACCTCTCCCGCGAGGGAACTAGTACTAATGCATATAAATTTCCGGCTAAGCCTTACCCAATTCAGGTATTGTGGTTGTACGGTAAATTTGAAATAGTATCGCATCTGAATCCAACCATCAGTTTTGTAAAAGGGTTTAAGACTCATGCCTCAACATTTTTACCATCATAAACCATTTGTGTTCTTCAATACATGTCAAAACATCTCAATAGAATGACTCATCATTCCAAGGTTTTCATAATTCATTTTTTTACCAAGTATTCCCATCTAAAGTAACTCAAGTTTTTATCTACTCTAAACTACTAAGTTAAGAGTGTTCACTAAGGTGGAAAGATGGGATCAATCTCATGCCATAGAATGACATCTAAGTTATCTAAATAGGTCAAGTTTTATACTCTTTATGCTACCTTCAAAACAAGTAAAGGACTTTGGTAAAGTAAAGGAAGTAAAGCTTGGAAAATAATACTTGGGGTAAGTAATAGTCAAAGTGGTATAACCAGGGCATGCCTAAAGCATCTACTTAGATTATCTAGCTTGCAAGGGTTAGCTTGCATTGTTAATGGTGGCTTGCCTTATGCAGTGCAGTGGTTGAAGTTTTCTTCCTCCTCTTGATAGAACTCCTCCTCCTCGAAAGCTTGGTCGGTACTATTGTCTATAAATACATACGGAGTACACAATCACCAAACAATACTTAACTAGTCTAATTAGCACTCTAAGGCACACATTTGATGATCTATTATCATCACAAGCATCACAAGTTTTATTAACTAGTTTCATTCTTTTTATTTAAGAAAAGTAATTTCTACTCATTGAAAAATTAACTAAGATTTAATATTCACCACTTAAAATATGGTATTATGTGGACACATGTCATCACCACATATTCTAACGTGTGGGAATGTGATTTAAGGGTTGGGTCATATTTACTTAAGTTTAAGTTTATTATTTAATAATTTAAAGGGACTAGAAATGCCTATATAGCATTATTTTGTTACTAGTCCAAAGTCAGTGCATGTAAACCCTAATATTATTACATATTCAGATAGGTACGGTTAAATGTGATTTTTGAGAGTTGGAATCAACTCAAAAGCTAAATTGGTTGATTTTATAAAAATGTTGTAAGGTGCACTGTCTTGTTATTTTTACTAGGATATATCTCTAACTCTAATTGAATTAAATCCAACGGGCTTGGTTAGATCTTTTCAGTAGCTTTGTAACACAATTGGAATCACTCCATTTGGATTTGTAAATCTCTCTGAATTGATTTTCAAACTAAAAGACAGAACTAGGTTTAAACTAAATTGAAAAATCTATGTTTGAATTAAATGGGTCGCGCGGGAAAGTAAACGGGCCGGCCCAGTGGCGTTCCGCCTGCAGAGAACAGTGACAGGGGTCCAGTCGTGGTGGCTCTTTACCTTGAAGCGATGCAGGGCAATGTGGGTCGTTAGATTAGAACTAGGATCTACGGATGGGGCTCGTCGTCGACGACGGACAGGTCGTCGGCGAGGTCTAACCCTAGCGGCTCGGTGGGGGTTCTTAGGGGGCATACCAGGGCTCCAGCGACGACGGCGAGGCGGGCAAACGAACGTGCTGTCAATGGTGGGCTCAGGGGTGGTCGCGACAGCTCCTGGGGTGGACGAAATCGACGGTGCCTTCTCCTCCTCTGCAGCGGGCTTCTTCGGGCAAATTCCGGCAAACAAGTGCTCGAGCTGCTCCGGCTAGAGGTGGGGAAGGACCAGTGAGGAGAGGGGAGTGGAGTGGTGTGAGTCTTTGGTGCTGGGGAGGGCTCCTTTTATAGGCACGGCTCAGCGGCAGAGAAGCATGGGCGGTGATTGCCGGTGACGACGGCACAGTGAGCTAGAGGCGTGGGCGGTGTGCTAGGATGGTGGACGGTGCCCTGGCAAGTGTCACGGTGGTGCTTGTGCAGTGGTTTGTGGTCGGGGAAAGTGAAGAGCACGACGCGCACTAAGTCTCTGCCGACGGCGAGTTTTACGGCGGCCGGCGACTACGGGGTACGGTCGGGGGAATGAGCGTGGCCGTTAGCTTCCTAGGCCGGTGGGGATCGTGTAGATGGGCGGTTGGAGCAAGGGGTGGTCTGGTCGAGCGGGGGACCGTGCATGCTCTGTGGCGGCGTCGGCATGGCCGACAGACTCCGAGCGTGGCAGTTCCTGGCCGTTCTGGTCGCGGTCCTCGGGCTGGGGCTGGTTGGGCGGTGGAGGTGGACCACTTGCTACCTCCAGGACATGGTGGATGGCGCTGGCGGCGGCCATGACGTGTTGTTTCCGGTGAGGTGCCCAAATAGGGGCTCGGCCTTAATGGCCATGACCATTTGGTCGTGGCACAGTGAGTGGCTGGGCTAGAGAGGGGTAGGGGAGTGTATGGGTTGGCTGTGGTTGCAAAATGGGGAACCAATTTGGATCAAACACTGCTCCAAATAGTGTTTTGTGTTTTAATTGAATTCTGTCCACCAAGTGTTTGTGAAAATGGCCGAAAGAAATCAAGTTTGGAATTTTTGGATGATTTTTGGTGGGTTTGCTAGACACATGCTTAAGCCTTTGTGGTTGCTTCGGTTTTGAAAATGGAGCTTATTGGAGTGGTTTTTGAATAAGTGGGATCTTCCCATATGAACTAGATTCAATTTTCAAATGCCATTTAAAATTTGTGTTTGCAAGTTTTTGGCAGATCACAAAGTGGGCCTTGGTACACTACTACATGTACTAGCAAGGGGTGCAAAGATCCACAATTGTTTCTGTTAGGTTTTGAGTACTAGGAATAACTAAAGTAGGCATGTTGATTAAAATGGCACAAATGACCATTTCTTTCCTTTATTCATTTTGATTTGTTTTTCTTTGGGATTTGTTTGGGAATGATCTAGATGAGGTTTATTTCACCTAAGAATCATTTTACAAGAAATGGATCACTTAAACAAGGCAATTCAAATCAACTCTTATTTTAAATGCACACACATATGAATGCTTTAATAATTTCAATTGGAAAAGTTTTTGTTAACCCTAATTTTGATGATTTGGATCTTAATAACCTTGGATTTAAGTTTTGGGATGTTACAAACCTTCCCCCTTAAACAAAATCTCGTCCCGAGATTTACAAAAGAAAACTAGGAACTAAAGAGATCTGGGAACTCTGTCCTAATGTAATCTTCTCGCTCCCAAGTGGCTTCGTCTTCAGTATGGTTGCTCCATTGAATCTTGAGAAACTTGATACTCCTGGTCCTGGTGGTTCTATAAGCTTCTTCTAGGATACAGATGGGTACTTCACAATAGGTCAGGTCGTTGTTGATCTCCACAGCTCGGTGATCGATGTTCTTGAAAACTTCAGTCTTCTCTGGCACTTCCAGGCATTTGCGAAATAACGAGATATGGAACACATTGTGGATGGCTGACATCTCTTCAGGTAGTTCTAGTTGATACGATACTTCTCCTCGGCGGTTCAGAATCTTGAATGGTCCGATATATCTGGGGGCTAACTTTCCTTTCAGACTAAAGCATTGGGTTCCTTTCAATGGTGAAACCTTGAGATATACAAAATCTCTGACATTGAAAGTCAGGTCTCTCCTTCTCTTGTCAGCATAACTTTTCTGTCTGGATTGGGCAGTCTTGAGGTGCTCACGGACTTTGTGAACCTTCTCTTCGGCTTCTCGAAGAATGTCGGGTCCAAAGATCTGACTCTCTCCTACTTGCGACGAATTCAAAGGGGTGCGACACTTTCTTCCGTATAGGAACTCAAATGGTGCCATTTGCAAACTATCTTGATAACTGTTGTTATATGAGAATTCTATGAAAGGCAAACAGTCTTCCCATTTTGATCCATACTCTAACACACAAGCTCTTAACATATCCTCTAGGATCTGATTGACTCTCTCAGTTTGTCCATCAGTTTGCAGGTGATAAGCGGTGCTGAAATTCAACTTGGTTCCCAATCCTTCCTGGACTTTCTGCCAGAATCTCGAGGTAAAATGGGTTCCTCGATCTGATACTATGGTCTTGGGGGTTCCATGTAGACTAACAATCCTAGCGATATACAGTTCTGCTAGCTTCGAACTCTTGTATGTAGTCTTGACAGGTATGAAGTGAGCTACCTTGGACAGTCTATCAACTATGACCCAGATTGAGTCATTTCCCCTACTAGAAGTAGGCAAACCGGTGATAAAGTCCATTCCGACGGAATCCCATGTCCATTCCGGAATCTGCAATGGTTGCAACAGTCCTGCGGGTCGCTGATGCTCTGCTTTGACTCTTTGACAGATGTCACACTTGGCGATGTAGCTTCCGATTTCTCTCTTCATCTTGTGCCACCAAAATTGCTCTTTCAAATCTTGATACATCTTCGTTCCTCCGGGGTGGATAGAATAAAGAGTATCATGAGCTTCCTGCATGATAACATGCTTCAGCTCCGAATCTGCTGGCACATAGATACGTCCTTTGTACCACAGAACTCCTTCTTCGTCTTCAGTGAATCCAGGTACCTTTCCTGTACCAATACGACGTTTGATTCCATCGATACTTTCATTCCCCGTCTGGGCTTCCTTGATTTGGCTAATCAAAGTGGGTTGAAGTTCAATGCTACATAAGAATCCTTTGCTAACCAGCTCAGTTCTAAACTGCTCCAACTCCTCATACAAACTTGGCTGCTTCTCTTTAATCATGGTGTTTAGCCTACACGGCGATCTGCTAAGAGCATCCGCTACCACATTGGCTTTGCCAGGGTGATAGTGAATGTCAAGGGCATAATCCTTGATTAACTCTATCCATCTCCTTTGCCTCATATTCAGCTCCTTCTGAGTGAAAATATACTTTAAGCTCTTGTGATCTAAGTAAATATCACAGCGATTACCCATCAGATAATAATGCCATGTCTTCAATGCCAAAACTACGGCTGCTAGTTCAAGATCATGGGTAGGATAGTTCTGCTCATGCTGCTTTAGTTGCCGAGACAAATAGGCGATGACTTTGCCCTCTTCCATCAATACACATCCGAGACCAATCTTGGATGCATCACAATATACATCGAATGGCTTCTTGATATCTGGCATGATCAATATTGGGGCTGATATCAATCTCTTCTTCAGCTCTTGAAAACTGGCTTCACATTTGTCAGTCCATTCAAACTTTTTGTCCTTCTTTAGCAATTGGGTCATGGGTCTAGCGATGCTCGAGAATCCTTCTACAAACTTGCGGTAATATCCCGCTAATCCGAGAAATGCACGGACTTGGGTTTGAGTGGTTGGGGCTTCCCATTCTTCGCCATCTTTGATCTTGGCGGGATCAACAAAGACTCCTCCGGCAGACACAATATGTCCTAGGAATCCTACTTCTTTTAGCCAAAACTCACACTTGCTGAACTTGGCATATAACCGATGCTCTCTCAGGGTTTCTAGGATGATTCTCAGATGTTGCTCATGCTCTTCTTCTGACTTGGAGTAGATAAGGATGTCGTCGATAAACACAACTACAAACTTATCTAGGAAATTCATAAAGATCTTATTCATGAGATTCATGAAATAAGCAGGGGCATTGGTTAATCCAAAATACATAACCATATACTCGTATAAACCATAACGAGTAGTAAAGGCGGTCTTTGGAATATCCGTTGCACGAATCTTAAGTTGGTGATGACCAGTCCTAAGATCAATCTTTGAGAATACCTGGACTCTAGTCAACTAATCAAATAGATCCTCTATCTTTTGCAAGGGGTACTTGTTCTTGATGGTGACGTCATTTAACTTTCTATAATCTATGCACAAACGGTTGCCTCCATCTTTCTTGTCGATGAATAACACTGGTGATCTCCATGGCGATGCGCTTGGTTGAATCAAGCCTGTTGCTAACATGTCATCCAACTGCTTCTTCAATTCCACTAACTCTGAGGGGTTCATGCTATAAGGTCTCTAGGCTATGGGTTCGGTTCCGGGGATTAGTTCGATAATGAACTCAATATCCCTATCCGGGGGCATACCTAGCAATTCATCTGGGGATACATCGGGGTATTCAGAGACTACTCTGACTTGGTCTATGGTGGGTAGGGCTAGACTCTTGTTGCACTTGAATTGACAAGGTAAGGTTTCAGATATATGCTCTACTATTACTCTAGAGATACTGGTCATGGTGATGGCTTTCTTAGCACAGTCTATCATTCCTTTATGCCTTGACATCCAGTCCATACCTACTACTACTTACAATCCTTTGGTTCCAAGTACAATTAGGTTGGCATAAAAATCTATCCCATGTATTCTGATAGGCATAGCTTTGCAAATTTTTCTAGCTTTTGTAGTTGAACCGGGGATTTGAACTATCATGACATGCTTCAAGTTGGTTGGGTGAATCTTACTAGTGCATGCAAATTCTTTGGTGCCAAATGAATGCGATGCTCCCGAATCAAACAATACCCTTGCTAAAACTGAGTTGACAGAAAACATACCCAGCACAACATCTGGCGCTTCTTGGGCTTCTTCGGCGTTCATGTGGAAGAGACGGTTGTTGCGGTTGTGAGGGTTCATTGGGGCAAACCTTATCCCTGGTTGAACACGACGCTGCTGTTGAGCTGGGGCATTCACATTGGTAGTGGCCACAGTCTTCTTGGGACACTCATTGGAATAGTGAACCTTCACTCCACACTCGAAACAAGTGATCTGGGACTTGTCCTTTGCTGCGACGGGCACCGCATTGCTGCCAGTTCTGGGTGCAGTGTTGTTGTTGTTGTTCTTGGGAGGTGCATGGTTGAAGTTGTTGGCGTTGCCGGAGTTGTGATTGTTTCCTCCGGACTTCACATTGCCTCCGCTATGGTTGGGGTAGCTTGGGCGAGACATTGGGGGTCGATTGTTCCTTGGTGCATATCCTGGTGAGGGGTTGGGACGATACTTCTGGTGACTGCTGGATACGGATTGCTGCATCATACGATGTTTGCGGTTGTCGTTTGCCTGATTAATCTTCCCTTCCATCTGAATGGCTGAGTCGACTAGCTCTTCGAGATCCTCGAAGCGGATGTTGACGAGGACAGTCTGCATCTCATCATGCAGTCCGTTCAAGAACCTCTCCTTCTTCTTGACCTCTGTGTTGATCTCATCAGGGGCGTACCTTGCAAGCGACAGGAATCTGTCACGGTATTCCACCACAGTCATTCTGCCTTGCTTCAAGTCACGGAACTCATCCCTCAGTCTGGGGACTAGACCTTGCGTCACGTGGGTGCGGCTGAACTTGGTTTTGAAGGCTTCCCATGTCATCACTTGACCATGGTTCATGTTACGGATACTAGTCCACCAAGCTCTTGCATCTCCCGCCAGGTAGTGGGTGGCGAAGAGAACTTTCTCGCTGTCATCAACTCCTGCAACTTCTAAGTTGTTTTCCATTGTCTGTAACCAGTCATCACCATCTAGTGGGTTTTCAGCTTGGTTAAAGATTGGAGGATTGGTATTCTAAAAGTTTTTGAGTTTGGATCCATGGTGATCCTGGTTTCCATGTCCTTGGTTGTTTTGGGCCATCTGAGCTATCTGCTGCAATGTTGCTAAGTTGGCCTGGCGCTCTGCCCTGCTTGCTTCACGGTCCGCAACTAACATCTGCATAATCTGTAGCATTGGGTCTTGCGACGAGCTGCTCCCTCCTTGGTTTCCACGTGTCATCTGAAGATTGAGGTAGATAAAGGGGTAAGAGGGAAAGTTCTAAGGTTCATGGTTTTGGTTTCAAAGCTAAAACTTTGAGTTTGACTCAGGTTTTGCAACTAACTCCATTTCATTCACTCAAACAAGCACACGGTACAAACACACACCACAACAATAAAGAAAAACAGATGGTTTGAAGAACCATTCTGCAAGCTATGATACAGTGGGACCGATACATCTCATGCTACGACAGTGCTCTAGTGCATCTACTCATCGTCTATGAAGTCGGAGTCCTCATCGTCAGTGTATAAGTCCATAGCATCCTCCTCCAAAAAGTCATCATCATTGCTGAGGTAAGAATCCATGTCTCCCTGGATGTCTTCACCCTCCTCTTCTTCCTCCTTTGCTGCAAGCTGAGCCTCTTGCTCCTTGATGGTCTTCTCGAGGTCGGCCACCTTCTTGCAAAGATGGGCGATGGTGTGATCCTTCTTCTCGTGCTGGAGGCGAAGAGACTGACGATCCTTGACAAGCAGTGAGAAAGTCTGGGCCTTCTGGGCGGCAATGGCACGATTGTGGTTGGCGAACTCCCTAGCATTGTCCAACTCCTTCTGACGATCGTACAGCAGGAAGTCAAGGTTCTCCACTTGACGCTTCAGCTCTGGGTGACTTGGCATCTCCATCGGCATTCCCATGAAGTCACGTCTTGCATAGTGAGCAAAACGGGTTCCTTGGATTTGGTGGACGCTAAGGGCACATAGACATGCGAGAGCTTCATGCATTGCCCTGGCTAATCCATCTAGCCAGTTGTTCTCTCTCACGGAGAACTGTATTCTCCCGAGCGTTGGTGCTTCTATGCTTCCTCTAAGATCAGTTATGACTAGCCACTGTAAATCTCCTCCTGGGGGTCCTGGAAGTTAAGCTCCAAGAAACTCTGGATGTGGGCGCCCCAGTAACTCCGACAGTGAATCCAGATCCCTCTCGAAGATCAGCTGACCTCCGTTTCCCAACTGGTAGAACTTGCTGAACTGAGTCTCCATCTACAAGAATTAAGGATGAGGAAATTAGTGAAGTGATCAAGTGTATCAAATTTTAAGTACTAATGTAAGAATTTTGAGGAACATGAATTTTTGAGAAAGAATGAATTCCCAAGGATGAGTGAGGAAATAGTTTTTTATAAATACTCACTTTGGTTTTGAAATTATGTTTTTGTTCTGACGTTCATTCTAACTAGGGTATCCTATGGTCAGGATGGCTCTGATACCAACTTGTCAACACCCGGATTTTTAATCCCAGATGCCTGTTATGTCATTCATCGCAATCCCAGGATTACCATTTTTACGAGACATAACAGATTGGATATCACAGTACATCATCCATTACAAACCATACATAAGGTCTTACACAAATAAGGATCTCATGATCCAGTCTTAATACAACAAGCAGCGGAATAGAATAATAAGCGTAGTGGTGGGGTCCATCTTCAGGGGCACAGGCAATGCTGACGAAGGCAGATAGTCCTAATTATCATAGCCGTCCTACTGGCCATCATCTTGGTAGTCTCCTTCATAGTCTGGCCATGAGAATAGCCAGGGACAAAAGCCATGAGTACTCTTTAAGTACTCGCAAACTACCACTAACAAGTAGTATAGTTCCAAATTAAAGTGCTAACTCTAAGTTTAACTATCAAGTTAAGTTTGAAACCTAAGCTAAGTTCAGAAACAAAGAAAGATAAAATAAGGTTCTAGAATTACTTAAGTTGGCAAGCTATTATCATAGTCACAACCCTGTTGTGGTCAAGTCAAGATTCATCAATCATTTCATAAGTCATTTTGAAAACATCTGACAACGAAACAGTATGGCCATTCCAACTGTCCATAACCGCAGACGCGGCTATTCGAATATTTTGACACTCTGCAGAGGTGGTACACTTTCACCACAAGATTCGATACATCTGTTAGGGGTAACCCTGAATCATCATACTTAGTATGCAGATAATCAAACTAACCTTTCCATTACACACCCTAGTATAAGCAGCTCTCCTATGAGTATGGCCTCCCAACCATGACCATCTGTCATCTTGGGCACTACATAGGTGGACAACATTGAGAGGTAGCCTCAGCTCAAACCTCTCCCGCGAGGGAACTAGTACTAATGCATATAAATTTCTGGCTAAGCCTTACCCAATTCAGGTATTGTGGTTGTATGGTAAATTTGGAATGGTATCGCATCCGAATCCAATCATCAGTTTTGTAAAAGGGTTTAAGACTCATGCCTCAACATTTTCACCATCATAAACCATTTGTGTTCTTCAACACATGTCAAAACATCTCAATAGAATGACTCATCATTCCAAGGTTTTCATAATTCATTTTTTTACCAAGTATTCCCATCTAAAGTAACTCAAGTTTTTATCTACTCTAAACTACTAAGTTAAGAGTGTTCACTAAGGTGGAAAGATGGGATCAATCTCATGCCATAGAATGACATCTAAGTTATCTAAATAGGTCAAGTTTTATACTCTTTATGCTACCTTCAAAACAAGTAAAGGACTTTGGTAAAGTAAAGGAAGTAAAGCTTGGAAAATAATACTTGGGGTAAGTAATAGTCAAAGTGGTATAACCAAGGCATGCCTAAAGCATCTACTTGGATTGTCTAGCTTGCAAGGGTTAGCTTGCATTGTTAATGGTGGCTTGCCTTGTGCAGTGCAGTGGTTGAAGTTTTCTTCCTCCTCTTGATAGAACTCCTCCTCGAAAGCTTGGTCGGTACTATCGTCTATAAATACATACGGAGTACACAATCACTAAACAATACTTAACTAGTCTAATTAGCACTCTAAGGCACACATTTGATGATCTATTATCATCACAAGCATCACAAGTTTTATTAACTAGTTTCATTCTTTTTATTTAAGAAAAGTAATTTCTACTCATTGAAAAATTAACTAAGATTTAATATTCACCACTTAAAATATGGGATCATGTGGACACATGTCATCACCACATATGATAACATGTGGGAATATGATTTAAAGGTTGGATCATATTTACTTAAGTTTAAGTTGATTATTTAATGATTTAAAGGGACTAGAAATGCCTATATAGCATTATTTTGGTACTAGTCCAAAGTTACTGCATGTATACCCTGATATTATTACATATTCAGATAGGTATGGTTAAATGTAATTTTTCAGAGTTGGAATCAACTCAAAAGCTAAATTGGTTGATTTTATAAAAATGTTGTAAGGTGCAAAAGCTTCTGTCTTGTTATTTTTACTAGGAGATATCTCTAGCTCTAATTGAATTAAATCCAACGGGCTTGGGTAGATGTTTTCAGTAGCTTTCTACACAATTGGAATCACTCCATTGGAATTTGTAAATCTCTCTGAATTGATTTTTAAACTAAGGGACATAACTAGGTTTAAACTAAATAGAAAAATCTAGGTTTGAATTAAATGGGTCACGCGAGAAAGTAAACGGGCCGGCCTAGTGGCGTTCCGCGGCACAGAGAACAGCTGACAGGGGGGTCCACCGGTCAGTGGCTCTTTACACGTGCAGCGGTACGGGGCAATGTGGGCCGTTAGATTAGAACTAGGATCTATGGCTGGGGCTCGTCGTCGACGACGGACAGGTCGTCGGCGAGGTCTAACCCTAGCGACTCGGTGGGGGTGCTCAGGGGGCATACCAGGACTCCAGCGACGACGGCGAGGCGGCAAACAAACGTGCTGTCGACGGCGGGCTCAGGGGTGGTCGCGGCAGCTCCTGGGGTGGACGAAATCGACGGCGCCTTCTCCTCCTCTGCAGCGGGCTTCTCCGGCCAAATTCCGGCGAACAAGTGCTCGAGCTGCTCTGACTAGAGGTGGGGAAGGACCAGTGAGGAGAGGGGAGTGGAGTGGTGTGAGTCTTTGGTGCTGGGGAGGGATCCTTTTATAGGCGCGGCTCAGCGACAGAGAAGCATGGGCGGTGATCGCCGGTGACGACGGCACAGCGAGCTAGAGGCGTGGGCGGTGTGCTAGGACGGTGGGCGGTGCCCTGGCGAGTGTCACGATGGTGCTTGTGCAGTGGTTTGCGGTCGGGGAAAGTGAAGAGCGCGGTGCGCACTAAGTCTCTGCCGACGGCGAGTTTTACGACGGCCGATGACTACGGGGTACGGTCGGGGGAATGGGCGTGTTCGTTAGCTTGCTAGGCCGGTGGGGATCGTGTAGACGGGCGGCTGGAGCGAGGGGTGGTCTGGTCGAGCGGGGGACCGTGCGCGCTCTGCGGCGGCGTCGGCATGGCCGACAGACTCTGGGTGCAGCGGTTCTTGGCTGTTCTGGTCGCGGTCCTCGGGCTAGGGCTGGTTGGGTGGTGGAGGTGGACCACTGGCTACCTCCAGGACATGGTGGATGGCGCTGGCGGCGGCTGTGGCGTGCTGTCGCCGGTGAGGTGCCCAAATGGGGGCTCGGCCTTAATGGCCATGACCATTTGGTCGTGGCACAGTGAGTGGCTGGGCTAGAGAGGGGTAGGGGAGTGTATGGGTTGGCTCTGGTTGCAAAATAGGGAACCAATTTGGATCAAACACTGCTCCAAATAGTGTTTTGTGTCTTAATTGAATTCTGTCCGCCAAGTATTTGTGAAAATGGCCGAAAGAAATCAAGTTCGGAATTTTTGGATGATTTTTGGTGGGTTTGTTAGACACATGCTTAAGCCTCTGTGGTTGCTTGGGTTTTGAAAATGGAGCTTATTTGAGTGGTTTTTGAATAAGTGGGATCTTCCCATATGAACTAGATTCAATTTTCAAATGCCATTTAAAATTAGTGTTTGCAAGTTTTTCGTAGATCACAAAGTGGGCCTTGGTACACTACTACATGTACTAGCAAGGGGTGCAAAGATCCACAATTGTTTCTGTTAGTTTTTGAGTACTAGGAATAGCTAAAGTAGGCATGTTGATTAAAATGGCACAAATGACCATTTCTTTCATTTATTCGTTTTGATTTGTTTTTCTTTGGGATTTGTTTGGGAATGATCTAGATGAGGTTTATTTCACCTAAGAATCATTCTACAAGCAATGGATCACTTAAACAAGGCAATTCAAATCAACTCTTATTTTA
Organism: Avena insularis; assembly: GCA_023614405.1. Lineage (NCBI taxonomy): Eukaryota > Viridiplantae > Streptophyta > Magnoliopsida > Poales > Poaceae > Avena > Avena insularis. Next base: position 204,964,460 of record CM042694.1, read on the forward strand.
AATGCACACATATATGAATGCTTTAATAATTTCAATTGGAAAAGTTTTTGTTAAATTTTGATGATTTGGATCTTAATAACCTTCGATTTAAGTTTTGGGATGTTACAACGAAATAGCCCCTCCTGCGAGAGTGAAGACGTATCCTGTCGTGGACTTTCGATCGTCTCGGTCTCCCACAAAAACATCGTCTGAGTATCCTCTTATTTCTAGAGAATCAGACCTTCTATATGTTAGCATGAGGTCTTTTGTGCCTTGCGCAGTGTGGAGAGTGCCGCCAGGAATTCAATGCGTCACAAGATGTAGATATCGCCCGGTGGCATGATGAAAAAGGATTTGATTAAAGTGGTGTTCACCATCTCTTCGAGTATAGTTTGTACTTTCTTTATGTGGAAGTATCACTCGTAATTGATCTCTTCTGTTTCGTGCGGCGAGCTGCAAATCCAAACATGTTCACAAATTAGTACTAATCTCTCAATGGACGGCTCTTTCTGTCCGATCTCTGTACGATTCAAAATCTGCTGGTCTGATGCGTGTGTATAGCACAGTTCATCTCTGAATATCAATCTACCAGACCAAAACTATGTTAAAAAAAAATTGAACTACTCCACAAATGGAATGATGGATTACATCCTAGCTCTCTAAGGCGATGTTTTTCAAGAGACGTAATTCTGATTCAGTAATTGTAGGCAGTCTTCTATCTCAGCATCATTCTTTCAATTAATTTCTGAGAACAACAGATCGACTTCGTCGATTGAACATGAAGTTACTATAATCAGTAACCTATGTAGCTTACACAAGAAGATTAACATTTCAGGATAAATAATGTCAATGCCTACTTCAGTTTACCCTTAACTATATTAAAATGGGCATTTTCGTCCATCCGTAATTTTTTTTTAGATTCGTCCGTCCATGAGCAAGGTAGTCGCCTCGACATTCGATGAGCGGAAAATCACGCGAAGGCCGTCGGGTAGCCATCTTCCCAGGAGTACCACCCATATGGTTGTTGGCACCTGCCGACCTGCGCATTCCCTGATGTCTGATGGTCATTTGTCTTATGCGTTTTGTTAAGTGTCAACATATAGTGCTACTATGATCTGAAAGGCGCTAATATTATGTCTTACATATAAGACATTGCGTAGAGATACTACATATTGTCTTTACATTTTACTCCTCTATTTCAAATTAATTAACATAGCTTTGTCTAGATATTATCTAGATATATGATATCTAGACAAAACTGTGTCAATTAATTTGGAACGTAGGTAGTATGAGACAATTATAGCATAGTACTCAGCACAAATGATGCAAGCAGCGCCTATAATGCGTGGCCACCGTATTGATCTTAAATAGTCTCATTCAGAGCCATTGCATTAAATTTTCTTTTTGATAAAGTAGTTTTAGTAGCACCGAGAAATCTATATCTGTTGGTAGTGACATGTTTTGTGCAGAATCTCCTACTACGAAACGGGAATTGAACACACGATGGCAATAGTGCGAAAAAATTCCATATTATTTATTCTATTTTCCAAGGTAAGTGCTCCAGATGCAACTACTTTAGTTGATATAGTGAGTGGAACCTAATTATCAGTTTCCTTGAATACTACATGATAAAACCAACAATTCTACAAAGAGTTGATAATTACACTTGAATTAGTAAGTCTAAAGACAACTGAAACTTAATGGAACCGTTTAACCATGCACTCTTGTAGCTATGGAAACTCCGTGTTCAGCGAGAGACAAACTCATCATCAGTTACCTCCACGATATTCAAAATACCCTTTTCTCTAATTGGAGCTCAATTTTACTTTGGGCTCATCATTCCCTTCCATTCCCTGTGCTATCCATGATGAGTTTTTAGGCAGAAAAACATCATTGTCACCAATGTCCCGCACATTAGTTTACATTATGCGTTTTGACTAAAAAAAGCACGTGCGCACGGGAGCGTGCTCGACTCTGTCGCCGGTGCATGCACGTGGCAAACTGTCTGGCGTGGTTTCCCCAGTCCTTTGTATGCGTGACACGTGGAGGCTATGGATAGACACTCGTTAACTTTTCCTATTCTTTTGTGGATCTGAACCCAAAAAAATAAATATCTTTGATTCGAAAATCCAAATCATGATCAGTTTTTGCGGCTATGCTAGTTGCGTCGAGATCTACAAAACAAGATCCCTCGTTAATAGGTTTCGATGAATTTTTTTCTGTACTGCATTTATTGCCTACGTTGCACTGCCTTCAGTTCTGTAGTGCACCGAAAGTGTTATGATAGTGCACTATCCCTGCACTGTCTTGTTGTACTGTGTTGTACTGCCATATTGTACGCGGTTGGACTGCCTTCGGTTGCAGCACATGGTGCAGTGTCCTGGCAGTGCACTGCCTTGTTGTACTATGTTGCACTGCCTTAGATCCCAGTGCACGGCGCAGTGTTATGGCAGTGCACCGCCTGTGTACTGTCTTGCTATACTCCGTTGCACTGCCTTGGGACGCGGTGTCATGGCAGTGCATTGCCTGTGTACTGCCTTATTGTACTGTGTTGCACTGCACTGGGAATGCAATGTATGGCGTGGTGTCATGGTAGTGCACCACCTGTACACTACTTCTGGTTATGCGTTGCACTGCCTTGGATCATGGCAGTGCGCCACCGTGTTCTGTATTTTGTACTGCATTGCACTGACTGTGGTCGCATAGCACTGCCACTTTTTTCTCTTTGAGTTTGCATGTAGCCACCAACGGTACGATTCGGCAAAAAAAAAGTGGCACGTAATAGTAGTAGAAGCTAACCAGAAAGAGAAAAGGAGCACGCAACAAAAAATCAAACATGGGAATAGGCAATAGGCAAGTAGGAGGACACCTAGCTAGGCTACATCAAGATAGCAGGCTAGCTACGCGCGCCAGTAGTGTAGCTTAGCTACATGCGCTGCGATTGGTGTGAATTGATCAGGACTAGCTCCAGTATCACACGCGCGGCCAGCCGGACTACCGCGCAGCCACGTGGCGTGCAGTTTGGGGGGCGGGGCTTTTCACGCATGCTTCCGTGTGAGTCCTGGAGCGCGTCCTCTCACTAGTCATGCCCTACATTATGATATATTTGACGACCCACGCCCTCCCTCCCCCCACCCCCCGAGGACTATAGGTGCCGCCACCCACCTCCAGCCCAACCAGCCTTCTCCACCCTCTTTACCCTGTCGCCGCCACTAGCCAGGCCAGGCGGCGTTGAAGAGGCCCAGATTGGGGCCCGTAGGGCCCCATATGGGTCTTGGGCAGGCCTGTGTGCCCTAGGATCCACCTGATCTGCAAGCGTCGGCGGTGTAGTTTTGTGCAAGGTTCAGTGGTGTCCACGACCAGCCTGTTGCAGCGTGGTTGCGGGCTTTATGGGTCCGTTGGGCCTGGCCGGACCCTCTTGGGATTGGTATGCCTCCGTGGAGGCTTTACGGGCTCGCTGGGCTCAGCCAAACCAAATTGGGACTGGTGTGCCTATGGTCGTGTCCGGTCGACTACCGCTTATTGCGGTGGAGGTAGTTCCCTCCCGCGTGGTTGTGGTACTGTTGACCCGACTCGAACTACTTCTTGCCCTGTTTTGCAGACCCCGTGATGGTAACCTTGGTGATACGATGATGGTGGCTTCGGGATCGTGGTGGCGCATGCTCATGGACGGCTAGTTTGGTGGTGGCGAGCCCTCAACCTCGCGAGGCTCCTTTCCATGGTTCGCCTAGGGGTTGTGGAAAGGGTTTCGGGAGAAATCCTTGTCAGCTTGCCCAACACCAATGTGGTGCCACCCTCGGGTGGCATCCTTCCTCTATGGAGGGCATCCGGGCTACCCTTCCCCTACTTCCCTCTATGTGCCGGGGAAAACCCTAGGACCGGTCTCTGGTTCGGGTAGCAACGGTTGTTTTCCCTCTTGAGGGTGTTGCTTGGTGCCTAACGAGTCATTGCAAGGAGCGTGACAGGACTTATCAGGAGGGCGCAGCGGTGGTGGGACACCCTCATCTAGTTGATCCGTCTCAGTGTCCATTTTGTTTCTTCTTTATTTCTTCTAGGCGTGTGTTTGCTGCCCAGCATTTTCTTTCTTTTGGAACTATCATGGTTGTATCGTTTGGTTGTTGTATTGATATAGCGGGTCAAAATCCTATTTCGAGATTATGGTATATTACTATAAACATTCTTAATCAAGAAAGCATTTTTTGTGATTTGTAGATTCTCTCTCTCTCTCTCTATCTATCTATCTATCTATCTATCTATCTCTCTCTTATTTGAGATGTTTTCCCTTTGTAGTAAATTGTAGTTGTGTCCACTAGTGTAGAGTATGTAATCTAATTTAATGTAATACTAAAAAGAGAAACAACCGGCGAGATAACATATATTGCTTCATCTTAGTTAAGTACGAATGAGCAGGAAAAAACAAAACAAACAACAAACTGATACAACTAAGAAGAATCTCAAAGCAGTTCAACTTTATCATTTATTTGCATATTATCAATTTCAACTGTTGTTGTGTAGAAATATGACTTTTAAAACATGTTTACAAAGTCTCAAAAGGTTAAACACTATATATAAATCATGTCCACCAAAATATTAGAGAAGAAGAAATAGAGAAGGCAAACTAATCACACACACTTAAATTTAAAATGTTTCGAAACAAAGCATTGGATCCAATAGATAATTCACGCACGCATAAATATATATTTTTATGTTCTCACATTCAAAAATTTATGTTTTGTATACTAATAATTATGTTCATATTTATCAGAAACATAGAAAAATCGACATAAAAATACAATTCATGAGTCATTATAGTGTAAAAAACATAGAAGATATGTATTTTACGTCAAATTTATATATGACATGTAAAAAAAAAATTACGACATGTCTAAATTTTCTTATGTTCTTCTTGACTTCCGAGGTAAGAGAAAATTTATGTGACGTAAAAATTATGTACGGTTTGAAAGATAGAGGGTAAGTGAAGAATAACTATTCTACACCCTAGTTGTCTAAACGTCCATGCATTAGACTGAACTACAACACACCAAGACTAGATTAGCCTCATACAGTGCTCCTGCGTCGATGGTTGGATGTGTTGTGTCATATGTTATATGTTATATGAATTGGACAAAAACTATCATAGGCATACAACCTCCCGATGATATATCTTTAGAGCTCTAAGCTCCCTTGAATTGAAGGTCTCTGGTTATTCCGCTGTTTTTAGGAGGTTGTTACCTTGCTATGTGGGTCCTTTGCTTCGGATTGCTCCTAGGCATGGATGATGGTGGCCTCTGGTTTACTCCGTTGTGTTTTTAAGAGGTTATTGCCTTGTTGTGTGGGTCCTTTTGCTTGGTTGCTCCTATGTGTATGTACGTAGACAAGGTTTGTTCAAATAAACGGTTCGAGTCTGGCGTGGATGATGGTGTGTCTACGCCTCGCCCAGTTATGATACTTTTTATTCCACTCGCAAAATAGACTGGCTAAGAAGAATAAATATACTATATTAATTTCTTAATAGTTACACAAAATATTTAATCCGAGAACATAAATAATATTCACATCTAAGAATAAATTTGTTCCCTTGGTACAAAATAATATACATGTTCATCAGTATGAAAACTTTAAATTGGTCTCAACAATGTTCATTGGTACGAAAAATGTCCATCGGTCTAGAAAAATTTAACGGTTGAAAAATGTTCATAGCATTCATAAGACTAAAATATGTTTATGTGTTCCACAAAAAATATTCATATATCTTTAAAGTCAAAAAATAAATATGAGTATAAAAAACAAGAAAAAGGAAAAAATAAAACAAGAACAAAATGAAAAAACTGAAAAAATGAAGAATGAAAATAAAAGAAAGTAAAAAATAGTGGAAAATGAAATGAAATATTTTGAATAAAAACCATGACAAATTATAGAAAATTTAGAGTAAAATTGTAAAATGAGAAGAAAGTAGAAAACAAAGATATAGTAAAAATAAAAGAAAGAAGAATCCTTAAAAAAATTATGTTTGTCCTCCATTTGTGCTACTCGTGGCTCCGCTAGGTTCGATACTGCTGTGTTGCATCTTTTTGTTGTGTTTTTGCTACTGACGTCTTTGTTTTTTTCCTCATGTGCTATATGTTTGTGAGGTTCCTGGCGGAACAAGCCGAGATCCACAACAAACCGAATACAAAACAATATATACACCAACACATGAGCACCCCTGCCACATAATTTAATGTCATTAGCAGAGAACGGCACGGCAAAGCGCGTTGGATCCATCTAGTTTATTAACGCATGAAGAAGCAATTCCTACACTCTCAAGGGAGATAAACGGAATCAAAGAATTCACTATCAAAGCAAGTACAATAATGGGCTGCTAACATGACATTTTTGTCTACGTGGAGGAGAGAGAAGAGAAAAAGAAGAGTTGGCTCTTAGACTAGCCATAAAGGGGAGTATCATAGCTAGTATCATGCATGCCATGTTAGAAAAAATTTGATATAACACAACAGTTAATGAATAAAGAGATGGTTAGAATATCATAGGTAGATACTGTATCATAACATAGCACGTAAAACTAGAAATCCTAATGAAAAGTAACTCTTATACATAATTTTACGTTGAGATTCTACAAATCAATAAATATACTACTATTACATGATACAATGCATTATAGAGATAGTATCACAATAATACCATATACATGATACTACCCACTATGGTTAGCCAAGCAAGTTCAATAGTATAGCCTGTTGTTGGCTATAACCAAGTGCCAACAGCGGCAATGTTAGATCCTTTGAGTCTATAGAGGCTCAAGGTGATGCTGTATCTAATGGAGGGCAAGCTACAAGAGCCAAAAAAACATAAGGGACCAAAATGTGTTCGTTATGATCGGGCAGGATCTCATTTGAATGATCGCATCACACTTTTTGGGTGATATATGTCATTCCCCTTATCATCTTTCAAATGTGTGTCCTATTCTTTCTGCACCTAGGAAAACTATGAAAATGTATGGATTTTATCATGAAAGGTTGATGTTCTTTGAAGCCCCTATGACTGGTAATATTCTTCCTCGTGTGGAGAATACAAGGTTGAGTAGAGTTACTATTTATGATGGTACTATGACCCTTCTAGAGATTGTTTCTCAGTTGCAATGGATTGTACCAGATGAAAATTATGATTGTTGGAATGTTTTCCAAGTTGGAGAAAATGTGTATCAAGTGAACTTTCCTAGTAAGAAAGGTATTACTACTGCTCAGCATTTTGGGACTTACAAGGTCAGAAATAGCACTTGCTCCATGACTTTTGAATCATCGAAATCTGAAGTACAACCACCTAGGACTATTGGCAAGGTGTGGGTTTTAGTGCATGACTTACCTTTAGTGGCTCTAGATGATTATTTGAACCTATGGGCTATTGGTACTCTCTTTAGCAAGACTGTTGATATTGACATGAACTACACTAGAGAGAATGGGGTTCTCGGACGGTTTGTGGCTTGCATGGATCCTAGCTTCATCCCTGAACGGATGGACTTTTTGTTTAAAGATGAATTTTCCAATCCTCGTTTCCAAGTTGAAGGGGAACCTTTAGCACCTTTGTTGGATGATATTTTAATGGATGAGGCTAATGGAGATGATGGTGACCATAACACTAGCAATCCGAATGGAGGCTCTGATGTTAACTTTGATGGGGATGCGAACCTTCCTCATAATGGTAATATTGATGAGAGTAATGAGATGCAACATGACACAGCAGCACAACCCCCTCATCAACAAGATGATTTAGGACTCAACATAACTTTCGGATCTTTGACTTCCACGCCTGCTGTGGAGGATCGGTTAGTGCGGTCTGCTCCTACTATGCATATGTCATCGCGTAGGGAAGGTACTCATCATGACTCCACTACTTTTTTAGTAATCTTTTATTTAACAATGCTATTGAACCAACCTCCATTTTTGTAGCTACTCTTGTGGCCTAGTCGGGTGATGATGCCCAAGTGACTGGGAGTTTGGGTGGTGAAAATACCCATATTTCTATTTGTACTAATGGTAATAATATTTGTGAATCTTTTTTGCATATTGTTACCTCTAAAGATTGCTTATGTGCACCAACATGTAAACCTTTTATAGAAGTGGTAGCTGATTGACAAAGGGTGTGGAGAGTGCTACTCCGTTTACACCTAAAGGTACAATTGCTAAAAAGGTTTTGCGTCTTGACTCACATAAAGCTTCTATTTTGTTTTTAAATATTTCGTAGATGTCAGCGTTGGATTTGCATGATGGTTCGGCATGTGATATGAACAATACTTCTCCCGCGTCCGCTTTCATCGGCTCGGGGCAGGCTGGCTTGGAACCACGATAGCCTGCTGTGTCGTTGTGGTAGCCTATTGTGCTATCGCGGCAGGGCCAGCTCTGACACAAAGCATCGCCTTGGTCACCTAAAACTTGAAGGAGATATGCCCTAGAGGCCAATAAATAATTTTTTTATTGTTATATCTCTATGTGTTCATATTAGTTTTGTATCATGCTATAACTATATATAGAGGCAACACAAATACAGGTGTGGTATATAAACAACCAGGTCCCTAGTATCCTCTAGTACTATTTCATTGGCTAGATGATGATTCAGGTTTTCCGATCATGGACTTAACATAAAATAGTCACCCGACAACGAGGTCACTTAATAAAGTGATGGACACACACCCGACCATAGATTTGCAACGTGATCCAGTCACAAAGTTCAATGTTGTGATATCTAGCAAAGCATAGTAACTTAATCCTTCGACCGTGAGATCATGTTTAATCACTATCTCCCGCGGCTGCTTTGATCGCATCAACTGTCATGTATGTAATTGGGTGACCATAAAGGTGTGTTTTAGGTATTCTAGAGGAATGGTCGAGGCGTGTGATTGAGATCGGGATTTGTCTATCCGAGTGATGGATAGATACTCTATACCCACTCGGTGAGACCACATCAATGAGCTTTCAAGCAAGTGATTAGGTCACGGGGATGTATTATCAGGGAACGAGTAAAAGCATTTGTCAGTAACAAGATTGTACTATATGAGATACATGATATCAGGTCTTGGACAAAGCAGGTATCATTGTGCAAAGGGAGTAAGACTCGAAGTTTAGAAGCTACAAGCGAGCAACACTATGTCGTGGAATAAGCAGGGATCATCACGTATTTCTAGATACCGCTGATGATCAATCATCGGGGAGTGATCTCCTTCATACCTAAATATGCTGGAACCATATGGGTGTCACACTAATGGTTAATCGATGCCGCGAGTTGATCTAATACTGGTGGAGAAATAGGAAGAGATAATCGGAATGGTTCCGGAGAGAATACCGAAGTGTTCAGACTCTGTTCAAAAGGTGTTTTGAACAAGTTAAATAATATATTTAATATTTAGTTATTAATTAATATTAAATATGAAAATTATTAAAATAAAAGAAAAAGGAAAAATCCCCACATGGGCCTTCCCTAGTAGGGAAGAGGGCCCAAATGGGAGGGCCAAGGGCCCTAGGGGCCAAGCGGCTAGGGTGGGGAGGTTCCCACCTTCCGGCCACCCTAGGTGGGCCAAGGCATGCGGGTGGGGTCCATCCCACCGCTGGCTGATGGCTCAATGCACGGCGCCCAGAAAAATGCTTGATGGCGGTGTTGATGTAGAGCTCGTTGGGAACTCCAAGAGGAAGGTATGATGAGCACAGCAGCAAGTTTCCCTCAGTTATGAAACCAAGGTTTAATCGAACTAGTAGGATCAAGGAAACACCCCAAAGGTGTTACTAGCTGAGCTTTGGCAGGGGCACTACCGGTGTTAGTAGAAACGTGGAGACCTGCACAACACAACCACGGAACTTTGTCCCCAACTTGCGATGACGTTGTCAATCTCACCGTGTTTTGCGGAAAACAAAGGATTAAACGTATCGAATGGAAAGAAGTAAAAGTTTGCAGAAAGTAAACACAAAGAAGAAAAAGTTTATAGATTGTATGTAAAGAAAAAGGACCGGGATCAATAGTTCACTAGAGGTGGCTCTCCTTAAGATAGATAACATGCTGGGTGAACAAATTACAGCGGGGCAATTGACAAACACCGAGAAAGCAATACATGCATATACTAATAATCTTGACTCCTTTGAGACTTGATTGGGAATTACAACATTATACATAGACCGCCATCCAACTGCATCTATGACTAATAATCCACCTTCAGGTTATCATCCGAACCCCCTCCAGTATTAAGTTGCAAGCAACAGATTATTGCTTTACGAACTGCGTGTAAAGTAAACAATGCGATTGTTCTATGAACAAAGGATTATTGTTTTCTCCCTAGTAGCAACAACACATCTAGTACCTTAGAGATTTCCATCACTTCCCCAGATTACTAGAGGCACTATCGAGCATAAATAGTAACTCTTGGAGTTGCTAGCATCTAGTTGGCCAATATAGCTACTAACAACGGAAAGCATGCAAGATCACAAATAACAAAGACATGATAGAATCAATAATCAATCTGAAATAGCATCTCGATATCCATCGGGTCCCTGCAAACACAACATGCAGAATTACAAATAGAGGATCTTGATCATGAACGGAGCTCACAAGATCTAGACATGAAAGCACAAAGGAGGAGAACCAGCCATCTAGCTACTACATGGATCCGTAGTCCAAGGATGAACTATTCACGCATCACACCGGAGGCTTGCATGGTGATGAAGAAGGCCTCCAGGGTGAAATCCCCTCTCCGGCAGGGTGCCGGGAAGAGCTTCAGATCCCTCCAGATCTAGGGATGGAGATGACGGCGGCTACAGACTCTTTCGTGGATTTTTGATCGGGTACTTAGGGTTTTCGTCCTGAGGGCATCTTATAGTCGGAAGGGGAGGCCGAGGGGGTGCCTGGGCTGGCCACACCACCTCCTGGCGCGGGCCAGGCCTGGCCGCGCGACCAGGTGGTGTGGCCGCCCTCTGGCCCCTATCCGTCTCGTATTCGGGCACTTGATGACTTCCGGAAAAATAGGCACTTTGGCTTTTGTCCCGTCCAATTCCGAGAATATTCATTTTTTGACTTTCCTAGAACCAAAAACAGCAGAAAACAGGCAGCTAGCACTGTGGCTCTTGTTAATAGGTTAGTCCAATAAATCATATGAAAAGTACTCCAAAGTTGGAACAAAACAAAAGAAAGTGGATAAAACCAAGCATGGAACATCAAAAATTATAGATACATTTGCAATGTATCAACATCCCCAAGCTTAACTCCTGCTCGTCCTCGAGTAGGTAAGTGATAAAAAGAAAGAATAATTTTTGAGGTGACATGCACCGTTAAAGACTTGATCAAAGTATTTGCAAAACATTCAAAGCTGGGATCATAGTACTTCAATCATAACATGAAAGACAAAGTTCTAGCAATAAGCAAAGAAACTATGATGCAACATGAAAAGGCACAAACAAAAGATTCATGAATAACATGCTTTGCAAGACGTTTGTTTGTTTCACATAAAGAAAACATAGCATAATAGCATTTAGCTTGTCCCTCAATAGAGTAGCAAATATAAATGCATAGGACACCTTCAAAGTTCATAAGAGTGACTAGATACAATAGTTTAAAACAAGCAATATCAAGTTATGCATCAATCAACTAGTCTTGGGACAATGCACATAGAACTAAGAATGGCCACTATGCTCTCAAAGTAGGTGCATAAAGATAGAAGGTGGAGACTCAATATAATGGTGGAAGAAAGGCCTTTTGTAAAAGGAAGTAGGGATTCAAGTCTCATAAAGATCTTCCAAAAATTATGGTACTTATAACTTTCAGCTCTCATTGCCCCTATCATAAGCATCTTGAAGTGATTAAGGTTAAAGTGGACAAACTATGGTGTACATGCTTGACGAAGTATAAGTTAGAAATCTCATGTCCCTTGTATACGAGGGTCGCTCCTCATGCTACTCAAGTTTAGTCACCGATAAGTTCTTGTCATTGTAAGTATATGTGTATCATAGAGAACCGCCAATGGGGTACCCCTTGCCCGATGATACGGAAGAATCCCCATATCAAAATGACAAGGCAAGCAGACAACGAGCATCTCAGCATTCTTCTTATTTACCATGGGAATATGGTGCTTTTTTTCTCTCTTTCCTCTTTTCATAGTATCTCTTTTTTTCTTTTTTTCTCAATATAGGACTCTTTTTTTATCAGAAGAATGCTTCATAGACAGCTCATTATGGTTACGTTGTAGGTTTCCACCATGTCAGCATGGATTAGACCAGCTGCCCAGGCGTTTCTCTAACACATATACATAACTCCATGGACTTACAAGCTCCCCTTTCATTTCACACCGATGACATCCATATACAAAAGAGCATGATATCAACTAGGTACAAGTACCAAGTGCAATGTTGAAAGCGTTCCCCATGAAAGCATGGTTCTGCTAATTCCCAACAAATAAGTGCAAGCATATACAACACAGAAGACACAATGGTTCATGTTTATTAAGGGCAAGAAAAATAAAGTGTGCCATCAAGTTCGTGAGATCTTTAATCACTAGTTTTCTCATAACAAGTTTAATTTGGAAGGTAAACAAAAGCATGAATATACTTGGAATAGCATAAGCTAGTAGGTAGGTATGGTGGACTCTTCGGAATAACTTGGTTTAGGGAGTTGGATGCATGAGTGGAACTCATACTTGGTTGTGGAGGCTAGCAAAAGACTGGGAGCGACAAACTAAGAGAGCAATAATGGCCATAATCATGCAGAGCGACAAAACATCATTGATCAAAGCATAAAGTGATACTACAAGTTGAAAACTAAAGGATAATAAAGGCTATGGTGACTTGAGATAGTCATAACATTGTGTGAGCATGTGCCAAGTCAACCCAAATAAAGCATCAAAGGAGAATACCACTATACTATGCTTTAATATGCTAAAACAACGCACGATTCATCCAAGGCACATTAAGCAATCTTAATTGTTTATAACAAGTCATGCTACAGCAAAGAATACTAAGCATAAGGCCAAAACAATACCAAGCATGGCATGACAAAGCATAGGCCACAGTCAAAAACAAGCTATTTTTACCACATAAGCATGAACTTTCCTACTCTTTTCCAAACCAAACCAAACTATTTGCAAACCAATGTATTAAAGAGGAGGGTCCAACCAATTTATTCAGCAAACTAAGCAAACAAAAGCAAATGAAAAACCAAAACAAAAACGAAAAGAATACGCTCCAAGAATAACACAAATATGCATGAAACAATAAAAATGAAGCGTTTGGAAGAAACCTGGGATTTTTATTGATGAAGAAGGGGATGCCTTGGGCATCCCCAAGCTTTGACGCTTGTACTTCTTGGATATTTCTTGGGGTGACACACGTGGCATCCCCAAGCTTGAGCTTTAGTCCATCCTTCATCTCATTACTCATTCCTTCCATACACCTGAAAATTTTCCTTCATACAAAACTTCACACAATCTTTATTAGCAACATTAGTGCACTCAAGATAAATAAGTCTTAAGGTTCAGTTATAACACCAAATAAAATTCCATTAGAACACTAGCTACTGCAGCACTTCCCTAAAAAAGCTCAATTCCCCAAAAGAACTCAAAAAGGAACCAACAAGAAGCAAATGCAGAAAATAGCAGAAATCTGTCAAAACATATCAGAAGGTAAATACAAATTTTTTCGAAGACCTTCTGTTGCTCAAATCAAAAAGTGTTGAACTAACGAAAGTTAGATAACAACCTGGGGCAGAAGCACAAAACATTACAGCTCAATCCGACATACAGAGCTCTCTCACGAATGTTTACGGTGAAGCACAAAAATCTGTTTCGGGACAGCAACTTTCCCAATCATTACTTCTCTCTCATTAGAGGTTACTCTTGGCACAAAAAGAAAATAAAAAGGATAAGGAGCGGTTATTACTGAAGTAATAACTTCTAAGACTCATCTAAAACTTTTGGGTTATCTCCCAATAAGTACTTTTCTTTAACGCCTTTAAGTTAGGCATAAGAAGCAAAGAAAGAATCAAGTGTTCTCAAATGAAGAAGCATTAAGACCAAATTTTGTTTTCATAGGAGAAGCAAAAGAAATCTTTTATCTCTTTTTAGGGAAGTGTTCTATACCTTTCTTGAGTGGGAGTTTATATTTAATGATGCCTTCTTTCATATCAATGATGGCACCAACAGTTCTAAGAAAAGGTCTTCCCAAAGTAATAGGACAAGAAGCATTGTATTCAACATCCAAAACATAGAAATCAATAGGGACATAGGAATTGTTAACCATAATAAGAACATCACTAAGACTCCCCATGAGTTTCTTTTTAACATTATCATCAAGTGGGACATTCAAATAGCAATCTTCAAGAGGAGGCAAATCAAGCATATCATAAATCCTTCTAGGCATAATAGAAACACTACTATCAAGATCACACAAAGCTTTGAAATCAAAGTCATTCACTTTCATATTAATGATGGGTTCCCAACCATCTTCTTGTTTTATAGGAATAGAAGCTTTATGTTTCATCTTTTCTTCTTTAATCTTTATGAGAGCATCAGTAATGTATTTTGTAAAGGCCATGTCCATAGCACTAGCATTAGGACTTCTATCAAGATTTTGTAGGAACTTAATAACTTCAGAGATATTGCAACCATCAAGATCAAAGTCAAATTTCTCATCTAAAGTAGTAGAACTATTACTAGCCTCAACACTAGTGGTGGTAATAGTAGAAACACTAATGTTTCTAGCAATTTCATCTTCTCTTTCCCACTTAGCATGTAATTCGGCTAATAGTCTAACATTTTCATCAATTCTTACTTGTATGGCATTAGTAGCTGCAAAGGGATTATCATTAGTTTCAGGTTTAGTAGCCATTTTATTCAAAGTAGATTGAGCTTCAGCTAAAGATGCTATATTTCTTTCAGCATTAGAGAGTTTTTCCTCAATAGTTTTATTGAAAGCAGTTTGTTTACTAATAAACTCTTTAAGCATAACTTCAAGTTCAGAGGGAGCACTCTTATTATTGTTGTAAGAATTTTCGTAAGCATTACCATTGTTGGGAGGATAAGGCTTATAATTGTTGTTACCAAAATTGTTCCTATAAGCATTGTTACCATAAGCATTGTTGCCAAAATTGTTATTTCTTATGAAGTTAACATCAACTTGCTCTTCTTGAGCAACCAAAGAAGCCAAAGGAACATTATTTGGATCTATATGGGCTTTCCCATTAACAAGCATAGACATAATAATATCAATTTTATCACTCAAGGAGGAGGTTTCCTCAACAGAATTTACCTTCTTACCTTGTGGAGCTCTCTCAGTATGCCATTCAGAATAATTAACCATCATATTGTCCAAAAGTTTTGTTGCAGCACCCAAAGTGATGGTCATAAAGGTACCTCTAGCAGCAGAATCCAATAGGTTCCTTGAAGAATAGTTCAATCCTGCATAAAAAGTTTGGATGATCATCTAAGCAGTCAGTCCATGAGTGGGACAATTCTTTACCAAAGATTTCATTCTTTCCCAAGCTTGAGCAACATGTTCATTATCAAGTTGTTTAAACTTCATTATTTCACTTCTCATAGATATAATCTTAGCAGGAGGATAGTATTTTCCAGTAAAAGCATCTTTGCATTTAGTCCAAGAATCAATACTATTCCTAGTTAAGGAATTCAACCATTCTTTAGCTTTTCCTCTCAAAGAGAAAGGAAACAATTTAAGCTTAATAATATCACCATCTATATCCCTATGCTTTTGCATCTCACAAAGTTCAACAAAGTTATTTAGATGGGAAGCAGCATCTTCATTACCAATACCAGAAAATTGTTCTCTCATAACAAGATTGAGCAAAGCAGGTTTTATCTCAAAGAAAGTATTTTCAGCCACAGGTGGAGCAATAGGTGTGCTCATAAAATCATTGTTGTTGGTGCTAGTGAAGTCACACAACTTAGTGTTTTCAAGAATAGTCATTTTTTTGGGGTTTCAAATAAGAAAGCAAACTTGTAAATCTATTTTTTTTTGTTTTTTGAATAACAAAACAAGCAAACAAAGCAAAAAGAAACTAAGCAAAACAAAAACAACAAAGTAAAGAGATGGGTTATGAGGGACTCCCCTTGTGAAGATGTCCTTGACTCCCCGGCAACGGCGCCAGAAAATCACTTGATGGCTCAATGCATGACGCCCAAAAAAATGCTTGATGGCGGTGTTGATCTAGAGCTCGTTGGGAACCCCAAGAGGAAGGTATGATGAGCATAACAACAAGTTTCCCTCAGTTATGAAACCAAGGTTTAATCGAACCAGTAGGAGCAAGGAAACACCGCAAAGGTGTTACTAGCTGAGCTTTGGCAGGGCGCACTACCGGTGCTAGTAGCAACGTGGAGACCTGCACAACACAACCATAGAACTTTGTCCCCAACTTGCGATGAGGTTGTCAATCTCACCGTGTTTTGCGGAAAACAAAGGATTAAACGTATCGAATGGAAAGAAGTAAAAGTTTGCAGAGAGTAAACACAAAGCAGAAAAAGTTTATAGATTATATGTAAAGAAAAAGGACCGGGATCCATAGTTCACTAGAGGTGGCTCTCCTTAAGATAGATAACTTGCTGGGTGAACAAATTACACCGGGGAAATTGACAAACACCGAGAAAGCAATACATGCATATACTAATCATCTTGACTCCTTTGAGACTTGATTGGGCATTACAACATTATACATAGACTGCCATCCAACTGCATCTATGACTAATAATCCACCTTCAGGTTATCATCCGAACCCCTCCAGTATTAAGTTGCAAGCAATAGGTTATTGCTTTACGAACTGCGTGTAAAGTAAACAATACAATTGTTCTATGAATAAAGGATTGTTGTTTTCTCCCTAGTAGCAATAGAAAATCTAGTACCTTAGAGATTTCTGTCACTTCCCCAGATTACCAGAGGCATGAACCCACTATCGAGCATAAATACTAACTCTTGGAGTTGCTAGCATCTACTTGGCCAAGATAGCTACTAACAACGGAAAGCATGCAAGATCACAAATAACAAAGACATGATAGAATCAATACACAATCTGAAATAGCATCTCAATATCCATCGGATCCCCGCAAACACAACATGCAGAATTACAAATAGATGATCTTGATCATGAACGGAGCTCACAAGATCTAGACATGAAAGCACAAAGGAGGAGAACCAGCCATCTAGGTACTACATGGATCCGTAGTCCAAGGATGAACTACTCACTCATCACACCGGAGGCTTGCATGGTCATGAAGAAGGCCTCCAGGGTGAAATCCCCTCTCCGGCAGGGTGCCGGGAAGAGCTTCAGATCCCTCCCGATCTAGGGATGGAGATGACATGCTGAGACTCTTTCGTGGATTTTTGATCGGGTACTTAGGGTTTTCGTCCCGAGGGCATCTTATAGTCAGAAGGGGAGGCCGAGGGGGTGCCTGGGCTGGCCATACCACCCCCTGGCGCGGGCCAGGCCTGGCCGCGCGGCCAGGTGGTGTGGCCGCCCTCTGGCCTCTCTCCGTCTCGTATTCTAGCACTTGATGACTTCTAGAAAAATAGGCACTTTGGCTTTTGTCTCATCCAATTCCGAGAATATTTATTTTCTGACTTTCCTGGAACCAAAAACAGCAGAAAACAGGCAGGTGGCACTGTGGCTCTTGTTAATAGGTTAGTCCAAGAAATCATATGAAAAGTACTCCAAAGTTGGAACAAAACACAAGAAAGTGGATAAAACCAAGCATGGAACATCAAAAATTATAGATACATTTGCAATGTATCACTGGCCACCTCCTCGGACCTCTCCCAAGCAATAGTCCCACCTCGAGACTTGGAGTGTGGGAGTAGCCTAGTTTTTCCTATATATAGGGGAGACATTCGCCCCAATTTCTCCAACTCAATCCCACAACTGGCACATGTCATTATCTCTCCTCCCTCTTAGCGTGTTCCCAAGTTAGGAACATGCTACACGAGGTAGAGGTTTCTCCACCCAGCGTAGGCCGTCGTGCTGTTGGAATCGGTCTGGATCTTCTTCTTTCGCGGCCTTGTTGGACCAGGGCTCGGAAGACGTCTTTACACCAGAGGCTTGTAAAGCTTGACGAGGCACCACCAATAGTGGGTCTTGACGCTTGGAGCCTTATGGACCTTGAGGTCTGCGATCCTCGGCTTCATCTGCAACGTTTGTGTAGGAATGTATTCCTGCTTACTCGGTCGTCGAAGGTATGATCACCGTATCCCGATCATTACAATACTTCTATATAAATAGATCTTGGGTTGGTGCATTCTTGTAGTAGGAAAATTTATTGTTTTCTGTCACAGAACCCCTTCAGTGGTATCAGAGCGATCTATATGTAGATGTTCTAGTACGAGTAGAACACATGTGGATTATGTGGGCATTGATTTTCTAGTTGCTACCATCCCACGTGTACTTGCTACTATCATGGCAATGTCAAATGAAGTGGCCCAGACCAACCCTACACGTAACCTTACATGAGAATGGTTCCAAGACTAACATACGGCTTGTACCATATAAGTGGCTGGCGGATGTCTGTCTTTCTGACATTAGTTGATATGGTACTTACAAAGGATGGTCCTAAAAAGGGATTAAAAGCGGCAACTAGTTAATCCACATTTTATGGTTGGATTCGTCCATAAGAAGCGGTTCTTGTGAGAAAACCCAATCAACCACATCAAACTTGCAAACAAAAAGTAGAAGCATCAAACTTTGTTTTGCAGGAGGGAAAGTGATGTGTGTGGTTTAGGTAAGTGTTTATGGGATACACAGCCAAAGGCAAGGTGGCACCGTGAACCTGGTGCAAATGCCGATGTTCACAATGGAGATCAAGACACCACAACCACAACATATGACATACATAACTGTATTCATTAGATGCTAGCTGTTGTGTGATCTTGTGTACTTAGTATTAGACTTACGACGGTACTATAATAAAATAATCCCTCATACTACAATTCCAATATTCGTGTTCTCCCACACGTGTGCACCACCAAGAAAGTTCGCAATTATTAAGCAAGCCGTGATGATCGGGTGCTAGACGTCTTTGTGATCTCATACGGTGGGTGTAAGCCATGTATGCACAACAATACACTGTGATTAAAATTTGCGAGCCTATCATGTACAGACATGGCCTCAGAACACAAATGACTGAAAGGTCAAGCATGAGTCACATGGAGATGGGATCGATATGATAATATCTACCCTGGCAGCTGTACCAAAGGCCATGATGATCAGGGATGGTGCGGTGTAAAGGGATCGTGTAGTCACTGAATGAATGTTGAGGGATGTTCATTTAAGTGAGAGTTATGGTGTTTTAGTATGACTAAATAAGAACCTGTATTTTGAACATATAAGATTAACTACTTTACAAATAATATTGCAGATGTCACGCGCTACCTTTAACCTTGGTCCCTTCCCTGAGAAAGAAAATCTGAAAACTGATGGGACGAACTTCACCGTCTGGTCCCACAACTTGATGATTCTCCTTGTTCCCAAGAAGATGTCCTACATACTTGAGTCCTCTATAGGTGACCAACCCACTGCCGCTGCCTCTCAAGCTGATAAAATGTTTATCAGCAGAACGCAGATGATAATGCATGTGTCCAGAGTGTCATGCTCTACGCCATGGATTAGCCAACTGATGACCCACAAGTATAGGGGGTGTATCGCAGTATTTTTGACAAGTAAGAGTGTCGAACCCAACGAGGAGAAGAAGGTGCTAGCTAGTGGTATGGATCAGGAATTCTTTGCAAATACTTAGCAAACGGATTTTTAGGGGTTTTGATAATGCAAAATAAAGTACGAGTAAATAAAAGACAATAAGAATAAATGCAGCAAGTGGCCCAATCCTTTATTCAGCAAAGGACAAGCCGGTTGTATTACTTAAGATTACCAAACGTTCTCAAGGACACATGGGAAGACTATCAAGTGCTTTCGCTTCATATAGTTGATTAATCTTCTTTAGCTTGCTAAGTGTTGTGTGGGTGAACCTGTGCTAATGTACCGACCTTCCTAGGACTAATACATACTTGTGATCATACCCCTTGCAAACATCCGTAAGTAAAAGAAAGTAATTAAGGTAGAAACCTAACCACAGCTTTAAACTCTAAGACCCTGACGTCCCTTGTGTAATGGTTTCCTAACGGGGGTTTAGGTTTCTGTCACCCCGGCAACCCCTACGATTAGTAGCCAAATACACAATGCATTCCCCTAGGCCCATATAGGTGAAGTGCCATGTAGTCAACGTTCACATGACACCACTACAAGAAGTACACCACAACTTAAATATCAAACCATTGAATCTTTCTCAACACAATTCCACTACTAACAACATGACTTCTCCCATGTCCTCAAGAACAAAACGAACTACTCACAAGACATCATATGGATAATGATAAGAGATGGAATAATGATGTATAACAATCTGAACATAAAAAATAATCCAACGGTTCCACTCAATAGCATCAACTACAAAGAGTAATCAACATCAGGAAAGTTTCCCCTAAGAACTATGCAAGATTCAACCCAATTGTTACAGCGATATGGAGATGGTGATGAGGGTGCTGATGATGATGATGATGGTGGTGGTGGTGATGATGATGATCCCGATGAAGTCCATCTTGATGGTGGTGTTGATGGCGATGATCTCCCCTCTCCAGGAAGGAATTCCTAGGCAAAAATCTGTCTGCCGAAGAGATCTTTCTCTCTCGGTGTCTTCCGCCCCGCAGAGGCGACGGAACCTTTATGTGGTTGCTCCCCAGGTATTAGGGTTCCGTGGAGATAATATACGCCAGAGAGGTGGGCAGGCGGCCACACCACTGGTGGCGCTGTGGTGGCCAAGGCCAGGTGGTGTGGGCCCCCTATGGCCCATCTCCACTCCTCCTTCGGGCAGTCTTCGTCTTCTGGAAAAATAGGATTTTCCATATATTTTCTCGGATTTTCTGATCTTCGCGAATTTTGCCTCCAAACAGCACCTTTTCCATCAGAATCCTGACTGCAGCGGTCCATGCTCCAAAAGTCATCAACCATGAAAACAGATGAAATTACATAAATATCATCTCTTAATATGAAATATATCAATGAATAATAGTAAATTATGATATAGAATAGTGATTCAAAATGGACGTATCAACTCCCCCCAAGCTTGGACTTCGCTTGTCCCCAAGCGAAACTGAGCTCAATAAACATGGCCTTAGGTTTATGGAGTGAAGAGTCGATAAAAGAATACAGACAAGAAGCATCACATTCATCAATACATAAGTCATAATAGAAGACAATTCACTATTATATAACTTAACTTGCAATGAGTAAAGGAAACACAATAAAGATACAAAAAGTGAATCATAATTGGTAATGGAAAACTTAGCTCTTGGTCGAAGAATAGTTGACAATTTGCTGGAGTTCACAAATAACTGATTTTCAATGATAGCTTTCAAAGTAGTAAACACCAAGATAAGAGCAATGTGCAAAACAAGGAACATAAGAAACATGATTGAATAAATCATAATATGAATGAATGAAACACAACAACTCAAAATACTTGCTGAGATAGAAAGGAATAGGTTTACTGACTCAACTAAAAAGTAAATGAAAGGCCCTTCACAGAGGGAAGTGGGGATTTCAAGTTTCATAAAGAGATCCCAAAAATTATGGTACTTATTAGTTTTCAGCTCTCATTGCCTGATACATTGCAAATGTATCTATAATTTTTGATGTTCCATGCTTGGTTTTATCCACTTTCTTGTGCTTTGTTCCAACTTTGGAGTACTTTCGTATGATTTCTTGGACTAACCTATTAACAAGAGCCACGATTACCATTCTGCTTTTCACTGTTTTGGGTTCCAGGAAAGTCAGAAAATGAATATTCTCGGAATTGGACGGGACAAAAAACCAAAGTGCCTATTTTTCCGGAAGTCATCAGATGCCAGAATACGAGACGGAGAGGGGCCAGAGGGCAGCCACACTACCTGGCCGCGCATTCAGGCTTGGCCCACGCCAGCGGGTAGTGTGGCCAGCCCAGGCACCCTCTCGGCCTCCCCTTCCGACTATAAGATGCCCTCGTGACGAAAACCCTAAGTCCCCGATCAAAAATCCACGAAAGAGTCTGTAGCCGCCGTCATCTCCATCCCTAGATCGAGAGGGATCTGAAGCTCTTCCCGGCACCCTACCGGAGAGGGGAATTCACCCTGGAGGCCTTCTTCATCACCATGCAAGCCTCCGGTGTGATGCATGAGTAGTTCATCCTTGGACTACGGATCCATGTAGTACCTAGATGGCTGGTTCTCCTCCTTTGTGCTTTCATGTTTAGATCTTGTGAGCTCCGTTCGTGATCAAGATCATCTATTTGTAATTCTTACATGTTGTGTTTGCGGGGATCCGATGGATATTGAGATGCTATTTCAGATTGATTATTGATTCTATCATGTCTTTGTTATTTGTGATCTTGCATGCTTTCCGTTGTTAGTAGCTATCTTGGCCAAGTAGATACTAGCAACTCCAAGAGTTAGTATTTATGCTCGATAGTGGGTTCATGCCTCTGGTAATCTGGGGAAGTGACAGAAATCTCTAAGGTACTAGATGTGCTGTTGCTACTAGGGAGAAAACAACAATCCTTTATTCATAGAACAATCGTATTGTTTACTTTACACGCAGTTCAGAAGCAATAACTGCTGTTGCAACTTAATATTGGAGGGGGTTCGGATGATAACCTGAAGGTGGATTATTAGTCATAGATGCAGTTGGATGGCGGTCTATGTATAATGTTGTAATGCCCAATCAAGTCTCAAAGGAGTTAAGATGATTAGTATATGCATGTATTGCTTTCTTGATGTTTGTCAATTGCCCCGCTGTAATTTGTTCACCCAGCATGTTATCTATCTTAAGGAGAGCCACCTCTAGTGAAGTATGGATCCCGGTCCTTTTTCTTTACATACAATCTACAAACTGTTACTGCTTTGTGTTTACTTTCTGCAAACTATTACTTCTTTCCATTCGATACGTTTAATCCTTTGTTTTCCGCAAAACACGGTGAGATTGACAACCTCATCGCAAGTTGGGGACAAAGTTCTGTGGTTGTGTTGTGCAGGTCTCCACGTTGCTAGTAGTACCGGTAGTGCGCCCTGCCAAGGCTCAGCTAGCAACACCTTTGGGGTGTTTCCTTGCTCCTACTGGTTCGATTAAACCTTGGTTTCATAACTGAGGGAAACTTGCTGCTGTGCTCATTATACCTTCCTCTTGGGGTTCCCAACGAGCTCTACATCAACATCGCACCAGCATTTTCCTGGCACTGACACTGAGCCACTAAGCATTTTTCTGGCGCCGTTGCTAGGGAGTCACGTTCATTTTCACAAGGGGAGTCCCTCATAACCAATCTCTTTACTTTGTTATTTTTGTTTTGCTTAGTTTCTTTTGTTTTGTTTGCTTGTTTCTTTATCAAAAACACACAAAAAATAGTTTTACTAGTTTGCTTTCTTATTTGAAAACACAAAAAAATGACTACTCTTGAAAACACTAAGTTGTGTGACTTCACTAGCACCAACACCAATGATTTTATGAGCACACCTATTGCTCCACCTGTGCCTGAAGATACTTTCTTTGAGATAAAACCTTCTTTACTCAATCTTGTTATGAGAGAACAATTTTCTGGTATTGATAATGAAGATGCTGCTTCCCATCTAAATAACTTTGTTGAACTTTGTGAGATGCAAAGGCATAGGGATGTAGATGGTGATATTATTAAGTTGAAATTGTTTCCTTTCTCTTTGAGAGGAAAAGCTAAAGAATGGTTGAATTCCTTAACTAAGAATAGTATTGATTCTTGGACTAAGTGCAAAGATGCTTTTATTGGAAAATACTATCCTCCTGCTAAGATTATATCTATGAGAAGTGAAATAATAAAGTTTAAACAATCTGATAATGAGCATGTTGCTCAAGCTTGGAAAAGAATGAAATCTTTGGTTAAGAATTGTCCCACTCATGGACTAACTGCTTGGATGATCATCCAAACTTTTTATGTAGGATTGAACTATTCTTCAAGGAACCTATTGGATTCTGCTGCTGGAGGTACCTTTATGACCATCACTTTGGGTGCTGCAACAAAACTTCTGGACAATATGATGGTTAATTATTCTGAATGGCATACCGAGAGAGCTCCACAAGGTCAGAAGGTAAATTCTGTTGAGGAAACTTCCTCCTTGAGTGATAAGATTGATATTATTATGTCTATGCTTGTTAATGGGAAAGCCCATATTGATCCAAATAATGTTCCTTTAGCCTCGTTGGTTACTCAAGAAGAGCAAGTTGATGTGAACTTCATAAGAAATAATAATTTTGGCAACAATGCTTATGGTAATAACAATTATAGGCCCTACCCTCCTAGTAATACTTATGGTTATAATGGTAAACCTAGATTACCTAGTGAAGGAAGAATTTTAGAAGTTGAAAGAGCCACTAAGAATTTCATGCAAATGCATTATGAACAAAATCGACTATTCACTAAGACTATGGAGGAACAATCTATCATTTTAAAGAACATTAGCCATCAACTTGAGAGTTTAAATAGGGAAATTCCTAGTTAACAATTGAAACTTTCTAATGCAGAAAGGAATATATCATCTTTGTCTGAAGCTCAATCTTCATTGATTAATAAAGTGGCTGCTAAACCTAAAACTAATGATAATCCCTTTGCACCTACTAATGCCATACAAGTAAGAATTGATGAAAATGTTAGACTATTAGATGAATTACATGCTAAGTGGGAAAGAGAAGATGAAATTGCTAGAAACATTAGTGTTTCTACTATTACCACCACTAGTGTTAAGGCTAGTAATAGTTCTACTACTTTAGATGATAAGTATTGTTTTGATCTTGATGGTTGCAATATCTCTGAAGTTATTAAGTTCCTACAAAAGCTTGCTAAAAGTCCTAATGCTACTGCTATGAACATGGCCTTTACCAAACACATTACTGATGCTCTCATAAAGATTAAAGAAGAAAAGATGAAACATAAAGCTTCTATTCCTATAAAACAAGAAGATGGTTGGAACCCATCATTAATATGAAAGTGAATGACTTTGATTTCAAAGCTTTATGTGATCTTGATAGTAGTGTTTCTATTATGCCGAGAAGGATTTATGATATGCTTGATTTGCCTCCACTTGAAGATTGTTATTTGAATGTCCCACTTGATGATAATGCTAAAAAGAAACTCATGGGGAGTCTTAATGATGTTCTTATTATGGTTAACAATGCCTATGTCCCCATTGATTTCTATGTTTTGGATGTTGAATGCAATGCTTCTTGTCCTATTACTTTGGGAAGACCTTTTCTTAGAACTGTTGGTGCCATCATTGATATGAAAGAAGGCACCATTAAATATCAGCTCCCACTCATGAAAGGTATAGAACACTTCCCTAAGAAGAGAGAGAAGATTACTTTTGCTTCTCCTATGAAACCAAAATTTGGTCTTAATGCTTCTTCATTTGAGAACACTTGATTCTTTTTCTTGCTTCTTATGCCTAACTTAAAGGCGTTAAAGAAAAGTACTTATTGGGAGATAACCCAAAAGTTTTAGATGAGTCTTGGAAGTTATTACTTCAATAATAACCGCTCCTTATCCTTTTTATTTTCTTTTTGTGCCAAGAGTAACCTCTAATGAGAGAGAAGTAATGATTGGGAAAGTTGTTGTCCCGAAACAGATTTCTATGCTTCACCGTACAAATTCGTGTAAAATCTCTGAACGTCTTTTTGAGGCGTGAATTTTTGTTCTTCTGCCCCAGGTTGTTATCTAACTTTCGTTAGTTCAACACTTTTTGATTTGAGCAACAGAAGGTCTTTGAAAAAATTCGTCTTTACCTGCTGGTCTGTTTTAACAGATTTTTGGCATTTTTTGCATTTGCTTCTTGTTGGTTCCTTTTTGAGTTCTTTTGGGGAATTGAGCTTTTTGAGGGAAGTACTACAGTAGATAGTGTTCTAATGTATGTTTATTTGGTGTTAGAACTGTACCTTAAGACTTATTTATCTTGAGTGCCCTAATGTTGCTAATAAAGATTGTGTGAAGTTTTGTATGACGGAAAAATTTCAGGTGTATGGAAGGAATGAGTAATGAGATGAAGGATGGACTGAAGCTCAAGCTTGGGGATGCCACACGTGTCACCCCAAGAAATATCCAAGAAGTACAAGCGTCAAAGCTTGGGGATGCCCAAGGCATCCTCTTCTTCATTAATAAAAATCTCAGGTTTTCTTCCAAACACTTTATTTTTATTGTTTCATGCACAGTTGTGTTGTTCTTGGAGCGTCTTCTTTTTCGTTTTCGTTTTGGTTTTTTGTTTGCTTTGGTTTTCTCAGTTTTCTGAAATAAATTGGTCGTACCCCCTCTTTCATACATTGGTTTGCAAATAGTTTGGTTTGGTTTGGAAAAGAGTAGGAAAGTTCATACTTATGTGGTAAAACGAGCTCGTTTTTTACTGTGGCATATGCTTTGTCATGCCATGCTTGATATTGTTTTGGCTTTATGCTTAGTATTGTTTTCTGTATCATGACTTGTTATAAACAATTGAGATTACTTAATGTGCCTTGGATGAATCATGCGTTGTTTTAGCATATTAAAGCATAGTATAGTGGTATTCTCCTTTGATGCTTTATTTGGGTTGACTTGGAGCATGCTCACACCATGTTATGACTATCTCAAGTCACCATAGCCTTTATGATCCTTTAGTTTTTAACTTGTAGTATCACTTTATGCTTTGATCAATGATGTTTTGTCGCTCTGCATGATTATGGCCATTATTGCTCTCTTAGTTTGTCGCTCCCAGTCTTTTGCTAGCCTCCACAACCAAGTATGAGTTCCACTCATGCATCCAACACCCTAAACCAAGTTATTCCAAAGAGTCCACCATACCTACCTAATAGCTTATACTATTCCAAGTATATTCATGCTTTTGTTTACCTTCCAAATTAAACTTGTTATGAGAAAACTAGTGATTAAAGCTCTCACGAACTTGATGGCACACTTTACTTTCTTTGCATCTAATAAACATGAACCATTGTGTCCTTCTTAGTTGCGTATATGCTTGCACTTTATAAGTTGAAATTAGCAGAACCATGTTTCATGGGGAACGCTTTCAACATTGCACTTGTACTTTGTACCCCGTTGATATCATGTTCTTTTGCTTACGGATATTGGCAGTGTGAAATAAAAGTGAAACTTGTAAGATCATGGAGTTTGTATGTGTGTTAGAGAAATGCCTGAGCCGCTAGCCTAAGCCATGCCTAATCATGGTGGAAACTTGCAGCATCACCATAATGAGCACTCTATGAAGCATCCTCGATAAAAACCAATGCAAATAGCAAATAAAAAGATCTCTGAGATGCTCATTGTCTATTTGCCTTGTCATTTTGATTATGGGAAAGCTCCCGTATCATGTGCAAGGGGTATCCGTTGGCGGTTCTTTATGATACACATATACTTACAATGACAAGAGCTTACTCGTGACTAAAGTTGAGTAGCATGAGGTTCGGTCCTCGTAAGTAAGGGGCATGAGATTTCGGTTTATAACTTGTCAAGCATATCCTCTTAGTTGTGTCACTTTAACCTTAATCACCTTCAAGATGCTTATGATAGGGGCAATGAGAGCTGAAAGCTATAAGTACCATAATTTTTGGAAGCTCTTTATGAGACTTGAATCCCTACTTCCTTCTATGAAGGCCTTTCTTTTACTTTTATGTTGAGTCTCCACCTTCTACCTTTATGCACCTACTTTGAGAGCATAGTGGCCATTCTTAGTTCTATGTGCATTGTCCCAAGACTAGTTGATTGATGCATCACTTGATATTGCTTGTTTTAAACTATTGTATCTAGTCACTCTTATGAACTTTGAAGGTGTCCTATGCATTTATATTTGCTACTCTATTGAAGGACAAGCTGAATACTATTATGCCATGTTTTCCTTATGTGAAACAAACAAACGTCTTACAAAGCATTGTTATTCATGAATCTTTTGTTTGTGCCTTTTCATGTTGCATCAAAGTTTCTTTGCTTATTGCTAGAACTTTGTCTTTCATGTTATGATTGAAGTACTATGATCCCAGCTTTGAATGTTTTGCAAATACTTTGATCAAGTCTTTGTTGGTGCATGTCACCTCAAAAATTATTCTTTCTTTTTATCACTTACCTACTCGAGGACGAGCAGGAGTTAAGCTTGGGGATGTTGATACATTGCAAATGTATCTATAATTTTTGATGTTCCATGCTTGGTTTTATCAACTTTCTTGTGCTTTGTTCCAACTTTGGAATACTTTTCATATGATTTCTTGGACTAACCTATTAACAAGAGCCATAGTGCCAGCAACCTATTTTCTGCTGTTTTTGTTTCTAGGAAAGTTAGAAAATGAATATTCTCGGAATTGGACGGGACAAAAGCCAAAGTGCCTATTTTTCTGGAAGTCATCAGATGCCAGAATACGAGACGGAGAGGGGTCAGAGGGCGGCCAAACCACCTGGCCGCGCGACCAGGCTTAGCCCGCGCCAGGGGGTGGTGTCTCCAGCCTAGGCACCCCCTTGGCCTCCCCTTCCGGCTATAAGACACCCT
Organism: Avena insularis; assembly: GCA_023614405.1. Taxonomy (NCBI): domain Eukaryota; kingdom Viridiplantae; phylum Streptophyta; class Magnoliopsida; order Poales; family Poaceae; genus Avena; species Avena insularis. The sequence continues at coordinate 204,993,022 of CM042694.1, forward strand.
CGGGACGAAAACCCTAAGTACCCGATCAAAAATCCATGAAAGTGTCTGTAGCCGCCGTCATCTCCATCCCTAGATCGGGAGGGATCTGAAGCTCTTCCTGGCACCCTGCCAGAGAGGGGAATTCACCCTGGAGGCCTTCTTCATCACCATGCAAGCCTCCGGTGTGATGCGTGAGTAGTTCATCCTTAGACTATGGATCCATGTAGTAGCTAGATGGCTGGTTCTCCTCCTTTGTGATTTCATGTTTAGAGCTTGTGAGCTCCGTTCATGATCAAGATCATATATTTGTAATTCTTACATGTTGTGTGTGCGGGGATCCGATGGATATTGAGATGCTATTTCAGATTGATTATTGATTCTATCATGTCTTTGTTATTTGTGATCTTGCATGCTTTCCGTTGTTAGTAGCTATCTTGGCCAAGTAGATGCAAGCAACTCCAAGAGTTAGTATTTATGCTCGATAGTGGGTTCATGCCTCCGTAACTGGGAAGTGATGTAAATCTCTAAGGTACTAGATGTGCTGTTGCTACTAGGAGAAAACAACAATCCTTTGTTCATAGAACAATCGTATTATTTACTTTACACGCAGTTCAGAAGCAATAATCTATTGCTTGCAACTTAATAATCGGAGGGGTTCGGATGATAACCTGAAGGTGGATTATTAGTCATAGATGCAGTTGGATGGCGGTCTATGTATAATGTTGTAATGCTCAATCAAGTCTCAAAGGAGTCAAGATGATTAGTATATGCATGTATTCCTTTCTCGATGTTTGTCAAGTGCCCCACTGTAATTTGTTCACCTAGCATGTTATCTATCTTAAGGAGAGCCACCTCTAGTGAACTATGGATCCCAGTCCTTTTTCTTTACATACAATCTACAAACTGTTACTGCTTTGTGTTTACTTTCTGCAAACTATTACTTCTTTCCATTCGATACGTTTAATCCTTTGATTTCCGCAAAACACGATGAGATTGACAACCTCATCGCAAGTTGGGGACAAAGTTCTGTGGTTGTGTTGTGCAGGTCTCCACGTTGCTACTAGCACCGGTAGTGCGCCCTGCCAAGGCTCAGCTAGCAATACCTTTGGGGTGTTTCCTTGATCCTACTGGTTCGATTAAACCTTGGTTTCATAACTGAGGGAAACTTGCTGTTGTGCTCATCATACCTTCCTCTTGGGGTTCCCAACGAGCTCTACATCAACATCGCACCAGCATTTTCCTGGCACCGACACTGAGCCATCATTGCCCCTATCATAGGCATCTTTAGGTGATTAAGGTTAAAGTGATCAAATATGAGGATATGCTTGACAAGTTGTAAGTTGAAAATCTCATGTCCCTTGAATACGAGGGCCGCTCCTCATGCTACTCAAGTTTAGTCACCGGTAAGTTCTTGCCATAGTAAGCACATGTGTATCATGGAGAACCGCCAACGGGGTACCCCTTGCCCGATGATACGGAAGAATCCCCATATCAAAATGACAAGGCAAGCAGACAACAAGCATCTCAACAATCTTCTTATTTACCATGGGAATATGGTGCTTTTTTCTCTATTTCCTCTTTTCTCATCTTTTCTTTTTCTTTTCCTATTTTTCTCAATCTCTATCTTTTTTTATAAGAAGAATGCTTCATAGATGCTCATTATGGTTACGATGCAGGTTTCCACCATGACAGCATGGATTAGACCGATGGCCCAGGCGTTTTACTAACACACATGCATAACTCCATGGACTTACAAGCTCCCCTTTCATTTCACACCGACGACATCCATAGACAAAAGAACATGATATCAACTAGGTACAAAGTACCAGTGCAATGTTGAAAGCGTTCCCCATGACAGCATGGTTCTGCTAATTCACAACACACAAAGCGCAAGCATATACACAACATAGATGGGCACAATGGTTCAAGTTTATTAAATGCAAGAAAGTAAAGTGTGCCATCAAGTTCGTGAGAGCTTTAATCACTAATTTTCACATAACAAGTTTAATTTGGAAGGTAGATAAAAACAAGAATTTACTTGGAATATAAATAGTGCTAATAGGTAGGTATGGTGGACACAAATGGCATAGGTTTGGTTTAAGGAATGGATGCATGCGAAGAATTCCCTCTCAGTACAGGTTTTTGGCTAGCAAGGCTGGGTAGCAAGCAAAAGAGTTGAAGGAAACATACAAACATGCAATCTTCCTTGGAAGCACAAAAGATCTTAACTAGAGAATACTAAACTCATGAGCAAATCAAGAAAGAAAGAAAGATGATGAAATTATATTTCTTTAAGAATACTTTTATATTTTTCATTCAATTCTCAAAATTAGTGTTGCTACTGACCAAGCCAGATTTGCCAAAACAAACTAAATTAACTCAATGATATCAAAGTGATACCAATACTAACAACAAGATCAATCATATATCCACAAATTGAAAACTAATATAAGATATGCAAAAGAGTAAATGATAGAACTTCTCATTAATATTCCATAACGGCAACTCACACCAAGGGATACATATATAACGAGAGAGGGGACACTTCCATAATGCAAACCATCCTACATGATAACTTCTCTATTCATGATATGACTCTACTAAAAAGGTAAAAAGATAGAAGATAGTGATGTGATACCGCGGCACTCCCCCAAGCTTGGAACAAACCAAGGGGATGCCAAACCTAATGACGAATTACTCCTTCGGTGGTGGTGTTATTCTCTTGTCATCGTCCGACTTCCAGGGTAAGGGCTCCCCATCAACAAAGGACATCGTGGTCTCCAGCATCCTGAAACTTGCAGCAGCACTTATGCGTTTAAACCTAACCTCGTACTCACAGTTTTGATTTTGAACATCGTAGAGCTGTGCTTGCAGTTTGTTGGTTGTTTGGCGGAGTGATAGAACTTTATCCTTGAGCTCAGCAGTCTCCTTTTGGTGCTCGGCGATGAGTTCGGAACAAATCTGATGGATGATATCCACTTCGCGTTCTGCCATCTTCTTGTACCTAAAGACTTCTTGCTCCAGTGCTTCCATCCTGTCTTCCAGACTTCCTTCACCTTTAGGGCCTTGAACCTCCTTTATCCGTACCTCTCCACCTTCAAGCAACAACTCCTTAAGATGAAGCTTCAACTCTCTCATGTAGGGGTTGATAATATCCGCAGAGGAATCTTCCTTGTCTGATCCAGAGAAAGACATTGTGGCTCCAAATCTAGGACTCTACCTGTCAGAAACAGATCGAAACAAAAACACGACGAGAACATGATATACGAACCTCGGGGGATCCGGGGGATTATATATTACGAAGTTTTACAAAAAAAGGAAGGTACTGGGAGAAAATGAGTCAGAGACGGAGTCCGAGGTGGCCACACCATCTAGTGGCGTGGCTAGGGGTGGGCTCGCGCCAGAGGGTGGTGTGAGCCACCCTGGCTCCGTTTTTGTCCCTCTTTCCCTTCGTAACTTTCCTTGTTGGCTAAAAACTGCAAAAATATAACTGGACAGATCATTCGCGGAACTTTTCTTACCAAAACTGTTACCTATTTGAAAACGGACTCTGCAGGTCTCTGAATTTGGTCTTTGATAAATTTTTCTAGAGTTATAACTTGAAAAGCATCAACATCTTCATTGTAAGAATCTCCAGCAATATACTACTTGAGTCGTTGCCCATTGACCACTTGTGTAGTGTTATCTTTTAAAGAAGAAATCTTTATTGCTCCTGAACGGTACACTTCTTCAATAACGAAAGGTCCTTCCCATTTTGACAGTAGTTTTCCTGCAAAAAATCTGAGACGAGACCTATACAATAGAACTTTCTCACCAACATGGAGTTCTCTCTTAAGTATTCGCTTGTCATGCCATCTTTTAACTTTTTCCTTAAAGAGTCTAGCATTCTCATAAGCTTCACTCCTCCATTCATCCAAAGAACTTAAGTCAAATAATCTTTTTTCACCAGCAAGCTTACAATCTCTATTAAATTCTTTAACTGCCTAATAAGCTTTGTGTTCTAATTCTAAAGGTAGGTGACAAGCTTTCCCATAAACCATTTTATTAGGAGACATCCCCATATGGTTTTTATAGGCAGTCCTATAAGCCCATAAAGCATCATTCAACTTTTTAGCCTAGTTTTTTCTAGATCTATTAACAGTCTTTTGCAAGATGGATTTAATTTCTCTATTTGATAACTCTTCCTTCCCACTAGTTTGGGGGTGATAGGCTGAAGCAATTCCATAATTAACTTCATATTTAGCAAGGGTCTTTCTAAAACCACCATGAATGAAATGAGAACCTCCATCAGTCATGAGATACCTAGGCACTCCAAACCTAGGAAAGATAACATCTTTAAGCATTTTTAGAGAGGTCTCCCCGTCAGCACTCTTCGTAGGTATGGCTTCTACCCACTTAGTAACATAATCAACGGCAACAAGAATATGAGTATAACCTTTCTAGGGAGGAAAAAGACCCATAAAGTCAAATCCCCAGCAATCAAAGGGTTCAATAACTAGAGAGTAGTTCATATGCATTTCATTGCGTCTAGAAATATTACCAACACGCTGACACTCATCACAAGATAAAAAAAAATTTCTTGCATCTTTAAAAAGGGTAGGCCAGTAGAAACCTGATTGTAGCACCTTTTGCGCAGTTCTATCTCCAGCATGATGTCCTTCATAGGCACTACCATGACATTTCCTCAATATCTCCGTTTGTTCGTATTTTGGAACACATCTTCGCATAATACCATCCACTCCTTCTTTATATAAATGTGGGTCATCCCAAAAATAATGCCTGAAATCGTAGAAGAACTTCCTTCTTTGCTGAGCTGTGAAAGTTGGAGGCAAATACTTTGAGACAATAAAGTTAGCATAATCAGCATACCAGGGGATCCCTCGTGAGCTTATCCCTATTGCTGCCGACAGTTCATTCGAGAAACTATCATTAACAAGCATAGGATCAAAAGAGATATTTTACAACTGAGATAAATTATCAGCAACAGGATTTTCAGCACCTTTCCGATCTACAATATGTAGATCAAACTCTTGTAAAAGCAGCACCCATCTAATAAGCCTAGGCTTAGCATCCTTCTTCGTCATAAGATACTTAATAGCAGCATGATCAGTATGAATGGTTACTTTTGAGTCTACAATATAAGGTCTAAACTTATCACAAGCAAAACTGACAGCAAGGAATTCTTTTTCCGTAGTAGCATAATTCCTTTGAGCAGCGTCAAGAGTCTTACTAGCATAATGAATAACGTTTAACTTTTTATCTATTCGTTGCCCAAGGACAACACCTATAGCAAAATCACTAGCATCACACATTATTTCAAAGGGTAAACTCCAATCAGGTGGTTGAACGATAGGAGCTGTAGTTAAGGACTTCTTAAGAGTTTCAAAAGCCTCCTTATAATCATCATCAAAAACAAAGGGTACATCTTTTTGAAGAAGATTAGTAAGGGGTTTTGATATCTTAGAGAAATCCTTAATAAACCTTCTATAAAAACCAGCTTGACCAAGGATACTACGAATACCTTTGATGTATCTTGGGCAGGGCATTTTCTCAATTGCCTCAACTTTATCTCTATCCACTTCTATGCCTCTTCCGGAAATCTTATGCCCAAGGACAATCCCTTCATTAACCATGAAGTGGCACTTCTCCCAATTAAGAACAAGATTAGTTTCTTCACACCTCTGCAAAACTTTATCAAGGTTGTGCAGACAATTATCAAAAGAAGTTCCATAGACAGAAAAGTCATCCATGAACACTTCCACAATTTCCTCGCAAAAACCATGAAAGATAGCAGGGATTCATCTTTGAAAAGTAGCAGGAGCATTACATAAACCAAAAGGCATGCGTCTATAAGCATAGGTTCCGTAAGGGCATGTAAAAGTAGTTTTTTCTTGATCTTGTTGTTTAACAACAATTTGAGAAAAAACGGAATATCCATCAAGAAAACGAAAATGGGTCTTTTTAGACAATCTTTCTAACATTTGATCAATAAAAGGAAGTGGGTAATGATCTTTCTTAGTAACTTTGTTAACTTTCTTGAAATCAATGTGCATCCTATAGGCCACTACTATTCTTTGGGGAATAAGCTCATCATTGTCATTAGGAACAATGGTAATTCCCTCTTTTTTAGGAACACAATGAACAGGACTAACCCATTCACTATCAGCAATAGGGTAAATAATACTAGCATCAAGGAGTTTCAATACCTCATTTCTTACCACTTCCTTCATCTTAGGATTTAACCGCCGTTGGTTCTCGACCACTGGCTTTGCATTTGGTTCTATATTGATAGCATGTTGACATATAGTACGAGAAATCCCCTTTAAATCATCCAGAGTATAGCCCATAGCCCCTCGGTGTTTCTTCAAAACCTCCAATAATCATTCCTCTTCCTTTCCTGAAAGTTTAGAGCTAATAATAATAGGATATATTTTATTATCATCAATGTAAGCATACTTAAGATCGTCAGGTAAAGGTTTTAGATCGAAAACCAGATCCTTTTTAGGTGGAAACGTGGTACCCAAATCTTCCATAGGTAAGTTATGCTTAAGCATCTTAGGTTGACGACGGAGAATCTCGTCAATCTCATTTCTTTCTTCCATGAAGATCTCACTTTCGTGGTCCTCCATAAATTGCTGCAAAGCATTGTTAGGAGCAAGAGAAATAGAAGCAAGTTGTTCAACTCTAAAATCCTCATTGTGGGTTTCGTTTTCACAAGGTTCTTTAGTAAATTTCGAAAAATTAAACTCATAAGATTCCCCATCAAACTTAGTGAAGATTTTCTCTCTTTTGTAATCTATAATAGCTCCACAAGTACTCAAGAAAGGTCTATCAAGAATGATGGGATAAGATTTACTAGCAGCTGAACCAAGTACTAGAAAATCAGCAGTATATTTAATCTTACCACAAAGAACTTCTACATCCTGCAGAATACCAATTGGAGAGATGGTCTCTCTATTAGCAAGGTGAATAACCACATCGATCTCTTCCAATTCGCAGGGACTGATCTCATGCATAATTTCTCTATAAAGCTCATAAGGAATAACACTTGAACTAGCACCAATATCAGATAAGCCATAATAGCAATGATTACCAATTCTAATAGAAAGCACAGGGACACTAGCCTTTTGAGCTTTATTAGGGTGTGAGACAATATTAGAAGCATCCTCACAAAAGACTATGTGTCCATCTTCTATACTTTTAGTGACAAGGTCTTTCACAATTGCTACAATAGGTTCAATGTTTATTCGTTCATCAGGTTTTACAGTTCTCTTTGCACTTTTAGTGATTACACTAGTTATCATAGGATGATCCTTTACCTTATCCGGGAAGGGTATTTTCTCGATATAGGGTTCATGTAAGATGTGATCAATAGTGTAAAACTCAGTACTCCCAACAGGAACACAGTCAACAATATCTTTATAAGGAGCATGGTACTTGCTCCATCCCTTTTTCGGGATTTCAATATAAGAGGCAAAAGCCTTAAAACAATTTGTAATAACTTGTAAATCAAGACCATAAGCATTACTAATATTTTGAAAGTCATCAGTTCCCATAAAAGATTCAATGCATTCATAATCATAATTTATACCTGACTTTCTTCCTTTGTCATTCTCCCATGCTTCAACATTGTCTTGAATACAGTCTAGGAGATCCCATTTAGCTTCTTCTTCCATACGAGTGAACGATCCAGCACAAGAAGCATCCAATAAATCCTTATCATGAAGAGAAAGCCTTGCATAAAAGTTATTGATAATAATATTGTTGGGGAGCTCACGAATGGGACATTTTAGCATTAATAACTTCAATCTCCCCCAAGCTTGAGCTATACTCTCTCCATCAAGAGGCCAAAAGTTGTATATTTGATTCCGATCTTTATGAATCTCACTAGGAGGATAAAACTTTGAACAAAAGAGAGGCACTATTTCCTCCCATTCAAGAGCTTGACCATTCTTCAGCAGGTTATGCCATTCCTCAACTCTTCCATTCAGTGATAATGAGAATAACTTCTTCTTAACTTGATCTATAGTAATACCTACACACTTGAATAACCCGCATAATTCGTGTATAAAGAGCAAATGATCACCGGGATGGACAGTTCCATCCCCAACATAATAGTTATCCATAACACGATCAATAATTCTTGTAGGTATTTTAAAAGCATCATTCTTAGTAGGTGGTGGTTCATCTACTACCTTAGCAGTGGTAGTAGCATTACGAAATAAGAAACTCAGCGAATTATCCATATTGAAAATAAAGCAACTAACAGAAGCAAACAATACTCACAGTAGAAGTTTCCTTTACCAGTTCCACTCTCCAATAGCGCTTCACTCCCCGGCAACAGCGCCAGATAATAGTCTTGATGACCCACAAGTATAGGGGGTGTATCGCAGTATTTTCGATAAGTAAGAGTGTCGAACCCAACGAGGAGCAGAAGGTGCTGGCTAGTGGTATGGATCAGGAATTCTCTGCAAATACTTAGCAAACGGATTTTTAGGGGTTTTTGATAATGCAAAATAAAGTACGAGTAAATAAAATACAATAAGAATAAATGCAGCAAGTGGCCCAATCCTTTATTCAGCAAAGGACAAGCCGGTTGTATTACTTAAGATGACCAAATGTTCTCGAGGACACACGGGAAGACTGTCAAGTGCTTTTGCTTTATATAGTTGATTAATCTTCTTTAGCTTGCTAAGTGTTGTGTGGGTGAATGTGTGCTAATGTACCGACCTTTCTAGGACTAATACATACTTGTGATTATACCCCTTGCAAACATCCGTAAGTACAAGAAAGTAATTAAGGTAGAAACCTAACCACGGCTTTAAACTCTAAGACCCTGACGTCCCTTGTGCAATGGTTTCCTAACGGGGGTTCAGGTTTCTGTCACTCCGGCAACCCCTACGTTTAGTAGCCAAATACACAATGCATTCCCCTAGGTCCATATAGGTGAACTGTCATGTAGTCGACGTTCACATGCCACCACTAGAAGAAGTAAACTACAACTTAAATATCAAACCATTGAATCTTTCTCAACACAATTCCACTACTAACAACATGACTTCTCCCATGTCCTCAAGAACAAAACGAACTACTCACAATACATCATATGGATCATGATCAGAGATGGAATAATGATGTATAACAATCTGAACATAAACAATAATCCAACGGTTCCACTCAATAGAATCAACTAGAAAGAGTAATCAACACCGGGAAAGTTTCCCCTAAGAACTATGCAAGATTCAACCCAATTGTTACAGCAAGATGGAGATGGTGATGAGGGTGCTGACGATGATGATGGTGGTGATGATGATGATGATCCCGATGAAGTCCAGCTTGATGGTGGTGTTGATGGCGATGATCTACCCTCTCCGGGAGGAATTCCCCAGGCAGAAATCTGTCTGCCAGAGAGATCTTTCTCTCTCGATGTTTTCCGCCTCATAGACGCGGCGGAACCTTTCTGTGGTCACTCCCCATGTATTAGGGTTCCGTGGAGATAATATATGCTAGAGGGGAGAGCTGGAGGTGGGCCAGGGCGGCCACACCACCTGGTGGCGTGGCCTAGGGTGGCCCATGCCAGGGGTGGTGTGGACCCCCTGTGGCCCATCTCCACTCCTCCTTCTGGCAGTCTTCGTCTTCTGGAAAAATAGGATTTTCCATATATTTTCCCAGATTTTCTGATCTTCGCGAATTTTGCCTCCAAACAGCACCTTTTCCATCAGAATCCTAACTGCAGCGGTCCATGCTCCAAAAGTCATCAACCATGCAAAAACAGATGAAATTGCATAAATATCATCTCTTAATATGAAATATATCAATGAATAACAGTAAATTATGATATAGAATAGTGATGAAAAATGGACGTATCACCAACCTACAGAAGCGCTTTGAGAATAAGAGTGACTTTGAGATCATCACTGATCTCAAGGCCTTCTTTACACCCCCAGGACAAGTCTGGGAGGTATGAGGTTTCAAACCTCTTCTTCTCGGCTAAGATGGAGGAGCATAGCAGCTTCAGCGAGCACATGTTCAAAATGTCTGGCTACATTCAACGCCTGAACGATCTTGATTGGAAAATAAACGACAAGCTAGAAATTGATAGGGTGTTGCATTATCTGCCCCTAGCTAAAAGAGCTTTATGCTAAACTACAACATGCAGGTTAGAGCATCTCCACTTGGGGACTCAAAGGCCCCCCATAGCGTTTTGGGGGGCGCCGCAAAAATTGAGCCCACCAGACGCCCAAATTTTTTGGTGCCGACGCAGCCGATTATACCCGACGCCCTGTGCCAAACCCAATGTCTGAGGGGAGGCGAGGTGGGGCGCCGGATGGACGCGTGGCAGGGCGGGTGGCAGCAAGAGAAGGCGAGAGCACGCGCGCCAAACCGCCCCGGTCAAAGCTGGCCCGCATGGCAGCCGCATAGAGCCGTTCTTACTCACCATCAGCGCCGAGTAATGGCGTTGCTCGCCGCAGCCTTTCCAGCGAATGGCAGCTGGCGGTGCAGCCGACGCGTCCTGTCAAAGGGGCGGGGCAACGTTAATGCCCACCGCTCGCCTCCTCCTCCTCCCTAGTATAAAAACCCGTGGCGGTTTCCATTTCCGCCGCACGCGCATTACCTCGACGGCGAGCTCCACCATCTCCTCCCCCAAACGTCATCTTCTTCTCCCTCTCTCTCTCGGTGATGGCGGGCTACGACGGCTACGACGGCATGGCGGCCAACGGCTTTGGCCGCCTCTGGCTCCATGTCGACGAGGCGCAGGCGCTATGGAGCGTCGGCTACCCCATCCCACCGGCTTTCCGGCTTCCAACGGGGTGGGCGGTGAGCCGCGGCGCCCTCGCTGTGCCGCCCATCCCCACCAGTGCGGCCCGCAGAGCCGCTATCTACAAGCACTACTGGGGTGCTCACCGACGAGGAGCGCAACGACCCCCAGTGGGATCCCGACAACCTCCAGGCGTGGGTGGCCTTCTTCGCGCGGTAGCGCGAGGAACGCATCGAGGCCTACGACGGCGTTGGCCCGCCACCGGCGAACTGCAACAGCGAAGGCTGGAAGCGATGGTGGAGTGCTCTAGGACACACCCTCTCCTGGGTCCTGGACCACATCATCAACGGAAACATCCCACCGTTGGTGATGCCGCCGCGCATCTCGCGCGATCGCCAGCAGGCCGCCAGCAACCACTGGGGGCCCCGCCGCGTGCCATCGTCCTCCTCCTCCTCCTTGCGCTCATCGGTGTCCCCGACGCGGTACTCGCCATACTCCTCGCCGTCGCCGCGCTACCTCGCGCTCCCGCCGGTGATGGACGAGCAGGCGAGCCCACCATGTAGGCGCCGCGTGCCTCCCTCGCCACCTCCGCTTGGGCAGGCCCAAGCCCGAGCCCAAGAAGGGCTGGACGCCACCGCCGGAGTACAAGGCAGCAACGCTCCAGCTGGCAGACGGCGAGGACCCGGAAGAATTTCTGGGTCAGAGGATGCTGGAGCGGGCATCCTTCAACGCCGTCCTGCCGGCCACCGACGAGTTCGCCGCTAGTTGGTGCGTGCAGGAATGGCGGCGGGAGAAGGCCGAGCGCGACAGGCGCCATGGCCTCGTTGTCGACATTGACGACGACGAGGGGGCTGCTTGTCCTTCCACGAGGCCGGAACGCAGGACTAGCGGCGAGGGGTGCAACCGCCTACTGTCGGCAAAGGACGAGCCGCCCAGCGATGATGACGACGAGGACGGCCTATTCGACTACGCCGTGGCGATGTACCGCCGGCTCGGGATCGGCCGTGGCCATCATTAGATGTCGTTTTTTTAATTTTTGTTAAATTTAAACTGTTCGTCTCGTTTTGTTGAAGTTTGAACTGTTTGTCCAAATTTCTGCTAAATTTAGAGTATTTAAATTTTGTTATGGGGGGCACGACTGGGAGCCGGTGCCCCCCATTTGGCAACATCGCGCCGACGCCCCCCCATACGGGCAAAAAAAGGGCCGCGCCGGAGCCCGTATGGGGGTTACGAGTGGAGATGCTCTTATGACCAAAACCCTGTCTGAGTTGTTCGCTATGCTCAAGCACGCTGAGGTGGAAATCAGGAAGGAGCACACCGTCTTGATGGTCAACAAGATAGTTGACTTCAAGAAGACCGCCAAGAAGGGAAAGCCTAAGAGGTTCAGCAAAATGTTTGTTGCCTCCAAGGCATCCAAGTCCAATCTTGGTGCCATGTGATTCTACTTCAAAGGGTGAGGGTCACTAGAAGCATAACTGCCCCAAGTACCTAGGAGATAATAAGAAGGCTGGCAATATTGTTGCCAAAGAGAAAGGTATATATGATATACAAGTTATTGATGTTTTCCTCACTGGTGCCAGGAGAAACACCTGGGTATTTGATACTAGTTCTGTTGCTTACATTTGTAACTCTCGGCAAGAGTTACGGAATAAGCGGTACTTGGTGAAGGACAAGGTGACGATGCAGGTCAGCAATGGAAACCGAGTTGAAGTCATGGCTATCGGCACCCTCCCTCTGCATCTCCCTTCAGGATTATTTTTAGTTTTGAATAATTGTTACTATGTACCAGCTTTTACCATGAATTTTGTTAGTGGGTCTTGCTTGTTGCAAGACCATTATTCGTTTAAATCAGGGACAAGTGGTTGTTCTGTTTACATGAATAATGTGTTTTATGCTCCGGCATGACAAAGTAAAGGTTTATTCTTGTTAAATCTTTATTATGATGGTACACATATCCATAGCATAGATGCCAAGCGATGTAAGCATGATAGTGGTAATTCCATATACATGTGGCATTGACGTCTGGGTCATATTTGTGTAAAACGCATGAAGTAGCTCCATTCTGATGGACTACTCGAATCGTTGGATTTGCAATCCCTCAATAGATGTGAACCATGCCTCATGGGCAAGATGACTAGGACGCCGTTCAATGGTTTAATGGAACGGGTTGCAAACCTATTGGGAGTCATACATTCTGATGTATGTGGACCAATGAGCATCTGCACGCGCAATTGTTATCATTATTTTGTCACCTTCTCTGACAACTTGAGTAGATACGGGTATATATACTTAATGAAGCACAAGTATGAAACCTTTGAAAAGCTCAACGAATTTCAAAGTGAAGTTGAGAATCAACTTAACAAGAAAATCAAGAACCTTCATACTAATCGAGGGGGTGAGTATTTGAGTTACGAGTTTGGCACACATCTGAAGGCTTGTGTCATTGTACCACACCTTACGTCGGCTGGAACACCACAGCATAATGGTGTATCCAAGCAACTTAGTTGCACCCTATTAGATAGCGTATGATATATGATGTCTGTGACCGACTTATCTGTATGTTTTTGGGGATATGCAGTTGAAACTGTTGCATTCATTTTAAATATAGAGCCATCCAAATCCGTGAAGACAACACCATATGAGTCGTGGAATGGCACTAAGCAAAAGTTGTCTTTCCTGAAGGTTTGGGGATGTGAGGCTTACATTAAGAAACTGTAGCCTGACAAACTCGAACCTACGGCGGATAAATGTATCTTTGTAAGATATCCAAAGGAGACTATTCGATATACCTTATGCAGCCAAGCTGAGGGAAAAATGTTTGTCACAAATAAAGGTACATTCCTCGAGAAAGAGTTTCTCGTGAAAGGTGTAAGTGGAAGGAAGATAGAACTCGATGAGATTATCGATCCCGATCTTCAAATGCCGAGTGCCGCAATGGAAGCTGTTTCAGAGCCACCCTTATCAATTTACGTGGGAGTGAATGATGATGATTATCAACATGAGGAAATAGCTATTGAACCTTGCAGGCCGACAAGAAAATGTACTACCCCTTAATGGTACAGTTATCTTGTGAACATGGTCATGATTGTGGAGCATGATGAGACTGCAACCTACAAGGAAGTGATAGAAGGCCCGGAACCTGAGAAATGGAGAATAGCAATGGAATCTGAAATGAAGTCCATGTATGATAACTAGGTATGGACCTTGGAGGATATTCCCAAAGGCCGAAAGGCCATCGATAATAAATGGATCTTCTAGAAAAATATTGACGCTGATGGAAACGTCAATGTTTACAAAGCTCGACTAGCAGTTGCTACGTATTTTGATTACGAGAAGACATTCTATCCTATAGAGAATCTAAAGTCTATTCTGATTCTACTAGCAGTTGCTATGTATTTTGATTATGAAATATGGCAGATGGATGTGAAAACAGCTTTCCTAAATAGAAACATTGAGGAAGAGTTGTATATGATGCAACCGGAAGTTTTTGTCGATCCAAAGGATGTTGGTAAAGTATGCAAACTTCAGAGGTCCATTTATGGACTAAAGCAAGCATCTCGGAGCTAGAATCTTCGAATTGATGAAGTCATCAAAAGTTTTGGATTTGTCCAAAACGAATAACAGGCCTACATATATAAGAAAGTGAATGAGAGTTTAGTGGCATTCCTAGTACTATATGTGGATGACATATTGCTAATAGTAAATGACGGGAATCTTTTAAATATCGTGAAGGAGTATTTAAATAGTAAACTCTATATGAAGGACATGGGTGAAGCTGCCAACATATTAGGCATTAAGATATAGAGATAGATCAAAGCGTCTGCTGGCTCTTGGACAAAGCACTTACCTAGAGAAGATTCTGAAAAGGTTCAGAATGGAACTACCAAAGAAAGGTTCTTTACCAATTGTGAAAGGTGACAAGTTGAGTGTAACTCAATGCCCAACAACGGATCATGAAAAGGATGCAATTGGAGGTGTTCCTTATGCCTCTTCCATTGGCTCCATCATGTATGCCATGATGAGTACTAGACCAGATGTAGCCTTGGCTCTTAGCTTGACAAGCCATTTCCAAAGCAACCCTAGGGTGATTCATTAGAATGCAGTTAAGAATATCCTTAAGTACTTGAGAAGGACTAAGCATATGTTTCGAGTTTTTAGCGGACGTAAAGAAGAACTTGCTATAATGGGTTACGTGGATGAAAGTTTCTACACTAATCTAGATGACAGAAAATCTCAAACTAGGTACATGTTCATGGTTAATGGCAGCACGGTGAGCTAGAGGAGCAAGAAGTAGGGCTCGGTGGCTCAATCTACAATGGAGTAGGAGTGCATGGTTTCCACAGAAGAAGCCAATGAAGATGTTTGGATGAGGAAGTGTGTCATTGAACTTGGAGGGTTCCGAAGCGTGCAAGACCCCATGTGCATCTACTATGACACCACGAGGGACATTACGAATGCGAAGCATCAGAGGTCCCACTTCATGGCTAAGGACATAGACAGATGTACATACATATAGAGTTTGTTTCTAAGGGTAACATGTCAACACCCGGATTTTTAATCCCAGATACCCGTTATGCCATACCTCGCAATCCCAGGATTACCATTTTTGCGAGACATAACAGATTGGATATCATAGTACATCATCCATTACAAACCATACATAAGGTCTTACACAAATAAGGATCTCATGATCCAGTCTGAATACAACAAGCAGCGGAAATAAAAGATAAGCTTAGCGGTGGGGTCCATCTTCAGGGGCACAGACAATGCTGACGAAGGCATATAGTCCTAGTTATCATAGCCGTCCTATTGGCCATCATCTTGATAGTCTCCTTCATAGTCTGGCCACGAGAATAGCCAGGGACAAAAGCCATGAGTACTCTTTAAGTACTCGCAAACTACCACTATCAAGTAGTATAGTGCTAAGTTAAAGTGCTAAATCTAAGTTTAACTATAAGGTTAAGTTTGAAACCTAAGCTGAGTTCTGAAGCAAAGAAAGATAAAATAAAGTTCTAGAATCACTTAAGTTGGGAAGCTAGTATCATAAACACAACCCTGTTGTGTTCAAGTCAAGATTCATCATTCACTTCAAGTTATGTGGAAAACATCTGACAACAAAACAGTATGGCCATTCCAACTGTCCATAACCGCGGACGCGGCTATTCGAATAGTTTGGCACTCTGCAGAGGTGGTACACTTTCACCACAAGATTCGATACATCTGTCAGGGATAACCCTGAATCATCATATTTAGTATGCAGATAATCAAACATAACCTTCCCTTTACACACCCTAGTATAAGCACCTCTCCTATGAGCATGGCCTCCCAACCATGACCATCAGTCATCTTGGGCGCTGCATAGGTAGACAACATTGAGAGGTAGCCTTAGCTCAAACCTCTCCTGCGAGGGAACTAATACTAATGCATATAAATTTCCAGCTAAGCCTTACCCAATTCAGGTAGTGTGGTTGTACGGTAAATTTGGAATGGTATCGCATCCAAATCCAACCATCGGTTTTATAAAAGGGCTAAGGCTCATGCCTCAACATTTTCATCATCATAGACCATTTGTGTTTCTCAACACATGTCAAAACATCTCAATAGAATGACTCATCATTCCAAGGTTTTCACAATTCATTCTCACCAACTGTTCCCATCTAAAGTGACTCAAGTTTTGATCTACTCTAAACTACTAAGTTAAGAGTGTTCACTAAGGTGGAAACATGATGGGTTCAATCTCATGCCATAGACTGACATCTAAATCTTAGCTAAATAGGTCAAGTTTTATACTCTTTATGCTACCTTCAAAAAGTAGAGAACTTTGAGTAAGGTAAAGGAAGTAAAGCTTGTAAATAAGACTTGGGGTAACTAATAGTCAAAGTGATATGACTCAAGCATGCCTATAGCATCTTGCTAAGCTATCTAGTTTAATCCTAGCTTGCTAAGCAACATACTAGCAAGTGTTAGCTTGCATTGCTAATGGTGGCTTGCAAGTACAACTTGCAAGTGTTAACTTGGATAGTGCTAGCTTGCCTTGGTTGGTGTAGATTGAAGTTTTCTTCTTCTTCTTGGTAGCACTCCTCCTCCTCGTAATCTTGGTCGATACTATCTTCTATAAATACATACGGAGTACACAATCACCAAACAATACTTAACTAATATAATTAGCATTCTAAGACACACATTTGATGATCTATTATCATCACAAGCATCACAAGTTTAATTCACTAGTTTCATTCTTTTTAAATTAGAAAAGTAATTTCTACTCATTGAAAAATTAACTAAGATTTAATATTCACCACTTAAAATATGGGATCATGTGGACACATGTCATCACCAGATATTCTAACATGTGAGGATGAGAATTAAAGGTTGGATCATAATTACTTTGGTTTAAGTTTATTATTTAATGATTTAAAGTGACTAGAAATGCCTATATAGCATTATTTTGGTACTAGTCCAAAATCACTGCATGTAAACCTTAATATTATTATATATTTAGATAGATATGATGAAATGTGATTTTTGAGAGTTGGAATCAACTCAAAACCTATCTTAGTTGATTTTATAAAAATGTTACCATATGCAAAAGCTTCTGTTTTGTTATTTTTACTAGGAGAGATCTATAACTCTAATTGAATTAAATCCAACGGGCTTGGATAGATCATTTCAATACCTTTCAGGAAAAATTGGTTTCATGAAGTTTGGATTTGTCAAACTCCCATAATTGATTTTTAAACTAGTGGACAAAAACTAGATTAACTCTAAATAGAAAAAACTAGATTTGAATTTCTAACTCGCGCGGGAACTCACTGGGCCGGCCCAGCTACGCACAGTGCGTGAAACGGGCTGCCTGACATGCGGGCTCCACTAGTCAGCGGCACAACAATACCGAAATGGTATCTAGCATCCTAGGCCGCACGAATAAAAGGGGATCTAACGGTGGAGAGTCATCGTCGACGACGGATTACTATGGCGAGAGTCTAACCTAGACGCGGCGGTGGGGGTCGATTGGGGGCGTACCTGATCTCCAGCAAGGTCGGTGAGGCGGGCAAACGGGCTGGTAGACGATGCCGAGGCGAGGCGCGGTTGCGGCGGAACTTGGGGTGCCCTAAATCGCAGGCGCCCTTCTCCTCCTGCTGCGGCGGCTTTGGCTCCAATTCCGGCGAGGCAGAGCTCGAGCGGCATCGGCAAGAGGTGGGTGAGATTCAGTGAGAGGTGGGAAGTGAGTGAGTGTGGAGAAATGGTGCTGGGGTGGTCTCTTTATATAGGGTCGATGAGAGGGCAGAGCGGGCTCCGGTGTGGTCATCGGTGACGACGATGCGGAGCGCTCTCAGCATGGGCGAAGGCAAGGATGGGTTCTCTGTCCCCTGGCGGTCCTCTGGGGCTTAATGGCGCGGCAGGGCGAGGGCTCTACGAGTCAGGAGCGTGCGGTGAAATAAGCGCGGGCGGCGGTGCTCGACGCGGTTCCTCCGGGCTGCTGGTCGCGAGGCGGCGAACGAGGGTGTTTGGGAGATTAGTGGGCCTGCTGTGGGTGCTTCCACGCAAGGCTAGGGCTAGGCGAGGCCGGTGCTTCTCTGGCGGGCGTGGCGCTCCGAGGTGATCGGCATGGCGGACAGAGGCATGGGCGCGAGCAACTGGGCTTGTCCTCCGCTCAATTTTGGTCGGGGGCTGGTCGAGGCGTTGTGGTGTGATGGCGCTTGTCTGCCAGCGGGCGAAGGCGAGCGCGGGACGGGCTGGGGCGAGCCGTCCAGGTCGACCTGGTGCATGGCGTCGGGCAACTTGGCACTGGAGCAGCTAGGGGAGAGGGAGAGAGAGCTAGGGCCGGGGTTTTAGCTTGGGGGACAAGGGGACCGAGTTAGGCCCAAATGGTGACCAAAATCACTTCACACTATAGTGTTTTGAATTTGGCCAGATTTGTGCTTACCACCTGTTTGATGAAATGGCCGCAAGAGACCAAAGTTTGAATTTTGGTTTCAAAAATTTTGAGTGTTCTCCACTGGTACTTGGTAGTCTCTGGTTGCAAGGGTTTTGAAAGTGGAGCTCAATTTGATGGTTTTTGAAACAGGGTGATCTAGGCATATGCGTTGAATTCAATTTTCACATACCATTTAAAATAAGTATTTGAATGTTTTTAGCAGATCAAAAGGTGGGCCTTGGTACCTCATTATGTGTACTAGCAAGGGGGTAAAGATCTAGAATTATTTCTATTGAGAAATGTGTGCTAGGAACACTCAAAGTAGTGTAGTTGATTAAAATGGCCAAAATGACCATTCCTCCTTTTTAATTGTTTTTTATTTGATTTTCTTTGGGAAAAGTTTGGGAATGATGTAGATGATGTTTAAATTACCTACAAAACATTTTACAACCAAAGAATCATAGAACCATGGCAATTCAAATCAATTCCTATTTTAAATGCACATACACATGAATGCTTTCATTTTTAATTTGGAAAAGTTTTTGTTAACCCTAATTTTGATGATTTGGATCTTGATAGGCTTGGATTAAAGTTTTGGGATGTTACAAACCTCCCCCCTTAAACAAAATCTCGTCCCGAGATTTACAAAGAAAACTAGGAACTAAAGAGATCTGGGAACTCTGTCCTAATGTAATCTTCGTGCTCCCAAGTGGCTTCCTCCTCGGCATGGTTGCTCCACTGAATCTTGAGAAACTTTATATTCCTGGTTCTGGTGGTTCTGTAGGCTTCTTCTAAGATACGGATGGGCACTTCCCGATAGGTCAGGTCATTGTTGATTTCTATGGCTCTATGATCGATGTTCTTGAAAACTTCAGTCTTCTCCGGCACTTCCAAGCATTTGCGAAGTAACGAGATATGGAACACATTGTGGATCGCTGACATTTCTTCAGGCAGTTCCAGTTGATATGATACTTCCCCTCGATGGTTCAGAATTTTGAAGGGTCCGATATATCTGGGGGCTAACTTTCCTTTCAGACTAAAGCGTTGGGTTCCCTTCAATGGTGAAACCTTGAGATACACAAAATCTCCGACATTGAAAGTCAGGTCTCTCCTTCTCTTGTCATCATAACTCTTCTATCTGGATTGAGCGGTCTTGAGGTGCTCACAGACTTTTTGAACCTTCTCTTCGGCTTCTCGGAGAATATCGGGTCCAAAGATCTGACTCTCTCCTACTTGCGACCAATTCAAAGGGGTACGACACTTTATTCCGTATAGGAATTCAAATGGTGCCATCTACAAACTAGCTTAATAACTGTTGTTATATGAGAATTCTGCTAAAGGCAGGCAGTCTTCCCATTTTGATCTGTATTCCAACACACAAGCTCTAAGCATATGTTCTAGGATCTGGTTGACTCTCTCAGTCTGTCCATCTGTTTGCGGGTGATAAGCGGTACTGAAGTTCAACTTGGTTCCCAATCCTTCCTGAACTTTCTGCCAAAATCTTGAAGTAAACTGGGTTCCTCGATCTGATACGATTGTCTTGGGGGTCCCATGCAGACTAACAATCCTAGCAATGAACAGCTCTGCTAGCTTTGCACTCTGGTAGGTTGTCTTAACAGGTATGAAGTGGGCTACCTTGGACAGTCTATCAACTATGACCCAGATTGAGTCATTTCCCCTACTGGAAGTAGGTAAACCGGTGACAAAGTCCATTCCGAATCTGCAATGGTTGCAATAGTCCTGCAGGTCTCTGATGTTCTGCTTTGACTCTTTGACAGATGTCACATTTGGTGATGTAGCTTCCGATTTCTCTCTTCATCTTGTGCCACCAATATTTCTCTTTCAAATCTTGATACATCTTTGTTCCTCTGGGGTGGATAGAATAAAGAGTATCATGAGCTTCCTTCATGATAATTTCCTTTAGCTCCAAATCTGTTGGCACACAGATACGTCCTTTGTACCACAGTACTCCTCCTTCATCTTCAGTGAATTCAGGTACCTTTCCTGTACCCATACGACGTTTGATTCCGTCGATACTTTCATTCCCCTTCTAGGCTTCCTTGATTTGGCTAATCAAAGTGGGTTGAAGTTCAATGCTAGATAAGAATCCTTTGCTAACTAATTCAGTCCTGAACTGCTCCAACTCCTCATACAAACTTGGTTGCTTCTCCTTGATCATGGTATTTAGCCTACACGGCAATCTGCTAAGAGCATCCGCTACCACATTGGCTTTGCCAGGGTGATAGTGAATGTCAAGGTCATAATCCTTGATTAACTCTATCCATCTCCTTTGCCTCATATTCAGCTCCTTCTGAGTGAAAATATACTTCAAAATCTCACAGCGATTACCCATCAGATAACGATGCCATGTCTTCAATGCTAGAACCACAACTGCTAGCTCAAGATCATGGGTCGGATAGTTCTGCTCATGCTGCTTCAGTTGTCGAGACAGATACGCGATGACTTTGCCTTCTTGCATCAATACACATCCTAGACTAATCTTGGATGCGTCACAATATACATCAAACGGTTTCTTGATGTCTGGCATGATCAAAATTGGGGCTGATATCAATCTCTTCTTCAGCTCCTGGAAACTGGCTTCACATTTGTTAGTCCATTCAAACTTCTTGTCCTTCTTCAACAATTGGGTCATGGGTCGGGCGATGCTCGAGAACCCTTCTACGAACTTGCGGTAGTATCCCGCTAATCCGAGAAATGCACGGACTTGGGTTTGAGTGGTTGGGGCTTCCCATTCTTCGACATCTTTGATCTTGGCGGGATCAATAGAGACTCCTCCAGCAGACACAATATGTCCTAGGAATCCTACTTCTTTCAGCCAAAACTCACACTTGCTGAACTTGGCATATAACTGATGCTCTCTCAGGGTTTCTAGGATGATTCTCAGATGTTTCTCATGCTCTTCTTCTGACTTGGAGTAGATAAGGATATCGTTGATAGACACAACTACAAACTTATCTAGGAAATTCATAAAGATCTTATTCATGAGATTCATGAAATAAGCAGGGGCATTGGTTAATCCAAAAGACATAACCGTATACTCGTATAAACCATAGCGAGTAGTAAAGGTGGTCTTCAGAATATCCGTTGCACGAATCTTAAGTTGGTGATAACCAGTCCTAAGATCAATCTTTGAGAATACCTGAGCTCCGGTCAACTGATCAAATAGATCCTCTATCTTTGGCAAGGGGTACTTGTTCTTGATGGTGACGTCATTCAACTTTCTGTAATCTGTGCACAAACGATTGCCTCCATCTTTCTTGTCGACAAATAGCACTGGTGATCTCCATGGCGATGCGCTTGGTTGAATCAAGCCTTTCTCTAACATGGCATCCAACCGCTTGATTCCACTAACTCTGAGGGGTTCATGCTATAGGGTCTCTGGGCTATGGGTCCCGTTCCGGGGATTAGTTCGATAATGAACTCAATATCCCTATCCGGGGACATACCTGGCAAATCATCTGGGAATACGTCGGGGTATTCACAGACTACTCTGACTTCGTCTATGGTGGGCAGGGCTACACTCTTGTTGCACTTGAATTGACGGGGTAAGGTTTCAGAGATATGTTCTACTGTTACTCCTGAACTACTTGTCATGGTGATGGCTTTCTTAGCATAGTCTATCAGTCCTTTATGCCTTGACATCCAGTCCATACCTAGTACTACTTCCAATCCTTTGGTTCCAAGTACAATTAGGTTGGCATAAAAATCTATCCCATGTATTCTGATAGGCACAACTTTGCAAAATTTTCTAGCTTTTGTAGTTGAACCGGGGATTTGAACTATCATGACATGCTTCAGGTTGGTTGGGTGAATCTTACTAGTGCATGCAAATTCTTCGGTGACAAATGAATGCGATGCTCCCGAAACAAACAATACTCTTGCTAAAACTGAGTTGACAGAAAACATACCCAACACTACATTTGGCGCTTCCTAGGCTTCTTCTGCGTTCATGTGAAAGAGATGACCGTTGCGGTTGTGAGGGTTCCCTGGGGCAAATCTTCTTCCTGGTTGAACACGACGCTGCTGCTGAGCTGGGGCATTCACATTGGCATTGGCGGCAGTCTTCTTGGGACACTCATTGGAGTAGTGACCCTTCACTCCACACTCGAAACAAGTGATCTGTGACTTGTCCTTGGCTGCGACAGGCACAACATTGCTGCCAGTTCTGGGTGCAGTGTTGTTGTTGTTGTTCTTGGGAGGTGCACGAGTGAAATTGTTGGTGTTGCCGGAGTTGGGATGGTTTCCTCCGGACTTTACATTGCCTCCGCTACGGTTGGGGTAGCTTGGGGCGAGACATTGGGGGTCGGTTGTTTCTTGGTGCATATCCTGGTGAGGGGTTGGGACAGTACTTCTGGTGACTGCTGGATCCAGACTGCTGGATCATACGACGCTTGCGATTGTCGTTTGCCTGGTTAATCTTCCCTTCCATCTGAATGGCATAGTCGACTAGCTCTTCGAGATCCTGAAAACGTATGTTGATGAGGATAGTCTGCATCTCATCATGCAGTCCGTTCAAGAATCTCTCCTTCTTTTTGGCCTCCGTGTTGATTTCATCAGGTGCATATCTGGCAAGTGACAGGAATCTGTCACGGTATTCTACCACAGTCATTCTCCCTTGCTTCAATTCGCGGAATTCATCTCTCATCCTGTTGACGAGACCTTGCAGCACGTGGGTGCGCTGAACTTGACTTTGAATGCTTCCCATGTCATCACTTGACCATGGTTCATATTGCGGATGCTATTCCACCAAGCTCTTGCATCTCCCGCCAGATAGTGGGTGGCAAAGAGAACTTTCTCATTTTCATCAACTCCTACAACTTCGAGGTTGTTTTCCATCGTCTGTAACCAGTCGTCAGCATCTAATGGGTTTTCAGATTGGTTGAAGATTGGGGGATTCGTATTCTGAAATTTTTTGAGTTTGGATCCATGGTGATCCTGATTTCCATGTCCTTGGTTGCTGAGAGCCATCTAGGCTATCTGCTGTAGTGTTGCTAAGTTGGCTTGACGTTCTGCCCTGCTTGCTTCACGGTCTGCGATGAGATTCTACAAGATCTGCAGCATTGGGTTTTGCGACGAGCTGCTCCCTCCTTGGTTTCCACGAGTCATATGAAGATTGAGATAGATATAGGGGTAAGAGGGAAATTCTAAGGTTCATGGTTTTGTTTTTTCAAAGCTAAAACTTTGAGTTAGACTCAGGTTTTTCAACTAACTCCATTTCCTTCATGCAAACAAACACACGATACAACACACACCACAACAAACAAAGGAAAACAGATGGTTTGAAGAACCATTCTGCAAGCTACGATACAGTGGGACCGATACATCTCATGCTACGACAGTGCTCTAGTGCATCTACTCATCATCGATGAAGTCGGAGTCCTCATCGTCAGTGTAGAAGTCCACGGCATCTTCCTCCAGAAAGTCATCATCATTGCTGAGGTAAGAGTCCATGTCTCCCTGGATGTCTTCACCCTCATCTTCTTCTTCCTTGGCAGCAAGCTGAGCTTCCTGCTCCTTGACGGTCTTCTCGAGGTCGGCCACCTTCTTGCAAATACGGGCGATGGTGCGATCCTTCTTTGCACGCTGGTGGCAAAGAGACTGGCGATCCTGGATGAGTAGTGCGAAAGTCTGGGCCTTCTGGTCGGCAATGGCACGGTTTTGGTTGGCTAACTCCCTGGCATTGTCCGATTCCTCATCGTCATGCAGCAAGAAGTCAAGATTCTCCACTTGACGCCTCAACTCTAGGTGACTTGGCATCTCCATCGGCATTCCCATGAAGTCACGTCTTGCATAGTGGGAAAAACGGGTTCCTTGGATCTTGTTGACGCTGAGGGCACATAGACGTGCGAGAGCTTCATGCATTCCCCTGGCTAATCCATCTAGCCAGTTGTTCTCTCTCACGGAGAACTGAATTCTCCCAGAAGTTGTTGCTTTGATGCTTCCTCTAAGATCCGCGGTGACTAGCCACTATAGGTCTCCTCCTGCGGGTCCTAGAAGTTGAGCTCCAAGAAACTCCGGATGTGGGTGTCCCAAGAACTCCGACAGTGAATCCCGATCCCTCTCAAAGATCAGCTGACCTCCGTTTCCCAACTGGTAAAACTTGCTGAACTGAGTCTCCATCTACAAGAATTAAGGATGAGGAAATTAGTGAAGTGATCAAGTGTGTCAAATTTTAAGTAGTAATGTAAGAATTTTGAGGAACATGAATTTTTGAGAAAAAAAGAATTCCCAAGGATAAGAGAGGAGATAGTTTTTCGTAAATACTCACTTTGGTTTTGAAACTAAGTTTTTATTCGGACGTCCATTCTAACTAGGGTATCCTATGGTCAGGATGGCTCTGATACCAACTTGTCAACACCCGGATTTTAATCCCAGATGCCCGTTATGCCATACCTCACAATCCCAGGATTACCATTTTTCCGAGACATAACGGATTGGATATCATAGTACATCATCCATTACAAACCATACATAAGGTCTTACACAAATAAGGATCTCATGATCCAGTCTGAATACAACAAGCAGCAGAAATAAAAGATAAGCATAGCGGTGGGGTCCATCTTCAGGGGCACAGGCAATGTTGACAAAGGCAGATAGTCCTAGTTATCATAGCCGTCCTGTTGGCCATCATCTTGATAGTCTCCTTCATAGTCTGGCCACGAGAATAGCCAAGGAAAAAAGCCATGAGTACTCTTTAAGTACTCGCAAACTAGCACTATCAAGTAGTATAGTGCTAAGTTAAAGTGCTAAATCTAAGTTTAACTATAAGGTTAAGTTTAAAACCTAATCTGAGTTCTAAAGCAAAGAAAGATAAAATAAAGTTCTAGAATCACTTAAGTTGGGAAGCTAGTATCATAAACATAAACCTGTTGTGTTCAAGTCAAGATTCATCATTCACTTCAAGTTGTTTGGAAAACATCTGACAACGAAACAGTATGGCCATTCCAACTGTCCATAACCGCGGACGCGGCTATTCGAATAGTTTGACACCCTGTAGAGGTGGTACACTTTCACCACAAGATTCGATACATCTGTCAGGGATAACCCTGAATCATCATACTTAGTATGCAGATAATCAAACATAACCTTCCCTTTACACACCCTAGTATAAGCACCTCTCCTATGAGCATGGCCTCCCAACCATGACCATCAATCATCTTGGGCACTGCATAGGTGGACAACATTGAGAGGTAGCCTCAACTCAAACCTCTCCCGCGAGGGAACTAATACTAATGCATATAAATTTCTAGCTAAGCCTTACCCAATTCAGGTAGTGTGGTTGTACGGTAAATTTGGAATGGTATCGCATCCGAATCCAACCATCGGTTTTATAAAAGGGCTAAGGCTCATGCCTCAACATTTTCATCATCATAGACCATTTGTGTTTCTCAACACATGTCAAAACATCTCAACAGAATGACTCATCATTCCAAGGTTTTCACAATTCATTTTCACCAACTATTCCCATCTAAAGTGACTCAAGTTTTTATCTACTCTAAACTACTAAGTTAAGAGTGTTCACTAAGGTGGAAAGATGATGGGTTCAATCTCATGCCATAGAATGACATCTAAAGCTTAGCTAAATAGGTCAAGTTTTATACTCTTTATGCTACCTTCAAAAAGTAGAGAACTTTGAGTAAGGTAAAGGAAGTAAAGCTTGTAAATAAGACTTGGGGTAACTAATAGTCAAAGTGATATGACTCAAGCATGCCTATAGCATCTTGCTAAGCTATCTAGTTTAATCCTAGCTTGCTAAGCATTATACTTGCAAGTGTTAGCTTGCATTGCTAATGGTGGCTTGCAAGTACAACTTGCAAGGGTTAACTTGGATAGTGCTAGCTTGCCTTGGTTGGTGCAGTGGTTGAAGTTTTCTTCTTCTTCTTCTTCTTCTTAGTAGCACTCCTCCTCCTCGTAAGCTTGGTCGGTACTATCTTCTATAAATACATACGGAGTACACAATCACCAAACAATACTTAACTAATCTAATTAGCATTCTAAGACACACATTTGATGATCTATTATCATCACAAGCATCACAAGTTTAATTCACTAGTTTCATTCTTTTTAAATTAGAAAAGTAATTTCTACTCATTGAAAAATTAACTAAGATTTAATATTCACCACTTAAAATATGGGATCATGTGGACACATGTCATCACCAGATATTCTAACATGTGAGAATGAGAATTAAAGGTTGGATCATAATTACTTTGGTTTAAATTTATTATTTAATGATTTAAAGTGACTAGAAATGCCTATATAGCATTATTTTGGTACTAGTCCAAAGTCACTGCATGTAAACCTTAATATTATTATATATTTAGATAGATATGATGAAATGTGATTTTTGAGAGTTGGAATCAACTCAAAACCTATCTTAGTTGATTTTATAAAAATGTTGCCATATGCAAAAGCTTTTGTTTCGTTATTTTTACTAGGAGAGATCTATAACTCTAATTGATTTAAATCCAACGGGCTTGGATAGATCATTTCAATACCTTTCAGGCAAAATTGGTTTCATGCAGTTTGGATTTGTCAAACTCCCAGAATTGATTTTTAAATTAGTGGACAGAAACTAGATTAACTCTAAATAGAAAAAACTAGATTTGAATTTCTAACTCGCGCGGGAACTCACTGGGCCGGCCCAGCTACAGATAGTGCACGCAACGGGCTGCCCGACATGCGGGCTCCACCAGTCAGCGGCACAAAAATACCAAAATGGTGTCTAGCATCCTAGGTCGCACGATTAAAAGGGGATCTAACGGTGGAGAGTCATCGTCGACGACGGATTACTCCGGCGAGAGTCTGACCTAGACGCGGTGGTGGGGGTCGTTGGGGGCGTACCAGGGCTCCAGCAAGGTCGGTGAGGCGGGCAAACGGGCTGGTAGACGACGGCGAGGCGAGGCGCGGTTGCGGCGGAGCTTGGGGTGCCCTAAATTGCAGGCGCCCTTCTCCTCCTACTGCGGCGGCTTCGGCTCCAATTCCAGCGAGGCAGAGCTCGAGCGGCATCGGCGAGAGGTGGGTGAGGTTCAGTGAGAGGTGGGGAGTGAGTGAGTGTGGAGAAATGGTGCTGGGGTGGTCTCTTTATATAGGGTCGAGGAGAGGGCAGAGCGGGCTCCAGTGAGGTCATCGGTGACGACGATGCGGAGCGCTCTCGACATGGGCGAGGGCGGCGATGGGTTCTCTGTCCCCTGGCGGTACTCTGGGGCTTAATGGCGTGGCAAGGAGAGGGCTCTATGGGTCGGGAACATGCGGTGAACTGAGCGCGGGTGGCGGTGCTCGACGCGGTTCCTCCGGGCTACTGGTCGCGAGGCGGCGAACGAGGATGTCTGGGCGGTTGCTAGGCCTGCTGCGGGTGCTGCCACGCAAGGCTAGGGCTAGGCGAGGCCGGTGCTGCTCTGGCGGGCGCGGTGCTCCGAGGTGATCGGCATGGCGGACAGAGGCATGGGCGCGAGCAACTGGGGCTTGTCCTCCGCTCGATTTTGGTCGGGGGCTGGTCGAGGCGGTGCGGTGTGATGGTGCCTGTCTGCCAGCGAGCGAAGGAGAGCGCGGGACGGGCTGGGGCGAGGCGTCCATGGTCGACCTAGCGCATGGCGTCGGGCGGCTAGGCACTGGAGCAGCTAGGGGAGAGGGAGAGAGAGCTAGGGTCGGGGTTTTAGCTGGGGGGACAAGGGGACCGAGTTAGGCCCAAATGGTGACCAAAATCACTTCACACTATAATGTTTTGAATTTGGCAAGATTTGTGCCTGCCACCTGTTTTATGAAATGGCCGCAAGAGACCAAAGTTTGAATTTTGGTTTCAAAATTTTTGAGTGTTCTCTACTGGTACCAGGTAGTCTCTGGTTGCAAGGGTTTTGAAAGTGGAGCTCAATTTGATGGTTTTTGAAATAGGGGTGATCTAGGCATATGCATTGAATTCAATTTTCACATGCCATTTAAAATAAGTATTTGAATGTTTTTAGCAGATCAAAAGGTGGGCCTTGGTACCTCATTATGTGTACTAGCAAGGGGTGTAAAGATCTAGAATTATTTCTATTGAGAAATGAGTGCTAGGAACACTCAAAGTAGTGTAGTTGATTAAAATGGCCAAAATGACCATTCCTCCTTTTTAATTGTTTTTTATTTGATTTTCTTTGGGAAAAGTTTGGGAATGATGTAGATGATGTTTAAATTACCTAAGAAACATTTTACAACCAAAAAATCACAGAACCATGGCAATTCAAATTAATTCCTATTTTAAATGCACATACACATGAATGCTTTCATTTTTAATATGGAAAAGTTTTTGTTAACCCTAATTTTGATGATTTGGATCTTGATAGGCTTGGATTAAAGTTTTGGGATGTTACATAACATTAGAATTTGTAAAGTACATACAGAGGTGAATGTAGCTGATCCATTCACCAAACAACTTCGACAGAAGAAGCATGATCAACATTGGGATGCTATTGGTGTTATATTATTGCATGTTGTAAACTAGTGTAATTATACTCTAGTACAAGTGGGAGACCGAAGGAGATATGCCCTAGAGGCCAATAAATAAAGTGTTTTATTGTTATATCTCTATGTGTTCATATTAGTTTTGTATCATGCTATAACTGTATTTAGAGGGAACATAAATATAGGTGTGGTATATATACAACCAAGTCCCTAGTATCCTCTAGTACTAGTTCATTGGGCAGATGATGATTAAGGTTTCCCGATCATGGATTTGACATAAAACAGTCACCTAGCAACAAGGTCACTTAATAAAGTGAGGGACACACACCTGACCACAGAATTGAAACGTGATCCAGTCACAAAGTTCAGCATTGCGATATCTAGCAAAGCGTAGTAACTTAACCCTTCGATCGTGAGATCATGTTTAATCACTATCTCCCGCGGCTGCTTTTATAGCATCAACCTTCATGTCCATAACTGGGTTGCCATAAAGGTGTGTTTCAGGTATTCCGGAGGAATGGTTGAGGCGTGTGATCAAGGTCGGGATTTTCCTATCCAAGTTACAGATAGATACTCTAGGCCCATTCGGTGAGACCACATCATGTGCTTGCAAGCAAGTTACTAGGTCACGGGGATGTGTTATCACGGGAACGAGTAAAACTATTTGTTAGTAACAAGATTGAACTTTATGAGATACATGAGATCAGGTCTTGGACAAATCAAGTATCGTTGTGCAAAGGAAATAAGACTCGACATTTAGAAGGTTCGAGCGAGCAACACTGTGTCATGGAATAAGAAGGGATCATCGCGTATTTCCAGATACCGCCGATGATCAATGGTCGAGGAGTGATCTCCTTCATACCTAAACTTTCCCGAACCGTATGGGTGTCACACTGAAGGTTAATCGACGCTGCGAGTTGATCTAATACTGATGGAGAAATTGGGAGAGAGAATCAGAATGGTTCTGGAGAGAATACCGAAAAGTTCAGACTCCGTTGGTGTTTTGAACAAGGAGAAATTAAATAATATATTTAATATTTAATTATTAATTAATATTAAATACAGAAATTATTTAATTGATGAAAAAGGAAAAATCCCCACATAGGCCTTCCCTAGGAGGGAAGAGGGCCAAAGAGGGGAGGGCCAAGGGCCCTAGGGTCCAAGAAGCTAGGGTGGGGAGGCTCCCACCCCGCCGGACACCCTATTTGGGTAAATACACACGGGTGGGGCCCATCCCCCCCCCCCCCACCAGCCACCTCCTCCCACCTCTCCCAGTAAATAATCCCACCCTGCAACTTGGAGGGTGGGAGTAGCCCAGTTTTTCCTATATATATAGAGGAGACATTCACCCCAATTTCTCCAACTCAATCCCACAATTATCATAGGACATTCTCTCTCCCTCTCAGCGCGTTCCCAAGTTAGTAACATGCTACACAAGGTAGAGGTTTCTCCACCCAGTGCACGCCGTCGTGCTGCTAATTGGTCCGAATCTTCTTCTTCCGCTGCATTGCTAGACTGGGGCTCGAGAGATGTCTTTACATTGGAGGCCTATAAAGCTCGACGAGGCACCACCAATAGTGGAGCTTGACGCTTGAGACCTTATGGACCTTGAGGTCTGCGACGGTCAGCTTCATCAGCAATGTTTGTGCGGGAACATATTCCCGCTTTCTTTGTCTTCAAAGGTATGATCACTGTATCCCGCTCATTATTACTGTACTTCTCTATAGATAGATATTGGGTTGGTGTGTTCTCGTAGTAGGAAAATTTATTGTTTTCTTCCACAGAACCCCTTCAAAACCCCAGATGGGGGTGCTAATCTGGGGATGCGGTCATCGTCTGGGGGTGCTACTGTGCATCCCACGGAGGCGGAGGTGGTGGCCTTTGGTGGTTTGCAGCCACCAGTTAACCTTCGTTCGAGCGAGAGAGTGCAAGCTCAACCTCATGTTGATGCCTCTTAGTTGGAGTGCGCTATTCTGCTTGCTCAGTGATGCAACGATCTTCAGGGACAAGGTACGAGTCTTTCAATGTTATCCTTTTCTAAAGATCAGATTATCGATAGGGCAAAAAAAGTAGGTGTGTCTTTAGGGAATGTAGTAAGGATAATTTTTAAGCATCTAAAACTATTATCGATAATGAAGTTGATCGCGCTCTAACCATTCTGAAAAAGAAAGAGATGACTACTAAAAATAATTTCATGGTATCACATGTATCAGATCTTTGTGATGATTTGAGCGATGACCATAGCTCAGGTGGTGAAGACTTTCATGAGTATGTTCTCATGTTGAAAAGAAAGTCACACAAACTCGAAGGAGAAAGGCTTATGATAAGACAAACTTAAGAAGAAGTACGAGAGTTAAAATTAAACCCAAAAGATCATAATGTTAGGATTGAGAGGGGTCACATGGAATAGTGAGGGTTTTCGTGACACTGGGAAACACTTGTTTGTCCATGAGTCGATTAGGGATCACCACCTAGACTTTATTGCGTTAATGGAAACATGTAGATCTAACGTTGCAGTACGCTTTCTAAACCACCTGGCTGCAGGTAGGGATTATTTGGTTTTGTCTACCACCACATGGGACGTCTGGCTGAATCTTAGTTGGCATTAACACAGAAACTTTGCAAGTTAAAAATGTTGACGCTAGCGATTTTTGTGTTAACATGCATTTGAGATCTAAACATGATGGTTTTGAATGGTTTTTTTTGCCTATGTCTAGGGCTGCTCAAGATTCTCATAAACCGGTCTTATTATCAAAACTTGTGCATATGTGTGAAATGGAAAAACTACCTATGATGCTAGGTGGAGATTTTAATATTATGCGCAAACAAGAAGATACAAGTAATAACAATTTTAATCCTTGATGGCCATTTATATTTAATGCTATCATCGAGAGTCTCAACCTTAGATAAATTGCTCTCTCAGGCAGACATTTTACTTGGGCAAATAGCAGAGGTAATCCAACTTATAAAAAGTTGGATCGGATCCTTGCAACTGTGGAGTGGGAACAGAAGTTTCCTTTAGTATCGGTGAGAGCACCACACTCGGGTTATGACCATACATCGTTATTAATTGATTTTGGGCACCATGCAAACCAAGGTAATAAAGCTCGTTAATCGTTTCAACTTTCTTGGTTGCGTTAAGATGGGTTCTATGAGATGATAAAACGAGAATGGGAGTCAGTACCTAATGGGGTTACCATTATCCAGACTTGGAAAAACAAGATTAGACACTTGTGCAGATTCTTGAAGGGATGGGCCAAGAATCTAGGTGGTAAATAAAAAAGGAGAAAGAAAGATTATTATCCATTATTGATTAATTGGATATAAAAGTTGAAACTACTCGGCTAAGTGAGGTGGAAAAAGTGAAGCTAAGAGATGCCAATGACCATATGAACAAACTTAGACGTGATGAGGAGACCAAATGGGTTGAACAGGCTAAGGTTAAACACATTCAAGAAGGAGGAAACAACACCAAATATTTTCATCCAATTGCTAATCAAAAGCATAGGAAGAAAAGATTTTCTAGCTAAAACGGGATGAAGCAACCATTGTTGGAGCAGATAATTTAAAGGTTTATATAACAAAGTACTATAATACGCCCATTGGTGAGCCGAATTATAGTACCATCTCATTGAGTGAGGTGCAATATGACGACATCCCTCAAATTTCAGCTGAGGAAAATGCTATTGTAACAGCTGAATTTACTAAGAAAGAAATATTTGAAGCTATTTTTCAGATGGAACATACTAAAGCTCCTGGATTAGATAGGTTTCCGGCCGAGTTTTACCAAAATTTTTGGGATGTGATTAAAATTGACTTCATGGCCCTTTTTAGGCAGTTACATGCGGGAGAGTTACCCCTTTTTAAGTTGAATTTGGGGTAATCACTCTTTTACCTAAGAAGGATAATGCGGTTCAAATTCAGCAATATAGACCTATTTGTATTCTAAACATTAGCTTAAATTTTTTTCTAAGGTGGCTACTAACCGCATTTCGGAGTTGGCCCATAAAGTGGTTAGTCCGACCCAAACTGCTTTTATGCCGGGACGACACCTTCTTGAAGGTGTTATTGTCCTGCACGAAACCATTCATGAGCTCCATCGGAAGAAGCTAGATGGTGTGATTTTCAAAATTGATTTCGAAAAGGCATATGATAAGGTTAAGTGGCCTTTCTTACAACAGGTATTGTACATGAAGGGGTTTGACCCTCTTTGGTGCGAATGGATTAGGCACTATGTGCAAGGTAGTAGTGTGGGAATAAGGGTGAATGATGATATTGACCATTATTTTCAGACACAAAAAGGGTTGAGGCAAGGTTATCCTTTATCTCTAATCCTTTTCATCATCATTGCAGATATGTTGGCAATTCTTATTGCTTGTGCTAAGGCCGATGGCCAAGTCAGAGGCTTTGTTCCTCATCTTGTCGAGTTCAGGATATCCATTTTACAATATGCTGATGATACCATATTACCTATGGAGCATGAATTGGACAAGGCTCTAAACATGAAGCTAATATTGTGTACCTTTGAGCAATTATCGGGGCTAAAAATAAATTTTCATAAGAGCGAGATTTTTTTTTGGTAACACAAAGGAGATGGAACATGAGTACAAGCTGATCTTTGGCTTCGAGTCTAGTTGTCTTCCTTTCGATATCTTGGGGTACCTATCCACTACAGAAAATTAAGGAACTCGGAGTGGAATCATATTGGAAAGGCAAACTACTCTCTTATGGGGATAGACTTGTCTTAATTAATTCAGTTTTGACTAGTTTATCCATGTTCATGCTCTCTTTTTTGGAGATTCCCAAGGGAGTAAGAAAACGATTGGATTTTTTAGGTCTAGATTCTTCTGGCAAAATGATGAGGTTAAGAATAAATATAGACTTTTTAAATGTAATATTGTTTTTCGCCCTAAAGATCAGGGAGGTCTAGGAATTGAAGTGCTTGAGATAAAGAATAGGTCTTTACTTTTCAAGTGGATTTTTAAACTACTCGAAGAGGGTATGTGGCAACAAATACTACATAATAAGTACTTGCAAGGTAAAACTTTGTCACAAGTAGAAGTTAAACCAACAGACTCCCTCTTTTGGAAGGGCTTCATGCGTGTGAAGGATGTGTTCTTCGCTAATAGCTTTTTCAAACTTGGGGATGGTGAGAATGTCCTCTTTTGGGAGGATGTTAGGTTGGGTGATACGTCGTTAGCTCAACAATACCCGTTGTTATACAATATTATGCAAAAAAAATGTTTTGGTGGCAGACATCCTTAATCAAACTCTGCTAAATATTGGTTTTAGAAGGAGCCTAATGGAGAAGAAGTGGACACAATGGTTACACTTATGTTCAATATTAATGACGATATACCTAAATGATACTCCTGATCAATTCATTTGGAGACTCACTTCCACTAGCGTCTTTAGTGTTAGATCCTTGATCAAGACCAATTGAATGGCCATACTAGATACTTACAGAATTATTTTGTGGAAGTTAAAAATCTCTTTAAAAATAAAGATTTTTATGTGGTTCCTAAACAATAAGGTTTTATTAGCAAAAGATAACCTAGCCAATCAAAATTGGGAAAGTTGCCAAAAATGTTGTTTCTTTGATTCTTTGGTGTCTTTTGACCACCTTTTTATATCATGTCTGTTTGCTAAGATCATTTGGCGTAGGGTTTTCTTCACCTATAATATGCCCGCACCAACCAATATTAAGAATATGTTTGGCAATTGGTTGAATGAGGTTGATAAGAGGAATAATGCTAGACTATGCATTGGTATATCGTCTTTGTGTTGGTCCATCTGGACGTCAAGAAATAAAATTGTGCTTAACAAACAATCGGATACTAATTTCTTGCAGGTTATTCGGTTGGATGCGCATTGGATTCAACTATGATCACGCCTTCTCCAGGAGGACCAGCGAGAGCCTATGGTTTCTGGATGCTCCCGGCTTCTGACGGTCGCTCGGGACTTCTTTTTTCGGGCTACCGAATGGTAGCATACTAATAGAATCCTTGATGGATAGATGTCGTTCGTTTTTCATTTTCAGATGGTTACATGTTTCGACCTTGACTGATCCTTGATTGTAAGGTTACTGGTTCGTTAAATTTGCAATAAAAAGGCTATGTGCATCACTTGATGCAGAGGCCGGGACATCGCTCCCCATTTAAAAAAAGCAACATATACAACAGTTAGGTACAAAAATATACTAGTTTATCGATACATGACTCATATATCACTCTCACAAAATATCTAGAAGTACGTGTAAAAGCTGAATCTTAACTTATAGCCCGCTTAACTCGGAAATCCAACTCGGCTCATGGGTGCAAATGAACTCATTGTGTAAAACAAATTTCAAAATGTCCAAAAAATTTGAAAAAAATATTTGCATGTATATCCGAACATTATATAATCATACAAAAGTTTGCTGGGAAAAGAACATTTTAGGTGTCCCATGTAAAAAGACAAATTTTAATACCCCAACATGTCTATTAATGAACATGGTTTTTGTCTTTTTAACACAAGCCACATAAAATGTTAATTTTTTCTGAAAACTTGTGTACGGACATAGAATGTTCGGATGTACGAGTAAAATTTTAATTCAGATTTTTTTAAAATTTAAATTTTATTTTTAATATATTTTTATAATGAGTTTATTTGCACCTTGGAGCCAAAACACCAACTTCCCGCTTAACTTCTCTCTCTCCTCTTCTCCCTTATTCATTTAAGCAAAACTACAATATTTTAGCCCTTATGGCTAGCCGACTATCGGGAGGATGGCCGGGAGCCTCAAGTCTGCAAAAATCCGGCTAAATCCTGCCTAGCAAATCCAGCTGGAGCCTGCCATATGGTTCAATCTGGCTAGACACTGCCAACCTACTTGAGTTGAACTAGATATTTTATACATAGAGACAAGACCACATGGCTACAGGAAGAACCATACCAAGCAACATGGCCATAGTACTAAGGAGTACATGATGACATAGACCACCAGGAAGCACTTTTCATCAATAGTGATCCACTGTACATGACATTAGGGTAGTGTCCTGATTTTCACTCTCTCTCTCTCTCTATATATATATATATATATATATATATATATATATATATATATATATATATATATATCATGTGTATAAGATGGCCAGGGAGACATTCACATACGGGGAGAATCTCACGCACTCATTTTTTCCTAGAGCTCCCACTCTTAGAGCTCGTTTGATTCATAGGATAGGAAAAATATAGAAATAGAAAAAACATAAGATTAAGATATCATGCCAACTTGAATCCTATGGCAAGAGAAGTTATGTTTGATTTTGCAAAAAAAAAAATTTCATAAGGTATGATCTAATGTTTCTTTCTTATAGAAATTGCACTACAAGATTTCTATAGGATTAGTTCCTATAATATGTGTTCCTATGAATCAAACAATAACATAGAAAAAATTCCTATAGAATTTAAATCCTACACAATTCCTATGCAATTTCTACGAATCAAACAAGCCCTTAGTTCATCCTCGATATAGCTCAAGGACCACCACTGTGTCTCCTAGATATGAACTCTATATACATCAGTTTTTCCATCCTGCTATGGCTATGCCGTCCACAAGGTGACGATATTTGGTGCCCATCGTGAAGCATATTGCGGCGACTAGAGTCCCATTCCGGACGGGACCCCTCTTCAACATCATAGTCGTCATCGTCGTCTCGGCTCTTCACCACCGTCTCCTCGACAATGCTCGGGGGCTCGACGTCATCCGGCTGCGCCCGCACGCTCGTCCGTGCTCGCCCACGCCAGCCTCTTCCCCGGCCTGCTGCGCCATTCTGGCCGTGCAAATCCGCATCCTCGACCTCCCAACACATGCACCTCGCGAGTTCGAGCTCGCCTACAACCGTCCGCGTGCCCGCACGCCGCTGGCCTCTGGCCTCGCCTCGGTCCCGTGGCCTCCTCCGCTCAGCGCCCGCGCCACTCCGGTCTCCTCCGTTTCCTGTAAGGGCTCCCACCCGCGTGCCTCCTACTGTGTCCGGCTGCGCCTAGCTGAGCCTCTCCTCCGCGAGCCTCGTCATCGGCCGCTCATCCGCCCGCGCACGGCGTCCTCCTCGCGCCCAGATGAGCCTCTCTTCGCTCCGCGCCTTGCTTGCACACATGCCAATGCACACACACAAGCTAAGCTCGTAAAAATACCATCCAATACGTACATGGATGTGCATACTACTGCAAAATCCATGCAGATGACATGTGGATAGCCTCATGCTGATGTCTGTTACCTAATTAATCTAGACTGGTCCGAACCTGTCACGCTTAGTTATTTGCACTTCGTAATAAAGCAAGACAAGAAATATGATGTGCATTAATCAAAAAATAAAATGATGTGTACAGGTTGCGGCGTTGTCCTAGTTGTTGCATAGGATTCGGTAGTTTCAGTCAGATCATTTTACCGTAGCTAGAAACTTGCTAATACTTTTCCACGATCACCTTCGTGGGATGGCACAGAAGAAACGGATGATGAGCAAGATTCTTGCATGAGTGGTTTCGTTTCTGTATATAAAGGAACCCGACCCTCTCTCCTGACCCCATGCGGCCGCCGCCGGGCCACACCGGGCGGATCTCCTCCCTCCCGGTCACTCCCCTACTCCCACCCAGAGCAACCCCCTCCCATCGCTGTCAGCACCTTCGTTGGGCAAAGTCCCCGTGGCTCGGCAGCGGGGGGATCTCGTCCTCAGTCCTGATCTAATCTAGATCATGGTGGCGGTGGCCTCGGCCTCAAGCGGCAGCGGCGGCCTGCAGCTTCGACCGACGGCGGTGATGGCATCGTGGCGGCAGCCAGGGAGCGCTGGCGGCGGGGCTAAAGGCGGTTGGGCGGATGGAGGCGGCGATCTAGGGTTTCTTGGATCGTCATGCTACTCTGTCCTTCATCGTCCTTCATCGTACGTCGTGTGTCTTGTCTGGACTCTACTTCGCATCTTGAGGACGCTCGGGGCATAGGCCCCTAGTTTGGTGGGGGTGGGCATCTTCTCCGTCGAACGTGGTCAGCCTGAGGCTAGTTTGGCAGATCTTGGGATACGTCATCTAGTCCAAGCTGCGAGGAGGGAAGACCTAGGTGCCGGTGAAAACCGTGCCGATTGGTGGGCGATGGCGGCGCTACCACACCATGACCTTGATGAAGGCATCGTCGTGCAACTAGTGTCGACCTCACTTGTGCTGCTCCGAGGGAAACCCTAGGATCTTCGGATCGGGCGATGGTGGCGCTATGGTGTCGCGTTCTCTTTTGGGAGCATCGTCTGTG
Organism: Avena insularis; assembly: GCA_023614405.1. Classification (NCBI taxonomy): domain Eukaryota; kingdom Viridiplantae; phylum Streptophyta; class Magnoliopsida; order Poales; family Poaceae; genus Avena; species Avena insularis. The sequence goes on from CM042694.1 coordinate 205,031,416, forward strand.
GAGCAGCGCTGGATGGAAGAGGCGGGAGAGGTGGAGCGGCTAGCGCGTTGGGAGGTGGTGCTACTTGGCACCATGGTGGTGTCGGTGGCTGGTTTGGCGAGAGTCTGCACATCGATTTACAAGCCGAAGACGGTTTGGTGGAAGATTGTGAAGGCGGCGACATCCGGAGCGTGTGCGTGGGCGCTGCTCCATGGATAGGCTTGGCGGATCTAGGGCTCCTTTTGCATGAGTTCGAGCCGCCACGCTCAGGCACTTCAGTTTCTCTTGGTGAGTCACTACGAGTGACCGTGGGGCAGGGTCAAAAGAGGTAGCTAGGTGTTTGTTATATCTCGTCGAGGCGCTGGCAATACAGCTATCATTTTTGCTTGGTGTTTTGTTTTGGTGATTCCGATTTGTATGATCTTTGTAATGGCTTTTGCCAGACATTGTGGTTCTAATAATGAATAAAGGTTGTGTGCATCGCTTGATGCAGAGGCCGGGGCTTCGCTCCCCATTTCGAAAAAAGGTGTTGTCTGTGTTTTCTCAGTTCATCGAGAGAGATGTCATTTTCAGAAAAGCATTCATTGTCTCCATGATTAAATCCATCGTGATCGCGTCGAGTGTTATTAGGGCCCTACCCTAAAATTTGGTATCAGAGCCTTTGGGTTCTCGTAGGTGATCGGCTGGTGGGTGTGTTGGTGACATTTTGGCGGCGAATGAAGAAGCGATGGGCGACACCTCTCTGAAGAAGGACGGCGGCAAGGAGAAGCCGACGCAGGCTCAAGTGCTGGCACCATCGCGACAAGAGATCCGTTGTGCAGAGTGATACGTTGCTAACGTATCGATAATTTTTGATGTTCCATGCTTGGTTTGATCTACTTTCTTATGTTTTGTCCACACTTTGGAGTATTTCTATACACTTTCTTGGACTAACCTATTAACAAGATGCCACAGTGCCAGTTGCCTGTTTTCTGCTGTTTTTGGTTCCAAGAAAGTTAGAATATCAATATTCTCGGAATTGGACCAGACAAAAGCCAAAGTCGATATTTTACCGGAAGACTCGGAGCCAGAAGACGAGACGGAGAGGGGCCACAGGGCGGCCACACCATGTGGTGGCACGGGCTAGCCCTGGCCACGCCACCAGGTGGTGTGGGCCCCTTGGCCGCGCCACCAGGTGGTGTGGGCCCCCTGGCCGCCCACCGACCTTACCTCTTCGCCTATAAGAAGCCTCCCGATGCGAAAGCCCTAAATCGTCTAGCCTCCAGCCATGAAAAGTTCCGCAGTGCCGCCGCCACCGAAGAGGAGATTCGGGGGACAGAAAGTCTCTGTTCCGACACCCTAACGGGACGGGGAAGTGCCCCCGAAGCCATCTCCATCGACTCTACCACCATCTCCATCGTCGTTGCTGATTCCCATGATGAGGAGGGAGTAGTTCTCTATCGAGGCTAAGGGTTCTACTGGTAGCTATGTGTTCATCTCTCTCTCTATGCATGATCTTATTGAGATCATGAGCTTGTAATCTATAGATCTACCTTGCTACTCAAGTGTTTTAATAGATCTCTGCTCTCCCCATGTGTGTGAAGTTGACAGTGTGCACACCATGGTGGCACTTAGGCTAGAGATTCCAAATACTTGTTATGAGTTATATTTGGAGTTGTATGTTTTTATGAAATTGTGGTGTTTGTTGGAACCATCTAGTGCTCAAGGTGACAATGTGGGGTTATCTAGATTGGGAAAGCGAACTTTGAGGTGTGTTGTTATAGCCCTACCATGGATTAGAGTGTCCAACCGAAGAGTAGTTTAGAGTAGTATCATAAAGAGAAGATATCTATATGAGAGTGTTCACTAGTGAAAGTATGATCCATAGGCCTTGTTTCTAAACATTGAAACACCGTTTGCAACTAGATCTGTTACATGTTTGCTTGCTTCCATCTTTTTGCCTTTAGTCTTTTCCTCCCGTCAAGCTATTTTCTGGCACCATTGTCTTATATCCGTACCACTTGTATTTCACTATCCCTTCGCCGAACTAGTGCACCTATACACCTGACAAGTGTATTGGGTGTGTTGGGGACACAAGAGACTTCTTGTATCTTGATTGCAGGGTTGCTTGAGAGGGGATACCTTTGACCACTTCCTCCCTGAGTTCGATAAACCTTGGGTGATCCACTTAAGGGAAAACTTGCTACTGTTCTACAAACCTCTGCACTTGAAGGCCCAACAACTGTCTACAAGAATAGAAGTGCGTAGACATCAAGCTATTTTCTGGCGCCGTTGCCGGGGAGGTAAGGTAAAAGGTACTCACATCCTCCGGTGTGAGTGCTCGAAGTTATCCTTTAGATTCTGCAATTTTGTCTTTTTGTTTCTTGTTTTCACTAGTTAGTCTTAATGGAAAACAACAACAAAATTAGAGAGCTTTATAGTATTTATCTTGAGTTAGGACATGAAGTGTTTGAAGAGAAAATTAAAAAACCTATGGAACTTTATTTGCATGCTAATAGCAATGTTGTTAGTATGAATTCTTTGGACACCATTATTGCTAATGCTATGGAAAAGTCTAAGCTTGGGGAAGCTAGTTGTTATGAAAATGATCTTTTTAGTTCCCCATGTTTGGAAGATAGCTATTCTATTGCTTATGATGATACCAAACCTCCAATATATGATGATTACAATGATGAATATGATACTTTTAGTCCACCTACTATTGAGGAGAAAATTAATTATGATTACAATATGCCTCCTATATTTGATGATTATGGTGATGAGAATAATAATGATAGCTATTTTGTTGAATTTGCTCCCATCACAATTAATAAGAATGACTATGCTTATGTAGAGAGTAATAATGATTATATGTATGTGGCTCATGATAAGAATGTTTTATGTGATAGTTATATTGTTAATTTTATTCATGATGCTACTGAAAGTTATTATGAGAGAGGGAAACATGGCCTTATGTATCTCAACAATATTAAGTTTCCCCTCTTTATGTTGAAAGTCTTGAAGTTGCACTTGTTTTGCTTTCCTATGCTTGTTGCTTTGTGCTTTCATGACTTGTTTCTTTACAAGATTCCTATGCATAGGAAGTGGGTTAGACTTAAATGTGCTTTGAATTTTCTTCTTGATGCTCTCTTTTACTTCAATTCATATTTCTTATGTGAGCATCTTCTCAAACTATCATGCCTAACTTAAAGGCGTTAAAGAAAAATACTTATTGGGAGATAACCCAAAAGTTTTAGATGAGTCTTGGAAGTTATTACCTCTGTAATAACCTCTCCTTATCCTTTTTATTTGCTTTTTGTGCCAAGAGGAACCTCTAATGAGAGACAAGTAATGCTTGGGAAACTTGCTGTCCCGAAACAGATTTTTGTTCTTTGCTGTAAAAATTCGTGTAAAATCTCTGTACGTTGGTTTGATCTGTGATTTGTTGTGCTTCAGCCCCAGGTTGTTATCTAACTTTGATTATTTCAACACTTTTTGATTTGAGCAACAGAAGGTCTTCGAAAAAATTCGTCTTTACCTGCTGGTCTGTTTTGATAGATTTCTGCCATTATTTGCATTTGCTTCTTGTTGGTTCCTTTTTGAGTTCTTTTGGGGAATTGAGCTTTTTGAGAGAATTGCTACATTAGCTTGTGTTTTTAATGAAGGTTTTGCTGTTTTAAAACTAGACCCCAAAGTCTTATTATCTTGAGTGCACTAATGTTGCTAATAGAGATTGTGTGACGTTTTGTATGAAGGAAGAATTTCAGGTGTAAGGAAAGAACGATGGAATGAGATGAAGAATTGACTAAAGCTCAAGCTTGGGGATGCCACGCATGTCACTCCAAGAAATATCCAAGAAGTACAAGCGTCAAAGCTTGGGGATGCCCAAGGCATCTCCTTCTTCATCAATAAAAATCTCAGGTTCTTCGAAACACTTCATTTTTATTGTTTCATGCACAGTTGTGTTGTTCTTGGAGAGTCTTCGTTTTTGTTTTTGGTTTTTCGTTTGCTTGGATTTCTTAGTTTGCTTGAATAAATTGGTTGTACCCCCTCTTTCATATATTGGTTTTCAAATAGTTTGGTTTGGGTCGGAAAAGAGTAGGAAAGTTCATGCTTAAGTGGTAAAGAGAGCTTGTTTTTGACTGTGGCCTATGCTTTGTCATGCCATGCTCGATATTGTTTTGGTTTTAGGCTTAGTATTCTTTGCTGTAGCATGACTTGTTATAAACAATTGAGATTTCTTAATGTTCCTTTGAAGAATCATGCGTTGTTTTAGCATATTAAAGCATAGTATTGTGGTATTCTCCTTTGATGCTTTATTTGGGTTGACTTGGCATATTCTCACACCATGTTATGACTATACCAAGTCACCATAGCCTTGATGATCCTTTAGTTTTCAACTTGTAGTATCACTTTATGCTTTGATTAATGATGTTTTGTCGCTCTGCATGATTATGGCCATTATTGCTCTCTTAGTTGGTCGCTCCTAGTCTTTTGCTAGCCTCCATACCAAGTATGAGTTCCACTCATGCATCTAACTCCAAATAAAACCAAGTTATTCCAAAGATTCCACCATACCTACCTATTAGCAATTGCTATTCCAAGCATATTCATGTTTTTGTCTACCTTCCAAATTAAACTTGTTATGAGAAAACTAGTGATTAAAGCTCTCACGAACTTGATGGCACACTTTACTTTTTTGCATTTAATAAACCTGAACCATTGAGTCAACCTTTGTTGCGTATATGCTTGCGCTTTATAAGTTGAAGTTAACAGAACCATGTATCATGGGGAACTCTTTCAACATTGCACCTGTACTTTGTACCCCGTTGATATCATGTTCTTTTGCTTATGGATCCCGACGGTCTAAAATAAAAGGGGAACTTGTAAGATCATGGAGTTTGTATTTGTGTTAGATAAACGCCTGGGCCGCTAGCCTAAGCCATTCCTAATCATGGTGGAAACTTGTAGCATAACCATAATGAGCACTCTATGAAGCATACTCAATAAAAACCTATGCAAATAGCAAATAAAAAGATCGCTGAGATGCTCATTGTCTGCTTGCCTTGTCATTTTGATTATGGGATAGCTCATGTGTCATGTGCAAGGGGTACCCTGTAGGGGTTCGTAGCATGGAAAACAAAAATTTTCTATCGCATACAAACAAACAAGCCAAGATCTATCTACTAGATTGTAGCAACGAGTCGATAGAGGAACTCACCCTCGAAGATTCCAAAGCGTTTAACGAGAGCAGATTCTCGTGGGTGATGTAGTCGTACTCTTTCCGATCTCAAGATCGCGTAGACGATCCTTCAGCGCCACGTTCGCAGCGCTCCCGCAGTCGGTCACACGCTCGTACTCGACGAAGACCTTCCTCTCCTTGTTCCAAAGAAAATGGAGGTTGTAGCACTCTCTCGCGATTCCGGCAAAGACAACGGGCGTGGTACCTAAGTAGAGGGAAATCTCAGGCTTCAGCTTGTCAAAAGTAGTATGGTGGAGCTTATGAGAGAGGCTATTAGTGGTCTAGTAATTAGACACACCAATTAGAAGGCTCTAAACCAATTAGAAGGCTCTAAACCTGGCTAAAGCAATTAGAAGCTCTAAACCAAAACGGCTCTAAACCGAGATTAGAGGTAGGAACTTGTGTGTCCTAGGAGGGAGCCCTGCCCTCCTTATATAGGTGGGAGGGCGGCCAAGGGAGGAGAGTCCCTCCCAAGTCGGCTTGGTGGGCGCCGCCAAGGGAGGAACCTCCTCCAATTCGCCTCCACCAATCCTCCTCTCTTCCCACTTCCTAAAATTGCTGCTTGACTTTCAAACTAGCCGTTGACTTTTCAATTTAGGATTTAAATAAACCCTTTATTTTGGACAGCAAGAACACCTAGTACATGATGCAATCATTCCAACTTACAATGACACATTCATGTACCCTTCCCTCCGGAGTGCCGGACATTCCGGGACCTTCTAGAATGTTCCCGATGAAAACACCTAACCATTCCCCAACTCCGAAACGGACTTTCCTTATATGAATCTTATTCTCGACCATTCCGGATCTCCTCGTGATATCCCGGATCCCATCCGATACTCAACAACATTCGGTCTCTTTCTCATAATACCATAACTACTCAAAACAACGTCGAATCCTTAAGTGTGTCTCCTCACGGTTCGTGAATTATGCGACATGATCGAGACACTTCTCCGATCAATAACCAATAGAGGAATCTGGAAATTCATATGGCTCTACATATTTCTACGATTACTTTGCATCGAATGAACCACTTACATACGATACCAATTTCCCTTTGTCTCACGATATGTTACTTATCCGAGGTTATGATCGCCGGTATCTCGCATACCTAGTTCAACCTCACATCGATAAGTACTCTTTTCTCGTTCGTGATATGTGATCCCTTGTGAGCTACATGCTTGCAAGCTAATTGGATGACATTTCACCGAGAGGGCCCAGAGTATATCTATCCGTCATGTGGATGGACAAATCCCACTCTTGATCCATGTGTCTCAACCAATACTTTCCAAACACTCAATGCCACCTTTATAACCACCCATTACGGTGTGTGTTTGATGACATCAAAGCATCCATCCCAGAAAGGTGATATGCATGATCTCATGGTCGAAGGAATCAGGTTACTATGTATCGTAAAGCATATAGCAATTGAACTATTGAAATGACTTGATCTTTATGCTACGCTTATCTATAGGAGTATGTCCATCACATCATTCTCCTAATGATATGACCTCTTGTCAATAACATCTCTATGTTCATGATCAGGAAACAATGATCATATATTAACCAACAAGCTAGTTTAACAAGAGGCTTTACTAGGGACTCTTTTATGTTTACAAATCACACAAGTATTAATGTTTCCTGTTAATACAATTATAGCATGGTATGTAAACATTTATCATAAGTGTGAAGATATGATAATAACTACTTTATTATTGCCTCTTGGGCATATCTCCAACAGTCTCCCACTTGCACTAGAGTCAATAATCTAGTTTCAAACCTTTGTGTTTTCAACACCTATGGCTTTCCGGTGTTGTATGTACACGATTGCTAGTGGTCAACTGATCTCCGGATCTGACACTTCCAGGTCCGTGTGTAATTGCATGTCTTTGCGACTCTACACATCACTCATTCTCTAATGAGATGGCTTTGTATGATTTGGTCTTTCGGTGTGACCTTTAGTTCTTTGGGGTTAAAACATGTTGATAATATTGTCGCACAATATATCTTCATAGTATTATCCCATGTGAACTACACCTAGTTTGATAACAAACTACTTGACACAAATGCCCTCTTTTGCTGCTATAATAGCATATACTTAGCCTTTTGTTGAAGTATCTCACAATGTCTTAACTTTGGAACTCATCCAAATCCATTATGGAACTCACTTTCCATTATATTGTGCCACCCTTAATTTAGATTGAGATAAACTTAATTTGTACTTTGTGACAAAACTAGTATCAATGTAGTACTTTTACAATGAACTAACCATCTATTTGTCACTTCTACAAATAATATACTCTTAGTTCTTCCAAAAGATCATAAGAATATCCTTACTATCGTCCAATGATCATCTTATGAATCATTCTGGTATATGCTCATAATATTTATAGCATAGGACATATCTGGATTTGTACATATCAAAGATGATTGATATAAATACTCTTTGTGATTTCATACATCAAGTATCAATCTATACTTGAATCTTTGTTTCACTTACCAAGTGCCAATACACTTGAATATATCATCAACATTGAACTCTTTCAATCCTTTCTGTGCAACAAGAACCTTTCTTGTAGTTTCTATATTGAATTCATTCAATATCTCGTCTATGTACTTGCACAACCATATTAGCATCTATTGATGCCAAATATTTGGGTTTTGCCTAAGTCTTTCATCGGGATGAAATTCTTAATATGTGTTAATAAAAGATACATTATTTCCAATCAACAATATGTCTTCCACATAATGTATTAGAAACATGTCTTAGCGCTCCCACTTAATTTCTTGCAAATGCAAGCATCTTCATTGTCTCCGATGAATTTAAACTCTTTTAACAGTTTCATCATAGTGAAGATTCCAACTCCGCTATGCTTACTTCAACCATTGAAGTTTGCATATGCTTTTAGCATCCTTTGAATTAACAAAACCCTTTGGACCGTGTCATGCACACGTCCTAGGTAACCATTCTATTAGAAGAACTTGTTTTGTTTATTCTACTACCACATAACAAATTATATGTAGTGGTTGCTACATTAATCCGTCTAGACTAAAAATCGCTATGAAAGATCAAATCTTGTCATATACAACCTTTGAACATTGTTGTGAACTCTTTCCCAACATGTCGACTATTTCATAGATGTGAAACATCCATGTCTACTTCTTTATAGATCCAAACACAACTGCAAGGTTTTACACCTTTTTCGAGGGTCCTTCAAGTTCAAAACTTGATTTCTCGTGTATGGAACTATCACGGATTATATGGCTTCAAGCCATTTGACGGAGTCAGGGCCCATCATCGCTTCTTTGCATGTAGTAGGTTCATTATTCTCAAATAATGATTCAACCCTCAAATCTTGGTATTTGATTGTTCATCCGACCTACTTGTTTCAATAGAAACTTAGACCTCCGTGACCACAACCTTTGAGGCACGTGAGCCATGAGCATTATTCGCCTCCTAACACTTTTCGGTGCTTGTAACTCTGCACATATAGCTAAGGTTCCTTTAACCTTATCAAAGTTCTATTGTCCTCCCACTTAACTTTTCACGAAAAATTCCTTCTTAAAGAAACTTGACGTTCTAAGCGACAAACACTTTTGTCTCCGGTGTTTATGGAGGATTACTTAACAGTAATACAAAGACAGGTTTATCCGACTTTGGTTGCAAACATCTTTCGTATGCATAGCATACCAATGTTTAAGAAAGGACTACTTGGGTTTTATCCCAAACCATAACCTTATATGGTGTCATTTCAGTGGATTATGATGGAGCTCTTTTAGTGGAAAACGGTAATCTCTAAAGCTTTTAATCTTTAAAATATAATGGCAGTTTTATGAATTATACCTTTGATCTTACCATGTCAAACAAGGTTTAATTACATATCTCGAATGCTCCATACTCTTATGGTGTTTCGGGAAATGCAAATCCACGGAACTATTCCATAAATCTTAGGTATTATGCTAAACTTGTAACTTAAATATCTTCCTTTATAATCTTATCATAAATATTCATATTCTTGTTACAATGATTTTGCACTTCATCTTTGAAAGTCTTTGAACTTTTCAAGTGTTTCATACTTTATCCTTATTAAGTAAATATTCATATATTCACTCAAATTTTCGGAGAAAGCATATGAAGTTGAAATCCATCGCTCTTGACTACACATAATGGAGTTCGTACAACAATATGCACAAGTTCCAATAAGCTAGTCATTCATTCCCTTTTGGCCTATGAACGAAGTTTTAATTATCTCTAGGAAAGTTTCACAAACGTCATTTGATCAAAAATCAAAAGACTCCAAAATTCCATCCACATGGAGTTTCTTCATGTTTTCTTTCCAATATAATTTAAACGGCGATGTCACTTCCTAAGTGATCTTTCAATCAATTTGTCTTTCGACAATTTTAGCACTAGTTTTATGGATGTGATTTATCCAACGAGATTTGTGAATCATCCATCTTTTATGGATTACGGCAATTATTTGAACAACCCTTTTGTTCTCATAATACCTGATAAAACAAATCTTGAAGGCAAGCTTTGATGTTTAACGAGCAACACAACAACCCTTTATTTGTTCTCGATAAACATCATCACATATTCTTTTGCTAGTTACTTAGGCCATTGTAGTTCATGAATTGTGTTGTTTCGTATGACGATTCACACCAACAAATTCAGTATCAAATACTTAAGAACCACATTGTTTAATAAGCAAAGAATATAGCCATAACATGTATATCATCCATATACTTAAGCTGAACAATTCTAGTCTTTTCTTTTCTGCCACATATTTATGAGATTCTCTTTCAGTATTTCTGTTTAAAAGAATCTATCAACATCAATAGTGGAGTCATACATATGACACATAGTCCAAAGCGTGTATAGTTAAATACCAATGTCTTTGACCTTGCACTTTGAAGTAGATCACCATTATCAAATATTTGGTGTTCTTTCAAATTCCTTTCTTTAGTAATCTCTTGGTGTAGTAAACATTTTACCTACATCAAATATTCACCCTCATCATGGACTTATCCATGATCTAGCTACTTTTAGCTTGTAACGGTGAATCGCGAGTATAATGTTGCTCTCCAAAACCTTTTGGAAGATTAGGACAACTAGTGTCTCCAACCTTTTGCAAATTCTCATCAAATATGAGAACATGACTTTTGCCATATTATACTCTATCATGTTGTAACCAAAACTTCATTTCAGATATCACAATATCTTCCACACATCATGGTTTCTGAAACAACTCTTTCAGATCCTAGATAACCTTGATATTAAGACAATCCTTTGAATATCAAGAATCATGGAGACAAACACGATACTTATATACTAACATTGGAATTGTTACTCTTGATTTTAATACCAACTATTAAACTTCATGGAGTAATCAAAACTTACTGAAAGTTTGCAATAGGACTTTTAAACTTTAGATTAACACTTCAAAACAATACGATACCATCAGAAAGTAACTAACCAGAATTCTATAGTTCTATCATCTCAATTATAACTAAGCGCAAGGTGGTAAACGGATGCCAATGACTACAACAACTATGCAAATACACTTTGATTTAATTTATGATAAATTGAGTTCTAATTAATAATTAAATTAATCCAGGTGAACTCCCACTCAAAACAACATCCCTCACATTGTTTTAGTGATCACACGAACCAAATCCACCACATCAAAACCGATCATCACGAGAGTTGATGTAGCTTCAATGGCGAACAATCAACATGTTCATCATATCTACTATATGAATCATGCTTTACCTTTCGGTGATCCGTGTTCCTGAGACCATGTCTGTACATGCTAGGCTCGTCTAGATCTTACCTTAGCTACCGCATTAGCAAATCTGGCTTGCTTACGTTGTATTCACCCGGAATCAAAGACACCCGATCATCACGTGGTGCTTCAAGCGTTAAGCTTTGGCAACGGTGCATACTAAGGGTGAACACTTTAGAACTTGAAATTTATGTGCATGAGGGATCATCTTATAATGCTACCGTCGTCTATTAAGCAATACAAGATGCATAAAGGATTAACATCACATGCAATTCATAATATGTGATATGATATGGCCTTTCTTCTTTGTGCTTCCGATCTCCATCTTCAAGCACGAACATGATCTCTATCATCACCGGCATAGCATCAAGGTCAATGACGCTTCTTCATGGTTGTCGTCCACCAGCTTCAACTATTACAACTATTTTGAATAGACACGCAGGTCTTAACAGAAATTAAAGACAACCATATGGCTCCTGCCGGTTGCCAACTTACAATAAGGAACATTGCATACATCAAATATAATCACAATCATGGCCATATCACATCACTGCACACCCCTGCAAAACAAAGTTAGACGCCTATACTTTCTTTGCATATTTTACGTGGTTTGGGGCTTTCAATAAGTGTCGTTCTAACTTACGAACAAGAACCACAACATTGATACTAGCATTGTTGATCACCCGTTGTAAATTGGATCTTTACTATGCTAGGAGAAACAGGCACCGAAAGCCACTTATGCAATACAAGTTGCATGTCAAGCGTGGAGCAAGTCTCATGAACGATGTCATGTAAGGTTAGCCCGGCCGCTTCATCCCAACATACCGCAAGATGCAAAGTACACAAAAGCAATCTACAATAAAGCATCAATGCCCACAATGACCATTGTGTTCTACTCGGCAACAGATCTACATATAGACACGGCTCGATACCCTTGAGGGGGTTCGTAGCATGGAAAACAAAATTTTCTATCGCATACAAACAAACAAGCCAAGATCTATCTACTAGATTGTAGCAACGAGTCGATAGAGGAACTCACCTCGAAGATTCCAAAGCGTTAACGAGCAGATTCGTGGGTGATGTAGTAATTTTTCCGATCTCAAGATCGCGTGAGCGATCCTTCCAGCTACGTTCGGCAGCGCTCCGCGATCGGTCACACGTTCGGTACTCGACGAAGACCTTCCTCTCCCTTGTTCCAGCAGTGACGGAGGTTGTATCACTCTCTCGCGATTCCGGCAAAGACAACGTGGTACCGAAGTAGAGGGAAATCCCGCAGGCTTCGCCTTAAGCCGGTGCGAGTATGGTGGAGCTTATGAGAGAGGCTATTAGTGGTCTAGTAATTAGACACACCAATTAGAAGGCTCTAAACCAATTAGAAGGCTCTAAACCGCTGGCTAAAGCAATTAGAAGCTCTAAACCAAAACGGCTCTAAACCGGAGATTAGAGGTAGGAACTTGTGTGTCCTAGGAGGGGAGCCCTGCCCCTCCTTATATAGGTGGGAGGGCCGGCCAAGGGGAGGAGAGTCCCTCCCCAAGTCGGCTTGGTGGGGCACCGGCCAAGGGAGGAACCCTCCTCCAATTCGGCCTCCACCAATCCTCCTCTCTTCCCACTTCCTAAAATTGCCGTTTGACTTTCAAACTAGCCGTTTGACTTTTCAATTTAGGATTTAAATAAACCCTTTATTTTGGACAGCAAGAACACCTAGTACATGATGCAATCATTCCAACTTACAATGACACATTCATGTACCCTTCCCTCCGAGTGCTTGACATTCCGGGACCTTCTAGAATGTTCCATGAAAACACCTAACCATTCCCCAACTCAAACGGACTTTCCTTATATGAATCTTATTCTCCGGACCATTCCGGATCTCCTCGTGATATCCCGGATCCCATCCGATACTCCGAACAACATTCGGTCTCTTTCTCATAATACCATAACTACTCAAAACAACGTCGAATCCTTAAGTGTGTCTCCCTACGGTTCGTGAATTATGCGGACATGATCGAGACACTTCTCCGATCAATAACCAATAGAGGAATGTGGAAATTCATATGGCTCCCACATATTTCTACGATTACTTTGCGATCGAATGAACCACTTACATACGATACCAATTTCCCTTTGTCTCACGATATGTTACTTATCCGAGGTTATGATCGTCGGTATCTCTGCATACCTAGTTCAACCTCGTTCATCGATAAGTACTCTTTTCTCGTTCCGTGATATGTGATCCCTTGTGAGCCAGTCACATGCTTGCAAGCTAATTGGATGACATTTCACCGAGAGGGCCAGAGTATATCTATCCGTCATGTGGATGGACAAATCCCACTCTTGATCCATGTGTCTCAACCAATACTTTCCAAACACTCAATGCCACCTTTATAACCACCCTGTTACGGTGTGGTGTTTGATGACATCAAAGCATCCATCCGGTAAAGGTGATATGCATGATCTCATGGTCGAAGGAATCAGGTTACTATGTATCAGAAAGCATATAGCAATTGAACTATTGAAATGACTTGATCTTTATGCTACGCTTATCTATAGGAGTATGTCCATCACATCATTCTCCTAATGATATGACCCTGTTGTCAATAACATCTCTATGTTCATGATCAGGAAACAATGATCATATATTAACCAACAAGCTAGTTTAACAAGAGGCTTTACTAGGGACTCTTTTATGTTTACAAATCACACAAGTATTAATGTTTCCTGTTAATACAATTATAGCATGGTATGTAAACATTTATCATAAATGTGAAGATATGATAATAACCACTTTATTATTGCCTCTTGGGCATATCTCCAACATACCCCGTTGGCGGTTCTCTATGATACATATGTACTTACAATGACAAGAACTTACTTGTGACTAAAGTTGAGTAGCATGAGGTTCGGTCTTCGTAAGTAAGGGGCATGAGATTTCAGCTTATAACTTGTCAAGCATATCCTCTTAGTTGTGTCAATTTAACCTTAATCACCTAAAGATGCTTATGATAGGGGCAATGAGATCTGAAAGCTAATAAGTACCATAATTTTTAGAAGCTCTTTATGAGACTTGAATCCCTAGTTCCTTCTATGAAGGCCTTTCTTTTACTTTTATCTTGAGTCTCCACCTTCTATCTTTATGCACCTACTTTGAGAGCATAGTGGCCATTCTTAGTTCTATGTGCATTGTCCCAAGACTTGTTGATTGATGCATAGCTTTGATATTGCTTGTTTTAAACTATTTGTATCTAGTCACTCTTATGAACTTTGAATGTGTCCTATGCATTTATGTTTGCTACTCTATGAGGGACAAGCTGAATGCCACTATGCTATGTTTTCTTTATGTGAAACAAACAAACGTCTTGCAAAGCATTGTTATTCATGAATCTTTTGTTTGTGCCTTTTCATGTTGCAACATAGTTGTTATGTCTTATTGTTAGAACTTTATCTTTCATGTTATGATTGAAGTACTATGATCCCAGCTTGGATTGTTTTACAAATAGTTTGATCAAGTTTATGATGGTGCATGTCACCTCAAAAATTATTCTTTCTTTTTATCACTTACCTACTCGAGGACGAGCATGAGTTAAGCTTGGGGATTGATGACCCATAAGTATAGGGGATGTATCGCGGTATTTTCGATAAGCAAGAGTGTCGAACCCAACGAGGAGCAGAAGGTGCTGGCTAGTGGTATGGATCAGGAATTCTCTGCAAATACTTAGCAAACGGATTTTTAGGGGTTTTTGATAAAGCAAGTAAATAAAAGACAGTAGGAATAAATGCAGCAAGTGGCCCAATCCTTTATGCAGCAAAGGACAAGCCGATTGTATTACTTAAGATGACCAAATGTTCTCGAGGACACATGGGAAGACTGTCAAGTGCTTTCGCCTCATATAGTTGATTAATCTTCTTTAGCTTGCTAAGTGTTGTGTGGGTGAACCTGTACTAATGTACCGACCTTCCTAGGACTAATACATACTTGTGATTATACCCCTTGCAAACATCCGTAAGTACAAGAAAGTAATTAAGGTAGAAACCTAACCACAGCTTTAAATTCTAAGACCCTTACGTCCCTTGTGCAATGGTTTCCTAACGGGGGTTCAGGTTTCTGTCACTCCGGCAACCCCTAAGATTAGTAGCCAAATACACAATGCATTCCCCTAGGCCCATATAGATGAAGTGTCATGTAGTCGATGTTCACATGACACCACTAGAAGAAGTACACCACAACTTAAATATCAAACTATTGAATCTTTCTCAACACAATTCCACTACTAACAACATGACTTCTCCCATGTCCTCAAGAACAAAACGAACTACTCACAAGACACCATATGGATCATGATCAGAGATGGAATAATGATGTATAACAATCTGAACATAAACAATAATTCAATGGTTCACTCAATAGCATCAACTACAAAGAGTAATCAACACCGGGAGAGTTTCCCCTAAGAACTAATGCAAGATTCAACTCAATTGTTACAGCAATATGGAGATGGTGATGAGGGTGATGATGGTGGTGGTGATGATGATGATGATCCCGATGAAGTCCAGCTTGATGATGGTGTTGATGGCGACGATCTCCCCTCTCCGGGAAGGAATTCCCCTGGCAGAATTCTGTCTGCCAGAAAGATCTTTCTCTCTTAGTGTTTTCCGCCCCGCAGAGGCGGCGGAATCTTTCTGTGGTCCCTTCCCGAGTCTTAGGGGTCGGGAGGATAATATAGGCCAGAGGGGAGAGCCAGGGGTGGACCAGGGCGGCCACACCACCTGGTGGCGCGGCCTAGGGTGGCCCACGCCAGGGGGTGGTGTGGGCCCCCTGTGGCCCATCTCCAGCCCCCCTTCTGGATTCCTTTGTCTTCTGGAAAAATAGGATTTTCCGTATATTTTCCCGGATTTTTTGCTCTTCGCGAATTTTGCCTCCAAACAGCACCTTTTCCATCAGAATCCTGACTGCAGCGGTCCATGCTCCAAAAGTCATCAACCATGCAAAAATAGATGAAATAACATAAGTATCACCTCTTAATATGAAATATATCAATGAATAACAGTGAATTATGACATAGAATAGTGATGCAAAATGGACGTATCAACTCCCCCAAGCTTAGACTTCGCTTGTCCCCAAGCGAAACTGAGCTCAATAAACATGACCTGAAGTTTATGGAGTGAAGAGTCGATAAAAGAATACGGACAAGAAGCATCACATTCATCAATACATAGATCATAATAGAAGACAACTCACTATTATATAACTTACTTGCAATAAGTAAAGGAAACACAATAAAGATACATGAAGTAAATCTTAATTGGTAATGGCAAACTTAGCTCTTGGTCAAAAAATTGTTGATAATTTGCTGGAGTTCTCAAATAACTGGTTTTCAAAGATAGCTTTCGAAGTAGTAAACATCAATATAAGAGCAATGTGCAAAATAAGGAACATAAGAAACATGATTGAATAAATCATCATATGAATGAATGAAACACAACAACTCAAAATACTTGCTGAGATAGAAGGGAATAGGTTTACTGACTCAACTAAAAGGTAAAAGAAAGGCCCTTCGCAGAGGGAAGCAGGGATTGCAAGTCTCATAAAGAGCTCCCAAAAATTATGGTACTTACTAGCTTTCAGCTCTCATTGCCCCTATCATAGGCATCTTTAGGTGATTAAGGTTAAAGTGATCAAATATGAGAATATGCATTGACAAGTTGTAAATTGAGAATCTCATGTCCCTTGAATAGGAGGGCCGCTCCTCATGCTACTCAAGATTAGTCACCGGTAAGTTATTGCCATCGTAAGCATATGTGTATCATAGAGAACCGCTAACGGGGTACCCCTTGCCCGATGATACGGAAGAATCCCCATATCAAAATGACAAGGCAAGCAGACAACAAGCATCTCAGCAATCTTCTTATTTACCATGGGAATATGGTGCTTTTTTCTCTCTTTCCTCTTTTCATAATATCTTTTTTCTTTTTCTCTTTTTTCTCAATATCGGACTCTTTTTTTTATAAGAAGAATGCTTCATAGATGCCCGTTATGGTTACGATGCAGGTTTCCACCATGTCAGCATGGATTAGACCAGCGGCCCAGGCATTTCTCTAACACACATGCATAACTCCATGGACTTACAAGCTCCCCTTTCATTTCACACCAACGACATCCATAGACAAAAGAACATGATATCAACTAGGTACAAAGTACTAGTGCAATGTTGAAAGCGTTCCCCATGACAACATGGTTCTGCTAATTCACAACTTACAAAGCGCAAGCATATACGCAACATAGGTGAGCACAATGGTTCAAGTTTATTAAGTGCAAGAAAGTAAAGTGTGCCATCAAGTTCGTGAGAGCTTTAATCACTAATTTTCACATAACACGTGTAATTTGGGAGGTAGATAAAACAAGAATTTACTTGGAATAGCAATAATGCTAATAGGTAGGTATGGTGGACACAAATGGCAAAGGTTTTGGTTTTAAGGAGTGGATGCACGAGAAGAATTCCCTCTCAGTACAGGTTTTTGGCTAGCAAGGCTGGGTAGCAAGTATAAGAGTTGAAGGAAACAAACAAACATACAAGCGATAAAGACAAACATGCAATCTTCCTTGGAAGCACAAAAGATCTTAACTAGAGAATACTAGACTTATGAGCAAATCAAGAAAGAAAGATGATGAAATTATATTTCTTTAGAGTACTTTTATCTTTTCATTCAACTCTCAAAAATAGTGTTGCTACTGACCGAGCCAGGTTTGCCAAAACCAACTAAATTAACTCAATGATCCCAAAGTGATACCAATACTAACAACAAGATCAATTATACAACCACGAATTGAAAACTAATATAAGTTATGCAAAAGAGTAAATGATAGAACTTCTCATTAATATTCCATAACGGCAACTCACACCAAGGGATACATATCTAACGAGAGAGGGGACACTTCCATAATGCAAACCATCCTACATAATAACTTCTCTATTCATGATATGACTCTACTAATAAGGTAAAAACATAGAAGATAGTGATGTGATACCACGACACTCCCCCAAGCTTGGAACAAGCCAAGAGGATGCCAAACCTGATGACGAATTACTCCTTTTGTGGTGGTGGTATCCTCTCATCTTCGTCCGACTTCCAGGGTAAGGGCTTCCCATCAACAAAGGACATCGTGGTCTCCAGCATCCTAAAACTTGCAGCAACACTTATGCGTTCAAATCTAACTTCGTACTCATAGTTTTGATTTTGAACATCATAGAGCTGTGCTTGAAGTTCATTGGTTGTTTGGCAGAGTGAGAGAACTTCATCCTTGAGCTCAACAGTCTCCTTTTGGTGCTCGGCGATGAGTTCGGAACAAATCTTGTGGATGATATCTACTTCACGTTCTGCCATCTTCTTGTACCTAAAGACTTCTTGCTCTAGTGCTTCCATCCTGTCCTCCAGACTTCCTTCACCTTTAGGGCCTTGAACCTCTTCTATCCGGACCTCCCCGTCTTCAAACAATAACTCCTTGGGATGAATCTTCAACTCCCTCATGTATGGGTTGATGATATCCTCTAAGAGATCCTCCTTGGTTGATCCAGAGGAAGACATTGTGACTCGAAATCTAGGACTCTACCTGTCAGAAACAGATCGAAACGAAAACATGACGAAAACACGATATACGAACCTTGGGGGATCCGGGGGTTATATATTACAAAGTTTCATAACAAAAGGAAGGTACTGGACGAAAACGATTCGCAGGCGGAGTCCGAGGTGGACTCACCACCTGGTGGCGCGGCTAGGGGTGGGCCCGCGCCACAGGGTGGTATGAGCCACCCTGGCTCCGTTTCCATCCCTTTTTCGCTTCATAACTTTCCTTACTGGCTAAAAACTGCAAAAATATAGTTCGATAGTATTTTCGCGGAACTTTTCTTATCAGAACTGTTACCTATTTGAAAACAGACTCTGCAGGTCTCTGAATCTGGTCCTTGATAAATTTCTCCGGAGTTATAACTTGAAAGGCATCAACATCTTCATTGTAAGAATCTCCAGCAATATAGTGCTTGAGTCGCTGCCCATTCACTACTTGTGTAGTATTATCTTTTAAATAAGAATTTTTTATTGCTCCCGAACGGTACACTTCTTCAATAATGAAGGGTCCTTCCCATTTTGACAGTAGCTTTCCTGCAAAAATTCTGAGACGAGACCTATACAATAGAACTTTCTCACCAACATGAAATTCTCTCTTAAGTATTCGCTTGTCATGCCATCTTTTAACTATTTCCTTAAAGATCCTAGCATTTTCATAGGCTTCACTCCTCCATTCATCTAAATAACTCTAGTCGAATAATCTTTTCTCACCAGTGAGCTTACAATCTCTATTTAGTTCTTTAACTGCCCAGTAAGCTTTGTGTTCTAATTCTAAAGGTAGGTGACAAGCTTTCCCATAAACCATTTTATAAGGAGACATCCCCATGGGATTTTTGTAGGCAGTTCTATAAGCCCATAAAGCATCATTCAACTTTTTAGCCTAGTTTTTTATAGATCTATTAACAGTCTTTTGCAAGATGGATTTAATTTATCTATTTGATAACTCTACTTGCCCGTTAGTTTGGGGGTGATAAGCTGAAGCAATTCTATGATTAACATCATATTTAGCAAGGGTCTTTCTAAAACCACCATGAATGAAATGAGAACCCCCATCAGTCATGAGATACCTGGGCACTCCAAACCTAGGAAAGATAACATCCTTAAGCATTTTTAGAGAAGTCTCCACAAGACTCTCAGAGGAATGGCTTCTACCCACTTAGTAACATAATCAACGACAACAAAAATATGAGTATAACCTTTCGAGGGGGGAAAGGACCCATAAAGTCAAATCCTCAGCAATAAAAGGGTTCAATGACTAGAGAGTAGTTCATAGGCATTTCATTGTGTCTAGAAATATTACCAACATGCTGACATTCATCACAAGATAAAACAAATTTTCTTGCATCTTTAAAAAGGGTAGGCCAGTAGAAACCTGATTGTAGCACCTTTTGCGCAGTTCTATCTCCTGCATGATGTCCTCCATAAGCACTACCATGAAATTTACGCAATATCTCCTTTTGTTCATATTCTGGAACACATCTTCGCATAATACCATCCACTCCTTCTTTATATAAGTGTGGGTAATAATGCCTCAAATCATAGAAGAACTTCCTTCTTTGCTGAGCTGTAAAAGTTGGAGGCAAATACTTGGAGACAATAAAGTTAGCATAATCAGCGTACCAAGGGCTCCCTCGCGAGCTTACCCCTACTGCAGCCAACTGTTCATTTGGGAAACTATCATTGACAGGCATAGGGTTAAAAGAGATGTTTTCCAATCAAGATAAATTATCTGCTACTTGGTTTTCAGCACCTTTCCTATCTACTATATGTAGATCAAACTCTTGTAAAAGCAACACCCATCTATTAAGCCTAGGCTTAGCGTACTTCTTCGTCATAAGGTACTTAATAGCAATAGCAGCATGATCAGTATGAATGGTGACTTTTGAGTCTACAATATAGGGTCTAAATTTATCGCAAGCAAAAACGACAGCTAGAAATTCCTTTTCAGTACTAGCATAATTCCTTTGAGCAGCGTCTAGAGTCTTACTAGCATAATAAATAACGTTTAGCTTTTTATCAATTCGCTGCCCAAGGACAGCACCTACAACAAAATCACTAGCATCACACATTATTTCAAAAGGTAAAATCCAATCAGGTGGTTGAACGATAGGAGCTATGGTTAAAGCCTTCTTAAGAGTTTTAAAAGCTTCCTTACAATCATCATAAAAAACAAAGGGTACATCTTTTTGAAGAAGATTAGTGAGGGGTTTTGATATCCTAGAAAAATCTTTAATAAACCTTCTATAGAAACCAGCATGACCAAGGATACTACGAATACCTTTGATGTCTCTTGGACATGGCATCTTCTCAATTGCCTCAACCTTAGCTCTATCAACTTCTATGCCTCTTTCAAAAACTTTATGCCCAAGGATAATCCCTTCATTAACCATGAAGTGACATTTCTCCCAATTAAGAACAAGATTAGTTTCTTCACACCTCTGCAAAACTTTATCAAGGTTATTTAGATAATTATCAAAAGAATTTCCATAGACAGAAAAGTCATCCATGAACACTTCCACAATTTCCTCACAAAAGCCATGAAAGATAGCAGACATGCATCTTTGAAAAGTAGCAGGAGCATTACATAAACCAAAAGGCATACGTTTATAAGCATAAGTACCGTAAGGGAAAGTAAACGTAGTTTTTTCTTGGTCTTCTTGTTTAACAGCAATTTGAGAGAAACCAGAATAACCATCAAGAAAACAAAAATGGGTCTTTTTAGACAACCTTTCCAACATTTGATCAATAAAAGGAAGTAGGTAGTGATCTTTCTTAGTAACTTTGTTGACTTTCCTAAAATCGATGCATATCCTATAGCCTACTACTATTCTTCGGGGAATAAACTCATCATTATCATTAGGAACAACGGTAATACCTCCTTTTTTAATAACACAATGAACATGACTAACCCATTCACTATCAGCAATAGGGTAAATAATACCAGCATCAAGGAGTTTCAATACCTCATTTCTTACCACTTCCTTCATCTTAGGATTTAAACGTCATTGGTGCTCTAGTACTGGTTTTGCATCTGGTTCTATATTGATAGAATGCTGACATATAGTAGGTGAAATCCCTTTTAAATCATCCAGAGTATAACCCATAGCTCCTCGGTGTTTCTTCAAAACCTCCAATAACCTTTCTTCTTCCTTCCCTGAAAGTTTAGAGCTAATAATAACAGGATATATCTTTTTATCATCAATATAATCATATTTAAGATCATCAGGGAGAGGTTTTAGATCAAAAACTGGATCCTTTTTAGGTGGCAACGTGGTACCCAAGTCTTCTACAGGCAAGTTATGCTTAAGCATCTTAGGCTGATTACGGAGAATCTCGTCAATCTCATTCCTTTCTTCCATGAATATTTCACTTTCATGATCTTCCATAAATTGCTGCAAAGCATTGTTAGGAGAAAGAGAAATAGAAGCAAGTTGTTCAACTCTAAAATCCTCATTATGGGTTTCCTCTTCACAAGGTTCTTTAGTGAATTTTGAGAAATTAAACTCATAAGATTCCCCATCAAACTTAGTCAAAATTTTCTCCCTTTTGCAATCTATAATAGCTCCATAAGTACTCAAGAAAGGTCTACCAGAAATAATAGGATAAGTTTTACTAGCAGTTGAACCAAGTACTAGAAAATCAGCAGGGTACTTAATCTTACCATAAAGAACTTCCACGTCCCGTACAATACCAATTGGAGAGATGGTCTCTCTATTAGCAAGGTGAATAACCACATCAATCTCTTTCTATTCGCAGGGACTGATTTCATGCATAATTTCTCTGTAAAGCTCATAAGGAATAGCACTGGAACTTGCAGCAATATCACATAAACCATAATAGCAATGATCACCAATTCTAACAGAAAGCACAGGGACACTAGCTTTTTTAGTTTTATTATGATGTGAAACAATGTTAGAAGCATCCTCACAAAAGACTATGTGTCCATCCTCTACGCTTTTAGTGACAAGGTCTTTCACAATTGCTAAAATAGGTTCAATGTTTATTTGTTCATCGGGTTTTACAGTTCTCTTTGCACTTTTAGTGATTACACTAGTTATCATAGGATGATCCTTTACCTTATCCGGGAAGGGTTTCTCGATATAAAGTTTAGGTAAGGTGTGATCAATAGTGTAAAACTCAATACTCCCAATAGGAACACAGTCAACGATATCGTTATAAGGTGCATGGTACTTGCTCCATCCTCTTTTTGGGATTTCAATATAAAAAGCAAAAGCCTTAAAGCAATTCATAATAACTTGTAAATCAAGACCATAAGTATTATTAATATTTTAAAAGTCATCAGTTCCCATAAAAGATTCAATGCATTCATAATCATAATTTATACCTGACTTTCTACCTTTGTCATTCTCCCAAGCTTCAGCATTGTCTTGAATACGGTCCAGAAGATCCCATTTAGCTTCTTCTTCCATGCGAGTGAATGATCCAACACAAGAAGCATCCAATAAATCCTTATCATGAAGAGAAAGCCTTGCATAAAAGTTATTGATAATAATATTGTTGGGGAGCTCATGAATGGGACATTTGAGCATTAGTAACTTCAATCTCCCCCAAGCTTGAGCTGTACTCTCTCCATCAAAAGGCTAAAAGTTGTATATTTGATTCCGATCTTTATGAATCTCACTAGGAGGATAAAATTTTGAATAAAAGAGAGGTACTATTTCCTCCCATTCAAGAGCTTGACCATTCTTCAGCAGCTTATACCATTCCTCAGTTCTTCGTTCCAGCGATAATGAGAATAACTTCTTCTTAACTTGATCTGTAGTAATACCTGCACACTTGAACAACCCGCATAATTCGTGTATAAAGAGTAAATGATCACCGGGATGGACAGTTCCATCCCCAACATAGTAGTTATCCATAACACGATCAACAATTCTTGTAGGTATTTTAAAAGCATCATTCTCAGCAGGTGGTGGTTCATCTACTACCTTAGCAGTGGTAGTAGCTTTACCAAATAAGAAACTCAGCGAATTATCCATAACAAAAATAAAGCAACTAACAGAAGTAAACAATACTCACAGTAGAAGTTTCATTTACCAGTTCCACTCTCCAATAGCGCTTCACTCCCCGGCAACGGTGCCAGAAAATAGTCTTGATGACCCAAAAGTATAGGGGTGTATCGCAGTATTTTCGATAAGTAAGAGTGTCGAACCCAACGAGGAGCAGAAGGTGCTGGCTAGTGGTATGGATCAGGAATTCTCTGCAAATACTTAGCAAACGGATTTTTAGGGTTTTTTGATAAAGCAAGTAAACAAAGTACGAGTAAATAAAAGACAGTAGGAATAAATGCAGCAAGTGGCCCAATCCTTTATGCAGCAAAGGACAAGCCGTTTGTATTACTTAAGATGACCAAACATTCTCGAGGACACATGGGAAGACTGTCAAGTGCTTTCGCTTCATATAGTTGATTAATCTTCTTTAGCTTGCTAAGTGTTGTGTGGGTGAACCTGTGCTAATGTACCGACCTTCCTAGAACTAATATATCTTGTGATTATACCCCTTGCAAACATCCATAAGTACAAGAAAGTAATTAAGGTACAAACCTAACCACAGCTTTAAACTCTAAGACCCTTACGTCCCTTGTGCAATGGTTTCCTAATGGGGGTTCAGGTTTCTGTCACTCCGGCAACCCCTACGATTAGTAGCCAAATACACAATGCATTCCCCTAGGCCCATATAGGTGAAGTGTCATGTAGTCGATGTTCACATGACACCACTAGAAGAAGTACACCACAACTTAAAAATCAAACTATTGAATCTTTCTCAACACAATTCCACTAGTAACAACATGACTTCTCCAATGTCCTCAAGAACAAAACGAACTACTCACAAGACATCATATGGATCATGATCAGAGATGGAATAATGATGTATAACAATCTGAACATAAACAATAATTCAATGGTTCACTCAATAGCATCAACTACAAAGAGTAATCAACATCGGGAGAGTTTCCCCTAAGAACTAATGCAAGATTCAACTCAATTGTTACAACAATATGGAGATGGTGATGAGGGTGCTGATGGTGATGATGGTGGTGGTGATGATGATGATCGCGATGAAGTCCAGCTTGATGATGGTGTTGATGGCGACGATCTCCCCTCTCCGGGAAGGAATTCCCCCGATAGAATTCTGTCTGCCGGAGAGATCTTTCTCTCTCGATGTTTTCTGCCCCGCAGAGGCGGCGGAATCTTTCTATGGTCCCTCCCCGAGTCTTAGGGTTTCGGGAGGATAATATAGGCCAGAGGGGAGAGCCAGGGGTGGACCAGGGTGGCTACACCACCTGGTGGCGTAGCCCAGGGTGGCCCGCGCCAGGGAGTGGTGTGGGCCCCCTGTGGCCCATCTCCAGCCCCCCTTCTGGCTTCCTTCGTCTTCTGGAAAAATAGGATTTTCTATATATTTTCCCGGATTTTCTGATCTTCACGAATTTTGCCTCCAAACAGCACCTTTTCCATCAGAATCCTGACTGCAGCGGTCCATGCTCCAAAAGTCATCAACCATGCAAAAACAGATGAAATAACATAAGTGTCACCTCTTAATATGAAATATATCAATGAATAACAGTGAATTATGACATAAAATAGTGATGCAAAATGGACGTATCAGGGATGTTGATACATTGCTAACGTATCGATAATTTTTGATGTTCCATGCTTGGTTTTATCTACTTTCTTATGTTTTGTCCACACTTTGGAGTATTTCTATAAACTTTCTTGGACTAACCTATTAACAGGATGCCACAATGCTAGTTGCCTATTTTATGCTATTTTTGGTTCCAGGAAAGTCAGAAAATAAATATTCTCGGAATTAGACCGGACAAAAGCCAAAGTCGATATTTTACCGGAAGACTCACGGAGCCAGAAGAAGAGACGGAGAGGGGCCACAGGGCGGCCACTCCATGTGGTGGTGCGGGCTAGCCTTGGCCGCGCCACGAGGTGGTGTGGGCCCCCCCTGGCCGCCCACCGACCTTACCACTTCACCTATAAGAAGCCTCCTGATGTGAAAACCCTAAATCGTCCAGCCTCTAGCCACGAAAAGTTCCGCAGCGCGGCCACCATTGAAGAGGAGATTCGGGGGACAGAAAGTCTCTATTCCGGCACCCTGCCGGGACGGGGAAGTGCCCCCGGAGCCATCTCCATCGACTCCACCACCATCTCCATCGTCGTTGCTGATTCGCATGATGAGGAGGGAGTAGTTCTCTCTCGAGGCTAAGGGTTCTACCGGTAGCTATGTGTTCATCTCTCTCTCTCTCTATGCATGATCTTATTGAGATCATGAGCTTGTAATCTATAGATCTACCTTGTTACTCAAGTGTTTTAATAGATCTCTGCTCTCCCCATGTGTGTGAAGTTGACAGTGTGCACACCATGGTGGCACTTAGGCTAGAGATTACAAATACTTGTTATGAGTTATATTTGGAGTTGGATGTTTCTATGAAATTGTGGTGTTTGTTGGAACCATCTAGTGCTCAAGGTGACAGTGTGGGGTTATCTAGATGGGGAAAGAAAACTTTGAGGTGTGCTGTTATAGCCCTATGATGCGCTCGACTTTCGACGTAGAGCTCGTTGGGAACCCCAAGAGGAAGGTACGATGAATATAGCAGAAAGTTTTCCCTCAGTTATGAAACCAAGGTTTAATCGAACCAATAGGAGCAAGGAAACACCCCAAAGGTGTTACTAGCTGAGCTTTGGCATGGCGCACTACCGGTGCTAGTAGCAACGTGGAGACCTGCACAACACAACCATAGAACTTTGTCCCCAACTTGCGATGAGGTTGTCAATCTCACCGTGTTTTGCAAAAAACAAAGGATTAAATGTATCGAATGGAAAGAAGTAATAGTTTGCAGAAAGTAAACACAAAGTAGTAAAACATTGTAGATTGTATGTAAAGTAAAAGGACCGGGATCCATAGTTCACTAGAGGTGGCTCTCCTTAGATAGATAACATGCTGGGTGAACAAATTACAGCAGGGCAATTGACAAACACCGAGAAAGCAATACATGCATATACTAATCATCTTGACTCCTCTGAGACTTGATTGGGCATTACAACATAATACATAGACCGCCATCCAACTTCATCTATGAATAATAATCCACCTTCAGGTTATCATCCGAACCCCCTCCAGTATTAAGTTGCAAGCAACAGATTATTGCTTTACGAACTGCGTGTAAAGTAAACAATACAATTGTTCTAT
The DNA here is from genome assembly GCA_023614405.1 of Avena insularis. Lineage (NCBI taxonomy): Eukaryota > Viridiplantae > Streptophyta > Magnoliopsida > Poales > Poaceae > Avena > Avena insularis. The sequence continues at coordinate 205,058,239 of CM042694.1, forward strand.
GAACAAAGGATTGTTGTTTCCTCACAAGTAACAACAACACATCTAGTATCTTAGAGATTTCTGTCACTTCCCAGTTACGAGGCATGAACCCACTATCGAGCATAAATACTAACTCTTGGAGTTGCTAGCATCTACTTGGCCAAGATAGCTACTAACAACGGAAAGCATGCAAGATCTCAAATAACAAAGACATGATAGAATCAATAATCAATCTGAAATATCATCTCAATATCCATCGGATCCCCGCAAACACAACATGTATGAATTACAAATAGATGATCTTGATCATGAATGGAGCTCACAAGATCTAAACATGAAAGCACAAAGGAGGAGAAACCAGCCATCTAGCTACTACATGGATCCGTAGTCCAAGGATGAACTACTCACGCATCACACCGGAGGCTTGCATGGTGATGAAGAAGGCCTCCAGGGTGAATTCCCCTCTCCGGTAGGGTGCCGGGAAGAGCTTCAGATCCCTCCCGATCTAGGGATGGAGATGACAGCGGCTGCACACTCTTTCGTGGATTTTTGATTGAGTACCTAGGGTTTTCGTCCCGAGGGCAACTTATAGGCGGAAGGAGAGGCCGAGGGGGTGCCGGGAGCGGCCACACCACCCCCTGGCGCGGGCCAGGCCTGGCCGCGCGGCCAGGTGGTGTGGTGGCTCCCTGGCCCTTCTCCGTCTCGTATTCTGGCACTTGATCCCTTCCGGAAAAATAGGCACTTTGGCTTTTGTCCCGTCCAATTCCGAGAATATTCATTTTCTGACTTTCCTAGAACCAAAAATAGCAGAAAACAGGCAACTGGCACTATGGCTCTTGTTAATAGGTTAGTCCAAGAAATCATATGAAAAGTACTCCAAAGTTGGAACAAAACACAAGAAAGTGGATAAAACCAAGCATGGAACATAAAAAATTATAGATACATTTGCAATGTATCAACATCCCCAAGCTTAACTCCTGCTCGTCCTCGAGTAGGTAAGTGATAAAAAGAAATAATTTTTGAGGTGACATGCACCATCAAAGACTTGATCAAAGTATTTGCAAAACATTCAAGGCTGGGATCATAGTACTTCAATCATAACATGAAAGACAAAGTTCTAGCAATAAGCAAAGAAACTATGATGCAACATGAAAATGCACAAACAAAAGATTCATGAATAACATGCTTTGCAAGACGTTTGTTTGTTTCACATAAAGAAAACATAGCATAATAGTATTCAGCTTGTCCCTCAATAGAGTAGCAAATATAAATGCATAGGACACCTTCAAAGTTCATAAGAGTGACTAGATACAATAGTTTCAAACAAGCAATAACAAGTTATGCATCAATCAACTAGTCTTGGGACAATGCACATAGAACTAAGAATGGGCACTATGCTCTCAAAGTAGGTGCATAAAGATAGAAGGTGGAGACTCAATATAATGGTGGAAGAAAGGCCTTTTGTAAAAGGAAGTAGGGATTCAAGTCTCATAAAGATCTTCCAAAAATTATGGTACTTATAGCTTTCAGCTCTCATTTCCCCTATCATAAGCATCTTGAAGTGATTAAGGTTAAAGTGAACAAACTATGGTGTACATGCTTGACGAAGTATAAGTCAGAAATCTCATGTCCCTTGTATACGAGGGCCGCTCCTCATGCTACTCAAGTTTAGTCACCGGCAAGTTCTTGTCATCGTAAGTACATGTGTATCATTGAGAACCGCCAACGGGGTACCCCTTGCCCGATGATACGGAAGAATCCCCATATCAAAATGACAAGGCAAGCAGACAACGAGCATCTCAGCATTCTTCTTATTTACCATGGGAATATGGTGCTTTTTTTCTCTCTTTCATCTTTTCATAGTATCTCTTTTTTTTCCTTTCTCTTTTTTATCAATATAGGACTCTTTTTTTTAAGAAGAATGCTTCATAGACAGCTCATTATGGTTATGCTGCAGGTTTCCACCATGTCAGCATGGATTAGACCCAATGACCGTGCGTTTCTCTAACACATATACATAACTCCATGGACTTACAAGCTCCCCTTTCATTTCACACCGATGACATCCATATACAAAAGAGCATGATATCAACTAGGTACAAGTACCAAGTGCAATGTTGAAAGAGTTCCCCATGAAAGCATGGTTCTGCTAATTCCCAACAAATAAGTGCAAGCATATACAACATAGACAACACAATGGTTCAAGTTTATTAAGGGCAAGTAAAGTAAAGTGTGCCTTCAAGTTCGTGAGAGCTTTAATCACTAGTTTCTCATAACAAGTGGAAGGTAAACAAAAGCATGAATATACTTAGAATAGCATAAGCTAGTGGGTAGGTATGGTGGACTCTTTTGAATAACTTGGTTTAGGGAGTTGGATGTATGAGTGGAACTCATACTTGGTTGTGGAGGCTAGCAAAAGACTAGGAGCGACAAACTAAGAGAGCAATAATGGCCATAATCATGCAGAGCGACAAAACATCATTGATCAAAGCATAAAGTGATACTACAAGTTGAAAACTAAAGGATCATAAAGGCTATGGTGACTTGTGATAGTCATAACATGGTGTGAGCATGTGCCAAGTCAACCCAAATAAAGCATCAAAGGAGAATACCACTATAATATGCTTTAATATGCTAAAACAACGCATGATTCATCCAAGGCACATTAAGCAATCTCAATTGTTTATAACAAGTCATACTACAGCAAAGAATACTAAGCATAAAGCCAAAACAATATCAAGCATGGCATGACAAAGCATAAGCCATAGTAAAAAACAAGCTCTTTTTACCACATAAGTATGAACTTTCCTACTCTTTTCCAAACCAAACCAAACTATTCCCAAACCAAAGTGTGAAAGAGGGGGTCCAACCAACTTATTCAGAAAACTAAGCAAACCAAGCAAACTAAAAACCAAAAAAAAAACGAAAAAGAAGACGCTCCAAGAAAAACACAACTGTGCATGAAACAATAAAAATGAAGCGTTTGGAAGAAACCTGGAATTTTTATTGATGAAGAAGGGGATGCCTTGGGCATCCCCAAGCTTTGACGCTTGTACTTCTTGGATATTTCTTGGGGTGACACGCGTGGCATCCCCAAGCTTGAGCTTTAGTCCATCCTTTATCTCATTACTCATTCCTTCCATACACCTGAAATTTTTCCTTCATACAAAACTTCACACAATCTCATTAGCGACATTAGTGAACTTAAGATAAATAAGTCTCAAGGTTCAGTTCTAATACCAAATGAACTTCCATTAGAACACTAGCTACTGTACCACTTCCCTCAAAAAGCTCAATTCCCAAAAGGAATTCAAGAAGGAACTAACAAGAAGCAAATGCAGAAAATGGCAGAAATCTGTCAAAACAGACCAGAAGGTAAAGACGAATTTTTTCGAATACCTTCTGTTGCTCAAATAAAAAAGTGTTGAACTAACGAAAGTTATATAACAACCTGGGGCAGAAGCACAAAAAATTACAGCTAAATCCGACATACAGAGATCTCTCAGGAATTTTTACGGTGAAGCACAAAAATCTGTTTCGGGACAGCAACTTTCTCAATCATTACTTCTCTCTCATTAGAGGTTACTATTGGCACAAAAAGCAAATAAAAAGTATAAGGGGAGGTTATTACAGAGGTAATAACTTCCAAGACTCATCTAAAACTCTTGGGTTATCTCCCAACAAGTACTTTTTTAACGCCTTTAAGTTAGGCATAAGAAGCAAAGAAAGAATCAAGTGTTCTCAAATGAAGAAGCATTAAAACCAACTTTCTTGCCCTTACCTCTCTTACTTTTATTCTTGACCTTGGGGAAAATATAATTGCCTGGTGGAGAGGAAAGGTGCATGGTCCCTTTTCCCACATCTATTATTGCTCCAAGGAGTTCTAATAGGGACCTTCCAAGTGTAATTTGTCCTTTTCCTGCACATTCAATAACAAGATAATCAATAGAAATCGTTTTCCCAAGGATCTTTGTAAAAACTCCTTCAGATATTCCAAGAGGTAATATGGTAGTATTATTAGTAAGATATATTTCTTTTCCTCCTTCCATGAGCCCCCAAGTGTTCAGAGATTTATAAATATCTTTGGGCATAAGACAAAATTCAGACATGATATCACAGCGAGCTTGAAAAGTTTCATTGTTCATCTCAATCTTTACTGTAGGGAACCACTTTGATGGTTCAGAGTTTTTTGGAACATAATCATGATGCTCCCTAAGCATATTATAGCAACACTCTAATCTAGTAATGCTAGCCTCAAGAGTGTCCACCCTAGCAAATATTTTTGTGAAAGAAGTATCAGTTTGGCTAGGCAAGTTGTAAGTGAGGATCAATTTCTTTATAGCATTAATAGCATCATCCTCATTACAATGGAGGAAATCTCCTCCCACAACAGCATCCAAAGCATATCTATATAAAAGAGCAATTCCAAGGTAAAAACTGCTAAGGAACAAGCTTTGAGTCATTTTAGGCTCAGTTTTTTCATGTAGATCAAAGATTCTCGACCAATCTTCCTTAAAACTTTCCTCAATTCCTTATTTAAAAGTGAAAATCATATTCTCGGGTGACATAGTGACTGGAGCAAGGCTAGACATAGTGACAACTTTAGGATAGGAACTAATTTTTTGTGTTTTTGATAAAGAAAGCAAACTAGTGAACTAATTTTTTTGTGTTTTTGAAGAACAAAACAAGCAAACAAAGCAAAAAGAAACTAAGCAAAACAAAAACAACAAAGTAAAGAGATTAGTTATGAGGGACTCCCCTTGTGAAGATGTCCTTGACTCCCCTGCAACGGCGCCAGAAAATCTTGATGCACTCGACTTTCGACGTAGAGCTCCTTGGGAACCCCAAGAGGAAGGTACGATGAATATAGCCGCAAGTTTTCCCTCAGTTATGAAACCAAGGTTTAATCGAACCAATAGGAGCAAGGAAACACCCCAAAGGTGTTACTAGCTGAGCTTTGGCAGGGCGCACTACCGGTGCTACTAGCAACGTGGAGACCTGCACAACACAGCCACAGAACTTTGTCCCCAACTTGCGATGAGGTTGTCAATCTCACCGTGTTTTGCGGAAAACAAAGGATTAAACATATCGAATGGAAACAAGTAATAGTTTGCAGAAAGTAAACACAAAGCATTAAAAGATTGTAGATTGTATGTAAAGTAAAAGGACCGGGATCCATAGTTCACTAGAGGTGGCTCTCCTTAGATAGATAACATGCTGGGTGAACAAATTACAGCAGGGCAATTGACAAACACCGAGAAAGCAATACATGCATATACTAATCATATTGACTCCTCTGAGATTTGATTGGGCATTACAACATAATACATAGACCGCCATCCAATTGCATCTATGACTAATAATCCACCTTCAGGTTATCATCCGAACCCCCTCCAGTATTAAGTTGCAAGCAACAGATTATTGCTTTACGAACTGCGTGTAAAGTAAACAATACGATTGTTCTATGAACAAAGGATTGTTGTTTTCTCCCTAGTAGCAACAGCACATCTAGTACCTTAGAGATTTCTATCACTTCCCTAGATTACCAGAGGCATGAACCCACTATCGAGCATAAATACTAACTCTTGGAGTTGCTAGCATCTACTTGGCCAAGATAGCTACTAACAATGGAAAGCATGCAAGATCTCAAATAACAAAGACATGATAGAATCAATAATCAATCTGAAATAGCATCTCAATATCCATCGGATCCCCGCAAACACAACATGTATGAATTACAAATAGATGATCTTGATCATGAACGGAGATCACAAGATCTAAACATGAAAGCACAAAGGAGGAGAAACCAGCCATCTAGCTACTACATGGATCCGTAGTCCAAGGATGAACTACTCACGCATCACACCGGAGGCTTGCATGGTGATGAAGAAGGCCTCCAGGGTGAATTCCCCTCTCCGGCAGGGTGCCGGGAAGAGCTTCAGATCCCTCCCGATCTAGGGATGGATATGACGGCGACTACAGACTCTTTCGTGGATTTTTGATAGGGTACCTAGGGTTTTCGTCCCGAGGGAAACTTATAGGCGGAAGGAGAGGCCGAGGGGGTGCCGAGAGCGGCCACACCACCCCCTGGCGCGGGCCAGGCCTGTCCGCGCGGCCAGGTGGTGTGGTGGCTCCCTGGCCCTTCTCCGTCTCGTATTCTGGCACTTGATCCCTTCCGGAAAAATAGGCACTTTGGCTTTTGTCCCATCCAATTCCGAGAATATTCATTTTTTGACTTTCCTGGAACTAAAAACAGTAGAAAACAGGCAACTGACACTATGGCTCTTGTTAATAGGTTAGTCCAAGAAATCATATGAAAAGTACTCCAAAGTTGGAACAAAACACAAGAAAGTGGATAAAACCAAGCATGGAACATCCAAAATTATAGATACATTTGCAATGTATCACCCTACCATGGATTAGAGTATCCAACCGGAGAGTAGTTTAGAGTAGTATCATAAAGAGAAGATATATATATGAGAGTGTTCACTAGTGAAAATATGATCCCTAGGCCTTGTTTCTAAACATTGAAACACCATTTGCAACTAGATCTATTACATGTTTGCTTGCTTCCATCTTTTTGCCTTTAGTCTTTTCCTCCCGTCAAGCTATTTTCTGGCACCATTGTCTTATATCCATACCACTTGTATTTCACTATCTCTTCGCCGAACTAGTGCACCTATACACCTGACAAGTGTATTGGGTGTGTTGGGGACAGAAGAGACTTCTTGTATCTTGATTGCAGGGAAGCTTGAGAGGGGATACCTTTGACCACTTCCTCCCTGAGTTCGATAAACCTTGGGTGATCCACTTAAGGGAAAACTTGCTGCTGTTCTACAAACCTCTGCACTTGGAGGCCCAACAACTGTCTACAAGAATAGAAGTGCGTAGACATCACGGAGGTGTCGGTGCACTACCCACAAATCACTGACACGAACTAGAGTGCGTCGGTCGTGAACATGCGCATCATCATGCGCACCCTCGGCTGCTGGTCAGCGACCAAGGAGAAGGTGGAGTAAGACCAAGCCAGGGATGAGGAAGCGTTCACTGCACACTCGATATCCCTCCCTGGTGCCATGGTCATGGTGATCTCGGAGTTCGAAACCGCGGCGGAGGTGTAGGAGGCAATCCATCAAATGTGCGTCGGGGAGAACCGCGTCAAGAATGCACGAGTCAAGCAGTTCAAGCTGCAACTAGATCGGTTGCAGATGGACGACGCAAGGCCGTTGCAGCATTCGGGCAGAGGCTGACCATACTCGTCGCCGAGATCCGCTCGCTAGGTGAGAAAATCGATGATGAATCTGTTATCGAAATTATTTGTTCAATGTTGTCCCGGACAAGTTTGTAGACATGGTTAACACCATTGAGCAGTGGGGTGAACTCTCCACGATGCCATGTCAGAGGCAATGGGACGGCTCATAAGGTTTGAGAACGAGCAGCTTGGTCGTTGTTGTAGCAGTGGCAACAAAGATGATCAGCTTATGCTGATGGCACAAGCATTGGAGAAGTAGATGAAGAACAAAAGGAATAGCATAGGTATTGGTAGCTCAGGTGTCTCTACTAGGAAGAACTCCGGCGAAAGGTGATAGGAACAAGAATGGCAAGAATGTCGATGGTGATCGTGCCAAACAGAAGAAGAAATGCAGGTTTGACACCACCAAGGTCAGATGTTATAATTGCAAAGAGAAGGGGCACTTTCAGTCTGACTATCCTAAACCTAAACAAGAGAAAGAAAATATCGCGGATAGGGAAGATGAAGACCCAGCATTGTTCATGATGGAGGCCTGTGTGTTGTAGCAATAGAGTGACAATCTGACTGAACAAGTTTTCCTGAATGAGGAGAAGGTGGTTCCCAAGCTCACCGGTAGCTGAGACATCACTTGGTATTTAGATTCAGGAGCCAGTAACCACATGACAGGGGAACCTGAGAAATTCACTGAATTGGATCGTCAAATTTTGGTCACTTCTCCGCCAGCACACGCGAGCGAGGTTGCCTAGTTATGGCACATGACATTTGGGCATGTCACATTTTGGTAACTTCATTCTCTATCAGCTAGAGGGCTAGTGAATGGAATGCGAGAGATAGATGAGGTCGGTCAAGTTTGTGATGGCTGCATGATCACCAAGCAGAAGTGTATGCCTTTTCCAGCCCAATCTCAGTACCATTCATCTCAACAACTGAAGTTGTGGCATGGTGATCTCTATGGGCCCATTTCACTGTCAACTCCTAGAGGAAAGCAATACTTCCTACTAATTGTGGATGATCATTCTCGATACATGTGGCATGCACCGTTGCGGAGAAGGACGAGGCACTGGATGCTCTCAAGAAAATTCAGGTTGCAGCTGAGGTTGAGAAAAGTCTGAAACTAAAAGTAGTGCAGACAGATAGGGAGGGGAATTCACCTCAGGTGAGTTTGCTAAGCAATACGACAGCCACAACGTGAGGGACATCCATATAGCACTCCTCCGAGATCCCTCTCCTCCTCGCCGTCACGGCCGGCCAGGAGGGAGATCACAACAGGAACACCACAGATCCACCGGGGCTCAACCTCAAGCTTATTGATCAAGCTGCCGACGCCACCATCCTCAAGCCTGGCTCCAACCACCAGAGCACCGGCGAGGATGAAGAGCAGCAACCTCCTAGCACCGCTTGAAGGCGCCCAGGAGTAGCTTGAAACTGGCTTATTGGCGGAGATCCTCTAGCTCCAGACCACCGCAAGCATCCACTCCGGCCACCGGAGAGACACCGTGAGAGGAGGGGAACTAGAGCTGTCCCAGATCCGGCCGGTTAGATCTGAAACCGTACTCCCATACTGGACATAGGCAAGAAAACAAGAAAAAACCTAGACTACTAACACCGGTGCCGCCCCTCAGTCGCCTACCGACGGCATCACCGCTGGGAGGGACCTTGGTTTGGCCCGGAACCGCCGAGGGAGCTCTAAGCTACTGTAGCGATGAGAGAGAAAGGAGAGGGGGACTAGAGACGTCAGTTTCAGAGCGGCATTCATTGTCTCCACGAGTAAATCCATCATGATCGCGTCAAGTGTTCTTGGGGCCTGCCCTGACAATGTCATCCTATTCATTCCCTACACACACCATGCACTGCTCCGTCAGTCTAGCCCCGACTGCACCCGCATGTCCTCTTCCTCTTGTTCCGGCTCCCGCGTCGCGTCACATCCGCACGCGCGCCCGCCGGCTGCTCTGCCGTCTGGTCGGGGCCCACCATCGTCGGCGCACGCCTGTGCGTGTTGTCCCGGTTGCTACGCGTCGTGTGCTCCGTGCCCTCACTGCTCCGGTTCCCAGCCCTCGATCAGCTACCTCCCTGCGATTTTTTTTACATTAGGCAATCAGCCAGGGGCATGCCGATTGGAGCATACATGTTGATTTGTTCTTCCTGTGTGCCCAGACGGCTGACCGGGCTAGTTGCATGGCATGGTGGATGCATGTGAACGAGTTAACTAACGCTCCGTCATAACAATTATGTACTATTATAACTAATTAGGAATTAACTAGGGTATAAGGAAAAACAAATGAACATGCATGCTCCAATCAAAATGCCCCTGGCCAACTGCCCAATCGGCCTGCGTTTTCGGCCTACCTAGGACCCGCCACGCCATGCAGTCGGTCTCACCCAGTCAGATAGAATTTCATTCGGCACCCGCGAAACCGATTAGTGCAGTCGGCTGAAGCCGATGTTGTGTTAGATTTGAAAATTCCTATATTCGTACAATAGTTCTAGAATTAAATTTAAAAAGTATATTCCTTAAATAAATCTCGCTATCGCCCTGCAGTAAGCTTCCGTGCCCCCGCGCCCGCTCTGAGCTATCCTTCCATTCGGCTCCTGCCCTGTACACCGCAACCAGCTACGCCTCGAACACCCACGCGCCTATCGCCCGCTCACCGGCTCCGCTGCGCCTGGATCCTTCCCCGCGCGCCCTCGTCACCTCTGCTCACACGTCTACCATGGCCGGCTCATGTTCCCCTTCGCGCCTCCTCTGACTGCCCAGCACGCCCTCGCCGGCACCACTTGCACCTCATGATGTGCCAGCTGCTTCGCCCCGTCTGGTCAGCCGCACCATCGCCTGCTCCAACGCGCGCGCATGCACATGCTCGCGCCGGCTGCTTTTCCCTGGCTGCGCGCTCGCGCCCCTGCCATCGGCCCGTCGCTCCCGCTGCTTATCCACTGTGACCGGCCGAAGAAAAGAGAAGAGGATGGAGGCTGATTGGAGATGAAAAGAAAGAGGGAAGAAGAAAGCGGTTGGCTGAGAAAAAAAAGCAAACCGACCAGAAAAAAAAGGAAAAAGAAAAGAAGAAAGAACCATCCGGTTGGAAAAAGAAAAAAAAGAAAAAAGAAAAAGGAAGTGGGTTGCCCCTGCCGTTTGGTTGTCGCTCCCATCTGGCTGGGGCACGACCGACTGCTCCCCCTCTGCCAGTTTGCATGCCCGGACCCTTCCGGCTTGCCCGGGAAGGCTGGGGCACGGTCCGGCGGCCCCCACTCCGCTTGTTTGGATGCTCAGCCCCGTCCGGATGTGGCACGGCCCACTGCTCCCCTGCCCGTTTGGTTGTCTGGTCCTGGCTGGCTGGTCTAGGCATTCTGTTTGGCTTTCCATCCGGGTGGGGTCAGGCTGGCTGCTGCGCCCCTCCACCGCTTGGATGCTCACAACGAAAAAATGGTGTAAGTGTAAATTTGTGCCCCCGCGCACTACAAATGAGAATGTCACATCACCGTCACAACATCTCCACTCGTAACCCCCGTACGGTCTCCGGCACGGCCCTTTTTGACCCGTATGGAGGGTTGTCGGCGCGAAATCGGAAATGGGGGTGCCGCCTTCCCAGCCGCGCCCCCCAAGTAACACACATTTTAATAAAATAATATTTAAAGAGGGAAAACCTAATTTTATTATATAATAAAAATAGAAAACTAGTCATAATCGTGCCTAGCCCTGTAGTACTCGTCTTCGTGGTCGTCGTAGGAGCCGTTGTCTTCGTCGTCGATCGGCGCGCGCTCCGGCCTCGGCGGCGTTGGCCGTCCACGACCGCACCACATTGAACGATCGTCGAAGAGCGATCGTTGCTTTGGGGACCGGCGCCTGCAATGGCAACAGCCTTCGCCGTCGCCTCCGCCGCGCGCACGGTAGGCTTCCTCCTTCTTCCGCCACCAGGTGTCACCCGGCGACGTCGGTTCGAGCGACGAGCGAATGGCCGCAAGCTGGCCCAAAAATTCTTCTGGGACGCCTCTACTGGCGCGCCGCCACGGCATATTATAGCCCTATCATGGATTAGAGTGTCCAACAGGAGAGTAGTTAAGAGTAGTGCCATAAAGAGAAGATATTTATATGAGAGTGTTCACTAGTGAAAGTATGATCCCTAGGCCTTGTTTCTAAACATTGAAACACCGTTTGCAACTAGATCTGTTACATGTTTGTTTGCTTCCATCTTTATTTCAGTTTTCCTTTAGTCTCTTCCACGCCATCAAGCTCTTTTCTGGCACCGTTGTCTTTTATCCATACCACTTGTATTTCACTATCTCTTCGCCGAACTAGTGCACCTATACACCTGACAAGTGTATTGGGTGTGTTGGGGACACAAGAGACTTCTTGTATCTTGATTGCAGGGTTGCTTGAGAGGGGATACCTTTGACCACTTCCTCCCTGAGTTCGATAAATATTGGGTGATCCACTTAAGGGAAAACTTGTTGTTGTTCTACAAACCTTTGCACTTGGAGGCCCAACAACTGTCTATAAGAATAGAAGTGCGTAGACATCAAGCTATTTTCTGGCGCCGTTGCTGGGGAGGTAAGGTAAAAGGTACTCACATCCTCGAAGTTATTTCCTTTAGATTCTGCAATTTTGTCTTTTTGTTTCTTGTTTTCACTAGTTAGGCTTAATGGAAAACAACAACAAAAACTAGAGAGCTTTATAGTATTTATCTTGAGTTAGGACATGAAGTGTTTGAAGAGCAAATTAAAAAACCTATGAAACTTTATTTGCATGCTAATAGCAATGTTGTTAGTATAAATTCTTTGGACACCATTATTGCTAATGCTATGGAAAATTCCAAGCTTGGGGAAGCTAGTTTTTATTAAAATAATCTTTTTATTCCCCCAAGCACAGAGGAGAAAATTTACTTTGATGATACTATACCTCCAATATATGATGATTACAATGATGAGTATGATATTTTCAGTCCACCTACTATTGAGGAGAAAATTATTATGATTATAATATGCCTCCTATATTTGATGATTATGGTGATGTGAATAATAATGATAGCTATTTTGTTGAATTTGCTCCCACTACGATTAATAAGAATGACTATGCTTATAGTGAGAGTAATAATTATTTTATGTATGTGGCTCATGATAAGAATGTTTTATGTGATAGTTATATTGTTAATTTTGTTCATGATGCTACTGAAAGTTATTATGAGAAAGGGAAACATGGTTTTATGTGTCTCAATTATATTAAGTTTCCCCTCTTTATGTTGAAAGTCTTGAAGTTGCACTTGTTTTTCTTTACTATGCTTGTTGCTTTATGATTTCATGACTTGTTTCTTTACAAGATTATTTTGCATAGGAAGTGGATTAGACTTAAATGTGTTTTGAATTTGCTTCTTGATGCTCTCTTTTACTTCAATTCATATTCCTTATGTGAGCATCTTCTCAAACTATCATGCCTAACTTAAAGGCGTTAAAGAAAAGTACTTATTGGGAGATAACCCAAAAAGTTTTAGATGAGTCTTGGAAGTTATTACTTCTGTAATAACCGCTCCGTATCCTTTTTATTGCTTTTTGTGCCAAGGGTAACCTCTAATGAGAGAGAAGTAATGCTTGGGAAAGTTGCTGTCCCGAAACAGATTTCTGTTCTTCACCGTAAAAATTCGTGTAAAATCTCTGTACGTCCTTTTGAGGCATGAATTTTTGTGCTTCTGCCCCAGGTTGTTATCTAACTTTCATTAGTTCAACACTTTTTGATTTTAGCAATAGAAGGTCTTCGAAAAAATTCGTCTTTTACCTGCTAGTCTGTTTTGACAGATTTCTGCCATTATTTGCATTTGCTTCTTGTTGGTTCCTTTTTGAGTTCTTTTGGGGAATCGAGCTTTTTGAGGGACATGCTACAGTAGCTTGTGTTTTAATGGAAGTTTTATTGGTATTGAAACTGAACCCAAAGACTTATTATCTTGAGTGCACTAATGTTGCTAATAAAGATTGTGTGAAGTTTTGTATGAAGGAAAAATTTCAGATGTATGGAAGTAATGAGTAATAAGATGAAGAATGGACTAAAGCTCAAGCTTGGGGATGCCACGCGTGTCACCCCAAGAAATATCCAAGAAGTACAAGCGTCAAAGCTTGGGGATGCCCCAGGCATCTCCTTCTTCATCAATAAAAATCCCAGGTTTCTTCCAATCACTTCATTTTTATTGTTTCATGCACAGTTGTGTTGTTCTTGGAGCGTCTTCTTTTTCGTTTTGGTTTTGGTTTTGGTTTTCATTTTATTGGTTTGCTGAATAAATTGGATGGACCCCCTCTTTCATGCATTGGTTTTCAAATAGTTTGGTTTGGATTGGAAAAGAGTAGGAAAAGTTGATGCTTAAGTGGTAAAGAGAGCTTGTTTTTGACGGTGTCCTATGCTTTGTCATGCCATGCTTGATATTGTTTTGGCTTTATGCTTAGTATTCTTTGTTGTAGCATGACATTTTATAAACGATTGAGATTACTTAATGTGCCTTGGAAGAATCATGCGTTATTTTAGCATATTAAAGCATAGTATTGTGGTATTCTCCTTTGATGCTTTATTTGGGTTGACTTGGCGCATGCTCACACCATGTTATGACTATCCCAAGTCACCATAAGCCTTTATGATCCTTTAGTTTTCAACTTGTAGTATCACTTTATGCTTTGATTAATGATGTTTTTTGCTCTGCATGATTATGGCCATTATTGCTCTCTTAGTTGGTCGCTCCCAGTCTTCTGCTAGCCTCCATAACCAAGTATGAGTTCCACTCATGCATCCAACTCCTAAAACCAAGTTATTTCTAAGAGTCCACCATACCTACCTATTAGCATTTGCTACTCCAAGTATATTCATGTTTTTATCTACCTTCTGAATTAAACTTGTTATGAGAAAACTAGTGATTAAAGCTCTCACGAACTTGATGGCACACTTTACTTTTCTTGCCCTTCATAAACTTGAACCATTGTGTCGTCTATGTTGTATATGCTTGCACTTATTTGTTGGGGATTAGCAGAACCATGTTGTCATGGGGAACGCTTTCAACATTGCACTTGTACTTTTTACCTAGTTGATATCATGCTCTTTTGTCTATGGATGTCGTCGATGTGAAATGAAAGGGGAGCTTGTAAGTCCATGGAGTTATGTATATGTGTTAGAGAAACGCCTGGTCCGCTGGTCTAATCCATGCTGTCATGGTGGAAACCTACAACATAACCATAATGAGCTGTCTATGAAGCATTCTTCTTATAAAAAAGAGGTAGATTTTGAGAAAAAAAGAGAAAAAGAAAAGAGAAAAAAAGAGATATATGAAAAGAGGAAAGATAGAAAAAAGCACCATATTCCCATGGTAAATAAGAAGATTGCTGAGATGCTCGTTGTCTGCTTGCCTTGTCATTTTGATATGGGGATTCTTCCACATCATCGGGCAAGGGGTACCCCGTTGGCGGTTCCCTATGATACACATGTACTTACGATGACAAGAACTTACCGGTGACTAAACTTGAGTAGCATAAGGAGTGGCCCTCGTATTCAAGGGACATGAGATTTCCAACTTATACTTTGTCAAGCATATACTCCATAGTTTGTTCACTTTAACCTTAATCACTTCAAGATGCTTATGATAGGGGCAATGAGAGCTGAAAGCTATGAAGTACCATAATTTTTGGAAGCTCTTTATGAAACTTGAATCTCTGCTTCCTTCTATGAAGGCCTTTCTTTTACTTTTTTGTTGAGTCTCCACCTTCGATCTTTATGCACGTACTTTGAGAGCATAGTGGCCATTCTTAGTTTTATGTGCATTGTCCCAAGACTTGTTGATTGATGCATAGCTTTGATATTGCTTGTTTTAAACTATTTGTATCTACTCACTCTTATGAACTTTAAAGGTGTCCTATGCATTTATGTTTGCTACTCTATAAGGGACAAGCTGAATGCTACTATGCTATGTTTTCTTTATGTGAAACAAACAAACGTCTTGCAAAGCATTGTTATTCATTAATATTTTGTTTGTGCCTTTTCATGTTGCAACTTAGTTGCTTTACCTTGTTGCTAGAACTTTGTCTTTCATGTTATGATTGAAGTACTATGATCCCAGCTTTCAATGCTTTACAAATACTTTGATCAAGTTTATGATGGTGCATGTCACCTCAAAAATTATTCTTTCTTTTTATCACTTACCTACTCGAGGACAAGCAGTAGTTAAGCTTGGCGATGTTGATACGTTGCTAACGTATCTATAATTTTTGATGTTCCATGCTTATTTTATATCTGCTTTCTTATGTTTTGCCCACACTTTGGAGTACTTTTATGCATTTTCTGGAACTAACCTATTAACAAGATGCCACAGTGCCAGTTGCCTGTTATCTGCTGTTTTTGGTTCCAGAAAGTCAGAAAATGAATATTCTCGGAATTGGACAGGACAAAAGCCAAAGTCGATATTTTACCGGAAGACTCACGGAGCCAGAAGACGAGACAGAAAGGAGCCACAGGGCGGCCATACAATGTGGTGGCGCGGGCTAGCCCTAACCACGCCACCAGGTGGTGTGGGCCCCTTGGCCGCCCATCGGCCTTGCCTCTTCGCCTATAAGATGCCTCCCGATGCAAAAACCCCTAAATCGAACAACCTCCAGCCATGAAAAGTTCCGCAGTGCCACCGCCACCGAAGGGGAGATTCGGGGGATAGAAAGTCTCTGTTCCGGCACCCTACCGGGACGGGGAAGTGCCCTCAGAGCCATCTCCATCGATGTCTACCACCAACTCCATCGCCGTTGCTGAGTCCCATGATGAGGAGGGAGTAGTTCTCTCTCGAGGCTAAGGGTTCTACCGGTAGCTATGTGTTCATCTCTCTCTCTATGCATGATCTTTTGAGATCATGAGCTTGTAATCTATAGATCTACCTTGCTACTCAAGTGCTTTAATAGATCTCTGCTCTCCCTATGTGTGTGAAGTTGACAGTGTGCACACCATGGTGGCACTTAGGCTAGAGATTACAAATACTTGTTATGAGTTATATTTGGAGTTGGATGTCTCTATAAAATTGTGGTGTTTGTTTGAACCATCTAGTGCTCAAGGTGATAGTGTAGGGTTATCTAGATGTGGAAAGCAAACTTTGAGGTGTCCTGTTATAGCCCTACCATGGATTAGAGTGTCCAACCGGAGAGTAGTTAAGAGTAGTGTCATAAAGAGAAGATATTTATATGAGAGTTTTCACTAGTGAAAGTATGATCCCTAGGCCTTGTTTCTAAACATTGAAACACCGTTTGCAACTAGATCTGTTACATGTTTGCTTGCTTCCATCTTTATTTCAGTTTTCCTTTAGTCTCTTCCACACCATCAAGCTCTTTTCTGGCACCGTTGTATTTTATCCATACCACTTTTATTACACTATATCTTCACCGAACTAGTGCACCTATACACCTGACAAGTGTATTGGATGTGTTGGGGACACAAGAGACTTCTTGTATCTTGATTGCAGGGTTGCTTGAGAGGGGATACCTTTGACCACTTCCTCCCTGAGTTCGATAAACCTTGGGTGATCCACATAAGGGAAAACTTGCTGCATTTCTACAAACCTCTCCACTTAGAGGCCCAACAATTGTCTACAAGAATAGAAGTGCGTAGACATCACGCGCTGGCCAGCCCCCACCCATTGTCCCCACATCGGGCAGGCCCACTAGGGCCTCCGGCCACCCCCTAGGCCTCTCCTAGGGGTGTGGTCCCCTCTTGCCTTTCCCTAATGGGTCCTCTTCCCTTCGGAATTGGCCCATTAAGCCTTTTGACCTTTAAATTGATTTTCTCTTTTATTTAACAATTATTAATAAATTATTAAATCAATATTTAACATTCATTCACATATTATTCAATCTCCATGGCTATGGAACACCTTCCACTTCCACTGTGGACATCCTCCGGACTTACCGAAACCCTTTTAGTTTTCTCTCTTCTATTCTTTGGTGATTCTACTGATCCTATAAACACTCGCTAAGCATCATCAAACCCTTAAGCGTGATACCCCACGGTTCGGGAACACTCCAGACATGGTCGGGACACTCCCGGACCAATGATCGATAGAGGGACCTGGATGGCCATGTGACCCATGTGCATTCCACGAAGATCTTTCGTCGTTTGAACTGGGACAGTCGTGTCTTATTCCCTTTTTCTCTCGACACTCGCATTGACCGAGATCTGATCAATGACATCACCATGTCATATTCAATCTCATTACCAAACAATTCTACTTGACTCGTTCGACAAGTGATATCCCTGTGATCAGATCACACGCTGCGCAGCTATTGGATATAACTTCTCTGAGTGGGCCCTTGAGTATCTTTCCATCATGTGGATGGACAAATCCTACTCTTGGCATATATTGCCTCTATGGTTCCTCCGAATACCTGAACACACCTTTATTATCACTGTGTTACCAAGTGACGTTTGATGCTATCTAAGCATTCTCGGGAGACAGTGATTGATATAGCCTCACGGTCTAAGGAATAGTCTACAAGGATGCATTTCTAATCATCATAACTTTCATGACATGATCGGGTCATGATGTTTAGGTTGGGTATTGGTTCATCATCTCATTCTCAGAATGGGTTGACTCCATTTCCAACTAGAATAAATGCCACATGATCAGGAAACCTTGATCATCTGTTGACCAATGAACCAGTGACTAGAGTTTCACTGGGAACCCCTGGTTGTTTATATATCACACGTGTATTGATGTTTCCTCTCAATACAGTTATAGCATGATATAAAACTTAATCATAAACTTTATGAAATCTGATAATAATCCTTATTATTTGTCTCTAGGGCATATTTCCAACAGTCTCCCACTTGCACTAGAGTACAAATAAACTAGCTACATTTGTTCTTAATCATTGGCACATATATATCCGGTACCCTAAACATGCTTTCTCATGGAAGACATTAAGTCTTGGGTCTATACTTTACAGTCCCAAATCCTTTGCAACTTACTAATGACACCTTGATTGACATTAATACTTTATCATCACATGATAACATCTTTGTGTATGCATCGTCGCTATGGCAGCAGAACGGGGCCGGATTCCAGGAGCCTACAGTGACTTTAGATCAACCTCGAGGGCTTTCTCATGGGCACTGTGCCCTGGGACACATCATTCTACGTTAAAAGCGAACTAGCCCCACCATAACATTATACAACACTTTATATGATACCCTTATATATTATTATAAATGTAATCATTGAAACACGATTGCATTCTATGCAACTTTCGATGTTTTGTTCACCTCGCTTCCTACTTAACTTTAGTTGGTATTACAGGAGTGAAAGGGCATGTATGCCCCATGTTTGGTTTTGGTAATTAATAACAATCTCTATGGACTAATGTGCAAATTGAGTTTCACTTGTAGGTTTGTCCATTGGCATCGCTTGGACCATGTGTTGGTTTCAAGGATGAAAAAGAAGAAGCATTATCCAAGGGCTTTGTGCCTATTGGAATCAGGTAGTAGAAGAAGAAGATCAAGTATGTCTTGAAGAAGAAGAAGATGGAGTTCCTCATGGCTATCTTCAAGACATCGTCAAGAATTGAAGTGCAAGCTCAAGATGCGTCCTCTCTAGAAAATCTCATGCTTGAAGCTTGCCATCCTCGGCAATCATGGAATGATGAAGACAAGTTCGAAGAAGAGGCTTCCCCATGGAGTATGGGGGAGCATGTCTCAAGACTTCATCAAGCAAGTGCAAGCAAGTGCAATCAAGAAAGGTGTTCCATCTTGAAGGTGACAAGATCATCTACATCAAGCTCAAGTGGGATGCTCAAGGCAAAGGTATGATCTTGATAGGGTTTCTATTTTACCGGTCCCTTTAGTGTTCTTGTAGTGTTGGGAGACCGGGTTTAGGATAGATAGCCGTACTATCAAGAGGGGCTCTCGAGAGGGTGACTTGTTCGTATCTTTCGGAGAGAGCTCAAAACTTTGCATACATAGCATCATCTTTCTTGGTTGTTGTTTGGTTCTTATCCATGTGAGCTTCTAGAGCTTGTGGTTATCTTCATAACAAGCTCTAGTTCATCAAAAACGGATTTCCCTTGCATATCTTATTGCGTTTTTTATCTTGCGGGTTTTCTGACTCCACACCTTGGGAGGTATCTCACATATATATTCATGATATCCCTTGGTGATACCCAATATTTACACATCATTATCTTTCCAACAAAATTTGTTTCATCTCGTTTGGAGTTCGGATGCAAAAGTTCTTGCAGTTTTGGTTCTGAAGTTTCTCTGACCGGAATTACCGGCTAGGCACCGGAAGTATCGCTCGGGAAGAAATGTCGCCGGTAGTACCGGTGTTAATTCCGGACCAACTTCCGATAAACCTAATTTTGGTTCAGTACTCTCTCTGCCTGGTTAGCGCTATTTGACGGAACTTGGATCGGATTTTCTGGCGGTAGTACCGTCCCCGCCGGAAGTTCCGGTGGTCAGTGGTAGTACCGGCCATGCTCGAGTTTTGGTTCTTTTTGCATCGTGTTTCTGACCATTGCCTGGGTGCCACCGGTAGTACCGGCCACCCACCGGTACTACCGGCCGTGCGCAAAACTAAGAGTAACGGGCAGATCGGCGAGCCCTTTAAAAGGAGCTCCCCTTTCCCCTTCGGGCTAACACTTGCTCTTTCTTGGTTTTTGGCTTTCTCTCTCCTCCATTGTTGACCTTGAAGAGATTGCCCTCTCCCCTTCCCCCTCCTATGATTCTTGCATCTTTTTGAGGGATTTGAGAGAGGAGATGTATCGCAGTATTTTCGAGGGAAGTGAAACCCAATTTATTGATTCAACACAAGGGGAGCCAAAGAATATTTATAAGCCTTAACAACTGAGTTGTCAATTCAGCTGCACCTAGAAACAATCTTGCTCACAGCAGTTTATTAGTAGCAACAGTTTTGTAATAGGAGTAGTAAAGTAACAGCAGTAGTAAAGTAAAGACAGCAGTAACAATAGTAGTAAACAGTGGGATTCGAGTGTGGTAGGCATAGGGATGGATGGATGGGCGTTGCATGGACAAGACAATTCACATAGCAATCAGAACATAGGGCAATTGCAGATAAATAAGATAAAGCATCCAAGTACTAGATAATCCTAGGCATGTGTTCCATATATAGTCATACGTGCTCGTAATAAGAACTTGCACAACATCTTTTGTCCCGCCAGCCGTTTGCAACGAGGCCTCAAGGGAACTACTGGCAATTAAGGTGTTCCTTTTAATAGAGCACCGGAGCAAAGCATTAACACTCTGTGAACACATGTGATCCTCACATCAAAGCCATTCCCTCCGGTTATCCCGATTTCTATCATTTTGGGGCCAGTGGTTCCGGACAACAACGTGTGTATACAACTTGTAGATAAGACCAAAAACAATACTATCATAATGAATCAATAACATGTTCAGATCTGAAATCATGGCACGCGGGCCCTAGTGACAAGCATTAAGCATAACAAGTCGCAACAAAGTCATAAAGCACTAATGTAACTACCTCGGTGAATTACGCTCTTAGTTACAAGCCTGGATGAGCGGAAATGGTTAAAATAGTACGGTGGGGCCAAATGCCACTCACAGGTAGACCTTTCGGCCGTCCTAACCATTTCCAAAACATCGGGACAAGAACGAGCGGCGTAATCGGCAGGCGAAGGGATCAACTACATACACAAATGAGTATGTATGCAAGCCACCATACAACAGTCCTCAGACCCATTCCATCTAAAAGAAATAGAAATATTGCAACGCCATACGGCAAGATCCAAATATCCTAGATAGATATAATAGTTTAGGATATCTCCTCATACATCAAACATCAGTATCGGTGAGCGGAAAACAAGATCCGAGTACGGATAAGAAGCAAATCGGCATAAGATGCCCCATAAATAAACACATCCCGCCCACAGATCTCACGGATCCCCGTTCCCGGAATCTCTACACCGAGTGATCGTTGCCCACATCGTTCGTCTCCTCCACCCAGTATCCATCTTGCGAGTTTACCTGTTCATCTGAATCAAACAATTTATCGTGTGAGACCCTAGGGGTACTCAGCAAGTCTTTATGCCTCTAAAGGGGACACAACCTGGGGTGACGCAATTGCAGCAAAAGATAACACCTAACAATTCTATAGATACTCGCTAACCATCTGCCTAACCAAAGATAGACGGATGTCCGTGAATTAATAACAACAGTTATAACGATATTAATGAGATCCATCCTCCTCCTCGCTTACCAACGAGGAAGCGGACGAACAGCCCCCCATCCATTGGCAGTTTTAGTATCCATTCCATGAGTGTTGCACTATTTACTAGTCAGGTACTTAGTCAAATTAAAAGCGGTACTTTAGTTATACTTTTCTATGATCGAGAAACTGTGCTCCAAGTCGTACATAACCGCGGACACGGCTTTCAGAAAGATTTACCCTGCAGGGGTGCACGAATAGCAACACACACTCGATCAACCTCGGAAAAACCAAATCAAAACCCAACGAGGCATTCACGACAAAGCGATCACAGGATTCAGAAATGTTTCAGGGGGCCACCCACTAAGCTACCATAGCGAAGTTGGCCGGCTCCGAAACGGACCCAGGGTTTGTGTGGACGGCGGTAAACGACTGGGAACCCAAAAATGTGATTGGGCTTGTCGATACAGCGAAAACGTGTCACGGTCCTAAACAGTACAGATGCTCCACGCACAATCTTAAATAAAGCAGTAAAGCATGGCATAAGTACAGGATAGTAATAAAGCCCCAAACTACTTTGTGGCCCCAAGAAATAAGAATGAATCGAGCTCTGGCTCAGGGGGGTTCATAAGGCCTCCCGGATGTGGATAGTGCGAAATAGTCAAGGAACAGGAATCAAGTACTCGGGGTCCTACGGGACACAAGTGAGCATGAAGAACCAAATAGCAGATATTGCTCACCGATGCCACTTTCATTAGTTATCCCATTACTACTCAGGTTAAGTTGTTTAGGTACCTCGTTATCCATCAGACTCTCACATACCCTACACATGCTTTGTTCTCGACCGCATGGCTCAAACAACTCCTATAGTAATGGCTCATGGGATGGAGGAACAAGCTTGGTGAGTTTAAATGTAAAGGCTATGCAAGACTTGGGATTCAGTTTAATGCAATCGACTCAATGATGCAAGAATAAGATAGAGGCAATAGGTACTATATGTATGCGAGCATGTGGTAGTGCTTGCACTGGCAGCTCGGTTGAAGCGAGGATGGATGCAGGTAGTGCTCTGGGTTTCTTGATATATCCCCCTTTCGGCCTATTCGAAGAAGAACCAAACAAACAAGGGCCAACATAAATAAAGTGCACAAGCATATGAATTAAAATGCGACAAGCAAACAATCATGCCATGATGAATGATGCACAATTTGCATGGCAACAAAGTAGCATGGCATGGGTGAGATGTGGAATACCAGAATAAAGCATTTTACGGAGTTTTAGTCACCTTTTATCCTCAAATAAGTTGCTGTAAACTTTATATTTATATGATGCATGCTGCAATTCAGAACATGGAAGGCATAAAAAGAAAGGTCTCGTCGCGCTGATCATTTTAGACATATCATTTCTCAAATTCGGAGTTATAAAACAAAAGTTATTAATTAATTAAGGCAAAGGGCATTTTATTGTAATTTTAATCAACTCGAAATTTTAAAGTGTTCAAATAATATTTTGAATGGCATATTTGAAATCCTCTCATTTTTCTGATTCCAAAACATATATTATTTGTATTATTTGGATTTGTATTTTAAAAATTATTTGAATCTGAAAAGAATTTGAATTTAAATAAATTTAGAAAAGATTTGAATAAAAAGCATCGTGAAAAGCTTTTCGATGCAGTAATTCCACCCACATCCTTGGGTGGGGACACAATGGATGGGCCTGCAGCACGGCTTTTGCCTTGGTCTGCTTACCCAGTGGTGACAGTGGGACCAGCGGCGGAAGGCCCACGTGCCAGCGATGCGGGAAACAGGGCTGACAGGTGGGGCTGTGGCTGGAGCTGAGGCTTGAACGGAAAAGCCGGGGTTTTTCTGCTGCAAGCTGGCGTGGTGGCTGACTGGTGGGGCTGAAAGGAGTGCGGTTTGCAGTAATTAAAAAGGGGAGTGGTTTTTGCAAATCAACCACGGTGACTCTGTTCTCTTCTCCTCGTGTCGGCATAAAACTAGCCTTGTGTGGCGAGATTCGATCCGGGGACATGGCGTCTTGGCCTAGTGAGCGGTCTGATAGTGCTAGGGAAGCTGATTGGGAGGAGGGCGCGGGCTAGATAGGGCTGGCGTGGCGCGGGGAGGCTGCAGACTACAACGGACGGCGTGCCCTGAGAGTGCTCGACAAAACGGTCGGCGGCGCTAGACGGCGACGAAGAAGGGGAGGTTGTCAGGGAGAAGGAGATGCTCACCGCGGTTTGCCTGGTGGGCTTGGATCGGAGCGAGGAGCTGCGGATCGGCGAGGTCGCTGGCGCACCGGCGGGCTAGGGTTTCGGAGGCGACGAGGTTCTGGCGTCGCGGGGGAGCTTCTCGTCCGCGTCGGCGGGGTCGGGGCGTCGCAGGGGATCGTGCTCAATCTTCTCCGCCACTTCACGGTCGCGCTGCACGGCTGGTTCGTCGGGGCGGCTGGTTGCTGGCGAGCAGTGAGAGTGGTGGTCGCTAGGGAGGAAGA
The DNA here is from genome assembly GCA_023614405.1 of Avena insularis. NCBI lineage: Eukaryota > Viridiplantae > Streptophyta > Magnoliopsida > Poales > Poaceae > Avena > Avena insularis. The sequence goes on from CM042694.1 coordinate 205,082,128, forward strand.
AGAAGGAGAGGAGGGCGTCTCGGGGAGATCTGGAGAGGCCAGAGGAGGCGTGTGGAGGGAGTAAAAGAGGGAGAGAGGAAGGAGGCAGCTGGGACACGGCAGAGATAAAGGTGGCCTCGTGCCACCTTTTTCCTCCTCCTCGAGCACGTGCTCAGCCGGCTGGGCTGGCTGGGGCTGGTCCAGGCGGCGGTGAGGCTGGAGGGGAGAGAAGAGAGGAAGGGACTAGCTCGGGTTAGGTTAGATGGTGGCCTCGGGTTAGGTTTAGCTAGGGTTAGGGTTTGGGTTAGCTAGGTTAGAGAGAGGAGAGGCTGGGGTGGTGGGTCAGGTAGAGAGAGGGTGGCCAGGTGGGGCCATCATGGTAGGGAGAGGGGACACCTCGGCATGGTGAGAGGAGAGGGTGAGGTGAGAGAGGGAGATGGGTGTAACCACATGAGCATGAGCAAGCATGTGGGTAGGAGATGGTCATGGGGATGGTCTTGTAAGATCATGCATGGCACTACACCAGAGAGGTGGATGAGGCTTGATGGCACAAGGCAAGAAACAAAGCAAGGTAGAAAGGATTGAGAGAAAGAGAGAGATGAGAAGATGATCCACTCAAAATCAAATAAAACCAAAGGAGGGAAAAAGATGGTGATGGTTGCATGGCCCATGCAAGATAATAAATGCCATGTATTATCCTTGTGAAAACAATAATGATGATATGGCATTATTCTTATGCATTCCCAAGAAGTGGAATAAAAGCCAAGCAAAAGAATTTATAGAATTAGATCCACCCCACCCACATAAGCTAGAATAACATGAAAGAAAAAGAAATACAAGCTCATGGGTAATTAGGGTGGTGGAATTATAAGGTGGTGACAAAGAAAGGTGGTGGAGTGGAATAAAAGATATGCCCCCAACTCAACTTGGGCATTAAACAATATATCAATAACCAAATACAATATCAAGAGGCAAATACAATTTACAATGCATATGAGAGAAGAACCAAAACAAAAAGGGTTTTATATGATGCTCAAATGCAAGGTGGCATGATGACATGAGCATGATATCATTATGATGCAACAATTATATATAGGAAGTAGCAATTATATAGACTAGGCTAGTAGCATTGCAATTGTTAGACAATTGGGATGCTACAACTAATAAAAGATACTAGGCACCATGCACTAACAATCTGATGCCATTACATGAACGATCTCATCCAATCCCTACCATCCCCATAGCCTACAGCGGGGGATTACTCACTCATAGATGGGGGAAACATGGATGGTCGATGGAGAAGTGATGGTGATGGTGATGATGATGATGATGGCGATGATCTCCTCCAATTCCCCGTCCCGGCAGGGTGCCAGAACGGAGTTTCTGGTGCTGTTTCGTGGAATCTGGTGGTGGTGGCGGAGCGGAACTCCTTCTAGAAAAACGTCGAACCCCCCGAGTTTTTAGGTCAAAAGGCTTCTTATAGGCGAAGAGGGAGACCGAGGGGGTTCCTGGGGGGCCCACACCACCCCCTGGCGTGACCTGGCCTGGCCCGTGCCACCAGGTGATGTGGCCACTCCCTAGTTCTTCTCCGTCTCGTATTCTGGCTCCTGGAGTCTTCGGATGAAATAGGATTTTTGGCATATTTTCTGGGATTTTTCCTTATAGTTGATTTTCTGCACAAAAAGTAGACACCAAGGCAATTCTGCTGAAAACAGCGTCAGTCCGTATTAGTTGCATCCAAATCACACAAGTTTAGAGGAGAAACAATAGCAAAAGTGTTCGGGAAAGTAGATATGTTTTGGACGTATCAACTCTCCCCAAGCTTAGCTTATTGCTTGTCCTCAAGCAATTCAGTTGAAAACTGAGTGCGATAAAAGAACTTTCACGAACACATTTGCTTCATATGATGTAAATATTCTCAGCAATGTGATCAACTACTTAGACAGTTCATAATAAAGAGTATGCTACTGAGTCTACTTAATAGTCATTGCAAGCTATGAAGAGATTCCAACTCAAAAATAATAAGTAGCATGAAGCATAATCATAAGCAACATTACAATGCTCATAAAAAGGTATGATAGAGTGGTATCTCTCTTTCCTTTGATTATGAATGCCAAGGCACCTCTGAAGTTCAAGTGATGACTAGAAGTAAAGATATCAAAGATACAAGCATCAAAGTCATAACACATATAATCAAGTAATGGGACAAGCACAAAGAATGACAACTATGCTCTCAAGAAGGTGCTCAAAGAATATGTGAAGACTCAACAAGTAAAAGAAAAGGTTTTGAATAATTTTGAAATGCTTCCAAATGCTGAAAGTATGGTACTCATTAGCTTTGACCTCTCATTGCCCCTATCATAAGCATCTTTAATGTGGTTAAGGTGAAAGTGAGGTCCAATCTGAGTTATATGCTTGACAGACTATAAACTGAAAATCCCATGTCCCTTGAGTACGAGGGTTGCTCCTCATGCTACTCAACTTTAGTTACCGGTAAGTTCTTGTCATAGTAAATATGTGCGTATCATAGAGAACCGCCAACAGGGTACCCCTTGCCCTATGATACGGAAGAATCCCCATATCAAAATGACAAGGCAAGCAGACAATGAGTATCTCAACAATCTTCTTATTTACCATGGGAAAATGGTGCTTTTTCTCTCTTTCCTCTTTTCATAAATCTCTTTTTTTCTTTTTCTCAATAGCTATCTCTCTTTTTTTATAAGAAGAATGCTTCATAGATATCATTATGGTTACGTTGCAGGTTTCCACCATGTCAGCATGGATTAGACCAGCGGCCCAGGCGTTTCTCTAACACACATACATAACTCCATGGACTTACAAGCTCCCCTTTTATTTCACACCAACGACATCCGCAAACAAAAGAGCAAGGTATCAACTGGGTATATATTTACAAGTGTTGAAAGCGTTCCCCGTGACAGCACGGTTCTGTTAATCCCTAGTCTATAATTTGCAAGCATATAACTTTCATGGATAGTCACAATGGTTCAGGTTTATTAAGTGTGGAAATAAAGTGTGCCATCAAGTTCGTGAGAGCTTTACTAACTAACTTTCTCATAACAAGCAAACATTTATTCGGAAGAAAACAAGGCATATTGAATATGCACGAAAATAGCAAATGATGCTAATAGGTAGGTATGGTGGACACTTTGGAAATATTTGGTTCAGGGAGTTGGAAACATGAGTAAAACACTCAGTAGAAGTGAAGGCTAGCAATAGTAAGGGAGCGACAAACGAGAGAGCAATAGCTGTCATAATCGTGCTTGCAACAAAACAAGACTACTCATGGCATGAAAGTGATTCAAGATCCTCAAGGCAAAATAATTCAGCGAGGCTTAACTGATTATTACAGTCATGTGCATGCGTGAGCATGTGCCAAGTCAATTCAAGTGAAACATTCAGAGGAGGATACCACGGTGTCATACCAAGTTATGAATAGAACAATGCAAGCAAACATTCATAAGACATGCTACAAACTATTAGCGAGCTGGAGCTAACCATAAGAAAGCAAGAACTACTAAGCATCCAAAGATAACATACACGCTACACGAACAGGCTAAGCATGCTCACAATGATGAGTATATGTACAAAAAAGAAAACAAATAGAGTTCGTTACCAGCCTCTTACCACGCCTCAAGTTGTCATTAATCCTCATTATTGCTCTTCACTTGTGTGGCTTGAATAATAATATGAAACCAAATCCCACTGAGGACTGCTGAACCCTGCAACAAACTCACAAAGCCAAAGAAGAACGACAAATATATTTTTTGTTTTCGATTTTTAAAAACAAGAACCAAAGAGGAAAACAAGCAAAGCAAAATCCTTTTGGGTTTTTCGAATAGTTCAAACAAAGCAAGAGGGAAAAACAAACCAAGGCAAAAAGAAAAAGAAGCAAACCAAAGAGAAACAACGGAAACAGTTTTGGTCTTTTCGTGTTTTAGAAAGCAAAAGCAAAGAAAAAGAAAAACTAAAAAGAGAACGAAACATGAACATACAAAGTACCGACGCAACATGATATGGAGATGAGTGCGGTGTCGGCGTACCTCCCCCCAAGCTTAGGCTTTTGGCCTAAGTGGGTATCAATCCCAAGTCGGCCAGGATGAAGTGTCACCGTGGTATGCCGAAGAGGTCCCCTCGTCCTGGTGCGAGCTCAAGTATGTCCCTCCATAATGCACAGAGTAATCATAGGAGGGCACATCCTCCTGGTGCTGCTCGTGGAAACCCAGCAAGCAAGTTGCTCGCACACCTCCTCCTTGGAGCGCGACCACGGTCTCCTGTGAACACTAAACAAAGAAGGCTGTGGCAAAAGGATCTCCCTTTCATCCCCGTCAGTGAAAAGCATCCTATATACTAGACTGTTCAAATCAGAAGTCATAGTGACAAAGTGATGAGTTTTCATAGCAACAAGGTCAAGCCTCTGTGGTGCCAGTATAGCATCATTGGGATCCACTAAAAGACCTAATGCATTGACTATACACGAGGCAATGATGCCCCCATAGATAGGCCCCCTAGCAGCTAGGCGGCGAGCAATAAGCGGGCCAAGGTTGTACCGAGTATCATTGTTAAGCGCAGCAACAAGGAAGGCTAAATGATAGTTAGAGATATTGCTTGTGTTCTCCCTACCTAGTACACTAGTAGCAAGATAATATGCAAAGTATCTAAGAGCGGGGAGTTGGATATTTCTTATCTTTCCATGTTGTGCCACGCCGTCATCATCATTGGTCACCCCTCGGTAAAGCTCCAACAAATCAGCGGGCCGTCCTTGAATTTTCTTCACAGTCCCTGCCAAGCGTACACCTACAATACTGCAAAATCTCTCCAAAGGCATCGTGAAGGGCAGATTATAAATTTTTAAAGAGACAGTCGACTGATAGGATGTGTTAGTAAACGTGAAGCTCTCAACGAAGGTTTTAGTGAGCATAGCGTATTGCTCACTCTCATCTTGCATATATGAGGTCAAACCAACCCTCTCGATCAGTAGCAAGAAATACTCAAAAATACCTGCAGCTTGTAAGAAAGTAAAATAAGGAAAAGAGGATGGGTGAGCATCCCCATCATCCCTTTCACTACCAATACGAGTTGCAATGAGAACTTCGTTGTACGATGGCCTAAACTGAGAGGCCGATCTTGAGGGCCTCGACCTCCTAGGTGCATCACTCTCAAACATCTCTCCAAAGGTATGGTTGTTCATACTTGGTATTCTGAAATTTAAACACCTATTAAACAAGTGAATGCAAAGTAAATATAATGAAGGATTCTACTCATAGGGACTTGTAAGAGGCCTAAACATGCATCAAAACTATATCTCTAAGCATCAAACAAGCTTACAAGCTCTCATAACCTGTCACCTACAGCAGCAAAATACTCAAGATATAATCCACCAAACACAAATCTACTTGGACAAGGAGAGGAGTCACATACCAGGGAACAAATGCTCCAAATTTCAGCAAGAAAGATGGGCTGAGCAAGGAGATCCAAAAATTCAAGAGCAAGCACAACAAGATCGTGATTTTGAGCAATGAACCGGAGCTTACTCGGGAGAGAGAAGAAAGTGGCAGGTGAGAGAGTTAGTGGGGGCCATGGGTGGCCCACACTAGGGCATGGCGCCACCCAGGGCAGGCCGTGCCACCAGGTGGTGTGCCTGCTTGGTGGGTCCCCCTGGTACTTCCCAGGTACTCCTCTGCCCTTTTTTCACGTAAAAATTTAATATGAATTTTCTGGAATTTTTCGAGACACTTTATTTTTGGGCATTTTCAGGCATAGAAGAATGATTTTCTAACAGACAGAATTTTTTTGGAAACATGATGCAAGGACAAAACAAAGCTAGAACTACAGAAGTTCTAAGACACTCTAACATGCAAGCAACTAACAACAAAAATAAAACTAAACAAAATCAAAAACTAAAATGGATAGAATAGAAGTAAATGCAGATAATGATAGTGAAAACATTGGTTTGTTCAATGAAATCCTTTTGTTAACATGGTTGATCAGGTCTTGTTACCAAAACAATTCCATATGAGACAAAATTTTTGTATTCCACTAATGATTATGTTACCTCAACCTTGATAGCAATGGTCCCAATCATAATAGTTTCAAATTTTTCTCTTGGTATGGGACAATATATTTCTCCAGCTTGAATGCCCTCAACATGTCCAATTGAATTCAAACCATAAGTCCTTTCAATCTTATTGGGGAAATAGACAGTATGTTCATTGTCATTCACATTGCAAGTTACCTTTCCTTGATTACAATTAATAACATCTCCTGTAGTATTAAGAAAAGGTCTCCCAAGAATAATGGACATATTATCATCTTCGGGCATTTCAAGCACAACAAAATCAGTTAATATCAAGCAATTATGAGCCACTTGAACAGGTACATCCTCACATATACCAACAGGAATAGTGGTAGATTTATCAGCCATTTTCAAAGATATATCAATTGGTATTAATTTTTCTAGTTGAAGCCTCTTATAGAGAGAGAAAGGCATAACACTAACTCCAGCTCCCAAATCACACAGGGCAGTTCTAACATAACTATTCTTAATAGAGCAAGGGATAGTTGGAATCCCTGGGTCTCCAAGTTTCTTAGGAACCTTACCATTAAAGGAATAATTAGCAAGCAAAGTAGAAATTTCTTCATTAGGGATCTTCCTTTTATTCGAGACAATATCCTTCATATACTTTGAGTAAGGAGGCAATTTAATAGCATCAGTCAAAGGAATTTGCAAGAATAAAGGTTTCATCCACTCACAAAACTTATTATAGTGTTCATCTTCCTTTGACTTGTGTTTCTTATCAGGGAAAGGCATAGGTTTTTGGACCCAAGGTTCTCTTTCACTACCATGTTTCTTAGCAATAAAATCTTCTTTAGTGTGTTTAGTATTCTTAGTGTGGTTTTAAGGTTCTTCTTCAACTTTTTCTTCATTAGGCACTTCATTTTCTTCATTACCACTTTCAGTTTCAGCATCAGAGATAGATATACTATTAGGATCTATAGCAGGTTCTGAGGGTTCTACAATTGTTTTATGTTTCTTTTTCCTTTTCTTACGAGTAGAACCACTATTTTCAGCTTGTTGAGAATCCTGCTCAATTCTTTTGGGATGCCCCTCAGGATATAGAGGATCCTGGGTAGCAGCACCACTTCTAGTTCTAATTTCATAAGCATGTTTTTCTTTAGCAACATTAACTAGTAAGTCGTTGTGCACCTTAACGAGTTGATCTATTTGAGTTTGAACCATTTGAAAGTGTTTAACAATCATTTTAACATCATTAGAGGTTCTTTCCACAATATCTTTCAACTCAACAATAGCTCTAGTGTTTTCCATTAGATGATTTTGCACCCTTTTATTAAAATTATCTTGCTTAACAATAAAGATATCGAATTCTTCTAAGCATTGATCAGGAGGTTTAGAGTAAGGGATATCACCTTCATCAAAGTGTTGGAGAGAGTGCACCTCAATAGTGGATGAGTAGGGAATAGGCTTACATAATTCTTCTATAGGAGGTAAATTCTTGACATCTGCAGCTTTGATTCTCTTCTCCTTAAGACATTTCTTAGCTTCCTTCATCACTTCATCATTTAATTCCATAATTCCCCTCTTCTTTGATGTTGGAATAGGCACAGGAATAGTAGGTTCAGGTACAATTACTTCAGGTATAGCTTGTTTAGGAGGAGTCCAATATTCATAGTTCTTGCTTATTTTAGCCATCAATTCCTCAGCTTCATTAGGAGTCCTATTCCTGAAAACACAATCAGCACAACTATCTAGGTATATCCTAGATTCTTGGGTTAGTCCATTATAAAATATATCAAGAAGCTCATTCTTAGGTAATGGACTTCCAGCTTATGCATGAATCAAAGCACAAAACCTTGCCCGAGATTCGGGCAATACCTCTTTTTCTCCCTGTTTAAAATCAAAAAGTTCCTGCAAAATAGCATGTCTAGCACTAGGAGGAAAATATTTCTGCAGGAAAGTACTAATCAAGCACTCAGGGTTATCAATAGATCCAGGAGGTAAATTACTAAACCAAGTTTTAGCTTCTCCTTTCAGTGAAAAGGGGAAAATCTTAGCAACAAATTAAGTACGCATCTTAATATCATCAGAAAACAAGCCACTCATAATAGAAAGTTCATTCATATGTGCTACCGCACTTTCATTCTTAGTCCCACAAAAAGGTTCTTTCTCAACAATAGCTATGTAAGATAGATCGAGAGAGAAATCATAATCTTTATCTGTAATGTTTATGGGAGAAGCAGCAAACTTAGCAATAGGAGACAATTTGGGTCTAATAGTACACCTCTCAAGGAGATTCTTAGTAGCGCTCCTATCATGGGTTTTTTTACATTCTTTAATAAATTCATCGGTCATTTCAACATAACCATCTTCAATATCATAACTTTCACTAGACTCAGGTGAACTAATAGGTGTGGTAGTGTCTTCATTAGGAGTTTCGGTATTTCCAGCTATAGTTCTGGCAATCGTAGCATCTAGGACCACTCTTATCAAGCACAGTAGAAGCAACATCATAAGCATTAGAAGTTTCAGATTTAGCAGTAGTAGCAGTGTGTGTAGCATGTGTATGTGGTGGTGTAACGAGCTTACTTATAACAGATGGTGAATCAAGAGAAGCAGAGGTGTTCAGAACCGTACCTCTTCTTGTAGTGGATGGTAAAATAGGAAACTTGCCATCACGAGACTTACCCATGATGGATGGATAGCAGCGAACAATAGAGAATCCAAGTGAACTTAATAAATAAAGCTATGCTCCCTGGCAACGGTGCCAGAAAATAGTCTTGATGACCCACAAGTATAGGGGGCGTATCGCAGTATTTTCGAGGGAAGTGAAACCCAATTTATTGATTCGACACAAGGGGAGCCAAAGAATATTTATAAGCCTTACCAACTAAGTTGTCAATTCAGCTGCACCTAGAAACAATCTTGCTCACAGCAGTTTATCAGTAGTAATAGTTTTGTAATAGGAGTAGTAAAGTAACAATAGTAGTAAAGTAAAGACAGTAGTAACGATAACAGTAAACAGTGGGATTCGAGTGCGGTAGGCATAGGGATGGATGGGCGTTGCATGGACAAGACAATTCACATAGCAATCAGAACATAGGGCAATTGCAGATAAATAAGATAAAGCATCCAAGTACTAGATAATCCTAGGCATGTGTTCCATATATAGTCATACGTGCTCGCAATGAGAACTTGCACAACATCTTTTGTCCTGCCAGCCCGTTTGCAGCAGGGCCTCAAGGGAACTACTGGAAATTAAGGTGCTCCTTTTAACAGAGCACCGGAGCAAAGCATTAACACTCCATGAACACATGTGATCCTCACATCAAAGCCATTCCCTCCGGTTATCCCGATTTCTGACACTTCGGGGCCATTGGTTCCGGACAACAACGTGTGTATACAACTTGTAGATAAAACCAAAAACAATACTATCATAATGAATCAATAACATGTTCAGATCTGAAATCATGGCACTCGGGCCCTAGTGACAAGCATTAAGCATAACAAGTCGCAACAAAGTCATAAAGCACTAATAAAAGATACTAGGCACCATGCCCTAACAATCTGATGCCATTACATGAACGATCTCATCCAATCCCTACCATCCCCATAGCCTACAGCTGGGGATTGCTCACTCATAGATGGGGGAAACATGGATGGTCGATGGAGAAGCGATGGTGATGATGATGGCGATGATCTCCTCCAATTCCCCGTCTCGACAGGGTGCCAGAACGGAGTTTCTGGTGCTGTTTCGTGGAATCTGGTGGTGGCGGCGGAGCGGAACTCTTTCTAGAAAAAAAGTCGACCCCCCCCCCCGAGTTTTTAGGTCAGAAGGCTTCTTATGGGCGAAGAGGGAGACCGAGGGGGTGCCTGGGGGGCCCACACCACCCCTGGCATGGCCTGGCCTGGCCCGCGCCACCAGGTGGTGTGGCCACTCCTGGCTCTTCTCCGTCTCGTATTCTGGCTCCTGGAGTCTTCGGGTGAAATAGGATTTTTTGGCATATTTTCTGAGATTTTTCCTGATAGTTGATTTTCTGCACAAAAAGTAGACACCAAGGCAATTCTGCTATAAACAGCGTCAGTCCGTATTAGTTGCATCCAAATCACACAAGTTTAGAGGACAAACAATAGCAAAAGTGTTCGGGAAAGTAGATACGTTTTGGACGTATCAGCCCCACCAAGCCAAATCCCTTCTTTGTGAAGGAATCCTTGGGGTCTAGATCTTGGAGAGTTTTGTGTTCTCCTCTTGTGTTTTTCCTCTCTTATTCCCCCAATAGCTTTTGTAGCTTTGGTGGAATTTGAGAGAGAAGGACTTGCCTCTTTCATTTGGTGCATAGGTTTGAGTTCTCCTTGGAGATTCGGCAAGTTCAAGCCCTTGGGCTTGTTTCTCTTGGGTTCGTAGAACCCTAGACGGTTGTGTGGTTGGATTGTTGACCTTTTGTGGTCTTGTAGCCTTTTGTGGCCTTGTTGCCTTTTGTGGCTTTGTAGCCTTTGTGGCATTGTTGTTGGGAGCCTCCAATTGAGTTGTGGAGATTGCCCCAACCTTGTACGGGTTCGGTGACCGCCCTCAAGTGTCCCATAGTGGAACGTGAGTAGGCCTTTGTGGCGAGCTCATGGGAGAATACGGTGAGCCTTTTGTGGCGTCGGTAGGTTGCGTGCCTTCGCATCTTGGGGTGAGGCCTTGTGTGGCGTTGGGTGAGCATCGAGCCACCACACCTCGAGGTGAGCCACTTGTGGCGTTCGAAGTACATTGCGCCCCCGCACCTCTCCAACAGAGACGTAGCTTCTTTGGAAGTGAACTTCGGGGAAACAAATCATCGTCTCCGTGTCCATCGGTTATCTCTCAACCGAGCCCTTTACTTATGCAATTTACATTGTGATAGCCATCGTTCTTGAAGTATATTATCTTGCTATCACCTTGTTGCTTGTCTTGCTTAGCATAGGTTGTTCGTGCACTTAGTGAACCTAGTGGATATAGGTTTCGGCTTGATAAATTAAACGTTGAGTTTTATTTCGCATTTATTAGAGCCTAAACCGTAATATTTTTAAAACGCCTATTCATCCTCCTCTAGGCGACGTCCATTTCCCTTTCAAGGAGTTTCCAACATATTCGCTTATAACATAACTCTTTATGCTTTAAGATATGCCATCCTTTATGGATTTGAAAAACATGTCTACAGTTCTCTATTAGACACTACGGACAAACTTAGCTTAATGTTCAGTGATTCAAACTTAATCAGTTTTAAACGTTCCTTATTGGATCATATATTATGTTAAGTTATCGTCATGGTTTTCTAAGATAGAATCTATTTCTCAACATAGTGGATGATGATCATCCTTTTCTTTCTTTCAACCATTGATGTTAAACTTAATTATTCCTAACTTGAGTTATTAAGGACCAGTTCCTTAATTAAATTTTATTCTGAAACCCTTTTCAGAATCCCTTAAGGAATACTACATAATATCATAATACACTTATTATCAACTTCTACCCCTTATAAATAATTATTTATCGGTACTTGCGCTTTTATTCTTAACACACTTAAGAATCACTCTATAAGCTCCCACTCAAAATATGTTCCTAACATATTTGGGTATGAGTCACTACTCTTACTCAAACTATGTTCCTACATATTTGAATTTGAGACTTATATTGATCCCACTCAAAAATATGTCATTCACATATTGTTTTAGGAAGACTTTTATAGCTCCCACTCAATTTCATGCAAATTGCATATCCACTCACTATTTTGAACGATTTCAAAATCCTTTGATCAAATATCAAACTTGGAGATTTACTATGAGATACTAGTACTTTTACTAGTTTTAAATCCACTTGACATTTAGCACACTTGAATCAAATTCATTCTCATTTGTCTAATACTTGACAAAATGTGCTTTTGTCATTCACCCCCTTTTCCACTATGGCTTTGCAGTCATTTGGGAAAATCCCAAGTAACTCCTTTACTTTGTAAGATTCAGCAACGAGTTGCTTTCTAATCTCAAGGGAATTTTGCTTCTAGGATTTCTCATAATCCTAGTTTACCATTATTTCCTTAGTAGTTCGTAGGTATGTCATATTCCGGTAATCATGACAAATGATTCACAAATGTATCCATACAAGATATGGGCTACATTTTGAATCATATTTTATGTAGTAAAAACAGCAGTGAGGAAAACACAATGATCATTATCATTGATTCTTTCCTTTGTTAAGAGAATCATTCAGGAACGTTTTCCGTTGCACTTCTCAATACTCTGATGCAGGTTTTTGAATCCTCATCGTGTTTTTCACTATCTTCCAAAAGCTTCATAATCGAGAAATATCACTGAATGCGAACTTTCTCAAGAATGCACCAAAATCCAAGCAATACAAGTTTTGCTTCTCTTTTGGTTTCAGCTATGGATTTCGTATTCAAAGTTTACAATGAATACTCTACAAGGACTTATTCGCTATTGTTTTGGTTATATAGAATAACCCCAAAACTTTTACGATGATCCATACTAGATATGGAGCCGATCTCATGAATCTAGATGGTTCACTATATGTTCTAATTGAGTGCTAACTATTTCTAACTAATGGTTTCTACATCTATACTACAACAATTTATTTGGCGCCATCTATTCACCCATTTTGATATCTAATATCACATTGTGATGCCTTGCATTTTGACATTTCAAATGCATTGCATTCCACAATTTGTTTTATGCCATTCTTATAAAGTTGAATTTCAAAACTATTGATCAAATCGTAGTAATTAGATTCTCTTTTATATTTAATACCCTTTGTTTGATGAAACACTTTGATCATATCAAATAGTTTCATACTTATGTTTCCTTTGGTAAACTTATTTACACATTTAAACAATCATATAATGATAATTACCATTCTGTCAAAACATAATACATCGAATATGTATTTACTTTTAACAATTCATTAAAACACTTTGTATTCAAGTAATACACGGTGCTCAAGTTATTTTGCCGAACTTAGGCATGATTTATATGTGATAAGTAATCTAATGACTTTCACATATTATCACATAACTTTGAATTCAAACAATGGTTTCATTCATTAATGAACATATCATTAAGTTGGGTATTTTAAGGCATTTCAATATTTTACAAATATTCATGTTTCATCAATTAGTTTCATAACAAGGATAATTCATATATAATCAAACAAGATATGAACACAAATAGAAATCATTCATAAAACTGGAACAACTATTTGTTACAAGCTCATATGAATAACTGTCTCACTAAGTGTGAGACACACTAAAGAGATTCACAATCTTTTGATTACAATAATCATCCTAAACATAAACTAAATGATAAATGTCGAGGGAAAGTGTCATTGCCCATCATCATCATGCTCGCCATCAACACGCAACGTCACCTCCTCTCCAGCAAGCACCTCTATGCAAAAGGACCTGTTTTCAGTAAAACAGAACAAGTATCAAATATACTTAACACTTCAAATGTTTTTGCAAGATTATAACATTTATAAAATTGTATATAAAATATATACCTTTGTCATTGATGACCTCAGCGATAATGGGTTCAACTATCACATTCCTGAGATGTGATATGAATCTGTGGAAATCTTGTGTTTGTGTTTCTGTGTCGCCTCTCATGATGCAAGTCCTGACTTGTGCTTGGTAGATTGGTGGCAGCGACCGTAGCACAACTCCATTTGCAAAAGATCCCGTCATCCAGCTATCCAGGAAGTATGCATGCCTCATGTACGCATCATGCATGCACTACAAGTGGTCGTCAAGCGAAGAGTTCTCCTCCATCTTAATGGAGAGGAAGTCTCCCATCAGCTCATGCTCCCATATGTGTGCTTGTTCCACGAAATGTGTCCTAAGTTGTAGCATTATCGTACGAGGGTCGACATTACCTACGAGAGGCCACAGTTCATCCACCATTCTAAAACGCATTGTAACTAAAATGAAGGAGGCCATCTCCCGATGGCAATAGCGGTCTTCATGTTGCTCTGGGGTCTCATAGAAATAGAGCTGCTCCAAATCCATCTCGTCGAGTATGTAGTCGACCACGTTATTCTTGCTAAGGAGAACGTGGAGACGCGCAACCCATATAGAGAAGTTTGATCTGTCTAACCTAATCTTCTCTCCTTCTAACCAACCAATCATCAACAAGAAATGTTGCATCAGGGAGAACCTTTTCTACATTTATAATTGCAAAAGGAATTTAGACTAAGTTTATAATTAAATGAGTTAAATAATAACTCCACTTAGAAACACCTATCCCCTAAAGGGTTCTAGTGATAACACGACCCCTTTTCCCCACATCTCCCCCGATCATCACGGCCATCAATGTGGGTTCTAGGGTGGACGCTAAATATCGGTCACATCATTCATGCGACTCGTGCTCGTTCTTTCGACCATCCGCGTTCCGAGGCCACATCATTGTAACATGCTAGGCTCGCCAACTCAACCTTAGCATATTTGCTGTGCAACATGGGTTACACCCACTGTATGCGAACAGAGATATGTCTGACACCCACTCATCATGGCCTACCTCATACCGAAGAACTTTCTTGGTGGTGCACACTAAGGGGGAACACAATCGTTGGTAATTTTTAACAGGGATCATCTTATTAGGCTACCGTCGAGTGTCTAATACTAGCACACAATAATATATACAAACAATAACATTGAATGTAAATGCGATGTGATATGGTCCTTCACGTCGTGATCTCCATCCATCATCACCAGATTCCGGTGCCAGGGTTTCGGCACCATAGACACCAGGGTACCGGTGTCTTTCCAATGTGGTAGTCCGGCAAGTCCGTGACTATCTACTACTACGTAACATAAGGTGATCACTTTGCCTTTGACACAACCATATCACAAAGCAACGTCCCCTGCAAAACAAAGTTAGATGCCTCTACTTTATCTTTGCATATTTTACGTGGCTGAATGGGCTTCCGCATAAGAACCGTTCTTACCTACGAACTTTCACCACAACGTTGATCAAGTAGTTGTCTATACTACACCCTCTTCCGGGCCCTCTGTTGAAAATGGCATACCAACTAATGCGAGAGAGACAGACACCCCCCAAAGCCACTTTATACGTTACAAGCCGTAAGTCAAGCGTGGACCAGTCTCGCGAATGAATGTGTAAAGTCGGTTGGGGGCAGCTTTATCAAGCATTGCTGCGGTATACACAAGTACACGTGGGAGGGTAACAACTAAAAGATCAACGCACACATGCTACATCTCGTGTGTTCTACCCATACTAGCATTACTATGCATAGATCTAGCTCCCATACCACTGTAGGGGTTCCGCGTATGAAAACAATAAAATTTTACCCTACACCCTTGAACCCCTAATGTTGACAGGACCTATCTATTAGTAATGCAGTAACAGGAGGGGATTTTCGCGAACTTACCCTTGAAGACCAAAAAGCGTTGTCAACGCTCAGGATAGCGTGGTTGATGTAGACGAGCCGAAGCCGACCTCAAGGTCGTGATGAAGTCCTTGCGCTCCTGCGGCTCCAATGACTTGAGTGCCTCAAGTGTGACACCTCGCGGGGAGTTACACACGTCCGGTGCCTGACGATGACTCCTGCTTCCCCGATCCAGCAGCAGTTGTGGAAGTAGAGCTCCTAGATCTGAATCCCGCAACACGACGGTGCTCCACAGTGAAGATGTCTCTCATTCACGTAGTCCGAACTTGGGACCAAGATCACGAGAGAGAGAGAGATAATATCAATTGGAGGTCTCTCCAAAAGAGAGGAAACCTTTTATTGAATATTGTGTGTATTTATCTGGCCAAATACCCCCACTATATATAGGGGAGGGGAGGTACTACCTCCCTCAAAGTCCTGGGGTGGGACTAAAGGAGAGAGAGAGGTGGGGAGGCGCGCTGGCCAGCCTCCACCCATGGGCCCCATGTGGGGCAGGCCCACTAGGGAAGCCGGCCACCCCCTAGGCCTCTCCTAGGGGTGTGGTCCCCTCTTGCCTTTCCCTAATGGACCCTCTTCCCTCCAGAATTGGCCCATTAAGCCGTTTGACCTTTAAATTGATTTTCTATTTTATTAAATCATTATGAATAAATGATTAAATCAATATTTAATATTCATTCACATATTATTCAATCTCCCGTGGCTATGGAACACCTTCCACTTCCACACCGGACATCCTCCGGACTTACCGAAACCCTTCCGATTTTCTCTCTTCTATTCTTCGGTGATTCTACCGATCCTATAAACACTCTCTAAGCATCATCAAACCCTTATGCGTGATACCCCACGGTTCAGGAACACTCCAGACATGGTCAGGACACTCCCGAACCAATGATCGACAGAGGGACCTGGATGGCCATGTGACCCCTGTGCATTCCACGAAGATCTTTCGTCGTTTGAATCGGGACAGCCATGTATTATTCCCTTTGTCTCTCGACACTCGCATTGCCCGAGATCTGATCAATGACATCACCATGTCGTGTTCAATCTCGTTACCGAACAATGCTACTTGACTCGTTCGACAAGTGATATCCCTGTGATCAAATCACACGCTGCGCAGCTATTGAATATAACTTCTCTGAGTGGGCCCTTGAGTATCTTTCTGTCAAGTGGACGGATAAATCCCGCTCTTGGCATATATTGTCTCTACGGTTCCTCCGAATACCTAAACACACCTTTATTGTCATTGTATTACCAAGTGACGTTTGATGCTATCTAAGCATTCTCGGGAGACAGTGATTGATATAGCCTCACAATCTAAGAATAGTCTACGAGGATCCATTTCTAATCATCATAACTTGAACTTCGTGACATGATCGGGTCACGATGTTTAGGTTGGGTATTGGTTCATCATCTCATTCTCAGAATGGGTTGACTCCATTTCCAACTGGCATAAATGCCACATGATCAGGAAACTTTGATCATCTATTGACCAATGAACTAGTGACTAGAGTTTCACTGGGAACCCCTAGTTATTTATATATCACATGTGTATTGATGTTTCCTCTCAATACAGTTATAACATGATATAAAACTTAATCATAAACTTTATGAAATATGATAATAATCCTTATTATTATTTGTCTCTAGGGCATATTTCCAACAGATGAGTGTAGTATTAAGACCATGTATGAAAGAACATCGTAGTTAACAAAATAATGACAGATATCAAGCAGATCATATGCCATTTAAACTTATTTAGATTTTTAGGAACAAGACAATACGCATCTTACATCTCAGTATATAGCAAACAACCACTTAAACCAGTACTCTAATACTGATATTGCAAGTACATAAAAATTAGTATGCGAACAGAAGGACTCATGAGAATTCCCACTCCGACGGACATAAAGATTTTCAAGGGGTACACCATTTCCCCTGAACACATGTGCCAATTTATGGAATCCTGTGTCATCCTTTGAGCATTTGATTTGTTTCTAATGCCTTTCCAATGCTGAATTTCTTTTACACATAATTTTTTATTTGAGTATGTGCTAAATACAAAAAACAAAGAAAAAATAAGAATCAAGAAACAGACACCAAATATGGAACTACACATACCAATTTAAGTAAAGACTCTCTATATTAGGGGAATATGATTAATTATTATTTTCTAGTAATTGAAGGAACACTTCCCTTATACACTTTAAAAATTCACCTAGCGAGGCACTAGCACCAAGTAGTATTATTTCAAAGAAGAATATTACTGAACAGCGGTCACTCCTTGGCGTGGAATAAATTCCACTTCATGTAGGAGTCAAACCCTATGGGGAGGTTAGCATTATCGCTCATCTATCAACTGAGAAACAATTGGTTGCCTTAAACATTCTTATAAAGACATAATATATTTTATAAGTTGAAAATAAACACTATTGCAAAAAACAATCATGTGAGAACATAAATGGTGACCTTCAAAGTCCTATGAGATTGTATACTAGTACATAACTAATTAGAATCTAACATATATTGAGAATCTTATGTATATCTAATACATATAACTAATCAAATATCCAAGAGCCAAAAGGAGCAGGAAATAGAGGAGGACGCGGGTGACTTTGCTGGGCTCACGCTTGTCGAGGACGACCTTGGCGGCCTCAAGCCAAAGGATGATGGAGAGGGTCCTAGACGACAAACTCCATGTCTAGTAGCTCGCGAACGATGGAAGCCACCACGGTCGGGAGAGGTGCGAAGGTGCCTACCGCTGCCACTACTCATCAAGGTGGCATAAATCTCATGATTACTACTAATAGACCCAAAAGTTGGTAGTTGCAACAAAGAAAAACAAAAACTCAGCCTGGACAATGGTAGTACACTCTTGTACTTAACTATTGTTGTTATGTTTTGATGTTAAATTATCACAACTATCAATTAAGAAAAATCAAATAGTATGAGGTTGTTCTGCTTTCATTTTTCAAGAATTCTGGAACATCCAAATTCAGCAAATGCACCATCAAAAAATACACTTCTATTTACCGAGAACATCATGTTTATTTTTCATACATTATATATTCATCTATATCCGTCAGGGCTCCACAAATACAAGTAATATCTAGGCATGTTATGATACATAATTTCAGTGGCAACCTAAACCATGTCAGTTAAACACAACGGCACACCAGACATGCACATCCAAATATATAGACTCAAGGACATAAGGCGAATAAAGACAACTACCTGTCGGAAGAACAAGACACAGCAATAACTTGCAGCAGCAGTTGACAATGTGAAACAGAGAAAAGCAAAGCTTATGATGTATCCCAAACACATGTAGAGGTACCAAAAAAATGAACTGAATCAAACCAAATTTACCGTAGCATAGAACAACAAAGGTAAGCAACAGAGCCAAAGTGGAACATGCCAATCTACCCTTGGGTACATATATTGGCAACATAAAAGGTAGGTGATGGCTCGGAAATATAGCCATCTACGTCCATATTTAAACTGGATATTATTCATAATTTTGATGAAATATCTCTCTAAACCCTGCCACTAATGAAGCTATTTAGAGGGGTATGCAATCCTTTCTTTTATATTTTTCCTGCGCAGATAATGTTGTTTAAAGGAGGGAATCACTATACTAAAGTCAAAGATACGAGATTTCCAACAACCAGAAGAAACTAGGAGCCGTAAGACGGAGGTAGACGCTTTAACGACCAACTATATTACCGGAGCAAAAATTTCGGCCGTATAGCTCCGGTCGTATAGTTGGCGCTGCCACCGTTAGGTCAAACAGAATAACTTTCGTGAAGGGACCCCTATATAAAGAAGCCTCGGGCGACGAGAAAACAAGCCAGACCTCGCCAAAAAGTCTCTGCCACAGATCACCAGACGCCTCCAAATCTCAAAACCCTTCTCCATCTCCATAGCCATATTCCACCACTTGTAATGGTAGATCTCTTCTTCGATTGGAGACATTGTAAGACTATTGCTATGAATCTTATGATTTTCGTTACAATGTTTGTGATTGTTGATCTCATCTCTATGTGTTAGTAATTCTCCTTGGGCTAAGAGCGTTGGCCTAGCCATGTAGCAATTGTGCATGTTATTTATCGTAGATGAGATCATGTATTAGTTTGTATAACATGACGATTATTGTATCCTCTCTTGGCTCAATCCAAGGACTTGTCAGGTACCCAAGACTCCGAGGGTTGATCCAGGTATAGGGAGTATGAGTAATGACTGATCTGCCAGTTGGAAACCCCAGTGATAAAAGGGGTAGTACAGCTGTATATGAGGGATTTATTTGGGATTAATGGTGATATCACTATGCATATCATTAGTTCTCTATCTTCTATGGATGAGACTAGTAGGTTATTGCTATAAGTGGTTGCAGAGGCAATAGCAATTATGGATGCACTGCCGACATATAATTTATCTTGCTCTAACAAGTACATGCATACTTTATTTCTATCTTTTATTCCCATCAGATGTTTTGCATAGCTACAGGTGAAAACGAACGCCCTAGGCCCTCTCTCCATCATCAAAAACAATAAAAATATGCAAGCTATTGGTCCGGTAAAAACACAAAAGGAATTCTAAAACTCTCGAAGGTCCGTTAAAGTAACTTCACTATGCATTCGCTTCCTGAGGATTCGATAACCTAGGTCTACTAGGGAAAAAGAAGCTACACTACATCTGTAATCCGGATCGAAGGTATCAACCCTTTTTCTGGCGCCGTTGTCGGGGAAGAAATAGCTACCCTGGTGAGGTTATTAGGAACCTTGTTAGTTTTTATTCTTGTTTTTAATTTTGTTAGTTTTCTTTCAGTCTTTATTTGATAAACCAAAAAAAATAGTTAGCCTTTAAATTCTTGCTTTTACTATTATAATTCTATGTTTAAGAAAATCCAAAAACATAGGAAATATGGCTGAAAAGAAGTTTGGGGAGTTTTCTACTTCCAATAATGATTATTTGCATACTCCTATTACTCAACCAGCAATTGCTGCTGATGACTATGAAATTAAGCCCCATTATTTAAGTTTGGTTCAACAGAATCAATTTGTAGGCTCTGCTATTAAAGATGCAAGTATGCACTTAAATACTTTCACTCAAATGTGTGATATGATGTGTATAAAAGGCGTTGACCTTGATGCGGTCAAATTATGTCTATTTCCTTTCTCTCTAAGAGGGAGAGCAAAAGAATGGTTGCTATCTTTGCCTAGAAATACTATTACATCATGGGTGGGATGTACTTCTTTATTTATGACCAAAATTTTCCTACCTGCAAAGACTATGCAACTCTGATCTAATATTACTGATTTTAGACAGGAAGAGCGTGAGCCACTAGCGCTTGCATAGGAGAGGATGAAAGAATGCCTAAGAAACTGTCCTAGTCATGGGATGGAAGATTTGTTAATCCTCCATTTATTTTATAATGCTCTTAATCATGTATCTAAGTCTATGCTTGATACTGCAGCTAGAGCAACATTCGTGGGTAAACATATTACTGAAGCAAAACAGTTGTTAGACAATATGCAAGACAACCATGCCCAATGGCATGTGGAAAGATTAAACACGAAGAAGGTGAATGCTATTTCACCACAAGAAAATGAAGAACTGAATGCTAAGTTGGATGAGCTCATACTAGACGTAAAAGGTAAGGAAACCAAGGTAAGAGCCACCCCTGAAACAAATATTGAAGAAATAGACTTCGTAGCTCGTAATGATTATAACCCTGCTTGGAAGAATAGTGACAATCCTAAGTTTCAGAAACATTATTCTAGTCCTACAGGTAATTCTAATAATAATATGGGAACTAGTAATGGTAGTCTCCAAGAAACACTTAAGTCTTTCATAGACTCACAAAATGAACAAAACAATATTCTTGTTAAAATAACAGAGAACATGATGCCATGCTTGGTAAATTATCTAACCAAGCTGTTAGTTTGAGAAATGATTTGCAAGCCCTTCAAGAAAGAATGAGGATCATTGAGGCAGAGCTAGGTAATATAACCGAGAGTCAAACTCTTATTCTAGCTAAATTTGCAGGTAAAGCAGAGCACAATCCTGTTGAAGAACTCAAAATGATGAGGATCCAAAGGGAGGAGCCTGAAGAACTTGATTATAGTAATACCCCTTCACTAAGCTACACCATCAAAGATCTCGTAAAGAGGATCAATGTCAAAATTCCGGTAAGTGAAGGTAACGATGAAGCCATGTATCAACACTTTGTTGATCAAGTAGCAATTAAGGTACGCGAGCTTGAAGAGGAATGCAAGAAAATCACTGAAAAGTTACCTGTTAAACTAGATGACATATTTGAGCCTAATATAAAGATTGGGACTAATGAGATAGTTGCACTTTTTGATCTAGGTGCAAGCGTCTCAACAATCCTAAAGTCTTTTTAACAAGTTTAATCTTGGCTCCTTTGAAATCACTGAATTGAAATTGCATCTAGCAGATTCTACCTACAAACAAACTGTAGGAATTAAGGAGAACACTTTAGTTTACATCAAAGGATGTCCTACTCTAATTGACTTTGTTATAGTTGACATTCCTGAAGATACTATTGCTCCTATAATACTAGGCCGTCCTTTCTTAAGAACTATAAAGGCTTTAATTAACCTTCATGAAGGGAACGTGAAGTTGCAATTGCCTTCACGGGATCCTTTTGTTATTCATTTCCCCAGGAAAAACAAAGCCAAACATGACGAGAAGGAGGCCATCACTTTGAAGGCCAATTACTTTGGAGTGGGTGTTCCACTCATCTGGCCCAAGTGAGTATCATTAAGGTCAAGATATTGACCATAAAAGAGCTCTCCATGGGAGGCAACCCATGTTAAATAAAGGTTTGAGTTAAGATTTTAGTTTTAGTTTAAGTTCATGTTTAATAAAGAGTGCTAGAAATTCCATTTATGGAGAAGAAGTTCGGTAGTACTTGAAATTATGCTTTATTCATGCTATTGTTGGTTGACAATATTTACTGTCAATTTTCTGTCATAAACCAGGTATATCACTAAGTTACAGGAAAAGAAATAGTTTTTGAAGAAATAATTTTTTTTGTTGGCTACAGAGAGTTTAACGACCAACTATACGGCGGGAATAAAAATTCTGGCTGTATAGATATCTTTACCATAGACAATTTTCTTTTCATATATAGTGAGAATTTAACGACTAACTATACGACGGGAATAAAAATTCCGGCCTTATAGTTCCGGCTATATAGATATCGATGCCTTTGTATATTTTCTTTCACAGGGACAGACAGTTTAACGACCAACTATACGGTGGGAACATGTTGTTTCGATCGTATAGTTGCATCCGTATAGCTGCACCGCCAGGAGGAAACCCTAATATTTTGACAGAAAGCCAACTATATGGCGGAAACACATGTTCTGCCCCTATATAGTTACGCCCGTATAGTTGCGTCCAACCACAAAATCGCACGGGAAGGTACCTCCAACTCCAAAACTTCAATCCTTTTTCTTTCTTATACCTCCAAACTCTCTCAAAACCTCAAGAGATCTTCATCTCCACTCCAATTCGTTTGATTTCCTCGCACACGAGTGATCTACAGTATGTTTCTCCTCCAATCCCCCAATTACTTTTTGCAAATTCGTCTTCGATATATTGTCATTATCAATCTAGGGTGAGACCTACTATGAACCAATTGCCATGATTTTCTCACCTAGATTATTATTTTGAGGAGATTCTTTAGTGTGTTTTGATGAGGAATATATTATACTTACTGTTGTTGGATCAAAAAGTTTTATTTTTTCCTTTCTTCAATGTTTTAGATGATAAACACAAGGAGCCAAACTCGTGCTTGTGCCACCGCTAGCGCTTCTCGGGCTGCTGCTCAGGAATGCATGGGGATACGGTTCAGGGATGAGGCCCATCGTGATCGCTTCAACAAGATCAAGAACCACGAAGTGAAGGACACCAAGTGAGCTTGACCCATTATATGGAACCAACTCGGTATTTCTGATGAATTTAATTTACTTTGCAATAGAGCTGGTCTGCAAAACTTTGTGTACAATGATGTACCTACTTACCGCCGCTTAACCATTGAATTCGTAAGTTTGTTACAAAGCACCATTAAACAATGGCTAAGAGAGGACACTATTTCTTTCCATCTGATGAACAACAACTAGACTTTAAAATTAGATGAATGGTGCGCGTGTTATTTGCCAAATAATGATGTTCATGCCTTATGCGCATCCTTTACTGGCCTAAGCCCTTCCCCTGAACAATACTATAATGGAATGAGTTTCACTACTAGAGTATTCGCTATTTGTTCTATGTTATTGCTAACACCTTGTAGGCATGTAATGTGTTCACGAGACTCAACGAGGAGGACATCCTAGTTCTCGCAAAGGCTGCTTACATCAACTGCAACCTGTCACTCAACTTGGGTGCTATCCTTGTGCGCTACCTAGAGCACCAAGCCTCTCAAAGCCAAGGACCAATCACAGGAGGAGGCGTCATCACCGTGCTTGCCCATTCCCTAGACATCAACCTAGGTGAGTTGCAACCCGTACTAGGTGAGACACGTGTTGGTTTCTCCACCTTGAGATCCTGTGGAATGCTCACTAGGAGAGGTAGTGTTTATTATTTGCATATTGCTGGAGCTGGGCGTCTCTATCCCGCTCCTTTGCCTAATGGTCTTTTCTCTATCGAGGAAGGATGTTTGCTATATGACTTGCAGGTTGAGAAACACCAACCCAAGGAGGAGATTCCAGAGGAGGATGAGGACCAAGAGGAGAAGCAAGAAGTTCCTTATCAAGAGGAGTAGCCACAAACCCGGTTCGCCACATACCAAGATTTCCAAGGACTTGGAGGGACTGTGGAGAGGATGCATAGCCTCTCTTTGATCCTCCGAGAATCAACTAGTAACCTCTCAACTCAATTTGCGAACTAGAGTAACGAATTTTTCCCGCCACCACAATGATTTGAAGGGCTTGCAAAAGCCTAAGCTTGGGGAAGTTGCCTTATGTATCTTTATTTGGCGTTTATTTGCTTTCGAGGTTGCGTTTTTATTTGAGTCTATAAGCACTCGTGTTGGTTTCCCCAACACTTTATTTTCTAAGTTCTTTATTTGCTTTCCAGATTTTCTAGCCTAGCTTTGCTGCCGATTTTCTATTCTTTAAATTCCCTCTCTTAAAAAATCACAAAAATATTTCTCCCTTTTTCCTCATTTCCCTCTTTCTTTTCTTTCCGCCTCGAGGTCTTCATATGTTTGCAGGAGAGTGATCGACTTCGAGTTTCCAAGAAGCAAATAAAAAAGGAAGAGAGAAGTGGAACCAAACATGCGAGGTATGCCTTATGACTCCCTACTTTTGAAGTTTGAGAAACCAATGCTAGTTAGTAGTAAATGTTAAGGTATTATATTGGTGGAGTGAGTCTTTGTATCATAGTAAGATTTTTTTGTTTGCATGGGTTTTTAATTGGGTACATTCTATTCTAGCTCTCGTAATTAACCAAATCTTGCCTAAAAATTGCTAAACAATTGTAATAAGAAAAAGTCTCACAATTGAAGGCTTGAGTGTTATAGTGCTTAGTCTTGAAGGTTTATTTCTAGAGACACTCAACACCACTGAAAATGTTGATTGACTTGATAGCTCTCTTTAAAAGGATTTGTTTGATTGAATTAATGTTTAGCGGTTTTTGTGAGCATGCCAAAGTTTGACTTGTTAATCATAAGAATGATATAGCTTTACGCGCGTCAAACTTCATGGGATGCCAACAACTCCGCTGGCCTACGAACGATCTTCATGGAGGAAACTCCTAGATTTCAGCTATGAGTTGATTAAACACTTGTAGCAGCAATGCTATAGTGTGTAATATTCTTGGCACTCCCAGGTAGCTGTAATCATGATGGTATCACTCCTCTGGCTATTATGAGTAATCATTATGCAAAAGGAACAAAAACCTTAGTGATGCCACGAGTGTCCATCACAGCCCGATAAACTAATAAAAATCTTTGGCATGCTCTCAATTACTTAAAAACTGAAATTCTTGAAGGACAATGAATAGAAAAGTAGTGCTTGAAAAGTCTTGATTTATTGATGTGGGAGAATTGAGATACTCTAGTGTATATGCTTTCATGACAACTCTCACACTCTTAATTTACATGATTATGCTTTATTATTCAAAGGCAAGCCTATGAGTTGATTACATGATATGGAATAAAGTTTAATCCTTTTTGAATCATCCATGCTAACAATAATTTTGTTGCACTATAAGTGACGTGGGCATACCTTACAGGTACTCGAGTTTAGCATACTCGGTCCAATCTAGCAGAAGCTCACGGCGTTACCAAGGCTAGATCGAGGATTCAGGTGACCGAAGGAGACTCTGACTACTTGCAACACACAGCAAGATCAAAGATAGAAAGTTTAAAGGGAAAAACCCTAACTTCTAACCGACTCAACCTGCTATCCGGAGACCTAGTCTATCTATATAAAGGCTAGGAGGGGGCAGCGAGGAGGACAATCACAACCCTAGTTTCCACAACCTCGCCAGATTGCATCTACGCACCCCCTGTAACTTTCGACTCCCTCGATAATTCCAAGAGCAGACAAACAGGAGTAGGGTCCTCTACTAGGCCTGAACCTGGGTAAACCTTGCGCGCCTATGTGCTTGTTTGCTGGCCGATTGATGACTCCAGCGCTCCCTTCTTCTCCAAAACCCAAGTCCATAACAATGGGCATTGATGAGTTTAACCCTCGTCAATTGGTGCCGTATGTGGGAATTGGGAGTGCTGATGTCACGGTTTCTTCGGCCCCGTCAACTGTGATCTACAACTCTACAACAGCAGAGATTCGCCTCCTCTTTGGCGCTTTTGACTTCACCGTCCACACGCCGGCCACTTGCCCGGCTTTCGTGTCCATGGGCCATGGGATCGGCCTGGCGATCGGGAGCTTACGCTTCCAAGTTGGTCAGCTAGGCACGCTTCGCCTCCCTGATCAGCCGACGGTCCCTGCGATTGCTCCAGCATCGTGGTTTCCACCACCGATCGGCACCCTATGCAAACTCAACGCCCTGACAACAGTCGGGGCCACGGACAGCGACAGCAGTCGCGAATCCGATCTGGGTGATCTGGCCACAGAGGATGGAGCCTTCGGCTCCAGATCTGAAAGCTACGGAAGCAATAGCCTCCCCAATCACTACATGTGCGCCATCATGAACGCAGGCGACACCGGCGACAATCGCGGCAACACCGGTACTGGTCCGTCCAATGGTGGCATCCCAGTCGAGAACGGAGGTCCTGCCAATGGCACACCCACCAACAATGTGACGGAGGGTGATCCGCATCTCATGGTGAATGAGCACACTGAAGAGCGCGTGCTGATCAAGCTCAATGACAACGAGTGGGCCCGCTGTCGAGAAGCTCTATGGGGCAATCCTCTGCCCCCAAACTCATCGCAAGACATGCCGATGGGTTACCATTGGCTGCTCAAGGAGGAGTACAAGCGCCAACAACAAGTAATCGTGCAGCTCGATGCGTGCAGAAAGGCGGCGGACGAGTCGAGCCTTCGGCGGGCTCAGCTCTCTTCCATGGGAGGATCCTCCTCCAAGGGCAATGACCATGTGGCTACCAAGAGGCGCTCTCGACTGGCACACCTCACCGACAAGGAGCGAGAAGAGGCCACACGAGTCCTCAACTTCTCATCCATGACGGTGGATACACGGGGCAACGTGCTCCCAAAGACACCGCAAGCAGCGGTGACAACGGCCACCATGTACCTCCTCAACAACCAGCCACCGGCTGGGGACCCGCGAGCTGCCTTGCACCGATCTATGATCACAGGATTGGGGCTAGTCGAAGCTGCCCTCACCAAGGATCCAACACCGGAGCCGAAGAAAAACAAAGCTCTAGCCAGGCGCTATTCATCGCCCTCCTCTAGTGATGACAACCATAATCTGTCACGATGATGCCACTCATGGCGGCTGTCAACACCCGGATTTTTAATCCCAGATGCCTGTTATGTCATACATCGCAATCCCAGGATTACCATTTTTGCGAGACATAATAGATTGGATATCACAGTACATCATCCATTACAAACCATAATAAGGTCTTACACAAATAAAGGATCTCATGATCCAGTCTTAATACAACAAGCAGCGGAATAAATAATAAGCGTAGCAGTGGGGTCCATCTTCAGAGGCACGGGCAATGCTGACGATGGAAGCTAGTCCTAGTTATCATAGTCGTCCTGCTGTCTTTCATCTTGGTAGTCTCCTTCATAGTCTGGCCATAGGAATAACTAGGGACAAAAGCCATGAGTACTCTTTAAGTACTCGCAAACTATCACTAACAAGTAAGGTAGTTCTAGTGGGAAATGCTAACTCTAGGTTTATTTGTAAATTTAAGTTTGAAACCTAAGTTGAGTTCAGAAACAAAGAAAGATAAAACAAAGTTCTAGAATCACTTAAGTTGGGAAGCTAGTGTCATAGTCACACCCTGTTGTGGTCAAGTCAAGATTCATCATTCATTTCATAAGTCATTTTGAAAATATCTAACAACGAAACAGTATGGCCACTCCAACTATCCATAACCGCGGATGCGGCTATTCGAATAGTTTGACACTCTACAGAGGTGGTACACTTTCACCACATGATTCGATACATCTGTCAGGGGTAACCCTAAATCATCATACTTAGTATACAGATAATCAAACATAACCTTCCCTTTACACACCCTAGTATAAGCACCTCTCCTATGAGCATGGCCTCCTAACCATGACCATCTGTCATCTTGGGCACTGTATAGATGGACAAATTGAGAGGTAGCCTCAGCTCAAACCTCTCCCACGAGGGAACTAATACTAATGCATATAAACTTCCGGCTAAGCCTTACCCAAGTCAGGTAGTGTGGTTGTACGGTAAAATTGGAATGGTATCGCATCCGAATCCAACCATCAGTTTTTGTAAAAGGGCTAAGGCTCATGCCTCAACATTTTCATCATCATAAACCATTTGTGTTTCTCAACACATGTCAAAACATCTCAATAGAATGACTCATCATTCCAAGGGTTTCACAGTTCATTTTCACCAAGTATTCCCATCTAAAGTGACTCAAGTTTTGATTTAGCTCTAAGCTACTAAGTTAAGAGTGTTCACTAAGGTGGGAGGCTAATCTCAATCTCATGCTGTAGAATGACATCTAAGGTTATCTAGATAGGTCAAGTTTTATACTTTTTATGCTACCTTCAAACAAGTAAGGTACTTTAATAAAGTAAAGAAGTAAAAGCTTGGAAATAAAACTTGGGGTAGGTAATAGTCAAAGTGGTATAACCAAAGCATGCCTAATGCATCTTGCTTAGGTTATCTAGCTTAATTTTAGTTTGCTAACAATAGCTTTCTCAGTTTACTTGAAGTGCTAGGCTTGCCTTGGTTGGTGTAGTGGTTGAAGTTTTCTTCCTCCTCCTCTTGGTAGAACTCCTCCTCCTCGTAAGCTTGGTCGGTACTAACGTCTATAAGTACATATGGGGTACACAATCACCAAACCATGCTTAACTAGTCTACTTAGCACTCTAAGGCACACATTTGATGATCTAATATCATCACAAGCATCACAAGGTTCAATTAACTAGCTTTATTCTTTTTATTTGAGGAAAGTAATTTCTACTCATTGAAATGAACTAAGATTTAATATTCTCCAATTAAAATATGGGATCATATGGACACATGTCATCACCACATATTCTAACATAAGGGAATGTGATTTAAAGGTTGGATCACATTTAATTAAGTTTAAGTTTAATATTTAATGATTTAAAGTGACTAGAAATGCCTATATAGCATTATTTTGGTACTAGTCCAAAGTCACTGCATGCAAACCTTAATATTATTACACATTTAGATAGGTATGGTTAAATGTGATTTTTGAGAGTTGGAATCAACTCAAAAGCTATTATGGTTGATTTTATAAAAATGTTTGAATGTGCAAAAGCTTCTGTCTTGTTATTTTTACTAGGAGAGATCTCTAACTCTAAATGGATTAAATCCAACGGGCTTGGATAGATCTTTTCAGAGGCTTTCCAACAAAATTGGAATCACTCATTTTGGTTCAGTAAATCTTCCTGAATTGATTTTTGAACTAAGGGACAAAAGTGAGTTCAAAACAAAATAGAAAAATCTATATTTGAATTAACTGGGTCACGCGGGAAAGGAAATGGGCCGGCCCAGTGATGCTCAGCGGCGCAGAGGGCGGCTGACAGGTTGGTCCTGCTTGTCAGCGCGACTTAAAACCCGAAACAGTATGGGACGATCTGGGTACTATGATTAGAAGATAGATCGACGGTCCACAGTGGTCGTCGACGACGGACTCGTCGCTGGTGAGACCGAACCCTAAACGGATGGTGGGGGTCTACTAGGGACGTACCAGGGCTCCAGCTGGTGCGGCGAGGCGGGAGATCGAACTGGACGGCGACGGCGGACTCAGGCGAGGTCACGACAGGGGCTACGGTGGACGGAATCGACGGCAGCGTCTCCTCCTCTACAACAGGCTCCTCCGGTGCAATTCCGGCGAACTATGGCTCGAGCGGCTCCGACGAGAGGTGGGGAAGGATCAGTGGTGAGAGGGGAGTTGAGTGGTGTGAAGAAATGGTGTTGGGGAGGGCTCCTTATATAGGCTCGACGAGGGACCGAGAGGGCGACGGCGAGCTCGTCGGTGACGACGATACAGGGCGCTATCGGCATGGACGGCGTAGGCGGACGGTGGCTTGCCTCCTGGCGGTGCTCTACGGCTTAATTGTGCAGCTAGGAGCGGTGGCATGTGGTCGGGGGCGTCGCGCGCTCTAGGAGATAGAGGCGATGCTCGAAATGGCGCTCAGCGACTGTGGGTCGCGCGGCGGTGCACGACCGTGTCTGGCGGGGTGCTAGGGTTGTGGTGGAGCAGCGTGCGCGGTATGACGTCCAGGCGCGGTCTGCTGCGTGCTGGCGGCGATCGCGCTCTGGGGCGCTCTGGCTAGCTCATAGAGAGAAAGGGCGGCGCGGTGCTGAGGTGGTCCAGGGCCTGGCTGGGCTTGGGGAAGGGCAGGAAGGTGCGGTAGAGTTGGGCGGAGCTAGGGGACTTGCTGGTTTGGCACGATGTGGTCCCTGTAGGGGTTCGTAGCATGGAAAACAAAAATTTTCTATCGCATACAAACAAACAAGCCAAGATCTATCTACTAGATTGTAGCAACGAGTCGATGGAATAACTCACCCTCGAAGATTCCAAAGTGTTTAACGAGAGCAGATTCTCGTGGGTGATGTCGCATTTCTCTTCCGATCTCAAGATCGCGAGACGATCCTTCCAGCGCCACGCCCGCAGCGCTCCTTGATCGGTCACACGCTCGACTGACGAAGACCTTCCTCTCCCTTGTTCCAGCAGGCGTGGAGGTTGTAGCACTCTCCTCGCGATTCGCAAAGACAACGGCGTGGTACCGGGAGGTAGAGGAAATCCAGAGGCTTCGCCTTAAGCGGTAGTATGGTGGAGCTTATGAGAGAGGCTATTAGTGGTCTAGTAATTAGACACACCAATTAGAAGGCTCTAAACCAATTAGAAGGCTCTAAACCGAAATAGCTCTAAACCGGGGTTTAGATCTAGGGTTTAGATTAGAGGATAGGAACTTGTGTGTGTAAGGAGGGGAGCCCTGCCCCTCCTTATATAGGTGGGAGGGCTGGCCGGCCAAGGGGAGGAGTTCCTCCCCAAGTCGGCCTTGGGAGGTGTGCCGGCCAAGGGGAGGAATTCCCCTCCAACTCGGCCTCCACCAATCCTCCTCTTTTCCCACTTCCCAAAATTGCCGTTTGACTTTCAAACTAGCCGTTTGAATTTTCAATTTATGATTTAAAAAAACCCATTATTTTGGACAGCAAGAACAACTAGAACATGATGCAATCATTCCAAAATGTAATGACACATTCAAGTACACTTCCCTCCTGGAGTGCGGACATTCAGGACCTTCTAGAATGTTCCCATGAAAACACCGGAACCATTCCCCAACTCCGAAACAGAACTTTCCTTATATGAATCTTATTCTCCGGACCATTCCGGATCTCCTCGTGATATCCCGGATCCCATCCGAGACTCCTAACAACATTCGGTCTCTTTCTCATAATACCATAACTACTCAAACAACGTCGAATCCTTAAGTGTGTCTCCCTACGGTTCGTGAATTATGCGGACATGATCGAGACACTTCTCCGAACAATAACCAATAGAGGAATCTGGAAATTCATATGGCTCCCACATACTTCTACGATTACTTTGCGATCGAATGAACCACTTACATACGATACCAATTTCCCTTTGTCTCACGATATGTTACTTATCCGAGGTTATGATCGTCGGTATCTCTGCATACCTAGTTCAACCTCGTTCGATAAGTACTCTTTTCTCGTTCCGTGATATGTGATCCTTGTGACCCAGTCACATGCTTGCAAGCTAATTGGATGACATTTCACCGAGAGGGCCCAGAGAATATCTATCCGTCATATGGATGGACAAATCCCACTCTTGATCCATGTGTTTCAACCAATACTTTCCGAACACTCAATGCCACCTTTATAGCCACCCTGTTACGGTGTGGTGTTTGATGACATCAAAGCATCCATCCAGTAAAGGTGATATGCATGATCTCATGGTCGAAGGAATTAGGTTACTATGTATCAGAAAGCATATAGCAATTGAACTATTGAAATGACTTGATCTTTATGCTACGCTTGTCTATAGGAGTATGTCCACCATATCATTCTCCTAACGATATGATCTTGTTGTTGATAACATCTCAATGTTCATGATAGGGAAACCACCATCATCAATCAACCAACAAGCTAGTGAAATATAGAGGCTATACTAGGGACTTCAAATTAAGTTTACAATTCACACAAGTATTAATGTTTCCTTGTTAATACTATTATAGCATGAATATAAACATTTATCATAAACACAAAGATATAATAATAACTATATTTATTATTGCCTCTAGGGCATATCTCCAACAGTCTCCCACTTGCACTAGAGTCATCTAATCTAGATTACATGGTAATATACCGAACACCCATGGCAGTTTGGTGTTGGTCATGTTTGGCCCTCAGGAGAGGTTTAGTCAACGGATCCGCCACATTCAGATCTGTGTACTTTGCAAATCTTTATATCCCCATCCTGGATATGTTCTCGAATAGCGTGGAAACGCAGCTTGATATGCTTCACTTCTTGTGTGACCTTGGTTCTTGCGCATTGGCTATGGCGCCCATGTTATCACGATAGATAGACATTGGGTCCAGCACTTGGAACCACACCCACTGTAATGAACTCTTTCATCCATATCGCTTCTTGTGAAGCCTCCAAGCAGCCATGTATTCCGATTCAGTTGAAGATCTCGCCACAACGCTTTGCTTTGCACTCCTCCAGCTTCGCTGCACCATTCAAAATAAATCATTATCCAGTTGTGATTTAGAATCATTCGGATCGGTGTTCCAACTAGCATCGGTGTAACCATTAACAACGAGTTGTTCATCACCTCCATAAGAAAGAACCATATCCTTAGTTCTTCTCAAGTACTTAAGGATGTTTTTGACCGCTGTCCAATGATCCACTCCTGGATCACTTTGATATCTGCTAGTTAGACTAACAGCATATGCGATGTCGGGTCTAGTACATAGCATGGCATACATTAGAGATCCTATGGCTGAGGCATAGGGAGTCTTACTCATCCTTTCTCTATCTTCTGCCGATGTCGGACTTTGAGTTTTACTCAAGGTCGTATTGGGCAACATGGGCAAGAACCCTTTCTTGCTATCTTCCATTCCAAACCTCTTTAGAACTTTGTCCAAATATGTACTTTGTGACAATAATATTTGGCGTTTCGATCTATCTCTATAAATCTTTATGCCTAATATGTAAGTCGCTTCAAGATCCTTCATTGAAAAACTATTATTCAAATACTCTTTGACACTATTAAGAAGGTCTACATCATTCCCAATCAACAATATGTCATCCACATACAGTATTAAGAATGCTCTGAGCTCCCACTCACTTTCTTGTAAATACAAGCTTCTCCATAAGTTTGTATAAAACCAAAACTTTTGATTACCTTATCAAAACGTTGATTCCAACTTCGGGATGCTTGCTTCAATCCATAGATGGACCGTTGAAGTTTGCATACCTTGTTAGCATCTTTAGGATCGACAAAACCTTTGGGTTGCATCATATACAACTCTTCATCAATGTCTCCATTGAGGAATGTCGTTTTGACATCCATCTGCCATATCTCATAATCATAATATGCAGTGATTGCTAACATAATCCTCACAGACTTTAGCTTCGCCACTGGTGAGAAAATCTCATCGTAGTCAACTCCTTGAATTTGTCGAAACCCTTTTGCGACAAGTTGAGCTTTGACGATAACATTACCATCAATCTGTTTTCTTCTTGAAAATCCATTTGTTCTCGACAGCCTTCCGGCCATCCTAAGTCCACCAAAGTCCATACTTGGTTTTCGCATGGATCCAATCTCGGATTTCATGGCTTCTTGCCATTTATTGGAATCTGGGCTCATCATCGCTTCCTCATATGTCTCGGGGTCATCGGTGTTGTCCACCAACATGACATTCATAACGGAATCATACCAATGCAGGTGTGCGAGTTCGTTGACCTCCGAGGCTCAGAGCAACTTCAACCGAAGTTTCATGATCACCATCATTAGCTTCCTCTTATTGGTGCAGGCACCACAGGAACTTCTTCCGGTGCTGCGCTACTCGCAATTCGAGAGAAGGTTCGACAACCTCGTCGAGTTCTACTTTCCTTCCAGTCACTTCTTTCGAGAAATTCCTTCTCTAGAAAGGATCCATTCTTGCAACGAAGATTTTGCCTTCGGATCTATGATAGAAGGTATACCCAATAGTTTCCTTGGGTATCCTATGAAGACGCATTTTCCGCTTTGGGTTCAAGCTTGTCCGGCTGTAACTTCTTTACATAGGCTTCAGATCCCCAAACTTTAAGGAACGACAATTTAGGTTTCTTCCCAAACCATAATTCATATGGTGTCGTTTCAACGGTTTTAGACGGTGCCCTATTTAAAGTGAATGCGGCTGTTTCTAATGCATAACCCCAAAATGATAGTGGTAAATCTAAGTGACATCATAGAACGAACCATATCTAAGAGAGTTCGATTACGACGTTCAGACACACCATTACGTTGTGGTGTTCCCGGTGTCAAGCTGAAAGTATTCCACATTTCTTCAAATGCTCGCCAAACTCGTAACTTAGATATTCACCTCCACGATCGTAACGTAGAAATTTAATCTTCTTGTTACGTTGATTCTCTACCTCACTTTGAAACTCCTTAAACTTCTCGAAAGTTTCGGACTTATGTTTCATGAAATAGATATACCCATATCTACTCAAATCATCCGTGAAGGTAAGAACATAACGATAACCACCGCGCGATGCTACACTCATTGGACCACACACATCGGTATGTATGATTTCCAATAAGTCTGTAGCTCGCTCCATCATACCAGAAAATGGAGTCTTAGTCATTTACCCATCAGACATGCTTCGCATCTTTCAAGTGATTCAAAATCAAGTGATTCAAGAAGTCCATCGAATGGAGTTTCTTCATACGCTTCACTCCAATGTGACCAAGACAGCGATTGCCACATATAGGTCGAATTATCGCTGATTTCAAACGTTTAGCCTCAATGTTGTTGATATGTGTATTTCCACTATCGAGATTCAATATGAATAGACCATCTATCAAAGGTGCATGTGCATAAAACATATTACTCATATAAATCGAACAACCATTATTCTCGGATTTAAACAAGTAACCGTCTCGCAATAAACAAGATCCCGATATAATGTTCATGCTCAACGCAAGCACCAAATAACAATTATTTAAGTATAAAACTAATCCCGATGGTAGATGAAGAGGTAGCGTGCGACCGCGATCACATCAACCTTTGATCCGTTTCCGCGCGCATCGTCACCTCGTTCTTCACTAGCTTCCGTTTATTCTGCAGCTCTGTTTGAGTTACAAATATGAGCAACCGAACCAATTATCAAATACCGTGCACTACTACGAATACTAGTGAGATACACATCAATAACATGTATATCAGATATACCTTTCTTCTTGATGTTGCCGTTCTTCAAATCCGCCAAGTACTTTGGGCAATTCCGCTTCCAGTGACCTTCTCCCTTGCAGTAAAGCACTCGGTTTGGGCTTAAGTCCAGCCTTGGTCTTCTTCGTCGTGGTAACTTTCTTACCACCCTTCTTGAAGTGTCCCTTCTGCTTAGACTTGCCTTTCTTGAATTTGGTGGTCTTATTGACCATCAACACTTGGTGCTCTTTCTTGATCTCCACTTCTGCAGATTTTAACATAGCAAATAGTTCTGGCAACTCTTTGTTCATGTTACGCATGTTGTAGTTCATCACAAAGTTCTTGTAACTTGGTGGTAGTGATTGGAGGATGCGGTAAACCCCAAAGTATTAGGAATCACTATACCCAAACTTTGGAGTTTATTTGCGTGCCTGGACATCTTAAGCACATGCTCACCGACGAGCTACCCTCTTCCATCTTGCAGTTAAAGAACTTTTGAAGCTTCATAACTTTCAATTGCCGCATGAGTCTCAAAGATTAATTTGAGATCCTCGACAATATCATATGGATCGACTCTTCAAACCTTTTCAAGCTCCGATTCTAAACCATACAAGATAGCACACTGAACTATGGAGTCTTGATTCTTCCGAGCAAGGTAAACATTCTTTACTTCATCGGTAGCATCATGCAGTGGGTCACCTAGCGGTGCATCCAGCACATAGGTCAAATTACCAGCTGTGAGGACAATCCTCAAATTGCGGAACCAATCCATGAAGTTGCTTCCATTGTTTTCAACTTTTCTTTCTCTAGGAACGCATTAAAATTGATGGTAGGGCTGCCATTGATCTACAACATATTTGCAATAGTTTAGACTAAGTTTATGACAAATTGAGTTCAAATTAATTAATGAAATTAAACTAGGTGAACTCCCACTCAAAACAACATCCCTCACATTGTTTTAGTGATCACACGAACCAAATCCACTACATCAACACCGATCATCACGAGAGTTGATATAGTTTCAATGGCGAACAATCATCATGTTCATCATATCTACTATATAATTCATGCTTTACCTTCGGCGATCCGTGTTCCGAGGCCATGCGTACATGCTAGGCTCGTCAAGATCAAACCTTAGCTACCGCATAAGCAAATCTGGCTTGCTTACGTTGTATTCACCATGGAATCAAAGACACCCGATCATCACGTGGTGCTTGAGCAACAAGCTTTGGCAGTGCATACTAAGGGTGAACACTTTAGAACTTGAAATTTATGTGCATGAGGATCATCTTATAATGCTACCGTTGTCTACTAAGCAATACAAGATGCATAAAGGATTAACATCACATGCAATTCATAATATGTGATATGATATGGCCTTTCTTCTTTGTGCTTCCGATCTCCATCTTCAAGCATGAACATGATCTCCATCATCACCGGCATAGCATCAAGGTCAATGATGCTTCTTCATGGTTGTCGTTCACCAGCTTCAACTATTACAACTATTTTGAATAGGCCTTGAGTCTTAACAGAAATTAAAGACAACCATATGGCTCCTGCCGGTTGCCAACTTACAATAAGGAACATTGCATACATCAAATATAACCACAATCATGGCCATATCACATCACTGCACACCCCTGCAAAACAAAGTTAGACGCTTCTACTTTCTTTGCATATTTTACGTGGTTTGGGGCTTTCCATAAGTGTCGTTCTAACTTACGAACAAGAACCACAACATTGATACTAGCATTGTTGATTACCTGTTGTAAATTGGATCTTTACTATGCTAGGAGAAACAGGCACCATAAAGCCACTTATGCAATACGAGTTGCATGTCAAACGTGGAGCAAGTCTCATGAACGATGTCATGTAAGGTTAGCCCGGGCCGCTTCATCCCAACATACCGCAAGATGCAAAGTACACAAAAAGCAATCTACAATAAAAGCATCAACGCCCACAATGACCATTGTGTTCTACTCGTGCAACAGATCTACATATAGACACGGCTCGATACCCTTTGTAGGGTTCGTAGCATGGAAAACAAAAATTTCTATCGCATACAAACAAACAAGCCAAGATCTATCTACTAGATTGTAACGAGTCGATGGAATAACTCACCCTCGAAGATTCCAAAGTGTTTAACGAGCAGATTCTCGTGGGTGATGTAGTCGTACTCTTTCCGATCTCAAGATCGCGTGAACGATCCTTCCAGCATCGTTCAAGGGCGCTCCCTTGATCGGTCACACGTTGAATTTTCGACGAAGACCTTCCTCTCCCTTGTTCCAAGAGGCAAATGGAGGTTGTAGCACTCTCCTCGCGATTCCGGCTGTGGCGTGGTCGAGGAGGTAGAGGGAAATCATGAGGGCTTCGCCTTAAGCCGGTGCAGTATGGTGGAGCTTATGAGAGAGGCTATTAGTGGTCTAGTAATTAGACACACCAATTAGAAGGCTCTAAACCAATTAGAAGGCTCTAAACCGAAATAGCTCTAAACCGGGGTTTAGATCTAGGGTTTAGATTAGAGGATAGGAACTTGTGTGTGTAAGGAGGGGAGCCCTGCCCCTCCTTATATAGGTGGGAGGGCTGGCCGGCCAAGGGGAGGAGTTCCTCCCCAAGTCGGCCTTGGGAGGTGTGCCGGCCAAGGGGAGGAATTCCCCTCCAACTCGGCCTCCACCAATCCTCCTCTTTTCCCACTTCCCAAAATTGCCGTTTGACTTTCAAACTAGCCGTTTGACTTTTCAATTTAGGATTTAAATAAACCCTTTATTTTGGACAGCAAGAACACCTAGTACATGATGCAATCATTCCAATATGTAATGACACATTCATGTACCCTTCCCCTCCAGTCGGACATTCCGGGACCTTCTAGAATGTTCCCGATGAAAACACCAGAACCATTCCCCAACTCCGAAACAGAACTTTCCTTATATGAATCTTATTCTCCGGACCATTCCGGATCTCCTCGTGATATCCCGGATCCCATCCGAGACTCCGAACAACATTCGGTCTCTTTCTCATAATACCATAACTACTCAAACAACGTCGAATCCTTAAGTGTGTCTCCCTACGGTTCGTGAATTATGCGGACATGATCGAGACACTTCTCCGAACAATAACCAATCGAGGAATCTGGAAATTCATATGGCTCTACATACTTCTACGATTACTTTGCATCGAATGAACCACTTACATACGATACCAATTTCCTTTGTCTCACGATATGTTACTTATCCGAGGTTATGATCGTCGGTATCTACGCATACCTAGTTCAACCTCGTTCTCGATAAGTACTCTTTTCTCGTTCCCGTGATATGTGATCCCTTGTGACCCAGTCACATGCTTGCAAGCTAATTGGATGACATTTCACCGAGAGGGCCCAGAGAATATCTATCCGTCATATGGATGGACAAATCCCACTCTTGATCCATGTGTTTCAACCAATACTTTCCGAACACTCAATGCCACCTTTATAGCCACCCTGTTACGGTGTGGTGTTTGATGACATCAAAGCATCCATCTAGTAAAGGTGATATGCATGATCTCATGGTCGAAGGAATTAGGTTACTATGTATCAGAAAGCATATAGCAATTGAACTA
The DNA here is from genome assembly GCA_023614405.1 of Avena insularis. NCBI lineage: Eukaryota > Viridiplantae > Streptophyta > Magnoliopsida > Poales > Poaceae > Avena > Avena insularis. Next base: position 205,121,271 of record CM042694.1, read on the forward strand.
TTGAAATGACTTGATCTTTATGCTACGCTTGTCTATAGGAGTATGTCCACCATATCATTCTCCTAACGATATGATCTTGTTGTTGATAACATCTCAATGTTCATGATAGGGAAACCACCATCATCAATCAACCAACAAGCTAGTGAAATATAGAGGCTATACTAGGGACTTCAAATTAAGTTTACAATTCACATAAATATTAATGTTTCCTTGTTAATACTATTATAGCATGAATATAAACATTTATCATAAACACAAAGATATAATAATAACTATATTTATTATTGCCTCTAGGGCATATCTCCAACAGTCCCTGGCCCGTTGCCCTCTTCTGGCCGGCGGTGACCACAAAGTGGCGGCGCTCCACTGCTGCTGCGGCTAAGGGAGGGGCTAGCTGGGGGTTTGCTTGGTTTCAGGGGGGACATGGGAGAGTAGAGAGGGTCAACTGGGGGACAAAGGATTAACTAGGAGCAGTGTTAGTTAGGCAGGTTTATTTCTGTCTGCAACCTGTTCGACACAATGGCCACTTGAAGAAAGTTTTTTACTTTTGGGCTGAATTTTGGTGGAGTGATGTATCTTATGCTTGAGCTTCTAAGTGTGCTTGGGTTTTAAAAGTGGAGTTCATTTGAGTGGTTTTTGAATAAGTGTGACCTATACATATGAACTACATTCAATTTTCAAATGTTATTTAAATTTAGTGTTTGAAAGTTTTTGGGGTGAAACAAAGTGGGCCTTGGTACATCACTACTTGTACTAGCAAGGGGTGCAAAGAACCACAATTGTTTTTGTTAGGATTTGAGTTCTAGGAATAGCTAAAGTAGGCACGGTGATTAAAATGGCAAAAGTGACCATTTGCTTATTTTATTCTATTTGATTTGTTTTTCTTTGGGATTTCTTTGGGAATGATCTAGATGATGTTTAATTCACCTTAGAATCATTTTACAACCAATGGATCACTCAAACATGGCAATTCAAAACAACTCCTAATTTAAATGCACACACATATGAATGCTTAATGATTTTAAATGGAAAAGTTTTTGTTAACCCTAAATTTGATGATTTGGACCTTAATAACCTTGGATTAGAGTTTTGGGATGTTACAGCGACACAACTATGACTACGATGCGCGTGATGACATCACGCAGCGCAAGGTCGACAAGATGCGCGCAAGGCGTGCTCGTTCGACAAGATGCAAGTGTTAGTTGATACGATACTTCTCCTCGACGGTTCAGAATCTTGAAGGGCCTGATATATTTGGGAGCTAACTTTCCTTTCAGACTAAAGCGTTGCGTTCCCTTCAATGGCGAAACCTTGAGATATACAAACTCTCCGACATTGGAAGTCAGGTCTCTCCTTCTCTTGTCAACATAACTCCTCTGTCTGGATTGGGCGGTCTTGAGGTGTTCATGGACCTTGTGAACCTTTTCTTCGGCTTCCCGGTGAATGTCGGGTCCAAAGATCTGACTCTCTCCTACTTGCGACCAATTCAAAGGGGTGCGACACTTTCTTCCGTATAGGAACTCAAATGGTGCCATTTACAAACTGGCTTGATAACTGTTGTTATATGAGAATTCTGCGAAAGGCGGGAAGTCTTCCCATTTTGATCCATACTCTAACACACAAGCTCTCAACATATCTTTTAAGATTTGGTTGACTCTTTCAGTCTGTCCATCGATTGGCGGGTGATAAGCGGTGCTGAAATTCAACTTGGTTCCTAATCCTTTCTAGACTTTCTGCCAAAATCTGGAGGTAAATTGGGTTCCTCGATCTAATACTATGGTCTTGGGGGTTCCATGCAGACTAACAATCCTAGCAATATACAGCTCTGCTAGCTTCGAACTCTGGTAAGTTTTCTTGACAGGTATAAAGTGAGCTACCTTGGACAGTCTATCAACGATGACCCAGATTGAGTCATTGCCCCTACTCAAAGTAGGCAAACCGGTGATAAAGTCCATTCCGACGGAATCCCATTTCCATTCCGGAATCTACAATGGTTGCAACAGTCCTGCGGGTCTCTAATGCTCTACTTTGACTCTTTGACAGATGTCACACTTGGCGATGTAGCTCCCGATCTCTCTCTTCATCTTGTACCACCAAAATTGCTCTTTCAAATCTTGATACATCTTTGTTCCTCCGGGGTGGATAGAATAAAGAGTATCATGAGCTTCCTGCATGATAACTTGCTTCAGCTCCGAATCTGCTGGCACACAGATACGTCCTTTGTACCACAAAACTCAGTGAATCCAGGTACCTTTCCCGTACCAATACGACGTTTGATTCTGTCGATACTTTCATTTCCCTTCTGGGCTTCCTTGATTTGGCTAATCAAAGTGGGTTGAAGTTCAATGCTAGCTAGAAATCCTTTGCTAACTAGCTCAGTCCTGAACTGCTCCAACTCTTCATACAAACTTGGCTTCTTCTCCTTGATCATGGTGTTTAGCCTACACGGCAATCTGCTAAGAGCATCCGCTACCACATTGGCTTTGCCGGGGTGATAGTGAATGTCAAGGTCATAATCCTTGATTAACTCTATCCATCTCCTTTGCCTCATATTCAGCTCCTTCTGAGTAAAATATACTTCAAGCTTATGTGATCTGAGTAAATCTCACAGCGATTACCCATCAGATAATGATGCCATGTCTTCAAGGCCAAAACTACGGCTACTAACTCAAGATCATGGGTCGGATAGTTCTGCTCATGCTTGCTTGGTTATAGACAGATAAGCGATGAATTTGCCTTCTTGCATCAGTACACATCCGAGACCGATCTTGGATGCATCACAATACACATCAAACGGCTTTTGATATCTGGCATGATCAATATTGGGGCTGAAATCAATCTCCTCTTCAGCTCTTGGAAACAGGCTTCACATTTGTCGGTCCATTCAAACTTGTCCTTCTTCAACAATTGGGTCATGGGTCTGGTGATGCTAGAAAATCCTTCCACAAACTTGCGGTAGTATCCCGCTAATCCGAGAAATGCACGGACTTGGGTTTGAGTGGTTGGGGCTTCCCATGCTTCGACATCTCTAATCTTAGTGGGATCAACAGAGACTCCTCCGGCAGACACAATATGCCCTAGGAATCCTACTTCTTTCAGCCAAAACTCACATTTGCTGAACTTGGCATATAGCCGATGCTCTCTCAGGGTTTCTAGGATGATTCTCAGATGTTGCTCATGCTCTTCTTCTGACTTGGAGTAGATAAGGATATCGTCGATAAACACAATGACAAACTTATCTAGGAAATTCATAAAGATCTTATTCATGAGATTCATGAAATAAGCAGGGGCATTGGTTAATCCAAAAGACATAACCGTATACTCGTATAAACCATAACGAGTAGTAAAGGCGGTCTTCGGAATATCCATTGCACGAATCTTAAGTTGGTGATAACCAGTCCTAAGATCAATCTTTGAGAATATCTGGGCACCAGTCAACTGATCAAATAGATCCTCTATCTTTGGCAAAGGGTACTTGTTTTTGATAGTGACGTCATTCAGCTTTCTGTAATCGGTGCACAAACGGTTGCCTCCATCTATCTTGTCGACGAATAACACTGGTGATCTCCATGGCGATGCGCTTGGTTGAATCAAGCATGTTGCTAACATAGCATCCAACTGCTTCTTCAATTCCACTAACTCTGAGGGGTTCATGCTATAGGGTCTCTGGGCTATGGGTCCGGTTCCAGGGATTAGTTCGATAATGCACTCAATATCCCTATCTGGGGGCATACCTGGCAATTCATCTAGGAATATGTCGGGGTATTCACAGACTACTCTGACTTAGTCTATGGTGGGTAGGGCTAGACTCTTGTTGCACTTGAATTGACGAGGTAAGGTTTCAGATATATGCTCTACTGTTACTCCAGAGCTACTAGTCATGGTGATGGCTTTCTTGGCACAGTCTATCAGTCCTTTATGCTTTGACATCTAGTTCATACCTAGTACTTCCAATCCTTTGGTTCCAAGTACTATTAGGTTGGCATAAAAATCTATCCCATGTATTCTGATAGGCACAACTTTGCAAATTTTTCTAGCTTTTGTAGTTGAACCGGGAATTTGAACTATCATGACATGCTTCAAGTTGGTTGGGTGGATCTTACTAGTGCATGCAAATTCTTCGGTGACAAATGAATGCAATGCTCCAGAATCAAAAAACACTCTTGCTAAAACTAAGTTGACAGAAAACATACCCAGCACTACATCTGGCGCTTCTTGGGCTTCTTCGGCGTTCATGTGGAAGAGACAGCCGTTGCGGTTGTGAGGGTTCCCTGGGGAAAATCTTCTACCTAGTTGAACACGATGCTGTTGTTGGGCTAGGGCATTCACATTGGCAGTGTCGACAGTCTTCTTGGGACACTCATTGGAATAGTGACCCTTCACTCCACACTCGAAACAAGTTATCTGGGACTTGTCTTTAGCTGCGACAGGCACATCATTGCTTCCAGTTCTGGGTGCCGTGTTGTTGCTCTTGGGAGGGGCACGGTTGAAATTGCTGGTGTTGCCGGGGTTGTTGTTGTTTCCTCCGGACTTCACATTGCCTCCGCTATGGTTGGGGTAGCTTGGGCAAGACATTGGGGTCGGTTGTTTCTTGGTGCAAATCCAGCAGACGGGTTGGGACGGTACTTCTGGTGACTGTTGGATCCAGCTTCGTGCATCATACGATGTTTGCGGTTGTCGTTTTCCTGGTTAATCTTCCCTTCCATCTGAATGGCAGAGTCGACTAGCTCTTCGAGATCCTCGAAGTGGATGTTGATGAGGACAGTCTGCATCTCGTCATGCAGTCCACTCAGGAATCTCTCCTTCTTCTTGGCCTCGTGTTGATCTCATTAGGTGCGTACCTGGCAAGCGACAGGAATCTATCATGGTACTCCACCACAGTCATTCGGCCTTGCTTCAACTCTCTGAATTCATCCCTCATTCTGGTGACTAGGCCCTACGTCACGTGGGTGCGGCTGAACTTGATTTTGAAGGCTTCCCATGTCATCACTTGACCATGGTTCATTAGGCGGATGTTGTTCCACCAAGCTCTTGCATCTCCTGCCAAGTAGTGGGTGGCAAAGAGAACTTTCTCGTTGTCATCAACTCTGGCTACTTCCAAATTGTTCTCCATCGTCTGCAACCAGTCATCAGCATCTAATGGGTTCTCCGAAGTGCTAAAGATTGGGGGATTGGTATTCTGGAAATTTTTCAGCTTGGATCCTTGATGATCCTGATTTCCATGCCCTTGGTTGTTTTGGGCCATCTGGGCGATCTGTTGCAGTGTTGCTAAGTTGGCCTGGCGCTCTGTCCTGCTTGCTTCATTGTCTGCAACTAACATTTGCATAATCTGCAGCATTGGGTCTTGCAATGAGCTGCTCCCTCCAGGGTTTCCACAAGTCATCTGAAGATTGAGATGGATAAAGAGGTAAGAGGGAAAGTTCTAGGGTTTATGGTTTTTGATTTCAAAGCTAAAACTTTGAGTTTGACTCAGGTTTTGCAACTAATTCCATTTCATTCATTCAGACAGGCACACGATACAAACACACACACACACACCACAACAACAAGGGAAAACAGATGGTTTTAAGAACCATTCTGTAAGCTACGATACAATGGGACCGATACATCTCATGCTACGACAGTGATCTAGTGCATCTACTCATCGTCGATGAAGTCGGAGTCGTCATCGTCGGTGTAGAAGTCCACGTCATCCTCCTCCAGAAAGTCATCATCATTGCTGAGGTAAGAATCCATATCTCCCTGGATGTCTTCACCCTCCTCTTCTTCCTTCGTTGCTGCAAGCTGAGCTTCTTGCTCCTTGATGGTCTTCTCGAGGTCGGCCACCTTCTTGCGAAGACGGACGATGGTGCGATCCTTCTTTTCGCGCTGGAGGCAAAAAGACCGACGGTCCTTGACAAGCAGTGAGAAAGTATGGGCCTTCTGGGCGGCAATGGCACGGTTGTGGTTGGCAAACTCCCTAGCATTGTCCAATTCCTTCTAACGGTCGTACAGCAGGAAGTCAAGGTTCTCCACTTGACGCTTCAACTCCGGGTGACTTGGCATATCCATTGGCATTCCCATGAGGTCACGCCTTGCATAGTGCGCAAAGCGGGTTCCTTGGATTTGGTTGACACTGAGGGCACATAGACGTGCGAGAGCTTCATGCATTGCCATGGCTAATCCATCTAGCCAGTTGTTCTCTCTGACGGAGAATTGGATTCTTCCGGACGTTGGTGCTTCTATGCTTCCTCGAAGATCAGTGGTGACTAGCCATTGTAAATCTCCTCCTGGGGGTCCAGGAAGTTGAGCTCCAAGAAACTCCGGATGTGGGCTTCTATGCTTCCCCGACGTCATTAACTCCAGCAGGAGCAACTTTTGACTACTTTAGTCCTTACTCGAGTCTTTGATTCGACCAAGCACTCAGGGGCTACTCCTAACAGCAGCGCTGGCCGCGCACCCGAGGAATTTTCTGAGACATCCAAACATTTTGTCAATATATTTTCCTCTCAAGAACCCTTCACTCGAATCAACGATTCGACTGTGAACTTTGGGTTACTCCCATAGGGAGCGCTGAAAGCACATTCGACTGAAACAAGCAAAAGACGACAGCAGTCGCAAAGTATTTATAGTCCCAACTCGAGTCTATGACTCGAATAGGCACTCGGGGCTACTCCCATAGGGAGCGCTGGTCGCACACCCTATGATTTTTTCTTGCACACAACTGTGTGTTGACTACGTCCACACTCGAAATCATCGGCGACTCCGCCTCATAACTTCCCTGCAAATAGATTATGTCTCCTTGGCCACCCAAATCATCTCCGCGGTGATAAAATTTGGATGTCGCGTCTACGACGCGAAGATAATACCAGAATAAGGCCTGGCAAAGCACCTGCTACGCTCTACCAAAAACAATCCGTACCTGCAGGTACGATGAAATATGCCTTGACGGACGCGTCGAGTGCTTACACTTATACACTGGGATTCGAACTCTATAAGACCTCCGCGACCTAAGTCGAATTACGCCAGTACTTTTCCGGATTCGAGTCCGGGGACTCGAATTTGAGTAGATTGCGTTGTTTTGCCCTAAGGTAGTTAACTGATTACGATACATCTGATGAATCAGGCACGTATATCAACAATCCCTATGACATCAATCAAAGCACTCGAGAATATATGCTCGGCTATGCACTCGAAAGACTTCATTAGTCTCTGCTCGAATCTGCGATTCAACTGGACACTCGAGGGCTACTGACATGGGCATACCTTAGGTACTCGAGTTTAGCATACACGGTCCAATCTGGCAAAAGCTCACGGTGTTACCAAGGCCCAATCGAGGATTCGGGTGACCGAAGGAGACTCCGACTACTTGCGACACACGGCAAGATCAAAGATAGAAAGTTTAAAGGGAAAAACCCTAACTTATAACCGACTCGACCTGCTATCCCGAGACCTAGCCTATCTATATAAAGTCTAGGAGGGGACGGCGAGGAGGACAATCACAACCCTAGTTTCCACAACCTCGCCAGATTGCATCTGTGCACCCCTGTAATTTTTGACTCCCTCGATAATTCCAAGAGTAGTACAACAGGAGTAGGGTCCTCTACGCGGCCTAAACCAAGGTAAACCTTGCGACCATGTGTGCTTGTTTGCTAGCCGATTGATGCCTCCAGTGCTCCCTTCTTCTCCAAAACCCAAGTCCATAACAATGGTCATTGATGAGTTTAACCCTCGTCAATAAGGATGCATAAAACCCATATGATATGCTTGCCATTACTCTATCTATGCTGAAGTTTTTCAGATTTATGAAGTGAAGGAAACATGAGACTACTAATCATGAGTAAGATCATCATCTAGCTATTTCAGTTTAAATGTTGAGTTCTTTTTTAATTTTGGCTTTCTTGCTCGGGGACGATCAAGTTTAAGCTTGGGGAGGTTGATGGCTCTGAAATATAGCCATCTAAGTCCATATTTAAACTAGGTATTATTCATAATTTTGATGAAATATCTCTGTAAACCCTGCCACTAATGCTAATAAAACTAGGTATTATTCATAATTTTGATGAAATATCTCTGTAAACCCTGCCACTAATGCTAATATTCAGAGGGGTATACAATCCTTTCTTTTATATTTTTCCTACACAGATAATGTCGTTTAAAGGAGGGAATCACTATATTAAAGTCAAAGATACGAGATTTTCAACAACCAGAAGAAACCAGGAGCCGTAAGACGGAGGCAGACGCTTTAACGACCAACTATACGATCGGAGCAAAAATTCTGGCCATATAGCTCCGGTCGTATAGTTGGCGCCGCCACCGTTAGGTCAAACAGAACAACTTTCGTGAAGGGACCCCTTTATAAAGAAGCCTCGGGTGACGAGAAAACAAGCCAGACCTCGCCAAAAAGTCTCTGCCACAGATCACCAGCCGCCTCTATCGCCATAGCCATATTCCACCACTTGTAATAGTAGATCTTTTCTTCGATTGGCGACATTGTAAGACTATTGCTATCAATCTTATGATTTTCATTAGAATGTTTGTGATTGTTGATCTCATCTCTATCTCTATGTGTGAGTAATTCTCCTTGGGCTAAGGGCTTTAACCTAGCCATGTAGTAATTGTGTATGTTATTTATCATAGATGGGATCATGTATTAGTTTGTATGACATGATGATTATTGTATCCTCTCCTGCCTCAATCCAAGGACTTTTCAGGTACCCAAGACCCCGAGGGTTGATCCAGGTATAGGGAGTATGAGTAATGACTGATCTGCATGTTGGGAACCCTAGTGATAGGAGGGGTAGTACGGCTGTATGTGAGGGATTTACTTGGGATTAGTTCTCTTTCTTCTATGGAGGATACTAGTAGGTTATTGCTATAAGCGGTTGCGGAGGCAATAGCAATTATGGATGCACCACCCACATATAATTTATCTTGCTCTAACAAGTACATGCATACTTTATTTCTATCTTTTAGTCCCATCAGATGTTTTGCACAGCTACAGGTGAAACCGAATGCCCTAGGCCCTCTCTCTCCATCATCGACAACAACAAAAAGACGCAAGCTATTGGTCCGGTAAAAACACAAAAGGAATTCTAAAACTCTCAAATGTTTGTTAAAATAACTTCACTACACATTCACTTCTCGAGGATTCGATAACCTAGGTCTACTAGGAAAAAAGAAGCTACACTACATCTGTAATCCGGATCGAAGGTATCAGTAGGTAGCTAGAATATAGCACCCAACGGCAATGGAGAGAAGGGACACCAATATGGTAATAAGCAGAATATATTATCATTACTACATCAGGTAATGAAGATATCAGATTTATACAGTAAGATTATCGTGCTTGAGAGGTAAGCCTATAATTTGTGAAACAAAGAAGCAAATGCCTCACACTATACCCAATGGTATTTAAGTGTCAATAGCCTACTCAAACTAATTATACCATGTTACTAGTGCAGATTAACAAGCAACAATATGAATTCTAAGATAAATGGAAGAATCAAGAAAACCCATTTTGGTGACGAAAAATATTTGAGTAGGCTCTAGATACTAACTTTTGAGGTGTACAAAGAGAACATTTCCGAGTTATAAAATTTACTCAACTACAATATGCTTACTAATCTACAGTACCAAAACTAAAAACAACCAACTAAGTACTACACTTTTTTAAGAATAAAATTAGAGTTTAATAAGGCATGAGTGACAAGAATAAAATACATTGCAAATGGTCTTATTCCACGACCATCGCAGACGTTCCTTGGCCTCCATCATTTCTTTCTAGCTTGGACACTCTCGCTGTAATCAATAAACAAAATTAGGGCAGAAACATTTATGCTCAGCTTATCGAAGATGACTTGCATACAAAAAACTCCACATGTTTACCATGCAAAGTAGGAGTTGATCACATGAGCAAAGTGTTGTTCATCTCAGTTCCTAGTTTGAGACATTCGCTGATGAAAAACCTTCATGAATAAAGATCACATCGCCTTGAGAATCAAATGATGGTATACAATAATTTTATTAAAACTGAACCTGCTGACCTAAACCACTAAAGCAATCTGAAGCCTAAAACACACGCTTGAAACATTCAGAAAAGAAAATATTTGCATCCACATATAGGAAAAAATCTTTCATATAGGAAATATTTGCATCCACATATAGGAAAAAATTCCGTCATCTCAACCTGTCAACAGAAAAGAAGAAATAGGAGCTAGCTACCCCTTGCTGAAGTATTTACGACATGGTTATGAGACATTATGTGATACTTCCTTTGTTTCAAAATATAAGATATTTTAGTTTTGTGAAAGGAGTGTATCAAGATCCCTTTTAGTGTGTAGGTTCATTTAGGTTTGGAGTGAACCTACACACTAAAAGGGGTCTAGATACACTTCTTCCACAAAGCTAAAACATCTTATATTTTGGAATAGAGGGAGTAGCTTTCAATTCATAAAAAACTACCAGTGTGCCATCACAAAATCAGTTATTGATTATTCTCTTCAAAGAATAATCAGATAAATTGGAAGGAACCTATATCGACAAACTTACTATAGACATGAAGAATCACACCATATATGCCGCTTGAAAGAGGAAATTATGTGAGCCAGAGATATGAACCTGACAACAAACCAATGTAAACAAAACAATATTACAGGACATTTATTTTTGGTTGACATGCTGCAAAATATATATGGGTACATAATTCATCTGGTAGTCTTATTTTTCAAACAATAAATTCAAAACACTAAGAAAAGGAAAGCTTGGAGGAGATAAATGGTCAGAGACAAACCAGCTGCTCCTCCGACGGCATGGCGCGCGCGTCTCCTCCTAGCGATGACACGACGGGCGACGGCTCTTCCCAGCGACGACACGGCGTGCAACGGCGGTGTGAGCGAAGCAGAGGCGGCAATGGAGGGAGAAAAGAACAAGGACGGCTCACCTCGGGTTGACGTCGTCCTCATTGTGCAACAATCTAGACAAAAAACTGCCATAAAGAACTTGTTAAAGGGCATAGAGAGAAGGAGGCCAATCAGTAGGGAGAATAGCACACCTCACGCATTTCATGGTTCTGCTCAAGTGGTCGTGGAGCTATAACAGGCCCGTCCAAGGGGCTATGCGGGCTGGGCGACCGCACAGGGCCCCCAAAATTCTGGGGCCCCATATTCCCAGCCCAGCCCACGCTTGGAAGTCTAGTGCATGTCTCAGCCCGAAGGCCAGCGTGAAGTGCCTGCCTACCATCCCAGTGGACGGAAATCCCATCTATTTTGCCCTAGCCCATCCCTATGGCCCTCAGAAACTCAGTATTGTGCAGCAGCCAGCAGGTCTCCGCTCGCCAATTATAGGCGAACGCATGCGCAGCTATGCAAGTCGTGTGAAGTTCAATCTAATCAAGGAATCAGGTTGACTCAAATCCCGGTTGATCTTTTCTAGTAAAACTACCGATTGAAACAATGCAATCTTATCGCGTACCGCGATCTATTTTTTTATGGGTACCCCGCGATCGATTTGATCGATAGCCCATTCGCTCTAGCGCCGCTTGACTTGCAGGCTGCAGTCCTGCTGCCTGTTTTGCAATTGCAAGCGGTGTGAGACATGTCAATCGACCCTCCCAATGTCTCGGCTTCTGACTCCCAGCAGGCTGATCAAGGTTTTACTTTCTAAACTCTTGAACTGTTACATTTACGTTCTACTCTAACAAAAGAAAATTTTAGTGTATTGATGACAACAACGATTGAGAATGACATGAGAAAATTAATTGTAAAAATATAATGAAAGATTCATTTTAAGAAATACCATATGGATTATACTCCTCGGTACAACATGCGGGTTGTTTATTACTTTAGTGCTACTCTTTAAATATTGTATCATTATTTGATAAATTTCTGTTTTTTACAAAGTGGTGCATACTAAAGTCAAATAATTTAGTGAAAACATGATTTCAGTCTATTAGCTATAGAGCCATTTAAGAAAAATAGGGTCTTATTTTGTAATTTGCACCGGGGCCCCGAATTTCTGGAGACGGCCCTGAGCTATAACATGGTCAAACACCTAGAGCCTGCTAGGACTTACATCAAACACCTTGTATATGTTTTACCGAGGAGCGAGGGAGAGGTGGCCGCTGGTCGGACCGGTCAGAGACGAGGGGGAGGAGGCGGGGTGGTGCATCTGAACATCCTCCATCTTCTTGCCCAGTGAGAAATAGTGGAGGCGAGGAGGAATCGGAGCAGGGAGGAAGAAGGTGGTGCACGCCAGCCGCCACATGTGAAGAAGAGGGTGAAAGGGACATGCTCTGACCCGCTTCCTCCATCCCTGCGGGCAACATCCCTGGCTCCTGTTACTCCTCCCAAGCCGGTGGCCGGCTGCCATCTCCGCGCCCTCCAACCAGCCTCGGTGGCGGCTCGACCTGGGGAACGAGGAGGACGCAGGGAGGAGCCGCGAAAGGAGGCGGCTTGTCTATGGCTGCGGGAGTGGGGGGAAGAGGCGGCGCCCTGGGAGGGAGGAGGAGAAGAAGAGGAGCGCGGTTGGGGGAGATGCGTGGGGGCGACGCCCTCCAACCAGCCTTGGTGGCGGCTCGACCTGGAGACACGCTAGGGTTCACAGGCTCGTTTTTATGCGGTCACAGTGAAAAAGATCTACGGTGCTCAGCTAAGGGCACCCACACTGTGTAGCCACAAGTAGTTCCAAATTGACTTTTTGACATTTGGAACTAGTTCCTAACGTTGTGGGGTAGTTCCAAATTGAGGAAAAGTGGGAACCGGCGCACCTTGCTGCTCCGATGCCAAACTCTGCCATGCAATATTTTATTCTATCTCTCCTACTAAAACGCATTCTTGTGCATGCATTTTGCTGAGCAAAGAGAGGTAGAAAATAAACACTCTGTGACATGCACGATAGACGTTGAGAGAGAATGGCCTTTTTTATTCAATGGTGGGACGCGTGGACATACATTTGGAACTACTACACTGGGGTACTCTGGCCAAATTTCATGTGATAGCTAAAGTCTACTTTTTGGCAGATTTAGCCATGGCAACGCTGTGGCTGCCCTTAGGGCACGTACACTGCTGGCCGTTTAATTGGGACGCTTAAATAATTGGTTATCACAAACCGTAAGCGCCGGCTGTTTCCGAGCATATTTTCCATGCTATTTTCAAGCGTCCGGCGCTTTTGTTTCCGTCGACGCTAGAAAAAAAAAAGGCTAAGAACCGTACGTAACGTCCGGGATTTAAAACCTAGCGTCTTCCTTAAGCGCCTGCAGTGTACGTGCCCTTAGTATTTAATCGTGTGTCTAATCAAATCCGATTTTGAGGTAATTTTCAGACCTCCCGCCTATTATACCATTAGATATCCGCGTAAGTTTTGGTTTCCTCTGTTACCGTGCTTAACTATGTGTATAGTGTATCCAACAGCTGGTACTTATCAGCTGCGGTCACAGTGAAAAAGATCTACGGTGCTCAGCTACTTAGTATCTAATCGTGTGTCTAATCAAATCCGATTTTTAGATAATTTCCGGACCTCCCGCCTATTATACCTTTAGATATCCTCGTACGTTTTGGTTTCCTCTGTTGCCGTGCTTAACTGTGTGTATAGTGTATCCAACAGCTGGTACTTATCAGCATCTACGAACAAAATTAAATCTCGCTGCAGAAATGGTGCAGGCCCTAACCCATGCCAAATCTGGTTATCTCAGTGCGCTCCACATACGCCTCCCAGATCGATCTTCGAGTCCGTTAGGTTTATTGCCCATCGGAGACGCCTAGAGGTCTTTGGACAACCTTGCATGAAGGAATTCCCGTTACCACCCAAGCCTATATCTTCTACTCCCTCAGTCCCGTAAAGGATTTCGGAGGGGTAGATCAACGTTGACTTTGCATAAAAGTCCATAACACATCCAAAACCTTTCATAATTATCCCAAATTTGATGTTTCAAAGATCACATCTTGTATTCTCCTTCCTCTCAACCGCCAGCCGCTCCCCGGAAGTCCGCCGCCGCTCCGCTCGCCGCCAGAGGCCCCTCGCGGGGGCGCCCCACCTGTCCATGCTCGTTGTAGGAGGCAACGCGCGGGGCTCGTCCTGATCCTCCCGTGAGTCGCGTCGTTGCTCCGCTCGCCGACGGAGGGCTGGTACTGGCGCGGAGGCCGCGCATCTCCCGCTCCCGTTCCCGCTCCGGCCTCCTTCCCGTCCCCGACATTGAGCTCGCCCTCCGCCACCTCTTTCTCGTCGACCAAGCCATCAGAGCACCGAAGCTCCTCTGCCGGCCGAGCCTAGCGCAAGTTCCGCCCAGCCCCTCTTGTGGACGTCCTCTTCGCTGCCGGTCCCAGCCTACCTGTTGCCGTTCTAGACTGGCTTCACGGGCGCCCTCCGCCAGCCTCCTGCCTCCTGCAGTTACAGAGACGATGAAAAAGTTCAGAGACACTGACAGTGTTAACATAGATCAGCTGGGTGTGCACGCGTATAGTTTCAGTTAACAGCACCACCTAATCCTGCCCATGTTTTGCCGCAGGATCACACAATCAGCTGTTTGAGATGTACATGATCGAGAGCTTGTGCTTGGCTATTTAAACCCCTGCAATATCAATGCATAAGTGTGTTGAATCCTAGCATTGCTTTCAGACAGAAACCAAGTTTCATAGACAATGACAGAAACCAAGTTTGAGTTCAGTAATGAGATATGACCAGCTTCTATGCAATAATTGATAACACGCATAAGCTACGTTTCTCGTCTACAAAAATAATTGGTGAACATTGAGGAGTAATTTAGAACTTGGAAATGTGATCATTGTAAAACATCGTATGCTTGTTGTGCAATGTAAGAACCTATGGCACAGTGAGACACAACAACATGCAACCAGATAAATAAGCAAGGAGATGTGCCAGAGCTCAAATTAGAACCTGTCAAGACTGAAATCAATGTGTTCTCTGAACATTATTTTCTTGACATATGGAGCAAAACGTGGAGATTAGCATCTGGAGCAAAACATAGAGATTATTTCAGTTCCTTCGTGGCAACCCAATATTAAATTTAACCAGATAGAAATACCTCGATTGTCTTCACGATATAAAACACTCACTATTTGCTTCCAACTTTTATGCATTAGATTAATCAATAAGAACAGAACAGAACACATAGTGGTACTGATTATGTTGTCCACCTAATGGTTAAAATGACATCTAAAAAATGCAATAAGGCAATGTTCTGTTCCTAACAATAGTATGAGTTCGAGTCAAAGAATCAAAATCAAGATGAATTTATGTACATGATGAATATATATCAGGGCTTAACAAAATCATGCTAAAACTCACCTGGCCTTGCTGATTTACTTGAAAAATCTCAAACTTCTAATTTATGATATCTATGCCTTTTGGCTATTTACACCCCTTTTCTTTATTTTCTTCATGTAGTATCTCTAGTCATGAATTAAAGAAGTTCTACATTGCAATCTTACACACTACTACTTAGATGATTGATGCCATCTAGATGAAGCAATCTAGATGCAATAGTACTCTAATTAATTTGGTCCCAGATGTTCATCGAAGAAAGGAAGATGGTCCTTTTAAAAAAATTCACGTTATGTCAAATTATAGATCAATGACATGAACAGGAAACACATCAGTTTCACTCTTAAACAAAAAATAACTGAGGTTAAAACTCTTAAACAAATTTACCTACATCATATTCACTCATTTTCATAGAGATGAACATGAAGCTTTTGGCTAATTATAAGGTTATATCTTTGTATTCTGAGATAACCATAGAGTGAACTTCTCAATGTTAACAGAAAAATAGCAAAGATGTTCACATTCTGTTCGCTGAACAGAACAATGTGCCTCAGGTTTATAGGTATATATGTCTAGTTCAAAATAAGCAACAATGTTGATCATACTTGGACATATAGTACAAAGAGATAACTGTAGAAAAATTAACCGCAACAAAACAGGTTTGCACCGATACCAGGTCCATCATGTATAACTGGCTTGTGTCCGACAGAGAACTCGACAAGGTATTGGCTGACTTGATCTCAATGAATCATGCCCGGTGCTTCTTCAGGTAATGTCATCATATAGTAATTTTGCGCAAAAGTGTTTGTACTGTCTCTGTCTTCAAATTAACAGAAATGTTTCTTTTTGTTCAAGAACAATGAGGGGAATTGTGATTAGTGAGGCAATAACGGATGGCTATTTCGGTTTTACAGAATTAGAACAAACTTAATACGGCAATAAATATAAATCAACTACAGAATCCTGCACCAAACCTAGTTTATAGTATACATATGCTAAAATGAAATGTGCATTAGGATTATCTATCTGTATCGTTCAAAAATTCACTAAAAATTGCATTACTTGTCATTCACTGAGAAATTCCAGTTTTCAGTACCCCATTGACAAGCCTACAACATTGATCCCATTGGCATTAGCTAAAGGGGTAGACCAAGAACTAAACTTACCAGGTGTAGCTTCTTATACAGGAGGTCTCATACATACTACACATGCTCTATAACATTGAGAAGAAGTTCCATAGTAGTTGTCCAGTGCACCTTGTCTACTCTACCAATTCACAGGTTCCAAACTTCCCCTGATGCTAGAACAACACGTGAAAGATTTTCAAGTCTAAAATGCCACCGCAACTTCGAAACCACACAACACAACAAGATATTTTGGAGAATTCATAGTCTGGATTTGCAAAGGGAGAGAGAGATGTCGTGCTCACATGGTACAAGGGGTACAAGCCTTGAAGAGCCCTCTGGATGGCAGCCGACAGCAGCAGCAGAAGCAAGCCCGAGTGGTAGCCGGCGGCTTCATCTTAGGGAAGACACGTCTTTTGCTCCGACGGCTGCAGCTCCCCGTCTTCAGCTCCGGAAGCGGGGCATCTACACTTATTTTGCTCCTCGACAGCTGCCTCAGCGGCGGTGTGGTTGGGCCACTTGAGACCGCAGGCGTGGGAGTCGCCGACGACGAGACCGTGCGGGTAGAGGTCGCTTTGGGCTAGCGCGCCGGCGCCAGATTGGCCAGAGCAGAGCACGGCGCCTATGACCGAGTCGACGCCGCACGCGCAGGTGCCCCCGGTGACAAGGGACGAGACGGTGGCATTGGTGAAGGGGTCCTCAGTCTCGTAGCTTCGGCCGGCCACCTACACTATAGATCTAGCAGCGCTGCTTCATATCCGGCCACCGGAGTTAGGGAAAATCACATCTTCAACTCACGGAGGAAGTGGACACGCGCGGGAGGAAGGAGGCGGGGTCGACGCGCGGGAAGAAGAGGGAGGTCGCAGCGCGAAGGGGAGGAAGCAAGGCGGCGGCTTGGGGTGGGAGGGGGTGCAGCAAGGCGGTGGGTAGCGGGCGGCGAGCGGCGTCGGGCTGTGGGCGGCATCCAGCGAGGAAGAGGGAGAGAGAGCGAGGAAGAGGCCGCCGACGCGTGGACTTGGGGATTTGTCGGGATTTTGGCAAGGACTTTTTTACAAAACGATCCGTCCGACATCTTTTCTGGGACGGAGGGAGTACAATTGATTTGTGCCTATTTGTCATTCACTTTTCGTGTGTGATCTATCACACATCCTTTTGCACCCTAAGATCCTTTTACCAATACAGTGTGTGCTCTTATAAGGCTTCTAGAAAGCAGAGATGTAGCGCCATGTTAAATAAGGATGATGTGCGATCTTGAAAGGGACAGGGAGGAGGACACTTGAAGAAGAAGTTGCATGCAACTCTGCGTAGAGGAGCAGTTGGATAGTTTAAGATCTTTGTCGCTCTCATCAATATCCCTCGCCATGATGCCCTAGTAATTATGGTATGGTGAAGCACACGCCACTCAACTACTGGTAATTCATGGTTAAGTACCACACATCAAGTGCAATTCATAATGCTAGAGTCAGGGTTCTTTCGAGCAATTGTTAAACATTCGTAATTGCCAAAGTGTAGTCATATGAAAAGCATAATACAAGAAGAAAAGGAAATTTTGGCTAAAAAATTATAAAGAAAAAATCCAGCTAGGACATGGTTTTTTTCTTCTTGTTACTAAAGCACAAACCGATTGGTCATCATTAAACTATCCAAGTGTTTTTTTTGGAAGGGGAATATAGCCCCGGCCTGTACATCAATCAACGCATGCGGCATTTTTTAATTAATTAATTTACTGAGTAGTAAGAGTTATATCCAGATTACGTCAAGGGTCACAGAGTCTCAACATAAATCAACCACTTACAAAGTAGAGAAGACGTGATATGATAAACCATCAACTAGATGATATCCGAAGATCAGAACGCCGGATGTACCGACTGTATAAATCTTGCGCAACCATTTTCAGTTGGTTGCACCTAACATCCGAGACCTGAGGCTTGTCCATTGGTTGCAGGCAAGACCACCTATGGTTCCAGTGCGTAGCGAGGGAGATGACCAGCATAAATGAAGAAAATTTTGTATTGTTAAAGGTAACTAGGGCAGTGGCCCACGCACATGCGCAGGCGAGTTCTTAATGGTCTACTAAATTTCTTATATAATCCATAAAAGGAAACAATTCGATATGACCTAATAAAAATCCCACATAAATTGTTTAGAGTGGATTTTTCACATGGTTTTATTTTTCTATCATTTCAAATGTGATGAACAGTTTCTATATTTATGTATAGGCTATCAAAGTATCAGAATAATAATAAGTGCTCATACATCGATTTTGTATAGATATCATCATAAGAAAACACAAGCTTACAGAATCCTAGCATCATCATGGGAGTAGTTGTGTTTATTGATTTTGGAAAAATTAATGTAACTAATTACATCAAATTGTGATGCCTGTTTCTAATATAGTTTTGAAGTTGTATACCATATTCATCGTGCCATGTATTGCTTATCAACCGTGTAAGCATAAATAAGTTATTTATTTGGTTTTCAAATATTGCACAAACTAAAACAAATTATTTGTCTTCATGTTTTTAAAGGTTAGTAACATCATAAAGTGGAATAAGCCCATTCATGTGACTATTGAAAATTCTATGTATATTTGTCCGTGTGTGAAAACTTATTTATGTATTTGTAGTCCTACCTTATGTAGAGATGGCCCCGGGCTTTTGTTAATTGTCGTAGAAAAGCATATACCCGGATACGATATTCTATCTTTTTTAGAAGGAATGGCCACGTTGATCCTGCTGGTGACATTATTATTCTCGAAAAAATTACATTTCTCCCACACAACAACAATTCATGTATTTTATATTCTTAAACCAACCAAGGCCAAAATCAACAAAACAGATAGCAGAACATAGAGCGAGAAGGCAATCTTTGTTAGAGGACAAACAATTTTGATAAGTACGTTTCCTGATGTTAGACAAACGGAAAGTACTATATTTTTACTTGGGAGCGAAGATATTCAATCGGACCGTTCACTACATGGAATAGATAATAATAAACCTCGCTATTATGACATGCTTCAATTCTCTCGCCTTCTTTCCTTTAGTCCAATCGGATGCTCCTTTCCTTGTCTATCCAGGAAGAAGAGATATATTCAAATAACTTGATATATGTCCATATTTATAAAATGTATAATCAGTTTTTTCATAGAACTATAAATCATTCCCAAAGGTGTGATATATTTTGCTTTGGGTTTTTCCAGGCTATGCAGGAGAGCATATTTCTTTATTTTGATTAATACTTAAAAAGGCACACAATAGGTATATATATGGCCTTTCATTCAGAATCTCAAGTTAGAAACTCAGTTTCATTTGACAATCCAAGTATTATAGTGTTTTAAATTCACAATATATGTCATAAGTAGAATGATTAGTTCGGAATAATAAATGCACAAAAGAACCAAATTAATGTATACGAATGAATCCCTGTGAGAACCTCCCACAAGCAGCGAACACACTAATTGGGTGGCGAGGATACCTAGAATTCGCCAAAGCCTTTCATTGTGGAAAATGATGGTTGATGTCGGCACCATAGGCAATAGGGAAGGGACATAAGTGGGTTTGAAGGCATACTTGATCTGGTCTCTGCGGTCACCGATGCACACGAAAATAACTAAATACGAAAATTGATGGAGTCGTGCCCAAAGACTAATCATTAGGACGCAATAGTGCCTAGAAATTTTACCTAAGAATGGCCGGATACGTTCCTGATGGAGTCGTGCCCAGAGACGTGCATGCCGACTATTTGTAGTTCCACCAATTTTTGAATGGAGTCGCGCATGTGGCTGGATAGCACAAATCCGAGAGATTTGTGGCGGTAGACCTAATAACCGTTGGGAGAGCATGTGGTTGAATTTTTTCAGGGATGCAAGTGAGGTTGGCTTATGGTCAAGTGCATCTGCATGGCTTTGATGGGTAATAATTTCATAATTTTGATGCAATAACAGTATATTCAACATGAACACTAATGATCAGATGTTTTGCCTTTTTGTGGAATTTTGTAGAATAGCTATGTCCCTTGCTTGCTTTTATCCATAAGTGTCCGAATTATGGGTAGAAAGAAAATGGACGATAGGTATATTATGAATGAAGTTGCAAAACACAAATATAATTTTATTGCATTGGATTTTGAAAAGTCCGTTTGTTTTTTTATGTTTGAGAAGTCTCTCACGTGTTGTGTTCGAGTAATTCTATTCGAATTGGATCAATACTTATTGTTGTATTTAGTGGCATAAGGTGAACTAAATTTTTAATGAGGCGAAATTGATGGCATGGAATTAGTAAGTAGGAAAAAATAGTAGTGCTCAATACCACTTTTCTGACTTATCAAGTTATATGTACCCTATTTGTGGTTGCAAATAATGCTGATTTGTTGGCATGAACAAACATATACACAACAATATTGTTGATCAGCTAATTGACATGCCAATACGATATGTAACATTTTTTGTAGAAAATACGACATGCAACCTTTTTTTTTAGAAAATAGGATACGTAACCTCAGGAGAAAGGAAAAGCATATCCTTGAAGAGGCTAGTGAGAAGAACATACCTCATCTATGAATCAATGCTTTACAACCAATCTTGTAACGACAGAAAACTGTCTGTTTTGCACGTCGGTCACCACATACATGGATCTTTATTCCTTGTTTTACAACCTGTTGACAGAGCATGCTAGAAGTTAGCCCACATCTGCTAAGCAATGAAGAAATAAATAGATGGCATACCCTGTTATAGTGAATTACTTTATTATTGAAGATAATCAGCGGCACCTTGATTGAGTAATTATCTCAGGAAGAGGGCAGCAGCAAATTTTGATTCTAAAATTACATGCTGCTTATTTCTTTCATAGGCGCATACTCATAGCCATGGTAGATGCACAACTCTTTTTTAAATTGTTGATCGCTATCGATGCTGATGGTGAAAATTGTCTGCAGATTGTATACATCTGGAGCTGAAAAAATGCATATCATGTGCAGTACATACCCCCTAAGAGTTTTTAAACCCTATTATTCATATCGGAGCAAACTCCTTGATCCTTAACAGCTGGGTGCCGATTAGTTCCTTTACAATTTTCGACCAGGTCCCTGCACAACATTATTCATGTTACTCAGAGCAAATTCAGAATGCAAATTAGAAGTTCCACACTGACATGCCAGTTAGCTTGGTGTTGGCCAATCACAGCCTATTTCAGTGACATCGACTCAGTCATGGTTGCCTTGAGACATTCCAAGGCCTTAGTTTTCGACTCGACATATTGGCTTAAGTCGGTCAGCTTCAGTTTAATTTTTTCCGGCTGTCTCATGTTTCTCCGAGAAGTCTCTAGCTCTGCGATCTTCTCCATGTCCTGGCCAAACGCTTTGAGCCAAGCAGCATGGTGCGTCTCGGACATTCTCTTCTGTTCTTCTTCGTCGTACTCTACTCTGACATTGCCATATGTCTCGTACTCCTCACGAACCTTCTGCTGGTACTGCCTGCTTTCCAGCCAGGCCTTGCTAAAGAAGTCGTACTTCTTCCAGGCATCAGAGTCGTCGTCAAATCTGTTAAATTTGTCCTCCTCCAAGTCCCAGGAGAGGACATAGTTCACCTGCTCCTGTGACATGACGTAGATGATCTCTTCGCCGGTAGCGTCAGCAGTAGGATTCTCCACTCCTATGATGCCAACCAGCGCCGCATCAGCGGCCTTCTCTCCAACCGAACAGCCGATCGCCGCCTCCTCTATCTTTGTTCTGGTCACGGCCTCCTTTGACGGACCTTCTCGACGGGACTCCGGAGTCGTGTCGGCGTCGGAATATCGAGCCGGTCTCTGGAGACGATTCCCTTACCTTGTGTTTCACGGCCAGCCGGCCAACCGGGGAAGGTTGGGAATCCGGCGAACTGACAGAAGAAAGGGGGGTCGAGGGTGTATGATCGTGATTTATGGATCTCAGGTTTTTCTATCTAGACGGGAAGGTCGATCTCCTCTATTAGGTAGATGAAATAATGAAGGGGTACGCGAGAACTTACGTAGGGCATCGGTGGGTAATTTTCTTAAACTTAATTATTATTTGTAGATCCATCGGTTGCCATCAGCTACTCGGTTAAATTGAGGGTCAGATGTTTCTGATTATTGTGGGAATTTCTAGACCATTTCTCTTTTTTTCTGGTTATTATTGTTGTTTCTCTTCTTCGTGCCCCGCCTCAAGCTTCTCCTCTCGTGGCCGCCAGCCGGCCGGACGGGAGGTGAGCGGCGGCACCGCCCTCCAATCCCCTTCCTCGAGCCTTCCCATCCTCTGCCTCCACGTGCGGCCCAGGTTGTCGACGGACCGACGCCAAGCGTGCAGTTGACTAATCGATGGCACCGCTTGTAATATATCTGATTCAGCGAGGGAAAAATCGTCTATGTTTGTGCTTTGCTATGGATGTTGTGGAATGTGCGCCATGATATCTATTACTACAACTTGATCGATCTTTTCCTGTTTGATCAAGCTAGCTCTGAATGCCGTATGTATCAGGGGCAAATTTGATTATCTTTTGCAAATTTGATGGGCTTTGTGCTTCAGAAATATTCGCTGCTTACATCAATCCAAATGCAATGTATCATGCATGACTTCTAGATAATTCAATACTACTGTAGTATATATAAACGATTCTGCGCACTGTGTAAGTATGTTGTGCTTAGTTGATCATTTTAAATCTCCTCGAATTATTGTTAGTGGCATCTGATTCTGGTATTGCTTAGTGCCAGGTTGTATGCATACAAATGAAAACCAGGTTGTCTACATAAAAATAGCATTCATGTTCAGATGTATGCCAGATTTTAGGTCCAAACATAAAGCAGAGCTCGTTACTACAAATTATGTTTCTAGGAAGTACACTGCTATTGTATGAAATATTTTATATGTACTTGTTTTAGGATGCCTTTAATATGTTTATCCTAAAATATAGGTGTCCGGCTAAGTTTTTGCTAAGGAAGCAAGATTAGTGTGCAAGCAGAAGCTTCGAAAAGACATAGGCTTTGGGTAGGTAACTATATTTGAAAAATGTTGACGATTCATTCTGGTGATAATGGCTGCAATGAGATGAAGATATACTCACTGAGACAATGGGGTGTAAACATGGAGGGCTTGAAATGCAAAGGCAGGGTGGCCACAACCGTTCTTCCATGTCCATGTCCAGGTGTCGGCGTGCCCCGAGGCAAGGCTGGATGTAGGCAACTACATGGATGCGCTTGGGGGCACGGACACCTCCTGCAGCTGGTGCGGCCGTGGTCCAAGGACTAGGTGCAGTACATCCTGCAAGAGCGCTAGCGCACCCGCCGCACCGGCCTTGTCGCTGCCGGCTGTGCCATTGTCAGCGACATTATCCAGATCTCCACCATCTCGAGCTAAACCCTGTGTGTATCTCTCTGCTTCTGTAAAGTTTGCTCGCTCTGTTTCTGCAGAAATTTCAGCAGGGGTCGCTAGATAAAAGATAACACCTCACAGGATCACGTAATAGAGCAGCAGCTAGGGTTTTCTTACTTTTTTGATTCAAAATGTAATTGATCTAACTGTAGTTATCGGGAGTTATTATCAAGATTGTTCAGTAGCCAGCCAATGGAGTACTTGGTTTTACAAATTGACAGTGTTTGTGTAGTGATGTCAACATAAACCCATGCTAAGTTTGCAAACGACAAAAATCCATTGGAGTACTCCAGCTATTAAAGAGTTAAGCAACCAATTATTACAGAGGTAAAAATTATTGTCATCTGATTTTGCATAAATGCCTTAATTTGTAATAGAACTTATTGATCTTTTTTCCGAAATCAAAATGATGCATATGACTGCTTTATTTCTTTATTATAGTCTAAAGTATTTCAAGTATTACAGCTCAATGATCAGCTAGAGTCGATTCGAAGATCAACCAACGAAAATAAAGAAGTAGACAATAAAAAAATAGCATCATAAAGTGATCATATGATCAAACCGCCAGCCGCACCGGCTGAAGAAATCCTGTGCAGTCGTTTCCAATCGGTTGCACCCAGACTCCATGGCATCCCGCTGTTCTTCGCACTGGAGATAGGACCACGTACGGATCCAGGGAATAACCATAGGGAACACCTGCAAAAAAGGTTGTTTTTTTGATTTATTAAAAACATCATCATTACGTACATTCCAAATAGCCCAAACCACAGCACAAACTCCCACTCTGATTTGACTAAGATCCTTCTTGGCAATACCGCTTAACCAATTGCCAAAAAGATTTGTAATATTTTTTGAAGGGGATAAACCAAAAGTCATATGAATGATGCGCCATGTTAACTTAGCCAAAGGGCAATGAAAAAACAAGTGTTGAATATTTTCATCTTTGTCACAAAAAACACATTTCTTACGGCCTTGCCAATTTCGTTTAATAAGATTATCCTTTGTCAAAATGACCTTGCGATGCAGAAACCACATAAAAATTTTGATTTTAAGTGGCACTTTAAATTTCCAAATATATTTGCGAAGGTATTTTGTGTGATCATCTAACAAGTCGAGGTACATAGACTTGACTGTGAAAACACCTAAGTTCGTGAGACCCCAAATGAAAGAATCATTCTCCTCTGAAAGTTGGACATGCATTAATCTCTCCACTAACTCTAACCAAAGCGCCCACTTGTTGGGAGTTAGAGTCCTCCTAAAAGTAATATGTAGTGGACGATGACCTAACACATAAACCACCGAAACTTGTTTTCGATCGACGATGTTATATAGAGACGGATATTGTTGACCTAATGGAATATCGCCAATCCAACTATCTTCCCAAAATCTAGTATCCATGCCATTCCGAACTTTAAAAGAAGCCCGGCTAAAAAACTCTTCTTTAACTTTCATCAAACCTTTCCAGAACGGTGAGTCATATGGTTTTGCCGTGACTTGAGCGAGGGTTTTAGACTGAAGATACTTGTTTCGAAGTAGTTCTTGCCATACCCCATCCTCATTTAATAATTTAAAGAGCCATTTACTAAGAAGGCATTTATTTTTCAACTCTAGAACCTCAATGCCTAAGCCTCCCTAATCTTTTGGTCGACAAATAATGTTCCATCTAGATAATCTATATTTTCTCTTATGCCCATCACTCTGCCAAAAGAAACGTGATCTATAAAAGTCTAATCTTTTTCTCACCCCAACTGGAATCTCGAAAAAAGAGAGCATAAACATTGGCAAACTTGTTAGAACCGAATTAATAAGGATTAACTGATCTCCATAGGATAAAAGTTTTCCCATCCAACTGCTTAACTTTCGTTCAAATCTATCCTCAATTGGTTTCCATTCACTGTTTTTTAATTTCCTTTAGTGTATAGGAATTCCTAGATATTTGAAAGGAAAAGACCCAATCTTACAACCAAAAAGCAGTTTGTATTGATCAGCTACCCTTGTGGCTTGCCCAAAACAAAAAATCTCCCTCTTATGAAAATTGATTTTGAGACCAGACAATTGCTCAAACATGCACAAAATCAATTTCATGTTTAAGGCCATTTCTAAATAGTGCTTCAAGAAAATTACTGTGTCATCCGCATACTGAAGGATAGACACACTTCCCTCCACTAGATGAGGAATAAGCCCTTGAACTTGGCCATCAGCTTTGGCTCTATTGATAATTATTGCTAGCATATCGGCTACAATATTAAATAAAATAGGAGATAGTGGATCACCTTTCTTAAGTCCTTTTCGAGTTTGAAAATAGTGTCCGATATCATTGTTAACTCTAACCCCAACACTACTGCGACTTACGTAGTTCTGAACCCATTGAGACCACTTTGGGTCAAAACCCTTCATGCGCAAAGCTTGTTGTAGAAAATCCCAATTAACCTTATCATAGGCCTTTTCGGAATCAATTTTCAGTAACACCCCATCCAATTTATTCTTATGCATCTCGTGAATGGTTTCATGAAGCACAACCACTCCCTCCAAAATATGTCTTCCCGGCATAAAAGCAGTTTGTGTAGGTCTGACCACCTTGTGTGCAACCTCGGTAACCCGATTAGTTCCAACTTTAGTAAAGATTTTAAAACTTACGTTAAGTACACAAATGGGTCTATATTGTTGGATCTGTATAGCATTTTCTTTTTTTGGTAGAAGAATAATGGTTCAGAAGTTAAGATGAAATAAAGGTAACTCGTCGTTTTGGAAGGCCCGAAACATTTTCATAAGGTCTCCTTTAATTACCTCCCAGAAAGTTTGATAAAATTCAGCCGG
Source organism: Avena insularis (assembly GCA_023614405.1). NCBI lineage: Eukaryota > Viridiplantae > Streptophyta > Magnoliopsida > Poales > Poaceae > Avena > Avena insularis. The sequence continues at coordinate 205,147,850 of CM042694.1, forward strand.
GAACCCAGCTGGCACCGGCGCCTTATTCTTTTCCATTTGTAAGATCGCATCATGCACCTCTTGCTCGGTAAAATTTAAAATTTTATTTTCCTCATCTGAAAGTTGAGGGATGTCAGCCGTGTCTGACTCCCTCAAAGAAAAGGAATTTGGAATTGGAGCGCCAAAGAGATTTTTATAGTTCTCAGTAATGTAGTCTTTTAAATTTTCCTGACCAACAATAGATCCTTCGTCTTGCTCTAACTGGAATATTTTTTTCCTTCTAGGTTTGCCATTAGCTATTAGGTGGAAATATTTTGTATTATCTCCTCCCTCTTGAATGTATTTAAACCTTGGCTCTTTGAGCCCATTTAGACTCCTCATCACGCCTTAATTTAGCTAATTTAACATTGGCGTCTCTAAGCTTTCTACTTTCAGAATCATTTAGAGGAGCAAGCTCGGCTTTTTTGTCAAGCATATCAATAAGAATGAGTAACCGATCCCTCTCTTTTTTATATAAGCTACTTATGCTTTTTGCCCACCCACGAAGAAAGCTCCTAAGATGTCGGATCTTATTCTGCCAAATATCAATTGGACTATTACCATGTGAGACAAAGTTCGACTCTCTAGCAATGATGTCCCCGAAACCTCGCGTCGAAGCCAAGAAAGCTCAAAAGAAAACTGCACTTTATTTTTGAGATGAGCTTGTTCACCAGAATGGAGGATAAGCGGAGTGTGATCTGATTCGGCTCTTGCCAGAGCATGAACACAAACGAGTGGAAACTTCTGTTCCCACTCAACACTTGCCAAAACTCTGTCTAATTTCTCATAGGTGGGTGTATCTCTATGACTCGCCCAAGTATACTGCCTACCAGACATCGCAATCTCACGAAAATCTAAGCTCTCAATTATGGCATTAAACACAAAAGTCCATTTAGTGTCAAAGTTTGCATTATTTTTATCTTCTTGTCTACGCATAATATTGAAATCCCCCCCGACTACCATAGGAAGAGACCCAGTTTCACAGACACGCACAATTTCTGCTAAGAATTCAGCTTTATGTTCTTGTTGAGCGGTACCATATACATGAACAAGGGCCCACTCAAACCCATCAACTTTTGACCTCAGATTAAAGTTAACACAATGGTTACCATTAGTAACATTATTCACCTTTAGCGTTGAGTTGTTAATACCTACAAGAATACCACCGGATCTCCCTTGTGGAGGTAAGCAATACCAAACAAAATCCAGGCCTCCCGAAAGGTGACCAAGAAAAGGAGCTGCAAAGTTAGCTCTACCAGTTTGATAACTGACATCTTTAATATCCTGTTGTATGCGATACATGAGTACATTCATTGGTTGGGTAGATTGATATTTATAAAACCTTTCAGTTGTTTGGGGTACAATCAAATAAAACTTTGATTAAATACTAACTGTGTGGATCATCATCTTCTGTGCAGCTTCACCGGGTACATCATCGGTAAATATTTCATCTAAATAAGGAGAGAGAAAAATGGAAGCCCTTCCTAGCTAAGGATTCTTTAGACAAAATGAGATACACCCAGTTATATGATTTGATAGTATATTTGGTGAATGTTTTTTTTATTTTTGTGGTTTTGAATTTTGCAGAGATGTCATTCGTATTGCAAGAGTTGACAAAGAACAAACTAGATAAAATGATTGCCCTATAGAGGATTATTCCTCTTTTCAGTTCCATGGATTACTTCTCTTTTTAGTTATATATATATGGGCCTGTACCTCTCCAAAACATCTCTAAGGAAAGTTGCTGCTCAAGGGTAGTTCATTGAACAATTTAAATATGCTTCTAATATTGCACATCAAAAGCGAATTGTCCCGTCAATAAAAACTTATTTCCAGTTATAAAATTCTTTGAGGTCTAAAAATTATTCAATATAAAAGCGAACCGTAGCAACGCATGGGCTACAAGATTTTTGTTATTTGCAACTAATTAACACAAACTATGCTGTTTTGTGAAAAATAGATCATGGTTGTGATTCCACGAAACGTTTCATTGTATGCCTCTCCAGCGGAGAATTTTCTCTCCCGTAGCAACGCACGGGTATTGTACTAGTTTTACTTAAATCGACCGCGAAAAGTAGATCTACTATGCTAGGATTGGGCACCGCATGCATGCGAACACAGTGGCGGAGGACGGGAAAAAATTTAGGTCGGGTAAATTCTAAGCATTAAAAAAATTGATGGAAAAAATCAGAATTGTCTTGGCACAAACATAATAGCATGATCACTCAATAAAATGGTAATAGCAACGTATTTAAATCAAAGAAAAACATACACTAGTTCAATTGACCACAAAATCAAAAATTATACCACAAATTATTCCCCTTTGAAGCAGCAGGTTTTTTCCCCTTCTTGTCCATCTCTACCACAAATTTGCAGAGCCTAGAGGCCACCAACGGGAAGGAGCGAAACCTATATTTCGAAGGAGGATCAGAAATTCAGAATTGGGATGGGAAGGAGCCCTAGCCGGTTGACCGTGAGAGTAAGAATTGAGATGGTTGGAGGAGGAACGAGGGGGGATCAATGGGCATTCCTTCTGCCGGCAGGGGAAATTCGCCGCTCGCCCGCTCGGGGGTCGTGAGGACAGGAATGGAAGACGGCCGCGATCCTACCTGCTCGAGTGCTCGACGCCTCGACTCGTTCGTCCGTTCGTCGTTCTGTTCGATCGCTCCTGGGCGAAGGCGAGGGGCCTCGGGGATGATTCTCTCCTCAGTGTGTGGCCCAGCAAAGGCCCAGGACGGCTGAAACCCCTCCAACGCGGCCCATTTTCTTATTTCCGTTTAGTTTTTCTTCAGAACTCGCTTAACTTGCAGAAAACTGTATGTATATCCAAAAAAAGCATACATATATGTGATTTTTAGCAAAAATTCTAGGTAGGCCAGTTGCCATACCTTGCCCAAAGGGGTCCTTCGCCCTATGGAAACAGCAGATTTGTCAATTGGGGGATCAACCCTACGAACGCCGTGCATGCATGGATGGATGCATGCATGCAATTGTCTGCGTCAATCATCTTTTTACTCGCATTAGCCAGTAGGTCGTCATATTTGTACTTATCAAGTTTTTAAAGACCAACTATATTCAAATTTATTGTCCTAGAAATAATAGTTTACCGAAGAACATAAATCCAATTTATTTAAAACATTTGCTACGGTAAATCATAAACTTCATTGGATATGGACTAGTATATTTGGACATTAGTTGGATAGTTCCAAATTCAGGCATGGATCACTACCAATTGGATATAAACTAGATCTTGCTACAACTGTACAAGCACTTGAACCCGTGAAGCACATAGTGTACACCTCGGCAGCCCATGTGCAGAGTTCATCCCACAAAGTTGCTTTAACGATTTCCTTGAGCAAGAGATGCAACAAAGGGACACAACTAGTACAATCTCACCGGTGAGTCCATGCAACATCCTTAGACCTTCAAGAGATGGCGAGCTCTCTCTAGGACAATCTCAGATGACCAAAATCCTATTGCCTCTGAAGCCTATATCATCTAAAGTTTGTGGAAGTCTCGATGTTTTTCACCCACTTTACGTAGTGTGCTAGTTTAGCTCTATGCCACATATTTTTGTCTGAGATCCTTGCTCTTATTAGAAGGCTTCTAGGTTCAGAAGCAAATTATAGTGCTAGGTTGAATAAGAAGATAGTGTGATCTTGAGGAGCAAATTGCTATAGATATATCCTATTGACCGGGAAAATGTCTTTATTCATTGTCTTCATGTGTGTGTAGAGGGGGGTGGGGAGTCCAAGGAAGAAGTTGTGTGCAACTACTTGCAGAGAAGTCTACTGGTGCTATCTTTTATATTTTGCCAAGAGGCCTAGACTCTGTTATATGCTACTGTAAACTTTGCGTATTCTAAAAAATTCCACGGTCACTTGGATATTTCAACAAATGCCACTCTAGGATTAAAATATATCGAATTAACCTTTTCTCCACTGGTAGTTTTCATAATTCCTTGTTTGAAGTGGCATTTGTATTTGGTACTGAGGGTCCATAGTTCGTATCCATGCCCTTAGATTTTTTTTGTATACTGAAGTATCTTTTCATCCCCAAGACTTCTGCCATGCCTAATTGTGTGTCCAACGTGTAGGTATCTTCCTCCAGCCGCAAGTACTTTTCCCACAACGCAGAAGTACTAATGTAATTGTTTTTTTTGTGGGGGACACTAATGTAATTGTTGAATAATAAGGCGATTTGATGGGATTATTAATCGCCATCCATTGCCACACAGAACACACTGCTCTAGATCAATCTAAGGTTCTAAGTCATAAAGCTAAAATTGTGGTGTCATGTTCAATAGGAAGAAGTGTGGATGTTCTCGATGAATGAAAACAATGCACACTACCATAAAATAGAGTAAATGAAAAATGGGTGGTTGAGGTCACATCATGTCCACATATTACCATTTTTCATGCTCACGTGCCTTCTTCCAGATACATCCAACAAATTAGGTTACAAAAATTATTTTAGAAATGTTAGCTATTCCCAAACCAAGAATTTATGTTGCGGGTGTTCTTCTCTAGCGGATTTTATAGCATAATACTATCACTTTATAGATCAAATTTATGTTTTGGTGCCACTTTATGTTCCATCAACCAAACTCTACAATCCCACTGCATGGTTTTTCAATTTGTGCTAATGACCGTTTGAAAGTGAATTGACACCGACACTGACAAGCGAGACCCATTTGTCGGCTTCGGCCCAAGCCTACCCAGCGATGGGCCTCACTTCGCTCGTCAGAAGTTAGCCTCCTTAATGAATTTTGATCACAACTTCAACAAACTCCACCTTGATATAAATTACTTCTTGTAGCATCAACATAAATCATCTCCCCTGAACACATAGAAAACACTTTTGGCGGCAACAACCACTAGGGGGTAACCAATTATACCTACTAAGCTTGAGCATAGCTTAAACATAGGACCATGAACATGCTTTGTCATCATATCAGCAGGATTATCATGAGTACTAATCTTGCATACCTTCAGTTTACCTTGTGCAACAACGTCGCAAACATAATGGTACTAGACATCAATGCGTTTTGATGCCTCATGGAACATCTGATCCTTAGTAAGGTATATGGCACTATGACTGTCACATAATAGATTTATGCAAAAATCATCTTGACAAACCTTTAATCAAACAGACTCTCTGCAAGTTTCAACAATAGCCATATATTCTACTTCGGTTGTTGATTGAGAAACAACTAGTTGCAGCATTTCCTTCCAACTCACAACACATCAAACTATCGTGAACACATAACCTATGAGAGATTTCCTCTTATGCAAGTCGACAGCAAAATCTAAATCCACATAGTCTGTGAGTCCCTCGCCTGTCTTTCCAAACTTTAAGCAAGCATTGGATGTGCTACGGAGGTAGTTGGAAATCCATTGAAAATCTTCCAATGTTCTTTACTAGGATTAGCCATGTATCGACTGACCAAACTCATAGTATATGACAAATCATGATGAGAACAAATCATGTCATACATCAAGGAACCAATGACACTAGAATAAGGAGCTCGTGAGATGTACTCAAAATATTCATCAGAACTAGGGCACTGCAATGCTGACAATTTGAAGTGACGAGAAATAGGTGTATTGATAGACTTTGCATCATGCATATTAAAACGATAAAGAACTTTCTCAATGTAACTCTGCTGACTAAGAAATAACAATGTAGATCTTATGTCCCTTTTAATTTCCATACTTAGGATTTTGTTAGCAGCACCACGATCCTTCATCTCAAACTCACTACTTAGGTGTGCCTTTAAAGTAGTGATTTCTTTCATGCTCTTGAAAGTAATTAACATATCATCAATATATAAAAACAAATATATAGGTGATCTACAAATATATAGGTGATCTATTAACAAACTTAATGTAACCACAACTATAAAATTGTGATTTCTTGAAACCATGTGAGATCATGAATGAATCAACCCTTTTGTGCCACTATCTTGAAGATTGCTTCAAGCCATAAAGCAATCTCTTCAATTTGCACATAAAATCCTCTTTTCCAAGAACCATGAACCCTCCAGGTTGGTCCATGTATATCTTCTCCTCTAGTTCTCCATGCAGAAAATCAGTCTTTACATCTAACCGCTCAAGATCAAGATCATGCGTAGAAACAATACCAAATAATGCACAAATAGAACTATGATTCACAACCGGAGAGAAAACATCATTATAATCTATACCTGAAATCTGAATGAAACCTTTTGCTACTAATCTTGCCTTAAACCTTGGAGGCTCATTAGGAGAGATACATTCCTTTCTCTTGAATATCCACTTACAGCATACAACCTTCTTTTTTTAGAAAAGTGCACACCATCCCATGTGTTATTTTATCAAGTGATTGCATATATTCTTCCATAGTAGAAATCCACTTCTCGTGATCAATGGATGCAACAACTTTATTGTATGTAGCAATTTAATAATCATTCTCCACATGTTTAGCACAACTTAAAGCATAATAACAAGATTACACTCTTAATTAAACGATGACGTGGACCTTTGTTACGCCTTAGTCTATCAGCAGCAATAGACTCACGTGGTTGTTGCAAAACAATAGGTGAGTGCTAAACAACATAGTAATCAATATTTTCAACCTATGTATCTTCAACAAGAACATCATTATCAATAGTTTTCTATAGGTTCTCCACCTGCACACTAACTCTCTCCTATCCAACAAAAACAGGAGACATATCCAAAGAAAACCTATCATGATACGTAACGGATTTATTGAAAACAATATTCATACTCAACAAAGCCTTTTTAGTTCTAGGATTCCGTAATTATATATGCTTTTACTTCTGAACCATAACCAAGAAATATGCTCTTAATAGCCCTTGGCTCAAGTTTTCCATTATCAACATGAGCATATGCGGTGTAACCAAAATATCTCAACTATGAATAATCGGCAAGAAAACCTGACCATACATCAATGGAAGTTTTTTTAAAGTGGAATAGAAGGCATTATATTGATGAGGTAGCATGTTCTATTGGCTACTTTAGTCCAAGAACATCTGTCCATACCTGCATTGGACAACATAGAGCGAATACTCGACATGATGGTTTCATTCATGTGCTCAGCCACGCCACTTTGCTGAGGAGTATAGGGGATGGTGTGATGCCTTATCATACCATCGTTACTACAAAACGCCTCAAACTCATTAAAACAGAATTCCATACCATTTTCAGTATGTAGTACTTTTACCTTGTTTTCAGTTTGCTTTTCTATCATAACTTTTCACTTCTTAAAAATATCAAAAACATCAGATTTATGTTTCAAAAAACATCGCCACATAATTGAGGTTGGTCTAGCTCTTCTAGCTAATGCATCCATGCCATTGAAATTTTTGGATGAAGCTTTTCTCACTACCACCCATCTCATTAATATGCTTCCTAGAAAAGTCATAAAAATGGTACACATGTTCATCATCTTCTTCACACTAAACCTGATTATTCCGCTCTTCGTGTTTTTGGATGCGCTTGTTGGCCGAATCTATGTCCTTATAATAAACATAAGCTTACGTTTCGTTCCAAGTGTTGCTTCATTTTAGGCTATAGCCCTCTTCACAAGGGTGTTAAATGTCTTGATGTATCCATCGGGAGAGTCTACATCTCATGTGCTGTTGTTTTTGATGAGGCTATTTTTTCTTTTGAGTCCCTTCATCCAAATGCCGGAGCTCTCCTTCGAAAATAAATAATTTTGCTTGATCAATCTCTCTACAATTTCGAACCAGGGGAGAATTTATTGATGATTCTTCATTGGCTAATCCTACTAATTTTGCTACTAAATCTGCTAGTGAGTTTTTATAGCAATCAGGTGAAAATTTGGAGAATAATGTTGAAAATTTCGAGCAAAATGATGAAAATATGTCTCAAAACAGTACACATGAAATATCAGGTTCGGACAGCGAGGGAAAATCGCATGCAGAATTTGAACCATCGCATGCAGAATCTGAACCGGGATCCACTTCCTCACGTCATGTGCGATTAGGTTCTGGAACTGACTACGTTGCGTCATCACCTTTTGCATCCACTCCCACGTCGTCACGTTCTGTATCCGCTCATGTACCTCAACAGCAATGTAAATTAGTACTATGTACTTGCTAATCTATCATCTGTATGCAACATAACTCAACTCTATCAGTCCTATTCTAGAAATGTCCTCTATACGCAAAGATACAATGAACAAAATATTAAGGCTGTTGTGTTTGCAGATGGAACATGTCAATTTAACATATGTATAAATATTTCTTGCAGTGTTCACTGTCAACATTGCATCATGGACTCGCATGACTCAGGAAGTATAAAATATTAACTGATCAAACTGCTTCACTCTGGCTCAAAAACCGCTGGATGCATCTTAATAAATTCTTATATGTTATTGCAGAATGCAAAGTAAAAAGAGATCATAGAATTATGATGTGCTGCTAACCATGGGCCACTTCCTCCAACGAAGATTGAAGAAACTATGACAGTTGCGCTTACAACTTGAAAAAAGAAGGACATGTGCAGCATCCGGCTTAGTATGGCATCCACTATATACTTCAACAACAATGTAAATTAGTACTATGTACTTGCTAATCTATCATCTGTATACAACATAACTCAACTCTATCAGTTCTCTAAATCACGGCAGCACTAACCAGATTCAGTAGGAACAGATGGCACATCGTCAGCTAGACGCTTGCCCAGTCGTATTTCCCGTCGTCTTGCTTCCAGGTCGGACGACGTAAGCATGGAGACGGATTGATTTGAAACAGCAGGCAATGCAGAGTTCGTGCGCGCCGTAAGACCTGAAGGAACCGGCGTAGAAGAGAGGGTACGAAGCGGCAAAGGAGCAGAATTACCTGGAATTTCGTCCAAACCACGCCGCCGGCGGGAGCGAGACAGAAACAGCGAACAGGTAGGGAAATGAGATTGGATTGCAACCGAAGGAACCTCTTCAACGGGCAAGCTGGGCTGCGATACGACAGCAAGAACGGAAGGAGGATGCGGGAGACGGCAATCGGCCGGAACGCCATGGGGCGAGCCCTCCAACAGGCCAGGAAATCGAGAAGGCATAGAAAATTTAGAGTCGGAGGCGTCGCCCGAGAATAGAACACGGCCGCAACCACGAGGACGACGCGGGAGAGCAGGAATCGATACAGAGGACACATCTGCTAAACCACGCCGACGTTGGGGAGGAGGAGATGTGGCAAGAGGACGGGGACGGCGTGCAGGGGACGGAGATGGAGTCGGCAGGACAGGGGCGTCCGCCGAGCGGCGGCGCCGCCTTTGTGGCGAAGGAGGCGAGGCAGAAGGAGAGCGTGGGCGCCTCCGGGCAGCAGCAGCGTGAGCAGGCATAGAGAACCCTGTGAAGAAAACGATGACCACAACCGGCCAGGGCTGAGCGATAAGAAGAAAGCTCATCGTCGGAAGAGTCCGCATATGGCACTGTAAGCAAGTTTGAACATCAACACAGTGCATTAGCAAGCCAGTAATTTAAACTTCATCTGCTTGCTAGCATTAAATGTATTTAGTAAACCCACTCTTCCACATTGGCATAACATTATACTCTTCCACGAATGCTGGCTTTTAAGAGCACGTCTCTGGCGCGTTGGTACATCAATATACCTATTCTAGAAATGTCCTCTATACACAAAGATACAATGAACAAAATATTAAGGCTGTTGTGTTTGCAGATGGAACATGTCAATTTAACACATGTATAAATATTTCTTGCAGTGTTCACTGTCAACACTGCATCATGGACTCACATGACTCAAGAAGTATAAAATATTAACTGATCAAACCGCTTCACTCTGGCTCAAAAACCGTTGGATGCATCTTAATAAATTCTTACATGTTATTGCAGAATGCAAAGTAAAAAGAGATCATAGAATTATGATTTGCTGCTAACCATGGGCCACTTCCTCCAACGAAGATTGAAGAAACTATGACACTTGCGCTTACAACTTGAAAAAAGAAGGACATGTGCAGCATCTGGCTTAGTATGACATCCACTATATACCTCAACAGCAATGTAAATTAGTACTATGTACTTGCTAATCTATCATCTGTATGCAACATAACTCAACTCTATCAGTCCTATTCTAGAAATGTCCTCTATACACAAAGATACAATGAACAAAATATTAAGGCTGTTGTGTTTGCAGATGGAACATGTCAATTTAACATATGTATAAATATTTCTTGCAGTGTTCACTGTCAACATTGCATCATGGACTCGCATGACTCAGGAAGTATAAAATATTAACTGATCAAACCGCTTCACTCTGGCTCAAAAACCGCTGGATGCATCTTAATAAATTCTTATATGTTATTGCAGAATGCAAAGTAAAAAGAGATCATAGAATTATGATGTGCTGCTAACCATGGGCCACTTCCTCCAACGAAGATTGAAGAAACTATGACAGTTGCGCTTACAACTTGAAAAAAGAAGGACATGTGCAGCATCCGGCTTAGTATGGCATCCACTATATACTTCAACAACAATGTAAATTAGTACTATGTACTTGCTAATCTATCATCTGTATACAACATAACTCAACTCTATCAGTTCTCTAAATCACGGCAGCACTAACCAGATTCAGTAGGAACAGATGGCACATCGTCAGCTAGACGCTTGCCCAGTCGTATTTCCTGTCGTCTTGCTTCCAGGTCGGACGACGTAAGCATGGAGACGGGACAACGTAAGCATGGAGACGGATTGATTTGAAACAGCAGGCAATGCAGAGTTCGTGCGCGCCGTAAGACCTGAAGGAACCGGCGTAGAAGAGAGGGTACGGAGCGACAAAGGAGCAGAATTACCTGGAATTTCGTCCAAACCACGCCGCCGGCGGGAGCGAGACAGAAACAGCGAACAGGTAGGGAAATGAGATTGGATTGCAACCGAAGGAACCTCTTCAACGGGCAAGCTGGGCTGCGTCTGACGGCAAACGGAAGGAGGATGCGGGAGACGGCAATCGGCCGGAACGCCATGGGGCGAGCCCTCCAACAGGCCAGGAAATCGAGAAGGCATAGAAAATTTAGAGTCGGAGGCGTCGCCCGAGAATAGAACACGGCCGCGACCACGAGGACGATGCGGGAGAGCAGGAATCAATACAGAGGACACATCTGCTAAACCACGCCGACGTTGGGGAGGAGGAGATGTGGCAAGAGGACGGGGACGACATGCAGGGGACGGAGATGGAGTCGGCGGGACAGGGGCGTCCGCCGAGCGGCGGCGCCGCCTTTGTGGCGAAGGAGGCGAGGCAGAAGGAGAGCATGGGCGCCTCCGGGCAGCAGCAGCGTGAGCAGGCATAGAGAACCCTGTGAAGAAAACGATGACCACAACATCAGAATCGTCGGAGGAAAACAGCAATCCAAAAATCTGTAGCAAATCGGATGGAAGGGAACAAAGTAACGACGAAGCAGCAGAAGGAACTAACCAGGATCGTGGCAGGGCAATGAGGGAGGAACACCAATTGGAGAGGAGAGCAGCGCCGCATCCAAATCGGCGAGGGGAAATAAAGGAGCAGCCGCCGAAGGAGGAGATAGCGAGGAGGAGAAATAAGCGGCGGCTGACCACGTACACAGAACGACTCGAGTCGTGGCAAGGCCGCAGAGCACGGAGAGATATATGTACGGGCATCCAAACAGCAAAAACGAACGGGAGGAGGCTAGCTCAGATCACTGTGCGGTACCGTAGACATCTACAGTAACCCAGCGTACCCGCGCTTAGAGGACGCTAATAACGTGGGCCTTAATATATTTAGAGATGTCCGAGGGAATCTCTGTTGGAATTTGTCCGTTTGAATTTGGTGAGTTTTAAGCTGTTGGTCCATTAGATAAATTCTGAAATTTATTTTGGCCCATTTGTACATGGTAGCATATGACTGTGCTAGTGGTGCCAAAGTTTAATCCCACATTGCTAGTTGAGTGAGAGTTACACCTTCTTATATATTAGGCTGTTCCATCACTCACTAAGGTATGAGAAGAAGAGCAGCTCTCACACACTCCTCCGACGCTGCCCGCCTCACCTCGTCACGACGCGATGCGCCGCGCGCCGCGGGTTGCGGGTTGCGGGAATTCCGCCGAGTCAAGCTTTATTTTTGATAGTCAGGAAAATTAATCTTGGATTAATTATGAGTCATTAACGGATGGGTTAATTAGTCAACCGTTTCCAGTCTTTATGAGACGTGGGTTGTTACCGACTCGGACATGGGCTGAACCCCACAATCTCCCTGACTTGCGCTATATAAGCGTCTGCGCTAAACCTAATCGGCACAGCTTACAACATGCGTCTCTTTCCAGTCTATTGCGCCGCCGCCTTCGTCTTCCCCATCCCGGCTTGCGACGTGCACCACAGATCGAGACAGTAGGCCTCTGGAACCCTGCCTTCTTGTGAACCTGTACGGGTGAGGAGCAATCAGGTTTTTGGGGAGCGCTTTCGTGCGACTACTGACTCCATCATGAGCGACTCCTTTCCCGATGAGGACTTCTTCCCGGACATCAGCAGACTCTACATCGATGACATGGCCGACGATGCTGCTACCACCGCTGTGGCTACCGCTGGTGCCACCGCCGCGGCTACTGCTGCCGCTGCTATACCGTACGTAATCCTGAACTTTCTACTTCAGATTCTGCTAGAGTTCTTTATTCTAGCGTTTGGTGTAGATGTGATAGATTTATCTTACTTAGATGTAATATGTTCATCTAATTTGTTAATCTACATGATTAGTTCTGCTACTGTCTGTATGATCACGCTTTATCAGTTTATTATTCGGATTAAATCATATGGATTATTGCTTATATTTTCACGCGTGGGATACGCTCGAGGACAAGTTTGGGGTCTCGGACGCTGACACTGAGTTGTATGTCATGGCGCAATTCTATGACTACAAGATGGTTGATGAGCGCTCCGTCGTTGAGCAAGCTCACGAGATACAATCACTTGCCAAAGAACTTGAGCAGTTCAAGTATACCTTAAAAACAAATTTGTGGCCGGAGGCATTATTGCCAAGCTTCCTCCCATGCAGAGGAACTTTGCTACTTCTCTGAAACATAAGAGACAAGAGTTTTCCGTTACGGATCTCATTGGGTCTCTTCATGTAGAAGAGAAGGTGAGAGCAAAGGACACACGTGCTCGAGGATTTGAGGGAGCTTCTAGTGCCAATTTGGTACAGAAGAAAAACTCCCAATCCCACAAGTTCAAGAATAAGAATAAATCTGATGACAAAGGAAAGTTTGATGGCAAGAACAAGATCACTCACTCAACCAACTTCAAGAGGAAAAATGATAAGAAGAAAGGCTCTTGCCACGTGTGTGGTGATCCTGATCATTGGGCTCCTAGCTTCCCTAATCGCTTTGACAAGCAGCAACATGGGAACAGCGGCAAGACCACTAATATTGTTATTAGTGATATTGAGATAAAGGACCTTGGGTATAGTATTTTATCTACTATCCTTTCAGTATGTCATTCTCCTGATTGGTGGATTGACACGGGTGCTAATACACATGTATGTTCTGATATTTCCATGTTCTCTTCTTATCAGGTCTCAAGGATTGACACGGGTGCTAATACCCGTGCTTCTGTTCATGGTGTTGGTACGGTAAATCTGAAGTTTACTTCGGAGAAGACCGTACAACTGAAGAATATGCAGCATGTTCCCTCCATCAATAAGAATCTCGTCAGCGGATCGCTTATGTGTCGAGATGGCTTTAAGTTGATTTTTGAGTCCAATGAAGTTGTAATTTCTAAGTATGTACAATTTGTTGGAAAAGGGTATAAGTGCGGAGGTCTGTTCCGTTTATCTTTGTCACACTCATGTACTAAAGTTATTAATCATGTTTGCAATGGTAATGAGTATAATATTTGGCATTCACGACTTTGTGATATTAACTTTGGTTGCATAACACGGCTAGCCAATATGACTTTAATTCCGAAATTTACCACTGTCAAAGGTTCTAAGTGCCAAGTTTATGTGCAAGCAAAGCAACCCCGCAAGTCTCATACGGCTGCGGAACCGAGAAACTTAGCACCACTAGAACTTATACATTCAGATCTTTGTGAGATGAATGGTGTGTTGACACGTGGTGGAAAAAGATACTTTATGACGTTGATTGATGACTCCACTAGATACTGCTACGTTTATCTTCTGAAATCTAAAGATGAAGCTTTTAATTACTTCAAAAACTATAAGGCTGAAGCAGAAAACCAACTTGATCTTAAAATCAAGAGGCTAAGGTCGGATCATGGTGGAGAGTATTTTTCGAATGAATTTGATTTATTCTTTACGGAACATGGTATTATCCATGAGAGAACGCCTCCCTACTCACCTCAGTCAAATGGGGTGGCCGAAAGAAAGAACCACACTCTAACTGATTTGGTTAATGCCATGTTAGATACATCGGGTCTTTCCAAGGAATGGTGGGGGGAGGCACTAATGATTGCATGTCATATCCTAAATCGTGTTCCCGTAAAGGATAAAACCATGACTCTATTTGAGGAATGGGAGAAGAAAAGGCTTAAAATCTCTTACTTACGAACTTGGGGATGTTTGGCGAAAGTTAATATTCCAATACCCAAGAAGCGAAAGCTTGGACCAAAAATCGTGGATTGTGTTTTTCTAGGATATACTTTTCATAGCATTGGCTATAGATTTTTGATAGTAAAATCTGAGGTATCCGACATGCATGTTGGTATGATTATGGAGTCGAATGATGCGACTTTATTTGAGGACTTCTTTCCCATGAAAGGTATGTCTAGCTCATCAAATCAGGAGATGACTAGTTCATCTAGTCAGGAATTTGTTATAATTCCTGAAACCACTATGCCGATAGAACACTATGATGATCCTGTGGAGGACAACAATGAAGCTCCTAAAAGGAGCAAGCGACAAAGGATTGCAAAGTCATTTGGTGATGATTTCATTGTGTACCTTGTGGATGATACTCCCACTTCTATTTTAGAATCCTATGCATCTCAAGATGCTGACTACTGGAAAGAAGTTATCCGTAACGAGATGGATTCTATCTTAGCTAATGGAACGTGGGAGGTCACTAATCATCGTTATGGGTGTAAGCCTGTAGGATGTAAGTGGGTGTTCAAGAAAAAGCTTAGACCTGATGGTACTATTGAAAAGTACAAGGCATGTCTTGTGGACAAGGGTTATACCCAGAAAGAAGGTGAAGATTTCTTCAATACCTACTCACCCGTATCCAGATTGACCACCATTCGAGTACTACTATCCTTGGCTGCCTCGCATGGTCTTCTTGTTCATCAAATGGACGTTAAGACAACTTTTCTAAATGGAGAGCTAGATGAGGAAATTTATATGGAGCAACCTGATAGATTTGTAGTAGATGGTCAAGAAGGAAAGGTGTGTAAGTTAGTGAAGTCTTTATATGGTCTTAAGAAAGCTCCTAAGAAGTAACACGAGAAGTTTGAAAGAACTTTAAGCGCTGAAGGCTTTGTCGTAAACGAAGCTGATAAGTGTGTGTACTATCGCCAAGGTGGGGGCGAGGGAGTTATTATGTGTCTCTATGTCAATGACATATTGATATTCGGGACCAACCTCGCTGTTATTGAGGAGGTCAAATAGTTCCTATCTCGCTGCTTTGAGATGAAGGACTTGGGAGTGGATGATGTAATCTTAAACATCAAGCTACTAAAGGATGATAATGGTGGGATTACACTGCTTCAATCCCACTACGTGGAAAAGATATTGAGTCGCTTTGGGTATAGCGACTACAAGTCTTCTCCAACGCCTTATGATCCAAGTGTGCTACTTCAAAAGAATCGAAGGAATGCTAAAGATCAATTGAGATATTCTCAAATCATTGGCTCGCTCATGTATTTAGCCAGCGCTATGAGGCCTGACATCTCCTTTGCTGTAAGCAAACTGAGTCGATTTGTGTCAATCCTGGAGATGATCATTGGCATGCTCTTGTGAGAGTTTTGCGCTATTTGAAAGGCACTGCGAGTTATGGTATTCAGTATACTGGGTATCCTCAAGTACTTGAGGGTTATAGTGATTCAAACTGGATATCTGATACTGATGAGATTAAGGCCACAAGTGGTTATTTGTTTACACTTGGTGGTGGAGCTGTTTCTTGGAAGTCTTGCAAGCAGACCATCTTAACGAGGTCAACTATGGAAGCAGAACTCACAGCATTAGACATAACCACTGTTGAAGCAGAGTGGCTTCATGAGTTTTTGATGGACTTATCTGTGGTTGAAAAACCAATACCCACCATCCCGATGAACTGTGATAATCAAACTGTGATCATCAAAGTAAACAGTTCTAAGGATAATATGAAGTCATCAAGGCATGTGAAGAGGAGATTGAAATCTGTCAGGAAACTGAGAAACTCCAGAGTTATTGCATTGAATTATATCCAAACATCTAAGAACTTAGGAGATCCCTCTACAAAGGGTTTATCATGTAATGTGATAGATAATGCATCGAGGGAGATGGGTTTGAGAACCACACAATTAGTTGTCCGCAGTGGTAACCCACTCTATGTGATCGGAGATCCCGTGAATTAGAGCCGCGAGACAAGCTGTTGATCAGCTGAGAGGAGAGTATGCCCATATTATATTTACATCTCCATAAAATGCAATACTCTCTTATTCTGCATGGAAGGTTGATATTTATCTTAATGTGTTCCAAGTGGCTTTTCTAAGCAGAGATGTTATCCTGCAGAACATCTATTGAGGAACACACCTATATGAGTCTGACTGTTAAATGTCGCAGTCCGTGAGAGTTGGGTGCTCTCTAATAAACTCATGAAAGGCCCTGGAGTATGACGCATAAGCTCCAAACCACGGGAAGCCTGCAGCGACCTGCAGTCTAGATTTTGTGTGAAACTAGTGTGTAGAAAACTTGTAGTTCAAGGAATAGTCCACTATTCAAGTTGCCAGCTAGTGTAGCATGAAGTTTAACATGGAAGTTCAACTTAACAGTCTCCACTACATACCTGTATATAAAACAATATTCAAGAATGGAAGAGAGGTAATGTGGCAATGAGACTTTGTGGGGGATTGTTGGAATTTGGTGAGTTTTGGGCTATTGGCCCATTAGACAAATTCTGAAATTCTCTTTGGCCCATTTGTGCATGGCAGCATATGGCTGTGCTAGTGGTGCCAAAGTTTAGTTCCACATTGCTAGTTGAGTGAGAGTTACACCTCCTTATATACTAGGCTGTTCCACCACCCACTAAGGTGTGAGAAGAAGAGCAGCTCTCGCGCACTCCTTGTTGGGGGGATACCCCCGGGTAGGGTCACGCCGGGGTATAGAGGCCGAGTTAGCCGAGGTACGACAAGGTCAAATCGTATGCTGGTCGAGTCACCTCAAGGAAGGCCGACTTACGGGATGACCCGAACCGGAGGATGTCCACCTGACTATGTCCCAGCCGACGTATGTCGTATGCCGACAGGATATTTGTAACTTGTATGCAGGTACCTATGGAGTCGGGTTAACCAGGCCTGATCCGGGTTATACCAGGCTTGCAAGAGAAGGAAGGTATCTCGCTGGTCAAAAGGTGACCTCTGTACGCAGGAGCATGAGCAAAGCGAACAGAGGGAGGGACCAGCGGGGCGTGGCCGACAAAGGTGACATTGCCTATGTCGGCTGATGTTGGCGCCGCAGAGGGTTACGTACCCTCTGCATGGCTTACGACGGCAAAAGAAGACCCGATCAGTTTGCTATTTTGGGAGAGGCATATTCCAAGGAATATTCCTCCACATATGCCCTAGTTGGCAACCTAGCCTCCCCTTTATAAGGAGCGCTAGGGCCTCTGTAGAAGGGGTTGGCAATTGAGTAGTTGGTTCACTGGGAGATAGGTAGTGGTGAGAGTAAGAGAGCTTCTTCTTCCTCCTCTCCCCAATACAGCTCAAGGAGCATCTGAAAACCTTGTGAACTTGGAGAATACAAAGCACTTGTGTGTGGAATAACCACACTATCCCTCCCTGGATTCCTCTAGTGCATATTGGCCCCACCTTTAGCCTATCCATGGCATCTGCCGTGACACCACCATGACAGTTGGCGCCCACCGTGGGGCTAGCGGCGCTAGCAGGAGTGAAGATCTGGACGGGAAGCATCATCGGCAACGGCGAGCGCATCGTCTCCAGGCTCGTTCAGCGCTTTGGAGCGCTGGACTACGTCAGCGACAATGCTGGTTGCTTCGGCAAGCGGCCTCCACCACGCAATGGCGTCTTCGTCAAGCTTGGCGCCCACAGGATCTACGTCAGCGTCGATGTGTCTTGCGTTCACCCGTGACACGTCGTCGAGGGAGGCGAGCCACCGCTTAGCGTGGCCAACGGTGCACGTATCACTCGCTCCCCTGACCGCGCTGAGGTGATGATGACACCGCCTGACGCTGGCGCAAGCAAGGATCCGGCACCAGATCCGGAGGTAACACCCAAGGCGCCTAGGAAAAGTAGAGGTCCTCCACTAGAGAGGCCAGAAAATGTGCTGCAACAGGCGATAGATAGCTTGGCAAGCCCCATAGCACCAGTGGTAGATCCGACTCAGGCACAGGCCGAGTTGGAGGAAACTAGGCAGAAAATACTAGAGGGTGCAAAAAAGATAGCCACGGCTCAGCAGTCGTTGAATATGACGCTGCGCAAGTACGCAAGAGCAAATAAAGTAGATGCTGTAAAAGTAAAAGGGAGAAACCTCATTAGTGAGATGAACAAAGAGGGTGACACTAGAGTTGAGGAATCAGAGAACATTTTGTCCATAGGGCTTGATACATTGCAAATGTATCTATAAGTTTTGATGTTCCATGCTTGGTTTTATCCACTTTCTTGTGTTTTGTTCCAACTTTGGAGTACTTTTCATATGATTTCTTGGACTAACCTATTAACAAGAGCCACGATTGCCCGGCCTGTTTTCTGCTGTTTTTGGTTCTAGGAAAGTCAGAAAATGAATATTCTCAGAATTGGACGGGACAAAAGCCAAAGTGCCTATTTTTTCGAAAGGGATCAAGTGCCAGAATACGAGACGGAGAAGGTCCAGGGGCCGGCCACACCACCTGGCCGCGCGGCCAGGCTGGGCCTGCGCCAGGGGATGGTGAGGCCAGCCCTGACACCCCCTTGGCCTCTCCTTCCGCCTATAAGTTGCCCTCGAGATGAAAACCCTAGGTACCCGATCAAAAATCCATGAAAGAGTCTATAGCCGCCGTCATCTCCATCCCTCGATCGGGAGGGATCTGAAGCTCTTCCTGGCACCCTGCCAGAGAGGGGAATTCACCCTGGAGGCCTTCTTCATCACCATGCAAGCCTCCGGTGTGATGCGTGAGTAGTTCATCCTTGGACTACGGATCCATGTAGTAGCTAGATGGCTGGTTCTCCCCCTTTGTGCTTTCATGTTTAGATCTTGTGAGCTCCGTTCATGATCAAGATCATCTATTTGTATTCATACATGTTGTGTTTGCGGGGATCCGATGGATATTGAGATGCTATTTCAGATTGATTATTGATTCTATCATGTCTTTGTTATTTGAGATCTTGCATGCTTTCCGTTGTTAGTAGCTATCTTGGACAAGTAGATGCTAGCAACTCCAAGAGTTAGTATTTATGCTCGATAGTGGGTTCATGCCTCTAGTAATCTGGGGAAGTGACAGAAATCTCTAAGGTACTAGATGTGCTATTGCTACTAGGGAGAAAACAACAACCCTTTGTTCATAGAACAATCGTATTGTTTACTTTACACGTAGTTCGTAAAGCAATAATATATTGCTTGCAACTTAATACTAGAGGGGGTTCGGATGATAACCTGAAGGTGGATTATTAGTCATAGATGCAGTTGGATGGCGGTCTATGTATTATGTTGTAATGCCCAATCAAGTCTCAAAGGATTCAAGATGATTAGTATATGCATGTATTGCTTTCTCAGTGTTTGTCAATTGCCCCGCTGTAATTTGTTCACCCAGCATGTTATCTATCTTAAGGAGAGCCACCTCTAGTGAACTATGGATCCCAGTCCTTTTTCTTTACATACAATCTACAATCTTTTACTGCTTTGTGTTTACTTTCTGCAAACTTTTACTTCTTTCCATTCGATACGTTTAATCATTTGTTTTCCACAAAACACGGTGAGATTGACAACCTCATCGCAAGTTGGGGACAAAGTTCTGTGGTTGTGTTGTGTAGGTCTCCACGTTGCTACTAGCACCGGTAGTGCGCCCTGCCAAAGCTCAGCTAGTAACACCTTTGGGGTGTTTCCTTGCTCCTACTGGTTCGATTAAACCTTGGTTTCATAACTGAGGGAAAACTTACTGCTGTGCTCATCGTACCTTCCTCTTGGGGTTCCCAACAAGCTCTACGTTAAAAGTCGAGCGCATCAAGATTTTTTGGCGCCGTTGCCGGGGAGTCAAGAACATCTTCACAAGTGGAGTCCCTCATAACCAATCTCTTTACTTTGTTATTTTTGTTTTGCTTAGTTTCTTTTTGCTTTGTTTGCTTGTTTTCTTCTTCAAAAAACACAAAAAAAATAGTTTTAATTGTTTGCTTTCTTATTTGAAAACCCCAAAAAATGACTACTCTTGAAAACACTAAGTTGTGTGACTTCACTAGCACCAACAACAATGATTTTATGAGCACACCTATTGCTCCACCTGTGGCTGAAAATACTTTCTTTGAGACAAAACCTGCTTTGCTCAATCTTGTTATGAGAGAACAATTTTCTGGTATTGGTAATGAAGATGCTGCTTCCCATCTAAATAACTTTGTTGAACTTTGTGAGATGCAAAAGCATAGGGATATGGATGGTGATATTATTAAGCTAAAATTGTTTCCTTTCTCTTTGAGAGGAAAAGCTAAAGAATGGTTGAATTCCTTAACTAGGAATAGTATTGATTCTTGGACTAAGTGCAAAGATGCTTTTATTGGAAAAATACTATCCTCCTGCTAAGACTATATCCATGAGAAGTGAAATGATGAAGTTTAAACAACTTGGTAATGAGCATGTTGCTCAAGCTTGGGAAAGAATGAAATCTTTGGTAAAGAATTGTCCCACTCATGGACTAACTGCTTGGATGATCATCCAAAAAATTTATGCAGGATTGAACTATTCTTCAAGGAACCTATTGGATTCAGCTGCTGGAGGTACCTTTATGACCATCACTTTGGGTGCCGCAACAAAACTTCTGGACAATATGATGGTTAATTATTCTGAATGGCATACTGAGAGAGCTCCACAAGGTAAGAAGGTAAATTCTGTTGAGGAAACTTCCTCCTTGAGTGATAAGATTGATATTATTATGTCTATGCTTGTTAATGGGAAAGCCCATATTGATCCAAATAATGTTCCTCTAGCTTATTTGGTTGCTCAAGAAGAGCAAGTTGATGTGAACTTCATAATAAATAACAACTTTGGCAACAACGCTTATGGTAATAATGCTTATAGGAACAATTGTAACAACAATTATAAGCCATATCCTCCCAACAATGGTAATGCTTATGGAAATTCTTACAACAATAATAAGAGTGCTCCCTCTGAACTTGAAGTTATGCTTAAAGAGTTTATTAGTAAACAAACTGCTTTCAATAAAACTATTGAGGAAAAACTCTCTAATGCTGAAAGAAATATAGCATCTTTAGCTGAAGCTCAAACTACTTTGAATAAAATGGCTGCTAAACCTGAAACTAATGAGAATCCCTTTGTAGCCACTAATGCTATACAGGTAAGAATTGATGAAAATGTTAGACTATTAGCTGAATTACATGCTAAGTGGGAAAGAGAAGATGAAATTGCTAGAAACATTAGTGTTTCTACTATCACCACCACTAGTGTTGAGGCTACTAATAGTTCTACTACTTTAGATGATAAATTTGATTTTGATCTTGATGGTTGCAATATCTCTGAAGTTACTAAGTTCCTACAAAAGCTTGCAAAAAGTCCTAATGCTAGTGCTATGAACATGGCTTTTACAAAACACATTACCGATGCTCTCATAAAGATTAAAGAAGAAAAGATGAAACATAAAGCTTCTATTCCTATAAAGCAAGAAGATGGTTGGGAACCCATCATTAATATGAAAGTGAATGACTTTGATTTCAAAGCTTTGTGTGATCTTGATAGTAGTGTTTCTATTATGCCTAGAAGGATTTATGATATGCTTGATTTGCCTCCTCTTGAAGATTGTTATTTGAATGTCCCACTTGATGCTAATGCTAAAAAGAAACTCATCGGGAGTCTTAATGATGTTCTTATTATGGTTAACGATTCCTATGTCCCTGTTGATTTCTATGTTTTGGATGTTGAATACAATGCTTCTTGTCCTATTACTTTGGGAAGACCTTTTATTAGAACTGTTGGTGTCATCATTGATATGAAAGAAGGCACCATTAAATATCAACTCCCACTCAAGAAAGGTATAGAACACTTCCCTAAAAAGAGAAAAAAGATTTCTTTTGCTTCTCCTATGAAAACAAAATTTGGTCTTAATGCTTCTTCATTTGAGAACACTTGATTCTTTCTTTGCCTCTTATCCCTAACTTAAAGGCGTTAAAGAAAAGTACTTGTTGGGAGATAACCCAAGAGGTTTAGTTGAGTCTTGAAAGTTATTGCCTCTGTAATAACCTCTCCTTATCCTTTTTATTTGCTTTTTGTGCCAAGAGTAACCTCTAATGAGAGTGAAGTAATGATTGGGAAAGTTGCTGTCCTGAAACAGATTTTTGTGCTTCACCGTAAAACTTCCTGAGAGAGCTCTGTATGTCGGATTGAGCTGTAATTTTTTTTTCTTCTGCCCAGGTTGTTCTCTAACTTTTGTTAGTTCAACACTTTTTGATTTGAGCAACAGAAGGTCTTCGAAAAAATTCGTCTTTAACTGCTGGTCTGTTTTGACAGATTTCTGCCATTTTCTGCATTTGCTTCTTGTTAGTTCCTTCTTGAGTTCCTTTGGGGAATTGAGATTTTTGAGGTAAGTGCTACAGTAGCTAGTGTTCTAATGGAAGTTTATTTGGTGTTAGAACTGAACCTTAAGACTTATTTATCTTAAGTGCACTAATGTTGCTAATGAGATTGTTTGAAGTTTTGTATGAAGGAAAAATTTCAGGTGTATAGAAGGAATGAGTAATGAGATGAAGGATGGAATAAATCTCAAGATTAGGGATGCCACGCGTGTCACCCCAAGAAATATCCAAGAAGTACAAGCGTCAAATCTTGGGGATGCCCAAGGCATCCCCTTCTTCATCAATAAAAAATCCAGGTTTCTTCCAAACGCTTCATTTTTATTGTTTCATGCACAGTTGTGTTTTTCTTGGAGTGTCTTCTTTTTCGTTTTGTTTTTTTAGTTTGCTTGGTTTGCTTAGTTTTCTGAATAAGTTGGTTGGACCCCCTCTTTCATACATTGGTTTGCAATTAGTTTGGTTTGGTTTGGAAAAGAGTAGGAAAGATCATGCTTATGTGGTAAAAAGAGCTCGTTTTTGACAGTGGCTATGCTTTGTCATGCCATGCTTGATATTGTTTTGGCTTTATGCTTAGTATTCTTTGCTGTAGCATGACTTGTTATAAACAATTGAGATTGCTTAATGTGCCTTGGATGAATCATGCGTTGTTTTAGCATATTAAAGCATAGTATAGTGGTATTCTCCTTTGATGCTTTATTTGGGTTGACTTGGCACATGCTCACACCATGTTATGACTGTCACAAGTCACCATAGCCTTTATGATCCTTTAGTTTTCAACTTGTAGTATCACTTTATGCTTTGATCAATGATGTTTTGTCGCTCTGCATGATTATGGCCATTATTGCTCTCTTAGTTTGTCGCTCCTAGTCTTTTGCTAGCCTCCACAACCAAGTATGAGTTCCACTCATGCATCCAACTCCCTAAACCAAGTTATTCCAAAGAGTCCACCATACCTACCTACTAGCTTATGCTATTCCAAGTATATTCATGCTTTTGTTTACCTTCCACTTGTTATGAGAAAACTAGTGATTAAAGCTCTCACGAACTTGATGGCACACTTTACTTTATTGCCTCTAATAAACTTGAACCATTGGGTCCTTCTTTGTTGCGTATATGCTTGCGCTTTATAAGTTGAAATTAGCATAAACATGTTTCATGGGGAACGCTTTTAACATTGCACTTGTACTTTTTAACCATTTGATATCATGTTCTTTTGCTTACGGATCACGGCGTTGTGAAATAAAAGTGGAACTTGTAAGATCATGGAGTTTGTATGTGTGTTAGAGAAAGCGCTGGGCTAGCCTAAGCCATGCCTAATCATGGTGGAAACTTGCAGCATCACCATAATGAGCACTCTATGAAGCATCCTCAATAAAAACCTATGCAAATAGCAAATAAAAGATCACTGAGATGCTCATTGTCCTTGCCTTGTCATTTTGATTATGGGAAAGCTCCGTATCATGTGCAAGGGTACCAGTTAGCGGTTCTTAATGATACACATATACTTACAATGAGAAGAGCTTACTCGTGACTGAAGTTGAGTAGCATGAGGATCGGTCTTCGTAAGTAAGGGGCATGAGATTTCAGTTTATAACTTGTCAAGCATATCCTCTTAGTTGTGTCACTTTAACCTTAATCGCCTTAAAGATGCTTATGCTAGGGGCAATGAGAGCTGAAAGCTATAAGTACCATAATTTTTGGAAACTCTTTATGAGACTTGAATCCCTACTTCCTTTTACAAAAGTCCTTTCTTCCACCATTATATTGAGTCTCCACCTTCTACCTTTATGCACCTACTTTGAGAGCATAGTGGCCATTCTTAGTTCTATGTGCATTGTCCCAAGACTAGTTGATTGATGCATAACTTGTTATTGCTTGTTTGAAACTATTGTATCTAGTAACTCTTATGAACTTTGAAGGTGTCCTATGCATTTATACTTGCTACTCTATTGAGGGACAAGCTGAATACTATTATGCTATGTTTTCTTTATGTGAAACAAACGTCTTGCAAAGCATGTTATTCATGAATCTTTTGTTTGTGCCTTTTCATGTTGCATCATAGTTTCTTTGCTTATTGCTAGAACTTTGTCTTTCATGTTATGATTGAAGTACTATGATCCCAGCTTTGAATGTTTTGGAAATACTTTGATCAAGTCTTTGATGGTGCATGTCACCTCAAAAATTATTTCTTTTTATCACTTACCTACTCGAGGACGAGCAGGAGTTAAGCTTGGGGATGTTGATACATTGCAAATGTATCTATAATTTTTGATGTTCCATGCTTGGTTTTATCCACTTTCTTGTGTTTTGTTCCAACGTTGGAGTACTTTTCATATGATTTCTTGGACTAACCTATTAACAAGAGCCACGATTATGCCTGTTTTCTGCTGTTTTTGGTTCTAGGAAAGTCAGAAAATGAATATTCTCGGAATTGGACGGGACAAAAGCCAAAGTGCCTATTTTTCCGGAAGGGATCAAGTGCCAGAATACGAGACGGAGAAGGGCCAGGGGCCGGCCACACCACCTGGCCGGGCGGCCAGGCTGGGCCCACGCTAGGGGGTGGTGAGGCTAGCCCTGGCACCCCCTCGGCCTCTCCTTCCGCCTACAAGTTGCCCTCGGGACGAAAACCCTAGGTACCTGATCAAAAATCCACGAAAGAGTCTGTAGCCGCCGTCATCTCCATCCCTAGATCGGGAGGGATCTGAAGCTCTTCCCGGCACCCTGCCGGAGAGGGGAATTCACCCTGGAGGCCTTCTTCATCACCATGCAAGCCTCCGGTGTGATGTGTGAGTAGTTCATCCTTGGACTACGGATCCATGTAGTAGCTAGATGGCTGGTTCTCCTCCTTTGTGCTTTCATGTTTAGATCTTGTGAGCTCCGTTCATGATCAAGATCATCTATTTGTATTCATACATGTTGTGTTTGCGGGGATCCGATGGATATTGAGATGCTATTTCAGATTGATTATTGATTCTATCATGTCTTTGTTATTTGAGATCTTGCATGCTTTCCGTTGTTAGTAGCTATCTTGGACAAGTAGATGCTAGCAACTCCAAGAGTTAGTATTTATGCTCGATAGTGGGTTCATGCCTCTAGTAATATGGGGAAGTGATAGAAATCTCTAAGGTACTAGATGTGCTGTTGCTACTAGGGAGAAAACAACAATCCTTTGTTCATAGAACAATCGTATTGTTTACTTTACACGCAGTTCGTAAAGCAATAATATGTTGCTTGCAACTTAATACTGGAGGGGGTTCGGATGATAACCTGAAGGTGGATTATTAGTCATAGATGCAGTTGGATGGCGGTCTATGTATTATGTTGTAATGCCCAATCAAGTCTCAAAGGAGTCAAGATGATTAGTATATGCATGTATTGCTTTCTCGGTGTTTGTCAATTGCCCCGCTGTAATTTCTTCACCCAGCATGTTATCTATCTTAAGGAGAGCCACCTCTAGTGAACTATGGATCCCGGTCCTTTTTCTTTACATACAATCTACAATCTTTTACTGCTTTGTGTTTACTTTCTGCAAACTTTTACTTCTTTCCATTCAATACGTTTAATCCTTTGTTTTCTGCAAAACATGGTGAGATTGACAACCTCATCGCAAGTTGGGGACAAAGTTCTGTGGTTGTGTTGTGAAGGTCTCCACGTTGCTACTAGCACCGGTAGTGCGCCCTGCCAAATCTCAGCTAGTGACACCTTTGGGGTGTTTCCTTGCTCCTACTGGTTCGATTAAACCTTGGTTTCATAACTGAGGGAAAACTTACTGCTGTGCTCATCGTACCTTCCTCTTGGGGTTCCCAACGAGCTCTACATTGAAAGTCGAGCGCATCAGGGCTGCCGAAGTACAGCACCCCGGCAAAGAACCTCAGAGCAGCAGATGCAGCTACATCCGAGTTAGAAGGTTTGACGGGTGAAGCCCGGCAAAGACAACAGGAGAGGGTCAACGATCTAGTTCGGATTGCTAACAGACAGAATGAAGAGTTTCTCAGGGCTAACCCGGCAAGAGCTGGGGCATCCAAGGTCGTTTACTCGGCAGTGGGAAACCCCGAGAAATCCGCTAGGGCTGCATCATCACCTCATGATGGCCCTAGAAGAGAGGAAGTGGTAACCTCGGCAAGGAGAAACAAACAGATAGTCCCGTATGACCCGGCAAGGGCAGGGAAAGGAAAAGCAGTGCAGGGAAATGAGGATCGACGGAGTGTCAGCCGAGGTGAAGCTGGCCGAGGAAACCACGACCAAAGCAATGCCGGTCAGGGAAACGCTGTAAACGGCAATGCCGGATAGCGTAACTCGGCGGATGCAGGGCAACCGCAGCAGCAGAATATACCACGGCAAGAGCGAAGTGCCGGCCAAGGTATGCAGTAGAGATGCGCTCCACAAGAGCAAGACAGATACAATGATGGTGATTCAGAAATGGTGAACGCAGGATACCCTAGGCCGGATTATCATGTGATAGGGTCAAGGTTGGGAAGCAGGAACTTGATGCCTGACGACGCCAGATTAAAGCTGGATCGGCTCTATAGGTCGGAGCAGATTGAGGGGCAAGGTCCTCCGGGTCCAGCGTGCTTTGGGCCCCGGATCATGAAGGAGCCTCCGGTACCTAATTTCTAGTTACCTAGAGGCACGAAAACAAATGACGGCATCACCAAGCCGGAGGATTGGCTGATTAACTACGCAACGACAGTGAAGATTGCAATAGGTAATTTGAGATGGGGAGTGATATACGTACCTCAGATGCTGGAGGGGCCAGCAAGGGTATGGTTAAACAATTTACCACCTGGTAGTATCAACTGTTGGATCGATTTTGAGGAAATGTTTGTCAGTAACTTCTCGAGCACGTATCAGAGGCCGAATAGGCCGTAGACCTTAGCGATGTGCAAGCATAGACCGAATAAAACAGACCAGGAGTTCCTAACTCGGCGGTGCAACGTAAGAAACTCGTGCGAGGGCGTGATTGAGTCTCAGTCCATAGCTTGGTTTGCACAAGGGTGTAGATATGCAAGCATGCTGTGGCAAAGGTTACAAAGGGATATACCAACTACACTAGCATAGACGATCCGGATTACTGATTCGTATGCTTTGGGTGATCCGACTCAACCCCGGCTTATATCAAACGAGTCAAATGAGGAGTACTATCAGCGAGATGGAGCCAGATCATCCCGGCGAAATGATTACCAGGGTAAGAGAAGAGATGATAGACGGATTACAGGTATAGTTCGCCACAAGGTGCTGCTGTAAATCAAGATCAACCCGAAGTAGGGAGTAATCAGCGTCAAAATGGAGGGCAACAATGGACTCCGAGAAATGATGGCAAAAAAACTTGGACGCCCGAACAAAAGAGACAGTGGCAAGAAAAGAAAGACCGGCCGAGGTATACGTATGAGGCAATGCTGGATCAGCCGTGCAAATTTCACACGCCAAATCCGAGTAACCCGGCGGGTCACACGACTCGGCAATGCGAGTGGATGAGGAAGATTGAACAAAGTGGTTCGGGGAATGCTCAGGAACCTCGGAACGATCAACCTCGACATATGGAGGTGAATGCAGTTATGCCGGCGGTGACGAGGTATATGCCTTGGTCGGATCAGGAAATTACCTGGAGTATCAAAGACCATCCCAAGCTCATGCCAAGTCCTGGTTCGTATGCACTAGTGCTAGACCCAACGTTCATCGGGCCAAATATCAATGTGAGATTCTCCAAGGTGCTGATCGACTATGGCAGCAGCATCAATATCATGTACGTGGATACAATGCGCAAGTTGGGTATCTCGGAGAACATGCTCCAAGCTACAAGGACAACTTTCTATGGCATTGTGCCAGGCATTTCCTGTGAACCAATTGGCAAAGTTCGGGTTGACGTATTGTTCGGCACGAGAGATAACTGCCGAACTAAGAATTTGGAGTTTAAGGTTGTGAACTTAGAAAGCGCATATCACGCGTTACTCGGCAGGCCAGCCCTGAACAAATTCATGGCAAGTACTCACATCAGTTACCTGAAGATGAAGTTACCTGGGCCAAATGGCGTAATTACCATAGCTGGGGACTTCCGACGCTCCATTGAGTGTGCGTCAGCCGGGTCTAACCTGGCCGAGTCACTCGTGATTGCACAAGAAAAAAGAAAGATCCAGGAAGTAGCGGCATTGGCTCAATCCGGGCAGCAGTATATGCCGGCGCTGAGTAACCCGCATGGAAGTGTCTCATTTCAAGCAACAAAGGACACGAAGAAAGTACCTGTTGATGATCTGTTCCCAGAGCGCACCGTAACAATTGGTGCCGGGTTAACTGACAAATAGGAAAGCGAACTCGTCAATTTCCTCCGTGAGAATCAAGATATCTTTGCTTGGTCCACACAGGACTTGCAAGGTGTTCTGAGGGAGTTGGCTGAGCACTCTTTACATGTAAGACCCAGAGCAAAGCCGGCGAAGCAACCTCTCCGCCGCTTCGCCGAAGACAGGAGAAAAGTCATTGGGGATGAGATAGCTCGGCTCCTCGCAACCGGGTTCATCATGGAAGTGCTTTATCCAGATTGGCTATCTAATCCGGTGCTGGTGGAAAAGAAGAAAGATGATCCAAATGTGGCAGTGGTTTGGCGTATGTGCATCGATTACAGGAACCTGAATAAGGCATGCCCAAAAGATCCATTCCCACTGCCAAGGATAGATCAGGTCATAGATTCTACTGCTGGGTGCGAGTTATTGTCGTTCATAGACGCATATTCTGGTTTCCACCAAATACCTCTGAACCCGAATGATCAAATAAAGACTGCATTTATTACCCCCTACGGGGCTTATTGCTATCGCACCATGCCTTTCGGTTTACGCAATGCAGGGGCAACATACCAAAGATGCATGCAAAAATGTTTACATGACCAAATGGGCCAAAATGTGCAAGTATATGTGGATGATGTGGTTATCAAAACCAAGGAAAGCAAAATGCTCCTTGATCATATCATGCAAACGTTCGCAAACCTAAGGAGGTTCCAAATGAAGCTTAACCCGGAGAAATGTACCTTCGGTGTCCCGACTGGAAAATTACTCGGATTTCTTGTCTCCAGCCAAGGTATCGAAGTTAACCCAACTAAAATCCGGGCCATAGAGCAAATGGAATTGCCAAAGTTCCTTAACGATGTCCAGAAGTTCAATGGTTGCCTGGCATCCTTAAGTCGGTTTGTATGTCGGTTGGGAGAAAATGCATTGCCTCTCTATCAACTAATGAAAAAGTCGGACAAGTTCGTATGGACGTCGCAGGCCAATGAAGCCTTCATTCAGTTAAAGAAAATGTTAGCCACTGCACCAGTGTTAGCCTCTCCACTATCAAAAGAGCCAATGTTGCTCTATATAGCCGCAACCAACCGGGTTGTAAGTGAAGTGATTGTGGTAGAGCGCGACGAGGAGGGTAAGTCAGTGCAAAGGCCAGTCTATTATTTGAGCGAGGTATTATCAGCTTCAAAGCAAAATTATCCTCACTATCAGAAGATGGCATATGGTGTGTATATGGCGGCTAAGAAGCTGAAGCACTATTTTGAAGAACACCCCATCAAAGTGATATGTGAGGCCCCCATATCTGAGATAATGAGCAACAAGGATGCGAGCGGCCGGATCACAAAATGGGCAATTGAGCTAGCCCCTTATGCTCCACAATACGATAGGAGAGATGCGATCAAGTCTCAGGCTGTGGCCGCTTTTTCATGGATTGGGACGAGATGCAATATGAGCCACCGTTGCCAGATCCGAACTACTGGAGAATGCATTTTGACGGATCAAAAACGAAAACCGGGTTAGGCGCCGGAGTTGTGCTTACCTCACCCAAGAAAGACCAGTTGAAGTATGTGCTGCAGATCCATTTCGCAGCATCAAATAATGTTGCGGAGTATGAAGCGCTTGTGCATGGACTCAAAGTGGCAAAAGAAGTGGGAATACGTCGAATCCAGTGCTTTGGTGACTCGGATCTGGTAGTTCAGCAAGTCTCAGGGCAATGGGATGCTTTGGATGCAAACATGGCATTGTACAGATTTCATGTGCAAAAGATATCAGGATACTTTGAGGGATGCGAGTTTCACCATGTACCTCGGCTAGAAAACGAGGCTACCGACATACTGTCAAAACTCGGATCAACTCGACAAGCGATTCCACCGGGTGTAGCATTAGAGCACCTTAGAAAGCCATCTATCAGGCCATCCCCAAAATCCGAGTCAATCTATATCCCGGCAAATCAGGAGTCGGAAGCTGTGCCCATGGACATTGATGTGGGAAGTGGTTCAGGAAACCCGGGGACTGCTTCGCAGAACCCGGGGACTGCGCAGTGTGATCCGGCTGAGGTTATGCCGGTGGATCAAATGGAAATTTACGAGGAGGTATTTCCGGTGCGAGCTATACCAGATTGGGCACTGCCCATATTCCAGTTCCTGAAGGATGGAATTTTTCCTAGTGAAGAAGTGCTCTCAAGGCAAATTCAGAGAAGGGCAAAGGCATACACGATTATCAATGCCGAGCTATACAAGAGAAGTGTCACGAATGTCCTCCAACGATGTGTTGATCTGGAAGAGGGGCTAGACATCCTCCGTGATATACACCAAGGGGAATGTGGGCATCACGCCTCGTCTAGATCCTTGGTAGCAAAAGCTTTCCGGCATGGGTTTTACTGGCCAAGTGCCTTAGAGCAAGCAGAGGATCTAGTAAGAAAATGCAACGGTTGTCAGAGGTATGCTACCAAGACACACATGCCAATGTCGGAGCTCAAGACAATACCAATTAACTAGCCATTTGCTGTATGGTGTTTGGATATGGTTGGTCCATTTAAGCCAGCAAGAGGAAATATGACCCATATCTTGGTTATGGTGGACAAGTTTACAAAATGGATCGAAGTAAATCCGATAAGAAAATGTGATGGAGCTACAGCCGTGACATTTCTCAAAGATATCATCCTGAGATATGGCTACCGTCACAGTATCATAACAGATAACGGCACCAATTTTGCTGAAGGAGCATTTGTGCTATTCTGCCGGGATAAAAAGATCCGGCTGGACATTGCTTCAGTAGCTCACCCCGCATCGAACGGACAAGTGGAAAGATCCAATGGATTAGTGTTATCCGGGATAAAACTCCGGCTCATTCAGCCGCTGCAAAGATCAGCGGGGTGCTAGATAGAAGAACTACCAGCGGTACTATGGAGTTTAAGAACAACTCCGAATCGATCAACAGGCTATACGCCATTTTTTCTGGTATATGGGGAAGAAGCTATATTACCAGCCGACATAGAGCATGATTCGCCTAGGGTCACCCAATACACAGAAGCCGAAGTGCGAGAAGCCCGGCAAAATGATGTTGATCTGCTGGAAGAAGCGAGAGAATTGGCATTGTCCAGATCCGCCATATATCAGCAAAATCTCCGACGCTATCATAGTCAGAAAGTAAACCCCCGAGTCTTCTGGGAAGGTAATATGGTACTCCGGTTGGTGCAACGCACTGCGGGCATGCATAAGTTATCCCCCCATGGGAAGGGCCATTCACTACTAGAGAAAGGCTTATGGATAGATTTATTATCAGTGGAGCATTTTTTTGAATATGCTCTACTAATATTTTGTCTAACCAATGGCGCACATCGCAAATAATGCGCCACTGATAATGTGGGTCCAACACCCTGGAGGGCTGTGGACCAAATATCAATGGCGCATATCTCCATATGCGCCATTGATATATGCTCATCAATGGCGCATATGCAATATGCGCCATTGATATTATGCTCACACCAATGGCGCATCTTCCTCAATATGCGCCATTGATAAATTATGGGTCCCACCTAGACCCCACCACTCAGAAATGTGGTAGGATTATCAATGACGTATATTAGAGATGCGCCACTAATATTTTTTTTGCCAATAACACATATTATAAAAGATGCGCCACTGGAGATTTTTTTTTTGACAGAACCACTGAAGAATCTTGTGGCTACCACACCCTAGCTCTAACACATGCACACCCTAGCTCTAACACGTGCATTCCCTGGACCCAAGACGCTGCCCCGCAACGAGTTGACCCCGCGAGCCCCGTCGCCGCCATCCTTCCCCTACTGCCGCCTGGACCTCGCCCCTACGCCTCCGGCCCCCTTCTCCCGCGGTCGCCTCCTTCGTCGCCCGCCACCAGCCCCATTGACGGCGCCTCCTCTCGCCTTCCCCACGCCGCTGCTTCTCCATCTGCGCTGGTCCCCACCGCCGTTCGCCTTCCTCGCCTCCTCTCCTTCAGAGCCACCGCTAGGGCGCCCCCGTCCCTCTGCTCCGGCCACCACCCCTCTGCCTCGCGCGCCTCTTCCAGCCGTAGAGCCGACCGCCGCCTCCCTGTGCCGGCCGTCACCACGTCCGCCCCGTGCGCGGCCGTCGTCCTTCACCGCCCTGCGTTCTCGCGGCCACTGCTGGTTGGCCGTCCCCCGTCCCCAGCCCTGAGCTTGCCAAGACCGACGCCCCACCTTGGGAACGTCGTCCTCTGCGACGGCCGAACCACTCTACCCGAGACGCGCGACGGCTGCGACCAGTCCGGCAGCTGCCGACTTCCCCAGGATCTCGTCCTGGCCTCCGAAGTTGGACCGTGTGGTGCCACTCTGCCCGAGCCGTGCGACTCCCGTGACCAGTCCGGCCGCCCTGGGCTCCTCTTCCTCAATCTGCGCATGCATCTGGAGTAATCTTTCTTGCTTGCGATCCCATTTTCCTTATTCCAGTAATATTGCTTGTTTGAGTACAGTGAGATAATATTGCTTGTTTGCTCAGTGATTTGTATTTGAGTACAATTAACTGGACTTGCAAGGAGTAATTAGTGTTGAAAAGACTGACTGTGAATAAGGAGTAGTTGAACTGCTGTAGTTTTTCTCTATAATATGGAGTTATGTCATTTCAGGAGCAGGACAAAATCAGTAAGTAGTTGAACTACTGTAGGAGTAGAATTAAGGGTTTTAAAAAATGATCGAGAAGTAATGGCTTGAGTTTACTTTTATATCAAATGATCGACAGAAATATTGGAATCAAGCTAACTGACAATAACATGTATTCATGCATGTTCTAATTGTGTATATTGTGTTTAGGCAGTAATTGTGCCTAGATTTACTCATGTTCTTGCACGTTCCAATTTACTCATGTTAGTTTTGGAAAGATTGTACTACTAGATTAGTACTCATGTTCATGAATGGAAAGTTTCTTGCATTATAGAACTGTTCTACTGTAACTTGGAATTTTCTTAAAGTTAATTTGTTTCTTTCAAATATGAAGTCTATTTGTGCTACTGAATCTACTTCCAGGAGCCCCCGTAGCTGGTTGGCCTCCCTCACGATTTTGTCGACCGGCCGCTAATGCGGCTCTTCTAGCCGGCCGCCGCAGACTCTGCCCTTGCTGCTAAATCGTCCCCATCCCCATCCCCTCTAGGAAGAAGGCCAGCCGCACATCCCCATCCTCCAGCTCTGCCATGGTTTGTCTTCACTGTTGTGATTTTTGCCGCTTCAAGGTGCACTCCGGTGGTAAGATGTGGTGTTATAGTATCCTGTTTTCTTTCATCAGGATTCAATCGATTTTGTTGCAAAAAAAGATCCTTCTTACTTAATTTTTTATTCCTCCAATGGTGTTTTCCGTTGATTTTGGTCTTGCTGCCGTGCTGTTCTTCTTCCTTATAATGTGTTTTCATTCTCTTTGTCGGTCTTCCTGTAAGCACCACTTCTGAATTGGTGGAGATGCTCTGTAGTTTGCCATCCTAAAATTTTTGCTATGTACGATGTGCTCTGATTAGTATTTTGAGATATTTTTAATTTGTGTTCGGAAGAAATAGTCATCCATGGTTCCATCTGTTTTCTAAAATATAATATGTTGCTTCGTTTGAGTGTTTTCTTATGCACAAGATGCCATTGTCTAGTCGCATCATGATTGCCATCTGTGTTTCACACATTTTCTGTGAAAAATTGCATGAAATTGTGTTCCATCGTTTTATGGGGTATGCCTTTTTTATCACGGAGATTATTGCTTTCTATAGTACCAAAGTTAGAAGTGCATTCCTTCATGGTCGTCCTTAGAAAATATTGTGGTTCTGAAGCAAATATAATGTCTATAGTACCAAAGGGACAAATCATTATGCAACACTAGGGTGTCTTATCTTATTCCTTTTTATGATTCAAATAAGTATAATTAGTGATCACTTCAGGTTGTTACCAGAAAGTAGTCGCAGTACATCCATGTTTTTTCAGGGATTTTTCTTTTCGCCTTGAGATCCAATTTTATCTACCCAGGTCTTGAAGTAGGGCTCAGGGGCTGTGAAGGCAACACCCAAGATGTTGTGTATGTTCTGCCACTGGAGTTGGTGCTTTTTTTGGATATGGTTCTATAATTGCTCAATAATCTGTGCATGCTAAATACATTATTAATTAATCTCATCTACCAATCTTATCAGGGCTGGTCAAGACAAGAGAATTGCTGAAAAGAAGAGATTAGAGGCTGCGCGTCGAAACGAGAACGTGGAAAGATTATCAGAGATACGGAGAAGTTGAAAGGACAAATTGTGGTGCTAATCATATGGAGGACGTTGTCTCGCTGATGTGCGGCTTCTTTTTCTTTCTTCTTACTAAATCCCTTTTTTCCGATATATTCGTAAGCCTAGGCCACTCTTTAAGATTGATGTGGTTATGTTCGTCGACAGCACCATCGTGCTCAGCGTCTCCCAGCTGCAGCCGGCTCAGTTTAGGACTCGGTTAATGATAATGATCAACTTGTTGTAATGTGTAATGTATGAGTGATGATCAATTTGTTGTATGCAAGACTTGTATAATATTCTGGCACTTGTCACTATGTCGGGTTCTAATTGATGTGATGATGTATAATTCTACTTGTACTATTATCTCTGTTTTTATACTGTTGTGTACCTGTATAAATACTTGTATATGTATCTGTATAAATACCTGAGAGCCCTGTATTCTGTATACCTGTACGAACATCAGTGACGCATCTTTTATTCAGCCAGTGACGCATCTAATATCAGTGGCGCATTTGGATATATGCTCCACTGGTAAAATATCAATGACGCATATTGAAGATACGCCACTGGTTGTCCCACTATCAATGGCGCATATTGGATATGCGCCATTGATAAATAATTACCAATGGTGCAACACTAGTGGCGCATCCCATATGCGCCACTAGTAGCAAAAAATATGCTCCCCTGATAAGCAATTCTCTACTAGTGATTCATTGTAAGCAAAGCATTGCCCAATGACTCTTATTATCTCATCGATGCAAAACCACAGGAGAAGAACAAGACGGATAGGTCTGGCGAGGAATCTAAACATCCATGGAACGTAGCTCTACTTCGTCCGTTCTACACTTAACAAAGAAATGTGTGTATCCGGGTCTCTCATATGTCGCTATGTATGCCGGCAATGAGTTTATCAATAAAATCTTGGCACCTCGAGCAGTAACTCGGGGACTGCCTTAGTAATATTGGTTGTCATTTGTGTTTGTTATTTATTTTTATGTCGGCTGGCTTAAGTTGCTTCTATCTAAGCCGGATTAGTAGTGTGTGAGCACCAAAAACTCAACTCTTTGACTTGCTGCTGTCCAACAAGAATTGACTTCATGGCAAGCAAGAGAACAAGACTGGAATTGCATTGCACACGAAAAACGATCAAGGAAAAGAACATAATCGAGCCGACATTCTTTATTCGGACTAATCTTATGTTAATTTTACCTTTACTATGCTGGATTATTTTGAGCTAATCCTAAAGTTTCCAAGTATTGTTAAGTCAATTTTCCAAACTCGGTCTCGTAAGTCACTAAACCGAATCAAGGTAGACGCGAGCCGAGCCATGAAATTGAAGGAACAAGAAAATAAAACTCGAGGACTACGCTCAAGTTAATCCGGTGTGAATAACTTAGTAGCAAAACAAAATCAGTATGCTTAATACATCTGCACCCGGCATACCGGGGATCTGATAAATCTCAAAGTATTTTTTGGTGCTCAAGGAGCAGCAGCAGGAGGAGGTAACTAAGCGCCAGTAGGTGGAACTCCGGCCTCAGCCTCATCGTCATCTTCATTTTCTTCGACGTCCGAGGCTTCGTCCTCTTCCTCCTCATCCGAACCATCTTCGACATATTCGTCGTCAACAGCGTCAAGGAAGCTTGGTCCCTCGTTCCATTGATGGACGGGGGCAAACTGGATGAGGTTGTGGGCACAAGCCTTACGCCGAGCTACCCAATCCGGGTCATTTGACCACCTTGATCCGGTGCGCAAGTGCTTGAGAAGCTTCAGATTTAGTTTTTCATACCACGTGAGAACAAAGTGGAGGACAGTATCAGCTCCAGCGCGAGCGGCAGATTCCCTCCAGAGGTCGAGTTGGGTCTCACAATCCATCAGCTTGTTGATCAGAGCAGTGGATCCCTCCGGAACATCCTCACCAGGCCAAAGGGCACGGAAGATCCAGACGGCTGAATCCAGGAGACCCGAACCATAGTTCTTCATAATTTCAACTCGGGAGGATAGGCTGACTATCAGATCCTCCGTGTCAAAAGGAATGGGGTCAGAGCCAGGTCCAGTTGGAGTACCCCTATGCTGGCGGAACTTGACAACGGCAGTAGATGCAATGGTGTTGTGACCTCGGATTGTTAAGGATCCTAAGTCCCTGTGATTAACATGCTAGTTCCTAGATCAATAGCTAGCACTTCACAGTCGATGAATATCATGTAAAACACAAGTTATTATTACACGAATAATCCAGAGTATAATTATTACAACTTGCATAGCTTATAGCTAGCTCAAATAAAACAACGGAAACTAAGTAAATCTTGAGTCCATCAATGCCTCAGGCTAGTTATGTGAAGACCCGTGATCCCTACGCACCTTTTAGTCTTCGGATTCTGCACATAAGATGTGCAACCAACAAGTTGGGTCAATACTTTGAATGTATTGGCAAATTACACCAAGGAAAGAATAAGACTATCTCTACATGCAAGGCTAAGTGTAGGCTTTGGGGTTCTTTTGCATAATGCCAATTTTCTCTAAGTAAGAAGAAAAGAGGGAGAGTTTACCCTACTTTGTAAACATTGGTAAGTAGTATAGGGTCGAATGGAACATGTGGATATTACTCACCAAGTGTCCAATCAACCTAGCACTTGGATATTATGCACCAAGTTCCCAAAATCCCACCCAATGGCGATATTACTCATGCCTTGGGGTTTATAAAACTTTGAGTTTGGAAAAGAGAGGGGAAGATCTTTCAGAGGCTCCGTCCTTCAGATGCTCAAAGTGTTATTTTCCGTGAACTCTGCTGATCGATCAGTTTCCAATACTCTCGAGAGGTTGTGCACTTTCCCCACAATCCACGATCAAGTCCTTTTACAGACAAGACCATGGTGAAGCCTTCCCTTAGTAGCCCCTCTACCAGCTGGATCCAAGCGTGCCAAGAACCTCCAAATGTTGGTACCCCGGTGAGGTTTCCCACTAAGTACTAAGCCAAGACAGAGCCCATATGTATTGTGGTTGTACTGGA
Source organism: Avena insularis (assembly GCA_023614405.1). NCBI lineage: Eukaryota > Viridiplantae > Streptophyta > Magnoliopsida > Poales > Poaceae > Avena > Avena insularis. Next base: position 205,186,301 of record CM042694.1, read on the forward strand.
AGCTTCTGAATTCTGAAACATGGCAGACTTCTTTCATTCCTGGGCGGCTGTCCTCCACCAAATATCCACTCGTTGACCCGACAACCATTTCGCCCAGAAGAAAACTTAGTTTTATTTTGAAGGGGGTTTTGTGAAGAAAAGTTCGCTCGAGAGAGCTCTCATACTTAGAAATTTTTTGGGTCTTTCGAACCCCCCAACGGTACTTAGTGTATATATAGCATATCAAGCAATACTTAGCAAAAACAGGGGAACCTAATAGGACGGAAATTCCTAAGTATAAAGCTACTCATGGCATACTACAAAACCGCACTTGCAAAAATAGTAATAAGAAAATCTACTAAAGACCTACACATGCACACAATAGGATTTGAAGAGTAAAACATGCGTAGTCAAAAACTAGGACATAATATGTACAAGTGGTGTAACTTGCCTTGATCCGAGCAGCACTCTACACAACAGTACTCCTCACCGCACTCCGAGCAATCTAACGAAATACAAACATAGATCCAATCACAATTTGCACAAAACAATGCCACGAAGATGAATATGCATGCATGCAACATGGTAATATGCAAGTATGGATTGAATTTCGACCAAGGGTTTTATTCTGGGGTGTTGTTGAGTGGGGGATGTCATTAGTATCGATTTCCCACATATTTTAAGTATTTTGGGGTTAATACTTAATTAAACATGCTCATAAATAGATCTACACTTCCAATCTACCTCGAAACAGATCTAAACACTCTAAGCATGAAGTAACAACTTTCCACAGAAGGTCTCGTAGATACAAAGCCAACGCAACAAGAATCAACTAAAACGGATCTATAGATATTTTTCTAGAATTAAAATACTCCAATCTAAACTTTAAAACCTACTGCAAGATTACTGCAGTAAACCAGCAATATTAATACATATCCGTGTTCTACTCAATTTTGTGAATCCAACGGTATATTATATGTATTTTTTGGCCAAGTATTCGAATTACTATGAATTTTACAAGATTAAAGTATTTTCTGCCTATTTAAAAGTATTTACAGGTGGGCGGCCACGTAAGCGACAAGTGGCCACGCGGAATTGGCCCAGCTAAGCATGCGGTGATGACGCGGTGAGCTGATGCGTGTGCGTGCCATGCGGCGTGACGCGGTTGGGCGATACCGATTCGTTAGGACAGTCTAATCTACACCGCCGGATCGTGATCTAACGGGCGGGGACGGACGGAACTCACCCGCGGTGGTGAGGACGTGTTGACGACGATGAACGGCGGCAGCGCGTTGGTTGGCGATGCTCGGCGGCGTCCTGGCAAGCTCCCAGCTGTGCAAAGCAGACGACGATGTGGCCCTCCTCCTCGCGGTCCCTCTGGTACAGACGGCGTCGGGCTTCCCTTCCTCGGTTCACGGTGGTGCTCCGCTGATGTCCTCTGTCTTCGGCAGAGCTCCGGCGTGCAATTCCCGTTGCTCGACTGCGTTGTAGAGAGGGAAAAGACATGTGGGAGACACAGAGGTTAGAGGCAGGTTCGATTTTGGAAGAAAAGGACGGAGAGGAGCTCGATTTCGACAAGGGAGCAACCTCCCGAAGGTTATTGAGGCGGAACTCCGGCGGCGAGATCGATCTTGGCGCATGAGGCTCTAGGGTTCGCGATTTTTTTGGGAAAAGGACCGGGGCTCGATGTGGAGGCTTATATGGGGGATTTTGCGTGCGGGAGGGGTCGAACTATACTCAGAATCAACGGATTTTGTTAGGATCGCGTCGGTCAGGAGGAGTTGGGGATGAACACGGAGGAGGTCGGGGATGACAGGTGGGGCCGCGGCGTCAGTGAGAGGCGAGAGGAGCAGGCTGAGCAATTTGGCGCTTCTGGGCCCGGCTGTCTGTTGCTTCTTCTTCACTGGCATCACAGTAGATAGGGGTGGGCCGACTCGGCTGGCCCGGTTAGGCTAGACTCCCCCTTTTTTTGTAGTTTAATCTTTTTATTTTCTATTTTCCTATTTGTCTTATAACTTTTGCAAATGGACTCCAAAAATAATGAAATTTGTCTCTAAAATTTTGTAAAAAGAAGGAGATTACTATGGGGTTATAAAATAACACTTTGGCAAGGGTTTAGGAGGTTAGATTTTGTTTAACCCTTTTTTGTCTTTATATGACTATAGGGTTTAGGGAAAGTATTTGATGCGGCTTTTATTGTGTGATGCCTTGATGCAAGGATATGATGCATGCTTCTAGTAACATCTACAATCGTAAAAGTTGGGATGTTACACACCTACCCCCCTTAAGAAGAATCTTGTCCCCGAGATTCAGGTTGGTTAGCAAATAGGTGTGGGTGTTCTTTCTTCAGGTCTTCTTCACGTTCCCACGTGGCCTCTTCCTCGGAATAGTGATTCCATTGAACTTTGCAAAACCTGATAGTCTTGGTACGAGTAATTCTCTCAGCTGTTTCCAGAATCCTGGTGGGTTTTTCCTCATAGGTGAGATCGTTTTCCAGTTGAACCTCGTCCAAAGGAACCGTATCCTTTAGTGGTGTTTTAGCCATTTCCGGGTGACACTTCTTTTGTTGTGACACATGGAATACATCATGAACAGTCAACACTTCGGGCAATTCCAACTTATAGGCAACCTCCCCTCTACGAGCCAAAATCCTATAGGGCCCTAAGAATCGAGGTGCCAACTTACCCTTGATTCCAAATCTCTTAACTCCTCGTAGTGGTGAAACTCGGAGATATGCACGGTCTCCCACTTCATAAGTTACATCCCTGCGCTTGGAATCCGCATAACTCTTTTGTCTGGATTGGGCTAATTTTAACCTGTCTTGAATCTGTCTTACTTTTTCTTCGGCATCCTTGATCAGTTCAGGTCCAAACAAACTACGTTCTCCAACTCCATTCCATAGCAGCGGAGTTCTACACTTTCTGCCATATAGAACTTCAAATGGAGCCATCTTGATACTAGTTTGGTAAGTGTTATTGTATGAGAATTCCGCATATGGCAAATTATCATCCCAACTAGACCCATAGTCTAGTGCACAGGCTCTTAACATGTCCTCCAAGATCTGATTAACTCTTTCCGTTTGTCCATCTGTTTGCGGGTGGAAAGCAGTACTAAACTCCAGTCGTGTCCCTAGAGACTCGTGTAGCTGTCGCCAAAACTTCGAGGTGAATTGGGTACCTCTATCAGAGACAATTCCCTTGGGTACACCATGAAGACTTACGATCCTTGACATATAAATCTTGGCAAGTTTAGCACTTGTATAGGTGGTCTTTACGGGAATAAAGTGGGCCACCTTTGTGAAGTGATCGACTACTACCCAAATATAATCATACCTAGAACGAGTCTAGGGTAGTCCTGTGATAAAATCCATGCCTACCTTGTCCCACTTCCAATCGGGCACAGGTAATGGCTGCAAGACCCTATTTGGTTTGATGTTAAGCCTTGACTCATTGCACACGTCGCACAAGGGGATGTATTTAGCAATTTCTCTTTTCAAGTTATTCCACCAGAATCTATCCTTCACATCCATGTACATCTTTGTATTACCAGGATGAATTGAGTAAGGCGAGTCGTGAGCTTCCTGAAGAATTAACTTCCTAATATCGGGATCATCGGGAACGCACAAACCCTTTTGCTTTACCCTTGCTTATATTAGCTTTTATCTCTTCCAACTCTTTGTCCCTGTTCTGGGCCTCTTTGATTTGGTCCAGAAGCATTGGCACTACCTCCATAGTTGCTAAGTATCCCTCCAGAACTATTTCCAACCTGAGATCCTTGAACTGTTCACACAAATCCTTTGGAAGTTCTCCCACGGTAAGTCCATTTACATAGACTTACCAGCTTAAGGCGTCAGCCACAACATTGGCCTTTCTAGGATGGTACAGCAGGTCCAAGTCATAGTCCTTGATGAGCTCAAGCCATCTCCTTTGCCTCATATTTAACTCCTTTTGAGTGAAGATATATTTAGGACTCTTGTAATCCGTGAACACATCACAATGTTTGCCCATGAGGTAATGTCTCCATACCTTGAGCGCATGCACAACTGATGCTAGTTCCAAATCGTGTGTGGGGTAGTTATTCTCATGGTTCTTAAGTTGCCGAGAGGCGTAGGACACTACTTTTCCGTCTTGCATCAGTACACTACCAAGTCCTTGTCGAGAAGCGTCGCAATACACTTGGAAATCTTTTTGGATGTCAGGGAGACACAAAACTGGTGCTGTTACTAGGCGCTTCTTCAATTCTTGAAAACTTGCTTCACATGCCTCGGTCCATTGGAACTTCTTTTCTTTCTTCAACAATTCTGTCATAGGCTTTGCTATCTTGGAAAAGTTTTCAATGAACCTTCGGTAATATCCTGCAAGGCCCAAGAAACTCCTGATGTCACCCACATTCTTAGGTGACTCCCATTACATCGAAGCTACCTTACTTGGGTCCACGACAACTCCTTTAGCTGACACAATGTGACCAAGGAATCCCACTTCTTTTAACCAGAACTCACGTTTGCTAAACTTGGCATACAACTTGTGTTCCCTTAACTTTTCCATAATTAGGCACAGATGCCTCTCATGTTCCTTCTCGTCCTTGGAATATATGAGTATGTCATCAATGAATACCACAATAAACTTATCCAAGTACTCCATGGACACCTCGTTCATCATAGTCATGAAGTATGCTGGGGCATTGGTTAGGCCAAACGACATCACTGTGTACTCATACAATCCGTATCTTGTGGTGAAGGCTGTCTTGGGTACATCCTGTTCCCGGATCTTTAACTGGAAATAACCTGATCGGAGATCAATCTTAGAGAACACACTAGCTCCCTTTAATTGATCGAACAGGTCTTTGATATTGGGTAGAGGGCACTTGTTCTTGATTGTCACTTCATTCAACGACCGGTAGTCCACGACTAGTCTCTTGGTTTTATCCTTCTTCTCCATGAATAAGATAGGCGCTCTCCATGACGACGCACTTGGTTGAATGAAGCCTTTGTCCAATTGCTCTCTAAGTTGTTTCTTAAGTTCCTTCAACTCATCAACATCCATCTTGTACGGTCTCTTTGCTATCGGTCTAGTACCATGCATCAAGTCAATGAGAAACTCTATGTCTCGGTCAGGAGGCATCCCTGGCAATTCTTTCGGAAACACATCTAGATACTCCTTCACAATTGGCACATCCTCCAAGCTAACCCCCTTAAGAGAGTTCACCATACTTCCTTTGAGTGTGAAAGCTGACTAAAGCGGATCCTTTTCTTATCCAGAGTCGTGAGTGCGATAGTCCTTTTGGCACAATCTATGACTCCCTCATATTCGGTCATCCAATTCATGCCCAAAATTATGTCTAAGCCTTGTGACTCCAGAACGACTAGACTTGTGGGAAAGATGTGTGCCCCAATCCTTAGTTCTAACCCACGGCATCCAGAGTTTGCCACTATTTCTCCTCCAGGAGAACTTACCCTTAGGGGAGTACTAATAGTCTCCGTAGGTATCTTGCCTCTATCCACAAATACCCTTGATATGAATGAATGCGATGCACCAGTATCAAAAAGAACAACTGCCGGGGTGGAGTTAAGCTTGAACTTACCAATCACGGAGTCAGGTGCCTCATGAGCATCCTCCACGAAGACATGATTCACCGTGGCTTTTAAGAATGGATTCGGCTTCTTCCCATTTCCATTACCATGGTTGTGTCCGTTGCCGTTCCCATTGCCATTCCCATTCTTCATCTTTTCGGGGCAAGTAGTTGCATAATGTCCTATCTTGTTACACTTGAAGCATGTCACTTCACTCAGATCCTTCCCATTGCCATTTCCATTGTGGTGTTTATGGCCATTGTGGTTATGTCCTCCATGACGATGACCATTGTGGTTGTGGCCATTGTGGTTGTGGGGTGGTGGTGACGAAGTGCGTTGCTTCTGATATGGGGCTGAGGTGTGCTTGTGTGAGGTAGACTTTCTCTTGCGGTTCTCTATACTCCTTTGCTTTGTTTCAACCACAACTGCCCTGTCCAGAAGTTCCTGATAGTTATCAAACTTCAGAGCCACAAGATGAATGGATATCTCATCATTAAGTCCCCTTAGGAACTCTTCCTGCCTCTTGGGATTAGTGGAGACATCATCAGGTGCATAACGTGCCAGCTTGCTGAAAAGGTCCTCATACTCGGAGACAGAGCGGTGCAGTTGCTTCAAGTCGCGAAACTCACGTCTCTTTAGTGACATGACACCAGCAACTACATGATGAGTACGAAAGGCCGCCTCAAACTGGTTCCAGGTGATAGCTTCAATATCAGGGTGGGTGACTTGGTAATTATCCCACCATTCGGCAGCTGGTCCCTCAAGTTGGTGCGCGGAAAAGCGCACCCTGTCAGCTCCAACAACTTGGATGGTATCTAACTTCTTGTTGGTGGTGCGGAGCCAGTCATCTGCCACAATTGGCTCAGAACTACTTGAGAAAATAGGAGGGTTCAACCTCAAGAACCGAGTCAGGCGATCCTGTTGGGGCGGTGGAGGTGGTGGAGGCGGTGGGTTGTTGTTGTTGTTGTTTTGCATGTTTTGAGTGAGGAGTTGGATCAGCTGATTCTGGGAGTTCAGAAGTTGTGCCATCTCTGGGGGCATGTTGTTGTTGTTCCCACGTCTCGCCATCTATGGGGTTTGGGAAAACAAGTTAAGAAATAGATAGAAAGCCTAAGGAATAAACTCCTACCCTTATGTAAACACAAGAAAAGCACACGAGAAACACAAGGCACCCATAGCACATAGATTAACACAACTCAACCAAGTTTAACTAAACCAATGTAGTTTTGGTACTTATTACAATCGTGAACAACGTTTGACTATAGTAATAAAGGTGGTCCAACTATCTACTCTACTCATCATCCACTTCCTCATCCTCAATAGTGAAGCCTTCCTTCTCCAGCATTGACTTGTATAACTCCATGTCCTTCGTCGTGGCTTCAAGCTTCTCCTGAAGTTCCTTCACCTCATGCGGCTCTGGTGTAGCAGCTTCGAGCCTCTCTTGAAGTTCCTTCACCTCTTGCAGCTCCTGGGTAGCAGCTTCGAGCTTCTCTTGAAGTTCCTTCTTCTCCTTCTGCAGCTCCTTGATCAAGCTTAACCCCATAGTCATGGGCGTGATCTTCTCCTCCAAGCTCCTCTTGGCTGCTCGCAGGTCCTTCAACATGGTGGCAAAGTTCTTAAATTCCATCTCGTTTTTTGCGAGTACAAGACTTTGTTCCCTAATCCTCTTGTTCTTATCCTGCACCCTCTTCTCTTGATTAGCGAACTTCTTGTCTTGGGCGGTGAGCTTCCCTCCTAGGGACTTGATCTTCTCTTCCAGCTCTTCGATCTTATCGTCCTTCTCCTTGACTAGGGCGCATAACTCATCATTCCTCATGATATCAAAGCATCTTTCCCTCCTCAAGATTGTTGATGTGGCACTCCAAGTCTTGGCATTGGATCCTTTGATGCTTGCATTTTGCCCTTTCCTCTGGGGTTAACTCGATTGGAACTCCCTTCTCATCACGTCTTCCAAAGAGTTTGATGTAGTGGACTTCAACCTCTTCATGGTGGCGTCCACAAAAGCATCCAATGAGATCCTGCATGCTGATGCTAAGTCCTTTCTCCTTGGAGTCGCGGGTGACGTTGAGTACAATGGCCTCTGTCTTGGGTTCAGACTTGCTACGCCCCGGTTGGATGACTTCAATCGCCCAGCATCCTTCCTTGTGCATCTTCCTCAACTCGCTTCCCTTGATTGAAGGCATGTGCAACTCCAACGTCTTGATGATGTCCAGAAGGCATTCCCCAAAGCGCAGGTACTTGATGTCTTCGGCGGTGTCGTAGTAGAAGGTCGTCATCTTTAAGTTAGGAGAATGAAAATTAGGCACAAAGTGATAAGGAAGAGAATTACTAGAAGAGCATAAATAACTTAGAAGAATAGAGAAAGCAAAAACACACAATGGTAAAGGTGGTTTCCAATCCTAGGGGTCACGTCCTACAGGCAACTTTGTGCTCTGATACCAACTGTTGTGACCTCGGATCGTTAAGGATCCTAAGTCCCTGTGATTAACATGCTAGTCCCTGGATCAATAGCTAGCACTTCACAGTCGATGAATATCATGTAAAACACAAGTCATTATTACACGAATAATTCAGAGTATAATTATTACAACTTGCATAGCTTATAGCTAGCTCATATAAAACAGCGGAAACTAAGTAAATCTTGAGTCCATCAACGCCTCGGGCTAGTTGTGTGAAGACCCGCGATCCCTACGCACCTTTCAGTCTTCGGATTATGCACATAAGACGTGCAACCAACAAGTTGGGTCAATACTTTGAATGTATTGGCAAATTACACCAAGGAAAGAATAAGACTATCTCTACATGCAAGGCTAAGTGTAGGCTTTGGGGTTCTTTTGCATAATGCCAATTTTCTCTAAGTAAGAAGAAAAGAGGGAGAGTTTACCCTACTTTGTAAACATTGGTAAGTAGTATAGGGTCGAATGGAACACGTGGATATTACTCACCAAGTGTCCAATCAACCTAGCACTTGGATATTACGCACCAAGTTCCCAAAATCCCACCCAATGGCGATATTACTCACGCCTTGGGGGTTTATAAAACTTTGAGTTTGGAAAAGAGAGGGGAAGATCTTTCAGAGGATCCATCCTTTAGATGCTCAAAGTGTTCTTTTTCGTGAACTCGGCAGATCGATCAGTTTGCAATACTCTCGAGAGGTTGTGCACTTTCCCCACAATCCACGATCAAGTCCTTTTACAGATAAGACCATGGCGAAGCCTTCCCTTAGTAGCCCCTCTACCAGCTGGATCCAACCATGCCAAGAACCTCCAAGTGTTGGTACCCCGGTGAGGTTTCCCACTAAGTACTAAGCCAAGACAGAGCCCATATGTATTGTGGTTGCACTAGAAGCTTCTGAATTCTGAAACATGGCAGACTTCTTTGATTCCTGGGCGGCTGCACTCCACCAAATATCCACTCGTTGACCCGACAACCATTCCGCCAAGAAGAAAACTTAGTTTTATTTTGAAGGGGGGTTTGTGAAGAAAAGTTTGCTCGAGAGAGCTCTCATACTTAGAATTTTTTTGAGTCTTTCGAACCCCCCAACGGTACTTAGTGTATATATAGCATAGCAAGCAATACTTAGCAAAAACAGGGGAACCTAATAGGACGGAAATTCCTAAGTATAAAGTTACTCATGGCATTATACAAAACCGCACTTGCAAAAATAGTAATAAGAAAATCTACTAAAGACCTACACATGCACACTACAGGATTTGAAGAGTAAAACATGCATAGTCAAAAACTAGGACATAATATGTACAAGTGGTGTAACTTGCCTTGATCCGAGCAGCACTCTACACAAAAGTACTCCTCAGCGCACTTCGAGCAATCTAACGAAACACAAACATAGATCCAATCACAATTCGCACAAAACAATGCCACGAAGGTGAATATGCATGCATGCAACATGGTAATATGCAAGGATGGATTCAATTTTGACCAAGGGTTTTATTCTGGGGTGTTGTTGAGTTGGGGATGTCATTAGTATCGATTTCCCACAGATTTTAAGTATTTTTGGGTTAATACTTAATTAAACATGCTCATAAATAGATCTACACTTCCAATCTACCTCGAAACAGATCTAAATACTTTAAGCATGAAGTAACAATTTTCCACAGAAGGTCTCGTAGATACAAAGCCAACACAACAAGAATCAACTAAAACGGATCTATGGATATTTTTCTAGAATTTAAATACTCCAATCTAAACTTTAAAACCTACTACAAGATTACTGCAGTAAACCAGCAATATTAATACATATCTGTGTTCTACTCAATTTTGTGAATCCAACGGTATATTATACGTATTTTTTGGCCAAGTATTCGAATTACTATGAATTTTACTATGAATTTTAAAAGATTAAAGTATTCGAATTACTATGAATTTTAAAAGTATTTACAGGTGGGCTGCCACGTAAGCGACAAGTGGCCGCGCGGAATTGGCCCAGCTAAGCATGCGGTGCTGACGCGGCGAGCTGACGCGTGTGCGTGCCATGCAGCGTGACGCGGTTGGGCGATACCGATTCGCTAGGACAGTCTAATCTACACCGTCGGATCGTGATCTAACGGGCGGGGACGGAGGGAACTCACCCGCGGTGGTGAGGACGTATTGACGACGATGAACGGCGGCGGTGCGTCGGTTGGCGATGCTCGGCGGCGTCCTGGCGAGCTCCTAGCTATGCGAAGCAGACGACGATGTGGCCCTCCTCCTCACGGTCCCTCTGGTACAGACGGTGTTGGGCTTCCCTTCCTCGGTTCACGGTGGTGCTCCGCTGATGTCCTCTGTCTCCGGCAGAGCTCCGGCGTGCAATTCCCGTTGCTCGACTGCGCTGTAGAGAGGGAAAAGACAGGTGGGAGACGCAGAGGTTAGAGGCAGTTTTGATTTTGGAAGAAAAGGAGGGAGAGGAGCTCGATTTCAATGAGGGAGCAACCTCCCAAAGGTTACTGAGGCGGAAATCCGGCGGCGAGATCGATCTTGGCGCAGGCGGCTCTAGGGTTCCCTATTTTTTTGGGAAAAGGACTGGGGCTCGATGCGGAGGCTTATATGGGGGATTTTGCGTGCGGGAAGGGTAGAACTATACTCAGAATCAACGGATTCTGTTAGGATCGCATCGGTCAGGAGGAGTTGGGGATGAACAAGGAGGAGGTCGGGGATGACAGGTAGGGCCGCGGCGTCAGTGAGAGGCGAGAGGAGCGGGCTGAACGGCTGGCGGCGCTTCTTTGGGCTTACTGGCCTTGTAGATAGATAGGGGAGCTCGGCTGGCCCGGTTAGGCTATACTCCCCCTTTTTTTTGTAGTTTAATCTTTTTATTTTCTGTTTTCCTATTTGTCTTATAACTTTTGCAAATGGACTCCAAAAATAATGAAATTTGTCTCTAAAATTTTGTAAAAAGAAGGAGATTACTATGGGGTTATAAAATAACACTTTGGCAAGGGTTTAGGAGGTTAGATTTTGTTTAACCTTTTTTGTCTTTATATGACTATAGGGTTTAGGGAAAGTATTTGATGAGGCTTTTATTGTGTGATGCCATGATGCAAGGATATGATGCATGCTTCTAGTAACATTTGCAATCGTAAAATTTGGGATGTTACAAATGGCATCGCCCTCTGGGAATTTTCCTGAAGACAAAACAAGTAAAATAAGTAAAAGAATTTAACCCTGAAAATTACATTTCGTCTTAAGGAGAGGAGTTTACGGGAGACATGGCTATGGATCCGAGTCAGCTCCTTGGTGCAATTATCACGTCTCTTCTGGAGCTGCTCAAGTTCAGCATTAGCCGAGTCAAGCTTGACTTCGGCCTCCTTCAACAATTCTTGATCCTTTGCGAGTTGGAGGTTAAGACGTTCTTGCTCCTCGGTGAAGTCTTGGCCAGCCTTGTCCATCTCTGTTTTGTGAAGCTCTTTGAGTTTTTTCATCTCAGCCTTGAGCTTGGCAATTTCATCATCTTTGGCTTGGAGTTTGGCGAGCTCATCATCCTTCTTCTTAAGTTCGGCCTGGTGTTGCCCTGCTTGTTCGAGAAAATGCAGCATCATATCAGGCACGGGCACACTATCTTCAAGGGATGCTGAAACGGTTTGTTGACCCGGCAGAGCCGAGGTATGAATATCTGCCGAGCTCAGGAGAAAGGAGAGAGGGCACTGAAATTGAGTAATCAAAGTGAATTACCTTTTATCTTGGCCAAGTTTTTTCTCATAATTTTGTTTTCGGCCTCCACTCCGGCTATGAAATCCGAATGACAGATTAGTTCGGCGGGAAAAGGGATAGAAAGATGGGAAAAAAGTCAAGAGAAAACTTACCCCTTTTCTCAAACTTAGCAAGAAGCGTTGTATGTTTCGAGCGCAGCGCCTCGTGTGTGTCCAAGAGGCGCTAAAACTCAGCGCTCCGGCGATTGGTAGTGACCTAAAAAATGCAAGGGTGGCTTAGTTATATGCATATTCAAAGTGTACAAGATCCGGGCCAAGTGGAACTTAATCCGGCTCTAGGTGTGTGCATATTCGAAGTGTACAAGATCCGGGCCAAGTGGAACTTAACCCGGCTCTATGTGTGCGCATATTCGAAGTGTACAAGATCCAGGCCAAGTGGAACTTAACCCAGCTCTAGGTGTGTGCATATTTAAAGTGTAAAAATCTGGGCCAAGTGGAACTTAACCCGGCTCTAGGTGTGTGCATATTCGAAGTGTACAAAATCCGGGCCAAGTGGAACTTAACCTGGCTCTAGATGTGTGCATATTCGAAGTATACATGATCCAGGCCAAGTGGAACTTAACCCGACTCTAGGTGTGTGCATATTCGAAGTATACAAGATCCGGGCCAAGTGGAACTTAACCTGGCTCTAGGTGTGTGCATATTCAAAGCTACTAAGGAGTTACGCTAGTTCTCTAAGGAGCATCCGGCCGAGTAACAAGTTACTCCCCCAGAGGCTCGGGGACTAATGGATATATCTCTAAGCACTTGTGCATGTTTAAGAAAGGACAAAGTAGCATACCTCCATCATCCGGCCAACAAGGTTGATAGCCTTGGCTGTGGTGTTCATTTGTGCACTGAATTCGGCGGGCCTGAACTTCTCTGGGAGATTGTCGTTGGGATTGACAAACTCCGCTCTGTTCCAATTATCTACGTATTCAATCAGAGCTGGAGGATAACTCTCTCCACTAAGCATATGCGGCGTAACCAAGCCCTTGGCGTGGGCCTCCTTCCTCGCAACTTGGGCGGCAGCAGGGCTGGTGTGCAATGCAAGTTGCTTGCCGCTAGCAGACCCGGAGGGGCATCTTTCTTCGGCAGCATGGACGCGAGCGTGCGCTGTCCAGCCTTGATGGATGCCGCCCTGGTGGCATCAGAACTTTTCTTGGCCTTGGGCTGCTGCCGAGAGGCTGAGGTTTGAGCTGCAGATTTGGACTTGGGTGCAGCCTTGGTGCTAGCTGGGCCCTCTCGCCGACTCTTGGAAGACTCAGACGATGCAGAAGGAGTTGGTGCTGGTGCTTGTGTTGTTGCTGGTGCTGCTGTTGGTGCTGGAGCTGGTGCTTGTGCTGATGCTGGTGTTGGCGGTGGTGCTGCTGCTGCTGGTACCTCGGAGGTGGCGGGTTGCGGCTGAGCCGATGAGGAGCTAGGAGCATCCGCTACCTCGGCCGTGCCACTTCCCCCTGCTCCGAGGTGGCCCTCCTCTGGACGAGGTGGGCTAGAACCCAAAGCAGCCATGGAACCCTCACGAATTAGGCTCAGTGGGCGTGTGTTGTCACCACGAGGGGGAGATGGGGTACGTCGGAGGGGTGAAGCAATGCTAGAGCCGCTCTGGGGAACCTCCACCGCAGCCCTGTCGAATCAAATGATGAATAACAAGTTGTAGCAAAAGAAAGGCATAAAGACAGAGAAGCATGAAGCAGAGAACTAGACCAAAGGAAAAAGTGACTTACTCGTCAGAAGTCAAAGGCTCATTGGGCTTCCGAGCTCTCTGAGTTGTGGCTTTAGTCAGAGGCTTGGTGGCGGCCTTGTCAGCAGACTTCTTTTGCCTCTTGGTTGTTTTAGGAGGTCCAGAGGAAGCAGCCGAAGTGGCAACCCGTTTCTTAGACGCAGCTAGGACCGGCTCACCCGTAGCGAGAGGAGGATCTTCATGGATCTGCCCAGCCGGGTTAGCTGAAGCCGGAAATGCGTAAGAAATGGGTACATCATCAAATGCCTCCATCACCTCAACGTTGGAATCATCTTCATCGTCAAGCCAATCCCTTAAGGAAGAGAAGTTACTAGTGGGTCGCTTGGTTGCATACGGGAATGGCAGGAACATTTCCTGATCCGGCTCCTCCTCGTCTGAGGCAAGTCGATCCTTCGCCCATTTAAGGGAAGGCTCAGTGCCATCTTCAAGGGTTTGCTGAAGAAACAACTAAAAAGAAAATGCAAAGGGATCAAATAAACAACATACTCTGACATAGGATATAACTCGGAAAGGGATTGAATCACGAGATTTACCATAGGAGGAGGCTTGTCCCGGCAATAATGCTCCAACCCCCACTCCCAATCTGCGGAGAAGTCCTTGTCGATCATGAAGAGGGCCTTGACCCGGCGGAATATCTCGGTATTATTCAATTCGAAGGAGGAAGTCCGGTTGGGGTCAAGTCGCCAGCTCATGTGGCAAAGTTTGTGTGTGCGCTTTTGGAGAGGGGAGATCCGGCTGCGGACAAATGTGATCATCGCGTCCTTGTTACTCAGCCCCAAATCCTTCAGTTCCTGGAACTGCTTATTGACTTGATTCGCCAAGACAGTTGGTTTCTTGGAAACCCAGTCCCACAAATCCGGATTAGGAGGACCCGAGCAAAGGGGCGCAGCCGGATCAGATCCTCGTCCGTGCCATTCCTCACATAGAAGAAGGTCCGGGCCCAGCCCTTGCAAGAGTCAAGCCCCATGACTCAGGGGAAGACAGATTGTTTCCGGGGAGAGATGGAGGTGGCACCAAATTGAGTCAGATGTTTGTCCTTCGGGGCATGCAGCTTATTCAGAATCACGTTCCTTCACAGATCGAAGAACCGGATCCAGAGCTCCTTGGTGGGCCACCGTCCGACATATCCTTCTATGGTGGAGGCGAATGGAGAAAGGGACGTAATGGCATTCGCTGGAAGATGGTGAGGTTGGAGTTCATAGATGTTGAGGAAGTCATGGAAGAAATCACTCACGGGCAGGCCGAAGCCGTGCTGGAAGTGGGATAGGAAAACCACGAACTCACCCGGATTGGGTGAGGGAGCGAGCTCCTCGGAGGCAAGGCGAGTAATCACGCCCTCGGGGATGCGGCGGGTGCAGTAGAGCCAATCGAAATCGTCTTGGCAAACCCAAGAACCGGCCCAGGCACCGCGCTCCATGGATTCCCCCCTCCTCCATCTCTTCTTCAGCGACGGCGAGCTCCTCTTCGGTCATCTCCAGGTCACTGTCCTCACCGGCCCTATCGGAGGTGGGGGGCAGAGGCTTGGATTGGCGCGGACCCGTGATGTTGAAGCAGCGTGGGAGCGGCAGCGAGGCTAATGCAAAGAAGCACGGTGCAGCGGCGGCGCTGCTGAGCAGATGTGGTGGCGGCGGCGCTGGCGCTAGGAAGAAGAAGAGACAGAGAGGCAGAGGGGCACGAGAAGGGGAAAATGGCCAAGGGGCGCGCCCCTCCTGTAACACCCTCGAATCGACCCTATGTAGATTTTAGCGCTTCCCGCCAAACCCGCATAGAAACGATTCAAGGATGCCCACCGGGCACTTGCGTGCGGGTGGCAAACGAAGTAATATCATTACACAATATTTCACGATGGAACCCTCAGAACAGTTATATATACAACATGACTCCATGAGTCAAGAATACAGA
Organism: Avena insularis; assembly: GCA_023614405.1. NCBI lineage: Eukaryota > Viridiplantae > Streptophyta > Magnoliopsida > Poales > Poaceae > Avena > Avena insularis. Next base: position 205,201,677 of record CM042694.1, read on the forward strand.
TATACAATACAAAGATCCAATTCACCTTGAAAACAATACAACATCCGAGTACGGATAAGAAGCAAATTGAGCTAAGAGCCTTGAAGAATAACCAATGGCTTCCATAACCCTGCCCATGCCAAGCCGGAAGGGTAACCCTGCTAACGACGTCGATCTCAAACCTGCTAAAACAAAAGGGGTGCCAACAAAGGGCAAAGGAAAAGAGGAGCGTCAGTACTGAGGCTAGTACACGGCGAGGCTAGAATTCGGCGGCTCTCGCCTACATAGGTATGGTGGACTGAAGTGGCAGCAAAGCATGCACTAAACAACCTATAGAGACTCGATAAACTGTCGTCTATTAGAGAGAGATAAGAAAGACCTATTCGGAACCAACCTTTTACTAACACCAATCATACCCATCCTGGTATTCCCCCTCGAGACCAAACGAGGAAGTCAAACCGAGGAACTCCCACCATTGGCAGTTTTATACATTCCATTATAGTTGAAGCATTTACTAGTCAGATATAGATAGCATGAGTCATCTTGATAGCATAAGTAGTGGGCAGTTTTAGTTAACCATTCAGTTGTAGTTGCAGTACTTACTAGTCAGATACAATTATCATATGACATCCCAAACCCAGCAGTTGTTCGGCACTTTTATTTCATTCCATTAGATTTGCGATACTTACTAGGCAGGTATAACATGACACGATACACCCCAGTTCCACTAGTTGTTGACACTTTTATTATCCATTCCATTATAGTGAAGCTGATTACTAGTCACATATTAAGTCAAATTTATAGCACAACTTTAGTTATGCTTGTCTATGATCGAGATACTGTGCTCCAAGTCGTCCATAACCGCGGACACGGCTTTCAGAAAGATTTACCCTGCAGGGGTGCACAAATAGCAACACACGCACGATCAACCTCGGAAAAACCAAATCAAAACCTAACAAGGCTTTCACAACAAAGCAATCACAAGATTCATAAAAGATTTCAGGGGGCCACCCCACTAAGCTACCCGCAATGAAGTTGGCCGGCTCCGGAACGGACCCAGGGTTTGTGACGATGGCTGTAAAAGACTGGGAACCCGAAAGTGTGATTGGGCTTGTCGATACCGCGAAAACGTGGCACGATCCAAAATAGTACATGTGCTCCGCGCACAATCTTAAATAAAGCAGTAAAGCATGGCATACGTACAGGATAGTAATAAAGCTCCAAACTAGTTTGTGGCCCCAAGAAATAAGAAATGAATCAAGCTCTGGCTAAGGGGATTCATGGTCCCACATGCGGATAGTGCGATAGTCAAGGAACAGGTATCAAGTACTCGGGGTCCTACGAGACACAAGTGAGCGTGGAAGAACCAAATAACATCTATTGCCCACCGATGCCTCTACATTAGTTATATCTAGCAATTTAATATCTAGTTGTAATTAAAGCCATGATCATCTCCACCATTAAGCATGTGCCAACCTTCCAATAACGGTGGAACAACAACGACACGAAGCAGCACCTAAGCAAGCAACTATGACTCGCAAGGCCGACTATCTATCAAACAACAGGCAATAGGATGTGTCCAAGGCAATATAGTGGCTGCAAGGAATATAAATGGTGCACGGAAACTAAAGCATCGCAATATGGATAGCAATAGATCAAGAGGAGGAAGTAAAGACTATAAATGCAAAATAGGTAGAAAGAGGGAGAATGCTCGCCTGGAAACATAGCCGATGATTCATATCCGGAGAACTTGGCGATACTCGCATTAACTCAACGGCCTAATCCGTGAAGAAGCAAATCACTAAAAGAAACACCGGATACACTATTTAATACTACGGCAAAAGATCCGGCATGATGTATGTATGATGCATGACATGGCAAAGATGCGGTGCAATTAGGCAATATTAAGCGGAACCGGGGTCCCGACAATTAATTAGATGGTTCATGTTGTATAGATACCCCGCAATTTAAATGTTGAATTAACAAGGCAAAACATGGTATCGGTTTGCTACACAAATTTAAATGGAGGCAATATAGGACTAGATTATCCCATATATGGTCTCCATTTTTAATTATTAAGTGAGTCGACCAAGTATCCCCAAACCACCAAACATGTATGCAATTATGAACAATTTAATATGCAACAACTATATGTAGCATTTATAAAATAGGGATATAGGATTGGGGTCACACATAGGGTTCGGCGATCTTGGTTCTGAGGGTCGACGGGGTTCGGTCTGGTGTGATTCGGTCTTTAGATCCTCGGGGGTCTTCGGTCTCCGTGACGGAGGTCATGGCGATTCCGGGGAGAAGATTTGGCATCCGAGGCTCGGTCTTCGGATCTGGGGAAGTCGATCGTGGCGGTCCATGTAGAAGATCTCGTGATACAGCATCAGATCGGTTTCTTGGAATCCGGGATGGAGAGTTTGTCATCCTTGATGGAGAGCTTGAGGTTCCGACCATTGTCGGTGGCGAACTTGGGAAGTGGCGTCAGGGTCCTCCAATAGCCATATAATGTTCCGTCGGTAACACTTGTTGGAGTCCTCCTATCTTCGCAGCACCATCACGACACAGACCCGAGCAGCACAACAACATCACCAACATCCCCACACCACTCCATCTCCTCATCAACAGCTACTACAACGTGATAGAGAAACACTACTGCGATGAACGACCTCTGACGTCCAGAGTTCCTGCAGAAGACGTACAAGGACAAGGGTGTCTGCTACTGACAGAGGCAGGGTCGTAGAGCCGGAGAACAACGGCGATGCATGGCGGAGGACGCGGGGACGCGCGGGAGGCAGATGGAAGGAGAGTCCGATGGCGGCGTCCTTGGCGTCGGGCTGAAGAGACGGAGGCACGGCATGGCTTGCTGGAGGCGGCCGCAGTTGGCCGGAGGTCGGCCGGAGGTCGAGGTCGCCGGCGCGTGTGAGCTCGAGGCTAGGCCATGCCCTATAGAGAGGAAGCTCCGGGAGGCAGCGGCTGCAGCGACGGGGATATCGAGGAGCGGGAGCGTGAGGAGGAGGCATAGGTGGGGAGGAGCTAGCGACAGGGGAAGTCCAGGACGGCGCACAGAGGAGGCCAGCGGCTCCGGCGAGGTCGCGCCTGGGGCGGAGAACGGCGAGCTCGAGAGGGAGAAGAGGAGCTCGCTCAGGGGGCCCTCGGGGAGGCGGTCGCGCAGCGAGGGGCAGCCAGAGAGAGGACGGGCGGCCATGGGGAAAGGCCGACGCGATGCGGGGCGATAGGGAGCGAGCTGACGAGGTAGAGGCTCCTAGGCATAGCGGCCATGGCGCTTGGCCACGGCGGAGGGCGATGCAGCGTTGCGCGATCTGGCGAGGGAGATGGGGCCATGGTGGAGGTGGCCGCTGGCGATGACGGTGTGCTCGACGGGGTTCGAGAAGACAACGGTCGGAGCTCTGGTGAGGAAGCGCAGGGCCGGTGGACGATAGATGCGGCCGGGGCAAGCTCGGCAGGAGGCGGCCGCGAGGCAGAGAGCAGCGTCGGCGGCTGCTGCGGGCGAGGAAGAGCGGGGCACGGGGGTTTCGTGGGGATCGAAACAAGGGAGAGGGCGCGTCTGTGGGGTGGGGTCAGGGCACTGTGCGTGTACGCGGGGTGGACGCGGTGAGGGTGCAAGAGGTGGGGCCAGCAAGCGAGCGGGGCGTGTCGGTGTGCCGCACGCGCTGCGTGCGATGTCCGCTGCGGGCGTCGCGGGCAGGGGTGTGTGCGTCGACGCGTGTGGGTCCAGGCCAGGAGTGGTTGCATCCGGGTTGGAGCGTGGCAGTGCGACGCAATGGTACGTGGTGCGGTCGCTGCGCGGGTGTAGCAAGGGAGTGGCGGCGACAGGTGTGGGTGGTGGTGGCTGGGTATGTGGGGCTTTAGGGTTAGGGTTTGGAGGTGGCCGACTGGGCTTTTGGGCCTAGCTGGCTGCCTCCCAAACATAAAATAAGTTTTATTTATTCAAATATAAGGCTATTGTAATTATTTTTAGTCAAACAAAATATTCAGGTAGACCCGCAGTTTTGACTTTGAATAAAAGAGAAGGGATTATTTTAGAAAACAAACTAGGGCTTTTAGAAAATAGTTTTTAGGCAAACAAATGTATGATGACATGACGATGCTCAAATGCAATGTGGCATGATGACATGAGCATGCGGTCATGATGATGCACAAAACAGAAACACCAAGCGATTTTCTAGTAGTGGTTTTACCGGGGTGTTACACCTCCCCTATTTAACCACACCCTAGCGGCGGGTAGTGGGATCGTGCTATGCGTCGAGGCCACATGGTGTGGCCGTGTATCAGCCGGATCAGCCAATCACAGGCAAGCCACAAGAAGGGCCACAGGAAACATGGAATCCCATGACATGACATGGTGATACAGTTAACGAGGAGGCAGTTGTGATGCGACGTGCGCTGCAGTAAACACTGACAATAAGTGCAGTAACTGGCGCAAGTCCTTAAAATGAGGCAAGATAATGATTACCCTCCACGTAGGACGTGGGGAAGTGTATTCGAGAAGGAAGGATAACCTGGTAAACTGAAGGGTGACCTGGCCAGCGACTGAAAACTCGGAATGTGCCAAGGGAAAGCTAGGCCATGAAATCCGAACTATGAGGTAACTCGGAAAAGGGAGAAAAAGGCTCGGTAAATTGAACCTGCCGTGGCCTTAGCAGCTGAAGTTGTTAAGACCTCACCAGCTTCGGGGACTAATGTTGGGGGGATACCCCCGGGTAGGGTCACGCCGGGGTATAGAGGCTGAGTTAGCCGAGGTATGGCAAGGTCAAAGCGTATGCTGGCCGAGTCACCTCAAGGCAGGCCGACTTACGGGATGACCCGGACCGAGGATGTCCACCTGACTATGTCCCGGCCGACGTATGTCGTATGCCGACAGGATATTTGTAACTTGTATGTAGGTACCTACGGAGCCGGGTTAACCAGGCCTGATCCGGGTTATACCAGGCTTGCAAGAGAAGGAAGGTATCTCACTGGTCAAAAGGTGACCTCTGTACGCAGGAGCATGAGCGAAGCGAATAGAGGGAGGGACCAGCGGGGCGTGGCCGACAAAGGTGACGTTGCCTATGTCGGCTGACGCTGGCGCCGCAGAGGGTTACGTACCCTCTGCATGGCTTACGATGGCAAAAGAAGACTCGGTCGGTTCGCTATTTTGGGAGAGGCATATTCCAAGGAATATGCCTCCACATATGCCCTAGTTGGCAACCTAGCCTCCCCTTTATAAGGAGCGCTAGGGCCTCTGTAGAAGGGGTTGGCAATTGAGTAGTTGGTTCACTAGGAGATAGGTAGTGGTGAGAGTAAGAGAGCTTCTTCTTCCTCCTCTCTCCAATACAGCTCAAGGAGCATCTGAAAACCTTGTGAACTTGGAGAATACAAAGCACTTGTGTATGGAATAACCACACTATCCCTCCTGGATTCCTCTAGTGCATATTGGCCCCACCTTTAGCCTATCCATGGCATCTGCCGTGACACCACCACGACACTCCTCCTCCGACGCTGCTCGCCTCGCCATGACACGACGCGCGCGCCGCGTGTTGCGGGAATCTCGCCGAGCCGAGCTTTATTTTTGCTAGTCGGGAAAATTAATCTTGGATTAATTATGAGTCATTAACGGACGTGTTAATTAGTCAGCTATTTCCAGTATTTATGGGACGTGGGCTGTTACTGATTCGGACATGGGTTGAGCCCCACGATCTCCCTGACTTGCGATATATAAGCGTCTGCGCTAAACCAAATCGGCACAACTTACAACACGCATCTCCTTCCAGTCTATTGCACTGCCGCCTTCGTCTTCCCTATCCCGGCTTGCGGCATGCACCACAGATCGGGATAGTAGGCCTCCGGAACCTCGCCTTCTTGTGAACACAGACGGGTGAGGCGTCGGTTTTGGGAGCGCTTCGACATCGACGCCATCACGGACGACTCCTTTCCCGACGAGGACTTCTTCCCGGACATCAGCAGCCTCTACATTGACGACATGGCCGGCGATGCTGCTACCACCGCTGCGGCTACCGTTGCTGCCACCACCGCGGCTGCTGCTGCCGCTGCTATACCGTATATAATCCTGAACTTTCTATTTCAGATTCTGCTAGAGTTATTTATTCTAGAGTTTGATGTAGATGTGATAGGTTTATCTTATTTAGATGTAATCTGTTCATCTACTTTGCTGATCTGCATGATTAGGTCTACTACTGTCTATATGATCACGCTTTATCAGTTTATTATTCGAATTAAATCATATGGATTATTCCTTAGTGATACGTTGTAGACGTATCTATAATTTTTGATGTTTCATGCTTGTTTAGTATCTACTTTCTTATGTTTTGTCCACACTTTGTAGTATTTTTATACATTTTCTAGAACTAACCTATTAACAAGATGTCACAGTGCCAGTTGTTTGTTTTCTGCTGTTTTTGGTTTCAGAAAAGCTAGTAAGGAAATAATCTCGGAATTGGACCGGACAAAAGCCAAAGTCAATATTTTACCCGAAGCAACACGAAGTCCGGAGGGGAGACGAAGTGGCGCACCAGGGCAGCCACACCTAGTGGCGGCACAGCTTGGGGGGTGCGCCACCAGGGGGTGCAGGCCCCCTGGTGCTCCAGCGACCTTGCCCTTCCGCCTATAAAGACCTCTCGGGACGAAAACTCTAAGTACCCGATCAAAGACCCAATCAGAAATCCACGGAAGAGTCTGTGTCCACCGCCATCTCGATCCCCAGATCGGGGGGATCCGAAGCTCTTCTCGGCACCCTACCGGAGGGGAGAGATCACCCTGGAGGCCTTTTTCATCACCATGACTGCCTCCGGTGTGATGCGCGAGTAGTTCATCCCTGGACTACAGGTCCATGTAGTAGCTAGATGGTTGGTTCTTCTCCTTTGTGCTATCACCTTAGATCTTGTGAGCGCCGTTCATGATCAAGATCATCTATTTGTAATCTCAAATGTTGTGTTTGCGGGGATCCGATGGATATTGAGATGCTATTTCAGATTGATTATTGATTCTATCATGTCTATGTTATTTGTGATCTTGCATGCTTTCCGTTGTTAGTAGCTATCTTGGCCAAGTAGATGCTAGCAACTCCAAGAGGGAGTATTTATGCTCGATAGTGGGTTCATGCCTCTAGTAATCTGGGGAAGTGACAGGAATCTCTAAGGTACTTGATGTGCTGTTGCTACTAGGGAGAAAACAGGAACTTTGTCCATGGGACAATCGTATTGTTTACTTTACACACTTTGCTTAATACAATTATCTGTTGCTTGCAACGTAATACTAGAGGGGGTTCAGATGATAACCTGAAGGTGGATTATTAGTCATAGATGCAGTTGGATTATGGTCTATGTATAATGTTGTAATGCCCAATCAAATCTCATAGGAGTCAAGATGATTAGTATATGCATTGTATGCTTTCTCGAGTCTGTAAATTGCCCCGCTATAATTTGTTCACCCAACATGCTATCTATCTTAAGGAGAATCACCTCTAGTAAACTATGGACCTCGGTCCATTCTTTTACCATTGATATACCATCTACTATTTACTGGTTACTGTTTACTTACTACAAGCAATTACTATCTTGCACATAATATGTTTAATCCTTTGTTTTCAGCAAAACCGGTGAGATTGACAACCTCACTGTAAGTTGGGGGCAAAGTTCTGTGGTTATGTTGTGTAGGATTCTAAGTTGCCAGCAACACCTTGGAGTTGTTTCCTTGCTCCTACGGGTTCGATAACCTTGGTTTCATAACTGAGGAAAACTTGCTTCTGTGCTCATTATACCTTCATCTTGGGGTTCCCCAACAAGCTCGAGATATCTTGAGCCATCAAGCCTTTTTCTGGCGGTGTTGCCAGGGAGTCAAGGACAGCTTCACAAGGGGAGTCTCTCACAACCAATCTCTTTACTTTGCTTTTTGTTTTTCTTAGCTAATTTTGTTTTGTTTGCTTGTTTCTTTTTATCAAAAATACAAAAAATTAGTTCCTACTATAGTTGTTATTTTTGATGGTCTGTTATTGTCTTGCTTTATCATGCTTTCTATCAATCGTTGGTTTCTTTGAAACTAGATCTTATTGGCAAGGTGTGTTCATGGAAGAACAAAAATATTATTATAAGGAACACTGCTTGTCAAAAAAAGGGAAACACTTGTGGGAACAAATTAATAAATTGTATACCATTGCTAGAAACGTGTGCTCTACTTATAATGTTACTTATTGCTTTGATAAATCTTGTTGCTGTAGGAGGTATAAACACCTCCCCTTTCAATGTGAGTATAATGATGATGTTACCATATCTTCTTATGTTAAGGGAAATTATGACTCTTATGATGTGGAAAAAATTGAAGAATTTATTTCTTGGAAGGGTGCATTTGAACTTGCTTATTTTCTTGAAAATACTGATGATGCACCTTATAAATATGAGGTTTATGATATACTTAAAATTTTCTTTGATAATTACAAGGAAGAAAAAGGCTATATTCTTGAATATCTTAATAGATGCTCTCCACCAATGGAAGAGACTAATGCCTTGTAGGAATCTATGAAAGAAGAAATTGCTGAAACTAGAAGCTCATTGGATGAAAAAGAGGAGGAGAGTGATGATCAAGAGGGGGAAGAATGGAGCAGCTACCCATGTCTACCTCCCAATAAGAGTAACTCTTTAACTAATACCTTATTTGATCGCCATCCATGTTTACCAAAGGAGGATGAGTGTGATATTTATATTGTTGAGTTTTTTCATGATGCTACTAAAAATCATTATGAGAGACGAAAATATGGTAGTTGGAATTCTCATGTTACTAAAACACCTCTCTTTATATTGAAAGTTCCAAAGTTCCTCTTGTTTTATCTACCCAGTCCTGTTACTATGTGCTTTTTTGATTTATTTTCTTACAATATTCCTATGCATAGGAAGTGGGTTAGACTTAAAAGTGTATCATATTTGCTCCTTTATGCTCTCTTTTGCTTCAATTCATATTTCTTATTTGAGCATCTTCTCAAATTACAGAGCCTAGCTCAAAGGCGTTAAAGAAAAGCACTTATTGGGAGATAACCCAAATTTTTATTCAGTAAGTTTTTATTTTGTTGAGTCTTGGAAGTTATTACTTCTGTAATAACCTCTCCTTATCCTTTTTGTGTGGTTTTTGTTCTAAGAATAACCTCTAATGAGAGATAAATAAGACTTGGGAAAGTTGTTGTCCCAAAACACATTTTTGTGCTTCACTGTAATTTTTTTTGAAAAATCCCTGTTCGTCGGTTTGAACTGTACTTTTTTGTGCTTCTGCCCCATGTTGTTATCTAACTTTGGTTAGCTCAACACTTTTCAATTTGAGCAACAGAAGGTCTTTGAAAAAATCGGTTTTTACTTGCTAGTCTGTTTTGACAGATTTCTGCCATTATTTGCATTTGCCTCTTAATCTCTTTCTCTTTGAGTTCTTGCCAATTACTTGAACTTTTAGAAGGAATTGCTACAGTAGCTTGTGTTTTAATGGAAATTTTTACTTGTGTTGAAACTGAACCCAAAGACTTATTATCTTGAGTACACTAATGTTGCTAATGAAGATTGTGTGAAGTTTTGTATGAAGGAAATTTTAAAGTGTAGGGAAGAATAATGTGATAAGATGAAGTATGGACAAAAATCTCAAGCTTGGTGATGCCACCCATGACACCCCAAGAAATATTCAAGAAGTACAAGCGTCAAAGCTTGGAGATGCCCAAGGCATCCCCTTCTTCATCAATAAAAATCTCAGGTTTCTTCCAAACACTTCATTTTTATTGCTTCATGCACAATTGTGTTGTTCTTGGAGCGTATTCGTTTTGTTTTTTAGTTTTATTTTGCTTAAATAAATTGGTTGTACCCCCGCATTCATAAATAGTTTCAAATAAGTTGATTTGGATTGGAAAAGAGTAGGGAAGTTCATGCTTATAGGTGGTATCGAAGGAGTTGTGTTTTGACTGTGGCCTAGACTTTATCATGTCATTTTTGATATTTCTTTTAATTTATTCTTAGTAATTCTTGCTGTAGCATGACTTGTTCCAAACAATTGAGATTGCTTAATGTGCCTTGAAAGAATCATGCATTGTTTTAACATACAAAAGCATAATATTGTGGTATTCTCCTTTGATGCTTTATTTGGGTTGACTTGGCGCATGCTCACACCATGTTAAGACTATACTAGTCATCATAGCCATTATGATCATTTAGTTTTTGACTTGTAATATCACTTTATGCTTTAATTAATAATGTTTTGTTGCTTTGCATGATTATGGCCATTATTTCTCTCTTAGTTGGTCGCTCCCAGTCTTTTGCTAGCCTCCACATGTACCAAGTATGAGTTCCACTCATGCATCCAACTCCAAATAAAACCAAGTTATTCCAAAGAGTCCACCATACCTACCTATTAGCATTATTTCTATTCCAAGTATATTCATGTTTTTATCTACCTTCCGAATTAAACTTGTTATGTGAAAATTAGTGATTAAAGCTCTCACAAACTTGATGGCACACTTTACTTTCTTGCACTTAATAAACTTGAACCATTGTGCCCATCTATGTTGCGTATATGCTTGCACTTTATAAGTTGTGAATTAGCAGAACCATGTTACCATGGGGAACACTTTCAACATTGCACTTTATTTAGTTGATATCATGTTTTTTTGCTTATGGATCCCCGTGGTGTGAAATAAAATGGCAGCCTGTAAGCTCATGGAGTTTGTATATGTGTTAGAGAAACGCCTAGGCGGCTAGCCTAAGTGTAACACCCTCGAATCAGCCCTATGCAAGTTTTAGCCCTTTCTGCCAAACCCGCATAGAAACGATTCAAAGACGCCCACCAGGCACTTTCGTGCGGGTGGAAAACAAAGTAATACCATTACACAACAGTCCTCGATGGGACCCACAGAACAGATATATATATACAACACGACTCCAAGAGTCAAGAATACAGATATACAATACAAAGATCCAAATCACTTGGAAAACGATACAGCGTCCGACTACGGACAAGATGCAAATGGGGCTAAGAGCCCTGAAGAATAACCAATGGCGTCCATAACCCTGCCCAGGCCAAGCCGGAAGGGTAACCCTACTAACGACGTCGATCTCAAACCTGCTAAAACAAAAGGGGTGCCGACAAAGGGCAAAGGAAAAAGAGGAGCGTCAGTGACTGAGGCCAGTACACGGCGAGGCTAGAATTTGGCGTCTCTCGCCTACATAGGTATGGTGGGCTGAAGCGGCAGCGCAGTGGCACTAAACAACCTATAGAGACTCGATACAACTGGCGGTTATCAGAGAGGGATAAGAAAGACCTATTCGGATCCAGCCTGAAGCTAACACCAGAAAACCCATCCTGGTATTTCCCCCTCGAGACCAAACGAGGAAGTCGGACCAAGGAGCTCACACAGTTGGCAATTTTACTCATTCCGTTATAGTTGCAGCAATTACTAATCAAATATAGATAGCAGGAGTCATCCTGATAGCATAAGTAGTGGGCAGTTTTAATTAACCATTCCGTGGTAGTTGGAACATTTACTAGTCAGATATAATTGTCCCGAGGAATCCCAAAACCCAGCAGTTGTTGGCACTTTTATCGCATTCCATTGGAGTTGCAATACTTACTAAGCAGGTATAGTATGACACAGATCACCACAGATCCACCAGTTGTTGGCATTTTTAATATCCATTCCGTTATACTTGAACTGATTAATAGTCACATATTAAGTCAAATTTATAGCACTACTTTAGTTATGCTTGTCTATGATTGAGATACTGTGCTCCAAGTCGTCCATAACCGCGGACACGGCTTTCAGAAAGTTTTACCTCAGGGTGCACAAATAGCAACACACACTCGATCAACCTCGGAAAAACCAACTCAAAACCCAACGAGGCATTCACGACAGAGCGATCACAGGATTCAGAAATATTTCAGGGGGCCACCCCACTAAGCTACCCGCAACGAAGTTGGCCGGCTCCAGAACGGACCCAGGGTTTGCGACGACGGCTGTAAACGACTAGGAACCCGAAAGTGTGACTGGGCTTGTCGATACCGCGAAAATGTGGCGCGATCCAAAATAGTACAGGTGCTCCACGCACAATCTTAAATAAAGTAGTAAAGCATGGCATAAGTACAGGATAGTAATAAAGTCCCAAACTACTTTGTGGTCCCAAGAATAGAAATGAATCAAGCTCTGGCTCAGGGGGGTCCATAAGGCCTCCCGGATGTGGATAGTGCGAAAAATCAAGGAACAGGTATCAAGTACTCGGGGTCCTACGGGACACCAGTGAGCGTGGAAGAACCAAATAACATCTATTGCCCACCGATGCCTCTGCATTAGCTATATCTAGCAATTTAATAGTTGTATTTTGAGTCATGATCATCTCCACCATAAACATCTGCCAGCATTCCAACAACTTTGGTACTTGACAACACGAGATCGCACCTGAGCAAGCAACTACGACTCGCAGGGCCAGCTATCTACCAAACAACCGGTAATAGGAGGTGTCCATGGCAATATAGAGGCTGCACAAGGTATAACTGGTACGGAACACTAAAGCATCACGACACGGATAGCAATAGATCAACAGGAGGAAATAAAGTCTACAAATGCAAAATAGGTAGAAGAGGGAGAGATGCTCGCCTGGGAAACACTGCCGAAGGTTCATATCCGGAGAACTTGTCGATACTCGCATCAACTCATCGGCCTAATCCGCGAAGAAGCAAACACTAGAAGAAACACCGAATGCAATATTTAATACTACGGCAGAAGATCCGGCATGCTTATGATATGATGCAGATGCGGTGCAATTAGGCAGTATTAAGCGGAACCGGGGTCCCGACAAATGATTATATGGTTCAAGTTGTTTAGAACCCCCGCAATTTAAATGTTGTCTTAACTTGGCAAAACATGGTAGCGGTTCGCTACACAAATTTAAATGGAGTCCGGAATAAGACAAAGATATTCCGCAGATGGACTCCATATTTAATTATAGGTGAAACGATTGTCTTAACTTGGCAAAACATGGTAGAGGTTCGCTACACAAATTTAAATGGAGTCCGGAATAAGACAAAGATATTCCGCAGATAGACTCCATATTTAATTATAGGTGAAACGATAAAATAACCCGGACCCACAAAATATGTATGCAATCATGAATGATTTAATGCAGCAAGTTGGTATCATATATTATAAAAAAATAGGAGAATGGAGCAGGGTCACACATTAGGGGGGGTTCGGATCCGAGGTTCGACGGGGATAGGTCTCGAACTCCGGGAAGAAGAACTTGGCGTTCCGAGGGGTTCGGTCTTCAGATCCTCGGGATCAGGCTTCAGATCTAGGAACAGGTCCAGGCGTTCCGAGAAGGAGATCTTTGGGGTCGTCGGGTTCTTGAGGTAGCCTTCGACTCATTTTTGGGATATGGGGTGTCACTATAAACGACACACTTGGTCTTGTAGCAGCACGGGCAGAAGCGAGTCTTGGCAAAGAAGTAGCGGTCACAACAAAGATGGATCTTCGGCAGAGGATGTAGATATATCTAGTCTCCCGAATGACACAGACACCTCAAAGAGCCAATGTTTTGGGGCTTCGCCGCTTTGTTGAGGAGTTGTACTACACTGGTACAATCCTGCACAACAAGGACACGCGTGTGATCGTGAGCGGACCCGTGCATACGTTGAGGAAGGAAAAAAAAGGCCAACCGGTGGCAGCTACCTTGACACGGCGAGGGTTGCCGCGAGCGTACACCGGCGGCGGTCAGAGAGTGCTCGGGAGATGTGACAGGTTCGACCTGGGCGGCATGACGCGGATGGCAACTGTGGTGCAGGCTCCAATGAGAAGACACGAGATCGAGACGGCTCGTGGTGGAGGTGCTGCTATGGCTGATGGCGCTCGAGCTCAAGGAGCGGCGGAGCTCTGTGGGTCGGGGAGGAGTAGCTCGGGGAGGCGGGGCCTGTGGAGCTTCAGGAGTAGAGGCATGGCGGTGTGTGGGCGCTGGGTCGCCGGCAGCGCGACTCGACCGTGGTGGCGAGGGCGTCCAAGGCGATAGGGAACAAAGGCCGGTGAGGAGGGCTTCGGGTGGCGCGCAGAGCGACGAGGTCGTGCGGAAAGGTGCGAAGGACTTCTGGAGGCGGGGGACATGGCGGTGGTGGCGGCCCGGCTCACTGAAGGGCTCGGCTCCGGCGAGGTGAGGTGGAGGCGGGGAGGGGAAAAGGTGGTGGCCGGCGCGGGCGACGGCGGCCTCGGCCCTAACGACGGGGTCGAGCCGGGGGAAGAGGAGCGCGTTGAAGAGGGAGACGGGGCGGAGGACGGCCCGGGGTGGCGGCGAGGAAGCAGGGCGTCGTTGGCGGCTGGCGGGGAGAGGACGGCAGGGACGACGGAGATTGGCGGCGACACAGAGGAGCGAGCGGGGTGGCGGCGGCTGCGGTCTAGAGAGAGGAGGGCGGCGGCGCTGCGGTAGGTGGGAGGAGAGAGAGAAGTGGGATGGAGAAGGGGCACGGGGCGCGTCGGTGGGGGGCCTGGGGGCGCGCGCTCCAGGTGGGGGTGGGACGCGGAGTGGTGGGCCGGGCGCGGGGAACGAGGTGGGGTCGTGGAGGCGTGTGCGTGTCCATGATTCGAGCGAGGCAGGTGGGCGGGAACGGCTCGACGGGGTGGGGTGATGGGATCTGGGCAGGGGTCGGTGGCGTGTGGGGGTTGGTGAGGGGGTGGCGACCAGGTGGTGGGCCAGGTGATGAGGTGGCAGACGGCGACGTGGGGGTTTGGCTGTGCCGGGTGAGGTGGAGGGTGGGGATTGGATGGAGTGAGGTGGAGGGGGCTGGGTAGGTTAGGATTAGGTAGGAAAAGATTTGGGGTAGCTCTAGTTTTGTCTTTGGGGTGACTGGTCAGTCGGTCGATACGGCTGCCCCCTAAAAATAAATTAAATATTTTAATATTTAAAACGGGGCTTTTGAGATCCGTTGGTAGACAAAACAAAATATTCCGGACAGACCCGGGTTTTAATTTGAATAGAGACGGGGCGTTTGGAAAACAAACAGACTTTGCGAAAATAGTTTTATGCAAACCAATGCAAGAAGACATGACGATGCTCAAATGCAAGGCGGCATAATTACATGAGCATGCAGTCATGACGATGTAATGCACAAAACAACGCGATTTTCTAGTAGTGGTTTTTGCGGGGAGCCACACTAAGCCATGCCTAATCATGGTGGAAACTTGCATCATAACCATAGTGAGCAATCTATGAAGCATCCTCAATAAAAATCTATGCAAATAGCAAATAAAAAGATCGCTGAGATGCTCATTGTCTGTTGCCTTGTCATTTTTATATGGGATAGCTACTTTATCATGGGGCAAGGGGTACCCCATTGGCGGTTCTCTATGATACACATGTACTTACAATGACAAGAACTTACTCGTGACTAAAGTTGAGTAGCATGAGGTTCGGTACTCATAAGTAAGGGGCATGAGATTTTCAACTTATAACTTGTCAAGCATCTCCTCATATTTGTTCACTTTAACCTTAATCACCTAAAGGTTCTTATGATAGGGGCAATGAGAGCTGAAAGCTAATAAGTAACATAATTTTTGGAAGCTCTTTATGAGAATTGAATCCCTGCTTTCTTCTATGAAGGGCCTTTCTTTTACTTTTATGTTGATTCTCCATCTTCTATCTTTATGTACCTATTGAGAGAGCATAGTGGTCATTCTTAGTTTAATGTGCATTGTACCAAAACTTGTTGATTGATTCATAACTTTGATATTGCTTGTTCTTAAATTATTTGTATCTAGTCACCCTTATGAACTTTGAAGCTGTCCTATGCATTTATGCTTTGCTATACCATGAGGGACAAGCTGAATACCATTCTCATTATGTTTTCTATATGTGAAACAAACAAACGTCTTTCAAAGCATTGTTATTCATGAATCTTTTGTTTGTACCTTTTCATGTTACAACATAGTTGCTATGTCTTATTGTTAGAACTATATCTTTCATGCTATGTTAAAGTACTATGATCCCAGCTATCAATGTCTTACAAATACCTTGATCAAGATTGTGATGGTGCATGTCACCTCAAAAAATATTATTTTTATCACTTACCTACTCGAGGACGAGCAGGAATTAAGCTTGGGGATGTTTATACGTTGTAAACGTATCTATAATTTTTGATGTTCCATGCTTGTTTAGTATCTATTTTCTTATGTTTTGTCCACACTTTGGAGTATTTTTATACATTTTATGGAACTAACCTATTAACAAGATGCCACAGTGCCAGTTGCCTGGTCTCTGTTGTTTTTGGTTTTACAAAAGCTAGTAAGGAAATATTCTCGGAATTGGACCAGACAAAAGCCAAAGTCAATATTTTACCCGAAGCAACACGGAGTCCGGAGGGGAGACGAAGTGGCACACCAGGGCAGCCACACCTGGTGGCGGCGCAGCTTGGGGGGCATCACCAGGGGGTGTGGGCCCCCTGGTTCTCCACCGACCTTGCCCTTCCGCCTATAAAGATCTCTCAGGACGAAAACCCTAAGTACCCGATCAAACACCCAATCAGAAATCCACGGAAGAGTCTGTAGCCACCGCCATCTCGATCCCTAGATCGAGGGGATCCGAAGCTCTTCCCAGCACCCTGCCGGAGGGGAGAGATCACCCTGGAGGCCTTCTTCATCACCATGACTACCTACAGTGTGATGCGTGAGTAATTCATCCCTGGACTACGGGTCCATGTAGTAGCTAGATGGTTGGTTCTTTTCCTTTGTGCTATCATGTTTGGATCTTGTGAGCTCCATTCATGATCAAGATCATCTATTTGTAATCTCACATGTTGTGTTTGCGAGGATCCGATGGATATTGAGATTCTATTTCAGATTAATTATTGATTCTATCATGTCTATGTTATTTGTGATCTTGCATGCTTTCCATTGTTAGTAGCTATCTTGGTCAAGTAGATTCTAGCAACTCCAAGAGGGAGTATTTATACTCGATAGTGGGTTCATGCCTCTAGTAATCTAGGGAAGTGACATGAATCTCTAAGGCACTAGATGTGCTTTTGCTACTAGGAGAAAACAACAATCCTTTGTCTATGGGATAATCGTATTGTTTACTTTACACACTTTGCTTAATGCAATTATCTGTTGCTTGCAACTTAATACTGGAGGGGGTTCGGATGATAACCTGAAGGTGGATTATTAGTCATAGATGCAGTTGGATTACGGTCTATGTATAATGCTGTAATGCCCAATCAAATCTCATAGGAGTCAAGATGATTAGTATATGAATTATATGCTTTCTCAAGTCTGTCAATTGCCCCGCTGTAATTTATTCACCCAACATGCTATCTATCTTAAGGAGAATCACCTCTAGTGAACTATGGACCCAGTCCATTCTTTTACCATTGATATACCATGTACTATTTACTGGTTACTGTTTAGTTTTTGCAAGCAATTACTATCTTCCACACAATACGTTTAATCCTATGAGATAATCCACTACAAGCATGGGATAATTAATCATAATTAGGATAATCTATTACTTTCATCATGACGTGCGTGGAGAGAGCTCAATAATAATATGTTCACTACAAGACTCGTGGGCCGTCGATTTCTTGAGTGAGGTAATGAGGACATCTCTAAATAACCATTGTGATGCCTAAGAGCAATCACTCATACAGACCACCATAATTAAGGGTTTCCCATGGATACTGTAATAAGCTTAGTGAGTCTCTCTTAATTTCCCCTTTGACCGTGTAGGTTATAAGCCAATGTTTATTGTCACCGCTTAGCACTAGACATACACCCATACACGTTGAAAGGGCATCACCCTCTCTTTAGTCCCATAGGCAAATGATATGTGGTCGACTACACATACCATCTAGAGAGAGATCAAACACAATATCATAGATCAACAGACATGAACTAAAGTAATAGATCATCTTTATTTCATTTCATAATAATGCTAGGGTTTCTCCATCTCCCCAATAATAAAGGGAACTACTCACACATGGAAGCAATCAACAACATCGTCATATTCAAATGGATGGATAAAAGTATGGTGATAAATCTAGTATAAACCACAATTGAATCTGGAATTACAACAAGATCTAAAGTATGGAAGCGGGGGATGGTATTGGTCAAGGAGATGCAGCGGTTGATGTGATGTCCTCCGATGATCCGCGGATCAGCAAGGATTTGCCCTTCTCTTAGTTCCTCCTCCAGATCCCTCTTTGGCATGGTATTTCGAGGCTGGTGGTTTTTGTGAATGTCGGATCTCATATCCATCTTCGCGAGGTGAAAGTATTTGACGAGGCAAACGCCCTAACACATGGTGAGCAGACGGTACGGGTAAGCTCTGCCTGTAACATAGGTTGTTAAGGCCTCTATAGGATTCCTCCATGTTTGCTATTCTCCCAGGTGCAAGGATAAATCAAATAAATGACTTTTATCACTTAGAAATATCATATTACTACATAATATGACAGTCCCAATTGATATGTTCACATAAGACATAGTAATTCAAGATCCTGTTGAAACAAAGAGAAAAGAGTCCACGCGTGCGCAGTAAAGTACCAAAATCCTACTCTACTTATGCAAAAACAAGAGGTACATATGTTTCAATTTTGGACTCATCAACTTCTGCAAGATATACTCTTGCTCGTCCCCGAGCAAGTTCGTGGCTTATGGACAAGGTCATCATGTGCATGAGGCACAAGTCGTTATAATAAATGAGGATAAATTGAAACAGAATTAAAATATCGGATATGGAACTGCATTGTGAGTTATATCACACCTTCACACATCACATGACTAAGAGGCTTCCATATCTTTCGTATCAGTAAGTTATAAGAAGTTTTTATATTTTGGCATATTCTAAAATCATCAAGTTTTATTGTTCGAGCACTTAATTTGAGTAATAAATAACTCATGATCATTGCTTGAGTAACTTTTTCAATCTTGTACTTTTCTTATCCTTGGAATTCTTTGATAGCAAAGCCTTATAATTTTATTCAGCAGTAGTATTGGATCACGTTAATACTTTTTATGGCTCATATTGGTTCAAACTTATGACTATGACATGCTATCAAGTTTTCCTTCCTATAATTTATTAATACTTTGTTGGTGTGGAAGACCCTAAAATCATAACTGTGGTGCAAGTATCATAACACTCATCCTAATTCATACATCTAATACGATAATCATGAATCAATAATCACTTCGAATATCATAAAGTCTCAAAACTCAAAGAATATAATTCTTTCCTGAACTAAAGGAGGTTGATGAAGCAAACAATGCAAAATCTACGATCACGAACTAATATCTTGCGAAACATAGCAGGGTTATGGACACCATTGGTTATTCTTCAGGGCTCTTAGCCCCATTTGCATCTTGTCCGTACTCGGACATTGTATCGTTTTCAAGGTGATTTGGATCTTTGTATTGAATATCTGTATTCTTGACTCACTGAGTCACTGTTGTATATATATCTGTTCTGTGGGTCCCATCGAGGACTGTTGTGTAATGTTATTACTTCGTTTTCCACCCGCCCGAAAGTGCCTGGTGGGCGTCCTTGAATCGTTTCTATGCGTGTTTGGCGGAAAGGGCTAAAACTTGCATAGGGCCGATTCGAGGGTGTTACAGAGTGGTATCAGAGCCCAGCAGTTGCGATACCCCACAAGTCCAGCCTGTAGGATAACCTAGCTAACGGCCGAAGTAGAGTGTCAAAACTATTTTCGCAAAATCGGTTGGATAGATCTAATTAGGTCTGCTTTTACTCCTTACCCCTCAGCTGTTCTCCTCTTACCCCTGCGTGTTTGGATCTGCTCTCTTATCTTTTCTTCGAGTCCAGGATTTCTCGTGGTTGGGTTTCCGTCGTACCTTCAGGGTTTCGCTTCCTTCTTTGGTAACGGTGCTTCTACATCCGGTCTTCGTGCTATCTGAGGAATCCTTCATCTGTTGGACTTCTCTTTGTTCCTTGGTCGTGCCTTCCGGTGTTTTCCGACGCGACGACATCATCTACGCCAAATCCGATGCAGAGTTTGCTTCCCTCCTGTGTTTCCGAATCTCGTTTGTCGAGATCTTCAGTCTAATTCCGAGAGTTGGTTGCATAAATCCCCTATTCATATGCAGAGTAATGGTTTGGGTGCGCGATGGACTGATCACCATCCGACTACTCTTATCATTCGCTTTTATATATTGAATCGGTGGATCCAGCAATTTTGCTCTGTCCACGGAAGCTAGAGGTGGCTTTATTTGTTGATACCTCTACCTTCGCCTTTGTTCCCGGAGTGTTCTCTCGATGATCACGGACAACGACCTCTTGTTAGTGGTGTCGCGAGGATATACACGAAGCGCGAAGTTGCAGATCGCCGACCTTCTTTCCGGTACCATGAGGCGGATCTCGAGGGCGAGATCCATTGTTAGTAGTGTCGAATTGTGGCGCCCCGCAAAAACCACTACTAGAAAATCGCGTTGTTTTTGTGCATTGCATCATCATGACCGCATACTCATGTCATCATGCCACCTTGCATTTGAGCATCGTCATGTCATCTTACATTTGTTTGCATAAAACTATTTTTGAAAAGTCTGTTTTTGTTTTCTAAACGCCCCGTTATTATTTCAAATCAAAAACACCGGGCTTGTCCGGAATATTTTGTTTTGTCTATCAACGATTTGCAAAAAGCCTCGTTTTAAATAAAGGAAATATTTAAATTATTTTTGGGAGGCAGCCAGCCAGGCCCGAAAGCCCAGCCGGCCACCTCCAGATAAAAATCCTATCTAACCCAGAGCCCCCCAAACCCTTTTCTACCTAAACCTAGCCTACCCACCCTTCCTCCACCTCACCCCATCCAATCCCCTTCCTCCACCTCACCCTTCCAATCAGTGCGCGCCACGTCACCCTCCTGACCCCTCCCCTGTCTCCTAGCTCACATAGCCGCATGCCACCCCCTGGTCACCTCCTGCCACCTGCCCGTGGGCCCCCAGCAGCCAGCCACTCCCGCACCCACACGCCGCCTGTCCGGCCCCACGCGCGGACACTCCCCGCCTGGGCGCGCATCCACACGCCGACCGCCGCTTTTCCCGCCCGCTCCCGCGCCCCCATCCCGCCTCTTTTTCCGCCCCGGTCCCACCACCCTGCCAGCTGACACGCCTCTCCCGCACACCACGTGCACCTCCCAACCGTTTCCTGCCCACCTCGGGATTTCCACCACCTGGCCCACACGCAGGAGACGCGGTCTCCACCAACGCCCACTCCTCCCCAGATTCCCCACCGCCGCCGCCCCGCTTCCTCCTCTCCGCCGCTCAAGCTCCATGACCGCCCCGCCTCCCGCTCGTCCCCCACGCTCGCCTCGGTCTCCTCCCCATCCTCGCTCACTGCGGCACCCTCTAGCCTCGCCTTCGCCGCACCTCCTTTCCAGAAGCAAGTCCGGCCGCCCGGGGCTCCACCTCGCCGGCCGCCTCCACTATGACCCTCCTGCCCGGCCGCGACCCTGAGCTGCCGTCGCGAGGCCCATCTCCCTCCTTGTCAGCTACAGCGTCGCCGCCTCGCTGGCTCCAGCGAGCCGCCACAGGCGCGGCCCCATCAACCTCATTAACCGGGCGCCCTCGTGGCCCTCTCCTTGACCTGACGCATGCCACCCCGGCTCCAAGCTCGCCGTCTACCGCCACCGTTTTCGTCGACCGCGCTACCACGACGATCTCCACCTCGCCATCTCTGTTGGCACCGCATGCGCCGTGCCGCCAATAAGGCCCTGCGCCGCCGAGCACCCTGCCCTGGCCCCCTTTGTCCTCGAAGCCGGTCACGCGCGCCACCGCCTCTTTGTCCCGCAACACCGTCCTGTATTCATGTGTTGTCGACCAGCGTGCGACGAGTTTTCTACGACGGTACTGCTGCCCCGGTCTATTTTGGGGTGGTTTTCAGTTGGTGGTGGAAGTGTTGTGCTAGAGATGGTGCTGTTGATGTTGAGGAGTTGACACATGCCAACATTCGGTGATGGTGCCGTGATGCTACGATTGGGTGTTTTGTCGATGGTACCCGGTGTTTTGGCTTGTTGTTTCCATTACCGTGCTGCGCCCGTGTAACCAAGGTCGACCGGAAGATGCCAAGTTCTTCGACCCCGATCTATCGACAAGATCTTCCTCCCGGAATGCCGTATTCCCCTTCGCGGACACTACCAAGACCTCCTTGCCAGATCCAAGATCGTCAACAAGGAACGACAAGACCGTCGACCTGAACCCGAAGACCACGGATGCGACAAGATTCCCTCCTCGGATCCGAAGACCGCCAAGAACGCCATGGAACGGCAAGCTCTCCATCCCGGATATGCCAAGTTCTTCCTCGCGGAACCGAAGACGCCGAGACCACGGATGCCAAGGTCATCGGCACGGATACGCCAAGTACTTCCTCAGGGACGCCAAGTTCTTCGCCCTGAATGCCAAGACCGACCCGATACAAGGACCCGACAAGATCTTCGTGACAACAAGAGCGACACCGACCAGGGCGAATCTGATGCGCCCCCGACGCCAAACCAAGTCCTTCTTCTCGAATGCGACAAGATCTACTTCAATTGTCCGAGACCGATCCCGTCGAACCGTTCTCCCCGTCGAACCCCGTCGAATCCCGAACCCCTGGAACCCAAGACCTTCGACCCCAGATGTGTGAACCTTTCCCGAGCCCCTGTTTTATAAATGCTATATATAAAACCTGTTGCATAATAATTGTTCATCTCGCATGCATATCATAATCATCCCGGATCTTTTGCCGTAGTATTAAACAGTGCATCCGGTGTTTGTGCTAGTGTTTGCTTCTTCGCGGATTAGGCCGATGAGTTGATGCGAGTATCGACAAGTTCTCCGGATATGAACCTTCGGCAGTGTTTCCCAGGCGAGCATCTCTCCCCCTTCTACCTATTTTGCATTTATAGTGCTTATTTCCTCCTGTTGATCTATTGCTATCCGTGTCGCGATGCTTTAGTTTCCGAACACCGGTTATATCCCGTGCAGCATCTATATTGCCTTGGACACCTCCTATTACCTGTGTTTGGTAGATAGCTGGCCTTGCGAGTCGTAGTTGCTTGCTCGGGTGTGATCTCGTGTTGTCAAGTACCACAGTTGTTGGAAGGTTGGCAAATGCTTATTGGTGGAGATGCTTAATGGTGGAGATGATCATGACTTTAAATACAACTATTAAAATGCTAGATATAACTAATGCAGAGGCATCGGTGGGCAATAGATGTTATTTGGTTCTTCCACGCCCACTTGTGTCCTGTAGGACCCCGAGTACTTGATACCTGTTCCTTGATTTTTCGCACTATCCACGTCCGGGAGGCCTTATGGACCCCCCTGAGCCAGAGCTTGATTCATTTCTATTTCTTGGGGCCACAAAGTAGTTTGGGGCTTTATTACTATTCTGTACTTATGCCATGCTTTACCGCTTTATTTAAGATTGTGCGTGGAGCACCTGTACTGTTTAGGATTGCGAAGTGTTTTCGCTGTATCGACAAGCCCAGTCACACTTTCGGGTTCCCAGTCGTTTACAGCCATTGGCGCAAACCTTGGGTCCATCTCGGAGCCGGACAACTTCGTTGCGGGTAGCTTAATGGGGTGGCCCCCTGAAATATTTCTGAATCCTGTGATCGCTTTGTCGTGAATGCCTCGTTGGGTTTTGAGTTGGTTTTTCCGAGGTTGATCGAGTGTGTGTTGCTATTTGTGCACCCCTGCAGGGTAAAACTTTCTGAAAGCCGTGTCCGTGGTTATGGACGACTTGGAGCACAGTATCTCGATCATAGACAAGCATAACTAAAGTAGTGCTATAAATTTGACTTAATATGTGACTACTAATCAGCTCAAGTATAATGGAATGATTAATGAAAATGCCAACAACTGGTGGATCTGTGGTGATCTGTGTCATGCTATACCTGCCTAGTAAGTATTGCAACTCCAATGGAATGTGATAAAAGTTCCAACAACTGTTGGGTTTTGGGATTCCTCAGGACAATTATATCTGATTAGTAAATGTTCCAACTACAATGGAATGGTTAATTAAAACTGTCCACTACTTATGCCTCAGGATGACTCATGCTATCTATATCTGATTAGTAATTGCTGCCACTATAACGGAATTAGTAAAATTGCCAACTGTGTGAGTTCCTTGGTCCGACTTCCTCGTTTGGTCTCGAGGGGGAGATACCAGGATGGGTTTGTTTTGTGTTAGCTTCAGGTTGGATCCGAATAGGTCTTTCTTATCCCTCTCTAATAACCGCCAGTTGTATCGAGTCTCTATAGGTTGTTGAGTGCCGCTGCGCTGCCGCTTCAGCCCACCATACCTATGTAGGCGAGAGCCGCCGAATTCTAGCCTCGCTGTGCGGCCTCGAGATCGACACTCCTCTTTTTCCTTTGCCCTTTGTCGGCACCCCTTTTGTTTTAGCAGGTTTGAGATCGCCGTCGTAAGCAGAGTTACCCTTTCGGCTTGGCCTGGGCAGGGTTATGGACGCCATTGGTTATTCTTCAGGGCTCTTAGCCCCATTTGCATCTTGTTCATACTCGGACGTTGTATCGTTTTCAAGGTGATTTGGATATTTGTATTGTATATCTGTATTCTTGACTCACTGAGTCACTTTTGTATATATATCTGTTCTGTGGGTCCCATCGAGGACTGTTGTGTAATGTTATTACTTTGTTTTCCACCGCACGAAAGTGCCTGGTGGGCGTCCTTGAATCGTTTCTATGCGGGTTTGGCGGAAAGGGCTAAAACTTGCATAGGGCCGATTCGAGGGTGTTACAGTACGCAAGCGGAACATCCCCTTAACAACCCTACTTAGTACTTCATTGAGTTTCTTCTTGCTTTCAAGATCCAGGAGGCATTTGCAGATGATCTCCTGATGGAGGAGTTCTTCCTTATGGTTCTTCTCTATCTTGCGAAGATGTTGTTCAGTTTCTAGGACTTGCGTGACAACAGGCGCGTCCAAGAGGCTGAAATCCCAATATTCCCGTGGCTTCACGCTCATGCACACGTTCATGGTGATCTTATATTTTTTGTAGAAGTGTGCATTGTAGTCTCCTGGTAAGTTCCTGCATCAGCTTGGTTAGCTTTCTTACGCTTGGGTGAAGAGTAGTTGGTGGCGATGAACTTAAGCGACTCCGTGCACCCACTCCCATGGGGTTTTCTTGCTTCCTCTTCATCTTCAGCCTTAACCATAGCAAGATAATCTGGTTGCCTCCATCCTCTCATTGTCTGCTCCATGAAGGTCTCAAACTCCTCCTCTTCATCGTCAGATTCGTAGGAGTACCTATTATTCTTCGAGCTCAAACCTTGTGCTTCATGATCATCAGCTTTGATAGAGGAGGTTTGGAATCTGTCCCATGAAAGATCCATGAGGCTAAAATGTTTGCCCTTGCCTAGAACTGGGTAGCACATCAAGGGGATAGGATCTGTTGATATAAGATAGGAGAATACCTTTACAAAGGCTTAAGAAAGGTTAGAAATAGGGAAAACCTCGTGCTGGAAGTAAAAGGGATGGCCAAGAAAATAATCCCAACAAATTAGGAAAGAAATAAGAGAGAAAAAGAATTAGAGGCAGTAATGATCGGTGGTACGGACGGCGCCCGTACGGCGCACCCGTACCCGATGTACATCCAAATATTCAACTGACCAAAGCTGGTATGAAACTTACCGACATTTTGGTACGGTATGAGCTCAATGCACCCGTACCAGAAGTTACCGCCTTTTCCAAAGTTGGTAGAAACTCTCTTTTTAAAAATGAAACGAGTGAAAACCAAAAACGACACGAGTTCTTAACCCGATAAATGCGTCAGGCTGCCCATATGGCCGGTCGTCGACCCATTGAAAATAAATGAAAAAAAAGAAAAGTTACTAGAGGGTTAACGTCCACTGGTACGGGCGAGGGCATCCGTACCGCTTGCCCGTACCGAGTTCCTGAAACCGACAGTGACCTTAGAAAAAACACAAGGAGTTCAAAAACGCAGCTAAAAAATATCAAAAGACAATTAAAACGCAGAAAAACAAGGTTTTGATTACCTTACTCATCTGGTGGTAATGAGTTTTACCTTGGTACCTACTCTCCCTTAAACTGTTGGATTGGTTTCTTCTTCTTCCCATTGAACAAGGTTGGTCGCAAGAAGTTCCTAATACCATTGCAAAGAGAAACAAAAAAAATCTTTTGGGATGGGTAGTCCCCGAGGGTACGCAAATAGATGACACCTTCTCTGGTGTTCTGATCTCTTCGATATCCATCATTGTGTCAACCTATTCTTCTCTTCTTTGAAGGATCTGCAAGTCAAATTCTTGCAAAAGAAAAGTCCAACGGATCATTATGGGCTTAATTTTAGTTCTTTCAAGGATTTCATTTAAACCAATATGATCAGTATGTACTCTTACTTTTGAATCAATCATGTAATATCTAAGCTTATCACAGGCAAAAACAATAGCAAAAAGTTCCTTCTCCACCATGGGATAATTCTTTTGTGCACCATTTAAAGTACAACTAGCATGATGGATGATATTGAGTACATCACCATCTTGCTGGCAAAGAACAGCCCCCAGTACTTCATAACTGAGTTCACAAAATAAGTCAAAAGGTTTAATTACAGGAGCATCAAGAAGGGCTTGCTTTAATATGGTGAAAGCAACTAGGTAGTTTTCATCAAAATTAAAAACGACTTCCTTCTGTAAAAGATTGGTTAATAGTCTAGCAATTTCAGAGAAGTTCTTGATAAACCTTTTATAAAATCTAGTGTGACCTAAGAAACTCCTTATACCTTTTACACCGAAGAGAGGGGGAAGCCTTTCTATTGCCTCTATCTTTGCCTTATCAACTTCTATACCTTTGCCTAAAATTTTGTGACCAAGAACTATACCTTCTTGAACCATGAAGTGGAAATTCTCCCAATTCAACACTAAGTTAGTGTCTTTGCATCTCTGCAAAACATAATGAAGATTATGAAGGCAATGCTTAAATGAAGTTCCATAGACGGAGAAGTCATGCATGAAAACTTCCATAATATTTTCAACATAATCAGCAAATATGGCAGTCATACACCTTCAGAAGGTGGTAGGGGCACTGCAAAGGCCAAAAGGCATATGACTATAAGCATATAAACTAAAAAGGCAAGTGAAAGTTGTCTTTAGTTGGTCATCAGTATGGACAACTATTTGAGAAAAACCAGAGTACCCATCTAAATAGGAAACATGAGAGTGCATAGCAAGTCTCTCTAAAGTTTGATCTGTAAATGGTAAAGGGTAGTGATCCTTTGTAGTTTCTTTATTTAGTTTTCTATAGTCAATGCACATCCTATGATCAACGACAGTACGAGTTGGAACCATTTCATTATGTTCATTACGGACAACAATGAACCCACCTTTCTTTGGAACACAATGAAAAGGACTCACCCCCTCACTTTCCTCTACATGAAATATTACCTCTTTCCTTACTTCCTCCTTCATATGGGGTTTAAGTCGCCTTTTTACATCTGCAACCGGCTAAGCTCCTTCTTCCATAAATATTCTATGGGTGGCTATCGAGGGGTTAATGCCTTTCAAGTCATCCATCGAATATCCAAGAGCCTATCGGTGCATTCTTAAGACCATGATTAAATTCTCCTCCTCCTTTTCTGCAAGGTTAGAACTTATAATAATAGGGTATTTATTAATTTCATCGAGAAACCTGTATTTTAACTCCCTAGTAAGGGTTTTGAGTGCAAGAGGTGGAGGTGCCTCATCCCCTTTTCTTATGGGTATCTCATAAATTTGATTAATTTCAGGATCAACAGCAGGGGTTGAGTCAATATAATCATCAATTTCCATTTTATCTTTATCTTCAGAAAGATTATTACTGTCCACTAGGCTTCTTGTTAAATTATCATCGGGAGTTCCAACGAATACAGAGGCAAGACTAGCAATATTACCTTCCTCCTCTTTGCCATAATCAAATTCATTGAATTCTTCAATGGTTAGCCTATGGTCAAGCTTGGAGAAATGGAAATTCATTTTATCCGCATCGAACTTGAGAGATACAGTTTCTTTTTTGCAGTCAATGTTTGCCCCTGGGGTGTTTAGAAAAATTCTTGAAAAAATATTTAGACAATAAACATAAGTAGGCATGTCAACTAGCCCAAAATCTATATGATATTTGTAAGGTCCAATACAAATTGGAACATCTCTAATCACACCCATAGGAACTCTTAGTGTTTTATCAGCTAACATTACTATCATATCGGTGTCTTCCAACTTGGTTGCCATAATGAGAAGATCCACCAAAAGTACAAGGGATAATAGGCTTACCAACATCTTTGGACTTTACCTTACCTTCAACAAATTGTGAAGCTCCAGTGTCTAACTCAATCACGTTGCAATGTGCAAACATGGTTAATATATCTTCTTTAGTTGGTTCACCTGTCTCTCGAATACTTACTTGGTTTTTCTCGTCTACTTTTGCCTCTTCCTCTAGATTTTTGAGGAACAATCTTTCTTCTTCCTGCTGTTCTTCAAGTTGTTGATCCATCATATGTTTTCTAGCCATCCTTGGAAAAGGAAGGGGTTTAACATAAGGGGCTTCTTTCTTCAATGGCTCTATAGGGCCATAATTTTTTATCTCAATATCTTCATCTTGCTCAGGTGGTGGAGTGTATTGAAGCCAATCTTTCTTGGGAGCTTCAATGTGTTCTGTAAAAGACTGAAGAATTTATAGAATAATTCGACGTTTTTCCAGAAAGAGTTCCGTTACACCGCCGCCACCAGATTCTGCGAATCAGAACCAGAAACTCCATTTTGGCACCCTGCCGAGACGGGGAATTGGAAGAGATCATCGCCGTCATCATCACCATCGCTTCTCCATCAACCATCGATGATGCCCCCATCTATGAGTGAGTAATCCCCCGCTATAGGCTATGGGCATGGTACGGATTGGATGCGATCGTTCATGTAATGGCATCAGATTGTTAGGGCATGGTGCCTAGTATCTTTTATTAGTGCTTTTTGACTTTGTTGCAACTTGTTATGCTTAATGCTTGTCACTAGGGCCCGAGTGCTATGATTTCAGATCTGAACATGTTATTGATTCATGATGATAGTATTGTTTGTGATCTTACC
Source organism: Avena insularis (assembly GCA_023614405.1). NCBI lineage: Eukaryota > Viridiplantae > Streptophyta > Magnoliopsida > Poales > Poaceae > Avena > Avena insularis. The sequence goes on from CM042694.1 coordinate 205,230,746, forward strand.
TACAAGTTGTATACACATATTGTTGTCCGGAACCGAAGGCCCCGAAGTGACAATAATCGGGATAACCAGAGGGGATGGCTTTGATATGAGGATCACATGTGTTCACGGAGTGTAATGCTTTGCTCCAGTGCTCTATTAAAAGGAGCACCTTAATTTCCAGTAGTTCCCTTGAGGCCCCACTGCAAACGGGCTAGCAGGACAAAAGATGTTATGCAAGTTCTCATTGCGAGCACGTATGACTATATATGGAACACATGCCTATGATTATTTAGTACTTGGATGCTCTATCTTATTTATCTGCAATTGCCCTATGTTTTGATTGCTATATGAATTGTCTTGTCCATGCAACGCCCGTCCATCCATCCCTATGCCTACCACGCTTTAATCCTACTGTTTACTATAATTGTTACTACTATCTTTACTTTTACTACTGCTATTACTTTTTTATTGCTACTACAAAACTGTTGCTACTGATAAACTGCTGTGAGCAAGATTGTTTCCAGGTGCAGCTGAATTGACAACTCAGTTGTTAAGAATTATAAATATTCTTTGGCTCCTCTTGTGTGGAATCAATAAATCGTGTTTCACTTCCCTCAAAAATACTGCGATACATCCCCTATACTTGTGGTCACCAGGCACTCGCTCTCAACATCACCAGAGTCATCTCGGCTGACCTTATTCCGCAATGCACCGCATACTGGGCATGCATTCAAATTCTCGTACTCCTCAGCACGGTAGAGGATGTATTCATTAGGGTATGCATATATCTTATGCACCTCTAATTCTAGAGGGCAGACAATCTTCTTTGCTTCGTACGTATTGGCAGGCAATTCGTTATCCTTTGAAAGCATCTTCTTTATAATTTTTAGCAACTTTTCAAATCACTTATCAGATAGACCATTATTTTCCTTCCATTGCAACAATTCAAGTGTGCTACCTAGCTTTTTCTTCCCATATTTGCAATTTGGGTATAATAATTTGCTGTGATCCTCTAACATGCGCTCCAATTTCAGCCTCTCCTTTTCACTTTTGCAGTCTCTCTATGCATCAACAATGGCCCAACCAAGATCATTAGCGGGCTCATCTGATGCCTCTTCTTCATCTTGCCCCATTGCAGTATCACCATTTTCAGGGAACCTAGGATAGTTGTCATCATCCTCTTCTTTGTTGTCTTCCATTATAACTCCTCTTTTTCCGTACTTGGTCTAACAATTATAGCCGGACATGAAACCGGACCAAAACAGGTGGCTGTGAAGGATTTTTGAGAAAGCGTAATCCTTCTTATTCTTAGAGACACCATATGGATAACACATAAAACCATTCCGCTTGTTTGTCTTGTCCACGCCTAAGAAATAATGCAGTTCTTTAATGAACTCATCAGAGCATCGGTCATCGTACATCCATCGTGGCTTATCTGCATTATATAAGTATATAAAAACCTATTACATAATATCATGAATAGAAAAGTGACCAAATTAATACAAGTTCATCACATTAAAACCAAAATAGAGTAGTGACCAAATGTTATTATTGCAAAAATAAAAACTATGCACTAATTTAAAAACTATGCATCAAAACAAGTTATACAATTTAGAGAACTAGTTAATAGCCTTTTAGTCAAAATACTAAACATCTTCTGTAGACAGCGCTGCTAAAACTTTACAAAAATACTACCGGATAGACATTAAGATTTTGAGCCAGGGGCAAAAAAAATTTACGCCAAAAAGATGTACAGATCTTTTTCTACAATTTTTATTCTATTTTAAGCTTTTTTTATAAACTCATAAAATTACGTACATTAGATCTTCAATATTATTACGGAATCAAATTCTACATTTTTTTTTGATTTCAGCAGTATATTATTTGTATTTTTCTAAGCAGTATATATTTTACTATGAATTTTTGAAGCTTTAATCATTATCTCGAAAAATCTAATTCCTGTAATTCACCAGGGAATATTCTGGGGAATATTCCAAACTAACGTGGCTCTAGTGGAGGCAGTCAACGGCTGATCTAGGCCGTCCATCCAGGATCCAAAGGCTGGGAGCTCGAGTTCTGGCTCACCTTGCTTCGACCGCGGCGGCTCGGAGACGATGGCTGGGCGGCGCTCCGGTGATCCTCAGCGGTGACGGAGCAGTCTACGAGGGGCGGAGAGTGGCGACGGTCTTGGGGCCAGGGTCGGCGCGAGCGATAGCTTCCCCAGGCGTCGGTGATTGGCGGCTGGGCGAGCTCGTCTTGGCGGAGCTCCGGCGACTCTGATGGTCCTGAATGGAACGGGAAGGGGTTAAGGCGGCGTGGAATAGGGGCGGCGGTGCGATTTAAACGGAAAGGGGGAGGGGGCGGTCAGACATCGTTAGCACCGGCGCGCTTCTTACCGCGAGCTCCAAGGCGGCACGGCAGTGGTCTGGTGTGTGGCACGCGCGTTCGACGACGGCTGCGGATGACGGCTGCGGACGACGGCTCAGGCGACGGCGTCGGCGGCGATGGCAGTGGTCCGTTGGTAGCACGCGCGGACAGCCTGCCGGCGATTTTTTTTTGTATATTTTCATTTATTTTGTTTCCCCGTTATCTATTTCCTTTTTGTGTTTTGGGTAGCATTTATTTTGTGACACTTACCCCAGCACTATGTTGTGAGGAATGCTCGTCCTCATAGTAGATGGTGCAAGGTTGATGTTACCGAAAGTGGATTCGCATGGAGGCATGGTGCGGATTTGAGAGACATACAATATGAACTATGAGGACGAGCATTCCTGACAACATAGTGCTGGGGTAAGTGTCATCTACCTTAAGGGAACCATTATATTACAAAACATCTCCCGATTATATTACACACAAAGTATCAAATATATTACATTCATGCATATATACAATATAAAGTCTTTTATGATCCCTATTACATTATCATCATCTTCTGATAGTATTCTCTTTTTGGATTTAGGACCTCTGTATCTAAGAATCGTGCAATTTCCTCTTGGATTGCTTGTATGCAAACCTTTGGTGGTCCCGCAACCATTCAATCTAATTTAAAAGAAGGAGTCAACATATATGAATGAAACTAAACACAGTTGATGGTAATAAAACAAATTTTTAAATATTGTTTACATATTTAAAGTTGTTCTAAATTTTTGCCCTTCTCACAGGTCGTCTGACGAATGAACTCGCAAACATAGTATCCACATAAGTTATTTCCGTCTGCCTGCCTCAGACACTTTACGAGAACAAAGTTCAATCAAAATAATAATAATTAAGCATGATAATGGTATCAAAACTAGAATCAAAGAGATGTGCGGATCTAGCTAGTAGTACTTACATTTAGTGATTTAAATGTAAGCTTCTCTTTGTAGGCACCCTTAGCCTTGTTGGTGAATAGTTTCCAAGCGTTGTCCGACAAATAAAATGAATAAAATGAGTTATTAATTACTTGAAATTAGTAAATGAACGAAAGTTGCCGATATAGTGTCATAATGACAGAAATTACCGGTGGAGCATATCTTGCATGGGGCCCAACTTCTCAAGGGGTTTACGTTTAGAGTACTTGACTTGTACTACTCCATTGTCAGGTTGAATGATTAGCAAAATATAATAGAAGCTGCGCATGCATAACTCATCAATTATACACCTAACATCGAGTAAGCAAAATAGAATGTGTACAAGACAATAACACTCACTCGAAGGTGTAAGGTAAAAATATTTCCCTTTTAATTTCTTGAAATCTTAACACCATTACAATTTTATCCTCTGTGTCCTTGGGATTAAGTTCCAGAGTAAGTTCATGAACCCAATATGGGTCAATGAACCCAATGTCATAGATCTGTCCTCTTCTATATTCGAGAATCATCAGTCTGCATAATATAGTGAGTATGATTATACATGCGATATAAATGAGGTGAGCTAACTAGAGACTTAATTATTACAGAAATAATACTTACATACAATAGGCACTGACGATCGATTTGTCAAGGGCGTCTTGATTGAAAAACTGATGTAGTTTAGGAAATTCAGTCAGTATTTGGGCATCTCCATACCCGTAATGCTCGTTTCGAACTCCGATCACTATCTAGTTTGTCCCTTCCTTTGTGGCTTTCATGTACCAATTATACAATCTTCGTATTTTTGTTGGTAGATACTTGACATCCTCAGGTCTGACGAGAGATTTCCCGTACTAGTATTTGTACGCTTCCTCAGCCACGGGGAATTCTAACTAGTCTAAGTACTGAGCAATAGTCAATCCATGAGTAGCGTCCGCTTCTCCGTATATTGCAACCATTTCTGGATCATACTGCTCGTCCGCACCTTTGCTCAACCCCACCCTGGTATCGGATATCACTTTGAGTGAGGGGCATTCCTTGTTTTTCTATAAACTGATCTGGGAAACTGAATTCCCGCTTGCACTACTGCTCTTTGATCGCACCATTGACTGATGTGACTTGACAATAGAGCGGTCATAGTCTGATGACAGCCTTGGCTCGGGTTGATGAAGGGTCTTCAACATTTTTTGTACTTTGGCTTTTTCTTCTTTAATGCTATGGAACTCTGGCTCTTTCGGCCGCTTGAGGCTAACAAACCAGTTTTGCGTATGGGCAGCGATCACCGTATTCTCCTCTTCAATATAGTCGTAAGCTCTCTTGGGAGGAACCTTTGGTACTTTTGAGAGGGGCCCCGGTAGATGCTTTAGTGATTGGTTACTATTTCGCTTTTGGCCCTGACCCCTTTGTACTTTTGGAAGGGGCTGAGACGGCTGACGCGTTAGCAAATACGACCGTACTGGAGAAAGGGCATGTTTTGGCAAAGACGGCTGCGCTGGAGAAAGGGCCTATTGTGGTGGAGACGGTTCCTGTCGTGGCGACGACAAAGATGGCTAATGCGCTGGAGACGGGTGAGGCTGTGACGAAGATGGAGTTGTGCTCTGAGGAGTGGATGGCCTCTACATAACATCTTTGGAGTATCTGAACCCACCTTTATAGTCACCCTGTTATGGTGTGACGGTTGATGTTATTAAGTTACTCTTCTAGTATTAGTGATTGACATGATCTCATGGTCTAAGGACTCGGATTACTTTGTACGATTTTATAGCAATTTAAACACAATGACTTTGATCATAATGCTATACTTCGGTTGAATGGTCATCGCATCATTCCACCAATGTTGTGACCTCGTTATTAACAACATCCAATGTTCATGATCAGGAAACCTTGATCATCAACGAGCTAGTTTATAAGAGAGGCATAACTAAGAACCCTTTATTTGTTTATTAAACACACATGTATTAACGTTCCCAATCAATATAATTATAGCATGAAAAATAAACATCTATCACATACTTGGAATATTATAATAACAACTTTATTATTGTCTCTCAGGACATATTCCCTTCACTAACATCGACCTCCGAACATCATCGTTCAAAAATGATGGCCATGGCCATCTCAACATCGTCGTCGTCCTCCTCCTCCTCCAACGACGATGAGTCATCCATGATGTACTCCCTCAACCTCTCTATCTACACGACGGCTCCGGTCAAAATTGAAAATAAACAAAAAAATCATCGAGAAAATCTCACCTACCGATTCGGTCGAACAACTGATGGGCGAAGGAGGTGATGGCGACGGGGCTACGGGAAGGGCCACGGATCGAAGGAGATATGTGGGCAACAAAGAATCGTCGGCCCATCTCACCGAGGCCGTAGACTGTCTCTATCGTTAGGGTTGACCTCCCTCGACTCCGGCCGCAACTCAGCTTCGGTGCCGGCCTTTCTATCGCATTCCCATCCTCCGGCGGCTCCGTGATGCGACTAATCAAGCCTGACGGAGGACGATTTGTCGGCCGATGAAATCTCGATCTCCTAGTCGATTTTGGTGATGGCGGGAAGCGGCGGAGAGGTGGGCTCGAGGGCGGCGCAGGGTCCTGGGTGGCAAAATCGGGATATGGTGATCACTGGCGGTAATGCCGGCGTGAACGGGGTCTGCGGGGGAGGAGGCCGGACTTTTTCTCTAGAATGGTCGGCGACTCCTATTTTTACTCCTCCGTGGCCGTTTTACTCCTCCAACTCCTATAATTTTTACTGCTCTAGCCGTTTTGGGTTCGGTTATTAGGTGCACGTCGTCTAACCGGTTTTTCGGATCGGTTAGAGATGTTCTTAGTTCCTTTTGGAAGTAACTAAATATACTCCATCCGTCCCAAAATAAGTGATTTGAGTTTGTCTAAATTCGCATGTATCTAGACTTGTTTTAGCGTAAGATACATCGAATATAGATAAATGCAAGTAACTTGTTTTGGGAGGGAGGGAGTATATGAAACTTAGTTAAACATCATCTCAGTTCAAACAAAGATAATGGTTCTATTTCTTGCATGGAGGGAAGAGGGGAGCGCCGCATAGGCACTTGTTGTGCTGGAAGTCGTAGGTATCAAACTGGGGCATCCTCCCGCCGGTGGGCAGCGCGCCGCAGAGCCGGTTGTAGCTGACGTTAAAGTACTGCAGGTATGTCAGGTTGGCCACCTGCGCCGGGATGCTGCCACTGATGGCATTGTGGCTCACGTCGACGAGGCCAAGCTGCTCCGGGAACACCACGCCAGACAGGTCAAAATCAAAGGCGTTGCGGGAGAGGTCGATGTAGTCTAACTTCTTCCCACGGCCGAAGAGGCCCGACGCGTCGCCGGTCAAGGCGTTGCGCGATACGTCGAGGTGCCCGAAGTTCACGGCGGCGAACTCGGCCGGGATGGGCCCCGTGAGGTTGTTGTGCGAAAGCCAGAGGTAGACCTGGTCCGCAGACCTGCTGACGAAAGGCGGGATGGCGCCGGTGAGACGGTTGCGGCTGAGGTTGATGCCGGACAGGTTGGGGATGCTCCCCAGCGAGGCTGGGATGGCGCCGGTGAGCGAGTTGAAGGAGAGGTCGAGAAAGGTGAGCTTCTTGAGCGCGCCCAGGAAGGACGGCACGGGGCCTGACACGCCCGTTCAGTAGATGCGGAGCATCGAGAGGTTGGAGAGCTTGCCGATGGCCGGTGGTATGGGGCCCGACAACCCCGGGAGTTTGTGCAGAAAGAGATCCTGTAGGTGGGTGAGGTTGCCGATGGCGTCGGGGATGGTGCCCGTGAGTTCCGGCTGCTGGAAGAGGTAGAGGCCAACGACGCGTCCAAAGTCGTCGCAACTGACGTTGTACCAGTCGCAGCAGAGGTTGGCCTGCCCGGGCGCGTCTGGCTGCCCCGAGGGTGGCCGTGATGGCGAGCACCGTGGCCTTGTCGCCGGGGTGACAATCCCTGTAAGTAGGGTCGCGTCCTGGGTCAGCATTGGCGGCTCCGGCGAGGAAAGAGAGGAGGACGACGATCAAAGCCTGTGAGCGCATCCTCATCGTGCAGGCTGTGTCTTTGACGCGCGCGGGTCTATCTATGTTGTACTCCCTTCGTTTTAAAATATAAGACGTTTTTCTTTGTGAAAGAAGTATATCTAGACCCTTTTTGTGTGTAGTTTACTCCAAACCTAAATGAACCTACACACTAAAAAGGGGTTTAGATACACTCTATTTATAAATCTAAAACATCTTATATTTTGAAACGGAGGAGTACAGATTAAGCGATTGGAGTGGCATATATTGATATATCTAGCCACAGAGACAGAAGAAAGGCCAACCATGCATGTACCAAGAAAGAGCTGAGGATAAGATGCAGGCACGCCTCACATGCGATGTGCCGACTGGCCCGGACGACGGGTCAAACGCGATGTATATGCTGCCTTGCAGACAACTACAAATGGATTCAACCAGGAATAATGCATCACGATGGCAGTATCCATGCACCCCACATGCCGTTATATATTAGCGACAAGAACTTATTCATCGGCAACTCGATCAGCGTGTTTGTATCCATCCATGATGCATGGATGCATCTGTGTTGTGTGACAAGCAAAGTATCCACCGGGATAGTACTTGGTAAAACTTGCATTTTGCTATGGTAGAACCTTGTTGGTTCGATTCGATGACTCACTCAGATCATCTTCAAGATGATGTATTTTAGGGCAGATGAAAGTTGAGATAGAACATCATTTTTGCAGTTTTAGGATATGAAATATAGGACAACCATTCTAGATAATGTATAATAGGATAGAAGCATAATCCCATATGCCAAAAAATAGGGCACACATACTTGGCTTTCTTCTCACATTTGCAAACAGGTATGCACCAATCTATGTCAAACACATCATAAATGAATCTAAAACAAATGAAACACAAATAGTACTTAATTGTTATTACATCACGCACAAAATTCATCAATTCTTACACAAATTGTTCAACCTGCACACAAATCAACACATAAATTTAAACAAAGTTTACCACATACAACATGAGACATACGGAGTTGAAACTAGTGGCTTTGTTGGCCCATTACACCTGGCCTCTGCAACAACGCAGTGCTCTAGCAGCCTTACGAATACACACGGCCCCAAAAAGAAAAAGACCTACAATAAAAGAAAAAAATCATGCTACCGTGATCTATTTCTTATAGCAACAACACTAACACCACCAAGACAACACCAGAAGTCAATCTCCTCCAAAAAACGACGCCTCCAAGAAGAAAACAATGCACAAATGCCGTCTTCGCCTGGTCATAGATCTTAGGTTTTCACCCTAGAGACAGTTCTCGCTCACAAAACAATGCCTTCGACAAAGCCATTCCCAGGCACAGCCAATTAAGGCCGGACCTTAGATTTTCACCGTGTAAGTTAAGACTTTGAACTTCTCATGTGGTGTTGCCCCCACTTACGATGTCGCTGCTCCAAGTCATGAATCACCAAGACAATTCCTCATTGTCACGAAGACTCGAAACACCATTGCTAGTCCTCATATATCAACTTCCATGACATTCTTTGTCAGCTGACTTCACCATGGAACAAGAAAGTGTATCCCATGATGGTAATAGCTAGTAGAGCTTCACAGCGCTCCCTCTGAAACAAAACGGTCAGAGAAAAACATGGGTGTGACTGAATCCCACCTGATACAGTAATCTCCAGGCATGAATCCCTAGTGGAGTTCACCGGTGGACCCTTCTAGAACATGAGACGCCAGCCAGATCAATGGGGACAGGCATCCGACAGATCATAAATCTTGGCACAAGTTGGAACCTGTCAACACCCGAATTTTTAATCCTAGATACCTGTTATGCCATACCTCGCAATCCCAAAATTATCATTTTTGCGAGACATAACATATTGGATATCATAGTACATCATCCATTACAAACCATAATAAGGTCTTACCGAAATAAAGGATCTCATGATCCAGTCTTAATACAAATCAAGCGGCAGAAAGAAACATAGTAGGGGCTCCATCTTCAGAGTCACAGACAATGCTGACGATGGGAGATGATCCTAGTTGTCGTAGACGTCCTGCTGTCCATCATCCTGATAGTCCTCCTCATAGTCTGGCCACGGGAATATCCAGGGACAAAGCCATGAGTACTCTTTAAGTACTCGCAAACTATCACTAACAAGTAAGGTAGTTCTAGTAGAACTCTTAAGCTCTAGGTTTATTTGCAAAAAGTCAGGTTTATCTAAACTGAGTTTACAAGTAAAAAAACTAAGTTAAAGTTCTAAATCACTTAAGTGGGAACCTAGTTATCGTATTCACAACCCTGTTGTGGTCAAGTCAAAATCATAGTTCACTTCACAAATCATTTTGAAAACATCTGACGACGCAACAATATGGCCACTCCAACTGTCCATGACCACCGACACGGCTATTCGAATAGTTTGACACTCTACAGAGGTGGTACACTTTCACCACAAAATTCGATACATCCGTCAGGGATAACCCTGAATCATCATACTTAGTATGCGGATAATCAATCATAACCTTTCAATTACATACTCTAGTATAGACACCTCCCCTATGAGCTTGGCCTCCCAGCCATGGCCATCTACCATCCAGGACACTGCATAGGTGGACATTCACACTCACGAGGTAGCCTCAGATCAAACCTCTTCCGTGAGGGAACCAATACTAAGGCATATAAACTTCTAGCTAAGCCCTACCCAATTCGGATATTGTGGTTGTACGTAAAATTGAAATGGTATCGCATCCGAACCCAACCATCAGTTTTTCTAAAGGGCTAAGGCTCATGCCTCAACATTTTCATCATCAAATCCTTTTGTTTTTCTCAACACATGTCAAAACATTTCAATAGAATGAATCATTATTCCAAGGTTTTCATAATCATTTTCACCAACTATTCCCATCTACAGTGATCCACTTTTATGCTTATCACTAGCCACTAAACTTAAGAGTGTTCACTAATGAGGGGCGCTAATCTTCAATCTCATGCCATAGAATGAAATTTAAGTATAACTAGTTAGACCTAGTTTTATACTCTTTATGCTATCTATACTATTTTTCCAATACTCACAAAGCACTCACTAAAAGTAAAGAACTTTGGTAAAGTAAAAAAGAATAAAGCTTGCAAGTAAAACTTGGGATTGGTATAAATCAAAGGAATATCACCAAAGCATGCCTAATGCATTTTGCTTAAGTTATCAAGTTTGCAAGTATTAGCTTGCATAGGTAAGAAACTTGCAAGCGTTAAGAAACTTTGGTCTATAAATGAATATGGGGTACACAATCACCAAACAATACTTAACTAATTCTATTTAGCATACTAAGGCTCACACTTGATGATCTAGCGTCATCACAATCATCACATGAATTAAAGGCTTAATCTTATTTAGTTTTAGAAAAGTAATTTCTACTCATTGAAAATAATTAAGATTTAATATTCTCCAATTAAAATATGGGATCATGTTGACACATGTCATCACCACATATTCTAATCCATGGGAATGTGATTTAAAGTGTTGATCATATTTTATAAAGTTTAAGATTATCATTTAATAGAATTAAAGTGACTAGAAATGCCTATATAGCATTATTTTGGTACTAGTCCAAAGTCATTGATGCAAACCTAAATATTTTTACATGTTCATATAGATCTTATCAAATGTGATTTTTGAGAGTTGGAATCAACTCAAAAAGCATTTATGGTTGATTTTTGAAAAATGTTTGGAGTTGGAAAAGTGTCTGTCTTGTTATTTTTGGTATAGTTGATCTCTAACTCCAAATGATTTAAATCCAATGGGCCTGGATAGATAACTTAAATATCTTTCTAAAAAAATTGGAATCATGCAATTTGGTTTAGTGAATCTCTCTAAATTGATTTTTGAATCTACTGATAGAATGTGGTTTTAACTAAATGGGAAAATCCTTATTTGAATTCACTGGGCTGCGCGGGAAACTAAACGGGCTAGCCCAGTCTGCACAGCATAGCACAGCGGGCTACTGACAGAGGGGTTCCACTAGTCAGCGACTAAAACTAATCGAAATGGCATCTGTGAATCTAGGCCCTATGATTAAAAGACGATCCAACGGCGGCAGTTCATCATCGACGACGAATAGCTCCGGCGAGGAATTAAACCTAACGCGGCAGTGGGGGTCTGGTGGGGCTCACCTAGGCTCCAGCTAGGGTCGGCGATGGCAACGAATGATGTGGTTGACGACGACGGTTCTAACGGTGGTCGCGGTAGCTCCTGGGGCGACTTCAATCAACGACGCCCTTCTCCTTCTGCATCAGCGGGCTCCAGCCAAATTCCGGCGAGGAAGAGCTCGCCTTTCTCCGGGAAGAAGTGTGGGAGGCTTAGAGAGGAGTGGGGAGTGTGCTGGTGTGGAGAATGGAGGCAGAGGGGGTCTGTATTTATACCGCGGCGAGGGGACTGAGTGGCATGGGCTCGGGGTCGTCGGTGACGATGATACATGCGGCTAGCAGCACGGCTGAGGGTAGGGGGAAGTGCGTTGTTCCCTGGCGGTCATCACGGAAGTAATGGCGTGGCACGGGGCGGTCTAGGCTGGTCAGGCGCGTGCGATGCTCTGCGCGGGAGCGGCGGTGTTTGCGACGGTGCACGTGCAGGTGCTGTGCGGGCGAACGGGGGTGTCTGGAGGTGGTGGTGATCATGGCGCGTGCGTGTCGCGAGAAGGCGAGAGCGCAGGTCATCTTGGCGGCGGTGTCTGCGGTGCTGCAGGCGTTCTCGGCATAGCGCAAAGACATAGGGCGTGGCGTCGCTAGGGTGGTCCAAGGCCAGGCTGTGGTCGTGGCTTGGACAGGGGGTGGCGGTGGACGGTGGCGTGTCTGGTGCACGTCATGGGCGAGGGCGGCGTGGTCGCTGGCGCTTTGTCCAATGTTAGCCAGCGAGTGTGGCTTCGGCGGTGGCACACTGGTACACAACGGCTAAGGGGGAGAGTGGTCTGGTTCTGCTCGACACTGGGGAGACAGGAAAGTGAAGAGGGAACCAAATTGGTCTAGGATCACTTCTCAAACAATGAAGTTAGGCCAGAGTTAATTAGTGCCTGCCAAGTGTTTTTTTAAATGGCCGCAAGAAAATTAGTTTGAAATTTTCAAATGAAATTTGGTGAGTGATTTGGTCTTAAGCTTGAGTGTCTATGATTGCTTGGAAAAGGCAAGGTGAATTGATTTGGATGGTTTTTGCAGAAGTGTGATCTTACCATATGAACTAGATTCAAATTTGAACTATCCTTTAAATTGATTTGGAAATAGCTTTGGTGAGTTTGTAAAGTGGGCCTTGATTCACTTTTACTTGGTCTAGCAAGGGGTGAAAAGAAGTAGAAATGTTTATGTTAGAATTTCTCTTCTAGGAACACTCAAAGTGGCCTAGTGGTTAACTTTGGTCAAAATGACCATTTGGTTATTTAATTCATATTTGATTTCTTTTTCTTTGGATTTTGTTTGTAATTGGCCTAGATGATGTAGTATTCATCCTTAAACCATTTCTCATCATTTGTAGCAATCAGACATGGCAAATTCAATCAATTCTACACTAATGCAAAGCACACATGCATTCATATAGATTTTTGGAATAAAAGTTTTTGTTAACCCTAAACTTGGGTGATTAGATCTTGATAAACTTGATTTATGTTTTTGGGGGTGTTATAGAACCCTAGGACCTCCAGCCTTATTCAAGCCGATCTAGTAACCCCCAAGCATGTTGGAAATATGCCCTAGAGACAAATAATAATAATGATTACCATCATATTTCATAAACTTTATGATTAGGTTCTATATCATGCTATAACTGTGTTGAGAGGAAACATCAATACACGTGTGATATATAAACAACCAGGGGTTCCCAGTGAAACTCTAGTCACTGGTTCATTGGTCAAAAGATGATCAAGTTTCCTGATCATGTGGCATTTATGCTAGTTGGAAATGGAGTCAACTCATTCTGAGAATAAGATGATGAACCAATACCCAACATAAACATCGTGACCCGATCATGTCACGAAGTTCAAGTTATGATGATTAGAAATGGATCCTCATAGACTATTCCTTAGACCGTGAGGTTATATCAATCACTGTCTCCCAAGAATGCTTAGATAGCATCAAACGTCACTTGGTAATACAATGACAATAAAGGTGTGTTCAGGTATTCGGAGGAATCGTAGAGGAAATATATGCCAAGGGCGGGATTTATCCGTCCACGTGACGGAAATATACTCAAGGTCTATATCCAATAGCCGCGCAGCGGGTGACTTGATCATAGGGATATCACTTGTCGTAACGAGTCAAGTAGCATTGTTCGGTAATGAGATTGAACACAACATGGTGATGTCATTGATCAGATCTCGGGCAATGCAAGTATCGAGAGACAAAGGGAATAAGACACGACTGTCCCGGTTCAAACGACGAAAGATCTTCGTGGAATGCACAGGGGTCACATGGCCATCCAGGTCCCACTGTCGATCATTGGTCCGGGCGTGTCCTGACCATGTCTGGAGTGTTCACGAACCATGGGGTATCACGCTTAAGGGTATGATGATGCTTAGAGAGTGTTTATAGGATCGGTAGAATCACCGAAGAAGAGTAGAGAGAAAACCGGAAGGGTTTCGGTAAGTCCGGAGGATGTCCGGAGTGGAGGTGGAAGGTGCTCCATAGCCACGGAGATTGAATAATATATGAATGAATGTTAAATATTGATTTAATCATTTATTCATAATTATTTAATAAAAAAGAAAATCAATTTAAAGGCCAAAAGGCTTAATGCGCCAATTCCGGAGGGAAGAGGGCCCATTAGGGAAAAGCATGAGGGGAGAAGGGGCAAGAGGGTGGCCAGCTGGGCCAAGCCCCTCGCGTAGGGCCCACTAGGGCCGGCCGGCGGCGCCCCCTCTCCCTCTCCTTCAGTCCCACCCCGGGACTTTGAGGGAGGTAGTACCACCCCTCCCCCTATATATAGTGGGGGTATTTGGCCAAATAAATACACACAATATTCAATAAAAGGTTTCCTCACTTTTGGGGAGACCTCCAGTTGATATTCTCTCTCTCTCTCTCTCTCTCTCTCTCTCTCTCTCTCTCTCTCTCTCTCTCTCTCTCTCTCTCTCTCCCGTGACCGTGGTCCCAAGTTCGGACTGCGCGAACGAGAGACATCTTCGCAGCGGAGTGCCATCGCGCTGCGGCATTTAGATAGAGGAGCTCTACTTCCGCAACTGCTGCTGGATCGGGGAAGCGGGAGTCATCACCAGGAACCAGACGTGTGTAACTCCCCGCGAGGTGTCACACTTGAGGCACTCAAGTTGTTGGAGCCACAGGAACGCAAGGACTTCATCACGACCTTGCGGTCAGCTTTGGCTCGTCTACATCAACCACGCTATACTGAGCATCGACAACGCTTTTCGGTCTTCAAGGGTAAGTTCGCGAAAGCCTCTCCCGTTACTGCATTACTAATAGATAGGTCCTGGCAACATTAGGGGTTCAGGGGCGTAGGGTAAAATTTATTGTTTTCATATGCGGAACCCATACAAAGCCACCCGTCGGCACCATGTTCTCCCACTCTGAACCTCACCAGCCAGGCCACACTAGTAGAGAATGGGCCTCTAGTCCCAGTTCCAGATGGCCTCTAGTCCTGATTTTGCTACCGGGACTATGGAATCGGGACTAGAGGCCCAAATCTCTAGTCCCGGTTTGGTTATGAACCGGAACTAGAGTCCACCCAAGTGGCAGCTGCAAAGCAGCGTGGCGGGAGGACCTTTAGTCCCGGTTGGTAACACCAACCGGAACTAGAGACATCGGCACTGGATTTAGGGTTTTTAGGGGGTTTTCATTTTCAATTTTTTTTTCATTTTTTATATACAATTTGGTGCATATATGGAGATCATTAAATCACTAGAATGTCATGCATGTTGACGCATATATAATATAACATATAATGTATATGTTGATGTATATATAATATAACTTGTCTTACGAGCATACATATATATACAATTTGATTACATGGAGATAACAACTGGGACTAGAGCTCACATATTCGATTATATGGAGATCATTAAATCACATAATCCCGTGGTATGGATTTCCCCCTTGGGTGTATGAAATGGTCAACCAAAAATCCCGCCAATTCCTCTTGAATTTCTACTAGGCGCTCCTTTGGTTCGAGTTTCTCCCGCAGTCTTTCCAACTATATATATAAAAGAAGGAGATCAACATGAATATCAATCGTATTTCACCAGAAGACTCACGGATCCAGAAGACGAGACAGAGTAGGACCACGAGGGGCCCTCACCACCTGGCCGCGCGGGCTAGGCCAGGCCACGCCTGGGGGTGGTGTGGCCACCTCGGCTGCCCCCTTGGTCTCCGTCTTTGCCTATAAGTTGCCTCTTAACCTAAAAACCAAGGGGGGTTCGACGTTTTTTACTGAAAGAGTTCCGCTGTGCCGCCACCACCAGATTCCGCAATTCAGAACCAGAAACTCTGCTCTAGCACTCTACCAGGACGGTGAATTGGAGGAGATCATCGCCATCATCATCACCATCGCCTCTCCATCGACCATCCATGTTTCCCCCATCTATGAGTGAGTAATCTCCCGCTGTAGGCTATGAGGATGGTAGGGATTGGATGAGATCGTTCATGTAATGGCCTCAGATTGTTAGGGCGTGGTGCGTAGTATCTATTATTAGTGCTTTTTGACTTTGTTGCAACTTGTTATGCTTAATGCTTGTCACTAGGGCCCGAGTGCCATGATTTCAGATCTGAACATGTTATTGATTCATTATGATAGTATTGTTTATGGTATTACCTGCAAGCTGTATACACACATTGTTGTCCGGAACCAAAGGCCCCGAAGTGACAACAATCGGGATAACCGGAGGGAATGTCTTTGATGTGAGGATCACATGTGTTCACAGAGTGTTAATGCTTTGCTCCGGTGCTCTATTAAAATGATCACCTTAATTGCCAGTAGTTCCCTTGAGGCACCGCTGCAAACAGGCTGGCAGGACAAAAGATGTTGTGAAAGTTCTTATTGCGAGCACGTATGACTATATATGGAACACATGCCTATGATTATATAGTACTTGGATGCTTTTTCTTATTTATCTACAAATGCCCTATGTCTTGATTGCCATATGAATTGTCTTGTCCATGCAACGCCCGTCCATCCATCCCTATGCCTACCGCGCTTTAATCCTACTATTTGCTGCAATTGTTACTACTGTCTTTACTTTTACTACTGTTATTACTTTAGTATTGCTACTACAAAACTGTTGCTACTGATAAACTGCTATGAGCAAGATTGTTTCTAGGTGCAGCTGAATTTACAACTCAGTTGTTAAGGCTTATAAATATTCTTTGGCTCCCCTTGTGTCGAATCAATAAATTAGGTTTCACTTCCCTCGAAAATACTGCGATACACGCCCTATACTTGTGGGTCATCAAGACTTCTTTCTAGCGCTGTTGCCGGGGAGCATAGCTCTATTTATCAAGTTCACTTGGAATCACTATTGTTTGCTGCCCTCCATCCATCATGGGTAAGTCTCGTGATGGCAAGGTTCCTATGTTACCATCCACTTCAAGATGAAGTATGGTTCTGAACACCTTTGTTGCTCTTGATTCACCGTTTGTTATGAGTAAGCTCCTTACACCACCACATACACATGCTACACACACTGCTAATACTGCTGAATCTGAAACTTCTGATACTTATGATGCTGCTTCTACTGTGCTTGATAAGAGTGGTTCATTAGGTCCCTTCCTAGATGCTACAATTGCTAGAACTATAGCTGGAAATACTGAAACTACTAATGAAGACACTACTACACATGTTAGTTCACCTGAGTCTAGAGAGAGCTATGATATTGAAGACGGTTATATTGAGATGACCGATGAATTTATTAAAGAATGTCAAAACACCCATGATAGGAGTGCTATTAAGAGTCTCCTTGAGAGGCATATTAAAACAAGTTTGTTGCACCTCCCATAGACATTAAAGATAAGGATTATGATTTCTCTCTTGATCTATTTTACATAGCTATTGTTGAGAAAGAACCTTTTTGTGGTAATAAGAATGAAAGTGTGGTAGAACACATGACTAAGCTTTCTACCATGGGCGGCTTATTTTCTGATGATATTAAGATGCACACCTACTTTGTTGCTAAAATTTTCCCTTTTTCGCTGAAAGGAGAAGCTAAAACTTGGTTTAATAATTTACCTCCTGGATCTATTAATAGCCCTGATTGCTTGATTAGTACTTTTCTGCAGAAATATTTTCCTCCTAGTGCTAGACATGCTATTTTGCAGGAACTTTTTGATTTTAAACAGGGAGAAAAAGAGATATTGCCTGAATCATGGGCAAGGTTTTGTGCTTTGATTCATGCACAGGCTGGATGTCCATTACCTAAGAATGAGCTTCTTGATATATTTTATAATGGACTAACTGAAGAATCTAGGACATACCTGAATAGTTGTGCAGATTGTGTTTTTAGGAATATGACTCCCAAGGAAGCTGAGGAATTAATGGCTAAAATAAGCAAGAATTACGAAGACTGGACTCCTCCTGAACCAGCTATACCTGAAAAAATTATACCTGAACCAGCCTGCATCTATACCATCATCTAAGAAGAGGGGAGTTATTGAACTAAATGATTAAGTGATGAAGGAAGCTAAGAAATGTCTTAAGGAGAAGGGAATTAAAGCTGCAAATGTCAATAATTTACCTCCTATAGAAGAATTATGTAAGCCAATCCCCCACTCATCCACTATTGAGGTACACTCTCTCCAACATTTTGATGAAGGTGATATCCCTTACTCTAAACCTCCTGATCAATGCTTAGAATAATTTGATGTTTTTATTGTTAAGCAAGATAATTTTAATAAAAGGGTGCAAAATCATTTAATGGAAAACACTAGAGCTATTGTTGAGTTGAAGGATTTTGTGGAAAGAACCTCTAATGATGTTAAAATGCTTGTTAAACATTTTCAAATGGTTCAAACTCAAATTGATCAGCTTATTAAAGTACAAAAAGACTTACTAGTTAATGCTGCTAAAGAAAAACATGCTTATGAAATTAGAACTAGAAGTGGTGCTGATAACCAGGATCCTCTATATCCTGAGGGGCATCCTAAAAGAATTGAGCAGGATCCTCAACAAACTGAAAATAGTGGTACTACCCCTAAGAAAAGAAAAAAGAAACATAAAACCATTGTAGAACCTTCTGAACCTGCTAAAGATCCTAATAGCATAGCTGCCTCTAATGCTAAAACTGAAAGTGGTAATGAAGAAAATGATGCTCCTGATAAAGAAAAAGTTGAAGAAGAACCCGAAAGGCACACTAAGAATACTAAATACACTAAAGAAGATTTTGTTGCTAAGAAACATGGTAGTGAGAGAGAGCCCTGGGTCCAAAAACCTATGCCTTTCCCTGATAAGAAACACAAGTCAAAGGAAGATGAACACTATAACAAGTTTTGTGAGTGGATGAAACCTTTATTCTTGCAAATTCCTTTGACCGATGCTATTAAATTACCACCTTATTCAAAGTATATGAAGGGTATTGTCTCTAATAAAAGGAAGATCCCTAATGAAGAAATTTCTACTTTGCTTGCTAATTATTCCTTTAATGGTAAAGTTCCAAAGAAACTTGGAGACACAGGGATTCCAACCATTCCATGCTCTATTAAAAATAGTTATGTTAGAACTGCTTTGTGTTATTTGGGAGCAGGAGTTAGTGTTATGCCTTTTTCTCTCTACAAGAGACTTCAACTGGAAAAACTAATACCAACTGATATATCTTTGCAAATGGTTGATAAATCTACTACTATTCCTATTGGTATATGTGAGATGTACCTATTCAAGTGGCTCATAATTGCTTGATATTAACTAATTTTGTTGTGCTTGAAATGCCTGAACATGATAATATGTCTATTATTCTTGGGAGACCTTTTCTTAATACTACAGAATTGTAATCAAGGAAAGGTGACTTTTAATGTTAATGACAAAGAGCATACTGTCTATTTCCCCAAGAATATTTATAGGACTTATGGTTTAAATTCAATTGAACATGTTGAGGGCATTCAAGTTGGAGAAATATATTGTCCCATACCAAAAGAAAAATATGAAACTATTATGATTGGGACCATTGCTATCAAGGTTGAGGTAACATAATCATTAGTGGAACACAAAGTTTTGTTTAAAAATTGTTTTGGTAACAAGACCTGATCAACCTTGTTAACAAAGGGATTTTAATGAACAAAACAATGTTTTCACCATTGTTGGGGGGATACCCCCGGGTAGGGTCACGTCGAGGTATAAAGGCCGAGTTAGCCGAGGTACGGCAAGGTCAAAGCAAGTGCTGGCCGAGTCACCTCAAGGCAGGCCGAATCACGGAGTAACCCAGACCGGAGGATGTCCACCTAACTGAGTCCCGGCCAACGTATGTCGTATGCCAGCAGGATTTATGTAACTTGTATGCAGGTACCAGTGTGGCCGGATTAACCAGGCACGATCCGGGTTATATCATGCTTGCAAGAGAAGGAAGGTATCTCGCTGGTCAAAAGGTGGTCACTGTATGCTGGAGCATGAGCGAAGCAGACCGAGAAAAGGACCACCGAGGCGTGGCCGACAAGGATGACGCGCCCTGTGTCGGATGATGCTGGAGCCGCAGAGGCTCACGTAGCCTCTGCATGGCTTACGATGGCGAAAAGTGACCCGGTCGGTTTTCTATTTTAGGAAGAGGCATATTCCTTGGAATATGCCTCCACATATGCCCTAATTGGAGACCTAGCCACCCCTATACAAGGAGGGCAAGGGCATCTGTAGAGAGGGTTGAGTTTTACTTGGTTGATCACTAGTTGGTTGGCATTTGGGTAGTGGGTTCCTGAGGGCAAAGTTCTGGTGAGAGTAAGAGAATTTCTTCTTCCTCTTCTCCCCAATACAGCTCAAGGAGCACTTGTAAACTCATCTAGCTTGAAGAATACAAAGCATCTGTGTGTGGAATCACCACATTATCCCTCCCCGGATTCCTCTAGTGTATATTGTCCCCACCTATAGCCTATCCATGGCATCTACCGTGACACCACCACGACAGTTGGCGCCCACCGTGGGGCTAGCGGCGCTAGCAGGAGTGAAGACCCGGATGGGAAACCTCATCGGCAACGGCGAGCGCATCGTCCGTGGGCTCGTTCAGCGCTTTGGAGTGCTGGACTTTGTCAGCGACAATGCTGGCTGCTTCGGCAAATGACCTCTTCCGCGCAACAGCCTTTTCGTCAAGCTTGGCGCTCACAAGATCTACGTCGCTGTCGATGTGTCATGCGTTCACCCACGGCACGTCGTCAAGGGAGGCGAGCCACCCCTTAGCGCAGCTCGCGGGGCGCGTATCACTCGCTCCCCTGACCACGCCGAGGTGATGATGACGGCGCCTGGCGCTGGCGCTGGCGCGAGCAAGGATCCGACACCAGATCCGGAGGTAACACCCAAGGCACCAAGGAAAAGTAGAGTCCTCCACTAGAGAGGCCAGAGAACATGCTGCAACAGGCGATAGATAGCTTGGCAAGTCCCATAGCACATGTGGTAGATCTGGCTCAGGCACAGGCCGAGTTAGAGGAGACAAGGCAGAAAATACTAGAGGGTGCAAAAAAGATAGCAGCGGCTCAGCAGTTGTTGAACATGACACTGCGTGAGTATGCAAAGGCAAATAAGGTAGATGCTGTAAAAGTGAAGGGGAGAAACCTCATAGTGAAATGAACAAAGAGGGTGATACTAGAGTTGAGGAATCAAGCAAAAGAACCTCGAGCGGCGATGCAATCTGGCGTCCGAGTTAGAGAGTTTGACGAGTGAAGCCCGGCAAAGACAGCATGATAGGGTCAATGAGTTAGTTCGGATCACAAACAGACAAAATGAAGAATTGCTCAGGGCTAACCCGGCAAGGGCTGGGGCTTCCAAGGTCGTTCACTCAGCGATAGGTAACCTGGAGAAATCTGCTGGAGCTGCATCGTCCCCTCCTGGTGGCCCAAGAAGAGAGGAAGTGGTGACCTCGGTGAGAAGAAACAAGCAGATAGTCCCATATGACCTGGCAAGGGCAGGGAAAGGAAAAGAAGTGCAGGGAAATGAGGATCGACGAAGTGTCCGCCGAGGTGAAGCTGGCCGAGGTAACCGCGACCAAGGCAATGCCGGTCAGGGAAACACTGTGAACGGCAATGCTGGACAGCGCAACTCGGCGAGTGCAGGGCAACCGCAGCAGCAGAATATACCACGGCAAGAGCGAAGTGCCGGCCAAGGTATGCAACAGAGAGCAACTCCACAAGAGCAAGATAGATACAATGATGGTGATTCGGAAATGGTGAACGCAGGATACCCTAGGCTGGACTATCACGTGATAGGGCCAAGGTTGGGAAGCAGGAACTTGATGCCTGATGACGCCAGGTTAAAACTGGATCGACTCTATAGGTCAGAGCAAATTGAGGGGCAAGGTCCTCCGGGTCCAGCGTGCTTTGGGCCCCGGATCATGAAAGAACCTCCAGTACCTATCTTCCAGTTACCCAGAGGCACAAAAACATATGACGGTAGCACCAAGCCAGAGGATTGGTTGATCAACTATGCAACAGGGTGAAAATTGCTATAGGCAACCTGAGATGGTCTGTGAGATATGTACCTCAGATGTTGGAAGGGCCAACGAGGGTATGGCTAAACAATTTGCCACCCAGAAGTATCAACTGTTGGATCGATTTTGAGGAAATGTTTGTCAGTAACTTCTCGAGCTTGTATCAGAGGCCGAATCAGCCACAGACATTAGCAATGTGCAAGCAGAGACCAAATGAGATAGACCAGGAGTTCTTAACCCGTTGGTGCATAGTGCGAAACTCATGTGAGGGCATGATTGAATCACAAGCCATAGCTTGGTTTGCGCAAGGGTGCAGATATGCAAGCATGTTGTGGCAGAGGTTACAAAGGGATATGCCAACTATACTGGTAGAGACAATCCGGATTGCTGATTCATATGCCTTGGGTGACCCAACTCAACCCAGGCTTGTGTCAAACGAGTCAAATGAGGAGTACTACCAGCGAAATGGAGCCGGGTCATCTAGCCGGAATGATTACTGGGGTAAGAGAAGAGATGATAGACCTGATTACAGGTACAGTTCGCAACAAGTTGCTGCTGTAAATCAAGATCAACCCGGAGCAGGAAGTAATCAGCGTCAGAAAACTGGAGGACAACAGTGGACCCCAAGGAGTGATGGCAAGAAAACTTGGACGCCCGAGCAAAAGAGATAGTGGCAAGAAAAGAAGGACCGACCGAGGTATACGTATGAGGCAATACTGGATCAGCCGTGTAAATTTCACACGCCAAATCCGAGTAACCCGGCAGGTCACACAACACGGCAATGTGAGTGGATGAGAAAGATAGAACAAAGTGGTTCGAGGAATGCTCAGGCACCTCGGAACGATCAACCTCAGCATGAGTTACCCTGGCATCAAGTACTCTCCGGAGCGAACACGCAACAGTTAATGTTGCCACCACCTCCGCCGAGGTATGAGAACCATGAGAGAAGGGATTGTTGGAGATATGCCCAAGAGGCAATAATAAAGTGGTTATTATTATATCTTTATGTTTATGATAAATGTTTACATCCCATGCTATAATTGTATTAACCGGAAACATTAATACTTGTGTGTTTTGTAAACATAAAAGAGTCCCTAGTAAGCCTCTTGTTAAACTAGCTTGTTGATTAATGGATGATCATAGTTTCCTGATCATGGACATTGGATGTCGTTAATAACAAGATCATATCATTAGGAGAATGATGTGATGGACACACACCCATAGTAAGCATAGCATAAGATCAAGTCATTAAGTTCGTTTTGCTACAAGCTTTCAAATGCATAGTAACCTAATCCTTCGACCATGAGGTTATGTTAATCACCATCACCGGATGGGTACTTTGATGACATCAAACGCCGCTTCGTAACTGGGTGGTTATAAAGGTGTCATTGGGTATTCTGAAAGTATGTGTTGAAGCGCATAGACCAAGATTGGGATTTGTCCATCCATATGACGGATAGATATGCTCTGGGCCCTCTCGGTGGAATGTCATCTAGTTAGCTTGCAAGCATGTGACTAGGTCACAAGGGATGACATATCACGGAACGAGTAAAGAGTACTTATCAGTAACGAGGTAGAACTAGGTATGGAGATACCGACGATCAAACCTCGGATAAGTAGAATATCGCGTGACAAAGGGAATTGGTTTCGTATGTTAAATGGTTCTATCGATCACAAAGTCATCGTTGAGTATGTGGGAGCCGTTATGGATCTCCAGATCCCGCTGATGGTTATTGATCGGAGAGGTGTCTTCATCATGTCTGCATATTCACGAACCATAGGGTGACACACTTAAGGTTTGAAGTTGTTTTAAGTAGATATGGAATATGCGTTGGAGACCGAATGTTGTTCGGAGTCTCGGATTGGATCCGAGACATCAGGAGGAGATCCGGAATTGTCCGGAGAATAAGATTCATATATTGGGGATCATTTTCTAAGTTAGGAAATGTTTCGGAGTGTTTGTATGGAGATTCTAGAAGGTTTCGGAATGTTCTGGAAGGTTCTAGAAGATTTCTTGGAGTTTGCTTGAAAACCAAGAAAGGATCAAGGAGTCTTTGCGGGGCAAGACACGGATTCATGGGGGAGGAGGATTCCTTCCCCCCTCCCAATCCGCCGGCCAAGGAGGGAGGGGAGTCCTACTAGGACTCCCCCTCCCATGGCGCCTCCCTCCTTTAAATAGAGGGGAGGGGGCGCCACCCCCTAAACCTCTCCCATAACAAACCCTGGCCACCGCCTCTCTCCTCCTCCTTCGCTCTGCTCCGGCTTAGGCGAAGCCCTACAAAATTCTCTACTCCACCACCACCACCACACCGTCGTGCTGCTGGGATTCCGTGGAGAAGATCTACTACCTCCGCTGCTCGCTGGAACGGGGCAAAGGAAGGTATGCTTCGACTCCGCACGTGTGACCGCATGAAGCGCTTGGAGCAGCGGCCGGAAGCATCGTCCACACGATCTTGAGATCGGCAAGTGATCGACTACATCAACCCCGAGATCTAATCTCGTAACGCTTTCGGATCTACGAGGGTTAGTACAGATCTATCTCGTTGCACATGTCTAATAGATTAGATCTTGGCTTTTATCTAGATTAGATCTGGGTTTTGTTTGTTCTTGCGGTAGAATTTTTTTGTTTTCCATGCTACGAACCCATCAGGGATGCAGTGCATCAGGTGGAAAATCAGCATCAGCCAGATCAAAGGTATCCCGGCAATGAGGGGAGAAATGAATACAGAGAGCATCACCAGAGTTACTGTGTGTTTACCACGGAAGAGATAGATAGAAAGAGCTTGCAGCACCAACATATGGAAGTGAATGCGGTAATGCCCGCAGTGACGAGGTATATTCCTTGGTTGGATCAAGAAATTACGTGGAGTATCAAGGACCATCCCAAGCTTATGCCTAGTCCCGGTTCATATGCACTCATATTGGACCCAACATTCATCGGGCCAAATATTAATGTAAGATTCTCTAAGGTGCTGATTGACAATGGCAGCAGCATCAATATTATGTACGTGGACACAGTGCACAAGTTGGGTATCTCGGAGGACATGCTCCAGGCCACGAGAACAACTTTCCATGGTATTGTGCCAGGCATTTCCTGTGAACCCATTGGCAAGGTCCGAGTAGACGTGCTATTTGGCACAAGAGATAACTGCCAAACTTAAAATTTGGAGTTTGAGGTGGTGAACCTCTAAAGTGCATATCACGCGTTACTCGGTAGGCCTGCCCTAAAAAAATTCATGGCAAGTTGTCACATCAGTTACCTGAAGATGAAGTTGCCCGGGCCAAATGGAGTAATTACCATAGCAGGAGATTTCCGACGTTCCATTGAGTGCGCGTCAGCCGGGTCTAACATGGCCGAGTCACTCGTGATTGCACAAGAGAAAAGAAAGATGCAGGAGGTGGCGGCATTGGCTCAGTCCGCACAACAGTATATGCCGGCGCTGAGTAACCCGCACGGAAGTGTCTCATTTCAAGCAATGAAAGATACAAAGAAAGTGCATGTTGATGATCTGTTCCCAGAGCGCACCGTAACGATTGGTGCCAGGTTAAATGACAAATAGGAAAGCGAGCTCGTCAACTTCCTCCGTGAGAATCGGGATATCTTTGCTTGGTCCACACAAGACTTGCAAGGTGTTCCGAGGGAGTTGGCCGAGCACTCTTTGAATGTGAGACCCGAAGCAAAGCCGGTGAAGCAACCTCTCCACCACTTCGTCGAAGATAGGATAAAAGTCATTAGAGATGAGATAGCTCGGCTCCTAGCAGCTGGGTTTATCATGGAAGTGCTTTACTCGGATTGGCTATCTAATCCGGTGCTGGTGGAAAAGAAGAAAGATGATCCGAATGTGGCAGTGGTTTGGCGTATGTGCATCAATTACACGAACCTGAATAAGGTGTGCTCAAAAGATCCATTCCCACTGCCAGGGATAGATCAAGTCATAGATTCTACTGCTGGGTGTGAACTGTTGTCATTCATACATGCATATTCTGGTTTCCACCAGATACCTCTGAATCCGAATGATCAAATAAAGACTGCGTTTACCACCCTGTATGGGGCTTATTGCTATCGCACCATGCCTTTTGGTTTACGTAATGCAGGGCAACGTTCCAAAGATGTATGCAAAAATGTTTACACGACCAAATCGGCCAAAATGTGCAAGTGTATGTGGATGATGTGGTTATAAAAACCAAGGAAAGCAAAATGCTCCTTGATGATATCAGGCAAACGTTTGCGAACCTAAGAAGATTCCGAATGAAGCTTAACCCGGAGAAATGTACCTTCGGTGTCCCCGCTGGAAAATTACTCGAATTTCTTGTATCCAGCCGAGGTATCAAAGTTAACCCAACTAAAATCCGAGCCATAGAGTGAAGCGAATGGAACTGCCGAAGTGCCTTAACGATGTCCAGAAGTTCACTGGTTGTCTAGCATCTTTAAGTCAGTTTATATGTCGGATGGGAGAAAAGGCACTGCCTCTCTATCAACAAATGAAAAAAGCGGACAAGTTCGTATGGACGCCGCAGGCCAACGAATCCTTCATCCAATTAAAGAAAATGTTAGCCACTGCACCAGTGTTAGCCTCTCCACTATCAAAAGAGCCAATGTTGCTCTATATAGCCGCAACCAACCGAGTTGTAAGTGCAGTGGTGGTGGTAGAGCGCGATGAAGAGGGTAAGTCAGTGCAAAGGCCAGTCTATTACCTGAGCGAGGTATTATCCGCATCAAAGCAAAACTATCCTCACTATCAGAAAATGGCGTATGGTGTGTATATGGCAGCAAAGAAGCTGAAACAATACTTTGAAGAACACCCAATAAAAGTGATATGTGAAGCCCCCATATCTGAGATAATGAGCAACAAGGATGCGAGTGGCCGGATCGCAAAATGGGAAATTGAGCTAGCCCCTTATGCTCCGCAGTACGACAGGCGAGATGTGATCAAGTCTCAGGCTGTGGCCGATTTTTTCATAGATTGTGTTGAAATGCAATATGAGCCACCGTTGCCAGATCCGAACTACTGGAGAATGTATTTTGATGGATAAAAAAAAAAACAGGGTTAGGCACCGGAGTTGTACTTACCTCACCAAAGAATGACCAGTTGAAGTATGTTCTGCAGATCCATTTCGCAGCATCAAACAATGTCGCCAAATATGAAGCACTTGTGCATGGGCTCAAAGTGGCAAAAGAAATTGGAATACGTCGGATCCAATGCTTTGGCGACTCGGATTTGGTAGTTCAGCAAGTCTCAGGGCAATGGGACGCTCTTGATCCAAACATGGCATTGTACAGATTCCATGTGCAAAAGATAGCAGGGTTCTTCGAGGGATGCGAGTTTCACCATGTACCTCGGCTGGAAAACGAGGCTGCCGACGTATTGTCTAAGCTCGGATCAACCCGACAAGCGATTCCACCGAGTGTAGCACTAGAACACCTCAGAAAACCATCTATCAGGCCGTCCCCAGAAACCGACTCAATCTACATCCCGGCAGATCCAGAGTCCGGAGCTGTACCCATGGACATTGACGTGGGAAGTGGTTCAGGAAACCCGGGGACTGTGCAGCGCGACCCGGCCGAGGCTATGTTGGTGGATCAAATGGAAATAGATGAGGATGTGTTTCCGGTGCGAGCTATACTAGCTTGGGCACTGCCCATATTTCAATTCCTGAAGGATGGAACTTTGCCCAGTGAAGAGGTGCTTTCCAGGAAAATTTAGAGGCACGCAAAGGCTTACACAATTATCAATGCCGAGCTATACAAGAGGAGCGTCACAAACGTCCTCCAACGATGTGTTGACCCGGAAGAAGGGCTTGACATGCTCCGAGATATACATCAAGGGGAATGTGGGCATCATGCCTCATCTAGAGCTTTGGTGGCAAAAGCTTTACGGCATGGGTTCTACTGGCCAAGTGCCTTGGAACAAGAAGAAGATCTAGTAAGAAAATGCAATGGTTGTCAGAGGTACGCAACCAAGACACATCTACCAATGTCGGAGCTCAAGACCATACCAATTACCTGGCCATTTGCCATATGGTGTTTGGATATGGTTGGCCCGTTTAAACCAGCGAGAGGGAATATGACCCATATCTTGGTTATGGTTGACAAATTTACAAAGTGGATTGAGGTAAAACCGATAAGAAAATGTGATGGATCCACAACCGTAAAATTCCTCAAAGATATCATTCTGAGATATGGCTATCCTCACAGTATCATAACAGATAATGACACCAATTTTGCTGAAGGAGCATTTGCGCGATTCTGCCAAGATAAGAAGATCCGGCTAGACATTGCCTCGGTAGCCCACCCTGCATCAAACGGACAAGTGGAAAGATCCAACGGATTAGTATTATCCGGGATAAAACCCCGGCTTATTGAGCCGCTGAAAAGATCAGCGGGGTGCTAGATAGAAGAACTACCAGCGGTACTATGGAGTTTAAGAACAACTCCGAATCGATGAATAGGCTATATGCCCTTTTTTCTCGTATATGGGGCAGAAGCTGTACTACCAGCCGACATAGAGCATGATTCGCCTAGGGTCACCCAATACACAGAAGCCGAAGTGCGAGAAGCCCGGCAAAATGATGTTGATCTGCTGGAAGAAGCGAGAGAATTGGCATTGTCCAGATCCGCCATATATCAGCAAAATCTCCGACACTATTATAGCCGGAAAGTAAACCCCCGAGTCTTCCGGGAAGGTGATCTGGTACTCCGGTTGGTACAATGTACGGTTGGCATGCATAAGTTATCCCCCCCATGGGAAGGGCCATTCATTGTGAGCAAAGCATTGCACAATGACTCTTATTATCTCGTCGATACAAAACCACATGAGAAGAACAAGGCGGACAGGTCCGGCGAGGAATATAAGCGTCCATGGAATGTAGCTCTACTTCGTCCGTTCTACACTTAGCAAAGAAGTGTGTGTATCCGAGTCTCTCATACGTCGGTATGTATGCCGGCAATGAGTTTATCAATGAAATCGTGGCACCTCGAGCAGTAACTCGGGGACTGCCTTAATAATATTGGTTATCTTCTGTACTTGTTATTTTTTTTTATGTCGGCTGGTTTAAGTTGCTTCTGCCTAAGCCAGATTAGTAGTGTGTGAGCACCAAAAACTCAACTCTTCGACTTGCTGCTGTCCAACAAGATTTGGCTTCATGGCAAGCAAGAGAACAAGTTTGGAATTGCATAGCACACGAAAAACGACTAAGGAAAAGAACGTAATCGAGCCGACATTTGTTATTTGGACTAACTTTATGTTTGCCTTGTTTTTACTATGCTGGGCTATTTTGAGCTAGTCCTAAAGTTTCAAGTATTGTTAAGTCAATTTTTGAAACTCGGACTCGTAAGTCATAAAACCGAATCAAGGTAGACACGAGCCGAGCCAGGAAATTGGAGAAACAAGAAAATGAAACTCGGGGACTACGCCCAAGTTAATCCGGCACGAGCAACTTAGTAGAAAAATATAATTTGTGTGCTTAATACATTTGCACCTGGCATACCGGGGATCTGATAAACTTCAAAGGGTTTTTGGTGATCAAGGAGAAGCAGGGGGAGGTAACTCGGCGCTAGCAGGTGGAACTCCGGCCTCGGCTTCAGCGTCATCTTCATTTTCTTCGACGTCTGAGGCTTCGTCCTCTTCCTCCTCACCCGAACCATCTACAACATATTCGTCGTCAACAGCTTCGAGAAAGCTTGGTTCCTCGTTCCATTGATGGATGGGGCAAACTGAATGAGGCTATCGGTGCAAGCCTTGCACCGAGCTATCCAATCCGGATCATTGGACCACCTTGATCCGGTGCGCAAGCGCTCGAGAAGAGTCAGATTTATTTTCTCATACCATGTGAGTACATAGTGGAGGATGGTTTCAGCTCCGGCGCGTGCGACGGATTCCCTCCAGAGGTCAAGATGGGTCTCGCACTCCATTAACTTGTTAATTAGAGCAGTGGATCCCTCCGAAGTATCTTCACCAGGCGAAAGGGCATCGAAGATCCGGACTGCTACATCTAGGAGACCCAAACCGTAGTTCTTCACAATCTCGATGCGAGAAGATAAGCTGACCAGCAGGTCCTCCATGTCATAGGGAATATTTTCAGTGCTAGGACCAGTTGGGGTACCCCTCTGCTGGCAGAACATGGAAACTGCAGAAGCCGCAATAGCATCGCCCTCTGGAAATTTGTCTAGAAACAAGACAAGCGAGTTAAGCAAAGGAAGCTGACCCGGAAAGATTCATGTCAGCTGAAGGAAAAGAACTTACGATAAATATGGCTATGGATCCGGGTCAGCTCCTTGGTGCAGTTATCACTTCTCTCCCGAAGTTGCACAAGTTCAGCATTTGCCGACTCAAGCTTAACGTCGGACTCCTTCAGTTGTTCTTGATCTTTGGAAATTTGGAGGTTGAGACGTTCCTGTTCCTCGGTGAAGTCTTGGGCAGCTTTCTCCATCTCAGTTTTGTGGAGCGCCTTGAGCTTTTTCATTTCTGCCTTGAGCTTGGCAATTTCATCATCTTTGGTCTGGAGGAGGGCAAGCTCATCATCCTTCTTCTTAAGTTCGGCCTGATGCTGCCCTGCTTGTTCGAGAAAATGCAGCATCATATCAGGCACGGGCACACTATCTTCAAGAGATGCTGAAACAGTTTGTTGACCCGGCAAAGCCGAGGTATGAATATCTACCGAGCCAAGAAGAAAAGGAGAGAGAGCGCAGGAGAAGATTAAGCAAAACTGACTTACCTTTTATTTGATCCAAGTCTTCCTCATGATGGTGTTTTAGGCTTCCACTTCGGCTGCCCAATCCGAATAACAGATTAGTTCGGTGGGAAAAGACAAAGAAAGATGGGAAAAAAGCCAAGGAGAAAACTTACCCCTTTTCTCAAATTCAGCGAGAAGTGTAGAATGTTTCGAGCACATCGCCTTATGTGTGTCCAAGAGGCACTGAAACTCAGTGCTCTGGCGATTGGTGGTAACTTGAGAAAAGCAAAGTTGACTTGATCATGTGCATATTCGGAGTGTACAAAATCCGGGCCTAGTGGAACTTAACCCGGCTCTAGGTGTGTGCATATTCGAAGTGTACAAGATCCGGGCCAAGTGGAACTTAACCCGGCTCTAGGTGTGTGCATATTCGAAGTGTACAAGTTCCGGGCCAAGTGGAACTTTACCCGGCTCTAGGTGTGTGCATATTCGAAGTGTACAAGATACGGGTCAAGTGGAACTTAACCCGGCTCTAGGTGTGTGCATATTAGAAGTGCACAAGATACGGGCCAAGTGGAACTTAACACGGCTCTAGGTGTGTGCATATTCGAAGTGTACAAAATCCGTGCCAAGTGGAACTTAACCCGGCTCTAGGTGTGTGCATATTTGAAGTGTACAAGATCAGGGCCAAGTGGAACTTAACCCGGATCTAAGTGTGTGCATATTCTAAGTGTACAAGATCCGGGCCAAGTGGAACTTAACCCGGCTCTAGGTGTGTGCATATTCGAAGTGTACAAGATCCGGGCCAAGTGGAACTTAACCCGGCACTAGGTGTGTGCATATACGAAGTGTACAAAATCCGGGCCAAGTGGAACTTAATCCGGCTCTAGGTGTGTGCATATCCGAAGTTACTAAGGAGCTACACTAGTTCTCTAAGGAGCATCCGGTCGAGTAACAAGTTACTCCCCTGGAGGCTCGGGGACTAATGGTTATATCACTAATGTTTAGTACATGTTAAAGAAAAGACAAGGTAGCGTACCTCCATCATCCGGCCGGCAAGGTTGATAGCCTTGGCGACTGTGTTCATCTGTGTGGCAAACTCGGCAGGCCCAAATTTCTCTAGGAGATCGTCGTTATGGACGAACTCCGCCTTGTTCTAGTTATTGAGGAACTCAATCAAGGCCAGAGGATAGCGCTCTCCGCTAAGCATATGGGGCGCAATCAAACCCTTGGCATGGGCTTCCCTCCTTTCAACTTGGGCAGCAGCAGGGCTGGTGTGCAATGCAAGTTGCGTGCTAGCTGGCCCGGGGGAGACATCTTTCTTCGGCAGAGTTTTCTTCGGAAGCATGGACGCGAGTGTACGCTGTCCAGCCTCGATAGATGCTGCCCTGGCGGCGTCAGAAGTTTTCTTGGCCTTAGGCTGCTGCTGAGAGGTTGAGATTTGATCCGTGGATTTCGTCTTGGGCGCAGCCTTGGTGCTAACTGGGCCTTCCCGCCGAGTCTTGGAAGATTCGGACGAGGCGGAGGGAGTTGGTGCTGCTGCTGATACTTGTGTTGCTGCTGTTGGTGCTGGCGCTGGTGCTTGTGCTGGTGCTTGTCTTGGCGGGGGTGCTGTTGGTACCTCAGAGGTAGAAGGTTGCGGCTGAGCCAAAGTGGAGCTGGGAGCATCTGCTGCCTCGGCAGAGCCACTTCCCCCTACACCAAGGTTGCCCTCCTCTGGACGAGGTGGGCTAGAACCCGGAGCAGCCGCTGAACCCTCCTGAATGGGGCTCAGCGGGCGTGTATTGTCGCCACAAGGGGGAGATGGGCTATGCCAGAGGGGCGAAGCGATGATGGATCCGCTCTAGGGAACCTCCATAGCAGCCCTACCGAATCAAACAACGAATAATAAGTTACAACAGAAGAAAAGCACGAAGCAAAGGATTGGATAGAGAGAAAAGTGACTTACTCATTAGAAGTCAATGGCTCCTTGGGCTTCCGAGCCCTCTAAGTTATGGCCTTAGTCGTAGGCTTGGTGGCGGCTTTGTCTGCGAACTTCTTTCGCCTCTTGGTTGGCTTAGAAGGTCCGGAAGAAGCAGCAGATGCGGCCACCCGTTTCTTTGACGCGGATGGGACCGGCTCACCCATGGCAAGGGGAGGATCTTCGTGGATCTGCCCAGCCGGGTTAGCTGAAGTCGGAAAGGTGTAAGAAAGGGGTACTGCGTCAAATGCTTCCATCACCTCAACGTCGGAATCATCTTCATCATCAGGCCAATCTCTTAAGGAAGAGAAGTTACCGGTAGGTCGCTTGGTCGCATCAGGGAATGGCAGGAACATTTCTTGATCTGGCTCCTCCTTGTCCACGGCATCTCGATCCTTCGCCCATTTGGGAGAAGGCTCGGTGCCATCCTCAAGGGTTTTCTTAAGAAACAACTAAGAAGAAAATGTAAAGGGATCAAACAAACAACAAATTCCGACATATGATATAACTCGGAAAAAGATTGGATCACGAGATTTACCGTAGGAGGAAGCTTGTCTTAGCAGAAATGCTCTATCCCCCACTCCCAATCAGCGGAGAAGTCTTTGACGGTCGTGAAAAAGGCCTTAACCCAGCGAAATATCTCTGTGTTACTCGATTCAAATGAGGAGGTCCGGTTGGGGTCAAGTCGCCAGCTCATGTGGCAAAGCTTGTGTGTGCGCTTATGGAGAGGGGAGATCCGACTGTGGACGAAAGTGATCATCGCGTCCTTGTTGCGCAGCCCCATGTCCTTTAACTCCTTGAACCACTTGTTGACTTGGTTTGCCAAGACAGTGGGTTTCTTGGAAACCCGTTCCCATAGATCCGGATTAGGAGGACCCGGAGCGTAGGGGCACAGCCGGATCATATCTTCATTCGTGCCATTTCTGACATAGAAGAAAGTTCGGGCCCAGCCCTTGCACGAATCAAGCCCCATGACCTGGGGAAAGACGGATTGTTTCCGGGGACAAATGGATGCAGCACCGAACTGAGTCAGATGTTTGTCCTCTGGGTCGAGCGCTTTATTCGGAATCACGTTCCTTCGTAGACCGAAGAAACGG
Organism: Avena insularis; assembly: GCA_023614405.1. Lineage (NCBI taxonomy): Eukaryota > Viridiplantae > Streptophyta > Magnoliopsida > Poales > Poaceae > Avena > Avena insularis. The sequence continues at coordinate 205,264,393 of CM042694.1, forward strand.
ATCCAGACCTCTTTACTGGGCCACAATCCGACATACCCCTCTATGGTGGAGGCGAAGGAAGAAAGGGATGTGCTGGCGTTCGCCGGAAGGTGGTGCGGTTGAAGTTCATAGATATCAAGGAAATCATGGAAAAAATCGCTGACGGGGAGGCCGAACCCGCGCTGGAAATGGGAGAGGAATACTACGAACTCACCGGGATTGGGTGAGGGTGCGAGCTCCTTGGAGGCGAGGAGGGCAACCACGCCCTCGGGGATGCGGCGTGTGCGGTATAGCCAGTCCAGGTCGTCCTGGCACACCCAGGAACCAGCCCAGGCGCCACACTCTGCGTTCTCCGCCCCCTCCTCCATTTCTTCCTCGGCGATGGCAAGCTCTTCTTCAGTCATGTCTAGGTCACTGTCCTCACCGGCCATAACGGAGGTGGGGGTCAGGGGTTTAGATTGGCACGGACAAGTGGCGGTGGAGCTGCACGGGAGCGGCAGCGATGCGGGTGCGAAAAGGCACGGTGCAGCGGTGGCGCTGCTGAGCAGGTGTGGCGGCGGTGCTGGCGCTAGGAAGAAGAAGAAGAAGAAGAAGAAGAAGAAGAGGCAGAGGGGCGCGAGAAGGGGAAAAAGACCAAGGGGCGCGCCCCTCCCCTATTTAACCACGCCCCAGCGAGGGTAGTGGGATCGTGCGGTGCGCCAGGGCCACACGGTGTGGCCGTGTATTATCTGGATCAGTCAATCAGAGGCGAGCCACAGGAAGGGCCACAGGGCGCAGGGGATCCCACGACGCGACATGGTGATACAGTTAACGAGGAGACAGACGCGACGTGACATGTGCAACAGTAACACCTGACATTAACTGCAACAGTAACTGGCGCAGGCCCTTAAAATGAGGCAAAATAATGATTACCCTCCACGTGGGACGTGGGGAATCGTACGAGAGAAGGAAGTATAACCCGGATAACCAAAGGGTGACCCGGCCAGCGAGTGAAAACTTGGAATGTGCCAAGGGAAGGTTAGCCCGTGGAATCCATACTATGAGATAACTCGGAAAAAGGAGCAAAAGGTTCGGTAAATTGAACCTGCCGTGGCCTTAGCAACTGGAGCTGCTAAGACCGCACCAGCTTCGGGGACTAATTTTGAGGGGATACCCTCGGGTAGGGTCACGCCGGGGTATAAAGGCCGAGTTAGCCGAGGTACAACAAGGTCAAAGCAAGTGCTGGCCAAGTCACCTCAAGGCAGGCCGAATCATGGAGTAACCCGGACCGGAGGATGTCCGCCTAACTGAGTCCCGGTCGACGTATGTCGTATGCCGGCAGGATTTATGTAACTTGTACGCAGGTACCAGTGTGGCCGGATTAACCAGGCACGATCTAGGTTATATCAGGCTTGCAAAAGAAGGAAGGTATCTCGCTGGTCAAAATGTGGTCACTGTACACTGGAGCATGAGCGAAGCAGACAGAGAAAAGGACCACCGAGGCCTGGCCGACAAGGGTGACGCGCCCTGTGTCGTATGACGCTGGCGCCGCAGAGGCTCAAGTAGCCTCTGCATGGCTTACGATGGCGAAAAGTGACCCGGTCAGTTTGCTATTTTAGGAAGAGGCATATTCCTTGGAATATGCCTCCAAGTATGCCCTAATTGGAGACCTAGCCACCCCTATATATGGAGGGCTAGGGCATCTATAGAGAGGGTTGAGTTTTACTTGGTTGATCGCTAGTTGGTTGGCATTTGGGTAGTGGGTTCCTGAGGGCAAAGTTGTGGTGAGAGTAAGAGATTCTTCTTCCTCCTCTCCCCAATACAGCTCAAGGAGCACTTGTAAACTCATCTAGCTTGAAGAATACAAAGCATCCGTGTGTGGAATCACCACACTATCCCTCCCTGGATTCCTGTAGTGCATAGTGTCCCCACCATGGCATCTGCCGTGACACCACCACGACAACCATGATCATCCCCGCTTACTTTTATTTTATCCATTTTAGTTTTTGCTTTCGTTTAGTTTACTTTTCTGTTGTTAGTTGCTTGCATGTTAGAGTGTCTTAGAACTTCTGAAGTTTTAGTTTTGTTTTGTCATTGCATCTTTCCCAAAAACATTTTTCTGTCAGAAAATCATTCATTTATACCTGAAAATTGCTCAAAAATAAAGTGTCCTGAAAAATGCCAGAAAATTCATATTAAATTTTTACATGAAAAAGGGGCAGAGAAGTGGCTGGAGAGTACTAGGGGCCCCACCAGGCAGACACACCACCTGGTGGCATGGCCAGCCCAGGGGCGTGCCTGGCCATGATGTGGGCCACCCCTGGTCCTCCACTCACTCTCTCACTTCCCACTTTCTTCTCTCTCTCTCGAGAAAACATCAGTTCTTTGCTCGAAATCACGTTCTTGCTGTTCCTTTCCATGATTTTTCGATATCCTTGCTCAGCCCATCTTTGCTGCTGAAATTTGGAGCATTTGTTCTCCGGTATGTGACTCTTCCGCTTGTCCAAGTAGATTTGTGTTTAGTGGTTTATATCTTGAGTATTTTGCTGCTGTGGTGACAGGTTATGAGAGCATGTAAGCTTGTTCAATGCTTAGAGATATTGTTTTGATGCATGTTTAGGCCTCTTACAAGTCCGTATGAGTAGTTCCCTTCATTATATATTCACTTTGCAATCACTTGTGTAATGGATGTTTAAATTTCAGAATAGAAGATGAATGAACATCAACTCAACCAACATGAACTAAGGGTGCCTGAGGTTATGAAGGTTCACCGAGAGGAGGAAGTTTTTCCTTCCATCTATCCATGCCTCGAATTCATGAGGGTTGCAGGAATTTCCCAGGACTTTCCATACTTTGGTTGCTAATGCAGGATTGGAGCACTTTGTGGAGGATGAACCTTGTCAATTTGTAAAACTAACTATGTCTGTAGTGCAGGACTTTCGATTTAGTTACTCTTTTCCTAACCCCATGGTTCACTACAAAATTTACAATATATTTGTTAACCTTCCTGTTGATGACTTTTGTGCAGCTATTAAGGTACTACAGTGGGGATCATATGGAAGAATTAAAGAGCGACCAGCACCACTCATGGACTTGTATGCAGAGATTTGCCAAGGGAGCAGCTTCTTGAAGGAGAGCGGGAAAATCTGTAACATTCATATCCTGTCTATTCGCTACTTTGCTTACTTTATTGCCAAGTGTATTCTTGCTAGGAAAACTGCCAATAAGTTATCCTCGTATGATCTAGCATTCATCTCAGCTGCTCTTAAATGAGATAGGACTTATAATTTGGGTGCCTTGATAGCTTTCCGCCTTGCTGCTAACCGCGAGAAAGGTGGAATTTGTGGAGGCCTCATTGCCTCTTGTTTATTGGCTTTGCATGGTTTAGTGCCTCATCATTTAGACTTACAGTTTCCCATAGAAAGGCTTGACTTTAATTCCATGATACAACATAAATTTGTTTCTTCTTGGGCTAATTTGAGTGATTTGTCTTATGAAATAACCTTTCCCAAGGCTGGTTGGAGAAGGAGTAAGTCTAAGCGATTTGTTCTCTTGCCTGCACCTGTTTTGTTTAACCTTGATACCAGGGTAGGATGGTCACTCACTGAGGAGGAGCTTGATACGTACCTGGGAGAGCTCTCCCAACAGGAGAAGGATACTGGAAGGGAGGTTACAGATGATTCGGTCCAGCCTTTGAATGAGGGGGAGTCTTCATATCAGTATCCTACCTATGATTGGGGAGCTTCTTCTTCTTCCCAAGGGCCTAACCACAATCATTCTTACAATGACCCGCCTGCTTGGAACCCTTACCCGTGTTGGGGTTGATACCCACTTAGGCCAAAAGCCTAAGCTTGGGGGGAGGTACACCGACATCACACTCATCTCCATATCATGTTTCGTCGGTACTTTGTATATTCATGTTTCGTTTTCTTTTTAGTTTTCGTTCTTTCTTTGCTTTTGCTTTCTAAAACATAAAAAGACCAAAAATATTTTTGTTGTTTCTTTTTGTTTGCTTCTTCTTCTTTTTGCCTTGGTTTGCTTTTTTCCTTTTGGCTCTATCTTAATTATTCGAAAAACCCAAAAAGATTTTGCTTTGCTTGTTTTTCCTTTTGTTCTTGCCTTTGAAAATTAAAAACACCAAAAATATTTGTTGTTCTTCTTTGGTTTTGGGAAGTTTGTTGTAGGGTTCAGCAGTCCTCAGTGGAATTTGGTTTCATGTTATTATTCAAGCCACACAAGTGAAGGGCAATAATGAGGATTAATGACAACTTGAGGTGTAGTAAGAGGCTGGTAACAAACTCTATTTGTTTTCATTTTTGTACATATACTCAGCATTGTGGGCATGCTTAGTCTGTTCATGTAGGGTGTATGTTATTATGGATGCTTAGTAGTTCTTGCTTTCTTATGATTAACTCCAGCTTGCTAATAGTTTGTAGCATGTCATATGAATGTTTGCTTGCATTGCTCTATTCATAACTTGGTATGACACTGTGGTATCCTCCTCTGAATGTTTCACTTGAATCGACTTGGCACATGCTAATCCATGCATATGACTGAAACAAAAATTAGTTAAGCCTCGATGAATTATTTTGCCTCAGAGGTCTTGAATCACTTTCATGCCATGATTAGTCTTGTTTTGTTGCAAGCATGATTATGATAGTTATTGCTCTCTCGTTTGTCGCTCCCTTACTATTGCTAGCCTCCACTTGCACTGAGTATGAGCTCTACTCGTGTTTCCAATTCCCCAAAACCAATATTGCCAAAAGTGTCCACCATACCTACCTATTAGCATCATTTGCTGTTCCGTGCATATTCAATATGCCTTGTTTTCTTCCGAATAAAATGTTTTCTTGTTTTGAGAAAGTTAGTTAGTAAAGCTCTCACTAACTTGATGGCACACTTTATTTCTTGCACTTAATAAACCTGAACCATTGTGAATGTCCATGAAAGTTATATGCTTGCAAATTATAGGTCAGATTAGCGTAACTGTCACGGGGAACGCTTTCAACACTTGTAAATATATACCCAGTTGATATCATGCTCTTTTGTCTGCGGATGTCGTCGGTGTGAAATAAAAGGGGAGCTTGTAAGTCCATGGAGTTATGTATGTGTGTTAGAGAAACGCCTGGGCCGCCAGTCTAATCCATGCCTAATCATGGTGGAAACCTGCAGCGTAACCATAATGAGTATCTATGAAGCATTCTTCTTATAAAAAAGAGAGATAGCTATTGAGAAAAAGGAAAAAAAGAGATATGAGAAAAAAGGAAAGAGAGAAAAAAGCACCATTTTCCATGGTAAATAAGAAGATTGCTGAGATACTCGTTGTCTGCTTGCCTTGTCATTCTGATATGGGAATTCTTCCGTATCATTGGGCAAGGGGTACCCTGTTGGCAATTCTCTATGATACACACATATTTACTATGACAAGAACTTACCGGTAACTAAAGTTGAGTAGCATGAGGAGCGGCCCTCGCACTCAAGGGACATGATATTTCCAGTTTATAGTCTGTCAAGCATATAACTCATATTGGACCTCACTTTCACCTTAACCATTTAAAGATGCTTATGATAGGGGCAATGAGAGCTCAAAGCTAATGAGTACCATACTTTCAGCATTTGGAAGCCATTCAAACTTTTCAAACCTTTTCATTTCCTTGTTGAGTCTCCACACATTCTATGAGCACTTTCTTGAGAGCATAGTTGTCATTCTTAGTGTGATGTGCTTGTCTCAAAACTTGATTAATTATGTTATGGCTTTGATGCTTGTAGCTTTGATATCTTTACTTCTAGTCTTCACTTCAACTTCAGAGGTGCCTTGGCAATTATGTTTGCTCTACAATCAAAGCCAAGCGAGATACCACTCTATCATACCTTGTTATGAGCATTGTAGTGTTGCTTATATTTATGTTTCATGCTACTTATTATTTTTGAGTTGGAATCTCTTCATAGCTTGCAATGACTATTAAGTAAACTTAGTTGCATACTCTTTATTATGAATTGCCTGAGTAGTTGATCATATGCTGAGAATATATACATCTTATGAAGCAAATGTGTTCGTGAAAGTTTCTTTTATCACACTTAGTTTTCAACTGAATTGCTTGAGGACAAGCAATAAGCTAAGCTTGGGGGGAGTTGATACGTCCAAAACGTATCTGCTTTCCCGAACACTTGCTATTTTTTTCCTCTAAACTTGTATGATTTGGATACAATTAACACGGACTGACGCTGTTTTCAGCAGAATTACCTTGGTGTCTAGTTTTTGTGCAGAAAATCAACTATCAGGAAAAATCCCAGAAAATATGCCAAAAATCCTATTTCACCAGAAGACTCATGGAGCCAGAAGATGAGACGGAGTAGGGCCACGAGGGGCCCACACCACCTAGCCGTGAGGGCCAGGCTAGACCACGCCTAGGGGTGGTGTGGTCGCCTTGGCTGCCTCCTCGGCCTCCCCCCTCGCCTATAAGTTACCTCTTGACCTAAAAACCAGGGGCGGTTCGATGTTTTTTCCAGAAAGAGTTCCCGCGTCGCCACCACCAGATTTCGTGATTCGGAACCAGAAACTCCGTTCTGGCACTCTGCCGGGATGGAGAATTGGAGGAGATCATCGCCATCATCATCACCATCGCTTCTCCATCGACCATCCATGTTTCCTCCATCTATGAATGAGTAATCCCCCGCTGTAGGCTATGGGGATGGTAGGGATTGGATGAGATCGTTCATGTAATGGCATCAGATTGTTAGGGCATAGTGCCTAGTATCTATTATTAGTGCTTTTTGACTTTGTTGCAACTTGTAATGCTTAATGCTTGTCACTAGGGCCCGAGTGCCCTGATTTCAGATCTGAACATGTTATTGATTCATTATGATAGTATTGTTTATGGTCTTACCTGCAAGTTGTATACACACGTTGTTGTCTGGAACCAAAGACCCCGAAGTGACAGCAATCGGGATAACCAGAGGGAATGGCTTTGATGTGAGGATCACATGTGTTCACGGAGTGTTAATGCTTTGCTCCGGTGCTCTATTAAAAGGAGCACCTTAATTGCCAGTAGTTCCCTTGAGGCCCCGCTACAAACGGGCTGGCAGGACAAAAGATGTTATGCAAGTTCTCATTGCGAGCACATATGACTATATATGGAACACATGCCTACGATTACTCAGGACTTGGATGCTTTATCTTATTTATCTACAAATGCCCTATGTCTCGATTGCCATATGAATCGTCTTGTACATGCAACGCCCGTCCATCCATCCCTATGCCTACCGCGCTTTAATCCTACTATTTGCTGCAATTGTTACTACTGTGTTTACTTTTACTACTATTATTACTTTAATATTGCTACTACAAAACTGTTGCTACTGATAAACTGCTGTGAGCAAGATTGTTTCTAGGTGTAGCTGAATTGACAACTCAGTTGTTAAGGCTTATACATATTCTTTGGCTCCCCTTGTGTCGAATCAATAAATTGGGTTTCACTTCCCTCGAAAATACTACGATACACCCCCTATACTTGTGGGTCATCAGATATCTCATGAAATGAACAAAAGAGACCGATATAGTGCGATAATGACTAAAATTACCTCTGGAGCACATCTATAATGCTTTTGTACTCCTTTTGTTCTTTCCTTAGTGAGTCCTTGATTTCAACACTTCTAGCGTTAACTTCAATGATTAGTAGAATGTAATAGAAACTGCGCACATTTATATACGTCAGTGACTCATCAATTACACTTAATATCAAGTAAACAAAAGTGAATGTGTACAAGACAGTAACACTCTCACCTAAAGTTGTAAGAAAATATTATTCTCTTTTTGTAATGTTGCCGTGTTATGAACCTTAGCAAGTTCTCCTCCGTCTCCTCGAAGTATTCACGTAGCAATCGTTCATTAACTCGGCGTGGGTCGATGAACCCAGTGTCAAAGATGGCCCTTTGATCACATTCCTTGCTCTTCATTCTACAAAATAGCATAGTGAGAATAATTATAGGCTATGAACGAGTTGAGTTAGAGACTTTATCATAAAAATAAATGAATCACTTACAGACAATAGGAACTGACGAGACTCAAGTCGAGGGCGTCCAGTTGGTATAACATATATAATTCCTCTAGATAAATTTGGATCTCGTCTTCGTCTATGAAATTCTCATATGTAACTCTCATAGGTAGCTCATTTGGTCGCTCTTTTCCTTTTGTTACTTTCATGTACCACTCATGTAGTCTTTGTATTTTTGTTTGTAGAAGGTCGACCTCACCAGGTCTGACCAGAGACTTCCAGTATTCATATTTCCATGCTATTTGTGTTTGCATGGGGACATGTGTGCCTTGCGCTTTTTGAACACTAATACCAGGATCTCCAGCAAAGTCCACCATATTCTGATCAAAACTAGATAACACCTTGAATGGGGAGATCGATTGTTTTTCCTGTTCTCCGAGTTGGGCAATGTCTCTTTTCTCGCTAGCGCTACTACTTGTCCTCTTCTTCCTACAAACTCTCATCAGACAGCTTGTGTAGTAATCTTCCTTATTTATATCATATTGTGATGGTTGCTCAATAAAACTCTTAGCCCACTTTTTGACTTTCGAAGGAAATATCTTCTTTGGCTCAGGCTCTTTCTTTGCAAAATAGGCTTGCACTATTGCGTCGCTAAGCACTTTCAATTCCTCATCAGTCATCTCATAAGGTAACTTGTCAGGAGGCGGCGGGGTTTTCTTCACCTTTTTACCTTTCTTCTGAGTAGTAGCACGAGTTGACCGAGCGGCGACCTTTCGAGTCGCCTAACGCGACGGTGGAGTCGGCTGATGCGGCGGCGGACTCGTGCTATGGTGGTCGTCATCCCTCTCCTCATCATGTGGACTTGGAGGTGGTGAGCTGTGACTTGGAGGAGATGGTGGTGGCCTGGGCACAGAGCCTGGAAACACGATATATTTCTTGCGTCATACAATGATACCACCCCGACTTCTCCTAGTGTTCTCTCCTCTTCAGCTCTAGGGATTTCAAGATCCAGTCATTCATATTGCGGTAGCACTTCATCCACCCCGACACGAGCAAATCCATCTAGAATCTCATTGCCATGCTAGCGTGCTCTTGGTTCACAAGATAAAGCAAAGTCGATAGCTTCCTTGAAGGATATGTTGATCACTCCCACATGTAGCTCACAACTTGTCTTCTTAGTGATATTATCAACAGGGTAGCGATCCATCGAATTAGCCACCGTGGAAGCTACACCGCTTCTCCACTGAGATGGGTCGTCAACACTTTCTTGCTGCAACTGATGAGTTGCCCCTTGCTGGCACATTTCATCTAGTTGCTTCTATTGCTCCTTTACCATGGCATATAGTTCGTTAGTCGTTCTTTCTATGCTACGCAATCGGTCTTCCTTCTCCTACACCTTCTTCTTCTTTGCTCTCTCTCAGCTTCTATAAGATTTAGTGTCCTCGGGAAACCCAATCTTCCATGGAACAGAAGGTCCAAAGCCTTGTGTTCGTCCTGGTTTTTCAGGGTTCCGGAGGGCCTTTGTCAGCTCGTCGTACTCTCTGTCAGGTTTGAACTTTCTCTCTCAGACCTCCTCGATTGTTTTAACAATTGCTTCATGGGGTGTAGCAATTTTCTTCTTTTGATCCATTATTACCTCCCCTGTTTTTATGTCATACTTTGCCCCATGCATGAGTAACCAATTTCTTACCCGGATGGGCCAGTCATGTGTAGCTGGAGTGATCCCTTGAGCATGCAAGGCAGCCTCAACTTCCTCCCACTTAGGCACGGAAGTCTTGTAGCCACCTATCCCCATCCTATGATGATATATCTTTTTCGTAGCATTTTCCTTATTCTTTTTTGACCTTTATTTGGCTGGCTCTGATTTCTTGTACTCGAGAAAACTGTCCCAGTGATGCCTTTGCTTATATAGTGTGCTAGTGAATTTTGGAACTTTTTCTTCCTTGAGATATTCATTGTATAATCTTTTCTTGTAGTTATTGAACTGTTCGACCATCTTCTTAAGTGTGAAATGCTTTACTTTGGATGTCATAGCCTTTGTGGCCTCATTAGACTCCAAGACTGGTAGAGTGGAATGTGAAATGAGCTTCTCCCATAGTGTGTCTTTGTATCTATCCTCGACAAAACTAGTAGGATTTCCATCTCCCTTTGCTGGCTTATTCCAAAAGGGAATGCTGATTGGGATATTATCCCTAACAATAAATCCACATTGATGCACAAATGTATTTGCGTTAATTTTGGGAAGCAACGGTTTGCCTTCTGAATCGATGACCTCAATTGTGAGATGTGTATCGGCGGCCATCCCTTTGGTCGGGCCTCGTTTATTACTTTTACCAGAGTTCTAAAATAAGAAACTTTCATTAATATATATATATACAAATCAATTAATTCATCTATCTAGTGACCACAAGAGGCTTAATATACCTCACTAGACTTTGTTACGACCGGTCCATCGCTTTGGAAGCCGTCGTCGTGATCAAGACTTGTGTGCGCTTCGTCTATTGGGTCTAACTCCATTCCCTCACCAGACTTATTTATAAACTATGAGCCATCTTCTGCTCCACAGTCTTCTGCTCCACCCTAATCAAGGAGTGCTCCACCAGGATCGGGTAGTGCTAAACCATTTGTCATCTAGAACAGTCTCTCTTCACCTTCTCTTCCGTTGAAGTCCATAGAATAAATGCTATGAAATAATGTGAATATGAGTAACAAAATTAATAATGTACCATATCACCACAAAAAAGTACTAATGAAACAATATTACATCTCGAATAATCTAGTTAATGCAACAATAATATCGGATAATATCACTAATACATCTCGAATAATCTAGTTAATGCAACAATAATATCATATAATATCACTAATACATCTCGAATAGTCCATCTAATTCAACAATAATATCATATAATATCACTAATACATCTCTAATAACATCTCACTCCGTCAAATTGGATGTCGACTCCTAGGTCCTGAGCCGCGGGCGGTGAACACCCAAAGGGAAGGAACCATCACACGAGCATAGCTTGGGTGAGATCCCAGAAGAAACTACCCGGTATTGGAGGACTTGGCATCCAACACAACCATATAACGACAGACATGCTCGTCCTCCTCACTGATATGATGTTGTATCACCTCCTCGGGGGCTGGCTCCCTATGCACCGATCCTGGACCAGGTGACTGCCACCAAAGAAGCTCCGGATTGACAACGAGACCCGAATTCCTCACCAACATACGTGTCCCGGAATGTAGCACCTCCCAGTGCCAGCCTGATGGAGTCCAGTCTCGGACATGCCTGGCGGAGCCCAGTCCTACGCCGTTGTCATCGAGTCGATGGCGAGGATGCGGGATAGGCATCTTAAAATAGGCATTTTATCAAAACAATCTTAAGCAAATAATTGTAAGCAAAAAATCCTTAAACTAAATAATCCTAAGCAAATACTAGCAATCATATTTATATTTAAATCTACTTCTAATTAAATCCTAGCAATACTAAGAAACTAATAACTAGCAATATGTAACACCCTCGAATCGGCCCTATGCAAGTTTTAGCGCTTCCCGCCAAACCCGCATAGAAACGATTCAAGGACGCCCACCAGCCACTTGAGTGCGGGTGGAGAACGAAGTAATATCATTACACATTAGTCCACGATGGAACCCATAGAACATATATATACAACAACGACTTCATGAGTCAAGAATACATATATACTATACAAAGATAAAAATCACCTTGAAAACGATAGAGCGTCTGATTACAGACAAGATGCAAATGGGGCTAAGAGCCGGAAGGGTAACCCTGCTAACAACGTCGATATCAAACCTTCTAAAACAAAAGGGGTGCCGGCAAAGGGCAAAGAAAAAAGAGGAGCGTCAGTACTGAGGCCAGTACACGGCGAGGCTAGAATTCGGCGGCTCTCGCCTACATAGGTATGGTGAACTGAAGCGGCAGCGCAACATGTACTAAACAACCTATAGAGACTCGATTAACTGTCAGCTATTAGAGAGAGATAAGAAAGACCTATCCAGGAACACCTGATACTAACACCAATCATACCCATCCTGGCATTTCCCCCTTGATACCAAATCGAGGAAGTCAAACCGAGGAACTCACACGGTTGGCAGTTTTATTCATTCCATTATAGTTGAAGCTCTTACTAATCAGATATAGATAGCATGAGTCATCCTGAAGCATAAGTAGTGGGCAGTTTTAATTAACCATTCCGTGGTAGTTGGAACATTTACTAGTCAGATATAATTGTCTTGAGGAATCCCAAAACCCAGCAGTTGTTGGCACTTTTATCACATTCCATTGGAGTTGCAATACTTACTAGGCAGGTATAGTATGACACAGATCACCTCAGATCCACCAGTTGTTGGCATTTTTATTATCCATTCCATTATAGTGAAGCTGAATTACTAGTCACATATTAAGTCAAATTTATAACACTACTTTAGTTATGCTTGTCTATGATCGAGATACTGTGCTCCAAGTCGTCCATAACCGCGGACACGGCTTCAGAAGATTTACCTAGGTGCACAAATAGCAACACACACACGATCAACCTCGGAAAAACCAAATCAAAACCCAACGAGGCTTTCACGACAAAGCAATCATAGGATTCATAAAATATTTCAGGGGGCCACCCCACTAAGCTACCCGCAACGAAGTTGGCCGGCTCCGAGACGGACCCAGGGTTTGTGACAATGGCTGTAAACGACTGGGAACCCAAAAGTGTGACTGGGCTTGTCGATACCGCGAAAACATTCCACGTTCCAAAACAGTACAGGTGCTCCACGCACAATCGTAAATAAAGCAGTAAAACATGGCATAGGTACAAGATAGTAATAAAGCCCCAAACTACTTGTGGCCCCAATAAATAAGAAATGAATCAAGCTCTGGCTAAGGGGGATTCATAGACTCTCCCGGATGTGGATAGTGCGAATAGTCAAGGAACATGTATCAAGTACTCGGGGCCTACAGGACACAAGTGGACATAAAAACCAAATAGCATATATTGCCCACCGGTGCCTCTTTCATTAGTTATCCCAACAATTTAATAGTTGTATTTAAAGTCATGATCATCTCCACCATAAACATCTGCCAGCCTTCTAGCAACTGTGGTACTTGACAACACGAGATCGCACCTGAGCACGCAACTACGACTCGCAAGGCCAACTATCTACCAAATACAGGTAATAGGAGGTGTCCAAGGCAATATAGAGGCTGCAAGGGATATAAATGGTGCATGGAAACTAAAGCATCGCAATACGGATAACAATAGATCAACAGGAGGAAGTAAAGACTATAAATGCAAAATAGGTAGAAAGGGGGAGAATGCTGTAGCGTCCCCAACCTTTAATAAGATTGAGTCCCCTGTGTTTACAATGCTAGTCCCTGGATCAATAGCTAGCATCCACAGTTTAGATGTAATATCAAGAAACAAAGGTCATAATACAACTTTATAACCAGGAATAAAATAGTTTTATTACATCAAACATATCTCATTGGCTATTTACATTACATTGCAGCGGAATAACTATAGTCATGGGTCCTTCATCTTCAAAGTGCCACAGGCAGATGTTGGTTGTAGACTTTGTAATCCTAATCAATCAATCTTCACTAAAATCAATCAAACCTGCAACATTACAAGTTACAGCCACAAGGGTCAATACATTTGAATTGTATTGGCAAGAGATACTTTGGTAGTATAGTGGAGTCTATCATCTATATGCATTTGGCTAAGTGGAGTTGAGGCTTGCATTGCTCAAAATAGGTTTTTCCTATCATTTTGAAAACACTAAGTTTTTGTTTGGCAAAAACTTTCCAAGACATCTACTAATCAAAGACTGGAGATCCACTCAGGGCATCTACCAATCAAAGACTGAAGATTTGCTTGGCAAAAACAATTTTCCTCAATCAATGATTTCAAGATCCTTGTACCAAGCCATCTCTCCATCAAAGATTGAAGAATTTCACACAACCCTTGTTCACCCACAAGTTTTAATTTAGAAATTGGAGTGATGAGATTCTTGATTTCTTCCATGTCTTGATGCTCAAATTGTCCTTTACCAGGGACATGGCTAAGTACTTAGGTTTACACTCTGCAGAGGTGGTGCATTTTCCCCACAAGACTTGGTTTCCCAAGACAAGATCTTTCAGAAGCTTTCCCTTAGACCAACATGGACGCGTTCCAACCTATCAAACACTACCACCCACTGTCCATGTGGCTAAGTTCTTGCAACCTATATGATCATGGCAGAGCCCATATTGCCAAGTGGTTGCACTTGAAGCTTCTCAACATTTGACATCTCAAATCTCTTTGTTTCCTGGGTGGCCATCCACAAGTGAGATACACAAGCCAAGTCCATGGCCTTGTGAACCACTAAACACAAACCATTCCTTCCATTTCCACCCAGGTGATTCATTAACTTAGTTGTTTTATTAAACAAAACACAAGTCCATAGACATAGGAATTTTCATAGCATGAATATATATCCCACCCAGGTTTTCTATTAGCTAGGCTAAGCTTGATAGTAATAGGATTCTTAACTTAGGAAAATCCTTCTAAGGATTCATTCTACTAGTTTTCCTATAGCAAGGTCTATACTTAGCAAAATAAAAACCATGCAAGTTTTACTTAGCAAAAACACTAATGCATATTGAAAATAATGGGATAGATAATATGAAGTATCACTTGCCTTTTTGGTAGAGGGTATAGGTTCACTCCTTGATCTTGCTAGTCTCACACTTCACTACAAGTCAATCAAGCAAACACAATTCAATTCACATTCCAAACCAAAGTCAAACAAACAATTTCTCACACACAAAGTAATGGGATCTAAGTCATGCATAAGCTTGCAAAGGTTGGTTCTATTGTAAGGATGGTCTCCACTAGGCTTCTAAACTTTGTAAGTTCCAAATTGGTCATTTACCAAAATGGCAAAGTCATTTGTAAAGAGGGTCTCTATTAGATTCCTAAACTTTGTAAGATCCAAAATGGTCATTTACCAAAGTGGCAAAGTTAAGGTAATGCATGCAAGCATGCCAAGCCTTGTTTTGTTTGAAAAAGGGGTTCCTAATGGGTCATAGACTTTTGGGCACACCTATTGGTCATTTTGTGAAGTGGCTAAGTCATTTGCAAAAGGTTTCACTATAAAACCATTTGCAAAACAAAGTGTCATTCTATGTGGTGTAGAAATATTTTTACTAAGGCACTAACCTATAGGGTTCACCCAATGAGTTGCTATTGCAAAACTTGGTGTTTGGGTCAGTAGGTTTGGTCCAAAACATTTTCTCAAAGTTTTCTTTATGAAAGCATTTTCATAAACAAAACTATAGTTTTTAGTTAGCTAGAAATGGACTAAACTAATTAATCCATTCTATTCTTTTCCAAAATCATTTTCCAAACTATGGGTTGGTTCCTAGGGTCAGTAAGGTCACAAAAAACCAATTGGCAAAGGTTTGATCTCAAAAATCATTTTTTAAATGATTTTTCTAATGTTAGCAAGCACACAAAAGAAACTGCAAAGTTAAACAAGTTAACAGATACTATTTGCTAAACTAAGGTTAGGGTTGGCTAGAGCTTGTCTTGCTGAATCCAACGACATCAAATTTGTAAAATTTGGACGTGTGGATCAAAAGATACATGGGTTTGAAAATGGCAAAAGTTTCTGTTTTCAAATCTCTTTTAAACAGATCTAGTGCCACGCGTTGCGCTGTGATTGGCCGGTACCGGTTCGCTGGGATCGTGGCTGTGGGGCATTGGATCTAGTTAAATCGTGCGGTCCAGAGGACATACCTCTTCGCGACTAAGTGGATCTATCCTAACCAATGGATCGAGATCGAACGGTTGCGGCAGGCTCGACCTAAAGCTAGCAACTGCAAGGTGGCTACTGGGTCGTGAGCTGTTTACGACGACAGGAGGTGAGGGAGAAGGAGAAGTTCCTCACCGGGCTCAGGGGGTTACGGCGATGCTCGGGGAGGTGTTGGTCGGGCGAGGGGCGCTCGGGGTCTGCGGCAATTCCTCACCGGAGTTCGTGGCGGCGTCGGGAGCTTCTGCCTGACAACGGGGATGGGGCTGCTGTCCACCAGAGGGCAAGAAACCGATGTGGTTAGATGCGCAAGGACACAGCGAATGTGGGTGCGTGAATGAGAAGAGGAGGGGCGGTCGGAACTACCTGTGGGCTTCGCCGGAGTTTGCAGACAGACGGTGGCGCTCAGAAGCTTGATGGAGTCGAGGTTCTGGGGCACCCGCGTTTGAACGGAGAGCACGGACAGAAGCGCCAGGGAGTGGGGAAGCTTCTAGGGTGCTTAGGGATGCAAGGGGCGGTGGGGTTTCGTCGGAATCGTCACCGGAACATCATCGGACAGAGGCGGTGTGCGGCGCAATTCGCTCAGCCTGGGGGCAAGTCGAGGTGTGAGGTCTGGGGGAAAGGGAGGAGGAGGAGCAGGCGGTTAAATGGGCGTTGTCTCGGCGAGGAATTAACGCGGCGTTACTGAGAATTGAACGCGGCATTCAAATGCAGCAACGGCAGCGTCGTCTGGGGGAGACAGGGTCGCGCGGGAAGAAGAAGGAGGTGGCGGTGGGGTCCTCTGGTCAGTGGGAAAAGGAGAGGGAACGGGGTCCACTTGCCAGTCTCTGCGTGGGTAGCTTTCTGAGTGGGGAAAAACGGTTCGGGCGTGGGTGAAACGACGAACAGTGATGTGGGCCTACCTGGCAGTGAGGGGGAAGAGTGTGGGGTTTGGGGCCACCTGTTAGTCTCTGTGTGGGTGCGGTTTTAAGTGAGAAAAGGTTTCTTCGGGGGAGAGGGAGAAGACTGGGCTTGTCTGGGCCTTAGTGGGTCTTTGGTCAATGTTTCCTTTTCCTATTTTTTTCTGTCTAAAACTTTTTCTTTTTCTAATTCTTTTTCTGTTTGGAATTTCAAACAATGTTTTCAAACATTCAAACAATTTCAAACAAACACTCAACTTTACTTTGAATTTGGTTCTGTTTTTCAACATAATCCAAATCTCAAAATAAAATAATATTTTATTTATTTTAGGATCCATTTAATAAAAATGGATCTTTAGTTTATTAATAGTGTTTGATTTATTTAATAAAATTTCCATTTGAAATCCAATTATTTTCAAAACCAAACCAGAAGGTTTTATTTGAAAAATAAAAGAATACTTGGAAACTTATTTAAATAAATAAATAAGTTTTGGTGTTTTAATTAAAATGGGAAAGCCTTTACTTAAATAAAATTGGATATTTAAAATCCTTATTATTTTATTTAAATAATCCTTTACTCATTTTAATCAAAGCAAAACCTTTTTAATAAAAGATTTCAAAGTAGTAATAAAATACTTGGTGTTCATTTAAAATGGGAAAAGCCTTTACTTAAATAAAATTGGATATTTAAATCCTTATTATTTTATTTAAATAAACTTTTACTCATTTTATCAAAACAAAATATTTTATTACAAAAGTTTGGCCAAAATTAATTTGGCTCACCTTTTCATTTGAAAACAAAGTCTTTTATTAAAAGATCCAAATAGTATTTCCAAAACAATTTATTTTCCTTTGATAAATGTTTATCCTTATAAATCCCTTTAGGATTATTGGTTCACCAATTGGTATGGGCTTTAGATGAGAGCTTTAATGGCTTTGGAAATTCAATTTCCTTATCTTATTATATTCGTAAGATTTTGTTTATGGTTCCAAACTAAGTGAAACCAATCTCTAAGGTCTTTCTTGATCCTTTGTGATTATTTGTTGATCAAATTTGGTATGAATCAAATCCATAGATTTGGAGATACTTTGGAAAATGATTTCCTTCCACTAGGGCTTAGGGATTTGGATTTATTTTCCATGTGTTCAAATTTCCAGATACATTCATTGAGGAATGCATTTCCCTTGATTTGGACTTTTGTTGAATTCAAACTTTTACCAAAGTTTGTTCAAGATGGGATTTTAAGTCTCCTTTTAGAAACAAAAGTTTCTTTTCACCCTGATTTTCAACAAAAGTTATTTTGTTTATTTTATTTTTCACATTACAAGATTTGGAAAATCTTGGGATGTGACAGGCTACCACCCTTAAAATAAATCTCGTCCCGAGATTTGGGGAGGCTAGGGTTACAAGTTGGCTCAAATAGCTAGGGTACTACCACCCTTAAAATTTTTCAAACTAAATTACATCTTGGCTTGCTTGGAATCTTGAGGAAAACTTCTTCTTGGAAAACTTCTGCTTAGTGTCCTTTGTTTCCATGCTTGACTCATGGGCCAAGGTTGAGATCCTTCATAGGCTTGTTTATCTTGTTCTTCATCTTTTCTGGACAATTGCTTACATAGTGTCATGGTTCCTTGCAATTGAAACAGTGGATATCTTGGAGTTCTTTACGTTGCTCTTGTGGACAAGTTGCTACGTAGTGGCCTGGTTCCTTGCAGTTGTTGCACACTACTTAGCCGATCTCTTTATTCTTCGGGTTCTCTGGGCATCCACTGGGGTAGTGTCCCATTTCCTTACATTTACGACATTGCACAAGGCTCATGTCTTGCTTTGGTTTCTTGGGCTTCTTTGATCCTTTGAATTGGGTTGTCTTGTTTGGAGGTATGAGTGGTCCTTTTCCTTTGTCATCAACATTCTTGGCATACTTGGATCCTTCTTGTTTCCTTTGTTCAACAATGGCATAGATGGGGCATTGAGTAGGTACATGGTCGTTTCCTTCACAAAGGTAACAAGTAACTTGAGATGTGGGGCATTGGCCAACTGGATGTTCCTCTTCACAATTGGGGCATTGATCTTCATGCTCCTTGGAAGTGTGATTCTTGTCTCCACAATTAATGCAAGCTGGGGCTCCATCTAGAATAATATTCTTGTCATCCTTGTTGTCATACACTCTTTTGGGATAGTTTTCTTCCATGCTGATCATTTGATTAGTCACCTTAAGCATCAGTTGGGATTGTTCTTCCAAAAACTTTTGCAAGGTAGGGTCTTTATCACTATTGTTGGCTATGAACTGAGTTGTTAGTTGGTTCAACTGGTGTTGGGTTGCTAGGAGTTCTCTCATGTTGACCTCTTGGTTGTTGTTGATGTCATCATCCTTGATGCTGGAGTCTCTTGGAGAAGTCATCTGTTTGGGTTGGAGGGGATTAGAATAGACAAAAGATTTTCTAAGGGAATCAATCCTAATCACACACATCACAATTCACACAAGCAATGTGCAAGCAATCACAAACAAACACTCCACTCAAACAACAAGTTTCAAGCACATACTTAGGCAACCAAAAATAATTTTTGTTACACCACATAAGTTGGTGTGTTTTTGACTTAAACTAAATATGGTGGTCCATCTATATGGTTCACTTGTGATCTTTCCATCCTTCTTGGTTGATTCTTCTTGAATGAGTTCTTTTCTTCTTGAGAAAATTCTTGGTCACAAAAACATCAAAGGTGATGATGGTTCCTTCTAAGTTGTTTTTCCTTAGTCTTCAAGTCTTGAGTAACATTTCTTGCTTCACTTGTAGTCTTTAGTGGTATCTAGTTGGAAGTCCTTGGTGAATATGCTGAAGATGTTGAAGTCATTAGAGTTGAAGGTGTTGAAGAAGTCCTTTGCACATGATGAAGTCTTTGGTCATGGGGTAGGCTTTCCATTGAGTTTGAAGTAGAAGAGAAGTAGAGTTGAAACCAAAATGGTTGAGGAAAGAGTTTACAAGATTGTTTTGTAAATAAGTTTTGGAATAAGACAACTCCTATTTTCTAAGGGGTTTTGTCCAATCCTAGGGTCACAAATCCTACAGGCAACACAATGCTCTGATACCATTCTGTAGCGTCCCCAACCTTTAATAAGATTGAGTCCCCTGTGTTTACAATGTTAGTCCCTGGATCAATAGCTAGCATCCATAGTTTAGATGTAATATCAAGAAACAAAGGTCATAATACAACTTTATAACCAGGAATAAAATAGTTTTATTACATCAAACATAGCTCATTGGCTATTTACATTACATTGCAGCATAATAACTATAGTCATGGGTCCTTCATCTTCAAAGTGCCACAGGCAGATGTTGGTTGTAGACTTTGTAATCCTAATCAATCAATCTTCACTAAAATCAATCAAACCTGCAACATTACAAGTTACAGCCACAAGGGTCAATACATTTGAATTGTATTGGCAAGAGATACTTTGGTAGTATAGTGGAGTCTATCATCTATATGCATTTGGCTAAGTGGAGTTGAGGCTTGCATTGCTCAAAATAGGTTTTTCCTATCATTTTGAAAACACTAAGTTTTTGTTTGGCAAAAACTTTCCAAGACATCTACTAATCAAAGACTGGAGATCCACTCAGGGCATCTACCAATCAAAGACTGAAGATTTGCTTGGCAAAAACAATTTTCCTCAATCAATGATTTCAAGATCCTTGTACCAAGCCATCTCTCCATCAAAGATTGAAGAATTTCACACAACCCTTGTTCACCCACAAGTTTTAATTTAGAAATTGGAGTGATGAGATTCTTGATTGCTTCCATGTCTTGATGCTCAAATTGTCCTTTACCAGGGACATGGCTAAGTACTTAGGTTTACACTCTGCAGAGGTGGTGCACTTTCCCCACAAGACTTGGTTTCCCAAGACAAGATCTTTCAGAAGCTTTCCCTTAGACCAACATGGACGCGTTCCAACCTATCAAACACTACCACCCACTGTCCATGTGGCTAAGTTCTTGCAACCTATATGATCATGGCAGAGCCCATATTGCCAAGTGGTTGCACTTGAAGCTTCTCAACATTTGACATCTCAAATCTCTTTGTTTCCTGGGTGGCCATCCACAAGTGAGATACACAAGCCAAGTCCATGGCCTTGTGAACCACTCAACACAAACCATTCCTTCCATTTCCACCCAGGTGATTCATTAACTTAGTTGTTTTATTAAACAAAACACAAGTCCATAGACTTAGGAATTTTCATAGCATGAATATATATCCCACCCAGGTTTTCTATTAGCTAGGCTAAGCTTGATAGTAATAGGATTCTTAACTTAGGAAAATCCTTCTAAGGATTCATTCTACTAGTTTTCCTATAGCAAGGTCTATACTTAGCAAAATAAAAACCATGCAAGTTTTACTTGGCAAAAACACTAATGCATATTGAAAATAATGGGATAGATAATATGAAGTATCACTTGCCTTTTTGGTAGAGGGTATAGGTTCACTCCTTGATCTTGCTAGTCTCACACTTCACTACAAGTCAATCAAGCAAACACAATTCAATTCACATTCCAAACCAAAGTCAAACAAACAATTTCTCACACACAAAGTAATGGGATCTAAGTCATGCATAAGCTTGCAAAGGTTGGTTCTATTGTAAGGATGGTCTCCACTAGGCTTCTAAACTTTGTAAGTTCCAAATTGGTCATTTACCAAAATGGCAAAGTCATTTGTAAAGAGGGTCTCTATTAGATTCCTAAACTTTGTAAGATCCAAAATGGTCATTTACCAAAGTGGCAAAGTTAAGGTAATGCATGCAAGCATGCCAAGCCTTGTTTTGTTTGAAAAAGGGGTTCCTAATGGGTCATAGACTTTTGGGCACACCTATTGGTCATTTTGTGAAGTGGCTAAGTCATTTGCAAAAGGTTTCACTATAAAACCATTTGCAAAACAAAGTGTCATTCTATGTGGTGTAGAAATATTTTTACTAAGGCACTAACCTATAGGGTTCACCCAATGAGTTGCTATTGCAAAACTTGGTGTTTGGGTCAGTAGGTTTGGTCCAAAACATTTTCTCAAAGTTTTCTTTATGAAAGCATTTTCATAAACAAAACTATAGTTTTTAGTTAGCTAGAAATGGACTAAACTAATTAATCCATTCTATTCTTTTCCAAAATCATTTTCCAAACTATGGGTTGGTTCCTAGGGTCAGTAAGGTCACAACAAACCAATTGGCAAAGGTTTGATCTCAAAAATCATTTTTTAAATGATTTTTCTAATGTTAGCAAGCACACAAAAGAATCTGCAAAGTTAAACAAGTTAACAGATACTATTTGCTAAACTAAGGGCAGGGTTGGCTAGAGCTTGTCTTGCTGAATCCAACAACATAAAATTTGTAAAATTTGGACGTGTGGATCAAAAGATACATGGGTTTGAAAATGGCAAAAGTTTCTGTTTTCAAATCTCTTTTAAACAGATCTAGTGCCACGCGTTGCGCTGTGATTGGCCGGTACCGGTTCGCTGGGATCGTGGCTGTGGGGCATTGGATCTAGTTAAATCGTGCGGTCCAGAGGACATACCTCTTCGCGACTAAGTGGATCTATCCTAACCAATGGATCGAGATCGAACGGTTGCGGCAGGCTCGACCTAAAGCTAGCGGCGCTACGGTGGCTACCGGCGGCGGAGCTGTCGGTCGATGACGGAGGCGACGCTACAGGAGGTGAGGGAGAAGGAGAAGTTCCTCACCGGGATCAGGGGGTTACGGCGATGCTCGGGGAGGTGTTGGTCGGGCGAGGGGCGCTCGGGGTCTGCGGCAATTCCTCACCGGAGTTCGTGGCGGCATCGGGAGCTTCTGCCTGACAACGGGGATGGGGCTGCTGTCCACCAGAGGGCAAGAAACCGATGTGGTTAGATGCGCAAGGACACAGTGAATGTGGGTGCGTGAATGAGAAGAGGAGGGGCGGTCGGAACGACCTGTGGCTTCGCGGAGTTTGCGAATGACGGTGGCGCTCAGAAGCTTGATGGAGTCGAGGTTCTGGGGCACCCGCGTTTGAACGGAGAGCACGGACAGAAGCGCCAGGGAGTGGGGAAGCTTCTAGGGTGCTTAGGGATGCAAGGGGCGGTGGGGTTTCGTCGGAATCGTCACCGGAACATCATCGGACAGAGGCGGTGTCTTGGCAATCGGCACTGGGGCAAGTCGAGGTGTGAGGTCTGGGGGAAAGGGAGGAGGAGGAGCAGGCGGTTAAATGGGCGTTGTCTCGGCGAGGAATTAACGCGGCGTTACTGAGAATTGAACGCGGCATTTAAAGGCAGCAACGGCAGCGTCGTCTGGTGGAGACAGGGTCACGCGGGGAAGAAGAAGGAGGTGGCGGTGGGGTCCTCTGGTCAGTGGGAAAAGGAGAGGGAACGGGGTCCACTTGCCAGTCTCTGCGTGGGTAGCTTTCTGAGTGGGGAAAAACGGTTCGGGCGTGGGTGAAACGACGAACAGTGATGTGGGCCTACCTGGCAGTGAGGGGGAAGAGTGTGGGGTTTGGGGCCACCTGTTAGTCTCTGTGTGGGTGCGGTTTTAAGTGAGAAAAGGTTTCTTCGGGGGAGAGGGAGAAGACTGGGCTTGTCTGGGCCTTAGTGGGCTGCTGGGCTGGGCTGTCCTTTTCCTATTTTTTTCTGTCTAAAACTTTTTCTTTTTCTAATTCTTTTTCTGTTTGGAATTTCAAACAATGTTTTCAAACATTCAAACAACACTCAAACAATTTCAAACAAACACTCAACTTTACTTTGAATTTGGTTCTGTTTTTCAACATAATCCAAATCTCAAAATAAAATAATATTTTATTTATTTTAGGATCCATTTAATAAAAATGGATCTTTAGTTTATTAATAGTGTTTGATTTATTTAATAAAATTTCCATTTGAAATCCAATTATTTTCAAAACCAAACCAGAAGGTTTTATTTGAAAAATAAAAGAATACTTGGAAACTTATTTAAATAAATAAATAAGTTTTGGTGTTTTAATTAAAATGGGAAAGCCTTTACTTAAATAAAATTGGATATTTAAAATCCTTATTATTTTATTTAAATAATCCTTTACTCATTTTAATCAAAGCAAAACCTTTTTAATAAAAGATTTCAAAGTAGTAATAAAATACTTGGTGTTCATTTAAAATGGGAAAAGCCTTTACTTAAATAAAATTGGATATTTAAATCCTTATTATTTTATTTAAATAAACTTTTACTCATTTTATCAAAACAAAATATTTTATTACAAAAGTTTGGCCAAAATTAATTTGGCTCACCTTTTCATTTGAAAACAAAGTCTTTTATTAAAAGATCCAAATAGTATTTCCAAAACAATTTATTTTCCTTTGATAAATGTTTATCCTTATAAATCCCTTTAGGATTATTGGTTCACCAATTGGTATGGGCTTTAGATGAGAGCTTTAATGGCTTTGGAAATTCAATTTCCTTATCTTATTATATTCGTAAGATTTTGTTTATGGTTCCAAACTAAGTGAAACCAATCTCTAAGGTCTTTCTTGATCCTTTGTGATTATTTGTTGATCAAATTTGGTATGGATCAAATCCATAGATTTGGAGATACTTTGGAAAATGATTTCCTTCCACTAGGGCTTAGGGATTTGGATTTATTTTCCATGTGTTCAAATTTCCAGATACATTCATTGAGGAATGCATTTCCCTTGATTTGGACTTTTGTTGAATTCAAACTTTTACCAAAGTTTGTTCAAGATGGGATTTTAAGTCTCCTTTTAGAAACAAAAGTTTCTTTTCACCCTGATTTTCAACAAAAGTTTATTTTGTTTATTTTATTTTTCACATTACAAGATTTGGAAAATCTTGGGATGTGACAAATGCTCGCCTGGGAAACACTGCAGAAGATACACCGGAGAACTTGTCGATACTCGCATCCACTCAACGGCCTATTCCGTGAAGAAGCAAAGCACTAAAAGAAACACCAGATACACTATTTAATACTACTGTAGAAAATCCGGCATGATTATGATATGATGCAAGGCATGGCACAGATGCGATGCGACTAGGCAATATTAAGCGGAACCAGGGTCCCGACAATTAATTAAACGGTTTGAGTTATTTAGATACCCCGCAAATTAAATGTTGTATTAGCAAGGCAAAACAGGGCATCGGTTCGCTACTCAAATTTAAATGGAGGCTAATATAAGACTAGAAAAGCCCGCATATAGTCTCCATATTTAATTTAGGTGAATCTCCTAAATACCCCCAAATAACAATGATATGTATGCGAGATGAATGATTTAATGCAACGAGTATATAACATTTATATAAAAAATAGGGCTTCGAGGAAAAGGGGTCACACGTTTCGGTTCGGAGATCTTGGATCGCCAAGGGTTCAGGTTCAGGCTCGCCAGGATCGAACTTCAGGATAGGGGTCTTCGAACTCCATGTAGGATATCTCGGGTTCACAACTTCGGGTGTCGGTGATGGACTTGAATTAACAATGGTGGTCTTCAGGTTCTGGGCTCGGCTGTGTCGAAGCCACGCCGGGCTACAAAGATTGGTGTTCCACAGAACATAGATAGAACTTGCCTTGGATCGCTTCACGAGTTGGCGGAGTTAGGGACAAAATCTCAAAGGAACACAGCCAAAGCAGCAACTACAAGGCCAGAGAGACGAGCAACAGCAACAACGTCGAGCAAACACCAATCGCCACACGCGATGTGGGCATGCTGTAGTGACCTCCGTGTAGACAATACAAAAAGCAAGGACAGGAGGCCACTATTGTCCAATCAAGGAGGAGACGAGGTCGGGCACAGGAGGCGCCAGAGCCGCAAAGGGACGCGGGAGGCAACTATCAACGAGGAAGCAGGGGCTTGACATGGGCGTGTGCGCACGGAGATGGAGCAGAGCCGAGAGAAGAGCTTGACGGGATAAACTAGATGGGGACGAGGTCTTACTAGGCGCTGCAGGAGACGGGGTCGGGAAAGCACAGAGGAGGCGAACTCACGGCAGCGAGGGTCTCGCGCGGAGGCGCTTGGGAAGGCATAGGAGGGCGACACGGCGACAGGATGCGGCAGTGAAGGAGGGCGTGGCGGCTCGGTGCTGCGGACGGTGGCCATCGGAGAAGCAGGGATGTGGCCTGGCCTCTGGCGGCGCTCGCTGGTCGAGGGCGGAGGGGCGGTAGACATGGCTCGGAGGCGATAGCTCGATGCGGACGGGGCACTGGCTGAAGACGGTGCTCGCCGTTGGGGTAGGGCGGCGAGCTTCAGGGCCGGACAGGGCGCAGAGGAGGCGAGGGAAGGCCGGCCGTGGTGGCGGGGCGAGGTGAGGTGCGATGGCGGCCGGAGCGACGAGGAACAGGCGTCGGGGAGGGCTCGGGGCGCGCGGCTATCTACGAGGGGAGAAGAGAAGAGCGACGTGGGAGCAGGGTAGGTGGGCAGGACGATGGTGACACGGGGTCGAGGAGAGGGAAGGAAAACACGGGGAGAGAGAGGGAGTGGTGGGGCTAGGTCGTGGCGGAGATCCCTAGGCAGGGTCAGGTGTGGATCGGGCTGGGTGGTGTGCGTGTTGTGTACACCAGGGTGGGTGGCGGCGGTGATGGGGAGTGGGTAGGATCAGGTAGGGTTTTCTAGGGTTTGGGGTAGTAGGCCAGCTGGCTGGGCCTTTGGGCCTGGATGGCTGCCTCCCCTAAAAATATGTTTATTTCTTTATTTTTTTATTTTAGAATATTTTTGTAAATAGCTTTTAGATAAATAAAAGATCCACAAAAGACCAGGGTTTTTAATTTGAAATAAAGACGGGGGAAGATTTAGAAAAAACAAATATAGCCTTTTATAAAATAGTTTTACGCAAAACATGCTTGATTGTATGATGATGTTCAAATGCAATGTGGCATGATGACATGAGCATGTGGTCATGATGATGCACAAAACAAAAACACAGCGATTTTCTAGTAGTGGTTTTACCGGGGTGCTACACAATACTAACTAATTAAATCTACTTCCAAAATTAAATCCCTAAATCCTAATAACTAGCAATACTAGAAAAACTAACTAATTAAAACTAATTCTAAATTAAATCCCTAAATCCTAATAACTACCAATACTAGCTATACTAACTAATTAAATCTACTTCTAAATTAAATCCCTAAATCCTAATAACTAGCAATACTAACTAATTAAATATAATTCTAAATTAAATCCCTAAATCCTAATAACTAGCAATACTAACTAACTAAATCTATATTAAATCTCTAAATCCCTAAATCCTAATAAGTAGTTGTACTAGCAATACCTAGAAGTACTAACTAATTAAATCTACTTCTAAATTAAATCCCTAAATCCCCAAATCCTAATAAGAAATCCTATCACTACGAACTAAGAAATCCTAACTAATAACTAAGCAATCCTAGCACACTACTAACTAAGAATTCCTAACTAATAACTAAGCAATAATATATACTAGCACTACTAATTAACTAAAAATAATAACTAAGAAAAAATTAGAGGCCTGGGCGATTACTCACCTTCTTCTCCGGCCTGAGGACGGCGGCGCATGGACGGGCAGCGCGGGGATTCGACGAGGCGGCGCAGCGCGGGGCTCCTCCTGCGAGTGGTGGCTCCTCCTAGCGCGGAGACGGGCGGTGTGACGGCTTGCGGCACGGGGCTCCTTCGGGCGGGCGGAGACGTCGTCGGAGAAAAAAGAGAATTCAATGTCCCGATTCGTGGCTCTAGCTGGGAGGGAATGCAGTGGTATTTATAGCACGACCCTCTAGTCCCGGTTGGTGGCTACAATAGGGACTAGAGGTATTTTTGGCCGGGTCATTTCGTGCGTGCCACGTACCTTTAGTCCCAGTTGGAGGCTCCAACCAAGACTAAAGGTATTTTTGTAATTGTTTTATTTACAAAATTAGTAAATATTGTAAAATCAATACCTATGATTCTGTAATGAAGAAAATTATGTATTATATATCAAAAATTTCATAAAAACAAGATCTATTACTGAAATCTATTATCATACTCTTTTATACAAATTTTTTTTGCATATTTTAAATTAAAATACATTAAATCATATCTTTTGTATACTTTCGAATCTGATTAAACTTTCAACATAAAAAGTGTTTGAATTTGATTAACTAATCCAAAACCATTTTCTTTTTTCTAAAATAGTTAATCTAATACTAAAACTAGTAACTAGGACTAAAGATATTTCTAGGGCCTTTACTCCTGGTTGGATCCGCTAACCGGTACTAAAGATATTTTCCGACATTCTGAGAGCCGTCAAGCCACACGCCATGCCATTCCCCTCCGTTTCCCGCCTTTTTTCTCCGCTTCTCGCCATGTTTTCCTGCCCTTTTCCCTCTATATCTAAGCCGCTTGACATGGCCATCCACACCTTCCCCTCTCACAACAATGGATACCGCATATTAGGCCATGCTGACCCTCGAGGAGACCGAGGCGCTGTGCACCTCCAGCTACCAATGCCCGTCGGGCTACCTGCTGCCCGCCGACTGGATGCTAGGCGCTAGAGAGGTTTCTGTCCCTCTTGTGCCGTCCGCCCTCCAGGAGACCATCACGAACCAATTCTACCTCGAGCTCACACCGGAGCAACGGATGGATCCCCATTGGGATCCTGACAACTACGACACTTGGAATTCCTTCTTCGCTAACCGACGGGAAAGGGAGCTCGCCAGGTACGATGGTGATGACCTTCCCCCGATGAACCACAACGAAGTCGGCCGCCGCCTATGGTGGGCGAACCGGACTATCGCCGGCATGATGCGCTACATCGCCGAGGGAGATCATCCTCGCCTGCGGTACCTGCACCTTTCATAGAGCCACAAGAAGGGTGGCGGTGGTGAAGGCTGTGGGAGTAGCGGTGTCGTCATCTGGGAGCCCCCTCACCCATGCATCGTGAATCTGAGGCCAGAGTGGAAGGTGCCCCTAGAATATGCCATGGTTGGGCTGAGGATCCAGCCACGTGCACCTAGCAACGACGATGATGACGAAGACGAAGATGAAGCCGGCCCTGAAGCTATGTTCTATAGGGCTAGACATGATTATGACTAATTTTTATTTTTTAATATTAATAAATGTCTTACGTGTTAGTCCAGGTTTGTGACTGGACCGGGACTAAAGGGGGGACATAAAAATCACAGGGACAGAGTGAGTGAGGGCCCTAGCATTTTAATCATCGGCCATTGCAACAAGCGAGAACCAAAAACATGAACACGCCGGGGAGCTAACAAATTACACATATTAGGGAGTGCCTCTATGGCGAGCTCCTCGAAGATGTCTGAGGACAGGATCCTAAGACATCTTCAAGAAGCTCCGCTGTAGTAGTGTCCCTGCTCTCGCACACCATCTTGTAGTTCATAACTTCTCTAGCTAGATTAACAAATTACACATATTAGGGAGTGCCTCTATGGAGAGATCCTCGAAGATGTATGAGGATGGGATCCTAATACATCTTCGAGAAGCTCCTCCGTAGTGGTGTCTCTACTCTCACACGCCATCTTGCACTCCACCGGATGCATCTTGCCTATTTATAGATTAAACTACACAACATAGTGTCGACACTCACGACATAATTTCGACACTCACACCTGTCATAGTGCCACCACCCACAGAAATAGTGTAGCCACTCACTGGCATAGTGTCGCCACTCACGAAATAGTGTCGACACTCACTAGCATAGTGCAACCACCCACCGAAATAGTGTCGCCACTCACTGGCATAGTGTTGCCACCCATGTTTAGTCCCGGATGGTGTCTCCAACTAGGAATACATGTTCATCTTTAGCCTCGGTTGGAGACACCATCCGGGACTAAATGGGCTCGCGCTGGCCCAGCGTGCTGCAACCCCTTAAGTCCCAATTGGTGTATTCATCCGGGACTAAGGTTCATCTTTAGTCCCGATTGGAGACACCATCCGGGACTAAACGGGCTTGTGCCCCCAGACTCACAATATGATGTTTCTTCAGAGATCCATTATAATTTTAAACTTGGTATATTGATTGCATCTCAAACCACCAAAGCCAAAATACATATAGTCACTTGTTTCCTAAAATATCTTGCTTATGACCGCGTGGCAGTAACCATGGAATGTCTTCATCAATTAACGTGATGTGTGGGTCAATCTTCACTATGAAGGTCAGAATTTTATGAAACTTATCATAATCTTCTAACATGTATGTCTTGTCCTCCACTCCCATGATGTTTCTTTTCCCTAAAAGAACTATGTGGCGCTTTGGCTCACCGTATGATGTATTCGTTTACTTATCTTTTATTTTTATCAGATTGGAAGACATGTCCTTCACATGGAAAACCTGAGCCACATCATTGGCTAGGACAAATGGTTGTCTAAGTATGCAAGATTGTTGAGATCCACTATTTTCATTCTATACTGCTCGTCTACCTTTATCCCGCCTCTTGTCAGCTTAACCCATTTGCACGGAAACAAAGGGACCTTAAAAGTAGGTCCATAGTCAACTTCCCATATCTCCTCTATGTAACCATAATATGTGTCCTTTGATACATTGTCATCTATTGCATCAAAGCGGACACCACTGTTTTGGTTGGTGCTCTTTTTATCTTGGACGATCGTGTAAAATGTATTCCCATTTATCTCATACCCATGGAAAGTCCATATAGTCAAACATGGTGAGCTGGCCAACAAGTACAACTGATCACAAATAGTGATGTCTTTCATAAGATGTGTTTGCAACCAACCGCCGAAAGTTTTCATGTGTTCATCTCTAATCTAGGAGTGAGGCTTTCCCGGGTTGTTGGAGCATACGATATTCTTGTTTTCGTTGATATACTGAGCTGCCAAGGTTGAATTATGTAGAACTATGTAGTGTGCTTGAGTGAAAGTATTCCCATCCCTACATATTATTGATTTACTTCCTAGCATGACTTTTCCACTTAGTCTCCCCTGATGTCGCGATTCAGGAACACCAATCGGCTTAATGTCAGGAATAAAGTCAACACAAAACTCAATGACCTCCTCTGTTCCATAGCCCTTGGAGATGCTTCCTTCTGGTTGGGCATGGTTATGAACATATTTCTTCAAGACTCCCATGAACCTCTCAAAGGGGAACATATTGTGTAGAAATACAAGACCCAGAATGCTAATCTCGTCGACTAGGTGTACCAGGAGATGCGTCATAATATTAAAGAAGGATGGTGGTAACACCAACTCAAAACTAACGAGACATTGGCCCACATCATTTTGTAACCTTGGTAGAATTTATGGATCGATTACCTTTTGAGAAATAACACTAAGGAATGTACATAGCTTCATAATGGGTAGTCGAACATTTTCCGGTAGAAGCCCCCTCAATGCAACTGGAAGAAATTGCGTCATAAGCACATGGCAATCATGAGACTTTAGGTTCTGAACTTTTTCTCTGCCATATTTATTATTCCCTTTATATTCGACGAGAAGCCAGACATGACCTTCATAGTACTCAGGACTTCAAAAAATATTTTCTTCTCTTCTTTGATAAGAGCGTAGCTGGCAGGAATTAGACATATTTTATCCGTCCTCATTGGATGCAGGTCGTCTCGGTCTTTCATACCTTGTTGGTCCTGCCGTGCTTCCGGTGTATATTTTGTCTTCCCATACACGCCCATGAAGCCTAGCAGGTTTACGATAAGATTCTTCATCACGTGCATCACGTCGATTGCAGAGGGGACCTCTAGAACTTTCCAATAGGGTAGCTCCCAAAATATAGATTTCTTCTTCCATATGGGCAAGTGTCCGGTAGCATTATTCGGAACAGATTGACCGCCAGGATCCTTTCCAAATATTACTTCTAGATCCTTGACCATACCAAATACATCATCACCAGTATAATGGATAGGCTTATTCCGGTTATCTCCCTCACCTTTGAAATGCTTGCCTTTCTTTCTTGTGTGATGACTGGGCGGAAGAAATCGACGATGCCCCGGGTACACATTCTTCCTACATTTATCAAAATATATACTTTAGTATCATCTAAACAATGCGTGCAGGCATTGTATCCCTTGTTTGACTGTCCTGAAAGGTTACTAAGAGCAGGACAATCATTTATGGTTATGAACAACAACGCTCGTAGGTAAAATGACTCTTGTTTGTGCTCATCCCTCATACATACACCTTCGTCATGCCATAACTGTAGAAGTTCTTCAACTAATGGACTTAGTTACACATCAATATCATTGTTGGGTTGCTTCGGGCCTTGGATAAGCACTGGCATCATCATAAACTTCCACTTCATGCACAACTAAGGAGGAAGGTTATAGATACATAGAGTCACATGCCAGGTGCTATGACTACTGGTCTGCTCCCCAAAAGGATTCATGCCATCTGTACTTAGACCAAACCTGAAGTTCCTTGCGTCATCTGCAAAGTTCGGGTACTCTCTATCGGTTTTTCTCCACTGCTTCCCATCCGCAGGGTGTCTCGACAATTTGTCTTTCTTACGGTCTTCTTTGTGCCATCACAACAACTTGGTATGCTCTTTGTTTATGAACAAATGTTTCAACCGTGGTATTATAGGAGCATAATACATCACCTTTGCAGGAACCCTCTTCCTAGGGCGCTCCACGCCCTCTACATCACTAGGGTCATCTCGACCGATCTTATACCGCATTGCACCGCATAGTAGGCATGCATCAAAATTCTCGTACTCCTCACCACGGTAGAGTATGTAGTCATTAATGCATGCATGTATCTTCTACACCTCTAATCCTAGAGGGCAGATAACCTTCTTTGCCTCGTATGTACTGGAAGGCAATTCGTTATCCTTTGGCAGCTTCTTCTTCATTATTTTCAGTAGCTTCTCAAATCCCTTGTCAGATAAACCATTCTTTGCCTTCCATTGCAGCAATTCCAGTGTGGTACCGAGCTTTGTGTTGCCATCTTTGCAATTTGGGTACAACAATTTTTTCTGATCCTCTAACATGCGCGCTCCAACTTCTTCTAGTTTTCATTTTGCACTCTCTCTGTGCATCAAGAATGGCCTGACGAAGAACATCAGCGGTCTCATCTGATGCCCATTCTTCATCTTCTTCTTGTTCATTGTCTTCCATTGCAGTACCGCCGAATTCAGGGAACATTGGATAGTTGCGATTGTTCTCTTCTTCATTGTCTACCATCATAACCCCTCTTTCTCCATGCTTTGTCCAACAACTATAGCTATACATGAAACCGTACTAAATCAGGTGGATGTGAATGGTTTTTGAGGAAGAGTAATCCTTCTCATTCCGACAGACATGGCATGGACAACACATAAAACCATTCCGCTTGTTTGCTTGAGCCACTTCTAGAAAAGAATGCACACCTTTAATGAACGCATCAGACATTCGGTAACCTCCATACATCAATAGCCGGCTCATCTGCATTATAACTAAAATCTTGGATCATTTTCACTTCATTTACTTCTCAACATATATATGTACTAGCAACATATATATAAAATTTTACATGCACCAATTTTTTAATTGGACAAAACTCTTACATAAAAAATGTTGAGTTTTTAATTATTGATCTAGTAGTGAAAACCTCATTCCATTCTGAGCTCCAAAACTCTAAAATTACACATCTCAACTTTCAATAATTTTTTGCATAATCAAAATTTGTCTAAAATTACACATCTAAAATTCCCTCTACCTCTCTACATCTAAAGCAGGAAATCCCTCTCTACTTCTAGAGCATTGAGCTAAACTAACAATGTGAGAATGAAAGAATGAAGTTGTTAACCTTTTAGAATCTTGGATTGATGGGTGCCACCAAATCTTGACAAATCTTGGACAAAAAATGGGGATAAACTTGATCTAGCTTGGAGAAAAACGGCCATGGGATCGGGTAGGGATGAAGCATGGGTATATATAAAAAAATATTAGTCCCGGTTTGTAATCTTGGTTTGTATTACAAATCAGGACTAGTTCATGATCTCTAGTCTTGGTTTGTAATATAAACCGGAACTAATGGTCTCCCAGCTCCTAGATGTTGGGGCCACACCTTTAGTCTCGGCTGGTATTACCAACCGGGACTAGAGGTCCCAATCAAACCGGGACTAGTCACCTTCAGCCTCCTAGCCATTGGGACCGGGAAGAACTAGGACTAGAGGTAGATGTAGCTCCAAACCAAAGGCCTATTTTCTACTAGTGCCAGCATCAAGGAAGAAGACGGTAGAATAGGAAGTTGGATCCTACCGAACTATGCAGCGAGGAGGAGCCCCACCACTGGTTAACACACCTCCATGGAAGACATCCTCCACCACCCGCATTCTACATGTGTTGCCTCGGTTTCAGACCTCCTCGAGCATAGGAGACTTTCAGAGCTCGCCCGCTATCACCCCCATCTCTGATAGGCTGGGCGTGGCCACCACCGCTGACGAAGACACCAATAGCGGCCATGGGGAGTAGAGCAAACAATGGATCGCTAGTGTGAGAGAGCGGCATCCGAAGTTGACCCGTGCGAGGTGTGACTCGGGAGGGAGGGGAAGGAAGGGGAGGAGGAAGGCAAGCGGTGGCAGGCTAGTGGTGGCAGCGCTGGTCGCCTGGGATGCGCGATCCGATCACCTCAAGTGATCACAATCTATAGTTCTAGTGTTGCCTTGACAACGGCTGCAGTCTAGATTCATGTTCTATTTTTGATATGATAATACTTCGTCTTTTGTGTTGGAAATAATATTTTCCATTAAGAAATAATGTTTAGTCTTGTGTGTAATGAGGTGTGTTGATTAGTCGTGTACTAGCTAATATGTCCGGTCATCTTGCACCCTTAGTAGACTTGTGCTTATACTAATAGATACTATTCTAAGTCACATGTTTGAGTAATGGTGTCAGCAAGAGATTGATTATGAAGTCAGTTAGGGAAAGACAAAAAAGGAACTAGTGGAGTTTTGAATAGAAGGTGAGATTGGAGCGTGAGAGAGTGGAGTAGGATCATGGGGCGCCCCTCCGCGCGCCCTCCGCCGTCCTCGCCGGTGCACCCTCGTGCTTCCCCATGCCGCCCTCTTCCCCGCCCCCTCTCCTCACTATGGTGCCTCCTGTCGGTGCGTCGAGGTCCATGAGTTGGGTAGACATGGTGCAAGAGGAGGAGGAGGAGATGGCCTCGTATTCCTCCTCCATGCACTCCTACATTGATGTGGTGCGTGACGGCAGCCCCAACCCTCCATCGGTGTTGCCCGTGGTGAACTCCCCTCCCCAAGGGCCCCTGGTGCCAGTGCTGCTCCTACCCTAGGAACTCGCCCTCAGACTGTTCGACGGATGGCCTCAACTAGCAGCTGGTAGGGGCAAGCGGAAGAGGCAAAGGCGCCAGCGTTGTGGTCTGAAGCCATCATTCAGGGGGGGCGTATGGTGACCGCTCGACCTTTCCGCCCTCTGCTACAACTGTGCGAAACCAGGCCACGTCGCCGGGTAGTGCACAAACAAGACCAAGTACCTCAAGTGTAAGGGGGACGACCACGTCACCAGGCAATGCCCCTTGGGCTTCCATGGTGGTGCAAGGGCGACAGGTGGCGGCGCGACAAGGGCGACAGCAGGCCAGGCCAGTGCAGCACAGCGCGAGCGGACGCCGTCGAGGGTGCCGGCTCACGAGCGGCGGCGGAGCCATGTGGAGGGGTATGGTGGGGTGCGGAGTGGCGGTGGCACTGCTCAGGAGGTGGAGCTCGCCTGACAGCCAGTAGCGGCGAGACCCCCTTACGTGCCTCCGCACGCTACTGGGCACCGCCCTACATGGGAGAGCTTAGGGCCACGTGGTGATGGTTCTTCCCCCCATCCCCGCCTAAGCTAGTGGAGCATTTTGCAGCGCCGCCTACCTCCCTGATGGATGTGGTGATCACTGGCGTGGCCGCGACAAGGACATAGCGAGAGAGGTGTATCATCTACCGCACGACTGAGGTGGACGAAGCTGAGAGGGCGCTATGGTGGACCTTGGTTGCCTATGTCTCTAGCACAAGTGCTCTATGGGCGGTGAGCAGGCGCGGGCAGCATCGCTAGTGGCATGCTATCCTGAGCTTGACGAGCATCTCTCAGTGCACCGATTCTGGCTAGGGGACCTCCTGCTGGTGTTCGACTCTAGGGCGAGGCGTGATTTGGTGGCCAGTGACGACCCGTTCGATGGCCGAGAATTCTTGCTGGGGTTTAGTCCATGGAATCGACAGCTACAGGCCACGAGGCGTACTTTCCGATAACATTGTCACCTAGAGATGGTTGGCATCCCGTCGATCTCATGGAGCATGGACATGGCAAAGACGATGCTAGGGACGTTGGCATGGGTGGAGAGGTTGGGCACGAAGACGGTGAGTCGCACCAATTTTGGAAGCTTTCGGGGGAGGTCCTGGACAGACAACCCGGCTTCGATCCCACGGTCGAAGCAACTCTGGCTTTCTGAGCCGCTCGAGTTCCGAGACGAAGATGATGATCAACCCCTGCAGTGGAGGCCCTGATTTCGGAGGATGTGGCGCTCCTGGAGTTTGATGACCCACGAGTATAGGGGGTGTATCGCAGTATTTTCGAGAGAAGTGAAACCCAATTTATTGATTCGACACAAGGGGAGCCAAAGAATATTTATAAGCCTTAACAACTGAGTTGTCAATTCAGCTGTACCTGGAAACAATCTTGCTCACAACAGTTTATCAGTAGCAATAGTTTTGTAGTAGGAATAGCAAAGTAACAGCAGTAGTAAAGCAAAGGCAGTAGTAACAAAAGCAGTAACAGTGGGATTCGAGTGCGGTAGGCATAGGGATGGATGGACGGTCGTTGCATGGATAAGACAATTCACATAGCAATCAGAACATAGGGCAATTGCAGATAAATAAGATAAAGCATCCAAGTACTAGATAATCCTAAGCATGTGTTCCATATAGTCATACGTGCTTGCAATGAGAACTTGCACAACATCTTTTGTCCTGCCAGCCCGTTTGTAGCGGGGCCTCTAGGGAACTACTGGCAATTAAGGTGCTCCTTTTAATAGAGCACCGGATCAAAGCATTAACACTCCGTGAACACATGTGATCCTCACATAAAAGCCATTCCCTTCCGATTATCCCGATTTCTGTTACTTCGGGGCCATAGGTTCTGGACAACAACGTGTGTATACAACTTGCAGATAAGACCAAAAACAA
The DNA here is from genome assembly GCA_023614405.1 of Avena insularis. NCBI lineage: Eukaryota > Viridiplantae > Streptophyta > Magnoliopsida > Poales > Poaceae > Avena > Avena insularis. The sequence continues at coordinate 205,301,144 of CM042694.1, forward strand.
TACTATCATAATGAATCAATAACATGTTCAGATCTGAAATCATGGCACTCGGGCCCTAGTGACAAGCATTAAGCACAACAAGTCGCAACAAAGTCATAAAACACTAATAAAAGACACTAGGCACCATGCCCTAACAATCTGATGCCATTACATGAACGATCTCATCCAATCCCTACCATCCCCATAGCCTACAGCGGGGGATTACTCACTCATATATGGGGGAAACATGGATGGTCGATGGAGAACCTATGGTGATGATGATGGCGATGATCTCCTCCAATTTGTCCCGAGGTGCCGTAACGGAGTTTCGGTGCTGTTTTGGAATCTGGTTGTGGCGGCGTGAGCGAACTCCTTCTGAAAAACGTTGAACCCCAAGTTTTTAGGTCAAGGCTCCTTATAGGCGAAGAGAGAGGCCTAGGGGTGCTGGGGCCCACACCACCTTGGCGCCGGGCCTGGCCAGCGCCACGGTGGTGTGGCCACCGGCTCTTCTCTGCCTCGTATTCAGCTCCTGAGTCTTCGGGTGAAATAGGATTTGGCATATTTTTCGGGATTTTTCCTGATAGTTGATTTTCTGCACAAAAAGTAGACACCAAGGCAATTCTGCTGAAAACAGCGTCAGTCCGCATTAGTTGCATCCAAATCACACAAGTATAGAGGAGAAACAATAGCAAAAATGTTCACGAAAGTAGATACGTTTTGGACGTATCAACTCCCCCAAGCTTAGCTTATTGCTTGTCCTCAAGCAATTCAGTTGAAAACTGAGTGCGATAAACAAACTTTCACGGACACATTTGCTTCATATGATGTAAATATTCTCAGCAATGTGATCAACTACTTAGACAGTTCATAATAAAGAGTATGCAACTGAGTCTACTTAATTGTCATTGCAAGCTATGAACAGATTCCAACTTAAGAATAATAAGTAGCATGAAGCACAAACAAAAGCAACATTACAATGCTCATAAAAAGGTATGATAGAGTGGTATCTCGCTTGCCCTTTGATTATGAATATTAAGGCACCTCTGAAGTTCAAGTGATGACTAGAAGTAAAGATATCAAGGATACAAGCATCAAAGTCATAACACAAATAATCAAGTAATGGAGCAAACACAAAGAATGACAACTATGCTCTCAAGAAGGTGCTCAAAGAATATGTGGAGACTCAACAAGTAGAAGAAAAGGTTTTGAAAAATTTGAAAGGCTTCCAAATGCTGAAAGTATGGTACTCATTAGCTTTGAGCTCTCATTGCCCCTATCATAAGCATCTTTAATGTGGTTAAGGTGAAAGTGAGGTCCAATCTGAGTTATATGCTTGACAGACTATAAACTGAAAATCCCAAGTCCCTTGAGTACGAGGGCCGCTCCTCATGCTACTCAACTTTAGTTACCGGTAAGTTCTTGTCATCGTAAGTATGTGCGTATCATTGAGAACCACCAACGGGGTACCCCTTGCCCGATGATACAGAAGAATCCCCATATCAAAATGACAAGGCAAATAGACAATGAGTATCTTAGCAATCTTCTTATTTACCATGGGAAAATGGTGCTTTTTTCTCTCTTTCATCTTTTCATAAATCACTTTTTTTCTCTTTTTCTCAATAGCTATCTCTGTCTTTTTTTATAAGAAGAATGCTTCATAGATATCATTATGGTTATGCTGCAGGTTTCCACCAGTTAGCATGGATTAGACCAGTGGCCCAGGCGTTTTTCTAACACCCATACATAACTCCATGGACTTACAAGCTCCCCTTTTATTTCACACCGACGACATCCGCAAGCAAAAGAGCAAGGTATCAACTGGGTATATATTTACAAGTGTTGAAAGCATTCCTCGTGACACGATTCTCGCTAATCCTGACCTATAATTTGCAAGCATATAACTTTCATGGAGAGTTCACAATGGTTCAGGTTTATTAAGTGTAGGAAATAAAGTGTGCCATCAAGTTCGTGAGAGCTTTACTAACTAATTTTCCCATAACAAGCAAACATTTTATTCGGAAGAAAACAAGGCATATTGAATATGCACGGGAGTGGCAAATGATGCTAATAGGTAGGTATGGTGAACACTTTGGAAATATTTGGTTTAGGGAGTTGGAAACATGAGTAAACACTTAGTGGAAGTGAAGGCTAGCAATAGTAAGGGAGAGACAAACGAGAGAGCAATAGCTGTCATTATCATGCTTGCAACAAAACAGGACTACTCATGGCATGAAAGTGATTCAAGATCCTCAAGTCAAAATAATTCATCGAGGCTCAACTGATTATTACAGTCATGTGCATGCGTGAGCATGTGCCAAGTCAATTCAAATGAAACATTCAGAGGAGGATATCGAGGTGTCATACCAATTTATGAATAGGGCAATGCAAGCAAACATTCATAAGACATGCTACAAACTATTAGCGAGCTAGAGCTAATCATAAGAAAGCAAGAACTACTAAGCATCCAAAGATAACATACACCCTGCTTGAACGGACTAAGCAAGCTCACAATGATGAGTATATGTACAAAAATGAAAACAAATGGAGTTCGTTACCAGCCACTTACCACGCCTCAAGTAGTCATTGATCATCATTATTGCTCTTCACTTGTGTGGCTTGAATAATAATATGAAACCAATATCCACTGAGGACTGCCGAACCCTGTAGCAAACTCGCAAAAACCAAAGAAGAACAACAAATATTTTTGGTGTTTTTGATTTTTAAACAAGAACCAAAAGAGAAAGACAAGCAAAGCAAAATCTTTTTGGGTTTTTCGAATAGTTCAAACAAAGCAAAAAGGGAAAAGCAAACCAAGGCAAAAAGAAGAAGCAAACCAAAGAGAAACAACATAAATATTTTGGTCTTTTTGTGTTTTTAGAAAACAAAAGCAAAGAAGAACGAAAACTAAAAAGAGAACAAAAACATGAATATACAAAGTACCGACACAACATGATATGGAGATGAGTGCGGTGTCGGTGTACCTCCCCCCAAGCTTAGGCTTTTGGCCTAAGTGGGTATCAATCCCAAGCTGGCCAGGATGAAGTGTCACCCTGGTACGACGAAGAGGTCCCATCATCCTGGTGCGAACTCGAGTACGTCCCTCCGTAATGTGCGGAGTAATCATAGGAGGGCACATCTGCCTGGTGCTGCTCGTGGAAACCCAGCAAGCGAAGCTGCTCGTCCACCTCCTCCTTGGAGCGCGACCACGGTCTCCTATGAACACTAAACAAAGAAGGTTGTGGCAAAAGGATCTCCCTTTCATCCCCGTCAGTGAAAAGCATCCAATATACTAGATTGTCCAAATCAGAAGTAGCAGTGACAAAGTGATGAGCTTTCATAGCAACAAGGTCAAGCCTCTATGGTGCCAGCATAGCATCATAGGGATCTACTGAAAGACCTAATGCATTGACTATACGCGAGGCAATGATGCCCCCATAGATAGGCCCCCTAGCAGCTAAGCGGCGAGCAATAAGCGAGCCAAGATTGTACCGAGTGTCATTGCTAAGCGCAGCAGCAAGGAATGCTAAATGATAGTTGGAGATATTACTTGTGTTCTCCCTACCAAGTACACTAGTAGCAAGATAATATGCAAAGTATCTAAGAGCAGGGAGTTGGATATTTCTTATCTTTCCGCGCTGCACCACACGGTCATCATCATTGGTCACCCCTCGGTAAAGCTCCAACAAATCAGCGGGTCGCCCTTGAATTTTCTTCACAGTCCCTGTCATACGCACTCCTACAATACTGCAAAATCTCTCCAAAGGCATGGTGAAGGGCAGATCATAGATTTTAAAAGAGACAGTAGACTGATAGGGTGTGTTAGTAAACGTGAAGCAAAAGTTTTGGTGAGCATAGAGTATTGCGCACTCTCATCTTTCATATATGAGGTCAAACCAACCCTCTCAATCAGTAGCAAGAAATCATCAAGAATACCTGCAGCTTGTAAGAAAGTAAAACAAGGAAAAGAGGATGGGTGAGCATCCCCATCATCCATTTCACTACCAATACGATTTGCAATGAGATCTTGATTGTATGATGGCCTAGCTTGAGAGGCTGTTCTTGAGGGCCTCGACCTCCTAGGTGCATCACTCTCAAATATCTCTCCAAAAGTATGGTTGTTCATGCTTGGTATTCTGAAATTTAAACACCTATTAAACAAGTGATTGCAAAGTAAATATAATCAAGGATTCTACTCATAGGGACTTGTAAGAGGCCTAAACATGCATCGAAACTATATCTCTAAGCATCAAACAAGCTTACAAGCTCTCATAACCTGTCACCTACAGCAGCAAAATACTCAAGATATAATCCACTAAACACAAATCTACTTGTACAAGGAGAGGAGTCACATACCAGGGAACAAATGCTCCAAATTTCAGCAAGAAAGATGGGCTGAGCAAGGATATCGAAAAAATCGAGAGCAAGCACAGCAAGAAAGCGATTTTGAGCTATGAACTGGAGCTTACTCAGGAGAGAGAAGAAAGTGGCAGGTGAGAGAGTTAGTGGGGGGCCAGGGGTGGCCCACACCAGGGCATGGCGCCACCCAGGGCAGGCCGCGCCACCAGGTGGTGTGCCTGCCCGGTGGGTCCCCCTGGTACCTCCCAGGTACTCCTCTGCCCCTTTTTCACGTAAAAATTTAATATGCATTTTCTGAAATTTTCGAGACACTTTATTTTTGGGCATTTTTCAGAAATAGAAGAATGATTTTTCTGACAGACAGATTTTTTTTCTTTTGGAAACATGATGCAAGTACAAAACAAGGCTAGAACTACAAAAGTTCTAACATGCAAGCAATTAACAACAAAAAGAAAACTAAATGAAAGCAAAAACTAAAAAGCAAAGGATAGAAATAAACGGAGATAATCATAATGAAAACATTGTTTTGGTCAATGGAATCCTTTTGTTAACAAGGTTGATCAGGTCTTGTTACCAAAACAATTGCATATGAGACAAAACTTTGTACTCCACTAATGATTATGTTACCTCAACCTTGATAGCAATGGTCCCAATCATAATAGTTTCAAATTTTTCTCTTGGTATGTGGCAATATATTTCTCCAACTTGAATGCCTTCAACATGTTCAATTGAATTCAAACCAAAAGTCCTTTCAATCTTCTTGGGGAAATAGACAGTATGTTGCTTGTCATTAACATTGAAGGTCACCTTTCCTTGATTACAATTAATAATAGCTCCTGCAGTATTAAGAAAAGGTCTCCCAAGAATAATAGACATATTATCATCTTCGGGCATTTCAAGCACAACAAAATCAGTTAATATCAAGCAATTGTGAGCCACCTGAATAGGTACATCCTCACATATACCCACAGGAATGGTGGTAGATTTATCAGCCATTTGCAAAGGTATATCAGTTGGTATTAATTTTTCAAGTTGAAGCCTCTTATAGAGAGAGAAAGGCATAACACTAACTCCAGCTCCCAAATCACACAAAGCAGTTCTAACATAATTGTTCTTAATAGAGAAAGGGATAGTTGGAATCCCTATGTCTCCAAGTTTCTTAGGAACCTTACCATTGAACGAATAATTAGCAAGCAAAGTAGAAATTTCTTCATTAGGGATCTTCCTTTTATTCGAGACAATGTCCTTCATATACTTTGAGTAAGGAGGCAATTTAATAGCATCAGTCAAAGGAATTTGCAAGAATAAAGGCTTCATCCACTCACAAAACTTATAATACTGTTCATCTTCCTTTGAATTGTGTTTCTTATTAGGGAAAGGCATAGGTTTTTGGACCCAAGGTTCTCTTTCACTACCATGTTTCTTAGCAATATAATCTTCTTTGGTGTATTTAGTATTCTTAGTGTGGTTTTCAGGTTCTTCTTCAGCTTTTTCTTCATTAGGAACAACATTTTCTTCATTACCACTTTCAGTTTTAGCATTAGAGATAGATATACTATTAGGATCTATAGCAGGTTCAGAGGGTTCTATAACAGTTTTATGTTTCTTTTTCCTTTTCTTACGAGTAGAACCACTATTTTCAGCATGTTGAGAATCCTGCTCGATTCTTTTGGGATGCCCCTCAGGATATAGAGGATCCTAGGTAGCAGCTCCACTTCTAGTTCTAATTTCATAAGCATGTTTTTCTTTAGCAGCATTAACTAGCAAGTCATTTTGCACTTTAACGAGTTGATCTATTTGAGTTTGAACCATTTGAAAGTGTTTAACAATCATTTTAACATCATTAGAGGTTCTTTCCACAATATCTTTCAACTCAACAATAGCTCTAGTGTTTTCCATTAGATGATTTTGCACCCTTTTATTAAAGTTATCTTGCTTAACAATAAAGATATCGAATTCTTCTAAGCATTGATCAGGAGGTTTAGAGTAAGGGATATCACCTTCATCAAAGTGTTGGAGAGAGTGTACCTCAATAGTGGATGAGTAGGGAATAGGCTTACATAATTCTTCTATAGGAGGTAAATTCTTGACATCTACAGCTTTAATTCCCTTCTCCTTAAGACATTTCTTAGCTTCCTTCATCACTTCATCATTTAATTCAATAACTCCCCTCTTCTTTGATGTTGGAATAGGCACAGGAATAGATGGTTCAGGTACAATTACTTTAGGTATAGCTTGTTTAGGAGGAGTCCAATCTTCATAATTCTTGCTTATTTTAGCCATTAATTCCTCAGCTTCCTTAGGAGTCCTATTCCTGAAAACACAATCAGCACAACTATCTAGGTATGTCCTAGATTCCTCGGTTAGTCCATTATAAAATATATCAAGAACCTCATTCTTAGGTAATGGACTTCCAGCCTGTGCATGAACCAAAGCACAAAACCTTGCCCAAGATTTGGGCAATACCTCTTTTTCTCCCTGTTTAAAATCAAAAAGTTCCTGCAAAATAGCATGTCTAGCACTGGGAGGAAAATATTTCCGCAGGAAAGTACCAATCAAGCACTCAGGGCTATCAATAGATCCAGGAGGTAAATTACTAAACCAAGTTTTAGCTTCTCCTTTTAGTGAAAAGGGAAAAATCTTAGCAACAAAGTAAGTACGCATCTTAATATCATCAGAAAATAAGCCACTCATGGTAGAAAGTTCATTCATATGTGCTACCGCACTTTCATTCTTAGTCCCACAAAAAGGTTCTTTCTCGACAATAGCTATGTAAGATAGATCGAGAGAGAAATATTAATCTTCATCTATAATGTTTATGGGAGAATCAGCAAACTTAGCATCAGGAGACAATTTGGGTCTAATAGTACGCCTCTCAAGGAGACTCTTAGCAGCGCTCCTATCATGGGTGTTCTTACATTCTTTAATAAACTCATCGGTCATCTCAACATAACCATCTTCAATATCATAACTCTCACTAGACTCAGGTGAGCAAATATGTGTGGTAGTGTCTTCATTAGGATTTTCGGTATTTCCAGCTATAGTTCTAGCAATCGTAGCATCTAGGAAAGGACCTAATGAACCACTCTTATCAAGCACAGTAGAAGCAGCATCATAAGCATCAGAAATTTCAGATTCAGCAGTAGTAGCAGTGTGTGTAGCATGTGTATGTGGTGGTGTAAGGAACTTACTCATAACAGACGGTGAATCAAGAGCAGCAGAGGTGTTTAGAACCGTACCTCTTCTTGTAGTGGATGGTAAAATAGGAACCTTGCCATCACGAGACTTACCCATGATGGATGGATAGCAGCGAACAATAGAGAATCCAAGTGAACTTGATAAATAAAGCTGTGCTCCCCAGCAACGGCGCCAGGAAATAGTCTTGATGACCCACAAGTATAGGGGGTGTATCGCAGTATTTTCGAGGGAAGTGAAACCCAATTTATTGATTCGACACAAGGGGAGCCAAAGAATATTTATCAGCCTTAACAACTGAGTTGTCAATTCAGCTGCACTGAAACAATCTTGCTCACAGCAGGTTTATCAAGAATAACAGTTTTGTAGTAGGAATAGCAAAGTAACAGTAGTAAAGCAAAGACAGAGTAACAAAAGCGAAGAATAAAGGGGATTCGAAAAGGTAGGCATAGGGATGGATGGACGGGCGTTGCATGGATAAGACAATTCACATAGCAATCAGAACATAGGGCAATTGCAGATAAATAAGATAAAGCATCCAAGTACTAGATAATCCTAGGCATGTGTTCCATATATAGTCATACGTGCTTGCAATGAGAACTTGCACAACATCTTTTGTCCTGCCAGCCCATTTGCAGCGGGGCCTCTAGGGAACTACTGGCAATTAAGGTGCTCCTTTTAATAGATCACCGGAGCAAAGCATTAACGCTCCGTGAACACATGTGATCCTCACATCAAAGCCATTCCCTTCCGGTTATCCCGATTTCTGTCACTTCGGGGCCATAGGTTCCGGACAACAACATGTGTATACAACTTGGAGATAAGACCAAAAACAATACTATCATAATGAATCAATAACATGTTCAGATCTGAAATCATGGCACTCGGGCCCTAGTGACAAGCATTAAGCACAACAAGTCACAACAAAGTCATAAAGCACTAATAAAAGATGTTAGGCACCATGCCCTAACAATCTGATGCCATTACATGAACGATCTCATCCAATCCCTACCATCCCCATAGCCTACAGCGGGGGATTACTCACTCATAGATGGGGAAACATGGATGGTCCATGGAGAAGCGATGGTGATGATGATGGCGATGATCTCCTCCAATTCCACGGCCCGGCAGGGTGCCAGAACGGAGTTTCTGGTGCTGTTTCGTGGAATCTGGTGGTGGCGGCAGAGCGGAACTCCTTCTAGAAAAACGTCGAACCCCCCGAAGTTTTTAGGTCACAGGGCTCCTTATAGGCGAAGAGAGAGGCCGAGGGGGTGCTGGGGGGGCCACACCACCCCCTGGTGCGGCTCTTTGGCTCGCGCCACTGTGTGTGGTGTGGCCACCCCTGGCTCTTCTCCGTCTCGTATTCTGGCTCCTGGAGTCTTCGGGTGATATAGGATTTTTGGCATATTTTTCGGGATTTTTCCTGATAGTTGATTTTCTGCACAAAAAGTAGACACTAAGGCAATTCTGCTGAAAACAGTGTCAGTCCGCATTAGTTGCATCCAAATCACACAAGTATAGAGGAGAAACAATAGCAAAAGTGTTCGAGAAAGTAGATACGTTTTGGACGTATCAGAGTTCAATGCAGTGGTCCATTTGGTGCGCGTCGAGGATACGACGGCCTCGTACCGGTCTTTGTCGGGCGGAGCAGGCGGCGTGGCGGATGGTGATAGTGGTGATGATGGCAGGATGGGCGGTGATCCCGGGGCTGGCCCCTCCGCCAGGTGTCGCTAGCAAGTTCCGTTCTCCTTCTCGCGCGGGCATACCGATGGTAGCGAGCCGGAGCCCTCCCATCGCTAGGGATGGGGGAGAGAGTGGTGGGTCGCCCTTGGTCAAACCACAGAGGTCCAACCGTAGCCATGCCTACCGGGACCCACTAGGGGCGGGACCGGTGCCAACAAGGCGGCCAAAACGGTCCAAGGTGGAAAAGGTGGAGTTGATCCGGTCCAAGGCAGAGAAGATGGAGCTGGCACGGTCCAAAGTGATAAAGTGGGGGTTGGCATGGAGGTGGGACCGGCCCTAGAGGGGGCTGGCCGTTTGACTCCTCAACAGCTGCCCAGGCACGTCCAGAATATGGTGGAATCCTGTGGGTCATGAGGGAAAAGTAGGGCTACGCAGGAAACTTCTCGCCAACAGGAATCACCTTCATTCCAAAGTTCTAGGCTAGTCCTGCATGATGGTGAGGCCTTTGGCTCCCTGGTTGGCCGCAGGTTCCTACCTAGCTCGTCCGGCTCATGATCCCCGGCTATAGGATGGAGCAGGGAGGAGCTACGAGATCTTGGGCCTATTGGTGGACCAGGGCTAGAGCCCATGTTCGAGGTGAACCTCTCGCTGGGGGTTACGGCCGCCCAGGTGGGATCCCTTGGCCTACGAGATTCTGCTCGAGGTGGAGCGTCTGGTGGAGAGCGGACTGTTGGTGGCAGCCAACAGTCCCTGGTGAAGGCCTAGGATGACGGTGCGGCGGGTGAGCTCTGAGGTTCGCCGGGGATGCCCCGCACGCCTGAAAATGGGCCCAGGAGTGTGCCTCTCTTGCGCGATGGGTCGTGCTCACCGCATGCTGCGCCAGATACGGTGGTGACTTCGGCACGGGCTACATCGACCGATGATGATCTCTAACTCACTAGCTTCAGGGAGAGATGTCGATAGCATCGACATTCTCTGCTCCCTCGCCCGATGCCCAGGAGACCTCGTCACAAGCGCACGCCTCCGTCGGTGCTACGTCGCAGTAGGAGGGTTATGGGGAGGGTTTGCACCCGACATGTCGATCAAGAAGCAGCAAAAGGCCCTCATGGTCTAGCTAGGGATTGCCCATGAGGGTCAGGTGATAGACAAGGAAGCACTACAAGATTACCTCAAGTTCTTCGACAAGCCCTTGACCCAGGATCACATGTCCGTGTGCCTGGACCTCTCTGGCTAGACACAGGAAGCACTGACGTATGATGACGACGGTGTGGAGGCCATCACGGTCTAGAGTTTCGTGCTAAAGGGTTGATTCTGAGTTTGTAATAATAATAATGGCAGACTTCCTCTCATTCTTGGTTTGGAATGTGAGAGGCCTTAATAAATTGGCCCGGTGCTATGTGGTCTACCAGGTGGTGGTGCTCTCTGGTGCGAGTGTGGTATGCCTGCAGGAGACCAAGCTTCAGGTGGTCTCTTGGGCCACTATGGATCGCTGTCTAGGCCGACAATTTGATGAGTTATTTTTCCTCCCCGCTAATGGAATGCGAGGTAGCATTCTGCTTGCATGGAAATCAATGGTGGTTTCCCTATCTAACCCCCACGTTTCATCCAATGCCATCACGGAAAGGGTTGAAGCCCCGGGACCAGGAGGGTGGTGGTTCACCGGGGTCTATAGTCCCCGGGGGAGCCTGGTAAACTATTGTTTCTACAGGAGCTGACCGAGGTGAGGGCTCTCCATCCAGGCCCGTGGTTGGTCGCTAGCGACTTTAACTTGATCGTCGAGCAGCGGACAAGAACAACCCCAACCTTAACTACCGCATGATGAGCAAGTTCCGTCGGATGCTAGCCATGTTGGAGCTCAAGGAGCTATACCTAAACAGTTGTCGCTATACATGGTCCAACGATAGAGCGCATGCTACAATGGAGAGGCTTGATAGGATCTTTATGACTATGTACTAGGAGGTGAGGTACCCCTCCTCCTTACTCTCGGTGCCATCCTGCTCGATGTTAGACCACTGTCCGCTCCTCCTCAACCTCGACGCCCAACTGGAGACCGACAAGCACTTCTGTTTTGAGGCTTTCTGGCCCAAAGTGGAGGGGTTTCTAGAGACAGTGGAGGCTTCCTAGGCTTCGGGGCCTACACTCGCAAACCCATTTAGAAGGATCACGGCGAAGTTGACTATGATGTCTAAGGCCTTGACCAGTTGGAGTGATAGGATTATTGGCAACAATAAGAGGAAGATCTTGTTGGCCAATAATAGACCTCTCCCCTAGCGAGCATGCGTTCCATAGGCTTCTGAAGAAGAAGCTCCTGGGCTGGCCTTGCTGGAGAGGATGATTGCTTGGCAGAAATCCAGGCTGCTATGGTTGAGTGAGGGGGATGCCTACACCAAATTCTTCCACTTGCAGGCCAATCATCAGAGGAGGAAGAATTATATTGCCCACCTCAAGATCGAGGGGGTGTTGGTGGCCGATCAGCTGAGCAAGGCTAAGGTCATGGACGCTTTTTACGGGCAGCTGCTGAGGTCCTGCTCCAAATGTAAGGAGGCCTTGGAGTTAGGATTTTTGGGGCTGATGCAGCATGACCTCTCCGAGCTGGACTATCAACACCCAGATTTTTAATCCCAGATGCCTGTTATGTCATATATCGCAATCCCAGGATTACCATTTTTGCGAGACATAACAGATTGGATATCACAGTACATCATCCATTACAAACCATAATAAGGTCTTACACGAATAAAGGACCTCATGATCCAGTCTTAATACAACAAGCAGCGGAATAAATAATAAGCGTAGCGGTGGGGTCCATCTTCAGAGGCACAGGCAATGCTGACGATGGAAGATAGTCCTAGTTATCATAGCTGTCATGCTGTCCTTCATCTTGGTAGTCTCCTTCATAGTATAGCCATAGGAATAGCCAGGGACAAAAGCCATGAGTACTCTTTAAGTACTCGCAAACTATTACTAACAAGTAAGGTAGTTCTAGTGGGAAATGCTAACTCTAGGTTGATTTGTAAAGTTAAGTTTGAAAACTAAGCTGAGTTCAGAAACAAAGAAAGATAAAACAAAGTTCTAGAATCACATAAGTTGGGAAGCTAGTGTCATAGTCACAACCCTGTCGTGGTCAAGTCAAGATTCATCATTCATTTCATAAGCCATTTTGAAAATATCTGACAACGAAACAGTATGGCCACTCCAACTGTCCATAACCGCGGACGCGGCTATTCAAATAGTTTGACACTCTGCAGAGGTGGTACACTTTCACAACAAGATTCGATACATCTGTCAGGGATAACCCTGAATCATCATACTTAGTATGCAGATAATCAAACACAACCTTCCCTTTACACACCCTAGTATAAGCACCTCTCCTATGAGCATGGCCTCCCAACCATGACCATCTGTCATCTTGGGCACTGCATAGGTGGACAACATTGAGAGGTAGCCTCAGCTCAAACCTCTCCCCACGAGGGAACTAATACTACTGCATATAAACTTCCGGCTAAGCCTTACCCAATTCAGGTAGTGTGGTTGTACGGCAAAATTGGAATGGTATCGCATCCGAATCCAACCATCAGTTTTTGTAAAAGGGCTAAGGCTCATGCCTCAACATTTTCAGCATCATAAACCATTTGTGTTTCTCAACACATGTCAAAACATCTCAATAGAATGACTCATCATTCCAAGGTTTTCACAATTCATTTTCACCAAGTGTTCCCATCTAAAGTGACTCAAGTTTTGATTTAGCTCTAAGCTACTAAGTTAACAGTGTTCACTAAGGTGGGATGCTAATCTCAATCTCATGCCATAGAATGACATATAAGGTTATCTAGATAGGTCAAGTTTTATACTTTTTATGCTACCTTCAAACAAGTAAGGTACTTTAATAAAGTAAAGAAGTAAAAGCTTGGAAATAAAACTTGGGGTAGGTAATAGTCAAAGTGGTATAACCAAAGCATGCCTAATGCATCTTGCTTAGGTTATCTAGCTTAATTTTAGCTTGCTAACAATTGCTTGCCTTGGTTGGTGCAGTGGTTGAAATTCTCTTCCTCCTCCTCTTGGTATAACTCCTCCTCCTCATAGACTTGGTCGGTACTATCGTCTATAAATACATACGGGATACACAATCACCAAACAATACTTAACTAGTCTATTTTGCACACTAAGGTACACATTTGATGATCTATTATCATCACAAGCATCACAAGATTTAAATAACTAGCTTTATTCTTTTTATTTGAGAAAAGTAATTTCTACTCATTGAAATTAAGTAAGATTTAATATTCTCCAATTAAAATATGGGATCATATGGACACATGTCATCACCACATATTCTAACATAAGGTAATGTGATTTAAAGGTTGGGTCACATTTAATTAAGTTTAAGTTTAATATTTAATGATTTAAAGTGACTAGAAATGCCTATATAGCATTTTTTTTGTATGGTTAAATGTGATTCTTGAGAGTTGGAATCAACTCAAAAGCTATTATGGTTGATTTTATAAAAATGTTTGAATGTGCAAAAGCTCCTGTCTTGTTATTTTTACTAGGAGAGATCTCTAACTCTAAATGAATTAAATCCAACGGGCTTGGATAGATCTTTTCAGAGGCTTTCCAACAAAATTGGAATCACTCAATTTGGTTCAGTAAATCTTCCTGAATTGATTTTTGAACTAAGGGACAGAAGTGAGTTCAAACCTAAATAGAAAAATCTAGATTTGAATTAACTGGGTCGCGCGGGAAAGGAAATGGGCCGGCCCAGTGACGCTCTACGGCGCAGAGGGCGGCTGACAGGTTGGTCCCGCTTGTCAGCGAAACTTAAAACCCGAAAAAGTATGGGACGATCTGGGCGCTACGATTAGAAGATAGATAAATGGTCCACAGTCGTTGTCGACGACGGACTCGTCGCCGGCGAGACCGAACCCTAAACAGCCGGTGGGGGTCTACTAGGGACGTACCAGGGCTCCAGCTAGTGCGGCGAGGCGGGCAATTGAACTGGACGGCGACGGCGGACTCAGGCGAGGTCACGGCAGGGGCTGCGGTGGATGGAATTAACGACAGCGTCTCTTCCTCTACAGCGGGCTCCTCCAGTGTAATTCCGGCGAACTATGGCTCGAGCGGCTCCGGCGAGAGGTGGGGAAGGATCAGTGGTGAGAGGGGAGTTGTGTGGTATGGTCGCATGGGATAGGGTCTTCTCCCCAAAGGAGTTTGGTGGCCTCGGCATCCCCAACCTCCGCATGCTAAACTTCGTGCTAAGGTGCCATTGGACGTGGCTACAAAGGGTGGACCCTAGTAAGCCGTGGGCAGAGTTTAACCTTGGGCTTCCGCGCTAGACCATGGAGCTCTTCCATGCGGCCACTTGCTACACGGTCGGAAATGCGGAGCAGGCCAAGTTTTGGCAGGATCGACGAATCAATGGATGCTGGGTTGAGGAGATTGCCCCAAACCTCCTAGCTGCGATCCTCTCGGGCAAGGTTAATGCCCGATCGGTCAAGGAGGGGTGATGGCTCAAAATATATTCAAGCTCGTTGGGGAACCCCAAGAGGAAGGTATGATGAGCACAGTAGCAAGTTTTCCCTCAGTTATGAAACCAAGGTTATCGAACCAGTCGGAGCAAGGAAAAACCTCCAAGGTGTTGTTTCCAACCTGGAATCCTGCACAACACAACCACATAACTTTGCCCCCAACTTACAGTGAGGTTGTCAATCTCACCGGTTTTGCTGAAAACAAAGGATTAAACGTATTGTGTGAGAGATAGTAATTGCTTGTAGAAAGTAAACAGAAAAAAGTAAATAGCTTGTAGATTGATGGTAAAAGAATGGACCGGGGTCCATAGTTCACTAGAGGTGATTCTCCTTAAGATAGTTGACATGTTGGGTGAACAAATTACAGCGGGGCAATTGACAGACACCGAGAAAGCATACATGCATATACTAATCATCTTGACTCCTATGAGATTTGATTGGGCATTACAACATTATACATAGACCGTAATCCAACTGCATCTATGACTAATAATCCACCTTCAGGTTATCATCCGAACCCCCTCTAGTATTAAGTTGCAAGCAACAGATAATTGCATTAAGCAAAGTGTGTAAAGTAAACAATATGATTGTTCTATGAACAAAGGATTGTTGTTTTCTCCCTAGTGGCAATAGCACATCTAGTACCTTAGAGATTTTTGTCACTTTCCTAGATTCCTAGAGGCATGAACCCACTATCGAGCATAAATACTCCCTCTTGGAGTTGCTAGCATCTACTCGGCCAAGATAGATACTAAAAACGCAAAGCATGCAAGATCACAAATAACAAAGACATGATAGAATCAATAATGAATCTGAAATAGCATCTCAATATCCATCGGATCCCCGCAAACACAACATGTAGATTACAAATAGATGATCTTGATCATGAACGGAGCTCACAAGATCTAAACATGGTAGCACAAAGGAGAAGAACCAACCATCTAGCTACTACATGGACCCGTACTCCAGGGATGAACTACTCACGCATCACACCGGAGGCAAGCATGGTGATGAAGAAGGCCTCTAGGGTGATCTCTCCCCTCCGGTAGGGTGCTGGGAAGAGCTTCAGATCCCTCCCGATCTAGGGATGGAGATGGAGGTGGCTACAGACTCTTTTGTGGAATTTTGATCAGGTTCTTTGGGTTTTCGTCCCGGAGGCAATATAGGCAAAGGGGCATGGTCGATGGAGTGCCAGGGGGCCCACACCCCTAGCAGCGCAGGCCACCACCAGGTGTGGCCGGCCTGGCTCCCCTCTTCATCTCCCCTCTGAACTTCGTGTTCCTTCTGGTGAAATATTGACTTGGGCTTTTGTCCGATCCAATTCCGAGAATATTTCCTTACTAGCTTTTCTGAAACCAAAAACAGCAGAAAACAGGTAACCGGCACTGTGGCATCTTGTTAATAGGTTAGTTTCAGAAAATGTGTAAAAATACTCCAATGTGTGGACAAAACATAAGAAAGTAGATATAAAACAAGCATGGAACATCAAAAATTATAGATACGTTTGCAACATGTCAACATCCCCAAGCTTAACTCCTGTTCGTCCTCGAGTAGGTAAGTGATAAAAAGGAAGAATAATTTTTGAGGTGACAAGCACCATCATAATATTGATTAAAGTATTTGTAAAACATTGATAGCTAGGATCATAGTACTTTAACATAGCATGAAAGATATAGTTCTAACAATAAGACATAGCAACTATGTTATAACATGAAAAGGTACAAACAAAATATTCATGAATAACAATGCTTTGAAAGATGTTTGTTTGTTTCACGTATAGAAAACATAATGAGAATGGTATTCAGCTTGTCCCTCATAGTGTAGAAAAACATAAATGCATAGGACGCCTTCAAAGTTCATAAGGGTGACTAGATACAAGTATTTTAAGAACAAGCAATATCAAAGTTATGAATCAATCAACAAGTTTTGGGACAATGCACATTAAACTAAGAATGACCACTATGCTCTCTCAATAGGTGCATAAAGATAGAGGATGGAGACGCAACATAAAAGTAAAAGAAAGGCCTTCATAGAAGGAAGCAAGGAGTCAAGTCTCATAAAGAGCTTCCAAAAATTATGGTACTTATTAGCTTTCAGCTCTCATTGCCCCTATCATAAGCATCTTGAAGTGATAAAGGTTAAAGTGAACAAACTATGGAGTATATTCTTGACAAAGTATAAGTTGGGAATCTCATGTCCCTTGAATACGAGGGCCGCTCCTCGTGCTACTCAAGTTTAGTTACCCGTAAGTTCTTGTCATAGTAAGTACATGTGTATCATAGAGAACCGCCAATGGGGTACCCCTTGCACATGATATAAGAGCTATCCCATAATCAAAATGATAAGGAAAGCAGACAATGAGCATCTCAGCAATCTCTTATTTACCATGGGAAAATGGTGCTTTTTTCACTCTTTCCTATTTTCTCATCTTTTTTTATTTTTCTCATTCTCTATCTCTTTTTTATAAGAAGAATCCTTCATAGATTGCTCACTATGGTGATGCTGCAAGTTTCCACCATTATTAGGCATGGCTTAGGCTAGCGGACCAGGCGTTTCTCTAACACACATACATAACTCCATGGACTTACAAGCTCCCCTTTCATTTCACACCGACGACATCCATAAACAAAAAAGCATGATATCAATTGGGTACAATGTACAAGTGCAATGTTGAAAGCGTTCCCCATGACAGCATGGTTCTGCTAATACCAACGTATAAGTGCAAGCATATACAATATAGATGACACAATGGATCAAGTTTATTAGGGGCAAGAAAAGTAAAGTGTGCCATCAAGTTCGTGAGAGCTTTAATCACTAATTTTCACATAACAAGTGTAATTCGGAAGGTAGATAAAAACATGAATATACTTGGAATATCAAATGCTAATAGGTAGGTATGGTGTACTCTTTGGAATAACTTGGTTTTATTTGGAGTTGGATGCATGAGTGGAACTCATACTTGGTATGGAGGCTAGCAAAAGACTGGGAGCGACTAACTAAAAGAGCAATAATGGTCATAATCATGCAAAGCGACAAAATATCGTTAATTAAAGCATAAAGTGATATTACTAGTCGAAAACTAAATGATCATAGAGGCTATGGTGACTTGGTATAGTCTTAACATGGTGTGAGCATGTGCCAAGTCAACCCATTTAAAGCATTTAAAGGAGAATACCACAATATTATGCTTTTATATACTAAAACAACGCATGATTCTTTCAAGGCACATTAAGCAATCTCAATTGTTTATAACATGTCATGCTACAGAAATAATAACTAAGCATAAATCCAAAACAATATCAAGCATGAAACGATAAAGTCTAAGTCACAGTCAAAAACAAGCTCCTTTTACCACTTAAGCATGAACTTTCCTACTCTTTTCCAATCCAAATCAACTTTATTTGAAAACTAATGCATGAAGTAGGGGGTCCAACCAATTTATTCAAGCAAACTAAGCAAACTAAAACTAAAAACAAAAATAAGACGCTCCAAGAACAACACAATTGTGCATGAAACAATATAAATGAAGTGTTTGGAAGAAACCTGAAATTTTTATTGATGAAGAAGGGGATGCCTTGGACATCCCCAAGCTTTGACGCTTGTACTTCTTGAAAATTTCTTGGGGTGACACGGGTGGCATCCCAAAGCTTGAACTTTTGTCCATACTTCATCTTATCACATTACTCTTTCCTACACTTTAAAATTTCCTTCATACAGAACTTCACTCAATCTTCATTAACAACATTAGTGCACTCAAGATAATAAGTCGTTTGGTTTAGTTTCAACACATAAAACTTTCATTAAAACAAAATCTAATGTATTACTTCCTTTTCAAAAGTTCAAGAATTTTTCCCAGAACTCAAAGAGAAAGTGATTAAGAGGCAAATGCAAATAATGGCAGAAATCTGCCAAAACACACCAGCAGGTAAAAACCAATTTTTTCGAAGACCTTCTGTTGCTCAAATTGAAAAGTGTTGAACTAACGAAAGGTGGATAACAACCTGGGGAAGAAGCACAAACAATTACAGCTCAAACTGACATACAGAGATGTTTCACGAATTTTTACAGCGAAGCACAAAAATCTGTTTCAGGACAGCAACTTTCCCAAATCTTTCTTCTCTCTCATTAGAGGTTACTCTTGGCACAAAAAACCACACAAAAATTATAAGGAGAGGTTATTACTGAAGCAATAACTTCTAAGACTCAACAAAATATTCCTAACAAAATTTGGGTTATCTCCCAATAAGTGCTTTTCTTTAACGCCTTTGAGCTAGGCATAAGAAGCAAGAAAAGAATTAAGTATTCTCAAATGAAGAAGCAATAAGAGCAAAAAAATTTAATAGGAGAGGCAAAAGGAATCTTCTCTATCTTCTTAGGGAAGTGTTATATACCTTTCTTGAGTGGAAATTGATATTTAATGGTGCCTTCTTTCATATCAATAATGGCACCAACAGTTCTGAGAAAAGGTCTTCCCAAAGTAATAGGGCAAGAAGCATTGCATTAAACATCCAAAACATAGAAATCAACAGGGACATAGGCATTGTTAACCATAATAAGAACATCATTAATACACCCCATGAGTTTCTTTTTATCATTGTCATCAAGTGGTACATTTAAATAACAATCTTCCAATGGTGGCAAATCAAGCATTTCATAAATATTTCTAGGCATAATAGAAACACTTCTATCAAGATCACATAAAGCTTTGAGATCAAAATCATTCACTTTCATATTAATGATGGGTTCCCAACCATCTTCTAATTTCATAGGAATAGAAGCTTTATGTTTCATCTTTTCTTCTTTAATTTTTATGAGAGCATTAGTAATGTGTTTTGAAAAGGCCATATTCATAGCACTAGCATTAGGACTTTTAGCAAGCTTTTGTAGGAACATAATTACTTTAGAGATATTGCAACCATCAAGATCAAAATCATAATTATCATCTAAAGTAGTAGATCTATTGTTTCCCATATTTCAAAGAATTTCAACATTTTTATTAGAAAAGGTTCCATTGGGTTTACTAGCTTCAACATTAGTGGTAGTGATAGTAGAAATACTAATATTTCTAGCAATTTCATCTTCTCTTTCCCACTTAGCATGCAATTCAGCTAACAGTCTAACATTTTCATCAATTCTAACTTGTATGGCATTAGTAGCAGTAAAGGGATTTTCAATAGTTTCTGGTTTAGCAGCCATTTTATTAATTAAAGAGGATTGTGCTTCAGACAAATATGATATATTTCTTTCAGCATTAGAAACTTTTAATTGCAAACTAGGAATTTCCCTATTTAAACTCTCAAGCTGATGACTAATATTTTTCAAAATAGTAGCTTGTTCCTCCATAGTTTTAGTAAATAATTTATTCTGCTCATATTGCATTTGCATGAAGTTCTTAGTGGCTCTTTCAACTTCTGATATTCTTTCTTCACTAGGTATTCAAGATTTGCCATGATAACCATAAGTATTATTAGGGGGGTAAGGCCTATAATTATTATTACCAAAAAATTTCCTATAGAAATTGTTGCTAAAATTATTGTTTCTAATAAAGTTCACATCAACTTGCCCTTCTTGAGCAACCAAAGAGGCTAAGGGAACATGATTTGGATCAATATGATCTTTCCCATTAACAAGCATAGACATAATAACATCAATTTTATCACTCAAGGAGGAGGTTTCTTCAACATAATTTACCTTCTTACCTTGTGGAGCTCTCTCAGTGTGCCATTCAGAATAGTTCACCATCATATTATCCAGAAGCTTTATTGCAGCACCCAAAGTAATGGTCATAAAGGTACCTCCAGCGGCAGAATCTAGCAGATTTCTTGAAGAATAATTTAGTCATGCATAAAAGGTTTGGATAATCATCCAAGCAGTCAGTCCATGAGTGGGACAATTCTTTACCAAAGATTTCATTATTTCCCAAGCTTGAGCAACATGTTCATTATCAGATTGTTTAAATTTCATGATTTCAGTTCTCATAGATATAATCTTAGCAGGAGGATAGTATTTTCCAATGAAAGCATCTTTGCATTTAGTCCAAGAATCAATACTATTTCTAGTTGGGGATTGCAACCATTCTTTAGATTTTCCTCTCAAAGAGAAAGGAAACAATTTAAGCTTAATAATATCTCCATCTATATCCCTATGTTTTTGAATCTCACAAAGTTCAACAAAGTTATTAAGATGAGCAGCAGCATCTTCAGTACCAATACCAGAAAATTGTTCTCTCATAACAAGACTGAGTAAAGCAGGTTTAATTTTAAAGGAAGTAGCTTCACGAACAGGTGGAGCAATAGGTATGCACATGAAATCATTGTTGTTGGTGCTAGTGAAGTCACACAACTTAGTGTTTTCAAGAGTAGTCATTTTTTTGTGTTTTTAATATAAAGAAGCAAACTAGTACAACTAATTTTTTTTGTGTTTTTGATAAAGAAACAAGCAAACAAAAAAGAAATAAACTAAGCAAAACAAATAAAACAAAGTAAAGAGATTGGTTATAAGGGACCCTTGTGAAGATGTCCTTGACTCCCCGGCAACAGCGCCAGAAAAAGAGCTTGATGGCTCAAAATATATTCGAGCTCGTTGGGGAACCCCAAGAGGAAGGTATGATGAGCACAGTAGCAAGTTTTCCCTCAGTTATGAAACCAAGGTTATCGAACCAGTAGGAGCAAGGAAACACCTCCAAGGTGTTGTTTCCAACTTGAAATCCTGCACAACACAACCATAGAACTTTGCCCCCAACTTACAGTGAGGTTGTCAATCTCACCGGTTTTGCTGAAAACAAAGGATTAAATGTATTGTGTGGAAGATAGTAATTGCTTGCATAAAGTAAACATAAAACATTAAATAGCTTATAGATTGATGGTAAAAGAATGGACCGGGGTCCATAGTTCACTAGAGGTGATTCTCCTTAAGATAGTTGACATGTTGGGTGAACAAATTACAGCGGGGCAATTGACAGACATCGAGAAAGCATACATGCATATACTAATCATCTTGACTCCTATGAGATTTGATTGGGCATTACAACATTATACATAAACCGTAATCCAATTGCATCTATGACTAATAATCCACCTTCAGGTTATCATCCGAACCCCCTCCAGTATTAAGTTGCAAGCAACAGATAATTGCATTAAGCAAAGTGTGTAAATTAAACAATATGATTGTTCTATGAACAAAGGATTGTTGTTTTCTCCCTAGTAGAAATGCACATCTAGTACCTTAGAGATTTTTGTCACTTTCCCAGATTCCTAGAGGCATGAACCCACTATCGAGCATAAATACTCCCTCTTGGAGTTGCTAGCATCTACTCGACCAAAATAGCTACTAACAACGGAAACCATGCAAGATCACAAATAACAAAGACATGATAGAATCAATAAGCAATCTTAAATAGCATCTCAATATCCATCGGATCCCCGCAAACACAACATGTAGATTACAAATAGATGATCTTGATCATGAACGGAGCTCACAAGATCTA
The DNA here is from genome assembly GCA_023614405.1 of Avena insularis. Taxonomy (NCBI): domain Eukaryota; kingdom Viridiplantae; phylum Streptophyta; class Magnoliopsida; order Poales; family Poaceae; genus Avena; species Avena insularis. Next base: position 205,323,368 of record CM042694.1, read on the forward strand.
AACATGGTAGCACAAAGGAGAAGAACCAACCATCTAGCTACTACATAAACCCGTAGTGCAAGGATGAACTACTCACGCATCACACCGGAGGCAGGCATCGTGATGAAGAAGGCCTCCAGGGTGATCTCTCCCCTCCGGCAGGTTGCTGGGAAGAGCTTCAGATCCCTCCCGGTCTAGGGATGGAGATGGCGGTGGCTATAGACTCTTTCGTGGAATTTTGATCTAGTTCTTTGGGTATTCGTCTCGGAGGCAATATAGGCGAAGGGGCAAGGTTGGTGGAGTGCCAGGGGCCCACACCCCTGGTGGTGCTGCTAGGGCTAGCTGCGCCACCACCAGGTGTGGTCGGCCTGGCTCCCCTCTCCGTCTCCCCTCTGAACTCCGTGTTCCTTCTGGTGAAATATTGACTTGGGCTTTTGTCCGGTCCAATTATGAGAATATTTCCTTAATAGCTTTTCTGAAACCAAAAATAGCAAAAAACAGGCAACTGGCACTATGGCATCTTGTTAATAGGTTAGTTCTAGAAAATGTGTAAAAATACTCCAATATGTGGACAAAACATAAGAAAGTAGATATAAAACAAGCATGGAACATCAAAAATTATAGATACGTTTGCAACGTATCAACATCCCCAAGCTTAACTCCTGCTCGTCCTCGAGTAGGTAAGTGATAAAAAGAAAGAATAATTTTTGAGGTGACATGCACCATCATAATCTTGATTAAAGTATTTGTAAAACATTGATAGCTGGGATCATAGTACTTTAACATAGCATGAAAGATATAGTTCTAACAATAAGACATAGCAACTATGTTATAACATGAAAAGGTACAAACAAAATATTCATGAATAACAATTCTTTGAAAGATGTTTGTTTGTTTCACATATAGAAAACATAATGAGAATGGTATTCAGCTTGTCCCTCATAGTGTAGCAAAACATAAATGCATAGGACACCTTCAAAGTTCATAAGGGTGACTAGATACAAGTAGTTAAGAACAAGCAATATCAAAGTTATGAATCAATCAACAAGTTTTGGGACAATGCACATTAACTAAGAATGACCACTATGATCTCTCAATAGGTGCATAAAGATAGAGGATGGAGACTCAACATAAAAGTAAAAGAAAGGCCTTCATAGAAGGAAGCAGGGATTTAAGTCTCATAAAGAGCTTCCAAAAATTATGGTACTTATTAGCTTTCAGCTCTCATTTCCCCTACCATAAGCATCTTGAAGTGATTAAGGTTAAAGTGAACAAACTATGGAGTATATGCTTGACAAAGTATAAGTTGGCAATCTCTTGTCCGTTGAATACGAGGGCCGCTCCTCGTGCTACTCAAGTTTAGTTACCGGTAAGTTCTTGTCATAGTAAGTACATGTGTATCATAGAGAACCGCCAATGGGGTATCCCTTGCACATGATACAAGAGCTATCCCATAATCAAAATGATAAGGCAAGCAGACAATGAGTATCTCAGCAATCTTCTTATTTATAATGGGAAAATGGTGCTTTTTTCTCTCTTTCCTATTTTCTCATATTTTTTTCTTTTTCTCAATCTCTATCTCTTTTTTATAAGAAGAATGCTTCATAGATTATGCTGCAAGTTTCCACCATGATTAGGCATGGCTTAGGCTAGCGGACCAAGCGTTTCTCTAACACACATACATAACTCCATGGACTTACAAACTCCCCTTTCATTTCACACCGACGACATCCATAAACAAAAAAGCATGATATCAATTGGGTACAATGTATAAGTGCAATGTTGAAAGCGTTCCCCATGATAGCATGGTTCTGCTAATCCCAACGTATAAGTGCAAGCATATACAACATAGATGACACAATGGTTCAAGTTTATTAGGGGCAAGAAAAGTAAAGTGTGCCATCAAGTTCGTGAGAGCTTTAATCACTAATTTTCACATAACAAGTGTAATTCAGAAGGTAGATAAAAACATGAATATACTTGGAATATCAAATGCTAATAGGTAGGTATGGTGTACTCTTTGGAATAACTTGGTTTTATTTGGAGTTGGATGCATGAGTGGAACTCATACTTGGTATGGAGGCTAGCAAAAGACTGGGAGTGACTAACTAAAAGAGCAATAATGGTCATAATCATGCAAAGCGACAAAACATCGTTAATTAAAGCATAAAGTGATATTACAAGTCGAAAACTAAATGATCATAGAGGCTATGGTGACTTGGTATAGTCTTAACATGGTGTGAGCATGCGCCAAGTCAACCCATCTAAAGCATTTAAAGGAGAATACCACAATATTATGCTTTTATATACTAAAACAACGCATGATTCTTTCAAGGCACATTAATCAATCTCAATTGTTTATAACATGTCATGCTACAGAAATAATCACTAAGCATAAAGCCAAAACAATATCAAGCATGACATGATAAAGTCTAAGTCACAGTCAAAAACAAGCTCCTTTTACCACTTAAGCATGAACTTTCCTACTCTTTTCCAATCCAAATCAAGTTTATTTGAAAATTAATACATGAATGAGGGGGTCCAACCAATTTATTCAAGCAAACTAAGGAAACTAAAACTAAAAACAAAACAAAGACGCTCCAAGAACAACACAATTGTGCATGAAACAATAAAAATGAAGTGTTTGGAAGAAACCTGGAATTTTTATTGATGAAGAAGGGGATGCCTTGGGCATCCCCAAGCTTTGATGCTTGTACTTCTTGAAAATTTCTTGGGGTGACACGGGTGGCATCCCAAAGCTTGAGCGTTTGTTCATACTTCATATAAAGTAGTAGAGCTATTGTTTCCCATATTTCAAAGAATTTCAGCATTTTTATTAGAAAAGGTTCCATTGGGTTTACTAGCTTCAACATTAGTGGTAGTGATAGTAGAAATACTAATATTTCTAGCAATTTCATCTTCTCTTTCCCACTTAGCATGCAATTCAGCTAACAGTCTAACATTTTCATCAATTCTAACTTGTATGGCATTAGTAGCAGTAAAGGGATTTTCAATAGTTTCTGGTTTAGGAGCCATTTTATTAATTAAAGAGGATTGTGCTTCAGACAAATATGATATATTTCTTTCAGCATTAGAAAGTTTTAATTGCAAACTAGGAATTTCCCTATTTAAACTCTCAAGCTGATGACTAATATTTTTCAAAATAGTAGCTTGTTCCTCCATAGTTTTAGTAAATAATTTATTCTGCTCATATTGCATTTGCATGAAGTTCTTAGTGGCTCTTTCAACTTCTGATATTCTTTCTTCACTAGGTATTCCAGATTTGCCATGATAACCATAAGTATTATTAGGGGGGTAAGGCCTATAATTATTATTACCAAAAAATTTCCTATAGAAATTGTTGCTAAAATTATTGTTTCTAATAAAGTTCACATCAACTTGCCCTTATTGAGCAACCAAAGAGGCTAAGGGAACATGATTTGGATCAATATGAGCTTTCCCATTAACAAGCATAGACATAATAACATCAATTTTATCACTCAAGGAGGAGGTTTCTTCAATAGAATTTACCTTCTTACCTTGTGGAGCTCTCTCAGTGTGCCATTCAGAATAGTTCACCATCATATTATCCAGAAGATTTGTTGCAGCACCCAAAGTAATGGTCATAAAGGTACCTCCAGCGGCAGAATCCAGCAGATTTCTTGAAGAATAATTCAGTCATGCATAAAAGGTTTGGATAATCATCCAAGCAGTCAGTCTATGAGTAGGACAATTTTTTACCAAAGATTTCATTCTTTCCCAAGCTTGAGCAACATGTTCATTATCATATTGTTTAAATTTCATGATTTCACTTCTCATAGATATAATCTTAGCAGGAGGATAGTATTTTCCAATGAAAGCATCTTTGCATTTAGTCCAAGAATCAATACTATTTCTAGTTGGGGATTGCAACCATTCTTTAGCTTTTCCTCTCAAAGAGAAATTAAATAATTTAAGCTTAATAATATCTCCATCTATATCCCTATGTTTTTGCATCTCACAAAGTTCAACAAAGTTATTAAGATGAGCCGCAACATCTTTAGTACCAATATCAGAAAATTGTTCTCTCATAACAAGATTGAGTAAAGCAGGTTTAATTTCAAATAAAGTAGCTTCAGGAACAGGTGGAGCAATAGGTGTGCACATGAAATCATTGTTGTTGGTGCTAGTGAAGTCACACAACTTAGTGTTTTTAAGAGTAGTCATTTTTTTGTGTTTTTAATATAAAGAAGCAAACTAGTACAACTAATTTTTTTGTGTTTTTGATAAAGAAAGAAGCAAACAAAGAAGAAATAAACTAAGCAAAACAAATAAAACAAAGTAAAGAGATTGGTTATAAGGGACCCTTGTGAAGATGTCCTTGACTCCCCGGCAACGGCGCCAGAAAAAGAGCTTGATGGCTCAAAATATATTCGAGCTCGTTGGGGAACCCCAAGAGGCTAGATGGTACTTGGCTCAGGGACTCTGGGCTCTGAGAGACGGCAGTCCCGGAGTTCTTCCTGTTGTGGCATGCTCTCGCTGAGGTTAGACTGGTCCCTAGGCGTGACGATGTGTTGACCTGGAAATGGTCGAACGATGGACAGTACTCAGCGAAGTCGGGCTACGGCGCCTTCTTTGCTGGTACTACCCGAGCACTGGCCGCCACCCAGATCTGGTATTCTAGGGCCCCGCATAGTTGTAAGTTCTTTGTGTGGCTGGCGTCGAGGGACCGATGCTGGACGGCCGATCGGTTGGAGCGGCATGGGCTCCCCCGGTCGTCCAAATGTCCGTTGTATGATCAGGAGCCATAGAGCATCCAGCATCTTCTTCTGGGATGTGTGGTGTCCCGAGAGGTCTAGGCTTGGACGCTCCGTCGGTGGGACCGGATCCAGTGGATGCCTGCGGGGGACACTGACCTTCTCCGTTGGTGGACGACTAGACCTTGCATGAAGGCCCACCAGCAGGACCTCTGGACGGCCATCATCTTGGTCTTCTGGAGCATTTGGAGACACCGGAACGATGTAGTCTTTAACGGTGCACGCCCCGAGGTGGAAGCCATCAGGGTGAGGAGTAGGGGCGACTTCAGGCAGTGGCGCTTAGCTAGGATTTTCGTTCTAATGTATTTGGCTTCCCGGAGCCAGTGCCACTGGAGTTAGAGGGAGAGTATGCGTGAGTGCCGGGGAGCTACCATCCCTATGTTGGTAGCCCTAGCTTGCCTCCTTGCGGTGTTGTAACTGTCGTCGGCAGTTTCTTCTATGTGTTTGGTACACCTCTGAGGGTGTATCCTAGAAAATATTCTAAGTCACATGGATTTGTTTTTCTCTCCGATTTTTCATCGTTTAGGCAATTTTTTCTGGATCAATCATGTATCTCGTTCCAGTCTCCTCCACGGCGACGCCTTGGTTCCCCGCCCGGGTGACGTCATGGATTGGAACCATGGCTGCTGGATTTGACCAGGTCCAAGACTCTCAGGCCGAACCGTGCAGCGAGGAGGAGCTTGATATTTGCACGACAACATTCGCACAGTGGACTGCAGCAGGGCAGCAACATCAGAGATATCAAGCTCGTTGCGCCAAATGCCAAACACCGTGATCTTCGAGAGGTTGACGTGCAGCTTCATAGCATCTCCAAAATTTTGGAGAATATCTCATACATGCACCATGCCGGTACACACAGGGTTAAGGAAAATAGCTATCATCCGCGTAGAGGGAACAACGTAGTGGGGCCTTGCTGCCCTGTAGCGGTGATAGGATCGTCCCAGCCTGGTAGCCAAATCAAACGTCCGATAGAGGGGTTCGATCGCGAGGACAAATAGCAGCAGAGAGAGCGGGTCGCCCTGTCTCAGACCGTGATGCATGGTGCATGAATCTTGGCTGATCTCGCCATTGAGGATGACGCGGGAGGAGAATGTTGGCAATCCAGTCACACCACCGTGCGCTAAATTCGCGAGCCCGCGGCGTGTCCAAAAGGTAAGGCCAGGAGACAGAATCAAACATGATGTGGGCGATGTCAATCTTGAGGAAGATCAAGGGCTTGCGGGGCGAGGTTATCTTGGATGCTTTTGCCGCAGATAAACGCGCTTTACCCCTCCTCGATGAGATCGGAGATGAGCTTGGCCAACCTAACCGCAAGAACCTTCATGAATAGCTTTGCAACGCCATGCATCATACTAATGGGTTGGTAATCCGAGACCACGGTCAGATCATTTTTCTTCGGGATGAGGAGAATGTGCAACGAGTTGACACAGGACATCAGATTTAATGGTGCCCCATCAAACTTTGAAGAATTGGGCGTTGAAGCCATCGCGGCCCAGCGCCTTGTCGTTGGGCATGTTGTTCGGCACTGCAAAAATCTCCTTGGTAGTGAACTCAGCATCAAGGTCGGCGAGCGCAAACAGAGGTAGGCCTAGGGCAGCCCAATCAAACTACTCGTGTGCCTAAGAATGTTGGCCCAAAAGATTCTCATGCACAGCCTGTTGTTTATGCCGCTGCTTGGACACGATGGCATAGGGAGTACACGAAGTTTTTCCTTCGGCGCCCATTGGACTTCAAGTGGAAGAAACCCGTGCTCGCATCTCCCACACCTAGCTAGTGGACGCGACATTGATACTTCATCTTAATACGATCAATGACAATGCTTTCTAGGATCCTGACTTTAGTTAATGCCACGGCTACCAGCTCGGGCCGAGCCCAAAAAAATCTCGATCTAGAGCTGCCGAGCCCGAGCCAACTCAAATCTACACATGAGCCACAAAATGGAGCTCGACTCGAGCTTCCCACTAGCTCTATGCACCTCGCGAGCCTAGCAGTGTTGGGTTAGTGACGGGTGGGGCCATCTTCCTGTTAGGTTGATCTCCACCTGACTGGGCCCAATGGCCCATCGGCCCCTGGATCTCGCACCCTGATCGGGGGCGTCCAACCTCTTCATGCTTGGTGGGCCCTTGTGACAACGCTATATAAAGAAGGTGGGGGCCGGGGCACGCACTACGAGGTTCGTCGCGTCGCCGCTTCCCCCACCGACAATCCTAGCCGATCTAGGTTAGCGCTAGTCACGGGAAACTCTGCTACCACCACCGTTTTGCCCACACACACACACCCCTCGCCCTCGCCCTCCATGGTCAACGGCTCATCGAGCTCGAGCTAGAATTAAGGTATCACTCCGATTCCTCTATTCCTCTCTCTCTCTCAGTTACCCAGCATCTAGTAAGGGAACAAGTACTACTAGGTAAGATCTACATCCAGTCGATCTAGAGTTTTATCAATGGTATCAGAGCTAGTTCTTGGATCTGTAGATTTTTTCAGCAGAAAGAATACAATGAAAAGCAAAGAAACCCTAGATCCTGAAAAGTACAGAGCGCCGCCCACCCGGCCACGACGTTCCTCTCTATCTCGATGCGCATTGGCAAGCCGAGGCGTCAGAAGAAGAACAAACCCCCTTGCGGGGTAAAGAAAGGAATTCCCGAACCCGAAATAGAAAGCAAAATAAAGCCCAGAAGTTTTTTCCCCACAGATACCTTGACCCTAGACCGAAACAAAGAAATGCTTCAAAAGAAAACTTCACCGAGATGTCAGTCTACTACTAGAAACAAAGAAGTTCTTGTCCTTAAACATTGATATGAAAGATCTTGGTGAAGCTTCATATGTTTTGGGCATAGAAATTCACCGAGATAGGAAAAATGGAGTTCTAGGACTATCGCAAAAGGCATACCTAGAGAAGATTCTAAAGAAATATAGTATGCATGCGTGCAATAGCACACCTGCTCCTATAGTCAAAGGCGACAGCTTTGGGAAATTTTAATGTCCCAAGAGTCAATATGAGATCGATCAAATGAAAGCAGTACCAGATACTTCGGCTGTTGGAAGCTTACTATATGCACAAGTGTGCACTCTCCCTGACTTAGCTTTTATCGCCGGGGTACTCGGTAGATATCAAGAGAATCCAAGCACAGAGCACTGGAAGATGGTAAAGAAAGCATTGCGTTATGCGCAAGGCACAAAAGACCTCATGCTAACATATAGAAGGTCTGATTCCCTAGAGATAAGAGGGTATTCAGATGCAGATTTTGCGGGAGACAGAGATGATAGAAAATCCACGACAGGATATGTCTTCACTCTCGCGGGAGGGGCTATTTCGTGGAGAAGCTCCAAACAGTCAATGGTTGCATCATCCACGATGTATACAGAATTTATAGCATGTTATGAGGCCACAAGGCAGGCGATATGGTTAAAGAAATTTATACCCGACTTGTAAGTGGTAGATTGCATTGCCAAACCACTAAAGATGTACTGTGACAATGAGCAACAATATTCTATACTCACAACAACAAGTCGAGTAATACTTCTGAACCAATAGAGATAAAGTATTATGTTATAAAAGATAAAATCCAGGATCATACTATCAGTCTCGGGCATATAAGGACAAATGATATGCTTGCAGATCCGCTAATGAAAGGCTTACCACCCAATGTGTTCAAGGAGCACTTAGCCGGCATGGGTTTAAGGGAAAGCCTATAATTCATGGATAATAAGAGGCCCAAAAAGAAACTAAATTTGTTTCAAAACAAGAGGTATATTGTAGCTGTCTGATTCTATTGGCAACTGAGTTGTGACGATGAAACATGCTCTATGTACCGAACCGTGATGAAACGAGTACAGTATAAAGAATAAAGTTAAAAGTAAAGTTGAGATCAAGGGGGAGAATGTTAGGTTGATCTACACCCGACTGGGCCCAACGGCCCATCGACCCCTAGATCTCGCGCCCTGATCGGGGGTGCCCAACCTCTTCATGGTTGGTGGGCCCCTGTGGCAGCGCTATATAAAGAAAGTGGGGGTCGGGGCACACACTACGAGGTTCGTCATGCCGCCGCTCCCCCCACCGACAATCCTAACCGATCTAAGTTAGCGCTAGTCATGGGAAGCTCCGCCTCCGCCACCGCTTTGCCCACACACACCCCTCACCCTTGCCATCGCCTCCCATGGCCAACGGCTCGTCGAGCTCAAGCCAGAATGAAGGTATCACTCTGATTCGTCTCTTCCTCTCTCTCTCTCAGTTAGCCACCATCTAGTAAAGGAACAAGTACTACCGGGTAAGATCTACATCCAGTCGATCTAGAGTTCTATCACTTCCATGGCAAAAAGCTACGTGCCAAAGGATGTTGTGGAGCAAGACGAATGGGTGGCGGCATTGCGAGCAAGTAGCAGCACCATGGCATGGTAGAGAGACACCATGGCGAGAAGCCATGGTGAAATTTATTATGTTTTCATTTCATCGAACAACTTGCTTGCAAGGGGGTTTTGGCCACAATCTAGTTGGAAGATGATGTCCTAGACCATCAGCCTATCGTTGTCTTGTTCCAAAGCTTAAGCGCTTCTGCCACATAATGCAACTTGAGCGCTTCTGCCACATAATGCAGCTTGAGGTTGAGACGGGCAACCGCATCGACCACCGGGCAAGGTGCATTCCAATAGCATCGCACGACATCCTAGAAGCCGGCGACGTGTGGCCAAAAAGGCTCGAAGCAGGAATGCGGGTAGTGCCAAACCATGCAGTCGCTCGTGAGTAGCAGTAGGAAATGGTCTGATAGGGAAGTGGACCATGTGGCTACATGCGGACGAGAGAGAAAATCGCTTCCCAATACGCGTCGCAAATGGCCTGATCAAGGCACACCATAGTTGCGCAGCTTTAGGTATTTCAGGTCCGAAGAGTTAAGACCATCCCGAAATCGCCTCATGAGGGATCCTTTTAGGTTATTGTTGCTCTTCTCTCTCTCCTTCTCTCTCTCTCTCAGTTACCCAACATCTAGTAAAGGAACAAGTACTACCGGATAAGATCTACATCCAGTCGATCTAGAGTTCTATCACTTCCATGGCAAAAAGCTACGTGCCAAAGGATGTTGTGGAGCAAGACGAAGGGGTGGCGGCATTGCGAGCAAGTAGAAGCACCATGGCATGGTAGAGAGACACCATGGCGAGAAGCCATGGTGAAATTTATTATGTTTTCATTTCATCGAACAACTTGCTTGCAAGGGGTTTTTGGCCACAGTCTAGTTGGAAGATGTCCTAGACCATCAGATTGGTGTCACCTATCATTGTCTTGTTCCAAAGCTTGAGCGCTTCTGCCATATAATGCATCTTGAGCGCTTCTGCCACATAATGCAGCTTGAGGTTGAGACGGGCAACCGCGTCGACCACTGGGAAGGGTGCATTCCAATAGCATCGCAGGACATCCTTGAAGCCGGCGACGTGTGGCCAAAAAGGCTCGAAGCGGGAACGCGGGCAGTGCCAAACTATGCAGTCGCTCATGAGTAGCAGTAGGAAATGGTCTGGTAGGGAAGTGGACCGTGTGGCTGCAGGCGGACGACAGAGAAAATCGCTTCCCAGTACGCGTCGCAAATGGCCTGATCAAGGCACACCATAGTTGGCGCAGCTTTAGGTCTTTTAGGTCCGAAGAGTTAAGACCATCCCGAAATCGCCTCATGAGGGATCAGTTTAGGTTATTGTTGCTCTTCTCTCTCTCTCTCTCTCTCTCTCTCTCTCTCTCTCTCTCTCTCTCTCAGAGTTACCCAACATCTAGTAAAGGAACAAGTACTACCGAGTAAGATCTACATCCAGTCGATCTAGAGTTCTATCACTTCCATGGCAAAAAGCTACAAGACGAAGGGGTGGCGGCATTGCAAGCAAGTAGCGGCACCATGGCATGGTAGAGAGACACCATGGCGAGAAGCCATGGTGAAATTTATTATGTTTTCATTTCATCGAACAACTTGCTTGCAAGGGGTTTTTGGCCACAGTCTAGTGGAAAGATGATGTCGTAGAAGATGATGTCCTAGACCATCAGATTGGTGTCACCTATCGTTGTCTTGTTCCAAAGCTTGAGCACTTCTGCCACATAATGCAGCTTGAGCGCTTCTGCCACCTAATGCAGCTTGAGGTTGAGACGGGCAACCGCGTCGACCACCGGGCAGGGTGCATTCCAATAGCATCGCACGACATCCTAGAAGCTGGCGACGTGTGGCCAAAAAGGCTCAAAGCGGGAATGCGGGCAGTGCCAAACCATGCAGTCGCTCGTGAGTAGCAGTAGGAAATGGTCTGATAGAGAAGTGGACTGTGTGGCTGCAGGCGGATGACAGAGAAAATCACTTCCCAGTACGCGTCGCAAATGGCCTGATCAAGGCACATCATAGTTGGTGCAGCTTTAGGTCTTTCAGGTCCGAAAAGTTAAGACCATCCCGAAATCGCCTCATGAGAGATCAATTTAGGTTATTGTTGCTCTTGTCACGCGCCTCATAGATGATGTTAGAGTCACCAATGAGTAGCCATGGGCCGACGGTGTTCACACGCACATGGACTAGCTCGTCAAGGAAGAGGAAACTCTGTGTCATTGTTTGGGCCGTACACGGAGGGTCCAACAAGCACATGCGTCACTTTAGCAGTGATGGCAAAGCGTGAGACGTGTGTGTGCTCGACCGTGAAGACGCTGGAGTCCCACAACAACATGAGGCTGCCGTGGGTCCCGACCGCGTGTCGTCGAGCCGCCTGCCAGCGATCTCCTCGCCAACATCAAGAGGGACCGTGGAGAGCTTAGTCTCCTGTAAGCAGACCAAGGCGCAGCGGTACTGGTCAAGTGTGCTTCGGACCGTCGTGCGGGTCGGGTCACATACTGTGCATGTTCCAGCTAAGGACGGAGAAGCAATTCATTGGTAAACCAAAGATGAACGGGGAAATCAGGAACACATCAGTCATAGAACAACACACTTGCCACAATGACAAAAACAAACAACATATCAGGTGGTGTAAGCTAACACGAGGTATGTCCAGAGCTCCGCCAAGGTCGAATTCACAGTGCCCAGGGACGACACAACAGTTCTACAACACAAACAGGGGACGCTAAGCACACACTGGACGCATACAATGGGTCGATGCATCATTGGAAACTAAGTGGCGGTGAAGGGTAGGTCTCAGGCCACCTGAGGCACCGCAGGTACCCTCGTTACCGAGCCAGGCCTGTAGGTCCTCATCAGGCAATATTTTTTTTAGGATACACCCTGTGAGGTACCAAACACATAGTAGAAACTGCTGACGGCAGTTACAACACCGCGAGGTGGCAAGCTAAGACCACCAACATAGGGGTGGTAGCTCCTCACAAAGCCAACAACGTCATATCGAAAAAGCCTAGCTACGCGTCACTGTCTGAAGTCACGAGAGGCCAGGGAGGTGCGAGAAAGGCCAGGGCAGCGAAGGCTCACGGTCAGGCCAGCGACGGCGCGCGGCGAGGACGGCAGCCTCCAGGGATGTTTGACGGGAGAGGATAGAGGACGGGATGAGAATATGTGGCTGGAGGAGAAAGGGTTCGTGAGGGCCCCACCCACAACGTGCTGGGACGGTTTTCTTCCAGACCCGGACGATGGGAAGTCACTAATCCCCCGGGGGTTAGTATCATTTTCCTTGCTGTAATCTCTGAGAATAAGATAGTTTGTACTCACGTATGTCCTCTAGGTTGGTTGTCGTTGTATTGTGAACGGCAGTACCTAAGAAGGTTAGATAGATGTGTGAGGACTAGCAGGGAAGCTATCGACGGCGTCCATAGGCGGGATTAGATACAAGCAAACGTAGCTGGACACAGTAAGTACCCAGGTTTGGAGCCCTCGTGATGAGGTAAAACTCCTACTTCTGCCGATCTGACTATGAGCGATATACGAGCTACAAGTGCTACTCGAGCTGTATTCTCTAGCTACTATTTTAAATACACTGAGACCAACCCTTTCTACTGAGGCCTTGCCTCTCCTTATATAGGCAGAGAGGCAACGGTCTCACTGGCCAGTCCGACTGGTGGCCCCCACAAGTGGGTCCCAGCCGACTGGTCATCTACAGTATCCGGTACAACCATGTCCCATTAGAGTACGAGCGGCATGGTTGTCGTGGGCACAGTGAACGCCGTGCGAGCCTGTCGTCAGCACCGGGCCACTGTTCTGCGTCATCCCCGCAAAGTCTTCGGTATGGCCGAGTAGTTGCTAGTCTTGTCGTCATACATGGAGTACCGCGCACTGTTCCGCACGTCGCCCTGTCTCCTTGATTAGTTCCGGCTACGCTGCTGTAGCCGGCTGCTTCTCGCCGCTCCGGCTACCTCACGGTAGCCGGCTTGACTTGCCCTCTCCGGCTACGCTTAACTAGCCGGACGCGATCCGACTGCCATATTTCTTGTCTGGTTGGGGTATCCGGAGGTCATCCCCCCGACATTAGCCCCCGAGAGCGTGTAGATTCCGCCCTTAGGTGAAATGTGCACGCGCTCCCTCTTCATTTTGAATTTATGACTGGCTACGCCTGGCGGTTGCACTACCCGTGACGTTAGTTCTGACGCCGGCCACGCACGCACGCGCCATCATTGCTCTATGGCGGGCAGCAACACGTCCCGTCGCACGTCGCCTCGGGAAACTGCCTCCTGACGCTTCGGTTCTCGCTCCGGGATCTTCTGCGCAGCCCGCGTCTGCACACGGGATCTGGGGTGGCGGTTGGGGTGGGAAGCGCCTCGATGGATGTCGCGTGGCGCCGCGGACGGTTGCCCTTCCGGGCCTTTAAAGGGGCGCCCGGGGGAGGGCAGTTCCTCTTCTTCACTTTCCCCGCTCACAGTTGCCTTCCGCTCTTCTGCGCTCCTACTTTCCACGCTTCGTCGCCGTTGCTGTTGTAGCCCGCCGCACCGCCCGTTTGACGTCGGTGGCGGTACAGGCCACCGTCTTTCCTCTGCCGCCGCTCCCTCCAGCGAACTAGAAATGGCTGCCGAGCGCGGGGCCTGGTGCGGCTCCTCTGTCACGGAGGAGCACATCCAAAAGTATCGCGCCACCCGCGTCCTGCCGTCGGAGGAGGAAGTGGAGGTGTGGCTCGCGCCGGCGGGGGAGGTGTCGCCGCATCCGACGGAGGGGAGCGGGTATCTTCCTCTCGCATCTGGCCCGCGGGTTCATGCTGCCGGTGCACCCGTTCTTCCTCACCTTCCTCGCCTTCTTCGACCTCCGCCTCCACCATCTCGGTGCCAATGCAATCGGCACGCTGGCGCACTTCATAGCGTTCTGCGAGAGCTACCTCGGGATCCAGCCAAATCTCGGGCTCTTCTGCCGGCTCTCTCGAGTCCGGCGGTAGGTACAGTTCACGAAGGGGCCGCTGGTCGTCTGTGGTGGCGCCTCCATCTACTCCCGCATGCAGACCGGCTACCCCAAGTTCCGGCTGCAGGACACGGTACGGCTGTGGTAGCAGTCGTACTTTTATGTCCGGAACCTCACCGACATGGACTGGATCAATCTTCCGGCGTTCCAGGACGTGGAGTCTAGCCGGCAGCACTGGGAGTTGAAGATCTACGGTGAGAAGACAGAGTCGGATGCGATGCTGCAACGCATGCGCGCCCTCGTCACCGCCGGTCTAACCGGCCTGGACATCACCCTTAGCTGGATGTCCAGGCTGATGATGTCGCTGCAGCAGCGAGCGCACAAGATGTGCTTCTACTCCGGCCGTCTGGACCCGACCCGGCTGTCTCGCCGTGACCCCCGCTATCATAATCTGAAGGATTGGGTGTGGACCATCATCAAGGAGCGGCTGCCGGAAGGCTGGGCCTTCGGGCTGGCCCCTTATAGTTGAGACAACCGCGCGCCCCGGGTAAGTCCTTCTAGCCGGAATTTTCCTTTGTATTTCTTGCCCTTCTTTTTTTTATCCGACTAATCTCTCATACTCGGCAGATCTTCCCATGCATCCTTCGTGAGGAGGACGACGTCCCTCTTTAGACGTTCACGCTTGACTTGCCCGAGCCGCGCGCTCGGCGGTCTGGCGAGGAGTCGGACGGGGACGGGGACGCCTTCCCTAGCCGGAACGACGAGCCGGCTGCTGATCCCCACGTGGAGGTCGATGAGGAGGAAGAGGCCGCGCCAGCCCCTAATCTGGCATGGCGCCTCGCGACGGACGGCGACTCCAGCTGGTCTGGCGCTGGCGGGAGTGGCTCTAGCCGTTCCAGCGCCAGCCGGCCTGCCGCGAAGGAGCCGGCCCCCAAGAGGAGCCGGATTGGCGCCCTTCCCCTGAGCCACCTTGGCCGGAAGAAAGGGCCGCCCCGGTGGTACAGGGGTACGTCTTTCTCCGGTTGCCTTTACCATCTTCTGTTTCTTTCGTTTTCTCCTATTTGCCTTTGGCTTATTTGCTTCTTTCTCTCTTTTCTTTCCTTCTGTTGCTTCAGCATGTTGGTCTTCTTTGGGGCCGCGAGCCCGGCGAGGGCGCCGACTGGGTCGCCACCCCGTGCACTGCCCATGTCTGCCTTCGCCCCTCCTTCCTCCGAGGCACCACCTCTGCCACCACCTCGGGCTGAACTGGCTGCGTCAGCCGGAATGGGGGGTCCCCAACCGGCCACGGTGGTCCAGCCAGAAACGGTTGAGACCACCTCGCAGAGCGGGGATGGCTCTTCTGCAGGGACACGGAGGGCGGCAACTGGCAAAGAACTCGTGGTTGTCGGCGACGACAACTCCAAGGACGAGCCGGGGGAGGAGTGGAGGACGGCGGTTGTTGCGGCGAAGGAGTCTCTAGCCGCCAGTGCCGTGGATGACGACGCCTCTTCTGCTACCTCGCTGACGGATCTCGCCGCCACCCTCGAACTGGCGGTAAAGGAGATCCGGCTGCTCGAGGCCGCAGCCGGCGGGAATCGGTCCTTGGAGCAGAAGCTTGCTGCTGCCAACGGAACCTCCTAGAGTAAGTTTGCTTCATCTGGAATCATCCTTTTTTTGACGATAGCCGGTTTTGTCACAGCCATCCTTGTGTGCGCTCAGCGGGAGATCGATCGCTTGAAGAAGGCGAACGACCGGCTGAGCAAGTCCAACTCCACGCTGCGGCTACAGAACAAGGATTGGCACGCTAAGGTGAATGCTCTGGAGGCCACCGTCAAGGAGCGTGACGCCTTGCTCGCCAGCCGGATCGACGCCTTCAACCTTCTCGAGGCCCAGAACAAGGACCAAGAGAAGGAAATCAAGTGGCTGGCGGCGAAGGAAAAGGCCTTGGTGGAAGAGCTGATGCAAGTCGAGGACACGGCCAAGGGTAAGCTCCCTTTTCCGTCTCCTCCTGTCTTTCCGGATCCGGTAGCCGGATCTAACTATCTTTTGTTTGACAGCTTTTTATCTCGGCATAGACCGCTGGCCTACAACCGTCTACAGGAGAACTAGCCGGGAGCGCAGCCGACAGCCCAGGAGCTCGTCGTCCTTCTCGGCGAGGAAGCTGCCAAGCTTCGCCAGGCAGCGCAGACCATCTTCTCCTTCCTATGGTAGGATGCTCCAATCCCGAAGACGATGGCGCAGTTAGCCGCGAAGGTGGGAGAGGTCCCGGCTGCCGTAGACCGGCTGCGGGACTTGGCGGTGCGAGCTAGAGCAGAGATGGCCCTGGCCCTCATGCTCTTTGGTACAAGGACGCCTGCGTCGAGAAGATCGACGGGGGTTTCCGTGCCGGTGCCGACCTTGCCACCATCCGCCAGGCCCATCTGGAGCTCCGGGCCTCCTTCATCAAGATTGCTGACTATGTGGATCCCGACGAGGTGCTCACCGACTCGGAGTATGTCGTCACTCCAGATGCGAAAGCCTCGACACAGCCGGCTGATGGCGACGCCGGAACTGGATCGACCGCAGCGCCTCCTCCGCCGCCTGAGAGTGTTGCCAGCCAAGGAGCTCCGCACGGCAAGGGCCCCGCCGTTTAGCTATCACCCCGGGATGCCGGGTGTATTTGTTTATTATGTCTTGTTTGAAACTTGTCTGTCTGTACCGGCTGCTTCTGGCGCCGGGTAAACTTATGGGAGCTTCGTCTCCCCTTTCCTTTTAATGTCAATCTGAACTAATTTGGTTTGCCTTCAACTTGTGTTTTTTGCATGTCTTTCAATATTTTGCCGACTGACTATATCCGGCTGACTTCGCTCGGCTGAACGCCTTTAGCCGGGGGAACTGTAATTCCAGTGGGGGCGCGTCAGCGCATGCACTAGGTGTGGCCCCCGAGATTTGGAGCAGCTAGCATAGCCAGGTACTTCGAATCTTCTTTCTTTCCTTAAGTCCTCTAGCTTCATCCGACTAGATGCATCTTAGTCGGTTGCTTCCGCTGGCTGAACGCCTGCAGCCGGGGGAACTAACATTCCAGTGGGGGCGCGCAAGCGCACCCACTGGGTGTAGCCCCCGAGATTCGGAGTAGCTGGCATAGCCAGGTACTTCGAATCTTCTTCTTCTCTTGCTCCTGCCCTTGCCCTCACCTGGGCTCCAAATATCCGGCTAAATGCCCTTAGCCAGTCGGGAAACTACAAGATTCCACTGGGGACGCGCGAGCGCACCCAGTGGGTGTAGCCCCCGAGATTCGGAGCGCTTGATGAAGGCAAGGACTTCAAATCTTCTTCTTCTTTTCTTCATGAATTCTGACTCAAAGTAGTCGTACAAAAATATATGCGTACACATACATTCTCACCCGTTAATAGGTTAGTCTGCTAAACTGTAGCCGAAAGGCAGATTTGTTTTTTGAAAACTAGCTTGTGCCTTTCTGGACACTTAGTCGTTTTCCCGTGTGCTCTGCTGTTTTCGCTGCGTCCTTGCCGGGCAGCCGGGTTGCGGTCTACAGCCAGAATCGAAGGGAGCTGACGGTACATTGCGCACGGTACTAACGGCTTAGCGGCCGCATTTTCTTAAGCTAGTTGCGAGGCCGGGACGCCCGATCTCTCGCATCTCCTCCCCGTTTTTCATGTGGGATGCCTCGGGCTTTTGCTCTTGCTAGCAGGACAGCCGGGTTGCGGTCTGTAGCTGAGACGAAGAGTGGGCCTCTGACATCACCGCACACTACTCAGCCAGTTCGTTGACTTAGCAGGTCAGGCCAGCCGGCAAGCCCCCGGGTAGGGGTTGCCGGAGCCGGAAAATATGAACCGGAAATCAGATGCATACACATTTCTAGCAAGGAGCCCCCGAGCATCTCGTAGGGATCCGCATTTTCATTCATAGGGTTTGCGGGATACATACACTATTTGGTGACTAGGTGTAAAACGGGCATAGCAAGGCCGCTTTCCAGGGACGCTCGGTCTCCTCATCTGACTTGTCCATCTTGTTCTTGTGCGGCTGCTGCACGTCGATGATGTAGTAGGAGTCGTTGGGCAGCACCCGGCTGACAATGAAGGGACCCTCCCAGGGTGGCGACAGCTTGTGCATTCCCTTCGTGTCCTGCACCAGCCGGACGACCAGATCGCCCTCGCGGAACGCGACAGGGCGGATCCGGCCTAAATGGTAGTGGCGTAGGCGTTGCGGGTACAGGGCCGATCTGGACAATGCCAGTTCACGGGCCTCCTTGAAGAGGTCCACACCATCTTCCTGTGCCTCTTGGTTGGCCTTTTCATCGTAGAGGAGCTTGCGCGGAGAGTCGAACTCGATATCCGCGGAGAGGACGGCTTCCGATCCATAGACCAGGAAGAACAGGGTGTAGCCGGTTGATCTATTCGGCGTGGTGCGGAGGCTCCATAGCACAGCCGAAAGCTCCTCGATCCAGCATCTGGGCGACCGCTCCAAAGTCTCGATGAGGCGTGGCTTGATGCCGGCTAGTAATAAGCCGTTTACCCTTTCGACTTGCCCGTTGGACTGCAGGTGCACGACAGAGGAAAGGTCCAATCGGATGCCCTTGTTGCTGCAGAAGTGGGCAAAGGCCCCCTTGGCAAAGTTCGTGCCGTTGTCGGTGATGATGCTGTTGGGGTAGCCGAACCGGTTTATGATGTCGGTGAAGAAGGTGACGACTATCGCCCCTTCCAGCTTCCGGATGGGCTTGGCCTCGATCCACTTTGTAAATTTGTCCACCGCCACAAGCAGATGGGTCATGCCTGCGTGCACCCGTTTGAAGGGACCGACCATGTCGAGGCCCCAAACAACGAAGGTCCAGGTGATCGGTATGGTCTTGAGCACCGAAGTCGGCATATGCCTGATCTGCCTGAAGCGCTGGCACTCGTTGCACGCGTGGACTAGCTGTTCGGCGTCCTCGAGGGCGGTGGGCTAATAGAAACCATGGCGAAACGCCTTGGCAACTATCTCCCTTGACTAAGCGTGGTGCCCGCACTCGCCCTGGTGGATGTCCTTGAGCAGTCGGTAGCCTGTGTCCATGTTGACACACCTTTGGAAGATGCCGGATACGCTGCGCTTGTATAGTTCTTTGTTGATGATGGTGTATGTGTGCGCGCGGTGCCGGATTTTCCTGGCCTCCACCTCGTCATCCGGAAGCTCCCCGTTGGCGATGTAGTTCATGAAGGGCTATGCCCAGGATGGTATTTCCTGGATGACGAGGATGCTTCCGCTTTCCGGTTGATGGTCGTTGGGGGGTCGTCCGGATGAGGTACCCGGAACAGCAGCCCCTGAGACACTTGATGAGTCGGCAGCCCCCGGGTCTTGCGAGCCAGAGCGTACGGACTTGCCGGAGTTAGCGCAGGACTTCTTCTTTGGAGGTTCTGCCAGCTCTGCATCTGCCGCCCCGTCAGCCGAAGCGCTCCCTGCCCATATGATGGAATCCGACTCGGGTGATGGGTTGATGGAGGGCTTGCGTAGGTTTTCCAAGGAGACCCCAGGCGGGATCTCCTGCCGGGTGGATCCGATTTGTGCGAGCGAATCAGCTGCCTCGTTGTTGATGCGAGGGACGTGATGGAATTCACACCTGTTGAAGAAGGCGCTGAGCTTCTGTATGTGGAACCGGTAAAGAGCCATATTTGCTCGCGGGCGTCCCATTCTCCGGATACCTGCTGCACCACCAGCTCCGAATCGCCGAAGCAAAGGATCCGGTTGACACTGATTTCTCTGGCTAGCCGGAGGCCATGCGCCAGTGCCTCGTATTCGGCTACGTTGTTGGAGGCCTTGAAGTGGATCTACAGGACATACTCCAGCCGGTCTCCTTTGGGCGAGGTGAGCACGATGCCGGCTCCCAAGCCCCCGAGCATCGTCGATCCGTCAAAGTGCATCCTCTAATGGTCCGAATCCGGAACCGGTGGGAGGTATTGGGTCTCGGCCCAGTCAACGAGGAAGTACGCCAGTGCCTGTGACTTGATCGTGAGCCTAGGCTCGTACTGGATGGAGTATGCGGTGAGCTCGATTGCCCACTTGGTGGCTCGGCCGGTGGCATCCTTGTTGCCGATGATTTCCGAAAGGGGTGTCGTACACACGACCTTAATCGGATGCTCCTAGAAGTAGTGCTTGAGCTTCTTGCATGACAGGTACACGCCATAACACATCTTCTGGTAGTGGGGGTAGTTCTGCTTGGAGAGGGAGAGAACTTCACTGAGGTAGTAGATGGGCCTTGGAACCGGCTGAGCCTTCCCTTCCTCGGGGCGCTCCACCACCAGGACGATGCTGGTGACCCGGCTGATGGCTGCTATATAGAGCAACATCGGCTCCTTGCTAGCCGGCGTGGCTAGAACCGGCGTTGTGGACAGCATGCGCTTGAGGTCGTGAAAGGCGACGTCGGCTTGCAAGGTCCAGGGGAACTTGTTCGTCTTCTTCATCAGCTGGTACAACGGGAGTGCCTTCTCCCCTAGTCGGCTGATGAAACGACTGAGGGAGGCCAGGCATCCAGTGAACTTTTGGACTCTAAGCAGGCTCCTGGGCGGCTGCATCCTCTCGATGGCCACGATCTTCTCTGGATTCGCCTCAATCCCTTGTTGCAATATGAGGAAACCGAGTAGCTGGCCGGATGGGACTCCGAAGATGCATTTCTCTGGGTTCAGCTTCATCTAGTACTGCTGGAGGTTGCCGAATGTCTCTCCCAGGTCTTCGAGGAGGGTGCGCTTCTCCTTGGTCTTGATGACTACATCGTCCACATAGGCATGCATGTTTCGGCTGATCAGCGAGTGCAAGCACTTCTGCATGCAGCGCTAATAGGTAGCGCCTGCATTCTTCAGACCGAAAGGCATGGTTACATAGCAGAAAGCCCCTAGGGGGTGATAAATGATGTCTTAATCTGGTCAGCCGGGTTTAACCGAATCTGATTGTAACCGGAATAGCAATCTAAAAAAGACAAAAAATCGTAGCCGGCCGTGGAATCGATGACTTGATCGATACGGGGCAATGCGAATGGATCTTTCAGGCACGCCTTGTTCAGGCTGGTGTAGTCGATACACATGCGCTAGGTCTTGTTCTTCTTTAGCACCAGGACTGGGTTCGCCAGCCAGTCCGGGTGGTACACTTCCATGATGAACCCGGCTGCAAGGAGCCGGGTGATCTCGTCACTGATAATCTTCCTCTTCTCCTCTGCGAACCGGCACAGAGGTTGCTTGATCGGCTTGGCATCTGGCCACACATGAAGTGAGTGCTCGGCGAACTCCCTCGGTACACCTAGCATGTCCTTGGGTGACCATGCAAAGATGTCCCGATTCTCACGGAGGAAGTTGACGAGGGCGCCTTCCTATTTGTTGTCCAAGTTGGCACCGATGGTGACGAACTTGCTCGGGTCGGAGGGGTCGAGCAGGATCCTCTTTGTTTCCTTTGCCGGCTGGAAAGCTCCTTCTCTATCCGGCTTGCTGCTAGCCGGTATGTCTTGCTGGGTCATAGCTACGTTGCGCATGATCACGCGCTTCTCTTCGGCTATGATGAGGGCCTCTGCCAGTTTAGAACCGGCTGAGGCGCACTCCATTGACCACCTGAAGCAGCCGGCGACGGTGATCACGCTGTTGGGTCCCGGCATCTTCGTCTTGAGGTATGCGTAGTGGGGGACGACCATGAATTTGGCGAGGGCGGGGCGCCCGAGGAGAGCATGGTAGGAGCTCGTCAGGTTTACCACCTCGAACCAGATCGGCTCGCGGCAGAAGTTCTCCTCGGTCCCGAAGATGACGTCCAGCTGGATTTTACCCAGCGGGGCGCAAGCTGGTCCCGGTAGTATGTCGTGGAACATTGTGGTAGTCGGGCGCAGGTCGCATTCGTGAATGCCCAGCTTCTCCAGCAAAAATCGGTAGAGGAGGTTGAGGTTGTTGCCTCCGTCGATGAGGACGCGAGAGAAACGGCAGGTGTGCTCGTTGGATACAATGAGGGGGTCGAGTACCATGGTGTAGCCCCCGGGAGACGATAGCTGCTCCGGTTGATTTTCTCGGCTCTAGGTGATGGGGGTTTCTGACCAGTTCAGGTACTAGGGGACCGGAGAGAGGATGGCGTTGACCTCCTTGGAGCGTCGCCTGCGGCTGTGCTTGTCGTCCAGCTCCGTCTCAAAGATGTGGTAGGCGGTGTGCGGCTGGGGGTAGCCATTGTTGTTGTTGCCACCTTTGCCGCCGTTACCATCACTGCCGGCTCCCCTAGCCGGTGGTGGTGGTCCACCAGGAGGGGGCAGGCGAAGACGTTGCTGGTTGCCCTGGTCTTTTAGCTGGCGAGTCCAGCTGCAGTTCCGGGTGGTGTGCGTAGCCGGTTTGAAGGGACCGCTATGCCACTTGCACGGGCTATCAAACATCTGGTCGAAAGTAAGCCGCGGCTTCTGCCTTCTTGCATCGTTAGCCAGCGCGTCGGGCGTGCCCTCCACAGCGTTGACCTGCCGCGCGTGGTAGCGAGGCTTCTGCTGTCCGGCCTGGCGGTCCCCATGGAACCGGTTGTCGTTGCCGTGGCGCCTAGAGGATCCGGCTTCTCCGGCCGGATTGTTTGGACGATCGCGAGCCGGCTCCATAGGAGTCAGACGCCTGTCAGAATTTACTCGGAGGGACTTCTTCATGGCGGCATCCGCCATGGCGTACTGGTCCGCTACCGTCATGAGCTCCGCCATGGTTTTCGGCTCGTCACACAGTAGCCGGTGGCGAAGCATGGTGCCTTCTCGGCATCTCTCGATGAAGAAGCTGATTGCCTGGCTCTCCAGGATGCCCTCGCAAGTGTTGCGCAGCTCCGTCCACTTGGCGAGGTACTCGCGGTCGGTCTCGCGGTCGCCCTGGACGAACAAGGCTAGGTCGCGTGGGCATCCCGGACGCTTGTACGTGCCATTGAAGTTGCGGACGAACACCTTCTCGAAGTCTGGCCAGACGTTGATGCTGTTGGGCGCAAGGCTATTGAGCCATGTCCTTGCCGAACCGGTTAGCATAAGGGGGACGTAGCGCACAATTGTGCGCTTGTTCCCATGGGCGATGCCGACTGCCGTAGCGTAGTCGGTCAGCCAATCTTCCGGCTTCATACTGCTGTCGTACTTGGGGGTGTCCCTGGGCAGGGTGAACTTATCCGGAAACGGCTTGTTCTGGATGCGGGGTACGAAACAAACCGGTCCGGTGGAGTCTTCTTCCTCCGTGACACGCGCTTGAGCGAGGAGCTCGATGCGGTCACGGGCATCCGAACGATCAGGGTTGGGCGCTCCCACCCGGCCCGAGAGACGGGAACCGGCGGGTCTTGGTGCTCCGGTTGGTGGAGGGGAAGGCGGTGGGTTGCTGTTCACCGTTTGCTCCTAGCACGGCTGGCCCTTGTTGCTAGAGCTGCGGCGCTTGCTGCGGGCCTTAGCCGGCTGAGGGGAGGACACCTGTTGGGTGTCGCGAGGCGCACCCTTCCTGTTGGCGGGTGGCCTGCTCCCCTTGGAGTAGCTAGGGTCCTCCTGCATCTGCCGATTGGCGTCAGCCTACTCGTCCGTGATCCGGAGGAGCTCCTGCACCCGAGCGTGCTGGCGAGCTCGCTCCTCGCCCTCCAAGTTGGGCAGCTCTTTTGCTGTGGCTCGCGCCGCGCGTAGGTTCTTGATGGGCGTGTTGTAGGTGGGTTGGATGAGGACGGGCACGGGATCCGGTTCCCCGTCCTTTTCCATCCTTCCACCTAGCTCGCCGCCACGGCACCGCACCTGGCCGTGCCGGCTCGGCTCCGCGGTAGCCGGAGTGAAGCCGTGCGCACGGTCATACTCGCCTCGGGTGATCTCGAGTTGCTTGTGGGTTGTGGCCAGCTCCATGGACTCCTGGAGGAGAATCTGTCTCGCCATGGTGAAATTGGCTTCCGCCTCCTTCGGGTTGTCCCCGAGGTTAACCGGCATCAGGAGCCGATCAATGGCCTCCTCCACCGGATTCCGAGGCTGCGGAGGCGCGGAGGTTCCTCCCTCGTCCGTGCCCTGCTCCCGTGGCTGGCGGGGGTGAGAACTGGAGCTGGCCATCATGACCTCGATGCCGTAGGAAGCGACGAAAGCGCTGCTGCCCGGATGCGGCAGCTCCGCGACGGAGACGATATCCCTAGGGAACCGCTCCGAAATGGTGGCGGCATAGACGGGGAGGTCGCCGAAGAGCAGGATGGCGCCGTTCGCCGGGAAGGTGGTTCCGGCAAAGCAGGAAGCGTTGTCGATGACACAGTCGAACTTCCCGAGCGTGAGCACCAGGCCAGAGGCCACGCGCTCACCGGCTGAAGTGCGGGGTCCCGTGCGGAACGTGACTCCGGTCGAAGCCATCTGCCCCACGGTGGGCGCCAACTATCATTGTATTGGGAACGGAAGTACCTAAGAAGGTTAGATAGAGGTGTGGGGACTAGCAGGGGAGCTATCGACGGCGTCCGCAGGCGGGATTGGATACAAGCAAGCGTAGCTGGACGCAGGAAGTACCGAGGTTTGGACCCCTTGTGATGAGATAAAACTCCTACTCATGCCGATCTAACTATGAGCGATATACGAGCTACAAGTGCTCCTCGAGCTGTATTCTCTAGCTATTGTCTTAAATGCATGAGACCAACCCTTTCTACTGAGGCCTTGCCTCTCCTTATATAGGCAGAGAGGCAATGGTCTCACTGGCCAGTCCGACTGGTGGCCCCCACAAGTGGGTCCCAGCCGACTGGTCATCTATAGTATCCGGTACAACCATGCCCCATCGGAGTACGAGCGGTATGGTTGTCGTGGGCATAGTGAACGGGCTTGTTCGTCTGCGGTACCAAAGTTGGCAGGCCAGCGCATGGCGGTACCTAAGTTGCCTGAAATTACCGCGTTTCGAAAAGTTGGGCTGCCAACTACTGAGAGGGGCCATTTCGAGGGAAACTCATCTCACCCCTGCCAAATACAAACATTCTGTTAAACCGCCCCGTGAAGTAGATGGTCAGGACCCACATGTCGGTTATCTATCCGTGACGTGGGCGCCAACGCGGCAACCTCTTAGGCAAATCGAGCAGCTAAGTGGATTGGATGCGTTGACCAATTTCACAAATCCATTCCCAGCTTTCCCCTAGCACCGGCGGCGTCAGAATCCACCCTCCAGGCAGGACGATCCCTTCGGACATTTGACTTCTGGCGCCAAGTTGCTGCGCCCAGTCGCTAATACCGAGCTCCAATGGCGCATGCCGTAGCTGCTGTTGCGAGGCTCTAGTCCGCCTTCGCCACCGACGAGCCGAGCAGCTCGGAGGATGGCAGATCCTACTATCAAGAAAGAAGAAGTTTTGTCTACAAGCGGGTGATATACCCTTCTCTTTGCTATTCGCACTAGTTACAACTGCTAGCTGGCTACTGAACCTCAAATTGTTTGTTAGCCCATCGCTGACAAACATATTTTGTCCACAGTTTTCTGTCAAGTGGGATCTGTGCGAACCCCCTTACCTGGTTACTGTAGTCCTCTATAGGTACGACTCTAAGGGCAACAGGTATGGACACCATTGTTTCACGATGGAAGAAGCGCCTGCGCAGATCTGCACTATATCTGGTTTGGTTGCTGCTCTGCGTAATCATGTTGAAGTATGGCCGAAGCAGACTGCAAAGTTCATCTTCATGGATGAACGTGGCATCCATGTTCCTATATCGTGTGACAGTCAGCTAATTGGGTTGATGAAAAGGTATGCTTCGGATTGCATGTTTGAGCTGAATTGTGATGTACTGGATGTGGAAGCTGCTCCAACTGGGAGTCGCCCTTCTATTCTTGGACAGGGTGATTGCTCGAACGCAATTAGCTCCTGGTAAGCAAAGGTCGCTTGGGGTTCGCATGTTTGTGCTGAATTGTAATTTTTGTTTTATTTACTCTGTAGATATTGGGTGGTTATGCAACAGTCTTGTTTCTTTGACAGGAAGCGCTGCAAGGTTAGAAACATGACTGGCGGGTCAGTCATTTTGCTGCCCGAAGAAATTAAAAACAAGTGGAAAGATGATGCTGGACACGATTCTGGTGCCCATTGTCCCGGCGATGCAGAGTACGTGAAGCTAAGAAAATTGGCACCGAGGAAGAGGAAGAAGGCAGGAAATGAATAAGCCATTGTACGTGAAGGCTTGGCACCCAGGCTACGGAAGAAGGCTGCTGGCAATGAAGATGCATAGTAATGTGTTGAACTTGAACCTATATATGTAATTCTGTTAAATTCTGATCGCTCTATGTGTGGCACGTTGCTGGGCGAAACAATCTACCCACGTTCTCTGAGTAAAATGTACCGTGACTTAGGGTTTGCAAACGCCCGAGTCGGTAGTTGAATCCAAAATTGTGATTGTGACACTGCTATCTGAAAACAATGATCCACCGGTTCCACGATTGCTGAGGGGCAGGAGGTCTCCAAATACGACAGAATGTAAGTGGCACATAAATAAATTATTTAAGCTGCCACACTCCACGAAGCAGCAACTTATTTCAGATGCTGCACAACGACATGGCAACATAAACAACAATGTTCTCACCGATAATGCCCAGATGAGGAGGAAATGGGTACCACTTTGTGGCGTAATCTTGAGCCCGTCTATCTCACTGCCTCTCTGCTCCTGCATCCCCTGCATCTGGCAAAGCTCCCGGATCTCCAGTAACCGGGTGTATGTGCTTCCACTTTATAAATTGTGGTTGTGCCATTTGCATGCGGCACAATCCACATAGAATATATTTAAACAAACCACCAGTGTCAGAATACACTAGTAGAAAAGGTGTCTTTGGTCCACGGTTACGTTCCCAATCCGGGACAGAGATCTAAATCGAGACAGAAATTGATCTAAATCACAAATTCTTTTACAAATTAATGCAGGGTCAGAGCAATTTTTTTCCTCCCTGGAATCCGGGACCAATAGTTCAGACCACTAGGTCAACAAGTACAAATATTACAACTTAAAAAGGCATGGAGCTTAAGCTAAATAGAACTAGTTATCACACATCTCCTTGATCTTCATAATCTTGGCCCGATGCGCATCTTCCTGCGAGAGCAAGGATCGAATTGTCTACTCCTTCCTTTTAGCATCTTCCTTGCACAACTTCAATTGTTTCTCTGCATTTTTCCTCATGCACTTGTCAATACTCGTAGTTGTGTACTGCAGGACTTTGGCCTGGTGGAGATCATTCCTTGCTTGAGTCAGTTCTTGCTCTGCTTTAGACTTCAAGGCCAACGCCGCGTCCCTCTCCTTCTCGACTTTGATAACCTTGTCTTGCACCCACCTGAGATCTTGCTTATGCTTGGTCGTGTCAACTGGTTCCCATAGATTCATCTCAACACTGTCAAGAAGTGAGCTGAATACGGATTCTTTCAACTCGACAGTCATTTCCCATAGTTTGTCCAGCGTTTTCTGCATCGATTTGGGCCACTCTGGATCTACCCATTTGACAACACCGCAACTTCTGCCTTGCATCATTGCACGATGTCCTTGACACCGTAGAAACCTCCTGCCTGCGTTTCGTCCTTCGAAGGCTACAAATTTAGCGGGCACATATCCATGTTTACATACCAGAGGACTATCTTCATCCTCTAAACCGCGATAGTCGGAGTCATACATCGTCTGGTTGGCCTAACACATCATACGTGCATGAGTAAACAGATTAGATCTAGCTCAAAAAATAGATAACTGGCCACAGATGATAGAAATAGAGATGAGACGACTCACATCAAAATCACCGTCCCTGTCGTCACGACGCGTTTCCACGCCGTCTCCCCTTGAACCCATGGCGAGAGGGGTGGGGGGTGGCTGCCGGAGAGGGGATTGGGATGGAGGCGCCATCAGCTAGCGGCTACGGCAGGATGGGAGTGAAGTGGGGAAAGTGGCTTCGAGGGTAAGGAAGAGAAGTACGGGGAGGAAGAGAAGTAATGGGGACGTGACACTAGGATGTGGCCCACTGAACTCGTGAGACGTGACACTCGAAACATGGGAGCGCCCGGTGTTGCCAGTTTGTCCAAAGCAAGCGTGGCCAATCATGCCGCAGAACAGCCTACTCGCAGATCGCTCTCACGAAGACCATCCCAATCGTCCAAGCGCCCCAATCGAACGGTATGTAACAATCGTCAAGCAGAACAACTGTGTTAGGGCGTACCTTCTAGAAGACTTGGTCTAACGGCTACCCATGCAATGACACTAGGTGTGGTTCATGAAAAGAACAGACATGCAATGACACTGGCTGTGATTCATGAAAAGAACAGACATGCAATGACACTGGTGGATCCTTATGTGGTTCATGAAAAGAACAGACAGGCAATGACACTGGTGGATCCTTATGTGGTTTGTTTAGAAGAACACACATGCAATGACACTGGGTGTTGTTCATGAGAAGAACACACACTCAATGACACTGGTGGATCCTTATGTGGTTTGTTTAGAGGAACAGACATGCAATGACACCGGTGGATCCACATGTAGTTTATGGAAGTAAAAGACATGCAATGACACTGGTAGATCCTTATCTGGTTCATGAAAAGAACAGACATGCAGTGAAACTGGGTGTGGTTCATGAATAGAACAGACATGCACTGACACTGGGTGTGGTTCATGAAAAGAACAGACATGCAATGACACTGGTGGGCCCATCCTTATGTGGTTCATGAAAAGAACAGACATGCAATGACACTGGTGGATCCTTGTGTGGTTTGTTTATAGAAACAGACATGCAATGACTCTAGCCGTGGTTCATGAAAATAACAGACATGCAATGACACCGGGTGTGGTTCATGAAAAGAACAGACATGCAATGACTTATGTGGTTTGTTTAGAATAACACACACGCAATGACGCTGGGTGTGGTTCATGAAAAGAACATATATGCAATGACACTGGTGGATCCTTATGTGGTTTGTTTAGAAGAACACGCATGCAATGACACTGGGTGTGGTTCATGAAAAGAACATACACGCAATGACACTGGTGGATCCTTATGTGGTTTGTTTAGAGGAACAAACATGCAATCACACTAGGTGGATCCATATGTGGTTTATAGAAGTAAAAGATATGCAATGACACTAGCTGTGATTCATGAAACGAACAGACATGCAATGACACTGGTGGATCCTTATGTGGTTCATGAAAAGAACCGACAGGCCATGACACTGGTGGATCCTTATGTGGTTTGTTTAGAAGAACACACATGCAATGACACTAGGTGTGGTTCATGAGAAGAACACACACGCAATGACACTGGTGGATCCTTATGTGGTTTGTTTAGAGGAACAGACATGCAATGACACCGGTGGATCCACATGTGGTTTATGGAAGTAAAAGACATGCAATGACACTGGTAGATCCTTATGTGGTTCATGAAAAGAACAGACATGCAGTGAAACTGGGTGTGGTTCGTGAATAGAATGTATATGCTGCCGACACTAGGTGTGGTTCATGAAAAGAACAGACATGCAATCACACTGGTGGGCCCATCCTTATGTGGTTCATGAAAAGAACAGACAAGCAATGACACTGGTGGATCCTTATGTGGTTTGTTTAGAAGAACACACATGCAATGACACCGGTGGATCCACATGTGGTTTATGGAAGTAAAAGACATGCAATGACACTGGTAGATCCTTATGTGGTTCATGAAAAGAACAGACATGCAATGAAACTGGGTGTGGTTCATGAATAGAACAGAGATGCACTGACACTGGGTGTGGTTCATGAAAAGAACAGACATGCAATGACACTGGTGGGCCCATCCTTATGTGGTTCATGAAAAGAACAGACATGCAATGACACTGGTGGATCCTTATGTGGTTTTTCTTTAGAAGAACACACATGCAATGACACTGGGTGTGGTTCATGAAAAGAACACACACGCAATGACACTGGTGGATCCTTATGTGGTTCATGAAAAGAACTGACATGCAGTGACACTGGGTGTGGTTCATGAAAAGAACACACATGCACTGACACTAGGAGTGGTTCATGAAAAGAATAGACAGGCAATGACACTGGTGGATCCTTATGTGGTTTATGGAAGAAACAGACATGCAATCACATCGGTGGATCCACATGTGGTTTATGGAAGTAACACACATGCAATGACACTAGGTGTGGTTCATGAAAAGAACAGACATGCAATGACACTGGTAGATCCTTATGTGGTTCATGAGAAGAACACACACGCAATGAAGCTGGTGGATCATTATGTGGTTTGTTTAGAGGAACATACATGCAATGACACCGGTGGATCCACATGTGGTTTATGGAAGTAAAAAGACATCACTACTAGGAAACAGCCTATCTGTGGTGCATGAAAAGAGGACTTCTGTGGCGCATATCTTTGTCGCCACTGTTACCTCACCACTGATAACTACTTCCTGTGGCGCATATGGATATGCGCCACAGAAGTACCAGACTTCTGTGGTGCATTCCTTCATATGTGCCACAGGAAGAACTTCTGTGGCGCATTTACGTGTATGCGCCACAGATATGCCATGCGCCACTAACTATATAATTATATGTGCCACTGATTGTGTAACATGTATTCGAAGTAAAATACTTTCCTGGTGTATAATCAGGTATTTATACAGGATTTATACAGTATTTATCTAGATGAGTATAAAATACATTGCACAAGTAGTAGATGGATGAAAACCGACATATATATAATACAAACACTTAGAGACCGATCGAGATACATATATAGTGTCAAGTGCCAAATTTTTACACAAGCGCCGAATACAAAGTTCATATCATCTCACATTACAAATATGAAGTGGCCACCGCCGCCTACACTAGGATCAAATAGAATACAACTGTGATAATGGTGAGCAAGAGCATTAGCCTGGCCAATATCTTCATCCGGTTCTTCTTCCACAAGTGGTTCCTCCACTTGGCTATCGCCTCCTCTCTAGTCGCGTATCCTTTGTAGATGTTGCCGCTGAACTTGTTCACTTGTTTGTGGCAATCCTCCCACTCCTCGTAGACTCCTGGAACCCTACCCATGTACACCACATACCACCTCGTCGCCATCTCTATAGACGACAAGGCATATTAGTAAAACTACAACGAAAAGAATGAATAAAGGGTTCACATCCATATATATATATATGTTCATAGAATATAAAACAAAGGATCCATAAACCTAAAAGTTAGATCATCATAGAAGCAATAAGTTCAACGACAACACGACCACAAGGTACTTTAAGTCTAACAACAATGACCATTTCGACCACGAGATAGTAAAGTTTATGACACACACACACACTAATACAGCAGGCGTCCATCAAGAATATACACACACTAGATCATGCTAGAGGCACACATCGATCATGATGAAGACTTCCTCTTCTGGCTCGGCTTCGGGAATGGTAGATAGCCCTCTTTCGTCATCCACGTCCTTGTATCACCCTGCTTATGGAGGCGTTCTTCGATCTCCCTCTTACTCAACCCTCTGGCTTGTTGTAGGGCACCGCCCCTTGTGTTGACATCTTCAATGATGATTTGCCACAACTTCATCTGAATGCGATGGAAGTCTTCTCTAAGATCAGCATCGTCGATTTTCGCCAAAGTTTCGCCCATCCTCGGAGACTAGATGGCAGCGTTAGGTTATGGCAATCCCGAACAGAGCCTTTAAGGTGATGGAGGACGTAGAAGGCCTCCTTGGCAACAGTAGTCGACTACTTGACACAGGGGAAGTCGAGCACGTGCTTGAACACGTGTTTGCCATCCTTGATACATTCCCCCTATCTACGAAGGTGCATCCCTTCTTGGTGTAGCCCTCGAGAGCCTCATTGAGAACACCCCTTATTCTGGTGTAGTCTTTCTTCTTCGTCAAACTCCCCGAGTCGAAATACGTGGCTAGCGAATACCTCGACGCAAGGACGATGAGTGTGTAGTATTTGTCTCTACGCAACACAATTGGAACGGAATGTTGGAAAAAGAGCAAAGGAAAGAAATCTATAAGAAATGCATAAGTTATGGTGACGACGAGCGAGAGTGTGTACTTACTCGGGAAAGAAAGGCAAAAGAAGTGTGCCCTTCCTCTTGTTGTCCACCATGAACTTCTCGAGGTACGCCGTCGCCTTGGTCCGTGTCTCTGATCCTTCGACCAACTGGTTGTCCCGCATGTAGTAGGGATCCACTATCGCGATTTCCGGGGTACTTTCTCTCTTGATCGTGAGTGCCAGATTGAGCGCGTATAGGCAGACCAAGTTATAGTCCAGCCGTTTCATGAGAAACAGCTTGAATATGTCCTCAAACGCTATGAAGAATATATCCACGGGGGGTTCATCGACGAAGCCCACGTCCAATGGCACCTTGGCCGTGAAAACCGGGTAATTTGGATCTTCGTCTTTAAGGAGGGACTCTAGTGTCTTGACACCCTCGTGCAAAGTTAACATGGCTCCAACCGCAATGTGGATCATATCCGGAGTCAATATCGAATCACCAGCTACATGCACTCGGGGAAAGCCAAATTGTGTGGATGGCACGACGACGGCGTCCTGACCCCGGATCCTCTTCGGAAGAGGCTGGCTCGCACCCTTCTTATTATTATTATTACCTCTCTTTCTGCCGTGCTTCTTCTTCACAATAGTGCCAGCCACTGCCATCTGCTCATCAGTAGCCTTTTGGAGTGTGTTGGGGCTGAAAACCAATCCCGGTTTCTCTTGTGGTGGATCGGCGGTCGGAGGCGTCTCTTGAGAAAGACCATGGAAGACCAGGCGCTGAGTGCATGTATTGGGCCGACCAGCTTGATGGTCGTCGCGAGCTGCGAAGGGTTCTTCATCCATAGAAGGTATATACAATCCTTTGGCGGTGGCGGTGTTGATGAAGTCGTCAACATTGACCAATTCATCATCATCTTCATGGGTGCCATCATGTGGTGGTGGTAGCGGGGGCGACGGCGGTTGCGGCACAACGTCTTTGCCATGTGGCGGTGCACACGCTGCCAAGAGTTGATGGTGACGGTTGGTGGTGGCGACAACGGTGGCTACTGGCTTCCGAGGTGGTGGCCGGGTGATGATTCGTCCATGTCAAGGGCTAGTTGTAGCATTCCCCAAGGGTCTTGTGTTCGTCGGCTCCCTGAGGTTGAAAGGGGGTCCATGTCATCGCACCCTGGCAACACCCGAGCCAACCTGACCCTCATCACGTCATCATCCATTGGATTGTTGTGCATCGTGCGGCTCGCCAGTTGTATAAGAGTGCCCTTGGCAACATCCTTCAACTCACCGCCGACATCTTTAAGCAGGAGTACGCAAGAAGTGTCCTGAGGCAAAAACATGTTGTTGGGCGTCATGAGATGGCAACAGTCATGCATCAAAGGCATAAAGGAGATGACGTGCACTAACTAATTAGCCTTGGTGATGGCATGGATCTGGGCTAATGTAGAGACACGGCCTATGCCGGTGGCCGGCCTATCATCATCTGCAATCTCCCGCTCGGGTGCCTCACGAAGCACCACCGCCGTCGGCTGCGCCTTATTGGTATCTTTGGCGGGAGGGGGCGTCGGTGTGACCAAAACAAGGGCCTGCGTCCCGACGTTGACGGCCGGCGGGATCACCAGGTCCGGCGACACGGTAGCATTGATGCCCGAGTTGCTGCCGCTTAAGCTGGGCAGATGTATCGGCCCCTGTCGACCTCCCGCATTCCAAGCAGTAAGCCCCTCGAAAAACTCAGTGGGGGTCATCGAGCGGAGCTTCTATTCCACTAACTTGTCCATCGTTTTCTGGTCCACCGCCTTATCCTCCAGTGTCTGCACCTTCATCTTTAGCTCTGCAACAGCGGCTTTATCCTGGTTCTTCCTCTCCCTTCTTTTCTTGGCGTCCTCTTTGTAGAACTCCTTGAACTTCATGCTCGTACCGAAGCCGGACACACGGCTAGCTGAGGACGGCGGCAACCCCTTGTCCCTCTTCTTGTAAGCATTGGTCGCCCTGTTGAAAACCATGTCCCATGGCTCTGTCGAATCCTGGGACGACTCTGTGGCAGTAGCGTTCAGTTCCTCCTCCTGCAGAGACAAGGAAAGGTGAACCCATTTAGATTCTTGGCTTCATTATCTTAATTAGAACACAATAGACTTGAGATCGGCAATAAATTCCTTACCAGATTCTTCTCGAATTCCTTCACCTCCGGATCGTCGGTGATGAACTCCCCTGTTTCCTTGTCCAGATAGTAGCGGGCCCAAACAAATTGCCTAAGCTGCAAGTCCGTGATTTTAAGCCAAGGGTTGTCTTTACCAAGGAATTCAAGCTCAGTGTCCTCCTTGTCCCAAATGGCCTGTTTCCCCTGTAACTGTCGCTTCCAAGGTGGTGGTTACCTATGTTCTGTTCCTGCATAGTCTTGCCCTAGTTAGTCCAATGTATAGCGTCAGCGGTAGCTATATCCGCCTTGAATATCTTAAACTCCTATTCGTCGAGCATCGGATTTTTCTTACTAATAACCTCCTGGCTTTCACCTTTGTCAATGCTATTCTTCACCCGGGTTTTCCAGCTGCTCAAGGCGTTGCTCATCTTCGTGAGGGCTAGTTTGTTCACCGGGTTCTTTCTCTCGAGGTTTCTAAACTGCTCTGGGAATCAGACGCTTGTGAAGCTTCTAGGAGGTTATCGACCAAAGCTGCATGGTCGCATGTCTGATGTACTTCGTGTTGATCGACATGCTTTCCCGGACGATGCACCCAAGGTGCAGGCCGTACCCGTTAGCAATCGCCTCTGGCGCAAGGGGTTGGCCACTTTCTGTGACCTCAGTGAACGCATCGCAGACGGTGCAGCACGCACCTTCCGCCCTTCTTCGCTCTTTCTTCTTCTTCTTACGAGAAGCGGCGGGTTGCCGCTACCGCCATCCGTCTTCGCCGCCATCGGTCTGACGCCATCTGGTGTCATCCTCTTTGCCGCCGCCTTCACTAGTTCCATCGTAGTCGTCCCCCTCGTAATCAGGATCTCCGCCTCATTGGCCCCAGCAGATCTGGCGGCACGGTCGCCTCCTCCTCCGTGGTGGTGTCATCCTCATCGCCTCCTCCTCCTGTTGGGACCCCGCTGTAATGACTGGTTGGCCTGTCTAGCTTGTTCTTCGACGCTGATCATGTGCTTAGAAGGGCCAGACTCCTTGTTGCCCGACATGTTTGCACTACTCTATTTAAAAGAGGCAAAAAGTTAGCACAAATCTCGGCCGAAAAATTCGGCATGACCTTTGCTAATTTTTTGACCTAGGAGTGCCCATTTCTCAACCGAAATGGAAGTGAATCGACACTTCGGGAGAAATGGGCAACTCAAATGAAATCCCTGCAAGACAAAACACCCCATCCCCATATTGACAGCCCCATCCCCATATAACAGCAACACCATATAGCATATAACAGCACCATATGTAACAGGAGCACCATATAGCATACAACAGCAGCACCATGCATGTAACAACACCAACACAGCAAGCAGTAGCAGCATAGCAAGCACCAGCAAGCTTAGCAAGCAGTAGTAAGAACCAACAGATACATGTATAAGAACTTTAAAAACTTAAAAATTTACATCATTATACACTTAAAACACTGAGCACTTTAAACCTCCAGCTAACCCAACAACTAATCCTTGACTATATACACTTGTACACATTACATACACCATGCCTGATTGATATATATGTGGAAAACGACAAGAACATACTCTATTTATAGATATATATACTTGTACACTATTTACACTTTACATACACACTTTACATACTCTATTAATTTTAACTACAAGAACATCTTAGAATTAATTGTAACTACAAAAACTCCAAGAAGCAATGTGTGTGTGCCTGTATACATACTCCATGAACTAATTACACTCCAGGAATAAGATAGAAAGCAGCTGCAGTATAACTGAAGCATAAAATCCATGGTTTGTGTATAACTGAAGCATAAAATAAACCAGAATATTTTTTGAAGCACTACTCTGTAATTGTGCTACTCTGTAATTGTGCACTGCCCTTCTCTGGATCAAGCCAGGCACTACTCTGTCAAAGCCAGGAAACAATACTAGTAGCACACAAGGTGTCCTATTTTTATTCTTATTCTATGAGCTAGCTCTGCCTCCAAAAGAGTATTATTGATACACTCTAAAACATGTTAGCTAGTTAAATAGTACTATACAATGTGATTTTTTTAGAGAACCTAGAAAATTCCTAACACATTTTAACTTCAGATGTATTACAGAGACCATTTGCTGAATACATCAAGCAGCAAGAAGGCAGTATTAACAGTACTCTGAATTTAGCACTACTCTGAACATCCATGCATGTACTCTGAATTCAAACCAGCATGGATAATTGAATGGTTCAAACCGGCATGGAGGCATTCCACTAGGATCATAGTCAGTAAACAATAGTATTTTGGCCAAGGTTTTTACCTCAGGTAAATAAAGGCACATTTACACATCTCTAAAAGGGATTGGTAACCAATTAAAATTCACCCCTCTAGAGAAACAATGCAGGCAGAGGTACCCCTCTAGAGAAAAATTCTGCCTCAAAGCATGTGTTTAGGCTGTACAACTTTTTATGGTATATGTTCTGCCTCAAAGATTCAGAAGCAAGTACAACTTTGTATGGTATATGTTCTTGCTGTCTAGCAACTTTTGAGAGCGATCCCTAACAACAATACTGTCAGGCAGTACAAGATGGTGAAAGAACTTGCTTGAAGCCCTTTGCGGTTCAACTGCTTGACATTGGCTACTATCTGAATTCTGAAGCTACTATCTACACAATTCTAAAGCTTGCAGAGTACAAGTACTATCTGAATATACACTGAATTCTAGTACAAGTACAAGTACAAAGCAGACAGAGCAGAGCAGACAGAATTCTAAAGCTTGCAGAGTACCTTGTACTATCTGAATATACACTATCTGAATATACACAATTCTAAAGCTTGCAAGTACTATCTGAATATACACTGAATTCTATCTGAATATACACAATTCTAAAGCTTGAAGAGTACAAGTACAAGTACAAAGCAGACAGAGCAGAGCAGACAGACAGAGCAGACAGAATTCTAATGTCGAGGGTACCTGCTGCTGCTGCGGTGATCGTCGACGACGAGGGTGGCGGCGGTGCTCCTGCTGCAGGCGGGGCGGCGGCGGGCCTCCTCCTCCACGGGCTCTAGCGCGGTGGTGGTGCGGTGGTGTCAGCCTCCTCCTCCACGGGCTTCAACGCGGCTCCGGCAGCGTGGCGGTGGTGGCTCCTCCTCCACGGGCTTCAGCACGGCGGTGGCGGTGGCGGGCCTCCTCCTCCACGGGCTTTAGCGCGGCGGTGGCGGCTCCGGCAGCGAGGGCGGCTAGGCTAGCTAGGGTTTGTGCGCGGTGAGCGAGGCTAGGAACTGTGTGAAGAATCGAATGGAGAAGGGGATTAGCAGGAGAAAGGCCAAACCGTTTATTTGGCTAAGTCCACAGGTTCTGTGGCGCATTTCGGTAGTATGTTCTGTGGCGCATACTGCCAAAATGCGCCACAAAACCTGTGGACTTAGTACAAAACACAGCGCGCGTGGTAGTATGACAAGATCACACACTTGCCTTAGTGGTCTCTGCTTGCTTGTGCCATTGTAAACCTAGGGCAACCAGGTTCGAATCCCTGGCTGTCTCAAACTTTTTTTATTTTTTTTTAAATATTTTTAATTATAGATATGTTTAAAATAAAGCAAGAACATATACAAACATTCATATTTATTCAAAAAACTCTCTCCCCGGACATATACAATCATGTGATGTGTTTTTAATTATATATGTTTAAAATAAAGCAAGAACATATACAAACATTCACATTTATTCAAAAATCTCTCTCCCTAAACATATACAATCTTGTGATGTGTCGAGCTAGCGTCTCTTCACAATCTTCTTGCCCTTTTTCGTTGCGGTTGAATATTTTATCTCGTGCACTTTGAGATTTATTCTTGTGAATGGACAACCTTTAGTAGGCAGTGTGGTCCTCCTTCTTACTTTAGTAGTAGTAGGCATATCAAAGTACTTGTCGAATTCCTCTTCGATCTTCGGGTCGTCGTTTTTGTCGAAGTTTTGCTTGTTGGCGGCTCCTTCCATTCTGATGTTGCTCCTCTTGCCCCTCCTAACTACAACACGGTTGGGCTTTGACGGGTCGGTAATAAAAAAGCATTGATCAACTTGGCTAGCGAGTACCCAAGGCTCATTTTTTGTGGAGGCATTCTTTGTTGATTTGGCATCTGGTATAACCATTGTGGTGAAATAGCGGCCTTATTTTTCCATGTTCTTGTCCCATCTAACACGGAACATCAGTACGATCTCTCCACAGTAGTCGAGCTCCCATATCTCCTTGATCCTTTCGTAGAATCTTTCCATCACAGTAGTCTCGTCATCAGCAAAGGATAACATAGTTACTCCTGAGTTTTGATATTCACTATTCTTGTCATTTTCCTCGGTGTAGAATCTGTAACCGTTGATGTCGTATGACTGATAGGTCCTTAGGTTGTGCCCTGGGCCCTGCGACAAGGAGAATATGAGTTTTTGATCTTTCGTAGAAGGCGTCTGTGGGGGATTGTCTAGTTGCCTTTTCTTGAACCAACCAGTGAAGCTGGAGTTGTGCTCTCTAGTTACGTCTCCCTTCTTCCTCGGCCGGCCCTGGTCGACGTACTCTTGCTCGATTAAGCTTCAGGTTTTCTTGACCCAAGGCCGACCACTTCAATGTGTTGTAGCGCGACTCGGTGTGCCCTTTCAAAATCAGTGCGTCGACCATCAATGCCGACATGTAGTGAGCGGCAGCCCTCGTGGTGACCATATCCACCGAGCCTGCCGAGGTGCTTCTTTGTGGGTATTCCAACATCCTCGTTCTTAGTGGTTAGATAATTCTGGCAGAAGGAGATGCACTCGTAGATCAGAAAGCCCTTGGCTATGCTTCCATCTTGACGAGACCTGTTGCGAATGAATCCTTTGATGACACCGTTTAGCCTTTCAAACGGCATCATGTTGTGCAGGAATGTCGGCCCGAGCTGGATGATGTCGTCCACGACATGTATAAGCAGATGCACCATGATGTCGAAGAATGCGGGGGGGGGGGGGGGAGGGGGGAAGTAAATCTCAAGCTTGCATAGTATCATCACGATCTCTTCCTGTACCCTGTCGAGCTGCTTCACACCGATCGACTTCCTAGATATGACGTCGAAAAAGTTACAAAGGCCAAACAACGTCTCACGGACATGCTCGTCCATTATCCCGCGGATCGCAACGGGGAGTATCTGCGTCATCAGCACGTGACAGTCGTGAGACTTCATACCGCTAAACCTCTTCTTCGCCATGTCCAGATATCTGCTTATCTTCCCCGAGTAACCATGAGGAACTTTCACTCCTAAAAAACTGCTCGAGCTCCTCCAGACTCAGAGTGAAGCAGGCAGCGCGAAGCACCACCTCATTCTTCTTAACTCTTTTGCGACGACCTTGAGTCCCTTCCTGATGATCATCATCATCATCACTATCAGGGTACTGAAGATCTTTCTTTATGCCAGGCAATTTAAGGTCCTTTCTTGCTTTTGGCCCATCCTTGGTCCTCTCCGGCATGTTCAGTAGAGTGCCAAGCAGACTCTCGGTAACGTTCTTCGTGATGTGCATTACATCGAGGCTATGGGGAGTGTGAAGGACCTTCCAATACGGCAGGTCACAGAAAACAGACCTTGCTTTCCATACACCCAGCAGCGGCTTTGTCCTCGGTCGTTTTTTTCCAGGCACGGGGCAATCTACCCAATTATTCAAAAGCTCCTCGATTTATTCGTCGCTCCTCGGACGCGGGGCTCTTTCGAGCTTGTCCTTACCATTGAACAGGTCACCACGTTTTCTCCACAGGTGATCCATGCGGAGCCACTTTCGAGTACCTTGGAACACGGTTTTCAAAGACCCGGGATTCCTTGGTAGCTGGAGATGTGGTGTCTTATCCATGCACTTGACGCATGCATTGTGTCCGTGGTTCACCTGGGCTGATACATATGCGTAACCAGGATAATCCTGCACGGTCGTGAGCAACGCGGCTCTTAGATGGAAATATTCTTTAGTGTAGGCGTCCCACGTACGGGTCGGCGTCTCCCACAAGCTGGCTAACTCCTCTCTCAATAGCCCGAGATAGAGATGCATATCGATACCTGGTTGTTTCGGCCCCTGAATAAGAATGCTCATGTGTACATACCTTTGCTTCGTGCATAGCCACGGGGGGAGGTTGTATGGCCATACAAACACGGGCCAGGTACTATGCGTGTGATGGCTCAATGCACGGCGCCCAGAAAAATGCTTGATGGCGGTGTTGATGTAGAGCTCGTTGGGAACCCCAAGAGGAAGGTATGATGAGCACAGCAGCAAGTTTCCCTCAGTTATGAAACCAAGGTTTAATCGAACCAGTAGGAGCAAGGAAACACCTCAAAGGTGTTACTAGCTGAGCTTTGGCAGGGCGCACTACCGGTGCTAGTAGCAACGTGGAGACCTGCACAACACAACCACAGAACTTTGTCCCCAACTTGCGATGAGGTTGTCAATCTCACTGTCTTTTGCAGAAAACAAAGGATTAAACGTATCGAATGGAAAGAAGTAAAAGTTTGCAGAAAGTAAACACAAGGCAGAAACAGTTTATAAATTGTATGTAAAGAAAAAGGACCGGGATCCATAGTTCACTAGAGGTGGCTCTCCTTAGATACATAACATGCCGGGTGAACAAATTACAGCGGGGCAATTGACAAACACCGAGAAAGCAATACATGCATATACTAATCATCTTGACTCCTTTGAGACTTGATTGGGCAATACAACATAATACATAGACCGCAATCCAACTACATCTATGACTAGTAATCCACCTTCAGGTTATCATCCGAACC
Source organism: Avena insularis (assembly GCA_023614405.1). Classification (NCBI taxonomy): domain Eukaryota; kingdom Viridiplantae; phylum Streptophyta; class Magnoliopsida; order Poales; family Poaceae; genus Avena; species Avena insularis. The sequence continues at coordinate 205,364,192 of CM042694.1, forward strand.
CCCTCCAGTATTAAGTTGCAAGCAACAGATTATTGCTTTACGAACTGCGTGTAAGGTAAACAATACGATTGCTCAATGAACAAAAGATGTTGTTTTCTCCCTAGTAGCAACAGCACATCTAGTACCTTAGAGATTTATGTCACTTCCCCAGATTACCAGAGGCATGAACCCACTATCGAGCATAAATACTAACTCTTGGAGTTGCTAGCATCTACTTCGCCAAGATAGCTACTAACAACGGAAAGCATGCAAGATCTCAAATAACAAAGACATGATAGAATCAATAATCAATCTGAAATAGCATCTCAATATCCATCGGATCCCCGCAAACACAACATGTAAGAATTACAAATAGATGATCTTGATCATGAACGAAGCTCACAAGATCTAAACATGAAAGCACAAAGGAGGAGAAACCAGCCATCTAGCTACTACATGGATCAGTAGTCCAAGGATGAACTACTCACGCATCACACCGGAGGCTTGCATGGTGATGAAGAAGGCCTCCAGGGTGAATTCCCCTCTCCAGCAGGGTGCCGAGAAGAGCTTCAGATCCCTCCCCCGATCTAGGGACAGAGACGATGGCGGCTACAGACTCTTTCGTGGATTTTTGACCGGGTCCTTAGGGTTTTGTCCCGAGGGAAACTTATAGGTGGAAGGAGAGGCCGAGGGGTCTGGGGCGGCAGACCACCCCAGCGCGGCAGCCCGACCGCTGGCCAGGTGGTGTGGCCGGCCCCCAGCCCTTCTCCGTCTCGTATTCTGGCACTTGATCCCTTCCGGAAAAATAGGCACTTTGGCTTTTGTCCCGTCCAATTCCGAGAATATTCATTTTCTGACTTTTCTAGAACCAAAAACAACAGAAAACAGGCAGCTGGCACTGTGGCTCTTGTTAATAGGTTAGTCCAAGAAATCATAATAAAAGTACTCCAAAGTTGGAACAAAACACAAGAAAGTGGATAAAACTAAGCATGGAATATCAAAAATTATAGATACATTTGCAATGTATCAACATCCCCAAGCTTAACTCCTGCTCGTCCTCGAGTAGGTAAGTGATAAAAAGAAATATTTTTTTAGGTGACATGCACCATCAAAGACTTGATCAAAGAATTTGCAAAACATTCAAGGATGGGATCATAGTACTTCAATCATAACATGAAATACAAAGTTCTAGCAATAAGCAAAGAAACTATGATGCAACATGAAAAGGCACAAACAAAAGAATCATGAATAACAATGCTTTGCAAGACGTTTGTTTGTTTCACATAAAGAAAACATAGCATAATAGTATTCAGCTTGTCCCTCAATAGAGTAGCAAATATTCATGCATAGGACACCTTCAAAGTTCATAAGAGTGACTATATACAATAGTTTCGAACAAGCAATAACAAGTTATGCATCAATCAACTAGTCTTGGGACAATGCACATAGAACTAAGAATGGACACTATGCTCTCAAAGTAGTGCATAAAGATAGAAGGTGGAGACTCAATATAAGTGGAAGAAAGGCCTTTATAAAAGGAAGTAGGGATTCAAGTCTCATAAAGAGCTTCCAAAAATTATGGTACTTATAGCTTTCAGCTCTCATTGCCCCTATCATAAGCATCTTGAAGGTGATTAAGGTTAAAGTGACACAACTAAGAGGATATGCTTGACAAGTTATAAACCGAAATCTCATGCCCCTTACTTACGAAGACCGATCCTCATGCTACTCAACTTCAGTCACGAGTAAGCTCTTGTCATTGTAAGTACATGTGTATCATTAAGAATCGCTAACGGGTACCCTTGCACATGATACGGGATCTTTCCCATAATCAAAATGACAAGGCAAGCAGACAATGAGCATCTCAGCGATCTTTTTATTTGCTATTTGCATGGGTTTTTATTGAGGATGCTTCATAGAGTGCTCATTATGGTGATGCTGCAAGTTTCCACCATGATTAGGCATGGCTTAGGCTAGCGACCCAGACGTTTCTCTAACACACATACAAACTCCATGATCTTACAAGTTCCACTTTTATTTCACACCGCCGGGATCCGTAAGCAAAAGAACATGATATCAACGGGGTACAAAGTACATGTGCAATGTTGAAAGCGTTCCCCATGAAACATGGTTCTTCTAATTTCAACTTATAAAGCGCAAGCATATACGCAACAAAGAAGGACCCAATGGTTCAAGTTTATTAAGGGCAAGTAAAGTAAGGTGTGCCATCAAGTTCGTGAGAGCTTTAATCACTAGTTTTCTCATAACAAGTGGAAGGTAAATAAAAGCATGAATATACTTGGAATAGCATAAGCTAGTAGGTAGGTATGGTGGACTCTTTGTAATAACTTGGTTTAGGGAGTTGGATGCATGAGTGGAACTCATACTTTGTTGTGGAGGCTAGCAAAAGACTGGGAGCGACAAACTAAGAGAGCAATAATGGCCATAATCATGCAGAGCGACAAAACATCATTGATCAAAGCATAAAGTGATACTACAAGTTGAAAACTAAAGGATCATAAAGGCTATGGCGACTTTGGATAGTCATAACATGGTGTGAGCATGCGCCAAGTCAACCCAAATAAAGCATCAAAGGAGAATACCACTATACTATGCTTTAATATACTAAAACAACGCATGATTCATCCAAGGCACATTAAGCAATCTCAATTGTTTATAACAAGTCATGCTACAGCAAAGAATACTAAGCATAAATCCAAAACAATATCAAGCACGGCATGACAAAGCATAGCCACAGTCAAAAACGAGCTCTTTTTACCACATAAGTATGAACTTTCCTACTCTTTTCCAAACCAAACCAAACTATTTGCAAACCAAAGTGTGAAAGAGGGGGTCCAACCAAATTATTCAGAAAAATAAACAAACCAAGCAAACTAAAAAACAAAACAAAAACGAAAAAGAAGATGCTCCAAGAGAAACACAACTGTGCACGAAACAATAAAAATGTAGCGTTTGGAAGAAACCTGGGATTTTTATTGATGAAGAAGGGGATGCCTTGGGCATCCCCAAGCTTTGACGCTTGTACTTCTTGGGGTGACACGTGTGGCATCCCCAAGCTTAAGCTTTAGTCCATCCTTCATCTCATTACTCATTCCTTCCATACACCTGAAAATTTTCCTCCATACAAAACTTCACACAATCTCATTAGCAACATTAGTGCAATTAAGATAAATAAGTCTCAAGGTTCAGTTCTAACACCAAATAAACTTCCATTAGAACACTAGCTACTGTAGCACTTCCCTCAAAAAGCTCAATTCCCCAAAGGAACTCAAGAAGGAACCAACAAGAAGCAAATGCAGAAAATGGCAGAAATCTGTCAAAACAGACCAGCAGGTAAAGACGAATTTTTTCGAATACCTTCTGTTGCTCAAATCAAAAGGTGTTGAACTAACGAAAGTTAGATAACAACCTGGGGCAGAAGCACAAAACATTACAGCTCAATCCTACGTACAGAGCTCTCTCGGGAATTTTTTCGGTGAAGCACAGAAATCTGTTTCGGGACAGGAACTTCCCCATTCATTACTTCACTCTCATTAGAGGTTTCTTTTGGCACAAAAAGCAAATAAAAAGGATAAGGAGAGGTTATTACAGAGGTAATAACTTCCAATACTCATCTAAAACTCTTGGGTTATCTCCCAACAAGTACTTTTCTTTAACGCCTTTAAGTTAGGCATAAGAAGCAAAGAAAGAATCAAGTGTTCTCAAATGAAGAAGCATTAAAACCAACTTTCTTGCCCTTACCTCTCTTATTTTTATTCTTAACCTTTGGGAAAATGTGATTGTTTGGTGGAGAAGAAAGGTGCATGGTCCCCTTTCCCACATCTATTATTGCTCCAAGGAGTTCTAATAGGGATCTTCCAAGTGTAATTTGTCCTTTTCCTGCACATTCAATAACAAGATAATCAGTAGAAATCATTTTCCCAAGGATCTTTGTAAACACTCCTTCAGCTATTCCAATAGGAAATAAGGTAGCATTATTAGCAAGAGATATTTCTTTTCCTCCTTTAGTAAGCCCCCAAAGATTCAAAGATTCATAAATATCTTTGGGCATAAGACGAAATTCAGACATGATATCACAGCGGGCTTGAAAAGTTTCAGTGTTTATCTCAATCTTTACTGTAGGGAGCCACTTTGATGGTTCAGAATTTATTGGAACATAATTGTGATGCTCCCTAAGCGTATTATAGCACCCTTCTAATCTAATAGTGCTAGCCTCAAGAGTGTTCAACCTAGCAAATATTTTTGCGAAAGAAGTATCAGTTTGGCTAGGCAAATTGTAAGTGAGGATCAATTTCTTTATAGCATTAATGGCATCATCCTCATTACTTTGGAGGAAATCTCTTCCAGCAATAGCATCTAAAGCATATCTATAGCAAAGAGCAATCCCAAGGTAAAAATGCTAAGGAACAAGCCTTGAATCATTTTAGGCTCGGTCTTTTCATGTAGATCAGAGATTCTATACCAAGCTTCCTTAAAACTTTCCTCAATTCCTTGTTTAAAAGTGAGAATCATTTCCTCGGATGACATAGTGATTGGAGCAAGGCTAGACATAGTGGCAGCTCAAGATTGGAACTAATTTTTTTTGTGTTTTCAAATAAGAAAGCAAACAAGTAAAACTAATTTTTTTGTGTTTTTTGAAGAACAAAACAAGCAAACAAGGAAAAAAGAAGCTAAGCAAAACAAAAACAACAAAGTAAAGAGATTGGTTATGAGGGACTCCCCTTGTGAAGATGTCCTTGACTCCCCGGCAACGGCGCCAGAAAAATGCTTGATGGCTCAATGCACGGCGCCCAGAAAAATGCTTGATGGCGGTGTTGATGTAGAGCTCGTTGGGAACCCCAAGAGGAATGTATGATGAGCACAGCAGCAAGTTTCCCTCAGTTATGAAACCAAGGTTTAATCGAACCAGTAGGAGCAAGGAAACACCTCAAAGGTGTTACTAGCTGAGCTTTGGCAGGGCGCACTACCGGTGCTAGTAGCAACGTGGAGACCTGCACAACACAACCACAGAACTTTGTCCCCAACTTGCGATGAGGTTGTCAATCTCACCGTGTTTTGCGGAAAACAAAGATTAAACGTATCGAATGGAAAGAAGTAAGAGTTTGCAGAAAGTAAACACAAAGCAAAAAGAGTTAATAAATTGTATGTAAAGAAAAAGGACCGGGATCCATAGTTCACTAGAGGTGGCTCTCCTTAGATAGATAACATGCTGGGTGAACAAATTACAGCAGGGCAATTGACAAACACCGAGAAAGCAATACGTGCATATACTAATCATCTTGACTCCTTTGAGACTTGATTGGGCAATACAACATAATACATAGACCGCCATCCAGCTGCATCTATGACTAATAATCCACCTTCCGGTTATCATCCGAACCCCCTCCAGTATTAAGTTGCAAGCAACAGATTATTGCTTTACGAACTGCATGTAAGGTAAACAATACGATTGCTCTATGAACAAAAGATCGTTGTTTTCTCCCTAGTAGCAACAGCACATCTAGTACCTTAGAGATTTATGTCACTTCCCCAGATTACCAGAGGCATGAACCCACTATCGAGCATAAATACTAACTCTTGGAGTTGCTAACATCTACTTGGCCAAGATAGCTACTAACAACGGAAAGCATGCAAGATCTCAAATAACAAAGACATGATAGAATCAATAATCAATCTGAAATAGCATCTCAATATCCATCAGATCCTCGCAAACACAACATGTAAGAATTACAAATAGATGATCTTGATCATGAACGGAGCTCACAAGATCTAAACATGAAAGAACAAAGGAGGAGAAACCAGCCATCTAGCTACTACATGGATCCGTAGTCCAAGGGTGAACTACTCACGCATCACACCGGAGGCTTGCATGGTGATGAAGAAGGCCTCTAGGGTGAATTCCCCTCTCCGGCAGGGTGCTGGGAAGAGCTTCAGATCCCCCCGATCTAGGGACAGAGATGACGGTGGCTACAGACTCTTTCGTGGATTTTTGATTGGGTCCTTAGGGTTTTCGTCCCGAGGGCAACTTATAGGCGGAAGGAGAGGCCGAGGGGTCTTTGGGGCGGCAGACCACCAGCACGGGCAGGCCTGGTCACATGTGGTGCGGTGGCCCCAGCCCTTCTCCGTCTCGTATTTTGGCACTTGATCCCTTCCGGAAAAATAGGCACTTTGGCTTTTGTCCCATCTAATTTCGAGAATATTCATTTTCTGACTTTTCTGGAACCAAAAACAACAGAAAACATGCAGCTGGCACTGTGGCTCTTGTTAATAGGTAAGTCTAAGAAATCATAATAAAAGTACTCCAAAGTTGGAACAAAACACAAGAAAGTGGATAAAACTAAGCATGGAACATCAAAAATTATAGATACATTTGCAATGTATCAGCGTGCTACTCTGGTTTCTAAAAGGATTGAGTCCATCGGTGCTCATACCCAGCCTGACATTCCTTGCATCGCCCCCGAACTCTTCGAACTCGATGTCTAATGCGTTCCACTAGCTAGCGTCTGAAGGGTGTGTCAGGATCTTGCCCTTCTCTGGATCATCTTCGTGTTTCTCTCTTTCCGCGTGCCATTGCATGAGCTTTGCTTCCTTAGGATCTATGAAATATCGCTGCAGACGAGGGGTGATAGGAAAGTACCATACCACTTTTCGAGGAACTCTCTTGTTCCCTATCTTGTACCGTCCTTGGCCACACACCGGACAAGTGGTTCTATCCGCGTACTTGTTCCGATAAAGTGCGCAATCATTGATGCATGCGTGGTATTTAATGTGTGGTAGGTTGAGAGGGCACACGATTTTCTTGGCCTCCTCGATACTTGTTGGCAATGTGTTCACCTTAGGAAGTCGGTCGTGCCAGTATTCCATGTTCGTGTTGAAGCTCACATCGGTCCATTTGTGTTTGGCCTTCATCTCTAGAGCCTTGAGCGTTACACTCAAACATGTATCCTCGGGGCGACACCCAGGATACAATGGAGTCATCCTGTCTACCTCCATTTGGGCCAGCTTGGCTTTCTCTCTGGCTGCAGCTTTGTCGTTGCTCGTCTCCTTGAGGAGCAGTTCTTGAACATGAGGGTCCTGCAAGATTGAAGTTAGCAGCGCCTGTGTGTTCGTGTCTTCTCCTTCTTCATGATCATGCCCGTCGTCATCTCCTTCTCCATGCTGATCATGCCCGCCGGCATCTCCTTTGTCATGATGATCATGCCCGCTGGCATCTCCTTTGTCATGATGATCATGCTTGGTAGACTCTTCGTATTCTCGCACGCCCATGTCTTCGTGACCACCACCATGTCCTGCCGGCGCCTCATTGAGGTTGCGCATGAAACCGCGCCTAAGCAGGTGACCCTCCAATTGTCCAGATTCAGGGTCGATCCAGCGCTGCAGTTTGCATGTTCGACATGGACATCTTATCATGGTTTTGTTGTTCAGAATCATGTCCTCCTTCGCGCCTTTCTTGTACTTAGCAAGTCAACCTTTGCTCATCGTGAGGACCATGGTTGCCTGAGCGGTCAAAACAGAGAGTATAGGTGAGAACCACACCATATGAACACACACATGCATGAATGCTAGCCGGAAAAAATTCGGCATGACCTTTCCTAAAATTAGGACATATGGGTAGTGCAAAAATTTGCTGAAATGGAAATGAATCAACATTTCGGCAAACATCCATGCAACCACACCGGCCGGGCCCGACAACAGCAAGCAAACAACAAAAAGCTTCCTCTCATTGCAAACATTCATGCACCACACACAAGCATCGTCTCGCCATGGATCGCACACACACACCGCCCACGCGACAAGCTTCACCTACATGTTCATGATGGCCAAGTACTCACCTATAGTAGACACAATAACAGCGAGACGAGACCGCGCGATGAGAGAGTGTGGACAAATAGATCTACAATGCAAGTTGGTGGAGAGGAAATTAGTAAACCAATAGAGATGTGAAAGAGAAAAGTAAGGAACTTTTAGATCTAGAAGTTGGAGCGAAGCTTCCACTTACCAATCTATGGATTAAAGTAGGTTTAGATAAAAGAAAATGGAGAAACTATGGGCAAGATGGGGTGTGAGGGAGGACGAAGACGAGTTGGGAGGAGGTAGAGATGTGAAATGGGTGGTGGATAGATAGATAAGAAAGCTAGCTCTTGTCACCTTTCTAACATGGATCTGGACGCCCTCATCTATGGCGCATATGGAGGAAATGCGCCACAGATGCTGAAACTTCTGTGGCGCATAAGTCCATATGCGCCACAGAAGTGGGTGAATAAGATTCCCTGTGTGGGGCCCACCTCCAAGTTCTGTGGCGCATGTTGGACTTATGCGCCACAGAAGTGAAACACATCTGTGGCGCATATGTCAACATGCGCCACAGAACTTGGGTGAATTAGATTCTGTGGTGGGGCCCTCCTCCATGTTCTGTGGCGCATGAGGGAATATGCGCCACAAGTTGCCTCTTCTATGGCGCATATTTCAGAATGCGCCACAGAATTTGGATCATGACACCCTGGTCGGCGGGTCCCACCAATCTTCTGTGGCGCATGTTCTAGACAATGCGCCACAGAACTTCCAATCTTCTATGGCACATGCTTTCTGGTGCGCCACTGATGTTTTCCTGTGGCGCATCGTTTGGCATATGCGCCACTAAACATCTTGTCTATCTATAGGTTGTTTCCTAGTAGTGCATGCAATGACACTGGTAGATCCATATGTGGTTCATGAATAGAACAGACATGCACTGACACTGGGTGTGGTTCATGAAAAGAAGAGACATGCAATGACACTGGTGGGCCCATCCTTATGTTGTTCATGAGAAGAATAGACAGGCAATGACACTGGTGGATCCTTATGTGGTTTGTTTAGAGGAACAAACATGCAATGACACCGGTGGATCTACATGTGGTTTATGGAAGTAACACACATGCAATGACACTGGGTGTGGTTCATGAAAAGAACAGACATGCAATGACACTGGTAGATCCTTATGTGGTTCATGAAAAGAACAGACATGCAATGACACTAGTGGATCCTTATGTGGTTTGTTTAGAGGAACAGACATGCAATGACTCTAGCCGTGGTTCATGAAAAGAACAGACATGCAATGACTCTAGCCATGGTTCATGAAAAGAACATACATGCAATGACACTGGTGGATCCTTATGTGGTTTATGGAAGGAACAGACATGCAATCACACCGGTGGATCCATATGTGGTTTATGGAAGTAACACACATGCAATGACACTGGGTGTGATTCATGAAAAGAATAGACATGCAATGACACTGGTAGATCCATATGTGGTTCATGAAAAGAACAGACATGCAATGACACTGGTGGTTCCTTATGTGGTTTGTTTAGAGAAACAGACATGCAATGACTCTAGCCGTGGTTCATGAAAAGAACAGACATGCAATGACACCGGGTGTGGTTCATGAAAAGAACAGACATTCAATGACTTATGTGGTTTGTTTATAATAACACACATGCAATGACACCGGGTGTGGTTCATGAAAAGAACATATAGGCAATGACACTGGTGGATCCTTATGTGGTTTGTTTAGAAGAACACGCATGCAATGACACTGGGTGTGGTTCATGAAAAGAACATACACGCAATGACACTGGTGGATCCTTATGTGGTTTGTTTAGAGGAACAAACATGCAATCACACTAGGTGGATCCATATGTGGTTTATGGAAGTAAAATATATGCAATGACACTAGCTATGATTCATGAAAAGAACAGACATGCAATGACACTGGTGGATCCTTATGTGGTTCATGAAAAGAACCGACAGGCAATGACACTGGTGGATCCTTATGCGGTTTATTTAGAAGAACACACATGCAATGACACTGGGTGTGGTTCATGAGAAGAACACACACGCAATGACACTGGTGGATCCTTATGTGGTTTGTTTAGAGGAATAGACATGCACTGACACCGGTGGATCCACAAGTGGTTTATGGAAGTAAAAGACATGCAATGACACTGGTAGATCCTTATGTGGTTCATGAAAAGAACAGACATGCAGTGAAACTGGGTGTGGTTCGTGAATAGCACAGACATGCACTAACACTGGGTGTGGTTCATGAAAAGAACAGACATGCAATGACACTGGTGGGCCCATCCTTATGTGGTTCATGAAAAGAACATACCGGCAATGACACTGGTGGATCCTTATGTGGTTTGTTTAGAAGAACACACATGCAATGACATCGGTGGATCCACATGTAGTTTATGGAAGTAAAAGACATGCAATGACACTGGTAGATCCTTATGTGGTTCATGAAAAGAACAGACATGCAGTGAAACTGGGTGTGGTTCATGAATAGAACAGACATGCACTGACACTGGGTGTGGTTCATGAAAAGAACAGACATGCAATGACACTGGTGGGCCCATCCTTATGTGGTTCATGAAAAGAACAGACATGCAATGACACTGGTGGATCCTTGTGTGGTTTGTTTATAGAAACAGGCATGCAATGACTCTAGCCGTGGTTCATGAAAATAACAGATATGCAATGACACCGGGTGTGGTTCATGAAAAGAACAGACATGCAATGACTTATGTGGTTTGTTTAGAATAACACACACGCAATGACGCTGGGTGTGGTTCATGAAAAGAACATATATGCAATGACACTGGTGGATCCTTATGTGGTTTGTTTAGAAGAACACGCATGCAATGACACTGGGTGTGGTTCATGAAAAGAACATACACGCAATGACACTGGTGGATCCTTATGTGGTTTGTTTAGAGGAACAAACATGCAATCACACTAGGTGGATCCATATGTGGTTTATAGAAGTAAAAGATATGCAATGACACTAGCTGTGATTCATGAAACGAACAGACATGCAATGACACTGGTGGATCCTTATGTGGTTCATGAAAAGAACCGACAGGCAATGACACTGGTGGATCCTTATGTGGTTTGTTTAGAAGAACACACATGCAATGACACTAGGTGTGGTTCATGAGAAGAACACACACGCAATGACACTGGTGGATCCTTATGTGGTTTGTTTAGAGGAACAGACATGCAATGACACCGGTGGATCCACATGTGGTTTATGGAAGTAAAAGACATGCAATGACACTGGTAGATCCTTATGTGGTTCATGAAAAGAATAGACATGCAGTGAAACTGGGTGTGGTTCGTGAATAGAACAGACATGCACTGACACTGGGTGTGGTTCATGAAAAGAACAGACATGCAATGACACTGGTGGGCCCATCCTTATGTGGTTCATGAAAAGAACACACAGGCAATGACACTGGTGGATCCTTATGTGGTTTGTTTAGAAGAACACACATGCAATGACACTAGTGGATCCACATGTAGTTTATGGAAGTAAAAGACATGCAATGACACTGCTAGATCCTTATGTGGTTCATGAAAAGAACAGACATGCAGTGAAACTGGGTGTGGTTCATGAATAGAACAGACATGCACTGACACTGGGTGTGGTTCATGAAACGAACAGACATGCAATGACACTGGTGGGCCCATCCTTATGTGGTTCATGAAAAGAACAGACATGCAATGACACTGGTGGATCCTTATGTGTTTTGTTTAGAAGAACACACATGCAATGACACTGGGTGTGGTTCATGAAAAGAACACACATGCAATGACACTGGTGGATCCTTATGTGGTTTGTTTAGAGGAACAGACATGCAATGACACCGGTGGATCCACGTGTGGTTCATGAGAAGAACACACATCCAATGACTCTAGTAGATCCTTATGTGGTTCATGAAAAGAACTGACATGCAGTGACACTGGGTGTGGTTCATGAAAAGAACAGACATGCACTGACACTAGGAGTGGTTCATGAAAAGAACAGACAGGCAATGACACTGGTGGATCCTTATGTGGTTTATGGAAGGAACGGACATGCAATCACACCGGTGGATCCACATGTGTTTTATGGAAGTAACACACATGCAATGACACTAGCTGTGGTTCATGAAAAGAATAGACATGCAATGACACTGGTAGATCCTTATGTGGTTCATGAGAAGAACACACACGCAATGACACTGGTGGATCCTTATGTGGTTTGTTTAGAGGAACAAACATGCAATGACACCGGTGGATCCACATGTGGTTTATGGAAGTAAAAGACATGCAATGACACTGGTAGATACTTATGTGGTTCATGAATAGAACAGACATGCACTGACACTGGGTGTGGTTCATGAAAAGAACAGACATGCAATGACACTGGTGGGCCCATCCTTATGTGGTTCATGAGAAGAACAGACAGGCAATGACACTTGTGGATCCTTATGTGGTTTGTTTAGAGGAACAAACATGCAATGACACCGGTGGATCTACATGTGGTTTATGGAAGTAACACACATGCAATGACACTGGGTGTGGTTCATGAAAAGAACAGACATGCAATGACACTGGGTGTGGTTCATGAATAGAACAGACATGCACTGACACTGGGTGTGGTTCATGAGAAGAACAGACAGGCAATGACACTGGTGGATCCTTATGTGGTTTGTTTAGAGGAACAGACATGCAATGACACCAGTGGATCTACAAGTGGTTTATGGAAGTAACACACATGCAATGATACTGGGTGTGGTTCATGAAAAGAACAGACATGCAATGACACTGGTAGATCCTTATGTGGTTCATGAAAAGAACAAATATGCAATAACACTGGTGGATCCTTATGTGGTTTGTTTAGAGGAACAGACATGCAATGACTCTAGCCGTGGTTCATGAAAAGAACAGACATGCAATGACTCTAGCCGTGGTTCATGAAAAGAACAGACATGCATTGACACTGGTGGATCCTTATGTGGTTTATGGAAGGAACGGACATGCAATCACACCGGTGGATCCATATGTGGTTTATGGAAGTAACACACATGCAATGACACTGAGTGTGGTTCATGAAAAGAACAGACATGCAATGACACTAGTAGATCCTTATGTGGTTCATGAGAAGAACACACACGCAATGACACTGGTGGATCCTTATGTGGTTTGTTTAGAGGAACAGACATGCAATGACACCGGTGGATCCACATGTGGTTTATGGAAGTAAAAGACATGCAATGACACTGGTAGATCCTTCTGTGGTTCATGAAAAGAAAAGACATGCAGTGAAACTGGGTGTGGTTCATGAATAGAACATACATGCACTGACACTGGGTGTGGTTCGTGAAAAGAACAGACATGCAATGACACTGGTGGGCCCATCCTTATGTGGTTCATGAGAAGAATAGACATGCAGTGACACTGGTGGATCCTTATGTGGTTTGTTTAGAGGAACAGACATGCAATGACACCGGTGGATTCACAAGTGGTTTATGGAAGTAACACACATGCAATGACACTGGGTGTGGTTCATGAAAAGAACAGACATGCAATGACACTGGTAGATCCTTGTGTGGTTCATGAAAAGAACAGACATGCAATGACACTGGTGGATCCTTATGTGGTTTGTTTAGAGGAACAGACATGCAATGACTCTAGCCGTGGTTCATGAGAAGAACAGACATGCAATGACTCTAGTCGTGGTTCATGAAAAGAACAGACATGCAATGACTTATGTGGTTTGTTTAGAATAACACACATGCAATGACACTGGGTGTGGTTCATGAAAAGAACATATAGGCAATGACACTGGTGGATCCTTATGTGGTTTGTTTAGAAGAACACGCATGCAATGACACTGGGTGTGGTTCATGAAAAGAATAGACATGCAATGACACTGGTTGATCCTTATGTGGTTTGTTTAGAGGAACAGACATGCAATCACACTAGGTGGATCCATATGTGGTTTATGGAAGTAAAATACATGCAATGACACTGGCTGTGATTCATGAAAAGAACAGACATGCAATGAGACTGGTGGATCCTTATGTGGTTCATGAAAAGAACAGACAGGCAATGCCACTGGTGGATCCTTATGTGGTTGATGACCCAGAAGTATAGGGGGTGTATCACAGTATTTTCGAGGGAAGTGAAACCCAATTTATTGATTCGACACAAGGGGAGCCAAAGAATATTTATCAGCCTTAACAACTGAGTTGTCAATTCAGCTGCACCTGGAAACAATCTTGCTCACAACAGTTTATCAAGAGCAGTTTTGTAGTAGGAATAGTAAAGTAACAAGTAGTAAAGCAAAGATGTAGTAACAAAAGTAGTAAAGTGGGATTAGTCACGAAAGGTAGGTATAGGGATGGATGGACGGGCGTTGCATGGACAAGACAATCCACATAGCAATCAGAACATAGGGCAATTGCAGATAAATAAGATAAAGCATCCAAGTACTAGACAATCCTAGGCATGTGTTCCATATATAGTCATACGTGCTCGCAATGAGAACTTGCACAACATCTTTTGTCTTGCCAAATTTGCTTGCAGCGGGCCTCTAGGAACTACTAGCAATTAAGGTGCTCCTTTTAATAGAGCACCGGAGCAAAGCATTAGCGACTCCGTCAACACATGTGATCCTCACATCAAAGTCATTCCCTTCCGGTTATCCCGATTTCTGTAACTTCGGGGCCATAGGTTCCGGATAACAACGTGTGTATACAACTTGCAGATAAGACCAAGAACAATACTATCATAATGAATCAATAACATGTTCAGATCTGAAATCATGGCACTCGGGCCCTAGTGACAAGCATTAAGCACAACAAGTCGCAACAAAGTCATAAAGCACTAATAAAAGATACTCGGCACCATGCCCTAACAATCTGATGCCATTACATGAACAATCTCATCCAATCCCTACCATCCCCATTGCCTACAGCGGGGGATTAGTCACTCATAGATGGGGGAAACATGGATGGTCGATGGAGAAGCGATGGTGATGATGATGGCGATGATCTCTTCCAATTCCCCGTCCCGGCAGGGTGCTAGAACGGAGTTTCTGGTGCTGTTTCGTGGAATCTGGTGGTGGCGGCAGAGCGGAACTCCTTCTGGAAAAAAGTCGAACCCCCAAAGTTTTTAGGTCAGAAGGATCCTTATAGGCGAAGAGAGAGGCCGAGGGGGTGCCTGGGGGCCCACACCACCCCCTGGCGCGGCCTAGCCTGGCCCGCACGACCAGGTGGTGTGGCCACCCCCTATCTCTTCTCCGTCTCGTATTCTGGCTCCTAGAGTCTTCGGGTGAAATAGGATTTTTGGCATATTTTCCAGGATTTTTCCTGATAGTTGATTTTCTGCACAAAAAGTAGACACCAAGGCAATTCTGCTGAAAACAGCATCAGTCCGCATTAGTTGCATCCAAATCACACAAGTTTAGAGGAGAAACAATAGCAAAAGTGTTCAGGAAAGTAGATACGTTTTGGATGTATCAACTCCCCCAAGCTTAGCTTATTTCTTGTCCTCAAGCAATTTAGTTGAAACCTGAGTGCGATAAAAGAACTTTCACGAACACATTTGCTTCATATGATGTAAATATTCTCAGCAATGTGATCAACTACTTAGACAGTTCATAATAAAGAGTATGCAACTGAGTCTACTTAATAGTCATTGCAAGCTATGAAGAGATTCCAACTCAAGAATAATAAGTAGCATGAGGCACAAACATAAGCAACATTACAATGCTCATAAAAAGGTATGATAGAGTGGTATCTCGCTTGCCCTTTGATTATGAATATTAAGGCACCTCTGAAGTTCAAGTGATGACTAGAAGTAAAGATATCAAGGATACAAGCATCAAAGTCATAACAAAAATAATCAAGTAATGGAGCAAACACAAAGAATGACAACTATGCTCTCAAGAAGGTGCTCAAAGAATATGTGGAGACTCAACAAGTAGAAGAAAAGGTTTTGAATAATTTGAAAGGCTTCCAAATGCTGAAAGTATGGTACTCGTTAGCTTTGAGCTCTCATTGCCCCTATCATAAGCATCTTTAATGTGGTTAAGGTGAAAGTGACACAACTAAGAGGATATGCTTGACAAGTTATAAATTGAAGTCTCAAGCCCCTTACTTACGAAGACCGATCCTCATGCTACTCAACTTCGGTCACAAGTAAGCTCTTGTCATTTTAAGTATATACGTATCATAGAGAACCGCCAACAGGGTACCCCTTGCACATGACACGGGAGCTATCCCATAATCAAAATAACAAGGCAAGCAGACAATGAGCATCTCGGCGATCTTTTTATTTACTATGTGCGTAGATTTTTATTGAGGATCCTTCATAGAATGCTCATTATGGTTATGCTGCAAGTTTCCACCATGATTAGGCATGGCTTAGGCAAGCGGCCCAGGCGTTTCTCTAACATACATACAAACTCCATGATCTTACAAGTTCCACTTTTATTTCACACCGCCGGGATCCATAAGCAAAAGAACATGATGTCAACTAGGTACAAAGTACCTATGAAGCGTTGAAAGCGGTCCCCATGATACATGGTTCTGCTAACTTCAACTCATAAAGCGCAAGCATAGGCGCAACAAAGAAGGACGCAATGGTTCAGGTTTATTAAGTGCAAGAAAATAAAGTGTGCCATCAAGTTCGTGAGAGCTTTACTAACTAACTTTCTCATAACAAGCAAACATTTTATTCGGAAGAAAACAAGGCATATTGAATATGCACGGAGGTAGCAAATGATGCTAATGGGTAGGTATGGTGGACACTTTGGAAATATTTGGTTTAGGGAGTTGGGAACTTGAGTAAAACATACTTAGTGAAAGTGAAGGCTAGCAATAGTAAGGGAGCGATAAACAAGAGAGCAATAACTGTCATTATCATGCTTGCAACAAAACAGGACTACTCATGGCATGAAAGTGATTCAAGATCCTCAAGGCAAAATAATTCATCAAGGCTTAACTGATTATCATAGTCATGTGCATGCGTGAGCATGTGCCAAGTCAATTCAAATGAAACATTCAGAGGAGGATACCACGGTGTCATACCAATTTATGAATAGAGTAATGCAAGCAAACATTCATAAGACATGCTACAAACTATTAGCGAGCTGGAGCTAATCATAAGAAAGCAAGAACTATTAAGCATCCAAAGAAAACATACACTCTACATGAACGGACTAAGCATGCCCACAGTGATGAGTATATGTACAAAAATGAAAACAAATAGAGTCCGTTACCAGCCTCTTACCATGCCTCAAGTTGTCATTGATCCTCATTATTGCTCTTCACTTGTGTGGCTTGAATAATAATATGAAACCAATATCCACTGAGGACTGCCAAACCCTGAAGCAAACTCACAAAAACAAAAGAAGAACGACAAATATTTTTGGTGTTTTCGATTTTTAAACAAGAACCAAAAGGGAAAAACAAACAAAGCAAAATCTTTTTGGGTTTTTTGAATAGTTCAAACAAAGAAAAAAGGGAAAAGCAAACCAAGGCAAAAAGAAGAAGCAAACCAAAGAGAAACAACAGAAATATTTTTGGTCTTTTTGTGTTTTTAGAAAGCAAAAGCAAAGAAGAACGAAAACTAAAAAAGAGAACGAAAACATGAATATACAAAGTACCGACGCAACATAATATTAAGATGAGTGCGGTGTCGGCGTACCTCCCCCAAGCTTAGGCTTTTGGCCTAAGTGGGTATCAATCCCTATATGAATAGGGGTTCCAAGCGGGCGGATCTTGGTAAGAATGGTCGTAGTTGGGCCCATGAGAAGAAGAGGAAGCTCCCCAATCATAAGCGGGCTGCTGGTATGAAGACTCTCCCTCATTCGAGGGCTCGACCGAATCATCCGTGACCTCCCTTCTAGTGTCCTACTCCTGTTGGGAGAGCTCTCCCAAGTACGTGTCAAGATCCTCCTCAGTGAGGGACCATCCTTCCCTGTTATCAAGGTTAAACAAAACAGTGCGCAAAAAAAGAACAACACGCTTGGACTTGCTCTTTCTCCAACCAGCTTTGAGAAAGGTTATTTCATAAGATAACTCACTCAGACTAGCCCACGAGGAAACAAATTTATGCTGTATCATGGAATTAAAATCAAGCCTCTCTATGGGAAACTGTAGGTCTAGATGATGAGGCACTAAACCATGCAATGCTAGCAAACGAGAAGCAATGAGGCCTCCACAAATTCCACCTTTCTCACGGTTAGCAGCAAGACGGAAAGCTATCAAAGCACCCAAGTTGTAAGACCTATCTCGTCTAAGAGGAGCAGAGATAAATGCTAGATCAAACGAAGATAACTTATTGGCAGTTTTCGTAGCAAGAACACACTTGGCAATGAAGTAGGCAAAGTAGCGAATGGAGGGAAGATGAATGTTACGGATTTTTCCATTCTCCTTCGAGAAGCTACTCCCTTGACAAATTTCTACATATAAATCCATGAGTGGTTCCGGTCTCTCTTTAATCTTCCTACATGATCCCCATTGAGGTACCTTAATAGCCTGCATTAGAAACCAAAGTGTGGAAATCTTGTAGAATTCCTGCAGCTCTCAAGAACTCAGGGCATGGATAAATGGAGGGAAAAACTTCCTCCTCCTGATGGACCTTCATGACCTCAGGCACCCAAAGCTCATGTTGGTTTAGGTGGTGTTC
This sequence comes from Avena insularis, assembly GCA_023614405.1. NCBI lineage: Eukaryota > Viridiplantae > Streptophyta > Magnoliopsida > Poales > Poaceae > Avena > Avena insularis. The sequence goes on from CM042694.1 coordinate 205,382,696, forward strand.
ACTCATCTTCTATTTTGAAATTTTAACACCTATTAAACAAGTGATTGCAAAGTAAATATAATGAAGGATTCTACTCATAGGGACTTGCAAGAGGCCTAAACATGCATCAAAACTATATCTCTAAGCATCAAACAAGCTTACAAGCTCTCATAACCAGTCACCTATAGCAGCAAATAACTCAACATATAATCCACTAAACACAAATCTACTAGGACAAGGGGAGGAGTCACATACCAGGGAACAAATGCTCCAAATTTCAGCAAGAAAGATGGGCTGAGCAAGGAGATCAAAAAAATTGAGAGCAAGCACAGCAAGAACGCGATTTTGAGCTATGAACTGGAGCTTACTCGGGAGAGAGAAGAAAGTGGCAGGTGAGAGAGTTGGTGGGGGGCTAGGGTGGCCCACACCAGGGCATGGCGCCACCTAAGGCTGGCTGCGCCACCATGTGGTGTGCCTGCCTGGTGGGCCCCCCTGGTACCTACCAGGTACTCCTCTGCCCCTTTTTTCACGTAAAACTTTAATATAAATTTCTGGAATTTTTCGAGACACTTTATTTTTGGGCAATTTTCAGAAATAGAAGAATGATTTTTCTGACAGACAGATTTTTTTTCTTTTTGAAACATGATGCAAAGAAAAAACAAGGCTAGAACTACAGAAGTTCTAGCATGCAAGCAACTAACAACACAAAGAAAACTAAACGAAAGCAAAAACTAAAATGCAAAGGATAGAAATAAACAGAGATAATCATAGTGAAAACATTGTTTTGTTCAATGGAATCCTTTTGTTAACAAGGTTGATCAAGTCTTGCTACCAAAACAATTGCAATTGAGACAAAACTTTGTATTCCACCAATGATTATGTTATCTTAACCTTGATAGCAATGGTCCCAATCATAATAGTTTCAAATTTTTCTCTTGGTATGGGACAGTATATTTCTCCAACTTGAATGCCTTCAACATGTTCAATTGAATTCAAACCATAAGTCCTTTCAATCTTCGTGGGGAAATAGACAGTATGTTCCTTTCCTTGATTACAATTAATAACAGCTCATGTAGTATTAAGAAAAGGTCTTCCAAGAATAATAGACATATTATCATCTTCAGGCATTTCAAGCACAACAAAATCAGTTAGTATCAAGCAATTGTGAGCCACCTGAACAGGTACATCCTCACATATACCCACAAGAATGGTGGTAGATTTATCAGCCATTTGCAAAGATATATCAGTTGGTATCAATTTTTCTAGTTGAAGCCTTTTGTAGAGAGAGAAAGGCATAACACTAACTCCAGCTCCCAAATCACACAAAGCAGTTCTAACATAACAGTTCTTAATAGAGCAAGGGATAGTTGGAATCCCTGGGTCTCCAAGTTTCTTAGGAACCTTACCATTAAAGGAATAATTAGCAAGCAAAGTAGAGATTTCTTCATTAGGGATATTACTTTTATTCGAGACAATATCCTTCATATACTTTGAGTAAGGAGGCAATTTAATAGCATCAGTCAAAGGAATTTGCAGGAATAAAGGCTTCATCCACTCACAAAACTTATTATAGTGTTCATCTTCCTTTGACTTGTGTTTCTTATTAGGGAAAGGCATAGATTTTTGCACCCAAGGTTATCTTTCACTACCATGTTTCTTAGCAATAAAATCTTATTTGGTGTATTTAGTATTCTTAGTGTGGTTTTCAGGTTCTTCTTCAACTTTTTCTTCATTAGGAACAACATTTTCTTCATTACCACTTTAAGTTTCAGCATCAGAGATAGATATACTATTAGGATTTATAGCAGGTTCAGAGGGTTCTACAACAGTTTTATGTTTCTTTTTCCTTTTCTTACGAGTAGAACCACTATTTTCAGCTTGTTGAGAATAATGCTCAATTCTTTTGGGATGCCCCTCAGGATATAGAGGATCCTGGGTAGCAGCACCACTTCTAGTTCTAATTTCATAAGCATGTTTTTCTTGAGCAGCATTAACTAGCAAGTCGTTTTGCACTTTAACGAGTTGATCTATTTGAGTTTGAACCATTTAAACGTGTTTAACAATCATTTTAACATCATTAGAGGTTCTTTCCACAATATATTTCAACTCAACAATAGCTCTAGTGTTTTCCATTAGATGATTTTGCACCCTTTTATTAAATTTATCTTGCTTAACAATAAAGATATCGAATTCTTCTAAGCATTGATCAGGAGGTTTCGAGTAAGGGATATCACCTTCATCAAAGTGTTGGAGAGAGTGTACCTCAATTGTGGATGAGTAGGGAATAGGCTTACATAATTCTTCTATAGGAGGTAAATTCTTGACATCTGTAGCTTTAATTCCCTTCTCCTTAAGACATTTTTTAACTTCCTTCATCACTTCATCATTTAATCCAATAACTCCCCTCTTATTTGATGTTGGAATAGGCACAGGAATAGATGGTTCAGGTATAATTACTTCAGGTATAGCTTGTTTAGGAGGAGTCCAATCTTCATAATTCTTGCTTATTTTAGCCATTAATTCCTCAGCTTCCTTTGGAGTCCTATTTATGAAAACACAATCAGCACAACTATCTAGGTATGTCCTAGATTCCTTGGTTAGTCCATTATAAAATATATCGAGAAGCTCATTCTTAGGTAATGGACTTCCAGCCTGTGCATGAATCAAAGCACAAAACTTTGCCCAAGATTTGGGCAATACCTCTTTTTCTCCCTGTTTAAAATCAAAAAGTTCCTGCAAAACAGCATGTCTAGCACTGGGGGGAAATATTTCTGCAGGAAAGTACTAATCAAGCACTTAGGGCTATCAATAGATCCAGGAGGTAAATTACTAAACCAAGTTTTAGCTTCTCCTTTCAGTGAAAAGGGAAAAATCTTAGCAACAAAGTAAGTACGCATCTTAATATCATCAGAAAACAAGCCACTCATGGTAGAAAGTTCATTCATATGTGCTACCGCACTTTCATTCTTAGTCCCACAAAAAGGTTCTTTCTCGACAATAGCTATGTAAGATAGATCGAGAGAGAAATCATAATCTTCATCTATAATGTTTATGGGCGAAGCAGCAAACTTAGCAGCAGGATATAATTTCGGTCTCATAGTACGCCTCTCAAGGAGACTCTTAGCAGCGCTCCTATCATGGGTGTTCTTACATTCTTTAATAAACTCATCGGTCATCTCAACATAACCATCTTCAATATCATAACTCTCACTAGACTCAGGTGAGCTAACAGGTGTGGTGGTGTCTTCATTAGGAGTTTCGGTATTTCCAGCTATAGTTCTAGCAATCGTAGCATCTAGGAAAGGACCTAATGAACCACTCTTATCGAGCATAGTAGAAGCAGCATCATAAGCATCAGAAGTTTCAGATTCAGCAGTAGTAGCAGTGTGTGTAGCATGTGTATGTGGTGGTGTAACGAACTTACTCAAAACAGATGGTGAATCAAGAGCAACAGAGGTGTTCAGAACCGTACCTCTTCTTGTAGTGGATGGTAAAATAGGAACCTTGCCATCACGAGACTTACCCATGATGGATGGATAGCAGCGAACAATAGAGAATCCAAGTGAACTTGATAAATAAAACTGTGCTCCCCAGCAACGGCGCCAGGAAATAGTCTTGATGACCCACAAGTATAGGGGGTGTATCGCAGTATTTTCGAGGGAAGTGAAACCCAATTTATTGATTCGACACAAGGGGAGCCAAAGAATATTTATCAGCCTTAACAACTGAGTTGTCAATTCAGCTGCACCTGGAAACAATCTTGCTCACAGCAATTTATCAGTAACAACAGTTTTGTAGTAGGAATAGTAAAGTAACAGTAGTAGTAAAGCAAAGATAGTAGTAACAAAAGCAGTAAACAGTGGGATTCGAGTGCGGTAGGCATAGGAATGGATGGACGGGCGTTGCATGGACAATACAATCCACATAGCAATCAGAACATAGGGCAATTGCAGATAAATAAGATAAAGCATCCAAGTACTAGACAATCCTAGGCATGTGTTCCATATATAGTCATACGTGCTCGCAATGAGAACTTGCACAACATCTTTTGTCTTGCCAGCCCGTTTGTAGCGGGGCCTCTAGGGAACTACTGGCAATTAAGGTGCTCCTTTTAATAGAGCACCGGAGTAAAGCATTAACACTCCATGAACACATGTGATCCTCACATCAAAGCCATTCCCTTCCGATTATCCCGATTTCTGTCACTTCGGGGCCATAGGTTCCAGACAACAAGGCGTGTATACAACTTGCAGATAAGACCAAGAACAATACTATCATAATGAATCAATAACATGTTCAGATCTGAAATCATGGCACTTGGGCCCTAGTGACAAGCATTAAACACAACAAGTCACAACAAAGTCATAAAGCACTAATAAAAGATACTAGGCACCATGCCCTAACAATCTGATGCTATTACATGAACAATCTCATCCAGTCCCTACCATCCCCATAGCCTACGGCGGGCGATTACTCACTCATAGATGGGGGAAACATGGATGGTCGATGGAGAAGCGATGGTGATGATGATGGCAATGATCTCCTCCCATTCCCCATCCCGGTAGGGTGCCAGAACGGAGTTTCTGGTGCTGTTTTGTGGAATCTGGTGGTGGCGGCAGAGCGGAACTCCTTCTGGAAAAAAGTCGACCCCCCCCCCCGAAGTTTTTAGGTTAGAAGGCTCCTTATAGGCGAAGAGAGAGGCTGAGGGGGTGCCTGGGGGCCCACACCACCTGGCGGCCTGGCTAGCTGGCGCCACTGGTGGTGTGGCCACCCCCTGGCTATTCTCCGTCTCGTATTATGGCTCCTAGAGTCTTCGGGTGAAATAGGATTTTTGGCATATTTTCCGGGATTTTTCCTGATAGTTGATTTTCTGCACAAAAAGTAGACACCAAGGCAATTCTGCTGAAAACAGCGTCAGTCCGCATTAGTTGCATCCAAATCACACAAGTTTAGAGGAGAAACAATAGCAAAATTGTTCGGGAAAGTAGATACGTTTTGGACGTATCAGTGGTTTGTTTCGAAGAACACACATGCAATGACACTGGGTGTGGTTCATGAGAAGAACACACACGCAATGACACTGGTGGATCCTTTTGTGGTTTCTGGAAGTAAAAGACATGCAATGACACTGGTAAATCCTTATGTGGTTCATGAAAAGAATAGACATGCAGTGAAACTGGGTGTGGTTCGGGAATAGAACAGACATGCACAAACACTAGGTGTGGTTCATGAAAAGAACAGACCTGCAATGACACTGGTGGGCCCATCCTTATGTGGTTCATGAAAAGAACAGACAGGCAAAGACACTGGTGGATCCTTATGTGGTTTGTTTAGAAGAACAGACATCCAATGACACCGGTGGATCCACATGTGGTTTATGGAAGTAAAAGACATGCCATGACACTAGTAGATCCTTATGTGGTTCATGAAAAGAATAGACATGAAGTGAAACTGGCTGTGGTTCATGAATAGAACAGACATGAACTGACACTGGGTATGGTTCTTGAAAAGAACAGACATGCAATGACACTGGTGGGCCCATCCTTATGTGGTTCATGAAAAGAACAGACATGCAATGACATTGGTGGATCCTTATGTGGTTTGTTTAGAAGAACACACATGCAATGACACTGGGTGTGGTTCATGAAAAGAACACACACGCAATGACACTGGTGGATCCTTATGTGGTTTGTTTAGAGGAACAGACATGCAATGACACTGGTGGATCCACGTGTGGTTCATGAGAAGAACACACATCCAATGACTCTGGTAGATCCTTATGTGGTTCATGAAAAGAACTGACATGCAGTGACACTGGGTGTGGTTCATGAAAAGAACAGACATGCACTGACACTAGGAGTGGTTCATGAAAAGAACAGACCGGCAATGACACTGCTGGATCCTTATGTTGTGGTTTATGGAAGTAAAAGACATGCAATGACACTGGTAGATCCTTATGTGGTTCATGAATAGAATAGACATGCACTGACACTGGGTGTGGTTCATGAAAAGAACAGACATGCAATGACACTAGTGGGCCCATCCTTATGTGGTTCATGAGAAGAACAGACAGGCAATGACACAGGTGGATCCTTATGTGGTTTGTTTAGAGGAACAAACATGCAATGACACTGGTGGATCCACATGTGGTTTATGGAAGTAAATCACATGCAATGACACTAGGTGTGGTTCATGAAAAGAACAGACATGCAATGACACTGGTAGATCCTTATGTGGTTCATGAAAAGAACAGACATGCAATGACACTGGTGGATCCTATGTGGTTTGTTTAGAGGAACAGACATGCAATGACTCTAGCCGTGGTTCATGAGAAGAACAGACATGCAATGACTCTAGCCGTGGTTCATGAAAAGAACAGACATGCAATGACACCGGTGGATCATTATGTGGTTTATGGAAGCAACAGACATGCAATCACACCGGTGGATCCATAGGTGGTTTATGGAAGTAACACACATGCAATGACACTAGGTGTGGTTCATGAAAAGAACAGACATGCAATGACACTGGTAGATCCTTATGTGGTTCATGAGAAGAACACACACGCAATGACATTGGTGGATCCTTATGTGGTTTGTTTAGAGGAACAGACATGCAATGACACCGGTGGATCCACATGTGGTTTATGGAAGTAAAAGACATGCAATGACACTGGTAGATCCTTCTGTGGTTCATGAAAAGAACAGACATGCAGTGAAACTGGGTGTGGTTCATGAATAGAACAGACATGCACTAACACTGGGTGTGGTTCCTGAAAAGAACAGACATGCAATGACACTGGTGGGCCCATCCATATGTGGTTCATGAAAAGAAAAGACATGCAGTGACACTGGTGGATCCTTATGTGGTTTGTTTAGAGGAACATACATGCGATGACACCGGTGGATCCACATGTGGTTTATGGAAGTAACACACATGCAATGACACTGGGTGTGGTTCATGAAAAGAACAGACATGCAATGACACTGGTGGGCCTTATATGGTTCATGAAAAGAACAGACATGCAATGACACTGGTGGATCCTTATGTGGTTTGTTCAGAGGAACAGACATGCAATGACTCTAGCTGTGGTTCATGAAAAGAACAGACATGCAATGAGACCGGGTGTGGTTCATGAAAAGAACAGACATGCAATGACTTATGTGGTTTGTTTAGAATAACACACATGCAATGACACTGGGTGTGGTTCATGAAAAAAACATATAGGCAATGACACTGGTGGATCCTTATGTGGTTTGTTTAGAAGAACACGCATGCAATGACACTGGGTGTGGTTCATGAAAAGAAAAGACACGCAATGACACTGGTGGATCCTTATGTGGTTTGTTTAGAGGAACATACATGCAATCACACTAGGTGGATCCATATGTGGTTTATGGAAGTAAAAGACATGCAATGGCACTAGCTGTGATTCATGAAAAGAACAGACATGCAATGACACTGGTGGATCCTTATCTGGTTCATGAAAAGAACAGACAGGCAATGACACTGGTGGATCCTTATGTGGTTTGTTTAGAAGAAAACACATGCAATGACACTGGGTGTGGTCATGAGAAGAACACACACGCAATGACACTGGTGGATCCTTATGTGGTTTGTTTATAAGAACAGACATGCAATGACACCGGTGGATCCACATGTGGTTTATGGAAGTAAAAGACATGCAATGACACTGGTAGATCCTTATGTGGTTCATGAAAAGAATAGACATGCAGTGAAACTTGGTGTGGTTCGTGAATAGAACAGACATGCACTGACAATGGGTGTGGTCCATGAAAAGAACAAACATGCAATGACACTAGTGGGCCCATCCTTATGTGGTTCATGAAAAGAACACACAGGCAATGACACTGGTGGATCCTTATGTGGTTTGTTTAGAAGAACACACATCCAATGACACCGGTGGATCCACATGTGGTTTATGGAAGTAAAAGACATGCAATGACACTGGTAGATCCTTATGTGGTTCATGAAAAGAACAGACATGTAGTGAAACTGGGTGTGGTTCATGAATAGAACAGACATGCACTAACACTGGGTGTGGTTCATGAATAGAACAGACATGCAATGACACTGGTGGGCCCATCCTAGTGGTTCATGAAAAAAATAGACATGCAATGACACTGGTGGATCCTTATGTGGTTTGTTTAGAAGAACACACATGCAATGACACTGGGTGTGGTTCATGAAAAGAACACACACGCAATGACACTGGTGGATCCTTATGTGGTTTGTGGAGAGGAACAAACATGCAATGACACCGGTGGATCCACGTGTGGTTCATGAGAAGAACACACATCCAATGAATCTGGTAGATCCTTATGTGGTTCTTGAAAAGAACTGACTTGCAGTGACACTAGGTGTGGTTCATGAAAAGAACAGACATTCAATGACACTAGGAGTGGTTCATGAAAAGAACAGGCAGGCAATGACACTGGTGGATCCTTATGTGGTTTATGGAAGGAACAGACATGCAATCACACTAGGTGGATCCATATGTGGTTGATGGAAGTAACACACATGCAATGACACTGGGTGTGGTTCATGAAAAGAACAGACATGCAATGACACTGGTAGATCCTTATGTGGTTCATGAAAAGAACAGACATGCAATGACACTGGTGGATCCTTATGTGGTTTGTTTAGAGGAACAGACATGCAGTGAAACTGGGTGTGGTTCATGAATAGAATAGACATGCACTGACACTGGGTGTGGTTCATGAAAATAACAGATATGCAATGACACTGGTGGGCCCATCCTTATGTGGTTCATGAAAAGAATAGACATGCAATAACACTGGTGGATCCTTATGTGGTTTGTTTAGAAGAACACACATGCAATGACACCGGGTGTGGTTCATGAAAAGAACACACACGCAATGACACTGGTGGATCCTTATGTGGTTTGTTTAGAGGAACAAACATGCAATGACACCGGTGGATCCACGTGTGGTTCATGAGAAGAACACACATCCAATGACTCTAGGTGTGTGCGTGCCAGCATCACTAAGGATGGAGGCGTCCTCTGTCAAATACATGTAGCAGTTCCAGGCATGCACATTGTTAGCACATAATATCAGTAGCATATCGCAACCCTCACCAGTGTGTGCGTGCCAGCATCACTAAGGATGGATAGCGATTCCAAGTAGATACTACACATATGGAGATTGCTTGGAGACTAGTGAGATTATTCAGCTACCAAGTAGCTAGCGTCGACGACTTCATGTAGTATGTGTAGAGTATGCAGTCTTCCTCCTGGATGGGTGCATGCATGGTGCACATAGTAGATGCAAGTTGGATGCATCTAGACAACATCAAAATTAACTAGTCAATTATCCAAGCTCCATTAAGCTAGCTAGGATAACACCCCATCATCATACCTTTAATAACTAACCTAACTAAGCTAGCTTGTGTGTGTGAGTGAGAGAGAAATTGGAGTGAATGTATGTGGCACTACAAGTTGGGTTGGGAGGAGGTGCTGGTGAGTGCCCACTTGATCAGATCCACTTGGCATAATTATACATAGATACTTAATACATTAGTTGTGGGCCATTCATGCATCTTTCTGCTCATGTAATACTGACCTTTTTGTTAGTAACTTATACAACAAGATTTTAGGTTTTAGCAATTGGAAGCATGTGTCCATAAATAATCATCTTTGAGATTTCTGTTGTTTATAGTCTTATTATCTAAGAAACAATATATTTACATGATGTTTTCTCAAGTTAATTACCAAGCTTATCCTCAGTTATAGAATAGATCTAATGTTTATAGTTCTTATCTTTGTATTCTGTTGTCACCACTCTTGGTATTGGTTCTCCTAATACCAGGTGCAACATAAGAAGTTTTATTGGCATTTTTCCTCTGCCAACAATGTTTCAGGTTATATTATGTTCTATATGCTTCAGGTTTGGCTGAAATTTCCCTTTTATTTGGTATATATGGTGCTGGGATTATCTTGTATATATGGCGTTGGGATTATATGGTGGGATTATTTGGTACTATATGGTGTATTTGATTCGATGGGGCTGTGGATGGGGGTTGTGAATGGGGCTGTGGATGGGAGCTGTGAATGGGGCTATGGATGGGGCTATTTTCTTGTGTGTGAATGTTGTAGGGATTTCATTTGAGTTGCCCATTTCTCCCGAAGTGTCGATTCACTTCCATTTCGGTTGAGAAATGGGCACTCCTAGGTCAAAAAATTAGTAAAGGTCATGCCGAATTTTTCGGCCGAGATTTGTGCTAACTTTTTGCCTCTTTTTAATAGAGTTGTGCAAACATGTCGGGCAACAACGAGGCTGGCCCTTCTAAGCACATGATCAGCGTCGAAGAACAAGCTAGACAGGCCAACGAGTCATTCTGGCGGGGGTCCCAATAGGAGGAGGAGGAGTAGGAGGAGGAGGCGATGAGGATGACACCACCACCGGAGGAGGAGGCGCCCGTCGCCAGAGCTGCTGGGGCCAATGAGGGAGGAGATCCTGATTACGAGGGGGACGAAGACGACTACGATGGAACTAGTGAAGGCGGCGGCGAAGAGGATGACACCACGGATGGCGGCGCCCGCACCGATGGCGGCGAGCGCACGGATGGCGGTAGCGGCAACCCAGCCACTTCTCAGAAGAAGAAGAAGAAGAAGAAGAAGAAGAAGAAGAAGAAGAAGAAGAAGAAGAAGAAGAAGAAGAAGAAGAAGGAAAAGAAGGATCGGAAGTTTCCAGTGCTCGCCACCATCTGCGATGAGTTCACTGAGGTCACAGAAAGTGGTCAACCCATTGCGCTAGAGGCGATTGCTAGAGGGTACGGCCTGCAACTCGGGTGCATCGTCTGGGAAAGCATGTCGATCAACATGAAGTACATCAGACATGCTGACAATGCAGCTTTGGTCGATAACCTCCTTAAAAAGCTTCACAAGCGATACAGATTCCCAGAGCAGTTTAGAAACCTCGAGAGAAAGAACCCGGTGAACAAACTAGCCCTCACAACGATGAGCAACACCTTGAGCAGTTGGAAAACCCTGGTGAAGAATAGCATTGACAAAGGTGAAAGCCGGGAGGTTATTAGTAAGAAAAATCCGATGCTCGACGAATAGGAGTTTAAGATATTCAAGGCGGATATAGCTACCGCTGACACTATACATTGGACTAACTAGGGCAAGACTATGCAGGAACAGAACATAGGTAACCACCACCTTGGAAGCGACAGTTATAGGGGAAACAGGCCATTTGGGACAAGGAGGACACTAAGCTTAAATTCCTTGGTAAAGACAACCCTTGGCTTAAAATGACGGACTTGCAGCTTAGGAAATTTGTTCGGGCCCGCTACTACCTGGACAAGGAAACAGGGGAGTTCATCACGGACGATCCGGAGGTGAAGGAACTCGAGAAGAAGCTGGTAAGGAATTTATCACCAATCTCAAGTCTATTGCGTTCTAATTAAAATAATGAAGACAAGAATCTAAATGGGTTCACCTTTCCTTGTCTCTGCAGGAGGAGGAACTGAACGCTCCTGCCACAGAGTCGTCCCAGGATTCGACGGAGCCATGGGACACGGTTTTCAATAGGGCGACGAATGCTTACAATAAGAGGGACAAGGGGTTGCCGCCGTCCTTAGTTGGCTGTGTGTCCGGCTTCGGTACGAGCATGAAGTTCAAGGAGTACTACAAAGAGGACGCCAAGAAAAGAAGGGAGAGGAAGGACCAGTCGACGGCTAAGGATAAAGCCATTGTTGAAGAGCTGAAGATGAAGGTGAAGACACTGGAGGAGAAGGGAGTGGACGAGAAAACGGTGGACAAGTTAGTGGAAGAGAAGCTCCGCGCGATGATCCCCCCTGAGTTTTTCGAGGGGCTTACTGCTTGGAATGCGGGAGGTCGACAGGGGCCGATACATCTGCCCAGCTTAAGCGGCAGCAACTCGGGCATCAATGTTACCGTGTCGCCGAACCTTGTGACCCCGCCGGTCGTCAACACCGGGACGCAGCCGCTCGTTTTGGTCACACCAATGCCCCATGCCGCCAAAGATACCAATAAGGCGCAGCCAACGACGGTGGTGCTTCATGAGGCACCCGGCATCGGCCATGTCTCTACATTAGCCGAGCTCCACACCATCACCAAGGTAACTAATTAGTTAGTGCACGTAAATTCCTTTATGCCTTTGATGCATGACTACTGCCATCTCATGATGCCCAACAACATGTTTTGCCTCAGGACACTTCTTGCATACTCCTGCTTAAAGATGTCGGCGGTGAGTTGAAGGATGTTGCCAAGGGCACTCTCATACAACCGACGAGCCGCACGATGCACAACAATCCAACGGATGATGACGTGATGAGGGTCAGGTTGGCTCGGGTGTTGCCAGGGTGCGATGACATGGACCCCTCCTTTCAACCTCAGGGAGCCGACGAACACAAGACCCTTGGAGAATGCTACAACTGGCCCTTGACATGGCTGAAGACCCAGATTCGTCTTGCGCGGGGAGCACCAGCACCACCTCTCGATCAATCGCTCAGCCACCACCTCAGAAGCTAGGAGTCGATGTCGTCGCCACCACCAGCCGTCACCAGCAACTCTTGGCAGCGTGTGTACCGCCACATGGCAAAGATGTTGTGCCGCAACCGCCGTCGCCCCCGCTACCATCACCACATGATGGAACCCATGAAGATGATGATGAATTGGTCAACATTGATAACTTCATCAACACCAGCGCCGACAAAGGATTGTATATGCCTTCTATGGATGAAGAACCCTTCACAGCTCGTGACCATCAAGCTAGTCGTCCCAATACATGCACGCAGCGCCTGGTCTTCCATGGTCTTTCTCAAGAGACGCCTCCGGCCACTGATCCACCACAGGAGAAACCGGGATTGGTTTTCAGCCCCAACATACTCTGAAAGGCGGCCGATGAGAAGATGGTAGTGGTTGACACTGTTGTGAACAAGAAGCACTATAGGAAGAGAGGTAATAATAATAAGAAGAAGGGTGCGAGCCAGCCTCTTCCGAAGAGGATCCAGGCGCAGGACACCGCCGTTGTACCATCCACACAATATGGCTTGCCCCGAGTGCATGTAGCTAGTGATCCGATATTGACTCCGGATATGCTCCACATCGCGGTTGGAGCCATGTTAACTTTGCACGGGGGTGTCAAGACACTAGAGGGCATCCTTCTTAAAGACGAAGATCCAAATTACCCGGTTTTCTTGGCCAAGGTGCCATTGGACGTGGGCTTCGTCGATGAACCCCCCGCGGATATATTCTTCATAGCATACGAGGACATATTCAAGCAGTTTCTCACGAAACGGCTGGACTATAACTTGGTCCGCCTATACGCGCTCAATCTGGCGATCAAGATCAAGAGAGAGAGTACCCCGGAAATCGCGATAGTGGATCCCTACTACATGTGGGATAGCCAGTTGGTCGAAGGATCAGAGACACAGACCAAGGCGACGGCGTACCTCGAGAAGTTCATGGTGAACAACAAGAGGAAAGAAACACTTCTTTTGCCTTTCTTTTCCGAGTAAGTACACACTCGCTCATCGCCACCATAACTTATGCATTTCTTATAGATTTCTTCCTTTGCTCTTTTTCCAACATTCCGTTCTAATTGTGTTGCGTAGATACAAATACTGCACACTCATCGTCCTTGCCCCGAGGTATTCGCTAGCCATGTATTTCGACTCGGGGAGTTTGACGAAGAAGAAAGACTACACCAGAATAAGGGGTGTTCTCAATGAGGCTCTCGAGGGCTACGCCAAGAAGGGATGCACCTTCGTAGATAAGGGGGAATGTATCAAGGATGGCAAACACGTGTTCAAGCACGTGCTCGAGTTCCCCTGTGTCAAGCAGTCGACTACTGGTGGTGCCAAGGAGGCCTTCTACGTCCTCCATCACCTTAAGGGCTATGTTCAGGATTGCCAGAACCTAACGCTGCCATCTAGTCTCCGGGGATGGGCCGAAACTTTGGCGCGAATCGACGATGATGATCTTAGAGAAGACTTCCATCGCATTCAGATGAAGTTGTCGCAAATCATCATTGAAGATGTCAACACAAGGGGGGCTACAACAAGCCAGAGGGTTGAGTAAGAGGGAGATCGAAGAACGCCTCAGTAAGCAGGGTGACTCAAGGATGTGGATGACGAAAGAGGGCTATCTACCGTTCCCGAAGCCGAGCGAGAAGAAGAAGTCTTCACGGTCGATGTGTGCCTCTAGCATGATCCAGTGTGTGTATATTATTGATGGACGCCTGTTGTAGTAGTGTGTGTCATAAACTTTACTATCTTGTGGTCGAAATGGTCATTATTGTTAGACTTAAACTATCTTGTGGTCATGTTGTCGTTGAACTTATTACTTCTATGATGATCGCGAGATGCTATCTCTTTAGGTTTATGGATCCTTTGTTTTATATTTTGTGAACATATATATATATGGATGTGAACCCTTTATTAATTCTTTTCGTTGTATTTTTACTAATATGCCTTGTTGTCTATAGAGATGGCGACGAGGTGGTATGTGGTGTACATGGGTAGGGTTCCAAGTGTCTACGAGGAGTGGGAGGATTATCACAAACAAGTGAACAAGTTCAGCGGCAACATCTACAAAGGATACGCGACTAGAGAGGAGACGGTAGCCAAGTGGAGGAACCACCTGTGGAAGAAGAACCGGATGAAGATATTGGTCAGGCTCATGCTCTTGCTCACCATCATCACAGTTGTATTCTATTTGATCCTAGTGTAGGCGGCGGTGACCACTTCATATTTGTAATGTGAGATGATATGAACTTTGTATTCGGCACTTGTGTAAAAGTTCAGCACTTGACACTATATATGTATCTCGATCGGGCTCTAAGTGTTTGTATTATATATATATATATATATATGTCGGTTTTCATGCATCTACTACTTGTGCAATGTACTGTTTATACTCATCTGGATAAATACTGTATAAATCCTATATAAATACCTGATTATACATCAGGAACGTATTTTACTTTAAATACGTGTTAGCCAATCAGTGGCACATATATAAGTATAGTCAGTGTCGCATAGGCTTTCTGTGGCGCATATATGTAAATGCGCCACTGATAACTGCTTAATGTGGCGCATACGAAGAAATGCGCCACAGAAGTCTGGACTTCTGTGACGCATATCTATATGCGCCACAGAAGGTCCATTTTCATGCGCCACAGATAAGTTGTTTCCTAGTATGCTAGGGTTAGGAGGTGGTCGAATTCAGTAGAATTTTGTCAAATTCCACCGACTTTTGGTTGTAGTATGTATATATTGTGTTAAATATATGTATTAGTTTGAAATTCAATTTGAATTTTGTTGATTTTGATTGAATTTGGAGTTGTTCATTTGATTTACTCTGCTAATAGGAGATCGATTAGGAACGGCTATCGGTTAGAGGAGTATTTTTACTCCTCTAAACAATTTTGGGTAGTTTACTCCTCTAACCGATTGGGGATCGGTTAGAGATGCCCTTACATATCACTCTCCAACTTCCAGGCCCATAAAACTCCATGTGCACCGAATCTATACCCCTTATTTTAACTTAAACACGAACGGTAGTAGCGTATGTTTCCTGGTCAATTAGCTAATGTACGTACTCCTTTACCTCGCTCCTCCATGAACAAGTGAATAAATAATGTATGTAAGACATGCACAGTATTGACATGGAACTCTTAGGCTACTCATAGTGGGTCGTATCATATTAGTATCATGTATATGATAATACTTTATATATTAATATCATGCGTATAATAATACTCTATAATGCATAATATCATATAGTAGTACTAGTATTATAGTAACATTATATTTATTAATATGTAGAATCTCGATACAAATTTGTACACATGATTTGTTTGAGATTAAATTTTCTAGTTCTACGTGCTATGATAGCGCATACGATATCACTCTCACTCTCTCATCATTAATTAAGGTGATACATCAGTTTTTTGAATGCATGCATGATACCCCATGGTGGCTAGTCTTAGGTCTTTCACTATGAAAATTTCTTAGTGTTGTATCCTAGACAATTTGCTTACTTGGCACTAAGTTAATGAGAAAAGAGATTGAAGTTTTATCTTGTCTATACTCCCTTCGTCCCGGTGTATTATTCCCGCACGTCTCATCATTTTGACCTATATAAAATAAATTATATAACATAAAAAATTATATTTTTAGAAAGTATAAAATCAGGAGATTCTAGTGATATAATTTTTTAGCATATATATCTCATCTAAACTTGGTCAAATTGATGATCTAGGGCTACACGCAGGACTAATACACTAAGACAAAGAAACACCTCAGGCAAAAAACATTGTTAGGCCTATATACATAGTTATTTTACACTCTATATATTATATGTTCTCATATTCAGAAATTTATGTTTTGGATACTAATAATTATGTTTATATTTATTAGAAATGCAAAACAAATTGGCATAAAAACAATTTTTGATTCATTATAGTGTAAAATACATAGAAAATATGTATTTTATGTCGTATTTTTATACGGCATGTAAACAACTTTTTTATGACACATCTAAATTTTCTTATGTTCTTCTTGACTTCCGAGGTAAGAATTTTTTTACATGATGTAAAAATCATGTACGGTTTAAAAGATAGAGGGTGGGCGAAGAATAACTATTCTACACCATGGGTGCTATATATATAGCAGAACTATTCTACAACCCCACACCTAAAAAAACGTTTTTTCCGATCCCACCTCCCGTGTTCCACCCCCACCCTACCTCCCGCGTTACCCCCGCCCACCCTCCCGCTCCACCTCCGGCCGCGCCCTTGCCCAGTGGCCACCCGTCCCCATTGCGCAGCTCCGCGCCTAGCCCGCGCCTCCCGCCCCCTCCCGCGCCCGCCCGCCCACCTTGACCGCCGCCCGTTCCTCGCGGAGCTCTAGCCCTAGCTCTGGTGCGCCGCCCTCGCCATACCTCTGGCGCACATCCCACGCCCCACCTCTCGCGCTCCACCCCTGCCCCGCACCAGACCTTCTCAGGTTCATTGTGGAAGTTCACACAGCCCACAACCCTCCCTCCCCACCACCACCACCACCCTCCCCTTCTCTTCCCACATGAATCAGGTGCTCCGCTAGGAAGTTCACTTCCTATGTACCGAGAAGTTCACATCGTTCACCGTGGGAAGTTCAGAAAGTCTCTCCAACCCCCCTCCCCCATCTTCCCCCTCTCTGCCCACGTAAATCTGGTGCTCCGCCAGGAAGTTCACTTTCTACTATAGAGAAGTTCACATATTCCCCGTCGGAAGTTCAGAAAGTCCCCCTACCCCCTCTCTTCCCACGTGAATCTCGTGCTCCGCCATGAAGTTCACTTTCTACTACAAAGAAGTTCACATCTTCCCCCGCCAGAAGTTCAGAAAGTCCCCCACCCTCCCCCTCTCTTCCCACGTGAATCTTGTGCTCTACCAGGAAGTTCACTTTCTACTACAGAGAAGTTCACATCTTCTACTATGGAAGTTCAGAAAGACCCTGCACCCCCATCTCTCTTCCCACGTGAATCTGATAGTTCGTCAGGAAGTTCACTGTCTAGTCGTGTGAAGTTCAGAAAAGGGTTCCGTGAAAGTTCAGAAAGGATTGTAGAATTCTACAAGGGGTTGTAGAATAGCGGAGCTATATATATAAACCCTATTCTACACCCAGGGTGCAGAATAGTTATTTTGCACCCCACATATTTTTTATGTTCTCACATACAGAAATTTATATTTTGTATACTAATAATTATGTTGATATTCATCAGAAATGTAAAAAAATCCACATAAAAATACGATTTATGAGTTATTATAGTGTAAAAACATAGAAAATATGCATTTTACATAGTATTATTATACAGCATGTAAACGAATTTTTCTAGAACATGTCTAAATTTTCTTATTTTCTTCTTAACTTCTGACGTAAGAGAAAATTTACGTGACGTAAAAATCATATATGGTTTGAAATATAGAGGGTGTATGTAGAATAACTATTCTACACCCTAGGAGTCAAATAGCGCGACTATATATATACTCTATCTTTTGAATCGTATATTAATTTTATGTCACGTAAATTTTGTTAGGTCCGCAGCATAGAAAACAAAAAATTTCCTACAATGAGAATTACACGCCAAGATCTATCTACTAGATACAGAGCAACGGGTGAACATACATCCATCGAGAACTTACCCTTGAAGACAACGAGTTTTGTTAACGAGTAGGAACTCGTGGTTGATGTAGTCGTACACTTGCCGATCTCAAGATCGTGTGGAAGTCCGAGCGCCACAAATCAGCAGCGCATCCGTCCTCGCACACATGTTCAAGCCACCAGACAACCTCCATCTCCTCGCTCCAGCGATGCAACGGAAGCAGCAACTCTGTCCAGACGAAATGCCACCGGGAACATGTATCTCGCTAATCCGAGACCATGGGGGAATAATTCTAGAGGGGGAAAGAGATCCTTCACGAGGAGGTGTGAGGAAGAAGGAGGAAGAGGGAGGCCTTTTATAGGAGGAGGAGGGTACCCCCTCCATGGCCGGCGCCTCATGGAGGTGACCCCTCACCTCCTCCATTCATGTGGTGGTAACTCCCTCCACATTAAAATGCCTCTTCACATTCCCTTTTAAAATCTCCACTTTAAATGCATAAAAATTCCCTAAGTTTAATGCTCTCTCATTTAATAAAACTCTTTTATTAAATTTATTCAGAATTTTGTTAATTACTTTAATTAACAAACATTCACATAAAACCCCTTGCAACATTTCAATATCACATGCAGAACCACTTTCTGCAATTTCACCCGAAATAATTTCTAGTTTCTACCGAAACAATTCCTGCGCTTTGCAATTCTTTCATCTGAAACATATGTGCTCCAAAATGGTGTCAGGTAACTCTTAATTGTGTCACCCTACGGTTCGCGAATAATGCAGACATGATTGAGACTCCTCTCAGATCAATAATCAGAAGCGGGCCCTGGAGATCCATACTGACTCCTGCATATTCAACGATGACTTCTGTGATCGTGAGAACCTCTAACGCTAGTAACTTAATCCCTTTGTCTCATAATATAATACATGTCCGAGATTCGATCATCGGTATCCAAACACCTAGTTTGATCTCGTTACCGACATGCACTCTTTTCTTGTTCCCGTGATATAACATTCTAGTGATCACATCACTTGCTTGCAAGCTATCTTAATGTGATATCACCGAGAGGGCCCAGAGTATATCTATCCGTCATCGGGATTGACAAATTCTACTCTTGATCCATGAGCCTCAACATAACACCTTCGTAGCACTGAACCCATCTTTATAGTCACCCTGTTACGGTGTGACGTTTGATGTCATCAAGATACTCTTTTGGTGTTAGCAATTAACATGATCTCATGGTCTAAGGATAAAGATTACTTCGTATGATGTTATAGCAATATAAAGACTTGATCGTAATGCTATACTTCGGATGAATGTTCATCACATCATTTTTCAAATGTTGTGACCTTGTTATTAACAACATCCAACGTCTATGATCAGGAAACCATGATCATCCTGTTAATCAACAAGCTAGTCTATAAGAGAGGCATAACTAGGAACCCTTTTTGTTTATTAAACACACATGTATTGACGTTTCCGATCAATACAATTATAGCATGCAAATAAACATCTATCATATACGAGGAATATATAATAACAACTTTATTATTGCCTCTCAGGGCATATTTCCTTCAGTCTCCCACTTCCACTAGAGACAATAATCTAGTTCACATAGTGATAAATCTAACACCCTTGGAGTTCTACTATTGATCATGTTTTGCCCTAGGGAGAACTTTAGTCAACGGATCTGCTACATTTAGGTCTGTGTGTACTTTACAAATCTTTATATCTCCATCCTTGACATGCTCGTGGATGGAGTGAAACCGGCGCTTAATATGCTTGGAATTCTTGTGAGACTTCGGTTCCTTGGCGTTGGCTATGGCTCCATTGTTGTCACAATAGATCGCCATTGGTTCCAATGCACTAGGAACCACACCTAGTTCCGTTATGAACTCTTTCATCCAAACCGCTTCCTATGCCGCTTCTGAAGCAGCAACATATTCCGCCTTCGTCGTTGATCCAGCCATCACAGGTTGTTTGGAACTCCAACAACTAACTATTGCTCTGTTCAAGAGAAATACGTATCCGGATTGAGACTTAGAGTCATCCGGATCGGTGTCAAAGCTAGCATCGACATAACACTTAGCGACTAGCTCTTCTTCACCTCCGTATACAAGAAACATATCCCTAGTTCTTCTCAAGTACTTGAGGATATTCTTGACCGCTATCCAGTGTTCTGAACCTGGATCAGATTGGTACCTACTAGTCAAACTAATAGCATGTGCCACATCCGGTCTTGTACATAGCATGGCATACATTATAGAGCCTATGGCCGAGGCATAGGGGATCTTATCCATTATCTCTCTTTCTTCCGCCGTAGCCGGACTTTGAGTCATGCTCAATGTCTTGCCTTGCAACATAGGTAAGAACCCCTTCTTACTTCCGTCCATATTAAACTTCTTTAATATCTTATCAAGGTAAGTACTCTGCGATAGCCCAATTAGGCGCCTTGATCTATCTCTACATATTTTAATGCCTAATATATATGACGCTTCACCAAGGTCTTTCATCGAAAATTTGTTGTTTAGGTAACTTTTAACACTGTTTAAAAGATCTATATCATTTCCAATCAATAATATGTCATCCACATATAATATCAGAAATGCCACATTGCTCCCACTCACTTTCTTGTAAATACAAGCCTCTCCATAAGTTTGGACAAATCCAAACTCTTTGATCACCTCATCAAAGCAGAGATTCCAACTCCGGGATGCTTGCTTCAGTCCATAGATGGATCGCTGAAGTTTGCATACCTTATCAACATCCTTAGGATCGACAAAACCCTTAGGTTGTATCATATACAACTCTTCTTCAATATTACCATTGAGGAACGCAGTTTTGACATCCATCTGCCATATTTCATAATCGAAATATGCAGCAATTGCTAACATAATCCTAACCGACTTAAGCATCACTACGGGAGAGAATGTCTCATCGTAGTCAACTCCTTGAATTTGTCGAAACCCCTTTGCGATAAGTCGAGCCTTATAGATGGTCACATTACCATCAGCATCAGTTTTTCTTTTGAAAATCCATTTATTCTCAACGGCCTTTCGATTGTGAGGTAAGTCCACCAAGGTTCAAACCTGGTTTTCGTACATGGATTCCATCTCGGATTTCATGGCTTCTAGCCATTTGTTGGAATCCGGGCTCATCATCGCTTCTTCATACGTCGCAGGGTCATCCATTTCATCAACCATGAAATTCACAATAGGATTGCCGTACAGTTCAGGAGCTGCACGTGTCCTACTTGACCTGCGAGGTTCGGTAGTGTCCTCTTTCGGAGTTTCATGATCAATATCATTAGCTCTCTCTTCATTAGGTGAAGTCAACTCCGAAACTATTTCCGGTGCTGCGCTACTCGCCATTTCATGAAGAGAAGGTTCAATAACCTCTTCGAGTTCTACCTTCTGACTACTCACACCTTTCGCGAGAAAATCCTTCTCAAGAAAGGATCCATTCTTGGCAACAAAAACCTTGCCCTCGGATCTGTGATAGAAGGTATACCCAATCGTTTCCTTTGGGTATCCTATGAAGACGCATTTTTCCGCTTTGGGTTAGAGTTTATCCGGCTGAAGTTTCTTCACATAAACATCGCATCCCCAAACTTTAAGAAATGACAGCTTAAGTTTGTTTCCAAACCATAATTCATACGATGTCGTTTCAACGGATTTAGATGGTGCCCGATTTAAAGTGAATGCAGCGGTTTCCAGTACATAACCCCAAAATGACAGTGGCAAGTCAGTCAAAGATATCATAGATCGAACCATATCCAATAAAGTACGATTACGACGTTCCGACACACCATTACGTTGTGGTGTTCCGGCAGGCATGAGTTGTGAAACTATTCCACACTATTTCATGTGTGTGCTAAACTCGTAACTTAGATACTCACCTTCATGATTGGACCGCCGAAATTTGATCTTTCTGTTACGATGATTTTCTACTTCATTCTGAAATTCTTTGAACTTTTCAAAAGTTTCAGACTTGTGTTTCATCAAGTAGATATACCCGTATCTACATAAATCATCCGTGAAAGTAACAAAATAACGATATCCACCTCGCGCTAACACACTCATTGGTCCACACACATCAGTATGTATGATTTCCAATAAATCTGTCGCCCGCTCCATTGAACCGGAAAACGGCGTTCTAGTCATCTTGCCCATAAGGCATGACTCACATGTATCAAATGATTCAAAATCAAGTGATTCCAAAAGTCCATCAGAATGGAGTTTCTTCATGCGTTTAACACCAATATGACCTAGGCAAGCGGCACATATATGTAGATATACCATTATCAAGTTTAATCCTTTTAGCATCAACATTATGAATATGCGTAATACTACTATCGAGATCCAATAGAAATAAACCATTCAACACAGGTGCATGACCATAAAATATATCATTCTTATAAATCGAACAACAATTGTTTTCAGATTTAAAGGAATAACCACTTTGCATCAAACACGATCCGGATACAATGTTCATGCTTAGTGCAGGCACCAAATAACAATTGTTCAGATTTATAACTAATCCCGATGGCATATGGAGAGGTAGCATCCCGAAGGCGATCACATCAACTCTTGATCCATTGCCGCCCGCATCATGACCTCATCCCTTGCTAGTTGTCGCTTGTTCCGCAGGCCCTGAACCGAGTTACATATATTAGCAACCGATCTCGTATCAAATACCCAGATGCTACTGCGAGTACTAGTCAAGTACACATCAATAACATGTATATCATATATACCTTTGTTTACCTTGCCGGACTTCTTGTCCGCCTAATACTTGGGGCAATTGTGCTTCCAATGGCCAGTCCCCTTGCAATAGTAACACTCGGTGTCAGACTTAGGGCCAGCTCGGGGTTTCTTTTCAGGTGTGGCAACAGATTTGTCACCCTTCTTTCCCTTTTGCTTGCCTTTCTTGTCCTTCTTGAAACCGGTGGTCTTATTGATCATCAACACTTGATGTTCTTTCCTAATCTCCACTTCTGCAGTCTTAAGCATTGACAGAAGCTCGGGAAGAGACTTCTTCATGCCCTGCATATTATAGTTCATCACGAAGCTCTTGTAGCTAGGTGGCAGAGATTGAAGAACACGATGTATGCCTAAGTCAATGGGAATCATTATTCCCAAGGACACAAGCTTATCGGCGTACCCAGACATTTTGAGTACATGCTCACTAACGAAGTTGTTCTCCTCCATCATGCAGCTAAAGAACTTTTCAGAAGCATTATAACTCTCTACGGCAGCATGGGTATCGAAAATGATTTTCAATTCTCCCATGGTATCAAAGGCATTGCCATTTCTGAAACGCTTTCGAAGTTCTGGCTCTAGCCCATACAGTATGCCGCAATGAACTAAGTTGTGGTCCTCCTGATGAGTTATATAGACATTCTTTTCCTCGTCAGGGGCATCAGGAGCTGGTGGGGGGCCTAGCGGCGCCTCTAGAACATATTGCTTTTGTGCAGCAGTGAGGAGAATCCTCAAATTCATAGCCTAGTTGGTGAAGTTGCTACCATTCGCAGCAAGTTTCTCTTTCTCCATGAACACATTGAAATTAAAAGCAGGTGGTGCCATCTACAACAGAATTTGTAAAGTTTATTTAGACTAAGTTTATGATAGAGTGAGTTCAACTAATCCAAATTACTGATGAACTCCCACTCAAAAACGGCATCCCTCGTGTCTTTTTGGTGATTACATGAACCAAATCCACTACACCAAGTCCGATCATCACGTGAGTTGATGTAGCTTCAAAGGCGAGGATCTATATGGGCATCATATCAACTATATGACTCATGCTTAACCTTTCGGTCCGTGTTCCGAGGCCATGTCTGTACATGCTAGGCTCGCCAAGTAAGAACCTTAGTATTCGCGTGTGTAAAACTGTCTTACACCCGTTCCTATGAAAGCGTAGATTCAAGTACACCCGATCATCACGTGAGAGATCCTTCATGAGGAGGTGTGAGGAAGAAGGAGCAAGAGGGGGGCCTTTTATAGGAGGACGGGGGGTACCCCATCCATGGCCGGCGCCTCATGGAGGTGACCCCTCACCTCCTCCATTCATGTGGTGGTAACTCCCTCCACATTAAAATGCCTCTTCACATTCCCTTTTAAAGTCTCCACTTTAAATGCATTAAAATTCTCTAAGTTTAATGCTCTCTCATTTAATAAAACTCTTTTATTAAATTTATTCAGAATTTTGTTAATTACTTTAATTAACAAACATTTACATAAAACCCCTTGCAACATTTCAATATCACATGCAGAACTACTTTCTGCAATTTCACCGAAACAATTTCTGGTTTCTATCGAAACAATTCCTGCGCTTTGCAATTCTTTCGTCTGAAACATAAGTGCTCCAAAATGGTGTCCGGTAACTCTTAAGTGTGTCACCCTACAGTTCGCGAATAATGTAGACATGATTGAGACTCCTCTCAGATCAATAATCAGAAGCGTGACCTAGAGATCCATACTGACTCCTGCATATTCAACGATGACTTCTGTGATCGTGAGAACCTCTAACGCTAGTAACTTAATCCCTTTGTCTCATGATATAATACATGTCCGAGATTCGATTATCGGTATCCAAATACCTAGTTTGATCTTGTTACCGACATGCACTCTTTTCTCGTTCCTGTGATATAACATTCTAGTGATCACATCACTTTCTTGCAAGCTATCTTAATGTGATATCACCGAGAGAGCCCAGAGTATAACTATCCGTCATCGGGATTGACAAATTCCACTCTTAATCCATGAGCCTCAACATAACACCTTCGTAGCACAGAACCCATCTTTATAGTCACCATGTTACGGTGTGACGTTTGATGTTATCAAGATACTCTTCTGGTGTTAGAAATTAACATGATCTCATGGTCTAAGGATAAAGATTACTTCGTATGATGTTATAGCAATATAAACATAATGACTTGATCGTAATGCTATACTTCGGATGAATGTTCATCACATCATTTCTCAAATGTTGTGACCTTGTTATTAACAACATCCAATGTCTATGATCAGGAAACCATGATCATCTTATTAATCAACAAGCTAGTCTATAAGAGAGGCATAACTAGGAACCTTTTTTGTTTATTAAACACACGTGTATTGACGTTTCAGATCAATACAAGTATAGCATGCAAAATAAACATCTATCATATACGAGGAATACATAATAACAACTTTATTATTACTTCTCAAGACATATTTTCTTTAAATTTTGTCTTACATCGTAAGTCGAGAAGAACATAAGAAAATTTAGAAATGGCTTAATTTTTTTTTACATGCCGTATAAAAATATGACGTAACATACGTATTTTTGGTGTTTTTACACTATAATGACTCAGAAACTCCATTTTTTTGTCGATTTTTTTGGTTGTGGTGAATATATGAACATAATTATTCGTATATAAAATATAATTTTTTCAATCTAACAACGTAAAAATATGTTGGGTGCAAAATAACTATTCTATACCCTGGATGCTGAATAGGGTTTCTATATATATATATATATATATACGTCTCTCCATTTGTTTGGTCTTCCGCTCCCTACCCTACCCTCCATTCGATCAGTTCAGTTGAATAGATATTGTATTCCTCTTACGGCCTCCCAAGTCAGCCTCCCCTGGAAGGCACTTCGTGACGCTCCGAGATGCGGCATCTCTCCACTCCCGATCTATTACGACCGCTCACTTTACTTAAGCGGTCTAGATGTCTCGATTGCGCACTTTCACTCGTTCTATTACTAGTAGCGAGCTCAGAGTGCTGGCTTCCCAAGGGTCACAGGAATCTTATATCAGTTCACCTTACCTGATCTTCACTCAACAACGGAAGACCTTCCTGCACTACGCTCCTTACATCAACCCCCTACCCCCAATCTTGGGGGTTCTCTAAATCAAGACAAGAAGAATAACAAAACTAGGAAAAGAATGACTAAGAAGCCTTCGGTATATTTGGTTATTCACTTCCTTCAGAGTGTGTTCGGTTGGTGTCACCAAGTGGAATGGAATGGAACGGTTCCACACTTGAGAGCCGTTCTAATGTTTAGTTGAGAAATGGAATAGAACGAGGTGGTTCCTCAAAAGAGAATATTCCGTCTAGATCCAGAATGCACCCATTCCACCAAATTGGTGGAATCTCCCCGTTCCTCTATGCTAAATGCACCCAAACATAGAACAGAACCATTCCATTCCACTTTTTTGGCGCAACCGAACATAGGATGGAACCATTCCATTACACATTTTTTGTCCTAACCAAACACAAGAATGGAACCAGCCCATTCTAGTGGAATGGAACCATGACAT
The DNA here is from genome assembly GCA_023614405.1 of Avena insularis. NCBI lineage: Eukaryota > Viridiplantae > Streptophyta > Magnoliopsida > Poales > Poaceae > Avena > Avena insularis. The sequence continues at coordinate 205,409,144 of CM042694.1, forward strand.
TCCATTCTACTTCATTCCCGAACTGAACATACCCTAAAAGAGTACAATCCGGGTGGCGTAGCGTGCCCGGGCACTGTGGCACTCCATGGGTGGCACTCCGTGGGGTCCCTTCTTTGTTGGTCTTGCCTCACTCTTTTGAGTTCATCTCATACATTCTTATCGAGTGACTCTTATGAGTCCACTCTTGTTGATTCAGCATCGAGTCACTCTTTTGAGTTCGACTCTCTGCCTGCTTCTGGCTCGAGCTCGCCTTCGGCTCCTCTCCGCAATTCAATTTTGGAGTAGTATTTCCCTTATTATTCCCTATCGGGATTATGAAGGCATGTCATTCATGACAGTGAAAAAAACATAGATGACCAATTCTAATAGGCCATTAGTGTAGTTCATCCAAATTGTGAGCGGCTGCCGGATAACCAGAGCCAGCAGCATGCCTTGAAGGGACCGACACTCAACGAGAAGATAAAGACTAATACAATAATGACTCTTAAGAAATGGTAAAAGAATGTGTTGACTAGATCTGATTAAGATTTAGTCGACTGATTAGTGAACATTTACCATGTCTTTTAAGATTTGTATTTGTCTTCCGGGAAGATCGAGGTTAGCTGATGGGTGTCTATTCTGTGTGAGAAGAATCGCGCACGTCACTAGGGAGAAATCGTACGTGTGCGGTATCAGGATCCAAATATGCTTGTGACTGGCATCGACATATGCTTTGCAAATCTATTTGGAATTTGTCCATTCGGTCTTCCTTTTCTTTTCTCTTGATTGAGTGGTTGGGTGACCCCAACGTCTATCATGTGATTGGCATGTCCCTGAGGGACTTGTCCAATTGTGTCATATGAATTAGAGGCAAACGAAATTATGACTAAACTAATCTTTTCTAGATCGCATGTTTCACATGCTCGATGTATCATACCTCAGAAATTCCGTTGTATTGGCATTTAAATGAAGATCTGACTATAAAATATTTCATTTCCTTAATCCAAATCCAGAGTGATGAAACCCTAGAACTATACATGACCCTAATCCAATGCGGGAGCATTGGTAGTTCCTTTACCTAAAGAGAAAGGTATTCTTTTCCTTATTTTGTATTTCTTCTTTTGAGGTACATAAGTATTAAGGGCCGCTTTCAGGCTTACTTAACTAAGGGTACTATATATAAGGGAACTATCATTGGATTAAGGGATATTTATTAAGGGGAAAGGATTCCCCCACGGGTATCGTCCTCTGGTGTCCAGACACTATACGTGATACGCACATTTTTGCTTTGAACCACATATACCTGAGGGTATATATACTTAAGTTACACATACCTAAGTTTCATATACCTAAAATATTGTATATCTAAGGTGTACGTATCCAGGATACGTGTATATATATGCAACTTAGGTACGTACACCTTAGGTATGTAAACCTTAGGTATGTAAAATTTGATACGTATATCCCTGTTATGTACGAAATATAGGTATGGTGCCCGGGCACTATTGGTGTCCCATATCTATATCTATACTTAATCTATACCTAACTAGCTGAATGCCCGTGCGTTGCTACGGTTTCATTAGTTTTTTTGTCATCGCACATGTGTCACATGAAAACATAAGATGTGTAATTTTCGTTGGGGAATTTTCATATGAGATGAGCAATGAAATATGATAACGCATGAAAAGTATAACACGTACTGTTTGAAAAATTCAAGAGAGGTTCAGATACGTTTCTTATTCCACATGAAGTTACAATATTATTTTCCCTTAATACCAAAATATATTTTCATGTTGATTTTTCTTCTCTTTCTTGTAAGTTTTTTTAACATTTTCTCAATTTTTGCTTATAAATCAATCAACCAATGTAACCCTATCCTCACTTCGCTCGATTTTGATTTTCTCCTTCAGTAGAGCACGAGTGGCGGCAAACTCTAATGGAAACGTCAAATTTGACTTTTACATGTCAACTTGGAGAGGTCTTTAAAAGTTTTGCCCTTTAGGTTTGCAATAATACTCCAATGAACTCTCCAGTTCTCACCCTCCAAATTTCACAAATTTGTATTAATTGTTTTTTTGTCAAAACGATACAAACACACACAATTTAGGGATTTGAAATATACCAACCGACAAAGAAAATGCTCCAGAAGAGTAACAATATCCTTCTTGTCCATCAGATAACCGAAGATGCATTTGATCGTGTTCCTCCTGTTCATCAGCAAGCTGAAGCCAATCGGTCCAAATGTTTAGATTTATTGTTTGTTATAACACTAAAATACATGCAAAGATAACACTTAGTTTTATCTATCCATATGAGGATTAACCGATGATAGATCTTACTACAAAAAAGACCCAAGATCTGCAACTGAACTGCTGAAAACCAGCCTACCAAGAATGAATTGACCGCCAAACTAATCTCCATTCTTGATAATATGTTACCTGAACAACCTGCTATGCACATGTTAAATTTATATTGTTTAAACTGTTGCCTAATGGAAACAGATTCGACGATCCCTCTGAAAAATAACCTACCTTAACACCATTCTTTTATTGACGGTTAAAATATGAAGGAATTAACCTACCTATTGCCGTGACTCCTGACTCCTCGATAGGTCTGTATTGTTGATTGCTTAAGATGGGAAATAGCACCAATCTGGAGGGGAGGGATTCCAGAGGTAAGGTGGCAGAGGCAGCGGGGGCTTCATGGGCGCAAGAACGTGTGTGGCGAACTGGCGATGCGCTAGCTCGTCCACCGACCTGGTCCTCGACCTGTCATAGCCGTCACATGTGAGACCTCACTTTTCAGAGAGAAAATTGGAGAGGGAGGAGAGAGGATGCACCAGAGAATATAGTGAAGGAACAGACTCGCCTTCCCGAACACGTATTCTGATGCATCGCGGGCGTCGTCCTTGATCTGCAGTTGTAGTCGTCCCACTCGATCTGGCGTCACCGCCACCCGCCAGGACATGGTTCGTTTGAGCTGGGTACCTCTACTGGTAACTCACCGCTGCAGACGCCCGCATCCCGGGCCGACCAGGCGTGGTTGCCGTGGTGGATTGGGGAAGATCGATCCCTAGCGTTTTTTTCTTCTGTAGATTGCCGGAAGATTGTGTGGTGGAGGTAGCGAGGTCCCCGAGCTTGGCAGCGGGCATAGTGAGACCAGGAGATGGCCGAGGAACCGGTGAGCCATGGTTGCGCTGATATAATTGGAAACGTCTAGCTTTGGGATCTAGAGCGGACCGGGTCCTAGAGCTCCTCTCCAAGCCCCTGCAGTGCCACTGCAGTCCCCGGCCGCCCCTGCCTCACCTCCTCGTCGCGACCAAGCTCCTCCCGCACGACGCCTCCTCCGACCACGTCGGGGACGCGCAGGTCGGGGCTCCTCCCCATCGGTCGTCTCCTCACCAAGCCCCTGCAGCGCCACCGCAGTCCCCGGGCGCCCCTGCCTCACCTCCTCCTCGCGACCAAGATCCTCCCGCATGACGCCTCCGACGACACGACCACGTCGTCCCCCGGGTCTGCCCTCCTCTGCTTCGATGCCAAGGCCTGCGCACCATGGGCCTACGTTGACCCGTCGCTTGTGCGAGACGGGCACACGCATGGATCGGGGAGTCGAGAGGAGGGAGGGGATCAGGTAGACGTGAGTGGATATGGTCGTGGTACTTTGGCGGTGGCAGAGCAAGTAATATCCTCAAATAGTCAGGGGCAAAATCGTTCACCTTAAAATCAGAACCAAAAATCAGGTGAACGAACCTACCTCTGTGTAAATTAGTAAATAGATAGATAATAAATGACGGATTGTTTCTCCCAGTCCAACACTTTTTTGGACCGATTTATCCCTGCCAGTTCACGGATATTATCCACTGTGCCATCCCTAAGTAAGAGGTAATCGTTAATTTCAATGCCAAACCACGCTCTCTCACGGCGTTTCTGCCAATCATGTGGCCTCTATTCTCTCTGTATGTACGGCCCTCAAGATCCGGTCGGAGCAGCGGCTCCTCCGGTGCAGCGGCACCCTCCTCGTCGCCTAGCAGTCCCGCGTGCCGCCATGGACCAGCATATTTTCTGCAGCGAGACCTCTCCCGTCGCCAAGACCTCCTCAACATCAGCATCTCCCCCACCGGCCTATGCCAAGCTGCGCATGCCATGATCGAGATCTGCATGTGCACTGCTGCACCTCCACGCTTGGTTTGGCCATCACAGGAATAACCAGCTTGTAGAATCAGAACGAGAAGGCAAGAGAGGCAAAATCGATAGATTAGGCAACTGGCGATGGGGAAAAAAGGGAATTCTGGATAAGAAGAGACAGATTGCGATTCAAAGTGTCAATTTTGTATTTTTAATTCTCATCAGTAACTACCCACATGAGATGGCGAACGAACAGATTTGGCACCCGGTACCAACCGATGACTATGTTGCAATTTTGGATTTTGGCACAGTGTTGATAGCAGGACAAAGCTATCACATGGCCCGTGTAGTGTGGATCCATACAGGCCATGGCTTTTTCTGTCGTCAAAACAATTTCCTATTCAATGGAAGCATGCAGATTAGTAGACGTACTACTGCTCTTTGTAGTTTGATACACAAAGGTTGTTTTGTTTTTCCTTTGGGAAAGAAACAACCTTCGCTTTCTTATTTGATGGTTTCAACAAACAGAATTCAAAACAATCTAGAAAGTTAGTTATCAATTTCAGAACGAGCCGTTCATAGTTATCACACATAGTTTCAACCATGTTTGATTTCAGGTAGACTATGACTACGCGCTATAGTTTAGGCCTGATGCGTAACGAGAGCATCGCTGCTTGCTGCTGAGGGCTATTTCGCTCCCACATGTCGAAGAGCACCATCGCTCGCCGTTAAGGGTAGTCTTTCATCATGTGCTAGAGAATATTGCCGTAGAGTCGGGACCGCATAATGCCACATGACATCACTGCTCCTGGTCGAGAACGATCGTCCCACCGTTGCCAAGAACAACGGCCCCTGCTGTTGCCGAGAGCGACACCTTGCGCTACTTCATTCAAGTTGGCTACAACTCAACTTAAATTGTCATGTGATTCCTATTATCACAAGTTTAAAATTGATATCATGTGATTTTCACAATTTCACGTTACAAAAATCGAGTTAATCAATGACTTCTACAATTTCTATGAATTAAACATATGAAATATTGATCATTTGATTTAGTGTAGCCGTAGCAAAGTACATTTTTTTGGACCAGTTTCCCTCCCACAAAACTATACCCACCGCCACCCGTAAGTAAAAAATTGTTGGATTTTTCCGAATCGCGCCGGACCGAATCCTACGCCACAGCGCAGGTGAGTTGTTTGTGAATAAAAAAGGTCTTCGTCCGCCGGACTGGGTACCTTCCTGCATCGCATCGCTTTCATATCATTAATCGGACCGATCCAAACTCGAGTATTATTTTTAACTCAAACTCGAGTATCCTGACTAGACACGAGTCATGATACCCTAAAATAAGGGAGTGACGGATCCAATGTCAGGATAGAAATCGCGTGTTCAAATAGAGTCTATCTATCCATCTATCTATCTATCTATCTATACTATAATTTTCTTTGTGGTAGGTTCGTTCAGTGAAATTTCCGTCCGAATTTTTCTTTTCGATTTTACCCCTCCTCTGGTAGCAAATTACGGGGCAATGCCACCGCCAAGTAACCCAGTCCAAACGAATTTTCGTACGAAGCCCGACTCGCACACCGCAATACCGTATCCTCTCGCGAGAAAAAATAAACAGAGAAGATAAGGAGAGGAACGAGCCACGCGCCTGCCAATTCCCCTGCTCCGTCGCGGCGCACCGGAGCTCCGGCAGTGGCGGCGCCTGGAAGGTTCATGTTCTCCTCCATGTCGCCTGGATGCTCCTTCGCGCGCCCTGCAACTCTCCATGGAGGCTCCGTCGCGGCGCACCGGAGCTCCGGCGGTGGCGGCGCCTGAAGGTTCATGTTCTCCTCCATGTCGCCTGGATGCTCCTTCGCGCGCCCTGCAACTCTCCATGGAGGCCGCTCTGTGGCCCTCCGTCGGCTCGGGCCAAGATGGCGCGGGTTGCTTCATCACATCCTCCTTGCCGGCCACTGTCCTGTGCAATGACGGCTCGGTACAAGGGCATGCGCACTAGGTGTTCGACAAAATCCCCATCTAGGGGGATATCGTCTGGTACAACACGCTGCTGAAGGGTACGCATGCTCGGCCGAACTGCCTCGTTCGTAGTGCGGATGGTCGTACAGATGCTGAACGAGGTTGTTGTGTAGGACACATACACAAACGTGTCACTGCTCAAGGCGTGTGCGGCCGCACATGCCGGCAAGAGCACGTCGTGGTGGTCAACAGTTACGTGGACTGCAGTGGTGCGCAGGCTGTGAGTTGTACCGAGGAACCAAAGAAATTCTTTCTGTTTTATGTCTTCTGTTCTATAAATAATTCTTTGGCTCTGCTGGACTTGAACTATTTTAAGTTCAAGCTCAAAGTTTTAAGTGCATGAGTTCACACGTCGTGGTTTATAATAAACTACCTGCAACTGCACCAAATTTCACAGGCTAGAATGCACAATGCAGCTTCTTTGAGGAACCAAAATATCCTCATGTTGACCAGATTTAAATGTAATCAGGCGAAATACCCGTTGAGCATGGACAACAACACCAGGAAAACCACATCAAGGTGCAAGTAGCAGAACCTTTCATCAACGTGCCGAGAGTGATTTTCTTTTGCCCTTGTATTTTGTTTTGATCTCACATTCACGCAGACCCACATTTAAATTACACTATAATATAATAAATAATGGAAGGAAACAACAACTTAAATGGTTGAAGATTTGGTGCTGGAGGTCGAACTCGATCATACTGCAGCTGATTGAGGCGTTCTTGCTTATCCTGATCCCTCAATGGACAGCTCGAAGCCTCGAACCCGGCGGCGGGCGCCGCCTAAAGATCTACCAGTGGCGCCGTTATTTCCGCCTAGAGATCCACCGGTGGCGCTGTTAATTTTGCCTCGAGATTGACTGGAGGCGTTGTCCCCATCCCTGCATCGCGTGCGGCCGGCGGCGCTGCCCCCAACCTCAAGGAGGAGAGATGGAGAGGGATGGGGATGGGATGTCAGGAGATCGGCAATGGGACGGGGAAGACAGATGGTGCCTCTGCAACCTCGACGTAACTGATGCCACCGGTCCTCCCATGCCCCTTGCCTGATAGGTGTGTGTGTGTGTGTTGATTTCTGAATCCGTTTTCTTCCTTCAATATCTGAGCCACCGGCGTTGTGCCCTCTGCTTTGTGTCTCCTCTCTTTGCCGTTCTGGATTTTATCGAATTTCCCTTCTAATTAAGAGATATAGTTCTCTGATAATTATTCATGTGAACCAACACCCGCTGCAATGGAGATTTATGATCATACGTTCCTCAGGCAGCGTGTGGAGGCAAGGTTAGCGACCCTTCTTTTAGAGAGTCAGGAGTACACTGATGCAACCCTGCTGCCCGTCCAGATTTCAGAAACAGCTCGACTGCACTGACGCTCCCGTAGAGGATGGTGTGGTGGAGCAGCGACAAGCCAAGGTGCAATGGTTCTGTAATTCCTTCTAGAGTACTTCCGGTTTGAGACATCCGGATAGTGATTCGGCTGGAACTATCCACGAGTTATCCATTAATTACATATAGTTTTCTCAGAGTCCATTCAATTATATAACAAAGGGACAAATCTATTAAAACATGATTGCTGACATAATGTTAGTATTTGTCTGGCGTGAGGGTGCACAAGTCACCCCATTTGTTTTTGTTTTATGTAGTCCTCTATGTACATGAAAAACAAAGATGATTTTGATATTCCTTCAATGCAATATCTGCATTTGATCGTGCTGATGAGCTATTCGCTACTGCTGATTTTAGTCTTTCAATTTTCTACAGCACGTGAACTTTTTCAGGGCATTTGCGTTGGCCATAAGCCCATGAAAAGAATTCGAATTACTCAAATTTGACTTATCCTGATTCTTAGGTTTTTAACGATCCATCAGATGTCCACTGCGCAGTTGTTGAAATGGCCACTGTATCCAAACTCAGCTAGGATTGAATGTCCAGTGGTGAGACTGACGACGGATGAAGATGGATGCTCTGTTCCACCAGATGGTAGAGATAGACTGATGAGTGACCGAGACGTCGCAGCCACAGAGTACTCGGATCTAAGACACTGCACGCTTTGCCAGTCCTCTGACGGGCGCTTGCCAGACAATACAGCGGAGGAGTTGTGTACCTATACGTCCCTGCTCATGATGTCCCCGGCCAGGTGTGTTGAGTACAACGACAGACAGCAACACACTCATGCAGACGAGGAACAATTTCAATGGGAGTTCACTCCCACCCAGGTAAAAGACATGAAAATAATGTCAAATTCGTTAAACTTTAACATGTGGGAATTCGGTTAATCATCAGAAAAATTGTACCGTAAACTGTTTTCATAGTCACATTTACGAGTTGTCTAATTTAGTTGCATTGTCTTAAATCAGCTGCTCCGTGGTAGCGAACATGCAAAGGCATCACATTTTTTTTTAGGGGAAACACATGTCATGGTGTTGATAATTCTTAACTTTCGTCAATCTCAGCTAATAACAATATATCATCAAACAATTATGTTGACGGCTCATCAATTTGCGTCGTTCATGTTTAAATTACTACTAACAAACCATGTTGCAAAATGCATGATTAGACCAACACCGCTAGCAAAGGCGGTGCGGAGGAAGCCGCTGAGAAAAGCGACAAGACCTAGAAGTTGCTGAGAATGCTGCTCATGGGCGTCACCATTGGGGGTGTGGGCGGCATCGTGGTTGCCCAAGGACGGTTGTTCGCCACAACCATGGCCGCCATTGGTCTAAACCATCATCATATATAGTACTTCTATGTCAATTAATAGTATTTGTCATCTTTAGACATGAGCAGTGCATAATTTCTTAGGAATGGTTGTAATGTTGGTTTCATGTTGAGATTACCAGTTGAAATAGTTGGCTTTGTCATTTGGATATTCTAATCAGGTGACTGATGGTTATTAAGAAATAAGAATGGTGATCTGAATGCACTTCTCTGTTAAAGCCTGCTTCGCCACGGATGGATTAAATAGTATAAGATGCCACTACTATTGCCATTACACGAATATATTATTTCCTTTGCGGAGCTACCTTAGTGGACTTTATAAAACAAATATATTGATGCAAGATATATAAAGGCTTCACAGATTGAAGTAGTGCTCCATATATTTATCCAAGTTTGTATACTCTTTTCTTGCATCTCTGAATGTAAAACTGTTATGGATTTTTCTACCGTGTAACCGTTTTGGAGCTTTGATTTACTAATTTTAATGGACATTGTGCGGAAACTTTAACTTTAAAAAAAAAAGAGACAGTAGCAACACACGGGCATTCTGCTAGTATACTATAATAAGTCTAGCGGTAGGTTCGTCCGCAACCAAAATTTCCGTTCGAATTTATTTTTCCGATTTTGCCCCTAACTATTCGGCTGAATTACAGCCTCTGCCACCGCCAAGTCAAGAAGTGGACGGTTGCTCACTTTTTCATCCTCCGCCCTTCCTCCGCCAGCACCCTGGCCGCCGTCGTCCCTGAGCTTCCCTATTCTTTTGCACCTGATTCCACACGTGCCCTTCCTCACCACATCTTGCTAGATAGAGATGGGCTCCACCACCACATCTTGCTAGATAGAGATGGGCTCCACCACTCCACGATAATCTCTGACCAGACCAACGCCCAGGTTTCAGATGCGCGAGGTCTTCTTCCCCTTCCCCCTCCCCCTCCATGAAATCCATCAAATACCCCATCTCCTCTTATGATTTGGTGAGTTCATCGCTTAAATCGAGGTCGTGGCGGAGGTATCGTGTAGCATGCGGACAGGTCGTGGGTGGAGGGGCCCCGCATCTGGAGAGATCTTGGGCGGACACAGTCATCGCCGTCGAGATCTTGTGCGCAGCTGCGGTTCCCAGGTCGAGCTCCAGCACACATCGGGTGAGGTCCTAGGCGGTCTAGGCAGCTGCAGTGGAGGTCTCATGCGCAACTACTATGCAGGAGGTCTAGGCACGCTCGTTGGCCCCTCGTGGAAAGGGGAACTGCCACCACCGCCATCTCGGCTGGGTCCAGCGCAAGAAAGAGGAAGGGGATAAGCATCTCGGCTCTGGACAAGCTCAAGCAGAGATGGGATCCACCGCGGCATCCTAGACTCTTGGACCCTGGTGGCCGCCGCCGGCAAGTCGCTGCCCCTCCAAGGTCGCCTCCAAGGTCGCCGCCAAGCTCCCATCTGCGGCAGACTAGGCTGTGTGGGACTACGGGCGCGACTTGTCCGTCTCCACGAGCTCACACTACGTGGTGTGCCTGCTGTGACCTGTGTGGTGCCAATGGCGTTGATGTGCTTGGTTCTAGGTGTGGCATGGGAGCTCAGTATCCCGAGTATGGCGTTCTAGGGCGGCAGCACGGCATCTCTGACCGGTCGGATGCCGCTCTGAGAGCCGCAGGAAATATTCTGGGGCGGCGCGGCCATCTCTGACCGGCCACATGCCACTCCGGGAGCTCTAGATACATAGGGTTCTATAGGGCGGCAGCGAAGCGTCACTCACCGGCCGCATGCCGCTCCGGGAGCTTCAAGAAACATGGCGTTCTGGGGCAGCAGTGCGACGTCGCTCACCGGCCACATGCCGCTCCGACACCTTTAGGAAACATTGCGTTCTGGGCAGTGGGCGGCAGCACGACATCGCTGTACTGACATGTTTACCCATCTAGCCAGGGCCGGTCCTGACATTTTAGGGCCCGGGACGAGACCAAAACTTGGGGCCCTTAATATAAACATCACAGTAATACTAATGAATATTATACGCGTAAAAAATATATTGACAATAGCACTTAAATACATCCAAAAGTAGTAGCCATATCGAACAATTTATACATATTCAAAGAAGTGGTCGCCATATCAACCACAACGAAGAAATATTTAACTTGAAAAGCCTTCTCCGCTTCTAGAATTTCTTCTTGGCAATTACTTTCATCAAAGTGAATTATTCCCGTGATCGGGGCCGGAAATTGAAACAGGCAATATGATGAGTTGATGATGAGAAATCAAAATTAGGCAAAAATTATGAGTAAATAAGAACCCTAAATCGACATTGCATCAAGTAGATTGGATTCTTACTGTTGTCCGTTGAAATCAAGTCCTAGTTGGAATCGCTGCAGGCTAATCACCGATTCTCTAGGTCTAATCCTAATTGCTGAACACCGCCTGGCTGATGGCTTGTGCTGGCCTGGCCGCCTGGCCTAAGCGTGCATCTGTCCTTTCCCTCCTGTAGCCAATCTATAGAACAGAGGCCCACTAGGCCTTTTTTTCAATCGATTACACTGTACCATATACGTATATATGTAGTACTATTAAAACATATGTAGTGTGGGGCCCTGGGGGCCCTGGGCGACCGCACACCTGCCCACCCCGAGGGCCGGCACTGCATCTAGCTGTTCTCGTTTAATTGCATCGGACAAGGAGTGTCAGGTATCTACTGTTCTGTCAGCCATTGAGTCAGGTATTGAAACGTATTTGGAATATAGGGGAAAGAAGATAAAGCTTTTGTGCAACTCATTTTCTTGATTTAGTGTTCATGAAGGTTAATCGATCAGGCAATCAGGCAACCAAGTGACGCATGAGAACACTAGGCTAGGCCATATTGTGCCGTGCGGGCAGATGCTGTTTTTCACCGATGCTGCGTCAGAAAACATTAAGCTCTTCGTTAACATGGGCGTCCAGGGTGAAGGACCTGCTCAATGGTGGAAGCTGCAACGAACAGGACAGACGTGTTGGACATGTGTGGTTGCTCTGCTTGTACTGCATGTTGATCTGAATCCTGGTAAAACTAACTACTCAGATAGATCGGTACTTCACACACAACATAGTTCCAAACTACCATTTTTCATTGCTTGTGAAATAGGTCTTCTGTAGTCTCTCGTGAATATCCAAAATTAGAATATTATCCATCGACAAATCTATATTAGACTATTAGACTATTGCAATAGTTTGCGCCGTATGCCCGCTTGAGTTTCTTTTTTTTTGTTAAGATATCTTTTTTTAACGCACACAAGAGTCTGCCTCATTATATTCATGGACTAATACAATATTAGTTCACTACTACAATGTGTACATGTCTTCTTACGCCGGACAAACGAGGTGCTCTACGTCATCCTGCAAGTTCATGGGATCGAGACTTAATCGGAAGGATTTATCTGGACACAACATCGGCCATAACTATGACTACCAATCTTTGAGCTACGAGCTCACAGTATTTTTTCACACATGTCGCATACTTTATTTCAATATGTGTTTCACTTATATGGATCACGGATAGATTATGTCAATGTTCCAGAAAAATGTACCGATGTGGCCTTGACTCAATGACGTCGGTACATACTGAGTTTTCTTTTTGATTTATATGCATATTTAAAATATATTTTTTAAAAATTTATCTTTAGGGTCCTAGGGGTAGATTTTAGTTACTAAGAAATATATAATGGAACTTACTTTCTATGCACATCATGTCGAATTCAAATCTTTAATTTCGTAATAATACATTTTGAGTTCAGGCGGTTATATTTTCCATACATATTAGTATCATGTAGTTAGTGTAACGTACGATGAAAAATAAATTTGAAAGACCGTGGCAACGCACGGGCATTCTGCTAGTAAGAATAGAAACCTACAAAAAATTCCTACCAAATCGATTTGAGCGGTGGACGGCGATGGGTGCGGCCGGGCGGCGCGTCCATATGAAGGAACGGCTCAGTAGCCCACGAATCTCTACTCTACCCTGGCCTGTGCCACCTCGGCTCGATGGCTCCCACAACCAGTTCGGACTTTGGAGAATGCCTCGAGGGCCATGGCGATACAGCTGCATCTACGTGACCAGGGCATATGCAGTTCTTGCTGCGACGTGTCAGGGCAGGGTAGTCCGCACATGGATCACGAAGGAGGTGGCGGCGTTCATGCCAGCTAGGAGTGCACGGACGTCATCTTACACGGACGGGCGGCGACCAGGGCTTCGGCTTAGGATGTGTGCACAGCAGCATAGGTAGCATCCCGATGAACTTTCACATGCTCTTGCTTTATCATGCGATTCCGGTACTGTTGATCCAATCAGTTTTACTTAGATCCGATCTCTGAATATCATCCAACAAGCAACTGCTAATCCACACGGTCTCTCTGCAGCTCACATCCTTTTTTGTCTCTCTTACTTGCAGGCTACATGCCACTATGCTAGACATGATACTAGGGACACAAGCTGGTGCTGGAGACTAATTTCTACATGGATTTGGTGTTCACTGAGTTTGTTGCTAGAAATCTAATCAAACAAAATTTGCACAGCGTTGGTGGCTATGAGATAGCTATACATGGATTTGGTATTCACTAAGTTTGTTGCTGGAAATCTAATCGAACAAAATTTGCAGAGCACAGGAGGCTATGAGATAGCTTTGAGGTAGAAGCTGGAAGATAATATATCGCCCTTCTTCCCAAAGCTAAAGCATGGGTTACTGAACTATTTGAGAGATGGAGACAAAACAACAAGGGAAAGCCACATAACTTGGCAATGTTCCTTATGCTCGAAATCGCCAGGTGTTGTGGAATAATTTTCAAGCATGGGATGTTCCAAAGTTTTTTTGTACTATAGTACTGCACAGATATGTTTCCTTAATTTCATCAACGAATTTCTTACAATTATTTGTTAGGGTATTATATCGGAGAAGTATGGTGCAGGCAGTTTTAGTATTAGTAATGATTGTGGGTTAGCTCCAACTATTTTTAGTCAAGCAAAGAATTTCTTTTATCTTTTTTCTCATGTGCTTTCATTCATATTTTCCTCTTGAGACAACTGCATATTGATTTCAAGATCAAAGTTAAGTATAACGGAAGTCTGGGTCTTGTCATTGCGGCAATAGATGGAGCTTGATATAATGGATCTCGGAGAAAGTCAAGTTGAGTGAGGCTAAGACATCCTTGGTGCTATTCCATCTCTTGTCGTGAATTTGATTGCTTCAGTAACCTGTCTCTGGTACTTGGATTGATTCAACACATAAGGGATAAGTAAAGAAAAGAGTCCCTTCATGACTTTATCCAATGACTTTTTTTTTGTAACGCAGAGGTTGTGCACCTCCGAAGGCTGCGGTCGGTGAATATTTGAAGCAGATTTAGGGCAACTGCGGACGTAGCTCCTAGACCCGACAAGAACGACCTCCGCAAAAGAAGTCCGGTAACAGATTTACTTTTTTTCTCTAGGTCCTCGATAAATTTCTCAATTAATTTAGTAATTTCTATCTACTACCACTAGAAATTCTAGGTGAACTCAGATGAGAAATTCACTTCATTCCATTAACAAAAACTGATTTCGAGTAGTGAAATTCTCTGGGATCTAAAAAATATTCAATAAAACTACTTGTCTTTCACGATGTTTCTTTTTTTTTCTGGTGCAACGCATGGGCTTTTTTCTAGTAATAAAAATAGAAGGGCTTCTCTCTTCGTCCGTCACAATGCGCTTTGGCCCATCGAGAAAGGCGCGTTTGTTTTTAGTTTGATCGGGCATCGTTTCCTTGGTCGATGGTTAGCTGTCCGAGTAGTAATCAACTTGAAGGCCTGGTCAGGCCCTGGATTTCACAGTCAAATCGTAATAAGTCTGCACATACACACCTCCCTGAGATTCCAATACAAACTTGACACGTACCAGAGTTGTCTAGAGTCCGTCGGCATAAAGCCGAGCCCCGGGTTCCTCTCTCCCCTGAAAATTACACGGCAAGCGCCACCACCAGCGCCGCTCCGCGTCCACTTGATCCTTGAAGATGGGCTAGAGAAGATGGGGTAGAGGGCGTGAGAGAAGGAGCAGTAGCTAGGGTCGTCAAGGAACGTTTCCCTGCTCCTCTACAATCACGGTTTCCTCACCAGCATCGACCCCGGCGGCCCGGCGAGAAGATGTTAGCTAGCTAGGAGGACCGTTTGAGAGGGGGCATTGTACGGGACACCGACGCTGATCTAGATTCTAGATGACCTTAATGCTACTTAGCCTCCGGGTGCCTGACGGCATGGGCGTCGCTCGGACGGGGCTCTAGAAAGCACGATATCTCGCCTGCATGCCACCGATTGTCAATCCGCAGGGCTTGTATGACGTTTCTTTCGTTTGGTGTCCGTGCAACAAAGAAAATTGCAGATCCCGTGCCCACGGATTTCTTTCAAAAACATGGTGCTCTAGGCGCGTTCGATAATGCAGGTCCGTGACCTCCTGTCATCCAGCTATTTGGTAGTGATCGGTGGCATACACGAGGCCGGTGCATGCGTCTGTTATCAGCGATCCTTCCATGGCGTTGATTCAAGGGAAAACCAAAATAAAAAAGCATGCACTCGATTCCATGCACTAGATGAAAAAAAGAGTTGAATCTGAAGCAAAATTCAATGTACAACATGGCGTTGATGCTTGCATGAACAAAACTAAGAGGACGATGACAGTATATGCGTTGTACATCAGTCCAATTGCTTCAGTTACCTTCCTCCAGTATTTGGATTGATCCACTAGCTAGGTATAAGATAGGTAATGAAAATTGTCTCTTAATCCTCTGACTCTTCTCTTCATTACCTAAACATTGTGCACATCGGAAGGCAGTGATCGGCCGGTGAAATTTTTTTATGGCAGGCGATTGGCGAAAGTTTGTTACACTTGGAGCAGATTGAGGACGACCGTGACCTGGCGCAGCCCGGTAGACCTGATGTGCGATCTCTACATAAGTAGTCTTGTAGCAAGTTTACTGTAATTTTTTCTCTAGGGACCCGACGAATTTTTTATCTTCTGTTATATTAACAGAAATTTCTAGGTGAATTTAAATGAGAAATTTACTTAGTTCCTTAACAAAAAAGTGATTTCGAGTAGTAAAGTTTTCTAGGGTCTAGAAAACTTTTAATAAAAAAATATGACTTTTGTTTCAAGCTTTTCTTCTTCCGATGCAACGCACGGACATTTTTTCTAGTTAGTGTCTTATATAGGGTCCAGTGTGCAGACACAATCGGCCCATGTAGTATAACCGCGAGCGGGCTGGATCCAATGAAAAAAACTGACCAGCCTTATCTGGAAATTAATCCTATGAGACCTTGTCTATTATCCTGAAAGATAGACCCACCTCAATTCATAACAATTACTCCATTCAATTTTAAACAGATAAAAATGCCTAGAAAACTGAAAATAAACGGACACGTATCAGACATAGAGAAGGGTCTAATAATAGACCCGGTCTCATAAGATTTATTTCCGCCTTATCCTGCTATAACCCCACGCACTAATCACCCACCCGTTCCTCGTGACCTCCGGCCATACGGCCATACTCGCTGACGGCCAGGGCACGCCGCCGCAGGAGCCTGGTGCAGCTGCTCCCTGCACGCGCAGTTCTCCTGCCGATCCCCTCCTCTCTCTCGCCCGCTAGTGGCCTTGGTCGCCGCCGCCCCAAGCTCCACGTACCTGTCTTCCCCAATCCCGGTCGGACCTCCTAGCGTCGACCTGGCTACCCCTTGCCGCACCTCCCCATAGCTATGGATCGCGGCCGTGCTCGATCGCCCATCTCCACAGGTGCCCTTGGCATCAGGTCGCTTCCTTGGTCTTCAACGACTCACACTTTGCTTTATTCTTCAGTGAGCGGACGAGGGACTGGTCAGGTTATGCTAGCACTAGCTGCACCACGCGATGTACGTGGAGCTCAGGGACTTCACTTTCCTCTAGCACACCCGCTTGGAACTGCTACTTCTGGTGTTACAGCTCACTCAAAGCTCAAAGAATAGACAAGACAGAGAAGATGCGGTGATTAAAACAATGGGAGCATTTACTGTGCAATCGCCTATTTTGTGCAATCGTGCAATCAAACTGATCTGCGGCGTCCGATCCAGAATTTATGGCCCGATCCAAATATTCCCGTCTCCACCTCCATGTTAGTTGCAAGTTTGTGAAAAACCCCTGCATATTTTAGATGTCCCATACAAAGCATCAGTTTTTCTCGTACGTACAGATCTCGATCGGCTAGGGTTACGGCCGCCGGCTGACGCAGACTCCAATCGGAAGTTACTCCCTTGAGACGGTTCCTCGAAGACAAAGGAGATCAGGTGACAATCCCAATCACAAGTTCCAGCAGCCGGTACCACTAGTGATCATAGATACATTGCTAGCTTGTGGTCTCTTACAACGCCGCCGGGCTAGGACCTGACCGTGGTTGTACTTGACATGGTTAAATCCTCATACACATATCTTATTGCATATAGTCCTTCCGTTTCCAATTTGACTCAACTTTGTCTAGATACGTCTAGTAATGTCTAAATATAGACTTGTCTAGACAAAATTGAGTCAACTAATTTGGAACAGAGAGTATAATAGAAACAATCCATCGATTCAAGATGTACACTCATAACATTCTGTATCTAGTATAGTTCAAGATCAATCGTCTATGAATGGTGATTTACAGATCCTGTTATCCAGATTTAGCACACTCACGTCTGATATGTAGTTGTCTGATACATGTCCGTACGTGGTTTCAGTGTGTACTAACCCATGCTCAAACCAGATCATGGAAGCTAACAATAGTAAGCCTGAACAAGCACAAGAATTTGTTAGTGCTCAATCGTCCATAGACATAGACGCCACACCAAATAATAATGATGGATTTGGTACGCCCAGGAAAACAGCAAGTATACCTCAACGTGTGAGTTGATCTAGGCACCTCTTCACACTCCGAGTGAATGATTTTAAATTATATATAGGGGAGCATTTGCGGTACAGATTGACTGAACATTTTTGTGTTGTTACAGTGCTCTTCATTCATCCCTGAGTGTGCAGAGGAATTGAAGCCCGCGGTAGGGATGATATTTGATGATATTGACTCCGTGGAAGTGTTTTACAAGTCATATGCGCATGATGCTGGATTTGGTGTCCGAGTTGGGCAGCAGAAGAAGCGAGTGGACGATGTAGTAATGTGGAAGCGTTTCTTATGTGACAGGCAAGGATTTAAATCGAAAAAAGGTACGAATAGTACTAATCCATCACAGAAAGCTACAATGAGCACCAATCCCTCAAAGCAGAATTCAAAAAAACGTAAAAGAAAGGAAACAAGGTGTGGATGTGATGCTCGTATTTTTGTCAAGAGGAATAGTGATAACAAGTATATGATAGCTTCATTAGTTGAGCATCATAATCATGGACTAGTGACACCTAGTAAGCATCATCTGATCAGATCCAACCGCCGAGTCAACGAGAAGGCAAAACAAACACTCTACTCATGTCACAAAGCAAGCATAGGCACATCGCAGGCGTTCAGATTGCTTCATGTTGGCGCTGGTAGTTTTGAGGATGTGGGATGCACTAAAAGGGACTTACAGGACTACTATTGTGAATTCAAAAATAAAATCAATGACTGTGATGCTCAAATGTTTGTGGACCAGTTGGGCAGAATGAAAGAACTCAACCCAGCTTTTTTCTTTGATTATGATGTGGATGAAAATGGTAGGTTGCTGCACGTGTTCTGGGCGGATGCCACTGCGAAAAAAATTACAGCCATTTTGGAGATGTGGTATCTTTTGATTCTACATACACAACTAACCATTACAATATGATTTTTGCACCTTTCACCGGGGTGAATCACCATATGCAGTCTGTGTTTTTTGGTGCTGGCTTTGTTGTAAATGAGAGGATTCCGTCTTACAAATGGTTGTTTTCGACCTTCTTAAAAGCTATGGGTGGGAAAGAGCCGAGGCTTATGATAATGCGAGGATGCTAGCATGAGGGAGGCTATGAGATTTGTTCTTGCAACCACTATACATAGATTGTGCATGTGGCATATTATGAAGAAACTTCCTGAAAAAATTAGTCCTCACTTAAGAGAAGACCCAACATTTTTTTAAAGGGTGAACTCGTGTGTATGGGGTTCAGAAACACCTGAAGAATTTGAGTTAACATGGCACTCTTTCATTTCTGATTTTCAGTTGGAAGAAAATGAGTGGTTGGCTACTAGGTACAAGATCCGTGAGTCGTGGATCCCAGCATACTTCAGGGACATATGCCTAGCAGGCATTCTTAGAACTACATCAAGGTCGGAGAGTGCAAATTCTTTTTTCAACCGTTTTATTGGTCGCAAGCTCGCATTTGTGGAGTTTTGGCTTAGATTTGACACTGCCTTGCAATGTCAACGACAAGAAGAATTGATAGCTGACAACACAAGCATCCATACAACGCCTCAGATTATGACAACATGGGAAATAGAGAAGCAAGGTAGTGAGGTATTCACACATGAGGTGTTTGATCATTTCCAAAAAGAGGTACTTGCTGCTAGAGAGCATTGTGACGTGCAGGGAACTCAAATGGTAGAGGGGATGAAGGTCTTGGCGATTAGCGATGCCTCTAATAAGGTCAGAGAAGTTCAATGTGATACATCAACCATGATAGCCAAATGTTCTTGCATGTTATTTGAGTCTAAAGGTATCCCATGCCGCCATATCATACGATTCTTGAGGGCTTCTAAATTTGAAAACACTAATGAGCAACTGAGCTCCTATGTCATAAAAAGATGGGAGAAAAATTGCAAAAGGTAATTATCAGTGGAGTAAATTATACTCTTTCCTTTGGGTTATTGGCTGACATGATCATTTTGTGCAGGAATAGTGTATATGACAGCAAGGGTAACTTGCTTGCGGAGAAGCCTGTCGACCCGGTTGAGGCAGCCAAGAGAAGAAAAAATTTAGATGCACAAAACAAGTTCGAATCATTGGTTCAAAAAGCTAAGAACTCTGAAGAAGGAATTGAATTCCTCACAACTAGTTTGCTCAATATGGAGGAACATATATCTAAGTTGGTTCCTGCTGTCTCGGTTACAAGGCAAGAAGAACATGAGGCTTTTCTTGGCTGTAGCATTCCAACTGAAGTTGGTGTCCTACCACCAACTGATGTTCGTACTAAGGGTAGATGCAAGAGAATAAAGGGACATGTGGACAAGGGGAAAAAGAATGATGGTCAGAATTCGAAAGCGAAACGGAAGTGCGGGAGTTGCAAGGAAGTTGGTCATAATAGATGCAAGTGTCCAAACAAAAACCTGCCAACTGAGATGGCATAGTATTAGTTTCATATTGTTTACTTTAGTTTGTGTCAAACTGTAAAATGAATTTTCTGCACTGCACCATATTGTCTTGGCCCTTGTGGTAAATGCACTACTGACATTATGTTCTTCAAAATGGATTTAGCTTGAGTATTTTGTTTGTATATCTGACATGAAGATATTCAGTCTTAATACATGCTGTTCAGTTTTGTTGGTTATCTCAGAATGATATAGTTTGCATTTTCTGCGATTCTGTATTGTTCTGAAAGTTAAATTTCAGATTTGATCAAGTATTCACACTTGACTGTTTTGGATAGCCACAGCTGAAATCCTGAATGTGTATATGTGGAGACTACACCTGACAATGTGGACTTTAGGTATTCTGTGTTACAGCTTGATCCTAGTTGAGGACAGGCAGAAGATAGTTTCTGCGATGTGTGCCATTTGGGATTCGAGAAATAAGTGGACACGTGGAGATATAGGTTATGAACCATCCGAAGCCATGGATTTTATCATGGAATCGATGGTACCACTAGAGCTTCCAACGAAGTAGAGAGTACCACTGTTACAGCCGGAATGCACTTGGCATGGCCCTCCAGAAAATTCAATCAAGTTTAACTCTGATGGAGGCACAGAGCAGACGCCTGCACACGTTACGCTTGTGGTCAGGGTATATTGCAGGTCTAGGTGGCTGATGCTCTTTTATTTTTACAGCAGGTTCTTAGTAGTGATGCTAGTAATCCGACTGGTATAAGTTATTAATGCTCGCAAATTTTCCTAAAAAAAGACAGTCATTAAGCTGGTCATATAGAAATTAGGAGGTTCAGACTGCCTTTTCATACATGTGACTACTTAATAAGCAGTCACCTGATTGTAAAACTGCACCAGAATCAACATTTCCATTCTTTTGGTTCAGAAATTACGAGGTTGACAGAAGCATCCACTTGTAAATGTTCTAATCTCCTAACTAATTAGTCACACGTAAGATCCTTCAAACACTCTACGTACTAGCCTATTACGTTTTCTTGTCAACATTTGATTTCTCCGTTTGAGAAACTGAGATAACACAATGTCTGAAGAAACAGCTAGCTGGAGACGACCGTGGAGTCCCAGCGCCCTTCCTCCGGCGACCTTGTGTGAGCCTATCCGGCCGCGGCGCGATCCCACTGGCACAGAATCTTGTGCTTGCCTCACACTCACCATCCTCGGCCAGTATCGGCACCGTCTCTCTCTATCTCTCCGCCGCCGGGTCTTCTGTTTCCTCTCGCCCTTCTTCCGCTGGGAATCGACCCCTCGAAGCCAACCTCCAGTACACTGAGTCTCCTGGTCTCTTGCCCCTGCGACATTCTTGCTGGCTCCAGGGCGTCCAACGTCGTCTCTTCTTCGTCTCCGTGCAGTCTGTTTAGGGAAGATGGGAGTTCCGATTGGGGAATGGGAGAGCTGTGGAATAATGTAAGGGGGTTTTTCACAAACTTGCAACTAACATGGAGGTGGAGACGGGAATATTTGGATCGGGCCATAAATTCTGGATCGGACGCCGCAGATCAGTTTGATTGCACGATTGCACAAAATAGGCGATTGCATAGTAAATGCTCCCTAAAACAATATAACAAGCAGGGGCTAAGGATAGGAAATGTGTGGTAGCAAGATTTCACTTGTTTTATATTACGCTTGTGCTTTAGTTGGATTTGACTCATTTTATTACTCTGTCAGACTCAGAGTACATGAGTGCAATTGCTTTCCGTAAGGCGGTGCACTTTGTGTTTTTATACATAGCTCACTTGTTTTAGAGAAGCACAAAGAAAGAATAAAAAGAGCCCGCTGTGGGCAATACAAGCATTTCTCGTCAGTTCACATTTTTTTTCCAACTATTTCCATCGTAAGTGCGCATGTATCTCTCCATAGAAATATGAGTGTTAATACATAGTCCACACTTATAAAAGGAAATAAATTCGTGGGCTACACCCTTTTTACTCGTGAAAGTACTAGCATTTTGTATGCAAATAGTGAACTCTCGTCTCGAATATTAAGCATCCGGTGAAAAAACATTTGTTTGGAATCAAAAAAATATCCACCCACCGGTGTACACCGGGAAGTTCAATTTAATAATGTCAGGAAGCGCGCATCTTCAACGCATGAAGTGCAAATTGTTGAATTTATAAAGTACGTAGAAATCCCGATTATAAGCCAAAGGTAGAAAAAACTAAATATTAAAGTTCATACACGGGGAAGTTCACCCTGAGAAGTGCAGCACTTCGGTTCAGGAAATAGAGCTAAATTACACATATTAACTTTAGGAAAATAAGCATGTTCGGTTTTGTGAGTAATTTTCGACGCAGTAGCATCCATGAGCGCTGAGCCTCCATACCCTAACACGCAAGGCTACCGTGTCTACGTAAATTAAACTCCTACCTAAAGCATATAAGTTAAATATATCTCCTAATTCTATGGTAAGAGCGGGAAAGCGCAAACTTTCAGAATAAAGGAAAGGCCAGTATTTAAACAAGAGAAGTACAGATCTGAAGGTCTAGGAAGTGCGCATTTGTGTTACCGGAAGACCAAGATGAACCGTAAGGGAAGTGCGCATTTGTGTTACCAGAAGACAAAGATGGACGTAAGGGAAGTGCAAGTTTCCACAACAGGGAATATAATTCAAGGTCTATATAGCGTCAATGCTAGTGCGTCGACAACGAGCAAGTGATGAAATTAGTTCTAAATCTTGTTTGCACAACGAACAAGATATATAAGTTGAGGATCTTAACCACCCCTACCCTAAGTCGTCGTGCACACACATAGAACATAATTTTGGACTAGCGCCTCGGCTTCTTCGCCCGACGCCACTAACGTGGCGTACGAGCGATGAAGGCTCGAAGGGTGTTAGGGTGCCAATACTTCGTCGCTCGTTGACGCTATCGAAGTGACGCAGACAAAGCCTCGGTACCCTAACAACTAAGACTACCGCGTCTATGTAAACTAAAATTACTACGTTCATACCCAGAGAAAGTGCATAATATCACAGGCAAGAAGTATAAGGATTATTAAGAGGCAGTAGACATGACACACATAGGGCACTTCACATAAGAGGAAGTGCATATACCAAAGGCAAGAAGTACAAGGGTTATTAATAGGCAGTACACATTTCACATTGAGGTCAGTTCATATAAAGAGCTAGAGGTCGAGGGGGAGTAATAGAAATGGTCTACCATGCAGCATCGACGCTAATGCGTTGATAGGTACCAAGTGAAAAATTAAATCTAAGTCTTGTTTGCATAACGATATATAAGTTGGGGGTCTTAACACCACCCACCTCCAACCCTAAGTCGTCATGCGCGCGCTCAACACAACACTATGGGCCAACGTCTCGGCTTCGTCGCCCGTCGCCGCTAACGCGGTGTATGGGTGACAAAGCCTCGAAAGGGTGTTAGGGTACCATGGATACATCTCTACCGGGTCGACGACAACGAATCCTAGGTATCCTAACACCTAAGGCTATCGCGTCTATATAAACTAAGACCACTAAGTATATAAAAAGGAGGAAGTGTAGACTACAACAATAAAGAAACACAGAGAAAGCTAACAGGCAGTACATGTGCCACACAAAGAGAAGTTCAATTTAAAATAGAGAAGCACAGACTACAACAGGGGAAAGCACAGAGGAAGTTAACAGGCAGTACACATGTCCTACAGAGGAAAGTTCAAATATGAAACTAGATATTGGGGTGCGGGGAATACAAAATGGTCTACCATACAGCATCGACGCTAACGTGTCGACATGTACCAAATGAGAAACTAAATCTAAGTCTTGTTTGCATAATAATATATAAGTTGAGGGTCTTAACACCACCCACCCCCAACTCTAAGTCGTTGTGCGCGCGCTCAACACCACACTATGGGACAATGCCTCGGCTTCGTCGCCCGTCGCCGCTAATGCAGCGTACGGATGACGAAGCCTCGAAAGGGTGTTAGGGTACCGAGGATACGTCTCTCGTCGACGCTACGAATCCTCGGTACTCTAACACCTAAGGCTACCGCGTCTACGTAAACTAAGACCACTGAGTACATAAAAGGAGAAAGTGTAGACTACAACAATAAAGAAGCACAGAGAAAGCTAACGGGCAGTGCAGGTGCCAAACAAAGGGAACTTCAATTTTAAAATAGCGAAAGTGCAACTACAATAGGGAAGCACAGAGGAACTTAATAGGTAGTACACATGCCCCATAGAGGAAAGTTCAAATATGAAACTACATATTGGGGGATACAAAATGGTCTACCAACGCGTCGATAGACACCAAGTGAGAAATTAAATCTAAGTCTTGTTTGCATAACGATATATAATTTGGATGTCTTAACACCACTCACCCCCAACTCTAAGTTGTCGTTCAAGCGCTCAACACAACACTATGGGCCAACTCCTCGGCTTCGTCATCCGTCGCCGCTAACATGGCGTACGGGTGATGATGCCTCGAAAGGGTGTTAGGATACCGATGATACGTCTCCCGTCGACGAATCCTCGGTACCCAAACACCTAAGGCTACCGCATCTATGTAAACTAAGACCACTAAGTACATAAAAAGAAGAAAGTGTAGACTACAACAATAAAAAAGCATAGAGAAAGCTAACAGGCAGTACAAGTGTCACACAGAGAGAAGTTCAATTTTAAAATAGAGGAAGCGCAACTACAACAGGGGGAAGCACATAAGAAGTTAACATGCAGTACATATGCACCGTAGAGGGAAGTTCAAAATTTAAAACAGATGAAGTACAGACTATAACAGGGGAGGAGCATAGAGGAAGTTAACAGGTAGTACACATGCCCCCACAGAGGAAAGTTCACATATGAAACAAGATATTGGACGGGGGATAAAAATGGTCTACCATATAGCTTCGACGCTAACGTGTATTGCTATAAAAAATATGAAATATTTGAAAAATAATAAATAAGTCTGCAAACTAGATGACGTGCATAATTTAACTTCGGGAAGTACAACTGTATAATCCAAGAAGTACATATACTAGTCAAGGAAAGTTCGGACAGTTCCTTCTAAATCATAAGAAATTTGAAACGAGTGGACGATAATTTCAAATCTGCTCCTAAACCACAAAGAATTCGGGAAAACATTCTGAACGAAAATTTTGCTCCTACTTCATAGTTTTCCAACGCCGTATTATTTGTATCATTCTGACAAACGGTTTAGAAATAATCGAATGAATATCGTCGGCTCATTTTAAATAGATCTGAATTTTAGTATTTTCAAAATTATTGTAAAACCGTACAAAATTTAAAAAAACTTTAAAAACAAAAAGGTTGCGCAATTTCAATATCTTTCTAATGGTATATCATTTGGAAAAGGAGTTAGGAAACCGGAGTAAAAGTTCGTTATCTTTCTATATAGATGGATTTTGTATTTTCCAAATTAAATTCAAACCATCTAGAATCTTCAAAAAGTTTGAAGACGAAAAAGTTGCGGTTTTTCTGAGATCTTTCCAACGGCATATCATTTGTACAATTTTGATTAACCGTTGAGAAACTAGAAGTAAAATCTGTACGTTCAAACAAATGGGCAGTTCACAGAATTCAAATGATAAGCTCACTACTGCCATCCGGGAAGTACAACTATTAACAACGGGAAGTGCAGTCTGTTGCGCAGAATAATATTCTACAACTGGTTGTAGAATAGCTCTATTAGACCCCCTGGCTGCAGAATAAGTAATTCTGCACCCGAGTCGATTTGACCGAATCAGACCGCATCGCTCCGTCGCAGCCCGGTGCGGTCCAGTCTAATTTGCCGTACATCATCGATGTACTCCCTAACTTTAATTTTCCTCTTACCTCGACGGTTTCTTCTCGCACCACTATCGTTACGAGCTAGCCCACCTGCTAATCGAGGGCACCGTGCACGGCCGACGGTTCTGGAAGATGCGGGCGGTGAGCGGCTGCCACTAGCGATTGCGGCCTGTGGCGAGTGATACATTACAAATGTATCTATAATTTTGATGTTCCATGCTTGGTTTTATCCACTTTCTTGTGTTTTGTTCCAATTTTGGAGTACTTTTCATATGATTTTTTGGACTAACCTATTAACAAGAGCTACAGTGCCAGCTGCCTGTTTTCTGCTGTTTTTGGTTCCAGGAAAGTCAGAAAGAATATTCTCGGAATTGGACGGGACAAAAGCCAAAGTGCCTATTTTTACGGAAGGGATCAAGTGCCAAAATACGAGACGGAGAAAGGCCAGAGGGCGGCCACACCACCTGGCCGCGCGGCCAGGCCTGGCCCGCGCCAGGGGGTGGTGTGGCCAGCCCAGGGACCCCCTCGGCCTCTCCTTCCGCCTATATATTGCCCTCGGGACGAAAATCCTAAGTACCGGATCAAAAATCCACGAAAGAGTCTGTAGACGCCGTCATCTCCATCCCTAGATCGGGATAGATCTAAAGCTCCTTCCGGCACCCTGCCGGAGAGGGGAATTCACCCTGGAGGCCTTTTGCATCACCATGCAAGCCTCCGGTGTGATGCGTGAGTAGTTCATACTTGGACTACGGATCCATGTAGTAGCTAGATGGCTGGTTCTCCTCCTTTGTGCTTTCATGTCTAGATCTTGTGAGCTCCGTTCATGATCAAGATCATCTATTTGTATTCATACATGTTGTGTTTGCGGGGATCCAATGGATATTGAGATGCTATTTTAGATTGATTATTGATTCTATCATGTCTTTGTTATTTGAGATCTTGCATGTTTTCCGTTGTTAATAGTTATCTTGGCCAAGTAGATGCTAGCAACTCTAAGAGTTAGTATTTATGCTCGATAGTGGGTTCATGCCTGTAGTAATCTGGGGAAGTGACAGAAATCTCTAAGGTACTAGATGTGTTGTTGCTACTAGGAAGAAAACAACAATCCTTTGTTCATAGAACAATCGTATTGTTTACTTTACACGCAGTTCATAAAGCAATAATCTGTTGCTTGCAACTTAATACTGGAGGGGGTTCGGATGATAACCTGAAGGTGGATTATTAGTCATAGATGCAGTTGGATGGCGGTCTATGTATTATGTTGTAATGCCCAATCAAGTCTCAGAGGAGTCAAGATGATTACTATGCATGTATTGCTTTCTCGGTGTTTGTCAATTGCCCCGCTGTAATTTGTTCACCCAGCATGTTATCTATCTAAGGAGAGCCACCTCTAGTGAACTATGGATCCCGGTCCTTGTCTTTTACATACAATTTACAATCTTTTACTGCTTTGTGTTTAGTTTCTGCAAACTTTTACTTCTTTCCATTCGATACGTTTAATCCTTTGTTTTCCGCAAAACACGATGAGATTGACAACCTTATCGCAAGTTGGGGACAAAGTTCTGTGGTTGTGTTGTGCAGGTCTCCACATTGCTACTAGCACCGGTAGTGCGCCCTGCCAAAGCTCAGCTAGTAACACCTTTGGGGTGTTTCCTTGCTCCTACTGGTTCGATTAAACCTTGGTTTCATAACTGAGGGAAACTTGCTGCTGTGCTCATCATACCTTCCTCTAGGGGTTCCCAACAAGCTCTACATCAACCACGAGCCATCAACACTTTTCTGGGCGCCGTGTATTGAGCCATCAAGCATTTTTCTGGCGCCGTTGCCGAGGAGTCAAGGACATATTCACAAGGGGAGTCTCTCATAACCAATCTCTTTACTTTGTTGTTTTTGTTTTGCTTAGTTTCTTTTTGCTTTGTTTGCTTGTTTTGTTCTTCAAAAACACAAAAAAAATTAGTTTTACTAGTTTCTTTCTTATTTCAAAAACACAAAAAAAATTAGTTCCTATCTTGAGTTGCCACTATGTCTAGCCTTGCTCCAATCACTATGTCACCCGAGGAAATGATTTTCACTTTTAAACAAGGAATTGAGGAAAGTTTTAAGAAAGCTTGGTCTAGAATCTCTGATCTACATAAAAAAACTGAGCCTAAAATGACTCAAAGCTTGTTCCTTAGCAGTTTTTACCTTGAGATTGCTCTTTGCTATAGATATGATCTATATGTTGTTGTGGGAGGAGATTTCCTCCAATGTAATGAGGATGATGCTACTAATGCTATAAAGAAATTGATCCTCACTTACACTATGCCTAGCCAAACTGATATTTCTTTCGCAAAAGTATTTGCTAGGTTGGACACTCTTGAGGCTAGCACTACTAGCTTAGAAAGTTGTTATAATACGCTTAGGGAGCATCACAATTATGTTCCAATAAATTCTGAACCATCAAAGTGGTTCCCTACAGTAAAGATTGAGATGAACACTGAAACTTTTCAAGCTCGCTGCGATATCATGTCTGAATTTTGTCTTATGCCCAAAGATATTTATGAATCTTTGAATCTTTGGGGGCTTACTGAAGGAGGAAAAGAAATATCTCTTGCTAATAATGCTACCTCATTTCCTATTGGAATAGCTGAAGGAGTGTTTACAAAGATCCTTGGGAAAATAATTTCTACTGATTATCTTGTTATTGAATGTGCAGGAAAAGGACAAATTACACTTGGAAGATCCCTATTAGAACTCCTTGGAGCAATAATAGATGTGGGAAAGGGGACCATGCACCTTTCTTCTCCACCAAACAATCACATTTTACCAAAGGTTAAGAATAAAAATAAGAGAGGTAAGGGCAAGAAAGTTGGTCTTAATACTTCTTCATTTGAGAACACTTGATTCTTTCTTTGCTTCTTATGCCTAACTTAAAGGCGTTAAAGAAAAGTACTTATTGGGAGATAACACCAAAGTTTTAGTTGTTATTACTTCAGTAATAACCACTCCTTATCCTTTTTATTTGCTTTTTGTGCCAAGAGTAACCTCTAATGAGAGTGAAGTAATGATTGGGAAAGTTGCTGTCCCGAAACAGATTTTTGTGCTTCACCGTAAAAGTTCGTGAGAGATCTCTGTATGTCGGATTGAGCTGTAATTTTTTGTGATTCTGCCCCAGGTTGTTATCTAACTTTCGTTAGTTCAACACTTTTTTATTTGAGCAACAGAAGGTCTTCGAAAAAATTCGTCTTTACCTGATGGTCTGTTTTGACAGATTTCTGCCATTTTCTGCATTTACTTCTTGTGGATTCCTTTTTGAGTTCTTTTGGGGAATTGAGCTTTTTGAGGGAAGTGCTACAGTAGCTAGTGTTCTAATGGAAGTTTATTTGGTGTTAGAACTGAACCTTAAGACTTATTTATCTTAAGTGCACTAATGTTGGTAATAAGATTGTGTGAAGTTTTGTATGAAGGAAAAATTTCAGGTGTATAGAAGGAATGAGTAATAAGATGAAGGATGGACTAAAGCTCAAGTTTGGGGATGCCACGCATGTCACCCCAAGAAATATCCAAGAAGTACAAGCGTCAAAGCTTGGGGATGCCCAAGGCATCCCCTTCTTCATCAATAAAAATTCCAGGTTTCTTCCAAACGCTTAATTTTTATTGTTTCATGCACAGTTGTGTTTTTCTTGGAGCGTCTTCTTTTTCGTTTTCGTTTTGGTTTTTCGTTTGCTTTGGTTTGCTTAGTTTTCTGAATAAGCTGGTTGGACCCCCTCTTTCATACATTGGTTTGTAAATAGTTTGGTTTGGTTTGGAAAAGAGTAGGAAAGTTCATGCTTATATGGTAAAAAGAGCTTGTTTTTGATTGTGGCATATGCTTTGTCATGCCATGCTTGATATTGTTTTGGATTTATGATTAGTATTCTTTGCTGTAGCATGACTTGTTATAAACAATTGAGATTGCTTAATGTGCCTTGGATGAATCATGCGTTGTTTTAGCATATTAAAGCATAGTATAGTGGTATTCTCCTTTGATGCTTTATTTGGGTTGACTTGAAACATGCTCACACCATGTTATGACTATACAAAGTCACCTTAGCCTTTATGATCCTTTAGTTTTCAACTTGTAGTATCACTTTATGCTTTGATCAATGATGTTTTGTCGCTCTACATGATTATGGTTATTATTGCTCTCCTAGTTTGTCGCTCCCAGTCTTTTGCTGGCCTCCACAACAAAGTATGAGTTCCACTCATGCATCCAACTCCCTAAACCAAGTTATTCCAAAGAGTCTACCATACCTACCTACTAGCTTATGCTATTCCAAATATATTCATACTTTTATTTACCTTCCACTTGTTATGAGAAAACTAGTGATTAAAGCTCTCACGAACTTGATGGCACACTTTACTTTACTTGCCCTTAATAAACTTGAACCATTGTGTCGTCTATGTTGTATATGCTTGCACTTATTTATTGGAAATTAGCAGAACCATGCTTTCATGGGGAACACTTTCAACATTGCACTCGGTACTTGTACCTAGTTGATATCATGTTCTTTTGTATATAGATGTCGTCGGTGTGAAATGAAAGGGGAGCTTGTAAGTCCATAGAGTTATGTATATGTGTTAGAGAAACGCCTGGGCCGCTGGTCTAATCCATGCTGACATGGTGGAAACCTGCAGCGTAACCATAATGAGTTGTCTATGAAGCATTCTTCTTATAAAAAAAGAGTCCTATATTGAGAAAAGGAGAAAAGAAAAAAAGAGATACTATGAAAAGAGGAAAGAGAGAAAAAAAAGCACCATATTTCCATGGTAAATAAGAAGAATGTTGAGATGTTCGTTGTCTGCTTGCCTTGTCATTTTGATATGGGGATTCTTCCGTATCATCGGTAAGGGGTACCCCGTTGACGGTTCTCTATGATACACATGTACTTACGATGACAAGAACTTACCGGTGACTAAACTTGAGTAGCATGAGGAGCGGCCCTCGTATACAAGGGACATGCGATTTCTGACTTATACTTCGTCAAGCATGTACACCATAGTTTGTTCACTTTAACCTTAATCACTTCAAGATGCTTATGATAGGGGCAATGAGAGCTGAAAGCTAGACTTGAATCCCTATTTCCTTTTACAAAATGCCTTTCTTCCACCATTATATTGACTCTCCACCTTCTATCTTTATGCACTTACTTTGAGAGCATAGTGGTCATTCTTAGTTCTATGTGCATTGTCCCAAGACTAGTTGATTGATGCATACTTTGATATTGCTTGTTTTAAACTATTGTATCTAGTCACTCTTATGAACTTTGAAGGTGTCCTATGCATTTATATTTGCTACTCTATGAGGGACAAGCGGAATACTATTATGTTATGTTTTCTTTATGTGAAACAGACAAACGTCTTGCAAAGCATTGTTATTCATGAATCTTTCGTTTGTGCCTTTTCATGTTGCATCATAGTTTCTTTGCTTATTGCTAGAACTTTGTCTTTCATGTTATGATTGAAGTACTATGATCCTAGATTTGAATGGTTTGCAAATACTTTGATCAAGTCTTTGATGGTGCATGTCACCTCAAAAATTATTCTTTCTTTTTATCACTTATCTACTCGAGGACGAGCAGGAGTTAAGCTTGGGGATGTTGATACATTACAAATGTATCTATAATTTTTCATGTTTCATGCTTGGTTTTATCCACTTTTTTGTGTTTTGTTCCAACTTTGGAGTACTTTTCATATGATTTCTTGGACTAACCTATTAACAAGAGTCACAGTGCCAGCTGCCTGTTTTCTGCTATTTTTGGTTTCAGGAAAGTCAGAAAATGAATATTCTCGGAATTAGACGGGACAAAAGCCAAAGTGACTATTTTTCCGGAAGGGATCAAGTGCCAGAATACGAGACGGAGAAGGGCCAGAGGGCGGCCACACCCAACGAGCTCTACATCAACCACGAGCCATCAACACTTTTCTAGACGCCGTGCATTGAGCCATCAGCGAGCGACTGCAGCTGGGATTGCAGCGGGCGGCGGGCGGCGAGCGGCTGCAGCCGGTTATTGCGATCGGCGGCGGGTGGAGGGCGGCTGCAGCCGGGGATTCCGGCGGGCGGCGAGGCCGTGTGCAGTAGGCGACCACTCGGGCGTACTGCCTCCGCTCCTCTCTGGCAACCGGAGGAACGATCTTGAGCCCCGCCGCCGTCTGCGGCGGATCCTGCGCGCCTCCACACCAACACTTGCCCCGCCTGCCCCCACCATCTTCTTCGTCTCCGGCGTCCGGCGAGCCAGCATCCCCATCGTCGGCACGAATAAAGCCCCGAATCCATACATCCCCGCATCAGCTACTGGTCTTAGACGACAAGGTTTGCCATGGTTGTTCCTTACTTATTTGATCAGATTTTTTTTGCTTGAAACCGTACTCCGTAGATTTGTGTAGCTGTTAGTCTGCACTGCGCAGACTATGCTACTCAATTTTAGGATAAATTTGGGGATATTAGTTATTATATGCTGCATCAGGACTGCGCCGTGATTATTGTTGGTGATTTAAAGGTGTATGCCTGCCTGAACACCAGTCCGCTAATTAGTCTTATTTGTAAATTTTCTTTTCCTTGGTCATATCTTCCAGTTTAAGATATGCACATGAGTGATTGTAATGGTCCTTGCGCACGTCGATAGCTAGCTGTGAATGCCTCTTAGTTATGTCTAGCATAACCTTTTTATTTTTTATGTGCTCTCTTTGGTTATACATAATTATTCTCTAATATGATGCTCTCTATAAACACTCCTTTGCTAGATACCCTTTCAAGTTGCTTTTTGCAAAATATAACCATGGAAAATAATTCAGTTACAACGAATTTTATGCACTGAAAAAATAACATGGATAGTGATATATAGGGGTATGCCCCATATGTCCATTCATGAAAGACTGAGCCGATCTTGTGTAGTCTCTGTAATTTCTGCCCCGGCTGGACAGCAAGATTTCATTAATTTTTAGATATTACTACTATCTGTATGGTGGTCATGAACTGAGCAACATTTTCTAGTTAGTTTGGCAGGCCCTGGGAGGTAGGGAGATTCCTTTAAAGTGAAAGGATGACAAACTAGTATACTTGTCTTTTTGTTAATCTACATGCTGCCCAAACTATGATAAGTTACAAATTGTAGCTAATTGCTTGTCCATATGGATGATAACAAAGCTGCAGTATCCATTATTCTGAAGTTGCATTTTGATCTCGAATTCTTGTCCTATAAGACACTCCCAACTGTTGTGCAATTAAGATGTACAGCTAAATTCAGACTCAGTTATTTGATAAGTTTTCTACTGAAAGTTCAGAACTTGGGCGATCCAAACTTCAAATTTACTAATAACTCAAAGAAACTACCGAGTGCTTGATTTTCCACAAACCAAAGCTAACTGCAGAATGTTGTTTGGGATATCTTGGGCATAAAAGACACGAACTTTATCACATCTCTGCTTGCAAGAGTAGCACACATTCAGATATAGAAGCTTGCATCAGCAAGGAACCACCACCACACGGACAGTAAGGTGAGCAGTGGGCAGCCTCACCCCTGCTGCGTGTCATTTCATGGTGGTCGAAGCATGCAGGTGGGCTTCGAATTAAGGTATGTCCCCCCTTCCTTTCTAGTCGAAGTTTTTCTTGTATTCAGAACTAGCAATGATGATGCCAATTCATGATACTCTTTAGTGGTATATGCAAAAAAGAATCGTTATTCATACCCTGACCTATTTCCGTTCAGTTCATCTTATTTATAGTTGCTTATTTATCATCCAGCCGCTCCCCGTGTGCCAGGATCAGCGCTGGCCGCTTCTTTCTTTTCCCACTGTACTATTCAGTACCGCTCCGTCTCTACCAATTTGGATGATTAGGTGCCGATTTTTCTCTCTCGCCGTGCATCATTTTTGTTCGTTATTGTTCAAATTTACTTACCGTAAAATCCATGTTGTTTGTATCTTTGTGCTTTTCCAAAAATCGATGAATCAGTGCTGAAGTCAATGAGGGTTTGTTCTATATTCCACTGTATATATAGCTACAAGAAATTGCAGCTAGAACGTAGAGTACATCTTGTAATGCTATTTTGGCAATAAATTCCTACCTTATTGCGATTCATTTTCAGATTGCTTCGGTGGGAAATATCGTGAAATTAGATAATGTCATACTAGCTTGTATTAGGTTTGCACATAATCAGTTTTCCATACTTGATTACTAGCTGGTATAAGGTTTGCACATAATCTGTTTTCCCTGTGCTACCATGGTTGTTTGGAGCATGGATTTGCATCTGCAGGGGAGCAGCTGAGAGGACTTTTGTTATGATTTAGCGACTTAACATTGGTATTTCTTTATTTTCATGCTCAACTTCAGATGATTCTCTGACTATGTTGGCAAGCTGTTCTATGACCAGTTCCTATAGTAATGCTACATGCTATCTCGCCTTTCTTTTACCAACGGAAAAGCTAGATTTTGTTCCGGTTAATTAACTAGCAAGATAAAAAAATTATGGGGCTTGACTAGTCTGATGTGATAGAGAAATTCCATTGATATGCTCTGCCATGTGCACTGCTAGTTACCAGCAATCAAAGGTGTGCATGCTGGTCTTTTATTTAGAATTTTAGTGTCAGTTATCAACTAGTAGTAGTGTTTTGGTGCAGTATGCTTGATATAAATACTCACTCCATTCCAAAATAATCGATATTAGATTTTTCCTAATGAAATCATGTTTTGGTGCAGCAAGGAAGTGCCTCACAACTTCCACTAGGCAACGCCTGTGCTTCATTCACAAAGAAGCTCTTTGCATCACTATGAAGAGGGCCAGCTTCATAAAAAACTTTCTTTTGAGCACCACTTGTTCATCCTCTCCCTAAAAACAAAGTTGCACTTATGTATATATTTTTTGTCGCTCCCCGTTCATGTAATGCATTTTCTTATGAACGTGTCTTTTATATTAGCATCGTCCAACAAATCATATCCTCATGTTTTGTAGTGCAAGAATGATCCATGACATGTACTTATGTTATAGAGTATCTTGTAACAATTTTTTTCTGTCCGACTATATAGCATATTTGATGTTGGTCTGATTATGTGTCACCACATAATACTCCCTCTGTCCTGAAATACCCTGCATTCTGGGTTTAGTCAAAGTCAAACTTTATAAAGTTTGACCAAATATATTGAAAAATTTATGTACACCTATAATACAACATAAGTACCATTAGAATCGTCATAAGATATATTTTCATAATATATACATTCGGTGCTATAGATGTTTATAGTTTTTTCTATATATTCTACCAAACTTTATAAAGTTTGACTTTGACTAAACCCAGAATGCAGGGTATTTTAGGACAGAGGGAGTATCTTGGAAGAGGGAACCGATGTAATTATACGGACTAGGGACAGGAGTATTTCTCAGTTTTTTGTTGGTGTCTAGATTTCTGATGTCCGCCAATGACAGACTTATCTCTAGCTAGCTAGTTTAGTGGTTACGAGAAGTTTACGCATTGATGCGCATGTTTGGTAGCAAAAACACAGGACTAGCTAGCTAGAATATCCTGCAATGCAAGTACCAAATAGTGCACTGGAATTTTTAAATTATTCAAAACTTGTGAAATAATCCCATTAAGTGAAACAATAGATAAGAATTATTCCAGGAATATTGAGATTTTTTTTTTGGTAGTCTGGTGCGCGCTAAAAATATAATGGCTTTAGATTCATACAGGATTTCTTACAAAGAATGGAATGTTCTTATGATTGATTTATTTGTTTGAGGCATCTGCGGTAGACCTAAAAACCGGAAGCTGATTCAAATAGATAATTCTAGTCTGAACAGAATTGTTACAAATAAGTTATCTTGCAGTCTTATGTTGGATCCGAATTCCCTTACATCTCTAGATTGACTAGCATTTTATTGTGAATGGACGACCACTGGGCTAGCACTGCCCTGGTTCATATAATTCTCTTACATTTTATCCTACTTTTTTTACATCACATGCACATTACGACGGTGGTCCGTGGCCTCGGCCGAGTTCAGGATCAGCATATTTTCCTTACGTCGCATGCAGACTTTTTACGACGTGGGGGGCGCGCGGGGCTGGTTCGGCCGCTTGGCCGGACGGGCTGGGAGTGCGGACGCGCGGGCTGGCTAGGGTGCAGAATAATATTCTGCACCTGCACCTAGGGTGTCAAATAGCACGAATACTTATACTACATACTTATCCATTCTAAATAAATATATCTTTACTATAAAAACTCTAGAGATAGGTTCGTCTATGTACGTTCCGTCCGACGCTAAATACGTTTCTGTCCGATCAAACGGGAGTGGGCCGTCATCGCACGCAAAATTTGCCTTTGTGTTCGTATCGTATACGTTTGACGTCCGTGCTTCATCTTGCCCGTGTCGTACAGGTCACGTGCTGGATATTGAGCGGGTCAGAGACATAAAACAAACGCAAACCGGAGCAGAAGAAATAGATCAGCGCCGTATGTGAGACAATCTGCTCTTCCCCGGCCTCACGTCACCCCTCCTCTATTTATACCCGCACCCCACGGATTTCTTCCTTCCACTTGATTTTGATTCTGATAGAAATTGGTTGTGCGCGAATTCTAATCGTTTTTTTATTCAATAGCCGGACGTGTAGTCGTTGTGACTCGGTTCGTATCCCCACGATCCGATCCGATTTCAAATCAACCTGGCGACCAACACTACAATAAGACGCAGATAAAAAGGAAGCGAACAAATGGCCGGCGATTGTGTCGCCGACCCCAGCCTCCCGTGGAGCCGTCGACTCCGTTCTTCGCCATACCACCGAAATCCAGCATAAGCGTGCATCGGCGAGGACTATGGCCGCAGCGGCCAGCGCCCCAAGCCAGCAGGCAAGAGCGGCGAGGAGAAGAGCACGACCGGAGTGGTGGCCGAGGGGGTGCAAGGCTGGGCGGCAACAGGGATGTCGTCGCGTGGGGTGGGGCTGGACGTGGAGAAGGACCTCTCGGCTAAGGTCGGCATCTAGCATGGTGACGACGATGACATGCCATTGGATGTCAACGACGACATGCTGTTGGATGTCAACTAGGACAAGCATGAGGCCATCAAGAATCGCACGAGCTGAGTTAGGAAAGACCACGTACAAGCGGCTGCATTGTCACCTCTAAGGCCAGCTCTCCTACTGCTCACAGCTCCTTTACATCTGCCCGTGCGTACATGTGGTTGTGGAATTTGGTTTAGCTTTTTTGCTTTTGTAGGCTGCTATTCCAAACTGTCAAACACATAAATACTAAGGGTTGAAGATGTAACATGCCGATCATTTAACTTTGGCACTTCGTACACAGTTTGGCGGTGAGTACTGGCCAAATTCCTGCCGAGTACTATGTGACCACGAAGCTTTATACCAACATGGCTGAAGCCTAAGAGGAAACAGACAAACAGCAGATGGTGTTGATGAGCAGAAGCAATGTCATGAAAGCGCCCCAATCTAAGAGATCTTTACTGTTTATTTAATTATCATTAATTTAATGATACTTCATCAGTCATTTCTCCCGCTTTGTGCCTTCAATATGTTTCATTTTAGTGCACGGAGCTACGAGAGCGTATGTTGATTTCAATCATGAAGTCTTTATTATATATCTTTCAATTTATAAGTTGAAATCGTATGGTTGGTGTGCCGTGTTGTTTGACAAAAAAGACCTAGAATTTCACGACACCGCTGGTTCCGCCTCCCCCGGGCTACCCTAAAGTTCCACACCGCCACCGATTCTGCTTCCAACCCCGCCATCCCTATTGTACTATCCACTAGACGAGTTGTCGCACTGTTGATCCATTCAATTTGATTGGAATTTTACTTTAGGGAGTAACATGATAGTCGGATCCGGGCGAGTCCGCCTTGTGGCCAGAAGCGATGGATGTCTAGACATCAGCGACATCCATGCGCTGACTTGGTCCACACTTCCAATCGAAGTTATGTATAGAGGTCAAGGATGAGGACAGAGCCTAGATCAGCGAGGTGGTAATTTGGTCCCCCTTGTGTAAGACCTCGGCTATGAGGGCACCGGCGAGACCAAGATCTCTAGAGTCAAGATTGTCATTAGCGTGGCGGTAGTGGATATATCGACACGAGGGAATGCACTACATCGTCAAATTACAAAGCGGCCAGCTTCTCGTTATCCACAAGATAGTGAAGGGGTTCTCCAGTAAGGGGGTAAGAGTGGTAGCGCATGACAAAGAAGTTCCACAAACAATGATTGAAATATATACAATACACGAATACTTCTCTGAGTAACTCGACCTATTAAGAAAATATTTGATTTTCAAAAGTAGAAACTTCGATATTCGGTAAAAATAAACCCGTAGCAACGCACGGACACACAGCTAGTATATATAAATTCTTCTTACTCCTGCCACGCCACTTATACTACATACGAAAGTATATATGATACTTTATAAGTTGAAGTATGTTCATATACTATATCTAAGATACTTCCAATCAAGTTACGTTAAAAAAATGACCAGTTGACTCATAGTTTGCACTATATATTTAAAATTCATTCGTATTTGTATGTAAAAAGAAAGCATGTAAAAAAATATACATAATACCAAAAAAATAGTATGTATACTACCTAATTAGTATTATATACTTCATAGTACGCGTACATATCCTCCGGTATGATAGATACTGCCTAGATAGTGTAAAACATACGTGGGTATAACTACACCCGGGTGTAGTATGAATATGTCATATATATATACATATATATATATAAACCCTATTCAGCATCCAGGGTGTAGAATAGTTATTTTGCATCCCACATATTTTTATGTTTTCACATACATAAATTTATGTTTTGTATAATAATAATTATGTTCATATTCATCAGAAACGTAAAAAAATCGACATAAAAATA
Organism: Avena insularis; assembly: GCA_023614405.1. NCBI lineage: Eukaryota > Viridiplantae > Streptophyta > Magnoliopsida > Poales > Poaceae > Avena > Avena insularis. The sequence continues at coordinate 205,447,908 of CM042694.1, forward strand.
CTTTTTATGAGTCATTATAGTGTAAAAAACGTAGAAAATTCGCATTTTACGCCGTATTTTTTTACGGCATGTAAATATTTTTTTTACGATATGTCTAATTTTTTATGTTCTTCTTGACTTCCTGGATAAGAGAAAATTTACGTGACGTAAAAATCATATACGGTTTGAAAGATAGGGGTGGATGAAGAATAACTATTCTACACCCTGAATGTCAAATAGCGCCACTATATATATATATATATATATATGACATATTCATACTACACCCGGGTGTAGTTACACCCACGTGTAACTACACCCTTTCCAGATAAAGCCACCGAGAACATGTATCTCGCTAATCAGAGACCATGGGGGAATAATACTAGAGGGGGAAAGAGATCCTTCACAAGGAGGTGTGTGTGAGAAGTGAGGAGGGGGTGGCCTTTTATAGGAGGAGGGGGTCCCCCTCCTTCATGGCCGGCGCATGGAGTCCTCCATTCATGTGGTGGTAACTCCCTCCACATAAATTTGCCCCTTCACATTCTCTTTTAAAGTCTCCATTTTAAATGCATTAAATTTCTTCAAATTTAATGCTCTCTCATTTAATAAAACTCTTTTATTATTTTTATTCAGAATTTTTTTAATTACTTTAATTAACAAACATTCACATAAAACACCCTGTAACATTTCAATATTACATGCAGAATCAATTTCAGCAATTTCACCCGAAACAGTTTCGGTGTCTATTGAAATAATTCCAGCGTTTTATTAAATCTTTATATGAAACATATTTGCTCCAAATAGTGTCGGTATCCCTTAAGTGTGTCACCCTACGGTTCGCGAATAATGCAGACATGATCGAGACCCCTCTCAGATCAATAATCAGAAGCGGGACCTGGAGATCCATACTGACTCCTACACATTCAACGATGACTTCTGTGATCGTGAGAACCTTTAACGCTAGTAACTAAATCCCTTTTTCCCGCGATATATTACATGTCCGAGATTCGATCATCGGTATCTCCATACCTAGTTTGATCTCGTTACCGACATGTACTCTTTTCTCGTTCCCGTGATATAACATTCTAGTGATCACATCACTTGCTTGCAAGCTATTTCAATGTGATATCACCGAGAGGGCCCAGAGTATATCTATCCGTCATCGGGATGGACAAATCTCACTCTTGATCCATGAGCCTCAACATAACACTTTCGTAGCACTGAACCCACCTTTATAGTCACCCTGTTACGGTGTGACGTTTGATGTTATCAAGATACTCTTTCGGTGTTAGCAATTAACATGATCTCATGGTCTAAGGATAAAGATTACTTCGTATGATGTTATAGCAATATAAACATAATGACTTGATCGTAATGCTATACTTCGGATGAATGTTCATCACATCATTCCACTAAAGGTATGACCTTGTTATTAACAACATCCAATGTCCATGATCAGGAAATCTTGATCATCCTGTTAATCAACAAGCTAGTCTATAAGAGAGGCATGACTAGGAACCCTTTTTTGTTTATTAAACACCAATGTATTGATGTTTTCGAATTAATACAATTTTAGCATGTAAAATAAACATTTATCATAAACATGGAATAAGATAATAACCACTTTATTATTGCCTCTCGGGCATATTCCCTTCAGGTATGCATATCTTAGGTATGTGATACCTAGGTATATATAACTTAGATACGTATATCCTCAGGTGTGTGGTTCATAGAGAAAATACGCGTATCACGTATGGTGTCTAGGCACCAAGGTGCACCAGTTATTTTATAGGACACCCATATGAGACTCCATGGTGCCCAGACACCATACATGTATTTTGTACATATCCAGGGTGTACGTACCTAAATTTTACATACCTAAGATTTGCATACCTCAGATATACCTATCCAAGTTATATATACCTAAGGTATCACATACCTAATATATACATACCTAAGTTACATATATATACACGTATGCTGCGTACGTACAACTTAGATATATATATGCATACTACTTCCGGGTGTAACTACATCCATGTGTGTTTCACATCATGTAGGTAGTATCTATCATACCGAAGAGTATGTACACGTAGTATGAAGTATTATAAGACTATTTGGTTGTATATATACTACTTTTGAAGTATTATGTATAAGTTTTTCACATACTCTAATTTTACGTACAAATATGACGGGTATTTCTGAAATATAGTGCAAATTATGGATTCACTTGCATTTTTTCACGTAACTTGATTTCAAATATCTTAGATATAGTATATAAACATACTCAAACCGATAAAATATCACGTATACTTTCGTATGAGAGTATATAAGACGTGGGTGTAATTACACCCAGGAGTAAGAAGAATTTTTCCTATATATATATATATATATAGGACCCAACTATATAGGAACCCCTTTTAAGAGATTCCTGTATAGCTATATAGGACCCCCACCCAATTTAGAAACAGACACGATCCCCCATCCCGTCCCGGACCCCAACTCAGCTTCGACTGGACAAAACCTGCCTTAAATACTCCTCCCCCGCTGTGGCGCCCCGCAAAAACCACTACTAGAAAATCGCGTTGTTTTCGTGCATTGCATCATCATGACCGCATGCTCATGTCATCATGCCACCTTGCATTTGAGCATCGTCATGTCATATGGCATTTGTTTGCATAAAACTATTTTCGAAAAGCCTGTTTTTGTTTTTAAAACGCCTCTTCTCTATTTTAAATCAAAACCCGGGTCTCCGGAATATTTTGCTTTGTCTACCAACGGTTTTCAAAAGCCCCATTTTAAATATTAAAATATTTATTTTATTTTTAGGGGCAGCCGTACCGGGCCGATCCGACCCAGTCGGCCACCCCCAGTACAAAAACCAGAGCTACCCCAAACCTTTTTCCTACCTAATCCTAATCTACCCAACCCCCCTCCACCTCACCCCAACCTATCCCTTTGCGCCACATCAGCCTGGCCCTCTCTCCATCCAATCAACCGCCTCCACCTGCCGCACCCCAGCCCCACCTGGCGCGCCCCACGTCCGTTTCCCGCCCACGCTCCCCGCTGTCCCGCCTCGTTCACCGCCTCAAGACGCGCCTAAACCCCACCTGGTCGACCGTCCACCAGATCATAGCCCCTGTCCCACTCCCTCCCGCCCACGCCACCCGGGCTCCCCCACCGACCGCCGCCCCCCGAGAGTACCCGACCTGCCCCGCTCCTATTCCCCGAGACCCTTTCCCCTCGCGTCCTTCTCCTTCCTCACAGGAGGGCGACGCCGCCGCCGCATCCCCTCCAGCCATCGAAGGCCGCCGCCAGAGCCCTCCGCTTCCCATCGTGGTTGCCTCGCTCGCCGCAAGCCGCCAAGGCCTCCTTCCCTCGCACCACCCCAAGATCGCCTCGCCAGCGCCGCCGCTGCTGGATCTCTCTGCCGACTCGCTGTCTTCCCTTCCGCCGCCACCGTCCCTCCTCTTCCTCGTGACCGCCGCCTCTGCCTCCTTCCCGCCATCTCCCCTGGTCCGTCCCTTGATCCGGCGCCTCCCATGAAGTTCCGCGTCGCCGCTTCGCCCTTCCTCCGAAGTCGCCGTCGCAACCTCCGTCTGCCGCCGCCTTCATCTGCGCTGCGGCCCTTCGCTGCTCACCATGCTCGCTTCGCCTTCAGCGCCTCGCCGCCAGCAGAGACAACGCCAGCCGCCACCTTGTCCTCGCCGTCTCACATCGACGGCGTCGGCCCTCCCTATCGCCCTCCTGCCGACCCGTGCGGCTCCGCCCTACCCCGACGCCGCCGTCCTCTGCCTCCCAGCTCGCCGTCGAGCCCGTCCGTCCTGGAGCCGGCCGCAACCTCCTCCGCTGCCTGCGCCAAGGCCGGCCACCGCTGCCCCTTTCTCCGTGCGGCCCCCTCCACGCTCACAGATCTCCGGCCGCTATGCGCCTTTGGCTGCCTTCTCTCCCTCGATCATGTCGCTGCCACCGTGTCTACACATGTTTATTCATGTGCTTGTGTGTACTAGGTCCCGGCGCCAAATTTGTTCGTGTGCACACTTCATGTTGATGTTTTCAAGTTCGACCGATGCAAGTGCGACATTGAGTGAAGATCAGTCCACACATTTAGTAGCCGAAACCAATGAAACTGAACCACAGGGGTTACCTAGTCCACCATCGGGGGCATGTATAAACCGAAGAGCAATGATGCCGATCTGAAGATCCACCGACAAGTTCTTCACCGATCCGTAACAAGCGCCTCGGAGCCCCGTCGCTGGATCCGATGGTCGAGACCCGAAGATTCCTGGAACTACAAGCTCTCCTTCACGGAATCCGAAGACCTCGATCCTCAAAGTTCGAAGACCGATCCGTGTCGAACCCTGAGAACCCTGAACTAAGACCGCCAAGACCCCAATGTGTGACCCTTTATCCGAGCCCTAGTTTATAATTGATATCTATATAAATTGTTGCATATTAAATTATACATGTTTGCATACATATTGTGGGTTTGGGGGCCTTATGCCGATTCACCTCATAAATTAATATGGGGTCCATATGCGGGCAAATCTAGTCTTATATTGGCCTCATTTAAAATTGTGTATCAAACCGATGCTATGTTTTGCCATGTTAAGACAACATTTAAAATGTGGGGTATCTAAACAACATGAATCTAGTAATTAATTGTCGGGACCCCGGTTCCGTTTAATATTGCCTAATCGCATCGCATCTTTGCCATGTCATGCATTATATCATGATCATGCCGATTTTTCTGCATTAGTTGTAATTGTTGCATCGCTTGTTCCTTTTAGTGTTTTGCTTCTTCCCGGATAGGACGATGAGATGTTGTGAGCTTCAACAAGTTCTTCGATTATGAAACTTCGGCAATGTTTTCAGGCGAGCACCCTCCCCCTTTCTACCTATCTTACTTTTATAGTATTTATTCCCCCTGTTGATCTATTGCTATCTGTGTTGCAATGCTCTAGTTTTCGTACCGGTGATATCCCTTGCAGCCTTATATTGCCTTGGACACATCCTATTACCTGTTGATTGGTAGATAGTTGGACTTGCGCGTCGTAGTCGCTTGCTCAAGTGCTGTTGCGTGTCATCAAGTACCTCAGTTGTTGGAGTATTGATGCATGTTTAATGTTGGAGATGATCATGGCTTTAATTACTGTTTAATAACTAAAATTGAAGTAGGTAAATGCAGAGGCACCGGTGGGTAATAGACAATATTTGGTTTTTAACCGCTCACTGGTGTCCCGTAGGACCCCGAGTTCTTGACACTGTTAGAGATCGAGCGCTAACCACAGGTGGGGTGTGTGGGCACCCCCATCGATTTAGTACCTGATTTCAAAGTATTGTACCGGGGGCCACAAGTAGTTTGGGGCTTTATTACTATCCTGTACCTATGCCATGCTTTACTGCTTTATTTAATATTGTGCGTGGAGCACCTGTACTGTTTAGGATTGTGGAGTGTTTTCGCGGTATCGACAAGCCCAGTCACACTTTTGGGTTCCCAGTCGTTTACAGCCATTGACGCAAACCCTGAGTCCGTCTCGGAGACCGGCCGACTTCGTTGCGGGTAGCTTAGTGGGGTGGCCCCCATGTACTTGCTTTGGGTCTGGGAAACGTCATGACTTAGGCCCCGCCGACATACCGATGGGTGTATGTTAACCGATCGGCAAAAGGGTCGAAGTGCGTGTGGATACTTTGGTGCACCCCTGCAGGGTTAAATCTTTTCGAAAAGCCGTGTCCGTGGTTATGGACGACTTGGAGCACAGTTCTCGATCATAGACAACTATAACTAAAGTTTACTGTTATAAATTGACTTGTATCCGATATGACTAGTAATCAGCTTCACTGCAACAGAATGGCTAAATAAAAGTACCAACAACTGCTGGGTTTGGGATATCTCATGCTAATTGTATCTGACTAGTAAGTGTTGCGACTACAACGGAATGGTTAACTAAAACTGCCCACTGCTTATTATATCAGGATGACTCATGCTATCTAACTTTGACTAGTAATTGCCGCAACTATAACAGAATGAATAAAACTGCCAACTGTGTGAGTTCCTCGGTTGACTTCCTCGTTTGGTCTCGAGGGGGAAATACCAGGATGGGTATGTTTGGTGGTAGTATCAGGTTGGTTCCGAATAGGTCTTTCTTACCCCTCTCTGATAGCCGCTATTTGTATCGAGTCTCTATAGGTTGTTTAGTGCATGCTTTGCCGCTGATCCACCATACCTATGTAGGCGAGGACCGCCAATTCTAGCCTCGCCGTGTCTTGGCCTCGATCGACCGCTCTCTCTTTTTCCTTTGCCCTTTGTCGGCACCCTTTTGTTTAAGCAGATTTTGAGATCGGCGTCGTTAGCGAGGTTACCCTTCCGCTTGGCACAGGCAGGTTATGGACGCCATTGGTTATTCTTCCGGGCTCTTAGCTCAATTTGCATCTTGTCCGTACTCGGACGCTGTATCGTTTTCAAGGTGATTTGGATCTTTGTATGTTATATTTGTATTCTTGACTCATGGAGTCGTTGTTGTATATATCTCTGTTATGTGGGTTCCATCGAGGACTATTGTGTAATGATATTACTTCGTTTTCCACCCGCACGCAAGTGCCTGGTGGGCACCTTTGAATCGTTTCTATGCGGGTTTGGCGGGAAGCGCTGAAACTTGCATAGGGCCGATTCGGAGGGTGTTACACCCGCCCCGATCCTGGCACCCCCGCCCCGAATCCTCCCCGCTACCTACCTCGCTGGCGCGAAGTCGGCCATGGCGGAGCCATGACGGCCCACGGTGAGCACCACCCTAGCAGAGCTTCTACCTCGCCGGCGCGGGCGAGCAAGTCGACGGCGGTAGCCGGCGCGAGGGAACCCGCGATAGCCCACGGCGAGCACCACCCTAGCAGAGCTTCTACCTCGCTGGCGCGGGCAAGCGAGTCGACGACGGTAGCCGGCGTGAGGGAGCCCGCGACGGCCCACGGCGAGAACCACCCTAGCAGAGATTCTTCCTCACCAACGCGGGCGAGCGAGTCGACGACGGCAGCCGGCACGAGGGAGCACGCGGCAGCCGTGTGCGAGCGGCCAACCTACAGCACCTCCTACATCCACGACACAACGGGCGGACGGGTTCGACGAGGCTTTGGTAAGATGCTTCTTGTGTGTCGCATTTCGAAAACCTAGATCCTCAACTAGGCACAATCGATTTCGAAATTCCTCTTTGATAATCCTCATGATTTCGTTCTCGATAGTGAGTTTGTGAATTTGAAAAATAGCCAGACATGGCTCCAATTAGAAGAAGACCATATATGTTAAGTGTGGATCCTCAGGTTTGTTAAAATTCTCTTTGACTAAGATTAACTAAGTGTGCCTCTGATGTTAACATAGTACACGAAATTTGGCTTGAAACAAATGTGTGTTCAAAATATCCATGCAGTTGAATTCACAGTGAGGTGTTCCCAGACTATAAATCACACTATTTTTAAAGTTCACAGTGAGGTGTTAAACAAGTTCAGTTGCATAGGTAGTGTGTTAGGAATTACAGTTTTGATATTCTATTTTTAAGTTCAGTTAAGAAAAAAGTATAGTTCACACTATTGTAACATGTGTGCCTGAAAAATAAATTAGTGTGAGAAAAAAGACAAGTTAAAGTTCACATAGGAAAAAACCCTAGTTCACATTAGTGCATTGAAGAAAAACAAGTGTTGGAGTCCATAGCATAAAATTTTCATTTGGGTTAAAGAAAACAAAAATAAAAAGTTCACTTGAAATATCACTGGAAGTTCGCCACAGTCTATGTTTGCTAGAATATAAACTCTCTAATGTGAACTGTTTTGGTTATGGTTTTATCCTATAAAGCATGACTTCTATTTTATTAAAATACAGATCAATGTCTATCCATAGCAAAAGCACTATCGCAGATTTTCCTGTGAGTGCTGCATAAACTTTGCAGGTGGCACATTATGAACAAGCACAAAGATTCTCTCGGAAAAATTTACAAGTTGTTTCCAGAACTCAAGGAACAACTCGCAGCAGTTCTGAACCACCCACTGATGCCAATTGAATTCGCGGCGGCATGAAATACGCTGATGGAAAAGTACAATCTGCACAATATTACAGTCTTCAGAAAAATGTGGAATGAAAGGAAGACATGGGTCTCTGCTTATTGGAAGGAGGTTTTCTACACACGAATGACGTCAACACAGAGAAGCGAGAGTATGAACTTCGTGCTAAAAAGAGGGTTCGTCAAAGAGGAACAGGATCTTCACATTTTTGCAAAACAAGTCAACAACTACATTCATACACGACACGAAGCAGAGAACAGCGAGAATGTTGCATCAGCGGTACGTGCTTATTTAAAGTTCACTTTGAGAATGCTGGACAAGTTAGGAGTAGCAAAAACTATTATACTTGTACTAAAGTATTTAGCCAAAAATGAAAACCATGCAGGGTGTCCAGCAAACGTTGGCACGCTATGGCTTCGAAGAACAAGCAAGGGAAAAATACACTAGGGTTGTGTACACGGTGTTCCAGAAGCGCCAATATGAGAGCACAGGCTTTCGAATCAAAAGTACTGAAGATCCAACCAAATTCCTTGTGCACCACTACAACCAGAGCCGAGTATTTGCATGGTCAAGACATGAGTTTCGAGTCACGACGAACGAATCAGAAGAAAAGTTTGAGTGTGAGTGCATGCTGTGAGAACACACAGGTAAGCTAATGAAAAACTATATATAGTCAACATGCATATAGTTTCATTCTACTTTGTGAATACAACTAACACAAGGAAAATGTTCTTCGCAGGCCTGTTTTGCCATCATGTAGTTGCAGTGTTTGAACATCTGCGGCTAGACAAGATTCCACTGAAATACATATTAAGGAGATACACGAAATATGTTGTTTCAGACCGAACGTACAACCGCAAGGATCGCAGAGCAACAGGAGCAGATGGACATCACTTGAATACAGGCGAACAATGCTTTACAGCAAGGCAATGAGGACAGTGACCAGAGGTTGCTCCTCAAACGGCATGTTTGCCAAAGCCATGGAAGCATTCAGAGAAGTGAATTTGCATATGGACAGTGTGGACCCAGATGTGCAAAGTTCAGAGCGGAGAACTCCAGATGAAGCAGATGCTACTGCAGGAGAACGGAGAACTCTGGATGAAGCAGATGCTACTTCAGGAGAGCAGAGAACTCTGGATGAAGCAGATGCTGCTATAGGAGAGGATGGTTCCAACCAGTATGCGCATATACAGGCACCTCCAGTTGCTAGAACAAAAGGCAGTAGGAAAAACCACCATCAAAAACCTAAGGGCGATGCTCCACCCCAGCCACCTAAAGCAGCTCGTCTAGAACCAAAACTCGACGAACATGGAAAGCCAAAAGGTCAGAGGTTGTGCAGCAAGTGCAACACAATAGATGGCCACAACGCAAGAACATGCGAGAGAAGACAGCTAGAAAAGAAGCTTCAGGAAGCGCATTCAAAAATGTACGGTGATGGTGGCTCTAAGAAGAAAGTGAAAATATGCATCAAGAAAATTATTGCAAAGCAGTATGAGGAGGATTCAGATGATGAAGAAGAACTATATACCGATGAAGAAGAAGACTATGAGGACGAAGATGAGCAAGACATTGAAACTGAAGAAGTTGACGACCATGAAGTGAAAAAAGCCAGCAAAACTGATGAAGCACAGGCACATGCTGATGAGGTAGAACAGATTGTCCAGGATATTATTCAAAATGGAGTATGCGCTTGCGGCCTTTGTGGTCTGATAAATGGACACAATGCCAGAACGTGCCCAGATAAAGAGAAAATACTCGCGCAATGACTGGCTGATGCACAGAAGAAAGGCAAAGGTAAGATGGAACTAAAGGGAGTACGGGTTTGCAAGACTTGTGGAGAAATAGAGGGGCACAATTCAAGAACATGCGAGAGGAGGCGACTCCATAGAGAGCAAGAAGAAGAGATAGCCAAGCTCAAAGAGAAAATGCAAGAGGAGGAGGCGAAAATGCAAGACGAAACAGCGTGCTGTACCAACAGGACTGAAAAATCACAAAAGGACACACCGATACTAAGGAGAAACAGTAGGATAAAGTAGAAATGATAGACATACATATAGAGATACATACAAAATTTGTTACTTCTACTGATTGGTTGTCAAAACAAATATGCAGTTTGCGTGTAGTCAGAATAATAATAGGTGGATAGAAACAGGCAACAAAGTTCAGTTTAGCAGTACAAAAAATATTGGCATCTGTTCTTTTTTGCATATGTGTTATTTATATGACACCTTGACTCGTATAAACAAAGTTCACATGGATTATCAATTAAAATTCAACTGTTTGCCAGGAAAAAGAAACAGTTCACAGTGAATATAACAAAAGAAAATAAAGTTCACTTGAAGCATACGTTAAAGTTCACATGGATTATAAGATAAAGTTCACCTGTTTTGACGATGGTGCCCTTAGCCCTTTGATGCCAGAAAAAGATATAGTTCACAATGAATATAGGAAGAGAAAAATACAAACTATGTCTGCAGTTGACTGAACATACAAAATTTATAGTTCACATTGCTTATGTGATGTGTGTACTGTGATTAAAGTTCACATAAACTAAAGATCAGTAGTTAAAACAAAAGTTCACATAATGAAAAATTTCAGTTCACTTAACAGAAAAAGTATAGTTCACTGAACATACAAAAAGTTATAGTTCACATTGCTTATGTGTTGTGTGCAACTACATTTTTCAAGGGATGGCTGGCACATCAAGGAACCGCTACCTTAGCAACAGTGACAGCGACAGCAGCGATGAAGATATGTTCTATGTTAACGAGGTAAAAATACAAACCAGAAAATAATGTATCTTGTGCATTTGCCAGCAAAACTCAAAGGTAGGAGATGTGTGCATGTTTGGGTTCTACAATGGAGGCCCCGCAAAAGGCTGCTTCATCATACACCTTAATGTATAATCAGTGATAGCTATACTGATAGCTATACTTGCATAACTCCAAGTTATCGTACTCTTGTTAGCTATGAAATTCTATATTAGCCTACATATTATGTAAGACTTAACAGATTTATGTTGTGTTATCTATTAAGACCATTCAGATTGTGTACAGTGACAAGAAAGTGGAGAAAACCAATCCAATTTAACGAAGAGTGGAAGAATGATAGTGCACTGTTTTTACATACATGAAATTCACACTGTACACAAATGAAAGTTTACATGTGACAGGAGAAAAAAACTCTGCTAAAACATAAAACCCAATGGAAAACGTCAGAATGATTTAGAAGGTTCACATGAACACAAATTATAGTTCACATATGTTTGTGGGTGCAAACGATAGAAAAATAGGGTCAAATGAATTTTACTTGGAAGATTTTAAAAAATTTCTAGCAACATGAAACTACTTTTACAATAGTTTAGAAGTTCACAAGACAATAAACTATAGTTCAGATAACTTTTTCTGTAGTAAAAAGTGGTTCACAATACACTGAAAAGAACAAGTTCACATCAAAATGAATATGCAAAACAGAACAAAAAACCTCTATAATCTCCCATTCATACATTTTCCACATGTTTGATTTAAATCCAAGGTTCACTTTAAATTGGAACAAAAAGTTCATACCAAACAGGAACATAAGTTCACATCGAAAAAAGGAAAACGCAAAAAGAACAATGTATTCAAGATTTCAGCTTTCGAATTGTTTTCAGCTTAAAAAACCACCACATAAACCAAAAGCATAAAAATAAAAGCAGTTCATATAACAAGCAGGACAAAAGGTTTACATCCATATAGTGTAAAACATGATTGTTTCCAAAATGTGGAACTGAAAATGTAAAAACAAATACAATCAATCAGCACAAATGCTCTAATTGCAATATGCCTGCTGAAGAATAACAACTAATACATCGGGTCCATAGACTACAATACTCGAACCGACACTTTTCCACGTCTACTCCTGAGATGATGCCAATCCAAGCAAAAAAAAAGCAGATCTCTAAGTTCAGCTGGCCACTCAGACTGTGGTATTTCATTCTTGAGATGAAACAATAGCTGGTATATGTGCTTAGCCTTCCAATCCTCCACATGACGCTGATACGAAAGAATAAAAGGACAAAGTGGAAAACATTAGTTTCAGACTGAGAAGCTTGAAGTAAATACAATAGGTAGAAGACATGAGAGGGGTAAATAAAAATACTAACATCTTTGTTGTTAATCTTATCAATCAACCTATCGCCATCGAATGTTCGGGCGATCTTCAGAACATAAAATCCACATTCATTTGCTCCTTGTTCATGTGTTTTGAAGAAGTTGCACTTCTCTACTTTGAGCTCCAATGGGAACTTGTTGTGCTTGTTGAATTCAACAATGCCATAGACCCTCTTCATCAGGAGAACCATTCTTCTCATCTATTTTGCATGGATTTAAGAAAAAGATACACAATGAAAACACTAGACTAAAGCATTAAAGAAGCCGTACTAAAAAAAGATAAAGGTAACATACTATTTCAACACGGTCATAATGATGTCCAGACCGAGTTTTGTCTTTACCACACTTTGAATATCTGATTGTATCAAAAATATCCAGGGAGCCAGTGTATCTATTCATGGCATATAACGTATAATGATTTTTATGGAACCGAGGAATTAAAAACTACATGAAAAGAAAAAAAGCATAAGTAAAAAAGCATGTCATTTACTACGAAAAAGTAAGATACTCATGAGGTTCATTTAATGGTAACAGAAGAGTTCACTTGTCAGGTTGGATATGAGCAAATTTTCTGATGGCCTCACATACGCATGAAACATTTTGGCGGCTGTTTCTACATCAAACTCCTGTAATGGCTTTGGGTTCCCTTTATCATCTGCTGACTCAAATGGAGCAATATCCAGAACATACTGCATAAAGAAGGCAGAACATTTACAAAAAAAAGATAGCATGGACTATAAAACCTATAAATCAAAAATAAAATATAAAAAAGGAAAAAGCTATGTTCTAGTCCATGAATTAGTTCCAGTTCACATCAGTGTGTTGAATAAAAAAAGGTTGAAGATCACATGCATAACAAAGTTCAGTTGTTGAAAAACGGTATGTTAAAATTACAGTTCACATGGATATCTCTGTAGCTCACATGGAAAAATGAATTGAAGTTCACATAGAATTTAACTTGCGTTATTGCGGTACTCTGAGATGACAGTTCACAGTAGTGTATTCACAACTTGAAAAGTTCACATTACAAAAAAGATAGCATAGACTATAAAACCTATAAATCACAAATAAAATATAAAAAGGAAAAGCTATGTTACACTCCATGAATTAGTTCCAGTTCACATCAGTGTGTTGAATAAAAAAATGTTGAAGATCACATGCATAACAAAGTTCAGTTGTTTAAAAACAGTATGTTGAAATTCCAGGTCACATTGATATCACTCTGAAGCTCACATGACAAAACAATTGAAGTTCGCATAGGTTTTAACTTGTGTTATTGGGATACCATGAGATTACAGTTCACAGTAGTATGTTCATAACTTGAAGTTCACGTGACAAAAAGCTGATAGTCCATAGTGTCTATATGGTTCCAGTTCACATGGAAAATCTGTCCGAGGTTAAAAAGAAGGTTATACCGGGATGAAAAAGGGACCGGGCATGACACATTTTCCTGATGCAAACATTTTTTTCATGATAGGGTCATCCTTCCAGAATGATAAGACATTCTCCATAATTTCTGCACAGATCATTTCGCACCGTCTAAATGCCTTAAACATATCTTCTCCCTTAACATCAAAGGGAATACCATTCGGGCATGTGATCCTAAATAGAGGAGTTCTAATATGCAAGAAAAAGTGAGATAAGTGATACATTGCAAATGTATCTATAATTTTTGATGTTTCATGCTTGGTTTTATCCACTTTCTTGTGTTTTGTGCCAAATTTGGAGTACTTTTCATATGATTTCTTGGACTAAACTATTAACAAGAGCCACAGTGCCAGCTACTTGTTTTCTGCTGTTTTTGGTTCCCGGAAAGTTAGAGAATGAATATTGTCGGAATTGGACGGGACAAAAGCAAGAGTGTCTATTTTTCCGGAAGTCATCAAGTGCCAGAATACAAGACGGAGAGGGGCCAGAGGGCGGCCACACCACGGCAGCGACAGACACCTGGCCAGCGCCGGTGGTGTGTGGCTAGAGCACCCTCGGCCCCCTTCCGACTATAAGATGCCCTCGGGACGTAAACCCTAAGTACCCAATCAAAAATCCACGAAAGAGTCAGAGTCAGCGTCATCTCCATCCCTAGATCGGGAGGATCTGAAGCTCTTCGGCACCACGGAGAGGGAATTCACCACGAGGCCTTCTTCATCACCATGCAAGCCTCCGGTGTGATGCGTGAGTAGTTCATCCTTGGACTACGGATCCATGTAGTAGCTAGATGGTTGGTTTCTCCTCCTTTGTGCTTTCATGTCTAGATCTTGTGAGCTCCGTTCATGATCAAGATCATCTATTTGTAATTCATACATGTTGTGTTTGCAGGGATCCGATGGATATTGAGATGCTATTTCACATTGATTATTGATTCTATCATGTCTTTGTTATTTGTGATCTTGCATGCTTTCCGTTGTTAGTAGCTATCTTGGCCAAGTAGATGCTAGCAACTCCAAGAGTTGGTATTTATGCTCGATAGTGGGTTCATGCCTCTGGTAATCTAGGGAAGTGACAGAAATCTCTAAGGTACTTGATGTGCTGTTGCTAGTAGGGAGAAAACAACAATCCTTTGTTCATAGAACAATCGTATTGTTTACTTTACACGTAGTTCGTAAAGCAATAATCTGTTGCTTGCAACTTAATACTGGAGGGGGTTCGGATGATAACCTGAAGGTGGATTATTAGTCATAGATGCAGTTGGATGGCGGTCTATGTATAATGTTGTAATGCCCAATCAAGTCTCAAAGGAGTCAAGATGATTAGTATATGCATGTATTGCTTTCTCGGTGTTTGTCAATTGCCCCGCTGTAATTTGTTCACCCAGCATGTTATCTATCTTAAGGAGAGCCACCTCTAGTGAACTATGGATCCTGGTCCTCTTTCTTTACATACACTATATAAACTGTTTACTGCTTTGTGTTTACTTTCTGCAAACTTTTACTTCTTTCCATTCGATACGTTTAATCCTTTGTTTTCCGCAAAACATGGTGAGATTGACAACCTCATCGCAAGTTGGGGACAAAGTTTTGTGCTTGTGTTGTGCAGGTCTCCACGTTGCTACTAGCACTGGTAGTGCGCCCTGCCAAAGCTCAGCTAGTAACACCTTTGGGGTGTTTCCTTGCTCCTACTGGTTCGATTAAACCTTGGTTTCATAACTGAGGGAAACTTGATGTTGTGCTCATCATACCTTCCTCTTGGGGTTCCCAACGAGCTCTACATCAACACCGCCATCAAGCATTTTTCTGGGCGCCGTGCATTGAGCCATCAATAAGCAGGGCAATAAAAAGGAAATATCACAATAGGCAGAGAAAAGAGGAAATATATAACCCACTTCGCATATTTCTGCAAATACTCAGGGCTCAAGATAAGCTTTTTGATCTCCTTTGCCTTGACTAAGTATGACGGCTCAAATGGAATAACCTTCTACAAGGGTTCCCTCAACCGCACGGGCACTTTGGTAGCCCTCTTAGTTGATATAACAATGGAAGCATCAGTGGGAGTCCGCGATACAAAATCATCACTACTGCCACTGGGACATGTTTCAGCAACCTTGGCAACAACCTTGCTTTTGACAGTCCATGGCGCAGGATCAACAAAATCATCATCGTCTCCACCTTCGACATCAACAACATTCTTCTTCCCCTTGTCCTGTGCAACACTGGTGCTCCTGGTAGTTCGTTTTGTAGCAGTATGAAGCTTCGGAGCAGTCTTCTTCGCCTTGCTAACTTCATTCAGGAAAGTGTCTTTAGAGATCATGCGAACATCAGGTGTGACGGTTTCAAGGTCAAACAGAGCAAAGTTATCCTCCTCCATGTAGAGAGGTGTCTCCGAAAAATAACAAACAAGTGTGTAAAAATGAGAGAACAAAAACATGTTAGACTGATATAAAACTTAGCTTGAAATTTTGAACTTTAAATTAAAAGTTGGAGTTCACTTGGTCAAATCATAGAAGAAAAATACCTGCATCAACACCTAATAAACCTTTTAGGTCAATTTAGAAATGACCTGAAGTGAGCCAGCTATAAAGCAGTGTCATCCTTATCATTAATATGTCTCCTTGCTTGAATATAACCAAACTTACACCATCCCAAGTTAGAATATACTGAATCATGAAGAAACCACAATCATTCCTGTCAAAAAAACACACAAAAAAAGCAAGTTCACTATTAAAATCTTAAGTTACAGTTAATAGAACAAATTAAGAAAAATAAAGTCCACATTGATATGCATACAGGTTCACTTCAGTATAAAGACATGCAAGAAAAAAGCCCCTGGGATAAATAGAAGTTACAACAAACAGAACAATTACCATACTTGTGGTAATTTATGTAAAAAATAATAGTGTGCTTGGAATATCCCCTAAAAAGGTGAGGTTCACTAAATAAAAACTGGCGGTTCACATTACTTATGTCCTTCCTGCTCTAAAGTTGTAGTTCACATAAATCTGTTTAGTAATAAGGTCCCGTAATGAAAGTTCAGTAGGTAAAAGTACAAAAATAATTTTGACTTGTGTTTATTTCTACAATAGTTAAGTTCACTCCAGTTGACTTGTGTTTATTCCAAAGTTCATTTGAAACACTATTCAAAGTTCATTTGTATTAAAGTAAGGTTTGATGGAAGTATACATCAAGTGTTCGCTGTGCAAAAAAAAGGTTCACACCAACAATACAAACTGGTTCACTATAGATACAAAACAACAAACCAACACAGGTCCCGGAATAACAAAGTGCATAATAGAAAAAAACTTACGGGGTTAGTTGCTTTGGCACTTCAACAAAATGCTGCACAAAATGATCAATAGATGGTGGGGAGAACGACTCCCCTTTCTCGTTTCTTGCTTTCCTCCATAACTTCTTTATGCCATGAACCATGGTATTGAAAACCCGATGAGCACATGGGCTAAACTCGTCACGCAGAGAGTCAAGCAACTCGAATCGTTCGAGCTTCATGTTAATGGTGACTACACAATAGTGTCCAACCCCCTGGTCCTGGAGGGTCAGGTGGGTCGAAGGTTGCAAAACAAATCTGAAAATAAAATAAAAAGGAAAGTGACACATTAACAATATATCAGACAATTCAGATGGTGAACAGGCCATAAAAATATAAAAGTTGAAGTTCACTACATAAATAGAAAAGGAAACCAAGAAGGCGGTGCTTACCATCTATTTCCTGTCCAAGCGCTCCTCAGCATCAAGACTAAATAATCTCCTCAAGGGGCCACTGTTGAGATTCCTTTCAAAAATATGCCTCTGGATTGAATAAAGGGAATATATTTAAAAAAAGAAGAAGAAGGTGTTTTCGAGTAAAATAAAACAAATGAAACAAAAGTTCACATATGAAAGCATAAAAAGATCAGACAAAAACATCATACACAGCAAATGTATGGTACAACAAATTTCCCAGAATTCTTGAACTTTTGGCGAAGCAAGTATGTTGCAACTGGGAAAACATAAGAACATAGCATGCCAATAGGCTTAAA
This sequence comes from Avena insularis, assembly GCA_023614405.1. Taxonomy (NCBI): domain Eukaryota; kingdom Viridiplantae; phylum Streptophyta; class Magnoliopsida; order Poales; family Poaceae; genus Avena; species Avena insularis. Next base: position 205,465,551 of record CM042694.1, read on the forward strand.
TGCTTCTGCAACATTTCTAATTGTGCATCGAGCCTCGTCGTTAATGAAAAGTACATCATTCCTACAAAAAAAATAACAGATGTAACAATAATATGTTATTATATGTATTAGACACTACACACAAAGATAACATAAAAAACCAAACAAATAAGAGCAATGCAACAATAACAAAAATCCATACTTCTTAGTAGGATGAGATCCCAGTTTCAATATAGTATCATACACCTCCTTGATTCTTCTAAAAGTGGGAAGCTGCGATATATTAGGTGTCGACAAAGCCCCAGATGCTGAAAACAGGAAAATAGAAAAGCCAGATCACATCAACCTCTATATAGAGTTCACTTAAGGAGAAAAAAATCATAGAGATAGGAAAAAGTACAGTTTATATCTGCCTGGCAAAAAATCCTTGTGAGGAGAATTCACTGCACAAATACAACCTCCATCCCGTCCCCCGCCAACACACCACACAAAAACACAACACACATTTACACATGTCGGAAAGGTAAAAGATAATCCATTACATAAATTGTTCAGGTCTTACATTTGTCTCGTTACACCGGTCACCTCACACAACCAGACCAAAACCCCTCAACACCCTGCCCCTCCATCCATAAAACACAAAAAAAGACGCATACATGATAGTTATAAAAAACATATATCATATATAAAGCAAAAGGGGTGTGGAGAACTTGTAGGAACAAAACAAACAGATGATGGAGGTGGGGAGGAAGGGCAGTGGGGTGGATGAGGTTTCTTATTCAAAGATCCTTGCCTATGTTATTCGTGGACGCACTTGAAAGACCAGTAGTGTCAAAGAGAGGAGGGGTACTTGAAAAGGTAGAATCAAAGATGTTAGGTTCACTCCCAGGGATTGAAGAATCGTTGTCTTGGTCTTCCGAGCCAATGGCATGAGATCGTGCAGCAAGATCTCCTTCCTCCACCGGTTCATCCACAGCAAGCCCAAAATTCGCAGGGACGTTGCCAGCAGGAACCTCATCTCTAACTGTAGCACTAACTGCATGGACATCACCAGTAGAAACATCAACACTTTGAGCCTTCTTATCCAATTCTGGAACACCTTGGTTCGTAGAAAGAACAGCTACTCCATCTGCAACACATGACTGAACAACTGTAACCGGCGTAGTGGGGACTTCAGACTTACCCCCAACAATGTCTTCAACACTACCCACCGGAGATAATATCTTGGAAGTACCATCTTCACTAGCAGCTTGCTCAGTAGACACAAACACCGATTTATCCACAACGCCATCGCATCCACTTGCCACACTACCACCTTCAGGAACCCTCTGCCCTCCATACTCTGAACTTGGGATGAAATCATCATTCTTAACAAAGTCATCACCCTCTCCATCACTAGAATCATGCGGCGGCGTCACAGGAGTAGCCGCACGCTTACGGAACAGGAACTGGTCTGTAACTTCACCATGATCAGAACCTTTATCTTCAAATTCTTCTTCATGCATGGCTGCTTCCTCGACACATTTAGCTTCTTCCTATAAATAGAGAAAAATCAAAAAATCAAAAGCATTAAAACATATTGAAGTTCACATACAGGGCAGACTACAGTTCATATGTGCCAAAAAATCCAGAAGAAGCTTTTGATAGATGGGAAAGTTACCTCAGCATCCGATTCTCTTTGCCCGAAAATTGTTTGGGTAAACAAAGATTCATTATCCACGCATGCACCAGATGACCCACCAGCACCTTGCTCCTTCCCGGATGCTTTTTCATGCACTCCAAATATGGCATCTTGTTTCCTTCCAAAATCACCATAACTTTGCCGCAGACAAGATACAACAGTCACCAAACTGTCAAGAATACTAGCATCATACCCAGCCACTTTCTTCACAACATCGCTAATGGCAGCAGGCGCATCAGGAAAAAGAGAATCAATGCTTGGGACCAACCGCGAAAGATCTTCTACTTTATATAAAAGCCTATCAATCTCTCTGAATGTTGAAGCAGTAGATGCCCTTGAAGAAACAACACTCGGTCCAGGCATATCAGCGTGTTTGTGAGCCTCTGACTGGGTGAGCAACAAAGGATGAGAGCTCTCAAGAAAATCAGGACCAGCTACTTTGCTGGGCATATTAGGGTCAACGAAGAGTTTCTCGGTAGGCATTTCGTAATTGTACACAATGTCATTGCGCGCTTTCCACTAGATGACAAAAAAAATTAACAAGCAAAAAAAGTTCACTAAGTGGAAAACATGAAGTTCACTGAGTATAAAAGTCTAAAAACACATGCAGTAACAATAGATTAAAGAATAAAAAGAGATTCACTGTACAACAAGAATACAGTTCACTCCTGAAAACCCCATAAAAGGGTATAAAATAAGTTCAATGTAAAAAAGAAAGCAAAAATGTAAAAGAACATAACTTAGCACTTTTAAAACAGAGTTCATTATACAGGATGAATAAATTTCACTCTTATTGTGGAGACATAAAACAATTAACTGATGAAAAACATGAAGTTAACTGAGTATAAAAGTCTAAAAACACATGCAGTAAGCATAGATTAAAGAATAAAAAGAGGTATACAATAAGTTCAATGTAAAAAAGAAAGAAAAAATGTAAAAAGAACATAACTTAGCATTTTTAAACAGAGTTCATTATACACGATGAATAAAGTTCACTCTTATTGTGAAAACATAAAACAATTAACTAATGAAAAACCCATCAGCCAATAAGATAGCTCTAAGAAACAAAGTCAGACATAATAAGAGCTTTCAGTTAGCACAATTGAAGGGAAAAATACACACAGTTCACTATATAGCATGAATATAGTTCAACAGTTAACAGCAAAATAACTACAACAAAGTGGCCACGAAGAAACACATTTCACTCACAGGCAACTTCCCAATAACATACTTCGCGAAATCCATTTTACCATTAACTATGCGATCTTCATAGTAGATTTTTCTCATAGGTGCTTGGCGCAAGTAATTGGCATGAGGAGTCAAGCGATGCATAACAGAGTGCTTCCTTGAAAAGCAACTATCCAGATACTGGAGTACAAGAGCAACACCACAACCTTCAGGGCCACCAGGCGATGCACCTTCGAGCTGGAACTTCTCTGCTGCACGCTTCAGTTCATCGACAACAAGCTGACAAAAATCACCTCTAGACATCTTCTCAGAATCCATGTCAACAAGCATTGCAGCCTCTCTGCTGATCCGTGTTGCATTCCTAGGGCAGATAAGCTTGTTATACAATATAGCAAAGAAAACCTTGACAGCTTGGTCAACTTTGCTTTCATCCTCAACTAGCTTCTTCAACAAATCACAGAGATGCTTGGTATCAATGCTAGATTTACTGGCGAAGCCAAGTTCATCGCTTAACGCATCATGGCCGGTATCTCATGGCCTAGGAACAGATTCACCTTTATTTGGGAACCCAAAAATGTGATGAATTGAATCTCTGGTGACATGAACAACCTTGCCAGGACCACATTCCAACTTCATTATCTTCGTATCAATTCGTCTAAGAAGAACACACATGAGGGCCCGGCTAATATTGCCATCCAAAACCCAATCAAACACATAGCCAAAACCTGCTTGGATAACCTTTAATCTGTGAGAATGCTTGAGACACTTCGTTGCCTCAATAACTTCACCAAGCGAACAGTAGACAGTCTGCTGAAAGAAACGGGCATCATCTTCATTACCATCCTTACTCAGTTTCGCCTTTTTACTAACTTTACTTGGACCCTTCTTCCCGGGTTTTGCAGGTCTACCCTGAAGGAAATATTCCCTGAGAGGCAATAATAAAGTTGTTATTATGTATTCCTTGTATATGATAGATGTTTATTTTGCATGCTATAATTGTATTGATAGGAAACATCAATACATGTGTGTTTAATAAACAAAAAGGGTTCCTAGTCATGCCTCTCTTATAGACTAGCTTGTTGATTAACAGGATGATCAAGGTTTCCTGATCATGGACATTGGATGTTGTTAATAACAAGGTCACACCATTGGTGGAATGATGTGATGAACATTCATCCGAAGTATAGCATTACGATCAACTCATTATGTTTATATTGCTATAACATCGTACGAAGTAATCTTTATCCTTAGACCATGAGATCATGTTAATTGCTAACACCGAAAGAGTATCTTGGTAACATCAAACGTCACACCGTAACAGGGTGACTATAAAGATGGGTTCAATGCTACGAAGGTTTTATGTTGAGGCTCATGGATCAAGAGTGGAATTTGTCAATCCAGATGACGGATAGATATACTCTAGGCCCTCTCGGTGATATCACATTAGGATAGCTTGCAAGCAAGTGATGTGATCACTAGAATGTTATATCACGGGAACGAGAAAAGAGTGCATGTCTGTAACGAGATCAAACTAGGTATGGAGATACCGATGATCGAATCTTGGACATGTGATATATCGAGAGACAAAGGGATTTAGTTACAAGCATTAAAGGTTCTCACGATCACAGGAGTCATCGTTGAATGTGTAGGAGTCGACGGATCTCTGTGTCCCATTGCTGATTATTGATCGGAGAAGGGTCTCGATCATGTCTGCATTATTCACGAACCGTAGGGTGGCACACTTAAGAGTTACCGGACACCATTTTGGAGCACATATGTTTCAGACGAAAGAATTGCAAAGCGCGAGAATTGTTTCAATAGAAACCGGAAATTGTTTCGGGTGAAATTGCAGAAGGTGTTTCTGCATGTGATATTGAAATATTGCAAGGGGCTATATGTCAATGTTTGTTAATTAAAGTAATTAACAAAATTCTGAATAAATTTAATAAAAGAGTTTTATTAAATGAGAGAGCATTAAATTTGGAGAAACTTAATGCATTTAAAGTGGAGACTTTAAAAGGGAATGTGAAGAGGCATTTTAATGTGGAGGAGTTACCACCACATGAATGGGGAGGTGGTCACCCCCCATGCGCCGACCATGGAGAGAGGGGCACCCCTCCTCCTATAAAAGGCCACCCATTCCTCCTTCATCCTCACACCTCCTTGTGAAGGATCTCTCTCCCTCTAGAATTATTCCCCCATGGTCTCGGATTAGCGAGATACATGTTCCAGTGGCATTTAAATGCGGAAGGAGTTCTGCTTCCGCTAGATCGGGCGAGGAGGTGGAGGTTGTCCGTGGCTTGAACGTGTGTGCAATGCGGATGCTGGGTTCTTGGCACTAAGACTTCCTCACGATCTTGAGATCGGCAAGTGTACGACTACATCAACCACGAGTTCCTACTCGTTAACAAAACTCGTTGTATTCGAGGGTAAGTTCTCCATGGATGTATGTCCACCCGTTTGCTTTGTACCTAGTAGATAGATCTTGGCGTGTAGTTCACATCGTAGGAAAATTTTTGTTTTCTATGCTGCGGACCCAACAGTGGTATCAGAGCCTGATCTATGCGTAGGTGCTTTGCACGGGTAGTACACATATGTTTATATGTGGCGATGATGATCATGTTATTGCATCTTCTATGTACTTTGGATATTGGTGGCATAGTGGGATGAAGCGGCCGGACCAACCTTACATGTCATCATTACATGAGACCGGTTCCACGACATGCAACTTGTTTTGCATAAGTGGTGGCGGGTGTCATCTCTCCTACTATAGTCAATATCTGATTTACAACGAGTTGCTAATAACTTGGTTATCCTCGTTATGGTTCATGTTAAATAGGTTAGACAGGTTCTATCTCCGAAAGCCCTAAGCCACGTAAAACTTGCAATTGATAAATTAGAGGCGTCTAGTTTAGATCGTTGCTGGGCTAGTGTTTTGATATGGTATTGTTGTAAGTAGATGTATAATAGATACTCTTACAACTCACTTAACGTGTAAGTTCCATAGACCTTGGCCTTACACACAAAGGAATGATAGAGATCATACCACGATGCAAATGATAGAGATCAAATGCATGGACCATATCACCTCACTTCACACATTAGATGTTAGCATCTTATATTGCTAGTTTGGCACGTTTGGTAGCATTATAAGATGATCCCTCATTTAGATATCAAGATAAAATGTGTTCTTCCTTAAGTATGCACCGTTTTGTGGATCGTGTTTTGAGGCATCACGTGATGATCGGGTGTTTTCAACTCTACGCTTTCATACAACGGGTGTAAGACAGTTTTACACACGCAAGTACTAAGGTTCTTACTTGACGAGCCTAGCATGTACAGACATGGCCTCGGAACACGGACCGAAAGGTTAAGCATGAGTCATATAGTTGATATGATGCCTATATAGATGCTCGCCTTTGAAGCTACACCGACTCACGTGATGATCGGACTTGGTGTAGTGGATTTGGTTCATGTAATCACCAAAAGGACACGAGGGATGTCGTTTTTGAGTGGGAGTTCATTAGTAATTTGGATTAGTTGAACTCAATCTATCATAAACTTAGTCTAAATATACTTTACAAATTCTGTTGTAGATGGCACCACCTGCTTTTAATTTCAATGTGTTCATGGAGAAAGAAACTTCTGCGAATGGTAGCAACTTCACCAACTGGGCTATGAATTTGAGGATTCTCCTCACTGCTGCACAAAAGCAATATGTGCTAGATGCGCCGCTAGGCCCCCCACCAGCTCCTGATGCCCCTGACGAGGAAAAGAACGTCTATATAACTCGTCAAGAGGACCACAACTTAGTTCATTGCGGCATACTATATGGGGTAGAGCCAGAACTTCGAAAGCGTTTCAAAAATGGCAATGCCTTTGATACCATGGGAGAATTGAAAATGATTTTTGATACCCATGCTGCCGTAGAGAGTTATAATGCTACAAAAAAGTTCTTTAGCTGCATGATGGAGGAAAACAGCTCCGTTAGTGAGCACGTACTCAAAATGTCAGATGGCCGATAAGCTTGTGTCCTTGGGAATAACGATTCCCATTGACTTAGGCATACATCGTGTTCTCCAATCTACCACCTAGATACAAGAGCTTCGTGATGAACTATAATATGCGGGGCATGAAGAAGTCTCTTCCGAGCTTCATCAATGCTTAAGACTGCAGTGGAGATTAGGAAAGAACATCAAGTGTTGATGATCAATAGGACCACCGGTTTCAAGAAGGACAAGAAAGGCAAGCACAAGGGAAAGAAGGGTGGCAAGTGCATTGCCACGCTGAAAAGAAACCCAGCTGGCCCTAAGTCTGACACCGAGTGCTACTAGTGCAAGGATCGGCCATTGAAGCATAATCGCCCCAAGTATTTGGCAGACAAGAAGTCTGGCAAGGCAAACAAAGGTATATGTGATATACATGTTATTGATGTGTACTTGACTAGTACTCGCAGTAGCACCTGGGTATTTAATACAGGATCGGTTGCAAATATATATGTAACTCGGTTTAGGGGTTGCGGAACAAGCGACAACTAGCAAGGGATGAGGTCTCGATGCGGGTCGGCAATGGATCAAGAGTTGATGTGATCGCCGTCGGAACGCTGCCTCTCCATATGCCATCGGGATTAGTTATAAACCAAAATAATTGTTATTTGGTGCCTGCACTGATCATGAACATTGTATCTGGATCGTGTTTGATGCCAAGTGGTTATTCATTTAAGTCTGAAAACAATGGTTGTTCGATTTATATGAATAATATCTTTCATGGTCATGCACCTATGTTGAATGGTTTATTTATGTTGGATCTCGATAGTAGTATTACGCATATTCATAATGTTGATGCTAAAAGGATTAAACTTGATAATGATATATCTACATATATGTGGCACTGCCGTCTAGGTCATATTGGGGTTAAACACATGAAGAAACTCCATTCTGATGGACTTTTGGAATTACTTGATTTTGAATCATTTGATACATGTGAGCCATGCCTTATGGGCAAGATGATTAGAACGCTGTTTTCCGGTTCAATGAAACGGGCGACAGATCTATTAGAAATCATACATACTGATGTGTGTGGACCAATGAGTGTGTCGGCGCGATGTGGATATCGTTATTTTGTTACTTTCACGGATGATTTGAGTAGATATGGGTATATCTATTTGATGAAACACAAGTCTGAAACTTTTGAAAAGTTCAAAGAATTTTAGAATGAAGTGGAAAATCATCGTAATGTAAAGATCAAATTTCTGGTCGGTCCGTGGAGGAGAGTATCTTAGTTACGAGTTTAGCACACATATGAAAGAGTGGAATAGTTTCACAACTCACGCTGTCGGAACACCACAACGTAATGGTGTGTCGAACGTCGTCGTTACTTTATTGGATATGGTTCGATCTATGATGTCTCCGATCGACTTGCCACCGTCATTTTGGGGTTATGCTGAAACCGCTACATTCACTTTAAATAGGGCACCATCTAAATCCGTTGAAAAGACATCAGATGAATTATGGTTTGAAACAAACCTAAGTCATCATTCTTAAAGTTTGGGGATGCGATGTTTATGTGAAGAAACTTCAACCGGATAAACTCGAACCCAAAGCGGAAAAATGCGTCTTCATAGGATACCCTAAGGAAACGATTGGGTATACCTTCTATCACAGATCCGAGGGCAAGGTCTTTGTTGCCAAGAATGGATCCTTTCTTGAGAAGGAGTTTCTCGTGAAAGGTGTGAGTAGTCGGAAGGTAGAACTCGAAGAGGTTATTAAACCTTCTCTTCATGAAATGGCGAGTAGCGCAACTCCAGAAGTTGTTTCGGAGTTGACTTCACCTAATGAAGAGAGAGCTAATGATATTGATCATGAAACTCCGAAAGAGGACACTACCAAACCTCGCAGGTCAAGCAGGACATGTGCAGCTCCTAAACTGTACGACAATCCTGTTATGAATTTCATGGTTGATGAAATGGATGACCCTGCGACGTATGAAGAAGCGATGATGAGCCCGGATTCCAACAAATGGCTAGAAGCCATGAAATCCGAGATGGAATCCATGTACGAAAACCAGGTTTGGACCTTGGTGGACTTACCTCACGACCGAAAGGCCGTTGAGAATAAATGGATTTTCAAAAGGAAAACTGATGCTGATGGTAATGTGACCATCTATAAGGCTCAACTTGTCGCAAAGGGCTTTCGACAAATTCAATGAGTTGACTACGATGAGACATTCTCTCCCGTAGCGATGCTTAAGTCGGTTAGGATTATGTTAGCAATTGCTGCATATTTCGATTATGAAATATGGCAGATGGATGTCAAAACTGCGTTCCTCAATGGTAAGATTGAAGAAGAGTTGTATATGATACAACCTAAGGGTTTTGTCGATCCTAAGGATGCTAATAAGGTGTGCAAACTTCAGCGATCCATCTATGGACTGAAGCAAGCACCACGAAGTTGGAATCTCCGCTTTGATGAGGTGATCAAAGAGTTTGGATTTGTCCAAACTTATAGAGAGGCTTGTATTTAGAAGAAAGTGAGTGGGAGCAATGTGGCATTTCTGATATTATATGTGGATGACATATTATTGATTGGAAATGATTTAGATCTTTTAAACAATGTTAAAAGTTATCTAAACAGCAAATTTTCGATGAAGGACCTTGGTGAAGCTTCATATATATTAGGCATTAAAATCTATAGAGATAGATCAAGACGCCTAATTGGGCTATCGCAGAGTACATACCTTGATAAGATATTAAAGAAGTTTAATATGGACGGAAGTAAGAAGGGGTTCTTACCTATGTTGCAAGGCAAGACATTGAGTAAGACTCAAAGTCCTGGCCACGGAAGAAAGAGAGATAATGGATAAGATCCCCTATGCCTCAGCCATAGGCTCTATAATGTATGCCATGCTATGTACAAGACCGGATGTGGCACATGCTATTAGTTTGACTAGTAGGTACCAATCGATGCGAGTTGAACCGGATAGCGGTCAAGAATATCCTTAAGTACTTGAGAAGAACTAAGGATATGTTTCTTGTATCTGAGGTGAAGAAGAGCTAGTCACTAAGTGTTATGTCGATGCTAGCTTTGACACCGATCCGGATGACTCTAAGTCTCAATCCGGATCGTATTTCTCTTGAACGGAGCAGCGATTAGTTGGAGGAGCTCCAAACAACCTATGGTGGCTGGATCAACAACGAGGCGGAATATGTTCTCGCTTGAGCAGCGAAGGAAGCGGTTTGGATGAAGGAGTTCATAACGGAACTAGGTGTGGTTCCCAGTGCGTTGGACCCGATGGTGATCTATTGTGACAACAATGAAGCCATAGCCAACGCCAAGGAACCAAGGTCTCACAATAATTCCAAGCATATTAAGCGCCGGTTTCACTCCATCCGCGAGCATGTCAAGGATGGAGATATAAAGATTTAAAGTGCACGGACCTGAATGTAGCAGATCCGTTGACTAAAGTACTCCCTAGGGCAAAACATGATCAACACGAGAACTCCATGGGTGTTAGATTTATCACTATGTGAACTAGATTGTTGTCTCTAGTGCAAGTGGGAGACTGAAGGAAATATGCACTGAGAGGCAATAATAAAGTTGTTCTGTATTCCTTGTATATGATAGATGTTTATTTTGCATGCTATAATTGTATTGATAGGAAACATCAATACATGTGTTTTTAATAAACAAAAAGGGTTCCTAGTCATGCCTCTCTTATAGACTAGCTTGTTGATTAACAGGATGATCAAGGTTTCCTGATCATGGACATTGGATGTTGTTAATAACAAGGTCACACCATTGGTGGAATGATGTGATGAACATTCATCCGAAGTATAGCATTACGATCAAGTCATTATGTTTATATTGCTATAACATCATACGAAGTAATCTTTATCCTTAGACCATGAGATCATGTTAATTGCTAACACGGAAGAGTATCTTGATAACATCAAGCGTCACACCGTAACGGTGACTATAAAGATGGGTTGATTACTGAAGGTGTTATGTTGAGGCTCATGGATCAAGAGTGGAATTTGTCAATCCAGATGACGGATAGATATACTCTAGGCCCTCTCGGTGATATCACATTAGGATAGCTTGCAAGCAAGTGATGTGATCACTAGAATGTTATATCACGGGAACGAGAAAAGAGTGCATGTCGGTAACGAGATCAAACTAGGTATGGAGATACCGATGATCGAATCTCGGACATGTAATATATTGAGAGACAAAGGGATTTAGTTACAAGCGTTAAAGGTTCTCATGATCATAGGAGTCATTGTTGAATGTGTAGGAGTCAGTGCGGATCTCCAGGTCCCGCTGCTGATTATTGATCGGAGAAGGGTCTCGATCATGTCTGCATTATTCGCGAACCGTAGGGTGGCACACTTAAGAGTTACCGGACACCATTTTGGAGCACATATGTTTCAGACGAAAGAATTGCAAAGCGCGGGAATTGTTTCAGTAGAAACCGGAAATTGTTTCGGGTGAAATTGCAGAAGGTGTTTCTGCATGTGATATTGAAATATTGCAAGGGGCTATATGTCAATGTTTGTTAATTAAAGTAATTAACAAAATTCTGAATAAATTTAATAAAAGAGTTTTATTAAACGAGAGAGCATTAAATTTGGAGAAACTTAATGCATTTAAAGTGGAGAATTTAAAAGGGAATGTGAAGAGGCATTTTAATGTGGAGGAGTTACCACCACATGAATGGGGGAGGTGAGGGGTCACCCCCCATGCGCCAGCCATGGAGAGAGGGGGCACCCCCCTCCTCCTATAAAAGGCCACCCATTCCCTCCTTCATCCTCACACCTCCTTGTGAAGGATCTCTCTCCCCCTCTAGAATTATTCCCCCATGGTCTCGGATTAGCGAGATACATGTTCCCGTGGCATTTAAATGCAGGAAGGAGTTGCTTTGCTTCCGGATCGCTGAAGCGAGGAGGTGGAGGTTGTCCGTGTCTTGAGCGTGTGTGCGAAAGTGCGGATCAGTTCTGGCGTTGCCGACTTCCTCACGATCTTGAGATCGGCAAGTGTACGACTACATCAACCACGAGTGCCTACTCGTTAACAAAACTCGTTGTCTTCGAGGGTAAGTTCTCCATGGATGTATGTCCACCCGTTTGCTTTGTACCTAGTAGATAGATCTTGGCGTGTAGTTCACACCGTAGGAAATTTTTTGTTTTCTATGCTGCGGACCCAACATACCCCTCTTCTTTTTCGTGACATCCTAAGTAAAACAAAAGAATGATATCAAGGTTCACAACACAATTAAAAACAGTTCACAAAAATGAACACAAAAAACTAGAAAACAAAATTCCAATAATGATGTGCTAAAGTACAGAAAATAGAAAAATTTAATCAAGATTCACACCACATTTAACTAAAGTTCACAGATGCTATGATACAAAAAAAAGGAAAGTTCACTTAAGTTTGGAGGTTCCAATAATGATGTGCTAAAAGTACAGAAAACAAAAATAATTAATTCAAGGTTCACACCACATTTAACTAAAGTTCACAGATGCTATGATACAAAAAAAGGAAAGTTCACTTAAGTTAGGAGGTTCATACCCAGAATTAGTGCCCACAAAAACAAAATAAACCAAACATACACAAAAATATTAGGGTTCAAATCATGTGATCATACAGTTCACAAAAATGAAATGCGCAGCTAAAAACAAATTATCAGTAGATAAATGCAAACACAAAAGAACAAAACAGAAACTATTTGTGAAGGTTCACTCAATAACAATCTTACTATAGTTCAATCGAAATAACTATAAAGGTTCACTGTGTGGGCTAACACAAATTAGAGAATGCAATAAAGCATGTTTATAAAAAAAGAAGAAAATGTACATCAATTGGAACAACATGAATAGACAAAAGGTTCACATAGGCATACACTACTAGTTCAGATAATGAAAACACAAAAAGGAAAAAAAGGTTGTTTCATAAAAAAGTAGAGATTACCTTCTCAACAGGAGGTAGACCTTCATCACATGATGCTCCCCCTTCTTCTTATTGACAGTACGCTATAGTAAAACAATACAACAATTCAGATTTCCATGTAGTAAATAGTTCACATAGTCAAAAAACAGATTTAAAATCAAAGTTTCAAAAATAAAAGGAGAAGTCAAAAATAACCTTGAAGGAAGCAGTGTAATCCTCAAAGTCAGAAGATCTATCCGGAGAACGAGCATGCTTGGAGGGGGCAACTTTCTTAACAACTTTAGATGAACAAACACCGCTTGAATCACGGGCATGCAAGCGTGGGCTATGCCGAACATCACCAGCCACATTTGGAGATATAAACCGAATATTCTTTTTATGGAAAGCTACCCTCGTCTTACGTGAAGAAGATGAAGGTTGACATAACTCTTCAGGCAGGGAATTTGTTCCAGGAGTTGGTTGAGCCTCAGCATGATCAATAACAGGAGAAGCCGATGAACCAATAGGGATAGAAACAGGTCAGGGCAGAATGCAGCGGCAACAAGAATGTGGCACCTTTAGGAAGCTTCTTTCTAACATACTGTTTAACCGCCTCGCTGTACCTAGCCATTTTAGCTTCTTGTGCTGCTTTATAATGATCAAGTTGAGACTGCACATTGTGTTCCTGAGTAACCTCTTCCGTACCATCTACTGACTGCGACGGTGTATCCTCCAAGACTAGAAATGAAAGAGGAACAACAGGATCAACAGGAACTTCTCTTGTTTCATTGTTGTCACCAGGATTGTTCCTCTCTAAAGGTGTAACATCAAATTTAGGACCTGCTGTTGCTTCACCAGGGCGGATACCACTGACATCAAATATAGGACCCGTTGTTGCTTCACCAGGACGGAAGCCACTGCCTCCAGCATCAACAGGAAGTCGCGATGGCGTATCATAAATAGGCACAACAGATGCACTGTTTCGCACCGCACCACTATCAGGAATAGCTGCTGCAGGTGAGGCAGCATCTGGATATTCACTGTTCAAAATATCCAAAGACTGCCTGATATTCTCCTCAGCTAAACAAACAGATATAAAAGAAGTTCAGTTATTACATGGAAAAAATTTCACCTGTGCATAAGAAAAAAAGATCCAGTATATAAAAATGAAGTTCATATCCTAAATGTTCAAACCACATTAAAATCTGCATTAATCATGTGCTAAAAAGTATAGAAAACATAAAAATAATGTGAAGGTTCACACCACATTATACTAGGGTTCGCAGATCCCATATAGAAAAACTAGATTCACCCAACCAATATACAAACTTCACACAATATTATATCGATTAAAATTCAACTATAATGAAACCAAGGTTCATATCTGATAAAACTAAGGTTCACAGTGAAATGCACACCCAGGAAATTTCAATTGTTCATGTGCTAAAGAAATACTGAAAACAAAGAAATGAAACAGAAACCATTTATGAAGGTTCACATCACATTAGACTGGAATTCAGAGACACAAAAATACTAAAGCAAAGTTTCAGCTAACAAAACTAAGGTTCATATATGTATAAACTAAGGTTCATACATGAATAAACTAAGGTTCATATCTGAAATAAACTAAGGTTCACAGTGGAAAATCAGAGAGACACATATGGTAAAACTAAGGTTCACATATGAAATGAACTAACGTTCACAGTGAATTCCACACCCCATGAAATTTCAATTATTCATGTGCTAAGAAAAAACTGAAAACTGAGAAATACTGGAACAAGAAACAATTTATGGAGGTTCACATCGCATTAGATTAGAATTCAGAGAGACACAAAAATACTAAAACAAAGATAAAAGCTAGCAAATTAAAACACAAAGTTCACATCTGGTAAAACTAAAGTTCATATCTGATAAAACTAAGGTTCACAGTGAAAAATGCACACCCATAAAATTTCAATTGTTCATGTGCTGATAAATACTCAAAACAAAGAAATGAAACCATAAACCATTTATGAAGGTTCACATCACATTAGACTGGAATTCAGAGACACAAAAATACTAAAACAAAGATTCAGCTAACAAAACTAAGGTTCATACATGAATAAACTAAAAGTTCATACATGAATAAACTAAGGTTCATAGTGGAATTCAGAGAGACACATATGATAAATAAATGATAGAAGTTATAATTAGAGGTTACCAGAGTTAAACTAAAAAGTAGACAATGTGTACTAGTAGTCTCAATTTTAAATACGACAGTTAAAACACATAACTAACAAGAAAAAAATATAACAGGTGTTTCATTTTACAAATAAACTAGGTAGCAGCACATAAACAAAAAAAATATAAAGAGTTAACACAAGTATTGAAAGTATTAGAGAAGAAACCTCCATCAGCAGTAGATAAATCTTCCAAATTAGGTTATTTGACACAGATATAACTGCCGAATCATCATAATAAAAACAAGGAGTTAATTACGAGTAAAAAAGGAGGAAATTAAATATAAAAAATTACAAGTTAAACAAAGAAAAAGAATGAAAAAAGAATAAAACCATACCAGGTGGAGATACGGTTTTTTCGACAGGATCAACCGCATGGTGATCGTCCTTGGCCATATCCCGCGTCTGCAAGACAGATTCAGAAACTAGAGAAACAGGACTAAACAGTAAAGGAATGCCAGTAGCTAAACTCAATTTTCCATCGCGGACAACTAATTTCGTTTTCTTAATAACCTTAACAGGGTTTGAACTCTCAGAAACATCACCAGATCCGTGGAAAACACGCACATAATTAACAGAAGTCATTACAAAAATGCAACATAAAAAGAACTGCACACCCAGGGAATTTCAATTGTTCATGTGCTAAAAAAACTGAAAACAGAGAAACAATTTATGAAGGTTCACAACATATTAGGCTTGAATTCAGAGTGACACAATACTAAAAACAAGATTCGGCTAGCAACAAAAACACAAAGTCCCTGCAGACCATATCCTAAATTACTGAAAAAAATTAAAAAACATCAAACACAAGTGTGAATCTACACATGAACCTATACTAGAGCCCACAAACAAAATGTGCAGTTAGCAAACAGATTGCATCAATGTCATGTACTAAATGAACTATAAAAACAATAAATCATAGCACATGAACACAAAAAAGCATAAAAAAATAAAATGGACACTGAATCACACAGATTCACATAAAAATAAAAAGAGAAAACATGTATACCTGTCAAATAATTAGGATCCATCTGCACTTTGTGGAGAGGGATGAGGGCGCAGACCACTAAGAGGGCTCCGTGCAAACACGAAACCCAGACACCACGAACTCCGAGTCCTCTGCCGCCGGCCGCCAGCAACCGTAAGAAGCAGCCGCCGTCGGAGAACAGCACCACAACCAACTCCGCAGCAGAACCTGACACAAAAAAACTCGAGCGCGGTCAGGATACAGAGAAACAGAAGGGGAAGGAGGAGGAGCGGACCCGATGGACCTCCAGAGCTCCGTCGGCGGCCAGCACCAGAACCAAACAGCCGCCAGAGATGGTAGAACCCCCACCAAATCCGCCCCCAAAACCTAACTGCGAAAAGCCGAGCGTGGCCAGGATAAAGAGAAAGGGGTGAGGAGGAAGGAGGAGCAGGGGGAAGTGGGGGAGAGGGGATGCGGGGCGGTGCTTATCTCCTGGTGCGGCGCTAGGCGGGGCAGTTGCCGATCACGACGCCAGGCGGTTGTCAATGGTGGAGGAAGCAAGGTTGAGGGGAGAGAGAAGGGATACGTTACACGGAGTGAATGCGGTGCGGGCGTAGTGGGATTTCCAATTAAAGCCAGGTGGTGCAAGGGTTAAGACATAGATTAGCAAATAAAACCAGATCTAAAAGTTTTTTTGTCTCCAGCTAATGGGGGTTTCCCCCCAACCCCTCCCCCAGGACCACCTCACAACCGTCCGCGCACAAGAGAAAAATCAATAGGACGTCTGCCCCCACTCCGGCAAAACAAGGTTCACTTTGTTTTCTGTCAAGGTTCACATGGGTTCCTGTATAGTTATACAAGAACTGGTTCCTGTTTAGTGTATATATATATATATATGGGTAAAATAACTGGGGCACCATGGTGTCCAGACACCATATGTGATACGCGTATATATATATATATATATATATATATATATATATATAGAGAGAGAGAGAGAGAGAGAGAGAGAGAGAGAGAGAGAGTGCCGCTATTTGACACCCAGAGTGTAGAATAGTTATTCTTCATCCACCCCCTATCTTTCAAACCGTACATGATTTTTACGTCATGTAAATTTCCTCTTATCCCGAAAGTCAAAAAGAACATAAAAAAAATTAGACATGTCGTAAAAAAATTATTTACATGCCGTTAAAAAATATGGCGTAAAATACGAATTTTCTATGTTTTTTACACTATAATGAGTGATAAATCTTATTTTTATGTCGATCTTTTTGCGTTTCTGATAAATATGAACATAATTATTAGTATACAAAACATAAATTTATGTATGTGAGAACATAAAAGTATGTGTGGTACAAAATAACTATTCGCACCCTAGATGCTGAATAGGGTTTATATATATATATATAGGGTTTCTATTATATATATATATATATATATATATATATATATATATATATCTTCTACTACTTAAAAAGGATGAATTTTCTCTGTTTCCTCCGACTAGGCAGGAACAATTGATCTCGACCGAACAATCGATCAGATCTAACGCTTTAGGACTTTCCGATGACATTGCACGACATCCCTATTTTGCACGTCCACCAATTACGCCACAGTTTTGCACGTCCACAAATTACGCCACAGTTTTGCACGTCCACCAATTACGCTCCAATTTTACACGTCCACCTATCTCGGAATGAATCAACTAATTAAGGAGAAAAATCTGGATCTTAACAGGTGTCCCTGTTTTGCACATCCACACAATTACTACCGTGATATCTTTTTTTTTGGCAAAGTATCTCCTTTATTTCACACAGCAAGGCAACTTAGTACCTGATGCCTATCAAAAGGTAGGCTAGAGCTACAACCAAGACAGTGTACAGCCAACAACCTAATGTTCTTAAGCCTAATATCACATAGCCTGTTTATAGAGGCACAGTGGAAGGGAAAAAGTAAGTTCGATCTACACCGGAACGTCGTGTGGGGATCAGAACGATCCCGATAGGCGCGCTTTCCCAGCGCGTGCGCCGTCTTGTTGTCAGCGCGAGGTACCTTCTGTACCCGGTCTCCATTTGCATTCCTGTGATTCTGCACATCGGCAAGAAACGGTTTGAGCACCCAGTGGCTCGTCCTCGAGAGCAGATCATCTGTAGCTACAACATCAACTAGAGTCAATCTGAGAGGAAGCAAACCCTCCGCCATTCACCGTGATATCTCAATGTTCCGTTTTCTGCAAGAACCGCACCACGTCGTTTCTTCCTCGCTAACCTCTCCGCTCGCCCGGCACACGCTTAGGTGGGCCACTACGTCTCCGCGCGCCCAAATGGGCCAAGGCCAACAGACCACATGCACACCGCTAATAATCAATCAAAATAATAACTATACACGCACAATTAACGCTCCGAATATTATGCATCGCTCCACCTAGCTCCTTACCAAAATCACGCAACTGCAATCACGCTAGAAAAAAAAGTTACACGCATAGTTAACGCTCCTCCCACGCCAATCACGCAACAACGCTGGAAACTCATGCTACCGGAACTCACACACAAAATTAAAATGCCTGATTGTCCTTGTTATATAATGTGCTCTCCCGTCATGCTCAAGCTGACCCAGAACCTGGCTTTATACTTCGAGGTGACCCGTCTTCAAGCTACCGCCATGTCGACTCGATCCGTCCCGTCTCCCGCCGTCTCGCCTCATCCGATCACCAGGTAGCTGCGATATCTCTCTTTGCATTAGTGTCTTTTCTTAATCTCTCCTGCATGCATCATAGTCTTATCTTAATAGCACATTTGCCAGCTCATGGATAATCATTTTTTCATGTATCTCCTTTGTTACGGTAGTGTTGTCAGATTCCGCAACGTTGAAACCTAGCAGATCATGGGGACTACAACCAAAATTACTTTTGTGGAAACGATACTAGATGGGGAGAAGTAATCTACCGTTCCATCCTCTCGCCATCCTAGGTGTGAGTATATTCGTTTCTACCCCTTACAACGTCCTTATTGCTAAGCTAAACCACATTATCACTGGTAGCAAACTTTTAGCAATAGTGTTTATATCACCGGTAGCAAACTTCTAGCAATAGTGATACTCCCTCCGATCCAAATTTGTTGACTTAAATTTGTCAAGATACATATGTATCTAATACTAAATCATGTCTAGATACAATCGAATCTAGATAAATCTAACTCAACTAATTTGAGTCCGAGGGAGTAGAAAAATAGTGAGAAGAAAAAGTGGCTTGACCATTTTTAGTTTACGTAAACATCAGTTGTCCTTTCACAGTCTGTCTACTGCCCAGGTCTATGTTTGTCTCTGTTGTTGTCACTGCGTTGACCTCATCATCTAGCTCTACAATGCAGTACATTGGTTTTTTCCCTGACAGAACATTTTTCCCTGACAGAACAGATGAAATTTCTCACAAATCAGTACACGACTTCCGATTGTTTGTTGACGAAATCCATGATACTTTACAAGGTGGGATATCGTTGTTCTATGCATATGGGAGCAGCATGTTACATGAAAAAGTGGTGACTTGCCGACGGGGGATATGGATCTTAGCTACCACCCTGCTTGAGGTCAGCTCTGCTCAAGGTGTGTTGTCACTACATTTGCCTTAACACCCATGTGTATGGTAATAATTATGTTTTTTCTAATGTGCAGGAGTTTTGAAAACAATAGACCGAGAACCAGGTTGTATTTGAGCCATACAATAATGAAGCTTATGAGCTAGAAACATATCATTTGTACGGAAGAGGATGGTAATGCGGCAATGTACCAATTAAACTACGACTCGGGAGGCTGTAAGTCCTCAGTCTGCCACAACTGTTATTCTAAACATGTATCCGGATGATCATTAGTCTGAAAAATACAAAAAGTTTCTCTCTGGAATTAATTAGCACAAAGACATGTGACATCTTTATTTGTCTCATGTATTATTGTTTACCATAATATCGAAATTAGGGGGGCAAATGTCTCTCAAAGATAATACACTGTTTTATCTACTCCTTCGCTTTGTACCCGTCCAGATTTTCTTCATGAAATCGTTAAACAAATAAGCCTTGGAATAATTAAAAATAGACATATACCTTGTAGTCAAAGAGTGGCGGTTCTAATGTACTCTTGATTGCACATAGGAACGTTCAACAATGCCAGGAACTTCGTATAAATCCTGCAAGCTCCACATCTCCGAAAATAAACAAGCACACCTGGAACAATATACCAGAGCGGTAGAAATTTTAGCAACACAAAGAGTTCTATAAGTCTATGATGCATCACCAAACAAATTGCGGTAATTTGAACACTATCGATCACTAATTTTCTTTTTTGATATAATATATATCATCAATATTTAGATCCTTCAATCAATCACCAGGCATGTATGGGGCTGCATAAGAGTAAGACTGTGGCATATATGGTGGCGGAAAATATATAGAAACATACTCTGCTCCAGATGGGCAACATCAGGCTTGTATGGCAGCAGAAGACATATTCTTTTTCTATCCAGGGATGCATATAACAGACTATTCTCCGCTGGACTGGCAAAACGGATTTTTCACATGTAAGTTGGGCCCCCGGCACCATCTCTGCCACATATTAGTTGGAGATTCGTGCAAAGTCAATCCAGTGATCGCTGCAGCACTTCTGCATTTTAGCCCTCCCAGTTTTTCGAATTTAGCTAGCTGTCCAGAGGAGCATAACCACAGCCAGCCCCGACCCACCTTACCCTAAATCGATACCCACTCGTCACCCTCGCCGAGCCGTCTCCCCTCGCGCCTCCCCCACCGACCGCCTCACCACCGCCCTCATCGCCCCACCTCGTCGCGCCCCCACCTCTCCTCCACCTCGTGCCGCCACCACCTCGTCGCGCCCCCACCTCGCGCGGAGCGCGGCATCCGCGGGGACGACGACGACGTGCGCGGATGCTTCCCCGGTGGCCGCCCATCGACGTGAAGGGTTTCGCGGCATAGTAAATCAAAATTTTCTACGGATGCGAACAGAGGGAAAGCCAAGATCTAATCTAGGAGATGCAAACAACGAGAGAGATTGGATTAGATCTTCATACCCTTGAAGATTCGCACAGCGGAACGTTCGTCGTAACGTGGGTGATGTAGTCGTACTCGCTTCTCCTCCTCGCGATCCGATCCGATCTAGCACCACAAGTGGCGGTGCCTCCGTGAGATGCACACGTGCAGCACCTCGACGTCTCCTCCTTCCTCGGACCAGCAAGTAGGGTGGAGAGATAGATTGGATCTACAACACGACGGCGTGGTGTATATGGTGGAGAATTTCTGCAGCAGGGCTTTGCCTACAAACAGTCGGGAGGGAGAGAGGAGGGAAGCAGGGCAACTAGGGTTTGGAGGAAGGTGTAGGTTCGAGGGGAGGGGGCGCACCAGCCCTCTATATATAGAGGGGGGGTGCGGCCAGCCCTTGCCCATCCTCCAAGCCTATCTCTAGTTTAAACGATTTAAACTCTCCCTTCTATAAACCCTATCTTATCTCTAGTTTAAACGATTTAAACTTATCTAGAATCGGCTGGGCCCTATGGGGCCTTGTGCCCCTGGCCCAATGCGGCCAGGACACTCCGTCATAGGCCCATGCCCCCTCCCGGAAGGTGGGACCACGTTGGCCCCCTTCCGGAAGGTTCTAGAAGCTTCGGTAATACCGATTAATCCTAACAATTCAACTCCAAAACTGCAATCGCTTATATGAATCTTATTCTCCGGACCATTCGAACCTCTCGTGATGTCCCGGATCCCATCCGAGACTCAACAAAATTCATAAACCAATTATACAATCTATCCTAGCCGAGACACGTTATGTGTGACCTCGCGGGTTCGAGAATATGCAGACATGATCTTCTATCAATAATCAACAGGGTCTGCAGGCACCCATATTGACTCTACACATTCATCGATGATCATATCGGATGAACCACGATGCCAGGATTCAATCAATCCCATATATATATTCCTTCTCGTGATATTTTACTTGCCCGAGATTCGATCGTCGGTATCGCCATACCTAGTTCAATCTCGTTCACAAAAGTACTTTACTCGTTCCGTAATCCGATATCACTTTGTGATTAACTCCTTAACCACATGCTTGCAAGCGGTGTTGATATCGACACGAGTGGGCCCAAGTATATCTCTCCGACTTGGGAGGGATAAATCCCATCTCGATACATACAACCCAATGATACTTTCCGATTACACGAGAGACACCTTTATGATCACCCTCTCATAGGATGACGCTTTGATGACCTCAAAGCTTTCTTCCGATACCGTGGAGTTGTATTATCTCATGGTCTAAGGAATACAATATTTGACATAAGAAAAACTTCGCAAAGACGAACACGATGACACGATCTAATTGCTTCGCTTAGTTTGGGTCTATCCACCATATCATTCTCCAATGATATGATCTCATTATCAATTGACAACTCATGTCTATGGTTAGGAAACCTTAACCATCATTGATCAATGAGCTAGTCCATAGAGGCGCATTAGGGACATGGTGTTGTTCACAAACCACACAAGTATTAAAGTTTCCGCTTAATACAATTCTAGCATGGAATATAAACTTTATCATGAACAAGAATTATAATAATAACATCTTTATTATTGCCTCTAGGGCATAATTCCAACAGTCTCCCACTTGCACTAGAGTCAATAATCTAGTTTACATCCGGCAACAATCTCACACCCATGGCAATCGAGGTGCTGATCATGTTTTACACGTGGAAGAGGTTTAGTCAATGGATCTATTCACATTCAGTATGTACTTTGCTGATCTTCGATCTCCATCCGCTATATAATCTCGGATTATATGAAACTTGCGTTGATATGCTTGGTCTTTGGATGATATCTTGGTTCCTTAGCGAGTGCTATGGCGCCATGTTGTCACACAATATCTCCAGTGGGTCCAATGCACTTGAACCACGCCAAGCTCGATGATGAAGTTTCGATCCAAACTCCTTCACTTGACGCTTCGCAGCAACCATGTATTCCGCTTTCATCGTAGATCCCGCGATCACGCTTTGCTTGCAGCTTCTCCGACTCAGCCTCCTCCATTCAAAATATACACGTATCCCGTCTGAGATATACAATCATCCTTGTCGGTGTCGAACCTAGCATCCACGTACCCTGTTACGACGAAATGTTCATCACCCCATAGACTAAGAACATTTCTTTAGTCCTATTTAGGTACCTTAGGATGTTCTTCACGGCTGTCCAAAGTTCCACTCGGATCACTTTGATATCCGTCACAAACTAAGAGCATTGGACACATCCGGTCTAGTACACAAGATGGCATACATGATGGAACCTATGGCCGAGGCATAAGGCACTTTGCTCATAGCTTCCTATCATTTCATCAGAATGGACACCGAGCCTTGCTCAATATCTTACTCGACAACATAGGCACCGAACCTTTCAATGCCTTATCCATTCTGAACCTTTTCGAACTTTGTCTAGGTATGTACTTTGGCTTAAAGCTATCAGCGCCTTTTGTCTATCTCTATAGATTTTGATGCCCAATATATAAGCAGCTTCACCTAGGTCTTTCATTGAAAAACACTTGTTCAAATAACTCTTCACATCGTTAAGCATGTTGATGTCATTTCCAATAATCAATATGTCATCCACATATAGTACCAGAAACGTCACCGAGCTCCCACTCACTATCTTGTAGACGCAAGCCTCGTAGCTATTTGGAACAAATCCAAAGCTCTTGATAACTTGATCAAAACGAAGGGTACAACTCCGAGATGCTTGCTTCTGTCCATAAATGGAACGCTGAAGTTTGCATACTTTATCAAGATCCTTAGGATCGACAAAACCTTCGGGTTGCATCATATACAACTCTTCATCAATGTTGCCATTGAGGAAAGCGGTCTTGACATCCATTTGTCATATTTCATAATCATGAAACGCAGCAATTGCTAATAAAATCCGAATGGACTTAAACATCGCTACGGAGAGAAAGTCTCATCGTAGTCAACACCTTGAACTTGTCGAAAACCTTTCGCAACAAGCCGTGCTTTATAGACGTAACATTACCATCCGCGTCCGCTTTCTTCTTGAAGATCCATTTGCACTCAACGCCTTTTCGCTTAGGAGGGTCCACCAAAGTCCATACTTGGTTTTCGCTCATGGATCCCAATTGGATTTCATGGCTTCTAGCCATTTCTCGAGTCTGGGCTCATCATCGCTTCCTCATAGTTCGTAGGTTCACCGTCTTCTACTAACAAGACAGTCAAGACAGGTTGCATTCACTCGAGGGGCACGCGACCTTGTCGACTGCGACGTTCAAGAGTGACATCGTCCAAGCTTCATGATCCTTGTCATTAGCTTCCTCTATTGTTGGTGCGGCGCATGGAACAATTTCAGGTGCTGCGCTTACTCTCCAATTCAAGAGAAGGTTTAATAACCTCGTCTAGCTCTACTTTCCTCCCACTCACTTCTTTCGAGAGAAACTCCTTCTCAAGAAAGGAACCGTTCTTGCATAAACACTTTGCCTTCGGTTACGTGATAGAAGGTATACCCAATAGTTTCCTTAGGGTATCCTATGAAGACGCATTTCTCCGCTTTGGGTTCGAGCTTGTCGGCATCAACTTCTTGACGAAGCTTCAGATCCCCAAACTTTAAGAAACGACAACTTAGGTTTATCACCAAACCATAGTTCATACGGTGTCGCCTCAACGGATTTAGATGGAGCCCTATTTAAAGTGAATGCAGTTTCTAATGCATAACCCCAAAATGATAACGGCAAATCAGAAGAGACATCATCGATCGGACCATATCTAACAGGGTTCGATTCCGCTCGACACACCATTCTTATTTGTGGTGTTCCGGTGGCGTGAGTTGTGAAACGATTCCACTTGCTTTGAGATGCGTGAGAAAATCATAACTCAAATATTCGCCCACGATCGGATCAGAAACTTAATCTTTACATACGATGGTTCTCCACTTCATTCTGAAATTCTTTGAACTTTTCAAACGTTTCAGATTTATGTTTCATTAAATAGATATACCCATATCTACTTAAGTCATCGGTAAAAGTGAGAAAATAGCGATATCCACCGCGCGTCAAAACACTCATCGGTCCGCATACATCGGTATGTATGATTTCCAACAAGCCAGTTGCTCGCTCCATCATACCGAGAACGGGTTTTGATCATCTTGCCCATGAGGCATGGTTCGCATGTGTCAAATGATTCAAAATCAAGAGACTCCAAAAGTCCATCAGAATGGAGTTTCTTCATGCGCTTTACACCAATATGACCTAGACGACAGTGCCACAAATAAGTAGTATTATCACTATCTACTTTGCATCTCTTAGCCTCAATGTTATGGATGTGTGTTTCATCCCTTTCGAGATTTAGAAGAAATAAACCATTCACAAGAGGTGCATGACCATAAAAGATGTTACTCATATAAATAGAACAACCATTATTCTCCGATTTAAATGAATAACCGTCTTGCAATAAACACGATCCAGAAATAATGTTCATGCTCAACGCAGGCACATAAAAAAAATTATTAATGTTTAAAACTAATCACGAAGGTAAAACTAAGGAGAGCGTGCTTGACGGCCATCACATCAACTCTTGATCCGTTGCCAACGCCAAGATCGTCACCTCATCCCTCATAAGCCGCCGTCTATTCCGTAGCTCTGTTTGAGTTACAAATATTAGCAACTGAACCAGTATCAAATACCCATGCACTACAACGAGGGCTAGTAAGGAAAACATCAATAACATGTATATCAAATATACCTTTGATGGTGCCAGCCTTCTTGTCCGCTAAGTACTTCGGACAGTTGCGCTTCCAGTGACCCTTGTCCTTGCAATAGAAGCACTCAGTGTCCGGCTTGGGACCAGACCTGAGCTTCTTCTCAGCAGGGGCATTGCGCTTGCCGCCGCCCTTCTTGAAGGGCTTCTTTGCACCCTTACCTTTCTTAAAGGTGGGCTTGTTGACCATCAACACATGATTATCCTTTTTGATGTCCACTTCATGGCCTTGACTTTGCGAAGAGCTCGGTGATCGTATCAGTGGAACCAATCTGATTGTGAGTCACTACAAAACTTTTGTAGCTGGGAGGGAGTGATTGCAGAACCCTGTCAATCTTGAGCTCCTCTGGAATCGTGCATTCCAGTTGCTCAAGGCGTTGAGTGTAGCCCGTCATCTTAATGGCGTGCTCACTAACGGAACTCCCTTCCTCCATCTTGCAGTTAAAGAACTTCTCAGAGATCTCATATCTCTCGAGCGGGCTGAGTGAAACATGGTTTTCAACTCTTCGAGAATCTCAAAGGGCCCGGGATACTCTTCAAAATGATTTTGAAGTTCCGGTTCCATAGCAAACAACATGGTGCTCTTAATCACTCCATAATCATCTTTACGCGACTGATAGACAGCTTTCTCATCAGCCGGCACAGTTGCAGCAGGGGGGTCACCTAACGCTTTCCCAAGGACATAGTCCTTTTGTCCGCCAGACAAAATGATTCTTAGATTGCGGAACCAATTGGTGAAGTTAGACCCATTGTTTCTAAGCTTTTCCTTCTCAGCAAAAACGTTGAAGTTGAAGTTGGACTTGGCCATGTGATCTACAGTATTTGCAAGTACAATTTAGACAATTTTCATGATAAATAGTTCAACTTAATCAAATTACTAGATGAACTCCCACTAAATTCAACATCCCTCAAGTTGTTTAGTGAACACGATCCAAATTCACCACACCTAATCCGATCATCACGAGAAGAGATGTGGTTTCAATGGTGGACAACGAAGTGTCGATCATATCATTCATATGACTCATGCTTAACCTTTCGGTTCTTGTGTTCCGAGGCCATGTCTGTACATGCTAGGCTCCTCAAGTTAGACCCAAGTATTTCCGCGTGTGCAAAACTGGCTTGCACCCGTTGTATGTGAGCGTAGAGTCTATAGCACCCGATCATCACGTGATGCTTGGACACGACGAACTTTCATAGCGGTGCATACTTGGGGAGAACACAGTTTTATCTTGATCTTTAAGTGAGGAATCATCTTATAATGCTACCGTCGCGATCTAAGCATAATAAGATACATAAAAGGATAAACATCACATGCATATAACTTTATGTGACATGGTATAGCCAATCTTCACGCAATGATCTCCATCTTGTGCGTTCCGGCATGATCTCCATTACTCCACCATGATTGCCTCCACCACGAATAGCAACTACAACTATTGCTAACTACTTAGCGATAAAGTAAAGCTATTACATGGCGTATAAGAAGTTGACTCGCAGGTCATACACAATTATAAAGACAACCATATGGCTCCTGACGGTTGTGTACTCATCGACATGCAAGTCGTGAAACATTACAAAACATGATCATCGCATACAATATACACATCACATCTTAGGCCATACCATATCACAGAAAACACTCCCTGCAAAAACAAGTTAGACGCCTCTACTTTGTTGTTGCATGTTTTACGTGGCTTATGGGAGTAGATGCTAAGAACGATTCTTACCTACGAAAAGCCACAACGGTGATATTATGGTTGCCAAACTTCGGTGTTAATCCCATGACAACTATAGTGAGAGAAACTGACATCCACCAGCCGCATGTGTGGAACAAGCCACACGTCAAGTGCGGAGCCGGTCTCGCGAACGACGTCGCGTAAGGTTGGCCTGGACCGCTTCAATCTCACTATCGCGTCATAAGAAGAACACAAACAAGAGGCTTGCAAGCAGAAAACATCAACGCGCAACAACCATGTTGCGTTACTCGTGAATCACATCTACGCATAGATCTAGCTCGATACCAGAAGGGATTAGCGGCATAGTAAATCAAAATTTTCTCGGATGCGAACAGAGGAAAGCCAAGATCTAATCTAGGAGATGCAAACAACGAGAGATTGGATTAGATCTTCATACCCTTGAAGATTACGCGCAATGAGCGTTAAATCGGAGCGTGGGTGATGTAGTCGTACTCTTCTCCTCCTCGCGATCCGATCCGATCTAGCACCACAAGTGGCGGTGCCTCCGTGAGATACTGCAGCACCTCGGCGTCTCCTCCTTCCTCGGACCAGCAAGTAGGGTGGATAGATAGATTGGATCTACAACACGGCGTGGTGTATATGGTGGAGAATTTACTGCAGGCTTTGCCTACAAGCAGTCGGGAGGAGAGAGGAGGGAGCAGGCAACTAGGGTTTGGAGGAAGGTGTAGGTTCGGGAGGCACCAGCCCTCTATATATAGAGGGGGGGTGCGGCCAGCCCTTGCCCATCCTCCAAGCCTATCTCTAGTTTAAACGATTTAAACTCTCCCTTCTATAAACCCTATCTTATCTCTAGTTTAAACGATTTAAACTTATCTAGAATCGGCTGGGCCCTATGGGGCCTTGTGCCCCTGGCCCAATGCGTGAGACACTCCGTCATAGGCCCATGCCCCTCCGGAAGGTGGGACCACGTTGGCCCCCTTGGAAGGTTCTAGAAGCTTCCTACAATACCGATTAATCCGGAACAATTCGAACTCCAAAACTGCGCCTTATATGAATCTTATTCTCCGGACCATTCCGGAACCTCTCGTGATGTCCCGGATCCCATCCGAGACTCCGAACAAAAATTCATAAACCAATTATACAATCTATCCTAGCGTCGAGACACGTTAAGTGTGTGACCCTGCGGGTTCGAGAATATGCAGACATGATCTTCTATCAATAATCAACGAAGTGCAGGCACCCATATTGACTCCACACATTCATCGATGATCATATCGGATGAACCACGATGCCGATTCAATCAATCCCATATATATATTCCCTTCGTCTCGCGATATTTTACTTGCGAGATTCGATCGTCGGTATCGTCATACCTAGTTCAATCTCGTTCACGGAAGTACTTTACTCGTTCCGTAATCCGATATCACTTTGTGATTAACTCCTTAACCACATGCTTGCAAGCGGTGTTGATATCGATTACCGAGTGGGCCCGAAGTATATCTCTCCGACTTAGGAGGGACAAATCCCATCTCGATACATACAACCCAACAGATACTTTCCGATTACCTGAGAGACACCTTTATGATCACCCTCTCATAGGATGACGTTTGATGACCTCAAAGCTTTCTTCCGATACCAGGGAGTTGTATTATCTCATGGTCTAAGGAATATAATATTTGACATAAGAAAAACTTCGCAAAGACGAACACGATGACACGATCTAATTGCTTCGCTTAGTTTGGGTCTATCCACCATATCATTCTCCAATGATATGATCTCATTATCAATTGACAACTCATGTCTATGGTTAGGAAACCTTAACCATCATTGATCAATGAGCTAGTCCATAGAGGCGTACTAGGGACACGGTGTTGTTCACAAACCACACAAGTATTAAAGTTTCTGCTTAATACAATTCTAGCATGGAATATAAACTTTATCATGAACAAGAATTATAATAATAACATCTTTATTATTTCCTCTAGGGCATAATTCCAACACGACGACCACGAGCCCTTAGCCATCGATGCCCACGACCCTGCCGCCTCCCAGCGCCACCTCCTTCCCCGATGTACCGCCTCCTACCCCGAGCCCCCCTGGCCGTTCTCCCCCTTACAATAGACCGAGAACCAGGTTGTATTTGAGCCATACAATGATGAAGCTTATGAGCTAGAAACATATCATTTGTACGGAAGAGGATGGTAATGCGGCAATGTACCAATTAAACTACGACTCGGGAGGTCAGAAGTCCTCGACCGCCACAACTGTTATTCTAAACATGTATCCGGATGATCATTAGTCTGAAAAATACAAAAAGTTTCTCTCTGGAATTAATTAGCACAAAGACATGTGACATCTTTATTTGTCTCATGTATTATTGTTTACCATAATATCGAAATTAGGGGGGCAAATGTCTCTCAAAGATAATACACTGTTTTATCTACTCCTTCGCTTTGTACCCGTCCAGATTTTCTTCATGAAATCATTAAACAAATAAGCCTTGGAATAATTAAAAAATAGACAT
This sequence comes from Avena insularis, assembly GCA_023614405.1. NCBI lineage: Eukaryota > Viridiplantae > Streptophyta > Magnoliopsida > Poales > Poaceae > Avena > Avena insularis. The sequence goes on from CM042694.1 coordinate 205,495,531, forward strand.
GTACCTTGTAATCAAAGAGTGGCGGTTCTAATGTACTCTTGATTGCACATAGGAACGTTCAACAATGCCAGGAACTTCGTATAAATCCTGCAAGCTCCACATCTTCGAAAATAAACAAGCACACCTGGAACAATATACCAGAGCGGTAGAAATTTTAGCAACACAAAGAGTTCTATAAGTCTATGATGCATCACCAAACAAATTGCGGTAATTTAAACACTATCGATCACTAATTTTCTTTTTTGATATAATATATATCATCAATATTTAGATCCTTCAATCAATCACCAGGCATGTATGGGGCTGCATAAGAGTAAGACTGTGGCATATATGGTGGCGGAAAATATATAGAAACATACTCTGCTCCAGATGGGCAACATCAGGTTTGTATGGCAGCAGAAGACATATTCTTTTTCTATCCAGGGATGCATATAACAGACTATTCTCCGCTGGACTGGCAAAACGGATTTTTCACATGTAAGTTGGGCCCCCGGCACCATCTCTGCCACATATTAGTTGGAGATTCGTGCAAAGTCAATCCAGTGATCGCTGCAGCACTTCTGCATTTTAGCCCTCCCAGTTTTTCGAATTTAGCTAGCTGTCCAGAGGAGCATAACCACAGCCAGCCCCGACCCACCTTACCCTAAATCGATACCCACTCGTCACCCTCGCCGAGCCGTCTCCCCTGTGCGCCGCCTCCCCCCACCGACCGCCTCCCACCACCGTCCTCATCGCCCCCCCCCACCTCGTCGCGCCCCCACCTCTCCTCCACCTCGTGCCGCCACCACCTCGTCGCGCCCCCACCTCGCGCGGAGCGCGGCATCCGCGGGGACGACGACGACGTGCGCGGATGCTTCCCCGGTGGCCGCCCATCGACGACCACGAGCCCTTAGCCATCGATGCCCACGACCCTGCCGCCTCCCAGCGCCACCTCCTTCCCCGATGTACCGCCTCCTACCCCGAGCCCCCCCTGGCCGTTCTCCCCGTGCGCCAGCTCCTCCTTGCGCCGCATCGGCCTCCAGGAGCTCGCCTCCCCCAGGCGGTGGCCGGAATCTGGCAGCGGGATTGGATTTGTGCACGAATCTGTGGACGCTGTTTCTTCAAGTTCATGTTCTTATTTCTTTCTTTGTTTTTTTTGGATTGGATCTGTGGACGCTGGAGATGCCCAGATGCAGTCATGGTCTTTTTTCTTTTTTTCCCCTTTGATCGGCTTTCAGATCCAACGAAGATTATGAACAAATTCCTTGAACAGAGAGATATAAAGATGCATGGACTTGGTCATGTATATTGTTAAATCTCTTATGGATATTGTTAAAACTGCACGTTCTATGAGAGATTTCTTCTTTACAGCTCGTCATGTATACGAAACTTGTATGAATCTTGTATGCATCGTAAAAAAAATATTGATCTTGTAAGGATTTCTTGTAAAAAAATTATGGATCTCATGAATCTCAGATGAATCTGTGGTTAAACTGGGATGAAATTGTGGTTAATCTGAGATTAATCTTTGTTTAAGATTATTTTTTGTTACACTTGAAACTTAAATGAACCTTATGTGAATCTGTGGTTAAACTGAGATGAACCAAAGTAAGAGTGTCTAAAAATTGTTGAATAAATAGTATCAAAATAAAAATTATCAAATGAGTGTGTTGATTTTTTTATCAAGTTCCATTTGAAGAAACACCTATGAATCATTTGTGAACCCAAAACGAGATCGTGAGAAACCTTGAAAGGAGAGGGGGTGTTGTGGAAAATTTAATTGGACTTGAAGAAGGAGGTGGAAGGGACAAAGTGTGAAACTGTTAGCATGAATCTCCAACAAATCAACGGCAAAGATGGTGCCGGGGAGCATGAATCTCCAACAAATCAACGGCAAAGATGGTGCCGGGGGCCAACTTACAGGAGGGAATGCATTTTTGCTGGACTGGTGCATTCTCATGTATTTGAGAATGCAGTAGATCATGTTCAATTTATATAGAGCTTTCAGGTGTTTGGTTATCATTCAGTAAGAAGACATGTCTGATTATATAACTTTAGAAATGAAAACTTTACAATCATGCAAGTTCTCTATCTATCAGCGTAAAGCTTAGCTTAAAGGTCCGCAATATTTGCACATGCATGTTAATATTCAGATCAGCTTAAGTTATGTAATGTTCAGTAAATACGGATTCTTGGAGACCTGAACTGACCGGCCTTAGGATGGCTCGAATTTCTGTCGTTGATAGAAGCACTTGCTATGATGATGATAGCCGTTCTGATAAGAATGGTGATACCAACATGACCACCATCCACATGGACACTAACACCTATGCCAAATAAAAAACAATGCCATTAAGGGGCGTATAAACACCTTAGTTTACTAGGCATATTTCCATCCTCTACCTCAAATAATTACAACGTAGACTACCATAATTTTAGCCCATCACCAGACGATTACCAAAGAGGCACTGTGCTAGCTTTTTGTTTTAAAAGGGCACTTTGCTAGATCTAGAAGGAGGTGTGTTGCTACTTTCTGTTAAGTTAAGACTTAGTTTACGTGCATCCTACACTTGCAAATTGATAAATATTGCCCAACAGAATTTCCTGTAGCTAACTATACATAACAAGTGCCTTCACTACCTCTCCATAAAAAGAAGTACAGTTTTGAAATATCATATAAAATAAAATAATAAACTATTCAAACTTCTATTCTTTTGCACAAACTTACCGGTGATGAACTTCTATTTTACCTGGCCATGGACGAGATTGACAAAGAAATGAGAGGGAATATCCTCTTCCCGTGGGGTAGTTTTTTGGGATTTTCCTTGAATACATATCCAGGAAGCTCGGAAACCGCTCACAAAACGTAACCACTTATTTGTATACCAATTTAATTAATAAGTGTTAGTTTAGCAGAATGAAAAACCTTGGTTCTGATGTTAATTTAGCATAGTGAAAGAACAAGTGCAATAAGTAGTAACATGTACCTTGGAGGCAAAGAATGACAGTTCTGTGATAACTGATTGCTCATAAGAGCATTCAACAATGAAACTGAAGTTTTAAAATAATTGGAAACCTGAAGTCCTCTAATAAAATAAAAAATTAGCAATCTGGATCTTATACATATTAGCCACTATGTGGGATCTTTTTGGTGTTCTTATAACACGTTTGTGAATGAAGAGATCTCTTTTCGCTGAACTTATAAGCGATTAGTAAATAAATAAGTCTGTAAAATGAGTTATTAATCAGCGTCAGTTTCGTGCGTCTTTTTTTGAGTGCTAAATGATTCTAGAATTTATCTTCCCTGCATCTAAAATTACATTGCAGCATCTACCAAGCCAAGCCCTGGATTGTAACTTGCAAGCAAGGATAAGTATGGTATGATTTTTGCTTGCTACTGAAAACATGGGACCTTCACAATACCACTTTACCTTCGCTGGAGTATGTCAATTATAGAATCTTACATTTTTCTAGAATGAAATCATCCAACCTTCACTTTGTGCTAAATATATCCTCTCTCATTTTTCTTGAAACATTCACTTACATGTAGTAGGAACTAAAATTTATCACAAGCTGATATGTTCTTTAAGAGGAAATAACATTTGATCCATATGTAGGCATATCCATGTGGGATAGAGATGAGGAGGGACGAAATACCAGTTGTGGGCTGCTTTGGTACGCTGCAATCCGCTAGAGCAGGTCATCCTCGCCGGCATCCTTGAAGCTCGCTCAGATTCACCGCCGACACCCGCGGGAGGAGGAGGCCACCGATGTGCTCCCCTTGGCGTCGAGCACTAGGTCGTGCCGCCCGAGGCCATGAATTCAGTGGAGCGAAGGTTCACCACTCCAACTCCATTGGCGTCGAGCGCCGGGTCACGGGCCTGAGGCGAGCGGTGGAGAAGAAAGGGGTCGTGCCGCCGGCGCGAGGTTATGTGGCAGCAGCAGCGGGGAGAGGACGGTCATCGAGTTGGTTGGGAGAGGACGGCCTTTGAGTTGGTGGGGAGGCAGATGAGTGATAGGCCGGTCCTTTGGTCTTTGGGAGGAGGAGTGTCATCCGATCGCCCGGCGATGGGAAGGCAGGGGAGTGGGTTCTCGAAGAGAGAGAGAGAGTGTGGGGAGGTAGACCTTGTTTGGTTCGATCCCGGTCTGGAACTTGTCCGTGTTGCATGTACTCCCTCCGTCTCAAAATAGATGTGGCAAATTTTTCTGAATTTGAATGTATTTAGATAATATTTAGTATCTAGATTCATCTAAATTTAGACAAACTTCCTACAACTATTTTTAGACGGAGGGAGTAGTACGTTTGGTTGTGTATGGTGTCCTGGCCGATGAAGAGCCAGCCTAGCCTGGATCAGCAAGCATGTTCCGGATTTGTGCATGCTAAAGTTTCTCTCATCTCCAGGCCACATCCACCCACCATATTTTGTCCCGCATATATCCTAGTCATAGTTTTAAAAACCGGACCGGTGATTGAATCGGTGAGGCTGTCGGTTCAGGTTTTTACCGGTCGGACCACTGGTTCACCGGTTCACTGTCTGGTTTTTTAATATGTAAAATAATATATTTTACCTATAAATACCACAATGAATAAATATTTATGTATGTAAAAATAATTTAGACTTATGATTTGGAATAATAATAATAATATACATAACGAGCATCAACAACTTGCCATTTGATCTTCTCCAAGATTCCCAAACAGCCAGCTGCAAAAAGCAACAGGCAACTAGCTCATATACATTTTTTTATGTATGACTAGTTGAATGCCCGTGCGTTGCACGAGTTTCATTTTTTCGATCGCATATGTAAACATAATGCATGTGGATATTTCGATGTTGTGGAGTTGCAAATGAAAACACACTTTTAATATACATGTTCCCACGATCATGAATAGCTTGCCATTGCAATGTAAAAATAGTATAGGTTTGACCTATGGTCATTGAGGGGGTGCTAGAATTCAAAGTCGAGAGAAACAACCTAGGTCGTATGCTAAGGCCTTAGAGCATGTAGTTCAAACTGTAGGTCACTACTCTTTGGCACTATGCATAATGATACTTCTATTTCACATTACTCTTTCCGCCCTCCAACTTCCCTTCCCTCCCTCTCTTATAAAACAGAGTCTCAATGCATAACAAGGATGTATTTGTCATCCCTTCGGTTTCCCCACTGGTCCCTCGACTTAACTTCGTTTACCGTTGCACGACCATTGTGCTTGATAGTTACCACACCGCAACACACTATACTTTTTAGTCACCCCATTCCAAGGACGTGTCCATTGTGCACCCGTATTTTCTCCTACTCTAGAAAATTGCCGTAGTTGTTTCCATAATCAATAACTTCGGAGAGACTATAACAATTACTATACCACTTTACACAGAAGTAATCATGATGAGCCAAAACAGCATTGTCCATAAAAAAGAATAACATAACACAATTTATTCTCCTTTTTTTTCAACAGCCAAAATACCAGTTTAAATTGGTTTTATGGCAGATAACTTTTGTCATCTCAAATAAGTGTTACAAAGTTCACAAGTAAAGGACAGAGATAAGTACATCATTGTAAGTTCACTTTATTCAGATGTTACAAAATATACATTTTTCACAAATGGCCTAAAATTCTACCGGTCATGCATTTGGAAAAATTGGAAGGGCGCCCTCACCAGAAAAGATCAGACAATTAAAGAAATGTTTGTGATGCAGTGGTTCAAATGAAGAATTAGTTTGAAGCTGTGTAAAACTGAAATGCAAATACACAAGGTAAGTCTGTGTGCGCCACAACACTAACTTTCTCTTACCAGCTGAAGTTTACCTTTGTATAAATTTACTATTATGCAAATAAACACATAAAGTTAAATCTTTGTATTGTCTTTTACAGAATTCATGCTCTAGAAGAGGGGGAAACATTATCACATTCCAATTCTAAAGTGACAACTACAGCAACCAAACCCAAATTGGAGATGTTTTGACCCAAAAAAGCTCCCGCTGCAGGGTTTCACCTATCCCTCAAAGCCCTGGATAGGCATGGACCTGTAGTTTAGTGCCAAGGACCGTGAGATGTTCTTTGCCTCCACCCTGATGTCAGTTGGGAACAGGAACAACGCCCGCTTCTGGACCAACCGGTGGATAGATCTTAATGACTATTGATCACACCGATCTTCAGTGGCAACGACAACATAAGGTGACCCGTATGAGCAAAACCACATGACAAACATGCATGCCGTCATAACAAGGAGCAACCACTAGAAAGCGGGTACTCTTGGATGCGAGCGAGTAGACCTCTGAGGCTCGCCATGGCTATGGTCCACGGCTCTCTCGGTGGAATCAAGGATCTGCATTAGCAGTTGTTCTTAGTAAAGAGAAAGGGAACTTCATCCACGGAGGAAACAATGCCAAAGGCAATAGAAAGATCTTACCTTCCCTGTATCTTGCACGAATTGAAGTGTATATACAACTAATCGAAGTGTATAGACAAACAGGATAAGATGAGTTATAGTGTTATGCGTCGCCGATAAATTAGTTCAAAAGAGCCTACGCACATCGTATAGTCTGCACCCAATAATAGAAAATGACTAAGAAATAAGATGTCATGTGCAGACAGGGACAAAAATATTGATGTTGTAAAATATGATATTTTAAATTCTTTCAGTGGTCACTGACTCCAGGAGAACTTGCCCGCTACACTTGACAAATACGTGAGGAATGAAAATGATTTGGGATGTCTAGAGGAGCTATTTTGCTTCACTGCTACTGACAATTGATCAAATATCACTTGAGCTCCATTTCAAAAATCATCGAACCATGCTTCCCATAGAACCAGTGAGTTTGGGGTTCTCCAATGAATAACTCAACTCAAAGCCCAGAACAGCAGATTCTATCAAGAAACTGTTCAAATTCTTGCACACATCAGGAAGTTAAAAATAATGATAACGGGTCAGTGAACAACAACAGTAATTTGGCAGTACAACTCTAAGGATGAATCTACCAGGTTGGAGCTTTGGTATCCCAAATCAAACCAATATTGTCATGTTCAAAAGTCAAAACTCTCCTTAGAAAGAAAAAGCATGGTCAATTCTCCTTTCGAGAGTTTGGTAATAAAGCATCATTGGTCATATCCTACGATCCATTGTCAAACTATGATCACTGAAGTAACCAATGTGCACCCCTAACCAGAAAATTAGTAGACCACAATTCATACGTGTTGCTTACAGTAAATAGTTCCTCGTTTTGGATTGTGACAAGATTATGTTTTGGTAATCAAGTGGACAGTATCGATCCCAAGTTTCTTGGTCATGGAGGACATAATGGCAGTGGCGAAATATACTCCTCTCAACGTCATGGAGGACATAATCCCAAGTTCCCCTCAATTATAAGAGTTCGCCCACTGCCAGTCTCAATCATTTGGAAACACTGATAAAAAATCTTCTTGACAGCGCTGTGAGGCTTGAAATTTTCAGGCGGAGTATTAAAACCCAGGAAAACTTTACACGAAATCAAAATTGGTGGTGTTCAAAGGAAGTTCTCAAAATTAACTATTCCTACTTAGCATTACACTGCCTGTTTAGCAACTATGGGAGAATCAAAGGCAATCGTTATTACTCATCTGGACCAAATCACTCTGACTGTTTTCTTCCAGAGAAATCATCAAACACCATCAAACATACGTGCTCTATCTTAAGTACACTCGTTTTGACCCCCAAAAAAATTGGTCGGGCAACATCACAAAAAAGGCAGTTGTATTGCTAGTTAAGGGCTTGAGAGAATTCGGAACATGTATGCGATCAAATTTATTAAAAAAAATTATGGATACACATGTGCTTTGTATTGCACACTACCCAGGTAGCCTTGGACGACATCAGTTACATGAAACACTCTGCAGGACAATGAAACAAGATAATATAATCGAGAAATTAGGAGTATATAGTGTTGTTTTACGAAGTGAGCGAATCTCATCGTAATTCGAGCAAAACTACGAGAAGAAATACAGATGAAGTGGAACTCACCAGTGCAGATCCATTTGGCCGAAACACCTAGATTGATTTCAGGCTCAAGTAGAACTGCAACAACCAAGGAAAAAACATTAGAACAAACATATCAAAACACATAAAACAGATTAGACGACATCGGAAAAGGTTGAAAATGCATGAGAAAAAAAGGGAACTACAGACATCATTTGCTCAGACAGGAACAAAACTGTTGTGACTTGCTATGGATCTGCAGCACAATGAACTTGGTGCCAAGCCCCTGTGTCCTCTGCACCACAATAGGAGCACTGGTCGCCCTGTTCTCCCTCGCTCGTCGGTTGCGCCACACAACAGCACCACCACCCAAAAAGTAGCTAAATAGCTAAAACTGTAAGTTTAGGTTTAGCAACACGTTAATTAAGAAGCAGCATGTCTACCATGTTCCATTGATATGAGCGATGCTCCATACTTTCGTTAACATTCTCCCTAGAGAAAAGTTATATCGTTAACACAGATAAAAGTTATATGGTATTAAACTTATAATCTTTTCTAAGATATATAAATATAGAATATGATCTTGCGCTACCAGCACTGACTGACTGTATAATAACCTTCACTGGATCTCAAGCAAATGCCTTTTATTTACATAATCACAACATCTTAGTGGAGTTAGAATAAAATCAAATGGTCTCCGGAAATTATGTAAGTGATGTATGACACTTTTCCTTAAAGGTAATGTTCCTCAGTTAACTATTATTTCCTGATATATATCCGAATTTATGACACTGAACGTCCATTTGTTCAGTTACCTTTTTCCAAAATATTCTACAACTTCTTGTGACTAAATTGTTTTTAGAAACAAGAAGGATTCACCCAATAGATAACTGAAAAATCATATTGGATGCCCAGTTTAGCCATCTCCAATTTCTAATCCAACTCTTAGTCCTATATAATAGAACCGATCCCTTCAACAAGTATTCTGGATTTTGCATTTAAATGATGCAGTCATAAGATCATATCAAATCCTAATTTTCCCCACTCTTTCTGTTACTTAGTGCTTTTGTGCACACTTAATTTAATTTGGAACTAAATGAAAATAGTATCAAAAGGCAACTGGCTGCTAGAGAAATATAAGACTCTGACCTTCTTCCTGCAGAACTCAGAACAGGGGACTAAGATACCACGCACCATTGCCATCAGCTCCTGGTCCAATCATTGAGCAGTCTATTGAAGAAGAAAAAGATCTTGATCTGCATTAGTTTGGGGCATCATGCATACACCTCCGGGTGTCCCCCCTGAGCAAAAACGGATTCAGGATTCAACAGGCATCAGCTCGCCATGTCCTCACTGCCCAAACCCGGAGCTTGACCGGAAGGACTTCAGTTGTCCTCCGCGGCACTCAACCATGGCGTGCCCTCATCCGCCGCCGTGCTGTTTGATCAGGGATAGAAAAATCATGAAAGGAGAGACGTGTGGAACTCTAGAAAAGAACAAGTGGAACTCTAGAACGCACAGCAAGATCTGACCACTATCTGACCAAGACCAGCACCAAAGGCGTCTTATATATTTGCTAATGAATATTTGGATTCCAGGGAGGATGGGGACGAGCATCCAGAAATAGGAATCGAGCGAAGCCGATCTAAAGATCGGCAGTTTGGCACAACAAATCGAGAACTACTGGTCAATGCTCGATTAGATTCCAATTGAATCGAACACGAACAATCGAGAAGAGGGTCTAAAAAACAGATCGAAGCATACGCACATAAATTGAGAGACGGAATATAGCACTTAATTACCGAATCCGATGAGAGAGAGATCGAAGAAACTGAGGGCGTACCAGCCCACGAACTGAACTTGACTTCTCTCCCTCTTTCGTCATGGAGGATGGCGTGCTCCCACGATAGCTGTTGCCGCACGCCGCAGTGCATCTTCTTTCCAGCTCTCTCTGCGGTAGTAGACACTGGGACCGAGGGACGGGATGGTGACCGAGGCGAGGAGATGGGAGAGGACCGAGGTGGAAGTGGGGAGACCGGCGAGGTTAGGGCACTCGCGTGGTTGAGCCTAGGCGGCGACCGGGCGATAGAGGGAGTTGAGGAAGGGATCGATGAGGGAGAGGGGGCGCCGACAAGGATGGCTGTTTTGTATTGGCCTTGGCCCATTTGGCGTGCGGGGCGGAGGAGCGACGGACGAAGGGAGCGACGGACGAAGGGAGCGTAGTGCGGGATTGGCAGAAAACGGAACGTCTTCCTACTTTTTAGATAGTAGAGAAGCCAGAAACAAGAACCAACTTTGCTATATGGTTTCTACCGTGTAGATGATAGAAAAGTACCAACGTTTATATCTTTGTGCAGCAAGCAGTTGTTAGCTCGTATCCATTTTTGCATGCATGAAGGCAGAAGCAAGAACCAACTTTCGATGGTTTCTACCGTGTAGCTGATAGAAAAGTACCGGCGTTTTATGACTTTGAACAACAAGTAGTTGTAGGTCAGCTGGCTGGTGTCTTCGCTACACCGCGCGTGCTCAAGAGTTCGACTCCCACGCTCGCTTATTAAATTTTTCCAACTTTCAAAGTGAAAGGAATTAAGATCCATGTCAACACACTCGGTAGTTTCCAAAATTCGGAAAAAAATAAGGCTCATGAGAGAGCCCCATGGGTATTTTCCAATCACTTGCCTACTACTGATGTTGCTGCTCCGCTCCACTGCTCCATCATGACATAAGTCAGTGAGGTCGACGCCATAATGCACTTAATTTAATCAGTTTTTTTTTGGCATGTATTGTCCGTGGCAAAACAGGGACATTTCACTATTATATATAATATAATAATAATCTATATCTATACCTAATAATAAAAGACGGATTGTTTCTTCCGGTCCAACACTTTTCTGTACCTTTTTACCCTCTCATTAGACACGAAATTGTCCACCAATGCCACTGGTAAGTGGGAAAAAACAAAAGAAAAAGAGCTTTGTCTATTTTTTTTCCGAGTTTACCGTTTTATAAATTACATTGTCTTGCCACCGCAAATAGACCAAGTCCACCTCGCACGACCTAAGAATCCACGAAATTCCTGGCCCAGCGCCCGTAGGCGAGATGACCTCTGTGCTGCTGCATTCGCGGGCATGTGATGGGCCACTCCATGTCTGCCTCCTCCTAGGCGACCGGACATGCAAGCTTTCCACTGGCACCCCTCCCTTCCCGTTGAACCAATTCGACAATTCAGTATAGATGTGGCAGCCAAGCTAAAAGGTGTTGACTTACTCTGCTACTTAGACATATCCGTCATGGTGCTGTCCAGATTTTCACCTATCTCTAGCATGGTCTCTATGAATATACATCTGAATATCTGATCTGATGGAGATTGATTTCTTGTCGCAAAATGTCCTCGGTGACATCTGATTTGATGCAAAGTATGTCCTCGGTGACATCTGATATGATGCAAAGTAAACTTAGCGTAAAAAAATTTATAAATTGTTGCACTATTGATTTGTCCACAAGCAGTCCAGGACCGAACCTTTTTTATCCAGTACACTCATAGTATTCTTCAAATAGACCATGTCGTGCCTCAACTTCATGACGAACTGATGGGAGCACTAAGTGCGAGGGGTCGCCGACGCAGCAGTGTTGCAAGGCGGTGGTCTGCACCGGTGAAGAATGCACATGCCTCATCATCACCGACACATGTCTTACAACCTTCCCATCAAGTGCACCGATGATCTCTAATTAACCAAACAAGTTGTATGTTCCATATACGGGCTTCCCCAGCCGACCAGCTCCCCCAAAAAATGCCAGCTCGAGCGCCGCCGACCAGCTCCTCCCAGAAATTTCCGGCAAGCGCCACGCGTCCAACTACTCTCGAAAACTTCCGTTCAGTGCCTCGAGTCTAAATATGAGCACGTGGGAGCGGGCTTGGATGGGATGGCATCGCGGCGAAGGCGGTGCACGCCGTCGAGCACCGCGGTGGTGTGATTTTTCCTCTTCCCATGATTCAAGGGCGTGACGGTGATGGACACTACCAGCACCGTTGTTCTCCTCGTGGAAGACAAAGAGTGCGAGAGGGACGTAAGTATCAATCGCTACCCGCACTCGACAAAACGGTCCTCACACAAACATATGGGCAAGGCCCAACATTAATTGTACACACCATGGTATTTTGGACCGACGGGTGCAATTAAGATCTGACACTTTAAATTAAGACTTGGTATGATTCACATTTAGTCCTACCTGCTTCTTTACAGTAAGTCCTACTAGTTTATATACCTTGACAAGTTATCTCAAGTATCGGCAAGCAAGTTAGGAAACAAGAAGTCGCTTAAATAAGAGTACAAGTCGAGCATGGTGTGTCGTGTGCATAAGTAAAGAAGGAACCAAAGTCACTGTGTCCTAGCTGGCTCAGTACAGAGGCATTGTGAACTAGGCAAGTGAGGGGGACCAAATTTGGGCTTAATTGAAAGTGAGGGAAGCGACCACCACCTTGCATGGTGGGATAATTAGAACGAGGTGGTGGGGGAGACTGAGGAGGTGCCCACTCATATGCTGTTGTGGGTTGGCTGCGACGAAGCGCAACACTAGCGTCTATGAGAACTTTTTTTTTAATTCTTCGATTTTTCTTATGTATGAGAGGAGGATGAAAACGTGGCGCGAGAAATTTAGGGACTAGCCGGATGTGGTATTTTTTGCTCCCACTATGCAAATAGATCTATTCTGAAAATATATATAAATAAACTTAAAAAAATTAAAATAAAATTTTGCTTACATCCACGCATTCTATGTTTATACATACTTATTTGGAGGGAAAAGTAACATCTTATATGGTTTGTGTAAAAAGACAAAAAATGTCTCGGAATAGTGTGTGTTGGAGTATTTTTTTTTCCAAAAATTCATGTACGAACATAAGATATCCGAATGAACATGCTACTATATTTTCTAAATATTGACACTTTAATTTTTTTTAAACAATAGGTTCATACACTGAGCTAAATTGGATTTCCGAAGACTAGCCATGATAATTTAGTCAAGATCTAGCTGTCAAAAGGGTCCTAAGTCGAGTTGCTGCATGTTAACAGAAAGTCGAACCATCCATTTTAAACAATTAAAAAGGTATCTGTTAAACACGCACAAACAATCACAAATAGTAAATTGAATGGTAACATGTTTAATCCTTGACATAAATATATTTCGGATTCGTGGCGAATTTGGGATTCGTGGCCAACTCTATTTTTCAAGAAAGTTTGTTTGTATATTTTTACTCCTGACGCCGCTGAAGCGACCATGAGACAACAATGATGATCTAAAGGTCATCAAGTGGCTGTATGCGGCGTGGAAAGTAGATACGCCGAGTACGAGTTTGATCTCCCGCATATTTTCAGATCCCTTTGGCCCGCGACGGATATGTGTTTGCTCAGAGAAATGTATATAAGCATACTTTTCTCCGCTGCAACGTGCGGACATTTTGCTATCTATATCTAATAATAAATGACGGATTGTTTCTTCCGGTCGAACATTTTTCTGGACCATTTTGCCTTCCCACTAGACCACATATTACGGACAGGCCACCCATAAGTAAAAAAAAAAATCAATAATACAACAAAACGTCATATGGGTGACAACCCAGTCGGTTTCCTTGAGAAATCGGTTGTTTTTTCATGGAGTCACGTCCTATCCGGCCGTAGTCGGCAACCCAGTCGGTTCCCTTCAGAAATTGGTTGGTTTTTCATGGAGTCCCATCCTATCCGGCCGCGGCCGCCTAGGCCGGTTCGGCACCCAATCCGACGATGCCGCCGGCCGCCCTCTGCAGGGGCTCTTCATCACCCTATAACCACACGAGATCTTCACCACTCCCCGCATCCAGCCAGATTCTCATGTATTTTGGATTTGATCCCGACGTTCTGGATCCCAGATGTGGCTGTTGGGTACATCCAGATGGCAAGGATGGTGACCTCACTTCATCAGAGTTCCAGGCCTACACCTTGCCGACCAGCCGGAATCCCAAGTGACGACACTTGCAGCCGTTGGCGATTAGGCGAGGGTTTCTCGCTCCTTTGCAAGCTAAAGGATTCACGGATAGATTGAGTCACTATTTTCTCTTTTTTCATGGAGCATCGATTGGTTATTTTTAGGAGAGCAGGATCGGTTTATTGGTTCTGTACTATACAATGCCCAGCGCCAATGGCGAGGTATGCATTTAGGTTGAGGTAGTGACGAGCAGATCGGCACACACCGACTTCTCGAGATGGCAGCCATGTTGATCCATGTAGAATCCGTCGCTGCATAACCGGGTCTCTCTGCACGGTACAGGTCCCGCGCCCACGCAACAACGATGGCTCGCAATCACCTGCCTTCACCAATTCCACGAAAACTCATTGGAGCAATGGTCATCCGGTATCATTTGCTGTCTAACTTCTGTGTAGACATGTTGGTGATCTACTAATGGAGAAGTATTTCTGCAGGTGCCTCAAATTATACTTGTTGTGGTATGTACTGCTCTACATGCACCAGTATACTGATAGCTTTATTTGATTCTCGATTCTCTATGGGAAGAAGAAATGCTATCGGTATGGAATTAATTTTTATGTACGATACCAATCTCACACACTATTGTGGAAATTAACATTGAAATTGCATTGTTAGAGGAGTTGCTGCCAAATCAACATGAGAACAGTACCAGAAGTTAACAATTGAAGGTATGTTTCTTTCTTCCTGGTTTCTCATAGGGCCATATCTGTGAGATAGGATTTTGTGCACATGCGCACCAGTGCACCCTTCACTTCCAGATTTTTGAAAATTAAAAAACTCCATACTTCTATGTCTCATAAAATTATGGCGTTAAATATATAGATGAATATATACAGGAGGGGTGTACACAAAAAAGTCCCGTTAAGAAAACATCAAATTTTGGGATATATAAAGTATTTTCCAAAATAAAATGTATTTTTAAGGGTTTTTTTTGCGTACAGTCCTCATGTGTAGTATATATCTATTTATATATTTAATGTCATGATTTTTGTAGACACGGAAGTGTGATGTTTTGAATTTTTTAAAAATCTGAAAGTGAAAGGAGCACGGGTACCCATGTGCCAAATACACTTTCCGCATATCCGTATGCATGTGTTTTTTATTATATGTAAGTGCATTCAAACCAGTGGCCAATTATTAATAAATATATTATTATTGGTTAGCACAAAATAAAGATGCAAAAAAGTAGCTAATACAATAGATTTATTAAGTCGTTAGAATTTCCTCTCCCGTTGCAACGCACGGGTATGTTTCCTAGTAATAATAAAGAAGGGATTGTTTTTTTCGGTCCAACACTTTTTTAGACGGTTTTACCCTCTCACCAAACACCAAATAATCCATTGTGCCACCGGTAAGTGAAAATAATGCTTTGACAAGGAAAAAAGGGGCTCGGTGGATGGATGCATGCATCGGCGCAGCAAAAACAGCGGGCTGGGTGGAAAATTGATGCGCGCAGCCAACGGACTATCTAGCTAGCCCAGCACTGTAGCTACGGATAACAGGGGCGCTGTGCTTGGGCTTGGAAGCGCAGACAGGAACGTGTGTGGACGTGAACAACCGAGAGGCGAGAGGCGAAGCTGGGCGCAAGAACAGAGCTCGGTCGGAGACGAAGCCCATTCATGAGGAGGAAGGAGGACGGCCGGAGCTTCGCGGGAGCGGACGTCGGCGTCGCTCGGAGCTGTTGTTCAAACCTCAACTTGGCTGACACGATACTGAACCCAGCACTGGTCTGGCCGTTACAACACACGGTATCGGTTCAAAGTTCAGTTAGGACTTAGTCGTTTTGGCTAGCTAGTTTTCAGCTTTAGTCAGTTTCAGCATGAACGTTCTTGTGCGGGTCATGCCGTAGTTATAGGATCGAGCTGAGCGATCTCCGGAGGTGGGATGGCACGTCCAAGTAGTGGAGTAGCTCCACGATCAGTTCTTGTAATAAAAGGATAAGCAGTAAATGAAAAGCAACACGTGGTACACTGCACCAAATACTCTGTCTCTGTTCGTCTCTACTAGTTAGTTTTCTCGTCAGAGATTCAGAGTTAGCGAGAGATCGCAACTACATTTGGTATCAGAGCCCTGCCGATCCCAGGAGATGTCGACCTCCGCCGGGCGAGCGGCGGCTGCGGAGAAGGCCAAGACGGCGAGCGCTGTCGCGGGCGGGTCCATGCCGCCGCCGAAGCGTCGCACCTCGGCGTCCCCGACTCCGTGGCGTGGCCGTAGCCTGATGCGCGGCGAAGGCGAGATCGTCATCCGTGAGCGCGTCGTGCGGGAGAGCTCCGGCAACGCGCAGTACCCCACTCTGACCCGCTCCAACTATGCAGAATGGGCAATGGTGATGCGCGTGCAGCTGCAGGCCACGCACCTGTGGGACGTCATCGAGTTCGGCGCGGAAGAAGAAGGTGAGGATCGCGCCGCTCTGGCTGCCCTGCTCCGGGCAGTGCCGCGGGAGCTGGTCCGAACGCTCGCCGTCAAGGACTGCGCCAAAACCGCGTGGGAAACCATCAAAACCATGCGGTTGGGCTGCGAGCGCGTCCGGGAGGCGAAGGCGCAAACGCGCCGGCGCGAGTGGGAGGAGTTGCGCTTCAGGAACGGGGAGTCAATTGAGGACTTCTCGATCCGGCTCACTGCCATCGTCAACGACCTGGAGCTCCTTGGTGACCCTGTCGACGAGTACCGCGCCGTGCTAAAGTACCTCCGGGTGGTGCCGAAGAAGTACCGCCCGATGGTGATGGCCATCGAGCAGACCATAAACTTGCGGTCGCTCACGATCGAGGAGGTAACCGGCCGCTTGATTACGGCCGAGGAGGGATACGACCTCGATGACATCGGCAACAACGTCGGCAAGCTCCTCCTGACGGAGGAAGGATGGGCTGCGCGCCGGCGACAGAACACACCCGGCGGCGGCAGCAGCGGCAAGTCCACGCACAAGCCCAGGCCGCACGACACAGGCGCCTCCGGCAACAACGGAGGTGGCAGCGGTGGAGCCAACACCGACAACAGCGAACGACGGAATGGAAACTACCGCTACTGCGGCAAGGCTGGCCACTAGGCCAAAGAATGCCGCAAGAAAAAGCGCGACGAGGAAACACAGGCCCAGGCCAACCTCACCGTCGAGGAGGACGCCGAGCCAGGACTGTTGATGGCACAGGTTTGCACGCTGGTGCAGATCTCGGACACTGTCAACACGGAGGAGGTAAACCTCAATGAAGAAAGAGTCGTGCCCGTGCCATCTCCTGCAGGTGTGTGGTACCTGGACTCCGGTGCTAGCAGCCACATGACGGGCTGCAGGGAGATGTTCTCCACGCTGGACGAGTCCGTGCACGGCACGGTGCGCTTCGAAGATGGATTCGTGGTCAAGATCCAGGGGCGTGGCACCGTCGTCTTCGAGTGCCTCACTGGCGACCACCGTGTCCTCGGAGACGTCTACTTCATCTCGAGCCTGCGCAGCAACATAGTCTCCCTCGGGCAACTTGACGAGAATGGTTGCAAGATCACCATCGAGGACGGCATCATGTGCATCCTCGACAGGCCGCGCAAGATCCTGGCGCGCTTCAATCGCACCGGCAACAGGCTGTACACCGTGCGCCTCAAGATCACGTCGCCTGTGAGTCTCCTCGCACAGAAGGACGACGCGACGTGGCTGTGGCACGGTCGCTACGGGCACCTGCACTTCTGCGCCTTGCACTCCCTGGCGCACAAGGAGCTGGTGCGTGGCATGCCTCCAGTCGAACATGTGGAGGAATTCTGCGATGCGCCATCGACAAGCAGCACCGCACGCCGTTCCCGAGGGAGACGGTGTTCCGCACGGAGAAGCCACTGGAGCTGGTGCACATGGACCTGTGCGGGCCAATCACACCGCCAACGGCCGGCGGTAAGAAATACTTCCTTCTTCTTGGTGATGATCACTCGCGGTACATGTGGCTCGAGCTGATCAGCACGAAGGACGAGGCACTGCGCTTCTTCAAGAAGGTGAAGGCACTGGCGGAGAACGAGCGCGGGAGCAAGCTGCTCGTGTTCACATCGGACCGCGACGGCGAGTTCAACTCGACAGAATTCTCCGAATTTTGCGAGGAAAACGGCATCAAGCACTTCACCACCTCGCCGTACACGCCCCAGCAGAACGGCGTGGTGGAACGGAGGAACCAGACCGTCGTCGAGATCGCCAGGTGCCTGCTCAAGGCATTAGCGGTGTCGGGGCAGTTCTGGGGAGAGGCGGTGAAAACCGTTGTCTACCTGCTCAATCGAGCACCGTCGAGGAGCCTCAACGGCGTCACCCCGTACGAGGCATGGCACGGCAAGAAGCCGAATGTTCGGCACCTGCGCACCTTTGGGTGCACCGCACACGTCAAGAAGCTGGGGCCGGGCCAGAACAAGCTCGCGGACTACTCCACGCCGGGCATCTTCGTCGGGTATGAGGAGGGCTCCAAGGCTTACCGCGTCTACGATCCTATCGGCAAGCGCGTCTACGTGACTCGCGACGTCGCGTTCGAAGAGCGCCATCCATGGAGTTGGGATGCGGCAAGGGACGCCAACGAGCTCACCGCACCGTCATCCTTCACCGTCCAGTACGCCATCGAGCACGTGACGATGGAACGGGCACAAAGCTCTGCCGCAACAGGCAGTGCAAATACAGGAGCGAGTGCAGGTTCAGAAGCTGAACCTGAACCTGTCACCCCAGCGCACGGGTCGCCAACGTCTCCAGCGCACGAGCCAACAAAGTCATCGACGCCAGCCGTGATGTTCGCTACAGCACCAAGCCACGACAGCAACCTCGACACCGACTCCGGCGGCCCTCACCGCTACCGATGTGTGGGGAATTTGTACGACACCACGCTGCCGATGCTAGAAGAGGAAACACTTGGCCTCACCACGGCCGAGGAACCTGCAAGCCTTGATGCGGCACTTGCCGATCCTGCTTGGCGAAGCGCGATGGAGGCCGAACTGAGGTCCATTGAGGACAATGCCACATGGTCGTCGTCGTCGCTACCCAAGGGACATCGTGCCATTGGCATGAAGTGGGTCTTCAAGGTAA
Organism: Avena insularis; assembly: GCA_023614405.1. Classification (NCBI taxonomy): domain Eukaryota; kingdom Viridiplantae; phylum Streptophyta; class Magnoliopsida; order Poales; family Poaceae; genus Avena; species Avena insularis. Next base: position 205,514,512 of record CM042694.1, read on the forward strand.
AAAGAGATCCTGCAGGAGCCGTCGTGAAGCACAAGGCGAGGCTGGTGGCGAAGGGGTACTCATAGCGCCAGGGGTGGATTTCGACGAGGTCTTCGCTCCCGTGGCGTGTCTGGAAACCGTGCGCCTGCTGCTCACGCTCGCCGCACACGGCAAGTGGGAAGTACACCATATGGACGTCAAATCGGCGTTTCTGAACAGCGTCCTCACCGAGGAGGTGTATGTCCAGCAGCCTCCCGGTTTCGCCATCGACAAAGACGCCACAAAGGTCCTCAAGCTGGACAAAGCGTTGTACGGTCTTCGTCAAGCTCCACGCGCATGGAACGCGAGGCTCAATGCAATGCGACTCTGGTGTCGCTCGGGTTCACGCGGTGCTCCCTCGAACATGGCGTCTATCGCCGTGGTAGTTCTGAATCTTTTCTGCTCGTCGGCGTCTATGTTGATGACCTTGTGATCATAGGGGGCGACACTGGCGAGATCGTGCAGTTCAAGACACAGATGAAGCAGATGTTTGAGATGAGCGACCTTGGTCTCCTAAGCTATTACTTGGGGATCGAGGTGCAGCAGCGACAGGGGGAGATCACGCTGTCACAGGCAGCGTACGCCGGGAAAATTTTGGAGCGTGCAGGATTGAGCACGTGCAACCCTTGCAGCACACCCATGGAGCAGCACCTTCAGCTACGGAAGGTAGTCTTCGCTACCTGGTCAACACCCGCCCTGACATTGCCCATGCCGTGGGCGTCGTGAGCAGGCACATGGAGGCGCCTGGGAAAGAGCACTGGGCGGCGGTCAAGCAAATTCTGCGCTACATCCGTGGCACGCAGGACTTTGGCTGCCGCTACGTGAAAGGGGGAGCACCACACCTCGTCGGCTACAGCGACAACGACCACGCCGGTGACATCAACGATCGCAAGAGCACCACAGGTTTCGTGTTCTTCTTCGACAACAACCTGATCTCGTGGTGCTCACAGAAGCAAGGAGGGGTGGCGACTTCCTCCTGCGAAGCTGAGTACGTTGCAGCGGCGGCAGCAGCAAGCCAGGGTGTGTGGCTGAACAGGCTCGTCGGGGAGCTCATCGGCAAGGAGCAGCCGAGATTCAAGCTTTTCATCGACAACAAGTCCGCCATTGCATTATGCAAGAATCCAGTGCATCATAGCCGCAACAAGCATATCGACACCAAGTTTCACTACACGCGTGAGCAGATTGAAGATGGAGCACCGGAAGTCAAACATGTGAGCACTGAGGAACAGCTTGCTGACATTCTCACCAAGGCCCTAGGCCGCAACAAGTTCGTCGAATTTCATCAGAGGATCGGCGTTCTGAAGATCGGGCAGCAGGTTTGAGGGGGAAAAATGTTTTTCAAACCTCAACTTGGCTGACACGATACTGAACCCAGCACTGGTCTGGCCGTTGCAACACACGGTATCGGTTCAAAGTTCAGTTAGGACTTAGTCGTTTTGGCTAGCTAGTTTTCAGCTTTAGTCAGTTTCAGCATGAACGTTCTTGTGCGGGTCATGCCGTAGTTATAGGATCGAGCTGACTGCTGAGCGATCTCCGGAGGTGGGATGGCACGTCCAAGTAGTGGAGTAGCTCCACGATCAGTTCTTGTAATAAAAGGATAAGCAGTAGATGAAAAGCAACACGTGGTACACTGCACCAAATACTCTGTCTCTGTTCGTCTCTACTAGTTAGTTTTCTCGTCAGAGATTCAGAGTTAGCGAGAGATCGCAACTACAGGAGCTTGGAGGGCGTTCCGACGTGGACGCGGGAAGGAGAAAACGCTTCGGTGAAAATTGGATGTGCTGCCGGTCGGCTAGCTAGCTCCAGGACCAAGCGATAGGGCGGAGAATGGAAGCGCGAGCTAGGAGAGGGACGACCCTAGCAGAACAAGATGGGTGGAGGTGGAGCTCGACAGGGTGGCATGGAACGATGGCTGGTGGTGCTGTGCTGGAGTTGGAGACGGGAATACGTGGTCAGAGGCTTCATGGTAGAGTCGGTGGCATTGTCGACCGGCTGGCGGCCAGGGACAGAAGCATGGCAGCGGGTGTTAGCTGCGGCTGACGTAGGCGCGCATGGAGGTAGAGCTTGAGAGCCACATGTGACTGAGGTTGAGCAGAGGGCCGGAACACGGCGGAAAGAGGCATGCTGAATGGTCGCGAACAGCAGCAAGCAAGGCATGCACGCATCTACTAGCATTCTAGCAAAGCTACGAGATAGGCAGCTTGATGGATGGCGTGTTGTGCGTGGGCTAGCTTGCTGAAGGGAGGAAATCGTTTCTTTTTCTGGTTGTGGTCAGCTCGGCGCGTTGGTCCAGGCTACATATGAGTCCAGGCTGGTGCACCAAGGGTTGACTTGCGCCTCTGTGCTCGCGGGGCGGTGATCTATTTTGTTTGAGAAACGGTGTCGTGCTTCAGTCGTTTCGTTACCATGGCGAGTTGGAGACATCGTTTTAGAAAAACCTCATCGCTCCCTTGGGTTGCACACCTCCAAGAGCCCATACACTTTTGGGCCAGCTGTCCTTTCATTGATCATTTAGCCCGCTAATAATTCTTCTCTAACGTGAGCTGCTTGCAAACTGGCAGGACTTAATTTTTAGTACCACCCTTACAGCGAGCGCCACCGGTTTATATACGTCGCAAGTTGTCTAAGTATCGTCAACAGACAGTTACACCATCATTTGATTTGAAAATATGTGGGCTAATTAAATGATACGTGTGGTATCTCACTAAAACCACTACTAGAAAATCGTTGTGTTTTTTGCATTGCATCATCATAATCGCATGCTCATGTCATCATACCACATTGCATTTGAGCATCGTCATGTCATCATGCATATGTTTGTCTAAAACTATTTTTCCAAAAGTCTATTTTTGTTTTCTAAATATTCTCTCCCTTTATCCAAATCAAACCCTGGTGTTTTCGGATACCTTTTATTTCCCTAAAAACTATTTACGAAAGACTTTTAAAACTAAAATAAATAATTACAATATTTTTTAGGGAGGCAGCCGGCCAGGCCCAAAGGCCCAGCCAGCCAGCCTACTACCCAAAACCTAAAAACTAACCTCCCAAACCCTAATCCTAATCCCTCTCACCCAGGCGACCCACTCCCCACCCTTTCCCTCCTGTCCGCCGCCACGCTCTCTTCCCTCCTCTCGTTTCCCGCCCAACGCCTCCTAGGCGCGCTCTCCCGCCCACCTGCTACCGTCCAAGCCCCACCTGGGCGCGTCCCCCACTCCATCTCCCCATCCACTGCCACCTGGCTTTACAGGCACACACGCAAACACACGCACACCAAGCACTCCCGCGTCGCCCCAGGGCCACCAACCGCCCGGTCCTACTCCCGTGCTGTCCCGCACCCCGCCTCCTCTCCTCGATCCACGTGATCCCCACCCCATCGCCTCGTCGCTCCCCACCTAATCCCGCGTGCCCTCGATCCCGAGCCAGCGCCGCCCCATCCCAGGGAGCATCTCCCGTCGCCGCCTCCACCTCGCCTCGCAGCACGGCACCCGCCGCCCCGCGGCCCCTCTCCACCGAGTCCGAGCCACCTCTCGAAACCCAGCGCTCCACCGGCTTCCCCGGTGCCCTACTCCCGCTGCCGAGCCCACCCGACGGTCGACACCTTGTCTCGCCGGGGCACGGCCCTGCGCGGCCCCGTCGCCACCTCTCCTGGCGCCGTCTCTCCGGTCCGGCAGCACCGCCGCGGGCCCCCGCCTCGCCGACCTTCCCCACCTCGACGGCCGCCTCGAGCCCACGCCACCTCGCTGATCCCGCCAGGGCCGCCCCTCTCGCCTCTGCTCCAGCCGCCCAGCAGAGCGATCGTTCCCGTTGCCAGGACCCCGTGGCCGCCTTCCTCCCCGTCACGCGAGCACGCCCTGCGAGCTCTTCACCGCGCCGTCACGCAGCTTCGGTTCCTCGCCATCCACGCGCGCTGCGCTGCAGGCCTTCTTCGCTCCACAGGCCGCGCCCCTTCCCGGCCGCAAGCCTGGTCACCAACCGTGCCTGCCTCCGCCGCGTCTAGCGCCGTCGCTGCCAGGCCCTCCTCCCGAGCATCTTCGGCCCCTTCTCCTCCTTCCCGCACTTCCCTCGCACAGAAACGAGCCATTCATCCAACACCACTGTTGTCGATGTGGTTCGGATCTTTTATGTTGGTTTCTCTAGTACAAGTGGGTTGTATCTATGTGTTGTGTATTGGTACTGATCAAGAGAAGATGGGGTGTGGTGTATTACAGTTGCAACCATGTGAAGATAGAGCGTGGTGTTGCTACCCGGACTACTTCAGTCTCACGACACAGGAACATGTTGTTGTTGTTTGGTGATGATCCCTTGTTGACGTCTTTGTCCGCGACCCTTCCGGCGAGCAAGATCTCCTGCTGGACAAGATCGACCAAAGTGATAAGTTGTACAAGAACCACGCCAAGATCTTCCTGAATGCCCTGACATCAAAACAAGATCGCCATCGGCAATGGACCCGAAGACCGAACCCGATCCCAATCCCGCTGAGACCGAACCCAAACAACCTCGGAGACCAAGATCGCCGAGTCCCTTATGTATGACCTATATTTGAGACCCCTATTTTTATAATATGACATTATCATTTGTGCATATTGAATTGTTCATGTCGCATACATATTGTGATTTGGGGGTATTATGCCGATTCACCTAATAATTAAATATGGAGTCTATATACGGGCTATTCTAGTCTTATTCCGGACTCTATTTAAATTTGTGTAGCGAACCGATACCATGCTTTTCCTTGTTAATTCCACATTTCATTTGCGGGGTAGTTAAACAACATGAACCTTATATTTAATTGTCGGGACCCCGGTTCCGCTTAATATTGCCTAATTGGGCCTCATCTGTGCCATGCCATGCATCATAACATAAGCATGCCGGATCTTCTGCCATAGTATTAAATAGTGCATCCGGTGTTTGTTCTAGTGTTTGCTTCTTCGCGGATTAGGCCGATGAGTGATGCGAGTATCGACAAGTTCTCCGGATATGATCCGTCGGCAGTGTTTTCCCAGGCGAGCATCCCTTCCCCTTCTACCTATTTTGCATTTATAGTCTTTATTTCCTCCTGTTGATCTATTGCTATCCGTGTCGCGATGCTTTAGTTTTCGTACACCAGTTATATCCCGTGTAGCCTCTATATTGCCTTGGACACCTCCTATTACCTGTGCTTGGTAGATAGCTGGCCTTGCGAGTCGTAGTTGCTTGCTCAGGTGCGATCTCGTGTTGTCAAGTACCACAGTTGTTGGAATGCTGGTAGATGTTTATGGTGGAGAGGATCATGACTTTAAATACAACTATTAAAATGCTAGATATAACTAATACAGAGGCATCGATGGGCAATAGATGTTATTTGGTTCTTCCACGCTCACTTGTGTCCCGTAGGACCCCGAGTACTTGATACCTGTTCCTTGACTATCGCACTATCCGCATATGGGACCATGAATCCCCTTAGCCAAAGCTTGATTCATTCTTATTTCTTGGGACCACAAAGTAGTTTGGGTCTTTATTACTATCCTGTACTTATGCCATGCTTTACTGCTTTATTTAAGATTATGCGTGGAGCACCTGTACTGTTTTGGATCGTGGAATGTTTTCGCGGTATCGACAAGCCCAGTCACACTTTCGGGTTCCCAGTCATTTACAGCCATTGACACAAACCATGGGTCCGTCTCGGAGCCGGCCAACTTCGTTGCGGGTAGCTTAGTGGGGTGGCCCCCTGAAATATTTTATGAATCATGTGATTGCTTTGTCGTGAAAGCCTCGTTGGGTTTTGATTTGGTTTTTCCAAGGTTGATCGTGTGTGTGTTGCTATTTATGCACCCCTGCAGGGTAAATCTTTCTGAAAGTCGTGTCTGCGGTTATGGACGACTTGGAGCAAAGTATCTCGATCGTAGACAAGCATAACTAAAGTAGTGTTATAAATTTGACTTAATATGTGACTAGTAATTCAGCTTCACTACAATGGAATGGATAATAAAAATGCCAACAACTGGTGGATCTGTGGTGATCTGTGTCATACTATACCTGCCTAGTAAGTATTGCAACTCCAATGGAATGTGATAAAAGTGCCAATAACTACTGGGTTTTGGGATTCCTCAGGACAATTATATCTGACTAGTAAATGTTCCAACTACCACGGAATGGTTAATTAAAACTGCTTCAGGATGACTCATGCTATCTATATTTGACTAGTAAGTGCTTCAACTATAATTGAATGAATAAAACTGCCAACTGTGTGAGTTTCTCGGTTTGACTTCCTCGTTTGGTCTCGAGTAGGAATACCGGGATGGGTATGTTTGGTGTTACTATCAGGTTGGATCCGGATAGGTCTTTCTTATCCCTCTCTAATAGCCGCCAGTTTTATTGAGTCTCTATAGGTTGTTTAGTGCAAGCTGCGCTGCCGCTTCAGTCCACCATACCTATGTAGGCGAGAGCCGCCGAATTCTAGCCTCGCCGTGTACTGGCCTCAGTACTGACGCTCCTCTTTTCCTTCGCCCTTTGTCGGCACCCCCTTTTGTTTCAGCAGGTTTGAGATCGACGTCGTTAGCAGGGTTACCCTTCCGGCTTGGCCTGGGCAGGGTTATGGACGTCATTGGTTATTCTTCAGGGCTCTTAGCCCCATTTGCATCTTGTCCGTAGTCGGACGCTCTATCATTTTCAAGGTGATTTGGTTCTTTGTATAGTATATCTGTATTCTTGACTCATGGAGTCGTTGTTGTATATATATATATATATGTTTTGTGGGTTCCATCGTGGATTACTGTGTAATGGTATTACTTCGTTTTCCACCCGCACGAAAGTGCCTGGTGGGCGTCCTTGAATCGTTTCTATGCGGGTTTGGCGGGAAGCGCTGAAACTTGCATAGGGCCGATTCGAGAGTGTTACAATACGGATTGTGGGCTGCATGGTGCATAATTATGTGATGGACGTCGACTGTAATAAAGAGGGATTGTGGGGGATTTGTGGACTTTCCGAAAGAAGCAGTGATACTAAGTCAGGATTTGTGGGCTTTCCGAAAGAGGATGCTTCAATTATAAATGAAAGTAGAACTCTACTGCCAAATATAGAGAGGGGAAAGAGGAAGCCATGACGGCCTGTAAAGTAGCTGCCTGAGATGACACTCAGATGTGTACGGTACCCAATAAGTTATTGGGCGTTCTCAGCTAGCTTCAACTTATTATGATTCATTTTGTTCAGCGTTGCATGTCTGTATACATGATAGATTCTTTCGGGTGAATTATTATTGTGAACACCGCTATATGTATATGAGAGATCATCCTTGGTTTTCGTCATATTTTTTTTCACCTGATGCAATGCACGGGTATTTTTGCTATTATCCATAAGTGCCACCGCTTACGTATATACCTCGCTTGCCCGGACTCCAGTCCGGCTACCGGCTCTAGCACCATCGGGCCCGGTTTCTCTCCTTGCCGCCTAGACCCAGCAACTTTGGCTGGGCTTCACCAGCTACGATGAAATTTGAAACAGAATCGTGGCTAGGCTTCTCTCCTTGTCCCTAGACCCACATATTTTGGCTGGGCTTCGCCGGCTCGCGCAGCACGTCAAGAAAAGAGGCCCTGGTTGCTTAGACACTCACGTGAAATCTGAAACGAAACGTGTCTCATAGTTTTTAGTCCCACACTGCTCCCTTAAACTAACCTCCACCAGTTTATAAACGTTCGAATTTACCTGAAGTATCAGCAACATGACTTGGGAATCAACACGTAGCCACACCGTTGTTTGCTTTGAAGGAAAGATATGTTGCCTAATTGATCTATATACATGTTGGGGTGAGCTAATAAAATTAAAGGAAAGCGAGGAGCGGTGATGATTAAGTTTGCATGGTGTGCAGGATTAAAAGGACACGGAGCACAGGGAGCTTGACTGCCTTGCATGGTGCAAGATTAAACGGAGGGCCGGCGCGCATCTGATGGGATCGAAAGAAGGACAATGTCAATGTCTATCGATAGCAAAAGGACAGAAATAATACAGAAGAGAATCATACTAAACAGTGAAGCAAATTCGGAACCACGACTTGCTGTTCTTTACGGCTGGCAGGTTCAACCCCAATGCATGCCTCCTCCACTTTTGGGTTTGTTTCTGTTTGGGGTCTGCTTTTCATGGTGTTGTAGTAGTTTTATGTTCTTCATTTTATTCTCTAATTAGTGAAATATGTTTCAGTTTGGAAAGCCTTATGTATATGTGTTGAGTAAATTTATGTGCGTGAAAATCTCTCAAAGTCATCCAAAATTTATGTTAAGTTTTCTGGAAGAATTTGAAACTTATCTGAATGTTTTTTCTGAAATTAATATTCACCTAAAATAAAACTTTAGACAGTGAGACTGGATGGTACAGTTCGTATTTTCTAAAATTGAACTTTGTAATGTCTGGGCTCATGGCGTGAACTTATTTGGCATTGAATCTTTTATGTCAAGTATTTTAGATCGAGCGAGATTTTGCGCTTGGTGTCTCTGAGGCAAAGGTGTCGAAGTCGCTTTACCTTTTTTTTTCAGCGTCGAAGCCGTTGATGATCTTTTGTTCTTCAGTGTCGATCTCATCACGTCCACGCAAGATTATGTCTCTTGCGGGCACAACGTCTTCTTAGTGGAACATCGACAATTAGTAGTAAGATGTACAATGAACAAAGGCAACGGGGATGCGTCTGACCGCGATGTACATCTCTTAGTCTCCGGTGCAACGCACGGGTTTTTCGCTAGTCTATATTTATACCTAATAATAAAGGACGGATTGTTTCTTCCGGTCCAACACTTTTTTAGACCAATTTGCCCTTCCATCAAATTTTATATTACATCAAATGCCACCTATAAGTGAAAAACGAGTTCAATTTTTATAAACAGTCCGTTTTTTTCATCGTCGTTGATTCAATCTCGTCAAAAACCGTCCAACTCAATAAAACGGAGTATAGTGGGCCAACTTTCAATGGGCCTACATCAAATGCCACCTATAAGTGAAAAACGAGTTCAAATTTTATAAACAGTCTGTTTCTTTCGTCGTCGTTGATTCAATCTCGTCAAAAACCGTCCAACTCAATGAAACGGAGTATAGTGGGCTAACTTTCAATGGGCCTGGCACCATCGAGTACGCCCGGAGACCATCAAACCCACGCAAGCTACGAAGCAATATATATTCCACCGCAGTGACCCCTCCCGAAAACCCTAGGCGACCAATTCGATCGGTAAAGCTTGATCGATCTGGGCAATCTAAAACTTGCCGCAGTGCCGCCGCAATCTTTTCCATCCGCTCTCGGTGTGATTCCTTGCAAGGTGATCCTTCTCTATGGCCAGCCCGACGACAGCAAGACGCTATTCCGCACGCCATCGCATCCAAGGATCATGTCTGGCAAGGCCGGCCAAAGCGAGATTAGCGCAAGCAAGAGACGAAGGCGATCACGCTTCAAGGAAAAGCAGCACACTCTCATGGACAGGCTCCGGCCGAACGCGCGGGTCATGGTCACTGACTGCACCGTCCATCGGGTGCATCCTTTGTTTCTGGCCGTGCCCGCGCGCTCCACAGTGGCGGCAGCATGGACGTTTTCCTATCCTTCAGGCCGAGTAGAGTTCAGTCAAGGAGAACGACGGGGAGGTTCGCGACGCACTGCTCTTAGCAGGTGCGAGTAGAGTTCAGTCAAGGAGAACGACCGGGAGGTTCAGAGCTTGCTCAGATGACCCTTGGACACCATGGACGCGCTGGACGCGCTGCCGTTAATCAATCTGCTTAATCCTCTGTACGTGAAGAAGACGATGCACGAATTGTTTGGTTTGCTACAGATTTCTTTATAGACACTTCGCACTTCTTTACTTTGAAGCTGAAAGAACTGTGTGAGAAAGATAAAGAAATTTTGATGGAGGAAAACAACAGGTTTGCATCGCACAATTTTTTTTATACATTATACCAGCCAATCTTGCAAATTCATTGCATGCGTTTTTGTTAGCAAAAGTCAATCAGTGTTTTTTTAGATTGATTTGTCGTCCTCACACACACTATCTACAATCTTAATTTTTCTGATGTAGAAAGATAATAGGCTTATGCATGCCTAGGTATTTTGACAGACAGGACGTACACTTATGTTTGCTGAAACCTCCAACGACCCGGGTCCTCGAGGCAGCACGGCACTCTCCAGTGGAGGAGCAGGCGCTCGATCCCTAAAAATTATGAACAATTACCCACTATGATTCTCGTAAGTCAACGAAACGGTTGGACTTAAAGAAGAGCCACCGGTTTACTAGCCATAGGTCTCTCTGATTCCACGTCCAGGACCGCCACGGCAGGCTCCTGCACATCTCCTGGTTAGGCTGCACCGACACTGCGGCGGCATGCGAGCGCCGGAGCAGCAACCATCCGATCTTGTGCTCGCAGGCGGCAGGGGCGTCAAAGGCCACAGACCGCGCGCTCCGGTTCGGAATTGGGATGATCACCTTGGGCTGTGTGGAGCATCGGCTTCGGCTCTCCTCCTAGACGATGACCAAGCCACCTGGCACTTTAATCATCACTGACCAATTGATACTAATAGCTCCTCTAATTAAGAGATGCTGGTACTCTACTAACCAAGTGTCGGCTTGAGGGCCTCCCTGACGAAGATGGCCTTTCCGCACTGGATGGTGACAATGCTGGTCGTCGGTGGGAGCTTTCTAGCATTGTACTTGGCAAGGCAAGTCGAGCTTTTGTGCGCATGCAAGAGAAAAAGTAAGATTCGATATTTTTGATAGCAGGTGTTAACAAACAAATGAAGTAAATAAACCATTGGATCATGCCAATATTGCTAAGACGGAGGTTGCTAGAGGGGTCCAACACTGAATATGTGATGTGGTGTATCTAAGTAACAACCAGGGATACGATTGGCGAATAAACTTGATATTTCGCAGCAACGCGCGGGCATTGTGCTAGTAATAGTAAAGGACGGATTGTTTCTTCCGGTCCAACACTTTTTTAGACAGATTTACCCTCCCATCAAGGGAGCCACCGGTAAGTAAAAAAAACAATTGGATTCTCTACAGCCATCCCGTGTGATGCTTAAAAACACATGTCCCGTACGTCCATGGGCCAAGGCCCAAAGAAATCCCACACGGGGTAGCTAGGAGCTCGGCTTATTTAGAACCTGGTGGTGGCGTGATTGCCCTAAAAAAATCAGAAACCATACACCGATACACGATGATGGAAGCAACACAAGCCAGCCTCCTACGGTAGGGTTTGCACCCGGCGGCGATAGGGCCTTCGGTAGATGTGCCTATCCATCATCGTTTTCGTCGCCCTGCCTTTCGGCCTCTAGCCACGGCCGATCGATGGAAAACACGACTGGCGGAGAAGGATCAAAGAAGGATTAGACGAGGATCGATAATCCCGCAAAAAAAGACGAGGATCGATAATCCCGCGTTGCCGCAGGAGCACTGCGCGTATAAATCGGCGGGCGAACAAACAACCTCTACTCTTTCCAGTATTATTACGAACTCCAACCTAAAGTTGCGACACAGTGTTTTGGCGAAACTTACCGTCGAGACAGCAAAGCTGGAGAAGACATCCGAGATGGATCGCCGGCGCCTGGACTTCCCACGAGTACTCTTGGCTGCGCTGACCTCGCGCTCCGGTGCTCTTCGAATCACCACCGCGACGTGTCAAGGAGTTGCTGGAGGTCTACGCCGAGAAGGTTCTGTCCGGGTGGAGGCTCAACTATTTAACCTTCATCGATCTGCTTCTCTTCGCATGCAGCCACACCGACCTGGTCGACGCCGGCCGGACTGACTTCGGGTCCATGCAGGACGAGCACAGCGCCGTACCTAGGCTAGACTACTGAGCGTGCATGGTTGATCTTCTAGGCCTAGCAAAAGAGGCTCTATGATCCCATGGACCTGATCAGACGGGGCTTGATGCCGCAGTGTGGACAGCGCTGGTATAGGCTCGTGCTGGTCCCAGCAGAACGGGGAGCTTGTTGATCGTTGATCATGCGGCCGAGATGTTGTGGGGATTGTTGAACCTGTATTGTCGTGTGAGAAGGATAATATTGAGGGACGCCAACTGCTTTCATCACGTGACAGATGTTTTCTGTTTCTTTGCAGCAACAAATGATACGTATTCAACTAGCTAGGCATATGTATTAGAGACAGAGAGAGAGAGAAAATATTCCTGCTTTAAAGAGTGCTTTGACGAGATTGTGAACAAAAATCTATACCTGACCACTTTCCAGTTGATAATAGTATTCGATCTGCTTTTATATTTTAGTTTTGTACAGAGCATAGGAATACTATTACCAAGCAAGTTAGTAAGCATTTGATCTAGGACACTTCCAAGTTGATGATGAGCCTAAAGCATGCATATCATCAATTCTATTCTGATTTTTTTTCCCTGAATGCAAGATCGAGAAAAGAAAAATGCATACGAGATACACAAGCGATCGACCAGAATACCGCCACAATTACAGAGTACCAGAGATAAGACAACGTCAATATGATACCTTCAGCAACTATGAGGTATGACTTATTGCTTGCTTCTATATCATTACCTGTACTACGGAAGTTTGTATCATTTTGTATTCGATTTTCCAATACTCCAATTGTCAAAGAAATATAATGTATTTGTACCTGCATGGTTCCCTGCAGACTTTGATTAAAAGGTAGTTAGTTTTAGAGATTACACATGAAACATATTATTTACATGTAAGTCTTTGAGATGTAGGAGATAAGTAAAGAAATAATCCATAGTCATCTGTGTTGCGAAATCATGCTTGATAGATCCGGGTAGTTAGCTCAGAATTTAACAGTCATGGTGTAGCCCTTCTCTCTGTTTTTTGAATTAATTTTCATTTTCAAATTGGCCACTACTTTTCTACCGCATCAATTGTCTTTCTTTTGACGGCACATTACTTACCAGTACACTCCATTTTAAAATCTGAATAAAAAGCTAATATCGAGAGATCCATTTATCATGGAATGTTCCCTACAATTAATGCTAAAACGCTGGTTGCAATTGGTGCCAAATCTTTAATTTGTGTGAAAGCAATCAACTTTGAGCCAATTATAAGTTTAAGATGGACCCTTCAATCAATATAATAATGGCAATATACCTAATAAAGCGAGCCATGTGTTGTAATTATTTTATCGTTGAGAAGTAGGCATTTGCTTATCCCATAGAGTGTCAACTTCCTTATGAATTTTAATGTAATCCAATCCTGAATGACAAGATAATTCCGCTACTTCTTTTAAACTGAATTTCTTTTAAACTGAATGACCAAAATGCCTTCTTCTAACTATTTTGTTCATACCATGTATTCATGTTATTTTGTGCATGCTGCTGATGAGGGTTATAGTAAATTGTTGTATTGCACTTATACATGCATTACATCTTACTCCTTTTTTCTAATCTTTCTCTACTCCCTGGCTCTACGAAGCGAAGACATTAACATAGAGAAGCACCCAAAAAATAAAAGCCAAACGCGGGCAAGTTTCATAAGACTCAGACTCCATGAGTCCATGTCGATCCGGTTTAGACTTGCCGTGCTCTTTCCTAAGCTACCACCCCTTGATTTTCTATATATACATGTGAGATCGGAGATCGCGAAGACGAGATTGAAAATATTGGGGACACACCACTACTCCCGATCCTCCGTCAAATCGCGTGAGGAGCTCGGAGGCGTGCCGCGGCCATGGCGGGGCTTCAGGCCATCAAATTACCTGCGCTGCTGCGTATGCGTGAGGAGCTCGGATGCGGGCTGCAGGCATGGTCTCATGCGCCTCCACTGGCATCGCCGGAATTGCTCCTCTCCAGCTCCGACGCGAGTTCCGCGACGATGGCGTCCCGCTGGGCGTGGAGTCCGTGGACACCCGCCCGTGCCGCTGTGGACTTGCATAGTATGCACCGCCGTGAACTCCTGGACAAGTCGCCCTGCCCCAACGGCGCCGCCACGTCGCCGCGCCTTGCTCTGTGCCCTTGGAAGGAGGTTACTGGATGCACTTCTCTATGCACGCGGACCTACTGCCTTGCTTTTGCGCGTCACCCAGGTTGAGGATATGATTTGGATAAGAAAAGCAGTGGGGATAAAGCCAGGACGACCAGTTCTAAAGAAAATATTGAAAGATTTGCTAACAGAGCAAGAAAATTTTTACAATTTTGACAAAAGGAGAGAGCGGCAAGCATCAGGATAGAGGTAGGACGTCCTCCCATGGCTGCTACCTTGTGGCTGCTCCGGTGGCTCTCTAGCTCGAGCAAAAGAGCGGCTTCCGCCCACGGCGGAGAGCACAGGTCGCAAAGATCCAGTTCATTAGAAGATACAATAGTAGCTCCATCAGTCCGTGCGCCCCGTCCGGTCCATCCTAATCCTCATCGGCCATCGAAGATTTCGACACCGCCAAGCTGCCGCCCTTCCACATCGGTGACGCGCATGCCGGCGTGGCCACACACTGCTGGTGCAAGCCCCCCTCTGCTACCTCTCCTATGTCGCCTGCAACATCGCCGCCTGAGGCTGTACCGCTGGTCCGTGTGGCCGCAACTCTGACAGTGCATGGCACCCTCTTCTGGGCCAAATCCTATTATGGTATATCAGCACAATTAAATGGACAGTACAAAAGAGAAAACAAACGTTTAGTCAATAGTCTTCTGTATCAACATGATTTCTCACCTATCCTTCGAGAGCATCTAACCTTTAATCAGATAGTCATATTTGCCAATTTAAGTCGTCTATAGCTGGAGGCGGGCAGCATACGGATGATAACACTAAAAAGTATAGCAAAACAGAGCAAGCTTGTGAATGACTCAGGAATCAATTAGCCTGTGAGCTAATTATAACTATAAATGGGAGGAAGGAGGGATCGGTGGGTAGGCGCATGATGCCATGATTGAAGGATTATTTCCTCTGAGCTAATTATAAATGGGATGATGCCATGACTGAAGGATTAAAGGAGGATTATGGGCTTTGACCTTAATAAACGATCTGATATTGGCTAGCACCCGAACCATCCACGTACGCCTACAAAGAGTCCAGATGTTACAGGTACGTGCAGTTATTACCAGTTCAATTTTGGATCTTTTTTCCTCCATACCCAGTTAGGCTAGGCCTAGAGAGCCATGTATTAAAAACTCAAAAGAACATCCGTTCAAAGCAATCAATCAAGCATAATATTTTTGCGGGTAGTTTATTTTTCTTGCGGGTAGCTATTAATTCTTCTGTTATTCCAAAAACAAATGCGCGCAGCTTTGCAAAACGAAGCAACATGCACCCTTGCATGTTTGTGGGAGCTGGCCAGCAGCCAATCGATATCCGAATGGTAGCTCCGTGAGAAAAGAAGATATAGCTTGGCCGCGCGCTGGGACGACCTTGTTTATGTAGGATGAAAAATCGGCATACCATGCCCAGTTCGGCTTCTTTTTTTTTTGGATTTGTTCTCAAATAACGTAGACATGAAAAGAAATAGAAAAATACTTTAAAAAAAGGTAAGCAACAAAGCCAAGCTTGCCTGGTCACCGAAGACGACTTCTCTTTTCTTTTAAAAAAATCTATTTCTTCTTTCATATACTTTTAGAAAAAAAGGGCTAGTGAGACATGAGACCACTAAAGCTAGGGTTGCTCTCCATATATTATGCTTGATAAATAATTCAATGGTGATACACTATATTATTGCTCATAAAATATAGTCTAGAAGATCAACAAGGTTTCTCTTTCGCAGCAACGCGCGGACATTGTGCTAGTAATAATAAAGGACGAATTGTTTCTCCCAGTCCAACACTTTTTTAGACCCGTTTATCCCTTTTATTTGGGTATATTACCCTTTTGCCACCTCCAAGTGATATCAGACGGTTCACACATCGTTATGGTTTTTTTACCACGTGCATGGGTTGGGCTTACACGTGCGTGTCCGTTGGTTTGTTTTACCACGTGCAGGTGCGTGAATTGGGCTTGCATGCGTGGTTGTTCAGCTCTATTGGACCTGACCGAACGGCGACCAGCAGCAGCCCGCTAGATTCGACTTCAGGTTGGAACCAAGACTAGATATTTTAGTTCCATACTGCTACCTTAAATCAATCTGCACCAGTTCATATACGTTACGAATTTGCCTTAGTACCAGCAAAACAATTTGGAATTAAACAAATGCAACAGAGCCGAACCGTTTCGCTCCGTAAGAAACGGAGGCGATCGCATCTGCCCCCCAGCAAACAACGCCGCCGCCGGTCCCTGCCTCCTCCGTCCGCCGCTCCGGTGACGGGAGGGGGTGGGGACCCTGGTGCTCCGGCTCCTGTAGTTAGGGTTGGCCTAGTGTTTTCCTTGAGGCGTTGTTTTCATGGAGGAGAAGGCGCCGCGTCGGAATAATTTGCCCCTGCTCTTCCCCCATCTCGACGTCGCTCTAACCGGTGGCGTTGGGAGGCAGGTGGCCTGGTCGTCTCACAGATCTTTGGATCTGACGAGATTCATGTCTGGTGGTCGGCGGTTGGCACCCTCGTGGGTGGCGGTCTGGTCGGCTGCTCTAGTTGTGTTTGCTATCTTGCAGTTGGGTGCGCGGATGACGGCAGGCGACGTCGTTCCTCTTCTTCGACTCATCGGATGAAGTTGATGGCGTCGGGATCTGGTGATCACGGGGAAGATCCCTGGCCGACGTGCCACAAAGTCTCGGTCTCGTTGCTTGCAGCGGTCCGATTCATCGGCTCAAAAGGCATCATTGTATGTGAAGGTGCTCTCCCAGATCTTGGTATGGTGGCTTTTCACCCCTTTTTCTGGCGTGGCCATGGTGGCGGCGGAGGACGATGGTGGACAACGTTTCGGCAAGGCACAAGTTTCTCCAAGGGTGGACTTGTAGTTTTACTCCTTGTGGGGTTCTTTGTGCAAAGTTGCTTGACACGCATTTTTATTTCATATGATGGCCATATGTGTACTTTTGTTTAATGAAATATATGTTACTTCAAAAAAGAAAATTGGAAATAAACAAAGCAATTAGAGTCAGTATGTAGCCAGGGACGGAGCCAGAAACTGATCTCAAAGGGGACAAGACATGCGTTTGATCTCAATGAGGGGGGCTAAGCTAGCTAAATTAGCTTAAACAAGGAGCTTCCATGGCTAAATTTCCAATGAAAATCACAAGCATTGGGGTGTGGCGTGCCCCCTTGTCTCTGTCTCAATCCTCAGATGTAGGCGTCAACGCTAATTAAACAGCGGCCAGACTCGGTACGCGCGCCTACGGACCAGCTCCAAGCAACAAAAGTTGGTGGCTAGCTGTGTTTGTGGTGGGGGCACACGCAGATCATGATGGGCCGCACTTCGAAGAATCCATGGTCAATGCAAGTCCGGTGGCCTCTCAATGCGAAGTTGTGTATGGCTACACAATGGCCAGGGGAGGGCCATCTCGGTGCGGAAAACTGGTCCGTTGACTCGCCAGCAGCTAAACAGAAGGCAATTATTTTGAACGGTTTGCCGAAATCATGGAGAATTCCCTCCTCCCGAAAATCATGTTGTATGTAATCAGATGGATACATATGCTCTCATTTTTTTGTACTCCCTCCAACTCATATTAGCTTACTCAAATTTATCTAGATACGGATATATCTAGCACTAAAACTTGACTAGGTACAGTCGTATCTAGATGAATCCAAGTCACGTAATATGGATCGAAAGAAGTACATAGAAAGCGATGGTAAGCAGCTGCATGTGAGTTATTGTTGATTGTTTTCTATTTCAATGGAGGCGTTTTGGGTCTTGCAGCTTTCACGGCATGGGGTGTCTAAACTAAGCGTTGTGATGACTACGTCGACATCAGCAGTAAGTACTGAAAATTCGGATAAGACCATGTAATTATCTCTTTACGTATAAGAACTTGTCATTTTGACACGTCCGGAGAAATTTTTAACAAATAAACCACTTACACTACATGTGGTACCTTTTAGAGAAGATGCATGCCCTATTCTTTTGCACTCTAGACATGTCTTCTGCGGAGATTGTCTCTGCATGTACCAAAAAGAACAAGAATTTCTTTTGTACACCTTTGTGGCGGAGATTTTTCATATTCACTTCAGAGCTTAGTTTTGCTTCAATATACTAGGTTAGTTTAAGTTTCTATATTGGTAGCAGTAAATGTTCAATAAAACAAAAACCCGTAGCAACACACGGGTACGTTTCCTATCTATACCTAATAATAAAAGACAGATTGTTTTTTCCGGTCCAACATTTTTTTAGACCATTTACCCCTACAAATCTGAGAACAATTACCCACATATGCCACCCATAAGTAAAAAAAAAAGTTTTTTATTCTGGCTTTGCACGCATCGCATCACCTGGACTTTGGGCTCACGCATCGCTCAATTGGTTGTCTCGCTGCCAGTTTGATCCCTTGCCGAGGGGCCAGGTGAGTATAATTAATAGTACCATCTCGCTCTCTTAAACGAAAATATACCAGTTTATATACTTAGGCATATTGACTATCAAACAAGCCAAACAAGACGATCTCAAGGAAATACAATGGAAAATCAAAGAGCCAAGAAGCGCAGAGGGCTATTGATGCGAGGCGGCCGGCCGCCAGCAAGCCTGCACGAGAGGCTGCTCTCCGAGATTGAGGAGCTCACCACTAAGTGGAGAGAGAGGGAAGAGAAAATAGGCGATGGAGGTCGACAAGGGCAACCTTTGGGCCCGTCCATGTCAAGGGCGCCGGCGAGGTTGGGGATGGAGGCGCTAGGCCCGCAGTTGCTGGCGACGGTGGCCGATGGTGAGCGGCAGGGAGGCGGGCTCGCGCAGCCGGGACGACACCATGGCGGGTCCGGGAGGCAGACGTACACGGCGGGGCGGCACATCGTGCCGTAGGGCCGAGGCCATGGCGGCGGCGGGCCGGGCCGACGGGTACCATGGCGGTCCGTCCGGGAAGCAGGGGCAACCCCACGAGCTCTACGACGAGGCAGACGCACACGGCGGGAGAAGAGGCTGCGCGCGCGGGGCGGCGCGGTGCCATACGGCCGAGGGCATGGCGGCGGCGCGGCGGGCCAGAGAGGGAGGAGGGGCGGGCGACGGCGCTAGGAAGCTCGGGATCGGATCTCGCGCCGCGGGGAGCGGGGGACGGTTGGTACAGATGGACACGGGTGTGTCCCGTGCGTGGTGTGTGCGTGTGTAGAGGCCAGGTGCGGGCTTGGTGTGATGGTATGGTTCCGGTCCGGTAGGTGGCCTGATGGCCATTGCTCAGTTTTTATAAAACCGTTTAATTTACGTTTTAAAAGCTTTTTGTATATAGTTTTTAGACAACAAAATATCTAGAAAGATATGGATTTCTTATTTGAAATTAAAGAAGGGATTAATGTATATAAAAAATAGACTTTTGGTGAAATTATTTATAGGCAAAATATGCATGATATCGTGATGATGCACAAAATAAGAATAACAGGCAATTTTTCGGAGTTTTACATAAAACCAATCTCCACCCGTTCATAGAACCGACAACTCTGCAGTACACGTAGAATCGCAACCGCCGTCATATACAAGGACGTACCGTCCGATCTCGTGAAGCACGCAGGGGCGGCGGACGAGATGTTTGTGTTCGAGGCCTTCGACTCGGCCAAGAGCCTCGCCTATATTGGCGTCGCGCATGCCGCCGACCCTGGTGTACTCCAGCCCGACCGTCAGTCCAGCGGGCGAGGCGGCCGCCGCAGTATGGTCGGAGCGGAACGCTGGTTGTTGAAAAACGGAAAATGCCAATGCGAAATATTCTGTTATATCAAGATTATTATGTTGTACCAAATGTTCGATTTGAGAGAACGAGTGAGAGAAATTATATGTGAGTTGGAGAATAAAGAGTACGATTTTCCACTTCCATCAGACTCGAAAAGGACACGCGCTCGCTGCCATACGCACTTATGCTGCACACATCATCTCACGTCTTCTGATCTGCAAACTGATACGATGGAATAGTTCCAGTTTGGAAAGTCCATCATGGTGAAAAAGGGCGTATTGCTCGGGAAGCGAGCGTCGGCCAAGCTTGGGAACAAGGTTGTCTTTTCCGGCAACGCGCGGGCATTGTGCTAGTCTATACCTAATAATAAAGGACGGATTATTTCTCCCGATCCAACGCTTTTTTGAACCATTTTACCCTTCTACCAAACCTTATATTACCACCAACGCCACCACCGGTAAATCGAGGAAAAACTGATCCGTGTGTTCCTGTCGTGGCCGAGCATTGTCCTGCATCGCATCGTATACCTAAAGGAAACTAGGTCGTGGCTAGGTATTCGCAAAAAAAAGGTCGTTGCTAGGTGACTAGGTCCATCCCGATAAGAAAAGAGATCGGTTCCGATGCTAGACACGTAATAAAAGGCCAAACCTCGCCAAGTCCAAATACTTTTTTCCCCTAGGTTTCTAGGGTTCCTGATATCCTCTTGCGCCTCCCGCAAGAGTCACCAAATCCTACCATAATCTGATCGTGATCGACGTCTGTTTGGAATCCCAGTGAAGGAGAGGCGATCCTTCAGGGTTCCCAAGCACGTTCCCTAGGTGAGGAGTAGGTTGCATGGTGGAACCTCCTTTGAAGCCGCCGCCATCGGCGGAAAAACCTACGGAACAGCTCTCGGTGGTGCAACAAAGTATGACAGAGAAGGGGAACAGGGCGAGTGGATCTGGCCCAGTGGATTTTGAGAAAGAGTTAGAGGATCGATTTGAAGGATTAGATCTCCATGGAGAGGAAGAGTCTGAACTGGATTTTTCGGAGGAGATTGATGAACTAGTTGGTGATGTGAGATGGCAGGCATTATTTAGGGTTCATACCTCAAAACCCTTTAGTCATGCAACTCTCTTTAAACAGATGAGGAATGCATGGGCATCGGCGAAAGATGTCACATTCAAGGCAAAAGGACCAAACTTGTTCTTGGTGCAATTCCAATGCCTTGGTGATTGGAATAGGGTTATGGAGGGGGGTCCATGGCTGTTTCGTGGAGCTGCTATTGTGATGGTAGAGTATGATGGATTCTCTAATGTTGATGATTACAAATTGGATAAAGTTCCGGTATGGGCAGGAATCCAAGGAATCCCAGAGGGTTTGATGAAGAAAAAAGAGCTAGCAGAGAGGGTAGCCAAGAAGGTGGGTGAGCCCCCCTTTAATGTCATTGTTAATGAAGGTTTCATTAATCCTACAAAATATTTCCGTGCTAGGGTTTTTCTGGACTTGAACAAACCGTTGGTGTGCTTTGTCCCAATAACTCTGAAGGAGAGAAAGAAGTATCCGGTATAGTATGAGAAACTCCTAGAGTTCTGTAATTTCTGTGGGTTGATAGGACATGAAGTGATGGAGTGCGGCGATGGGGTACATGATGCCGATGTGTGTCAATGGGGAGATTGGCTAAAAGTTGTTTTTGAACCCCTACCTCCATGGGGGCCGGGAGAGGTGTTGGTAATCGAGGAGGCTTTGGAAGAGGTGGAGGACACGGTAGGGGTTTTACCCCTAGAAATTCGGCTGAGTATGAGGATGATGAGATGGATCTCGGTACAAATGACCTCAATGGGAACCAACCTCAGGTCCCGAGGAAACGAGTTGGGGCTGGTGACGCAAATAATAGTAAGGATCATGAAGTCCCTCCTGTGTCAGTATCGGACAAGGTTCTTCGGCTTGAGAATTCTACAAATTCAATGGTAAGCAAACTTATGTCTTCCCTACAAAAGATTCAGGATCCAAAAAGAAGGAGAACAGTAGAGGAGGGTGTAAAGGAAATGTAGACAGATATGATATCGGCGGCCTCCTCAGGGGAGGACCGCCGGGAGCAATGATAACGTCAGGATGGAACTGCCAGGGGATGAAGACATCCACGGCAGTTCTAGCGCTTCTAGAGATCCAGAGGCAAATAAAACCCGATGTGATGTTTCTGTCTGAATCGCATTTGGGAAAGGCTAAGGCAGAAAAACTGATAAGGAAATTGAGGTTTGATCGCATGCTGATCCATGAGAGTAATGGAAGAAGTGGTGGTCTTATACTCTTTTGTAAAAAGGAAATAAAAATAATTAAGAATAGGGTTGAAAAGAATTTCAACGATGTGATTGTTGAGGGAGATACCCCTTGGCGGTTGATGGGGTTTTATGGAGAGCCTAAGTGGGAGGATAAACACAAGTCTTGGGAGTATATTAGAGAATTGCATTCACAAATGAATATGCCCTGGTTAATATTGGGAGATTTTAACGAAATACTGTTCTCATGGGAGAAAGAAGGAGGTGCACCACGTGCACAATGCTACATGTCAGCTTTCCAAGACTGTTTAACATCATGTGGTCTAGAAGATCTGGGGTATACCGGTGATAAGTTTACTTGGCAAAGGGGAAGGTTGAGAGAAAGGTTGGATAGGGTTGTAGCTAATGCGGAATGGAACAATTTGTTCACACAAGCTAAGGTGGTAAATGGAGAACAAACAAAGAGTGATCATAGGCCGGTGTTGGTGGATACCGAATATCTTGCTGGCGTACATGCAACAAAACCTCCATCTAAACGGTTTGAAGCGCGCTGGCTGCAAGAGGAGACAGTTGAGCTCATTGTCCAGAATGAATGAAATATGCCCTGAGAGGCAATAATAAAGTTGTTATTATGTATTCCTTATATATGATAGATGTTTATTTTGCATGCTAGAATTGTATTGACCGGAAACATCAATACATGTGTGTTTAATAAACAAAAGGGTTCCTAGTTATGCCTCTCTTATAGACTAGCTTGTTGATTAACAAGATGATCAAGGTTTCCTGATCATGGACATTGGATGTTGTTAATAACAAGGTCACACCATTGGTGAAATGATGTGATGAACATTCATTCGAAGTATAGCATTACGATCAAGTCATTATGTTTATATTGCTATAACATCATACGAAGTAATCTTTATCCTTAGACCATGAGATCATGTTAATTGCTAACACCTGAAGAGTATCTTGATAACATCAAACGTCACACTGTAACAGGGTGACTATAAAGATGGGTTCATTACTACGAAGGTGTTATGTTGAGGCTCATGGATCAAGAGTGGAATTTGTCAATCCCGATGACAGATAGATATACTCTGGGCCCTCTCGGTGATATCACATTGAGATAGCTTTGAAGCAAGTGATGTGATCACTAGAATGTTATATCACGGGAATGAGAAAAGAGTGCATGTCGGTAACGAGATCAAACTAGGTATTTGGATACCGATGATCGAATCTCGGACATGTATTATATCAAGAGACAAAGGGATTTAGTTACAAGCGTTAAAGGTTCTCACGATCACAGAAGTCATCGTTGAATATGCAGGAGTCAGTATGGATCTCCAGGTCCCGCTTCTGACTATTGATCTGAGAGGAGTCTCAATCATGTATGCATTATTCGCGAACCGTAGGATGACACACTTAAGAGTTACCGGACACCACTTTGTAGCACATATGTTTCATACGAAAGAATTGCAAAGCGTAGGAATTGTTTCGATAGAAACCAGAAATTGTTTCGGGTGAAATTGCAGAAAGTGGTTCTGCATGTGATATTGAAATATTGCAAGGGGCTATATGTGAATGTTTGTTAATTAAAGTAATTAACAAAATTCTGAATAAATTTAGTAAAAGAGTTTTATTAAATGAGAGAGCATTAAACTTGGAGAATTTTAATGCATTTAAAGTAGGAACTTTAAAGGGAATGTGAAGAGGCATTTTAATATGGAGGGGTTACCACCACATGAATGGGGGAGGTGAGGGTCACCCACCATGCTTGACCATGGAGAGAGGGGTACCCTCCTCCTATAAAAGGCCACCCTCTTCCTCCTTCTTCCTCACACCTCCTTGTGAAGGATCTCTCTCCCCTCTAGAATTATTCCCCCATGGTCTCGGATTAGCGAGATACATGTTTCCGGTGGCATTTCGCTTGGAAGGAGTTGCTGCTTCCGCTGGATCGCTGGAGCGAGGAGGTGGAGGTTGTCCGGTGGCTTGAACGTGTGTGCGATCATGCTGAGTTGCGCGGGCCGGACTTCCACTGATCTTGAGATCGGCAAGTGTAGACTACATCAACCACGAGTTCCTACTGCTAACAAAACTCATTGTCTTCAAGGGTAACTTCGTTGGATGTATGTCCACCCGCTTGCTTTGTACCTAATAGATAGATCTTGGCGTGTAGTTCTCATCGAGGAATTTTTTGTTTTTCTATGTCATGACCCAACAAAGGGTATCGAGCCCCGATCTATGCGTAGGTGCTTTGCACGGGTAGTACACATATGTTTGTATGTGGGCAATGATGATCACGTTATTGCATCTTCTATATATTTTGGATATTGGTGGCATAGTGGGATGAAGCGGCCCAGACCAACCTTACATGTCATCGTACATGAGACCGGTTCCACGACTGACATGTAACTTGTTTTGCATAAGTGGCTGGCGGGTGTTTGTCTATCCTACTATAGTCAATATCTGATTTACAACGAGTTGCTAATAACTTAGTTATCCTCGTTGTGGTTCATGTTCGTATGTGAGAACGGTTCTATCTCCGAAAGCCCTAAGCCACTTAAAACTTGCAATTGATAAATTAGAGGCGTCTAGTTTAGATCGTTGCTGGGCTAGTGTATTGATATGGTATTGTTGTAAGTAGATGTATGATAGATACTCTTACAACACACTCAACGTGTAAGTTCCATAGACCTTGGCCTTACACACAAAGGAATGATAGAGATCATACCACGATGCAAGTGATAGAGATCAAATGCATGGACCATATCATCTCACTTTACACATTAGATGTTAGCATCTTATACTGCTAGTTTGGCGCTTTCTGTAGCATTGTAAGATGATCCCTTATTTAGATATCAAGATAAAAATGTGTTTTCTTTCTTAAGTATGCACCGTTCTATGGATCGTGTTTCGAGAAATCATGTAATGATCGGGTGTACTCGAATCTACGCTTTCATAGGAACGGGTGTAAGACAATTTTACAAACGCGAATACTAAGGTTCTTACTTGGCGAGCCTAGCATGTACAGACATGGCCTCAGAACACGGACCGAAAGGTTAAGCATGAGTCATATTGTTGATATGATGCCCATATAGATGCTCACCTTTGAAGCTATATCAACTCACATGATGATCGGACTTTGTGTAGTGGATTTGGTTCATGTAATCACCAAAAGGACACGAGGGATGTCGTTTTTGAGTGGGAGTTCATTAGTAATTTGGATTAGTTGAACTCAATCTATCATAAACTTAGTCTAAATAAACTTTACAAATTCTGTTATAGATGGCACCACCTGCTTTTAATTTCAATGTGTTCATGGAGAAAGAGAAACTTGCTGTGAATGGTAGCAACTTCACCAACTGGGCTATGAATTTGAGGATTCTCCTCACTGCTGCACAAAAGCAATATGTGCTAGATGCGCCGCTAGGCCCCTCAGCAGCTCCTGATGCCCCTGACGAAGAAAAGAATGTCTATGTGACTCGTCAGGAGGACCACAACTTAGTTCATTGCGGCATACTATATGGGCTAGAGCCAGAACTTCGAAAGCGTTTCGAAAATGGCAATGCCTTTGATACCATGGGAGAATTGAAAATGATTTTCAATACCCATGCTGCCGTAGAGAGTTATAATGCTACTAAAAAGTTCTTTAGCTGCATGATGGAGGAGAACAGCTCTGTTAGTGAGCATGTACTCAAAATGTCTAGGTACGCCGATAAGCTTGTGCCCTTGGGAATAACGATTCCCATTGACTTGGGCATACATCGTGTTCTTCAATCTCTGCCACCTAGCTACAAGAGCTTCGTGATGAACTATAATATGCAGGGCATGCAGAAGACTCTTCACGGGCTTATGTCAATGCTTAAGACTGCAGAAGTGGAGATTAGGAAAGAACATCAAGTGTTGATGATCAATAGGACCACCGGTTTTAAGAAGGACAAGAAAGGAAAACACAAGGGAAAGAAGGGTGGCAAATCTGTTGCCGCGCCTGAAAAGAAACCCCGAGCTGGCCCTAAGTCCGATACCGAGTGCTACTATTGCAAGGGATCGGCATTGAAGCGAATCGCCTAAGTATTTGGTGGACAAGAAGTCCAGCAAGGCAAAGAAAGGTATATGTGATATACATGTTATTGATATGTACTTGACTAATACTCACAGTAGCACCTGGGTATTTGATACGGGATCGGTTGCTAATATGTGTAACTCGGTTCAGGGGCTACGGAACAAGCGACAACTAGCAAGGGATGAGGTCAGGATGCGGGTCGGCAATGGATCAAAAGTTGATGTGATCGCCATCGGGATGCTACCTCTCCATATGCCATCGGGATTAGTTATAAACCTAAATAATTGTTATTTGGTGCCTGCACTGAGCATGAACATTGTATCCGGATCATGTTTGATGCGAAGTGGTCATTCCTTTAAATCTGAAAACAATGGTTATTCGATTTATAAGAATGATATCTTCTATGGTCATGCATCTATGTTGAATGGTTTATTTCTGATGGATCTCGATAGTAATATTACGCACATTCATAATGTTAATGCTAAAAAGATTAAACTTGATAATGATATATCTGCATATATGTGGCACTGCCGTCTAGGTCATATTGGTGTTAAACGCATGAAGAAACTCCATTATGATGGACTTTTGAAATCACTTGATTTTGAATCATTTGATACATGTGAGCCATGCCTTATGGGCAACATGACTAGAACGTCGTTTTCCGGTTCAATGGAACGGGCGATAGATTTATTGGAAATCATACATACTGATGTGTGTGGACCAATGAGTGTGTCGGCGCGAGGTGGATATCGTTATTTTGTTACTTTCACGGATGATGAGTAGATACGGGTATATCTATTTGATGAAACACAAGTCTGAAAATTTTGAAAAGTTCAAGGAATTTCAGAATGAAGTGGAAAATCATCGTAATAAAAGGATCAAATTTCTACGGTCTGACTATGGAGGAGAGTATCTAAGTTACGAGTTTAGCACACACATGAAAGAGTGTGGAATAGTTTCACAACTCACGCCTGCCGGAACACCACAACGTAATGGTGTGTCGGAACGTCGTAATCGTACCTCATTGGATATGGTTCGATCTATGATGTCTCTGACTGACTTGCCACTGTCATTTTGGGGTTATGCACTGGAAACAACTGCATTCACTTTAAATCGGGCACCATCTAAATCCGTTGAAACGACACCGTATGAATTTTGGTTTGGAAACAAACCTAAGTTGTCATTTCTTAAAGTTTGGGGATGCGATGTTTATGTAAAGAAACTTCAGCCGGATAAACTCGAACCCAAAGAAGAAAAATGCGTCTTCATAGGATACCCTAAGGAAACGATTGGGTATACCTTCTATCACAGATCCGAGGGCAAGGTTTTTGTTGCCAAGAATGGATCCTTTCTTGAGAAGGAGTTTCTCGCGAAAGGTGTGAGTAGTCGGAAGGTAGAACTCGGAGAGGTTATTGAACCTTCTCTTCATGAAATGGCGTAGCACGGCACCGAAAGTTGTTTCGAGTTGACTTCACCTAATGAAGAGAGAGCTAATGATATTGATCATGAAACTCAAAGAGGACACTACCGAACCTCGCAGTCAAGGGGACACGCAGCCTCCCGAATCTGACGGCAATCCTGTTGTGAATTTCATGGTTGATGAAATGGATGACCCTGTGACGTATGACGAAGCGATGATGAGCCCGGATTCCAACAAATAGCTAGAAGCCATGAAATCCGAGATGGAATCCATGTACGAGAACCAAGTTTGGACCTTGGTGGACTTACCTCACGATCGAAAGGCCGTTGAGAATAAATGGATTTTCAAAAGAAAAACTGATGCTGATGGTAATGTGACCATCTATAAGGCTCGACTTGTCGCAAATGGGTTTCGACAAATTCAAGGAGTTGACTACGATGAGACATTCTCTCCCATAGGGATGCTTAAGTCGGTTAGGATTATGTTAGCAATTGCTGCATATTTTGACTATGAAATATGGCAGATGGATGTTAAAACTGCGTTCCTCAATGGTAATATTGAAGAAGAGTTGTATATGATACAACCTAAGGGTTTTGTCGATCCTAAGGATGCTAATAAGGTATGTAAACTTCAGCGATCCATCTATGGACTGAAGCAAGCATCCCGGAGTTGGAATCTCCGCTTTGATGAGGTGATCAAAGAGTTTGGATTTATCCAAACTTATGGAGAGGCTTGTATTTACAAGAAAGTGAGTGGGAGCAATGTGACATTTCTGATATTATATGTGGATGACATATTATTGATTGGAAATGATATAGATCTTTTAAACAGTGTTAAAAGTTATCTAAACAGCAAATTTTCGATGAAAGACCTTGGTGAAGCGTCATATATATTAGGCATTAAAATCTATAGAGATAGATCAAGGCGCCTAATTGGGCTATCGCAGAGTACATACCTTGATAAGATATTAAAGAAGTTTAATATGGACGAAAGTAAGAAGGGGTTCTTACCTATGTTGCAAGGCAAGACCTTGAGTAAGACTCAAAGTCCGGCTACGGCGGGAGAAAGAGAGATGATGGATAAGATTCCCTATGCCTCGGCATAGGCTCTATTATGTATGCCATGCTATGTACAAGACCGGATGTGGCACATGCTATTAGTTTGACTAGTAGGTACCAATCTGATCCAGGTTCGGAACACTGGATAGCGGTGAAGAACATCCTCAAGTACTTGAGAAGAACTAGGGATATGTTTCTTATATACGGAGGTGAAGAAGAGCTAGTCACTAAGTGTTATGTCGATGCTAGCTTTGACACTGATCCGGATGACTCTAAGTCTCAATCCGGATACGTATTTCTTTTGAACGGAGCAGCAGTTAGTTGGAGGAGTTCCAAACAACCTATGGTGACTGGATCAACGACGGAGGCGGAATATGTTGCTCTTCAGAAGCGGTTTGGATCAAAGAGTTCATTACGGAACTAGGTGTGGTTCCTAGTGCGTTGGACCCGATGGTGATCTATTGTGACAACAATGGAGCCATAGCCAACGCAAAGGAATCGAGGTCTCGCAAGAATTCCAAGCATATTAAGCGCCGGTTTCACTCCATCCGCGAGCATGTCAAGGATGGAGATATAAAGATTTGTAAAGTACACACGGACCTAAATCTAGCAGATCCGTTGACTAAAGCTCTCCCTAGGGAAAAACATGATCAACACTAGTACTCCATGGGTGTTAGATTTATCACTATGTGAACTAGATTATTGTCTCTAGTGCAAGTGGGAGACTGAAGGAAATA
The DNA here is from genome assembly GCA_023614405.1 of Avena insularis. NCBI lineage: Eukaryota > Viridiplantae > Streptophyta > Magnoliopsida > Poales > Poaceae > Avena > Avena insularis. Next base: position 205,543,700 of record CM042694.1, read on the forward strand.
TGCCCTGAGAGGCAATAATAAAGTTGTTATTATGTATTCCTTATATATGATAGATGTTTGTTTTGCATGATAGAATTATATTGATCGGAAACATCAATACATGTATGTTTAATAAACAAAAAGGGTTCCTAGTTATGCCTCTCTTATAGACTAGCTTGTTGATTAACAAGATGATCAAGGTTTCCTGATCATGGACATTGGATGTTGTTAATAACAAGGTCACACCATTGGTGGAATGATGTGATGAACATTCATTCGAAGTATAGCATTACGATCAAGTCATTACGTTTATATTGCTATAACATCGTACGAAGTAATCTTTATCCTTAGACCATGAGATCATGTTAATTGCTAACACCTGAAGAGTATCTTGATAACATCAAACATCACACCGTAACAAGGTGACTATAAAGATGGGTTCAGTACTACGAAGGTGTTATGTTGAGGCTCATGGATCAAGAGTGGAATTTGTCAATCCCGATGACGGATAGATATACTCTGGGCCCTCTCGATGATATCACATTGAGATAGCTTGCAAGCAAGTGATGTGATCACTAGAATGTTATATCACGGGAACGAGAAAAGAGTGCATGTTGGTAACGAGATCAAACTAGGTATTTGGATACCGATGATCGAATCTCAGACATGTATTATATCAAGAGACAAAGGGATTTAGTTACAAGCGTTAAAGGTTCTCATGATCATAGAAGTCATCGTTGAATATGCAGGAGTCAGTATGGATCTCCAGGTCCCGCTTCTGACTATTGATCTGAGAGGAGTCTCAATCATGTCTGCATTATTCGCGAACCGTAGGGTGACACAGTTAAGAGTTACCGGACACCATTTTGGAGCACATATGTTTCAGACAAAAGAATTGCAAAGCGTAGGAATTGTTTCGATAGAAAGCGGAAATTGTTTCGGGTGAAATTGCAGAAAGTGGTTCTGCATGTGATATTGAAATATTGCAAGGGGATATATGTGAATGTTTATTAACTAAAGTAATTAACAAAATTCTGAATAAATTTAATAAAAGAGTTTTATTAAATGAGAGAGCATTAAACTTGGAGAATTTTAATGCATTTAAAGTAGGGACTTTAAAGGGGAATGTGAAGAGGCATTTTAATGTGGAGGGGTTACCACCACATGAATGGGGGAGGTGAGGGGTCACCCCCCATGCATCGGCCATGGAGAGAGGGGATACCCCCCTCCTCCTATAAAAGGCCACCCTCTTCCTCCTTCTTCCTCATATCTCCTTGTGAAGGATCTCTCTCTCCCTCTAGAATTATTCCCCCATGGTCTCGGATTAGAGAGATACACGTCTGGAAGGAGTTGCTGCTTCCGCTGGATCGCTGGAGCGAGGAGGTGGAGGTTGTCCGGTGGCTTGAACGTAAAAGTGCGGATGCATCGCTCTGAGTTGCGCTCGGACTTCCACTCGATCTTGAGATCGGCAAGTGTACGACTACATCAACCACGAGTTCCTACTCGTTAACAAAACTCGTTGTCTTCGAGGGTAAGTTCTTGTTGGATGTATGTCCACCCGTTGCTTTGTACCTAGTAGATATATCTTGGCGTGTAGTTCTCATCATAGGAATTTTTTTGTTTTCTATGCTGCGGACCCAACACAGAATACATGGAATATAGCTTCATCGAGGGGCTTGTCTCCAAAACTTATGGAGAAAACGGAGGAGATTCACTCTGAGCTGCATGCGTGGGATATGAGGGAGTTGAAGGAGCCACAAAGACGGATTGAGGCCCTTAAAAAAGAATTAGAACAGCTAAGACGTGGCCCTTTGTCTCATGATTCTATTGATGAGCAAAAGGAACTACTGCTGAAAATTGAGCTATTGCTAGAACAGGAAGAGTTGCATTGGGTGCAACGAGGGAGAACAAACTGGTTGCGCCATGGTGATAGTAACACCAGTTTTTTTCATAATTTTGCAAGTGCAAGGAAAAAGCAAAATACAATCAAGTATTTAATTGATGACGCTGGAACAAAATGGGAAGATTCCCAGGGTATGAGTAATTTGATAAAATTCTATTTTGAAGGTCTATTCACCTCAGAGGTGGCCGATCCCAATGATGAAGTCCTAAATAAAGTCCCAGCAAGGGTAACTGAGGAGATGAACCGAGATTTGAATCGACCATTTAGGGGAGAAGAGGTTAAAAAGGCACTGTTCCAAATCGGGGATTTAAAAGCCCCGGGTCCTAATGGACTACATGCCATCTTTTATAAAAGATTTTGGCACATTTTGGGTGATGAGCTAACAAAGGAGGTCTTAGAGGCTGTTAATTCTGGAGTTATTCCACAAGGATGGAATGATACGGTGGTTGTCTTAATTCCTAAAGTTGAAAGTGCGGAGAAGATTACTTAATACCGCCCTATTAGTCTATGCAACATGGTGTACAAGGTAATCTCAAAGATGTTGGCTAACAGACTTAAGTTGATTCTTCCAGAGGTAATATGTCAGAACTAAAGTGCATTTGTTCCTGGTCGTCTAATAACTGATAATATTCTTATTGCCTATGAGAGTATTCATACAATTAAAAAGAAACAAGGTAAAAAGGGGCTCTATGCAGTGAAACTTGATATGCACAAAGCCTATGACCGTGTGGAGTGGTGTTTCTTGGAGAAAATGATGTTGAAGCTTGGTTTTCATCAGCGATGGGTGAGATTGATGATGGCCTGTATTTCGTCGGTAAGATACAAAATTTGGTTTAATTCAAATGAGACTGAATTTTTTACGCCATCAAGATGTATTCGGCAGGGCGATCCTCTCTCGCCATATCTTTTTTTGCTTTGTGCAAAAGGTCTATCTGCACTGCTTAACCATGCAGAAATGGAGGAGACTTTGGTAGGAGTAAGAGTGTGTCGTGATGCACCTATGGTATCACACCTTCTGTCTGCAGATGACTCGCTGATTTTAATGGAGGCCACTAAAGACAATGCAAGAGTTGTAAAGCAAATTCTGAATTTATATTGTGATAGTTCTGGTCAGCTGGTGAGTGCGGCAAAATGCAGTATCTATTTTAGTCCCAATACACGTGTGGAGGAAAGGGTGGAGGTGTGCCAAGCTCTGGATATTTGGACTGAATCACTGACTGATAAGTACCTTGGTCTACCTGCAATGGTAGGTGCACAAAGAAGTGATTGCTTCAAACACCTGGTTGAAAGGATTTTGGCTCTTATTAGTGGATGGAAGGAAAAAATGCTCTCCGTGGAGGGGGGGAAGAAGCACTTATTAAGGTGGTTGCTCAAGCCATTCTAGTGTTTGCGATGACAGTATTCAAGATTCTGAAAAAAAATTGTAAAGGAATTACTGATGCTATTTCGCAGCTTTGGTGGGGTGATGATGATGACCACAAAAGGATGCATTGGCTAGCATGGTGGAAATTGTGTGTTCCGAAAGAGAAAGGAGGCATGGGATTTCATGATCTTCATACTTTTAACTCAACAATGTTGGCTAAACAATGTTGGAGATTGATGGAGCAGTCTGATTCCCTGTGCGCTAGAGTACTAAGGGCTAGATATTATCCGGATGGAAACCTTTTAAATGCCAAGCTAAAAAATGGTAGTTCCTTTACTTGGCAGAGTGTTTTACATGGTATGCAAACCTTTAAGCGTGGGTGTATATGGAGAGTAGGCGATGGGACTCATATCAACATATGGGAAGACCCGTGGATACCTACAAGTCCAATAAGGAAAATGTATACACCGAGAGAAAACATCATTTTGACTAGAGTGAGTGACTTGATTGATCCAATTACGGGCATTTGGGATGAGGAACTTATTAGAGAGAACTTTTGGTCGGTTGATGTGAACAGAATTCTTGAAATTCCAATCTCCCCGATAGGTATGCAAGATTTTGTGGCTTGGCATTATACAAAATCTAGTTTTTTCTCGGTGCGATCTGCATATCATCTAGAGTGGGATTATCAATTCGGTCGCCGCCATCCTGATGTGATGAGCTTGGGAGGTTCGGATGGAAACAAAGTGTGGAGGAAACTTTGGCACTTGAATATTCCAGCTAAGATAAAAATCTTTGGATGGAGAGTGTTACATGGCCTGTTACCCTGTCGAGGGGTTCTAGCAAATCGGCATATTGGGAACATCAGCCTATGTCCAATGTGCAACGTAGGGTGTGAAGATATCTTACATACGCTATTTAGTTACCCTAGAGTTAAGCAAGCCTGGATAAATCTTGGTATGTGGAATATCATCTCTGAAAGTTTCCAAGTGGATCGGTCGGGTTCAGCTATCTTAGAGCACATGATCATGCACCCTGGTGAGTGCCTGGTGCTTGGAAACATTGGATATTCTGAAATTATTCTAACGGAAGCATGGCATATTTGGTGGGAAAGGAGACAATTTACACATGGTGAAAATATTCAGCTCCCACATAGAAGTGACATGTCTATTGGTGTGCTTGCTACAAATTATTGGAGAGCTAAAAGGAAGCCTGTTAAAAGGAAAACAGAGACCTAGAAGTGCCCACCTGAAGGAGCTATAAAAATAAATGTAGACGCTACATATGATGAGGATCTAGGTAAGGGAGCCATGGGAGTGATTGCAAGAGATTTCACAGGTAAATTTATTGCGGCAAGTTGCAAAGAGCTTCACTTTGTCACTGATGCGATGATGGTTGAAGCATATGCCCTGAGGGAGGGGTTGAGCCTAGCTCAACTCCTTGGTGGTAACAAATTTATTATCCAATCTGACAATGCTTTGGTAATTGAAACCATTGAAGCTGGAGGATTTTCTGCAACTTCATCAGCATCAATATTCGATAATTGCAGAATTCTTTCCTCAGGATTTAGAGAAATAATATTTGAGAAGTGTCAAAGGGAAGCGAACGGAGTTACACATGAGCTAGCTAGGCATAGTTTTTTAAATCATTCATATTGTATTTGGGACGATGAGCCCCCTAGCTTTTTACTTCCTAGTATCATAAACGATGTAACTTTTGTCTAAGTGGCTGCAAGTTTCAGACACACTCTTTTTTCTTACCAGGATACCTAAGGGTGTAGGGAAACGGGTAGGCTACACTAGCGTAAAATCAAAATTTTCTACCGCGTCAACCAGGAATACTATTGTCATAGATCACGGGATTACCGCTAGACGCGCAAGTGCGGAACTCGATGAAGCACGTTGCGGCAGTGTAGATGTTCTATGTCTCCTCCTCGTCCTCGTCCCACGAGCAGCTCCCCTTTGCGCGGCTCGTCCAAGTGCTACAGATACAGCACCTCCGAGGTATCCACACGTCCTGAGTGGAAGCCGTCACACGCCAGACTGCTAGGTCTGTGCATGCAACACAGGCGGAAGAGGAGTGTCGGCTGGGCGGAATGCTCAACCCTATTCAGCTCGTCCCACTCTCTCTTATATAGGCATCCCTGGTGGGCTTCTACATTAGCAACCCATTAGCAGCCTAAGCCTGGTCTAATTCGGATCCAATTATCATTAGGCTTCGAGCCCCTAAAGTGTGTGACCCTATAGGTTCATACACGTATAGTCATGACACGAGTACACTTACTCCGTCAATAGTTGGTAGCGGCCTCTAGCAAGACGTGCTAACTCTTAAACGCATATAAAGATCATTCAGACGAACCATCACAAGGTTGAGTACATGTCTTTCTCTTTGCCTCACGATATTTGGTCCAGCTCCAAGCTGACCTCTCTTTCTCGATACTGTGATTCAGAATCTCTTTACTAGGTTAACTCTTAACCATATGTAGCACGACCATGCATTTCTAGATCCGATCACTCGTGGGCCCCAGAGATATCTCTCTCAAGTAGAGAGGGGCAAATCCTATCTTGATTACCGATGCCTTGCAGCATGTATCAGGACAAACCCGAAAGCTAACTTTATAACTACCCAGTTATGGAGTAGTATTTGATAGCCCCAAAGTAGGTTGATCCATATCTCAAGTACATGCGACAATCTCAGGTCTAAGGACAAAACATACACGATGTGTAGAGAGAGCTGCAAGTATTATTGCCAGTCTCATTTTGGGTCAGTCCAACCCCATGTTCATAACATGTGTCCACATCATTGGTTTGACATCTCCATGTCTATGACTTGCGAAACATAGTCATCAATCAATCGATGTGCTAGTCTAATATTCACGTGCGTCCTCACATGAACTCCGACTAGAGATAACTATTAGATAACCATACAAGTAAAGAGTTTCACAAACAATTCACATAATTGCCAATCAATACAAGTTGCCTAATATATGGATATTCAAGAAACATTATAATAACTCATGGATACACATGAAATACAATCATCTCTATGATTGTCTCTAGGACATATTTTTTTCAAAGGGGACTGGAAGGTTTTAATGAGGCGGCTTGTATGCCTAATATATAATTGTTAAAAAAATAAAAAATAAAATAAAAGGCCAAACCTCGATCCCTTCTCTCTCATCAACCGCCGCCCTCCCCCGCCTCCACGTCCAGAGAGGGTCGCGCGCCTCCGGCAGCACCCACTCCTCTCCTCACCAGATCCATCCGCCACATCCGGCGTGATCCCTCGCCTGCAACGACCCATCCTCTGCCTTCGCAAGTAGGCCAAAGCCCTCTTCGTGAAGGCCCCGTCCCCCCCCTCTGAAGTGCTCCTGACCGCTGCCATGGCGACGGCGCGACGGGGGCCAAATCCTGTCTTTCTCGGACGAGATAAGTTGGATCCAGCAGAGTCCGTCGATACAGCGGCGCCGATCTATTCTGTAACTCCCCATACACCGGATTAATCAGAGTCCTCATCCTTGGTTTTGTGTCGGTCTGAATATAATTTGATGCGTGGAGTAGGAATTCAGCAGCTATTCTCCTTCCCGATTCATGCGTGTGTGAAGCAGCAAGCAGATCAGGGAAGTAGAGAGCTACAAGGTCGGCACTCTATTCTTAATGTTCTCTATCTCTATTGATCTCTTCCCAAATTGTTTGGACTGCTTGTATGAGGGTGATCTTTTGTTGTTATTCAGGTGTCCAACAACGATTATTTTGCACAAAAACTTGCCCAGTTTTTTTGGTGATGATGCTACTATCAGCGCCTGATTCTAATTCTGGACTCATAGTTGAAGGATTGGTGCCTCTGCCTTGATGCTTGGTGAAACACTGAAAGTTCTATAGTGCAGTTACTAGAAAGTCTAATTTTCGCTGTTAGTGTTGTATTTAAACTGCCTAAAATTCCTGCAACATTTGTCCTTCTATAAATTAAGTGAGAGAGTAATTTCATCAATTACTGGTTTATTATTCAACTCTTTCATGTTTTAGAATGTGCTCTGGGAAATTGGATATTCGTCTGTTTTCATGTATAGCAACACACGTTCCAGCAATTTCTATACATCATCACATATTTTACTAATTGGCCTATTTCTGCTAGAGCAATTGAGCACATTGTTTATTGTTTAGTGTAGAAGTGATTCATTCTAAGCTCATTTTCTGTTGATTGAGACTTTGTTATTGAGAGCACATCTTTGCGGTATTAATGGCAGAAGCTCAATGGTTGCCTATATTCTTCTATTTTATGACTATTGGTACTTCATTACGACGATCTGAACTCATAGTGTGAACCATGTATCACATATGCTGGTGTATAAGTATGTACCAAATGGTACTCTACATGATAATCTTTCAGGTTGGAACTTCGTTCTGTACGCAACACATTCAATCTGTTTTTTTATATCTGTACTATTGGATTTTAATAGCTGAGCTCAAGCTAATGAAGTCTCCATGCTTTTTTGATTGCTTGCGAATTATTTTTCTTTCCTTTGCGTGTACTCAGACCGTATTCATGTACCATAGTTTTGATGTGTTGCCAGTCTTAGCAGCTAAAACTAAAGAGGGTCTACATTTTGCCATGAGGTTACAAATTGCATTGGGATCATCACGACTCACGAGGCATCCTCTACTTGCACACAAAAGCGGACCCTCTAATATTTCACCTTGAAATCAAGGCCGGCAACATTTTATTGGACTCAAACTTTGTAGCAAAGGTTGCTGATTTTGTTTTCTCACGGCTTGCTCCACTGCCAGAAACAAAGGGGAGAGCTCCTGGTTATGTTTCCACGGACGTAAAGCCTCCGAATTTCTACTGAAAGTACCACATACGGACGTGCATCTCTTTAGATTTTTTATAAAACTTCCACTGTACGTGCATCTCTTTGGATTTTTTTACTTTCACCGGTACACTTGTGCAGATAGTGTATTCGTCTTCCTCCTACAAACAAAGAGATATATAGGATCATGCTTCACAAGTGTATATGTGCAAAATTGGCAGTTCGCTATAAAAAAATACTAGAAGGGTCGTTGCTTCACTCATCAAGCCAACAAGTGCAGGTTTTTTGTTACAACATTTCATTATTGTTTTACGAAGTTTGTTTTATATCACGTGGAATTTTTTTCATTTTTATTTTGAACAAATTATATGATTGCATGAAAGTTCTTAATATGCAATGATACGTGTCAAATATGCAATGGTCTAAAAAGTTAAATTAGAGACAAACCATAGCAACGCTCGGGCCAATTAAAGGTGAATCTTGTGAGTGTTAGATATGTCCAGTCATGTTTTGATTTAGAGATGTAAGAAAGACAAGTTGTGATATGTCATTTGCATTCAACAATAAATGGAATCAACATGTTCTTCTTAAAATATGTGTTGAAGAAATTGATCTTGTTCAGTTTTTTATATATGACATTTCGGAGAAGGTTTTCTTATGAAGAGTTAATTGAAGATTGTGTCTCAAGGAAATGATGTGAGTATGGCACACGCTAAAGTAGTATTCTCTCCGATCCATATTACTTGTCGATCCATATTACTTGTCGCTAAGTTGGATGTATCTAACACTAAAACATGTCTAGATACATCCGATTTAGCGACAATTAATATGATCGGAGGGAGTAGTACTTTTGAATAATTGATAATCGCTTTTTTAAGGTGTAATTTCTTCCCAAAATATGTGTTTTTCTTTCCTTCTTTTTTGCCTTTTCTGTTCGCGTCCTCCGTGAATATGTATGACTTCGTACATATCGGTACGAGCATTAGGATATAGTATTTTGGAAAATGTTTATCTAAAATTCTACAAATCATGTTAATATAGTTAGTGAAAATAATTTCTAAGTTATGGCGTAGCTCCGTAACCAATGTGAATAACTTCTTTGAAGATAAGAAAAACATCTAACTCGACGCTGGTATCATGAGGCAGGATAATAAAACTCCATGTGAATTAGATCACTCTTCTCGGTGCAACGCACAGACACTTTTGCTAGTTTAATAATAAAGGACGGATTGTTTCTCCCGGTCCAACTCTTTTCTGGACCGGTTTGCCCTTTCACCAAACAACAAATTATCCACTGATACCACCGATAAGGATCTGTGGCTTCCTATGTCGTGAGTCACGAGACCATCGCCCTCGACCTAGACAGAACGCGATGTGCTCCTTTCAATCCGGCATTCACCCTCGATCTCAGGAGAGCAGCGTTGTTTCTTACCTATGATGGAAGGAACGGAACCAGCTGCCGTGGACCTCACAAGACGCGTTCGAGCCCTCGTCTTTGACACCTCCCGATCTGGCCGACTCCACCCTGTGGATTTGCCGCCGCTGTCAAATTTCCCACCATGCCGTTCACGGCTCTCCGCCACCTATCGGTCACGAAAGCGCCCCTGGTGGCCTGCCATGACCAAGCAGCAGCGGATCACAGCGAGATCGCCCTCCTACACGGCTCCCCGCCACCTAACCAGTCGTGGATGACCAGCCTCGACTCGACCAAGTAGCAGCCGAGGTTGCAAGATCGCGCTTGTACACCTCCCCGCACGACGTTGTCCAGTTGTTTCCCCGGCCTTCCGCTCCACGGCATACTTCCGACTCAGTCTGGCCCCTGAGCCCAGGTATTCCACGACCGTGAGCTAGAACATTGAATTGTTCGTAGTACATGGCCTGAAGTCCCTGCCAAGGGCGACTGCTTTTGAAATGCAGGAGGACCTGCTGACTCAGGCTATCACCTCGCATCTGGTTCAGAGACGCTGGATCAAGATCAATGTCCTAAGTTTACTACATGTGCAAAATCAACTCTGCCAATCTGCTAGGAGTCAAAGAGATGTGTGATTTATACATCAATCATTCTCTGTTAACGTTTCAAGACAGACTGTATACTGCTTTTGATATGATGACCAGACCAGGGCTATTGTTGTCGCTAGAGTGGAGGTTCTGGCATGGGGATTCTTCCAAGGTAATTAAAAAGATATCAATGTTGTCTTTTATATGGAACTAATGAAGCAAACAAACTCTACGAAACAATCAAGGAAGCTCATTCACAACAGACCACTAAGAAAAAAGGTACGACCACTTTGTACTTCCTTCATGTAATGTCATATACGACTTCCGATATGCGGTGCAAACACAAGCGCCATACAGTTGTTTGGGCCGAGGAAGAAAAAGACCGTCTATTAGATTGATCATAAGCTTGCTGCCGTGCTACAAAGTGAGGTTGGTTCAGCTTATCGAAGTTACTCTTCTGCTCTCAAGAGATGAGGTATTTCTAAATTATGCTATTGGTAATGTTTCTCGAAATTGTTGAAAGTTGTTTTCTTGTTGTGAGTTGGAAATTGGCATAGAATTATCAAACAAATGTAAACTTGCTTTGTGCTTTTGTGACATAAAATTTTCTCTCTCGTTGCATCGCACGAGCATGTATCCTATCTATACCTATCTATCTATATCTATATCTATACCTTGTAATAAAGGACGAAGTGTTTATTGCGGTCCAACACATCTTTAGACATTTTTACCCTCCCAAAAAACCACGTATTACCCACAACTGTCACCACTAAGTAAAAAAAAACGTCCAACATATCCGACTTAAACATGTGTACAACTCGGCCACGTAAGACATTGAGAACGATGAGTCCTACTCAAATTAGGTCCTACTCAAACATGTGTACTACACGGTGAGACGCCTCGATTTGTTCGAAGCCACCGTCGGCTCCTTGTCGTCTAGGTAGGCATGGCCATGGACAAATCAGCCATGACTACTGCAGTGCACCGAGCACCCTAGAAGCCATAACAGGTGCGTTGTTCGCTTTCACCTTGCGAGTCGTGTGCGTGGTCAGGATATGCCGACTTGTGGATTCAAACCGCTGGTAGCCTGGACAGGCACACAAAGTAGAACTCTAGCTGTCGCACGGTGAGAAGAACTCCAGATCGATTGCAAAAAAAGCAAACGTGCAGATAGCCCCACGAGGTGAAGTTACGAGAATCTCAGGCCCGAGGAGCCGGTGACGAGCACCGGCCAAGGGCAGCTCCGCGATATTAATTTGGCATCTGGTGCCTCTCCGCCATGCATGCAAAGTAATTTTACAAACCATATTTGATCTATGTATGTGTTAGCGAGTGTTTGATTCTACTCTTCCTCTGTTTATAACAGTGATCAATTAATTTAATGGCCTCTGTATCATTGGGCAAAACATCAAGAGGACTAAGCGACGCGGGACACGACGTGAACGGCATCACCTGGCAACACCGAACGGAGTCCAGCAATGCAAAGGTTATTATCCATGTTTTGTTCTTTCAATGGTAAATTCGTATGTATGTATTTCTAACTTTTTTAGCGGTAACCTATTCCTGGTGTCCTCACAGTCATGTATTCAGTCCGGTATCAGAGCTAGGTTGCTCTCAGTTTACAAGTTTATCAGTGATTATGTTAATTCAGTCTCCGTGGCTTGCCTTATGCTGAGTGTTTCATTTAATGGAAGAAGTAACCATCTAGCTAGAGTTAGTCATATAAGGGACAACAGTCCATGGTAACAACAACCTTATGTTCATGTCCAAGAATAACGGGATATATATTACTTTTGACTATTTGTGTTATTTGTCCTTAGTTCTGTTTTTGGCAATACATCCTTGTGATGGCTACTTTAATAAATTCCAATTACCGAGACTTCATGCAAAAACAACAATTTTTCAGTATCATATGAAGTAGTAGTAGCTCGAACATCTGCTTTTATAGTGTTTTAGTTCAATAAATAATTGTTTACGTAAATCTTCACATGCTCAAAATTAAACAGAGGAAAAAGACTTGGATTGGCAAATTCAATCAATCTTTATATATTTCCCTTTCTCTCAGTAGCAAATTTTTGACATGATACCGTGTTACTACACACTTGATATACCTAGCATGGTACGCGCTAATTTTATTCGAAAATTGCTTTGAGTATGAGTGCATGCACAATTTACAATCGAAATGTAGAATCTACCATCATTGCTTATTTACTTTTGTGCACATGCATATCATCTTGTTAAACCTTATATATCGTCTCACTTCAGGAACTTATGCAAAGAGGCTTGTGGATCTTCGTAGACACTTCTTTTGCAATCACGTGAGGTGCTAGCTTGCACGACACTTTTCTGTAAGCTCCATGTCTTTTTCTTTTCTCCAATTTTGTTCTTGAATTTTGATTATCTTTTTCAAAGTAGAATACTAAAATTTCAATATCATCTAATTAGCCATATATAGAGGTATAAAAATATATTCGATCTAATGAGAGAATTGATAATTCAGGCTATACTTTTCTGCATTGTGGTTTGCTTCTTTGCCGCCCCTTCAGCGACCACGTGGTGACAAACATGGATATCAAAGATTATTGGAGAGGCGGCTACTAGGGTTACATAGAGTAGCTACCCGTAGTGCTTTCAAAAAAGAGTAGCTACCCGTAGTACAGTCTCGCTAGAGCGGCGTTCACACACTTATCGAATCAAGAGACCGGGCCATTGTCACTTGTGGTGCAGCTGTGCTTGGCAAATAAGGTATACGGCAGATTTTTTCCTCCCGGTGCAGCGCACGGGCACTTTTGCTAGTCTATCTATATTATTAAAAAGGTTGGCGTCGTTCGCCGGCTGAGTTTTCCGTCTGCCGTTAAATGACGGATTTGCCCCTAACTTTTCGGACATATTACAAATTATGCCACCGCCAAGTCATGAAGTCAACGATTGTTCGGTGCCGCGACGGGGTGCTTCAGGTTCACGAGGCAGGGGCGGCGCCGGAGCAGCGCTTGTCGCGGGGCCTGACCGAGTGGAGGCGGGCGACTCGCCTCGTCTGTGTGCAGGCGCACGACAGGAAGGCCGTCGAGGTCAGGGAAGAGAACCCACGCTTGGAATCGTGGGGTGAGGTCGAGACAGCGAGCTGGGGCTTGATCGTGAGCTACTGACGACACTCACGCGTGCTGGGGCATTGTGAGGTCACGACCCTGTCGTCGAACGCGTGCTGGCGACGGTGCTCATGTAGGAGGGAGAGGAAGAGAATTGGGGTTGCACCGTGGGGCTAGAACAGCAAGATCGAGCTCGTGCATGGACGCGCTGGCCTCGGTGCGGCAGCAGAGGAGGGAGAATGGCGTTGTCTTGGGATGGTCCTCGTCGGCCGGCTGCAGCGGCGCGAGCTAGCGATCAGAGGGGAGAGGCGGCGATTGACAGGATCGAGCCAGGGCTCGTGTGCTGTCGAGGACGCAGGTGAGGGAGGCGATGGGACCTGATCGTGTTGGGGAAAGGAAAGACAGGGGGCGGCCGTAAAATGGCCAGGAGAGGGTTGGTGAGGATTAGGGTTTGGAGGGAGGGCTCCTCCGGTTGGGCTTTGGGCCAACTGGACCATGGGGAAAGGCACATAGGGCTTAGGCGTCGAACTTCAGGCAAGAGCGATTCCACTGTGACCTGCCGTGCGCAAATATCCTGGATGAGGATTCACATGCAAATATTTTTGTTATAACAGGATCTGTTTATTATTGGATATTTATTTATTATTTATTACCAGGAATATTTTTGGAGATAATCATTTTTTGTCACCAGTGTTGGATTGTGCATGTTTTCCTACTCTTTTGGGAGAAGATCAAATGAGATACTATGCTTGGAAAATAAACTACGTCACCCCAGTGATATTTATATTGACATGGTACCCCCAGTATCCATGTCGAGCATCTCTTCCTTGATAGTGTCGACTATAGAGGGTGCTACTAATTGAATTATTAGCGATACCATTGATGTGATCATCTAAATTTGTTAGTTTCTGAGTAATAGTCTGCTTTATCGGAAATGATTTTGTAACATGGTGGAAGTGATTTATGCTTGTGCTAATTACACTAGGAAGAGAGATAACCCCATGATACATTGCAAATGTATCTATAATTTTGATGTTCAATGCTTGATTTTATCCACTTTCTTGTGTTTTGTCCACATTTTGGAGTACTTTTCATATGATTTCTTGGACTAACCTATTAACAAGAGCCAAAGTGCCAGCTGCCTGTTTTCTGCTATTTTTGGTTCCAGGAAAGTCAGAAAATGAATATTCTCGGAATTGGACGGGACAAAAGCCAAAGTGCCTATTTTTCCGGAAGTCATCAGATGCCAGAATACGAGACGGAGAAGGGCTGGGGGCCGGCCACACCAGCTGCCATGAACAGCTGGCCCGCGCTGGGATGGTCCGCCAACCCCAGCACCCCTCGGCCTCTCCTTCCGCCTATAAGATGCCCTCGGGACGAAAACCCTAAGTACCCGATCAAAAATCCATGAAAGAGTCTGTAGCCGCCGTCATCTCCATCCCAAGATCGGGAGGAATCTGAAGCTCTTCCCGGCACCCTGCCGGAGAGGGGAATTCACCCTGGAGGCCTTCTTCATCACCATGCAAGCCTCCGGTGTGATGCGTGAGTAGTTCATCCTTGGACTACTGATCCATGTAGTAGCTAGATGGCTGGTTCTCCTCCTTTGTGATTTCATGTTTAGATCTTGTGAGCTCCGTTCATGATCAAGATCATCTATTTGTAATTCTGCATGTTGTGTTTGCGGGGATCCGATGGATATTGAGATGCTATTTCAGATTGATTATTGATTCTATCATGTCTTTGATATTTGTGATCTTGCATGCTTTCCGTTGTTAGTAGCTATCTTGGCCAAGTAGATGCTAGCAACTCCAAGAGTTAGTATTTATGCTCGATAGTGGGTTCATGCCTCTGGTAATCTGGGGAAGTGATAGAAATCTCTAAGGTACTAGATGTGTTGTTGCTACTAGGGAGAAAACAACAATCCTTTGTTCATAGAACAATCGTATTGTTTACTTTACACGCAATTCGTAAAGCAATAATCTGTTGCTTGCAACTTAATATTGGAGGGGGTTCGGATGATAACCTAAAGGTGGATTATTAGTAATAGATGCAGTTGGATGGCGGTCTATGTATAATGTTGTAATGCCCAATCAAGTCTCAAAGGAGTCAAGATGATTAGTATATGCTTGCATGCTTTCTCGATGTTTGTCAATTGCCCCGATGTAATTTGTTCACCCAGCATGTTATCTATCTTAAGGAGAGCCACCTCCAGTGAACTATGGATCCCGGTCCTTTTCTTTTACATACAATCTACAAACTGTTTACTGTTTTGTGTTTACTTTCTGCAAACTATTACTTCCTTCCATTTGATACGTTTAATCCTTTGTTTTCAGCAAAACACGGTGAGATTGACAACCTCATCGCAAGTTGGGGATAAAGTTCCGTGGTTGTGTTGTGCAGGTCTCCACGTTGCTACTAGTACCGGTAGTGCGCCCTGCCAAGGCTCAGCTAGCAACACCTTTGGGGTGTTTCCTTACTCCTACTGGTTCGATTAAACCTTGGTTTCATAACTGAGGGAAACTTGCTGCTGTGCTCATCATACCTTTCTCTTGGGGTTCCCAACGAGCTCTACATCAACACTGAGCCATCAAGCATTTTTCTGGCGTCGTTGCCGGGGAGTCAAGGACATCTTCACAAGGGGAGTCCCTCATAACCAATCTCTTTACTTTGTTATTTTTGTTTTGCTTAGTTTCTTTTTGTTTTGTTTGCTTGTTTTTTTATCAAAAACACAAAAAAATAGTTTTACTAGTTTGCTTTCTTTATTCAAAATCACAAAAAAAATAAGTCTTCTATACTTGTTACCTTCCCCTTAGCACACCATGTTGATCCCTAAATTCACCTTGAAAGACCTTTCAATAGGTAGTGGTTCTATAATTGGAAGAGATAATATTAAAGAATTCTTTAATCATGTTAGTAAACATGAGGATATTGAGGATAGATCCCTTGCAGAACTTGCTCCAAATTATGAAATTGCTGCAGCTTCTTTAGTTCACATGTTGGAAGCTAGGTTTGTTAACCTTAACCCCTAAATGCAAGTGATGTTTCTTAAACTTAAAGAAATTGAGGACCCTGAAAAGAGGAATTTTATTCTAGAAACTTTGTTTAAGGAATTCTATGATGTTGCCAAGGAAGCTAGAAAAGTCTTTGAACGTTTCAATATGCTAGGCTCATGCGTAGATGTTGTTGGTACACGAGAGAAGATGAACAAAACTGAACCTAATGGGGAGGAAACTAAGGTACCAATACCCTTTAAACTGGTAGCAATACATGAAGCCATAGAAAAGAATCTTGATTGGATTGTTCCTGAAAACCCTTTTGATGAAAATAGTGAACCTAAGAGCATTGCGAGAGGATCCTCTAGAACTTATTTGGATGATATACCTTGCCTTGTTGAAGATATTTCTGGTATTAATCTTAATGCCTTTTCATTTGAGAACACTTGATTCTTTCTTGCTTCTAATGCCTAACTTAAAGGCGTTAAAGAAAAGTAATTATTGGGAGATAACCCAAAAGTTTTAGATGAGTCTTGAAAGTAATAACCACTCTTTATCCTTTTTATTTGCTTTTTGTGCCAAGAGTAACCTCTAATGAGAGAGGAGTAATGATTTGGAAAGTTGTTGTCCCGAAACAGATTTCTGTACTTCACCGTAAAAATTCATGTAAAATCTCTGGACATCTTTTTGAGGCGTGAAGTTTTGTGCTTCTGCCCCAGGTTGTTATCTAACTTTCGTTAGTTCAACACTTTTTGATTTGAGCAACATAAGGTCTTTGAAAAAATTCGTCTTTACCCGTTGGTCTGTTTTGACAGATTTCTGCTATTTTCTGCATTTGCTTCTTGTTGGTTCCTTTTTGAGTTCTTTTGGAGAATTAAGCTTTTTGAGGGAAGTGCTACAATATCTAGTATTCTAGTGGAAGTTTATTGGTGTTAGAACTGAACCTTAAGACTTATTTATCTTGAGTGCACTAATGTTGCTAATAAAGATTGTGTGAAGTTTTGTATGAAGGAAAAATTTCAGGTGTATGGAAGGAATGAGTAATGAGATAAAGGATGGACTAAAGCTCAAGCTTGGGGATGCCACGCGTGTCACCCCAATAAATATCCAAGAAGTACAAGCGTCAAAGCTTGGAGATGCCCAAAACATCCCCTTCTTTATCAATAAAAATTCCAGGTTTCTTCCAAATACTTCATTTTTATTGTTTCATGCACAGTTGTGTTGTTCTTGGAGCGTCTTATTTTTCGTTTTTGTTTTGGTTTTTTGTTTGCTTGGTTTTCTTAGTTTACTGAATAAATTGGTTGGACCCTCTCTTTCATACATTGGTTTGCAAATAGTTTGGTTTGGTTTGGAAAAGAGTAGGAAAGTTCATGCTTATGTGGTAAAAAGAGCTCGTTTTTGACTGTGGCCTATGCTTTGTCATGCCATGCTTGATATTATTTTGGCTTTATGCTTAGTATTATTTTCTGTAGCATGACTTGTTATAAACAATTGAGATTCCTTAATGTGCCTTGGATGAATCATGCGTTGTTTTAGCATATTAAAGCATAGTATAGTGGTATTCTCCTTTGATGCTTTATTTGGGTTGACTTGGCGCATGCTCACACCATGTTATGAGTATACCAAGTCACCATAGCCTTTATGATCCTTTAGTTTTCAACTTGTAGTATCACTTTATGCTTTGATCAATGATGTTTGTCGCTCTACATGATTATGGCCATTATTGCTCTCTTAGTTTGTCGCTCCCAGTCTTTTGCTAGCCTCCACAACCAAGTATGAGTTCCACTCATGCATCCAACTCCCTAAACCAAGTTATTCCAAAGATTCCACCATACCTACCTATTATCTTATGCTATTCCAAGTATATTCATGCTTTTGTTTACCTTCCAAATTAAACTTGTTATGAGAAAACTAGTGATTAAAGCTCTCACGAACTTGATGGCACACTTTACTTTTTTGCATCTAATAAACTTGAACCATTGGGTCCTTCTTTGTTGCGTATATGCTTGCGTTTTATAAGTTGAAATTAGCAGAACCATGTATCATGGGGAACGCTTTCAACATTGCACTTGTACTTTGTACCCCGTTGATATCATGTTCTTTTGCCTACGGATCCCGGCGGTGTGAAATAAAAGTGGAACTTGTAAGATCATAGAGTTTGTATGTGTGTTAGCGAAACGCCTGGGCCGCTAGCCTAAGCCATGCATAATCATGGTGGAAACTTGCAGTAACACCATAATGAGCACTCTGTGAAGCATCCTCAATAAAAACCTATGCAAATAGCAAATAAAAAGATCGCTGAGATGCTCATTGTCTGCTTGCCTTGTCATTTTGATTATGGGATATCTCCTGTATCATGTGCAAGGGGTACCCCATTGGCGGTTCTTTATGATATACATGTACTTACAATGACAAGAGCTTACTTGTGACTAAAGTTGAGTAGCATGAGATTCGGTCTTCATAAGTAAGGGGCATGAGATTTTGGTTTATAACTTGTCAAGCATATCCTCTTAGTTGTGTCACTTTAACCTTAATCACCTTAAAGATGCTTATGATAGGGGCAATGAGAGTTGAAAGCTATAAGTACCATAATTTTTGGAAGCTCTTTATGAGACTTGAATCCCTACTTCCTTCTATGAAGACCTTTCTTCCACCATTATATTGAGTCTCCACCTTCTACCTTTATGCACCTACTTTGAGAGCATAGTGGCCATTCTTAGTTCTATGTGCATTGTCCCAAGACTAGTTGATTGATGCATAACTTGATATTGCTTGTTTTAAACTATTTGTATCTAGTCACTCTTATGAACTTTGAAGGTGTCCTATGCATTTATATTTGCTACTCTATGAGGGACAAACTGAATGCTATTATGCTATGTTTTCTTTATGTGAAACAAACAAACGTCTTGCAAAGCATTGTTATCCATGAATCTTTTGTTTGTGTCTTTTCATGTTGCATCATAGTTTCTTTGACTATTTCCATGCTTGGTTTTATCCACTTTCTTGTGTTTTGTCCATACTTTGGAGTACTTTTCATATGATTTTTTGGACTAATCTATTAACAAGAGCCATAGTGCCACCTGCCTGTTTTCTGCTATTTTTGGTTCCAAGAAAGTCATAAAATGAATATTCTCGGAATTGGACTGGACAAAAGCCAAAGTGCCAATTTTTCCGGAAGTCATAAGATGCCAGAATACGAGACAGAGAAGGTCTAGGGGCAGGCCACACCACCTGGCACAGGCCAGCTGGCCAGCGCCAGAGGTGGTCCGCCGACCCCAGCACCCCTCGGCCTCTCCTTTCGCCTATAAGATGCCCACGGGACGAAAACCCTAAGTACCCGATCAAAAATCTACAAAAGAGTCTGTAGCCGCCGTTATCTCCATCCTTAGACCGGGAGGGATCTGAAGCTCTTCCCGGCACCCTGCCGGAGAGGGGAATTCACCCTGGAGGCCTTCTTCATCACCATGCAAGCCTCTAGTGTGATGCGTGAGTAGTTCATCCTTGGACTACTGATCCATGTAGTAGCTAGATGACTGGTTCTCATCCTTTGTGCTTTCATGTTTAGATCTTGTGAGCTCCGATCATGATTAAGATCATCTATTTGTAATTCTGCATGTTGTGTTTGCGGGGATCCGATGGATATTGAGATGCTATTTCAGATTGATTATTGATTTTATTATGTCTTTGTTATTTGTGATCTTGCATGCTTTCCGTTGTTAGTAGCTATCTTGGCCAAGTAGATGCTAGCAACTCCAAGAGTTAGTATTTATGCTCGATAGTGGGTTCATGCCTCCGTAACTGGGAAGTGATGTAAATCTCTAAGGTATTAGATGTGTTGTTGCTACTAGGGAGAAAACAATAATCCTTTGTTCATAGAACAATCGTATTGTTTACTTTACCCGCAATTCATAAAGCAATAATCTGTTAATTGCAACTTAATACTGGAGGGGGTTCAGATGATAACCTGAAGGTGAATTATTAGTCATAGATGCAGTTGGATGACGGTCTATGTATAATATTGTAATGCCTAATCCAGTCTCAAAGGAGTCAAGATGATTAGTATATGCTTGCATGCTTTCTCGATGTTTGTCAATTGCCCCGCTGTAATTTGTTCACCCAGCATGTTATCTATCTTAAGGAGAGCCACCTCTAGTGAACTATGGATCCCGGTCCTTTTCTTTTACATAAAATCTACAAACTGTTTACTGCTTTGTGTTTATTTTCTGCAAACTATTACTTCCTTCCATTCGATACGTTTAATCCTTTGTTTTCAGCAAAACACCGTGAGATTGACAACCTCATCGCAAGTTGGGGACAGAGTTCTGTGGTTGTGTTGTGCAGGTCTCCACGTTGCTACTAGCACCGGTAGTGCGCCCTGCCAAGGCTCAGCTAGCAACACCTTTGGGGTGTTTCCTTGCTCCTACTGGTTCGATTAAACCTTGGTTTCATAACTGAGAGAAACTTGCTGCTGTGCTCATCATACCTTTCTCTTGGGGTTCCCAACAAGCTCTACATCAACACTGAGCCATCACCCCATATTGTACCTTACTTATTTTTTCTGTACTAATATAGTTGACATACAACTTTTTGATATTTAAATTGTGAGAGAGAATGTATTGAGCGCATCAAAACTATATATAATAGATGCTTTGTTATGTTGAGATTGACTTTTTTAATATTAATTAACTATATTATTTCTCACCACAAGGTTCTTGCCAGGACAGAGGAGACCAATGATGTGAAAAGATGAACCACAAACAACAGCACAACAGTGATGGTAAATAAAAAGCGAATATGAAACCATACTATCGTTAAGCATATTTCTCATATCCCATAGAAACACACTGGTATTTAGCTAATCCCATGACGACAAAACGGGTGATAGGGGATACGAGCTAAGTAAAATCTTTGTCATAAGAGATATTTGTCAAGGTGTTGCATATGATGTCAAATTATGGGTTTTAAAATTGCATTTTAAGCAATGGGAATTTTCCTGCTTTTGGAATAACATGTGGCTATCTATTGAGATGTAGGTGAATTTCTCATGTCTATTTTGTTAACATGTGTGACAAGAAAAAACATGAATGATCCGTGACAACGCACGGGCATTCAGCTAGTAATAATAAAAGGAGGAAGGTTTCTCTCCTCGTCCGTTGGAGTGTGCTTTCGTCCATCATGAAAGACATTTTCGTAAGTCATACAAGTCTACATTAGGTCGGGCTTTGGCTTGGATGGTCAGTGTGCCAAGTCGTGGTCGGTTAGGACTCCTTAATTGCCGTGTGAGGTTGTAGTTGATTCTTCTGTTTGGTGTATGGGCAGCAGGCAGCAAGGAAAGTGCCAATCTACTATACTTCCCTACTTGGTTCTATTTCGAGTGAAATGCATCAATGGTCCTAGAAGTTGCTGGCAATGTCTAAAATGGTCCTCAAACTCGGAAAATGCATCAAAACAGTCCTAAAACTTGACCTTGATGTCCATATACGATCCTAAATACGTATAGAGGTGACGTGCGTGGAGAGAGCCATTTGCAACTATCCTGACCCGACCAAATCAGTCCACCGTCGTCTTTGTTTTCTGTGTTCCTTCACATAGAGCTCGACTTGAGCGGCCACAGCGGAAAAACATATGATCGACGCCCTAACAAATTGTTTCACTCTAGACCCTGGTCCTGTGCTACCGTATACGTCCACGCAATATACAGTGGCTTAGGCCATCCCAACGCCCCCGGCAAACGGACTCCACGCATCCGATCGCGTCCTCCGAGGCCAAGGCCCAACATCTACCAGCAAACGGACCGGACAGCACGACGCGGTCCGATTCGGTGTAAACCGGACCAAAACCTGTGGCTGGTTTGCAAGGCTTGGACGCCGGTCTCGTCTGGGGCGGTCCACAACTTGGTCCGCGCGTCATACATACATAATCGCTAAATAACTGACTGTCATTGCATAAACTTCTGAGCCCGCGCGTCATACGTACAAAATTACTAATATAATTAATTACTAACTAAATTAAGAATCGGCCCTGTCCTGGACGGAAGCTACGGCTTTGGCTGCATACCACGGACGCAAGGCTGCGGCCTTGGCCTTTATTGCCTGACTCCGGCGGTGGCGCGTCAGGGACTCCACCTCCCTCAGCCCGGCCGTCGTTGGCATGCGCGGTTGCACGCCGCTCTCACCTCCTGGTTGGCGGAGGCTAGGAGCACCTCTCGTTGGGCTACTCGCAACCACCGCAGTATGCAAGGTGGCCGCGTCCAAAGACCTCCGCCACCACCTCCCGTTTGACCGCCACATGCACATCCACCAGGTCCTTCCGTTGGGCGGCGGCATTCTTGGCCAAGGCCGCCAGCTCGCCCCATTTGGCGGTGGCCTTGGACAAGACGCTGCCCAAGGCCGTGGCATCGACCGCCTCCTAATCGTCCTGCCGCTGGCGCTCCTCCTCCATCATGGCTTCGGCGACGAGTCGGGCGATCTTCTCGGCCGCCAGCGATTGTTGCGCCTCCCTAGCCTTGAAGGCCGTGTACAGCTCGCGGACGTACTTCTCCAAGACGTAGTGCGCGGTGTCGGTGCTATCGACTTTGCCCTTCGCCGCCTCCGCCTCGGCCTGCGCCTCCTCGGCATGCGACACCAACTCCGCCTCGCTCGGCACCAACTCTCCCATGTCCTTGTTGCCCTCCGAAGATTCACTGGCGCCCGGAGGGGAAGGAGGAGAAGGGGGGTACGCGGTGAGGGCGAACTTGCTGAGCTCGGCCCAGGTCACAGGGAGGCCGTCAATGGCGAGGGATGGAGGGAACGGCGAGGGAGGGGTTGGTGTTGGTGCTTCGTCCCGGCGACCAGCCCCAATCTATATTCGCGGGGCTCGGCGGGAACGTCGAGCGAGAAGGGATAGCCGGGTGGGAAATGATGCAGCCTAGGCGGGAAAGGCCGGGGCCAGCGGACGGGAACTGGAGTTCTGGCGGGACAATCGTCGGCCACCGTTAGCGTTGATCCTCCCGTCAGCTCGAGCTTGATGGCTCCCGGCAGACAAGAGTGCCCGCATATAGGGTAGCCGGTTGGGGGTACAGGCCACCGCAACCGGGCTAACCCCAGACGGCCTATCCTCCACCCCGCAAATGGACCGATTCGGACGAAACCGATATCCGAAATATAGGGCCTGTTGGAGTTGGCCTTATGCATGAACCGATCCTACATGGACGTTGTCCGTGTCTACCTTAGTGTGCTATTGTAACTACCGTCAACAATTCATTATGCAAAACCTATTCCATCAGCTTGATTAGGCCGATGTGGTATTGTGATTTGATCGGCGTTGTAATTGTACATCGTCACTTTAGTGTACTGTGTTGTGTTGGCTGTGGCAACGTGCTCAGGCAAAAAGCATGCTTGCGGCTCGCTGCACTAACCGAGCCTATACAGCTGCAGCGTCGCGTACACCATCACCACCGGCCGCCAATTAGTCGCCCGTCGCACCGGCCATTTGTCAATTGCATTGAAGCCACGTCCCCTCTATACATATCCAGGACCGTATATGGATATTAAGGACAAGTTCTAGGACTGTTTTCATGCATTTTCTGAGTTTAAGGACCATCTTAGACATTGCCGACAAGTTCTAGGACTGCTGATGCATTTCACTCGTTCTATTTCTGTTCGGTGTTTACGTACTACTTCCGTTAACTTTTGCCTTTGGTGGTTTGTGCGTGTTTAAGGCTCATCCCTAGCCGCGGGAGAAACTCGTCACCACAGACAATTCCCTGCATCGACGGGTGGGAGCTCATAGTGGGTGTCCTCTACCTCGATGGTCACAGCATACGGGGACCGATGGTCGCTTGAGTGGCAGTCGTCGACAGGTTAAGCGGCAGCGGACGGCCGCGACCGCGACGGTTGGTTGTGCCGCTTGATTCCAATGTCGAGAGCGCTCGCTGTGTCCAGGACTATGTACACACCAACGACAGCGCTCGGGAACACGTCCTCGCACGACGGAGAGGCATGGTTTGGGTGTGACGTTGAGCCACGTTCGTGCTCTATCGTCCCACTGCGCCGGCTCCGCCTCCCTGTCCGCAAGCTGCTCGATGTTATGGTATGCTGGCGCCCGCATCCATCCGCTCGGTGCCTGCGCACACCGACGCACGTCTGCGCCCCACCATTATTTCTCCATTGCCTGCTAGCTAGCTGCGCATAGGCATAACACGACATCCATCTAGCGGTTGCTTAGCTCACGTGATGCATTTGTGCTTGCTGAATTCCAGAAGGGCGTTGCGTTGCTGCTGATGCTTAAAGGGTGCGAGCCATTGCTGCGCGGCGCTACCTGCTGCCATCCCTGATGAGGTACGTTGAGTACTGAGTAGAAGGCCTTCGAGCTCTTCTGAGATATCCTGGAGGTGGCGGTCGACAGGGCAGTGTGCCGCCGTCCGCCGACGGCCAACCCGCAGTATCCCGCGTTAGACGTGGCCTACTCGCCATCGGCCGCAATATTGCTAACAAGTGGTCTGGCCTTGACCAGCCGATGGATATGACACATATAGAACTATGATGTGGGTCCAAGTCAAATTTCCCGGGTTTGACCTGCCACGTCAGCGAATTCTAGCTCGAACGGCTTAAGATTTAAAATAGATCGAGATTTAAAAGCTTGGTGTGCTAAATTTGGGGATTGGAAGTTTGAGGTTCGATTTATCTTTCATCTACAAGTTCAAGATTTATTTTAGACATTTTTAGGAGAACTTCGTCCGATGGATGCAACCGTCGATGATGCATCCTTTATATCTGTACCCTGAGCGAGCTCCAAGCCCGACTTCCGAGAGTGCTGCACCGGACTTCCGCTACCAACAAACCAAATTAGGAGACTTCACTACTCGAGCATGTCGTGTTGCGTGGTGCAGAAGCCATGAATATTGATTGGCTGCAGAGCGTTCTGCGTCAGCCACACACGCAACTCGCATCCGGCCCACCGCCAGGGCCAGGGCTTCCTCGAGTCGAAGCGGCGTGTGGGATGCACCCTCAAGGCCGGATATGCTTGTCCTCCATCGACCTCGCAAGTGACGTGGATCACCTCGCCAACGTGAAATTAAACTTAGCTCTGATGACAACAACAATGACTTGAAGGATCCATTAAGGGAAGTGACTGAGTCTGCTTCTCCTGATGTGCACGCACATATGCCTGATTGCTGGCCGAATATAATCTCCGATATGTGGAGATACGATGGAATTTGTAGGGAGCATATCACTCTAAGAAAACAGACCTTTGGTCCAGGGGTATTAGCCCGGTTTTGCTACAAATCGGGACTAATGCCTCGGTCCAACGGCTAGAACTGGCCCTAGGGTGGTGCACTAGCCCTTCGAACGATTATTAGCCCCGGGTCGCAGAACAAACCGCTAAAGGATTAGGCAGGCTGTGTAACACCCCGTCCACTCGCCTGGGTGTCACTCTGTAGCTTAATAGGATATCTAGACCGCCCATTGCATCAACACTAGTCTTTTTCACAGACTTTGTTCTCACTGCGCACCTTGCTACCCACTTTCCTATTCGGTCACCCATCCTAGAATTGCTCTAGGCCAAGCACGCTTAACCTTAGAGTTCTTTTTGAATGAGCTTCTGAAAAAGAAGTTATAACTTGTTGATATGGGTATCCTATCAATCCTATTAAGCCATGTGCCTGGATCTCACATACACCCACCCTTTAAAAGATCGATGCCCTCATCGATCAAGCACACACCCCAGAACGCGTTCCTCTTGGCACGCGTCAGCGTCTAGTGCCTAAGACATGTGCCATGTCGTGTCCACTCTGGGCCACACGCGCCATGCTCCACATGTCCCGCCACTGACCCGCACACACCCGTGTAATCGCAAGGGTCGGCTCTGATACCACTTGTAACACCCCGTCCACTCCTGGGCCCGTGGGGTGTCACTCCTGGCAGATTAATAGGATATCTAGACTGGCCCCACAGACCAATACTAGTCTTTTCTACGCACTTTGTCCTCACTCGTGCGCACCCGGTTATCCACTTCCCGGTCGGTCACCCATCCTAGAATTGCTCTAGGCCAAGCATGCTTAACCTTAGAGTTCTTTTCGAATGAGCTTCCGAAAAAAAAGTTGCAACTTGTTGATATGGTATCCTATCAATCCTATTAAGCCATGTGCCTGGATCTCACATACACCCACCCTTTAGAAGATCGATGCCCTCATCGATCAAGCACACCCCAGGAACGTTCTCTCTTGGCACGCGTCTGTGTGTCCAGTGCCGGCACATGTGCCATGTCGTCTCCACTCCGGGCCACACGCGCCATGCTCCACATGTCCCGCCACTGACTCGCACACACCCGTGTAATTGCAAGGGCCAGCTCTGATACCACTTGTTAACACCCCGTCCACTCCTGGACCCGTGGGGTGTCACTCCTGGAAGCTTAATAGGATAAACACTAGTCTTTTCTGCGCACTTTGTCCTCACTCGTGCGCACCCGGTTACCCACTTCCCGGTCGGTCACCCATCCTAGAATTGATCTAGGCCAAGCATGCTTAACCTTAGAGTTCTTTTCGAATGAGCTTCCGAAAAAGAAGTTGCAACTTGTTGATATGGGTATCCTATCAATCCTATTAAGCCATATGCCTGGATCTCACACCAGGTCGGGCGCCAGACCATTTAGTCCCGGTTTGTTATACGACCCGGGGCTAAAGGTGTACCTTTAGCCCCGGTTCTGGACATGAATCGGGGCTAAAGGTCTGGCTATATCTTCTTCCCCTGCCCGAGCCACCATTCAAGCTGGTGGCTCTCCTCTCTCTCTCTCTCTCTCTCTCTCTCTCTCTCTCTCTCTATCTCTCTCTCTCTTTCTTGCTTCAAGCTCGAGTTCATGCCCTTTTTTCCTCAAGATTTGTCTATATTTTGTGGTGCCCCATCTATCCAAAGGTTCTAAAAGGTGAGCAACTTCATCCTTTGAACTCTCATTGCTATATTAGCTCATTTCATGCTCTATCTTATAGATGGATTTGTGGATTTAGTTTGGTAGTAATTTTTGCAATGATAGCATGAGATCGATGTTTAGATTCTATCTATCTTGTATTAATGTAAGGAACTCTAAGGTAAATATCACAATATGTGGATTCTATCTATATATATCTTGTTTTGGCACATAGTCTCGAAATTTGATTTTAGAAGTACACACATTGTAGCATCCCAATTGTCTAACAATTGTAATGCTACTTGGTCTAGTAATATAATGGCTACTTCATATATATAATTGTTGCATCATAATTATATCATGCTCATGTCATCATGCCACCTTGCATTTGAGCATCATATAAAACCCCTTTTTGTTTGGTTCTTATCTCATATGCATTGTTAATTGTATTTGCCTCTTGATATTGTATTTGGGTCTTGATATATTGTTTAATGCCCAAGTTGAGTTGGGGGCATATCTCTTATTAACTCCACCACCTTTCTTTCACCACCTTATAATTCCACCATCCAACCAAATATGAGCTTTGCACTTTATTTGGGTTTTACCTCTAGCTCATGTGGGTTGGGATGGATCCAATTCTACTTCCCACATGCTCTCATCTTAGCATCATGTTGTTTCCACATCATTGATATATGAGAGCCACATGGCCACCTTTGCATGCCTTGTGAGTGGAACCCTTTTTCCTAGCTTCCATATGGATTATCATGGATTTATGCTCATGTTGGGGTATTATTGGGACTACTAAACATCTAGTGGAATAAACACACTAGCAAGTACCAATTATAATCAAATATGATCATCTCCATCTATTCCACTTGGGACTTTCCTTTAAATTCTTGCTTGGCTTTATTCCACTTGTGGAATGTTTAAGATTAATGCCATGTGATATTATTGTCTCACAAAATAAACATGGCATTAAATATTTTGCATGGGCCATGCAAGAACCACCTTTTACTTGTCCTTTGGATTTTATTTGAATTTTGAGTGAATCTAAACCACACATCCTCTCTCTCTCTTTTCCACATGCTCTTGCTTGATCTATGTTTGGAGCATGCTAGCTCTAAAACCCTAGATCTCACCCTCTCTTTTCTTAGCTTGATCTAGTTGGAGCTTGGCATGTGCTTGGCTTGATCTTGACTAAGGCAAAACCCTAGCTACCATACCACTCATCGCTCTTACCTCACCTCTCTAAACCATACCCCATCTAACCCTAACCCTCACATCCCCCTCTCACCTAAACCCTAAACCGAGCCTACCCTAGATCCATCTACCCCCTCACCTCTCGGCCTCTCTCTCTCTCTCTATCTCCCTGCCAGGCCGGCCCCACCTTGCAGCCTCTCTGCCCTCCCCCACCTCTTTCTTTGGCTTCAAGACAAGGAGAAAAGTAGAGAAGAGAAAACCTAGCCCGATCCCCCCTCTCCTCACCTTTTCTCCAAGCCACCACCCCCATGTGCTCCTTCCTCCCCTCTCTACCCCAACCACCCGAGCTCACCGTGACCTCTCGGATCGGGACCCGGAGGCGCCCAAGCCCTCACCTTCTCCTTCTTCCTCCCTAGCCACCATGGACATCTCCTCCTCCTAACCCTAGCCACGACTTCCTCTGGACCTCTGTTCGGGACGCTAAGCCGAGCTTAGGGGCACCAAGACTTCCCGCCTCTTCACTGTCAGCTGACCGGCAGCAGCGCCTGGACCTCGCCGGAGCGCCGCCGTCGCCACCATGCCGAGAGGGAGACGACGAAGCCGTCCGCGAGCCCGCCGTCAGATCCCCTCCACCTCCACGCAAACAACCACGCCAGCGACACCGCTGTGAGTCCCTGCAGCTCCTAGACATCCCCTTCTCCTCTCTAGATCGCCGTAGCTCCGCCGCCCTCCGACGAACGCTCTGCGCGCGCGCCGCGCGTCGCGCTCTGGCAGCAGCAGCTTTTCCCGCCTCTATTCCTTGCCGTGTCTCGTGCGCTCTATCCCTCCTCCGGCGATGCCGCCTGTAGAAAAGTTGTAGCCCGTGGTGTCGTCTTCGTCTTTTGTTTTTACCGCGATGCGTTTCTCCCAGCGGATTCGTCGCCACCGTCGACGGAAAGCAGCCGGATCCGCCGCCGGCAGGACTTTTCCGTCAGCGCGTGCAGCCACAGCCGACGTCGTTTTGCGCTTAGCCCCCTGTAGTTTTTCCCGCCTCAACCCGAGCTCCCTAGTGCCCCACCCGCCAGCCTCAGCGCCCTTTTGCAAAGAAACCCCCTGGAAAAGTATAGCCATCACGAACCGATCCCTCCCCGCGTCCTGGGATCGCCCACGTGGCGTGCGCCATTGGCGCGCCAAATGAGTGGCCCGTCGAGCGGTCCCGGCCAGTCTCGATGGTATTGCCTAGCCCATGTAAAACGTTTTTACACTGTGTCTTGAGTCAGCCTAGCCCCACCTGTAAGTGTCTGTGGCTAGAACTGGTCTGTGTGACAAAAGATTTTCCGTTTTCTGTTTTAATTCAAATCTTTTCCAAATTATTTCAAATTCAAAATTCAAATCTGTTTTAATATAACTTTTCAAATACAAATCCAAATAATGCTTATAATATATGTTTCGAAATCAGAAAAATATGAGGAATTTAAATATGCCATCCAAAATATATTTTGGACACTTTATTTTTCCAAGCTGATTAAAATTACAACAAAATGCCCTTTTACCGTAATTAATTAATAACTTTTGTTTTATAACTCCAAATTTAACAAATGATATGTCTAAAATGATTAGCTCGACGAGACCTTTCTGTTTATGCATTCCATCATCAGTTTTGCAGCATGCATCATATAAATATAATGTGTACAGCAACTAATATGAGAATAAAATGGGCCCAAAACTCAATAAAATGTTTAATCTTGTATCTCACACCTCACCATGCCATGCTACATTAATGCCATGCAAAATTGTGCATCATTCATCATGGCATGATTGTTTGCTTGTCGCATTTAATTCATATGCTTGTGCACTTTATTTATGTTGGCCCTTGTTTGTTTGGTTCTTCTTCGAATAGACTTGACGGGGGATATATCAAGATACCCAGCACTACCCAGATCCTTCTCTTGCTTCAATCGAGCTGCCAGCAAGCACTACCACATGCTTGCATACATATAGTACCTATTGCCTCTATCTTATTCTTGCATCATTGAGTCATGTTGCATTAATCTGAATCCCAAGTATTGCATAGCCTTTACTTTTAAACCCCACCGAAGCTTGTTCCTCCATCCCATGAGCCATTACTACAGGAGTTGTTTGAGCCATGCGAGTCGTAGAACAGCATGTGTAGGGTATATGAGTGTCTGATGGATAATGAGGTACCTATACAACTTAACCTGAGTAGTAATGGGATAACTAATGAAAGTGGCATCGGTGAGCCATATTCGCTATTTGGTTTTTCAGGCTCACTTGTGTCCTGTAAGACCCCGAGTACTTGATTCCTGTTCCAAGAATATTCGCGCTATCCACATCCGGGAGGCTTATGAACCCCCCTGAGCCAGAGCTTGATTCATTCTTATTTCTTGGGGCCACAAACTAGTTTGAGGTTTTATTTACTATCCTGTACTTATGCCATGCTTTACTGTTTTATTTAAAATTGTGCGAGGTCTTTCGCATCTTATTTTGGAAAGCGGAGTGTTTTCGCGGTATCGACAAGCCCAGTCACACTTTCGGGTTCCTAGTCGTTTACAGCCACTGACGCAAACCTTGAGTCCGTCTCGGAGTCGGCTAACTCCGTATGGTAGCTTAATGGGGTGGCCCCTGAAATATTTCTGAACTGTGATCGCTTTATCGTGGCCTCGTTGGGTTTTGATTTGGTTTTTCCGAGGTTGATCGAGTGTGTGTTGCTATTTATGCACCCTCAGGTAAAACTTTCTGAAAGCCGTGTCCGCGGTTAAGGACGACTTGGAGCACAGTTTCTCGATCATAGACAAGCATAACTAAAGTACCGCTTTTAATTTGACTGGACTAGGTACCTGACTAGTAATTAGTACAACACTCATGGAATGGATAATAAAACTGCCAACGGATGGGGGGGGGGAATGTTCATCCGCTTCCTCGTCGGTAAGCGAGGAGGAGGATGGATCTGTGGATATTACCATTATTACTGTAATAACTGTTGTTATTAATTCACGGACATCAGTCTATCTCTGGTTAGGCGGATGGTTAGCGAGTATCTATAGAATTGTTAGGGTTTATCTTTTGCTGCAATTGCGTCACCCCAGGTTGCGTCCCCTTTAGCAGCATAAAGACTTGCTGAGTACCCCTAGGGTCTCACACGATAAATTATTGGTTCAGATGAACAGGTACGCTCTCATGATGGATACTGGGTGGAAGAGACGGACGGTGTGGGCAACGATCATTCGGTGTAGAGATTCCGGGAACGGGGATCCGTGAGATCTGTGGGTGTGATCTGCTTATTTATGGGGCATCTTATGCCGATTTGCTTCTTATCCGTACTCGGATTTTGTCTCCGCTTCCGCCTGATACTCTGTTGACTGATGTATGAGGAGATATCCTAAACTATTATATCTATCTAGGATATTTGGATCTTGCCGTATGGCGTTGCTATATTTCCTTTCTTTTTAGATGGAATGGCTCTGATGTACTGTTGTATGGTGGCTTGCGTACATACTCATTTATGTATGTAGTTGATCCCTTCGCCTGCCGATTACGCCGCCCGTTCTTGTCCCGATGTTTGGAAATGGTTAGGACGGCCGAAAGGTCTACCTGTGAGTGGCATTTGGGCCCCACCGTACTATTTTAACCATTTCCCCTCATCCAGACTTGTAACTAGGAGCGTAATTCACCGAGGTAGTTACAATTGGTATCAGAGCCATCCCAACCTTCAGGGTCTCAGCCAAATGGTCGTTGTCTGTCTAGCAAATATTTTGGTAGCTATGTATACTAGGGAAAAACAAAACGTGAGAGTAGGACTGCTTCCACTTTTCTTCTTACCCAACCATCCACCTTTTTCTGGTAAGGAAGTGTAACGTTTTCAATCCTCTTCTTAAAATTCAAACTAGGATTCACGTGTTCTGGGTTTCCGTAGTACCATAGGTTGTGTGTTAGTGTGTGTGTGAGAGTAATTCCTTGTATATCTGTTGCATCCGATTTGTTATCTCAATCTGCCTTTGGTTATCAACTGTTGGTACATCCCATACCGACAGGCTTTTGCAAAACCGGCGCGATCTGTCTGACTCCTTGTGAACCCGTGCCATCTTCTTAAGGGTGTTCTTCCTTCTAGCAACTCCTCTTTCTGTGAAAGCATCAGTTGCTAATCTCTTCCTGATAAGTGATTTTGCGCATCTATTGGTATTTTAATGCCGAAAAATGCGATTTTTTTCTTTCATACATCTGTGTTTCCACACTCCTTTTCAGTCGTGTGTGAAACATTATCTATCTCCCTTTTATCAGCATGTCCATGCTAACTCATTCTTTTGTCACCGGCGCTTAATCCTAGAGTTTCATTTCATCTCCAATTCTCTTGGGCTAATTACATAACATGTGTCGATCCGATGCTGGTGATTGTAATTTGGTTCTCAGCATAGCTATATGACACTTATCATGAGTGGAACATGGAAAATGCTATCAACACTATCCTCCAAATGGTGACGGTTATCTCCTGTGATTTTGAGTACACCGTGATCATATCTATGCATATTCAAGCATCTTTGGCAAACCGGAGTTTCTCAAAGCACTACGGCGGTCTATCATCTGTCCATCCTTCTGCACATCTTTTTGAACTCCATATCTGCACAATTCTCCTGGATACGAGGGAATTGCATCTTTTCGTCTCTGGTAGCTTTGCTTAAGGTATGAGCTATCATCGGTTCTTAACCAAGATCTCTTTATCTTTGTAACCGGTGATTCGATCGACAATGTGAACCAGGTGTCATCTCTTTTTCTTCCGAAGGACCAGATAATCTATTCTTCCAGTGCATCTTCTTCAACACGAACCCGTGCTCTTAATATTGATCTTTCTAAGAGCGTTGAGCTCAGGAAGTGTTCGAGCATTTGTTCGTTTCTCGCCTTTTTGAACTTGATATTCTGGGAATATCTTGTTAATCCATGGTGGTATATGTTGATAATATGCTTGCCTATTCGATATCAATGGAAGGACATGGAAGATCATCTGTGTCTCTTTCTCTCAAGCTTCGTGAGCACTGCCTGTGTGCAAAGTCTCAAAGCGTGAATTCTGGCTTCTTGAAGTCACCTATCTCGACCACGTCCTTCTGCTAAATACATTGCTTCAATCCTGGAATTAGCAAGTCCATTGTTAATTCCATCCTCCATCTTCAACCAAACCCGGAGTTTTTCCTTGTTGGCAAGTTATCATCGTCGTTTCGCTAAAGCTTTTCCTCAAGACCGCTAAACCTCTCTCAATCTTTTCAAGAACAACATGGAGTTCTTTTCACCTCTATCTCGTCAAGTAATCTCTTGAAACCCTCTCGCTCTATCGTCTATGCTCAATCCACCGGAGGCCATGAAGACCTTCCAGATCTTGTATTCCTTCTGTCCAAGATGGTGCTATCTTTTTCTTTATTTGTGGAATCTTGCAGTTGTCTCCATGATCTTACTTCATATCTTACCGGTGGCTGGATATTTATGATATGACGACAACATCATCACCCTTATCTATCTTGGATCCGGTGAATCGTTTGCATCTATCCTTGTTTTCTAACGAAGTTCCATGAGTTTTTGTCAATACCTTCAGTCTGTTTCGGTAGTTGGGTTGCATGGTTTTCTTATTCATGTGCGGAGTAATGCTTTGAGTGCGGGATGGAGTAGCTACCATACCACTACTCTTATCATTCGCTCTTGTACATTGAATTGGTGAATTAATGTGATTTCACTCATTCCACGGAAGTTAGAAGTGGCCTTTATCCCTCGATACTTTTACTTCCGTCCTTGTTTTTCCGGAGTGCTCTCTCGAAGAAGGTAATCAATAATCTCTTGTTGGTGGTCTGTCTATTCTAGCTGGAGCAAAATCATCAATTATCTGGTGGAAACAAACGCAAACTCTTTTTCTATCCTCGTCTTTTTTTACCGGTGCTCGACATCCACAAACAAGATGAAAGGAAACTATCTCTCTTCGCTTCATCAATCCTTTTTCTGTGGTAAAGCCAATTATGGTGGATGCCATCAGCCACAAATCTATTGCGTTAGCCTCAAGGCTAAGGAAAGCAATAAGTATCTCTACAATAAACTCCAGATCTTCCATATTCTTTGCTTCTCGGGATTCCACCATGATCTAGTTTCACATCCGTCTCTGGAAGTTATATCCGCGCACCTCAATTGCGTGATCCTTTGGGTTCTTACCGGCGCAAGAAGAATCTAATCCGACGATGTCTAACTAAATCTTTACGTTCATATCAAGAGGCTCTATTGTTTGAAGGCAATATTGTTTCCGTACTTCATTTCTCAAATCCGAGAGAAGATACGATGCTATTGTCATAGTGGTTCAAACCTCTCCAACCTAGCTCTTTTCTTCCGGCGAGATAAAGATCCATCCTCTCTAGTAGCGGTAAATCTCTAATCTTAACGGTGTGTCTTTCTTTATCCATGATACATCATCTTTTCCGTTCCTTTCACAAGTGGTTCTTTTTCTTTTATCATGTTTCTTGGGAAACCGGAGCTATGTCCGTCCTGTCCTTCTTGTCTCACGACAATCCTTCAACTCTTCTATCCGTTGTTCTTGAAGCAAAACGCAAGACTCGCAACAAGTCTAGCAAGTTTTGCAAGGTGTAGTGGTCGCATCATTTCGTTCTTCATCGTCTTGGGAACGTGAGGGTCACCTTCGTTCCGAACACCCGCCTCTCCTTGTGTTGTTTTCCTTTTCCTAGGAATCTCGAGGCGAGATTCTTGTTTAGTGGGGGAGAGTTGTAGCATCCCAATTGTCTAACAATTGTAATGCTACTTGGTCTAGTAATATAATGGCTACTTCATATATATAATTGTTGCATCATAATTATATCATGCTCATGTCATCATGCCACCTTGCATTTGAGCATCATATAAAACCCCTTTTTGTTTGGTTCTTATCTCATATGCATTGTTAATTGTATTTGCCTCTTGATATTGTATTTGGGTCTTGATATATTGTTTAATGCCCAAGTTGAGTTGGGGGCATATCTCTTATTAACTCCACCACCTTTCTTTCACCACCTTATAATTCCACCATCCAACCAAATATGAGCTTTGCACTTTATTTGGGTTTTACCTCTAGCTCATGTGGGTTGGGATGGATCCAATTCTACTTCCCACATGCTCTCATCTTAGCATCATGTTGTTTCCACATCATTGATATATGAGAGCCACATGGCCACCTTTGCATGCCTTGTGAGTGGAACCCTTTTTCCTAGCTTCCATATGGATTATCATGGATTTATGCTCATGTTGGGGTATTATTGGGACTACTAAACATCTAGTGGAATAAACACACTAGCAAGTACCAATTATAATCAAATATGATCATCTCCATCTATTCCACTTGGGACTTTCCTTTAAATTCTTGCTTGGCTTTATTCCACTTGTGGGAATGCCTAAGATTAATGCCATGTGATATTATTGTCTCACAAAAATAAACATGGCATTAAATATTTTGCATGGGCCATGCAAGAACCACCTTTTACTTGTCCTTTGGATTTTATTTGAATTTTGAGTGAATCTAAACCACACACATCCCTCTCTCTCTCTTTTTCCACATGCTCTTGCTTGATCTATGTTTGGAGCATGCTAGCTCTAAAACCCTAGATCTCACCCTCCCTCTCTTTTCTTAGCTTGATCTAGTTGGAGCTTGGCATGTGCTTGGCTTGATCTTGACTAAGGCAAACCCCTAGCTACCATACCACTCATCGCTCTTACCTCACCTATCTAAACCATACCCCATCTAACCCTAACCCTCACATCCCCCTCTCACCTAAACCCTAAACCGAGCCTACCCTAGATCCATCTACCCCCTCACCTCTCGGCCTCTCTCTCTCTCTCTATCTCCCTGCCAGGCCGGCCCCACCTTGCAGCCTCTCTGCCCTCCCCCACCTCTTTCTTTGGCTTCAAGACAAGGAGAAAAGTAGAGAAGAGAAGACCTAGCCCGATCCCCCCTCTCCTCACCTTTTCTCCAAGCCACCACCACCCCTATGTGCTCCTTCCTCCCCTCTCTACCCCAACCACCCTAGCTCACCGTGACCCTCTCAGATCGGACCCAGGAGGCGCCCAAGCCCCTCACCTTCTCCTTCTTCCTCCCTAGCCACCATGGCCATCTCCTCCTCCTAACCCTAGCCACGACTTCCTCTGGACCTCGCTGTTCCGGGGGACGTCAAGCCGAGCTAGGGGCACCAGTACCTTCCCCCGCCTCTTCACCGTCGCCCTGGACCGGCAGCAGCGCCTGGACCTCGCCGGAGCGCCGCCGTCGCCACCATGCCGAGAGGGAGACGACGAAGCCGTCCGCGAGCCCGCCGTCAGATCCCCTCCACCTCCACGCAAACGACCACGCCGGCGACACCGCTGTGAGTCCCTGCAGCTCCTAGACATCCCCTTCTCCTCTCTAGATCGCCGTAGCTCCGCCGCCCTCAGCTTTTCCCGCCTCTGTTCCTTGCCGTGTCTCGTGCGTTGTAGCCCTCCTCCGGCGATGCCGCCTGTAGAAAAGTTGTAGCCCATGGTGTCGTCTTCGTCTTTTGTTTTTACCGCGATGCGTTTCTCCCAGCGGATTCGTCGCCACCGTCGACGGAAAGCAGCCGGATCCGCCGCCAGGAATTTTTCGTCCGCTTAAAAAGACCATGCCAAGCGTCGTTTTGCGCTTAGCCCCCTGTAGTTTTTCCCGCCTCAACCCGAGCTCCCTAGTGCCCCACCCGCCAGCCTCAGCGCCCTTTTGCAAAGAAACCCCCTGGAAAAGTATAGCCATCACGAACCGATCCCTCCCCGCGTCCTGGGATCGCCCACGTGGCGTGCGCTTCTTTGGTAACGCCTGGCGATGTAACGTCGCCCCGGTCCCTTGATCGGTCTCGATGGCTAGCCCATGATGTAAAACGTTTTTCTTGCTGAGTCAACCTGGCCCCACCTGTAAGTGTCTGTGGCTAGAACTGGTCTGTGTGACAAAAGATTTTCCGTTTTCTGTTTTAATTCAAATCTTTTCCAAATTATTTCAAATTCAAATCTGTTTTAATATAACTTTTCAAATACAAATCCAAATAATGCTTATAATATATGTTTCGAAATCAGAAAAATATGAGGAATTTAAATATGCCATCCAAAATATATTTTGGACACTTTATTTTTCCAAGCTGATTAAAATTACAACAAAATGCCCTTTTACCGTAATTAATTAATAACTTTTGTTTTATAACTCCAAATTTAATAAATGATATGTCTAAAATGATTAGCTCGACGAGACCTTTCTGTTTATGCATTCCATCATCAGTTTTGCAGCATGCATCATATAAATATAATGTGTACAGCAACTAATATGAGAATAAAATGGGCCCAAAACTCAATAAAATGTTTAATCTTGTATCTCACACCTCACCATGCCATGCTACATTAATGCCATGCAAAATTGTGCATCATTCATCATGGCATGATTGTTTGCTTGTCGCATTTAATTCATATGCTTGTGCACTTTATTTATGTTGGCCCTTGTTTGTTTGGTTCTTCTTCGAATAGACGCTGAGCAGGGGATATATCAAGATACCCAGGAGCACTACCCAGATCCTTCTCTTGCTTCAACTGAGCTGCCAGGCAAGCACTACCACATGCTTGCATACATATAGTACCTATTGCCTCTATCTTATTCTTGCATCATTGAGTCGCGGTTGCATTAATCTGAATCCCAAGTATTGCATAGCCTTTACTTTTAAACCCCACCGAAGCTTGTTCCTCCATCCCATGAGCCATTACTACAGGAGTTGTTTGAGCCATGCGAGTCGTAGAACAACATGTGTAGGGTATGTGAGTGTCTGATGGATAACGAGGTACCTATACAACTTAACCTGAGTAGTAATGGGATAACGAATGAAAGTGGCATCGGTGAGCCATATTCGCTATTTGGTTTTTCAGGCTCACTTGTGTCCCGTAAGACCCCGAGTACTTGATTCCTGTTCCAAGAATATTCGCGCTATCCACATCCGGGAGGCTTATGAACCCCCCTGAGCTAGAGCTTGATTCATTCTTATTTCTTGGGGCCACAAACTAGTTTGAGGTTTTATTTACTATCCTGTACTTATGCCATGCTTTACTGTTTTATTTAAAATTGTGCGAGTACCTTCGCATTACTATTTTGGAAAGCGGAGTGTTTTCGCGGTATCGACAAGCCCAGTCACACTTTCGGGTTCCCAGTCGTTTACAGCCACTGACGCAAACCTTGAGTCCGTCTCGGAGTCGGCTAACTCCGTTGCGGGTAGCTTAATGGGGTGGCCCCCTGAAATATTTCTGAATCCTGTGATCGCTTTGTCGTGACTGCCTCGTTGGGTTTTGATTTGGTTTTTCCGAGGTTGATCGAGTGTGTGTTGCTATTTGTGCACCCCTGCAGGGTAAAACTTTCTGAAAGCCGTGTCCGCGGTTAAGGACGACTTGGAGCACAGTTTCTCGATCATAGACAAGCATAACTAAAGTACCGCTTTTAATTTGACTGGACTAGGTACCTGACTAGTAATTAGTACAACACTCATGGAATGGATAATAAAACTGCCAACGGATGGGGGGGAATGTTCATCCGCTTCCTCGTCGGTAAGCGAGGAGGAGGATGGATCTGTGGATATTACCATTATTACTGTAATAACTGTTGTTATTAATTCACGGACATCCGTCTATCTCTGGTTAGGCGGATGGTTAGCGAGTATCTATAGAATTGTTAGGGTTTATCTTTTGCTGCAATTGCGTCACCCCAGGTTGCGTCCCCTTTAGCGGCATAAAGACTTGCTGAGTACCCCTAGGGTCTCACACGATAAATTATTGGTTCAGATGAACAGGTACGCTCTCATGATGGATACTGGGTGGAAGAGACGGACGGTGTGGGCAACGATCATTCGGTGTAGAGATTCCGGGAACGGGGATCCGTGAGATCTGTGGGTGTGATCTGCTTATTTATGGGGCATCTTATGCCGATTTGCTTCTTATCCGTACTCGGATTTTGTCTTCCGCTTCCGCCTGATACTCTGTTGACTGATGTATGAGGAGATATCCTAAACTATTATATCTATCTAGGATATTTGGATCTTGCCGTATGGCGTTGCTATATTTCCTTTCTTTTTAGATGGAATGGCTCTGATGTACTGTTGTATGGTGGCTTGCATACATACTCATTTGTGTATGTAGTTGATCCCTTCGCCTGCCGATTACGCCGCTCGTTCTTGTCCCGATGTTTGGAAATGGTTAGGACGACCGAAAGGTCTACCTGTGAGTGGCATTTGGGCCCCACCGTACTATTTTAACCATTTCCGCTCATCCAGACTTGTAACTAGGAGCGTAATTCACCGAGGTAGTTACACACATGCGTGAGTTTATCATTCTAACTAGCTAGCTAGGCAAACTATCCTTCTTCGTCTACCTGCATTCAACAAACTGAAAAAATTGTAACAAAGATAGGGTTAATTCATAAAAGCTTGATAAGAAGACATCACAATTCACATATTAGGGAGTGCCTCTATGGCGAGCTCCTTGAAGATGTCTGAGGACGGGATCCTAAGACATCTTCGAGAAGCTCTGCCGTAGTGGTGTCCCTGCTCTCCCACATCATCTTTCGGTTTGTATCTTCTCTAGCTAAATCAATATGCTAGTGGAGCTAACTAATTTCACATATTAGAGAGTGCCTCTATGGCGAGCTCCTCGAAGATGTCTGAGGACGAGGTCCTAAGACATCTTCGAGAAGCTCCGCCGTAGTGGTGTCCCTGGTCTCGCACACCATCTTGTAGTTCTTCCCAAGAATGCATACCTATTTATAGATTAAGCAGCACAACATAGTGTCGGGCACTGATGACATAATGTCGACACACTCACCCTGGCATAGTGCTGCCACCCACCCAAAATATTGTCGGCATTTAATTTATTGGCTTAGTGCTTCCCACTGAGGACATAGTGTCGACATGTTGTCTCCACATCCACATTTAGTCCTGGTTGGTGCCTCCAACCGGGAGTAAAGGTTCATCATATTTTTAGTCCCGGTTGCCGTTTTTTTAGATTAGTACTACTTAATTATGATTATGCTGCCACCCACCGAAAATAGTAGTCATTTAATGTACTAGCTTAGTGCTACCCACTGAGGACATAGTGTCGACATGTTGTCTCCACATCCACATTTAGTCCCGGTTGGTGCCTCCAACCGGGACTAAAGGTTCATCATATCTTTAGTCCCGGTTGCTGGTTTTAATTTTGTTTTTTAGATTAGTACTAATTAATTATGATTATGCTGCCACCCACCCAAATAAGTAGTCATTTAGTTCTTGGCTTAGTCTCACCATCGAGGACATAGTGTCGACATGTTTTCTCCACATCCACATTTAGTCCCGGTTGGTGCCTCCAACCGGGACTAAAGGTTCATCATATCTTTAGTCCCGGTTGCTGGCTTTAATTTTGTTTTTTTAGATTAGTACTAATTAATTATGATTATGTTTGATGTACTTAATTAATTATATAATGCAGATGAGCCGGCAATAGATGTACGTTGACCGACTCTCTAACGAGTTCATTAAAGGCGTGCATTCTTTTCTTCTTGTGGCCGAGGCAAACAAGCGGAATGGTTTTATGTCTTGTCCATGTGGTGTCTGTCGGAATCATAAAGAATACTCTTCCTCAAGAGTCCTTCACATCCACCTGTTTCGGTCCGGTTTCATGACCGGCTATAATTGTTGGACCAAGCACGAAGAAAGAGGGGTTATGATGGAAGACAATAAAGAAGAAGAGAATGACAACGACTATCCTGAATACGATGGTACTACAATGGAAGACATTGATGAAGAAAAAGATGAAGAACGGGCATCAGATCTGCCCGATGATGATCTTAGTCGGGCCATTGCTGATGCCTGTGAAGAATGCGTGGCGAAAGGGAGAGGTTGAAGTTCAAGAAGATGTTAGAGGATCACAACAAATTGTTGTACCCAAATTGTGAAGATGGGCACAAAAAATTGGGTAGCACACTGGAATTGCTGCAATAGAAGGCAGAGAACGGTGTGACTGACAAAGGATTTGAAAAGTTGCTAAAAATAATGAAGAAGTTGCTTCCAAAGGATAACGAACTGCCCGATACCTCTGAAGCAAGAAGGTTGTCGCCCTCTAGTATTAGAGGTGGAAGATACATGCATGCATTAATAACGCATCCTCTACATGGCGAGGAGTACGAGAATTTGGATGCATGCCCAGTATGCCTTTGCATTGCGGTATAAGATAAGACGAGATGACCCTGGTGATGTTGAGGGCGAGCGCCGCATGAAGAGGGTTCCTGCCAAGATGATGTGGTATGCTCCTATAATACCACAGTTGAAACGTTTATTCAGGAACAAAGAGCATGCCAAGTTGTTGCGATGGCACATGGAAGACCATAAGAAAGACGAGATGTTGAGACACCCCGCTGATGGGTCGCAGTGGAGAAAAATCGTGAGAGAGTTTCCGGACTTTGCAGGTGATGCGAGGAACTTATGGTTTGGTCTAAGTACAGATGGCATGAATCCTTTTGGGGAGCAGAGCTGCAGTCATAGCACCTGGCCTGTGACTCTGTGTATCTATAACCTTCCTCCTTGGTTGTGCATGAAGCGGAAGTTCATTATGATACCAGTGCTCATCCAAGGCCCGAAGCAATCCGGCAACGATATTGATGTGTACCTAAGGCCATTAGTTGAAGAACTCTTACAGTTGTGGCACGGACAAGGTGTACATGTGTGGGATGAGAACAAGCAGGAGGAATTTGACCTACGAGCGTTATTGTTTATAACAATCAATAATTGGCCTGCTCTTAGTAACATTTCAGGACAGGCAAACAAGGGATACAATGCATGCACACACTGTTTAAACGATACTGAAAGTATATATTTGGATAAATGTAAGAAGAATGTGTACCCGGGGAATCGTCATTTTCTTCCGCCCACGCACATCCTAAGAAAGAAAGGTAAGCATTTCAATGGTGAGGCAGACATCCGGTGTAAGCCTATCCGCCGTACTGGTGATGATGTATTTGACATGGTGAAGGATTTAAAAGTAATCTTTGGAAAGGGTCCTGGTAGACAATCTGTTCCGAAGGACGATGTCGGACACGCACCCATGTGGAAAAAGAAATCTATATTTTGTGAGCTACCCTATTGGAAAGTCCTAGAGGTCCGCTCTGCAATTGACATGATGCACCTGACAAAGAATCTTTGTGTGACGCTGCTAGGCTTCTTGGGCGTGTATAGGAAGAGCAAAGATACACCTGAAGCACGGCAGGACCAACAACGTATAAAAGACCGAGACGGCATGCATCCAGAGTTGTTTGAAGGTACTGCTAGCTATGCTCTTACCAAAGAAAAGAAGGAAATCTTTTTTGAAGTCCTTTACAGTATCAAGGTCCCGTATGGTTTCTCATCGAACATA
Source organism: Avena insularis (assembly GCA_023614405.1). Lineage (NCBI taxonomy): Eukaryota > Viridiplantae > Streptophyta > Magnoliopsida > Poales > Poaceae > Avena > Avena insularis. The sequence goes on from CM042694.1 coordinate 205,586,331, forward strand.
AAGGGAATAATAAATATGGCAGAGAAAAAATTTCAAAACCTAAAGTCTCATGACTGCCACGTGCTTATGACCCAGCTGCTTCCGATTGCATTGAGGGGACTCCTGCCGGAAAATGTTCGAGTACCCATTGTGAAGCTATGTGCGTTTCTCAATGCAATTTCTCATAAGGTAATCAGTCTAGATAGTCTACTAAGGTTACAGAAAGATGTGGTCCAATATCTTGTCAGCTTCGAGTTGGTGTTACCACCATCCTTCTTCAATATTATGACTCGCCTCCTAGTTCACCTAGTCGATGAGATTAACATTCTTGGTCCTGTATTTCTACACAATATGTTCCCATTTGAGAGGTTCATGGAAGTGTTAAAGAAATATGTTCATAAGCATGCTAGGCCAGAAGGAAGCATCTCAAAGGGATATGGAACAGAGGAGGTCATTGAGTTTTGTGTTGACTTTATTGTAGGGGTTCGTAGCATGGAAAACAAAAATTTTCTATCGCATACAAACAAACAAGCCAAGATCTATCTACTAGATTGTAGCAACGAGTCGATGGAATAACTCACCCTCGAAGATTCCAAAGTGTTTAACGAGAGCAGATTCTCGTGGGTGATGTAGTCGTACTCTTTCCGATCTCAAGATCGCGTAGACGATCCTTCCGGCGCCGCGTTCCCGCAGCGCTCCCGCAGTCGGTCACACGTTCGGTACTCGACGAAGACCTTCCTCTCCCTTGTTCCAGTGAAAATGGAGGTTGTAGCACTCTCCTCGCGATTCCCTGTGGCGTGGCAGGACCGAGGTAGAGGGGAGATCATGCAGGCTTCCGCCTTAAGCCGGTGCGAGTATGGTGGAGCTTATGAGAGAGGCTATTAGTGGTCTAGTAATTAGACACACCAATTAGAGGGCTCTAAACCAATTAGAAGGCTCTAAACCAATTAGAAGGCTCTAAACCGAAACAGCTCTAAACCGGGGTCTAGGTCTAGTTTCTAGTTTAGAGGATAGGAACTTGTGTGTCTCTAGAGGGGAGGCCCTGCCCCTCCCTTTATAGGTGGGAGGGCTGGCGCGCCAGGAGGGAGGAGTCCCTCCCAACTCGACCTAGGGCTGGCCCGGCTTGGGAGGAGGACTCCTCCCCAAGTCGGTTTCAACTTCTCCTCTTTCAGCTGGCGGTTTGACCCTGGCAGTTTGACTTTTCCAATTTAGGAATTAAATAAACCCTTTATTTTGGACAGCGAGAACACTTAGTACATGATGCAATCATTCCATCTTGCAATGACACATTCATGTACCTTCCCCGAGTGCGGACATTCGGGACCTTCTAGAATGTTCGATGAAAACGGACCTAACCATTCCCCAACTCCGAAATGGGACTTTCCTTATATGAATCTTATTCTCGGACCATTCCGGATCACCTCGTGATATCCCGGATCCCATCCGAGACTCAACAACATTCGGTCTCTTTCTCATAATACCATAACTACTCAAACAACGTCGAATCCTTATGTGTCTCCCTACGGTTCGTGAATTATGCGGACATGATCGAGACACTTCTCGAACAATAACCAATAGAGGAATCTGGAAATTCATATGGCTCCACATATTTCTACGATTACTTTGCGATCGAATGAACCACTTACATACGATACCAATTTCCCTTTGTCTCACGATATGTTACTTATCCGAGGTCATGATCGTCGGTATCTCAGCATACCTAGTTCAACCTCGTTACTGATAAGTACTCTTTTCTCGTTCCCGTGATATGTGATCCCTTGTGACCAAGTCACATGCTTGCAAGCTAATTGGATGACATTTCACCGAGAGGGCCCAGAGAATATCTATCCGTCATGTGGATGGACAAATCCCTCTTGATCCATGTGTTTCAACCAATACTTTCCGAACACCCAATGCCACTTTTATAGCCACCACATTACGGTGTGGTGTTTGATGACATCAAAGCATCCATCCGTAAAGGCAATATGCATGATCTCATGGTCGAAGGAATTTGGTTACTATGTATCAGAAAGCATATAGCAATTGAACTATTGAAATGACTTGATCTTTATGCTACGCTTGTCTATAGGAGTATGTCCACCATATCATTCTCCTAACGATATGATCTTGTTGTTGATAACATCTCAATGTTCATGACAAAGAAACCACATCATCAATCAACCAACAAGCTAGTGAAGTATAGAGGCCATACTAGGGACTTCAAATTAAGTTTACAAATCACACAAGTATTAATGGTTTCCTTGTTAATACTATTATAGCATGAATGTAAACATTTATCATAAACACAAAGATATATAATAATAACTACATTTATTATTACCTCTAGGGCATATCTCCAAGTCTCCCACTTGCACTAGAGTCATCTAATCTAGATTACATGGTAATATACCGAACACCCATGGCAGTTTGGTGTTGGTCATGTTTTGCCCTTAGGAGAGGTTTAGTCAACGGATCCATACATTCAGATCTGTGTACTTTGCAAATCTTTATATCCCCATCCTGGATATGTTCTCGAATAGCGTGAAAACGCAGCTTGATATGCTTCACTTCTTGTGTGACCTTGGTTCTTGCGCATTGGCTATGGCGCCCATGTTATCACATAGATAGACATTGGGTCCAGCGCACTAGGAACCACACCCACTCTGTAATGAACTCTTTCATCCATATCGCTTCTTGTGAAGCCTCCGGCAACCATGTATTCCGATTCAGTTGAAGATCTCGCCACAACGCTTTGCTTTGCACTCCTCCAGCTAATCTGCACCATTCAAAATAAATACGTATCCAGTTGTGATTTAGAATCATCCGGATCGGTGTTCCAACTAGCATCGGTGTAACCATTAACAACGAGCTCATCACCTCCACAAGAAAGAACCATATCCTTAGTTCTTCTCAAGTACTTAAGGATGTTTTTGACATTGTCAATGATCCACTCCTGGATCACTTTGATATCTGCTAGTTAGACTAACAGCATATGCGATGTCGGGTCTAGTACATAGCATGGCATACATTAGAGATCCTATGGCTGAGGCATAGGGAGTATTACTCATCTTTTCTCTATCTTCTGCCGATGTCGGACTTTGAGTTTTACTCAACGTCGTATTGGGCAACATGGGCAAGAACCCTTTCTTGCTATCTTCCATTCCAAACCTCTTTAGAACTTTGTCCAAATATGTACTTTGTGACAATGATATTTGGCGTTTCGATCTATCTCTATAAATCTTTATGCCTAATATGTAAGCTGCTTCGCCAAGATCCTTCATTGAAAAACTATTATTCAAATACTCTTTGACACTATTAAGAAGGTCTACATCATTCCCAATCAACAATATGTCATCCACATACAGTATTAAGAATGCTACCGAGCTCACACTCAATTTCTGGTAAATACAAGCTTCTCCATAAGTTTGTATAAAACCAAAACTTTTGATTACCTTATCAAAACGTTGATTCCAACGGGATGCTTGCTTCAATCCATAGATGGACCGTTGAAGTTTGCATACCTTGTTAGCATCTTTAGGATCGACAAAACCTTTGGGTTGCATCATATACAACTCTTCATCAATGTCTCCATTGAGGAATGCTGTTTTGACATCCATCGCCATATCTCATAATCATAATATGCAGATCGCTAACATAATCCTCACAGACTTTAGCTTCGCTACCGGTGAGAAAGTCTCATCGTAGTCAACTCCTTGAATTTGTCGAAACCCTTTTGCGACAAGTCGAGCTTTATAGATGTAACATTACCATCGATCTGTTTTCTTCTTGAAAATCCATTTGTTCTCGACAGCCTTCCGGCCATCCGGTAAGTCCACCAAAGTCCATACTTGGTTTTCGTACATGGATCCAATCTCGGATTTCATGGCTTCTTGCCATTTATTGGAATCTGGGCTCATCATTGCTTCCTCATATGTCTCGGGGTCATCGGTGTTGTCCACCAACATGACATTCATAACGGAATCATACCAATCTGGAGTGGTGCGATTTCGTTGACCTCCGAGGCTCTGTAACTTCAACCAAGTTTCATGATCACCATCACTAGCTTCCTCTCTTATTGGTGCAGGCACCAGAACTTCTTCGGTCTGCGCTACTCGCAATTCGAGAAGGTTCGACAACCTCGTCGAGTTCTACTTTCCTTCCAGTCACTTCTTTCGAGAGAAATTCCTTCTCTAGAAAGGATCCATTCTTGGCAACAAAGATTTTGCCGGATCTATGATAGAAGGTATACCCAATAGTTTCCTTGGGTATCCTATGAAGGCGCATTTTTCGCTTTGGGTTCAAGCTTGTCCGCTGTAACTTCTTTACATAGGCCGCATCCCCAAACTTTAAGGAGCGACAATTTAGGTTTCTTCCCAAACCATAATTCATACGGTGTCGTTTCAGCGGATTTAGACGGTGCCCTATTTAAAGTGAATGCGGCTGTTTCTAATGCATAACCCCAAAATGATAGTGGCAAATCTGTAAGTGACATCATAGAGCGAACCATATCTAAGAGAGTTCGATTCGACGTTCGGACACACCATTCTGTTGTGGTGTTCCGGCGGTGTCAAGCTGAAAGTATTCCACATTTCTTCAAATGCTCGCCAAACTCGTAACTTAGATATTCACCTCCACGATCGAGCGTAGAAATTTAATCTTCTTGTTACGTTGATTCTCTACCTCACTTTGAAACTCCTTAAACTTCTCGAAAGTTTCGGACTTATGTTTCATGAAATAGATATACCCATATCTACTCAAGTCATCCGTGAAGGTAAGAACATAACGATAACCAACTGGCGATGCTACACTCATTGGACCACACACATCGGTATGTATGATTTCCAATAAGTCATGGCTCGCTCCATCATACTGAGAAAATGGAGTCTTAGTCATTTTACCCATCGGACATGCTTCGCATCTTTCAAGTGATTCAAAATCAAGTGATTCAAGAAGTCCATCGGAATGGAGTTTCTTCATCGCTTCACTCCAATGTGACCAAGGCAGCGATTGCCACATATAGGTCAAATTATCGCTGATTTCAAACGTTTAGCCTCAATGTTATTAATATGTGTATTTCTACTATCGAGATTCAATATGAATAGACCATCTATCAAAGGTGCATGTGCATAAAACACATTACTCATATAAATCGAACAACCATTATTCTCGGATTTAAACAAGTAACTGTCTGCAATAAACAAGATCCCGATATAATGTTCATGCTCAACGCAGCACCAAATAACAATTATTTAAGTATAAAACTAATCCCGATGGTAGATGAAGAGGTAGTGTGCCGACCGCGATCACATCAACCTTTGATCCGTTTCCACGGCGCATCGTCACCTCGTTCTTTACTAGCTTCCGTTTATTACGTAGCTCTGTTTGAGTTACAAATATGAGCAACCGAACCAGTATCAAATACCTGGGCACTACTACGAATACTAGTGAGATACACATCAATAACATGTATATCAGATATACCTTTCTTCTTGATGTTGCCGTTCTTCAAATCTGCCAAGTACTTTGGGCAATTCCGCTTCGATGACCTTCTCCCTTGCGGTAAAAGCACTGGGTTTCAGGCTTGGGTCCAGCCTTGGTCCTCTTCGTCGGTATGGTAACTTTCTTACCACCCTTCTTGAAGTGTCCCTTCCGCTTAGACTTGCCTTTCTTGAATTTGGTGGTCTTATTGACCATCAACACTTGGTGCTCTTTCTTGATCTCCACTTGCAGATTTTAACATAGCAAATAGTTCGCAACTCTTTGTTCATGTTACGCATGTTGTAGTTCATCACAAAGTTCTTGTAACTTGGTGGTAGTGATTGGAGGATCGGTAAACCCCCAAAGTATTAGGAATCACTATACCCAAACTTTGAAGTTTATTTGCGTGCCCGGACATCTTAAGCACATGCTCACTTGACTACCCTCTTCCATCTTGCGGTTAAAGAACTTTTGAAGCTTCATAACTTTCAATTGCCGCATGAGTCTCAAAGATTAATTTGAGATCCTCGACAATATCATATGGGTCGACTCTTCAAACCTTTTACAAGCTCCGATTCTAAACCATACAAGATAGCACACTTGAACTATGGAGTACTTGATTCTTCCGAGCGAGGTAAACATTCTTTACTTCATTGGTAGCATCATTGCAGTGGGTCACCTAGCGGTGCATCCAGCACATAGGTCAAATTACCAGCTGTGAGGACAATCCTCAAATTGCGGAACCAATCCGAAGTTGCTTCCATTGTTTTCAACTTTTCTTTCTCTAGGAACGCATTAAAATTGATGGTAGGGGCTGCCATTGATCTACAACATATTTGCAATAGTTTAGACTAAGTTTATGACAAATTGAGTTCAAATTAATTAGTGAAATTAAACTCGGTGAACTCCCACTCAAAACAACATCCCTCACATAGTTTTAGTGATCACGAACCAAATCCACTACATCAACACGATCATCACGAGAGTTGATATAGTTTCAATGGCGAACAATCATCATGTTCATCATATCTACTATATGATTCATGCTTTGCCTTTCGGCGATCCGTGTTCTGAGGCCGTATACGTACATGCTAGGCTCGTCAAGACAAACCTTAGCTTCCGCATAAGCAAATCTGGCTTACGTTGTAGTCACCCGGAATCAAAGACACCCGATCATCACGTGGTGCTTGAGCGACAAGCTTTGGCAACGGTGCATACTAAGGGTGAACACTTTAGAACTTGAAATTTATGTGCATGAGGGATCATCTTATGATGCTACCGTCGTCTACTAAGCAATACAAGATGCATAAAGGATTAACATCACATGCAATTCATAATATGTGATATGATATGGCCTTTCTTCTTTGTGCTTCCGATCTCCATCTTCAAACGAACATGATCTCCATCATCTCGGCATAGCATCAAGGTCAATGACGCTTCTTCATGGTTGTCGCCCACCGCTTCAACTATTACAACTATTTTGAATAGACACGAGTCTTAAGAAATTAAAGACAACCATATGGCTCACGCGGTTGCCAACTTACAATAAGGAACATTGCATACATCAAATATAATCACAATCATGGCCATATCACATCATCGCACACCTGCAAAACAAAGTTAGACGCTTCTACTTTCTTTGCATATTTTACGTGGTTTGGGGCTTTCCATAAGTGTCGTTCTAACTTACGAACAAGAACCACAACATTGATACTAGCATTGTTGATTACCCGTTGTAAATTGGATCTTAACTGTGCTAGGAGAAACAGGCACCATAAAGCCACTTATGCAATACAAGTTGCATGTTAAGCGTGGAGCAAGTCTCATGAACGATGTCATGTAAGGTTAGCGCCGCTTCATCCCAACATACCGCAAGATGCAAAGTACACAAAAGCAGTCTACAATAAAAGCATCAACGCCCACAATGACCATTGTGTTCTACTCGGCAACAGATCTACATATAGACACGGCTCGATACCCTTTGAGGGTTCGTAGCATGGAAAACAAAAATTTTCTATCGCATACAAACAAACAAGCCAAGATCTATCTACTAGATTGTAGCAACGAGTCGATGGAATAACTCACCCTCGAAGATTCCAAAGTGTTTAACGAGCAGATTCTCGTGGGTGATGTAGTCACTCTTTCCGATCTCAAGATCGCGTAGACGATCCTTCGGCGCTGCGTTCCATAGCGCTCCATGATCGGTCACACGTTGATTTTCGGTGACGAAGACCTTCCTCTCCTTGTTCCAGCGGCAATGGAGGTTGTAGCACTCTCCTCGCGATTCCGGCGGACTGTGGCGTGGTGGGAGGTAGAGGGAGATCCCAGGCTTCGCCTTAAGCCGGTGCGGTATGGTGGAGCTTATGAGAGAGGCTATTAGTGGTCTAGTAATTAGACACACCAATTAGAGGGCTCTAAACCAATTAGAAGGCTCTAAACCAATTAGAAGGCTCTAAACCAAACAGCTCTAAACCGGGGTCTAGGTCTAGTTTCTAGTTTAGAGGATAGGAACTTGTGTGTCTCTAGAGGGAGGCCCTGCCTCCCTTTATAGGTGGGAGGGCTGGCGCGCCGAGGAGGAGGAGTCCTCCCCAACTCGCCTAGGGCTGGCAGCGGCTTGGGGAGGAGGACTCCTCCCCAAGTCGTTTCAACTTCTCCTCTTTCCAGCTGGCGGTTTGACCGGCTGGCGGTTTGACTTTTCAATTTAGGAATTAAATAAACCCTTTATTTTGGACAGCGAGAACACTTAGTACATGATGCAATCATTCCATCTTGCAATGACACATTCATGTACCCTTCCCCGGTCTGCGGACATTCCGGGACCTTCTAGAATGTTCCCGATGAAAACACGGAACCATTCCCCAACTCGAAATGGGACTTTCCTTATATGAATCTTATTCTCCGGACCATTCCGGATCACCTCGTGATATCCGGATCCCATCCGAGACTCGAACAACATTCGGTCTCTTTCTCATAATACCATAACTACTCAAACAACGTCGAATCCTTAAGTGTGTCTCCCTACGGTTCGTGAATTATGCGGACATGATCGAGACACTTCTCCGAACAATAACCAATAGAGGAATCTGGAAATTCATATGGCTCCACATATTTCTACGATTACTTTGCGATCGAATGAACCACTTACATACGATACCAATTTCCCTTTGTCTCACGATATGTTACTTATCCGAGGTCATGATCGTCGGTATCTCGCATACCTAGTTCAACCTCACATCGATAAGTACTCTTTTCTCGTTCCGTGATATGATCCCTTGTGACCAAGTCACATGCTTGCAAGCTAATTGGATGACATTTCACCGAGAGGGCCCAGAGAATATCTATCCGTCATGTGGATGGACAAATCCCACTCTTGATCCATGTGTTTCAACCAATACTTTCCGAACACCCAATGCCACTTTTATAGCCACCCTGTTACGGTGTGGTGTTTGATGACATCAAAGCATCCATCCAGTAAAGGCAATATGCATGATCTCATGGTCGAAGGAATTAGGTTACTATGTATCAGAAAGCATATAGCAATTGAACTATTGAAATGACTTGATCTTTATGCTACGCTTGTCTATAGGAGTATGTCCACCATATCATTCTCCTAACGATATGATCTTGTTGTTGATAACATCTCAATGTTCATGACAAAGAAACCACATCATCAATCAACCAACAAGCTAGTGAAGTATAGAGGCCATACTAGGGACTTCAAATTAAGTTTACAAATCACACAAGTATTAATGGTTTCCTTGTTAATACTATTATAGCATGAATGTAAACATTTATCATAAACACAAAGATATATAATAATAACTACATTTATTATTACCTCTAGGGCATATCTCCAACATTTATTCCTCACCTTAAGCCCATCGGTGTTCCTGAATCACGACATGAGGGTAGAATTAGTGGAAAAGGAATGCTAGGAAAGAAAGCAAGGATATGTATGGACGTACATTCTCTCACTAAAGCACACTACACAGTTCTGCAAAGTTCCACCTTGGTGGCTCCGTATATCGAGGAACACAAGAATATTGTACACTCCAACAACCCGGGGAAGCCTGGCTCCTGGATTAGAGATGAACATATGAGGACTTTCGGCGGTTGGTTGCAGACACATCTCATGAATGACATAAATGTTGGAGAGCAGTTGTACTTGTTGGCAAGGGTACCATCTTCGACTATATTGACTTTTCAAGGGTACGAGATAAATGGGAATACATTTTACACGATCGCCGAAGATAAAAAGAGCACCAATCAAAACAGTGATGTCCGATTTGATGCAACAGACGAGAATGGGCAAAAGGATACATATTATGGTTACATAGAGGAGATATGGGAACTTGACTATGGACCTTTTTTTAAGGTTCCTTTGTTTCAGTGCAAATGGGTCAAGCTGACAGGAGGCGGGGTTGAGGTAGACAAGAAATACGGAATGACAACAGTGAATCTCAACAACCTTGCGTATAGAGATGAACCATTTGTCCTAGCCAATGATGTGGCTCAGGTTTTTTATGTGAAGGACATGTCTACCAAACCGAGAAAAAGGAAAGATAAGCAAAAGAATACAACATCCGATGAGCCAAAGCGCCACATAGTTCTTTTAGGAAAAAGAAACATCGTGGGGGTGGAGGATAAGACAGACATGTCAGACGATTATGATAAGTTTCATGAAATTCCGCCCTTCGCTGTGAAGGATGACCCAAGCATCCCGTTAAGTAAGGAAGATGCTCCATGGTTACGGATTAGAAGAAAACCCTAACATGTGTGGATGTTGGTGATGTACAATATTATTAAACCTTTATTTTTAATGATCTTCTTATATGTATATGGATATGAACTATCTCGATCTCAATAGGTAGTATTGCAACTTGTTGTGGCCAGACATTTATTAATATTAAAACGTAAAAATTAGTCATAATCATATCTAGCCATGTAGTACACAGCTTCTGGGTCGTCTTCGGAATCGTCATCGTCATCGTCGTCGCTCTTAGCATGCGGATGGATCCTCAGCCCTTCCTCGTAGCACGCGGATGGATCCTCCAGCCTCGGATTCACGACGCGCGGGGGAGGGGGCTCTCGGATGACGACCCCAGTACGCCCTAGGCCTTCATCACCACCACCATTCTTGTGGCTATGCTGCTGGTGAAAGTGCGGGTACCTCAGGCGAGGATGGTCTCCCATGGCGATGTAGCGCATCACACCGGCGATAGTCCAGTTCGCCCACCACAGGCGGCGACCAGCCTCGTTGTGGTTCACTGGGGGTGGGCCATCACCCTCGTACCTGGCGAGCTCCCTTTCCTGCCGGTTTACGAAGAAGGCATTCCAGGTGTCGAGGTTGTCGGGATCCCAATGGGGATCCATCCGCTGCTCCGGCGTGAGCTCGAGGTAGAAGTGGTTCGTGATGGCCGCCTGGCGGGCCGAACCTTGAGGCACAGGAGGAACAAGAACCCCTCCAGCGCTCAGCATCTAGCCAGCGGGCAGCCGGTACCCCGGCGGGCATGGGTAGCTGGAGGCGCACAGCGCCTCGGTCTCCTCGAGCGTCAGAAAAGCCCAGTAAGCGGTGTCCATTGTTGTGAGAGAGAAGGTGTGGATGTGTGGATGGACATAGCGGTCGGCCTAGATATAGAGGGACATGGCAGAAAGCGGGAGAAATGGCGGGAGAACATGGCGGAAAGCAGGGGAAATGGTGGGAGAACATGGCGGAAAGCGGGGGGAATGGCGGGAAAACATGGCGGGAAGCAGGGGAAATGGCGGGAAGCGAGGAAAATGGCGAGAAAATATGTTTTAGTCCTAGTTAATAGTTTTAGTATTAAATATTATATTTCTAATGAGTCTATTATTTTTTATGAATATTTTGGTATATTATATGTACTTTTCCATTTTTAAATAATAAACTATTTTTTTATTTTTTTGTGAACATTTGTACTAAATATAATACTTGTTAAACAATAGATAATTTCATTTAAGTTGTATAATAAAGTATGATAATAGATTTAAATTATAGATCTTCTTTTTCTGAAAATTTTGATATATAATACATAATTTTCTGAAAACTATAAACCATTTTTCGTTTTGGCGCCAAAAACAACCTACAAACCGGGGCTAAAGGTCACCCTCCTTTAGCCCCGTGTTGTAATACGAACCGAGGTAAATGGGTAATACGAACCGGGGCTAAAGAGGGACCTTTAGCCCCGGTTCGTATTACAACCCGGGGCTAAAGGGGCGGTGGTATAAATACCTCACCCCCACCCCGGGTGGTGGCACGACCCGGAGAGCCAGATCACCCTTCTTCCCAGAGCTCAAGGCCGCCGCCGTCGTCTCGTGCCGCCTGCGCCATCCGTCTCTTGCTGCAGCGCCTCACCGTCTCCGCCTCGCCGTCAGGTGATCGCCGCCCTCAATTTTGGTTAATTATGTGTTAATTTTGGTTAGTATTAATTAGGTTAATATTAGGTTAGTATTAATTAGGTTAGTATTAGTTAGGTTAGTATTAGGTTAGTATTAGTATTAGTATTATTAGTTAGGGTTAGTATTAGTTAGGGTTAGTATTAGGTTAGTATTAGTATTAGTATTAGTTAGAGTTAGTATTAGTATTAGTTAGGGTTAGTATTTAGTTAGTATTTAGTATTAGTATTTAGTATTAGTATTAGTATTAGTTAGTATTAGTATTAGGTTAATTGTATAGGTTAGTATTATCTAGGGTTAGTTAGAATACTTAGTTAATTAGGTTTAGTTTAGTTAGTGTTAGGTTTAGGGTTAGTGTTATTAGTTTAGTTAGTTAATTATGTTTTATGATTGTAATTTATTGCTATTATTTAGTTATGCCGCGTCCACCTCGTCCGAGCCTACTGGAATCCATCGGGGATGTCCGAGTCTAGGCTCCGCCGGGTTGGCACTGAGAGGTGCTACCTGTCGGGACTCGTACCTTGGTGAGGAATCCAGGTATCATCGTCGACCCGGAGCTTCTTTGGTGGCGTCCACGAGGTCTAGGAGCGATGCAGAGGGAGTCAGCCCCCGAGGAGGTGGTACGTCGTCGTATCAGGGAGGAGGACGAGCGTGTACGATGATACATGTAGCTTTTGGAGACTAGGTTCTCCAATATCTGGCAGGTTTACGGATCTCACACGAGCTATTCTCCGGTGATGGTTTCTCTTCTGTGGCTGTAGAGCTCCCGTAGCATAGAACGCGGCAGCCGTGTTCGCTAGTTTGATATGAGCGAGATGTATGAATAATATACTTTATATTATGAGCGAGATGTATTAATAATGTACTTTATCTTATATTATTGTACTTTATCTTAATCACTAAGTACTGTATCCGAGTTGTCGCAGTTGTAATATTCTTTTACTTAATGCAATATTCTTTTTCTATATTAGTTAAGCTATGGACGGTAGACAGAATGAAGAGGAGCTTCTCAACATTATAGATGAGGGTACTAGGGGTCTTATTATGATGGCTCCGAATATCTTAATTTGTCTAGAGGAGACGATGGTGGAGAAAATAGTGGAGACGATGGTGCTAACCATGGTGGAGACCATGGTGAAGACACCATAATAATCACAAACTCTGTCGAGGTATATAAAGCCTCTATCGATCGTTCACTAGTATAGATGCACTAATTGATTCGTATATATGTACTGACGAATGTTTCTTCTCTTAGACCTCCGCTTCCGGCCAATCTTCTACAAGGACAAGAGGCCCGACACACAAGTTGCCCGCTGATGTCCGTTTTAGCATTGACTTAGTCTCTCCGCAGGGTCAACCGCTGGAGCCCAAAGAATCTGCGAATGCATTTACAAGTCAATGCGGAGTGATTGTTAGAGACAAAGTCCCGATCACCACGCGAAATTGGAACAAGCTAGGAAAGAAAAAGGATCCAGCCGGGGCTAGTTTTGTAGATGACAAAGCGAAAGATACGATGTGGAATTCTCTCATGACACATTTCACCCTACCAATCTTGGAGACTGATGAGCTCACACAGCAAATGACGAGGAAATTCAAGCACTTTGCTCTTAAGAAGATGGCCGAACTATTCAAGGAATGGAAAAAAAGATTGTACCACAAGTATGTCTTGAAGAAAAAACTCCTCCATTCACTGGCCCACTAGAGTTGCAGCAGGATAACTGGGCCGTATTTGTGGAATACAAGACCTCGGAACCAGCTAAGGCAATATCAGCAAAAAAAAATTTAAATGCAGCCAAAAAGAAATATCACCATCATATGAGCACAAGTGGCTACAGGAGTGCCATGCCTAAGTGGGATAAAGCTGAGGCTGACCTGGAGGCTAAAGGGTCACTCCAGCTATGTCTAGTTGGCCCTTGAGGTCAAGAAATTGGGTATTCGGGCATGGGACATCATTAGACCCAGAAACAGGCGAGATTGTTGCAGCCGAAGAAATTTCTTCACCAAGGAAGAACTTATTAAAGTGATAAAAGAGGTTGAAGAGGGAACGTTTATTCCCGACAGAGAGAACGATGAGCTGACAAAGGCTCTCGGGAATCCTGAAAAGGCTGGATGAACAAGAGGGTTCAGACCTTCTTATCCATGGGTTATCGGGTTTCCCGAGCACCTTGACACGTACAGAAGCCGATCGGGAAGAACAAAGTGGCAAAAAGAGGAGGATACGGAGCGGTTCGTGAGGTTTGAAGCCATGCTGCAGGAGCATCGCCAGGAGCTTAATGAACTTAAAGGACTCCGACAACAAGATCCTGCATCGGACAGTACGGTCGGTCCATCGCAACGGAAAAGCAGCGTGGCTTCCACGGAGGGCCACGGTAATGATGCAACGATGGATGTGTACCCCGTGGATGCAATTAAGGAGAAGATTAGTTGTGAGCTGCATGTTGAACTGAAGAATATTTCCATGAAGGTGGCGGTCGGCTTTGCTTTACCTTCTGCACCGGGAGCGACCTACCATTGCAATCCGATTCCAGCTGGCTATGCTCGTGTCAGTGTGGATGAAATTCTACCTATGTGTCAGTCACTACAACTTGACATCCCTGGAGGTGAAGGGGAAACGACACTGGGAGAAGTCACAAGTGGCTTCATTCTTTGGAAAAAAGAATACATCAAGTTTCCAGGCTCGACACGAAGGCCACCTTATCCACCGAGAAACAATCCATCACCTCCAAGGCAACCGTCTCCTCCCAGTGCACCGTCTCCTCCAAGTCCACCTCCAAGTGCACCGTCTCCTCCCAGTAATAGTCCAATCCATGACCCCAACACGAGTCCATCTCAATCTACGCAGCCGCCTCCACCCACTAAGGGCCAAAAGCGGAAGAATACCACCGCTCCGTCGAGCGATAACCGACGCCCAAAGCGACAGTTGTCGCCCCTCCTAAGAATACCGCCGGTTCCTCCCAAGAGGGCTTACGACCTGACCGATGAGGAGACCGATGCGGTCATACGGGCCGAAGTGGATGCTCATTTTAAAAAGAAACAACCTGAGCGAGAGGTCCAAATAAAACCGGAAACCAAGGAGCACTTTAGGAAATTACTGACGCAGCCATCCCAAGCTCAGTTAAATGCGCCAGATGACTATACACGATGTCTTCAGAAGACACTAAAACAGAAAAGATCAAGCGGTAGAGGAAGCATCATAAAAGAGGTTCCCCAGCACGGGGAACAAGCAAAACAATCGAGTGGTAGCGGAAGCATCAGAACATACGTTCCCCAGCTAGGGAAACAAGCAAAACAATCGAGTGGTAGCCGAAGAACCAAAAGAGATGTTCCCCAGCTGGGGAAACAAGCAAACCAATCGCTCCCCCCACTCCAGGTGAACATACCCGAACCTCAACTATATGAGGTAGAACCTATGGATCCGGAAACGGCTAGGATATTGGCCGAGCAATGTGGTATGCCTATTCATAAAATTATTCACGGCGATATGCCCAAGGTTGAGGTAGCACCCAAATTTGTTCACGGGAGCCTGAGTCGATTACGAGAGGCTTCGGATATGCCAACACAAATGCGACGATTCCATGAATGGTACATGAAAGCATCAAAAGAAAATAAATTGGCTCTCATGAAAGTTCAAAATCGCATTACTTCACTGAAGACGAGGTCCCTATTGAATTTACAAAATTATTTCAGTTATTCAATCTAAAGGAACTCGACAAAATTATCCTCAGTTCGTATTATCTGTAAGTGATTACTTTATTTATGTAATTAGGTCTCTATCTCAGCTTGTTCAATTCATTGCCGGTAAGTATACTCACTATATTCTTTTGTACGCTATATATAATGATGCAGAATGAAGATGCTCGATTGTAAAAGAAAGGCTATCAATAGATTTGGGTTCATTGACCCACATCGAGTTCATGGAGCTATACTAAAGGATAAACCACTGGAGACCGAGCACAACTTGTTGCGGTTTCTCACAAAACAACATTTCTGTAATGAAATACTATTTCCTTACCATGACGGCAAGTGAGTTTTTGTACACATTAACTTTTGCTTACTCGATGTTCAGTGTAAATGATGAGTTACTGACGTATGTAAACCTTGCGTAGGTACCACTGGATTCTTCTAAGCATTTCACTTGACTTGGGAAGAGTTCACATAATGGACTCACTAAACAAAGACATTGAAAACTACCGCAACATTATCGATGCGCTCCAGAGGTAATTTCAACCATTATCGCACTATATCGGTTTCTTTCGTTCATTTTCTGGGACATCAAGTAGTTATTAACTCATACATTTATTTTCTTTGTCAGGTAGGGTTTGGACACAGTTCAAGAACCATGTTCGCGGTCAATGGCGTGAGGAGTTATTTTTTAAATCACTCTCGGTAAGTAATATGAGCTAAGGTCGCACATCTATTTAATTCTAGTTTATGTGCATTTATCATGCTAGACTTATTATTTGATTGAATTCTATTCTTGTAAAGTGCGCGAGGCAGCCACAGGGAACTAATCTATGTGGATTCTACGTGTGCGAGTTCATTCGCATCAGTATTGAGAAGCCCTTGGAAAATGTCCGAGTAAGTAAACAATATATATTCATCCTTTATTTTTATTACAAAAAGTTGTGTTGAGTCTAATTCATACGATCTTCTTTTTATATAGTTGGACGCGATGCGGGACAAGCTCCTACTAGAGGACCGCCTAATAGCAATCCAAGAGGAATTTGCTGCATTTTTTGTCGACGAGGTCATAGACCCACGTGGAGAATACTGTATACATAGACCCTAAAGCATCCATTTAATGATCTCCATGTAATCAAATAGACATGCTCTGGACCTGGTTAGGACTCCATGTATGCTTGTAAGAGAAATTATATTATATATTGCGTCAATGTGTACAAGTACTGTGTAGTAGTGTTCTGTATGTATACGAAAACTTGTTTCTAATGAAAACACAGAATGAAAAATAATTGAACACAAAACACAAATGAAAAGAAAAACACAAAACCCTAAAACCCCATCCCCTGCCGCGACAGCCAAATGGCCCAAAATGCTGCCGCGGCAGGGAACATTTAGTCCCGGTTCGTAACATGACCCGGGGCTAAATATCCTGCCGTCCAGCGCGCCTCGCAGGGCCACGTGGTTGGACCTCTAGCCCCGGTTCGTAACTAAACCGGGCTAAAGCTTGGACCTTTAGTTCCGCTTTGACAGTCCCGGTTCCCAATCCGGGACTAAAGGTCCTTACAAACCGAGGCTAATGGCCTGGTTTCTACTAGTGTATGTATATTTTTTATGTAGACTAGCTAAATACCCGTGCGTTGTCACGGTTAGTTTTTGTTTCCACCACACATAAAGAATTCTCTGTGACGTAGAGAATATGCTAACAGAAACATATTTTTAATCAATATTTAAACAACCATGTAAAAAAGTGTCATGACTATTCATTTTCTATATACTTAGTGGATCTGTTATATAACAGGTGTGGCACCAGATATCACTTCAGCAGTTCATGTATGTTATTCACCAACCATTGAAGGTGTTCATCCATTCCATAATGATATAATTTAGCTCAAGCTAGCAGAAAAAATTAAACATATCCTTTTAATTTAATCAATTCAACTGATCCACCAATCACAAAACCTTTGGTCCTTTTTGGGTAATAGCACCTCTTATGATTACTGTCAGTTGACATAGGAGAAGAAAAGCATGTCCATAAGCATTTGGAGGATCCACATTGACTGCTATATAGAATTGACCGGATATAACATGTCTTCCCATCTTGTGCACCGTTGTACCAGAAATCATCAATTTTCATTGTTATACGTTTAACACTTCCATGTGGTTCCTCCTTAGGCCGAGATATAGGTTCATCATCACTTTCTTGATCATCTTAAATTCAAAGCAACCTAGCTAATATAATCCTCTAAATGGAGAAATGAGAATTACTACAGGGAACAAGGTTGTACTACATCTTACATCGACGTCATCATCATTGAACTCTAGATCTTTACCACACCCCTCTAGATATTTAACGAATTCATGATCCTACAAAAAAGTGTTAAGTGTTACATACGCAATGAATAGTAACAAAATAGCACACAGAGAAGAAAATTAGAACTTACAAAGTTAGAAAAGAAACAAACAACTAACTAAAAAAAATCAAAACCAAGCTCCTGGCTGTGATTCAGTCAACAAAAACAATTAAGTGGAAAGCCTTTTAAAGAACAAGACTATCCTCTAAAAGTTAAAAAAAAACACCACATTATTTCAGCAAAAAGTGGATGTTTATATTTAAAATTGTAATTCAATAGGAACTACTCCCTTCATCTTAAAATAGATATCGCAAAGTTTTGAAAATTTGGATGTATCTAGACACTCTATAGACAGAGCAAAGTTTTGAAAATTTGGATATATCTAGACACTATCATTCAAATTTTCAAAATTTTGCGACATATATTTAAGACGGAGGGAGTACCATTTTTGGAGCACGAATGTGGCTAACACATACGATGGAGCAATGGATGCCCTGCATTCCCCATGCCTACTGCTTAGCTTTGTAGGAAGAGAGACCGAAGAAGCCAGACAAAAAAATAGATAAACCGTGACAGAAACTGCATACTACAGTACATAGAGAGTAAACTGAAGATCATGTTTTTACGGTTGCTTCCGTCCATGGAATTGATTTAGCTGGGTAAATCAACTGCTGTATTACAGATAAATTGATAAGAAAATACATCAATTCGGGTTCTAAGAAATTGAAGCTTAGGAAATCGTGTCCTAGTATGAGAGTAGACTCTGATGGGGATTGGCCTGACGAGCAGATCGGCCGGGAGTGAATAACCCGTCCTCACTCCTCGGCAGCGACAGGGGTTGGCTTCCTAGGGAACATAGGCATAGGCGGCCGCCGGGTACGACGACAGATCGGGAGGCTAGAGGCGGCTCAAGGTGAGGGCAACGTCGATGGGCAGTAGCTGGGGAGGAAAATGAGCTTCCGCTCAGCCGATTGGAGTCGGCCTGGTCGAGCGCGGAGGCAAGCTATTACTATGGCGCACGGAGAAAGGGGTAGCCGGGTAGGCACTGGGAGGTCGGCCGACGTCGGGACGACTGGAGCGCGGAGCTCGGGACGGCGGCGACCGGGGCCACCGGCTCGGGAGGTGGTGGTCGGCGGGAGATTGACTTGCGCCGGGAGCTGCCGCAGGTGCCTTACAGCGTCGTGGCCTGGCTGGCGGTCAAGGCTCGCAGGGACAGAGGGCTGCCGCTCGCTGGCCCTTCGAGCGACACCTCCCGGCGCCCCACCGTCCTCCTCTCCAGGTACCTCGCTATGCGGCTCGCCGGGACAGAGCTCTGCCGCTCGCTAGCCCTCCATGCGGCACCTCCCGACGCCCACCCATCCTCCTCTCTAGGGTCGGCCGCTGCGGAGCGCGGTAGGGGGCGGGGCACCAAAAGATTTGGAGGCGGATCGAGTTTTCAGGCGAACGGGCAGCAGAGACCGCGTTAAATTGGACGAAAAGAACAAGTATTTGACGTAGGCGGTGGCAGGTAACTTAATACTTCCGATCTATCAGGGGCAAAATCGTCTAATAAGTGGCAGACGGAAAATTTTGCCACACGAACAACGCGAGTCTTTTTTTTAATAGTACTATCTGAATGCCCGTGCGGTGCTACGATTACAGAAAAATTATTTTAGATAAATATATATATATCAACACTCTTAAAAAATGCAATGCTATTATTTAATGGCCCTCAAAGTTTATTATTTTGTCTGTACATATATAAATATAATGCAGATAAATATTCTTATTGCCTTCCAACCGAGGAAAAGAGAAATCTAATTTCTTAATTTTGTAAAGTAAGTTATTATTAGTTCATATTTGATCAACTCGCCTAACAGGACTACATTAGCACCTGCACACATCGACAAAGATATAGGAAATTTGGCTAAATGATAAAAAAAACTTGTGGGTAGAGAATGCACAGAACGTGGCTACAACAATGACAAATCAATATGATTTAGCCGGTACATAGTCATAGAAATAGAACTTTGGATAACGTCTGAATCCAGAACGGGTAAATTTATTTTATGTGTAGGCGACTTGATTAATTCAGAACCGGGCCACGCTTGATAAGAGTTGGCAATCACACTACCTACTGAAACAACCATCCTTT
Source organism: Avena insularis (assembly GCA_023614405.1). Taxonomy (NCBI): domain Eukaryota; kingdom Viridiplantae; phylum Streptophyta; class Magnoliopsida; order Poales; family Poaceae; genus Avena; species Avena insularis. The sequence continues at coordinate 205,606,368 of CM042694.1, forward strand.
CATGAGCCAACCACAAAAGCAACGCAACACCAGTATCTTTGACAATGACATCCTGGGCACAATTAATTATCTTCTCCTGCTTGCAACTTCCGATTCATCATGGGCGTTGCAGCGCATAGAGTAAGGGTGGTGAATTGCTATGATTCGTGCCCAACCAATGCCCTGTCGACTCTGAAGGAAAAAAAGAGAGATCAATTAAATTGTAGAGATTGTAATACCTGTGAGTTGAAAATGATAGGAAAGTTGTAATTTTTCTGGCGAGAATGAAGAATAAACCGGAAAGTTCATACTCAAGGGCGGAGCTGGAGCTCGAGTCACCCTGATGCACCACTTTACTATAGCATAAATTTTTATGCAATAATCTACTATATAAAAGTATGGTTGTAATTTCTAATATAGATCATACGACATAATAATTTTTCTGGACCCGGGTCTAATATATATAATTTTCCTTGTAGTTACACCCACGTGTATTTCTAATATATATATAGGAAAAATACTTCTTACTCCCAGGTGTAACTACACCCACGTCTTATATACTACCTTACGGAAGTATTTGTAATACTTTATCTGTTTAAGTATGTTCATATACTATATCTAAGATACTTCTAAACAAGTTAGGTGAAAAAATTAAATACACCCATAGTTTACATTATATATGTAAAATACCATCATATTTGTACGTACAAAAGGAGTATGTGAATAAAAATTACATACTACCAAAAAAATAGTATATATACTGCCCAAATATTCGTATATACTTCATACTACCCATATATAGTCTCCAGTATGATAGATACTGCCTAAATAATATGAAACACACGTGGGTGTAACTACACCCGGATGTAGTATGCATATGTTCTATATAGCTGGTGTGGTATGAATATATATATACACTAGCTGGATGCCTGTGCGTTGCCACGGCTCATATTGTCGAGGCTTCACAGACCAACGAGTCATACTGCAAAAAATTTGTTCCGTCAACCGAGAGAAAAAGCTATCATGAGTTGGTGAAGAATCATTAATCGATGAGTCGAGCTGCACAAACGTGGTTCCGTTAACTGAGAACCATCGCTCTTCGTAGGTGAAGGGAGAATATAGTGCGTGAATAAATCTGTGACTACACTAAAATGGAAACATATATTAGCAATATATATTTTTGGAATGTACCCCTTCTCGTGTGGATGAAACTGCATTAGTCTTCAGTTTCTAAATTTAGACATGGTTGATTCATTAATAGTGAGAATACATAATGCATTATGCTTAAACTTGACCTAAGAGGAGATATATGAATCTCTCTAAAAAATATTGATATTCCTCGTAGCCGACAAATGTGTACATAAACATATTGAATCCTAATACCTATACAACAGTACAATAGGTAGTGTTATTATAACATTGTTTTGATAATATTGTCAGTATTAGGATGCTATGCAGCAACATCCCCATAAATGACACTCAGGTGTTCAGCAACCAATATATGTACCAGTTGTTCGTAGGATCCCTAGTTACTCTTTAATCAGGCTGATTCTTTTTTGCCTCACTGTTGTTGATGAAACCGATGTCCTCTCCTTGGTGAATTTTTCTTTTCTTTTCTTAGTTCTAGCTAGAAAAAAAAATCTTGCAGCGAAGGACCCACTGAACTGTTCTGCAACCAAAACAAATATACAAATTCAGTCTTCTTAGCAAGCGGTGCAATCAGGTTGAATAATGACTATGTCGGTCTAGATGGATATTTGTTGAGCATTCTTCTAAATATGATATTCCCTCCAACCCAAATTAATTGACTTGGATTTGCCTACATTCAGATGTATCTAGCAATAAAACATGTCTAGATACATCTGAATCTAGACAAATCGAAGTCAATTAATTTGGATCGGAGGAAGTACTAAATAAGGTAGAGAAAACTGAGACGATTCATATGAACTTCTTAAGAACAATGTGTGTGCTAATTTGCAACATAGGAACATTCACCAACAAGCACATTTTTGGAGGACTCACCTACCAACGGGATGTAGCTGATTTGCTTGCTTGGACTCAAAATCACAAGGGGAACAGCATGGCGAATTTGAACAGATATATCATTTTATATTTTAAAGTATCTACTATCTAGCAATGCAACATAATAGTGAATTTCAAAAACTTTGAGCTAAAGGTCAGCTGCGGTGTCCACTGAACTTGCACGAGAGAGACAATGCACAAGTGAATATGGTTTGTGTAATACACTATGGAGGCCTAAACGTTTATCCAGTTCCCGTTCCATCAAATCAAAGTCGAAGCCAGGTCAATGAAGTAGTGCATCCAGATCAAACATAGGATTTGCGATTGTTATCTGTACTTGAAGACAAATTGAGTTATATGACCAATCCATGCATGCCTTAACTGGCAGAGGTCACTTAATCACTTATCTGATAAAGGTGCGTAAAGCTTATATTCCTAACCGACTTGTGGCTAGGTATAAATTGTAATGGAGTTTGAGATATTTTCTCCACCATTTTCAGATCAATTACTTGCACACAGTTTTAGTTAATATTAGTATAGATCCTATATCTACCCTTGATGTTGCAAAACTGGATAGCTCCAGCAACTGTTTCATTCAGTCAACTTATTGACAATCGATTACTGAGTTACAGAGTTCAGAGAACAAAGTTCACTTAGCTGTTAGCTGTACAGGGTTTAGAGCTGAATAGAATTACATCTCTTTCAGCTCTCCCAGCCAATGTACTTATTTTCTCTCTCAAAAAAGCCAAAGTACACTTTTGAGTCCAGGCTTGTACCAGAACCTAAGCTCTTTGTAGATCTTGTCCCATAACAGAGAGCCGACACGTTGAAGATCTTGCCATTTCGCTCCCGCCAAATATGCCACCAGATGGTCATTACCAGAGAGAAGTGATTTCATCGCCGTACTTGGTAATACAAGTGTAGAGGGAAATGGAACTTGATAAGACAGAAACCCCATATGCGTGTAGCAAAAGGACAGTTGCCAATAGATGAGTTCCTGTCAAATGTTGCAAAGGTGGCAGATTGAATTATGTGGCCAGATCCTTTTAGCAAGATTGTCAGCGGTGAGACATTTCCCTTGAACAACTAAGCAAGCAAAGAAGCGGATCTTTCTGGTATTGCTATTGACAAATGACACCATCCTGATCTGTATGGTTTCTGTGTGGTGCACTTCTGATGCTTGAGTGCTAACTGTGAATGAAGTTAATTTCTACCTCTATGTCAAGTGGATGCCATGGTTCATTATACCTAGACATCCTGGGTTCATCCACTGCCGTCAGTTTTTCGATGTAATAAAGAAGAAATCAGTGTCTTTGTTTTGACCCATCGCCCAGTCCAGAAAGCTAGGGCTCAGCGCCACTCCCGTCCCCTCCAATCCGGCCACCATGACAAGCAAATAGAGGGGAAAGGATTGGTCATCAGGAGCCGAGCGCTGTCTCATAGAGGATGGGAATGAAGGCGACGTGGTCTGGGTGGGATGCACCAGATCGTGACTCAACACTGCAGATCTGAGTCCACGCCCACCACCATCGCCACCTCTCCGACCACCATACAACGGCAAGACCAAGCAGAAAAAGGGCTCAGGAACAAAGAGACGGGGCCTCCTTTCCTCTCGCTGTGAGGCAACAAATCACTTCTCTTCCACCTCCTCCTGCCATAGCAGCGGGCGTATGACTCCGAGCTGCATCGATGTCATTCAGCTTGCTCCTTCGTGATGCGGAGTTGCGAGCCAGGACCAGGAGGGACGCCATGAGGGAATCGTTTGTTATATGTTGATCCAAAATCTACAAAGTATAGGCCAACTTCTGACGAGTGGAGCGAGGCCCGTCGCCGGAGGCTTGGGCCGAGTGTAACGATCTGTGTGTCAAAGGATCTAACCAGTAAGATGAACGTGAAGATGAAGTTGTTCTCGCACAGGCTGCAAGAAGGTGGATCGGTAATAAATCACATATCTGTTTTAAAGAGATTGTTTCAGACTTGCAGTCTATGGAGGTAAAATATGATGATGAGGATTTAGCTCTTCTACTCTTATGCTCGTTGCCTAGTTCCTATACACACTTTCGTGATACAATATTGTTGAGCCATGATGAACTAACCCTTGCCGAAGTACATGACGCCCTCAAACAGAGGGAAAAGATGAAAACTATGGTAGGGTCAGATGGGACGTCATCCAAGGCTGAGGCTCTGCAGGTTCGTGGCAGGACCGAGCAGAGATACAATAACTATGGCAACAGAGATAAGAGCAAGGACGGTAGAAGTCGTTCAAAGTCCAAGGGAAAGGATAAATTCTGTAGGTATTGTAAGAAATCTAATCATGTTATTGATGATTGTTGGAAGTTGCAGAATAAGGAGAAAAGAAACGGAACTTACCAACCGAAAGATAGGACTGAAGGTTCTGGTAAGGCTGCTGTTGTTTCTGATAGTTCTGATGGTGAATGCTTAGCTGTTTTTGCTGCTTGTGCTTCTCGTGATGATGAATGGATACTTGATACTGCATGTTCGTTTCATATTTGCTGTAACAAAGATTGGTTCAGTTTATATAAGTCTGTGCAGACTGGAGATTTTGTGCGTGTGGGGAATGACAACCCATGCCATATCGTTGGTGTTGGATCTGTTAAGATTAGGACACATGATGGCGTGACACGCACGTTGAGTGAGGTGAAACACATACCAAGCATGGCCAGAAATTTGATCTCCCTGAGTACCATGGACGTTGATGGATACAAATATGCCGGTGGGCATCGAGTTCTGAAGGTATCAAAAGGTTCTCTTATTCACATGATAGGTGATATGAATTCTGCTAAATTATATGTTCTTAGAGGTAGCACTTTGCCTGGTATTGCTGCTGCTGTTACTTCTAATGATTCTGATGATTGTGGTAAAACACATCTATGGCATATGCGTCTTGGGCATATGAGCAAACAAGGCATGACAGAGTTGGTCAAGAGAGAGTTGATTGATGGTTGCAACTTGAGTAAGTTTGAGTTCTGTGAGCACTGCATCTTTGGTAAGCATAAAAGAGTTAAATTCAATGCTTCCGTTCATACCACCAAAGGCATATTAGATTATGTGCATGCTGATGTATGGGGTCCGTCCAGAAGACTTCTATTGGTGGTGCTAATTATATGCTTACTATTATTGATGATTACTCAAGAAAGGTGTGGCCTTATTTTACGAAGCATAAATCTGATGTTTTGATGCTTTTAAGAAGTGGAAAGTTATGGTTGAAAAACGGTGAGAAGAAGGTAAAGGTACTACGTCTTGACAATGGTATGGAATTCTGTTCTAATGAGTTTGAGGAGTTTTGCGAACGATGGCATGATCGGGCATCACACCATCCCATATACTCCTCATGAGAATGGCATGGCGTAAGCATGAATGTAGAACCATCATCTCGAGGTCTCGTTGTATGTTGTCTAATGCAGGTATGCATAGGCGTTTCTGGGCTGAAGCAGCCAACACAGCGTGTTACCTCATCAACAGGTCACCTTCTATTCCACTTAAGAAGAAAACTCCCATTGAGGTATGGTCAGGTTACCTTTGATTATTCACAGTTGAGAGTTTTTTGGCTGCCGCATATGCTCATGTTGATAATGGAAAGTTAGAGCCTAGGGCTGTTAAGTGCATATTCCTTGGTTATGGTTCATATAAACTATGGAATCCTGAAACTAAAAAGATTTTGCTAAGTAGAAACGTTGTTTTCAATGAGTCCGTTATGTATCATGATAGCTTGCCATCAGATACCTCTCCTGTTGCTGTTGGAGAGGAGAGAGTTAATGTGCGGTGGAGAACCTGCGAAAACTGTTGATAATGATGCTATCGTTGAAGATACACATGAGGAAAACATTGATGATATTGTTGTTCAGCACTCACCTCTTGTTTTGCAGCAGCCACATGAGTCCATTGTTGCTGATAGAGGCGTAACTGTGGTCCTCGTCCTCGTTTAATTGAAGAGTGTAATCTTGTACATTATGCTTTGAGTTGTCTTTGAACAGGTGGAGAACGATTCTGAACCTGCTACATATAATGAAGCCATTGCATCCGTTGACGCGAGAAGTGGGTTTCGCTATGCAAGAAGAGATGCAATCGCTTGAGAAAAATGGCACATGGGATGTTGTGCGCCTAAACAAAAGAAGGCGGTCCTGCAAGTGGATCTTCAAGAAAAAGGAAGGTCTATCTCCCAAAGAGCCTTCAAGGTACAAGGCAAGGTTAGTAGCAAAAGGGTTCAGCCAGATTCTAGGTATTGATTACAATGATGTGTTGTCTCCAGTTGTGAAGCATAGTTCCATTCGTACTTTCTTTAGTATTGTGGCTATGCGTGATCTTGAGCTTGAGCAGTTAGATGTCAAGACTGCTTTTACGCATGGAGAGCTTGATGAGGAAATATACATGGACCAACGGAAGGGTTCATAGTGCACGGTAAAGAGGATTTTGTGTGCAAATTAAAGAAGTCTCTTTATGGCTTAAAGCAATCTCCAAGACAGTGGTATAAAAGGTTTGATTCATTTATGATCTCACATGGTTTTGAGAGGTCTAAATATGATAGTTGTGTTTATATCAAGTTTGTTGATGGGTCACCTATATACTTGCTGCTATATGTTGATGATATGTTAATTGCTGCCAAGGGCATGAAAGAAATCACTACTTTGAAGACACACCTAAGTAGTGAGTTTGAGATGAAGGATCTTGGTGCTGCTAAGAAGATCTTAGGTATGGAGATTACCCGAGATAGAAAATCTGGTTTGTTATTTCTTAGTCGACAAAGTTACATTAAGAAAGTTCTTCATCGTTTTAATATGGATGGTGCCAACTCAGTTAGTACTCCTATTGCTCCTCATTTTAAATTGTCGGTTTCTCAATGTCCTACTATTGCTGAAGAGTTTGAGTACATGTCAAAGGTGCCATATTCTAGTGCTGTTGGTTCTTTGATGTATGCCATGGTTTGTTCTCGTCCTGATTTATCATATGATATGAGTTTGATAAGTAGATACATGGCTAATCCTGGTAAAGAACATTGGAAGGCTGTTCAGTGGGTTTTCAGGTACCTTCTTGGCACTTCCAATGCTTGTTTGAAGTTTGGCAGGACCGGTGAGGGACTCGTTGGCTATGTGGATTCAGATTTTGCCGATTTGGATAAGAGAAGATCCCTCACAGGTTATGTGTTTAATGTTAGAGGTTGTCTTGTTAGCTGGAAGGCTACATTGCAGTGTTGTTGCACAATCTACTGAAGCTGAATACATGGCTATTGCTGAAGCTTGCAAAGAATCTGTTTGGTTGAAAGGTTTGTTTGCTGAGCTTTGTGGAGATGATTCTTGCATTACTTTGTTTTGTGACAGTCAAAGTGCCATATACCTTACAAAAGATCAGATGTTCCATGAGAGAACTAAGCACATTGATGTCAAGTATCATTTTGTTAGAGACATTGTTGCTCAAGGTAAATTAAAGGTATGCAAGATCAGCACTCATGATAATCCTGCTGATATGATGACTAAACCTATTCCTGTTGCTAAGTTTGAGCTTTGCTCGAACTTAGTTGGTTTAACTGATTAGCCCAAGTGGCTATTGGCGCCGAAAGTATTTGCTTTGTTTGTTCAGGGAGATGGATGCTGTTGATGCTACAAGGAGGAATTTGTCTCAAGGTGGAGTTTGTTATATGTTGATCCAAATTCTACAAAGTATAGGCCAACTTCTGACGAGTGGAGCGAGGCCCGTCACGAGGCTTCTTGAAGTGTAAGTCTGAAGTTGGCCCACACCGCGCTCCAAGGGGACGCTTGAGGTGGGGGCTTGACGGCTTAATCTGCTCTGGATCGTCGAAGACCTAGGTTTCCACCGATATATAAACCCCTTGTAAGCCGCCGGTTGGGATTAGTTGCATCTGTGAAATACCCGGCGTTTGTAAACACTCCTCGATATAGTGAAGTTTCGCTGGCTGGCGCCCGTGGTTTTTTCCTCTCTTTGTTGGAGAGGTTTTCCACGTTAAATCTGTGTCCCCTTGCTGTGTTTTTCGTTTTCGTTCTTCGTTATCTTCTTGTCGCGATTGTAACATCGTCCTGGGGCGTGCGTCACAACAGAGGCTGACGCGGGGTCAAAAGGGATCAGGGGAAGGCTCTCACCTTCGCTACTCGCGGAGAAGAGCCCCTTCCGCTCTCCCATCTCAGGAGACGGAGGAACGATAGGGCCGCCATTGTGGCCGTGGAAATCCAGGATGGAAACATGACCACCGATGGGAGCGCCCTCCGGCGGGTATCAGCTGTATTCCGCCGGGAGAAGCCCTTGGATGCCGCCACCAGCGCGAAACTACAGGTTGTTCCGGGAATTCCACGGCAAGGAAGTAGAGATGAGGCGCACGAGATGTGCGCGGTGGAGAAAGCGGCGTCAAGGCCTTCGAGATGGAAGATGGCGGCTATGGCCGAGTCGTGCGCGGCAGCGGGAGAGGCTGGGGATGGGGATGGGGATAAGGTGTGCGCGGTGGAGAAGGCGGCGTCCAGGCCTTCGAGATGGAAGACGTCGGCGATGGCCGAGTCGTGCGCGGCTGCGGGAGAGGGATGGGGATACGGTTCGGTGGCAGTTGTGGTACACTTCGCGGTGGCAAAGGGATGTAAAACCTCAGAACAACCAGGGGCACAATCGTCTAAAAAAAGTCGGCCGGAAAAATCTAGCAGACTAACCTACCTCAAGACAAATTATAGTATAGACTAGCTGAATGCGCGTACGTTGCTACGGCTTTAGATACGTGAGTATGATTAGCTCTGATGGAAGAGAATTTAAAAAATTATTTGGTGAATATAATATTTTTAATTTTAAATATTTTGATATGTGAAAGGGAGAAACAAGAAGAGTAAGGAAATAACACTAAATCTGTCCTCACTTTTAATATTCATCGTCAGCCAAAAACAATTTTTTTCTCATAAAAAGGGTCAACGGCATTTTTAATGCCACCCATTTTTATTCTACACGAGACTTCAGTTATCAGATTAGACCAGCAATATATGTAACAAGGTAGCACATGTTCGACAGCTAAGTAGGATTAGGAGTGTCTTCAGAAAATATTTTACTCATGAGAATGTCAACAAAAGTGCATTTTTCTCTAGGACTCCATGTCTACGTGTTATCGGGCTAGTACTTCTCAAGTATCGGCATGGGCATTGACATATCTGCACCAAGCAAAACCAAGCAAGAATTATTTGAAGTGCATCGACATATTGCACTTACAAATTTAAAAGAAATGAGCGCATGTCTTACTGAGGTGGACGGCTAAAATCTAGGGTTTTAGGGGTGTTTCGCATAAGTACGGACGAATCGTCGGGCCAAGTGTCCAAGGAATGTGCTCTCCTTTTGCACATTGCTCCACCATACCCTCACAAGCACTCACATCACTTGTTTCACAAACAACATGTTGCTTGGCCATGCACTTCCCACACTGGCCAGCTTCGTTCTAGGGTAGTAGGGTGTAACACGTCTACCCGTCGGGATAGCGGCATGGCTATTGATGAATGGCCTCAAACTTGGCACAATGGCTCACAATGACACACCACACACTTATATCACTTCAATGAGCAGTAATGGCATGCTTGGGCATGCCTTCGGCACGCTAGACGGCTAAAATCTAGGGTTTTAGGGGTGTTTCGCACAAGTACGGACGAATCGTCAGGCCAAGTGTCCAAGGAATATGCTCTCCTTTTGCACATTGATCCACCATGCCCTCACAAGCACTCACATCCCTTTTTTATAAACAACATGTTGCTTGGCCATGAACTTCCCACACTGGCCAGCTTCGTTCTAGGGTAGTAGGGTGTAACGTGTCTACCCGTCGGAATAGCGGCATGGCTATTGATGAATGGCCTCAAACTTGGCACAATGGCTCAGAATGACACACCACACACTTATATCACTTCAATGAGCAGTGATGGCATGCTTGGTCATTCCTTCACGATGAGCGGCAAAAATCTAGGGTTTTAGGGTGTTTTCGCAAGTACGGACGAATCGTCAGGCCAAGTGTCCAAGGAATGTGTTCTCCTTTTGCACATTGCTCCACCATGCCCTCACAAGAACTCACATCCCTTGTTTTACAAACAACATGTTGCTTGGCCATGCACTTCCCACACTGGCCAGCTTCGTTCTAAGGTAGTAGGGTGTAACGCGTCTACCCATCGGGATAGCGGCATGGCTATTGATGAATGGCCTCAAACTTGGCCCAATGGCTCACAATGAAATACCACACACTTATATCACTTCAATGAGCAATGATGGAATGCTTGGGCATGCCTTCGGCATGGTGGACGACTAAAATCTAGGGTTTTAGGGGTGTTTCGCACAAGTACGGACGAATCGTCAGGCCAAGTGTCCAAGGAATGTGCTCTCCTTTTGCATATTTCTCCACCATACCCTCACAAGCACTCACATCACTTGTTTCACAAACAACATGTTGCTTGGCCATGCACTTCCCACACTGGCCAGCTTCGTTCTAGGGTAGTAGGGTGTAACGTGTCTACCCGTCGGAATAGCGGCATGGCTATTGATGAATGGTCTCAAACTTGGCACAATGACTCACAATGACACACCACACACTTATATCCCTTCAATGAGCAGTGATGGCATGCTTGGGCATGCCTTGCACGATGAGCGGCTAAAATCTAGGGTTTTAGGGGTGTTTCGCTGAAATCTGAGACGAATCGTCAGGCCAAGTGTCCAAGGAATGTGCTCTCCTTTTGCACATTGCTCCACCATGACCTCATAAGCACTCACATACCTTGTTTTACAAACAACATGTTGCTTGGTCATGCACTTCCCACACAGGCCAGCTTCGTTCTAGGGTAGTAGGGTGTAACGCGTCTACCCGTCGGGATATCGGCATGGATATTGATGAATGGCCTCAAACTTGGCACAATGGCTCACAATGACACACCACACACTTATATCACTTCAATGAGCAGTGATGGCATGCTTGGGCATGCCGTCGGCACGGTAGACGGCTAAAATCTAGGGTTTTAGAGGTGTTTCGCACAAGTACGGACGAATCGTCAGGCCAAGTGTCCAAGGAATGTGATCTCCTTTTGCACATTTCTCCACCATTCCCTCACAAGCACTCACATCCCTTTTTTACAAACAACATGTTGCTTGGCCATGCACTTCCCACACTGGCCAGCTTCGTTCTAGGGTAGTAGGGTGTAACCTGTCTACCCGTCGGAATAGCGGCATGGCTATTGATGAATGGCCTCAAACTTGGCACAATGGCTCACAATGACACACCACACACTTATATCACTTCAATTAGCAGTGATGGCATGCTTGGTCATTCCTTCGTCACGGTAGACGGCTAAAATCTAGGGTTTTAGGGGTGTTTCGCACAATTACGGACGAATCGTCGGGCCAAGTGTCCAAGGAATGTGCTCTCCTTTTGCACATTGCTCCACCATGCCCTCACAAGCACTCACATCACTTGTTTTACAAACAACATGTTGCTTGGCCATGCACTTCCCACACTGGCCAGCTTCGTTCTAGGGTAGTAGGGTGTAACACGTCTACCCGTCGGGATAGCGGCATGGCTATTGATGAATGGCCTCAAACTTGGCACAATGGCTCACAATGACACACCACACACTTATATCACTTCAATGAGCAGTGATGGCATGCTTGGGCATGCCTTCGGCACGGTAGACGGCTAAAATCTAGGGTTTTAGGGGTGTTTCGCACAATTACGGACGAATCGTCAGGCCAAGTGTCCAAGGAATGTGCTATCCTTTTGCACATTGCTCCACCATGCCCTCACAAGCACTCACAACCCTTGTTTTACAAACAACATGTTGCTTGGCCATGCACTTCCCACACTGGCCAGCTTCGTTCTAGGGTAGTAGTGTGTAACGCGTCTACCCGTCGGGATAGCGGCATGGCTATTGATGAATGGCCTCAAACTTGGCACAATGGCTCACAATGACACACCACACACTTATATCACTTCAATTAGCAGTGATGGCATGCTTGGTCATTCCTTCGGCACGGTAGACGGCTAAAATCTAGGGTTTTAGGGGTGTTTCGCACAAGTACGGACGAATCGTCAGGCCAAGTGTCCAAGGAATGTGCTTTCCTTTTGAACATTGCTCCACCATGCCCTCACAAGCACTCACATCCCTTTTTTACAAACAACATGTTGCTTGGCCATGCACTTCCCACACTGGCCAGCTTCGTTCTAGGGTAGTAGGGTGTAACGTGTCTACCCGTCGGAATAGCGGCATGGCTATTGATGAATGGCCTCAAACTTGGCACAATGGCTCACAATGACACACCACACACTTATATCACTTCAATTAGCAGTGATGGCATGCTTGGTCATTCCTTCGTCACGGTAGACGGCTAAAATCTAGGGTTTTAGGGGTGTTTCGCACAAGTACGGACGAATCGTCGGGCCAAGTGTCCAAGGAATGTGCTCTCCTTTTGCACATTGCTCCACCATGCCCTCACAAGCACTCACATCACTTTTTTTACAAACAACATGTTGCTTGGCCATGCACTTCCCACACTGGCCAGCTTCGTTCTAGGGTAGTAGGGTGTAACACGTCTACCCGTCGGGATAGCGGCATGGCTATTGATAAATGGCCTCAAACTTGGCACAATGGCTCAGAATGACACACCACACACTTATATCACTTCAATGAGCAGTGATGGCATGCTTGGTCATTCCTTCGTCACAGTAGACGGCAAAAATCTAGGGTTTTAGGGGTGTTTCGCACAAGTACGGACGAATCGTCAGGCCAAGTTTCCAAGGAATGTGCTCTCCTTTTGCACATTGCTCCACCATGCCCTCACAAGAACTCACATCCCTTGGTTTACAAACAACATGTTGCTTGGCCATGCACTTCCCACACTGGCCAGCTTCGTTCTAGGGTAGTAGGGTGTAACGCGTCTACCCGTCGGGATAGCGGCATGGCTATTGATGAATGGCCTCAAACTTGGCCCAATGGCTCACAATGACATACCACACACTTATATCACTTCAATGAGCAGTGATGGCATGCTTGGGCATGCCTTCGGCATGGTGGACGGCTAAAATCTAGGGTTTTAGGGGTGTCTCGCACAAGTACGGACGAATCATCGGGCCAAGTGTCCAAGGAATGTGCTCTACTTTTGCACATTGCTCCACCATACCCTCACAAGCACTCACATCACTTGTTTCACAAACAACATGTTGCTTGGCCATGCACTTCCCACACTGGCCAGCTTCGTTCTAGGGTAGTAGGGTGTAACACGTCTACCCGTCGGGATAGCGGCATGGCTATTGATGAATGGCCTCAAACTTGGCACAATGGCTCACAACGACACACCACACACTTATATCACTTCAATGAGCAGTGATGGCATGCTTGGGCATGCCTTCAGCACGCTAGACGGCTAAAATCTAGGGTTTTAGGGGTGTTTCGCACAAATACGGACGAATCGTCAGGCCAAGTGTCCAAGGAATGTGCTTTCCTTTTGCACATTGCTCCACCATGCCCTCACAAGCACTCACATCCCTTTTTTACAAACAACATGTTGCTTGGCCATGCACTTCCCACACAGGCCAGCTTCGTTCTAGGGTAGTAGGGTGTAACGCGTCTACCCGTCGGGATATCGGCATGGATATTGATGAATGGCCTCAAACTTGGCACAATGGCTCACAATGACACACCACACACTTATATCACTTCAATGAGCAGTGATGGCATGCTTGGGCATGCCGTCGGCACGGTAGACGGCTAAAATCTAGGGTTTTAGAGGTGTTTCGCACAAGTACGGACGAATCGTCAGGCCAAGTGTCCTAGGAATGTGCTATCCTTTTGCACATTTCTCCACCATGACCTCACAAGCACTCACATCCCTTGTTTTATAAACAACATGTTGCTTGGCCATGCACTTCCCACACTGGCCAGCTTCGTTCTAGGGTAGTAGGGTGTAACGCGTCTACCCGTCGGGATAGCGGCATGGCTATTGATTAATGGCCTCAAACTTGGCACAATGGCTCACAATGACACACCACACACTTATATCACCTCAATGAGCAGTGATGGCATGCTTGGGCATGCCTTCGGCACGGTTCACGGCCAAAATCTAGGGTTTTAGGGGTGTTTCGCACAATTACGGACGAATCGTCAAGCCAAGTGTCCAAGGAATGTGATCGCACATTGCTCCACCATGCCATCACAAGCACTCACAACCCTTGTTTTACAAACAACATGTTGCTTAGCCATGCAATTCCCACACTGGCCAGCTTCGTTCTAGGGTAGTAGGGTGTAACGCGTCTACCCGTCGGGATAGCGGCATGGCTATTGATGATTGGCCTCAAACTTGGCACAATGGCTCAGAATGACACACCACACACTTATATCACTTCAATGAGCAGTGATGGCATGCTTGGTCATTCCTTCGTCACAGTAGACGGCAAAAATCTAGGGTTTTAGGGGTGTTTCGCATAAGTACGGACGAATCGTCAGGCCAAGTGTCCAATGAATGTGCTCTCATTTTGCACATTGCTCCACCATGCCCTCACAAGAACTCACATCCCTTGGTTTACAAACAACATGTTGCTTGGCCATGCACTTCCCACACTGGCCAGCTTCGTTCTAGGGTAGTAGGGTGTAACGCGTCTACCCGTCAGGATAGCGGCATGGCTATTGATGAATGGCCTCAAACTTGGCACAATGGCTCACAATGACACACCACACACTTATATCACTTCAATGAGCAGTGATGGCATGCTTGGGCATGCCTTCGGCACGGTAGACGGCAAAAATCTAGGGTTTTAGGGGTGTTTCGCACAAGTACGGACGAATCGTCAGGCCAAGTGTCCAAGGAATGTGCTCTCCTTTTGCACATTGCTCCACCATGCCCTCACAAGAACTCACATCCCTTGTTTTACAAACAACATGTTGCTTGGTCATGCACTTCCCACACAGGCCAGCTTCGTTCTATGGTAGTAGGGTGTAACGCGTCTACCCGTCGGGATATCGGCATGGATATTGATGAATGGCCTCAAACTTGGAACAATGGCTCACAATGACACACCACACACTTATATCACTTCAATGAGCAGTGCTGGCATGCTTGGGCATGCCGTCGGCACGGTAGACGGCTAAAATCTAGGGTTTTAGAGGTGTTTCGCACAAGTACGGACGAATCGTCAGGCCAAGTGTCCAAGGAATGTGCTCTCCTTTTGCACATTTCTCCACCATGCCCTCACAAGCACTCACATACCTTTTTTACAAACAACATGTTGCTTGGCCATGCACTTCCCACAGCCGGCTTCTAGGGTAGTAGGGTGTAACCTGTCTACCCGTCGGAATAGCGGCATGGCTATTGATGAATGGCCTCAAACTTGGCACAATGGCTCAAAATGACACACCACACACTTATATCACTTCAATTAGCAGTGATGGCATGCTTGGTCATTCCTTCGTCACGGTAGACGGCTAAAATCTAGGGTTTTAGGGGTGTTTCGCACAATTACGGACGAATCGTCGGGCCAAGTGTCCAAGGAATGTGCTCTCCTTTTGCACATTGCTCCACCATGCCCTCACAAGCACTCACATCACTTGTTTTACAAACAACATGTTGCTTGGCCATGCACTTCCCACACTGGCCAGCTTCGTTCTAGGGTAGTAGGGTGTAACACGTCTACCCGTCGGGATAGCGGCATGGCTATTGATGAATGGCCTCAAACTTGGCACAATGGCTCACAATGACACACCACACACTTATATCACTTCAATGAGCAGTGATGGCATGCTTGGGTATGCCGTCGGCACGGTAGACGGCTAAAATATAGGGTTTTAGAGGTGTTTCGCACAAGTACGGACGAATCGTCAGGCCAAGTGTCCAAGGAATGTGATCTCCTTTTGCACATTTCTCCACCATTCCCTCACAAGCACTCACATCCCTTTTTTACAAACAACATGTTGCTTGGCCATGCACTTCCCACACTGGCCAGCTTCGTTCTAGGGTAGTAGGGTGTAACCTGTCTACCCGTCGGAATAGCGGCATGGCTATTGATGAATGGCCTCAAACTTGGCACAATGGCTCACAATGACACACCACACACTTATATCACTTCAATTAGCAGTGATGGCATGCTTGGTCATTCCTTCCACGGTGAGCGGCTAAAATCTAGGGTTTTAGGGGTGTTTCGCACAATTACGGACGAATCGTCGGGCCAAGTGTCCAAGGAATGTGCTCTCCTTTTGCACATTGCTCCACCATGCCCTCACAAGCACTCACATCACTTGTTTTACAAACAACATGTTGCTTGGCCATGCACTTCCCACACTAGCCAGCTTCGTTCTAGGGTAGTAGGGTGTAACACGTCTACCCGTCGGGATAGCGGCATGGCTATTGATGAATGGCCTCAAACTTGGCACAATGGCTCACAATGACACACCACACACTTATATCACTTCAATGAGCAGTGATGGCATGCTTGGGCATGCCTTGACCTGATGACGGCTAAAATCTAGGGTTTTAGGGGTGTTTCGCACAATTACGGACGAATCGTCAGGCCAAGTGTCCAAGGAATGTGCTATCCTTTTGCACATTGCTCCACCATGCCCTCACAAGCACTCACAACCCTTGTTTTACAAACAACATGTTGCTTGGCCATGCACTTCCCACACTGGCGAGCTTCGTTCTAGGGTAGTAGGGTGTAACGCGTCTACCCGTCGGGATAGCGGCATGGCTATTGATGAATGGCCTCAAACTTGGCACAATGGCTCACAATGACACACCACACACTTATATCACTTCAATTAGCAGTGATGGCATGCTTGGTCATTCCTTGACGCGGTGAGCGGCTAAAATCTAGGGTTTTAGGGTGTTTCGCACAACGAATCGTCAGGCCAAGTGTCCAAGGAATGTGCTTTCCTTTTGAACATTGCTCCACCATGCCCTCACAAGCACTCACATCCCTTTTTTACAAACAACATGTTGCTTGGCCATGCACTTCCCACACTGGCCAGCTTCGTTCTAGGGTAGTAGGGTGTAACGTGTCTACCCGTCGGAATAGCGGCATGGCTATTGATGAATGGCCTCAAACTTGGCACAATGGCGCACAATGACACACCACACACTTATATCACTTCAATTAGCAGTGATGGCATGCTTGGTCATTCCTTCGTCACGGTGAGCGGCTAAAATCTAGGGTTTTAGGGGTGTTTCGCACAAGTACGGACGAATTGTCGGGCCAAGTGTCCAAGGAATGTGCTCTCCTTTTGCACATTGCTCCACCATGCCCTCACAAGCACTCACATCACTTGTTTTACAAACAACATGTTGCTTGGCCATGCACTTCCCACCGCCGACCGTTCTAGGGTAGTAGGGTGTAACACGTCTACCCGTCGGGATAGCGGCATGGCTATTGATAAATGGCCTCAAACTTGGCACAATGGCTCAGAATGACACACCACACACTTATATCACTTCAATGAGCAGTGATGGCATGCTTGGTCATTCCTTCACACGATGAGGCAAAAATCTAGGGTTTAGGGGTGTTTCGCACAAGTACGGACGAATTGTCTGGCCAAGTTTCCAAGGAATGTGCTCTCCTTTTGCACATTGCTCCACCATGCCCTCACAAGAACTCACATCCCTTGGTTTACAAACAACATGTTGCTTGGCCATGCACTTCCCACACTGGCCAGCTTCGTTCTAGGGTAGTAGGGTGTAACGCGTCTACCCGTCGGGATAGCGGCATGGCTATTGATGAATGGCCTCAAACTTGGCCCAATGGATCACAATGACATACCACACACTTATATCACTTCAATGAGCAGTGATGGCATGCTTGGGCATGCCTTCGGCATGGTGGACGGCTAAAATCTAGGGTTTTAGGGGTGTCTCGCACAAGTACGGACGAATCATCGGGCCAAGTGTCCAAGGAATGTGCTCTACTTTTGCACATTGCTCCACCATACCCTCACAAGCACTCACATCACTTGTTTCACAAACAACATGTTGCTTGGCCATGCACTTCCCACACCGCCAGCCTTCGTTCTAGGGTAGTAGGGTGTAACACGTCTACCCGTCGGGATAGCGGCATGGCTATTGATGAATGGCCTCAAACTTGGCACAATGGCTCACAACGACACACCACACACTTATATCACTTCAATGAGCAGTGATGGCATGCTTGGACATGCCTTCAGCACGCTAGACGGCTAAAATCTAGGGTTTTAGGGGTGTTTCGCACAAATACGGACGAATCGTCAGGCCAAGTGTCCAAGGAATGTGCTTTCCTTTTGCACATTGCTCCACCATGCCCTCACAAGCACTCACATCCCTTTTTTACAAACAACATGTTGCTTGGCCATGCACTTCCCACACAGGCCAGCTTCGTTCTAGGGTAGTAGGGTGTAACGCGTCTACCCGTCGGGATATCGGCATGGATATTGATGAATGGCCTCAAACTTGGCACAATGGCTCACAATGACACACCACACACTTATATCACTTCAATGAGCAGTGATGGCATGCTTGGGCATGCCGTCGGCACGGTAGACGGCTAAAATCTAGGGTTTTAGAGGTGTTTCGCACAAGTACGGACGAATCGTCAGGCCAAGTGTCCTAGGAATGTGCTCTCCTTTTGCACATTTCTCCACCATACCCTCACAAGCACTCACATCCCTTTTTTTATAAACAACATGTTGCTTGGCCATGCACTTCCCACACTGGCCAGCTTCGTTCTAGGGTAGTAGGGTGTAACGCGTCTACCCGTCGGGATAGCGGCATGGCTATTGATTAATGGCCTCAAACTTGGCACAATGGCTCACAATGACACACCACACACTTATATCACCTCAATGAGCAGTGATGGCATGCTTGGGCATGCCTTCGGCACGGTTCACGGCCAAAATTTAGGGTTTTAGGGGTGTTTCGCACAATTACGGACGAATCGTCAAGCCAAGTGTCCAAGGAATGTGATCGCACATTGCTCCACCATGCCATCACAATCACTCACAACCCTTGTTTTACAAACAACATGTTGCTTAGCCATGCAATTCCCACACTGGCCAGCTTCGTTCTAGGGTAGTAGGGTGTAACGCGTCTACCCGTCGGGATAGCGGCATGGCTATTGATGAATGGCCTCAAACTTGGCACAATGGCTCAGAATGACACACCACACACTTATATCACTTCAATGAGCAGTGATGGCATGCTTGGTCCTTCCTTCGTCACAGTAGACGGCAAAAATCTAGGGTTTTAGGGGTGTTTCGCACAAGTACGGACGAATCGTCAGGCCAAGTGTCCAAGGAATGTGCTCTCATTTTGCACATTGCTCCACCATGCCCTCACAAGAACTCACATCCCTTGGTTTACAAACAACATGTTGCTTGGCCATGCACTTCCCACACTGGCCAGCTTCGTTCTAGGGTAGTAGGGTGTAACGTCTCACCGTCCAGATAGCGCATGGCTATTGATGAATGGCCTCAAACTTGGCACAATGGCTCACAATGACACACCACACACTTATATCACTTCAATGAGGAGTGATGGCATGCTTGGGCATGCCTTCGGCACGGTAGACGGCAAAAATCTAGGGTTTTAGGGGTGTTTCGCTGAAATGCAGACGAATCGTCAGGCCAAGTGTCCAAGGAATGTGCTCTCCTTTTGCACATTGCTCCACCATGCCCTCACAAGAACTCACATCCCTTGTTTTACAAACAACATGTTGCTTGGTCATGCACTTCCCACGCAGGCCAGCTTCGTTCTAGGGTAGTAGGGTGTAACGCGTCTACCCGTCGGGATATCGGCATGGATATTGATGAATGGCCTCAAACTTGGAACAATGGCTCACAATGACACACCACACACTTATATCACTTCAATGAGCAGTGCTGGCATGCTTGGGCATGCCGTCGGCACGGTAGACGGCTAAAATCTAGGGTTTTAGAGGTGTTTCGCATGACGGACGAATCGTCAGGCCAAGTGTCCAAGGAATGTGCTCTCCTTTTGCACATTTCTCCACCATGCCCTCACAAGCACTCACATCCCTTTTTTACAAACAACATGTTGCTTGGCCATGCACTTCCCACACTGGCCAGCTTCGTTCTAGGGTAGTAGGGTGTAACCTGTCTACCCGTCGGAATAGCGGCATGGCTATTGATGAATGGCCTCAAACTTGGCACAATGGCTCAAAATGACACACCACACACTTATATCACTTCAATTAGCAGTGATGGCATGCTTGGTCATTCCTTCACACGGTAGACGGCTAAAATCTAGGGTTTTAGGGTGTTTCGACACCACGACGAATCGTCGGGCCAAGTGTCCAAGGAATGTGCTCTCCTTTTGCACATTGCTCCACCATGCCCTCACAAGCACTCACATCACTTGTTTTACAAACAACATGTTGCTTGGCCATGCACTTCCCACACTGGCCAGCTTCGTTCTAGGGTAGTAGGGTGTAACACGTCTACCCGTCGGGATAGCGGCATGGCTATTGATGAATGGCCTCAAACTTGGCACAATGGCTCACAATGACACACCACACACTTATATCACTTCAATGAGCAGTGATGGCATGCTTGGGCATGCCTTCGGCGCGGTAGACGGCTAAAATCTAGGGTTTTAGGGGTGTTTCGCACAATTACGGACGAATCGTCAGGCCAAGTGTCCAAGGAATGTGCTATCCTTTTGCACATTGCTCCACCATGCCCTCACAAGAACTCACAACCCTTGTTTTACAAACAACATGTTGCTTGGCCATGCACTTCCCACACTGGCGAGCTTCGTTCTAGGGTAGTAGGGTATAACGCGTCTACCCATCGGGATAGCGGCATGGCTATTGATGAATGGCCTCAAACTTGGCACAATGGCTCACAATGACACACCACACACTTATATCACTTCAATTAGCAGTGATGGCATGCTTGGTCATTCCTTCGGCACGGTAGACGGCTAAAATCTAGGGTTTTAGGGGTGTTTCGCACAAGTACGGACGAATCGTCAGGCCAAGTGTCCAAGGAATGTGCTTTCCTTTTGATCATTGCTCCACCATGCCCTCACAAGCACTCACATCCCTTTTTTACAAACAACATGTTGCTTGGCCATGCACTTCCCACACTGGCCAGCTTCGTTCTAGGGTAGTAGGGTGTAACGGTTCACCCGGAATAGCGGCATGGCTATTGATGAATGGCCTCAAACTTGGCACAATGGCTCACAATGACACACCACACACTTATATCACTTCAATTAGCAGTGATGGCATGCTTGGTCATTCCTTCGTCACGGTAGACGGCTAAAATCTAGGGTTTTAGGGGTGTTTCGCACAAGTACGGACGAATCGGCGGGCCAAGTGTTCAAGGAATGTGCTCTCCTTTTGCACATTGCTCCACCATGCCCTCACAAGCACTCACATCACTTGTTTTACAAACAACATGTTGCTTGGCCATGCACTTCCACACCGCCAGCTTCGTTCTAGGGTAGTAGGGTGTAACACGTCTACCCGTCGGGATAGCGGCATGGCTATTGATGAATGGCCTCAAACTTGGCACAATGGCTCAGAATGACACACCACACACTTATATTACTTCAATGAGCAGTGATGGCATGCTTGGTCATTCCTTCGTCACAGTAGACGGCAAAAATCTAGGGTTTTAGGGGTGTTTCGCACAAGTACGGACGAATCGTCAGGCCAAGTTTCCAAGGAATGTGCTCTCCTTTTGCACATTGCTCCACCATGCCCTCACAAGAACTCACATCCCTTGGTTTACAAACAACATGTTGCTTGGCCATGCACTTCCCACACTGGCCAGCTTCGTTCTAGGGTAGTAGGGTGTAACGCGTCTACCCGTCGGGATAGCGGCATGGCTATTGATGAATGGCCTCAAACTTGGCCCAATGGCTCACAATGACATACCACACACTTATATCACTTCAATTAGCAGTGATGGCATGCTTGGGCATGCCTTCGGCATGGTGGACGGCTAAAATCTAGGGTTTTAGGGGTGTCTCGCACAAGTACGGACGAATCATCGGGCCAAGTGTCCAAGGAATGTGCTCTACTTTTGCACATTGCTCCACCATACCCTCACAAGCACTCACATCACTTGTTTCACAAACAACATGTTGCTTGGCCATGCACTTCCCACACTGGCCAGCTTCGTTCTAGGGTAGTAGGGTGTAACGCGTCTACCCGTCGGGATAGCGGCATGGCTATTGATGAATGGCCTCAAACTTGGCACAATGGCTCACAACGACACACCACACACTTATATCACTTCAATGAGCAGTGATGGCATGCTTGGGCATGCCTTCAGCACGCTAGACGGCTAAAATCTAGGGTTTTAGGGGTGTTTCGCACAACACTTTAATCGTCAGGCCAAGTGTCCAAGGAATGTGCTTTCCTTTTGCACATTGCTCCACCATGCCCTCACAAGCACTCACATCCTTTTTTACAAACAACATGTTGCTTGGCCATGCACTTCCCACACAGGCCAGCTTCGTTCTAGGGTAGTAGGGTGTAACGCGTCTACCCGTCGGGATATCGGCATGGATATTGATGAATGGCCTCAAACTTGGCACAATGGCTCACAATGACACACCACACACTTATATCACTTCAATGAGCAGTGATGGCATGCTTGGGCATGCCGTCGGCACGGTAGACGGCTAAAATCTAGGGTTTTAGAGGTGTTTCGCACAAGTACGGACGAATCGTCAGGCCAAGTGTCCTAGGAATGTGCTCTCCTTTTTCACATTTCTCCACCATGCCCTCACAAGCACTCACATCCCTTGTTTTATAAACAACATGTTGCTTGGCCATGCACTTCCCACACTGGCCAGCTTCGTTCTAGGGTAGTAGGGTGTAACGCGTCTACCCGTCGGGATAGCGGCATGGCTATTGATTAATGGACTCAAACTTGGCACAATGGCTCACAATGACACACCACACACTTATATCACCTCAATGAGCAGTGATGGCATGCTTGGGCATGCCTTCGGCACGGTTCACGGCCAAAATCTAGGGTTTTATGGGTGTTTCGCACAATTACGGACGAATCGTCAAGCCAAGTGTCCAAGGAATGTTCTCTACTTTTGCACATTGCTCCACCATGCCATCACAAGCACTCACAACCCTTGTTTTACAAACAACATGTTGCTTGGCCATGCAATTCCCACACTGGCTAGCTTCGTTCTAGGGTAGTAGGGTGTAACGCGTCTACCCGTCGGGATAGCGGCATGGCTATTGATGAATGGCCTCAAACTTGGCACAATGGCTCAGATGACACACCACCCACTTATATCACTTCAATGAGCAGTGATGGCATGCTTGGTCATTCCTTCGTCACAGTAGACGGCAAAAATCTAGGGTTTTAGGGGTGTTTCGCACAAGTACGGACGAATCGTCAGGCCAAGTGTCCAAGGAATGTGCTCTCATTTTGCACATTGCTCCACCATGCCCTCACAAGAACTCACATCCCTTGGTTTACAAACAACATGTTGCTTGGCCATGCACTTCCCACACTGGCGAGCTTCGTTCTAGGGTAGTAGGGTGTAACGCTGCTCACCCGTCCGGGATAGCGGCATGGCTATTGATGAATGGCCTCAAACTTGGCACAATGGCTCACAATGACACACCACACACTTATATCACTTCAATGAGTAGTGATGGCATGCTTGGGCATGCCTTCGGCACGGTAGACGGCTAAAATCTAGGGTTTTAGGGGTGTTTCGCACAAGTACGGACGAATCGTCAGGCCAAGTGTCCAAGGAATGTGCTCTCCTTTTGCACATTGCTCCACCATGCCCTCACAAGCACTCACATACCTTGTTTTACAAACAACATGTTGCTTGGTCATGCACTTCCCACACAGGCCAGCTTCGTTCTAGGGTAGTAGGGTGTAACGCGCTCACCTCGGGATAGCGGCATGGATATTGATGAATGGCCTCAAACTTGGCACAATGGCTCACAATGACACACCACACACTTATATCACTTCAATGAGCAGTGATGGCATGCTTGGGCATGCCGTCGGCACGGTAGACGGCTAAAATCTAGGGTTTTAGAGGTGTTTCGCACAAGTACGGACGAATCGTCAGGCCAAGTGTCCTAGGAATGTTCTCTCCTTTTGCACATTTCTCCACCATGCCCTCACAAGCACTCACATCCCTTGTTTTATAAACAACATGTTGCTTGGCCATGCACTTCCCACACTGGCCAGCTTCGTTCTAGGGTAGTAGGGTGTAACGCGTCTACCCGTCGGGATAGCGGCATGGCTATTGATTAATGGCCTCAAACTTGGCACAATGGCTCACAATGACACACCACACACTTATATCACCTCAATGAGCAGTGATGGCATGCTTGGGCATGCCTTCGGCATGGTTCACGGCCAAAATCTAGGGTTTTAGGGGTGTTTCGCACAATTACGGATGAATCGTCAGGCCAAGTGTCCAAGGAATGTGCTCTCCTTTTGCACATTGCTCCACCATGCCATCGCAAGCACTCACAACCCTTGTTTTACAAACAACATGTTGCTTGGCCATGCACTTCCCACACTGGCCAGCTTCGTTCTAGGGTAGTAGGGTGTAACGCGTCTACCCGTCGGGATAGCGTCATGGCTATTGATGAATGGCCTCAAACTTGGCAAAATGGCACACAATGACACAACACACACTTATATCACTTCAATGAGGAGTGATGGCATGCTTGGGCATGCCTTCGGCACGGTAGACGGCTAAAATCTAGGGGTTTAGGGGTGTTTCGCACAAATACGGACGAATCGTCAGGCCAAGAGTCCAAGGAATGTGCTTTCCTTTTGCACATTGCTCCACCATTCCTTGACAAGCACTCACATCCCTTTTTTACAAACAACATGTTGCTTGGCCATGCACTTCCCACACCGGCCAGCTTTGTTCTAGGGTAGTAGGGTGTAACGTGTCTACCCGTCGGAATAGCGGCATGGCTATTGATGAATGGCCTCAAACTTGGCACAATGGCTCACAATGACACACCACACACTTATATCACTTAAATTAGCAGTGATGGCATGCTTGGTCATTCCTTCGTCACGGTAGACGGCTAAAATCTAGGGTTTTAGGGGTGTTTCGCACAAGTACGGACGAATCGTCAGGCCAAGTGTCCAAGGAATGTGCTCTCCTTTTGCAAATTGCTCCACCATGCACTCACAAGCACTCACATCCCTTGTTTTACAAACAACATGTTGCTTGGCCATGCACTTCCCACACTGGCCAGCTTCGTTCTAGGGTAGTAGGGTGTAACGCGTCTACCTGTCGGGATAGCGGCATGGCTATTGATGAATGGCCTCAAACTTGGCCCAATGGCTCACAATGACATACCACACACTTATATCACTTCAATGAGCAGTGATGGCATGCTTGGGCATGCCTTCGGCATGGTGGACAGCTAAAATCTAGGGTTTTAGGGGTGTCTCGCACAAGTACGGACGAATCATCGGGCCAAGTGTCCAAGGAATGTGCTCTACTTTTGCACATTGCTCCACCATACCCTCACAAGCACTCACATCACTTGTTTCACAAACAACATGTTGCTTGGCCATGCACTTCCCACACTGGCCAGCTTCGTTCTAGGGTAGTAGGGTGTAACACGTCTACCCGTCGGGATAGCGGCATGGCTATTGATTAATGGCCTCAAACTTGGCACAATGGCTCACAATGACACACCACACACTTATATCACTTCAATGAGCAGTGATGGTATGCTTGGGCATGCCTTCAGCACGCTAGACGGCTAAAATCTAGGGTTTTAGGGGTGTTTCGCACAAATACGGACGAATCGTCAGGCCAAGTGTCCAAGGAATGTGCTTTCCTTTTGCACATTGCTCCACCATGCCCTCACAAGCACTCACATCCCTTTTTTACAAACAACATGTTGCTTGGCCATGCACTTCCCACACTGGCCAGCTTCGTTCTAGGGTAGTAGGGTGTAACGTGTCTACCCGTCGGAATAGCGGCATGGCTATTGATGAATGGCCTCAAACTTGGCACAATGGCTTAGAATGACACACCACACACTTATATCACTTCAATGAGCAGTGATGGCATGCTTGGTCATTCCTTCGTCATGGTAGACGGCTAAAATCTAGGGTTTTAGGGGTGTTTCGCACAAGTACGGACAAATCGTCAGGCCAAGTTTCCAAGGAATGTGCTCTCCTTTTGCACATTGGTCCACCATGCCCTCACAAGCACTCACATACAGTGTTTTACAAACAACATGTTGCTTGGCCATGCACTTCCCACACTGGCCAGCTTCGTTCTACGGTAGTAGGGTGTAACGCGTCTACCTGTCGGGATAGCGGCATGGCTATTGATGAATGGCCTCAAACTTGGCCCAATGGCTCACAATGACATACCACACACTTATATCACTTCAATGAGCAGTGATGGCATGCTTGGGCATGCCTTCGGCATGGTGGACGGCTAAAATCTAGGGTTTTAGGGGTGTTTCACACAAGTACGGACGAATCGTCAGGCCGAGTTTCCAAGGAATGTGCTCTACTTTTGCATATTGCTCCACCATACCCTCACAAGCACTCACATCACTTGTTTCACAAACAACATGTTGCTTGGCCATGCACTTCCCACACTGGCCAGCTTCGTTCTAGGGTAGTAGGGTGTAACGCGTCTACCCGTCGGGATAGCGGCATGGCTATTGATGAATGGCCTCAAACTTGGCACAATGGCTCACAATGACACACCACACACATATATCACTTAAATGAGCAGTGATGGCATGCTTGGGCATGACGTCGGCCCGGTAGACGGCTAAAATCTAGGGTTTTAGAGGTGTTTCGCACAAGTACGGACGAATCGTCAGGCCAAGTGTCCAAGGAATCTGCTCTACTTTTGCAAATTTCTCCACCATGCCCTCACAAGCACTCACATCCCTTGTTTTATAAACAACATGTTGCTTGGCCATGCACTTCCCACACTGGCCAGCTTCGTTCTAGGGTAGTAGGGTGTAACGCGTCTACCCGTCGGGATAGCGGCATGGCTATTGATTAATGGCCTCAAACTTGGCACAATGGCTCACAATGACACACCACACACTTATATCACCTCAATGAGCAGTGATGGCATGCTTGGGCATGCCTTCGGCACGGTTCACGGCCAAAATCTAGGGTTTTAGGGGTGTTTCACACAATTACGGACGAATCGTCAGGCCAAGTGTCCAAGGAATGTGCTCTCCTTTTGCACATTGCTCCACCATGCCCTCACAAGCACTCACAACCCTTGTTTTACAAACAACATGTTGCTTGGCCGTGCACTTCCCACACTGGCCAGCTTCGTTCTAGGGTAGTAGGGTGTAACACGTCTACCCGTCGGGATAGCGGCATGGCTATTGATGAGTGGACTCAAACTTGGAAAAATGGCTCACAATGACACAACACACACTTATATCACTTCAATGAGGAGTGATGGCATGCTTGGGCATGCCTTTGGCACGGTAGACGGCTAAAATCTAGGGGTTTAGGGGTGTTTCGCACAAATACGGACGAATCGTCAGGCCAAGTGTCCAAGGAATGTGCTTTCCTTTTGCACATTGCTCCACTATGCCCTGACAAGCACTCACATCCCTTTTTTACAAACAACATGTTGCTTGGCCATGCACTTCCCACACCGGCCAGCTTCGTTCTAGGGTAGTAGGGTGTAACGGTTCACCCGCTTTAATAGCGGCATGGCTATTGAAGAATGGCCTCAAACTTGGCACAATGGCTCACAATGACACACCACACACTTATATCACTTCAATGAGCAGTGATGGCATGCTTGGTCATTCCTTCATCACGGTAGACGGCTAAAATCTAGGGTTTTAGGGGTGTTTCGCACAAGTACGGACGAATCGTCAGGCCAAGTGTCTAAGGAATGTGCTCTCCTTTTGCACATTGCTCCACCATGCCCTCACAAGCACTCACATCCCTTGTTTTACAAACAACATGTTGCTTGGACATGCACTTCCCACACTGGCCAGCTTCGTTCTAGGGTAGTAGTGTGTAACGCGTCTACCTATCGGGATAGCGGCATGGCTATTGATGAATGGCCTCAAACTTGGCCCAATGGCTCACAATGACACACCACACACTTATATCACTTCAATGAGCAGTGATGGCATGCTTGGGCATGCCTTCGGCATGGTGGACGGCTAAAATCTAGGGTTTTAGGGGTGTTTCGCACAAGTACGGATGAATCGTTAGGCCAAGTGTCCAAGGAATGTGCTCTCCTTTTGCACATTGCTCCACCATACCCTCACAAGCACTCACATCACTTGTTTTACAAACAACATCTTGCTTGGCCATGCACTTCCCACACTGGCCAGCTTCGTTCTAGGGTAGTAGGTTGTAACATCGCCCACCGCCGGGATAGCGGCATGGCTATTAATGAATGGCCTCAAACTTGGAAAAATGGCTCACAATGACACAACACACACTTATATCACTTCAATGAGGAGTGATGGCATGCTTGGGCATGCCTTCAGCACGGTAGACGGCTAAAATCTAGGGTTTTAGGGGTGTTTCGCACAAATACGGATGAATCGTCAGGCCAAGTGTCCAAGGAATGTGATTTCGTTTTGCACATTGCTCCACCATGCCCTCAGAAGCACTCACATCCCTTTTTACAAACAACATGTTGCTTGGCCATGCACTTCCCACACTGGCCAGCTTCGTTCTAGGGTAGTAGGGTGTAACGTGTCTACCCGTCGGAATAACGGCATGGCTATTGATGAATGGCCTCAAACATGGCACAATGGCTCAGAATGACACACCACACACTTATATCACTTCAATGAGCAGTGATGGCATGCTTGGTCATTCCTTCGTCACAGTAGACGGCTAAAATCTAGGGTTTAGAGGTGTTTCGCACAAGTACGGACGAATCGTCAGGCCAAGTGTCCTAGGAATGTGCTCTCCTTTTGCACATTTCTCCACCATGCCCTCACAAGCACTCACATCCCTTGTTTTACAAACAACATGTTGCTTGTCCATGCACTTCCCACACTGGCCAGCTTCGTTCTAGGGTAGTAGGGTGTAACGCGTCTACCCGTCGGGATAGCGGCATGGCTATTGATCAATGGCCTCAAACTTGGCCCAATGGCTCACAATGACATACCACACACTTATATCACTTCAATGAGCAGTGATGGCATGCTTGGGCATGCCTTCGGCATGGTGGACGGCTAAAATCTAGGGTTTTAGGGGTGTTTTGCACAAGTACGAACGAATCGTCAGGCCAAGTGTCCAATGTGCTCTCCTTTTGCACATTGCTCCACCATACCCTCACAAGCACTCACATCACTTGTTTCACAAACAACATGTTGCTTGGCCATGCACTTCCCACACTGGCCAGCTTCGTTCTAGGGTAGTAGGGTGTAACGCGTCTACCCGTCGGGATAGCGGCATGGCTATTGATGAATGGCCTCAAACTTGGCACAATGGCTCACAATGACACACCACACACTTATATCACTTCAATGAGCAGTGATGGCATGCTTGGGCATGCCTTCGGCATGGTAGACGGCTAAAATCTAGGGTTTTAGGGGTGTTTCGCACAAGTACGGACGAATCGTCAGGCCAAGTGTCCAAGGAATGTTCTCTCCTTTTGCACATTGCTCCACCATGACCTCACAATCACTCACATACCTTGTTTTACAAACAACATGTTGCTTGGTCATGCACTTCCCAAACAGGCCAGCTTCGTTCTAGGGTAGTAGGGTGTAACGCGTCTACCCGTCGGGATATCGGCATGGATATTGATGAATGGCCTCAAACTTGGAACAATGGCTCACAATGACACACCACACACTTATATCACTTCAATGAGCAGTTATGGCATGCTTGGGCATGCCGTCGGCACGGTAGACGGCTAAAATCTAGGGTTTTAGAGGTGTTTCGCACAAGTACGGACGAATCGTCAGGCCAAGTGTCCAAGGAATGTGCTCTCCTTTTGCACATTGCTCCACCATGCCCTCACAAGCACTCACATCCCTTGTTTTATAAACAACATGTTGCTTGGCCATGCACTTCCCACACTGGCCAGCTTCGTTCTAGGGTAGTAGGGTGTAACGCGTCTACCCGTCGGGATAGCGGCATGGCTATTGATGAATGGCCTCAAACTTGGCACAATGGCTCACAATGACACAACACACACTTATATCACTTCAATGAGCAGTGATGGCATGCTTGGGCATGCCTTCGGCACGGTTCACGGCCAAAATCTAGGGTTTTAGGGGTGTTTCGCACAATTACAGACGAATCGTCAAGCCAAGTGTCCAAGGAATGTGCTCTCCTTTTGCACATTGCTCCACCATGCCCTCACAAGCACTCACATCCCTTGTTTTACAAACAACATGTTGCTTGGCCATGCACTTCCCACACTGGCCAGCTTCGTTCTAGGGTAGTAGGGTGTAACGCGTCTACCCGTCGGGATAGCGGCATGGCTATTGATGAATGGCCTAAAACTTGGCAAAATGGCTCACAATGACACAACACAAACTTATATCACTTCAATGAGGAGTGATGGCATGCTTGGGCATGCCTTTGGCATGGTGGACGGCTGAAATCTAGGGTTTTAGGGGTATTTCGCACAAGTACGGACGAATCGTCAGGCCAAGTGTCCAAGGAATGTGCTCTCCTTTTGCACATTTCTCCACCATACCCTCACAAGCACTCACATCACTTGTTTCACAAACAACATGTTGCTTGGACATGCACTTCCCACACTGGCCAGCTTCGTTCTAGGGTAGTAGGGTGTAACGCGTCTACCCGTCGGGATAGCGGCATGGCTATTGATTAATGGCCTCAAACTTGGCACAATGGCTCAAAATGACACACCACACACTTATATCACCTCAATGAGCAGTGATGGCATGCTTGGGCATGCCTTCGGCACGGTTCACGGCCAAAATCTAGGGTTTTAGGGGTGTTTCACACAATTACGGACGAATCGTCAGGCCAAGTGTCCAAGGAATGTGCTCTCCTTTTGCACATTGATCCACCATGCCCTCACAAGCACTCACAACCCTTGTTTTACAAACAACATGTTGCTTGGCCGTGCACTTCCCACACTGGCCAGCTTCGTTCTAGGGTAGTAGGGTGTAACGCGTCTACCCGTCGGGATAGCGGCATGGCTATTGATGAGTGGCCTCAAACTTGGAAAAATGGCTCACAATGACACAACACACACTTATATCACTTCAATGAGGAGTGATGGCATGCTTGGGCATGCCTTTGGCACGGTAGACGGCTAAAATCTAGGGGTTTAGGGGTGTTTCGCACAAATACGGACGAATCATCAGGCCAAGTGTCCAAGGAATGTGCTTTCCTTTTGCACATTGCTCCACTATGCCCTGACAAGCACTCACATCCCTTTTTTACAAACAACATGTTGCTTGGCCATGCACTTCCCACACTGGCCAGCTTCGTTCTAGGGTAGTAGGGTGTAACGCGTCTACCCGTCGGGATAGCGGCATGGCTATTGATGAGTGGCCTCAAACTTGGAAAAATGGCTCACAATGACACAACACACACTTATATAACTTCAATGAGGAGTGATGGCATGCTTGGGCATGCCTTTGGCACGGTAGACGGCTAAAATCTAGGGGTTTAGGGGTGTTTCGCACAAATACGGACGAATCGTCAGGCCAAGTGTCCAAGGAATGTGCTTTCCTTTTGCACATTGCTCCACTATGCCCTGACAAGCACTCACATCCCTTTTTTACAAACAACATGTTGCTTGGCCATGCACTTCCCACACCGGCCAGCTTCGTTCTAGGGTAGTAGGGTGTAACGTGTCTACCCGTCGGAATAGCGGCATGGCTATTGAAGAATGGCCTCAAACTTGGCACAATGACTCACAATGACACACCACACACTTATATCACTTCAATGAGCAGTGATGGCATGCTTGGTCATTCCTTCATCACGGTAGACGGCTAAAATCTAGGGTTTTAGGGGTGTTTCGCAAGTACTGGATTTAATCGTCGTGCCAAGTGTCTAAGGAATGTGCTCTCCTTTTGCACATTGCTCCACCATGCCCTCACAAGCAATCACATCCCTTGTTTTACAAACAACATGTTGCTTGGCCATGCACTTCCCACACTGGCCAGCTTCGTTCTAGGGTAGTAGTGTGTAACGCGTCTACCTGTCGGGATAGCGGCATGGCTATTGATGAATGGCCTCAAACTTGGACCAATGGCTCACAATGACATACCACACACTTATATCACTTCAATGAGCAGTGATGGCATGCTTGGGCATGCCTTCGGCATGGTGGACGGCTAAAATCTAGGGTTTTAGGGGTGTTTCGCACAAGTACGGATGAATCGTTAGGCCAAATGTCCAAGGAATGTGCTCTCCTTTTGCACATTGCTCCACCATACCCTCACAAGCACTCACATCACTTGTTTCACAAACAACATGTTGCTTGGCCATGCACTTCCCACACTGGCCAGCTTCGTTCTAGGGTAGTAGGTTGTAACACGTCTACCCGTCGGGATAGCGGCATGGCTATTAATGAATGGCCTCAAACTTGAAAAAATGGCTCACAATGACACAACACACACTTATATCACTTCAATGAGGAGTGATGGCATGCTTGGGCATGCCTTCAGCACGGTAGACGGCTAAAATATAGGGTTTTAGGGGTGTTTCGCACAAATACGGATGAATCGTCAGGCCAAGTTTCCAAGGAATGTGATTTCGTTTTGCACATTGCTCCACCATGCCCTCACAAGCACTCACATCCCTTTTTTACAAACAACATGTTGCTTGGCCATGCACTTCCCACACTGGCCAGCTTCGTTCTAGGGTAGTAGGGTGTAATGTGTCTACCCGTCGGAATAGCGGCATGGCTATTGATGAATGGCCTCAAACTTGGCACAATGGATCACAATGACACAGCACACACTTATATAACTTCAATGAGCAGTGATGGCATGCTTGGTCATTCCTTCGTCACGGTAGACGGCTAAAATCTAGGTTTTTAGGGGTGTTTCGCACAAGTACGGACGAATCGTCAGGCCAAGTGTCCAAGGAATGTGCTCTTCTTTTGAACATTGCTCCACCATGCCCTCACAAGCACTCACATACCTTGTTTTACAAACAACATGTTGCTTGGCCATGCACTTCCCACACTGGCCAGCTTCGTTCTAGGGTAGTAGGGTGTAACGCGTCTACCTGTCGGGATAGCGGCATGGCTATTGATGAATGGCCTCAAACTTGGCCCAATGGCTCACAATGACATACCACACACTTATATCACTTCAATGAGCAGTGATGGCATGCTTGGGCATGCCTTCGGCATGGTGGACGGCTAAAATCTAGGGTTTTAGGGGTGTTTCGCACAAGTACGGATGAATCGTCAGGCCGAGTGTCCAAGGAATGTGCTCTCCTTTTGCATATTGCTCCAACATACCCTCACAAGCACTCACATCACTTGTTTCACAAACAACATGTTGCTTGGCCATGCACTTCCCACACTGGCCAGCTTCGCTATAGGGTAGTAGGGTGTAACACGTCTACCCGTCGGGATAGCGGCATGGCTATTGATGAATGGCCTCAAACTTGGCACAATGGGTCACAATGACACACCACACACTTATATCACTTCAATGAGCAGTGATGGCATGCTTGGGCATGCCTTCGGCATGCTAGACGGCTAAAATCTAGGGTTTTAGGGGTGTTTCACACAAGTACGGACGAATCGTCAGGCCAAGTGTCCAAGGAATGTGCTCTCCTTTTGCACATTACTCCACCATGCCCTAACAAGCACTCACATCCCTTTTTTACAAACAACATGTTGCTTGGCCATGAACTTCCCACACTGGCCAGCTTCGTTCTAGGGTAGTAGGGTGTAACGTGTCTACCCGTCGGAATAACGGCATGGCTATTGATGAATGGCCTCAAACTTGGCACAATGGCTCAGAATGACACACCACACACTTATATCACTTCAATGAGCAGTGATGGCATGCTTGGTCATTCCTTCGTCACAGTAGACGGCTAAAATCTAGGGTTTAGAGGTGTTTCGCACAAGTATGGACGAATCGTCAGGCCAAGTGTCCTAGGAATGTGCTCTCCTTTTGCACATTTCTCCACCATGCCCTCACAAGCACTCACAT
This sequence comes from Avena insularis, assembly GCA_023614405.1. NCBI lineage: Eukaryota > Viridiplantae > Streptophyta > Magnoliopsida > Poales > Poaceae > Avena > Avena insularis. The sequence continues at coordinate 205,640,485 of CM042694.1, forward strand.
CCCTTGTTTTACAAACAACATGTTGCTTGTCCATGCACTTCCCACACTGGCCAGCTTCGTTCTAGGGTAGTAGGGTGTAACGCGTCTACCCGTCGGGATAGCGGCATGGCTATTGATGAATGGCCTCAAACTTGGCCCAATGGCTCACAATGACATACCACACACTTATATCACTTCAATGAGGAGTGATGGCATGCTTGGGCATGCCTTCGGCATGGTGGACGGCTAAAATCTAGGGTTTTAGGGGTGTTTTGCACAAGTACGAACGAATCGTCAGGCCAAGTGTCCAATGTGCTCTTCTTTTGCACATTGCTCCACCATACCCTCACAAGCACTCACATCACTTGTTTCACAAACAACATGTTGCTTGGCCATGCACTTCCCACACTGGCCAGCTTCGTTCTAGGGTAGTAGGGTGTAACGCGTCTACCCGTCGGGATAGCGGCATGGCTATTGATGAATGGCCTCAAACTTGGCACAATGGCTCACAATGACACACCACACACTTATATCACTTCAATGAGCAGTGATGGCATGCCGAGGGGTTAGACGGCAAAAATCTAGGGTTTTAGGGGTGTTTCGCACAAGTACGGACGAATCGTCAGGCCAAGTGTCCAAGGAATGTTCTCTCCTTTTGCACATTGCTCCACCATGACCTCACAATCACTCACATACCTTGTTTTACAAACAACATGTTGCTTGGCCATGCACTTCCCACACAGGCCAGCTTCGTTCTAGGGTAGTAGGGTGTAACGCTGCACCCGGGATATCGGCATGGATATTGATGAATGGCCTCAAACTTGGCACAATGGCTCACAATGACACACCACACACTTATATCACTTCAATGAGCAGTTATGGCATTGGGCATGCCGTGCACGATAGACGGCTAAAATCTAGGGTTTTAGAGGTGTTTCGACAAGTACTGGACGAATCGTCAGGCCAAGTGTCCAAGGAATGTGCTCTCCTTTTGCACATTGCTCCACCATGCCCTCACAAGCACTCACATCCCTTGTTTTATAAACAACATGTTGCTTGGCCATGCACTTCCCACACGGCCAGCCTTCGTTCTAGGGTAGTAGGGTGTAACGCTCACCCGTCGGGATAGCGGCATGGCTATTGATGAATGGCCTCAAACTTGGCACAATGGCTCACAATGACACAATACACACTTATATCACTTCAATGAGCAGTGATGGCATGCTTGGGCATGCCTTCGGCAAGGTGCACGGCAAAAATCTAGGGTTTTAGGGTGTTTCAGACAATTACAGATTTAATCGTCAGGCCAAGTGTCCAAGGAATGTGCTCTCCTTTTTCACATTGCTCCACCATACCCTCACAAGCACTCACATCCCTTGTTTTACAAACAACATGTTGCTTGGCCATGCACTTCCCACACTGGCCAGCTTCGTTCTAGGGTAGTAGGGTGTAACGCGTCTACCCGTCGGGATAGCGGCATGGCTATTGATGAATGGCCTAAAACTTGGCAAAATGGCTCACAATGACACAACACACACTTATATCACTTCAATGAGGAGTGATGGCATGCTTGGGCATGCCTTCGACATGGTGGACGGCTAAAATCTAGGGTTTTAGGGGTATTTCGCACAAGTACGGACGAATCGTCAGGCCAAGTGTCCAAGGAATGTGCTCTCCTTTTGCACATTTCTCCACCATACCCTCACAAGCACTCACATCACTTGTTTCACAAACAACATGTTGCTTGGCCATGCACTTCCCACACTAGCCAGCTTCGTTCTAGGGTAGTAGGGTGTAACACGTCTACCCGTCGGGATAGCGGCATGGCTATTGATGAATGGCCTCAAACTTGGCAAAATGGCTCACAATGACACAACTCACACTTATATCACTTCAATGAGGAGTGATGGCATGCTTGGGCATGCCTTCGGCACGGTAGACGGCTAAAATCTAGGGTTTTAGGGGTGTTTCACACAAATACGGACGAATCGTCACGCCAAGTGTCCAAGGAATGTGCTTTCCTTTTGCACATTGCTCCACCATGCCCTCACAAGCACTCACATACCTTGTTTTACAAACAACATGTTGCTTGGCCATGCACTTCCCACATTGGCCAGCTTCGTTCTAGGGTAGTAGGGTCTAACGCGTCTACCCGTCGGGATAGCGGCATGGCTATTGATGAATGGCCTCAAACTTGGCACGATGGCTCACAATGACACACCACACACTTATATCACTTCAATGAGCAGTGATGGCATGCTTGGTGATACATTGCAAATGTATCTATAATTTTTGATGTTCCATGCTTGGTTTTATCCACTTTCTTGTGTTTTGTTCCAACTTTGGAGTACTTTTCATATGATTTCTTGGACTAACCTATTAACAAGAGCCACAGTTCCAGCTGCCCGTTTTATGCTGTTTTTGGTTCCAGGAAAGTCAGAAAATGAATATTCTCGGAATTGGACGGGACAAAAGCCAAAGTGCCTATTTTTCCGGAAGTCATCAAGTGCGAATCTGAGACGAGGGTGGGCGGCCACACCACCTGGCCGTGCGGCCAGGCCTGGCCCATGCCAGGGGGTGGTGTGGCCAGCCCAGGCACCCCCTCGGCCTCCCCTTCCGTCTATAAGATGCCCTCGGGACGTAAACCCTAAGTGCCCGATCAAAAATCCGCAAAAGAGTCTGTAGCCGCCATCATCTCCATCCCTAGATCGGGAGGGATCTGAAGCTCTTCCCGGCACCTTGACGGAGAGGGGAATTCACCCTGGAGGCCTTCTTCATCACCATGCAAGCCTCCGGTGTGATGCGTGAGTAGTTCATCCTTGGACTACGGATCCATGTAGTAGCTAGATGGCTGGTTCTCCTCCTTTTTGTGCTTTCATGTCTAAATCTTGTGAGCTCCGTTCATGATCAAGATCATCTATTTGTAATTCTGCATGTTGTGTTTGCGGGGATCCGGTGTATATTGAGATGCTATTTCAGATTGATTATTGATTCTATCATGTCTTTGTTATTTGTGATCTTGTATGCTTTTCGTTGTTAGTAGCTATCTTGGCCAAGTAGATGCTAGCAACTCCAAGAGTTAGTATTTATGCTCGATAGTGGGTTCATGCCTCCGTAACTGGGGAAGTGACAAATCTCTAAGGTACTAGATGTGTTGTTACTAGGGAGAACAACAATCCTTTGTTCATAGAACAATCGTATTGTTTACTTTACACGCAGTTCAGAAGCAATAATATGTTGCTTGCAACTTAATCTCGGAGGGGTTCGGATGATAACCTGAAGGTGGATTATTAGTCATAGATGCAGTTGGATGGCGGTCTATGTATAATGTTGTAATGCCCAATCAAGTCTCAAAGGAGTCAAGATGATTAGTATATGCATGTATTGCTTTCCAATGTAATGAGGATGATGCTATTAATGCTATAAAGAAATTGATCCTCACTTACAACATGCCTAGCCAAACTGATATTTCTTTCACAAAAATATTTGCTAGGTTAAACACTCTTGAGACTAGCACTAATAGCTTAGAAAGTTGCAATAATACGCTTAGGGAGCATCACAAGTATGTTCCAATAAATTCTGAACCATCAAAGTGGCTCCCTACAGTAAAGATTGAGATGAACACTGAAACTTTTCAAGCTCGCTGTGATATCATGTCTGAATTTTGTCTTATGCCAAAGATATTTATAAATCTCTGAATACTTGGAGGCTCACTGAAGGAGGAAAAGAAATATCTCTTGCTAATAATACTACCTTATTACCTCTTGGAATAGCTGAAGGAGTGTTTACAAAGATCCTTGGGAAAACGATTTCTATTGATTATCTTGTTATTGAATGTGTAGGAAAAGGACAAATTACACTTGGAAGGTCCCTATTAGAACTCCTTGGAGCAATAATAGATGTGGGAAAGGGTACCATGCACCTTTCTTCTCCACCAAACAATCATATTTTCCCCAAGGTTAAGAATAAAAGTAAGAGAGGTAAGGACAAGAAATTTGGTCTTAATGCTTCTTCATTTGAGAGTACTTGATTCTTTCTTTGCTTCTTATGCCTAACTTAAAGGCGTTAAAGAAAAGTACTTATTGGGAGATAACCCAAAAGTTATAGATGAGTCTTAGAAGTTATTACCTCTGTAATAACCACTCCTTATCCTTTTTATTTGCTTTTTGTGCCAAGAGTAACCTCTAACGAGAGAGAAGTAATGATTGGGAAAGTTGCTATCCCGAAACAGATTTCTATGCTTCACCATAAAAATTCGTGTAAAATCTCTGAACGTCTTTTTGATACGTGAATTTTTGTGCTTCTTCCCCAGGTTGTTATCTAACTTTAGTTAGTTCAACAATTTTTGATTTGAGCAACAGAAGGTGTTTGAAAAAATTTGTCTTTACCTGCTGGTCTGTTTTGACAGATTTCTGCCATTTTCTGCATTTGCTTCTTGTTGGTTCCTTTTTGAGTTCTTTTGGGGAATTGAGATTTTTGAGGGAAGTGCTACAGTAGCTAGTGTTCTAATGGAAGTTTATTTGGTGTTAGAACTAAACCTTAATACTTATTTATCTTGAGTGCACTAATGTTGCTAATAAAGATTATGTGAAGTTTTGTATGAAGGAAAAATTTCAGGTGTATGGAAGGAATGAGTAATGAGATGAAGGATGGACTAAAGCTCAAGCTTGGGGATGCCATGCGTGTCACCCAAGAATTATCCAAGAAGTACAAGCGTCAAATCTTGGGGACGCCCAAGGCATCCCCTTCTTCATCAATAAAAATCCCAGGTTTCTTCCAAACACTTCATTTTTATTGTTTCATGCACAGTTGTGTTGTTCTTGGAGCGTCTTATTTTTTGTTTTCATTTTGGTTTTTCGTTTGCTTTTGTTTGCTTAGTTTTCTGAATAAATTGGTTGGACCCCCTCTTTCATACATTGGTTTGCAAATAGTTTGGTTTGGATTGGAAAGAGTAGGAAAGTTCATGCTTATGTGGTAAAAAGAGCTCGTTTTTGACTGTGGCCTATGCTTTGTCATGCCATGCTTGATATTGTTTTAGCTTTATGCTTAGTATTCTTTGTTGTAGCATGACTTGTTATAAACAATTGAGATTTCTTAATGTGCCTTAGATGAATCATGCGTTGTTTTAGCATATTAAAGCATAGTATAGTGGTATTCTCCTTTGATGCTTTATTTGGGTTGACTTGGCGCATGCTCACACCATGTTATGACTATCCAAAGTCACCATAGCCTTTATGATCCTTTAGTTTTCAACTTGTAGTATCACTTTATGCTTTGATCAATGATGTTTTGTCGCTCTGCATGATTATGGCCATTATTGCTCTCTTAGTTTGTCGCTCCCAGTCTTTTGCTAGCCTCCTCCACCAAGTATGAGTTCCACTCATGCATCCAACTCCCTAAACCAAGTTATTCCAAAGAGTACACCATACTACCTATTATCTTATGCTATTCCAAGTATATTCATGCTTTTGTTTACCTTCCAAATTAAACTTGTTATGAGAAAACTAGTGATTAAAGCTCTCACGAACTTGATGACACACTTTACTTTTCTTGCCCTTAATAAACTTGAACCATTGTGTCTTCTATGTTGTATATGCTTGCACTTATTTGTTGGGAATTAGCAGAACCATGCTTTCATGGGGAACACTTTCAACATTGCACTTGGTACTTGTACCTTGTTGATATCATGCTCTTTTGTGTATGGATGTCGTCGGTGTGAAATGAAAATGGAGCTTGTAAGTCCATGGAGTTATGTATATGTGTTAGAGAAACGCCTGGGCCGCTGGTCTAATCCATGCTGACATGGTGGAAACCTGCAGCGTAACCATAATGAGCTGTCTATGAAGCATTCTTCTTATAAAAAAAGAGTCCTATATTGAGAAAAAAAGAAAAAACAAGATACTATGAAAAGAGGAAAGAGAGAAAAAAACACCATATTCCCATGGTAAATAAGAAGAATGCTGAGATGCTTGTTGTCTGCTTGCCTTGTCATTTCGATACGGGGATTATTCCGTATCATCGGGCAAGGGGTACCCCGTTGGCGGTTCTCTATGATACACATATACTTACAATGACAAGAACTTACCGGTGACTAAACTTGAGTAGCATGAGGAGCGACCCTCGTATACAAGGGACATGAGATTTCTGACTTATACTTCATCAAGCATGTACACCATAGTTTGTTCACTTTAACCTTAATCACTTCAAGATGCTTATGATAGGGGCAATGAGAGCTAAAAGCTATAAGTACCATAATTTTTGGAAGCTCTTTATGAGACTTGAATCCCTACTTCCTTTTACAAAAGGCCTTTCTTCCACCATTATATTGAGTCTCCACCTTCTATCTTTATGCACCTACTTCGAGAGCATAGTGGCCATTCTTAGTTCTATGTGCATTATCCCAAGACTAGTTGATTGATGCATAACTTGATATTGCTTGTTTTAAACTATTGTATCTAGTCACTCTTATGAACTTTGAAGGTGTCCTATGCATTTATATTTGCTACTCTATGAGGGACAAGCTGAATGCCACTATGCTATGTTTTCTTTATGTCAAACAAACAAACGTCTTGCAAAGCATTGTTATTCATGAATCTTTTGTTTGTGCCTTTTCATGTTGCAACATAGTTTCTTTGACTTATTGCTAGAACTTTGTCTTTCATGTTATGATTGAAGTACTATGATCCTAGCTATCAATGTTTTACAAATATTTTGATCAAGTTTATGATGGTGCATGTCACCTCAAAAATTATTCTTTCTTTTTATCACTTATCTACTCGAGGACGAGCAAGAGTTAAGCTTGGGGATGTTGATACATTGCAAATGTATCTATAATTTTTGATGTTCCATGCTTGGTTTTATCTACTTTCTTATGTTTTGTCCACACTTTGGAGTACTTTTCATATGATTTCTTGGACTAACCTATTAACAAGATGCCACAGTGCCAGCTGCCTGTTTTCTGCTGTTTTTGGTTCCAGGAAAGTCAGAAAATGAATATTCTCGGAATTGGACGGGACAAAAGCCAAAGTGCCTATTTTTCCGGAAGTCATCAAGTGCCAGAATACGAGACGGAGTGGGGCCAGAGGGCGGCCACACCACCTGGCCGCGGCGACTGGCCCGCCAGTGGGTGGTGGCCAGCCTGTGCACCCTCGGCCTCCCCTTCCGACTATAAGATGCCCTCGGGACATAAACCCTAAGTGCCCGATCAAAAATCCGCAAAAGAGTCTGTAGCCGCCATCATCTCCATCCCTAGATCGGGAGGGATCTGAAGCTCTTCCCGGCACCCTGCAGGAGAGGGGAATTCACCCCAGAGGCCTTCTTCATCACCATGCAAGCCTCCGGTGTGATGCGTGAGTAGTTCATCCTTGGACTACGGATCCATGTAGTAGCTAGATGGCTGGTTCTCCTCCTTTGTGCTTTCATGTCTAGATCTTGTGAGCTCCGTTCATGATCAAGATCATCTATTTGTAATTCTGCATGTTGTGTTTGCGGGGATCCGGTGGATATTGATATGCTATTTCAGATTGATTATTGATTCTATCATGTCTTTGTTATTTGTGAACTTGCATGCTTTCCGTTGTTAGTAGCTATCTTGGCCAAGTAGATGCTATCAACTCCAAGAGTTAGTATTTATGCTCGATAGTGGGTTCATGCCTCACAGTAACTGGGAAGTGATGTAAATCTAAGGTACTAGATGTGCTATTGCTACTAGGGAGAAAACAACAATCCTTTGTTCATAGAACAATCGTGTTGTTTACTTTACACGCAGTTCGTAAAGCAATAATATGTTGCTTGCAACTTAATACTGGAGGGGGTTCGGATGATTACCTGAAGGTGGATTATTAGTCATAGATGAAGTTGGACGGCGGTCTATGTATAATGTTGTAATGCCCAATCAAGTCTCAAAGGAGTCGAGATGATTAGTATATGCATGTATTGCTTTCTCGGTGTTTGTCAATTGCCCCGCTGTAATTTGTTCACCCAGCATGTTATCTATCTAAGGAGAGCCACCTCTAGTGAACTATGGATCCCGGTCCTTGTCTTTTACATACAATCTACAATCTTTTACTGCTTTGTGTTACTTTCTACAAACTTTTACTTCTTTCCATTCGATACGTTCAATCCTTTGTTTTCCGCAAAAAACGGTGAGATTGATAATCTCATCGCAAGTTGGGGACAAAGTTCTGTGGTTGTGTTATGCAGGTCTCCACGTTGCTACTAGCACCGGTAGTGCGCCCTGCCAAAGCTCAGCTAGTAACACCTTTGGGGTGTTTCCTTGCTCCTACTAGTTCGATTAAACCTTGGTTTCATAACTGAGAGAAACTTGTTGCTGTGCTCATCATACCTTCCTCATGGGGTTCCCAACGAGCTCTACATCAACAGTGCCATCAAGCATTTTTCTGGGCGCCGTGCATTGAGCCATCACTTGGGCATGCCTTCGGCACGGTAGACGGCTAAAATCTAGGGTTTTAGGGGTGTTTCGCACAAGTACAGACGAATCGTCAGGCCAAGTGTCCAAGGAATGTGCTCTCATTTTGCACATTGCTCCACCATACCCTCACAATCACTCACATCCCTTGTTTTACAAACAACATGTTGCTTGGCCATGCACTTCCCACACTGGCTAGCTTCGTTCTAGGGTAGTAGGGTGTAACGCGTCTACCCGTCAGGATAGCGGCATGGCTATTGATGAATGGCCTCAAACTTGGCACAATGGCTCACAATGACACACCACACACTTATATCACTTCAATGAGCAGTGATGGCATGCTTGGGCATGCCTTCGGCACGGTAGACGGCTAAAATCTAGGATTTTAGGGGTGTTTCGCACAAGTACATTTAATCGTCGTGCCAAGTGTCCAAGGAATGTGCTCTCCTTTTGCACATTGATCCACCATGCCCTCACAATCACTCACATCCCTTGTTTTACAAACAACATGTTGCTTGGCCATGCACTTCCCACACTGGCCAACTTCGTTCTAGGGTAGTAGGGTGTAACGTGTCTACCCGTCGGGATAGCGGCATGGCTATTGATGAATGGCCTCAAACTTGGCACAATGGCTCAAAATGACACACCACACACTTATATCACTTCAATGAGCAGTGATGACATGCTTGGTCATGCCTTCGACACGGTAGACGGCTAAAATCTAGGGTTTTAGGGGTGTTTCGCACAAGTACAGACGAATCGTCAGGCCAAGTGTCCAAGGAATGTGCTCTCCTTTTGCACATTGCTCCACCATGCCCTCACAAGCACTCACATCCCTTGTTTTACAAACAACATGTTGCTTGGCCATGCACTTCCCACACCGGCCAGCTTCGTACTAGGGTAGTAGGGTGTAACGCGTCTACCCGTCGGCATAGTGGCATGGCTATTGATGAATGACCTCAAACTTGGAACAATGGATCACAATGGCACACCACACACTTATATCACTTCAGTGAGCAGCGATGGCATGCTTGGGCATGCCTTCGGCACGGTAGACGACTAAAATCTAGGGTTTTAGGGGTGTTTCGCACAAGTACGGACGAATCGTCAGGCCAAGTGTCCAAGGAATGTGCTCTCCTTTTGCACATTGCTCCACCATGCCCTCTCAAGCACTCACATCCCTTGTTTTACAAACAACATGTTGCTTGACCATGCACTTCCCACACTGGCCAGCTTCGTACTAGGGTAGTAGCATGTAACGCGTCTACCCGTCGGGATAGCGGCATGGCTATTGATGAATGGCCTCCAACTTGGCACACTGACTCACAATGGCACACCACACACTTATATCACTTCAATGAGCAGTGATGTCATGCTTGGGCATGCCTTCGGCACGGTAGACGGCTAAAATCTAGGGTTTTAGGGGTGTTTCGCACAAGTACGGACGAATCGTCAGGCCAAGTGTCCAAGGAATGTTCTCTCCTTTTGCACATTGCTCCACCATGCCCTCACAAGCACTCACATCCCTTGTTTTACAAACAACATGTTTCTTGGCCATGCACTTTCCACACTGGCCAGCTTCGTTCTAGGGTAGTAGGGTGTAACGCGTCTACCCGTCGGGATAGCGGCATGGCTATTGATGAATGGACTAAAACTTGGCAAAATGGCGCACAATGACACACCACACACTTATTTCACTTCAGTGAGCAGTGATGGCATGTTTGGGTATGCCTTCGGCACGGTAGACGGCTAAAATCTAGGGTTTTAGGGGGTGTTTCGGACAAATACGGACGAATCGTCAGGCCAAGTGTCTAAGGAATATGCTCTCCTTTTGCACATTTCTCCACCATGCCCTCACAAGCATGTACTACAAAATGGAGCCAATTTTAAGATTGTTGAAAAAATCACATGTCTACAAAATAGACCGTTTATGCTACCCGAGAGGGCCATTACTAATAAGTCCAGGTTTTCAATTATTTTTAAATATTTTAGAAAAAATACTCTAAGATGTCCGTATTATTAGAAACACAACCGTAATTTTTTTTGTCATTTTCGAAATTATGGTTATTTGATTTATATTTAAATTCAAAATTAAATATATTAGGTTGGGCTGGCCCACTAGGAGGATCCAAAGGTAAACTCGGCCATTAGGATAACTGCCTTATTAAACTAGGACTATTTACCTACCACACGTACATATTCCCTTAGATCTAGCCATCACCTCATCACATCACCTCGTCTCATCTAAAACTGGACGGGGAGAGCTTCGTCAACGACAGTCGCTAGGAGGTAGTTTCGAAGATCCTTGGTCGCCATGGCGCAGGTACGTAATTCAAAGCCCTGCCAACGATCTATATTTAGGTTAACTTACTGTCCACGGACAGCACGGACGTACGATAGATCTAAGAGGACGTAGATCTAATCCTCGTAATTTTTTATTTCGTCGTGAAACAATCGGATTTATAATTATCCGAATTATTTGAAAATACAGATCTAAATGTGTTCATCGTAGATCTAGTCTAGGCTGATCACGCAAGTGCGTTTTAGCGTTGTCGCAATTTTAGCCGCCGGCCGCTCCATCTCGTGCCCTAGGGAGCGAAAATCAATTGGACGATGGGATGCTCGGCTACTTTTGATTTTCAATTCGTACTGTAAAAGTTTAGCATGATTCATGCCGTAAAATGACACGAGACTTAATTATTCTTCTATATTTCGCCAGGTTCCATTACGTGTTACCCGTGCTGAGATCCGTGCTATAATCAAAAGGAAGAAAAAGACTGTTTTTGTCAGGGGTAAGCATTTTGTGCCAATTTTATTTTGTAAGCAATTGATATATTGGATGTCGCTAATGTGTGCAAAAATTAAACTAAGCTCCTGGAATAAAAAGCGAGCACGATTTTGAAGGTTTCCTTGAGTTTGGCAATCGCGTGAAGATGACTGAGGAAGAATTTGATGAACTTGAGCGACTAGTCGAGGCTCACATGCCAAAAGACCCGTTTTGTGTATGCACCATCAAAAAATCCAACACAGTGAAAAATAAAGCTAAAATGGTAACTCTTCCGTACATACGAACTTTTTCACATTTATTTGTTTGCGTAAATATGAAATAATTTGTATAACTGGTTTGTCAAATCTATGCGCAGTACTTTTCAAGGAGTTTCACCATGAAGCATATTATTACAAATATTCAATTGCCAGTAGTTATAAAAGCCCATTTCAAAGATGGAAAAGTTGCACACGTTAAGTTGGTGATGAACAAGTCCCAAGCGAGTGGAGTACCTAAAGGAGGTGCCATGATAACAACAAACTGGATGGACCTTGTCAGGCAGAATGGTATGAGAGTTAACCAGAAATTCGTGTTCTGGTTCCGTCGTATAGATGATGGTACTACGAAGCTACTGGTTGATCAAGTGTGAAATCGACCTCAAATTCGTGTTCTAGTTCTATATTATGCTTATGTACTCTCATGTTTGTGAAACACTTATGTAACGATTATGTTATGTAACGATTATGGCTTACTAAGTTCGGTCTATATGAAATTATTAAGTAATCATCATTTCATATTATGTTCACAATTGTTGATGCTTCATTTGGGTTTCTCGTCGTTAACCCATGTTACATTTTTGCATCTGCTTTAATCTAAACCTTTTCTTATATTGCTGATTTTTCATTTGGGGTTTCTCGTCGTGAACACGTGTCGGTGATCCTTCGGTAGGACTCGTATGCGCCTTACACATCCTTTGCGATGTACGTATTAAAAGTACTTTAAAGATAGGAGCAACACTCCCATGGTATGAAGTTGATTTGATCTGTTTATCAATTAAAGTTCAGACAGTATATCAAATTCGGAAAAACCCGAAATATGGTAAGACATTAAAGAATACAATAAAACTCTTATAAATAAGAAAAAACGCATAAAAATATAAAAAACAAGCCAGTAAAAATTATTAACCCTGTAGGCCCAATTAACTACCTACAACTGGCCCAACGTCTCTGTAATCACGGAGGGCGTAGTTATCGGCACGTCGATCGTCCATCAACCCACGACTCAACCTAGGTAGGCCGTCTCTCACCGCTGCCTCCATTACGAGCAGCCCTCGCCGTCCCACATTGCCGCCTCCCTTCTCCACCCCCTCTCATCTGTCTTCTAGGGATCGACGCCGCCTGTCACCACTTCATCCTCGCAGGACTCCCTTTCGCCGTCTCTCACTTCGTGCCACCTTTCGCCGCCTCTTCTCATCTGTCATCCAGGTAATGATTCCATGTCTCATCGATTGTTTGTCGTGTATACAATATTCTCATATAGGTTTGTGGGAATCTACTATATATTGAGATGGAGAGACATTAACATATTCTCTAAATGATTCGTGCAGAATAGAAGATTTAGATGGGGAGATATTTTGTAACTACATAAGATAGTCAGATTTGGTAGCCGGCATTACAAGCGTGCAACGTGTGAGATTTACCAGCACTTCTTTGCGGCCGATGTTGGACATGCCACGAATCACGATGCGGGAAGACTTAATCAGATTCATTATTGAGTTGTTCAATCCATCATCTAGCACTTTCGTCATTAAAGAAGGATCAGGAGAAATAGTAGCAACTTGTGAGGACGTAGAACATATTTATGGTTTACGTAACCAACGTTATTCTGCATTTCAAATTATAAAGGAAGATGGTCAAAATAATATGCATAACATACCCCCATGTTTTCTCAGCAAGTCAAGCGGTAATATAGTGATAAGAGTTTTGATTAATGACATAAAGACTGAGAAGGCGTTCGATGACAACTTCGTCCGCAAAGCAGTGTTGCGCTAATTGGTCTTGTCATAGCGCCATCGAGTAACGTAACTGTACCTAAGAAATTCTACTGTTTAGTGGAAGACGTTCCTCGTATTTTTCAGATTAACTGGAATTACTTCACACCGAAGTTTCTCATAGATAGTTTGAAGGATAGCTTTGTAGGATCTACTATAAGAGCATGGCCCAAAGGAAATCTAGGTCTAACACAGGTATATACGTTAAGTCAAACAATCATCAGTTTTTATGTTCAGCTCTCGATGTAAAACTAAATTTATTTGTCTGTACAATTTATTTGCAGTTTCTTTACTGGGAGAAGTTGGTGATCATTGATGATCCTACTTATATCCCCCCTGTGTCCATTCGGCCACTAATGAAAAAATGGACAGAAGACGAATCAGAAAGGAGATGTTGCTATGATTATAAGAATGGTTGAGGCCTCGGAAACAACGCTAAAGGAATGGTAGTCAGTTTAATCATTCTTTTGATATGCCACCATACGTAGCTTGTGTTTGTATTTGTAATTTGTATAATTTGTTCATTTTTGTAACATGCAGATCCGTAATAATATTGGGGAGCAATATAAGAAAAAGAGTGTGCAAAAACCATCAATGAATGGTGAACAGTCAAGTTCAAATAAACGGGGCAGTAACATGGACCTCCTATTCGAACGTATGACGACGAATTTGAAAAATCACATGGACATGAAGATAGCACTTGTACCGCAGATATGTGCAGAGGTGATACGATCTATATTTTATGTGTTGTTTTATGTTGATGATAACGATACTACACTATGAATGAAAGCTCAGTACTTAATATATTTTGTTATGCAGGAGGTTCTAAAATTGTTAAATACAAATGGTGTCATTTACAAACCAACTGAAGCATCACAGTCGGACAAATGAGAAGATGGTAAAGATGTAAAATCTGTTCCCAGTGAATCACAATCAGGCAAAGAATTTGTCTATAAACGTGGTAATAAAGAAGCCAAGCTTGATGACATTCTGAGAAAAACATCGGCTAATTCTGAAGCAGCCATTGCGGATGATCTATTTGGTGGTGATAGTTACGTCACACCCTTGAAGGAAAAACGTATGCCAGGGACTATTGTTGACATGTCAATGAACACACCAGACCACTTTCAGAAGATGAATGGTACGGAGGAGAATCCGTAGGATATAAATGAAAATACCAAGTCTGCGTCATTATCGGAGGTACCGTCATCCATTCTTGGTACTCAGAAGGATACACCAAATGGTGCACAGAGCGATGTCGTGCAGAACGATGCACGCAACGATATGACTTGTACCGCGGGGAAGGAAGATGCAACAAAGTGTGGTAATTCTATTAATAGCGGCAAAAAGGAAATTGACAATGGTCTAGGCAAAAGAAAACGTGTACCCAAGGGTAATAGTAAGTATGCTCCCCATTATATGAGCGACAGAAACAACCGAAACGTAAATCAAAAAATACGAAAGGTATAAAGCTTTATAGATTTCATTAATTATTTTTATGCAGCAAACAAAATAGTTCATGGCGGTAACTTGTTTTTTTTCATAAATGTTATGCAGCGATGTTATTTGAACAACATGATATTGGGGAATGTTACACTATGTTAACACCTGCTGAAATAGAAGGTGCTGTGAAATATGTTTCTACTTTGGCGAAGATCCCCAAAGAAGTTGTAAAAAGGGCGTACCAGAATGCAGATGAGGCTATCTTGTCTTCAAAAAATCTTAACGATGTCCTTATAAAATAATGGCTTAGTACTGTTGTAAGTTATTCGCTAACCTATTATATTGTTATTTTACAACAAAGCAGTATGAACATGCAATCATTGTACAACTATTATTTGCAGATATTTGATGCCTACATTCTAGAACTGGCTCCCCGTCTTAACTATGATCGACACATATGTGGACCGTTGAGGTCAACCTATCTTATCAATGAAGCCATTAAAATGTACAAAACAAAAAAAACTTGAAAAAGTTTGACGTAGAAGAAGTGCCAAGACCAGGAGCTATAGGAAGGGTTATGAATGAATATTTTGCGTGTGACAAGGTAAAGAGTGTTGTTTTATAAAGTTAATGTTATTGTTAACTATTTGGAAGCCTACATAGTACATGCTAGTGATCTTATTTTGTAGGCATATTTCTCCTAATATAATCGTGGAGAACATTATGTGACAGTTGTAATGCATAACAACAAGAAGGAGTTCCAAGTCCTTGACCCTAAGTACAATTTAACCTATTCGCATGCAGTTGTGGATAACTTGGTATTATTATCTACTTTTCTCATCAAAACCGTGTTTTCTTTTGGCGTTTCACTAACTCTTAATTTTTTGTAGAAAGGACAGATTGCACTAGACATATGGTGGACAAACAAAACTACACACAAACAATTTCCTGACGTCGATACTTGGCCTATTAAAAAATATAAAATTGGAAAGCAAGATGATTCGTAAGTGCTTTTGAATCATATCACTTTAGCACTACTGATGTCGTAAATGAATTTTATTTCATTCTATATGGCAGCAACTCATGCGGATTATGGGTATTGCAATGTCTGGAGCACTGGGACGGAGATCGTATGACTAAGAACATTTTTCAGGTCTGTACACTATTCCTTTGTATAGTCGCAAAAATCAATATGATTATAATTCAATTTATAAACTCTTCTATATGGTACTGCAGACAACAATCGAGGAATCAATAGGACCTACCGTTGCAACGGTTCTTCTGTCTAGAAGAAACAAACTAGAGGCTGTGAAAAGGAAAGTCAGATCAGTAATTAATAACAATGTATCTTGAGAATTTACTAGTCCATGGAGGTTTCCATACCTGGAAAATTCATATTGATTCAGTTTATTGTTTGCATTTTACGACAACTGTCCATATCCTGTTGTGTCGGGTCAACTCAAAACAAAGAAATGGTTTGGTTGTTTAACTTGTTATTTTCAACCAAAATGAGTTGTTCATGTTGAAAAACTAGTTCATTTCTTTCAACCAAACGCGGTTTAATATACATAGCATGCTCTGTATATTTTAATATATTTACCTTGATCTGCATATTTGGTGAAATCAAACTAAAAGGACGCGAACAAAGTATAAAAACAACGAGATAGATATAATATAGGAGGGGGCATCCCTTACAACATAGAAAACATACATAGAGGGGCATATATGCCCAAGCAAAAAACATGAAAATAAACTCTCTCCTCCCTCTTGCTCTTGCTCCCCTCCTCGATCCCATCTCCTTGGCGCTGCCCCAGCCCTCACTCTTACTCAGGGCTGTACGGAAGAGTGTGCATCCTGTTGACGGTGGGGAAGGTATTGTCAATGTTCGTGAAGATGTTGAAGGAGGTGAAGAAGATCGACTCACACCCACACCAGTAGACCTTGCCGAGGAGAAGATATGCATCATACTGGTTGGTGAAGTGCACCGTGAGCCCTACCGCAAGGCCTCCGAGGGCATAGTGATCTTCGAGGCGGAACATGGCCAGAGAGCCGGGTCGGAGGTGGCGATTGCCGAAGCTAAGGAAGGCGTAGGCCAACTCCCTCGGGGACCTCAACATTGAGTTCGCCCATACACGGAGGGAGCCCTCAACAACGACCCCGGCGGGGTAGGTCCTCTCCTGCACGGTGCGAGGCGGACGGAAGATAGCACCGTTGAACTGCATGGTGGTGGTGGGCGATGGATCTTGCTAGGCGGCGAACGATGGACCTTAGGGAAGAAGAAGGGCTTGGCAGATGGATGGGGTGGAGTGTGGGAGAGGATGCTGTGGAGATATGGAATTTTAAATAGCCTCGAGCGCCGCTTGAACAAGATCGGTGAGTAACTGCACAACGCGTCGGATGCTATGCACGTGTATTGGTGCGAAACAAGGCGTGGCCGTATCCATCACGCACGTCGTCTCGGTTTTCATGCTCTCTGAATCCCTGCGTCGCTAATTGATGCACTGATTCAACGAGTCTGAAACGAGCGCAGTCGTTGTGTCGTAAAGTATGAAACGAGTGATGCATGCTACGTCGATCGATGTGTCCGCTCAGCTGCACGCCCATGCATGCATGCATCCATGGTGGGGACAGGGCCTAATCAGGAATCCCACGCCCATCGGTCCAAAGACCGCTCCATTAGAACGTGTATTAATGAGGTGGGCCTTCTCCATGCATGCGCCATGCAACATCATAGCCTGTCTAGTGCACATCGCTGCAGCCTCGTAGCCTAGCTACTTGCACGTCTTTTTTCGCTGCAAATTCACACGGGTGTGTCGCTCGGTCGGTCACGCGCCAAACAATTTCACATAGGGCACAGCTTTCCGTCACACACACGCAGAAAAGCGTCAATGCTCGCCCACGCCTCCTCGATACCGTGCGCCCACGCCTCGACATCAGGCGCCTCGCCTCTAACAGTGCGCCTTAAACACGAGGGGAGAACGAAGCGACCACGACGCGCCTATATATCTGCCCCTCGACATCTCCCTCTCTCACTCGCTCATACCAATCCATCTAACCGCTAGCCGCCGAGCCCCGCCACCACTCAGGCAACCGCTAGCCGCCACGTACCGCCACCACTCAAAGCAAGCGCTCGCCGCCCCCGCCCCTCCCCCGCCAAGATGCAGTTCAACGGTCCGATGTACCGCCGCCTCGCCACCGTGCCGGAGACAGAATGGCCACACGACCGGGTCATGGAGAACCGCCTCCGCATCTGGGCCATCTCGAGGTGGAGGGGACCACTGGAGCTGGCCTGCTTCTTCCTTGCTGCCGGCTACCGCCACCTCCCTCGCGGCTCTCCACCCATGTTCCAGATCGAGCAGCAATTCGATGGCGCAAACGGCAACAACAACTTCTGCATCGGCCTCTATGTCACCTTTGTCAACCACTACGACGCCTACCACCTCCTCGGCCAAGTGTTCTGGCGTGGATGCGAGTTCATCGCGTTCACGACGTACAATATCTTCATCGACTTCCACGACATCTTCTCCATCAACAGCGCGGCCCACTCTCTCTCGTACATCATGGCGGAGGATGATGAGGGGTATGACACATAAGGAGCGGCCAAGGTGGAGCCAGGGAGCGTCCGGGGCGGAGGAAGAAGAAGACTGTTGTGTCTGTGTCGTGTCGTGTCGTGTTTGTGCTCGTGTCTGTTGTGTCCGTTGGACTTGCTGTTCTACTATGTAATGGTTGCTAACCGTGTTTTATTAATATATGTGCTTATAGTTCGTGCAAACACACACTTGTGCATACTATCAAAACGGGTACATAAGTGCATAAAACAAAAAGCTCAAAATGTGATAACAGCTCATGCATCAAAAGGTTGGAAACAAAACAGAGCATAAAACAAAACTGTCAGCGGGGTTTTTCTTAACACTAACGAACTGAAGAAGCAAAACAGAGCATCTCATAATAATTTGCCAGATTTCGAGTTGATTTTATTCAAGCCAAACCCATAGACCATAACATCCATGTCAGTGGGTTATAAGATAACAAAGCATCATGATTTTTACTCAAACACTGATTGTGTTGTCTAACGACCAATGATCAGGAGATAAACAAAACATATAGAAATTACAAGGACGTCGCTCTCCTTCCAATTCCATGAAAAAACGTCATACAGGTATTTGCCCGAACAAATATCAGCAGACTATAAATGTACATCACAAATACATATTTTCACACGAACTGTCTAAAAAATAATTTCCATGTCTGATAGTTAAAAAATGACTACCCTTACTGCTGTAGGACATTCCTGCACGAGACGACACACAATATTAGATAATAAAGTCTAATAAAAATGTAGGAAATATATCAAGCTAATTTTCAAAACCGTACTTGGGATGATATATGCATTTTGGGTTCTTCCTGTTATGTCCCTCCTGTTGGCAAGCGCTGCACACCCGCTTCTTCCGCTCTTTGTATCCTAGCGGTCGACCTTTTTGGTCATGGAAAAATGTTTCTCAACTAAAACTTTCTTGTTTTGCTTAGGCGCGCCCTTGGTGGACACTTTTTTAGGATCACCAACATCAAACTGGCTTGCTTGACTTGCATCTGCATTTTCATTAACTGAACTACGAGGACCATATGCTCTGTATTTATCATACCCTTGTCTTCTAGAAATAATTCCTTCGATGGTACTCTTCAGAAGATTGTACTCCGCTGTGTCATTGCATGCAATATGCATAGCTTGTGAGGCCAACACATTTATACTGCTGTATTTTTTCCGCTCCTCTGGCCCAGACCAACCCTGACCAAACATATCGCTCGTGCGTCTAGCAGGCAACCCAAACCTGGCATTTTTAGTGAAACGCCGCAGAACACAACAGTCTGGTATTGTAGTTAATTTTAAGTGATTGAGCACGCGCAGTATGTGCTTGCAAGGGATCCCTTTGCGAATCATCCTTCGGCAGCTGCACCTTCTAATTTCTGACGAGTTGGGAGTGTATTCCACGTAAAACTTACTGTCAAGGTTATTTTTCCATGCGACGACAAAGGTGTACGAGTCAGATCCTAGCTTTCTTTCTAAAATCTGCATCCCGCTAATCTTCGAAATGTCACCTTGCAAAATATAGAACACAGCTGGAGTGAAGACCGTCGCAGCAGCTACCTCTAGTTCTTTGAAATCAGTAACTGGCACCGGAAATGTCTGTGAAGCCGTGCAATCATCTTTGGCCTCCTTCTCACGGAGACGTGCGATGGCATTCTCGTAGTGACTAACCATGTCCACTAAGTTCATTTCCCCATCAAGATGGAGGTGAAGAGACGAGTTTAAACTTTCACTCCTCTGGTTGCTTTTCATACCCAGCCAGAACCCTTCTAAAAGATACGCAGTGGCCCATAATCTCTTCTTCGTGTACATTCTCTTAAGCCAAATTGTAGTTTTGGGTGACATCCACTTCCTAACAAAAGCGTGCCATCGTTGCTCAAATACTTGCTCCGACGTGGTGTAATATAGAAGAGTCCTAAACTCGTTTAGTGACTTGTTATGTAGGTGCATCTCCATATTTTTTTCAACGTGAAAGGTGCAAATACGATGGTATACACCAGTAAGTACTTCATCCACAACGGAGATCATGGCGGCATCTGCATCCGTGATTACTGCCTTTGGCTTCTGCTGGCACATTGCTTTCAAGAAAGTCCGGAGCAGCCAGACATATGTTTCTTCGGTCTCGTTTGATAGGATGGCACATCCAAATACCGTTGTTTTACGGTGATTGTTCAAGCCGACAAAGGAAACAAATGACATTCTATACTTATTCATCTTGTATGTGCTGTCAAACACAACTACATCACCATAGTCCTGGTAATCCCGATGTGATTGAGAATCGCACCAGAACAAGTGCTGCAGACGGCCTTCATGTAGCGTGTAATCATAAAAAAATTTAGGGTCCCTCTTTTTTCTCTCCGCCATGATGCCCAAGGTTGTGTTAGCATCACCTTTATAAAGAAGCTTCCTCTTCTCCCTTGAGCACATGTTGTACAAATCCTTTCTTGTAAATCCCACACTGGCAAATGAACCACTAGAGTTGCTAATCATTGATCGCATGATGATATGCTTCCTAACCCCATGTCACACTGTGATAATATCTCAGCTCTTTGGGAGTCATTGATCTTCCTATGGGACCAAAGAAAAAGGTCTTCATCCGGTCTCGCTAACACATGATTGTGAGTGTCATCAAAACTTTGAACGATCCAAAGTCCAGTTTTTCCATCAAACTTTACCACCATACGTGCCTTACAGTTACACCTAGACTCACCTCTGAGCCTATATTTGCGGCCTTCCATTGTCAGTAACTTCTTGTCACGTTTCCCTTGCTTGCAACACACAAAGCGCCTTAGACGAACAAGTCCATCATCAAACCGCCTCACTTGGTGCTTCCTAATGCCGAACCCATGATCTTTGGCATATCTGTTGTAGAAAGAATAGGCTGCTGCTTCACTATGAAATGTCATTTCCATTATCTTGCAGTATAGTTCTCTCTTATCATCAGGATACCCAGTGTCATTGCTATATTTATTCGAACTCTCAGTCTGATTACATGGTGCCTGCTACAAATTCAAAACCTAGCCATTAGAACTATACTAGTATGCATGTCAGTTTGTTGATTGCTAAAAAACAGCCTATAAATAATACCTCCCCCGTGTCAACGAAGATATCAAAATTTGGTGCATCTTCACAATCATCATAATTACCCATCTCCAAGTCTGATTCACCCAAATAGTCATACTCCATACTAGAGTCATTTGTTATCTGAACAATTTAGCAATATTTAGTATACAATTGCATCATACGGTGCATGACATATAAAATTGTACACCACTACACATACCTCAGTATCAACAAACATGTCAGTTTCTTCATGATCGTTAAGGCCATTGTGAAAATCATCAGCATAGATCTAAATAAATCAAGCCATGAGAAATCATATATTATTTAATTTAACATTTAAATATCAAAGAAGAAGCTAATGTGTCCTCACATCAAACTCATCTTTGCTCCAGCCGTCTTCGGGATGCATATTGGCGGATATGGAATCATCACCGACATACCCGATTTGATCATCTTTCATACTAGATCTAGAGTCCTCCATCTCCTCTATCAGTGATTGCGCCACATTGTTAGAATCACCAATGCAATGTGTATCTAACAATTGCTAGAGACGAAGCATGATCATGGGGACTTACAAGATCGGAAGATAAAGCCGACGATTTGGATTAGAAACCCTAGTGACGAAGACGCCGAGATGCTGGCGCGCCTTCTATCTTCGAGGATCTACGGCGGCGGACGCGAGGATCTGCAGCGGCGGACGCGAGGATCTGCGGGGCAGATGCGGGGTAGATCGGCGGCCCCGAGGGGAAGCAGATCCACGGGTACGAGCGACCGAGTTTTACCAGGCGGCAAAGAAGAAAAAGCTTCAGTTACGCCGAACAATGGTGCATGCATGGACGTGGGAGCTAATCGCGGTGATTAGGTCTAGGTAGACCCCACGTGGGGTCATGCCGTACGGCGTCGTCGGTCCCTGTATACAGATACGAGCCTATACTGGGCTTGGATATGGGTTCTGCCTGGGACCAAAAAAACGAAGCCAACAAATCGCGCCGGACTAAAATGCCCCTAGCAGTTCGGACTTCCTCCTAAACGACGGTGCGCACTGAAGCACTCCTCATTTTAAAAACATGGATATAAACATATGAAAGGATGCCTATTTTGATTTAACGTGACACCGTAACAACGCAGGGGTTTTGGTACTACAAAAAAATGCAAATAATAAAGAATTAAAGATGGCAGGTGATGCAACTAGATCCCTGATCTAAAATCACGACCGCTCTGGATAATCTACTAAGACACGCAGAACCAAATCAGACTACCCAATAGGACATCGTGGACGGGAGAACGTACACCTCAGACCTGTGACTCCCCATGCGCAGCCCACCATCCTTGGCTCCATCGTCGTCACCATCACCACATCGCTCCACCTCGACGCCGGTGAACACCAAGAACTTGTGCGGCGCCATCTCGCTTCTGAAGGTCCTGGCAATGCAGAACTTGGCCGATCCTAGATGTGCGAAGTACAAGCTCACGGTGGACCACTGGAACTCCTTGGGGGAACGACGTGCTACCAGGTGGCGTGCACTACCGGCCGCGGCCGTGCCTCGACGTCCATCGTGCACAGGAGGTCCGTGGCGTCCCGGCTCTTGCCGCAGCGGGAGGTGAGGCCGTACTAAAGGCCATGATCGCTCCGGGACGTACTCGCCACGGCCACTGAACGGCAGCGCCCAGCGACCGAACATGCTCCACATCCCTATCATGGTGTCGAAGGCGTAGGTGCCTATGCATTCCTTCGTTATCCAGATGCTGGACCCGCCGCCGGCCACGGTGTACGAGCGGATGATGTTGCGGAAGGGGTCGAACTCTGGGGAGCCACCCCAGGAACGACTCACGGGGCGACGAGGGTGGCAGGGAGTCCGAGAGAGAGAGCGGGTGAGATAGCCATTGTGGTGGAAGACGAGCGCCTCCTATTGATCGTATAGATTTTGGCAGAAGCGGTAGTCTCGTTGGAGACTCCGAGTACGTGTTATATAGAGCGAGAAAAGCCCTCGTTGTGGCGGTACAAGAGGAGGGGATATCGATCGGTTACAGAGATATAAGATATTACGATCAATCTCCTTCCTATTTTAAACAACTATGATCGAAATCCTATCTATCTTAACCAGCCAGAGTACTACTCCAACTTGTACAAGGAAAACCTTACGTTACATGCCATATTACATCAAGTTTAACAACCTCCCTTAATCACAACCTTCAGAAAGGTTGAGATTACGCTTAAATTCATTCAAATCTTTAACCGCCAAAGCTTTTGTAAAACCATCTGCAACTTGATCTTTGCTTGATATGAATCTGATGTCAAGTAGTTTACTTGCAACTCTTTCTCGAACAAAGTGATAATCTATCTCAATGTGTTTTGTTCTGGCATGGAAAACAGGATTTGCAGACAAATATGTAGCTCCTAAATTATCACACCATAGACATGGTTTTACCTTTAGTTTAACACCAAGTTCACCAAGTAAAGCTTCAACCCATATCAGTTCAGCTGTAGCATTAGCTAAGGCTTTATATTTAGCTTCAGTGCTAGATCTTGAAACTGTTTGCTGTTTTCTTGCACTCCATGAGACCAAGTTTGGTCCAAGAAAAACCGCAAATCCTCCTGTAGATCTTCTATCATCTAGACAACCTGTCCAATCTGTATCTGAGAAAGCACTAAGCAAACTAGATGAGGACTGCTGAAAAGTTAACCCAACATGTATAGTCCCTTGAACATATCTTAAAATCCTCTTTGCAGCTGTCCAATGAGCAGTTGTTGGAGCGTTTAAATATTGACATACTTTATTTACTGAGAAAGAAATATCAGGCCTTGTAAGTGTTAAATATTGTAAAGTGCCTACAATACTTCTATATTGTGTACTATCGTCAGGACCAAGAGCTGTTCCTTCAGTCAAGGATAATTTTTCAGTAGATGATAAGGGTGTAGGAGATATTGTGCACTTTGTCATACCAACTTTAGCTAGCAAATCAGTAGCATATTTTTCCTGGGTGAGGAGCAAGCCATTCTGAGTTTTCTTTACCTCAATCCCCAAGAAGAAGTGCAAATTTCCCAAGTCCTTGAGTGCAAAATCAGCATTTAGATCATGAAGAAGAGCAGAGATAGCCTGATCAGATGAACTAGTGACTATGATATCGTCAACATAAATTAGAACAAATATCATAACTTGTGATTTGTTATAAAGAAAAAGTGAAGTATCCGCTTTAGAGGGAATAAAACCAAGCTATTGCAACTTGGCACTAAGTCTTGAGTACCATGCTCTTGGGGCTTGCTTAAGACCATAAAGGGCTTTATCAAGTTTGCAGATATAGTTTGGAGTAGCGGAAGATTCAAAACCTAGGGGTTGTTTCATATAGACCTCCTCTTCTAGAATGCCATGCAAAAATGCGTTCTTGACATGTAGCTGCCGCAGACTCCAGCCTCTAGAGACAGCCACTGACAGTACAAGTCTGATAGTTGTTGCCTTGACAGTAGGACTGAAGGTATCTTCATAGTCTATTCCATACCTTTGCTTGAATCCTTTTGCTAACAAGCGTGCCTTGTACCTATCAATTGTACCATCTGCATGTTTCTTAACACGATATACCCACTTACAATCAATAAGATTCTTTGTGAAGTGCGGAGGAACAAGATGCCATGTTTTGTTTTGCATCAGTGCATTGTAATCTTCCTCCATTGCCTTGCGCCAACGACCATCCCCAAGAGCCTCCGAGAGTGTTTGAGGTTCACCTGTAGATGTGAACAAACCATAGCGGACAGTACCATCAGTATATTGCTTCGGATTACGTATACCTTTTTGGAGTCTCATGCGAGGTTCTAGGAGTAGAGGAGAGTTCGATGGTGCAAGCCGAGGTGAAGTAGAGCCAGCCACAGAAGATCCTCCAGCTAGGACAGTAGTATCATGCGTAGACGTAGCAGGGGAAGATTTTTCCCTGTCATCAGCTGGCGAGGCGGGGGATAGCGACCTGGGACAGCCTGAGGGCGATGCGGGGTCACGCAATCATGACCTAGAACCGCGTGAGGGCGATGCAGACCGTGGCCTCGATCCGAGCGAGGGCGACGCGGAGCATTGGCGATGTGGGGCGGGCGAGCGCATGCGACGATGCGAGCGTGGTCGCGTCACGGTCTAGCTAGGGGACAGCGACCGCGGGTCATGTGGCGAGCCAGACCGACATGACGATGTACGCCCATGCGGGAGCAGGAGTCGTGGCCGAGGCGATGTGACGTGAGGCCGCGCGGGCGATCTTGATCGCGACGTGACGTGAGGACGCGCGGGCGAGGACATCAGCGGGCCCGGGAATGTCTGACGCTGCCGTACGGAGGAATCTGTCTCGGGATTAGCTTCCGCACGATCTGAGGCAGCATCAGCGAGATCTTCTTCGGTACGGCTGCCTGCGTTGGAACTTTCTGGGACTGATTTCCCCACCGTTTCTTCACTGATTTGAGTAGAACTTCTTGCAATTTCTTCTTGATCATCAACAATATCAACTAGAACATTGTGATCTGTAGCATCTTGATCCTCATTAGTAACAATAGGCACAACGGGCAAAGGCATATAATCATCAACAATTGCAACCCCATTATTTGATGTTTCTTGAGGTAAAAGAAGTATAACTTTACGAAGATGTGAGCCAGCATTAGGATGCAACTCAGCAAAGGGAATTTTTTTTTCATCAAAAACAACATCGCGAGAGATATAAACACTACCAGTGGAAATGTCTAGACACTTAACGCCTTTGTGACGAGGACTATAGCCCAAGAACACGCACCGTGTAGAACGAAAAGAAAGCTTTCTTTTATTATAGGGACGGAGATTTGGCCAGCATGCACAGCCAAAAACTCTAAGAGATTCATAGTTGAGTTTTGTATGAAGCAGGCGTTCTACAGGAGTGTCATGATTTATAACTTTGCTTGGGAGAAGATTGATAAGAAAAGTGGCAGTGAGAAAGGCATCATCTCAAAATTTAAGAGGCATAGAGGAATTAGCAAGTAAGGCAAGACCAACTTCAACAATATGATGATGTTTTATTTCAGCGGAGCCATTTTATTGATGAGCATGAGGGCATGATACATGATGAGTGATGCCAATCTTTTGGAAGAAACTATTGAGCTTTTCATATTCACCTCCCCAATCAGTTTGCATGGTGATTATTTTCCTAGCAAATTTTCTTTCAACAAGTTGCTGGAAATTAAGGAAAACTTGATAAACATCAGAGCGCTTCTTGAGCAAATATATCCAAGTAAATATACTGAAATCATCGATAAAACTCACATAATATGAATGTTTGCCAGCAGAAATAGGGGCTAGACCCCATACATCAAAGAATACTTGCTCTAAAGGAACAGTGGATACACTAGTAGAGACAGGATATGGCAACTGATGACTCTTAGCTAGTTGACATGGATCACGGATGTATGGGTTTATTTGAGGAGTGTAAGAAATATTATTTTTCCTAAGTACTTGTTGAACCACAAAAGAAGAAGGATGTCCTAAACAGCGATGCCACGTGGAAGACGACGGCTTTATTGTGATGAAAGCGTGCTTGGAAGAACCCGTAGCAGAAGGAACTAGTGGGTAGAGGCCATCATGGCATGGTCCTTTAAATAGAGTTCTCCTTGTGGCCTGATCCTTGATCAAAAAGAAAAATGGGTGAAACTCAAGAAACACATTATTATCGAGTGTGAGCTTATGAGCAGATAGAAGATTCTTAGATGCACTAGGAACATGCAAAATATTTTTGAGTTGTAAAGTACTACATGGGGTGCATAAAGTTGAATGACCAATATGACTTATTTGCATATCGTTTCCGTTGGCCGTGTGGACATGATCACGTCCGTTGTACTTTTCATGAGTGGTGAGCTTGTTTAGCTCTAACGTGACATGGTGGGTAGCACCTGAATATGGGTATCAGTTGGTGTCGACACCATAGGATGCCACATGGGCACCCTTCTCCTCGCTATCATCCTCGGAGTCATTGCAATCTTGATAGCGCCACCAGAACTCGTTGGCGAGGTGGCCGTGGATCTTGCAGATTTGACATGTGATGTCGATGAAGGGGGTAGGGGCACGGCCACGACGGTGCCCTCCATCATCGCGGCGGCAGCCACCACCATCATGCCGCCCATCACGACGGCCTCCATCATCATCAGGCCGCCCGTCACGGCGGCCCCCATCGCGGGCGCCATCATGGCGGCCTCCACCATCATGGCGCTCGCCTCCACCACGATCACCGCGGTAACCACCCTGGTCTGGTGATCGACCACGGTCTCCATGAGGGAGGAAGTCGCGGTTGCTATCACATGTAGGCCGTGCAGCAAGGTTGGCGGAGGAGGTAAAACCAACACCCTATCCAGAATCTGCTAGCATATCTTGCCGAAGATCATGAGCACAAAGTTGACTATAGAGATCATCAAGGGTAGTATCGATATTGCCGTTAACAGAGGACACAAGGTCGTTGTAGCCGGCGTCGAGACCATTGAGGATGTATCCCACCATCTCATCTTCTTCCACGGGTTTGCCCATGGCGGCAAGCTCAGAACCAAGGCTTTTCATCTTGGCAAAGAACTGTGTCGCGGACATGTCGAGCTTCTTGGCGTTGTTCAACGACCCCCGCAGGTGATTGATCTTCGTGCGAGAGTGGGAGGAGAACATGCCGGTGAGCGTGGCCCATACCTGAGCAGCAGTGTCAATCCCGATGACATGGGGAATCATCTCCGGGGACAGGGAGTTCACGAGGAACCCGAGCACCATTTGATCCCGAGACAACCATGCCATGTAGGCAGGATTGGGGATGATGGTCTTCTTGTGTTGGTGTCTTCAACCTCCAAGGTCTTCACCGGCGTGTTGTCGGTACCATCGAGCAAGCCGAGGACCTGAGCACCACGAAGCGGGGGTAGAACAAGGGTCTTCCAGAAGAGGAAATTGGCCCCAGTCAGTTTTTGGGAGGGCTGTGATCCCAGTGCGGCGAAGAGCACGGACGACGATGATGATCTGGGAGCCGCCATGGCCACCAAGGGGATTGTGTCTTGAATTTCTTGGTCTTGATTGATCTTGTTGTGGTTCTTGGTTTGTGGGAGAGCAGCAGCGACAGACTTTGGATCGTGTGCAGCAGTGGCAGGGGATGCGGCGACACAGTTTTGGGTCGTGGGTTTTTTGAGATTGGTTTCTCGGTAGCAGGGTCACGGAAAAGGAGGCTCTGATACAATATTGATCATATAGATTTTGGCAGAAGCGGTAGTCTCGTTGGAGACTCCGACTACGTGTTATATGGAGCGAGAAAAGCCCTCGTTGTGGCAGTACAAGAGGAGGGGATATCAATTGGTTACAGAGAGATAAGAGATTATGATCAATCTCCTTCCTATTTTAAACAACTACGATCGATATCCTATCTATCTTAACCAGCCAGAGTACTACTCCAACTTTTACAAGTAAAACGTTACGTTACATGCCATATTACATAATGTCTAACACCTCCAAGTTGTGGTCGTGGCCACCGGCTGGGATGGATTGCCATGGGTGGATGTTCATGGCATAGAGGTCCCCGCCGCTGACGGTGAGGGAGAAGGACCTGATCCTTGAGTTGCCAGTGGTGAAGCCGGGCATGGTTTGGATGGTGTTTCCGACGGGGTCGTAGAGGAGGGAGCCGCCCTTCTCCTCCGTGGCGGCCGCCAGCACCTTGTCCCTGCCAAGGAGCATGAAGTCCAGTTCCAGGCTGTCCACGCCTCCCGGTCCCGGCAGGCAGGGAGGACAAATGGTAATGGTGGGGGGAGGCAGGGTAACGAAGCACGGTTCGGTCGAGGTTGAGGAGGGTTCCAGCGGCGGCGTCGAGGTCGTCGGAGCAGCAGGAAAGAAACGGAGCATGTCAATGTTGCGCACCGAGTATTTGTGGACCGGAGGTTTGTCTTGAAGCACTAGGTGCATGAACCGCCGGAAGGAACCCATCGCCGGCCGACCACCGATCGAACTCACCGGGCTGAGTCCCTGATTGTTTTCTTTTATTGCCGATCTTTGGATCTACAAGGAGGAAAAGGTCAGGAAAAAAAAGGAAAGCGATTGCAAAGACGAGATCGAGAAGAGAGAAGCCGCATCGATTAGGACATTGATCCTAGGGTGAGGTGGGGCCTACTGCAAGGTGGCACCGGACGAACATGTTCCCCGATACCTAGACCCCAATGTACGTTCCCTCCTCCGATAAAATCGGCCATCATAGTCGGCGTATGTCATAGTGTCTAGCAGCTAGGGCACAACGAAGGCCCCCTGCTTGACGACGCGGCTCCGTCACAAGCAACTCCTCGCCTTCCTTGACAGCCAACGCCATGCCGCCGCCTTCAACGCGTAAGACAAACCATGTCCGGGCCGGGCTGGGCCGGCAAACCTAACCGCAAAACTCCCTCAATAGCTAAGATCATCTCCACTCGTTCGGTGTTCCCAGGCCGAAATCCGGCGCTACAGATATAACATTCGGTCCTGGAACGACCATTTTTCCAATCACGTTTCCAGGTGTGGTTCCCAAACGAGGCCAAATCGGCGACTTTTCACCCAAATTCGGCTCAAATTCAAAGAGTTTGGCATAAATATGAATACACAGCAATGTCCGGCATAAATATGAATACAGAACAATGTTCGGCATAAATATGAATATAGAGCAATGTTCGGTATGAAATTAAACATAGCAAAGTTCGGCATAGACTGAAATACAACATAGTTGGGCCTGACCATGCTCGACATCTATGTGTTTCCCTTGCGTATCCATATGTGATCAACCAGATCATCCTACAGCTGTTGATGCACTATCGGGTCTCGGATCTCCTGACGTATGGCGATGAAGGCAGCCCACGTTGGCGGCACCTAGTGATCTGGCTTTACAAGAGGTCACTATCTGTAGTATGGCTCGTCCTGCTCGAGCAAATCCACTGGATGCTTTTGCTCATCCTCAATGATCATGTTGTGCAAGGTCACACAACAGTTCATCACTTCCCACATCTGATCTTTCGACCAGGTCATAGTAGGGAATCGAACAACTGCAAACTTCTGCTGGATCACACCAAATGCCCGCTCCACGTCCTTCCTACAAGCTTCCTGATGCTTGGCAAATTGAGCATGCCTAGGGAGCATCGGGCTAGAGATAATCTTCACAAATATTGGCCATCTTGGATAGATGCCATCTGCAAGATAGTATCCCTTGTTGTAGTGGTGCCCGTTGATCTCAAAGTTCAGAGGGGAGCATGACCTCAATAAGCTTGGCAAAGACATTTGAGGACTGGAGGACGTTGATGTCGTTGTTCGATCCTGCCATGCCAAAGAAGGAGTGCCAAATCCAAAGATCATGTGTAGCAATTGCCTCGAGTATCACAGTGCAACCTCCTTTGTGGCCTTTGTACATTCCTTGCCAAGCAAATGACAGTTCTTATAGTGCCGATGCATGCAGTCGATGCTTCCAAGCATTTAAGGAAATCCTCTACTTTCATTGACTCTGAGGATCCTAGCAATGTCTTTAGCATTGGGTATTCTCAAGTATTGTGTCCCAAACACTGCAATCACTACCTTGCAGAACCTGTACAAGCAATCAATGGCGGTGGACTCAGCCATGCAGAGATAGTCATCGGCACTATCGCCTGGAGCTCTGTATGCTAGCAACCTCATTGCCACTATGCACTTCTGCAGTGAGGAAAACCCTACCATGCTGGTGCAATCCTTCTTGCTTACGAAATAGGGCTCGAACTCCTGGATGGCATGCACGATGTCGATGAAGAGTTTCCGGATCATCCTGAAATGGCGTTGAAACACGGCCTCTTTGTGCAGTGGCTCATCGCCGAAGTAGTCGGCGTACAACATGCAGTATCCCTCCACCCGCTGCCTTGCTTTGCACTTCCAGCGATCCAACGCCAAGCCTCCACGCTTCGGCGCTGCAATATGCATGTACAACTAGGCCAAGGAGGCAAGGATCTACATGTGCTCTTCATCTTCGGTAGTTGCGATGGTGTCTTCCTCCAGCAATAGGGAGAACATCTCCTCGTCATCAGAGTCCATGGCCGAACCAGCAAAATGGCGAACACTTTGCACGTGAGGTGGGCGGGAGCTTGGAACAAAGTCGAGCTGCGATGAAGGCTGGAAGAGGCGAAACAAGGCCTAGGCCGAGGGGAAGGGATACGGCGGCGGTAGACCTTTCTATAGGCTTTGTTTCGGCTGGGTGGGGCGGTGCTTCGCTGGCGGCAACATAGCAGCGAGAGGGCAGCTAGGAGAAAGCTCTACGCCGAGGGAGAGCAGAATCGCGGTGGGGAATGGTTTGTGTCGCTAACAGGGTTAACCCACCCAATTTTCGCTTCATCCGGCGTTCCCAGGCGGTTCCCAGCACCCCGGGTAAGTCCTAGAAACCCCGGATGAAAATGGGCAAAATCCGGCGAAACGTCGGCGCCTGGAAACGAGACTAGGCGATTTTTTGCCGTCCGAACGAAAAAAACGTCCTAGGGAGGCCCTCCTGGGCACGCTAGTGGAGATTCTCTAATGATAAGATCGGATCCACGCATGAACGATGGCTACTGCGTGGGAGAATTTGTTTTAATAATATAATTTTTTTAATCAATTCAAGAAGTATTGCACAAATATAAGGTTTTCGATATCTAGCACATCATCGGTCTAGGTCAAGCCAACCGCGTTTCATTCGGCTTGGGCGAAACCGAATGGCCAGTTGACATGCTGATACATTGCAAATGTATCTATAATTTTTGATGTTCCATGCTTGGTTTTATCTACTTTCTTATGTTTTGTCCACACCTTGGAGTACTTTTCATATGATTTCTTGGACTAACCTATTAACAAGATGCCACAAAGGCGATTGCCTGCTTTTCGCTGTTTTTGGTTCCAGGAAGTCAGAAAATGAATATTCTCGGAATTGGACGGCACAAAAGCCAAAGTTATTATTTTCCTAGAAGACTCACGGAGCCACAAGGAGAGACGGAGAGGTGCCACAGGGTGGCCACACCTCACCTTCACGCGGGCCAGCCCAGGCCGCGCCAAGGCATGGTGTGGGCCCCCTGGCAGGCCACCGACCTTGCCTCTTTCGCCTATAAGAGCCTCCCAATACCAAAACCCTAAGTCGTCAACCAGAAATCCACGAAAAGTTCCACAGCGCCACCGCCACTGAAGGGGAGATTCGGGGGACAGAAAGTCTCTGTTCCAGCACCCTGCCGGGATGGGGAAGTGCCCCCGGAGCCATCGCCATCGATCTCCACCACCATCTCCATCACCGTTGCTGATTCCCATGATGAGGAGGGAGTAGTTATCTCTCGAGGCTAAGGGTTCTACCGGTAGCTATGTGTTCATCTCTCTCTCTATGCATGATCATATTGTGATCATGAGCTTGTAATCTATAGATCTACCTTGCTACTCAAGTGCTTTAATAGATCTCTGCTCTCCCCATGTGTGTGAAAGTGACAGCGTGCTCACCATGGTGGCACTTAGACTAGAGATTACAAATACTTGTTATGAGTTATATTTGGAGTTGGATGTCTTTATGAAATTGTGGTGTTTGTTGGAACCATCTAGTGCTCAAGGTGACAGTGTCGGGTTTTCTAGATGGGAAAGACTTACTTTGAGGTGTGCTGTTATAGCCCTAGCATCGATTAGATTGTTCAACCGGAGAGTAGTTAAGAGTAGTATCATAAAGAGAAGATATTTATATGAGAGTGTTCACTAGTGAAAGTATGATCCCTAGGCCTTGTTTCTTAGCACTGAAACACCGTTTGCTACTAGATCTGTTACATGTTTGCTTGTTTCCATCTTTATTTCAGTTTGCCTTTAGTCTCTTCCACGCCATCAAGCTATCTTCTATCACCATTACCACTTATAGTTATCCATACCACTTGTATTTCACTATCTCTTCACCGAACTAGTGCACCTATACACCTGACAAGTGTATTGGGTGTGTTGGAGACACAAGAGACTTCTTGTATCTTGATTGCAGGGTTGCTTGAGAGGGGATACCTTTGACCACTTCCTCCCTGAGTTCGATAAACCTTGGGTGATCCACTTAAGGGAAAACTTGCTATTGTTCTACAAACCTCTGCACTTGGAGGCCCAACAACTGTCTACAAGAATAGAAGTGCGTAGACATCAAGCTATTTTCTGGCGCCGTTGCCGGGGAGGTAAGGTAAAAGGTATTCACATCCTCCGGTGGGAGTGCTCAAAGTTATTTCCTATAGATTCTGCAATTATATATTTTTGTTTCTTGTTTTTATTTTCACTAGTTAGGCTTAATGGAAAATAACAAAAAAATTGGAGAGCTTTATAGTATTTATCTTGAGTTAGGACATGAAGTGTTTGTAGAGAAAATTAAAAAACCCATGGAACTTTATTTGCATGCTAATAGCAATGTTGTTAGTATGAATTCTTTGGACACCATTATTGCTAATGCTATGGAAAATTCTAAGCTAGGGGAAGCTAGTTTTTATGAAAATGATCTTTTTAGCCCCCCAAGCATGGAGGAGAAAATTTACTTTGATAATACTATGCCTCCAATATATGATGATTACAATGATGAATGTGATATTTTCAATCCAGCTACTATTGAGGAGGAAATTAATTATGACTACAATATGCCTTCTATATTTGATGATTATGGTGATGAGAATAATAATGATAGCTATTTTGTTGAATTTGCTCTCACTACGATTAATAAGAATGACTATGCTTATGTGGAGAGTAATAATTATTATATGCATGTGGCTAATGATAAGAATGCTTTATGTGATAGTTATATTGTTAATTTTATTCATGATGCTACTGAAAGTTATTATGAGAGAGGGAAACATGGATTTATGTATCTCAACAAAATTAAGTTTCCCCTCTTTATGTTGAAAGTCTTGAAGTTGCACTTGTTTTGCTTTACTATCCTTGTTTCTTTGTGCTTTCATGACTTGTTTCTTTACAAGATTCCTATGCATAGTAAGTGGGTTAGACTTAAATGTGCTTTGAATTTGCTTCTTGATGCTCTCTTTTACTTCAATTCATATTTCTTATGTGAGCATCTTCTCAAACTATCATGCCTAACTTAAAGGCGTTAAAGAAAAGTACTTATTGGGAATAACCCAAAAGTTTTAGATGAGTCTTGGAAGTTATTACCTCTGTAATAACCGCTTCTTATCCTTTTTATTTGCTTTTTGTGCCAAGAGTAACCTCTAATGAGAGAGAAGTAATGATTGGGAAAGTTGCTGCCCCGAAACAGATTTCTGTGCTTCATCGTAAAAATTCGTGTAAAATCTCAGAGCGTCTTTTTGAGGCGTGAATTTTTGTGCTTCTGCCACAGGTTATTATCTAACTTTAGTTAGTTCAACACTTTTTGATTTGAGCAACAGAAGGTCTTCGAAAAAATTCGTCTTTACCTGCTAGTCTGTTTTGACAGATTTCTGCCATTTTCTGCATTTGCTCCTTGTTGGTTCCTTTTTGAGTTTTTTTGGGGAATTGAGATTTTTGAGGGAAGTGCCACAGTAACTAGTGTTCTAATGGAAGTTTTATTGGTGTTAGAACTGAACCTAAAGACTTATTATCTTGAGTGCACTAATATTGCTAATAAAGATTGTGTGAAGTTTTGTATGAAGGAAAAATTTCAGTTGTATGAAAGGAATGAGTAATGAGATGAAGGATGGACTAAAGCTCAAGCTTAGGGATGCCACCCATGTCACCCAAAGAAATATCCAAGAAGTACAAGCGTCAAAGCTTGGGGATGCCCAAGGCATCCCCTTCTTCATCAATAAAAATCCCAGGTTTCTTCCAAACGCTTCATTTTTATTGTTTCATACACAGTTGTGTTTTTCTTGGAGCGTCTTCTTTTTCGTTTTTGTTTTGGTTTTTCGTTTGTTGGTTTTATTAGTTTTCTGAATAAATTGGTTGGACCCCCTCTTTCATACATTGGTTTGCAAATAGTTTGGTTTGGTTTGGAAAAGAGTAGGAAAGTTCATGCTTTTGTGGTAAAAGGAGCTTGTTTTTGACTATGGCCTATGCTTTGTCATGCCATGCTTGATATTGTTTTGGCTTTATGCTTAGTATTATTTGCTGTAGCATGACTTGTTATAAACAATTGAGATTTCTTAATGTGCCTTGGATGAATCATGCGTTGTTTTAGCATATTAAAGCATAGTATAGTGGTATTCTCCTTTGATGCTTTATTTGGGTTGACTTGGCGCATGCTCACACCATGTTATGACTATCTCAAGTCACCATAGCCTTTATGATCCTTTAGTTTTCAACTTGTAGTATCACTTTATGCTTTGATCAATGATGTTTTGTCGCTCTGCATGATTATGGCCATTATTGCTCTCTTAGTTTGTCACTCCCAGTCTTTTGCTAGCCTCCACAACCAAGTATGAGTTCCACTGATGCATCCAACTCCCTAAACCAAGTTATTCCAAAGAGTCCACCATACCTACCTATTAGCTTATGGTATTCCAAGTATATTCATCCTTTTGTTTACCTTCCAAATTAAACTTGTTATGAGAAAACTAGTGATTAAAGCTCTCACGAACTTGATGGCACACTTTACTTTTCCTGCCCTTAATAAACTTGAGCCATTGTGTCATCTATGTTGTTTATGCATGCAGTTATTTGTTGGGAATTAGCAGAACCATGTTGTCATGGGGAACGCTTTCAACATTGCACGGGTACCTTGTACCTAGTTGATATCATGCTCTTTTGTATATGGATGTCATCGGTGTGAAATGAAAGGGGAGCTTGTAAGTCCATGGAGTTATGTATATGTGTTAGAAAGCGCATCGCTGGTCTAATCCATGCTGACATGGTGGAAACCTGCAGTGTAACCATAATGAGCTGTCTATGAAGCATTCTTCTTATAAAAAAGAGTCCTATATTGAGAAAAAAGAGAAAAGAGAAAAAATATATTATGAAAAGAGGAAAGAGAGAAAAAAAGCACCATATTTCCATGGTAAATAAGAAGATTGCTGAGATGCTCGTTGTCTGCTTGCCTTGTCATTTTGGTATGGGGATTCTTCCGTATCATCGGGCAAGGGGTACCCCGTTGGCGGTTCTATATTATACACATATATTTACAATGACAAGAACTTACCGGTGACTACACTTGAGTAGCATGAGGAGCGGCCCTCGTATACAAGGGACATGAGATTTCTGACTTATACTTCGTCAAGCATGTACACTATAGTTTGTTCACTTTAACCTTAATCACTTCAAGATGCTTATGATAGGGGCAATGAGAGCTGAAAGCTATAAGTACCATAATTTTTGGAAGCTCTTTATGAGACTTGAATCCCTACTTCCTTTTATAAAAAGGCCTTTCTTCCACCATTATATTGAGTCTCCACCTTCTACCTTTATGCACCTACTTTGAGAGCATAGTGGCCATTCTTACTTCTATGTGCATTGTCTCAAGACTAGTTGATTGATGCATAACTTGATATTGCTTGTTTTAAACTATTTGTATCTAGTCACTCTTATGAACTTTGAAGGTGTCCTATGCATTTATATTTTCTACTCTATGAGGGACAAGCTGAATGCCACTATGCTATGTTTTCTTTATGTCAAACAAACAAACGTCTTGCAAAGCATTGTTATTCATGAATATTTTGTTTGTGCCTTTTCATGTTGCAACATAGTTTCTTTGACTTATTGCTAGAACTTTGTCTTTCATGTTATGATTGAAGTACTATGATCCTAGCTATCAATGTTTTACAAATACTTTGATCAAGTTTATGATGGTGCATGTCACCTCAAAAATTATTCTTTCTTTTTATCACTTGCCTACTCGAGGACGAGCAGGAGTTAAGCTTGGGGATGTTGATACATTGCAAATGTATCTATAATTTTTGATGTTCCATGCTTGGTTTTATCTACTTTCTTATGTTTTGTCCACACTTTGGAGTAATTTTCATATGATTTCTTGGAGTAACCTATTAACAAGATGCCACAGTGCCAGTTGCCTGTTTTCTGATGTTTTTGGTTCCAGGAAGTCAGAAAATGAATATTCTCGGAATTGGACGGGACAAAAGCCAAAGTTACTATTTTCCCGGAAGACTCACAGAGCTAGAAGGAGAGACGGAGAGGTGCCACAGGGTGGCCACACCCCCCTTGGCGCGGGCCAGCCCAGGTCGTGCCAAGGCATGGTGTGGCCCCCCTGGCTAGCCACCGACCTTGCCTCTTTCGCCTATAAGAGCCTCCCGATACCAAAACACTAAGTCGTCAACCAGAAATCCACGAAAAGTTCCACAGCACCACCGCCACCGAAGGGGAGATTCGTGGGACAAAAAGTCTCTGTTCTGGCACCCTGCCGGGACGGGGAAGTGCCCCAAGAGCCATCTCCATCGATCTCCACCACCATCTCCTTCACCGTTGTTGATTCC
Organism: Avena insularis; assembly: GCA_023614405.1. Taxonomy (NCBI): domain Eukaryota; kingdom Viridiplantae; phylum Streptophyta; class Magnoliopsida; order Poales; family Poaceae; genus Avena; species Avena insularis. Next base: position 205,678,158 of record CM042694.1, read on the forward strand.
CATGATGAGGAGGGAGTACTTCTCTCTCGAGGCTAAGAGTTCTACCGGTAGCTATGTGTTCATCTCTCTCTATGCATGATCATATTGTGATCATGAGCTTGTAATCTATAGATCTACCTTGCTACTCAAGTGCTTTAATAGATCTCTGCTCTCCCCATGTGTGTGAAAGTGACAGTGTGCTCACCATGGTGGCACTTAGGCTAGAGATTACAAATACTTGTTATGAGTTATATTTGGAGTTGGATGTCTTTATGAAATTGTGGTGTTTGTTGGAACCATCTAGTGCTCAAGGTGACAGTGTGGGGTTTTCTAGATGGGAAAGACTTACTCTGAGGTGTGCTGTTATAGCTCTACCATTGATTAGAGTGTTCAACCGGAGAGTAGTTAAGAGTAGTATCATAAAGAGAAGATATTTATATGAGAGTGTTCACTAGTGAAAGTATGATCCCTAGGCCTTGTTTTTAGCACTGAAACACCATTTGCTACTAGATCTGTTACATGTTTGCTTGTTTCCATTTTATTTCAGTTTGCCTTTAGTCTCTTCCACGCCATCAAGCTATCTTCTATCACCATTACCACTTATAGTTATCCATACCACTTATATTTCACTATCTCTTCGCCGAATTAGTGCACCTATACACCTGACAAGTGTATTGGGTGTGTTGGGGACACAAGAGACTTCTTGTATCTTGATTGCAGGGTTGCTTGAGAGGGGATACCTTTGACCACTTCCTCCCCGAGTTCGATAAACCTTGGGTGATCCACTTAAGGGAAAACTTGCAGCTGTTCTACAAACCTCTGCACTTGGAGGCCCAACAACTGTCTACAAGAATAGAAGTGCGTAGACATCAAGCTATTTTAAAGCGTTTGTCGGGGAGGTAAGGTAAAAGGTATTCACACCGGAGGATTAAAGAAGAAGAACCTCCCACGGCAAACACCTATTTTCTGGCGCCGTTGCCGGGGAGGTAAGGTAAAAGGTATTCACATCCTCCGGTGTGAGTTCTCAAAGTTATTTCCTTTAGATTCTGCAATTATATATTTTTGTTTCTTGTTTTTATTTTCACTAGTTAGGCTTAATGGAAAATAACAAAAAATTAGAGAGCTTTATAGTATTTATCTTGAGTTAGGACATGAAGTGTTTGTAGAGAAAATTAAAAACCCATGGAACTTTTTTTGCATGCTAATAGCAATGTTGTTAGTATGAATTCTTTGGACACCATTATTGCTAATGCTATGGAAAAGTCTAAGCTAGGGGAAGCTAGTTTTTATGAAAATGATCTTTTCAGTCCCCCAAGCATGGAGGAGAAAATTTACTTTGATGATACTATGCCTCCAATATATGATGATTACAATGATGAATATGATATTTTCAATCCACCTACTATTGAGGAGGAAATTAATTATGACTACAATATGCCTCCTATATTTGATGATTATGGTGATGAGAATAATAATGATAGCTATTTTGTTGAATTTGCTCCCACAACGATTAATAAGAATGACTATGCTTATGTGGAGAGTAATAATTATTATATGCACGTGGATCATGATAAGAATGTTTTATGTGATAGTTATATTGTTAATTTTATTCATGATGCTACTGAAAGTTATTATGAGAGAGGGAAACATGGTTTTATGTATCTCAACAATATTAAGTTTCCCCTCTTTATGTTGAAAGTCTTGAAGTTATACTTGTTTTGCTTTACAATGCTTGTTGATTTGTGCTTTCATGACTTGTTTCTTTACAAGATTCCTATTCATAGGAAGTGGGTTAGACTTAAATGTTCTTTGAATTTGCTTCTTGATGCTCTCTTTTACTTCAATTCATATTTCTTATGTGAGCATCTTCTCAAACTATCATGCCTAACTTAAAGGCGTTAAAGAAAAGTACTTATTGGAAGATAACTCAAAAGTTTTAGATGAGTCTTGGAAATTATTACCTCTGTAATAACCTCTCCTTATCCTTTTTATTTGCTTTTTGTGCCAAGAGTAACCTCTAATGAGAGAGAAGTAATGCTTGGGAAAGTTGCTGTCCCGAAACAGATTTCTATGCTTCACCATAAAAATTCGTGTAAAATCTCTGTACGTCCTTTTGAGGCGTGAATGTTTGTGCTTCTGCCCCAGGTTGTTATCTAACTTTTGTTAGTTCAACACTTTTTGATTTGAGTAACAGAAGGTCTTTGAAAAAATTCGTCTTTACCTGCTGGTCTGTTTTGACAGATTTCTGCCATTTTCTGCATTTGCTCCTTGTTGGTTCCTTTTTGAGTTCTTTTGGGGAATTGAGCTTTTTGAGGGAAGTGCTACAGTATCTAGTGTTCTAATGGAAGTTTTATTGGTGTTAGAACTAAATCTAAATACTTATTATCTTGAGTGCACTAATGTTGCTAATAAAGATTGTGTGAAGTTTTGTATGAAGGAAAAATTTCAGGTGTATGGAACTAATGAGTAATGAGATGAAGGATTGACTAAAGCTCAAGCTTGCGGATGCCACGCGTGTCACCCCAAGAAATATCCAAGAAGTACAAGCGTCAAAGCTTGGGGATGCCCAAGGCATCCCCTTCTTCATCAATAAAAATCCCAGGTTTCTTCCAAACGCTTCATTTTTATTGTTTCATGCACAGTTGTGTTTTTCTTGGAGCGTCTTCTTTTTCGTTTTCGTTTTGGTTTTTCGTTTGCTTGGTTTTCTTAGTTTTCTGAATAAATTGGTTGGACCCCCTCTTTCATACATTGGTTTGCAAATAGTTTGGTTTGGTTTGGAAAAGAGTAGGAAAGTTCATGCTTTTGTGGTAAAAGGAGCTTGTTTTTGACTATGGCCTATGCTTTGTCATGCCATGCTTGATATTGTTTTGGCTTTATGCTTAGTATTATTTGCTGTAGCATGACTTGTTATAAACAATTGAGATTGCTTAATGTGCCTTGGATGAATCATGCGTTGTTTTAGCATATTAAAGCATAGTATAGTGGTATTCTCCTTTGATGCTTTATTTGGGTTGACTTGGCGCATGCTCACACCATGTTATGACTATCTCAAGTCACCATAGCCTTTATGATCCTTTAGTTTTCAACTTGTAGTATCACTTTATGCTTTGATCAATGATGTTTTGTCGCTCTGCATGATTATGGCCATTATTGCTCTCTTAGTTTGTCACTCCCAGTCTTTTGCTAGCCTCCACAACCAAGTATGAGTTCCACTGATGCATCCAACTCCCTAAACCAAGTTATTCCAAAGAGTCCACCATACCTACCTATTAGCTTATGGTATTCCAAGTATATTCATCCTTTTGTTTACCTTCCAAATTAAACTTGTTATGAGAAAACTAGTGATTAAAGCTCTCACGAACTTGATGGCACACTTTACTTTTCCTGCCCTTAATAAACTTGAGCCATTGTGTCATCTATGTTGTTTATGCGTGCAGTTATTTGTTGGGAATTAGCAGAACCATGCTGTCATGGGGAACGCTTTCAACATTACACGGGTACCTTGTACCTAGTTGATATCATGCTCTTTTGTATATGGATGTCATCGGTGTGAAATGAAAGGGGAGCTTGTAAGTCCATGGAGTTATGTATATGTGTTAGAGAAAGCGCTTTGGTCATTGGTCTAATCCATCGACATGGTGGAAACCTGCACAGTAACCATAATGAGCTGTCTATGAAGCATTCTTCTTATAAAAAGAGTCCTATATTGAGAGAAAAGAGAAAAAAATATATTATGAAAAGAGGAAAGAGAGAAAAAAAGCACCATATTTCCATGGTAAATAAGAAGATTGCTGAGATGCTCGTTGTCTGCTTGCCTTGTCATTTTGGTATGGGGATTCTTCCGTATCATCGGGCAAGGGGTACCCCGTTGGCGGTTCTATATTATACACATATATTTACAATGACAAGAACTTACCGGTGACTACACTTGAGTAGCATGAGGAGCGGCCCTCGTATACAAGGGACATGAGATTTCTGACTTATACTTCGTCAAGCATGTACACTATAGTTTGTTCACTTTAACCTTAATCACTTCAAGATGCTTATGATAGGGGCAATGAGAGCTGAAAGCTATAAGTACCATAATTTTTGGAAGCTCTCTATGAGACTTGAATCCCTACTTCCTTTTATAAAAAGGCCTTTCTTCCACCATTATATTGAGTCTCCACCTTCTACCTTTATGCACCTACTTTGAGAGCATAGTGGCCATTCTTACTTCTATGTGCATTGTCTCAAGACTAGTTGATTGATGCATAACTTGATATTGCTTGTTTTAAACTATTTGTATCTAGTCACTCTTATGAACTTTGAAGGTGTCCTATGCATTTATATTTGCTACTCTATGAGGGACAAGCTGAATGCCACTATGCTATGTTTTCTTTATGTCAAACAAACAAACGTCTTGCAAAGCATTGTTATTCATGAATCTTTTGTTTGTGCCTTTTCATGTTGCAACATAGTTTCTTTGACTTATTGCTAGAACTTTGTCTTTCATGTTATGATTGAAGTACTATGATCCTAGCTATCAATGTTTTACAAATACTTTGATCAAGTTTATGATGGTGCATGTCACCTCAAAAATTATTCTTTCTTTTTATCACTTGCCTACTCGAGGACGAGCAGGAGTTAAGCTTGGGGATGTTGATACATTGCAAATGTATCTATAATTTTTGATGTTCCATGCTTGGTTTTATCTACTTTCTTATGTTTTGTCCACACTTTGGAGTAATTTTCATATGATTTCTTGGAGTAACCTATTAACAAGATGCCAGAGTGCCAGTTGCCTGTTTTCTGATGTTTTTGGTTCCAGGAAGTCAGAAAATGAATATTCTCGGAATTGGACGGGACAAAAGCCAAAGTTACTATTTTCCCGGAAGACTCACAGAGCTAGAAGGAGAGACGGAGAGGTGCCACAGGGTGGCCACACACCCCCTTGGCGCGAGCTAGCCCAGGTCGCGCCAAGGCATGGTGTGGCCCCCCTGGCTAGCCACCGACCTTGCCTCTTTCGCCTATAAGAGCCTCCCGATACCAAAACACTAAGTCGTCAACCAGAAATCCACGAAAAGTTCCACAGCACCACCGCCACCGAAGGGGAGATTCGTGGGACAAAAAGTCTCTGTTCTGGCACCCTGCCGGGACGGGGAAGTGCCCCAAGAGCCATCTCCATCGATCTCCACCACCATCTCCTTCACCGTTGCTGATTCCCATGATGAGGAGGGAGTAGTTCTCTCTCGACGCTAAGGGTTCTACCGGTAGCTATGTGTTCATCTCTCTCTATGCATGATCATATTGTGATCATGAGCTTGTAATCTATAGATCTACCTTGCTACTCAAGTGCTTTAATAGATCTCTGCTCTCCCCATGTGTGTGAAAGTGACAGCGTGCTCACCATGGTGGCACTTAGGCTAGTGATTACAAATACTTGTTATGAGTTATATTTGGAGTTGGATGTCTTTATGAAATTGTGGTGTTTGTTGGAACCATCTAGTGCTCAAGGTGACAGTGTGGGGTTTTCTAGATGGGAACGACTTACTTTGAGGTGTGCTGTTATAGCCCTAGCATCGATTAGATTGTTCAACCGGAGAGTAGTTAAGAGTAGTATCATAAAGAGAAGATATTTATATGAGAGTGTTCACTAGTGAAAGTATGATCCCTAGGCCTTGTTTCTTAGCACTAAAACACCGTTTGCTCCTAGATCTGTTACATGTTTGCTTGTTTCCATCTTTATTTCAGTTTGCCTTTAGTCTCTTCCACGCCATCAAGCTACCTTCTATCACCATTACCACTTATAGTTATCCATACCACTTGTATTTCACTATCTCTTCGCCGAACTAGTGCATCTATACACCTGACAAGTATATTGGGGACACAAGAGACTTCTTGTATCTTGATTGCAGGGTCGCTTGAGAGCGGATACCTTTGACCACTTCCTCCCTGAGTTCGATAAACCATGGGTGATCCACTTAAGGGAAAACTTGCTGCTGTTCTACAAACCTCTGCACTTGGAGGCCCAACAACTGTCTACAAGAATAGAAGTGCGTAGACATCACATGCCACCGGCATGCATTTGGTCAAGGCCAAGACGATTGCATCAATCGAAAATTGTCATGCATTTGGTCAGGGTCAAGCCGATTGCTTTAATCGGTCAGGGCCAGATTGATTGTACATGCAAATCATCAGGGACAAGCCGATTGCTTCAATAGGCCAGGGCTAAACGAACTGGAAAACCAATCAGCTTGCCTAGGACCGACTGCTCTAATCGTCTTTGGCCTGGCGCGCTGTGCTACTCCTCTGCTTTCATTTGGCCCAGCGTGCTGATGGCTCGTGGTTGATGTAGAGCTAGTTTGGAACCCCAAGAGGAAGGTATGATGAGCACAGCAGCAAGTTTCCCTCAGTTATGAAACCAAGGTTTAATCGAACCAGTAGGAGCAAGGAAACACCCCAAAGGTGTTACTAGCTGAGCTATGGCAGGGCGCACTACCGGTGCTAGTAGCAACGTGGAGACCTGCACAACACAACCACAAAACTTTGTCCCCAACTTGCGATGAGGTTGTCAATCTCACCGTGTTTTGCGGAAAACAAAGGATTAAACGTATCGAATGGAAAGAAGTAAAAGTTTGCAGAAAGTAAACACAAAGCAGAAACAGTTTATAGATTGTATGTAAAGAAAAGGACCCGGATCCATAGTTCACTAGAGGTGGCTCTCCTTAGATAGATAACATGCTGGGTGAACAAATTACAGCGGGGCAATTGACAAACCCAAGAAAGCAATACATGCATATACTAATCATCTTGACTCCTCTGAGACTTGATTGGGCATTACAACATAATACATAGACCGCCATCCAACTAGATCTATGACTAATAATCCACCTTCAGGTTATCATCCGAATCCCCTCCAGTATTAAGTTGCAAGCAACAGATTATTGCTTTACGAACTGCGTGTAAAGTAAACAATACGATTGTTCTATGAACAAAGGATTGTTGTTTTCTCCCTACTAGCAATAACACATCTAGTACCTTAGAGATTTCTGTCACTTCCCCAGATTACCAGAGGCATGAACCCACTATCGAGCATAAATACCAACTCTTGGAGTTGCTAGCATCTACTTGGCCAAGATAGCTACTAACAACGGAAAGCATGCAAGATCACAAATAACAAAGACATGATAGAATCAATAATCAATCTGAAATAGCATCTCAATATCCATCGGATCCCATAAACACAACATGCAGAATTACAAATAGATGATCTTGATCATGAGCAGAGCTCACAAGATTTAGACATGAAAGCACAAAAGGAGAACCAGCCATCTAGCTACTACATGGATCCGTAGTCAAGGATGAACTACTCACGCATCACACGGAGGCTTGCATGGTGATGAAGAAGGCCTCGGTGAATTCCCTCTCCGCAGGTCTTGGAAAAGCTTCAGATCCCTCCGATCTAGGGATGGAGATGACGGCTCTGAACTCTTTCGTGGATTTTTGATCGGGTACTTAGGGTTTTCATCCCGAGGACAATATATAGGCGGAAGTAGAGGCCGAGGGGGTGCTGGGAGCCACCACACCACCTCTGGCGGGCCCACTGGCCATGCACCAGGTTGTGTGGCGACCTGGCCCTTCTCCGTCTCGTATTCTGGCACTTGATCCCTTCCGAAAAATAGGCACTTTGGCTTTTGTCCCGTCCAATTCCGAGAATATTCATTTTCTGACTTTCCTGGAACCAAAAACAGCAGAAAACAGGCAGCTGGCACCGTGGCTCTTATTAATAGGTTAGTCCAAGAAATCATATGAAAAGTACTCCAAAGTTAGAACAAAACACAAGAAAGTGGATAAAACCAAGCATGGAACATCAAAAATTATAGATACATTTGCAATGTATCACGCGCGCTGTGCTACTCCTCTGCTTTCATTCGGCCAGGCCGAGAACGAATGGGTAATCGGCCAGCGTGGGGCCGTGGCCACATGCACTCGGTCTGCTCCTCGCTGAATGGGACTGATTCGGTCCGGTCATCGTCGAATGGCACACTTGGCTTGGCCTAGGCCGACAATTTGCTAGATATCGAAAAACTTAAATTTTTACAATACTTCTCGAATTGATTAAAAAAATATTATTAAAAAAAATTGCGCGCCCGTGCAGCGCAATGAGTTCAACGAGGAGCACATGAAGCCACTAGTGACTGCAAGACTGTCTGTACTTACTACTTAGTGCTTTTCTAGATGCAGACTGGACAGGCTGTCTTGACGAGATATGTTCTACACAAGGATTTGTTATATTCTTTGGTTCTAATTTAATCTCATAGAGTGCCATGAAACAAGGCAGTGTCTCTCGCTCAAGTAGTGAAGCCGAATATAAGGCTTTAATAAATACTACTGCTGAACTTATTTGGATTGAAGTATTGGTTCGTGAACTGTGTGATAAACTTAGTGCTACATACCTCTCTGCAAATTCTATCTTTCACGCTCAGACAAATCATACTGATATTGACTATCATTTTGTCCGTGAAATTGTTGCCGGCAAACGATTGGACATCTTCAACAAGCATCAAATAGCAACTGACTAAGTCAGGTTAAGATTAAGGGGCGAATAGCTCAGATACGACATATTTCACCGCTATTCGCTGGAAAACGATGTCGTTGGATGAAATAGCTCAGAGATGATAGTTGGAATGGCCCAATAGCCACGGCCCGATACGACTCTTTTAAGCTCTTAAACTGAACGAAGCAGTTAACGAATTTGGATTATGTGAGCTAGGCTATTTGAATGCAGGACCCACAAGTCGACCATTGCTATGCGGGACCCACTGCGTGCCACCTCAGACTGGGACCCACCACTTATCCACGCTAGCCTTATCTATTTAGAAAAAGGAAGAGGCAGCCTCGCTCCCGTGCTTGTGCCTTGCCCCCGACATCAATGTTGCCTCCCTTCCCCTGTTCTTCCTCACACACCATCTTCTTCCTCTTCTCCGACAATTGTCCGTGACAGCGGCAGCGAGGGATGTCCAGCTCCGCTTCTAGCTCCTAGAAGTTATGGTCGTGTTATGGAGAAGTCCCGGTGACTAGATGTCTGGACTGCCCTCGCCTCGATCCACTGAAGCGCTTGACATGTGTGCGCTCGGCGAGGGGCAACGTCGGTCGGGAATTTTTCAAATGTGAGAGCAAGCCACGATAGGGGAAGGATGGGAACGTAGGGTTTGTCCTGATTTGTCTCGTTTGGCATGATTTCGATTTTGCAGTTTGGATTTGGGAATTAGGGTTTGCGTTCCCATTTTCAGGAATTGGAGGAATGCAACCATTTTGAGTGGATGGATTAGTACATTCGGGATCGAGGGCTTCAAGTTCAAGGGCTGGCCCCAATCCAGGCTCGCATCTCGTCTACTGTGGAGGATTAGATTTCAAACTGAGCCATTCGGCCATTGGAGGATTTTTTGGTGAATAGGGAGTTGCCGAAATTGAACAAGCAGTTGAGCCAGATTGTGGAATTGAAGAAGCTGTCAAACATGATGGCGGGAGAATTTTATGTGTGTATCATTGCCATTCATTTGGTGTTTCTATGTCATTCATATTAGGAAATTCGATTTAGGAGTTGTGGCTTGTAGGAGTTGCCTGTGTAGAATGTTGTTTGTAAGATGAACTATGTTATGAATTCAAATAAATTAGCTCTGAATGTTTCCAGTCGAAATCAAAAGTGTATAAATTCAGGTTGAAGACGAACAAGTTAAGTTAACACCTCGAACATGTTCAGTTAGCCATTTCCGAAATAGAAAAACCAACAAGTTCATGGGCCCGTTGTTGGGCCAAGCCGTGAGTACTCCCTTAAATTAAGTGAAGGAAAAAAAGAAATTTCATGTTAGAAAAAGATGAGAAAGGTTGGCTAAGTGGATGAAAATTTCTTGATACGTTATTGTTGGCTAAAACATTATTAGACGTGTTGGAATGTTGGATAAATGTTTTATGACGTGTTCAACCGAAAAAATAGGTTGAATGAGATATTGTTGGCTAAATTTTTAGGTATGTCATGTTGGCTAAATGAAATATTGTTGTGTTGGCTCAAATTTCATTGTGTTGGCTCAAAGATTGTTGTGTTGGCTCAAATTTAATTGGATTAAAAAGAAATGTCGTGGTGGCTTTAGTGCTCACAGAAAATAACGTGTCAAGTTAAAATAAATGTTTACTTGGCTCAAACATAGGTGTGTACGTGTCAAGTTTTGGTGTGTACGTGTCATGTTTTGGTGTGTACTAAAAGAAATATTGTTTTTGCCATTTATTAGTACGATGGGAGATTCAAGTTTGGTGCATATAAGAGTAGAAAATATGGACCTGTCGATTCAAATATTTTTATGTTGGCAAAGTATTAAAGTGATACCTTTTTTTTGTTGTTGTTGGTGGTAGTGGTGTTGTGATGGATCATGTGCTGAACTTGGTTTCTCTAATGGAAATCGGTGATAAATATATATAATAATAGAATTCACTCGATAACACAAACATTACATAATAGCATTCACTCGATACACAAACTTGATGCCACAAACATTACATGATAGCGGACCCGGCTCGACGATAATAAGGGATACATGATAGCGGACAAAGCACGACTCAATCGATGACACAAATTAAACTAGCAACATAGGAAATTAAAACGGGAAAACCCTACCCCTATGCCAAGATCCAACGTCAGCGGGCAACACAACTTGGGCGGTGGGCAGGCACACTTCGAGATGCAGATCCCTTTCACTCCTCGTCCTTGTCGGGTAAGATGTAGGGAGGCAGTGCATGTGGTTGGCGGTCGGGAATATGAAGTCCCACTAGGTGAAGATGTTGCAGACGGTGAAGCAGATGAACTCAGCGCCACACCAAAACGTTTGGCCGAGGAGATGGTAGGCGTCATAGGGGTTGGTGAAGGTGACGTGGAGCCCGCTGCCTCCCATACGGACCTCGTCGAGGATGAACATGGGCAGAGTGCCCTTGGGGAGGTGCGCGAAGCAGGACCTGAGGATGAACCGGGCGAAATTGGCAGGCCCCCTACACCTAGAGATGGCCCAGCACCTCAGGGTGTTCTCCACGACCCTACCTGGTGGATACTGCCAGTTTTGGATGATGGCAGGATGGCAGAAGGTCAGGACCATGGAACTGCATGGTGGAGGGCTACGACGGTCGGTCTTTGGAGAAGAATGGGCAGGTAGATGGATGGGATGCGGTGTGAGAGTTGGAGATGGATTGAGTGCTCTTTTATAGCGGTGGAAGGCTAGGGGTGAAGTGAATCGGTTTTAACATAATTTTGCTTTGAAATCTGAATCGTGTTAAACGCGGCTTGTTTAATGCGATGATGGAACACACAGCTGCGTCGTTTCAGTTCTGCATCCATTTCAAATATGTTGCGCATCATGGAAGGCAAGCCCGCAGCCAGTGCCAACCCAAAAGTCGAGCCTTGAAATAATAGCCCTGATACTACGTGTCGCATGCGTTGGTAGTGGCGTGGGCTTCGTTGGCCATGATTTCATGTCGTTCGTGCTCATTTTCTCCTTCCTGTGAACTGCACGCGCATCTGTAGAAATGGCTAAGCTGTGACGTCTATATGCGCTGTCGTCGACCAAGCTGCGATGTCTGCATGCGTTGTCCGTTGTCGACCAAGCCATAAAAATGAAGTCTACATGCATGCACGACTGCCCTTCTCTGCATCGACCATCGCTGCGCGCGTGCATGAATGTAAGCTACCACGGCTCAACCCAATGGTCCAACGGGTGCACCACTTGCCAGCCAATGCTCTCCCAAGGATCACCCGTGAAATCATTCTAGAAGAACAGATCACACAGACCGGGTAGCACGCTAGGGTTAGATCGATGATTATTTGTGTATTTCTATTACTCAACAGCGGCTCTCCCAAGGATCACCCGTGAAATCATTCTAGAAGAACAGATCACACAGACCGGTTAGCACGCTAGGGTTAGATCGATGATTATTTGCGTATTTCTATTACTCAGCCAGCAATCGCTGCTGATGATTATGACATTAAGCCTCATTACTTAAGTTTGGTTCAACAAAATCAATTTGGAGGCTCTGTTGTTGAAGACGCAGCTATGCACTTAAATACTTTCACTGAAATATGTGATATGATGCGTATAAAAGACGTTGACCCTGATGCGGTCAAATTGCGGTTATTTCCTTTCTCTCTAAGAGAAAGAGCAAAAGAATGGTTGCTATCTTTGACTAGAAATACTATTACATCATGGGTGAGATGTACTTCTTTATTTATGACTAAATTTTTCCCATCTGCAAAGACTATGCAACTCCGATCTAATATTATTGGCTTTAGACAGGAAGAGCGTGAGCCAGTAGCGCTTGCATGAGAGAGGATGAAAGAATGCTTAAGAAACTATCCTAGTAATGGGATGGGAGATTGGTTAATCCTCTATTTATTTTATAATGCTCTTAATCCTGTGTCTAAGTCTATGCTTGATACTGCAGTTGGAGGAACATTTATGGGTAAACATATTACCGAAGCAAAGCAGCTGCTAGACAATATGCAAGACAACCATGCCCAATGGTATGTGGAAATATCAAACACAAAGAAGGTGAACTCTATTTCACCACAAGAAAACGGTGAACTCAATGCTAAGTTGGATGAGCTCATACTAGCCGTAAAAGGTAAGGAAACCCAGGTAAGAGCCACCACTGAAACAAATATTGAAGAAATAGACTTCATAGCTCGTAATAATTATAACCCTGCTTGGAAGAAGAGTTACAATCCTAACTTTCAGAAACATTATGCTAGTCCTGCAAGTAGCTCTAATAATAATATGGGAACTAGTAATAGTAGTCTCCAAGAAACACTTAAGTCTTTCATAGACTCACAAAATGAACAAAACAATATTCTTGTTAAATAACGGAGAACCATGATGCCATGCTTGGTAAATTATCTAACCAAGCTGTTAGTTTGATAAATGATTTGCAAGCCCTCCAAGAAAGAACGAGGATCGATGAGGCACATCTAGGTAAGATAACCGAGAGTCAAACACTCATTCTAGCTAAATTTGCAGGTAAAGCAGGGCCCAATCCTATTGAAGAACTCAAAATGATGAGGATCTAAGGGGAGGAGCCTGAAGAACTTGACTATAGTAATGCTCCTTCACCGAGCTACACTGTTGAAGGTCTCGTAAAAAGGATCAACATCAAGATTCTGGTAAGTGAAGGTAGTGAGGAAGCTATGTACCAACACTTTGTCAATCAAGTAGCAATAGATGTATGTGAGCTTGAGGAAGAATATAAGAAAATTGCTGAAAAATTACTTGTTAAACTAGATGACATATTTGAGCCTACTATTAAGATTAAAATTGGAACCAATGAGATAGCTGCACTTTGTGATCTAGGTGCAAGCGTCTCAACAATTCCAAATAGTATTTTTAACAAGTTAAAACTTGGCTCCTTTGAAATTACTGAGTTAAAATTGAATCTAGTAGATTCTACCTAGAAACAAGTTGTAGGAATTAAGGAGAAACTTTAGTATACATTAAAGGCTATCCCGCTCTCATTGATTTTGTTATAGTTGACATGCCTGAAGATGCTAGTGCTCCTATTATTTTAGGCCATCCTTTCTTAAGAACTATTAAGGCTTTGATTAATCTGCATGAAGGAAACGTGAAGCTACAATTGCCTTCGCGGGATCCTTTTGTTATTCATTTTCCCAGGAAGAAGAAAGTCAAGAATAATGAAAAGGAGGCCATCACTTTGAAGGACAATTACTTCGGAGTGGGTGTTCCACTCATATGGCCCAAGTGAGTATCATCAAGGTCAAGCTATTGACCATAAAAGAGCACTTCATAGGGGGCAACCCATGTAAAATAAAGGTGTGAGTAAAGTTTTTAGTTTTAGTTTAGTTTTATGTTTAATAAAGAGTGCTAGAAAACTCCATTTGAGGAGAAGAAGTTCGGTAGTACTTAAAATTCTGCTTTATTCATGCTATTGTTGGTCGATAATATTTACTGTCAACTTTCTATCAAAAACAAGGTATATCACTAAGTTACAGGAAAAAAATAGTTTTCGAAGAAACAAATTTTTTTTGATACACACAGAGAGTTTAACGACCAACTATACGGTGAGAATAAAAATTCCGGCCGTATAGATATCTTTGCCATTGATTTTTTTTGCAATATATACTGAGAGTTTAACGACCAACTATACGGCGGGAATAAAAATTCCGGCCGTATAGCTCCGGTCATATAGATATCAATGCCTCCGTGCAATTTATTTTCCAATGTTCTGAGAGTTTAACGACCAACTATATGGCGGGAATAAAAATTCTGGTCGTATAGTTCCGGTCGTATAGATATCGATGCCTCTGTATATTTTCTTTCACAGGGACAGACAGTTTAACGACCAACTATACGGCAAGAACATTTTGTTCTGGTTGTATAGTTGCGTCCGCATATCTGCGCCACCAGGAGGAAACCCTAAAATTTTCACAAAAGGCCAACTATACGGCTGGAACACCTTTTTCTGACCGTATAGTTCTGCCCGTATAGTTGCGTCCAACCATAAAATCGCACGGGAAGGTACTTCCAACTCCAAAACATCAATCCTTTTTCTTTCTTCTACCTCCAAACTCTCTCAAAACCTCAAGGGATCTTCATCTCTACTCAATTTCGTTCGATTTCCTCGCAGACGAGTGATCTACGGTATGTTTCTCCTCCGATCCCCTAATTACTTTTTGCAAATTCATCTTCAATTTATTATCATTGTCAAACTAGGGTGAGACCTACTATGAACCAATTTCCATGATTTTCTTGCCTAGATTATTATTTTGAGGAGAATTATTTAGTCTGCTATGATGAGGAATATGATGCACTTAGTGTTCTTGGATCAAAAAGTTTTATTTTTGCCTTTCTTCAATGTTTTAGATGATGAACACCAGGATCCAAACTCGTGCTCATGCCACCAGTAGTGCTTCTCGGGCTGCCGCTCAGGAATGCATGGGGATACGGTTCAGGGATGAGGCCCATCATGATCGCTTCAACATGATCAAGAACCATGAAGTGAAGGCCACCAAGTGGGCTTGCCCCATCATATTGAACCAACTCGGTATTTCTGATGACTTTAATTTACTTTACAATAGAGATGGCCTACAAAAATTTGTGTACAATGATGTACCTACTTATCGCCGCTTAACCATTGAATTCCTTAATTCGTTGCAAAGCACCCTTAAACAATGGCAAGGAGAGTGATCGACTTTGAGTTTCCAAGAAACAAATAAATGAAGGAAATATGCCCTGAGAGGAAATAATAAAGTTGTTATTATGTATTCCTCGTATATGATAGATGTTTATTTTGCATGCTATAATTGTATTGATCGGAAACGTCAATACATGTGTGTTTAATAAACAAAAAGGGTTCCTAGTTATGCCTCTCTTATAGACTAGCTTGTTGATTAACAAGATGATCAAGGTTTCCTGATCATAGACATTGGATGTTGTTAATAACAAGGTCACAACATTTGAGAAATGATGTGATGAACATTCATCCGAAGTATAGCATTACGATCAAGTCATTATGTTTACATTGCTATAACATCATACGAAGTAATCTTTATCCTTAGACCATGAGATCATGTTAATTGCTAACACCAGAAGAGTATCTTGATAACATCAAACATCACACCGTAACAGGGTGACTATAAAGATGGGTTTAGTGCTACGAAGATGTTATGTTGAGGCTCATGGATCAAGAGTGGAATTTGTCAATCCCGATGACGGATAGATATACTCTGGGCCCTCTCGGTGATATCACATTAAGATAGCTTGCAAGCAAGTGATGTGATCACTAGAATGTTATATCACGGGAACGAGAAAAGAGTGCATGTCGGTAACGAGATCAAACTAGGTATTAGGATAGCGATGACCGAATCTCGGACATGTATTATATCATGAGACAAAGGGATTAAGTTACTAGCGTTAAAGGTTCTCACGATCACAGAAGTCATCGTTGAATATGCAGGGAGCAGATGGATCTCGGGCCCGCTTCTAATTATTGATCTGAGAGGAGTCTCAATCATGTCTGCATTATTTGCGAACCGTAGGGTGACACACTTAAGAGTTACCGGACACCATTTTGGAGCAGATATGTTTCAGACGAAAGGATTGCAAAGCACAGGAATTGTTTCGATAGAAACCGGAATTGTTTCGGGTGAAATTGCAGAAAGTGGTTCTGCATGTGATATTGAAATGTTGCAAGGGGTTTTATGTGAATGTTTGTTAATTAAAGTAATTAAAAAAATTCTGAATAAATTTAATAAAAGAGTTTTATTAAATGAGAGAGTGATGTCTACGCACTTCTATTCTTGTAGACAGTTGTTGGGCCTCCAAGTGTAGAGGTTTGTAGAATAGCAGCAAGTTTTCCCTTAAGTGGATTACCCAAGGTTTATCGAACTCAGGGAGGAAGTGGTCAAAGGTATTCCCTCTCAAGCAACCCTGCAATCAAGATACAAGAAGTCTCTTGTGTCCCCAACACACCCAATACACTTGTCAGGTGTATAGGTGCACTAGTTCGGCGAAGACATAGTGAAATACAAGTGGTATGGATAATTATAAGTGGTAACGGTGCTAGAAAATAGCTTGCTGGCGTGTGGTTGACATGGGAAAAGACTAAAGGCAAACTGAAATAAAGATGGAAGCAAGCAAACATGTAACAGATCTAATTGCAAATGGTGTATCAATGCTTAGAAAGAAGGCCTAGGAATCATACTTTCACTAGTGAACACTCTCTCATAAATATACTATCGTCATGATACTACTCTTAACTACTCTCCGGTTGGACACTCTAATCGATGGTAGGGCTATAACAACACACCTCAAAGTTCACCTTTCCCATCACTACAGGAGAAAGCGGAGGCACCGACGGCCGAATAACCACGCCTGGCGATGGCCATCGCGTGAGGCCTCGCTCGGCCCACCGCCTGCCAGCCTCTCGGAGCTCCATCGTGCCCTGCTAAAGGTGCCCCTCGGCTAGAGGGCTGTCGGCGATAGCTTACTGTCGCCACCTAGGCCAAATTTATTATGTGCCATATGGGCACAGCCGCCCGGCGAGAAGATGGGCCTATCGGCCCGCCGTCAAGACAGATGGGCATCGTCGCTCCCTAGGCTGAGCCTGTGCCGAAGGCCAGGCTGTCGGCGTAGGCAGACACGCGGCAGGCTCTAGTTACGTCCTAGGCGGGACCTGTGCCGACGGCCCGGCCGTCGGCGTAGCTTCAGGCCTAGGCCGTTATCAGACGACCGTTGCCTGAAAAGGTGGGTCCCGCTGCAGAAATTGTGCCGAGAGGGTTCTCCTACACTGACGGCAATTTCGCTACGCCGACCAGCTGCTACACCGAGGGGGATACGCCGACGGCCACCATCGGAAAAGCCTGTGCCGACGGCTATATTGGGCTGTGCCGACGGCAGCCTGCCGTCGGCGCCTCCACCGTTTCCTGTAGTGCATCTGGATAACCCCATACTGTCACCTTGAGTACTAGATGCGTCCAACAAACACCACAATTTCATAAATACATCCAACTCCAAATATAACTCATAACAAGTATTTGTAATCTCTAGGCTAAGTGCCACCATGGTGTGCACGCTGTCACTTTCACACACATGGGGAGAACAGAGATCTAATAAAGCACTTGAGTAGCAAGGTAGATCTACTTGATTACAAAGCTCATGATCACAATATGATCGTGCATAGAGAGAGAGATGAACACATAGCTACCGGTAGAACCCTTAGCCTCGAGGAAGAACTACTCCCTCATCATCATGGGAATTAGCAACGACGATGGAGATGGTGGTGGAGATCGATGGAGATGGCTCCGGGGGCACTGCAAATCCGGTAGGGTGTCGTAATGAGACTTTCGTCACACGAATCTCCCTTCGGGCGGGCAAGGCCATGAACTTTTCATGGATTTCTGATTGACCATCTAGGGTTTTGGTATCGGGAGGATCTTATAGGCGAGAGGGGAGACCGAGGGGGTGCCAGAGGGGCCCACACCATCCCCTGGCGTGGCCTGGCCTGGCCCCTCTCCGTCTCGTCTTCTGGCTCCATGAGCCTTTCGGTAAAATAGGAACTTTGGCTTTTGTCCCGTCCAATTCTGAGAATATTCATTTTCTGAATTTCCTGGAACCAAAAACAGCAGAAAACAGACAACTGGCACTGTGGCATCTTGTTAGTAGGTTAGTCCAAGAAAGTGTATAGAAAGTACTCCAAAGTTGGAACAAAACACAAGAAAGTAGATAAAACCAAGGATGGAACATAAAAAATTATAGATACATTTGCAATGTATCAACATCCCCAAGCTTAACTCCTGCTCGTCCTCGAGTAGGTAAGTGATAAAAAGAAAGAATAATTTTTGAGGTGACATGCACCATCATAGACTTGATCAAAGTATTTGTAAAACATTGATAGCTGGGATCATAGTACTTCAATCAAAACATGAAAGACAAAGTTCTAACAATAAGACAAAGCAACTATGTTGCAACATGAAAAGGCATAAACAAAAGATTCATGAATAACAATGCTTTGTAAGACGTTTGTTTGTTTCACATAAAGAAAACATAGCATAGTGGTATTCAGCTTGTCCCTCATAGAGTTGCAAACATAAATGCATAGGACACCTTCAAAGTTCATAAGAGTGACTAGATACAAATAGTTTAAAATGAGCAATCTTAAAACTATGCATCAATCAACAAGTCTGGGGACAATGCACATAGAACTAAGAATGGGCACTATGCTCTCAAAGTAGGTGCATAAAGATAGAAGGTGGAGACTCAACATAAAAGTAAAAGAAAGGTCTTCATAGAAGGAAGTAGGGATTCAAGTCTCATAAAGAGCTTCTTGAAGGTGATTAAGGTTAAAGTGACACAACTAAGAGGATATGCTTGACAAGTTATAAACCGAAATCCCATGCCCCTTACTTACGAAGACCGAACCTCATGCTACTCAACTTTAATCATGAGTAAGCTCTTGTCATTGTAAGTACATATGTATCATAAAGAACCGCCAACGGGGTACCCCTTGCACATGATATAGGAGCTATCCCATAATCAAAATGACAAGGCAAGCAGACAATGAGCATCTCAGTGATCTTTTTATTTGCTATTTGCATAGGTTTTTACTGAGGATGCTTCATAGAGTGCTCATTATGGTGATGCTGCAAGTTTCCACCATGATTAGGCATGGCTTAGGCTAGGCCCGCTTTCTAACACACATACAAACTCCATGATCTTACAAGTTCCACTTTTATTTCACACCGCCGGGATCCATAAGCAAAAGAACATGATATCAACGGGGTACAAAGTACAAGTGCAATGTTGAAAGCGTTCCCCATGATACATGGTTCTGCTAATTTCAACTTATAAAGCGTAAGAATATACGCAACAAAGAAGGACCCAATGGTTCAAGTTTATTAAATGCAAAAAAGTAAAGTGTGCCATCAAGTTCGTGAGAGCTTTAATCACTAGTTTTCTCATAACAAGTTTATTTCGGAAGATAAACAAAAACATGAATATACTTGGAAAAGCATATGCTAATAGGTAGGTATGGTGGACTCTTTGGAACAACTTGGTTTAAGGAGTTGGATGCATGAGTGGAAGTCACACTTGGTTGTGGAGGCTAGCAAAAGACTAGGAGCGACAAACTAAGAGAGCAATAATGGCCATAATCATGCAGAGCGACAAAACATCATTGATCAAAGCATAAAGTGATACTACAAGTTGAAAACTAAAGGATCATAAAGGCTATGGTGACTTTGGATAGTCATAACATGGTGTGAGCATGTGCCAAGTCAACCCAAATAAAGTATTAAAGGAGAATACCACTATACTATGCTTTAATATGCTAAAACAACGCATGATTCATCCAAGGCACATTAAGCAATCTCAATTGTTTATAAAAATTCATGCTACAGCAGAGATCACTAAGCATAAAGCCAAAACAATATCAAGCATGGCATGACAAGGCATAGCCACAGTCAAAAACAAGCTCTTTTTACCACATAGGCATGAACTTTCCTACTCTTTTCCAAACCAAACCAAACTATTTGAAAACCAATGTATGAAAGAGGGGGTCCAACCAATTTATTCATCAAACTAACAAAACCAAGCAAACGAAAAACCAAAACGAAAAGCGATAAAGAAGACGCTCCAAGAACAACACAACTGTGCAACAAACAATAAAAATGAAGTGTTTGGAAGAAACCTAGGGATTTTTATTGATGAAGAAGGGGATGCCTTGGGCATCCCTAAGCTTTGACGCTTATACTTCTTGGATATTTCTTGGGGTGGTGGCATCCCCAAGCTTGAGCTTTAGTCCATCCTTCATCTCATTACTCATTCCTTCCATACACCTGAAAATTTTCCTTCATACAAAACTTCACACAATCTTTATTAGCAACATTAGTGCACTCAAGATAATAGGTCTTTAGGTTCAGTTCCAACACCAATAAAACTTCCATTAGAACACTAGCTACTGTAGCACTTCCCTCAAAAAACTCAATTCCCCAAAAGGACTCAAAAAGGAACCAACAAGAAGCAAATGCAGAAAATGGCAGAAATCTGTCAAAACAGACTAGCAGGTAAAGACGAATTTGTTCGAAGACCTTATGTTGCTCAAATCAAAAAGTGTTGAACTAACGAAAGTTAGATAACAACCTGGGGCAGAAGCAAAAAAATTCACGCCTCAAAAGGACTTACTGAGATTTTACACGAATTTTTACGGTGAAGCACAGAAATCTGTTTCGGGACAACAACTTTCCCAATCATTACTTCTCTCTCATTAGAGGTTACTCTTGGCACAAAAAGAAAATTAAAAGGATAAGGAGAGGTTATTACAGAAGTAATAACTTCCAAGAATCATCTAAAACTTTTGGGCTATCTCCCAATAAGTACTTTTCTTTAACGCCTTTAAGTTAGGCTTGATAGTTTGAGAAGATGCTCACATAGAAAATATGAATTGAAGTAAAAGAGAGCATCAAGAAGCAAATTCAAAACACATTTAAGTCTAACCCACTTCCTATGCATAGGAATCTTGTAAAGAAACAAGTCATGAAAGCACAAAGCAACAAGCATAGGAAAGCAAAACAAGTGCAACTTCAAGACTTTCAACATAAAGAGGGGAAACTTAATATTATTGAGATGCATAAAACCATGTTTCCCTCTCTCATAATAACTTTTAGTAGCATCATGAATAAAATTAACAATATAACTATCATATGGAACATTCTTATCATGAGCCACATGCATAAAAGAATTAATACTCCCCACATAAACATAGTCATTCTTATTAATTATAGTGGGAGCAAATTCAACAAAATAGCTATCATTATTATTTTCATCACCATAATCATCAAATATAGGAGGCATATTGTAATCATAATTACTTTCCTCCTCAATAGTAGGTGGACTGAAAATATCATATTCATCATTGCAATCATCATATATTGGAGGTGTAGTATCATCATAAGCAATAGAATAATTATCTTCCAAAGTGTGTTCATTTGTAAACATATCATCATTGGAAGGATCATGGATAGCACTAATAGTACAACAATTATTAATATCATCATTTTCAGAATTGGTACCAAAGAGATTTTCAATATCAAAAGAAGTGTGATTTTCCTAATCATGATCACTACTATAGGTAACAGGAATAGGAACATCATCGAGTTCAGACTCATCAAAAACTATAATAGGAGCTACATGCTTAGGGGAAAATACCGTTTCCTCCCTCCTTTTACTCCTCCTTTTCTTCTTTATCTTCTTCTCTTTAGGAGGGAGAGGCTTGAAAGGAAACTTATCCATATACCCTAGTTTATTATCAGAAACAATAGAAGAAACTTTGGAGGATTCCTTCTTTTCATTAATAAGATCAAAACACATATTAGTCCTATCATATTTTGGTAAAATCTCATCTTCTTTAATATTTTGTATGTAAGTATTTGTGTGGCAATTATCAACACAATAAAGATGACAACCATGCAAGACACTATTCATATCAAAAGCACTCATATCTACCAAAGAAGTTTTTCTTGATAATTCTTCACACCCCAAAAATAATGTAAGTTCATCGTGTTGATTAGGAGTGATCATGTCATCATAATATAAACTTGCAGTACTCATTGGATTAGAAGAGATATTATTATGGCCTGAGCATTGAAAATTGAAATGACCCACTTCAAAGCAAAGTTCACAAATAAAAGGATAAAGGGCACAAACTTTTTTACCAAGATCATTTAAAGCCATATACCACATTCTAGTTTTTTCATTCCTATGGGTGATACAATATTCTTATTCAATTTGATTATTCTCACAAGGTCTATGTATTCCACAAAAATTAACATGCTTATAAGAAATAGTACTTTCAGAGGTTTGAGCATGTTTATTGCTATCATTAACAACAATTTCATTTTCCATGCAAGTGTCTTTAAAAGGCTCATGATACATGTCCCACTTTTCTTTAGGAGCATTAATATGAGAAGCAAAGGTTTTAAAAAAATCAATAAGAATTTGAGGATCAAGACCATATTTAGCACTAAGCTCTTGAAAATCAGTAGTTTCAGCGAAAGACTTAATGCAATCATACTCATAGTTTATACCTGGTTCTTTACCTTTGTTATTATCCCAATCTTTGGTATTGCTTTGAATTGTTTCAACAAGATCCCACTTAGCTTTGACCTCCTTACTCGTGAAGGATCCCTCTAAACAAGTATCTAGATAGTCCTTGTAATGTCCTGAAAGCCTTGAATAGAAATTATTAATAACAATATTCCTGGGGAGCTCATGAATGGGACATTTGAGCATTAGTGACTTCAATCTCCCCCATGCTTGGGCAATACTTTCTCTATCATGAGGATGAAAATTATAAATATAATTCCTATATTTATGAATTTCATGAGGATAAAATTTAGACTAAAAGAGAGATTCAAGTTCCTTCCACTCCAAATGATGAGGATCATCTAGTAGCTCATACCACTCCCTTGCTTTGCCCTTAAGTGATAAAGAGAATAGATTCCTCTTAACTTGGTTCATTGAAATACCTGCACACTTGAACAACCTGCATAATTCATGTATAAAGAGTAAATGATCACCAGGATGGACAGTTCCATCTCCAAAATAAAAGTTATTCATAACACGTTCAACAATTTTTATAGGTATTTTAAAAGGGATGCTTTCAGTATGTGGATTTAAAATATCACAAGTATCATTAGAATTACCACATATGGGAGATGAAGTATCATTAGAGCAAATTTTCTTCTTCAAAACTAGGGAAGTAAAAAGATCATTTTCATAAAAACTAACTTTCCCAAGCTTAGACATTTCCATAGCATTAGTAACAAAGGTGTTCAAAAGATTCATACTAATAACATTGCTATTAGCATGCAAAGAAGGTGCCAAGGGTTTTTTAGTTTTCTTTTGAAATAATTCAAGTTCTACATTAGGAAAAATACTAAAAAGCTCTCTAATTTTTTGTTGTTTTCCATTAAGCCTAACTAGTGAAAACAAGAAACAAAAAGACAAAATTGCAGAATCTAAAGGAAATAACTTCGAGCACTCACACCAGAGGATGTGAGTACCTTTTACCTTACCTCCCCGGCAACGACGCCAGAAAATAGCTTGATGTCTACGCACTTCTATTCTTGTAGACAGTTGTTGGGCCTCAAAGTGGAGAGGTTTGTAGAACAGCAACAAGTTTTCCCTTAAGTGGATTACCCAAGGTTTATCGAACTCAGGGAGGAAGTGGTCAAAGGTATCCCCTCTCAAGCAACCCTGCAATCAAGATACAAGAAGTCTCTTGTGTCCCCAACACACCCAATACACTTGTCAGGTGTATAGGTGCACTAGTTCGGCGAAGAGATAGTGAAATACAAGTGGTATGGATAATTATAAGTGGTAACAGTGCTAGAAAATAGCTTGTTGGCGTGTGGTTGACATGGGAAAAGACTAAAGGCAAACTGAAATAAAGATGGAAGCAAGCAAACATGTAACAGATCTAATTGTAAATGGTGTATCAATGCTTAGAAAGAAGGCCTAGGGATCATACTTTCACTAGTGAACACTCTCTCATAAATATATTATCTTCATGATACTACTCTTAACTACTCTCCGGTTGGACACTCTAATTGATGGTAGGGCTATAACAGCACACCTCAAAGTTCATCTTTCCCATCTAGATAACCCCACACTATCACCTTGAGTACTAGATGAGTCCAACAAACACCACAATTTCATAAAGACATCCAACTCCAAATATAACTCATAACAAGTATTTGTAATCTCTAGCCTAAGTGCCACCATGGTGTGCACGCTGTCACTTTCACACACACGGGGAGAGCAGAGATCTAATAAAGCACTTGAGTAGCAAGGTAGATCTACTTGATTACAAAGCTCATGATCACAATATGATCATGCATAGAGAGAGAGATGAACACATAGCTACCGGTAGAACCCTTAGCCTCGAGGAAGAACTACTCCCTCATCATCATGGGAATCAGCAACGGCGATGGAGATGGCGGTAGAGATCGATGGAGATGGCTCCGGGGGCACTTCCTCGTCCCGGCAGGGTGCCGGAACAGAGACTTTCTGTCTCCCGAATCTCCCCTTCGGTGGCGGTGGCACTACGGAACTTTTAGTGGATTTTTGATTGATCATCTAGGGTTCTGGTATCGGGAGGCTCTTATAGGCGAGAGGGGAGACCGAGGGGGTGCTGGACGGGCCCACACCACCCCCTGGCGTGGCCTGGCCTGGCCCGCGCCACCAGGTTGTGTGGCCAGCCCCTCTCCGTAAATCTTCTGCTCAAGTGAGTCTTCCGGTAAAATAGGAACTTTGTCTTTTGTCCCGTCCAATTCTGAGAATATTCATTTTCTGACTTTCCTGGAACCAAAAACAACAGAAAACATGCAACTGGCACTATGTCATCTTGTTAATAGGTTAGTACAAGAAAGTGTATATAATGTACTCCAAAGTTAGAACAAAACACAAGAAAGTATATAAAACCAAGCATGGAACATCAAAAATTATAGATACATTTGCAATGTATCAGAGAGCATTAAACTTAGAGAATTTTAATAAAAGGGAATGTGAAGAGGCATTTTAATGTGGAGGGAGTTACCACCACATGCATGGAGGAGGTGAGGGGTCACCTCCATGAGGCGCCGGCCATGGAGGGGTACCCCCTCCTCCTATAAAAGGCCCCCCTCTTCCTCCTTCTTCCTTACACCTCCTCGTGAAGGATCTCTCTCCCCCTCTAGAATTATTCCCCCATGGTCTCGAATTAGCGAGATACATGTTCCCGGTGGCATTTCGTCTGGAACGAGTTGCTTCTTCCGCTACATCGCTGGAGCGAGGAGGTGGAGGTTGTCCGGTGGCTTGAACATGTGTGCGAGGACGGATGCGCTGCTAATTTGTGGCACTCGGACTTCCACACGATCTTGAGATCGGCAAGTGTATGACTACATCAACCACGAGTTCCTACTCGTTAACAAAACTCGTTGTCTTTGAGGGTGAGTTCTCGATGGATGTATGTCCACCCGTTGCTCTGTATCTAGTAGATAGATCTTGGTGTATAGTTATCATCGTAGGAATTTTTTTGTTTTCTATGCTGTGGACCCAACAGTGGCATCAGAGCCTGATCTATGCGTAGGTGCTTTGCACGGGTAGTACACATATGTTTATATGTGGGCGATGATGATCTTGTTATTGCATCTTCTATGTATTTTGGATATTGGTGGCATAGTGGGATGAAGCGGCCCAGACCAACCTTACATGTCATCATACATGAGACCGCTTCCACGACTGACATGCAACTTGTTTTGCATAAGTGGTCTGGTGGTGTCTCTCTACTATAGTCAATATCTGATTTACAACGAGTTGCTAATAACTTGGTTATCCTCGTTGTGGTTCATGTTCGTAGGTAAGAACGGTTCTATCTCTGAAAGCCCTAAGCCACGTAAAACTTGCAATTGATAAATTAGAGGCGTCTAGTTTAGATCGTTGCTGGGCTAGTGTCTTGATATGGTATTGTTGTAAGTAGATGTATGATAGATACTCTCACAACACACTCAACGTGTAAGTTCCATAGACCTTGGCCTTACACACAAAGGAATGATAGAGATCATACCACGATGCAAATGATAGAGATCAAATGCATGGACCATATCATCTCACTTTACACATTAGATGTTAGCATCTTATACTGCTAGTTTGGCGCTTTTTGTAGCATTGTAAGATGATCCCTCATTTAGATATCAAGATAAAAATGTGTTCTTCCTTAAGTATGCACCATTCTGTGGATCGTGTTTCGAGACATCACGTGATGATCTGGTGTACTCGAATCTATGCTTTCATAGGAACAGGTGTAAGACAGTTTTACACATGCGAATACTAAGGTTATTACTTGGCGAGCCTAGCATGTACAAACATGGCCTCGGAACACGGAACGAAAGGTTAAGCATGAGTCATATAGTTGATATGATGCCCATATAGATGCTCGCCTTTGAAGCTACATCAAATCACATGATGATCGGACTTGGTGTAGTGGATTTGGTTCATGTAATCACCAAAAAGACAAGAGGGATGTCGTTTTTGAGTGGGAGTTCATTAGTAATTTGGATTAGTTGAACTCACTCTATCATAAACTTAGTCTAAATAAACTTTACAAATTCTGTTGTAGATGGCACCACCTGCTTTTAATTTCAATGTGTTCATGGAGAAAGAGAAACTTGCTGCGAATGGTAGCAACTTCACCAACTGGGCTATGAATTTGAGGATTCTCCTCACTGCTGCACAAAATCAATATGTGCTAGAGGCGCTTAGGCCCACCAACTCTCCGATGCCTGACGAGGAAAAGAATGTCTATATAACTCGTCAGGAGGACCACAACTTAGTTCATTGCGGCATACTGTATGGCTAGAGCCAGAACTTCGAAAGCATTTCGAAAATGGCAATTCCTTTGATACCATGGGAGAATTGAAAATGATTTTCGATACCCATGCTGCCGTAGAGAGTTATAATGCGTCTGAAAAGTTCTTTAGCTGCATGATGGAGGAGAACAGCTGCGTTAGTGATCACGTACTCAAAATGTCTGGGTACGCCGATAAGCTTGTGTCCTTGGGAATAACGATTCCCATTGACTTAGGCATACGCCGTGTTCTCCAATCTCTGCCACCTAGCTACAAGAGCTTCATGATGAACTATAATATGCAGGGCATGAAGAAGTCTCTTCCCGAGCTTCTGTCAATGCTTAAGACTTTAGAAGTGGAGATTAGGAAAGAACATCAAGTGTTGATGATCAATAAGACCACCGATTTCAAGAAGGACAAGAAAGGCAAGCACAAGGGAAAGAAGGGTGGCAAATCATTGCCACACGAAAAAAACCCGAGCTGGCTCTAAGTCTGACACCGAATGTTACTATTGCAAGGGGACTGGCCATTGGAAGCGCAATTGCCCCAATTATTTGGCGGACAAGAAGGTTGGCAAGGCAAACAAAGGTATATGTGATATACATGTTATTGATGTGTACTTGATTAGTACTCGCAGTAGCACCTGGGTATTTGATACGGGATCGATTGCTAATATATGTAACTCGGTTCAGGAGCTACGGAACAAGCGACAACTAGCAAGGGATGAGGTCAGGATGCGGGTCGGCAATGGATCAAGAGTTGATGTGATCGCCGTCGGGACGCTACCTCTCCATATGCTATCGGGATTAGTTATAAATCTGAATAATTGTTATTTGGTGCCTGCACTGAGCATGAACATTGTATCCGGATCATGTTTGATGCAAAGTGGTTATTCCTTTAAATCTGAAAACAATGGTTGTAAGATTTATAAGAATGATATCTTTTATGGTCATGCACCTCTGTTGAATGGTTTATTTCTATTGGATCTCGATAGTAGTATTACGCATATTCATAATGTTGATGCTAAAAGGATTAAACTTGATAATGATATATCTGCATATATGTGGCACTGCCGTCTAGGTCATATTGGCGTTAAACGCATGAAGAAACTCCATTCTGATGGACTTTTGGAATCACTTGATTTTAAATCATTTGATACATGTGAGCCATGCCTTATGGACAAGATGACTAGGACGCCGTTTTTCGGTTCAATGGAACGGGCGACAGATTTATTGGAAATCATACATACTGATGTGTGTGGACCAATGAGTGTGTCGGCGCGAGGTGGATATTGTTATTTTGTTACTTTCACGGATGATTTAAGTAGATACAGGTATATCTATTTGATGAAACACAAGTTTGAGACTTTTGAAAAGTTCAAAGAATTTCAGAATGAAGTGGAAAATCATCATAACAGAAAGATCAAATTTCTGCGGTCCGACCGTGGAGGTGAGTATCTAAGTTACGAGTTTAGCACACACATGAAAGAGTGTGGAATAGTTTCACAACTCACGCCTGCCAGAACACCACAATGTAATGGTGTGTCGGAACATTGTAATCGTACTTTATTGGATATGGTTCAATCTATGATGTCTCTGACTGACTTGCCACTATCATTTTGGGGTTATGCACTGGAAACCGCTGCATTCACTTTAAATCGAGCACCATCTAAATCCGTTGAAACGACACCGTGTGAATTATGGTTTGGAAACAAACCTAAGCTGTCATTTCTTAAAGTTTGGGGATGCGATGTTTATGTGAAGAAACTTCAATCGGATAAACTCGAACCCAAAGCGGAAAAATGCGTCTTCATAGGATACCCAAAGGAAACGATTGGGTATACCTTCTATCATAGATCTGAGGGTAAGGTTTTTGTTGCCAAGAATGGATCCTTTCTTGAGAAGGAGTTTCTCGTGAAAGGTGTGAGTAGTCAGAAGGTAGAACTCGAAGAGGTTATTGAACCTTCTCTTCATGAAATGGCGAGTAGTGTAGCACCAGAAATTGTTTCGGAGTTGACTTCACCTAATGAAGAGAGAGCTAATGATATTGATCATGAAACTCTGAAAGAGGACACTACCGAACCTCGCAGGTCAAGTAGGACACGTGCAGCTCCTGAACTGTACGGCAATCCTGTTGTGAATTTCATGGTTGATGAAATGGATGACCCTACGACATATGAAGAAGCGATGATGAGCCCAGATTCCAACAAATGGCTAGAAGCCATGAAATCCGAGATGGAATCCATGTACGAAAACCAGGTTTGGACCTTGGTGGACTTACCTCACGATCGAAAGGCCGTTGAGAATAAATGGTTTTTCAAAAGAAAAACTGAAGCTGATGGTAATGCGACCATCTATAAGGCTTACTTGTCACAAAGGGGTTTCGACAAATTCAAGGAGTTGACTACGATGAGACATTCTCTCCCGTAGCGATGCTTAAGTCGGTTAGGATTATGTTAGCAATTGCTGCATATTTCGATTATGAAATATGGCAGATGGATGTCAAAACTGCATTCCTCAATGGTAATATTGAAAAAGAGTTGTATATGATACAACCTAAGGGTTTTGTCAATCCTAAGGATGCTGATAAGGTATGCAAACTTCAGCGATCCATCTATGGACTGAAGCAAGCATCCCGGAGTTGGAATCTCCGCTTTGATGAGGTGATCAAAGAGTCTGGATTTGTCCAAACTTATGGAGAGGCTTGTATTTACAAGAAAGTGAGTGGGAGCAATGTGGCATTTCTGATATTATATGTGGATGACATATTATTGATTGGAAATGATATAGATCTTTTAAACAGTGTTAAAAGTTATCTAAACAACAAATTTTCGATGAAAGAACTTGGTGAAGCGTCATATATGTTAGGCATTAAAATCTATAGAGATAGATCAAGGCGCCTAATTGGGATATCATAGAGTACATACCTTGATAAGATATTAAAGAAGTTTAATATGGACGGAAGTAAGAAGGGGTTCTTACCTATGTTGCAAGGCAAGACTCAAAGTCCGGCTACGGCGGAAGAAAGAGAGATAATGGATAAGATCCCCTATGCCTCGGCCATAGGCTCCATAATGTATGCCATGCTATGTACAAGACCGGATGTGGCACATGTTATTAGTTTGACTAGTAGGTACCAATCTGATCCAGGTTCGGAACACTAGATAGCAATCAAGAACATCCTCAAGTACTTGAGAAGAACTAGGGATATGTTTCTTATATACGGAGGTGAAGAAGAGCTAGTCGCTAAGTGTTATGTCGGTGCTAGCTTTGACACCGATCCGGATGACTCTAAGTCTCAATCCGGATACGTATTTCTCTTGAACGGAGCAGCAGCTAGTTGGAGGAGTTCCAAGAAACCTGTGGTGGCTAGATCAACGATGGAGGCGGAATATGTTGCTGCTTCAGAAGCGGCGCAGGAAGCGGTTTGGATGAAAGAGTTCATTACAGAACTAGGTGTGGTTCCTAGTGCGTTGGACCCGATGGTGATCTATTGTGACAACAATGGAGCCATAGCCAACGCAAAGGAACCGAGGTATCACAAGAATTCCAAGCATATTAAGCGCCGGTTTCACTCCATCCGCGAGCATGTCAAGGATGGAGATATAAAGATTTGTAAAGTAGACACAAACCTAAATGTAGCAGATTTGTTGACTAAAGTTCTCCCTAGGGCAAAACATGATCAACACCAGAACTCCATGGGTGTTAGATTTATCACTATGTGAACTAGATTATTGTCTCTAGTGCAAGTGGGAGACTGAAGGAAATATGCCCTGAGAGGCAATAATAAAGTTGTTATTATGTATTCCTCGTATATGATAGATGTTTATTTTGCATGCTATAATTGTATTGATCGGAAACGTCAATACATGTGTGTTTAATAAACAAAAAGGGTTCCTAGTTATGCCTCTCTTATAGACTAGCTTGTTGATTAACAAGATGATCAAGGTTTCCTGATCATAGACATTAGATGTTGTTAATAACAAGGTCACGGCATTTGAGAAATGATGTGATGAACATTCATCCGATGTATAGCATTACGATTAAGTCATTATGTTTACATTGCTATAACATCATACGAAGTAATCTTTATCCTTAGACCATGAGATCATGTTAATTTCTAACACCAGAAGAGTATCTTGATAACATCAAACGTCACACCGTAACAGGGTGACTATAAAGGTGGGTTCAGTGCTACGAAGGTGTTATGTTGAGGCTCATGGATCAAGAGTGGAATTTGTCAATCCCTATGAAGGATAGATATACTCTGGGCCCTCTCGGTGATATCACATTAAGATAGCTTGCAAGCAAGTGATGTGATCACTAGAATGTTATATCACGGGAACGAGAAAAGAGTGCATGTCAGTAACGAGATCAAACTAGGTATTAGGATACCAATGATCGAATCTCGGATATGTATTATATCATGGGACAAAGGGATTAAGTTACTAGCGTTAAAGGTTCTCACGATCACAGAAGTCATCGTTGAATATGCAGGAGTCAGTATGGATCTCCAGGTCTCGCTTCTAATTATTGATCTGAGAGGAGTCTCAATCATGTCTGCATTATTCGTGAACCGTAGGGTGACACACTTAAGAGTTACAGGACACCATTTTGGAGCACATATGTTTCAGACGAAAGGATTGCAAAGCGCAGGAATTGTTTCGGGTGAAATTGCAGAAAGTGGTTCTGCATGTGATATTGAAATGTTGCAAGGGGTTTTATGTGAATGTTTGTTAATTAAAGTAATTAAAAAAATTCTGAATAAATTTAATAAAAGAGTTTTATTAAATGAGAGAGCATTATACTTAGAGAATTTTAATGCATTTAAAGTAGAGACTTTAAAAGGGAATGGGAAGAGGCATTTTAATGTGGAGGGAGTTACCACCACATGAATGGAGGAGGTGAGGGGTCACCTCCATGAGGCGCCGACCATGGAGGGGGTACCCCCTCCTCCTATAAAAGGCCCCCCTCTTCCTCCTTCTTCCTTACACCTCCTCGTGAAGGATCTCTCTCCCCCTCTAGAATTATTCCCCCATGGTCTCGGATTAGCGACATACATGTTCTCGGTGGCATTTCGTCTGGAAGGAGTTGCTGCTTCCGCTGCATCGCTGGAGCGAGGAGGTGGAGGTTGTCCGGTGGCTTGAACGTGTGTGCAAGGACAGATGCGCTGCTGATTTGTGGCGCTCGGACTTCCACACGATCTTGAGATCGGCAAGTGTACGACTACATCAACCACGAGTTCCTACTCGTTAACAAAACTCGTTATCTTCGAGGGTAAGTTCTCGGTGGATGTATGTCCACCGTTGCTCTGTATCTAGTATATAGATCTTGGCGTATAGTTCTCATCGTAGGAATTTTTTTGTTTTCTATGCTGCGGGCCCAACAATAAAAAAGGGAAAAGAGAAGTGGAACCAAACATGAGAGGTATGCCTTATGACTCCCCACTTTTGAAGTTTGAGAAACCCATGCTAGTTAGTAGTAAATGTTGAGATATTATATTGGTGGAGTGAGTCTTTGTATTGTAGTAAGATTTTCGTTTGCATGGGTATTTAATTGGGTACGTTTTGTTCTAGCTCTCGTAATTAACCAAGTCTTGCCAAAAATTGCTAAACAATTGTAATAAGAAAAAGTCTCATAATTGAAGGCTTAGGTGTTGTAGTTCTTAGTCTTGAAGGTTTATTTTTAGAGACACTCAACACCACTGAAAATGTTGATTGACTTAATAGCTCTCTTCGAAAGGATTTGTTCAATTGAATTAATGTTTAGCGGTTTTTGTGAGCATGCCAAAGTTTGACTTGTTAATCATGAGAATTATATAGCTTTACGCGTGTCAAACTTCATGGGATGTCAACAACTCCGCTGGCCTATGAACGATCTTCATGGAGGAAACTCCTAGATTTCGGCTATGAGTTGATTAAACACTTGCAGCAGCAATCCTATAGTGGGTAAGATTCTTGGTACTCCCGGGTAGCTGTAATCATGATAGAATCACTCCTCTGGCTATTATGAGAAATCATTGTGCAAAAGGGACAAAACCTTAGTAATGCCACGAGTGTCCATCACAGTCCGATAAACTATTTTTTTTTGGCATGCTCTCAATTACTTAAAAACTGAAATTCTTGAAGGACAATGAATAGAAAGTAGTGCTTGAAAAGTCTTGATTTATTGATGTGGGATAATTGAAATACTCTAGTGTATATGCTTTTCATGACAACTCTCACACTCTTAATTTACATGATTATACTTTATCGTTCAAAGGCAAGCCTATGAGTTGATTACTTGACATGAAATAAAGTTTACTCATTTGAACCGTCCATGTTTACAATAATTTTGCAGCACTATAAGGATGCATGAAACCCGTATGATATGCTTTCCATTACTCTATCTATGCTCAAGTTTTTCAGATTTATGAAGTGGAGGAAACACGAGACTACTAATCATGAGTAAGATCACCATCTCGTTATTTCAGTTTAAATGCTGAGTTCCTTTTTTATTTTGGTTTTCTTGCTCAGGGAAGATCAAGTTTAATCTTGGGGAGGTTGATGGCTCTGAAATATAGCCATCCATGTCCACATTTAAACTGGATATTACTCATATTGTTGATGAAATATCTCTCTAAACCCTGCCACTAATGCTAATATTTAGAGGGGTATGCAATCCTTCCTTTTATATTTTTCCTGCGCAGATAATGTCGTTTAAAGGAGGCAATCACTACATTAAAGTCAAAGATACGAGATTTCCAATAACCAGAAGAAATTAGGAGCCATACAACGGAGGCGGCCGCTTTAACGACCAACTATACGACTAGAGCAAATTTTTTGGCCGTATAGCTCTGGTCGTATAGTTGGCGCTGCCACCATTAGGTCAAATAGAACAAATTTTGTGAAGGGACCCCTATATAAAGAATCCTCAGGCAATGAGAAAACAAGCCAGACCTCGCCAAAATGTCTCTGCCACAGATCACCAGCCGCCTCCAGATCTCCAAACCGTTCTCCATCTCCATAGCCATATTCTACCACCTGTAATAGTAGATCTCTTCTCAGATTGGCGACATTGTAAGACTATTGCTATCAATCTTATGATTTTCATTACAATGTTTGTGATTGTTGATCTCATCTCTATGTGTGAGTAATTCTCCTTGGGCTAAGGGCTCCGGCCTAGCCATGTAGAAATTGTGCATGTTATTTGTCATAGATGGGATCATGTATTAGTTTGTATGACATGATGATTATTGTATCCTCTCTTGCCTCAATATAAGGACTTGTCAGGTACCCAAGACCCCGAGGGTTGAGCTAGGCATAGGGAGTATGAGTGATGACTGATCTGCAGGTTGGGAACCCCAGTGACCAAAGGGGTAGTACGGCTGTATGTGAGGGATTTGCTTGGGATCAACGGTGACATCACTATGCATATCATTAGTTCTCTTTCTTCTATGGATGAGACTAGTAGGTTATTGCTATAAGAGGTTGCGGAGGCAATAGAAATTATGGATGCACTGCCCACATATAATTTATCTTGCTCTAACAAGTACACGCATACTTTATTTCTATCTTTTATTTGAAGGAGATATGCCCTAGAGGCAAATAATAAATAGGTTTTTATTGTCATATCTCAATTAGTTTATAATAGTTTCATATTATGCTAGAACTGTGCCAAGTAGAAACATTGGTACAGGTGTGGTATGAAGCAACAAAGTCCCTAGTAGCCTCTATTCATACTAGTTCGTTGGTCATGAGGATGATGTGGGTTTCAAGATCATGGGCATTTATGCCGATTGACAACGAATCATATCATTGGAGAATGATGTGACTGGACATTCCTCGAAGGATTGCAACACGATCAAGTCATATAGTTCATTGTTGCAACAACTATACCTAGACTCCTTCTCCTTGGACCGTGAGCTCATATTACTCACTGTTTCCTGAGGCTGCTTTGACTACATCAACCGCCATCTGGTAATACGGTGGCCATAAAGGTGTATGTTGGGTATTCCAAAGGAATAGTTGATGACATGTGAATGCAAGACTAGGATTTTTTCACCCACATGACGGGTAAAGATACATACGGCCGGCTTGGTGAGATTACATCCATAAATGTTGCAACATGTGACTAGGTCACGGGGATGTAATATCACGGTAACAAGAAAACAGAACTTGTTGTGAACGAGATTGAACAAGGTATGGGATACCAATGATCGGATCTCGGACAAGTTGTATCGAGAAACAAAAGGAAGAGGATGCTACATTTAGCGGTCCAAACGACATTGTCATCAGGAATGCATAGGGGTCACATGGACATCCCTGGTCCCTCTGTTGATCATTGATATAGATCATGTCTAGAGAATTCCTGAGCCGTGAGAGGATACACTTAAGGGTACGATGAGAGCGATCATTCGTAAGACGGAATCACAGTAGAGAGAGAGCCGGAATCGTTCTGCGGAGAGATCCGAAGTTGTTCGGAGAAAGAATAAAGGAAAAGACCGGAAAAGTGTTTTCAGATAAATGGGAATTTAAATATATATATTTATTTTATGTTAATTATGAATTAATATATTCTAAATAATATTGAAGTTAAGATTTATAAAAGCAACTTTTATATTAGGCCAAATCCTAGAGGGAAAATGCCTAGAATAAAAGCTGCAGAAAAATAAAGGGAAAAAGAAAAAGAAACAGCCCATGTGGGCGGTTTTTATTAACCACCGCACGGGGGCGGACCACAACCGCCACCCAGGCCTGCTCGACCCCACCCACGCTGGCGACGGAGTCAAGCATGGACGACCAGCCAGCTGGCTGGGCGAAGCCGGCCCACCCTCTGCCTCCGCTAGGCCGCCATGCTGAGCCACCGGGCACCGCCCACCCAGGCTGGTCGCTAGAGCCTAGGGGCTGGGCGCGAGGTGGGATGCGCCAAGGCCACCCAGTCAGCGCCTATCCAGCTGCTGCTGCCCTCCTTTTTCCTTTTATTAGGTATTTTCTGTTTTGTCTATTGGGCTGAGTTAATTCGGCCCAATCGGACAGGATGAAAATACCTGTATTTTTCCTTTGTCTATTAGTCCCACATGGCTAACCTAATGGGGAGGGCACACCCCCTCCGCCTATATAAAGGGGTGCCCATGGATGGGATTAAACACACAACTTGAGAAGTCCTTTGGTTGACTTTCTCCCTCCCTCTCTCTATACCTTGTGACCATGGCCCTAAGTCTCGGCTGTGCGATCGAGGCACACCTGCAGCATGCCGTTGCGCTGCAGAGATTCCTAGCCGGATATCAACTTCCGCACTCCCGGCGGGATCGGGGAGCCGGAGGTCTCATCGTGCACCGGATGTGTACGAAGACACGAGCGCAACACTTGGGGCGCTTAAATGTCGTGAGCCAGAGCTGTTGCACGATGAAGATGAAGAAGGAGCAAGGGGTGACCTGCGAGGAGCTTCGCGATCTTGAGGTCGGCTATGAGTACGACTACATCAACCACATTCCCCGCGGAATGTTAACCACGTACGGTCTACAAGGGTATGTATTCTCTATGCTCCGGCCATTACCGCATTACTACATAGATAGATCCTAGGCAGTTTTTGGGGTTCCATCAAAACTTTTTTTTGTTTTCGATCCCCCCTTCAGGTAGTATCGAGCCGATCTATGCATAGGAGTGTTGTACGGCCAATACGCACAAGTTTGGTGCGGGCATTGGTCCCTTAGTTGTTACCCTCTAACGTGTACTTGTTTATATCGCGGTATTGTTTGATGAAGCGGCTCGGACCGACCTTACGTGTATTCGTACGCGAGACTGGTTCCACGCCCAACATACGGCTTGTACTATATAAGTGGCAAGCGGGTGTTTGTCTTTCATTCAATAGTTGATATAGCATTTACAACGGAGGGCCCCAAAAGGGGTGTAATAGAGACAACTATTGGATCCATGTTATGGTTGGAAAGTTCTTAGTTTAGAAACGGTTCTAGTGCGAAAGCCCTAACAACCATGTAAAACTTGCAATAGATAAAGTAGAGGCGTCTAACTTTATTTTGCAGGGGGCATGTGATTATGATATGGCATTGGTCGTCACAAAGGTAAAGTAGTTTACTTTTCTGTTGCTAAGTAGTATAGTAATAGTCATCATTCCGATGGACGATCTGGTGGAGACGTCGTGGACTTGGCGTCAAACCAAGGGCAAGATGGAGATCATGCCAGAGCGCTCGATGGAGATGAAGGCGCAAGAAAGACCATATCATATCACATTATACATATGATGTTGATACCTGTTTAACATCTTATTCTGTGCTAGTATTTAGATACTCAACGGTAGCAAATAAGATAATCCCTATTGAATTCCAGTGTTTCGTGTTCCCCTTGTGTGTGCACCACCAAGAAAGTTCTTCGGTATGAGGCGATCCATGGTACAGGCATGGGTGTCAGACATATCTAAGTTTGCATACAGTGGGTATAAGCCATGTTGCACAGCGAATACACACAAGTTAGATTTGGCGATCCTAGCATGTGTAGACATGGCCTCAGAACACAAGAGATTGAAAGATTGAGCATGAGTCACATGGATGATGTGATTGACATTAGTGAATGCCTACCTTTGATACTGCACTAATGGCCGTGATGATCGGGGGAGGTGCAGAGGATAGGGATCATGCGATCACTAAAGTCATCCAGGGGATGACAATTTTAGTGGAGACCAATTATAAATTGATCTCTAATTATGAACTTATTCTAGATGTCTGTTTGCAAACATCTTAGTAGATCTTAGCCTATCCCATTGAGGTCCTTTGCGACCATGGGAATATATTGCTTAATTTGGAACTTAGCAAAAGGGTCCAACTTCATAGATTAATACCCACGCCTGAGGGATATCCTTGTAAAAGGTGATCTTATCTTCTTGATACAATAACCATTAGAAGATAATTCGATTGAAGGAAATATGCCCTGAGAGGCAATAATAAAGTTGTTATTATGTATTCCTTATATATGATAGATGTTTATTTTGCATGCTAGAATTGTATTGATCGGAAACATCAATACATGTGTGTTTAATAAACAAAAAGGGTTCCTAGTTATGCCTCGCTTATAGACTAGCTTGTTGATTAACAAGATGATCAAGGTTTCCTGATCATGGACATTGGATGTTGTTAATAACAAGGTCACGCCACTGGTGGAATGATGTGATGAACATTCATCCGAAGTATAGCATTACGATCAAGTCATTATGTTTATATTGCTATAAGATCATACAAAGTAATCTTTATCCTTAGACCATGAGATCATGTTAATTGCTAACACCTGAAGAGTATCTTGATAACATCAAACGTCACACCGTAACAGGGTGACTATAAAGATGGGTTCAGTACTACGAAGGTGTTATGTTGAGGCTCATGGATCAAGAGTGGGATTTGTCAATCCCGATGACCGATAGATATACTCTAGGCCCTCTCGGTGATATCACATTGAGATAGCTTGCAAGCAAGTGATGTGATCACTAGAATGTTATATCACGGGAACGAGAAAAGAGTGCATGTCGGTAACGAGATCAAACTAGGTATTTGGATACCGATGATCGAATCTCGGACATGTATTATATCAAGAGACAAAGGGATTTAGTTACAAGCATTAAAGGTTCTCACGATCACAGAAGTCATCGTTGAATATGTAGGAGTCGGTATGGATCTCCAGGTCCCGCTTCTGACTATTGATCTAAGAGGAGTCTCAATCATGTCTGCATTATTCGTGAACCGTAGGGTGACACACTTAAGAGTTACCGGACACCATTTTGGAGCACATATGTTTTGGCATTTAAAGAATTGCAAAGCGCAGGAATTGTATCGATAGAAACCGGAAATTGTTTCGGGTGAAATTGCAGAAAGTGGTTCTGCATGTGATATTGAAATATTGCAAGGGGCTATATGTGAATGTCTGTTAATTAAAGTAATTAACAAAATTCTGAATAAATTTAATAAAAGAGTTTTATTAAATGAGAGAGCATTAAACTTGGAGAATTTTAATGCATTTAAAGTAGGGACTTTAAAGGGGAATGTGAAGAGGCATTTTAATGTCAAGGGGTTACCACCACATGAATGGGGGAGGTGAGGGGTCACCCCCCCATGCACCGGCCATGGAGAGAGGGGTACCCCCCTCCTCCTATAAAAGGCCACCCTCTTCCTCCTTCTTCCTCACACCTCCTTGTGAAGGATCTCTCTCCCCCTCTAGAATTATTCCCCCATGGTCTCGGATTAGCGAGATACATGTTCCCGGTGGCATTTCGTCTGGAAGGAGTTGTTGCTTCCGCTGGATCGCTAGAGCGAGGAGGTGGAGGTTGTTCGGTGGCTTGACCATGTGTGCGAGTATGGATGCGCTGCTGAGTTGCGGCGCTCGGACTTCCACTCGATCTTGAGATCGGCAAGTGTACGACTACATCAACCACGAGTTCCTACTCGTTAACAAAACTCGTTGTCTTCGAGGGTAAGTTCTCGTTGGATGTATGTCCACCCGTTGCTTTGTACCTAGTAGATAGATCTTGGTGTGTAGTTCTCATCGTAGGAAATTTTTTGTTTTCTATGCTGCGGACCGAACATCGATGACTCCAGAATGTTTGGAAAAACACATAGCAATCTTGCATTAGAGTTAAGAACTCTTAGAAGGGCTTGATTTCAAAAGGAGGTCATGGATGAAAAAGGTATATGTTAGATATACAAAATTATAAATGTGTTTCTTGCAAAACTCGTAGCAGTTTGCAAAGTATTTGATACTTGTCCTGCTTTGTGAAAACAGGAGGATCTACTTGAGAATTGCTGGTTTTGAGGCAACGTGACTTGATGACGGCAAGCAAATCAGTTGATGGCTGACAACACCTCTTTCCTCAAATTTTATCATTTGGATTAGTGGACTTGAATATAATTTGTAATCCTTGTATGTGTGTCTTGCTTTTGGCGAGACGATTATTCATATGAACAAGTTACAAACCAGTTTGTACTATTCTTATGAACAATACCTTATGGTCACATTATGATTACAAACAAGTTATTCCCATCACTATGTTAATGATAATAGTTTAAACATTTATGAAAGAATTAGAATGCTAAAAGATATCCAAAGTTTAATAATGAAATGACACTACAGTTTAAGTCATTTTGGTTATTGCAGGTTCTTTATGAAAGATCAAGGTCCTAGATGCTTAATCTAGAGACCTTGCAAAACCATGCCCTTTGGGCAGAATGACTAAAACTCCGCATTCTGGTAAAACGGTGATATGCGAAGAAATGTTGAACTTTATACATAGTGATATATCATATTTTCAATAAGTAGTGGAAATCATTTATTATGGACTTAAGTGAATAAGTGTATTTACTTCATGAAACATGAGTTTGAAATGATTTGAATTGTTCAAATGAGTTCATAACTAAATGGGATATTGAATTAACTGAATTAACAAGTCTCTTCGATTTGATCGACATGACTAAAGTATTCAAGTTAAGTTTAGCGTAAAAGGAACTTGTGAAAGATGTTTGACAAATTATGATAATTGGATGAATTCAAACCATGTTGAAATATCTAAACATCATAATCATTATGTATTGGATACATATGGTATAATATTATCTCTTATCGGGGTTATAGTTGTCGTTTAGAGTTAAAGATCAAAATAAGCAAACACTCATTTGAAATACAAAAGGAACATCTAAAAGATTCGTGGAAACAACACCATAAGTGTTATGGCACGTTCGAGTTTCTGGAGATTTCAACAAGTCGAAATCGTGGCGAATAAACAAGTCTTTGTAGAGTATTCTTAGGAAGCTATGAATGCATCGTCCACAATGGGTAAACTAGTTGTTGTCCAAAGCTGACGTGTCTTGATGAAGATACATGTGGAAGAAAGTAAAAGATCAAAACAAGGTATTTGACCTTACCTCTGGACTATTGAGTGGCATAGCAGAATTTGTTTCATGAAACCAAACTCTACAAATAGAGGAGAAACCAATGACAATGATCATAAAGTTTTAGTGAATACTTTTGCTAAAGGAAGTAGGATTCAACTATATATTCTACAAGTTTGTAGAATTATATTGTTGATTCACTTGTCATGTTTTGAACAAGACATACCTACGAATTACAAAGAAGCGTGATGGACCTAAGTACGACAAAAGAATTGTCATTGAAATATCGTTAGTGGAATTCTCGATTTGATAGTGATCAAGGAATTTTGGAATGACCAAGATTATCGAGAGGACCTAGTTTTGAGTGGGAGCTAAGTGAAATCCCTGGATCTCAAAGATGAATGTCATATTTGAGTGGGAGCGTGAAATCATTCTGGGATATGTGGATGACATATGTGAATGATGTGATTGGTGTTAATAATGTTTAAGTTAGATAAATAAGGATGAAGTAAAAGTTATTAAACAATAATATCTATCGAGATAGATTGGTGAGCTTAATAAATACT
Source organism: Avena insularis (assembly GCA_023614405.1). Classification (NCBI taxonomy): domain Eukaryota; kingdom Viridiplantae; phylum Streptophyta; class Magnoliopsida; order Poales; family Poaceae; genus Avena; species Avena insularis. The sequence goes on from CM042694.1 coordinate 205,719,483, forward strand.
AAATGTCGAATGCTTCCTGGACTTGATTCTGAAAGATGTTCAAAATATCCTAAAGACAAGATTCTAAAGTAGCTCAGAATGGAACAAGGTAAGAAAGAATTTCATGCTGAATGAAGCATTGAGTTAGTATTGCAACTATGGTTGAAAGAAAGAGGTGTGTTGCATCTCCTATGCCTGAGTCATAGGTTCTTCCATATAACCATGTTGTATACTCGACGTAATGTGACCCGAAGTTCTGGTTGGTAGGACAAAGTCTTAACTGTAAGAACGTGTCTTTAAGTGATTCCTGAGCTAATCACTGAACCAGAATTAAGTTTGTACTTAAATAGCAAGAAGCAATGTAAGTGGCATAGTTACATTTCATGCACTAGGATCTACATAGATATAGAAGTATAAAATCTCCATCCGATGTGATGTATAATGTTGTGGTGGGGCTAGTTCGCTTTTAACGTAGAATGGTGTGTCCCAGGGCCCAGTGCCCATGAGAAAGCCCTCGAGGTTAATCTAAAGTCACTGTAAGCTCCTGGAATCCGGCCTCGTTCTGCTGCCATGACTATAGTATATACACAAAGGATAGCAAAGTGTGTTTCGAAGTTTAGATGACAACGGTGAAAACGACCGTCATCATAAACACTAGAAACAAAGTCTCACTTTGTCGCCAAACAAATACTTCGACCCCTTATAAGATAATGTTGTGAATGTCAAAATTAGGAAGACATTAACGATTTGCAAAAGACATAATGATCTGGTAAAACAGAACATGGACATGATGTTTCCCATGAGCATGCGTGATCTGTAAACGCATATGGTATATGGTTTATATGAGTAAAATGCAAGCTGGTTTATTTGTATTCTAGTGCAAGTGGGAGACTGAAGGAGATATGCCCTAGAGGCAAATAATAAATAGGTTTTTGTTGTCATATCTGAATTAGTTTATAATAGTTTCATATTGTGCTAGAACTGTGCCAAGTAGAAACATTGGTACAGGTGTGGTATGAAACAACAAAGTCCCTAGTAGCCTCTATTCATACTAGTTCGTTGGTCATGATGATGATCTGGGTTTTAAGATCATGGGCATTTATGCCGATTGACAACGGGATCATATCATTGGAGAATGATGTGATTGGATATTCCTCGAAGGATTGCAACACGATCAAGTCATGTAGTTCATTGTTGCAATAGCTATACCGAGACTCCTTCTCCCTAGACCGTGAGCTCATATTACTCACTGTTTCCCGGGGTTGCTTTGACTACATCAACCGTCATCTAGTAATACGGTGGCCATAAAGGTGTATGTTGGGTATTCCAAAGGAACAGTTGATGACATGTGACTGCAAGACCGGGATTTGTTCACCCACATGATGGCTAAAGATACATATGGCCGGCTTGGTGAGATTACTGTAGGGGTTCCGTGTATGAAAACAATAAAATTTTACCCTATGCCCCTGAACCCCTGAAGCTGCCAGGACCTATCTATTAGTAATACAGTAACAGGAGGGGCTTTTCGTGAACTTACCCTTGAAGACCGAAAACCGTTGTCAATGCTCAGGAGAGCATGGTTGATGTAGACGAGCCGAAGCCGACCTCAAGGTCGTGATGAAGTCCTTGTGCTCCTTGGCTCCAACAACTTGAGTGCCTTAAGTGTGACACCTCGCGGGGAGTTACACACGTCTGGTGCCTGACGATGACTCTTGCTTCCCCGATCTAGCAGCAATTGCGGAAGTAGAGCTCCCAGATCGGAATCCCGTAGCGCGATGGCACTCCGCGGTGAAGATGTCTCTCACTCATGTCTGCACTTGGGACCACGTCCAGAGAGAGGGGAGAGAGAAATATCAATTAGAGGTCCTCCCAAAAGTGGGGAGACCTTTATTGATTATTGGTGTATTTATCTCGGCCAAATACCCCACTATATAGGGGAGGAGGTACACCTCCTCAAAGTCCCGGGTGGGCCTAAAGGAGAGGAGGGGTGGGAGGCCGGCCAGCCCCTAGTGGGCCTCATGGGGGCTAGGCCCAGCCGGCCAGCCCCCTTGCCCCTTCTCCCTCTCTCCTTTCCCTAATGGGCCCTCTCCCTCCGGAAATTGGCCCATTAAGACTTTTTGACCTTTAATTGATTTTCTCTTTATTAAATAATTATGAATAAATGATTAAATCAATATTTAACATTCATTCACATATTATTCAACCTCCGTGGCTATGGAACATCTTCCACCTCCACTCCGGACATCCTCCGGACTTACCGAAACCCTTCCGGTTTTCTCCCTTCTTTTCTTTGGCGATTCTACCGATCCTATAAACACTCTCTAAGCATCATCAAGCCCTTAAGGGTGATACCCCACGGCCCTTGAGTATCTTCCCGTTACTTGGACAGACAAATCCCGCTCTTGACATATATTGCCTCTATGGTTTCCTCCGAGTACCTGAACACACCTTTATAACCACCATATTACCAGATGGCGTCTGATGCTATCTAAGCACTCTCGAGAGACAGTGATTGATATAGCCTCACGGTCTAAGGAATAGTCTACGAGGATCCATTTCTAATCATCCTAACTTGAACTTCGTGACATGATCGGGTCACGATGTTTAGCTTGGGTATTGGTTCGTCATCTCATTATTAGAATGAGATGACTGCATTTCCAACTGGCATAAATGCCACATGATCAGGAAACATGATCATCTGTTGACCAATGAACCAGTGACTAGAGTTTCACTGGGAACCCCTGGTTGTTTGTATATCACACGTGCATTGATGTTTCCACTCAATGCAGTTATAGCATGATATAAAACTTAATCATAAACTATATGGAATATGATAATAGTCCTTACTACTATTTGTCTCTAGGGCATATTTCCAACAGTCTCCCACTTGCACTAGAGTACAAATACACTAGCTGCATTTGTTCTCTATCATTGGCACCATATATCTGGTACCCTGAACATGCTTGCTCATGGAAGAGGTTGAGCCTTGGGTCTGTACTTTACAGTCCCAAATCCTTTGCAACTTACTAATGTCACCTTTATTGACACTAATACTTTATCATCTCAAGATAACATCTGTGTGTATGCATCGTTGCTATGGCAACAGAACGAGGCCTGATTCCAGGAGCCTACAGTGACGTTAGATCAACCTCGAGGGCTTTCTCATGGGCACTGTGCCCTGGGACACATCATTCTACGTTAAAAGCGAACTATCCCCGCCATAACATTATTCAACACTTTAGATGGTACCATTATCTATTATTATAAATGTATTCATCAAAACTCCCGTGCACTCTGTGCAACTTTCGATGTCTTTGTTCACCTCGCTTCCTACTTTGACTTCAATCGGTATATATGGGAGTTTCCAACATATTCCCTTATAACATATCCCTTTATGCTTTAAGATATGCCATCCTTTATGGATTTGGAAAACATGTCTACAGTTCTCTATTAGACACTGTGGACAAACTTAGCTCAACATTCTGTGATTCAAACTTAATCACTTTCAAACGTTCCTTAATTGGATCACATATTATGCTAAGTTATCATCATGGTTTTCTAAGAAAGAACCTATGTCTCAACATAGTGGATGACGATCATCCTTTTCCTTTCTTTTAACCATTGATGTTAAACTTAATACTATTCCTAATTTGAGTTATTAAGGATCAGTTCCTTAATTAACTTATATTCTGAAACCCTTTTTCAGAATCCCTTAAGGAATGCTACATAATATCATAATACACCTATTATCAACTTCTACATCTTATAAATCATTATTTATAAGTATTTGTGCTTTCATTCTTAATATACTTAAGAATTACTCCTATAAGCTCCCACTCAAAATATGTTCCTACATATTTGAATTTGAGACTTACATTGCTCCCACTCAAAAAATATGTGAATCACATATTGTTTCATGGAAGACTTCCATAGCGCCCACTCAATTTTATGCAAATTGCACATCCACTTACTATTTTGAATAACTTCAAAATCCTTTGATCAAATATCAAACTTGGAGATTTACTATGAGATACTAGTACTTTACTAGTTTTAAATCCAATTGATATTTAGCACACATGAATCAAATTCATTTGAATTCATCCAATACTTGACAAATTGTGCTTTTGTCATTCACCCCATTTTCCACTATGGTTTTGCAGTCATTTGGGAAAATTGAAGTAACCCCTTTCTTCTTGTGAGATTCAGCAACGAATTGCTTTCTAATCTCAAGGGAATTTTACTTCTAGGATTTCTCATAATTTAGTTTACCATTATTTCCTTTGTAGTTCACAAGAATGTCATATTCCAAAAATCATGACAAGTGATTCACAAACATCTCGATACAAGATATGGATTACATTTTGAATCCTACTTCACATAGTGAAAACACTAGTGGGGAAAACACAATGATCAAAATCATTGATTCTTTCCTTCTGTGAAGAGAATCGTTCAGGAACGTTGTTCGTTGTGCTTCTCAACACTCTGATGCAGGGTTTTGAATCCTCATCATGTTTTACACTATTTTCCATTTGCTCCATAATCGAGAAATATCACTAAAAGTGAGCTTTCTCAAAAATGTACCAAAATCCAAGAAATACGAATCTTGCTTTCCTTTTGGTTTCAGCTATGGGTTTCGTATTCAAAGTTTCCAATGAATATGCTACAAGGACTTATTCGCTATTGTTTTGGTTATATCGAATATCCCCAAAACTTTCACGAATTCAAATGGTTGACTGCCTTCTAATTGAGTGCTAACTATTTCTAAGCTAATGGTCTCTACATCTACACTACAACGATTTATTTGGTGCCTTCTATTCAACCCCTTTGATATCTAATATCACATTGTGACGCTTTGTATTTTGACATTTCAAAACACTTCGCATTTCACAATTACTTTTATGCCACTCTTATAAAGTTGAATTTCATCACTATTAATCAAATCATAGTAATTGGATTCTCTTTTATATTTATACCCATTGTTGATGAAACACTTTGATCAAATCAAATAGTTTCATATTCATGTTTCCTTTGGTAAACTACTTTACACATTTAAACAATAATGATAATTACCATTTTCATTAAAACATAATACATCGAATATGTATTTGCTTTTAACAATTCATTAAACACTTTGTATTCAAGTAATACACGATGTTCAAGTTATTTTGCCGAACTTAGGCATGACTTATATGTGATAGGAAATCAAATGAATTTCACATATTATCACATAACTTTGAATTCAAACAATGGTTTTTCATTCATTAATGAACATATCATTAAGTTGGGTATTTTAAACAAGGCATTTTAATGTTTTACAAATGTTCATACATTATCGATTAGTTTCAAACAACAAGGACAATTCACACGTAATCAAACAAGATATGAACACGAATAGAAATCATTCATAAAAGTGGAACAACTGTTTGTTACAAACTCATATGGATAACCGTCTCACGAAGTGTGAGACACACTAAAGAAGTTCACAATCTCTTGATTACAATAATCATCCTAAACACGAACTAAATGATAAATGTCGAGGGAGTGTGTCGTTGGCCGTCATCATCATACTCGCCATCAACACGCAACGTCACCTCCTCTCCAGCAAGCACCTCTCATGCAGAAGGACCTATTTTCAGCAAAACAGAACAAGTATCAGATATAATTAACACTGCAAATGTGTTTGCAAGATTATAATATTTATAAAACTATATATCAAATATCTACCTTTGTCGTTGACGACCTGAGTGACATCTGGTTCAACCAACACATTCCTGAGATGTGTCATGAACCTGTGGAACTCCATTGTTTCCGTATCGCCCCTCATTATGCAAGTCCTGACTTGTGCTTGGTAGCTTGGTGGCAGCGACCGCAGCACAGCGGCGTTTGCCAAAGAGCCCGTTATCCAGATGTCCAGGAAGTATGCAGGCCTCATGTACACATCATGCATGTGCTCCAAGTGGTCGTCCAGTGATGAGTTCTCCTCCATCTTAATGGAGAGGAAGTCTCCCATCAGCTCATGCTCCCAAATGCGTGTCTGCTCCACGAAATGTGTCCTAAGCTGTAGCATCACTGAACGAGGGTTGACATCACCCACGAAAGGCCATAGCTCGTCCACCATTCCGAAACGCATTACAACTGAAATATAGGAGGCCATCTCCCGACGGAGATAGCGGTCTTTCCGCTCCTCTGGGCTCTCTAGGTCAGTGGGCTGATCCAAATCCATCTCGTCGAGTATGTAGTCGACCACTTCATTCTCGCTAAGGAGCACATGGAGACTTGCAACCCATATGGAGAAGTTCGATCCATCTAATCTGAGATTCTCTCCTTCTAACCAATCAATCGTCAACACAAAAGGTCCCATCGACATTTATAATTGCAAAAGGAATTTAGAATAAGTTTATAATTAAATGAGTTAATAATAACTCCACTCAGAAACACCTATCCCCAATGAGGGTTCCTAGTGATAACACGACCCCTATCAGCCACATCTCCCCTGATCATCACGGCCATCAATGTGGGTTCAAGGGTGGACGCTAAACGTCGGTCACATCATTCATGCGACTCGTGCTTGATCTTTCGACCATCCCCGTTTTGAGGCCATGTCTGTACATGCTAGGCTCACCAACTCAACCTTAGTGTATTCACTGTGCAACATGGCTTGCACCCACTTTATGTGAACGTAGATATGTCTGACACCCGATCATCACGGCCTGCCTCATACCGAAGAACTTTCTTGGTGGTGCACACTAAAGGGGAACACAATCGTTGGTAATTTTAACAGGGATCATCTTACTAGGCTATCGTCGAGTATCTAATACTAGCACACAATAAGACATACAAACAATAACATTGAATGTAAATGCTATGTGATATGGTCCTTCACATCATGATCTCCATCTGTCGTCACCGGGTTCCGGCGCCAGGGTTCCGGCGCCATAGACACTAGGGTACCGGTGTCATTCCAGTGTGGTAGTTCGTCACCTTCGTGACTATCTACTACTACGTAACGAAAGGTATTCACTTCACCTTTGCCACAACCATATCACAAAGCAATGCCCTCCTGCAAAACAAAGTTAGACGCCTCTACTTTATCTTTGCATGTTTTACGTGGTTGAATGGGCTTTCGCACAAGAACCGTTCTTACCTACGAACTTTCAGCACAACGCTGATCAAGTAGTTGTCTCTACTACACCCCTTTCGGGGCCCTCCGTTGGAAATGGCATACCAACTAATGCGAGAGAGACAGACACCCCCTAAGCCACTTTATACGGTACAAGCCATATGTCAAGCATGGACCAGTCTCGCAAATGAACGCGTAAAGTCGGTTGAGGGCCGCTTCATCAAGCATTACTGTGGTATACACAAGTACACGTGGGAGGGTAACAACTAAAAGATCAACCCCCACACGCTACATCTCGTGTGTTCTACTCGTACAAGTATTACTACGCATAGATCGAGCTCTGATACCATTGTAGGGGTCCTGCGTATGAGAACAATCAAATTTTACCCTACGCCCCTGAACCCCTAAAGCTGCTAGGACCTATGTATTAGTAATACAGTAACGGGAGGGGCTTTTCACGAACTTACCCTTGAAGACTGAAAAGCGTTGTCAACACTCAGGAGAGCGTGGTTGATGTAGACGAGCCGAAGCCGACCTCAAGGTCGTGATGAAGTCCTTGCGCTCCTTGGCTCCAACGACTTGAGTGCCTCAAGTGCGACACCTCGAGGGGAGTTACACACGTCCGGTGCCTGACGATGACTCCCGCTTACCTGATCCAGCAGCAGTTGCGGAAGTAGAGCTCCTGGATCCGAATCCCACAGCGCGATAGCGCTTCGCGGTGAAGATGTCTCTCACTCGCGCAGTCCAGACTTGGGACCACTGTCACGAGAGAGAGAGGGGGAGAGAGAAAATATCAATTAGAGGTCCTCCCAAAAGTGGGGAGACCTTTATTGATTATTGGTATATTTATCTTGGCCAAATACCCCACTATATATAGGGGGAGGAGGGGGTACACCCTCCCTCAAAGTCCAGGGGTGGGACTAAAGGAGAGGAGGGGGTGGGGAGGCCACCGGCCAGCCCCTAGTGGGCCCCGCGTGGGGGGCTAGGCCCAGCTGGCCAGCCCCCTTGCCCCTTCTCCCTCTCTCCTTTCCCTAATGGGCCCTCTCCCTCTGGAAATTGGTCCATTAATCCTTTTTAACCTTTAATTGATTTTCTCTTTATTAAATAATTATGAATAAATGATTAAATCAATATTTAACATTCATTCACATATTATTCGACCTCCGTGGCTATGGAACACCTTCCATCTCCACTCTGGACATCCTCCGGACTTACCGAAACCCTTCCGGTTTTCTCCCTTCTTTTCTTCAGCGATTCTACTGATCCTATAAACACTCTCTAAGCATCATCAAGCCCTTAAGGGTGATACCCCACAGTTTGGGAACACTCCAGACATGGTCAGGACACTCCCGCACCAATGATCGACAGAGGGACCTGGATGGCCATGTGACCCCTGTGCGTTCCACGAAGATCTTTCGTTGTTTGAACCGGGACAGTCGTGTCTTATTCCCTTTGTCTCTCGATACTTGCATTGCCCGAGATCTGATCAATGACATCACCATGTCGTGTTCAATCTCGTTACTGAACAATGCTACTTGACTCGTTCTGACAAGTGATATCCCTGTGATCAAATCACATGCTGCACAGCTATTGGATATAACTTCTTCGAGTGGGCCCTTGAGTATCTTCCCGTTACTTGGACAGACAAATCCCGCTCTTGACATATATTGCCTCTACGGTTTCCTCCGAGTACTTGAACACACCTTTATAACCACCGTATTACTAGATGGCGTTTGATGATATCTAAGCACTCTCGGGAGACAGTGATTCATATAGCCTCACGGTCTAAGGAATAGTCTACGAGGATCCATTTCTAATCATCATAACTTGAACTTCGTGACATGATCGGGCCATGATGTTTATCTTGGTTATTGGTTCATCATCTCATTATGAGAATGAGATGACTCAATTTCCAACTAGCATAAATGCCACATAATCAGGAAACATGATCATCTGTTGACCAATGAACCAGTGACTAGAGTTTCACTAGGAACCCCTGGTTGTTTGTATATCACACGTGCATTGATGTTTCCACTCAATGCATTATAGAATGATATAAAACTTAATCATAAACTATATGAAATATGATAATAGTCCTTACTACTATTTGTCTCTAGGGCATATTTCCAACAATTACATCCATAAATGTTGCAACATGTGACTAGGTCACAGGGATGTAATATCAGGTAACAAGAAAACATAACTTGTTGTGAACGAGATTGAACAAGGTATGGGATACCAATGATCGGATCTCTAAAAAGTTGTATCGAGAAACAAAAGGAAGAGGATGCTACATTTAGCGATTCAAACGACATTGTCATCAGGAATGCATAGGGGTCACATGGACATCTCTAGTCCCTCTGTTGATCATTGATATAGATCATGTCTAGAGCATTCCTGAGCCGTGAGAGGATACACATAAGGGTACGATGAGAGCGATCATTCATAACACGGAATCACAGTAGAGAGAGAGAAAGCCAGAATCGTTCCGTGGAGAGATCCGAAGTTGTTCGGTGAAAGAATAATGGAAAAGACCGGAAAAGTGTTTTCAGATAAATGGGAATTTAAATATATATATTTATTATATGTTAATTATGAATTAAATAATATTTAAGTTAAGATTTATAAAAGCAACTTTTATATTAGGCCAAATCCTAGAGGGAAAAGGCCTAGAATAAAAGCTGCAGAAAAATAAAGGGAAAAAGAAAAAGAAACAGCCCACGTGGGCGGTTTTTATTAACCACCGCACGGAGACGGACCACAACCGCCACCAGGGCCTGCTCGACCCGGCCCACGTGAGCACGCGGGGAGCTGGCGCTGGCGGACCGAGCCAGTGGCTAGGAGCACTGCGAGGGTCGGTAGCGAGGTGGGCAGCAAGGCCAAGGCCACCTGTCCAGGCACTCTGTTGCCCTCCTTTTTCCTTTTATTAGGTATTTTCTGTTTTGTTTATTGGGCTGAGTTAATTCGGCCCAATCGGCCAGGATGAAAATACCTGTATTTTTCCTTTGCCTATTAGTCCCACATGGCTAACCTAATGGGGAGGGAACACCCCCTCCGCCTATATAAAGGGGTGCCCATGGGTGGTATTAAACACACAACTTGAGAAGTCCTTTGGTTGACTTTCTCCCTCCCTCTCTCTATACCTTTTGACCATGGCCCCAAGTCTAGGTTGTGCGATCGAGGCACACCTGCAGCTCGCCGATGTGCTATAAGGATTCCTAGCCGGATATCAACTTCCGCACTCTCGGCTGGATTAGGTATCGGCTGGATATCAACTTATGCACCCGATATGTACGAAGACACGAGGCGCAACACTTGGGGCGCTTAAATGTCGTGAGCCGGAGCTGTTGCACGATGAAGATGAAGAAGGAGCAAGGGTGGACCTGTGAGGAGCTTTGCGACCTTGAGGTCGGCTACGAGTACGACTACATCAACCACGTTCCCCGCGGAACGTTAACCGCGTATGATCTACAAGGGTATGTATTCTCTATGCTCTGGCTGTTACCGCATTACTACATAGATAGATCCTAGGCAGTTTTTGGGGTTCCATCGTATGAATTTTTTTCCATAGCAGGGCAAAGATAGGGATCTCAGGGGAGAGGAGGAGGAAGGTGTGGGAGGAAAATGGGGATGCCAGGAAGGGGCTGAGTGTCCTTTTGCCTTTTTATCTTGAAGCAAGGATCTTGGTGGACTAGGTCCATGGGAGGGCATGGAGAGAGGTGAGGGGTAGGTATTGGCTGGTTTGGCTGGTGGAGAGGTCATTATGGTTGATGGCTCAAAATATGTAGAGCTCGTTGGGAACCCCAAGAGGAAGGTATGATGAGCACATTAGCAAGTTTTCCCTCAGTTATGAAACCAAGGTTATCGAACCAGTAGGAGTAAGGAAAGAACTCCAAGGTGTTGCTAACAACTTGGAATCCTGCACAACACAACCACAGAACTTTCCCCAATTTACAATGAGGTTGTCAATCTCACTAGTTTTGCTGAAAACAAAGGATTAAACGTATAGTGTGGAAGATAGTAATTGCTTGCAGAAAGTAAACAGTAAACGGTAAATAGTAGATGGTATATCAATGGTAAAGGAATGGACTGGGGTCCACAGTTCACTAGAGGTGTTTCTCCTTAATATAAGTAGCATGTTGGGTGAACAAATTACAACGGGGAAATTAACAGATTGAGAAAGCATAACAATGCATATACTAGACATCTTGACTCCTATGAGTTTTGATTGGGCATTACAACATAATACATAGACCGTAATCCAACTGCATCTATGACTAATAATCCACCTTCAGGTTATCATCCGAACCCCTCCCAGTATTAAGTTGCAAGCAACAGATAATTGCCTTAAGCAACGTGTGTAAAGTAAACAATACGATTGCCCCATGGACAAAGGATTGTTGCTTTCTCCCTAGTAGCAACAGCACATCTACAACCTTAGAGATTTCTGTCACTTCCCTAGATTACTAGAGACATGGACACACTATCGAGTATAAATACTCCCTCTTGGAGTTGCAAGCATCTACTTGGCCAAGATAGCTACTAACAATGGAGAGCATGCAAGATCATCGGATCCCCACAAACACAACATATAGGATTACAAATAGATGATCTTTATCATGAACGGAGCTCACAAGATCTAAACATGATAGCACAAAGGAGGAGAACCAACCATCTAGCTACTGTATGGACCCATAGTCCAAGGGTGAACTACTCACGCATCACTCCGGAGGCTGGCATGGTGATGAAGAAGGCCTCCAGGATGATCTCTCCCCTCCAGCAGGGTGTCGAGAAGAGCTTCGGATCCCCTGATCTAGGGATGGAGATGGCGGCGGCTACATACTCTTTCGTGGATCTTTGATCAGGTTCCTAGGGTTTTCGTCCCGGGATACTTTTATAGGCGAAGGGGCGAGGTCGGTGGAGGCCTGAGGGGCCCACACCACCTGCTGGCGCCCCTTGGCCGCGCCGCCATAGGGTGTGGCCACCTCGTGGCCCCCCTTCGGCTGCCCTTCGGACTTCGTGTTGCTTCGGGTAAAATATTGACTTTGTCTTTTGTTCCATCCAATTCCGAGAATATTTCTTTACTAGCTTTTCTGAAACCAAAAACAACAAAAAACAGGCAAGTGGTACTGTGGCATCTTGTCAATGGTTAGTTCTAGAAACTGTATAAAAATACCTCTAAGTGTGAACAAAACATAAGAAAGTTGATATAAAACAAGCATGGAGCATCAAAAATTATAGATACGTTTACGACGTATCAAGCATCCCCAAGCTTAACTCCTGCTCATCCTCGAGTAGGTAAGTGATAAAAAGAATAATTTTTGAGGTGAAATGCACCATCACAATCTTGATGAAGGTATTTGTAAAGCATTGATAGCTGGGATCAAAGTACTCTAAACATGAGCATGAAAGATAGAGTTCTAACAATAAGACATAGCAACTATGTTGTAACATGAAAAGGTACAAACAAAAGATCATGAATAACAAGGCATTGAAAGACGTTTGTTTGTATCACATATAGAAAACATAATAAGAGTGGTATTCAGCTTGTCCCTCATGGTATAGCAAAACATAAATGCATAGGACACCTTCAAAGTTCATAAGGGTGACTAGATACAAATAATTTAAGAGCAAGCAATATCAAAGTTATGAATCAATCAACAAGTTTTGGGACAATGCACATTAAACTAAGAATGAACACTATGCTCTCTCAATTGGTGCATAAAGATAGAAGATGGAGACTCAACATAAAAGTAAAAATAAAGGCCCTTCACAAAGGGAAACAAGGATTTCAAGTTTCATAAAGAGCTTCCAAAAATGATGGTACTTATTAGCTTTCAGCTCTCGTTGCCCCTATCATAAGCATCTTGAGGTGATTAAGGTTAAAGTGACACAAATATGAGGATATGCTTGACAATTTATAAGTTGAAAATCGCATGCCCCTTGCTTACGAGTACCAAACCTCATGCTACTGAACTTTAGTCACAAGTAAGTTCTTGTCATTGTAAGTACATGTGTATCATAGAGAACCACCAACGGGGTACCCCTTGCCCCATGACACAAGAGCTATCCCATATCAAAATGATAAGGCAACAGACAATGAGCATCTCAGCGACCTTTTTATTTGCTATTTGCATAGGTTTTTATTGAGGATGCTTCAGAGAATGCTCACTATGGTTATGCTGCAAGTTTTCACCCTGATTAGGCATGGCTTAGGCTAGCCGCCCAGGCGTTCCTCTAACACACATACAAACTCCATGAGCTTACAAGCTCCCCTTTTATTTCACACCGCCGGGATCCATAAACAAAAGAACATGATATCAACTGAATAATAAGTGCAATGTTGAAAGCCTTCCCCATGACATCATGGTTCTGCTAATTCACAACTTATAAAGTGCAAGCATATAAACAGCATAGATGGACACAATGGTTCAGGTTTATTAAGTGCAAGAAAGTAAAGTGTGACATCAAGTTTGTGAGAGCTTTAATCACTAATTTTCACATAACAAGTTTAATTTGGAAGGTAGATAAAAACATGAATATACTTGGAATGGTGTAACACACCATGCATAGGAATTTATAGTGGACTCTTTGGAATAACTTGGTTTTCTTGGAGGTTGGATGCATGACTGGAACTCATATTTGGTATAGGTGGAGGCTAGCAAAAGACTGGGAGCGACCAACTAAGAGAGCATTAATGGCCGTAATCATGCAAAGCGACAGAACATTACTAATTAAAGCATAAAGTGATATTACAAGTCAAAAACTAAATGATCATAGAGGCTAAGGTGACTGGTTTATAGTCTTAACATGGTGTAAGCATGTGCCAAGTCAACCCAAATAAAGCATCAAACGAGAATACCACAATATTATGCTTTTGTATGCTAAAAAAATGCATGATTCTTTCAAGGCACATTAAGCAATCTCAGTTGTTTGGAACAAGTCATGCTAGAGCAATAATCACTAAACATAAGGTCAAAGCAACATCAAACATGGCATGATAAAGTCTAGACCACAGTCAAAACAAGCTCCTTTTGTACCACTTATAAGCATGAAGCTTCCTACTCTTTTCCAACACCAATCAACTTATTTGAAACCACATATGAATGCAGGGGTCCAACTAATTTATTGAAGAAAACCAAACAAAATAAACAAAAAACAAAGATGCTCCAAGAACAACACAATTGTGCATGAAACAATAAAAATGAAGTGTTTTGGAAGAAAACCTGAGATTTTTATTGATGAAGAAGGGGATGCCTTGGGCATCCCCAAGCTTTGACACTTGTACTTCTTGAATATTTCTTGGGGTTACACGGGTGGCATCCCCAATCTTGAGCTTTTTTCCATACTTCATCTCATCACATTATTCTTCCCTACACTTGAAAATTTCCTTCATACAAAACTTCACACAATCTTCATTAGCAACTTAGTGTATTCAAGATAATAAGTATTTGGGTTTAGTTTCAACACAAGTAAAACTTCCATTATGACACAAGCTACTGTAGTAATTCATTCTAAAAGCTCAAGTGATCAAAGAGAACTCAAAGAGAAAGAGATTAAGAGGCAAATGCAAATAATGGCAGAAATCTGTCAAAACAGACCAGCAGGTAAAAACTGATTTTTTAGAAGACCTTCTGTTGCTCAAATCGAAAAGTGCCAAACTAACGGAAGTTATATAATAACATGGGGCATAAGCACAGAAAATTACAGCTCAATCTGACATACAGGGATTTTCACGATTGTTTATAGTGAAGCACAAAAAATCTATTTCGGGACAGCAACTTTCCCAAGTCTTACTTCTCTCTCATTAGAGGTTATTCTTGGCACAAAATCCACACAAAAAGGATAAGGAGAGGTTATTACTGAGGCAATAACTTCCAAGACTCAACAAAAGAAAAACTTATTGAAAATAAAAATAATTTGGGTTATCTCCCAATAGTGCTTTTCTTTAACGCCTTTCAACTAGGCATAGGAAGCAAGATTCAAGTATTTTCAAATGAAGAAGCATTAAGAGCAAATTTTGCTTTAATAGGATAGGCAAAATGTATCTTATCTCTCTTCTTAGGGAAGTGTTCTATACCTTTCTTGAGTGGGAATTGATATTTAATGGTGCCTTCCTTCATATCAATAATGGCACCAACAGTTCTAAGAAAAGGTCTTCCAAAAATAATAGGATAAGAAGCATTGAATTCAACATCCAAAACATAGAAATCAACGGGGACATCGGTATTGTTAACCATAATAAGAACATCATTAATACCCCCCATGAGTTTCTTTTTAGCATTATCAAGTTGGACATCTAAATAACAATCTTCCAATGGTGGCAAATCAAGCATTTCATAAATCTTTCTAGGCATAATAGAGACACTACTACCAAGATCACATAAAGCTTTGAGATAAAAATCATTCACTTTCATATTAATGATGGGTTCCCAACCACCTTCTAATTTCCTGGGAATATAAGTTTTATGTTTCAATTTTTCTTCTTTAATTTTTATAAGAGCATCTATAATGTGTTTTGTAAAGGCCATATTCATAGAACTAGCATTAGGACTTCTAGCAAGATTTTCTAGGAACATAATTACTTCAGAAATATTGCAACCATCAAGATCAAACTTAGAATTACTATCCAAGGTAGTAGAACTATTGTCTCCCATATTTTGAAGAATTTCAGCATTTTCATTGGTAAAGGTTCCATTGGTTTTAGGCATTGTTGCAAAAGGAGTTGGGACTTCATGTGGTTTGCTAGCATCCACATTGGTGGTGGTAATAGTGCAAATACTACTATTTCTAGCAATTTCACCTTCTCTTTCCCACTTAGCATGCAATTCAGCTAACAGTCTGACATTTTCATCAATTCTAACTTTTATGGCATTAGTAGCAGCAAAGAGGTTTTCCATTGTTTCAGGTTTAGCAGCCATTTTATTAATCAAAGAAGATTATGCTTCAGACAAAGATGATATTTTTTTTCAGCATTCAAAATTTTGGATTGCAAACCAGTAATTTCCCTATTTAAACTCTCAAGTTGATGACTAATATTTTTCAAAATAGTAGATTGTTCCTCCATGGTTTTAGTAAATAATTTATTCTGCTCATATTGCATTTGCATGAAGTTTTTAGTGGCTCTTTCAACTTCTAAAATTCTTTCTACACTAGGCATTCCAGATTTACCATGATAACTATTGATATTATTAGAAGGATAAGGCCTATAATTGTTATTACCATAAGCATTGTTGCCAAAATTATTATTTCTAATAAATTTCACACCAACTTGCTCTTCTTGAGCAACCAAAGAGGCTAAGGGAACATGATTTGGATCAATATGAGCTTTTACATTAACAAGCATAGACATAATAACATCAATTTTATCACTCAAGGAGGAGGTTTCTTCAACAGAATTTACCTTCTTACCTTGTGGAGTTCTCTCAGTGTGCCATTCAGAATAGTTAACCATCATATTATCAAGGAGCTTTGTTGCAGCACCAAAAGTGATGGTCATAAAGGTGCCTCCAGGAGAAGAATCCAACAGATTTCTTGAAGAATAATTCAGTCCTGCATAAAAAGTTTGGATAATCATCCAAGTAGTTAGTCCATGAGTGGGGCAATTCTTTACCAAAGTTTTCATCCTTTCCCAAGCTTGAGCAACATGTTCATTATCAAATTGTTTAAATTTCATTATTTCACTTCTCATAGATATAATCTTAGCAGGAGGATAATATTTTCCAATGAAAGCATCTTTACATTTAATCCAAGAATCAATACTATTTCTAGGTAGGGATAGCAACCATTCTTTAGCTTTTCCTCTCAAAGATAAAGGAAACAATTTAAGCTTAATAATATCTCCATCTATATCCCTATGTTTTTGCATCTCACAAAGTTCAACAAAGTTATTAAGGTGAGCAGCAGCAGCATCAGTACCAGCACCAGAGAATTGTTCTTTCATAACAAGATTGAGCAAATCAGGTTTAATTTCAAATAAAGCAGCTTTAGGAACAGGTGGGGCAATAGGTGTGCACATGAAATCATTGTTGTTAGTGCTAGTGAAGTCACACAACTTAGTGCTTTCAAGAGTAGTCATTTTTTTGTAAGATTAAAGCAAGCCAATAGAAATAGAAACTAAAACAGGAACTAATTTTTTTGTGTTTTGATAAAAGAAGTAAACCAGTACAACTATTTTTTGTGTGTTTTTGATAAAAATAAAAAAGCAAACAAACCAAAATAAACTAAGCAAAACAAAAACAAAGTAAAGAGATTGGTTGTGAGAGACTCCCCTTGCAAGAGTCTTCTTTCTCCCTAAAAAGTGATTGACAAGGAGGAAGAGATTGAAGCTGTCCTTAACTCCCCAGCAACGGCGCCAGAAAAAGTGCTTGATGGCTCAAAATATGTAGAGCTCGTTGGGAACCCCAAGAGGAAGGTATGATGAGCACAGTAACAAGTTTTCCCTCAGTTATGAAACCAGGGTTATCGAACCAGTAGGAGTAAGGAAACAACTCCAAGGTGTTGCTAACAACTTGAAATCTTGCACAACACAACCACAAAAATTTGCCCCAACTTAAAATGAGGTTGTCAATCTCACTGGTTCTGCTAAAAACAAAGGATTAAACATATAGTGTGGAATATAGCAATTGCTTGTAGAAAGTAAACAGTAAACGGTAAACAGTAGATGATATATCAATGGTAAAGGAATGGACTGGGGTACACAGTTCACTAGAGGTGTTTCTCCTTAAGATAAGTAGCATGTTGGGTGAACATATTACAGCAGGGGAATTAACATATTGAGAAAGCATAACAATGCATATACTAGACATCTTGACTCCTATGAGATTTGATTGGGCATTACAACATAATACATAGACCATAATCCAACTGCATCTATGACTAATAATCCACCTTCAGGTTATCATCCGAACCCCTTCCAGTATTAGTTGCAAGCAACAGATAATTGCATTAAGCAAAGTGTGTAAAGTAAACAATACGATTTCCCCATGGACAAAGGATTGTTGTTTTCTCAATAGTAGCAACAGCACATCTTCAACCTTAGAGATTTCTGTTACTTCCCCAGATTACTAGAGGTATAAACCCACTATCGAGCATAAATACTCCCTCTTGGAGTTGCAAGAATCTACTTGGCCACGATAGCTACTAACAACGGAGAGCATGCAAGATCACAAATAACATAGACATGATAGAATCAATAATCAATCTGACATAGTATCTCAATTTCCATCGGATCCCCGCAAACACAACATATAGGATTACAAATAGATGATCTTTATCATGAACGGAGCTCACAAGATCTAAACATGATAGCACAAAGGAGGAGAACCAACCATCTAGCTACTGTATGGACCCATAGTCCAAGGGTGAACTACTCACGCATCACTCCGGAGGCTGGCATGGTGATGAAGAAGGCCTCCGGGATGATCTCTCCCCTTCGGTAGGGTGCCGGGACGAGCTTCGGATCCCCTCGATCTAGGGATGGAGATGGTGGCCGCTATAGACTCTTTCATGGATTTTTGATCGGGTTTCTAGGGTTTTCATCCTAGGGTACTTTTATAGGCGAAGGGGCAAGGTCGATGGAGGCCTGAGGGGCCTATACCACCTGGTGGTGCGCCCTCCCTAGCAACGCCGCCATATGGTGTGGCCACCCCGTGGCCCCCTTCGGCTGCCCTTCGGACTCCATGTTGCTTCGGGTAAAATATTGACTTTGTCTTTTGTTCCGGCCAATTCCGAGAATATTTCTTTGCTAGCTTTTCTGAAACCAAAAACAGCAGAAAATAGGTAACTGGCACTGTGGCATCTTGTCAATAGGTTAGTTCCAGAAACTGTATAAAAATACCTCAAAGTGTGAACAAAACATAAGAAAGTTGATATAAAACAAGCATGGAGCATCAAAAATTATAGATACGTTTATGACATATCAGTGGTGTCTCGGGCGTGCAGAGGAGTGAAGAAAGCTATGACAAGAAATGAAATTGCTAAGATATGGTATGTCCCTTGTTTCCTCCACATCCAAGCATAAAGGAGAAGAGGGAGGGGTGTGCTACAGTGTTAGGGATACACTACCACAACCAGAGGTGAGTCCTGGTGCTGGATGGTCCAGAGGATGAGTGGATGTGGGAGATATAGTGGTATGGTTGATGGTTTTGTTTAAAAGTCCAACATGGGCATTATTGAAGATCATGTTGGTCTTTCATATTTTTGGTCTTAACAAATTGTGCTAGTGGTACTCGTAGGTGGGTATGGGTAAGATGTACCATGGGAAATTATTTGGATTTTACGGATGCTTTTTGATCCTTTTATTATCCAATAATCAAAAAGTTCTAAAATGGTTTTAAAGAATTCATTTGAAATATTTGAATTGTTCAAGGTGGGTTTTTGGTGGTAGATGGTCCCAAATACCATGTCACACATTGTATAAATTTCCCAAGATTTATTGTGGGTTAAAAGTATTTAAAACATATATTTTTGTATTTCTTCCATTTAAGAAAATAGACAAAAAAATAATAGAACTTTTCAAAAATATTTATTTTGGAAGTAGGAATATAGGGAACATAATATAGGTCTCAAATGTGCCTAGAGTTGGAAAGGTGTTTTGTAGAAAAATAAACTTTCTTCAATAAAAGGTGTTTTGAAGGTTTTGCAAAAGAAGAAGGAATAAATTGTTTTGGGCCAAAATAAGTAGGGAAAGCATTCTTTTTTTATCTCCAAGGTAGATGATGGCCACATAGGGTAGCTATCATTTTCATACCTTGCGTTTTGAATATCAATAGCTGATTTAATGAAAACAAGAAATGAGGTGAAAAAAGATCTTGTGCTAGAATATTTTTATTTCAACAAAACCATGTTAGATTGAGGGGCTCAGAGCTACCCTTGGATCATTGGCTAGATGGATAGATAGACCAAGTGATGTAGATCAGCATGGTACGGAGGGATGACATTGGTCAAGATTGGGTGCTCCTAGTATTAATGTCAAACTTTTTTGAAAATAAGAGTGTCAAAGCAGATTATTATTTTGCCTCCAAAACCATGTTGGTTTAAGAAGATCAGGACTCCATTTTAAAAAAGGAGGGCATGGGTTGATAGACAATGTTTATTATATCATTACCATGCAAATATTTATCCAAGAAAGTTTGAGGTGGAGTTGGGAGCTTCTGCCAAAGTAGGCATGTTGATAAGATTGGCAGAAATAGATTATTTTCTTGCCAACAAAACCATCAAGAACAAGTGGATCCAAGAATGATTTAACCAAGGACAGGAGTGGGAGTTGGAAGTACTCATGATGGTTCACAAGATGGTTCAAGTACATTTCTAAAAAAGTCCATGTATTAAAATAGGTAGAGGCTCAAGGTTAGGATGTTGACAATAGTTTCAGACTTAGTCAAATTTGGCAGTTCTAGGGTTTGTTGACTAGAAATGAAGATGGAGTTGGGAAGATGAGTGGTGAGGTTCCAAACTTACCATGAAGTGGATATGTTTTATCTGTAGATTGAGTAGAATGAGTTCATGCTTTAAGTTAGTCTCCCCTACTCTAGAAAACTACCAAAAGGATTGGCTCCAAGTTGAACTTGATAACTAGGAGGAAGATAGTCCTCCTACTAGGGTTTGGTGATTTCCTCCTCAAGAGTAGAGGTTGTATTGTGGGGTTATCTTATTACTATAGTATGAGCTCCTAGAGTAGCTCACACTACTTCTTAAGCAAAAAGTCTAGACAATCTGGTTTAAGACCGCAGATCAAGGCAATTCATCTTAACCAGCAGATCAAAGCAATTCATACCAAGTATCTCAAGACTACTACTATGAGCACCATCAATCCTAGATTGAGGTATAGAGGAGTATTTTGAAGGTTTTGAGTTTTTAAGACGGTAAGAGTCCCTTGGTACTTCTACCAAGAGTGGAAATCAATAATTTTATAAAAGAGTTTTGGGAAGACTAGAGGCAAGGTTATTTGGAAGTTCTGTCTTGATAACATAGGGAGATGATATCCTATAGATGTCCATAATTTTGTCAATAAAAGATACTAGAACATTTGTTGTTGCAAAGGCATCTTGACTCTTGTTTTTGAAATGCCAGAACATTTAAGAATATATAAAATAAGCAAAGACATATCTTTTGTTAAATAGTGTTTGCCAACTGAGGGTGTGATTGGAGTATCTTAACTACTAAACAATCAGATGCATAAGCACAAACAATCAAACACTACTACACCATTAAGCAAGATTTTTTTTTTGTTCCCTGTAATTTTTGCACTTCTAACACATAGTCAGGTTACTGAAAGTGGGATGTTACACTAGTCTCCCTAGGAACAACAAAACATCATAAGCAAGAATGACATAACCAATTTTTGACCACAATTGCACTCATCCACCTTAAAAATAGGAGGATTGAAGTCAATAGATGAGTTTCCAAATGAATACCGCATTTTTAGAATTTGCTAACTAAACTACTAATGCATAGATGATAATCGTATCGTCTTTTTCTTCTTAAGCCTGTGGATTAACGTCATATGCTTTTCATCCCCACCTGACTTCTCATATAGTATAACACTACAGATTGAAAATGTGTAATGCTAAGAATGCACACATTTAGAGCTACGGTTTTAGCCTTAGTTTTACACATTTGTCGCCAAGTGATAACTACTCAGAGTAAAAAAATACACTATGATTAAAAAAGAGTAAAAAATGCACTAACTCGAAGATCCTGTGTAGTCTGAAGGTTTCATTCAACTAAGTTCCTTTGTTGAAAACTGAATATGCGCTAGAGAAGTGGTGCTACTTCTCTCAAATAAAGGTCAAGCTGCCTAAGATCTTCACTACCGAACAATAATTTCCCATCATTTGTCACTCGAATGACAAAAGCTTAAAATTTCCTACATTTTCAGATGCATGAGATGCAAATGCACAATTTCAACATCTACCTTATCCCTTTATATTCTTGGGTCGTTACAAAGCATGCCAGGGAAACACACCACCACGCTGCCAATGCTGGGTCACGCATCCATGACACCGCCACAGGCATGCCGCCACGACCCTCGCCTAGCGTTGCGTCCCTGCCGACAAAGACGACTGATGCATGTAAAATGCATACATGAACTTTGTAGTTTGTTAACATGTTTTCCCACATGTTTGTATCATATATAATGTTATATCCCTGTTTTATATTGATTTTTGGGGATTTACAAATGATCCCTTTTATTTTGGCTATAACCCTGTAGGGCAGAAAAACCCTGTTTTTCAATGTTTTTGATGTTCTAGGACCTATACAAAGTCAAATGGACCCGCACTTTTGGAAATACCAATATTTATCCACGAGAAGCATCTGGAGCACAAGAATCTCACCAGGAGGGCCAAAAGGGCCAAACGAGCCCAGGTGGCGCGTACAGGCCTAGTGGGCATGCCACCCATGCTCGTTTGCTCCTCGACCATCCGATCACCTTGATTCTTTCGCGCCACTAAGTTCTCTTGACCTAAAAACCCTATATAAGGACCCCACGGGGCGTCCTTGGGAGGAAAGTGGCGAAAAGCCACTAGAGACGAAACACCACCAAATAGAGTTAGATCCGGTGAAGATTGGAGGGGGAAACTCCACCGGAGCCACCTTCGGGGAGATCTCCACCCTCTCCAACATCTCCAGCTTCATCACCATGATGAATAGGGAGTAGTCCACCTCCAGGGTATGGGTTTGTGGCAGTAGCTTGATCTATTTCTCTCTTGTTCTTCATAGATCTAGCACCATATGAGCTGCCCAACTTGATTATGGTCATATTTATAATTCCTATGTGGTGGATCTTTGTTCTGTGATTTAATATTTGATATTGGAATCTATTTTGCATAAGATGTTTTAATAGGTGCATATCATGCACCCTGTTCTTCACTGCTTGTTTTGATCCAACTTGTATGCAAGAACTTGTATGGGGAGAAGTGTGTGTTAGATGGAGTAGCATGGGGGTGGAGATTGAATTGTGACACATAATATTCAAGATCTACTTTGGTTTTTACCTTTTTTTTGTTGCCTCACTAGGGATAAAGTGAAATCATGTGCTATAGTTATCACATGACAGTGTGATGACCTTGTTAGATCAAGGTAGCATATTAGTATTTCAAATATCATATAGTATTGCTTAAAGCTATATTCTGATTCGTTCTTAAATCAAGATTGCATGGAGATTTCCCATTATTGAGGAGTATAAGAGAGAGATGTATTCCATCTCAATATTAGAATGTGATACCCATATTATTTCCTTTTATCAAGCATTTATAGAATTTTCATGAATCTTTATCATTGATGAATTGTTTTATGATCACTACAACCTAAAAAGAGAGTAGATAAGTGAACCCATGAACCCCGGTCCAATTTTTATCATAAGAAACACCTTTCCATTGCATCTACCATCCTTTACATTTTCTGCAATTTAATATTTCAAAAATACAAAAATACTTTCTCTACTTGCAATCACCCTTAAAAACCCAAAAACAACTCTATTATATTCCATATCATCTAGTTTGTATTCTTTTACTTTATTTACTTTGTTTTATATTTTATTCATATTACTAATACGAAACTTTGTGCTTGACAACCACTTGGTGGAGTTGGGGACACAAGACAGATTATTTTACTTTATAGGTTGCTTGAAGAGGAGAAGGCAAATATCCACGCAATTCCCCGAGAGTTTGATATAAATCCTCAAGTTACCCTTGTGGGGAAAAGAAGCTTGCTACAATACTCTGCACTTGGAGTCCCAATGAAAAGTGGCTGCGTTTGTTTCCATCAACAACCACCTATTGGGGATATGCTAAATGGGTATCACCATTGCATGTCGCTAATCCGGCTAACTCGGGTGGCCCACAGTTGGTAGCAAGGCCCATGGCCTGCTGGGTGGCCCAATTAGACGAATCCAGAAGGGAGGCCCATGCCGGATAAAGGAAGGCTACGTTGCAGTCACCAACCTACGTGGAGCCTTGGAGTATAAGACACGAAGACTAGTTAGTAATAGTGTAGGACTCTGTAACCTGTCCGACAAGGTCTTTTCCCTGTAACCCTATGTTCTGGCGCCTTTATAAGCTAGACTTGTGAGAGCCTTTAGGGCACAACGTACAATAGTACACAACACCTCGCATAGCGAACTGATCCATGTAACTCGGCGTATTACCATTATAGTGATTTATAGTAGGAGTAGAGTTCCGCCACCGTCGTCTTACCTCGTACCCGTGAACTCACTGCCTTCCCCCACCTCTCTAAACACGCTCTGTGAGCACCTTCCATGGCGTACATGTCGGAAATACCACGACAGTTGGCACCCACCATGGGGCAAGAGGCACTTCGAGCTCTACACCGGGCGAGGTCCAATATCTTCACGGGAATCAGCGACACTGTAGCCATTGGGCGCGTCCTCTTCTCTGGCAACGTTCCGACCGCCCCTCTAGACGAGTTCTGAATCCTGGCGAAGACAAACCCCACCCACTGCTATGTTGTTCCAATCGGGGACATCCACATCTTCATCGACAAAACCGACTCGGGACCTAGCTCCCAGGAAGTCGGAAACTTGTCAAGGCCTGCACGGACCGCCTCTGGAAGGACACGTTCGCAGAAGGATCTAGCCCGGATCTCTCTTCGGAGTTTGCCGGCTCAGATCAGAAAAATTCAAGGCCCACCCAAACCGCCCATGTGCAGGATATAACGGTGGAAGGACCCCGAAGATCCACTTGGCTTACCCCGAGCATTCGAGAAGCAGAAGACACACTTTGTCGGTGTTGTAACCATCTTCGATCTGACTAGATGTGTTCAGAGGGACGGAGAATCCCCTCATGAATACCTCGCTAGATGGTTAAGGGTGAGGGAAACCCTAGATGGTGACCGCACCGATGAACTTGTCTACCACTTTATGAAAGGGCTCACGCCCAGAACACTCCTCTGGCATACGCTTACGAGGCGACAGGTTGTCGGATTTCTTACCCTCAATGAGATGATCGCAACTGTCAACAGTTTTGCTGACACCAACAAGGAAGCGCGTCCGACATCGCCACCGCAACCGGAGAAGACAACAACAATGGCCCAACACCGTCCCCCTCCAGCTCCGCCATCTAAAACACCGAAGCCATGGGAGAACCACCAGCAGCTCTCAAGGCCACTGCCCCGACTCTCGTTCTTCGCCTCATGCGTCATGCCGTCCGGGACGGAGACGCGCCGCCGGGACCAAAGTTCTTCCCCGTGGGGCAGGGAAGAAACCACTACGCAAGAAGACATCCCCAACGTCGCCATCAACCAAGTTGACTTCGCCCACTGGTATCCTCTAGCAGAAGTGGGGAGGATAAGAGATGGAGCGTCGGGGGTAGCGACGGCTAGGGTTTCCGCTTGAGCCGCCCCCTGGAGAGCGATGCGGGGAAGGTGTGGGGGCGTACATGATTGGTTAGTCAATCTGACTTGCTCTAACTGTTGCGACATATTGACATGTTAAATGTGGAGATCCAACAGGCTGAACATGAGTATGATATCATCTTGAATGCGTTGCAGCGCGAGCTTCAAACGACAGCTAAATGAATATCAAAGTTCTGGAAATTCCCTGCTAAGAGCCCCACACAGGCGTATTTTCAGAAAATACCTTTCTTTCATTTGGCTATCTATTAAGAATTTTTGATACAAAGGATCACCCTGTCCGAATGAATTGTCAAAAAGGATCACCTGCTAAAAAATTATCCAAAAAACCACCTATACGTGGCAACATGGCTGACCAGCTAACACGTGGCACCTACCGCGCCATTTTCGGTGGCGGCAAGACCCTGCCATCGTGCCTTGAGGCGGCACGTCCGGCAAACGGCGCCGTGCACAACCGCTAACAGCATTGTGGGGCCAGCCGTCAGGGATGGTGGTGGCATGTCTCGCTAGCGCCTGTCGCCTGCAACAGTGGCGGCACGCTGCTATCGCTCTTGCACTGATTGCTGCCCTGCTTGCCACGTGTTGGTTGGCTAGTCTTACCGCCACGCGCAGGTGGTCCCTTTTACAATATTTTCAGCGGTGGTCTTTTTTTATAATTTGTCTAAATAGGTGATCTTTTGTGTCAAAAAATCGACGACTGGCCGAGCTTGCATGGCTGAGACAAGATACGCAGCCTTGACTGCAGGTCATAAAATGTTCGGGGACTGAGTGGATGTGGCGAAACCAATATACTCTCTCTTTTCTGAATTATATGTCGTGGATTTAACTAAATTTATAGTATTAAATATATACTAAAACGTGTCGTTTTCCTCAGAGAAATACATTGCCCGGTCGGCTGCCGTTTTCCTCGGTTGTTTCTCATGTTTTTTCTTTCAAGACTTCAACTTTCAAGATTTCAAATCATGTAAATATGTGATGTGTGTACTTATTTATTTTCTTTATCTTCATGATGATACTAGGAGAGCACCCGTCTCTCTATACAAAATAAGGACACAGTTAGAGGTGCTGGTTAGTCCAACTGAGCACTTACCACCAAATATAGTAAGTTTTAGTGTAACCATATTGTACGTTGCATTTAGTTTCATACGAAAGAAATTTAAAAAGTCATAATTTTTAAACCATGTGTTAGAATTGCGATCTGTTTTCACCGATGGGCCTCTCGCGATAAGAATTTTAAAACTAGATTTTATTTGTATATGTTTTAACAAACTTTTTTTTACGAAACAACTTAATGTAATAACGAAGCAACTTTATACATAGAGTTGCGTACACTATTTTTGTTAATATTCTATAGCCAACTTAGGCTACGATACAACCATGTAGCAATAACAACAAACAAATTTATAGTACTAAGACCTGCAACTTTGCACTAATAGTTGCCTACCATGCTTTCTAATATTGTTGCTAACTTGTTCTCTTAGATAAACAACTTTGTATCAGCGAAAATACAACTACACATCAAATATTGCGCAACTTAGTGTTGTGACCACTACCGGAAAAACATTCTTTGCCGTGTGTGCATACACACACGGCAAAGGCCACCAGGAACACGGCAAAGACTTTGCCGTGTGTATACACACGGCAAAAGTCATACGGCAGCGTCCGGGATGGCAAAGACCTTTTGCCGTGTGTATATTTCGTAAAATACGGCAAAGGCTTTGCCGTGTGTCTTACACGCAGGCACGACAAAGTAAAGCTACTTGACGATTCCGTCTGTTTAACGGAGCCAGCTAGCCTTTGTCGTGTGTCCGCTTTGCCGTGTGCTTTTCATCTTTGCCATGTGCAGCTGCTTTGCCATGTGTCCTGTTGTTGTCTTGTGGTCTTCATTTGCGGTTTGTCCTCCGGGGGTACCACATGGCAACGTACAACCCTTTTCCGTGTGCCTGTGCCAGGCACCACACGACAACGTACCACTCTTTGCCGTGTGCCTCTGCTAAACTTAACACGGCAAAGGCCCTCCCAGCAGCGCACGACAGTGTGCCACGTGCCTCCTTTGCCGTGTGCCTCTGCTAGACGCGTCACAGCAGTGTAGCACCCTTTGCGTGTGCCTCGTCTAAGCCGAACACGACAAAGGCCCTCGGTTCATTCCCAGAACGCATAGCTGTGTGCCACGTGCCTTCTTTGCCGTGTGCACACGGCAAAGTGACCATTTGGCACTTTGGGCCCTGATTTTTCATTTTTTCTGTTTTTATTTCATTTTCTGCAATTCAAAACACATAATGCATATATATGATCATATAGATCATTACCAATACGGAATACATGTATATGATCATAAAGATCATCACCAACACCAAAATAACAATAATATCATCACAAACACTACCAAATATCATATCATCACCACACAAGCAACAAACTTCACAAGAACAAGTGCACAAGCCATAAACTTCACAAATATTACAAGTTTATTCTTATCACCCACAAGATCATCACCGCCAAGTGCTCCACGAGATCATGGTCCGAATCCATCGTGAGATCCTACAAGTTCAAGACAAGTACGTCAATATGACAAGTAAAATCATGAATATGTACAAGTTTCTACGCAAGTTGATGGCAATGGCAATTACATGGAATTTTGACAAGTCTCATGGCCAAGTACATCACTATGACAAGTAAAATCATGAATATCTATAAGTCTCATGGCTAGTTGATAAAAATGGCAATTACATGTGGTTTTGACAAGTCTCATGGCAAGGTGATGAAAATGACAAGTAAAATTTGAGAATGGCATATAATTATCTACAAGTGTCATGGCAAGTCTAAATTTTCTACAAGTCTCATAGCATGGCTAAATTTTCTACAAGTGTGATGGCATGGCTAAATTTGACAAGTGTAGGAGAACTAACCGTGATGCACACATGATGGCCACAACCTCAAAGCCCTCCTACAAGGTCAAAAGCACAATCATGAGACTCTCACAATCGATTTCCAAGTGTATCGAGTACTGACATCGAGTGATGCACAAGGTGAAGTGTAGGAGAACTATAGGAGAACTAACCTGGAGGACTCTGATCCAGCCTCCGGACGACTGATGGATTGTTGATGGTGAAAGGAGACTAGTTGTTCGATCCACCGTCTAACCCACCAGATGGTATCAATTTTGCCAACTACACCATGAGAAATTGTGAGCATTAGACAATAAGAAAATATTGAAAATTATGAGCATTAGACAATAAAGACATGTGATCACTTACCCACGAGAAGGTGAAAGGAGAAGTAGGAAGAGACCATGGTGGAGTAGTCATGAGCATTTGGTGTGCCATCCACTGCGTCATCTGTTGTTGCTGCTCCATCGCCGCTTCTTCAATTTGCCAGCTGCCGCTGCTCGGCCGCCTCTCTGCTTGCCCTCTCAGCGGCCATCTCCTCCTATGTCGTGTCGCCGCGATGTCATGAACATTGCAATGTAAAACATGTAGTAAAACAAAGATGACCGAGGAAGAATAACATACCCGTAACTGGTCGACAGCTATAACCGAAGGCCGTGGACGAGTCTCTACGGTAGGCATGGAGCTTGTCCTGCCACGCCGGATCTGGCGCATGGATGGAACGGTACTAGGGTCAACGGACCCCTCAGCAATCCATAGGCGGCCATTCCTCTGTCCCTGTCCCGCTAGCACGACAACCTTAGGATCCAAGGGGGCGGTGTCAGGGTTGGAATCTTTGCCGTGCACCTGCTTGTACTTCTTGGGGTACCTCGTACCCCGGAGCTTGGCTCCCTCATTGATCCATGAGGAGCCGTCCACAGGCTCGTCCAAGGTGCGCATCTTCTTCCAAATGGCAAACATGGACGACTCCACACCTGTCTTTACTTTCTGCAAATGATAGGACAAAGATAAGTGAAGGGGACTGCCTTGCGGAGTAAAGAATAACATGAGAAGCAAGAATAAAGAAAGCATTTGCTCACCTCTTTTTTCCTGACAAGGGCGAGGGGTATGTTGCCTTGGCAGTGTGATCCACCCTTCATCTCAAGTCGCCGCTTCTTTGCGGCCTCGTGTCTCTTGAGGTACTCAGCGTGTGTCCACCACGCTACCATCACCGTGAAGCACCTCGTGTCATTACCGATAAACTAAGGAGGGTTCTACATCCACAAGGTACACGTATTAGTACAAAAGGAAATAGATGAAGGTCAAGAAATCAATAAAATAGAAACACATCTACCTGCAGCTACTGCCATGGCTCGAAGAGCATGTCCCGGGCTTGGCTCTTGTTCATCCAGATCTTGCGATCGCCAAACCAGTTGCAGATAGAGTTCACGCGTGCCTCGTAGTGCATGGCTTGCACCTTCCTCTTGGCAATCTCATTCACGTTTGCCATGCACTCCCTTGAGTTCTCCCTGTCCATGTCGAAGTAATTCTACAAGTATGCACACAGGAAAAAAAGAGTCAAAGCCACGAGTCAAAGCCGCGGTGATTTAATTATGAGAATTGAAACAAACCTACCCAGAACAGAACTTAAATCTTCTCCTCCATGTGGTTGTACTCTTCAGCCGGATCCAGGGCGTAGTGGTAATGCTTCCAAGTCCAAGCTACATCCTGCTGACCATTTGGGAGAGTGACAATCCCAGGAAAATACGCTCGAACCAGGGCTCCAAGGATGCTCGAGTAGCCACGATGCGGCTTCATTCCATCCTGATATAGAAAGGAACTGCACAATGAAAAATCATAATCAGTATGTGATGAAAATTCCAATATATGGTTCACGGGTCATATAATATACCTCTTCCCAGGGAGCACGAGAACCTTATCTGCATAGGCATAAGGTAGATCAGGGAGTCTCGCAACCCCACACTGATACGGAGCCTTGCTCTGTGGCGTAAGCCGCAGGTCCAAGACCGTGTACGCCTCAAGGTATGATGTCTCATCCTCCAGAGGCTCCAACCTCAAGGTCTGGTCAAGCTCGTAGGGTAAAGACCCCAACCCCTCATCCTCCGACTGCTGCGACTGTGCGTCCTCCTCCTCCTCCTCATCATCATCATCATCCGAGTGCGTCTCCTCCTCCTCCTCCTGACGAACTGGCTCCTCCTCCTCCTCCTCCTGGTCCTCCTCCTCCTCCTGGTCCACCACGGCTGGGGGGGACTAGGATTCCTCCCACGCCTCCCACGCCCCCGCCGCTGTGAAGTGCATATCGGAGGACTAGCACGCTCTCTCGTAGCCGATGTTGAAGCTTTTGAACCACCCTTTTTGGAACCACCACTCACAAGGTCAACCAAGATTTTAAGCTTTTTTGTAACGCCCTTTCCCCCGGCATCTTTCAATCACCTGCAAAATAGAATGAAAAGACTAGTTTATTAGTACACATTAAAAGCAACAATGAACATAATTAGATGAATATTAGTAAAAGCAACAATGATGAAAATCGATGAATATTAGTAAAAGAAACAATGAACATAATTAGATGAATATTAGTAAAAGCAACAATGATGAAAATTGATGAATATTAGTAAAAGCAACAATGATGAAAATAGATGAATATTAGTAAAAGCAACAATGATGAAAATCGATGGATATTAGTAAAAGCAACAAATTTTATTACATAGCATCGAGTTCTTACAAATACAACAGCCCGACAAATAGTACTTCATAGATTAGCCTCATATTATTACTACTACATATATCAGAAGCTTGTGTCGGGATTACGAATTGGAACACGGGTTTCATCATCGCTATCATTCTTGGGCCACCAATAATCATCCACGAAACCTAGAGGTGGTCCCTGTGGAGCATTGATGTCAAGGCCTACAGGGAACACCTCGAGCAAACTCACATCTTGTTGGTTGTGAACCTCCTCAACTTCATCGTGCACAATGTTTTCCTCCTCGGCTTCTTGCTCATCGTCTATGACCATGTCACTATTGCTGGACAAGCTGATAGTGAATTGCCCAGGGATCCCTTCTTCCTGATAAAACTCGTCATCATTTGTTGAAGGGTCTAGGCGGCGGTAATCATCCTTGTTTGGAAAGGGTGGCCTGTTGCGTGTCGGTACCGTCATCACAACATCCCAGTCCTTTAGACGTTTTGTAGGGTTTTGGCATGGGTACGGAAGATAGAATACTTGGAAGGCCTGAGTAGCCAAAATATAGACATCTCCCGCATAAACGAAGCTTCTCTTAACTTCGACTAGTCCAATTTCAGGATCTTGTTTCACCTGATGTGGGTCAAACCAATGGCATTTGAATACAATGGGATTTAGCCCTTTGCCAAAACCGTAATTCAACTCATATATACCCTCGACTCTTCCATAATACTGGATGCCATCTGAGCCTTCACAAAAGACCCCGCTATTTGTTGTCTTTCGGTTGGGCTGAATAGTTGTGTATTAATGGGTATGGAAGCGATACCCATTCATGTCATAAGCATTGAACAAGTCGACTGAATGGTTAAAGCCCCTGGTAATATTTCTTAGCTCGGGTTGCGTCTCTTTGTCAGTATTTGCCTACAAGTTAGAACGAGAAATTTAGCACGTGAAGTTTAGCACAAGAAGTTGGATGGAATAGTACCAAACCACAGAACTAGCTGATGAAACCGAAACCACCACCCTTATCGAATACATCCTACTCCTCTTTTGGGTTAGGATCCCTAACTGGATTCTTCCAATGTGCATGCTTGAACCGTCTATACCAATTTAAAGAAGAATAGGTAGGCACAAACATAGGAGCGAATGTTTGCGAAAATTTAAATGGTGAGCACTTACTCGATGTACGGCTTCACTTCCTCCATGGTGTTCAATACATATGACTGGATCAACTCCCACTCTGGCTTTTTCATTATGAACTTCTTCATGCCACTTGATTTGCCACCAAGCCCTCTAAAGATGCTAAGCTTGGGTACATCTTCAGGGTTGGCGGCATTGTAACAGGAGACTGGGTTGTGCTTTGTGGGAATGTTGGCATCATAGTGCTTTGTGGTGAAGTTTGCAACCTCCTCATTAAGGACTGACTCGGCTATGGATGCCTCAATCTTGCATTTTATTGCCTGTTTTTGTACGAAGCCTCTATGTTTCTCTCTCCGGTGGATACTGCCAATGGGCCCACACAGGTCCCAATTCAAAGCCTCGTCCGTGATATGAAAGATCATATGTTACATTGGATTGAAGAACCCTGGAGGAAGGAGCATTTCTAGATCGCAAAGCAACTCAGGTGCTTGTTCATGTAGCTTCTCAACCACTTTACGGTCTAACTCCCTAGCACAAATTTGATGGAAGAAAAAGCTCAACCTCGACAGCACTCGCCAAGTCTTCTCATCGACATAACCTCGAATCATCATCGGCATTATTCTCTCAAGCCATACGTGGTAGTCATGACTCTTGAGCCCTTGTACTCGCAACGTTTGCGTGTTCGCACCCCTCATCCAATTGGCTGCGTACCCATCAGGGAAAAACAAACTTTGCACGATCCACTGGAAGATCTCCCTTTTTTGGGGCTTTGTTGGGCAGAAAGGAGCCTTTGGATTAGACCCCCTTTTCTGCCGTTGGTTCCGGTGGCTGCATTTTCAACTTTGGCCTATCGCACCATTGTTCTTGATCAATTCGAGCCTTGATGTTATCCTTCGACTTCTCAGTTTGCATTAAGGTGCTCCAAAGGGCCTCACCGATATTCTTCTCGGTGTGTATGCGGGAGCTCGAGATCCTCAAAGTAAGGGAGCTTCCATAAGCATGGAGTGTGGGTCCACTGGTGCGTGTCCCCATATCCCACAAAACCATTCCCATCGGGGTTAGGCTGGAGATCTTCTAACTCAGCCTTGATTTCCTTTCCCGTCTTCAGACGTGGCTTTGGATCATGGACAACATGGCCTTTCTTGAACCTCTTCTGGTCATTCCTGTATAGATGATTTGGCTCAAGGGAATTTTGATGTTCATCAAAGCAAGAATACTTGCCTCCCTTCGACAGCCAGAAGAAAGTTAGATCCTGCATGCACACTGGGCAAGGCCACTTCCCATGCGTACACCAGCCGCAGAACAACGCACGTGCTGGTAGGTTATGCAGGGAGGTGTGGTACCAGACATACATATCGAAGTGCTCCTTGTTTGCGGTGTCATATGTTCGGATCCTGCGACCTTCCTAGCCACGAAACAAGTCATCCACCAGCGGTTCTAGATACACATTCATGTTCTTACCAGGGTATTTCGGTCCGGGGATTATCATCGACACAAACATGTTCTCTGATCTCATGCAGACGCCAGGGGGGAGGTTCAGGGGAATAACAAACACTGGCCAATAGTTGTATACTGCAGCCGACATACCATATGGATTGAACCCATCGGTTGATATGGCAACTGCTATGCTCCTCTTTTCACCGGCTTTCTTAGGATATTTCTTGACAGAGTTCTTCCATGCACTACCATCCGACGGATGTATCATCTTGTCGGTGTATCTATTCCCTTCTACTGCCCACTGCATCTGCTGGGTAGTATCCTCGATCATGAAGAGCCATTGGTTCCTCGGTAGCACTGGAAGATACCGGAGGATGTTTTGGGTAACCCCAGTCTGCCTCTTCTGACCATCACCATTGGGATCGACCTCAAAGTACCTAGAAGATTTGCAGTGGATACAATAATTTGTGTGAGCATGCTCCTTTCTGAATAGCATGCATCCCTTCGGACAAGCATGTATCGGCTCATATGAAATATTAAGGTCAAGGAGGAGTTTGGTCGAATAGTAGAAGTTCTCCGGCAAGAGGTGCTCTTTCGGCAGAATGCTGCCAACGATGGCCAGCATATCATTGAAGTCATCTCTCGTCAAGTTCCTATGGCTCTTGAAGGCCAAAAGGCGAGCGATGGCATCCAGTTGGCTAACATCTGTATGAGCATGAAGGGGTCTCTACGAGGCAAACAAAGTCTCGTAAAACTTTGTCGTGTTTTCCTCCGGCTCCTCACTTGTCTCCGCCTCCTGAGGTGTCTCCGCCTCTAAATGAGGGCTTTCAGGCGTGTTAGCATTCACAAAGTTGTCTATGCACCTATCAAAACCAGCATCAAATTCTCCCCTTGGCTGACTCTGCTGCTGACTCTGTCGTGACTCCCTCCTAGCACGTTTCGCTAACTTCTCACCATGGAAAGTCCAAGTCTTGTAGGACGGTGTGAACCCATAATTGAGCAGGTGCCTATTGACATCATCCTTCGAATGTGTATTCCGGTTCTTGCATCTTGTATAGGGGTAGAAAAATTTTCTAGGTC
Organism: Avena insularis; assembly: GCA_023614405.1. Taxonomy (NCBI): domain Eukaryota; kingdom Viridiplantae; phylum Streptophyta; class Magnoliopsida; order Poales; family Poaceae; genus Avena; species Avena insularis. Next base: position 205,754,185 of record CM042694.1, read on the forward strand.
TGGTGGGGATAGCAAACGCCCGGTTCACGAAGTCCTCGGCTTTATCTTTCCATTCTGAGGTAAAGTCCCACTTACTAACATATCCCTCATACATCCAGTCACGATTCTCCATCCTCTAATCAGTACCAAAAGAGACATATACAATGCTTTCAATTAATCATGCCATATAAATAAATCCGGTATTAGTTCAGTTAATTTTAGCAAACATAAATTTTACGTCATGCATATATCAACCTATCTCTCTAATAGGTAAAGAGGGTCCTAGCAACCGCCGGATCCGTAGATTGAGTATGTTCTCCCTGCTCCACCCTGATCCGAGATAGAATTTCGGCAGCACCTCCCCGCTTCTCTCCCGATACACGTCTCGACAAAAAGCCGAGAGAGATGTGCATCCGGAGAACAACGGGGAGGTGTTGTCGAAATCCTGTCTCGGACCGGAGTAGAACACGAAAAAATACCCAACTATGCATCCGCCGGCTGTCCCGATAAATGACATAAGAGTTACGGTTCATAATATGCGATACCACTAATGCATATTTATCCGTGTAACCCTTACGGCCGGGAAGAGATGCCTAGGTAACGCGACATACTTGGTGATCTAGGCACAAAAATAACCCTAGGTACAAGAGAGGAGAACAGATTTTTACCCTCAAAGCGTGATTGAGAGGTGAAGAAGATCAGCGACACTCCCGCAAAATGCCCTACACCGTCGACAGCCCCACCCTCAAACTCAATAGATATCCTGCACGAAAAAAAGAATTACTAACATACACATGTACTCATTTATGTAGGGATATCTTGTTTGCACAAATGATAACGTCATCTATGTTTTTTTCCGTTGAATATTAGAGGTCTTGATTTTTACTATTTTTCTTATCACCTATTTTGAGCCCATCCCACAGCCCCATCGATCTCCAGCGAGCGGTGCCCCTACATCATTCGGATGGACTCAAGCAATCACTACATACCACCATACTGAATGTTATTTTACTTTTCTTATTTGCTTGTAGATAGAATTGATTAGCACACTATCAAGTGGTTTTACTCCAATTATGTATAATATGATACACCAGACGAGGCCATCACCAGCTTCAGGACTGAGGTAAGGTTGCCAACTCCAGAACCCCCCCCTCCTTCACCAGCTTCTCGCTACCCTCATGGCCAAAGAAAGAGGCCATCACCATCGACACGTCACTCGCCATAGAGCTATCCGTGCAGTACCCGGGTCACCGCCCCGGCGTCGGAAGTCCCACACCCATTAAGGGCAGACGCTACGGTCACAAGACCACCGGAATGGATGTGAAGTGCAGATGATGATGTACACGTGTATTAGATTCTACTTGATGCCAAATATATTTAATAGGAGTATTGTTTTTAGGTTGGTACCATGAGTGCTACACTGATACTATGACTAACCAAAGACTAGCTTACAAGTTGTGTGTTTGACTTATGTTTGCTAGAACATGGATAACGATAGTGTATTCTACACATAGAACGTTGCTAATCAGCTAGTTAATGGCACTGTCTGTCACATCTACCGGAATGGACGTGAATTAGCAATGAACTGGAAAAAAGAAAAAAATGGACTTACCTTGTTCGGTACACCGATGGAGTATATGGGGGTGACGACAAGGTGGAGGAGGGGAGCCGCCAGCCGGAGCTCCGCCCGCCCACACGAGCCGGCCGACCCTCTGCCGAGCAAGGGTGACCAGCACGGTGGTCGGCGCGGTGCAACCGATGCGCGGGGTCAGGGCGGCGCAGTCGTCCGGGGCGTAGGGTAGATAGGGGCAGGCTCGGGGCCGGCTGAGATGGGGAAGGGGCCGGCGGCGGGGTGCGAGCGACGAAGGGGTGCGAGGCGGCGGCAGGGTGCGGGGCAGCGGCGGGTGCGAGACGGCGGCAGGGTGTGAGGTCGAGCTAGTAGCTCGCAGCGACGCGTCCGTGGATAGGGTTAGACGGGGGGCCCAAGCGCGGGTAGTGGTGGACGGACACCCCTTTACCGTGTACCAGAAAAAAACACATGGCAAAGGTGTCTTTGCCGTGTACCGCCGCAAAACACACGGCAAAGGAGGCTTTGCCGTGTACCATCGCAAAACACACGGCAAAGGAGGCTTTGCCGTGTACCATCGCAAAACACACGGCAAAGGAGGCTTTGCCATGTGTTTTTCCCTTTGACGTGTGCTTTTAGTAATTTCTTATTTTCTTTCCATTTTTCCTTTCACTTGTATTAATTTTAATTTTTTAGAGTACTTTTGTTGACTATTTGTTAGTATTAGTTGTGACAATGTGTATACACATACTTTTTGCGATATGACAATGTGCGAGAAGAAAGTTTACGGGGTTGATGATCCGGGGCCCGCGGAACAGGGTTTCGTAGGAAGAAGCGCTTTGGGGCATCGAAACACCTCCAAACCATGAATGTGACCCTAGCATGTGTAATAAAGTGTGGTGGCATGATCAAACCTCCAAAACCTGGTTTCCAAGTGTGACCCCCTTCGCAGACATGCGTTGTCCCCTAAAAACGAACCGTCTACAATCTGACTATTAGGGGGAAACTCAACCTTTCAGGTCAAACCGAGGTGTTTCTTGTCACAACATGTTCCCAAACATGGTTTTACATCATCCTATGACCTAACCAATACCAAAACAAGAGAGAGCTACATCGGGCTACCCCTGTCAGAAGAAAGTCTAGGGGGGTAGACGATCCGAGGCCCGCAGATCAGGGTTTCGTAGGAAGAAGCGCTTTGGGGCATCGGAACACCTCCAAACCATGCATGTGACCATATCATGTGTAATAAAGTGTGGTGGCATGCTCAAACCTCCAAAACCTGGTTCCCAAGCATGACCTCCTTCATAGACATGCGATGTCCCCTAAAATGAACTATCTGCAATCTGACTATTAGGGGGAAACTCCCCGTTCCGGTTAAACCGGGGTGCTTCTTGTCACAACATGTTCCCAAACATGGTTTTACATCATCCTATGACCTAACTAAGCCCAAACCAAGAGAGAGCTACACCGGGCTACCCCTGTCAGAAGAAAGTCTAGGGGGGCAGACGATCCGGGGCCCGTAGATCAGAGTTTCACAGGAAACCACGCTCCGAGGCATCGGAACACCTACAAACAATGCATGTGACCATAGTATGTGTAATAAAGTGTGGTGGCATGATCAAACCTCCAAAACCTGGTTCCCATCCGTGACCCCCTTCGCAGACATGCGTTGTCCCCTAAAAACGAACTGTCTGCAATCTGACTATTAGGGGGAAACTCAGCCTTTCCAGTGAAACCGGGGTGTGTCTTGTCACAACACGTTCCCAAACATGGTTTTACATCATCCTATGTCCTAACCAATCCCAAAACAAGAGAGAGCTACACCGGGCTACCCCGGTCAGAAGAAAGTTTAGGGGGTAAACGATCCGGGGCCCGCGGATCATGGTTTCGTAGGAAGAAGCACTTCGGGGCATCAGAACACCTCCAAACCATGCATGTGACCACATCATGTGTAATAAATTGTGGTGGCATGCTCAAACCTCCAAAACCTGGTTCCCAAGCATGACCCCCTTTGAAGACATGCGTTGTCCCCTAAAAACAAACTGTTTGTAATCTGACTATTAGGGGGAAACTCCCCGTTCCGGTGAAACCGGGGTGTTTCTTGTCACAACATGTTCCCAAACATGGTTTTACATCTTCCTTTGACCTAACCAAGTAGAAAACAAGAGAGAGATACACCGGGCTACCCCTGTCAGAAGAAAGTCTACGGGGTTAGACGATCCTGGGCCCGCGGATCAGGGTTTCGCAGGAAACCTCGCTTCAAGGCATCGAAACACCTCCAAACCATGCATGTGACCCTATAATGTGTAATAAAGTGTGGTGGAATGCTCAAACCTCCAAAACCTAGTTCCCAAGTGTGACCCCCTTCGAAGACATGCGTTGTCCCCTAAAAGCGAACTTTCTGCAATCTGAGTATTAGGGGGAAACTCAGCCTTTCTGGTGAAACCATGGTGTTTCTTGTCACAACATGTTCCCAAACATGGTTTTACACCATCCTATGACCTAACCAAGCCCAAAACAAGAGAGAGCTACACCGGGCTACCCTGTTCATATGAAAGTCTAAGGGGTAGACGATCCGGGGCCCGCGGATTAGGGTTTCGTAGGAAGAAGCACTCCGGGGCATCGGAACACCTCCAAACCATGCATGTGACCATAGCATGTGTAATAAAGTGTGGTGGCATGATCAAACCTCCAAAACCTAGTCCCCAAGCATGACCCCCTTCGCAGACATGCGTTGTCCCCTAAAAACGAACTGTCTGCAATCTGACTATTAGGGGGAAACTCCCCATTCCAGTGAAACCAGGGTGTTTCTTGTCACAACATAATCCCAAACATGGTTTTACATCTTCCTATGACCTAACCAAGCACAAAACAAGAGAGAGCTACACCGGGCTACTCCTGTCAGAAGAAAGTCTACAGGTGTAAATGATCTTGGGCCAGCGGATCAGGGTTTCGCAGGAAACCATGCTTCGAGGCATCGGAACACCTCCAAACCAAGCAAGTGACCCTAGAATGTGTAAAAAAGTTTGGTGGAATTCTTAAATCTCCAAAACTTGGTTCCCAAGCATGACCCCCTTCGCAGACATGCGACGTCCCCTAAAAACGAACTTTCTGCAATCTGACTATTAGGGGGAAACTCCCCGTTCTGGTTAAACCGGGGTGTTTCTTATCACAACATGTTCCAAAAAATGGTTTTACATCATCCTATGACCTAACCAAGCTCAAAACAAGAGAGAGCTACACCGGGTTACCCCTGTCAGAAGAAAGTCTATGGGGGTAGATGATCTGGAGCCCGTGGATCAGGGTTTCGCAGGAAACCACGCTCCGAGGCATCGGAACACCTCCAAACCATTCATGTGACCATAGCATGTGTAATAAAGTGTGGTGGCATGCTCAAACCTCCAAAAACTGCTTCCCAAGCATGACCTCTTCGCAGACATGCATTGTCCCCTAAAAACGAATTGTCTGCAATCTGACTATTAGAGGCAAACTCAGCCTTTCTGGTGAAACCGGGGTGTTTCTTGTCACAACATGTTCTTAAACATGGTTTTACATCTTCGTATGACCTAACCAAGTCCAAAACAAGAGAGATCTACACCGGGATACCCCTGTCAGAAGAAAGTCTAGGGGGGTAGACGATCCGAGACCCGCGGATCACGGTTTCGCAGGAAACCACGCTTCGGGGCATCAGAACACCTCTGAACCATGCATGTGACCCTAGCATGTGTAATAAAGTGTGGTGGCATGCTCAAACCTCCAAAACCTGGTTCCCAAGCGTGACCTCCTTCGAAGACATGCGTTGTCCCCTAAAAACGAACTATCTGCAATCTGACTATTATTGGGAAACTCTGCCTTTCCGGTGAAACCGGGGTGTTTCTTGTCACAACATATTCCCAAACATGGATTTACATCATCTTATGACCTAACCAATACCAAAACAAGAGAGAGCTACACCGGGCTACCCCTGTTAGAAGAAAGTCTAGGGGGATAGATAATCCGGGGCCCGCGGATCAGGGTTTCGTAGGAAGAAGTGCTTCGGGGCATCGGAACAGCTCCAAACCATGCATGTGACCCTAGCATGTGTAATGAAGTGTGGTGTCATGCTCAAACCTCCAAAAGCTGGTTCCCAAGTGTGACCCCCTTCGCAGACATGTGTTGTCCCCTAAAAACGAATTGTCTGCAATCTGACTATTAGGGGGAAACTCAGCCTTTCTGGTGAAACCGGGGCGTTTCTTGTCACCACATGTTCCCAAACACGGTTTTTCATCATCCTATGACCTAACCAATCCCAAAACAAGAGAGAGATACACCGGGCTACCCCTGTCAGAAGAACGTCTAGGGGTAGACGATCCGGGGCCCGCGGATCAGGGTTTCATAGGAAGAAGCACTCCGGGGCATCGGAACACCTCCAAACCATGCATGTGACCATAAAATGTGTAATAAAGTGTGGTGGCATGCTCAAACCTCCAAAACCTGGTTCCCAAGCATGACCCCCTTTGCAGACATGCGTTGTCCCCTAAAAACGAACTGTCTGCAATCTGACTATTAGGGGGAAACTCCCCATTCCGGTGAAACCAGGGTGTTTCTTGTCACAACATGTTCCCAAACATGGTTTTCCATCTTCCTATGACCTAACCAAGCACAACACAAGAGAGAGATACACCGGGCTACCCCTGTCAGAAGAAAGTCTACAGTGGTACACGATCTTGGGCCCGCGGATCTGGGTTTCGCAGGAAACCATGCTTCGAGGCATCGGAACACCTCCAAACCATTCAAGTGACCCTAGAATGTGTAAAAAAGTGTGGTGGCATGCTCAAACCTCCAAAACCTGGTTCCCAAGCGTGACCCCTTCACAGACATGCGACGTCCCCTAAAAACGAACTTTCTGCAATCTGACTATTAGGGGGAAACTCCCCGTTCCGGTTAAACCGGGGTGTTTCTTGTCACAACATGTTCCGAAACATGGTTTTACATCATCCTATGACCTAACCAAGCCCAAAACAATAGAGAGCTACACCGGGCTACCCCTGTCAGAAGAAAGTATATGGGGGTAGACGATCTGGAGCCCGTGGATCAGGGTTTCGCAGGAAACCACGCTCCGAGGCATCGGGACACCTCCCAACCATGCATGTGACCATAGCATGTGTAATAAAGTGTGGTGGCATGCTCAAACCTCCAAAACCTGGTTCCTGAGCATGACTCCCTTCGCAGACATGCATTGTCCCCTAAAAACGAACTGTCTGCAATCTGACTATTAGGGGGAAACTCCCCATTCCGGTGAAACCAGGGTGTTTCTTGTCACAACATGTTCCCAAACATGGTTTTACATATTCCTATGACCTAACCAAGCACAACACAAGAGAGAGCTACACCGGGCTACCCCTGTCAGAAGAAAGTCTACGGGGGTACACGATCTTAGGCCTGCGGATCAGGGTTTCGCATGAAACCACGCTTCGAGGCATCGGAACACCTCCAAACGATGCAAGTGACCCTAAAATGTGTAAAAAAGTGTGGTGGCATGCTCAAACCTCCAAAACCTGGTTCCCAAGCGTGACCCCCTTCGTAGACATGCGATGTCCCATACAAACGAACTTTCTGCAATCTGACTATTAGGGGGAAACTCCTCGTTCCGGTTAAACCGGGGTGTTTCTTGTCACGACATGTTCCGTAACATGGTTTTACATCATCTATGACCTAACCAAGCCGAAAACAAGAGAGAGCTAGACCGGGCTACCTCTGTCAGAAGAAAGTCTATGGGGGTAGACGATCTGGGGCCCGTGGATCAGGGTTTCGCAGGAAACCACGCTCTGAGGCATCGGAACACCTCCAAACCATGCATGTGACCATATCATGTGTAATAAAGTGTGGTGGAATGCTCAAACCTCCAAAACCTTCTTCCCAAGCGTGACCCCCTTCGCAGACATGCGTTGTCCCCTAAAAACGAATTGTCTGCAATCTGACTATTAGAGGCAAACTCAGCCATTCTGGTGAAACCGGGGTGTTTCTTGTCACAACATGTTCCTAAACGTGGTTTTACATCTTCGTGTGACCTAACCAAGTCCAAAACAAGAGAGAGCTACACCGGGATACCCCTGTCAGAAGAAAGTCTAGGGGGTAGACGATCTGAGGCCCGCGGATCAGGGTTTCGCAGGAAACCACGCTTCGGGGCATCAGAACACCTCTGAACCATGCATGTGACCCTAGGATGTGTAATAAAGTGTGGTGGCATGCTCAAACCTCCAAAACCTGGTTCCCAAGCGTGACCCCTTCGCAGACATGCGTTGTCCCCTAAAAACGAATTGTCTGCAATCTGACTATTATTGGGAAACTAAGCCTTTCCGACGAAACCGGGGTGTTTCTTGTCACAACATATTCCCAAACATGGATTTACATCATCCTATGACCTAACCAATACCAAAACAAGAGAGAGCTACACCGGGCTACCCCTGTCAGAAGAAAGTCTAGGGGGGTAGATGATTCGGGGCCCGCGGATCAGGGTTTCATAGGAAGAAGCGCTTCGGGGCATCGGAACACCCCCAAACCATGAATGTGACCCTAGCATGTGTAATAAAGTGTGGTGGCATGCTCAAACCTCCAAAACCTGGTTGCCAAGTGTGACCCCCTTCGCAGACATGTGTTGTCCCCTAAAAACGAACTGTCTGCAATCTGACTATTAGGGGGAAACTCAACCTTTCAGGTCAAACCGAGGTGTTTCTTGTCACAACATGTTCCCAAACATGGTTTTACATCATCCTATGACCTAACCAATACCAAAACAAGAGAGAGCTACATCGGGCTACCCCTGTCAGAAGAAAGTCTAGGGGGGTAGACGATCCGAGGCCCGCAGATCAGGGTTTCGTAGGAAGAAGCGCTTCATGGCATCGGAACACCTCCAAACCATGCATGTGACCATAGCATGTGTAATAAAGTGTGGTGGAATGTTCAAACCTCCAAAACATCGTTCCCAAACGTGACCCCCTTCGCAGACATGCGCTGTCCCCTAAAAACAAACTGTCTGCAATCTGACTATTAGGGGGAAACTCAGCCTTTCCAGTTAAACTGGGGTGTTTCCTCTCACAACATGTTCCCAAACATGGTTTTACATCATCCTATGACCAAACCAAGCCCAAAACAAGAAATATCTACACCGGGCTACCCCTGTCAGAAGAAAGTCTAGGGGGTAGATGATCCGGGGCCCATGGACCAGGGTTTCGTAGGAAGAAGCGCTTCGGGGCATCGGAACACCTCCAAACCATGCATGTGACCATAGCATGTGTAATAAAGTGTGGTGGCATGCTCAAACATCCAAAACCTGGTTCCCATGCGTGACCCCCTTCGCAGACATGCGTTGTCCGGTAAAAATGAACTATCTGCAATCTGACTATTAGAGGAAACTTAGCCTTTCTGGTGAAATCGGGGCGTTTCTTGTCACAACATGTTCGCAAACATGGTTTTACATCATTCTATGACCGAACCAAGCCCTAAACAAGAGAGAGCTACACCAGGCTACCCTGTCAGAAGAAAGTCTAGGGGGTAGATGATTTGAGGCCCGTGGATTAAGGTTTCGTAGGAAGAAGCGCTTCAGGGCATCGGAACACCTAAAAGCCATCCATGTGATCATAGCATGTGTAATAAAGTGTGGTGGAATGCTCAAACCTCCAAGACTTGGTTCCCAAGCGTGACCCCCTTCGCAGACATGCGATGTCCCTTAAAAACAAATTATCTGCAATCTGACTATTAGGGGGAAACTCCCCGTTCCGGTTAAACCAGGGTCTTTCTTGTCACAACATGTTCCCAAACATGGTTTTACATCATCCTATGACCTAACCAAGCCCAAAACAAGAGAGAGCTACACCAGGCTACCCTTGTCAGAAGAAAGTCTAGGGGGATAGACAATCCGGGGCCCGCGGATTAGGGTTTCGCAGGAAACCATGTTCCGAGGCATCGGAACACCTACAAACCATGCATGTGACCATATAATGTGTAATAAAGTGTGGTGGCATGCTCAAACCTCCAAAACCTGGTTCCTAAGCATGACCCCCTTCACAGACATGCGCTGTCCCCTAAAAACGAACTGTCTGCAATCTGACTATTAGGGGAAACTCAGCCTTTCCTGTGAAACCGGGGTGTTTCTTGTCACAACATGTTCCGAAACATGGTTTTACATCATCCTATGACCTAACCAAGCCCAAAACAAGAGAGAGCTACACCGGGCTACCCCTGTCAGAAGAAAGTCTAGGGGTGACATTCCTATGTAACCAGTGTCTATTGATCATCAATGTGTGTGATCAATGCTTGACCTAGCACTCATTGACTTGTTAACCTTTAGCTTTGACATATTATGTTAACCTTTCAAAGACCTTAAGTAAATTAATCTGAAGGAAGAACTAGATATGGGTGAGTGTACCATCATCAATGGAATGTGATCCTTAGTGGAGATCAAACCATTTGATGTTGGAGGAGTTAACTCACCCATGAGTTAACTAGAAGCAGTACCTAAACTCAAGGGTTGTGCTAGTAATTGAGGAACTATGAGAAATCTAGTAGTTTTAGTACATTAGATAACAATCTTGTTTGGACAAGTGGATATAGACTTAGAGTAAGCTTTCTTAACAAGATAAGTCTATAGAGAGACTAATACAAGTTTACTACTTAGTTGAGTATAGATCTTAATCAAACAATTAGAAGCCTAAGCTTTGTATGATCAAAGGATGGTGGTCATTATTCTCAAGTCACTTGAGAATAGATGATTAGGTGTTGAAGAAGAGTTGTGAATATACCAAGTTAGGCAAGTCCTAGTAAGATGAATCATCTAGCTTGGTCATTAGAAGTTAAGCTAGAGTATGATGAAGTATTTGATGAGTTGTATGGAGTAGTTGGAGGCATAGTAGCTTAACCAAGTTAATATAAGGACAACTGGTATTATGGGAGTAGTACTATACCTATTTCAAAGGATTGATATCCTTTGTTATGTATAGTGAGGATTGTAGTCTTGCAACCCTTGGAAGAAGTTGCAAGATGGAGTTAAGGAGGTTAATAGATGGAGTTAGTAATAGCTACATTGATAGGTGCATCGATGGTAGTTATTTAAGAGGAGTTATATACTAGGAGTAAGGATGTAGTATCGTTTGAGTGACATGACCCTGTCATCATGTGATGATGGATATGGTGGAATCATATGATTGTCTTATTCAGGAAGATGTGATTCTTTGTGAATAAGATAAGAAAGATATATGGAGTATATTTAGGAAAGGAATTCCTTATCTAAAGATAACCTTGGTGAGGTATTAAGGTAAGGATTCTTTAGAAGCCTTAACCAAGAATATATCAAGCCATGACAAGACCCATGTCTACTGTATTATTCAAGACCCCAGAATCAAATGGATAGTGAAACCATTTCCTATTCCTAGGTAACTATTGAACAATACCTCTTGGATAACTAAACTTTCCAAGAGGTAATTAGAGAACCAGGTGAGTGTTTGAGAAGCCTTGTCTACCTGATTGTCTTAAAACCTAATAAAGACCTAGTATCTTATACCATCAAGATCACTTAACTGAAGCAATTCTACCATCTTACTCTATGTGGAGATATCAAACCCACTCATAGATTTAGAAGTAGTATCTCTAACCCTTGATACTTGTCCCTATCTATAATTGAATAGGGGTTATTAAATCCTCTCAAAACCTATGTACCTATATTTGAATAAACCTTAGTATTTCTCTACCAATGATTGTTATTGATTCATCATTACCTGACCAAAAGTGTTCTGTGGTAATTCTAAACTCTACAAACCAAGTAGAATTGGATTTGGCAAATCACCAAATCTGGAGGACCATGAAACCTATATCACCCATTATAGACCACAAAGATTAATCCCTTATAATGTATTTAGATAAATCTTTATGAAGATAAGTAGGAATAAGATTCTGTACATATAAATATCCATTTTAAACCACTACTATTACATTCTTTTAGTGGTAATACAAATCATTTATATAAGATTTTCTTATAGGAAGTAAATCCCTAAAACCCCAAATTATATTTACTTTACTAAAAAAAAGAACCCTTCATATAATTATGAATATCTTATACATAATAAGAAATGCAGGGAAAGTAGTTATAATTCCTTTATACAATAATATTTATAACTTACCAAATTTCTGGATATTTAAATCCTTGAAGAAATTCCAATTAGAAAAGAATTTATTAAAGAAAATAGAAAAAGAATACACAACCAAACTACATCCCATGGCCCTTTTCTTTCCCGCTTAACCGACGCCCACATGCGTCAGCCATCATTGCCCGCTTGCTCCATGTCGGCCCAACGCTGACCCAGGCCCAAGTACCGATTTGTCCACTCTATCGTCGTCGTCTACCTCACGCAGCCGCCGAAGCAGCTGCGTGGCGCGAGCATCGCCGCTCGCCGGCATCAAGATCCGCGCTGTCGTTGCTCGGGGAGGATAAGGAGGCCACGCCGACGCCCTAGCTCATCCTCATCCACTCTCTCTCGCACTCGCTCCCTCTCTTACCCTCTCCACCGAAGGAACCCCAAACCCTATCTCGCCGGAGCTCCGAGAAGCCGCCATTTCCGACATCCTCTCGCACATCTGAAGCCACCATTGCAACCGCCGTGCTGTCCTAGTTCTTCTTGCTGAAGGAATCGGCCGCACGCATTCGTAATCGAGTACAACGTCATCATCTTCATCGGCTCCGACGGGATTTGCCGCCATCCATACCATCACCTCCGGTCACGTACGCCTCTTCCAATGACGCGAGCGTCATCAAGGTGAGTTTCTCGACCCTCTGATCCTATCCACCCTCTACTTCTTCCTCTCAATCGATCCTGCCATAGTCACCTGACACCGACGCCGCTGTCCGCCGTCGATAGCTCTTTTCTGATGACCGAATCACAGCGGCCCAAGCATAATCAAACTTGCCATCATCCCCTCTTTCCAAAACACCGCTCCACAGCCGCGCGCGTGCTCGCATACGCCGTCGCCATCGACCATATAGTGGTGGCCGGCGACCTGACGTCATGCTGACATCACGCTCACGCCACTCCACGCCCAGTTAGCTAATTTGACTAGTCTTTGCTCACGTGGCTGCCCACCTGGCCCTGACCCCATGAGTCAGTGCCTCTGGCTAGGTTAATACTCGGTAATAAAAGTATGTACTTATTTTGGAAATAGATAAAACATTATATATTTAAATATAATTAGTTTCCAGAAATTTAATAAAAGGATTAAATCTGATAAATTCAATATCTTTTATTTTACAATTCAGAAAAATGTATATAATATATCAAAATGCTTAGAAAAATAAAATCTATATTATAAACTTATTATCAGATATTATTGTGTTAACTATTAAAATAATTATTATTTAATAAAGATTTTATAAGTAATAATACTTTGAAAATTCATATTTTAATATTGGTCAATGGGAAAAATATAAATAATGTGCTAAAACTCTTGGAAAAATAAGAACTAAAGTGTAAAACTATTAACTTAAAATATTATATCACTTAAGTAATATTTATTATTTATTTAGTATTTATAAAGTGATAAAATTTGTAAAAATCATATCTTATTATTTAAAAAATCACAAAAATACTTATAATATACCAAAATGATCACAAAAATGAAATCTATATACTAAAAATATCAACTCTCACTTTTGAAGTAAAATAAAAGGTAAAGATCTAATAAATCTTAATTAAACTCTTTTCTTTTATTTTAATTCCTTAAAAATATATAAACCATTACTATTACCATTAGCATTATTTGTTTAAAGTCTAAAAATGTAATAACAAGTTCAAATAATGTTTAATTGAAGTTAACATCAGTCTAACCATTTTAAGATTGTACTTATTAAAACTACCATTTTGAATTTAGTAAATCTTTCTCTCCAAAAATATTTTATCAATTATAAAATCATCAATATTTGAGTATTAATTCTTTTACAAGTTTGGGAATCCACTTTAAAAGCTAAGCAAAGTCTTTAAGTATATAACCTAATGCCATTCCCATGCTTATAGAAATAAATATTAATTCTATAATAGGTAAGTGATTCTACTCACTTATAACTTTAATAAAACACCACCTCATTCAAGTAATAACATTTAAATTCTAACTTTGTGGGATGTGAAGAAGTAAACCATCCACATTGTGGTGCCTTATTTAAAACATGCAAAGTCCCACCACTTATGTTATGATTGTTAATGTACTAATGTTTTCCTCTTTAATAATCTTAGCTAATAAGAAAACCTTAAAGTGTTAGCTTTAAGTTTGAATACTTTTTACTTTGTAAAAGTAATCTTTCCTCAAAAGTTATTCTTTTAACAAACATTAAAAGTAATCTTTAAACACTTCTTTAAAAGCTCTACTTGATTCTTAATCTTGTTTAAGAAGTATTCTAGATATCGTGATTCATTTAAGTGCTTTAATATTGTATGCTACTTGCTATATTTACATATTGTTTCACACACACTCTTACAAGCCTTAATAAGAAGCACAAGTGTGACGCTAGTATAAAAGTGCAACACATTTCTAAAAACTCATTCCTAGTTTCCAAACTCTAGATTAGATAGGACTATTCCGGGAATTCACATTTATCAAATTGCATTACATTACTTATGCATCGTTGCATCTTGCTTATTTAAACATTAGTCCTTACTGGACCAATGATGCTATTTACAGAATTTGGATCTTCTATTGTCTTGAAGATCGTGAGTGCATAATCTTGCAATCATAAAAGGCAAGTTCACAACTTACTCATGTCCTTTGATTATTTTCTATCAAATGCTTGTAACTCAAATGTTGTCATCACCTGCATTCCAAAAAGGTCAGAAAACATTATTTTTATAATGCTATGATTATGGATTATTTACTAGATGGTAATAATCTACTGGTACAGTTCCAATGGTAAAGGAACATCATATCTAGGACTTAACAACCAATGTCACTAGTGATTCTAGCGTCGTGTAATACGCGTTAACCATAAGATTTGGAATGGGACAGAGAAGTCAGTTGTATCTTATTCCTTTCATATGGAGGCAAGATGACCTTATCGTGACGTTGGGATTCCTGGTATGGATCCAACATATGGGTGGACACCCTTATGCCCCACGATTTTGGTATCTAGATTATTTATGAGTGGCTGCAGAGGTATAGTCAGACCTTTTAGGGAGCTTGCAAGGGGTATAACCAACTCATAGAGTCTTCGGGAACTTACCAGGGTTATAGCTTGCCCTATTTGGAGGCTTAACAGAGGTGTAGTCAGCCCCGGAGGATCGTGCAGACATATGGGTCGCAGAGAGGGCAGTGATTGGCTTGGATCTTAGAGTGGGCCCACACTAAGGAAGTGTGGACGAGAATGCAACTCGGTTGTGCAACAAAGCTAAGGTCTCTTGTGGGAAAAGTGACGCACCTCTGTAGAGTGTAAGAATTGTGACATGTTACTCCCTATTCCAGGAAGGAGCTACGAACGCGGCAGGAAAGGAACCCCACGAAGGTTCTGGTCAACATGTGAAGGCTATCGGACATAGTTTTCATAATAAAAGCAATCTTTGAAGAAATGTTTACGAAAACCTGCATTGCCTATGACCTATGGTCTATGGCTGTAGAGATAGTGCATCATAGACTCCTTTTTAGTGAACTTGTTGAGTACGCTCGTACTCAACCGTACCTTCTTAACCCTTGCCAGGTTATAAGCCATTGAAGACGATGTCAACATCAATTTCTGCTCAAGAAACCATCATCGACAACTCAAGTTCTTCAATAAAGTCAATGAAGTTAACATATGCATCAGCTGAAGTAAAGATAAAGTGTCGGTTTAGATAGGAGTAGATTCTCTAGCCATAAAACCTATTTCTATAGAACATTGCAATAATAGCAATGGCAAGCCAAATAGTTTAGATGCTAGTCTTAGTTACTAGATATTTCTGAGTTATTATGTTTGGTTCTTCTTTGTAAGAAGTTCTTTCTCTCTCTTTAACCTAGAGTGTTCACTAGATCTTTTGTAAAGAGTCAAGTTGTAATCTATAGTCATGTCTTGGACCTGTTGTGTTTTTGTTGTACCAATTTGAGGGATGTAATACTAGTGAACGGTGTTTCATTGGTGTTATGTCAACGACTATAGTGTACTACATCATGCAGTGGTATGCTAGGTCACCGCAGCTGGTATCAGAGCATATGCTTTGACCTTAGGATTAAAACCCTTTTAGGAAGATCTGTAGGTTGGATAGTGACTATAGGAGCCATCTTATCTGAACCAAGACTTGTGATGGATATCCACTTGAGGATAAACCTTGTCACACTTAAGTTGGATGTTCTTATCATCTTTCTTAAGGATTAGTTTTATGTATTCTCTAGAGAAATGCCATTTTAGTATCATTCTAAATAGGTATAACATTACTAAGATATCTTAAGTAAGATAAAATATCAAATAAGATTAGGACTAAGATCAGGATACCATGTGGAGTAGTATTAGTGATGGAGTCTATATTTAGAATCCATGGGAAGTAGCAGAATCTTATCACTAGTAGATACCACCATACAACTCAAGTTAGACCATCAGAGTATGTATAGATACAAATGGAAGTAAATCATGTGGCATCCACTTGATAATTCCATGTGATGGAGTATAATTTTGTAAAGAATCATTGATAGTAAGCTAAGAAGAAGTGTTGTCATGGTGAGATTAGCTCTTTAATCTTGATGACTAGGTAAAGCTTAACAAGTTCGTGGTGAGAATAGCTCCAAGACCATGATAAGTCTGTAATTAGGACAAGTGTTTGGTAACTAATCTAGTAATAACAGTAAGTAAAGAACAGTGTAGGTCTATGATAGAAGTTATAGATATTATAACATTACAATAATTTTGGGATTAAGGTAGTAACTACAATGTTGTTAGTAGTTTTGAGAGATCATGTGAGGATAGTTATGATATAATAGAAAGTTAGTAGTCTTTAGTAGTCCCAAAAGAAAAGTAAGTGGTTAGTCAGAACCAAAGTGAGACCACTTTGCTCAAAATTATACTGTTGCACCTGAGAAATTTGGGTAGATATTGAGATGAAGAGTAGTTTAAACCCTAAGTGCTAAGTATCACAAGTAAACCTATACTATGAGGTGTCATATACTACACAGCTAACCTGAATTCTAGAGGTATTATACTCAACTACTATATTCGGGCTTAGAATGGTGTGTGTTATATGTACCACATTTGGATTTTTGGTTTTTTCTTGCATTTTCTTGGTTGACTAGATCTGTGCATGAAGTTTGACTTGATGTGCAAATGCATGTTGCATCATCAAGTTATTACTTGATGTTATAGACCTAGATAGAAAAGGGAATTCGTGTAAGGGAGTGACGAGTTCCGAAGATCAAGTTGAAGACTTGCAAGAAGAAGGAAGCTAAATATAAGGAGTATCAACACTATTTTGAAGGATGGATCAATCCCAACTTATTATTAGTTGGCAACAAGAAGGATTATTAGTGCAGAAAAAGGGGGAGAGCAACATGAAGAATGAACTCAAGTTCACTTAAGATGGGTGATGTTGCTAAGAAGCTAATGAATTAGTTATACCTAGTTCATGGAAGTATCATGAATCAGTACAAAGAAGAAGTTTTGGAATAAAGGTGGTATTCAAGCTCTGGCAACTCAGAGAGAATGTCGTAAGAAGTCAAAAACTCGTAGGGTAATCCATACACATAGGAGGATCCGCAGCTAGTATCCATAGTTGGTATCCGTAGCTGGTATCCTAGCGGTATAGTGAAGTAAGTCATATTTGTGTAATTTAAAGGGTATAAAACTTGGCCTAAGTTAAGTTAGACCTAAGGAAGTATGGAATTAAAAATCGTCTTTCAAGACGCTTCGCGAAATCAGGCCTACTAAAGCAAAAATGTCTAGAAGGTTAAGAGTAAGTCAAGTAATGTTGGAAGATTCCTTTCGGAGATCCACAATTATGTGGATATACCACAGATTCTTTCGTGAGAACTTCCAGAGGTAAAATATAAGCTGGATAGAGACCAATACCTTAACTAAAGGGTATTATACATGTAGTTTATAGACCATTAGGAAACCCCAAGGGGGAGAGTAAACAATAAACACTGAAGTTTTGTTGTCTAACTTTCTGACTAAAGGTTGGAGAAGAAGTATAAAGTTATGATGAGGTTAAGCCTTAATCATGTAAGGTTATAAGAAGTCATCTTATAAAAGTACTCCCTAGAGTAAGTCCGGATGAAAGATAGAAGGAGATATAACTGCTTAACCCTAGTGGACTAGTTATAAGGGGGAAACAGCTGGTAAGTTATCCTTTAGGGTAAAGAGAGTATTCCAAAATAGACCGGTGTAGTGGAATAGGAAAACTGGATTGGTATGGACAAAATGTGTCCACAACCCAATTCTAAGTAGGGCTGTAAGGACATAATCCATGAGATTATAGTAGAAGAAACTGTAGGATAACTTAGAAGTGATAGTGGATATTGTAAAAAATGAAGAGGATTCAAGGAAAAAGATTTGGATACGGGATATCACAATTATCCCCAATTATGATCACAATGGAGTTAAGAAATGTCGTGATCAATACAAGTCAACTCCTCATTCCGAAATGCAAGAGAGTACGAACTTCGGGGACGAAATTTATTTTAAGGGGGAGAGTCTGTAACATCCCAGCATTAGAGCTTAGAAATAAGCTAAACACAGGTGTGTGCATTGCATTCATGCATAGAAAATCCGGATAATTTTCGTGCTTTTGAATAAAACGTGTCAAAGAGATTGAAGATTTTCTTAACTTGGTGGAACTGAAGTAGATCATCAAGTTGACTGCGATAAGTTTCAATATGACATTTGCTAAAACCTTATCTTTGGGTAATATATTTTGATCTAAGGGTAGATCAAATGTAATAAAACTAAGTCACAACACACTACTTAATAAGGAGTACTTGATCTTCTAGAGATCATTACATGGTATTCCATACAACAACTCAAGGATGAATACTTAATGTTCTAAAGATGATATCAAGGTATTGTCTACCACAAACCCTGAATACAAAGTTAAGAATATCACTTAAGTAAAGAAACTCTATAACTAAATCCTGAAACACTTGTTTGCCATAGTTACACTTATCATAGGTACCATGGTAGTTCTTAAACATTAGATCTTATTACAAATAGAGTAGAAAGGGAAGTCAGGCCAAGACCATTTAGCACATATCCTTAATATGATATTAAGAGGTGACATTCCAATTTAACCAAGTCCTAGTGTCTATTGATCATCAATGTGTGTGATCAATGCTTGATCTAGCACTCATTGACTTGTTAACCTTTAGCTTTGACCTATTATGTTAACCTTTCAAAGACGTTAAGTAAATTAATCTGAAGGAAGAACTAGATATGGTTGAGTGTACCATCATCAATGGAATGTGATCCTTAGTGGAGATCAAACCATTTGATGTTGGAGGAGTTAACTCACCCATGAGTTAACTAGAAGCAGTACCTAAACTCAAGGGTTGAGCTAGTAATTGAGGAACTATGAGAAAGCTAGTAGTATTAGTACATTAGATAACAATCTTGTTTGGACAAGTGGATATAGACTTAGAGTAAGCTTGCTTAACAAGATAAGTCTATAGAGAGACTAATACAAGTTTACTACTTAGTTGAGTATAGATCTTGATCAAACAATTAGAAGCCTAAGCTTTGTATGATCAAAGGATGGTGGTCATTATTCTCAAGTCACTTGAGTATAGATGATTAGGTGTTGAAGAAGAGTTGTGAATATACCAAGTTAGGCAAGTCCTAGTAAGCTAAATCATCTAGCTTGATCATTAGAAGTCAAGCTAGAGTATGATGAAGTATTTGATCAGTTGTATGGAGTAGTTAGAGGCATAGTAGCTTAACCAAGTTAATATAAGGACAACTGGTATTATGGGTGTAGTACTATACCTATTTCAAAGGATTGATATCCTTTGTTATGTATAGTGAGGATTGTAGTCTTGCAACCCTTGGAAGAAGTTGCAAGATGGAGTTAAGGAGGTTAATAGATGGAGTTAGTAATATATACATTGATAAGTGCATCAATGGTAGTTTTTTAAGAGGAGTTATATACTAGGAGTAAGGATGTAGTATCGTTTGAGTGACATGACCCTGTCATCATGTGATGATGGATATGGTGAAATCATATGATTGTCCTATTCAGGAAGATGTGATTCTTTGTGAATAAGATAAGAAATATATATGGAGTATATTTAGGAAAGGAATTCCTTATCTAAAGATAACCTTGGTGAGGTATTAAGGTAAGGATTCTTTAGAAGCCTTAACCAAGAATATATCAAGCCATGACAAGACCCATGTCTACTGTATTCAAGACCCTAGAATCAAATGGATAGTGAAACCATTTCCTATTCCTAGGTAACTATTGAACAATACCTCTTGGATAACTAAAGTTTCCAAGAGGTAATTAGAGAACCAGGTGAGTGTTTGAGAAGCCTTGTCTACCTAATTGTCTTAAAACCTAATAAAGACCTAGTCTCTTATACCATCAAGATCACTTAAGTGAAGCAATTATACCATCTTACTCTATGTGGAGATATCAAATCCACTCAAAGATTTAGAAGTAGTATCTCTAAACCTTGATCCTTGTCCCTATCTATAATTGAATAGGGGTTATTAAATCCTCTCAAAACCTATGTACCTATATTTGAATAAATCTTATTATTTATCTACCAATGATTGTTATTGGTTCATCATTACCTAACCAAAAGTGTTTTGTGGTAATTCTAAACTTTACAAACCAAGTAGAATTGGATTTGGCAAATCACCAAATCTGGAGGACCATGAAACCTATATCACCCATTATGGACCACAAAGATTAATCCCTTATAATGTATTTAGATAAATCGTTTATGAAGATAAGTAGGAATAAGATTCCGTACATATCAATATCCATTTTAAACCACTACTATTACATTCTTTTAGTGGTAATACAAATCATTTGTATAAGATTTTCTTATAGGAAGTAAATCCCTAAAACCCTAAATTATATTTACTTTACTAAATAAAAGAACCCTTAATATAATTATGAATATCTTATACACAATAAGAAATGCAGGTAAAGTAGTTATAATTCCTTTATACAATAATATTTATAACTTACCAAATTTCTGGATATTTAAATCCTTGAAGAAATTCCAATTAGAAAAGAATTTATTGCAGAAAACAGAAAATCGAAATAGAAAAAGAATACACAACCAAATTGCAGCCCATGGCCAATTTCTTTTGCGCTTAACCGCCGCCCACGTGCGTTAGCCGCCGTTGCCCGCTCGCTCCGTGTCGGCCCAACGCTGGCCCTGGCCCAAGTACCGAATTGTCCACTATATCATCGTCGTCTACCTCACGCAGCCGCCAAAGCAGCTGCGTGGCACGAGCGCCGCCGCTCGCCAGCGTCAAGATCCGCGCTGTCGTCGCTCGGGGAGGATAAGGAGGCCATGCCAATGCCCTCGCTCATCCTCATCCACTCTCTCTCGCACTCGCTCCCTCTCTTACCCTGTCCATTGAAGGAACCCCAAACCCTAGCTCGCCGGAGCTCCGAGAAGCTACCATTTCCGACATCCTCTTGCACATCTGAAGCCATCGTCGCAATCGTCGTGTTGTCCTGGTTCTTCTCACATAAGGAATTGGCCGCATGTAATCATAATTGAGTACAACATCATCATCTACATCGGCTCCGACGGGATTCGGTGCCATCCATACCATCGCCTCTAGTCACGTACGCCTCTTCCGATGATGGGAGCGTCATCAGGGTGAGTTTCTCGAATCTCTGATCCTCTCCACCCTCTACTTCTTCCTCTCAATCGATCCCGCCACGGTCACCCGACACCGACGCCGCTGTCCGCCATCGATAGCTCTTTTCCGATGACCGAATCACAGCGGCGCAAGCATAATCAAACTCGCCGTCATCCCCTCTTTACAAAACACCGCTCCACAGCCCCGCACGCACTCGCATACGCCGTCTCCGTCGACCATCTGGTGGTGGCCGATGAGCTGACGTCACGCTCACGCCAATCCACGCCTAGTCAACTAATTTGACTAGTCTTTGCTCACATGGCTGCCGACGTGGCCTGGCCCCATGGGTCAGTGGCTCTGGCTAGGTTAATACTCGGTAATAAAAGTATGTACTTATTTAGGAAATAGATAAAACATTATAGATTTAAATATAATTAGTTTCCAGAAATTTAATAAAAGGATTAAATCTTATAAATTCAATATCTTTTATTTTACAATTCAGAAAAAATGTATATAATATATCAAAATGTTTAGAAAAATAAAATCTATATTATAAACTTATTATCAAATATTATTGTGTTGACTATTAAAATAATTATTATTTAATAAAGATTTTATAAGTAATAATACTTTGAAAATTCATATTTTAATATTGGTCAATGGGAAAAATATAAATAATATGCTAAAATTCTTGGAAAAATAAGAACTAAAGTATAAAGTTATAAACATAAAATATTATATCACTTAAGTAATATTTATTATTTATTTAGTATTTATAAAGTGATAAAATTTGTAAAAATCATATCTTATTATTTAAAAAATCACAAAAATACTTATAATATACCAAAATGATCACAAAAATGAAATCTACATACTAAAAATATCAACTCTCACTTTTGAAGTAAAATAAAAGGAAAAGATCTAATAAATCTTATTTAAACTCTTTTATTTTATTTTAATTTCTTAAAAATATATAAATCATTACTATTACCTTTAGCATTATTTGTTTGAAGTCTAAAAATGTAATAACAAGTTCAAATGATGTTTAATTGAAGTTAACTTCAGTCTAACCATTTTAAGATTGTACTTATCAAAACTACCATTTTGAATTAAGTAAATATTTCTCTCCAAAAATATTTTATCAATTATAAAATCATCAATATTTGAGTATTACTTCTTTTACAAGTTTGGGAATCCACTTTAAAAGCTTAGAAAAGTCTTTAAGTATATAACCTAATGCCATTCCCATGTTTATAGAAATAAATATTAATTCTATAATAGGTAAGTGATTCTACTCACTTATAACTTTAATAAAACACCACCTCATTCAAATAATAACATTTAAATTCTAACTTTGTGGAATGTGAAGAAGTAAGCCATCGACAATGTGATGCCTTATTTAATACATGCAAAGTTCCACCACTTATGTTATGATTGTTAATGTAGTAATGTTTTCCTCTTTAATAATCTTAGCAAATAAGAAAAGTTTGAATACTTTTTACTTTGTAAAAGTAATCTTTCCTCAAAAGTTATTCTTTTAAGGAACATTAAAAGTAATCTTTAAACACTTCTTTAAAATCTCTACTTGATTCTTCATCTTGTTTAAGAAGTATTCTAGATACCATGATTCATTTAAGTGCTTTAATATTGTATGCTACTTGCTATATTTACATATTGTTTCACACACGGTCTCACAAGCCTTAATAAGAAGCACAAGTGTGAAGCTAGTATGAAAGTGCAACACATTCCTAAAAACCCATTCCCAGTTTCCAAACTCTAGATTAGATAGGACTATTCCGGGAATTCACATTTATCAAATTGCATTACAATACTTATGCATCGTTGCATCTTGCTTCTTTAAACATTAGTCCTTACCGGACCAATGATGCTATTTACAGAATTTGGATCTTCTATTATCTTGAAGATCGTGAGTGCATAATCTTGCAATCACAAAAGGCAAGTTCACAACTTGCTCATGTCCTTTGATTATTTTCTATCAAATGCTTGTAACTCAAATGTTGTCATCACCTGCATTCCAAAAAGGTCAGAAAACATTATTTTTATAATGCTATGATTATGGATTATTTACTAAATGGTAATAATCTACTGATACAGTTCCAGTGGTAAAGGAACATCATATCTAGGACTTAACAACCAATGTCACCAGTGATTCTAGCGCCGTGTAATACGCGTTAACCATAAGATTTGGAATGGGATAGAGAAGTCAGTTGTATCTTCTTCCTTTCATATGGAGGCAAGATGACCTTATCGTGACATTGGGATTCCTGGTATGGATCCAACATATGGGTGGGACCCTTAGGCCCCATGATTTTGGTATGTAGATTATTTATGAGTGGCTGTCGGAGGTATAGTCGGACCTTTTAGGGAGCTTTCCATGGGCATCACCAACTCATAGAGTCTTTGGGAACTCACCAGGGTTATAGCTTTCCCGAGTTGGAGGCTTAACGGAGGTGTAATCAACCCTAGAGGATGGTGCAGACATATGGGGTCGCGGAGAGGGCAGTGATTGGCTTGGATCTTAGACTAGGCCCCACACCAAGAAAGTGTGGATGAGAATGCAACTCGATTGTGCAACAAAGCTAAGGTCTATTGTGGGAAAAGTGACGCACCTCTAAAGAGTGTAAGAATTGTGACATGTTACTCCTTGTTCCGGGAAGGAGCTACGAACGCGGTAGGAAAGGAACCCCACGAAGGTTCTGGTCAACCCGTGAAGGCTGTCGGACATAGTTTTCAGAATAAAAGCAATTTTTGAATAAATTTTTATGAAAACCTGCATTTCCTATTACCTATGGTCTGTGGCTGTAGAGATAGTGCATCATACACTCCTTTTTAGTGAACTTGCTGAGTATGCTCGTACTCAACCATACCTTCTTAACCCTTGCTAGGTTATAAGCCATTAAAGATGATGTCAAAATCAATTTCTGCTGAAGAAACCATCAACGGCAACTCAAGTTCTTCAATAAAGTCAATGAAGTCAACATATGCATCAGCTGAAGTAAAGATAAAGTGTCGGTTTAGATAGGAGTAGGTTCTCTAGACATAAAACCTATTTCTATAGAGCATTGCAATAATAGCAATGGCAAGCCAAATAGTTTAGATGCTAGTCTTAGTTACTAGATATTTCTGAGTTATTATGTTTGGTTCTTCTTTGTAAGAAGTTCTTTGTCTCTCTTTAACCTACAGTGTTCTCTGGATCTTTTGTAAAGAGTCGAGTTGTAATCTATAGTCATGTCTTGGACCTGCTGTGTTTCTATTGTACCACTCTAAGGTATGTAATACTACTGAACGGCGTTTCATTAGTGTTATGTCAACGACTATAGTGTACTACATCATGCAGTGGTATGCTGGGTCACCGCAGTTGTCCCCTAAAAACGAGCTATCTACAATCTGACTATTAGGGGAAACTCCCCGTTCCGGTGAAACTGGGGTGTTTATTGTCACAACATGTTCCCAAACATGGTTTTACATCTTCCTATTACCTAACCAAGCACAAAACAAGAAAGAGCTACACCGGGCTACCCCTGTCAGAAGAAAGTCTGTGGGGGTAGACGATCCCGGGCCCGCGGATCAGGGTTTCGCAGGAAACCACGCTCCAAAGCATCGGAACACCTCCAAACCATGCATGTGACCCTAGAATGTGTAATAAAGTGTGGTGGCATGCTCAAACCTCCAAAACCTGGTTCCCAAGCATGCCCCCTTCGCAGACATGTGATGTCTCCTAAAAACAAACTGTCTACAATCTAACTATTAGGGGGAATCTCCCCGTTCCGGTTAAACCGAGGTGTTTCTTGTCACAACATGTTCCCAAACATGGTTTTACATCATCCTATGACCTAACCAAGCCCAAAACAAGAGAGAGTTACACCGGGCTACCCCTGTCAGAAGAAAGTCTATTGGGGTAGACGATCCGGGGCCCGCGGATCAGGGTTTCGCGGGAAACCACGCCCCAAGGCATCGGAACACTTCCAAACCATGCATGTGACCATAGCAAGTGTAATAAAGTGTGGTGGCATGCTCAAACCTCCAAAACCTGGTTCCCAAGCGTGACCCCCTTCGTAGACATGCGCTGTCCCCTAAAAACAAATTGTCTACAATCTGACTATTAGTGGGAAACTCAGCCATTCCGGTGAAACGGGGGAGTTTATCATCACAACATGTTCCTAAACATGGTTTTACATCTTCCTATGACCTAACCAAGCCCAAAACAAGAGAGAGCTACACCGAGATACCCATGTCAGAAGAAAGTCTAGGGGGTAGATGATATGAGGCCCGCGGATCAGGGTTTCGCAGGAAACCATGCTTCGGGGCATCAGAACACCTCAAACCATGCATGTGACCCTAGCATGTGTAATAAAGTGTGGTGGCATGCTCAAACCTCCAAAACCTGGTTCCCCAGCGTGACCCCCTTCGTAGACATGCGTTGTCCCCGAAAAACAAACTGTTTGCAATCTGACTATTAGGGGTATACTCAGCCTTTCTGGTGAAACCGGGGTGTTTCGTGTCACAACATATTCCCAAACATGGTGTTACATCATCCTATGACCTAACCAAGCCCAAATAAAGAGAGAGCTACACTGGGCTACCCATGTCAAAAGAAAGTCTAGGGGGGTAGACGACCCGGGGCCTGCGGATCAGGGTTTCGTAGGAAAAAGCGCTTCGAGGCATCGGAACACCTCCAAACCATGCGTGTGACCCTAGAATATGTAATAAAGTGTGGTGGCATGCTCAAACCTCCAAAACCTGGTTCCCAAGTGTGACCCCCTTCGCAGACATGCGATGTCCCCTAAAAACGAACTTTCTAGAATGTGACTATTAGGGGAAGCTCAGCCTTTTTGGTGAAACCGGGGTTTTTCTTGTCACAACATGTTCCCAAACATGGTTTTACATCATCCTATCACCTAACCAAGCCCAAAACAAGAGAGAGCTACACCGGGCTACCCCTGTCAGAAGAAAGTCTATGGGGGTAGACGATCCGGGGCCCACGGATCAGGGTTTCGTAGGAAGAAGCACTTCGGGGCACCAGAACACCTCCAAACCATGCATGTGACCATAGTATGTGTAATAAAGTGTGGTGGCATGCTCAAACCTCCAAAACCTGGTTCCCAAGCGTGACTCCCTTCGCAGACATGCGTTGTCCCTAAAAACAAACTGTCTGCAATCTGACTATTAGGGGGAAACTCCCCGTTCCGGTGAAACTGGGTGTTTCTCTTCACAACATGATCCCAAACATGGTTTTACATCTTCCTATGACCTAACCAAGCCCAAAACAAGAGAGAGCTACACCGAGTTACCCCTGTCAGAAGAAAGTGTACGGGGGTAGACGATCCGGGGCCCGCGGATCAGGGTTTCGCAGGAAACCCCGCTCCAAGGCATCGGAACACCTCCAAACCATGCATGTGACCCTAGAATGTGTAATAAAGTGTGGTGGCATGCTCAAACCTCCAAAACCTGGTTCCCAAGCATGACCCCCTTCGCAGACATGCGTTGTCCCCTAAAAACGAACTATCTGCAATGTGACTATTAGGGGGAAACTCCGCCTTTCCGGTGAAACCGGGGTGTTTCTTGTCACAACATGTTCCTAAACATGGTTTTACATCATCCTATGACCTAACCAGGCCCGAACAAGAGAGAGCTACACCAGGCTACCCCTGTCAGAAGGAAGTGTATGGGGGTAGACGATCCGGGGCCTATGGATCAGGGTTTCATAGGAAACCATGCTTCGAGGCATCGGAACACCTCCAAACCATGCATGTGACCATAGTATGTGTAATAAAGTGTGTTGGCATGCTCAAACCTCCAAAACCTGGTTCCCAAGCGTGACCCCCTTCGTAGACATGCGCTGTCCCCTAAAATCGAACTGTCTGCAATGTGACTATTAGGGGGAAACTCAGCCTTTCCGGTGAAACCGTGGTGTTTGTTGTCACAACATGTTCCCAATCATGGTTTTACATCATCTTATGACCCAACCAAGCCCAAAACAAGAGAGAGATACACCGGGCTACCCCTGTTAGAAGAAAGTCTAGGGGGTAGACGATCTGGGCCTACAGATCAGGGTTTCGTAGGAAGAAGCGCTTCGGGGCATCGGAACACCTACAAACCATGCATGTGACCATAGCATGTGTAATAAAGTGTGGTGGCATGCTCAAACCTCCAAAACCGGGTTCCCAAGCATGACCCCCTTCGCATACATGCGTTGTCCCCTAAAAACGAAGTGTCTGCAATCTGACTATTAGGGGGGACTCCCCGTTCCGGTGAAACTGGGTGTTTCTTGTCACAACATGATCCCAAACATGGTTTTACATCTTCCTATGACCTAACCAAGCCCAAAACAATAGAGCTACACCGGGTTACCCCTGCCAGAAGAAAGTCTACGGGGGTAGACGATCCGGGGCCCGCGGATCAGGGTTTCGCAGGAAACCACGCTCCGAGGCATCGAAACACATCCAAACCATGCATGTGACCCTAGAATGTGTAATAAAGTGTGGTGGCATGCTCAAACCTCCAAAACCTGGTTCCCAAGCGTGACCGCCTTCGCAGACATGCGTTGTCTCCTAAAAACGAACTGTCTGCAATGTGACTATTAGGGGAAACTCAGCCTTTCCGGTGAAACCGGGGTGTTTCTTGTCACAACATGTTACCAAACACGGTTTTACATCATCCTATGACCTAACCAAGCTCAAAACAAGAGAGAGGTACACTGGGTTACCCATGTCAGAAGAAAGTCTATGGGGGGTAGACGATCCGGGGGCCGCGGATCAGGGTTTCGTAGGAAGAAGCGCTTTGGGGTATCAGAACACCTCTAAACCATGCATGTGACCCTAGCATGTGTAATAAAGTGTGGTGGCATGCTCAAACCTCCAAAACCTGGTTCCCAAGTGTGACCCCCTTCGTAGAGATGCGTTGTCCCCTAAAAACAAACTGTCTGCAATCTGACTATTAGGGGGAACTCCCCGTTCTGGTGAAACCGGGGTGTTTCTTGTCACAACATGTTCCCAAACATGGTTTTACATCATCCTATGACCTAACCAAGACCAAAAAAAGAGAGAGCTACACCGGGCTACCCCAGTCAGAAGAAAGTCTAGGGGGGTAGATGATCCGGGGCCACGAACCAGGGTTTCGTAGGAAGAAGCGCTTCGGGGCATCGAAACACCTCCAAACCATGCATGCGACTCTAGCATGTGTAATCAAGTGAGGTGGCATGCTCAAACTTCCAAAACCTGGTTCCCAAGTGTGACCCCCTTCGCAGACATGCGATGTCCCCTGAAAACAAACTCTCTACAATCTCACTATTAGGGGGAACTCCTCTTTCTGGTGAAACCGGGATGTTTCTTGTCACAACATGTTCCCCAGCATAGTTTTACATCATCCTATGACCTAACCAATCCCAAAAACCAGAGAGAGCTACACCGGGCTACCCCTGTCAGAAGAAAGTCTACGGGGGTAGACGATTCGAGGCCCACGGATCGGGGTTTTGTAGGAAGAAGCACTTCGGGGCATCGGAACACCTCCAAACCATGCATCTGACCATATAATGTGTAATAAAGTGTGGTGTCATGCTCAAACCTCCAAAACCGGGTTCCCAAGCGTGACCCCCTTCGCAGACATGCGTTGTCCCCTAAAAACGAACTGTCTCCAATCTGCCTATTAGGGGAAACTTAGCCTTTCCGGTGAAACCGGGGTGTTTCTTGTCACAACATGCTCCTAAACATGGTTTTACATCTTTTAGTGACCTAACCAAGCCCAAAAAGAGAGAGATACACCGGGATACCCCTGTAGAATTAAGTCTAGGGGGTAGACGATCCGAGGCCCGCAGATCAGGGTTTCGCAGTAAACCACGCTTCAGGGCATCAGAACACCTTCAAACCATGCATGTGACCCTAGAATGTGTAATAAAGTGTGCTGGCATGCTCAAACCTCCAAAACCTGGTTCCCAAGCATGACCCCCTTCGCAGACATGCGTTGTCCCCTAAAAACGAACTGTCTACAATGTGACTATTAGGGGGAAACTCAGCCTTTCCGGTGAAACCGTGGTGTTTCTTGTCACAACATGTTCCCAAACATGGTTTTACATCATCTTATGACCCAACCAAGCCCAAAACAAGAGAGATCTACACCGGGCTACCCCTGTTAGAAGAAAGTCTAGGGGGGTAGATGATCTGGGGACCGTAGATCAGGGTTTCATAGGAAGAAGCGCTTCGGGGCATCAGAACACCTACAAACAATGCATGTGACCATAGCATGTGTAATTGTAACACCCTCTAATCGGACCTACGCAATGTTTAGCCCTTTCCACCAAACCCGCATAGAAACGATTCAAGGATGCCCACCAGGCACTTTCGTGCGGGTGGAAAACGAAGTAATACCATTACACAACAGTCCTCGATGGGACCCACAGAACAGATATATATATACAACACGACTCCAAGAGTCAAGAATACATCTATACAATACAAAGATCCAAATCACCTTGAAAACGATACAGTGTTCGAGTACGGACAAGATGCAAATTGGGCTAAGAGCCCTGAAGAATAACCAATGGCGTCCATAATCCTGCCCAGGCCAAGCCAAAAGGGTAACCCTGCTAACGACGTCGATCTCAACCTGCTAAAACAAAAGGGGTGCCGACAAAGGGCAAAGGAAAAAGAGGAGCGTCGATCGAGGCGATACAGCGAGGCTAGAATTGTGGCTCTCGCCTACATAGGTATGGTGGCTGAAGCGGCGACAATGCACTCAACAACCTATAGAGACTCGATACAACTGGCGGTTATCAGAGAGGGATAAGAAAGACCTATTCGGATCCAACCTGAAGCTAACACCAAACAAACCCATCCTGGTATTTCCCCCTCGAGAACAAACGAGGAAGTCGGGCGAAGGAACTCACACAGTTGGCAATTTTACTCATTTCATTATAGTTGCAGCAATTACTAATCGGATATAGATAGCATGAGTCATCCTGATAGCATAAGTAGTGGGCAGTTTTAATCACCATTCCGTTGTAGTTGGAACATTTACTAATCAGATATAATTGTCCCGAGGAATCCCAAAACCCCACAGTGGTTGGCACTTTTATCACATTCCATTGGAGTTGTAATACTTACTAGGCAGGTATAGTATGACACAGATCACCACAGATCCACCAGTTGTTGGCATTTTTATTATCCATTCCATTATAGTTGCATCTGCTTACTAGTCACATATTAAGTCAAATTTATAGCACTACTTTAGTTATGCTTGTCTATGATCGAGATACTGTGCTCCAAGTCGTCCATAACCGCGGACACGGCTTTCAGAAAGTTTTACCCTGCAGGGGTGCACAAATAGCAACACACACTCGATCAACCTCGGAAAAACCAACTCAAAACCCAACGAGGCTTTCACGACAAAGCGATCACAGGATTCATAAATATTTCAGGGGGCCACCCCATTAAGCTACCAAGAACGGTTGGCGGCTCGAGAGCGGACCCAAGGTTTGCGCCAATGGCTGTAAACGACTGGGAACCCGAAAGTGTGACTGGGCTTGTCGATACCATGAAAACACTCCGCAATCCTAAATAGTACAGGTGCTCCACGCACAATCGTAAATAAAGCAGTAAAGCATGGCATAAGTACAGGATAGTAATAAAGCCCCAAACTACTTTGTGGCCCAAGAAATAGAAATGAATCAAGCTCTCGCTCAGGGGGGTCCATAAGGCCTCCCGGATGTGGATAGTGCGAAAAATCAAGGAACAGGTATCAAGTACTCGGGGTCCTACGGGACACAAGTGAGCGTGGAAGAACCAAATAACATCTATTGCCCACCGATGCCTCTACATTAGTTATATCTAGCATTTTAATAGTTGTATTTAAAGTCATGATCATCTCCACCACTAAAAATCTCCACCATAAACATCTGCCAGCATACCAACAACTGTGGTACTTGACAACATGAGATCGCACCTGAGCAAGCATCTACGACTCGCAAGGCCAGCTATCTACCAGACACAGGTAATAGGAGGTGTCCAAGGCAATATAGAGGCTGCACGGGATATAACTGGTGTTCGGAAACTAAAGCATCGTGACACGAATAGCAATAGATCAACAGGGGGAAATAAAGACTATAAATGCAAAATAGGTAGAAAGGGGGAGAGATGCTCGCCTGGGAAACACTATCGACGGATCATATCCGGAGAACTTGTCGATACTCGCATCCACTCATCGGCCTAATCCGCGAAGAAGCAAACACTAGAAGAAACACCGGATGCAATATTTAATACTACGGCAGAAGATCCGACATGCTTATGACATGATGCATGGCATGGCACAGATGCGATGCAATTAGGCAGTGTTAAGCGGAACCGGGGTCCCGACAATTAATTAAATGATTCATGTTGTTTAGCTACCCTGCAATTTAAAGGTTGTGTTAACAAGGCAACACATGGCATCGGTTCGCTACACCAATTTAAATGGAGTCCGGAATAAGACTAGAATAGCCCGCATATAGACTCCATATTCAATTATGAGGTGAATCGGCATAATGCCCCCAACCCACGTGATATGCATGTGAGATGAACAATTAATATGCAATAATTCATGTATATGTCCATTTATAGAATAGGGCTTGGATAAAGGGGTCACACATTAGGGGCGAAGGTCTTGGTTCCAGGGGTTCGGGTTCGACAGGGTCTTCGGATTCGTGAAGGAGATCATGGCGTTCTGAGGTGAAGGTCTAGGCGTGCCGAGGGTTCGGTCTTCGAATCTTGGTCGGGTCGCCGGTAGATCTTGGTGTCCAGGGCTGCTCCGGTTACGGGGGTCTTGACGCTCCGTGAGGTAGATCTTGGCGTCTCGGCGTGGTCCCTAGGGTTTTGTCCGTATGGATGTCGATTTTTGTCGCCCCAAAGGTCTTGATAGGTCCATAACACGGAGGCCACCGATTGCGAAGATCTTGTGAGCCTTGGAAAGTTCTCGGCACCAAATGGCAGTACCTATCTCTCCAAAAAGCCACAATGATGCAGGCTCACACCTGAGCAGCAACAGGCTGGTCACATACATGTGGGCACGCACAGGGCAAAAATAGCACCTCGCACGCACGGGGAGGTCGACGGCGGACCGCGGCACGACGGCTGGTGGTGCGGCACCAAGCGGAGAGCAGGAGGCCAGGGCGACGGAGGCGGGCCCGCTGTCGGAGCGGGTCGGTGTTGCTCTGTCGTGGTGGTGGCACGGCAGATGCCATGGGTAGGCTAAAGTATGGGGCCAATGGACGCTAGTGGGATCTGGGGAGGGAAGATGCAACTGTCTTTACACTCAAGCTGCCAAAGTGATGAACTTTATTTCTCTCTTGATGGGTTACAAGTGCCCCTTGAGCTGCTTAGGGGGGGACAATGTGAATCTCCCCAGCCTAACGGTGCTCTCTTTTTCCCCCTCCTCCCTCAGGGTCCAAACCTCCCCTTATAAAGGGGTGCCTTGGGTGCCCTTAGGGCTGACGAGGCAAGCATATTCGTGGAATATGCTTGTCCCAAAATAGTAGTTCGGCGGCCTCCTTTCCCTGTCGCCCTTCTAATGACGGCAAGGCTCTAGTGGCCCCCCTCCTGCGTGCCTCGGGCTTCAGGACTGTCACCTTGACCTCCTTCGCCCCTCGACGCCGTGCATCCTTGTCTCTTGTGCTTGGCCATGTCACGATTCCTTCTAGCGCAGCTATACTTTGACCACAGGCTTCTCCTTCTCTGCAAGCTTCATATCACTCGGCCTTACCTTGTGTTACTCGGCTCGTTCCTTACCTGCATGAAGATCATTTGGGTAACCCGGCCGATTTTCTCATTAACTCGGCCGGGTAACTACCTGATACCTATACATGGGCTTCTTGCCTCCGTTCATCGGCCGACATATCCATGATTCGGCCGACCTAGGTCAGAGCTTCGAAACCAGACGGGACGACTGTCTTTCCCCGCCTCGACCTACCCGAGGTTAACCCCGACATTAGTCCCCGGCTGGTGTGGCCCTGACAATAGCTTTGGCCGGGTTATATCAGCTTCATTACTTTCTTAAGTCTTGTTTCCGAGCTATGGCCTTGTCCGAGGTTTCCTCGTTCCTTCCATCGTACGCCACGTCCTACGCATCACCCCATCATTGCTCTTCTAGTTTTTAGGTCCTTCTACAGTGCTTACTGACAAGCTTGATGAACCTGCCTCTGCTGCGCCTTGTGACGCCTCGTCAATGCCGCTTCCCTCGGGATCGTAACCACTTTTCTTTGTTCTGGCGTTGGTGTGGCTCCACTTACCGTCAGGCGTATGCTGTTCCCACGATCTACACGGGCAATCGCCACACCCACGATCCCACTCCTGCTCGTGGCTTGACTATACTGAGGAGAAACGCACCAGGTTCATCTTTCCTTATCGCCATGGCCCGCTCTCCTTCTTCCCTTCGCCTGCGTGTTCTCTTGCCGCTCCGCCGTTCATCCGCCAGAGCCTCCGCCGGTGAGGATTCCGCCGCCGTTCGCCGCGCTCTCACGGCTGTGCTCCGCCACGGTGAGTCCTTTCGACCATCTTGCCCTGATCTTGCCCTAGATCGATCCGCTCCGTCAATGCTTTCGGCGGTTCCTCCTCTCTTCGCCATTGTTTTCGTGCTAAGTTCCGACGGGCCTTGTAGCTCTAAGCTCCTCCGCCGCCAGTTTTTCCTCCGCGATCTCTCCGCGCACCCATGTCTAGTTCGCTTAGCGGTGCTCTTGTTGAGGACGATGACGCTGCTCGGGCCCGGCGTGGATCGTGGCAGGGCTCTTGATCACGCCCGTGAGATTGAATGGCTCATCCGAACTCGACGGATTCCTGCCGAGGTTTCCTGCCGTCTACCCGGCAGCGAATCCTCTCCAGTTCTCAGAGAGGGCGAGTATGTGGTCTTCATGTCTCACTTCGCCATGCTTCAGTCTCCTCTCAGCGATTTCGCTTAGGGAATTCCTTGATTACTTCGCCTTCACCGCACCACCTTCCCGCTAACGCCATAGCTTCTCTTCGCTTTCATCTCCGCCGGAGGGTTACTTGACTGTGGCGTCGATTGCATGTCTGGTCGAAGTTCTTCCAGATCCGCTCCAACGTCGTTCCCGACAAATCTCGCATCCTTCCGAAGTTGCTCACCCAATGTGGGCGGCGTCTATTACACCTCGGAGGAAATCCGTGTTCCCCGTGTCACCGGGTTGAGTCATGCAAGAAATGGCACAAATCATTCTTCTATGTCAAGAACAGAGGGGCGGAAGACAAGATTCGGCTCCCTCCATTCTCAATTGGCCCACCTTCCAAAGTGAATTGGCTCTATAATCCGAGGAAAACTCATGCCCTGGCCGAGGCCTTCGAGACTCGGCTAAAAGAGTTGATCCGGCCGGTTGTCTTGGCGAAGACCTGATGGCAACTTTTATTAGTAGCCGGATCTGCCCTTCCAGCCGGACCCACAAGCTATGCTACATGAGTGGTCCTCTTGACCCTAACCGAGTCTCGACCGTGGAGTTGGACAATTACCTTATTCATAAGCGCGTCCGAGCTATCTTCAAGACTGAGATGCCTGAGGATTGGTCTTGGGGGTTAAAACCATTCACCCACGACCGTCCGCCTCCCGAGGTATGCCTAATCTCCATTACTCTATCTTTCCTCAGTTCCTAGAGACTGGTTTACATGATTTTCTTTCTCCTTGTCCTGCAGAGGTTCGCAGAAGAATGAGGACGCCGGTTCTGCAGCCCCTTGGCCCGCAGACAGAGTACCTTGATATCGGGCGAGCCGGACTCGAGGAGTTCGTCCCTAAGTCGGATCCTGCCCGGCTCGAGCTCATGGCAACACTTCAGCGCAAGAGGAGGAAGGTGATTCGGACGAGGTCCAAATTCTTGAGGTAGTTGCCGCCATGCCTATTTCTTATGCATTTCCGGCTTCTACTTTCCCAGCTAATCCGGCCGGTCAGGTTCACGACGCCGAACCTATTGCTTCCCGGCCTCCCGTTACCTCGGGGAAGCGCGGGGCTCCTGCTAGTGCCTCGGAGGCGGTTCCTAAGAAGCGAATAAAGAAATCCGCTCCGAATCCTCCCAGGCGCAAGACTATGCCCGGGGTTGCTGGGTAAGTTCTTTTGCCTATATTTCTTGTTTCTCTCTTTCTGTCTCCCATACCGACGAATCTTCTTTCTTATTTTTGCAGCGCTCCTTTGTCTGTTAAACCCGGCGGTCCTAGTATGACTAGCCGTCCGATTCGGCCGCCATCTCCTCCTCCCGCTGATGACACCCGAATTCCTAGTCCTATTCGTCCTGCTTCTCCCCCCCATCCAAATACGTCGCTGTTCGTCAGGATGCCCCGAGGCCTCTTCCATTGATCTGGATCCGATCCGCCCTCCAATGTTTTCGTTGAGCCAGCTGTCCCTCTATGGGCCCCAGCGTACCATTGAGCCTCCATCTACTCGGCAGTTTCTACGGTCGTCCCGACCTTGGCCGAAAAGGTCGTTGCCCCGGCGCCCTCTGCAAGCTTATCCTCCGCTGGTCCTAAGGACTCCGTCCCCACTTCGGAGGCGCAACTTCCTGCTGACGCCTCTTCTAAGGAGAAACGTGTTATTGCCGTCAAGACTTCTTCTCAGAAAGGTCTTGCCGGCTCTTCTCAGCCGAGTATTGCAGACGCGCTGCGTAAGGGAGCTGCATCTGCCAAAGTCATCGTTTACCTCGCCACCGCAGCCAGCTCGCTCTTCATAAGAGCCCCGCGATCCGTGTGGTCGGACCGCCGCCCGGTAAAGTTTAACTCGGACAGCTAGCGGAACAGCCTTGGAGCGCTTAGTTGAGTATGCCAATAATCGGAATGTCGATCAATTTGAGGGTAATCCAGCCAACCAACCTTTCCAAATTTTCTCGACATCACGGCCGTTTTGACCATGCTGCCGCTTTATCATTGATACCAACAAGATGAATGCGTAATTATTTTATCTCTGAGTCTTAAATTATTCTCCAGATGTTACCATATTCTCTAGTCCCCGAAACTTGCAAGGAAATAACTTGTTGTATGCTTGGAAGTTTGACTTAATTTTATTTCCAAGGTTTGTTAGTCCGGCCATCTAGTTCATAGTTTATTCGGACTTGGTGTAGCTTTGAATATCCATCCACCTAGAGCCGAGTTAAGCCCTTCTTGACTTGGATCCGCATAGCTTTGAATATCCACCACCTATAGCGAATTAAGCTTTGCTTGATTCGGATCTAGTTTAACTTTGAAGATCTAGCCACCTAGATCTCGAGTCTAATCCTTCTTGACTCGGATCTAGTATAGCTTTGAATATCCAGCCACCTAGAAAGTGAGCTTTGCTTGATTCGGATCTAGTTTAGCTTTTAATATCCAGCCACCTAGAGCCGAATTAAGCTTTGCTTGATTTGGATCTGGTATAGCTTTGAATATCCAGCTACCTAGAGCCGAATTAAGCTTTGCTCGATTCGGATCTAATTTAGCTTCTACTTGTTGTTTTATCATTTTGCTCCATTGCTCATGTTGCACATGACCGACGGACCCCGAGTTCGAGGTTGCTTTTTCGCACCGCAAGTCGGAAGAGAAGTACGAGAAAGTTCGCCCGTGGCAAAGAAGGTCGGTAAGTCGATAGTTTGTTTTCCTTATTTCCACCTTTCTCATATACTCGTCCGCGGAATGCCGGCTTACTTCTTGTTGAATAGGTAATATCAATAACCTCAATATCCGCCTTTGAAAAGAAGATCAAGACCTTGGAAGGTTAGTTTCCTTTCTACTTTACTCCTTCTCCTTTTAGTATCTATGCTAAGTTTCCTTATGCGTTGGGCTGTGGTAAAGCCGAGTTGCAAGACTTTGCAAAGGTCGCAACAAGATTGCATGCCCATGCTCGACGTGATGCTTCATTTTTAGAACAAAGCGCAGTTCATTGCGCAACTACAAGAAAAAGATGATGAGATAGCTCACCGAGATCCGAGGTGAATGCACTCAAGCTCTCTCGTAAGTCCGAGCTAGAAAAGGTCGACCAAGAATTTGCCGAGGAAAAGAATCGGCTGACTCTGGATTTACAGAAGAACAAAGAACTCCTCGAAGCTGCCGAACTTAAAACTCTCGGTTTGAGCGAGGAAATTGCTCGCTTCGAGAAGAGTAAAGCTGCTTGGGCCAAAGACCTTCGAGATAATGATGAGCTACATTCATCGTAAGTTAGTTGGCCGCCAAACTATATTTTTGCTTTGTCATCGCTATCCTTTGACACGCCCATGTTTTATGCGCAGATCACTTCCCCGAGGCCAAACCCGTGAGTTCTAAAGCTGTTCTTGCAGCTCGGCCGAGGTGAACTCGTTGTCATTGACTTTGAATATTCGATGGAGGATTTCTTGGTTGCTGTCATGCTGTAGTTGGTCCGATGAAAATTATGGGCCGGACTTGGTGCAGCCGCTATCCGAGCTTATCATGTACTCGCCGAATACCTCGTGGACTCTGATATCAATGAAGTCAAGTTATTGGTGACAAGGCTGATGGCATCCGAGAGACAGTTGAGTCTTTGAGAGAATTCGCAAGGCCGGTGCCGACATGGCCTCATCAGTAATCATGTCATGGTATGAAGACATCTCTTGACATTCGAGGAATCTGGCGACCGGCTCCCGCTGGGTTGAAGATCCCACCTTTGTTGCTCTTCGCAAGCTCGGCTTTCCAGCTCGTCCAGTACGCACGCGCACACTTGGAATGAAGGGCCGAGTTTTCTCCCGATCCGGATCGAGGTCGCGTGAAGGTGCTTCGGTGATGATTCAGCTGAGCACGGGAAGGTGAAGATGATTCGCCACATCCGATAGCTCCAGCTCAAGC
Source organism: Avena insularis (assembly GCA_023614405.1). Taxonomy (NCBI): domain Eukaryota; kingdom Viridiplantae; phylum Streptophyta; class Magnoliopsida; order Poales; family Poaceae; genus Avena; species Avena insularis. The sequence goes on from CM042694.1 coordinate 205,792,319, forward strand.
TCGGATAGCAACGGTGATGCGCGGTCCTCCTCCAAAGGCACCGGCATTCTACCACACGCATCGACGCTGCTGAACAACCCGTGATACCGCCGTTGCACTGGTCGGCGGAGGGCGAGGCGACCTCAAGTTCCTCCTACTGGAGTGCCCCAGACCGAGCAAGGAGCTGCCCTCCAACGAACAACGCCTAGGTTATTTGCGATCCCTAGTATGCCGGGCGATAATGTAGACGAAAAATTTGTCAACTCGTATGATTCAACTTCTTTTGCTATGTGTTGTTGAGACTCTTTGTTAAGTGGATGCTCGTCCGAATTCTTGCCTTGCTGGCTCGTAATTTCTTCATCTTTTAGGGCTCAACTTTGCCGTTATTTTGATGATCTTATCCAGGCATTAGCGCTGCATATCTACGCTATTGACCTGTTTTGAATATAAGTTAACTACTCTGCTAGGGAGCAAGCAACAATCGCTGGATCGTTGCCATCGTCCGGAACTTCCTTATATAAATCACGCTTCGAGGTGGTATAAAACTGATATGATTGGCTTAGCATAGGTTTGAGGTATCATACGGTAGTCCCGAATCGTTGCTTTAGATGCCGAGGTTTAAGTGTCAATACGCATTTGACATACCATATGATAGTCCCCGAGTCAATGCTTTTGGCACCGAGGTACATATTCGTAATATGAAAGGAACACAACATACGGCGCCCCGAAGTCACCGCTCGATCGCCAATGTTCAAGTATGTAACGCGAAGAAATAAATATACCATATGGCAGTCCCCGAGTCATTGCTCTGTGGTCGAGGTTCAAATATATAATAATAAATAATCATTACATATGGCAGTCCCCGAGTAACTGCTCTGGGTGCCGAGGTTTAAACATCTAACATGAAATAACATAACATATTGTAGTCCCCGAGTAACTGCTCTGGGTGCCGAGGTTTGAAATACATGATATGACATAAATATATCCTATGGCGCCCCGAGTCACGCCTGGGTACCGAGATGCAAATACATTATTGATTTTGACCTTGAGATAGAACGCCACGAGTAAAATGGCCAAGTAAAGCCACATTCCGTGGGCGCTTGCTTTTCACCAGCTTTGTTCCGCCTTTGTTCTCTCGTGGATTGAGCATCGATCGATAATATGCATCACAGTAATGCTTTGCTCACGATAAATGGTCCTTCCCATGGGGTGATAATTTGTGCATGCCGCCGTGGCTGCACCAGCCGGAGGACTAAATCTCCTTCTTTGAATACTCTTGGATTCACTTTCTTGTGATATCGCCGTAAGTTCTGTTGATAAATGGCCGATCGTGATAATGTCAACTCCCCGGCTTCTTCCAACAGGTCCACGGCATCTTGCCGAGCTATTTCATTTGTTTCGAGGTTGTGTAATCGAGCAACCCTTGGCGAGTCATAGATTATGTCCTGGGAGTACGGCCTCCGCCAGATACCGTAAAGAATGGAGTGTAACCTGTTGATCTATTCGAGTAGTCCGGAGGCTCCATAACACGGCTGGGATTTCTTCGATCCAACATCCCGCCGACCGCTGCAAAGGTTCAACAAGTCGTGGTTTTATTCTGATAACACCAGTCCATTAGATCTTTCAACCTGCCCATTGGATGTCGGGTGGGCCACCGAGGCAACATCTAGTCTTATGTGCTTCTCTTGGCAAAATCAAGGCTCCTTCGAAAGTTCGTGCCATTATCCGTAATAATGCTATGTGGGTATCCGTATCTCAAGATGATATCCTTGAGAAATTTCACCGTGTGCCCATCACACTTTTTGATTGGTTTTACTTCAATCCACTTTGTGAACTTGTCTACCATAACCAAGATGTGGGTCATTCCTCCTCTCACCGCTTGAAAGGTCCCACCATGTCTAAACCCCATACGTAAAAATGGCCAAGTGATGGGTATTGTTTTTAACTCTACCGACGGCATATGTATTCAGTTGCATATCTCCGACACCCATTGCACTTCTTGACTAATTCTTCCGCTTCTTTAACGCCACACAAGAAAATCCATGCCCGAAAGCCTTGGCTACTAAAGCGCCGAGATGAGGCATGGTGCCCACATTCTCCTTGGTGTATGTCTAGAAGGATTTCGACCTTCGTGGAACTCACGACTTCGCAATATGTTTGTTACGCTTCTCTTATATAACTCATTGTTTATGATTGTATAGGCTTTTGCTCTTCCGATGGTTTGTCCGGCTAATATTTCATTACTCGCAATACCGCCTTTTAGGTACGAAAATATGGGTTGCGCCCATATCGGCGCATTTCTTCCGCAGTGATCTCACCGCTCATCTCCATGTTTTCGCCGACGATATACCTCGGCTCTCTCCATGATTGCTATTACCTCGGCTGTCCTCTCTTTAGGGATTCAATCTTTCTGGATCTACCTCCATTGGCGATGATTCTCTGCAGAACTTGCTGGGATAAAGATTGATTCGACTCGTGATGGGTTTATTGATGGTTTCGAGGTGCTCCAGGCAATACCGGCGGAATTGATTGCCGGTTGATCCTAATTTTGACAATGTGTCAGAGGCCATTTTCGCTCGTGGTATGTGGTGGAATTCACATCCTTCAAAATATCCACTTATCTTTTGCACATGGAATCAGATAAAGCCATATTAGCATCTAATGCGTCCTAACCGCCCGATACTTGTCAGACTACTAGATCCGAGTCACCGTAGCATAGGATTCGGCGATACCAATTTCTTTCGCCATTTTCAATCCATGAACTAGTGCTTCATATTCAGCTACATTGTTGGATGCGGCAAAATGTATTTGCAGACATATTTCAACCGATCTTTTTAGGCGAGGTTAGCACTATTCTCGCTCCCAAACTGCTCCTTAGTTTGGAACCATCAAAATGCATTGTCCAAGAATTTGGATCCGGCAGGTGGCTCATATTGCACCTCGCCCATTTCACGAGAAAGTCGGCGACATTTCGAGATTTGATCGCATCTCTCCTATCAAATTGTGGAGCATACGGTGATAACTCGATTGCCCATTTTGCTATTCGCCACTTGCATCTTTGTTGTTCAAAATGTCGGCTATGGGTGCCTCATGATTACTTTGATGGGGTGCTCTTCAAAGTAATGCTTAAGCTTTTTGCCGACATATATATACTCCATAAGCCATCTTCCGATAGTGCGGATAATTTCGCTTTGAAGTGGATAATACTTCACTTAGATAATATAATCGCCTCCGAACTGCTCTTACCCTCTTCAAGTCGCTCCACTACAACCACAAGACTAACTACTGATTGGTAGCCGCTACATAGAGTAGCATAGGTTCTTTCGATAATGGAGAAGCTAAAATGGGTGCCAGAATTCAGCATCTTTTTCAACTCATGAAATGCAAGGTCCGCTGGGAGTCCAGCTGAATTTGTCCGACTTTCTCATCACCGATAAAGTGGCAAAGGTTTTTCTCCCAGCCGACATACAAATCGACTAAGCGAGGCCAGCATCCCGTGAATTTTTGTACATCGCTCAAGCATCTCGGCAATTCCATTCTTTCTATTGCTCTTATCTTTGGATTAGCCTCGATACCTGGCTGGACACAAGGAAACCGAGTAATTTTCCCGCAAGACGCCAAATGTGCACTTCTCTCGATTAAGTTTCATTCGAACCTTCTCGTGTTCGCGAAAGTTTGTCAGATATCTTCTAGCAAGGTTTTGCTCTCCTTAGTTTTGATGACTACGCCATCCACATATACTTGTACATTTTTTCCTATCCGATCATGTAGGCACTTTTGCATGCACCTTTGATACGTTGTTCTGCATTTCGCAGTCAATGGCATTGTGCGATATCAATAAGCCCCAGACGGGTAATAAATGCGTCTTTATTTGATCGTCGATTTAACGGTATCCGTGGAAACCAGAATACGCTGCTTCACAAATGATAACAGCTCACGTACCAGGGTCGAGTCAATGACTTGGTCTATTCTAGGCAAAGGAAAAGGATCTTTTGGACATGCCTTGTTCAGTTAGTGTAGTCGATACACATTCGCCACACAATGGCTACATTGGGGTCATCTTTTTCTTTTCTACTAGTACCGGATTTGATAACCAATCCGGATACAAAGACCTCCATGATGAACCCGGCCGCGAGAAGCCGAGCTATTTCATCCCTATTACTTTTCTCCGCTTCTAAGCGGCGAGAGGTTGCTTCACCGCCTTGCTCCTGGCCCCGACGTTTAAAGAGTGCTCACCAACTCCCTCAGACACCTTGCAGATCTTGAGTTGACCATGCAAATATGTCCCGATTCTCACGGAGGAAGTTGGTGAGCTCGCCTTCCTATTTAGCGCCAAGGCCTGCACCAATAGTAACAGGCGCTCGAACCGCTCATCAATCTGAAATTTCTTCGTCTCTTTGGTCGGCTGAAAAGAAACACCGCCATGAGGGTTGGGCTGCCGCATGCTTAATCAGGCCGACGAGCGAGGGCTGCTACCTCCTGAATCCTTTTCTTTTCTCTTGCTATAACCAATGACTCGCCAATTTGACCCGCCAAGCACACCCATTGACTTCTTGTAATCCCCTGAATCATATCACCCCTTGTGGTCCGGTAACTTCATCTTTAGATAACCTATATGATACCGCTCATGAATTTGGCCAAGGGTCAGTCCGAGTAGAGCATGATAACAACTTTCCAGATCGACCACCTCAAATTCTAAATTTTCTGCTCGCAGCTTATCTCTTGTACCGAATAACACGCCCACTGGACTTTACCGATGGGCTCACATGAAAGCCCCGCACTATCCCATGGAAAGTTGTCCTCGTGGACTGCAAAGCATATTCTGTGATATTCCGAGCTTGTGCATGGTATCTTTGTACATGATGTTGATATCGCTTCCATTATCGGCGAGTACTTTTGAGAATTTCACATTGATGCTTGGTCCCACAAACGTTGGATCCAAAACGGTGCATATGATCCTGGACTTGGCATTATTCGGGTGGTCTTTCATGCGTGTCATCTCTCGATCGGACCATGGCTGGTATGTTGGCACCGCCGCATAACCGCATTCACTTCCATATGCCGGCCGCACACTCGCTTGTCCTTGTTCCGTCGGAACACACAATAAGACCGGTGATGTTCCTCGTAATTATTACGCCCAAAGATTCGCCGGATTTATCCTTCCGCCCCGCCTCGGTTCATTACTTGATGACCGCATCCTCGATCCGAGTTATCGCACTGGGAAAGGGCGGTAGCATCGCTTCGGTATTTGCTCCGCTTAGTTGCGGCCGATGTCGTTGTTGCACCGATGGGAAACCTGAACTCCGCCGGTTCCCCATCGCATTTTTCATCCAGCGCATTGCCGGGTTGTATGATTGGCGGTCTAGATGGGTTTGATGTGAAATTTGCACTACCTGATCTAACATGGATTCGAACGATACTTCGCCTCTCTTGCCATTGCTTCTTTTGCTCGGGGTCCATTGCCTCTTTCCTCATTCCTTGATGTCCACCGTTGAGGTCCATTTTTCGTCGTTGAGTTGTTCGCGTGACTCGGCTGATCTTGTGCTACAGTCGCCACCGGGCTGAATTATATCTATAACCCAGCCTCTTCTCTTCTTCTTCCTCTGAAATCACGCCTAGATGACCCGCCAATTCTCTCGTATCGGTCTTGTTGCTCACGATGATCCGCCGACATTAACTCCGTTGGTTGGGTCACCCAATGCATAGGAGTCCGCTATATTCGATAGTTTCGCCGGTGTGGTTGGCATATCTCTCGCAGCGTTGTTACAAGACGCTGCCATAACGGCAGCTTGCGCGAACCAAGCGATCGCTATGCGATTCGATAACTCCTCACATGAGTTTCTCAGTTACACCATCGAGTTAAAAACTCTCTATCCGTTTCATTCGCCTCGCTTGCACATGGCTAGTTCTGTGGTCTATTCGGTCTCTTGTATGTGCCGGTAAAGTTGCTAACGAACATCTCTTCAAATCCAACCAGCAGCTTGATACCGCCACCTGGTTGATTATTCAACCATACCCTCGCTGGTCCTTCCAACATCGTGGGACATACCGCACAGCCCATTTCAGATTGCCACCGCTATCTTCACGGTGGCATAATCAATCAACCGCCTTTTGTGGTTTGGTACTTCCATTGTACGCTTTTTGTGCCTCTTGCCAACTGAAAATTCGCACCGGTGGTTCGCCCATGATCCTTGGTCCAAAACATGCCGACCTGGTGGACCTTGCTCTTCCAATAGCTCGACCGTATAGCCGATCCAACTTTACTCTTGCATCATTTGTCGGCAAATCAGACAGATTCTATCCTGCATCCCATAGTGATTGTTTCCACCCTGGTTTGCGATTCTACCTCGGAATATCCATCATTATACCTTTCATTCATCCGATTGTGGCTGGCCTCACTTCTCTTTCGCCGAGGCTCATGTCTTGGTGCGGGTTGAGCGGCACTTCTCTTCTTACCTCGGCCGGGTTTGGTTTTCATGATTGTCTCTTGCGGTTCTTTCCGCCGTGCTCCCATTACCTCGCCGCCGTCGTTCTTTTCCATGCGGCCGTGGTTTCTCTCCCCACTATTACCTCGGCTTGCATTGCCTCTGTTCTCATTTGCCTTTCCAGCTATTGCCGGGTCATATGGAACAATTTGTTTGTTCCTCTTCCCTGAGGTTACCGCTTTTCTTTTCTAGCGTTGTTTACAGTGAAGACGCCACGTCACAGATAAAGGTGTGCTACCTCGCCGAATGAACCATCCGTGAAGCCCCGGTCTTGCCGGGTTGGCTCGAGCATTTCCTCATTTTGCTGGTTCGATGCGCACAGCTCATTCACTCTTTCTTGTTGTTTCGCCGAGCTTCCCGTCAATCCTTCTAATTCCAAAGCTGCGGCATTTGCCGCCTCGTTTTTCACGGTGTCAGACTCGGCAAACCCAAATCGCTCGATCCGCTCAGTGAGCTTCATGCTCTTTGTTAATAACATTCATGAGGTTCTTACCTCTTAATCTTAGTTCGCCCAATTCGCCGGTGCGATATCGCTTTATTAGCTTTTGCATATTCTCTTAGGGTCCTGTTCAAGGATTTCAGTGGCTGATACTTTTTGGCCTCTACCAGCACCTTTTGCCTGGTTTCCTCTAACTCTGCTCGCAAGATTTGCCGGATCAAGTATCGCGCTCAGGTGTGGTTAAGTTCTCTATAGTTGCTGAAGAATGTTCTTCGGTCTCCGAGGTGGTCCTCTCACTCTTGGTGCCTTTGGGGTGGTGTCATGCAGCTCGCCGGGTTTGTCACCGGGCGGAATTACCTCGCGGTTTGCAGCAGGATCTGCTTAGGCGGACCTGTACCGCGGCGGGTTCTTCCGCTTGACCCGGCTAATGCTGCTCCCGCTTGAGTCCTCTGCGACCATCACCTCGACGCTGCCCGCCCGATGCTCCTCGATGGATCGCTTGTCGCTACCGAGGTGGTTCCCCGCAACAACAACTTGGTGAGGATAAATGTCGGTGATGTCGACGCCGACGAGACCTGGTTTCGCCAGCCGATGAAGATCCCGCTGCTGGGGTTTTCCTGAAGCTCCTCGCATTGTCTCGACATAGTCGCAGAGACCAAATCTGACCAAGCCGTAAACAACGCCGCCGGTGTTGATGAAGTTTCCGTCCGGATCACGACTCCATAGCATCGCTTCGCCCCAGTGGGCGCCAATCGCCGTGGTGGTGGCACGGCAGATGCCATGGGTAGGCTAAAGTATGGGGCCAATGGACGCTAGTGGGATCTAGGGAGGAAGATGCAACTGTCTTTACACTCAAGCCGCCAAAGTGATGAACTTTATTTCTCTCTTGATGGGTTACAAGTGCCCTTGAGCTGCTTAGGGGGACAATGTGAATCTCCCCAGCCTAACGGTGCTCTCTTTTCCCTCCTCCTCGTGGTCCAAACCTCCCCTTATAAAGGGTGCCTTGGGTGCCCTTAGGTCGACGAGGCAAGCATATTCGTGGAATATGCTTGTCCCAAAATAGTAGTTCGGCCTCCTTTCCCTGTCGCCTTCTAATGACGGCAAGGCTCTAGTGGCCCCCTCCTGCGTGCCTCGGCTTCAGGATCTGTCACCTTCGTGACCTCCTTCGCCCCTCCGACGCCGTGCATCCTTGTCTCTTGTGCTTGGCCCTGTCTGATTCCTTCTAGCCTCAGCTATACTTTGACCTCGGCTTCTCCTTCTCCCGCAAGCTTCAGATCACTCGGCCTTACCTTGTGTTACTCGGCTCGTTCCTTCACGCATGAAGATCATTTGGGTAACCCGCCGATTTTCTCATTAACTCGGCCGTAACTACCGATACCTATACATGGGCTTATTGCTCCGCTCATCGGCCGACATATCCATGATTCGGACCTAGGCCGTAGCTGGAAACCAGACGGGACAAGAGATTTTCCTCTGCCCCGCTCGACCTACCCGAGGTTAACCCCCCGACATGCTCTGCGAGGCGGGCACGGTCGCGGTAGAGGCACGGGGCGGCGGGCGGAGAGGGGCTTGCAGGAGGATGGTTGGGCGACGAGGGTGGCGCGAGGAAGGCCGGTGGAGGAGCTCAGGCGAGCGTGACGGGGCGGTGATGACGGCGGGAGGCGGAGGAAGACGCAGAGGGTGGCGGGGAAGGTGGGGCCCCGGCAAGGCGCGCCGGCAGGAGCGGATGGACGTCGACAGAGGACCACGAGGCCCCGGCGAGGTCGTCACGTGCGGCGGCCGGAGGAGCTTGATGCGGTGGAGGCGGCGGGACATGGCCGAAGCGGAGGACGGAGGCGGCTCAGGGGGAGAAGGGGAGACCTGAGGGAGGAGGCGAGGCCGACCGTTGCGAGGCGGCGGGGGAAGATCTCGGCGAGGCCGGCTCGCAGACGGGCGGCCGCAGGCCGGCGGAGCTTGGGGAGGAGCGGGGAGAGGGTGAGGGCTCGAGGCAGCGGCCCTGAGCGGCGGGGCTTGCCCGGCGGAGGAGGGGGCGCCTAGCGACGGTGAAGCCCGAGGGGAGGAGGTGGCCGCCGGTGCTTGAGGGGGAGGCGGCGGGGCTGGGCGCGGCCGGAGCGGAGGGGATAAGGCGGCGACGGGTGGGCGTCTCTCGCGGGGCAGGGGGCGCGGGCTCCCGCGGGGTGGGGCCAGGGCAGGTGGGTCGCCTCAATGGAGTGGAGAGAGAGGGAGGAGGTGGCGACCAGGGGGTTGTCCGCTTGCGCAGCGTGGGGCGCGCGCGGCTGGGCGGGAAAAAGTTGGGCCAGTGGATTTGGGGGCAAGTGCAGGCGGCCGACCAGGTGGGTGGGGCGGTGGCAGGGGTTGGGACGGGGTGGCGTGCCCAGGTGGGGAGGCTGGGGACGTGTGCGGCAGGGTGAGCACGCGCGGCTGGTGTGCGTAAGGTGTTCGTGGTGTGGTCAAGGTTGAGGTGGCTGTGTGGAGTGATGAGGTGGAGGAAGCGGTGAGGTGGCAGGCTGTGGTTGGCCGGGGGTGATGTGGAGGGGCGCTAGGTAGGATAGGGTGGGGTAGGTTAGGGATTAGACTAGGTTTTAGTTTAGGGCTTGGAGGGGGCCGGCCGGGCTTTCGGGCCTAGCGGGCTGCCTCCTAAAAATAATCTAACTTTTTTTTTATTTTATAAAAGTCTTTTGTAAACCGTTTTTAGACAAAACAAAAATATCCGGAGAAGCCCGGTTTTAAAATTTGAAATAAAGATGGGGCGTTTAGAAAACAAAACCAGACTTTTTCGAAAATAGTTTAGACAAAAACCATGCATGATGATGACGATGCTCAAATGCAATGTGGCATGATGACATGAGCATGCGGTCATAAAGATGCAAAGCACAAAACAACGCGATTTTCTAGTAGTGGTTTTTGCGGGGCGCCACGGTAATAAAGTGTGGTGGCATGCTCAAACCTCCAAAACCTGCTTCCCAAGTGTGACCCCCTTCGCATACATGCGATGTCCCCTAAAAACAAAGTGTCTGCAATCTGACTATTAGTGGGAAACTCCCTGTTCCGGTGAAACCAGGTGTTTCTTATCACAACATGATCCCAAACATGGTTTTACATCTTCCTATGACCTAACCAATCCCAAAACAAGTGAGAGCTACACCGGGCTACCCCTGTCAGAAGAAAGTCTACGGGGGTAGACGATCCGGGGCCCGCAGATCAGGGTTTCACAGGAAACCATGCTCCGAGGCATCGGAACACCTCCAAATCATGCATGTGACCCTAGAATATGTAATAAAGTGTGGTGGCATGCTCAAACCTCCAAAACCTGGTTCCCAAGCGTGACCCCCTTCGCAGACATGCGTTGTCCCCTAAAAATGAATTGTCTGCAATGTGACTATTAGGGGAAACTCAGCCTTTCCGGTGAAACCGGGGTGTTTCTTGTCACAACATGTTCCTAAATATGGTTTTACATCATCCTATGACCTAACCAAGCCAAAAACAAGAGATCTACACCGGTCAACCCCTGTCAGAAGAAAGTCTATGGGAGTAGACGATCCGGGGCCCGTGGATCAGGGTTTCGTAGGAAACCATGCTTCGAGGCATCGGAACACCTCCAAACCATGCATGTGACCATAGCATGTGTAATAAAGTGTGGTGGAATGCACAAAACTCCAAAACCTGGTTCCCAAGCGTGACTCCCTTCGCAGACATGCGATGTCCCCTAAAAACGAAATGTCTGCAATCTGACTATTAGGGAGAAACTCAGCTTTTTCGGTGAAACCGGGGTGTTTCTTGTCACAACATGTTCCTAAACATGGTTTTGCATCTTCCTATGACCTAACCAAGCACAAAACAAGAGAGAGCTACACCGGGCTACCCCTGTCAGAAGAAAGTCTGGGGGGTAGACGATCCGAGGCCCGTAGATCAGGGTTTCATAGGAAACCATGCTTCAAGGCATCGGAACACCTCCAAACCATGCATGTGACCATAGAATGTGTAATAAAGTCTGGTGGAATGCTCAAACCTCCAAAACCTAGTTCGCAAGCGTGACCCCCTTCGCAGACGTGCGATGTCCCCTAAAAACGAATTGTCTGCAATCTGACTATTAGGGGGAAACTCAGCCTTTCCGGTGAAACCGGGGTGTTTCTTGTCACAACATGTTCCTAAACATGGTATTAAAATATACCTATGACCTAACCAAGCCCAAAACAAGAGAGAGCTACACCGGGCTACCCCTGTCAGAAGAAAGTCTAGGGGGTAGACGATCCGAGGCCCGCGGATTAGGGTTTCATAGGAAACCATGCTTCAGGGCATCAGAACACCTCCACCCCATGCATGTGACCCTAGGATGTGTAATAAAGTGTGGTGGCATGCTCAAACTTCCAAAATCTGGTTCCCAAGCATGACCCCCTTTCCAGACATGCGTTGTCCCCTAAAAACAAACTATCTACAATCTGACTATTAGGGGGAAACTCCCCGTACTGGTGAAACTAGGATGTTTCTTGTCACAACATGTTCCCAAACATGGTTTTACATCATCCTATGACCTAACCAGGCCCAAATCAAGATAGATCTACACCGGGCTACCCTTGTCAGAAGAAAGTCTACGGGGGTAGACGATCCAGGGCCCGCGGATCAGGGTTTCATAGGAAGAAGCGCTTCGAGGCATCAGAACACCTCCAAACCATGCATCTGACCATATCATGTGTAATAAAGTGTGGTGGCATGCTCAAACCTCCAAAACATGGTTCCCAAGCGTGACCCCCTTCGCAGACATGCGTTGTCCCCTAAAAACGAATTGTCTGCAATCTGACTATTAGGGGGAAACTCAGCCTTTCCTGTTAAACCGGGGTGTTTCTTGTCACAACATGATCCCAAACATGGTTTTACATCTTCCTATGACCTAACCAAGCCCAAAACAAGAGAGAGAGCTACACCGGGCTACCCCTGTCAGAAGAAAGTCTATGGGGGTAGACGATCCGGGGCCCATGGATCAGGGTTTCATAGGAAACCATGCTTCGAGGCATTGGAACACCGCCAAACTATGCATGTGACCATTCCATGTGTAATAAAGTGTGGTGGTATGCTCAAACCTCCAAAACCTGGTTCCCAAGCGTGACCCCCTTTGTAGACATGCGTTGTCCCCTAAAAACGAATTGTCTGCAATCTGACTATTAGGGGGAAACTCAGCCTTTCCGGTGAAACCGGGGTGTTTCTTGTCACAACATGTTCCTAAACATGGTTTTACATCTTCCAATGACCTAACCAAGCCCAAAAAAAGAGAGAGCTACACCGGGATACCTCTGTAGAAGAAAGTCAAGGGGCTAAACGATCTGAGGCCCGCGGATTAGGGTTTCGCAGGAAACCATGCTTCGGGGAATCAGAACACCTCCAAACCATGCATGTGACCCTCGAATGTGTAATAAAGTGTCTGGCATGCTCAAACCTCCAAAATCTGGTTCCCAAGCGTGACGCCCTTCGCAGACATGCGATGTCCCCTAAAAATGAACTGTCTGCAATCTGACTATTAGGGGGAAACTCAGCCTTTCCGGTGAAACCGGGGTGTTTCTTGTCACAACATGTTCCCAAACATGCTTTTACATCATCCTATGACCCAACCAAGCCCAAAACAAGAGAGAGCTACGTCGGGCTACACCTATTAGAAGAAAGTCTAGGGGGTAGACGATTCGGGGCCCACAGATCAGGGTTTCGTAGGAAGAAGTGCTTCGGGGCATCGTAACACCTACAAACCATGCATGTGACCATAGCATGTGTAATAAAGTGTGGTGGAATGCTCAAACCTCCAAAACCTGGTTCCCAAGCGTGACCCCCTTCGCATACATGTGTTGTCCCCTAAAAACGAAGTGTCTGCAATCTGACTATTAGGGGGAAACTCCTCGTTCCGGTGAAACCGGGTGTTTCTTGTCACAACATGATCCCAAACATGGTTTTAGATCTTCCTATGACCTAACCAAGCCCGAAACAAGAGAGAGATACACCAGGCTACCCCTGTCAGAAGAAAGTCTATGGGGGTAGACGATCCGGGGCCCGCGGATCAGGGTTTCGTAGGAAGAAGCGCTTCGGGGCATCGGAACATATCCAAACCATGCATGTGACCATATCATATGTAATAAAGTGTGGTTGCATGCTCAAACCTCCAAAACCTGGTTCCCAAGTGTGACCCCCTTCGCAGACATGCGTTGTCCCCTAAAAACGAACTGTCTGCAATCTGACTATTAGGGGGAAACTCAGCCTTTCCGGTTAAACCAGGGTGTTTCTTGTCATAACATGTTCCCAAACATGGTTTTACATAATCCTATGACCTAACCAAGCCCAAAACAACAGAGAGCTACACCGGGCTACCCCTGTTGGAAGAAAGTCTAGGGGGTTGACGATCCGGGGCCCGCGGATCAGGGTTTCATAGGAAACCACGCTCTGAGGCATCGGAACACCTCCAAACCATGCATGTGACCCTAGAATGTGTAATAAAGTGTGGTGGCATGCTTAAACCTCCAAAACCTGGTTCCCAAGCGTGACTCCCTTCGCAGACATGCGATGTCCCCTAAAAACGAACTGTCTGCAATCTGACTATTAGGGGGAAATTTCCCGTTCCGCTTAAACCGGGGTGTTTCTTGTCACAACATGTTCCCAAACATGGTTTTACATCATCCTATGACCTAAACAATCCCAAAACAAGAGAGAGCTACACCGAGCTACCCCTGTCAGAAGAAAGTCTAGGGGGTAGACGGTCCGGGGCCCGCAGATCAGGGTTTCATTGGAAGAAGCGCTTTGGGGTATCGGAACACCTCTAAACTATGCATGTGACCCTAGCATGTGTAATAAAGTGTGGTGGCATGCTCAAACCTCCAAAACCTGGTTCCCAAGTATGACCCCCCTTCGCAGACATGCGTTGTCCCCTAAAATCGAACTGTCTGCAATCTGACTATTAGGGGGAACTCCCCGTTCCGGTGAAACTCGGGTGTTTCTTGTCACAACATGTTCCCAAAACATGGTTTTACATCATACTATGACCTAACCAAGCCCAAAACAAGAGGGAGATACACCGGGCTACCCCTATCAGAAGAAAGTCATCACGGTTTCGAAGGAAGAAGCACTTCAGGGCATCGGGACACCTCCAAACCATGCATGTTGACCCTAGAATGTGTAATAAAGTGTGGTGGCAGCGGCGGACCTACAGGGTATGCCGGATATGCCGCGGTATACCCTGCGGCCATTCTGTTCTACGTACGTATACTGTATAGTAGGAAGAAAAGGAAGCCTGGACGATACAATTTTACCTACTTTGAATGTTGGATCTGATCTGTAGTCCAGCCCGCGTACGTAAGCCAGCAGATTAACCGATCCAGATACCTAGATGCAGGCGCATGCGCATCCAGCTAGCCACTACGCCGCCATCGCCTTAATCAAGACCGCAATGACACCGCCTGACGAGTAACAACTAGGACCGGACGGCCAGCATGACGCAACGCCGCAGGGTTAATGCCTAGCTCGTGCTCCGCCGGCCGCCGGGAGGCAGGACTACGGGTGATCTAGTACATCGGTGATTGACGCCGGGACGCCCCGTCGTCGCCGTACGGTGCCGAACTGTAATGATCCAAGTAGCCTTTTTCTGCTACCTCTGATCCAAATTTGTTGATTTAGATTTGTCTAGATTCGATTCTATCTAGATATTATTTAGATTAAATTCATCTGTATCTTGACAAATTTGAGCATCTAATTTGGGTCGGAGGGAGTATTTTAATTCTAGAATAAAATATATTATTAGGGCTCGATAGTTCAATGCAATGAATTGTTTATATACTCCTTCCGTCCAGAAATTGCTCACTTAGATTTGTCTAGATTTAAATATATTTGGCATTTTTTAGTATATAGATATATTCAAATCTAGACAAATCCGAGTTAGTTATTTCTGAACGGAGGGAGTATATTTTTTGATTGATCATATTTATTTTAAAAAAATGTAACCTCTAGGACTGAATTGTGATTCTATCATTGCATAGTGTTGTTACATGATTCGTATATATTGCCAATCATTGGATTTATATATTATTTTGAATGACCCAGTTATGAAGAAAGACTTGAAACCGGAGATATTGCATCCTTTTTTATATACACAAAGAAAAAAAATTATTGCCGCTTCAAATATTTCTCCGTCCTTCCAAAAACATTGTATGGTATGCAACCTTCCAACTTTATATTTCAATTGCATATTATTTATGGCTTTTATACCATGTTACAATACAAATTTTATAATTATTTGTTGGATAGGTAAATATACATTTGGTATCAAATTTTTAGCGTGGCATATCCATTGGTAAAATCCTAGATCCGCCACTGTGTGGTGGCATGCTCAAACCTCAAAAACCTGGTTCCCTAGCATGACCCCCTTCGCAGACATGCGTTGTCCCCTAAAAACGAACTATGTGCAATCTGACTATTAGGGGGAAACTCAGCTTTTCCGGTGAAACCAGGGTGTTTCTTGTCACGACATGATCCCAAACATGGTTTTACATCTTCCTATGACCTAACCAAGCCCAAAACAAGAGAGAGCTACACCGGGCTACCCTTGTTAGAAGAAAGTCTATGGGGGTAGACGATCCGGGGCCCATGGATCAGGGTTTCGTAGGAAACCATGATTCGAGGCATTAGAACACCTCCAAACCATGCATGTGACCATACCATGTGTAATAAAGTGTGGTGGTATGCTCAAACCTCCAAAACCTGGTTCCCAAGCATGACCCCCTTCGTAGACATGTGTTGTCCCCTAAAAACGAACTGTCTGCAATCTGACTATTAGGGGGAAACTCAGCCTTTCCGGTGAAACCGGGATGTTTCTTGTCACAACATGTTCCTAAACATGGTTTTACATCTTCCAATGACCTAACCAAGCCCAAAAAAAGAGAGAGCTACACCGGGATACCTCTGTAGAAGAAAGTCTAGGGGGTAAACAATCTGAGGCCCGCGGATTAGCGTTTCGCAGGAAACCACGCTTTGGGGCATCAGAACACCTCTAAACCATACATGTGACCCTAGCATGTGTAATAAAGTGTGGTGGAATGCTCAAACTTCCAAAACCTGGTTCCCAAGCGTGACCCCTTTCGCAGACATGCGTTGTCCCCTAAAAACAAACTGTCTACAATCTGACTATTAGGGGGAAACTCCCCGTTCCGGTGAAACCGGGATGTTTCTTGTCACAACATGTTCCCAAACATGGTTTTACATCATCCTATGACCTAACCAAGCCCAAAAGAAGAGAGAGCTACATCGGGCTATCCCTGTTAGAAGAAAGTCTACGGTGGTAGACGATCTGGGGCCCGCGGATCAGGGTTTCGTAGGAAGAAGCGCTTCGGGGCATCGGAACACCTCCAAACCATGCATGTGACCATATCATGTGTAATAAAGTGTGGTGGCATGCTCAAACCTCCAAAACCTGGTTCCCAAGCGTGACCCCCTTCGCAGACATGCGTTGTCCCCTAAAAACGAACTGTCTGCAATCTGACTATTAGGGGGAAACTCAGCCTTTCCGGTTAAACCAGGGTGTTTCTTGTCACAACATGTTCCCAAACATGGTTTTAAATCATCCTATGACCTAACCAAGCCCAAAACAAGAGAGATCTACACTGGGCTACCCCTGTTAGAAGAAAGTCTAGGGAGTAGACGATCCGGGGCCCGCGGATCAGGGTTTCACAGGAAACCACGCTCTGAGGCATCGGAACACCTCCAAACCATGGATGTGACCCTAGAATGTGTAATAAAGTGTGGTGGCATGCTCAAACCTCCAAAACCTGGTTCCCACAGGGGTTCCCAAGGAGCTCTACATCAACACCGCACCAGCACTTTTCTAGGCGCCGTGTACTGAGCCATCAAGCATTTTTCTGGCGCCGTTGCCGGGGAGTCAAGGACATATTCACAAGGGGCGTCCCTCATAACCAATCTCTTTACTTTGTTATTTTTGTTTTGCTTAGTTTCTTTTTGCTTTGTTTGCTTGTTTCTTTATCAAAACACAAAAAAATTAGTTTTACTAGTTTAATTTCTTATTTGAAAACAAAAAAAGTGGCTACTCTTGAAAACACTAAGTTGTGTGACTTCACTAGCACCAACAACAATGATTTTATGAGAACACCTATTGCTCCACATGTGCCTGAAGATACTTTCTTTGAGATAAAACCTGCTTTACTCAATTTTGTTATGAGAGAACAATTTTCTGGTATTGGTAATGAAGATGCTGCTTCCCATCTAAATAACTTTGTTGAACTTTGTGAGATGCAAAAGCATAGGGATATAGATGGTGATATTATTAAGCTGAAATTGTTTCCTTTCTCTTTGAGAGGAAAAGCTAAAGAGTGGTTGAATTCCTTAACTAGGAATAGTATTGATTCTTAGACTAAGTGCAAAGTTGCTTTTATTGGAAAGTACTATCCTCCTGCTAAGATTATATCTATGAGAAGTGAAATAATGAAGTTTAAACAACTTGATAATGAACATGTTGCTCAAGCTTGGGAAAGGATGAAATCTTTGGTAAAGAATTGTCCCACTCATGGACTGACTGCTTGGATGATCATCCAAACTTTTTATGCAGGATTGAACTATTCTTCAAGGAACCTATTGGATTCTGCTGCTGGAGGTACCTTTATGACCATTACTTTGGGTGCTGCAACAAAACTTCTGGACAATATGATGGTTAATTATTCTGAATGGCATACTGAGAGAGCTCCACAAGGTAAGAAGGTAAATTCTGTTGAGGAAACCGCCTCCTTGAGTGATAAGATTGATATTATTATGTATATGCTTGTTAATGGGAAAGCCCATATTGATACAAATAATGTTCCTTTAGCTTCTTTGGTTGCTCAAGAAGAGCAAGTTGCTATGAACTTCATAAGAAATAATAACTTTGGCAATAATGCTTATAGGAGTAATTTTGGTAACAACGATTATAAGCCATATCCTCCCAACAATGGTAATGCTTATGGAAATTCTTACAACAATAATAGGAGTGCTCCCTCTGAACTTGAAGTTATGCTTAAAGACTTTATTAGTAAGCAAACTGCTTTCAATAAAACTATTGAGGAAAAACTCTCTAATGCTGAAAGAAATATAGCATCTTTGGCTGAAGCTCAATCTTCTTTGCATAAAATGGCTGCTAAACCTGAAACTAATGATAATCCCTTTGCAGCCACTAATGCTATACAAGTAAGAATTGATGAAAATGTTAGACTATTAGCTGAATTACATGCTAAGTGGGAAAGAGAAGATGAAATTGCTAGAAACATTAGTGTTTCTACTATTACCACCACTAGTGTTGAGGCTAGTAATAGTTCTACTACTTTAGATGATAAGTATGGTTTTGATCTTGATGGTTGCAATATCTCTGAAGTTATTAAGTTCCTACAAAAGCTTGCTAAAAGTCCTAATGCTAGTGCTATGAACATGGCCTTTACAAAACACATTACTGATGCTCTCATAAAGATTAAAGAAGAAAAGATGAAACATAAAGCTTCTATTCCTATAAAACAAGAAGATGGTTGGGAACCCATCATTAATATGAAAGTGACTGACTTTGATTTCAAAGCTTTATGTGATCTTGATAGTAGTGTTTCTATTATGCCTAGAAGGATTTATGATATGCTTGATTTGCCTCCTCTTGAAGATTGTTATTTGAATGTCCCACTTGATGATAATGCTAAAAAGAAACTCATGGGGAGTCTTAATGATGTCCTTATTATGGTTAACAATGCCTATGTCCCCGTTGATTTCTATGTTTTGGATGTTGAATGCAATGCTTCTTGTCCTATTACTTTGGGAAGACATTTTCTTAGAACTGTTGGTGCCATTATTAATATGAAAGAAGGCACCATTTAATATCAACTCCCACTCAAGAAAGGTATAGAATACTTCCCTAAGAAGAGAGATAAGATTTCTTTTGCTTCTCCTATGAAAACAAAATTTGTTCTTAATGCTTCTTCATTTGAGAACACTTGATTCTTTTTCTTGCTTCTTATGCCTAACTTAAAGGCGTTAAAGAAAAGTACTTATTGGGAGATAACCCAAAAGTTTTAGATGAGTCTTGGAAGTCATAACTTCAGTAATAACCGCTCCTTATCCTTTTTATTTGCTTATTGTGCCAAGAGTAACCTCTAATGAGAGAGAAGTAATGATTGGGAAAGTTGCTGCCCCGAAACAGATTTCTGTGCTTCACCGTAAAAATTCGTGTAAAATCTCTGAACGTCTTTTTTAGGCGTGAATTTTTGTGCTTCTGCCCTAGGTTGTTATATAACTTTCGTTAGTTAAACACTTTTTGATTTGAGCAACAGAAGGTCTTCAAAAAATTCGTCTTTACCTGCTGGTCTGTTTTGACAGATTTCTGCCATTTTCTGCATTTGCTTCTTGTTGGTTCCTTTTTGAGTTCTTTTGGGGAATTGAGCTTTTTGAGGGAAGTGCTACAGTAGCTAGTGTTCTAATGGAAGTTTATTTGGTGTTAGAACTGAACCTTAAGACCTATTTATCTTGAGTGCACTAATGTTGCTAATAAAGATTGTGTGAAGTTTTGTATGAAGGAAAATTTTCAGGTGTATGGAAGGAATGAGTAATGAGATGAAGGATGGACTAAATCTCAAGATTGGGGATGCCACGCGTGTCACCTCAAGAAATATCCAAGAAGTACAAGCGTCAAATCTTGGGGATGCCCAAGGCATCCCCTTCTTCATCAATAAAAATCCCAGGTTTCTTCCAAACGCTTCATTTTTATTGTTTCATGCACAGTTGTCTTGTTCTTGGAGCATCTTCTTTTTCGTTTTCGTTTTGGTTTTTCGCTTGCTTGGTTTGATTAGTTTGCTGAATAAATTGGTTGGACCCCCTCTTTCATACATTAGTTTGCAAATAGTTTGATTTGGTTTGGAAAAGAGTAGGAAAGTTCATGCTTATGTGGTAAAAAGAGCTCGTTTTTTACTGTGGCCTATGCTTTGTCATGCCATGCTCGATATTGTTTTGGCTTTATGCTTAGTATTCTTTGATGTATCATGACTTGTTATAAACAACTGAGATTGCTTAATGTGCCTTGGATGAATCATGCGTTGTTTTAGCATATTAAAGCATAGTATAGTGGTATTCTCCTTTGATGCTTTATTTGGGTTGACTTGGCACATGGTCACACCATGTTATGACTATCCCAAGTCACCATAGCCTTTCTGATCCTTTAGTTTTCAACTTGTAGTATCACTTTATGCTTTGATCAATGATGTTTTGTCGCTCTGCATGATTATGGCCATTATTGCTCTCTTAGTTTGTCGCTCCCAGTCTTTTGCTAGGCTCCACAACCAAGTATGAGTTCCACTCATGCATCCAACTCCCTAAACCAAGTTATTCCAAAGAGTCCACCATACCTACCTACTAGCTTATGCTATTCCAAGTATATTCATGCTTTTGTTTACCTTCCAAATTAAACTTGTTATGAGAAAACTAGTGATTAAAGCTCTCATGAACTTGATGGCACACTTTACCTTTTTGCATCTAATAAACTTGAACCATTGGGTCCTTCTTTGTTGCGTATATGCTTGCACTTTATAAGTTGAAATTAGCAGAACCATGTTTCAGGGGGAACGCTTTCAACATTGCACTTGTACTTTGTACCCCGTTGATATCATGTTCTTTTTCTTACGGATCCCAGCGGTGTGAAATAAAAGTGGAACTTGTAAGATCATGGAGTTTGTATGTGTGTTAGAGAAACGTCTGGGCCGCTAGCCTAAGCCATGCCTAATGATGGTGGAAACTTGCAGAATCACCATAATGAGCACTCTATGAAGCATCCTCAATAAAACCTATGCAAATAGCAAATAAAAAGATCGCTGAGATGCTCATTGTCTGCTTGCCTTGTCATTTTGATTATGAGAAAGCTCCTGTATCATGTGCAATGGGTATCCCGTTGGTGGTTCTTAATGATACACATGTACTTACAATGACAAGAGCTTACTCGTGACTAAAGTTTAGTAGCATGAGGTACGGTCTTCGTAAGTAAGGGGCATGAGATTTTGGTTTATAACTTGTCAAGCATATCCTCTTAGTTGTGGCACTTTAACCTTAATCACCTTCAAGATGCTTATGATAGGGGCAATGAGAGCTGAAAGCTATAAGTACCATAATTTTTGTAAGCTCTTTATGAGACTTGAATCCCTACTTCCTTTTTACAAAGGCCTTTCTTCCACCATTATATTGAGTCTCCACCTTCTATCTTTATGCACCTACTTTGAGAGCATAGTGGCCATTCTTAGTTCTATGTGCATTGTCCCAAGACTAGTTGATTAATGCATAACTTGCTATTGCTTGTTTTAAACTATTTGTATCTAGTCACTCTTATGAACTTTGAAGGTGTCCTATGCATTTATATTTGCTACTCTATTGAGGGACAAGCTGAATACTATTATGCTATGTTTTCTTTATGTGAAACAAACAAACGTCTTGCAAAGCATGTTATTCATGAATCTATTGTTTGTTCCTTTTTATGTTGCATCATAGTTTCTTTGCTTATTGCTAGAACTTTGTCTTTCATGTTATGATTGAAGTATTATGATCCCAGCTTTGAATGTTTTACAAATACTTTGATCAAGTCTTTGATGGTTCATGTCACCTCAAAAATTATTCTTTCTTTTTATCACTTACCTACTCGAGGACGAGCAGGAGTTAAGCTTGGGGATGTTGATACATTGCAAATGTATCTATAATTTTTGATGTTCCATGCTTGGTTTTATCCACTTTCTTGTGTTTTGTTCCAACTTTGGAGTACTTTTCATATGATTTCTTGGACTAACCTATTAACAAGAGCCACGTGCCACTGCCTGTTTTTCTGTTGTTTTTGGTTCCGGAAAGTCAAAATGAATATTCTCAAAATTGACGGACAAAAGCCAAAGTGCCTATTTTTCCTAAGGGATCAAGTGCCGAATAAAAAGGCGGAGAAGGGCCAGGGTCGGCCACACCACCTGGCCCGCTGCCAGGCCGGGCCCACGCCAGGTGGTGTGGTGGCACCCCTCGGCCTCTCCTTCCGCCTATATATTGCCCTCGGGACGAAAACCCTAAGTATCCGATCAAAAATCCACGAAAGAGTCTGTAGCCGCCGTCATCTCCATCCCTAGATCGGAAGGGATCTGAAGCTCTTCCTGGCACCTGGAGAGGGAATTCACCACAGGCCTTCTTCATCACCATGCAAGCCTCCGGTGTGATGTGTGAGTAGTTCATCCTTGGACTACAGATCCATGTAGTAGCTAGATGGCTGGTTCTCCTCCTTTGTGCTTTCATGTTTAGATCTTGTGAGTCTGCTCATGATCAAGATCATCTATTTGTAATTCTGCATGTTGTGTTTATGGGATCCAATGGATATTGAGATGCTATTTCAGATTGATTATTGATTCTATCATGTCTTTGTTATTTGTGATCTTGCATGCTTTCCGTCGTTAGTAGCTATCTTGGCCAAGTAGATGCTAGCAACTCCAAGAGTTAGTATTTATGCTCGATAGTGGGTTCATGCCTCTGGTAATCTGGGGAAGTGATAGAAATCTCTAAGGTACTAGATGTGATGTTGCTACTAGGGAGAAAACAACAATCCTTTGTTCATAGAACAATCGTATTGTTTACTTTACACGCATCAGAAGCAATAATCTGTTGCTTGCAACTTAATACTGGAGGGGGTTTGGATGATAACCTGAAGGTGGATTATTAGTCATAGATGCAGTTGGATGGCGGTCTATGTATTATGTTGTAATGCCCAATCAAGTCTTAAAGGAGTCAAGATGATTAGTATATGCATGTATTGCTTTTTCGGTGTTTGTCAATTGCCCCGCTGTAATTTGTTCACCCAGCATGTTATCTATCTTAAGGAGAGCCACCTCTAGTGAACTATGGATCCCGGTCCTTTTCTTTACATACAATCTATAAACTGTTTCTGCTTTGTGTTTACTTTTTGCAAACTTTTACTTCTTTCCATTTGAAACGTTTAATCCTTTGTTTTCCGCAAAACACGGTGAGATTGACAACCTCATCGCAAGTTGGGGACAAAGTTCTGTGCTTGTGTTGTGCAGGTCTCCACGTTGCTAATAGCACCGGTAGTGCGCCCTGCCAAAGCTCAGCTAGTAACACCTTTCGGTTGTTTCTTTGCTCCTACTGGTTCGATTAAACCTTGGTTTCATAACTGAGGGAAACTTGTTGTTGTGCTCATCATACCTTCCTCTTGGGGTTCCCAACGAGCTCTACATCAACTACGAGCCATCACTTAGCTTACCTTTATGGTTGGACCACAAGTGGTGAATATGCATGCCCATCTTGTGCTGCATTTACAAAATCTAGATGGCTAAATAAAGGGAAGAAATGGTGTTTCATGGGTCATCGCCGATGGTTGCCAGAGAATCATGTATATCGACGTAGCAGGATGGAGTTTGATAACACTGAAGAAACAAAACTCGCACCTAAAACTATGACTGGCAGCTCAGCTTTGAAAATTTTATAGGGCAGAGTGTTTATGCTAGGCAAAAAACACAAAGCCGCTACCGAAAGAAAAGGCAAGAAAAGAGGCAACAGTGGTAAAAATGGGGGTGGAAATAGTGATGGTCAGAAATGCAAGAGAAATGTGACCAAGAAAAGATCAAGTTCTCCTAGTAAACATGACAAAAAGAAGCCGGAGGATTGGTTTAAAAAAAGTCTTATTCTTTGACTTGCCCTATTGGGAGCACAACAAGTTAAGGCACAACCTTGATATGTTGCATATAGAAAAAAATGTGTGTGACAATTTAATCAGGACATTATTGGATATTGATGGCAAAACAAAGGATGGCTTGAAAGCATGATATGACTTGAAGGAAATTGGAATTCGAGAAGACCTTCAGCCTTTTCCAGATGACAAAGGAAAAGAGACATACCGCCCTGCACCTTTCACTATGTCTAGATAAAAGAAGGAAATTCTTTGTTCAATAATCAAGAAGCTTAGGACCTCTGATGGTTATTCGTCAAACCTTTCTAGGTGTGTCAACATGAAAGATTGCACATTGAGTGGTATGAAAAGTCATGATTGTCATGTTCTAATACAAGAAATTCTTCTCATAGCACTTCGATCTTGTTACCCCAGCAAAGAGGTCATGCCAATAGTTATCCGGTTGGCTAAATTTTTTAAGAAGATATGCTCCAAAGTATTAGAAGTCTCCGAGCTTGATGAACTACAAGAGAGTATTGTGCTGACACTTTGTGACATGGAAAAAATATTTCTTCCATCATTTTTTACTGTCATGGTGCATTTAATGGTGCACTTAGTCGAAAAAGTTAAACTTGGTGGTCCAGTGCACTACCGTTGGATGTATCCTCTAGAAAGGTATGCAATTTCAGTTTGATTTTCTATCTTCAATAATTCATGAAAATAATTTTTTTTTACATATAGATCATTTGTTCGTCTAAAGTCATTTGTACACAATAGAGCTTATCCAGAGGGTTCAATTGCTGAAGGATATATTGCTGATGAATGCTTGACCTTTTGTTCAAGATTTCTAGAAGGAACTACACATTTTACAAAACCAGCTAGAAACCCAGATCCTCTAGATAACACAAAGGATATGTATATGTTTGAGAGTGCTGGCCAATCAATCGGAAAGGACACCATAGTAAGCCATTTCGATAACCACCTTCTTCTGCATGCACATCGATATGTCTTGCGACACTCTGATGAGCTTACAGATTTGCGGAGGTATGTATTACTTCTGCATTTGCTTATTTTTTACACAACTAGATGAAATGGTGTTATTATGTAATTGTTCTACCTGCTGCAGAGAATTTCTGGACCATGAGAAGGGTAAACAATCTCCGGTAGCTAATTTGGAGGATGCTAACATTGAAATGTTGGTTAATGAACACTTCGATGACTGGTTGGAACAAAACGTAAATTTAATCATGGTTCTACAAAATGGACTTGCATAAACCATGAACTAAACATAAATATTTTTTATATACAAATTTTAGAACATGATGGACAGGGATTTAGTGAAAAGATAAGAGCACTGGCTGCAAAACCAAATAAATATGGTGTGTTACAGTGGATATATTATTAACGGTTTTAGGTTCCACACTATGACCCGTGAGACTGGGCACGTCACACAAAATAGTGGCATAGGGAACATTGCAGCAGATGGAGTTAGTTACTACGACAGATTATCTGACATTTAGGAATTATCATATAAGGATTATAAGGTTGTGCTCTTCAAATGTGATTGGTATGATGTTCATCATAAAGCTGGCTTTAAAAAGGATGATTTTGGATTTTCTCTTGTAAACTTTTCTCGGAAAATACACACCGGTGAGAAATTAGATGACGATCTTTTTGTCTTTTCTTCTCAAGTAAAACAGGTTTTCTATGTGGAAGATCCAAAACAAAAAGGATGGAACACAGTGGTTGGAGGTGGCCCACCACGTGATTTATTTGATATGGGTAAGGAGCAATCAGCAGATGAATCTGATGATAGTAGTGTGGAGCAATCATCAGATGAAACATATTAGAGCAATGTGTTTTTAGCATATTGTAGGCAAGTAGACTGGATGTATTCGCTTTTTTTTTTTCTTAGAGATCCTAATTTATACAGCTGTCAAACAAGTTATGTACTTGAAATACTATTCTTAAATTTACAGGTTTGCTTTGATAAACAATAGATTAAAATGACCTTCCTGGTGGTGAAGAAACCTATGCAAAAATGTCAACTAAGTTGCCAACCCCCATTTTTTTTCTGAAGCTAAGATATAGACGAAAAGAATGGCACCGTTGTGCTGTTTTATTTAATTAGTACTACTTCTATACGCTGAACTAGCAAATATATGTGCATTGTTGATTCAGCACAAAACTGAGATAGTATGGTGTGGCCTGCGGATGGTAAGAATGCGTACAGATCATTCCGTGGTTGTATAACAAGTTCAAAGTCGATATAACTGAATGCAGTATGTAATATGCAGCTGCTAGTACTCTGAATAAACACAAAACACTGCGGCGACGCGGTACAGGGGCGGGGAGCAGCGGCGCTAGGTCTAGGTGGGGATTCGGACAGAGGACACGAGGAAGACTGGGGAGAGGAGCTCACCAGGAACACGTGGGCGCAGTCAGAGCCGTCAAAGGAGCACGACGTTGACGCCATGGACGACGCCGGCAGACGGCCGGGCACACGAGCGGGACGGGGTCGACACGGCGATTACCAAGCTCGATGGGAAGGTCATGGAGCTTCAGGAACTCCATTAGAAGGTGGGGCAGACGAGTGGAAGCATCAGGTCTCGCCAGAGGAGGGGATCGACGCAGCGGCGTTGACGGACCGGAGCGGAGGTACATGAGCTCGGCGACGGAAACAGAAGGTCTCTCGAGTCGATTCCTTCGGCATAAGAGGAAATGATAAAAAACTACCATATTTGAGCACGAGATGACATAAAACCATCATCTTTAGGTTTTTTGACATATAAATGACACTATTGAGGACATGCTGTGACTGAGAGCACTAATCGCTTATCGTTAGCCGTCTAACCATGTTTCTGGCACGTGGGACCCGTCGTCGCCAGCGCTGGAGCTGGCCAGGCTGTTGTCGGGCGCCCTCACGCAGGAGCTGGTCGGGTCATTGCTGGCCGCTCTCACGCAGGAGCTGGCCGCTCTCGCGCCGGAGCTCGGGCGCACGCCCCGCAGCTCGCCCGCGCCGGAGCTTGGCCACACTCGCCCTGATGCTGGCGCCGCTCGTCCTGCCTGCCACGCCCTCGACGCGCTTGGTGGCATTGGGCCAGAGTAAGAAGACCGAGGCGGCACTGCGCGGCGGCGGCGGGGATTGCCGAGGAGGACGGAGAGTAGTCTTGGCCCGGGAGGTCTACAGCAGACGCTTGACGGTGAGCCGTAGACGGCGGTCTCGGTTGCAAGCGTCTCCGGCAGGGGCGGCACGGGCGAACGCCGCCAGGGGTCGACGCGGGCGACCTTCGCCAAGAGCAGCGCGGGCGAGCGCTACCAGATGCCGGCGACTACGGCCTCCTGCAGGGGAGGCGTCGGCGAGCTTCGGTAGGGCCAGATAGGTGCGGGCGCGGGGACGGGGAGTGGGAAGGTGCAGGGGCGACCGGCCGCCGGAGGTGCAGGGGCACGCGGAGGTGGGAGGTGCGGGGCACGCGCGGCGGCAGGAGGTGCAGGGGCGCGCGGCGGCCGGAGGTGCAGAGGCGCGCGGCGGAGCTGGAGCTCAGTCGCGAAGCTCGCTGTTGGCCGCACCCGCGCCAGAGCTGGCCGCCCCGCGCAGCTGTCTCCCGCCCTGTAGCTTCCATCGGCCACGAGTAATCTGAGATTTTTTTTTAAAACTAGCAATCTGGGGATTGGGTCAACGCCGAAGTGAGAGGAAAATAAGGACGCTGCTAGCAGTCGGACGCCGATTACTTGCTTTCGATCGGACGAGACGACTGCCGTTGGATTGGCCACAGCTGGCTCGTTGATTTCAGCAGGTGCTCCACGCGCGATGTGGTCTGCATGCTTGACGTTTATTTGCTCCGTCACCGTTAGTACGCAAGACGTACGCTTCCACCTTTATTGCTTCCTTGACGGACGCCCAAGTACAGCTTAATTGCTCCCAGTTTCTTCATCTCCTTCGAAGTCTTCCTGCGTCATTTCTGGCTTCCATCCGGCGAGTTGCTACTCGGCCTTAGATTCGTAGGAAAATGGCGCATCTGAAAGAGAACATCGAGTATCCTCCGTATCTTAATCCCTTTTTCAGACGTGTTTTCAATGATTGATCCTGTGCTGAAAGCCAAGTTGGGTGGAGCTCTGAGGGGTGGAATTCTTCCCAGACATGAACACCTTGGGAACCCACCCATTCTTATCCATGGAGATGGAGAGGTACAGTACCCTTCTTCTCAGTCGAGATGTATCTGTGTTCATTTCTATGTTTTTTCTAGTTGGTTATTTGTTAGTAATCTTAGTGGTGTGAGAGATCCGTGGGGGAGTTTCGAGATGAGCTTGGGAATAATTCCTGATTTAATTGATTGTGGGCTTCTCGACGAATATTGTACAGATGGTTGCAAATTGCTGATTTATTATTCTGACGAAGCATTAATTAAATTTGGTAGAAGCTCATATTCTTGACTGTGGTAGCAAGTTTCCTGTATCATTTAGATTTTAAGTTGAAATAGTAGGTTGTGAAAAAAGGAGAAGCATAGAGTTTTATCATTTGAAGCTTACTTGTCAGTGTATGTAAGCATAGTGATACTTAAGGTTGGTGATTTAAAAATTTATCTGTAATGGCTGTACGAAGCAAGTGTTTATTTTACGTGGAAGCTCGCATTTTAGTCACACGAAGCAGGTTTCGTGGATCAAGTAGATTATCAGTTGATTTAGTTGCTGTACATATTAGAAGCATGTATTAATAATAGCTTTAGTTGATATAGAAATGAGGTTGAATTTGATTCAGTTGCTGGAAGCATACAGCATTTGAAATGATCATTTTAGTAGAAGCATGCTATCAGTAATATTGTTGTAAGCATACATGTCAGTAATATCGACGGAAGCAAACATATTCCTGAAGCATGCACATCGGCATATGGAAGCTATTATAAATGATTTGTAGAAATGTAGTTGACTGAGTTGGGCTGTAGGTGTTTACCGTGATGAAGCAATGAATATTAACAAAATGAAGCATGTAACTGATTTAATGGAAACCTCTTGTGTTGCTTAGTTTCTGATTAAATCATAAAATGCTTCCATGTTCAGGATGTTCAAATGCATATGCCGGATAGCTCTTCAATTCCAGATACAGTAGATGTCGAAGGCTCCGGGCAGTCGTGTCCACAGGTTGGAATGGTTTTCAACAGCGTCGACGAGGCACAGTTGTTTTATAATGGTTATGCCGAGAAGCTAGGATTTGGAAGCAGGATAGGTTGCTCAAGAAGGTCCCAGAAAAAAGGATGTGACCATTTAATTAGGAGGGACTTTGAGTGTGCGCACGCTCGGAAAGACAAAGTTGTTGCCAGTTCTGTCGATGGGGCACTAGATCCGGAGGTGCTTGATGAAGTGGGTGAAGCAACGGAAACAACACCTGATTCTGATAATTTTGGCAGTGCGCCAGCTGCAGGTAAAAGGAAAAGAAACAAGCTGAAGCGTCATGATTGCAAGGCTCGAATGTCAGTTGGGCTGAGGAAGGATAAATGGGAAGTAACAATTTTCATTGAGGAACACACACATCCACTGATGAGTAGAGAAGAGTGGACACGGTATTACAGATCTCATCGTAAGGTGCCCTATGAGGACTACATGTTGATCAAGACATTGCACAATCGGAACGCCGACACATCTCTCATCATGGCCACACTTGGGGACCTTCATGGAACTCTGAGGACATTGCCGTACACAAACCGTGATGTTACAAACATCCGAACCAAGCTGAGAAATGAGGTTTCGCATAGCGACATGTCCAAAGCAGTAGAGTATTTTCAGAAGATACAAGCGGAGAGTCCACAGTTCTACTATGCTATCAAGCTTGATGAGAACAATGCTGTTAGGGCTCTTTTCTGGGTGGACGGAAGGACACGTGAGTTGTACCGGAAATTTAGAGACTGTGTATTTTTTGACACCACATTTTGCACGAACTGATATGACATGCCCTTTGCACCAATTGTTGGCATAAATAATCACATGCAAAGCATAATGCTTGGATGTGCATTGATACCGGATGAGAAGAAGGAAACCTTCAAATGGGTTTTTGAGGCATGGATGGATGCTATGGGTCAAGAACATCCAACCTGCATAATGACGGACCAGGACCAAGCAATGGCAGGTGCTATAGATGATGTTTTCCCTGGGACGGTTCATCGGTGTTGCCTATGGCATGTGCTTCGGATAGCAAAGGATAAGCTTGGAACATTATTTCGTACACGTGAGGGTTTCGAGAAGGAATTTTTTTACTGTATCTATGGAGCAGATACTATTGATGATTTTGAGAACATGTGGCAGATGATGTTGTCGAAGCACAGTTTGGTAGAAAACGAACACCTTATCAACATGTGGGGTTGTAGGGATACATGGGCACCAGCGTTCTTCAAGAAGAATTTCTTTCCTTTCACTGCTACAACAGGGAGGTCCGAAGGGTTGAACTCGTTTTTCAAGAAGCTCGTGCATCCACAGGACTCGGTATGGCAATTTGTGAAGCAGTACGAGTACATTCAGGAAACAAGGTTGGATCGAGAGGATAACGCTGGTTTCTTGGGGAGGCGACAACAGCAGCCGTTTGGTCCAGGTTTGTATTAGTTGGAAACATTGTGGTAGTCTATGTAGCATAAACTGATTCGTCTTAATTTATGTGTTTTTTTAAATGTTTGTTGCAGTTATAAGATTGAGGAGCAAGCATCCAAATTTTATACAAGAGCTGCTTTTGGGAAATTCAGGGAATTCATGGAGATGACAACAACATATAGCATATACCCGGTTCCCGGTGAAGGGGTGAAGTTTGAGATTCACAGGAATGATCCGAGAGCACAGAAGATTAGGATTGTAAGTTTCGAGCAGCAGGAAAACTCGTACATGTGCAGCTGCAACCGGTTCAATGTGAATGGCATGTTGTGCCACCACATCCTGAAGGCTATGGTACACACAAACGTGCAAGAAATACCTGAGAAATACCTGCTTCATAGGTGGTCTGAGGCAGCTACTGTTTGTGAAGCAAAGAGCAATATACCATTTTCTGGTTCTAGCATAATCCCAGATACCAACACACTCAGGTATAATGCCCTATGCAAAATGATGAATAAGTTGGCGGCAAAAGCATGCTTCGGCACAGGATCATACAAGATTGTTAAAGGTGGGGTGGAACATTTGAATTCCTTAGTTGATAATTTCAGGATGTCTGGCGGCGTGCTAGAACCTGAAACAGGCGAAGAACCAGAGGTAGCAAACAACAATCTGCAGAATCCTCCTAGGTCAGCCAAGAAAGGTCGTCCATCAGATAAAGAAAAGAGGAGGAAGCCTTTGGTTGAGATTCGACAGGAGGAAGCAAAAAAGAAGGGAACTAAACGGAAGAATTATGCTTGTTCGAAATGTCGTAAAACCGATCACACCAGGAGGCATTGCCCTTTTTTGGCATTGGAGAACAAGCAAAATGTCGAGCGTGAGGAACAATTGAGACGTGAAACAGAGCTTACACTTTGAGGCTTCCAACATGTGTATCTATTAGTAAGATGGAAACATTGGAAATGGTTTTTTTCATTTGTAGAAGCATTGTACTTGCAAAAAAAAATCGATATGGGGTCCCACGATTTAGTGAGTTCCGGATTGGAGAGTTACATCGTTTTGGTTTCGTGTGCGTATCCAGAAGCTTGTGCTTCATGATGTGGAAGCATGCACAATAAAATAGATGAAACACATGGATTCATGTTTGAAGCAAACTTAACGATTCGTTTTATTATTGAGTTATGAACTACGGAGTGATCAAAATGTAGCAGTATACAATGAACTGGCGTTTCTGTTTAAATAATCTATTGTCCATGGTAAAAATTCAGTGTCTTTGAGACTCTACTGATTCAAATATCGTGGAAGACACTCTGTCTACTTATTTGTTTATGAAAATCATGGCATTGTACCAAGTTTCCGAGCGTTTTTAAAACAACATAGGGTTATAATATTGGAATATAGTATGTTTATAAGATGATTCAGTATGGTTTTCTTGGAAATGATTCATTACAAAGTTAGCATCTATTTTATTTGCATAGATCAAGGGGTATTTACAGCACGAAGCTAACATTCGTAGTCAATGGAAGCATGTTTCTTAACAGGTGGAGTAACAATGCAAACGAGAAAGCTCCAGATTATGTATGGAAAGAAAATGTTACGACGTTTAAATTGAGTGACAAACAATATAAATTTAGGTATCATTCACGGGTTCTGACCAATTATTACAGCGTGCGTAATGGTTTAGGAAAACAGGGTAAATAGATGATGCTCCGTCTCATACGGATTTTTACTGCGAAATATCACAAAAAGGAACAAAAAACATTCATGTAAAAAGAGTAGTGCTTCGGTACTGCGATAGATTGGGACCGAATAAAAGCATTTATTTCTTCTTGAGCACCCACGTAGGATTAGCCTTGTTCAGCTCCGATGTCATGATCATGTGGGTTAGCACCATTCGATGTTGCAAAATGTCCTGAACGAAAATAGGAGGTTAGTGATTAATGTGAGCAATGTACAGGTGTTATAAACTATTCAGATATGCTTCATGTATTGCAAGAACACTATTTATGGAAGCATAAAATAAGAATATTTGTCCGAGGTTATGAATATTCGGACATACCAGGTCAAATGGCTTCATTGTCTTGCCATCCCACATCTTCATGAATAGCATTACGAATACTCCGCAGTCAAATCTGGAAACAAAAACTAAATCACACCATTCTCTAGTTTCAAAAAAGGTAGGTCTAGACGAATGCTATTTTTTTCGCCGGTAAATTTCTTACATGGTGGTTTGTTGACGTAAGTCCTGAGGATTGTTCTGGATAAACTGACTGAAGTTTGTTCTTGGGAATGCTTTAACATGTGATGCCAGTGTGATAAAATTATCGACCTGTGAATTAGCAAAAATTTAGTCAGTGGAAGCAAGAATTTTAGTGGTTGCTAGAAATAGAAAGGATGGGATCACCAGGGTGAAGAGTAGCTGGAAGCAAGTACTAGGGAGGTGGTAAGCAGAAATATGGAGTTGTATATTCATGAGTAGGCACAAAATTTAGAATGGTAAAATACTAGATAATACGGTTGTTTTAACAAAAAGTATTGTCACAGTAATGTTGAATGGATGTATATTTTGTCACCTTATAATAATTTCCTTTTTCTTAAAAAAGAGCGCAGAAACAGGTTGACGGAAGCATGTGGTGAAGCAAAAATAATGTCCAACTAGTATTTGGAAAGACTATATGATTATGAGGACACCATTATGCAGCACGAATAAAATAAATAAAAGGAAAAGCGTGTACTAGGTTATGTGCTTTCTCGTATACTTTGTTCTTCTTAGCATTGATCATAGAGTCGAGGAAATTGACTTGTTTGTGGAGTAGGTTGATGGACACTAGTACCCAGTGCTCGCTGTCTACTACAGCAAAGTATAGCTGGAAGTTCCACAAAGAAAGAAAGCACGTTTTTTGGCATCATGTGAGAAAACTCTAGAGACAGTACAAACAAGAAGTAACCAACTTTTGTGAAATAACCATGTCCTTTGATTTGAGCATATGATCTTTATAAGCTTCCATGAATTCTTTTTGGCAACCAGCTGGGTCAAATTTTGCTTCAGGTACACATAATTTTGCCTACAAAATTTAGGATGTAGAAGCAACATTAGAAATCAAGTTGAAGTGCCTGATGTAAAGCTCCATGACGTGGGTGTCAATTCTCCCGCGAGGCTTGAGAGCTTCACGGAAGTCTTCGTATGATATGTGATATTTTCCAAAATCAACAAAAGGGGGCCTGGTCAAGTACACGAATTCCATTATTGATTCAATAGATTGCAAGGAATACATGAAACTTCAAGTAGTAATTTGTTGATGAGTGTTACCTCTCTTCTCCAACAAGAGGCGGCCTTATGCACCTTCTCGTAATGTACGTATCATATATATCCTTTGATACATCGGTAGCTTTGAGCTTCTTGAGAATCTTTCGGTTTGCTTCATTGTTAATACCAAGGAAGGCTCTTTTCTTACGGTTTTTCTTTTCTTGAGTTTGAGTGCCAACAGTGCTTGAAACTGAGTATGTGCGGAAAGTGCATGATACATGAACAATATTGGTAAAGTAGCTTGAAAAGTTAGAAAATGTTGTGTGTGTGGTTAACATCATATGCGCAAGAATATGTGGCTTTGATAAACCATAATGTGTATATACAGTAGGTTGTAATGAACAAAATATTTATAGGTGTTTGGTGGGAATTGAGTAAAAATGCTATCTTGTTTGAAATAAAACTTAGAACAACACTCTACGGGATTGAAGCATCATGTTTGTTCAGATGGAAACATTTTTTATAGTAGACTGAAATAGTCTTGTGCAACTAGTTGGTGTGTACAAAAAAGCAAGAATGCTTTCATCAGTTACTGAGCACCTTTATTTAATGAATGGATCCTTACTTTTTTTGCTAAAAAAGGAATGAATGGCTAGACTGTTTTGAGGAGCTTACCTAGTTCTGATGGTTGACAATCGTTCGCAGACGGTGGGATCTGCGATGTTTTGATGGCTGGTGAATCATTTTGTTTGTCAACCAGGGTTGGTGTGGTAGTTGTCACACAATTTTCACTAGGATGTTTCTAGATCGATCCTCGCGTCTGTACACCTGTATTCATTGAAGCGCATGGTGTCCAAATGGTTGGAGTAGCAAGAAATAAATTAAATGGTGTGTTGCATGGAAGCACTGAAGTGTCAGCTATGAATCAATTAAATGTGCAGAACCATGCATATGTGTATTGTTCTGACCTATTTTTTTTGGTTGTGAATCATTGGTAGGTTGTCTTTGGATCAAATTTGGCGAAGCATTGTGGTTGCCATCATGTTTTGGTATGGAATACCCTACCATGGAAAGTGAATATATTAGATAAATGAGTGAAAACCACATAATCAGAAATGCAAAAGAAGCCATAGAATGTAAAGCTTCGAGAAGTGGTATGCATTACCTGATGTAATACATGGTTCCAACAGGCTTGGTGCGGGGCTGTTGCGGGCGGCGTCAGAAGATTGTAGGTTGGTGGGTGCAAATTGTTGGCTCCAAGTTTCCCCAGGTGGCAGAAGATCGAATGTAGGACATTCCATGTCATCGCCGTGAAAACGTGTATGAGTAGCTGGGCCACTGGATTCGTTTTCCGTATGG
Source organism: Avena insularis (assembly GCA_023614405.1). Taxonomy (NCBI): domain Eukaryota; kingdom Viridiplantae; phylum Streptophyta; class Magnoliopsida; order Poales; family Poaceae; genus Avena; species Avena insularis. The sequence continues at coordinate 205,827,073 of CM042694.1, forward strand.
GCAAGTCTGGAATTAGATGCATCCCTCGTATTTGTTGATTTGCCAGCGCTTTGCTCTACCTGTTCTGCAATCTTACTGGCTTCCACCCAAAATTGTGTATTGGGTGTTGTTTTAGGGTCAGAATTCTGGGCACCTTCTTCGCCGAACACGGGTTGCTCAAGCGTATGGCGAGGATATTATGGGATTGGGAGCTCTCAATGGGGAAGTAACGAGAGTGGTGGCTCTGGGAGGTGAGTATAACCCTTCTGTAGATGTGGATTTTTGCTTGATGGCTGCAATTACTTCGGAAGCAAATTGGGACATGTGCTTGTCGTGAAGTTTCATTAATCACAACATCCTCACGCCATAAAGAGGTGTACTTCTCCTGGATTGTCTTTAGATACTCGGGGAGCCCCTGCAATAAGGTCAATATTTATGTTAGATTAAACCATAGTTTGATTGTGTGTATAGCAAAAAAATACAATTGACATTACCTCTGTTGAAGAAAAGGTGTGAGTTCCGTGCTGTGGAGATGCTTCCTGGTGGACAGAAAGTACAATCAAAACACTGATAGTTTTTTTTCCAGAAAATGTAGTGGAAGCATGCACAAATTTCCTGAATGAAGCATAAAACACGAAATTTGAACAGTACCTGAACTGAATGAGTGATGGGTACTTCTTTATTCTGTTGTAAATTAGGTGGGGCTTCAAAAGCTTGGTTTCCCAAGTTTGTATCCACAAAAGCATACGGGGTGACGTTGAATGCACGGAACTACAAAAATATGATGTGTAAGAAGCATTAAAAAGGACATGCAGCACAATGATGGGTACATAGTGGAGTCAAATTTTGAAATGACTCACTGGTCGGGCACCGTATGTATGTGGAGATAATGTGAGCCTGCTTTTGTCATGCTTAACAACAAACTTGAAATCAGCATCTGAAATATTTGAAGCTCTAGGGACGGCATAGTTAATCCGGTGAGTGGACAGAGTTGACACGGGAAAGTCCAGGTGATCCATGTAAACAATCTGCATGAAATTTATGGTACAAAAATGTTTTCTCTATTTAAATTAAAAATGGGTGAAGGTAGATTCTATGAATGAAGAAAGTACGTAGGAAATTGCATACCGCGATCCATGGTAAGCAACCGCTAGCCCACATTGGATTTGTGTTTCCTATCTTGTCTGCTTCAAGATGTCTTGAAGCACTTTATTCCGTATATTGTATGTCGGAAAATCTGATCAGCCCAATCATATTCACAAACAATATTTGAATCACCGAGGCTCCCTAGGTACTCAAGAGGCAACATGCTGCTGGTTCCAGGGAAGAAATATGTACCAATCACCACTAGGTAGAAAGTCCTGAACCATGTTTCATCATCCAGATCATCATTTGCAAGCAACTTTTCGGCGTGGTAAATTGGTGACCGCATTCCAGCTGTTTTATATTGTATCCTGTAGAAATCACGATGTGGTGATTCTTCATGTTCACCGTCGTAACCACCGCCTAGTTCCACGTGGAATACCGAGGGCTTTAACTACCATTTCTTTGTTGAACACTATGTGAGTGTTGTTGCGAGAGTTCCTAAATTCACCAAGCTCGATCAATCTTTGAAATTATCCATTCCAGCAATCCCCTTGGAGTTGAGAAAGCGCCAATGTCCAGAAGAACTCCCCACCCTCGATTTCGATGAGATCTTTCCGAGGTTTCTTAAGACCCAGACAATGTCCCTCACCGAGATCCAGAAACGACTCTTCGCCTAGATTCTGTTCAACATCCTTTTCCCCTTTGCAGCCTTAGGCATTTTGGTGATGTTTGCTGCAAAAAAGGAAATTGGAAACATGTTGGTATGCAATTGTATATAGCTGTGTGAAAATGGACAATGAGAATACATGAACATATAGTGGTATAATGGAATCATGGAGGGTAAATGAAATCATGTCAGTACGCAATTGTATATAACTTTGTGGAATTAAACTAAGAGAGTACATGAAACATATTTGTGGTTTGGTGGTAGCATGTATAATAGAAGCCTGAAAATTGTTTGGTTGTGTATAGATATCCACATATATGAAGGAAAAGAAAAAAAATTAGCTGTTAGCCATAGAAAAGTACCTGAAACATAAGAGGTATGATGGAAGCATGAAATGTAAATGGAAGCATGTTGGTATGAAATCATATATAACTATGTGGGATTGCACATCTAGAATACATGAAGCACAGTTGTGGTATGATGGTAGCATGGTTTCTAGAAGCATTAAATTGTTTGTATGCAGCAGGTTGAAAATTCTGTGGAAGCAGAAACATTTTAAAAAATAATGCATGCAAAGGTTGCCGCCAAATCTCTCTGAATGTGCACACAAGAACATCGAAAGCAACCAGGTAAAAAATGTGAGAAACATACTGTACAACAAGCATATATGTGGATATGTGACAGCATGAACACCATTACACGGGAGCATAAAAACGAGTTGCATTTATCCGATAAAAAATTCATTACCCGGGAATCTATATACTAGCCGAGCTACAAATATGAGCATATATGTGTAAAGAAACTACACAATTACATGTACAAGGTAGATCTGATACATGAAAACAGCTAGGAAATCATGGGGGTCAAAAAATCAATCACCTTCTCCTGTCGTGGTTCGGAATGTGCATGCTATTCCGTGAGAGATCGAATCTGTCCAGCCAACAAATTGGGCGTGAGCGCTTGACTCACCCTCCGATTAGGCGGGAGCAGCCACCAAGAATCCTCCCGAACCTCGACTTCCGGCGGCCGCAGTTCACCCCGACGACGACCGGTGGCGTCGGAGCTTCAAACTAGCCGCCGCAGAGCAGGATGCAGCCGCATGTGCAGCGGTGTGGGCGATTCCGTGCAGACTAGTAGCCGGAGAGTGGAGGAGCGCCGCGATGCGGATTTGGAAGATGGGGGCGGTGGAAGCAAGGTCGCCCCGACGATGACCGGCGGACTCAGAGATTCATACGCGCAGCCACGGAGAGGGGAGTAGAGCAGCGATGCGGGGAGGGGGGAGTGCTTCGATGCGGGGGGTGGGGCAGATTCGTCGCAATATTGGGGCGGTCGGCGGTGGAAGAGATGGAAGCGGGGCGGAGCTCCAGGGACTGGACTGTCGGGGAGAGGTGCGGTGATTACGGACGCCCGTTTTTTTGTTCGGTATGCATTAAAGAGGTATCACGCCGCTTTCTCGTATCTCTCAGATAGCACCGCTTGGTCGATTCGCTTATGCTAGAAACGTCCGATTAAATGGGAATCGACGTCCCTTCGTTGTGCCGATGGTTTGCTTCTGATCGAACCCCGTTACATAGTATTTACCTTATAGGTTTGCGAAGCAGCAGGAGTTCCTTCATGCGAGATTGTCCAAGAATGGGCCCTTGGCATCTTTTATCGACAATAAACCAGCAACAACTGTATATGGACTGTTTCGTTCTTGGCCACACTTTGCCAAGACAAAATCCGGTAAGCCACAAAACTACAAAAGTGAGGGTGTGGCTAAAAAATTTGAAGCCAAACTTTGGCAAAAACTATGAGTCTATGACAACCGGGCCATGTGGACAATAAGGTATGGCAAAAATCAAACGTATGCTAAATAAATTGTGGCCGTCAAACTTTGGTTTGGAAAAGTGTGGTTGGGAACCAAACAACCCCAAATTCAGGGCCTACGCCATGTTTGTGATTGCTACCACTGGGCCACAGTCCAATGTACTCAATAATGCAAAACAGTTTCAGCTTTGTAGTCAGTTTTTGTCTCGAGTATTAGACATTGTGAAGCAAGTACCTGATGTTGGAGAAAGATTTACTACACACTACACTCGAGGTAAAACATGGCAGAAGAAGAAGCCAAAAATCTCAAGGGCAAAAGTTGGATCATAGGATCGCGAAAAAAAGTTGGATCATAGGTTCATTGATGTATCTTGGGTGTGGAGACTTTGAACTTAACTATTGCAGCCATAGCAATGGCTTATGACCTAACCCTCCCCCGACCCCCGTGTGGTGGCACCACGCTGCACCGGGCCAGCCCCTGCTGGCAGCCGAGGACCCCTCCCCCCTCCTAACAGCCCTCCCCTCCCTCCACCACCACCGGGGGTGTCGTCGGGCAAGCCCACGCGGCATGGCGGTGGTGGGGCTCTTGTTGTTCGAGTCCCGGGGTGTGGCGGTGGCGGTGTCCATTCCCTGCTCCTATAGCCATGGTGATGCACGACGAGGCATCCGGAGGAGCATAGGCGGCAAGGTCAGCAGCGGTAGCGCATGTTTGATCTTGGCCCATATGGGCTTGGAGGGCCTCATACTCCTGCTGATGTTGGTTCCTCCGCGACGACAACGACGGGTGCATCTCTACACACATCACTTGGGAATCAGGGCGGTGGCCCCGGGCTTGGAGGCAGCGGCCTCCTCCTTTTGACAGGGGTGGGTAACAAGATATGGTGGTTCTCGGGATCCCATGTCTTGTTGAATAATCGGCCACGAGGTGGCCCTAGCGATCTTCACACGAAGTCATCGATCCACATGTGGTCTGTCCTCTTCGGTCTGTCCATCGGAGAGTTATGGGTTTCCCCTTTGAAGGAAAATAAGTACTAACACATATGGTGCTCCTTGGACACCTTGATTGGATGTTGGTCGGTCGGGTGCACCCTCAACATCATCCTAACCAGCTTCACATGGGTATTGTGAAGCTCTGTCTTTTGTTGACACCTTGGGACATGTTTGCACCAAGATTTCCACGGGATAAACATGTACGGAGAATGCCATGGCGTGATTGGAGGAACTCCAAGTGGCAAAGGCGGGGGCTTGGATGCGATGAAGAATTTCTTCCCAGGAAGTTGTTTGGACTTGGCTTGCGGGATATGTTCCCGTCCAAACTGTAAACGAGTTCCCATGAACCTGGTGGTACGTGACTTGTAGTGGCAGCCTCCGCAAGTGGTGGCGGAAGTATTGGGGACTTCTTTGTTTGTGGTTGAAAGGACACATATATCGCCTAGAGGGGGTGAATAGGTGGTTTAAAACTTTTACGAGATGAGATTAACAAAGGCATAATAAAACTAGCGTTTACTTTGTCAAGCACAAAACCTATATATACTATGGTTCACCTATGTGCACCAACAACTTATGCTAAGCAATACAAGCAACTATGTGATAGCAAGATATATTACTTCAAGCACGAAGGCTATAACAAAGTAAAGTGCATAAGAAAGGCTCGTGTATATAGATAACCGAGGCACGCGGAGACGGTGATATTTTACCGAGTTCCTTCCTAAAAGGGAGTATGTCTCGTTGGAGGGGGTGGGTGGTACTAAGACCACCAGCGCCACTATGGGCACTTAAGGGCGGCCACCAAATCCATACAAGATTGTGAAAATCTCCACAACTTAATTGAAGGCTCCCAATAATCACCACCAAGGCCACTAACTTGGGGATTTTAGCTCTATAACTTAATTGGAGGCCCCAAGAACTCACCACAAAGGCCAGTACACCGTCTAGGGTTACAAGAACCCAAGAGAAACAAACTTCTTGATTTCACCAACCAAATCCTACGAGGAGAGCTCAATCCGATGCACCTAATGAAATGGCAAGTCCTTTACTCCCAAATTCCATCAAAGCTACAAAAGCTATTGGCGTATAAGAGGAAGAACAGAAAAAGAAAAACCACAAAAATCTTCCAAGATCTAGATCCCAATATGTTCCCCTCACTTAGAGGAGAGATGGATTGGTGGGATTGTAGATCTAGATCTCCTCTCTCTTTTCCTTCAAATATATGCAAGAATCATGGGAGGAAGAGTGAGAGGACAAGATCAGGAGATTCAACAATGGAGGGGAAAGGAGCTTAAAGGGATCAGGTCAAATGGAAAATAAGAGCCCCTTTTATAGGGGGTCAGGAATCTGCCTGTTACCCACTTGGGACGACCGGTACTACTGGACTTGGCAGCGGTAGTACCAGACAAGTATGGTACTACCGGCAAGGTATGGGAGTGAGCAGTCAGGCGAGCCAAAGAGAAAACGAACAGGGCGAACTAGCTCAGTGTACACCGGTAGTGCCAGGTCCAAGGGCGGTACTACCGCTTACCAGTAGTTCTGGGCCAAGGAGCGGTACAACCGATGACCCCGGTAGTACTGGGTGGCGGTACCGGACGCACTAGAGGAGGATTCCTAGCTCGCGGCTAGGCTCATATGTGACCGGTACCACTGGATGGTACTACCGCTGTCGAGCGGTACTACCAGACACAAGAGTCTGGTACTACCGGTCAAGGTAGATAGTTCTAGCAGCAGTAGCAAACGCAATAACTCGAGCATCTGAACTTCAAACAGGATGAAACCAAATTTGGTTGGAAAGATAATGACATGTAGAATCCAACAAAAAGGAGAAAATACCATGCATAGAGAATTGATAAATCTCCTAAGGTGAGGAGCCATAAAACCTTCACGATAAAAAACACAATTAGATATACAATGTAAATCCGTTTTTGATGAACTAGAGCTTGTTATGAAGATTACCACAAGCTCTAGAACCACACATGGATAAGATCCAAATAACAACCAATAAAGATGATGCTAAGTATGCAAATGTTTGAGCTCTCTTCGAAAGATACGATCGAGTTACAACCTCTAGGGCCCCTCTTGATAGTACGGTTATCTATCCTAAACTCGGTCTCCAAACTACCAACATGAGACCGACAAAAGGGAAAACCCATCAAGATCATACCTTTTCCTTGAGCAATCCATTTGATCTTGATGTAGACTATCTTGTCCTTCTCAAGATGGAACACCTTTCTTGATTGCTCTTGCCACGCTTACTTGATGAAGACTTGCAAATTGCTCCCCCATACACCATGGAGAACTTCTCCTTTGAGCTTTTCTTCATCGATCTATGAAACTTAGGATGGCAAGATTCAAGTATGAGATGTTCTAGAGAAGGCACATCTTGAACTTGCACATCATTTCTTCTAAATCCATTAGGATGATGTCTTGAAGAGGAACTCCATCTTCTTTAAGACACTCTTGATCTTCTTTTCTTTATTCTTCTTCTACATGATTCCAATAGGCCCAAAGCCCCTGGACATTGCTTATTGTTCTTCATATTTCAACCTTGAAGCCAACACATGGTTCAAGCGATTCCAGTGGACAATTCCTATAAGTGTAACTCAATGCAAACATTAGTTCATAGATATTTTCATTAATTACCAAAACCTTTCCTAAGTACCGAGTCATGATTTTTAGGGTGAAAGCTCAGGGTCTGGTCTTTATAGGTTGTGTTTGATAGTGACCTTGTTGAAGGCATTGTTTCGGGAACATAGTCTTTCTCCAGGTTGAAAACCCAAGATCTTTGATTAGACAAAGACAAAACTTGTTCATTGTTTCCTTCTTGAAAGCATTGCTTTTGGAGAACCTCCTTTTTAGTCTAAGTATTGTATTTGGTGGTAGTTAGGCTGTGTTTTCTTGGACTACAACTATTGAAAAGCAATTGTAGAAAAGGAGTTGTAGGAAGAAAGTGGTGGAAGTAGAGGTTTGATGTTTGGTAGTGCTTTTTATGACTATTGTTGCTGGTTTTAGGAATGAAATGTCTGAAATGCCCATGAGTGCATAAGATGTTGTATAATTGTTTATTTGAAATGAATTAACTATTTCTGGCCTTTTACTTAAATACCACGTTCAAAGGCTGAATTACCACAAATTTTCTATTATGAAGCTTGTCCATATAACATCTGAACATAATACATCATATATTCAAAATATAATATGAGGTTGTGGCGATAATTAAGTTACAAGGTTGTCCATATGAACCCAAAATAAGTAAGGGGTTTTCATGCCAACAAGACACCTCATCTTGCAATGAACAAAGCATTAGCTATGTTATCACACATGTTGTTCATTCTAACATGGGCCTCTCCCAAATCATTGACTATATTGCCTCTTGATGTCGAAACAACATGCCCTAGAGGCATATAGTTCTCATCATTATCACATCGATAGAAGTGGAGAAAAAACAACTGACTATCCCTAATGAAGTTATGGAGAGCCATACTATCCCTCATGCTCATGTCTCCGGCATGCGACATGGACGAGGCTAACTCGTACTAGGTCGAGCCCCCGTCGATTGGGATGAGAGAAGGTCCAGAACAAAAGGGGAGGAGACGGAGCGGTGGAGGGGAGCATCGATGGCAGGGACGATGACCGGCGGTGGGGAAGGGAAGTGGCGGGAATGGTGGTGGTGGTAAACCCTAATCCTGCCCTTCCATGGTGACGAGAGAGAGGTCAGGGGCAAAGGGGGTGTCCGCATCGAGCCGGGGGTCTATACGCGTGGATAGTCACGGTGGTAGGTACACTATAATTAATCTGAAGTCTAGAGGGAAATCTTGTCTATTGCAGCTCAGGAAGGGATGAATAGCCCGGGAAGCACCTCCTGACCTGCTTCTAGCCGCCCACGATCGCTAGTGCATTGTTCGGTTATGCTTCTTGCTATCACGGTTTGAATTTTGGTGGTTTGTATTACCTTTCGATTATGGAACCCAAAAGCTAGAACCGAAGCAGAAACAAACAGACCCTTAGAATGATGTTGTTGCGGGTGATTGATCACTGTGCCGAGATATTTTTTGTAATACCTCAGACCCTATGCTCTAAGCTCAAGCCTGGATGAACCAAAAGTGGGCAGGACGTACTACCATGGGGCCGCGCAGCCACACACAGTAGGCCCACCTCATGGAGCAGGGCATGGTACCGGCCAACCATCCCACCCACTTTCAAGAACATCGAGACAAGAGCGAGCGGCATAGTCAACAGGTAAAGCGATCAAAAATATACACAAATGAGTATGTATGTCAGCAACATACAATAGATATGAGAGCCACACCATCTAAAACAATAGAGATAGAAATATTCAACGCCATACGGTAAGATCCAAATATCCTAGATAGAGATAATAGTTTAGGATACATCCTCATACATCACACATCAGAGTATCAAGCGGAAGCAGAAAACAAGATCCGGATACGGATTAAGAAGCAAATCGGCATAAGATGCCACAGAAATAAGCACATCCCGCCCACAGATCTCATGGATCTCCATCCCCAGAATCACCACACCTGACAGTCGTTGCCACCATCATATGTTTCCTCAACCCAGTAACCTTCCTGAGAGTATACATGTCCATCTGAACCAAATATTTATCATGTGAGACCCTAGGGGTACTCAGCAAGTCTTAATGCATCTAAAGGGAACAACCTAGGGGTGACGCAATTATAGCGAAAGATAAAGCTAAATAGTTCTATAGAGACACGCTACAACATCCGCCCAACTAGAGATCGACGGATGCTCGTTAATTAGTAACAACAGTTATATAAGCAACATAAACATCACTCGCTGATACGTTGCAAACGTATCTATAGTTTTTGATGTTCCATGCGTGTTTTATATCTACTTTCTTATGTTTTGTCCACACTTTGGAGTATTTTTATACACTTTCTTGGACTAACCTATTAACAAGATGTCACAGTACCAGCTGCCTGTTTTCTGCTGTTTTTGGTTCCAGGAAAGTCAGAAAATGAATATTCTCAGAATTGGACGGGATGAAAGCAAAAGTTAATATTTCACCTAGGGGGACACAGAGCCAGAAGACGAGGCAGAGAGGAGTCAGAGGCCGGCCACACCACCTGGCCGCGCGGCCAGGCCTAGCCCGCGCCAGGGGGTGGTGTGGCTTTGGCTTTTGTCCCGTCCAATTCCGAGAATATTCATTTTCTAACTTCCTGGAACCAAAAACAGCAGAAAACAGGCAGCTGGCACTATGGCTCTTTGTTAATAGGTTAGTCCAAGAAATCATATAAAAAGTACTCCAAAGTGTGGACAAAACACAAGAAAGTAGATAAAACCAAGCATGGAACACCAAAAATTATAGATACATTTGCAATGTATCAGTACCCTGTTGGCGGTTCTCTATGATACACATGTACTTACTATGACAAGAACTTACCGGTAACTAAACTTGAGTAGCATGAGGAGCGTCCCTCATATTCAAGGGACGTGAGATTGCCAACTTATACTTTGTCAAGCATATACTCCATAGTTTGTTCACTTTAACCTTAATCACCTAAAGATGCTTATGATAGGGGCAATGAGAGCTGAAAGCTAATAAGTACCATAATTTTTGGAAGCTCTTTATGAGACTTGAATCCCTGCTTCCTTCTATGAAGGCATTTCTTTTACTTTTATGTTGGGTCTCCATCTTCTATCTTTATGCACCTATTAATAGAGCATAGTGTCCATTCTTAGTTTAATGTCCATTGTCCCAAGACTTTGATTGATGCATAACTTTGATATTGCTTTTTCTTAAACTATTTCTATCTAGTCACCCTTATGAACTCTGAAGGTGTCCTATGCATTTATGTTTTGCTACTCTATGAGGGACAAGCTGAATACCATTCTCATTATGTTTTCTATATGTGAAACAAACAAATGTCTTTCAAAGATTTGTTATTCATGAACCTTTTGTTTGTACCTTTTCATGTTACAACATAGTTGTTATGACTTATTGTTAGAACTATGTCTTTCATGCTCATGTTTAGAGTACTTTGATCCCAGCTTTCAATGCTTGCAAATGGTTTGATCTTTATTGTGATGGTGCATGTTGATACATTGCAAATGTATCTATAATTTTTGATGCTCCATGCTTGGTTTTATCTACTTTCTTGTGTTTTGTCCACACTTTGGAGTACTTTTCATATGATTTCTTGGACTAACCTATTAACAAGAGCCACAGTGCCAGCTGCCTGTTTTCTGCTGTTTTTGGTTCCAAGAAAGTCAGAAAATGAATATTCTCGGAATTGGACGGGACAAAAGCCAAAGTGCCTATTTTTCCAGAAGACTCCAGGAGCTAGAATACGAGACGGAGGAGAGCTGTGGGTGGCCACACCACCCCTAGGCGCGGGCTAGGCCTGGCCACGCCAGGGCATGGTGTGGTGGCCCCAGGCACCCCCTCGGTCTCCCTCTTTGCCTATAAGAAGCCTTCTGACCTAAACACTTCGGGGGGGTTCGATGTTTTTCCACGAAAAGTTCCACTGCGCCGCCGCCACCGAAGGGGAGATTCGGGGGATAGAAAGTCTCTGTTCCGGCACCCTGCCGGGACGGGAAAGTGCCCCCGGAGCCATCTCCATCGATCTCCACCATCATCTCCATCGACCATCCATGTTTCCCCCATCTATGAGTCAGTAATCCCCCGATGTAGGCTATGGGGATGGTAGGGATTGGATGAGGTCATTCATGTAATGGCATCAGATTGTTAGGGCATGGTGCCTAGTATCTTTTATTAGTGCTTTATGACTTTGTTGCGACTTGTTGTGCTTAATGCTTGTCACTAGGGCCCGAGTGCCATGATTTCAGATCTGAACATGTTATTGATTCATTATGATAGTATTGTTCTTGGTCTTATCTACAAGTTGTATACACACGTCGTTGTCCGGAACCTATGGCCCCGAAGTGACAGAAATCGGGATAACCGGAAGGGAAAGACTTTGATGTGAGGATCACATGTGTTCATGGAGTGTTAATGCTTTGCTCCGGTGCTCTATTAAAAGGAGCACCTTAATTGCCAGTAGTTCCCTAGAGGCCCCGCTACAAACGGGCTGACAGGACAAAAGATGTTGTGCAAGTTCTCATTGCGAGCACGTATGACTATATATGGAACACATGCCTAGGATTGTTTAGTACTTGGATGCTTTATCTTATTTATCTGCAATTGCCCTATGTTCTGATTGCTATGTGAATTGTCTTGTCCATGCAACGCCCGTCCATCCATCCCTATGCCTACCGCACTCGAATCCCACTGTTTACTGCTTTTGTTACTACTGTCTTTGCTTTACTACTGCTACTGCTTTACTATTCCTACTACAAAACTGTTGCTACTGATAAACTGCTGTGAGCAAGATTGTTTCCAGGTGCAGCTGAATTGATAACTCAGTTGTTAAGGCTGATAAATATTCTTTGGCTCCCCTTGTGTCGAATCAATAAATTGGGTTTCACTTCCCTCGAAAATACTGCGATACACCCCCTATACTTGTGGGTCATCAAGACTATTTTCTGGCGCCGTTGCCGGGGAGCATAGCTTTATTTATCAAGTCCACTTGGATTCACTATTGTTCAAGCTAAGTTTATTTTCTCCTTGTTTGCTTGTTTCTTTATCAAAAATATAAAAAAAATTAGTTCCTACTCTAGTTGTTATTTTCGTTGGTCTGTTATTGTCTTGCTTTGTCATACTTGTTGTCAATGGTTGGTTTCTTTGAAACTGAAGCTTATTGGCAAGGTGGGTTCACGGAAGATCAAATATATTATTATAAGGAACACCGCTTGTCACAAAAAGGGAAACACTTATGGGAACAAATTGATAGATTGTATACCATTGTTGGGAACGTGTGCTCTACTTATAATGTTACTTATTGCTGTGATGAGTCTTGTTGCAGGAAGAGGTATAAACACCCCCCTTTTCAATGTGAGTATAGTGATAATGATACCATATCTTCCTATGCTAAAGGAATTTATGACTTTTATGATGCGGAACAAATTGAAGAATTTATTGCTTGGAAGGGTGCTTTTGAACTTGCTAGTTTGCTTGAAAATATTGATGACTCACCTTATAAGTATGAGGTTTATGGTATACTTAAATTTTTCTTTGATAATTACAAGGAAGAAAACAGCTATATTCTTGAATATATGAATAGATGCTTTCCACAAATGGAAGAGACTAGTGCCTTGCAGGATCCTATGGAAGAAGAAATTGATGAACCTGAAATCTCATTAGATGAAAAAGAGGAGGAGAGTGATGAACAAAAGGAGGAAGAATGGAATAGCTACCCATGCCTACCTTCTAATGGGAGTAACTCTTTATCCCTTACATTATTTGATTGTCCTCCATGCTTACTAAAGGAGGATGAATGTTATGTTCCCGAGGTTTCTTTTGAAAATGTTTATAATAAAGCTCTAGTGCTTGTAGATCATGAAGAGCATGCTTTATGTGATAGTTATATTGTTGAGTTTATTCATGAGGCTACTAACAATTATTATGAGAGAGGAAAATATGGTTGTAGAAGTTTTCATGGTATTGAAATACCTCTCTATGTGCTGAAAGTTTTGAAGTTACTCTTGTTTTATCTTCCTATGCTTATCACTTTGTTCTTTGTGAATTTATTTGCATACATGATTCCTATGCATAGGAAGTGGGTTAGACTTAAATGTGTTTTGAATTTGCTTCTTGATTCTCTCTTTTACTTCAACTCATATTTCTTATGAGAGCATCCTCTCAAACTTTTTATGCCTGAAGATGATATTATGTCTATTATTCTTGAGAGAATTTTTCTTAAATACTGCAGGAGCTATTATTAATTGTAATCAAGGAAAGGTGACCTTCAATGAACACATTGTCTATATCCTCAAGAAGATTGAAAGGACTTATGGTTTGAATTCAATTGAACATGTTGAGGGCATTCAAGTTGGAGAAATATATTGTCCCATACCAAGAGAAAATTTGAAACTATTATGATTGGGACTATTGCTATCAAGGGTGAGGTAACATAATCATTAGTGGAATACAAAGTTTTGTCTCATATGGAATTGTTTTGGTAGCAAGACCTGATCAACCTTGTTAACAAAAGGATTTCATTGAACAAAACAATGTTTCCACCATGATTATCTCTGCTTACTTCCATTTTATCCATTTTCAGTTTTTGCTTTTGCCTAACTTAAAGGCGTTAAAGAAAAGTACTTATTGGGAGATAACCCAAAAGTTTTAGATGAGTCTTGGAAGTTATTATCTCTGTAATAACCACTCCTTATCCTTTTTATTTGGTTTTTGTGCCAAGAGTAACCTCTAATGAGAGTGAAGTAATGATTGGGAAAGTTGCTGTCCCGAAACAGATTTTTGTGCTTCACCATAAAACTTTCTGAGAGAGCTCTGTATGTCGGATTGAGCTGTAATTTTTTGTGCTTCTTCCCCAGGTTGTTATATAACTTTCGTTAGTTCAAAACTTGTTGATTTGAGCAACAGAAGGTCTTCAAAAAAATTCGTCTTTACCTGCTGGTCTGTTTTGACAGATTTCTGCCATTTTCTGCATTTGCTTCTTGTTGGTTCCTTCTTGAGTTCTTTTGGGGAATTGAGCTTTTTTAGGGAAGTACTAAAGTAGCTAGTGTTCTAATGGAAGTTTATTTTGGTGTTAGAACTTAACCTTAAGACCTATTATCTTGAGTGCACTAATGTTGCTAATAAAGATTGTGTGAAGTTTTGTATGAAGGAAAATTTTCAAGTGTATGGAAGGAATGAGTAATGAGATGAAGGATGGAATAAAGCTCAAGCTTGGGGATTCCATGCGTGTCACCCCAAGAAATATCCAAGAAGTACAAGCGTCAAAGCTTGGGCATCCCCTTCTTCATCAATAAAAATCCCAGGTTTGTTCCAAACACTTCATTTTTATTGTTTCATGCACAGTTGTGTTGTTCTTGGAGCGTCTTCTTTTTCGTTTTCGTTTTGGTTTTTAGTTTGCGTGGTTTGCTTAGTTTGCTGAATAAATTGGTTGGACCTCCTCTTTCATATATTGGTGTTCAAATAGTTTGGTTTGGTTTGGAAAAGAGTAGGAGAGCTCATGCTTAAATGGTAAAGAGCATTTGTTTTTGACTGCGGCCTATGCTCTGTCATGCCATGCTTGATATTGTTTTGGCTTTATGCTTAGTATTCTTTGTCGTAGCATGACTTGTTATAAACAATTGAGATTGCTTAATGTGCCTTGGATGAATCATGCGTTGTTTTAGCATATTAAAGCATAGTATAGTGGTATTCTTCTTTGATGCTTTATTTGGGTTGACTTGGCACATGCTCACACCATGTTATGACTATCCCAAGTCACCATAAGCCTTTATGATCCTTTAGTTTTCAACTTGTAGTATCGCTTTATGCTTTGATCAATGATGTTTTGTCGCTCTGCATGATTATGGCCATTATTGCTCTCTCGTTTGTCGCTCCCTTACTATTGCTAGCCTTCACTTACACTGAGTGTTTTACTCATGTTTCCAACTCCCTTAAACCAAATATTGCCAAAGTGTCCACCATACCTACCTATTAGCATCATTTGCTACTTCCGTGCATATTCAATATGCCTTGTTTTCTTCCGAATAAAATGTTTGCTTGTTATGAGAAAGTTAGTTAGTAAAGCTCTCACGAACTTGATGGCACACTTTATTTTCTTGCACTTAATAAACTTGAACCATTGCGTCCTTCTTTGTTGTGTATATGCTTGCACTTTATGAGTTGAAGTTAGCAGAACCATGTATCATGGGGACCGCTTTCAACGCTTCATAGGTACTTTGTACCTAGTTGATATCATGTTCTTTTGCTTATGGATCCGTGTGTGAAATAAAAGTGGAACTTGTAAGATCATGGAGTTTGTATGTATGTTAGAGAAACGCCTGGGCCGCTAGCCTAAGCCATGCCTAATCATGGTGGAAACTTGCAGCATAACCATAATGAGCATTCTATGAAGCATCCTCAATAAAAATCTATGCACATAGTAAATAAAAAGATCGCTAAGATGCTCATTGTCTGTTTGCCTTGTCATTTTGATTATGGGATAGCTCCTGTATCATGTGCAAGGGGTACCCTGTTGGCAGTTCTCTATGATACATATATACTTACAATGACAAGAGCTTACTTGTGACTGAAGTTGAGTAGCATGAGGATCGGTCTTCGTAAGTAAGGGGCATGAGACTTCGATTTATAACTTGTAAAGCATATCCTCTTAGTTGTGTCACTTTAACCTTAACCATTTAAAGATGCTTATGACAGGGGCAATGAGAGCTCAAAGCTAATGAGTACCATACTTTCAGCATTTGGAAGCCTTTCAAACTTTTCAAAACCCATTTCATTTCCTTGTTGAGTCTCCACACATTCTATGAGCACCTTCTTGAGAGCATAGTGGCCATTCTTAGTTCTATGTGCATTGTCCCAAGACTTGTTGATTGATGCATACCTTGATATTGCTTGTTTTAAACTATTTGTATCTAGTCACTCTTGTAAACTTTGAAGGTGTCCTATGCATTAATGTTTGCTAATCTATGAGGGACAAGCTGAATGCCACTATGCTATGTTTTCTTTATGTGAAACAAACAAACGTCTTGCAAGGCATTGTTATTCATGAATCTTTTATTTGTGCCTTTTCATGTTGCATCATAGTCTCTTTGTCCTATTGCTAGAACTTTGTCTTTCATGTTATGATTGAAGTACTATGATCCCATCTTTGAATGTTTGCCAAATATTTTGATCAAGTCTTTGATGGTGCATGTCACCTCAAAAATTATTCTTTCTTTTTATCACTTACCTACTCGAGGACGAGCAGGAGTTAAGCTGGGGGATGTTGATACATTGCAAATGTATCTATAATTTTTGATGCTCCATGCTTGGTTTTATCTACTTTCTTGTGTTTTGTCCACACTTTGGAGTACTTTTCATATGATTTCTTGGACTAACCTATTAACAAGAGCCACAGTGCCAGCTGCCTGTTTTCTGCTATTTTTGGTTCCAGGAAAGTTAGAAAATGAATATTCTCGGAATTGGACAGGACAAAAGCCAAAGTGCCTATTTTTCTAGAAGACTCCAGGAGCCAGAATACGAGACGGGGGAGAGCCAGGGGCTGGCCACACCACCTAGGCTGGGCTAGGCCGCCGCCAGGGCATGGTGTGGTGGCCCCAGGCACCCCCTCGGTCTCCCTCTTTGCCTATAAGAAGCCTTCTGACCTAAACACTTCGGGGGGGTTCGATGTTTTTCCACGAAAAGTTCCACTGCGCCGCCGCCACCGAAGGGGAGATTCGGGGGATAGAAAGTCTCTGTTAGGCACCTCACGGACGGGAAGTGCCGAGCCATCTCCATCGATCTCCACCATCATCTCCATCGACCATCCATGTTTCCATCTATGAGTGGTAATCCCCGATGTAGGCTATGGGGATGGTAGGGATTGGATGAGGTCATTCATGTAATGGCATCAGATTGTTAGGGCATGGTGCCTAGTATCTTTTATTAGTGCTTTATGACTTTGTTGCGACTTGTTGTGCTTAATGCTTGTCACTAGGGCCCGAGTGCCATGATTTCAGATCTGAACATGTTATTGATTCATTATGATAGTATTGTTCTTGGTCTTATCTACAAGTTGTATACACGCCGTTGTCCGAACCTATGGCCCCGGCGATGTAAATCGGGATAACCGGAAGGGAAAGGCTTTGATGTGAGGATCACATGTGTTCACGGAGTGTTAATGCTTTGCTCCGATGCTCTATTAAAAGGAGCACCTTAATTGCCAGTAGTTCCCTAGAGGCCCCACTGCAAACGGGCTGGCAGGACAAAAGATGTTGTGCAAGTTCTCATTGCGAGCACGTATGACTATATATGGAACACATGCCTAGGATTGTCTAGTACTTGGATGCTTTATCTTATTTATCTGCAATTGCCCTATGTTCTGATTGCTATGTGAATTGTCTTGTCCATGCAACGCCCGTCCATCCATCCCTATGCCTACCGCTTTTCGAATCCCATTGTTTCGCTTTTGGTACTCTTGTCTTTGCTTTATTCTGTTGCTTTACTATTCCTACTACAAAACTGTTGCTCTTGATAAACTGCTGTGAGCAAGATTGTTTCAGTGCTTGAATTGACAACTTAGTTGTTAAGGCTGATAAATATTCTTTGGCTCCCCTTGTGTCGAATCAATAAATTGGGTTTCACTTCCCTCAAAAATACTGCGATACACCCCCTATACTTGTGGGTCATCACATGTCACCTCAAAAAATATTCTTTTTATCACTTACCTACTCAAGGACGAGCAGGAGTTAAGCTTGGGGACGTTGATACATTGCTAACATATCTATAATATTTGATGTCCCATGCTTGTTTTATATCTACTTTTTTATGTTTTGTCCACACTTTGGAGTATTTTTATACACTTTCTTGGACTAACCTATTAACAATATGCCATAGTGCTAGCTGCCTATTTTCTGCTGTTTTTGGTTCCAGGAAAGTCAGAAAATGAATATTCTGGGAATTGGACGGGACAAATTTCACCGAGGGGGACACGGAGCTAGAAGACGAGATGGAGAGGGGCCAGAGGTCGGCCACACCACCTGGTCGCGTGGCCAGGCCTGGCCCACGCCAGAGGGTGGTGTGGCCGCCTAGGGCACCCTCTCGGCCTACCCTTTTGCCTATAAGAAGCCTCCGATACAGAAACCCGAAGTACCCGATCAAAATTCCACGAAAGAGTCTATAGCCGTCGTCATCTCCATACCTAGATCGGGAGGGGTCTGAAGCTCTTCCTGCCACCCTGCCGGATGGGAGAATTCACCCTGGAGGCCTTCTTCATCACCTGCAAGCCTCCGGTGTGATGCGTGAGTAGTTCATCCCTGGACTACGGGTCCATGTAGTAGCTAGATGGTTGGTTCTTCTCCTTTGCGCTACCATGTCTAGATCTTGTGAGCTCCGTTCATGATCAAGATCATCTAATTGTAATCCTACATGTTGTGTTTGCGGGGATCCGATGGATATTGAGATGCTATTTCAGATTGATTATTGATTCTATCATATCTTTGTTATTTGTGATCTTGCATGCTCTCGGTTGTTAGTAGCTATCTTGGCCGAGTAGATGCTAGCAACTCCAAGAGGGAGTATTTATGCTCGATAGTGGGTTCATGCCTCTAGTAATCTGGGGAAGTGACAGAAATCTCTAAGGTACTAGATGTGTTGTTGCTACTAGGGAGAAAACAGCAATCCTTTGTTCATAGAACAATTGTATTGTTTACTTTACACACAATGCTTAATGCAATTATCTGTTGCTTGCAACTTAATACTGGAGGGGGTTCGGATGATAACCTGAAGGTGGATTATTAGTCATAGATGCAGTTGGATTACGGTCTATGTATAATGTTGTAATGCCCAATCAAATCTCATAGGAGTCAAAATGATTAGTATATGCATGTATGCTTTCTCGATGTTTGTCAATTTCCCCGCTGTAATTTGTTCACCCAACATGTCATCTACCTTAAGGAGAATCACCATAGTGAACTATGGACCCCGGTCCATTCTTTTACCATCAATCTAGAACTATTTACTATTTTCTATTTAATTTTTGCAAGCTATTACTATCTTCCACACAATATGTTTAATCCTTTGTTTTCAGCAAAACCGGTGAGATTGACAACCTCACTGTAAGTTGGGGGCAAAGTTCTGTGGTTGTGTTGTGCAGGATTCCAAGTTGGAAATAACACCTTGGAGGTGTTTCCTTGCTCCTACTGGTTCGATAACCTTGGTTTCATAACTGAAGGAAAACTTGTTGTGGTGCTCATCATACCTTCCTCTTGGGGTTCCCCAACGAGCTTGATATATTTTGGGCCATCACTCGCCCTCCTTCTCGCTTACCTACGAGAAGGCGGAAGAACATCCCATCTGTTGGCAATTTTATTAACCATTCCATGAGTGTTGCACTATTTACTAGTCATGTCTTAGTCAAACTGAAGGCGGTACTTTATTTATGCTTGTCTATGATCGAGAAAATGTGCTCCAAGTCGTCCATAACCGCGGACATGGCTTTCAGAAAGATTTACCCTGCAGGGGTATGATGTATATGCACTTCTATTCTTGTAGACAGTTGTTGGGCCTCTAAGTGCAGAGGTTTGTAGAACAACGGCAAGTTTCCCTTAAGTGGATTGCCCAAGGTTTATCGAACTCAGGGAGGTAGTGGTCAAAGGTATCCCTCTCAAGAAACCCTGCAATCAAGATACAAGAAGTCTCTTGTGTCTCCAACACACCCAATACACTTGTCAGGTGTATAGGTGCACTATTTCAGCGAAGAGATAGTGAAACACAAGTGGTATGGATAATTATAAGTGGTAACGGTGCCAAAAAATAGCTTGACGAGTAGGAAGTGACTAAAGGCAATCTGAAATAAAGATGGAAGCAAGCAAACATGTAACAGATCTAGTTGCAAACAGTGTTTCAATGCTTAGAAACAAGGCCTAGGGATCATACTTTCACTAGTGAACACTCTCATATAAATATCTTCTCTTTATGATACTACTCTGAACTACTCTCTGGTTGGACAACTCTAATCCACGGTAGGGCTATAACAGGACACCTCAAAGTTCGCCTTACCCATCTAGATAACCCCTCACTATCACCTTGAGCGCTAGATGGTTCCAACAAACACCACAATTTCATAGAGACATCCAACTCCAAATATAACTCATAACAAGTATTTGTAATCTCTAGCCTAAGTGCCACCATGGTGTGCACGCTATCACTTTCACACACGTGGGGAGAGCTAGAGATCTATTAAAGCACTTGAGTAGCAAGGTAGATCTACTTGATTACAAAGCTCATGATCATAATATGATCATGCATAGAGAGAGATGAACACATAGCTACCGGTAGAACCCTTAGACTCGAGAGAGAACTACTCCCTCATCATCATGGAAATCAGCAACGGCGATGGAGATGGTGGTGGAGATCGATGGATATGGCTCCGGGGGCACTTCCCCGTCCCGGCAGGGTGCCGGAATAGAGACTTCTGTCCCCCGAATCTCCTCTTCGGTAGCGGCGGTGCTGCGGAACTTTTCGTGGAATTCTGATCTGGTGGCTGGATGATTTATGGTTTCTGCATTGGAGGCTTCTTATAGGCGAAGGGTGGATGTCAGAGGGTGGACCAGGGGCCCACACCACCTGGTGGCGTAGCTAGGGGGACCCACGCCACCGCATGGTGTGGCTAGCCCCTGGCCCCTCTCCGTCTTGTCTTCTCGCTCCATGAGTCTTCCGGTAAAATATCGACTTTGGCTTTTGTCCGGTCCAACTCCGAGAATATTCATTTTCTGGCTTTTCTGGAACCAAAAACAGAAGAAAACATGCAACTGGCACTGTGGCATCTTGTTAATAGGTTAGTTCCAGAAAATGTATAAAAATACCTCAAAGTATGGACTAAACATAAGAAAGTAGATACTAAACAAGCATGGAACATCAAAAATTATAGATACGTTTCCAACATATCAACATCCCCAAGCTTAACTCCTGCTCATCCTCAAGTAGGTAAGTGATAAAAAAGAATAATTTTTGAGGTGACATGCACCATCATAATGAAGATCAAACCATTTGCAAGCATTGAAAGCTGGGATCAAAGTACTCTAAACATGAGCATGAAAGATGAAGTTCTAACAATAAGACATAGTAACTATGCATGCAACATGAAAGGATACAAACAAAGATCATGAATAACAATGCATTGAAACACATTTGTTTGTTTCACATATAGAAAACATAATAAAAGTGGTATTCATCTTGTCCCTCATGGAGTATCAAAACATAAATGCATAGGACACCGTCAAAGTTCATAAGGGTGACTAGATACAAATAGTTCAAGAACAAGCAATATCAACATTATGAATCAATCAATAAGTTTTGGGACAATGCACATAGAACTAAGAATGACCACTATGCTCTCTCAATAGGTGCATAAAGATAGAAGATGGAGACTCAACATAAAAGTAAAAGAAATGCCTTCATAGAAGGAAGCAGGGATTCAAGTCTCATAAAGAGCTTCCAAAAATTATGGTACTTGTTAGCTTTCAGCTCTCATTGCCCCTATCATAAGCATCTTGAAGTGATTATGGTTAAAGTGAACAAACTATGGAGTATATGCTTGACAAAGTATAAGTTGGCAATCTCATGTCCCTTGAATACGAGAGTCGCTCCTCATGCTACTCAAGTTTAGCTACCGGTAAGTTCTTGTCATAGTAAGTACATGTGTATCAGAGAGAACCGCCAACGGGGTACCCCTTGCACATGATACAGGAGCTATCCCATAATAAAAATGACAAGGCAAGCAGACAATGAGCATCTCAGTAATCTTGTTATTTACCATGGGAAAATGGTGCTTTTTTCTCTCTTTCCTCTTTTCTCATATTTTTTTTCTTTTTCTCATTCTCTATCTCTTTTTTATAAGAAGAATGCTTCATAGATTGCTCACTATGGTGATGCTGCAAGTTTCCACCATGATTAGGCATGGCTTAGGCTAGCGGCCTAGGCATTTCTCTAACACACATACATAACTCCATGGACTTACAAGCTCCCCTTTCATTTCACACCGACGACATCCATAAACAAAAGAGCATGATATCAACTGGGTACAATGTACAAGTGCAATGTTGAAAGTGTTCCCCATGACAGCATGGTTCTGCTAATCCCAACATATAAGTGCAAGCATATACAACATAGATGACACAATGGTTCATGTTTATTAGGGACAAGAAAAGTAAAGTGTGCCATCAAGTTCGTGAGAGCTTTAATCACTAATTTTCACATAACAAGTTTAATTCGGAAGCTAGATAAAACATGAATATACTTGGAATAGCAAATGCTAATAGGTAGGTATGGTGGACTCTTTGGAATAACTTGGTTTTATTTGGAGTTGGATGCATGAGTGGAACTCATACTTGGTATGGAGGCTAGCAAAAGACTGGGAGCGACCAACTAAGAGAGCAATAATGGCCATAATCATGCAAAGCGACAAAACATTATTAATTAAAGCATAAAGTGATATTACAAGTCGAAAACTAAATGATCATAGAGGCTATGGTGACTTGATATAGTCTTAACATGGTGTGAGCATGCGCCAAGTCAACCCAAATAAAGCATCAAAGGATAATACCACAATATTATGCTTTTATATGCTAAAACAACGCATGATTCTTTCAAGGCACATTAAGCAATCTCGATTGTTTGTAACATGTCATGCTACAACCAAACTCATTAAGCATAAAGCCAAAACAATATCAAGCATGACATGATAAAGTCTAAATGACAGTCAAAAACATGCTCCTTTTATACCACTTAAGCATGAACTTTCCTACTCTTTTCCAATCCAAATCAACTTTATTTGAAAATTAATGCATGAATGAGGGGGTTCAACCAATTTATTCAAGAAAACTAAGCAAATTAAAACTAAAAAAGAAAACAAAGACGCTCCAAGAATAACACAATTGTGCATGAAACAATAAAAATTAAGTGTTTGGAAGAAACCTAAAAATTTTATTGATGAAGAAGGGGATGCCTTGGGCATCCCCAAGCTTTGACACTTGTACCTCTTGAATATTTCTTGGGGCGACACGGGTGGCATCCCCAAGCTTGATCTTTTGTCCAGTCTTCACCTTATCACATTACTCTTCCCTACACTTTAAAATCTCCTTGATACAAAACTTCACACAATCTTCATTAGCAACATTAGTGTACTCAAGATAATAAGTCTTTTTGGTTCAGTTCCAACACAAGTAAAACTTCCATTAAAACAAAAGCTACTGTAGCACTTCCTTTAAATAGTTCAAATGATCAAAGAGAACTCAAATAGAAAGAGATTAAGAAGCAAATGCAAATGATGGCAGAAATCTATCAAAACAGACCAGCAGGTAAAAACCAATTTTTTCGAAGACCTTCTGTTGCTCAAATCGAAAAGTGTTGAACTAACGAAAGTTGGATAACAACTTGGGGCAGAAGCACAAAAATTACAGCTCAAACCGACGTACAGAGATTTTTCACGAATTTTTACAGTGAAGCACAAAAATCTGTTTCGGGACAGCAACTTTCCCAAATCTTTCTTATCTCCCATTAGAGGTTAATCTTGGCACAAAAATCACACAAAAATGATAAGAAGCGGTTATTACAGAGGTAATAACTTCCAAGACTCAACTGAAACTTTTGGTTTATCTCCCAATAAGTACTTTTCTTTAACGCCTTTAAGTTAGGCATGATAGTTTGAGAAGATGCTCACATAAGAAATATGAATTGAAGTAAAGAGAGCATCAAGAAGAAAATTCAAAGCACATTTAAGTATAACCCACTTCCTACGAAAAATAATCTTGTGAAGAAACAAGTCATGAAAGCACAAAGCAACAAGCATAGGAAAGCAAAACAAGTGCAACTTCAAAATTTTCAACATAAAGAGGGGAAACTTAATATTGTTGAGATACATAAAACCATGTTTCCCTCTCTCATAATAACTTTCAGTAGCATCATGAATAAAATTAACAATATAACTATCACATAAAACATTCTTATCATGAGCCACATGCATAAAAGAATTAATACTCCCCACATAAACATAGTCATTCTTATTAATTATAGTGGGAGCAAATTCAACAAAATAGCTATCATTATTATTCTCATCACCATAATCATCAAATATAGGAGGCATATTGTAATCATAATTAATTTTCTCCTCAATAGTAGGTGAATTGAAAATATCATATTCATCATTGCAATCATCATATGTTGGAGGTATAGTATCATCGTAAGCAATAGAATAGTTATCTTCCAAAGTGTGTTCACTTGTAAACATATCATCATTGGAAGGAACATGGATAGTACTAATAGTACAACAATTATTAATATCATCATTTTCAGCATTTGTACCGAAGAGATTTTCAATATCAAAAGTAGTGTGCTTTTCCCAATCATGATCACTACTATAGGTAGTAGGCATAGGAACATCATCGAGTTCAGACTCATCAAAAACTATAATAGGAGCAACATGCTTAGGGGGAAAATATCGTTTCCTCTCTCCTTTTGCTCCTCCTTTTCTTCTTTTCCTTCTTCTCTTTAGAAGGGAGAGGCTTGAAAGGAAGCTTCTCCATATACCCTGGTTTATTGTTAGAGACAATAGAAGAAACTTTGGAGGATTCCTTCTTTTCATTAATAAGATCAAAACACATATTAGTCCTGTCATAATTTGGTAAGATCTCATCTTTTATAATATTTTGTATGTAAGTATTTGTGTGGCAATTATCAACAAAATAAAGATGACAACCATGCAGGACGCTATTCATACCAAAAGCACTCATATCTACCAAAGAAGTTTTTCTTGATACTCTTCACACCCCAAAAATAATGTAAGTTCATCATGCTAATTAGGAGTGATCATGTCATCACAATACAAACTTGTAGTACTCATTGGATTAGAAGGGCTATTATTATGGCCTGAGCATTGAAAATTTAAATGACCCACTTCAAAGCAAAGTTCACAAATAAAAGGATAGAGGGCACAAACTTTTTTACCAAGATCATTTAGAGCCCTATACCACGTTCTAGTTTTTTCATTCCTGCGGGTGATACAATATTCTTCTTCAATTTGATTATTCTCACAAGGTATATGTATTCCACAAAAATTAACATGCTTATAAGAAATGGTACTTTCAGAGGTTTGAGCATGTTTATTGCTATCATTAATAACAATTTCATTTTCCATGCAAGTGTCTTTAAAAGGCTCATGATACATGTCCCATTTTTCTTTAGGGGCATTAATATGAGAAGCAAAGGCTCTACAACAATCAACAAGAATTTGAGGATCAATACCATATTTAGCACTAAGCTCTTGAAAATCAGCAGTTTCAGCGAAAGACTTAATGCAATCATACTCATAGTTTATCCCTGGTTCTTTACCTTTGTTGTTATCCCAATATTTGGTATTGCTTTGAATTGTTTCAAGAAGATCCCACTTAGCTTTGACCTCCTTACTTGTGAAGGATCCCTCTAAATAGGTATCTAGATAGTCCTTGTAATGTCCTAAAAGCCTTCCATAAAAATTATTAATAACAATATTACTAGGGAGCTCATGAATGGGACATTTGAGCATTAGTGACTTCAATCTCCCCCATGATTGGGCAATACTTTCTCCATCATGTGGATGAAAATTATAAATGTAATTCCTATCTTTATGAATTTCATGAGGAGGATAAAATTTAGAGTAAAAGAGAGATTCAAGTTCCTTCCACTCCAAATGATGAGGATCATCTAATAGCTCATACCACTCCCTTGCTTTGCCCTTAAGTGAAAAAGGGAATAGCTTCCTCTTAACTTGGTTCATTCAAATACCTACACACTTGAACAACTCACACAATTCATGTATAAAGAGTAAATGATCACCAGGATGGACAGTTCCATCTCCAAAATAACAGTTATTCATAACACGTTCAACAATTTTTGTAGGTATTTTAAAAGGGATGCTTTCAGTATGTGGATTTAAAATATCACAAGTATCATTAGAATTACCACATATGGGAGATAAAGTATCATCGGAGCAAATTTTCTGCTTTAAATCTAGGGAACTAAAAAGATCTTTTTCATAAAAACTAACTTCCCCAACCTTAGACGTTTCCATAGCATTTTTAACAAAGGTGTTCAAAAGATTCATACTAATAACATTGCTATTAGCATCCAAAGAAAGTTCCATGGGTTTTTTAATTTTCTTTTCAGACCATTCATGTTCTAACTTAGGAAAAATACTAAAAAGCTCTCTAAATTTTTTTTTGTTTTCCATTAAGCCTAACTAGTGAAACTAAAAACAAGAAACAAAAAGATATAATTGCAGAATCTAAAGGAAATAACTTCGAGCACTCACACACCAGCAACAATACTAGAAGATAGCCTAGTAGCCAGAACATGTGAGTACCTTTTACCTTACCTCCCCTACAACGCCGCCAGAAAATAGCTTGATGTCTAGGCACTTCTATTCTTGTATACAGTTGTTGGGCCTCCAAGTGCAGAGGTTTGTAGAACAGTAGCAAGTTTCCCTTAAGTGGATTACCTAAGGTTTATCGAACTTAGGGAGGAAGTGTTCAAAGGTATCCCTCTCAAGCAACCCTGCAATCAAGATACAAAAAGTCTCTTGTGTCCCCAACACACCCAATACACTTGTTAGGTGTATAGGTGCACTAGTTTGGCGAAGAGATAGTGAAATACAAGTGGTATGGATAATTATAAGTGGTAACGGTGCCAAACAAATAGCTTGACGGGTAGGAAGAGACTAAAGGAAATCTAAAATAAAGATGGAAGCAAGCAAACATGCAACAGATCTAGTTTCAAGCGGTCTTTCAATGCTTAGAAACAAGGCTTAGGGATCATACTTTTACTAGTGAACACTCTCATATAAATATCTTCTCTTTATGATACTACTTTGAACTACTCTCCGCTTGGACAACTCTAATCCACGGTAGGGCTATAACAGCACACCTCAAAGTTCGCCTTCCCCATCTAGATAACCCCTCACTATCACCTTGAGCGCTAGATGGTTCCAACAAACACCACAATTTCATAAAGACATCCAAATCCAAATATAACTCATAACAAGTATTTGTAATCTCTAGCCTAAGTGCCACCATGGTGTACACGCTATCACTTTCACACACGTGGGGAGAGCTAGAGATCTATTAAAGCACTTGAGTAGCAAGGTAGATCTACTTGATTACAAAGCTCATGATCATAATATGATCATGCATAGAGAGAGAGATGAATACATAGCTACCGGTAGAACCCTTAGCCTCGAGAGAGAACTACTCCCTCATCATCATGGAAATCAGCAATGGCGATGGAGATGGTGGTGGAGATCGATGGATATGGCTCCGGGGGCACTTCCCCGTCCCGGCAGGGTGCCATAATAGAGACTTCTGTCCCCCGAATCTCCTCTTCGGTAGCGGCGGTGCTGCGAAACTTTTCGTGGAATTCTGATCTGGTGGCTGGATGATTTAGGGTTTCTGCATTGGAGGCTTCTTATAGGCGAAGGGTGGATGTCAGAGGGTGGACCAGGGGCCCACACCACCTGGTGGCGCAGCCAGGGGGACCTGCGCCACCACATGGTGTGGCCAGCCCCTAGCTCCTCTATGTCTCGTCTTCTGGCTCCGTGAGTCTTCCGGTAAAATATCGACTTTGGCTTTTGTCCAGTCCAATTCCGAGAATATTCATTTCCTGGCTTTTCTGGAACCAAAAATAGAAGAAAACATGCAACTAGCACTGTGGCATCTTGTTAATAGGTTAGTTCCAGAAAATGTATAAAAGTACCTCAAAGTGTGGACTAAACATAAGAAAGTAGATACTAAACAAGCATGGAACATCAAAAATTATAGATACGTTTCCAACGTATTAGGGTGCACAAATAGCAACACACACCCGATCAACCTCAGGAAGAAACAAATAAAAAAGCAACAAGGCCTCACGACAATGCATTCACAGGATTCATAAATTATTTTAGGGGGGCACCCCATTAAGCTACTCACAATGAAGTTAGCTGACTCCTAGACGGACCCAAGGTTTGCGCCAATGGTTGTAAACGACTTGGAACCCTAAAGTGTGACTGGTCTTGTTGATACCGCGAAAATACTCTGCAACCTAAACAGTACAGGCGCTCCATGTGCAATCGTAAATAAAGCAGTAAAGCATGGCATAAGTATAGGATAGGAATAAAACCCCAAACTAGTTTGTGGCCCCAAGAAATAAAGTGTAAATCATGCTCAGGCAAAGGGGGATCCATAGAGTCCCCCGAATGTTGATGGTGTGAATAGTCAAGGAACAGGAATCAAGTACTCGGGGTCCTACAGGACACAAGATCCCACTATTTCAAAAAGCATCCAAATGAACTCAGTTTTCAAAACCCAAGCACCCACAGAATCTCAAGCTTAGTACTAGCACACCCACCAAAAATCTTTTCAAAATTCAAAAAGAATTTTCTTGTGGCCATTTCATCAAACACTTGGCAGGCAGAATTCAAACAAAACCAAATTCACTATTTTAAATAGTGTTCTGGCCAAACTTGTCTCCCATTTGACCCACATTTGCTCCCATTGTCCCCTCTTGATCAAACCAAGGCTTAATCATCCCATCCCCTACCTCCTAGCAGCATGGCCATGCCAAGCCGAGCCCCACCTCGCCGGCCAACTTGGTCGCCGTCGCAGCAGACCATCTCCCCCTCTCTCTCCATGTCTAGCAGCTAGCCAGCACCTCACCGCCGCCCACTGTCCCCTCCCCAAGCCAGGCCTAGCCATGGACCACCGAGAAAACCCCGTGCCCAGTGCCACCGCGCCATGCCGAGCACGCGCCAGAGCACCGCACCCGGCACGCGGCACAAACCGCCGCCTAACCACAGCCCGCGCCCACCGCGTCGCCTCGACCCAGGGAGCACGACGGACATGCTCGTTCGCCGCCCAACGCCTCACAGCCACCACTCGCCGTGGACACCGCCGCCTTTGCCGCTCAGAGTGCCAGCTCAGCCCGACCGCATATCACCACCCCTAAGCCTGCATTCAAGTCCTAGAGCACCGCCAGGAGACCGCGCGTCGATCACCACTCGCAGCCATGTCGTTAGCAGCCCGTAGCCATGTCGCCACCGTCACCTGCCCATCCCTCTCGGTCTCGTCATCGAGCCTATAAAAGGAGGGCACCCCTAGCCGTATGCAGCACACCACTCCACTCCCCTCACCTCACTGATCGTCCCACACCTCTAGCCGGAGCACGAGAAGCAGCAGCTCGCCGGAATTGCACCGGAGCAGGCTGCCTCTGGAGGAGAAGGGCGCCACTGATTACGACCACCCCCGGAGCTGCCTCGACCGTCCCTGAGCTCATCGTCGACCACCAGTCTGTTTGCCCGCCTCGCCGCCGTCACTGGAGCCCTGGTATGCCCCCTATGCACACCCACCGAGCCGCTAGGGTTAGAGCTCGCCGGCGATAGGTCCGTCGTCGACGATGATCCATAGTTGTTGATCCCCACTCTAATCCAACATCCCACATTGCCCTGTACCGCTTCGCGTGTTATGAGCCGCTGACTGGTGGACCCCCCTGTCAGTTGAGCCCCGTGCTGTGGAGTGACACTGGGCCGGCCCGTTAGCTTTTCCCACGTGACCCAGTTAGTTTGAATTAGGATTTTCCTATTTAGTTTAAATTTAGTTCTGTCTCTGAGTTTGAAAATCAATTCAGAGAGATTTACAAATCCAAATTGCATGAAACCAATTTTGCCTGAAAGGTATTGAAATGATCTATCCAAGCCCATTAGATTTAATTCAATTAGAGTTATAGATCTCTCC
The DNA here is from genome assembly GCA_023614405.1 of Avena insularis. NCBI lineage: Eukaryota > Viridiplantae > Streptophyta > Magnoliopsida > Poales > Poaceae > Avena > Avena insularis. Next base: position 205,856,957 of record CM042694.1, read on the forward strand.
TAGTAAAAATAACAAAACAGAAGCATTTTCACTTTGTAACATTTTTATAAAATCAACCAAGATAGATTTTGAATTGATTCCAACTCTCAAAAATCACATTTCACTAGATCTATCTGAATATGTAATAATATTAAGGTTTACATGCAGTGACTTTGGACTAGTACCAAAATAATGCTATATAGGCATTTCTAGTCACTTTAAATCATTAAATAATGAACTAAACCAAAGTAATTATGATCCAACCCTTAACTCACATTCCCACATGTTAGAATATGTGGTGATGACATGTGTCCACATGATCCCATATTTTAAGTGGTGAATATTAAATCTTAGTTAATCTTTCAATGAGTAGAAATTACTTTTCTAAATTAAAAAGAGTGAAACTATTGAATTAAACTTGTGATGCTTATGATGATAATAGATCATCAAAGGTGTGCCTTAGAATGTTAACTAGACTAGTTAAGTATTGTGTGGTGATTGTGTACTCCGTATGTATTTATAGACGATAGTACCGACCAAGCTTTCGAGGAGGAGGAGTTCTACCAAGAAGAAAAGAAGAAAACTTCAACCACTACACCAACCAAGGAAAGCTATTGTAGCAAACTAGAATTGAGCTAGTTAACTTGATCCAAGATGCTATAGGCATGCTTGAGTCATATCACTTTGACTAGTATTTACCCCAAGTCTTATTTACAAGCTTTACTTCATTTACTTTACCCAAAGTTCTTTACTTGTTTTGAAGGTAGCATAAAGAGTATAAAACTTGACCTATTTAGAACCCTTTAGATGCCATTCTATGGCATGAGATTGAACCCATCTTTCCCACCTTAGTGAACACTCTTAACTTAGTAGTTAGAGTAGATCCAAAAACTTGAGTCACTTTAGATGGGAACACTTGGTGAAAATGAATTGTGAAAACCTTGGAATGATGAGTCATTATATTGAAATGTTTTGACATGTGTTGAGAAACACAAATGGTTTATGATGATGAAAATGATGAGGCATGAGCCTTAACCCTTTTATAAAACTGATGGTTGGATTCGGATGCGATACCATTCCAAATTTACCGTACAACCACACTACCTGAATTGGGTAAGGCTTAGCTAGAAATTTATATGCATTAGTATTAGTTCCCTCGCGGGAGAGGTTTGAGATGAGGCTACCTCTCAATGTTGTCCACCTATGCAGTGCCCAAGATGACTGATGGTCATGGTTGGGAGGCCATGCTTATAGGAGAGGTGCTCATACTAGGGTGTGTAAAGGGAAGGTTATGTTTGATTATCTGCATACTAAGTATGATGATTCAGGGTTATCCCTGACAGATGTATCAAATCTTGTGGTGAAAGTGTACCACCTCTGTAGAGTGTCAAACTATTCGAATAGCCGCGTCCGTGGTTATGGACAGTTGGAATGGCCATACTGTTTCGTTGTCAGATGTTTTCAAAATGACTTATGAAAGAAATGATGAATCTTGACTTGACCACAACAGGGTGGTGTTATGACAATAACTTCCCAACTTAAGTGATTCTAGAACTTTATTTTATCTTTCTTTGCTTCTGAACTCAGCTTAGGTTTCAAACTTAACCTTATAGTTAAACATAGAGTTAGCACTTTAACTTAGAATTATACTACTTGTTAGTGGTATTTTGCGAGTACTTAAAGAGTACTCATCGCTTTTGTCCCTGGCTATTCTCATGGCCAGACTATGAAGGAGATTACCAAGATGATGGCCAGCAGGACGACTATGATAACTAGGACTATCTCGCCACAAGATTGCATGTGCCCCTGAAGATGGACCCCACCGCTACGCTTATCTTTTATTTCCGCTGCTTGTTGTATTAAGACTAGATCATGAGATCCTTATTTGTGTAAGACCTTATGTATGGTTTGTAATGGATGATGTACTGTGATATCCAATCTATTATGTCTCGCAAAAACGGTAATCCTGGGATTGTGAGGTATGGCATAACGGGCATCTGGGATTAAAAATCCGGGTGTTGACAAGTTGGTATCAAAGCCATCCTGACCATAGGAGACCCTAGTTAGAATGGACTTCCAAACAAAAACTTAGTTTCAAAACCAAAGTGAGTATTTATGAAAAACTATCTCTTCTCTTACCCTTGGGAATTCTTTCTTTCTCAAAAATTCATGTTCCTCGAAATTATTACATTACTACTTAAAATTTGACACACTTGATCACTTCACTAATTTCCTTATCCTAAATTCTTGTAGATGGAGACTCAGTTCAGCAAGTTCTACCAGTTGGGAAATGGAGGTCAGCTGATCTTCGAGAGGGATCTGGATTCACTGTCAGAGTTACTGGGACGCCCACATCCGGAGTTTCTTGGAGCTCAACTTCCAGGACCCCCAGGAGGAGACCTACAGTGGCTAGTCACCGCAGACCTTAGAGGAAGCATCGAAGCACCAACTTCTGGGAGAATTCAGTTCTCCGTGAGAGAGAACAACTGGCTAGATGGATTAGCCAGGGCAATGCATGAAGCTCTTGCACGTCTATGTGCCCTCAGCGTCAACCAACTCCAAGGAACCCGCTTTGTTCACTATGCAAGACGTGACTTCATGGGAATGCCGATGGAGATGCCAGGTCACCCAGAGTTGAGGCGTCAAGTGGAGAATCTTGACTTCTTCTCGCACGACGCATGAGGAATCGACAATGCTAGGGAGTTAGCCAATCGTAACCGTGCCATTGCTTACTGTGAAGGCCTGCATTTCGTGACCGCCGTCCAGGATCGCCAGTCTCTTCGCCGCCAGCATGCAAAGAAGGATCGCACCATCGCCCGTCTTCGCAAGAAGGTGGCCGACCTCGAGAAGACGGTCAAGGAGCAGGAAGCTCAGCTTGCAGCAAAGGAAGAAGAAGAGGAGGGTGAAGACATCCAGGGAGACATGGATTCTTACCTCAGTAATGATGATGACTTTCTGGAGGAGGATGTTGTGGACTTCTACACTGATGATGAGGACTCCGACTTCATCGATGATGAGTAGATGCACTAGAGCACTGTCGTAGCATGAGCTATATCGGTCCCACTGTATCGTAGCTTGCAGAATGGTTCTTCAAGCCATCTGATTTCCTTTGATTGTTGTGGTGTGTATTATATCGTGTGCTTGTTTGCATGAATGAAAATGAAGTTAGTTGAGAAACCTGAGTCTAACTCAAAGTTTTAGATTTGAAACCAAAACCATGAACCTTAGAATTTCCCTCTTACCCCTATATCTATCTCAATCTTCAGATGACTCGTGGAAACCAAGGCGAGAGCAGCTCGTCACAAGACCTAATGTTGCAGATCTTGCAGAATCTCATCGCAGGCCATGAAGCAAGCAGGGCAGAGCGCCAAGCCAACTTAGCAACACTTCAACAGATCGCCCAGATGGATCTCAACAACCAAGGGCATGGAAATCAGGATCACCAGGGATCCAAACTCAAAAAAATTCAGAATACCAATCCCCCAATCTTCAACCAATCTGAAAACCCATTGGATGCTGATGACTGGTTACAAACAATGGAAAACAACTTAGAGGTTGCAAGAGTTGATGAAAATGAGAAAGTTCTCTTCACCACCCACTATCTGGCAGGAGATGCAAGAGCTTGGTGGAATAGTATCCGCAATATGAACCATGGTCAAGTGATGACCTGGGAAGCATTCAAAGTCAAGTTCAGCTGCACCCACGTGCCACAAGGTCTAGTCAACGGGATGAGAGATGAATTCCATGAATTGAAGCAAGGAAGAATGACTGTGGTGGAGTACCATGACAGATTCCTTTCACTTGCCAGATATGCACCTGATGAGATCAACACGGAGGCCAAGAAGAAGGAGAGATTCCTGAACGGACTACATGATGAGATGTAGACTATCCTAGTCAACATCCGTTTCGAGGATCTCGAAGAACTAGTCGACTCTGCAATTCAGATGGAAGGGAAGATTAACCAGGCAAACGACAACCGCAAGCGTCGTATGATGCAGCAATCAGGATCCAACAGTCACCAGAAGTACTGTCCCAACCCCTCATCGGGATATACACCAAGGAACAACCGACCCCCAACATCTCGCCCAAGCTACCCCAACCGTAGCGGAGGCAATGGGAAGTCTGGAGGAAACCATCACAACTCTGGCAATGCCAACAATTTCAACCGTGCACCTCCCAAGAACAACAACAACAACACTGCACCCAGAACTAGTAGCAATGTTGTGCCTGTCGCAGTCAAGGATAAGTCCCAGATCACTTGTTTCGAGTGTGGAGTGAAGGGTCACTACTCCAATGAGTGTCCCAAGAATACTGCCGCCAATGCCAATGTGAATGCCCCAGCTCAACAGCAGCGTCGTGTTCAACCAGGAAGAAGATTTGCCCCAGGGAACCCTCACAACCGCAACGGTCGTCTCTTCCACATGAACGCCGAAGAAGCCCAGGAAGCGCCAGATGTAGTGCTGGGTATGTTTTCTGTCAACTCAGTTTTAGCAAGGGTGTTGTTTGATTCGGGAGCATCACATTCATTTGTCACCGAAGAATTTGCATGCACTAGTAAGATTCACCCAACCAACCTGAAGCATGTCATGATAGTTCAAATCCCCGGTTCAACAACCAAAGCTAGAAAAAATTGCAAAGCTGTGCCTATCAGAATACATGGGATAGATTTTTATGCCAACCTAATTGTACTCGGAACCAAAGGATTGGAAGCAGTACTAGGTATGGACTGGATGTCAAGGCATAAAGGACTGATAGACTGTGCTAAGAAAGCCATCACCATGACCAGTAGTTCTGGAGTAATAGTAGAGCATATATCTGAAACCTTACCTCGTCAATTCAAGTGTAACAAGAGCCTAGCTCTACCCACCATAGATCAAGTCAGAGTAGTCTGTGAATACCCCGACGTATTCCCAGATGAATTGCCAGGTATGCCCCCGGATAGGGATATTGAGTTCATTATCGAACTAATCCCCGGAACCGGACCCATAGCCCAGAGACCCTATAGCATGAACCCCTCAGAGTTAGTGGAACTGAAGAAGTAGTTGGATGCCATGTTAGAGAAAGGCTTGATTCAACCAAGCGCATCGCCATGGAGATCACCAGTGTTATTCATCGACAAGAAAGATGGAGGCAATCATCTGTGCACAGATTATAGAAAATTGAATGACGTCACCATCAAAAACAAGTACCCCTTGCCGAAGATAGAGGATCTATTTGATCAGTTAACTGGAGCCCAGGTATTCTCAAAGATTGATCTTAGGACTGGTTATCACCAACTTAAGATTCATGCAACGGATATTCCGAAGACCGCCTTTACTACTCGCTATGGTTTATACGAGTATACGGTTATGTCTTTTGGATTAACCAATGCCCCCGCTTATTTCATGAATCTCATGAATAATATCTTTATGAATTTCCTAGATAAGTTTGTAGTTGTGTTTATCGATGACATCCTTATCTACTCCAAGTCAGAAGAAGAGCATGAGCAACATCTGCGAATCATCCTAGAAACCCTGAGAGAGCATCAGTTATATGCCAAGTTCAGCAAGTGTGAGTTTTGGCTGAAAGAAGTAGGATTCCTAGGCCATATTGTGTCTACCGGAGGAGTCTCTGTTGATCCCGCCAAGATCAAAGATGTCGAAGAATGGGAAGCCCCAACCACTCAAATCCAAGTCCGTGCATTTCTCAGATTAGCGGGATACTACCGCAAGTTCGTAGAAGTATTCTCGAGCATCGCTAGACCCATGACCCAATTGTTGAAGAAGGACAAGAAGTTTGAATGGACAGACAAGTGTGAAGACAGTTTCCAGGAGCTGAAGAAGAGATTGATATCAGCCCCAATATTGATCATGCTAGACATCAAGAAGCCATTTGATGTGTATTGTGATGCATCCAAGATTGGTCTCAGATGTGTGTTGATGCAAGAAGGCAAAGTCATCACGTATCTGTCTCGACAACTGAAGCAGCATGAGCAGAACTATCCGACCCATGATCTTGAGCTAGCAGCTGTGGTTCTAGCATTGAAGACTTGGCGTCATTATCTGATGGGTAATCACTGTGAGATTTACTCAAATCACAAGAGCTTGAAGTATATTTTCACTCAGAAGGAGCTGAATATGAGGCAAAGGAGATGGATAGAGTTAATCAAGGATTATGACCTTGACATTCACTATCACCCCTGCAAAGCCAATGTGGTAGCGGATGCTCTTAGCCGATTGCCGTGTAGGCTTAACATCATGATCAAGGAGAAGCAGCCAAGTTTGTATGAAGAGTTGGAGCAGTTTAGGACTGAATTAGTTAGCAAAGGATTTTTAGCTAGCATTGAACTTCAACCCACTTTGATTAGCCAAACAAGGAAGCCCAGAAGGGGAATGAAAGTATCGACGGAATCAAACATCGTATTGGTACAGGAAAGGTACTTGGATTCACGGAAGACGAAGAAGGAGTACTGTGGTACAAAGGACGTATCTGTGTGCCAGCAGATTTGGAGCTGAAGCAAGTTATCATGAAGGAAGCTCATGATACTCTTTATTCTATCCACCCCGAAGGAACGAAGATGTATCAGGATTTAAAAGAGCAATTTTGGTGGCACAAGATGAAGAGAGAAATCGGAAGCTACATCGCCAAATGTGACATCTGTCAAAGAGTCAAAGCAGAGCATCAGAGACCTGCAGGACTGTTGCAACCATTGCAGATTCCGGAATGGAAATGGGATTCTGTCGGAATGGACTTTATCACCGGTTTGCCTAATTCTAGTAGGGGAAATGACTCAATCTGGGTCATAGTTGATAGATTGTCCAAGGTGGCCCACTTTATACCTGTCAAGACTACCTACCAGAGTGTGAAGCTAGCAGAGCTATATATTGCTAGGATTGTTAGTCTGCATGGAACCCCCAAGACCATTGTATCAGATCGAGGAACTCAGTTTACCACAAGATTTTGGCAGAAAGTCCAGGAAGGATTGGGAACCAAGTTGAACTTTAGTACCGCTTATCACTCGCAAACTGATGGACAGACTAAGAGAGTCAACCAGATCTTAGAGGATATGCTTAGAGCTTGTGTGTTGGAATACGGATCAAAATGGGAAGACTGGCTGCCTTTCGCAGAATTCTCATATAACAACAGTTATCAAGCTAGTTTGTAGATGGCACCATTTGAATTCCTATATGGAAGGAAGTGTCGTACCCCTTTGAATTGGTCGCAAGTAGGAGAGAGTCAGATATTTGGACCCAACATTCTCCGAGAAGCCGAAGAGAAGGTTCACAAGGTCAGTGAGCACCTCAAGACCGCCTAATCCAGACAGAAGAGTTATGCTGACAAGAGAACGAGAGACCTGACTTTCAATATCGGAGATTTTGTGTATCTCAAGGTTTCACAATTAAAGGGAACTCAACGCTTTAGTCTGAAAGGAAAGTTAGCCCCTAGATATATCGGGCCATTCAAGGATCTAAATTGTCGAGGAGAATTATCGTACCAATTGGAACTACCTGAAGAGATGTCAACCATCCACAATGTGTTCCATATCTCGTTACTTCGCAAATTTTTGGAAGTGCCCGAGAAGACTGAAGTTTTCAAGAACATCGATCACAGAGTTGTGGAGATCAACAATGACCTGACATATCGGGAAGTACCCATCCGTATCTTAGAAGAAGCCTACAGAACCACCAGGACCAGGAGCATCAAGTTTCTCAAGATTCAGTGGAGCAACCATACCGAGGAGGAAGCCACTTGGGAGCGCGAAGATTACATTAGGACAGAGTTTCCAGATCTCTTTAGTTCCTAGTTTTCTTTGTAAATCTTGGGACGAGATTTTGTTTAAGGGGGGAAGGTTTGTAACATCCCAAAACTTTAATCCAAGCTTATCAAGATCCAAATCCTCAAAATTAGGGTTAACAAAAACTTTTCCATTTCAAAATAGGAAAGCATTCATGTGTATGTGCATTTAAATTAGGAGTTGATTTGAATTGCCATGGTTCTGTGATCCATTGCTTGTAAAATGATTCTTAGGTGAAATAAACATCATCTAAATCTTTCCCAATCAATTCCCAAAGAAAAACAACTCAAAATGAATAAATGAAGTGAATGGTCATTTTGGCCAAATTAACTATCATGCCTACTTTGGCTATTCCTAGTACTCAAAACTTAATAGAAACAAGTGTGGATCTTTACACCCCTTGCTAGTACACATAATGAGGTACCAAGGCCCACTTTGTGATCTCCTAAAAACATTCAAATACTAATTTTAAATGATAGTTTAAAATTGAATCTATCTCATATGGGAAGATCCCACTATTTCAAAAAGCATCCAAATGAACTCAATTTTCAAAACCCAAGCACCCACAGAATCTCAAGCTTAGTACTAGCACACCCACCAAAAATCTTTTCAAAATTCAAAAAGAATTTTCTTGCGGCCATTTCATCAAACACTTGGCAGGCAGAATTCAAACAAAACCAAATTCACTATTTTAAATAGTGTTCTGGCCAAACTTGTCTCCCATTTGACCCACATTTGCTCCCATTGTCCCCTCTTGATCAAACCAGGGCATAATGACCCCATCCCCTACCTCCTAGCAGCATGGCCATGCCAAGCCGAGCCCCACCTCGCCAGCCAACTTGGTCACCGTTGTAGTAGACCATCTCCCCCTCTCTCTCCATGTCTAGAAGCTAGCCAGCACCTCACCGCCACCCACTGTCCCCTCCCCAAGCCAGGCTAGCCGTGGACCACCGAGAAAACCCCGCGCCTAGTGTCACCGCGCCATGCCGAGCACGTGCCAGAGCGTTGCACCTGGCATGCATGCACAGACCTCCGCTCAACCACAGCCTGCGCCCATCGCGTCGCCACGACCCAGGGAGCACGACGGACACGCCTAAAGGCTCATAGCCACCGCCGTGGACACACCGCCTCGCCAGAGCGCCAGCTCAGCCCGACCGCATACCACCGCCCCTAAGCCCGCATTCAAGTCCTAGAGCACCGCCAGGAGACCGCGCGTTGATCGCCACTCGCAGCCATGCCGTTAGCAGCCCGTAGCCATGTTGCCATCGTCGCCTGCCCATCCCTCTCGGTCTTGCCGTCGAGCCTATAAAAGGAGGGCACCCCCAGCCGTTTGCAGCGCACCACTCCACTCCCCTCACCTCACTGATCGTCCCACACCTCTAGCCGGAGACGCCTCTGGAGGAGAAGGGCGCCGCTGATTGCGACCACCCCTAGAGCTGCCTCGATCGTCCCTGAGCTTGTCGTCGACCACCAGTCCGTTTGCCCGCCTCGCCATCGTTGCTGGAGCCCTGGTACACCCCCTATGCACCCCTACCGAGCCGCTAGGGTTAGAGCTCGCCGGCGACAGGTCCGTTGTCGACGATGATCCACAGCTGTTGATCCCTACTCTAATCCAACGTCCCACATTGCCCCGTACCGCTTCGCGAGTTATGAGCCGCTGACTGGTGGACCCCCCTGTCAGTTGAGCCCCGCTCTGCGGAGTGACACTGGGTCCGCCCGTTAGCTTTTCCTGCGCGACCCAGTTAGTTTGAATTAGGATTTTCCTATTTAGTTTAAATTTAGTTCTGTCTCTGAGTTTGAAAATCAATTCAGAGAGATTTACAAATCCAAATTGCATGAAACCAATTTTGCCTGAAAGGTATTGAAATGATCTATCCAAGCCCATTAGATTTAATTCAATTAGAGTTATAGATCTCTCCTAGTAAAAATAACAAAACAGAAGCATTTTCACTTTGTAACATTTTTATAAAATCAACCAAGATAGATTTTGAATTGATTCCAACTCTCAAAAATCACATTTCACTAGATCTATCTGAATATGTAATAATATTAAGGTTTACATGCAGTGACTTTGGACTAGTACCAAAATAATGCTATATAGGCATTTCTAGTCACTTTAAATCATTAAATAATGAACTAAACCAAAGTAATTATGATCCAACCCTTAACTCACATTCCCACATGTTAGAATATGTGGTGATGACATGTGTCCACATGATCCCATATTTTAAGTGGTGAATATTAAATCTTAGTTAATCTTTCAATGAGTAGAAATTACTTTTCTAAATTAAAAAGAGTGAAACTATTGAATTAAACTTGTGATGCTTATGATGATAATAGATCATCAAAGGTGTGCCTTAGAATGTTAACTAGACTAGTTAAGTATTGTGTGGTGATTGTGTACTCCGTATGTATTTATAGACGATAGTACCGACCAAGCTTTCGAGGAGGAGGAGTTCTACCAAGAAGAAGAAAACTTCAACCACTACACCAACCAAGGCAAGCTATTGTAGCAAACTAGAATTGAGCTAGTTAACTTGATCCAAGATGCTATAGGCATGCTTGAGTCATATCACTTTGACTAGTATTTACCCCCAAGTCTTATTTACAAGCTTTACTTCCTTTACTTTACCCAAAGTTCTTTACTTGTTTTGAAGGTAGCATAAAGAGTATAAAACTTGACCTATTTAGAACCCTTTAGATGTCATTCTATGGCATGAGATTGAACCCATCTTTCCCACCTTAGTGAACACTCTTAACTTAGTAGTTAGAGTAGACCCAAAAACTTGAGTCACTTTAGATGGGAACACTTGGTGAAAATGAATTGTGAAAACCTTGGAATGATGAGTCATTCTATTGAAATGTTTTGACATGTGTTGAGAAACACAAATGGCTTATGATGATGAAAATGATGAGGCATGAGCCTTAACCCTTTTATAAAACTGATGGTTGGATTCGGATGCGATACCATTCCAAATTTACCGTACAACCACACTACCTGAATTGGGTAAGGCTTAGCTGGAAATTTATATGCATTAGTATTAGTTCCCTCACGGGAGAGGTTTGAGCTGAGGCTACTCTCAATGTTGTCCACCTATGCAGTGCCCAAGATGACTGATGGTCATGGTTGGGAGGCCATGCTCATAGGAGAGGTGCTCATACTAGGGTGTGTAAAGGGAAGGTTATGTTTGATTATCTACGTACTAAGTACTCCCTCCGATCCATATTACTTGTCATTAAAATAGATGTATCTAGACATGTTTTAGTACTAGATACATCTATTTCAACGACAAGTAATATGGATTGGAGGGAGTATGATGATTCAGGGTTATCCCTGACAAATGTATCGAATCTTGTGGTGAAAGTGTACCACCTCTACAGAGTGTCAAACTATTCGAATAGCCGCGTTCGCGGTTATGGACAGTTGGAATGGCCATACTGTTTCGTTGTCAGATGTTTTCAAAATGACTTATGAAAGAAATGATGAATCTTGACTTGACCACAACAGGGTGGTGTTATGACAATAACTTCCCAACTTAAGTGATTCTAGAACTTTATTTTATCTTTCTTTGCTTCTGAACTCAGCTTAGGTTTCAAACTTAACCTTATAGTTAAACATAGAGTTAGCACTTTAACTTAGAATTATACTACTTATTAGTGGTAGCTTGCGAGTACTTAAAGAGTACTCATGGCTTTTGTCCCTGGCTATTCTCATGGCCAGACTATGAAGAAGATTACCAAGATGATGGTGTGGCATCCCGCAAAAACCACTACTAGAAAATCGCGTTGTTTTTGTGCATTGCATCATCATGACCGCATGCTCATGTCATCATGCCACATTGCATTTGAGCATCGTCATCATCTTGCTTTTGCTTGCGTAAAACTATTTGCAGAAAACCTAATTTGTTTCTAAACGCCCCGTCTTTATTCAAACGCAAAACCCGGGTCTCCGGATTATTTTGTTTTGTCACATCGGTTTGCAAAAGCCCGGTTTGAAATAAATAAAATATTTTAATTATTTTTAGTGGGGCAGTCGAACGGGCCGATTCGACCCGAACGACCACCCCCAGAATAAAAATCGGTCCAGCTTAGACCCCACACCAAATCTTTTCTTACCCCAGTCCTATCTACCCACCCTCCAGCCACCTCACTCCCTCCAATCCTCTCTCGCCACCTCACCTCTCTTCCTCCCTCCACCACTCCCTGGCTGCCACGTCACCTACTCCCTCTCTCACCCTCAACCCACCCACACAGCAAGACCACGCCAACCGCCTCCTCTCTCCCTCCGCCCCGCCTGACTCCACTCCCCGCCCCACTGCCCCACCACCACCTCTCTCCTCCCCACCCCCTCTCTCCCGACACGCTGGCCTCCCTCCTCGGCCTTCGAAAGCTGCCCGGTTCGACTTCGCTGCCGCTAACGACCCTCCGCTGGCCTCTGCCGCCTCGCCTCCTGCTGGTCATCGCTTCAGCCTCCTCCTCGTCGTCATGGGAGCCTCTCTACCGTCTTCTCTGCTGGATCCGCCGCCGCCCTTCGTTCTGTCCCGGCCACGCCTCGCCTCACCCCCATCCTCGCTGCTGCAGTTTCGCCGTGCCAGGCTGCCCTCATGACTTCAGCGCGCTGCTTGCGTGCTTGCTGCGAGCCGTCCGTCCGGTCCTCTCTCAGAACCTCATGTGCGCGTGTGTGTATCTGTTTTTATCCAGTATCTGTGCGATAGCATCTCGAGGCCGCTCCAAGTTTTTCCGAGGACCCAGCTACCAGATCGGTGCCAATCCAAGCCATCATCAAGGAACGAAACAAGTACCACAACACCAACGACAGGGAACCGAACAAGATCTTCTACACGGAACGCCAAGGTCTCCGTCCCGGACCCGAAGACCGTACCTTCGCGGGACAAGTTCACGGCCAACAACCAAAGTCGGAACCCCAAGGTCGTCAACACGGACTCGGAGAACCCTCGGACGCCAAGTTCGCCTCATGAACCCCGAAGACCCGAACCCGAAGACGCCAAGGTCGCCGACGCAGCATGCCAAGTACTTCACCCCAGATGAGACAAGTACTACTTCCCGGTACGCGGACCGACAAGATCTTCGCAACGACAAGATCGACACCGACCAGGGCGAATCCGATACGCCCCCGACGCCGAACCAAGTCCTGCTTCCCGGAACGCCAAGATCTACTTTCGCTGTCCGAGACCGATCCCGTCGATCCCTGAACCCTGAGACCGAACCCCAGAACCCCTCCGAACCCCAAGACCTTCGACCCTAATGTGCGAACCTTTTCCCGAGCCCCTATTTTATAAATGCTATATAAAACTTGTTGCATATAAAATTGTCATACTCGCATGCATATTGTCATGTGGTTTGGGGGCCTTATGCCGATTCACCATATAATTAAATATGGGGCCCATATGCGGGCAAATCCAGTCTAATATTGGTCCCATTTAAAATTGTGTAGCGAACCGAAGCCATGTTTTATCTTGCTAATCCAACATTTAACTTGCGGGGTAGATAAATAACATGAACCTATTAATTAATTGTCGGGACCCCGGTTCCGCTTAATATGGTCTAATTGCATCGCACCTTTGCCATGTCATGCATCATACATGCATCATGCCTAATCTTCTGCCGTCGTATTAAATAGTGCGTCCGGTGTTTCTTCTAGTGTTTTGCTTCTTCGCGGATAAGGCCGTTGAGTTGATGTGAGCTTCGCCCCGATCTTCGGTTGAACCTTCGACAATGTTTTCAGGCGAGCATCTCCCCCTTTCTACCTATCTTACTTTTATAGTATTTATTCCCTCCTGTTGATCTATTGCTATCTGTGTTGCGATGCTCTAGTTTCCGTACCCGAGATATCCCTTGCAGCCGTATATTGCCTTGGACACATCCTATTACCCGTTGTTTGGTAGATAGCTGGACTTGCACGTCGTAGTCGCTTGCTCAAGTGATGTTGCGTGTCGTCAAGTACCACAGTGGTTGGAGAATGGCCGCATGTTTGTTGTTGGAGATGATCATGGCTTTACTTTTCGTTCACTTTAATTTTTGTTTAACAACTAAAATTGAAGTAAGTAAGCAGAGGCATCGGTGGGTGATAGATAATGTTGGTTTCCGACCGCCCACTTGTGTCCCGTAGGACCCCGAGTTCTTGACACCTGTTCTGAGATCGAGCGCGCTAACCACAGGTGGGGAGATATGGGCCCCCCATTGATTAGTACCTGATTTCAAAGTATTGTACTGGGGGCCACAAACTAGTTTGAGGTTTTATTTACTATCCTGTACTTATGCCATGCTTTACTGTTTTAATTTAAATTGTGCGATGGATAGCACACTGTACTGTTTAGGGAGCGGAGTGTTTTCGCGGTATCGACAGTCCCAGTTTTGGGATTTGCTGTCGTTTACAGCCACTGGCGCAAACCCTGAGTCCGTCTCGGAGACCGGCCGACTTCGCTATGGTAGACTTAGTGGGTGGCCCCTGCTTGCTTTGGTCTGAAACGTCGTGACTTAGGCCCCGCCGACATACCGATGGGTGTATGTTAACCGATCCGCAAAAGGGTCTAATTGCTTGTGGATACTTTGGTGCACCCCTGCAGGGTTAAATCTTTTCGAGAAGCCGTGTCCGCGGTTATGGACGACTTGGAGCACAGTGCTTGATCATAGACAACTATAACTAAAGTTTACTGTTATAAATTGACTTGTATCCGATATGACTAGTAATCAGCTTCACCACAACGGAATGGCTAAATAAAAGTGGCAACAATTGCTGGGTTTTGGGTTATCTCATGCTAATTGTATCTGATTAGTAAGTGCTGCAACTACAACGGAATGATTAACTAAAACGGCCCACTGCTTATTTTATCAGGATGATTATCTACACCTGACTAGTAATTGTTGCAACGATAACCGAATAAATAAAATTGCCAACGGTGTGAGTTCTCGGTGACTTCCTCGCTTGGTCTCGAGGGGAATACCAGATGGGATTGTTTGGTGTTGGTATCACCGGTTCGAATAGGTCTTTCTTACCCCTCTCTCGATAGCCGCTAGTTGTATCGAGTCTCTATAGGTGGTTTAGCATGCCGTCACGCCGCTTGATCCACCATACCTATGTAGGCGAGGACCGCAATTCTAGCCTCGCTGTCTTGGCCTCGATCGACGCCTCTCTTTTCCTTTGCCCTTTGTCGGCACCCTTTGTTTAAGCAGGTTTTGAGATCGACGACGTTAGCAGTGGTTACCCTTCCGCTTGGCTCGGGGGTTATGGACGCCATTGGTTATTCTTCAGGGCTCTTAGCCCCATTTGCATCTTGTCCGTAGTCGGACGCTCTATCATTTTCAAGGTGATTTGGATCTTTGTATATTGTATCTGTATTCTTGACTCATTGAGTCGTTGTTGCATATATATCTATTCTGTGGGTCCCATCGAGGACTGTTGTGTAATGTTATTACTTCGTTTTCCACCCGCACGCAAGTGCCTGGTGGGCACCTTTGAATCGTTTCTATGCGGGTTTGGCGGGTTTCGCTAAAACTTGCATAGGGCCGAATTCTGAGGGTGTTACAGAGTGGTATCAGAGCTCAGCTATGCGATACCCCACAAGTCCAGCCTCAGAGGATAACCTAGCTAACAGCCGAAGTAGAGTGTCAAAACTATTTTTGAAAAATCGGTTGGATAGTTCTGATTAGGTCTGGTTTTACTCCTTATCCCTCTGCTATTCTCCTCTTACCTCTACGCGTTTTGAATCCGCTCTCTTCTCTCTCTTCGAGTCCAGGATTTCTCGTGGTTGGGTTCCATCGTACCTTCAGGGTTTCGCTTCCTCCTTTGGTAACGGTGTTGCTACATCTGGTCTTCATGCTATCCGAGGAATCCTTCGTCTGGTGGATTTTTTTCCTTTGTTCCTTCTCGTGCCTTCCGGTGTTTTCCGACGCGACGACATCATCTACGCCAGATCCGATGCAGAGTCTGCATCACCCCTTTGTTCCTGAACCTTGTTTGTCGATATCTTCAGTCTGAATCCTGAGGGTTGGTTGCATAACCTATCTGTTCGTGTACAGAGTAATGCTTTGAGTGCGGGATGGAGTCGCGACCATACCACTACTCTTATCATTTGCTTTGTATATTGAATGGTGGATCGATGCAATTTTACTCCGTCCACGGAAGCTAGAGGTGGCTTTATTTGTGGATACCTCTACCTTCGCCCTTTGTTCCCGGAGTGTTCTCTGACGATCACGGACAACGACCTCTTGTTAGTGGTGTCGCGAGGATCTACACGAAGCGAGAAGACGCAGATCGCCGACCTTCCTTTCCGGTACCATGAGGCGGATCTCGAGGGCGAGATCCATTGTTAGTGGTGTCGAATTGTGGCATCCCGCAAAAACCACTACTAGAAAATCGCGTTGTTTTTGTGCATTGCATCATCATGACCGCATGCTCATGTCATCATGCCACATTGCATTTGAGCATCGTCATCATCTTGCTTTTGCTTGCGTAAAACTATTTGCAGAAAACCTAATTTGTTTCTAAACGCCCCGTCTTTATTCAAACGCAAAACCCGGGTCTCCGGATTATTTTGTTTTGTCTGCTATCGGTTTGCAAAAGCCCGGTTTGAAATAAATAAAATATTTTAATTATTTTTAGTGGGGCAGTCGAACGGGCCGATTCGACCCGAACGACCACCCCCAGAATAAAAATCGGTCCAGCTTAGACCCCACACCAAATCTTTTTTTACCCCAGTCCTATCTACCCACCCTCCAGCCACCTCACTCCCTCCAATCCTCTCTCGCCACCTCACCTCTCTTCCTCCCTCCACCACTCCCTGGCTGCCACGTCACCTACTCCCTCTCTCACCCCTCAACCCACCCACACAGCGCACCACGCCAACCGCTCCCTCTCTCCCCCTCTGGCCCCGCCTGGACCCACTCCCCGGCCCCACCGGCCCCACCACCACCTCTCTCTCCTGCCGCCCGCCTGGAGCCCAAGACGCTGCCCGCCTTTCCTCCTCCCTGCCTCGGCCGCTTGCTTGCTCGCTTTCGCTGCCGTTGCCTCCTTTTTCCGTTGCAGACGCTGCCCTCCTCGGCCTCGAAGGCCGTCGACCTTGCCCGCTGCCGCTAACGACTTTACCGCTGCCTTCGCCTCGCTCCTCTGGTCATCGCCCAGCCTTCCTCTCGTCGCCGGGAGCCCTCTACCACCGTTTTCTTCTGGATTCGCTGGCCGCTGCCCTTCTCGTTTCGTCCCCGACGCCGCCTCTCGCTTCACCCCATCCTCGCTGCCGGCCGTAGCTTCGCTGTCGCTTCGCCGCTCATGATTTCAAGCTGCCGGCTATGCGTTGTCGAGCCGTCTGGCCCTCTCTCTGTAACCTCATGTGCGCATGTGTGTATCTGTTTTTATCCAGTATCTGTGTGATAGCATCTCGAGGCCGCTCCAAGTTTTTCCGAGGACCCAGCTACCAGATCGGTGCCAATCCAAGCCATCATCAAGGAACGAAACAAGTACCACAACACCAACGACAGGGAACCGAACAAGACCTTCTACACGGAACGCCAAGGTCTCCGTCCCGGACCCGAAGACCGTACCTTCGCGGGACAAGTTCGCGGCCAACAACCAAAGTCGGAACCCCAAGGTCGTCAACACGGACTCGGAGAACCCTCGGACGCCAAGTTCGCCTCATGAACCCCGAAGACCCGAACCCGAAGACCCGAACCCGAAGACGCCAAGGTCGCCGACGCAGCATGCCAAGTACTTCACCCCAGATGAGACAAGTACTACTTCCTGCAGACGCGACCGACAAGATCTTCGCAACGACAAGATCGACACCGACCAGGGCGAATCCGATGCGCCCCCGACGCCGAACCAAGTCCTGCTTCCCGGAACGCCAAGATCTACTTCCGCTGTCCGAGACCGATCCCGTCGATCCCTGAACCCTGAGACCGAACCCCAGAACCCCTCCGAACCCCAAGACCTTCGACCCTAATGTGCGAACCTTTTCCCGAGCCCCTATTTTATAAATGCTATATAAAACTTGTTGCATATAAAATTGTCATACTCGCATGCATATTGTCATGTGGTTTGGGGGCCTTATGCCGATTCACCATATAATTAAATATGGGGCCCATATGCGGGCAAATCCAGTCTAATATTGGTCCCATTTAAAATTGTGTAGCGAACCGAAGCCATGTTTTATCTTGCTAATCCAACATTTAACTTGCGGGGTAGATAAATAACATGAACCTATTAATTAATTGTCGGGACCCCGGTTCCGCTTAATATGGTCTAATTGCATCGCACCTTTGCCATGTCATGCATCATACATGCATCATGCCCAATCTTTCCGTCAGATTAAATAGTGCATCCGTGTTTCTTCTAGTGTTTTGCTTCTTCATGGATAAGGCCGTTGAGTTGATGTGAGCTTACCGATCTTGGTTGAACCTTCGACAATGTTTTCAAAGTAGCATCTCCCTTTCTACCTATCTTACTTTTATAGTATTTATTCCTCCTGTTGATCTATTGCTATACGTGTTATGCGATGCTCTAGTTTCGCACCAGATATCCCTTGCAGCCGTATATTGCCTTGGACACATCCTATTACCCGTTGTTTGGTAGATAGCTGGACTTGCACGTCGTAGTCGCTTGCTCAAGTGATGTTGCGTGTCGTCAAGTACCACAGTGGTTGGAGAATGGCCGCATGTTTGTTGTTGGAGATGATCATGGCTTTACTTTTCGTTCACTTTAATTTTTGTTTAACAACTAAAATTGAAGTAAGTAAGGCAGGCATCGGTGGGTGATAGATAATGTTGGTTTCTCGATCACCACTTGTGTCCCGTGAGGACCCCGAGTTCTTGACACCTGCTTACGAGATCGAGCGCTAACCACGTGGGGAGATATGGGCCCCATTGATTAGTACCTGATTTCAAAGTATTGTCTTTGGGGGCCACAAACTAGTTTGAGGTTTTATTTACTATCCTGTACTTATGCCATGCTTTCTTGTTTTAATTTAAATTGTGCGATGGATAGCACCTTTGTCTTGTTTAGGAGCGGAGTGTTTTCGTATCGACAGGTCCAGTTTGGGATTTCTTGTCGTTTACCATCGGCGCAAACCCCGAGTCCGTCTCGAGACCGGCCCGACTTCGTTATGGTAGACTTAGTGGGGTGGCCCCGTGCTTGCTTTGGTGCTGGAAGCGTCGTGACTTAGGCCCCGACATCTGGATGGGTGTATGTTAACGATCGGCAAAAGGGTCAAGTGCTTGTGGATACTTTGGTGCACCCTGCAGGTTAAATCTTTTAGAAGCCGTGTCCGCGGTTATGGACGACTTGGAGCACAGTGCTTGATCATAGACAACTATAACTAAAGTTTACTGTTATAAATTGACTTGTATCCGATATGACTAGTAATCAGCTTCACCACAACGGAATGGCTAAATAAAAGTGGCAACAATTGCTGGGTTTTGGGTTATCTCATGCTAATTGTATCTGATTAGTAAGTGCTGCAACTACAACGGAATGATTAACTAAAACGGCCCACTGCTTATTTTATCAGGATGATTATCTACACCTGACTAGTAATTGCTGCAACGATAACCGAATAAATAAAATTGCCAACGGTGTGAGTTCCTCGGCTGACTTCCTCGTTTGGTCTCGAGGGGGAATACCAGGATGGGATTGTTTGGTGTTGGTATCAGTCTGGTTCCGAATAGGTCTTTCTTACCCCTCTCTGATAGCCGCTAGTTGTATCGAGTCTCTATAGGTGGTTTAGCGCATGCTGCCGCTGCCGCTTCAGTCCACCATACCTATGTAGGCGAGGACCGCCGAATTCTAGCCTCGCTGCATCTTGGCCTCGATCGACGCTCCTCTTTTTCCTTTGCCCTTTGTCGGCACCCCTTTTGTTTAAGCAGGTTTTGAGATCGACGACGTTAGCAGGGTTACCCTTCCGGCTTGGCCTGGGCAGGGTTATGGACGCCATTGGTTATTCTTCAGGGCTCTTAGCCCCATTTGCATCTTGTCCGTAGTCGGACGCTCTATCATTTTCAAGGTGATTTGGATCTTTGTATATTGTATCTGTATTCTTGACTCATTGAGTCGTTGTTGCATATATATCTATTCTGTGGGTCCCATCAAGGACTGTTGTGTAATGTTATTACTTCGTTTTCCACCCGCACGCAAGTGCCTGGTGGGCACCTTTGAATCGTTTCTATGCGGGTTTGGCGGGTTTCGCTAAAACTTGCATAGGCCCGAATTCTGAGGGTGTTACAGATGGCCAGCAGGACGGCTATGATAACTAGGACTATCTGCCTTCGTCAGCATTGCCTGTGCCCCTAAAGATGGACCCCACCGCTACGCTTATCTTTTATTTCCGCTGCTTGTTGTATTAAGACTGGATCATGAGATCCTTATTTGTGTAAGACCTTATGTATGGTTTGTAATGGATGATGTACTGTGATATCCAATCCGTTATGTCTCGTAAAAATGGTAATCCTAGGATTGCGAGGTATGGCATAACGGGCATCTGGGATTAAAAATACGGGTGTTGACATAACCTCGGCAATGTCCATGAAGAAGGACTTAGGGTTTTGTAGAAAAGAGATTGCTAGGGATTTCGTCAGATGTCAGGAGAACAATGGAGTCAAAGTCGCCTGAATATTTTGTGAATTGCACTATTACAAATCACTTGGGGATTGTTATGCCTCCTTTTCCTAAGCTTCTCCCATCCTATATATAATAGGTCGGGTCTCAAAGTTATAGTTTACATATACGCGATTACAATACCAACACGATGTCAGTCATTTCTCCTCTTTCCTAATACAACTACAGCCTTTGTCGGTTGCTCCTTTTGGGCCATCATCATGACTCTTCATGGGCCGTAAGCCTTTCTTCGAGCCTGGGTAGCAAATCATAGGTACCTGAGTAATCATGCATATGTCACTGCTCTTCTCCTTGAGATTCGACTCCACTCTCCCAGGTCAATCTAATGCTTCTATCGACGGTGATGCTGCCTGGCGTATGTTGAGGAGAGGTGCCAGACTCAATAGCGTAGGATCTAGATCAAGTTTTTGTAAATGTTGTGCCCTTGTGTCGTTTGGGAGTAGGCCACCGGGTTCCATCGTCCGAATCCGGCGCATCCTCGCGTTTGTCTCCCTTGTTGTCCTGCTCTGGTGGTAGGAGTGGTGGCAGGAGCGGTGGTAGAGGAGGAAGATGGAGCATGGCATCTCCGACAATAAGGTCGTCTTCTCCTCTTCCCGGAAGTTTCCCGAGTTGGTGCTCTCCCGCAGCGCCAGGCATTCGCCAGCGTCCTCGTTCGTCGAGCTTCCAAGGTGGAGGCTTAGCATTAAGGGTGGATCTGGTGAGGCTTCTTTCAATAAGTAGGTCTTGACTCCTCTTTGGCTCTGGAGTTCGCCGATCTCGGCTCCCCTTTCGACTAGCCATGGTGGCTTGGTGGAGGGGACCCTTGATGTGGTGTCCTTTGGTACCGGAGGAGTTCAGGGAGCGAGTGATACTGCGGATTTCTAGAGTCTACCATCGGTAGCGCATGTTCGTTTGTCAAATCTGGCCGCTGACAAACAGCGCCTCCAGGACCTAGCGACGGCGTCGCGTCAGGTTGTCTTCAACCTCCAGTGGAGGCCCCTTTCTGGACTCGCAACGTGGTTCCCTTCTTCCTCGGCTCCATGTGGCCTTGATGGTGCTGATGGCGGAGCTCGCAGCTTGAGGCCAGAGTTCACCGGCGATGTCAGCGAACCCGATTGCTTAGCCTACAAAATAATCAGGGTCTGTTTTGCAAGTTGTAAGGGCTCAATTTATATTGTTTTTCTTTGGGGGTCCTTTATGTCATTTGTACCGCACCATGTTATCATTAATGCAGTATCCAGGCCCTTTTGTGCCTCTCCCTTTTTCAAAAAAAGAACGGTCTCATCGCGCTGATCAGTTTAGACATATTATTTGTCGAATTTGAAATTACGGAATTAAATTTATAAATTTATTAAGATAAAAGCATTTATTGGAATTTAAATAATTTCGAAATTTTAAATTGCTCAAAAATTATTTTGGATGGCTTATTTGAATTTCTCACATTTTTCTAATTAGAAAACATATATCATATGTATTATTTGAATTTATGAATTTAAAACGTAGGTGAGCTAGGGGCTATTCTACAAATACAAAGAGCAGCCGGTGCCTTTTCATAATAATTCTCATGTTAGCCAACGAATGGGGCCATGGCTAGATCAAGGGTTGAGCAACGAAAATTCCAGGGGTTATGAGGAAAACACCGCGCGAGACAGAGTCGATACTAGTATTTTTCTTCTTCTCTGCTTATCTGATGGAATTTAAATAATTTCGAAATTTTAAATTGCTCAAAAATTATTTTAGATGGCTTATTTGAATTTCTCACATTTTTCTAATTAGAAAACATATATCATATGTATTATTTGAATTTATGAATTTAAAACGTAGGTGAGCTAGGGGCTATTCTACAAATACAAAGAGCAGCCGGTGCCTTTTCATAATAATTCTCCGCGGTGTTAGCCACTGACAGGTGGGGCCATGGCTAGACTGCGGGTTGAGCAACGAAAATTCCAGGGGTTATGAGGAAAACACCGCGCGAGACAGAGTCGATACTAGTATTTTTCTTCTTCTCTGCTTATCTGATGGAATTTAAATAATTTCGAAATTTTAAATTGCTCAAAAATTATTTTAGATGGCTTATTTGAATTTCTCACATTTTTCTAATTAGAAAACATATATCATATGTATTATTTGAATTTATGAATTTAAAACGTAGGTGAGCTAGGGGCTATTCTACAAATACAAAGAGCAGCCGGTGCCTTTTCATAATAATTTTCCGCGGTGTTAGCCACTGACAGGTGGGGCCATGGCTAGACTGCGGGTTGAGCAACGAAAATTCCAGGGGTTATGAGGAAAACACCGCGCGAGACAGAGTCGATACTAGTATTTTTCTTCTTCTCTGCTTATCTGATGGAAATTGACACCGCAAAGTAAAAAGTTCAGAGTTGTGCGGGGCTCGAACCTGCGACCGCGGGCTCGATCTGACGGCTGCAAACCACTACGGTGATGTTGGGCTAGGTGTTTGGCTACAGCGACGATGCTAGGTGAATCTTATGTGCCTGCCTCTGTCTTCCCCGAACACGCCAGAGACGGATAGGCAAGGTGGGGTCGAGCAGCATGGTCAGGTGGCGTCCCAGGAAGCGAAGCTAGGGCGTTTGACGCGGCACGGCGACACGGGTTTAGAAACTCTAACGCGCGACAGCGGGGTGCCCTGCAGCGGCAGCACGCGAGCAAGCCGGCGACGCGCGGCGATGTAGGCAGGGTGTTCGACAGAATGAAATAGGAAATCAGGAAGCGAGGACGCACAGGACCATGTCTAGGGGTCTCAGGAGCTCACCGCGGTGGTGTTGATGGGGTCGAACGGACTTGGCGCGACGGCGGTCTTGTAGGTGGCTCGCACTCGGGAAGATAGGGTTTAGCGTCGTCCCGTCCTTGTAGCACTGGTTCCTGGCCTCCTCCTCCACAATCTGGTGCACGGGTAGGGTACTAGGGCCGCATCGGTCTTCCTCGATGCCCTGGAGCTCCTCTCCTCCTTCTCCCCTCGACGGTACAACAGCACACCAAAGGTGGCAACTATGGTGGTTAGGTGGCTTAGTAGGGGGAAACATGGGAGGGCAGAGAGGTTTGGGGCAGATCCCTGGGACGGATCTGGATGGGAGGTGGCGTGGTGGTTGGTAGATAAGGCCAGAGGGGGTGCACATGGGGGTGCTCGGTTAGGTTAGACAAAAGCAACCTAAGTTGTTTCTCCTCTTTTCTCTCCTCTCTCTCTCGGGTTAGGAAGGAGTAGGGGACCAGGGTCAGCTGGGAGGTGGCGTGGGGTTCAACTTGCTTTGCAAGGAAGGAGAGGGGTGGTTGGATTAGAGAGGGAGGATGGGGTTGGCACATGGACATGTCACATGGTCATGCCATGGTAGCCTCGGGTGGTTAGGTGATTAGGTTAGGCCTTGTTCGGTTACACCCGAGATGGGAGGGGTTGATATGGAATGGCAGGGAATACAGTTCAATACCCTGCCAATACCTTCCGATCCATGTTGATCCCACTCTAACCGAACAGGCCCTTAGAGGGGGGTAGCTGATTAGATGGGGTGGTGGCATGGTGGTGTTGTAGTTTGTTTCAAACAAACCATGAGAGAGCTCGGGTTAGGATAGATAGATTTGGTTTTTATTTAAATTCAAATATTTGTTTTGATTTATTTTTGGAAGCCATGCAAATTCACAAAGAGGCAAGGGTGGAATTAGGGTATCTAGGTGGATCCTTGCATTACCTATGCAACTTGGACAAAACATAAAGAAAAGAAGAAGGAACTAAGGTGGACTAAGGTCACCTAGGTGAATTAATTCAAATATGATCCACATGGAGGAAGGATGGTGCATGATTGCATGGATCATGCATGTATAACTAATGCATGCTCTATTTTGTGAAAACAAGCTAGATCCCATAATCAACCATGTAATTCAAGCAAGCTTCCAAAATTGAATAAACCCACCAAAAATATTTATGAAGCTTTCCATCACATATGGTATGCCAAAATCATGGCCATGCATGAATAAGAATGTGGCCTATGCTAGTGTGTAGATAACACTACTTTTATCATCTAGCCACACTACAATTCAAACATGATCCTAATTCCACAAACCACATGTGAGGTGATGTCCCCACTTCACATGGTAAACAAAGGTGACAAACATGCTTCCATACATAATATTGTGAAAACAAATATAGCCATTGTATGGGAGCATATAGAGAGTAGAAGGAACCATTCTCAATTATCCCTGAGCTAGAAATAATATCCAAAAGAAAAACATGGGTTCATATATAATTGGATGGTGGAATTATAAGGTGGTGACAAGAAAGGTGGTGGAGTCAAGAAAATATATGCTCCCAACTCAACTTGGACATAAAACAATTTATCAAGAAGCAAATACAATATATCAAGAGGCAACTATAAGTAATACAATATATAATGCATAAAGGATAAGAACCAAATAGAATGGTTTTATATGATGCTCAAATGCAAGGTGGCATGGTGACATGAGCATGATATAATGATGATGTAATAACGACATGTAGAAAGTAGCATTTTATTATTAAACCATGTAGCATTGCAGATGTTAGACAGATGTGATGCTACATTTTTATCTTTTTATTTTCATTTTTTACTATGTGCACCTTGATATTTTTATACATCTTGCTTGTGCAGAGGCTTAGCATATGGGCGATATTAATATATTCATGGCTTACGGCTATACTGTGGTTACGATGCAGAAGGTGTTTTTCGTGTAATTTGTGTAATTTGCTGCTGGTAGGCAATTTGTTGTGATAGGAAAAAAAACATACTCCCTCCGTTTGACAATATAAAATGTTTTAGCTTTGTGAAAGGAGTGTATCCAGACCTCTTTTAGTAATACGTAGATTCACTCTGAACATACACACTAAAAACACTAAAAGAGGTTAAATACGGTCTTTTCACAAAACTAAAACATCTTATATTATGAAACAGAGAAAGTATGATGCATATGAAAATTTTCCGTTTTAGTATGTTGGTACCTCGTACTCTCTCCATTCAAAAATTAGTGACTTGCATTTGTCTAGATTTACATGTGTATATAAACTAAAACATATCTAAATACATTTAAATCTAGACAAATACAAGTCACTTATTTTTTAACAGAGAGTACTTTCTTATTGCAAAATACATGTATAGGATTTGCCGATTTGGCATTAGTCAGTTCACAAGACAGGCTACTTCTGCACTTACCACCAAAGGACTGTAAATGGGATTGAGCAGGTCTCAAATCTGCGTTGGTCGTTGAGGTCATCTGATGTAGACTACTTTCAGACGCGAATAGTGCTGTGGTAATCTGTGGTTTCCTTAGGTTTTTCTGGTTATCAAAACCCAAGAGTAATTGCCAGCACCGTGGTTTGATTAAGGTTCTCTCAAAAAATAATGTTTGTTCTCATGTTGCAGATTTTCATACTTATAAAATAATAATAATAAATATCTACAGTTGTTTTGTATTTTTCTTCCAAAATGAGTCATGTACTTCCCTCACAAATAAAGGTATTAAAATTTGTTATTTTAGGAAGGAAACTAAATTTGTTTTGTATGATCCGGTGTTTTGGGTTGAACCATCAACAGCAAAATGAATATACATTTTTTTTAGGACAGCGAAATGAATATACATGAGATGGGCTCGTGGATATCGGCCCACACTAACTTTTAAGCCCAAAACCAACAAGAGCCCAACCATTCTATAAAACCCAACCCAGACCAGCATCCGCTCCTCGACGCAAAGGATCCAATTTACGAATTCGAATCCTCTCCTCCCCCAACGGTCGGCTTCGGACGGCACGCAGACCTACTACCTCACATGGCGGCGGCGGCGGCGGTGGCGGCCGGAGAACTGGCGGCGCTCGACGTGGAGACTCTGGCGCTGTTAGGGGTAGGAACTGACACGGCGACGGTGGCCGTGTGCGGCGATTGGGAGACGTTCAAGGAGAACGTGCGGCCGCTGAAGCGCGGGCGCAACGTCGGCCTCCTCAACCGCGCCCTCAAGGCGCACGCCGACCCCGCCCAGAGGGCCGCGCTCCTCGCCGAACGGAGGTACGACGAACTCCTCTTTTTCCCAGCAAGGACTTTCTTGGTTCTTGGGTTTGGTTTTGTTCGTTCTGGTCTGGGACTATGGGTTTCTTGGTCGGGGAGAAGTCTCCGATGCCTTGCCTGTTCAGTGTTTGATTAATTGACTGATCCAGGGGGAGGATCGAAGCAATGGAAGAGTACCAAGGTGAAGACCCGCTCCAGCCGTGGGTAGAGTAAGTTCTTCTTGATACCTCCTCCCCTTTCTGTCCATGGTTATGATAGGAATCAGTAGTCATTAGCTAGATACTGGAGTGCAAAGGTTGTTCCTTCATCGATTTATACAAGCTAGGTACTCATAGCTCGTCCTTTCCGCTTTGCCTGTGCGCAGCTGCATTAAATGGGTTCAGGAGTCTTTCCCGGCCGGCGGGGAGTTCTCGGGCCTTGTGGTGATCTACGAGCAGTGCGTGCGTGCCTTCTGGCACGACGAGCGGTACAAGGACGATCTCCGGTACCTCAAAGTGTGGCTAGAATACGTAAGTTGTTGAATGAACCAAATTAATCTATCTGATTTTGTAGTGTGTCAGCAATTAGGCATGTATGCTGAACTTGCAGCTTGGTTTTTGCAGGCTGGGAACTGTGCTGATGCTGAGGTGATATTTAGGTTCCTGGAGGCCAACCAGATAGGTGAAGGTCATGCTATTTTCTACATTCGTTATGCTTCGCTGATGGAGTCGAAGAACAAGCTAAAGAAAGCTGACGAGATTTTTAACCTTGGACTAGCTAGGTGAGATTCTTAGAAGACACTGCCACTTATGTATTTCAGATGTTGTTGGATTTGAGATTTAGAGATTTCTTATTAAAACTAAACCATCGAATTTGTAAAGTCCACTGCTACATTTTTATGGATCAACCACACACCACATGATTGACATCAATAATCAGATATTGAAAAGATCACAAAGCTTCTGCAGTTCGGCTCTCAGAGAGAGCGAGAGGGAGGGTGGCACGAAAAATGTGGAAGTCTAAGACCACTAGAGCTAAATCAAAACAATTTACAGGCTTCTTACCATTTTTCTTTGACCCCTGCGACCTTCACCTACACAAGATTTATACACTCATGAAAATATATCTTGCAGGATGCATTAGTTTACTGCGGCCAACTGCTAATTTGTTAGTCTGTGATTGACAATACAAATAATGCATTTTCATGTATTTCCATCAAACAAACAATCCTATTTCTCAAGAGTCCTATGTTGAACTGTTCTTTCGATCTAGTCATGATATCATCTTATGCACAATTACACACCAAATACCACAGAGTTCTTCACTTGTCTTTTTCTATTCATTGGAAGGAATTGTCTTATTGTTACTTCACCTTTCTTTCAGTAATGATGCATTTTTCTATGTACTTGATTCTTTCAGTCTTGATATTCTTTTTCATCAGAAAAGCAAAGCCTGTGGAGAAGTTGGAAACTATGTACAGAGCATTTCTTCGGAGATCAACCAAAAAGAAGCAACACGAGGTGCACTATTTAAATCATTGAAGCTTTTTAATATCCGGCTACCACTCTTCACTGAACGATTTTATTCGTCTTTTTGAACAGGATGATACAGCAAGTGAGGATCAGCCACAGCCAGTACGTAGATTCGGTAGTGACGTGAACCGTGGTGAAACCAGTAAGTTTGTTGTGTGATAATGTGATTCAGCATCAACTTCAAGTGATTGGCCGGGTGCAAGCTAATCTTGAATTTGATGTGGCAGGAGGCACAGAGAATACCCACCTGTTAGCAAAACCTAGGCCACTGCAAAAGTCAGTACCATAATCAAATAATGTATCTGAGTATGGAGGTTTTATTGGCTATTACTTATGTTATTGCATATTCGCAGGATCAATGTCAACACACCTATTTCGGTTTACAAAGAAAATCCATTGCCAAGTCAGGGCCTTGACAGAGCTAGGAGCAAAGACAGGGCCTGGAACACCCTTGGAACACAAGCAGATAGAAACAAAGAAAATAACATGATGCCTGTCAGATGGACTTCGCACAAGGTATTTTTATGTAGCCACTAGAATTTTTCAAAGATGACCCTGGTGATACTTTTCCCAAGGATGACTACCATCTGTTCAGTAAATTTATTTTTGGATAATGGCATAGAGACTGTCTGGGCCTATTCCATTCAATTATAAACTGATGATGACATTTCATTGAACAGATTCCACCGAAGGTAGCAGGACGGCCAGCGGTTCAGCCAGCCCGTGTCAGCTCTATTGAGGTCTTTGTAGATGAAGAATGTGCCGGGTATGTTAGACGAAATCCTTAAGTCATCAGGTTTTGATGAATCAAAAACATAAAGTTCTTAAAAAAATCCTTTCCATCATCCTAGGGAACTAGCTCTGCCTCAGGTGCCAAAGAGTCCAAAACCATCTGTTCTGAAGCTTAGGCAAGCAACAAGCAAAAACCTTAAGAAGTAAGAAAAGATGCACATTCTGTTTCCACAAATTACGTTCTCTCCGTCAATGCTTGACCCCTGCCTGTTTTCTTTGAATAGGGAAACTGAACTGCTTAAGGAGAATCCGCTGCGCAACTTCCCGCTGAACAGCCTTAGATAATTAACAGTTCTGTGGTTCACTCCAGTGTTTCGATTGTTGATGATCTTTTGTTTGAATTTGTGCCTTTCTGCCGGAATAAGCTTTAGCCTCTAAAGCTTACACATATGCGGCAAGCCTTGTAGGCTTGAGTGCTGTCATCTTTGTACACTAGTTTGATTAATCCTCATCGAGGTGAGGATTGAATAAGATATTCAGTTTTATCTCAGCTTGAGTGTTGTAATCTTTGTACACTAGTTTGATTAATCCTCGTCAAGGTGAGGATTGAATAAGATCTTCAGTTTTGTCACAGATCATCAAGGCTTGTTCGAGTGTTATAACCTTGTATGTATACATTGATTTTCTTTTGTTTGGATGTCCGTACGTTCCATACAGTGTCCCACAGTAATCTGATCTTGCAGACCTATTTTGGTACTATCTCTCAGTTTTGTAGGAATCTCCCTCTATTTTGTAGGAACCTCTAGAGAGGTCAAATCGATGTCGAGACAGCCTGATTATTTCTTCCTAGCAAATAATAAAGAACCTTAAAAGGCATTAGATTCTCCAAATAATACACAAATGCCATAGCAAACAAAACGTGACTGAAAACTGTGACGGGCAAGTGGATCCATGACAAACAATGGATCAAATATTCTAGTCATGGCAAGCTGCCATCGGCAACTTGTTTGCTCGCAGGGGAATAAAAAGCATGGTTTTTTTCTTTCCATGGATCTCCATTGCTTGAAACTTTTCTCGGGTCCTGTCAAGGCCCCAGTTGCCACCACAGGGTACAGAAGAAGGCGACGATACTAAAAGCGATCATTTGCCATGTCGGCCTGAAGAAGGCGACGAAACTAAAAGCGATCATTTGCCACGTCGGCCTGGTTTCCCGAAGGATCTTGATGAAGAGATGAGAGAGATAAGACATGTGACAATTTCGCAAAAGCAAGTGTTCCCAAGCTGTCACTCCAAGATTGGCAACTATTTGAACAGGACTTTGCGGTTAAGCTTAACAATTAAATTCTCTACTTTGCCAGAATTAACAATTTATGAGGCCGTGGAAAGCACGTAGATTTCGACCAGTTTGGACATAGCAGTATAACATTTTGTATATTAGCATACTTTAGCAGTACACCACAGGCCAAGACAGCAAATCTAGGATTATTAAGGGCACAGAGCATGACATGATGGCAGCAAAGAAGATGGAGCCAAGAGGATTTTCCCAGGTGATAATGTATTAAAAAAACAGTGGCTGGCTACTCACTTGACCACATCCTGTTATACCCTTGCATCACACAAAATGTCTTACTGTGTGGCCTGACCCTGGTGTTAGCTATTGGATTTCATTTAACGACAGGTTCATCCAACAGCTACGGGCAAACACTCAGTAGTCGTACAGTAGCGCCACGCACCTGTTATATATAAGAGGCCATACATGGTGGACTTCTCCATTCAGGGTTTCAGTTTCAGGCCAGTACTGACATCACACCACCAAGGGTCTTTTGCCTCCTCTGCTCTCTCTGCCGTGACACGATGATGGTTCATCAGGCGAGCGGTGCCAAGCAAGGCCGGCGAGGCCGCCCGAGGGTGCGGCACGTCCGGCTGGGGTCGCTGCTCCGGCTGCGCATGCGGCTGTTCCGCCTCGCCGGCCTGGCCGTCCGGTGCCTAGAGGAGCTCAACTGCTGCCCCAGGAGGCGGTCCACGCCGAGATCGGCGGCGGCGACGCGGAAACCGAGCCGCTGTCGCCGACCAGCAGGGGCGGTGCCGGCGCCGCACAGGGAGAGCTCCGCTTCGTTCCATGCAGACCAGGCCATCGCCGATTGCCTGGAGTTCATCAAGAGGTCCTACAACATGCAACCTGTGCAAGATGACCATAGGACTTGTAGTGCTGCTTGATAGGTAGCTAGTTGCCCTTCTTGTGTGATGTGTACGTTCGTGACTTTGTGTGTCTCAGCTTTTGCTACTAGTATTTCCTGCCAATTTCATGGTTGCTTACTCTTTGTATGAAGCATGCATGGACAGATGTTCTTTTTTCGCCAACACGCAAAAGCAAATGAACTAATGCAATAGCATGCATCTCTGGAACGCAGAAAAAACAAGAATCCTGAATCCTGCCGGAACGCTTCTTGTCAAATTCCCAGGGAGAAAAAACCCTGACGGAATGACACCCAAATGTCATTTTCTCGGTCAAGGACTTGAGTGATGATACCTTGATGGGCGGTAGTTTTTTACATGGAAGTCGGTTAACTTGAGTCATGGATAGTGACATCCAAAGTATACAT
Organism: Avena insularis; assembly: GCA_023614405.1. Classification (NCBI taxonomy): domain Eukaryota; kingdom Viridiplantae; phylum Streptophyta; class Magnoliopsida; order Poales; family Poaceae; genus Avena; species Avena insularis. The sequence goes on from CM042694.1 coordinate 205,888,198, forward strand.
ATCCAAGCTTCGTTTTCCAGAGCAGTTAGCCCTTGGTCTTGCATAGCACAAACAAATTAAGAGGATCAGGGCAGCTTGTTTCATACTGGTGCCCTATTAGAGATGACAGTAGCGACCACGAATAAAAAAGCCCCTAGTTTAACAAGGTCACTCACTGCTTCTTCCAGGCCGGAGAAGGGCAACTACTTATTGATTGACCGCATTTCTTTGATGTGCGTTCAGTTTAGTACAATACAAACTACAAGTACTAGATCAAGCCCAGGACTTTATTCTTGTTTTGCTTTCGACTCCCATTAGAAGATCGTTGGTATATTCTCTTAGGAGTCAACACCACATTATCCATCTATTTCTATTGAGAATTAAAACCTCATATTTATTGCTATGTAGATACAGTAATAGTATTTTCAAAAGAGAATAGATTGGGGGAAGGGATAACTTGATAGACGACTTTTTATTGCAGTCTCCGCTGAAAAGAGAACACTATACGAGGCTATTGTTACAACGGGGAAAAAAAGGTTACATCGCAAAAAAATTGTTCACTGGTGAGCGGACCACTCCCTTGTGGAACTCCATAGCTGTTGATGCAGGACCAGGGAGTCAGAAACACTTTGTTCCAATATTCATCTTCCTTCAAAGCCAATGGTGTCGACGATAACCCATGAATCGAAATTAATGTTAGGAAAGGAGGGCAAATGCCTTTCAAAATGCCTCCTGCCTCCAGGTATCTGAACCGATGTTAGATGATACTGCAAAACTAACACAAGCAGATTAGTATCCTGCTCTATGTTGAAAATAAGTTGCCAAGAAACAGAAAGAGGTTTTTACCTTCCACACCAGAATTCTGGACGAACAGGTTTCAATCATTCACGGCAGTGTCAAAGCTGTAATTTTTCTTTATCCCATCTCTCGATAAATACTGTTACTGTATCTCCACCATCAATCAAGCTACCCTACCACGGTGGACTGACAAAATTGTACAGTTGGTGAACAATTATTATATGCTATACTGATATTATAGGGCCTATCAATGACTGGAAGATACCATACAGCGCAACTTGAACCTCTCCAGAGCTATGCTCGCAGCGAATGAGATTAGCTAGTAAGGGGAAAAGAAGGGGCAAATTTTTCCTAAAGCACTCCCTCTCTAGGCCACCCAGTAACCGCATTACATGGAGGATCAACGAGGTTCTAGCAGACAGTTCCTCTTTCTTAGCAGCACCCAGAGGCAGCCCCCACTGTCCAACAAAATCTCTACGAGAAGCATCCTTAGATGTTTCATGACCTGCACAGTTCAGATAAGTCCGTAGTATTTTCTCAGAAACGAGCATAATTCGTGACTCAATGTTCATGTCTCGAGACAAAGATGGGTTGTCGTGAAGCAAAGCTTGCAGAAGTTTGAGGTAACTCTGGTAAGACTCATTCTCGAAATGTATAACTGCAGGCGCAGATACCTCCAGGAGGGAGCATGCTTTCTGGAATTTGGTGTGTAAAGCAGATTCAGAGCTCACTTCACTGGCATGGGACGTAATAGCTGATAGCATCTCCAAAATTATGCCCATATGCTCAGCACAAAAGGATCTCCTGTGCATCTCATACAATTTAACAATTCCCTGGAGAGAAGCCAGGAAATGGTGAGTGCGGTTTTGATTTAATTGTTGGCATGATGAACATGAAGGAAAACTTCTTGTTCTAGTTTATTTGTTCTAATTCCTATTTCAGTTAGACGTGCAAAACAAATCAGAGTATTAAATTAAATCTATAAAGCAAGAGACAAAAGGGGCGGTCACCAAATTTAACTGGCAAAAAGTTTGAAGTACCTGAACAATTAGGAGTTGCAGAGACATATGATTCCTCATCTTGACAATAGCATAAGATGATGTTTCCATATTAGCTTCCTCTTCATCCTCATTGTATAATATGTCAAGCTCTGAATACTGCTCTGCTTCAGAGTGAGACTCATTTTTCTCTGGAATTTCAATATCTTGCATCATCTTAACTATTTTCTCGAAAACAACAAATGTATGTGCTGCTGATTCTTTAAAGCATAGCAAGATCTCTTTCCATTCGTCCTTGGTGAGTTTGCTCGCGAGTCCTTCTGTTAAATGCTGAAAAACAGACATACCCATGCTAGCAGATTGTCTATAAGGGCTTCTGATAAAACTGGTAACAACAGAAGTGACTCTAGTGAGTTCTGGCCGCATCACATCAAAAAATGTAACATACAAATCCGCTAGACAATTCACAGCCACTGTTTTAGTTTCAAAATTCCAAGAATCTTCCTCAGTGCTATTACTCTCGCCATTGGGTATACGGATTTCACTGCTAAATAGAGGATAAATAACAGACCCAAAGATATTGGTCCAGAAGAACTGTGAGAAGAGTTGCCCATGATCCTTCAAAATGTCAAAGAGTACTTCTACTGCACCTTTTCTGATAGTTGGCCGTGTGTCAGCTGTCAATTTAGCTAGACCTGAAAAGGAGAAAAATTCAAACAAGATATATATTACAAATGTGATGCTTTTCCAAACTTATTCACCAGTATCTGCAAAAGAAAATGTAACCTACCAGCAAGCAAAGGAACCCAGAAGTAAACATGATCATCCTTCTGCGCTATTGTGTTCCCGTCTGAAGAATCTATATTATTTGGTTGCTGGTCGCTATCCTTGTCGTGACAAACAAATCCTTCCTCGGCAAGTTTCACAGCACAGAACCGAAGAAACGCAATAGCATTCAGACTAGCATCGCTGCTAAATTTACTACTTGTGAATGTAATAAGACATTTAACACAATCTGTAAATGTTGTGGTTTCAGTCTCAGTTATGTACGGAAAATAGTCCCGAACAATCTTTTCCATAGTTTCAAATGCTAATAGAACAATACTTTTTCGATCATCATCAGCAGCAGCAGTAAAAACCTGTAAGATGAAATGCCGTAAATATTGAGTGGTAATGTAGGAATGTTCCACTAGTTCGTTTCTCAAGAACTTAGCTTCTATACAAAGTTATACTACTCCTTCCGGAAAAGGATGTCGCAGATTTGTCTAGATTTGCATGTATCTAGACTCGTTTTAGTATATAGATACATGCGAATCTAGACAAATCTGCGACATCTTTTTCCAGATGGAGGGAGTGCAAATAATCAGGCTAGACAAACCATAGAATACCATACATACCGTGAAAACGCTTTTCCATCCAGATTTAATATTGCTAACACGGCTCAAAACCATTTGGGAGACACATCGAACTACAAGTTCTCGTACTTCTGAAGCATTGCTCTTCTGCATAACAACCGCAAATGGTCGCAGGAATTCATTCTGGAAATTATAGTTGGCCAGTTCCTCTCTTTCGAGAAATTTCATAGCTAGCTGCCTCAAAGAGTCCATAACAAATATTGCAACAGAAAGATTTTCTGACAATCCAACAGACACAAAGAAGTCTGATAGAACTTTCCAAATACGAGACCAAACCAGCCGTATGCGGTTCATATTGTAATGCCTGCACAAATGAAGCTCTAAATTAGACTAAAAATGGTTGATCATAGCTGCGTGCTATGACTATACTTTGCGTCTGGAAATAGGTTCTTAAACTAGATGTTGCAGAAGACTTACGCAATCTCCACTATCTTTGTTAGGCAGAAGATACGAGGATCTGTAGGTGACTGTAGCTCTGTTATTGCGACCTTGCAAAGAGCTTCCACAAAAGCAACAATCGCGTTACTATTCAATCTTTGGCTATGAGCAAATATGTGATTCAACTCAAAAATGCCAATCTGGTCTAATAGATTTATGTTTGATATAAAATTATTAATCTGATCAGAAGTAACTAACGGCGAGGCATTGTTTTTTGCTGTTGTGCTGTCATAAGAACCGCCTCTAACAGCAGCCATTACAGCTGGATTCTGAAGAGCATTAGTTCGTTTTGAAGCTGTAGCTGTACTTGATTTCTGTGTTTTTTCTTCTGACTCAACCAGAGGTACCGTCAAAAACGAAGCATCAGTAGGTGCCCCTTCTCCAAGAAGATGTAAGTGCTCAAACCGTGAAAGACATGTTAGCACATGTTCCCAAGCTTCCTGCAAATAATCACCATCCTCGATTGCGATGGAAATTATAGCCTGTATAAAACATTTGGTAAACAAATAGGCATAAACAATTTGTTCACGGGAATTTCAACAGGCTTGGATAAATTAAAGCTCCCAAGTACTGCTAGTCATCTAAGTGTGCTTATAAAAATAAACTAAGAGACTAAATAGGCATAAGCAATTTGTTCTCGAGAATTTCAAAATTATAGTTCAAGATATGGAAAACAAAGAACAAAGTAGTGAAAAAAGGACCGAAGAATGGGAGGAAAAGCCTCTGCGAGAAAAAAGTTTGAATATAGACTCTTTTTTTAGAAAAGGTGAAAGCCCTGTCCTCCGCATCAATTGATGCATATGGCCTTTAATTTCATTATTGGAGATAGTTCACAAAAGGTTACAGCTCAAGGGTCACATACGGTCAACACATGGATCAACCATCGAAAAAAGAGAAAATAACATGTAGCGCATGTGCATCAACATGATATCCGGTTGTCAAACCGCCAGCCACACTGGTTGAAGATAAACTCCTGATGTATCGCGTCATTTTTTTTATTTTTTTGCAAAAATTATCGTGTCATTACTTCAACTGAAAATGTATAGAAAACAGTTTTAAAGCTACTCTCAAATGCACGTAGACTTATTTATTTGTTACCAGCTTACTACCCACACAAAGTATTATCACCTCTCAAAAAGAAACCTAGGTCTCTCAGTGTTCTACAAATTCTAACCACCTCATTTAGCTTTGTGCAAACTCAAATAATGCTAAATTGATCAACGGAAGGTGCATCTGCGATGCCTTGCACTATAAGATCCATTTAATCAAGGTATGCATTGATAGGAATTTGAAAAAGAACATGAATATACTGTCTGCCTTCCAAGTTCCTACCTTCACAGCATCCACATTCTTTTGTTTCATGTCCGCAACACAATGAAGATATGTGAACTTGGCTACAGATGTCACAAAGGCATCTCTCTGTGTCTGCATGGACATTACGGAGGTGACATGCACTGCGGATCTGAACCCCTGCAAACACTGTGATGTGGCAGCCTTATCATCACATTGATCAAGCGTCATGCTGAATGCAGCCATCATAGGGGCCCAACAAACCTCCATCATGAATCGTAAAATGGTTGTCTCGGTAATAACATAAAATATAGATCTGCATGTATCACAAGGTTGAATTCATTATATAGCAGCAGATGCAAATTTATTGGCTATGAATAGTTGTTTGGGCCTTACTCTGATTTCCCACTCTTTGCTTTGAACTTCTCCTGTATATTTTTGATGAGCAAGTCATTTGCTCCAAGTGCCTTGTCTTCCGCCTGTTTCCAGTTAACTAGGCTTATAATATTGTCTAAGCCCAAGAGCTTCATTACACTACTAGGTTGCTTGTTTTGTGGAACTGATGAATCAGCACTCATTTTGATCTCATTTTTGACAATTTGGTCATACAATGTACTCAGATAAACTTCAGGCAAATCCTTCCCATCATCAATTCCTCGGTTGTTTCGAATGAAGTCAGATTTAGACATCTGCACAAGGATACTTCCATTAATGAGTATGCATTCTTTTACTGACAACAGAAGCAACTAATCATTTGACTAACCTTATCCTTGACCATCATATTATGAGCATCAGTATTGAGCATGATTACAGAATAAGCAAGAACATATGCAGTGTCTGCACTAGTAAAAGAATTTGGGTTGCATTTACAGTATCGTTCAGCAAACTTTTCCATGACCCGGTCAATTTTTTGTGCTTCCCCAGGCAATCTGAAACCTCGCAAGTAATACCTAATGGATTCACCAAAGTCCATGCCTTCGAAATTTAGTGCATCGACGTATGCATGCATAACTTTCAGAGGGAATTCATCTCTTTCGCCTAAATAGTCCCCTATCATTGTTGCATTTAAACCACCAGTGTTTCTCAAGAAAGAAGCAACATCTTCTGGGGATTGACCTATCTTCTGGCATTTAGTGAGGAACTCAATACCCTTAGAAGGTTTTCTGTTAAACAAGGAAATTCCTTTCTGCAGAACAAAATGTGTACTTCAGTAACTAAAATGTATCGCCCTCAAAATGCATAACATTGGAGAGAGAGAATCCAAGCTCACAAACATTACATACCTGAAGTTCTATTTTATAAGCACGGCGTTGTTCAAGTGAGGAAGCATCAGATGTGTCTGGGCTATATGAGTCGGGGGATTGCAGTTCATAATCAATTCCGATCCCATCTTCTCCAGTAAGGATGTTAGGACTGTCTATCGAACTTAAAGAAACTTCAGAAATTTTGGGTGAAAAATCACCAATTCTCAACTGTTGGTCCATCCATAAACCCATAGATCTGAGTATGGTTGCAAGGCACTTGACTGACTCAATCCGAAATGTTTGGTCTTGGGCTGGGGTTAATGTTGTTGTAGCTCCAGGAGGAACCCCTAGAGCAGTCTTTAGTAGGCCATTGACAGTCCTGCAAATATCTGCTGGAATTAGAAGTGCTTTAATATACGATGGAAAGAGAGAGAATTACAATCTTCATAGAACTGTGCTCTCAGCTCAATATGTATCACTACTTGCACCATAATTGACTTGAGGACCTCTAGTGGATTACAGGCGACACTGACCCTCAGTTGCATTTCATCTTTTGAACTTACAACATACCAGAAATTTACTATTCATCAGGAAGAGTTTTATATACCTTTCAAAAATATTTGGTGCATCAACATCACAATCATAGTTCACAAATATATCAATAAGAACCTGAGATTCTTTACAGATCTTCTCCAGCAGATTTAGAACTGTCATTTTCTGCAGAAAACTAGGCTGATGGACATTCTCAAGAACCCTTAGGACAAGCATGGGAAAAAATATTCCAATTTCCTCTTTCAGCCCAGATCTAAACCTTGACAGCAAACCCACAAATATGGAGCAAAGAAGCTGGAAAATACTCATTGCTGACAAGGCACTGTTTTTTAACAATGACAGACAAAGATACTGCTTGATTGCTCCAAGGTACCTGCAGCAAAAAACAAATCTTCAGTGTACCTAAAAAAACATCTAGTAATATCTACTACATCTACATAATCTTACTATCGACCAGAATCAGAGTGCATAGCAAGATTTCATATCCTCCAAGTGCAGGTACAACCACTTGGGGGCTCCACTGTTCTGTTGGAAGTAATGTTTTCCATTTCTATGGATGCACAATCATAAAGGCTAAAAGTTTCGTGTATGCACTTCCAACAAGTTCGCAGAACAAAGAGCATATCTTCACCACTATCATTTCTACCATCTGATCGATGGTGAAAATCTTCCATTAATACAACTACGAAATAAAACATGGGAGTTGGTGAGAGCAGCAGCTGTGGTGGTTGCGGCATTCACTTCTCCCACCCCACTTCAACCTTCCTTAAATATCTCTACAGGAAATTGAAGCAAAAACACCTCCTGGTAAGCAAATACTCGCATATCATGGTGCGGGTCAGAACGAAGCACGACTGTTGGTGGCAAAACCGAGAATGTGGTGTAGGATGAGCAGTGACACGAGCTGGGACATCAGCCAGGTATCACCGCAGAGCAGGGGGCATGGAGTGATGAGTTGGGGCATATGTTTTCCATAGCAAAGTACGGACATTCAACTAGTTTAACAGAATACTAATAAGTTCTAGTCATTCATAATATGAATAAAATGGCATTCGATATGCCTCTCCCTTGTGTCCAATCATATCACATTCTTCTAATTCACTGCAATAACAATATTTGCATAGATAGAAAATGCAATAAGTTGAACTATTAAATGCAAATGAGGTGAAACAAGAGCAACTACGAACATACTTATCATTTGTTCTCCAGAATGGCCCAGCATTGTCCACAACCATCTTGAGCAACTCGAGAGACAACACCTTCCCCCGCAGCAGCACCTGGTCCTCAGGGTTATCTGGTGTTGAGAACTTCATGGACAGCTTGCACAGATTCTTGAACAATGCCAACCCATCCTCCCTGATCTTGCTCATTCCCCCCTCCTCCGTCTCATCGACCTCAGCCATCACGACGGGAGTCCCTGGCTCCAGGACATCGCTCCCCTCCATCGCGTCGTTTATAAACCCCTGCGCCACCAGCACAATGCTGGAGTCGTTGAGGCTGCGATCAGACACATCCATCAAGTCGCTGATCGACACCGTCTGCACGCGCACGTCCATCGAGTCCACCTCCACGCGCGCAAAGACGATCACCAGCACCTGCGCGAGCGCCAGCTTGGCGCAGAGCTGGTTGGTGCTGCTGCTGCTGCTAAGGTAAATGTTGTAGCAGGTTTTGAGCATTTGGCCGAGGCCGTCCCCGCGGATAGCAATGGAGGGACACCGCGCCGCGGCGATGAGCACGCGGAGGGTAGAGAGCTCCATGGCGTCATCGTTGAGGGCGCCGCAGGAGAGGACCGCGGCGAGGAGCTTGGAGGCAGGGGAGTCGTCGGTGGCCGCGCCGATGTCGCCGAGGAGGAGGCGGTGGTAGAGGAGCTTGGCGACACAGTCGAGGGCCGGGTCGACGACCTTGGGGGACGCGGACTCGAGGGCGAGGATCAGCGCGTGGAGCGAGGCGGCGGCGGTGGCGACGGGCAGGCCGAGGAGTGCGGAGGGGTGCGGCGAGGTCGGGTCGGGCGGAGGGTAGGAGGAGGAAGAGAGGAGGTCGAGCGCCGACTTGGCCGCGGCGACGAGCCCCGAGTGCTTCCGCCACGCGGCGTTTTTGATGATGCGGTCCAGCGCCGGGCCGAGCACACGGCCCGACGGGGTCGAGCCGCCTAGCGGCGCCGTGGGGGACGCCATGGCGGGTCCGGTGGAGAGGCCACTACGCGCTTCTCGTCGTCGTGGCCGTGGTCATTGGAGGCAGAGAGATCTGAGAGAGGGAGAGGGAAGAGGGGTGGAACAAATGGGAATGCGGGGGAGGTGACGAGTCTCCGTGTGGGAGTGCGCGTGGGGTGGAAGGGAGAGAGGAAGGAGGAGGGGTAGGACTGGGATTTTTGCTTTCCACGGGGTACACTGCGAGACTTTCCTCCCCGGGGGCGTTACCGAAATACAGTTTAGCACTTTGCTCCCTGTACTTTCTCTTATTCTCTCTTTGCCTCAATTGAGTCCTGTCCTCGCCCCCCACCACTCCAGCGGTCCAGCCACGCGCGTCGCCGCTCCTCGCGTTCTTCCTCAGTTGAGTGCTGACCTCGGTCCCACCCCCCACCACCCCGCCTCCCACTTCTCAAGCGCGTCGCCCCCGCCGCCGTCGCCGTTCCCGTTCTTTCTCGCCGCGAAATCGGGTTGCTGCTGTCTCCCACCCCGTCCCAGTCTCTGGCCATTGGGTTTCGAGGTATATGAGGGTTTTTTTTTTCAATCCACCGATTAGTTGCAAAACTCACACTGACGTTCGCAATTTCTGGTCGTGACGCTGTAGCGCCATCTAGATCCGCCCCTGGCTGATGGAGTGCGTGGTGCAGGGTATCATCGAGACCCAGGTATTGCGCTTGCTTCTGTTTTTTGTAGTGATTGGTACGCGCAGTAGCTACCCGTGCTGTTAGGGTAGTGTTCAAGCGAACTCTAGTTGTGCAGAATATGTGTTGTTTCATTCATGTGGAACCAACTTGTGAAGGATGCTCTCATGCGTGACTGATTTGAAAAATGACCTGGAAAATCACATGCCATGACATAGTTCAGAGTGATGATTTATGCATATTATGGAATCAACTTGCTGCTGTAACGCATTGCTGGTTTTGAACAATACCTGGAAAATCACTTGTCATTACACAGTTCAGAGTGGTGATTTACGTGTATTATTTATGTATTTCTTCCTAGGATAGCATGCCTCTCTTGTATATGTACTTTGATAAGAATTTTGGCATAAAGGCCCTTTGGCTTTTCAGGTGATCATAATAACCATATCCAAGGATGTGGTGTCTAGGATTTAGTGTTTGGCTGTTTAAATAAAGTTTCTCTTAGTTGATTTTGGATATTGATCGGAATTGTCAGCATAACTATCTCCCATACACTAAATTATTGTTTTCCCATGAAAAGGGGTCTCTCTAACTGTTCCTGTGTTTAAGATTCTATCTCTGGTTCAGTCTACTGTACACATCATGTTGATTTGCCTGTAAAAATCAGCAACTACCAAGCTCAGACCTCCTTAGTCTGTTCTTAAGAGGATAGTTAATTTTGTTATTTCTTCTGTAAGCATGATGTGGCATCAGAACTTTATGTTCATAGAGAATAATAGATTATGATGGAGTTTATCATTTACTCATTATCTCCAACTCTCCATGACAAGTTGGTAGTCACTAGTCACTTATTATTTGCTCTATCGGCATGAATCAACTACAGTTTTAGAGAAAATGACACAAAATTGATATCACATCAATGCTGACCACCATATGTGAACCATTTCTCCACTTTGAGGGCACTACTTCGGATATCATAATATACTAGATCTACTGTACAGTTGGAGGAATCACATAGTTTATGTTGTTTGTTTGTAGTAAACGGAATTTCATTTATTTAGGATATTGATGTTGGTGTTGGACTTGTCAGTATAACTATCTCCCTGCACTAGTTTACCAAATGCCTTCTCATGAAAAGGGTCTCCGTAACTGTTAATTTTTTGGGAAATAACTGTAACATTTATGCTATCCCTTAACACATTGGTAATATGATCTATGCTATCCCTGGGTCGGTCAGACATACACTTCATTTGAACTAGAATTACATGTAAAATATATCACCTGCTGAGCTCAGCTGATTTAACTATCACTAGTATGTACTTAATAATACAACAAACTTGTTATTTCTTTCTTAAGTGTGAAGTGGTATCTGAATTTTATGTTTATTTGAGAATAATAATTGATGCTAGATTTGTTTATTGATTCATTGTCTCCAACTCCATGACAAGTTGGTAGTCACTTTGCATGAATTTAGAAGGTATTTCACAAAAATGATGGGTAGATCATGCTGACCACCATATGTGATATGTCAACCATATTGCTCCACTTTGAGAGCACTACTTATGATATAATATAAAAAATTATTGCTCCACTTTGAGACCACTCAGGAATCACATGACTATATGTTGTTTATTTACAGTAAAAGAGATCTGATCCATCTCAACATTCATTTAGAGTTCATTTAGTTATTGTTTGAATGCCATTACTCTAACATTTGTTTTTCTTTTGTTATGCAGCATGTTGAAGCTCTGGAGGTTCTTCTCCAGGGCCTCTCTGGTGTCCCAAAAGAACGTGTTAGGGTGCATGAGCTTTGTCTAAAAAGTGGACCAAATCTAGGTTAGTTTTTATTTGCCTGTTCTTGGTGTCATAAGCAATTTCTTATATCTACTGACATCTTTCAATCATACAGGAGTTGTCTCATCCGAGGTTCGTTTGTTGTGTGACTTAGCTCAGCCCACACCATCCTGGTAACTGCTTGTGTTAATCTGCTGAAATTTACTCTTCCTCTTATTTATTTTACACTAATCTGCAACCAGTAATAATCATATGTAGGATCATAAGACATGTTGGTGGTTCCATGAGAGGTACTGGTGCAGAGCAAATCTCGATTCTCGTGCGCACAATTGTGGAAAGCAAAGCCAGCAACAACGTGTTGCGCTACTTCTACACTATAGGTTACAAGTTAGATCATGAGATTCTGAAGGTGGGCTTCGCGTTTCGGTTCCAGCGAGGTGCCCAGTTCACCGTGACCGTCACTTCTGCCAACAAGATGCCAAAACTCCATGCGACCGATGAAGCTGTACAGGTCACTCCTGGAATACAGCTAGTGGAGATCACAGCTCCCTGTACTGCCAACAATTACCCTGATGTCGTTTCTGCTGTCACCTCGTTCTGTGAATTTCTAGCGCCGTAAGTACCCCCTCAGCTCAAATTTTTGATACTCCTGTTTGATAATCTTCATAGTTCTTCCTTTAAACAATATCCTCACTCACGCGAGACCGCAAACTTGCTGCAGGCTGCTGCATCTCTCTAAACCAGGTAATTCAACTGGCATCGTCCCGACTGCCGGCGCCGCTGCTGCCTCACTCATGTCAAGTGGTGGTGCTAAAACATTGTAAATCTTTGTCAACTGTATCTGATAGTGTGATGCTTGTCTGTACTTCTGGTCAGTTGAAGTGGTGTGAATAACATTGTGTTGCCATTTTCACTGATTTGACTTGAAGTTGTACGATTAGACCAGTATTGTTTGCACTCATTTTCTCTGTGATCTGTCTGACATTGGCCCAACTGAAGGCACTGATACTCTATATGATGCATATCCTTGTACGCTGGTAAATGAACACTCGAAAAAGCTCCAGTAGTATTATTACCCTTAACCGGTGGTACTAATGTGGCCTTCACTCACGGAAAGTTTTATTGCTGCCAGGGGTGGCAAAGTGAAGCTGCAACGTAACCAGTGCATTTGGAGGGCTTCTTTCTGATCTCCTGAGGACCTGATAATGTTGCTGCAGTTACGACCTATAAGATATTTTGACAGTCTTGAGGGCCCCAGTAGCAAGCTACTGTGGTGGACCCTCCCCACAAAAAATAAATTTAATATCGTTGTAGACACATGGCCCACATATCAGATATTAAACTGATAAGAACAGATACTACACTTGATCTTCGCCAAAAGGCCGAGAAAGGTATGAGTCTTTCCGTGGCACTGCCCCTGGTTTTATACAGCTCTCCCGGCTCCCCTCCCTCAGCGCGCGCAAGGTGGGACTAAACTCGCTGCTCGCTCTGTGTCGTAGCTGAGCTCTCCCGACGTAACTGGGCTGTCAAAAGAATCTCCTAAGGCCCAGCAATGGCTTTGCAGCGAGTAAAGCTAGGGCCCACAGATACAAGCATAGCCACGGCGGAAACAGACCGAGGCTTGTCCTCAATCAAAAATAAAGAGAGAGAGCTCCTTGTTCAGTATACGCATCATGTTTCTGAGTCAAACATGCTCATATTTGAGTTCACTATAAGTTAGTGTGTACGTGCGTTTCCTATATTTTTTTATAAGTTGTCTTTTCTGTAGTTTTTGTCCGTCTCCATCTAACTTATTATAAGTAAAAATGATGAATTTGGGCATCCTAAAGATGCCCATATTTTTTAAAAATCAAGCTTTATTTCATGCACTCCAATCCAATATTCAAAAGGCCTGACGACCCTGAAGAATCATGCACGTGCACATGTCTATAACATTTTTTTAAGTCGAACCAATCACCATACTATCTCATAATATATTTTTTTGAATATTCATAGCGAATAACATAATTTTAAGATGACAAACAAAAGTCTCCTTTGTAATCCACCGACGGCGGGGTGCTGCTCGATATTGCAGGGACGACGGCGGCAGCGGGCAGTGGCGGCGGCAACGGATGTGGAGGACGGGGGTTTAGGGAAGGAAAGTGTCACTTGTGCCACTGGCGAGAGGGCACGGGCGGACTAGGGAGGACGCGGGAGGAAAAACGCGTTGTCCGGGCCGACGTAACTGTGACCAGAATTTGGTGTATGGATGGATCGGCCTGCGCTAGCTGCCCACCAGTCCGCGCGGACCGGTTCGGACATGCTCGGACTGTTTGGGTCGTGCCGGCGAAGATGCCCTTAGGTTTGGGTTTGAGCTAGGTTGAGACTATGGGCACGGGACACAAGACATGGGCAAAAGACTAAGAGCATATCTGGAAAATCGTCGCACGGCGCTAAGACTGGTTTGCAGTACCAGTTTTGCTATAGAGCGCACGCTATCCGCTGGCGCTTCCCCGGATGCGCTATTTTCCTGCGCGTTGCAAAATCGTAAAACTGGCCCTTCGCCGGAAGCCCTATTTTGCAGCACACGCTAGCGCCACAAACAGGTTCCACACACATGTCTACACGAACAAAGATCGGAAAACTAGAAAAAATATACTAGACTACCTAAAATCGGTGCGCACACACTCACACTAGTTCGTAAACGTCGGTGTTGATCGATGGTAGCAACGAAGCTAGACTACCTTCTTACGGCATGCATCCTATTTAATCGATTCAGCATCCCTTCTATCAGATGCTGGCTAATTATTCTTTTTTGTCTTGGATTTGGGGGCAGATCCGCTCCATATCCTTCTGCAAAATAGGCAGGGGAAGACCCACACAACCAAGTCCTCGTCGCCTCCTCCCTCTTCCTCTGCTCGCGGGCCTTCCTACACGGCAGCGTGCGCCCCCATCGTGACCTCCGTGTTGAGCGTCCGGCCACAGACGCCAGAAAAGAGCGCAGGCAGCGGGGTCGGCAGTGGCAGGCGCGACAATGATGCCAATTCACCGACGATAGCAAGGCGTGTGGCCATGGAAGCATGTGCACTCAGTCGGTGGGGCGGTGGGCTGTGGGAGCCTGGGTGAATCGTCTCGGCCTCCAATCGACGATGACGCCTGGTCTCATCCCCTTCCTCTCGGTCTCTCTCATTTTCCTCTCAGGCGCCCTCACTAGGGTTTACAGCCGCCTCTACCTCGAGCCGCTGATCTACTCTCCAACCGCTCCTATCGCGTTGTCCACTGCCTTCTCCGTCTCATCTCACGTTACACTGAATGATGGAAGGCCACGAAACCAAGTCACCGCAAACCTAGGGTCTCACTGACCGCTCCCCGGCGCCACCATGTACAACGGCAGCGGACCGCAGACCGTGCGCGGTTTTGGCACGAATGGGTGCTTCCAAACCAATAATTTCTTCATCTGGACCTAGACCGAGTCTCCTCCAAGGTACGACGACGGCAGAGCCGGCGCAGGCACCGGAGCCCTCAGCGGGATGCGTAGCCGAACAAGGAAATCATGGAGCACGATTGGAAGCACCATGGGGAGCTTCGGCTGTTCCTGCCGAGGGACACCCTCGAGTAGCATATCGGTCGAGATCGAGGAGCGCGTCGAGGAGGCGGGCAAGGAAGACAAGATTGAGGCTGCTACTTGTGTGGTCGTAGAGGCGGTAGGCCATGGCGACAAGGCACCATCAACACGTTTGGGCGAAGGTTATGGATCTACGAATCGGTATTTCCTTTGAATTTCTCTTTACATGTCAATTATCACTTTTTATGTGTGGAATTGGTGCAGAGTAGACCACTGATAGATATATGAGCAATACATTTGTGTTCTTTTTACAGTAAAAGCAACATTTGTTGATCATAGAACAGTTACATCATTGGAAATTAGATGCATAAGATATCTTGTGCGGTTGTCTAGCTTATATCCTACAAAGTACCTCAGTAGAAAAATATTCGAAGGTTTTTCTTATAAATTTCCTAACAAGCTGTTGTGCAGAATGGGCAAGAGCAGTAGCTCTAGATCCAACGAGAATCCTACTTGGACCTATTTGTTTCTCGATTTAGTGTTCAAGGTTATTTTTATATTCAAACTGAGTTGATTTTAAAGTCTGGTTTAGTACGACAATTTATATAGAGCTTATGTGACTAAAGCTGTAAGTCCGGGTCTTTTCTCTCACTGGGTCCTACCGTGGAGTTTGGATTAGATCTTGCCTCAGTGAGGTTCTTGGTATGTTCTTCCTTGGTGTTGTGTTTTCCTTCAGCGTGGTGCACTGCTCCTGTTTTTGGCCAGTGGCTGGGTGGTGGTGTGGAACTCTGCTGGGTCGGCCTGGTTAGTTGTCCATTGGCTGATCAGAGTTGGTTCTGAGATCTGAATTTGGATGTTTTGTTCTGAGATTTTTTTATTCTTATCTATTGTTGGGGAGGTAACCCCGGATAGGGTAAAGACGGGGAAAGACGAAAGGGTGTTCCCCGTTTAGTTTCCGAGTTACAATCTGAGTCGGCCGAATCCTGTAGAGGTCGGCCGAGATAGGAAAGGGCAGGACCCTTATAGTAATGGCAAGGCATTACCCGGCCGGGATACTGCGTAAGTCGGCCGGGTTAGCCCAAGTAATCTTGATGCAGGTGAAGGACAAGCCGAAGTTACGAGGCGGGGCGAATGATAATAAGCTTGCAGGAGAAGGAGAAGCCTAAAGTCAAACTCTAGTAGCGGGCTAGGGAGAATCTGAGCAAGTCAAGCACTAGGGACAAAGCGCAGAGCGAGAGAGATGAAGGAGGTCACGGAGGTGACAGTCCCAAGCCCGAGGCACACAGGAGGGCCCCTCTGGAACCTTGCCGTCATTAGGGGAGCGACAGGGAAAGAGGGGCACCGAACTACTATATTGGGACAAGCATATTCCTCGAATATGCTTGCCACATCAGCCCTAAAGGAGCCCCAAGGCTCTCCTTTATAAGGGCAGGCTTGGACCCTAAGGAGGGGATCGACTCATTCTTGGTACTGTTAGGCTGGTAAAGTTCTCTCTTTCTCCTTGTATACAGCTCAAGGAGCACTTGTAACCCAAGGAAGGAGAAATACAGATCTTTGCGTTAGCTTTCTGTGTGTAGAATCCACTACATCTTCCCTCCCCAGATCCCACTAGCATCCATTGGCCCTAAACTTTAGCCTACCCATGGCATCTGCCGTGCCACCACCATTTACGGTTGGCGCCCATGGGGCCAGCGGTGCTAGCTGGAGTTATGATCCGGACGGAAACTTCATCAAGATCGGCTAGCGTTGTTTGGCTTAGTCCAGATTTGGTCTCTCCGATTATGTCGGCGACAATGCAGGAGCTTGGAAAGCTCCCCCGCGTAATGGTGTCTTCATCAACCTAGGCGGGCACCAGGTTTACGTCGGCGTCGACATCTCCGGCGTTTATCCTCACCAAGTTGTTGTTGCAGGAGATCCACCTCTTAACGCTGCAGGCCGTCCGCCCGGAGCGCATCCTGCAGGTAGCGTCGAGGTAATGGTCGTGGCCGGGTGCAAATGGAGTAGCAATGCCGGATCAGGCAGAGAACCCGCCACCGGTGTACAGGCGCACAAAGACCAATGCCCACCGAGGTAATCCCACCAAAGAATCAACCCGACCGAGGTGCAAGACACCACCCCGAAGGCACCAAGAGTAAGAGGGCCACCTCTGGAAAGGCCAGAGAATATTCTTTAGGCGACCATAGAAAGCTTGACTACACCTGTAGCGCCGATACTTAATCCGGCAAATGCTCAGGCAGAGTTATTGGAAACCAGGCAAAAGGTGCTGATAGAGGCAAAAGGTGTTTCCTTGCGGAGTCCTTAAACAGACCTGCGAGAATATGCCAAAGCAATAAGCTTGACGTCGCGCCCAACGGGTGGACGAACTAAGATTGAGAGGAAGAACCTCATGGATGACATCAACAAAGAGCATGAAGCTCATAAAGCGTAATCGAGGATTTGGGCTTGCCAAGGTAGACTGCTAAGAAGAAACCTAAGAGCGGCAAATGCCGCAGCATTAGAGTTAGAGGGGTCACCGGTGAGGCCCGCAAACAACAAGAAAGAGTAAACGAGCTGGTGCGTACGCGAACCAGCAAAACGAGGAAATGCTCGAGAAACCCGGCGAGGCCGGGGCCTCGCGAATGGTTCATTCGGGGAGCAAGACCAGCCTTATGTCTGTGGCAGCAGATCTTCACCCGGAAATAATGCTCAAGAGACAAAGCAAGAACCTCGGAAAGAGGAACAAGCAGATTGTCCCATATGATCCGGCAATGGCCGGAAAGGCAAATGAGAATAGAGGCAATGCAAGCCGAGGTAACAGTGGGGAGAGGAACCACAGCCGTGTGGAGAAAGACGGCGGAAGCCGAGGCAACGGAGACCTCGGCAGAAGAGAACCCGCGAGAGGCAATCATGAGAACAATACCCCGTCGAAGTAAGGAGAGAACTGCCACTCAACCCACAACCGACGCATGAACCCCGGCAGGAAAGAGAAAAAAAGCTAGCTCGCCACAATCAAATTAATGAGAGATACAATGATGGTTATTCCGAAATGGAATATGCAATCCATGGCGGAAACAACCATTATGGAATACAAGACAGAGTTCTGTACAGAGATTTGCCATCAAATGATGCAAGAGTGAAGCTGGACCGGCTATACAGGTCCGAGTTGTTGGAAGAACAGGGTCCACCGGGGCCGACATGCTTTGGACCACGGATCATGGGCGAACCTCCTGCGAACTTTCACCGGCAAGGCGCGAAAACATATAATGGAAGTACCAAACCACAAGATGGTTAATTGACTATGCCACCATCAGTAAAATAGCGGTGGGAACCTACGATGGGCGACGGTATGTACCACAAATCGGAAGGACCAGCTAGAGTGTGGCTGAATAATCTACCACCGGCAAGATCAACTGTTGGCTGGATTTTGAGGAAATGTTTGTCAAGAACTTTACCAAGACATACAAGAGGCCAAACAGCCACAACAGCTAGCCATGTGCAAGCGAGGCGAATGAAACAGATAGAGAATTTTTAACTCGGTGGTGCAACCTGAGAAACTCATGTGAAGGAGTCATAGAATCGCAAGCAATAGCTTGGTTCGTGCAAGGATGCCGTTATGGCAGCGTATTATGGCAACGTCTGCAGAGAGATATGCCGACCACACTGGCAGAAACTATCAGAATAGCGGACTCCTACGCATTAGGAGACCCAACGCAACCAGAATTAATGTCGGCAGATCATCGCGAGCAACAGGACCATTATGCAAGAGATTTGGCCGGGTCATCCAGGCGCGGTGATTTCAGAGGAAGAAGAAGATAGGAAAGGCCGGATTATAGATATAATTCGGCCCAAGTGGCGGCGGTAGCGCAGGACCCACCGGGTCACGGAGCAACTCAACGGTAGAAGAATGGTCCTCAACAAGGACACCAAGAAATGAAGGAAAAGGGCAAGTGGACCCCGAACAAAAGAAACAAGGGCAGGAGAGGCCAAGTACACGCTCAATCCATGTTAGATCAGCCGTGAAAATTTCACACGCCAAACCCATCCGTGCCGCCCAACCATACCACCCGCCAATGTGCATGGATGAAAAATGCAATGGGAACCCCGAGGGTTCAGCACCCCATCAAGTACATCAAGAAGATCAGCCCACGGTTGATGGAGCAAATGCACAGAATCGATGTTACCGCCCTCCCGAGGTGCGATAACTCGGATCGGAGAGACGCGGTGCATCAAGTGATGAACCAAGTCCAGGATGGAAGAACAAATCCGGCGAATACCGGACGCAATGATTACAGAGAACATCATCAGTCCTATTGCGTGTTCACAACGGAACAACAAGACAAGCAAAGTGTGCAACGCTGGCATATGGAAGTAAATGCAGTAATGCCGGCAGTACCAAGATATGTGCCTTGGTCGGATCAGGAGATAACTTGGAGCATAAAGGATCATCCCAAGATAATGCCAAATCCCGGATCATATGCACTTGTGCTGGATCCGACATTTGTTGGACCGAGCATCAATGTCAAATTTTCAAAAGTACTCATAGACAATGGAAGTAGTATCAATATCATGTACAAAGATACCATGCATAAACTCGGAATATCGCAGAACATGTTGCAGTCCACAAGGACCACTTTCCATGGGATAGTGCCAGGACTTTCATGTGAACCCATTGGTAAGGTCCGAGTAGATGTGTTATTCGACACAAGAGATAACTGCAGAGCGGAGAACTTAGAGTTTGAAGTGGTGGATCTAGAGAGTTGTTATCATGCTCTACTCGGACGACCAACGTTGGCCAAATTCATGGGCAGCTGTCATATAAGTTATCTGAAAATGAAGCTACCTGGACCACAAGGAGTGATAACTATAACAGGGGATTACAAGAAATCAATGGAGTGTGCATCAGCCGGGTCAAATTTGGCCGAATCATTGGTTATAGCAAGAGAAAAAAGAAGGATTCAGGAGGTAGCAGCCCTCGCTCAGTCGGCACAGCTGAACATGCCGGCACTAGCCAACCCGCATGGCAGTGTCTCTTTTCAGCCGACTAAAGAAACGAAGAAGTTTCAAATAGATGAGCAATTCCCGGAGCGTACTGTTACTATTGGTGCAGGCCTGGACGCTAAATAGGAAAGCGAGCTCACCAACTTCCTCCGTGAGAATCGGGACATATTTGCATGGTCAACTCAGGATCTGCAAGGTGTTCCGAGGGAGTTGGCTGAGCACTCTTTGAATGTAAGGCCCGGAGCAAGGCCGGTGAAGCAACCTCTCCGCCGCTTCACCGAAGACAGGAGAAAAATAATAGGGGATGAAATAGCTCGGCTCCTCGCAGCCGGGTTCATCATGGAGGTGCTGTACCCGGATTGGTTGTCGAATCCGGTGCTGGTAGAAAAGAAGAAAGATGATCCCAATATAGCCATTGTATGGCGAATGTGTATCGATTACACGAACCTGAACAAGGCGTGTCCAAAAGATCCTTTTCCATTGCCTAGAATAGACCAAGTCATTGATTCGACCGCTGGTTGTGAGTTATTATCATTTGTAGACGCGACTGTTTCCACCAGACACCGTTAAATCCGCCGATCAAATAAAGACTGCATTTATTACCCCAGACGGGCTTATTGCTATCGCACAATGCTATTCGACTGCGAAATGCAGGAGCAACATATCAAAGATGCATGCAAAATGTCTACACGATCAAATAGGAAAAATGTACAAGTATATGTAGATGATGTGGTCATCAAAACCAAGGAAAGCAAAACCTTCGGAAGATATACTGCAAACTTTCAGTAAACTTGAGAAGATTCCAATGAAACTTAATCCGAAAAGTGCACGCTTACGCGTGCACAGAAAATTGCTCGGTTTTCTTGTATCTAGCCGAGGCATAGAAGCCAACCCAACAAAGATAAAAGCAGTAGAAAGAATGGAATTGCCGAGATGCTTAAATGATGTACAAAAATTCACAGGTTGTCTAGCCTCGCTCAACCGGTTTGTATGTCGGCTGGGAGAAAAGGCACTACCACTATATCAGCTGATGAAGAAATCAGATAAATTCATTTGGACTCGCAAGCGGACAAAGGCATTTCATGAGTTGAAAAAATTTTAGTCACAGCACCCGTTTTGGCTTCTCCATTATCAAAAGAGCCTATGTTACTCTATATAGCGGCTACCAACAGAGTAGTGAGTGTTGTAGTCGTAGTAGAACGACTTGAAGATGATAAATCCGTACAAAGGCCGGTGTATTATTTAAGCGAGGTATTATCCGCTTCAAAACAGAATTACCCATATTATCAGAAGATGGCTTATGGAGTATATATATCGGCAAAAAAGCTTAAACATTACTTCGAAGAACATCCCATCAGAGTGATCTGTGAAGCGCCCATAGCCGACATATTGAGCAACAAAGATGCAAGTGGCCGAATAGCAAAATGGGCCATCGAGTTGTCACCATACGCTCCACAATTTGATAGGAGAGATGCAATTAAATCTCAAGCAGTCGCCGACTTCTTCGTAGACTGGGCCGAAGTGCAATATGAGCCACCATTACCAGATCTAAATTATTGGACGATGCATTTCGATGGTTCCAAACTAAGAAATGGTTTGGGGGCAGGAATAGTGTTAACCTCACCTAAAAGAGATCAGCTGAAATATGTGCTACAAATAAATTTTGCATCCAACAATGTAGCCGAATATGAAGCACTGGTCCATGGATTGAAAGTAGCAAAAGAGATTGGCATACGCCGAATCTTATGCTATGGGGACTCGGACCTAGTAGTACAGCAAGTCTCAGGCAATTGGGATGCATTAGATGCTAATATGGCTTTATACAGATTTCATGTGCAAAAGATCAGTGGATACTTTGAAGGATGTGAATTTAGCCACATACCTCGGGCAGAAAATGATGCCGCAGACACGTTGTCAAAGCTCGGATCAACCCGGCAGTCAATTCCACCGGGTATTGCCCTGGAACACCTCAGAAAACCATCAATAATCCCTTCACCAGAATCCGAATCTATCTTTATCCCGGCTAATTCGGCAGCAGACAATGTGCCGATGGAGGTAGACCAGCAATATAACTCGGAATCCCCCAAGAGGAGGACAGCAGAAGTAAGCACAATTATGGAGAAGGCCGAGGTAGATATGTCGGCAGAAAACATGGAAATAGACAGTGAGACCACACCAGAAAAAGTCACACCGCTATGGGCGCAACCCATATTCTCTTACCTTAAAGACGCGGTATTACCAAGCAATGAAGTATTAGCAAGACAAACTGTAAGGAGAGCGAAAGCTTATACGATCATAAACAATGAGCTATATAAAAGAAGTGTCACAAGCGTATTGCAGAAATGTGTGAGTTCGGCAGAAGGCCGGGAGATCCTCCTAGATATACATCAAGGAGAGTGTGGACATCATGCCTCATCTCGTGCATTGGTAGCCAAAGCATTCAGGCATGGATTTTATTGGCCGACGGCGTTGAAAGAAGCCAAAGAGTTGGTGGAAAATGCAATGGTTGCCAGAGATCAACCAAAATACATATGCCATCTACGAGTTAAAAACAATACCCATCACTTGGCCATTTGTGTGGGGCTTAGATATGGTGGGACCATTTAAGCGGCCGAGGGGAATGACCCACATATTGGTTATGGTGGACAAGTTCACAAAATGGATTGAAGTGAAACCAATAAAAAAATGCGATGGGCCCACAGCAGTGAAATTTCTCAAAGATATTATTTTAAGATATGGGTACCCACACAGTATTATTACAGATAATGGCACAAATTTTGCAGAAGGAGCCTTCGCCAGATTTTGTCGAGAAAAATACATAAGGTTAGATATTGCCTCTGTGGCTCACCCAGCGTCTAATGGGCAAGTGGAAAGGTCTAATGGACTAGTATTGTCAGGAATAAAACCACGACTTGTTGAACCACTGCAAAGAAATAGGCATTGCGGCAACTACCTCAAGAGCTTGGACCTCGTCCGAATCACCTTCCTCCTCATGGACCGAAGTCTTGCCACGAGCGCGAGCCGTAGCGGGATCCGACTTAGGGATGAATTCTTCGGAGTCCGGCTCCCCAACGTCCGGGGTATTCCGATCCGCAGTCCACGGAAGCGACAAAACCTCGGCGTCCTCGTCCTTTTGCTCTGCGAACCTCTATGAGGCGAAAAAGAAGGAAGGTTAGGGAAAACAGCTCTGAAAACAATAGAAAATCAAAGCATTGATGGTTAAACTTATCATGGAGGAGGACGCTTGGTAAACGGTTTCAATCCCAGGTCCAATCTTGAGCATCTCCGTTTTAAATATAGCTCGAGCGCTTGAAGACAAGGTAGTTGTCAGTTCGACGGTCGAGACTTCGGTTGGGGTCAAGTGGACCACTCATGTAGCAAAGTTTGTGCGCCCTTTTCGAATGGGCAAATTAACTGCTAATGAAGGTAGCCATCAAGTCCTCGCCGTAACCGGCCCGGATCAGTTCTTTAAGCCGAGTCTCAAAAGCTCGGCCAAGACGTGGCTCCTCGGATTGTAAGTCCAATTCACCTTGAAGGCGGACCAATGGAGAAGGCAGGAGCCGAATCTTGTCTTGTTCCTCTGTTCTTGACCTAAAGAAGGATTTGTGCCACTTCTTGCATGACTCTAACCCGGTGACACGAGGAAATACAGACTTCCTCCGAGGTGTAATGGACGCCGCCCACCGAAAAGCAGTTTCTCGGAAGGTAGACTTGTCAGGACTACATTAGAACGGATCTGGAAGAACTTCACCAGATGTAACGGACGCCATAGGTCAAGTATCTCCGAGGCGGAGATGAATGCGAGAAGAGAAGCGATGGCGTTCGCAGAAGATGATGCGTGAAGGTCAAGTAGTCGAGAAACTCTCTTGCAAAATCGCTAAGAGGGAGACCGAAGCCATGAGAAATGTGACATAAAACTACATACTCGCCTCACTAACTTCCAGAGATAACTCGTTGCGGTAAACGACAAGAGACCTCGGCGGAATCCTCCGGTTCGGATGAGCCACTCGATCTCCGCCGGTAATCGAGGAGCTCTGCCACGAGCCCCGCTCAGGCCCAGAGCCAGCATCATCATCCTCTACCAGGGCACCGCTAAAGGAACTAGACATGATTTCGCCGAAAAGATCGCCGGAGGAACAACTCGCGGCGGAGGAAAACTTAGAGCTATGAGGCCCCGTCGCAATTCTACGCAAAAAGCAAGGAACGGCGAATTACGTAACAGCAGCGCATTTAACAAAGAGGAAACAAAGAAATCTAGAGGAATGCCTACGCGGAAAGACCGAAAATAACTCACCGGCAACGACGCCGGAACAAGTAAGCGGCGACGAGATGACGAGCAATACGGCAGAGTCCTCGTCGCAGAACCGCTTGAGCGGCGTGGCGGAACCATTTAACGAGCGCAAAAGCGCGAGGAAGAAGAAGGGTGCGGCGAAGGGAAAAGAAACTCCCAGCGCCGCCTCTTTATAACCTAGCCGCAAGCAAGGTAGTGGGATCGTGGGTGTGGCATTGGCGCTGGTCGTAAGACGACCACACGTCGTTGAGCGGAACCGCACCAAAGGCCACACGATTGACCAAGGAGCTCACGATCCCCGACGAGAACGACGCACGAGGCATCGCAGAAGAACGGCGATAGGGCGCGATAAAGAATCGTAGCTTGTCAAGAACGCCGTAGAGGAACAAAAAACTAGAGAAACAATGATGAGGATGACACGTGAGACGAGGCATGCACTACTAAATACGTGTTATCACCACGACAAGGTAACTCGGAAACAATACATAACGAGTGTCGTGAAATGACTGACCCGGCCGAGGTTATCGGCGGGCCATACCAGCCGGGACTAATGTTGGGGAGGTAACCCCGGATAGGGTAAAGACGGGGAAATACGAAAGGGTGTTCCCCGTTTAGTTTCCGAGTTACAATCTGAGTCGGCCGACTCCGGTAGAGGTCGGCCGAGATAGGAAAGGGCAGGACACTTATAGTAATGACAAGGCATTACCCGGATACTGCGTGAAAGTCGGCGGGTTAGCCCAAGTAATCTTGATGCGTGAAGGACAAGCCGAAGTTAGGCAGGGGTAAATGATATCTGGCTTGCAGGAGAAGGAGAAGCCTAAAGTCAAACTCTAGTAGCGGGCTAGGGAGAACTGGCGAAGCCAAGCACTAGGGACAAAGGCGCAGAGCGACAGAGAGATGTATGAGGTCACGGAGGTGACAAGTCCCGAGGCACACAGAGGGCCCCTCTGGAACCTTGCCGTCATTAGGGGAGCGACAGGGAAAGGGGGGCACCGAACTACTATATTGGGACAAGCATATTCCTCGAATATGCTTGCCACATCAGCCCTAAAGGAACCCAAGGCTCTCCTTTATAAGGCAGGCTTGGACCCTAAGGAGGGGATCGACTCATTCTTGGTACCGTTAGGCTGGTAAAGTTCTCTCTTTCTCCTTGTATACAGCTCAAGGAGCACTTGTAACCCAAGGAAGGATAAATACAGATATTTGCGTTAGCTTTCTGTGTGTAGAATCTACTACATCTTCCTTCCCCAGATCCCACTAACATCCATTGGCCCCAAACTTTAGCCTACCCATGGCATCTGCCGTGCCACCACCACGACATCTATCGTCTCCTTCCTTTGTTCCTGGTGTATTAGGCCATCCCCTTACTGCTGTTTGTTTGTGGTAATTTTTTTTGTTTGCAGGTTGTCGTTTGGAGCTGCTGGAGGGCACTGGTCGGTGTCTGCGTTGTTCATTTTCTTGGTCTGCTGATGTGGGATCTGCGCTGATTTTGCCTACTATCCTATAGAGCAAGCAATAGTGAATAGTAGGTATAATCCATGGCAATGCTCCGAGCCATCCAATTTGGAAATTTTGTTTGACGATGACAAAAGGGCCAATGGGAAAGTATGACGGCAACCACCTGATTTTACATAAGGTCTTGAACTAGCCGATAAGGAGGTGAATATGTTCTGAACATATTGCATTTTCCTTCAGACCATCTGCTAAATGTAGTTCCAGCCCCTTTCAGGTTGGTCTTTTTTACTACAATTAAGGGTTCCATGTCAAATATATTTTTGCCTCTTTCCAGGCAAGATTTAACTTACCCATCAAAGTTTTTGCAGGAGTAGGTAATCCAAATAGAGCTATATTCACCGAAACCGATGGACAAGGTGTGGACTCGGACATGGACCGGAGGCCGTAAGCTTGATTTCCCTTCAAGCTTTCTTCCATTTACCTCTCCTTTTTAGGTAGTAGAACGTATCCAATGTGCTCCTCTACCTCAGTATTAGACTGAATGCATGTTGTATTTCTTACTACTCATTCATTGTTATTTTAAATTCATATGCTATTTTTACAAATAATTTGTCTAAATATAGCTTCGGAGGAAAAAATGGGGAGCTCCTTGTTTGGTCCATTTATATAAATAGATTATCGCGGTGTTTATATGTTGGATATGTCCAGGCTTGCTAGGTTTCCTTTTTTGTCTGAAGAAAGTGGCTAGGAACTTTCCCGTTTTAAATGTGGCATTTCCACCTTGGAGACACCTTACAAGCAATTCTGCTTTCGTGCTTTATATAGTGTATCTATCGAATGCAGTTACTAGAAAATATGGTGCGGCGACACGCCGCGCCCGTGTCACTATTTTTGGTGCATGTTCGACTCAAAGTTAGCTCCTAGTTTTGTTGGTTAGAGTGAGGAGATGGTATCATGTTTGTTTGCAAAGATGATTAAGAACATATTTGACAATATTGTGTTAGATAGTGTCTATCCGTATTTACACTGGACTGAGCCAAACGGTGAAGGTGCAGGTGTTTAGAGAACAAAGCAAGTAGTAGTGCTTGTTTTACAGAGTTCATTCAGATAACTCTGTTCGAGTAGGTACAGTACAGAATATTCGTACACTACTGTGAACAAAAACAGAACTGATTAGTATATAGTAACTTGTAGAAGGCACTACCAAATTACATGTAGTAGCCATCCCGAAGCAGTTTTATTTAACTGTACCCCTCTGCTAATTAGCTTTCGAGCAATTAGCATAACAAAGTCGTAACATGAACATGTACGACAACTGGAAGCAGAAAAAATTGAATATTCTTTTTCTCATTTATTTTTATCATGAAGATAAAAAATTTGAGGCTTGTCCCAGAAAAAGAATGAAATAAATGTCACCCTTTTCTATAAAAAAATCCCATGGTCATGGGCTGATTAAATGGAAAATCACTATCTAATATCTGGAACCAAAGAAAAGTATAACCGGCGAAGTTGGTTCTTCCCAACATAAAATTTAAATAGAATGGTGTGCTAGGAATGTACTGTACGCACTTACAGTGAAGAAATTATCATTTTTAGTAATTTCCCTTTCACCGTAAAGGCAGAAACTCCATGTTGATAAGGTGGCTGGCATAGTCGTAGTCACACCTTCTGACAGTCAGCCTATCAGTTGTGGACGTCTTCATGTCCGAGAGGATCGAGGTCAACAATTTGCACTTAGGCTCTGCATTCCTCTTCCAAAGCTTGTAGCATGAAAATGAGTCGTGGATCTAGCCATAAATTCCAAAGTTGGACGCATCCTTCTACTTTAGAAGAAGCAAACAAATGAATATTTGCTCTTTGATGTTCAACCATTGCAAAATAAATCATGATCTATAAATATAACCAAAACCCAACTATTTAATCTGACCGACATGTCAATATCAATTCGTTTAGCTTGATCACTACATCACCATAAAAAGCAATCTTTCTTATTTTGCGATTTCAACTAAAACCGAATAGATCTGAACTCTGCAAGAGGCAATTGTTTATTTCAACTACACTGAAACACATGTATAAAAAATGCCGTACCTCTGCGGTAAGATGACCCAGAACAGCAAATTAATTTGCCAACACCAGTATCAGAGATGAATATTGGAGACCGACTTATACCTAGGGAAAAGAGCATATCCATCATCTAGTCAGAGGTATTTTATAAACCAAAGCTAGTTGGCTCTAAATGGAGTAAATTAAATAGCACTTGTAAAAGGATTAAGAAGCAACGTGGCATATACTTCTTTTAAGAAGTCATATATAATTTGCTGACTAAAGAAAGAAAAAAGAAACCCTAGAATAGGCATATAACTTCTTTGAAGAATAGACCATCTGAGTATGGGTAGCGACCATGGATAATGGACTCAAGAAACCTGCAAGGATAATTACTATAGAGTCAGTTTGCTTTCCTCCAAACAAAATAGTTGTACATTTATAGTTTGTTGGAAAACATGATTGCAATCTGAATTTCTAACATAACATTTTATCCTGGATGGAATCAGTTAAGAGTTTTACCATCCAAGATAGAAATCCATTACCCTCCTTGCTGCAGCTCGATCCGCAGTGTTGTTGCTGAAAGGTTGGTACCATACAAAATCCAATTCTAATCCTCCCTTGTTACATTCACTATTGGCACTGCCATCGAATATGTGATTCTTCAAGTGTAAAATGAGTTGACGCTTCAGTATTTACCTGATACTTATACTTCTCGCGGTAATGATGCACCGCCATAGCATGAGAATGCATGAGATGGCGCACAATTATGTATGTCTCTGTCCTGAAGTCACCTCCTTCAATGCACTTAGAACATCTCGTGCACAAATGCCATTGCCGCACTACAGAGTGGAAACACACGTCGGCTCGTTGAAGGTAGACCAGTTCTTCACCCTGTCTCATAACATCTTGAAGCAGAAATCTGTATAGTCCGCAAAAGCCCCCTTCAGAGAAAAATTGCATCACATACATGCTTAAATTCAATTTTGAAATGCGAGAAAATCAATGTCTAAAATGCTTACACAATCTTCAATTTTTTGCCAGCCTAGATACTTCTTATGAAGTGTCAGTGGAAGGTGATGGTGATACAAGTTTGTGTCCAGAGTGATGCCTAATTCATCATGAGAAGATTCATTAAATCAGAAGTCTTGACCCTGATGCCAACAACCTCTTGTCTAGGTGTAGAAAATAAGCCTTACCTTGCTCAAGCATGTAGTAGTCCACTCAGTCGTTCACCTTCCCAGTCATGTCGTATACCTAGGAAAATCCAGGACCAGGAGAAAGCTAGTAATTCATCCAACCTACATTAAAAGCAACCAACAATTTTAACATCGAGGAATGGCTCACCCAGGCAATGTAACTGTAATCACAACACAAAAAAATTCAAAATCTGAGATCGGGGCAAACTTAGATCGGGGCAATTCCTAGAACATCAAATCATTCAATCAACAAACATCACATCGTTGATATTTCTATGATCAGTATAATCTTTTCGTAATGAACAAAAATGATGCCTCTTATCTCAGTATTCCTATTTAAAAACTATTGTCTATGGACTGAAATCAAAATCAGAACAAATAAAATTGTGTGAGAGTATTAGTTAACCAAAACCTATGAATCCTAGCGTCAGAGGGTGAAATGGATCGTATGGACACCTAGAGGGGGGATGAATAGGTGCTACACCAATTTTTAATTTTTTTTTGAATTTTAGGCTTAGCATAAAGGGTAAATTCTCTAGATTAACTATTAGGTGGAATTTCCCTATATGCAAACCTATCTACTAGCGAGTAAAGAGCGAGTGGAAGAGGAACGAGTAAACCAAAGTGAAGCACGCGGAGACACAGGATTTATTTGACCGCAGTTCCTTCCTTGTTAAGGAAAGTACATCTGCGTTGGAGGGATGGGCGGTACTAAGACCACCACGCCACAAAAGGCCACACCCTGTTCTCCGATGGATCTCGCCACAAAAGGCCTGATCCACCTTCCACTATAGGTACCCTTCGAGGCGGGCACCGACGCCTTTACACAACTAGCGGGGCAACAACTTGGAGGCTCTCGAAATGACAACAAGCTGCCACAAGAACAAACTTATCAAATACAATAAACAAGATCTAGGTATTAACAAGAATACTAGATCAGGGATTTCTCCAAGTGAATGGAGAGGAGTTGAAGCGCTTGATTCTTGATGATGATGATGAACTTCTCCTCCTTCAATTCCACCAAAGATCAAGACCTTCGGGTGGTTGAAGTGGGAGATCGAGAATGAGAGCTCTTGCACAATGTCTGGTCAATTTCAAATGAATCAAGAGTTTTGAACGTTGGGGGAGAAAGGATATTTATACCCCCCTTCAAAAACCAACCGTTGCACACTTTGGGGGCCGGATTATCCGGCTCAAGTGAGGGACGGATTATCCGGCCTAGGGAAAACACCGCCCTAGACTCGGAATATCCGGCAGAAAGTCCGACCCCTATCAGAGCATCGCGCCGAGCTTGCCCTTGATCAACTTCTGGGGGGCGGATTATCCGGCCATATGTGAGGGCCGGATTATCCGTCCTAGGGAGGAAAAGCCGCCCCAGTTCGGATTTTCTGGGAGAAAATCCGACCGGATACCGTGCGACGCGCCTTGGCCCCTTTTGCTCGAAATGGATTATCCGCCCAGACGACGACACCGGATTATCCGGCCTGGGAAGGAAAAACCGCCCTAGTTCGGATTTTCCGGAAGAAAATCTGACCGGGTACTGAGCGACACGCCTTGGCTTCCTTTGAGCGATGAGGTAGGCCGGATTATCTGGCCCTTGGTGGGGCGGATTATCCGGGCCCCCTCAAAACTTCCTGCACACTTAGCGCACATGAATAGTCTCCATAGTACTGTTATCTAACACGCAAAACATAGGAAAACATGAAATGTTCTTTCAATCTCCCCCTTTTTGGTGTTAGATGACAATATCAGGATTTGTAGGAGAAAGACACAAGACAAACAGTGATAACTATGAAAGAGACTCCCCCTCAATATGTGCATAATTGAGTTTTGCATTGAAATACAAATGCACACAAATAGGTGAGTCTATTCCATAGACATATGAGCAATAAACACATACCAATCAAGTAGAGAGGCATCCTTGACATAAGTCACAATTATTACCGGATAACCATTATGAGTGCGCCTTCCGTGATAAACCTCCAGCAATAGGATATGAATAGATAGATCCATAAGCATAATCCATGATAAGAAAACCACAGGCATAATCCAGACAACCACAAATAGTCTCAAACAACCACAAATCACGAATTTAAAGTTCAACGCTAAATGGGCATAAGCAAGAAATAACGAATAGAAAAGTGCAAGCGCTTATGCCCGACCCATGCAAATCCACGGACATCCTAATAGAACTACTTCTCCCTCTTTGGCATCGAGACACCAAAAAGGGAGAAGAGCGATGCTAGCGCCCCATGGGATCACTCGTAGTCCTCGTCCTCGTCCTCTTCTTCATTCTCTTCCTCATCCTCATCTTCAAGCTCCTCAGTGTCACCTTCCTCATCTTCATCATCAGCAGCAGGCGCAGAGGGGAACAAGTGACGCTCCAGCTCACCATAGTTCAGCCCGGAGGAAGAGTTCCACCGAGCATACGGAGTGGGAGGTGTAGGAGCCGGAGGAGCACCTGAAGCACCGGACACGTGGTGGAGAATGAGCTGCTGGGAGTGAGCCAACTCATGGTGCTGCTTGTAAGCCTCGTACTGACCCTTGCGCGTGTCCACGCCCATGCAGAGAATGTGACGCTGGAACCAGTTCAGCTGCTTGATCTCATGTGCAACGGGAGGCACAGGGGGCCTGCGAGCATCCCTCATGAGACCCTCAAGAGCAGATGAGGGGTGAGAGGTCTTCCGAACCTTGTTGTATATCTTCTTGGCCTTGTGCACCGAGTTGATGTGAAACTCCTCAGCAGGAAGCAGGTGGCGGATGAGCAGCATAATGTAGGGCGCATAGGGAATGGACAGATGGTTGAACATAGCATCACATAGCTCATGGTAAATGAAGTCCATGACATCCAGCCTGTACTCTACTGACTCGTCCTCGCAGGAGGCAACCTCATGAGAAAATTGAAGTAGCTGAACAAGGTGACCACGGATGCTGTCATTGTTGCCCCCACTCGGTGTAATAGAGTCATGGAAGAGACCCACCAATGCAGCATAGATGGGAGCAAGACCAGCCACAGTACCCACAATGCCATTGTCCACAGTGCAAGGAGAGAGAGCAGCATCCTTGTTGGGCTTCAGCTGAGTGATGATGCGGTGGCCACTGGCTCTATCTCTGCTGCGGAAGGAGTACCCCAGAACCTCAGCAAACACGTGAAAATCAGCAGTCATGGGCCTGTCATGAGTCATCCACTTCATAGTGCGACGCTCATCCCCACAAATCACCAAAGTGGAGAAGAACTGCTTCACCACCTCAGAGTCAAAGGAGCACTGGAGAGACATGAGATGGTGCAGCCCCATCCTCTCAGCCACAAACATCGCATCCACAAGATGCGCCTTCTCCAAAGCTTCAGCAAGTACCAGTGGGTGCATAGGCCTAATGTTCAGCCTGGCATAGATGTCTTCATAGATCCCCTTCTGTTCTGCACACCAAAAGCGGGTATCCCCCAGCTCATCATCACGAGGCAGCTCAGCAAACAAGTCACGGTGACGGATGGCGGAAAAGGAGACCGCATCCAAAGCCCTGTAGTTGATCTTGGGCTCCTTGCCCTTCCTCTTGGACACCCCCTTCCTAGTCCGCTTTGATTGTTCAGCCATGCGCCTCTCTTCGTTCTTCCTTCTCCTCAATTCAACTTCGTCCACTAGGTTACCTTGTCCGTCGTCCCGAAAGTATCTTGAGCGAGGACGACGCTTGTAGGTCTTGGGAACACCGGAACCACCTGTTTGAGAATAAGGGCGATGGCAAGGGGATAAGCATACACACAAGTCCAGGAGAGAGCATGGAAAAAGTAGTCAAAAGTTCATAGGACAAAACTACTCAATGCATACACCAGAGTGAAACTGAAGCAGAATCGAATCTGTTAGGCCGGATTATCCGGCCTGGCCAGGGGCGGATAATCCGGCCCTGGCAGAAATTTTCGATTTCACCTAGATGGAATGCAAAAAAGTAGATCGGGCCTAGAAACTGCAAGACTACGATTTCTATGCGAAAACACATCCTTCTAGACAACATTCCACCCAACAAGATACACATCTAGCCAAAGATGGGGAGAGAGGGAGTTACCCTCACTCATTGGAGGAAGAACATGGAGGAGAAGGTACCCAGAGGCGCGGAGAAGAAGATCCAGGGAGGCCCAGAAAATCCCGTGGCTGAAGAGGCTCCGGGGAGGGTGAGGGGCGGCAGGCGGCGACTGTGGGGGAGGAGAGGGCTGGGGGAGAAGTGCTGCTCGTTATGAGCCCTTCCCCCCGAGCCCTGCCCTTTAAGATGAAATCCGCCAGGGCCGGATTATCCGGCCAACACTTGGGCCGGATTATCCGGCCTAAATTCTGGGATTCTGTTATACACAGAACCAGGCCCGCGCGACCCCAAACAACACCCCCACAAGGTGTACAGGAATAGATGGCTTAGGGGTAGGGAAGGCTTGGGATTAAGAGAGCCAAACTGAGATGGTACTAGACACTCAAAATTGCAAAATCCAAATCAAATAAAAGCCAAGATTGAGTGAGATTCCCATAAGAACATGAGAGAGCAAATAACAGCCAAAAAGATCCAATTCTCCTCAAGGGAGAGGGCGGTGGCCGAAGCCACCTTGTTGGAGTGTATGGTGTGACACCGCGAAGATATATCTTGGGTTCACGACCAATACTCATCAATAAGCTCACATATCACAACATGATATTAAGAGAAATGATTTATCTTGCTATTGGCATTATGGGGGGAGGGTTAGCCCAATGAGTTAGGACCACACTCCCCCTATATCCATGCCCACACCTAGACCAAAGAAGGATTGATGATGTACGAGTGAGTGCATGGGTAATCAAGACAAGCTCCCGGAATCAATGATATTTAGCTCATTCCTCAAATAGTAGAATCTTGCTTCATCAAGCGGCTTTGTAAAAATATCCGCTAGTTGGTTCTTCGTGCTCACAAAGGATAGATCAATATCGCCGCGAGCAACATGGTCTCGAATAAAATGATTTCGAATCTCAATATGCTTCGTCCTTGTGTGCGGAACAGGATTGTATGCAATTTTGATTGCACTTTCATTATCGCATAAAATAGGCACTTTGTCATAATTGACACCGTATTCCTTTAAAGTTTGCCTCATCCACAATAATTGAGTGCAAGCACTGGCAGCAGCAACATAGTTAGCTTCGGTGGTGGAGATATATACAATTCTGCTTTTTGGAGGACCAACATACAAGAGATCTTCCCAAGAATTGACAAGCTCCAGAAGTGGATTTCCGATCATCCTTATCACCAGCCCAGCCTGAGTCAGTATAACCACATAAAGAGAAATTGGAGCCCTTGGGATACCAGAGACCAAAGTTAAGGGAATGAACCAAATATCGAAAGATCCTCTTGACTGCCACTAAGTGGCTTTATTTAGGAGCTGCTTGATACCTTGCACACACCCCCACACTCAACACTATATCGGGTCTAGATGCACAGAGGTAAAGAAGAGAGCCGATCATGGACCGGTATACCTTTTGATCCACATCTTTACCATGTGGGTTAAGTTCAAGATGACATTTTGTTTGCATTGGAGTGGCGACATCATTTAAATTAGTCATCTTGAATCTCTTGAGCATGTCTTGGATGTACTTTGCTTGATTAATAAAGGTTCCTTCTCTAAGTTGCTTGATCTCGAATCCAAGAAAGAACCGTAATTCCTCTATCATAGACATCTCGAACCTGTCAGTCATAAGCTTTGAAAATTCATCATTAAAAGCTTTATTAGTAGAACCAAAGATGATATCGTCTACATATAGTTGGCATACGAAGAGCTCCCCTTAACCTTCTTAGTAAAAAGAGTGGGATCAATTTGCCCAACTTCGAAGCCACGATCTAACAAAAGCTCTTTAAGGTGCTCATACCACGCACGTGGGGCTTGTTTAAGGCCATAGAGTGCCTTATCGAGTTTGTAGACATGGTTCGGAAAGTTAGGATCCTTAAACTCTGGGGGTTGCTTTACCTATACCAACTCATGTAGAGGACCGTTAAGGAAGGCACTCTTGACATCCATTTGCTGCAACTTAAAATTGTTATGAGCAGCATAAGCAAGAAGGATACAGATGGACTCAAGACGAGCCACTGGAGCATAGGTCTCTCCGAAGTCGATGCCCTCAACCTGGGAGTAACCTTGTGCCATAAGTCTTGCCTTGTTTCTCACAACAATGCCATTCTCATCTTGCTTGTTTTTGAAAATCCACTTGGTGCCGATAACATTGCGGCATTCTTTGGGTTTCTCCACGAGTTTCCAGACTTTGTTACGCTCAAAATTATTCAATTCTTCATGCATAGCAACAACCCAATCTAGGTCTTCAAGAGCTTCAAAGACCTTCTTAGGTTCCACCATAGAGATATGAGCTTGATGCTCACCAAAACTGGCCAATTCTCTTCTTGTAGAAACCCTTCATCAAAGATCACCAACAACCTTGTCGAGAGTGTGACCCCTCAACTCAAGGTTACGATCAGCCTGAGCCTTGCGACAAAGTTCAATAAGTTTATTGTCTCTTGGAGGAGGAGATTCAGCACTTGAGTCATCATCGGAAGCATTTGCTCGACCTTGATGAGGAACTAGAATGTCAGTAGCAGGTGGTGGAGACGCGTGCCCTTGAGGTGAGTCCGTAGCCGTAATAGGAGGCTACAGAATTGGAGAGTCAGGGCCGGATAATCCGGCCGATGGAGAGGCCGGATAATCCGGCCTGGGAGTATTTGTAGCAGCTTCATCAGGGGGCCTAGGGCTTGCTTGAACTGGCG
This sequence comes from Avena insularis, assembly GCA_023614405.1. Lineage (NCBI taxonomy): Eukaryota > Viridiplantae > Streptophyta > Magnoliopsida > Poales > Poaceae > Avena > Avena insularis. The sequence goes on from CM042694.1 coordinate 205,923,801, forward strand.
AGGGGCCGGATAATCCGGGGCTAGCCGGAAAATCCGGCCTGGAGCTTGCGTGGATATCTTCACCACCAGGAGCAGAATGATCAGCTAGAATAGGGTGGCCGGATAATCCGGTGTCAACCGGAAAATCTGGCCTGGAGCTTTCTGAAACAACTTGACCTTCAGCAGTTGATGGAGATGGTGTAGAAGTTGCCCCCGTTGTTGGAACATGTTGAGCATGTGTAGACGAGGGCTCTATATGAGTAGAGCATTGTCCTTCCCGGTCCGCCACAAGGGGTTCCTCAATGGGGTGGAAAAATCCCACGCCCATTCTTCTTATGGCATCTTGGGGTATTTCAACATCTGCATCACAAACACCAACTTGCTCCGCACGGGAACCGTCATTTTCCTAGAACACCACACTACAAGATTCTACAACAATTCCAAAGAGCTTATTGTAGACTCTATAAGTGTGGGATTCAGCACCATAACCAACAAAAATACCTTCTAAAGCCTAAGATTCAAACTTAGATAAACTAACTCCTTTAATAAGAAAGAAACACTTACACCCGAATACCCGAAAGTATGAGATGTTTGGCTTGTTACCGGTAAGTATTTCATACAGAGTCTTGTCCAAGATCTTACGGAGGTATAAACGGTTGGATGAATGACAAGCAATTGAGATTGCTTCAGCCCAGAATTTATATGGAGATTTAAATTCGGCTAACATTGATCTTGCCATATCCATTAGAGTTTGATTCTTCCTCTCGGCTACACCATTTTGTTGAGGGGTGTACGCAGCGAAATATTGATGTCTTATCCCCTCTTCACTTAGGAACTCATTTAAGGTGTAGTTCTTGAACTCCGAGCCGTTATCACTCCTTATAACCAGAATGGGGACGTTGTGTTGACGTTGAACCTCGTTGGCGAAGTCGATGACAGTTTGTTGAGTTTCACTCTTAAACTTGAAGAAATAAACCCAAGTGTATCTTGAGTAATCATCAACAATCACAAGACAATACTTCTTCCCACCGAGGCTTGCATGAGATGGAGGTCCGAAGAGGTCCACATGAAGGAGCTCCAAAATCCTTTTTGAAGAGATAATGGTTTTCCTTCGATGAGGTGAGCCATGCATTTTCCCTTCAACACACGCCCTGCAAACACGATCTTTGGCAAAAGAGACATTTTCTTTTAGTCCAAGAATGTGGCCACCCTTGTGGAGACTTTGCAAAGTTCTCATATTGACGTGGGCTAGTCGGCGATGCCATAGCCAAGGCCACCTTTCCGAAAAGACACATCGGGCCTGTAGTGGTTTTCCCCGAAAAGTCCACCACGTACAGGTCGTTTTCGACATATCCCATGAAAGCGACTTTTAGAGACTTGCTCCACAAGAGTACCACCCAATCAGCATCAATACAATCTGCAAAACCCATCTTACCAAGGGCGTAATGTAAAGTAAGTTTTAGGGTCTCAACAAGCATGACGTCCACGAGAGAGATATCGTGAGCCACCACAACTTTGCCGAGACCCAATACCTCAGATTTTGACTTGTCACCATAGGAGACGGTTATGTGATCAAGGTTTGGCCGCATCTCCGTGATGATCTCCTTGCTTCCGGTCATATGACTCGTGCAACCGCTATCGAGTACCCATTTAGAACCACCGGAAGCATAGCCCTGCAAGAAAATTATTTCTTGGTTTTCTTGCTCTTTATCTTGGGTATGTAACCAAGACCTTCTTTACTATTGTTTGTCCTTTGCCTGCTCAGTATCTCATCAATAACCCCTTTACCTTTGTGTTGAGAACTTCTTGCAAGATCTTCCTTTCCATAGGATGAACTGGAGGTACTTGGCACATCATACCGTTTCAATTGAGTTTGGAGCTGGTCATGAGACTCATTTAAAGTAGAATGATCACTCTTCAATGACTTGTGAGCACTTTCAAGATTATCAAACTTCTCCAAAAGTCTAGCATGAACAACCCCAAAGTCAATCTTTTCTTTCTTTAGTTTCTTTACCTTAGCAAGAGCATGGTCACGTTCTTTAATGAGCTGAGCTACAGCTTCTTCTTGTGACTCCTCAAGTGATTTGAGTCTTTCTTCCAAAGATACTCGAGCTTCCTCTTCCTCTTCCAAAGCATTCTTCAAAGAAGCTATCTCCAAGGCATCTTCTCTTTCAATTCTGCCCTTTTCTTCAAGGAGATCTTCGGCTTGAGCAAGTTGACTCATAAGAACATCAAAATGAAGTTTGTGCTCACCTTGTAGGTTAGTGAAAAAAGTATCCAAGGCAATAACTTCTTCTTTCATTTTAAGACTGTCATGATCATCCATGTCCAAAATTATGTTAGTCTTAGGAAATGAAGAGCTAGAAGTTGATACCTCGGACCCTCTTGCCATTAGGCAAGTGGCGTTGTTGTTGATGGCGTTCTCGTTAGGCGAGTCAAAGAGTGATGAAGGAGTCGATGTGGTGGCTATAGCAGCCACCTCGCGGGAACTATCATCATCCTCTTCATCTTCACTTGCGGAGGAGTATTCCTCTTGAGCTACCAGGACAATCTTGGGTTGCTTCTTGAAAGGGCCATTCTTCTTAATGAACGGCTTCTTCTTAGGTGCTTTAGATTTCTCTTTAAGAATGAGCCTACCACCATTGTCCTCTCTATTTTGATATGGACACTCGGCTACAAAGTGCATTCTATCACCACAATTGAAGCAAGTTCTCAATCTTGGGCCACTTTCTCTTCTTCCATTTGACCCGTTCTTGCGCTCAAGTTTAGACTTGGCTTTGGCAGGGTCCTTCCAAAAATTCCTCGCATAGAATGCCATGTACTCACCATGAGCACGTTTGGCCTCATCGGGGCAATCCATGGATATTCCCTCAAAAGCTCCTTCATCTTCCTCTTGCTCAACAACATTGGCTTTGAGAGCCACATTGACACCCTTTTGCATCCCAATGGCCCGAGCACGGGCATCTTCAGCATTCTTTGCTGCCACTTTGAATGAAGCCATTTCTTGCATGACTTTGTTGGATGTCATTTGATGATAGTTGTGTCTACCTTGTAGGCTCTTCAAATCCGTTGGCTCGAAAGGCATTAAGGCACTCACATATTTTCTTTTTATCCATGCATCATCAATGTGAGTGGCCCCATGCTTTCAAAATGTTGTTGCGATGCCCTTGAGTCTTCTATACATGTCCTCATGGTTTTCACCATCCAACATGTAGAATCCCTCAGCTTCATTACTAAGGGCATCATACCTGTTTCTTCTCATGCTTTCATTTCCAACGAAAAGATCCGTAAGAGCATCCCAAGCCTCTTTAGCTGTGTTGAGATGTTCGATGTGTGGCATGTCCTTGGGACCCACACCCAGTTGTATCATGTGGAGAGAGGTGGCATTCAACTGGCTATCCACAACTTCTCTTCTCGTTAGGTTGGTTTGATCTCCAATATGAAGACCCTCTTCAATAACCCTCCACAATTCAATAGAGGAGCTGCAAACATGAGATTTCATTAGGAATTGCCATTGATTAAAGGAGGATGCAGTGAGCTTGGGTGGATCACCCCTATTATTTATATGAGGATGAGGGATAGGTGGGTCGGGGGAATATACATGGCGAACCTCACTATATTCCTCCTTACCACTTCCCTTTTTGGAGGTGGAACCATTAAGTTTTTCACCTTCCACATCATCATCCTTGGATCCGGTGTTACCCTTTTCCTTAGATGATGGTGTGGGAGCCTCAGAGGAGGATGGAGATGGGGCTATGGATGATGTAAGGCGAGCAATCATTTGATTCATCTCCTCCATCTTGGCCTCAAAGGATTTCAACAAGGTTGTTTCCAACGACTTGAGATCATCCATTGTGACCTTATCCACAGCCTCATTTCCATCATCCTTGGTACCCATACTACTCTTAGGCGGTTAAGCCCGAATTAAGAGCCGGGGCTCTGATACCAATTGAAATGGATCGTATGGGCACCTAGAGGGGGGTGTGAATAGGTGCTACACCAATTTTTAATTCTTTTTCAATTTTAGGCTTAACACAAAGGGTAAATTCTCTAGACAAACTATTAGGTGGAATTTCCCTATATGCAAACCTATCTACTAGCGAGTAAAGAGCGAGTGGAAGAGGAACGAGTAAACCAAAGTGAAGCACGCGGAGACACAAGATTTGTTTGACCGCAGTTCCTTCCTTGTTAAGGGAAGTACGTTTGTGTTGGAGGGGTGGGCGGTACTAAGACCACCACGCCACAAAAGGCCTCACACTGTTCTCCGATGGATCTCGCCACAAAAGGCCTGATCCACCTTCCACTATAGGTACCCTTTGAGGCGGGCACCGGCGCCTTTACACAACTAGCAGGGCAACAACTCCACAACAACTTGGAGGCTCCCGAAATGACAACAAGCTGCCACAAGAACAAACTTATCAAATACAATAAACAAGATCTAGGTATTAACAAGAATACTAGATTAGGGATTTCTCCAAGTGAATGGAGAGGAGTTGAAGCACTTTATTCTTGATGATGATGATGAACTTCTCCCCCTTCAATTCCACCAAAGATCAAGACCTTCGGGTGGTTGAAGTGGGAGATCGAGAATGAGAGCTCTTGCACAATGTCTGGTCAATTTCGAATGAATCAAGAGTTCTGAACGGGGAAGAAGGGGTATTTATACCCCTTTCAAAACCAGCCGTTGCACACTTTGGGGGCCGGATTATCCGGCCCAAGTGAGGGCCGGATTATCCAGCCTAGGAAAAACACCGCCCCAGACTCGGAATATCCGGCAGAAAGTCCGACCCCTATCAGAGCGTCGCGCCGAGCTTGCCCTTGATCAACTTCTAGGGGCCGGATTATCCGGCCATATGTGAGGGCCGGATTATCCGGCCTGGGGAGGAAAAGCCGCCCCAGTTCGGATTTTCCGGGAGAAAATCCGACCGGATACCGTGCGATGCGCCTTGGCCCCTTTTGCTCGAAAACTGGGGGCCGGATTATCCGGCCCGTACGACACCCGGATTATCCGGCCTGGGGAGGAAAAACCGCCCCAGTTTGGATTTTCCGGAAGAAAATCCGACCGGGTACCGAGCGACGCGCCTTGGCTTCCTTTGAGCGATGAGGTAGGCCGGATTATCCAGCCCTTGGTGGGGCGGATTATCCGGCCCCCCTCAAAACTTTCTGCACACTTAGCGCACACGAATAGTCTTCATAGTATTGTTATCTAACATGCAAAACATAGGAAAACATGAAATGTTCTTTCAGAGGGCACTTGGACTACTGCGACATGCAGTTACACTAGAAATTACGCACATATCCGTGTCGTTTAATAAGGCAAGGTTAATAAGAAGCTTCTTTCAACAGCACGAGCAGGACTCGTGAACTTCTCCGTGGATCAAGGATTGGTTGCCTCTTTGCTAGTTTTGACTTTGCGATCAAGATAAAAAAGAGGAAGAGCAGTTGCAGCTTGGGATGCAGAACTGAGGATCATCACCCGTCGAAGAGATGCCCATGGAGGTCAAGCTCCTCATGTGAACCTGGCTGTACGCCGTCGCGGTCGGGGTTGGCAGCAGATTCGGCGGCCGCCGCTCGCCATGGAACAAAAGACGCACCGACATAGGTCAAGCTCCAGTGTGATCCTGCCTTCGATTGTCGCGGCCGCTTGCTGAGAGGAAGAATAAGAGAGTATGGGAGAGAGTCAAAGTGGATGTGGCATAGAGAGAGGGTTATGTCGCGTACCTTCAGAGCAGTCGGTGTCGCGTGGCCGTGGTCGTCGTGGTCCTCCATAGCCCAGGACTCGGTCGCCGCTCCTTGCCAAAGATCCTCTCGATAAACCGCCGCCGCCTAGCGCATCGATGCCTCGATGCTACTGCCTCCTGCGGCAACTGGCGTAGCCAAGCATGCAAGTATAAACAACATTCAGAGAGAGATCAAGAGCGCGCCGGAAGGAGCTAGAACGGTCGGTTCATTGGAAGGAGAGAAAATCGGATGAGATTGACTGGGAAGGAGGACGGGTGCTCTTCGAGATAAGGCAGTGCCTATCCAATCCCTGCTTAAGCGGTGGCGGTACCAGGTAACCGCCTGCGTCGGAAGCGTCGGAAGAAAGAAAAGAAAGAGGAGAGGACACGTACGGGGCAGAAAAAAAGAAACGTGGAAGCACGCGTGCAAAGGAAGGAAGGGAAAAAACCGATGGGCAGCGGGCACTATAGATGGCCTAATTTTGCGCCTTCTACAGTAGAAGGGGCTGACGTGGAGGCAGTTTTTGAGCGCTGAAACGTTCAGCTTTCATATATGTAGTTATATGGAAATGTTGTGTCTTCTCATAGACTACTATGCCGAATCCATGTCTCGGAATTGATTTGCCATTTTTTGTGATTTGGTCATGTTCACTAGATATAGCCTTTTGTGACTGTTTTCCTGAGTATAATAGATCCATGTCTAGTTATTAGTTTCAGGGTATGCGGCTGTAACACAAAATGATTGTGCACGGTATAATCGCAAAACTAAGGTCAATCCTTTAGTCAGAAGGTATAGTTCAGCTGAATTATTGTGTTAACATTTTTTAGGATAATTGGTTTTATTTATATGTTTACTATTGCCCTTCTCATAATTTCATGTGTGTGCCTATTCATGACCAAAGTGTTGCGTCCAAGAATTGTATGGTGTAGTAAGCTAAATTTGTTTATACCATGTACTCGATTTTTCCTGATCTACATGGTTAGGCAACCATCAAATTAATATTCCTTCGTTACATGTCATTGACATGTTTGGTTACCAACGATAGCATGGCAATAAATTTTAATATTTTTTCTTTTGGGGCTTTTATTGTCTTGCTGTAGTGTTTGAAAGATTGATATCCTCATAGGGCTCACAAGATCGCTGTCAATGAAGTCTAGGGCTGCTCTTTTTTCTTGATGCCAATCACTAAGGTAATGAGAGACATATATCTACTAAAGATAGTATATATATCTTGACTTATGCATGAAGGAGTATATGTGTAGGGTAGAAATTCAGTTAACTTTGGACTTATGCATGAGTGCATCTGATCTAAATTGAAATGATTTTTTTGGTTGATCCTCTAAGCTTCGGTATCAAATCCATCGAAATTTATCACTGTCATTATGAAATTTCAGCAAGTCAAGAAGCAATTACCAGTGCTAAAATCAAAAGAAAGTCAAATTTGAATATAAGAACATAAGCATGGCGCATGTCAGCACATAATTTATTAGCCAACATAACAGAATGTTTTCCCTTTCTCATGTCTACTAAAGCAATTTATACCCTGGCATGTAATTCTACACCAGCCCACCTCATGGGAACCGTGATAGTATAGTCAGTATCTGTCATTGGGTTCTTACTATGACTTGATGTTGTTTTGTATAATCCTACAGTCATTGTGTAGGAGAGGGATACTCGCTGAAGCTGTGTTGTTTGCCTCTGTTTACTGCGCCATCATTGTTTCCTCGCCACGGGATGCTGTGCTTTCTTTTCCTTTCACTATTCACGTTTATTAACTTTGTAATTTTTCTCTACAGAGGCAAATGACATTCTCCTAAATGACATGCATCAAAGATCACTAACTTTGTTGAACTCTGTCTATTTTACCAAGCTAAAGTTTGCAACTTCTGATGGTATAAGACTTAGAATGTTCTTGCTTGGACCATCCATGATTTTAATTCAGTTTGTAGGAAATAGATTCTAAACCTTGAAGATTAGAACCCTCAGTCAGCTGTCAGACCAGTCAGTTATGATCTCAATATTTACGCTGGTTGCCAGGCTTTTCAGCTAATTAAGCTTCATAGCGACCATAACCCATACGCCCAACTAGAATCTTCGATGGCAATATGTAGGAAACTTCTCTATTAGTTATGATTGCAATGACTATTATCCATCGAATGAGAGCAATATTGCTATCATTGATGTAGCCTTAACCATCTAACCTAATGATACCAATATGATATGGTGTTCTGTGCTTTGAAGCTATGCTCGACACATCAAGATGCAGTATTGCTTACTGAAATTGTGACCCATGTGTATTAGTATTGCCTAGGCTGAAGTGCTAATTTGTAATCAGAGGATTATTCAGTGTTTTGTAACTATTGATGATATCTCCTAATGTTGAGAATCTATGTTAGGTTTTTTATTCCGTGTGTAATTTTCTGTTTGTTTAATCGTCAACATTTTAGCTTCTACATGCGACTAAATGGTGATTGATTGTGTGGTGCATGGACAGATTTAAAAACGATACCGCTGATTAAAAGAGATATTTTCTCATCAAGTTATTAGGCACGGTGTTAATATACTCCCTCTGATCCAAATTAACTCAGATTACTAGATACATCCGAAATCCGAGTCCATTATTGCATCGGAAAGAGTATTATTTTTTGACTACTCAAATTAACAAGTATTCAGTAATGTGGAAAGGAAAATGAATGTAACTTCACATTGACACTACAGATATTTTGATTACAGCAAAAACAATAATCTACTCAACAACCTGATTTTATTAGAACTATATTGTACGACCTAACCAGGTACCTAAGACCAATGCTGCCAGCTAAAAACACATGTAAGCCCATCGAGCCAAACACATGGTGATGAAACGTGTTGTAGGCGGCGCGGCGAAGCGCGCTTGAGTGCTAGTTCCGTTAACTTTGTTACTTCTATAAGCATAATGTGGCGTTAGAGCTTTATTATGTTCATACAGAGCAATAAATGATGTTGCGGTTTCTCATTGATTCGTTATCTCCAGCTCTCCAAGATAAGTTGGTAGTCGCTAATCACTTAGAGAATCTCCACTCGTTGGTGCCTTCCATCCCATTTTCTAGTGCTATTGGGGAAAATTTTGGCCTAGGTGCGCCGAGTCCCAGTCGGCCCCAGCTTACCGGATTTCAGCGATAATATCAAATGATGTCTTTCCTGCCACTAAAAACACTCAAATATTCGCCCAAACGCCACAGTTCGGCTATCAAAATCTAGAGTTCAACAACACAAATTATTACATAGAGTAGGGGATCAAATGGTAGGTGAAAGAACATTTCTTAATCCCTATAGTTTTGTGTGTTATATAACAATACCAAGGAAGATTTGATGTGTGTTGACTGCTGCAGATAATTGCACATATTAAAAGAAGCCAAAACATGTTTTGGGGGGGGGGCGGATTATCTGCCCCTGTCAAGGGCCAGATTATGCGCCCTAGCCCAATCGACAAAGGTGGATAAGGCGCGTCATGCGGTATGAGGGTGGACTATCCTTCGGATTGTCCGGCTAGGACCGCAGTTGTTGCCCGGGCCGGATAATCCCTCCCCAGAATTTTTTACAAAGGCAGCCAAGGCGTGTCATGCGGTATGGGGGCGGATTTTCCCCCAAAAAATCTGACTCTAGGGTGGAGCTTTGCCCCGGCCAGATAATCCGGTCCCCACTTGGGCCGGATAATCTGGCCCCAAAAATCTCTAACGGTTGTGTTTTGGCTGGGGGTATAAATACCCCAATTGATCCTTCTGCGAAATCTCTTGATTCATCCGAAAAAGTGTTGTTCTGTTCTTCAAGCTCTCGATGGAAATATCTCCCTTCAACCACCTGAAGGCTCTGAACTTTGGGGAATCGAAGGAGGAGGCTTTGATCCTTGACAACACCAATCAAGCGCACCACTTTCCCTCCATTCACTTGGAGGATCTTTGATCTAGTATTTCTTGTGAATATCTAGATCTTGTGTTTTGGTTATTGATATTACTTGTTCTTATGCCAGCTTGTTGTCATCACAGGAGCCTCCAATTCGGTTGTGGATGTGTGCCTTGCTAGTTGTGTAAAGGCACAGGTTCTCGACTCGAAGGGTACCAATAGTGGAAAGGTGGACCGGGCTTTTTGTGGCGAGATCCATCGGAGAACAGGGTGAGGCCTATTGTGGCGTGGTGGTCTTAGTACCACCCACCCCTCCAACATAGACGTACTTCCCTTAACAAAGAAGGAATTGCGAAAAACAAATCTTGTGTCTCCACATGCTCCACTATGGTTTCCTCGCTCCTCACTTTTACTTGCCTTTACTCGCTTAGTAGTTAGGTTTACATATAGGGAAATTCTTCATAGTTGCATATCTAGAGAATTTACCTTTGCGAACCTAAAATTGAAAAAGTATTAAAATTTGGAGTAGCACCTATTCACCCCCCCTCTAGGTGCCCATACGATCCATTTCAATTGGTATCAGAGCCTTGGCTCTCTATTCGGGCTTAACCGCCTAAGAGAAGTATGGGTACTAAGGGAGATGGAAGTGAGGCTGTGGACAAGGTTATAATGGATGATCTTAAGACGTTGGAAACAACCTTGTTGAAATCCATTGAGACCAAAATGGAAGAGATGCATCAAATGATTACTCGTCTCTCTCCATCTACACCCCACTCCATCTACCTTAGAGGCTACCACTCCGTCTCTAAGGAGAAAGCTAATGCTAACTCCAAGAAAGACGAGTTGGTGAGTGATAAAAATAATGGCTCCTCCTCCAAAAATGGAAGTGGTAAGGAGGACTATAGTGAGGTCTCTCACTTATATTCTCCCAACCCATCAATCCCTCACCCTCGTATAAACAATAGGGGTGATCCACCCAAGCTTTCTACATCTTCATTTAATCAATGGCAATTCTTAATGAAATCTCATATATGTTGTTCGTAAATTGAGCTTTGTAGGATTATTGAAGAAGGACTCCACATTGGATATTTCACCAATTTTACAAGAAGAGAAGTCATGGACAACCAACTCAATGCAACTGCTCTTCACATGATTCAACTTTGTGTGGGTCCCAAGGACATGCCACACATTGAACACTTCAACACTGCAAAAGAAGCTTGGGATGCACTCACTGACCTATTCATTGGAAATGAGAGCATGATAAGGAATATGTATGATGCTATAAGCAATGAAACCGAAGGGTTCTATATATTGGATGGTGAGGACCACGAAGATATGTATAGAAGGCTCAAAGGCATTGCCACTACATTTAGAAAGCATGGTGCCACACATGTTGATGATGCGTGGACCAAGAGGAGGTATGTGAGTGCCCTTATGCCATTTGAGCCCACTGATTTGAAGAGCTTACAATGTCATCACAATTGTCACCAAATGACTTCCAACGAAGTCATGCAAGAAATGGCTACATTCAAAGTTGCGGCAAAGAACACCAAAGTTGACACCACCTCCATGAGTTGTCCCGAGGAGATCAAGCGTGCTCATGGTGAGTACATGGCCTTCTACACAAGATTTTTTTGGAAGAAACCAACCAAAGAAAAATCTAAACTTGAACGCGGGAATGGGTCAAATGGGAGAAAGGAGAATGGTCCAAAGCTAAGAACTTGCTCAATTATGGAGATCGTTTGCACTTTGTAGCTGAATGTCCTTATCAAAGTAGAGAAGACAGTGTGGGTAGGCTCATCCTCAAGAAAAAGTCAAAGGCACCTTGGAAGAATCCATTTGTAAATAAAAACACTCCATACAAGAAGCAACCAAATATTGTTTTGGTAGCACAAGATGAGTACTCATCCGCAAGTGAAGACGAAGAGGATGATGATAGCTCACGGGAGGTGGCTGCAACAGCCACCACATCTACACCTACGTCTCTCTTCGACTCTCCTAACGATAATGTCATCAACAAGAACGTCACTTGCCTTATGGCGAGAGGTTCCGAGGGTTATGCTTATGGTGGATCTAAATGGGTGCTCGATAGTGGATGCACAAGTCATATGACCGGAAGCAAAGATATCATCATGGAGATGAGGCCTAATCATGACCAAATAACCGTCTCCTATGGTGATAAATCAAAGTCAAAGGTATTGGGTCTTGGCAAGGTTGTGGTTGCTCACAATATCTCACTTGTGGATGTCATGCTTGTTGAGACCCTCGGTTACAATTTACTTTATGTTCGTGCCCTTGGTAAGATGGGCTTTGTAGTTTTCATTGATGATGATTTAGTGGTACTCTTGTGGAGCAAGTCTCTAAAGGTCGCTTTCATTGGATACGTCGAAAACGACTTGTATGTGGTGGACTTTTTTGGAAAACCCATTGCAGGTCCGATGTGTCTATTTAGAAATGCCGACGCGGGCTATTTATGGCATCACCGCCTAGCCCACATCAATATGAGAACTTTGCAAAGCCTTCACAAGGGTGGCCACATTCTTGGACTAAAATAAAATGTTTCCTTTGCCAAAGATCATGTTTGCAGGGCGTGTGTTGAAGGAAAAATGCATGACTCTCCCCATCGAAGGAAGACGATTATTTCATCAAAAAGGATCTTGGAGCTCCTACATGTTGATCTCTTTGGTCCACCATCTCATGCAAGTCTCGGTGGAAAGAAATATTGTCTCGTTATTGTCAATGATTACTCAAGATATACATGGGTCTACTTCTTCAAGCTGAAAAGTGAGACTCAACAAACGGTCATTGACTTTGCAAATGAAGTTCAGCGTCAACACAATGTCCCTATATTGGCTATTAGAAGCGACAATGGCTCCGAGTTCAAGAACTACACTCTGAATGGATTCCTAAGTGAAGAGGGGATAATACACCAATATTCGGCTGCATACACCCATCAACAAAATGGTGTAGCCGAGAGGAAAAATCAGACTTTAATGGACATGGCAAGGTCTATGTTGGCTAAATTCAAGTCTCCATACAACTTCTGGGCTGAAGCTATATCCACCACATGTCATTCATCAGACCGGCTTTACCTCCACAAAATCTTGGACAAGACCCCTTATGAGATACTCCCTCCATCCCAAGGCTTAAGGCATATAACTTTTTTTTAAAGTCAAGGCATGTAAAGTTTGACCAAACTTTTAGAAAAAACTATCAAGAACTATTATATTATATAGATACCATGTGAAAATATGTTTCATGATGTATGAAAGGGTATGGATTACGTAGTGTGATTATTAATATTTTTCTCTAAAAACTTGGTCAAACTTTAGTTGGTTTGACTTTTAAAAAAAGTTATATGCCTTAAGCCTTGGGACGGAGGTAGTACTTACCGGTAACAAGCCCAACATTTCGTACTTCTGGGTGTTCGATTGTAAGTGTTTCTTTCTCATTAAAGGAGTTTGTTTATCTAAATTTGAGTCCAAGGCCTTATAAGGTATCTTTGTTGGTTATGGTGTCGAATCCCACACTTATAGAGTCTACAATAAGCTCTCTGGAACTGTTGTAGAATCTCGTAGTGTGGTGTTCGAAGAAAATGGTGGCTCCTATGTGGGGAAAGTTGATGTTTGTGATGTAGATGTTGAAATACCCCAAGATGCCATAATAAGAATGGGCGTGGGATTTTTCTGCCCCACTGAGGAACCCCTTGTGGCGGATTGGGAAGGACAATGCTCTACCCAAGTAGAGCCCTCATCTTCACAAGATCAACAAGCTCCACTTGCTGGAGAAACTACTGCACCAACTCAACAACCTTTTGAAGTTCATCAAGCATCTAAAGAAACTAGGAGTCCTAGGCTAGATTATCCGCTTGAGGCCGGATTATCCGGCCCATCGCCATCAACTGCCAGGAAGGAGAAGGAAGCGCAGGAAGTGACAGAATCTCCTAGGCCGGATTTTCCGCTTAAGGCCTGATTATCCGGCCCAACGCCTTCATCAGCCAGAAATGTCCAGGAAACAGAGGGAGAAGCAGAAAATCCCATGCCGGATTATCCAGCCCCTCCCACGGCCAGATTATACGGTCCTGGAACTTCAACTTAGCAGCCTCATGTTATGGTTGTTGATCAAGATCAAGGGCAAGCCTCTCCATCATTTGTCCGGGCTGAACATACGATTGATCATGGTCAAGACGAAGGTCCTAATGATGAAGAAATCCCTCCAAGAAACAACAAGGAGATTGAAATTCATCGCAAAGCTCGGGCTTATAGGAATCTTGAACTTCGAGGGCATACACTCGATAAAGTTGTAGGCAACCTAAGAAGGAGGGTGTCCACAAGAAGGGAGCTTGCAAGCTTTAGTGATCATCAAGCTCATATTTCTATGGTAGAACCTAAAAAGGTCTTTGAATCCCTTAAAGATCCATATTGGGTTATTGCTATGCATGAAGAACTAAATAATTTCAAGCACAACAAGGTCTGGAAATTAGTAGAGAAGCCCAAAGATTATCGCAATGTTATCGGCACCAAGTGGATTTTCAAGAACAAACAAGATGAGAATGGAATTATTGTAAGAAACAAGGAAAAATTGGTAGCACAAGGGTCCTCTCAAGTGGAAGGCATCGACTTTGGTGAAACTTATGCTCCCGTGGCTCACCTTGAGTCTATTTGTATCCTTCTTGCTTATGCAACTAATGGCCCAAAATATATCGAGCTCATTGGGGAACCCCAAGAGGAAGGTATGATGAGCACATCAGCAAGTTTTCCCTCAGTTATGAAACCAAGGTTTAATTGAACCAGTAGGAGCAAGGAAATACCCCAAAGGTGTTGCTAGCTGAACTTTGGCAGGGCGCACTACCGGTGCCAGCGGCAACGTGGAGACCTGCACAACACAACCATAGAACTCTGTCCCCAACTTGCGATGAGGTTGTCAATCTCACCGGTTTTGCTGAAAACAAAGGATTAAATGTATCGAGTGGAAGAAAGTAATAGTTTGCAGAAAGTAAACACAAAGCAGTAAACAATTAATTGTAGATTGATGGTAAAAGAAAGGACCGGGGTCCATAGTTCACTAGAGGTGGCTCTCCTTAAGATAGATAACACGTTGGGTGAACAAACTACAGCGGGGCAATTGACAAACATCGAGAAAGCATACAAGCATATACTACTCATCTTGACTCCTTTGAGACTTGATTGAGCATTACAACATTATACATAGACTGTAATCCAACTACATCTATGACTAATAATCCACCTTCAGGCTATCATCCGAACCCCCTCCAATATTAAGTTGCAAGCAACGAATAATTGCATTACGAATTGCGTGTAAAAATAAACAATATGATTGTTCTATGATCAAAGGATTGTTGTTTTCTCCCTAGTAGCAACAACACATCTAGTACCTTAGAGATTTCTGTCACTTCCCCAGATTACCAGAGGCATCAACCCACTATCGAGCATAAATACTAACTCTTGGAGTTGCTAGCATCTACTTGGCCAAGATAGCTACTAACAACGGAAAGCATGCAAGATCACAAATAACAAAGACATGATAGAATCAATAATCAATCTGAAATAGCATCTCAATATCCATCGGATCCCTGCAAACACAACATGCAGAATTACAAATAGATGATATTGATCATGAACGGAGATCATAAGATCTAAACATGATAGCACAAAGGAGGAGAACCAGCCATCTAGCTACTACATGGACCCATAGTCCAGAGATGAACTACTCACGCATCACACCGGAGGCTTGCATGATGATGAAGAAGGCCTCCAGGGTGAATTCCGCTCGGTGGTGCCGGGAAGAGCTTTAGATCCCTCCCGATCTAGGGATGGAGATGACGGCGGCTACAGACTCTTTCATGGAATTTTGATCGGGTCCTTAGGGTTTTCGTATCAGAGGTAACTTATAGGCGGAAGGAGAGGCCGAGGGGGTGCCTTGGGCGGCCAGACCACCCCCTGGTGCGGGTCAGGCCTGGCCGCACGACCAGGTAGTGTGGCCGGGCCCTAGTCCCTCTCCGTCTCGTATTCTGGCTCCAGGTGTCCCTCGGTGAAAAACTGACTTTGGCTTTTGTCCCATCCAATTCCGAGAATATTCATTTTCTGACTTTCCTGGAACCAAAAACAATGTAAAACAGTGGCAATCGTGGCTCTTGTTAATAGGTTAGTCCAAGAAATCATATGAAAAGTACTCCAAAGTGTGGACAAAACACAAGAAAGTAGATAAAACCAAGCATGGAACATCAAAAATTATGGATACGTTTGCAACTTATCAGCAACCCATCATAACTTTAAATTACAGCAAATGGATGTTAAGAGTGCATTTCTTAATGGTCATCTACATGAGTTGGAATATGTAAAGCAACCCCCGGGTTTCAAGGATCCCAATTTCCCGAACCATGTCTACAAACTCGATAAGGCGCTCTATGGCCTTAAACAAGCCGCACATGCATGGTATGAGCATCTTAAAGAGATTTTGTTAGACCGTGGCTTCGAGGTTGGGCAAATCGATCCCACTCTTTTACTAAGAAGGTTAAGAGGGATCTCTTTGTATGGCAACTATATGTAGATGACATTATCTTTGGCTCTACTAATAAAGCTTTTAATGATGAATTTTCAAAGCTTATGACTGACATGTTTGAGATGTGTATGATGGGGGAATTACAGTTGTTTCTTGGATTTGAGATCAAACACCTTAGAGAAGGAACCTTCATTAATAAATCAAAATACATCCAAGGAATGCTCAAGAGGTTCAAGATGATGGATCTTAATGGCGATGTTACACCAATGTAAACTAAATGCCATCTTGAACTCAATCCCAATGTAAAGATGTGGACCAAAAGGTATACCTCTATGCATCTAGACCCGATATTATGTTGAGTGTAGGTGTGTGTTCAAGGTACCAAGCGGCTCCTAAAGAAAGCCACTTGGTGGCGGTCACGAGAATCTTTTGATATTTGGTTCATTCCCCCAATTTTGGTTTATGGTATCCCAAGGGCTCCAATTTCTCTCTATGTGGTTATACAGATTCTGATTGGGCTGGTAACAAGGATGATAGGAAGTCAACTTCTGGAGCTTGTCAATCCTTGGGAAGATCTTTGGTATGTTGGTCTTCGAAGAAACAAAATTGTATATCTCTATCCACCGCTGAAGCCAAGTATGTGGCTACTACTAGTGCATGCACTCAACTCTTATGGATGAGGCAAACTTTAAAGGAGTACGGTGTCAATTGTGACAAAGTTCCTCTTTTGTGTGATAATGAGAGTGCTATTAAAATTGCTTATAATCTAGTGCAACATACGAGGACAAAGCATATTGAGATTCGCAATCACTTTATTCGGGATCATGTTGCTCGTGGTGATATTGATCTATGCTTTGTGAGCATGAAGAACCAACTTGCTGATATTTTCACGAAGCCACTTGATGAAGCAAGGTTTTGTTATTTGATGAGTGAGCTAAATATCGTGGATTCAAGGAGCTTGTCTTGATTACTCATGCATACCCACTTACATCTCTTCCTTTATTTGGTTTAGGTGTGGGCATAAATATAGGGGGAGTGTGGTCCTCATTGATTGGGCTAACCCTCCCCCCATAATGCCGAAAGCAAGAAAGGTCATTTCTCTTAATATCATTTTGTGATATGTGATCTTATTGATGAGTATTGGTCATGAACCCAAGATACATCTTCACGGTGTCATACCATTCACTCCAACATGGTGGCTTGGGCCACTGCCCTCTTCTTTGAGAAGAGTTGGTTCCTTATGGTTCTCTTTGGATTTTCTTGCATATCTTGTGTTCTTATGGAAAACACACTCAATTTTGGCTTTTATTTGATTTGACTCTTACAATCTTAGGTGTGTAGTACCAAATCAGTTTGGTTGTCTAAACCCAAGCCTCTCCCAATCCCCAAACCATCTATCTCTTGCACACAAGTCCTTTGTTTCTCTTATGGGTTTTTGTTTGGGGTTTGCGGGCCTGAACCTGTGTTCAACAGAAATTCAGAGAAGGGCCGGATTATCCGCCCCTAGTGGGGTCCGGATAATCCGCCCCTGGCGGTTTTTGTCTACTAAGGGCAAGGAGATGGGAGGAAGGGCTCAAACAGAGCAGCACTTCCACCCCGACCCATGCCTCTCACCCAGCCACCGCTTGCCACCCTGTAACACCCTCGAATTGGCCCTATGCAAGTTTTAGCGCTTCCCACCAAAACCGCATAGAAACGATTCAAGGACGCCCACCAGGTACTTGCGTGCGGGTGGAAAACGAAGTAATATCTATACACAATAGTCCACGATGGAACCCATAGAACATATATATATATATATACAGCAACGACTCACTGAGTCAAGAATATAGATATACAGTACAAATATCCAAATCACCTTAAAAACGATACAGTATCCAAGTACGGATAAGAAGCAAATTGAGCTAAGAGCCCTGAAGAATAACCAATAGCATCCATAACCCTGCCCAGGCCAAGCCGGAAGGGTAACCCTGCTAACGATTTCGATCTCAAACCTGCTAAAACAAAAGGGGTGCCGACAAAGGGCAAAGGAAAAAGAGGAGCGCCAAGATCGAGGCAAGACACGGCCGAGGCTAGAATTCGGCGGCTCTCTCCTACATAGGTATGGTGGGCTGAAGCGGCAGTGAAGCATGCACTAAACAATCTATAGAGACTCGATTCAACTGTCGGCGATTAGAGAGGGATAAGAACGACCTATTCGGATCCAACCTAATAGTAACACCAAAACATACCCATCCTGGTATTTCCCCCTCGAGACCACACGAGGAAGTCAAACCGAGGAACTCACACAGTTGGCAATTTTATTCATTCCATTATAGTTGAAGCACTTACTAGTCAGATATAGATAGCATGAGTCATCCTGATAGCATAAGTAGTGGGCAGTTTTAGTTAACCATTCAGTTGTAGTTGCAGTACTTACTAGTCAGATACAATTAGCATGTGACATCCCAAACCCAGCAGTTGTTGGCACTTTTATTTCATTCCATTGGAGTTGCGATACTTACTAGGCAGGTATAACATGACACGATACACCCCAGTTCCACCAGCTATTGGCACTTTTATTATCCATTCCATTGTAGTGAAGCTGATTACTAGTCACATATTAAGTCAAATTTATAGCACTACTTTAGTTATGCTTGTCTATGATCGAGATGCTCCAAGTCGTCCATAACCATGACACGGCTTTAGAAGATTTACCATAGGGTGCACAAATAGCAACACACACACGATCAAACTCGGAAAACCAAATCAAAACCCAACAAGGCTTTCACGACAAAGCAATCACAGGATTCATAAAATATTTCAGGGGCCACCCCATTAAGCTACCCGCAACAATGTTGGCCAGCTCCGAGACAGACCCAAGGTTTGTGACGACGTCTGTAAACGACTGGAACCCGAAAGTGTGACTGGGCTTGTCGATACCGTGAAAACGTGGCACGATCCAAAACACTACAGGTGCTCCACCACAATCTTAAATAAAGCAGTAAATCATGGCATAAGTACAGAATAGTAATAAAGCCCCAAACTAGTTTGTGGCCCCAAGAAATAAGAAATGAATCAAGCTCTAGCTAAGGGGGATTCATAGAGTCTCCCGTATGTGGATAGTGCGAATAGTCAAGGAACAGATATCAAGTACTCGGGGCCTGCGGGACACAAGTGGACATGAAAAACCAAATAGCATATATTGCCCACCAGTGCCTCTTTCATTAGTTATCCCAGCAATTTAATAGTTGTATTTAAAGTCATGATCCTCTCCACCGTAAAGCATATGACAACATTCCAACAACTGTGTGGTACTTCACGACACGGGATCGCACCTGAGCAAGCGACTACGACTCACAAGACTATCTATCTACCAAACAACAGGTAACAGGAGGTGTCCAAGGCAATATAAAGGCTGCACGGAATATATCTGGTACGGAACACTAAAACATCGCGACACGGATAGCAATAGATCAACAGGAGGAAATAAACTATAAATGCAGAATAGGTAGAAAGGGGGAGAATGCTCGCCTGGAAAACATAGCCGACGATTCATATCCAAAGAACTTACCGATACTCGCATCAACTCATCGGCCTAATTCGCGAAGAACCAAAGCACTAAAAGAAACACCGGATGCACTATTTAATATTACGACAGAAGATCGGCATGATGCATATATGATGTATTACATGGCACAGATGCAATGTGACTAGGCAATATTAAGCGGAACTAGGGTTCCGACATTTAATTAAATGGTTCAAGTTATTTAGATACCCCGCAAATTTAAATGTTGTATTAACAAGGCAAAACATGTCATCGGTTCGCTACACAAATTTAAATGGAGCCAAGATATGACTAGAAAAGCCTACATATGGTCTCCATATTTAATTATTAGGTGAGTCGACAAAATACCCCAAACCACATGATATGAATGCATTCATGAACAATTGTATGCAACAGGTAGATATCATTTATTATAAAAATATGGGTCTCGGAAAGGGGATCACCCATTAGGGGTCGAAGATCTTGGTGTTCCGACGGTTCGACGGGGTTCGGTCTTGGGGATCGGTCTTCAAATCTTGGTTCAGGGTCTTGAACATCGGATTCGTGTCGAAGCACTTGTCGTTCGGGAAGAAGAGCTTGGTGGTCCTCGGGTTCGGACTTCGCCTCCGGGAACAGGGTCTTGGCATCCATGGTCTTCAGGTCCGGGTTCAGGGGTCTTCGGGATCCGTGAAGGAGTTCTCGGTTCTCCGTGAGGGTGCTCTTGGGGTACGGTCTCCGTGAAGGGGTTCTAGGTGGACGATCTAGGCGGAACACGAAGGTTCTCGGCTTGCGACGGTTCATCTCTAGAAGCTCTTGTCATTGGGATGGCTTTCGTCATCTTGGCATGGTACATACTTGATCACCAACATAATTGTTGTATCGGTGGTTTTAATTGGAGCACTTGAGAAGTAGCGAAGATTCTGTGTGCAGAACACCAGAGAACTTGTGGTTGTTAGCTACCATGGACAAACAAGCGGCAAGATTGATATCGAGATGCAAGCACACATACACCAAAGCTAGCTTTGTAGCTGACCCGCAACATAACACAAACACTGAAGATCAACGGGGACGCATGGATGGAAGGTGTTGCAGGGGGACAAGGTACGAGAGACAAGTACCACAAGGACGCAATAAAGGGTCGAGGCGACAGTGTCGAGCGGACACATGGCCAGGAGATGGCAGCGGCGGTTCGAGGAGGAACACGGTAGAGGTGGCTCCTCCCTGGGCTTGCCGCGCTCGCGTGGGAGGAGAGCGACAGCTAGACCCAAAGCCGGCGGCGGCGTAGAGGAGTGCGCAACGAGAAAGTGGGGCGCCTGGCAGCGCTGCGACCGTGGCTAGTGCTAGGAGGAGCCGGGGAGGTCGAGTGCGGAGGTCGGCGAAGACGGGGCCGAGGATGGCGGCCGGCGAGGCCTCGCGGATGCAGAGGGGCACATGGCGGCGGCGCGCGTCTGGGAAGGAGGGGACACAAGAGGAGGGCGAGGCCATAGACGCGAGCGAGTGCTCAGGAGAAGGATGCGAGGTCCGTGGCGATGGGGATGAGGGGATCGATCTGGTCGCTAGAGAATTGGGTCGTTTCCACCACGAGGGTCTCGTGCATGCAGGTGTGGCTGAGTGTATGCGTGACCAGTGCGTTGTGTGGCTCTATGGCTCGCTGGGTCAGGGTGCGGTGCAGGGCTAGGTGTAGCGCGAGCGGGACTAGGGTGGCTCGCGGCTGGCGGCAGGGCGTGCTACGCTGGGGAATTAGGGTTTAGGTCGTGGGGTGGTAGTTGGCTGGCTGCTGGGCTTTTGGGCCTGACAGCTGGCTGACTCCCCCACAAAACATTTATTTTATTCGTTTTATTTTTAAAGAGGTTTTTATAAATAGCTTTTAGACAAATAAAAGATCCGAAAAAAGACCGGGATTTTGATTCGAAAAAAGATGGGGGATATTTTATAAAACAAAACTAGGATTTTAGAAAATAGTTTTAGGCAAACATATGCATGATGATGACGATGCTCAAATGCAATGTGGCATGATGACATGAGCATGCAATCATGATGATGCACAAAAATAAAACAACACGCGATTTTCTAGTAGTGGTTTTATCGGGGTGCTACAATTCGACACCACTAACAATGGATCTCGCCCTCGAGATCCGCCTCATGGTATGGGAAAGAAGGCTGACGGTCGGACTCTTCTCCCTTTGTGTAGATCCTCTCGACAACACTAACAAAGATTCTTGCTCCATCTTTAAATTGGCGACACCACCAACAAGGGATCGTTGCTCACGTTTGTTGAGGGACACTCCGGATAAGCAAAGTACGAAGGCAGAGGTATCAAAAATAAGGCCACCTTTAACTGCCGTAAGAGGAGAGAATCAGTGCCATCTAATCCACTTCAATGTACGAGAGCGAATAGAATGAGTAGTCGGCATGGGGGCCAATCCATCACGCACCCAAACTATTACTCCACACATTTAGTAGAAAAGCGTGCAACCCATTCTTAGAATTTAGACTGAAGATCTTCACAAACGATATCCGGAGACGAAGGAGTGATGCAGACTCTTTATCAGGTCTAGCATCGATGATGTCGTCGCGTTGGAAACACAAGAAGATACAAAGAAAAGATTTCAATGGATTTTGATCCACCAAAAGGTACAACAGATGAAGGGCTACTCCGATGGCACGAAGATCGGATGTGGAAACACCGTTATAAGAGGAAGGAATCGAAACCCTGAAGGTACGTGAAAACCCAACCACGAGAATTCCTGGACTCGAAGAAAAGGTAAGAGAGCAAATTCAAAACACGCAGAGGTAAGAGAAGAATAGCAGAGGGGTAAGGACTAAAATAGACCTACTCAGATCTATCCAACCGATTTTGCAAAAATAGTTTTGACACTCTACAACGTCCGTTATCTAGGTTATCCTACAGGCTGGACCAGTGGGGTATCGCAACTACTGAGCTCTGATACCACTTTGTAACACCCTCGAATCAGCCCTATGCAAGTTTTAGCGCTTCCTGCCAAACCCGCATAGAAACGATTCAAGGACGCCCACCAGGCACTTGCGTGCGGGTGGAAAATGAAGTAATATCTGTACACAATAGTCCATGATGGAACCCACAGAATATATATATATATATATACAACAACGACTCACTGAGTCAAGAATACATATATATAGTACAAAGATCCAAATCACCTTGAAAACGATACAGTATCCAAGTACGGATAAGAAGCAAATTGAGCTAAGAGCCCTGAAGAATAACCAATAGCGTCCATAACCCTGCCCAGGCCAAGCCGGAAGGGTAACCCTGCTAACGACGTCGATCTCAAACCTGCTAAAACAAAAGGGGTGCCGACAAAGGGCAAAGGAAAAAGAGGAGCGATTACAAGCGAGGCTAGAATTCGGCGGCTCTCGCCTACATAGGTATGGTGGGCTGATGCGGCAGCGAAGCATGCACTAAACAATCTATAGAGACTCGATTCAACTGTCGGCTATTAGAGAGGGATAAGAAAGACCTATTCGGATCCAACCTAATAGTAACACCAAAACATACCCATCCTAGTATTTCCCCCTCGAGACCACACGAGGAAGTCAAACCGAGGAACTCACACAGTTGGCAATTTTATTCGTACCATTATAGTTGAAGCACTTACTAGTCAGATATAGATAGCATGAGTCATCCTGATAGCATAAGTAGTGGGCAGTTTTAGTTAACCATTCAGTTGTAGTTGTAGTACTTACTAGTCAGATACAATTAGCATGTGACATCCCAAACCCAGCAGTTGTTGGCACTTTTATTTCATTCCATTGGAGTTGCGATACTTACTAGGCAGGTATAACATGACACGATACACCCCAGTTCCACCAGCTGTTGGCACTTTTATTATCCATTCCGTTGTAGTGAAGCTGATTACTAGTCACATATTAAGTCAAATTTATAGCACTACTTTAGTTATGCTTGTCTATGATCGAGATACTGTGCTCTAAGTCGTCCATAACCGCGGACACGGCTTTTAGAAAGATTTACCCTGCAGGGGTGCACAAATAGCAACACACACACGATCAACCTCGGAAAAACCAAATCAAAACCCAACGAGGCTTTCACGACAAAGCAATCACAGGATTCATAAAATATTTCAGGGGGCCACCCCATTAAGCTACCCGCAACGAAGTTGGCTGGCTCCGAGACAGACCCAAGGTTTATGACGACGGCTGTAAACGACTGGGAATCCGAAAGTGTGACTGGGCTTGTCGATACCGCGAAAATGTGGCACGATCCAAAACAGTACAGGTGCTCCACGCACAATCTTAAATAAAGCAGTAAAGCATGTCATAAGTATAGAATAGTAGTAAAGCCCCAAACTAGTTTGTGGCCCCAAGAAATAAGAAATGAATCAAGCTCTGGCTAAGGGGGATTCATAGAGTCTCCCGTATGTGGATAGTGCGAATAGTCAAGGAACAGGTATCAAGTACTCGGGGCCTGCGGGACACAAGTGGACATGAAAAACCAAATATCATATATTACCCACCGGTGCCTCTTTCATTAGTTATCCCATCAATTTAATAGTTGTATTTAAAGTCATGATCCTCTCCACCGTAAAGCATATGGCAACATTCCAACAACTGTGTGGTACTTCATGACACGGGATCGCACCTGAGCAAGCGACTACGACTCGCAAGACCATCTATCTACCAAACAACAGGTAATAGGAGGTGTCCAAGGCAATATAAAGGCTGCACGGAATATATCTGGTACGGAACACTAAAGCATCGCGACACGGATAGCAATAGATCAACAGAAGGAAATAAACTATAAATACAAAATAGGTAGAAAGGGGGAGAATGCTCGCCTGGAAAACATAGCCGACGATTCATATCCGAAGAACTTGCCGATACTCGCATCAACTCATCGGCCTAATTCGTGAAGAACCAAAGCACTAAAAGAAACACCGGATGCACTATTTAATATTACGACAGAAGATCGGCATGATGCATATATGATGTATGACATGGCACAGATGCAATGCGACTAGGCAATATTAAGCGGAACTAGGGTTACGACATTTAATTAAATGGTTCAAGTTATTTAGATACCCCGCAAATTTAAATGTTGTATTAACAAGGCAAAACATGTCATCGGTTTGCTACACAAATATAAATGGAGCCAAGATAAGACTAGAAAAGCCTACATATGGTATCCATATTTAATTATTAGGCGAGTCGACAAAATACCCCAAACCTCATGATATGAATGCATTCATGAACAATTGTATGCAACAGGTAGATATCATTTATTATAAAAATATGGGTCTCGGAAAGGGGATCACCCATTAGGGGTCGAAGATCTTGGTGTTCCGACGGTTCGACGGGGTTCGGTCTTGGGGATCGGTCTTCAAATCTTGATGGTACAAAGAGTAATCAACACCGAGAAAGTTTCCCCTATGAACTATGCAAGATTCAACGCAATTGTTACAGCAATATGGAGATGGTGATGAGGGTGCTGATGGTGATGATGGTGGTGGTGATGATGATGATGATCCCGATGAAGTCCAGCTTGATGGTGGTGTTGATGGCGACGATCTCCCCTCTCCAGGAAGGAATTCCCCTGGCAAAAATCTGTCTGCTGGAGAGATCTTTCTCTCTCGGTGTTTTCCACCCCGCAGAGGCGGCGGAATCTTTCTGTGGTCGCTCCCCTCGAGTCTTAGGGTTTCGGGAGGATGATATACGCTAGAGGGGAGAGGCTGGAGTGGGCCAGGGCAGCCACAACACTCCCTGGCGCGGCCTAGGCCTGCCTGCGCCATGGGGTGGTGTGGGCCCCCTGTGGCCCACCTCCACTCCATCTTCTGGCATCCTGAGTCTTCTGGAAAAATAGAATTTTCCGTATATTTTCCTGGATTTTCTGATCTTCGCGAATTTTGCCTCCAAACAACACCTTTTCCATCAGAATCCTGACTACAACGGTCCATGCTCCAAAAGTCACCAACCATGCAAAAATAGCTAAAATAACATAAGTATCACCTCTCAATACGAAATATATCAATGAATAATAGCGAATTAAGACATAGAATAGTGATGAAAAATGGACGTATCAGTAACTCCCTCACTATCATCTTTTGTATAGATGTTGTTGGTTGTTGGTGGAACTTGGTCTAGAAGTCGCCTTGTGTTCCATATTCATGCTAGAAATTGTAGACTTGCAATACTTGTGCCCGATCTACATTGATGTATTGGATCTGGGGCAGTTCTGAAATTTTCGCCAGGGCCGGATTATCCGGCCTGGAAGGTTTGCCCCTGGTTTAGAATTTCCTAGAGTCATGCATCATGTAGTCTTGACTTGTGGATTGTTTTTCTGTTGTTTCTGCATTCTTCCTAGACTTGTGTGTGTGTGTGCTTATCTACTTGTTATCCATCTTATTTGTTTCACAGGTGGTTCTCGTGTTACTCAAACATATAAGCGCCATCCTCGTGCTCGCTATTTCAGGTCTGACGGTGAAGGAGATCTTATTGACGAGGTTGAGTTGCACAGACGCTCGCGAGAGATTAAAAGAATGGTTGAACGTGCTAGGGAAGAAAAGGCCACTCGGGCAAGTTCCAAGAGGAAGGGTAAGCAAACCAGGGTCAACTATAAGCAGATGGACATTATTACTTACTCTTCTATTCGCCACCGTGATATGTATGATGAGGCTGAGCAAGATGAAAACCTTGGGGATTCCTGTTTCTGGTGCGCTGATCACAAGTTCATCTTTGAGGATGTCTGTTCCTCCCTGAAGATTCACCCTATGCGTCCCATGGTTATTATTGAGGCCAAGGAGAAGCCCCATCTAGTTGATGCGTTGGTTGTGGTTGAACGGATGGGGCTGCACCATCTCATGTCCCTCCAGTGCTCCTATGACTCCGCAGTGGTGAAGCAATTCTTCTCAACTCTTGTGATTTGTGTTGATGAACAACAGACTATGAAGTGGATGACTGGTGACACCCTTATTCAGGCTGATTTCAGGGTTTTCTCTCAGGTGCTTGGCTATTGATACATTGCAAATGTATCTATAATTTTTGATGTTCCATGCTTGGTTTTATCCACTTTCTTGTGTTTTGCCCACACTTTGGAGTACTTTCATATGATTTCTTGGGCTAACCTATTAACAAGAGCCACAATGCCAGCTTCCTGTTTTCTGCTGTTCTTGGTTCCAGGAAAGTCAGAAAATGAATATTCTCAGAATTGGACGAGACAAAAGCCAAAGTGCCTATTTTTTCGGAAGTCATCAGATGCCAGAATACGAGACGGAGAGGGGCCAGAGGCCAGCCACACCACCTGGCCGCGCGGCCAGGCTTGGCCCGCGCCAGGGGGTGGTGTGGTGGCCCCTGGCACCCCCTCGGCCTCTCCTTCCGCCTATAAGATGCCCTCGAGACGAAAACCCTTGGGGCTCGATCAAAAATCCACGAAAGAGTTTGTAGCTGCCGTCATCTCCATCCCTAGATCGGGAGGGATCTGAAGCTCTTCGCGGCACCCTGCCGGAGAGGGGATTTCACCCTAGAGGCCTTCTTCATCACCATGCAAGCCTCCGGCGTGATGCATGAGTAGTTCATCCTTGGACTACGGATCCATGTAGTAGCTAGATGGATGGTTCTCCTCCTTTGTGCCTTCATGTTTAGATCTTGTGAGCTCCTTTCATGATCAAGATCATTTATTTGTAATTCTGCATGTTGTGTTTGCGGGGATCCGATGGATATTGAGATTCTATTTCAGATTGATTATTGATTCTATCATGTCTTTGTTATTTGTGATCTTGCATGCTTTCCGTTGTTAGTAGCTATCTTGGCCAAGTAGATGCTAGCAAATCCAAGAATTAGTAATTATGCTCGATAGTGGGTTCATGCCTCTAGTAATCTTGGGAAGTGACAGAAATCTCTAAGTACTAGATGTGTTGTTGCTACTAGGGAGAAAACAACAATCCTTTGTTTATAGAACAATCGTATTGTTTACTTTACACGCAATTCGTAAAGCAATAATCTGTTGCTTGCAACTTAATACTGGAGGGGGTTCGGATGATAACCTGAAGGTGGATTATTAGTCATAGATGCAGTTGGATGGCGGTCTATGTATAACGTTGTAATGCCCAATCAAGTTCCAAATGAGTCAAGATGATTAGTATATGCATGTATTGCTTTCTCGATGTTTGTCAATTGCCCCGCTGTAATTTGTTCACCTAGCATGTTATCTATCTTAAGGAGAGCCACCTCTAGTGAACTATGGATCCCGGTCCTTGTATTTTTCTTTACATACAATCTATAATCTTTTACTGCTTTGTGTTTACTTTCTGCAAACTTTTACTTCTTTCCATTCGATACGTTTAATCCTTTGTTTTCAGCAAAACACGGTGAGATTGACAACCTCATCGCAAGTTGGGGACAAAGTTATGTGGTTGTGTTGTGCAGGTCTCCACGTTGCTACTAGCACCGGTAGTGCGCCCTGCCAAGGCTCAGCTAGCAACACCTTTGGGGTGTTTCCTTGCTCCTACTGGTTCGATTAAACCTTGGTTTCATAACTAAGGGAAACTTGTTGCTGTGCTCATCATAACTTCCTCTTGGGGTTCCCAACGAGCTCTACATCAACACCGCACCAGCACTTTTCTGGCGCCATATACAGAGCCATCAAGCATTTTTCTGGCGCCGTTGCCGGGGATTCAAGGACATCTTCACAAGGGGAGTCCCTCATAACAATCTCTTTACTTTGTTATTTTTGTTTTGCTTAGTTTCTTTTTGCTTTGTTTGCTTGTTTCTTTATCAAAAACACAAAAAAATTAGTTTTACTAGTTTTCTTTCTTATTTGAAAACCCAAAAAAATGACTACTCTTGAAAACACTAAGTTGTGTACTTCACTAGCACCAACAACAATGATTTTATGAGCACACATATTGCTCCACCTGTGCCTGAACATACTTTCTTTGAGATAAAACCTGCTTTGCTCAATCTTGTTATGAGAGAACAATTTTCTAGTATCGGTAATGAAGATGCTGCTGCCCATCTAAATAACTTTGTTGAACTTTGTGAGACGCAAAAGCATAGGGATATAGATGGTGATATTATTAAGCTGAAATTGTTTCCTTTCTCTTTGAGAGGAAAAGCTAAAGAATGGTTGAATTCCTTAACTAGGAATAGTATTGATTCTTGGACTAAGTGCAAAGATGCTTTCATTGGAAAATACTATCCACCTGCTAAGATTATATCTATGAGAAGTGAAATAATGAAGTTTAAACAATCTGATAATGAACATGTTGCTCAAGCTTGGGAAAGAATGAAATCTTTGGTAAAGAATTGTCCCACTCATGGACTAACTGCTTGGATGATCATCCAAACTTTTTATGCAGGATTGAACTATTCTTCAAGGAACCTATTGGATTCTGCTGCTGGAGGTACCTTTATGACCATTACTTTGGGTGGTGCAACAAAGCTTCTGGATAATATGATGGTTAACTATTCTGAATGGCATACTGAGAGAGCTCCACAAGGTAAGAAGGTAAATTCTGTTGAGGAAACCTCTTCCTTGAGTGATAAGATTGATATTATTATGTCTATGCTTGTTAATGGGAAAGCCCATATTGATCCAAATAATGTTCCTTTAGCCTCTTTGGTTGCTCAAGAAGAGCAAGTTGATGTGAACTTCATAAGAAATAACAATTTTGGTAATAATGCTTATAGGAGTAATTTTGGTAACAACAATTATAAGCCATATCCTCCCAACAATGGTAATTCTTATGGAAGTTCCTACAATAATAATAGGAGTGCTCCCTCTGAACTTGATGTTATGCTCAAAGACTTTATTAGTAAGCAAACTGCTTTCAATAAAACTATTGAGGAAAAACTCTCTAATGCTGAAAGAAATATAGCATCTTTGGCTAAAGCTCAATCTTCTTTAAATAAAATGGCTGCTAAACCTGAAACTAATGATAATCCCTTTGCATCTACTAATGCTATACAAGTAAGAATTGATGAAAATGCTAGACTATTAGCTGAATTACATGCTAAGTGGGAAAGAGAAGATGAAATTGCTAGAAACATTAGTGTTTCCACTATCACCACCACTAGTGTTGAGGCTAGTAATAGTTCTACTACTTTAGATGATAAATTTGATTTTAATCTTGATGGTTGCAACATCTCTGAAGTTATTAAGTTCCTACAAAAGCTTGCTAAAAGTCCTAATGCTAGTGCTATGAACATGGCCTTTACAAAACACATTACTGATGCTCTCATAAAGATTAAAGAAGAAAATATGAAACATAAAGCTTCTATTCCTATAAAACAAGAAGATGGTTGGGAACCCATCATTAATATGAAAGTGAATGACTTTGATTTCAAAGCTTTATGTGATCTTGATAGTAGTGTTTCTATTATGCCTAGAAGGATTTATGATATGCTTGATTTGCCTCCACTTGAGGATTGTTATTTGAATGTCCCACTTGATGATAATGCTAAAAAGAAACTCATGGAGAGTCTTAATGATGTTCTTATTATGGTTAACAATGCCTATGTCCCCGTTGATTTCTATGTTTTGGATGTTGAATGCAATGCTTCTTGTCCTATTACTTTGGGAAGACCTTTTCTTAGAACTGTTGGTGCCATCATTGACATGAAAGAAGGCACCATTAAATATCAACTCCCACTCAAGAAAGGTATACAACACTTCCCTAAGAAGAGAGAGAAGATCTCTTTTTCTTCTCCTATGAAAACAAAATTTGGTCTTAATGCTTCTTCATTTGAGAACACTTATTCTTTTTCTTGCTTCTTATGCCTAACTTAAAAGCGTTAAAGAAAATTACTTATTAGGAGATAACCCAAAAGTTTTAGATGAGTCTTGGAAGTTATTACTTCAGTAATAACCGCTCCTTATCCTTTTTATTTGCTTTTTGTGCCAAGAGTAACCTCTAATGAGAGAGAAGTAATGATTGGGAAAGTTGCTGTCCCGAAACAAATTTCTGTGCTTCACCGTAAAAATTCGTGTAAAATCTCTGAACGTCTTTTTGAGGCGTGAATTTTTTTGCTTATGCCCCAGGTTGTTATCTAACTTTCGTTAGTTCACCACTTTTTGATTTGAGTAACAGAAGGTCTTCGAAAAAATTCGTCTTTACCTGCTGGTCTGTTTTGACAGATTTCTGCCATTTTCTGCATTTCCTTCTTGTTGGTTCCTCTTTGAGTTCTTTTGGGGAATTGAGCTTTTTAAGGGAAGTTCTACAGTATATAGTGTTCTAATGGAAGTTTATTTGGTGTTAGAACTGAACCTTAAGATTTATTTATCTTGAGTGCACTAATCTTGCTAATAAAGATTGTGTGAAGTTTTGTATGAAGGAAAAATTTCAGGTGTATGGAAGGAATGAATAATGAGATGAAGGATGGACTAAAGCTCAAGCTTAGGGATGCCACGCATGTCACCCCAAGAAATATCCAAGAAGTACAAGCGTCAAAGCTTGGGGATGCCCAAGGCATCCCCTTCTTCATCAATAAAAATCCCAGGTTTCTTCCAAACGCTTCCTTTTTATTGTTTCATGCACAGTTGAGTTGTTCTTGGAGCGTCTTATTATTCGTTTTCGTTTTGGTTTTTCGTTTTCTTTTGTTTTCTTAGTTTTCTGAATAAATTGGTTGGACCCCCTCTTTCATACATTGGTTTGCAAATAGTTTGGTTTGGTTTGGAAAAGAGTAGGAAAGTTCATGCTTATGTGGTAAAAAGAGCTTGTTTTGACTATGGCATATGCTTTGTCATGCCATGCTTGATATTGTTTTGGCTTTATGCTTAGTATTTTTGGCTGTAGCATGACTTGTTATAAACAATTGAGATTTCTTAATGTGCCTTGGATGAATCATGTGTTGTTTTAGCATATTAAAGCATAGTATAGTGATATTCTCCTTTGATGCTTTATTTGGGTTGACTTGGCACATGCTCATACCATGTTATGACTATCTCAAGTAACCATAGCCTTTATGATCCTTTAGTTTTCAACTTGTAGAATCACTTTATGCTTTGATCAATGATGTTTTGTCGCTCTACATGATTATGGCCATTATTGCTCTCTTAGTTTGTCGCTCCCAGTCTTTTGCTAGCCTCCACAACCAAGTATGAGTTCCACTCATGCATCCAACTTCCTAAACCAAGTTATTCCAAAGAGTCCACCATACCTACCTACTAGCTTATGCTATTCTAAGTATATTCATGCTTTTGTTTACCTTCCAAATTAAACTTGTTATGAGAAAACTAGTGATTAAAGCTCTCACGAACTTGATGGCACACTTTACTTTTCTTGCCCTTAATAAACTTGAACCATTGTGTCGTCTATGTTGTATATGCTTGCACTTATTAGTTGGGGATTAGCAGAACCATGCTTTCATGGGGAACGCTTTCAACATTGAAGCCTTATAGAGTTAGCTCAGGGTAAGCTAGCTGTTTTACGACTCTCTTGCTAGTAGCTGGTCAGAGTTGGAGTAGTCAGCGTCGGGTAAGCGGTCTTCACTTGAATTTCTGGCTTGCTTTTGCTTGATGGTGGAGTGGGCTCGTTTTCTTCACGCTTCCTTAGCATCCAGATTCTGGGGTACTTCTGACTTCTCGGGAAGAATTTCTGTTGATTTGAGTAAGGTCGACTATAATAGGTAGTCTCCTAAGGCGGTCGGAGGTTCTAATGTACCGAATGTCAGCGTAGTTAGGTCTTCACTTCTTGTCTAGGTTGACTTATCAGGTGGTTTCTTGTGGATATTGAGGATCCTTCGGTGATCGACTTCCAGCTCCAACTGAAGTCTTGCTGTAATAGACTGAGGAACAAGGAAGTGTGGTGCTATCGACGAGTCTTGCACGGTGAGTTTGACGAGGTATGCCATCCCGCTGAGGTGAAATCTTCGAGTTGATTCTGGCTTGACGACATCGAACTCCTAGTTCTTGTGATGCTTTTCCTCTCATATTCTCTCGAGGTTAGTCTGGGTCTCAATACCGACATCTAACACAGGGGGGGTTTCCTTAGTTACTAGGTGGGTTATCGCTCCTCGAGTCACATTTTTAAGGAGGTTAAGGCAAACCAAAACATGCAAACAAGGCGAACAGAGCGAGGGGCTCGCAATGTCTTCGGCAAACAACACACATCAAGTAACACAGGATGCACTTAGTCGGGAAAACACGGTCAACGCTAGGGACCAAGGAGTTAACTACTCGCAATGTAGGGGAATCCTATTCTTAGGACTATTTACCCTAGATAATCGTCTTTCTTCCGGTCGTAGTCACTATCTTGCAGATGCAATCTTCGTCGTATCTTGGACGTTTCTTGATAGTGCAACACCCGATTTCTTCTAATTGTGAGGATTCCGTTGATAGAGCGATATTGTAGTCTCCTTGTGTTTGCTGGTATTTGCTTGGCTTCATCTTCTTTTCATTGTCCTAACTAGCTCTTCTAAAATCCGTAGGCTTGAAGTTTGGACAAGAGTTAGAGGAAAGCATTTTCGAAAGTATTTACTTAGAGTAAGAGAAGAAGTAGAACTTTTTGAAACTCATTGGGAAGGTAGTTTTTGAAAACTGGGTTTTTTCAAAATAAGGTTCCTGTCTAGCGACCATGCTAACTAAGGTTCTCCTACAGTCAGGATGGCTCTGATACCAAGTCTGTGGGACCCCCGGATTAATCCTCCGAGAATCCCTGTTATGCATACAACCACGATCCCATGATCAGTTAGTCGTGGCACATAACCGACAAGTATCATTACAACATCCGAGAATATACTGAATTACAAGACTTACATAAATGCCGTTATGGCTACGTCATTAGTCATCAGCGGAACTTCATCAAGCGTAGAGCCCGAGCCATGCCTTAACCTACAGGCAACTGACTGGGAGAACGTCCTAGTTCGCATAGTCGCCATCATCGTCTTCTTCTTGAGATCTGGCCAAGTTAATAGCCAGGGACAATGCCAGTGAGTACTTTGAATGTACTTGCAAACCACCTTAAGAGAATAGTAATAACAGGAGGATATGCATTTTGGCTGGGGTAGTAGGAGGGCTCCAAGAGAGGTTCGTTTCTCAAATAGTTTCTCTTGTAGATATAGCATCTACTTATCCTTGTTGAAAACTTTTGTAAACATTTTGGAAACCTTTTTTAAAAGTTTTGGAAAACATCAGGACTGGGTCATCCATTTGTTAACGACTTCCGGTCGTCCCACGACCAAACTCCTTCCATTCCGTTCTCACCAACCCATGGTCAAAACAAGAATCCTTTCCGACCATCCCATGGTCAAAGCATTTCAAAGCCACTACTTTTCCGAAATTCTTTTTGAAAACAAAACCAGCACCGCTCTATAGAAGTTTGTCCAACCCGTCCTTAACTGCGGACACGGATATTCGAATAGATTTACACTCTGCAGAGGTTGTACACTTTACCCACACCATCCGGGTACATTACCCTGATCTTCACCGATCGTGGGTCGAGTAACCGATCAAGACTCTCCGGATGCCCACTCTAGTATAAGTGCCTACCCTATGAGTGTTAATCCCCTCAAAACTGGGACGTCGGGCAAGGACCAACCAGAGCGCTTTTTCCACTTCTCGAGTGTGCGCTTTCAATGAGGGGCTCATAGTAACGCGTGGAGGCCTGCCGACCCTTTGTTCCTTCTCCAGGTCGATGTCCCACATGGACCTTTATCGGAGAAGGCCCACCCTCCAGGGATCCCCGATCCCTTGTAGTTGTTGCGAGGCAGCTTATACCAGAATAGACAAACATCAAATCCAGCCATGTCCCATACCAGGGTAATGTGGTTGTACAGGGTTAAGTTGTTATAGCTAAACTGTAAAGAACCGGGTGCGTTTTCGTAAATCTTTTTCCTCTAGTTTTCCTTCAACATTTGGTAAAAAAAAACCTTTTTCTTTCTCAACATCACTTGGGAGGTCCCACCTCACCAAGGTTTTATCATAAAACATTTGGTAAAACTTTTTCCGGGGTCTTCCCATCCCATCGCTTTGCTTCGGCTAAATCGGGGTCTCAAAGGGGTATGGTGTATTACACCATCTATTCCACTATGAACAAGTAGGTATCATCAAGGGGGTTGTACTTAATAGTACACGAGTGTAATAGTTCGGAGGAGCCAAACCACTACCATATATATATACCTCAACATAAAGTAAAATGATGCAGTTTTGATAAACAATAGTTAAAACATGCATAAGTAAAACAGTAGGACAAGGCTTATGAGTAAGAAGGTGGCTTGCCTAAGATCAGCAATATGGCATAATTGTCCCTGGACTTCTTCTTTAGATAATGCCAGAATACCAACATCAATAATAAGTACCACTTCTTCCGCTCTCCGATTTCACCGCAACTATCGTCGTCCAGACAACATATGCAAACAAACCAAGCCATAATCAACACAAGGCATACAAGCACCAATACAATACAGCAAGGAATTGGATAATACAAGATTACAAATTAGTAGGTCTTAGGGGGAAGGGATTAATGAGATTGGCCTTGTCTTGGGAATTATGGAAGAAAATCCCTTAGGATTTATAGTCTAGAAATTACCTAAGAGATGGATTTTTGGACCAAGACATATTCTGTAGGATACCATTGTAAAAACATGATACCAACAGATATGTATTGATAAAATTAAACCAACAAAAGTGATTTCACTATTTTATCAATTACAAAAGATTTATAGTGATTTTTATAGTGAATAAGACTCTAGTTTTAGGGAATAATTCACCAGAAAATTTCTGGACCTCCAAAAATTATTTCCTTGGATAGTTCAGTAGGGTTTAATGTACTTGTTCACTGCGAGTTGGAATCAGGTCAAGACAATTACCAGAATGCCCTCAGGAAATTCCCAAAGGCGGTTCTGGAGCTGTTTTGTCTTTTTCACCAGATTAAATCTAAAAAGCTCTTAATTTGATTCCAAAGACATATTGTAGGTATTTGTAATACCTTTCTTTAGAAATTGGAATCAACCCTTTTGGAGCTGTATAACTACTGTAGTGAATTTAGGGATGAATAAACCATGCACAGAATAGTTTACTTCACAGAAAAACATCCAAGGCTCAATAAATCATGAGCTCTTGGATTTGGATAGGCAATGGTGTAACACATCTAGGATAATTGTACTTGGGTCAATTGGACTCATGATTGTGTCTAGGGAATTTTCTAAATTCATAAATGAATTGTTTTTGTTAATTTTACTCAAGCTAACCTACTGTTCACCTTGGCATGAGAACAAGGTCCAGAGATGGGTACATTCAAAGGCTACTAGTGGCACTTGATTTCATTCCATTTGGAGATGTGAAGCTCAGAGAGGAATTTAATTAGTGGGATAGACACATTTTAGTAGATTTATTTCCAGTAAATAATGAAAATAAATCTAGGCAAATTTCTTGATCTACATGTTAAAGTAAACTTCCTGGAACCTAGTAAAAATGAGCTATAGGGATTTGTTGTTGTTCTTCATTTTCAAACTGATTTAATCCTCAGAGGTAAATTTCAGATCTAGAAAATTTTTACTAAAAGAAAAAGGGGAAACCGGCTGCCGGGCCGGATCTGGCAAGATCTAGGCTGCCCAGCAGTGCAGACGGCCCAACCCGGCATCGTGGTGAGCGGGAGGGAGTTTTTGAAAGTTTGCTAGGTGGGCCCCACCGGTCAGTGATAGCTACTGGGCGAAGGGGTAAGGGCGAGGGTGAGCCGTTCGATCTAGTTCTGATCGACGGTCCACGCGTGTCTTCAACCTCCCGCGGCGGCGCGGGATTGAAACCCTAGGGGACAATGCCGGTGGGTGTAGGGGCTCACCTGGGGTGCTCCTCAGGCGACGGGGAACGGCGGAGGTGGATCGGTGCTCGACACCGATCCAAGAGGGCGAAAAGGGGTATCGTGATCTCTCAAGGCCGAGGGTGACAGAGACAGAGCATGCTCGGGTGCTCTCTGGAGGTAGCCCTAGGGTGGTCCTAGGCATAAAATAGAGCGGGGGTGAGATAGATAGAGGTGGGGATATTGACATGCATGCACAGAGAGGAGGGTAGAAGGTAGGAGAGGGAGGGGAACTTGCCTGCAACCCGACAACACATCGGCTATTTCTTTGTCTTCCGAGCAGCAGAGGGGGAGGGAGCCCTTGGTACTTTGGGGGAGGGGAGTACTGAGGTATGGGAGTGTTCTAGTAGCAGCGGAGGGGTTCGGGTGGTTGGAAACGAGCACGAGCTCGGGAGCTCGAGAATGGCCAAAGGGAGGATTCCCTTCCTCTCTAGAGCAATGGAGGAGGAGGGAGGGGGCATGAGCGAGTGGGGGTGGTGCTCTGGGTTCCAGGGGGAGGAAATGAAGGAGCAGGGGCAGGGGTGAGAGCCTTTGGCCTCTTTAAAATAAGGTAGATCAGTTCATGATGGACATGGTGTATGGAGGGCAAGTAGAGGGAGTGCTGGCCGGAGATTGGTCGGTTTGGGCGGTGGAGAGAGAGGTCTGGTCAGGCAGCAGGCGAGAGGGAGCAGGGAGGCTGCTGCTGCAGCACAATACGTGAGCAAGTTTGGCTATATATGTGTGTGTCTTTCTCTTTGGTATAGCTTCCAAGCACTAGTGGACAAGGTTTAGGTCTTGCTACAGTGATTCTA
Organism: Avena insularis; assembly: GCA_023614405.1. NCBI lineage: Eukaryota > Viridiplantae > Streptophyta > Magnoliopsida > Poales > Poaceae > Avena > Avena insularis. The sequence continues at coordinate 205,961,009 of CM042694.1, forward strand.
CAGTGTTTTCGACCAGAGGAGGAGTGAGGGTTGCTGTGGAGGAGTAGAGAGTAAGTTTCCATGGGGTTGAGGTGGTTTTTGGAGCAATGCTTGATGGAGTTGGCAAACTTGGTCAAATGGAGGCTTGTGAAGGAAGTTCAAAAAGGTGATGTTGGGAATAGTTTTCCAGACTTAGCCAAATTTGGCAGATTTAGGGTTTTTGACTAGAGCATGAGAGGGGATGTTTTTGATGGGTTTCAAGGTACCCAAGCATCATCAAGTGGATCATGTTGAAGTGTAGATTGAGTAGTAAGGATCCATGCTTGATATTGGTCTTCATTGACCTGGAAGCTTCTAGAAGGGATCATTACAGAATTGATCTGGTTAAGGGTTTAGATGATCACTTGGTGGCTAGGGATTAGATCCATCTTGTATTCTTTCTTAGGATTTGGTGATCTTGAAGTATCTTGATCCTAGTGGATGAGCTCCTAGGGTAGCTCATACTACTTCTAAGCAATCCAGTCAAACAGTAGATCAGGGCAACTCATCTTACAGACAAATCAACTACTACTGGGGTTACCACCAAGCTTCGCTTGAGGTAAGGATGGGTGTTTTGAATAGGTTAGAGTTGAACAAGGTAAGGTCCTTGGTATCACTACCAAGAGTAGAATTCAAAAGCTTACAAAAAGGTTTTGGAGATCCTAGAGGTAAGAGTAGTTGAAGGTTCTGTCTTGAAAACATAAGGAGATTTTGTTATATAACTCTCCATAGTTTTGTCAATAGAAGTTACAAAAATAGTTTTGGTTACATAAGCATCTTGGCTCATATTTTGAAATGTCAGAACATTTGAGAATATGGGAATCAAGCCAAGACTGTTTTGGGAAGTAGCTTTTGTCAACTGTGTTAAGGTAAGGAGTATATCATCTAATACACATTCATATGCATAAGCATATCCAAACAACAAGAAAACACTTCAGCATTAGACAAGAAAAAGTTTTTGTTCCCCCTGATTTTTGCCTTCTAGACAACTAATCAGGGTTGCCGATATTGGGATGTTACAGATCTTTCCCCCTTAAAAGAATCTCGTCCCGAGATTCAGGAGAGTAGGGTTAGGGGATTTTGAGTCAAGGTTAGCGCTACTGGTTTCAAGCGTGCTATCTTACGGACTCCGTCTTTGAAAGTGATTACCCTGTCGATGAAGTTGAGCTTCAGTCTTAGGGGATGCACTGAGAGTTGAGCAGAGTCCAGTCTCGATTTTGAGAGATGACCTTCTTTTCCTTCCAGACTCTATATCATCAAGGGCTTAGACTGGGCTGACTACCTTGATGCTGAACTTCACGGAGTACTCGTCAGAGGATAAAATCTAGGGCCTAGAGTACAGCTCTACCTTGGGGGTGTAGCGTATCCTAATTAAAATCTTACGGTTGAAACTCCTGGATTTGCTTCTAGTGAAGGGTTACTCTATTTTTGTGGGAAAGACACAGTCTTTCCCCCTTAGGATTAAACCGGGGTAGATTCGAGGAGTTGACGTAGTCCTTTCTTCTTGGAGTTCTAGATCGATGTTTTAAAGATTGGCGTCAATTTTCCTTCTGGGGTTGGAATCTTCAGATGGCGTCAGTGAAGCTTATGTGTTGTGGGGATTACCTACTACGATTATTCATGCTTAGGTTGCTGGAGCAGTTGGAGTCTCACGTCCTCTAAGCGATTGGAACTGAGCGTTTAGTGATTCCTGTGGCTCTTCTGGGGGGGGGGTCTTCAGCTGAAACGGCAGAGGGACTTTGTAGGGTCTTTCGTTAGTTTCTCCTCTGATAACTCCGGAGTTGCTATTTGGCGGGAATATGCCTAATCGAGGGATCTTTTCTGAAGTATCTTCTGGTAGACAATCTTCTGGAGATTGAGTTGGAAAGACGCACTCTTTCCACCTTAGAGCTTCACTAAGGTTCATCGAAAAGGGTGCGGATCTTCTGTCTTGGAGTGCTGACCGATGTTGGTACAAGGCTGTATCTTCCCGGAGTCTTGAGCTGAGGTCGTCGAGTGACGCCCTATTCTATAAACCTTGGCGAGGGTGGTTTCCTATCGAAGCCTTATAGAGTTAGCTCAGGGTAAGCTAGCTGTTTTACGACTCTCTTGCTAGTAGCTGGTCAGAGTTGGAGTAGTCAGCGTTGGGTAAGCGGTCTTCACTTGAATTTCTGGCTTGCTTTTGCTTGATGGTGGAGTGGGCTCGTTTTCTTCACGCTTCCTTAGCATCCAGATTCTGGTGTACTTCTGACTTCTCGGGAAGAACTTCTGTTGATTTGAGTAAGGTCGACTATAATAGGTAGTCTCCTAAGGCGGTCGGAGGTTCTAATGTACCGAATGTCAGCGTATTTAGGTCTTCACTTCTTGTCTAGGTTGACTTATCGGGTGGTTTCTTGTGGATATTGAGGATCCTTCGGTGATCGACTTCCAGCTCCAACTGAAGTCTTGCTGTAATAGACTGAGGAACAAGGGAGTGTGGTGCTATCGACGAGTCTTGCACGGTGAGTTTGATGAGGTATGCCATCCTGCTGAGGTGAAATCTTCGAGTTGATTCTGGCTTGACGACATCGAACTCCTGGTTCTTGCGATGCTTTTCCTCTCATATGCTCTCGAGATTAGTCTGGGTCTCAATACCGACATCTAACACACGAGGGTTTCCTGAGTTACTAGGTGCGTTATCAATCCTTGAGTCACATTTTTAAGGAGGTTAAGGCAAACCAAAACATGCAAACGCAATGTCTTCAGCAAACATCACACATCAAGCAACACATGATGCACTTAGTCGGGCAAACACGGTCAACGCTAGGGACCAAGGAGTTAACTACTCGCGATGTAGGGGAATCCTATTATTAGGACTATTTACCCTAGATAATCGTCTTTCTTCTTGTCGGAGTCACTATCTTGCAGATGCAATCTTTATCGTATCTTGGACGTTTCTTGATAGTGCAACACCCAATTTCTTCTGATTGTGAGGATTCCGCTGATAGAGCGATATTGTAGTCTCCTTGTGTTTTCTGGTAGTTGCTTGGCTTCATCTTGTTTTCATTGTCCTAACTAGGCTCTTTTAAAATCCGTAGGCTTGAAGTTTGGACGAGAGTTAGAGGAAACCATTTTCGAAAGTATTTACTTAGAGTAAGAGAAGAAGTAGAACTTTTTGAAACTCATTGGGAAGGTAGTTTTTGAAAACCGGGTTTTTTCAAAATAAGGTTCCTGTCTAGCGACCATGCTAACTAAGGTTCTCCTACAGTCAGGATGGCTCTGATACCAAGTCTGTGGGACCCCCAGATTAATCCTCAGAGAATCCCTGTTATGCATACAACCACGATCCCATGATCAGTTAGTCGTGGCACATAACCGACAAGTATCATTACAACATCCGAGAATATACCGAATTACAAGACTTACATAAATGCCGTTAAGGCTACGTCATTAGTCATCAACGGAACTTCATCAAGCGCAGAGCCCGAGCCATGCCTTAACCTACAGGCAACTGACTGGGAGAACGTCCTAGCTCGCATAGTCACCATCATCGTCTTCTTCTTGAGATTTGACCAAGTTAATAGCCAGGGACAATGCCAGTGAGTAATTTGAATGTACTCGCAAACCACCTTAAGAGAATAGTAATAACAGGAGGATATGCATTTTGGCTGGGGTAGTAGGAGGGCTCCAAGAGAGGTTTGTTTCTCAAATAGTTTCTCTTGTAGATATATCGTCTACATATCCTTGTTGAAAACTTTTGTAAACATTTTGGAAACCTTTTTGAAAAGTTTTGGAAAACATCAAGACTGGGTCACCCATTTGTTCCTGACTTCCGGTCGTCCCACGACCAAACTCCTTCCATTCCGTTCTGACCATCCCATGGTCAAAACAAGAATCCTTTCCGACCATCCCATGGTCAAAGCATTTCAAAACCACTACTTTTCCGAAATTCTTTTTGAAAACAAAACCAGCACCGCTCTATAGAAGTTTGTCCAACCCGTCCTTAACTGCGGACACGGATATTCGAATAGATTTACACTCTGCAGAGGTTGTACACTTTACCCACACCATCCGGGTACATTACCCTGATCTTCACCGATCATGGGTCGAGTAACCGATCAAGACTCTCCGGATGCCGACTCTAGTATAAGTGCCTACCCTATGAGTGTTAATCCCCTCAAAACCGGGACGTCAGGCAAGGACCAACCAGAGCGCCTTTTCCAGTTCTCGAGTGTGCGCTTTCAATGAGGGGCTCATAGTAACACGTGGAGGCCTGCCGACCCTTTGTTCCTTCTCCAGGTCAATGCCCCACATGGACCTTTATCGGAGGAGGCCCACCCACCAGGGATCCATGATCCCCTGTAGTTGTTGCGAGGCAGCTTATACCAGAATAGACAAACATCAAATCCAGCCCTGTCCCATACCAGGGTAATGTGGTTGTACAGGGTTAAGTTGTTATAGCTAAACTGCAAAGAACCGGGTGCGTTTTCGTAAATCTTTTTCCTCTAGTTTTCCTTCAATTGGTAAACAAAACCCTTTTTCTTTCTCAACATCACTTGGGAGGTCCCACCTCACCAAGGTTTTATCATAAAACATTTGGTAAAACTTTTTCCAGGGTCTTCCCATCCTATCGCTTTGCTTCGGCTAAATCGGGGTCTCAAAGGGGTATGGTGTATTACACCATCTATTCCACTACAGACAAGTAGGTATTATCAAGGGGGTTGTACTTAATAGTACAAGAGTGTAATAGTTTGGAGGATCCAAACCACTACCATATATATATATACCTCAACATAAAGTAAAACGATGCAGTTTTAATAAACAGTAGTTAAAACATGCATAAGTAAAACAATAAGACAAGGCTTATGACCAAGAAGGTAGCTTGCCTGAGATCAGCAATATGGCATAATTGTCCCTGGACTTCTTATTTAGATAATCCCAGAATACCAACATCAATAATAAGTACCACTTCTTCCGCTCTCCGATTTCACCGCAACTATCGTCGTCTAGACAACATATGCAAACAAACCAAGCCACAATCAACACAAGGCATACAAGCACCAATACAATACAGCAAGCAATTGGATAATACAAGATTACAAATTAGTAGGTCTTAGGGGGAAGGGATTAATGAGATTGGCCTTGTCATGGGAATTATGGAAGAAAATCCCTTAGGATTTATAGTCTAGAAATTACCTAAGAGATGGATTTTTGGACCAAGACATATTTTGTAGGATACCATTGTGAAAACATTATACCAATAGATAGGTATTGATAAAATTAAACCAACAAAAGTGGTTTCACTATTTTATCAATTACAAAAGATTTATAATGATTTTTATAGTGAATAAGACTCTAGTTTTAGGGAATAATTCACCAGAAAAGTTCTGGAGATCCAAAAATCATTTCCTTGGATAGTTTAGTAGGGTTTAATGTACTTGTTCATTGAGAGTTGGAATCAGGTCAAGAAAATTACCAGAATGCCCTTAGGAAATTCCCAAAGGCGGTTCTTGAGCTGTTTTGTCTTTTTCACCTGATTAAATCTAAAGAAGCTCTTAATTTGAAAGTGCAGACGGCCCAACCCGACATCATGGGAACGGGAGGGAGTTTTTGAAAGTCTGCCAGGTGGGCCCCACCGGTCAGTGACAGCTACCGGGCGAAGGGGTAAGGGCGAGGGTGAGCCGTTCGATCTAGTTCTGATCGACGGTGCACGCGTGTCTTCAACCTCCTGCGGCGTCGCGGGATTGAAACCCTAGGGGACGGCGCCGGCGGGTGTAGGGGCTCACCTGGGGTGCTCCTCAGGCGACGGGGAACGGCGGAGGTGGATCGGTGCTCGACACCGATCCCGGCGAGGGGCGGGAAAGGGGGTATCGGTGCAGATCTCGCGCGGCGAGGGTGAAGGAGACATAGCACGCTCGGGTGCTCTCTGGAGGTAGCCCTAGCGTGGTCCTAGGCATAAAATAGAGCGGGAGTGAGATAGATAGAGGTGGGGATATTGACATGCATGCACAGAGAGGAGGGTAGAAGGTAGGAGAGGGAGGGGAACTTGCCTGCAACCCGGCAACACATCGGCTATTTCCCGAGCAGCAGAGGGGGAGGGAGCCCTTGGTACTTTGGGGGAGGGGAGTACTGAGGTATGGGAGTGTTCTAGCAGCAGCGAGGGGTTCGGGGTGGTTGGAAACGAGCACGAGCTCGGGAGCTCGAGAATGGCAAAAGGGAGGTTTCCCTTCCTCTCTAGAGCAATGGAGGAGGAGGGAGGGGGCATGAGCGAGTGGGGGTGGTGCTCTGGGTTCCAGGGGGAGGAAATGAAGGAGCAGGGGCAGGGGTGAGAGCCTTTGGCCTCTTTAAAACGAGGTAGATCAGTTCATGATGGACATGGTGTATGGAGGGCAAGGAGAGGGAGTGCTGGCCGGAGATTGGTCGGTTTGGGCGGTGGAGAGAGAGGTCTGGTCAGGCAGCAGGCGAGAGGGAGCAGGGAGGCTGCTGCTGCAGCAGCACAATACGTGAGCAAGTTTGGCTATATATGTGTGTGTCTTTCTCTTTGGTATAGCTTCCAAGCACTAGTGGACAAGGTTGAGGTCTTGCTACAGTGATTCTACAGTGTTTTCGACCAGAGGAGGAGTGAGGGTTGCTGTGGAGGAGTAGAGAGTAAGTTTCCATGGGGTTGAGGTGGTTTTTGGAGCAATGCTTGATGGAGTTGGCAAACTTGGTCAAATGGAGGCTTGTGAAGGAAGTTAAAAAATTTGTGATGAACAAGGTGGGGAGATGGTACTAGTAGATGGGTGAGGTCAAGATACACCTCCAGGATTTATTTGGGATTTTTCTAAAGATTTAAAGTCCACTTAAATCCTTTTCTTCAAAAACTGCAGAAGTAGTTTCTAGAAGATTATTTCAAAATTTTACATTGGACAAGTGGATTTTTTGATGTGAGAAGGTCCCAATTGTGAATACACACTTAGGGGAAATTTCCCAAGATTTATTGGGGCTTAAAATTATTTAAAACAATTATTATTCCAATTCAGCCATTTAAGAAAATGGGCAAAAAGAAATAATAAAACCCTTCAATAATATTTATCTTTGGAGTTGGAAGTTAGGGTATGATATATGGGTCTCAATTGGGCCAAAAGTTGAGGAAGTGTTTTGGCAACAACCAAACTTTCCTTTAGGGAAGGAGTTTTGGAGATTTTGCCTATTAAGGGAATTAAATAGTTTTGGTCCATACCAAATATGGATAATTGTTTATAAATCTTGATGATCAAGGAATATGATGTAGACAAGGTGTAGCAAGCATTTGCAACCTTGGGATTGGAGAATCCAAGTTGATTTTGGTGAAATACCTTAGATTAAAGATCTAGGGTGATGTTACTTTCATACCATCAAAACAGGGTTGTAACTTGGAGTTCAGATCTCCCCTTGGGGCATGGGGTAGATGGTTGGATAGACCAAGTGATGTAGATTGCTATTGTGTAGGGGTTTGAGCTTGATCCTGCTTGAGCTCACCATGACAAGCTTTCAAACTTTGAATAAAATAAGCCTGCCAAAGCAGATTATCAACTAGCCTTCAAAACCTTGCGGGTTTAAGAAGCACAAAGATCCAATTGGAACAAGTGGAGTTGATATGGATAGACAAATATGAGTAGATCACAACCATGCAGAGAGTTGGTCCATAGAGGTTTGGATGGTGGTGTGAGCTTCTAGCAAAGTTGGCATGATGACTAGATTTGCAGGAAAAGTTATCTTCTTGCCTGCAAAACCATCAAGAACTAGTGGGTTGGAGTGTGATCTAACCAAGGGCAGGATCGGGCCTTGGTAGTCCTTAGGATGGTTAAAAAGATTATTCAAGTGCATTACCAAAAGTGCAGAAGGGTTGAGAAAGGGAGGCATTCAAAAAGGTGATGTTGGGAATAGTTTTCCAAACTTGGCCAAATTTGGCAGATTTAGGGTTTTTGACTAGAGTATGAGAGGGGATGTTTTTGATGGGTTGAAAGGTACCCAAGCATCATCAAGTGGATGATGTTGAAGTGTAGATTGAGTAGTAAGGATCCATGCTTGATATTGGTCTTCATTGACCTGGAAGCTTCTAGAAGGGATCATTTCAGAATTGATCTGGTTAAGGGTTTTAGATGATCACTTGGTGGCTAGGGATTAGATCCATATTGTATTATTTCTTAGGATTTGGTGATCTTGAAGTATCTTGATCCTAGTGGATGAGCTCCTAGGGTAGCTCATACTACTTCTAAGCAATCCAGTCAAACAGTAGATCAGGGCAACTCATCTTATAGACAAATCGACTACTACCGGGGTTACCACCAAGCTTGGCTTGAGGTAAGGATGGGTGTTTTGAATAGGTTGGAGTTGAACAAGGTAAGGTCCTTCGTATCACTACCAATAGTAGAATTCAAAAGCTTACAAAAAGGTTTTGGAGATCCTAGAGGTAAGAGTAGTTGAAGGTTATGTCTTGAAAACATAAGGAGATTTTGTTATATAACTCTCCATAGTTTTATCAATAGAAGTTACAAAAATAGTTTTGGTTACATAAGCATCTTGGCTCATATTTTGAAATGTCAGAACATTTGAGAATATGGGAATCAAGCCAAGACTGTTTTGGGAAGTAGCTTTTGTCAACTGGTGTTAAGGTAAGGAGTATATCATCTAATACACATTCATATGCATAAGCATATCCAAACAACAAGAAAACACTTCAGCATTAGACAAGAAAAAGTTTTTGTTCCCCCTGATTTTTGCCTTCTAGACAACTAATCAGGGTTGCTGATATTGGGATGTTACAAAGATGCTTATGATAGGGGCAATGAGAGCTGAAAGCTATAAGTACCATAATTTTTGGAAGCTCTTTATGAGACTTGAATCCCTGCTTCCTTTTATGAAGGCCTTTCTTCCACCATTATATATTGAGTCTCCACCTTCTATCTTTATGCACCTACTTTGAGAGCATAGTGGCCATTCTTAGTTCTATGTGCATTGTCCCAAGACTAGTTGATTGATGCATAACTTGATATTGCTTGTTTTAGACTATTTGTATCTAGTCACTCTTATGAACTTTGAAGGTGTCCTATGCATTTATATTTGCTACTCTATGAGGGATAATCTGAATACTATTATGCTATGTTTTCTTTATGTGAAACAAACAAACATCTTGCAAAACATTGTTATTCATGAATCTTTTGTTTGTGCCTTTTCATGTTGCATCATAGTTTCTTTGTCTTATTGCTAGAACTTTGTCTTTCATGTTATGATTGAAGTACTATGATCCCAACTTTGAATGTTTTACAAATACTTTGATCAAGTCTTTGATGGTGCATGTCACCTCAAAAATTATTCTTTCTTTTTATCACTTACCTACTCGAGGACGAGCAGGAGTTAAGCTTGGGGATGTTGATACATTGCAAATGTATCTATAATTTTTGATGTTCCATGCTTGGATTTATCCACTTTCTTGTGTTTTGCCCACACTTTGGAGTACTTTTCATATGATTTCTTGGACTAACCTATTAACAAGAGCCACAGTGCCAGCTTCCTGTTTTCTCCTGTTTTTGGTTCCAAGAAAGTTAGAAAATGAATATTCTCGGAATTGGACGGGACAAAAGCCAAAGTGTCTATTTTTCCTAAGTCATCGATGCCGAATCACGAGGCGGAGAGGGGCCAAGGTGGCCACACCACTGCCTGCTTGGCCCGCCTCCGGGGGTGGTGGTGGCCTGCACCCCTCGGCCTCTCCTTCGCCTATAGGATGCCCTCGGACGAAAACCCTAGGGCCCGATCAAAATCCACGAGTTCAGAGTCATCATCTCCATCCCTAGATCGGAGGGATCTGAAGTTTTCCGCACACCGAGAGAGGGAATTTACCGAGGCCTTCTTCATCATCATGCAAGCCTCTGGTGTGATGCGTGAGTAGTTCATCTTTGGACTACGGGTCCATGTAGTAGCTAGATGGCTGGTTCTCCTCCTTTGTGCTATCATGTTTAGATCTTGTGAGCTCCGTTCATGATCAAGATCATCTATTTGTAATTCTGCATGTTGTGTTTGCGGGGATCCGATGGATATTGAGATTCTATTTCAGATTGATTATTGATTCTATCATGTCTTTGTTATTTGTGATCTTGCATGCTTTCCGTTGTTAGTAGCTATCTTGGCCAAGTAGATGCTAGCAACTCCAAGAGTTAGTATTTATGCTCGATAGTGGGTTCATGCCTCTAGTAACTGGGAAGTGAGAAATCTCTAAGGTACTAGATGTGCTATTGCTACTAGGGAGAAAACAACAATCCTTTGTTCATAGAACAATCGTATTGTTTACTTTACATGCAATTAAGTAAGCAATAATCTGCTTGTAACTTAATTGGAGGGGTCGGATGATAATCTGAAGGTGGATTATTAGTCATAGATGCAGTTGGATGGCGGTCTATGTATAATGTTGTAATGCCCAATCAAGTTCCAAAGGAGTCAAGATGATTAGTATATGCATGTATTGCTTTCTCGATGTTTGTCAATTGCCCGGCTGTAATTTGTTCACCCAGCATGTTATCTATCTTAAGGAGTGCCACCTATAGTGAACTATGGATCCCGGTCCTTGTCTTTTTCTTTACATACAATCTACAATCTTTTACTGCTTTGTGTTTACTTTCTGCAAACTTTTACTTCTTTCCATTCGATACGTTTAATCCTTTGTTTTTAGCAAAACACGGTGAGATTGACAACCTCATCGCAAGTTGGGGACAAAGTTACGTGGTTGTGTTGTGCAGGTCTCCACGTTGCTACTAGCACCGGTAGTGCGCCCTGCCAAGGCTCAGCTAGCAACACCTTTGGGGTGTTTCCTTGCTCCTACTGGTTCGATTAAACCTTGGTTTCATAACTGAGGGAAACTTGCTGTTGTGCTCATCATACCTTCCTCTTGGGGTTCCCAACGAGCTCGACATCAACACCGCACCAGCACTTTTTTGGCGCCATATACAGAGCCATGAACTATCCCTTCAATGGTCGTGATCATGCTTGTGGACATCGCTTCATTTCTCCCATCAAGTCAAGTAAGGATACATTGCTCTCTCCCTGTTGTGGTCCCAATGTCGTTATAGGACTGTAGTCTAGCCTCCTACCTCTTTATGATTGGTTGGTCAGTGTGTTTCGTGACTCCATCACGCCTAGTGGGGTCAACAATGACAGCATCCATGGCCACCTTGTTCAGCTGCTTGCTTTTGCTCATGAATGTGTCAATGCTGAAGATCCGAATGTGACTTACCAACTGGATGTGATGGACTTTATCTATCATGAGGTGACTGATGCCATGTTCAATAGGCTCTCCATCCCTTATGCTCCTTACATTATGATGCTAATCAAGCATATGCTTCCTCTTGAGAACTTCAACTATGATTGTGAGCATAAGGTGAAGAAGATTTACAACAAGTCAAGGAAGACCTCCCATCCTTCTTCTGCTCTAGAGGGCCTCGTGAGAGATTCTCGCGCTAGTGGGCGGAGGCCCCCTGTATCGTCCATTTCCCGTGAGGTGAAGCAACTCAATTGGTTCCAGCGGAACATTGCGTGAATGGGGATAGACACGCAAAAGGGGCAGTATGAGACCTACAGGCGGAACCATTATATGGCTCACACTCAGCAGGTCATTCTCCACCATGTCTTAGGGGCATTAGGCCCTCCTCCTACTCTTGCAGCTCCCACACCGTATTCCCAGTGGAACACTTCTGGCACCAACTATGGAGAGCATGAGCGTCACTTGTTCCCCACCTTTGAGAGGGAGCCTACTCCTCCAGCTGATGATGATGAGGAAGATGAAGAGGAGTATGAGGACGAGGACAAAGAGTGATTCCTTGGTGCATTAGCATCACTCTTCTTCCTTTTTGGCGTTTCCATGCCAAAGGGGCAGAAGTAGTTCTATTAGGATATCGTGGATTTGCATGGGTCAGGCGCAAGCATTTACACTTTATTGTTTCGTTTTATTCTCGCTTGTGCCCATTTTAGTGTTGAACCTTAAATTTGCTATTTGGTTTGTATGAGACTATGTGATTTGCGTGGTACTTTGGATTTATCCCGGTCAACATTGGAATTATTATTATAGATTTATCTATTGGGGAGTATGGATTCATCTAGATGCTATGGAATTATGGTTTTATCTCTATGTATGCATCTAAATGGTATTATGCTTCGAAGTCCTGAAGAGTGATGATTTTATTGGTTATCTATATACTATTGAGAACTTCATTCTCTCGGTGGTATGATTTATTTTTGTAACTCATCATTTGCTTGTAGCTTTCAAGTCAATGAAAAGCCTTGTACTTACTTGTGTGTATTTGTATTCAAATGCAAAATTCTAATATGCACACATTTAGGGGGAGTCTTTTCCATCCTTGAAATGATGACGTTAGTAGGTCCTTTATGCAAATCCTAGTATTGTCATCTAACACCAAAAAGGGGGAGATTGAAAGAACATTTCTTAATCCCTATAGTTTTGTTTATTAGATAACAATACCAAGGAAGATTTGATGTGTGTTGACTGCTGCAGATAAGTGCGCATATGAAAAGAAGCCAAAACAGGTGAAAGAGCATGTGCCCCCCCATGTGTGGTTTTGGTAATTAATGACAATCCTTATGGACTAATGTGTGTATTAAGTTGCACTTGTAGGAATTGTCCATTGGCATCACTTGGAGCATGTGTTGGCCTAGATGAAATGAATAAGAAGATGTGTTGTGCAAGATCAAAATGCGCCATCTCTAGAAGAGCTCATGTTTGATGCTTGCCATCCTCGGTGATCATGGATCGATGAAGATAGGGTCAAAGTATGCTCAAGGCAAAGGTATTATTGATAGGTTTTCCCTTTTGATGGTCTCGTGTTGTTAGTTGAGAGACCAGGTTTAGGATAGATAGCCATACTATCAAGAGGGGCTCTCGAGTGAGTAGCTCGATCATATCTTTCGGAGAGAGCTCAAACCATTGCATTCTTAGCATCATCTTTCTTGGTTGTTTGTTGGTTCTTACTCCCTCTATCCCAAATTACTATGCATTCTAGGTTTGGTCAAAGTCAAACATATTAAACCTTGTCTAAGCATATTCTATAAAATACCAACATTTATAAAATCTATTGCATACAATATAAAAGTATGTTTTATGGTGAGTCTAATTATATTTATTACATATTTTAGATGTTGGTATTTTTTTGATATACATAGTCAAAGTTTATAAAGTTTGACTTTGACTAAACCCAGAACATATAGTAAACTGAGACAGAGGGAGTATCCATGTTTGGTTCTAGAGCTTGTGCTCAATATAATCTCTAGTTCATCAAAATTGGATCTCCCTTTTATATCTTATTGCGATTTTGTTCTTGGAGGTTTTCCAGATCCTCACTAAGTGAGGTATCTCACATTATAATACTTGATACATTCTCACTTGGTGGTATCCATTGGTTTCGGGTAGATCTTGTTGTCCTCTTTCCACAAAAAATGGTTTCGGGTCAATCGGGGTCTCCTAGCTCAAGTTATTGATATTTGAACATTGATTTGTATTTGTTTATAAAAGAAAAAAAGGAAATTGGGCTTCATTTGGGCCAGGCGGTAGTACCACATGGTACTACCGGCCGTTGTTGCGCGCCTCTCCCTCCTATGTGTCGCCCGGTAGCCCAAGTCGGCACTACCGGCCCAAACCGGCAGTACCGCCCGACTAGGCCGGTAGTACCGTGCCTGCCCGCCTGGCTGACCTTGCTTCCTGCAGCCGCTCCTGCTCCATGGGCTAGCTTAGCTCCGCTACCACCGGTTGCTCTCGCTCGCAGCCCCGCTCCTGCTTGCCCCCGCTCGCCCGCTGGCTCCTCCCATGCCCTGACACCTTTTCCCTCATCGATCGCTGCTCCCAGGCGCCAGACGCCCGCCTGGCTCTGCTGGGAGGCTGGGCGTAAGCTTGGCTGCCTGGCCTACCACTGCCCAAGCCATTTGCTGGCCCCTAACAGTTGATTTCTTGCCCCCTATAAATAGCTCTCTCTCTTTTCTATGGTTATTCTTCCTCTATTTTTCTTCAAGCCTTTTGCCTCATTTTCTCTACTCTCTTGTGCTTGATTTCTTCCTCCCCCTCCAATGATTCTTGCCAATATTTTAGGGGAAGTTAGAGGAGATCTAGATCTACAATTTTACCAAACCAAATCACCTCTTTGTGAGTGAATCTTTGGGATCTAGATCTTGGGGGATTTTGTGTTCCCCTTTGTGTTCTTCCTCTCTTGTTCCCCCAATTGCTTTAGTAGCTTTGTTGGAACTTGAGAGTGAAGGATTGGGGCATCTTTGTGGTGTTTTTTCCATTTACATTAGGTGCATCCATTTGTGTTCTCCTTGGAGGACTTGGTTGGTGATATTCAAGAAGTTTGTCCCTCTTGGGTTCTTGGAACCCTATACGGTTGTGTGGCCTTTGTGGTGTGTTCTTGGGGCCTTCAATTAAGTTGTGAAGCTCTCCACGAGATTGAGGCCTTGGTGGCGATTATTGGGAGCCTCCAATTAAGTTGCGGAGATAGCCCCAATCTTGTACGGGTTTGGTGACCGCCCTCAAGTGTCCATAGTGGAACGGGTGCTTGCCGCGTGGTGGGTGCTCAGGAGAATAGGGTGAGGCCTCTTGTCGTGTTGGTGGTCTTAGTACCGCCCACCCCTCCAATGAGACGTACTCCCTTGTTGGGAGGTACTCGGTTAAATATCATCGTCCCCGCGTGCCTCGGTTATCTCTATACCCGAGATCTTTACTTATGCACTTTACATTGTGATAGCCATCGTGCTTGAAGTAATCTATATTGTTATCGCAATGTTGCTTGTGTTGCTTAGCATAAGTTGATGGTGCACATAGGTGAACCTTAGTATATCTAGGCTTTGTGCTTGACAAAAGAATACGCTAGTTTTATTCCGCCATTGTTAAGCCCATTGATGACCCACAAGTATAGGGGATCACAACAGTCTTCGAGGGAAGTAAAACCCAATTTATTGATTCGACACAAGGGGAGCCAAAGAATATTTATAAGCCTTAACAAGTGAGTTATCAATTCAGCTGCACCTGGAAACAATCTTGCTTGCAGCAGTTTATCAGTAGCAATGGTTTTGTGTAGCAATAGCAAAGTAATAGCAGTAGCAAAATAAAGACAATAGTAACAATTGCAGTAAACAGTAGGATTAAAGTGCGGTAGGCATAGGGATGGATGGACGGGCATTGCATGGACAAGACAATTCATGTAATAATCAAGACATAGGACATTTGCAGATAAATAAGATAAAGTATCCGAGTACTAAATAATCATAGGCACGTGCTCCATATATAGTCATACATGCTCGTAATGAGAACTTGCACAACATCTTTTGTCCTGCTAGCCCGTGAAGTGAGGCCTCAAGGGAATCTACTGGAAATTAAGGTGCTCCTTTTAATAGAGCACCGAAGCAAAGCATTAACACTCCATGAACACACGTGATCCTCACATCATAGCCACCCCCTCCGGTTATCCCAATTTCTGTCACTTCAAGGCCTTAGGTTCCGGACAATAATATGTGTATACAACTTGAAGGTAAGATTGATGTCTACGCACTTCTATTCTTGTAGACAGTTGTTGGGCCTCCAAGTGCAGAGGTTTGTAGAACAACAACAAGTTTTCCCTTAAGTGGATCACCCAAGGTTTATCGAACTCAGGCAGGAAGTGGTCAAAAGTATCCCCTCTCAAGCAACCCTGCAATCAAGATACAAGAAGTCTCTTGTATCCCCAACACACCCAATACACTTGTCAGGTGTATAGGTGCACTAGTTTGGCGAAGAGGTAGTAAAATACAAGTGGTACATATATAAGACAACGGTGCCAGAAAATAGCTTGACAGGAGGAAAAGACTAAAGGCAAAAATAAATAAAGATGGAAGCAAGCAAACATGTAACAAATCTAGTTGCAAACGGTGTTTCAATGCTTAGAAACAAGGCCTAGGGATCATACTTTCACTAGTGAACACTCTCATATAAATATCTTCTCTTTATGATACTACTCTGAACTACTCTCCAGTTGGACACTCTAATCCATGGTAGGGCTATAACAGCACTCCTCAAAGTTCGCTTTCCCCATCTAGATAACCCCACACTATCACCTTGAGCTCTATATGGTTCCAACAAACAGCACAATTTCATAGAAACATCCAACTCCAAATATAACTCATAAGAAGTAATTGTAATCTCTAGCCTAAGTGCCACCATGGTGTGCACGCTATCACTTTCACACACATGGGGAGAGCAGAGATCTATTAAAGCACTTGAGTAGCAAGGTAGATCTACTTGATTACAAAGCTTATGATCACAATATGATCATGCATAGAGAGAGATGAACACATAGATACCGGTAGAACCCTTAGCCTCGAGAGAGAACTACTCCCTCATCATCATGGGAATTAGCAACGACGATGGAGATGGTGGTGGAGATCGATGGAGATGGTTCCGGGGGCACTTCCCCATCCCAACAGGGTGCCGGAATAGAGACTTTCTGTCCCCCGAATCTCCCCTTCGGTGGCGGCGGCGCTGCGGAACTTTTCGTGGCTGGAAGCTGTTCGATTTAGGGTTTAGAGGCTTCTTATAGGCGAAGAGGCAAGGTCGTTGGGTGGCCAGGGGGCCCACACCACATGGTGGCGCGGCCAGGGGTCACCCGCACCAAGGGGTGGTGTGGCCGCCCTGTGGCCCCCCTTCGTCTCTCCTTTGGACTCCATGTGTCTTCCGGTAAAATATCAACTTTGGCTTTTGTCCCGTCCAATTCCGAGAATATTCATTTTCTGACTTTCCTGGAACCAAAAATAGCAGAAAACAGGCAACTGGCACTATGGCATCTTGTTAATAGGTTAGTCCAAGAAAGTGTATAAAATTACTCCAAAGTGTGTACAAAGCATAAGAAAGTAGATATAAAACAAGCATGGAACATAAAAAATTATAGATACGTTTACGACGTATCAAAGATCATAAACAATAATATCATCATGAATAAATAACATGTTCAAATCTAAAATCATGGCACTCAGGCCCTAGTGATAAGCATTAAGCATAACAAGTTGCAACAATGTCAAAAAGCACTAACAATAGATACTAGGCACCATGTGATACATTGCAAATGTATCTATAATTTTTGATGTTCCATGCTTGGTTTTATCTACTTTCTTGTGTTTTGTTCCACTTTGGAGTACTTTTCATATGATTTCTTAGACTAACCTATTAACAAGAGCCACAATTACTGCTTTCTGCTGTTTTTGGTTCCAGGAAGTCAGAAAATGAATATTCTCGAAATTGGACGGGACAAAAGCCAAAGTTACTATTTTCCCGGAAGACTCACGGAGCCAGAAGGAGAGTCGGAGTGGGGCCACAGGGTGGCCACATCACCCCTAGGCGTGGGCAACCCTAGGCCGCGCCAGGGCATGGTGTGGGCCCCCTGGCACTCCACCGACCTTGCCTCCTTCGCCTATAAGAGCCTCCCGATACCAAAACCCTAAATCATCAATCAGAAATCCACGAAAAGTTCCGCAGCGCCACCGCCACCGAAGGGGAGATTCGGGGGACAGAAAGTCTGTTCAAGACCGCCGGACGGGAAGTGCTCTGAGCCATCTCCCTCGATCTCCACCACCATCTCCATCACCATTGCTGATTCCCATGATGAGGAGGGAGTAGTTCTCTCTCGAGGCTAAGGGTTCTACCGGTAGCTATGTGTTCATCTCTCTCTCTCTCTGCGTGATCATATTGTGATCATGAGCTTGTAATCTATAGATCTACCTTGCTACTCAAGTGCTTTAATAGATCTCTGCTCTCCCCATGTGTGTGAAAGTGATAGCGTGCACACCATGGTGGCACTTAGGCTAGAAATTAGAAATACTTGTTATGAGTTATATTTGAGTTGGATGTCTTTATGAAATTGTGGTGTTTGTTGGACCTATCTAGTAATCAAGGTGACAGCGTGGGGTTTTCTAGATGGGAAAGGCTTACTTTGAGGTGTGCTGTTATAGCCCTACCGTTGATTAGAGTGTCCAACCGAAGAGTAGTTAAGAGTAGTATCATTAAGAGAAGATATTTATATGAGAGTGTTCACTAGTGAAAGTATGACCCCTAGGCCGTGTTTCTAAGCACTGAAACACCGTTTGCTATTAGATCGGTTACATGTTTGCTTGCTTCCTTCTTTATTTCAGTTTTACTTTAGTCTTTTCCACGACACCAAGCTATTCTTTATCACCATTACAACATATAATTATCCATCCCACTTGTGTTTCACTATCTCTTCGCCGAACTAGTGCACCTATACACCTGACAAGTGTATTGGGGGTGTTGGGGACACAAGAGACTTCTTGTATCTTGATTGCAGGGTTGCTTGAGAGGGAATACCTTTTACCACTTCCTCCCTGAGTTCGATAAACCTTGGGTGATCCACTTAAGGGAAAACTTGCTGTTGTTCTACAAACCTCTGCACTTGGAGGCCCAACAACTGTCTACAAGAATAGAAGTGCGTAGACATCAAGCTATTTTCTAGCGCCGTTGCCGAGGAGGTAAGGTAAAAGGTATTCACACCGGAGGATTAAAGAAGAAGAACCTCCCACGGCAAACGCCTATTTTCTGGTGTGATTGCTCGAAGTTATTTCATTTAGATTCTGCAATTTTGTCTTTTTGTTTCTTGTTTTCACTAGTTTGGCTTAATGGAAAACAACAACAAAATTAGAGAGCTTTATAGTCTTTATCTTGAGTTAGGACATGAAGTGTTTGAAGAGAAAATTAAAAAACCTATGGAACTTTATTTGCATGCTAATAGCAATGTTGTTAGTATGAATTCTTTGGACACCATTATTGCTAATGCTATGGAAAAGTCTAAGCTTGGGGAAGCTAGTTTTTATGAAAATGATCTTTTTAGTTCCCCAGCTTTGGAATATAGCTATTCTATTGCTTATGATGATACCAAACCTCCAACTTATGATGATTATAATGATGATTATGGTATTCTTAGTCCACCTACTATTGAGGAGGAAATTAATTATGATTACAATATGCCTCCTATATTTGATGATTATGGTGATGAGAATAATAATGATAGCTATTTTGTTGAATTTGCTCCCACTATGATTAATAAGAATGACTGTTCTTATAGGGGGAGTATTAATTCTTTTATGCATGTGGCTCATGATAAGAATGTTTTATGTGATAGTTATATTGTTAATTTTATTCATGTTGCTACTGAAAGTTATTATGAGAGAGGGAAACATGGTTTTATGCATCTCAATAATATTAAGTTCCCCCTCTTTATGTTGAGAGTTTTGAAGTTGCACTTGTTTTGCTTTACTATGCTTGTTGCTGTGTGCTTTCATGACTTATTTCTTTACAAGATTCCTATGCATAGGAAGTGGGTTAGACTTAAATGTGCTTTGAATTTGCTTCTTGATGCTCTCTTTTACTTCAGTTCATATTTCTTATGTGAGCATCTTCTCAAACTACCAGCCTAACATAAAGGCGTTAAAGAAAAGTACTTATTGGGAGATAACCCAAAAGTTTTAGATGAGTCTTGGAAGTTATTACTTCAGTAATAACCGCTCCTTATCCTTTATATTTGCTTTTTGTGCCAAGAGTAACCTCTAATGAGAGAGAAGTAATGATTGGGAAAGTTGCTGTCCCGAAACAGATTTTTGTGCTTCACCGTAAAAATTCGTGAGAGAGCTCTGTATGTCGGATTGAGCTGTAATTTTTTGTGCTTCTGCCCCAGGTTGTTATATAACTTTTGTTAGTTCAACACTTCTTTTATTTGAGCAATAGAAGGTCTTCTAAAAAATTTGTCTTTACCTGCTGGTCTGTTTTGACATATTTCTGCCATTTTCTGCATTTGCTTCTTGTGGGTTTCTTTTTGAGTCC
Organism: Avena insularis; assembly: GCA_023614405.1. Classification (NCBI taxonomy): domain Eukaryota; kingdom Viridiplantae; phylum Streptophyta; class Magnoliopsida; order Poales; family Poaceae; genus Avena; species Avena insularis. The sequence goes on from CM042694.1 coordinate 205,980,858, forward strand.
TTTTGGGGAATTGAGATTTTTGAAGGAAGTGCTACAGTAGCTAGTGTTCTAATGGAAGTTTATTTTGTGTTAGAACTGAACCTAAAGACTTATTATCTTGAGTACACTAATGTTGCTAATAAAGATTGTGTGAAGTTTTGTATGAAGGAAAAATTTCAGGTGTATGGAAGGAATGAGTAATAAGATGAAGGATGGACTAAAGTTCAAGCTTGGGGATGCCACGCGTGTCACGCCAAGAAATATTCAAGAAGTACAAGAGTCAAAGCTTGGGGATGCCCAAGGCATCCCCCTCTTCATCAATAAAAATCCCAGGTTTCTTCCAAACGCTTCATTTTTATTGTTTCATGCACAGTTGTGTTGTTCTTGGAGCGTCTTCTTTTTCGTTTTCGTTTTGGTTTTTCGTTTGCTTGGTTTTCTTAGTTTGCTGAATAAATTGTTTGGACCCCCTCTTTCATGCATTGGTTTTCAAATAGTTTGGTTTGGATTGGAAAAGAGTAGGAAAGTTCATGCTTATGTGGTAAAAGAGCTTGTTTTTGACTGTGGCCTATGCTTTGTCATGCCATGCTTGATATTGTTTTGGCTTTATGCTTAGTATTCTTTGCTGTAGCATGACTTGTTATAAACAATTGGGATTGCTTAATGTGCCTTGGATGAATCATGCGTTGTTTTAGCATATTAAAGCATAGTATAGTGGTATTCTCCTTTGATGCTTTATTTGGGTTGACTTGGCGCATGCTCACACCATGTTATGACTATCTCAAGTCACCATAGCCTTTATGATCCTTTAGTTTTCAACGTGTAGTATCACTTTATGCTTTGATCAATGATGTTTTGTCACTCTGCATGATTATGGCCATTATTGCTCTCTTAGTTTGTTGCTCCCAGTCTTTTGCTAGCCTCCACAACAAAGTATGAGTTCCACTCATGCATCCAACTCCCTAAACCAAGTTGTTCCAGAGAGTCCACCATACCTACCTACTAGCTTATGCTATTCCAAGTATATTCATGCTTTTGTTTACCTTCCAAATTAAACTTGTTATGAGAAAACTAGTGATTAAAGCTCTCATGAACTTGATGGCACACTTTACTTTACTTGCCTCTAATAAACTTGAACCATTGTGTCTTCTATGTTGTATATGCTTGCATTTATTTGTTGGGAATTAGTAGAACCATGCTTTCATGGGGAACGCTTTCAACATTGCACTTGGTACTTGTACCTAGTTGATATCATGCTCTTTTGTATATGGATGTCGTCGGTGTGAAATGAAAGGGGAGCTTGTAAGTCCATGGAGTTATGTATATGTGTTAGAGAAACGCTCGTCATTGGTCTAATCCATGCTAACATGGTGGAAACCTGCAGCGTAACCATAATGAGCTGTCTATGAAGCATTCTTCTTATGAAAAAAAAGAGTCCTATATTAAGAAAAAAAGAGAAAAGAAAAAAAAAGATACTATGAAAAGAGGAAAGAGAGAAAAAAGCACCATATTCCCATGGTAAATAAGAAGAATGTTGAGATGCTCGTTGTCTGTTTGCCTTGTCATTTTGATATGGGGATTCTTCCGTATCATCGGGCAAGGGGTACCCCTGCATGGTTCTCAATGATACACATGTACTTACAATGACAAGAACTTACCGGTGACTAAACATGAGTAGCATGAGGAGCAACCCTCGTATACAAGGGACATGAGATTTCTGACTTATACTTCGTCAAGCATGTACACCATAGTTTGTTCACTTTAACCTTAATCACTTCAAGATGCTTATGATAGGGGCAATGAGAGCTGAAAGCTTTAAGCATCATAATTTTTGGAAGCTCTTTATGAGACTTGAATCCCTACTTCCTTTTACAAAAGGCCTTTCTTCCACCATTATATTGAGTCTCCACCTTCTATCTTTATGCACGTACTTTGAGAACATAGTGGCCATTCTTAGTTCTATGTGCATTGTCCCAACACTAGTTGATTGATGCATAACTTGATATTGCTTGTTTTAAACTATTGTATCTAGTCACTCTTATGAACTTTGAAGGTGTCCTATGCATTTATATTTGCTACTCTATGAGGGACAAGCTGAATACCATTATGCTATGTTTTCTTTATGTGAAACAAACAAACGTCTTGCAAAACATTGTTATTCATGAATCTTTTGTTTGTGCCTTTTCATGCTGCATCATAGTTTCTTTGTCTTATTGCTAGAACTTTGTCTTTCATGTTATGATTGAAGTACTATGATCCCAGCTATCAATGTTTTACAAATACTTTGATCAAGTTTATGATGGTGCATGTCACCTCAAAAATTATTCTTTCTTTTTATCACTTACCTACTCGAGGACGAGCAGGAGTTAAGCTTGGGGATGTTGATACATTGCAAATGTATCTATAATTTTTGATGTTCCATGCTTGGTTTTATCTACTTTCTTGTGTTTTATTCCACTTTGGAGTACTTTTCATATGATTTCTTGGACTAACCTATTAACAAGAGCCACAATGCCAGCTGCCTGTTTTCTGCTGTTTTTGGCTCCAGGAAGTCAGAAAATGAATATTCTCGGAATTGGACGGGACAAAAGCCAAAGTTACTATTTTCCCGGAAGACTCACGGAGCCAGAAGGAGAGTCAGAGAGGGTCCACAGGGTGGCCACATCACCCCTAGGCGCGGGCAACCCTAGGCCGCGCCAGGGCATGGTGTGGGCCCCCTAGCACTCCACCGACCTTGCCTCCTTCGCCTATAAGAGCCCCCCAATACCAAAACCCTAAATCATCAATCAGAAATCCACGAAAAGTTCCAAGAGCACCGCCACCGAAGGGAGATCTGGGACAAAAGTCTCTGTTCGGCACCCTCGACGGAAGTGCCCCCGGAGCCATATCCATCGATCTCCACCGCCATATCCATCACCATTGCTGATTCCCATGATGAGGAGGGAGTAGTTCTCTCTCGAGGCTAAGGGTTCTACCGGTAGCTATTTGTTCATCTATCTCTCTCTATGCATGATCTTATTGAGATCATGAGCTTGTAATCTACAGATCTACCTTGCTACTCAAGTGCTTTAATAGATCTCTGCTCTCCCCATGTGTGTGAAAGTGACAGCGTGCACACCATGGTGGCACTTAGGCTAGAGATTATAAATACTTGTTATGAGTTATATTTGGAGATGGATGTCTTTATGAAATTGTGGTGTTTGTTGGACCTATCTAGTACTCAAGGTGAAAGTGTGGGGTTTTCTAGATGGGAAAGGCTTACTTTGAGGTGTGCTGTTATAGCCCTACCGTTGATTAGAGTGTCCAACCGGAGAGTAGTATCATTAAGAGAAGATATTTATATGAGAGTGTTCACTAGTGAAAGTATGACCCCTAGGCCTTGTTTCTAAGCACTGAAACACCGTTTGCTATTAGATCTGTTACATGTTTGCTTGCTTCCTTCTTTATTTCAGTTTTACTTTACTCTTTTCCACGACACCAAGCTATTCTTTATCACCATTACAACTTATAATTATCCATCCCACTTGTGTTTCACTATCTCTTCACCGAACTAGTGCACCTATACACCTGACAAGTGTATTGGGTGTGTTGGGGACACAAGAGACTTCTTGTATCTTGATTGCAGGGTTGCTTGAGAGGGAATACCTTTGACCACTTCCTCCCTGAGTTCGATAAACCTTGGGTGATCCACTTAAGGGAAAACTTGCTGCTGTTCTACAAACCTCTGCACTTGGAGGCCCAACAACTGTCTAGAAGAATAGAAGTGCGTAGACATCAAGCTATTTTCTGGCGCCGTTGCCGGGGAGGTAAGGTAAAAGGTATTCACACCGGAGGATTAAAGAAGAAGAACCTCCCACGGCAAACGCCTATTTTCCGGTGTGAGTGCTCGGAGTTATTTCCTTTAGATTCTGCAATTTTGTCTTTTTGTTTCTTGTTTTCACTAGTTAGGCTTAATGGAAAACAACAACAAAATTAGAGAGCTTTATAGTCTTTATCTTGAGTTAGGACATGAAGTGTTTGAAGAGAAAATTAAAAAACCTATGGAACTTTATTTGCATGCTAATAGCAATGTTGTTAGTATGAATTCTTTGGACACCATTATTGCTAATGCTATGGAAAAGTCTAAGCTTGGGGAAGCTAGTTTTTATGAAAATGATCTTTTTAGTTCCCCAGCTTTGGAAGATAGCTATTCTATTGCTTATGATGATACCAAACCTCCAACTTATGATGATTATGGTATTCTCAGTCCACCTACTATTGAGGAGGAAATTAATTATGATTACAATATGCCTCCTATATTTGATGATTATGGTGATGAGAATAATAATGATAGCTATTTTGTTGAATTTGCTCCCACTATGATTAATAAGAATGATTGTTCTTATAGGGGGAGTATTAATTCTTTTATGCATGTGGCTCATGATAAGAATGTTTTATGTGATAGTTATATTATTAATTTTATTCATGTTGCTACTGAAAGTTATTATGAGAGAGGGAAACATGGTTTTATGCATCTCAATAATATTAAGGTCCCCCTCTTTATGTTGAGAGTTTTGAAGTTGCACTTGTTTTGCTTTACTATGCTTATTGTTGTGTGCTTTCATGACTTATTTCTTTACAAGATTCCTATGCATAGGAAGTGGGTTAGACTTAAATGTGCTTTGAATTTGCTTCTTGATGCTCTCTTTTACTTATGTAGGCGAAAGGAGAGGTCGAGGCAGAGACCGAGGCAGCCACACCACCCCCTGGCGCGGCCTGGCCTGGCCCGCTCCACCAGGTGGTGTGGGCCCCTCGTGGCCCCTTTCTATCTCGTCTTTTGGCTCCGTGAGTCTTCTGGTAAAATAGGAGTTTTGTGATATTTTCCGGGATTTTTCCTGAAAGTTGATTTACTGCACAAAAACGAGATACCAAAGCAATTCTGCTGAAAATAGCGTTACTCCGCATTAGTTGTATCCAAATCACACAAATTAGAGAAGAAACAATAGCAAAAGTGTTCGGGAAAGTAGATACGTTTTGGATGTATCAACTCCCCCAAGCTTAGCTTATTGCTTGTCCTCAAGCAATTCAGTTGAAAACTGAGTGCGATAAAAGAAACTTTCATGAACACATTTGCTTCATAAGATGTATATATTCTCAGCATATGATCAAATACTTAGGCAATTCATAATAAAGAGTATGCAAATAAGTTTACCCAATAGTCATGCAAGCTATGAAGAGATTCCAACCCAATAATAATAAGCAACATGACACGTAAGCATATGCAGGATTGTAATGCTCATAAGAAGATATGATAAAGTGGTATCTCGCTTGCCTTTCTTTTTGGAGCAAAACATAAATTCCAAGGCACCTCTAAAGTTTAAGTGAAGACTAGAAGTAGAAATATCAAAGATACAAGCGTCAAAGTTATGTCACAATTAACCGTGTTTTGGGACAAGCACATTACACTAAGAATGACAGCTATGCTCTCGGGAAGGTGCTCAAAGAATAAATGGTGACTCGACATAAAAATGAAAGAAAAGATTTGAAAAGTTTGAAAGGCTTCCAGATGTTGAAAGTATGGTACTCATTAGCTTTGAGATCTCATTGCCCATATCATAAGCATCTTGAGGTGATTAAGGTTAAAGTGACTCAAATATGAGGATATGCTTGACAAGTTATAAGTTGAAAATCTCATGCCCCTTGCTTACGAGTACCGAACCTCATGCTACTCAACTTTGGTCACAAGCAAGTTCTTGTCATTGTAAGTGCATGTGTATCATAGAGAACCGCTAACGGGGTACCCCTTGCCCCATGATGCAGGAGCTTTCCCATATCAAAATTACAAGGCAACAGACAATGAGCATCTCAGCGATCTTTTTATTTGCTATTTGCATAGGTTTTTATTGAGGATGCTTCACAGAATGCTCACCATGGTTATGCTGCAAGTTTCCACCATGATTAGGCATGGCTTAGGCTAGCCGCCCAGGCATTTCTCTAACACATATACAAACTCCATGAGCTTACAAGCTCCCCTTTTATTTCACACCGCCGGGATCCATAAACAAAAGAACATGATATCAACTCGATAATAAGTGCAATGTTGAAAGCGTTCCCCATGGTAACATGGTTCTGCTAATTCTCAACTTATAAAGTGCAAGCATATTAGCAACATAGATGGGCACAATGGTTCAGGTTTATTAAGTGCAAGAAAAAAAAGTGTGCCATCAAGTTCGTGAGAGCTTTACTAACTAATTTTCTTATAACAAGCAAACATTTTTATTTGGAAGAAAACAAAGCATAATAAATATGCAAGGAACAGCAATGATGCTAATAGGTAGATATGGTGGACTCTTTTTGACACTTTTGCTTTTGGGGAGTTGGATGCACAAGTAAATCTTATACTCAGTGCAAGTGAAGGCTAGCAATAGAAGGAGAGCGACAATCGAGAGAGCAGTAATTGTCATAATCATGCTTGCGACAAAACAAAATTAATAGTGGCATAATAGCGACACAAGAACTCTGAGGCAAAATAAATCATCAAGGCTTAACTAACTTTTTGTTTAGTCATATGCATGCGTGAGCATGTGCCAAGTCGATTCTAATAAAACATTTAGAGGAGGATACCACAATGTCATACCAAGTTATGAATAGAACAATGCAAGCAAACATTTATATGACATGTTACAAACTATTAGTGGATTGGAGCTGATCATAAGAGAGCAAGAACTACTAAGCATCCATTAAATAACATACACCTTACATGAACATACTAAGCATGCCCACAATGATGAGTATATTGAAGGAAATATGCCCCGAGAGGCAATAATAAAGTTGTTATTATATATTCCTTATATATGATAGATGTTTATTTTGCATGCTAGAATTGTATTGATCGGAAACATCAATACATGTGTGTTTAATAAACAAAAAGGGTTCCTAGTTATGCCTCTCTTATAGACTAGCTTATTGATTAACAAGATGATCAAGGTTTCCTGATCATGGACATTGGATGTTGTCAATAACAAGGTCACACCATTGGTGCAATGATGTGATGAACATTCATCCGAAGTGTAGCATTACGATCAAGTCATTATGTTTATATTGCTATAACATCATACGAAGTAATCTTTATCCTTAGACCATGAGATCATGTTAATTGCTAACACCTGAAGAGTATCTTGATAACATCAAATGTCACACCGTAACAGGGTGACTATAAAGATGGGTTCAGTACTACGAAGGTGTTATGTTGAGGCTCATGGATCAAGAGTGGAATTTGTCAATCCCGATGATGGATAGATATAATCTAGGCCCTCTCGGTGATATCACATTGAGATAGCTTGCAAGCAAGTGATGTGATCACTAGAATGTTATATCACGGGAACGAGAAAAGAGTGCATGTCGGTAACAAGATCAAACTAGGTATTTGGATACCGATGATCGAATCTCGGACATGTATTATATCAAGAGACAAAGGGATTTAGTTACAAGCGTTAAAGGTTCTCACGATCACAGAAGTCATCGTTGAATATGTAGGAGTCAATATGGATCTCCAGGTCCCGCTTCTGACTATTGATCTGAGAGGAGTCTCAATCTTGTATGCATTATTCGCGAACCATAGGGTGACACACTTAAGAGTTACCGGACACCATTTTGGAGCACATATGTTTTAGACGAAAGAATTGCAAAGCGCAGGAATTGTTTCGATAGAAACCGGAAATTGTTTCGGGTGAAATTGCAGAAAGTGGTTTTGCATGTGATATTGAAATATTGCAAGGGGCTATATGTGAATGTTTGTTAATTAAAGTAATTAAAAAATTCTGAATAAATTTAATAAAAGAGTTTTATTAAATGAGAGAGCATTAAACTTGGAGAATTTTAATGCATTTAAAGTAGGGACTTTAAAGGGGAATGTGAAGAGACATTTTAATGTGGAGGGGTTACCACCACATGAATGGGGGAGGTGAGGGGTCACCCCCCATGCGCCGGACATGGAGAGAGGGGGTACCCCTCCTATAAAACTCCACCCTCTTCCTCCTTCTTCCACACACCTCCTTGTGAAGGATCTCTCTCCCCCTCTAGAATTATTCCCCCATGGTCTCGGATTAGCGAGATACATGTTCCCGGTGGCATTTCGTCTGGAAGGAGTTGCTTCGCTGGATCGCCGAGCGAGGAGGTGGAGGTTGTCCGCTGTTGCTTGAACGTGTGTGCGAAAATGGATGCGCGCTTGAGTTGCGGCGCTCGGACTTCCATTCGATCTTGAGATCGGCAAGTGTACGACTACATCAACCACGAGTTCCTACTCGTTAACAAAACTCGTTGTCTTCGAGGGTAAGTTCTCGTTGGATGTATGTCCACCCGTTGCTTTGTACCTAGTAGATAGATCTTGGCATGTAGTTCTCATCGTAGGAAATTTTTTGTTTTCTATGTTGCGGACCCAACAGTGGTATCAGATCCTGATCTATGCGTAGGTGCTTTGCACGGGTAGTACACATATGTTTATATGTGGGCGATGATGATCATGTTATTGCATCTTCTATGTATTTTGGATATTGGTGGCATAGTGGGATGAAGCGGCCTGCACCAACCTTACATGTCATCGCACATGAGACCGGTTCCACGACTGACATGCAACTTGTTTTGCATAAGTGGCTGGCGGGTGTCTATCTCTCCTACTATAGTCAATATCTGATTTACAACGAGTTGCTAATAACTTAGTTATCTTTGTTGTGGTTCATGTTCGTAGGTGAGAACGGTTCTATCTTCGAAAGCCCTAAGCCACGTAAAACTTGCAATTGATAAATTAGAGGCGTCTAGTTTAGATCGTTGCTGGGCTAGTCTATGGATATGGTATTGTTGTAAGTAGATGTATGATAGATACTCTTACAACACACTCAACGTGTAAGTTCCATAGACCTTGGCCTTACACACAAAGGAATGATAGAGATCATACCACGATGCAAGTGATAGATATCAAATGCATGAACCATATCATCTCACTTTACACATTAGATGTTAGCATCTTATACTGCTAGTTTGGCGCTTTCTGTAGCATTGTAAGATGATCCCTCATTTAGATATCAAGATAAAAATGTGTTCTTCCTTAAGTATGCACCGTTCTGTGGGTCGTGTTTCGAAACATCACGTGATGATCGGGTGTACTCGAATCTACGCTTTCATAGGAACGGGTGTAAGATAGGTTTACACACGCGAATACTAAGGTTCTTACTTGGCGAGCTTCATGATGAACTATAATATGCAGGGCATGAAGAAGACTCTTCCCGAGCTTCTGTCAATGCTTAAGACTGCATAAGTGGAGATTAGGAAAGAACATCAAGTGTTGATGATCAATAGGACCACCGGTTTCAAGAAGGACAAGAAAGGCAAGCACAAGGGAAAGAAGGGTGGCAAATCTGTTGCCGCGCATAAAAAGAAACCCCGAGCTGGCCCTAAGTCTGATACCGAGTTCTACTATTTCAAGGGGACTGGCCATTGGAAGCGCAACTGCCCCAAGTATTTGGCGGACAAGAAGTCCGGCAAGGCAAATAAAGGTATATGTGATATACATGTTATTGATGTGTACGTGACTAGTACTCGCAGTAGCACCTGGGTATTTGATACGGTATCGGTTGCTAATATATGTAACTTGGTTCAGGGGCTACGGAACAAGCGACAACTAGCAAGGGATGAGGTTAGGATGCGGGTCGGCAATGGATCAAAAGTTGATGTGATCGTCGTCGGGACGCTACCTCTCCATATGCCATCGGGATTAGTTATAAACCTAAATAATTGTTATTTGGTGCCTGCACTAAGCATGAACATTGTATCCAGATCGTGTTTGATGCAAAGTGGTCATTCCTTTAAATCTGAAAACAATGGCTGTTCGATTTATAAGAATGATATCTTTTATGGTCATGCACCTATGTTGAATGGTTTATTTCTGATGGATCTCGATAGTAATGTTACGCACATTCATAATGTTAATGCTAAAAAGATTAAACTTGATAATGATATATATGCATACATGTGGCACTGCCGTCTAGGTCATATTGGTGTTAAACGCATGAAGAAACTCCATTCTGATGGACTTTTGGAATCACTTGATTTTGAATCATTTGATACATGTGAGCCATGCCTTATGGGCAAGATGACTAGAACGCCGTTTTCCGGTTCAATGGAACGAGCGATAGATTTATTGGAAATCATACATACTGATGTGTGTGGACCAATGAGTGTGTCGGCGCGAGGTGGATATCGTTATTTTGTTACTTTCACGGATGATTTGAGTAGATACGGGTATATCTATTTGATGAAACACAAGTCTGAAACTTTTGAAAAGTTCAAGGAATTTCAGAATGAAGTGGAAAATCATCGTAATAAAAGGATCAAATTTCTACGGTCTGACCATGGAGGAGAGTATCTAAGTTACGAGTTTAGCACACACATGAAAGAGTGTGGAATAGTTTCACAACTCACGCCTGCCGGAACACCACAACGTAATGGTGTGTCGGAACGTCGTAATCGTACCTTATTGGATATGGTTCGATCTATGATGTCTCTGACTGACTTGCCACTGTCATTTTGGGGTTATGCACTGGAAACAGCTGCATTCACTTTAAATCGGGAACCATCTAACTCCGTTGAAACGACACCGTATGAATTATGGTTTGGAAACAAACCTAAGTTGTCATTTCTTAAAGTTTGGGGATGCGATGTTTATGTGAAGAAACTTCAGCCGGATAAACTCGAACCCAAAGCGGAAAAATGCGTCTTCATAGGATACCCTAAGGAAACGATTGGGTATACCTTCTATCACAGATCCGAGGGCAAGGTTTTTGTTGCCAAGAATGGATCCTTTCTTGAGAAGGAGTTTCTCGTGAAAGGTGTGAGTAGTCGGAAGGTAGAACTCGAAGAGGTTATTGAACCTTCTCTTCATGAAATGGTGAGTAGCGCAGCACCGTAAGTTGTTTCGAAGTTGACTTCACCTAATGAAGAGAGAGCTAATGATATTGATCATGAAACTCCGAAAGAGGACACTACCGAACCTCGCAGGTCAAGGTGACACGCAGCCCCGAATCTGACGGGCAATCCTATTGTGAATTTCATGGTTGATGAAATGGATGACCCTGTGATGTATGAAGAAGCAATGATGAGCCCGGATTCCCACAAATGGCTAGAAGCCATGAAATCTGAGATGGAATCCATGTACGAGAACCAAGTTTGGACCTTGGTGGACTTACCTCACGATCTAAAGGCCGTTGAGAATAAATGGATTTTCAAAAGAAAAAATGATGCTGATGGTAATGTGGCCATCTATAAGGCTCGCCTTTTCGCAAAGGGGTTTCGACAAATTCAAGGAGTTGACTATGATGAGACATTCTCTCCCGTAGCGATGCTTAAGTCGGTTAGGATTATGTTAGCAATTGCTGCATATTTTGATTATGAAATATGGCAGATGGATGTCAAAATTGCGTTCCTCAATGGTAATATTGAAGAAGAGTTGTATATGATACAACCTAAGGGTTTTGTCGATCCTAAGGATGGTAATAAGGTATGCAAACTTCAACGATCCATCTATGGACTGAAGCAAGCATCCCGGAGTTGAAATCTCCGCTTTGATGAGGTGATCAAAGAGTTTGGATTTGTCCAAACTTATGGAGAGACTTGTATTTACAAGAAAGTGAGTGGGAGCAATGTGGCATTTATGATATTATATGTGGATGACATATTATTGATTGGAAATGATATAGATCTTTTAAACAGTGTTAAAAGTTATCTAAACAGCAAATTTTCGATGAAAGACCTTGGTGAAGCGTCATATATATTAGGCATTAAAATCTATAGAGATAGATCAAGGCACCTAATTGGGCTATCGCAGAGTACATACCTTGATAAGATATTAAAGAAGTTTAATATGGACGAAAGTAAGAAGGGGTTCTTACCTATGTTGCAAGGCAAGACATTGAGTAAGACTCAAAGTACGGCTATGGCAGAAGAAAGAGAGATGATGGATAAGATCCCCTATGCTTCGGCCATAGGCTCTATAATGTATGCCATGCTATGTACAAGACCGGATGTCGCACATGCTATTAGTTTAACTAGTAGGTACCAATCTGATCCAGGTTCGGAACACTAGATAGCGATCAAGAACATCCTCAAGTACTTGAGAAGAACTAGGGATATGTTTCTTATATACGAAGGTGAAGAAGAGCTAGTCGCTAAGTGTTATGTCGATGCTAGCTTTGACACCGATCCGGATGACTCTAAGTCTCAATCCGGATACGTATTTCTCTTGAATGGAGCAGCAGCTAGTTGGAGGAGTTCCAAGCAACCTGTGGTGGCTAGATCAACGACGGAGGCGGAATATGTTGCTGCTTCAGAAGCGGCGCAGGAAGCGGTTTGGATGAAAGAGTTCATTACAGAACTAGGTGTGGTTCCTAGTGCGTTGGACCCGATGGTGATCTATTGTGACAACAATGGAGCCATAGCCAACGCAAAGGAACCAAGGTCTCACAAGAATTCCAAGCATATTAAGCACCGGTTTCACTCCATCCAAAGCATGTCAAGGATGGAGATATAAAGATTTGTAAAGTACACACGGACCTAAATGTAGCAGATCCGTTGACTAAAGCTCTCCCTAGGGCAAAACATGATCAACACCAGAACTCCATGGGTGTTAGATTTATCACTATGTGAACTAGATTATTGTCTCTAGTGCAAGTGGGAGACTGAAGGAAATATTCCCTGAGAGGCAATAATAAAGTTGTTATTATGTATTCCTTATATATGATAGATGTTTATTTTGCACGCTAGAATTGTATTGATCGGAAACATCAATACATGTGTGTTTAATAAACAAAAAGGGTTCCTAGTTATGCCTCTCTTATAGACTAGCTTGTTGATTAACAAGATGATCAAGGTTTCCTGATCATGGACATTGGATGTTGTTAATAACAAGGTCACACCATTGGTGGAATGATGTGATGAACATTCATCCGAAGTATAGCATTACGATCAAGTCATTATGTTTATATTGATATAACATCATACGAAGTAATCTTTATCCTTAGACCATGAGATCATGTTAATTGCTAACACCTAAAGAGTATCTTGATAACATCAAACGTCACATCGTAACAGGGTGACTATAAAGATGGGTTCAGTACTACGGAGGTGTTATGTTGAGGCTCATGGATCAAGAGTGGAATTTGTCAATCCCGATGACGGATAGATATACTCTGGGCCCTCTCGGTGATATCACATTGAGATAGCTTGCAAGCAAATGATGTGATCACTAGAATGTTATATCACGGGAACGAGAAAAGAGTACATGTCGTTAATGAGATCAAACTAGGTATTTGGATACCGATGATCGAATCTCGGACATGTATTATATCAAGAGACAAAGGGATTTAGTTACAAGCGTTAAAGGTTCTCATGATCACAGAAGTCATCGTTGAATATGCAGGAGTCAGTATGGATCTCCGTGTCCCGCTCGACTATTGATCTGAGAGGAGTCTCAATCATGTCTGCATTATTCGCGAACCATAGGGTGACACACTTAAGAGTTACCGGACACCATTTTGGAGCACATATGTTTCAGACGAAAGAATTGCAAAGGACATGAATTGTTTCGATAGAAACCGGAAATTGTTTCGGGTGAAATTGCAGAAAGTGGTTTTGCATGTGATATTGAAATATTGCAAGGGGCTATATGTGAATGTTTGTTAATTAAAGTAATTAACAAAATTCTGGATAAATTTAATAAAAGAGTTTTATTAAATGAGAGAGCATTAAACTTGGAGAATTTTAATGCATTTAAAGTAGGGACTTTAAACGGGAATGTGAAGAGGCATTTTAATGTGGAGGGGTTACCACCACATGAATGGGGGAGGTGAGGGGTCACCCCCCTCCTACTATAAAAGGCCACCCTCTTCCTCATTCTTCCACACACCTCCTTGTGAAGGATCTCACTCCCCCTCTAGAATTATTCCCCCATGGTCTCGGATTAGCGAGATACATGTTCCCGGTGGCATTTCGTCTGGAAGGAGTTGCTGCTTCCGCTGGATCGCTGGAGCGAGGAGGTGGAGGTTGTCCAGTGGCTTGAACATGTAAGTAGTAATGATGCGCAAGGAGTTGCGGCGCTCGGACTTCCACTCGATCTTGAGATCGGCAAGTGTACGACTACATCAACCACGAGTTCCTACTCGTTAACAAAACTCGTTGTCTTCGAGGGTAAGTTCTCATTGGATGTATGTCCCCCCGTTGCTTTGTACCTAGTAGATAGATCTTGGCGTGTAGTTCTCATTGTAGGAAATTTTTTATTTTCTATGCTGCGGACCCAACAAGGGGGTTCCCAGGAGTTGCTGCTTCCGCTGGATCGCTGGAGCGAGGAGGTGGAGGTTATCCGGTGGCTTGAACATGTGTGCAAGTACGGATGCGCTGCTGAGTTGAGGCGCTCGAACTTCCACTCGATCTTGAGATCGGAAGTGTACGACTACATCAACCACGAGTTCCTACTCATTAACAAAACTCGTTGTCTTCGAGGGTAAGTTATCGTTGGATGTATGTCCACCCGTTGCTTTGTACCTAGTAGATAGATCTTGGCATGTAGTTCTCATCGTAGGAAATTTTTTGTTTTCTATGTTGCGGACCCAACAGTGGTATCAGAGCCTGATCTATGCGTAGGTGCTTTGCACGGGTAGTACACATATGTTTATATGTGAGCGATGATGATCATGTTATTGCATATTCTATGTATTTTGGATATTGGTGGCATAGTGGGATGAAGCGGCCCGGACCAACCTTACATGTCATCGCACATGAGACCGGTTTCACGACTGACATGCAACTTGTTTTGCATAAGTGGCTGGTGGGTGTCTGTCTCTCCTACTATAGTCAATATCTGATTTACAACGAGTTTCTAATAACTTAGTTATCCTCGTTGTGGTTCATGATCGTAGGTGAGAATGGTTCTATCTCCGAAAGCCCTAAGCCACGTAAAACTTGCAATTGGTAAATTAGAGGCGTCTAGTTTAGATCGTTGTTGGGCTAGTGTATTGATATCTTATTGTTGTAAGTAGATGTATGATATATACTCTTACAACACACTCAACGTGTAAGTTCCATAGACCTTGGCCTTATACACAAAGGAATGATAGAGATCATAGCACGATGCAAGTGATAGAGATCAAATGCATGGACCATATCATCTCACTTTACACATTAGATGTTAGCATCTTATACTGCTAGTTTGGCGCTTTCTGTAGCATTGTAAGATGATCCCTCATTTAGATATCAAGATAAAAATGTGTTGTTCCTTAAGTATGCACCGTTCTGTGGATCGTGTTTCGAGACATCATGTGATGATCGGGTGTACTCGAATCTACGCTTTCATAGGAACGGGTGTAAGACAATTTTACACACGCGAATACTAAGGTTCTTACTTGGCGAGCCTAGCATGTATAGACATGGCCTCGGAACACGGAGCGAATGGTTAAGCATGAGTCATATAGTTGATATGATGCCCATATAGATGCTCGCCTTTGAAGCTACATCAACTCACGTGATGATCGGACTTGGTGTAGTGGATTTGGTTCATGCAATCACCAAAAGGACACGATGGATGTTGTTTTTGAGTGGGAGTTCATTAGTAATTTGGATTAGTTGAACTCAATCTATCATAAACTTAGTCTAAATAAACTGTACAAATTCTGTTGTAGATGGCACCACCTGCTTTTAATTTCAATGTGTTCATGGAGAAAGAGAAACTTGCTGCGAATGGTAGCAACTTCACCAACTGGGCTATGAATTTGAGGATTCTCCTCACTGCTGCACAAAAGCAATATGTGATAGATGCGCCGCTAGGCCCCCCACTAGCTCTTGATGCCCCTAACGAGGAAAACAATGTCTATGTGACTCGTCAGGAGGACCACAACTTAGTTCATTGCGGCATACTGTATGGGCTAGAGCCAGAACTTCGAAAGCGTTTCGAAAATGGCAATGCCTTTGATACCATGGGAGAATTGAAAATGATTTTCGATACCCATGCTGCCGTAGAGAGTTATAATGCTACTGAAAATTTCTTTAGCTGCATGATGGAGGAGAACAACTCCGTTAGTCAGCATGTACTCAAAATGTCTAGGTACGCCGATAAGCTTGTGTCGTTGGGAATAACGATTCCCATTTACTTGGGCATACATCGTGTTCTCCAATCTCTGCCACCTAGCTACAAGAGCTTCGTGATGAACTATAATATGCAGGGCATGAAGAAGACTCTTCCCGAGCTTCTGTCAATGCTTAAGACTGCAGAAGTGGAGATTAGGAAAGAACATCAAGTGTTGATGATCAATAGGACCACCGGTTTCAAGAACGATAAGAAAGTCAAGTACAAGGGAAAGAAGGGTGGCAAATCTGTTGCCGTGCCTGAAAAGAAACCCCGAGCTGGCCCTAAGTCCGATACGGAGTGCTACTATTGCAAGGGGACTGGCCATTGGAAGCGCAACTGCCCCAAGAATTTGGTGGACAAGAAGTCCGACAAGGCAAACAAAGGTATATGTGATATACATGTTATTGATGTGTACTTGACTAGTACTCGCAGTAGCACCTGGGTATTTGATACGGGATCGGTTGCTAATATATGTAACTCGGTTCAGGGGCTACAGAACAAGCGACAACTAGCAAGGGATGAGGCCAGGGTGCGGGTCGGCAATGGATCAAAAGTTGATGTGATCGCCATCGGGACGCTACCTCTCCATATGCCATCGGGATTAGTTATAAACCTAAATAATTGTTATTTGGTGCCTACACTGAGCATGAACATTATATCCGGATCGTGTTTGATGCAAAGTGGTCATTCCTTTAAATCTGAAAACAATGGTTGTTCGATTTATAAGAATGATATCTTTTATGGTCATGCACCTATGTTGAATGGTTTATTTCTGATGGATCTCGATAGTAATATTACGCATATTCATAATGTTAATGCTAAAAAGATTAAACTTGATAATGATATATCTACATATATGTGGAACTGCCGTCTAGGTCATATTGGTGTTAAACGCATGAAGAAACTCCATTCTGATGGACTTTTGGAATCACTTGATTTTGAATCATTTGATACATGTGAGCCATGCCTTATGGGCAAGATGACTAGAACGCCGTTTTCCGGTTCAATGGAACGGGCAACAGATTTATTGGAAATCATACATACTGATGTGTGTGGACCAATGAGTGTGTCAGCGCGAGGTGGATATCGTTATTTTGTTACTTTCATGGATGATTTGAGTAGATACGGGTATATCTATTTGATGAAACACAAGTCTAAAACTTTTGAAAAGTTCAAGGAATTTCAGAATGAAGTGGAAAATCAACGTAATAAAAGGATCAAATTTCTACGGTCTGACCATGGAGGAGAGTATCTAAGTTACGAGTTTAGCACACACATGAAAGAGTGTGGAATAGTTTCACAACTCATGCCTGCTAGAACACCACAACGTAATGGTGTGTCGGAACATCGTAATCGTACCTTATTGGATATGGTTCGATCTATGATGTCTCTAACTGACTTGCCACTATCATTTTGGGGTTATGCACTAGAAACGGCTGCATTCACTTTAAATCGGGCACCATCTAAATCCGTTGAAACGACACCATATGAATTATGGTTTGGAAACAAACCTAAGTTGTCATTTCTTAAAGTTTGGGGTTGCGATGTTTATGTGAAGAAACTTCAGCCGGATAAACTCGAACCCAAAGCGGAAAAATGCGTCTTCATAGGATACCCTCAGGAAACAATTGGGTATACCTTCTATCATAGATCCGAGGGCAAGGTTTTTGTTGCCAAGAATGGATCCTTTCTTGAGAAGGAGTTTCTCGTGAAAGGTGTGAGTAGTCGGAAGGTAGAAATCGAAGAGGTTATTGAACCTTCTCTTCATGAAATGGCGAGTAGCACAGCACCAGAAGTTGTTTCGAAGTTAACTTCACCTAATGAAGAGAGAGCTAATGATATTAATCACGAAACTCCGAAAGAGGACACTACCAAACCTCACAGGTCAAGCAGGGCACATGCAGCTCCTGAACTGTACGGCAATCCTGTTGTGAATTTCATGGTTGATGAAATGGATGACCCTGTGACATATTTAGAAGCGATGATGAGCCCGGATTCCAACAAATGGCTAGAAGCCATGAAATCCGAGATGGAATCCATGTACGAGAACCAAGTTTGGACCTTGGTGGACGTACCTCACGATCGAAAGGCCGTTGAGAATAAATGGATTTTCAAAATAAAAACTGATGCTGATGGTAATGTGACCATCTATAAGGCTCGACTTGTCGCAAAGGGGTTTCGACAAATTCAAGGAGTTGACTATGATGAGACATTCTCTCTCGTAGCGATGCTTAAGTCGGTTAGGATTATGTTATCAATTGCTGCATATTTCAATTATGAAATATGGCAGATGGATGTCAAAACTGCATTCCTCAATGGTAATATTGAAGAAGAGTTGTATATGATACAACCTAAGGGTTTTGTTGATCCTAAGGATGCTAATAAGGTATGCAAACTTCAGCGATCCATCTATGGACTGAAGCAAGCATCCAGGAGTTGGAATCTCCGCTTTGATGAGGTGATCAAAGAGTTTGGATTTGTCCAAACTTATGGAGAGGCCTGTATTTACAAGAAAGTGAGTGGGAGCAATGTGGCATTTATGATATTATATGTGGATGACATATTATTGATTGGAAATGATATAGATCTTTTAAACAGTGTTAAAAGTTATCTAAACAACAAATTTTCAATGAAAGACCTTGGTGAAGCGTCATATATATTAGGCATTAAAATCTATAGAGATAGATCAAGGCGCCTAATTGGGCTATCGCAGAGTACATACCTTGATAAGATATTAAAGAAGTTTAATATGGACGAAAGTAAGAAGGGGTTCTTACCTATGTTGCAAGGCAAGACATTGAGTAAGACTCAAAGTCCGGCTACAGCGGAAGAAAGAGAGATGATAGGATAAGATCCCCTATGCCTCGGCCATAGGCTCTATAATGTATGTCATGCTATGTACAAGACCGGATGTGGCACATGCTATTAGTTTGACTAGTAGGTACCAATCTAATCCAGGTTCGGAACACTGGATAATGGTCAAGAACATCCTCAAGTACTTGAGAAGAACTAGGGTTATGTTTCTTATATACGGAGGTGAAGAAGAGCTAGTCGCTAAGTGTTATGTCGATGCTTGCTTTGACACCGATCTGGATGACTCTAAGTATCAATCTGGATATGTATTTCTCTTGAACGGAGCAACAGTTAGTTGGAGGAGTTCCAAACAACCTGTGGTGGCTGGATCAACGACGGAGGTGGAATATGTTGCTGCTTCAGAAGCGGCGCAGGAAGCGGTTTGGATGAAAGAGTTCATTATGGAACTAGGTGTGGTTCCTAGTGCGTTGGACCCGATGGTGATCTATTGTGACAACAATGGAGACATAGCCAACACAAAGGAACCGAGGTCTCACAAGAATTCCAAGCATATTAAGCGCCGGTTTCACTCCATCCGCGAGCATGTCAAGGATGGAGATATAAAGATTTGTAAAGTACACACAGACCTAAATGTAGTAGATCCATTGACTAAAGCTCTCCCTAGGGCAAAACATGATCAACACCAGAACTCCATGGGTGTTAGATTTATCACTATGTGAACTAGATTATTGTCTCTAGTGCACGTGGGAGACTGAAGGAAATATGCCCTGAGAGGCAATAATAAAGTTGTTATTATATATTCCTTATATATGATAGATGTTTATTTTGCATGCTAGAATTGTATTGATCGAAAACATCAATACATGTGTGTTTAATAAACAAAAAGGGTTCCTAGTTATGCCTCTCTTATAGACTAGCTTGTTGATTAACAAGATGATCAAGGTTTCCTGATCATGGACATTGGATGTTAATAACAAGGTCACACCATTGGTGGAATGATGTGATGAACATTCATCCAAGTATAGCATTACGATCAAGTCATTATGTTTATATTGCTATAACATCATAATGGTAATCTTTATCCTTAGACCATGAGATCATGTTAATTGCTAACACCAAGAGTATCTTGATAACATCAAACGCCATCCGTAATGTGGTGACTATAAAGATGGGTTCAGTACTACGAAGGTGTTATGTTGAGGCTCATGGATCAAGAGTGGAATTTGTCAATCCCGATGACGGATAGATATACTATGGGCCCTCTCGGTGATATCACATTGAGATAGCTTGCAAGCAAGTGATGTGATCACTAGAATGTTATATCACGGGAACAAGAAAAGAGTGCATGTCTGAATTAGATCAAACTAGGTATTTGGATACCGATGATCGAATCTCGGACATGTATTATATCAAGAGACAAAGGGATTTAGTTACAAGCGTTAAAGGTTCTCACGATCACAGAAGTCATCGTTGAATATGCAGGAGTCAGTATGGATCTCCAGGTCCCGCTTCTGACTATTGATCTGAGAGGAGTCTCAATCATGTCTGCATTATTCACGAATTGTAGGGTGACACACTTAAGAGTTACCGAACACCATTTTGGAGCACATATGTTTTAGACGAAAGAATTGCAAAGCACAGGAATTGTTTCGATAGAAACCGGAAATTGTTTCGGGTGAAATTGCAGAAAGTGGTTCTGCATGTGATATTGAAATATTGCAAGGGTCTATATGTGAATGTTTGTTAATTAAAGTAATTAAAAAATTCTGAATAAATTTAATAAAAGAGTTTTATTAAATGAGAGAGCATTAAACTTGGAGAATTTTAATGCATTTAAAGTAGGGACTTTAAAGGGGAATGTGAAGAGGCATGTTAATGTGGAGGGGTTACCACCACATGAATGGGGGAGGTGAGGGGTCACCCCCATGCGCCGGCCATGGAGAAAGGGGGTACCCCCTCCTCCTATAAAGGGCCACCCTCTTCCTCCTTCTTCCTCACACGTCCTTGTGAAGGATCTCTCTCCCCCTCTAGAAATATTCCCCCATGGTCTCGGATTAGCGAGATACATGTTTCTGGTGGCATTTCGTCTGGAAGGAGTTGCTGCTTCCGCTGGATCGCTGGAGCGAGGAGGTGGAGGTTGTCCGGTGGCTTGAACGTGTGTGCGAGTACGGATGCGCTGCTGAGTTGCGGCACTCGGACTTCCACTCGATCTTGAGATCGGCAAGTGTACGACTACATCAACCACGAGTTCCTACTCGTTAACAAAACTCGTCTTTGAGGGTAAGTTCTCGTTGGATGTATGTCCACCCGTTGCTTTGTACCTAGTAGATAGATCTTGGCGTGTAGTTCTCATCATAGGAAATTTTTTGTTTTCTATGCTACGGACCCAACATATATGTACAAAAATGAAAACAAATAGAGTTCATACCAGCCTCTTACCACACCTCGAGTTGTCATAAATCGTCATTGCCTTTCACTTGTGTGGCTTGAATAATAAGATAAAACCCAACTCCAAGGAGTCACTGAGGACCACTGAACCCTACAACGAACTTTACAAAACCAGAGAAGAACAACAAATATTTTTGGGTTTTCGATTTTTAAAGACAAGAACCGAAGGAAAGAGCAAACAAAGCAAAATCTTTTTGGGTTTTTCGAATAATCAAATCAAAGCTAAAAAGGATGAAGCAAACAAAGATAAATAACGAAAATATTTTTGGTATTTTTGTGTTTTGGAAAGCAGAAATAAAGCGAGAACAAAAACTAAAAAGAAAGCGAAACATGGATATAAAAGTACCGAAAGAACATGATATGTAGATGAGTGTGATGTTGGTATACCTCCCCCCAAGCTTAGGCTTTTGGCCTAAGTGGGGATCACCCCCAAGATGGCCAAGAATGAGCGCCTCCATAATATGACGAAGAAGTGCCTTCGTCCTGATACAAACTCGAGGACGCCCTGGCATAGTGCGCATAGTAGTCGTAAGAGGGCACACCCCCCTGGTGCTGCCCGTGGAAACCAAGCAAGCGAAGCTGCTCGTCCACCTCCTCCTTAGAGCACGACCATGGCATCTGATACGTCCATTTTGCATCACTATTATATATCATAATTCACTGTTATTCATTGATATATTTCGTATTAAGGGATGATACTTATGTTATTTCATCTGTTTTTGCATGGTTGATGACTTTTGGAGCATGGACCGCTGCAATCAGGATTCTGATGGAAATGGTGCTGTTTGGAGGCAAAATTCGTGAAGATCAGAAAATCCGAGATATTACATGGAAAATACTATTTTTCCAGAAGACGAAGGAAGCCAGAAGGGGAGGCTGAGATGGGCCACAGGGGGCCACACCACCCCCTGGCGTGGGCCAGCCTAGGCTGCACCACCAGGTGGTGTGGCCACCCTGGTCCACCCCTGGCTCTCCCCTCTAGCGTATATTATCCTCCCGAAACCCTAAGACTCAGGGAGCAACCACAGAAAGATTCTGCCGCCTCTGCAGGGAGGAAAACACCAAGAGAGAAAGATCTATCCGGCAGACAGAATTCTGCCAGGGGAATTCCTTCCCGGAGAGGGGATATCGTCGCCATCAACACCACCATCAAGCTGGACTTTATCGGGATCATCATCATCATCATCATCATCATCATCATCACCACCATCACCATCATCACCATCTCCATATCGCTATAACAATTGGGTTGAATCTTGCATAGTTCTTAGGGGAAACTTTCCCGGTGTTGATTACTCTTTGTAGTTGATGCTATTGAGTGGAACCATTGAATTATTGTTTATGTTCAGATTGTTATACATCATTATTTCATCTCTGATCATGATCCATATGATGTCTTGTGAGTAGTTCGTTTTGTTCTTGAGGACATGGGAGAAGTCATGTTGTTAGTAGTGGAATTGTGTTGAGAAAGATTCAATGGTTTGATATTTAAGTTGTGGTGTACTTCTTCTAGTGGTGTCATGTGAATGTCGACTACATGACACTTCACCTATATGGGCCTAGGGGAATGCATTGTGTATTTGGCTACTAATCGTAGGGGTTGCGGAGTGATGTAAACAGAACCCCGTTAGGGAAACCATTGCACAAGGGACGCTGTGGTCTTAGAGTTTAAAGCTGTGGTTAGGTTTCTACCTTAATTACTTTCTTGTACTTGCGGATGCTTGCAAGGGGTATAATCACAAGTATGTATTAGTCCTAGGAAGGTCTGTACATTAGCACAGGTTCACCCACACAACACTTAGCAAACTAAAGAAGATTAATCAACTATATGAAGCGAAAGCACTTGACGATATTCCCATGTGTCCTCGAGAATGTTTGGTCATCTTAAGTAATACAACCGGCTTGTCCTTTGCTGAATAAAGGATTGGTACACTTGCTGCATTTATTCTTATTGTCTTTATTTACTCGTACTTTATTTACTTGCATTATCAAAAAACCCTAAAAATCCGTTTGCTATTTGCAGAGAATTCCTGATCCATACCACTAGCCAGCACCTTCTGCTCCTCGTTGGGTTCGACACTCTTACTTATCGAAAATACTATGATACACCCCCTATACTTGTGGGTCATCAGCATCCTGCAAATACTGAACAAAAAGTAGATTGTGGCAAGGGAATTTCTCTCTCATTTCCGTCAGTAAACAACATCCTATAAACTAAACTCTCTATACTAGAGTTAGTAGTAACAAGTGATGTGTTTTCATAGCAGCAAGATCAAGAATTTGTGGGGTCAGCACAGTATCATTAGGATCAATAGAGAGTCCCAAGGCAACAACCATGCGTGCATCAATAATGCCCCTATAAATGGGTCCTCTAGCAGCTAGGCGACGAGCAATGAGAGAACCAAGATTATACTTGGTTTCATTATTAAGTGCAGCAGCAAGAAAAGCTAAATGATAATTAGAAATATTACTAGTGTCCTCCCTACCAAGAATTCTAGTGGCAAGATAGTAAGCAAAATATCTAAGAGCTGGGAGTTGAATGTTTCTTATCTTCCCGCGCTGAGCTGTGCGGTAATCATCATTTGTTACACTTCGGTAGAGCTCCAGCAAATCAGCGGGTCGACCTTGGATCTTCTTTACTATCCCAGTCATGCCAATGCCTATAATGCTGCAAAATCTTTCCAATGGCATGGTAATAGGCATATCATAGATTTTGAATGAAACAGTTGACCTATAAGGGGTGTTAGTGAAAGTGAAACTTTCAACAAAACTTTTGGTGAGCAAGGCATATTGCTCACTCTCATCCTGCATGTAAGTGGTTAGACTAACCCTCTGAACAAGAAGTAAGAAATCATCAAGGATCCCTGTAGCTTGCAAAAAGGCAAAACAAAGGAAGGTAGATGGGTGAGCATCTCCCTCATCTCCCTCATTGCCAAAGCGTGGCGCAATAAGATCTTCATTATATGATGACCTAAATTGAGAAGCTGATCTCGAAGGCCTTGCCCTCCTGGGTGTGTCTCTCTCAAATACTTCTCCAAAAGTATGGTTGTCCATCTCTCCTTTTTCTGAAATTTTAGACAACCATCACAAAAATTGATTGCAAAGTGATTACATAATGAAAGGAACTACTTATAGGGACTTGCAAAAGGGCTCAACATGCATCAAAACTATTTCTCTAAGCGCAGAACAAGCATGCAAGCTCACATAACCTATCACCTACAGTAGAAAAATACTCAAGATATAATCCACTAATTAGAAATCTACTTGGACAAGTGGAGGAGTCACATACCGGAGAACAAATGCTCCAAATCTCAGCAGCAAAGGTAGACTGAGCAAGGAGATCAAAAATTGCGAGGCAAGAACAACAATAAAACGGGTTTGAGCAATGAAATGGTGTTTTCTCAGGAGAGAGAAACGCGTGATAGGTGGGAGAATAAGTGGAGGGCCAGGGGTGGCCCACACCATGGCCAGGCGCGCCCCTGGTGTGGCCGCACCACCAGGTGGTGTGCTTGCCTGGTGGGCCCCCCGGGTCACTCCGGGTACCTCTCTGCCCCTTTTTTGGCATAAAAATTTAATATGAAATTTCTAGAATTTTTTGAGAAACTTTATTTTTTAGGGGCCAGGGGGACACGGAGCCATAATACGAGACGGAGAGGGGACCGGGGCTGCCCACACCACCTAGCCGTGCGGCCAGGCCTAGCCCGTGCCAGGGGGGTGGTGTGGCCGCCTAGGGCACACCCCGACCTCCCCTTTTGCCTATAAAATGCTTCCGATATAGAAACCCTAAGTACCCGATCAAAAATCAACGAAAGAGTCTGTAGCCGCCGTCATCTCCATCCCTAGATCGAGAGGGATCTAAAGCTCTTCCCGGTACCCTGCCGCAGGGGAGAATTCACCCTGGAGGCCTTCTTCGTCACCATGCAAGCCTCCGGTGTGATGCGTGAGTAGTTCATCCTTGGACTACGGGTCCATGTAGTAGCTAGATGGTTGGTTCTTCTCCTTTGTGCTACCATGTCTAGATCTTGTGAGCTCCGTTCATGATCAAGATCATTTATTTGTAATTCTGCATGTTGTGTTTGCGGGGATCCGATGGATATTGAGATGCTATTTCAGATTGATTATTGATTCTATCATGTCTTTGTTATTTGTGATTTTGCATACTCTCTGTTGTTAGTAGATATCTTGGCCGAGTAGATGCTAGCAACTCCAAGAGGGAGTATTTATGCTCGATAGTGGGTTCATGCCTCTAGTAATTTGGGGAAGTGACAAAAATCTCTAAGGTACTAGATGTGCTGTTGCTACTAGGGAGAAAACAACAATCCTTTGTTCATAGAACAATCATATTGTTTACTTTACACGCAATGTGTAATGAAATTATCTGTTGCTTGCAACTTAATACTGGAGGGGGTTCAGATGATAACCTGAAGGTGGATTATTAGTCATAGATGCAGTTGGATTACGGTCTATGTATAATGTTATAATGCCCAATCAAATCTCATAGGAGTCAAGATGATTAGTATATGCATGTATGCTTTCTCGATGTTTGTCAATTGCCCCGCTGTAATTTGTTCACCCAACATGTCATCTATCTTAAGGAGAATCACCACTAGTGAACTATGGACCCCGGTCCTTTCTTTTACCATCAATCTACAACTTTTTACTGTTTTCTGTTTACTTTCTGCAAGCTATTACTTTCTTCCACATAATACATTTAATCCTTTGTTTTCAGCAAAACCGGTGAGATAGACAACCTCACTGTAAGTTGGGGGCAAAGTTTTGTGGTTGTGTTGTGCAGGATTCCAAGTTGGAAACAACACCTTGGAGGTGTTTCCTTGCTCCTACTGGTTCGATAACCTTGGTTTCATAACTTAGGGAAACTTACTGCTGTGCTCATCATACCTTCCTCTTGGGGTTCCCCAATGAGCTCAACATCAATCTCGAGCCAGCAAGTATTTTTCTGGCACCGTTTCCGGGGAGTCAAGGACATCTTCACAAGGGGAGTCCCTCATAACCAATCTCTTTACTTTGTTTTTTGTTTTGCTTAGTTTATTTCTTCTTTGTTTGCTAGTTCTTTTTATCAAAAATACAAAAAAACTAGTTCCTACTATTGTTGTTATTTTCGTTGATCTGTTATTGTCTTGCTTTATCATGCTTTCTATCAATGGTTGGTGCCTTTGAAACTGAATCTAATTGGCAAGATGGGTTCACGGAAGAACAAAAATATTATTATAAGGAACACCGCTTGTGACAAAAAAGGGAAACACTTATGGGAACAAATTGATAAATTGTATACCATTGCTAGAAACATGTGCTCTACTTATAATGTTACTTATTGCTTTGATAAATCTTGTTGTAAGAGGTATAAACACCTCCCTTTTCTATGGGGCCCCCGGATTAATCCTCCAAGAATCCCTGTTATGCATACAACCACGATCCCATGATCAGTTAGTCGTGGCACATAACCGACAAGTATCAAAGTAAACATCCAATACATAATGAATACCTGTCATACCTTATTTTCCATTATGGCTACATTGATCAACATCAGCAGAACTTCATTAAGCGTAGAGCCCGAGAAATGCCTTAACCTACAGGCAACTAACTGGGAGAACGTCCTAGCTCACAAAGTCGTCCACTTCGCCTTCTTCTTGATATCTGACCAAGTTAATAGCCAGGGACAATGCCAGTGAGTACTTTGAATGTACTCACAGACCACCTTAAGATAACAATAATAACAAGAGGATATGCATTATGGCTGTGGTAGTAGGAGGGTTCCAAGAGAGGTTCTTTTCTCAATTAGTTTCTCTTGTAGATATAGCATCTACATATATTTGTTGAAAACTTTTGTAAAACATTTTGGAAACCTTCTTGAAAAGTTTTGGAAAACATCAGGACTAGGTCACCCATTTGTTCCCGTCTTCAGGTCGTCCCATGACCAAACTCCTTTCTCCTCATTCCGACCATCCCATGGTCAAAACCTTTCTCCTTTACGACCATCCCATGGTCAAAACATTTCCAAAGCCATTTCTTTTCTGAAATCCTTTTTGAAAACAAAACCAGCACCGCTCTACATAAGTTTGTCCAACCCGTCCATGACCGCGGACATGGCTATTCGAATAGATTTACACTCTGCAGAGGTTGTACACTTTACCCACACCATCCGGGTACACTACCCTAATCTACACCGATCGTGGGTCGAGTATCCGATCAAGACTCTCTGGATGCCCACTCCAATATAAGTTCCTACCCTATGAGTGTTGTCCCCCTCAACACCGGGACGTCGGGTACCGATGACCAACCGGAGCGCATTTTGCACTTCCCAAGTCTGTGCTTTCAATGAGGGGCTCATAGTAACGCGTGGAGGCCCGCAAGCCCTTCGTTCCTTCTCCAGGTCGATGTCCCACCTAGACCCCTATGTGAGAAGGCCCACCCTCCAAGGATTTTTATCCTCTGTAGTTGTTGCGAGGCAGCTTATACCGGAATAGACAAACATCAAATCCAGCCATGTCCCATTCCAGAGTAATGTGGTTGCACAGGGTTAAGTTGTTATAGCTAAACTGCAAAGAACCAGGTGCGTTTTCGTAAACCCTTTTCCTCCAATTTTCCTCTAGCATTTAGTAAAACAAAACCTTTTTCTCTTTCTCAACATCTCTTGGGAGGTCCCACCTCACCAAGGTTTTATCATAAAACATTTGGTAAAACTTTTCCGGGGTCTTTCCATCCTATAGCTTTGCTTCGGCTAAATCGGGGTCTCCAAAGGGGTATGGTGTGTTACACCATCTACCACACTAGGGACAAGTAGGTGTCATCAAGGGGGTTGTACTTAATAGTACAAAAGTGTAATAGTTTGGAGGGGACAAACCACTACCATATATACATCAACATATAGTAAAACAATGCAGTTTTAATAAACAGAAGATAAAACATGCATAAGTAAAATAGTAGGACAAGGCTTATGAGCAAGAAGGTGGCTTGCCTGATGATCAGAAATATGGCAATATGTCCTTGGACTTCTTATTTAGATAACCAAGAATACCAATACCATTAATAATAAGATCTCTTCTTCTCGGCGTCAATACAAGCGCAACTATCGTCGTCAGGGAGAACACATGCAAACAAGCAAGAGCACAATCAACACCAGGCATCCAAGCATCAATACATACAGCAAGCAATGAACGAAACAAGTTTACAAATCAGTAGTGGTGTTGAGAAAATGGATTAGAAGGATTGGGAGCATGTCTTGGAACAATTGAAGGAAACCATATGGGTTTCATAGTCTAGAAACTAGGGATGAGAGGGTTTTGGACCAAAGACTTATTCTATAAGATACCATTGTAAAAACATGATACCAACAGATAGGTATTGATAAAATGAAACCAACAAAAGTGGTTTCACTATTTTATCACTTACCAAGGATCTATAGTGATTTTTATAGTGAATAAGACTCTAGTTTTTGGAAATAATTCACTAGAAAAGTTCTGGAGCTCCAAAAATTATTTTCTTGGATAGTTAGGTAGAGCTTGATGTACTTGTTCATTGAGAGTTGGAATGGCTCCAAAATAATTAACAGAATGGCCTCAAGAAATTCCCCAAGGCAGTTCTGGATCTGTTTTGTCTTTTTCACCAAATTAAATCTACAGAAGATTTTGATTTGATTACAAGGGCACATGGTAGGCATTTAGAATACCTTTCTGTAGAAATTGGAATTACCCAATTTGGATATAAGGAACTACTGGAGTGATTTATTTAGTGAAATGAGTCTACACAGAAAAGTTTAATTCATTAAGAATGAACCAGAGCTCAATAAAACTTGAGCTTCTAGGGATTGAGAGAGGTTGATATGGAGTTTTACTGGGAGGTGGAATTAAGCCAAAACCTCTGTTGGTTGGACCTAGAGGAATTACCTAAGGCAGAAATGTCATGTTTTTGTTATTTCTGCTAAGGGTGGACCAGGGCCCCACTTGGCATGGGACCAAGTCTTGCTAACAGGTATTTCAGATACCAAACAATTGCAGTTGGATTTACTCCATTTGGTGGTGTGGAACTCCTTTGAAGATTTATTGAAGGAAAAGGTACTATCTGGGAGATAAATATACAGAAAATATACAAAGGTTATTTGGCCGAACTTTTGGTACTGCATGGTTGGCAAAACAGGTGGCTACATGGGTAAATTTAGAGGTGGGCATAACCTAGTATTTTCCATTTTGTTCTTGCTTTGAACCAACTAGAAGAAATATAGATCTGGAATTTTATTTAAAGAAAACAAAAGGAGTAAGGGGCAGTCGTGCCGGATCCAGAAGAAGATGGGCCACGCAGCGCACAGCCGACACAAGGGTATCAGATCTAGGCACGGGAGGGATTTAAATCCCTGATGACCCAGTCGCACCGGTCAGCGACAAATGGGGACGAAGGGGTACGGGGCACCACCGGCCGTTCGATCAAGTGGGGATCGACGACCGGGCTTCGTCTTCTCCAATGAATCAGAGCAGCGGCGGCGGAAACCATAGAGGGTTTGGAGCAGCGTCGGGGAGGCTTACCTGGGGCGGGAGAGGGGACGCCGAGGGTGCAGGGCGATGGAGAACTCCGGGGCGAGTCCGTAGAGGGGCGGCAGTGAACAGTTTGGTGAAGATCTGCAGCATCCCGCGTCGGGCAGGGGACGACGGCTCCGAGCTCATTCGTGGCGGCGCTAGGGAGGGTCCTAAAGAAAAAGAGGGGCCGGGTCAGATGCAGGAGGGGGAGGGGATCTCAGCACGGTGACATGCAGTGAGGGAGGAGCAGGGAGGAGGGAGCTTAGTTCGATTAGAGGGAGGATCCCGAGGCTCTTTTCTCTCTCTCTCTCTCTCGAGCAGCACACGACAGTGGAGAGGGAGAGGGGGCTCGGGGAAGGTGAGGTGGGGTGTGAGGGGGTGAAATGAGGGAGCAGGAGAGGGTTGGTGGCCTCTGGCCCTTATAAACCGAAGGGTGAGGCTCATGGTGGACTTGTCCCATGGAGAGGTATGTAGGGAGGTGGAAACCAGAGGGGAGGATGTTGTGGGCGTGGAGAGTGGTTTCTGGTGGTGTGCAGAGGGCAGAGGGAGCAGTGTGCAGCAGCTGCAAGGGGAGTAAAGAGGTTTGCAAGGCAAGACACCCACATGAGGTTAAGCTCTAGTGTCCAAGCACTAGAGGACAAGCTGCTACAGTGATTAGCTACAGTGATCACGACCAGAGATGAGTGTTGGGTGCTATGGTGCATTGCTTTGCAAGATTGGTGGTGTTTGGGTTTGGTTTTTGATATACAAGGGTTAAATGTCCTAATTTGCCATAAGGGATGATCAAAGGTTAAATCCTGATTTTTGATCTTGACAACTTGAGGTAAGGATGCTGGTAGATGGGTAGGGTTAGGATACACCTCCTAGATTTATTTGGGATTTTTCAGGGAATTCTAGATGCATTTTATATCAATTATTCAAAAAGTGCAGAAATGGTTTTAGCAATTTATTTGGTATTTTTGAATTGGACAAGTTGAGTTTTTGATGTCCCAAATGTGAATACACACTTACGGGAATTTTCCCAAGATTTATTGGAAGGTGAAAGTATTTAAAACAATTATTATTCCAATTCAGCCATTTAAGAAAATGGGCAAAAAGAAATAATAAAGCTCTTCAAAAATATTTATTTTTGAAGTGGGAAGATGGGGTATGATATGTGGACCTCAGTTGAGCCAAAATTTGGGGAAGTGTTTTGGCAAAAACCAAACTTTCCTTTATGGAAGAAGTTTTGGAGATCTTGTCTATTAAAGAGATTAATTAGATTTGGAGCCATACTAATTATGGATAATATTTGATAAATTTTGATGATCAAGGTATATGATGTAAACAAGGTGTAGCAAGCATTTGCAACCTTGGTAAATTGGAAATCCAACTTGAATTAGATGGAAAACAAGGAGTTGTGGATCTAGGGTGATGTTATTTTTATACCACCAAAACATGGGTGTATCTTGGAGCTCAGAGCTCCCATTGGAGCATGGGGTATATTGATGGATAGACCAAGTTATGTAGATCATCATGGTACAGAAGTGTGGGCTTGATCATATTTGAGCTCTCCAAGGATTGTTTCCAAACTTTGAATAAAATAAGCCTGCCAGAGCAGATTATCAACTGACCTTCAAAACCTTGTGGGTTTAAGCAGCTCAAGGATCCAATTGGAACAAGTGAAGTAGGTAATGATATACCTATATGAGTATAACACAACCACGCAATGAGTTGTTCCATAGAGGGTTGGATGATGGTGTGAGCTTCTGTCAAAGTAGGCATGTTGACTAGATTTGCAGGAATAGTTATTTTCTTGCCTGCAAAACCATCAAGAACAAGTGGGTTAGAGGATGATCTAACCAAGGGAAAGAGTGGGCCTTGGTATTCCTTAGGACGGTTAACAATATGGTTCAAATGCATTTCCAAAAATGCACAAGGGTTGAGAAAAGAGGGCATTCAAAAAGGTGATGTTGGAACAGATTCCAGACTTGGCCAAATTTGGCAGATTTAGAGGATTTTGACTAGAGTATGAGAGGGGATGTTTTTGATGGGTTGCAAGGTACCCAAGCATCATCAAGTGGATGATGTTGAAGTGTGGAATGAGTATGAAATATCCATGCTTGATATTGGTCTTCATTGACTTGGAAACTTCTAGATTAGATCACTTCAGAATTGATCTGGTTAAGGGTTTTTGATGATCACATAGTGGCTAGAGATCAGATCCATCTTGTATTCTTGCTTAGGGTTTGAGGATTTTAAGGTTTCTTGATCCTAGAGGATGAGCTCCTAGAGTAGCTCATACTACTTCTAAGCAATCAAGTCAAACAACAGATCAAGGCAACTCATCTTACAAACAAATCAACTACTACTAGGGTTACCATCAAGTTTAGCTTGAGGTAAGGATGGGCAATTTTGAAAGGTTGGAGTTTGAATAAGATGAGAGTCCTTGGTATCCCTACCAAGAGTATAATTCAAATGTTTTATACAAGGTTTTGAGAATCCTAGAGGTAGGAGTAGTTGAAGGTTCTGTCCTGAGAACATAAGGAGATTATATTATATATCTCTCCATAGTTTTGTCATTAGAAGCTACTGAAATAGTTTTGGGTTACATAAGCATCTTGGCTCATGTTTTGAAATGCCAGAACACTTGAGAATATGTAAAATGAGCCAGGTTAGTTTTGTTAAATAGCTTTTGTCAACTGATGGTGAGGTAAGGAGTATGATATGGTATACACTCACATGCACAAGCACAAACAAACAACAAGCAAACACTGCACCAATGTACAAGATTTTTTTTGTTCCCCCTGATTTTTGCATTCTGGACAACTAATCAGGGTTGCTGAAATTGGGATGTTACATTTTCAATGTGAGTATAATGATGATGTTACCATATCCTCTTATGTTAAGGGAAATTATGACTTTTATGATGTGGAACAAATTGAAGAATTTATTGCTTGGAAGGGTGCATTCGAACTAGCTTATTTGCTTGAAAATACTGATGATGCACCTTATAAATATGAGGTTTATGATATACTTAAATTTTGCTTTGATAATTACAAGGAAGAAAATGGCTATATTCTTGAATATCTTAATAGATGCTCTCCACCAGCGAAAGAGACTAATGCCTTGCAGGAGCCTATGGAAGAAGAATTTGCTGAAACTGGAAGCTCATTGGATGAAAAAGAGGAGGAGAGTGATCATCAAGAGGAGGAAGAATGGATCTACCCATTCCTACCTTCTAATGAGAGTAACTCTTTACCCCTTACATTATTTGATTGTCCCCCATGCTTACCAAAGGAGGATGAATGTTATGTTCCTGTGGATTCTTTTGAAAATGTTTATAATAAAGCTCTAGATGATGGTCCTATATTGGTTGATAATATTAATTGTACTACTATTGAAAATGTGATTGATCCGTCATCTTGTTATAAATTTGTTAAAAGTGGGTTTGAAGGTTTTAATCCCACTATTTTTGAGCTTGATAAAAATTATGTGTTTGTAGATCATGAAAAGCATGCTTTATGTGATAGTTATATTTTTGAGTTTATTCATGAGGTTACTGAAAATTATTAAGAGAGAGGAAAATATGGTTGTAAAACTTTTCATCGTACTAAAACACCTCTCTATTTGCTGAAAGTTTTGAACTTACTCTCGTTTTATCTTCCTATTTGCTAAAAGTTTTGAAGTTACACCTCGCTTTATTTAAAAAAAATTGATCATACTGAAACACCTTTAGTTTTCGACTTGTAATATCACTTTATG
Organism: Avena insularis; assembly: GCA_023614405.1. Taxonomy (NCBI): domain Eukaryota; kingdom Viridiplantae; phylum Streptophyta; class Magnoliopsida; order Poales; family Poaceae; genus Avena; species Avena insularis. Next base: position 206,014,515 of record CM042694.1, read on the forward strand.
CTTTAATTAATGATGTTTTGTCGCTTTGCATGATTATGGCCATTATTGCTCTCTTAGTTGGTCGCTCCCAGTCTTTTGCTAGCCTCCATAACCAAGTATGAGTTCGACTCATGCATCCAACTCCAAATAAAACCAAGTTATTACAAAGATTCCACCATACCTACCTATTAGCATTTGCTATTCCAAGTATATTCATGTTTTTATCTACCTTCTGAATTAAACTTGTTATGTGAAAACTAGTGATTAAATCTCTCACGAACTTGATGGCACACTTTACTTTCTTGCACTTAATAAACTTGAACCATCGTGTCCATCTTTGTTGCATATATGCTTGCGCTTTATAAGTTGAAGTTAGCAGAACCATGTATCATGGGGACATTGGACTTATATTCCGTTGATATCATGATTCTTTTGCTTATGGATCCCGGCGGTGTGAAATAAAAGGGGAACATGTAAGATCATGGAGTTTGTATGTGTGTTAGAGAAACGCTTGGGCCGCTAGCCTAAGCCATGCCTAATCATGGTGGAAACTTGTAGCATAACCATAACGAGCACTCTATGAAGCATCCTCAATAAAAACCTATGCAAATAGCAAATAAAAAGATCGTTCAGATGCTCATTGTCTGCTTGCCTTGTTACTTTGATTATGGGATAGCTCCTGTATCATGTGCAAGGGGTACCCCGTTGGCAGTTCTCTATGATACATATGTGCTTACAATGACAAGAGCTTACTTGTGACTGAAGTTGAGTAGCATGAGGTTCGGTACTCATAAGTAAGGGGCATGAGATTTCAACTTATAACTTGTCAAGCATATCCTCTTGGTTGTGTCACTTTAACCTTAATCACCTAAAGATGGTTATAATAGGGGCAATGAGAGCTGAAAGCTAATAAGTACCATAATTTTTGGAAGCTCTTTATGAAACTTGAATCCCTGCTTCCTTCTATGAAGGCCTTTCTTTTACTTTTATGTTGAGTCTGCACCTTCTATATTTATGCACCTATTGAGAGAGCATAGTGGCCATTCTTAGTTTAATGTGCATTGTCCCAAGACTAGTTGATTGATGCATAACTTTGATATTGCTTGTTCTTAGACTATTTGTATCTAGTCACCCTTATAAACTTTGAAGGTGTCCTATGCAATTATGATTTGCTACTCTATGAGGGACAAGCTGAATGCCTCTATGCTATGTTTTCTTTATGTGAAACAAACAAACGCCTTGCAAAGCATTGTTATTCATGAATCTTTTTCTTTGTGCCTTTTCATGTTACAACATAGTTGCTATGTCTTTGATACATTGCAAATGTATCTATAATTTTTGATGTTCCATGCTTGGTTTTATCCACTTTCTTGTGTTTTGTCCAAACTTTGGAGTACTTTTCATATGATTTCTTGGACTAACCTATTAACAAGAGCCACAGATTACCCATTGCTGTTTTCTGCTGTTTTTGGTTCCAGGAAAGTCAGAAAATGAATATTTTCGGAATTGGACGGACAAAAGCCAAAGTGCCTATTTTTCCGGAAGTCATCAAATGCCAGAATACGAGACGGAGAAGGGCCGGGGGCCGGCCACACCACCTGGCCGCGCGGCCAGGCCTGGCCCGTTCTAGGGGGTGGTCTGGCCGACACCAGCACCCCGTCGACCTCTCCTTCCGCCTATAAGATGCCCTCTGGACGAAAACCCTAGGTACCCGATCAAAAATCCACGAAAGAGTCTGTAGCCGCCATCATCTCCATCCCTACATCGGGAGGGATCTGAAGCTCTTCCTGGCACCCTGCCGGAGAGAATTCACCACAGGCCTTCTTCATCACCATGCAAGCCTTCGGTGTGATGCGTGAGTAGTTCATCCTTGGACTATGGATCCATGTAGTAGCTAGATGGCTGGTTCTCCTCCTTTGTGCTTTCATGTTTAGATCTTGTGAGCTCCGTTCATGATCAAGATCATCTATTTGTAATTATGCATGTTGTGTTTGCGGGGATCCGATGGATATTGAGATGCTATTTCAGATTGATTATTGATTCTATCATGTCTTTTTTATTTGTGATCTTGCATGCTTTCCATTGTTAGTAGCTATCTTGGCCAAGTAGATGCTAGCAACTCCAAGAGTTAGTATTATGCTCGATAGTGGGTTCATGACTCTGGTAATCTGGGGAAGTGACAGAAATCTCTACGGTACTAGATGTGTTGTTGCTACTAGGGAGAAAAACAACAATCCTTTGTTCATAGAACAATCGTATTGTTTACATTACACGCAATTCGTAAATCAATAATCTGTTGCTTGCCACTTAATACTGGAGGGGGTTCGGATGATAACCTGAAGGTGGATTATTTGTCATAGATGCAGTTGGATGGCGGTCTATGTATAATGTTGTAATGCCCAATCGAATCTCAAAGGAGTCAAGATGATTAGTATATGAATGTATTGCTTTCTCGATGTTTGTCAATTGCCCCGCTATAATTTGTTCACCCAGCATGTTATCTATCTTAAGGAGAGCCACCTCTAGTGAACTATGGATCCTGGTCCTTTCTTTTACATACAATCTATAAACTGTTTACTTCTTTGTGTTTACTTTCTGCAAACTATTACTTCCTTCCATTCGATACGTTTAATCCTTTGTTTTCAGCAAAACCAGTGATATTGACAACCTCATCGCAAGTTGGGGACAGAGTTCTGTGGTTGTGTTGTGCAGGTCTCTCTCAGTTCTTTGCAAAGTACGCCCGCCATCGTTCAGCTAGCTACAACTTTGGGGTGTTTCCTTGCTCCTACTGGATTGATAACCTTGGTTTCGTACTGAGGGAAAACTTGCTGCTGTGCTGATCATACCTTCCTCTTGGGGTTCCCCAACGAGCTCGATATATTTTGGGCCATCAAGCATATTTTCTGGCGCCGTTGCCGGGGAGTCAAGGACATCTTCACAAGGGGAGTCCCTCATAACCAATATCTTTACTTTGTTATTTTTGTTTTGGTTAGTTTCTTTTGCTTTGTTTGCTTGTTTCTTTATCAAAAACACAAAAAAATTAGTTTTACTAATTTGCTTTCTTATTTGAAAACACAAAAAATGACTACCCTTGAAAACACTAAGTTGTGTGACTTCACTAGCACCAACAATAATGATTTTATGAGCACACCTATTGCTCCACCTGTGCCTGAAGATACTTTCTTTGAGATAAAACCTGCTTTGCTCAATCTTGTTATGAGAGAACAATTTTCTGGTATTGGTAATGAAGATGATGCTGCCCATCTAAATAACTTTGTTGAACTTTGTGAGATGCAAAAGCATAGGGATGTAGATGGTGATATTATTAAGCTGCAATTGTTTCCTTTCTCTTTGAGAGGAAAAGCTAAAGAATGGTTGAATTCCTTAACTAAGAATAGTATTGATTCTTGGACTAAGTGCAAAGATGCTTTCATTGGAAAATACTATCCTCCTACTAAGATTATATCTATGAGAAGTGAAATAATGAAGTTTAAACAATATGATAATGAGCATGTTGCTCAAACTTGGGAAGGAATGAAATCTTTGGTCAAGAATTGTCCCACTCATGGACTGACTGCTTGGATGATCATCCAAACTTTTTATGCAGGATTGAACTATTCTTCAAGAAACCTATTGAATTCTGCTGCTGGAGGTACCTTTATGACCATCACTTTGGGTGATGCAACAAAACTTCTGGACAATATGATGGTTAATTATTCTGAATGGCATACTGAGAGAGCTCCACAAGGTAGGAAGGTAAATTCTGTTGAGGAAACCTCCTCCTTGAGTGATAAGATTGATATTATTATGTCTATGCTTGTGAATGGGAAAGCCCATATTGATCCAAATAATGTTCCTTTAGCCTCTTTGGTTGCTCAAGAAGAGCAATTTGATGTGAACTTCATAAGAAATAACAATTTTGGCAATAATGCTTATAGGAGTAATTTTGGTAACAACAATTATAAGCCATATCCTCCCAACAATGGTAATGCTTATGGAAATTCCTACAACAATAATAGGAGTGCTCCCTCTGAACTTGAAGTTATGCTTAAAGACTTTATTAGTAAGCAAACTGCTTTCAATAAAACTATTGAGGAAAAACTCTCTAATGCTGAAAGAAATATAACATCTTTGGCTGATGCTCAATCTTCTTTGAATAAAATGGTTGCTAAACCAGAAACTATCGATAATCCCTTTGCAGCTACTAATGCCATACAAGTAAGAATTGATGAAAATGTTAGACTATTAGCTGAATTACATGCTAAGTGGGAAAGAGAAGATGAAATTGCTAGAAACATTAGTGTTTCTAGTATCACCACCACTAGTGTTGAGGCTAGTAATAGTTCTACTACTCTAGATGATAAATTTGATTTTGATCTTGATGGTTGCAATATCTCTAAAGTTATTAAGTTCCTACAAAAGCTTGCTAAAAGTCCTAATGCTAGTGCTATGAACATGGCCTTTACAAAACACACTACTGATGCTCTCATAAAGATTAAAGAAGAAAAGATGAAACATAAAGCTTCTATTCCTATAAAACAAGAAGATGGTTGGGAACCCATCATTAATATGAAAGTGAATGACTTTGATTTCAAAGCTTTATGTGATCTTGATAGTAGTGTTTCTATTATGCCTATAAGGATTAATGATATGCTTGATTTGCCTCCACTTGAAGATTGTTATTTGAATGTCCCACTTGACGATAATGCTAAAAAGAAACTCATGGGGAGTCTTAATGATGTTCTTATTATGGTTAACAATGCCTATGTCCATGTTGATTTCTATGTTTTTAATGTTGAATGCAATGCTTCTTGTCCTATTACTTTGGGAAGACCTTTTCTTAGAATTGTTGGTGCCATTATTGATATGAAAGAAGGCACCATTAAATATCAACTCCCACTCAAGGAAGGTATAGAACACTTCCCTAAGAAGAGAGAGAAGGTTTCTTTTGCTTCTCCTATGAAAACAAAATTTGGTCTTAATGCTTCTTCATTTGAGAACACTTGATTCTTTTTCTTGCTTCTTATGTCTAACTTAAAGGCGTTAAAGAAAAGTACTTATTGGGAGATAACCCAAAAGTTTTAGATGAGACTTGGAAGTTATTACTTCAGTAATAACCGCTCCTTATCCTTTTTATTTGCTTTTTGTGCCAAGAGTAACCTCTAATGAGAGAGAAGTAATGATTGGGAAAGTTGTTGTCCCGAAACAGATTTTTGTGCTTCACCGTAAACATTCGTGTAAAATCTCCAAACATCTTTTTGAGGCGTGAACTTTTGTTCTTCTGCCCCAGGTTGTTATCTAACTTTCGTTAGTTCAACAGTTTTTGATTTGAGCAACAGAAGGTCTTCGAAAAAATTCGTCTTTACCTGCTGGTCTGTTTTGACAGATTTCTGCCATTTTCTGCATTTGCTTCTTGTTGGTTCCTTTTTGAGTTCTTTTGGGGAATTGAGCTTTTTGAGGGAAGTGCTACAGTAGCTAGTGTTTTAATGGAAGTTTATTGGTGTTAGAACTGAACCTTAAGACTTATTATCTTGAGTGCACTAATGTTGCTAATAAAGATTGTGTGAAGTTTTGTATGAAGGAAAAATTTCAGGTGTATGGAAGGAATGAGTAATGAGATGAAGGATGGACTAAAGCTCAAGCTTAGGGATGCCACGCGTGTCACCCCAAGAAATATTCAAGAAGTACAAGCGTCAAAGCTTGGGGATGCCCAAGGCATCCCCTTCTTCATCAATAAAAATCCCAGGTTTCTTCCAAACGCTTCATTTTTATTGTTTCATGCATAGTTGTGTTGTTCTTGGAGCGTCTTCTTTTTCGTTTTTGTTTTGATTTTTGATTTGCTTGGTTTGCTTAGTTTTCTGAATAAATTGGTTGGACCCCCTACTTCATACATTGGTTTGCAAATAGTTTGGTTTGGATCGAAAAAGAGTAGGAAAGTTCATACTTATGTGGTAAAAAGAGCTTGTTTTTGACTGTGGCCTATGCTCTGTCATGCCATGCTTGATATTGTTTTGGCTTTATGCTTAGTATTCTTTGCTGTAGCATGACTTGTTATAAACAATTGAGACTGCTTAATGTGCCTTGGATGAATCATGCGTTGTTTTAGCATATTAAAGCATAGTATAGTGGTATTCTCCTTTGATGCTTTATTTGGGTTGACTTGGCACATGCTCACACCATTTCATGACTATCTCAAATCACCATAGCCTTTATGATACTTTAGTTTTCAACTTGTAGTATCACTTTATGCTTTGATCAATGATGTTTTGTCGCTCTGCATGATTATGGCCATTATTGCTCTCTTAGTTTGTCGCTCCCAGTCTTTTGCTAGCCTCCACAACCAAGTATGAGTTTCACTCATGCATCCAACTCCTTAAACCAAGTTATTCCAAAGAGTCCACCATACCTACCTACTATCTTATGCTATTCCAAGTATATTCATGCTTTTGTTTACCTTCCAAATTAAACTTGTTATGAGAAAACTAGTGATTAAAGCTCTCATGAACTTGATGGCACACTTTACTTTTCTTGAGTCTCCACCTTCTATCTTTATGCACCTACATTGAGAGCATAGTGTCCATTCTTAGTTCTATGTGCATTGTCCCAACACTAGTTGATTGATGCATACCTTGATATTGCTCGTTTTAAACTATTTGTATCTAGTCACCCTTATGAACTTTGAAGGTGTCCTATGCATTTATATTTGCTACTCTATGAGGGACAAGCTAAATGCTATTATGCTATGTTTTCTTTATGTAAAACAAACAAACGTCTTGCAAAGCATTGTTATTCATGAATCTTTTGTTTGTGCCTTTTCATGTTTCATCATAGTTTCTTTGTCTTATTGCTAGAACTTTGTCTTTCATGTTATGATTGAAGAACTATGATCCCAACTTTGAATGTTCTATAAATACTTTGATCAAGTCTTTGATGGTGCATGTCACCTCAAAAATTATTCTTTCTTTTTATCACTTACCTACTCGAGGACGAGCAGGAGTTAAGCTTGGGGATGTTGATACATTGCAAATGTATCTATAATTTCTGATGTTCCATGCTTGGTTTTATCCACTTTCTTGTGTTTTGTCCAAACTTTGGAGTACTTTTCATATGATTTCTTGGACTAAACTATTAACAAGAGCCACAGTGCCAACTGCCTATTTTCTGTTGTTTTTGGTTCCAGGAAAATCAAAAATGAATATTCTAGGAATTGGACGGGACAAAAGCCAAAGTGCCTATTTTTCCAGAAGTCATCAGATGCGAGAATATGAGACGGAGAAGGGCTGGGGGCCGGCCACAACACCTGGCCGAAGCTGACGCCCACGCCAGGATGGTCCGGCCGACCCAGATCCCGGCCTCTCCTTCCGCCTATAAGATGCCCTCGGGACGAAAACCCTAGGTACCCGATCAAAAATCCACGAAAGAGTCGGTAGCCGCTGTCATCTCCATCCCTAGATCGGGAGAGATCTGAAGCTCTTCCCGGCACCCTGCCAGAGAGGGGAATTCACCCTGGAGGCCTTCTTCATTACCATGCAAGCCTCCAGCATGATGCGTGAGTAGTTCATCCTTGGACCACGGATCCCTGTAGTGGCTAGATGGCTGGTTCTCCTCCTTTGTGCTTTCATGTTTAGATCTTGTGAGCTCCGTTCATCATCAAGATCATCTATTTATAATTCTGCATGTTGTGTTTTCGGGGATCCGATGGATATTGAGATGCTATTTCAGATTGATTATTGATTCTATCATGTCTTTGTTATTTGTGATCTTTCATGCTCTCCGTTGTTAGTAGCTATCTTGGACGAGTAGATGCTAGCAACTCCAAGAGGGAGTATTTATGCTCGATAGTGGGTTCATGCCTCTAGTAATCTGGGGAAGTGACAAAAATCTCTAAGGTACTAGATGTGTTGTTGCTACTAGGGAGAAAACATCAATCCTTTGTTCATAGAACAATCGTATTGTTTACTTTACACACAATGCATAATGAAAATATATGTTGCTTGCAACTTAATACCGGAGGGGATTCGGATGATAACCGGAAGGTGGGTTATTAGTCATAGATGCAGTTGGATTACAGTCTATGTATAATGTTGTAATGCCCAATCCAATCTCATAGGAGTCAAGATTATTAGTATATGCATGTATGCTTTCTCGATGTTTATCAATTGCCCCGCTGTAATTTTTTCACCCAACATGTCATCTATCTTAAGGAGAATCACCACTAGTGAATTATGGACCCCAGTCCTTTCTTTTACCATCAATCTACAACTGTTTACTGTTTTCTGTTTACTTTCTGCAAGCTATTACTTTCTTCCACATAATACGTTTAATCCTTTATTTTCAACAAAACTGGTGAGATTGACAACCTCACTATAAGTTGGGGCAAAGTTCTGTGGTTATGTTATGCAGGATTCCAAATTGGAAACAACACCTTGGAGGTGTTTCCTTGCTCCTACTGGTTCGATAACCTTGGTTTCATAACGGAGGGAAACTTACTGATGTGTTCATCATACCTTCCTCTTGGGGTTCCCAACGAGCTCGACATCAATCTCGAGCCAGCAGTAACTTGATCACATTGTCTTAGGGAGCTCAATCCTTTGCATACTTTGCATCTTCCTATTTTGTTGCTTCTTGGTGTTTCTCCATGTGAGGTTCTTGATCTTGTTGCTAGCTCTTCAACAAGCCCAAGTTCATTGAAAACGGAATTCGTATGCATCTTCTATGATGTTTTTGAGTTTGAAGGTTTTACCGGTTCTTCTTATAGGGAGGCTTCATACCTTCCCTCATTTGGTTCTATCCTCCTTTGTTGGACTATGATGTTTTCATGCACCATATTTTAGAGCTTGTTGTCCTCATCAAAACAAGCCCAAGATCATCGAAATCGGAGTCTGGATGCAAAAGTCATTGAGTTTTTTTGTGAAGTCTGTTTCATCCCTGTTGTGGGTCTGGTTCAACCGACTCCCACACTAGACGGTCCGGCGCCAACATCGGTTAGACCGGATCTAAAACCTGATTTTCCGGTTTTCACGACCGAGTCTATTCCAAGTTGGCAAACAGAGGTATTCCGGTTTGTAGGCCGGTCCTCCGGCCTAGAGACCGAGTTTCCCGGTTCTGGGGCCGATCCAACCGAGTTTTCGTTGTTTTCTCTCCAACGGGCATATTTGCTTTCCCCTATAAAAGGGGGTTCTTCCCCCAACCTTTTTGGTTGTTCTTGACCACTAAATTGACCTCCATTGTTGAACCTCTTGAGCTTGCTTCCTCTCCCTTCCCTCCTATGATTCTTGCATCTTTTTGATGGCTTTGGAAGAGGAGATCTAGATCTACAATCCTCACCAATCAATTCCTCCTCTAAGTGAGGAAAACCCTTTGGATCTAGATCTTGAAGTCATTGGTTGACTTCCACCATTGTCCTTCCTCTCTAATTCCTCCCTAGCACTTGTTGCTTTGGTGGGGATTTGAGAGTGGAGGATTTGAGCACCCTTGGTTTTCTTGCTTTGCATTCTTGCATAAGTGTTGAGCTCTCCATTACGATTTGTTCGAGTGAGAGACCGTGAGCTTGTTACTCTTGGAGGGTGACATCCTAGTTGGCTTGGCGGTTGATGCCACGGTGTCCTCTTCATGGGAGATTGTAAGGAGACTCGGGCTTCTCCTTCGTGGAGCTTGTGAAGTGGTTGTGGATCTTGCCATATCCGGAGTGGAGGAAAAGCTAGCCATAAGGAAAGGGCCTATTCCTTCGTGGGATAGACTCGGAGAAGAAGGTGAGCCTTCATGGCATTGGGAAATCCTTCGTGGAATCCCAGACCTCTCCAACATGACGTACCTTCTTGTAAGGGAACACGAGAATACATCTTCGTCTCCGTGTGCCTCGGTTATCTCTATACCCGAGCTTACCTTCCTTGTGATAGCCATCGTGCTTGAAGTACTTATATCTTGCTTATCACTTGTGGTATATTTATCTTGTGTTATCTTGCTTAGCTTAACTTGTTGTTGGTGCACTTAGTTGAGCCTAGTGTATTTAGGTCTTGTGCTTGTAAAATAAACATTAGTTTAATTCCGCATTCTATCAAGCCAAAACCATAATAGTTTTGAAATTGCTATTCACCCCCGCTCTAGGCGACATCTCTATGCTTTCACATGGCCTTCAATGTAGCAGCTGGCGCCATCATGTCTGGGGTGTAGGCGATGTTCTTGTTTTTGGCGAGTGACGGGCAAACATCCCTCCACTTCTCGCGCATCTTGATCCTTGATTATACATGGAGGAAATTAAAGTCAAGGTTGTCGTTGTCATCGTGGTACATCCCGAGCACGAGGAGCATCTAAAGTAGACCTGCGAAGTTTGGTCATGAGCAAGGCAGAAACTCGAGGAAATCTTGGCGAAGAGCCATCTTACCATGCGCTCAAAGTCAGCACCACTCTCTAGGCGAGTTTTGATCTCCTCTTGTATCCCATGTCATTTGCTACAAGCTTGATGGACGAGCCCCCAATGTGTGGCCATGGCCTTGTCGTCACAATCGATGTGAATCATGTTGGAATATGGATCACAAAGTTTGCGCTCATCGAATGCTATCTTGATCCTATTCTAATAGGTTTTAGAGTTTTGATTCACACCGGTGATCGGGTCGATGGACACGGTCTTCCAAGCTCCCAAGACTGAGGGCACCATGGAAGAAAGACTGCAGATCTTGGAGGGCACTACTTTTAGTTATGGCAGCATGGTTGAGCGTAGTCTTGATGCTCACCACCATATGAATCTCGAGATGGAAATGAAGATTGAATCCTATGAGGCAAGGATCAAAGATCTAGAGGAGAAATATATGCACACCATCACATAGCTGGATAGGTTCCTAGCCCTCATGTGGGGTGTGGAGAACCAAAACTACGAGTATGAGGATCGCTTCGAGAAGATTGTCGAGGCTGCCTCCACCAAGTTTAATGATCCCCCACTGTCCTTCTACGATGGGAGTCCCTATCCTTAGAAACTCCAGGAGTGGGACACCTATTATGAGGAGAACGATGCCAAGGAAGAAGAGGCAGCGGTAACACTCTAAGCTTGGGGGAGTTTTACCTAGTATTTTATGCTTTTTAGTCTATCGTATTGCTTCTAGTCGTGATCTTTAGGTTGGGTTTTTGCTTTTATCTATTAGGTATTGATTTTCTCATTGCTTGAAAATCTCTTAGAGCATTATCATGTATCCTTGGTTGAGTGGTTTTTAATAAAATATAAAGTATGGTGTGATCCATGATTCTCTTGTTTGGAGATTTATGGGTAACACTCATGCATATGTGCACCTCATATCTAGAAGTTTTAGTTACATCTTGCCTTGAATTAGATTAACTTGAGTATGTTTGACAAGCATAGAACTTATCAAACAAGCAAAAACATGCAACAAAGTAAAGATCGAAGCAAGTGGAAAATATATAACAGAAAATACATTGAATTTGGAGTAGAGATATGGTTTTCTAGAACAAATAGTTAGAAAGATATGATCACAAGGGGACATGAGATACTTTTGTTCTATTTAGTAATCAATGAGTAAACTAAGGGTCATGGATATTTTTCAATACATATGCTCGAAAAGTGTATGAAAAGACAGACACCCGAGGATTCGGTTAGCCATGAAAAGTGAAAGACAAAGGTTGGATAGAGCATATGTCATGATTGAAAGATCCATGAATAAGGTTTATACTGGTTACTAGGAGGTAAGACTGTTAACTGATGCCATTTTAAAAAGTGGTGAAAGTGTTTGGCGAAGTCAAACTTCATGTCTATCTTGTTGTTTAAAAACTCTCTTCTTTTAACTAGTTGCTCTATGAGAGTTTATATTCATTGGAAAGGAAAGAGTGATGTCAAATAAAGAAAGGGAAATACCTTGCAAAAAAATGAGCAAAAGAGAAAAACATGAGACTTGTTCAATTGTCCGACATACAATGGTTAGTTTTGTTCAAAAGCAAGGGGTAGTTGCTAGAACTCCTATCTATGTAGCCCAAAATGTTATGGTTGTTAGTCTATAGATATTTTAAGACAAGTGAATATGCATAAGTTGATGATGCCATGATCAAATTTTATTTATCAACCATAAGCTCGTTGATGCATGATATGATCTGTTCACTTATTTTCTCGAGGACGAGCAAAGGTTTAAGCTTGGGGGAGTTGATACACGCATTCTACATCAACAATATAGCGATATATATGATTTGTTTAGAATGATATTTGCCATGTTCTATCATTATTTATGCATTTTAGTTGATTTATGGGACTTTCCTACAAAGTCCCTTTCATTGGTATCTAATTTCTGGGAGGCAAGAAACTTCCTTTTTCATATTTTGCTGTTTCAGGGACCTTTTACATGCCTAAAAATCAAAGGAAAAATACCTTATCAGTTTTTCACCTCGAGAAGCACCGTGGACCAAAGAAGCACGAGAGGGGAGCCACGAGGGACAAAGGAGCCTAGGTGGCGCGCCCCCTTCAACTGGGCATGCCACCCATGCCTATTTCGACCCTGAGCATCGTCTCAGCTCCTCATTTTTATGTATGCCTCCGTCTCGCCAAAAAACCTAAGCCACATTTTCCCCACGATTTTACAGAGGTGGTGGTGGAGGCGAAAGTCCTCTCCTACTCCGGGAGAGGGCAAATCCTGCTACACCGGAGCCTCCGGTGAGGGGGAAAATCGATGCCACTGTCATCACCACTCCTCCTTGGCGTATGGGGAGGCCTCTTCATCAACATCTCCATCAGCACCAACATCACCACCATCTCCATCTCCAGGATCCACCTCGTTCCCCTCATAATTTCTGATTGATTGAACCCCGAATATTTTTTAAGTGCTATTTGTATGTTTGTGATTGGCAACTTGTCTTTATTTGGTGGAGATATTATATATTCAGATTGTGTTGTGATCCATATGCCATTTATCCATATCATGTTTGTCACTTGTGAGTAGATCCCCATGTTCCTGAGAGCATAGGATGAATTGGCTATGATTTCCATATAATATGCAATGAGTATTTGGTCAAGTTTTTATCTTTTATGTGGTTTTATGATGGTTTTATGCAAACATCTACTGCATATTACTTCACCTATATGGGATCACAGGGCTACACTTTAATGAAATGATGAAGGTTGGAAGGGACGGAATGATAGAAACCGTTTTCCAATACTTCGAGTTGCATTAGAGGCATTTTTGTCGGGGACCAATGAACTAACTGCTATGGTGGGACATTTATGTCTTAATGATTCCTATACTTGCTCATGAAAATGGCTCTAGGACCCATCATAAGGGGTGTACTTGCTCATATCTATGGCTGCACCTAATTTAGGCTCCACCCTAAAGGAATGAAACTTGATAAGATATTCACCATGTTATGTAGAAATCTATATGCTAAGTAAATCCATGCCGCCCTCGGGAACACTGGTCACATATAAGTTCACACACACTTGAGCTTGTCCTCTTGCTGCATAGAGGATTGGGATTTCTCTCATTGAGAGCGTTTACTTGTTGCTATTTACTTGCAGTACCTTATATTGCTCAAAACTACAAACCCAAATTACCAAAAAACACTTCACCTTTTATTGCTTTACTTGTCAAACTTGCTAACCAATACCTTCATCTCCTCGCGGGTTTGATAACCTTTCTTATTTGAAAAGTGCTACAACTGATCTCCTGCATTTGGGAGCCATCAACAACATCCAGGACATCCCTGGAGAAGAATGTGGCATTAAGTCATCTCAACTAGAGAAAAGAAAGAAAGAGATATACAAGAAATACAAAAGTATGAAAGCATGTCGGCAAAGATATCTTACCCGGTCGCCATTGGTCTCGGACGTGGCCTGGCAGATACCTTATGCCTCTTTAGAGTTTTCTGGATCCTAGGAGCGACGACGAGCAGGAGTCTTACCCGGATCTGGACCAATGTTAGCGTCGAGGATCGACATATAATCTTCAGAATACAGATCTTCCGTATCTGAACCCTTGCGGTCTTTGCCCCATTTTCTTGAGGGGTCCAGCCCATCCTCATTCGCCTTCCGGACGAATCTCTGCATAACAAGGAAAAGAAATTCAAAGTTAAAATTTGAAGATAAATTAATAAGCTGACATGAAAGGGTATGTCAGCATGAAATATTATGTCGATTGAAGTTTTCTAGTAATTACCGCAGGAACTGGATGCTCTCTATCATGGGGTTCTTTGCCCCTTGCCCATTCATCATGCATCATTGTCTTGGCAATGACCTTGACTCGTATCCGGACCTCGGGATTGGTCATATGAAAAGTCGTCATCCAGTTGGGGTCATGCCGACCACTCATATGGCATATCTTGTGTGCCCGACACTGGAGCAGAGATATCTGCTGACTGATGAATGTCGCCAGAAGATCTTTGGCTGACATGCCTTCGTTATCCTTGAGCTGGATGATGACCTTGTGGATCTGATTGATCTCCTAAACGAGCTCCTTTGGGTCATAGTCCCAGTTGAGTGATGACCCACAAGTATAGGGGGTGTATCATAGTATTTTCGATAAGAGTGTTGAAACCAACGAGGAGCAGAAGGTGTTGACGAGTGGCTTGGATTAGGAATTCTCTATAAATACTTAGAAAACGAATTTTTAGGGTTTTTTGATAATTCAGATAAATAAAGTGCGAGTAAATAAAAGACAATAATAATAATTGCAGCAAGTGGCCCAATCCTTTCTTTTAGCAAAGGACAAGCCGGTTGTATTACTTAAGATGACCAAACGTTCTCGAGGACACAAAGGAATATTGTCAAGTGCTTTCGCTTCATATAGTTGATTAATCTTCTCTGGTTGGATAAGTGTTGTGTGGGTGAACCTGTGCTAATGTACTGACCTTCCTAGGACTAATACATACTTGTGATTATATCCCTTGCAAGCATCCGCAACTACAAGAAAGTAATTAAGATAAAAACATAACCACAGCCTTAAACTCTGAGATCCTACACTCCCTTATGCAAAGGTTTCCTAACATGGGTTTAGGTTTCTGAGACTCCGGCAACCCCACGATTAGTAGCCAAATACACAATGCATTCCCCTAGGCCCATAAAGGTGAAGTATCATGTAGTCGATGTTCACATGACACCACTAGAAGAATAACACCACAACTTAATTATCAAACCGTTGAATCTTTCTCAACACAATTCCACTACTAACAACATGACTTCTCTCGTGTCCTCAAGAACTAAACGAACTACTCATGAGACATCATATGGATCAAGATTAGAGATGAAATAATGATAAGTAACAATCTGAATATAACAATAATTCAATGGTTCCACTCAATAGCATCAACTACAACAAGTAATCAACACCGGGAAAGTTTCCCCTAAGAACTATGCAAAATTGAACCCAATTGTTATAGCGGTACGGAGTGGTGATGATGGTGCTGGTGGAGATGGTGGTGGAGATGATGATGATCCCTATGAAGTCCAGCTTGATGATGGTGTTGATGGCGGGCCTGTTCGTCTGCGGTACCAATGTTCCCGGGTGAGTGCACCGCGGTACCTAAGTTGCCTGAAATTGCCGCGTTTCAAAATGTTGGGCCGCCAACTACCGAGAGGGGCCATTTCTATGCAATCTCATCTCACCCCTACCAAATCCAAACATTTCGTGAAACTGCCCCGTGAAGTAGACGGTCGAGACCCTCATGTCAGTAATATTTCCATGACGTGAGCGCCAACACGGCAACCATGTAGGCGAAACGAGAGACTAAAGGAGCATGGTGCGTTGACCAAATTCACAAATCCACTCCCTCCCTCCTTTCGCATGAACCCTAGCACCAGCGGCGGCGAAATCCCCTCTCCAACCAGAATGATCTCTTCGGGCATTTGACTTCCGGTGCCAAGTTGCCGCGCCTACTCGCTGATACTGAGCTCTAATGCCGAATGTCGTGCTAGCCGTTGCGACGATCTAGCCCGCCTCTACCGTTGACGAGCTGAGCAGCACGAAGGATGACAGATCCATTTGCCGAGGAAGAAGTACTTCTGGCTAATTGTGGGTGAGCTACTCTTCTCTTTGCTATCCGCACTACCTATAAATGCTAGCTGGCTATTGGCATTACAGAGATATATCGAACATAGAATTGTTTGCTAGCACGACGCTGACAAACAGTTCTTATCTTTTGTCTCCAATTTTCTGTCAAGTAGGATCTCTGCTGAACCCAAATACACGGTTCTGATCACCATATGTGGCTACCACATTAAATTAGCAGATGGGAAGAGCACGTGGAATCAAGCTCACAATCTGAAGATGGAAGTAGCGCCTGTGCAGTTATGCACTATCCCTAGTTTGGTTGCTGTTGTGCGTGAACTTGCTGAAATGAGGCCGGAGCAGACTGCACGGTTTAGCATCCTTGATGAACGAGGCTTCAAGGTTCCTATAGCGTGTGACAGTCAGCTAATTGGGTTGATGAAACAGCATGCTAGGCTTCGCGTGGTTATGCTGATTTGTAACATATTGGATGAGGAAGCTCCTGCTACTGGGAGTCGCATAGCTATTATTGGACAAGGAGGTCTAACTTGAACCGCTGATGTTGTTGAGCAAAATGTGGTTCCTCGTCCGCGACATGCTTCTATCAGGCAACCTCCTCATAGGAGTCCCCGTATTGCCATTGTGGAAAACTTTACTCTGGAATCTGCTGGTACTGGTCGTCCCCGTGGTGTTGTTGCTCTGGCTACTACTGACCCAATCCATGCTGCTGTTGAGCAAACTAAGGCTTCCGGAGGCTGCCACGATGTTGTTGCCAAGGCCACTGCCTTGTGTGTTGCTCCTCCTCGAAAACATCCTCAAGTTGTTTGAACACGTGCTCTAGAATCTGCTGGTACTGGTCGTCCTCGTGTTGTTGTTGATCTGGCCGCTGTTGACCCAATCCCTACCACTGTTGAGCAAACTAAGGCTTCCGGAGGCTACCCCACTGTTGTTGCAAAGGCTAATGCCTTGTGTCCTCCTCGAACCCGTGCTCAGGTTCAGCGAGCTGCTGGTCTGGAGCTAGCTCATGGTCTGGACTCTGCTAGCACTCGAAACACTGCTGTTGTGGGAACTGCTCCTGATCATCGATGTGGCATGGTAGCAGCTGATCCTATTGTGGCTGCCGTTAGAAGGGGCCCTGCCTGTCCACCATGTAATGTAGCTCCCGCTGCTAAGGGCCCTCGCCTTGCTCCTGGTCCTGGTACTTACATCGAGGTTGATCCAGCTAACGATGATGCTGGTGATGGTGACGGTGGCATTGGGGCTGGGTCTGATGGTGCCGCTCCACCTCTCGAACCTCTCGAAGGTTTCTATCCTGAAGAACCTAATGATGGCAAAGTAATCGTTCGTATCGGTGTCACGGATTATACTGCAAAATTAGATGATGGCACAAAAAAATTCTATGACGAGTTTGATGTAATCCTTGGCAGATACGATCCTGAAGTGGTAGAGTTATCTGACCTGATGGCATCGTTATGTGTGAAGGTGTTGTGGGGGCCCTCCCAGGAAGCACGTTTGTTATATTTTGGTTACAGGAGCAAAAAGGCTATCGAAGTGAAAGATACCAGGGATTTAGTCATACCATTTACAAGGAAACATTATAGAGGTGAAGTGTACTTCCACTTGATAGTGAAAATGGTTGGAGAGGATTTGGAACTCGACAATAGAGATGATGGACTCTTAGAAGGCATGCGTGACCTGATCCATGACATCACTGGGGCTGGTGCGACTGAGGGTAGCTTCGAACAGAGGAGAGTCTTATAGAGGAGCGTCATAAAGAGGAGCAGGAAGAGCATCCCCAGAAAGGGCACCCCGAAGAAGAACATCACCAAGGAGACCATGCCAGATAACAGGACGCCCAAGAGTCGCACGAAAAAAGGCACCACGCTGTAGAGTACACCCCTGAGATCCAGTCAAAATGCCACACCGAACGGTAGCAGCAAAAACACTAAGAGGGTTAGCACGGTGGTGAACACTCCTAGGAGTGGTATCAAATAGGCGAAGATGGCCAGCACGGAGGCTACCACAACCAGTGGGAGCAGAAAAATACTAATTTGGAGCAGAAGATGCTGATGTCAAGGAATAATGCCAGCACGAAGGAGAACATGCCCAATAGTAGCAGCAAAAGGGCTAATTTGGAGCAGAACACGCCGCTGAGGTCAGGCAATAATGTCAGCACGAAGGAGAACACGCCCAATAGTAGCAGCAAAAGGGCTAATTTGAAGAAGAACACGCTGCAGAGGTTAGGCAATAATGCCAGCACCTTGGAGCCAACACCCGTGAGGGGAGGCAGTAAGGAGATCACACCCAAGAGCAGCAACAAAAAGCCTAGTTCGATGGGGAATGGTACGTAGATGTCAAGCCCTACTGATACCATCAGGAAAGATTACATCAGGAAGGAGGATGTACACAGGAAGAGTAAGTGGGTTCTGTACCTGGGATGCATGCAAACGTAAGACCACCCCATGTGGTTGCAGCAGAACCAACCAAGTGTCTTGGAGAAAACCGAGTTGCCGATGAGGTGGATTGGGGCAATGTTCCGGTCCATCTGGGTGGAGATGATGGTGCAGCCCCACCCATGGGAGTCAATATGATGTGTGCAGTACTAGGCATTAGAGACGATGGAGAGGATTCTGAATCAGATGAAGAAGAAGGCACTGTAGAGGATCAAGAATCTGGTGATGATGAAATAGACGAGGAACTTAACGATGAGGCTGGTATTCCAGTCAATGATTTGGGTGTTGAAGTAGAAGAAATGAAACATGACCACGAGTATCCTATAATTTTGGTCGGCACCGAGTTCAGGAGCATGCATGAGTTCAGGATGTCGTTCCGGCATTTTTGTGTCAAGGGGGAGTTCAACGTTTATCGACTGAAGAACACTGCCCAGAGGTATGAGGCCGTTTGCAAGTTAACATGGATGAATGGACGGGCCAAGGTACATTGTCCATGGAGGATCACAGCAAGAGCCTTACCTGCATCAACGGCAATTAGGGTACTGGGGCAATGCATGCACCAAACCATTAGAACTTTCTCTCTTTTCACTCTATAACTACAATTGATGTGCGATATCTTTTTGGCAACTAGTCGACTCCGCATATCTTTTAAATGAATCTGTGTTGCAGGTGAACAAAATGGACCCTCCACACATGTGTCCGACAGGCAGCAAACTGAAATCCTCAATGGCTGATACGGAGTGGGTGGCTATGCAATCTATGT
This sequence comes from Avena insularis, assembly GCA_023614405.1. NCBI lineage: Eukaryota > Viridiplantae > Streptophyta > Magnoliopsida > Poales > Poaceae > Avena > Avena insularis. Next base: position 206,033,681 of record CM042694.1, read on the forward strand.
CCATACTAAAGGATAACCCTAAGGAGACTGCGAAGAATATTCATACTAGCCTCGGTTCTAAATACAACATTGTCCTACTATATTACACGGTCTGGAAAGGTAAAGAGAAAGCTCTGGGGGTCTTGCACGGGGATTGGACCAATAGCTTCAGGATGTTGTACAACTTCAAGGCGGAGGTACAAGCTATGTGTCCAGGGAGTGTTGTGGAGATTGACACCGAATCAGTACGTGGTAAAATATATTTCAAAAGATTTTTCATGGTGCTTAAACCTTGCATCCAGGGATTCAAGGACGGATGTAGGCCATATATGAGTGTAGACAGCACTGTCCTAACTGGCTAATGGAAAGGCTGTCTGCCATCTGCCACAACACTTGATGGTCACAACTGGATGTTCCTAGTGGCATTCGGGCTGTTTGAAACAGACACGGAGGAAAACTGGGTCTGGTTTATGAGGCAGCTCAAGAGATCAATAGGCCACATGGATCCATTGGCTATATCCACGGATGCATGCGAAGGGCTGACGAATGCAGTGAAGGAGGTGTTCCCGCGAGCTGAAGGTAGAGAATGCTATGCCCATATGATGCTCAACTTGTACTCACACTACGTAGGTAGCGTATTTCGTTACATGTTTACTGCTGCTAGAGTTTACAAACCTAGTAGCAGTGAATATTTCATGAGCAAGATTTTTGCGGAAGCCCTGAACTTCCAGAGTACTTAGCCATCCATCATTCGCAGCTATGGAAGAGGAGTCAATTCAACCCTGACATCAAAGTTGATTACATAAACAACAACCTTGCAGAATGCCTGAATAACTAGGTGAAGGACATAAAAGTGCATCATGTTCATATCTTGATGGACAACATACGTGGTATGATCATGAAGTTGTTAAATATAAGGAGAGAGATCGGTAGGAGACTTAGAGGACTTATGCTACCGCTAGTTGTACAGCAACTACACAAGAGAAGCCGAGGACTTGCTCATCTTAAGGTTCTCGCGTCAACCAGTAGCATCTGTGAGGTGGTCGATATGTCCAAGAGTGGGAAAAGGGATGTTGTGAACATCCAGCTGCGAGAATGCACCTGCTTAGAGTGGCAGCATACCGGGAAACCTTGCGACCACGCCTTGGCCTTCTTGGTGAAGAAAAGAACTCTACCACATTTGGATTAGTATTTGTCAGACTACTACTCTATGGAAAAGTTTAGAGCCGCTTATGCTGGATCCGTCGAGCCATGTACAGACCCATCTCAGTGGCCTCAAGTCCAACTGTATTTTGAGCTTTGCCAGCCAGTTACAAAAAGGGGCAGAGGAAGACCTTGATACATTGCAAATGTATCTATAATTTTTGATGTTCCATGCTTGGTCTTATCCAATTTCTTGTGTTTTGTTCCAACTTTGGAGTACTTTTCATATGATTTCTTGGACTAACCTATTAACAAGAGCCACAGCAAGGCCACTGCTTTTCTGTTTTTTGGTTCCAGGAAAGTCAAAAAATGAATATTCTCGGAATTGGACGGGACAAAAGCCAAAGTGCCTATTTTTCCGGAAGGGATCAAGTGCCAGAATACGAGACGGAGAGGGACCATGGGGCCACCACACCACCTGGCCGCACGGCCCAGCCTGCCCTGTGCCAGGGGGTGGTGAGGCTAGCCCTGGCACCCCCTCGGCCTCTCCTTCCGCCTATAAGTTGCCCTCGGGACGAAAACCCTAAGTACCCGATCAAAAATCCACGAAGAGTTCAGAGCATTGTCATCTCCATCCCTAGATCGGGAGGATCTGAAGCTCTTCCAAGACCACGGAGAGGGGAATTCACCATGGAGGCCTTCTTCATCACCATGCAAGCCTTCGATGTGATGCGTGAGTAGTTCATCCTTGGACTACGGATCCATGTAGTAGCTAGATGGTTGGTTTCTCCTCCTTTGTGCTTTCATGTTTAGATCTTGTGAGCTCTGTTCATGATCAAGATCATCCATTTGTAATTCATACATGTTGTGTTTGCGAGGATCCGATGGATATTGAGATGCTATTTTAGATTGATTATTGATTCTATCATGTCTTTGTTATTTGAGATCTTGCATGCTTTCCGTTGTTAGTAGCTATCTTGGCCAAGTAGATGCTAGTAACTCCAAGAGTTAGTATTTATGCTCGATAGTGGGTTGATGCCTCTGATAATCTGGGGAAGTGACAGAAATCTCTAAGGTACTAGATGTGCTATTGCTACTAGGGAGAAAACAACAATCCTTTGTTCATAGAACAATCGTATTGTTTACTTTACACGCAGTTTGTAAAGCAATAATCTGTTGCTTGCAACTTAATACTGGAGGGGGTTCGGATGATAACCTGAAGGTGGATTATTAGTCATAGATGCAGTTGGATGGCGGTCTATGTATTATGTTGTAATGCCCAATCAAGTCTCAGAGGAGTCAAGATGATTAGTATATGCATGTATTGCTTTCTTGGTGTTTGTCAATTTCCCCACAATAATTTGTTTACCCAGCATGTTATCTATCTAAGGAGAGCCACCTCTAGTAAACTATGGATCCCGGTCCTTGTCTTTTACATACAATCTACAATCTTTTACTGCTTTGTGTTTACTTTCTGCAAACTTTTACTTCTTTCCATTTGATACGTTTAATCATTTGTTTTCTGCAAAACACGGTGAGATTGACAACCTCATCGCAAGTTGGGGACAAAGTTCTGTGGTTGTGTTGTGCAGGTCTCCACGTTGCTACTAGCACCGTAGTGTGCACCTGCCAAAGCTCAGCTAGTAACACCTTTGGGGTGTTTCCTTGCTCCTACTGGTTCGATTAAACCTTGGTTTCATAACTGAGGGAAACTTGTTGCTGTGCTCATCATACCTTCCTCTTGGGGTTCCCAACGAGCTCTACATCAACCACGAGCCATCAACACTTTTCTGGGCGCCGTGCATTGAGCCATCAGACCTCAGGTGAATAGGTTTAAGAATTTTCTCGAGAAGAAGGGTTCGGCTTTCTATGCTACCAAGAAGGGCAAAAACAGATGCAAGACCTGCCATCTTATAGGCCATAGAGCAGCGGGCTATCCCCTTATGTAACACCCTCAAATCGGCCCTATGCAAGTTTTAGTGCTTCCCGCCAAACCCGCATAGAAATGATTCAAGGATGCCCACCAGGTACTTGCGTGCGGGTGGAGAACGAAGTAATACCATTACACATTAGTCCACGATGGAACCCACGGAACATATATATACAACAACGACTCCATGAGTAAAGAATACAAATATACTATACAAAGATCCAAATCACCTTGAAAATGATAGAGCGTCCGACTACGGACAAGATGCAAATGGGGCTAAGGGCCCTGAAGAATAACCAATGGCGTCCATAACCCTGCCCAGGCCAACCCGAAGGGTAACCCTGCTAACGACGTCGATCTCAAACCTGCTAAAACAAAAGGGGTGCCGATAAAGGGCAAAGGAAAAAGAGGAGCGTCAGTACTGAGGCCAGTACACGGCAAGGCTAGAATTCGGCGACTCTCGCCTACATAGGTATGGTGGACTGAAGCGGCAGCATGCACTAAATAACCTATAGAGACTAGATTAACTGTCGACTATTAGAGAGAGATAAGAAAGACCTATTCGGAACCAACCTTATACTAACACCAATCATACACATCCTGGTATTCCCCCTCGAGACCAAATGAGGAAGTCAAACCAAGGAACTCACACAGTTGGCAGTTTTATTCATTCCATTATAGTTGAAGCACTTACTAGTCAGATATAGATAGCATGAGTCATCCTGATAGCATAAGTAGTGGGCAGTTTTAGTTAACCATTCAGTGGTAGTTGCAATACTTACTAGTCACATACAATTAGCATGTGACATCACAAACCCAGCAGTTGTTGGCACTTTTATTTCATTCCATTGGAGTTGTGATACTTACTAGGCGGGTATAACATGACATGATACACCCCAGTTCCACCAGTTGTTGGCACTTTTATTATCCATTCCATTGTAGTGAAGATGATTACTAGTCACATATTAAGTCAAATTTATAACACTACTTTAGTTATGCTTGTCTATGATCGAGATACTGTGCTCCAAGTCGTCCATAACCGCGGACACGGCTTTCAGAAAGATTTACCCTGCAAGGGTGCACAAATAGCAACACACACACGATCAACCTCGGAAAAACCAAATCAAAACCCAACAAGGCTGTCATGACAAAGCAATCACAGGATTCATAAAATATTTCAGGGGGGCACCCCATTAAGCTACCCGCAACGAAGTTGGCCGGCTCCGAGATGGACCCAAGGTTTGCGCCAATGGATGTAAACGACTGGGAACCCGAAAGTGTGACTGGGCTTGTCGATACGAAAAACACTCCAATTCCTAAAGACAGGTGCTCCACACACAATCATAAATAAAGCAGTAAAGCATGGCATAAGTACAGGATAGTAATAAAGCCCCAAACTAGTTTGTGGCCCCACGAAATAAGAAATGAATCAAGCTCTAGCTAAGGGGGATCCATAGGTTCTCCCAGATGTGGATAGTGCAAATAATCAAGGAACAGGTATCAAGTACTTGGGGCCTACGGGACACAAGTGGACATGAAAAACCAAATAGCATATATTGCCCACCGGTGCCTCTTTCATTAGTTATCCCAGCAATTTAATAGTTGTATTTAAAGTCATGATCCTCTCCACCGTAAAGCATATGACAACATTCCAACAACTGGTGGTACTTCACGACAGGATCGCACTGAGCAAGCTTATCACGACTCGCAAGACCATCTATCTACAAAACAACAGGTAATAGGAGGTGTCCAAGGCAATATAAAGGGTGCACGGAATATATCTGGTACAAAACACTAAAGCATCGCGACACGGATAGCAATAGATCAACAAGAGGAAATAAAGACTATAAATGCAAAATACGTAGAAAGTGGGAGAATGCTCGCCTGGGAAACACTGTCAGAGATACATTAGCCGAAGAACTTGTTGATACTCGCATCAACTCAACGACCTAATCCGCGAAGAATCAAAGCACTAAAATAAAGACCGCATGCACTATTTAATACTACGGCAGAAGAATCGGCATGTTTATGATATGATGCATGACATGGCAAAGATGCGATGCGACTAGGCAATATTAAGCAGAACCGGGGTCCCGACAATTAATTAATAGGTTCATGTTATTTGGTTACCCCGTAGTTTAAATGTTGTCCTAACAAGGCAAAACATGGCATCGGTTCGCTACACAAATTTAAATGGAGCCAATATAAGACTATATTTGCCCGCATATGGTTTCCATATTTAATTATGAGGTGAATCGGCATAATGCCCCCAACACACCAAATATGTATGCAAGCATGAACAATTGAATATGCAACAAGATAGATGTCATATATTATAAAAATATAGGGGTCATACATCGGATCGACGATCTTGGTGGGTTCGACGGGGTTCGGGTTCGGTCTCCGGGGTCTCAGTCTTCAGGGTTCAGATCTGAGAAGGCGACATTCAGTTCCGTGTGTCGATCTTGGTGGTCCGAGAAGGAGGTCTCCGGGTCGAGTTTCGGATCCGGGATGGAGGTCTTGAGTGGCACCATGTACATTGTTCGAAAACCATCGGCATCGAGCATGTCTTGTCGGCGAGAAAGATCTTGCGTAGGCCTCCGGTTTCGCACACGCACCAAAACGGCATTCACATCATACATACTTCACAGCAACAGCAACATGATTACCAGTGTAGATGAGCATACACACACACGTCTTGGTACTGGTCACACACCAACAACACATCCAGGAGACGGCCGGGTGCACACATAGGAGGAGCGTGTTGCTACATAGGAGCGGTCGGGTGCACGCATGCAAGGTTGTAGGGGCGGAGACAGCGCCATACGGGACAAAGGCAGACCCGTGGCGCTGCGGCGACCCGCTGTAGCGGTGGCAGGAGAGCCTAGGGCCAAGGCACCAGGATCGACGCGAGGAGCAGGTCGAGGATGGCGAGCGGTGCCGGAACTCCATGGGAGCGGCCACGGGAGACGGAGGCCAGAGGCGAGGAACTTGGTGGCTCAACAGCGAACAACGGCCATAGCGGGAGGAGGTGTGCTGCAGAGGTCACGGCGAAGAGGAAGGCCACTAGTCGTAGGGGCAACGCCGGGTGGAGTTCCGGGGAGGAGAGGGGCCAGGTCACGATGGCGCTCGGATCAGGCTCGACGGGACGATGGGGATGCGAAGGGGATGGAGGTCGCCCGCGATGATGGTGGCTTGGGCTCGAGGCGGCCGGGTCGCTGGGAAGGCAAAGCTCGGGGTCGAACAGGGCGCGTGGCCTAGCCTCGGTGGCGGCGAAGGTGAGGAAGGAGGCGGCGGCGGCTCAGGCGCGGTGAGGGAGGTGGGGCCCTGGCGGCAGCGAGGATCGAGGATCGAGCGAGGCAGGTGCCTGGTCGTGAGCAGGGGAGGGGATTACGAGCGTAATTAGTGGGGTCGGGTACGGGATAGAGGGCGCGGGGTGGACGCGCGCTTGGGCAGTTCGGTGCGGGTGTGAGGCACTGCACGCTGCAGCTGCTGCAGGGTGGTTCGGTGCGTCGCTCGCACGTGTTGGCATGTTCGGTGTGAGCCAGGTGAGTGGCGGCGGGGCTGGAGCAGCCAGGTGTATGTGGTTTGAGTCTAGGGTTAGGGTTTGGGTTAGAACTAGGGTTTGGTCCAGGCTTTGCCGGGGTAGTAGGTGGCCTGGCCTAAAGGGCTAGGCTGCCTCCCCCGGTAGAGGATATTTATTTAAGACATTTGTAAATAGGTTTTTAGACAAACAAAAATATCCGGAAACGTCTAGGATTTTAATTTGAATAGAAACGGGGCATTTAGAAAACAAAGGTAGGCTTTTAGAAAATAGTTTTAGACAAACCATGCATGAGGACATGAAGATGCTCAAATGCAATGTGGCATGATGACATGAGCATGTGGGCATGATGATGCAGAACATAAAAACCACACGCGCTTTTCTAGTAGTGGTTTTACCGGGGTGCTACAATTCGACACCACTAACAAGGGATCTCGCCCTCGAGATCCGCCTCATGGTACAAGGAAGAAGGCCGGCGATCTGAATCTTCTCGCTTCGTGTAGTTCCTCACGACACCACTAACAAAGATTCTTCCTCTGTCTTGAAATTGACGACACCACCAACAAGGGATCGTCGTTCATGTTCGCTGAGAGAACACTCCGGATGAACAAAAAAACGAAGGTAAAGGTATCAAAAGATAAGGTCACCTTTAACTTCTGTGAGAGGAGAGAATAAGTGCAGTCTAATCCACTTTAATGTACGAGAGTGAATAGAATGAGTAGTCGGCATGGGGGCCAATCCATCACGCACTCAAACTATTACCTCGCATATGTAGTAGAAAGCTTGCAACCCATTCTCGGAATTTAGACTGAAGATCTCGGCAAGCGAGGTTCGGAAACAAAGGAGTGATGCAGGCTCTTCATCAGATCTGATGTAGCTGATGATGATGTCATCGTGTTGGAAAACACCGAAAGATACAAAGAAAAATTTCAGTGGATTTTTGATCCACCTAAAGGTACAACAGATGAAGGGTTCCTCAGATAGCATAAAGACCGGATATAGTAACACCATTGCAACAAGAAGGATTAGAAACCCTGAAGGTACGGCGAAACCCAACAACAAGAAATCCTGGACTTGAAAAAGGTAAGAGAGTAGATTCAAAACACGCAAAGGTAAGAGGAGAATAGCATAGAGGTAAGGAGTAAAAGCAGACCTAATCAGATCTATCCAACCGATTTTTGTAAAATAGTTTTGACACTCTACATCGGCTGTTAGCTAGGTTATCCTACAAGCTGGACCAGTGGGGTATCACAACTGCTGAGCTCTGATACCACTTTGTAACACCCTCAAATCGGCCCTATGCAAGTTTTAGCGCTTCCCGCCAAACCCGCATAGAAACGATTCAAGGACGCCCATCAGGCACTTGCGTGCAGGTGGAGAACGAAGTAATACCATTACACATTAGTCCACAATGGAACCCACAAAACAAATATATACAACAACGACTCCATGAGTCAAGAATACAAATATACTATACAAAGATCCAAATCACCTTGAAAACGATAGAGCGTCCGACTACGGACAAGATGCAAATGGGGCTAAGGGCCCTGAAGAATAACCAATGGCATCCATAACCCTGCCCAGGCCAAGCCGGAAGGGTAACCCTGCTAACGACGTCGATCTCAAACCTGCTAAAACAAAAGGGGTGCCGACAAAGGGCAAAGGAAAAAGAGGAGCGTCAGTACTGAGGCCAGTACATGGCGAGGCTAGAATTCGGCGGCTCTCGCCTACATAGGTATGGTGGACTGAAGCGGCAGCGCATCATGCACTAAACAACCTATAGAGACTCGATTAACTGTCGGCTATTAGAGAGAGATAAAAAGACCTATTCGGAACCAACCTTATACTAACACCAATCATACCCATCATGGTATTCCCCCTCGAGACCAAACGAGGAAGTTAAACCGAGGAACTCACACAGTTGGCAGTTTTATTCATTCCATTATAGTTGAAGCACTTACTAGTCAGATATAGATAGCATGAGTCATCCTGATAGCATAAGTAGTGGGCAGTTTTAGTTAACCATTCAGTGGTAGTTGTAGTACTTACTAGTCAGATACAATTAGCATGTGACATCACAAACCCAACAGTTGTTGGCACTTTTATTTCATTCCATTGGAGTTGCGATACTTACTAGGCAGGTATAACATGACACGATACACCCCAGTTCCACCAGTTGTTGGCACTTTTATTATCCATTCCATTGTAGTGAAGCTGATTACTAGTCACATATTAAGTCAAATTTATAGCACTACTTTAGTTATGCTTGTCTATGATCGAGATACTGTGCTCCAAGTCGTCCATAACCGCGGACACGGCTTTCAGAAAGATTTACCCTGCAGGGGTGCACAAATAGCAACAGACACACGATCAACCTCGGAAAAACCAAATCAAAACCCAACGAGGCTTTCACGACAAAGCAATCACAGGATTCATAAAATATTTCAGGGGTCCACCCCATTAAGCTACCCGCAACGAAGTTGGCCGGCTCCGAGACGGACCCAAGGTTTGCGCCAATGGCTGTAAACGACTGGGAACCCGAAAGTGTGACTGGGCTTGTCAATACCGCGAAAACACTCAACAATTCCTAAATAGTACAGGTGCTCCACGCACAATCGTAAATAAAGCAGTAAAGCATGGCACAAGTATAGGATAGTAATAAAGCCCCAAACTAGTTTGTGGCCCCAAGAAATAAGAAATGAATCAAGCTCTGGCTAAGGGGGATCCATAGGGTCTCCTAGATGTGGATAGTGTGAATAATCAAGGAACGGGTATCAAGTACTCGGTGCCTACGGGACACAAGTGGACATGAAAAACCAAATAGCATATATTGCCCACCGGTGCCTCTTTCATTAGTTGTCCCAGCAATTTAATAGTTGTATTTAAAGTCATGATCCTCTCCACCGTAAAAGCATATGACAACATTCCAACAACTGTGTGGTACTTCACGACACGAGATCGCACCTGAGCAAGCGACTACGACTCGCAAGACCATCTATCTACTAAACAACATGTAATAGGAAGTGTCCAAGTCAATATAAAGGCTACACGGAATATATCTGGTACGGAACACTAAAGCATCGCGACACAGATAGCAATAGATCAACAGGAGGAAATAAAGACTATAAATGCAAAATAGGTAGAAAGGGGGAGAATGCTTGCCTGGGAAACACTGTCGGAGATACATTAGCCGAAGAACTTGTCGATACTCGCATCAACTCAACGACCTAATCCGCGAAGAATCAAAGCACTAAAAGAAAGACCGATGCACTATTTAATACTACGGCAGAAGAATCAGCATGTTTATGATATGATGCATGACATGGCAAAGATGCGATACGACTAGGCAATATTAAGCGGAACCGGGGTCCCAACAATTAATTAATAGGTTCAGGTTGTTTGGTTACCCCGTAGTTTAAATGTTGTCCTAACAAGGCAAAACATGGCATCGGTTCCCTACACAAATTTAAATGGAGCCAATATAAGACTATATTTGCCCGCATATGGTTTCCATATTTAATTATGAGGTGAATCGGCATAATGCCCCCAACCCACCAAATATGTATGCAAAAATGAACAATTGAATATGCAACAAGATAGATGTCTTATATTGTAAAAATATAGGGGTCCCGGATAGGGGTCATACATCGGATCGACGATCTTGGTAGGTTCGACGGGGTTCGGGTTCGGTCTCCGGGGTCTCGGTCTTCAGGGTTCAGATCTGAGAAGGCGACATTCAGTTCCTGTGGCGATCTTGGCGGTCCGAGAAGGAGGTCTCCGGGTCGAGGTTCGGATCCGGGATGGAGGTCTTGAGTGGCACCATGTACATTCTTCGAAAACCATCGGCATCGAGCATGTCTTGTCAGCGAGAAAGATCTTGCGCAGGCCTCCGGTTTGGCACACGCACCAAAACGGCATTCATATCATACATACTTCGTAGCAACAGCAACATGATTACCGTGTAGATGAGCATACACGCACACGTCTTGGTACTAGTCACACACCAACAACACATCCATGAGACGACCGGGTGCACGCATAGGAGCAGCGTGCTGCGAGGTTGGCCGCGCCGGGTGCGAGTTGCAGGTTGCGAGGAGACGGTGCCATACGGGACAGAGGCAGACCCATGGCGCTGCGGTGGCTCACTGTAGCGGTGGCAGACGAGCCTAGGGACGAGGCGCCAGGATCGACGCGAGGAGCAGGTTGAGGATGGCGATCGGTGCTGGAACTCCATGGGAGCGGCCATGGGAGACGGAGGCCAGAGGCGAGGCACTTGGCGGCTCGACAGCGAACAGCGGCCGCAACGGGTGGAGGTGTGCTGCAGAGGTCACGGTGAAGAGGAAGACCGCTGGTCGCAGGGGCAATGCTGGGTGGAGTTCCGGGGCAAAGAGGGTCCAGGTCACGATGGCGCCAGGGTCGGGCACGGTGGGACAATGGGGATGCAAAGGGGATGGAGGTCGCCTGCGACGGCGGTGGCTTGGGCTCGAGGCGGTCGGGTCACTGGGAAGGCAGAGCTCGGGGTCGAGCAGGGCGCGTGGCCTAGCCTCGGTGGCGGCGAAGGTGCGGAAGGAGGCGGCGGTAGCTCAGGCACGGCGAGGGAGGTGGGGCCCCTGGCGGCAGTGAGGATCGAGGATCGAGCAAGGCAGGGGCCTGGTCGTGAGTAGGGGAGGGGATTACGAGCGCGATTAGTGGGGCCGGGTACGGAATAGAGGCGGTGGGCAGGGGCGGCTTGGGCAGTCTGGGTGTGAGGCATCGCTGCATGCGCAGCGGGGTGGTTTGGTGCGTCGCTCGCGTGTGTTGGCGTGTTCGGTGTGAGCCAGGTGAGTGGCGGCGGGGCTGGAGCAGCCAGGTGTATGTGGTTTGAGTCTAGGGTTAGGGTTTGGGTTAAAACTAGGGTTTGGTCCAGGCTTTGCCGGGGTAGTAGGTGGTCTGGCCTAAAGGGCTAGGCTGCTCCCCTGGTAGAGGATATTTATTTAAGACATTTGTAAATAGGGTTTTAGACAAACAAAAATATCCGGAAACGTCTGGGATTTTAATTTGAATAGAAACGGGGCATTTAGAAAACAAAGGTAGGCTTTTAGAAAATAGTTTTAGACAAACCATGCATGATGACATGACGATGCTCAAATGCAATGTGGCATGATGACATGAGCATGTGGTCATGATGATGCAGAAAATAAAAACCACACGCGATTTTCTAGTACTGGTTTTACCAGGGTGCTACACCTTAATGCTCCCAAACCTAGGTATGAGATGGTACATTTACACAAAAAATTGCTTATATTCTGTAGATATAAGGTAGTAATCCATGTACTGTTTTTTTATAGGAAGCGCAAGGTAAGAAACAAGACAGGCGACTCAGTGATTTTGCTGCGGGAAGAAAACCAAAATGAGTGGAGTGATGATGCTGGACAAGATTTTGGTGCCGATTGGCCTGATTTCCCTCGACCCGGAGATGCAGGGTACGTGAAGGTAAGAAAATTGGCACCCAGGAAGAGGAAGAAGGCAGGAGATGAAGAAGCCAGTGGATGTGAAGGCAAGAGGAAGAAAGTTGGCACCCAAGCAGAGAAAGAAGGCTAGTAGTGTAGAAGCCTAATGATGTATTGAACTTGAACCTATATATGTAGTTCGCTTAAACTCTGGAGCTGTGTACGTGGAACTTGTCGGGCGAAACAATCTTCCTCCCGTACTCAGAGTAAAATGTATCGCGACTTTAGGATTGGATACGGCTGAGGCCACTAGTTGAATCCAAAATTGTGACTATGCCACTACTATCTGAACAATCGCGATAGCTGAGCGGTTAAGGGGTCTCCAAAATTGATGGGTGTTAGTGGCACAAATATGAATTATTTATAGGCGCTTAATAAATCCCTGCTATTAGCATTACACTTATGATAAGTTTCTGGGCTGAAAAACAATTTCTAAGCTGGCTGCTACACTCCATGAAGCAGCAACTTATTTCAGCTGCTGGACAACGACATGGCAACATAAACTACAAATGCAACAGATAATGCCCAGATAATGAGGAAATTGTTTCCACTATCTGGCCTAATCTTGAGCCTGTCTGTCTCACCACCTCCCCGCCTCCCTCGCACTGGCGAAGCTCCCGGATCTCTCGCTCCATCACACGAATCTCCTCTTTCTTGTCCCACACTTCATCACGCAGATCCTAAACAAGCTCTTTGTGAAAACCTGTCAGTGGCTTTTCAATCCACCCAAACTTGTCACTGCCAGTCCCCCTCCCTTCCTGCGAAGTAGATCGAAGGAAACAAAAAAAAGAATTACATTACGCTTTCCAAATCCGGGTTACCATTGTACCTACAGTACGAACTTACCGCTATAATGCTGCAGTTGCTGAATTTTCCTGCAGTATTTTCGTCGGTCCACGAAATCCATCTCGGCATCTTCTCACCGCACAAACACAACATATCGGGGTAGTAATCGTAGGGCGCCCTCCGGTACCTGATGGGGGCACCCGCCTGACGGCATTGAGCCGACCCTGATTCCGCCCGAGATGAACTACATGAGCTGCGAGCCATGAGCAAGGGGAGCGAGGGCAGAGGAAATAGGATCCTTTGGATGTCAGGGTAGTGGTGAAGCGTGATTTATCCCCACTTAATAACTCGGGAAGAATCCTACCGTCCACATTCGGCTGACAGGTGGGGGACCTAGCGTGTGGACTTGTCAACCAAACCTCGCGCCTTCGTGGTTCAAAGGCCCTCTCATGCTCATTGGACGAATTTTTTGGCACCTTGCCTGCGTACATATCACTGGGAGGCCTTGCTCAGGAACTAGGCACGCTTGGCCCGCAATCTTACTCCCTCCTAGGAACTTGTCATGGCTCGCGCCGGCAGATCCATTCGCTCCACCGCTTTCGGTAGGGCTCGCCGCAGCGGATCCATCCCAAGATCCTACCGTCGTAATATCAAATGGCCATGGTTTCTTGAGAGGAGCGATGATGCTATGTATCCAAGCTCGGCCCCTCCTACCTGTAGAAGGACTGATGCGGCGTCGAGCTCGAGTAGGAGCCGCCAGGCGCGACGACACTCGGTCCACGCCAACCCCGTCACCTTCGTCATTGTCGATTCTGATGTGGAGGATGGCAGGGACAAAGCTGTGCAGAACACCATTGTTGCCTCCTTGGCAAAGGGCAAGCCACGGGCAGGAGTGGATGTCGCTGGGAAGGGCACGGCATGTCACCAATCGAGGTGGACTCCGACGACAACGTTGTGATGTGGGTTTAGATGTTGTTTAGGATGGTTGCAATTTTGGTTGTGTTTAGTGCGAGTACAATTATTGTAATGGGTTTGTCGAGCTATATTGAGAAATATGTGCAATGGCAGCGTGTGAGTGCTTCCACTTTAGAAATTGTGTATGTGCCATTTGCATGTTGCATTATCAACGTATATTACATGTAAACAATCCAACGAAAATTGGATTACAACCATCAGACGAGAGTGGCAGGATGGAAGAGAAGTTGGGACAGTGGCTTCGAGGGGAAGGAAGAGAAGGGGGCGTGACAGGCAAGTGGGCCCTCGGAACACGTGACACTGACATGCGGGGGCGGGAACACACGGTATTGCCAGTCTGTCCAGAGCAAGCGAACTTTGCAACGTGACAACATCAAGATGATTGGACCAATAACTCGTCGAATTATTAAGGAGTACTAGAAAACTACAACTAGGATACATTCGCACAACACGTATGCTCTACGCACCTGAGAACACACATCCAATGACTCTGGTGGATCCATATCTGGTTTGTAGAAAGAACACACATCCAATGAACACTGGTGGATTCATATGTGGTTCATAACAGGAACACGCATGCAATGACTCTGGTGGATCCATATGTGGTTTGTGAAAAGAACACACATGCAATGACTCTAGTGGATACATATGTGGTTAGTGGAAAGAACACACATGCAATGAACACTGGTGGATCCATATGTGGTTCATGACAGGAACACACATGCAGTGACACTGGTTGATCCATATGTGGGTTGTTAAAAGAACACACATGCAATGACTCTAGTGGATCCATATGTGGTTTGTGGAAAGAACACACATGCAATGAACACTGGTGGATCCATATGTGGTTCATGACAGGAACACACATGCAATGACATTGGTTGATCCATATGTGGTTTGTGACAATAACACACATGCAATGCCATTGGTTAATCCATGTGTGGTTTGTGGAAAGAACACACATGCAATGACTCAAGTGGATTGATATGTGCTTTGTGAAAATAACACACATGCAATGACTCTGGTGGATCCATATGTCGTTTGTGGAAAGAACACACATGCAATGAACACTGGTGGATTCATATGTGGTTCATGACAGGAACACACATGCAATGACATTGGTTGATCCATATGTGGTTTGTGACAATAACACACATGCAATGACATTGGTTGATCCATGTGTGGTTGTGGAAAGAACACACATGCAATGACTCAAGTGGGTCCATGTGTGGTTTGTGAAAAGAACACACATGCAATGACTCTGGTTGATCCATGTGTGGTTTGTGGAAAGAACACACATGCAATGACATTGGTGGATCCATGTGTGGTTTGTGGAAAAGAACACACATGCAATGACTCTGGTGGATCCATATGTGGTTTGTGACAGAAACACACATGCAATGACACTAGTGGATCCATATGTGGGTTGTTAAAAGAACACACATTTAATGACTCTCGTGCTGGTTTTAGTATAAGAACACACATGAAATGAATCTAGTGGGTCCATATGTGGTTTGTGAAAAGAACACACATGCAATGACTCTGGTGGATCCATATGTGGTTTGTGGAAAGAACACACATGCAATAACCACTGGTTGATCCATATGTGGTTTGTGAAAAGAACGCACATGCAATGACATTGGTTGATCCATATGTGGTTTGTGGAAAGAACACACATGCAATGACTCTAGTGGATCCATATGTGGTTTGTGGAAAGAACACACATGCAATAAACACTGGTGGATCCATATGTGGTTCATGACAGGAACACACATCCAATGACATTGGTTGATCCATATGTGGTTTGTGACAATAACACACATGCAATGCCATTGGTTAATCCATGTATGGTTTGTGGAAAGAACACACATGCAATGACTCAAGTGGGTCCATATGTGGTTTGTGAAAAGAACACACATGCAATGACTCTGGTGGATCCATATGTGGTTTGTAGAAAGAACACATATGCAATGAACACTGGTGGATTCATATATGGTTTATGACAGAAACACACATGCAATGACTCAGGTGAATCCATATGTGGTTTGTGAAAAGAACACACATGCAATGACTCTAGTGGATACATATGTGGTTAGTGGAAAGAAAACACATGCAATGAACACTGGTTGATCCATATGTTGTTCATGACAGGACCACACATGCAGTGACATTGGTTGATCCATATGTGGGTTGTTAAAATAACACACATGCAATGACTCTAGTGGATCCATATGTGGTTTGTGGAAAGAACACACAAGCAATGAACACTGGTGGATCCATATGTGGTTCATGACAAGAACACACATGCAATGACATTGATTGATCCATATGTGGTTTGTGATAATAACACACATGCAATGCCATTGGTTAATCCATGCGTGGTTTGTGGAAAGAACACACATGCAATGACTCAAGTGAGTCCATATGTGGTTTGTGAAAAGAACACACATGCAATGACTCTAGTGGATCCATGTGTGGTTTGTGGAAAGAACACACATGCAATGAACACTGGTGGATCCATGTGTGGTTCATGACAGGAACACACATGCAATGACATTGGTTGATCCATATGTGGTTTGTGACAATAACACACATGCAATGACATTGGTTGATCCATGTGTGGTTGTGGAAAGAACACACATGCAATGACTCAAGTGGGTCCATGTGTGGTTTGTGAAAAGAACACGCATGCAATGACTCTAGTTGATCCATGTGTGGTTTGTGGAAAGAACACACATCCAATGACATTGGTGGATCCATGTGTGGTTTGTGGAAAAGAACACACATGCAATGACTCTGGTGGATCCATATGTGGTTTGTGACAGGAACACACATGCAATGACACTGGTGGATCCATATGTGGGTTGTTAAAGAACACACATTTAATGACTCTAGTGTTGGTTTTAGTATAAGAACACACATGAAATGACACTACTGGGTCCATATGTGGTTTGTGAAAAGAACACACATGCAATGACTCTAGTGGATCCATATGTGGTTTATGGAAAGAACACACATGCAGTAACCATTGGTTGATCCATATGTGGTTTGTGGAAAGAACACACATGCAATGACACTGGTTGATCCATATGTGGTTTGTGGAAAGAACACACATGCAATGACTCTAGTGGATCCATATGTGGTTTGTGGAAAGAACACACATGAAATGGACACTGGTGGATCCATATGTAGTTCATGACAGAAACACACATGCAATGACATTGGTTGATCCATATGTGGTTTGTGACAATAACACACATGCAATGCCATTGGTTAATCCATGTGTGGTTTGTGGAAATAACACACATACAATGACTCAAGTGGGTCCATATGTGGTTTGTGAAAAGAACACACATGCAATGACTCTAGTGGATCCATATGTGGTTTTTAGAAAGAACACACATGCAATGACTCTAGTGGGTCCATATGTGGTTCATGCTAGGAACACACATGCAATGAATCTGGTGGATCCATATGTGGTTTGTGACAATAACACACATGCCATGACATTGGTTGATCCTTGTGTGGTTTGTGGAAAGAACACACATGCAATGACTCAAGTGGGTCCATGTGTGGTTTGTTAAAAGAACACACATGCAATGACTCTAGTGGATCCATATGTGGTTTGTGGAAAGAACACACATGCAATGAACACAAGTGGATCCATATGTGGTTCATGACAGGAACACACATGCAATGACATTGGTTGATCCATATGTGGTTTGTGACAATAACACACATGCAATGCCATTGGTTAATCCATGTTTGGTTTGTGGAAACAACACACATGCAATGACTCAAGTGGGTCCATATGTGGTTTGTGAAAATAACACACATGCAATGACTCTACTGGATCCATGTGTTGTTTTGGAAAGAACACACATGCAATGAACACTGGTGGATCCATGTGTGGTTCATGACAGGAACACACATGCAATGACATTGGTTGATCCATATGTGGTTTGTGACAATAACACACATGCAATGACATCAGTTGATCCATGTGTGGTTGTGGAAAGAACACACATGCAATGACTCAAGTGGGTCCATGTGTGGTTTGTGAAAAGAACACACATGCAATGACTCTAATTGATCCATGTGTGGTCTGTGGAAAGAAAACACATGCAATGACATTGGTGGATCCATGTGTGGTTTGTGGAAAAGAACACACATGCAATGACTCTGGTGGATCCATATGTGGTTTGTGACAGGAACACACATGCAATGACACTTGTGGATCCATATGTGGGTTGTTAAAAGAACACACATTTAATGACTCTAGTGTTGGTTTTAGTATAATAACACACATGCAATGACTCTAGTGGGTCCATATGTGGTTTGTGAAAAGAACACACATGCAATGACTCTAGTGGATCCATATGTGGTTTGTGGAAAGAAAACACATGTAATGACCACTGGTTGATCCATATGTGGTTTGTGGAAAGAACACACATACAATGACAATGGTTGATCCATATGCGGTTTGTGGAAAGAACACACATGCAATGACTCTGGTGGATCCATGTGTGGTTTGTGAAAAGAACACACATGCAATGAACACTGGTGGATCCATATGTGGTTCATGACAGGAACACACATGCAATGACATTGGTTGATCCATATGTGGTTTGTGACAATAACACACATGCAATGACTCAAGTGGGTCCATGTGTGGTATGTTAAAAGAACACACATGCAATGACTTTAGTGGATCCATATGTGGTTTGTGGAAAGAACACACATGCAATGAACACTGGTGGATCCATATGTGGTTCATGACAGGTACACACATGCAATGACATTGGTTGATCCATATGTGGTTTGTGACAATAACACACATGCAATGCCATTGGTTGATCCATGTGTGGTTTTTGGAAACAACACACATGCAATGACTCAAGTGGGTCCACATGTGGTTTGTGAAAAAAAACACATGCAATGACTCTAGTGGATCCATGTCTGGTTTGTGGAAAGAACACACATGCAATGAACACTAGTGGATCCATGTGTGGTTCATGACAGGAACACACATGCAATGACATTGGTTGATCCATATGTGGTTTGTGACAATAACACACATGCAATGACATTGGTTGATCCATGTGTGGTTGTGGAAATAACACACATGCAATGACTCAAGTGGGTCCATGTGTGGTTTGTGAAAAGAACACACATGCTATGACTCTAGTTGATCCGTGTGTGGTTGATATCTACACACTTCTATTCTTGTAGAAAGTTGTTGGGCCTCCAAGTGCAGAGGTTTGTAGAAAAGTAGCAAGTTTTCCCTTAAGTGGATCACCCAAGGTATATCGAACTTAGGGAGGAAGTGGTCAAAGGTAACCCCTCTCAAGCAACCCTACAATCAAGATACAAGAAGTCTTTTGTGTCCCCAACACACCCAATACACTTGTCAGGTGTACAGGTGCACTAGTTCGGCGAAGAGATAGTGAAATACAAGTGGTATGGATAATTATAAGTGGTAACGGTGATAGAAAATAGCTTGATGGCGTGTGGTTGACGTGGGAAAAGACTAAAGGCAAACTGAAATAAAGAAGGAAGCAAGCAAACATGTAACAAATCTAATAGCGAACAGTGTTTCAGTGCTTAGAAACAAGGCCTAGGGATCATACTTTCACTAGTTAACACTCTTATACAAATATCTTCTCTTCATGATACTACTCTTAACTACTCTCCGGTTGAACACTCTAATCGTTGGTAGGGCTATAACAACACACCTCAAAGTAAGCCTTTCCCATCTAGAAAACCCCACATTATCACCTTGAGTACTAGATGAGTCCAACAAACACCACAATTTCATAGAGACATCCAACTCCAAATATAACTCATAACAAGTATTTGTAATCTCTAGCCTAAGTGCCACCATGGTGTGCACGCTGTCACTTTCACACACATGGGGAGAGCAGAGATCTATTAAAGCACTTGAGTAGCAAGGTAGATCTATAGATTACAATCTCATGATCTCAATAAGATCATGCATACAGAGAGAGAGAGAGATGAACACATAGCTACCGGTAGAACCCTTAGCCTCGAGAGAGAACTACTCTCTCCTCATCATGGGAATCAGCAACGGTGATGTAGATGGTGGTGGAGATCAATGGAGATGGCTCCGGGGGCACTTCCCCGTCCCGGCAGGGTGCCGGAACAGAGACTTTCTGTCCCCCGAATCTCCCCTTCGGTGGCGGCGGCGCTGCGGAACTTTTCGTGGATTTCTGATTGACTATTTAGGGTTTCTGCCTTGGGAGGCTCTTTTAGGCGAAAGAGGCAAGGTCGGTGGCCAGCCAGGGGGCCCACACCATCCCCTGGCACGGCCTGGGATGGCCCGCGCCAAGGGGGGTGTGGCTACCCTGTGGCCCCTCTCCGACTCTCCTTCTGGCTCCGTGAGTCTTCTGGGAAAATAGTAACTTTGGCTTTTGTCCCGTCCAATTCCGAGAATATTAATTTTCTAACTTTCCTGGAACTAAAAACAGCAGAAAACAAGCAACTAGCACTGTGGCACTTGTTAATAGGTTAGTCCAAGAAAGTGTATAGAAAGTACTCCAAAGTTGGAACAAAACACAAGAAAGTAGATAAAACCAAGCATGGAACATCAAAAATTATAGATACATTTGCAATGTATCAACATCCCCAAGCTTAACTCCTACTCGTCCTCGAGTAGGTAGGTGATAAAAAGAAAGAATAATTTTTGAGGTGATATGCAGCATCAAAGACTTGATCAAAGTATTTGTAAAACATTCAAAGCTGGGATCAAAGTACTTCAATCATAACATGAAAGACAAAGTTCTAGCAATAAGCAAAGAAACTATGATGCAACATGAAAAGGTACAAACAAAAGATTCATGAATAAAAATGCTTTGCAAGACGTTTGTTTGTTTCACATAAAGAAAACATAGCATACTAGTATTCAGCTTGTCCCTCACTAGAGTAGCAAATATAAATGCATGGGACACCTTCAAAGTTCATAAGAGTGACTAGATACAAATAGTTTAAAACAAGCAATATCAAGTTATGCATCAATCAACTAGTCTTGGGACAATGCACATAGAACTACGAATGGCCACTATGCTCTCAAAGTAGGTGCATACAGATAGAAGGTGGAGACTCAATATAATGGTGGAAGAAGGGCCTTCATAGAAGGAAGCAGGGATTCAAGTCTCATAAAGAGCTTCCAAAAATTATGGTACCTAATAGCTTTCAGCTCTCATTGCCCCTATCATAAGCATCTTGAAGTGATTAAGGTTAAAGTGAACAAACTATGGAGTATATGCTTGACGAAGTATAAGTTAGGAATCTCATGCCCCTTGAATACGAGGGCCGCTCCTCATGCTACTCAAGTTTAGTCACCAGTAAGTTCTTGTCATCGTAAGTACATGTGTATCATAGAGAACCGCCAACGGGGTACCCCTTGCCCGATGATACGGAAGAATCCCCATATCAAAATGACAAGGCAAGCAGACAACGAGCATCTCAGCAATCTTCTTATTTACAATGGGAATATGGTGCTTTTTTCTCTCTTTCCTCTTTTCATAATCTTTTTTTCTTTTTCTCTTTTTTCTCAATATCGGACTCTTTTTTTATAAGAAGAATGCTTCATAGACAGCTCATTATGGTTAAGCTGCAGGTTTCCACCATGTCAGCATGGATTAGACCAATGACCAGCGCTTCTCTAACACATATACATAACTCCATGGACTTACAAGCTCCCCTTTCTTTTCACACCGACGAGATCCATATACAAAAGAGCATGATATAACCTAGGTACAAGTACCAAGTGCAATGTTGAAAGCGTTCCCCATGACAGCATGGTTCTGCTAATTCCCAACAAATAAGTGCAAGCATATACAACACAGACGACATAATGGTTCAAGTTTATTAAGGGCAAGAAAAGTAAAGTGTGCCATCAAGTTCGTGAGAGCTTTATTCACTAGTTTTCTCATAACAAGTTTAATTTGGAAGGTAAACAAAAACATGAATATACTTGGAATAGCATAAGCTAGTAGGTAGGCATGGTGGACTCTTTGGAATAACTTGGTTTAGGGAGTTGGATGCATGAGTGGAACTCATACTTGGTTGAGGAGGCTAGCAAAAGACTGGGAGCGACAAACTAAGAGAGCAATAATGGCCATAATCATGCAGAGCGACAAAACATCATTGATCAAAGCATACAGTGATACTACAAGTTGAAAACTAAAGGATCATAAAGGCTATGGTGACTTGAGATAGTCATAACATGGTGTGAGCATGCGCCAAGTCAACCCAAATAAAGCATCAAAGGAGAATACCACTATACTATGCTTTTAATATGCTAAAACAACGCATGATTCATCCAAGGCACATTAAGCAATCTCAATTGTTTATAACAATTCATGCTACAGCAAAGAATACTAAGCATAAAGCCAAAACAATATCAAGCATGGCATGATAGAGCATAGGCCACAGTCAAAAACGAGCTCTTTTTACCACATAAGTATGAACTTTCCTACTCTTTTCTAATCCAAACCAAACTATTTGCAAACCAATGTATGAAAGAGGGCGTCCAACCAATTTATTCAGAAAACTAAGCAAATGAAAACCAAAAACGAAAACAAAAAAGAAGACGCTCCAAGAACAACACAACTGTGCATGAAACAATAAAAATGAAGCGTTTGAAAGAAACCTGGGATTTTTATTGATGAAGAAGGGGATGCCTTGGGCATCCCCAAGATTGATGCTTGTACTTCTTGGATATATATTGGGGTGACGCGCGTGGCATCCCCAAGCTTGAGCTTTAGTCCATTATTCATCTCATTACATCATTCTCTCCATACACCTGAAATTTTTCCTTCATACAAAACTTCACACAATCTTTATTAGCAACATTAGTGCACTCAAGATAATAAGTCTTTGGGTTCAGTTTCAACACCAATAAAACTTCCATTAAAAAACAAGCTACTGTAGCACTTCCCTCAAAAATCTCAATTCCCCAAAGAGAACCCAAAAAGGAACCAACAAGAAGCAAATGCAGAAAATGGCAGAAATCTGTCAAAACAGACCAGCAGGTAAAGACGAATTTTTTCAAAGACCTTATGTTGCTCAAATCGAAAAGTATTGAACTAACAAAAGTTAGATAACAACCTGGGACAGAAGCATGAAAATTCACGCCTCAAAAAGACGTTTAGAGATTTTACGCGAATTTTTACGGTGAAACACAGAAATCTGTTTCGGGACAGCAACTTTCCCAATCATTACTTCTCTCTCATTAGAGGTTACTCTTGGCACAAAAAGCAAATAAAAAGGATAAGGAGCAGTTATTACTGAAACAGACTCGTCTAAAACTTTTGGGTTATCTCCCAATAAGTACTTTTCTTTAATGCCTTTAAGTTAGGCACGATAGTTTGAGAAGATGCTCACATAAGAAATATGAATTGAAGTAAAAGAGAGCATTAAGAAGCAAATTCAAAGCACATTTAAGTCTAACCCACTTCCTATGCATAAGAATCTTGTAAAGAAACAAGTCATGAAAGCACAAAGCAACAAGCATAATAAAGCAAAACAAGTGTAACTTCAAGACTTTCAACATAAAGAGGGGAAACTTAATAATGTTGAGATACATAAAACCATGTTTCCCTCTCTAATAATAACTTTCATTAGCATCATGAATAAAATTAACAATATAACTATCACAAGAAACATTCTTATCATGAGCCACATGCATAAAAGAATTAATACTCCCCACATAAACATAGTCATTCTTATTGATTATAGTGGGAGCAAATTCAACAAAATAGCTATCATTATTATTCTCATCACCATAATCATCAAATATAGGAGGCATATAATAATAATAATTAACTTTCTCCTCAATAGTAGGTGGACTGAAAATATCGTATTCATCATTGTAATCATCATATATTGGAGGCATAGTATCATCAAAGTAAACTTTCTCCTCCATGCTTGGGGGACTAAAAAGATTATTTTCATTAAAACCAGCTTCCCCAAGCTTAGAATTTTCCATAGCATTAGCAATAATGGTGTCCAAAGAATTCATACTAACAACATTGCTATTAGCAGGTAAATAAAGTTCCATAGGTTTTTTAATTTTCTCTTCAAACACTTCATGTCCTAACTCAAGATAAAGACTATAAAGCTCTCTAATTTTGTTGTTGTTTTCCATTAAGCCTAACTAGTGAAAACAAGAAACAAAAAGACAAAATTGCAGAATCTAAAGGAAATAACTTCGAGCACTCACACTGGAGGATGTGAGTACCTTTTACCTTACCTCCCCGGCAACGGCGCTAGAAAATAGGCGTTTGCCGTGGAAGGTTCTTCTTCTTTAATCCTCCATTGTGAATACCTTTTACCTTACCTCCCCGGCAACGGCGTCAGAAAATAGCTTGATGTCTACGCACTTCTATTCTTGTAGACAGTTGTTGGGCCTCCAAGTGCAGAGGTTTGTAGAACAGCAGCAAGTTTTCCCTTAAGTGGATCACCCAAGGTATATCCAACTCAGGGAGGAAGTGGTCAAAGGTATCCCCTCTCAAGCAACCCTGCAATCAAGATACAAGAAGTCTCTTGTGTCCCCAACACACCCAATACACTTGTGAGGTGTATAGGTGCACTAGTTCGGCGAATAGATAGTGAAATACAAGTGGTATGGATAATTATAAGTGGTAACGGTGATAGAAAATAGCTTGATGGCGTGTGCTTGACGTGGGAAAAGACTAAAGGCGAATTGAAATAAAGAAGGAAGCAAGCAAACATGTAACAGATCTAATAGCGAACGGTGTTTTAGTGCTTAGAAACAAGGCCTAGGGATCATACTTTCACTAGTGAACACTCTCATGCAAATATCTTCTCTTCATGATACTACTCTTAACTACTCTCCATTTGAACACTCTAATCGTTGGTAGGGCTATAATAGCACACCTCAAAGTAAGCCTTTCCCATCTAGAAAACCCCACACTGTCACCTTGAGTACTAGATGAGTCCAACAAACACCACAATTTCATAGAGACATCCAACTCCAAATATAACTCATAACAAGTATTTGTAATCTCTAGCCTAAGTGCCACCATGGTGTGCACGCTGTCACTTTCACACACATGGGGAGAGCAGAGATCTATTAAAGCACTTGAGTAGCAAGGTAGATCTATAGATTACAAGCTCATGATCTCAATAAGATCATGCATAGAGAGAGAGAGATGAACACATAGCTACCGATAGAACCCTTAGTATCGAGAGAGAACTACTCTCTCCTCATCATGGGAATCAGCAACGGTGATGTAGATGGTGGTGGAGATCGATGGAGATGGCTCCAGGGGCACTTCCCCGTCCTGGTAGGGTGCCGGAATAGAGACTTTCTGTCCCCCGAATCTCCCCTTCGGTGGCGGCGGCGCTGTGGAACTTTTCGTGGATTTCTGATTGACTATTTAGGGTTTGTGCCTCGGGAGGCTCTTATAGGCGAAAGAGGCAAGGTCGGTGGCCATCCAGGGGGCCCACACCATGCCCTGGCGCGGCCTGTGCTGACCTGTGCCAAGGGGGGGTGTGGCCACCCTGTGGCCCCTCTCTGACTCTCCTTCTGGCTCCATGAGTCTTCTGGAAAAATAGTAGCTTTGGCTTTTGTCCCGTCCAATTCCGAGAATATTCATTTTCTGACTTTCCTGGAACCAAAAATAGTAGAAAACAGGCAACTGGAACTATGGCACTTGTTAATAGGTTAGTCCAAGAAAGTGTATAGAAAGTACTCCAAAGTTGGAACAAAACACAAGAAAGTAGATAAAACCAAGCATGGAACATCAAAAATTATAGATACATTTGTGGTTTGTGACAGGAACACACATGCAATGACACTGGTGGATCCATATGTGGGTTGTTAAAAGAACACACATTTAATGACTCTAGTGCTGTTTTTAGTAGAAGAACACACATGAAATGACTCTAGTGGGTCCATATGTGGTTTGTGAAAAGAACACACATGCAATGACTCTAGTGGATCCATATGTGGTTTGTGGAAAGAACCCACATGCAATAACCACTGGTTGATCCATATGTGGTTTGTGGAAAGAACACACATGCAATGACACTGGTTGATCCATATGTGGTTTGTGGAAAGAACACGCATGCAATGACTCTAGTGGATCCATATGTGGTCTGTGGAAAGAACACACATGCAATGAACACTGGTGGATCCATATGTGGTACATGACAAGAACACACATGCAATGACATTGGTTGATCCATATGTGGTTTGTTACAATAACACACATGCAATGCCATTGGTTAATCCATGTGTGGTTTGTGTAAAGAACACACAAGCAATGACTCAAGTGGGTCCATATGTGGTTTGTGAAAAGAACACACATGCAATGACTCTGGTGGATCCATATGTGGTTTGTAGAAAGAACACACATGCAATGAACACTGGTGGATTCATATGTGGTTCATGACAGGAACACACATGCAATGACTCATGTGGATCCATATGTGGTTTGTGAAAAGAACACACATGCAATGACTCTAGTGGATACATATGTGGTTAGTGGAAAGAACAACATGCAATGAACCCTGGTGGATCCATATTGTGTTCATGATAGGAACACACATGTAGTGAAATTGGTTGATCCATATGTGGGTTGTTAAAAGAACACACATGCAATGACTCTAGTGGATCCATATGTGGTTTGTGGAAAGAACACACATGCAATGAACACTGGTGGATCCATATGTGGTTCATGACACGAACACACATGCAATGACATTGGTTGATCCATATGTGGTTTGTGATAATAACACACATGCAATGCCATTGGTTAATCCATGTGTGGTTTGTGAAAAGAAAACACATGCAATGACTCAAGTGGGTCCTTATGTGGTTTGTGAAAACAACACACATGCAATGACTCTAGTGGATCCATGTGTGGTTTGTGGAAAGAACACGCATGCAATGAACACTGGTGGATCCATGTGTGGTTCATGACAGGAACACACATGCAATGACATTGGTTGATCCCTAAGTGGTTTGTGACAATAACACACATGCAATGACATTGGTTGATCCATGTGTGGTTGTGTAAAGAACACACATGCAATGACTCAAGTGGGTCCATGTGTGGTTTGTGAAAAGAACACACATGCAATGACTCTGGTTGATCCATATGTGGTTTGTGGAAAGAACACACATGCAATGACATTGGTGGATCCATGTGTGGTTTGTGGAAAAGAACACACATGCAATGATTCTGGTGGATCCATATGTGGTTTGTGATAAGAACACACATGCAATGACACTGGTGGATCCATATGTGGGTTGTTAAAAGAACACACATTTAATGACTCTAGTGCTGGTTTTAGTATAAGAACACACATGCAATGACACTAGTGGGTCAATATGTGGTTTGTGAAAAGAACACACATACAATGACTCTAGTGGATCCATATGTGGTTTGTGGAAAAAACACACATGCAATAACCACTGGTTGATCCATATGTGGTTTGTGGAAAGAACACATATGCAATGACACTGGTTGATCCATATGTGGTTTGTGGAAAGAACACACATGCAATGACTCTAGTGGATACATATGTGGTTTGTGGAAAGAACACACATGCAATGAACACTGGTGAATCCATATGTGGTTCATGACAGGAACACACATGCAATGACATTGGTTGATCCATATGTGGTTTGTGAATTTAACACACATGCAATGCCATTGGTTAATCCATGTGTGGTTTGTGGAAAGACCACACATACAATGACTCAAGTGGGTCCATATGTGGTTTGTGAAAAGAACGCACATGCAATGACTCTGGTGGATCCATATGTGGTTTGTAGAAAGAACACACATGCAATGACTCTAGTGGGTCCATATGTGGTTCATGACAGGAACACACATGCAAAGACTCTGGTGGATCCATATGTGGTTTGTGACAATAACACACATGCAATGACACCGGTTGATCCATGTGTGGTTTGTGGAAAGAACACACATGCAATGACTCAAGTGGGTCCATGTGTGGTTTATGGATAGAACACACATGCAATGACTCTAGTGGATCCATATGTCGTTTGTGGAAAGAACACACATGCAATGAACACTGGTGGATCCATATGTGGTTCATGACAGGAACACACATGTAATGACATTGGTTGATCCATATGTGGTTTGTGACAATAACACACATGCAATGCCATTGGTTAATACATGTGTGGTTTGTGGAAACAACACACATGCAATGACTCAAGTGTGGCCATATGTGGTTTGTGAAAAGAACACACATGCAATGACTCTAGTGGATCCATGTCTGGTTTGTGGAAAGAACACACATGCAATGAACACTGGTGGATCCATATGTGGTTCATGACAGGAACACACATGCAATGACATTGGTTGATCCATATGTGGTTTGTGACAATAACACACATGTAATGACATTGGTTGATCCATGTGTGGTTATGGAAAGAACACACATGCAATGACTCAAGTGGGTCCATGTGTGGTTTCTGAAAAGAACACACATGCAATGACTCTGGTTAATCCGTGTGTGGTCTGTGGAAAGAACACACTTGCAATGACATTGGTGGATACATGTGTGGTTTGTGACAATAACACACATGTAATGACTCAAGTGGGTCCATGTGTGGTTTGTTAAAAGAACACACATGCAATGACTCTAGTGGATCCATATGTGGTTTGTGGAAAGAACACACATGCAATGAACACTGGTGGATCCATATGTGGTTCATGACAGGAACACACATGCAATGACACTGGTTGATCCATATGTGGTTTGTGACAATAACACACATGCAATGCCATTGGTTAATCCATGTCTGGTTTGTGGAAACAACACACATGCAATGACTCAGGTGGGTCCATATGTGGTTTGTGAAAAGAACACACTTGCAATGACTCTAGTGGATCCATGTGTGGTTTGTGGAAAGAACACACATGCAATGAACACTGGTGGATCCATGTGTGGTTCATGATAGGAACACACATGCAATGACATTGGTTGATCCATATGTGGTTCGTGATAATAACACACATGCAATGACATTGGTTGATCCATGTGTGGTTGTGGAAAGAACACACATGCAATGACTCAAGTGGGTCCATGTGTGGTTTCTGAAAAGAACACACATGCAATGACTCTGGTTGATCCATGTGTGGTCTGTGGAAAGAACACACTTGCAATGACATTGGTGGATCCATGTGTGGTTTGTGGAAAAGAACACACATGCAATGACTCTGGTGGATCCATATGTGGTTTGTGACAGGAGCACACACGCAATGACACTGGTGGATCCATATGTGGGTTGTTAAAAGAACACACATTTAATGACTCTAGTGTTGGTTTTAGTTTAAGAACACACATGCAATGACTCTACTGGGTCCATATGTGGTTTGTGAAAAGAACACACATGCAATGACCACGGGTTGATCCATATGTGGTTTGTGGAAAGAACACACATGCAATGACACTGGTTGATCCATATGTGGTTTGTGGAAAGAACACACATGCAATGACACTGGTTGATCCATATGTGGTTTGTGGAAAGAACAGACATGCAATGACTTTGGTGGATCCATGTGTGGTTTGTGAAAAGAACACACATGCAATGAACACTGGTGGATCCATATGTGGTTCATGACAGGAACACACATGCAATGACATTGGTTGATCCATATGTGGTTTGTGACAATAACACACATGCAATGCCATTGGTTAATGCATATGTGGTTGATACGTTGCTAACGTATCCATAATTTTTGATGTTCCAAGCTTGGTTTTATCTACTTTCTTATGTTTTGTCCACACTTTGGAGTACTTTTCATATGATTTCTTGGACTAACCTATTAACAAGAGCCACAGTGCCTGTTTGCATTTTGTGCTGTTTTTGGTTCCGGAAAGTCAAAAATGAATATTCTCGAATTGGATGGGACAAAAGCCAAAGTCAGTTTTCGAGGGACACTGCAGCGAATACGAGATGGAGAGGGGCAGGGTCTGCCACCACCTGGCCAAGGCAGCTTGGGCCCATGCCAGGGGGTGGTCTGGCCGCCCCATGCACCCCCTTGGCCTCTCCTTTCGCCTATATATTGCCTCCGAAACAGAAACCCTAAGGACCCAATCAAAAATCCATGAAAGAGTCTGTAGCCACCGTCATCTCCATCCCTAGACCGGGAGGGATCTGAAGCTCTTCACAACACTCTGCCAGAGAGGGGAATTCACCCTGGAGGCCTTCTTCATCATCATGCAAGCCTCCGGTGTGATGCGTGAGTAGTTCATCCTTGGCCTACGGATCCATGTAGTAGCTAGATGGCTGGTTCTCCTCCTTTGTGCTATCATGTTTAGATCTTGTGAGCTCCATTCATAATCAAGATCACCTATTTGTAATCATACATGTTGTGTTTGCGGGGATCCGATGGATATTGAGATGCTATTTCAGATTGATTATTGATTCTATCATGTCTTTGTTATTTGTGATCTTGCATGCTTTCCGTTGTTAGTAGCTATCTTGGCCAAGTAGATGCTAACAACTCCAAGAAGTATTTATGCTCGATAATGGGTTTGTGCCTCTAGTAATCTGGGGAAGTGACAGAAATCTCTAAGGTACTAGATGTGTTATTGCTACTAGGGAGAAAACAACAATCCTTTGTTCATAGAACAATTGTATTGTTTACTTTACACGCAATTCGTAATGCAATTATCAGTTGCTTGCAACTTAATAAAGTATGGGTTATTATGATAACATGAAGGTGGATTATTAGTCATAGATGCGCTTGGATGGCGATTACATGTATAATATTGTAATGCCCAATCGAATCTCAAAGGAGTCAAGATGATTAGTATATGCATGATTTCTTTCTCGATGTTTGTCAATTGCCCCGCTGTAATTTGTTCACCCAACATGTCCTCTATCTTAAGGAGAGCCACCACTAGTGAACTAAGGACCTCGGTCCTTTCTTTTACTATCAATCTACAATCAACTGTTTACTGCTTTGTGTTTACTATCTACAAACTATTACTTTCTTCCACTCGATATGTTTAATCCTTTGTTTTCAGCAAAACCGGTGAGATTGACAACCTCATTGCAAGTTGGGGGCAGAGTTCTGTGGTTGTGTTGTGTAGGTATCCATGTTACTGCTGACGCCGGTAGTGCGCCCTGCCATAGTGCAGCTAGCAACACCTTTGGGGTGTTTCCTTTCTCCTACTGGTTCGATTAAACCTTGGTTTCATAACTGAGGGAAAACTTGCTACTGTGCTCATCATACCTTCCTCTTGGGGTTCCCCAACAAGCTCGATATATTTTGGGCCATCAGTGGTTTGTGGAAAAAACACACATACAATGACTCAAGTGGGTCCATATGTGGTTTGTGAAAAGAACACACATGCAATACCATTGGTTAATCCATGTGTGGTTTGTGGGAAGAACACACATGTAATGACTCTAGTGGGTCCATATCTGGTTCATGAAAGGAACACACATGTAATGACTCTGGTGGATCCATATGTGGTTTGTGAAAAGAACACACATGCAATGACTCTAGTGAATCCATATGTGGTTTGTAGAAAGAACACACATGCAATGAACACTGGTGGGTTCATATGTGGTCCATGACAGGAACACACATGCAATGACATTGGTTGATCCATATGTTGTTTGTGACAATAACACACATGCAATGACATTGGTTGATCCATGTGTGGTTGTGGAAAGAACACACATGCAATGACTCAAGTGGGTCCATGTGTGGTTTGTGAAAAGAACACACATGCAATTACTCTGGTGGATCCATGTGTGGTTTGTGGAAAGAACACACATGCAATGACTCTGGTGGATCCATATGTGGTTTGTGCAAAGAACACACATGCAATGACTGTAGTGCTTGTTTTAGTATAAGAACACACATGCAATGACTCTAGTGCTGATTTTAGTATAAGAACTCACATGCAATGACTCTAGTGGGTCCATATGTGGTTTGTGAAAAGAACACAAATGTAATGACTCTAGTGGATCCATATGTGGTTTGTGGAAAGAACACACATGCAATAACTCTGGTGGATCCATGTGTGGTTTGTGAAAAGAACACACATGCAATGCCATTGGTTTATCCATTTGTGGTTTGTGAAAAGAACACACATGCAATACCATTGGTTGATCCATGTGTGGTTTGTGGAAAGAACACACATGCAATGCCATTGGTTGATGCATGTGGTTTGTGGAAAAGAACACAGATGCAATGAACACTGGTGGATCCATAAGTGGTTTGTGGAAAGAACACACATGAAGTGAACACTGGTGGATCCATATGTGGTTTGTGAAAAGAACACACATGCAATGCCATTGGTTGATCCATATGTGGATTGAAAAAACAACACACATGCAATGACTCTAGTGGATCCATATGTGGTTTGTGGAAAGAACACACATGCAATAACCACTGGTTGATCCATATGTGGTTTGTGGAAAGAACACACATGCAGACACTGGTTGATCCATATGTGGTTTGTGGATAGAACACACATGCAATGACTCTGGTGGATCCATGTGTGGTTTGTGGAAAGAACACACATGCAATGAACACTGGTGGATCCATATGTGGTTCATGACAGGAACAGACATGCAAGGAAATTTGTTGATCCATATGTGGTGTGTGACAATAACACACATGCAGTGCCATTGGTTAATCCATGTGTGGTTTGTGGAAAGAACCCACATTGAATGACTCAAGTGGGCTCATATGTGGTTTGTGAAAATAACACACATGCAATGACTCTGGTGGATCCAAATGTGGTTTGTAGAAAGAACACACATGCAATGAACACTGGTGGATTCATATGTGGTTCATGACAGGAGCACACATGCAATGTCATTGGTTGATCCATATGTGGTTTGTGACAATACCACACATGAAATGACTCTAGTGGATACATGTATGGTTTGTGGAAAGAACACACATGCCATGAACACTAGTGGATCCATATGTGATTTGTGACAGGAACACACATGTAGTGACACAGGTTGATCCATGTGTGGTTTGTGGAAAGAACACACATGCAATGACATTGGTGGATCCATATGTGGCTTGTGGAAAGAACACACATGCAATGACATTGGTTGATCCATGTGTGGTTCATGACAGGAACACACATGGAATGACATTGGTTGATCCATATGTGGTTTGTGACAATAACACACATGCAATGCCATTGGTTAATCCATGTGTGGTTTGTGGAAAGAACACACATGCAATGACTCAAGTGGGTCCATATGTGGTTTGTGAAAAGAACACACATGCAATGACTCTAGTGGATCCATGTGTGGTTTGTGGAAAGAACACACATGCAATGAACACTGGTGGATCCATATGTGGTTCATGACAGGAACACACATGCAATGACTCTGGTGGATCCATATGTGGTTTGTGACAATAACACACATGCAATGACATTGGTTGATCCATGTGTGGTTGGGGGAAAGAACACACATGCAATGACTCAAGTGGGTCCATGTGTGGTTTGTTAAAAGAATACACATGTAATGACTCTGGTTGATCCATGTGTGGTCAGTGGAAAGAAGACACATGCAATTACATTTGTGTATCCATGTGTGGTTTGTGGAAAAGAACACACATGCAATGACTCTGGTGGAACCATATGTGGTTTGTGTCAGGAACACGCATGCAATGACACTGGTAGATCCATATGTGGGTTGTTATAAGAACACACATTTAATGACTCTAGTGCTGGTTTTAGTATAATAACACACATGCAATGACTCTAGTAGGTCCATATGTAGTGAAAAGAACACACATGCAATGATTCTAGTGGATCCATATGTGGTTTGTGGATAGAACACACATGCAATAACCACTGGTTGATCCATATGTGGTTTGTGGAAAGAACACACATGCAATGACTCAAATGGGTCCATATGTGGTTTGTGAAAAGAAAACACATGCAATGACTCTGGTGGATCCATATGTGGTTTGTAGAAAGAACACACATGTTGTTGGGTCCGCAGCATAGAAAACAAAAAATTTCCTACGGTGTGAACTACACGCCAAGATCTATCTACTAGGTACAAAGCAACGGGTGGAAACGAGAACTTACCCTCGTAGACAACGAGCTTTGTTAACGAGTAGGAACTCGTGGTTGATGTAGTCGTACACTTGCCGATCTCAAGATCGTGATGAAGTCCAGCAGGTCCGGCTCTAGCACCACCAAAGCAGCGGTGCATCCGTGATCGCACACACGTTCGGTACCCCGACAACCTCCATCCCTCGCTCCAGCAAAGCAGCAGAAGCAGCAACTCCTTTCCAGATAAAGCCACCGGGAACATGTATCTCGCTAATCCGAGACCATGGGGAATAATACTAGAGGGGGAGAGAGATCCTTCACAAGGAGGTGTGTGTGAGAAGTGAGGAGGGGGTGGCCTTTTATAGGAGGAGGGGGTGCCCCTCCTTCATGGCTGGCGCATGGAGGAGGTGACTCTTCACCTCCTCCATTCATGTGGTGGTAACTCCCTCCACATAAATTTGCCCCTTCACATTCTCTTTTAAAGTCTCCACTTTAAATGCATTAAATTTCTCCAAATTTAATGCTATCTCATTTAATAAAACTCTTTTATTATTTTTATTCAGAATTTTGTTAATTACTTTAATTAACAAACATTCACATAAAACCCCTTGCAACATTTCAATATTACATGTAGAACCAATTTCAGCAATTTCACCCAAAATAGTTTTGGTGTCTATTGAAATAATTCCAGCGCTTTCTTAAATCTTTATCTGAAACATATTTGCTCCAAATGGTGTCGGTATCCCTTAAGTGTGTCACCCTATGGTTCGCGAGTAATGCAGACATGATCGAGACCCCTCTCTGATCAATAATCAGCGGACACGGAGATCCATACTGACTCCTACACATTCAACGATGACTTCTGTGATCGTGAGAACCTTTAATGCTAGTAACTAAATCCCTTTGTCTCGCGATATATTACATGTCCGAGATTCGATCATCGGTATCTCCATACATAGTTTGATGTCGTTACCGACATGCACTCTTTTCTCGTTCCCGTGATATAACATTCTAGTGATCACATCACTTGCTTGCAAGCTATTTCAATGTGATATCACCGAGAGGGCCCAGAGTATATCTATCCGTCATCGGGATTGAAAAATTCCACTCTTGATCCATGAGCCTCAACATAACACCTTCATAGCACTGAACCCATCTTTATAGTCACCCTGTTATGCTGTGACGTTTGATGTTATCAAGATACTCTTCCGGTGTTAGCAATTAACATGATCTCATGGTCTAAGGACTAAGATTACTTCGTATGATGTTATAGCAATATAAACATAATGACTTGATCATAATGCTATACTTCGGATGAATGTTCATCACATCATTCCACCAATGGTGTGACCTTGTTATTAACAACATCCAATGTCCATGATCAGGAAACCTTGATCATCTTGTTAATCAACAAGCTAGTCTATAAGAGAGGCATAACTAGGAACCCTTTTTGTTTATTAAATACACATGTATTGATGTTTCCGATCAATACAATTCTAGCATGTAAAATAAACATTTATCATAAACATGGAATAAGATAATAACCACTTTATTATTGCCTCTCGGGCATATTCCCTTCAGTCTCCCACTTGCACTAGAGTCAATAATCTAGTTTGGAAAACTTTGCGTATTGAATACCTATGGCTTTCTGGTGTTGCATATACGCTATTGCTAGTGGTTAACATAATATCCGGATCTGCGGTTTCAGTGCGTGTGTATTTGCATGTCTTTGCGTCTCTACGCATCACTCATTCTCAAATGAGATGGCATTGTATAAATTTGGTCCTCTGGTGAGACCTTTAGTTCGTTCGGTTCAAAATATGTTGATATTATTGTCACACAATATATCTTCATAGTATTAGCCTACTTTGAACCACACCTAGTTTGATAACAAACTACTTAACACAAATGTCCTCCTTTGCTGCTACTATAGCAGTCATATACTTAGCCTTTTGTTGTAGTATCCGTCACAATATCTCAACTTTGGAACTCATCCAAATCCATCATGGAACATCCTTTCCATTATATTGTGACACCCATAGTCTAAATTGAGATAAATTTAATGTGTATCTTGTGACAAAACTAGTATCAATGTAACACTTTACAATGAACTACCTTTAACTATTTGTCACTTATACATTATATATTCTTAGTTCTTCCAAAGCTCATAAGAATATCTTTACTATTGTCCAATGATCATCTTATGAATCATTCTGGTATATGCTCATAACATTTAGAGCATAGGACATTCTGGATATATACATATCATGGTATAATCGATCAAAATCTTCATGTGATTTTACTCACCAAGTGTTGAAACACTTGAATCTGAATACAATTCTTTCCATGCAGCAAGAACCTTTCTTGTTGTTTCCATATTGAACCCTTTCAATATCTCATATTGAACCCTTTCAATATCTTATATATGTATGTCTGGCACAACCATATTAGCGCCTTAATCTATCCATATAGATATTGATGCCTAATATTCTAGGTTTGCCCAAGTCTTTCATCGAAATCTTATTTTAATGAAATCCTTAACTTGTGTCAATTCAAGATACATCATTTCCAATCAACAATATGTCCTCTACATAATGTATTAGAAATATGTCTCAGCGCTCCCACTTAATTTCTTGCAAATGCAAGCATCTTCATCATCTCCGATGAATTTAAACTCTTTTAATAGTTTCATCATGGTGAAGATTCCAACTCCGCTATGCTTACTTCAACTATTGAAGTTTACATGCCCTTTTAGCACCCTTTGAATTAACAAAACCCTTCGGACCATGTCATGTACATGTCCTAGGTTACCGTTCTATTAGAAGAACCTTGTTTTGTTTATTCAACTACCATATACCAAATTATATGTAGTGGTTGCTACATTAATCCGTCAAGACTATATATCGCTATGAAAGATCATATCTTGTCATAGTCAACTCCTTGAACATTGCCGTAAACTTCTTTCCGACATGTCGACTATTTCATAGATGTCAAACATCCATGTCTATTTCTTTATAGATCCAAACACGACCGATAGGCTTCACACCTTTCTGGAGGGTCTTCCAAGTTCAGAAACTTGATTTCTCGTGTATGGATACTATCACGGATTCTATGACTTCTAGTCATTTTATGGAGTCAGGGCCCATCATCGCTTCTTTGCATGTAGTCGGTTCATCATTGTCAAAACAATAGCGACTTGCTTATCAAATCTTACTATTTGATTCTTACCGACCCACACGGTTCTATAGGAACTTTAATCTTCGAGATCACACCTTTTGTAATCACGAGAGCCATGAGCATTGTGGCCGCCACTGGGACAATTTCCAGCAATGCGCTTCTTAGCACATATAGCTAAGGTTCAACAACCTTATCAAAGTTCTATTGTCCTCCCACTTAACTTTTCACGAAAAATTCCTTCTCAAGAAACTTGACGTTCCAAGTAACAAACTCTTTTGTCCTCGGTGTTATGGAGAAATTCCCAACAAATTCTTTGGGATAACCTACAAAGACGTGCTTATCCGACTTTGGTTGTAAACATTTTACTTATGCATAGCATACCAAAATTTAAGAAAAGACAATTTGGGTTTTATCCCAAACCATAACTCATATGGTGTCATTTCAACGGATCACGATGGTGCTCTTTTTAGTGTAAAAGCGGTAGTCTCTAAAGCTTCAATCCTTAAAACATAATGGCAGTTTTATGAATGACACATTTGATCTTACCATGTCAAACATGGTTTGATTTCATCTCTCGAATATGCCATACTCCTATGGTTTATTGGGGAACACAAATCATGGAACAATTCCTCAAGTCTTAGGTGTTTTTGCTAAACATGTAACTCAAATATCTTCTTTTATGATCGAATCATAAACTCTTTATTTTCTTGTTACAATGATTTTCCACTTCATCTTGAAAGTCTTTGAACAATTTTCAAATGTTTCATACTTCTTCCTTATTAAGTAAATATATAGATATATTCACTCAAATTTTTGGAGAAAGCATATGAAGCAAAAAGATCCATCGCATATGGCTACACATAATGGACTATGCACATCAGCATGCACAATTTCCAATAAGCTAGTCATCCGTCCCTCTCTGGCCTATGGACGGAGTTTCAATTATCTCGAGGAAAGTCTCACATGCGTCAATTGATCAAAATCAAAAAGACTCCAAAAATCCATCAACATGGAGTTTCTTCATGTTTTATTTCCAATATAATTTAAAACAGCGATGTCACTTCATAAGTGATCTTTTAATCATTTGTCTTGCGACATTTTAGCAATAATGTTTATGGATGTGATTTCTCCCACTAGACTTGTAAAAGTTCATCCATCCTTTATGGAATATGGTAATTTATTTGAACAACTATTGTTCTCGTAATACCAGAACAAATAACAATTATTTAAACAAATCTTGAAGGCTTGGTTTGATGACAACGAAAAACACAATAACACTTTATTTGTTTTCGATGAACATCATCACTCATTCTTTTGCTGGTTAATTAGGCCATTGTAGTTCATGAATTGCGTTGTCCTGTATGACACTTCATACCAACCAATTCGGTATCCAATACCTCATAACCACATTGTTTAACAAGCAAATAATATAGCCATAACATGTATATCTTCTATATACCCAAGTTGGACATCTCCAACCTTTTATTTTCTGCCAAATATTTTATAGATTCTCTTTTAGCAATTCCTTTTTCTTTTAAAAGAATCTATCAACATCAATAGTGGTGTCATCAACATGACACATGGTACAAAGCGTATATAGTCAACTACTAATACCTTTGGACTTGCACATTGAAGTGGATCACCATCATCAAATCTTTGGTGTTCTTTCAAAAATCCATTCTTTAGTAATCTATTAGTGTAGTAAACATTTTACTTACATCTTCTATTCATCCTTATCATGACAACTTTCATGATCAAGCTACTATAGCCTATAAGGAAGAATCGCGAGTATAATATCAGTTCCCAAAACCTTTTTGGTAGATTCGGATGCCTACCATCTCCATCCTTCACAAATTCTCATACAATATGAGAACATGTATTTTGCTAAATTATACTCTATCATAATGCAACCAAAAACATTGTTTCAGATATCACAATATCTTTCACACATGATGGTTTCTGAAACAATTTCTAGCTCCAATATAATCTTGATATTAAAACAACGTTTTGAATATCAATAATCATGGAGGCAAACATGATACTTTAGATACTAACATTGGAATTCTTACTCTTGATTTAATACTACTTATTAAACTTCATGGAGTAAATAGAGTTTGCTGAAAGTTTGCAATAGGACTTATAAACTTTAAATTGACATTCAAAACAATACGATACCAGTTAAGTAAAAGTAAATATCCAGAATTCTATAGTTCTATTATCTCAAATAAAAACTAAGCATAAGGTAGTGAACAGATGCCAATGACTACAACAAATTATGCAAATTCACTTCGATTTAGTTTATGACAAATTGAGTTTGACTAATCCAAATTAGAAATGAACTCCCACTCAAAAACGACATCCCTCGTGCCTTTTTGGTGATTACATGAACCAAATCCACTACACCAAGTCCGATCATCACGTGAGTCGGTGTAGCTTCAAAGGCGAGCATCAATATGGTCATCACATCAACTATGTGACTCATGCTTAACCTTTTGGTCTGTGTTCCGAGGCCATGTCTGTACATGCTAGGCTCGCCAAGTAAGAACCTTATTATTCGCGTGTGTAAAACTGTCTTACACCCGTTGCATGAAAGCGTAGAGTTGAGAACACCCGATCATCACGTGATGTCTCGAAACACGATCCATAGAACGGTGCATACTTAAGGAAGAACACATTTTATCTTGATATTTAAATGAGGGATCATCTTACAATGCTACAGAAAGCGCCAAACTAGCAGTATAAGATGCTAACATCTAATGTGTAAAGTGAGATGATATGGTCCATGCATTTGATATCTATCATTTGCATCGTGGTATGATCTCTATCATTCCTTTGTGTGTAAGGCCAAGGTCTATGGAACTTACACGTTAAGTGAGTTGTAAGAGTATCTATCATACATCTACTTACAACAATACCATAACAATACACTAGCCCAGCAACGATCTAAACTAGACGCCTCTAATTTATCAATTGCAAGTTTTACGTGGCTTAGGGCTTTCGGAGATAGAACCGGTCTTACCTACGAACATGGAACCACAACAAGGATAACCAAGTTATTAGCAACTCGTTGTATATCAGATATTGACTATAGTAGGAGAGACAGACACCCGCCAGCCACTTATGCAAAACAAGTTGCATGTCAGTCGTGGAACTGGTCTCATGTAGGATGACATGTAAGGTTGGTCCGGGCCGCTTCATCCCACTATGCCACCAATATCCAAAATACATAGAAGATGCAATAACATGATCATCATCGCCCACAAATCAACATATGTGTACTACCCGTGCTAAGCACCTACGCATAGATCAGGCTTTGATACCACTGTTGGGTCCGCAGCATAGAAAACAAAAAATTTCCTACGGTGTGAACTACACGCCAAGATCTATCTACTAGGTACAAAGCAACAGGTGGAAACGAGAACTTACCCTCGTAGACAACAAGCTTTGTTAATGAGTAGGAACTCGTGGTTGATGTAGTCGTACACTTGCCGATCTCAAGATCGTGATGAAGTCCAGTCCGGCCCAAAGACCACCTAGTCCAAAGACACGCAAAGCAGCGGTGCATCCGTGATCGCACACACGTCCGGTACCCGACAACCTCCGTCTCGCTCCAGCAAAGCAGGAAGCAAAGAACTCCTTTCCAGATAAAGCCACCGGGAACATGTATCTCGCTAATCTGAGACCATGGGGAATAATACTAGAGGGGGAGAGAGATCCTTCACAAGGAGGTGTGTGTGAGAAGTGAGGAGGGGGTGGCCTTTTATAGGAGGAGGGGGTGCCCCTCATTCATGGCCGGCGCATGGAGGAGGTGACTCTTCACCTCCTCCATTCATGTGGTGGTAACTCCCTCCACATAAATTTTCCCCTTCACATTCTCTTTTAAAGTCTCCACTTTAAATGCATTAAATTTCTCCAAATTTAATGCTCTCTCATTTAATAAAACTCTTTTATTATTTTTATTCAGAATTTTGTTAATTACTTTAATTAACAAACATTCACATAA
This sequence comes from Avena insularis, assembly GCA_023614405.1. NCBI lineage: Eukaryota > Viridiplantae > Streptophyta > Magnoliopsida > Poales > Poaceae > Avena > Avena insularis. The sequence goes on from CM042694.1 coordinate 206,074,789, forward strand.
AACCCCTTGCAACATTTCAATATTACATGCAGAACCAATTTCAGCAATTTCACCCGAAATAGTTTCGGTGTCTATTGAAATAATTCCAGCGCTTTCTTAAATCTTTATCTGAAACATATTTGCTCCAAATGGTGTCGGTATCCCTTAAGTGTGTCACCCTACGGTTCGCGAATAATGCAGACATGATCGAGACCCCTCTCCGATCAATAATCAGCAGTGGGACCTGGAGATCCATACTGACTCCTACACATTCAACGATGACTTCTGTGATCATGAGAACCTTTAACGCTAGTAACTAAATCCCTTTGTCTCGCGATATATTACATGTCCGAGATTCGATTATCGGTATCTCCATACCTAGTTTGATCTCGTTACTGACATGCACTCTTTTCTTGTTCCCGTGATATAACATTCTAGTGATCACATCACTTGCTTGCAAGCTATTTCAATGTGATATCACCGAGAGGGCCCAGAGTATATCTATCCGTCATCGGGATTGACAAATTCCACTCTTGATCCATGAGCCTCAACATAACACCTTCAGAAAGAATCGAACCCATCTTTATAGTCACCCTGTTACGGTGTGACGTTTGATGTTATCAAGATACTCTTCTAGTGTTAGCAATTAACATGATCTCATGGTCTAAGGACTAAGATTACTTCGTATGATGTTATAGCAATATAAACATAATGACTTGATCATAATGCTATACTTCGGATGAATGTTCATCACATCATTCCACCAATGGTGTGACCTTGTTATTAACAACATCCAATGTCCATGATCAGGAAACCTTGACCATCTTGTTAATCAACAAGCTAGTCTATAAGAGAGGCATAACTAGGAACCCTTTTTGTTTATTAAACACACATGTATTGATGTTTCCGATCAATACAATTCTAGCATGTAAAATAAACATTTATCATAAACATGGAATAAGATAATAACAACTTTATTATTGCCTCTCGGGCATATTCCCTTCACATGCAATGACTCTAGTGGATCAATATGTGGTTCATGACAGGAACACACATGCAATGACTCTGGTGGTTCCATATGTGGTTTGTGGAAAGGACACACATGTAATGACACTGGTGGATCCATATGTGGTTTGTGAAAAGAACACACATGCAATGACTCTAGTGCTGATTTTAGTATAAGAACACACGTGCAATGACTCTAGTGGGTCCATATGTGCTTTGTGAAAAGAATACACATGCAATGACTCTAGTGGATCCATATGTGGTTTGTGGAAAGAACACACATGCAATGACACTTGTTGATCCATATGTGGTTTGTGGAAAGAACACACATGCAATGACTCTCGTGGATCCATGTGTGGTTTGTGAAAAGAACACACATGCAATGCCATTGGTTAATCCATGTGTGGTTTGTGGAAAGAACACACATGCAATGCCATTGGTTGATCCATGTGGTTTGTGGAAAAGAACACACATGCAATGACCACTGGTTGATCCATATGTGGTTTGTGGAAAGAACACACATGCAATGACACTGGTTGATCCATATGTGGTTTGTGGAAAGAACACACATGCAATGACTCTAGTGGATCCATGTGTGGTTTTTGAAAAGAACACACTTGCAATGCCATTGGTTGATCCATGTGTGGTTTGTCAAAAGAACACACATGCAATGCCATTGGTTGATCCATGTGTGGTTTGTGGAAAGAACACACATGCAATGCCATTGGTTAATGCATGTGGTTTGTGGAAAAGAACACACATGCAATGAACACTGGTGGATGTATAAGTGGTTTGTGGAAAGAACACACATGCAGTGAACACTAGTGGATCCATATGTGGTTTGTGCAAAGAACACACATGCAATGCCATTGGTTGATCCATGTGTGGTTTGTGAAAAGAACACACATGCAATGACTCAACTGGGTCCATGTGTGGTTTGTGGAAAGAACACAGATGCAATGAACTCTAGTGGATACATATGTGGTTTGTGGAAAGAACACACATGCAATGAACTCTAGTGGATCTATCTTGGCATAATTTGATGTATGCCACGATCTATTTCATTGTAAAAGACACTCACTTTCAATTTTTATACTACTCAGCTTTGCCCTTGGTTTTTTGATACAACCCAGTTTTGCCCCCTCTCTCTCTTTCGTAGAAGCCCAAACCTGTGCCCACTCTATCTGCTACGCCCTGATTGGTTGTCACAGTTGTCACGCGGATTGTGCGCACCAACTGTTGATCCCGTGTGATCCAACGAGGCTCGTTGCACACGTCGTGACCTTCACAGGACAGCGCGAGACAACACGAACGCCTCCCTCAACGAGACTTCTACAAGAAGGAACACGATGCCGTCCATGGAAAAAGTCGTCGAGTGGTCATGTCATGTTTAATCTAGTCTGCAAAGGCTACAAGTCTACTACACAGCAACTGGTCATCCACGGCCCACGGGATATACCATTTCTACTATGCAGCACGCCTGCACTCTCACTTTCGACAGGCCCCCACCACACTAACCTTCCACGTGGCAGCCGCAGCTGGAAGAGATGCCTACCAGGGCCCTCGAGGAGGCCTAAATGTCCTCGCATTAAAAACCCAGCCTATCGGGTCCTCCATTCGCACTCATCCACTACTCTCTCTTCCCTATCTAGCAAAAACCCCACAATCTTGAACGTACTTGCATGAACCTTCTCCATGAAACCAGTGCGTGGGGGTGAGTGTCCGGGCATCGCCACTGGGGTGGTGTTTCACGCGGCAGATCTGGAAGAGCATCACGCAGCACAAGACGAGGAGGACATGCAGTTCAACCCCTTGGGGGACCATGTGATCGCCGGTGCTGACGACTTTGGAGGCCCCGATGAGGGCGTGGAGTTCGACGAACATGCTCCGCTCGTGTACCCAGAGGTACATCTATTTCTACATGTTTCATATTTTCTGCTCGAGCTTAATCTATCTAGGCATCATAAAAAAATCTAGTCCTAATGATTAGATGCAACGTACGAACCGGTACATGGAGAGATCTAGTCTGTTCTGAATGAATCCACATTATTTATTTATTAATAAGTTATCAAGAACACAAACCATATTAATTTAGGAGCGAGCTGGGGAGACGGCCATAATGAACTGTTGAACCTGTATAGACATGTTATTGCATCGAAAGTAACTTGGAATGATGGAAGGAATATATATTTATTATTTTCCTCATTTCGGTTTGTATTCCATACATTACAGGTGGATTCAAGTGAGATGGACTCTGACAAGGAGACCAGGGACAACAAGAGCCGCCATGTCATGAAGAAGCTCAAGAGCGGGATAATCCCTTTCCGCACTCGACTTGGGGAGCTCAGGTGCCCTTTCTGTAAGAAAGGAGTCGGCCCGAGGATTGCCAGCTTGATTCCGCATGCGGTTGGCATCGGTAAAATCCCGGCTAGTAAACACAAGTCGGCGACCAAGGCTAAGCACACTGCTTATGGCAAATTCCTGAGGGAGTATGTCAAGACCGGCCTAGTATCCCCTTACTTAGGAATCAGCAACTTCTAGCCGACCAACCCGTCACTGTGCTGGCCCGGCCACTAATAATATTTAGTTCTCTTACCGTATCTAGACCCTTAAACTATGGGGATTTCTATTTTTGTACCCTTCAAATTATATTCAAGTTCATCTGTTTATGGAGTTAAAGTTTCGGTGGCATACTCGTTATTTTGCATGGATAGAGGGGTGCCCTCGACAGATATAAGGGTTATCCTGTCCGCTAGATCACAGAGGATCAACGGTTGGTGGGCACAATCCGTGTGACAACTGTCTCGACCAATCAGAGCGTAGCAGCGAAGATGAGCATAGGTGCGAGAGATGGATACAAAGAGAGGGGAAAACCGAGTAGCACTTAAGAACCAAGGGAAAAACTGAGTAGAACTTAAAAACCAAGGGCAAAATTGAGTAGAACTTAAAAACCAAGGGTACGAGTGACAAAGGGATTCAAATAGAAAATATAAAATGATTTAAAAATTGAACCAAACCGCCAGTGTTACGCTCGAGGGAAAAACTGAGTACAACTGAATCGCTAGGGTTAGACACGAGGGAAAAACGTGACTCACGGTACGCGTGTGTGGTGCATGGGGTGGTAGCGGACACGTGTGGCCGTGCACGGTGCATTAGCGTACGCGGTGCACGATAGTGCAACGAAACGTCGCTTCCCTTATCTTTTAATAGAGGCCTCCCCACTCCCACTCATCACGCACTCGCTCACTCAACCGTCTCCACTATCCCATCACCTTCTGCAAAAACACCCAACAAAACCCCAACCACGCCGGTGATGGAGAAGAACGACACGGTGGTCATCGGCGCCTCCAAGGCCGCCGGCGAGGAGCCCCCTGTCCCTATACAGACCCCCATCCCCGTCCTCGCATCCGCCGTAGCCGCCGGCGAGGAGGCCCCGGCCGGTCTCGGACAGATCCTGCTCGACTGGGACCCTTACGAGGAGGTTGTCTACATAAGGCCGAAGAACCCCTACGACACCAGCATCGCCGACCCATGGTCGGAGGTAACCAGGGTTTTCTCCCCTTCCCTTGTTCTTCCCCTGTTCCCATTATTGGATGCTAGATCGTATGTTATTAGGGTTCGGCTGTTCGTATTTTTACAGTAGCTAATCCTCTTGTGTTAGATCTCGATTTTCGATGAATCCCCCTGTTCGTAGTTGGGATCAGTATTCAATTTGGTTTGAGATTTGGGGAATAATCGGGATATCTCAATCGGTCAATCTATGCAAATAATCAATCCTGATAATCAAAGTATCTCAATCATGTCCTTATTGCACTCTACTGTTTTTTCCAACAGGAGGATAACAGCGACGTCCGCAGCGACGACGAGTCCAAGGATACCAAGACTCGTCATGTGCTGAGGAGGCTAAAGTCCGGCCAGTATAACAACTTCTTCGCCCGCGACGTGTACAGGTGCCCCTTCTGCCCCACCAGGAGGCTCCGTGCCACGGACTTCAACTCCCTCATGAAGCATGCCGAGGACGTGAGGACCTGCGTCGAGTTCGTGAACGTCCACGGCTTCATAGCCAAGCACCAGGCGCTCAGTCTTCACCTCCGCAACCTCTAGAAGGTGGCTATCAAGGAGGGTCACATGCCCCCGATCAAACCCAAGGAGCCCAAGGTCAAGGGACTGGGCAGCAAGAAGTGGAGGAGGCGCCAGAGGGAGGAGGCGGAGGCCCTCTTGGCAGAGGCCACGAGGGGCCACTGATCAGCTGCTGCTACTGTAAAGCAACTTCTTTTGTCTTGTCTGTGTTGAACCTGTCAGCTGCTGCTGCTGAGCAGCCTAATTGTCGAACCTCGTTAAGTACCGTACTATATAACCTATATTAGCTGCTTTATCTACATCTGCTCTATTTACTGAATTTATTTATGGTGCTGGTTTGTTTTGTTGCTCTAGATTTGCTACCAGATTGGGGAAAAACGAGGGCAAAAGGAACAATGAATGAAGAGAGAAGCTGCTCTAGATTCCCTACCTTTTTGGGCAAAAAAAACACAACTGTTAGCGAGAGAGGGGAAAAGGCGCTCTTAAAAAGGCCAAATAACAAATAAAAACTTCCAATTTAGGTGTCAGGGCACATGTAACGGCCAAGCCTTTGACCAGACGGCACCCCCCTCCGAGCGCATGCGAGGGCTTATGAATATCGGGAGGGCAAAAGTGAGGACAAACGAGACACAATGTTGCTATAGCTAAATCTGACAAAAAGCTGAATTTGGCTTTACCATGCAATTTGGCTAGATCTCCACAATGTAGCTATTCTAAATCCCTAAACTATGTGGTCCGTTGAAACCTCATGCTTTTCCATCGACACGTGTATTGCAAAGTTGCTTGATCGTGCATGCTTACACAAGTGGCCTACACAGAAACTTATAGAAGCATGGGCAAACGAGCTTCAATTTGGCAAATTCTGGACAAAATAAAATTGCAAGCTTTGCGCAATCGGCAGGTCTGATCGGCTGGGTGGCTGCCCCGGGGTGCAGGGATGCTAGGTCCCTGTCTATGCTTACACTTCTTAAACTTGTTAGGAATAATAGTTGTACACTTCCTTCTGTCCTGTCCTGTCACGTTACGTCTTGTCAGCACCGCGCACCCGCTGTGGATCGGCAACGGGATGGTGGTCTACGTGACCGGTCTCTGCCACGCCAAAGCCACGTCGCACACCTGTCCCATTGCCTACCGGGACAGACGCCGAATTTAATCGCTAGGATTGGAAACCAACGGTGCTCGCCCGGTTAAACTTGCTTCCACATGGGTATGACCGAAATATTGGTAAACGCAATTTAAGCATCGCCTTCCGTCTCCTCAGCACATCACTGTGCAAAAATCCCCAACTCATTCCTCTCGCTGCCCTCCGCCGCCACCGCCGCCACCACAAGAACCATCGACGCTGCCGTAGGCACCGCCTCCACCGGGCCATACCACCACAACAGATCACTCCACCGCCACGCCCAGTCCCAGCCACCGCTACCGACCCTAGGCGACCGCCTCCACATTAGCTGCTACCATGGATGCAGAGTACAACGTGTTCGGCGACGAGAGCGACTTCACCGACGAGTACACCATCACCGCCCATGGAACCACCAAGCTAACGGTCATCCACACAAATGCGTCAGCGGAGGTCGCCAAGGTCATCGCAATGTACGAGTGGTGGCTACAGGAGCCGATGGACAGGTATAAGATCGTCGGCCTTGACCTCGAGTATACCGGAGATAGGAAGAGGACGACGCTTTTGCAGCTGTCCATGCGCAACCATTGCCTCCTATACCACGTATGTAGGGCCAAATCTATATGCCCAGAGCTCCGCGAGTTCCTCCACAGGAGGGAGATCTACTTCGCCAGCGTTGACATCAAGAACGACAGTCTGAAGCTAGAGCGGGATCTCCTCGTTCATGTCGTCAATCACGTCGATATCCAACATTTGTGGAGGTACCCGGAAGGCGGTACGGGGAAAGCCGGCATGGCTAGACTCGCTGCCGACATCATGGACCGCGAGTACGCTGACATGAAAGTCGAGTTCCCGAAGCACCTGCACGAGCGATGGGAGTGGAGGCACCTGGATTACGATGCGATCAAGTATGCAGCCAGGGACGCGTATGTCTGCTACGAGATGCTCAATAGGATCTGGCGGGTGGGTGAGTGTGATGTTTACCACTACTAGTTTCGCATTTCGTTCCTAGTTTTATCTCGCCTGTATTTTATCTCGCATGTATTTTCTAAGCATTCTGTGTGTAAGAACCAAGCTCGTATGATCCCTGTGCTATTAGATACTTAAACTGTATGAATTACATTCCCCTCTTTTGTATGCTCAACATTCATTCTTACAAATTCTGTTTGTGCCATTTGCATGCGGCAGAATCCAGGACTGCATGCATAAGGTGTGATACAGTCATAAGTCATAACCGAACCTAGATTATAGTGAAGGATACAGTCATAACCAAACCTAGATTATAGTTCGACAAAGGTAATACACAGTAGTTCGTAATTGCTCACATAGTGTACTTCTGAAATAATATGTTTTCATAAACATAACAAGCCCCATACAAACACAACAATCATGCACTAAAAGTCTACATCCCAGCCTGTTGGAAAAGGCAACCGATCCCAGGATGCCTTTGGTCGCTTTCCCCGGCTTGTAGATTCATCTACACTCCAGCATCTGGGGCAAACAACCTGCCTTGGTGGTGGTTCCATGATGCGATGTCTGGAATGAGATTTTACAATCTGGCAGTACAGCTCGTGGCTAACATACCCGTCAATTGCAGCGTACTTCAGATTAGGTTCAGAAAGCGGCTTATCCTCCCAGTAATCGTGCCCTAAACGCCTCCACGAACATATCAGCAATTTTCCCTTCATGTCAGCGTACCACAGGTCGATGAGTTCGGAGGCAAGAGCGGCCATCCCGGTCCTATCGCCCTTCGTCCGTAGGATCCAGTAAATTTCCTAGATGTCCACTCTGCACTCCTTTGGGATTCTAATGTTGATAGTCGGGCTTTCAAGCAGTTTAGTGTCATTCGTGATGTCAACACTAGTAAATGTTATGTGCTGGTTCACGAGAAAGTCATGAAACAGATCCCTAATGCTTTCGCCTCACCTGCATGAAAATGAATTCAGACAAATAATATAGCAATAACTTTTGCAAACAGACAGTTTAGGAACAAAAAGACAGCAAAGTCTACCAGATCCTGTCAGCCCCCTTCTCGCAAAAAGGCTGGTATACTAGGACGTGCCCCTTCATGGAGAGTTGCACCACGGCGATCCTACGGTGATCGTGGTTGTACTCGAGGTCGAGACCTACGGACCTGTTTTCTTCGAACCACAGCCAACTCGTGTAATTACTCAGAGTCTTCCTCATCGTCACAGGATCGGTGGTGTAGACGACTTTGATCTTCTTCCCGCCATGTACTTCTATGTCGAAGTGCGTAGTCGCTTGCCTGCCGTCGTTTCGGACATCCGAAAAGTCCATGACTACAGGCAAGAGGGAAAGGATACGGAGGAAGAGGATGATGCCGTGGCGGAGGAAATGGATGAGGCCGTGGAGGAGAAAGACAATGAGGCCGTGGAGGAGGAAATGAGACAGAGAAGTGAAAGATTGGAACTGCCCTTACCAATATCTGGAATGGTGCACGACCATTCGTAGTAGGTGGAAGGTGGAGAAAAACGGTGGTTTTACACGTCGACGCTAGCGCTTCCTAAAATTTGTTCTGCGCCACTTGCATGCGGTGGAATCGAGGTCTGCCATGCATGATCCAAGTCAAACGTAGTCACGTTTGCGCGTGCCGACCTTCACTCACTGATAGGCGGGCCGCACATTTCTCTCTCTTACGATTTATTTTTTCACTTCCTCTAGACAGTTCCAGTGCGCGCCCTCAATAATTACGCCCCTCTTCCTTGTCTTCCACGCGGACAAGAACCGGCGGTGGCGGTGGTTCCTCACCGAGCCACTCCCTACTCGAACAACTTCCCCCATCCCTGATTACATCCCCTCTCGAATACATCTGCCTCCTTATCACAACGCCTCCATTAATCTACCGGATTCCAGACTCCATTTGACACTATGGGTAGAGCTTGGGGTAGCAGCAGGCAGAAGCGAAAGGCATGCGGCGATGACGCGGATGGCCAGGGTGACCACCACCGCGTGGATTGGGGATGGCCGAACCTCAGCGCCGCGAACGTGCATAGGATCGCCATGGGGTTGGACATCATCTTTGCCGGCCGCCTTGCTCGCTGCATCCCTGGCTACCGCTTCACGATGCGGGACATGGACGAACAACCGTTCGGCATGCCAGGCCTTCTTTACCCTGATACCAGCAAATGGCCAAACGACCGTGATGACCATGTAAGTTCCAGTATCTTGCTTATTGGTTCAGTCATATCGTTGATTCATATGTGCCGAACTCTCATCGGAATCCTATGTTCCTTTCATCAAACATGTTGTGTGCACGCGCGGTTTGAACAAGTTGAACCATTTAAGACTATTTTGTACAGCAGAAGCTCTACTCGTACCTGATATTCTGGTATTTTCGTAGTGACATAGTCTTACTTTAGGTGATAGACGAGTTGTCAATTTCGATTTGCAATGGAATGCCTGCTAGGTGATATTCTGTTTCCTAAAATAAAAACAAACAGATTAGACGATTGAAGGTTGTTATGCCCTGAGCTGTTTATGATCATCGTCAGGAGTTTGTTCTAGGGGGCTCTGGTCCTACTCCATATATTGGGTATCTTTGTAGTGACACATGCACACTTTAGGCGATATCTGAGGAGACACTCGTATTTAGGCGATATTTTGTGTACTTTAATCTGAAGGTCCAGTTGTCAAATTGTATTTGCAATGGAATCCATGCTAGGTGATTGTACCAACTAACAACAAACTCTACAGAATATTCATGCAAAACTGATGCTACTGGATAAGTGGTCGGAATCAGTAGTGGTGAATATCAAGGAAGAAGAGACAGAAATGGGAGATGACCAGAACTGGGTGGGTGGCAACAGAGAGTGGCTGGTCCTTTTATCCCAGGATGGGAGTACTTGAACTCTAAAAAATGGATACAGATTGCTGAGACTTACATTGCCATCTTTGGATGGTGTCGGCATTACTGCATTCAACAATGGGTGGCCGCCGCCCATTTCCGAATTCACTTACAGGTTCAACATGGCAGAACTTGAGCTCCTGAAGGTACAACTCTGACATAGACCGCGGGAGGCGTGGAATACCTGGGAGTATGACCTCTTAGCGGTGTTCGACAAGGCAATCACATTCATTAGATGCCTAGAAGACAAGGAATGGACAGTCTTGCGCGACGACTTCCTGTGGCCAGAGAAGTATGTCGACAATGTCTTCACCTCTAGCTACTATTCATACAATCGGCAACGCATTTATGCGGTCATTGAACCTAGCGACGACATGCGTGTTTGGGAGCTGTCCATTTGGGGTGAGTCATGGTGTCATATAGCATGTAAAATCCCATTCAAAATTCTGCTTACTGACTGTAAGTAACACGCAGGTACCCACGCAACCCCGCGCATCATTCCAGCTCCGGTCATCGAAGATGCAGTAGCAGGTGCTGAACTTGGGACACGGTGCTGGTTCCTGGCACCTCTCGGAGGCGACACGAAACAGGATGTTGAACTCATGTGGATTCATATCAGGGGAGCACTAAAAAACGTTGGTGATACAATAGAACATATGGGGACACAACTTTCTTCATACCCATCGCTGCGGTGTCACGTTTTCTCGAGGTCCGCATGCCCATCCAAAGACCCAGTAGAGCAAGTTTGGAGCAGAGTCGACAATCTAAAGGGACAATCTGTGTTTCTTGGGATCAACTACCCTTTCTTTGTCGGAGCTCCTGGAGCTATTGAACCTGTAATTGCTCAGGCAGTCCTGGCTCCTGATGCTGCTGCTGGTGGTGGTGTGTGTGTTGGTGTTGGTGGTGCTAGAGCTGACGAAGAACTAGCTGCTGCTGCTCCTGGTGAAGCTGACGAAATACTTGGTGATGCTGCTGCTGGTGAAGCTGACAAAATACTTGCTAATGCTATTGTTGGTGAAACGCCGACTTAAATACCCGTTGAGGCTGCTGCCGGAGTCCAAGAAGAACATGCTGGTGTTGTTGCTGAGGTGCCAGCACTTCTAGTGTTTATAGCAGACTATGTGTTTGCTGCACACTCACGCGCCTATCATGTTGACACTCCAGATCCGACCTGGAGCCGAATCCACGTCGGGGGAGGGGGCCTACAATTGGCTCATCAATGGGGTCGTACGATTTGATGGAGAATGACAGATGACCAAACATAGCATTCTGGTTCGTTCCGACGATACCACCAGCTCCAGGGACCAAGTGCTCATACTGGCAGATCTGATGAACCATTTGTCTTTATCTTTATCATTAGCTACGCTTATTTGTGTAAATACTAAGTTGTGCTTATTTGTGTAAGACTAAGTTAGGCCTAACTGCATAATATTCAGTGAAGCCCAGCTTTTCTTTCCACGCCCATAACAATAGAATTGCAACATAGAACATACAAAGGTAATGTGCATACTAGGTATTTTTGCTCAGGATAACAACCACTTCAAGTAAATGATACATGGTGTACGCATTTGAATGTATCACTAGAATGTGCCACCTATTGATGATTGATGACATGGATCTAGCTTTTCTATGCGTATTTGCATTTAATCGCTCATTGATTTGTTCACATATTTTTTGACAATGGCTGATGAACTCCACTCTCTTGGTAACATGCTTTGTCAGCGAGCACTTGTTGATGCAATGCAAAGTACAGAACATGGTCGTCATCGTCATTCCATTTAGGTTCTCTATGTTTCATCATCACAGAGCTACTAATTTCAAATGAAAATCTAGTAAACAACATATGTGTACATTGTTAGAGTATGCTACGGCCACAGTACATACATGTTTTTCTACAATCACAAGAAGAAAACTTGATGCATTTTCACCTCGTTGGCGTTGTGCCGAACTGGGTGGATGTGGCTTTGGGTTTCAGAGAGGAAGGCACCATGGCTGGTGCGTGTGCGACCACGGCAACGGCGAGCTTGGCTTCTAGAGGAGGCCAACAGGACCGAGCATGGTCGGCATGGTGACAGATCTCACCTGGGAATGAATTCCTGTCCCCGCGTCGTGCCATGGGTGCGGCCATGGTGAGGGCGAGCTCCGATTCGGGACGGGGAGGAGAGCCGGGCCGAGCAGGTTCGTCCAAGTCCTAGCTCCGCGCCATGGCCGCGACCACAGACTGCTGCCCCGGAGGAAGAAGAAGACACGTAAAGGATGCATGCACCAACGTTGCAAGCCTACATGGCAGCCACGACGGCAGCGACATAACAGCGAAAGCTGACAGGGGGCCCAACTTGATGGTCGTTAGCCTGATATTTTGTATTGAAACGTAAAGTTGAATTCGTGCCGAAAAAGACCCTCCGAGTATTTGGCACGCCAACTTTGGGCAACGCAGCTGATTGTAAGCAACTTGGGTACCGCGTTGCCTGGACACCCCAACTTTCGGGCCACAAAATGATATTCTCGTTGATGGCGACGATCTCCCCTCTCCGGGAAGGAATTTCCCCAGCAGATTTCTGCCTGCTAGAGAGCTCTTTCTCTCTCTGCAGTTTTCCACCTCACAGAGGAGGTGGAATCTTTCTATGGTCGCTCCCCAAACTTTAGGGTTTCGAGGGGATTATATAAGCCAAAGGGCGATGCTGGGAGTGGGCCAGGGTGGCCACACCACCTGGTGGCGCGGCCAGGGGGACCCGCGCCACCAGGGGGAGTGGCCCCCCTGTGGCCCATCTTCGCTCCTCTCTCTAGCTTCCTTCGTCTTTTGGAAAAATAGGATTTTCTGTATATTTTCTGGGATTTTCTGATCTTCGCGAATTTTGCATCCAAAGAGTGCTTTTTCCATCAGAATCCTGACTCCAGTGGTTCGTCCTCCAAAAATCATCAATTATGCAAAAATAGATGAAATAACATAAGTACCATTTTTTAATATGAAATATATCAATGAATAATACTGAATTATGATATAGAATAGTGATGCAAAATGGACGTATCAACTCCCCCCAAGCTTAGACCTCGCTTGTCCCCAAACAAAAACTGAGCTCAATAAACATGACCATAGGTTTATGGAGTGAAGTGTCGATAAAGAGAATATGGACAAGAAGCATCACATTCATCAATACACAAATCATAACAGAAAACAACTCACTATTATATAACTTAACTTGCAATGAGTAAGGGAAACACAATAAAGATACACAAGGTAAATCATAATTAGTAATGGCAAACTTTGTTCTTGGTCATAGAACGGTTAACAAATTGCAGGAGTCAAATTTAATGGGGTTTTCAATGATAGCTTTCAAAGTAATATTCACTAAGATAAGGGCATTGTACAAAATAAGGAACATAAGAAACATGATTTAATAAACCATCATATGGGTGATTGAATCAGAACAACTCAAATGCTTGCTTGAGATAGAAGGGAATAGGTTTATTGACTCAACTAAAAAGTAAAAGAAAGGCCCTTCATAGAGGGAAGCAGGGATTTCAAGTCTCATAAAGAGCTTCCAAAAATTATGGTACTTACTAGCTTTCAGATCTCATTTCCCCTATCATAAGGATCTTGAGGTGATTAAGGTTAATGTGAGGAAAATATGAGTTATATGCTTGACAAATTATAAGTTAAGAGTCTCATGCCCCATTGAGTATGAGTACCAGACCTCATGCTTCTCAACTTTGGTCTCCGGTAAGTTCTTGTCATTGTAAGTGTATGTGTATCATAGAGAACCACCAACGGGTACCCCTTGCCCCTTGACACAGGAGCTATCCCATATCAAAATGACAAGGCAACAGACAGTGAGCATCTTAGCAATCTTTTTATTTGCTATTTGCATAGGTTTTTATTGAAGATCCTTCATAGAATGCCACTATGGTTATGCTGCAAGTTTCCACCATGATTAGGCATGGCTTAGGCTAGCCGCCCAGGCATTTCTCTAACACATATACAAACTCCATGAGCTTACAAGCTCCCATTTTATTTCAGATCGCCAGCATCCATAAACAAAAGAACATGATATCAACTAAATAATAAGTGCAATGTCGAAAGCGGGCCCCATGACAACATGGTTTTGCTAACTCCCAACTTATAAAATGCAAGCATACAAGCTTCATAAGATAGTCACAATGGTTCAAATTTATTAAGTACAAGAAAATAAAGTGTGCCATCAAGTTTGTGAGAGCTTTAATCACTAGTTTTCACATAACAAGTTTAATTTGGAAGATAGATAAAACTCGAGAATTTACTTGAAGTAGCAATAATGCTAATAGGTAGATATGGTGGACACAAATGGCATAGGTTTTGGTTCAAGGATTGGATGCACAAGAAGCATTCCCTCTCAGTACAGGTTTTTGGCTAGCAAGGCTAGGTAGCAAGCAATAAGAGTTGAAGGAAACAAACAAACATACAAGTGATAGAAACAATCATGCAATCTTCCTTGAAAGCACAAAAGATCTTAAATAGAGAATACTAAGCTTATGAGCCAAACAAGAAAGAAAGATGATGAACTTATATTAAAAGTACTTTTATCTTTTCCATTCAATCCTTAAATAATGTTGCTACTGACTAGAGCTAAATTTGCCAAAACCAACTAAATTTACTTAATGATCCCAAAGTGATACTAATACTAACAACAAGATTTATCATATAATAGAAATTGAAAACTAAAATAAGATGTGCAAAAAGTAAATGATAGAACTTCTCATTAATATTCCATAACGGCAACTCACACCAAGGGATGCATAGATATCTAACTAGAGGGGAGATACTTCCACAATGCAAACCATCCTATATGATAACTTCTCTTATTCATGATATGACTCTACTAAAAAGGTAAAAGGATGAAAGATAATGATATGATATTGCGGCACTCCACCAAGCTTGGAACAAACCAAGGGGATGCCAAAACCTGATGGCGAATTACTCCTTCAGTGATGATGGTGTTATTTTGATAAGCTTTTTGATCAATTCCTTCAAATCCTCAATCTCGAAGGTGAGAGTATGAATCAACTCCGAATTATGCTCAATGTGGTTCATGATCATGTCGGGTTGTGAATCCTAGCCCTTGTGATTCTTTCCCCACTCTTCCTCCTTAAAGTATTCTTTTCTTGCATGGTTAGAACGAGGCATGTCCCAATTGGAGGGTAATTTTTCCTTAGGCATCTTTTGGAATTACTGCTCATGAATAAGGGTATGGAAGGGATTCTTGGTGTGTGTAGGAGGTGACCATGAAGCCAAGCAATGACGCGGGACCATCCCTCCGGTGGACATCCGTGTAGTCCTTTTGAACTTGGCAGGATTTGCCACCACTCCAATGCTTGCAATGGTGGTGCTAGTGTGCGGATGCTGGTCTTCCTTTGCTTCCTCTTCAACTTTATTCTCGATCTCCTCCTCCTGCTTAGGGTCTTGGAGATCATCTTCCACAGGCTCCTTGCCCTTATCATTAGCGGAGATAGTCGTCCTTCTAAACTTGAGAATAGTTCCTAAAAGAAACAGATCGAAACGAAAACATGACGAGAACACGATATACGGATCTCAGAAGATCCGGGGGATTATATATTACAAAGTTTAACAACAAAAGGAAGGTACTGGGAGAAAACGGGTCGCAGACGGGCCCCGGGGTGGCCAACGCCCCCTGGTGGCGTGGCCAGGTGGGCCCGCGCCATGGGGCGGTGTGAGCCACCCGGGCTCCGTTTCCGTCCCTTTTCGACTCATTGATTCGATGTTAGATAAAAACTGCAAAAATATAAATTGAAAAGTTTTTCGCGGACCTTCCCTTACCAGAACTGTTACCTATTCAAAAACAGACTCTGCAGGTCTCTGAACTTGGCCTTTAATAAATTCTTCCGGAGTCACCGCTTGACTAATATCAATATCTTCATTGTAAGAATCTCCACAAATTTAGTGCTTGAGTCTTTTGACCATTCTTCATCTCATTACATCATTTTCTCCTACCACTTGAAAATCTCTTTCATACAAAACTTTACACAATCTTCATTAGCAACATTAGTGCATGCAATATAATAAATCTTTAGGTTCAATTTTGACTGAAATCCATCAAAACATAAGCTACTGAAACAACTCCTTTCGAAAACCCAAAAAGAATTCAAAAAGGAAATCAATTTAAGAGGCAAATGCAAAAATGGCAGAAATCTATTAAAACAGACCAGCAGGTAAAGATAAATTTTTTCGAAAATCTTCTGTTGCTCAAATCGAAAAGTGCAAAACTAATGGAAGTCAAATAATAACCTGGGGTATGCACAAAAATAATTACAGATCAGTACGACGTTCTGGGATTTTTCACGATTTTTTTATGGTGAAGCACAAAAATCTGTTTCGGGACAACAACTTCCCCAAATCTTACTTTTCTTTCATTAGAGGCTGATCTTGACACAAAAACCAAACAAAAAGGATGAGGATAGGTTATTACAGAAGTAATAACTTCCAGGACTCAAATAAACAAAAATAAACTGAACGCAAAAATATATTGGGTTGTCTCCCAAAAAGCTCTTAAGATAGGCATGATAAATTTCAATGATGCTCACATAAGGATATGAATTGAAGTAAAAGAGAGCATCAATAATCAAATCTACACATATTTAAGTCTAACCCACTTCCTATGCAAGGGAATTTTGTAAGAAAATAAATTGTTGAAACCGGAGGCTACTAGCATAGGAAGGCAAAACATGTGCAACATAAAGATTTTAAGCATAAAGCAAGGAAACTTAATATTATTGAGATGCATAGAAACATTTTTCCCTCTATCATAATAACTTTCAGTATCATGCATAAATTTAACGATATAACTATCACATGAACCATTGTAGCAATGATCACTTATTCTCACAGAAAACATAGGGACACTAGCTTTCCTAGTTCCACTAGGATGTGAAACAATATTAGAAGTTTCCTTACAAAGGATAATGTGCCCATCTTCTACATTTTTAGCGACAAAGTCTTTCATATTTGCTACTGCAGGTTCAACATCTATTTGTTCATTGTACTTTCGTTAACCATACTAGCTGCCATAGAATGTTCCTTTACCTTAACCGGGAAAGGTATTTTCTCGATGTAAGGTTCAGGTAAAATATGATCAATAGTATAAACTTCAGTATTTCTAGCAGGAACACAATTAACAATATCTCTATATGGTGCATGATACTTGTTCCATTTCTTTTTAGGAATTTCAATATAAGAGGCAAAAGCCTTAAAACAATTTGCAATACTTTGAGAATCAAGACCAAAAGCATTACTAATATTATGAAAGTCATCAATTCCCATAAAAGATTTAATGCATTCATAATCATAATTTATACCTGACTTTCTTCCTTTATCATTCTCCCATGCTTCAGCATTGTCTTGAATACGGTCTAGAAGATCCCATTTAGCTTCTTCTTCCATACGTGTAAAAGATCTAGAGCAAGAAGCATCCAATAGATCCTTATCATGAAGAGAAAGCCTTGCATAAAAGTTGTTGATAATAATATTATTAGGGAGCTCATGAATAGGACATTTGAGCATTAGTGACTTTAATCTCCCCCAAGCTTGAGTTATACTCTCTCCATCACGAGGCCAAACGTTGTATATTTGATTCCGATCTTTATGAATCTCACTAAACGGATAAAATTTGGAATAAAAGAGAGGTACAATTTCCTCCCATTCAAGAGATTGGCCATTCTTTAGCAGCTTATACCATTCCTCAGCTCTTCCTTTCAGTGATACAGAGAATAACTTCTTCTTAATTTGATATGTGGTAATACCTGCACACTTGAACAACCCACATAATTCGTGTATAAAAAGCAAATGATCACCGAGATGGACAGTTCCATCTCCAAAATAGTAGTTATCCATAACACGATCAACAATTTTTGTAGGTATTATAAAAGGATCAATTTTAGCAGGTGGTGGTTCATCTACTACCTTAGTAGTGGTAGTAGCATTCCGAAATAAGAAACTAAGTGAATTATCCATATTGAGAATAAAGTAACAAATAGAAATAAACAATACTCACAACAGAAGTTTCCTTTACCAGTTCCACTCTTCAATAACGCTTCACTCCTCGGCAACGGTGCCAGAAAATAGTCTTGATGACCCACAAGTATAGGGGGTGTATTGTAGTATTTTCGATAAGTAACAGTGTTGAACCCAACGAGGACCAGAAGGTGTTGACGAGTGGCTTGGATCAGGAATTCTCTGTAAATACTTAGCAAACGGATTTTTAGGGTTTTTTGATAATGCAGATAAATAAAGTGCGAGTAAATAAAAGACAATAATAATAATTGCAGCAAGTGGCCCAATCCTTTCTTTTAGCAAAGGACAAGCCGATTGTATTACTTAAGATGACCAAATGTTCTCGAGGACACATAGGAATATTGTCAAGTGCTTTCGCTTCATATAGTTGATTAATCTTCTCTGGTTGGATACGTGTTGTGTGGGTGAACCTGTGCTAATGTACTGACCTTCCTAGGACTAATACATACTTGATTATACCCCTTGCAAGCATCCTCAACTACAATAAAGTAATTAAGATAAAAACCTGACCATAACCTTAAACTATGAGATCCTATACTCCCTTGTGCAATTTTCCTAACGGGAGTTTAGGTTTCTGTCACTCCGGCAACCCCATGATTAGTATCCAAATACACAATGCATTCCCCTAGGCCCATAAAGGTGAAGTATCATGTAGTCGATGTTCACATGACACCACTATAATAATAACACCACAACTTAATTATCAAACCATTGAATCTTTCTCAACACAATTCCACTACTAACAACATGACTTCTCCCATGTGCTCAAGAACTAAACGAACTACTCACGAGACATCATATGGATCAAGATCAAAGATGAAATAATGATAAGTAACAATCTGAACATAACAATAATTCAATGGTTCCACTCAATAGCATCAACTACAACAAGTAATCAACACCGGGAAAGTTTCCCCTAAGAACTATGCAAGATTCAACCCAATTGTTACAGTGGTATGGAGTGGTGATGATGGTGCTGGTGGAGATGATGATGATGATGATCCTGATGAAGTCCAGCTTGATGATGGTGTTGATGGTGATGATCTCCCCTCTCCGGGAAGGAATTTCCCCGGTAGATTTCTGCCTGCCGGAGAGCTCTTTCTCTCTCTGCAGTTTTCCGCCCTGTGGAGGCGGCGAAATCTTTCTATGGTCGCTTCCCAAACTTTAGGGTTTCGAGGGGATTATATACGCCAAAGGGCGATGCTGGGAGTGGGCCAGGGTAGCCACACCACCTGGTGGCACGGCCAGGTGAAAGAGCATCTCATGTTTTCCTATGTTTTGCGTGTTAGATAACAATACTATGGAGACTTTTCATGTGCGCTAAGTGTGCAGGAAGTTTTGAGGGGGGCCGAATTATCCGCCCCTCCAAGGGCCGGATAATCCGGCCTACCTCATCTCTCAAGGAAGCCAAGGCGCGTTGCTCAGTGTCCAGGCGGATTTTCTCCCGGAAAATCCGAACCGGGGCGGTTTTTCCTCCCCAGGCCGGATAATTCGGGTTTCGCAAGGGCCGGATAATCCGGCCCCCAGTTTTCGAGCAAAAGGACCAAGGGCGCGTCGCTCAGTATCCGGTCGGATTTTCTACCGGAAAATCCGAACTGGGGCGGTTTTTTCTCCCCAGGCCGGATAATCCGGCCTTTGCATAGGGCCGAATAATCCGGCCCCCAGAAGTTGATCAAGGGCAAGCTCGGTGCGACGCTCAGAGAGGGGGCGGATTGTCTACTGGATATTTCGAGTCTGGGGCGGAGTTTCCCCAGACCGGATAATCCGGCCCTCACTTGGGCCGGATAATCCGGCCCCCAAAGTGTGCAACGGCTGGTTTTTGGAAGGGGGTATAAGTACCCCTTCTTCCCCAACGTCCAGAACGCTTGATTCATTCAAATTTGACTAGACCCTATGCAAGAGCTCTAAATCTCGATCTCCCACTTCAACCACCCTAAGGTCTTGATCTTTGGTGGAATTGAAGGAGGAGAAGTTCATCATCAACATCAAGAATCAAGCACTTCAACTCCTCTCCATTCACTTGGAGAAATCCCTGATCTAGTATTCTCGTTAATACCTAGATTGTGTTATTGTATTTGACAACTTTGTTCTTGTGGCAACTTGTTGTCATTTCGGGAGCCTCCAAGTTGTTGTGGAGTTGTTGCCCCGCTAGTTGTGTAAAGGCGCTGGTGCCCGCCTCGAAGGGTACCTATAGTGGAAGGTGGATCAGGCCTGTTGTGGCGAGATCCATCGGAGAACAGGGTGAGGCCTTTTGTGGCGTGGTGGTCTTAGTACCGCCCACCCCTCCAACGCAGACGTACTTCCCTTAACAAGGAAGGAACCACGGTCAAACAAATAATGTGTCTCCGCGTGCTTCACTTCGGTTCACTCGTTCCTCTTCCACTCGCTCCTTACTCGCTAGTAGATAGGTTTGCATATAGGGAAATTCCTCACATTAGTTTATCTAGAGAATTTACCTTTGTGCTAAGCCTAAAATTGAAAAATAATTAAAAATTGGTATAGCACCTATTCACCCCCCCCCCCTCTAGGTGCCCATACGGTCCATTTCAATTGGTATCAGAGCCCCGGCTCTTAATTCGGGCTTAACCGCCTAAGAGTAGTATGGGTACAAGGGATGATGGAAATGAGGCTGTGGATAAAGTCACAATGGATGATCTCAAGTCGTTGGAAACAACCTTGTTGAAATCCTTTGAGGCCAAGATGGAGGAGATGAATCAAATGATTGCTTGCCTTACATCATCCATAGCCCCATCTCCATCCTCCTCTGAGGCTCCCTCACCATCATCTAAGGAAAAGGGTAACACCGGATCCAAGGATGATGATGTGGAAGGTGAAAAACTAAATGGTTCCACCTCCAAAAAGGGAAGTGGTAAGGAGGAATATAGTGAGGTTCGCCACGTATATTCCCCCGACCCACCTATCCCTCATCCTCATATAAACAATAGGGGTGATCCACCCAAGCTCACTGCATCTTCTTTTAATCAATGGCAATTCCTAATGAAATCTCATGTTTGCAGCTCCTCTATTGAATTGTGGAGGATCATTGAAGAAGGTCTTCATGTTGGAGATCAAACCAATCTAACAAGAAGGGAAGTTGTGGATAGCCAGTTGAATGCCACTGCTCTCCACATGATACAGCTGGGTGTGGGTCCCAAGGACATGCCACACATTGAACATCTCAACACGGCTAAAGAGGCATGGGATGCTCTTACGGACCTTTTTGTTGGAAATGAAAGCATGAGAAGAAACCGGTATGATGCCCTTAGTAACGAAGCTGAGGATTCTACATGTTGGATGGTGAAAACCATGAGGACATGTATAGAAGACTCAAGGGCATCGCAACAACATTTCGGAAGCATGGGGCCACTCACATTGATGATGCATGGATAAAAAGGAAGTATGTGAGTGCCTTAATGCCTTTCGGACCGACGGATTTGAAGAGCTTGCAAGGTAGACACAACTATCATCAAATGACATCCAATGAAGTCATGCAAGAAATGGCGTCATTCAAAGTGGCGGCAAAGAATGCTGAAGATGCCCGTGCTCGGGCCATTGGAATGCAAAAGGGTGTCAATATGGCTCTCAAAGCCAATGTTGCTGAGCAAGAGGATGATGAAGGAGCATTTGAGAGGATATCCATGGACTTCCCCGATGAGGTCACACGTGCTCATGGTGAGTACATGGCATTCTATGCAAGGAACTTTTGGAAGGACCCTGCCAAAGCCAAGTCTGAACTTGAGCGCAAGAACGGGTCAAATGGAAGAAGAGAAAGTGGCCCAAGATTGAGAACTTGCTTCAACTGTGGAGATAGACTGCACTTTGTAGCCGAGTGTCCTTATGAAAATAGAGAAGACAATGGTGGCAGGCTCATTTTTAAAGAGAAATCCAAAGTTCCTAAGAATAAGCCATTTGCCTTTCAAGAAGCAACCCAAGATGGTCCTTGTAGATCAAGAGGAATACTCCTCCGCAAGTGAAGATGAAGAGGATGATGATAGTTCCCGTGAAGTGGCTGCTATAGCCACCACATCGACTCCCTCCTCTCTCTTCGACTCACGAACGAGAACGCCATCAACAACGCCACTTGCCTAATGGCAAGAGGATCCGAGGTATCGACTTCTAACTCCTCATTTTCTAAGACTAACATAATTTTAGATATGGATGATCATGACAGTCTTGAAATGAAAGAAGAAGTTATTGCCTTGGATATTTTTTCACTAACCTACAAGGTGAGCACAAACTCCATTTTGATACTCTTATGAGTCAACTTGCTCGAGCCGAAGATCTCCTTGAAGAAAAGGGCAGAATTGAAAGAGAAGATGCCTTGGAGATAGCCTCCTTGAAGAATGCCTTGGAAGAGGAAGAGGAAACTCGAGTTTCTTTGGAAGAAAGACTCGAATCCCTAGAGGAGTCACAAGAAGAAGCTATAGCTCAGCTCATTAAAGAATGTGACCATGCCCTTGCCAAGGTAAAGAAACTAAAGAAAGAAAAGATTGATTTTGGGGTTGTTCATGCTAGACTTTTGGAGAAGTTTAATGATCTTGAAAGTGCTCACAAGGCATTGAAGAGTGATCATTCTACCCTAAATGAGTCTCATGACCAGCTCCAAACTCAATTGAAATGGTACGATGTACCAAGTACCTCATCTTCATCCGTTGGAAAAGAAGATCTTGCAAGGAGTTCTCAATACAAAGGTAAAGGGGTTATTGATGAGATACTGAGCAGGCAAAGGACAAACAACAGTAAAGAAGGTCTTGGTTACATACCCAAGATAAAGAGCAAGAAAAACAAGAAGAAGAACAAGACTGCTTAATTGAAGACTAGCAACATTACCAATGGCGATGGTTTTGCAGGGATCAACAATCCTAACTTCGAACTATATTGTGATGCTTATGGTGATGTGTATGCTAGTTATGTAGGGCCTTATGATTGTTACATTCCTTGGTCTATTTGGGTTCCCAAGACCCTTGTTACTAACATGAGAGGACCCATTGAAAAATGGGTACCTAAAACCAAGAAGTAATTTTCTTGCAGGGCTATGCTTCCGGTGGTTCTAAATGGGTACTCGATAGCGGTTGTACGAGTCATATGACCGGAAGCAAGGAGATCATCACGGAGATGCGGCCAAACCTTGATCACATTACCGTCTCCTATGGTGACAAGTCAAAATCTGAGGTATTGGGTCTCGGCAAAGTTGTGGTGGCTCACGATATCTCCCTCGTGGACGTCATGCTTGTTGAAACCCTCGGGTATAACTTACTTTCAGTTCGTGCCCTTGGTAAGATGGGCTTTGCAGTTTACATTGATGCTGATTTGGTGGTACTCTTGTGGAGCAAGTCTCTAAAAGTCGCTTTCGTGGGATATGTCGAAAACGACCTGTACGTGGTAGACTTTTCGGGGAAAACCACTACAGGTCCGATGTGTCTTTTCGGAAAGGCTGACGCGGGTTGGCTATGGCATCGCCGACTAGCCCACGTCAATATGAGAACTTTGCAAAGTCTCCACAAGGGTGGCCACATTCTTGGACTAAAAGAAAATGTCTCTTTTGCCAAAGATCGTGTCTGCAGGGCGTGTGTTGAAGGGAAAATGCATGATTCTCCTCATCGAAGGAAAACCATTATCTCTTCAAAAAGGATCTTGGAGCTTCTTCATGTGGATCTTTTCGGACCTCCATCTCATGCAAGCCTCGGTGGGAAAAAGTATTGTCTAGTGATTGTTGATGATTACTCAAGATACACTTGGGTTTATTTCTTCAAGTTGAAGAGTGAAACTCAACAAACTATCATCGACTTCGCCAACGAGGTTCAACGTCAACACAATGTCCCCATTCTGGCTATAAGGAGTGATAACAGCTCAGAGTTCAAGAACTACACCTTAAATGAGTTCCTAAGTGAAGAGGGGATAAGACATCAATATTTCGCTGCGTACACCCCTCAACAAAATGGTGTAGCCGAGAGGAAGAATCGAACTCTAATGGACATGGCAAGATCAATGTTGGCCGAATTCAAATCTCCATATAACTTCATTTGAAGGAATCTCTACCGCTTGTCATTCATCCAATTGTTTATACCTCCGCAAGATTTTGGACAAGACTGATGAAATACTTACGAATAAGCCAAACATCTCATACTTTCGGGTATTCGGGTGTAAGTGTTTCTTTCTTATCAAAGGAGTTCGTTTATCTAAGTTCGATTCTAAGGCTCTAGAAGGTATTTTTTTTGGTTATGGTGCCGAATCCCACACTTATAGAGTCTACAATAAGCTCTCCGGAACTGTTGTAGAATCTTGTAGTGTGGTGTTCGAGGAAAATGACGGTTCCCGTGCGGAGCAAGTTGGTGTTTGTGATGCAGATGTTGAAATACCCCAAGATGCCATAAGAAGAATGGGCATGGGATTCTTCCGCCCCATTGAGGAACCCCTTGTGGCGGACCGGGAAGGACAATGCTCTACTCATATAGAGCCCTCATCTACACATACGCAACACGCTCCAACCACGGGGGCAACTTCTACACCATCTCCATCAACTGCTGAAGGTCAAGATGCTCCAGAAAGCTCCAGGCCAGATTTTCCGGTGGATACCGGATTATACGGCCACCTCGCTCCAGCAGCTCCTGGTGGTGAAGATATCAACACAAGCTCCAGGCCGGATTTTCCGGCTGACCCCGGATTATCCGGCTCCTTGCCAGGTCAAGCCAGTTCCAGGCTTCCTGATGCTGCTGCTGCAAGTCCTCCTAGGCCGGATTATCCGGCTACTTCATCGGCTGGATTATCCGACCCTGACTCTCCAGTTCTGCAGCCTCCTGTTATGGCTACGGACTCACCTCAAGGGCATGCATCTCCACCACCTGCTACTGATGTTTGAGCTACTGATCAAGGCGGAGAAAATGCCTTCAATGAAGACTCAAGTGATGAATCTCCTCCACCAAGAGACAACAAACTTATTGAACTTCGTCGCAAGGCTCGGGCTGATCGCAACCTTGAGTTGAGGGGTCACACTCTCGACAAGGTTGTTGGTGACCTTCGACGAAGAGTGTCTACTAGAAGAGAATTGGCCAGCTTTGGTGAGCATCACGCTCATATCTCCATGGTGGAACCTAAGAAGGTCTTTGAAGCTCTTGAAGACCTAGACTGGGTTGTTGCTATGCATGAAGAATTGAACAACTTCGAGCGCAACAAAGTCTGGAAACTAGTGGAGAAACCCAAGGAGTGCCGCAATGTTATCGGCACCAAGTGGATTTTCAAGAACAAGCAAGATGAGAATGGCATCATTGTGAGGAACAAGGCAAGACTTGTGGCACAAGGTTACTCCCAAGTTGAGGGCATCGACTTCGGCGAGACCTATGCTCCTGTGGCTCGTCTTGAGTCCATCTGTATCGTACTTGCTTATGCTGCTCATAACAATTTTAAGTTGCAGCAAATGGACGTCAAGAGTGCCTTCCTTAACGGTCCTCTACATGAGTTGGTATACGTAAAGCAACCCCCGGGGTTTGAGGATCCTAACTTCCCGAACCATGTCTACAAACTCGATAAGGCACTCTATGGCCTTAAACAAGCCCCACGTGCGTGGTATGAGCACCTTAAAGAGCTTTTGTTAGATCGTGGCTTCGAAGTTGGGCAAATCGGCCCCACTCTTTTTACTAAGAAGGTTAAGGGGGAGCTCTTCGTATGCCAACTATATGTAGATGATATCATTTTTGATTCTACTAACAAAGCTTTTAACGATGAATTTTCAAAGCTTATGACTGACAGGTTTGAGATGTCTATGATGGGGGAATTATGGTTCTTTCTTGGATTCGAGATCAAGCAACTACGAGAAGGAACCTTTATTAATCAAGCAAAGTACATCCAAGACATGCTCAAGAGATTCAAGATGACGGATCTAAATGGTGTCGCTACTCTGATGCAAACAAAGTGTCATATCGAACTCAACCCCCATGGTAAAGATGTGGACCAAAAGGTATACCGGTCCATGATCGGCTCTCTTCTTTACCTCTGCGCATCTAGACCCGATATTGTGTTGAGTGTGGGAGTGTGTGCAAGGTATCAAGCAGCTCCTAAAGAAAGCCACTTAGTGGCGGTCAAGAGGATCTTTCGGTATTTAGTTCATTCCCCCAACTTTGGTCTATGGTATCCCAAGGGCTCCAATTTCTCTTTATGTGGTTATACTGACTCAGATTGGGCTGGTGATAAGGATGATCGTAAGTCAACTTCTGGAGCTTGTCAATTCTTGGGAAGATCTCTTGTATGTTGGTCCTCCAAAAAGCAGAATTGTATATCTCTCTCCACCGCCGAAGCTGAATATGTTGCTACTGCCAGTGCTTGTACCCAATTATTATGGATGAGGCAAACTTTAAAGGAATACGGTGTCAATTGTGACAAAGTGCCTCTTTTATGTGATAATGAAAGTGCTATCAAAATTGCGTACAATCCAGTTCAACACACAAGGACGAAGCATATTGAGATTCGGAATCATTTTATTCGTGACCATGTTGCTCGAGGTGATATTGATCTATCTTTTGTGAGCATGAAGAATCAACTGGCGGATATTTTTACAAAGCCACTTGATGAAGCAAGATTCTGCTATTTGAGGAATGAGCTAAATATCATTGATTCAGGGAGCTTGTCTTGATTACTCATGCACCCACTCGTACATCTCAATCCCTGTTTGGTCTAGGTGTGGGCTTGGATATAGGGGGAGTGTGGTCCTAACATATTGGGCTAACCCTCCCCCATAATGCCAATAGAAAGTTATATAATTTCTCTTAATATCATGTTGTGATATGTGAGCTTATTGATGAGTATTGGTCGTGAACCCAAGATATATCTTCACGGTGTCACACCATACACTCCAACAAGGTGGCTTCGTCCACCACCCTCTCCTTCGTGGAGAATTGGATCTTTTTGGATGTTATTTGCTCTCTCATGTTCTTATGGGAATCACACTCAATCTTGGCTTTTATTTGATTTGGATTTTGCAATTTTGAGTGTCTAGTACCATCTCAGTTTGGCATTCTCAATCCTAAGCCTTCCCTACCCCTAAGACATCTATTCTTGCACACAAGTCCCTTGTACACCTTGTGGGGGTG
Organism: Avena insularis; assembly: GCA_023614405.1. Classification (NCBI taxonomy): domain Eukaryota; kingdom Viridiplantae; phylum Streptophyta; class Magnoliopsida; order Poales; family Poaceae; genus Avena; species Avena insularis. Next base: position 206,101,983 of record CM042694.1, read on the forward strand.
ATGTCTAGGGACGTGTGGGCCTGGTTCTATGTATAACAGAATCCCAGATTTGAGGACGGATAATCCGGCCCAAGTATTGGCCGGATAATCCGGCCCTGGCGGATTCGATCTTAAAGGGCAGGGCTTGGGGAGAAGGGCTCATAACGAGCAGCACTTCTCCCCCAGCCCTCTCCTTCTCCCCAGCCGTCGCCTGCCGCCCCTCACCCTCCCCGGAGCCTCTCCGGCCACCGGATTTTCCGGGTCTTCCCGGATCTTCTTCTCCGCGCCTCCGGGTACCTTCTCCTCCATGTTCTTCCTCCAATGAGTGAGGGTAACTCCCTCCCTCCCCATCTTTGGCTAGATGTGTATCTTGTTGGATGGAACGTTGTCTAGAAGGATGTGGTTTCGCATAGAACTCATAGTCTTATAGTTTCTAGGCCCGATCTACTTTTTTTGCATGCATTCATGGTGAAATCGAAAATTTCTGCCAGGGCCGGATTATCCGCCCCTGGCCAGGCCGGATAATCCGGCCTGACAGATTCAAGTCTGCTTCAGTTTCACTATGGTGTATGTTTTGAGTGGTTTTGACCTTGAATTGTTTTGCCTACTTGTTCCATACTCTCTCCTGGACTTGTGTGTATGCTTATCCCCTTGCTATCGCTCTTATTCTCCTCACAGGTAGTTCCGGTGTTCCCAAGACATACAAGCGCCGTCCTCGCGGCAAGTACTTTCGGGACGACGGTCAAGGTAACCTAGTGGACGAAGTTGAATTGAGGAGAAGAAAGAACGAGGAAAGGCGCATGGCTGAACAATCCAAGAGGACTCGAAAGGGCGTGTCCAAGAGGAAGGGAAAGGAGCCCCAGATCAACTATAGGGCTTTGGATGCAGTCTCCTTTTCTGCCATCCGCCACCGTGACTTGTTTGCTGAGCTGCCTCGTGTTGCTGAGCTGGGGGATTCCCGCTCTTGGTGTGCCGAATAGAAGGGGATTTATGAAGACATATATGCCAGGCTGAACATTAGGCCTATGCACCCTCTGGTACTTGCTGATGCTTTGGAGAAGGCGCATCTTGTTGATGCAATGTATGTGGCTGAGAGGATGGGGCTGCACCATCTCATGTCCCTCCAGTGCTCCTTTGACTCTGAGGTGGTGAAGCAATTCTTCTCCACTCTGGTGATTTGTGGTGATGAGCGTCGCACTATGAAGTGGATGACTCATGGCAGGCCCATGACTGCTGATTTTCACGTGTTTGCTGAGGTTTTGGGGTACTCCTTCCGCAGCAGGGATAGAGCCAGTGGCCACCGCATCATCACTCAATTGAAGCCCAACAAGGATGTTGCTCTCTCTCCGTGCACTGTGGCAATGGTATTGTTGGTACTGTGGCTGGTCTTGCCCCCATCTATGCTGCATTGGTGGGTCTCTTCCGTGACTCTATTACACCGAGTGGGGGCAACAATGACAGCATCCGTGGCCATATCGTTCAGCTACTTCAATTTTCTCATGAGGTTGCCTCCTGCGAGGACGAGTCTGTGCAGTACAGGCTGGATGTCATGGACTTCATTTACCATGAGCTGTGTGATGCTATGTTCAACCGTCTGTCCATTCCCTATGCGCCCTACATTATGTTGCTCATCCGCCACCTGCTTCCTACCGAGGAGTTTCACATTGACTCGGTGCACAAGGCCAAGAAGATTTACAACAAGGTTCGGAAGACTGCTCACCCCTCCTCTGCTCCTGAGGGCCTCATGAGGGATGCTCGTCGGCCCCCAGTGCCTCCCGTGGCCCGTGAGATCAAGCAGCTGAACTGGTTCCAGCGTCACATCCTCTGCATGGGCGTGGACACACGCAAGGGTCAGTATGAGGCCTACAGGCAGCGCCATGAGTTGGCTCACTCCCAGCAGCTCATTCTCCACCACGTGTCTGGCGCTTCAGGTGCTCCTCCGGCTCCTACACCTCCCACTCCATATGCTCGGTGGAACTCCTCCTCCGGGCTGAACTATGGTGAGCTGGAGCGTCACTTGTTCCCCTCTACGCCTGCTGCTGATGCGGATGATGAGGAAGGTGACACTGAGGAGCTTGAAGATGAGGATGAGGAAGAGCATGAGGACGAGGACGAGGACGAGGACTATGATGAGTGATCCCATGGGGCGCTAGCATCGCTCTTCTCCCTTTTTGGTGTCTCGATGCCAAAGGGGGAGAAGTAGTTCTATTAGGTTGTCCGTGGATTTGCATGGGTCGGGCATAAGCACTTGTACTTTTTATTCGTTATTTCTTGCTTATGCCCATTTAGCATTGAGCTTCTATATTCGTGGTTTGTGATTTGTGGTTGAGACTTTATGTGGTTGTCTGGATGATACCTATGGACTTCATATCATGGATTATGCTCATGGTTATATCTATTCATATCCTACTGCTGGTGGTTTATCACGGAAGGCGCGCGCTCATAATGGTTATCCACTAATAGTGATGATTTATGTCAAGGATGCCTATTCTCTACTTCGGTGATATGTGTTTTTGCCCTTTTGTCTATGGAATAGATTCACCAATTTGTGTGCATTTGTATTCCAATGCAAAACTCTATTATGCACACATTGAGGGGGAGTCCTCTCCATAGTTATCTCTGTTTGTCTTGTGTCTTTCTCCTGCAAATCCTGGTATTGTCATCTAACACCAAAAAGGGGGAGATTGAAAGAGCATTTCATGTTTTCCTATGTTTTATGTGTTAGATAACAATACTATGGAGACTTTTCATGTGCGCTAAGTGTGCAGGAAGTTTTGAGGGGGGCCGGATTATCCGCCCCTCCATGGGCCGAATAATCTGGCCTACCTCATCTCTCAAGGAAGCCAAGGCGCGTTGCTCAGTATCCAGGCGGATTTTCTCCCAGAAAATCCGAACTGGGGCGGTTTTTCCTCCCCAGGCCGGATAATCCGGGTTTCGCAAGGGCCGGATAATCTGGCCCCCAGTTTTCGAGCAAAAGGACCCAAGGTGCGTCGCTCAGTATCCGGTCGGATTTTCTACCGGAAAATCCGAACTCGGGCGGTTTTTTCTCCCCAAGACAGATAATCCGGCCTTCGCATAGGGCCGGATAATCCGGCCCCCAGAAGTTGATCAAGGGCAAGCTCGGCGCGACGCTCAGAGAGGGGGCGGATTGTCTGCCGGATATTCCGAGTCTGGGGCGGAGTTTCCCCAGACCGGATAATCCGGCCCTCACTTGGGCCAGATAATCCGGCCCCCAAAGTGTGCAACGGCTGGTTTTTGGAAGGGGGTATAAGTACCCCTTCTTCCCCAACGTCCAGAACGCTTGATTCATTCGAATTTGACCAGACCCTGTGCAAGAGATCTAAATCTCGATCTCCCACTTCAACCACCCTAAGGTCTTGATCTTTGGTGGAGTTGAAGGAGGAGAAGTTCATCATCAACATCAAGAATCAAGCACTTCAACTCCTCTCCATTCACTTGGAGAAATCCCTGATCTAGTATTCTCGTCAATACCTAGATTGTGTTATTGTATTTGACAACTTTGTTCTTGTGGCAGCTTGTTGTCATTTCAGGAGCCTCCAAGTTGTTGTGGAGTTGTTGCCCCGCTAGTTGTGTAAAGGTGCTGGTGCCCGCCTCGAAGGGTACCTATACTGGAAGGTGGATCAGGCCTGTAGTGGTGAGATCCATCGGAGAACAGGGTGAGGCCTTTTGTGGCGTGGTGGTCTTAGTACCGCCCACCCCTCCAACGCAGACGTACTTCCCTTAACAAGGAAGGAACTGCGGTCAAACAAATCCTGTGTCTCCGCGTGCTTCACTTCGGTTCACTCGTTCCTCTTCCACTCGCTCCTTACTCGCTAGTAGATAGGTTTGCATATAGGAAAATTCCTCACATTAGTTTATCTAGAGAATTTACCTTTGTGCTAAGCCTAAAATTGAAAAGGAATTAAAAATTGGTATAGCACCTATTCACCCCCCCTCCTCTAGGTGCCCATACGATCCATTTCACCAGGGGGACCCGCGCCACCAGGGGGTGTGGGCCCCATGTGGCCCATCTCCGCTCCTCCTTCTAGCTTACTTCGTCTTCTGGAAAATAGGACTTTTTCCGTATATTTTCTGGGATTTTCTGATCTTTGCAAATTTTGCATCCAAACAGTGCTTTTTCCATAAGAATCTGGACTCCGGTGGTTCATCCTCGAAAAATCATCAATCATGCAAAAATAGATGAAATAACATAAGTACCATCTCTTAATATGAAATATATCAATGAATAATAGTGAATTATGATATAGAATAGTGATGCAAAATGGACGTATCAATGAGTTTCTTAGCAAGGGGCCGACAACAAACCTCGATAGTCCAATCATATCTACATTGGTCGTATTCTTCACATGGAAGAAGGACCGAAGCCACTTCTTGCAGGACTCAAGGCCCTGATTCCTAGGAAAAATGGAGCCTTGCCGAGGCATAACTGTGGCGGCTCCGCACTGGGTCATTTGCTTTATGCTGCCCGGATTATCCGGATCCGGGATAACTTGTGGCCGGAACCTAAAGTACTTGACCCAAATATTAATGGTTGGCCAGAGGCCGAGATACCCCTATGAGCACGAGACGTAAGCGTATATGGTGGTGATGGCATTGGACGGAATATGGTGAGGTTGAATGCAAAACTTCTCGAAGAGTTTCTTCATAAAATTGCTCACGGGGAGACCGAAGCAGCATTCGAAATGCATGACCAAAACAATGAAAACTCATCGGGTTGGATGTCCTGCGCGAGTTTGCCACTGGGAAAGCGGCACTCCACTTTCGGCAGGATCCGCCGTGTCCAGCGAAGCCAGTCTATTTCGTCGGAGGTGACATCCGAGCCCTCCCAGGCTGCCCTCTCCGGTCCCGCGTACATCTCCTCCTCGCCGTGCTCGGTGGGAATAACCTTGTGGGACGCCAGATTGACGGTGGAGCTTGGCTTCGAGTGCGACCGTCCCGTGGCGGCAGCAACGGTGATGTATGTGTATTTTGGATTGGAGGTGGGGAAGAGGAGACCTTGGCGGGAGCGCGAGAGAGAGGTGCGCACTACTGCAGTAGAGAGTAGTGGAGAACTGAGGCGAGCGGCAGTGGTGATGGCGGTGTAGAGAAGACGAGAGAACGGGGGAAAGTGAACAAGGGTTTATCCCCCGCTCCTCTATTTAATGGCCAAGGGAGTTTGTGGGTCACGGAATGATTGTGCCCACGATCTCCGTAATTGGCGCAATTACTATGGGAGTCATTCCCCAAATCGTAGCGCACAAAGAGTAACTTCCTATTGCGGCATAACTGATCCACCGTAATCGAGGGGAAATGCAGGTGGACTTGACGGGCACTCGAGTGCTTGGGATAATTGAACTCTTGTGGGGCCCCCAAGGCATGCCAACAGTGGTGTGTATCCCATCATCATACAGAAATGGAGGCGACCCGCATCAAGTTTATGACAGTGTGAATGAATGAGAAAAAACCAAGATGACAATGCAAATCACTACAATACCGACATAAAAAAGGAGAGATGGCTTCAAGGCGAGGTAAATTATGTTGCTGACTGAATCATGTCGGTAATGGCAAAAGTTTGGTAATTTAGGTGCCGATATTGATTGGAAATCAATTGCCGATATCAAAGTTCGGCCAACATATAATATATCGGCTGGTGAGATAAAATTCTTATTGTTGGAAGAACCTGCTGTGGCCTTCATCTGGCACTGCAGGACCGCAGCAGCTTCGGGGACTAATGTCAGGGGGGTGACCCCCCGGTAGGGTCAAGACATGGTATAAAGTGATATCAAGATGTTGACCAGACTAAGGTTGATCGACATAAGGTGGCTGACATAGGCCGACATACCCTGGCGAACATATAAAAGATATGTCGGCATAATCTAGTTCCTTCATTTATGTAGGAACGGCCAGACCGACGTACATTGGTTGGCGCCAGGGAGTCGACATAGGGTACTAGCGTGTGACCAACGGTCATATACCAGTCTCCAAGTCAATGCTCTAGTCTCATCCCTGCAATCATGGAGAAGATCATCGTTGTCATACAAGCACGCCCTAAAGTGTACAGTGGATAGTTGATACATTGCAAATGTATCTATAATTTATGATGTTCCATGCTTAGTTTTATCCACTTTCTTGTGTTTTGTTCCAACTTTGGAGTACTTTTCATATGATTTCTTGGACTAACCTATTAACAAGAGCCACAGTGCCAGCTGCCAGTTTTCTGCTGTTTTTGGTCCCAGGAAAGTCAGAAAATGAATATTCTCGGAATTGGACGGGACAAAAGCCAAAGTGCCTATTTTTCCGGAAGTCATCAGATGCCAGAGTACGAGACGGAGAGGGGCCAGGGGGCCACCACACCACCTGGCCGCGCGATCTAGCCTGGCCCGCGCTAGGGGGTGGTGTGGCCGCTCCCGGCACCCCCTCGGCCTCCCCTTCCGACTATAAGATGCCCTCTGGACGTAAACCCTAAGGACCCGATCAAAAATCCATGAAAGAGTTTGTAGCCGCTGTCATCTCCATCCCTAGATCGGGAGGGATCTGAAGCTCTTCCCAAGACTCACGGAGGGGAATTCACCCTGGAGGCCTTCTTCATCACCATGCAAGCCTCCGGTGTGATGCGTCAGTAGTTCATCCTTGGACTACGAATCCATGTAGTAGCTAGATGGTTGGTTCTCCTCCTTTGTGCTTTCATGTCTAGATCTTCTGAGCTCCGTTCATGATCAAGATCATCTATTTGTAATTCTGCATGTTGTGTTTGCGGCGATCCGATGGATATTGAGATGTTATTTCAGATTGATTATTGATTCTATCATGTCTTTGTTATTTGTGATCTTGCATGCTTTCCGTTGTTAGTAGCTATCTTGGCCAAGTAGATGCTAGCAACTCCAAGAGTTAGTATTTATGCTCGATAGTGGGTTCATGCCTCTACAGAAATCTCTAAGGTACTAGATGTGTTGTTGCTACTAGGGAGAAAACAACAATCATTTGTTCATAGAACAATCGTATTGTTTACTTTACATGCAGTTTGTAAAGCAATAATCTATTGCTTCCAACTTAATACTGGAGGGGGTTCGGATGATAACCTGAAGGTGGATTATTAGTCATAGATGCACTTGGATGGCGGTCTATGTATAATGTTGTAATGCCCAATCAAGTCTCAAAGGAGTCAAGATGATTAGTATATGCATGTATTGCTTTCTCGATGTTTGTCAATTGCCCCGTTGTAATTTGTTCACCCAGCATGTTATCTATCTAAGGAGAGCCACCTCTAGTGAACTATGGATCCCGGTCCTTGTCTTTTACACACAATCTACAATCTTTTACTTCTTTGTGTTTACTTTCTGCAAACTTTTACTTCTTTCTATTCGATATGTTTAATCCTTTGTTTTCCACAAAACACGGTGAGATTGACAACCTCATCGCAAGTTGGGGACAAAGTTTTGTGGTTGTGTTGTGCGGGTCTCCATGTTGCTACTAGCACCGGTAGTGCGCCCTGCCAAAGCTTAGCTAGTAACACCTTTGGGGTGTTTCCTTGCTCCTACTGGTTCTATTAAACCTTGGTTTCATACTGAGGGAAACTTGCTGCTGTGCTCATCATACCTTCCTCTTGGGGTTCCGAACGAGCCCTACATCAACACCGCACCAGCACTTTTCTGGGCGCCATACACAGATCCATCAAGCATTTTTCTGGCGTCGTTGCTGCGGAGTCAAGGACATCTTCACAAGGGGAGTCCCTCATAACCAATCTCTTTACTTTGTTATTTTTGTTTTGCTTAGTTTCTTTTTTTTTTGCTTTGTTTGGTTCTTTTCTTCTTCAAAAACACAAAAAATTAGTTTTACAAGTTTGCTTTCTTATTTGAAAACCTAAAAAATTGACTACTCTTGAAAACACTAAGTTGTGTGACTTCACTAGCACCAACAACAATGATTTTATGAGCACACCTATTGCTCCACCTGTGCCTGAAGATACTTTCTTTGAGATAAAACCTCCTTTGCTCAATCTTGTTATGAGAGAACAATTTTCTGGTATTGGTAATGAAGATGCTGGTTCCCATCTAAATAACTTTGTTGAACTTTGTGAGATGCAAAAGCATAGGGGTATAGATGGTGATATTATTAAGCTAAAATTGTTTCCTTTCTCTTTGAGAGGAAAAGCTAAAGAATGGTTGAATTCCTTAACTAGGAATAGTATTGATTCTTGGACTAACTGCAAAGATGCTTTCATTGGAAAATACTATCCACCTGCTAAGATTATATCTATGAGAAGTGAAATAATGAAGTTTAAACAACTTGATAATGAACATGTTGCCCAAGCTTGGGAAAGAATGAAATCTTTGATTAAGAATTGTCCCACTCATGGACTGACTGCTTGGATGATCATCCAAACTTTTTATGCAGGATTGAACTATTCTTCAAGGAACCTATTGGACTCTGCTGCTGGAGGTACCTTTATGACCATCACTTTGGGTGCTGCAACAAAACTTCTGGACAATATGATGGTTAATTATTCTGAATGGCATACTGAGAGAGCTCCACAAGGTAGGAAGGTAAATTCTGTTGAGGAAACCTCCTCCTTGAGTGATAAGATTGATATTATTATGTCTATGCTTGTTAATGGGAAAGCCCATATTGATCAAAATAATGTTCCTTTAGCCTCTTTGGTTGCTCAAGAAGAGCAAGTTGATGTGAACTTCATAAGAAATAATAATTTTGGCAATAATGCTTATAGGAGTAATTTTGGTAACAACAATTATAAGCCATATCCTCCCAACAATGGTAATGCTTATAGAAATCCTTATAGCAATAATAGGAGTGATCCCTCTGAACTTGAAGTTATGCTTAAAGAGTTTATTAGTAAACAAACTGCTTTCAATAAAAATATTGAGAAAAAACTCTCTAATGCTGAAAGAAATATAGCATCTTTGGCTGAAGCTCAATCTTCTTTGAATAAAATGGCTGCTAAACCTGAAACTAATGAGAATCCCTTTGCAACTACTAATGCCATACAAGTAAGAATTGATGAAAATGTTAGACTATTATCTGAATTACATGCTAAGTGGGAAAGAGAAGATGAAATTGCTAGAAACATTAGTGTTTCTACTATCACCACCACTAGTGTTGAGGCTAGTAATAGTTCTACTACTTTAGATGATAAATTTGATTTTGATCTTGATGGTTGCAATATCTCTGAAGTTATTAAGTTCCTACAAAAGCTTGCTAAAAGTCCTAATGCTAGTGCTATGAACATGGCCTTTACAAAACACATTACTGATGCTCTCATAAAGATTAAAGAAGAACAGATGAAACATAAAGCTTCTATTCCTATCAAACAAGAAGATGGTTGGGAACCCATCATTAATATGAAAATGAATGACTTTGATTTCAAAGCTTTATGTGATCTTGATAGTAGTGTTTCTATTATGCCTAGAAGGATTAATGATATGCTTGATTTGCCTCCACTTGAAGATTGTTATTTGAATGTCCCACTTGATGATAATGCTAAAAAGAAACTCATGGGGAGTCTTAATGATGTTATTATTATGGTTAACAATGCCTATGTCCCCGTTGATTTCTATGTTTTGGATGTTGAATACAATGCCTCTTGTCCTATTACTTTGGGAAGACCTTTTCTTATAACTGTTGGTGCCATCATTGATATGAAAGAGGGCACCATTAAATATCAACTCCCACTCAAGAAAGGTATAGAACACTTTCCTAAAAAGAGAGAAAAGATTTCTTTTGCTTCTCCTATAAAAACAAAATTTGTTCTTAATGCTTCTTCATTTGAGAACACTTGATTCTTTTTCTTGCTTCTTATGCCTAACTTAAAGGCGTTAAAGAAAAGTACTTATTGGGAGATAACCCAAAAGTTTTAGATGAGTCTTGGAAGTTATTACCTCTGTAATAACCGCTCCTTATCCTTTTTATTTGCTTTTTGTGCCAAGAGTAACCTCTAATGAGAGAGAAGTAATGATTGGGAAAGTTGCTGTCCCGAAACAGATTTCTGTGCTTCACCGTAAACATTCGTGTAAAATCTCTGAACGTCTTTTTGAGGCGTGAATTTTTGTGCTTCTGCCCCAGGTTGTTATATAACTTTCATTAGTTCAACACTTTTTGATTTGAGCAACAGAAGGTCTTCGAAAAAATTCGTCTTTACCTGCTGGTCTGTTTTGACAGATTTCTGCCATTTTTTGCATTTGCTTCTTGTTGGTTCCTTTTTGAGTTCTTTTGGGGAACTGAGCTTTTTGAGGGAAGTGCTACAGTAGCTAGTGTTCTAATGGAATTTTATTTGGTGTTAGAACTGAACCTTAAGACTTATTATCTTGAGTGCACTAATGTTGCTAATAAAGATTGTGTGAAGTTTTGTATGAAGGACAAATTTCAGGTGTATGGAAGGAATGAGTAATCAGATGAAGGATGGACTAAAGCTCAAGCTTGGGGATGCCACGCATGTCACCCCAAGAAATATCCAATAAGTACAAGCGTCAAAGCTTGGGGATGCCCAAGGCATCCCCTTCTTCATCAATAAAAATCCCAGGTTTCTTCCAAACGCTTCATTTTTATTGTTTCATGCACAGTTGTGTTGTTCTTGGAGCGTCTTCTTTTTTGTTTTCGTTTTGGTTTTTCGTTTGCTTGGTTTGCTTAGTTTGCTGAATAAATTGGTTGGACCCCCTCTTTCATACATTGGTTTGCAAATAGTTTGGTTTGGTTTGGAAAAGAGTAGGAAAGTTCATGCCTATGTGGTAAAAAGAGCTCGTTTTTGACTGTGGCTTGTGCTCTATCATGCCATGCTTGATATTGTTTTGGCTTTATGCTTATTATTCTTTGCTGTAGCATGACTTGTGATAAACAATTGAGATTTCTTAATGTGCCTTGGATGAATCATGCGTTGTTTTAGCATATTAAAGCATAGTATAGTGGTATTCTCCTTTGATGCTTTATTTGGGTTGACTTGGCGCATGGTCACACCATGTTATGACTATCTCAAGTCACCATAGACTTTATGATCCTTTAGTTTTCAACTTGTAGTATCACTTTATGCTTTGATCAATGATGTTTTGTCGCTCTGCATGATTATGGTCATTATTGCTCTCTTATTTTGTCGCTCTCAGTCTTTTGCTAGCCTCCACAACAAAGTATGAGTTCCACTCATGCATCTAACTCCCCAAACCAAGTTATTCCAAAGAGTCCACCATACCTACCTACTAGCTTATGCTATTCCAAGTATATTCATGCTTTTGTTTACCTTCCAAATTAAACTTGTTATGAGAAAACTAGTGATTAAAGCTCTCACGAACTTGATGACACACTTTACTTTTTGCATCTAATAAACTTGAACCATTGGGTCCTTCTTTGTTGCGTATATGCTTGCGCTTTATAAGTTGAAATTAGCAGAACCATGTTTCATGGGGAATGCTTTCAACATTGCACTTGTACTTTGTACCCCGTTGATATCGTGTTCTTTTGCTTACGGATCCTGACGGTGTGAAATAAAAGTGGAACTTGTAAGATCACGGAGTTTGTATGTGTGTTAGAGAAACGCCTGGGCCGCTAGCCTAAGCCATGCCTAATCATGGTGGAAACTTGCAGCATCACCATAATGAGCACTCTATGAAGCATCCTCAATAAAAACCTATGCAAATAGCAAATAAAAAGATTGCTAAGATGCTCATTGTCTGCTTGCCTTGTCATTTTGATTATGGGAAAGCTCCCGTATCATGTGCAAGGGGTACCCCGTTGGCGGTTCTTTATGATACACATGTACTTACAATGACAAGAGCTTACTCATGACTAAAGTTGAGTAGCATGAGGATCGGTCTTCGTAAGTAAGGGGCATGAGATTTCAGTTTATAACTTGTCAAGCATATCCTCTTAGTTGCGTCACTTTAACCTTAATCACCTTAAAGATGCTTATGATAGGGGCAATGAGAGTTGAAAGCTATAAGTACCATAATTTTTGGAAGCTCTTTATGAGACTTGAATCCCTACTTCCTTTTACAAAGGCCTTTCTTCCACCATTATATTGAGTCTCCACCTTCTATCTTTATGCACCTACTTTGAGAGCATAGTGGTCATTCTTAGTTCTATGTGCATTGTCCCAAGACTAGTTGATTGATGCATAGCTTGTTATTGCTTGTTTTAAACTATTGTATCTAGTCACTCTTATGAACTTTGAAGGTGTCCTATGCATTTATATTTGCTACTCTATTGAGGGACAAGCTGAATACTTTTATGCTATGTTTTCTTTATGTGAAACAAACAAACGTCTTGCAAAACATTGTTATTCATGAATCTTTTGTTTGTGCATTTTCATGTTGCATCATAGTTTCTTTGCTTATTGCTAGAACTTTGTCTTTCATGTTATGATTGAAGTACTATGATCCCAGCTTTGAATGTTTTACAAATACTTTTGAAGTCTTTGATGGTGCATGTCACCTTAAAAATTATTCTTTCTTTTTATCACTTACCTACTCGAGGACGAGCAGGAGTTAAGCTTGGGGATGTTGATACATTGCAAATGTATCTAAATTTTTTGTTGTTCCATGCTTAGTTTTATCCACTTTCTTGTGTTTTGTTCCAACTTTGGAGTACTTTTCATATGATTTCTTGGACTAACCTATTAACAAGAGCCACGGTGCCAGCTGCCTATTTTCTGATGTTTTTGGTCCCAGGAAAGTCAGAAAATGAATATTCTCGGAATTGGACGGGACAAAAGCCAAAGTGCCTATTTTTCTGGAAGTCATCAGATGCCAGAGTACGAGATGGAGAGGGGCAGGGGGCCACCACACCACCTGGCCGCACGGCCCAGCCTGGCCCGCGCCAGGGGGTGTGGCACTCCAAAGACCCTCGATCCCCTTTCGACTATAAGATGCCCTCGGGACATAAACCCTAAGGACCCGGTCAAAAATCCACGAAAGAGTATGTAGCCACCGTCATCTCCATCCCTAGATCGGGAGGGATCTGAAGCTCTTCCCGGCACCCTGCCGGAGAGGGGAATTCACCCTAGAGGCCTTCTTCATCACCATGCAAGCCTCCGGTGTGATGCGTGAGTAGTTTCATCCTTGGACTACGGATCCATGTAGTAGCTAGATGGATGGTTCTCCTCCTTTGTGCTTTCATGTCTAGATCTTGTGAGCTCCGTTCATGATCAAGATCATCTATTTGTAATTCTGCATGTTGTGTTTGCGGCGATCCGATGGATATTAAGATGCTATTTCATATTGATTATTTATTCTATCATGTCTTTGTTATTTGTGATCTTGCATGCTTTCCGTTGTTAGTAGCTATCTTGGCCAAGTAGATGCTAGCAACTCCAAGAGTTAGTATTTATGCTCGATAGTGGGTTCATGCCTCTAGTAACTGGGAAGTGAGAAATCTCTAAGGTACTAGATGTGCTGTTGCTACTAGGGAGAAAACAACAATCCTTTGTTCATAGAACAATCGTATTGTTTACTTTACACGCAGTTCGTAAAGCAATAATCTGTTGCTTGCAACTTAATAAGAGAGGGTTCGGATGATAACCTGAAGGTGGATTATTAGTCATATATGCACTTGGATGGCGGTCTATGTATAATGTTGTAATGCCCAATCAAGTCTCAAAGGAGTCAAGATGATTAGTATATGCATGTATTGCTTTCTCGATATTTGTCAATTGCCCCGCTGTAATTTGTTCACCCAGCATGTTATCTATCTAAGGAGAGCCACCTCTAGTGAACTATGGATCCCGGTCCTTGTCTTTTACATACAATCTACAATCTTTTACTGCTTTGTGTTTACTTTCTGCAAACTTTTACTTCTTTCCATTCGATACGTTTAATCCTTTGTTTTCCGCAAAACACGGTGAGATTGACAACCTCATCGCAAGTTGGGGACAAAGTTCTGTGGTTGTGTTGTGCAGGTCTCCACGTTGCTACTAGCACCGGTAGTGTGCCCTGCCAAACCTCAGCTAACACCTTTGGGGTGTTTCCTTGCTCCTACTGGTTCGATTAAACCTTGGTTTCATACTGAGGGAAACTTACTGTTGTGCTCATCATACCTTCCTCTTGGGGTTCCCAACGAGCTCTACATCAACACCGCACCAGCACTTTTCTGGGGGCCATACATAGAGCCATCAATAGTCTCCATCATACCGCTGACTACACTTGTACCTGGCTATAGTGGCCAGGCAGCGTGACAATGTTTAGGTGTGGTGAGGCCTTGTCCCATCGAGGACAATCCGGACGCGACCGGGCGACAAGACGGAGCACCTGGCGGGCCCTAGCGAAGACTTTGGCACCATAGTTGGGGACTTTTCCCCTGACTCCCGTGCCCAACCTTGTAACCTAGGAACTGTATATAAGGTGACCTAGGACCCCCAGGGAAGAGGTCGACCGGTCGTTCATTCATTTCTCCCTTGACACTTAGAGAAACACTGAGAGAGGAGAGTGTAGTGGGCTTCTTCTACCTCTCTCCATACAACTCGAGGAGCGCCACTGTAGCTACTCATACAACTCGTGATATAGAGACATACATGCAGGAGTAGGGGTCTTACCTCACCACGAGGGCCCCTGAACCTGGGTACATCGTTGTGTTCTTCTACGTGCGGTCTTTACCGCATCCTCTCTCACCGGATCCTCCAGCGTCCATCGGCCGTAACTTAAGGCTTTCCATGGCATATGTTGTGACACCACCATGACAATAAGACATGGTGTGGTGGTTCCATGAGAGGTGCTGGTGTAGAGCAAATCTTGATTCTCGTGCGTACAGTTGTGGAAAGCAAAGCCAGCAACAATGTCTTGCGCTACTTCTACAGTATAGGTTACACTGAGGTTACTACATCACGAGCTTTTGAAGGTGGGTTTCGCGTTCTAGTTACACTAAGGTGGCTAGTTCATCGTGACCGTCACTTCCACCAACGAGATGGACAAACTCCATGCGACCGACGAAGCAATGCAGGTCACCCCTGGAAGGCTGGAATACAGCTAAGAGCAAGTACAATAGTGGCCTACAAACCTGCTGACTAGCATTTTTTATCTATGTAGAGGAGAGAGATAAGCAAAAATACAAATTGTTAGCTCTCATGCAAGAGCCGGCTCTACACTTGCTCCTAGGCAAAAACATTAAATGATAGGAAAGAGAAAGAGAGAAGATAGCAACTAGTACTAATCTAAGAGTTAACCTTATAGCCAATACCAGTATCATACAGCTCTTGATGACATGGTAACCTCGTATAGCCAGCTAGTATTCTCCATGCTCTAATGGAAACCACAGGTCCCTGCGCTGCCGACAATTACAATGATGTCGTTTCAGCTCTTACCTCGTTCTGTGAATTTCTAGTGCTGTAAGGGTGTGTTTGGTAATAGGATGAAGTAGAATGGAATGTCATGGTTCCATTCCTCCGTAATGGAACGATTACATTCTCATGTTTGGTTCGGAAAAAAATGAGTAATGGAACGGTTCCGTTTTTGTTTGGTTAGGACTAAAAATGTGGAATGGAATGGCAAGAATTTGGTTCTCACCACTTTCATAGTTATGGTAAGGTTACCACTAGCATCTGTGCATGTATAAATTTGCTTTTGCATTTTCTGGCTATATCTTTTTCAAATTTCACCAGCATTTTATTCATACCATTTGACATGGAGTAGGACCTAGAACAACTCGTTGCTAATTGACTCTAGCATCTGCACATAGAGATTGGCAGCAGCGGCAACAAAAGCTAAGCATCGAGCAAAATCAGGGAGAAAGTAGGCAAAGTCGGAGAGAACCGAGCCAAAATCGGATTGGACAGGGACCGATTGCCTGATTCCAGCCGCTGTCCCGCCTGATTCTTGACGCTCCCGCGCATGCGAGCCACCACCGCTGTGCTAGCCGCGCGTCGCCGCCGCTTCTTGTTCCCGCCGCCACCATCCCACCTGCTCTCCTGCTAGCCGCCGCCTCCTAGCCTGATTTCCGCCGTCGTCGTCGCATATGCGAGCCACCGCCTCGCCTTGTTCCGGTTGCCGCCGCGCCGTCAGTTGGGAGAGACAGAGAAACCGGAGGAGAGGATAGGACTGGGTCGGTGAGAATAGGCCAATTGTGTTTTTTTTCAGTCGACTCGGTGACGCTTAGCAATCGGTTCACCCAGATTCGACCGATTCGGTTGAACCAGTGCATTCCGGATCCAGTGGGTATATTCCGTTCAAAGGAACCACTTAATTCCATTCTACCTTCACAACCAAACACAAGAATTGGTTCTAGGTGTAGAACCATTCCATTACATTCCACTTGATCCCAGAACCAAACACATCCTAAGAGTACCTGTCGGCTTAAAATTTTAATGCTCTTAGTTAGGTAGTGTCGACAACTCAACGGAGACCGTAAATATGCTGCAGGCTGCTGCATCTCTCTAGGCTAGGTAATTCAACTGGAGTCGTCTTGAGTCTTGGCTGCTGGCGCTGCTGCTCTGCCTCGCTCGTGTCAAGTGGTGGTGCTAAAGCATTGTAAATCTTTGGGCTGCATATGTCTATGTGTCATTGCGCTGATATGATGGTCTGTACTTCTAACAAGTTGATGAACTGGTACGAATAACATTTTGATGCTATTTCACTGTTTATCTGACTTAATTCAACCAGTATTGTTTGTACCCGGTATTGCCCTGTTTAATCATTGGCACTTAATGTTATGCCACCATTTCACCGTGATTTTGACTTAATTCAACCAGTATTATTTGCACCCAAGAGTTCTATCAAGGCAAATGAAGCTGGCAGTCTCATATGATCTTGGTCTTACAACCACTAGACTTGTCACCTGTACTCTAATATGAAGTGCAACTATGTAAACAAGAGTTTAAATTAGATTTGGTTAGGGTGCGTCAGGCCAGGGCAGTAATGCAACACCCAGACAATGCTTGAGGACCCCAGTAGCAAGCTACTGTGGTGGACCCTCCCCACAAAAAATAAATTTAATACCGTTGTGGACACATGATCCACATATCAGATATTATACTGATAAGAACAGATACTAGATCTTAGCCAAAAGACCGAGAAAGGTACAAGTCTTCCCGTGGCACTGCCCCTCCTTTTATACGACTCTCCCGGGTCCCTTCCCTCAGCGCGGGCGAGGTGGGACTAAACTCGGTGCGTGCTCTGTGTGACAGTGTCGTACGTACCAACGTAGCTGGGCTCTCAAACAAACTCCCCAAGGCCCAAAACGTGACCCCTTCTCTGCGAGCAAAATCTAAAGCCCAAAGAACACGGGTAGGTGCGGAGGAAACAAACCGAGAGCCCCTCATCAATCGAGAAAAAAAAAGGAAACTGCCGAGAGAGCTCCACCGGCTGCCCCATCTCCGATGGCCGCACCGCCGGCTCCGGTGCCGCCGGCCACCGCTAACTCAGCGCCGGCGCATCCGCAGCCGCCGCACAAGGCGCCGCCCTTTTCCCAGCCCCCCTCCACTGCCGGCACCGTCAAAGCAGAGATCCCTCCGGCCTCCGTCTCCGTCTCGACCGCCCCTGCCGCCGGAGTCGCCGCCGCGGGAGCCGTGACTGAGGGCTCCTCGTACATCATCAGCATCCCTAGTTACTCAGGTGAATCCCTCTCCCACCCCCACCTCCAATCCCCCGCGGGAACCGGCACATCGCCTCTTGCAAACGCTAAGACCTAGAACCCTAGCTAACCGAGGGCTCCGCCTGCAGCGTGGTTCTCCTACGAGAGCGTCAGCGACACGGAGCGCCGCCTAATGCCAGAGTTCTTCGAAGGGGAGGTCGCCGCGGCGTCTGGGTCCCGGGGCCCTGAAGCCTACAAGTACTACCGCGACACCCTCGTGAAGAGGTTCCGGGCCAGGCCAGCGCGGCGGCTCACGCTGACCGAGGCCAGGCGGGGCCTTATCGGCGATGTCGGCTCCGTGCGCCGTGTTTTTGACTTCCTTGAGGAATGGGGGCTGATCAACTATGGTACTTCGGCACCGGGGGTGAAGCAGGGAAGAGACAAGAGGGAGGAGGTGGCAGCATCTCAGCCTTCATTGCCTGCTGGGGCGACGATTTCCAGGAAGCTTTGCATAGGGTGCGGCAGCGTCTGCCGCTCTGCCTATTTCACCTGTGAGAAGGTGAGTGATTTGCAATTGTTTTGATTTATGAGTAAGATATGTATGTGGAAACTTGCGTTATGGATTAGGTTATATGTTGCAACCATTTATATCTGGTTAGAATCATCTTACCTCATCCATATGATTGTTTCCAATCGGCTATAACTATCTGTTTCGTTTGGACCCTTGTAGAAAGCATGGATTGTATACTTCATTACACGATGTAACTGGTGGAGCAATTTTTTACCTGTAGTTATGAGTTTGCCCATGTTGAGAAATTTGTTTTCTTGGATTGGAGATACTCCGTCCTGGTGGGTCACTGGGTTTGGTTTAGCTGGTTTGATATGTTCCATAGAAAGGGTGTTCGGACAGATGAGCAAACAGGCTTGTTGCTAAAAGGTTAATGATGTACTCCGTATATGTTTTGTTTTGGTAACTGGCAACTGTCATATACACTAGCACGGAGAATGTGTGTTGCTACGAAAAAAAACTAAAACGGCAAGGATTAGGCCATGGGTAAAGGGACTGTTGAAAGAGCCTTGGTTCCTTGCAACCATTATGTGGTTCAGGCTAGAAAAAGAGGGTGAACAGATGATATGAGGAATAGGGTTTCAACTTGTATTGTGATGGCTCGTTGCCACTCTTGGGATGGCTGTGAATGTAGAAGGATTAGCAAGGCTGCTTCATAATTCGTTTTGAACTACTCCCTCCAGTTCACATAAACGTGTCACGAACTGGAGGTGGAGAGTATGTCATAATCATGCAATAAATACATGCAAACAATATAGTAATTGCATCCATTTCATGCATGTATTTTGGATGAAAGTGTTATTAGCTTGTTGTCTATTTTAATTACAGAAGAACGTCTTCACTTTTGCGTATGATCAGGCGGATATAAGTCTCTGTTGTAGATGCTACGTACGTGCCAACTACCGGCCTGGTCTTACACCAGCAGACTTCAAGAAAGTTGAAATTAGCGAAGATGCAGATTGGACAGACAAGGAAACTCTTCACCTTCTTGAGGCTGTCTTGCATTATGGAGAAAATTGGAAGAAGGTTTCTGAACATGTTGGTAGTCGATCAGAGAAAGACTGCGTTGCTAGACTCATCCAGTTACCTTTTGGAGAACAGTTCATGGGATCCAAGGAGCAGAAATTGCAGTTTGAGACTGATGATGACGTTACTGATGAATCTAGAGCAGAGATCTCAAAACAGCTTCGTCTCACACCACTGGCAGATTCAAGCAATCCAATTATGGCTCAGGTATGTATCTTTGTTTTTACCTTAGTTGCTAACTCCCTTGATTGGTACAGCAGTTAAGTATTCAAAACTAATGATTGGTAATAGCAGGTCTAATCCGTGCCTATAGTGACAACACATCTCTTTCACTTTGTACTTGATGAAATATTAACATGTAATGACCAGTTTGTTAAAAGAATGCTATGGTAATTTGTTACAGTTTTTGTATAGCTACACATATGTGGATGTAACACCTTGCTAACTCACCTGGAAGTGTATACCTGATATACCTTAGTCTTAGTTGTATATCTTGAGCATGCCACCTGCTTCTACGTGAAAGCAAAAGCTGCAGATCATAGTGGCCATGAAAATCACGTTTGCCTATTGGAACTGGAAAAACGGTTTTGTGTCTAAGAAATGTCACCTGAGCTGCAAGTCTAGAGCATTACATTTATACTTTGTTATTCATGTGAATAGATGGAAAACACCGTACTTGAATATACTCAGGTTCTGATGTAGTATAAGTTATGTTCCTTGCTTCAGACATCAAACACTGAGAACTTTAAAATTGTTCTGACAAAGAATTAAAAAAAACTGAATTTGTTCTTCATAGAACTTTTGCACATAAGTGTACACAAAACAAGTGTACATGTTGGTCTCCACCATATCCTGATAGCTGCCTTATTCATCTAGTTTGAACATAGAAAATTATTGATGGGGCAAGATGAGGAACTGCATTGTTTTACCAGGTGTCGTTCTTGTCTGCCATTGTTGGCTCAGGCGTTGCGGCAGCAGCAGCTCAAGCAGCTATCTCTGCACAATCCCAGGTTGATATGAATGACAGCCTGGTTGATTCTTCAATCAGCAGCACCAAGGAAGAAGGTAGCAGCTGCTCTCTAGCCCATATGAGTCTGACATGTTCTTTGGCAGCTTCTGTCATATTGATGTTGCATTGTTGCTAAACATACTGCTTTGCATGTCACTGTGCAAACTACTCCCTCAGTCCAGAAATAAGTGACTTGAGTTTGTCTAAATTCGCATGTATCTAGACACGTTTTAGTGTATAGATACATACCAATCTAGAAAAATCCAAGTCACTTATTTCCGGACGGAGGGAGTATGATAATTCACAGGCATGTTGACAACAGTGTCCAAGTAATGTGCTAGGAGCAATAAGCTCAATCATAATTGGTCTATATGCAAATAAGAGTATATGGACTTGTATCCAAGTTTCTTGTGTGCATGAGTGGGCCTGTGAGTGGGCAAAAGTTTGATGAACTTCCTACTTCAAAATTCTTGTTGCTACATGCTGAAATGTATATCTTGCTGCTTAGTTCATCACCTTCTCCTACAAATATTTGTTGCAACTGTTCAAAGGAGCTCCCTTGGCCTAATTAGTTTCCTCTGCAGAATCTCCATACACCAATGGGCTTTCAGCCAACGATTTACTCAAAGAGGCATCTGCAAATGCACAAGTGCAACTTGAAAAGGAACAGAAGGATATAGAGCAATCTTTATCTGACATCGTGGATGTCCAGGTACCTTTGCTGGGGTTCTGCGATGATATTGGTAGTAAAAAAATTGGTATTTGTATTGACTTGTTATCTATTGTTTCAAATCCTTTTTAGATGAAGGAAATCCAAGACAAGATAAACCGTTTTGAGCAGAAGGAGCTGCTAATGGAGAGAGAGAGGCAGCAGCTCCATCATTTACGGGAATTGCTCTTCATTGATCAACTTGCAGTTGTGCAGCATCAGCGCAGACCGCACCCTGTGATTGCTGAGAACAAGGAGGAAGAGAAACCAAAACCTATTATCGTCACGAGTTAAATCAAATGGACCTTCTTCGATAGCAGGGTAGTGCTGTGATAATCGGAACTCTGTTCCTCTCATGTCAACAATGGAGATATTGCTGGAATCCTATGATGAACACTAAATTACATTTCTTCTTCTGCTGGCTCTAGAGTAGTAGTATCTTCTATTTGTGTGTAGCATCTGATGTTGTTTATGGTTTGTGAAAGAACTCTTTGTAGTCTAGCTAACGAAAACGGTGTTCTTTGTCAAGTTTAACTACAGGCTATGTGCGTGTTTGTACTACCTTCAAGTGTCAGTAATCAACGCTCAAGATGTGCATCACAATCGTATGGTCCCGTGATAGTGGTACTCGTAAATTAGTTCTGCACATGTTCCTAAGTACTCCCTCCATTTTAAAATAATTGAAGCTCTAGGTTTGTCTGTAAGTCAAACTACTTCAATTTTGACCAAGATTATTAAAATATATCAATACCTACAACACCAAATTATTTTTGTTAAATTCATCATACTTCATAGATTTTGCGTTGTAGATATCACCACATTTTTCTTTAGATCTGGCCAAACTTCAAAAAGGTTTATGATAAACCTATAATTTAAATTATTTTGGATTAGAGGGGTTAGATAATAGCGGGAAAACTCTTCACTTCTTTTTAATACTAGCGATGTTAGATCTGTCACGAAAATAAGTTTTCTTGTAAAGTGGTACTTATATTTAGATAAAAATGGTTCTGCTAAAACATTTTCACCTGCTCTTTAGTTTAAACATTGTTGATTTTAACTTGCCTATATTTTTTTTATTTCGCGAAAAAATCCGCTTATGATTTTGTATGCATAGCTTTCCTGAGCCCACGAGATCCTGGTCATTCTAAATAGATGTGAAACCCAATTAAAACTTGTTATTAGGGTGTAAAACTTGTTAGGGTGTAACCCTCTTAGTGAGGCGGCATATCGAAACTCAAATATGGCGTTATATGAGTAAGAATAGCAATTTTATACATGGATCTGGGTACTAGTGAATACCCTACCGCTCGACATAGGTATGGTGGGATTGTTATCATCGTGGTGTGGAACACGGCAGTACCATCAGGGGTTTCTCGGGTTGTATGCCAGATAAACTGGGGGAAATGGAGACTAGAAGTGATTAACCTCTCAACAGAGGCAATACCCCGCCCCCCCTTTATATACTGGCTGGGGGTGTAGATTACAAGGGATGGCCGGCTGGTGTGGGCCAGCCGGTAGGACCCAGTGCAATAGTCATCTATACAGTGTTATTCCATACAGGTTTTATCGGCTTTATCCCGCGTCGGACGGACGTCCCATCCAACAGTCAGTAGCTAAGAGGGATTCAGTTGTTCATACAATTGAAGACCAAAATCGGTTAATATTTCAGGAGAAACGTGGATGATATAGTCGTACGACGTAGCTGACCTCAAGGTCGTGTAGACGTCCAAACTCCAAGCTCCAAGTGACTAGCACCACAAGTGGCGGTGCCTCGTGACTTTACACGCATCCGGTATAGCGACGTCTACATATAGTGGAGAGAGTCCAGCAGCATGACAATGTGCATATAGTGGAGAAACCCATATCCCCGTATGAAGTTCCAATCTTAGGAACCACATGTGAGGGAGAGAGAAGGAGAAAGAATAGGCAAAGCCATTTTTCAAGTAGGATTGAGGGGAGGGGGCTCCCCTCTTTATATAGGTGGAAGGGAGGCACCACCTCCCTCAAAGCTCCGGGGTGGGACTAAACAAGAGAGAGGAGGTGGAGGAGGCGACCGGCCAGCCTCCCCACATGGGCCCCACATCATGCAAGGCCCACTTGTGGCCAATGGCCACCTTGGCCCTTCCCTAGGGCGCGGCCCCCTCTTGGGCTTCCTCTGGAGAGGCCCATTTAGGTGGGTTGCCCCATAAATTCAATTAAAAATATTTTTTAATATTAATTCATTTAATTAATATTAAATACATATATTTAATATCTATCACTCTGAAACACCTTTCAGACCCCTCCGATCATTATCAGATATCTCTGGAACATTTCCGATATCTCCCCAAAACAGTTTTGATGTTTTCTCTCTTTCCTCCTATGATCTCAGATCAATCCGTACGCGGCATCTACCCTTAAGCGTGACAGCCTATAGTTTTGTAATACACATACATGACCGAGACATCTCTCGGATCAATGACCAACAATGGGTATCTGGAAAACACATGATGGCCCCCATGCATTCCACGAATAACTTGATCGCTCGAACTATGAACGCCGAGTCCCATTCCCTTTGCTCTACGATACCTAGTTTGTCTAAGATCTGATCTTCGGTATTGCCATACCTAGTTCGATATTGTTACCGACAAACACATTTACTCATTCCCAAGATATAACATCCCCGTGACCTAGTCACATGTTTGCAAACTTGTAGATGTAATCTCACTGAGTGGATCCAAGATATCTATCTGTCACTCAGATGTGCAAATCCCGATCTTGATGCATACACCCCAACATACTGTTGGGGTTTAACGCCTGAAAACAATAAATTTTCCTACGCAAACACACCGACTGCTAGGATCTATCTAGGAGTAATGCGGTAACGAGAGGGATTTTCGCGAACTTACCAAGTTGAAGACCAAAAAGCTTTGTCAATGTTCTGGTGAACATGGATGATGTAGTCATATTGACGCTGACCTCATGGTTGCTCTGAACTCGGATGGCTCCACCAGCTTCAGTTCCACCGGATCCATTGACTCCGATGGCTCGAACGACTGGAGCGCCACAAGTGCAGCGCCTCGTAGGGGTTCGCACACATACGATGCTTCACGACAACTCCCGGACTCTGATCTAGTAGAGGTTGTGGAAGTAGATCTCCTGGATCCGGAATCCCCACAGCGCGAC
The DNA here is from genome assembly GCA_023614405.1 of Avena insularis. Lineage (NCBI taxonomy): Eukaryota > Viridiplantae > Streptophyta > Magnoliopsida > Poales > Poaceae > Avena > Avena insularis. The sequence continues at coordinate 206,125,935 of CM042694.1, forward strand.
GGTGCTCCGCGGTGAAGAACTCTCTTGTTCGCACAACCCTTACAGTGGGGTCGTGGTCACAAGAGAGAGAGAGAGAGAGAGAGAGAGAGAGAGAGAGGGGGGGAGAGAGGAGGACACTTGGAGGGATAAGTCTCAAAGTTTGGGATTAATTGGTGTGTTTAAATCCCTCCCTATGACCTCCTTTATATAGGGGAGGGGAGCCCCAAAGTCTAGTGCCTAAGCAATATGGGACTAAAGGAGAAGAGGAGATGGGAGGCCACCTTGGCCGGCCGGCAAGGCCTCCTTGGGCCCCACGTGGGCACCAAGGGGCCCAGCCAGCCACTCCTTTCCTCTCCCCTTTGGGCGCCCTCCCTCTTGGGCCTTTTCCCCTCAGGGAATTGGCCTATTAGGCATGGACTACCCACTAAATCATATTTAAATCATTAAATAAATGTATAATTCAATAATTAACATATATTTACATATTATTTAATTCCTGTTGCACCGGAACTCCTTCCGGACAATTTCGAACACCTGTTGGACTTTCCCGGAACCCTTTCGATTTTCCCTTCTCTTTTCTTTGGTGATTCCTATAATACCAAAACTATCTCCGAGCATTGTCAAACCCTTAAGTGTGTCGCCCTAATGGTTCGGGAACACTCCATACATGGACGAGACCCCTCTCGGACCAATGATCATCAACGGGACCTGTATGCCCATAATGACCCCTATGCATTCCACGAGAATCTTTGTCATTGAACCATTAAACATAGAGTCATATTTCCCTTTGTTACTTTGATACTTTACTTGTCCAAGACCTGATCCACGACATCACCATGTCGGGTTCAATCTCGTTACCTACAAGTATAACTTTACTCGTTTTGAGCTATGTCATCCCCGTGACCTAGTCACACGTTGTAGCTTTATGGATGTCATGTCTCCGAGTGGGCCCAGAGTATCTCTCCGTCACGCGGAAGAAAAACTCCCTCTCTTGACACATACGCCTCTACGTTCCCCTCTGAATAACTCAAGACACCTTTATGATCACCGTTTTACTGAGTGATGTTTGATGCAAACAAGGCACTCTTGGGTGATAGTGATTAAATATGGTCTCATGGTCTAAGGAATTGGTTACTATGTTTTCCAGTCATTGTAACAGTGAACTTCGTGACTTGATCGTGTTACAATTCCTGTGTTGGGTATGTCCATCACTTTCATTCACCTAATGAAATGACCCCATTGTCAATTGACATAAATGTCCATGATCGAGAAACGTCGATCATCGATTGACCAATGAACTAGTGTCTAGAGGATCACTAGGGAATCCGGTGGTTTACATATCACACATGTATTGATGTTCCTATCAATACAATTATAGCATGATATAAAACCTATTATGAACTTAATGAAATATGTCAATAATCTATATTATTATTTGCCTCTAGGGCATATTTCCAACACATACCCCTATGGAATGCCCAATAAACACCTTTATGGCCACCATGCTATGGTGTGACGGTTGATGTGATCAAAGCAGCCTTGGGTGGTAGTGGTTAAACACGATCTCATGGTAAAAGGAATAAGTTACTATGCTTTGGTGGATATCGCAATGTTGAACTGTGTGACTGGTTCATATTGCAATACTAGGGTTGGGCGTGTGTCCATCACATCATTCAACTAATGAAGTGACCTCGTTGTCAGTTGTTATGGTAAAGTCCATGATCGGGAAACCTCGATCATCAGCTGCCCAACGAACTAGTCTAGAGGATACTCGGGACTTGGTTTGTTTATATACCACACACGTATTAATGTTTCCACTTAATACAGGTATAGCATGATACAAAGCTATTATGAACAAATGAGATATTTCAATAAAAACATCTTTATTATTGGCCTTTGGGGAATATCTCCTTTAGGTTGCACCTGCATTTTTTAAACCGAATGACACAGTGACATAGCAATAAGCCTCATACAGGGTAATGAAAGATGTCTTTATTTGTTCCACATGATTCAACTTAATCTGGTGGTAGCCGGAATAGGCATACAGAAAGGATAGCAGGTCACAGCGGCCGTGGAATCAATGACTTGATCGATTCACGACAGAGCGAAGGGATCTTGGGACATGCTTTGTTTAGGCTAGAGTAGTCGGTGCACATACGCCAAGTGTTGTTTTTTATGAGATCCTAATGCATGGCTGAATAGAATTGATAGGATACTCATACCAACAAGTTGTAACTTCTTTTACAAAACCTCATCTAGAGAGAACTCTGAGGTTAAGTGTGCTTGGCTTTGAGAAATTTGAGGATGGGTGACCGGCCAGGAAGTGGATCCTGGGTATGCACGAGTGAGGACAAAGTGCACAGAAAAGACTAGTGTTGGTCCGTGGGGCCAGTCTAGATGTTGGAAATATGCCCTAGAGACAAATAATAATATGGATTATTATCATATTTCATAAAGTTTATGATTAAGTTTTATATCATGCTATAACTGTATTGAAAGGAAACGTCAATACACATGTGATATATAAACAACCAGGAGTTCCCGGTGAATCTCTAGTCACTGGTTCATCGGTCAACAGATGATTAAGGTTTCCTGATCATGTGGCATTTATGAAAGTTGAAAATGGAGTCACCTCATTGGGAGAATGAGGTGATGAGCTATACCCAACCTAAGCATCATGATCCGATCGTGTCACGAAGTTCAAGTTATGATGATAAGAATAGACCTAGTGTCCTATTTCTTAGATCATGAGGCCATATCAATCACTATTACCCGAGGGTACTTTGATAGCATCAAACATCATTTGGTGACTTGGTAACCATAAAGGTGTGTTTAGGTATACAGAGGAACAGTTGAGGCAATATGCGTCAAGAGCGTGATTTGTCCATCCACGTGACGCAAAAGATACTCGAGGGCCCACTCGGAGAAGTTATATCCAATAGTTGCGCATCGTGTGATTTGATCACGGGGATATCACTTGTCGGAACGAGTTAAGTAGCATTTGTTGGTAACGAGATTGAACACAACATGGTGATGTCATTGATCAGATCTCGGACAATGCAAGTATCGAGAGAGAAAAGGAATATGACACAATGTTCATGGTTCAAATGACAAAAGATTCTGTGAAATGCACAGGGATCACATGGCCATCCAGGTCCCTCTGTTGATCATTGGTGCGGGAGGGTCCCTACCATGTCTAGAGTGTTCCCGAACTGTGGGGTATCATACTTAAGGGCTTGATGATGATCAGAGAGTGTTTTGGGATCAGTAGAATCACCGAAGAAAAGAGAAGAGAGAAAACCGGAAGGGTTTCGGTAAGTCCGGAGGAAGTCCGGAATGAGAGGGAATGAGTTACACATCAACGGGGATTGAATAATATGTAAGTGAATGTTGAATATTTATTTAATCATTCATTTATATTTATTCAATAAAAAAGAATTTAAAAGGGTCAAATACCTTAATGGGCCAAATCCGGAGGGAAAAGGGCCCATGAGGGAAAGATTGAAGGGAGGAAGGAGGAGGGGGTGGCCGGCTGGGCCTTGGGCACCCCACGTGGGGCCCACAAGGGCCTTGGTCGGCCGTCCAGCCCTCCCCCTCTCTCCTCTCCCTTGTTTAGTCCCACATGGCTAAGCTAGTTAGCTATGGGGTGGTTTTTCCCCTATATAAAGAGAGGTATTTTGGCAAATTAAATACACAATAATCATTAAAAGGTTCCCTCTATTTTGGGGAGACCTCTAGTTGATTCTCTCTCTCCGGTGACCATGGTCCCAAGTCCGGATCATGCGAGAAGGAGTCTTCTTCACCACTGACCGCTGTTGCTCTGCGGGATTCAGATCCAGAAGCTCTATTTCCGCAACTATTGCTGGATCGGAGGAGCGGGAGTCATCGTTAGGCACCGGACGTGTGTAACTCCTTGTGAGGTGCAACGCTTGGGGCACTAGGAGTCGTTGAATCCGTATGAGCTATCAAGACTTCAACACAACCTTGGGATCGGCTTCGGATCATCTACATCAACCACGCTCTCCCGAGCATAGACAACGCTTTTCGGTCTTCAAGGGTAAGTTCGCGAAGATCCCCTCATGTTACTACATTACTAATAGATAGGTCCTGGCATTGGGGTTCTTGGCGTAGGGAAAAATTTATTGTTTTCATGCCCGAACCCCTACACTAGATATCCTATTAAGCTGGCAAGAGTGACAGCCCGGGCATGAAGAGTTTGGGTGTTACAAGTGGTATCAAAGTTGATCCTCAGATTAGCAAGTGAGCGGGTCAAGGCGGACATGTGGAGCATGGCGCATGGCCCAGTGGACCTGAGATGGCACATGTGCGACCGGGCCTGACGTGTGCCAAGAGGGGACATTCCTGGATTATGGGTGATCGACGAGGGTGTTGATCTTCTAAGGGTGGGTGCATGTGAGATCCTGACGCGTGGCTTAATAGGATTGATAGGATACTCATACCAACAAGTTGCAACTTCTTTTACGGAAGGTCATCTAAAGAAAACTCTAAGGTTAAGCGTGCTTGGCCTTGAGCAATTTGAGGATGGGTGACCGACCAGGAAGTGGGTCTCCCAGATGCGCACGAGTGAGGACAAAGTGCACATAAAAGACTAGCATTAGTCTATAGGGCCAATCTAGATATCCTATTAAGCTGCCAGGAGTGACAGATCGGGCACAGAGAGTCTGGGTCGTTACATTTTTCTTCAACACCAGGACTGGGTTTGCCAACCAATCCGGGTGGAACACCTCCATTATGAATCCGGCTGCAAGCAACCGGGTGATATGTTCACCTATGTTCTTCCTATTTTCTTCCGCTAAGTGGCGCCATGCTTGCTTGACCGGCTTCACATCCGGCTGGACATGAAGTGAGTGCTCGGTGAACTACCTCGGTACACCCGACATGTCTTTTGGAGAGCATGCAAAGATGTTCCGATTCTCACGAAGGAAGTCGATGGGCGCGCTTTCCTATTTATTGTCCAGGTCGGCTCCCACTAGGACGTAGTTGTCCAGCTGGGACTCATCCAACATAATCTTCTTGGTCCACTTGGCCACCTGAATATGCATCTCGTCGGCTGGCTTAGGTGACCCGGCTGGCATATCGGCTTGTTCTAGCGCCACATTTTGCTTGATGATGTGCAACTCCTCCGTGATGACGAGATTCGGCTAGCTTTGAGCTGGCTGATGCGCACTCAATCAACCGCTTGTAGTAGCCGGCCATGGTGATCACCGCCTTGGGACCTGCGATCTTCATCTTGAGGTACACGTAGTACGACACTACCATGAATTTTGTTAGCGTTGGGCGCCCGAGGAGAGCATGGTAGGCGCTAGTGAGGTTGACCACCTCAAACCAGATGGGCTCGCGACAAAAGTTGTCCTCTGATCCAAGGATGATGTCTAGCCAGATTTTTCCGACTGGGAAGCTGTTGGTAGACGACACGATGTCATGGAACATAGTGTGGCTGCTCTATAGCTGGGACTCGGTGATGCCTAGCTTCTCCATGGTGCTCCGGAAGAGGAGGTAGATGCTGCAGCCATCGTCGATGAGGATGCGTGAGAACCGACAAGAATGCTTCTATGACACAAAGATGGGGTCGAGCACCTTTGCATAGCTACCCGGAAGGCGAGCCAGTCTCCCTTGGGCTCTCGAGGTCATGGAAGGCAGCATCCGCCTAGGCCGACTAGGCAAACCAGTCGGTTTTATTCATGAGCTGGTACAACGGGAGTGCTTTCTCACCCAGCCGGCTAACGAATCGATTGAGGGATGCCAGGCATCTGGTGAACTTTTGGAAATCATGGAGGTTCTGCTGGGGCCCCATGCGCTTGATATCACTGATCTTCTCCGAGTTCACTTTGATTCCTTGTTCTAAGATGATAAAGTCGAGGAGATGACCGGCTAGGACGCCAAAGACGCACTTCTCCGGGTTCAGCTTCATCTGGAACCGACAGAGGTTAGTGAACATCTCCGCGCGGTCCAAGAGGAGTGTGCCTCTCTCTTTGGTTTTCACAACCACATTGTCAACATATGCATGTACGTTTCTCCCAATTTGCGTCTGCAGGCATTTCTGCATGCAACGTTGGTATGCTGCACCTGCATTTTTAAACCGAATGGCATAATGACGTAGAAATAAGCCCCATACAGGGTAACAAGTATTTGTTTGATCCACATGATTCAACTTAATGTTGTGGTAGCCTGATACCTTTGATCTGGTTTTACAGATGCAACATAGTAGATTTTTCCCTAGTAGACCTAGGCTTAATCGAACATTGGGAAACAATGTTAATGGACAATAAATGAGACATGCCTATAAGACTTGTTTTACCTTATATTTACCAGACCTTTCTAGTTTACTTTGAATTGTTGGTTGTTGCAATGGATGGAGATAGGCCAAGGTTAAAGATTCACCTGCAGCTGCACGTCATATGAGATAAAGATAATAATACGCACATTCATGTGAAATGATTTAACAAAGATAAGTTTGTGGGAAGCACATCCAAATATACTAAATCCCATGCGATCCACATGCATAGCAATAGTCTTTTGATCCAACCATTACACCACGAAGCACTAGGCTATAACAATTATTAAGTAAAATACAGATCAAAACCTTAAGAAGTGATGTTGTTGGTACTCCCAAGTGGATCCCTAAATGAAAACTGTACTCCCATTGCTATCAATGGGTTTCGCGTGAGGTCGCTGTTCACCACTCATATCACCTCAAGTCTTTACCAATCATTGGGATCTTGGGTACCTACAGGTACATGGATCGAGACAAGAGACAAACATACAAATTTCTATTCAATCACCACACAATACTCCCATGAATTAGATGCACATAATCGCTGCGAGGTTTCACCCCAACCCGTGGCCCATGAGGACTACTCACTCGTAAAAATAAGATCAAGGATAGAAAACATTGTGCAAAATACTTAGATTGAAATCAAATATTCTTACAATGGTCGCCAATTCACAAGGAGATCTCAAGTACAAGATGATAAATATGGCTATGGAGTGGATGGAGGGTAGAGAGGATGAACTATGGTGGTGGATCTCCTTCGGTGGTGTTGTGATGTAATCTGAGAATGACTTCTCTTTGCACGGCACACGGAGTCTCGAAATAAGTAGATGCCTTCACAAAAGTTGTTTCGTTTGACCTAACAGAGCCACCGCAACATGGTATGGGCGGACTATATGGGAGGGTCTTACCCGTACGACAGGTCGCTAATCCTTCTGGAGGATCCTTTTAGACCCCAGTTAACTTGGATGAGTAGGCAACATCATAATCTTCAACAAATGCTCCTGATTTTGCCTTAAAAGTGTGATTTCCTGCACAACACAATTCAAGACAAAGGATTGCTCATCTTTGCAATACTTAGTCATTAGTAGCAATGATAGAGAGATTCTTGGTCAATTGTTTGACTAAAAATGCAATTTAAACATAGAGAAAGATGGCTATTTTCACATCCATCAACTTCCCCAAAGCTCAAACCTTGATTGTCCTCGATCAAGAAACTAACAAAACCATAAAGAACTCAACGTTTAAACAGAAATAATGATAAGCTAAATTTTCTTACGATTGGTAATCGTATGCATCCAGCGCTTCTTCCATTTGAAAGGCTCATCAAGGTTAGATAAGTGCCAAGAGTACTATACAAGATTTGTTAACCCAAAACAATCAAAATAGAGTTTGAATAAGTACAAACAACTAGAAGTGTAACAATCATTCCAATTTCTCTAGTTAACTCCTAGCTTGCTAGGGAACACTAGAATATTTCATAATAGCAGAATTAAGTATGGGAGATCATGTCCTAAGTAGCATAACGGTGAAGTTTCTTATTGATGCCCACGTCAATAGATCATGACAAATACTGTTCATTCATTGTCTTTCAAGAAAATTCATAGAGTAGTAATGAGACCATGCCAAAGACTATTTTGTGTGATTCTTTTTTTCAAAGATAGTTTCCAACAAGGATCATTGAGTGATCTCTTTTAGCAACGGTTTGCACAACCTTCAAGAGTACCAATACTCTTGCACATTATGATAATAAGTGTTACTGTAACACCCCATCATTTCGGAACCAACGAAGGGTAGAAATAGGAATCTACGCATATGCATGCATTCATCAGTAAAATCCCGGTAAATTTTTCGCCAAACAAAAACCCTAAAGAGATCAAAGTTTCTTTCACTATCTAGAGGTAGGAATAGCTCTCTGTAGTGATTGTTATAAATTTTGACATGACCTTTAGGCATTAAGGGGTTTTGGAGGAAAATTATTGGAATTCAAATTTGAAATTTAAAACATTTGGAAAATATTTGGAAAATGGAAGGGAGTAATATTACCTTGTTTTCCAAAATGATGTATTAATATTGGTTGATTATATTATAGATATATTAAACAACAATTAGAACTTAAGGCAAGGAAATTTAAATAAGAAATGAATTCTTATTTATTTTCTTCATTCCATAATAATATTACAAATTGAGATAGATACACCAAGACAGAATATTACAGGGAATAGAATCTAATGAAATAAAACTTTATTAACTTATAAGAATGTCTTTACAAGACTCTTTACAAAAGAATAAGAAGGAGATTACAATGAAAATCTATACTACCTATCTATTCCTATACTACATCTTGAGGATCCAGATCTTGTTCCTGCAAAATAGGATAAACCACTCAAATAGAAATAAAAGGTTAGTTGATTATTTTTACTCTCAGTGGTGAACAGTGAAGTGCACTGTTCTTATTACATCATTGAGTAATTAAAATAGGCAAGTTTCACCAACATGTAGTATCTGTTCTTTTCAAGTAAATAACTTCAATGCCACATCATAAGCCAAGTAGAGAGGGGCAAGTTTCACCAGGACAGTAACCAGTAAAAGGATAGGAAGTGAAAGTCAGTTCACTGGATCTGATCCACAAACAACCAAGCAGCAAGGCAGCTTAGTCATCTAACTGCATGTTTGATACATCCAAAACATATCTACTTTCCCGAACACTTTTGCTATTGTTTTTCCTCTAAAATTGTGTGATTTGGATACAACTAACATGGACTGACGCTGTTTTCAGCAGAATTACCTTGGTGTCTAGTTTTTGTGCAGAAAATCAACTATCAGGAAAAATCCCGGAAAATATGCCAAAAATCCCATTTCACCAGAAGACTCACGGAGCCAGAAGACGAGACGGAGTAGGGCCACGAGGGGCCCACACCACCTGGCCGCGCGGGCCAGGCTAGGCCACGCCTGAGGGTGGTGTTGCCGCCTCGGCCTCCCTCTTCGCCTATAAGTTACCTCTGGACCTAAAAACCAAGGGGGGTTCGACGTTTTTCCAGGAAGAGTTCCGCTGCACCGCCACCACCAGATTCCGCGATTCGGAACCAGAAACTCCATTCTGGCACCCTGCCGGGATGGGGAATTGGAGGAGATCATCGCCATCATCATCACCATCGCTTCTCCATCGACCATCCATGTTTCCCCCATCTACGAGTGAGTAATCCCCCGCTGTAGGCTATGGGGATGGTAGGGATTGGATGAGATCGTTCATGTAATGGCATCAGATTGTTAGGGCATGGTGCCTAGTATCTATTATTAGTGCTTTATGACTTTGTTACAACTTGTTATGCTTAATGCTTGTCACTAGGGCCCGAGTGCCATGATTTCAGATCTGGACTTGTTATTGATTCATTATGATAGTATTGTTTATGGTCTTACCTGCAAGTTGTATACACATATTGTTGTCTGGAACCAAAGGCCCCGAAGTGACAACAATCGGGATAACCAGAGGGAATGGCTTTGATGTGAGGATCACATGTGTTCACAGAGTGTTAATGCTTTGCTCCAATGCTCTATTAAAAGGAGCACCTTTATTGCCAGTAGTTCCCTTGAGGCCCCGCTCAAACGGGCTAGCAGGACAAAAGATGTTGTGTAAGTTCTCATTGCAAGCACGTATGACTATATATCGAACACATGCCTATGATTATCTAGTACTTGGATGCTTTATCTTATTTATCTACAAATGCCCTATGTTTTGATTGCCATATGAATTGTCTTGTCCATGCAACGCCCGTCCATCCATCCCTATGCCTACCGCGCTTTAATCCTACTATCTACTGCAATTGTTACTATTGTCTTTACTTTTACTACTGCTATTACTTTACTATTGTTACTATAAAACTGTTGCTACTGATAAACTGTTGTGAGCAAGATTGTTTCCAGGTGCAGCTGAATTGACAACTCAGTTGTTAAGGCTTATAAATATTCTTTGGCTCCCCTTGTGTCGAATCAATAAATTGGGTTTCACTTCCCTCGAAAATACTGTGATACACCCCCTATACTTGTGGGTTATCAATGTTGTGTGCTGTCAACATAGCAACAACAATCCAAGTAGTCAAAAAGAACACTTAGCCATGGCACAACTACTAGTGATCACATTCTATCTCTACCTTCTCAAGCACACGATAAGAACACAGTGAGCTTGTCCACTTCCCAAATAAATCCACCAGATAGCTTACTAAAGCAACCATCAAATCACCACAGAATGGTGACATAAGGAGGGGGTGGTGCAGGAGGATAGCAAGGACAAGTACAAGGTCAGAGGAGCTAGGGGAGCAAGAACAACACTAGGAGGTGCAGAGCAAGATCAAGCCAGCAACATCAAGCAACACCACCACATCACCAACCAACAAGTTGTGTGGTGAGTTTATACAAAACCATCACAAGCTAAATCTTAGATAAGCATGTGTTGTTTCATATATGATCTTCTCAGAAAACACCCAAGTGGGGTGTATCCATCATAGAAGAAATATAATAAAGCCCAAATAATCAATCTTTGCAAGACACACCAAGATCTCAGCCTGTGCATCACTGGTCTTGGATAATAACACATATTTCTATAGATAATAAGGCATCAGCCTTAAGTGGGAATTTCTGGGCACATCCAATGGATGGTAGCACCTCAAAAACATTTCATCTTAGGGATCTATATTGCACAGCATGGGCTGTCAAATCATTTTATTAAGATCTATAAGAATCATTGTCTTAAACTAATTATCAAGACACACCTGAGAGGGAAACAATAGGTAAAAAACCTTGGTTTCTATTTAGCATAGCCTCAGACCAGCATCATAGGCTTGGTAAAATTAAAGAGTACCACAATCTAATTTATCTAATAGAGTTGTTCAACTCTCAGACACTCTAGAGTACAAATAGAAATAACCCAATATCAGGATCAAGCTTGTGTACCATTCAAATGAAGGTTTCACAAGGATTCATCCTAACCAAGTAGATTCTACCAGGGATTTCATAATCCAATTCTTTCAAAAGAATACTTAATCATTTTCCTAACATAGTATTTAGGAATCATTCTATTTTACATAAGAAGCTATCAACAAGAATGCATCAGTAATATTTGAACAAGATGCCAACTATATGTTCCAGAATGGGAACAAATCCACTCACATCATAGATCAGAGTCATAGTATTCAAAGTTTTCAAGTGACAGTAATTCAATCTTATAGAAGGTTCAATTAACAACTATAGATAGAGCCACTGTAAGTACCTAGAACATTAAACAGCAAGTGAAAACCACACCACTAGAATCAATAGCCAACAACATTAGCACAATATCATCACCACAGGTACTTCTAAATCCTTCATTAACCTCAATAATCAACATAGAGGGATAGAACCTTAACAACACAGATGAACCCTAATTAGGGATTCCTCACCATAGGCAACCACAGAGTTGCAAGGGAGAACCAGAGGATAAAGAGGGATAAACTTACCCGTGGTCCTTACTGAAGTTTAGAAGAGGAAGTAGGAGGGTCGACGAGCGCACACGACGGCATGGGGAGCACCCGAGGGCGCTGCAACCCGCACCGAGCCATGAGGCGGCAGCCACAACCACACGTGCAGCAGCTACGCCATAACAGGCCACCAGAGCCATGGTACAACACCACAGGGCGGCGAAACCCCACATCGCCGACAACCACCAAACCCTAGGGTTTGGGGTGGAGTTAACCTAGACAGGAGAGAGGTCCAAAGGTGGATCAAACAGGACCAGTCGACGGAGCGGCGCTAGCCACCTCGCCATGCACCACGGTGGTGGCCGGGGAGGCCCAGGGAGGCGGTAATCAGGCGGCAATGGCGACACCACGCCGTAGCGGGGCGAGGGAGAACACGAGAGAGCGAGAGAGGTGAGGGGTGCGTACTGGGCCGGTGTGGCCCAGTACCCCTCAGTGGAGCGGGTTTAACCAGCCCAAGTGAGCCTAGTCAGGGCTGGGCTAGCCCAGTGGGCTAGGTCCAGATTTAAAAGAAAAATCTGGGTAATTTATCAAAAGACCAAAATACCCCTAGGACTTAAAAGGTTCTAAGAAATAAAAATAAAAATCCTAAAAATATAAATAAAATACCAATGAACTCACAAAAGCATCCCCTATTCAAAAATATTAATAGAGAGAATTTTAGGTAATAAAATTTAGAACTATTATAATTATGGTGCATACTCCTTTTGGAATTTTATCAAAATATACAAAACACTTAAAATTGAATAAAATTCATTTTTAATATCCAAAAAGGGAGTACTATTATAGAAAAATACCAGTTTGTATTTTTGAAAACTAAATCAAGTGTGATAAAAGTAAATTCTTATTTCCTCAAAGGAATTTTAGTTAAATATTTAAAAGAGTTAAAAATTAAATAAATTCATTTTTAAACTCTTGGAATAATACTAGTTATCACAATAATACTAGATATAAAACTTATATGAACTTAATAGTTCTTGAGTAATACTTTTCTTTTACTAATTAAAAGAAACATAAAACCTTTATAGGGGGTAAAACATGCAAAGAAGAAAGATAATAAATCATTGCATGACATTACTATGCACTGCATATTGCTTCTTTAAATATTGTCCTTACCGGGCAATAATGGTCTTCTGTAGAAACTGGAGCTCAAGGTCTGGTGGAAGTATCCGACTTCACTACCTTGGAGTCACAAGGCAAGTTCACCACTTTCTCATGTCCTTTGAAGAGTCTTTATGAAAGTATTTTAAAATTGTGTGTTATCACCTATGTTCTAAAAGGGACAGAAAATAAATATTTCCAAACAAATGAAATGCTATTATCATCCTAAGTGATGATAAATATTAAAAATTGCAGTGGAATCTAAGATTTCAGCTACAGGACAAATAGGATTAACAACACATGACATCGGTGATTCTAGCACCATATATTACGCATTAACCATGAGATTTGGAATGGGACGGAGAAGTCAGCTGGATCTTCTTCCTTTCGCATGGACGGATGGCCTTATCGTGAGGCTATTGATTTCTCGTGGAGAATCTAGCACATGGATGGGACCCGTTAGTTCCCCGCGATACTGGTGTCTAGATTATCTATGAGGGGTTGCCAGAGGTATAGCTGGTCCTTTATGGGGCTTGCCAGGGGCACAATCGGCTCATAGAGTCTCCGGGTGCCTACCAAAGTTATAGCTGGTCCTATATGGGGCTTAACAGAGGTGGAGCATGTCCTGGAGGAGCGTGTGTTCATGCAGGGTCGTGGAGAAGGGCAGTGATTGGCTTGGATCACCTACTGGGCCCCACATCACGGGATTGTGGACGAGAAAGTACGCTCGATTGTGCAACAAGGAGTTGATCTCTCATGGGTAAAGAAACGCACCTCTATAGAGTGTAAGAATTGTGACATGTTACTCCCTGCTCTGGGAAGGAGCTATGAACACGGCAGGAAAGGAACTCCATGAAGTTCTAGTCAACCTGTGAAGTTTAATGGGCATAGTTTTTGATAATAAAATCAATCTTTGAAGAAATGTTTACCAAAACTGCATAGTACCAAGGACTTATAATCTGAGGTGGTAGTTAGAGCATCAAACTTCCCACCTTGCATATAGTGAACTTGCTGGGTAACATTGTTACTCACTCTTTCCTTTGAACCCCTTGCTAGACTTTGAAGGCCAGCAGAATGACCAGATGTAAGGTACGGAAGTCCAAAATGACGTCTACTATGAAGAGCCGAACCTATCTGGTGGAATCGAAGGGGTGGACTACGAGATACACTATGGAGCTGAAGACAATGAGTCAGAGTAGTTGTCAGGACAGATTGTAGTTACCTAGGTGGAGCCGAGCAGCACGAACCCTATAGAATAAGCTGTTGAGCTCTCGTTTTTCTTATTGTTGTGTCTTTCATTCTTCTGCCGAACTTATGAAATAAGTGATATGGTTTGTAAGTTTGAATCACTTGAATTCTCGAACTTCTGGTATTGTAATAAAAATAAGGTGTGTATGTTTGTAATATGGACCCGCAATGTTTCTGTCGTACCACTCTGAGGGATGTGATATTTACAGAATGGTGTTTTGTGGATGTCATGTGAATGACTATAGTATACTACACATGATGTGGTATGTTGGGTCACCGCAGTTACCCATGTCGTCAACTCATAGCCAAAATCACGGGTTGTACCATTGATCGTCCATAGGCTAGTGGAGTTGTTGGCATCCAAAGGTGTGCATCAAAATATATAAATGAACTTTAAACAGTATCACATTTTGATCCATAATCATTTTAGCTTTGGCATGAATCACAATTACCACTAGACTTCATTTCAATCAAACAACTCCTTTCAAGAGTGCCATCAAGTCTATCAATATATCTATGGGGTTAAGTATCTTCAAAGGTAGACTCTTAAGACAATCACTCAACATACAAGTCATAAATTAGAGACTTTTTATTGTTGTACTTGTTTGGCAATATTATTTCCAAGGCAAGCCTCGGTTAACTACAAGAACTAGAGCAAAAGCTTCCACAACTAATTACGCATACAAACAAAAAGCTTTACTCTAACTATTTTGAATTACTCCCACTAGCATAGCATCTTAATAAATCAGCTAACTAGGATAAACATTTCAAACTTCTAAAGCGGGAGACATAAGACATACCTCTCATGAGTGACTTGATGATCCTCTTCCTTATGGGGATGTGTTCCTTCAAAACTCAGATCAAATCACTCTCATAATAATTATATTGAAGTAAAGAGGCAATAGGAAAATCCACTTTCATGAGAAAAAAGGAAAAATATTTTTGTATTTTTGAGGATGGGGATTAAAGAATAGAAAAGACTTGCGACCAAGCAAGATACTAAGAAAAGAAAAGAAACAAACAAAAGAAAGGAAAACAAAAAGCAAAAGGAAAAGGGAAGTTTTGGAACAAGCAAAACATGAGTGTTTCAAAGCTCGCATGGAGCTGGAGTACAACCTTGTTGGGGGATGACCCTAGGTAGGGTCAAGCAGAGGTATAAGGACAAGGCTCGCCGAGGTAAGACTAGGCCGAAGCATGAGCTGGCCGAGGTATGACAGGGCCGACCGAGTTGCGGCCGGGTTACCCTAAGCCGGACAACACCGACAATACTCAGCCGACATATGTGTTATGTCGGCACGATTAGTAAGTTGTTTCATCTTTGCAGGTACCAACTTGGCTGAGTTATCCTTATCGAGGCCGAGTCAAGAGTTGGCTTGCTCACGTCCAAGGTCAACGCTTTTCTCTCTCCTAAGGGAATCTAGGGAGAGACAAGTGCTAGCGACAAGAGGCAGAACGACAGAGATAGAGAAGATCATCACGGGTGTGACAGTGTATGGCCCCAACAATTAGACAACATGTTCTCTGCACCATTGCGATGCAGAGGCTGGCGACAGACGAAAGGAGGGCACCGAGTTATTATTTTGGGATAAGCATATTCGTAGGATATCCGGGCCACGTAAGCCCTATTTTTAACCTAGCCACCCCTTTATAAGGTGATCCAGGGCCTCTGAGGAGAGGGTCGTTCATTTGGCTAAGGGAGAAACCCTAGAGAGAGTAGAGAGAAGACGCACTTCATCTCCTACCTCTCTACGATACAGGTCAAGGAGCACTTGTAATAGTCAGATAGATCGTAATATAAGATCCAGTGCAGGAGTAGAGGTTTTATCTCCATAGGATAGCCTCGAACCTGGGTATATCGTGTGTTGAGTTCTTTGTTCTTCGTATGTAGATCCACTACACTATCCCTCCTCGGATACCACTAGTGTACATTGACCCCATCTTTAGCCTACCCATGGCATCTGCCGTGACACCACTACGACAGTTGGCGCCCACCACGGGGCAACACGAAGAACAAAGTGCAATAAGTGCAAGAATCCCAACAAAATGATGTTGATCTTCTAGAAGAGGCAAGAGAGTTGGCATTTTCTAGATCTGCCATATATCAGTAGAATCTTCGATGCTATCATAGCCAGAAAGTGAACCCCTAAGTTTTTCGGGAAGGAGATTTAGTGCTTCGGCTAGTGAAACGCATTGCCGGCATGCACAAGCTATCACCTCCATGGGAAGGACCATTTATCGTGAGCAAGGCACTGCACAATGATGCATACTATCTTATTGATGCTCAACCACAGGAGAAGAATAAGGCGAATAGGTCACGAGAAGAGTCGAAAAGGCCATGTAATGTAGCACTTCTTCGTCGCTTTTACACTTAGCTGAAGTGTATGTATCTCGAACTCTCGTATGTCGATTGTATGTCGGCAATGATCTAATTAATGAAACCTCGGCACCTCGAGCGGTAACTTGGGGACTGGCTTAGTAGTAAATATCCCTTTTCTATATTTACATTTCATATGTCGGTTGGCTTAAAATTGCTACCCCTTAGGACAGATTAGTAGTGTGTCAGCACCAAAGGCTAACTCTTCGACTTGCTGCTGTCCAAAATATTGGCTTCATGGAAAGCAAGAGAGACAGCTCGCAAATGATAGACACATGAAAAACGAATAAGGAAGGGAAACTAATCGAGCCGACATTTGTTTTTTGGACTAACCCCTGTATTTACTTTCTTTAATACTATGTCGAATCACTTTGAGCTAATCCTCATTATTTCAAGTATTGTTAATTTAATTTTTTGATCTCGGACTCGTAAGTCGAACGCCAAAAAATGGTAGACGCGAGCCGAGTCATCATATGAGCAAACAAGAAAATGAAACTCGGGGACTTCGCCCAAAAGGGTTCGACATAAAAGCATAGGGTAGCAAAATAAATTAAATTGTATCATACGTCTTGCACCTGGCATACCGGGGATTTAATGAAGTTTAATGTTTATGTGCTCAAGGAGAGGCAGTAGCCGGGTCATCAGCTGGAGGAGGAACAACAGCTTCCTGATTAGCAACCTTGGCTTCTGCTTCCTCTTCCGGGTTAGCTTCCGGATTCTCTGGATCTTCCTCGTGTTCGTGCACATCCTCTTTGACATATTCATTGTCGACCTCGTCGAGGAAGCTCGACCCTTCATTCCATTGGTGGATGTTGGCATACTAAATCAACGGATAGGCTCGATCTTGGTGACGCTGGATGTGGTCTAGGTCAGTTGTCCACCACGAGCCAGTGCACATGTTCTGAAGAGTATCTAAGTGGATACCTTCACACCACGACAACACGAAAGAGAGGGCTATGTCGGCATCAGCACGGGGGGCAGATTCCCTCCACAAATTGAGTTGCGTTTCGTAATCCATCAGTTTCTCGGACAGCTGAGCGACCTTCTTGGGGGCGGTCTCCGATGTCCAGAGAACGTGGAAGACTTGGATGGCAGCATCCAAGAGCTCAACCCCGAAGACCCTCGTGGGTGTGAAGCTAGCCTTGAGAACAACCAGGAGTTCATCAATGTCATATTCTTTGGGGAGAGGACCAGCTTCGGCTTTCTTCTCCTAGAATTTGCTGATGGCAGTGGCGGCACAAGCTTTTGATTGGGGGAAATCACCTAAGAGAACAAGGAAAGAGACCAAGTCAAAGGAAATAAATCAAGTCAAATGGGAGATTTTAGCAATAAAGGAAAAAATGATAAAAGTAAGCTTACGAGCCACGATGCCGCTGATCCGAGTCAGCTCAGCCAACCAAGTAGCCTGCTTCTTCTAGAGATCCTCAAGTGTCGTGCCCATCGACTCAAATTTTACCTCGGCCTCTTGGAGAAGCTCCTTGTCTTTGTCGAGTTGGCCGGTGAGTTGGCTCTTCTCCTTGGAGAACTCCTGATCTAGCCTGTCCAGCTCAGTCTTCTGGAGTTGTTTGAGGTTTTCATTCTCGGCACGGAGCTGAGAGATCTCCTTGTCTTTCTCTTTTAGCTGGGTCTGATGCTGCCCTGCTTGTTCAAGAAAATGAAGCGTCAATTCACGCATGGATATGCTATCTTGAAGAGACACTGCAATGATATTTGACTCGACCGAGCCGAGGAATAATTACTCACCAAGCTAGAAGGGAAAGGTGCCAAGGATAGGGAGTAAGAGGAAAAATACCTTCTAGCTTGGCCACGCGGTTTTGCAGCTCCTTATTTTGGGCCTCCACTTCGGCTGGAGAAATCTGAGTCATAAGTTAGCTCGGCAAGTCAAGAACAAAAGAAACAAAACTAAGGGCAATAAGGCAAAGAATTACTTTTCTTCTTCAGCTCCGATAGCAATGCCTTATGCTTCCTGGAGAGCTCCTTGTGCACATCGAGGAGCCGCTGGAACTCGGCAGTACGCCGATTGGTGGTGATCTGAAAAGAACAACTGCTAGTCATTGAGTAATTATGATATTCGAAGCTACTAAAGATCCGAGTCAAGTAAAACTTAACCTAGCTCTAGCTGGCTAGACATTCGAAGGAACTAAAGATTCGAGTCAAGTAAAACTTAACCCAGCTCTAGGTGGCTGGACATTCGAAGGTACTAAAGATCCAAGTCAAGTAAAACTTAAACCGGCTCTAGGTGGCTGGATATCAAAGCTCTACTCAAGATTCGAACCAAGTAAACTCGATCCGAATCTAGGTGGCTGGGGAATCAAAGCTAACAGGACCCTTTGCCTAAGTATTGATAGCTTGATTCATATACCTCAGAACTAAAGAAACTAGACAATTGCGTAAGATTTATGCTAAAAGCATCCGGCCGAGTAATATATTACTCCCCCGGAGGCTCGGGGACTAGAGGTTATGTACACATGTACTTACACAAGTATAAAAGATATAGTCAAGAGGTTTACCTCCATCATTCGACCAGCATCAGTAATAGCTTTGCTGGCAGTATACATCCTTGCACCAATCTCTACAAGACCGAACTTCTGAGGATTCCCAGAGCTAACCTCGACATACTCAGTGTCATTCTAGTTCTCAGCGTATTCAGCGAGTGAGCCGAGGCTTCCACTGCTGAGAGTCCGAGTCAGGACTAAGACTTTCCCGAGAGCTGCTTGTTGGGCAGCCTTTGCAGTGGCGGGGCTAGTATGCAATGTGATCTGCTTATCCGAAGTAGAGCCAGAAGCAGCACTGCCTTGCCGCGTCATAGAAGCAATGGTGGGTTGTCGATATCCAACCGCTGATCCCTTCAGCACTGCCTTGGTCACCTTGGCAGTCTTCTTCACCTTAGCGGCCGGTTTGGCCCATTGCTAGGAGGTTGTTGACTGAGAGTCGGCTGCCGAGGCTGGCGCACGCCGAGATTGTGAAGCCGATGGATATTTGGCCCACAGGCTCTGCCAAGGCTAATCATATCGCTGAGTCTTGGGAGACTCAGATGATGTTGGTGGCTCTTGCTGTTGCTAGCTAGAAACTGATGCAGAGGTTGGTTGCGATCGAGGCTGAGGCTGAGGTTGAACTAGTGCCGGAGTTTCTAGCACCTCGGTAGAAACTATTTCGGCACTGGCATTGCCGGTGCCACGATCTTCTTCTTCTCTTTCGGGGGCAGAGAAGTCACCCACTGGTCCGACATAGCCACGTCCTCTATGGCACCCCTCCACCTGTGCTGATGTTATCCTCCTCCCGCCGAGATGGACTGTTATTCGGCGCAACAGGGGAGTTCTCTCGAACAGGGCTAAGAACGGGAGCGTCATTACAAGGAGGAGAAGGTGGTGCCTCGTGGATGGGAGAGGCGATGCTAGAGCCGCTCTAGGAAATATCCATGGTGGCCCTGCCGAATCAAATAAAGAAAAGGATCAAGTCAAATAAGAAAGAGAGAAACAAGAAATATAGGAAAGGGCAAATATGAAACACGGCTACACGAGAGTAACCCGGAGAAAGGTATTTACCCGGACACAACTGGAGGAGCTTTGGGCTTAGGAGCCTTCAAGGTCATGGGCTCTTGCCAGATTTCTTAACCCTTTTCCTTGCCCGGGGAGGTTCGGCCGGCGGAGCCGAGGTCACATCTCACTTCTTCACCACTCCTTGGCCTCCCACAGCCACCGGAGGCATGTTATGCACATGACCAGCTAGGTTAGCTGGAGTGGGATTAGTTGGATAGGCCTATGATATGGGCATTGGGTTAAATACCTCGAGAATCTCATAGTCATCATCATCGTCATCATCTGTCCAATCCTTTAAGATAGAAGTCTTACTGGAGGATTGGCCGGAGCTGGAATCTGGAATAGGCGTGAACTCCTCATAATTCGGCTCCTCTGGATCCGAGGTCTCCTGATCCTTGCCCCAAGTAAGGACAGGGGTCTGGGTGTCCTCAACTGTCTGCTGAAGAAATTTCTGTACAAAAGAGCGTATGAAGGTCAAATAAGTAGTATGGGCTGACATAAAGCATAACTCGGTAAGATTCACTCGAAGGACGTACCTTGGGAACAGGCCTATCTCGGCTGACGGGCTCCATCCCCCATTCCCATTCCTTGGCCATGTCCATATTGAAGATGGACTTGACTCGGCGGTGGATCTGAGCATTGGATAGCTCGACCGAGGAAACTCGGTTGGGATCGAGGTGATTGCTCATGTAGCAGATCTTGTGGCTGCGTTGCTACAGCAGGCAAACTCGGTTGTAGATGAAGGTGACCATCAGGTCCTCGCTAGTTAACCCGGCATCCTTCAGCTCGAGGATGCGCTTCGCCACGAAATTGACGAGGGTATTTCTCTTCTTGGGGTCAAGGTCCCAATTTTTCCTAGTGGGGACACCGACTAAAAATGCGGGAAGCCGAATCATGTTGTTCGGGGTATTGTTCTTCCTGTAGAAGAACGTCTTTGCCCACCCTTTGAAGGATTCAAGGTCGGTAATCCGGGGGAAAATAGAACTTTTCTGAGGTGTAATGGATGCCGCCCCGCACCGAGTTAGAGATTTCTTGCTAGGAGGAAGCTCTTTGTTGGGAATGACATTGGCTCGTATCTGGAAGAATTTGGCCCAGATTTGGACATTGGGCCAAAGGCCGAGGTATCCTTCGGTACAAGAGGCAAAGACGGAGAGAGAGGCAAGGGTGTTTGTGGGGAGATGATGAGGTTTCAGACCAAAAGTTTGGTGAAAATCCTTGAAGAAATCACTAATTGAAAGGCCGAAGCCACGAGTGAAGTGGGCAACAAAAACAAAGAACTCACCATCCTCAATGACGAGAGCTTGTTCATCACTGGGGAGGCGGAAGCTGACCTCCCGGGGAATCCGACGCGTACGCATGAGCCAGTCAATTTCCCTCTACATAACATTGGAGCTGGCCCAGGCGCCACGCTCGTGGACGGTCTCGCCCTCCTTGTGTTCATCCATGGCAACCATGTCCCGCGACATCTCTAGATCTCCCTCCTCTGAGGCGGAGCTCGATTCAGGGGGGAGAGGCACGGATTGGCAAGGCCCCGTGGTGGCGGTGATGAGCGGCGCTGTAGTGAAGTGAGGAGAAAAAGAGAGCAAAGGGTCAGCACAGTCGCTTGAGCAGAGAGCAGCAGCGGCGCAAGGAAGAGGATGAATAGGAGGCGAGAGCGGCGGAAAGTGACTGAGGGTTTCCCCTGCTCCCCTATTTAACCACACATGATCGTGGGTAGTGGGATCGGATACCCCCACTAGCCACACGATGTTGGCGTGTATTTCCTTAACTGACGAGTGAGATCGTGCCACACTCACGGTTACATAGTGCGAAGGTGAAACAGCGCATCGAGGCCCTACACTTATCGAGGAGGCACACCACGATGTGATGGGGTGCAGTAACCCCTGAGAGCGTGTGGCAGTAACTATTGCCACATCCCTTAAAATGAGGAAAAGGGGAAATGATTACTCTCCATGTAGGATACGAGGAGGAGTACACGAGAAGATAGGCATCTAAGAGGGATACCCCGGATGCAATGCCATGACTCGGCCAACAAGATATATCTCAAAAAGAGCAAAGCAATGTCAAGGTAAAATACCTAGTCACTAAGAGGTGCAGCCGAGTTAAACTCGATATAAGCTAACATATATGTATGTTGGCAAGATAGACAAAGATTCGGATGGTTTGAACCTGCTGTGGCCTTTCCAGCTAAAGCTGCTCAGACCGACTAGCTTCGAGGACTAATGTTGAGGGGATGACCCCAGGTAGGGTCAAGCCGAGGTATAAGGACAAGGTCTGCCAAGGTAAGACTAGGCATGAGCTGGCCGAGGTATTAGAGGGCCAACCAAGTTGCAGCCAGGTTACCCTAAGCCAGACATCACCGGTAAGACTCGGTCGACATATGTGTTATGTCGGCACAAGGAGTAAGTTGTTTCATCTTTTCAGCTACCAACTTGGCAGAGTTATCCTTATCAAGGACGAGTCAAGAGTTGGTTTGCTCACGAAGGAGAGAGCCATCCCAAGGTCAGCGCTTTTCTCTCTCCTAAGGGAATCTAGGGAGAGACAAGTGCTAGCGACAAGGGGCAGAATGACAGAGATAGAGCAGATCATCACGGACGTGATAGTGTCTGACCCCAATGGTCAGACATCATGTTCTCTGCGCCATTGCCAGCAGAGGCTGGCGACAGACGAAAGGAGGGCGCCGAGTTACTAATTTGGGACAAGCATATTCGTAGGATATCCGGGCCACATAAGCCCTAGATATAACCTAGCCACCCCTTTATAAGGTGATCCAAGGCCTCCAAGGAGAGGGTCGGTTCATTTGGATAAGGGAGAAACCCTAGAGAGAGTAGAGAGCAGGATCACTTCATCTCCTACCTCTCGATACAGCTCAATGACCACTTGTAATAGTCAGATAGATCGTAATATAAGATCCAGTGTAGGAGTAGGGGTTTTATCTCCACATGATAGCCTCGAACCTAGGTATATCGTGTGTTGAGTTCTTTGTTCTTCGTGTGTAGATCCACTACACTATCCCTCCTCGGATACCACCAGTGCACATCTGGCCCATCTTTAGCCTACCCATAGCGTTTGTCTTGACACCACCACGAAAAACCTCATTATTACACAACTAGAAATGCTTAGGGAACACATCCTCAATCTCAGGCTTTTGCAGTCCCTTTTGTTGCTCATTGTGGTGGTGGTGGATAATCTCCCAAGTTCCATTGGCTGCTCCAATTGGTGAACTAGGTTGAGAGGTTCGTGGTAGCATCTCGAAGGTTGATGGAGAGGTTTCTCATATTCCTAATGCTTCCTTCGAGCGAGTAAATATCATCATAGGTGGTGTAGTAGTTTGGTGGCTATTGCTCTTGTTCGGGGACTTCTTGTTCTACTTCCTCATCTTCTCTTTTTTCATCCACGTGTACTTCTTGTTGGGGTAGACTTGCTTCAACCTGCATGTCATAATGCAAACATCCATTCTCGATAGAGAACAAACCATTAGGCAAAGGAGCTAGAATCAAGCGATCGGCTCTAGGTATATCAAAGAAGTATCTACATTTGCTTTAGAAATCATACCACAAGCTTTGAGAGTAGAGAAAATGAGACAGCGAGCACCTGTCAATGGTTGGATATTACCTAGGTTATGATGAGGAGTGCTTGAGTAAGAACGATGACAACTCCTCCTCTGCATATGGGACCACGGGATTGAAGAGCTTGATGATTAAGATAAAACATGAGAAGGCTTCCTAGGTTCAAGTCTTCACGGACGCAGATTTGGGGTCTTATTATTTAAAAAAACGCTGTAGGGGCTTCCCTTACCGCATTCCTTTCAAAAAAAAACATGAGAAGGCGCCCAAGTTTGGCGTCAAGTTATAGTTCGGAATAGGAGCTCTTGCGAGGATCAACATTTCCTCTTCATTGACTCTAGTAAAGTCTCCATGTGACTGCAAGGTGTTAGAAATAACATAGAACAAATAGCGAACAATAGGACATTCAATTTGATTTCCCTTGGGTGTGTTTCCACGGATTGTCTTTGAGTTAAAGTACCCCAAGGGTGTAGGATTAAGAACAAAACTAGTGGAGCGTATGTCGATGGTGTTGTTAACAAACCCAAAATGATGTTAAGGTGTACTCACGGTTCATTAGGCGCAAGGTGATATGATCAAATCCCGGGCTATCTTCCTTAGAGCAGTAGTACGAATTCACCGTATGCGTCAAGGTGCCGAGGAACTCAAGTGTCAAGCGGTGATATGTGGCAGTGTCCTGAAAAACAAAGTGAAGCAAACCAACATTGTTGCAAAGTAAATTGAAATCATAGCCAAGGCCCAGTTTGTTAAGGATATAGGAACACACCCACTTCCTAGACTTGATTTCTTGTCTCTTAAGACAGTTGAAAAGAGTGAGCTGGTACTCCTCAGTTAACTCGATGTCAAGAGACTTGGGGGTTAGCTCATCAACGGGTGGTGTGGCTTGTTCCACAGCCATCGCATGTGTACGACTCCTTGTGTTCATCTAAAAATAAAATTAAAGCTAATTCAAAATTTGATCCAATAGAAACATAGCTAAACTAATCCTCTACACTTTCTACAAATGAATCTCCTCTAAAATCTAAACTAAGCATGTTCATAATAAAGATTAGCTCAAGAACAAGACCTAAGTATAGATTGATAATGGTGAAAGATTGAGCATGGTTTTGATGCAAATAAGTTGGAGATTGGAGGAGAAACATACCTTAGATTGATTGGGTGCAAGGAATTAAAGAAAGAATGAGCAAAATTGAAGATCCAAAGGAGGTGGTTTGGAGTTTTGAGGAAGAAGAAAGATAATAAGTGATTTTAGGTTTAGGTTTTACCTCCTCCCTAGTGCTAAATCATGGTCGAACAGGAGGTACGGGCGGGCAGTATGGCTGGATCCCGCCTGTACCGAGTGTCGTTGGATGTCTGCAAGTGCACAGATCGTTTGTAGCTAGTTTCGAAGTATAGATGTCGATCCCATAGGGAGCCCAAAGGTAAGTGTTTATGAATGAAGTCTCTATCACACTCAAAGTTGTCATAGGTCTTCGAGTGAATTGACTGGAAGTGTGGAAATGAGAATGGAATTTTGATTAAACTGGATGTATTAAATAAAATTAAAATATAAACTTCAGAAATAAAAGGCATAAAAGTAAAGAACAATTTGATTGTTTGTTGTTTTCTGCAGATGATGAAGAAGGCGCGGGGAGATACAGTTCATGGTGATAGTGACTGTGCCAGGAGGAAGAGTGGTAAATGTAACAATTGTAATCTTATAAATATATGTGTAGGCGAGCAACCCATAATTAGCAGGAACTCCTCTTGGTAGATTTCATCCCAACTTCAATAATCCTACTAGTCTATTACCAAAACCATGGTCAGACACTAGACGATTAAGACCCTTTAGGTTGCTTAGCAATTAAGATCCTTGGACCGGACTAATGCAATAAGCATGGTGGTTCCTCGTTATCCTCGAGCCACTAGTTTTCCATTGATATCCCCATGTCACTCGGGGGTCGCTGGTCTGCTAGCGAACAAGATCCTATCTATGTAGAACAAAGGATCATGTTGTCTGGGCCCTTAATTAGACAATAAGCATTAGGCATCCCACAGATAGTCAAGCACACATAATATAGTAACTAAATCAATCACAAAATAATGGAAAATATATGAAGGCCCATCACATCTCACCAATCCCTTACATATCCCATGCCCAAGGAACTTACTCACACATGAGAGAAGAAAGCATCATCAATATATTAAATAAAGGGAGTTCTTCTCGATGTTACCGTGGAGATCCATAACGAGAATAGAAAAGTAATCCAACACAATTCAAGATAGGAAGAAACAATCTCAAACCCTAATCTTGCAAGGTGAAGATCTCTCTCTCAAGTACAAGTAATGGCTATGAGGGTGTGATGGCTAGGAGGTCGAAGATCGTGGAGCGAGATGAAGAACGTCTTCCCCTTCTTCTCTGGATCTCTTCTCTCTCCTTTCTAGATGGGATGGCGGCTGATGTGTTATGATTTTGCATCTGGCCTCTTCATGGAAGTTGTCCATTTTGACAAGATGGAGGCAGTGGCATCTATACGGCGGGAACTATATGGCCGGAAAAATGTTCTCGCCTTATAGTTGCTCACTAAAGCGTCTATCTGCCTCCCTTGATTGCTTCCAAAGAGAGACTTTCTTGTTTTTGCCTGAATATTGTGTTTCCCTTGTTAAAACCTTCTGTTGATGTTCAGAACCTGAAACACACATTAAAAACCAAGTTTTCTTTGCTACCGAAGTTTTAGCGTTAGGTAAAGCTAGAAAACAATCAAATCCAGAAGAAAACTATCAATAAATACCATAAAAATATGTCGAATCTCATAGCTATCAACTCCCCCAAGCTTAGATGTTGCTCGGCCTCGAGTTACAAGAAAATAAGGAAGAATAGCGGAGATTTGAGACTGAAATAAAAGAACTTACAAGCTCGAATTGGTGTCAAATTCTTTTCTTCACAATTCCTGCAATCTTAAACATGATCATACAAGTATTCACAAGATTGCATTGAGTTCACTTCCTAACCACGTATATCTTGCTAGCAAATAAATCATATGCCCGAGCAAGTACCAAAAGTTTAGCTAGGAAAGTGAGACAAATTCTTTTGGTGTCTCTCTTTGTTGAGAGATGAAAACTTTTTTGCTCTTGTTTCTTTAATCAATTAAGAGTGCTCAAATTGGCACCAAGAAAATTCAATTTAACAACAACTCATCTATTCCCACGTCAAAATTTCAAGACTCTCAAATCACCTTTTTCATTTCCTTGCCTTTCAAAAACTTCAGCTCTTTCATAGAGAAATCATGCCATTGTTTTTAACATGTTAATTGGGACTGTGTTGTGCACTCGTGACCATGCCAATAACTAATTGTTGAGCAATAGTGGGTCATAAGAGTACTACAACTTCACTTGGAATGTGAAATCACGAAGAGACTAAAATTTTACCTGTCATAGTATTGCTGCTACAGACGTTTACATAACTCAATATCCGAAATCAAGTAGTTTCCCACATTTAGATTGTTCATTGGCCAGCGGAGTTAATAGTTCCCCATGGAGCATGACAGTGTTGTAGTGACACACGTAAAGCAATATCTTACGGTAATTATTAGAAAAAGCAGTGGCATAATCTCTACTACTTCGAAGCATCTATTTTATCAAACAATTTCATTCAAGGGTTCCATCGAGTCTATTTACATTAAGCTCAAATGGGATGGAGTAGTTCAAAAATCAAATCCTTTGGACTAAACATGGACTCAAGTCATCTTTTGGATGCTTTTTCTTGTTGTAAAAGTGTAGGAAATATTTTTAACCAAGTTCATTGCTCATTGTTTCAAAGCTAAAAAGGAGACACTAGCAAAGGAATAGAATTTATAGGATAGAAAGCTAAGTGGGGAGTGACTCTAGTGCAAGCGAGTAAATAATTGTAGGATCAATTAAAATTGCAGAAAAGGTGATGAAAGGAATGTGATACCTCCTCTTACTTGCTTCGTTCTCGTACTTGAGTCGAACCCCCTCTATATTTCCCTATTGCCAATTCACCTGAAATTGAGCAATCTTCGAGAGAAACAAATAAACAAATTTGCAATAAAAGTTACAACTAATTTTTTTTGTATTTTTGGTTTAGGAATGCAAACTGAAAGTAAACATGTAATTTTAAGAAGTAAAATAAATCAAAATAATAAATAAAAGTATGAATGCAAGATTTGGAGGCTTTCAAACCTCCCCCAAGCTTAGGCTATTGCCAGGCTCAGTTGTTGCCGTCATTCGGCGGTTGGTGCGGATACTTCTGGTACTAGTTGGGGAAGTTGGTCATGAAGTGACTAAAGTTTTGAGTTAAGGCACTCACATCTTAATTCACTCCTTATAGAGTGTGGTCGATCTCCCCAACATGCTGGTTGAGCTACTGAAATTCTTGATAGGGACGTAGTTGAACCCCTGTTGCGGCTAATTGGGCCATGGGTCCCAGGATCCCCCTGCTGCTGCTGCTGTCCCTCCCAAGCAGGGTTGTCTTCCTGCTCTTGATCCTCCTCATCCTCATCTTGCTACTCTCCTTCTTCATCTTCCTCTTGATCAGTCTGGAGTTCCGCCATGATCTACATCACTTGATCCTTGGTGAGGATCCAAGTGTCCTGCTCCACAATCGAGAAGGCTTGCGGACAGGGAAACGGAACCTGCTCAGCCTGTGCATCACCAAGATAACCAAACTGATATGCTTGAAGCCTCTTGTTAGCTTGGTAAACACCAAGGAAGCCATAGGTAGTTAAATACTTTACATCCATGAGTTTGGAGCCATCAATAGGTTGCATAACAGGTAATGTAATATTCAATGCATGGGCAAGGTCAGTTACCAATCCACCAATGCGAATGTCACCTTTCATCTTGCTGCTCTGGTGACGCAAGTGCTGGATGAGTAGAGCTGCATGATTGGGGCTTTGCGGTGCATTGGGAAGAGTGCCTTGGTGATCTTGGCCATGTCGGCATTGGCCATGGAGCCGGTATCTCCTCTTCCCAGCAGTGTATTGGCGAGGAACAAGGTGTAGTAGCGAATTATTGGGTTCTGAATGGTGGACATCTTCTTCTGGTAGAATTACCTACCACCATTAACAAAATTAACCTCCCAAGTTTCTCCACTTGAGACGCTATACAAGTTTGTTATAGTTGGCTCCCCATCGTGAGGGAAACCAAAAACATCACAAAATTGTTGGAAAGTTATTTCATAATGTTGCTGGTTTATGGTGAAGCTTACCGTGCACGCATTACCTTTCTCCCTGTGGTCATCGTAGAAGGAGGCAAGGAACTCATAGGTGATTTCGGCATAGGTATTGTGGCTTGCATAGGCGAGTAGTGCTAGCCTTGAATTTGCACACATGAGGTAGAAATCCGCCCTCAACCCTGGCATGGTGAGAAAGCTATCACCGGCCCAACATGTGGGAAACATCCTCCTTGATGAAACTATGGCCAGCTTGGGGTTGAGCTCGGTCTGGTGCCCCGAACTCTCGCCACGTTGGCGCTTGCTCTTGCAAAAAATACTACCAATTTTGTTCATCTTGATGCACTAAAAAATTCACCATGAAACCTTAGGCATATAGTTTTTACATGATATATGAACGATTCTACGTGAAAAATTTAATCCTAACGTGAGAAATCAATAGGAAAAACAAAATAAGCTTGAGTTCATCCACTAGATCAATGTGAGAGTTTCAACCATGGAATTCTAAAAATAAAGCATGGATAGGGAGAGAAACATACTGATCTGTTGATTTCCCCACTCAAACAAACAAAATCCGCGAAGAATCAAGAGTTCTAGTGGGTTTTCAGAGGTTTGGAGAGAGAATTATGAGAGAAAAAGTGAGGAGGAAGAAGAAACCTAGCCGCCCGTCCCGATTATGAGGTTGCACCGAACTATACGGGCGCAACTATACAGGCGGGATATGTAGTTCCCACCGTATAGTTGCGGCGGCACCGCCAACTAGGGTTTCTTTATGCCAGAACACAGCTATACGGACGTAACTATACGGTCAGATCATAATGATCCTGCCGTATAGTTGATCGTCAAACCTTCTGTGTCCTCAAGATAAATTTTCTAAAATAGGCATCGATATCTATACAATCAGAACTATATGGCCGGAATTTTTATTCCCTCCGTATAGTTGGTCATTAAACCATTAGTACCTTTGAGAAGAAATTCGACAAAGATATCGATATCTATACGACCGGAACTATACGGCTAGATTTTTTATTCCCACCATATAGTTGGTCGTTAAATCCTCTGTACCTTCTAAAAAAATTGTTGATGGCAAATATATCTATATGGCCAAACTATACGGCCCGAATTTTTATTCCCGCCGTATAGTTGGTCGTTAAACCTTCAGTATCCATCAAATTTTTTCTATTTCTTCGAGAATACCTTCTTATCCTGACACTTAGCGAAACACCTTGTTTTTTACAGTAAAAATTGTCGACCAATAACATCATGTATAGAGCAGGATTTCTAGTACTACCTAACTTTTTCTCCTTAACTAGAGATTTAGTTTTTAATCTGAACTAAATGATTAAGCTAGTTTTTGTAGATAAAACTCAAACTTTTATTTATTCTACACTTGTTCGATCAATGTTTCTACTACTTTTTGACAACTGCATCTTCACGGGCGCACTTCCGCAAGAATGTCTGTGAAAAAGTTGTAAGAATGCGATGAACATTTTATTCTTTAGTTTATTTTATTGATGTGATGGGTTGACACCCATTAAGCATTTTATTAAGAATGGTTGAATAACCCAACCCCTTCTGTTCTCGAATTCTTACCTTGGGTTGCCCCTTATCAAAGGCACTTACCACATGAACTCATTTTGCCGGTGGAATATATATTTCTCATGCTTCTAGCTTCTTTGGAAAATACCAGATGATTTCAGCATCATAGACATTGAAGATTATTTTCCCTCAACACAACCAACTGATGCTCCTGCAGTACTAAGGAAAGGTCTTCCAAGTATTATGGATAATTTTTCATCCTCTGGCATCTTAAGAATAATAAAATCAGTGGGAATAACATGCTCATCTATTCTAAGTAGAACATCCTCAATCATACCAATGGGTTGTTTAGTGGACTTGTCTGCCATCTGTAAAGTGATAGTAGTAGGGGAATACTCTCCTAATCCTAACTTTTTATAGAGGGAGTATGGCATTACACTAACTCCTGCACCTAAATCACACAAGGCATTGTGAATATCAGTTTTGCCAATTGAGCATGAAATAGTTGGTATTTCGGGATCTCCCGATTTAGACAGTAGCTTCCCATTAGCAGGATAACTAGTCACCATGGCAACAATTTCAGTTATTTCTTTATTTATACTAAGAATATCACGGGGGAATTGAGAATAGGTGGGAACTTTTATTGCATCTACAAATGGAATTTCTAGACGAAGATCACCAAGTGCCTTTTTGAAAGAATCATAGATTACCTGATCCGGTGCTTTCTTTTTTCGATCTGGATAAGGAAGCTTTTTCTCACCTTTCTTATTCTTGTCTTTTACCTTTTTTTGGGGGGGGGGGGGGTCAGGCTCTTTTCTTGCTTTCTTTTGTTGTTGCTTATTGCTTTTCTTCTTTTCTACTACAACAACTTCATCTTCATTGCTTGTCTCCTTTTCTTCTCTTGGATCAACCGTCTCTGCATCAGAGTCATAATGGTCATCATGTGCATCATTTTGGTCCTCCTTGGTTTGATATTGTGTTTCTTGAGTAGTTTCATCTTGAGGATCCACCAGTGCATCATCTTCTTGGCTTGCTTTGAGCAAGGCTTTCTCCTTTCGCTATTTTTCAGCTTCATATTCTGGTGGTCCTAATGGTCCTGTAACAACTGCACCTCTTATTGTAACAACATTAGTAGAAACAGGAATATCTATATCATATCGAATAAAAATTTGATAACCAGATTCTATTTGTTCACATTGGGTTTCAATCATACTAAGATACTTGTGAAATAATTTTATTTCTTGGCCAATCTCATCATAATTTTTCGTGAGTTCCGCCAAAATCTTTTTATGTTTTTGAAAATGCTTATGCAGGTTATTATGAGATTTTGCTTGTTGATGTTTTAAATCTTGAAAAACTTTTCTATTTTCATCTTCTTCAGTAAAAACTTGTAACAAGTCTACTTTGTTTTATTTAACAAGTTCAGAAGGTATACCTTTTTCTTTCATTGTTTTGCGTATTTCAGGCATAAGATCAGGATTTATACAAAGCATCCCTTTTTCTAGCTTAGTGTCGAAATCAGGATTGTATATAGAATCATTCTTAGCCCTAGTACACATTAATTCCAAACATGCTTTAACAGTTAAAGTATTAATCGACCCTCCTACTGATAAGTCAAGCAACTCTCTGCTTCGAGTATTAAGACCATGGTAAAATAAATGGCAAATAGTTGATTGAGAATAGCCATGATTAGGAATTCTATTGATCATTCCAAAGAATCTATCCCAGGCTTGTGGGTTGTTTTCTCCCATGTTCTGACTAAAGTTTCCTATATTCTTTCTAGTTTCAATTACCTTTTTAAAAGGATTAAACCTGTTTATGAATTTGACAATACAGTTTTCCCAAAATTTGTAATGACGAGGGAGAGAATATAACCAGTCTAGAGCTTTACCTTTAAGAGACCAACGAAAAAAATTAGACAAGAGAAATCTCTTGGCACACCTTTTGGTCCAAGTGTTGTCATCAAATCGTCAAACTCTCTAATATGTCTTCCTGGATCTTCCCTTCCACTGAAAGCCTTTTCCTACAAATTTTTATTAATTCCACCATCAAATTGATATTCTCTAACTTCAGGGTTAGGAAATTATATTGGTTGTTTAAGGAAAGTTGTGTTTGGAGCACTGTATTCCCTGAGAGTTTTCTCAGGTTTCTTGGGAGTTGTCCTGTAAATGGACATGATTTCCATAAAATCACTCAGATTTTCAAATTCAACTTTGTCTGATCTTAAAAGTTTTTCAATAATTTCTTCACGCCTTTGA
The DNA here is from genome assembly GCA_023614405.1 of Avena insularis. Taxonomy (NCBI): domain Eukaryota; kingdom Viridiplantae; phylum Streptophyta; class Magnoliopsida; order Poales; family Poaceae; genus Avena; species Avena insularis. Next base: position 206,158,514 of record CM042694.1, read on the forward strand.
ATAGCCACGCGCTCAAAATAATCTGGTAAATAGGTCCTACCACAGCGTGTAGACCCTTTGTCTCCTAGGGAGACCATTTTGTAGTAGTAACACCTAAAATGTCAAGAGACAAACACATAGCGCTTAGCTCCCCGAGAACGGTGCCAAAAATAGCTTGATGTCTGCAAGTGCACAGATCGTTTGTAGCTAGTTTCGAAGTACAGATATTGATCTCATAGGGAGCCCAAAGGTAAGTGATTATGAATGAAGTCTCTATCACACTTAAAGTTGTCACAGGTCTTCGGGTGAATTGAGTGCAAGTGTGGAAATGAGAATGGAATTTGGATTAAACTGGATGTATTTAAATAAAACCAAAATATAAACCCCGGAAATAAAAAGCATAAAAGTAAAGAACAATTTCATTGTTTGTTGTTTTCTGCAGATGACAAAGAAGGCACGGGGAGATACAGTTCATGGTGATAGTGACTGTGCCAGGTTGACAAGTGGTAAATGTAACAATTGTAATCTTATACTAAGTATATGTGTAGGTGAGCAACCCATAATTAGCCAGAACTCCTCTTGGTAGATTTCATCCCAACTTCAATAATCCTACTAGTCTGTTACCAAAACCATGGTCAGACACTAGACGATTAAGACCCTTCAGGTTGCTTAGCAATTAAGATCCTTGGATCGGACTAATGCAATAAGCACGGTGGTTCCTCGTTATCCTCGAGTCTACTAGTTTTCCATTGATATCCCCGTGTCACTCGGGGATCGTCGGTCTGCTAGCGAACAATATCCTATCTATGTAGAACAAAGCATCATGTTGTCTGGGCCCTTAATTGGACAACAAGCATTAGGCATCCCACAGATAGTCAAGCACACATAATATAGTAATTAAAATCAATCACAAACTAATAGAAAATATATGAAGGCACATCACATCTCACCAATCCCTTACATATCCCACGCCCAAGGAACTTACTCACACATGAGAGAAGAAAGCATCATCAATATAATTAAATAAAGGGAGTTCTTATCGATGTTACCGTGGAGATCCACAATAAGAATAGAAAAGTAATCCAACACAATTCAAGATAGGAAGAAACAATCTCAAACCCTAATATTGCAAGGTGAAGATCTCTCTCTCTATCTCTCAAGTACAAGTAATGGCTATGAGAGTGTGATGGCTAGGAGGTTGAAGATCGTGGAGCAAGATGAAGAACATCTTCCCCTTCTTCTTCGGATCTCTTCTTTATCCTTTCTAGATGGGATGGCGGCTGCTGTGTTATGATTTTGTGTCTGGCATCTTCATGGAAGTTGTCCCTTTTGACAAGACGGAGGCGGCGACAGCTATATGGCGGGAATTATACGGCCGGAAAAATGTTCCTGCCGTATAGTTGCTCGTTAAAGCATTTGTCTGCCTCCCTTGATTGCTTCCAAAGAGAGACTTGCTTGTTTTTGCCTGAATATTGTGTTTCCCTTGTTAAACCTTATGTTGCTGTTCAAAACCTGAAACACACATTAAAAACCAAGTTTTCTTTGCTACTGAAGTATTAGCGTTAGGTAAAGCTAGAAAACAATCAAATCCAGAAGAAAACTATCAATAAAAACCATCAAAAATATGTCAAATCTCACAGCTATCATCGTTACCTTGGGGTCGACGACTCCTTTAGGTGATACACTTAGTATGGGCGCTCGCGATCGTACTACAGATCGTTCAGCATCCAGTACCTTTGCTTCAAGTCTGATGGTTTGCTCTAGGGTATGGTATGGGCGGGCGCTATGGTCTCCCCAGTCATACTGCAGGTCGTTCAACCCTCTATATCTTGTGGCAAAAATCAAAAAATGCATTCTTTCGTGTCGAGATGTGGTAAGGTTGCACGGTACGGCCATCTTCGGTTGTAAGGCTGGTCATTAAGCACACAGTAAGCTTCAAAAACTTGAAAATTTCAGTGAGAAACTTCATACGCCTTTGCACATCTACTTTAAAAAAAGAATGACAACAACTATACTTCATAAAAATTACAGTACCTTAAGGCCATGTGTTAGTGAATATCATAGTGACGATGGGTAACCTCGACAATGCCTATTGTTATGGACTTAGAGCAACTCCAATAGACGCGCTAAAGCCGCGCCCGCGTGCTAAAAACTGAAATTTCCCGCGCGAGAGCCTGCGCCGCGCCCTCCAGTAGGCGCTGTATCTTCCCGCGCGCGGGAAATACTTTGCCGCGCGCTCGCTTCCGCGTGCTAGTTTTGGCACACCGCTCAGCGCACGCTCGTTAAATGCAGCGCAATGCGTGAAACCAAACCGCCACTTCCCCTTCTGCGCGTGCATGAAAAATCCCCTCTCCTCCCACCTCTCTGCCGCCGTGCCGCGCGACCACCACCGCCGCCACCATGCCGCTTCACCGTCGGAGATCCGGGTATCGCGGCATACACGCATGGCCCACCGGCACCTTCTACACCGAGATAAGGACCGGCGACGAGCGCATCGCCCTCGGAACCTTCAACAGCACGCACGAGGCCACCCGCGCCTATGATGCCATGGAGTGGCGGCTCGGCCGCCCACGCGTATCGATGGACTTCCACGACATGTGGACGCGTGAGCAGGCGGAGGCGCTGGCGCCACCGCCTCGCCTCGTGATGGAAGAGGAGCACCATCGCCAGCGCGAAACAGAGTGGCGTCTGCGGCAGGAGTGGCGCTGTCGCTTCCCTGAAGACGTCGCGGTGTAGCGCAATCACGACGCCAAGCAGGCCGTGGCCAAGGCGGTGGAGAGGGCGGCGAAGCACCAGGAACGCCATGACCGCCGGGTGGACAAGGCGCGGAGGCGCGCCTTCATCGAAGCGCTGATTTCTAGGATGACAACCATCTCCAACAATGATCCCCATTGGGACGACTACTGGTTGTTGACGCTGGTGTCTGACACGACACCGGTCTTGTCCGGCGATGACTACATCTCGATCTCCTCTTCGGACTAGATCGTAGTTTCTAGTAGTAGTAGTAGTAGATTCTAGTAGTAGTAGTAGTAGTAGTAGATTCTAGTAGTACTAGTAATTTGTAGTATTTTTCTTGCACTATGTATTTTATTTTATGTTATATGTAATTTTCTAGATCTATTTTATGTCAAATTTGTTGAAAAATCTTGTTTGCACGCGCTCTAATTTAGCACGCCTGTTGGAGGGGTTTGGGTTCCAAATTTAGCATGCGCGTTTTAGCGCCTCTACCGGAGGAGATTCGCACGCGGCGCGTGAAACCCGGATCATACACGGTGCATACACGTTTTACAGCGACAAAATTTGCAGCTTCTGTTGGAGTTGCTCTTAGGGTTTTATGGAAAAGAGAATATTGGGGATTTCGTCGGCTGGTCAGACAAACAAGAGAGTCGAAGTCGTCTGGTTGCTTATGGTCAAATCGATTATAGATCACTCAAGGCTTTTTTTTCGATGCCTCTCAGTTGGCTCCTCCCAGCCTATATATAATAGGCTGGATCCCAGGGCCGTATACGGATAGGTTACAATCTTACAATTGCAACACTAATACAATGTCGGTTTCTAATTTCTTATCTAGCAAACTATGTCTTCCGTCGAATGCTTCCTGGGCCTTCTTCTTGGGCTTCGTGGGCCATGAGACATTATGTAACTAGGGTAAATAATCATAAGGACCCAAGTATTCAGACCCCTGTCAGTAGCCCCTGAGACTCTATCCAAATCGTAGATTCAGGTGGAGTCTCAAAGACAATTTTATCATAAACCGGATTTTTTTCTTTTGTTTACATCATTGTAGGGAGTTAGTACAACAGGCCTGCATCCGACGAATCGGGAATCAGTTAATTGCTCCAAGCTAAAAACACTATGAACCTACATCAAATTCAAGTCTCCAGGATCGAACTCGTAGTTTTCCTAGCATAATTCAGTCTGGGCCGTTGAGGTCTTATCGAATACTGAATTATAGTTCTATTTATTTCATGTACCTAATGCATCCGTCGGGATTTTTCATCATATCATTGATACAGATAATTTACTGGCAGAGCGCATTCATATTCGGTTACCAGGCCACACAGGATAAATCATGGGGTCTTACCTTCATGTCATGGACACGACATTCAGACTTTTGTCGCGTTGTGCGTGGTCCGAGATTTTTTAGAATTTTAATGACTGTCTTGTTTGGCTGTTGAAATTGCTGAAGTTTTTAGATTTTCCGCTTTCTTTTTGGTAATGTATAGAAACACTCCCAATGAGAGGAACCATTTGAGGATACGATTACGTAATGCTCATAGGATAATAATTTTTGGGTCATGCATTTGACCTTATATATAAAGCGAAGCTTTTCAATCGGGTGCGCGACAGCGACGCGCACCCGATGGGAGTAGCTCCCGAGGCTACAATCGAATATTTGTTTTCGATTTGTAGGCTCATGTCTCTAATCATCTGAAGAAAATTTCAACTTAGGTGTTTCTTTGTAAAAAAACATCAGCACATTTTATCGGGTGCGCGACTAGCACTCCCGATGGGAGTAGCCCCCGAGACTACTGTCGAATATTTGTATTCGACTGTAGGCTCATGTCTTTGTAGTCATCTTCTCATATCCGTTGCTTGGTACTCTCGGCATTTTTCATTGCTTCATATGATGTCATTACCGACGTAGTTGATGTACTGTGGCTTCCGAAAAGCGATTCCCGATGGGACGTTACCATAGTAGGCATGTGCTGTAGTAATGATGACGCTTGAGCAGCGTGTCAGCGATGATTGTTGATCGCACGACGCACGTTCGCGCGAGAATCGAGGAATCGTGTGATTTGCTTCCGCTTTTACTGTGGTAATAACTACCCACGATTTTTACCCTCTTGCATAACAGTACCACGTGTCCTCATCTTATGTGTTATGATGGTTTGCCATCTTTATCAAACGGCTGATTTTCTCGCTCCGTCCCTTTATAAACAAAGGGGGCACCCTTTAATGTTTTACTATTGCCCTTTGCTGCTTGCTTCTTCTTACTTGTGCCACACTTGTACTCGTTGCTCTTGCATGTTCTTGTTTCCTTGTGCACTTCCCTCTCCCTTGCAAGATCCGCCATGGGCAAATCCAAGATCGGGAATTATGATGCCGCCACCAAGGCTAGGACTTTCGCCGCTACTGCCAAGGCGATGAAGAAAAGGGCCATTAGATGGGCCCCGTCGAAGTGCAGCCAACGAGAGCTGCGCGAGGCGCGTAACAATTTCCTCGTGGAAGAAGGATCATGCAAGCTCTCGGGAGATGAAGTTACTCTGACCCCCAAATCCGTCTAGCAGGTAATGTTTCTTTCCTTCCTATATCGCGGCCTTTCCCTTCCCGTTCATGAATTCCTCCGTGTTCTCCTCTTTGTTTATGGCGTGCAGCTTTATCATCTCATGCCCAACTCCATTCTCCATGTTGCCTCTTTTATCACTCTTTGCGAGTGCTTCCTCGGGATTCATCCCCACTGGGGCCTGTGGAAGTACTTAATTTATGCCCACCGCAACGCCACTAATACTCTTGTTCACGATGTTGGTGGCGCCATTTTCTCTGTTCATTCTGAGGTTGATTATTTTGACTTCAAAATTTTGGATTCTGTCCAAGGGTGGAAAATCAAATGGTTTTACGTTAAGGACCAGAAAAACGAGGGACGGACCTTCGGGTCGGCCCCTTTCGATCCCAAAAAGACCTGCCGAAGGCTTTATTCATGCGACCAGCACCCAACTCCTGAAGAAATGAAGGAGATCAAGCCTTTGCTAGCGCGGATAGAGAAGCTGCGTACTAAGGTTGGCAAGGAGCTGTCGGGGCTACAGATCCTAGCCTAATTTCTTTGGGTGCATATTCAACCTATCATGGCGAGGTTATCTAGTATGTGGGCTTACACCAGCAATAAGGATCCTATAAGGATTTCACCGGATGACCTTCCTCTCCATATTTATGAGAATAGGGTTTGCTCATTTACCACATTGACGAAGAAAAGTACAATTCTGTCAGATTGTTAGGTGGAGCCTTTTGTCAATAAAAATTTGCTCCCGGATGTGACTTACTTCCCTTCTTTTTGTGCTCCTTTATATTCTTATGGTATTGTCGTTGCCTTAAATTTTTTCCTTTATCATGTAGGATGATGACCATCTTTCTACTCATCCTCCCCTTCCGGAGAATGGTGAGCTGCCCACCAGTCCCTCTCTATCTAAGGATTTCACCAGATCTTGAACTCTCCTTGACGAAGAAGAAGAGTCATTTGCCGCTGAATCTTCTTCGCACACTCATTCTGTTGCCTCGGCATAGTCTCGGGATTTCCAAATGGTGCCTGCTGCTGAGAAGAGGAAGTGTGCTCAAGCTGTAGAAACGTTCAAAGACTTGGATGATTTGACTGGTTTGAAGCTGTAGTTTTCTGTTTCAACGTCTCTGCCGTAGATGAATCTCTTTGAACTAACACGGGGCATTTCTTCATAAGTAGTGTCATCTCCTCTTGATTCTTGCTGATGGTAATTTTTGCCTTTAGTGAGAAAAAGGAAATTTACTTTGCTCCCGCGGTGACGATGAAGAAGAGGGTCCTCCTCTGTCTCCTCTTCGTGTTGCTGTTACTTCTCATTTGGCCAAGTCGCCCAAACTGTCGATAGATCCGGAAAAAATGCATGACTCGCTTGCGGCACAACCGATCGTGAAAGATGTTGGCGCCTCCCTAACACCGCCACTGCAGAAAAGAAGAAATATTGCAAGCAAGGGCGTGGCAATCACCGAGAACCCTGTCGAGGTTGACATCCAAGATGTAAGTACCACTCGTAAAATTGTGACTTGCCTTTGTATTTGATTTTTCTGACGCTCTTCTTATTTTTGATGTAGCCACTGATGTGCGAGATGGTTGACATGGCTTCCTGTTTTATCAAGATCCATGACGAGGCTAAAGAATCCAAAGGTTTGTTCTGCCACTTGATGATATTGTTTGTCACTAGCTCTCATTGATTTTTGTGCGGTCTTGCTAAATACTTAGCTGCTACCAAAGAGTCTGGGGTTATTCGGGATAAGGCATTGAAGCGTGTGGAGGATTTAGAGGCAAACTTGCTGGCCGCGGAGACATTGCTAGAGGAGGCCAAGCAAAAAATCAAGGTTGTTGCTGACAAAAAGGAGAGGCAAACAGTTGCCCTTGTCAAACAAGATGAAAATCTTCAGAAGTGACTACAATCTCTCAACACTTCTTTGACTCGTGAGTCTATTCTTCATAATCTTCTAGTCGCATTGTCCCTTTTTGGTTATTATCTCTTTCTAGAGATCTTCTTTTTGAAGAGCTTAACAACAATCCCTGATGTTGGATGAGGACAAGAAAGTTGACCCTTTGTCGGATGATGTTGGGACCCTTGAGGCTAACAGTGTTTGCACGCTAATAAACCCCAAGTGCAGGGGATCACCGTAGTACAATTCGATAAGTATTTGATTATCGAACCCACGAGGAGGTGAAGGTAAACTGTCTAATCTCTAAAGCCTTATAACCCTCTTATATGGCCTTCTATGCAAATATAGGATCTAAGTGTGTGTTTTGTTTTGGTACTAGGTAGAAAATAAATAAAGTATGTGTTAGTGGAAACTACAAGTAAACTAGTGCAAGTTAAAATGATCTAATGAAGTGGAGTGGAGTGGTGGTAAGTTTTCTCAAGTAGCAAGTTTATCTAAGGGAGTAAATGTTTAGGCAATTGTTATTTCATTCGTTTGTTTGGTTGTTTATTGTTTCTTCCAGGATGGAGCCTTAATTAGGTGCGGCCAAATAAATGTGCATACACAACTCTTACAATGGATCCTAAGGCCATGTTACTAAGCAAACATAGGAATTATTAAGACATAATTGTCCCACCATAGCTATAAACTCTAGGGTCCCCGATATATGTCCCCCTAATGTAAGTTTATGGATTGGGCCACAGTTTTCTATCCACCACAGTCCTCCCCATGCCATTACACTACGGTGATCACCTTACATGCATTCGCCAACATATGTGTGCACTCATATATTTTACAATAAGACAATCATAAAAGGTAAAAACACTGTATGAAACCAATAAACGAACTATTTCACTTTTGCCATAATAATTCACTACTCAAACAAAGACATGGAGACACAATAGACTAAGGGAACATAATATATTGGTTCACACATCATGTTTGCCAAGAGATTACAGTAGGGAGACGGAGAGGATCTTGTTGTAGGCGTTGATGATGAACACGTCGGAGGGGGGTGGAGCCCTCCGGAGGCGATTCCGACGGTGTTTCCCTCCTCTGATCTTCTCCAGCGACTCTCTGTTTCTGTGTTTTTGATCTTTGCCTCTTTTTGTGTCGAGGATCGCTGAAAGGGGGTAAATATAGTAGATTTTAGATCAAGACAAGTTGTTTGGCAAAAGAATCGATGGCATCGGAGACACGAGGGAGGAAAGAGCATACCAGCCGCGACCAGGGGGTGGGTCGCGGCTACTGTGCCTGTTCCCTCCTCGATCTTCTTTTCTCGCGTATCTTTTGCCCGTTCTTCTTAATTTTGGTAATTGCTGGGTCCCGTGAAGTTTCTGGTCAATTGGACGTCGGTCGGGTACCTGAAAGTCAAAAACATTGAAATAGACTTTTTCTGCCTCGACAGGGTTAATTCCAAAGCAATATGGGAAGTATGAATTATTCCCAACAATCATTATAAAACATGAATATAACCCATATATGATGCAAATATGTTGGAATATCAAGTAATAAAGTGCAACGTTCATGTATGCATTTTACATGCATCAACATCCCCGAGCTTAACCTATACTCGTCCTCGAGTATGAAGGTGATAAAACTAACATGGACTTTGTACTTTAATACTATTTTGAATATCAAAACCGATGACTATTTCTAAACAAAGTCAAATGATTCATTCTTCAAAGGAATAGCAATATGCAAGATAGATAATGAAGTGATATCTCATATACAATGAAAGGATGATCAATAGTAATTCACAAAGTGTAACATACAAGAAAGAGCTATGGACCAAATGAATGCAAAAGCAAAAGTAAAGTAAAAATATCCTATAGTGGTCCTAGAGTTTTCTTCTAAATTCTGAATATAAAAGTGGACACTTTGGAAAGATAGATAATAAGCAGAGATTAATCATGAATAAGTTTCATATAGCTTCCAAATGCTTCCTCTTATGATTATGTTTGAACTATGGTATTCATTAGCTTGGAGACCTCATTGCCCCTATCATTAGCATCTTGAGTGGTTAAGGTTAATGTGATGGCCAATATGAGTCATATGCTTGACAAAGTATAAGTTGAATGCCTCATGCCCCTTGAATACGAGTACCTACACCACATTCTACTCAACTTAGGATCCTAAGAAAGTTCTTGTCATTGTAAGTTTATATGTATCATCGAGAACGCCAACGGGGTACCTCTTTCCCATGGTATGGAAGGTTTCCCATACCAAAATTACAAGACAAACAGACAATGAGCATGTCAGCAATTCTTTTTATTTACTATTGGCATAGATTTTTATTGAAGATGCTTCATAGAATGCTCACTATGGGATGCTGTAAATTTCTACCATGAATGATGCATGGCTTGGGTTAGCGGCCCAGGCATTTCTCTAGCACATATACAAACTCCATGAGTTTATAAAGGTTCCAATTTATTTCACAATGATAGGCATCCATAACAAAAGAACATGATATCAACTAGATATGAATAAGTGCAATGTTGAAAACATGCCCCATGAAAGCATGGTTATGATAACTCCCAACTCATAATTTGTCAGGCACACAACTTCATAAATTAGTCACAATGGTTCAAGTTTATTATGTGCATGAAATAAAAGTGTGCCATCAAGTTTGTGAGAGCTTTACTAACCAATTTTCTCATAGCAAACACAATCATAAGCACTTTAATTTGGAAGCTAGATAAATCAATAAAACATGAGAAATATACTTGTAATAGCAATTATGCCAATAGGTAGGTATGGTGGACACTCTGGAAAAACTTGGTTCAGAGGAGTTGGATAATAAGTTTTAACTTATTGGATTTATTTTTGGGCTAGCAAGAGGGAGAAAGTTGACTGTCTACATGCATGCATAAGATTCCATGGTCCTAATCAGTCCATGTCAAACAATGTAGACTAATAGAAAGCATCAAAACATGAATAAAACATAACTCTACACAATGCATTTTCAAAGCATATGAACCATGCATCTTTATGTAATATTTTTAAATCAACTTCAACATATCAATCCCAACTTTTTAATAGCATCCAACCTTACTTAAAGCAAACCTCCAGTAGCTCTCCCATAATATATATCAAAGTGGTTGTCTTACTCAAATAAAAGTAAAACAAAACAAACTAAAACAAATAAAAGACGCTCCAAGTTTATGCGATAGTAATGTGTTGCTCGAAAAACATAAAGTAAACGTGTGCAAACCGAGAGTGTGGTTGGTCTAGTGGTGTGCCTTGGGAATCCCCACGCTTATGGTTTTCACCATCCTTGGATTGCTCTTGGTGCATCTCCTCTAATCCCTGTGAAAAAACATCAACACAAAATTTTCTCCCATCTCTTTTCTATAGGGTGACATTAGTGGGTACAAAAGGCATAATGTTTGCTGCAAGCCTAAATAAAAGTATATATGAAGTGTCCAATAGGTATATAATGTTGTATGCTTTCTCATAAACTCAAATTAATCAAAAAGATTCAACTTAAAAGCTCAAAGAATGCATCAAACAAATTGGGACAGAATCTGTCTAGAAAAACAGCAGCAACAAAACACAGTTGGTTACCCTACTTAAACATGTCCAATTTTTTTCAAATTTACGATCATACATAGGATGAAAAATTGTAACTACAGTTAAAATTTGAGCCCAATTAGAGTTACATAGCAGAAATGAAAAATCATATGGTAAATAGATTCGTGCAGGAATATGCAACTCCATACATATGTTCAACTTTTTTAATCCAAAATGGGTAAAACTTGGTACTTTATTGAAAATTCCAGAACAAAAACTAAGGTCTCTTGTTACATCAAGAGGACACAAACAAAATCAAAACAAAAATAATCGGGTTGCCTTCCGCTAAGCACTTTCTTTATAGCCATATAACTAGGCTTACTTACTTGATATCAAGATGGTTTGAGTTTATGAGGTAGCTTGGACATCCCCAATCTCGAATGCTTGTATTACTTTGATACATGTGGAGTGCTCCCAGGGGTAACATCACCAAGCTTGAGCGTTCGTCCCTCTTAATCTTCATTCATCACTCTCAACTCTTTCACTTGAAAACTCTTTCCACACAAAACTTATCATAAAACTTGATTAAAGTGGTTAGTGCCTCCATAAATTAAATCCCAATAGGTACAACAAAGACATATAATGAAATAAACATTAGCTACTATTAATTATGTTTTTAGATTGCTCTTTTATAAAAAGGAACCGCACAAATCAAAGATAATGAGACTAATACATAATAGAGATAAAGTCCATAAAAAACTGGACAGTCTATAAAGAGCAAATTTTCAGAGGCACTTATGTTGCTCAAATAAAAACTTTGAACTAATGAAATTTGGGTAAATAGGTGAGTATTGCTGACTTGAAATTTCAGGTCAAAATTCCTCTTTTGTGATTTTTAACATTTTTTGCAGTGAAGCTCAGGAATCTATTTTCTAGACAGCAAGTTACAATTGTTTGATCTTACCTTTCAAAAGATGTTATTCTTGGCACAAAGATGAGAAAGTAATATACAAAGGTGATGTTTCACGGATATTCACTTCGGCTCGCAGGTGCAAATGCACCCATTGTAGAAAACATATTTCAAAATGACAAAAGAAAATTAAAATAAATCCGCATATACATTAGAACATTTTATGTTGGTTCACAAGTTTTCGGGATGAAAGAATATTTTATGTGTCATGTATAAAAAAGACAAAATGTGTCACCAAAATACGACTATTCACATGACATTTTTTGTCTTTTTTATACACAACACATAAAATGTTATTTTATCTCAAAAACATGTGAACCAACATAAAATATTTGGATGTATATGTAGAATTTTTTTCCGAATTTTTTAACATTTCAAAATATGTTTTCTCACAATAGGTGCATTTGCACCTATGAGCCGAATTGCTGCCTCTGATGTTTCAGTATTAATAAACACTCTTTTTATTTTGTTTTATAAAGAGAGTGTTAAGGAGTATTAGTATTGGTCTAGGAGTCCCTATTTGTCTAGATTTACCTTCTTGTACCCCAAGTCAGATGTACTATATATTGTGGCCTTTGGCCCCCGTTAATACAAGTTGCTTATTCTTAACATGGTATCAGAGCCTAGATTTAGGTTTTTTTGCACACCGCAACTCAACTCGTGCTGGTTATCTAATCTCGCCGCCGCTGTTTTCGGGCCGTTGTTGCGCTGCCTTTTTCAATCTCACCTGCCTTACCGCTGCTCTCTCTTCCTTCCTTTACCCTACCAAGTTGGCCCACGTGTTTATTCTGCTGCTGCTAGTCCTCACTTGGAAGTTCGCTATGATGCCCTGATACATTGCAAATGTATCTATAATTTTTGATGTTCCATGCTTAGTTTTATCTACTTTCTTGTGTTTTGTTCCAACTTTGGAGTACTTTTCATATGATTTCTTGGACTAACCTATTAACAAGAGCCATTAGTGCCTGTTTTCTGCTGTTTTTGGTTCCAGAAAAGTCAGAAAATGAATATTCTCGGAATTGGACGGGACAAAAGCCAAAGTGCTTATTTTTCCGGAAGTCATCAAGTGCCAGAATACGAGACGGAGAGGGGCCAGAGGGCGGCCACACCACCTGGCCATGCGGCCAGGCCTGGCCTACGCCAGGGGGTGGTGTGGCCATCCCAGGCACCCCCTCGGCCTCCCCTTCCGACTATAAGACGCCCTCGGGACGTAAACCCTAAGTACCCGATCAAAAATCCACAAAAGAGTCTGTAGCCGCCGTCATCTCCATCCCTAGATCGGGACAGATCTGAAGCTCTTCCTGGCACCCTGCCGGAGAGGGGAATTCACCCTGGAGGCCTTCTTCATCACCATGTAAGCCTCCAGTGTGATGCGTGAGTAGTTCATCCTTGGACTACGGATCCATGTAGTAGCTAGATGGCTGGTTCTCCTCCTTTGTGCTTTCATGTCTAGATCTTGTGAGCTCTGTTCATGATCAAGATCATCTATTTGTAATTCTACATGTTGTGTTTGCGAGGATCCGATGGATATTGAGATGCTATTTCAGATTGATTATTGATTCTATCATGTCTTTGTTATTTGTGATCTTGCATGCTTTCCGTTGTTAGTAGCCATCTTGGCCAAGTAGATGCTAGCAACTCCAAGAGTTAGTATTTATGCTCGATAGTGGGTTCATGCCTTTGGTAATCTGGGGAAGTGACAGAAATCTCTAAGGTACTAGATGTGCTGTTGCTACTAGGGAGAAAACAACAATCCTTTGTTCATAGAACAATCGTATTGTTTACTTTACACGCAGTTTGTAAAGCAATAATCTGTTGCTTGCAACTTAATCTTTGGAGGGGTTGGATGATAACCTGAAGGTGGATTATTAGTCATAGATGCAGTTGGATGGCGGTCTATGTATAATGTTGTAATGCCCAATCAAGTCTCAAAGGAGTCAAGATGATTAGTATATGCTTGTATGCTCTCTCGATGTTTGTCAATTGCCCCGCTGTAATTTGTTCACCCAGCATGTTATCTATCTAAGGAGAGCCACCTCTAGTGAACTATGGATCCCGGTCCTTTTCTTTACATACAATCTATAAACTGTTTACTTTTTGTGTTTACTTTCTGCAAACTTTTACTTCTTTCCATTCGATACGTTTAATCCTTTGTTTTCCGCAAAACACGGTGAGATTGATAATCTCATCTCAAGTTGGGGACAAAGTTCTGTGGTTGTGTTATGCAGGTCTCCATGTTGCTACTAGCACCGGTAGTGCGCCCTGCCAAAGCTCAGCTAGTAACACCTTTGGGGTGTTTCCTTGCTCCTACTGGTTTGATTAAACCTTGGTTTCATAACTAAGGGAAACTTGCTGCTGTGCTCATCATACCTTCCTCTTGGGGTTCCCAACAAGCTCTACATCAACACCACCATCAAGCATTTTTCTGGGCGCCATGCATTGAGCCATCATGCCCCAGATTGGTTTGATCGGTGCTGGTTCGACTGAGGTGCACTGCTCCCGATCTGGTTGCCGCTAGAATCAATGGTCGCTGCTTCCAATCTGCTCGGCTGATTCAAGATCTAGGTCCTCCCGTTACTACCACCACGAGATGGATTTCATCTGTGACTTGCCTTCAAGATCGCAACTGCTCGTCCTCGTCTACTAGTACGTGTCTCTGCGCTGCCGTCCTCCAGGTTGCGGCCGCATGCCAGGTCATGGCCGCCCTCTGATATGTTGCTAACGTATCTATAATTTTTGATGTTCCATGCTAGTTTTATTTCTACTTTCTTATGTTTTGTCCACACTTTAGAGTATTTTTATAACTTTCTTGGACTAACCTATTAACAAGATGCCACAGTGCCAGTTGCCTGTTTTCTTCTGTTTTTAGTTCTAGGAAAGTCAGAAAATGAATATTCTCGGAATTGGACGGGACAAAAGCCAAAGTCAATATTTTACCGGAAGACACATGGAGTCCGAAGGAGAGACAAACGGGGGTCACAGGGCGGACACACCACCCCTTGGCACGGGAAGCCCTAGGCCGCGCTAGGGCATGGTGTGGGCCCCCTGGCCGGCCACTGACCTCGCCTCTTCGCCTATAAGAAGCCCCTAGGACAAAACCCTAAATAGAACAGCCTCCAGCCATGAAAAGTTCCACAACGCCGCCGCCATCGAAGAGGAGATTCGGGGGACAGAAGTCTCTGTTCCGGCACCCTGCCAGGATGGAGAAGTGCCCCCGGAGCCATCTCCATCGATCTCCACCACCATCTCCATCGCCATTGCTGATTCCCATGATGATGAGGGAATAGTTCTTCCTCAAGGCTAAGGGTTCTACCAATAGCTATGTGTTCATCTCTCTCTATGCATGATCATATTGTGATCATGAGTTTTGTAATCAAGTAGATCTACCTTGCTACTCAAGTGCTTTAATAGATCTCTGCTCTCCCCATGTGTGTGAAAGTGACAGCGTGCACACCATGGTGGCACTTAGGCTAGAGATTACAAATGCTTTTTATGAGTTATATTTGGAGTTGGATGTCTCTGAAATTGTGGTGTTTGTTGGAACCATCTAGAGCTCAAGGTGACAGTGTGGGGTTATCTAGATGGGGAAAGCGAACTTTGAAGTGTGCTGTTATAGCCCTACCATGGATTAGAGTGTCCAACCGGAGAGTAGTTCAGAGTAGTATCATGAAGAGAAGATATTTATATGAGAGTGTTCACTAGTGAAAGTATGATCCCTAAGCCTTGTTTCTAAACATTGAAACACCGTTTGCAATTAGATCTGTTACATGTTTGCTTTCTTCCATCTTTATTTCAGTTTGCCTTAAATCTCTTCCACACCATCAAGCTATTTTCTGGCACCGTTACCACTTATAATTATCCATACCACTTGTATTTCACTATCTCTTCGCCGAACTAGTGCACCTATACACCTGACAAGTGTATTGGGTGTGTTGGGGACATAAGAGATTTCTTGTATCTTGATTGCAGGGTTGCTTGAGAGGGGATACCTTTGGCCACTTCCTCCCTGAGTTCGATAAACCTTGGGTGATCCACTTAAGGGAAAACTTGTTGTTGTTCTACAAACCTCTACACTTGGAGGCCCAACAACTGTCTACAAGAATAGAAGTGCGTAGACATCAAGCTATTTTCTGGCGCCGTTGCCGGGGAGGTAAGGTAAAAGGTACTCACATCCTCCGATGTGAGTGCTCGAAGTTATTTCCTTTAGATTCTACAATTTTGTCTTTTTGTTTCTTGTTTTCACTAGTTAGGCTTAATGGAAAACAACAACAAAATTAGAGAGCTTTATAGTATTTATCTTGAGTTAGGACATGAAGTGTTTGAAGAGAAAATTAAAAAACCTATGGAACTTTATTTGCATGCTAATAGCAATGTTGTTAGTATGAATTATTTGGACACCATTATTGCTAATGCTATGGAAAATTCTAAGCTTGGGCAAGCTAGTTTTTATGAAAATGATCTTTTTAGTTCCCCAGCTTTGGAAGATAGCTATTCTATTGCTTATGATGATACCAAACCTCCAATATATGATGATTACAATGATGAATATGATATTTTCAGTCCACCTACTATTGAGGAGAAAATTAATTATGATTACAATATGCCTCCTATATTTGATGATTATGGTGATGAGAATAATAATGATAGCTATTTTGTTGAATTTTCTCCCACTACAATTAATAAGAATGACTATGGTTATGTGGAGAGTATTAATTCTTTTATGCATGTGGCTCATGATAAGAATGTTTTATGTGATAGTTATATTGTTAATTTTATTCATGATGCTACTGAAATTTATTATGAGAGAGGGAAACATGGTTTCATGCATCTCAATAATATTAAGTTTCCCCTCTTTATGTTGAAAGTCTTGAAGTTGCACTTGTTTTGCTTTCCTATGCTTGTTGCTTTGTGCTTTCATGACTTGTTTCTTTACAAGATTCCTATGCATAGGAAGTGGGTTAGACTTAAATGTGTTCTGAATTTGCTTCTTGATGCTCTCTTTTACTTCAATTCATATTTCTTATGTGAGCATCTTCTTAAACTATCATGCCTAACTTAAAGGCGTTAAAAAAAGTACTTATTGGGAGATACCCAAAAAATTTAGTTGAGTCTTGGAAGTTATTACCTCTGTAATAACTGCTCCTTATACTTTTTATTTTCTTTTTGTGCCAAGAGTAACCTCTAATGAGAGAGAAGTAATGATTGGGAAAGTTGCTGTCCCGAAACAGATTTTTGTGCTTCACCGTAAAAAATCTTGTAAAATCTTTGTACATCGTTTTGTGGCGTGAATTTTTGTGCTTCTGCCCCAGGTTGTTATCTAACTTTCGTTAGTTCAATACTTTTCGATTTGAGCAACAGAAGGTCTTCGAAAAAATTTGTTTTTACCTGCTGGTCTGTTTTGACAAATTTCTTCTATGATTTGCATTTGCTTCTTGTTGGTTCTGTTTTGAGTTCTTTTGGGGAATTGAGCTTTTTGAGGGAAGTGCTACAATATCTTGTGTTTTAATGGAAGTTTTATTGGTGTTCAAACTGAACCTAAAGACTTATTATCTTGAGTATACTAATGTTGCTAATAAAGATTGTGTGAAGTTTTGTATGAAGCAAAAATTTCAGGTGTAGGGAAAGAATGATGTAATGAGATGAAGAATGGACAAAATCTCAAGCTTGGGGATGCCACCCGTGTCACCCCAAAAATTATCCAAGAAGTACAAGCGTCAAGGCTTAGGGATGCCCAAGGCATCCCCTTCTTCGTCAATAAAAATCCCAGGTTTCTTCCAAACACTTCATTTTGATTTCATGCACAGTTGTGTTGTTATTGGAGCGTCTCCGTTTTTGTTTTTGGTTTTCGTTTGCTTGGTTTGCTTAGTTTGATTGAATAAATTGGTTGGACCCCCTCATTCATACATAGTTTCAAATAGGTTGATTTGTATTGCAAAAGAGTAGGAAAGTTCATGCTTATAAGTAGTATAAAAGGAGCTTGTTTTTGACTGTGACTTAGACTTTATCATGCCATGTTTGATATTGTTTTGGCTTTATGCTTAGTGATTTTTGCTGTAGCATGACATGTTATAAACAATTGAGATTGCTTAATGTGCCTTGAAAGAATCATGCTTTTTTTAGCATATTAAAGCATAGTATAGTGGTATTCTCCTTTGATGCTTTATTTGGGTTGACTTGGCGCATGCTCACACCATGTTATGACTATCCCAAGTCACCATAGCCTCTATGATCCTTTAGTTTTCGACTTGTAATATCACTTTATGCTTTAATTAATGATGTTTTTTCACTTTGCATGATTATGGCCATTATTGCTCTCTTAGTTGGTCGCTCCCAGTCTTTTGCGAGCCTCCATAACCAAGTATGAGTTCCACTCATGCATCCAACTCCGAATAAAACCAAGTTATTCCAAAGAGTCCACCATACCTACCTATTAGCATTTGCTATTCCAAGTATATTCATGTTTTTATCTACCTTTCGAATTAAACTTGTTATGTGAAAATTAGTGATTAAATCTCTCACGAACTTGATGGCACACTTTACTTTTCTTGCCCCTAATAAACTTGAACCATTGTGTCATCAATGTTGTATATTCTTGCACTTATATGTTGGGGACTAGAAGAACCATGATGTCATGGGGAACGCTTTCAACATTGCACTTGTACTTTGTACCTAGTTGATATCATGCTCTTTTGTCTATGGATGTCGTCGGTGTGAAATGAAAGGGGAGCTTGTAACTCCATGGAGTTATGTATGTGTGTTAGAGAAACGTCTGGGCCGCCGGTCTAATCCATGCCTAATCATGGTGCAAACCTGCAGCGTAACCATAATGAGTTGTCTATGAAGCATTCTTCTTATAAAAAAAGAGATAGAGATTGAGAAAAGGCGAAAAGGAAAAAAAGAGATATGAGAAAAGAGGAAAGAGAGAAAAAGCACCATTTTCCCATGGTAAATAAGAAGATTGCTGAGATGCTCATTGTCTTCTTGCCTTATCATTTTGATATGGGGATTCTTCCATATCATCGGGCAAGGGGTACCCCGTTGGCGGTTATCTATGATACACATGTACTTACTATGACAAGAACTTACCGGTAAATAAACTTGAGTAGCATGAGGAGCGGCCCTCGTATTCAAGGGACATGAGATTTCCAACTTATACTTTGTCAAACATATACTCCATAGTTTGTTCACTTTAACCTTAATCACTTCAAGATGCTTATGATAGGGGCAATGAGAGCTGAAAGCTAATAAGTACCATAATTTTTGGAAGCTCTTTATGAGACTTGAATCCCTGCTTCCTTCTATGAAGGCCTGTCTTTTACTTTCATGTTGAGTCTCCACCTTCTATCTTTATGCACCTATTGAGAGAGCATAGTGGACATTCTTAGTTCTATGTGCATTGTCCCAAGACTTGTTGATTGATGCATATTTTTGATATTGCTTGTTCTTAAACTATTTGTATCTAGTCACCCTTATAAACTTTGAAGGTGTCCTATGCAATTATGATTTGCTACATTATGAGGGACAAGATGAATGCCACTATGCTATGTTTTCTTTATGTGAAACAAACAAACGTCTTGCAAAGCATTGTTATTCATGAATCTTTTGTTTGTACCTTTTCATGCTACAACATAGTTTGCTATGTCTTATTGTTAGAACTATATCTTTCGTGCTATGTTGAAGTACTATGATCCCAGCTATCAATGTTCTACAAATACTTTGATCAAGTTTATGATGGTGCATGACACGTAAAAAATTATTCTTTTTATTTTTATCACTTACCTACTCGAGGACGAGCATGAGTTAAGGTTGGGGATGTTGATACGTTGCTAACGTATCTATAATTTTTGATGTTCCATGCTAGTTTTATATCTAGTTACTTATGTTTTATCCACACTTTGGAGTATTTTTATAACTTTCTTGGACTAACCTATTAACAAGATGCCACAGTGCCAGTTGCCTGTTTTCTTTTGTTTTTGGTTCCAGGAAAGTCAAAGTCAATATTTTACCGGAAGACACATGGAGTCCGAAGGAGAGACAAAGGGGGGCCACACCACCCCTTAGCGCGGGCAGCCCTTGGCCGCGCCAGGGCATGGTGTGGGCCCCCTGGCCAGCCATCGACCTCGCCTCTTCGCCTATAAGAAGCCCCTGGGACGAAAACCGTAAATAGAACAACCTCCAGCCACGAAAAGTTCCGCAGCGCCACCGCCACCAAAGAGGAGATTCGGGGACAGATGTCTCTATTCCGGCACCATGCCGGGACGGGGAAGTGCCCCCGGAGCCATCTCCATCAATCTCCACCACCATCTCCATCGCCGTTGCTGATTCCCATGATGATGAGGGAGTAGTTCTTCCTCAAGGCTAAGGGTTCTATTGGTAGCTATGTGTTCATCTCTCTCTATGCATGATAATATTGTGATCATGAGCTTTGTAATCAAGTATATCTACCTTGCTACTCAAGTGCTTTAATAGATCTCTGCTCTCCCCATGTGTGTGAAAGTGACAGCGTGCACACCATGGTGGCACTTAGGCTAGAGATTACAAATACTTGTTATGAGTTATATTTGGAGTTGGATGTCTCTATGAAATTGTGGTGTTTGTTGGAACCATCTAGAGCTCAAGGTGACAGTGTGGGGTTATCTAGATGGGGAAAGCGAACTTTGAGGAGTGCTATTATAGTCCTACCATGGATTAGAGTGTCCAACCGGAGAGTAGTTCAGAGTAGTATCATGAAGAGAAGATATTTATATGAGAGTGTTCACTAGTGAAAGTATGATCCCTAGGCCTTGTTTCTAAACATTGAAACACCATTTGCAATTAGATCTGTTACATGTTTGCTTGCTTCCATCTTTATTTCAGTTTGCCTTTAGTCTCTTCCACACCATCAAGCTATTTTCTGGCACCGTTACCACTTATAATTATCCATACCACTTGTATTTCACTATCTCTTTGCCGAACTAGTGCACCTATACACCTGACAAGTGTATTGGGTGTGTTGGGGACACAAGAGACTTCTTGTATCTTGATTGTAGGGTTGCTTGAGAGGGGATACCTTTGACCACTTCTTCCCTGAGTTCGATAAACCTTGGGTGATCCACTTAAGGGAAAACTTGCTGCTGTTCTACAAACCTCTGCACTTGGAGGCCCAACAACTGTCTACCAGAATAGAAGTGCGTAGACATTGATACGTTCTAACGTATCTACAATTTTTGATGTTCCATGCTAGTTTTATATCTACTTTCTTATGTTTTGTCCACACTTTGGAGTATTTTTATACACTTTCTTGGACTAACCTATTAACAAGATGCCACAGTGCCAGTTTCCTGTTTTCTGCTGTTTTTGGTTCCAGAAAAGTTAGAAAATGAATATTCTCAGAATTGGACGGGACAAAAGCCAAACTTGATATTTTACCGAAAGACTCACGGATCCAGAAGACGAGATGGAGGTGGGCCATAGGGCGGCCACACCACCCCTTCACGCGGGCAGCCCTAGGCCACGCTAGGGCATGGTGTGGGCCCCCTGGCCGGCCACCGACCTTTCCCCTTCGCCTATAAGAAGCCCCTGGGACAAAAACCCTAAAGAGAACAACCTCCAGCCACGAAAAGTTCCGCAGCACCGCCGCCACCGAAGGGGAGATTCAGGGGACAGAAAGTCTCTGTTCCGGCACACTGCCTGGATGAGGAAGTTCCCCGAAGCCATCTCCATCGATCTCCACCACCATCTCCATCGCCGTTGCTAAT
This sequence comes from Avena insularis, assembly GCA_023614405.1. Classification (NCBI taxonomy): domain Eukaryota; kingdom Viridiplantae; phylum Streptophyta; class Magnoliopsida; order Poales; family Poaceae; genus Avena; species Avena insularis. The sequence continues at coordinate 206,179,919 of CM042694.1, forward strand.
TCCCATGATGATGAGGGAGTAGTTCTTCCTCGAGGCTAAGGGTTCTACCGGTTGCTATGTGTTCATCTCTCTCTATGCATGATCATATTGTGATCATGAGCTTTGTAATCAAGTAGATCTACCTTGCTACTCAAGTGCTTTAATAGATCTCTGCTCTCCCCACCTGTGTGAAAGTGACAACGTGCACACCATGGTGGCACTTAGGCTAGAGATTACAATTACTTGTTATGAGTTATATTTGGAGTTGGATGTTTCTATGAAATTGTGGTGTTTGTTGGAACCATCAGAGCTCAAGGTGACAGTGTGGGGTTACCTAGATGGGGAAAGCGGACTTTGAGGTGTGCTGTTATAGCCCTACCATGGATTAGAGTGTCCAACCGGAGAGTAGTTCAGTGTAGTATCATGAAGAGAATATATTTATTGAGAGTGTTCACTAGTGAAAGTATGATCCCTAGGCCTTGTTTCTAAATATTGAAACACCGTTGCAACTAGATCCGTTGCTGCTATCTTTATTTCAGTTTTCCTTTAGTCTCTTCCACGCCATTGATGACCCAAAGTATATCGAGCTTGTTGGGGAACCCCAAGAGGAAGGTATGATGAGCACAACAACAAGTTTTCCCTCAGTTATGAAACCAAGGTTTATCGAACCAGTAGGAGCAAGGAAACACCTCCAAGGTGTTGCTAGCTAGCCTTTGGCAGGGCGCACTACCGGTGCTAGCAGCAATGTGGAAACCTGCACAACACAACCACAGAACTTTGCGCCCAACTTAAAGTGAGGTTGTCAATCTCACCGGTTTTGCTGAAAACAAAGAATTAAACGAATTGTGTGGAAGAAAGGAATTGCTTGTAGAAAGTAAACAAAAAAACAGTAAACGGTTGTAGATGATGGTAAAAGAAAGGACCGAGGTCCATAGTTCACTAGTGGTGGCTCTCCTTAAGATAGATGACATGTTGGGTGAACAAATTACAGCGGGGCAATTGACAAACATCGAGAAAGCATACAAGCATATACTACTCATCTTGACTCCTTTGAGATTTGATTGGGCATTACAACGTTATACATAGACAGTAATCCAACTGCCTCTATGACTAATAATCCACCTTCAGGTTATCATCCGAACCCCCTCAAGTATTAAGTTGCAAGCAACAGATAATTGCATTACACATTACATGTAAAGTAAACAATACGATTGTTCTATGAACAAAGGATTGCTGTTTTCTCCCTAGTAGCAACAACACATCTAGTACCTTAGAGATTTCTGTCACTTCCTCAGATTACTAGAGGCATGAACCCACTATCGAGCATACATACTAACTCTTGGAGTTGCTAGCATCTACTTGGCCAAGATAGCTACTAACAACGGAAAGCATGCAAGATCACAAATAACAAAGACATGATAGAATCAATAATCAATCTGAAATAGCATCTCAATATCCATCGGATCCCCGCAAACACAACAAGAAGGATTACAAATAGATGATCTTGATCATGAACGAAGCTCACAAGATCTAAACATGATAGCACAAAGGAGAAGAACCAACCATCTAGCTACTACATGGACCGTAGTCCAAGGATGAACTACTCACACATCACACCGGAGGCTTGCATGGTGATGAAGAAGGCCTCCAGGGTGAATTCTCCCCTCCGGCAGGGTGCCGGGAAGAGCTTCAGATCCCTCCCGATCTAGGGATAGAGATGACGGTGGCTATAGACTCTTTCGTGGAATTTTGATTGGGTACTTAGGGTTTCTGTATCGGAGGCGATATATAGGCGAAAGGGGAGGCTGAGGGGGGTTCCCTAGGCAGCCAGACCACCCCCTAGCGTAGGCCAGGCCTGGCCGTGCGGCCAGGTGGTGTGGCTGGCCTCTGGCCCCTCTCCGTCTCGTATTCTGGCTCCGTGTCCCCCTCGGTGAAAAACTGACTTTGGCTTTTGTCCCGTCCAATTCCAAGAATATTCATTTTCTAACTTTCCTGGAACCAAAAATAGCAGAAAACAGGCAGCTGGCACCGTGGCATCTTGTTAATAGGTTAGTCCAAGAAAGTGTATAAAAAGTACTCCAAAGTGTGGACAAAACATAAGAAAGTAGATAAAACCAAGCATGGAACATCAAAAATTATAGATACGTTAGCAACATATCAATATCCCCAAGCTTAACTCCTGCTCATCCTCGAGTAGGTAAGTGATAAAAAGAAAGAATAATTTTTGAGGTGACATGCACCATCATAAACTTGATCAAAGTATTTGTAAAACATTGATAGCTGGGATCATAGTACTTCAACATAGCATGAAAGACAAAGTTCTAACAATAAGACATAGCAACTATGTTGCAACATGAAAAGGCACAAACAAAAGATTCATGAATAACAGTACTTTGCAAGACGTTTGTTTGTTTCACATAAAGAAAACATAGCATAGTTACATTCAGCTTGTCCCTCATAGAGTAGCAAACATAAATGCATAGGACACCTTCAAAGTTCATAAGAGTGACTAGATACAAATAGTTTAAGAACAAGCAATATCAAAATTACGCATCAATCAACAAGTCTTGGGACAATGCACATAGAACTAAGAATGGCCACTATGCTCTCTCAATAGGTGCATAAAGATAGAAGGTGGAGACTCAACATAAAAGTAAAAGAAAGGCCTTCATAGAAGGAAGTAGGGATTCAAGTTTCATAAAGAGCTCCCAAAAATTATGGTACTTAATAGCTTTCAGCTCTCATTGCCCCTATCATAAGCATCTTGAAGTGATTAAGGTTAAAGTGAACAAACTATGGAGTATATGCTTGACAAAGTATAAGTTGGAAATCTCATGTCCCTTGAATACGAGGGCCGCTCCTCATGCTACTCAAGTTTAGTTATCGGTAAGTTCTTGTCATAGTAAGTACATGTGTATCATAGAGAACCGCCAACGGGGTACCCCTTGCCCGATGATACGGAAGAATCCCCATATCAAAATGACAAGGCAAGCAGACAATGAGCATCTCAGCAATCTTCTTATTTACCATGGGAAATTGGTGCTTTTTTCTCTCTTTCCTCTTTTCTCATATCTCTTTTTTTTCTTTTTCTCTTTTTCTCAATATCTGACTCTTTTTTTATAAGAATGCTTCATAGACAGCTCATTATGGTTACGCTATAGGTTTCCACCAAGACGACATGGATTAGACCGGTGGCCCAGGCGTTTCTCTAACACACATACATAACTCCATGGACTTACAAGCTCCCCTTTCATTTCACACCGACGACATCCATATACAAAAGAGCATGATATCAACTAGGTACAAAGTACAAGTGCAATGTTGAAAGCGTTCCCCATGACAACATGGTTCTGCTAATCCCCAACATATAAGTGCAAGCATATATAACATAGATGACACAATGGTTCAAGTTTATTAAGGGCAAGAAAAGTAAAGTGTGCCATCAAGTTCGTGAGAGCTTTAATCACTACTTTTCTCATAACAAGTTTAATTCGGAAGGTAGATAAAAACATGAATATACTTGGAATAGCAAATGCTAATAGGTAGGTGTGGTGGACTCTTTGGAATAACTTTGTTTTATTTGGAGTTAGATGCATGAGTGGAACTCATACTTGGTTATGGAGGCTAGCAAAAGACTGGGAGCGACCAACACCATTATTCATCTCATTACATCATGGAGGCTCAGTGTCCCCCTCGGTGAAAAACTAACATTGGCTTTTGTCCCGTCCAATTCCGAGAATATTTATTTTCTGACTTTCCTAGAACCAAAAACAACAGAAAATAGGCAGCTGGCACTGTGGCATCTTGTTAATAGGTTAGTCCAAGAAAGTGTATAAAAACTACTCCAAAGTGTAGAAAAAATATAAGAAAGTGGATAAAACCAAGCATGGAACATAAAAAATTATGGACACGTTAGCAACGTATCAGCTATCAGGCTATTTTCTGGCACCGTTGTCTTATATCCATACCACTTGTATTTCACTATCTCTTCGCCGAACTAGTGCACGTATACACCTGATAAATGTATTAGGTGTGTTGGGGACACAAGAGACTTCTTGTATCTTGATTGCAGGGTTGCTTAAGAGGGGATACCTTTGACCACTTCCTCCCTGTGTTCGATAAACCTTGGGTGATCCACTTAAGGGAATACTTGCTGCTGTTCTACAAACCTCTGCATTTGGAGGCCCAACAACTGTCTACAAGAATAGAAGTGCGTAGACATCAGACATCACCCTCCAGATCATGGCCTGCTATTCTGACATGGATTAATTTCATTCTGTTCTTCCGCTGCTCTTAAAAAACATCTGGTGTCAATCTTCGTGGATCCGTCTTTGTTTCTCACTCTTCGGTGATTTTTTAGGGTGTTCGCTATGTCTTTTATCTTGAACGTTTGTCTTTCATTATGCTCTATTTTTCTGTTGCGTCCACCAAATCCGTGTTCTTTTGTGTTTCTCTTATCATGTGAGTCCACCATATCTTCATCGTCAGCCTGCTTTCTGATTCCTCTTGTGGCCTCCATTTGCATTGATGGTTGATCTACACCCTTTGTCTTCTCATCGAGCTTCTTTGTCGCTGGTTTCTTGGGCTATGATCTGGTGCAGCATGCTTGCTTATCTTGATGTGACATCTTTTGACAACCCATCTTCTTTTGATGCGGTGGGTGTCTTTCTCTGATGTGCCATCGTCACATTGTCATTGATCTACGCACATTCTTTTGCCTGGTGAGCTTATATATTGTTGGCTTCTTGTGTTATGGTCTTTTGTGACATGTTATTCTTCTGACCGTCTCTCGGTCGGTGTCGATCTCTTCTTTGATCGACTATGGCTTGACTCTACATGTATTGAAGACTCTTCATGCTACGACGACACTATCAAGACGTGGATTTTGGATTATCATTTTTTTCTAATTTTACTTCTTCAAATGCAATGCTATTGCATACGCTTTGCATTTGAGGGGGGGGTGTTAAGGAGTATTAGTATTGGTCTAGGAGTTTGTATTTGCCTAGATTTACCTTCTTGTACCCCAAGTCAGATGTACTATATATTGTGGCCTTTGGCCCCTGGTAATACAAGTTGCTTATTCCTAACAGGAAGAAGTTTTAATGATAGAGATTTTGCAATGGTTCCATTGGCATGAACAACACATGTTCATGGTCGACCCCAATCCATTGCTCATCTTTCTCATTTTCATTTCCAAAATTTATAAAAATTTAAAATCTTAAACTAATTGATAGAAATCAGTAGGTAAAGTTATTTTACATGTTACATGGATATCAAGGTGTTCTCAAACTGAATAGGAAATTAAAGCATGAGGAACACAACACAAAACATTAAACCATTTTATTTTAAGTCTAACTCTCTTCATATGTATTGGCATTTTATATGTGAATAAATAGCAGCAAGGTTGTGGTATCCAATGCATATAATATTCAGTAGCTTGAATTTTAAATAACATAGAAATATAAAGAGGGCTCTTATCTCTTCCTCTCTCATAATAGTTGCAAGTATCAAAAGCAAACTTAATCTCATAGTTTTGAATAGATTCACCATATAAAGAGAAGTCATCTAGTGAGCATATTCGATCATCTAACTCAATTATATCACTTTGATCCTCCCATATATTAGTCATAATTGTTCCACATGGAGGACTACTAGACAATGAAAGATCATCATCATTAATAAAAATGTGTTCATTACCATTGTTTGGTGTAGGAGATGGGTAGCTACTCCATTCTTCCTCCACTTGTTCTTCCTTTTACTCTTCTTCTTGGGGTGGCATGGACATCCCCAAGCTTAGTCTTTTGTCGTCTCCTTGCTTGGCACTTTCAATATTATCTCTTGCATCCAAAAGGCTAGTGCCCAAAATAATATATTTGACATAAAAATCATATATCTCATGGTTAATATTAGGAAAGGATCCATCTATTTTTTTGGGTATTCCCTCCGATGCATAATAAGTGTCGCCCACTTAGTGCAAAGTTTGTACTAGCTTAGTATAAAATTAGCGACACTTATTATGGATCAGAGGGAGTACTCAAAAAATAAACTAGCAACGCAAGAAAGAATAAAAACCTGGATCTATGCTCCCCGGCAACGGTGCCAGAAAAGTATCTTGATAACCCCCAAGTGCAGCGGATCACCATAGTATAATTCGATAAGTATTTGAGTGTCGAACCCACGAGGAGCTGAAGGTAAACTGTCTATTCTCTAAAGCCATATAACCCTCTTATATGGCCTTCTATGCAAAGCTATGGTCTAAGTGTGTGTTATTTTTTGGTACTAGGTAGAAAATAAATAAAGTATGTGTTAGTGGAAACTACAAGTAAACTAGTGCAAGTTAAATTGATCTAATGAAGTGGAGTGGAGTTGTGGCAAGTTTTCCCAAGTAGCAAGTTCCTCAAGTAGCAAGTTTCTCTAAGGGATTAAATGTTTAGGCAATTGTTATTTCATTCGTTTGTTTGGTTGTTTATTGTTTCTTCTAGGATGGAGCCTTAATTAGGTGCAGCCAAATAAATGTGCATACACAACTCTTATGATGGATCCTAAGGCCATGTTACTGAGCAAACATAGGAATTATTAAGACATAATTGTCCCACCATAGCTACAAACTCTAGGGTCCCCGATATATGTCCCCCTAATGTAACTTTATGGATTGGACCACTGTTTTTTGTCCTCCACGATCCTCCCCACACCATTACACTATGGTGATCACCTTACATGCATTCCCCAACATATGCATGCACACATATATTGTACAAGAAGACAATTATAAAAGGTAACAACACTATATGCAACCAATAAACAAACTATTTCACTTTTTCCATAACAATTTACTACTCAAACAAAGATATGGAGACACAATAGACCAAGGGAAGATAATATATTGCTTCACACATCATGTTTGCAAGAGATTACAATAGGCAGATGGAGAGGATCTTGCTGTAGGTGTTGATGATGAACATGCCGGAGGGGGTGGAGCCCTCCGGAGGCGTTTCCCCCCTACGATCTTCTCCGACTACTCTTTGTTTCTGTGTTTTTGATATCTGCCTCCATTTGTGTTAAGGATCATCGAAAGGGGGTATATAGAGTATTTTTTAGGTCAAAACAAGTCATTTGACAAAAGAATCGACGACATCGGAGACTCGAGGGAGGAAAGAGCATACTAGTCATGGCCATGGGGGTGGGTCGCGGCCGTTGTGTCTGTTCCCTCCTCAATCATCTTTTCTCACAGATCTTTGGCCCATTGTTATTCATTATAATAAATGTTGGGTCCTGTGAAGTTTCAGGTCAATTGGACGTCGTTTGGGTACCTAAAAGTCAAAAACATTGAAATAGGGGGTTTCTGCCTCGGCAGGGTTAATTCCAAAGCAATATGGGAACTATGAATTATTCCCAATAATCATTATAAAACATGGATATAACCCATATATGATGCAAATATGTTGGAATATCAAGTAATAAAGTGCAAGTTCGTGTATGCATTTTACATGCATCACACACACAACCTTCTTATTCGTTTGCAGCACGCCTTTAAGAGCCTTTATGCTGAAGTTTTCCCAACGAAGAAGGTGCCAACAGATTTGAATGACCTTGTCACTATCTTTGGCGCTGATCCAAATCCGCTGACGGGTTACAGCATGATCTATTCAAAGAGTGGTGTTGAGACCTCCATGGCTTTGGCGATGGAGCACGGCGAGAAAGTCGACTAGAAGAAGGTTAGCTTGATGACGGCAACGCAATCGATCTAAACCCTTAATTGAGAAGGCCAAGAAGTATTTGAGGCTCCCCCTAGGCATATATAGGAGTCCCGAGACAACCGCTACCCTCCTTCGACTAGAGCTCCTTCTGGGAGTACTGCTCCAATTGTGCCTTCTTCGGCTGATGCCCCGTCGGCCAGTGCTACCTTGTCTATAGAGAAATCTGCTTTGTAGTTGTCCTATAGTTGTAGAGGTTTTTCTTTTGTTTACTTGCATGTAATGAACCTGATTTCCATTGTGAGACTACTCTTTATGTTGAGAAGTACTTGATTTGATTTGCATGTGTAAACACTGTATCTGCTCATGTGTATGCAAGTTGTCTGTTTACTAAAATTTTTTGTGCTTTGCCATCTGTCCTGCCAGATATTTCTTGATTCAACTGCCCCCTCGAGGATTAATCAGGCTTTGGATGCGTAGACATCTTCTTCTGGGTGGGTGCATCAGAAACTGCCATTGTTCGTGTTATCGATCCACCATTGTACATGGAGAAGATTGAACAGGTGAAGAGACTTGAAGGTAATCTTCGAGTTGTGCAAGTGATGGTGGACGTGTCTCGATAAAAAATGCGCAAAGCGTTGGAGCGTGAGTCGTATTTCTTAGAAGAGATTTGCAGGGCAAGCGAGAAGATGATCTTATTTCGCAAAAGCCTCCTAGTTGTATTTATTCAATCATGAAAGTTGATCTTCTTATTTTCCTTCACGTGTTCGGCTATGCGAGAGGGATGAAACCCAGCGTCTTCAGAGCCAAATGAGTGCTCTAGTGGCCGCTTCCCACGATACTGGAAATGATTTTTGGACAGCTCATCGTTGTGCGTATGCAGTGGCATTGCTCCAGGATCGCGTGTCCGAGATGGAACAATTTTCAAGTGATATCGTAGGTCCTTGGCCATTGTATATAGGGTTAATTGGATCTATGCCATTGCAACTTCTGCAAGTTGGAGATATGCCATTACAAAAACCAGACTTGGAGATATGCCAATCCAACTTTCCAATACTTGTAACCATGCCATTTTCTACACTTAAAAGAGAATGACGGTTTGAAAATACGTGTATTCAGCGTGTATTGTAGTATTTACCATAATACCCCTGTTTTGAAGTTTCAACTGCATTTTTGGATCTTCCGGGCGCCAAAAAATTCAAAAAAAAATCAAACTTTGCTAGAAATTTGAACTTCTAAAAAAAACATAAAATTTTATAGAAAATCAAAAACAATAATATGAGTTTACTGTTCTAATTTGAGACGTTTCTAGGCGCTAAAATATTCAAAAAAAACAAATTTTGGCCAAAATTTGAACTTCTTAAAAAATCTAATTTTTTTTACAGAAAATCAAGAACAGTAATATGAGTCTACTACTCTAATTTGAGACATTATGGGCACATATGAACCCCTGACTGTTCATCTTAATATCTATCCAGAAAAGTATAATAGTCTGTATATGGTTTGGTAATGGCTAGAATAACATACATAGAGGTATAGAAAAGTTGGAGTGGCATATCTCCAAGTCAAGTTTTTGTAATGGCATATCTCCAAGTGGGTGAAAATTAGAGTGGCATAGATCCAATTAACCCTTGTATATAATTCCATGTTTACTCGGGATCCTCAACCTCAGGGCCTTGCTGATCTGATGGTAGAGTTTCGTCAAGGCGAGAGAATTTACCATATCGTGAAACTGCTACTTGTAGCAGATGCCAAACTTGTACTTTTCTGGGTGCACGTACACCATCCTACATTGGACCTAGACGCTGTGTCTCAGGGCTTGCCTTCTTCTTCTGGTGGTGGTTTAATTAATATGGAGCCTCATTATGCGGCTACTCGCAAACCCGCCATCAGGATTGTCCGGAGATGTCTGGACGAAGACGAAGATTTTTTTCTAAATTTCGCCATATGAATATTTTCTGCAAGATGGAGCATGTACATTATGTAGATTTGTATTCCAACAATTGTTAAATATAGAACACCTTTTTAGTGAAGAGCCACTAGTTTATTTTTCTGTTAAAATTTCTTATTACATGAGACCCTTTCGTTTGCCTGATGCCCTGAGACCGAGTCAGCTATTCATGTCAAGGCGCGTCGTATGGAGCCAAAATTTTGTAGCGGTATACTTTGATGAAGCCCCTGAGTCTCGGGTGTATATTTTTGATTGGTTATTCATTGGCGTATCCCCGAGTGTCGGGTTTATGAATAACACAGATGTATAGAGGCTGAGATTCAGCTTTGGGAACTTCATCTTTATTCATCATCAAAATAATAGGAGTACATATTTTGGCGTACTCTCCTAGCCATTAGCCTTATTGAAAATAAAATGCAGAAAGAGTAAAATTCTAGTGTCTGTGTTCCGTAACTTGAATTGCTCCTTCGCTGCCTTTACTTGTTCCCTTTGACCATGGCGATTCAAGGGCGTTTTTCTAGCCTTTTGACTGGAGGCGCGGCTTCTACACGGTGGACCAGAGAAAAAGGAATATGTCCTGCTTGGTTGCTTCGGGTGGCAAAGTCGATGCATACACGAAGTCCTATGCTTTTCTTCAAGGTGAATACTGGGTTGGCTACCCAAGTTGCTCCTGTGATCTCCGTGATGTGCCATGAATTGGTGAGTGTCGTCGGATTAATGACAACTATGCCATGAGGGGGTCCTCGAGGCGTGCGAAAGAGAGGGGTGTGAGACGTACGGTATTCTGGGACGGTGAGCACACAAGTTTACCCAGGTTCAAATCTGCCGGCTTTGGACGGATCCTACTCCTGCTAGCAATCCAGTAATACGGCAGAGCCGGAATATGGGTTACAAGGGTTTCACCTATGCGAGTTGAGATTGTAAACTATTGTGGGGTGCCCTAAAGGCTCTCCCTAGGACGGCTTATATAGATATCCAACCTAGGGTTTACAGGAGAGACCTATCCAGCTACGACTAAGAGTCGGTTACAGAGTACATCTTGATCTACAAGTAACACTACGGGCCTATGTCAGTAAGTCATCTGGGCCTTCCCATAGCCGGACTGGACTCCGTCTCTTCTCCCTGACTGGGCCGTCCGTGAAGCAAAGCTCTAACCCGAAATGGGTCACCCTGGTTAGTGAGGCACAGTGAGGATACCCGGAAAGTATATCCCCAATAGCAGCCCCTAGAAGCCTCCAAGATCCAGAGTCGGATTTCATCATCGCCTAGCTTGATCTTCGGCTTGCAGAATCTTGAATGGTTCCTGAAACTTCAAGTCTAAAAATGAGTCGGACCTATGAGTACATTATTCCAGTTTCCAGCTCTAAATTCAAACTTAAACCGGAACTTGGTCTCTGACGTAACCTGACATCAGTCAAGGTGAAGTCATGTCATTGTCAGACATTCCTGACAACACGACCGTTGGTGGGTCCGCTTCGCGCGGAACCGAGGCGTCATTTTAATGTGTACGCAGAGAACGAGGCAGCGTAATCCTCGCGAGGAAGTTACCCAACTCCTTCCACGACGTGTGGCACGGTTAATGTTTTGTTCACACGAATCTTGGTGCAGCTGAAGGATATAAGGGGTTGAGATTATTCCCTTTTCTTCTTTGCCAGCACTTGCGCCTCCTCCTTCCCCATGATGCCTCCCACGAATAGAGCTCCTCTGCCTCCCCCACTCCCACAGCGCCGCCCATCCCAAGTCACCATAGCCCAAAAGATGGCTGAAGCCTCAACTTCTGCCGAGGCGGCGACAACAGCGACAGTGGCGGCGGCGGAGAAAGAAAGTTTTCATAGGGTTTGGATTCCCTGCGTCCTTGATGATGCTAAGCTTCGCATCGTTGAGGATGAGGGGCTCCTCCGCGCCAGTGATTGGCGGAGCGGCTACGGAGTAACTGTCCCTACCCCGAACACCGACAAGCGAGTGCATTTTGGCACTCACCTTGACAGAGGTTTGAGTTTCCCCCCTCAGATTTCTTTTCTGAGGTGATAGACCATTACGGAGTTTAACTCCACCATCTCCCCCTGAACTCTCTCTTAGAGATGAGCGCCTACGCTTCTTTGTGCGAGGGGCATCTCGGCATTAGGCCGAGCCTTCTTCTTTTCCGGTTTTACTTCCACACCCAGAGAAATTTCATCACGCCGGTAATCCCTATATTACCGGTACGCTCAGCTTTTCTATTAGGAGAGAACGTGTCTATCCTAGTATTAAGGCTAGCGAGTCGGTGAAAAAGTGGTTGTTCATGTTCTTTTACCATAAGGACAGACCGGCTCTCGGCAAAGCCACTGCTTTGCTGGCTTTTGTTGACGGTGCTGCCACGCCCCAAGAATCCTGGGACGTGGATGCTTCGGCTCTCACGGACGATCTTATTCTTGCAAAGAGGTGGATCGAATATCTGATGAAGCACAAGGGTCTGAAAGGATCCGACTTAGTCCACTGCTGGCTGGTGCGCCGGATTCAACCTGTTCAACACCATGGAGACCGGCTTATGCACTCCATTACCAAGAGCAAAACGGACTCTCTCTGGATCTTCTCCAAGGACTATTCGGATAAGGACTACGAGTGCCAAATCAAATGGCTGATCAAGGAGCGGGTCGAGAGGAAGATTCCGGATTTGTCCTTGGACATGCATACAGCTAACAATCCCATGATACCCATAAGTTTTTCAGCGGTAACTCGAATATGTGTTCATCTTATACATTGTTGTGTCTTTTTGCAATACTGAGATATATCTTGTTTTCAACTTGCTGACCTCTCCGAGTCGGAGCATGCTCCTATCGAGGGATATCCTCCTGAGCTATCTCAGGATGATGGAGAATTGGTTCCACTGCCGGATGCACTTACCCGAAAGCGTACGGCTCCGATAGTGTCTATCGGCACAAAGGAAGTGCCCATTGTGAAGAGGTAACTTTCCTCACAAGGTCTTTGTATTTTATCTGTTATACTTTCCAAAGTGTAATGATTTTTGTTCTATTACCTCTTCAGAGCTAGACTGCTCACCAAGGGCAAGGGGAAAGGAGGCTCATCAAAGCCCCTACGCCAGTCAAAGCTGAATTTGACTTCTCCTGCCGCAACACCTCCAATTCCTGCCCCACAGCCTTCCGCATCGCAAAAGATTACTCCATCTCCGCCTGACGAGGGTTTAACTCATCAATGTCCATTGTTATGGACTTGGGTTTTGGAGAAGGAGGGAGCGCTGAAAGCATCAATCGGCTAGCAAACAAGCACACAGGGGACTCGAAGATTTACCCAGGTTCAGGCCTCGTAGAGGTCCTTACTCCTGCTTGTCTGCTCGTGGAATTAATAGAGGAATCGAAGATTACAATGGTGCGCAGATGCAATCTAGCAAGGGTTGTGGCATCTAGGGTTGCGTGTGTCCTCCTCGCTGCCCCCTCCTAGCCTTTATATAGATAGGCTAGGTCTCGGGTAGCAGGTCAAGTCGGTTACAGGTTAGGGTTTTGCCCTTTGAACTTTCTATCTTTAGCTTCTTCTTGCTCTTCAAGCAATCGAGAGTCCGTAGGTTACTCGAGTTCTCTATTTGGGCCTTGGCGACACCGTGGGTTTCCGCTGTATTCAGGCCGTATATACCAAGATCGAGTACCTATAGGGTATACCCATGTTAGTAGCCCCCGAGTGTCCAGTGGAATCACAGATTCGACTAGGGACTTTATGAAGCCTTTCGAGTGCATGAATGAGTATATTTTCGACTGCTCTGTTTGTGTCATAGGGATTGTTGATGTGCGTGCCTGATTTAACCGATGTATCGGTATCAGTTAACTACCTTAGGGTAAAACAACGCAATCTACTCGAACTCGATTCCCTGGACTCGAATTCGGAAAAGTGTTGGTGTAATTCGACTCAAGCCGCGGAGGTCTTACAGGAGTCGAATTCCAGTATATGGGTGTGAGCACTCGACGCGTCCGTCAAGGCATGTTCATCGTGCCTGTAGGCACGGATATATTTCTGGTAGTGCACAACGAATGTGTTGCCAGGCCTTATTCAGGTCTTATCTTCACGCTGAAAGCGCGGCATCCAAATTTTATCATCGCGGAGATGATTCGGGTGACTCAGGAGACGCAATCTCTTTGTAGGGAAGAATTATGAGGCGGTGTCATCATAAGCTTCGAGTGTGGATGTTATCGACACATAGTACGATGTACAAATCATAGGGTGCACGACCAGCGCTCCCTATGGGAGTAGCCCCCGAGTGCTTGGTGGAGTTGAAGACGCGAGCAAGGGCTAAAGTAGTCGAAGTCTTCTACTGCTCAATCTTTGATGACATCAGTGCTGACGATGTGATGATCTCATTTGCCCGCGTGAGCGGGTTTGACGGGACATGACGAGCGGTGGGTCCCATTTTCTGACTCTGACTTGACCGGGCGTGCGTAATCTTTGTTTTAACTGCACCTCCTCGATTTCCGCGCGTAATGGGGGTAGTGGGGGACGGTTCACGCTTCGGGTCCTCCACGTGTCGATCACGATGGACGCCACGCGTCTGATAGGGTTTTTGCTGGCCATTGGATTACATCTTCCAGGGGTTTAAGTAGCAGTGCCGCGATGGTAAATTTTCACATCTGCTCTTTTCTCTGTCTTTGCCTTCGTCGCCATTGCTGCTGCTCCTCTGCTCCTTAGTGCTCATCTTTCTCGCGGCGCTGGACCAGCTCCGCGTATTCCCCAGTTACTTCCTCCGGTCACACCACCACCGCAAGATGGGGAAGAAGAAGGGAGGTGCCGCGGCTGATTCCGCCGCCGCCACTGCTGCTGCCAAAAAGAAGGGAGGCTCCACCGCTGCGGGCACCAGCACCGCCGTCGTCGGAAAGAAGAAGGGTGCAGGCACTCGGGTCACCAATGGCACGTGGCGCGCGTCCGTGATCAAGTCATCTGAGCTCCGTCTCCTTTGCCAGGACGGAGTTCTATCCTCCGCGGTCACTGACTCGCGAGTCCAAGGTGGCGAGGTAACTCCTTGTCCTCCTGCCGGTTTTCGGGTGATGTTCCTAGCGTTCATCATTCGCGGTCTCTCGCTGCCCTTGCATCCTTTCTTCAGGGGCCTTCTCTGTTTCTATGGGCTCCAGCTGCATCAGCTGTCCCCCAACTCCATCCTCCATGTAGCTTCCTACATTACTCTTTGTGAGTGTTGGCTCGGAATCGAGCCACACTTTGGTCTTTTCAAATGCCTCTTCAAGCTGAAGCGCCAGTCGGCATCTAGCTTCGTAGTCTATGATGTAGGAGGCTGCGGTATCCATGTTGACTCCTCCGTCACGTACTTCGACATCAAACTCATGGCGTCCGTCCAAGGGTGGAGGGACAAGTGGTTCTACATCCGCGACCAGAAGGCCGACGGAGACCACTTCGGACTCGTGCCTTTCGATCCTGCAACGTCGTGCAAGAGGAGGCGCTCCTGGAAGAACGTAGTGATGCCCGGCAAATCTACAGAGACAGATGTGATGTACGAGCACGTCTACGACCTCGAGAGTCACATGGGTAAAGAAGAGGGACGATGCGCCCTCATTTGCACGTGGCTGCACCGTCGCGTCCAACCCCTGCAAGCCAGAGTCCACCCTATGTTCCAGTGGGCTGGCGCAGACGATGTCACTCGCGTATCTGCTGATGGCATTTCCACGAGTGAAGTACATAAAAGGGTGCGACTACTCACCAATTACACCGCCAAGGATGTGCTCCCTAGTGAACCAGTCGTACCTCCATTCGATGCTACCAATCGTCCTCCAGAGGTATGGTTGTGCTACGAAGTAGCTTTGTTTGTCGAATGCTTATTTTTGCTTGACTTTCTCTGACTTGTTTCCGGTATGCAGGATTGGAGGGTGTCACCCTGTATGCCCCATCTTCCTGAGGGGGTTATTCCTCATGAAGCCTTGGAAGAGGACGAGTCAGAGTCGACCGTCCCATCTGATGTAGAGGAGGAAGCCCCCGAGTCGAGCAGTCTGGACACTCGCAAGCATTCGCGCATCGAGGATTCTGATGCATCATCTCCTTCGACTCCAAAAGTCGCAGTTGTTTGTGCGGAGTCGCCGATACCTGCCGTTCCTGTGAGTGCTGTGGCACCATCTTCCCGCAAGAAGATGCGGCTGCCGAAGGAGTCATCGTCGGAGTCGGGGGATCAAACCTTCGAGTTTTGACAAGTTTGATTGGTAAGTATACGAATCTTCCTTTTGGTTCTTCTTTGGAGTTGCATTCTCTTAATGTTGGTTTTGTTCTGTAGTCAGTCGGCATCGTCATCTTCTGGCGACGTCCAATTTTTTAAGGAATCTGGAGTCGCAACCTCCAAGGCCAAGAAAGCGGCCGAGCACACTCCTTCTCCTCCATTGGCGGCCCACTCCGGGCATAATTCATCGAGTTCTCCTCACGATGTGGAGCACCAGATGGTTATCCGGATGACTGCACGTCAATCGACTTTAGAGTCATTGGAGGATCATGTATGTATAGTGTTGCTTCTTCTGATTTTTGCAGTCGAATTTTTTCATCCATACCATCTGCTGATCCTTTACTGTTTCTTTTGTCGCAGCTCATTGTGAAGGAAGCCGCTCACCTGGCAGAGCAGGTGCTTGCGATGGGTCACCAGCATGCAATGCTGGACAATCGCCATCGCGTGGTTGAAAGTGAGTGTTTTTGCTTATTCTTCTTCTTTATCTTTGTGATATATTTGACTGACGGTCTATCTTTGGTTTGTTTCACAGCTGAGCATAATGCACTCCTTCGCGACGCTGCTTCCCTCAAAAATACGCTTGCCACGGCCGTGAAGAGTCGCGATGAGGCAATCGCAGCACGTGATGAATCACGGAAACGCGAAGAGGATCTGCGCACCTCCATCGTAGCTAGGGAGAAGTTGTTCGAAGAACAGCTTCTCTCGATTGCCAAGGCTCTCTCAGGTATTCCCTTGTCTGGATTTTCGGCGTGCCTTCTTCTTTCGAATTTGTTGTTGTGCTGATTTTTGTGCCAATGCTTTATTCTTGTGTAGATGCCAGCGGTCTGAGCTTTTCTACCTAGGCACTTCATCGTGATGATGCCTTGGCAGGCGCCATCTCGGCAGTCGAAGATCGCAGTACTGCCATTCAGGGGACGCTCACCAAGGCCAGAGGCGTGCTCAGTCGCCTCCGTGAGGAGCTGCTGCCCAAGGCTGAACTAATCGAAAATGTAGACGATCTGGTGGAGTCCCTTGCCGGACGCATTCCTGCAGGCTTCAAGAACTCACTCCGTGCGGCTGGCGCTTCAATGTCACTCGCGATGGTTCAAGCCCATGGAGTCGAGGTTGATCCTGCTTTGGTCTCCAAGGCAATGCCTGTCAACATGGATGGCCAACAGGTAGTCTTTGCTCCTTTCGCAGCTGCTTGTGGCAAGTACGGGCCACAACTGATCAATACAGTTGTGAAGTATTCTGAGGAACTGTAGTGAGCCAAGAAGGCGGCGAAGGCTGCAGCGTCAAGGGCCGGCGGAAAGTCTATGGCGTCTGATACTGCCACAGACTCGATGAGGCCCCCAAACCAAAGTCCAAGTCAAAGAAGCCAGTTGTTCCTCAGTAGTCGTGTTTGTAATAGTTAAATAGCCTATCTCTTTTGTCTAGAACATGCCTTTGGCGAATGTATCTGTTGATACTTTTATTATGCCTGAATGCACTCGAGTCTTTTGTCTATGCATCGCCTTAGTCTTCTTATTGTATATTGCTTGGCTTGTGATAGGGCACATCGAGTGGTCCTTCGAGTGAACCTCGGAATATGCCACCCACTGATGATACTTTGGCACAGTCGTGCTCAAGGGTGGATGAGTTGTCTCTGCTCTCGCGACTCTGTGACCGCGTGAAGCAGTTGGAGCACGAACTACCTATGCTCCGTGGTAACACAGATGTATGGAAGTCGAGGGCGGAGAAGGCCGTCGCCTGAGAGCAATATCTGTTAGGAGAGGTGACGCAACTGGGCGACCAATTTAAGTGTTAGCTCTCTTCTTCCTTATCTTTTCCTTGTAGTCACTCGCAGTAGTTCGTTGTCTTCTTATTTTTTCTTTTTCTTGCTATAGTTGTCAGTGCACGCCATCCGCAGGATGAGAAGGATAGGACTACCATTCGCATGAATGATCTGAACCAAGAGTAGCTTCAGGCGAGTGGATACTTCTGGGTGGATCATGATCGCGCAATCGCACTTGCGACCCTGCAGGATCGTGCTTCACGAGTGCTTCACTTCCTGAAGAAGTCGCAATCGTGCTTGAAGAATATTTATCAGACGATGTTCCCACTGGGCGTTGTTCCATCGAGCCTGCTGGCCCTTCTTGCCAAATTTCAAGACTTGAGTGCAGTCCCCGAGTGTGTACGGCAACAGTTAGTGGCTGGTGCCAAGGCTGCTCTGTCGCTGGTGCGATTGCATAGGCCGGATGTGGATGTTGCAGCAGTTGCTTCCGGACTACCAACGCCGCTAGCAGGTTCGACTTGGAATATGATTCCTCACTATCAAGCGGTTGATCGCCCAGCGGAGGAAATCGTCGACTTCTTTGAGGAGCAGACAAACATTCCTTTGTTGCAATAGTAGTTTAGTTTGTATCCTGCACATAGTTGCACCAGTGTTGTAAAGTTCATATATATATATGTGCTGTGTATAATTGATTGACATTGATGTATATATAGAGCTTGTTAGTGTGTATGCTTTGCGAGTGCGTTGCACTATGCGATTCCTTTTCGTTAGTCTGACTTGTGTTTATCTCAGCACCTTGCCAACCTGTTAGATGCGTTGCAACTGGGTTGGTGTTTGTCAAGGGTTCCATTAGTACGTCAGCTACTCAGGATATCACGTTGGTTCGTAGGACGGATGTGTATAGGGTGGCGCAGCCCCCGAGTGGATAATTTGCAAAAAATAAGAGGAACACAGAGTTTTGGGGCACTTAGATTTATTTATTCGTAGGATGGTACGGGGTACAATGTGTGGCTAAGTAGCCTTATTTGTAATGTAAAAATAAAAGACGACTAAGGGTAGAAGCGTCACAGCTGCGTGACGTTCCAGGGGTTGGATTACACGACTCCTGTCTCGAAATCTTTAAGGCGATAGGCGCCACCTGGGATTACTTCTGTAATCACATATGGTTCCTCCCAGGCGGACTCGAGCTTGAGATGCCCTTGCTATTTTAGTCGCAGGACTAGGTCTCCTTCGACAAAG
Source organism: Avena insularis (assembly GCA_023614405.1). Lineage (NCBI taxonomy): Eukaryota > Viridiplantae > Streptophyta > Magnoliopsida > Poales > Poaceae > Avena > Avena insularis. The sequence goes on from CM042694.1 coordinate 206,198,734, forward strand.
GACCTGAGGCGTAGCCTTCTGCTGTGGTAGTTGCGCAGGTTCTGCTGGTAGATCGTTGACCTTTCCCCGGCGATTTCCCGTGCCTCGTCAAGGAGGTCGACGGAGTCTTCAAGTGCAAGAGTTGACTCCTGCTCGTTGTAAGCGACCACTCGCGGTGCTTTGTATCGTACCTCTGCAGGTAGCACTGCTTCAGCGCCGTGCACCATGAAGAACGGGGTATAGCCCGTGGCACTGTTTGGAGTTGTGCGTGATACATTGCAAATGTATCTATAATTTTTGATGTTCCATGCTTGGTTTGATCTACTTTTTTGTGTTTTTTCCACACTTTGGAGTACTTTTCATATAATTTCTTGGACTAACCTATTAACAAGAGCCACATGCGATTGCCATGTTTTCTGCTGTTTTGGTTCGGAAAGTCGAAAATGAATATTCTCGAATAGGACAAAAGCCAAACATCCTATTTCACCGAAGACTCTGAAGCGAATATGAGACGAGTGGGGGGGCCCAGCCACACCACCTAGCCGTCTTGGGCAGGCTGGCGTGCCGAAGGTGGTCTGGCCGCCCCAGACTCCCCCTTGGTCTCCCTCTTCGCCTATAAGTTGCCTTCTGACCTAAAAACTCAGGGGAGGGGTCGACATTTTTCCAGAAGGAGTTCCGCTCCACCGCCACCACCAGATTCCACGAAACAGCACCAGAAACTCCGTTCTGGCACCCTGCCGGGATGGGGAATTGGAGGAGATCATCGCCATCATCATCACCATCGCTTATCCATCGACCATCCATGTTTCCATCATCTATGAGTGAGTAATCCCTCGCTCTAGGCTATGGGGATGGTAGGGATTGGATGAGATCGTTCATGTAATCGCATCGGATTGTTAGGGCATGGTGCCTAGTATATTTTATTAGTGCTTTATGAATTTGTTGCGACTTGTTGTGATTAATGCTTGTCACTAGGGCCCGAGTGCCATGATTTCAGATCTGAACATGTTATTGATTCATTATGATAGTATTGTTTATGGTCTTATCTGCAAGTTGTATACACACGTTGTTGTCCGGAACCAATGGCCTCGAAGTGACAGAAATCAGGATAACCGGAGGGAATGGCTTTGATGTGAGGATCACATGTGTTCACGGAGTGTTACTGCTTTGCTCTGGTGCTCTATTAAAAGGAGCACCTTAATTGCCAGTAGTTCCCTTGAGGCCCCACTGCAAACAGGCTGGCAGGACAAAAGATGTTGTGCAAGTTCTCATTGCGAGCACCTATGACTATATATGGAACACATGCCTAGGATTATCTAGTACTTGGATGATTTATCTTATTTATCTGCAATTGCCCTATGTTCTGACTGCTATGTGAATTGTCTTGTCCATGCAACGCCCGTCCATCCATCCCTATGCCTACCTTTTCGAATCCCATCATTCGCTTATTACTGCTATTGTTACTGCTGTCTTTACTTTACTACTGCTGCTACTTTACTATTCCTACTACAAAACTGTTGCTACTAATAAACTGTTGTGAGCAAGATTGTTTCCAGGTGCAGCTGAATTGACAACTCAGTTGTTAAGGCTTATAAATATTCTTTGCCTCCCCTTGTGTCGAATCAATAAATTGCGTTTCACTTCCCTTGAAAATACTACGATACACCCCATATACTTGTGGGTCATCAAGACTATTTTCTAGCGCCGTTGCTAGGGAGCATAGCTTTATTTATCAAGTTCACTTGGATTCTCTATTGTTCGCTGCTATCCATCCATCATGGGTAAGTCTCGTGATGGCAAGTTTCCTATTTTACCATCCACTACAAGAAGAGTGCAGTTACGAAGACCTCTATTGCTCTTGATTCACCATCTGTTATGAGTAAGCTCGTTACACCACCACATACACATGTTACACACACTGCTACTACTGCTGAATCTGAAACTTCTGATGCTTATGATGCTGCTTCTACCGTGCTTGATAAGAGTGGTTCATTAGGTCCTTTCCTAGATGCTACGATTGGTAGAACTATAGCTGGAAATACTGAAACTCCTAATGAAGACACTACTACACCTGTTAGTTCACCGGAGTCTAGTGAAAGTTATGATATTGAAGATGGTTATGTTGAGATGACCGATGAATTTATTAAAGAATGTAAAAACACCCATGATAGCAGTGCTGCTAAGAGTCTCCTTGAGAGGCGTACTATTAGACCCAAATTGTCTCCTATTGCTAAGTTTGCTGCTTCTCCCATAAACATTATAGATGAAGATTATGATTTCTCTCTCGATCTATCTTACATAGCTATTGTTGAGAAATAACCTTTTTGTGGGACTAAGAATGAAAGTGTGGTAGCACATATGAATGAACTTTCTACCATGAGTGGCTTGTTTTCTGATGATATTAAGATGCATACTTACTTTGTTGCTAAGATATTCCCTTTTTCGCTGAAAGGAGAAGCTAAAACTTGGTTTAGTAATTTACCTCCTGGATCCAATGATAGCCCTGATTGCTTGATTAGTACTTTCCTGCAGAAATATTTTCCTCCAAGTGCTAGACATGCTATTTTGCAGGAACTTTTTGATTTTAAACAGGGAGAAAAAGAGATATTGCCCGAATCTTGGGCAAGGTTTTGTGCTTTGATTCATGCACAGGCTGGAAGTCCATTACCTAAGAATGAGCTTCTTGATATATTTTATAATGGACTAACCGAAGAATCTAGGACATACCTAGATAGTTGTGATGATTGTCTTTTCAGGAATAGGACTCCTAAGGAAGCTGAGGAATTAATGGCTAAAATAAGTAAGAACTATGAAGATTGGACTCCTCCTAAACAAGCTATACCTGAAGTAATTGTACCTGAACCTACTATTCTGGTGCCTATTCCAACATCAAAGAAGAGGGGAGTTATTGAATTAAACGATGAAGTGATGAAGGAAGCTAAGAAATGTCTTAAGGAGAAGGGAATTAAAGATGTAGATGTCAAGAATTTACCTCCTATAGAAGAATTATGTGAGCCTATTCCCTACTCATCCACTATCGAGGTACACTCTCTCCAACACTTTGATGAAGGTGATATCCCTTACTCTAAACCTCCTGATCAATGCTTAGAAAAATCCGATATCTTTATTGTTAAGCAAGGTAATTTTAATAAAAGGGTGCAAAATCATCTAATGGAAAACACTAGAGCTATTGTTGAGTTGAAAGATATTGTGGAAAGAACCTCTAATGATGTTAAAATGATTGTTAAACACTTTCAAATGGTTTAAACTCAAATAGATCAAGTCTAAAGTGTAGAAAGACTTGCTAATAAATGTTGCTAAAGAAAAACATGCTTATGAAATTAGAACTAGAAGTGGAGCTGCTACCCAGGATCCTCTTTATCTAGAGGGGCATCCTAAAAGAATTGAGCAGGATTCTCAACAAGCTAAAAATAGTGGCTCTACTCGTAAGAAAAGGAAAAATAAACATAAAACTGTTGTAGAACCCTCTGAACCTGCTATAGATCCTAATAGTATATCTATCTCTGATGCTAAAACTGAAAGTGGTAATGAAGAAAATGAAGTTCCTAATGAGGAAAAAGTTAAAGAAGAACCTGAAAACCACACTAAGAATACTAAATACACTAAAGAAGATTTTATTGCTAAGAAACATGGTAGTGAAAGAGAACCTTGGGTCCAAAAACCTATGCCTTTCCCTAATAAGAAACACAAGTCAAAGGAAGATGAACACTATAATAAGTTTTGTGAGTGGACGAAACCTTTATTTTTGCAAATTCCTTTGACTGATGCTATTAAATTGCCTCCTTACTCAAAGTATATGAAGGATATTGTCTCTAATAAAAGGAAGATCCATAATGAAGAAATTTATACTTTTCTTGCTAATTATTCCATTAATGGTAAGGTTCCAAAGAAACTTAGAGACCCAGGGATTCCAACTATCCCTTGCTCTATTAAGAACAGCTATGTTAGAACTGCTTTGTGTGATTTGGGAGCTGGAGTTAGTGTTATGCCTTTGTCTCTCTATAAGAGGCTTCAACTAGAAAAACTAATACCAACTGATATATATTTGCAAATGGCTGATAAATCTACCACTATTCCTGTTGGTATATGTGAGGATGTACCTGTTCAAGTATCTCATAATTGCTTGACATTAACTGATTTTGTTGTGCTTGAAATGCCTAAAGATAATAATATGTCTATTATTCTTGGGAGACCTTTTCTTAATACTGCAGGAGCTGTTATTAATTGTCATCAAGGAAAGGTGACTTTCAATGTTAATGACAAGGAACATACTATCTATTTCCCCAAGAAGATTGAAAGGAATTATGGTTTGAATTCAATTGAACATGTTGAGGGCATTCAAGTTGGAGAAATATATTGTCCCATACCAAGAGAAAATTTTGAAACTATTATGATTGGGACCATTGCTATCAAGGTTGAGGTAACATAATCATTAGTGGAACACAAAGTTTTGTCACATATGAATTTTTTTTGGTAGCAAGGCCTGATCAACCTTGTTAGCAAAAGGATTTCATTGAACAAAACAATGTTTTCACCATGATTATCTCCGTTTACTTCTATTCTATCCATTTTAGTTTTTGCTTATGCATAACTTAAAGGCATTAAAGAAAAGTACTTATTGGGAGATAACCCAAAAGTTTTAGATGAGTCTTGGAAGTTATTACTTGAGTAATGACCGCTCCTTATCCTTTTTATTTGCTTTTTGTGCCAAGAGTAACCTCTAATGAGAGAGAAGTAATGATTGGGAAAGTTGATGTCCCGAAACAGATTTCTGTGCTTCACCGTAAAAATTAGTGTAAAGTCTCTGTAAGTCCTTTTGATGCTTGAATTTTTGTGCTTCTGCCCCAGGTTGTTATCCAACTTTCGTTAGTTCAACACTTTTTGATTTAAGCAGCAGAAGGTCTTCGAAAAAATTCGTCTTTACTTGCTGGTCTGTTTTGACAGATTTCTGCAATTTTCTGCATTTGCTTCTTGTTCGTTCCTTTTTGAGTTATTTTGGGGAATTGAGCTTTTTGAGGGAAGTGCTACAATAGCTAGTGTTTTAATGGAAGTTTTATTGGTGTTGGAACTGAACCCAAAGACTTATTATCTTGAGTGCACTAATGTTGCTAATAAAGATTGTGTGAAGTTTTGTATGAAAGAAAATTTTCAGGTGTATGGAAGGAATGAGTAATGAGATGAAGGATGGACTAAACCTCAAGCTTGGGGATGCCACGCGTGTCACCCAAAGAAATATCCAAGAAGTACAAGCGTCAAAGCTTTGGGATGCCCAAGGCATCCCCCTCTTCATCAATAAAAAACCCAGGTTTCTTCCAAACGCTTTATTTTTATTGTTTCATGCACAGTTGTGTTGTTCTTGGAGCGTCTTCTTTTTCGTTTTTGTTTTGGTTTTTCATTTGCTTGGTTTTCTTAGTTTTCTGAATAAATTGGTTGGACCCCCTCTTTCATACATTGGTTTTCAAATAGTTTGGTTTGGTTTGGAAAAGAGTAGGAAAGCTCATGCTTAAGTGGTAAATAGAGTTTGTTTTTGACTGTGGCCTATGCTTTGTCATGCCATGCTTGATATTGTTTTAGCTTTATGCTTCGTATTCTTTGCTGTAGCATGACTTGTTATAAACAATTGAGATTGCTTAATGTGCCTTGGATGAATCATGCATTGTTTTAGCATATTAAAGCATAGTATTGTGGTATTCTCCTTTGATGCTTTATTTGGGTTGACTTGGCGCATGCTCACACCATGTTATGACTATACCAAGTCACCATAAGCCTTTATGATCCTTTAGTTTTCAACTTGTAGTATCACTTTATGCTTTGATCAATGATGTTTTTTCGCTCTGCATGATTATGGCCATTATTGCTCTCTTAGTTTGTCGCTTCCAGTATTTTGCTAGCCACCACAACCAAGTATGAGTTCCACTCATGCATCCAACTCCCTGAACCAAGTTATTCCAAAGACTCCACCATATCTACCTACTAGATTATGCTATTCCAAGTATATTCATGCTTTTGTTTATCTTCCAAATTAAACTTGTTATGAGAAAACTAGTGATTAAAGCTCTCACGAACTTGATGGCACACTTTAATTTTCTTGCCCTTAATAAACTTGAACCATTGTGTCGTCTATGTTGTATATGCTTGCACTTATTTGTTGGGGATTAGCAGAACCATGCTGTCATGGGGAACGCTTTCAACATTGCACTGGTACTTTGTACCTAGTTGATATCATGCTCTTTTGTCTATGGATGTCGTCGGTGTGAAATGAAAGGGGAGCTTGTAAGTCCATGGAGTTATGTATATGTGTTAGAGAAGCGCGTCATTGGTCTAATCCATCTTGACATGGTCGAAACCCAGCGTAACCATAATGAGTGTCTATGAAGCATTCTTCTTATAAAAAGAGAGTCCTATATGGAGAAAAAGAAAAAAAAGAGATTATGAAAAGAGGAAAGAGAGAAAAAAGCACCATATTCCCATGGTAAATAAGAAGATTGCTGAGATGCTCGTTGTCTTCTTGCCTTGTCATTTTGATATGGGGATTCTTCCGTATCATCGGGCAAGGGGTACCCCATTGGAGGTTCTCTATGATACACATGTACTTACTATGACAAGAACTTACCGGTGACTAAACTTGAGTAGCATGAGGAGCGGCCCTCGTATTCAAGGGACATGAGATTTCTAACTTATACTTCGTCAAGCATGTACACCATAGTTTGTACACTTTAACCTTAATCACTTCAAGATGCTTATGATAGGGGCAATGAGAGCTGAAAGCTATTAAGTACCATAATTTTTGGGAGCTCTTTATGAAACTTGAATCCCTACTTCCTTCTATGAAGGCCTTTCTTCCACCATTATATTGAGTCTCCACCTTCTATCTTTATGCACTTACTTTGAGAGCATAGTGGCCATTCTTAGTTCTATGTGCATTGTCCCAAGACTAGTTGATTGATGTATAACTTGATATTGCTTGTTTTAAACAATTTCTATCTAGTCACTCTTATGAACTTTGAAGGTGTCCTATGCATTTATATTTGCTACTCTATGAGGGACAAGCTGAATGTTATTATGCTATGTTTTCTTTATGTGAAACAGACAAACGTCTTGCAAAGCATTGTTATTCATGAATCTTTTGTTTGTGCCTTTTCATGTTGCAACATAGTTTCTTTGTCTTATTGATAGAACTTTGTCTTTCATGTTATGATTGAAGTACTATGATCCCAGCTTTGAATGTTTTACAAATACTTTGATCAAGTTTATGATGGTGCATGTCACCTCAAAAATTATTCTTTCTTTTTATCACTTACCTACTCGAGGACGAGCAGGAGTTAAGCTTGGGTATGTTGATACATTGCAAATGTATCTATAATTTTTGATGTTCCATGCTTGGTTTTATCTACTTTCTTGTGTTTTGTCCACACTTTGGAGTACTTTTCATATAATTTCTTGGACTAACCTATTAACAAGAGCCACAGTGCCAGCTGCCTATTTTCTACTGTTTTTGGTTCCAAGAAAGTCAGAAAATGAATATTCTCGGAATTGGACGGGACAAAAGCCAAACATCATATTTCACCAGAAGACTCCCGGAGCCAGAATATGAGACGGAGTGGGGCTGGGGCCCAGCCACACCACCTGGCCGCGCGGGCTGGGCCTGGTGGTGCCGAGGTGGTCTCCCTCTTCGCCTATAAGTTGCCTTGACCTAAAAACTCAGGAGGGTTCGGCGTATTTCAAGAAGGAGTTCCGCTCGCCGTCACCACCAGATTCCAGCTTGACAGAAACTCCGTTCGGCACCTGCTAGGGCCAGGAATGGAGGAGATCATCGCCATCATCATCACCATCGCTTCTCCATCGACCATCCATGTTTCCCTCATCTATGAGTGAGTAATCCCCCGCTGTAGGCTATGGGGATGGTAGGGATTGGATGAGATCATTCATGTAATGGCATCGGATTGTTAGGGCATGGTGCCTAGTATCTTTTATTAGTGCTTTATGACTTTGTTGCGACTTGTTGTGCTTAATGCTTGTCACTAGGGCCCGAGTGCCATGATTTTAGATCTGAACATGTTATTGATTCATTATGATAGTATTGTTTATGGTCTTATCTGCAAGTTGTATACACACGTTGTTGTCCGGAACCAATGGCCCCGAAGTGATAGAAATCGGGATAACCGGAGGGAATGGCTTTGATGTGAGGATCACATGTGTTCACGGAGTGTTAATGCTTTGGTCCGGTGCTCTATTAAAAGGAGCACCTTAATTGTCAGTAGTTCCCTTGAGGCCCCGCTGCAAACGGGCTGGCAGGACAAAAGATGTTGTGCAAGTTCTCATTGCGAGCACGTATGACTATATATGGAACACATGCCTAGGATTATCTAGTACTTGGATGCCCTATGTTCTGCAATTGTCTTGTCCATACAACGCCCGTCCATCCATCCCTATGCCTACCGCTTTTCGAATCCCTCTATCGCTCGATCGCTATTGTTATCGCTGCCTTTACTTTACTCTTTGCTACTTTACTATTCCTACTACAAAGCTGTTACTCTTGATAAACTGTGAGCAAGATTGTTTCCAGGTGCAGCTAAATTGACAACTCAGTTGTTAAGGCTTATAAATATTCTTTGGCTCCCCTTGTGTCGAATCAATAAATTGGGTTTCACTTTCCTCGAAAGTACTGCGATACACCCCCTATACTTGCGGGTCATCGATTATGCGTGCTCCAGTACCGATTGCGGCTAAATGCGGCGAACTGTGGCTTGTTCGAGTGGCCTGAGGAGTCGCTTCTTGTTGCGGAAGATCCAGATCAAGAAGCAGAGCCAGCGATCCTTGGGTCGCAAACCGATGTCACCATGGGTGGCTCAGAACTTGATAAGGGTGAACCCTCTAAGGGTAATGATCCCTCGGTAGAGGTCCTCGCTGAAAACCTCCTTAGCAATCCGGGTCTTGCCAGACTTGGCATTACTCGGAAATCTGCGGAGGAGATCCAACGGCTAGCCCAGCAATGCTTGGAAAGCCAGAATATCACCGCCAAGGAAGAGGCACAAGAAGCCGAGGATGTCAAGTACTCCGAGCTCCTTGACCAGGTTCGTCTTCGGGACGGGAAGCTGAAAGCTGGTGTGCTTCCTCCACCGCCAGTAATCCCGCTAACCCTCGCCGAGAAGGTTACTGCTGAGGTGAACATGAGCTTGAGCAAGCTCACTCATGAACAATATGTAAGTCGGTATTCCAACTCACCTTTTCCTTATTTTATATCATATCCTCTATCCCCCAAGCATGAAGTTGGATAGACAATCCGGATTTATGCTTTCATAGGATGCCAAAGAATGAACTAGTGTAGCCCCCAAGGCTCGTGCTGATATTAGTTAAAATATTAGCCCGAGTCTTTAGTAGACTTCTGACTCTAGGTATTCTGACTTACATAAAGTTAATTCATATAATCAAGAATTATTGAAGAATATGTGCAACAAGCGGAGAGAGATCAGAGCTCTCCGTCTTGAAAATGCTCAATTAAAGGTGTCCAAGGATGAGGCTGAAGGTAATCATTTCAGTACTTAACCTTGCTCTTTTTTGCTTTCATAGTCGAATTTCATATTCAACTATTGTTTTTTGCTTACAGCACTGGTCAAACAATCATGTGCCATGATTGAATAAGCCGAGAATCTTAAGACTCTGGAGGTGGAGAATGCTGACTTGCGCCGAGAGCTGAACAAGCTCAAGGCAGATCATGAGCAGAGCATTGCTCAAGTTCTCGAATCTTCCTCCATGGCCACCGAAGAACGCGATCGCAAGATCGTGGTCTAGGATAAGAAAATCTCGGATCTCAATGATGAGCTATTCAGAGAAAAGGACATCACCGAGGCACTCTGGGCTGAACTCTAGAGTCTTAGGGCAGAGAAGACCAAAGTTGACGATGTCATCTTCGGTATATTTCCTTCTTTCTGACTTTCTCTTTTCTGACTCTATGAGTTGGATATTTTTTACTGCCATTTGCTTCATATGTATAGGTCCTCTTAACTTACTGGATTCTTCCTCCACCGAGTCTCACACTAGCCGGCTTACACAAGTCGGCCATTTACTTCACGATTTCCGCCAATCCTTGGAGGATACTGGCGAAGTACTCAAAGTTCCGGACATGGATAAAATGTCTGGCTTTGAGGTGCGAGATAAGGCTAAGGAGATGCCCCAGCTCATCCAAGACTGGAACATGTCCTATGCGCGGACCGCAGCACAAAACGCCCTCACCATGGTTATGAGCCACCATCGAAGCATGGAGATCTGGCAAGTAACCAGAGGATATTCAACTATGGATGAAGACGGATAGGAGCAAGATATCAAAGCCATCATGGACTCATACGCCGGTTATGGATTTCATGTAGCTGATATAACCAGCTACGACACTCCTTTCTTCACTCGCGTAGAGACGCCTCCCCCGCCCGCCGAAGAAACTGGTGAAGCTTCCAATGACAAACAAACTGTATCGGATTTGAACGTCTCGGAAAGATATCAAGGCGAGGGTGATGTCTCCAGTGAGCCGGCAGCTCCTACCTCTCCTCCTGCATCGTAAAGTGCCAGAAAAAACAATGTGTTATTCTGAAACAATCGGATTGTAAATAAGTAGTTTAATATTTTTGCTAGTGCTAAGATTTGATATTCCTATTTAGCACTTTTGGCTTTATTTTGTCATGCCTGAAATTTTTGCATCAGCACTTTTTGTTTTGTCTATACTTATTATTTATCTGGCTTTCCGGCTCGTCCCTTTCGTGAGCCGGCTAACCTTCCACACGGAATATCTGCCAAGCAACGGAGCTCAATTGCTAAACCAGTTTAAACTCGACAACAGAGCCGGCTTTCAGTACCAACAATTCACTACTCAGAAAATGCCTGCGTCCGACAATCAGATAAAGAACCCAAGTACAAACTAGAAAATTTAGATTATACCCAAAGGTAGCATTTTTATAATCGAAAATCTAACCATAACAAACATGAGCATAAAGTACTTTCAAATATTCTAGGATTTTCGATTGTGACATGATCATTCAGAAATAAGATGTCAATATAAAAAACTTCTCAGAAAATATTGAGGCAACTAATACTTTATTTCTCATTGAACATGTACACATATATGATTACAGAGAAAGAATTTTTAAAAATAAAGGGACGTAGCTGAGCAATATTCCACGGTCTGTCTAATTCTTCCGGGTCTGTACTGCCTCCAGCTCTTTTTCTTTTCTTAGTAGCAGGTCTTTCTTTGACTGGCCGCATATTAGTTACACTAGCACAATACCCGCGCGTTGCTGCGGAAGACTACCAGGGAATCGGGTGATTTTAATTGAATATTCTTTAGACAAGAAGAATTGATTTACATGTAGATAAAACCACACTCTGAAAATAAATAACGAATTGAAAAAAATCTGAATTTCTTGGACAGTCGAGTGAAGTTCCGCCAATTTTTCCAAATGTGTACTTATGAAACATGATACAATCAACATAAGCTATTCGCACCCGCATGAGTATATTAGCAAAAGGGAGAGAAAATTCGAAGGAGAGGCACCAACACCCATAGGTTGAGCAGAAGTTCAGAACCAGCCTCCACTCACCCTCACCAGATGGTAAAGACCACGTGAAGTTAAACATGATCCATAGCCCACTGGAAACACATCTTGCTGTAAATGCCATATCAGAACTCACTCGCTCATGATGATCTATATTCTACTTAAATAGCTTTATTCCAAAGGTGGACTTCCATGCAAAAAAGCAACCCAGATACTATTTGTATCTTGACCTGATATCCATAATCTGCATTCTGATTTTAAAAGGTACACTTCATATTCTTACTCAGAATTGCAAGCCACCATGTTGTTAAAGTTTATGTGTTGACCTGACATAATGTTCTGCAATTTTTGTTGCCATGCTCTAAAAAAATAATAAAGTCAAGATACATTTGGCCCCAATATTTTTCTGAACTGAACTTACTGAAATTAATAAGCTATACCAATATTTTTCTAAACTGAACTTACTGAAATTAATAAGCTATACCTTTCTTGATTTGTCCTGTGCTTTGCGGGGGATCAATGGACGATACAGGGGAAGGGAATAACATTTGCTTCGTCTCGAGCTAGCATCATGCGTAGCAGGTCGCACCATCCAGAGGCACTAAACCCGGGCCTCCAGCCGTGTCCTCCAGCAGGAGATTCAGAGCGGCACATCCGGTAGGTTCAGAGCGATGTCCCGTGTCACACAGATTTCATAGAAATTGCCCACAACAAAATATCCACTGGCACCGCTGACACTATAAAATTTCATTGTAGTCTCTGCTCCAGCATAATGAAACAATAAATCCAAAGGACAGGCTGGAATAATCATGGCAATATGCCTAAACAGGAAAGCTTGACTTAAACATTAAATTTCCACTCTTACAATTTGACACATACCAGCAGTATTTATATGCAATATACCGAATCTTAAACCACTGTACTAAAGAAAATAAGAAATTTATGAGTAGGAACAGTCCGGTATCTATTCTAGTGGAGGGACTAATGAGCGAGCTCTCTAAAATAAATAATGTTTGTGTAAAACCATTAGGAAAAAAGCTTACAAACTATCGAGTATACTTTAAATCAACTGAACTTGCACAAGCATTAGCCTCATCCTTTGGACCTGGGAGAATGGAGATCTAAGTAATTAGTGTTGATACCCAACAAACTATGTGGCTAAGTAACTTGAGCTGCACTAAAAAATGCCCACCAGAATACTGGCGACCCAACAACGTCTGAATTCACTGATAATTGCATGATATTGAGAATGTTTTAAAAGCATAATTTGGTCCATTGATGATCCAGAGAAAAGTGGGAGATTGGTTACTTTTATGGAAAAGACAAAAAAAAATTTGGTTAATCACAGATCATCGGTTCAAATGGAGTAAAAATAAGTTCGTTATGTGCAGTAAAATAATAACAGTTGAGGTCAATGGTTAGAAACCGACCTCTGCACTGGAGTGGGAGGATAGGAAATTTGCAGACCATTGGAAAATTTCAAATTCTCCACTGGGCAAAGTTCATACCTGCCGTCTATTATTCACCTTGGACAGGTCATAGATGTTCTGCACGCCTTGATACGCGTAGTTTACTCGGTGGTGATCCTCTGTTTTGTGGATGAACTGGAAGGCGTAGTCCATGAGCCCACCGTCGCAACCATCGTTGCGGATTTTGTCACAGTTCATGAGCTCCTGCTCCGACATTCTATTTAAGATCAGCAAACCCATCCCACGAGATGTTCCATAAAAAAAACTTTGTTCAGTATACATTGTGTGAGTATAAATGTGTATTTATGATTTATTTGGGCTAAAAGCTCACTTGCATACTTACATACATTAAAAAACAGTTGAGAACGAATTGGTCACATCAAGTGTTGTCCGCCTGTAATAATAAGAAGCTAAATAGCTTTAACAGATCCACCTGTCTCCTTGATATTTTGTACTCTTATCTAGGAAAATATTGCTTTGGCTACACTTACCATTCCTCCGTTCCCCGTGAGTGTTATCTAAGTTACTGTCTAAGCACGTGGATGGGTATTGAAGTTTCATAGAATTGAGAAGTGTTATCTAAGTTACTGTCTAAGCACGTGGATGGGTATTGAAGTTTCATAGAATTGAGAAGTGTTATCTAAGTTACTGTCTAAGCACGTGGATGGGTATTGAAGTTTCATAGAATTGAGAAGCACCACCAATGGAAATCTTCCTTGCATGAGCAGATGTTTCATGATCTTTCTCTTCTTGGAATGTAAATAGTCCAATTTCTTTAAGACTGCTACTTCCATCCCTTTGTTCTGAATAACAGGTAGCTGTAATATACAGTTTTGAACCATTTTCTGCTGAAATTTCACGCCATCTGTTGCCATCAAATTATCAGATCTTCTGTACATTCCTACAAGTGCATTTGCAACGTAAACGTCAGAAATCAAAACCCATATCTATAATGAAAACATGCAGTTATTTTTCCACATACATGGCACTGCATCTGTTCTGAATATAACCCGATATTAACATTGCATAGCGGCTTGTCCTGGATGTTAGTGTGCAGAGAGTTAGAGGAAGTTGCCGGGTGGGAGTGGAGGAGTAGCAGCTCGCGAATGTGGAATCCGTACAGCCGAAGGCCAGGTCATGCAGGCAGCAGGATCGCCAGTTGGGCGTCTCTTCCTCCCCGTCATGCAAGATTTCACTATCCCCCGCTAGCGACCTCGCGCGGCGGTGACCCTCCCACGAGCTCGACCTCCAGCTGCGATGCCCACCTCCAGATCGGAGAAGAATCAATTAGGATTTCACGCCCCAAGCTTGCAGCGCTCCCCATGGCCACGCTGATAAGATTGCGCTGGCTGGATTTAGGGCGCCATTGCCGCGACCCCGCCTCCGTCGGTCATAGCCTTTCTTCTTGAGCTCCTGCGTCGTGACCGGGAACTCCTGCCTCCAGCCATGGTAGCCGACTACCTTGTTCCTCATGTTCCTTACGGATTCACCGGGGGAGGAGGGGCGCCAGTGGTGCGCGGAATCCGGGAAGATCGTCGGTGGTGCGGAGCCAACGATGGGGAGGGCGCCGATTGGGAGCGGTTTTGGCAGGAGCACGACCTTCTTTTGCTGGACCTCCACATGGCCGGTCGTGCCAGGGACGGGGAGCATCCAAGGTGTGATGAAATAGCCCCAAATCGGTGAGGCTGGAACAGATCAAACCTGATTGAGACCTGCTAGAGATGCAGAACACGGACGACGACGGGCAGCGCCTGTGCGGAAGTCTCGATTGGATCAAAATCGAGAGGAAGATTCAAGTAGAACTATGGAAGTCTCGATTAGATCTTTTCTGCCCTAGTTTCAATCGAAATCAAGCGGGGGCGTGTCTACAAATAGAGGAGGGATGGTGTGCTGCAGGGGAAAAGATTGGGTCAGATTGGTGTCAAGGATGGTTACGGCACGCGAGAGGGTGGGTCGGGGCGCGGTCTCCGGAAGCTTCCCGCGATGAACTTAGCGGTGGGACGAAGTACCTGTTCGTGCAGTTGACTAAGCGGTGGCAGTACATGTAAATACCTCAACGGACGCGTCGATGTACCAACCCAACGGAACCATCAATTTCCTTTCCCAAACGAACAGTTTTTCCCACTAACCGATGGTAACAGGGATAATTCCTTCGTTGGTGCGAGAGCAAAATCGTCTAAAAAAGTGTTGGACCGGAAGAAACAATCCGTTCTTTATTATTAGGTATAGATATAAATAGTAAGAACCATTGTGCAATACTTGGCTAACTAAAAAGGGCCCTTCCATACTGGGGAAAGTTTGTGCTTTCTTTTTTGCACAAACCGAAGAACCAAATCGCCCTTACTAAAAGATCGGTTTCTGACTCTCTAGCTATGATACTTGCGTAACTTCTGCTGATAGGATATTGATCTCATCTCAGCAACGACACGAACTTCTTCGATTAAATCGAGATTATTTTGTCGAGAAATTTCGGCATCCTCTTCAATATATGCAGCAACGCGGGGAGAAGTATGAATCAAATCGCTAGGAAGAACTTCTTCTGTGCCATAGACCAAGAAGACAAGTGTGTATCCGGTTGACCTGTTCGGAGTTGTTCTCAAGCTCCATATTACAGATGGTAACTCATCTGCCCAAGCCCCCGCAGCACAAAGAAGTGGTGCTTCGAGTCTTGGTTTGAGGCCCTGTAGAATTAAACCATTTGCTCTTTCAACTTGTCCATTAGCTTGTGGATGTGCGAGTGACGCAATGTCAAGTCAGATATTTTGTTCATTGCAGAATTCGACAAGTTCTCCCATAGAAAAATTACTCCCATTGTCCGTAATAATGCTATGGAGATAACCTATCGGATTATAACATCCTTGACAAATCTTATGGCTGTTGCTCCATCACAACTTGTGACGGTTTTAGCCTCAATCCATTTAGTGAATTTATCCACCATTAGTAAGAGGTGAGTAAATCCACTTGGATCCCGTTTAAATGGTCCTACCATGTCAAGTCCCCAGACCGCAAAGGGCCATGTTATAGGTATTGTTCGTAGCTGATCAGCCGGAACATGAGCTTGTTTCGTGTACTTTTGGTAGTCTTTGCACGTATTGACCAGCCGTTCGGCATCTGCCTTAGTTGTAAGCCAGAAAAATCCGTGTCTGAAAGCTTTTGCCACTAAAGATTTGGCTACAGCGTGATGACCGCATTTGCCTTCGTGGATTTCCCTTAGGATTTCCACTCCTTCTTCCGGAGATACACAGTGCTGAAAGACCCAGACACACTCTGCTTATAGAGCTCACCACTTATAATAGTATAGGCTTTTGCTCGTCGGACGATCTGCTGGCTCAGAACCTCGTCTTCGGGTAATTTTCCTTCTACCAAGTAATCAAGGTAGGGTTGAGTCCAACTGGGAATCACAGCTAGAACTGCTATTAAAGGTGAGTCATATTTGGTCAGATATTCCTCATCAACTCCTTTTATTGAAGGAACTTTGAGGTGCTCTAAAAAAGCGCCATCCGGGACCTTTTTCCGTGCAGAGCCTATATGAGATAATGCATTTGCTTCCTCATTTTCTGTTCGAGGGATGTGTTGAACCTCAAACCCTTCGAACGATTTAGATAGTTCATCCACGACAGCTATGTATGCTGCCATGTATTTGTTTGCATTACAGATATCCGACACTTGTTGAGCAACAAGATCCGAATCTCCATAACACATTAATTGTCGGATGTCGATATCCTTAGCGATCCGGATTCCATGCAGCAGTGCTTCATATTCGGCAATGTTATTTGTTGCCATGAATTGGATCTGCAAAACATAGAAAAGTTTATCTCCTTGGGGCGATTTGAGCACCACGCCAGCCCCCGAGCGCCTTAGACCCGTCAAAATGCAAGGTCCAGTATTCCGACTCTAGGAGGGTCATATTTTCTGTTGTCTCTGTCCAATCAGCGACAAAGTCAGCTAGAATTTGGGAATTGATTGTTGTACGAGGTTTATACTCAATGTCGAATGCTGAAAGCTCTATGCCCCATTTTGCGACACGTCCTGTAGCATCGTTGTTGTTGATTATGTCTCTCATGGGAGTTGTGCTCACCACGGTAATTTGGTGTTCCTAAAAATAGTGTCGTAGCTTTTGGGATGCAAAAAACACACCGTAGGCCAGCTTTTGATAGTGCGGATACCGCTGTTTTGATTTAGTTAGGACCTCACTGAGGTAGTAAGTCGGACGCTGCACCAGGTGTTCCTATTTTTCCTCTGGTCTGTCCACCATCATGACGACACTGACGACCCTATTTGTCGCAGCGAGATAGAGCAACATCGGTTCCTGAGGTTCCGGTGCTGCAAGGATAGGAGAGGACGAGAGTAATGCTTTCAGGTCTTGTAGTGCAGCTTCTGCTTCATCAGTCCAAACAAATTTTTTGGTCTTTTTCAGGAGCTTTTAGAGTGGCGCGGCTCGTTCACCGAGCCGGCTTACAAACCGACTAACGACAGCAATGCAGCTAGTTAGTATTTGAACGTCCTTGAGGCAAGTTGGCCTGGAAATATTGAGAATAGCCTTGATTTTGTCACGGTTCACCTCTATGCCCCTTTGAGACATGATGAAACCCAACAATTTGTCGTCTGGTATTCCAAAGAAGCACTTCTTCGGATTAAGCATTATATTGTATTTGCGTAGATTAGCGAACGTTTCCTTCAAGTCGGAAATTAGAGTTTCCTTCTTTTTGGACAACACCGCTATGTCATCCATGTATGCATGTACATTGCATCCGATTTGGTCATGGAGGCAACGCTGCATAGTGCGTTGGTAGGTAGCTCCTGCGTTCTTGAGCCCAAAGGGCATCGTAACGAAACAGAAGGTTCCAAAGGGGGTTATAAATGAAGTTTTGACTTTGTCTGATTCCTTCATCCGAATTTGGTGATAACCAGAATATGCGTCGAGAAAACATAGGAGTTCCGAGCCTATCGTAGAATCGATAACTTGATTAATTCTAGGTAGAGCGAACGGATCTTTGGGACAAGCCTTGTTCAAGGCGGTATAATCAACACACATCCTTAAATCAGTGGTGTCCTTTTTAGGGACCATTATAGGATTGGCCGACCACTCAGTGTGGATGACCTCTTCTATGAATTTGGCTAACTCGAGCTGAGCTAGTGATATCCCACAAGTATAGGGGATCGTGTGTAACCTTTTCGATAAGTAAGAGTGTCGAACCCAACGAGAAGCTAAACGTAGGATAAATATTCTCTCAAGTTCTATCAACCACTAATACACCTCTATGCACACTAAACGTGTGCATTATCTAGGAAATAAAACTAGAGCAACAATACGAGTACTAGAGATAGCTTTGCATGATAATAAATAACAAGAAAGTAAAGTTAGTTGCTACAGCAATAAAATACACTAAACTAACAGGACCATAAGTGTGGAATAGTGGTGGTAATTGTGGTGGCTTTGTCCAAGTTTAATTAGCAAATAAATCGGGTTCATTGTCTTCGATGCAGTTTTCTATGTGGGAGAGGCTAAATATACATGCGCTTCACTACTTGGAATTACATGTACTATATGATTGGATTGTTAGCAAACATATGTAACTACTAACAATGCATTAAGATTTCCCCAATCATAGCCTTAAGTTTAATGGTCCTCTTACTTTCATACATGCAACGTTTCGGTTCGTGTCCTCAGGTTTTTGTCACTTCGACAGAACTTCCCCATTCCTCTTACACATACTACAAACCATTTGATGTTTAATCCATGCGCTCACAAATATAATGGACACCAAAGGACTATACCATATCAACATACAACTCTAATGAACCAAAGACGTTCAATCATTCAATCTAAGAACAAAGAAACTACACAAACATGACATAGATCATAGGATTATAACTTATAGCATCAAACACCATATTTACATAGGACGGTACAGAGGTGTGTGGGAGGATGAACATCTGCATACTAGGATGATTAGGTGATGGATATGGCGGTGAAGATGTTGAAGAGGGCGGCGGTAGCGCCGGCGACGGTGCGAGGGACTCCTTCCCCGCCGCCGATATCATGGGAGAGCACTGCCCCTTAGCCCCCTTCCTTCATGGCTTATTGGGAGCCTCCCCCATGGAGATGGGATCCATGGGAGAGGCAAACATGTGGCTTTGGCTGCTGCAAATTGGTGGTGGAGGTGTCTTGGGCGAATTAGGTTTCCTCCCTTTATATAGCTTCTCGGATTCCCGTCACCCCATCTTGGGCTGCAGTAAATCGGGCCTAGCAGGCCCGTCCGAACTCGGAATAAGCTAAATTTTATGTCCAAAACGTTTGTCGTGAAATTTCCAACAACTTTGTAGTTGAAGAGTTTCTGTTTGATGCCGTCTTCGACACGACATGTGACAATCTTCAAAAAGAGTTCTGAGACAGATTTCTGGAAAATCCCAATTTGACTCCAACAAGGTTTCCACTTGTATTCTTGGTAATTCCTACATATCAAAGTGTAAAACAAGAACATTTTGCACTTTTACAACTATTAGTAGGTTAGTCCAAATAAATCATAAACTTTATATAAAAAGGAGTGTTAAAATCATATTATTAGCATAAAACCATCAAAAATTATTGATACGTTATGGACGTATCAACATCCCCAAGCTTAGTTCTTGCTCGTCCTCGAGTAGGTAAACGATAAAATAATATAATTTTTGAGGTGACATGCAACCAACACAATATTGATCATCATTATTGTAAAATCATTGATAGCTAGGACCAAGGTACTCTAAACATGAACATGAAATATAGAGTTCTAACAATAAGACATAGCAACTATGTTGTAACATGAAAAGGTACAAACAAAAGATCATGAATAACAATGCATTGAAAGACGTTTGTTTGTTTCACATATAGAAAACATAATAAGAGTGGTATTCAGCTTGTCCCTCATGGTATAGCAAAACATAAATGCATAGGACACGTTCAAAGTTCATAAGGGTGACTAGATAAAAATAATTTAAGAACAAGCAATATCAAAGTTATGAATCAATCAACAAGTTTTGGGAAAATGCACATTAAACTAAGAATGACCACTATGCTCTCTTAGTTGGTGCATAAAGATAGAAGATGGAGACTCAACATAAAAGTAAAAAAGAAAGACCCTTCACAAAGGGAAGCAGGGATTCAAGTCTCATAAAGAGCTTTCAAAAATTATGGTACTTATTAGGTTTCAGCTCTCATTGCCCCTATCATAAGCATCTTGAGGTGATTAAGGTTAAAGTGATACAAATATGAGGATATGCTTGACAAGTTATAAGTTGAAAATCTCATGCCCCTTGCTTACGAGTATCGAACCTCGTGCTACTCAACTTTAGTCACAAGTAAGTTCTTGTCATTGTAAGTACATGTGTATCATAGAGAACCGCCAACGGGTTACCCCTTGCCCCATGACATAGGAGCTATCCCATATCAAAATGATAAGGCAACATACAATGAGCATCTCAGCGATCTTTTTATTTGCTATTTGCATAGGTTTTTATTGAGGATGCTTCACAGAATGCTCACTGTGGTTATGCTGCAAGTTTCCACCATGATTAGGCATGGCTTAGGCTAGCCGCCCAGGCGTTTCTCTAACACACATACAAACTCCATGAGCTTACAAGTTCCCCTTTTATTTCACACCGCCGGGATCCATAAACAAAAGAACATGATTTCAACTGAATAATAAGTGCAATGTTGAAAGCGTTCCCCATGGTACATGGTTATGCTAATTCACAACTTATAAAGCGCAATCATATAAGCAACATAGATGGACACAATGGTTCAAGTTTATTAAGTGCCAGAAAGTAAAGTGTGCCATCAAGTTTGTGAGAGCTTTAATCACTAATTTTCACATAACAAGTTTAATTCAGAAGGTAGATAAAAGCATGAATATACTTGGAATGGTGTAACACACCATCCATAGGAATTTATAGTGGACTCTTTGGAATAACTTGGTTTTCTTGGAGGTTGGATGCATGAGTTGAACTCATACATGGTACAGGTGGAGACTAGCAAAAGATAGGGAGCGACCAACTAAGAGAGCAATAATGGCCATAATCATGCAAAGCGACAAATTATCATTAATTAAAGCATAAAGTGATATTACAAGACGAAAACTAAATGATCATAGATGCTATGGTGACTTGGTATAGTCTTAACATAGTGTGAGCATGCACCAAGTCAACCCAAATAAAGCATTAAAGGAGAATACCACAATATTATGCTTTAATATGCTAAAACAACGCATGATTCTGTCAAGGCACATTAAGCAATCTCAATTGTTTATAACATATCATGCTACAGCAAAAATCACTAAGCATAAAGCCAAAACAATATCAAGCATGACATGATAAAGTCCAGGCCACAGTCAAAACAAGCTCCTTTTGTACCACTTATAAGCATGAAACTTCCTACTATTTTCCAACACCATTCAAAAACTAAAGCTAAACGCAGTGCTAGGAAAGGAGAACACACGCAGAACAATAAGAGTGAAAACTAGAGTGTTCTAGGCAATGAATAACGGGGTGTGTCTCTCTCCAAAAGAAGTGTGTTGGGATCCAACCAATTTATTCAAGAAAACTAAGAAAACCAATAAAACAAAAAACCAAAAACAAAAACGAAGACGCTCCAAGAATAACACAACTGTGCATGAAACAATAAAAATGAAGTGTTTGGAAGAAACCTAGGATTTTTATTGATGAAGAAGGGGACGCCTTGGGCATCCCCAAGCTTTGACGCTTGTACTTCTTGGATATTTCTTGGGGCAACACGGGTGGCACCCCCAAGCTTGAGCTTTAGTCCATTCTTCATCTCATTACATCATTCTCTCCATACACCTGAAAAGTTTCCTTCATACAAAACTTCACACAATCTTTATTAGCAACATTAGTGCACTCAAGATAACAAGTCTTTCGGTTCAGTTTCAACACCAATAAAACTTCCAACAAAACACAAGCTACTGTAGCACTTCCCTCAAAAAGCTCAATTCCCCAAAGAGAACTCAAAAAGGAATCAACAAGAGGCAAATGCAAATAATGGCAGAAATCTGTCAAAACAGACCAGCAGGTAAAAACCAATTGTTTCGAAGACCTTCTGTCCCTCAAATAGAAAAGTGTTGAACTAACGAAAGTTAGATAACAACCTGGGGCAGAAGCACAAAAATTCACGCCTCAAAACAACGTATAGAGACTTTTCACGATTGTTTACAGCAAAGCACAAAATTCGATTTCGGGACAGCAACTTTCCCAAGCATTACTTCTCTCTCATTAGAGGTTACTATTGTCACAAAAAAGGATAAGGAGCGGTTATTACAGAGGTAATAACTTCCAAGACTCATCTAAAACTTTTGGGTTATCTCCCAATAAGTACTTTTCTTTAACGCGTTTAAGTTAGGCTTGATAGTTTGAGAAGATGCTCACATAAGTAATATGAATTGAAGTAAAAGAGAGCATCAAGAAGCAAATTCAAAACACATTTAAGTCTAGCCCACTTCCTATGAAAAATAATCTTGTAAAGAAACAAGTCATGAAAGCACAAAGCAACAAGCATAGGAAAGCAAAACAAGTGCAACTTCAAGACTTTCAACATAAAGAGGGGAAACCTAATATTATTGAGATGCATAAAACCATGTTTCCCTCTCTCATAATAACTTTCAGTAGCACCATGAATAAAATTAACAATATAACTATCACATAAAACATTCTTATCATGATCCACATGCATAATTAATACTCTCCACATAAGCATAGTCATTCTTATTAATTTTAGTGGGAGTAAATTCAACAAAATTGATATCATTATTATTCTCATCACCATAATCATCAAATATAGGAGGCATATTGTAGTCATAATTAATTTTCTCCTCAATAGTAGGTGGACTGAAAATATCATACTCATCATTGTAATCATCATATATTGGAGGTATAGTATCATCAAAGTAAATTTTCACCTCCATGCTTGGGGGACTAAAAATATCATACTCATCAAAACCAGCTTCCCCAAGCTTAGACTTTTCCATAGCATTAGCAATAATGGTGTTCAAAGAATTCATACTAATAACATTTCTATTAGCATGCAAATAAAGTTCCATAGATGTTTTAATTTTCTCTTCAAACACTTCATGTCCTAACTCAAGATAAATACTATAAAGCTCTCTAATTTTGTTGTTGTTTTCAATTAAGCCTAACTAGTGAAAATAAAAACAAGAAACAAAAAGATATAATTAAAGAATCTAAAGGAAATAACTTCGAGCACTCACACCGGAGGATGTGAGTACCTTTTACCTTACCTCTGTCAACACCCGGATTTTTAATCCTAGATGCCTGTTATGTCATTCATCACAATCCCAGGATTACCATTTTTGCGAGACATAACAGATTGGATATCACAGTACATCATCCATTACAAACCATACATAAGGTCTTACACAAATAAGGATCTCATGATCCAGTCTTAATACAACAAGCAGCAGAATAAAAGATAAGCGTAGCGGTGGGGTCCATCTTCATGGGCACAAGCAATGCTGACGAAGGCAAATAGTCCTAGTTATCATAGTCGTCCTGCTGGCCATCATCTTGGTAGTCTCCTTCATAGTCTGGCCATGAGAATAGCCAGGGACAAAAGCCATGAGTACTCTTTAAGTAATCGCAAACTACCACTAACAAGTAGTATAGTCCTAATGTAAAGTACTAACTCTAAGTTTAACTATAAGGTTAAGTTTGAAACCTAAGGTGAGTTCAGAAGCAAAGAAAGACAAAAAAGTTCTAGAATCACTTAAGTTGGGAAGATAGTGTCATAAACACAACCCTATTGTGGTCAAGTCAAGATTCATCATTCATTTCATAAGTCATTTTGAAAACATCTGACAATGAAACAGTATGGCCATTCCAACTGTCCATAACCGCGGACGTGGCTATTCGAATAGTTTGACACTCTGCAGAGGTGGTACACTTTCACCACAAGATTCGATACATCTATCAGGGATAACCCTGAATCATCATACTTAGTATGCAGATAATCAAACATAACCTTTCCTTTACACACCCTAGTATAAGCACCTCTCCTATGAGCATGGCCTCCCAACCATGACCATCTGTCATCTTGGGCACTACATAGGTGGACAACATTGAGAGGTAGCCTCAGCTCAAACCTCTCCCGCGAGGGAACTAATACTAATGCATATAAATTTCCAGCTAAGCCTTACCCAATTCTGGTATTGTGGTTGTACGGTAAATTTGGAATGGTATCGCATCCAAATCCAACCATCAGTTTTGAAAAGGTTTAAGGCTCATGCCTCAAACATTTTCACCATCATAAACCATTTGTGTTTCTCAACACATGTCAAAACATCTCAATAGAATGACTCATCATTCCAAGGTTTTCTCAATTCATTTTCACCAAGTGTTCCCATCTAAAGTGACTCAAGTTTTTATCTACTCTAAACTACCAAGTTAAGAGTGTTCACTAAGGTGGAAAGATGGGAATCAATCTCATGCCATGGAATGACATCTAAAGTTATCTAGATAGGTCAAGTTTTATACTCTTTATGCTACCTTCCAAAGAAGTAAGAACTTTGGTAAAGTAAAGGAAATAAAGCTTGGAAAGTAATACTTGGGGTAGTAATAGTCAAAGTGGCATAACTAAGCATGTCTACTATCTTTGCTTGGGTTATCTAGATTGCAAGGGTTAGCTTGCATTGTTAATGGTGGCTTGCTAGTATAATACTTGCAAGTGTTAGCTTGCCTTGGTTGGTGCAGTGATTGAAGTTTTCTTCCTCCTCCTCTTGGTAGAACTCCTCCTCCTCGAAAGCTTGGTTGGTACTATCGTCTATAAATACATACGGGGTACACAATCACCAAAAAAATACTTAGCTAGTCTACTTAGCACTCTAAAGCACACATTGGATGATATATTATCATCATAAGCATCACAAGGTTTATTAACTAGTTTCATTCTTTTTATTTAAGAAAAGTAATTTCTACTCATTGAAAATAACTAAGATTTAATATTCACCACTTAGAATATGGGATCATGTGGACACATGTCATCACCACATATTCTAACATAGGGGAATGTAATTTAAGGGTTGGTTCATAGTTACTTTGGTTTAAGTTCATTATTTAATGATTTAAAGTGACTAGAAATGCCTATATAGCATTATTTTGGTACTAGTACAAAGTCACTGCATGTAAACCTTAATATTATTACATATTCAGATAGGTATGGTTAAATGTGATTTTTGAGAGTTGGAATCAAGTCAAAAGCTATCATGGTTGATTTTACAAAAAATGTTTGAATGTGCAAAAGCTTCTGTCTTGTTATTTTTACTAGGAGAGATCTCTAACTCTAATTGAATTAAATCCAATATGCTTGGGTAGATCTTTTCAGTAGCTTTCTAACAAAATCGGAATCACTCCATTTGGATTTGTAGATCTCTCTAAATTGATTTTCAAACTAAAGGACAGAACTAGGTTCAAACTAAATTAGAAAAATCTAAATTTGAATTAACTGGGTCGCGCGGGAAAGCTAACGGGCCGGCCCAGTGGCACTCCACGGCACGAGGCACAACTGCCAGGGGGGGGGTCCACCGATCAGCGGCTATTTACACGCGAAGAGGTACGGGGCGATGTGGGCCGTTAGATTAGAACTAGGATCTACGGCTAGGGCTCGTCGTCGACGATGGACAGGTCACCAGCGAGGTCTAACCCTAGCGGCTCGGTGGGGGTGCTAAGGGGGCGTACCAGGGCTCCAGCGACAATAGCGAGGCGGGCAAACAAACTGGTGGACGACGGCGAGCTCAGGGGTGGTCGCGGCAGCTCCTAGGGTGGACGAAATCGACGACGCTTTCTCCTCCTCTGCAGTAGGCTTCTCCAGCCAAATTCCGGCGAACAAGTGCTCGAGCTGCTCCGGATAGAGGTGGGGAAGGATCAGTGAGGAGACGGGAGTGGAATGGTGTGAGTGGTTTGTGCTGGGGTGGCCTATATTTATAGCTCGACGAGGCGACCAGAAGGGATGGGCGGGCGACTCCGATGAGGCGACCGGAAGGGATGCGTGGAGAAAACATAGGAGTTCCGAGTCTGCCGTAGAATCGATAACTTGATTAATTCTAGGTAGAGCGAATGGATCTTTGGGATAAGCTTTGTTCAAGGCGATATAATCAACACACATCCTTAAATCAGTGGTGTCCTTTTTAGGGACCATTACAGGATTGGTCGACCACTCAGTGTGGA
Source organism: Avena insularis (assembly GCA_023614405.1). NCBI lineage: Eukaryota > Viridiplantae > Streptophyta > Magnoliopsida > Poales > Poaceae > Avena > Avena insularis. Next base: position 206,224,976 of record CM042694.1, read on the forward strand.
TGACCTCTGTAACACCCTCAGAATCGGACCTATGCAAGTTTTAGCGAAACCCGCCAAACCCGCATAGAAACGATTCAAAGGTGCCCACCAGGCACTTTCGTGCGGGTGGAAAACGAAGTAATAACATTACACAACAGTCCTCGATGGGACCCACAGAACAGATATATATATAACAGCGACTCAATGAGTCAAGAATACAGCTATAATATACAAAGATCCAAATCACCTTGAAAATGATAGGGCGTCCGACTACGGACAAGATGCAAATGGGGCTAAGAGCCCTGAAGGATAACCAATGGCGTCCATAACCCTGCCCAGGCCAAGCCGGAAGGGTAACCCTGCTAACGACGTTGGTCTCAAAACCTGCTTAAACAAAAGGGGTGCCGACAAAGGGCAAAGGAAAAAGAGGGCGGTCAGTACTGAGGCCAGTACACGGCGAGACTAGAATTCGGCGGACCTCGCCTACATAGGTATGGTGAATTGAAGCGGCAGCGCAGCATGCACTAAACAACCTATAGAGACTCGATACAACTGTCGGCTATCAGAGAGGGATAAGAAAGACCTATTCGGAACCTACCTGATTCTAACACCAATCATTCCGATCCTGGTTTTTCCCCCTCGAGACCAGACTAGAAAGTCAACCGAGGAACTCACAAAGTTGGCGCTTTTATTTATTCATTATCGTTGCAGCAATTACTAGTCGGTGTAGATAGTCATCCCGATAAAATAAGCGATGGGCACTTTTAGTTAACCATTCCGTTATAGTTGCAACACTTACTAATCGAATCTGAGATAGCATGAGATAAACCCAAAACCAGCGGTTGTTGGTACTTTTATTTAGCCATTCCGTTGAAGTTGCAATACTTACTAGTCGATACAATGGTATAGCGATAACCCAAACAAGCAATTGTTGGCAGTTTTATTTAGCCATTCCATTATAGTGAAGCTGATTACTAGTCATTATAAAGTCAAATTTATAGCACTACTTTAGTTATAGTTGTCTATGATCGAGAATCTTGCTCCAAGTCGTCCATAACCGCGGACACGGCTTTGAAAGTTTTAACCCGCCGGGTGCACAAATAACACACACTCGATCAACCTCGGAAAAACCAAATCAAAACCCAACGAGGCTTTCACGACAAAGCAATCACAGGATTCAGAAATATTTCAGGGGCCACCTTTAAGTATACCATAGCGAAGTTAGTGACTCGAGACGGACTAAAGGTTTGTGGGGCGGCTATAAACGATCGGGAACCCAAACTGGGCTTGTCGATACCAAAAACGGTCACAATTCCTAACAAAGACAAAGGTGCTATCCATCGCACAATTTAAATAAAGCGATAAAACATGGCATAAGTACAGGATAGTAAATAAAACCTCAAACTAGTTTGTGGCCCCAATAAATAAGAATGAATCAAGCTATGGCTCAGGTGGGGTCCAATATACCTCCCGGATGTGGATAGCGAATATTCAAGGAACAGTATCAAGTACTCGGGGTCCTACGGGACACAAGTGGATGATTAACAACCAAATAACATCTATTGCCCAATTGCCTCTCGCTACCTACTTCAATTTTAGTTATTAAACAGTAATTAAAGTTAACGATAAATAAAGCCAAGATCATCTCCAACATCGAACAGAGGCAATATTCCAACAAGCGTGGTACTTGACGACACGCATAGCACTTGAGCAAGCGACTACGACGCTTGGTCCAACTATCTACCAAACAACGGTAATAGGATGTGTCCAAGGCAATATGAGTCTGCAAGGGATATCACGGCACGAAAACTAGAGCATCAACATAGATAGCAATAGATCAACAGGAGGAATAAATACTATAAAAGTAAGATAGGTAGAAAGGAGGAGGTGCTGCTTTGAAAACATTGCCGAGGGTTCATCCGAAGATCGGGGCGAGGCTCACATCAACTCAACGGCCTTATCCGCGAAGAAGCAAAACACTAGAATAAACACCGGATGCACTATTTAATACTACGGCAAAAGATCGGGCATGATGCATGTATGATGTATGACATGGCAAAGGTGCGATGCAATTGAGCAATATTAAGCGGAACCGGGGTCCCGACAATTAATTAAACGGTTCAAGTTATTTATCTACCCCGCAAATTAAATGTTGTAATAACAGGGCAAGATAAGTTACCGGTTCGCTACACAAATTTAAATGAGGCCAATATAAGACTAGATTTGCCCGCATATGGGCCCCATATTTAATTATATGGTGAATCGGCATAAGGCCCCCAAACCACATGACAAGTATGCGTGCATGGCAATTTAATATGCAACAATTTATATTTCATTTTATAAAATAGGGCTCGGGAAGGGAATCACACATTAGGGTTCGACGATCTTGGGGTCCGAGGGGTTCGGGGTCGGTCTCAGGGTCCGGTTCTGGGGTTCGGTCTCGGCGGGCTCATTCTCGAATAACAGAGTAGATCTTGGCGTTCTTCAGGTTCGGGTTTTGGCGTCCGAGGGAAGTACTTGGCACGGCGCCGGGTTCGGATCGGTCTCGAGATTTGGACTCCGGGATCGGTCTTCGGGATCGGGTCTTGATGTCCATGTAGAAGTACTTGGTGCTCCGAGTCGACGACCTGGGCGTCCGAGAGACGATCTTGTCGCGCCCGCGGTCTTCGGGTTCGGGTAGCAGATCTCGGCGTCCCGTGACGAAGGTCTTGATGGTGCCGTCTTCGTTTGTCGATGTCGGACTTGGGCGAGTCGGTTACCGGGGTCTTCGGATCCGAGAAGAAGATCATGGCGGTCCGGGGAACGGCCTTCGGGGTTGGATCCGGAAAGACGACCTTTGGGTCCGTGAGGTAGATCTGGGTGTCGCTTGTCGATGTTGTCTTTAGCGCCACCCCGTATTCTTGTCTCCAGAGTATCACCACACAACCATACACGTAACCGGATCTGCACCGAACAGCGAAAGGCACCAGGGCACACACGGCCCGGAGAGGGACGGCGAACTCAACACGAGGGCAGGGCGGCGTCGCCTGAGAACCCCACGCGGACGAGCTTCGCTGAAAAGGAGTCCACGCTTCTGAGGAGCACACCGGGCGTCCCAGGAGGAAGCGATGCAGAGAGGCCACAATGAGCAGCGGGCTTGAGCTCGAGGAGGAGCTGGGACGACGAGGCGGCGTTAATGGCGATGTCGACGGATGCGAGAGCAGGTCGGAGGTAGAGGCGAGGCGGCTCGGACGAGGAGGGCTCGGGGTGCTCGCGTGCCTGGAGCGGAGGTGGTGGCCGGGCTCGGTGGAGGCGCCCGTCTGCGGAGGCCGACGAGGTGGGGAGGAGGAGGCGGTGGCGAAGGGGAACTGGCGGCTCGGCGACGGAGGAAAGGGCGGAGAGGCCGGAGGCCCTTGTGAGGAGAGGAGGCGGATGGAGGGGGACCAGGCTGGGCGTCGTGGTCGGGGAAGAGAGGAGGAGAGAGAGGAGGAGGCGGGGGTGGGCGCAGAGGAGGAGAGGAAAAGGGAGAGAGAGGGCGGGAGGTGGGGGCCAGGCTGGGGCAGGGGTGGGCAGGCGGTGTGCGTGTGTGGCTGTGTCTTGGGGTGGAGTGTGTGTGGAGGCGGTGTGGGGTGAAAAGATGGGGCCGGCTGAGGTGGCGGGCTGGGGTTGGGTAAGGAGAGGGTTGGAGTGAGGTGGCACAAGGGGAGTGGTCGGGGTGATGTGGCTCAAGAAGGTGGGTAGATTAGGTTGGGTAGCTTTAGGATTATGGGTGGACCGATTTATTCGGGGTGGTCGATTGGGTCGGCCTGGAATCGGCCTACCAAAATAATTAAATAATTTATTTATTTCGAACAGGCTTTTGCAAACCGATAGCAAACAAAACAAAATAATCCGGTGACCCGGGTTTTGCGTTTGAATTAAGACGAGGCGTTTAGAAAACAAATTAGGTTTTCCCGAAAATAGTTTTATGCAAGCAAATGCAAAATGATGACGACGCTCAAATGCAATGTGGCATGATGACATGAGCATGCGGTCATGATGATGCAATGCACAAAAACAACGCGATTTTCTAGTAGTGGTTTTGCGGGATGCCACAACCTCTTCTATGAATTTGCCTAACACGAGCCGAGCTAGTGATATCCCACAAGTATAGGGGATCGTGTGTAACCTTTTCGATAAGTAAGAGTGTCGAACCCAACGAGAAGCTAAAGGTAGGATAAATATTCTCTCAAGTTCTATCAACCACTGATATACCTCTATGCACACTAAACGTTTGCATTATCTAGGAAATAAAACTAGAGCAACAATACGAGTACTAGAGATAGCTTTGCATGATAATAAATAACAAGAAAGTAAAGTTAGTTGCTGCAGCAATAAAATACACTAAACTAACAGAACCATGAATGTGGAATAGTGGTGGTAGTTGTGGTGGCTTTGTCCAAGTTTAATTAGCGAATAAATCGGGTTCATTGTCTTCGATGCAGTTTTCTATGTGGGAGAGGCTAAATATACATGCGCTTCACTACTTGGAATTACATGTACTATATGATTGGATTGTTAGCAAACATCCGTAACTACTAACAATGCATTAAGGTTTCCCCAACCATAGCCTTAAGTTTAATGGTCCTCTTACTTCCATACGTGCAACGTTCCGATTCATGTCCTCAGGTTTCTGTCACTCCGGCAGAACTTCCCCTTCCTCTTACACATACTACAAACCCTTTGATATTTAATCCATGCGCACACAAATATAATGGACACCAAAGGACTATACCATATCAACATACAACTCTAATGAACCAAAGATGTTCAATCATTCAATCTAAGAACAAAGAAACTACACAAACATGACATGGATCATAGGATTATAACTTATAGCATCAAACACCATATTTACATAGGACGGTACAGAGGTGTGTGGGGATTAGGTGATGGATATGGTGGTGAAGATGTTGAAGAGGGCGGTGGTGGCGCCGGCGACGGCGCGGGGGACTCCTTCCCCGCCACCGGTATCATGGGGGAACACCGCCCCTTAGCCCCCTTCCTTCATGGCTTCTTGGGAGCCCTCCCCCATGGAGATGGGATCCATGGGAGAGGCAAAAACATGGCTTTGGTTGCTGCAAATTGGTGAGTGGAGGTGTCTTGGGCGAATTAGGTTTCCTCCCTTTATATAGCTTCTCGGATGCCATCACCCCATCTTGGGTTGCAGTAAATCGGGCCTAGCAGGCCCGTCCGGATTCAGAATCAGCTAAATTTTATGTCTAGAATGTTTGTCACGAAATTTCCAACAACTTTTTAGTTGAAGAGTATTCCATTTGACGCCGTCTTCGAAATGACACGTGACAATCTTCAAAATGAGTTCTAAGATAGATTTCTGGAAAATCCCAATTTGACTTCAACAAGGTTTCCACTTGTATTCTTGGTAATTCCTACATATCAAAGTGTAAAACAAGAACATTGTGCAATTTTACAACTATTAGTAGATTAGTCCAAATAAATCATAAACTTTATATAAAAAGGAGTGTGAAAAGCATATTATTAGCGTAAAACCATCAAAAATTATAGATACGTTATGGACGTATCAGCTAGTTCCTTAGCTATAGCTTTTCGCTTTTCATCGCCGAAACGTTGTGAGGACTATTTGACGGGTTTAGCATTTGGGTGTACATTTAGAGAGTGCTCGACAAGTTCCCTAGGTACTCCGGTCATGTCAGATGGCTGTCATGCGAAGATATCTTGATTTTCTTTGAGGAACTTGACGAGCGCGCTTTCCTATACGCTATCTAAACCTACACCTATCTGGGTCACCTTGGAGGGGTCATCATCCTTCGATGGTGTCGTCTTTGTCTCTTCTGATGCCTTGAACTCTGAAGTCGGCTTTGTAACCTCCTTCTTCGTCACGGGCATCTCGGACGGGTCGATGGTCTTCTTGATCTCCTGGTACTCCTAGGCATGCAGCACGGCTTCAGCAAAGGCGGCCGATACGTCCATTTTGCATCACTATTCTATATCATAATTTACTATTATTCATTGATATATTTCATATTAAGAGATGATACTTATGTTATTTCATCTGTTTTTGCATGGTTGATGACTTTTGGAGCATGGACCGCTGCAGTCAGAATTCTGATGGAAAAGGTGTTGTTTAGAGGCGAAATTTGCGAAGATCAAAAAATCCGGGAAAATACATGGAAAATTCTATTTTTCCAAAAGACGAAGGTTGCCAGAAGGGGGAGTGGAGATTGGCCATAGGGGGGCCACACCACCCCCTGGCGCGGGCCACCCTTGGTCGCGCCAGTGGGTGTGGCCACCTGCCCACTCTGTGCCTCTTTGGCGTATATTATCCCCACGAAACCCTAATACCTAGGGAGCGACCACAGAAAGATTCTGCCGCCTCTACGGGGCGGAAAACTACAGAGAGAGAAAGATCTCTCCGGCAGACAGAATTCTGCCGGGGGCATTCCCTTCACGGAGAGGGGAGATCATCGCCATCAACACCACCATCAAGCTAGACTTCATCGGGATCATCATCATCATCTCCATCACCATCTCCACCAGCACCATCATCACCACTCCATACCGCTGTAACAATTGGGTTGAATCTTGCATAGTTCTTAGGGGAAACTTTCCTGGTGTCGATTACTTGTTTTAGTTGATGCTATTGAGTGGAACCGTTGAATTATTGTTATGTTCAGATTGTTACTTGTCATTATATCATATCTGATCTTGATTCATATGATGTCTTGTGAGTAGTTCGTTTAGTTCTTGAGGACATGGGAGAAGTCATGTTGTTAGTAGTGGAATTGTGTTGAGAAAGATTCAATGGTTTGTTATTTAAGTTGTGCTGTTATTATTCTAGTGGTGTCATGTGAACATCGACTACATGACACTTCACCTTTATGGGCCTAGGGGAATGCATTGTGTATTTGGCTACTAATCGTAGGGGTTGCCGGAGTGACAGAAACCTGAACCCCCGTTAGGAAACTTTTGCACAAGGGATGTGAGGATCTTCGAGTTTAAAGCTGTGGTTAGGTTTATATCTTAATTACTTTCTTGTACTTGTGGATGCTTGCAAGGGATATAATCATAATTACTACCTCCGTCCCAAGGCGTAAGGCATATAACTTTGTTCAAAAGTCAAACCAACTAAAGTTTGACCAAGTTTTTGGAGAAAAATATTAATATTTACACTACGTAATCTATACCCTTTCATACATCACGAAACATATTTTCACATGGTATTAATATAATATAATAGTTCTTAATAGTTTTTTCTAAATGTTTGGTCAAACTTTATATGGCTTGACTTTTAAAAAAAGCTATATGCCTTAAGCCTTGGGATGGAGGGACTATGTATTAGTCCTAGGAAGGTCGGTACATTAGCACAGGTTCACCCACACAACACTTGTCAAACTAAAGAAGATTAATCAACTATATGAAGCGAAAGCACTTGACGATATTTCCGTGTGTCCTCGAGAACGTTTGGTCATCTTAAGTAATACAACCGGCTTGTCCTTTGCTAAAGAAAGGATTAGGCCACTCGCTGCATTTATTATTATTGTCTTTTATTTACTCGCACTATTTATCTGCATTATCAAAACCCCCTAAAAATCCGTTTGCTAAGTATTTATAGATAATTCCTGCTCCAAGCCACTCGTCAACACCATCTACTCCTCGTTGGGTTATCGAAAATCTTGCAATACACCCCCTATACTTGTGGGTCACCAAGACTATTTTACCGCTGCTGTGGGTGAAGCACTATTGGAGAGTGGAACTGGTAAAGGAAACTTCTACTATGAGTATTGTTTACTTCTGTTAGTTACGTTATTTCAATATGGATAATTCACTTAGTTTATTATTTCATAATGCTACTACCACTGCTAAGGTAGTAGATGAACCACCACCTGCTGAGAATGATACTTTTAAAATACCTACAAGAATTGTTGATCGAGTTATGTATAACTACTATTTTGGAGAGGGAACTGTCCATCCCGGTGATCATTTGCTCTTTATACATGAATTATGCGGGTTGTTTAAGTGTGCATGTATTACTACAGATCAAGTCAAGAAGAAGTTATTCTCATTATCACTTAAAGGAAGAGCTAAGGAATGGTACAAGCTACTGAAGAATGGTCAAGCTCTTGAATGGGAGGAAGTAGTACCTCTCTTTTATTCAAAATTTTATCCTCCTAGTGAGATTCATAAAGATCATAATCAAATATACAACTTCTGTCCTCTTGATGGAGAGAGTACAACTCAAGCTTGGGGGAGATTGAAGTTACTAATGCTCAAATGTCCTATTCATGAGCTCCCCAACAATATTATTATCAATAACTTTTATGCATGGCTTTCTCTTCATGATAAGGATTTATTGGATGCTTCTTGTGCTGGATCATTTACACACATGGAAGAAGGAGCTAAATGGGATCTTCTAGACCGTATTCAAGACAATGCTGAAGCATGGGAGAATGATAAAGGAAGAAAGTCAGGTATAAATTATGATTATGAATGCATTGGATCTTTTATGGGAACTGATGACTTTCAAAACATTAAAAATGCTTATGGTCTAGACTCTCAAGCTATTGCAACTTATTTTAAGGCTTTTGATTCCTATACTAAAATTCCTAAAAAGAAATGGAACAAGTATCATGAGCCATATAAAGATATTGCTAATTGTGTTCCTGCAAGAAATACTGAAGTTTATACTGCTAATCATGTTTTACCTAAACCTTACATTGAGAAAATGCCTTTCCCAGTTAAGATAAAGGAACATTCTATGATAGCTAGTATGGTTAATGAAAGTACAAATAAAGCTGTTGAACCTGATGCTGAAAGTTATTATGAGAGAGGGAAGTATGTTCTTATGCATCTCAATAATATCAAGTTTCCTCATTTTATGCATAAAGTCTTTATGTTGCACTTGTTTTGCCTTCCTATGCTAGCAGTCCCTGGTTTCAACAACTTGTTTGCTTACAAAATTACCTTGTATAGGAAGTGGGTTAGACTTAAACATGTGTATTTTTGCTTCTCGATGATCTCCTTTACTTCAATTCATCTTCTCATGTGAGCATCATTGAAATTATCATGCCCATCTTAATGGCTATAAAGAAAGAGCTTTTTGGGAGACAACCCAATATATTTTTGCTTTCAGTTTGTTTTTGCTTATTTGAGTCTTGGCAGTTATTACTTCGGTAATAACCTCTCCTTATCCTTTTTATTTGGTTTTTGTGTCAAGATCAACCTCTAATGAGAGAGAAGTAAGATTTGGGGAAGTTGCTGTCCCGAAACAGATTTTTGTGCTTCGCTGTAAAAATTCGTGAAAAATCGCCGTATGTTGGATTGAGCTGTAATTTGTGTGCTTCTTCCCCAAGTTGTTATTTAACTTTCGTTATTTTTGCACTTTTTGATTTGAGCAACAGAAGATTTTCGAAAAAAATGATCTTTACTTGCTAGTCTGTTTTGACAGATTTTTGCCACTCTTGCATTTGCCTCTTAAATCGATTTCCTTTTTGAATTCTTTTGGGCTTTCAGAAGGAGTTGTTTCAGTAGCTTATGTTCTGATGGAGATCATTTGAAATTGAACTTAAAAGATTTATTACCTCGCTTATACTAATGTTGCTAATGAGAACTGTGTGAAGTTTTGTGTGAAAAAAAATTCCAGGTTAGTGGAGAAAATGGTGTAATAAGAAAGTGAAAGGTTTCATGACTCGAGCAATATGTGTATGAATATGAAGATATTTATGTTATTCAAGTAGTAACTCCGGAAAAATTTATCAAAGACCAAGTTCAGAGACCTGTAGAGTACATTTTCGAATAGGTAACAGTTCTGGTAAGGAAAAGTCCACGAAAAATCTGTCCATTTATATTTTTGCAGTGTTTATCCAACAAGGAAAGCAACGAAGCAAAAGAGGGACGGAAACGGAGCCAGGGTGGCTCACACCACCCCCTGGCGCGGGCCCCCTGGCCTCACCAGCAAGTGGTGTGGCCACCTCGGACTCCGTCTTCGACCCGTTTTCTCCCAGTACCTTCCTTATGTTGTAAAAATTCATAATATATAATCCCCCGGATCTCCCGAGGTTCGTATATCGTGTTCTCGTCGTGTTTTTGTTTTGATCTGTTTCTGCCAGGAACTATTCTCAAAGTTTATAAGCATAATGGTCTCCGCCAAGGATAAAGGAAAAGATCCTATGGAGGAGGATCCCCAAGACCCTGGGAAGGAGAAGGAGATCAAGAGTAAAGATGAAGAGGAGGCAAAGAAAATCCAGCATCCGCACACCGGCACTACCATTACAAGCATTGGAGTGTTGGTAAACCCTGCCAGGATCAAAAGGACTGCACGGATGTCAACTGGAGGGAAGCCTCCGCGTCACTGTTTGGCTCCACGGTCACCTTCTCCACGCACCAAGAATCCCTACCCTTATCCATGAGCATCAATTCCAGAATATGCCCAAGGAGAAACTACCCTCCAATTGGGATATGCCTTGTTCTAACCATGTAGGAAAACAAGACTTCAAGGAGGAAGACTAGGGAAAGAATCGTACGAGCTGCGATTCACAACTCGACATGATCATGAACCGCATTGAGCACAATTCGGAGTTGATTCGTACTCTCACCTTCGAGATTGAGGACTTGAGGAAATGGATTGAAAAGCTCATCGAGAGAACACCACCACCACCGAAGGAGTAATTCGTCATTAGGTTTTGGCATCCCCTTGGTTTGTTCCAAGCTTGGGGGAGTGCTGCGGTATCACATCACTATCTTCTATCTTTTTACCTTTTTAGTAGAGTCATATCATGAATAGAGAAGTTATCATGTAGGATGGTTTGCATTATGGAAGTGTCTCCCCTCTCGTTCGATATCTATGTATCCCTTGGTGTGAGTTACCGTTATGGAATATTAATGAGAAGTTCTATCATTTACTCTTTTGCATATCTTATATTAGTTTTCAATTTCTATTATATGATTGATCTTGTTATTAGTATTGGTATCACTTTGGGATCATTGAGTAAATTGAGTTGGTTTTGGCAAAAACCTGGCTCGGTCAGTGGCAACACTATTTTGATAAATGAATGAAAAGATAAAAGTACTCTTAAAGAAATATAATTTCATCATCTTTCTTTCTTGATTTGCTCATAAGCTTAGTATTCTCTAGTTAAGATCTTTTGTGCTTCAAAGGAAGATTGCATGTTTGTTTTTATCACATGTATGTTTGTTTGTTTCCTTCAACTCTTATGCTTGCTACCCAGCCTTGCTAGCCAAAAACCTGTACTAAGAGGGAATGCTTCTCGTGCATCCAATCCTTAAACCAAAACCTATGCCATTTGTGTCCACCATACCTACCAATTAGCACTATTGCTATTCCAAGTAAATTCATGTTTTTACCTACCTTCCGAATTAAACTTGTTATGTGAAAATTAGTGATTAAAGCTGTCACGAACTTGATGGCACACTTTACTTTCTTGCACTTAATAAACTTGAACCATTGTGCCCATCTATGTTGCGTATATGCTTGTGCTTTGTAAGTTGTGAATTAGCATAACCATGATGTCATGGGTAATGCTTTCAACATTGCACTTTATTTAGTTGATATCATGCTCTTTTGTTTATGGATGTCGTCGGTGTGAAATGAAAGGGGAGCTTGTAAGTCCATGGAGCTATGTATGTGTGTTAGAGAAACGCTTGGGCCACTGGTCTAATCCATGCCTAATCATGGTGGAAACCTGCATCGTAACCATAATGAGAAATCTATGAAGCATTCTTCTTATAAAAAAAGAGATAGAGATTGAGAAAAAGAGAAAAAGAGAAAAAAAGAGATGAGAAAAGAGGAAAGAGAGAAAAGGCACCATTTTCCCATGGTAAATAAGAAGATTCCTGAGATGCTCATTGTCTGCTTGCCTTGTCATTTTGATATGGGGATTCTTCCATATCATCGGGCAAGGGGTACCCCGTTGGCGGTTCTCTATGGTACACATATACTTACTATGACAAGAACTTACAGGTAACTAAACTTGAGTAGCATGAGGAGCGGCCCTCGTATTCAAGGGGCATGAGATTTTCAACTTACAACTTGTCAAGCATATCCTCGTATTTGATCACTTTAACCTTAATCACCTAAAGATGCCTATGATAGGGGCAATGAGAGCTAAAAGCTAATAAGTACCATAATTTTTGGAAGCTCTTTATGAAACTTGAAATCCCTACTTCCCTCTATGAAGGGCCTATCTTTTACTTTTTAGTTGAGTCAGTAAACCTATTCCCTTCTATCTCAGCAAATATTTTGAGTTGTTGTGTTTCATTCATTCATATGATGATTTATTCAATCATGTTTCCTATGTTCCTTGTTTTGCATGTTGCTTTTATCTTAGTGTTTATTACTTTGAAAGCTATCATTGAAAACTAGTTATGTGTGAACTCCTGCAAATTGTCAACTATTTTTCGACCAAGAGCTAAATTTGCCATTACCAATTATGATTTACTTTGTGTATCTCTATTTGTGTTTCCTTTACCTATTGCAAGTTAAGTTATATAATGGTGAGTTGTCTGTGATAATGATTTGTGTATTGATGAATGTGATGCTTCTTGTCCATATTCTTTTATCGACTCTTCACTCCATAAACCTGAGGTCATGTTTATTGAGCTTAGTTTTCGCTTGGGGATAAGCGAAGTCTAAGCTTGGGGGGAGTTGATACATCCATTTTGCATCACTATTATATATCATAATTTACTGTTATTCATTGATATATTTCATATTAAGAGATGATACTTATGTTATTTCATCTGTTTTTGCATGGTTGATGACTTTTGGAGCATGGACCGTTGTAGTCAGGATTCTGATGGAAAAGGTGATGTTTGGAGGCAAAATTCGCGAAGATCAGAAAATCCAGGAAAATACATGGAAAATTCTATTTTTCTAGAAGATGAAGGTTGCCAAAAGGGGGAGTGGAGATGGGCCACAGGAGGCCCACACCACCCCTGGCGTAAACCCACCCTTGGTTGCGCCCAGTGGTGCAGCCACCTGGCCCACTCCTGGCTATCCCCTTTGGCGTATATTATCCCCACGAAACCCTAATACCTAGGGAGCGACCATAGAAAGATTCTGCCGCCTCTGCAAGGGAGAAAACCAGAGAGAGAAAAATCTCTCCGGCAGACAGAATTCTACCGGGGAAATTCCTTCCCGAAGAGGGGAGATCATCGCCATCAACACCACCATCAAGCTGGACTTCATCGGGATCATCATCATCATCTCCATCACCATCTCCACCAGCACCATCATCACCACTCCATACCGCTGTAACAATTGGGTTGAATCTTGCATAGTTCTTAGGGGAAACTTTCTCGGTGTCGATTACTTGTTGTAGTTGATGCTATTGAGTGGAACCGTTGAATTATTTTTATGTTCAGATTGTTACTTGTCATTATATCATCTCTGGTCTTGATCCATATGATGTCTTGTGAGTAGTTCGTTTAGTTCTTGAGGAGATGGGAGAAGTCATGTTGTTAGTAGTGGAATTGTGTTGAGAAAGATTCAATGGTTTGTTATTTAAGTTGTGGTGTTATTCTTCTAGTGGTGTCATGTGAACGTTGACTACATGACACTTCACCTTTATGGGACTAGGGGAATGCATTGTGTATTTGGCTACTAATCGTAGGGGTTGCCGGAGTGACAAAAACCTGAACCCCCATAGGAAACCTTTGCACAAGGGATGTCAGGATCTTAGAGTTTAAAGTTATGGCTAGGTTTATATCTTAATTACTTTCTTATACTTGCGGATGCTTGCAAGGGGTATAATCACAAGTATGTATTAGTCCTAGGAAGGTCGGTACATTAGCACAGGTTCACCCACACAACACTTGTCAAACTAAAGAACATTAATCAACTATATGAAGCGAAAGCACTTGACAATATTCATGTGTGTCCTCGAGAACGTTTGGTCATCTTAAGTAATTGATACGTTGCAAACGTATCTATAATTTTTGGTGTTCCATGCTTGTTTTATATCTATTTTCTTATGTTTTGTCCACACTTTAGAGTATTTTTATACACTTTCTTGGACTAACCTATTAACAAGATGCCACACTGCCAGTTGCCTATTTTCTGCTATTTTTGGTTCCAGGAAAGTCAGAAAATGAATATTCTCGGAATTGGACGGGACAAAAGCCAAAGTCAATATTTTACCGGAAGACACATGGAGTCCGAAGGAGAGACGAAGGGGGGCCACAGGGCGGCCACACCACCCCTTGGCGCGGGCAGCCCTAGGCATGGTGTGGGCCGACCTTGCTATAAGAAGCCCACATGAAAACCTAAATCGAACAGCATACATCCATGAAAAGTTCCGCAACGCCGCCACCACCGAAGGGGAGATTCGGGGGACATAAAGTCTCTGTTCCGGCACCCTGCCGGGATGGGGAAGTGCCCCCGAAGCCATCTCCATTGATCTCCACCACCATCTCCATCGCTGTTGCTGATTCCCATGATGATGAGCTAGTAGTTCTCTCTAGAGGCTAAGGGTTCTACGGTAGCTATGTGTTCATCTCTCTCTATGCATGATCTTACTAAGATCATGACGTTTGTAATCTATAGATCTACTTTGCTACTCACGTGATTTAATATATATTTGCTCTCCCCATGTGTGTGAAAGTGACAACGTGCACACCATGGTGGCACTTAGGCTAGAGATTACAAATACTTGTTATGAGTTATATTTGGAGTTGGATGTCTCTATGAAATTGTGGTGTTTGTTGGAACCATCTAGTGCTCAAGGTGACAGTGTGGGGTTACCTAGATGGGGAAAGCGAACTTTGTGGTGTGCTGTTATAGCCCTACCATGGATTAGAGTGTCCAACCAGAGAGTAGTTAAGAGTAGTATCATAAAGAGACGATATTTATATGAGAGTGTTCACTAGTGAAATTATCATCCCTAGGCCTTGTTTCTAAGCATCGAAACACCGTTTGCAACTAGATATGTTACATGTTTGCTTGCTTCCATCTATTTTCCTTTAGTCTTTTCCTCCCGTCAAGCTATTTTCTGGCACCATTGTATTATATCCATACCACTTGTATTTCACTATCTCTTCGCCAAACTAGTGCACCTATACACCTGACAAGTGTATTGGGTGTGTTGGGGACTCAAGAGCCTTCTTGTATCTTGATTGCAGGGTTGCTTGAGAGGGATACCTTTGACCACTTCCTCCCTGAGTTCGATAAACCTTGGGTGATCCACTTAAGGGAAAACTTGTTGTTGTTCTACAAACCTCTACACTTGGAGGCCCAACAATTGTCTACAAGAATAGAAGTGCGTAGACATCAAGCTATTTTCTAGCGCCGTTGCCGGGGAGGTTGTAACATCCCAAAACTTTAATCCAAGGTTATTAAGATCCAAATCATCAAAATTAGGGTTAACAAAAACTCTTTTCCAATTAAAATTATTAAAGCATTCATATGTGTGTGCATTTAAATAGGAGTTGTTTTGAATTGCCATGATTAAGTGATCCATTGCTTGTAAAATGATTCTTAGGTGAAATAAACATCATCTAGATCATTCCCAAACAAATCCCAAAGAAAAACAAATCAAAATGAATAAAATAAGAGAATGGTCATTTGTGCCATTTTAATCAACATGCCTACTTGGGCTATTCCTAGAACTCAAAACCTAACAGAAATAAATATGGACCTTTGCACCCCTTGCTAGTACATGTAATGATGTACCAAGGCCCACCTTATGATCTGCCAAAAACTTACAAACACTAATTTTAAATGGCATTTGAAAAGTGAATGTAGTTCATATGGGAAGATCACACATGCAAAAACCACTCAAATGAGCTCCATTTTCAAAACCCAAGCAACCACAGAGGCTTAAGCATGTGTATAGCAAACCCACCAAAATTCATTCAAAAATTTCAAACTTGAGTTCATGCGGCCATTGTGTCGAACACTTGGCAGGCAGAATCAAAATGGCCTAACTTATACTGTTTTTGATCAAATTTGGTCGAGCCATTTGAACCGAATTCAAGCCCCTTGTCTCCCCCAGACCCAACCAGACCAAAACCCACCCTAGTTCTAGCCCCTGGCGCCAGTGCAACGTAGCCCCGACGCCATGCTCGCCGGCCAACGTTGCCAATGCAGCAGCAGACCACCAGCCCCTCTCCGCCGCTCCAGGAAGCTAGGCACCACCCTACCGCCGCCCACGGTCCACCCCATGCTCACTGCCAGCCCTTGGACCACCGAGGAACCACCATGCACTAAGTCTCTGCGTGCAACCAGAGCACGCCAGAGCGCCCTCGCCGCCAGCACGCCACAGACCGTGCCTCGACCTAATTCCGCGCGCGCAGCCCCGCCTCGACCCCAGCAACCCGCCAGACACAGCCGTGCACCACCGCGCGACCCACAGTCGCCGTGCGCCGTGTCGAGCACCGCCTCTATCTCCTAGAGCACGGGACGCTCCCGACCAAACGTCACCGCCCCTAGCCACGCATTTATGCCGTAGAGCACCGCCAGGAGGCAGGCCACCATCCCCTACCTCAAGACACGCCGCTAGCGCATTGTGTAGCCCTCACCGGAGTCGCCCGCCCATCCCTTTCGGTCGCCTCGTCGAGCTATAAATAGTGGCCACCCCAGCACAAACCACTCACACCATTCCACTCCCCTCTCCTCACTGATCCTTCCCCACCTCTAGCCGGAGCAGCTCGAGCACTTGTTCGCCGGAATTTGGCCAGAGAAGCCCGCTGCAGAGGAGGAGAAGGCACCGTCAATTTCGTCCACCCCAGGAGCTGCCGCGACCACCCCTGAGCTCGCTGTCGTCCACCAGTTCGTTTGCCCGCCTCGCCGTCGTCACTGGAGCCCTGGTATGCCCTCTTAGCACCCCCAGCGAGCCGCTAGGGTTAGACCTCGCCGGCGACCTGTCCGTCGTCGACGACGAGCCCTAGCCGTAGATCCTAGTTCTAATCTAACGGCCCACATCGCCCCGTACCGCTTCGCGTGTAAATAGCCGCTGACCGGTGGACCCCTCGTCAGCTGTGCCCCGCGCCGCGGAGTGCCACTGGGCCGGCCCGTTAGCTTTCCCGCGCGACCCAGTTAATTCAAATTTAGATTTTTCTAATTTAGTTTGAACCTAGTTTTGTCCTTTAGTTTGAAAATCAATTCAGAGAGATCTACAAATCCAAATGGAGTGATTCCAATTTTGTTAGAAATCTACTGAAAAGATCTACCCAAGCCCATTGGATTTAATTCAATTAGAGTTAGAGATCTCTCCTAGTAAAAATAACTAGACAGAAGCTTTTGCACATTCAAACATTTTTGTAAAATCAACCATGATAGCTTTTGAGTTGATTCCAACTCTCAAAAATCACATTTAACCATACCTATCTGAATATGTAATAATATTAAGGTTTACATGCAGTGACTTTGGACTAGTACCAAAATAATGCTATATAGGCATTTCTAGTCACTTTAAATCATTAAATAATAAACTTAAACCAAAGTAACTATGAACCAACCCTTAAATTACATTCCCCTATGTTAGAATATGTGGTGATGACATGTGTCCACATGATCCCATATTCTAAGTGGTGAATATTAAATCTTAGTTATTTTCAATGAGTAGAAATTACTTTTCTTAAATAAAAAGAATGAAACTAGTTAATAAAACCTTGTGATGCTTATGATGATAATAGATCATCTAATGTGTGTCGTAGAGTGCTAAGTAGACTAGCTAAGTATTGTTTGGTGATTGTGTACCCCGTATGTATTTATAGACGATAATACCGACCAAGCTTTCGAGGAGGAGGAGTTATACCAAGAGGAGGAGGAAGAAAACTTCAACCACTGCACCAACCAAGGCAAGCTAACACTTGCAAGTATTATACTAGCAAGCCGCCATTAACAATGCAAGCTAACCCTTGCAATCTAGATAACCCAAGCAAAGATAGTAGACATGCTTAGTTATGCCACTTTGACTATTACTACCCCAAGTATTACTTTCCAAGCTTTATTTCCTTTACTTTACCAAAGTTCTTACTTGTTTGGAATGTAGCATAAAGAGTATAAAACTTGACCTATCTAGATAACTTTAGATGTCATTCCATGGCATGAGATTGATTCCCATCTTTCCACCTTAGTGAACACTCTTAACTTGGTAGTTTAGAGTAGATAAAAACTTGAGTCACTTTAGATGGGAACACTTGGTGAAAATGAATTGAGAAAACCTTGGAATGATGAGTCATTCTATTGAGATGTTATGACATGTGTTGAGAAACACAAATGGTTTATTATGGTGAAAATGTTGAGGCATGAGCCTTAACCCTTTTCAAAACTGATGGTTGGATTCGGATGCGATACCATTCCAAATTTACCATACAACCACAATACCTGAATTGGGTAAGGCTTAGCCAGAAATTTATATGCATTAGTATTAGTTCCCTCGCGGGAGAGGTTTGAGATGAGGCTACCTCTCAATGTTGTCCACCTATGTAGTGCCCAAGATGACAGATGGTCATGGTTGGGAGGCCATGCTCATAGGAGAGGTGCTTATACTAGGGTGTGTAAAGGAAAGGTTATGTTTGATTATCTGCATACTAAGTATGATGAGGGTTATCCCTGACAGATGTATCGAATCTTGTGATGAAAGTGTACCACCTCTGCAGAGTGTCAAACTATTCGAATAGCCACGTTCGCGGTTATGGACAGTTGTAATGGCCATATTGTTTTGTTGTCAGATGTTTTCAAAATGACTTATGAAATGAATGATGAATCTTGACTTGACCACAAAAGGGTTGTGTTTATGACACTAGCTTCCCAACTTAAGTGATTCTAGAACTTTATTTTATCTTTCTTTGCTTCTGAACTCAGCTTAAGTTTCAAACTTAACCTTATAGTTAAACTTAGAGTTAGTACTTTACATTAGGACTATACTACTTGTTAGTGGTAGTTTGCGAGTACTTAAACAGTACTCATGGCTTTTGTCCCTGGCTATTCTCATGGACAGACTATGAAGGAGACTACCAAGATGATGGCAGGACTATCTGCCTTCGTTAGCATTGCCTGTGCCCCTTAAGATGGACCCCACCGCTACGCTTATCTTTTATTCCGCTACTTGTTGTATTAAGACTGGATCATGAGATCCTTATTTGTGTAAGACCTTATGTATGGTTTGTAATGGATGATGTACTATGATATCCAATTTGTATGTCTCGCAAAAATGGTAATCCTAGGATTGGGATGAATGACATAACAGGCATCTGGGATTAAAAATCCGGGTGTTGACAAGTTGGTATCAGAGCCATCCTGACCATAGGAGACCCTAGTTAGAATGGACGTCCGAACAAAAACTTAGTTTCAAAACCAAAGTGAGTATTTATGAAAAACTATTTCCTCTCTTATCCTTGGGAATTCATTCTTTCTCAAAAATTCATGTTCCTCAAATTCTTACATTAGTACTTAAAATTTGACACACTTGATCACTTCACTAATTTTCCTCATCCTTAATTCTTGTAGATGGAGACTCAGTTCAGCAAGTTCTACCAATTGGGAAACAGAGGTCAGCTGATCTTTGAGAGGGATCTGGATTCATTGTCGGAGTTATTGGGACGCCTGCATCCGGAGTTTCTTGGAGCTCAACTTCCAGGACCCCCAGGAGGAGATTTGCAATGGCTAGTCACCGCTGATCTTAGAGGAAGCATCGAAGCACCAACGTCCAGGAGAATCCAGTTCTCCGTGAGAGAGAACAACTGGCTAGATGGATTAGCCAGGGCAATGCATGAAGCTCTCGCATGTCTGTGTGCCCTCAGTGTCAACCAACTCCAAGGAACCCGTTTTTCTCACTATGCAAGACGTGACTTCATGGGAATGCCGATGGAGATGCCTACTCACCCGAAGATGAAGCGTCAAGTGGAGAACCTTGATTTCATGTTGTACGATCGCCAGAAGGAATTGGACAATGCTAGGGATTTCGCCAACCACAACCGTGCCATTGCCACCCAGAAGGCCCAGATTTTCTCACTCCTTGTCAAGGATCGTCGGTCCCTTTGCCTCCAGCGCGAAAAGAAGGATCGCAACATCGCCCGTCTTTGCAAGAAGGTGGCCGACCTCGAGAAGACCGTCAAGGAGCAAGAAGCTCAGCTTGCAGCAAAGGAGGAAGAAGAGGAGGGTGAAGAGATCCAGGGAGACATGGATTCTTACCTCAGCACTGATGAGGACTTTCTGGAGGAGGATGCTGTGGACTTCTACACTGACGATGAGGACTCTGACTTCATCGATGATGAGTAGATGCACTAGAGCACTATCGTAGCATGAGATGTATCGGTCCCACTGTATCGTAGCTTGCAGAATGGTTCTTCAAACCATCTGTTTTCCTTTATTGTTGTGGTGTGTGTTTGTATCGTGTGCTTGTTTGAGTGAATGAAATGAAGTTAGTTGCAAAACCTGAGTTAAACTCAAAGTTTTAGCTTTGAAACCAAAACCATGAACCTTAGAACTTCCCTCTTACCCCTTTATCTACCTCAATCTTCAGATGACTCGTGAGAACCAAGGAGGGAGCAGCTCGTCGCAAGACCCAATGCTGCAGATCTTGCAGAATCTCATCGCAGACAGAGAAGCAAGTAGGGCAGAACGCCAAGCTAATCTAGCAACACTGCAACAGATCGCCCAGATGGCTCTCAACAACCAAGGGCATGGAAATCAGGATCACCATGGGTCCAAACTCAAAAACTTCCAGAATACCAATCTCCCAATCTTCAACCAAGCTGAAAACCCACTAGATGTTGATGACTGGTTACAGACAATGGAAAACAACCTAGAAATTGCAGGAGTTGATGACAACGAGAAAGTTCTCTTCGCCACCCACTATCTGGCGGGAGATGCAAGATCTTGGTGGACTAGTATCCGTAACATGAACCATGGTCAAGTGATGACATGGGAAGCCTTCAAAACCAAGTTCAGCCGCACCCATGTGCCGCAAGGTCTAGTCACCAGACTAAGGGATGAGTTTCGTGATTTGAAGCAAGGCAGAATGACTGTGGTGGAATACCGTGACAGATTCCTGTCGCTTGCAAGGTACACCCCTGATGAGATCAACACAAAGGTCAAGAAGAAAGAGAGATTCTTGAACGGACTGCATGACGAGATGCAGACTGTCCTTGTCAACATCTGCTTCGAGGATCTCGAAGAGCTAGTCGACTCTGCCATTCAGATGGAAGGGAAGATTAACCAGGCAAACAACAATCGCAAACATCGTATGATGCAGCAATCTGGATCCAGCAGTCACCAAAAGTACTGTCCAACCCCTCACCAGGATATGCACCAAGGAACAATCGACCCCCAATGTCTCGCCCAAGCTACCCCAACCGTAGCGGAGGCAATGTGAAGTCTAGAGGAAACAATCACAACTCCAGCAACACCAAAAATTTCAACTGTGGACCTCCCAAGAACAACAACAACAACACTGCACCCAGAACTGGCAGTAGTGTTGTGCATGTCGCAGCAAAGGACAAGTCCCAGATCACTTGTTTCGAATGTGGAGTGAAGGGTCACTATTCCAATGAGTGTCTCAAGAAGATTGCTTCCACTGCCAATGTGAATGCCCCAGCTCAACAGCAGCATCATGTTCAACCCGGAAGAAGATTTGCCCTAGAGAACCCTCACAACCGCAACGGCCGTCTCTTCCACATGAACGCCGAAGAAGCCCAAGAAGCGCCAGATGTAGTGCTGGGTATGTTTTCTTTCAACTCAGTTTTAGCAAGAGTATTGTTTGATTCAGGAGCATCGCATTCATTTGTCACCAGAGAATTTGCATGCACTAGTAAGATTCACCCAACCAACTTGAAGCATGTCATGATAGTTCAAATCCCCGGATCAACTACAAAAGCTAGAAAAATTTGCAAAGCTGTGCCTATCAGAATACATGGGATAGATTTTTATGCCAACCTAATTGTACTTGGAACCAAAGGATTGGAAGTATTACTAGGTATGCAATGGATGTCAAGGCATAAAGGAATGATAGACTGTGCTAAGAAAGCCATCACCATGACCAGTAGCTCTAGAGTAACGGTAGAGCATATATCTGAAACCTTACCTCGTCAATTCAAGTGCAACAAGAGTCTAGCCCTACCCACCATAGACCAAGTAAGAGTAGTCTGTGAATACCCCGACGTATTCTGATACATTGCAAATGTATCTATAATTTTTGATGCTCCATGCTTGGTTTTATCCACTTTCTTGTGTTTTGTCCACACTTTGGAGTACTTTTCATATGATTTCTTGGACTAACCTATTAACAAGAGCCACAGTGCCAGCTGCCTGTTTCTGCTGTTTTTGGTTCAAGGAAAGTCAGAAAATGAATATTCTCGGAATTGGATGGGACAAAAGCCAAAGTGCCTATTTTTTCAGAAGACTCCAGGAGCCAGAATACGAGACGGAGGAGGGCCAGGGGCTGGCCACCCCCAGCGCTGGCTGGGCCACGCTGAGGCATGGTGTGGTGGCCCTAGGCACCCCCTCGGTCTCCCTCTTCGCCTATAAGAAGCCTTCTGACCTAAAAACTCCGGGGGGGTCGACGTTTTTCCAGAATAAGTTCCGCAGTGCCGCCACCACCGAAGGGGAGATTCGGGGGACAAAAAGTCTCTGTTTTGGCACCCTGCCGGGACGGGGAAGTGCCCCCGGAACCATCGCCATCGATCTCCACCATCATCTCCATCGACCATCCATGTTTCCCCCATCTATGAGTGAGTAATCCCCCGCTATAGGCTATGGGGATGGTAGGGATTGGATAAGATCGTTCATGTAATGGCATCAGATTGTTAGGGCATGGTGCCTAGTATCTTTTATTTGTGCTTTATGACTTTGTTGCGACTTGCTGTGCTTAATGCTTGTCACTAGGGCCCGAGTGTCATGATTTCAGATCTGAACATGTTATTGATTCATTATGATAGTATTGTTTTTGGTCTTATCTACAAGTTGTATACACATGTTGTTGTTCGGAACCTATGGCCCCGAAGTGATAGAAATCGGGATAACCGGAAGGGAATGGCTTTGATGTCAGGATCACATGTGTTCATGGAGTGTTAATGCTTTGCTCCGGTGCTTTATTAAAAGGAGCACCTTAATTGCTAGTAGTTCCCTAGAGGCCCCGCTGCAAACGGGCTGGCAGGACAAAAGATGTTGTGCAAGTTCTCATTGCAAGCACGTATGACTATATACGGAACATGCCTAGGATTGTCTAGTACTTGGATGCTTTATCTTATTTATCTGCAATTGCCCTATGTTCTGATTGCTATTTGAATTGTCTTGTCCATGCAACGCCCGTCCATCCATCCCTATGCCTACTGCACTCGAATCCCACTGTTTACTGCTTTTGTTACTACTGTCTTTGCTTTACTACTGCTGTTACTTTACTATTCCTACTACAAAACTGTTGCTACTGATAAACTGCTGGGAGCAAGATCGTTTCCAGGTGCAGCTGAATTGACAACTCAGTTGTTAAGGCTTATAAATATTCTTTGGCTCCTCTCGTGTCGAATCAATAAATTGGGTTTCACTTCCCTCGAAAATACTGCGGTACACCCCCTATACTTGTGGGTCATCAAGACTATTTTCTGGCGCCGTTGCCGGGGAGCATAGCTGTATTTATCAAGTCCACTTGGATACACTATTGTTCAAGCTAAGTTTATTTTCTCCTTGTTTGCTTGTTTCTTTATCAAAAATACAAAAAAAAGTAGTTCCTACTCTAGTTGTTATTTTCGTTGGTCTGTTATTGTCTTGCCTTATCATGCTTGTTGTCAATGGTTGGTTTCTTTGAAACTGAAGCTTATTGGCAAGGTGGGTTTATGGAAGATCAAAAATATTATTATAAGGAACACCGCTTGTCACAAAAAGGGAAACACTTATGGGAACAAATTGATAGATTGTATACCATTGCTAGAAATGTGTGCTCTACTTATAATGTTACTTATTGCTGTGATGAATCTCGTTGCAGAAAGAGGTATAAACACCTCCCTTTTCAATGTGAGTATACTGATAATGATACCATATCTTCTTATGCTAAAGGAATTTATGACTTTTATGATGCGGAACAAATTGAAGAATTTATTGCTTGGAAGGGTGCTTTTGAACTTGTTAGTTTGCTTGAAAATATTGATGATTCACCTTACAAATATGAGGTTTATGGTATACTTAAATTTTGCTTTGATAATTACAAGGATGAAAATGGTTATATTCTTGAATATTTTAATAGATGCTTTCCACAAATGGAAGAGACTAATGCCTTGCAGGATCCTATGGAAGAAGAATTTGATGAACCTAAAATCTCATTAGATGAAAAAGAGGAGGAGAGTGATGAACAAAAGGAGGAAGAATGGATTAGATACCCATGCCTACCTTCTAATGAGAGTAACTATTTATCCCTTACATTATTTGATTGTCCTACATGCTTACTAAAGGAGGATGAATGTTATGTTCGTGAGGTTTCTTTTGAAAATGTTTATTATAAAGCTCTAGTGCTTGTAGATCATGAAGAGCATGCTTTATATGATAGTTATATTGTTGAGTTTATTCATGAGGCTACTGAAAATTATTATGAGAGAGGAAAATATGGTTGTAGAAGTTTTCATGGTATTGAAACACCTCTCTATGTGCTGAAAGTTTTGAAATTACTCTTGTTTTATCTTCCTATGCTTGTCACTTTGTTCTTTGTGAATTTATTTGCATACACGATTCCTATGCATAGGAAGTGGGTTAGACTTAAATGTGTTTTGAATTTGCTTCTAGATGCTCTCTTTTACTTCAACTCATATTTCTTATGAGAGCATCCTCTCAAACTTTTATGCTTGAAGATGATAATATGTCTACTATTCTTGGGAGACCTTTTCTTAAATACTGTAGGAGCTCTTATTAATTGTAATCAAGGGAATGTGACCTTCAATGTCAATGACAAGGAACATACTATCTATTTCCCCAAGAAGATTGATAGACTTATGGTTTTGAATTCAATTGAACATGTTGAGGGCATTCAAGTTGGAGAAATATATTGTCCCATACCAAGAGAAAAATTTGAAACTATTATGATTGGGAATATTGCTATCAAGGTTGAGGTAACATAATCATTAGTGGAATACAAAGTTTTGTCTCATATGGAATTGTTTTGGTAGCAAGACCTGATCAACCTTGTTAACAAAAGGATTTCATTGAACAAAACAATGTTTTCACCATGATTATCTCCGCTTACTTCTATTCTATCCATTTTAGTTTTTGCTTATGCCTAACTTAAAGGCGTTAAAGAAAAGTACTTATTGGGAGATAACCCAAAAGTTTTAGATGAGTCTTGGAAGTTATTAACTGCTCCTTATCCTTTTTATTTGCTTTTTGTGCCAAGAATAACCTCTAATGAGAGAGAAGTAATGATTGGGAAAGTTGCTGTCCCAAAACAGATTTCTGTGCTTGACCGTAAAACTTCGTGTAAAATCTCTCAACATCTTTTTGAGGCGTGAATTTTTGTGCTTCTTCCCCAGGTTGTTATCTAACTTTCGTTAGTTCAACACTTTTTGATTTGAGCAACAGAAGGTCTTCGAAAAATTTCGTCTTTACCTGCTGGTCTGTTTTGACAGATTTCTGCCATTTTCTGCATTTGCTTCTTGTTGGTTCCTTTTTGAGTTCTTTTGGGGAATTAAGCTTTTTGAGGGAAGTGCTACAGTAGCTAGTGATCTAATGGAAGTTTATTTGGTGTTATAACTGAACCTTAAGACCTATTATCTTGAGTGCACTAATGTTGCTAATAAAGATTGTGTGAAGTTTTGTATGAAGGAAAAATTTCAGGTGTATGGAAGGAATGAGTAATGAGATGAAGGATGGACTAAAGCTCAAGCTTGGGGATGACACGCGTGTCACCCCAATAAATCTCCAAGAAGTACAAGCGTCAAAGCTTGGGGATGCCCAAGGCATCCCCTTCTTCATTAATAAAAATCCCAGATTTCTTCCAAACGCTTCATTTTTATTGTTTCATGCACAGTTGTGTTGTTCTTGGAGCGTCTTCTTTTTTGTTTTTCGTTTTGGTTTTCGTTTGCTTGGTTTGCTTAGTTTTCTGAATAAATTGGTTGGACCTCCTCTTTCATATATTGGTGTTCAAATAGTTTGGTTTGGATTGGAAAAGAGTAGGAAGCTTAAGTGGTAAAGAGAGCTTGTTTTTTGACTGTGGCCTATGCTTTGTCATGCCATGCTTGATATTGTTTTGGCTTTATGCTTAGTATTATTTGCTGTAGCATGACTTGTTATAAACAATTGAGATTGCTTAATGTGCTTTGGAAGAATCATGCGTTGTTTTAGCATATTAAAGCATAGTATTGTGGTATTCTCCTTTGATGCTTTATTTGGATTGACTTGGCACATGCTCACACCATGTTATGACTATCCCAAGTCACCATAAGGCTTTATGATCCTTTAGTTTTCAACGTGTACTATCACTTTATGCTTTGATCAATGATGTTTTGTCGCTCTGCATGATTATGGCCATTATTGCTCTCTCGTTTGTCACTCCCTTACTATTGCTAGCCTTCACCTTCACTGAGTATGTTTTACTCATGTTTCCAACTCCCTTAAACCAAATATTGCCAAAGTGTCCACCATACCTACCTATTAGCATCATTTGCTACTTCCATGCATATTCAATATGCCTTGTTTTCTTCTGAATAAAATGTTTGCTTGTTATGAGAAAGTTAGTTAGTAAAGCTCTCACGAACTTGATGGCACACTTTGTTTTCTTGCACTTAATAAACCTGAACCATTGCGTCCTTCTTTGTTGTGTATATGCTTGCACTTTATGAGTTGAAGTTAGCAGAACCATGAATCATGGGGAACGTTTTCAACATTGCACTGGTACTTAGTACCTCGTTGATATCATGTTCTTTTGCTTATGGATCCCGGCGGTGTGAAATAAAAGTGGAACTTGTAAGATCATGGAGTTTGTATGTATGTTAGAGAAACGCCTAGGCCGCTAGCCTAAGCCATGCCTAATCATGGTGGAAACTTGCAGCATAACCATAATGAGCACTCTATGAAGCATCCTCAATAAAAACCTATGCAAATAGCAAATAAAAAGATCGCTGAGATGCTCATTGTCTGCTTGCCTTGTCATTTTGATTATGGGATAGCTCCTGTGTCATGTGCAAGGGGTACCCTGTTGGCGGTTCTCTATGACACGTATATACTTACAATGACAAGAGCTTACTTGTGACTGAAGTTGAGTAGCATGAGGATCGGTCTTCGTAAGTAAGGGGCATGAGACTTCGATTTATAACTTGTCAAGCATATCCTCTTAGTTGTGTCACTTTAACCTGAACCATTTAAAGATGCTTATGATAGGGGAAATGAGAGCTCAACGCTAATGAGTACCATACTTTCAGCATTTGGAATCCTTTCAAACTTTTCAAAACCTGTTCATTTCCTTGTTGAGTCTTCACACATTCTATGAGCACTTTCTTGAGAGCATAGTGGCCATTCTTAGTTCTATGTGCATTGTCCCAAGACTTGTTGATTGTTGCATACCTTGATATTGCTTGCTTTAAACTATTTGTATCTAGTCATTCTTGTAAACTTTGAAGGTGTCCTTTGCATTTATGTTTGCTGCTCTATGAGGGACAAGCTGAATGCCACTATGCTATGTTTTCTTTATGTGAAACAAACAAACGTCTTGCAAAGCATTGTTATTCATGAATCTTTTGTTTGTGCCTTTTCATGTTGCATCATAGTTTCTTTGTCTTATTGCTAGAACTTTGTCTTTCATGTTATGATTGAAGTACTATGATCCCAGCTTTGAATGTTTACAAATACTTTGGTCAAGTCTTTGATGGTGCTTGTCACCTCAAAAATTATTATTTCTTTTTATCACTTACCTACTCGAGGACGAGCAGGAGTTAAGCTTGGGGATGTTGATACATTGCAAATGTATCTATAATTTTTGATGCTCCATGCTTGGTTTTATCCACTTTCTTGTGTTTTTTCCACACTTTGGAGTACTTTTCATATGATTTCTTGGACTAACCTATTAACAAGAGCCACAGTGCCAGCTGCCTGTTTTCTGCTGTTTTTGGTTCCAGGAAAGTCAGAAAATGAATATTCTCGGAATTGGACGGGACAAAAGCCAAAGTGCCTATTTTTCCAGAAGACTCCAGAAGCCAGAATACGAGACGGGGGAGGGACAGGGGCTGGCCACACCCACCCCCCCAAGCGCGGGCTAGGCCTGGCCACGCCAGGGCATGGTGTGGTGGCCCCAGGCACCCCCTCGGTCTCCCTCTTTGCCTATAAGAAGCCTTCTGACCTAAAAACTCTAGGGGGGTCGATGTTTTTCTAGAACAAGTTCTGCAGCGCCGCCACCATCTAAGGGGAGATTCGGGGGACAGAAAGTCTCTGTTCCGGCACCCTGTCGGGACGGGGAAGCACCCCCGGAGCCATCTCCATCGATCTCCACCATCATCTCCATCGAACATCCATGTTTCCCCCATCTATGAGTGAGTAATCTCCCACTATAGGCTATGGGGATGGTAGGGATTGGATGAGATCGTTCATGTAATGGCATCAGATTGTTAGGGCATGGTGCCTATTATCTTTTATTAGTGCTTTATGACTTTGTTGCGACTTGCTGTGCTTAATGCTTGTCACTAGGGCCTGAGTGCCATGATTTCAGATCTGAACATGTTATTGATTCATTATGATAGTATTGTTTTTGGTCTTATCTGCAAGTTGTATACACACGTTGTTGTCCGGAACCTATGGCCTGGCGATGTAAATCGGGATAACCGGAAGGGAATGGCTTTGATGTGAGGATCACATGTGTTCACGGAGTGTTAATGCTTTGCTCCGGTGCTCTATTAAAAGGAGCACCTTAATTGCTAGTAGTTCCTAGAGGCCCCGCAAACAGGTGGCGGGACAAAAGATGTTGTGCAAGTTCTCATTATGGCACGTATGACTATATACGGAACACATGCCTAGGATTGTCTAGTACTTGGATGCTTTATCTTATTTATCTGCAATTGCCCTATGTTCTGATTGCTATTTGAATTGTCTTGTCCATGCAATGCCCGTCCATCAATCCCTATGCCTACCGCACTCGAATCCCACTGTTTACTACTTTTGTTACTACTGTCTTTGCTTTACTACTGTTGTTACTTTAATATTCCTACTACAAAACTGTTGCTACTGATAAACTGCTGTGAGCAAGATTGTTTCCAGGTGCAGCTGAATTGACAACTTAGTTGTTATGGCTTATAAATATTCTTTGGCTCCCCTTGTGTCGAATCAATAAATTGGGTTTCATTTCCCTCAAAAATACTGCGATACACCCCTTATACTTGTGGGTCATCATATTCCCAGATGCATTGCCAGGTATGCCCCCGGATAGGGATATTGAGTTCATTATCGAACTAATCCTCGGAACTGGACCCATAGCCCAGAGACCCTATAGCATGAACCCCTCGGAGTTAGTGGAATTGAAGAAGCAGTTCGATGCCATGTTAGCAACAGGCTTGATTCAACCAAGCGCATCGCCATGGAGATCACCTGTGTTATTTATCGACAAGAAAGATGGAGGCAACCGTTTGTGCACAGATTACAGAAAGTTAAATGACGTCACCATCAAGAACAAGTATCCCTTGCCAAAGATAGAGGATCTATTTGATCAGTTGACTGGAGCCCAGGTATTCTCAAAGATTGATCTTAGGGCTGGTTATCACCAACTTAAGATTTGTGCAACGGATATTCCTAAGACCGCCTTCACTACTCGTTATGGTTTGTACGAGTATACGGTTATGTCTTTTGGATTAACCAATGCCCCTTCTTATTTCATGAATATCATGAATAAGATCTTTATGAATTTCCTAGATAAGTTTGTAGTTGTGTTCATTGACGATATCCTTATCTTCTCCAAGTCAGAAGAAGAGCATGGGCAGCATCTGAGAATCATCCTAGAAACCTTGAGAGAACATCGGTTATATGCCAAGTTCAGCAAGTGTGAGTTTTGGCTGAAAGAAGTAGGATTCCTAGGACATATTGTGTCTGCCGGAGGAGTCTCTGTTGATCTCGCCAAGATCAAAGATGTCGAAGCATGGGAAGCCCCAACCACTCAAACCCAAGTCCGTGCATTCCTCGGATTAGCGGGATACTACCGCAAGTTCATCGAAGGATTTTCAAGCATTGCCAGACCCATGACCCAATTGTTGAAGAAGGACAAGAAGTTTGAATGGACCGACAAGTGTGAAGCCAGTTTTCAGGAGCTGAAGAAGAGATTGATATCAGCCCCAATATTGATCATGCCAGATATCAAGAAGTCGTTTGATGTGTATTGTGATGCATCCAAGATTGGTCTTGGATGTGTACTGATGCAAGAAGGCAAAGTAATTGCTTATCTGTCTCGACAACTGAAGCAGCATGAGCAGAACTATTTGACCCATGATCTTGAGCTAGCAGCCGTAGTTTTGGCATTGATGACATGGCGTCATTATCTGATGGGTAATTGCTGTGACATTTACTCAGATCACAAAACCTTGAAGTATATTTTCACTCAGAAGGAGCTGAATATGAGGCAAAGGAGATGGATAGAGCTAATCAAGGATTATGACCTTGACATTCACTATCACCCCGGCAAAGCCAATGTGGTAGCGGATGCTCTTAGCAGATTGCCTTGCAGGCTAAACACCATGATCAAGGAGAAGCAACCAAGTTTGTATGAGGAGTTGGAACAGTTCAGAACTGAATTAGTTAGCCAAGGATTCTTAGCTAGCATTGAACTTCAACCCACTTTGATTAGCCAAATCAAGGAAGCCCAGAAGGGAAATGAAAGTATCGATGGAATCAAATGTCGTATTGGTACAGGAAAGGTACCAGGATTCACGAAAGATGAAGAAGGAGTTATGTGGTACAAAGGACGTATCTGTGTGCCAGCAGATTCGGAGCTGAAGCAAGTTATCATGAAGGAATCTCATGATACTCTTTATTCTATCCACCCCGGAGGAACGAAGATGTATCAAGACCTGAAAGAGCAATTTTGGTGGCACAAGATGAAGAGAGAGATCAGAAGCTACATCACCAAATGTGACATCTGTCAAAGAGTCAAAGCAGAGCATCAGAGACCTGCAGGACTGTTGCAACCATTGCAGATTCCAGAATGGAAATGGGATTCCGTCGGAATGGACTTTATCACCGGTTTGCCTACTTCCAGGAGGGGAAATGACTCAATCTGGGTCATAGTTGATAGACTGTCCAAGGTAGCTCACTTCATACCTGTCAAGACTACCTACCAGAGTGCGAAGCTAGCAGAGTTGTACATTGCTAGGATTGTTAGTCTGCATGGAATCCCCAAAACCATAGTATCAGATCGAGAAACCCAGTTTACCTCGAGATTTTGGCAGAAAGTCCAGGAAGGATTGGGAACCAAGTTGAACTTCAGCACCGCGTATCACCCGCAAACTGATGGACAGACTGAGAGAGTCAACCAGATTCTAGAAGATATGTTAAGAGCTTGTGTGTTAGAGTATGGATCAAAATGGGAAGACTGTCTTCCTTTCGCAGAATTCTCATATAATAACAGTTATCAAGCTAGTTTGCAGATGGCACCATTTGAGTTCCTATATGGAAGAAAGTGTCGCACCCCTTTGAACTGGTCGCAAGCAGGAGAGAGTCAGATCTTTGGACCAGACATTCTCCGAGAAGCCGAAGAGAAAGTTGTCAACACCCAGATTTTTAATCCCAGATGCCCGTTATGCCATACCTCGCAATCCCAGGATTACCATTTTTGCGAGACATAACGGGTTGGATATCACAGTACATCATCCATTACAAACCATACATAAGGTTTTACACAAATACGGATCTCATGATCCAGTCTTTAATACAACAAGCAGTGGAAATAAACGATAAGCGTAGCGGTGGGGTCCATCTTGAGGGCACGAGCAATCTTGTGGCGAGATAGTCCTAGTTATCATAGCCGTCCTGCTGACCATCATCTTGATAATCTCCTTCATAGTCTGGCCATAATAATAGCCAGGGACAAAAGCCATGAGTACTCTTTAAGTACTCGCAAACTATTACTAACAAGGAGTATAATTCTAAGTCAAAGTGCTAAATCTAAGTTTAACTATCAAATTAAGTTTGAAACCTAAGCTGAGTTCAGAAGCAAAGAAAGATAAAGTAAAGTTCTGAAATCACTTAAGTTGGGAAGCTATTATCATAAAAACAACCATGTTGTGGTCAAGTCAAAGTTCATCATTCATTTCAAGTTATTTAGAAAACATCTGACAAGGAAACAGTATGGCCATTCCAACTGTCCATAACAGGACGACGTTATTGAATAGTTTGACACTGCAGAGGTGCTACACTTTCACCACAAGATTCGATACATCATCGGGGATAACCCTGAATCATCATACTTAGTATGCAGATAATCAAACATAACCTTCCCTTTACACACCCTAGTACAAGCACCTCTCCTATGAGCATGGCCTCCCAACCATGACCATCAGTCATCTTGGGCACTGCATAGGTGGACAACATTGAGAGGTAGCCTCAGCTCAAACCTCTCCTGTGAGGGAAATAATACTAATGCATATAAATTTCCAGCTAAGCCTTACCCAATTCAGGTAATGTGGTTGTACAGTAAATTTGGAATGGTATCGCATCCGAATCCAACCATCAGTTTTATAAAAGGGTTAAGGCTCATGCCTCATCATTTTCATCATCATAAACCAGTTGTGTTTCTCAACACATGTCAAAACATCTCAATAGAATGACTCATCATTCCAAGGTTTTCACAATTCAATTTCACCAAGTGTTCCCATCTAAAGTGACTCAAGTTTTGATCTATTCTAAAATACTAAGTTAAGAGTGTTCACTAAGGTAGAAAGATGGGATCAATCTCATGCCATAGAATGACATCTAAAGGTTTCTAAGTAGGTCAAGTTTTATACTCTTTATGCTACCTTCAAAATTTAGTAAAGAACTTTGTATAACCTACGAGGGGTAAAACTTGTCAGTGAGACTTGGGGTACTAATAGTTAAAGGGGTGTGATCAAAACATGCTTAAGGCATCTTTGCTAAACCATCTAGTTTTATTCCAGCTTGCTAACAATAGCTTGCTAAAGTATGTTTTGCAAGGGTTAGCTTGCCACTAATAGCTTGCCTTGGTTGGTGCAGTGGTTGAAGTTTTCTTCTTCTTCTTGGTAGAACTCCTCCTCCTCGAAAGCTTGGTCGGTACTAGCGTCTATAAATATATAGGGAGTAGAAAATCACCAAACAATACTTAACTAGGCTAAGTAGCATTCCAAAACACACAATTGATGATCTATTATCATCACAAGCATCACAAGTTTAATTCAATAGTTTCAATCTTTTTATTTTGGAAAAGTAATTTCTACTCATTGAAATATTAACTAAAATTTAATATTCACCACCAAAATATGGGATCATGTGGACCCATGTCCTCACCACATATTCTAACATGTGGGAATGAGATTTAAAGGTTGGATCAATATTACTTTGGTTTAAGTTTATTATTTAATGATTTAAAGTGACTAGAAATGCCTATATAGCATTATTTTGGTACTAGTCCAAAGTCACTGCATGTAAACCTTAATATTATTACATATTTAGATAGATATGATGAAATGTGATTTTTGAGAGTTGGAATCAACTCAAAAGCTAACTTGGTTGATTTTATAAAAATGTTTCAAGTTGCAAAAGCTTCTGTCTTCTTATTTTTATTAGGAGAGATCTCTAACTCTAATTGAATTAAATCCAACGGGCTTGGATAGATCATTTTAATACCTTTCAGACAAAATTGGTTTCATGCAGTTTGGATCTCTAAAACTCTTTGAATTGATTTTCAAACTAGGGGACAGAAACTAGATTTAACTAAAAAGGAAAAACCAGATTTGAATCTGTGGGCTAACGCGGGAAAAGACTTGGGCCGGCCCAGTGGCGCTCCGCGGCGCGGCGCTCAGCTAATAGGGGGGTCCCGCTTGTTAGCGGCACTTAACACGCGAAACGGTACGCGCGCTGTGGGCCGTGCGATTAGAAGCGTGATCAACGGTTGAGGGTCGTCATCGACGACGAATAGGTCGCCGGCGAGCTCGAACCCTAGCGGCTCGATGGGGGTCTACTGGGGGTGAACCAGGGCTCCAGCAGGGTCGGCGAGGCGGGCAAACGAAGTGGAAGACGACGGCGAGGCTAGGCATGGTCGCGATGGAGCTTGGGGTGGTCGCAATCAACGACACCCTTCTCCTCCAGAGGCGGCGGCTCCGGCTCCAATTCCGGCGAACTGCTGCTCCACTTGCTCCGGCGAGAGGTGGTTGAGGTTCAGAGAGGTGAGGGGAGTGGAATGGTGTGGAGAAAAATGGCTGGGGAGGGCTCCTTTTATAGGCCCGACGGTGAGACCGAGCGGGATGGGCGGTCGACGGTGGCGACATGGCTACGGTGATCTAGCGGCATGGCTGGGGATGGCGATCGATGGGCGGTCCCCTGGCGGTGCTCTAGGACTTAAATGCGGCCATAGGGGCGGTGGTATGCGGTCTGGGCGAGGTGGTGCTCTGAGAGGCAGAGGCGTCGATGTCCATGGCGAGCGGTGACTGTGGGGCTTTGGGCAGCGAACGGGGGTGTCTGGGGTGTTCTCTAGGTCAAGGCAGAGCGGCGGGCGCGGGTTGCGTTCGAGCGGTGGCTTGTGCACACGGGGACAGAGCGTGCTCTGCGGGCGGCATCGGCATGGTGCGGTGGCACTGGGCGCGGTTTCTCCTCGGTGGTCCACGACAGCACTTGGCTCGGGCAAGGGACAGAGAGGGGTGGTGAGGTGTTGGCTACCTCCTAGACATGGCGAGGGAAGGGGGAGTGGTCTACTACAGCGGGGCAAGGTTTGGCCGGCGAGTGGGTGCTCGGCATGGCATGGCCTGGGGGTTAGGGACAAGGGACAGGGGTGCTAAGGGCATGGTTAGACCAAGAGGGGACAGAGAGGTTAAATGGAGATCAAATGGGGGCAAAACCCTGTGCAGAATACTGAGCTAGGATTAGAGGTGGGATTAAGCATGCCAAGTGTTTGATGAAATGGCCACAAGAGAAAAAGTTTTAAATTTTGAGTTCAAATTTTTTGAGTGATCTCCACTAGTGATAGGTAGTCTTTGGTTGCAAGGGTTTTGAAAATGGAGTTCACATAGATGGTTTTTGAAATAGGGGTGATCTAAGCATATGCATTAGATTCAATTTTAAACTATCATTTAAAATAGTTAACATAATGTTTTTAGCAGATCAAAAGGTGGGCCTTGGTACCTCATTATGTGTACTAGCAAGGGGTGTAAAGATCAAGAATTGTTTCTGTTAAGAATTGAGTACTAGGAATAGCCAAAGTAGGCATGAGAGTTAGATTTGCTAAAATGACCATTCTTTCTTTTTAATTCTTTTTTATTTGATTTTCTTTAGGAAAAGTTTGGGAATGATATAGATGATGTTTAAATCACCTAAGAAACATTTTACAAGTATTGGATCAATCAATCATGGCAATTCAAACAACTCCTATTTTAAATGCACACATATACGAATGCTTTCATTTTAAATTTGGAAAAGTTTTTGTTAACCCCATTTTTGGATGATTTGATCATGATAAGCTTGGATTAAAGTTTTGGGATGTTACAAACCTTCCCCCCTTAAACAAAATCTCGTCCTGAGATTTACAAAGAAAACTAGGAACTAAAGAGATCTGGGAACTCTGTCCTAATGTAATCTTCGCGCTCCCAAGTAGCTTCCTCCTCGGTATGGTTGCTCCACTGAATCTTGAGAAACTTGATACTCCTGGTCCTGGTGGTTCTGTAGGCTTCTTCTAAGATACGGATGGGTACTTCCCGGTAGGTCAGGTCATTGTTGATTTCCACAGCTCTGTGATCGATGTTCTTGAAAACTTCAGTCTTCTCAGGCACTTCCAGGCATTTGCGAAGTAACGAGATATGGAACACATTGTGGATGGCTAACATCTCTTCAGGCAGTTCCAGTTGGTATGATACTTCTCCTCGGTGGTTCAGAATCTTGAAAGGTCCGATATATCTGGAGGCTAACTTTCCCTTCAGACTAAAGCGTTGAGTTCCCTTCAATGGTGAAACCTTGAGATATACGAAATCTCCGACATTGAAAGTCAGGTCTCTCCTTCTCTTGTCAGCATAGCTCTTACATGCGGATTGGGCGGTCTTGAGATGCTCACGAACTTTGTGAACTTTCTCTTCTGCTTCTCGGAGAATGTCGGGTCCAAAGATCTGACTCTCTCCTACTTGCGACCAATTCAAAGGGGTATGACACTTTCTTCCGTATAGGAATTCAAATGGTGCCATCTACAAACTAGCTTGATAACTGTTGTTATATGAGAATTCTGCGAAAGGCAGGCAATCTTCCCATTTTGATCCGTATTCCAGCACACAAGCTCTAAGCATATCCTCTAGGATCTGGTTGACTCTCTCAGTCTGTCCATCTGTTTACGGGTGATAAGTGATGCTGAAGTTCAACTTGGTTCCTAAACCTTCCTGAACCTTCTGCCAAAATCTCGAAGTAAACTGGGTTCCTCGATCTGATACGATGGTCTTGGGGTTTCCATGCAGACTAACAATTCTAGCAATGTACAGCTCTGCTAGTTTTGCACTCTGGTAGGTTGTCTTGACTGGTATGAAGTGGGCTACCTTGGATAGTCTATCAACTATGACCCAGATTGAGTCATTCCCCTACTAGATGTAGGTAAACCGGTGATAAAGTCCATTCCGACGGAATCCCATTTCCATTCCAGAATCTGCAATGGTTGCAATAGTCCTGCAGGTCTCTGATACTCTGCTTTGACTCTTTGACAGATGTCGCATTTGGCGATGTAGCTTCCGATCTCTCTCTTCATCTTGTGCCACCAAAATTGCTCTTTCAAATCCTGATACATCTTTGTTCCTCCGGGGTGGATAGAATAAAGAGTATCATGAGCTTCCTTCATGACAACCTCCTTCAGCTCCGAATCTGCTGGCACACAGATACGTCCTTTGTACCACAGTACACCTTCTTCGTATTCGGTGAATCCATTTACTTTGCCTATACCAATACGACGTTTGATTCCGTCAATACTTTCATTCCCCTTCTGGGCTTCCTTGATTTGGCTAATCAAAGTGGGTTGAAGATCAATGCTAGCTAGGAATCCTTTGCTAACTAACTCGGTCCTGAACTGCTCCAACTCCTCATACAAACTTGGTTGCTTCTCTTTGATCATGGTGTTCAGCCTACACGGCAATCTGCTAAGAGCATCCGCTACCACATTGGCTTTGCCGGGGTGATAGTGAATGTCAAGGTCATAATCCTTGATTAACTCTATCCATCTTCTTTGCCTCATATTCAGCTCCTTCTGGGTGAAGATATACTTCAAGCTCTTATGGTCCGAGTAAATCTCACAATGATTACCCATCAAATAATGACGCCATGTCTCCAATGCTAGAACCACGGCTGCTAGCTCAAGATCATGGGTCGGATAGTTCTGCTCATCTTTGCTTGATTGTCGAGACAGATACGCGATGACTTTGCCTTCTTGCATCAATACACATCCTAGGCCAATCTTGGATGCATCACAATACACATCAAACGGGTTCTTGATGTCTGGCATGATCAAAATTGGGGCTAATATCAATCTCTTCTTCAGCTCCTGGAAACTGGCTTCACACTTGTCTGTCCATTCAAACTTCTTGTCCTTCTTCAACAATTGGGTCATTGGTCGGGCTATGCTCGAGAATCCTTCTACAAACTTGCGGTTATATCCCCCTAATCCAAGAAATGAACGAACTTGGGTTTGATTGGTTGGGGCTTCCCATGCTTCGACATCTTTGATCTTGGCGAGATCAGTAGAGACTCCTCCGGCAGACACAATATGTCCTAGGAATCCTACTTCTTTCAGTCAAAACTCACACTTGCTGAACTTGGCATATAACTGATGCTCTCTCAGGGTTTCTAGGATGATTCTCAGATGTTTCTCATGCTCTTCTTCTGACTTGGAGTAGATAAGGATGTCGTCGATAAACACAACTACAAACTTATCTAGAAAATTCATAAAGATCTTATTCATGAGATTCATGAAATAGCGAGGCATTGGTTAATCCAAAAGACATAACCGTATACTCGTATAAACCATAGCGAGTAGTAAAGCGGTCTTGAATATCCGTTGTACGAATCTTAAGTTGGTGATAACTAGTCCTAAGATCAATCTTTGAGAATACGAGCTCGATCAACCGATCAAATAGATCCTCTATCTTTGGCAAGGGTACTTGTTCTTGATGGTGACATCATTCAACTTTACGTAGTCTATACAGACGGTTGCCTCCATCTTTCTTGTCGACGAATAACCTTTGGTGATCTCCATGGCGATGCACTTGGCTGAATCAAGCTGTTGCTAAGATAGCATCCAAGCGCTTCTTGAGTTCTACTAACTCAGGGATTCATGGTATAGGGTCTCGGGCTATAGGTCCGGTTCTGGGATTAGTTCGATAATGAACTCAATATCCTATCGAGGCATACACAATTCATTTGAAATCGTCGGGTATTCACGGACTACTCGACTTGGTCAATGGTAGGCGAGGTTACCTCTTGTTGCACTTGAATTGATGGGGTAAGGTTTGAGATATGCTCTACCATTACTCGAACTCTGGTCATGGTGATGGATTTCTTAGCGATCTATCAGTCCTTTATGGCTTGACATCCAGTCCATACCTAGTACTACTTCCAAACCTTTGGTTCCAAGTATAATTAGGTTGGCATAAAATCTATCCCATGTATTACGATAGGTACTGACTTTGCAAATTTTTCTAGCTTTTGTTGTTGAACGGGATTTGAACTATCATGACATGCTTCAGGTTGGTTGGGCGAATCTTACTAGTGCATACAAATTCTTCGGTGACAAATGAATGCGATGCTCCAGAATCAAACAATACTCTTGCTAAACTGAGTTGATAGAAAACATACCCAGCACTACATCTGGCGCTTCCTGGGCTTCTTCTGCGTTCATGTGGAAGAGACGACCGTTGCGGTTGTGCGGGTTCCCTGGGGCAAATCTCCTTCCTGGTTGAACACGGCCTTTCTTTGCTGAGCTGGGGCATTCACGGGGGCATTGGTAGTCTTCTTGGGACACTCATTGAGTAGTGACCCTTCACTCCACACTCAAAACAAGTGATCCGGGACTTGTCCTTGATCAGGACAGTACAACATTGCTGCCGATTAAGGTGCGATGTTGTTGTTGTTGCTGCTCTTGGGAGGGGCACGGTTGAAGTTGTTGGCGTTGCCGGAGTTGTGATTGTTTCCTCCGGGCTTCACATTTCCTCCGCTATGGTTGGGGTAGCTCGGGCGAGAATTTGGGGGTCGGTTGTTCCTTGGTGCATATCCTGGTGAAGGGTTGGGACGGTACTTCTGGTGACTACTAGATCCAGACTGCTGCATCATACGACGCTTGCGGTTGTTGCTTGCCTGGTTAATCTTCCCTTCCATCTGAATGGCAGAGTCGAATAGCTCTTCGAGATCCTAGAAATGGATGTTGACGAGGACAGTCTGCATCTCATCATGCAGTCCGTTTAAGAATCTCTCCTTCTTCTTGACCTCCGTGTTGATTTCATCCGGTGCATATCTGGCAAGTGACAAGAATTTGTCACGGTACTCTACCACAGTCATTCTTCCTTGCTTCAATTCACGGAATTCATCTCTCATCCTGTTGACAAGACCTTGCGGCACATGGGTGCGGCTGAACTTGACCTTGAATGCTTCCCAGGTCATCACCTGGCCATGGTTCATATTGCGGATGCTATTCCACCAAGCTCTTGCATCTCCCGCCAGATAGTGGGTGGCGAAGAGAACTTTCTCATTCTCATCAACTCCTGCAACTTGAGGTTGTTTTCCATGGTGTAACGGTCATCAGCATCTAATGGGTTCTCAGATTGGTTGAAGATTGGGGTATTGGTGTTCTGAAAGTTTTTGAGTTTAGATCCATGGTGATCCTGATTTCCATGTCCTTGGTTGTTGAGAGCCATTTGGGCGATCTACTGTAATGTTGCTAAGTTGGCTTGACGCTCGGCCCTGCTTGCTTCACGGTCCGCGATGAGATTCTGCAAGATCTGCAGCACTGGGTCCTACGACGAGCTGCTCCCTCCTTGGTTTCCACGAGTCATCTGAAGATTGAGATAGATATAGGGGTAAGAGGGAAATTCTAAGGTTCATGGTTTTGGGTTTTCCAAGCTACAACTTTGAGTTAGACTCAGGTCTTTCAACTAACTTCATTTTCATTCATGCAAGCAAGCACACGATACAACACACACCACAACAAGCAAAAGGGGAAAAACAGATGGTTTGAAGAACCATTCTGCAAACTACGATACAATGAGATGATAC
Organism: Avena insularis; assembly: GCA_023614405.1. NCBI lineage: Eukaryota > Viridiplantae > Streptophyta > Magnoliopsida > Poales > Poaceae > Avena > Avena insularis. The sequence goes on from CM042694.1 coordinate 206,265,318, forward strand.
ATCTCATGCTACGATAGTGCTCTAGTGCATCTACTCATCATCGATGAAGTCGGAGTCTTCATCATCAGTGTAGAAGTCCACAGCATCCTCTGCCAGAAAATCGTCATCGTTGCTGAGGTAAGAATCCATATCTCCCTGGATGTCTTCACCCTCATCTTCTTCTTCTTTGGCTGCAAGCTGAGCTTCCTGCTCCTTGACGGTCTTCTCGAGGTCGGCCACCTTCTTGCGAAGACGGGCGATGGTGCGATCCTTCTTTGCACACTGGCGACAAAGAGACTGGCGATCCTGGATGAGCAGTGCGAAAGTCTGGGCCTTCTGGTCGGCAATGGCACGGTTCTGGTTGGCTAACTCTCTGGCATTGTCCAGTTCCTGATGTCGGTCATGAAGCAAGAAGTCAAGGTTCTCCACTTGACGCCTCAACTCTGGGTGACTTGGCATCTCCATCGGCATTCCCATGAAGTCATGTCTTGCATAGTGGGCAAAATGGGTTCCTTGGATCTTGTTGATGTTGAGGGCACATAGACGTGCGAGAGCTTCATGCATTGCCCTGGCTAATCCATCTAGCCAGTTGTTCTCTCTCATGGAGAACTGAATTCTTCCAGAAGTTGGTGCTTCAATGCTTCCTCGAAGATCTACGGTGACTAGCCATTGTAGGTCTCCTCCTAGGGGTCTTGGAAGTTGAGCTCCAAGAAACTCCGGATGTGGGTGTCCCAGTAACTCCGACAGTGAATCCAGATCCCTCTCGAAGATCAGCTGACCTCCGTTTCCCAACTGGTAAAACTTGCTGAACTGAGTCTCCATCTACAAGAATTAAGGATGAGGAAGTTAGTGAAGTGATCAAGTGTGTCAAATTTTAATTAGTAATGTAAGAATTTTGAGGAACATGTATTCTTTTCAGAAAGAATGAGTTCACAAGGGTAAGAAGGGAAATAGTTTTTCATAAATACTCACTTTGGTTTTTGAAACTAAGCTTTTGTTTGAACGTCCATTCTAACTAGGGTCTCCTATGGTCAGGATGGCTCTGATACCAACTTGTCAACACCCGGATTTTTAATCCTAGATGCCCGTTATGCCATACCTCGCAATCCTAGGATTACCATTTTTGCGAGACATAACGGATTGGATATCACAGTACATCATCCATTACAAACCATACATAAGGTTTTACACAAATACGGATCTCATGATCCAGTCCTTAATACAACAAGCAGCGGAAATAAACGATGAGCGTAGCGGTGGGGTCCATCTTCAGGGGCACAGGCAATGCTGACGAAGGCAGATAGTCCTATTTATCATAGCCGTCCTGCTGACCATCATCTTGATAATCTCCTTCATAGTCTGGCCATAATAATAGCCAGGGACAAAAGCCATGAGTACTCTTTAAGTACTCGCAAACTATTACTAACAAGGAGTATAATTCTAAGTCAAAGTGCTAAATCTAACTTTAACTATCAAATTAAGTTTGAAACTTAAGCTGAGTTCAGAAGCAAAGAAAGATAAAGTAAAGTTCTGGAATCACTTAAGTTGGGAAGCTATTATCATAAAAACAACCCTGTTGTGGTCAAGTCAAAGGTCATCATTCATTTCAAGTTATTTAGAAAACATCTGACAAGGAAACAGTATGGCCATTCAAGCATCCATAACAGCAGCGGCTATTCAAATAGTTTGACACTCTGCAGAGGTGGTACACTTTCACCACAAGATTCGATACATCTGTCAGGGATAACCCTGAATCATCATACTTAGTATGCAGATAATCAAACATAACCTTCCCTTTACACACCCTAGTACAAGCACCTCTCCTATGAGCATGGCCTCCCAACCATGACCATCAGTCATCTTGGGCACTGCATAGGTGGACAACATTGAGAGGTAGCCTCAGCTCAAACCTCTCCCGTGAGGGAAGTAATACTAATGCATATAAATTTCCAGCTAAGCCTTACCCAATTCAGGTAATGTGGTTGTACGGTAAATTTGGAATGGTATCGCATCCGAATCCAACCATCAGTTTTATAAAAGGGTTAAGGCTCATGCCTCATCATTTTCATCATCATAAACCAGTTGTGTTTCTCCACACATGTCAAAACATCTCAAAACAACGACTCATCATTCCAAGGTTTTCACAATTCAATTTCACCAAGTGTTCCCATCTAAAGTGACTCAAGTTTTGATCTATTCTAAAATACTAAGTTAAGAGTGTTCACTAAGGTGGAAAGATGGGATCAATCTCATGCCATAGAATGACATCTAAAGGTTTCTAAGTAGGTCAAGTTTTATATTCTTTATGCTACCTTCAAAATTTAGTAAAGAACTTTGTATAACCTACGAGGGGTAAAACTTGTCAGTGAGACTTGGGGTACTAATAGTTAAAGGGGTGTGATCAAAACATGCTTAAGGCATCTTTGCTAAACCATCTAGTTTTATTCTAGCTTGCTAACAATAGCTTGCTAAAGTATGTTTTGCAAATGTTAGCTTGCCACTAATAGCTTGCCTTGGTTGGTGCAGTGGTTGAAGTTTTCTTCTTCTTCTTCTTCTTGGTAGAACTCCTCCTCCTCGAAAGCTTGGTCGGTACTAGCGTCTATAAATATATAGGGAGTAGGAAATCACCAAACGATACTTAACTAGGCTAAGTAGCATTCTAATACACACAATTGATGATCTATTATCATCACAAGCATCACAAGTTTAATTCAATAGTTTCAACCTTTTTATTTTGGAAAAGTAATTTCTACTCATTGAAATATTAACTAAAATTTAATATTCACCACCAAAATATGGGATCATGTGGACCCATGTCCTCACCACATATTCTAACATGTGGGAATGAGATTTAAAGGTTGGATCAATATTACTTTGGTTTAAGTTTATTATTTAATGATTTGAAGTGACTAGAAATGCCTATATAGCATTATTTTGGTACTAGTCCAAAGTCACTGCATGTAAACCTTAATATTATTACATATTTAGATAGATATGATGAAATGTGATTTTTAAGAGTTGGAATCAACTCAAAAGCTAACTTGGTTGATTTTATAAAAATGTTTCAAGTTGCAAAAGCTTTTGTCTTCTTATTTTTATTAGGAGAGATCTATAACTCTAATTGAATTAAATCCAACGGTCTTGGATAGATCATTTTAATACCTTTCAGACAAAATTGGTTTCATGCAGTTTGGATCTCTAAAACTCTTTGAATTGATTTTCAAACTAGGGGACAGAAACTAGATTTAACTAAAAAGGAAAAAACCAGATTTGAATCTGTGGGCTAACGCGGGAAAAGACTTGGGCCGGCCCAGTGGCGCTTCGCAGCGTGGGGCTTAGCTGACAGGGGGGTCCCGCTTGTCAGCGGCACTTAACACATGAAACGATACGCGTGCTGTGGGTCGTGCGATTAGAAGCGTGATCAACGGCTGAGGGTCTTCGTCGACGACGAACAGGTCGCCGGCGAGCTCGAACCCTAGCGGCTCGGTGGGGGTCTACTGGGGGCGTACCAGGGCTCTAGCAGGGTCGGCGAGGTGGGCAAACAAAGTGGAAGACGAGGGCGAGGCGAGGCGTGGTCACGGCGGAGATTGGGGTGGTCGCAATCAATGGCACCCTTCTCCTCCAGAGGCGGCGGCTCCGGCTCCAATTCCGGCGAACTACTGCTCCACTTGCTTCGGTGAGAGGTGGTTGAGGTTCAGAGAGGTGAGGGGAGTGGAATGGTGTGGAGAAAAATGGCTGGGGAGGGCTCCTTTTATAGGCCCGATGGTGAGACCGAGCGGGATGGGCGGTCGACAGTGGCAACAGGGCTACGGCGATCTAGCGGCATGGCTGGGGATGGCGATCGATGGGCGGTCCCCTAGCGGTGCTCTAGGACTTAAATGCGGCCATAGGGGCGGTGGTATCTGATGCAGGCGGTGGCGCTCTGAGGCAGAGGCGGCGGTGTCCACGGCAGCGGTGGCTGTGGAGCTTTGGGCGTGACAGGGGTGTCAGGGTGTTTTCGAGGTCGAGGCGGCGTGGCGGGAGCTGCAGTCGGCGGCTTGTGCCAGTGAGCAGGCGTGCTCTGCAGGCGGCATTCGGCATGGTCTTGTGGCAGTGGCAGTTTCTCCTCGGTGGTCCACAGCACTAGCTGCAAGGAGGGAGAGGGGCGGTGAGGTGTTGGCTACCTCCTAGACATGGCGAGGGAAGGGGGAGTGGTCTGCTGCAGCAGGGCAAGGTTTGGCCGGCTAGTGGGTGCTCGGCATGGCATGGCCTGGGGGTTAGGGACAAGGGACAGGGGTGCTAAGGGCATGGTTAGACCAAGAGGGGACATAGAGGTTAAATGGAGATCAAATGGGGGCAAAACCCTGTGCAGAATAGTGAGCTAGGATTAGAGATGGGATTAAGCATGCCAAGTGTTTGATGAAATGGCCGCAAGAGAAAAAGTTTTGAATTTTGAGTTCAATATTTTTGAGTGATCTCCACTAGTGATAGGTAGTCTCTGGTTGCAAGGGTTTTGAAAATGGAGTTCACATAGCTGGTTTTTGAAATAGGGGTGATCTATGCATATGCATTAGATTCAATTTTAAACTGTCATTTAAAATAGTTAACAGAATGTTTTTAGCAGATCAAAAGGTGGGCCTTGGTACCTCATTATGGGTACTAGCAAGGGGTGTAAAGATCAAGAATTGTTTCTGTTAAGAATTGAGTACTAGGAATAGCCAAAGTAGGCATGAGAGTTAGATTTGCCAAAATGACCATTCTTTCTTTTTAATTCTTTTTTATTTGATTTTCTTTAGGAAAAGTTTGGGAATGATGTAGATGATGTTTAAATCACCTAAGAAACATTTTACAAGCATTGGATCAATCAATCATGGAAATTCAAACAACTCCTATTTTAAATGCACACATATATGAATGCTTTCATTTTAAATTTGGAAAAGTTTTTGTTAACCCCATTTTTGGATGATTTGATCATGATAAGCTTGGATTAAAGTTTTGGGATGTTACAAAAGTTCACAAAGTCTTGTGAGAACCTCAAGACCACCCAATCCAGACAGAAGAGTTATGCTGACAAGAGAAGGAGAGACCTGACTTTCAATGTCGGAGATTTTGTGTATCTCATGGTTTCACCATTGAAGGGAACCCAATGCTTTAGTCTGAAAGGAAAGTTAGCCCCTAGATATATCGGGCCCTTCAAGATTCTAAACCATCGAGGAGAAGTATCATATCAACTGGAACTACCAGAAGAGATGTCATCCGTCCATAATGTGTTCCATATCTCTTTACTTCGCAAATGTCTAGAAGTGCTAGAGAAGACTGAAGTTTTCAAGAACATCGATCACCGAGCTGTTGAAATCAACAATGACCTGACATATCATGAAGTACCCATCCGTATCCTAGAAGAAGCTTACAGAACCACCAGAACCAGGAGTATCAAGTTTCTCAAGACTCAATGGAGTAACCATACCGAAGAGGAAGCCACTTGGGAGCGAGAAGATTACATTAGGACAGAGTTCCCGGATCTCTTTAGTTCCTAGTTTTATTTTGTAAATCTCGGGACGAGATTTTGTTTAAGGGGGGAAGGTCTGTAACATCCCAAAACTTTAATCCAAGGTTATTAAGATCCAAATCATCAAAATTAGGGCTAACAAAAACTTTTCCAATTAAAATTATTAAAGCATTCATATGTGTGTGCATTTAAATAGGAGTTGTTTTGAATTGCCATGATTAAGTGATCCATTGCTTGTAAAATGATTATTAGGTGAAATAAACATCATCTAGATCATTCCCAAACAAATCCCAAAGAAAAACAAATCAAAATGAATAAAAGAAGAGAATGGTCATTTGTGCCATTTTAATCAACATGCCTACTTGGGCTATTCCTAGAACTTTAACAGAAATAAATATGGACCTTCGCACCCCCTGCTAGTACATGTAATGATATACCAAGGCCTACCTTATGATCTGCCAAAAACTTACAAACACTAATTTTAAATGGCATTTGAAAAGTGAATGTAGTTCATATGGGAAGATCACACATATGGAAAAACCACTCAAATGAGCTCCATTTTCAAAACCCAAGCAACCACAGAGGCTTAAGCATGTGTATAGCAAACCCACCAAAATTCATTCAAAAATTTCAAACTTGAGTTCATGCGGCCATTGTGTCGAACACTTGGCTGGCAGAATCAAAATGGCCTAACTTATATTGTTTTTGATCAAAATTGGTCGAGCCATTTGAACCGAATTCAAGCCCCTTGTCTCCCCCAGACCCAACCAGACCAAAACCCACCCTAGTTCTAGCCCCTGGCGCCAGTGCAATGCAGCCCCGACGCCATGCTCGCCGGCCAACGTTGCCAATGCAGCAGCAGACCACCAGCCCCTCTCCGCCGCTCCAGGAAGCTAGGCGCCACCCTACCGCCGCCCACGGTCCACCCCACGCTCACTGCCATCCCCTGGACCACCGAGGAACTTCCGCGCACTAAGTCTCTACGTGCAGCCAGAGCACGCCAGAGCACCCTCGCCGCCAGCACGCCATAGACCATGCCTCGACCTAATTCCGCGTGTGTTGCCCCGCCTCGACCCCAGCAACCCGCCAGACACAGCCGTGCACCACCACACGACCCCACCGCCCCTAGCCATGCATTTACATCATAGAGCATGCCAGGAGGCGGGCCACCATCCCCTACCTCAAGCCACGCTGCTAGCATGTTGTGCAGCCCTCATCGGAGTCGCCCGCCCATCCCTTCCGGTCGCCTCGTCGTGCTATAAATATAGGCCACCCCAGCACAAACCACTCACACCATTCCACTCCCCTCTCCTCACTGATCCTTCCCCACCTCTAGCCGGAGCAGCTCGAGCACTTGTTCGCCGGAATTTGGCTGGAGAAGCCTACTGCAGAGGAGGAGAAAGCGCCGTCGATTTCGTCCACCCTAGGAGCTGTCGCGACCACCCCTGAGCTCGCCGTCGTCCACCAGTTTGTTTGCCCGCCTCGCTATTGTCACTGGAGCCCTGGTACGCCCCCTTAGCACCCCCACCGAGCCGCTAGGGTTAGACCTTGCTGGTGACCTGTCCGTCGTCGACGACGAGCCCTAGCCGTAGATCCTAGTTCTAATCTAACGGCCCACATCGCCCCGTACCTCTTTGCGTGTAAATAGCCGCTGATCGGTGGACCCCCCCTGGTAGTTGTGCCTCGTGCCGTGGAGTGCCACTGGGCCGGCCCGTTAGCTTTCCCGCGCGACCCAGTTAATTCAAATTTAGATTTTTCTAATTTAGTTTGAACCTAGTTCTGTCCTTTAGTTTGAAAATCAATTTAGAGAGATCTACAAATCCAAATGGAGTGATTCCGATTTTGTTAGAAAGCTACTGAAAAGATCTACCCAAGCATATTGGATTTAATTCAATTAGAGTTAGACATCTCTCCTAGTAAAAATAACAAGACAGAAGCTTTTGCACATTCAAACATTTTTGTAAAATCAACCATGATAGCTTTTGACTTGATTCCAACTCTCAAAAATCACATTTAACCATACCTATCTGAATATGTAATAATATTAAGGTTTACATGCAGTGACTTTGTACTAGTACCAAAATAATGCTATATAGGCATTTCTAGTCACTTTAAATCATTAAATAATGAACTTAAACCAAAGTAACTATGAACCAACCCTTAAATTACATTCCCCTATGTTAGAATATGTGGTGATGACATGTGTCCACATGATCCCATATTCTAAGTGGTGAATATTAAATCTTAGTTATTTTCAATGAGTAGAAATTACTTTTCTTAAATAAAAAGAATGAAACTAGTTAATAAACCTTGTGATGCTTATGATGATAATAGATCATCCAATGTGTGCTTTAGAGTGCTAAGTAGACTAGCTAAGTATTTTTTGGTGATTGTGTACCCCGTATGTATTTATAGACGATAGTACCGACCAAGCTTTCGAGGAGGAGGAGTTCTACCAAGAGGAGGAGGAAGAAAACTTCAATCACTACACCAACCAAGGCAAGCTAACACTTGCAAGTATTATACTAGCAAGCCACCATTAACAATGCAAGCTAACCCTTGCAATCTAGATAACCCAAGCAAAGATAGTAGACATGCTTAGTTATGCCACTTTGACTATTACTACCCCAAGTATTACTTTCCAAGCTTTATTTCCTTTACTTTACCAAAGTTCTAACTTCTTTGGAAGGTAGCATAAAGAGTATAAAACTTGACCTATCTAGATAACTTTAGATGTCATTCCATGGCATGAGATTGATTCCCATCTTTCCACCTTAGTGAACACTCTTAACTTGGTAGTTTAGAGTAGATAAAAACTTGAGTCACTTTAGATGGGAACACTTGGTGAAAATGAATTGAGAAAACCTTGGAACGATGAGTCATTCTATTGAGATGTTTTGACATGTGTTGAGAAACACAAATGGTTTATGATGGTGAAAATGTTTGAGGCATGAGCCTTAAACCTTTTCAAAACTGATGGTTGGATTCGGATGCGATACCATTCCAAATTTATCGTACAACCACAATACCTGAATTGGGTAAGGCTTAGCTAGAAATTTATATGCATTAGTATTAGTTCCCTCGCGGGAGAGGTTTGAGCTGAGGCTACCTCTCAATGTTGTCCACCTATGCAGTGCCCAAGATGATAGATGGTCATGGTTGGGAGGCCATGCTCATAGGATAGGTGCTTATACTAGGGTGTGTAAAGGAAAGGTTATGTTTGATTATCTGCATACTAAGTATGATGATTCAGGGTTATCCCTGATAGATGTATCGAATCTTGTGGTGAAAGTGTACCACCTCTGCAGAGTGTCAAACTATTGAATAGCTGCGTCATGATTATGGATAGTTGGAATGGCCATACTATTTCATTGTCAGATGTTTTCAAAATGACTTATGAAATGAATGATGAATCTTGACTTGACCACAATAGGGTTGTGTTTATGACACTAGCTTCCCAACTTAAGTGATTCTAGAACTTTTTTGTCTTTCTTTGCTTCTGAACTCAGCTTAGGTTTCAAACTTAACCTTATAGTTAAACTTAGAGTTAGTACTTTACATTAGGACTATACTACTTGTTAGTGGTAGTTTGCGAGTACTTAAAGAGTACTCATGGCTTTTGTCCCTAGCTATTCTCATGGCCAGACTATGAAGGAGACTACCAAGATGATGGCCAGCAGGACGGCTATGATAACTAGGACTATTTGCCTTCGTCAGCATTGCTTGTGCCCATGAAGATGGACCCCACCGCTACGCTTATCTTTTATTCTGCTGCTTGTTGTATTAAGACTGGATCATGAGATCCTTATTTGTGTAAGACCTTATGTGGTTTGTAATGGATGATGTACTGTGATATCCAATCTGTTATGTCTCGCAAAAATGGTAATCTTGGGATTGCGATGAATGACATAACAGGCATCTAGGATTAAAAATCCGGGTGTTGACAGAGGTAAGGTAAAAGGTACTCACATCCTCCGGTGTGAGTGCTCGAAGTTATTTCCTTTAGATTCTTTAATTATATCTTTTTGTTTCTTGTTTTTATTTTCACTAGTTAGGCTTAATTGAAAACAACAACAAAATTAGAGAGCTTTATAGTATTTATCTTGAGTTAGGACATGAAGTGTTTGAAGAGAAAATTAAAACATCTATGGAACTTTATTTGCATGCCAATAGAAATGTTATTAGTATGAATTCTTTGAACACCATTATTGCTAATGCTATGGAAAAGTCTAAGCTTGGGGAAGCTGGTTTTGATGATTATGATATTTTTAGTCCCCCAAGCATGGAGGTGAAAATTTACTTTGATGATACTATGCCTCCAATATATGATGATTACAATGATGAGTATGATATTTTCAGTCCACCTACTATTGAGGAGAAAATTAATTATGACTACAATATGACTCCTATATTTGATGATTATGGTGATGAGAATAATAATGATATCAATTTTGTTGAATTTACTCCCACTAAAATTAATAAGAATGACTATGCTTATGTGGAGAGTATTAATTATGCATGTGGATCATGATAAGAATGTTTTATGTGATAGTTATATTGTTAATTTTATTCATGGTGCTACTGAAAGTTATTATGAGAGAGGGAAACATGGTTTTATGCATCTCAATAATATTAGGTTTCCCCTCTTTATGTTGAAAGTCTTGAAGTTGCACTTGTTTTGCTTTCCTATGCTTGTTGCTTTGTGCTTTCATGACTTGTTTCTTTACAAGATTATTTTTCATAGGAAGTGGGCTAAACTTAAATGTGTTTTGAATTTTCTTCTTGATGCTCTCTTTTACTTCAATTCATATTACTTATATGAGCATCTTCTCAAACTATCAAGCCTAACTTAAACGCGTTAAAGAAAAGTACTTATTGGGAGATAACCCAAAAGTTTTAGATGAGTCTTGGAAGTTATTACCTCTGTAATAACCGCTCCTTATCCTTTTTTTTGTGACAATAGTAACCTCTAATGAGAGAGAAGTAATGCTTGGGAAAGTTGCTGTCCCGAAATCGAATTTTGTGCTTTGCTGTAAACAATCGTGAAAAGTCTCTATACGTTGTTTTGAGGCGTGAATTTTTGTGCTTCTGCCCCAGGTTGTTATCTAACTTTCGTTAGTTCAACACTTTTCTATTTGAGGGACAGAAGGTCTTCGAAACAATTGGTTTTTACCTGCTGGTCTGTTTTGACAGATTTCTGCCATTATTTGCATTTGCCTCTTGTTGATTCCTTTTTGAGTTCTCTTTGGGGAATTGAGCTTTTTGAGGGAAGTGCTACAGTAGATTGTGTTTTGTTGGAAGTTTTATTGGTGTTGAAACTGAACCCAAAGACTTGTTATCTTGAGTGCACTAATGTTGCTAATAAAGATTGTGTGAAGTTTTGTATGAAGGAAAATTTTCAGGTGTATGGAGAGAATGATGTAATGAGATGAAGAATGGACTAAAGCTCAAGCCTGGGGATGCCACCCGTGTCGCCCCAAGAAATATCCAAGAAGTACAAGCGTCAAAGCTTGGGGATGCCCAAGGCGTCCCCTTCTTCATCAATAAAAATCCTAGGTTTCTTCCAAACACTTCATTTTTATTGTTTCATGCACAATTGTGTTGTTCTTGGAGTGTCTTCGTTTTTGTTTTTGGTTTTTTGTTTGCTTGGTTTTCTTAGTTTTCTTGAATAAATTGGTTGGATCCCAACACACTTCTTTTGGAGAGAGACACACCCCGTTATTCATTGCCTAGAACACTCTAGTTTTCACTCTTATTGTTCTGCGTGTGTTCTCCTTTGCTAGCACTGCGTTTAGCTTTAGTTTTTGAATGGTGTTGGAAAATAGTAGGAAGTTTCATGCTTATAAGTGGTACAAAAGGAGCTTGTTTTGACTGTGGCCTGGACTTTATCATGTCATGCTTGATATTGTTTTGGCTTTATGCTTAGTGATTTTTGTTGTAGCATGATATGTTATAAACAATTGAGATTGCTTAATGTGCCTTGACAGAATCATGCGTTGTTTTAGCATATTAAAGCATAATATTGTGGTATTCTCCTTTAATGCTTTATTTGGGTTGACTTGGTGCATGCTCACACTATGTTAATACTATACCAAGTCACCATAGCATCTATGATCATTTAGTTTTCGTCTTGTAATATCACTTTATGCTTTAATTAATGATAATTTGTCGCTTTACATGATTATGGCCATTATTGCTCTCTTAGTTGGTCGCTCCCAGTCTTTTGCTAGCCTCCATAACCAAGTATGGGTTCCACTCATGCATCCAACTCCTAAAACCAAGTTATTCCAAAGAGTCCACCATACCTACCTATTATAATTTGCTATGCCAAGTATAATCATGTTTTTATCTACCTTCCAAAATAAACTTGTTATGAGAAAATTAGTGATTAAAGCTATAACGAACTTGATGGCACACTTTACTTTTCTTGCACCTAATAAACTTGAACCATTGTGTCATCTATGTTGTATATGCTTGCACTTATACATTGGGAATTAGCAGAACCATGCTATCATGGGGAACGCTTTCAACATTGCACTTGTACATAGTACCTAGTTGATATCATGCTCTTTTGTCTATGGATGTTGTCGATGTGAAATGAAAGGGGAGCTTGTAAGTCCATGGAGTTACGTATATGTGTTAGAGAACGCTTGGGCCGCCGGTCTAATCCATGCCTAATCATGGTGGAAACCTGCAGCGTAACCATAATGAGCAATCTATGAAGCATTCTTCTGATAAAAAATAGATAGAGATTGAGAAAAAGAGAAAAAAGGAAAAAAAAAATATGAGAAAAGAGGAAAGAGAGAAAAAGCACGATTTTCCCATGGTAAATAAGAAGATTGTTGAGATGCTCGTTGTCTGCTTGCCTTGTCATTTTGATATGGGGATTATTCCATATCATCGGGCAAGGGGTACCCCGTTGGCGGTTCTCTACGATACACATGTACTTACTATGACAAGAACTTACCGGTAACTAAACTTGAGTAGCATGAGGAGCGACCCTCGTATTCAAGGGACATGAGATTTCCAACTTATACTTTGTCAAGCATATACTCCATAGTTTGTTCACTTTAACCTTAATCACTTCAATATGCTTATGATAGGGGCAATGAGAGCTCAAAGCTAATAAGTACCATAATTTTTGGAAGCTCTTTATGAGACTTGAATCCCTGCTTCCTTCTATGAAGGCCTTTCTTTTACTTTTATGTTGAGTCTCCATCTTCTACCTTTATGCACCTATTGAGAGAGCATAGTGGCCATTCTTAGTTTAATGTGCATTGTCCCCAGACTTGTTGATTGATGCATAACTTTTATATTGCTTGCCTTAAACTATTTGTATCTAGTCACCCTTATAAACTTTGAAGGTGTCCTATGCAATTATGATTTGCTACATTATGAGGGACAAGCTGAATGCCACTATGCTATGTTTTCTTTATGTGAAACAAACAAACGTCTTTCAAAGCATTGTTATTCATGAATCTTTTGTTTGTGCCTTTTCATGTTACAACATAGTTGCTATGTCTTATTGTTAGAACTTTATCTTTCCTGCTATGTTGAAGTACTATGATCCCAGCTATCAATGTTACAAATACTTTGATCAAGTTTATGATGGTGCATGTCACCTCAAAAATTATTCTTTCTTTTTGTCACTTACCTACTCGAGGACGAGCAGGAGTTAAGCTTGGGGATGTTGATACGTTGCAAACGTATCTATAATTTTTGATGTTCCATGCTTGTTTTATATCTACTTTCTTATGTTTTGTCCACACTTTGGAGTATTTTTATACACTTTCTTGGACTAACCTATTAACATGATGCCACAGTGCCAGTTGCATGTTTTCTGCTGTTTTTGGTTCTAGGAAAGTCAGAAAATGAATATTCTCGGAATTAGACAGGAAAAAGCCAAAGTCAATCTTTTACCGGAAGACACATGGAGTCCGAAGGAGAGACGAGGGGGGGCACAGGGTGGCCACACCACCCCTTGGCACGGACAGCCCTAGGACGCTCCAGGGCATGGTGTGGGCCCCCTAGTCGGCCACCTACCTTGCCCCTTCGCCTATAAGAAGCCCCTGGGACGAAAACCCTAAATCGAACAGCATACATGCACAAAAAGTTCTGTAGCACCGCCGCCACCGAAGGGGAGATTCAGGGTCAATAAGTCTTTGTTCCGGCACCCTGCCAGGACGGGGAAGTGCCCCCGAAGCCATCTCCATCGATCTCCACCACCATCTCCATCGCCGTTGTTGATTCCCCTGATGATGAGGGAGTAGTTCTCTCTCGAAGCTAAGGGTTCTACCGGTAGCTATGTGTTCATCTCTCTCTATGCATGATCTTATTGAGATCATGAGCTTTGTAATCTATAGATCTACTTTCCTACTCAACTGCTTTAATATATCTTTGCTCTCCCCATGTGTGTGAAAGTGACAGCGTGCACACCATGGTGGCACTTAGGCTAGAGATTACAAATACTTGTTATGAGTTATATTTGGAGTTGGATGTCTCTATGAAATTGTGGTGTTTGTTGGAACCATCTAGTGCTCAAGGTGACAGTGTGGGGTTACCTAGATGGGGAAAGCGAACTTTGTGGTGTGCTGTTATAGCCCTACCATGGATTAGAGTGTCCAACCAGAGAGTAGTTAAGAGTAGTATCATAAAGAGACGATATTTATATGAGAGTGTTCACTAGTGAAATTATCATCCCTAGGCCTTGTTTCTAAGCATCGAAACACCGTTTGCAACTAGATATGTTACATGTTTGCTTGCTTCCATCTATTTGCCTTTAGTCTTTTCCTCCCGTCAAGCTATTTTCTGGCAACATTGTCTTATATCCATACCACTTGTATTTCACTATCTCTTCGCCGAACTAGTGAACCTATACACCTGACAAGTGTATTGGGTGTGTTGAGGACACAAGAGACTTCTTGTATCTTGATTGCAGGGTTGCTTGAGAGGGATACCTTTGACCACTTCCTCCCTAAGTTCGATAAACCTTGGGTGATCCACTTAAGGGAAAACTTGTTGCTGTTCTACAAACCTCTGCACTTGGAGGCCCAACAACTGTCTACAAGAATAGAAGTGCGTAGACATCAGTAATACAACCGGCTTGTCCTTTGCTAAAGAAAGGATTGGGTCACTCGCTGCATTTATTATTATTGTATTTTATTTACTCGCACTTTATTTATTTGCATTATCAAAAACCCCTAAAATCCGTTTGCTAAGTATTTACAGAGAATTCCTGCTCCAAGCCACTCGTTAACACCTTCTGCTCCTTGTTGGGTTCGACACTCTTACTTATCAAAAATACTACGATACAACCCCTAGACATGTGGGTCATTAGCGGCATTTTCGTCCTTGCACTCTCGCGCCTTGTTCGGGTCTCCCCTTATGGTGATCACGCCTTTGGGACCTGGAATTTTCATCATATTGTAAATGTAACATGGACGAGCCATAAAAGCCCAGTAAGCCGGTCGTCCGAATATAGCGTGGTAGGCGCTCTTGAACAGGACCACTTCAAAGGAAAGCGCTTCTGTCCGGTAGTTCTTTGGAGGTCCAAAGGTAACATCCAAAGTGATTTCTCCTAGGGAATTTGCTTGTCTTCCTGGGAAAACTCCATGAAAGATCATAGAGCTATGATTCAGCTTAGTCTCCGAGATCCGCATCTGACGTAGCATTTCAACATATAAAATGTTGATGCTGCTGCCACCGTCCATGAGAGTCTTGGAGAAACCATAGTCGTCAATAAGTGGATTGAAGATTAAGGCTTATTTTCCTCGCCTGTGTAACTTAGGAGGATGATCAGCACAGTTAAAGGTGATTGCCACTTCCGAACAGTCCAAGAATTGTGGGACAGCCGGAACAGTTGCGTTGAGTTCATGAAGTACTGCTTTCTTGGCCTTAGTTTGTTGATACCCAAGGAAAGTGACATAACTGTCTTTCTTTGTTGGGAAGTTTTTCTTTTCACCTGACTTGGGATTTGAAGGCTCTGCTTCCTCGATGTTGGAATCTTCCTTGGTCTCCATCTCTTTTTCAGGATTCTTCTTTCCCTTCTTTCGCTTAGCCCTATAGCCAGTGGTATCGTCCTTCTTGATGTCGTTGTTGAAATGACACTCGGCGTTTGTACGGGACGAGCCCCCGTTGGGATCTAAGTGATGCACACACGGGTTGTTCGCAACATCGGCCCAAGAGTAGGTTTTGCCAGGTTCCTGGTCTCCTCTACCCTGGACCCTTGATGTCCCACGGCCGTGTCCACGGCCACCGCCGTGCCCTCCTCATCCTCCTGACCCGAAAGTAGCAGTAACGACCTTTGTTTACGTGTTGGGCTTTTCTTCCGAGGTGTTCTTGCGCTTTTGAGCTTATTGCTTTGGTTGTTTTGCTGACTGTGGCACAGCTAGGACGTTCAGTAATCCTTCTGCATCGTCGTTAGCATCTGCATACTTGCTCGCTGTTTCTATCATCTCTCCCAAATCAGTGACCTTGTCGCACTTCAAGCGATGATGTAGTAAACCAATTGGGAGTCCTACAATGAAAGCTTTAATCGCAATTTGGTCATTTACTCCTTTGGAGGAGTTCTTGGTGTCGATCCATCATCCGAGGTAATCTCGGCAAGTTTCTCCGGCTTTCTGGGTGCAACGCTGTAGGTCTCCTACCGTATAGGGCCTCCGATATGTGCCTTCGAAATTCCGAAAGAATGCGATTTGCATATCATACCAGTTGTGGATGGTATTCTCTGGAAGTTGATTGAGCCAGGATCATGTCGTCTTCCGCAGCATAAGTGGGAGGTATCGGGTTGCAACCAAGCTATTTTCGCCTTTGGCAATGCAGCAAGCCTGGAAAAATCCTGGAGCCAAGTATTTGGCCGAGCTACGGGAATGTTCGTTTGCGGTACCAAACTTGGTGGGTGAGCGTACCGCGGTACCCGAGTTGTCATCAATCGCGCGGAGGGGCCATAGTAGAATTGCCAATTGTCCAGAAGGGCCAAATGGGGGTGAATACAAATCTAACGGCCAAACGATTGTTTGAACCAGACGAAAAACGGTTGAACTCAAATACCGTTGTTAGGTCAACTCTTCTTGGCCCGCCATGTCAGTGTTCCCCCTTATCTTTTGCGGTCGTGGACTAGCTTACCCCTGCATGGACCAGATCCCTGAGTGGACCAGATCTATTTCTTTGCTCTGTTCTGGTCTTCTCCCCTGCTCCCCTCCCCATAACATTTGCTCAGCTCCGGCTGCTCGTCTCAGATCGGAGCTCACACTTGCTCTAAGTTGCGTCCCCGCCATGTCCAGTCAACCTCCCACTCCTCTATTGAAGCTCACAACCGTCGTCATTGCATCATCCGCCGTATCGGAGCTTCGCGTCCCCGAACTAATATCTCGCCTCTGGCTAGTCCTTCTCGCACGGCGGAGCGTGTCCCGTCGGGCGATCCAGGCCGGCGACCGGCCTCGGGAAGTTGCATGCCTTTGCACTTTGGGCATGGTAGCCCTAGCAACGATGGCGACCACGCTCTCATGGCCACCGCCGTCTGCGTCAATCGCCATGTTGCCAATAGAGTTGTTGTCGACTTTCAGGTCTCGTTTTGGGATCAGACGAAATGAGGTCAACATTGAGGTATGCGCGTCGCCATTCGATTTTTTCGTCCGGTTTGAGCACAGCTCAGACACCGAGCGCATTATGCATTCTTCCCGTTCTTTCGAGTGCTGCAGGGAGAAATGAGCTTCATGCATTGGCATCGCGCCTGTGGGTGGGACGATCGCTTGGGGCAGCTTTGTTTCTTCTCCAAACTCGGCTTTGACGGCCTCCCATTGGATGCCTGGGAGCCGGAGGCCCTCAAGCAGGTCGTCAGTAGCCTTGGCGGCGAGCTGGTGGAAATCGTTCCACCGAGCGATAGATGGATCATCGAGGTAAAGGCGTGGCTGAAAGATCCTGACGCCGTTCCTAAGATGTCTGGTGCGATTCCAAGCGAGGCGGGCGACATCTTTGCTGGAAGCACCCGGTCATCATCCACCTGGAGGAGGTTCTGGAATCGGTATATGGCATTCAGGGCCCCAAAGAGGCTGCCAGAAAGCATCCTCGTTGCCTGCTGTGTTGGCCTAGAAGGATTGATGGCACAGGACCACCACCGTTTCACGACGGCGCACACAGTTTCAGTGGGGGAACCGGGCTTGGACGAGCTGGTGGTTCTGATTTCCCTCGAGTGAAGACAAAGCTCTAGTGAATTGCCGTGGTATGTGTGGCTAATGAATTTGTAGTATGGAGAGCGTAGCAGGAAGTTAGCATCGATTAAAAATGTGTAATAGTTTGAATCGATGTAGTATGTGTGTGTAATAGTTTGAAGTCGTATGTGTGTGTAATAGTTTGAATCGATGTAGTATGTGTGGGTAATGAATTTGATGCAATGTGTGTGTAATAGTTTGAATCGATGTAGTTGAACACCGTGCTTTATAATTTCTGCGAATAACCAAGGACAACCTCATGAAAAGAGGGTGGTCTGGCAATGAGCAATGTCAATTCTATGGATGCCAGGAAAATGTAGTCCATCTCCTCGTCAAGTACAAGGTAGCTACATTTGTAACACGTTGAACTGCAGGACCATTTTGCAGGCAACACAAGACAAAGGAAAAATGGTTTACAACACAGATAGTAGACGCAAAATCTGTAGTCTGGGATAAAAAGATGTTAGTTAACTGGATTGAACCACGACTAGTAATTGAAGGAAATAGATACTTGATAGTATTTGCTTACAACAGTAGTACTTCCATACAAAAGGGTCTTATACCTGCACAAAAGTGGGCTAAACTTCCTACTAGTTTATAGAATAATTCATCAGCATTTCATCTACAAAAGCCATTCTTCAGTCTAAACTTAACTATTCTACACTGAAAAAACTACAGATCTCCACCAGAAAAGTTGGCTGGCCAATTACCTTGAGAGGACATAAGTTCTTTGATCATTTAACCCAAACTGATCTATTGCCTTCCCGCCAAACTACAAGAAATTTTCATCGTTCATGCACGAGCGATTTGCGTGCGCTAGTCCCGGTTCAGTTGGACCATCCACGCCGCCGCAACGATTTCTTCGAAACTGAAATTCGGCATCTCCTTCTCGGGATCGTAGGTCCGTGTGAACTCAAACCTGAATTCCGGGGCTGAGCTGATGCCCGCCGCCAGCTCCGGCAGTTGAACAATCCAGCATGCTGAGTGTAGACACTTGGTCACCGCCACGGTACGGCCTCCGACGGTGCGTAGGTTGGAGCGTCCTTGCCGCAGACGGCGTGCTGCCAGCCTCCCCACTGAGGTAAGGTAGTTCGCGCCGAAGTGTTGACGCGAGAGTTCCTAGACCTTGGCGCTGCCCTGTTCGAGGGTGTATACGCTCGGCGGCATGCTCTTGTGAACGATTTGATATGTACCTTGTTTCCACTGCCTAGAGCATGCCGTAATGCCGTCGCGCGATTTCTCCACATCGCTCTCTTGGCCCTGCTTGCCGCATCTGGCGCCGACGACGCCGTAGTCGCTGCCGCGGCCGATTCGGCACATTCGGGGAAATCATCCGCCTGGCAGGGCAATGGGAGACCGGCCTTGAAGTAGAGCTTCATGGCCTGCCTTAGAGGGGATAAATACCCTAGTTTCGGCGGCTGTCGCGGCGGCGGCTACTTAGGCGGGGCCATGTTACCCTAGTTGGTGTGGCACGGAGGAGCTGTGCAAGGTGAACTGTGGTTAGTCAGAGAAGGGGAGTGAAAGACTGACAGTAGGTTTGGACTACGGGCACGCGTGAAAATAACCATTTCCCATTTCCTTAGAGGGTAATAATTCGACACTCGTTGCATTAACAGCTCAATCTTTATTTCCCTTCTCAGCATAAGAGTGCGAATGTATTAAAAAGATCGGTCGTGGCTATCCACCTCATCGGGCAAGGTACCAGGACAGGTAGGAGACGGGACCGGGTTTCATTTTAGAAATATTAACGACTATGCCCTTATGTTTATACGATATTATTTATATGCCACCATGTACCGTCGATTGTAGCAACACCATCAGAAACAGGGGATAACGACGTCGCGTGTTTTCTTTTTTTAAAGGGCATCAGAAACAGGGGATGCCGGTGTGGCATGTTTTCTGACCGGCGGGCCTGCCCCCTCCACCTTCAATGGCGCGCATCCCAGGTTTGAGGGCTGGTGCCGCCCACCAACACATTATTGTGCAATTTTCCATATGGAACCTGAATTCCGGCGCTGAGCTGATGCCCATGTCGAACACAGAGAATTCTGAAAGAAGCTACTAAAAATAAATACTTTGAATTCTGAAAGTACTAAAATTAAGTACATTACAATTTTGTCTGAAAGGTAATACCATTACTGCTGATCGAAATAATATAAATACAGTACAAATTTCTACTTTGAAAAATAGACCTGAAAATGCTAGCAAATAACCTAGGATGAATATAGGATTCATTCTCCCCTATATATTTCATCGGCGGCGGCTCCCACGTGCTGCAACACATATTCCGAGAACTCTCTCCGTCTGCAATGTGCTTCCAGTATCTCGTCCAGAGGGTAAGGCCTCGGTGTATGTTCCAGACTTAAGCCATACGTCATTATTGGTTCCTCTTCCCAGGCTTAAACCTCATGATCGTACAGTTTGATATAATTCATGTAGTATATGCAATCGGGTTTGACTGTGGGGTGTAACCTGGTGTCAATGGAGATAGACAGATTGTAATCAACAAATAGGGCACGACTTCCAATGTCACCGACGGCCTCGAGAGAGCGGTTCTCCCTGTCCACCCGGTACAACACCGGTTACCCTTTGGCGAAATTCCCGTTCAACACAAGAAGCAGATCACCATCTGACTCCACAAGGTAAAATTTGTAAGTTCTGCGTACCTGTTCAAAGACTGGGGCCGAAATTATTTTGGCCATCATGACAGTGCTCGCGCGCTTCTCTAACTTGATGTTGGTCGACAAGATTTTTTTTGATCTGTCTTAGTATTCACCTGGGACCTGGAGTGTAATCGTAGAATTCCTATTTCAATTAACATGAACGATGCAGCAATCGAAGGCCGAATACCGTGACAAGGTGGTCGCGATCAGTTCCAAGATTGCCAACCAACATGAGCTTGCACGCTCCCTCACCCAAGCTAATGAGAGTCTACGCAAGCAATTATCTGTGCAGAAGGAGATCTCGCTAGATTTTGCACGTGACGTCGTTAGGCTGCAGAAAGTGCTCGACCGTAACTTGAACAGGCAAGAACAGGCCATCAAGATAATCAACGAGCTCACGGAGGAGAAGAAGAATCTCGTGGAAAGGTGCATTCTCCTATAGGACGAAGTCAGCGAGGCACTCAGAGGACACGTCGAGGACACCAAGGCTACCATCTGAGCCTACCATGACAGGAACCGTTGCCTGGATGCAGTCAAGGAAATGAAGGCAGACATGAGCAGAGGGATCACCGTAATCGAGGGTGTTCGGAAAGAGAACGAGGAGCTAAGGGCATGTCTGGAGGCGTATTGGAGCAATACCCAAGTCTGATTCCCGTTAGCGGGGACACGAATATCAGTTTGTCCTCCACTCCTTTTGTAATGTTTAGGGTTCAGGGAGCAATGCCCATGTCTGCTTCCCATTATAGGGTGAAATAAGAATCCTAGGGCAACTCCTTATCTATCTGGACATGTTTTGGTGTTCATGTTCATCAATGGACACCATGTTCTCTTTCCATTATGTATCTGGACATGGGTTTCTGCATTATGAGTTTGCCACTCTCCCTCTACTATTTGGTGATATTGGGAAAACCCACAGCACACTAAACTGCAGATAAATCTTATTTGTCTTTGAAATTGAAATTATGATAGTGCCACTAGTCGATTCATAAAATGTTGATTAGTCCTAGATTGCTTCTTCCTTGAAATTATGACAGTGCCACTAGTCGATTCAGTTAATTATGGAAACTAACCAGCTTGTCCTGGTGAACTGAACAAACCATATTATGTATTTTTGTTGCAGGGAAAGAGGCAAAAGATCGACCAGGACCTGGCGACCTGGCTAAATGACAAGATAGCAATCCAAAGGGAGAAGCAGAATTCCCAGAAACTGGCCTTTGACCAACTGCATGCTGAACTCGCGGTCCTTTTTGACAAGTGCCAGAAACTAAAGGAGTTAAACGCCGGCTGGGGGAAGCTACACAGTGAAGGTCGCGCCTCGGCTAGGAAGCAGACGGAGATCATGAAAGGGATCTTGAAGGAAAATCATATGGCTACGGACAAAATTCTCCAATCTGTGACAAAGCGATGGAACCTACAGCTGAAGCACGACATAGTACTGAAGGAGCTGGACAATCTTAGGGAGGAAAACAGGCAGCTCCGAGCCAGGCTCGCTTGAACACAACATATGTCTATTTAGTACTGAACTGCCTGGTTTATCCTCTGCAGTGGTGATTTTGTAAGCGTGAACTTAACTCTATGCACGATATGTGTGTTAAATGCGAAATTAGTTTGCTCGAGGATTGAGTTTGGCTTAGTTCGGAAAGCGCAACTGCAAGTCTTACAATTAACTAGTTTCAGGCATTGGCACAACATAAATTATTCTTCTCGAATTTCCTTTATCCTCTATAGTCTGTCCTTGTTCACCCTCGCGCGCCTTCTTCAGTCCCTTCAACAGATCTGCAATGCTTGTCTTCCCTGAGTTGATCCCTCTCTTTTTCTGCATTATGAATCAGCAACCTGTGACTATCCTAAAGCTTCTTTGCAGTTCCAACAACCAAGCTCCCATCGATTCCGTCAGTTAGCTCTGACTGCAAATTCTCGATTTCTTGTTCCAGCTCCTTATTTTACGATGACTTGTAATTTTTTCAGCTGCATCACTTACATCAGTAAATCTCCCTGACCTTTCCAACTCATACATCTCCCATAACTGTGCCAAACATTTCTTAAGTGCATCTGGCCACTCAAGATCCACCCACTCTACTGCTTTACACACCGGGCCAACCTAAAAACACACACACTATAGTGTTATGAACATGCATGATACATTTTACTTCATGTCACAGTTGCACATAATATAAACAAACCTGATTTTCACAGCCCAAAAACCTTCTCCCAGTGTTACTGCCTTCGAATGCAACATATCTCCTCAGTTTTAGCCCATGGTCACATGGCACTTCTCCATCAAGATCTAGGCCCTCCCATTCAGAGTCGTAGATCGTCCGTGGTACCTATAGGTAAACGCAAAGCTGAAATCGAACACGATTGCATGCACATATGGAGCTCAGATCGAGAGATTTACCATTGCCTAACCCTAACCCGAGAAAATAGAGGAACTCACATCGTGGAAGGAATACTCGATGTCGGAGAGAAGGCTATCATTGCTCGACTGGTCGTCCTCGCCATTCAAGGACAGCATGGCGAATGCGTCGTCGCAGGCGACAGCGTCGGTGTCGGAGAGAGAGAGAGAGAGAGAGAGAGAGAGAGAGAGAGAGAGAGAGAGAGAGAGAGAGAGAGAGAGAGAGAGAGAGAGAGAGAGCCCTTCTACCGCTACAACAATGACTAAATTGGCATGTTACAATAGTTTAATGGATACCATGCCCTTTCCCTGGATTACTGTCTCCTGCCTGATATGGATTCTCTTCACACATTCTCATTTCAAATATTAAACCTGCACTCCCTCCATCCCAATTTCATTGCCTAACGAAAACATACCAGTATATTACATCATCTAAAGAAACAAAATCATGTCAACTACAAGGTACTTATGCATCACTTCTTTAGTCATGGTTTCACAAAACATTACATTACAATCTCTCAACAAACATAATCACAACATGGTTTCACAAAACATCACATTACAATCTCTCAACAAAAGTAATCACAGAAACAAGTACATTACATCAACTCAAGAAACAAAATCATGTCGACTACAAGGTACTTACACATCACTTGTCCTGTCATGGTTTCGCAAAACATTACATTACAGTCTCTCAACAAACAAAATAATAGAAACAAGTACAGTACATCATCTCAAGAAACATAATCATGTCAACTACAATGTATTTATGCATCACTAGTCCAGTCATGGTTTCACAAAACATTACATTACAATGTCCCAACAAATATAATAACAGAAACAAGTACGGTGCGTCATCTTAAGAAACATAATCATGTCAACTACAATGTACTTATGTCTTATTACAACAACGATGGTTTCAGTGAGTGACATGTCCGAAAATCTCAACAGCTCGCACAACATTATATCGCAATCTCTCAACAAACATAATCATAGAAACACGCTCTAAATGCAACAGCAGACAATATTACAAATACAGGCAGGGGAACCCCGCGGTCCATATGACAAGCCCAGGGTAGCAGCTCTCATCAGATCTCATCAACGTCGACCACCTCATTCTATTCAGCCACTACAGGGGCATCTACATCCACTATAACATGTTCAACAACATCAGAAATGGTACCAAGGAAGAACACCTTCCTGGTTCGCTTCTTTTGCCGCATAATCTGCATAAGATCTTTAGTATCCAAAACATCTATGAATTGCTGCTTCTTATGATGCCACCACCGGATTTTTGCCATCTGCTTAGGGCCAATACTGATTTCCTTACCGATCATCTCTCTCATTTCATCAAGAGTTATGTTTTTGGAATCGACAGTGATCTCCACAATACATGACGAAACTGGCTTATTAACTCCCTCATCAAATTTTGCCATGTATGAATCCACCTCTATGCGTATACTGAACTTATCTAGATCAGCATCTATTGGTCCGTATTCTCTAGGAGCAGAAGCTTTGGCAACAAGATCTCTAGCATCTGCATACATATCATCAATCATCGTTTCAACTTTCACCTTACGATCAGCTGCACAACACTCCCAAACCATCTGAAGCTCATGGGAGTGCTCAATTTGCTGATAGGTATCATTCATGTTGCGCCACACCAATTTTGTCCTCTGTCTAGAACCCTAGGGAATTCTAGCGACAAGCATATCTACCAGCTGCGAAACAGACACAACCTCTTCGTAATTCACAAGCAGATGCACATCTTGCCCGAACACAACCCTCTCGCAACCAAAATCAAGTTTGTAGTGTACTGCCGAACATGAAACGTGAACTCATATAGGTACCTTGTATCAAAGCTGTGCCTAATTTGATTAAAAAGGGGAACATTTCAGTTCATTCGATTCTATTATGCTGTAACTAATCTACTTGCAAGATAAGGCACAGATAAGAAAAATTCACCTCTCGCTCTTCTCCCGGGTTTTTTTCTTCGAGATTTTGGTGCTGCATCCGCCCACCGGAGCCGAACAATCTGCCGCCGGCCTTGCTTTTCTCTTCAACCAGCTGCTCGTAGGTACCTTGGGAGCAGAATCCTTGCTGGCCTCCTCGCTAACTGGGGCTGAAGACCTCGCCGCTGCTACACGTTGAGCCCCAGACTTGGGCCCCGACAGACCTGAATTAGTCGGCGACGTAGCTACAACCTTCGCCTTGCAAGACATGCTGGGCCGCCGCCGTCAGATTCAGTGTTGGGGGAGGGAGAAAAAAGGTCCTCCGCCGCCGGCAGATTTAGGGTCGGGGAAGGGAAGTAAAGGAACCGCCGCCGCCGCCACCGTAGCAAGATTCAGTGTCGAGAGTTAGGAAAGTACAGTAATGGATTTTCCCCTATGACACATGCACAGTGGCTAAGAAGAGTGATCGGCGAAGGAGGGGCACAGCAGGAACTAGTGTAACGGAATATCCTGACTTAACGGGCGCGATTTGAAAGTATTGGGTTTGGCCATCATTCACTCGAAAGACCCCTCTCAGCAATTGGTGGTAAAAATCAACTTGGGTACCGCGTTGCCTGGGTGACCCAACTTTCGGGCCGCAAAATGATATTCTCCCGAGCTACACCATCATAGGCCTGAATATGCCTTGAGATAGCAAATCCTTCCGGGAAGTGTGTTTATCGAATGCACGGTCCGAAGCATTTTGGACCCACATAGATTTCATCGTTCTCGTAGCGCCATGCCTCTATGTTAGAATTGATCCGGTGTCTCGTGTCACTTGGTGACAGAGAACGCTGTCTCGGTGGTTGGCTGTGGCTGCGGTGCCTTGGAGTCGGACTTCTGCTTCTGCCACCACCTCCTCTGCCATGACGCCCCCCTTGAGAGCCATTGTGGTGGCTACTCGGTGGAGATGGTGGTTCCGGTGGATTGTTTCTGGCTGATCGCCGGCCTCTGTCCGGAGCATCATTATTCTAGTTCTGGGGAGGGTCTTCATTACGATGAGCCCCCTGCCGGCTTGACTCGGCACGGTGTCCATTGTTCCTTTGTCCGTCATTCCCCCCAGCATGGTGGGGTTCAGCCGGACGGCTTGTGTGTCTAGGAGTCCTTTGGCGGTCCTCCTCTCGATGTTTCTCTTTGTCATCTTCCCTATGATTCTTCGACTCTCGCTAGGGAGGGTGTCTCGGATATAGTGCTGCAACTGCATCTCGCTCTGCGGCTAGGGCAACATTGCTCCAGTCACGCGCGGTTCTGTGATGTTGGCCTGAAGATCCAATTCTTGAGTAATTATCTTCCTGATGATCGAAATGGTAATGTTGTTCTGGAACCCGTTGGGGTCTGATATCATCCCAAGCCGAATCCGTGCGACATTGGTCAGATCGAGAGACCAATTTTCCGCTCCTGGATTTAGCGACCTTTTGTTGCTCTAGACCCTTAGTGAGCAGCTTTATGCCTAGCCGAACATCTTCTCGGTCTGGATTATTTGCCAGGATATCTCGAGCCGCGACGGTGTTCTGTACTGGTGTTGGGTACACCAGATCTCCATTGCTATCGGTCCGAGGCATCCCTGGGTCTCCCTCAAAGAGGACTTTGCAGACTTCCAGAAATTTGTCGGCCCGCACATGGCCTTTCTAGGTCTTTTGATGCTGTAGAGAGATGAGTTTCTCCACAGTAGCTATGCGCTTCTTCTCTTCCTTGATGTTTTTGGCTTCATCCAGGAGTACTTAGCGACGCGCTTCTAGGGCTTCAGCCCTTTCTTCCAATTCTGCAGCAGTAAGTTCTGCAACTGTAGGGATAGGCATAGTTATCGCAGCATCGATGAGTTTACGGGCACCAGCAGTGACCACGTGTCCGTCCACTGAAGCTTCTTTTGGCTCGTCTGGGATTAAAGCTCCATCCGAGTCTTCTTCATAATCCTCGGCAACCACTTCCTCCGCTGGAGGATCTTTCGCCGAGGTCTTGTTCTTCTTGTTCCTCTTCTTTGCCTTCTTAGCAGTGCTGGTAGCAAAGACGGCTTTGGGTCCGTTTCTCGGAGTCAAGCTCTGATCGGTACTTTCGGACATCTGGACATCGGGGTTAGCTCCGAGATCCATGTCATCATGTGCTTTTGGAGAGTTTTCTCCGGATCCTTCGTCTGTGGCTTCTCCATCTTCTGCAGCTTTGGAGTTAAACTCCTCTTCATATTCCGCGGAGAACTTTTGGAAATCTGCCGACGTCATGGAGTCAATCGAAGATGCCGGTAAGTCGATGTTTGTTTCGATCACCTCCAGCACCGAGTCTTTGTTGTCTCCAGCATCGGCAGAGCTGGATCCGGATCCAACATATCTGACAAAGTGTGATGCGTGCGTCCTGAGGTAGTTGCGGCTTTATTCATGGGCTTCCTCGAAAATTCTGATGGTTTCGAGAACCTCATCCACGCTTGCGTCTTTCATCATCATGCGCCTCAACATGTGCCTCAGGAAAGGTTGGTCTGTTCCGACGTTGCAAGAGCCGGAACTAGAGTTGTTGTCTTGCTCCTCCTAGATTACGACCTCCGTGGGCAGATCGATCTGGGATTTGACCTTGCTAGGGAGATCCACTCCAGACCTAGTTTGCACTACAAATCTGCCTCAGGTTCAGCTTTCTCCAGTATCTCTGCAATAGGTGCGGGCTGGGTGGGATTAGGGTTTTCTGGGATCCAGAATTCCGCCACCTTCATAGACAGAGGGGATCCGGAAACTTCTTTTGCCCCTATCATCATCGCTGGGGTGGGTGGGGCAGGTTCAGCGAAACCAATGTAAACATCGATCTCGCCAAAAGACATGATGGTGTAGGCAGTCACAGCCTCCCTAGCCGGAATCCAAGTCTCATCAAGAACGATGAGAGGGACGTCACTGGCATAGAGGAAGTGACCGATGGTGATAGTCTCGCTGATTACGATTCATGCAGATTCCGCCCGGAACGCAAATCCAAAGCTCACTTGCCCCACGGTGGGCGCCAACTGTCATCGGATTGATGACAAGTACGCCATGAGGGGGTCTCGGCGTCTTGGAAGAGGGGTGTGAGACGTACGGTATTCCAAGACGGTGAGCACACAAGTTTACCTAGGTTTGAATCCGCTGGCTTTGGACGGATCCTACTCCTGCTAGCAATCTAGTAATACGGCAGAGCCGGAATATGGGTTACAAGGGTTTCTCCTGTGCGAGTTGAGATTGTACACTATTGTGGGGTGCCCTAAAGGCTCTCCCTAGGACGGCTTATATAGATATCCGGCCTAGGGTTTACAGGAGAGACCTATCCAGCTACGACTAAGAGTCGGTTACAGAGTACATCTTGATCTACAAGTAACACTACGGGCCTATGTCGGTAAGTCATCTGGGCCTTCCCGTATTCGGACTGGACTCCATCTCTTCTCCCTGACTAGGCCACCCGTGAAGCAAATCTCTAACCTGAAATGGGCCACCCTGGTCAGTGAGGCACAATGAGGATACCCGGAAAGTATATCCCCAATAGTGAGGCAATGGGTCGTTTTCCCAATGGCCTCGAGTGGTGGTTCCATGACCCGTTGTATGGTCCGTATTTCAATGGTTGGATGTAGTCCGAGTAAGTGCTCATCAGATTCCTTGGGGTTCTATTGTAAGCTTGCTGATTCTGAAGAACATTCCCAATTCTCATAGGGAAACCGACGAGCGCGCTTTCCTATGCGGGACCAGTGTTGGAGGTCGGATAGATTGCCTTCGGGTTTGTAGGGTGGACCTGTTTTCCTAGGGTCTAGTTGTTAGGGACATGTCCTTCGGGTAGTGGCTCTGTATCTGCGATTTTCAGCTGGGCGAATTCTGTCTCCATCCCAAAAGATTCTGGTATTTTGTTGAATTCTTGATCGCAGTTATCTGAGCGAGTGAAGCTTCCTCTTACAGTTATGATTCCATTGGGTGCTGGCATTTTTAATACCAGATATGCGTAGTGAGGTACTGCCATGAACCTAGCGAAAGCTGGATGTCCCAGAATCACGTGATACTGCGATGGCTAGTCCATGACCTTGAATTCGAGCTTTTCACGCCTAAAATTGTTCCTTGATCCGAAGACTACGTCAAGATAGACCTTGCCTAGAGGAATTTTGGCTTTACCTGGGACTATCCCGTGGAAAGTTGTATCCATGGGTGTCAGGTTTGTTAAGGACCAATTCATTGCTCGTAGGGTTTTGGCATAGATTAGATTGATGTTGCTACCTGCATCCAACAAGACTTCGATTATGTCGAATCCGCCGATTTAGGCTTCCATGATCAAAGATAAATGAACCGGTCGAGGGACCTGAAGTGGGTGATTAGCCCTGCTAAATGTGATCTCTGACCAATGCAGGTATTCGGGTGTGGGTGGTGGCGATGCCTCTGCCATATTAACTTGTCGTGTGATCAGTTTTTGAACTCTGTTGGATGGGCGCCCCTTTTGGATCATGGGCATTGCTCCTCTGGATCGTGGATATTCATCTTCCTAGTTTCGGTGGCATATCCTTGATTTGCTACTTCGACTACTTTTGTGTTGCATTCTTTCTACATCTCCAGGAAAGTGCGACAATCTTTCATGAGGTGGTTTGATCGCCTCCTTCCCGTGGAGTCGACGTAGAAGTGCATATTGCAGGGTCCCTCTAGCATCTGTAGTAGGGACATTGGCGGCTCCCGCGCCCTTGGTTGGTACTGTTGTGCAGAATTACTTCCACCGGCGTCCTCTCTGCTGCTGTAGTACCAGTTGTCGCGATCATCGTTTCTTCGGCTGCTCTCCCCTAGAAAACCAGTCGCGATATAGCTGGGCCCGCCGTATCCATCATTGTTGTGTCTCCTCCTATCATTATTGTGCCTCCCTCGATCTTACTCAAGTGAGTGCCCTCGCTTGTTGTTTACCACATCTTCACCATCTGCCCAATGGTTAGCCATATCCATTGGTTGTGATATTGTTTTAGGCTTTACCTGCCCTAGTTCCTCGATAAAATTCTCTTCGACGAAAGGGCATCATTAAATGCATCAATTTCTCTCTCGTCCGATATAGTTCAGCTGAATTCTTGATGATGTTCCATCGCTAGATAAATGCTCGTATTGATTCTCCCGGTTTTTGCTTGCACATTCGTAACTGCTCCAATGATGTAGGTCGCTCGAATGTGGACGTGAAGTTTTTGATGAACTTGTACTCGAGGTCATTCCAACTACTAATGGATTCTTCAGGTCGCTGCCTGAGCCATGACCGTGTTACGCCGCTTAGGTGTAGTTGTAGGCTTTGCATTGCGGTAGACTTGGAACCACCCTGTAGTTTGACAGTTGCCAGATAGTCTGCCAACCAAGCTTCGAGTTCGTGTAGGCCGTCATATTTTTGGCAATCGCGAGGAAGTTTGAAATCTTTGGGAACTGGTGTTTTGCGAACCCGTTGAGTAAAGCAGCTGGCTCCACATAGTTCATGCTCGTGCTCACTTTCCTGTTGCAATATCTTCTACCATGCTCCTCCCTAGATCTATCAATCCTATGCCATGTGATGTCGTTTCTTGCATCATTTCGTGGTCTGGTGTTTGAAAAGTGCACCCGATGTGGTGACTGCGATCATCGGGTGTGCCCCACAGGCCGAGGGCTGTTGCGACGATGTGGGGATCTGTTGGGTTGTTGCGTGACTCCTGGTTCTCCTTGTGCAAGGGATGCGTTGCTTTGCAATATTCACTTGCTTCCCACGAAGGTTCCTCCTGTTGAGGTATCTAGCATAGACTTAGACATTGGGTTAAGGGCATTATAAAATAAATGTAATATAAGCCATTATTCCATCCCATGACTAGGACAGTTCATTATAGCTTCTTTCATTCTCTCCCAAGCAAGCGCTAGTGGCTCATGGTCTTCTTTTCTAAAGCTCGTTATGTCGGATCTTAGCTGCATAGTCTTAGCTAGAGGGAAAAAATTAGTCATAAAAATATTAGTGCATTCTTTCCAAGTTTTAATAGTGCCTTTAGGCAGAGCTAACAACCAGTCCTTAGCCTTTCCTCTTAAAGAGAAAGGGAATAAGCATAATTTTACCGCATTGGGGTCAACATCTTTAATGCACATCATGTTGCAAATTTTAGTAAATGTGTTTAGGAGCAAACCTGAGTCCTCAGCAGATGAGCCTCCAAATTGATTTTGTTGAACCAAACCTAACAAGTTAGGCTTAATTTCATCATTTTCTGCATCAACAGTGGGCTGAGTAATAGGTGCACAAATAAAATCATCATTGGGAGTAGCATACTCCTCAAGTTTCTTCTGAGCCATGGCTCCTTTCTTTTTGGTATATTTGGAATAAGAGAAACAAATAAGTAAGTAACTATTTTTGGATTTTCAATAGATAACAAAAGGTAAACTAATAACAAGAAATAAACTAAAAACTAAAATAAAACTAAAAACAAGGTCTCTAGTGACCTCACCAAGATAGCAAATTGCTTCCCCGATAAGAGCACTAGAAAAAGGGTTGATACCTTCGATCCGATTTTATGGATGCAGTATAGTAGATTTTTACCTAGTAAACCTAGGTTTGATTGAATCTTGGGAAACAATGCTAAATGGAGAATAAATGAGGCACATCTACAATACTTGTTTACTCGTTTTACCTTATGTTTACTGGATCTTTCTAGTTTACTTTGAATTCTTGGTTGCTGCAACGGATGGAGATAGGACGGGGTTGAAGATTCACCTGCAGCTGCACATATGGGATAAAGATAATAATACGCACATTCATGTGAAATGATTTAACAAAGATAAGGTTGTGGGCATCACATCCAACTATACTAAATCCCATGTGAGCCACATGCATAGCAATAGTCTTTTGATCCAATAGTTACACCACGAAGCACCGGGCTATAACAATTATTAAATAAAATAGAGAATACATTTGGAATAAGAGAAACAAATAAGTAAGTAACTATTTTTTGGATTTTCAATAGATAACAAAAGGTAAACTAATAACAAGAAATAAACTAAAAACTAAAATAAAACTAAAAACAAGGTCTCTAGTGACCTCACCAAGATAGCAAATTGCTTCCCCGATAACAGCGCTAGAAAAAGGGTTGATACCTTCGATCCGATTTTATGGATGCAGTATAGTAGATTTTTACCTAGTAGACCTAGGTTTGATCGAATCTTGGGAAACAATGCTAAATGGAGAATAAATGAGGCACATCTACAATACTTGTTTACTCATTTTACCTTATGTTTACTAGATCTTTCTAGTTTACTTTGAATTCTTGGTTGTTGCAACGGATGGAGATAAGACGGGGTTGAAGATTCACCTGCAGCTGCACATCATATGGGATAAAGATAATAATACGCACATTCATGTGAAATGATTTAACAAAGATAAGGTTATGGGCATCACATCCAACTATACTAAATCCCATGTGAGCCACATGCATAGTAATAGTCTTTTGATCCAATAGTTACACCATGAAGCACCGAGCTATAACAATTATTAAATAAAATAGAGATCAAAGCCTTAATAAGTGATGTTGATGTTACCCCCAAGTGGATACCTAAATCAAAACCATACTCCCCTTGCTGTCACAGGGTTTCGCGTGAGGTCGCCATTCACCACTCATCTCACCTCAAGTCTTTACCAATCCTTGGAATCTTGGGTACCTACAAGTTCATGGATTGAGAAAAGAGACAAAGATACAAAGATACAAATATCTATTCAACCACCACACAGTACTCCCATGAATGAGATGCACATAATCGCTGTAAGGTTTCACCCCAACCCGTAGCTCGTGAGGACTACTCACTCATAACAATAAGATCCAAGATAGAAAACATTGTGCAAATTACTTAGATTGAAATGAAATATTCTTACAATGGTCGCCAATTCACAAGGAGATCTCAAGTACAAGATGATGGTTATGGCTATGGAGTGGATAAAGTGTGGAGAGGATGAACTATGGTGGTGGATCTCCCTTCGATGGTGTTGTGATTCAATCTGAGAATGGCGACTCTTTGTGTGGCGCCTGGAGTCTCGAAATAAATAGATGCCTTCACGAAAGTTGTTGTATTTGACCTAACAGAGCCGCTGCCACACGGTACAGGGTGGGCCTTGCCCATACGGTAGGTCATTAAACCTTCTGGAGGATCCTTTCTGACCTAGGTAACTTGGTTGAGTAGGCAACATCATAATCTTCAACAAATGCTCCTGATGTTGCCTTAAAAGTGTGATTTCCTACACAACACAATTCAAGACAAAGTATTGCACATCTTTGCAATAATTAGTCATTAGTACCAAGGCTAGAGAGATTCTTGGTCAATTGTTTGACTAAAATGCGACTTAAATACAGAGAAATATGGCTATTTGCATAACCATCATAACCGGAATAGGCATCCAGAAAGGATAGCAGGTCCAAGACGGCCGTGGATTAGATGACTTGATCGATCCGTGGCAAAGCGAAGGGATCTTTGTGACATGCTTTGTTCATCTAGGTGTAGTCGATGCACATACGCTAGGTCTTGTTTTTCTTCAGCACCAGGACTAGGTTTTCCAACCAATCCGGGTGGAACACCTCCATTATGAATCCGGCTGCAAGCAGTTGGGTGATATCTTCACCTATGGTCTTCTTCTTTTCTTCCATGAAGCGACATGGTGCTTTCTTGACCGGCTTCGCATCTGGCTGGACAAGAAGTGAGTGCTCAATGAACTCCCTTGATACACCTAACATGTATTTTGGAGACAATGCGAAGATGTCCCAATTCTCATGGAGGAAGTCGACGAGCGCGCTTTCCTATTTGCTGTCTAGGATGGCTTCCACTAGGACGTACTTGTTCCGCTGGGACTCGTCCAGCAGAATCTTCTTGGTGCTCTTGGCCACATGAAATTGCATCTCACTGGTTGCCTTAGGTGCTCCAGTCAGCATCTCGTCTTGCGCTAGAGCCACATTTTTCTTGATGATGCACAGCTCCTCCGTGATGACAAGGGATTCCGATAGCCTTGAGCCGGCTGACTCGCACTCAATCGACCGCTTGTAGCAGCCAGCTACGGTGATCACCACCATGGGCCCTAGGATCTTCATCTTGAGGTACGCGTAGTGTGGCACCGCCATGAATTTTGCTAGCATTGGGCGTCCGAGGAGAGCATGGTAGGCGCTGGTGAGGTGGACCACCTTGAACCAGATGGGCTTGTGATAGAAGTTGTCCTCCTATCCAAAGATGACATCCAACTGGATTTTTTCTGATTGGGGACCAGTTGGTACCTGACACAATGTCGTGGAAGATAGTGTGGCTGTGCTATAGCTTGGACTCGGTGATGCCCAACTTCTCCATGGTGTTGAAGTAGAGGAGGCTTATGCTGCTACCTTTGTTGATGAGGATGCGCGATGATAGCTCCAAAAATAGCCATATTCAACTGCGTTTAAACATTGTTTTTGGTCAAGCAATTAACAAGAAACTCTCCATCCTTGACACTAATGACTAATAATTGCAAAGATATGCAAAACCTTGCTTTGAATTGTGTTGTGCATGAAATCATGCTTTTTAATGCGAAATCAGGAGTCATAATGAAGGTTTTTGAGGAAGTCCACACGGCCAACTAATTGGGAAGTCATTCCCTAGCGTCTTCAAGCTTAACGACCACTGGTACGGGTAGGGCCCACTCGTACCGTCCACATGTACCATGTGGCGATGGCTTTGTCTCGTCAAACCCTACAACTTTCATGAAGACGCCTATATATTTTGAGGCTCCAGCCACCATTCTCAGATTACATCACAATACCACCAAAGGAGATCCACGCCATTGTTCATCCATTGTTCATCACTTCCATCATCCATCCCCTCCATTAAACATAACCATTTCTTTGTACTTTAGATCTCCTTGTGATTCAGCGACCATTGTAAGAATATTTGATTTCAATCTAAGTATTTTTCACAATGTTTCTATCCTAGATCTATTTGTTATGAGTGAGTAGTCCTCACGGGCTATGGGTTGGGGAGAAACCTCGCAGCAATTATGTGCATCTAATTCATGGGAGTATTGTGTTTTGTTTGCAATAGAGATTTGTATCTTTTGTTTCTTTATCTCTTGCTTCAATCTGTGGACTTGTAGGTACCCAATATCCCATATATTAATAAAGGCTTGAGGTGAGATACTTGGCTAGCGGCGATCTCATAGGAACCTGAGTGACAAAAAGGGTAGTATGGTCTTCGTTTAGCGACCCATTCGGGATCACAACAACATCACCACTTAATGCTTTGATCTGTGTTTTACACTTAATAATTGTTTGTAGCCCATTGCTTCGTGGTGCACTCGGTTGGATTAAAAGACTATTGCTATGTCCGCTGCATCACGGGGGCTCTAGTATATTAGGATGTGTTGCCCACATGAAATTATCCATATTCAATCATTGCACATGACTATGCTTATTATTATATTTTATCCCATATGATGTGCAGCTACAGGTGGATCTTCAACCCTGGCCTATTTCCATTCATTGATTCAACCAATTATAAAAGTAAACTAGATTGGTCCGGTAAACTAAGGTGAAACAAAGAAACAAAGTCTTGTAGATGTGTCCTTTTTATTTTCTTTTAGAATTTCTTTCCAAGGTTTGATTAAACCTAGGTCTTCTAGGGAAAAATCCATTATACTACATGTATGAATCTAGATCAAAGGTATCAACCCTTTTTCTGGCGCCGTTGCCTAGGAAGCAATTTCACTATCCTGGTGAGGTCACTAGAGACCTTGTTTTTAGTTTTATTATTAGTTTGTAGTTTATTTCTTATTATCTACTTGAAAACCCAAAAAATAGTTACTTGTCATTTGTTTACTTTTCTTAAAATACGAAAATTATAAGATCCATGGCTCAAAAGACACTTGGGAAGTATGCTACTCCCACTAATGATTTTATCCGTGCACCTATCACTCAGCCCGCTGTTGATGCGGAAACTTATGAAATAAAGCCTAACCTTTTAAGTTTGGTTCAACAAAACCAATTGGGGGGCTCATCTTCTAAGGATTCGGGATTGCACTTAAACACTTTTACTGAAATTTGCGACATGATGCATTATAAGGATGTAGATCCAAATGCTGTTAAATTAAGAGTGTTTCCTTTTTCTCTTAGAGGAAAGGCTAAGGATTGGTTGCTAGCTCTACCAAAGGTCACTATTAAATCTTGGGAGGAATGTACTAATTTGTTTATGACTAAATTTCCCCCTAGCTAAAACTATGCAACTAAGATCCAACATTACAAGCTTTAGACAAGAAGACCGTGAGCCACTAGCACTTACGTGGGAAAGGATGAAAGAAGTCGTAATGAACTATCCTAGTCATGGGATGGAAGAATGGCTTATATTACATTTGTTTTATAATGGTCTTATCCCAATGTCTAAGTTTGTGCTAGATACTACAGCAGGAGGAACAATCATGGGAAAGTAAGTGAGTGCTGCAAAGAAATTAGTTGATGATTGATGTGCTCGTCGTTCGACGTAGAGCTCGTTGGAAACCCCAAGAGGAAGGTATGATGAGCACAGCAGCAAGTTTCCCTCAGTTATGAAACCAAGGTTTAATCGAACCAGTAGGAGCAAGGAAACACCCCAAAGGTGTTACTAGCTGAGCTTTGGCGAGGCACTACGGTGCTAGTAGCAACGTGGAGACCTGCACAACACAACCACAGAACTTTGTCCCCAACTTGCGATGAGGTTGTCAATCTCACCGTGTTTTGCGGAAAACAAAGGATTAAACGTATCGAATGGAAAGAAGTAAAAGTTTGCAGAAAGTAAACACAAAGCAGAAACAGTTTATAGATTGTATGTAAAGAAAAAGGACCGGGATCCATAGTTCACTAAAGGTGGCTCTCCTTAGATAGATAACATGCTGGGTGAACAAATTACAGCGGGGCAATTAACAAACACCGAGAAAGCAATACATGCATATACTAATCATATTGACTCCTTTGAGACTTGATTGGGCATTACAACATAATACATAGACCGCCATCCAACTGCATCTATGACTAATAATCCACCTTCAGGTTATCATCCGAACCCCTCCGATTATTAAGTTGCAAACAGCAGATTATTGCTTTAACTAATCGTGTAAAGTAAACAATACGATTGTTCTATGAACAAAGGATTGTTGTTTTCTCCTAGTAGCAACACATCTAGTACCTTAGAGATTTCATCACTTCCCAGATTACGGAGGCATGAACCCACTATCGAGCATAAATACTAACTCTTGGAGTTGCTAGCATCTACTTGGCCAAGATAGCTACTAACAACGGAAAGCATGCAAGATCACAAATAACAAAGACATGATAGAATCAATAATCAATCTGAAATAGCATCTCAATATCCATCGGATCCCCGCAAACACAACATGCAGAATTACAAATAGATGATCTTGATCATGAACGGAGCTCACAAGATCTAGACATGAAAGCACAAAGGAGGAACCAGCCATCTAGCTACTACATGGATCCGTAGTCCAAGGATGAACTACTCATGCATCACACCGGAGGCTTGCATGGTGATGAAGAAGGCCTCCAGGGTGAATTCCCCTCTCCGGCAGGGTGTCGGGAAGAGCTTCAGATCCCTCCCGATCTAGGGATGGAGATGATGGCGGCTACAGACTCTTTCGTGGATTTTTTATCAGGTACTTAGGGTTTTCGTCCTGAGGGCAATATATAGGCGTAAGGAGAGGCTTAGGGGGTGCCAGGAGCCACCATACCACCCCCTGGCGTGGGCCCAGCCTGGCCGCACGGCCAGGTGGTGTGGCCGGCCCCTGGCCCTTCTCCGTCTCGTATTCTGGCACTTGATCCCTTCCAAAAAAATAGGAACTTTGGCTTTTGTCCAGTCCAATTCCAAGAATATTCATTTTTTGACTTTCCTGGAACCAAAACAGCAGAAAACAGGCAGCTGGCACTGTGGCTCTTGTTAATAGGTTAGTCCAAGAAATCATATGAAAAGTACTCCAAAGTTGGAACAAAACACAAGAAAGTGGATAAAACCAAGCATGGAACATCAAAAATTATAGATACATTTGCAATGTATCAACATCCCCAAGCTTAACTCCTGCTCGTCCTCGAGTAGGTAAGTGATAAAAAAGAAAGAATAATGTTTGAGGTGACATGCACCATCAAAGACTTGATCAAAGTATTTGCAAAACATTCAAAGCTGGGATCATAGTACTTCAATCATAACATGAAAGACAAAGTTCTAGCAATAAGCAAAGAAACTATGATGCAACATGAAAAGGTACAAACAAAAGATTCATGAATAACATGCTTTGCAAGACGTTTGTTTGTTTCACATAAAGAAAACATAACATAATAGTATTCAGCTTGTCCCTTAATAGAGTAGCAAATATAAATGCATAGGACACCTTCAAAGTTCATAAGAGTGACTAGATACAATAGTTTAAAACAAGCAATATCAAGTTATGCATCAATCAACTAGTCTTGGCACAATGCACATAGAACTAAGAATGGCCACTATGCTCTCAAAGTAGGTGCATAAAGATAGAAGGTGGAGACTCGATATAATGGTGGAAGAAAGGCCTTTTGTAAAAGGAAGTAGGGATTCAAGTCTCATAAAGAGCTTCCAGAAATTATGGTACTTGTAGCTTTCAGCTCTCATTGCCCCTATCATAAGCATCTTGAAGGTGATTAAGGTTAAAGTCACACAACTAAGAGGATATGCTTGACAAGTTATAAACCGAAATCTCATGCCCCTTACTTACAAAGACCGATCCTCATGCTACTCAACTTCAGTCACGAATAAGCTCTTGTCATTGTAAGTATATGTGTATCATTAAGAACCGCAGCAGGTACCCCTTGCACATGATACGGGAGCTTTCCCATAATCAAAATGACAAGGCAAGCAGACAATGAGCATCTCAGCGATCTTTTTATTTGCTATTTGCATATGTTTTTATTGAGGATGCTACATAGAGTTCTCATTATGGTGATGCTGCAAGTTTCCACCATGATTAGGCATGGCTTAGGCTAGCGGCCCAGGCGTTTCTCTAACACACATACAAACTCCATGATCTTACAAGTTCCAATTTTATTTCACACCGCCGGGATCCGTAAGCAAAAGAACATGATATCAACAGGGTACAAAGTACAAGTGCAATGTTGAAAGCGTTCCCCATGGTACATGGTTCTGCTAATTTCAGCTTATAAAGCGCAAGCATATACGCAACAAATAAGGACCCAATGGTTCAATTTTATTAAGGGCAAGAAAATAAGTGTGCCATCAAGTTCGTGAGAGCTTTAATCACTAGTTTTCTCATAACAAGTGGAAGGTAAACAAAAGCATGAATATACTTGGAATAGCATAAGCTAGTAGGTAGGTATGGTGGACTCTTTGGAATAACTTGGTTTAGGGAGTTGGATGCATGAGTGGAACTCATACTTGGTTGTGGAGGCTAGCAAAAGAGTGGGAGCGACAAACTAAGAGATTAATAATGGCCATAATCATGCAGAGCGACAAAACATCATTGATCAAAGCATAAAGTGATATTACAAGTTGAAAACTAAAGGATCATAAAGGCTATGGTGACTTTGGATAGTCATAACATGGTGTGAGCATGCGCCAAGTCAACCCAAATAAAGCATCAAAGGAGAATACCACTATACTATGCTTTAATATGCTAAAACAACGCATGATTCATCCAAGGCACATTAAGCAATCTCAATTGTTTATAACAAGTCATGCTACAGCAAAGAATACTAAGCATAAAGCCAAAACAATATCAAGCATGGCATGACAAAGAATAGGCCACAGTCAAAAACGAGCTCTTTTTACCACATAAGTATGAACTTTCTTACTCTTTTCCAAACCAAACCAAACTATTTGCAAACCAAAGTATCAAAGAGGGGGTCCAACCAATTTATTCAGAAAACTAAGCAAACCAAGCAAACTAAAAACCAAAAAGAAAACAAAAACGAAGATGCTCCAAGAAAAACACAACTGTGCATAAAACAATAAAAATGAAGCGTTTGGAAGGAACCTGGAATTTTTATTGATGAAGAAGGGGATGCCTTGGGCATCCCCAAGCTTTGAAGCTTGTACTTCTTGGATATTTCTTGGGGTGACACGCGTGGCATCCCCAAGCTTGAGCTTTAGTCCATCCTTCATCTCATTACTCATTCCTTCCATACACCTAAAAATTTTCCTTCATATAAAACTTCACACAATCTCATTAGAAATATTAGTGCACTTAAGATAAATAAGTCTTAAGGTTCATTTCTAACACCAAATAAACTTTCATTAGAACACTAGCTACTGTAGCACTTCCCTCAAAAAGCTCAATTCCCCAAAAGAACTCAAAAAGGAACCCACAAGAAGCAAATGCAGAAAATGGCAGAAATCTGTCGAAACAGACCAGCAGGTAAAGACAAATTTTTTCGAAGACCTTCTGTTGCTCAAATAAAAAAAGTGTTGAACTAACGAAAGTTAGATAATAACCTAGGCATAAGCACAAAACATTACAGCGCAATCCGGCATACAGAGCTCTCTCACGAATTTTTATGGTGAAGCACAAGAATCTGTTTCGGGACAGCAACTTTCCCAATCATTACTTCACTCTCATTAGAGGTTACTCTTGTCACAAAAAGCAACTAAAAAGGATAAGGAGCGGTTATTACAGAGGTAGTAACTTCCAAGACTCATCTAAAACTTTTGGGTTATCTCCCAATAAGTACTTTTCTTTAACGCCTTTAAGTTAGGCATAAGAAGCAAAGAAAGAATCAAGTGTTCTCAAATGAAGAAGCATTAAAACCAAATTTTGTTTTCATAGGAGAAGCAAAAGAAATCTTTTCTCTATTTTTAGGGAAGTGTTCTATACCTTTCTTGAGTGGGAGTTTATATTTAATGGTGCCTTCTTTCATATTAATGATGGCACCAACAGTTCTAAGACAAGGTCTTCTCAAAGTAATAGGACAAGAAGCATTGTATTCAACATCCAAAACATAGAAATCAACGGGGACATAGGAACTATTAACCATAATAAGAACATCATTAAGACTCCCCATGAGTTTCCTTTTAGCATTATCATCAAGTGGGACATTCAAATAACAATCTTCAAGAGGAGGCAAATCAAGCATATCATAAATCCTTCTAGGCATAATAGAAACACTACTATCAAGATCACACAAAGCTTTGAAATCAAAGTCATTCACTTTCATATTAATGATGGGTTCCCAACCATCCTCTTATTTTATAGGAATAGAAGCTTTATGTTTCATCTTTTCTTCCTTAATCTTTATGAGAGCATCAGTAATGTGTTTTGTAAAAGCCATGTTCATAGTACTAGCATTAGGACTTTTAGCAAGCTTTTGTAGGAACTTAATAACTTCAGAGATATTGCAACCATCAAGATCAAAATCAACTTTATCATCTAAAGTAGTAGAACTATTACTAGCCTCGACACTAGTGGTGGTGATAGTAGAAACACTAATGTTTCTAGCAATTTCATCTTCTCTTTCCCACTTAGCATGCAATTCAGCTAAAAGTCTAACATTTTCATCAATTCTTACTTGTATAGCATTGGTAGCTGCAAAGGGATTCTCATTAGTTTCTGGTTTAGCAGCCATTTTATTAATCAATGAAGATTGAGCTTCAGACAAAGATGATATATTTCTTTCAGCATTAGAGAGTTTCAATTGTAAACTAGGAATTTCCCTATTTAGACTCTCAAGTTGATGGCTAATGTTCTTCAAGATGGTGGATTGTTCCTCCATAGTTTTAGTAAATAGTTTATTTGCTCATATTGCGTTTGCATGAAGTTTTTAGTGGCTCTTTCAACTTCTAAAATTCTTCCTTCACTGTGTAATCCAGATTTACCATTATAGCCATAAGTATTATTAGGAGGGTAGGGCCTATAATTGTTGTTACCATAAGCATTATTGCCAAAATTGTTGTTTCTTATGAAGTTCACATCAACTTGCTCTTCTTGAGCAACCAAAGAAGCTAGAGGAACATTATTTGGATCAATATGGGCTTTCCCATTAACAAGCATAGACATAATTATATCAATCTTATCACTCAAGGAGGAGGTTTCCTCAACAGAATTTACCTTCTTACCTTGTGGAGCTCTCTCAGTATGCCATTCAGAATAATTAACCATCATATTGTCCAGAAGTTTTGTTGCAGCGCCCAAAGTGATGGTCATAAAGGTACCTCCAGCAGCAGAATCCAATAGGTTCCTTGAAGAATAGTTCAATCCTGCATAAAAAGTTTGGATGATCATCCAAGCAGTCAGTCCATGAGTGGGACAATTCTTTACTAAAGATTTCATTCTTTCCCAAGCTTGAGCAACATGCTCATTATCAAGTTGTTTAAACTTCATTATTTCACTTCTCATAGATATAATCTTAGCAGGAGGATAGTATTTTCCAATAAAAGCATCTTTGCACTTAGTCCAAGAATCAATACTATTCCTAGTTAAGGAATTCAACAATTCTTTAGCTTTTACTCTCAAAGAGAAAGGAAACAATTTCAGCTTAATAATATCACCATCTATAACCCTATGCTTTTGCATCTCACAAAGTTCAACAAAGTTATTTAGATGGGAAGCAGCATCTTCATTACCAATACCAGAAAATTGTTCTCTCATAACAAGATTGAGCAAAGCAGGTTTTATCTCAAAGAAAGTATTTTCAGCCACAGGTGGAGCAATAGGTGTGCTCATAAAATCATTGTTGTTGGTGCTAGTGAAGTCACACAACTTAGTGTTTTCAAGGGTAGTCATTTTTTTGGGTTTTCAAATAAGAAAGCAAACTAGTAAAACTATTTTTTTTGTGTTTTTGAATAACAAAACAAGAAAACAAAGCAAAAAGAAAGCTAAGCAAAACAAAAACAACAAAGTAAAGAGATTGGTTATGAGGGACTCCCCTTGTGAAGATGTCCTTGACTCCCCGACAACGGCGCCAGAAAAATCTTTGATGGTGTGTAGTTGACGTGGGAGCTTCTTTTTCTTTGTTCCCCAGCAACGGTGCTAGAAAAATCTTTGATGTGCTCCTCGTTCGACGTAGAGCTCGTGGGGAACCCCAAGAGGAAGGTATGATGAGCACAGCAGCAAGTTTCCCTCAGTTATGAAACCAAGGTTTAATCAAACCAGTAGGATCAAGGAAACACCCCAAAGGTGTTACTAGCTGAGCTTTGGCAGGGCGCACTACCGGTGCTAGTAGCAACGTGGAGACCTGCACAACACAACCACAGAACTTTGTCCCCAACTTGCGATGAGGTTGTCAATCTCACCGTGTTTTGCGGAAAACAAAGGATTAAACGTATCGAATGGAAAGAAGTAAAAGTTTGCAGAAAGTAAACACAAAGCAGAAACAGTTTATAGATTGTATGTAAAGAAAAAGGACCGGGATCTATAGTTCACTAGAGGTGGCTCTCCTTAGATAGATAACATGCTGGGTGAAAAAATTACAGCGGGGCAATTGACAAACACCGAGAAAGCAATACATGCATATACTAATCATCTTAAGTCTTTTGAGACTTGATTGGGCATTACAACATAACATATAGACCGCCATCCAACTGCATCTATGACTAATAATCCACCTTCAGGTTATCATCCAAACCCCCTCCAGTATTAAGTTGCAAGCAACAGATTATTGCTTTACGAACTACGTGTAAAGTAAACAATGCGATTGTTCTATGAACAAAGGATTGTTGTTTTCTCCCTAGTAGCAACAGCACATCTAGTATCTTAGAGATTTCTGTCACTTCCCCAGATTACCAGAGGCATGAACCCACTATCGAGCATAAATACTAACTCTTGGAGTTGCTAGCATCTACTTGGCTAAGATAGCTACTAACAACGGAAATCATGCAAGATCACAAATAACAAAGACATGATAGAATCAATAATCAATCTGAAATAGCATCTCAATATCCATCGGATCCCCGCAAACACAACATGCAGAATTACAAATAGATGATCTTGATCATGAACGGAGCTCACAAGATCTAGACATGAAAGCACAAAGGAGGAGGACCAGCCATCTAGCTACTACATGGATCCGTAGTCCAAGTATGAACTACTCACGCATCACACCAGAGGCTTGCATGGTGATGAAGAAGGCCTCCAGGGTGAATTCCCCTCTCCGGCAGGGTGCCGGGAAGAGCTTCAGATCCCTCCCGATCTAGGGATGGAGATGATGGCGGCTACAGACTCTTTCGTGGATTTTTGATCGGGTACTTAGGGTTTTCGTCCCGAGGGCAATATATAGGCGGAAGGAGAGGCCGAGGGGGTGCCGGGATCCACCACACCACCCCCTGGCGCGGGCCCAGCCTGGCCGCACGGCCAGGTGGTGTGGCCGGCCCCTGGCCCTTCTCCGTCTCGTATTCTGGCACTT
Source organism: Avena insularis (assembly GCA_023614405.1). Classification (NCBI taxonomy): domain Eukaryota; kingdom Viridiplantae; phylum Streptophyta; class Magnoliopsida; order Poales; family Poaceae; genus Avena; species Avena insularis. Next base: position 206,309,364 of record CM042694.1, read on the forward strand.
GATCCCTTCCGAAAAAATAGGCTCTTTGGCTTTTGTCCCGTCCAATTCCGAGAATATTCATTTTCTGACTTTCCTGGAACCAAAAACAACAGAAAACAGGCAGTTGGCACTGTGGCTCTTGTTAATAGGTTAGTCCAAGAAATCATATGAAAAGTACTCCAAAGTTGGAACAAAACACAAGAAAGTGGATAAAACCAAGCATGGAACATCAAAAATTATAGATACATTTGCAATGTATCAATGATATGCAAAATAATCATTCCCAATGGCATGTGGAGATAACCTCGAAGAGAGTAAGTTCCATTACCGAGGTAAATAATGAAGAGCTTACTGATGTCTACGCACTTCTATTCTTGTAGACAGTTGTTGGGCCTCCAAGTGTAGAGGTTTGTAGAACAGCAGCAAGTTTTCCCTTAGGTGGATCACCCAAGGTTTATTGAACTCAGGGAGGAAGTGGTCAAAGGTATCCCCTCTCAAGCAACCCTGCAATCAAGATACAAGAAGTCTCTTGTGTCCCCAACACACCCAATACAATTGTCAGGTGTATAGGTGCACTAGTTCAGCGAAGAGATAGTGAAATACAAGTGGGATGGATAATTATAAGTGGTAACGGTGTATAGGTGCACTATTTCGGGACAGCAACTTTCCCAATCATTAATTCTCTCTCATTAGAGGTTACTCTTGGCACAAAAAGCAAATAAAAAGGATAAGGAGAGGTTATTACAGAGGTAATAACTTCCAAGACTCATCTAAAACTTTTGGGTTATCTCCCAATAAGTACTTTTCTTTAACGCCTTTAAGTTAGGCATGATAGTTTGAGAAGATGCTCACATAAGAAATATGAATTGAAGTAAAAGAGAGCATCAAGAAGCAAATTCAAAACATATTTAAGTCTAACCCACTTCCTATGCATAGGAATCTTGTGAAGAAACAAGTCATTAAAGCACAAAGCAACAAGCATAAGAAAGCAAAACAAGTGCAACTTCAAAATTTTCAACATAAAGAGGGGAAACTTAATACTATTGAGACACATAAAACCATGTTCCCCTCTCTCATAATAACTTTCAGTAGCATCATGAATAAAGGAACAATATAACTATCATAAGAAACATTCTTATCATGAGCCATATGCATAAAAGAATTAATACTCCCCACATAAACATAGTCATTCTTATTGATTATAGTGGGAGCAAATTCAACAAAATAGCTATCATTATTATTCTCATCACCATAATCATCAAATATAGGAGGCATATTGTAATCATAATCAATTTTCTCCTCAATAGTAGGTGGACTGAAAATATCATATTCATCATTATAATCATCATATATTGGAGGTTTTGTATCATCAAAGTAAATTTTCTCCTCCATGCTTGGGGGACTAAAAAGATCATCTTCATAAAAACAAGCTTCCCCAAGCTTAGACTTTTCCATAGCATTAGCAATAATGGTGTCCAAAGAATTCATACTAACAACATTGCTATTAGCATGCAAATAAAGTTCCATAGGTTTTTTAATTTTCTCTTCAAACACTTCATGTCCTAACTCAAGATAAATACTATGAAGCTCTCTAATTTTTTTGTTGTTTTCCATTAAGCCTAACTAGTGAAAACAAGAAACAAAAAGACAAAATTGCAGAATCTAAAGGAAATAACTTCGAGCACTCACACCGGAGGATGTGAGTACCTTACTATACCTCCCAACGGCGCCAGAAAATAGGCGTTTGCCGTGGGAGGTTCTTCTTCTTTAATCCTCTTGTGTGAATACCTTTTACCTTACCTCCCCGGCAACGGCGCCAGAAAATAGCTTGATGTCTACGCACTTCTATTCTTGTAGACAGTTGTTGGGCCTCCAAGTGCAGAGGTTTGTAGAACAGCAGCAAGTTTTCCCTTAAGTGGATCACCCAAGCTTTATCGAACTCAGGGAGGAAGTGGTCAAAGGTATCCCCTCTCAAGCAACCCTGCAATCAAGATATAAGAAGTCTCTTGTGTCCCCAACACACCCAATACACTTGTCAGGTGTATAGGTGCACTAGTTCGGCGAAGAGATAGTGAAATACAAGTGGGATGGATAATTATAAGTGGTAACAGTGATAGAAACTAGCTAGATGGCGTGGAAGAGACTAAAGGCAAACTAAAATAAAGAAGGAAGCAAGCAAACATGTAACAGATCTAATTGCAAACGGTGTATCAATGCTAAGAAACAAGGCCTAGGGATCATACTTTCACTAGTGAACACTCTCATATAAATATCTTCTCTTCATGATACTACTCTTAACTACTCTCTGGTTGGACACTCTAATCGATGGTAGGGCTATAACAGCACACCTCAAAGTAAGCCTTTCCCATCTAGAAAACCCCACACTGTCACCTTGAGCACTAGATGGTTCCAACAAACACCACAATTTCATAAAGACATCCAACTCCAAATATAACTCATAACAAATATATGTAATCTCTAGCCTAAGTGCCACCATGGTGTGCACGCTGTCACTTTCACACACATGGGGAGAGCAGAGATCTATTAAAGCACTTGAGTAGCAAGGTAGATCTACTTGATTACAAAGCTCATGATGGGAATCAGCAATGGTGATGGAGATGGTGGTGGAGATTGATGGAGATGGCTCCGGGGGCACTTCCCCGTCCCGGCAGCGCGCTGGAACAGAGACTTTCTGTCCCCCGAATCTCCCCTTCGGTGGCGGCGGCGCTGCAGAACTTTTCGTGGATTTCTGATTGACGATGTAGGGTTTTGGTATCGGGAGGCTCTTATAGGCGAAGGAGGCAAGGTCGGTGGCTGGCCAGGGGGCCCACACCATGCCCTGGCGCGGCCTAGGTGGACCCGTGCCATGGGGTGGTGTGGCCCCTCTCCGACTCTCCTTCTAGCTCCGTGAGTCTTCCAGTAAAATAGGAACTTTGGCTTTTGTCCCGTCCAATTCCGAGAATATTCATTTTCTGACTTCCTAGAAACAAAAACAGTAGAAAAGCAGCATCAGCCTACTGGCTCTTATTAATAGGTTAGTCCAAGAAATCATATGAAAAGTACTCCAAAGTGTGGACAAAACATAAGAAAGTAGATAAAACCAAGCATGGAACATCAAAAATTATAGATACATTTGCAATGTATCACTTACATCTAAGGTAGATGAGCTACTTAATATAATAAAGGGTAAATAAGATACCCAAGTTACTGCTATCGCTACCGATATTAATGATGTCAATTTTATAGCTTGCACTCCTTTTAATCCTGCATGGAAAAATCACAATTGTGCTTCTAATGTTCAAAAACATTATTCTAATTCCGTAGGAGCTCCTTACAACAGTTATGATAATAATAATGGAGCAAATCATGGCAATCTCTCGTTTGAGCAAACTGTTAGAACTTTTATACAAGCTCAAACCGAGCAAAATAATATGCTTATTAAAATCATGGAGAACCATGAAAGTAGTGTAGGAAAATTATCTAACCAAGTCATTGCAATTAGAAATGATGTGTAGGCTCTACAAGAAAGGACAAGACCATGGAGGCTCAGTTGGGCAAGGTAGCTGAGAGGCAAGCTCTCATACTAGCAAAGTTTGCTAGAAAGCCCGAGCCAAATCCGGTAGAAGACCTCGAGATGATGAGGGTGGTAACAAATGAAGAAAAGCCCGAAGAGATGGATTGTAGTAACGCACCAACACCAGAATATACCGTGGAAGATCTACAAAAGATGATCACCATGAAGAATCCCGGTATAGAACAAGGTAATGATGCTATGTACCAACAATTTATACAACAAGTAGCATCTAAGGTTCGAGATTTAGAGATGGAGTATAAGAGACTAGTCGATAAGCTTCCTGCTAAGCTAGATGATATATTTGAGCCCACTATTAAAGTTAAGGTGGGAGTTAATGAGATATCCATACTTTGTGATCTTGGTGCAAGCATATCAACAATTTCCAAAAACCTATTTGACAAATTAAACTTAGGGCCATTTGTAACTACTGAATTAAGACTCAATCTAGTGAATTCAACTTATAAACAAGCTGTTGGGATAAAAGAAAATATAGTTGTTGAAATTAAAAGTAGTCCCACTCTTATTGATGTTGTTATTGTGGACATGCCTGAAGATCCCATAGCACCTATAATTTTAGGTAGGCCATTCCTAAGAACTATCAAAGCTTTAATTAATTTACATGAGGGGAATGTGAGAATAGGGCTACCATCTAGAGATTCTTTTATAGTCCACTTCCCTAGGAAGAAGAAGGCCAAGCCTAATGATGATGATGGTATAATTACTTTGAAAGCCAATTACTTTGGAGTGGGCATTCCACTCATTAAACCTAAATGATTGCCACCAGGGTCAAGCTAATTAACCTTAACTAGAAGCGCTTCATGGGAGGCAACCCATGTGAAATATAGTTTTACTTTTTTGCTAGTTTTGTTTTTGTTTCATTTTGTTTGTTTCTAATAAAGAGTATTCAAGAATACCTTTGGAGAGAGGAGAAGAAATAAGGTAATCATCAATCTCTTATTTTACTAACACATGGCCTAATAAGTATTGCTGATTTTTATTTAGTATATTTGTTGTTATTTTGTTCTTTGATAAGATATGCAAAGACGCACGGAGCTACTAATCAAATTCTTTGAGTTTTGCAGCTCACTGGCCGTTTACCGACTAGCAGTACAGCCGGAAGGGCCCGTACTGTGCGCCCGTACCACCTCGAGGCATTGGAAGATAAAAATTCTGATTTTTGACACAGGAAACAGTGCTTGTAACGACCACTAGTACGATCGGACGCGCCCGTACATGTGCCCGTACTATACCCTCAAGCAAAATATTAGATTTCAAGCAAAGGTACCAAATGAATAACGACCAACAGTACGGGTGCGTGCGATCATACCGCGCGCCCGTACCGAGTGCATCGCCGGAAGGGAATCGTCACCCCCAAGGTATGTCACCTGGTACGGGCGGGCTCCGGCCGTAGCACCCGTCCGTACCATGTACGCGGCCGCCATAAACACCATCAGGAGGTAACCTAAAAAATCCCCAAAACAAATCTATCTATTTCTTCTTCCTCCAAACTACAAACTAACTCCATTGGATCTTCAAATTTACTCAATATTCTTCAATTCCTTGCACTCAATCGATCTAAGGTATGATTCTCCTCTGATCTTCAACTTATTTGTGATAAAGCTTCACTCAACCTTTCATCATTGTCAATCTAGAATTAGGTCTTGTTCTTGATCTAATCTTGATATTAAGAATGCTTAGTATTGTTTTAGACGAGTTTCTTTTGTAACTAGTGTAGAGGATCGTTTATGCTATGTTTTTATTGGACTAAAAAAATTAATTAGCAATATTTATTTATTTTATTTTAGATGAACACGAGGAGTCGTACACGTGTGATGGATGCGGAACCTTCCGAACCACCTGTTGATATGTTGACCCCCGAGTACTTGGTATCGAGTTCACCGAGGAGTTTCAGCTGAATCGTTTCAACTGTCTCAAGCTCCGAGAAATCAAGTCCACCAAGTGGGCATGTCCCTATATCCTGAACCAACTTGGAATTTGTGCTGATTTTGATTTCCTTTCCAACAATGTTGGTTTGTATGACTTTGTCTTTTAGGATGTCGCCACATACCACTGCTTGACACTTGAGTTCCTCAGCACCTTGACGCATACGGTGGGCTCTCACTATTGTTCCGAGGATCAAAGGCCTGGAGTTGATCGCATCAACTTTCCTCTTATGAACTGTGAGTACTCTTTGACACTCAACCAATGGCTCAATATTTTGGGTTTGCCAACAACAACACCGACATATGCTCCACTACTTTTGTTTTAAATCCTGCACCTTGGCAGTACTTTAATTTAATGAGAATTCATGGAAACACACCCAAGGGGAACCAAATTGATCAGCCTGCTATTCATTATTTATTTTATATTATTGCTAACACCTTGCAGGCACATGGTGAGTTTACTAGAGTTAATGAGGAGGACATGATGATCCTCGCAAAGGCAACTATTATTAATTGTAACTTAATGCCAAATTTGGGTGCTCTTCTTGTGTTTTACCTTAAGCATCAGGCTCTTCAATCTCGAGTACCCATATGTGTAGGAGGAGTTGTAACCGTTCTTGCACGCACACTTCACATCAACCTAGGTAACATCCAACCGTTGAGAGGAAGTCACCGTCTCGGTGTTTCTACTCTAAGAGCATGTGGTATGGTTTCTAGAACTGATGGTAGATACTTCCTTGATATACCTAGAGTGGATCACTTGATCCCAGCTCCTTTACCTAATGGTCTATTCTCTATCAAGGATGGACGTTTGCATTTTGACGCACAGGTTGAGGCAAATGTACCCCATCAAGAAATACCCATGGGAGGAGGAGGAGAAGATGAAGAAGTAGAACAAGCGGGACCCAAACAAGATGTGCATCCACCAAAATACTACACCACCTATGAAGATATCTATGCGCTCGATGGAAATATTCAAAACATGAACAACCTCCCCATCAACCTTCAAGATGCTTCTGCCAACCTCGCCATCCAGTTCCATGATCGGAGCAGCCAATGGAACATGGGAGACTATCCACCGCCACCACAATGAGCAACAAAAGGGCTTGCAAAAGCCTGAGCTTGGGGATGTGTTCCCCCGGCAAATTTATTTGTGTAATAATGAGGTTGTACTCCAGCTCCTTGGGAACTTTGAAACACTCGTGTTGTCTTGTTCCAACACTTTGCTTTTTAGTTTGCTTTTTAGTTTGCTTTTTTTTCTTAGTTCCTTGCTTGGTCGCAAGTTCTTTTCTATTCTTTAATACCTATCCTAAAAAATACAAAAATATTTTTGTTTTTTCCTTTTTTTTTTGTAATGTGGATTCGCACTTTGTCTCTTTCCTTTAATATTATTATGAGAGTAATCGTGTTTGAGTTTTGAAGGAACACATCCCTATAAGGAAGAAGATCATGAAGTGACTTATGAGAGATATGTCCTATGTCTCCCACTTTTGAAGTTTGAGTTGTTTATCCTAGTTGGTCGATTTGCTAAGATGCCATGCTAGTGGGAGTAATTTAATATGGTTATAGTAGAGCTTTTTATTAGTATGATGATTAATTGTTGAAGCTTTCGCTCTAGTTCTTTTAGCTAACCGAGTCTTGCCTTGGAAATAATATTACCAAACAAGTACAATAAGAAAAAGTCTAAAATTTATGATTTGTTTGATGAATGATTGTCTTGAGAGTACACCCTTGAAGATACTTAACCCCATAGATGTTTTGATAGTCTTGACGACACTCATGAAGGAGTTATTTGATTGAAATGAAGTCTAGTGGTAATTGTGATGCATGCCAAATCTAACCTTGTGGATCAAACCGTGGTACTTGCATATATATAAAAAAAGTTCTATGTTTCTCATGCACACCTTTGGGATGCCAACAACTCTGTTAGCTTTTGAATGATCTATGGTATAAACCCGGATTTCGGCTATGAGTTGATGACATGAGTGGCATACGTGTCAATATATGGGCAAAAGTATTGGTAATCTCAAAGGTTGTGCAAGAACTTCTAAAAGAAACAGCCAATGATCCTTGAAAGAGAAAGAAGAAAGAAGAGAAAAGACATATGTATGAAGATCCACATAACTGTTGGGTCCACAGCATAGAAAACAAAAAAATTCCTACGGTGTGAACTACACGCCAAGATCTATCTACTAGGTACAAAGCAACGGGTGGACATACATCCAACGAGAACTTACCCTCGTAGACAATGAGCTTTGTTAACGAGTAGGAACTCGTGGTTGATGTAGTCGTACACTTGCCGATCTCAAGATCGTGATGAAGTCCAGCAGGTCCGGCTCCAGCACGTCCATCAGATCCAGCTCCAGCACCACCAAGTCCAGCACCACAAAGCAGCGGTGCATCCGTGATCGCACACATGTCCGGTACCCCGACAACCTCCATCCCTCGCTCCAGCAAAGCAGCGGAAGCAACAACTCCTTTCCAGATAAAGCCACCGGGAACATGTATCTCGCTAATCCGAGACCATGGGAATAATACTAGAGGGGGAGAGAGATCCTTCACAAGGAGGTGTGAGTGAGAAGTGAGGAGGGGTGGCCTTTTATAGGAGGAGGGGGGTTGTCCCACCTTCATGGCCGGCGCATGGAGGGGGTGACCCTTCACCTCCTCCATTCATGTGGTGGTAACCCCTCCATATTAAAATGCCCCTTCACATTCTCTTTTAAAGTCTCCACTTTAAATGCATTAAATTTCTCCAAATTTAATGCTCTCTCATTTAATAAAACTCTTTTATTATTTTTATTCAGAATTTTGTTAATTACTTTAATTAACAAACATTCACATAAAACCCCCTGCAACATTTCAATATTACATGCAGAACCAATTTCAGCAATTTCACCCGAAACAGTTTTGGTGTCTATTGAAATAATTCCAGCGCTTTCTTAAATCTTTATCCAAACATATTTGCTCCAAATGGTGTCGGTATCCCTTAAGTGTGTCACCCTACGGTTCGTGAATAATGCGAGACATGATCGAGGCCCCTCCCATCAATAATCGGCAGGACTGGAGATCCATACTGACTACTACACATTCAACGATGACTTCTGTGATCGTGAGAACCTTTAATGCTAGTAACTAAATCCCTTTGTCCCGCGATATATTACATGTCCGAGATTCGATCATCGGTATCTCCATACCTAGTTTGATCTTGTTACCGACATGCACTCTTTTCTCGTTCCCGTGATATAACATTCTAGTGATCACATCACTTGCTTGCAAGCTATTTGAATGTGATATCACCGAGAGGGCCCAGAGTATATCTATCCGTCATCGGGATGGACAAATCCCACTCTTGATCCATGAGCCTCAACATAACACCTTCGTAGCACTGAACCCACCTTTATAGTCACCCTGTTATGGTGTGACATTTGATGTTATCAAGATACTCTTCCGGTGTTAGCAATTAACATGATCTCATGGTCTAAGGATAAAGATTACTTCGTATGATGTTATATCAATATAAACATAATGACTTTGATCGTAATGTTATACTTCGGATGAATGTTCATCACATCATTCCACCAATGGTGTGACCTTGTTATTAACAACATCCAATGTCCATGATCAGGAAACCTTGATCATCTTGTTAATCAACAAGCTAGTCTATAAGAGAGGCATAACTAGGAACCCTTTTGTTTATTAAACACACATGTATTGATGTTTCCGATCAATACAATTCTAGCATGTAAAATAAACATTTATCATAAACATGGAATAAGATAATAACCACTTTATTATTGCCTCTTGGGCATATTCCCTTCAATAACAAGTCCTTGGCATGGTCTCATTACTACTTTATGAATTTTCTTGAAAGACAATGATTGGATTAGAATTGTTTTTGATAGACTTGATTTATTGATGCGGGTGTAAATAAGACACTTCATTATTATGCTACTTAGGACATGAAACTCTCTTACTCAATTATGCTATTTAAACATCCTAGTGTTCCTTGGCAAGCTGAGAGTTAACTAGAAGAATTGGATTGATTGCTACACTTCTAGTTATTTATACTTATATTAAACTTTACTTTGATTATCTTGACTTACCGAAGCTTGTATAGTACTCTTGTCATTTCTCTAACTTTGATAAGCCTCACAAATGAATGAAGTGCTGAGCGCATATGACTACCAACTGTAAGTGAATTCTTATTCTTGATGTTTCAAGTTTAAACGCTAAATTCCTTATAGTTCTTTTGTTTCTTCTTGCTCAAGGGCGATCAAGGTTTGAGCTTTGAGGAGGTTAATGGCTCCAAAAATAGCCATCTCTTCCACCGTGTTTAAACATTGTTTTTGGTCAAGCAATTGACAAGAAACTCTCAATCCTTAACACTAATGACTAATAATTGCAAAGATATGCAAAACCTTGCTTTTAATTGTGTTGTGCAGGAAATAGCGCTTTTTAATGCGAAATTAGGAGTCATAATGAAGGTTTTTGAGGAAGTCCACACGGCCAAGTAATTGGGAAGTCATTCCCTAGCATCTGCAAGCTTAACGACCAATGGTACAGGCAGGGCCTGCCCATACCGTCCGCCTGTACCATGTGGCGATGGCTTCGTTTTGTCAAACCCTACAACTTTCATGAAGATGCCTATATATTTTGAGGCTCCAGCCGCCATTCTCAGATTACATCACAACACCACCAAAGGAGATCCACGCCATTGTTCATCACTTCCATCCCCTCAATTATCCATAGCCATTGCTTTGTACTTTAGATATCCTTGTGATTTGGCGACCATTGTAAGAATATTTGATTTCAATCTAAGTATTTGCTACAATGTTTTCTATCCTAGATCTATTTTTTATGAGTGAGTAATCCTCACGGGCTATGGTTGGGGAGAAACCTCGCTGCAATTATGTGCATCTAATTCATGGGAGTATTGTGTTTTGTTTGCAATAGAGATTTGTATCTTTTGTTTCTTTATCTCTTGCCTCAATCTGTGGACTTGTAGGTACCCAATATCCCATAGATTGATAAAGGCTTGAGGTGAGATACTTGGCTAGCGGTGATCTCATAGGAACTCGAGTGAAAAAAGGGTAGTATGGTCTTTGTTTAGCGACCCATTCGGGATCACAACAACAACACCACTTAATGCATTGATCTGTCTTTTACACTTAATAATTGTTTGTAGCCCGTTGCTTTGTGGTGCACTCGGTTGGAGTAAAAGACTATTGTTATGCCTACTACATTACGGGGGATCTAGTATATTAGGATGTGTTGCCCACAAGAGATTATCCATATTCAATCATTACACATGGCTATGCTTATTATTATCTTTTATCCCATATGATGTGCAGCTGCAGGTGGATCTTCAACCATGGCCTATCTCCATCCATTGATTCAACCCATTATAAAAGTAAACTAGATTGGTCCAGTAAACTAAGGTAAAACAAAGAAACAAATTCTTGTAGACGTGTCCGTTTTATTTCCTTTTATCATTGTTTTCCAAGGTTCGATTAAACCTAGGTATTCTAGGGAAAAAGCTCTTATACTATATCTATGAATCCGTATCAAAGGTATCACACGAGAATCGGTAGGATATGCTTCTGTGACACAAAGATAGGGTCAAGCACCATCACATAGCTACGCGAATGTGGCAGGATAGCCGACTGGTCATCGTGCCCCCAAGTGATGGTTGTTTTGGACCAGTTGATGTACTAGGGAATGGAGGGGCGATGGAATTTACTTCCGCCTCGCGGCACCACTGGTTGTAATTGTCATCCGGCTTAGTGACGAAGACATGGTAGGTGGTGTGGTCGTGTAGGTAGTCATCATGGTCGTGTCTGTCTTGAGTCGGCTGCTTGTCGCCAGGCGGACCATTGGCTGGGGGGGAGGGAGGCTCCCTTACTCAGCAATTTTCCAGGTCCAGCTGCATTGTCGGGTCGTGTGAGTAGCCGGCTTGTTGCAACCGTTGTGGTATTTGCATGACCCATCAATCATTGAGTTGAACATGTACTTGGGATTCCACGAATGGCCATCTGGCTTATGCCTCCAGCTACGTGCTACAGCCGGATCCTCTTACACCACAGCGATTTGCTTGGAGCCATAGCGGCTATCCGGTTGATCGTATTTTCTCTTGCCATGTTTGTCATGTCGGTTGTCATGGTTCTATCGTCTAGAGCCGTGGCCAACGTTGGCGTCAGCCGATTGGCGCCATCCAGTCGGATCTTCACTAATGATCCACCCTTAGTCATCCACCATAATGGCCTTTTTCATGGCAGAGTTAGCGGTGGCGTACTTGTTCACGATGGCCATGGTCTGAGCCATGGTGGGTGGATCTTCCCAGGTGAGCTTGTGCTTGAGCATCGTGTCATCTTGACACCTGGAGGTGAAAAAATCGTTGGCTTGACGCTCTCTCACTCCTTCGTAGGAGTTGGGCAAGCTCGACCACCGGGTAAGGCCATCGCGGTCAGATTCATCTTTGCCCTCGACACATGCATGCAGCTCGCGGGGCCGGCTTAGACACTTGTAGGTACCGATGAAGTTGTGGACGAATGCACCCTTGAAGTCCAGCCATGCATTGATGCTACCAGATAGTAGGCTGATTAGCCACGTCCAGACACAGCCTTGGAGCATGAGGGGAACATAGAAAATTGTTGCATGCTTGTTGCTGCCTGAAATGCCTACTACACTGGTATAATCCACTAGCCAATCTTATGTCTTGGCAATGCCGGTGTATTTGGGGGTGTCCCTAGGGAGCGTGAAGCCCTTAGGGAATGGTTCTTCCCGGACATGGACCGAAGCATGGTGGGTCGGCTGAACTTTCTTCCTCGGTGATACTCGATCGCACCAATAGATCAATGTGACTAATGTCTACGCACTTCTATTCTTGTAGACAGTTGTTGGGCCTCCAAGTGCAGAGGTTTGTAGAACAGCAGCAAGTTTTCCCTTAGGTGGATTACCCAAGGTTTATCGAACTCAGGGAAGAAGTGGTCAAAGGTATCCCTCTCAAGCAACCCTACAATCAAGATACAATAAGTCTCTTGTGTCCCCAATACACTTGTCAGGTGTATAGGTGCACTAGTTCGGTGAAGAGATAGTGAAATACGAGTGGTATGGATATAAGACAACGGTGCCAGAAAAGAGCTTGACAGGAGGAAAAGACTAAAGGCAAAAATACGGAAGCAATAAAACATGTAACATATCTAGTTGCAAACGGTGTTTCAATGCTTAGAAACAAGGCCTAGGGATCATACTTTCACTAGTGAACACTCTCATATAAATATATTATCTTCATGATACTACTCTCCGGTTGGACACTCTAATCCATGGTAGGGCTATAACAGCACACCTCCAAATATAACTCATAACAAGTATTTGTAATCTCTAGCCTAAGTGCCACCATGGTGTGCACGCTGTCACTTTCACACACATGGGGAGAGCAGAGATCTATTAAAGCACTTGAGTAGCAAGGTAGATCTACTTGATTACAAAGCTCATGATCACAATATGATCATGCATAGAGAGAGAGATGAACACATAGCTACCGGTATAACCCTTAGCCTCGAGGAAGAACTACTCCATCATCATCATGGGAATCAGCAACGACGATGGAGATGGTGGTGGATATCGATGGAGATGGCTCCGGGGGCACTTCCCCGTCCCGGCAGGGTGCCGGAACAGAGACTTTCTGTCCCCAGAATCTCCCCTTCGGTGGCGGTGGCGTTGTGGAACTTTTCGTGGCTGGAGGCTGTTCGATTTAGGGTTTTTGCATCGGGAGGCATCTTATAGGCGAAGAGGCAAGGTCGCTGGGCGGCCAGGGGGCCCACACCATGCCCTGGCACGGCCTAGGGCTGACCGCGCCAAGGGGTGGTGTGGCCACCCTGTGGCCCCTCTCCGTCTCGTCTTCTGGCTCCATGAGTCTTCCGATAAAATATTGACTTTGGCTTTTGTCCGGTCCAATTCTGAGAATATTGATTTTCTGACTTTCCTGGAACCAAAAATAGCAGGAAACAGGAAACTGGCACTGTGGCATCTTGTTAATAGGTTAGTCTTAGAAAGTGTATAAAAATACTCCAAAGTGTGGACAAAACATAAGAAAGTAGATATAAAACAAGCATGGAACATCAAAAATTATAGATACGTTAGCAATGTATCAACATCCCCAAGTTTAACTCCTGCTCGTCCTCGAGTAGGTAAGTGATAAAAAGAAAGAATAATTTTTTTGAGGTGACATGCACCATCATAAACTTGATCATTGTATTTGTAAAACATTGATAGCTGGGATCATAGTACTTCAACATAGCAACTATGTTGTAACATGAAAAGGCACAAACAAAAGATTCATGAATAACAATGCTTTGCAAGACGTTTGTTTGTTTAACATAAAGAAAACATAGCATAGTGGCATTCAGCTTGTCCCTCATAGAGTAGCAAACATAAATGCATAGGACACCTTCAAAGTTCATAAGAGTGACTAGATAAAATTAGTTTAAGAACAAGCTATATCAAAGTTATGCATCAATCAACAAGTCTTGGGACAATGCACATAGAACTAAGAATGGCCACTATGCTCTCTCAATAGGTGCATAAAGTTAGAAGGTGGAGACTCAATATAAAAGTGGAAGAAAGGCCTTCATAGAAGGAAGCAGGGATTCAAGTTTCATAAAGAGCTTCCAAAAATTATGGTACTTATTAGCTTTTAGCTCTCATTGCCCCTATAATAAGCATCTTGAAGTGATTAAGGTTAAAGTGAACAAACTATGGAGTATATGCTTGACAAAGTATAAGTTGGAAATCTCATGTCCCTTGAATACGAGGGCCGCTCCTCATGCTACTCAAGTTTAGCTACCGGTAAGTTCTTGTCATAGTAAGTACATGTGTATCATAGAGAACCGCCAACGGGGTACCCCTTGCCCGATGATACGGAAGAATCCCCATATCAAAATGACAAGGCAAGCAAACAATGAGCATCTCAGCAATCTTCTTATTTACCATGGGAAAATGGTGCTTTTTCTCTCTTTCCTCTTTTCTCATAACTCTTTTTTCCTTTTTCTCCTTTTCTCAATATCTGACTCTTTTTTATAAGAAGAATGCTTCATAGACAGCTCATTATGGTTACGCTGCAGGTTTCCACCATGATTAGGCATGGATTAGACCGGCGGCCCAGGTGTTTCTCTAACACACCTACATAACTCCATGGACTTACAAGCTCCCCTTTCATTTCACACCGACGACATCCATAGACAAAAGAGCATGATATCAACTAGGTACAAAGTACAAGTGCAATGTTGAAAGCGTTCCCCATGACAGCATGGTTCTGCTAATCCCCAACATATAAGTGCAAGCATATACAACATAGATGACACAATGGTTCAAGTTTATTAAGGGAAGAAAAGTAAAGTGTGTCATCAAGTTCGTGAGAGCTTTAATCACTAGTTTTCTCATAACAATTTTAATTCGGAAGGTAGATAAAAACATGAATATACTTGGAATAGCAAATGCTAATAGGTAGGTATGGTGGACTCTTTGGAATAACTTGGTTTTAGGAGTTGGACGCATGAGTGGAACTCATACTTGGTTATGGAGGCCAGCAAAAGACTGGGAGCGACCGACTAAGAGAGAAATAATGGCCATAATCATGCAGAGCGACAAAACATCATTAATCAAAGCATAAAATGATACTAGAAGTCGAAAACTAAAGGATCATAAAGGCTATGGTGACTTGGGATAGTCATAACATGGTGTGAGCATGCGCCAAGTCAACCCAAATAAAGCATCAAAGGATAATACCACAATACTATGCTTTAGTATGCTAAAACAACGCATGATTCTTCCAAGGCACATTAAGCAATCTCAATTGTTTATAACATGTCATGCTACAACAAATATTACTAAGCATAAAGCCAAAAAATATCGAGCATGGCATGACAAAGTCTAAGTCACAGTCAAAAACAAGCTCCTTTTTACCACTTAAGCATGCACTTTCCTACTCTTTTCCAATCCAAATCAACTTATTTGAAACAACTCACAAAGATAATAATAAATAAAGATCGGTGAGCTTGTCTCACAAATCCACAAAAAAGAACTAAAAATTTCTAAGTTGAAAGCACAACAAAACTAAGGCTAAACACAGTGCTAGCAAGGGAGAACACTCGCAGAACATTAAGAGTGAAAACTAGAGTGTTCTAGGCAATGAATAACAGGGTGTGTCTCTCTCCAAAATAAGTGTGTTGGGATCCAACCAACTTATTTAAGAAAATTAAGCAAAATAAAACAAAAAACGAAAACTAAGACGCTCTAAGAACAACACAATTGTGCATGAAACAATAAAAACGAATTGTCTAGAAAGACCTGAGATTTTTATTGATGAAGAAGGGGATGCCTTGGGCATCCCCAAGCTTTGACGCTTGTACTTCTTGGATATTTCTTGGGGTGACATGGGTGGCATCCCCAAGCTTGAGCTTTGGTCCATTCTTCATCTCATTACATCATTCTTTCCTTAACACCTGAAAATTTTCCTTCATACAAAACTTCACACAATCTTCATTAGCAACATTAGTGTACTCAAGATAATAAGTCTTTTGGTTCAGTTTCAACACAAGTAAAACTTCCATTAAAACAAAAACTACTGTAGCACTTCCTTTAAAAAGTTCAAATGATCAAAGAGAACTCAAAGAGAAAGAGATTAAGAGGCAAATGCAAATAATGGCAGAAATCTGTCAAAACAGACCAACAGGTAAAAACCGATTTTTTCAAAGATCTTCTGTTGCTCAAATCGAAAGGTGTTGAACTAATGAAAGTTGGATAACAACCTAGGGAAGAAGCACAAAAAATTACAGCTCAAACCGACGTACAGAGATTTTACACGATTTTTTATAGCGAAGCACAAAAATCTATTTCGGGACAGCAACTTTCCCAAGCATTACTACTCTCTCATTAGAGGTTACTCTTGGCATAAAAAGAAAATAAAAAGGATAAGGAGAGGTTATTACTGAAGCAATAACTTCCAAGACCCATATAAAACTTTTGGGTTATCTCCCAATAAGTACTTTTCTTTAACGCCTTTAAGTTAGGCATAATAGCTTGAGAAGATGCTCACATAAGAAATATGAATTGAAGTAAAAGAGAGCATCAAGAAGCAAATTCAAAGCACATTTAAGTCTAACCCACTTCCTATCCATAGGAATCTTGTAAAGAAATAGGTCTTGAAAGCACAAAGCAACAAGCATAGTAAAGCAAAACAAGTGCAACTTCAAAATTTTCAACATAAAGAGGGGAAACTTAATATTGTTGAGATACATAAAACCATGTTTCCCTCTCTCATAATAACTTTCAGTAACATCATGAATAAAATTAACAATATAACTATCACATAAAACATTTTTATCATGAGCCACATGCATAAAATAATTATTACTCTCCCTATAAGCATAGTCATTCTTATTAATTGTAGTGGGAGCAAATTCAACAAAATAGCTATCATTATTATTCTCATCACCATAATCATCAAATATAGGAGGCATATTGTAATCATAATTAATTTTCTCCTCAATAGTAGGTGGACTGAAAATATCATATTCATCATTGTAATCATCATATATTGGAGGTTTGGTATCATCATAAGCAATAGAATAGCTATCTTCCAAAACTAGGGAACTAAAAAGATCATTTTCATAAAAACTAGCTTCCCCAAGCTTAGACTTTTCCATAGCATTAGCAATAATGGTGTCCAAAGAATTCATACTAACAACATTGCTATTAGCATGCAAATAAAGTTCCATAGGTTTTTTAATTTTCTCTTTAAACACTTCATGTCCTAACTCAAGATAAATACTATAAAGCTCTCTAATTTTGTTGTTGTTTTCCATTAAGCCTAACTAGTGAAAACAAGAAACAAAAAGACAAAAATGCAGAATCTAAAGGAAATAACTTCGAGCACTCCCCGGCAAAGGCGCCAGAAAATACTTTTTGGCGCTGGTTGTGGAGCTTCTTCTTCTTCATCCAACGGCAGCGCCAGAAAATAGCTTGATGTCTACGCACTTCTATTCTTGTAGACAGTTGTTAGGCCTCCAGGTGCAGAGGTTTGTAGAATAGCAGCAAGTTTTCCGTTAAGTAGATTATCCAAGGTTTATCAAACTCAGGGAGGAAGTGGTCAAAGGTATCCCTCTCAAGCAACCCTGCAATCAAGATACAAGAAGTATCTTGTGTCCCCAACACACCCAATACACTTGTCAGGTGTATAGGTGCACTAGTTCAGCGAAGAGATAGTGAAATACAAGTGGTATCGATATAAGATAACGGTGCCAGAAAAGAGCTTGGCTGGAGGAAAAGACTAAAGGCAAAAAGATGGAAGCAAGAAAACATGTAACAGATCTAGTTGCAAAAGGTGTTTCAATGCTTAGAAACAAGGCCTAGGGATCATACTTTCACTAGTGAACACTCTCATATAAATATATTATCTTCATGATACTACTCTGAACTACTCTCCGGTTGGACACTCTAATCCATGGTAGGGATATAACAACACACCTCAAAGTAAGCCTTTCCCATCTAGATAACCCCACACTGTCACCATGAGCACTAGATGGTTCCAACAAACACCACAATTTCATAGAAACATCCAACTCCAAATATAACTCATAACAAGTATTTGTAATCTGTAGCCTAAGTGTCACCATGGTGTGCATGCTGTCACTTTCATACACATGGGGAGAGCAGAGATCTATTAAATCACTTGAGTAGCAAGGTAGATCTACTTGATTACAAAGCTCATGATCACAATATGATCATGCATAGAGAGAGACATGAACACATAGCTACCGGTAGAACCCTTAGCCTCAAGGAAGAACTACTCCCTCATCATCATGGGAATCAGTAACAGCGATGGAGATGGTGGTGGAGATTGATGGAGATGGCTCCGGGGGCACTTCCTGTCTCGGCAGGGTGCCGGAACAGAGACTTTCTGTCCCACGAATCTCCCCTTTGGTGGCGGCGGCATTGTGGAACTTTTCGTGGCTGGAGGCTGTTCGATTTAGGGTTTTTGCATCAGGAGGCATCTTATAGGCGAAGAGGCAAGGTCGATGGGCGGCCAGGGGGCCCACACCATGCCCTAGCACAGCCTAGGGCTGCCCGTGCAAAGGGGTGGTGTGGCCACCCTGTGTCCCCTCTCCGTCTCGTCTTCTAGCTCCATGAGTCTTCCGGTAAAATATCGACTTTGGCTTTTGTCCGGTCCAATTCCGAGAATATTGATTTTTTGACTTTCCTGGAACCAAAAACAGCAGAAAACAGGCAACTGGCACTGTGGCATCTTGTTAATAGGTTAGTCCCAGAAAGTGTATAAAAATACTCAAAGTGTGGACAAAACATAAGAAAGTAGATATAAAACAAGCATGGAACATCAAAAATTATAGATACATTAGCAATGTATCAGCGCCCATAGGCATCTGGAGCCTCTGGCTCGTGGGGACCGATTTGTCCGTATAGATGAGACTTGGGGGAGCTTGGCCTTTGCCGGCTCCGCTAGCCGGGTCGTGATGCTTGATGGTGACCGCAACTGGCTCATGGCGATACCGGCCCTTGTTGTCGGATCCTTGCAATTGGCTATTTTGCATATGGTCGTGTGGTGATGAGGCTTGATGGGCATGCTTGCTTTGAGGATTTGCTATTACGCCACCGGTGGCGGGGATCTTGGATCCTGACCTTCACGGCTAGGGCTTAAATCCTGCAGCTGGTTGGCAGTGGCAACAAGTTGTTGGACACGCAGCTACTGGCGATGCAACTCGTCTCCCTCTAGATGGTCCAATTCCGTGGCTATGGTTTGCTCCGCCCTCATGTTCTTGGCGGGGGTTCTTTAGACCGGCTGGGCCACGGGGCTTCGCGGGTCAGTCACGCGCTCCATCTCTGTGCCAAGGTCACGACTTTGGTGGTGGACAAACTAGCTGGTCCCTGGTGCAGTCGGGGTGAAACTGTGTACGAATTTGTACTCTCACATAGTGGCGTTCAGCTGGCGCTAGGCAACAACAACTTTGTGGGCCTCATCTAAGAGGTTTTGGCGAGCTGACTCGAGGGTGGCGGTCACGGCAGCTGGTTCTGCCTCGGGGTTGACGGGGTAGAAGAGGAGCTGGATGGAGATTTCCAACTGGTTAGGATCACTATGCTGGGAGGAGGAGTCGACGCCGTCTAGGCGATGATCGAGGTGGCGTTGGCCACGGTTGTCCGCGAAGCCCTCCATCATGACCTTGACGGGTAGCCGGATGAGATGTTGCTGGGAGCAACTAGGTCGGGTGGCGGGTGGAAAAAAGTGAGGATTTTGCTAGGAAAGGCCTTGGCAGCGGTGGCGACGTAGACGTGGTGGTAACCTAAGTGAAGGATGGAGCCGCCAACTGGGAATGTTCCTTCGGTGAAGCAAGACGCATTGTTGATGACGCAATCGAAGGTGCCAAGGGTGAGCACGAGGCCATAGGGCGACGCGCTCGCCGTCTACAAGGGGGAGTCTCGTGCAGAAGATGACCCCAGCCGCTGCACTGAGCCCCACGATGGGTGCCAACTGTCCTGGAGTGAACACGACAGTACCATCAGGGATGGCTTAGAAGGGAGTAATCAGGGGCAAGCGGAGGCTTTTACAAGAGGTATTGGGCACAAGCACCGCTAACACAGCTAAGTACCTAAGTTCAGGGCCCTCTATGCGAGATAACACCCCTACTCCTTCTCAAATCTCACTATATGGGGGGATACACAGTACAATGGCTCCTCGAGCTGTATGTTAGATGAACTGGGGGAAAACGGAGACTAGAAGTGATCAACCTCTCAATAGAGGCATTGCCCCTCCCCCTTATATACTGGCTGGGGGTGCAGATTATAAGGGATGGTCAGCTGGTGTGGGCCAACCGGTGTGACCCAGCGCAATAGTCAATGCTACAGTGTTTTGTCGTACCGGCTGTATCGGCTTTAACCTGCACCGGATGGACATACCATCCAACATTCAGTATCCGTTGTGCTATAGCTGACGCAAAGATGGGGTCCATGGGCATGGTATTATAGCCATCATCACGCTCCCTAGATTACCGCTGCTGACTCCGAGGCAACTGACTGGATTGAGCTGGCCGACCAGGTCTTTAGGTCAACCGGCTGAGCGGGGCCAATCGGCTTGATCTTCTGGTTTGACTAGCTAGACGGGGCCAGACAGCCTAGTCTTGATGCTTAGTGGCCATCCGACCTGGTCTAGCCGGACTAACCTGGCTGAGCCTACCCGGGGTAATCCCCCTAACGGTTATGTGAATGGATTTCACTGTACAGTTATCAAGGAACTCAAGTGATGGTAAATGGTCAAAGATTTTTCTCCATGGATAAGCATGTGGAGTCCATCTAGCCACACATCCTAGATTAATCATACATTTATACACTATCACATGACCTAGTCTCGTACCACATCATCTTAGGGTTGATTACTGGTGGTGTATAATTGTACAAGTTGTTTGTTATTTAATGCTCATTTTTGTGTGGATAGCTAGATATTTGGTGGCTATGGGTAGGGATTTTTTTGCCTAAGACTATCTTTTGCTTCATATCATTTTAGGTATCCTTATTTCACCACCATGTGTCGTTATACTCGTGTTTCTTTCCTTTCGCCGCCCCATACACTTCCCTATCTACAGTCCAAATGCAGGTTGTCATCTTCACCCACATGTTATCTGCATCACCCTATATGTCTTGTTGTCGTACTACAGTTAGTAATGGGCATGGTTCTGGAGGTGCTCAGGAGTTGGCATCATGATAGAAGTACAAGCAATATGGAGAAGTACAAAGAGGCCAAGTAGAAACAACATGAGTCATGAGTGAAGCAGGAGGACGGCCTATGATGATCTATATTAGTGAGTAGGCACGAATGAAAATGAAAAGGATGTCGTCAACGAGATAGATGATGAAAATTCACGAAAGACAAGAGACCTTAACCACTAATCGACTTTTAAATAAACGACGAGGAGATCAAGAACAAATGTAGATAGTGCTTTAACGGTTGTTCGATGGTGTAAGTTGGGCACTATGCATGAGCTATATGAGTCCTCTGGTGACACCAACATACCATTCACGCAGAGGATCTAAGAGCTTGAGACCTTATCATATCATGTCTAGTGACACTATCTAGTGAGGTGGTTCTAGTGTTGTCAAAAGTTGGTCGTAGATTGAAGGCCGTGAATTTAAAGCTACAAGCAACAAACTTATATGCAGTTGGGATAGGCATTGACGATGTACTTTATAAAGCGTATTGGTGTAAAAATGCTTGTTTCTAACAAAATTGCATAGTGTTTGAGTATGTATACCATGGGATTTCTAAACATGTTCTCTTTGTGATGTTTCAATTGAGTTGGCATCCCAGAGAAGTGAAATTTCTTAATGCCAGCTAACGTTATGAATGGTCACAAATCCATAGTTTCCACTCACAAATAGGATAACAAAATAGAATTTATATAAGGTTTAATTGCTAAAAAATATACAGAGCTCTATATGATGTGGAATGTGGTGGTGAATGAATATTTTCCTACAATGTAACACAGGTAAACTAAAGGGGAAAATCGTGTAGACCATAGTTTGAGAAAAAGTAATTCGCACAGGAAAATCCAAAGAAGAATTCACACAATATCATATTCACATGCTGACTATGGAATCTGACAGTGCTGCAACACCTTGGTAGAGAATGTCTTGATTTTTCCTTCAGGAGTTACAACTGGCATGTTTAGGCTTGGAATAGCCTCAAGGCCAGTGTGTTACTTCAGTTGATTCACATGGAACACATTATGTAATTTAGTACCTTCGAGAAGTTGCATTTTGTAGGCTACTCAACCAACTTTTTGTGTAATTCTGAATGGTACATAGAACTTGGAAGTCAATTTTAGAAAATTTTGCAAACCTAGATTTGTTTCTCTATAGGTTGCATTTTTAGATATACCAGAGCTCCCACGTCATAGTTCTTCCAAGTCTCTTTAAGTTAGCAAACTTCTTCATTTTGTTCTGAGCTTGTTGAAGATTTTGTTGTAATGCCTTCATCATATGCTCTTGCTACTAAAGTGTGATCTCTGCTTCATTATATGCATCACAAGGTACGGAGATTTCTCCAGTTTGTGGAGGTTTGTATCATACAATGCTTCAAAGAGTGACTTTTTTTAGTGATGTGTGGTATGATGAATTATACCACCATTATGCTGCTAGCAACATTCTGTCCACTTTTTTGGTTCTTTGATCACTATGCTTCTTAGATATTGCTCAAGGCATTGGTTTACTCTTTCAATCTATCCATCAGACTCAGGGTGATAAATTGTGCTAAAATGCAAGTCCACTTCCGCAATAGAAAATACTTCTTGTTAAATCTTGCTAGTAAAGATTTTGTTTCTATCAGTTATGATTACCTCGAGCATTCCATGTAATTTTGTGCGCATTTTCCATTAATAGCCAAGACACCCGAGGAGTTGTGTAGGGGTGAGAGAGTGATATAAAGTGGCCATAGTTTGTTAATCTATCCATTACCACCAATATCACATCCTTCCCTCTATATTTAGGCAATCCCTCTATGAAGTCTATGATTATTTCTTCCCACTTGGCTTCAGGAATCTTCAATGGATGAAGTAAACATGGGTAATGTACATGCTCTAGATTTGAAATTTGGCAAACAGGACATTGTGATACTTTATCATTGACAAATTGTTTCATGTGTTGCCAGAAAAATATCTGCACAATATGTGCAATGTGACCCTTTTGCCTAAATGCCCTCCAATGGGGAATTTGTCAAAAGTATCAAACAATTTATTGTAGAGAGTATATTTATATCCTATAACCAGTCTTTTCTTGTATATGAGAACTCCCTCTAACAGTGTATAATTTGTATTACTTGAAGGGTCAATAGCTAGTTTGCCACTTTTTTTTGGCATTGGGCATCTCCCTCATCGGATTGGATTACATCATCCATCCATTTTGGAATCATGGTGGATATTACCAAGCATTGATGCTTGTGATAATGTTCCACTTTTCTTGAT
The DNA here is from genome assembly GCA_023614405.1 of Avena insularis. Taxonomy (NCBI): domain Eukaryota; kingdom Viridiplantae; phylum Streptophyta; class Magnoliopsida; order Poales; family Poaceae; genus Avena; species Avena insularis. The sequence goes on from CM042694.1 coordinate 206,332,883, forward strand.
AATGCATCTGCCGCAAAAATTTCAAAGCCCTTTGTATATTCAATGTCATAATCAAATTCTAGCAGCTTCAACATCAACATGTGATGCACTCCTTCCAACAAATCTCTGGCTAGTGAGATACTTCAGGCTTTTATAATCTGTTCTTATCAATAACTTAATGGCCAACGAATAGTGCCTCCATTTTCTTAGTGCTTCCAATATGTCCATTGCCTCATTTTCATAGATTCACCATGCATGTGCTTTGACTCCTAATGTTTTGCTAAAAAATGCCAGTGGCCTTCCCTTTTGCATTAGTACAACACCAAGTCTAGCTCATGAGGCATCAGTCTCTAGTACAAATGGAATAGAAAATTTTGGTAGGGACAGAGCGGGGGGAGGGGGTAGACATGACTATACTTTCAGTTGTTGAGATGCAATGTCATGTTATGAATTCCATTTTAATCCAATTTGTTTGAAGAGCTTCTTGTCATGGTTTACAAATATTTGCATAGCCTTTTACAAACCTCCTATAGTAGCCTGCTAGTCCAAGGAATCCTCTTAGCCCAGAGTCATCATTTGGCCTTTTCTAATTGACAATATCATGTATCTTTGTTGGATCAGTTGTACACATGTAGTAGATATTATGTGACCCAAAATATTCCACCTTGTTAGTTGTAAAGATACACTTGGAAATTGTGGCTTCCAGATGATGTAATCTTAGCATTTATAGCACGGTTCTGACATTCCTTGCATGTTCTTCCGTAGTTTTGCTGTAAATTAGGATATCATCAAAACCGACAAGTACAAACTATCTCAAGAATTTAGAGAATATCCTATGCATTATTTTATGGAGGGTGGCTGAGGCATTGGTCAATCCAAATGGAATCATAAGATATTCATAATGTCCTAGGTGAGTTATGAATGTCATTTTGCTCATATCATCTTCATTCATCCTAATATGGTGATACCCAGATCTCGAGTCCAATTTGCAGAAAACAATTGCCCTGACAATTCATATTAAAATATATTTGATCACATGAATAGGGTACTTGTTCTTAATGGTTTGAGTATTTAACTGCCTGAAATCAGTGCATAATCTCCACGTCTTGTCGTTTTTAGTTACTTCTAGTGCAGGAGATGCATATGGACTGGAACTATGTTTGATTTCCTTATTTTTCAGTAATTCTTGAATCATTTATTCTACCATAGTTTTCATACGATAAGGCCTAATATTAGGTGGTGTATAACATGCTTCCTTAAGGGGAATTTTGTGATCAAATTCTCCTTTTGTAGGAAACCCAACTAGCACTACAAAGATATTTTTGTATTCCTCTAGTAAGCCAACTAACTATATAGGTATTGGCTTTTGTGGAGTGTTGTCTATTTGTTGATAGTTACTAGCATAGATCAATTGTATCATGTACCCAGTTGCTCCTTTTCTCAACATGGATGAGCACTTGTTTGTAGATGTCATACAGTTCTTCTATTGTTGTATATGATCCACAAATATGTGTTCCACTTTATCTTTTGTGATTGTTAGAGTTCTGCTAATCCAATCAAATGTAGTAGGATTGAATTGTTTCAACCATGATACTCCCATTACTACATCATATCCCTTCAAAAGCAAAATTTTGATATTACTCTGAAATTTCATTTTTTGTGTTGTGAAAGGAGAGTATGTTTTTTTAAAATTTAATCAGAGAGCCTCCTCCAGCTACAATCATAGTTCTAGTTGTTGTACTTCTAGTGGGTATATTTTTCTTCACATCAAACTCATAGTCAATAAATGTGCTTGAGCTTCCAGAATCAACCAAATCAATTGCTGGTATCCCCTTAATCACAATTAAAAGAGAATATTATGTCATCATTCATTCTACCCCCAAAGATGCTACTGAAATGGACATGTGGTTATCTTTTTGCTTGGCAATTGCCATTCTACTTCATCGTTGTCCTCTTCTTCTTCGTTATCAGAGTGTCATTGCAGTTGTATGGCATGTAGAAGGTTTTTCACTTCATTGAATATGTCCATAACTCCAGTTCTTAGGAAAATACCACCATTTTCCCCTTTTTCTACGTTTATATTTCTTAGGTTTTGTTTTGAACTCCTTATTCCCCATAGTCCTATTAGTGGCATTGCTCAGTGAATTTATGCTATTCACACTGAGACTGACCTTCTTGTTGTGAGAAAGGTAAGAAAGTTCTTGCTTTCGAGCAAATCAAAATGCATACCTGAGAGTTGGTGGTTTGTGACACTATATATCACGCTTGATAGTCTCCTTCAATCCACTTATAAATCTTAGTAGAAAGAAACCTTCGGGTAGGTATGGGTGATCCCTTTTCATCAAATACATCCATTATTTGAATTGATCAATGTATAAGTCCACAAAGCTTATTTGCTTCAACTGCTGGCACAAATCCATTGACTCTTCAACTCTTGGGCTAGGAAATCTCTCACACAACAGACTACGGAACTGCTCCCATTCCATCAATTGCAGTTGCAAGTTGCAACTGTTCAACCAAGTTTTTTTCCTGCCTCTAATATGTGCATTGCCCTATTTCCAGCTTGTTCTCATCTTCAATGCCAGCTAAATCAAATATGTCATCATATTCCATGAGCCAAGCTACAATATTTTTTCCTAGAAAAATACAGGTAACTCAATGTTTGGAGTTCTAATATGAGGTTCTTGATTATTCTGGCACTGAACTCTTTGACCATGTGGTGCTACATTTTGTCTCTTCTCCTGTCCCATGGTAGAACTTTGATTACCTTGTTGTTGGGCATTTCTATTGATGTCTTTCACTTGCTCTTTTTGACTCATCGAGGATGGTAAACCTTGGTAAGGGAATTGCTTGTGTTGTTGTGTGTTGTAGTTGGCTGAGTAGTAGCACATATGTACGTTGGTGTAAGTGGAGCAGGTGTGGTATATGGTTGTTGTTTATAAGGATATAGGTAGTATGGCAGTTGCTTTTGGTATCGAGGTTGGTAAGGAAAATTCCTAGGTGCGTTCGGTTGATACATATGTGGGTGGGTTTGAGGATTTGTGATACTTTGGGTATGTTGTTGTATGGAGTAACTTGGTGTAGGATAGGTCAACACATGTGGGATCTATTGTAAAGTTGGATGTTTTAAGCTTTGTTGTGATGATGGCATTGGGGTGAAACGAGGTTGTGGGACTTGGATTGGGCGAGGTTGATAGAAAATTGATGTTGTTGGTGTTGTTGTGTGATTGGGACATGTTAGTAGAGATGATGGAGGTGTAGGTAGGGTTGTATCCATCTCTATAATGGGGTTGAGGTTTGCATTAGGGGTTGGTCGTGTGTTTATTTTGCCGACACTTATTCTGATAGATTGCCCCACTAAGATTGGAATACTGACCGTGGTTTTCATGGTCAACCCAATTTGTGTCACCATCTCAGTAAGCGTTGCGAGGTTACCCTGCAAGGGATCGATTGATTCTTGATGTCGACTGAGCTTCCCAGCAAGATTCAGAACTTACTGCCGTAAGTGTTGGCTAATATGTTCTTTCTCTTCCATCCGAGCTAGCTCTGCTTCCCACTATTCCGCCTCTTCCATATCCTTGTCTAGAGTTTCCTGAGAGCATGTTCGCACTGGCATCATCGCCCCAAAAGTTGGTACATTGAGGATTATAACACGTCGACACAGCGGATTTGGAGCCATGCCCTTTAGATCCACTACCACGAGGGGATTTCACATGTGAATCAAGATGATCTTCACAACCCTTGCTGGCGGAAAATTTTCTCGCCAAGAATGAGATGGCCCTAGATACCAATTGTAGGGATCTTGGATTTACCAAGCTAGTAAACGGGACCGAGATCAATATGTGAGGAGATAAAAAGGGTAAAGTTGCTGGATTTAAGAACTAAAAGTAGATAAAGCAAATACAGTTATAAAGGAAGAACTGGATAAAACTTACGCAGTGTTTGGATGTATCAATCGGGGCTCGGAATTGTCCTTTTGGAAATGGCCCAGCTGAATTCAGTATGAGTTGAACCGTGGAAACCTCCAACCAATTCCACGCCGACCAGTGCCCCTTGTTAATTCTCGTCGGTCGTTACTCGGAAAGGGTCAGAAAGGCACTAGCGCGTACCCCTTCATTCGGGAAAAGGATATTCGATCCCGAGTCGCTCTCGCTCGGATTAGGTGGCCCCACACCACGTTATCTTCGCATCCCAACCACCAGCATGTCTGCTCCAACGCGAGACCAACAACCACCACCACCATTGGATCTGCCCCACCGGAGCACGCACTTGACGCTGCTGCCGGACCCGACATCCACCGTCGTCGGAGACGCCACTAGGGCCGGCACCCTTGAGCCGCTGGACCGGATCCTCGGACCGTGCATGTTCCCCGCGTCCACTCCATCTTCGAAATCGAGTTCCCATCGGAGCTGGCACCTGCCGTCACCGCCGAACCAGACCCGCCGGAGCAGGCAACCGCCGTCCCCGAAAATCGAGCCCCTGCATGAGAGATCACATGAGCCGAAGAAGTATGTTGCAAGGGCCATCGCCGGAGTGGCAAGATCCACCGACGATTCTCCGACGAGAGTCTCAGCCTCCATCTTCGCTGCAGGCGCATCCCCGTGACCTCGAAGTCCATAGTTGGCGTTGCTACGAATGGCACCGGGACGGTGCTGCAAGTGGCTCAAGTTTTTTCTACCATAGGCATGAGGGGGTGCTACCATAGGCATCCGGTGGTAGATGTACCGAGCGGTACTACAAAATGGCATAAAATTTGTGCAACAACCGTCTTGTGTTTTACTTACAATGGTATAATTTTTTTGCTACAAGGTCTCCGATGAGATCTCCGGTGAAGTCGGATTTGTGACAATAAGATATTTTATTTGCTACAACCGTTTAGTGGTTATGCTATAATAGAACAAAGTTTTTGCTACAAGATCTCCGGCAATGTCTCCCGGCCAAAGTCTCCGGCAAGATCGGATTTTGCTACATTAGCACAATTTTTTTCCTACAGAGTCTCCGACAAAGTTTCCATGAGGCGAACTTTTTTTACTACATATAGCAAAATTGGGATAGTTTGTAGCAAAACCTGACCATTTGTATCAAAAATGGGATGAAAGGATGGGACACGAAGATCTGAGCGTTGTTCTGTTTTAATCGGACGGCTGGGACCCGGGATGGAAAGTGGGGACGCCTAGCACTGCCCCTTCGTTCGTCTCGACAGAAGCACGAAGCGAACTCGCACAGGAGCGGAGGAGCAGAGCGCGCGGGCGACAGGAAGGCGGCGTCGGCGGCGGCTCCGGTGAGTCTCCTCTGCATCTCCTCTTCCCCGCCCTAGTACTGCACCCTATTTTCCTTTCCGCGCCCGCATAGCTCGCTGGCGGCGGCCATGGCGTCCTCCCCCTTCCACTGCCCCGCGCCAAACCCTAGATCGAGCTAGGCAGAACGGCGGCCGGAGGGAGGCTTTCTCGAACGGATACTCTAATGTCCGATCCATCCGGTTTCCATCGTATTTCGTTGCTGCGTTGACTTAATAGCAGTTCGTTTCAAATATACATTTAAATCGGGTTTCCAACTGATGCCCAGTAGGAATTCGATCAATCGCTATCAATGTCAGGAGGCAGATCTAGATTCATGGGAACGAGAACCTTTTCGGAGAAGAGTCAAGCGAGGGATAGTGCCCCCACACTAGTTCCGGGCCTGACATTGGCGATCAGGTCAGGATGATTGTAGTTCATAGCGATTGCCCTGCTAATGGAGTTCAAAGGGAACTGTGGATCGGTGTGACTGTCTTTTGCAAAATGAATTTTAGATTATTGTGTCGTAGATCTGGGCATAGCTGGATTGGTGCATAGAACATTGGTTAGGCCAAGAAAAGTCTGAATGGAGCAGCACTTCCAGTCAGGTTGCCATATTACTGTGGAATGTTAATTGTTAAACAACTTAATAGGTTGCACAAGCCAAATGGTATGTGATGATGTAGACCACCTGTATTTCTTTTGCTCCATGGAAGTAGTTTTTATGACACATTCTCGTTAGCACCACCACTTCATCTTGGAAGGATTGGTGTCATGTCATGAAGCTTATTGAGCTACGATTCGTTTCTGCTATTTTGTCCCTTCTCTTGGGATCATAAGTTCGGTATTACTTTATACTTTTGAGTACAGTATGCTGATCATCAATGGTATCATCTTATGATTCTCGACTTCAACTTCTTGCAAAATGCTTTTGAGTACGTTCTCTCTTGTTATCCTGTTCTAATGCATTGTTCTCTGACTGCCTATTCAGCTATTATCATGGCAGCAATGAATAGTGAACTGGGTGGCTTTGCTGGTAGGCCTCCAAATGCACAGACAAATCCTTTTGAAAGTGCCATGTATGGTGCTGGACCTGGACTGATCCGTACTGGACTAGGAGCATATGGAGAGAAATTTCTTGGTTCAAGTTCTGAGTTCATGCAGAGCAATGTATATTTTCATCTTAACACAACTTTCTTTTATCGATAATAATATTTTGAAACTAGACAAGCTAAACCTAACTCGGTTGTTTCAGATTACTCAATATTTGTCCGACCCGCAATACTACTTTCAAGTCAACAGCCAGTATGTGAGGAACAAACTGAAGGTCATCTTGTTCCCTTTCTTTCACAGGGTAAGAGCAGTTGGCACTTATTTTTACTGCAAGATTTGCATACTTTGAACTCTTGTAACATGCATATTGCCTTTATTGTCTTCCTTAAGGGCCACTGGACAAGAATAACTGAGCCAGTTGGAGGAAGGCTATCCTATAAGCCTCCAATTCAGGATATCAATGCACCAGACCTGTACATCCCTTTGATGGCGTTTGGCACCTACATTGTCATTGCTGGATATGCTCTGGGAGTTCTTGGGAGGTAAATACAGTTTAAACCACACCAAGTCTTATATCTGGTGATCATCAAAGGCTTACATCATCTAAATCTGATTTATTCCATGATGCAGATTTACCCCTGAGGCACTGACCCTACAGTTCACAAGAGGTCTAGTTGGCTGGTTTCTACAAGTCGTCCTCATCAGAGGTTTGCTGTACTCCCTGGGCAGTGGTGAAGCGCCACTGCTAGACATTGTGGCATACGCCGGATATGGATTTGCTGGCACATCTCTTGCAATGCTTGCCCGCATCTTCTGGAGCTACTTATACTACTTCATTATGCCATGGTTCTGTCTCTGCACTGGTGTGTTCCTTGTGAAGACCATGAAGAGGGTTCTCCTGGGTGGACCAAGGAGTTACGAGAGGCACCCGAGTCGAAACCACTACTTCCTGCTCTTCCTGGCGGTCGTGCAGTTCCCGATGCTGTTCTGGCTTGGCAACATCAGCGGTTGATCTTTTGTCTTATAGTTGAGCTCGGTGACTTGAATTGGTTTTTGGGAGGATGCTGTGCAGGATAGGCTCGCGGTTAACTTTTCTCGGACAACTTCATAATAGCATACTGCCTAATGCTTAGTCTATTGTGAAGCTGCTAGAGATATACGCGGATAAACAAATGAAAGACGCATGTAACTACCTTTTTATGTTTTCTGTTGGAGGTGACCTATGGCCACTTCAGATGGGATGGAGATGACATGTATGTGTTTCGAGTCCTACCAAATGCAACTTGTTCTAGTGACCTGGTTATTTTTGTTTCTGTCCCCTTGTATTCCTGAAACTACTGCCACATTGATGATGAAGATTACACCCCTGTCTCGAGGTTCCTTGGCTGATGCCAATTTGCTAGATTTTTTTTTTGAGATGCAATTTGCCAGATGTTAACTCAATAACTTGAAAATGGTTTCAATCATTTGTGTCCATTGTTTCCATGTCAGCTGAAAATTGTTTCCAACAGAACTGGATTCTGTTTCTATTAAATCATATTGATCACATTGTTTTAGACAGATTGAAAATTTGGTTAAAAAGAAATGTCAACTTGCTTCCATCGACCTGTGTCTGTGTGAGAAGAAACATTTGCGTGTGAAACAAAGAAGCATTGTTGAACTATATGCAACAAAACTTCTGCAAGGTAGCACTGTAAACGAGAATCAAAAGTACTCCCTCTGTTTCAAAATGCTTTGACGTCGTTTTAGTTCAAATTTTGAACTAAAATGGAGGAAATAGCATGGATGGTACTAGCATCGGTGCGATCTTGAAAACTAGACCCAAAAAAATGTCATCGGTCAGGTGAGCATGAGACACTACTCTTTTGCTCCTCTCGTTTCGTCTCGTCTTCCTCAGAGTGGTCAATCTCCAGCAGCCGGTCCCCGTTCCCTGGCTCGCCTCGCCGCCGGTGGAGGTGCTGCTCATGTCCCCCTCCTCCTCCGCCCCCTCTCCCTCTCCTCCTTCCCCGCGGTTGCGCGACTTCTCCGTCCGTCCGCCGGCGCGCTGCAGCTGGTCGTTCTCTGCTCGCGCCCCCTCCCTCTCCTCCTCCTCCCTACCCCTATTTCGGCCGAAACCTGAGATGCTATTGTATTTCTTCCGTTTACGGAAATCCGAGCTAGGATTTGAGCTGTATTTGTTTTTTTTCTTCAACAACAGCTGTATTGATATTGTGGCTAAAACGTGAGACGCCGAGGATTACTGTGCTGGTATATTACTACACAGTATATTGTTGCTGCTGGCCTATTCTGTGTGATGAACAAGTGCTGCTACTTGTTGTTGTTGCTGCTGCTGCATATATCAAAATGTTGTTGCTGTCTATTGTAACTTGGCTAGGCCTTTGTATGTTGACTAGTTGCTAGCTCAGTTAAAAATGATCCCGTGCTAAATCGGTGAATAGGACGCTGGTCAGTGGCGGCGCTAGATACATGTAAGAATAGCCTAACTTGGGAGTTTCATTCATGGTCACCGAACTTCACGGTGACGTGTCAATTTTACTTTCTCGTAACCCATAAGAACTAGATTCTTATTCGATGATAGTTCTGTTTTTGTTTGTATTCCAATAAAACTGTACTTGCTGTGCATTGGTTTAGTTGTAGTAACTGGCTTTTTAAAATGATCTATAGCAATTAGTGGAACCATGTTGAAATTAAATGACAGTAAACACAGGTACTTTTTTTTCAAACGAAAGTGGATATACTCGTATGGAAGATACGCTTTTATCTTGTGCAATACCTAAAGAGCAATGCTTTGATCAGGAATGTTTTTGTCTTGACTGAAAAATTCTACTACAATTATGCATAAGGTGCCTATTAAGTCGACTTTCTGCATTTCCTTCGACTGATCCCCTACTGTGACCTTACCCAGTCAACTTTCTGCATTTCCTATTAAGTCTATGTCCCCCATGTCGATCTCCTTACAACCCTTCACTGCAAATTCACCAACCAAATATTCCTTAAGGTATTTTGTTTTCTGATGGATATGTATTTAATTTATTGGCTTCCACTGATTTTTATCATCTCATATCTCTTCTTTTGTATTTAGTTTTAACTCTATTTCTTATTTATTGGCATTAGGATCACTAATGTGAGTTATTCCCGTGATTTTATCAAGTTGTGTCCAAGTGGAAGAAATAGTGGACACTGGGCCACAAGTTTCAGACCAAATTCTGCAATTAGGTCTGAAACCACTGGAGGACATGATTGTACTGTTGGAGAGAATGATGGTGTGATCATAGTCGATCATGGGTCACGTCGACATGAATCCAATCTCATGCTAAGTAATGGACTGATTATTTTTCTCAGTTTCTGGTGTTTGTTATGGCACTTATGTTCATTAATTTTTCTTCAAAATTGTAGATGATTTTGTTAGCATGTTCAGGGAAAGGACCTGCTACAATATTGTTGAACCTGCTCATATGGTATGTTTATTGCTTGTTGCATGTTTCTGAAATTGTATTTATTGAATAGGGAGGTGCAAAACTGCAAATTATGAATTATTAAGCTTTGCTTGAAGTTTCTAGCTCTCTTGAAAATTTCTTAGTACTCCCTCCGATCCAAATTATTGTTCTCGGATTTGTCTAGATTCGGATGTATCTAGTCATGTTTTAGTGCTAGATACATCCGAATCTAGAAAAATATGAGAACATTAATTTGGATCGGCGGGAGTGTCAAATTGACAGTTGCTTTCATCATTTGGCAGCCAATCCAATATTTTTTGAGGAAAAACAGCTGATCATTATATCAACTTGTAATTGGATTTTAAAGTTATACACAGTAATTCTCGGTTAAATTATCGTGTCTGTCTTTGAGCATGTTTAGGATGCATACTGAGTAGTTATCTTTAATTATCACTTCCAATATGTCAATTTTAAATTCAAATGGAGTGGAGACTACTTTTTGTGCTATTGCCTTGCACCTTGTACTGGTTAACTCACAAGGCGTCACGCAGTAGTTATGTACTCAGTGAGTTCATGTGTATCTACCTATGGAAATTTGTATAACCGTTCCACTTGGTTTACGGTTTACCCATAGGTCACATGAAAATACACATGCAGCTCTAGACTGTAGTATATGTTTCCATTTAACTTGTATTGAAAGCTTTATGTTTTAAATAAATACTGTTATATATCCATGATCCATCGCCCTGCTCTGTTGCATGTTGCTAGCACATATTTTACTCCTTGCAATGGGCTGTATCAGATCGTATACCATGTCGTAGCCAATTTCAGTGTGTGAATGAATAACTCGGAATGTGGAGAGAGGACTGAAAAGAGATGGTAACTTTCATACTTAAGTAATGAACATCATAACCAGACCAGTAGAAATGAGATTTCTTTGTTTCATTAGTACCATGTTTTTCTTCTTTTCAACAGAAACATGTAGGACCAGATAAATAATGTGACTTTGAGTTAGTATAAAGATGTAGCATTCCTATTATTGCATGTTGAAGACGAAGTGAAACAATCGATGACAGGCATTCTGTTCTCTTTGTAATTATTATCTATTTGGAGTGTCCATGTACAATTGGTTAGCTTGTAAATTTGTGTTTCACTCAGTCAAAATATAAGGCATGCGTTTACTTTGGACATCTTATTATAATGTTGCATATACTGAGTTCGCCATCTGGGTTGAGTAACACAAAATAGTATAATATTTTATTTTATTACAATATTTACAGAGGGGAAATCGAGATAAATCAGTGAAACTAACTTCATAAAAGTGCAGTACAGTCAAATCCCAGATGCAGGCCTTCATACAGACTAAAGCTGTATGCTTTTGTTAATGAGGGATAATTTAGTATCTTTTTAGTAATTCGTCTTCTATGCTTATTTTGCTTGAAATCTCTCGGAAATATGAATTACTAATTTACTATTACCAAAATCTCTTTGATATTTATTTCTTCATTCTCAAATTGCTGTGTCATATCACTGTCAGTTCTTACCTCTATGATTGGGGATATTTTTCACTTCGTGATGCACGGAGTTGCTAAATTTGTGCTTTTGACAAAATGAAGGAGTTGGCTGAGCCTAGTATCAAGGAAGCATTTGGAAAATGTGTGCAGCAGGGAGCATCTCGCATTATTTTCAGTCCATATTTCCTTTCCCCTGGACGACACTGGAACAAAGTATGTTCTCGGATTTCTTTTCAGATTGGTAGTTCTGAAAATGTGTACTCCCTCCGATTCAAAATATAAGATGTTTTAGCTTTGTGAAAGGAGTGTATCTAGACCCCTTTTAGTGTGTAGGTTCATGCAGGTTTGGAGTGAACCTACAAACTAAAAGGGGTCTAGATACACTCATTTCCCAAAGCTAAAACATCTTATATTTTGAAACGGAGGTAGTACTGAAGATGGCAGCAGCGTCTATCTTCTATTTTATTGTTTATATGGCTACAGTAAGATACGAGTTCTCATAGAATTTGGCACTTTTTTTTTCTCAGGATATCCCTTCTTTAGCATCAGAAGCCTCAAAAGAGCACTCAAATGTGCCTTACATCATCACTGCTCCTCTTGGTTTACATGAGCTTATGGTGGTATGTTCTCAGTAATTCTCCTCTAGATTGTTTCTGTCACAGTAAATAATATTGACTAGTCCATGTTTTACAATATATTTTTATTTGGTGGTATGGTATTTACCGATACAAATAAAAATAATGTGGTATTTACCCTACCAAAGAGAGTTTTGCGGAAAAATATAATATTGACCCAATGTACCGTATGAATATCGATTCATATCATCCAACGCAGTTTTCTTTTTATACAAGAGGCAAGGGCTATTGTTGATAGCAACTAAAAATAAAATAGTTTATGAGCTCCTTTGTCAGTACATTACCATAGTATATCAGTTATCAATTGCACAGAAAAACTTGTTTTGCAGGATATTGTGAATGATCGCATCAAGTACTGCCTGAGGCACGTTGCGGGTGATGTCGATGAGTGTACTGTATGTGCCGGGACTGGAAAGTGCCGCTTCTACTATTGATTGGCGGAAACATGGGAGGCTACTTGGCTCTACAGTCTAATCTAAATAATTTTATCAATTTTAGTTCAACCTACCTTATTTTCACAAATCGGCAGCTCAAATGCCTGAGATTCTTAGTTTGACCTTGTGCAAATTAATCTGTGTTCCCTGCAAATACACAAGCAAATCCTTACTGTGACTTCCTTGTATGTTCCTTGACCTGGAACCATCCATGCTGGACTTGGAGCTTATGGAGACTCCAAGTTTGTTGGTTCAAGTTCTGAGCTTATGAAGAGCAATGTAAATTTGCAACTTTATTCAATTTCCTTTTACATATAATATTTAGAGAAGTGGCAAAGCTAAACCCTCATTCGATATACCCTCAATATTGCCTTCAAGCCAGCAGCCAGCCAGTATGTGAGGAACAAACTGAAGGTCATATTGTTTCCTTCCTTGCAGAGTGAGTTTTGCTGACAGTTGTTTCCCTGCAAGAATTGCATACAGTGAAGTCTCATAACATGCATGTGTTCCTTCATTGTTTTCCTTAAGGGCCATTGACAAGAATAACTGAACCAGCACGAGGAAGGCTATCCGCCAATTCAGGATACCAATGCACCTGAGCACATCTCTTTGATGCCGTTTGGTACCCCTTACATTGGCATTGCCGTCGGAAGGTAAATACAATATGAACCACCCGATGTCTAGTAATCTGGAAATAGAGGATAATTTCTGCTAGCAGCGTAATAACCACGGCACCTTATACATGATTAAATCATCTAAACATGATCTGTTCCGTGATACAGTTCACAAGAGGTTTGGTTGTTAGTTTCGAGTGTAGACCAAAGAGTTGAGATGGCTACTTTCTGGCGGTTGTGCAGTTCCAGGCTTTTGTGGCACCGCAACGTCAGTGGCTCATCTTCCATTTTATGGTTGACATGATTGATTTACTTGGTGCTTAGGCTATGGTGAAGTCCCTCGATTTCTGGATAAGCAGATGAAAGCGCTGTTTCCTTGGTCACTTTGGATAAAAATGGAGATGAATTGCTACTCCCCCCATCTACAACGGTTTAAAACCTGTGATGTGCCGTTTTGATTCCTGAAGATGTTGCATTTCTCTTTTCAAAATTTGCCTAGGATAGAATATTTTAGTTCGAATTGTGGGACCCCTCCTCTAGAGGAGAGAACCCTTCAAAAATAAGCGTATGCTGCTTATTGTAGCGTGCACACGGTATTCTTTAGTAAAAGGCGAAAGAATAGTTCGCTTTGTGCTCACCACGCAGCTGCGTGCCTTTCACATCGCGGCCTGTGCGCTTTCTTATAGAGCTGCTGGCGATCGCTCCTGTCTACCCAAGCGATGTGGGACTAAAGCCAGAGAGCCGATCGAACGTGAGCCTTCAGCCCTTCACGGTGGTGCTCGCGGGCCTTGTGACTACGACAAACTATTGGGCCTGGGCCTCCAGGTTGGTGAAATCCAGACTGGTTGGCTTCATTCGACGACTTTGAGCGTGCTGATAGTGCTAAGACAAAATGTTTGAACGTGGTAATGAAATCCTGAAAATGTAATGGTCGCAAAATTTTAAAAGTAGTTAAAATGGTAAAACTAGATTCTAGTTCTTTTACAGCAATCACACGAGATCAATTTATCATGTCATTGTGTTTCTTATGACGTTTCAACCTGGGGGAAAATTGCTTTATTGTTTCGAAAGTAAATCAAAGACAAAAGGGAATTGATGAGGAACACTACCTCCTCACATCAAAATCAAAACAAAAAAATGAAATAATTTGACATAGCTCGCTATCCTTCTCGCTGCACCGGCCCGGGTGCATTTCCCCTCATCGAGCTAGCGGCGTAGCTCTGGATATACTCTAGCAGCAGCCGCCTAGTCCATGAAGAAACTATGTTCTCTAAGCAAGGGAGGAGCTTCTTTCTTCAGTGCTCGTGCTTTCCCATTGTATGCTTGAGTTGTAGTTCTTGGCTGGCTGTTGATCTAGGCAGCATGAATTTGGCACTGTTTTTTCTCGGGATATATCCCTTCTTTAGCATAAGAAGTGTATAATTGCGGAAATATTACTTGTATTGATTTAAGCCCCATGTGGCTGCTTTTATAGGGTACAAGACTTGGACTCCAAGAAGCCAAGAGATAAATCTAGACTAGACGGACACACGCGCTTTGCCGCGTCGCCTGCAGTCCGTTGGATATCGTGTGGCACACCACATTGCATCTATTGTTAGTCATATCATAATGTTTAGTTTTTCAATTTTCTGTTTAGATAGAAAGCAACAATCTGTCACCAAAGCTTTGCATGGAAACCTTAGTCGTCAATTTTAGTCCCAATACAGTATTGTTTAGAAAATCATCTTGAATGTGTTACTGCTTTCACACACACCATTAACTCCTCAACCAAGGCATACCCAAAGAATCAGTAAGATGGTCATGGAGATCAGCACATACAATATTATTAGTCATGGTTGTTCCTTTGTACCACCATTCAACGAAATAATACTATGTGTATGAGACAGTTCTCTCTTAAAGAACTTAGACGATGCCAGGAACATGATTAGCCTCAAAATATAAGCTTTAACAACTATTTACTGGACTAATCCATGACATCATAAATAATCATTTGCATGCCCATGCTAGCAGTGGAAATACAAACAATAATATTCTAGCATGGCCACTTCATCCCAAGGAGTAGAAAGAGCGTGAGTATTACCCCTCCTTTTTCTCTTTGCCTAATTTATACTTGATGCCAACGGTAAAACCCTTATCTGTATATGGAAAGAGAAATAATAAAACCCTTATTTGTATATGGAAAGAGAAACAGATAATTCGCAGAAATTAGGATTTAAAAGAGAAACGTCTTAAGAAACCCAGAGGCAATTTCCACTATAAGAACAGCAAGCCCATAAGTAATAGGCAAAGAATATAGACTATTATGATCACTTCCCTCATAACTAATTAATTGCATGGAAACCAGTGGAGCAATTGGGACAGTAACCTCCAACGAACCATCCGATTTTTTTTTTTACTAAAGGGTTCCAAAATTCGAGCCCACAAAAAGATATTTCCCACGATGCTGGATCAGCCTATTCCTTACCATCACCGCCATTACTGAAAGCATCCGTCCTTTTCTGTATATATCCACCAAGAATCTAAAATATATAATTGAGAAAACTAAGTAGACTGACTATCCGTTGGCAGCAATGGTACCTCATCCTCATAGAGCGGGGAGGTCGACCCAAGAGAGAAAAATGATGGTTGCACGGGAAAAAGGCACATGACAACGACGCATAAGGAGGAGAAATTCGTGTGGTTCCTTGCCTTTGGACGGGGGAGTCAACGGGCAAGAAGGCGACACATAGGAGAAGTCGCATGAAGGAAGGCGGCGACGGTCAGAAACCCTCGAACGTGACACTTTGGAGAAAATAGAGAGGAGAGAAGGGCGTCGATTTGGCTCCTGTCCACCGTGGAGGACCTTAATTTTTTGAAATGTTCAAAATTAAATATTCAAAAAATCCAAAAAATATCAGAATGTAGATAATGATTTATAATACGTTCATGCAAAAAATCATGTGAAAATACATTATATTTTGGCCACATCAAAAAAGAGAAAAATTTAGATCTAGATGTGAACATTGTAATTTTGAATGGACATCCGTTTCCCAAAATTTGTCATTTGTATTTTTTGCTGTGTCGGAAATACAAATTATTTTTCATTGAAAGTTTACATACTTGTATTTCGTATTGTATTTCGTATTGTTGGCTACACGAATATATTTATTTCCAAAATATTTGAAGCTTTTTAAAAAAATTAAAAATTCTTCCATGAAGGACCAGATCGGTGCAGCAGTGTGAGTACAGGCCATGAGAGTGTTTTTTTACTATCCGGAAATACACCTAGACACTCGTCCGTGGGCCAAAGTTGAACGAACCAGCTACAAAACATGACGAGTGGAAAAGAAAAAGAACCAATTGACTGCCAAAGTATGACATCAGCTCAAATCTTATGGTCCTAAACACATGTGCGCCAGGAGTGGCCTCATCACGTGGTGGGTAGCAACCAGGCTTAAGCCTTTATATAATGTAGCACTCCTAATTTTCATGATATTTACTCTCTTTTCTCTAGGGCAACTCATCTTCTCCCGGCCCTCTTGCCGCCTGTGGAGCCGTGGCCTTGGGCAGACCGATACTACTCATTTTCTTCACCTCTTGCGGCCGATATGGTGCTAGACTTACCTTGTTTGACTTAAATGGAAAGTATTCAGTAGATGTTGGCATGTATGTGGGGGATATTGGACTGTAAGTCGGGGATGTCAGCATGTATGTAGGGAGAAATGGGTTATATGTCAGCAATGTCGGACTATATGAAGGGAATGATGGAAATTTCGAATATGCATTGTTGGATCTATTGTTCAACTCATCAGCGGCCTTGCCAAATTTTGTTTTTGTTGTGGTGTACCGGAACGGGGCAGGAGATGGATCACCACGCCTGTATCATTGCTAGGATCGACGACATGTCCTGCAAAGATGACTACATCTGACCCCTCCTTCATGATGAAGTAGGCAAACGGGTGATCGGTGACGAAATCCACTCTGCGTGCCCCATCTCGGCCGCACGTCAGACTATAAGAAAATGCCATGGTGATAGCCGTAGCTCTGGTTCCTTCCTCGTTGACCTTGATGACTGCCTGCAGGATGACGTCTTGCACGTGGACCGACATGCCGAAGCAGTCGTCCTCAAGCATCTCAGAGAGGTCGACCTCTGGAGTGAAAGGCAGCCGGAGTCTGATATGTCCAAAACGTATCTACTTTTCCGAACACTTTTGCTATTGTTTTTTCTCTAAACTTGTGTGATTGGATGCAACTAACACGGACTGACGCTGTTTTCAGCAGAATTACCTTGTGTCTAGTTTTTGTGCAGAAAATTAACTATTAGGAAAAATCCCGGAAAATATGCCAAAAATCATATTTCGCCAGAAGACTCACGGAGCCAGAATACGAGACAAAGGGGGCTGGGCCCAGGCCACACCACCTGGCCGCGCGGGCTAGGCCTGGCCGCGCAGGGGGTGGTCTGGCCGCCCCAGACACGCCCTCGGTCTCCCTCTTCGCCTATAAGTTGCCTTCTAACCTAAAAACTCAGGGGGGTCGACGTTTTTCCAGAAAGAGTTCCGCTCCGCCGCCACCACCAGATTCCACGATTCAGAACCAGAAACTCCATTCTGGCACCCTGCCGGGACGGGGAATTAGAGGAGATCATCATCACCATCTCTTCTCCATCGACCATCAATGTTTCCCCCATCTATGAGTGAGTAATCCCCCGCTGTAGGCTATGAGGATGGTAGGGATTGGATGAGATCGTTCATGTAATGGCATCGGATTGTTAGGGCATGGTGCCTAGTATCTACTATTAGTATTTTTGACTTTGTTGCGCTTGTTATGCTTAATGCTTGTCACTAGGGCCCGAGTGCCATGATTTCAGATCTGAACATGTTATTGATTCATTATGATAGTATTGTTTATGGTCTTACCTACAAGTTGTATACAAACGTTGTTGTCCGGAACCAATGGCCCCGAAGTGACAGAAATCAGGATAACCGGAGGGAATGGCTTTGATGTGAGGATCACATGTGTTCACGGAGTGTTAATGCTTTGCTCCGGTGCTCTATTAAAAGGAGCACCTTAATTGACAGTAGTTCCCTTGAGGCCCCACTGCAAACGGGCTGGCAAGACAAAAGATGTTGTGCAAGTTCTCATTGCGAGCATGTATGACTATATGGAACACATGCCTAGGATTATCTAGTACTTGGGTGATTTATCTTATTTATCTGCAAATGCCCTATGTTCTGATTGCTATGTGAATTGTCCTGTCCATGCAACGTCCGTCCATCCATCCCTATGCCTACCGCGCTCTAATCCTACTATTTACTGCAATTCTTACTACTGTCTTTACTTTACTACTGTTGTTACTTTACTATTCCTACTACAAAACTGTTGCTACTGATAAACTACTGTGAGCAAGATTGTTTCCAGGTGCAGCTGAATTGACAACTTAGTTGTTAAGGCTTATAAATATTCTTTGGCCCCCCTTGTGTCGAATCAATAAATTAGGTTTCACTTCCCTCGAAAATACTGCGATACACCCCCTATACTTGTGGGTCATCAAGACTATTTTCGGGCGCCGTTGTCGGGGAGCATAGCTTTATTTATCAAGTCCACTTGGAATCATTATTGTTCGCTGCCATCCATCCATCATGGGTAAGTCTCGTGATGGCAAGGTTCCTATTTTACCATCCACTACAAGAAGAGCAGTTACGAACACCTCTGTTGCTCTTGATTCACCATTTGTTATGAGTAAGTTCCTTACACCACCACATACACATGCTACACACACTGCTACTACTGCTGAATCTGAAACTTCTGATACTTATGATGCTGCTTCTACTGTGCTTGATAAGAGTGGTTCATTAGGTCCTTTCCTAGATGCTACGATTGCTAGAACTATAGTTGGAAATACTGAAACTCCTAATGAAGACACTACTACACATGTTAGTTCACCTGAGTCTAGAGAGAGCTATGATATTGAAGACGGTTATATTGAGATGACCGATAAATTTATTAAAGAATGTCAAAACACCCATGATAGGAGTGCTGCTAAGAGTCTCCTTGAGAGGCGTACTATTAAACCCAAATTGTCTCCTAATGCTAAGTTTGCTGCATCTCCCATAAACATTAAAGATAAGGATTACGATTTCTCTCTTGATCTATCTTACATAGTTATTGTTGAGAAAGAACCTTTTTGTGGGACTAAGAATGAAATTGCGGTAGCACATATGACTGAGCTTTCTACCATGAGTGGCCTGTTTTCTGATGATATTAAGATGCGCACCTACTTTGTTGCTAAAATTTTCCCTTTTTCACTGAAAGGAGAAGCTAAAACTTGGTTTAGTAATTTACCTCCTGGATCTATTGATAGCCCTGATTGCTTGATTAGTAGTTTCCTGCAGAAATATTTTCCTCCTAGTGCTAGACATGCTATTTTGCAGGAACTTTTTGATTTTAAATAGGGAGAAAAAGAGATATTGCCTGAATCATGGGCAAGGTTTTGTGCTTTGATTCATGCACAAGCTGGATGTCCATTACCTAAGAATGAGCTTCTTGATATATTTTATAATGGACTAACTGAAGAATCTAGGACATACCTAGATAGTTGTGTTGATTATGTTTTTAGGAATAGGACTCCCAAGGAAGCTGAGGGATTAATGGCTAAAATAAGCAAGAATTATGAAGATTGGACTCCTCCTGAACCAGCTATACCTGAAACAATTATACCTGAACCAGCTATACCGGCGCCTATACCATCTAATGGAAAACTCTAGAGCTATTGTTGAGTTGAAGGATATTGTGGAAAGAACCTCTAATGATGTTAAAATGCTTGTTAAACATTTTCAAATGGCTCAAACTCAAATAGATCAACTTATTAAAGTGCAAAAAGACTTGCTAGTTAATGCTGCTAAAGAAAAACATGCTTATGAAATTAGAACTAGAAATGGTGCTGCTACCCAGGATCCTCTATATCCTGAGGGGCATCCCAAAAGAATTGAGCAGGATTCTCAACAAGCTGAAAATAGTGGCACTACTCGTAAGAAAAGGAAAAAGAAACATAAAACTATTGTAGAACCCTCTGAACCTGCTAAAGATCCTAATAGTATATCTCTCTCTAATGCTGAAACTGAAAGTGGTAATGAAGAAAATGATGTTCCTGATAAAGAAAGAGTTGAAGAAGAACCTGAAAATCACACTAAGAATAATAAATACACTAAAGAAGATTTTGTTACTAAGAAACATGGTAGTGAAAGAGAGCCTTGGGTCCAAAAACCTATGCCTTTCCCTGATAAGAAACACAAGTCAAAGGAAGATGAACACTGATGGCTCAGTATTGATGTAGAGCTCGTTGGGAACCCCAAGAGGAAGGTATGATGAGCACAGCAGCAAGTTTCCCTCAGTTATGAAACCAAGGTTTAATCGAACCAGTAGGAGCAAGGAAACATCCCAAAGGTGTTGCTAGCTGAGCCTTGGCAGGGCGCACTACCGGTGCTAGTAGCAACATGGAGACCTGCACAACACAACCACAAAACTTTGTCCCCAACTTGCGATGAGGTTGTCAATCTCACCGGTTTTGCTAAAAACAAAGGATTAAACGTATCGAATGGAAAGAAGTAATAGTTTGTAGAAAGTAAACACAAAGCAGTAAACAGTTTGTAGATTGTATGTAAAAGAAAGGACCGGGATCCATAGTTCACTAGAGGTGGCTCTCCTTAAGATAGATAACATGCTGGGTGAACAAATTACAGCGGGGCAATTGACAAACATCGAGAAAGCAATACATGCATATACTAATCATCTTGACTCCTTTAGAACTTGATTGGGCATTACAATATTATACATAGACCGCCATCCAACTGCATCTATGACTAATAATCCACCTTCAGGTTATCATCCGAACCCCCTCCAGTATTAAGTTACAAGCAACAGATTATTGCTTTACGAATTGCGTGTAAAGTAAACAATACGATTATTCTATGAACAAAGGATTGTTGTTTTCTCCCTAGTAGCAATAACACATCTAGTACCTTAGAGATTTCTATCAATTCCCCAGATTACCAGAGGCATGAACCCACTATCGAGCATAAATACAAACTCTTGGAGTTGCTACCATCTACTTGGCCAAGATAGCTACTAACAACGGAAAGCATGCAAGATCACAAATAACAAAGACATGATAGAATCAATAATCAATCTGAAATAGCATCTCAATATCCATCGGATCCCCGCAAACACAACATGTAGAATTACAAATAGATGATCTTGATCATGAATGGAGCTCACACGATCTAGACATGAAAGCACAAAGGAGAAGAACCAACCATCTAGCTACTACATGGACCCGTAGTCCAAAGATGAACTGCTCATGCATCACACCGGAGGCTTGCATGATGATGAAGAAGGCCTCCAGGGTGAATTCCCCTCTCTGGCAGGGTGCTGGGAAGAGCTTCAGATCCCTCCCGATCTAGGGATGGAGATGACGACGGCTACAGACTCTTTCGTGGATTTTTGATCGGGTACTTAGGGTTTTCGTCCCGAGGGCAATATATAGGCGGAAGGAGAGGCCGAGGGGGTGCTGGGGTCGGCCAGACCACCCCCTGGCGTGGGCTAGGCCTGGCCGCGCGGCCAGGTGGTGTGGCCGGCCCCCAGCCCTTCTCTGTCTCATATTCTGGCATCTGATGACTTCCAGAAAAATAGGCACTTTGGCTTTTGTCTCGTCCAATTCCGAGAATATTTATTTTCTGACTTTTCTGGAACCAAAAACAGCAGAAAACAGGCAGCTGGCACTGTGGCTCTTGTTAATAGGTTAGTCCAAGAAATCATATGAAAAGTACTCCAAAGTGTGGACAAAACACAAGAAAGTAGATAAAACTAAGCATGAAACATCAAAAATTATAGATACATTTGCAATGTATCAACATCCCCAAGCTTAACTCCTGCTCATCCTCGAGTAGGTAAGTGATAAAAACAAAGAATAATTTTTGAGGTGACATGCACCATCAAAGATTTGATCAAAGTATTTGTAAAACATTCAAAGCTGGGATCATAGTACTTCAATCATAACATGAAAGACAAAGTTCTAGAAATAAGACAAAGAAACTATGATGCAACATGAAAAGACACAAACAAAAGATTCATGAATAACAATGCTTTGCAAGACGTTTGTTTGTTTCACATAAAGAAAATATAGCATAATAGTATTCAGCTTGTCCCTCATAGAGTAGCAAATATAAATGCATAGGACACCTTCAAAGTTCATAAGAGTGACTAGATACAAATAGTTTAAAACAAGCAATATCAAGTTATGCATCAATCAACTAGTCTTGGGACAATGCACATAGAACTAAGAATGGCCACTATGCTCTCAAAGTAGGTGCATAAAAATAGAAGGTGGAGACTCAATATAATGGTGGAAGAAAGGCCTTCATAGAAGGAAGTAGGGATTCAAGTCTCATAAAGAGCTTCCAAAAATTATGGTACTTAATAGCTTTCAACTCTCATTGCCCCTATCATAAGCATCCTGAAGTGATTAAGGTTAAAGTGAACAAACTATGGTGTACATGCTTGGCGAAGTATAAGTTAGAAATCTCATGTCCCTTGTATACGAGGGCCGCTCCTCATGCTACTCAAGTTTAGTCACCGGTAAGTTCTTGTCATCGTAAGTACATGTGTATCATAGAGAACCGCCAACGAGGTACCCCTTGCCCGATGATACGGAAGAATCCCCATATCAAAATGACAAGGCAAGCAGACAACAAGCATCTCAGCAATCTTCTTATTTACCATGGGAATATGGTGCTTTTTTCTCTCTTTCCTCTTTTCATAATATCTTTTTTTTCTTTTTCTCTTTTTTCTCAGTATAGGACTCTTTTTCTTATAATAAGAATGCTTCATAGACAGCTCATTATGGTTACACTGCAGGTTTCCACCATGTCAGCATGGATTAGACTAGCGGCCCAGGCGTTTCTCTAACATATATACATAACTCCATGGACTTACGAGCTCCCCTTTCATTTCACACTGACGACATCCATATACAAAAGAGCATGATATCAACTAGGTACAAGTACCAAGTGCAATGTTGAAAGCGTTCCCCATGACAACATGGTTCCGCTAATTCCCAACAAATAAGTGCAAGCATATACAACATAGACGACACAATGGTTCAAGTTTATTAAGGGCAAGAAAAGTAAAGTGTGCCATCAAGTTCGTGAGAGCTTTAATCACTAGTTTTCTCATAACTAGTTTTATTCGGAAGGTAAACAAAAGCATGAATATACTTGGAATAGCATATGCTAGTAGGTAGGTATGGTGGACTCTTTGGAATAACTTGGTTTAGGGAGTTGGATGCATGAGTGGAACTCATACTTGGTTGTGGAGGCTAGCAAAAGACTGGGAGCGACAAACTAAGAGAGCAATAATGGCCATAATCATGCAGAGCGACAAAACATCATTGATCAAAGCATAAAGTGATACTACAAGTTGAAAACTAAATGATCATAAAGGCTTAGGTGACTTGAGATAGTCATAACATGGTGTGAGCATGCGCCAAGTCAACCCAAATAAAGCATCAAAGGAGAATACCACAATACTATGCTTTAATATGCTAAAACAACGCATGATTCATCCAAGGCACATTAAGCAATCTCAATTGTTTATAACAAGTCATGCTACAACAAAAAATACTAAGCATAAAGCCAAAACAATATCAAGCATGGCATGACAAAGCATAGGCCACCATCAAAAACAAGCTTTTTTACCACATAAGCATGAACTTTCCTACTCTTTTCCAAACCAAACCAAACTATTTGAAAACCAATGTATGAAAAAGGGGGTCCAACCAATTTATTCAGAAAATAAAACTAAGCAAACGAAAAACCAAAACGAAAACAAAAAAGAAGACGCTCTAAGAACAACACAACTATGCATGAAACAATAAAAATGAAGCGTTTGGAAGAAACCTGGGATTTTTATTGATGAAGAAGGGGATGCCTTGGGCATCCCCAAGCTTTGACGCTTGTACTTCTTGGATATTTCTTGGGCTGACACGCGTGGCATCCCCAAGCTTGAGATTTAGTCCATCCTTCATCTCATTACTCATTCCTTCCATACACCTGAAATTTTTTCTTCATACAAAACTTCACACAATCTTTATTAGCAACATTAGTGCACTCAAGATAAATAAGTCTTAAGGTTCAATTATAACACCAAATAAACTTCCATTAGAACACTAGCTACTGAAGCACTTCCCTCAAAAACTCAATTCCCCAAAAGAACTCAAAAAGGAACCAACAAGAAGCAAATGCACAAAATGGCAGAAATCTGTCAAAACAGACCAGCAGGTAAAAACGAATTTTTTAGAAGACCTTCTGTTGATCAAATAAAAAAGTGTTGAACTAAAGGAAGTTAGATAACAACCTGGGGCAGAAGCACAAAAATTCACGCCTCAAAAAGATGTTCAGAGATTTTACACGAATTTTTACGGTGAAGCACAGAAATCTGTTTCGGGACAGCAACTTTCCCAATCATTACTTCACTCTCATTAGAGGTTACTCTTGGCACAAAAAGCAAATAAAAAGGATAAGGAGCGGTTATTACTGAATTAATAACTTCTAAGACTCATCTAAAACTTTTGGGATATCTCCCAATAAGTACTTTTCTTTAACGCCTTTAAGTTAGGCATAAGAAGCAAGAAAGAATCAAGTGTTCTCAAATGAAGAAGCATTAAAACCAAATTTCTTGCCCTGACCTCTCTTACTTTTATTCTTAACCTTGGGGAAAATATGATTGTTTGGTGGAGAAGAAAGGTGCATGGTCCCCTTTCCCACATCTATTATTGCTCCAAGGAGTTCTAATAGGGACCTTCCAAGTGTAATTTGTCCTTTTCCTGCACATTCAATAACAAGATAATTAGTAGAAATCATTTTCCCAAAGATCTTTGTAAACACTCCTTCAGCTATTCCAATAGGTAATATGGTAGCATTATTAGCAAGAGATATTTATTTTCCTCCTTCAGTAAGCCCCCAAAGATTCAAAGATTCATAAATATCTTTGGGCATAGACAAAATTCAGACATGATATCACAGCGAGCTTGAAAAGTTTTAGTATTTATATCAATCTTTACTGTGGGGAGCCACTTTGATGGTTCAGAATTTATTGGAACATAATCATGATGCTCCCTAAGCGCATTATAGCAATCTTTCAATCTAGAAGTGCTGGTCTCAAGAGTGTTTAATCTAGCAAATATGCTTGCAAAAGAAATATCAGTTTTGCTAGGCAAGTTGTAAGTAAGGATCAATTTCTTTATAGCATTAATAGCATCATCCTCATTACATTGGAGGAAATCTCCTCCCACAACAGCATCTAAAGCATATCTAGAGAAAAGAGCAATTCCAAGGTAAAGACTGCTAAGAAACAAGCTTTGAGTCATTTTAGGCTCAGTTTTTTCATGTAGATCAGAGATTCTAGACCAAGCTTCCTTGAAGCTTTCCTCAATTCCTTGTTTAAAAGTGAAAATCATTTCCTCGGGTGACATAGTGATTGGAGCAAGGCTAGACATAGTGGCAACTTAAAATAGGAACTATTTTTTTTTGTGTTTTCAAATAAGAAAGCAAACTAGTAAAACTATTTTTTTGTGTGTTTTTGATAAAGAAACAAGCAAACAAAGCAAAAATAAACTAAGCAAAACAAAAATAACAAAGTAAAGAGATTGGTTATGAGGGACCCCCCTTGTGAAGATGTCCTTGACTCCCTGGCAACGGCGCCAGAAAAGTGCTTGATGGCTCAGTATTGATGTAGAGCTCGTTGGGAACCCCAAGAGGAAGGTATGATGAGCACATCGGCAAGTTTCCCTCAGTTATGAAACCAAGGTTTAATCGAACCAGTAGGAGCAAGGAAACACCCCAAAGGTGTTGCTAGCTGAGCCTTGGCAAGGCGCACTACCGGTGCTAGTAGCAACGTGGAGACCTGCACAACACAACCACAGAACTTTGTCCCCAACATGCAATGAGGTTGTCAATCTCACCGGTTTTGCTGAAAACAAAGGATTAAACGTATCGAATGGAAAGAAGTAATAGTTTACAGAAAGTAAACACAAAGCAGTAAACCGTTTGTAGATTGTATGTAAAAGAAAGGACCGGGATCCATAGTTCACTAGAGGTGGCTCTCCTTAAGATAGATAACATGCTGGGTGAACAAATTACAGCAGGGCAATTGACAAACATCGAGAAAGCAATACATGCATATACTAATAATCTTGACTCCTTTGGAACTTGATTGGGCATTACAACATTATACATAGATCACCATCCAACTGCATCTATGACTAATAATCCACCTTCAGGTTATCATCCGAACCCCCTCCAGTATTAAGTTGCAAGCAACAGATTATTGCTTTATGAATTGCGTGTAAAGTAAACAATACGATTGTTCTATGAACAAAGGATTGTTGTTTTCTCCCTAGTAGCAATAGCACATCTAGTACCTTAGAGATTTCTGTCACTTCCCCAGATTACTAGAGGCATGAACCCACTATCGAGCATAAATACTAACTCTTGGAGTTGCTAGCATCTACTTGGCCAAGATAGCTACTAACAACGGAAAGCATGCAAGATCACAAATAACAAAGACATGATAGAATCAATAATCAATCTGAAATAGCATCTCAATATCCATCGGATCCCCTCAAACACAACATGTAGAATTACAAATAGATGATCTTGATCATGAACGGAGCTCACAAGATCTAGACATGAAAGCACAAAGGAGAAGAACCAGCCATCTAGCTACTACATGGACCCGTAGTCCAAAGATGAACTGCTCACGCATCACACTGGAGGCTTGCATGATGATGAAGAAGGCCTCCAGGGTGAATTCCCCTCTCTAGCAGGGTGCCGGGAAGAGCTTCAGATCCCTCCCGATCTAGGTATGGAGATGACGGCGGCTACAGACTCTTTCGTGGATTTTTGATCGGGTACTTAGGGTTTTCGTCCCGAGGGTAATATATAGGCGGAAGGAGAGGCCGAGGGGGTGCTGGGGTCGGCCAGACCACCCCCTGGAGTGGGCTAGGCCTGGCCGCGTGGCCAGGTGGTGTGGCCGGCCCCCAGCCCTTCTCTGTCTCGTATTCTGGCATCTGATGACTTCCGGAAAAATAGGCACTTTGGCTTTTGTCCCGTCCAATTCCAAGAATATACATTTTCTAACTTTCCTGGAACCAAAAACAGCAGAAAACGGGCAGCTGACACTGTGGCTCTTGTTAATAGGTTAGTCCAAGAAATCATATGAAAAGTACTCCAAAGTATGGACAAAACACAAGAAAGTAGATAAAACCAAGCATGGAACATCAAAAATTATAGATACATTTGCAATGTATCAAACACTATAATAAGTTTTGTGAGTGGATGAAACCTTTATTCTTGCAAATTCCTTTGACTGATGCTATTAAATTGCCTCCTTACTCAAAGTATATGAAGGATATTGTCTCGAATAAAAGAAAGATCCCTATTAAAGAAATTTCTACTTTGCTAGCTAATTATTCCTTTAATGGTAAGGTTCCAAAGAAACTTGGAGACCCAGGGATCCCAACTATTCCGTGCTCTATTAAGAATAGTTATGTTAGAACTGCTTTGTGTGATCTGGGAGCTGGAGTTAGTGTTATGCCTTTCTCTCTCTATAAAAGACTTCAACTGGAAAAACTAATACCAATTGATATATCTTTGCAAATGGCCGATAAATCTACCACTATTCCTGTTGGTATATGTGAGGATGTACCTGTTCAAGTGGCTCATAATTGCTTGATATTAACTGATTTTGTTGTGCTTGAAATGCCTGAAGATGATAATATGTCTATTATTCTTAGGAGACCTTTTCTTAATACTGCAGGAGCTATTATTAATTGTAATCAAGAAAGGTGACCTTCAATGTTAATGACAAGGAACATACTATCTATTTCCCCAAAAAGATTGATAGGACTTATGGTTTAAAATCAATTGAACATGTTGAGGGCATTCAAGTTGGAGAGATATATTGTCCCATACCAAGAGAAAATTTTGAAACTATTATGATTGGGACCATTGCTATCAAAGTTGAGGTAACTTTATCATTAGTGGAATACAAAGTTTTGTTTCATATAAAATTGTTTTGGTAACAAGACCTGATCAACCTTGTTAACAAAAGGATTTCATTGAACAAAACAATGTTTTCACCATGCTTATCTCCGCTTACTTCTATTCTTTCCATTTTAGTTTTTGCTTTCGTTTAGTTTACTTTTCTGTTGTTAGTTGCTTGCTTGTTAGAGTGTCTTAGAACTTCTGAAGTCCTAGCCTTGTTTTGTCTTTGCATCATTCCAAAAACTTTTTTCTGTCAAAAAATCATTCTGTTGTGCCTGAAAATTGCTCAAAAATTAAGTGTCTCGAAAAATTCCAGAAAATTCATATCAAACTTTTACGTGAAAAAAGGGGCAGAGGAGTGCCTGGAAGGTACCAGGGGGCCCACCAGGCAGGCACACCACCTGGTGGCACGGCCTAAAGGGCGCTTTGCCTATGGTGTGGGCCACCCCTGGCCCTCCACTCACTCTCTCACTTGCCACTTTCTTCTCTCCCCCGAGTAAACCCAGTTCATTGCTCGAAATCGTGTTCTTGCTGTGCTTGCCCTCAATTTTTTGATCTCCTTGCTCAGCCCATCTTTGCTGCTAAAATTTGGAGCATTTGTTCTCCGGTATGTGACTCCTCCGTTGGTCCAAGTAGATTTGTTTTTAGTGGTTTATATCTTGAGTATTTTGCTGCTGTAGGTGACAGGTTATGAGATCTTGTAAGCTTGTTCAATGCTTAGAGATATAGTTTTGATGCATGTTTAGGCCTCTACAAGTCCCCATGAGTAGTGCCCTTTATTATATATTCACTTTGCAATCACTTGTTTAATAGATGTTTAAATTTCAGAATATCAAACATGACAACCATACCTTTGGAGAAATATTTGAGAGGGATGCACCTAGGAGGTCAAGGCCCTCAAGATCAGCCTCTCAGTTTAGGACATCATACAACGAAGATCTCATTGCACCTCACATTGGTAATGAAGGAGATGATGGGGATGCTCACCCATCTACTTTTCTTTGTTTTACTTTCTTACAAGCTGCAGGGATTCTTGATGATTTCTTGCTACTGATTCAGAGGGTTGGTTTGACCTCATACATGCAAGATGAGAGTGAGCAATACGCTATGCTCACCAAAACTTTTGTTAAGAGCTTTGTTTTTACTAACACGCCCTATCAGTCAACTGTTTCTTTTAGAATTTATAATCTGCCCTTTACCATGCCATTTGAAAGATTTTGCAGTATTATAGGTGTGGGCATGATAGGGACCGTGAAGAAGATTCAAGGGCGACCCGCTGATTTGCTGGAGCTCTATCGAGGTGTGACCAATGACGACGACGACCGCGTAGCTCAGCGTGGAAAGATAAGGAACATCCAACTCCCTGATCTTATATACTTTGCCTACTATCTTGCTACTAGCATTCTTGGTAGGGAGAATACGAGTAATATCTCCAATTATCATTTGGCCTTCCTCGCTACTGCGCTTAACAATGATACTCGGTACAATCTTGGCTCTCTTATTGCTCGCTGCCTAGCTGCTAGGGGGCCTATTTATGGGGGCATCATCTCTTCACATATGGTTAATGCATTAGAACTTTCGGTGGATCCCAATGATACTATATTGGCACCACAAAGGCTTAACCTTGTTGCCATGAAAACACATCACTTCGTCACTTCTGACTCTGACATGGACAATCTAGTGTATAGGATGTTGTTTACTGATGGGGATGAAAGGGAGATTCCTTTGCCGCAATCTACTTTGTTTAGTGTTCACAGGAGGCTGTGGTCGTGCTCCAAGGAGGAGGTGGACGAGCAGCTCCACTTGCTGGGCTTCCACAGGCAGCACGAGGAGGATGTGCCCTCCTACGATTACTCTGCGCATTATGGTGGGGCATCCTCGAGCTCGCACCAGGACGAGGGTACCTCCTCACCGTACTACGGAGGCGCTCCATCTTGGCCAGCTTGGGGGAGGTACACCAACATCACACTTATCTCCATATCATGTTTCGTCGGTACTTTGTATATTCATGTTTCGTTCTCTCTTTAGTTTTTGTTCTTTCTTTGCTTTTGCTTTCTAAAACACAAAAAGACCAAAAATATTTCCGTTGTTTCTCTTTGGTTTGCTTCTTCTTCTTTTTGCCTTGGTTTGCTTTTCCCTTTTTGCTTTGTTTGAACTATTCGAAAAACCCAAAAAGATTTTGCTTTACTTGTTCTTTCTTTTTGGTTCTTGTTTTAAAAATCAAAAACACCAAAAATATTTGTTGTTCTTCTTTGGTTTTGTGAGTTTGTTGCAGGGTTCACCAGTTCTCAGTGGGATTTGGTTTCATATTATTATTCAAGCCACACAAGTGAAGGGCAATAATGAGGATTAATGATAACTTGAGGTGTGGTAAGAGGCTGGTAACGAACTCTATTGTCTTCATTTTTGTACATATACTCATCATTGTGGGCATGCTTAGCCTGTTCGTGTGGGGTGTATGTTATTTATGGATGCTTAGTAGTTCTTGCTTTCATATGATTAGTTCCAGCTTGCTAATGGTTTGTAGCATGTCATATGAATGTTTTCTTGCATTACTCTATTCATAACTTGGTATGACACCGTGGTATCCTCCTCTGAATGTTTCATTTGAATTGACTTGGCACATGCTCACGCATGCATATGACTGAAATAATCAGTTAAGCCTCGATGAATTATTTTGCCTTGAGGGTCTTGAATCACTTTCATGCCATGATTAGTCATGTTTTGTTGCAAGCATGATTATGACAGTTATTGCTCTCTCGTTTGTCGCTCCCTTACTATTGCTAGCCTTCACTTAAACTGAGTATGTTTTACTCGTGTTTCCAACCTCCTAAAACCGAATATTGCCAAAAGTGTCCACCATACCTACCTATTAGCATCATTTGCTATCCCGTGCATACTCAATATGCCTTGTTTTCTTCCAAATAAAATGTTTACTTGTTATGAGAAAGTTAGTTAGTAAAGCTCTCACGAACTTGATGGCACACTTTATTTCTTGCACTTAATAAACCTAAACCATTGTGACTATCCATGAAAGTTATATGCTTGCAAATTATAGGCTGGGGATTAGCAGAACCGTGCTGTCACGGGGAACACTTTCAACACCTGTAAGTATATACCCAGTTGATATCATGCTCTTTTGTTTGCGGATGTCGTCGGTGTGAAATAAAAGGGGAGCTTGTAAGTCCATGGAGTTATGTATGTGTGTTAGAGAAACGCCTAGTCCGTTGGTCTAATCCATGCTGTCATGGTGGAAACCTGCAGCATAACCATAATGAGTATCTATGAAGCATTCTTCTTATAAAAAAAGAGAGAGAGCTATTGAGAAAAAGAAAAAAAAGAGATATGAGAAAAGAGGAAATAGAGAAAAAGCACCATTTTTCCATGGTAAATAAGAAGATTACTGAGATACTCATTGTCTGCTTGCCTTGTCATTTTGATATGAGGATTCTTCCGTATCATCGGGCAAGGGGTACCCCGTTGGCGGTTCTCTATGATACGCACATATTTACGATGACAAGAACTTACCGGTAACTAAAGTTGAGTAGCATGAGGAGCGGCCCTTGTACTCAAGGGACATGAGATTTCCAGTTTATAGTCTGTCAAGCATATAACTCAGATTGGACCTCACTTTCACCTTAACCATATTAAAGATGCTTATGATAGGGGCAATGAGAGCTCAAAGTTAATGAGTACCATACTTTCAGCATTTGGAAGCCTTTCAAACTATTCAAAACCTTTTCATTTCCTTGTTGAGTCACCACCTATTCTATGAGCACCTTCTTGAGAGCATAGTTGTCATTCTTAGTGTAATGTGCTTGTCTCAAAACTTGATTAATTGTGTTATGACTTTGATGCTTATATCTTTGATATCTTTACTTCTAGTCTTCACCTGAACTTCAGAGGTGCCCACAATCAAAGGCAAGCGAGATACCACTCTATCATACCTTGTTATGAGCATTGTAATGTTGCTTATGTTTATGTTTCATGCTACTTATTATTTTTGAGTTGGAATCTCTTCATAGCTTGCATTGCCTATTAAGTAAACTTAGTTGCATACTCCTTATTGTGAATTGTCTAAGTAGTTGATCACATGTTGAGAATATATACATCATATGAAGCAAATGTGTTCATGAAAGTTTCTTTTATCGCACTCAGTTTTCAACTGAATTGCTTGAGGACAAGCAATAAGCTAAGCTTGGGGAGAGTTGATACGTCCCAAACGTATCTACTTTCTCGAACACTTTTGCTATTGTTTTTCCTCTAAACTTGTGTGAACTAGATGCAACTAACACAGACTGACGTTGTTTTCAGTAGAATTATCTTGGTGTCTAGTTTTTGTGTAGAAAATCAACTATCAGGAAAAATCCCGGAAAATATGCCAAAAATACTATTTCGCCATAAGACTCACGAAGCCAGAAGACGAGACAGAGGGGGGCTGGGCCCAGGCCACATCACCTGGCCGCGCAGGCTAGGCCTAGCCACGCTAGGGGTGGTCTGGCCGCCCCAGACACGCCCTCGGTCTCCCTCTTCGCCTATAAGTTGCCTTCTAACCTAAAAACTCAGGGGGTTCGACCTTTTTCTAGAAAGAGTTCCGCTCCACCGCCACCACCAGATTCCATGATTCAGAACCAGAAACTTCTCGCACCTGCCCAGAGGTGGAATTGAGATCATCGCCATCATCATCACCATCGCTTCTCCATCGACCATCCATGTTTCCCACATCTATGAGTGAGTAATCCCCTGTTGTAGGCTATGGGGATGGTAGGGATTGGATGAGATCGTTCATGTAATAACATCGGATTGTTAGGGAATGGTGCCTAGTATCTACTATTAGTGCTTTTGACTTTGTTGCGACTTGTTATGCTTAATGCTTATCACTAGGGCCCGAGTGCCATGATTTCAGATCTGAACATGGTATTGATTCATTATGATAGTACTGTTTATGGTCTTACCTACAAGCTGTATACACACGTTATTGCCCGAAACCAATGGCCCCGAAGTGACAGAAATCGGGATAACCGGAGGGAATGGCTTTGATGTGAGGATCACATGTGTTCCTGTAGTGTTCATGCTTTGTTCCGGTGCTCTATTAAAAGGAGCACCTTAATTTCCAGTAGTTCCCTTGAGGCCCCGCTGAAAACGGGCTGGCAGGACAAAAGATGTTGTGCAAGTTCTCATTGCGAGCATGTATGCCTATATATGGAACACATGCCTAGGATTATCTAGTACTTGGGTGCTTTATATTATTTATCTGCAAATGCCCTATGTTCTGATTGCTATGTGAATTGTCTTGTCCATGCAACACTCGTCCATCCATCCCTATGCCTACCACGCTCTAATCCTACTGTTTACTGCAATTGTTACTACTGTCTTTACTTTACTACTGTTGTTACTTTACTATTCCTACTACAAAACTATTGCTACCGATAAACTGCCGTGAGCAAGATTGTTTTCAGGTGCAACTGAATTGACAACTCAGTTGTTAAGGCTTATAAATATTCTTTGGCTCCCCTTGTGTCGAATCAATAAATTGGGTTTCACTTCCCTCTAAAATACTGCGATAGACCCCCCTATTCTTGTGGGTCATCAGAGTCCCACATCATTCAACATGGTGGTGACGCTACTCTAGAAGGAGAGCTCAAACTTGGGCACCCAGAAGTGGCTTGACCTTGACCGTGCTTCCTGTCAGGTGCTCGTGAAGAAAGCCTAGGGACGACGTGATCTTGTCCAGCAGGCTCCCTAGGCCGTCGCGCGCGTCCGGGAGGAAGATGCACACGTAGTGGTGGAACAAGGTGTAGGGCGAGCTCTTGTAACATAGCTTGAGAACCTTGAATCCTTCGTGCTCGACGATGTAGTGGTCTTCGAAGTTAGTCATGAAGGGGACATTGATGGCGGTGCCATCGAGACGGTAGAGAGGCCTGTTCTTGGTTTCGGTCTTGTAGAATGGGAAGTCCCACTTGCCCCTAAAGTAGATGACATTGGCCAGCACGAGCTCCGTGTCTGGATCTAGAGGCCCTGAAGGAACAGTGGACGTGATAAGGTTCCTCATGGCCTCCACAACCCACACGTTGATCTGCCGCTTGGCCCGCTCTGTATCATTGCAGAAATTGACGACAGCAGCCTCTGGCTTGTACGTGCCAATGACGATGTCGCGGTAGGCCGGTTTCATTGCCCATGTCAGGTCGCTCCACACGCTGTACATATGCGAATGCCACGCTCGGCCTGCTAGACTCCAACGTGTCCCTAAGGGGGCCTTCCAGGAGACGCGTCACGAAGTCCTTTAGCTCGCGGCGCGACCACACGCCTAGGACGTGGAGGACCTCTTCTAGGGTGTCCTCACCGACGCCAGAGGCTATGAGCGCGAGGACAACATAGATAGAGAGCGGCAAGAAGACCATGTTGTTGTCGCTGTTCACGGTTGCGAGTCGCTTCGTGAGGCGGGCTGCAAGATCGGCCATGCCGGACTGCTACGCCTCCATGATGCTTCTGATCGATGGGAATGGTAGAGATATGAGATGAATCGGTTTGAAGATGTACTCTGGCCTGATATATATGGAGAGGGTAAGTCGGTTGTTCCTTTTGTTTTTGTACTCGCTCCTATCCAAATTAGTGGACTCAGATTTGTTTAGATTCAAATGTATCTAGACTTGTTAGTGTTAGATACATCTGAATCTAGACAAAATAAAGTCGACTAATTTGGATGGGAGTAGTATATAGTCGGTTCTGTTCTTTGGAATAGTCGGTTGGGAGTATTTGGTTCCAATCCAACACGAACTCGATTACCTAATACTACACCCGCTGATTTGTGGGACAGAGGAACCTGGACCTAGTTAGTGATCACACGAGAGCCTCACCCCAGAGTAACAGGAATTTTTTCTCAACCGCGTTACTCGATGGCTAGGATAGCTCCTGTCCAGGATCTAGTGGCCCACAAAGCACGCGCGGGGATGCCCTCACCTGGATTGGGTCATGTTCACGCTTAAGGAATAGTATAATTACAATTTAAACTACAAATATAGCTATTTGTATTGTACTCTAACATCTCCCCGCAATATCAACGGGGGGTTCAATAATGATGAGACTGAATCGAATATTAGTGAATGGTTGAGTAGCAAGTCCCTTGGTGAAGATATCAACAAATTGAGCAGTCATTGGAACATGAAGAACACGCACGTCTCCCAAGGCAACTTTCTCTCGAGAAAGTGAATGCCAGTCTCAATATGTTTGGTTCGCCGATGTTGAACAGGATTCCTAAACATGTAGACAGCGGAAATATTGTCGCAATAAACAATAGTAGCATGCTCAATAGGTTGGTGTAGCTCCGATAATAACTGACAAAGCCAAATAGTATCAGCAACAGCATGTGCCACAACATGGTACTCAGTCTCAGACGGGCGGGAGACCGTAACCTATCTTTTAGAGGACCAAGAAATCAAATTGTTACCAAGAAAAAACACAAAATCCGGATGTGGACCTATGAGTATCTATACAACCAGCCCAGTCTGCATCCGAGTATGCCATCAAATAAGTAGGAGAAGAATTGTTGATATGAAGACCATGATCAAGAGTGCCTTTGAGATAACGAAGTATATGTTTGACATGGTTATAGTGAGGAAGACGAGTGAAAGGGAAACATATGTCGCCTATAGGGGGGGGGGTGAATAGGCATTTTAAAATTATTACGGTTTAGGCTCTAATAAATACGGAATAAAACTTAACGTTTAATTTATCAAGCCAAAACCTATATCCACTAGGTTCAACTAAGTGCACCAACAACCTATGCTAAGCAAGACAAGCAACAAGGTGATATAGCAAGATATAATACTTCAAGCACGATGGCTATCACAATGTAAATTGTATAAGTAAAGGGCTCAGTTGAGAGATAACCGATGGACGTAGAGACGATGATTTATTTCCCGAAGTTCACTTCCAAAGAAGCTATGTCTCCATTGTAGAGGTGATGGGGCGCAATGTACTTCGAACGCCACACGTGGCTCACCTCGAGGTGTGGTGGCTCGATGCTCACCCAACGCCACACAAGGCCTCACCCCAAGATGCAAAGCCACGCAACTCACCAACACCACAAAAGGCTCACCCTATTCTCCCGTGAGCTTGTCACAAAGGCCTACTCATGTTCCACTATGGGACACTTGAGGATGGTCACCGAACCCATACAAGGCTTGGGGCAATCTCCACAACTCAATTGGAGGGCTCCGAAGAAATGTCACAAAGGCTACAAGCTTGAGGAACTCCACAACAATTGGAGCCTCCAAGGACAATGCCACAAAAGGCCACAATCTCGAGGAATCTCCACAACTCAATTGGAGGCCCCAAGAACACACCACCACTCCACACAGTTGTCTAGGGTTCTAAGAACCAAAGAGAAACAAGCCCAAGGGCTTGAACTCATCGAATCTCCAAGGAGAACTCAAACCTATGCACCAAATGCAAGAGACAAGTCCTTCACACTCAAATTCCACCAAAGCTACAAAAGCTATTGGGGGAATAAGAGAGGAAGAACACAAGAGGAGAACACAAAACTCTCCAAGATCTAGA
The DNA here is from genome assembly GCA_023614405.1 of Avena insularis. Classification (NCBI taxonomy): domain Eukaryota; kingdom Viridiplantae; phylum Streptophyta; class Magnoliopsida; order Poales; family Poaceae; genus Avena; species Avena insularis. The sequence goes on from CM042694.1 coordinate 206,369,461, forward strand.
TCCCAAGGATTCCTTCACAAAGAAGGGATTTGGTTTGGTGGGGTTATAGATCTAGATCTCCTCTCTCAAATCCCTCAAATAGATGCAAGAATCATAGGAGGGGGAAGGGGAGAGGGCAAGCTCTTCAAGGTCAACAATGGAGGAGAGAGAGTCAAAAAGGACCAAAAGAGCTAACCCCACGAAGGGGATGAGGAGACCCTTTTAAAGGGCTCCCGATCTGCCTGTTATGCACAGAATCATGCATGGCTGGTAGTACCGGTGGGTGGACGATACTACCGGTGGAACCCAGCCAACGGTCCAAAACAACGACATGGAAAGAGAAAAATCTGGCCGGAACTACCGCTGGAGATTCCGGTCGAAGTTCCGACAAATAAACGTGACCAAAACAGAGAAGGTGCTAAACCAAAATCGGGGTTACCGGAAGTTGGGCAGGAATTTACACCAGTACTACCGGAGGCAAAATGCCCTAGCAGTACTACCGGTGGCCCGCCGAAACTACCGGTCAGGCAAAAACTCCAGAACCAAAACTGCCACAACTTTTGCATCCAAACTCCAAACGAGATGAAACCAATTTTGTTGGAAAGATAGCAACAAGTAGAATCCAACAAAAATATTGGGTATCACCAAGGGAGAAAATACCATGAATATATATGTGAGATATCTCCCAAGGTGTGGAGCCGGAAAAACCTGCAAGATCAAAAGCGCAATAATATATTCAAGGGAAATCCATTTTTGATGAACTAGAGCTTGTTATGATGATAACCACAAGCTATATATCCTCACATGGACAATAACCAAACAACAACCAAGAAATATGATACTATGTATGCAAAGACTTGAGCTCTATCCGAAAGATGTGATCGAGCTACTCACTCAGGAGCCCCTCTTGATAGTACGGCTATCTATCCTAAACCTGGTCTCCCAACACTACAAGAGACCGGTAAAATAGAAACCCTATCAAGATCATACCTTTGCCTTGAGCATCCCACTTGAGCTTGATGTAGATGATCTTGTCACCTTCAAGATGGAACACCTTTCTTGATCGCGCTTGCTTGATGAAGACTTGCGAATAGCTCCCCATACTCCATGGGGAAACCTCTTCTTTGAACTTGTCTTCATCACTCCATGAACACCGAGGAAGGCAATCTTCAAGCATGATATCTTCTAGAGATGGTGCACCTTGAGCTTGCACTTCAATTCTTGATGATGTCTTGAAGATAGCCATGAGGAACTCCATCTTCTTCTTCTTCTTCAAGACATACTTGATCTTCTTCTTCTACAACTTGATTCCAATAGGCACAAAGCCCTTGGAAATTACTTCTTCTTTTCAACCTTGAAACCAACACGTGGTCCAAGCGATGCCAATGGACAAACCTACATGTGAAACTCAATTTACACATTAGTCCATAGAGATTGTCATTAATTACCAAAACCACACATGGGGGCATACATGCCCTTTCAATGAGGATCATGCATGCATAGACAAGCTTGTTGGACAACAAAGGAAATCTCAGGACGCGTAATAGTGAGATATTGAAGTGTCGTCATTATGGAAACGACAGTGCCTGAGAAGGCTAGATAGAGGTGTGGGAAAACGATAGGAATGCTATCGATGGCGTCCGCATGCATGATTGGGCACAAGCATGCGTAGTGGGATGCAGGAAGTACCTAGGTTCGGGGCCCTCGTATGGAGGTAACACCCCTACTCCTGCCGATCTGACTATGAGATGATCACCACAGAGAATACAAGCTACTCCTCGAGCTGTATGCGAGCTAGCTAACTGACAGAGTCCAACCCTTGCTATGAGAGACCCGCTACCCCTTATATAGGCCGGGGGAAGCGGTTACATTGGCCAGGCTGGCTGGCGGGTCCCACAGGCGGGCCCCATCCGGCTGGTCACCTACAGTGTCATGGAGTGGAGGTCGTGTCGATAGTGTCCGCCATGCGATACAATGTGTGTACAGTGTGTGTTGTGCGAGCCGTTACGAGCACGGCATCAACAATCAGCCATTGTACCCCTCATCAGCTACAAAGTCACCGGCATGGGCTTCGTCCTATGTCTCCTTTATGTCTTGTCGATAGGCCAGGGCATACCACGCACTGTGTCGCATGTCGCCCTATGTATTGCTTCCATCTTAACTTTGTCCGGCTAGGAACGTCTAGCCGAACATATACGTTGGTGGTATTGCTTCAGCCGGCTGGTAGGTGCGCTAGCTTACCCTGGTCTTGAATCCTCTTTGTGCCTTGTCTTGTGTTTCCGTCCGGCTGGGTCCCGCCAGCCGGCCGGTACCTGCTCCTTGTTCTTATCTGGCTAGCCTACCCGAGGGTCATCCCCCCGACACTAGCCCCCGAGCACATGTCTTCCTGCATCATTGCACTGCGGCACACAGGGACATGTCTTGTCGCACGTCGCCTCGGGAACTGCTGTCTGGTGCTTCGAGTGCTGCTTCGGGATCTTCTACGCATGCGATGCCTGCGCACGAGATCTTGAGTCACGGGCGGGGCGATGACATGGCCCAGGAGGTGCCACATGGCATGCCAGACGGTTGCCCTCCCCTGGCGTTAAATAGCGCCCAGGATGGCGACCCTCCCCTATGCGCTCACTTTCCCCTTCTCTTGTTGCTTATGTGCCTTCACTGCGTCGTGCTCTTTGCCTTCTACCCATAGCCCTTGACGTGCCACCCGCTCTAGGTCACCAACAATGATGGGCCCTTGCTTTTCGATGCCGGTGACAATGTAGGAGGATCGATAGAACCATTTACATACGAAAACCAATTCCCTTTGTCACGCGATACTCTACTTATCCGAGGTTTGATCGTTGGTATCTTCATACCTAGTTCTACCTTGTTACTGATAAGTACTCTTTACTCGTTCCATGATATGTCATCCCTTGTGACCTAGTCACATGCTTGCAAGCTAACTAGATGACATTCCACCGAGTGGGCCCAGAGCATATCTATCCGTCATATGGATGGACAAATCCCAATCTTGGTCCATGCGCTTCAACACATACTTTTAGAATACCTAATGACACCTTTATAACCACCCAGTTACGAAGCGGTGTTTGATGTCATCAAAGTACCCATCCGGTGATGGTGATTAACATAACCTCATGGTCGAAGGATTAGGTTACTATGCATTTGAAAGCTTGTAGCAAAACGAACTTAATGACTTGATCTTATGCTACACTTACTATGGGTGTGTGTGTCCATCACATCATTCTCCTAATGATATAACCTTGTTATTAATGACATCCAATGTCCATGATCAGGAAACCATGATCATCTATTAATCAACAAGCTAGTTCAACAAGAGGCTTACTAGGGACTCTTTTACGTTTACAAAACACACAAGTATTAGTGTTTCCTAATAATACAATTATAGCATGGGATGTAAACATTCATCATAAACACAAAGATATAATAATAACCACTTTTATTATTGCCTCTTGGGCATATCTCCAACAGTCTCCCACTTGCACTAGAGTCAATAATCTAGATTACATGGTAATATACCTAACACCCATGGCATTCTGGTGTTGGTCATGCTTTGATCTAGGGAGAGGTTTAGTCAACGGATCCGCCACATTCAGATCAGTGTGTACTTTGCAAATCTTTATGTCACCATCTTGGACATACTCGCGAATAGCATGAAAACGTAGCTTGATGTGCTTCAGCTTGCTATGTGACCTTGGCTCCTGTGCATTAGCTATGGCACCTGTGTTGTCACAATAGATAGCCATCGGATCCAACACACTAGGAACCACGCCAAGTTTGGTAATGAACTCCTTCATCCATATGGCTTCTTGTGCAGCCTCCGAAGCAGCTATGTATTCCGATTCAGTTGAAGATTTTGCCACAACGCTTTGATTGGCACTCCTCCAGCTCACTACAGCACCATTCAAAATAAATACGTATCCAGACTGTGATTTCGAGTCATCTGGATCGGTGTTCCAACTAGCATCAGTGTAACTGTTTACAACAAGCTGTTCATCACCTCCATAAGAAAGAACCATATCCTTAGTCCTATTTAGGTACTTTAGGATATTCTTGACGCTATCCGATGCTCCATTCCAGGATCACTTTGATATCTTCTAGTCAAACTAACAGCATGTGCTATATCCGGTCTTGTACACAGCATGGCATACATGATAGAACCTATGGCCGAGGCATAGGGAACATTACTCATTTTCTCTCTATCTTCTGCTGTAGCTGGACTTTGAGTCTTACTCAAGGTCTTACCTGGCAACATGGGCAAGAACCCTTTCTTGCTCTCTTCCATTCTAAACCTCTTTAGAACTTTGTCCAAGTATGTACTTTGTGAAAGCGCTATTAGGCGTCTTGATCTATCTCTATCAATCTTGATGCCTAGAATATATGCCGCTTCGCCAAGATCCTTCATTGAAAAACTATTATTCAAATAGGCTTTGACACTATTAAGAAGTTCTATATCATTCCCAATCAACAATATGTCATCTAAATATAGTACTAGGAATGCTATAGAGCTCCCACTCACTTTCTTGTAAATACAAGCTTCTCCATAAGTTTGTATAAATCCAAAGTTTTTGATTACTATATCAAAACGTTGATTCCAACTCCGGGATGCTTGCTTCAGTCCATAAATGGAGCGCTGAAGTTTGCATACCTTGTTAGCTTCTTTAGGATCGACAAAACCCTTGGGTTGTACCATATACAACTCTTCCTCAATGTCTCCATTGAGGAACGCCGTTTTGACATCCATTTGCCAAATCTCATAATCGAAATATGCAGCAATTGCTAACAAAATCCTCACAGACTTCAGCTTGGCTACTAGTGAGAATATCTCATCGTAGTCAACTCCTTGAATTTGTCGGAACCCTTTCGCGACATGTCGAGCTTTATAGACGGTAACATTACCATCAACATCTGTTTTTCTTTTGAAAATCCATTTGTTCTCGACAGCCTTACGGCCATCCGGTAAGTCCACCAAAGTCCACACTTGGTTTTCTTACATGGACCCCATTTCGGATTTCATGGCTTCTAGCCATTTGTCAGAATCTGGGCTCACCATAGCTTCCTCATACGTCGCAGGGTCATCAATGTTGTCCACCAACATGACGTTCAAGGCAGGGTCATACCAATCAGGAGTGATACGAACCCTCGTTGACCTGCGAGGTTCAGCAGCAACTTCATTCGAAGTTTCATGATCACCATCATTATCTTCCTCTCCAATTGGTGCAGGCGGCACAAAAACATCTTCCGGTGCTGCGCTACTCTCAATTCCGAGAGAAGGTTCAATAACCTCGTCGAGTTCTACTTTCCTTCCAGTCACTTCCTTCGAGAGAAACTCCTTCTCAAGAAAGGATCCATTCTTGGCAACAAAAACTTTGCCTTCGGATCTATGATAGAAAGTATACCCAATTGTTTCTTTAGGGTATCCTATGAAGACGCATTTCTCCGCTTTGGGTTCAAGCTTATCAGGTTGTAACTTCTTTACATATGCTTCGCAACCCCAAACTTTAAGGAATGACAATTTAGGTTTCTTTCCAAACCACAATTCGTACGGTGTCGTTTCAACGGATTTAGATGGTGCCCTATTTAAAGTGAATGCGTCTGTCTCTAATGCATAGCCCCAAAACGATAGCGGTAAATCTATAAGAGACATCATAGACCGAACCATATCTAAGAGAGTTCGATTACGACGTTCGGACACACCATTACGCTATGGTGTTCCCGGCGGTGTCAATTGCGAAAGTATTCCACATTTCTTTAAATGTATGCCAAACTCATAACTTAGATATTCACCTCCGCGGTCAGAACGCAGAAATTTAATCTTCTTGTTACGATGATTTTCCACTTCACTTTGAAATTCCTTAAACTTCTCGAAAGTTTCGGACTTATGTTTCATAAAGTAGACATACCCATATCTACTTAAGTCATCCGTGAAAGTGAGAACATAACGATATCCACCACGCGATGCTACACTCATTGGGCCGCACACATCGGTATGCATTATTTCCAATAAGTCCGTAGCTCGCTCCATTATTCCAAAGAATGGAGTCTTAGTCATTTTTCCCATTAGACATGCTTCGCATCTTTCAAGTGATTCAAAATCAAGTGATTCAAGAAGTCCATCATAATGGAGTTTCTTCATACGCTTCACTCCAATGTGACCAAGACGACAGTGCCACATGTATGTAGAATTATCATTCAATTTTATTCGTTTAGCATCTATGTTTTGAACATGTGTATCACTACTACCGAGATTCAGTAAGAATAAACCATTCATCTCAAGTGCATTACCATAAAAGATATTACTCATATAAATCAAACAACCTTTATTCTCGGACTTAAAAGAGTAATCGTCTCGCAATAAACAAGATCCATATATAATGTTCATGCTTAACGCAGGCACCAAATAACAATTATTTAAATTTAAAACTAATCCCGATGGTAGATGTAGAGGGAGCGTGCCGACAGCGATCACATCAACCTTGAAGCCATTTCCAACGCGCATCGTCACCTCGTCTCTCTCCAGTCTTCGCTTATTCCGTAGTTCCTGTTTCGAGTTATAAATATGAGCAACCGAACCAATATCAAATACCCAGTCACTACTACGATTACTAGTAAGATACACATCAATAACATGTATATCAAATATACCTTTCTTCTTGATGTTGCCGTTCTTTAGATCCACCAGGTACTTGGGGCAGTTACGCTTCCAGTGACCAACACCCTTGCAGTAGAAGCATTCAGTTTCAGGCTTAGGACCAGCCTTGGGCTTCTTAGCAGGCGCGGCAGCTTTCTTGCCGTCCTTCTTGAAGTTGCCCTTGTTCTTAGGCTTGCCCTGTTTCTTGAAATTGGTGGTCTTATTGACCATCAACACTTGGTGCTCCTTCTTGATCTCCACTTCAGCAGTTTTTAGCATGGACGATAGTTCAGGCAACGTCTTGTTCATGCAGTGCATATTGTAGTTCATCACAAAGTTCTTATAAATCAGTGGCAGTGATTGGAGGACACGGTGAATCCCTAACTCATTAGGAATCGTTATCCCCAACTCTTGGAGCTTGTTTGCGTGCCCAGACATGGTGAGCACGTGCTCGCTAACGGAGCTTCCCTCTTCCATCTTATAGTTAAAGAACTTTTCGGAGGCCTCATAGCTCTCCACGGCCACATGAGTCTCAAAAATCAGCTTGAGCTCTTTGATGATATCAAACGGGTCGTGGTGCTCAAAGCGCTTCTGAAGCTCCGTTTCTAAACCATACAGGATGGCACACTGAACTGTGGAGTAGTGATTTTTCTGAGTGGCGTAAACATTCTTTACGTCATCGGTGGCATCTTCTACAGGTGGGTCACCTAGCGGTGCTTTGAGCACATAGGTCAACTGACCAGCCCTGAGGACAATCTTCAGTCCATGGAGCCTGTCCGTGAAGTTGCTTCCATTGTTCTTAAGCTTTTCTTTCTCTAGTAATGCATTGAAATTGATGGAGAGGTTCGCCATAATCTACAACAAATTTGCAAGTAGTTTAGACTAAGTTTATGATAAATTGAGTTCAATATTAATTCTTAAATTAACTAGGTGAACTCCCAATCAAAACAACATCCCTCATGTTGTCTTAGTGATTACACGAACCAAATCCACTACACCAAGTCCGATCTTCACAAGAGAAGATGTAGTTTCAACGGTTAACAATCTTCATGTTCATCATATCATTTATATGACTCATGCTCTACCTTTCGGTATTCCGTGTTCTGAGACCATGTCTGTACATGCTAAGCTTGTCAAGATTAACCTTAGTTTCCGCATGTGCAAAACTGGCTTGCACCTGTTGTATGTACACGTAGAATCTATCACATCCGATCATCACGAGATGCTTCGAAACGACGAGTCTTAGCAACGGTGCCAACTAAGGACAAACACTTTATTACTTGACATTTAGTGAGAGGGATCATCTTATAATGCTACCATCGCGATCTAAGCAATACAAGATGCATAAAGGATTAACATCACAGGCAATTCATAATTAGTGTGATATGATATGGCCCTTTCTTCTTATGCCTTTGATCTCCATCTCCAAAGCACGGACATGATCTCCATCATCACTAGCATTGCGTCAAGGTCAGTGGCGCCGCTTCATGGTTGTCCATCATCACTAGCAACTATTACAACTACTTGGAATAAAGCTATTACAAGATGAATAGACACGCAGGTCTTAACAAAATTAAAGACAACCATTAGGATCATGCCGGTTGCCATATTACAACAAGGATCATTGCATACATCAAATATAATCATAATCACATGATGGCCATATCACATCACAAAACCCCTGCAAAAACAAGTTAGACGCCTCTAATTTTCTTTGCATGTTTTACGTGGTTTGGGGCTTTCGAATAAGAACGGATCTTACCTACGAAACTAAACCACAACGTTGATACAAGTGCTATCAAGTGCAAAGTGTAAATTGGATCTATACTATGGTGGGAGAGACAGACACCCGCAAAGCCACTTGTGCAAAGCAAGTTACACGTCAAGCGTGGAGCAAGTCTCATGTGCGATGAAATGTAAGGTTAGACCGAGCCGCTTCATCCCACCATACCGCAAGATGCAAAGTACACAAAGCAAAAGACGACACGAGAACCAACGCCCACAAAACCATTGTGTTCTACTCGTGCAACAGATCTACGCATAGACACGGCTCTGATACCACTGATGGGTTCGTAGCATGGAAAACAAAAAATTTCTACCGCAAGAACGAACAAAACCCAGATCTAATCTAGATAAAAGCCAAGATCTAATCTATTAAACATGTGCAATGTGATAGATCTGTACTAACCCTTGTAGATCCGAAAGCCTTGTGCGAGATCGGATCTCATGGTTGATGTAGACGATCACTTACCAATCTCAGGATCGAGTGGACGAGCCTTCCGGCGCTGCGTTCCGGTAGCGCTTCCGCAATCGGTCACACGTGCGGAGTCGATGCAGACCTTCCTCTCCCTGTTCCAGCGAGTAGCGGAGGTAGTAGATCTCTCCACGGAATCCCAGCAGCACGACGGCGTGGTGGTGGTAGTGGAGTAGAGAATTCTGCAGGGCTTCGCCTAAGCCAGAGCAGAGCGAAGGAGGAGGAGAGAGGCGGCTAGGGCAAGGAGTGGAAGGGGGGCTCCAACCCTCTATTTATAGAGGGAGGGGTGGCGCCTAGGGTTCCCACTCCTAGGGCCACCTCTAGGGCCGGCGCACAAGGGGGGCTTGGGGGGAGTTTCCTTCCCCCCAAGTTTCCCCTTTTCCTTTCTTGGTTTTCAAGTAAACTCCACAGAATTTTCTAGAACCTTCTAGAACATTCCGAAACCTTCTAGAATCCCCATATAAACACTCCGAAACATTTCCGAACCTAGAAAATGATCTCCATTATATGAATCTTATTCTCCGGATAATTCCGGATCTCCTCATGATGTCCTAGATCCAATCTGAGACTCCGAACAACATTCGGTCTCCAACGCACATTCAATATCTACCTAAACAACATCGAACCTTAAGTGTGTCACCCTACGGTTCGTGAATATGCAGACATGATGAAGACACCTCTCCAATCAATAACCAGCAGCGGGATCTGGAGATCCATAACTGCTCCCACATACTCAACGATGACTTCGTGATCGATAGAACCATTTACATACGAAAACCAATTCCCTTTGTCACGCGATACTCTACTTATCCGAGGTTTGATCGTCGGTATCTCCATACCTAGTTCTACCTCGTTAATGATAAGTACTCTTTACTCGTTCCATGATATGTCATCCCTTGTGACCTAGTCACATGCTTGCAAGCTAACTAGATGACATTCCACCGAGAGGGCCCAGAGCATATCTATTTGTCATATGGATGGACAAATCCCAATCTTGGTCCATGCGCTTCAACACATACTTTCAGAATACCTAATGACACCTTTATAACCACCCAGTTATGAAGCGGTGTTTGATGTCATCAAAGTACCCATCCGGTGATGGTGATTAACATAACCTCATGGTCGAAGGGTTAGGTTACTATGCATTTTAAAGCTTGTAGCAAAACAAACTTAATGACTTGATCTTATGCTACACTTACTATGGGTGTGTGTGTCCATCACATCATTCTCCTAATGATATAACCTTGTTATTAATGACATCCAATGTCCATGATCAGGAAACCATGATCATCTATTAATCAACAAGCTAGTTCAACAAGAGGCTTACTAGGGACTCTTTTACGTTTACAAAACACACAAGTATTAGTGTTTTCTAATAATATAATTATAGCATGGGATGTAAACATTCATCATAAACACAAAGATATAATAATAACCACTTTTATTATTGCCTCTTGGGTATATTTCCAACACGCCTCGCGGGTTCTTTTGCCGGAGTCAGAGGTGGTGGTTCGCCTCACGCCGGTGGAGGAAGAGTCGCTGCACCCGCAGGAAGGCGAGCATGTCATCTTCCTCTCCCACCTCGCATGCGGCCTTGCTCTTCTGGCGAACCCCTTTCTGCTGACCTTCCTTGCTTTCTTTGACCTCCGGATGCACCATCTCAGTGCGAACGCCATCAGCATCCTTGCGCACTTCGTAACTTTCTATGAGTGCTACCTCAGGATCCGGTTGATCTCGGGCTCTCCTACCACCTCTTCCTCATCTGTGCCCAAGTCCAATTCACCAAGGTTCTGTTGGCTCCTTGCGGCGATGCCTCCATCTACTCCCGTGCTCTGACCGGCTAACCCAAGTTCCGGCTGCATGACACGGTGAAACTCTGGCAGCAATCGTACTTTTACGTACGTAACCTAACGGATCAAGACCGGATCAACCTCTTGTCTTTCCAGGACGTGGAGTCCAGCCGGCAGAATTGGGACTTGAAGATTCACGGCTCTAAGGCGTAGTCGGATGCGATGCTGAAGTGGATGAGGGATCTTGTCACGGTCGGGTTAACCGGCCTAAAAATCACCCTCAGCTAGATGTCCTGGCTAATGATGCCACTTCAGCAGCACGTCGACAAGATGTGCTACTATTCGGGCTAGCTCGACCCGACCGACTCTCCCGCCGCAATCCCCGCTTCTCCAACCTCAGGGAGTGGGTGTGGATGATCACCAAGGAGAAGATCAAGGAGGGCTAGACCTTTCGGCAGGCGCCGTATACGCGCGACATCCACGCCCCCGGGTAAGCATTTCGTCCTTCTCATCTTTTTTGCCTTTTGGTTTTGCTTTTATCCGGCTAACTTTTTTCGTCTCTGTAGCAGCTTTTTGCCTGCATCATGTGGGAGGAAGGCAACTCCCCTCTCTAGTCGTTCACACCCAACCTACCCAAACCATGCGCGCGCCAAGCCGACGAGGAATCTGATGGCGAGGGCGATGTCCTACCAAGCCGTAATGATGACCTGGCGAATGACCCTCACGGGCCTATCGTCGAAGAGGCCAAGGCCGCCCCAGCCCCCGACTCGAGTTGGTGCTGGGTTGCAGACGGCAAGGGTAGCCACTCCGTCGTGGTGGAGGTGCTGGTAGACAAGAGGGGCCGTACCGGCGCCCCGAGGCCGAACCGAGACGGCCGCAAGAAGGCGGCGCCTCCCGTGGTCTAGGGGTAAGCTTCGTTCTTCCTTCGGTGGGTGTTATGCCATTCTTCCCGTTCCTTGCTTTGTTTTCGTTTCTGACTTTGACTATGGGTGCGTTTCTTTTCGCAACGCCCTTATCTCCTTTAGCACGGCGAGCCCCACGCGTGCGTCCACTGCCTCGCCGCCTCACACCCTGCCTGTCCAAATGGCAGCCATGTTCACCGCCGCCCCTTCTCTCCCGTGAGAGAATCCGCCACCACAACACGAGGATCCGGCTGACGCAACCGGACAAAGCATCAATGACTAGCCGACCGTCACGGTCGAGCCAGACACCGCTGTGCCGAGCCTGAGTAGCGATGAGAGCTCCTCTGCAGGGTGAGAGCGGCTGCGGACGGCAAGCAGGTGGTGGTTGTGGTGGATGACGCCTCCGAGAGAGGAGTGGCACACCATGCTCCAGGAGGCCAAGGAGTCTCTGACTGCCAACACAGTCGGCCAACCTACTCCCTCCGCCGTGTCCTTGGCGGATCTGGCCGCCAGCCTCGAGGTGAGGCTGAAGGAGGTCCGGCACCTCGAGGCCTCGCTCGGGGCTAGCCAGACGCTAGAGCAGAAGCTTGTCGTGGCGAACGACACCTCCCAAAGTGAGTATCTGACATCTGGTTCTTAATTTTCTTTCTATCGTTTTTACTCACATCCGGCTGTACCTACAGCTATCATGATCTGTGCGCAGAGAGAGATTGACCGGCTAACTAAGGCCAACGACCGCCTCAGCCTGAGCAATACCCTCCTCCGCCAGCAAAACAAATAGTTTAAGTCCAAAGTGAGCCAGCTGGAGGCCACTACCAAGGAGCGCGAGGAGGTCCTTGCCAGCTGGGTCGAAGCCTTCAATCTCCTCGACACTCAGTGCAAGGAGTGGGAGAAGGAGGTTGGCCAACTGAAGGAGTAGTAGAAGCTTCTCCTGGTGGAGCTGATGGAGGTCGGTCGCACCGCTAAAGGTACGTGATTTTATCATTTGTCGTTCTATCTGGATCCGGTAGCCGGATCTGACTTTCAATTTTTCTGATAGGTTATTATCCAGGAGTAGATCTGCTGGCCTACAACTGGCTCCAAGAGAACTGGCCCGACGAACATTCCACCGCTTGGGAGCTCGTTGCCCTGCTGGGCGAGGAGGCCGCCGAACTATGCAAGGCCGCCGTCTTGGTGTTCGACTTTCTATGGATGGATGACGCTGCCCTAGATACCATGGCCTTGTTGGCGAAGAAGATCACGGAGGCGCCGGCTATTGTAGACCAGCTGAGGGACCTGACGTTACGTGTTAGGGACAGGATGGTGCTGGGGCTGATGCTTGCTTAGTACAAGGACGCGCGCCCGGAGAAGATTGATGGGGGCTTTCAAGCCGGCGTCGACCTTGCCATCATTCGCCAAGCTCATCCTTTTCGTCGCGCCTCCACCATCAAGATTGCCAGCTATGCTGATGTTGACGAGGTGCTCACTAAGTCGGAGTCCGCGGGGACGCCGGAGCCGGGGACAGAATCGACTTCGCAGCTGGATGGTGGAGCCAGGACGTCAAGTGCGCCTCCCCCGAAGTAGCGACAAGCCAGGATCAGCCTCACGGAAAAAGCCCAGCAGCCTAGACTTATCCCCGGGATGCTGGGTGGAATTGTATAAAACTTTATTTTGTTAAACTGTGCCTATGAATCGGTGAACCCGTGGGAGTTTCGACCCCCCTTATTTTATGTAATGCATTCACTTTCGCCTCTTGCTTTTATTTTCTTCCTTGTTGATATTTCGTTGAGCGTTTCTGGATTTGCTAATTTCATTTGCTCGACTAGCCACGCCCCAGCCGGGCTGGGACCCCTCGCATCCCACCACTTAGCGATGATATCCTATGTTGTTGTTTTATCTGGCTAAACGCCTTTAGCCAGGGGAAACTGCCAGTTCCAGTAGGGGCACGTCAGCGCACCCATTGGGTGTAGCCCCCGATATTCGGAGTAGTTGACGAAGACAAGTGCTTCGAATCTTTCTCTCTTTCTTTCTTTCCATCAAATTCTTGCTTTTCCTCTGACCGAGTCTTCTCAGCCTGCTGGAACATCTCGGGTCTGTCTGACCTTTCTTGACCAATTGGACAACCACGACCCACAGTGGGGGCGCATCAGCGCACCCACTGTGTGTAGCCCCCGAGATTCGGAGTAGTTGGCGAAGACAAGTGCTTCGAATCTTGCTCTTGCCCACACCCAGGCCTGACTATCCGGCTGAACTCCTTCAGCCGGGCGAAAACCACACGATTCCACTGGGGGCGCGAGACCGCACCCAGTGGGTGTAGCCCCCAAAATTCGGAGTAGTTGGCAAAGACAAGTGCTTCAAATCTTCCCTTTACCTTGCAACCGGCCCGGCGTAGCTGGGTGAAATAAAAATGTGACAAAAAATGGAATAATCGTTAGCTCAGAGATGTACATAAGATGCCGAGTAGATGACACTAACCAAATAACATTTTTTCTTGCTAGAATAAAGACTAGCGTGTGCTTCACCGGGCACGTGGCTACTTTCTCGTGCGATGTGCTTGTTTACGTTGTGTCCTTGCCAGGTAGCCGGGTTGCGGTTTGTAGCTAGATACGAAGGGGAAGCTGACAATTCACAATGCACGGTACCAGAGGCTTGATAGCCGGAAAAAACACGAGCTAGGCCCAGGACCAGGATATCCGAACTGTCGCGTCTCTCGCCGTTTTTCATATGGGGTGCCTCTAGCTTCTGCTCTTGCTGGCCAGACAACCGGGTTGTGGTCTGTAGCTAAGATGAAGAGTGGGCCTTTGACACCATCGTATGTTACTAAGCCGGTTTTCGGAATTGATAGGCCGGAGCAAGAAAAACCCGAAATCAAAAAATGACATGCAAATTTCTGGCAAGGAGCCCCCAAGGATCTCTCGGGGTTCCACATCTTTCATTCATTCATAGGGTTCGCAGGATACATACACTATCACATGCCTAGGTGTAAAATAGATGTAGCAGGGCTGTGTTCAAGGGATGCTCAGTTTCTTCATCCGACTTGTCCATCTTGTTCTTGCACGGCTGTTGCGCATCGATGAGGTAGTACGAGTTGTTGCGCAGGGCTCTGATGATAATGAAAGGGCCCTCCCAAGGGGGCGACAACTTGTGCATGACCTTCATGTCTTCCGCCTGCCGGAGGACCAGATCGCCCTTGCGGAAAGCGATAGGATGAATTCGGCTCGAGTGGTAATGGCGTAGGCTCTACTGGTATAGTGTCGGCCTTGACAGGTGTTGGGGATTGTAACACCCCAAAAATATTAATCAAGATTATCAAGTTCTAATCACCCAAGTTTAGGGTTATAAAAACTTTTATTACTAAATCTAATATGAGTGTATGTGTGAATTGCATTAGTGTATGAATGAGTGTAATTGCCATGTTTGATTGCTACAAATGATAAGGAATGGTTTAAAGATGAATACTACATCATCTAGGCAAATTACAAACAAATTTAAAATAAAAATAAATGAAATATGAATCATATGATCAAATGGTCATTTTGACCAAAATTAACCACTAGGCCACTTTGAGTGTCTCTAGTAAAAGAATTTCTAATAGAAACTTTCTCAATTCTTTTCAACCCTTGCTAGACCAAGTAAAAGAGAACCCAAGCCCACTTTACAAACCAACAGAAACAAATTCCAGGTCTATTTAAAGGACAATTCATAATTGAATCAAGTTCATATGCTAAGATCACCAATTTTCCAAAACCACTCAAATCAATTCCACTTGACTTTTCCCAGCAACCATAGGCACTCAAGCATGTGACAAACACACTCACCAAATTTCATTCAAAAATTCAAAACTTATTTTCATGTGGCCATTTGGTCGAACACATTGCAGACACAGATAAACCACTGCCTAACTTACACTATTTTGAGCACTGATCACTCACCCCTTTGTCCCCTCTACACTCCACTCACTCACCCCAGTGCCCAGCAAGCGGAAGACACGCTCCCTTCTTTGCTGTTATGCTAGTGCCACGCCACCCGACGCTCATCGCGCCGGTCGACCATGGACAGCTCGCAGCAGCCAGCGCCGCCCTCTCCCACGACGACCAGGAGACAGGCGACCGTCCACCACCACCCTCTGTCCACCCCAAGGCCAGAGCCAAGCCATGGACCACCCACAATTGCCGTGCCTACTTCTCTGCCCGCCATGCTGAGAGCGCACCAGAGCGCCACAGCCGACACGCGGCCACACGCCGCGCCTTGCCCTCACCACGCGCCCCCGCACTCGTGTGACACTAGCTACCTTCTAGACATGCCCATTCCCGCAGTGCAACTCAGAGCCCTCAGATTGTCTCTCGCGCGAGCACACGCCCAGAGCACCGATCGTTCCCGACCAATCTCGACCGCCCCTTGCCACGCCATCACTCCCACTACGACCGCCCTGAAGCACCACGCCAAACCCTACCCGTAGCCATGCCTATAACCCCTTGTATCGCTGTCACCGACGAGCCCGAGCCACCCCTCTCTGTCCCATCGCCAATGTATAAATAGAGGCCACCCCAGCCCTCATTAGCCACACCATTGCACTCTCTACTCCTCACAAAACCTCCCACACCTCTCCCCGAAGCAAGGTGAGCACCAGCCCACCGGAATTTGGCCGGAGTCTGCCGCTGCAGAGGAGAAGAGGAGCCGTTAATTGGAGCCATCCCAGGAGCTGCCGTGACTACGCCTCGAACCGCCATCGACGACAACCCCATTCGCCCCCATCGCCGACCCTAGCTGGAGCTCAGGTGAGCCTCACACGACCCCCACCGTCGTTGTTAGGGTTCAGTCTCGCCGGAGCGGCTCGACATAGACGTTGAACCTCAGCCGTTAGATCCTAGTCTAATCGTAGCGCTGAGATTGAACGATACCGTTTCGGGTTAAATGAGCCACTAACTAGTGGGGCCCCTATTAGCAGCCCGCTGCGCCTGCGTAGTGCAGCTGGGCCGGCCCATTTGGTTTCCCTGCGCAGAGCCCACCCATTCAAATAATCTTTTTCCAATTTAGTTAAAACTAGATTCTGTCAGTAGATTCAAAAATCAATTCAAAGAGATTTACCGAACCAAATTGCATGATTCCAATTTTGTTAGGAAGGTATTCAAATTATATATCCAAGACCATTGGATTCGCACCATTTGAAATTATATATCACCTATAGTAAAAATAACAAGAAAGATAATTTTCCAGATTCAAACATTTTTCAAAAATCAACCATAAATGCTTTTGAGTTGATTCCAACTCTCAAAAATCACATTTGACTAGATCTATCTGAATATGTAAAAATATTTAGGTTTACATGCTGTGATCTTGGATTAGTAATAAAATAATGCTATATAGGCATTTCTAGTCACTTTAATGCTATTAAATAGTAATATTAAACTTTATAAAATATGACCAACCCTTTAAATCACATTCCCAAGTATTAGAATATGTGGTGATGACATGTGTCAACATGATCCCATATTCTAATTAGAGAATATTAAATCTTAAGTATTTTTCAATGAGTAGAAATTACTTTTCTAAAGCAAGATAAATAAAATTAGGTCTTTATTTCATGTGATGATTGTGATGATGCTCAATCATCAAGTGTGAGCCTTAGTGTGCTAAATAGAAGTAGATAAGTATTGTTTGGTGATTGTGTACCTCGTATTTATTTATAGATATATCTGACCGGATACGAGGAGGAGGAGTACTACCAAGAATAAGAAGAAGAAAACTTCAACCACTGCACTACTCAAGGCAAGCTAACACTTGCAAGTTTCTTAACTACGCAAGCTAGAACTATGCAAGTTAACACTTGCAAACTTGATAACCTATGCAAGATGCATTAGGCATGCTTTGGTTATGCAATTTTGATTATACCAATCCCAAGTTTTACTTGCAAGCTTTGTTCTTTTACTTTTACCAAAGTTCTTTAACTTTAGTTAGTGATTTCTGAGTATTGGAAAAATAGTATAGATACCATAAAGAGTATAAAACTAGGCCTCAGTAGTTATACTTAGATGCCATCCAAAAACATGAAAACTAGAGTTGGATAGCTACACTTGATTAGCACCCCTCATTAGTGAATACCCTCAACTTTAGTGGCTAGTGCTAAGCATAAATGCTGATCACTTTAGATGGGAATACTTGGTGAAAATGATTATGAAAACCTTGGAATGATGGTTCATTCTATTGAAATGTTTTGACATGTGTTATGGACACAAAATGGATTTGATGATGAAAATGTTGAGGCGTGAGCCTTAGCCCTTTATAAAAACTGATGGTTGGGTTCGGATGCGATACCATTCCAATTTTACCGTACAACCACAATACCTGAATTGGGTAGGGCTTAATTGGAAGTTTATATGCCTTAGTATGGGTTCCCTCGTGGAAATAGGTTGAGGTGAGGCTACCTCGTGAATGTGAATGTCCACCTATGCAGTGCCCAGGATGGCAGATGGCCATGGCTGGGAGGCCAAGCTCATAGGGGAGGTGCCTATACTAGAGTGTGTAATTGAAAGGTTAAGATTGATTATCCACATACTAAGTATCATGATTCAGGGTTATCCCTGACGGATGTATCGAATTTTGTGGTGAAAGTGTACCACCTCTACAGAGTGTCAAACTATTCAAATAGCCGCATCCGCAGTCATGGACAGTTGGAGTGGCCATACTGTTCCATTGTCAGATGTTTTCAAAATGACTTGTGAATTGAACCATGATTTTGACTTGAGCACAATAGGGTTGCGGATATGAAAACTAGGTTCCCACTTAGGTGATATAGAACATTAAATTAGTTTTCTTTACTTCTTAACTCAGTATGAAATAAACCTGGCTTTTTGCAAATAAACCTAGAGCTTAAGATTCCTACTAGAACTACCTTACTTGTTGGTGCAAGTTTGCAAGTACTTAAAGAGTACTCATGGCTTTGTCCCTGGCTATTCCCATGGCCAGACTATGAGGAGGACTACCAGGAATATGGACAGCAGGAGGTCTATGACAACTAGGATCATCTCCCATCGTCAGCATTGCCTATGAACTTGAAGATGGAGCCCTACTGCGTTTACTTTCCGTTGCTTTGATTGTATTAAGACTGGATCATGAGATCCTTTATTTGTAAGACCTTTATTATGGTTTGTAATGGATGATGTACTGTGATACCAATCTGTTATGTCTCGCAAAAATGGTAATCTTGGGATTGCGATGTATGGCATAATAGGCATCTAGGATTAAAATTCCAGGTGTTGACAAGTTGGTATTAGAGCCATCCTGACCATAGGAGACCCTAGTTAGAATGGACGCCTAAACAAAAACTTAGTTTCAAAAGAAGTGAATATTTATGAAAACATATTCCCACTCTTATCCTTGAGATTCTTTCAAAAAAATTCATGTTCCTAAAAAATTCTTGCAATCATACATAAAAATTTGACACACTTGATCACCCCACTAACTTGCTCACCCTGAATTCTTATAGATGGAGGTAAAGTATAGTAAGTTCTACCAGCTGGGAAACGGAGGCCACCTGATCTTTGAGAGGGATCTATATGCACTCACAGAGTATCTTGAGCGCCCGCACCCGGAATTCTTTGGTGCCCAACTCAATGATAAACAAGGAGGAGAGCTATCATGGCTGATAATTGCAGATCTCCGAGGCAAGATGGAAGCACCCACTTTGAAGAAGATCCAATTCAGCGTTTGGGATAGATGGATTAGCCAGGGCTATGCAAGAAGTTCTTGCCTGTTTGTGTGGACAAAACATCAACTAGATCCAGGGAACTCGCTTTGCTCACTACGCAGGGCGTGATTCTATGGGAATGCCCTTGGAGATGCAAAGACACCAGGAGTTGAAGCATAAAGTGGATAATCTCGACTTCATGTTGTATGATAGACAACAAGAGTTGGACAATGCCCGTGCCTATGCCAACCACAACCATGCCATTGTAGTCAAGAAGGACCAGACCCTCGCCATCCTCGCCAGGGAGCGCCAATCAGTTCGTCGTCAACGTGACAAGAAGGATCACATCATCGATCATCTTCCCAAGAAGGTGGACACTCTCGAGAAGACCATCTGTGAGCAGGAAATCCTGCTTGAAGCGAAGGAGGAGGAAGGGGAAGATATCCGTGGAGATCTCTACTCTTACCTCAACAATGATGATGACTACTTGGAGGATGATGCCACGGAGTTCCACACTGATGATGATGATTCCGACTTCATTGATGATGATTAGATGCACTTGAGAACTACCGTAGGAATGAGTTGTACCCGGTCCCACTATATCGTAGTTTCACAGAATGGTTCTTAAAACCATCTGTTTTCTATTTGTGTTGTGGCGTGTGCTTGTATTGTGTGCTTTGAATGAATGAATGAGAGGAAGTTGTTAGTTTACAAAACCTGAGTCAAACTCAAAGTTTAAAGCTTTTGAAACAAAACCATGAACCTTAAAAATATCCCTCTTATCTCACTATCTATCTCGATCTTCAGATGACTCGCGGAAATCCCGGAGGAAGCAGTTCATCTCAGGACCTAATGCTGCAAATTCAGCAAATGCTAGTTTCTAACCATGAAGCTAGTAGAGCCGAACGTCAAGCCAACCTAGCCACTCTTCAACAGATATCCCATATGGCCCATAATAATCAAGGTCACGGAAACCAGGATAACCATGGATCCGAGCTCAAGAACTTTCAGAATACCAACCCACCCATCTTTAGTAAGTCTGAAGAGCCCTTAGATGCTGATGACTGGCTGCAAACCATGGAGAACAACTTAGAGGTTGCAGGAGTTGAGGCCAATGAGAAAGTACTATTTGCCACCCATTATCTGGTAGGTGATGCAAGAGCCTGGTGGAATAGCATTCGTACCATGAACGGAGGTTAGATGATGACTTGGGAGTGTTGGGTCCGCAGCATAGAAAACAAAAATTTCCTATGGTGTGAACTACACGCCAAGATCTATCTACTAGGTACAAAGCAAACGGGTGGACATACATCCATAGAGAACTTACCCTCGAAGACAACGAGCTTTGTTAACGAGTAGGAACTCGTGGTTGATGTAGTCATACACTTGCCGATCTCAAGATCGTGAGGAAGTCCGAGCGCCGCAACTCAGCAGCGCATCCGCACTCGCACACACGTTCAAGCCACCGGACAACCTCCACCTCCTCGCTCCAGCGATCCAATGAAGCAGCAACTCCTTCCGCATTTAAATGCCACTGGAACATGTATCTCGCTAATCCGAGACCATGGGGAATAATTCTAGAGGGGGAGAGATCCTTCACAAGGAGGTGTGTGGATGAAGGAGGAATGGGTGGCCTTTTATAGGAGGGGGTGCCTCTCTCCATGGCCGCGCATGGGGGGTGACCCTCATCTCCCCATTCATGTGGTGGTAACTCCTCCACATTAAAATGCCTCTTCACATTCCCTTTTAAAGTCTCCACTTTAAATGCATTAAGTTTCTACAAATTTAATGCTCTCTCATTTAATAAAACTCTTTATTAAATTTTTTCAGAATTTTGTTAATTACTTTAATTAACAAACATTCACATATAGCCCCTTGCAATATTTCAATATCACATGCAGAGCCACCTTCGCAATTTCACCAAAACAATTTCCGCTTTCTATTGAAATAATTCTGCGCTTTGTAATTCGTCATTCAAACATATGTGCTCCAAAATGGTGTCCGATAACTCTTAAGTGTGCCACCCTATGGTTCATGAATAATGCAGTACATGATCGAGACCCTTCTCGATCAATAATCAGCGGGACCGGAGATCCGATCGACTCCTACACATTCAACGATGACTCGTGATCGTGAGAACCTTTAATGCTTGTAACTAAATCCTTTGTCTCTCGATATATTACATGTCCGAGATTCGATCATCGGTATCTCCATACCTAGTTTGATCTCGTATCGACATGCACTCTTTTCTCGCTCCTGATATAACATTCTAGTGATCACATCACTTGCTTGCAAGCTATCCTAATGTGATATCACCGAGAGGGCCTGAGTATATCTATCCATCATCCGGATCGACAAATTCCACTCTTGATCCATGAGTTTCAACATAACACCTTCAGTAATCGAACCCATCTTTATAGTCACCCCGTTACGGTGTGTGACGTTTGATGTTATCAAGATACTCTTCCGGTGTTAGCAATTAACATGATCTCATGGTCTAAGGATAAAGATTACTTCGTATGATGTTATAGCAATATAAACAAAATGACTTGATCGTAATGCTATACTTCGGATGAATGTTCATCACATCATTCCACCAATGGTGTGACCTTGTTATTAACAACATCCAATGTCCATGATCAGGAAACCTTGATCATCTTGTTAATCAACAAGCTAGTCTATAAGAGAGGCATGACTAGGAACCCTTTTTGTTTATTAAACACACATGTATTGATGTTTCCTATCAATACAATTATAGCATGCAAAATAAACATCTATCATATACAAGGAATACATAATAACAACTTTATTATTGCCTCTCGGGCATATTTCCTTGATCCTCCCACTTGCACTAGAGACAATAATCTAGTTCACATAGTGATAAATCTAACACCCATGGAGTTCTGGTGTTGATCATGTTTTTCCCTAGGGAGTACTTTAGTCAACGGATCTGCTACATTCAGGTCCGTGTACACTTTACAAATCTTTATATCTCCATCCTTGACATGTTCGCAGATGGAGTGAAACCGGCGCTTAATATGCTTGGAATTCTTGTGAGACCTTGGTTCCTTTGCGTTGGCTATGGCTCCATTGTTGTCACAATAGATCACCATCGGGTCCAACGACCGGGAACCACACCCAGCCCGTAATGAACTCTTTCATCCAAACCGCTTCCTCGCGCCACTTCAAGCAAAGAACATATTCCGCCTCGTTGATCTAGCCACCACAGTTGTTTGGAGCTCCTCCAACTAATCGCTGCTGCTTCAAGAGAAATACGATCCGGATTGAGACTTAGAGTCATCCGGATCAGTGTCAAAGCTAGCATCGACATAACACTTAGCGACTAGCTCTTCTTCACCTCCGTATATAAGAAACATATCCTTAGTTCTTCTCAAGTACTTAAGGATATTCTTGACCACTATCCCATGTTCCGAACCTGGATCAGATTGGTACCTACTAGTCAAACTAATAGCATGTGCCACATCCGGTCTTGTACATAGCATGGCATACATTATAGAGCCTATGGCTGAGGCATAGGGGATCCTATCCATTATCTCTCTTTCTTCCGCCGTAGCCGGACTTTGAGTCTTACTCAATGTCTTGCCTTGCAACATAGGTAAGAACCCCTTCTTACTTCCATCCATATTAAACTTCTTTAATATCTTATCAAGGTATGTACTCTACGATAGCCCAATTAGGCGTCTTGATCTATCTCTATAGATTTTAATGCCTAATATATATGAAGCTTCACCAAGGTCCTTCATCGAAA
This sequence comes from Avena insularis, assembly GCA_023614405.1. Lineage (NCBI taxonomy): Eukaryota > Viridiplantae > Streptophyta > Magnoliopsida > Poales > Poaceae > Avena > Avena insularis. The sequence goes on from CM042694.1 coordinate 206,392,470, forward strand.
TTTGCTGTTTAGATAACTTTTAACACTGTTTAAAAGATCTAAATCATTTCCAATCAATAATATGTCATCCACATATAATATCAGAAATGCCACATTGATCCCACTCACTTTCTTGTAAATACAAGCCTCTCCATAAGTTTGGACAAATCCAAACTCTTTGATCACCTCATCAAAGCGGAGATTCCAACTCCGTGATGCTTGCTTCAGTCCATAGATGGATCGCTGAAGTTTGCACACCTTATTAGCATCCTTAGGATCGACAAAACCCTTAGGTTGTATCATATACAACTCTTCTTCAATCTTACCATTGAGGAACACAGTTTTGACATCCACCTGCCATATTTCATAATCGAAATATGCAGCAATTGCTAACATAATCCTAACCGACTTAAGCATCGCTACGGGAGAGAATGTCTCATCGTAGTCAACTCCTTGAATTTGTCGAAACCCCTTTGCGACAAGTCGAGCCTTATAGATGGTCACATTACCATCAGCATCAGTTTTCCTTTTGAAAATCCATTTATTCTCAACGGCCTTTCGGTCGTGAGGTAAGTCCACCAAGTTCCAAACTTGGTTCTCGTACATGGATTCCATCTCGGATTTCATGGCTTCTAGCCATTTTTTGGAATCCGGGCTCATCATCGCTTCTTCATATGTCGCAGGGTCATCTATTTCATCAATCATGAAATTCATAATAGGATTGCCGTACAGTTCAGGAGCTGCACGTGTCCTGCTTGATCTGCGAGGTTCGGTAGTGTCCTCTTTCGGAGTTTCATGATCAATATCATTAGCTCTCTCTTCATTAGGTGAAGTCAACTCCGAAACAATTTCTGGAGCTGTGCTACTCGCCATTTCATGAAGAGAAGGTTCAATAACCTCTTCGAGTTCTACCTTCCGACTACTCACACCTTTCGCGAGAAACTCCTTCTCAAGAAAGGATCCATTCTTGGCAACAAAGACCTTGCCCTCGGATCTGTGATAGAAGGTATACCCAATCGTTTCCTTAGGGTATCCTATGAAGACGCATTTTTCCGCTTTGGGTTCGAGTTTATCCGGTTGAAGTTTCTTCACATAAACATCGCATCCCCAAACTTTAAGAAATGACAGCTTAGGTTTGTTTCCAAACCATAATTCATATGGTGTCTTCTCAACGGATTTATACGGTGCCCTATTTAAAGTGAATGTAGCGGTTTCCAGTGCATAACCCCAAAATGACAGTGGCAAGTGAGTCAGAGACATCGTAGATCGAACCATATCCAATAAAGTACGATTACGACATTCTGACACACCATTACGTTGTGGTGTTCCGGCAGGCGTGACTTGTGAAACTATTCCATAGTCTTTCATATGTGTGCTAAACTCGTAACTAAGATACTCTCCTCCACGGTCGGACCGCAGAAATTTGATCTTTCTGTTATGATGATTTTCCACTTCATTCTGAAATTCTTTGAACTTTTCAAAAGTTTCAGACTTGTGTTTCATCAAATAGATATACCCGTATCTACTCAAATCATCCGTGAAAGTAACAAAATAATGATATCCACCTCGTGCCGACACACTCATTGGTCCGCACACATCAGTATGTATGATTTCCAATAGATCTGTCGCCCGTTCCATTGAACTGGAAAACGACGTTCTAGTCATCTTGCCCATAAGGCATGGCTCACATGTATCAAATGATTCAAAATCAAGTGATTCCAAAAGTCCATCAGAATGGAGTTTCTTCATGCGTTTAACGCCAATATGACCTAGACGGCAGTGCCACATATATGTAGATATATCATTATCAACTTTAATCCTTTTAGCATCAACATTATGAATATGCATAATACTACTATCGAGATCCAACAGAAATAAACCATTCAACATAGGTGCATGACCATAAAAGATATTATTCATATAAATCGAACCACCATTGTTTTCAGACTTAAATGAATAACCACTTTGCATCAAACACGATCCGGATACAATGTTCATGCTCAGTGCAGGCACAAAATAACAATTATTTAGGTTTATAACTAATCCCGATGGCATATGGAGAGGCAGCGTTCCGACGACGATCACATCAACTCTTGATCCATTGCCGACCCACATCGAGACCTCATACCTTGCTAGTTGTCGCTTGTTCCGCAGCCCCTGAACCGAGTTACATATATTAGCAACCGATCCTGTATCAAATACCCAGGTGCTACTGCGAGTACTAGTCAAGTACACATCAATAACATGTATATCACATATACCTTTGTTTGCCTTGCCGGACTTCTTGTCCGCCAAATACTTGGGGCGCTTATGCCCAATGGCGATCCTCTTGCAATAGTAGCACTTGTCGACTTAGGGCCAACTCGGGGTTTTTTCAGCGTGGCGTACAATTTGCCACCTTCTTTCCCTTGTGCTTGCCTTTCTTGTCCTTCTTGAAACCGGTGGTCCTATTGATAATCAACACTTGATGTTCTTTCCTAATCTCCACTTCGCAGTCTTAAGCATTGATGAAGCTCGAAGAGACTTCTTCATGCCCTGCATATTATAGTTCATCACGAAGCTCTTGTAGCTAGGTGGCAGAGATTGGAGAACACGATGTATGCCTAAGTCAATGGGAATCGTTATTCCCAAGGACACAAGCTTATCGGTGTACCCATACATTTTGAGTGCGTGCTCACTAACGGAGCTGTTTTCCTCCATCATGCAGCTCAAGAACTTTTCTGTAGCATTATAACTCTCTACGGCAGCATGGGTATCGAAAATCATTTTCAATTCTCCCATGGTATCAAAGGCATTGCCATTTTCGAAACATTTTCGAAGTTCTGGCTCTAGCCCATACAGTATGCCGCAATGAACTAAGTTGTGGTCCTCCTGACAAGTTATATAGACGTTCTTTTCCTCGTCAGGGGCATTAGGAGCTGGTGGGGGGCCTAGCGGCGCATCTAGCACATATTGCTTTTGTGCAAAGGAGGAGAATCCTCAAATTCATAGCCTAGTTGGTGAAGTTGCTACCATTCGCAGAAGTTTCTCTTTCTCCATGAACACATTGAAATTAAAAGGTGTGGTGCCATCTACAACAGAATGTGTAAAGTATATTTAGACTAAGTTTATGATAGATTGAGTTCAACTAATCCAAATTACTAATGAACTCCCACTCAAAAACGACATCCCTCGTGTCCTTTTGGTGATTACATGAACCAAATCCACTACACCAAGTCCGATCATCACGTGAGTCGGTGTAGCTTCAAAGGCGAGCATCTATATGGGCATCATATCAACTATATGACTCACGCTTAACCTTTCGGTCCGTGTTCCGAGGCCATGTCTGTACATGCTAGGCTCACAAGTAAGAACCTTAGTATTTGCGCGTGTAAACTCTTACACCTTGTATGAAAGCGAGAGTTGAAAACACCCGATCATCACGTGATGCCTCAAAACACGATCCACAAAACGGTGCATACTTAAGGAAGAACACATTTTATCTTGATATCTAAATGATGGATCATCTTATAATGCTACCAAACGCGCCAAACTAGCAATATAAGATGCTAACATCTAATGTGTGAAGTGAGGTGATATGGTCCATCATTTGATCTCTATCATTTGCATCGTGGTATGATCTCTATCATTCCTTTGTGTGTAAGGCCAAGGTCTATGGAACTTACACGTTAAGTGAGTTGTAAGAGTATCTATTATACATCTACTTACAACAATACCATATCAAAACACTAGCCCAAAGAACGATCTAAACTAGACGCCTCTAATTTATCAATTGCAAGTTTTACGTGGCTTAGGGCTTTCGGAGATAGAACCTATCTAACCATTTAACATGAACCACAACGAGGATAACTAAGTTATTAGCAACTCGTTGTAAATCAGATATTGACTATAGTAGGAGAGAGACACCGCCATCCACTTATGCAAAACAAGTTGCATGTCCGTGTGGAACCGGTCTCATGTAATGATGACATGTAAGGTTGGTCCGGGCTTCATCCCACTATGCCACCAATATCCAAAGTACATAGAAGATGCAATAACATGATCATCATCACCCACATATAAACATATGTATACTACCTGCAAAGCACCTATGCATAGATCGGCTCGATACCACTGCTTGGGTCCACAAAGATAGAAAACAAAAAATTTCCTACGGTGTGAACTACACGCCAAGATCTATCTACTAGGTACAAGCAAATGGGTGGACATACATCCATAGAGAACTTACCCTCAAGACAACGAGCTTTGTTAACGAGTAGGAACTCGTGGTTGATGTAGTCGACACTTGCCGATCTCAAGATCGTGAGGAAGTCCGAAGGCCGCAACTCAGCAAGATCCGCATCCGCACACACGCTCAAGCCACCGGACAACCTCCACCTCCTCGCCCAGCGATCCAGGAAGCAGAACTCCTTCCGCATTTAAATGCCACTGAACATGTATCTCGCTAATCCGAGACCATGGGGAATAATTCTAGAGGGGAGAGAGATCCTTCACAAGGAGGTGTATGGATGAAGGAGGAATGGGTGGCCTTTATAGGAGGAGGGGGGTGCCCTCTCTCCATGGTCTCAAGATGGGGGTGACTCCCATTCATGTGGTGGTAATTCCTCCACATTAAAATGCCTCTTCACATTCCCTTTAAAGTCTCCACTTTAAATGCATTAAGTTTCTCCAAATTTAATGCTCTCTCATTTAATAAAAATCTTTTATTAAATTTATTCAGAATTTTGTTAATTACTTTAATTAACAAACATTCACATATAGCCCTTGCAATATTTCAATATCACATGCAGAGCCACCTTCGCAATTTCACCAAACAATTTCCGGTTTCTATTGAAACAATTCCTGCGCTTTGAAATTCTTTTCGTATGAAACATATGTGCTCCAAAATGGTGTCCGTAACTCTTAAGTGTGCCACCCTACGGTTCACTTAATAATGCGTACATGATCGAGACCTTTCTCCGATCAATAATCAGTAGCTGACACGGAGATCCGTCGACTCCTACACATTCAACGATGACTCGTGATCGTGAGAACCTTTAACGCTTGTAACTAAATCCCTTTGTCTCGATATATTACATGTCCCAGATTCAATCATCGGTATCTCCATACCTAGTTTGATCTCATCGACATGCACTCTTTTCTCGTTCCCGTGATATAACATTCTAGTGATCACATCACTTGCTTGCAAGCTATCCTAATGTGATATCACCGAGAGGGCCCATAGTATATCTATCCGTCATCTGGATTGACAAATTCCACTCTTGATCCATGAGCCTCAACATAACACCTTCGTAGCACTGAACCCATCTTTATAGTCACCCTGTTACGATGTGACGTTTGATGTTATCAAGATACTCTTCCGGTGTTAGCAATTAACATGATCTCATGGTCTAAGGATAAAGATTACTTCGTATGATGTTATAGCAATATAAACACAATGACTTGATCGTAATGCTATACTTCGGATGAATGTTCATCACATCATTCCACCAATGGTGTGACCTTGTTATTAACAACATCCAATGTCCATGATCAGGAAACCTTGATCATCCTGTTAATCAATAAGCTAGTCTATAAGAGAGGCATGACTAGGAACCCTTTTTGTTTATTAAACACACATGTATTGATGTTTCCTATCAATACAATTATAGCATGCAAAATAAACATCTATCATATACAACGAATACATAATAATAACTTTATTATTGCCTCTCAAGGCAGATTTCCTTCAGGGAGGAGTTCAAACTCAAGTTCAGTAGGACTCATGTGCCCCCAGGTCTGATTAAGAGGATGAGGGATGAGTTTAGAGAATTGAAACAAGGGAGAATGACTGTGGTGGAATACCGTGAAAAATTTCTGTCACTAGCCAGATATGCCCCTGATGAGATTGACATAGAAGCAAAGAAGAAAGAGAGATTCCTGAACGGACTGCATGATGAGATGCAAACCGTGCTAGTCAACATTCCCTTTGATGATATTGAAGCTTTAGTGGACTCTGCCATTTAGATGGAAGGGAAGATCAATCAAGCCAATGACAATCGCAAGCGTAGGATGATGCACCAACCTGGACCCCACAATACCCAGAAGTATCGCCCCAACCCGTCTCCAGGATATGCCCCAAGAAACAACAGACCCCCTATGTCCCGTCCAAGCTATCCCAACCGTGGAGGATGAAACCCAAGGTCTAGAGGAAACCACAACAATAACCCCGGCAACTCCAACAACTTCAACCGTGCACCGCCCAAGTCCAACAACAACATCAACAATAATACTGCCCCAAGGACTGGAAGCAATGCTGTACTTATCGCAGGAAAAGACAAGTCCCAGATTACTTGCTTTGAATGCGGAGTCAAGGGTCACTACTCCAACGAGTGCCCCAAGAATCTTGCAGCAGCCACCAATGTGAATGCACCCGCTCAGCAGCAACACCGTGTTCAGCCTGGAAGGAGATTTGCCCCAGGGAATTCGCTCAACCACAACAGCCGTCTATTCCACATGAATGCTGAAGAAGCTCAGGAAGCGCCAAATGTCGTGCTGGGTATGTTTTCTGTTAACTCAGTACTTGCAAGAGTGTTTTTTGATTCTGGAGCATCGCACTCGTTTTTTACAGAAGAATTTGCATACACTAGTAAGATTCAACAAACAAAATTAAAGCATGTTATGATTGTTCGAATACCTGGTTAAACCACCAAAGCTAGAAAAATTTGCAAGGCTGTACCTATCAGAATCCATGGGATAGCTTTGTATGCTAATCTAATAGTACTTGGAACCAAATGTTTGGAAATAGTACTAGGAATGGTTTGGATGTCGAAACATAAAGGATTAATCGACTGTGCTAAGAAACCCATAACCATGACCGGTAGCACTGGAGTATCATTAGATCATGTATCTGAGACATTGCCCCATCAATTCAAATGCAACAAGAGTCTAGCCCAACCAACCCTAGACCAAGTCATAGTAGTCTGTGAATACCCCAACGTGTTCCCAGATGAATTGCCCGGTATGCCCCCAAATCGGGATATCGAGTTCATCATTGAACAAGTTTCTAGAACCGGACCCATAGCTCAGAGACCTTATAGTGTGAACCCATCGGAATTAGTGGAGCTGAAGAAGCAACTTGATGCTATGTTGGAGAAAGGTCTGATTCAACCAAGCACATCGCCATGGAGATCGCCTGTTTTGTTTGTGGATAAGAAAGATGGAGGTAACCGTTTGTGCACGGATTACCGGAAGCTGAATGATGTCACCATTAAGAACAAGTACCCATTGCCAAAGATAGAGGATCTGTTTGACCAGTTGACTGGTGCCAGAGTGTTTTCTAAGATTTACCTTAGAACTAGTTATCATGAACTCAAGATTCGTGCAACAGATATTCCGAAGACCGCCTTTACCACTAGATATGGATTGTACGAGTACACTGTCATGTATTTTGGATTAACCAATGCCCCTGCTTATTTCATGAATCTCATGAATAAGATTTTTATGAACTTCCTGGATAAGTTTGTCGTTGTGTTTATCGACGATATTCTGATCTATTCCAAGTCAGAAGAAGACCATGAGCTACACCTAAGAACCATCCTTGAAACCCTTAGAGAACATCAATTGTATGCCAAGTTTAGCAAATGTGAGTTCTAGTTGAAGGAAGCAGGATTCCTAGGACATATTGTGTCAGCAGGAGGAGTCGCTGTTGATCCCGCCAAGATCAAAGATGTTGAAGAATGGAAAGCCCCAACCACTCAAACCCAAGTCCGTGCATTTCTAGGATTAGCGGGATATTACCGCAAGTTTGTTGAAGGATTTTCGAGCATCGCAAGACCGTTCACCCAACTGTTGAAGAAAGATAAGAAGTTTGAATGGATGGACAAATGTGAAGAAAGTTTTCAAGAACTCAAGAAGAGATTGATTTCAGCCCCAATCTTGATTATGCTAGATATCAAGAAGTCTTTTGATGTATATTGTGATGCATCCAAGATTGGTCTCGGATGTTTGTTGATGCAAGAAGGCAAAGTCATATCATATCTGTCCCAACAACTGAAGCAACATGAGCAAAACTACCCTACCCATGACCTTGAACTAGCAGCCGTAGTTTTAGCTTTGAAGACATGGTGTCATTACCTTATGGGTAACTGCTGTGAGATTTATTCGGATCACAAGAGTCTGAAGTATATTTTCACCCAGAAGGAGCTGAATATGAGGCAAAGGAGATGGATAGAGTTAATCAAGGATTATGACCTTGACATTCACTATCACCCCGGCAAAGCCAATGTGGTAGCGGATGCTCTTAGCAGATTGCCGTGTAGATTAAACACCATGTAAAAGAAGCCCAACCAAGTTTGCATGAAGAGTTGGAGAAGTTTAGAACGGAGCTAGTTAACAAAGGATTTTTAGCTAGCATAGAACTTCAACCCACTTTGATCAGTCAGATCAAGGAGGCCTAGAAAGGAAATGCAAGTATCGACGGAATCAAGCATCGTATCGGTACAGGGAAGGTATCTGGATTCACCGAAGATGAAGAAGGAGTTTTGTGGTACAAAGGACATATCTGTGTGCCAGCAGATTCTGAGTTGAAACAAGTCATTATGCAGGAAGCTCACGATACTCTTTATTCTATCCATCCTGGAGGAACAAAGATGTATCCGGATTTGAACGAGCAATTTTGGTGGCACAAGAAGAAGAGAGAAATCGGAAGCTACATAGCCAAGTGTGATATCTGTCAGAGAGTCAAAGCGGAACATCAGAGACCCATAGGACTATTGCAACCATTGCAGATTCCGGAATGGAAATGGGATTCTGTCGGAATGGATTTTATCACCGGTTTGCCTACATCTAGTAGGGGAAATGACTCTATTTGGGTCATAGTGGATAGACTGTCCAAGGTAGCCCATTTTATACCTGTCAAGACCACCTACCAGAGTTCGAAGCTAGCAGAGCTGTACATTGCTAGAATCGTCAGTTCGCATGGAACCCCTAAGACCATAGTATCGGATCGAGGAACCCAATTTACCTCAAGATTTTGGCAAAAAGTCCAAGAAGGATTAGGAACCAAGCTGAACTTCAGCACAGCATATCACCCGCAAACCGATGGACAAACTGAAAGAGTCAACCAAATCTTAGATGATATGTTGAGAGCTGGTGTGTTAGAATATGGATCAAAATGGGAAGATTGTCTGCCTTTCGCAGAATTCTCATACAACAATAGTTATCAAGCTAGTTTGCAAATGGCCCCATTTGAATTTCTGTATGGAAGGAAGTGTCGTACCCCCTTGAATTGGTCGCAAGTAGGAGAGAGTCAGATTTTCGGACCCGACATCCTACGAGAAGCCAAAGAGAAGGTTCACAAAGTCCGTGAACACCTCAAGACTCGCCAATCCAGACAGAAGAGTTATGCGGACAAGAGACGTCGAGACCTGACCTTCAATGTCGGAGATTTTGTGTATCTCAAAGTATCACCCTTGAAAGGAATGCAACGTTTTCAACTGAAAGGGAAGTTAGCCCCCAGATATATTGGACCCTTCAAGATTTTGAATCACCGAGGAGAAGTATCATACCAACTGGAACTACCGGAGGAGATGTCAGCCATACATGATGTGTTCCATATCTCGTTAATTCGCAAATGCTTAGAAGTTCCGGAGAAGACCGAAGTTTTCAAGAATATCGATAACCGAGCCATAGATACCAACAAGGATCTAACTTATCATGAAGTACCCATTCGTATTTTGGAAGAAGCCTTCCACCAGGACCCGGAGTATCAAGTTTCTCAAGATCTAGTGGAGCAAGCATACTGAAGAAGAAGCTACTTGGGAGCGAGAAGATTATATTAGGACTAAATTTCCAAATCTCTATAGTTCCTAGTTTTTCTTAAATCACGGGACGAGATTTTGTTTAAGGAAGGAAGGTTTGTAACACCCCAAAAATATTAATCAAGATTATCAAGTTCTAATCACCCAAGTTTAGGGTTAACAAAAACTTTTATCATTAAATCTAATATGAGTGTATGTGTGAATTGCATTAGTGTATGAATGAGTGTAATTGCCATATTTGATTGCTACAAATGATAAGGAATGGTTTAAAGATGAATACTACATCATCTAGGCCAATTACAAACAAATTCAAAAGAAAAAGAAATCAAATATGAATCATATGATCAAATGGTCATTTTGACCAAAATTAACCACTAGGCCACTTTGAGTGTCTCTAGTAAAAGAATTTCTAATAGAAACTTTATCAATTCTTTTCACCCCTTGCTAGACCAAGTAAAAGTGAACCCAAGCACACTTTACAAACCAACATAAACAAATTCCAAATCTATTTAAAGGACAATTCAAAATTGAATCAAGTTCATATGCCAAGATCACCACTTTTCCAAAACCACTCAAATCAATTCCACTTGACTTTTCCCAACAACCATAGACACTCAAGAATGTGACAAACACACCCACCAAATTTCATTCAAAAATTCAAAACTTATTTTCATGCGGCCATTTGGTCGAACACATTGCTGGCACGGATAAACCACTGCCTAACTTACACTGTTTTGAGCAGTGATCACTCACCCCTTTGTCCCCTCTACACTCCACTCACTCACCCAAGTGCCCAGCAAGCCCAAGACACGCTCCCTTCTTTGCCATTGCGCCAGTGCCACACCGCCCGACGCTCACCACGCTGGTTAACCATGGATAGCTCGCAGCAGCCTGCGCCGCCCTCTCCCACGATGACCAGGAGACAAGCGACCGTCCACCGCCACCCTCTGTCCACCCCAAGACTAGAGACAAGCCATGGACCACCCACAATCGCCGTGCCCACTTCTGCCTGCAGAATGCCGAGGCGAGCGCGAAGCGCCAACCAACACGCCGCCCACACGCCGCTTGCTTCTCGTGTGCCGCGCACTTCGCCGCGACACTAGCTACCTCCCAGACATGCCCATTCGACGTCGCGCGACCCGTAGCCCCTGTACGCCGTCTCGAACACCGTCGTGACCGCCCAGAGCACCGATCGTTCCCGACCAATCTCGACCGCCCTTCCCGTGCCATCACTCCCACTACGACCGCCCTGAAGCACCGCGCCGAACCCTACCCGCAGCCATGCCTAAAGCCTGTTGTATCGCCGTCACTGATGAGCCCGAGCCACCCTGCTCTGTCCCATTGCCGGTGTATAAATAGAGGCCACCCCAGCCCTCATTCGCCACACCATTCCACTCCCCACTCCTCATAGAACCTCCCACACCTCTCCCCGGAGCAAGGCGAGCACCAGCCCGCCGGAATTTGGCTGGAGTCCGCCGTTGTAGAGGAGAAGAGGAGCCGTTGATTAGAGCCATCCCAGGAGCTGCCGTGACCGCGCCTCAAACCGCCATCAACGACAACCCCATTTGCCCCCATCGCCGACCCTAGCTGGAGCCCAGGTGAGTCTCACACGACCCCCACCGTCGCCGTTAGGGTTCAGTCTTGCTAGAGCCGTTCGACGTAGACGATGAACCTCAGCCGTTAGATCCTAGTCTAATTGTAGAGCTGAGATTGAACGATACCGTTTCGGGTTAAATGAGCCACTAACTAGTGGGACCCCCTGTCAGCAGCCCGATGCGCCTACGTAGTGCTCCTGGGCCGACCCATTTGGTTTCCCGCGCAGAGCCCACCCATTCAAATAATCTTTTTCCAATTTAGTTAAAACTAGATTCTGTCAGTATATTCAAAAATAGTTTCAAAGAGATTTACTGAACCAAATTGCATGATTCCAATTTTGTTAGGAAGGTATTCAAATTATCTATCGGAGACCGTTGGATTCACACCATTTGAAATTATAGATCACCTATAGTAAAAATAACAAGACAGAGACTTTTCCACATTCAAACATTTTTCAAAAATCAACCATAAATGCTTTTGAGTTGATTCCAACTCTCAAAAATCACATTTGACCAAATCTATCTGAATATGTAAAAATATTTAGGTTTACATGCAGTGATCTTGGATTAGTAATAAAAGAATGCTATATAGGCATTTCTAGTCACTTTAATGCTATTAAATAGTAATATTAAACTTTATAAAATATTACCAACCCTTTAAATCACATTCCCAAGTATTAGAATATGTGGTGATGACATGTGTCAACATATCCCATATTCTAATTGGAGAATATTAAACCTTAAGTATTTTTCAATGAGTAGAAATTACTTTTCTAAAGTAAGATAAATAAAATTAGGTCTTTATTTCATGTGATCATTGTGATGATACTAGATCATCAAGTGTGAGTCTTAGTGTGCTAAGTAGAAGTAGATAAGTATTGTTTGGTGATTGTGTACCTCGTATTTATTTATAAATGATAGTACCGACCCGGGATACGAGGAGGAGGAGGAGTACTACCAAGAAGAAGAAGAAAACTTCAACCACTGCACTACTCAAGGCAAGCTAACACTTGCAAGTTTCTTAACTATGCAAGCTAGAACTATGCAAGTTAACACTTGCAAACTTGATAACCTATGCAAGATGCATTAGGCATGCTTTGGTTATGCAATTTTGATTATACCAATCCCAAGTTTTACTTGCAAGCTTTGTTCTTTTACTTTTACCAAAGTTCTTTAACTTTAGTTAGTGATTTGTGAGTATTGGAAAAGTAGTATAGATACCATAAAGAGTATAAAACTAGGCCTAAGTAGTTATACTTAGATGCCATCCAAAAACATGAAAACTAGAGTTGGATAACTACACTTGATTAGCACCTCTCATTAGTGAATACCCTCAACTTTAGTGGCTAGTGCTAAGCATAAATGCTGATCACTTTAGATGGGAATACTTGGTGAAAATGATTATGAAAACCTTGGAATGATGGTTCATTCTATTGAAATATTTTGACATGTGTTATGGACACAAAATGGATTTGATGATGAAAATGTTGAGGCATGAGCCTTAGCCCTTTATAAAAACTGATGGTTGGGTTCAGATGCGATACCATTCCAATTTTACCGTACAACCACAATACCTGAATTGGGTAGGGATTAACTGGAAGTTTATATGCCTTAGTATGGGTTCCCTCGCGGAAAGAGGTTGAGCTGAGGCTACCTCGTGAGTGTGAATGTCCACATATGCAGTGCCCAGAATGGCAGATGGCCATGGCTGGGAGGCTAAGCTCATAGGGGAGGTGCCTATACTAGAGTGTGTAATTGAAAGGTTATGATTGATTATACGCATACTAAGTATGATGATTCAGGGTTATCCTTGACGGATGTATCGAATTTTGTGGTGAAAGTGTACCACCTCTACAGAGTGTCAAACTATTCGAATAGCCGTGTCCGCGGTCATGGACAGTTGAAGTGGCCATACTGTTCCATTGTCAGATGTTTTCAAAATGACTTCTGAATTGAACCATGACTTTGACTTGACCACAACAGGGTTGTGGATATGAAAACTAGGTTCCCACTTAGGTGATATAGAACATTAAATTAGTTTTCTTTACTTCTTAACTCAGTATGAAATAAACCTATCTTTTGGCAAATAAAATTAGAGCTTAAGATTCCTACTAGAACTACCTTACTTGTTGGTGCTAGTTTACGAGTACTTAAAGAGTACTCATGGCTTTGTCCCTGGCTATTCCCATGGCCAGACTATGAGGAGTGATGGCTCAATGCACGACGCCCAGAAAAGTGTTGATGGCTCGTGGTTGATGTAGTGCTCGTTGGGAACCCCAAGAGGAAGGTATGATGAGCACATCAGCAAGTTTCCCTCAGTTATGAAACCAAGGTTTAATCGAACCAGTAGGAGCAAGGAAACACCCCAAAGGTGTTACTAGCTGAGCTTTGGTAGGGCGCACTACCGGTGCTAGTAGCAACGTGGAGACCTGCACAACACAACCACAGAACTTTGTCCCCAACTTATGATGAGGTTATCAATCTAACCGTGTTTTGCAGAAAACAAAGGATTAAACGTATCAAATGGAAAGAAGTAAAAGTTTGTAGAAAGTAAACACAAAGCAGTAAAAGATTGTAGATTGTATGTAAAAGACAAGGACCGGGATCCATAGTTCACTAGAGGTGGCTCTCCTTAGATAGATAACATGCTGGGTAAACAAATTACAGCAGGGCAATTGACAAACACTGAGAAAGCAATACATGCATATACTAATCATCTTGACTCCTCTGAGACTTGATTGGGAAATACAACATAATACATAGACCGCCATCCAACTTCATCTATGACTAATAATCCACCTCCAGGTTATCATCTGAACCCCCTCCAGTATTAAGTTGCAAGCAATAGATTATTGCTTTACGAACTGCGTGTAAAGTAAACAATACGATTGTTCCATGAACAAAGGATCATTGTTTTCTCCCTAGTAGCAACAACACATTTAGTACCTTAGAGATTTCTGTCACTTCCCCAGTTTACCAGAGGCATGAACCCACTATCGAGCATAAATACAAAATCTTGGAGTTGCTAGCATCTACTTGGCCAAGATAGCTACTAACAATGGAAAGCATGCAAGATCTCAAATAACAAAGACATGATAGAATCAATAATCAATCTGAAATAACATCTCTCCATCGGATCCCCGCAAACACAACATGTATGAATTACAAATAGATGATCTTGATCATGAACGGAGCTCACAAGATCTAAACATGAAAGCACAAAGGAGGAGAAACCAGCCATCTAGCTACTACATGGATCCGTAGTCCAAGGATGAACTACTCACGAATCACACCGGAGGCTTGCATGGTGATGAAGAAGGCCTCCAGGGTGAATTCCCCTCTCCGGCAGGGTGCCGAGAAGAGCTTCAGATCCCTCCCGATCTAGGGATGGAGATGACGGCTGAGCACTCTTCGTGGATTTTTGATCGGGTACTTAGGGTTTTCGTCCCGAGGGCAACTTATAGGTGGAAGGAGAGGCCGAGGGGGTGCTGGGAGCGGCCACACCACCCCCTGGCGCGAGCCAGGCCTGACCGCGCGGCCAGGTGGTGTGGTGGCTCCCTGGACCTTCTCCGTCTCGTATTCTGGCACTTGATCCCTTCCGGAAAAATAGGCACTTTGGCTTTTGTCCCATCCAATTCCGAGAATATTCATTTTTTGACTTTCCTGGAACCAAAAATAGCAGAAAACAGGCAGCTGGCACTGTGGCTCTTGTTAATAGGTTAGTCCAAGAAATCATATGAAAAGTACTCCAAAGTTGGAACAAAACACAAGAAAGTGGATAAGACCAAGCATGGAACATCAAAAATTATAGATACATTTGCAATGTAACAACATCCCCAAGCTTAACTCCTGCTCGTCCTCGAGTAGGTAAGTGATAAAAAGAAAGAATTTTTGAGGTGACATGCACCATCAAAGACTTGATCAAAGTATTTGCAAAACATTCAAGGCTGGGATCATAGTACTTCAATCATAACATGAAAGACAAAGTTCTAGCAATAAGACAAAGAAACTATGATGCAACATGAAAAGGCACAAACAAAAGATTCATGAATAACATTGCTTTGCAAGACGTTTGTTTGTTTCCCATAAAGAAAACATAGCATAATAGTATTCAACTTGTCCCTCAATAGAGTAGAAAATATAAATGCATATGACACCTTCAAAGTTCATAAGAGTGACTAGATACAATAGTTTTAAACAAGCAATAACAAGTTATGCATCAATCAACTAGTCTTGGGACAATGCACATAGAACTAAGAATGGCCACTATGCTCTCAAAGTAGGTGCATAAAGATAGAAGGTGGAGACTCAATATAATGGTGGAAGAAAGGCCTTTTGTAAAAGGAAGTAGGGATTCAAGTCTCATAAAGAGCTTCCAAAAATTATGGTACTTACAGCTTTCAGCTCTCATTGCCCCTATCATAAGCATCTTGAAGTGATTAAGGTTAAAGTGAACAAACTATGGTGTACATGCTTGACGAAGTATAAGTCAGAAATCTCATGTCCCTTGTATACGAGGGCCGCTCCTCATGCTACTCAAGTTTAGTCACCGGTAAGTTCTTGTCATCGTAATTATATGTGTATCATAGAGAACCGCCAACGGGGTACCCCTTGCCCGATGATACGGAAGAATCCCCATATCAAAATGACAAGGCAAGCAGACAATGAGCATCTCAGCATTCTTCTTATTTACCATGGGAATATGGTGCTTTTTTCTCTCTTTCCTCTTTTCATAGTATCTCTTTTTTTGTTTTCTCTTTCTCTCAATATAGGACTCTTTTTATAAGAAGAATGCTTCATAGACATCTCATTATGGTTACGCTGCAGGTTTCCACCATGTCGGCATGGATTAGACCAATGCCCAGGCGTTTCTCTAACACATATACATAACTCCGTGGACTTACAAGCTCCCCTTTCATTTCACACCGACGACATCCATATACAAAAGAGCATGATATCAACTAGGTACAAGCACCAAGTGCAATGTTGAAAGCGTTCCCCATGAAAGCATGGTTCTGCTAATTCCCAAAAAATAAGTGCAAGCATATACAACATAGACGACACAATGGTTCAAGTTTATTAAGGGCAAGTAAAGTAAAGTGTGCCTTCAAGTTCGTGAGAGCTTTAATCACTAGTTTTCTCATAACAAGTGGAAGGTAAACAAAAGCATGAATATACTTGGAATAGCATAAGCTAGTAGGTAGGTATGGTGGACTCTTTGGAATAACTTGGTTTAGGGAGTTGGGTGCATTAGTGGAACTCATACTTGGTTGTGGAGGCTAGCAAAAGACTGGGAGCGACAAACTAAGAGAGCAATAATGGCCATAATCATGCAGAGCGACAAAACATCATTGATCAAAGCATAAAGTGATACTATAAGTTGAAAACTAAAGGATCGTAAAGGCTTATGGTGACTTGTGATAGTCATAACATGGTGTGAGCATGTGCCAAGTCAACCCAAATAAAGCATCAAAGGAGAATACCACTATACTATGCTTTAATATGCTAAAAAAACGCATGATTCATCCAAGGCACATTAAGCAATCTCAATTGTTTATAACAAGTCATGCTACATCAAAGAATACTAAGCATAAAGCCAAAACAATATCAAGCATGACATGACAAAGCATAGGCCACAGTCAAAAACAGGCTCTTTTTACCACATAAGTATGAACTTTCCTACTCTTTTCCAAACCAAACCAAACCATTTGCAAACCAATGTATGAAAGAGGGGGTCCAACCAACTTATTCAGAAAACTAAGCAAACCAAGCAAACTAAAAACCAAAACAAAAACGAAAAAGAAGATGCTCCAAGAAAAACACAACTGTGCATGAAACAATAAAAATGAAGCGTTTGGAAGAAACCTAGAATTTTTATTGATGAAGAAGGGGAATGCATTGGGCATCCCCAAGCTTTGACGCTTGTACTTCTTGGATATTTCTTGGGGTGACACGTGTGGCATCCCCAATCTTGAGCTTTAGTCCATCCTTCATCTCATTACTCATTCCTTCCATACACCTGAAATTTTTCCTTCATACAAAACTTCACACAATCTCATTAGCAACATTAGTGCACTTAAGATAAATAAGTCTCAAGGTTCAGTTCTAACACCAAATAAACTTCCATTAGAACACTAGCTACTGTAGCACTTCCCTCAAAAAGCTCAATTCCCCAAAAGAACTGAAGAAGGAAGTAACAAGAAGCAAATGCAGAAAATGGCAGAAATCTGTCAAAACAGACCAGCAGGTAAAGACGAATTTTTTAGAAGACCTTATGTTGCTCAAATAAAAAAGTGTTGAACTAACGAAAGTTATATAACAACCTGGGGCAGAAGCACAAAAAATTACAGCTCAATCCGACATACAGAGCTCTCTCAGGAAGTTTTACGGTGAAGCACAAAAATCTGTTTCAGGACAACAACTTTCCCAATCATTACTTCACTCTCATTAGAGGTTACTCTTGGCACAAAAAGCAAATAAAAATGATAAGGAGAGGTTATTACATAGGTAATAACTTCCAAGACTCATCTAAAACTCTTGGGTTATCTCCCAACAAGTACTTTTCTTTAACGCCTTTAAGTTAGGCATAAGAAGCAAAGAAAGAATCAAGTGTTCTCAAATGAAGAAGCATTAAGATCAATACATGAAATATTTTCAACAAGGCAAGGTATATCATCCAAGTAAGTTCTAGAGGATCCTTTCTCAATGCTCTTAGGTTCACTATTCTCATCAAAAGGGTTTGCAGGAACAATCCAATCAAGATTCTTTTCTATGGCATCATGTATTGCTACTAGTTTGAAGGGTATTGGTATCTTAGGTTCCTCCCCATTAGGTTCGGTTTTGTTCATATTTTATCGTATACCAACCACATCTACACATGAGCCTAGCATATTTAAACGTTCAAAAACTTTTCTAGCTTCTTTGGCAACATCATAGAACTCCTTAAACAAAGTTTCTAGAATAAAATCCCTCTTTTCAGGGTCTTCAATTTCTTTAAGCTTAAGAAACATTACTTGCATTAAGGGGTTGAGATTAACAAACCTAGCTTCTAACATGTGAATTAAAGAAGCTGCAGCAATCTGAAAATTTGGAGCAAGTTCTACAAGGGATCTATCCTCAGTATCTTCATGTTTGCTAACATGATTAAAGAATTCTTCAATATTATCTTTCCCAATTATAGAACCACTACCAATTGAAAGGTCTTTCAAGGTGAAAGTAGGGATCAACGTGGTGAGCTAAGGAAGGGGTGACAACTAAAGGAGACTTAATTTTTTTGGGTTTTCAAATAAGAAAGCAAACAAGTAAAACTAATTTTTTTGTGTTTTTGAAGAACAAAACAAGCAAACAAGGCAAAAAGAAACTAAGCAAAACAAAAACAACAAAGTAAAGAGATTGGTTATGAAGGACTCCCCTTGTGAAGATGTCCTTGACTCCCCGGCAACGGCGCCAGAAAAATGCTTGATGGCTCAATGCACGGCGCCCAGAAAAGTGTTGATGGCTCGTGGTTGATGTAGAGCTCGTTGGGAACCCCAAGAGGAAGGTATGATGAGCACAATAGCAAGTTTCCCTCAGTTATGAAACCAAGGTTTAATTGAACCAGTAGGAGCAAGGAAACACCCCAAAGGTGTTACTAGCTGAGCTTTGGCAGGGCGCACTACCGGTGCTAGTAGCAACATGGAGACCTGCACAACACAACCACAGAACTTTGTCCCCAACTTGCGATGAGGTTGTCAATCTCACCGCGTTTTGCGGAAAACAAAGGATTAAACGTATCGAATGGAAAGAAGTAAAAGTTTGCAGAAAGTAAACACAAAGTAGTAAAAGATTGTAGATTGTATGTAAAAGACAAGGACCAGGATCCATAGTTCACTAGAGGTGTCTCTCCTTAGATAGATAACATGCTGGGTAAACAAATTACAGCGGGGCAATTGACAAACACCAAGAAAGCAATACATGCATATACTAATCATCTTGACTCCTCTGAGACTTGATTGGGCAATACAACATAATACATAGACCGCCATCCAACTGCATCTATGACTAATAATCCACCTCCAGGTTATCATCCAAACCCCCTCTAGTATTAAGTTGCAAGCAACAGATTATTGCTTTACGAACTGTGTGTAAAGTAAACAATAAAGGATCGTTGTTTTCTCCCTTGTATCAACAGCACATCTAGTACCTTAGAGATTTCTATCACTTCCCTAGATTACCAGAGGCATGAACCCACTATCGAGCATAAATACTAACTCTTGGAGTTCCTAGCATCTACTTGGCCAAGATAGCTACTAACAACGGAAAGCATGCAAGATCTCAAATAACAAAGACATAATAGAATCAATAATCAATCTGAAATAGCATCTCAATATCCATCGGATCCCCGCAAACACAACATGTATGAATTACAAATAGATGATCTTGATCATGAACGGAGCTCACAAGATCTAAACATGAAAGCACAAAGGAGGAGAAACCAACCATCTAGCTACTACATGGATCCGTAGTCCAAGGATGAACTACTCACGCATCACACCGGAGGCTTGCATGGTGATGAAGAAGGCCTCCAGGGTGAATTCCCCTCTCCGGCAGGGTGCCGGGAATAGCTTCAGATCCCTCCCGATCTAGGGATGGAGATGACGACGGTTACAGACTCTTTCGTGGATTTTTGATCGGGTACTTAGGGTTTTCGTCCCGAGGGCAACTTATAGGCGGAAGGAGAGGCCGAGGGGGTGTCGAGAGCGGCCACACCACCCCCTGGCATGGGCCAGGCTTGGCCGCGCGGCTAGGTGGTGTGGTGGCTCCCTGTCCCTTCTCCATCTCGTATTCTGGCACTTGATACCTTCCGGAAAAATAGGCACTTTGGCTTTTGTCCCGTCCAATTCCGAGAATATTCATTTTCTGACTTTCCTGGAACCAAAAACAGCAGAAAACAGGTGCAGCAATCGTGGCTCTTGTTAATAGGTTAGTCTAAGAAATCATATGAAAAGTACTCCAAAGTTGGAACAAAACACAAGAAAGTGGATAAGACCAAGCATGGAACATCAAAAATTATAGATACATTTGCAATGTATCAAGGAGGACTACCAGGAAGATGGACAGCAGGAGGTCTATGAAAACTAGGATCATCTCCCATCGTCAGCATTGCCTGTGAACTTGACGATGGAGCCCTACTGTGTTTACTTTCCGCTGCTTTGATTGTATTAAGACTAGATCATGAGATCCTTTATTTGTAAGACCTTTATTATGGTTTGTAATGGATGATGTACTGTGATACCAATCTATTATGTCTCGCAAAAATGTTAATCCTGGGATTGCGATGTATGGAATAATAGGCATCTGGGATTCAAAATTCGGTTGTTGACAAGTTGGTATCAGAGCCATCCTGACCATAGGAGACCCTAGTTAGAATGGACGTCTGAACAAAAACTTAGTTTCAAAAGAAGTGAATATTTATGAAAACATATTCCCACTCTTATCCTTGAGATTCTTTAAAAAAAATCATGTTCCTAAAAAATTATTGCAATAAAACATAAAAAATTGACACACTTGATCACCCCACTAACTTGCTCACCCTAAATTCTTATAGATGGAGGTAAAGTATAGCAAGTTCTACCAGCTGGGAAACGGAGGCCACCTGATCTTTGAGAGGGATCTAGATGCACTCGCAGAGTATCTTGAGCGCCTGCACCTGGAATTCTTCGGTGCCCAACTCAATGATCAACAAGGAGGAGAGCTATCATGGCTGATAATTGCAGATCTCCGAGGCAAGATGGAAGCACCCACTTCGGAGAAGATCCAATTCAACGTTCAGGATAGATGGATTAGCCAGGGCTATGCAAGAAGTTCTTGCCTGTCTATGTGGACAAAACATCAACTAGATCCAGGGAACTCGCTTTGCTCACTACACAGGGCGTGATTCTATGGGAATGCCCTTGGAGATGCAAAGACACCAGGAGTTGAAGCATAAAGTGGATAATCTCGACTTCATGTTGTATGATAGACAACAAGAGTTGGACAACGCCCATGCCTACGCCAACCACAACCATGCCATTGCAGTCAAGAAGGACCAGACCCTCGCCATCCTCGCCAGGGAGTGCCAATCACTTCATCATCAACGTGACAAGAAGGATCGCATCATCGATCGTCTTCGCAAGAAGGTGGACACTCTCGAGAAGACCATCCGGGAACAGGAAATCTAGCTTGAAGTGAAGGAGGAGGAAGGTGAAGATATCCGTGGAGATCTCTACTCTTACCTCAACGATGATGATGACTACCTGGAGGATGATGCCATGGAGTTCCACACTGATGATGATGACTCCGACTTCATTGATGATGATTAGATGCACTTGAGAACTACCTTAGGAATGAGTTGTACCCGGTCCCACTGTATCGTAGTTTCACAGAATGGTTCATAAAACCATCTGTTTTCTATTTGTGTTGTGGTGTGTGTTTGTATTGTGTGCTTTGAATGAACGAATGAGAGGAAGTTGTTAGTTTACAAAATCTGAGTCAAACTCAAAGTTTAAAGCTTTTGAAACAAAACCACGAACCTTAGAAATTTCCCTCTTATCTCACTATCTATCTCAATCTTCAGATGACTCGCGGAAATCCAGGAGGAAGCAGTTCATCTCAGGACCCAATGCTGCAAATTCTGCAAATGCTAGTTTCTGACCGTGAAGCTAGTAGAGCCGAACATCAAGCCAACCTAGGCACTCTTCAACAGATAGCCCAGATGGCCCACAATAATCAAGGTCACGGAAACCAGGATAACCATGGATCCAAGCTAAAGAACTTTCAGAATACCAACCCACCTATCTTTAGTAAGTCTGAAGAGCCCTTAGATGCCGATGACTGGCTGCAAACCATGGAGAACAACTTAGAGGTTGCAGGAGTTGAGGCTAATGAGAAAGTACTATTTACCACCCATTATCTGGCAGGTGATGCAAGAGCCTGGTGGAATAACATTCATACCATGAACAGATGTCAGATGATGACTTGGGAGGAGTTCAAACTCAAGTTCAGCAGGACTCATGTGCCCCTAGGTCTGATTAAGAGGATGAGGGATGAGTTCAGAGAATTGAAACAAGGGAGAATGACTGTGGTGGAATGCTGTGACAAATTTCTGTCACTATCCAGATATGCCCCTGATGAGATTGACATAGAAGCAAAGAAGAAAGAGAGATTCCTGAACGGACTACATGATGAGATGCAAACCGTGCTAGTCAACATTCTCATTGATGATATTGAAGCTTTAGTGGACTCTGCCATTCACATGGAAGGGAAGATCAATCAAGCCAATGACAATCGCAAGTGCAGGATCATGCACCAGCCTGGACCCCACAATACCCAGAAGTATCACCCCAACCCGTCTGTAGGATATGCCCCAAGAAACAACAGACCCCCTATGTCCCGTCCAAGCTATCCCAACCATGGAGGAGGAAACCCAAGGTCTGGATGAAACCACAACAATAACCCCGGCAACTCCAACATCTTCAACTGTGCATCGCCCAAGTCCAACAACAACATCAACAACAATACTGCCCCAAGGACTAGAAGCAATGCTATACCTATCGCAGGAAAAGACAAGTCCCAGATTACTTGCTTTGAATGCGGAGTCAAGGGTCACTACTCCAATGAGTGCCCCAAGAAGCTTGCAGCAGCCACCAATATGAATGCACCCGCTCAGCTGCAACGCCATTTTCATCCTGGAAGGAGATTTGCCCCAGGGAATTCGCTCAACCGCAACGGCCGCCTGTTCCACATGAATGATGAAGAAGCTCAGGAAGCGCCAGATGTTGTGCTGGGTATGTTTTCTGTTAACTCAGTACTTGCAAGAGTGTTATTTGATTCTAGAGAATCACACTCGTTCGTTACAGAAGAATTTTCATGCACTAGTAAGATTCAACCAACAAAATTGAAGCATGTTATGATAGTTCAAATACCTGGTTTAACCACCAAAGCTAGAAAAATTTGCAAGGCTGTACCTATCAGAATCCATGGGATAGATTTTTATGCTAATCTAATAGTACTTGGAACCAAAGGTTTGGAAGTAGTACTAGGAATGGATTGGATATCGAAACATAAAGGATTAATCGACTGTGCCAAGAAAGCCATAACCATGACCGGTAGCACTGGAGTATCAGTAGAGCATGTATTTGATACATTGTCCCATCAATTAAAATGCAACAAGAGTCCAGCCCAACCAACCCTAGACCAAGTCAGAGTAGTCTGTGAATACCCCGACGTGTTCCCACATGAATTGCCCGGTATGCCCCCAGATCGGGATATCGAGTTCATCATTGAACTAGTTCCTCGAACCGAACCCATAGCTCAGAGACCTTATAGTATGAACCCATCGGAATTAGTGGAGCTGAAGAAGAAACTGATACGTCCATTTTGCATCACTATTCTATATCATAATTTACTATTATTCATTGATATATTTCATATTAAGAGATGATACTTATGTTATTTCATCTGTTTTTGCATGGTTGATGACTTTTGGAGCAAGGACCGCTATAGTCAGAATTCTGATGGAAAAGGTGTTGTTTGGAGGCAAAATTCGCAAAGATCAGAAAATCCGGGAAAACATATGGAAAATCTTATTTTTCCAAAAGACGAAGGAAGCCAGAAGGGGAGGCTGAGATGGGCCACAGGCGGCCCACACCACCCCTGGCGCGGGCCAGCCTAGGCCGTGCCACCAGGTGGTGTAGCTGCCCTGGTCCACCCCTGGATCTCCCCTCTGGCGTATATTATCCTCTCGAAACCCTAAGACTTGGGGAGCAACCACAGAAAGATTCCGCCACCTCTGCGGGGCGGGAAACACTGAGAGAGAAAGATCTCTCCGGCAGACAGAATTCTGCCAGGGGAATTCGTTCCCGGAGAGGGGAGATCGTCGCCATCAACACCACCATCAAGCTGGACTTCATCGGGATCATCATCATCACCACCATCATCTCCACCAGCACCTTCATCACCATCTCCATATCGCTGTAACAATTGGGTTGAATCTTGCATAGTTCTTACGGGAAACTTTCTTGGTGTTGATTTTTCTTTGTAGTTGATGCTATTGAGTGAACCATTGAATTATCGTTTATGTTCAGATTGTTACACATCATTATTCCATCTCTGATCATGATCCATATGATGTCTTGTGAGTAGTTTGTTTTGTTCTTGAGGACATGGGAGAAGTCATGTTGTTAGTAGTGGAATTGTCTTGAGAAAGATTCAATGGTTTGATATTTCAGTTGTGGTGTACTTCTTCTACTGGTGTCATGTGAACGTCGACTACATGACACTTCACCTATATGGGCCTAGGGGAATGCATTGTGTATTTGGCTACTAATCGTAGGGGTTGCCGGAGTGATAGAAACCTGAACCCCCGTTAGGAAACCATTGCACAAGGGACGTCAGAGTCTTAGAGTTTAAAACTGTGGTTAGGTTTCTACCTTAATTACTTTCTTGTAATTGCGGATGCTTGCAAGGGGTATAATCACAAGTATGTATTAGTCCTAGGAAGGTCGGTACATTAGCACGGGTTCACCCACACAACACTTAGAAAACTAAAGAAGATTAATCAACTATATGAAGCAAAAGCACTTGACAGAATTCCCGTGTGTCCTCGAGAACGTTTGGTCATCTTAAGTAATACAACCGGCTTGTCCTTTGCTGAATAAAGGATTGGGCCACTTGCTGCATTTATTCTTATTCTCTTTTATTTACTCATACTTTATTTACTTGCATTATCAAAAACCCCTAAAAATCCGTTTGCTAAGTATTTGCAGAGAATTCCTGATCCATACCACTAGCTAGCACATCCTTGTTGGGTTCGACACTCTTTCTTATCGAAAATACTGCGATACACCCCCTATACTTGTGGGTCATCAAGACTATTTTCTGGCGCCGTTGCCGGGGAGTGAAGCGCTATTGGAGAGTGGAACTGGTAAAGGAAACCTCTACTGTGAGTATTGTTTATTTCTGTTAGTTGCTTTATTTTCATTATGGATAATTCGCTGAGTTTCTTATTTCGTAATGCTACTACCAATGTTAAGGTAGTAGATGAACCACCACCTGCTAAGAATGATACTTTTAAAATACCTACAAGAATTATTGGTCGTGTTATGGATAACTACTATGTTGGGGATGGAACTGTCCATCCCGGTGATCATTTGCTCTTTATACACAAATTATGCGGGTTGTTCAAGTGTGCAGGTATTACTATAGATCAAGTTAAGAAGAAGTTATTCTCATTATCACTGAAAGGAAGAGCTGAAGAATGGTATAAGCTGTTGAAGAATGGTCAAGCTCTTGAATGGGAGGAAATAATACCTCTCTTTTATTCAAAGTTTTATCCTCCTAGTGAGATTCATAAAGATCGGAATCAAATATACAACTTTTGGCCTCTTGATGGAGAGAGTACAACTCAAGCTTGGGGGAGATTGAAGTTACTAATGCTCAAATGTCCCATTCATGAGCTCCCCAAAAATATTATTATCAATAACTTTTATGCAAGGCTTTCTCTTCATGATAAGGATTTATTGGATGCTTCTTGTGCTGGATCATTCACTCGCATGGAAGAAGAAGCTAAATGGGATCTTCTGGACCGTATTCAAGACAATGCTGAAGCATGGGAGAATGACAAAGGAATAAAGTTAGGTATAAATTATGATTATGAATGCATTGAATCTTTTATGGGAACTAACGACTTTCAAAATATTAGTAATGCTTATGGTCTTGATTTACAAGTTATTACAAACTGTTTTAAGGCTTTTGCTTCTTATATTGAAATTCCAAAAAAGGGATGGAGCAAGTACCATGCACCTTATAATGATATTGTTGACTGTGTTCCTGTTGGGAGTACTGAGTTTTGCACTATTGATCACATCTTACCTGAACCTTATATCGAGAGAATACCCTTCCCGGATAAGGTAAAGGATCATCCTATGATAACTACTGTAATCACTAAAAGTACAAATAAAGCTGTTGAACCTGATAAACAAATGGATGATGAACCTATAATAGCAAATGTGAAAGACTTTGTCACTAAATATGTACAAGAGGGACACACTATCCTTTGTAAGGATACCTCTAATATTGTTTCACAAAGTAGTATTATAAGAACTAGTATTCCTGTGTTTTCTGTTAGAATAAGTGATCATTGTTACGATGGTCCTTGTGATAGTTATGTTGTTAAGTTTATGCATGATACTGAAAGTTACTATGAGAGAGGGAAAAGTGTTCTTTTGTATCTCAATAATATCAAGTTTCCTCGTTTTATGCTGAATTTTTTTATGTTGCACTTCTTTTACCTTCCTATGCTCATAGTTTCTGGTTCCAACAACTTGTTTGTTTACAAAATTCCCTTGCAGAGGAAGTGGGTTAGACTTAAACGTGTGTATTCTTGCTTCTTAATGCTCTCTTTCACTTCAATTCATACTCCTAAGTGAGCATCATCAAAATTATCATGCCCATCTTAATGGCTATAAAGAAAGAGCTTTTTGGGAGACAACCCAGTTTATTCTTGTTTTCAGTTTGTTTTTGTTTCTTTGAGTCTTGGAAGTTATTACCTCGGTAATAACCTCTCCTTATCCTTTTTGTTTGGTTTTTTTGTGTCAAGATCAACCTCTAACGAGAGAGAAGTAAGATTTGGGGAAGATGTTGTCCCGAAACAGATTTTTGTGCTTCACCGTATAAAAAATGTGAGCGATCTCTGTACGTCAGATTGAGCTGTAATTTTTTTTGCTCCTGCCCCAGGTTTTTATTTAACTTTCGTTAGTTTTGCACTTTTTGATTTGAGCAATAGAAGATTTTCTAAAAAATTGATTTTTACCTGGTGGTCTGTTTTGATAGATTTTGCCACTCTTGCATTTGCTTCTTTATTTGATTTCCTTTTTGAATTCTTTTTGGGCTTTCAGAAGGAGTTGCTACAGTAGATTATGTTTTGATGGTTTTAAGTTGAAATTGGACTCAAAAGGTTTTATCACTTCACTTATACTAATGTTGCTAATGAGAACTGTGTGAAGTTTTGTGGGAAAGAAATTTCCACGTTAGTGGAGAAAATGGTGTAATAAGGAAGTGAAAAGTTTCATGACTCAAGCAATATGAGTATGAAGATGAAGATATTGATGTCATTCAAGTGGTTAATCTGGAAGAATCTACTAAATACCAAATTCAGAGACCTGCAGAGTCCGATTTCGAATAGGTAACAGTTCTGATTTGGAGCCACAATGTCTTCCTCTGGATCAGCCAAGGAAGATTCCTCAGTGGATATCATCAACCCATACATGACAGAGTTGAAGATTCAGCCCAAGGAGTTGTTGCTTAAAGATGGGGAGGTATGGATAAAAGAGGTTCAAGGCCCTAAAGGTGAAGGAAGTCTGGAGGACAGGATGGAAGCACTGGAGCAACAAGTCTTTAGGTACAAGAAGATGGCGGAGCGCGAAGTTGATATCATCCATAAGATTTGTTCCGAACTCATCGTCGAGCACCAAAAGGAGACTACTGAGCTTAAGGATGAAGTCCTCTCACTCCGCCAAACAACCAACCAACTGCAAGCACAGCTCTACGACATTCAAAATCAAAACTGTGAGTACAAGGTTAGGTTTAAATGCATAAGTGCTGCTACAAGTTTCAGGATGCTGGAGACCACGATGTCCTTTGTTCATGGGGAGCCCTTACCCTAGAAGTCGGACGATGACGAGAGGATACCACCACCACCGAAGGAGTAATTCGTCATCAGGTTTGGCATCCCCTTGGTTTGTTCCAAGCTTGGGGGAGTGCCACGATATCACATCACTATCTTCTATCTTTTTACCTTTTTAGTAGAGTCATATCATGAATAGAGAAGTTATCATGTAGGATGGTTTGCATTATGGAAGTGTCCCCTCTCTTGTTAGATATGTATCCCTTGGTGTGAGTAGCCGTTATGGAATATTAATGAGAAGTTCTATCATTTACTCTTTTGCTTATCTTATATTAGTTTTCAATTCATGGTTATATGATTGATCTTGTTGTTAGTATTGGTATCACTTTGGGATCATTGAGTTAATTTAGTTGGTTTTGGCAAACCTGGCTTGGTCAGTAGCAACACTATTTTTGAGAATTGAATGAAAAAGATAGAAGTACTCTTAAAGAAATATAATTTCATCATCTTTCTTTCTTGATTTGCTCATAAGTTTAGTATTCTTTGGTTAAGATCTTTTGTGCTTCTAAGGAAGATTGCATGTTTGTTTTTTATCACTTGTATGTTTGTTTGTTTCCTTCAACTCTTATGCTTGCTACTCAGCCTTGCTAGCCAAAAACCTGTACTGAGAGGGAATTCTTCTCGTGCATCCAATCCTTAAACCAAAACCTATGCCATTTGTGTCCACCATACCTACCTATTATCACTATTGCTATTCCAAGTAAATTCTTGTTTTATCTACCTTCCAAATTAAACTTGTTATGTGAAAATTAGTGATTAAAGCTCTCACGAACTTGATGGCACACTTTACTTTCTTGCAATTAATAAACTTGAACCATTGTGCCCATCTATGTTGCGTATATGCTTGCGCTTTGTGAGTTGTGAATTAGCAGAACCATGCTGTCATGGGGAACGCTTTCAACATTGCACTGGTACTTTGTACCTAGTTGATATCATGTTCTTTTGTCTATGGATGTCGTCGGTGTGAAATGAAAGTGGAGCTTGTAAGTCCATGGAGTTATACATGTGTGTTAGAGAAACACCTGGCTGCCGGTCTAATCCATGCTATCATGGTGGAAACCTGTAGCGTAACCATAATGAGCATCTATGAAGCATTCTTCTTATAAAAAAAGAGATAGAGATTGAGAAAAAGATAAAAAAGAAAAAAAAGAGATGAGAAAAGAGTAAAGAGAGAAAAAAGCACCATATTCCCATGGTAAATAAGAAGATTGCTGAGATGCTCGTTGTCTTCTTGCCTTGTCATTTTGATATGGGGATTCTTCTGTATCATCGGGCAAGGGGTACCCCGTTGGCGGTTCTCCATGATACACATGTGCTTACTATGACAAGAACTTACCGGTGACTAAACTTGAGTAGCATGAGGAGCGGCCCTCGTATTCAAGGGACATGAGATTTTCAACTTACAACTTGTCAAGCATATCCTCGTATTTGATCACTTTAACCTTAATCACCTAAAGATGCCTATGATAGGGGCAATGAGAGCTGAAAGCTAATAAGTATCATAATTTTTGAGAGATCTTTATGAAACTTGAAATCCCTGCTTCCCTCTGCGAAGGGCCTTTCTTTTACTTTTTAGTTGAGTCAGTAAACCTATTCCTTTCTATCTCAGCAAGTATTTTGAGTTGTTGTGTTTCATTCATTCATATGATGATTTATTCAATCATGTCCCTTATGTTCCTTGTTTTGCACTTTGCTCTTATCTTGGTGTTTACTACTTTTAAAGCTATCATTGAAAATCAGTTATTTGTGAACTCCAGCAAATTGTCAACTATTCTTCGACCAAGAGCTAAGTTTTCCATTGCCAATTATGATTTACTTTATGTATCTTTATTGTGTTTCCTTTACTTATTGCAAGTTAAGTTATATAATAGTGAGTTGTCTTCTATTATGACTTATGTATTGATGAATGTGATGCTTCTTGTCCATATTCTTTTATCGACTCTTCACTCCATAAACCTGAGGTCATGTTTATTGAGTTCAGTTTTGCTTGGGGACAAGCGAAGTCTAAGCTTGGGGGGAGTTGATACGTCCATTTTGCATCACTATTCTATATCATAATTTACTGTTATTCATTGATATATTTCATATTAAGAGATGATACTTATGTTATTTCATCTGTTTTTGTATGGTTGATGACTTTTGGAGCATGGACCGCTGCAGTCAGGATTCTGATGGAAAAGGTGCTATTTGGAGGCAAAATTCACGAAATCAGGGAAAATACATGGAAAATCCTATTTTCCCAGAAGACGAAGGAAGCCAGAAGGGGAGGCTGAGATGGGCCACATGGGGCCCACACCACCCCCTGGCGCGGGCCAGCCTAGGCCGCGCCACCAGGTGGTGTGGCCACCCTGGTCCACCCCTGGATCTCCCCTCTGGCGTATATTATCCTCCCGAAACCCTAAGACTCGGGGAGCGACTACAGAAAGATTCCGCCACCTCTGCGGGGCGGAAAACACCAAGAGATAAAGATCTCTCCAGCAGACAAAATTCTGCCGGCGGAATTTCTTCCTAGAGAGGGGAGATCATCGCCATCAACACCACCATCAAGCTGGACTTCATCGGGATCATCATCATCATCACCATCATCTCCACTAGCACCCTCATCACCATCTCCATATCGCTGTAACAATTGGGTTGAATCTTGCATAGTTCTTAGGGGAAACTTTCCCGGTGTTGATTACTCTTTGTAGTTGATGCTATTGAGTGAACCATTGAATTATCGTTTATGTTCAGATTGTTACACATCATTATTCCATCTCTGATCATCATCCATATGATGTCTTGTGAGTAGTTTGTTTTGTTCTTGAGGACATGGGAGAAGTCATGTTGTTAGTAGTGGAATTGTGTTGAGAAAGATTCAATGGTTTGATATTTAAGTTGTGGTGTACTTCTTCTAGTGGTGTCATGTGAACGTCGACTACATGACACCTCACCTATATGGGCCTAGGGAATGCATTGTGTATTTGGCTACTAATCGTAGGGGTTGCCGGAGTGAGAGAAACCTGAACCCCCATTAGGAAACCATTGCACAAGGGACGTCGGGGTCTTAGAGTTTAAAGTTGTGGTTAGGTTTCTACCTTAATTACTTTCTTGTACTTGTGGATGCTTGCAAGGGGTATAATCACAAGTATGTATTAGTCCTAGGAAGGTCGGTACATTAGCACATGTTCACCCACACAACACTTAGCAAACGAAAGAAGATTAATCAACTATATGAAGCGAAAGCACTTGACGGAATTCCCGTGTCTCCTCGAAAACGTTTGGTCATCCTAAGTAATACAACCGGCTTGTACTTTGCTGAATAAAGGATTGGGCCACTTGCTGCATTTATTCCTATTGTCTTTTATTTACTCGTACTTTATTTACTTGCATTATCAAAAACCCCTAAAAATCCGTTTGCTAAGTATTTGCAGAGAATTCTTGATCCATACCACTAGCCAACACCTTCTGCTCCTCGTTGGGTTCGAAACTCTTACTTATCGAAAATACTGCGATACACCCGCTATACTTGTGGGTCATCAGCAACTTGATGCTATACTGGAGAAAGGTCTAATTCAACCAAGCACATCGCCATGGAGATCGCCTGTTTTGTTTGTGGATAAGAAAGATGGAGGTAACCATTTGTGCACGGATTACCGGAAGCTGAATGATGTCACCATCAAGAACAAGTACCCACTGCCCAAGATAGAGGATCTGTTTGACCAGTTGACTGGTGCCAGAGTGTTTTCTAAGATTGACCTTAGAACTGGTTATCATCAACTCAAGATTCGTGCAACGGATATTCCGAAGACTGCCTTTACCACCAGATATGGATTGTACGAGTAACTGTCATGTCTTTTGGATTAACTAATGCCCCCGTTTATTTCATGAATCTCATGAATAAGATTTTTATGAACTTACTGGATAAGTTTGTCGTTGTGTTTATCGACGATATTCTGATCTATTCCAAGTCATAACAAAACCATGAGCTACACCTAAGAACCATCCTTGAAACCCTTAGAGAACATCAGTTGTATACCAAGTAGCAAATGTGAGTTCTGGTTGAAGGAAGCAAGATTCCAAGGACATATTTTGTCGGCAGGAGGAGTCACTGTTGATCCCGCCAAGATCAAAGATGTTGAAGAATGGAAAGCCCCAACCACTCAAACCCAAGTCCGTGCATTTCTTGGATTAGCAGGATATTACCGCAAGTTTGTTGAAGGATTTTCGAGCATCGCAAGACCGTTGACCCAACTATTGAAGAAATATAAGAAGTTTGAATGGATGGACAAATGTGAAGCAAGTTTTCAAGGACTCAAGAAGAGATTGATTTCAGCCCCAATCTTGATTATGCCAGATATCAAGAAGCCTTTTGATGTATATTGTGATGCATCCAAGATTGGTCTCGGATGTGTGTCGATGCAAGAAGGCAAAGTCATATCATATCCGTCCCGATAACTGAAGAAAAATGAGCAAAACTACCCTACCCATGACCTTGAACTAGCAGCCGTAGTATTAGCTTTGAAGACCTGGCGTCATTACCTTATGGGTAACCGCTGTGAGATTTATTTGGATCACAAGAGTCTGAAGTATATTTTCACCCAGAAGGAGCTGAATATGAGGCAAAGGAGATGGATAGAGTTAATCAAGGATTATGACCTTGACATTCACTATCACCCCGGCAAAGCCAATGTGGTAGGGGATGCTCTTAGCAGATTGTCGTGTAGATTAAACACCATGATAAAAGAATTCCAGCCAAGTTTGCATGAAGAGTTGGAGCAGTTTAGAACGGAGCTAGTTAGCAAAGGATTTTTAGCTAGCATAGAACTTCAACCCACTTTGATCAGTCAAATCAAGGAGGCCCAGAAAGGAAATGCAAGTATCGACGGAATCAAGCGTCGTATCGGTACAGGGAAGGTACCCGGATTCACCGAAGATGAAGAAGGAGTTTTGTGGTACAAAGGACGTATCTGTGTGCCAGCAGATTCCGAGTTGAAACAAGTCATTATGCAGGAAGCTCATGATACTATTTATTCTATCCATCCCAGAGGAACAAAGATGTATCAGGATTTGAAGGAGCAATTTTGGTGGCATAAGAAGAGAGAAATCGGAAGCTACATAGCCAAGTGTGATATTTGTCATAGAGTCAAAGCGGAACATCAGATACCCGCAGGACTTTTGCAACCATTGTAGATTCTAGAATGGAAATGGGATTCTGTCAGAATGGATTTTATCACCGGTTTGCCTACATCTAGTAGGGGAAACGACTCTATTTGGGTCATAGTGGATAGACTATCCAACGTAGCCCATTTTATACCTACCAAGACCACCTACCAGAGTTCGAAGCTAGCAGAGCTATACATTGCTAGAATCGTCAGTTTGCATGGAACCCCTAAGACCATAGTATCGGATCGAGGAACCCAGTTTACCTCAAGATTTTGGCAGAAAGTCCAAGAAGGATTAGGAACCAAGCTGAACTTCAGCACAACATATCACTCGCAAACTGATGGACAAATTGAAACAGTCAACCAAATCTTAGAAGATATGTTGAGAGCTTGTGTGTTAGAATATGGATCAAAATGGGAAGATTGTCTGCCTTTCGCAGAATTCTCATACAACAATAGTTATCAAGCTAGTTTGCAAATGGCCCCATTTGAATTTCTATATGGAAGGAAGTGTCGTACCCCCTTGAATTGGTCGCAAGTAGGAGAGAGTTAGATTTTCGGACCCAACATCCTATGAGAAACTGAAGAGAAGGTTCACAAAGTCTGTGAACACCTCAAGACCGCCCAATCCAGACAGAAGAGTTATGCGGACAAGAGACATCGAGACCTGACCTTCAATGTCGGAGATTTTGTGTATCTCAAAGTATCACCCTTGAAAGGAATACAACGTTTTCAACTAAAAGGGAAGTTAGCCCCCAGATATATTGGACCCTTCAAGATTTTTAATCGCCGAGGAGAAGTATCATACCAACTGGAACTGCTGGAGGAGATGTCATCCATACATGATGTGTTCCATATCTCGTTACTTCACAAATGCTTAGAAGTTCCAGAGAAGATTGAAGTTTTCAAGAATATCGATCACCGAGCCATAGATATCAATAAGGATCTAACTTATCATGAAGTACCCATTCGTAATTTGGAAGAAGCCTTCAGAACCACTAGGACCCGGAGTATCAAGTTTCTCAAGATCCATTGGAGCAACCATACTGAAGAAGAAGCTACTTGGGAGCGAGAAGATTATATTAGGACTGAGTTTCCAAATCTCTTTAGTTCCTAGTTTTTCTTAAATCTTGGGACAAGATTTTGTTTAAGGAGGGAAGGTTTGTAACACCCCAAAAATATTAATCAAGATTATCAAGCACTAATCACCCAAGTTTAGGGTTAACAAAAACTTTTATCATTAAATCTAATATGAGTGTATGTGTGAATTGCATTAGTGTATGAATGAGTGTAATTGCCATGTTTGATTGCTACAAATGATAAGGAATGGTTTAAATATGAATACTACATCATCTAGGCCAATTACAAACAAATTCAAAAGAAAAAGAAATCAAATATGAATCATATGATCAAATGGTCATTTTGACCAAAATTAACCACTAGGCCACTTTGAGTGTATCTAGTAAAAGAATTTCTAATAGAAACTTTCTCAATTCTTTTCACCCCTTGCTAGACCAAGTAAAAGTGAACCCAAGCCCACTTTACAAACCAACAGAAACAAATTCCAAATCTATTTAAAGGACAATTCAAAGTTGAATCAAGTTCATATGCTAAGATCACCATGTTTCCAAAACCACTCAAATCAATTCCACTTGACTTTTCCCAACAATCATAGACACTCAAGCATGTGACAAACACACTCACCAAATTTCATTCAAAAATTCAAAACTTATTTTCATGCGGCCATTTGGTCGAACACATTGCAGACAAAGATAAACCACTGCCTAACTTACACTATTTTGAGCAGTGATCACTAACCCCTTTGTCCCCTCTACACTCCACTCACTCACCCTAGTGCCCAGTAAGCGCAAGACACGCTCCCTTCTTCGCCATTGCACCAGTGCCACGCCGCCTGATGCTCACCACGCTGGTCGACCATGGAAAGCTTGTAGCAGCCAGCGTCGCCCTCTCCCACGACGACCTGGACACAGGCGACCGTCCACCGCCACCCTCTGTCCACCCCAAGACCAGAGCCAAGCCATGGACCACCCATAATCGCCGCTCCCACTTCTCTGCCCACCATGCCGAGAGCGCGCGAGAGCGCCGCAGCCGACACGCACCCACATGCCACGCCTTGCCCCCACCACGCGCGCGCACTCGCCATGACGCTAGCTACCTCCCAGACATGCCTATTCACCGCCGCGCGACCCGTAGCCCCTGTATGCCATCTCGAACGCCGCCGTGACCACCTAGAGCACCGATCGTTCATGACCAATCTCGACCGCCCCTTACCGTGCATCACTCCCACAACAACCGCCCTGAAGCACCGCGCCGAACCCTACCCGCAGCCATGCCTATATCCCCTTGTATCGCTGTCACCGACGAGCCTGAGCCACCCCGCTCTGTCCCATTGCCGGTGTATGAATAGAGGCCACCCCAGCCCTCATTCGCCACACCATTCAACTCCCCACTCCTCACAGAACCTCCCACACCTCTTCCCAGAGCAAGGCGAGCACCAGCCCGCCGGAATTTGGCCGGAGTCCTCCGCTGTAGAGGAGAAGAGGAGCCGTTGATTGGAGCCATCCCAGGAGCTGTCATGACCGCGCCTCGAACCGCTGTTGACGACAACCCCATTCGCCCCCATCGCTGACCCTAGCTGGAGCCCAGGTGAGCCTCACACGACCCCCACCGTCGCCGTTAGGGTTCAGTCTCGCTATAGCCGTTTAACGTAGACGATGAACATCAACCGTTAGATCCTAGCCTAATCGTAGAGCTGAGATTGAACGATACTGTTTCGGGTTAAATGAGCCACTGACTAGTGGGACCCCCTGTCAGTAGCCCGCTGCGCCCGCGTAGTGCAGCTGGGCCGGCCCATTTGGTTTCCCACGTAGAGCCCACCCATTCAAATAAACTTTTTCCAATTTAGTTAAAACTAGATTCCGTCAGTAGATTCAAAAATCAATTCAAAGAGATTTACTGAACCAAATTGCATGATTCCAATTTTGTTAGGAAGGTATTCAAATTATCTATCCAGGCCAGTTGGATTCATACCATTTGAAATTATGGATCACCTATAGTAAAAATAACAATACAGAGACTTTTCCAAATTCAAACATTTTTCAAAAATCAACCATAAATGCTTTTGAGTTGATTCCAACTCTCAAAAATCTCATTTGACCAGATCTATCTGAATATGTAAAAATATTTCGGTTTACATGCAATGATCTTGGATTAGTAATAAAAGAATGCTATATAGACATTTCTAGTCACTTTAATGCCATTAAATAGTAATATTAAACTTTATAAAATATGACCAACCCTTTAAATCACATTCCCAAGTATTTCAATATGTGGTGATGACATGTGTCAACATGATCCCATATTCTAATTGGAGAATATTAAATCTTAAGTATTTTTCAATGAGTAGAAATTACTTTTCTAAGTAAGATAAATAAAATTTGGTCTTTATTTCATGTGATGATTGTGAGGATGCTAGATCATCAAGTGTGAGCCTTAGTGTGCTAAATACAAGTAGATAAGTATTGTTTGGTGATTGTGTACCTTGTATTTATTTATAGACGATAGTACCGACCTGGGATACGAGTAGGAGAAGTACTACCAAGAAAAAGAAGAAGAAAACTTCAACCACTGCACTAGTCAAGGCAAGCTAACACTTGCAAGTTTCTTAACTATGCAAGCTAGAACTATGCAAGTTAACACTTGCAAACTTGATAACCTATGCAAGATGCATTAGGCATGCTTTGGTTATGCAATTTTGATTATACCAATCCCAAGTTTTACTTGCAAGCTTTGTTCTTTTACTTTTACCAAAGTTCTTTAACTTTAGTTAGTGGTTTGTGAGTATTGGAAAAATAGTATAGATATCATAAAGAGTATAAAACTAGGCCTAAGTAGTTATACTTAGATGCCATCCAAAAACATGAAAACTAGAGTTGGATAGCTACACTTGATTAGCACCCCTCATTAGTGAATACCCTCAACTTTAGTGGCTAGTGCTAAGCATAAAAGTTGATCACTTTAGATGGGAATACTGGGTGAAAATGATTATGAAAACCTTGGAATGATGGTTTATTCTATTGAAATGTTTTGACATGTGTTATGGACACAAAAAGGATTTGATGATGAAAATGTTGAGGCATGAGCCTTAGCCCTTTATAAAAACCGATGGTTGGGTTCAGATGCGGTACCATTCCAATTTTACCGTACAACCACAATACCTGAATTGGGTAGGGCTTTACTGGAAGTTTATATGCCTTAGTATGGGTTCCCTCGCAGAAAGAGGTTGAGCTGAGGCTACCTCGTGAGCGTGAATGTCCACCTATGCAGTGCCCAGGATGGCTGATGGCCATGGCTGGGAGGCCAAGCTCATAGGGGAGGTGCCTATACTAGAGTGTGTAATTGAAAGGTTATGATTGATTATCTGCATACTAAGTATGATGATTCAGGGTTATCCCTGACAGATGTATCGAATTTTGTGGTGAAAGTGTACCACCTCTGTAGAGTGTCAAACTATTCGAATAGCCGCCTCTGCGGTCATGGACCGTTGGAGTGGCCACTCTGTTCCGTTGTCAGATGTTTTCAAAATGAATTGTGAATTGAACCATGACTTTGACTTGACCACAACCGGGTTGTGTATATGAAAACTAGGTTCCCACTTAGGTGATATAGAACATTAAATTAGTTTTCTTTACTTCTTAACACAGTATGAAATAACCCTGGCTTTTTGCAAATAAACCTAGAGCTTAAGATTCCTACTAGAACTACCTTACTTGCTGGTGCTAGTTTGCAAGTACTTAAAGAGTACTCATGGCTTTGTCCCTGGCTATTCCCATGGCCAGACTATGAGGAGGACTACCAGGAAGATGGACAGCAGGAGGTCTATGACAACTAGGATCATCTCCCATCGTCAGCATTGCCTGTGAACTTGAAGATGGAGCCCTACTGCGTTTACTTTCCACTGCGTTGATTGTATTAAGACTGGATCATGAGATCCTTTATTTGTAAGACCTTTATTATGGCTTGTAATGGATGATGTACTGTGATACCAATCTGTTATGTCTCGCAAAAATGGTAATCCTGGGATTGTGATGTATGGCATAACAGGCATCTAGGATTAAAAATCTGGGTGTTGACAGGGATATGCTATATGGGTATCCTCATAGCATGTCACCAATCCACCTAACCCGGGTGGCCCAAAGTTGGTAGCAAGGCCTATGGCCTGCTGATCGGCCTAGTTAGATGGATCCAGAAGGGAGGCCCATGTCGGATAAAGGAAGTCTACGCAGGAGTCACCGACATACTCGGAGCCTTGGAGTGCAAGACACGAAAGACTAGTTTTTATTAGTGTAGGACTCTTTACCTTGTCCGGCAAGGACCTTTCCCTGTAAACCCTAGGTTCTGGTGCCTTTATAAGCCGGACCTATGGGACACAACACGAGACAACCTAGATTGCTACGTACAACGTGCAACACCTCACACAATGAACCTATCTCTATAACTCGGCGTATTGCCATTATAGTGATTTATAGCAGGAGTAGAGTTCCGCCACCATTGTGGGACTTGAACCTGGGTAAGCTGTGTTACCTCGTGTCGGCCAACTCTCCACCTTACCCCACATCTCTAAACACGCACTATGAGGACCCCTCCATGGCGTACTCGTCGGCAATACCACGACAGTTGGTGCCCACCGTGGGGCAAGAGGCGCTTCGAGCTCTACACCGGGCGAGGTCCAATCTTTTCGCGGGAATCGGCGACACCGTAGCCATAGGATGCGTTCTCTTCTTCGGCAACGTCCCAATCATCCCTCCAGATGAGTTCTGGGTTCCGGTAAAGACGAACCCTACGCGTTGCTCCGTCATCCCCTTCGGAGACATCCACATCTTCATCGGCAAAACCGACTCGGGTCCAGGCTCCCAGGAAGTCAGAAACTCGTCAAGCTCCGCACAGACCGCCTATGAGCAGGACATGTTCGCGGAAGGATCTGGGACATACCTCTCCTTGGAGTATGGTGGCTCAGATCAGGAAAATTCAAGGCCCACCCAAACTGCTCCTGTGCAGGATATAAAGGTGGAAGGAAAGTCCGCTTGGCTTCCCTGAGCGTAAGAGATGCGTAGGTCACACTTTGTCGGTGTAGTCACCATCTTCGATCTGGCCAGATGCGTTCAAAGGGATGGAGAACCTCCCCGCGAATACCTCACCAGATGGATGAGGGTAAGGGAAACCCTAGAAGGCGACCACGCCGACGAGCTCGTGTACCACTTCGTGGAATGGTTCACACCTGGAACACTTATCCGGCATACCCTCCAAAGGCGAAAGGCCACAAGACCTCTCAACCTTGGTGAGATGGTCACCATCGTCAACGAACACGCGGATGCCAATGAAGAGGTTGAAACGGTGACCCCCGTCGTAGCCAGAGGAGGAAACAACAACAACAACGGCCCACCTCCATCACCCTCCACATCCGCCATCGCCAACACCGAAGCCAACTCTGACTCCGTCCTTGATGCGCTGTACAGCGACATCAATATGGATGGCGGCGGCTCAGATGCTATCTCGGAGGAATACGATGCTGTTATGAGGGAGATCGAGCAGGAGATCAAGAAGGAGGAGCGCGCCGAGAAGACCAACGCTTCCCACCAGGGTGCTAGTCGCCATTGGGAGCATGATGGAAGAAGACGGACATGAACCGGAACGTGAGAGAGCTCCGTCCACGCCAGCGGTTACTAGAGCAGCAACAGCTAAGAAAGCCGCCGAGCCTCCAGCTTCGGCCAAAGCCATGCCTCCTCCGGTTATCCGCTCGCAACCGGCGCAGGAACTCACCACGGCCCCCAGTATCGCCCTACAATCAAATCAGCCGCCAATACCACCATCAACGTCTGCAGCTGGCAACCCATTGTCTACTCTCGCTAACAAGACAATTTACGGCGCACCCCTCGTTGAGCCTATCACTGTATCCCACATCCGGAGGATTACAGAGCTTGATGAGAAACGTGCGGCAATCCTGGCGGAGGCCAAGTGCACCACAGAGCAGGGCGCTA
Source organism: Avena insularis (assembly GCA_023614405.1). Taxonomy (NCBI): domain Eukaryota; kingdom Viridiplantae; phylum Streptophyta; class Magnoliopsida; order Poales; family Poaceae; genus Avena; species Avena insularis. The sequence continues at coordinate 206,432,748 of CM042694.1, forward strand.
AGCTAGACGAAGACATGGCTAGGGCGCAGCAATCCATTAAGACGGCAAGAGCTATGGAGGCTGAATACAAGCAATTGTTGTTGAAGCAAAAGGCAAAGAAAGCACCAGCTCACATCGTTGAAGATCCCGGCGCTCAGCGCAGGTTGGGGTATGAAGGGTCTAAGCTGACAAAAGCCACCCCATATATCGATTCAGAGGGGAGGCAAGTCATGCCAACTCCCGCCCTCAACATCGCTGTTGCCAAGACCCTCCTGGAATAGGACAGGTCGCTAGAAGCAGTTGCTCAGGTGTACGACCTTGTCGCTAAGGCATGCAAGCAATAGGAAAAGGCTACCTCGTAGAGGCTCGAGTCCAACCCGGAGCTTTGCCAGTCAACCCTGAATAGACACAGAAGGACAAAATCTCCCCGTGACGAGGGATCCCACACAGGCTCTAGAGAGTGAAGACGGAGGGAGGCACGCAATAGGACTGACACCATCCCCATATCCTCCGATCATGGAGAAAAGGCTCATCCCCACCGGTCGCCACCTCCACCACCATCTCGGAGTCACGAGGAACCAGAGCCACGCCACCATACAAGCATGCCACTACTAAGACGTCCCCAGGCTAACATCGTTATACGCGACCAGGGTGAGTATCCTTGGCATGCCAGAGAGCACAGCGACATTGAAGGACATAGGAGCAGATCCCATAAGGAGCCGCCACGTTCGACAAGTAGCCGCAACAGGTGTGAAGAGTCACAGGAGGTCCACAGCAAGAAGGCTAACCCACCACCACCATCGCCACCTAGCGGCCATCATGGCGAAGGGCATGGTGGATCTCATAAATCGCACCACAATTCCCCTCCCCATGACGGAAAAGGGAAGCAGCTAGAGCCGTATGACGCATGTTCACGGCTGGATAAGATCCAAGAAGCTCGGGAGCTCCCATACCTTGGGCCACGTTGTTTTGGACCAGTAATTCGGGCCACAACCTACCCAAAGGGCCTCCAGATAGACAAGACCATCAAGCCCTACAACAGCACTGCCAGGCCAGCAACATGGTTTTATGACTACAGCGAAGCGATTCACATCGTAGGGGAAAACCCCAATGTCGCTGTTAAGTACCTCCCACTCATGTTGACCGGCACCGCCAGATAATGGATCGATGACTTAACGGAGAAATCAATATGCAATTGGTTGGACATGCATGAAGCGTTCACCAAGAACTTCGAGGGTACGTACAAATGTCCCTGCACTGTCGGAGACCTACAACAGTGTGTCCAAGAAAAGGATGAAACCTCTCGTGCCTACCTCTCTCGCTGGCTGGATATGAAAAATTCCTGCGCAGGGGTGCACGAACAGACCGCTATGGCCGCCTTCATCGATGGTCTGTAAAAGGGGACTTTGCTCCGCCATAAGTTGAAGCGCAAGCAAGACAACAATGAGCTCACCCTAAACACAATGGTCTCCATGGCTAGCGAGTTTGCCGCTGCTGATGACGATGCACGCAAATCACTGCCGGCAATAGCAATCCCTACCCAGGCCAGAAAAAACAACAATAACAAGCAAAAGAATCCGCCTGAAGTGAAGAAAATAGCCGACATGGTCACCACAATGTTCACTGGCAGAGGCGGAGGCAGACAGCGTGGATGTGGTCGGTGGGCTAGCAGTGGCCAGCAGAGGAGTGACTCTACACCCTCAGCGCCCTGTGTTCCCCAAACATACGACGAGTACCGTGATATGCCGTGTTTTGTCCATCTTGACGCAAACAGCAAGGCCACCCACACCAACCTCCAATGCAAGTTTGTCAATGACCTCAAGGAGGACCCTAAGTCCGGCTATAAGCAAAGTCGGAAAAACAGACCCCGCGGAAAGGGCAAAGGGAAGAAGAAGGAGGAATAGCCCAAGGAATCAAGCGATATGGATGGAACCCAAATCTTCCGACAAGGGAGAGAATAAAGGGAAAAATTCCTTCGAAAAGAAGGCTCCATGTTACCATACCTTCCTTGGCACTCCCACCGTCCAGGCCCAGAAAACCTCACTGATGATACTGATGGCCACCCTCCCTCTGGTTCCCTAGTACGTTAGGTGGTCGGAAGTTCCAATTACTTGGGATAGGAAGGATCACCCAGACCTTATCCCAACAAAGAACCAGTATGCCATGGTCATCAACCCTTTGATTGACGGCACAAAGTTCACCAAGTGCCTCGTGGATAGTGGAAGCAGCATCAACATCATGTACCTGGATACATTGCACAAGATGAACTTGACGGAGACCCATCTAAGGAATATCAACACCATGTTCCATGGGGTTGTCCTCGGCCGACAAGCAAATTCCCTGGGCTGCATCACCCTTCCAGTCGCTTTTGGCGATGTTAAGAATTACTGTCAAGAACACATGACCTTTGAAGTGGTGCCCTTCAAGAGCGTGTACCACGTCATCTATGGACGCGACATTTTCCACTCCTTCCTCGCAAGGCCATGCTTTGTCTACAACAAGCTCAAAATTCCCGGACCAAATGACGTCATCACCGTTGACAGAAGCTTCTCCAAGGCACGGGAGTGCAAGCTCAGTGAGGTCGCCTTTGCCGAAGCAGTCCTCTATGGCGAGGAGTTCAAGGAGATCCAGAACTAGGTCGATGCCTTGGAGATGTAGCTTCAAAGAAGCAGATCACTGCTGCCAAACCTGCCTTCGAGGCCACCATCAAAAACAAGCAGGTGGAGCTTGTCGAAGGAGATTCCTCCAAGGCCACCACCATTGGCACAGACCTAGATCCCAAATAGGAAAGCGCGTTCGTCGAGTTCCTCCGTGAGAATAGGGACATCTTTGCCTGGTAGCCTACCAACATGAAAGGTGTACCTAGGGAATTTGCCGAGCACAGCTTGAATATTGATCCAAATGCCAAATCGGTGAAGCAACCTCTACGATGCTTTGGTGACAAAATATGAAGGTCTATAAGCAAAGAAATAGCTAGATTACTTAAGGCTGGCTTTATTTGAGAAGTTATTCACACCCGATGGGTGGCAAATCCTGTACTTGTCCCCAAAAAGGGAACCAATGAATTAAGAATGTGTGTTGATTACACCGGCTTGAACAAAGCATGTCTGAAGGATCCGTTTGCTTTGCCTCGCATTGACCAAGTCATTGGCTCGACGGCTGGCTCGGACCTTCTGTATTTTCTTAATGCTTACTCAGGATACCACCAGATCCAGATGTGAAAGTCAGACCAACTGGCCACTTCGTTCACCACACCCTACGGCATGTATTGCTACGTCACGATGCCCTTTGGGTTGAAAAACACCGGTGCTACTTACCAGCGGACGATGCAACATTGCCTACACGACCAAATAGGTTGCAACGTATACGCTTACATGGACAACATCGTGGTAATGTCAAAGAAATCAAATGATCTTATTGCTGATTTGCAGGAAACCTTCGACAATCTCCGGAAATACAACATGATGCTGAACCCCAAGAAGTGCGTCTTCGGGGTACCCTCTGGCAAACTGTTGGGCTTCATCATTTCGCATCACGGAATCGAGGTGAACCCGGGGAAAATCAAGGCCATCCTTGACATCAAACGTCCGACATGCCTGAAGGACATACAAAGGCTCACAGGCTGCATTGCAGCAGTAAGCCGGTTCATCAACCGACTTGGTGAGAAGGCTATGCCGCTCTACAAGTTGCTTAAGAAGGCGGACAAATTCACATGGACGGACGAGGCTGACGTAGCACTTCAGGAGTTGAAGAGAATACTCTCCTCCCCACCAATACTTGCAGCACCGGTGTCAAGGGAGCCTATGTTAGTTTACATGACAGCAACCAACCGAGTAATCAACATCGTCATCATGGTGGAGCACAAGGAACCAACGCATGAATACGGAGTTCAGCGGCCTGATACGTCCAAAACGTATCTACTTTCTCGAACACTTTTGCTATTGTTTCTCCTCTAAACTTGTGTGAATTGGATGCAACTAACACGGACTAGCGCTGTTTTCAGCAGAATTACCTTGATGTCTAGTTTTTGTGCAGAAAATCAACTATCAGGAAAAATCCCGGAAAATATGCAAAAATCCTATTTCGCCAGAAGACTCACGGAGCGTAATACGAGGGAGTGGGATAGGGCCCGCCACACCACCGGCTGCGCGCTGGGCTGGGCTCGGTGCTAGGGGGTGGTCTGGCCACCCCAGACACCCCCTCGGTCTCCCTCATCGCCTATAAGTTGCCTTCTGACCTAAAAACTCAGGGGGTTCGACGTTTTTCCAGAAAGAGTTCCGCTACACCGCCACCACCAAATTCCGCAATTCGGAACCAGAAACTCCGTTCTGGCACCCTGCCGGGACGGGGAATTGGAGGAGATCATCGCCATCATCATCACCATCGCTTCTCCATCGACCATCCATGTTTCCCCCACCTATGAGTGAGTAATCCCCCGTTGTAGGCTATGGGGATGGTAGGGATTGGATGAGATCGTTCATGTAATGGCATCAGATTGTTAGGGCATGGTGCCTAGTATCTTCTATTAGTGCTTTTTGACTTTGTTGCGACTTGTTATGCTTAATGCTTGCCACTAGGGACCGAGTGCCATGATTTCAGATCTGAACATGTTATTGATTCATTATGATAGTATTGTTTTTGGTCTTACCTGCAAGTTGTATACACACGTCGTTGTCTGGAACCAAAGGCCCCGGCGATGTAAATCGGATAACCGGAGGGAATGGCTTTGATGTGAGGATCACATGTGTTCATGGAGTGTTAATGCTTTGCTCCGGTGCTCTATTAAAAGGAGCACCTTAATTGCCAGTAGTTCCCTTGAGGCCCCGCTACAAACGGGCTGGCAGGACAAAAGATGTTGTGCAAGTTCTTATTTCGATCACGTATGACTATATATGGAACACATGCCTATGATTATCTAGTACTTGGATGCTTTATCTTATTTATCTACAATTGCCCTATGTTTTGATTGCCATGTGAATTGTCTTGTCTATGCAACGCCCGTCCATCCATCCCTATGCCTACCACGCTCTAATCCTACTGTTTACTGCAATTGTTACTATCATCTTACCTTTACTACTGCTATTACTTTACTATTCCAACTACAAAACTATTGCTACTGATAAACTGCTGTGAGCAAGATTGTTTCCAGGTGCAGCTGAATTGACAACTTAGTTGTTAAGGCTTATAAATATTCTTTGGCTCCCCTTGTGTCGAATCAATAAATTGGGTTTCACTTCTCTCAAAAATACTACGATACACCCGTATACTTGTGGGTCATCAAGACTATTTTCTGGTGCCGTTGCCGGGGAGCATAGCTTTATTTATCAAGTCCAGTTGGAATCATTATTGTTCGTTGCCATCCATCCATCATGGGTAAGTCTCGTGATGGCAAGGTTCCTAATTTACCATCCACTACAAGAAGAGGTACGGTTCTGAACACCTCTGTTGCTCTTGATTCACCATATGTTATGAGTAAGTTCCTTACACCACCACATACACATGCTACACACACTGCTACTACTGCTGAATCTGAAACTTCTGATACTTATGATGCTGCTTCTACTGTGCTTGATAAGAGTGGTTCATTAGGTCCTTTCCTAGATGCTACGATTGCTAGAACTATAGCTGGAAATACTGAAACTCCTAATAAAGACACTACTACACCTGTTAGTTCACCTGAATCTAGAGAAAGCTATGATATTGAAGACGGTTATATTGAGATGACCGATGAATTTATTAAAGAATGTCAAAACACCCATGATAGGAGTGCTGCTAAGAGTCTCCTTGAGAGGCGTACTATAAAACCCAAATTGTCTCCTAATGCTAAGTTGCCGCTTCTCCCATAAACATTAAAGATAAAGATTATGATTTCTCTCTTGATCTATCCTATATAGCTATTGTTGAGAAAGAACCTTTTTGTGGTACTAAGAATGAAAGTGTGGTAGCACATATGACTGAGCTTTCTACCATGAGTGGCTTGTTTTCTGATGATATTAAGATGCGTACCTACTTTGTTGCTAAGATTTTCCCTTTTTCACTGAAAGGAGAAGCTAAAACTTGGTTTAGTAATTTACCTCCTGGATCTATTGATAGCCCTGATTGCTTGATTAGTACTTTCCTGCAAAAATATTTTGCTCCTAGTGCTAGACATGCTATTTTGCAGGAACTTTTTGATTTTAAACAGGGAGAAAAAGAGATATTGCCTGAATCATGGGCAAGTTTTTGTGCTTTGATTCATGCACATGCTGGATGTCCATTACCTAAGAATGAGCTCCTTGATATATTTTATAATGGACTAACTGAAGAATCTAGGACATACCTGGATAGTTGTGCTGATTGTGTTTTCATGAATAGGACTCCCAAGGAAGCTGAGGAATTAATGGCTAAAATAAGCAAGAATTATGAAGATTGGACTCCTCCTGAACCAGCTATACCTGAAACAATTATACCTGAACCAGCTATACCGGCATCTAAGAATAGGGGAGTTATTGAACTAAATGATGAAGTGATGAAGGAAGCTAAGAAATGTCTTAAGGAGAAGGGAATTAAAGCTGTAGATGTTAAGAATTTACCTCCTATAGAAGAATTATGTAAGACAATTCCCCATTCATCCACTATTGAGGTACACTCTCTCCAACATTTTGATGAAGGTGATATCCCTTACTGTAAACCTCCTGATCAATGCTTAGAAGAATTCGATATTTTTATTGTTAAGCAGGATAATTTTAATAAAAGGGTGCAAAATCATCTAATGTAAAACTCTAGAGCAATTATTGAGTTGAAGGATATTGTGGAAAGAACCTCTAATGATGTTAAAATGCTTGTTAAACATTTTCAAATGGTTCAAACTCAAATAGATCAACTTATTAAAGTGCAAAAAGACTTGCTAGTTAATGCTGCTAAAGAAAAACATGCTTATGAAGTTAGAACTAGAAGTGGGGCTGCTACCCAGGATCCTCTATATCCTGAGGGGCATCCCAAAAGAATCGAGCAGGATTCTCAACAAGCTAAAAATAGTGGTACTACTCGTAAGAAAAGAAAAAAGAAACATAAAATTATTGTAGAACCCTCTAAACCTGCTAAAGATCCTAATAGTATATCTGTCTCTGATGCTGAAACTAAAAGTGGTAATGAAGAAAATGATGTTCCTGATAAAGAAAAAGTTGAAGAAGAACCTGAAAAGCACACTAAGAATACTAAATACACTAAAGAAGATTTTTTTGCTAAGAAACAAGGTAGTGAAAGAGAACCTTGGGTCCAAAAACCTATGCCTTTTGCTGATAAGAAACACAAGTCAAAGGAAGATGAACACTATAATAAGTTTTATGAGTGGATGAAACCTTTATTCTTGCAAATTCCTTTGACTGATGCCATTAAATTGCCTCCTTATTCAAAGTATATGAAGGATATTGTCTCGAATAAAAGGAAGATCCCTAACGAAGAATTTTCTACTTTGCTTGCTAATTATTCCTTTAATGGTAAAGTTCCAAAGAAACTTGGAGACCTAGGGATTCCAACTATTTCTTGCTCTATTAAGAATAGTTATGTTAGAACTGCTTTGTGTGATTTGGGAGCAGGAGTTAGTGTCATGCCTTTTTCTCTCTATAAGAGACTTCAACTAGAAAAACTAATACCAACTGATATATCTTTCCAAATGGCTGATAAATCTACCACTATTCCTATTGGTATATGTGAGGATGTACCTGTTCAAGTGGCTCATAATTGCTTGATATTAACTGATTTTGTTGTGCTTGAAATGCCTGAAGATGATAATATGTCTATTATTCTTGGGAGACCTTTTCTTAATACTGCAGGAGCTGTTACTAATTGTAATCAAGGAAAGGTGACCTTTAATGTTAATGACAAGGAGCATACTGTCTATTTTCCCAAGAATATTGATAGGACTTATGGTTTAAATTCAATTGAACATGTTGAGGGCATTCAAGTTGGAGAGATATATTGTCCCATACCAAGAGAAACATTTGAAACTATTATGATTGGGACCATTCCTATCAAAGTGAGGTAACATAATCATTAGTGGAATAGTTTTGTTTCATATAAAATTGTTTTGGTAACAAGACCTGATCAACCTTGTTAACAAAAGTATTTCATTGAACAAAACAATGTTTTCACCATGATTATCTCCGCTTACTTCTATTCTATCTATTTTAGTTTTTGCTTTCGTTTAGTTTACTTCTCTGTTGTTAGTTGCTTGCATGTTAGAGTGTCTTAGAACTTCTGAAGTTCTAGCCTTGTTTTATCTTTGCATCATTCAAAAAACCTTTTTCTGTCAGAAAATCATTCATCTATACCTGAAAATTTCTCAATAATAAATTGTCTCGAAAAATTCCAGAAAATTCATATTAAATTTTTACGTGAAAAAAGGGGCAGAGAAGTGCCTGGAAGGTACCAGGGGGCCCACCAGGCAGGCACACCACCTGGTGGCGCGGCCAGCCCAGGGGCGCGCCTGGCCATGGTGTGGGCCACCCCTGGCCCTCCACTCACTCTCTCACTTCCCACTTTCTTCTCTCTCCTGAGAAAACACCAGTTCATTGCTCGAAATCGTGTTCTTGCTGTTCTTGCCCTTGATTTTTCGATCTCCTTGCTCAACCCATCTTTGCTGCTGAAATTTGGAGCAATTGTTCTCCGGTATGTGACTCCTCCGCTTGTCCAAGTAGATTTGTGTTTAGTGGTTTATATCTTGAGTATTTTGCTGTTGTAGGTGACAGGTTTTGAGAGCTTGTAAGCTTGTTCATTGCTTAGAGATATAGTTTTGATGCATGTTTAGGCCTCTATAAGTCCCTATGAGTAGTGCCCTTCATTATATATTCACTTTGTAATCACTTGTTTAATAGATGTTTAAATTTCAGAATATCAAAGATGAAAAACCATACCTTTGGAGAAATATTTGAGAGGGATGCAATTAGGAGGTTAAGGCCCTCAAGACCAGCCTCTCAGTTTAGGCCTTCGTACAACGAAGATCTCATTGCACCTCGCATTGGTAATGAAGGAGATGATGGGGATGCTCACCCATCTACTTTTCGTTGTTATACCTTCTTACAAGCTGCATGGATTCTTGATGATTTCTTGCTATTGATTCAGAGGGTTGGTTTGGCCTCATACATGTAGGATGAGAGTGAGCAATACGCTATGCTCACTAAAACTTTTGTTGAGAGTTTCGTTTTCACTAACACCCCTACCAGTCAACTGTCTCTTTCAGAATCTATAATCTGCCTTTTACCATGCCATTGGAAAGATTTTGCAGCATTATAGGTGTAGGCATGGCAGGGACCATGAAGAAGATTCAAGGGTGACCCGCTGATTTGCTAGAGCTCTATCGAGGGGTGACCAATGACGATGACCGCGTAGCTCAGCGCGGGAAGATAAGAAACATCCAACTCCCTGCTCTTAGATACTTTGCCTATTATCTTGCTACTATCATTCTTGGTAGGGAGAATACGAGTAATATCTCCAACTATCATTTAGCCTTCCTTGCTGCTGCGCTTAACAATGATACTTGGTACAATCTTGGCTCTCTTATTGCTCGCCGCCTAGCTGCTAGGGGACCTATTTATGGGGGCATCATCGCTTCATGTATGGTCAATGCATTAGAGCTTTCTGTGGATCCAAATGATACTATATTGGCACCACAAAGGCTTGACCTTGCGGCCATCAAAACACATCACTTCGTCACTGCTAACTCTGATGTGGACAGTCTAGTATACGGGATGTTGTTTACTGACGGGGATGAAAGGGAGATTCCTTTGCGGCAATCTACTTTATTCAGTGTTCATAGGAGACCGTGGTCGCGCTCCAAGGAGGAGGTGGACGAGCAGCTCCGCTTGCTGGGTTTCCACAGGCAGCACCAGGAGGATGTGCCCTCCTACAATTACTCTGCGCACTACGGTGGGGCGTCCTCGAGCTTGCACTAGGAGGAGGGTACCTCCTCACCGTACTACGGAGGCGCTCCATCTTGGCCAGCTTAGGATTGACACCCACTTAGGCCAAAAGCCTAAGCTTGCGGGGAGGTACACCGACATCGCACTCATCTCCATATCATTTTGTGTCGGTACTTTGTATATTCATGTTTCATTCTCTTTTTAGTTTTCATTCTTTCTTTGCTTTTGCTTTCTAAAACACAAAAAGACTAAAAATATTTCTGTTGTTTCTCTTTGTTTGCTTCTTCTTCTTTTTGCCTTTGTTTGATTTTCCCTTTTTGCTTTGTTTGAACTATTCGAAAAACCCAAAAAGATTTTGCTTTGCTTGTTCTTCCTTTTTGGTTCTTGTTTAAAAAAAATCAAAAACACCAAAAATATCCGTTGTTCTTCTTTGGTTTTGTGAGTTTGTTGTAGGGTTCAGCAGTCCTTAGTGGAATTTGGTTTCATGTTATTATTCAAGCCACACAAGTGAAGGTCAACAATGAGGATTAATGACAACTTGAGGTGTGGTAAGAGGCTAGTAACAAACTCTATTTGTTTTCATTTTTGTACATATACTCATCATTGTGGGCATGCTTAGCCTGTTCGTGTAGGGTGTATGTTATTTATGGATGCTTAGTAGTTCTTGCTTTCTTATGATTAGTTCCAGCTTGCTGATAGTTTGTAGCATGTCATATGAATGTTTGCATGCATTACTCTATTCATAACTTGGTATGACACTGTGGTATCCTCCTCTGAATGTTTCACTTGAATTGACTTGGCACATGCTCGCGCATGCATATGACTGAAATAATCAGTTAAGCCTCGATGAATTAATTTGCCTTGAGGGTCTTGAATCACTTTCATGCCATGATTAGTCCTGTTTTGTTGCAAGCATGATTATGACACTTATTGCTCTCTCGTTTGTCGCTCCCTTACTATTGCTAGCCTTCACTTACACTGAGTATGTTTTACTCGTGTTTCCAACTGCCTAAAACCAAATATTGCCAAAATTGTCCACCATACCTACCTATTAGCATCATTTGCTATTCCGTGCATATTCAATATGCCTTGTTTTCTTCCGAATAAAATGTTTGCTTGTTATGAGAAAGTTAGTCAGTAAAGCTCTCACGAACTTGATGGCACACTTTATTTCCTGCACTTAATAAACCTGAACCATTGTGACTGTCCATGAAAGTTATATGCTTGCAAATTATAGGCTGGGGATTAGCAGAACCGTGCTGACACGAGGAACGCTTTCAACACCTGTAAATATATACCCAGTTGATATCATGCTTTTTTGTCTGCGGATGTCGTCGGTGTGAAATAAAAGGGGAGCTTGTAAGTCCATGGAGTTATGTATGTGTGTTAGAGAAACGCCTGGACCGCCGGTCTAATCCATGCCTAATCATGGTGGAAACCTGCAACGTTACCATAATGAGCATCTATGAAGCATTCTTCTTATAAAAAAAAGAGAGATAGCTATTGAGAAAAAGAAAAAAAAAGATATGAGAAAAGAGGAAAGAGAGAAAAAAGCACCATTTTCCCATGGTAAATAAGGAAATTGCCGAGATACTCGTTGTCTGCTTGCCTTGTCATTTTGATATGGGGATTCTTCCATATCATCGGGCAAGGGGTACCCCGTTGGCGGTTCTCTATGATACACACGTATTTACAATGACAAGAACTTACCAGTAACTAAAGTTGAGTAGCATGAGGAGAGGCCCTCGTACTCAAGGGACATGAGATTTCCAGTTTATAGTCTGTCAAGCATATAACTAAGATTGGACCTCACTTTCACCTTAACCATATTAAAGATGCTTATGATAGGGGCAATGAGAGCTCAAAACTAATGAGTTCCATACTTTCAGCATTTGGAAGCCTTTCAAACTATTCAAAACTTTTTCATTTCCTTGTTGAGTCACCACCTATTCTATGAGCACTTTCTAGAGAGCATAGTTGTCATTCTTAGTATAATATGCTTGTCTCATTAATAGATTAATTGTGTTATGACTTTGATGCTTGTCTCTTTGATATCTTTACTTCTAGTCTTCACCTGAACTTCAGAGGTGCCTTGGCATTCACAATCAAAGGCAAGCGAGATACCACTCTATCATACCTTGTTATGAGTATTGTAATGTTACTTATGTTTATGTTTCATGCTACTTATTATTTTTGAGTTGGAATCTCTTCATAGCTTGCAATGCCTATTAAGTAAACTTAGTTGCATACTCCTTATTATGAATTGTCTAAGTAGTTAATCACATGCTGAGAATATATACATCATATGAAGCAAATGTGTTCGTGAAAGTTTCTTTTATCGCACTCAGTTTTCAACTGAATTGCTTGAGGACAAGCAATAAGCTAAGCTTGGGGGGAGTTGATACGTCCAAAATGTATCTACTTTCCTGAACACTTTTGCTATTGTTTCTCCTCTAAACTTGTGTGAATTGGATGCAACTAACAACACGATTGCTTTTAGCAGAATTACCTTGGTGTCTAGTTTTTGTGCAGAAAATCAACTATCAGGAAAAATCCCGGAAAATATGCCAAAAATCCTATTTCGCCAGAAGACTCATGGAGCCAGAATACGAGACGGAGTGGGGCTGGGGCATGGCCACACCACCTGGCCACGCGGGCTGGGACTAGCCACGCCAGGGGGTGGTCTGGCCACCCTAGACACCCCCTCGGTCTCCCTCTTCGCCTATAAGTTGCCTTCTAACCTAAAAACTCAGGGGAGTTCGACGTTTTTCCAGAAAGAGTTCCGTTGTGCCGCCACCACTAGATTCCATGATTTGGAACAAGAAACTCCGTTCTGGCACCCTGCTGGGATGGGGAATTGGAGGAGATCATCGCCATCATCATCACCATCGCTTCTCCATCGACCATCCATGTTTCCCCCATCTATGAGTAAGTAATCCCCCGCTGTAGGCTATGGGGATGGTAGGGATTGGATGAGATCGTTCATGTAATGGCATCGGATTGTTAGGGCATGGTGCCTAGTATCTTCTATTAGTGATTTTTGACTTTGTTGCAACTTGTTATGCTTAATGCTTGTCACTAGGCCCCGAGTGCGATGATTTCAGATCTGAACATGTTATTGATTCATTATGATAGTATTGTTTTTGGTCTTACCTGCAAGTTGTATACACACGTCGTTGTCCGGAACCAAAGGCCCCGAAGTGACAGAAATTGGGATAACCGGAGGGAATGACTTTGATGTGAGGATCACATGTGTTCATGGAGTGTTAATGCTTTGCTCTGGTGCTCTATTAAAAGGAGCACCTTAATTGCCAGTAGTTCCCTTGAGGCCCCGCTGCAAATGGGCTGGCAGGACAAAAGATGTTGTGCAAGTTCTCATTGCGAGCACGTATGACTATATATGGAACACATTCCTATGATTATCTAGTACTTGGATTCTTTATCTTATTTATCTGCAATTGCCCTATGTTTTGATTGCCATGTGAATTGTCTTGTCCATGCAATGCCCGTGCATCCATCCCTATGCCTACCGCGCTCTAATCCTTTTGTTTACTACAATTGTTACTATCATCTTTACTTTTACTACTGCTATTACTTTACTATTCCTACTACAAAACTGTTGCTACTGATAAACTGACATGAGCAAGATTGTTTCCAAGTGTAGCTGAATTGACAACTCAGTTGTTAAGGCTTATAAATATTCTTTGGCTCCCCTTGTGTCAAATCAATAAATTGGGTTTCACTTCCCTAGAAAATACTGCGATTCACCCCTATACTTGTGGGTCATCAAGACTATTTTCTCAGCCTGTTTACTATGTAAGCGAGGTCTTGACGGAATCCTAGCAGCGTTACCCGCACTAGCAAAAGATAGCTTATGGAGTTTTCCTTGCTTCGTGCAAGCTAAGGCATTATTTCCAGGAGCACCCTATCACAGTGGTAAGCAAAGCTCCACTGTCTGACATCATCAACAACAATGACGCTACAGGGAGAGTGTCAAATAGGGGCATTGAACTTGCCGCCTTTGAAATCACCTACAAGAGACGCAACGCTATCAAATCACAAGCATTGGCGGATTTTCTCGCAGATTGGACAGAACTGCCAGAAGACACTCCTATGCCAGAGCCAAAATATCGGGTCATGCACTTTGACGGATCAAAGCTACTCAATGGCTCGGGGGCTGGTGTATTATTACAATCACCAATAGGAGAAAAGTTGCAATACATCTTGCAGATTCACTTCAATGTTACCAACAACATGGCGGAGTATGAGGCCCTCATTCACGGACTTCACGTAGCCAAGGATATTGGCATCAAGCGCATAGTTTGTTGTGGAGATTTTGACTTGGTTTCCCAGCAAGTAGCTGGCACCTAGAACGCGCAGAACCCTATGATGGCGGCATATCGAGACGAAGTAGACGAAATAGCCAAGTGCTTCGACGGCTACGAAGTCAAGTACGTCAAAACAGAGGAGAATGGGGTGGCAGATCTGCTGTCAAATCTTGGATCGGCCCGTCGACCAATTCTGCCAGGCATTTTCCTGGAACATTTACGAACCCCATCCGTGAAGGGAGCAGACCTCGACAACCCGGATAGAGTGGACTCATTTGTTAACACAGTAACAGTGACCTCTCCGGCTTGGACAAAACCTTTCATGGACTATCTACAAGACAGAACTTTGCCTGCTGACGAAGTCAAAAGCCGGCAGATAGTATGCAGAGCAAAAAGCTACATCATCATTGACGACCAGCTTTACAAAAGAAGTACCACGTGAGTTTTCCTTCGATGCGTCTCCCAGCAGCAAGGTATTGAAATCCTTAGGGAAATATATCTCGGAGATTGCGGGCACCACGCCGCTCCCCGGTCGTTGGTGGCTAAAGCCTTCCGACAAGGATTCTACCGGTTAACTGCCAAGGCGGACATCGACAAGTTGGTACAAACATGCCTTGGGTGTCAGTTTTATGCAAGACAACCAAGTGTCCCAGCTGAAGAATTGCAAACCATACCAATAACTTGGCCATTTGCAGTCCAGGGGCTGGACATGGTGGGACCTTTGCAGACATCACCTGTGGATTTACACACTTGCTAGTAGAAGTGGACAAATTCACAAAATGGATTGAAGCTAAACCCATTAGAAAGCTTGATGGGGCAACAACCCTCAAATTTGTCCGAGATCTAGTGGTGAGATTTGGTCTCCCACACAGCATCATCATCGACAATGGCAAAAATTTATCTCTCGAAGAAGTTGAGGAGTACTGTCATAAAAAAGGCATCCGCCTTGACCTAGCATTTGTGGCACACCCACAGTCAAATGGGCAAGTTGAAAGGGCCAATGGACTAATTCTGCATGGAATCAAGCCATGCTTAGAGGCACCGCTACGAAGAGCAGCTGGGGCCTGGCGGAGGAACTGCCATCTGTCTTGTGGAGTTTACGAACAACACCCAATAGATCCACCGGCTTGACTCCTTTCTTCATGGTTTATGGGGCAGAAGCAGTCCTCCCATCTGACATCCTCCATGATGCACCAAGAGTTTCCGCCTATGGGGAAGATGACGCTGAAGAATCCAGACGCCTATCTGTGGACCTACTTGAAGAAGAGCATGTGCTAGCATGCTAGAGATCCGCCATCTACCAGCATAAGCTGCGTGGTTACAATAGTCGCCGCGTAAAGCATCACTCGTTTAAAGAGGGGGATCAGGTGCTTAGACTCAAGCAGGATAAATCCCACAAACTATCCCCACCTTGGGAAGGACTATTCGTCATAAGCAAAGCATTGCTAAATGGTTCCTATTACCTCGTCGATATTCGCGAGTTAAAGGATAGGCCAAAAAATCACAAGCGCAAGCAACATGACTCCGATGATGATTACCCGGAGACAGATCGGCCATGGAACATAGCACCGCTACATCCCTTTTACACTTAGCATATTTATATTATGTAATAAGTTTCTTATATGATCAATGAAATAAGGCATTTGGTTCACTCATATTCTCTAAGTCTTTTACCTCCTTTAGTTGTTCATTTTTGGATCATACAAACCCTTTATGTGCAAGTTTGCATTTGCACTTGTGAAAATTCCGCCTACGGGTGTTAGCTTAAGTTTTCTAGTCTACACGTTTTCTGAAGTTTTTATGTGGATTCCGGAGTAGTGACTTTTCGGCACTCAAAGCCGGTGATTTTGTTATCAGGTTCTTGATGGTGCTATTAAGCATCATCACCTAAGGGCATAGTTTTGTGATGCGAGTCTTCTGTCTCACGGAAGGTCAAGCATACAAACCAGAATAATGGATAAGCCAACACTTGCTTAAAAATATACACATGCTGGAAACAGATAAGTACCAGGAAACTTGAGTACAAGTTTTTCCGCCTTAGTAGCACATAAGTTTTTCCGCATATAGTTAGCAGAGATACAATTAATACAAACATTGTTTTTCATGGCTCTGCTGCAGAGGACTTCGTGGTGGCATCATCAAGAGAGCTAGGCCGGGAAAGATCGTCAAACTCGGAGGGGGATGGGCTAGACTCGGACGAGGCCATGTCTTCGTCAAGGATCTTGGCAGGCACAAAGACATCCGCGTTGACCATTCTGGCAATCCTGGTGTCGAAGCCAGAGAGGGAATTCTAAATAGCATCTCTGTTGATTTCCTTCCCTTCCTCATCTAGCTTGGGAAAGCCAGAAGTCACCAGGTTAATGTCGGCGTTGTCGTAGTGTGCCTTGACCAGGGACAAGGTGATCCTTGCACCAGCCCGGACGCAAGAGGCTTTCCAGTCCTTGACTTTCTCGGGAGCTCGGCACCGGATTTCCAAGTACTTGGCCGCTAAATCTGCCGCCTTGATATTAATCCCCAGAGGTTGGGCTATCTCCTTGGTCTAGGCAATGGCGGTGCTGACGAAGTTGCCGACAAGAATCATGCATTCCTTGGAATCCGGAGCACCTTCACCCAGATTGGCTAAGCCAATGGGAGCTGTGGTTTGCGTAAGATACAAGGACCATGAGTACAAACAAATCAAATGATTGTCCAAACTACAGAATTTGCCAAGACAGAGAATGGTTACCAAAGATGCTCGTCTCAGCTTGCTTGCACATCTCCGCCAAGACAACCCGCTCCTTCTGGACTGTATTGTATAGCTCAAGATTCCTCGCATTCTGCTCTTTGGCAGCTTGATTCCGTTCCTTGAGTTGTACAATATCGTCCTTGAGGCTTTGCATCTCAGCGTCAACAGATTCTTGCAGCACCTTCATCGCCCTTCTTCAAGATTTTGTTCTCATCATCGAGCTCCTAGATATGCTTGGATGGCTCGACAATGCTCTTAGCCTTGGCAATGGCTTCTGTAAGAAGGAAATCAGAAAGTACTATGAGAAGACGGTAGAAATAAATCCATGAGAAAAATCAAGGAGCTGTTGTAAGAAACAGACTCTGGCTATTTTTGATCTATTGCTTCAGGAAGGTTGTTTTACCCTGTTCAAGATCCAGTTCCTTCCACAATGCAGCAAACCTCTCATTGGTGGCTATTCTTCGTTTATTCTCATTCTGCACAAGAAGTTAACATGCTTAGTTTCTCTAGAGCATTTAGTCAGAATTATCTAGTTTCAACTAAATGCTCGGGGGCTACAGTATAAGATTTTAAAATAAGCTAGTCTCCCTAGAGCATCTAGTCGGAACTATCCAGTTTCAACTAAATGCTCGGGGGCTACACGAACAAGTTCTACGCTTAGTTCTTTGGAGCACTCAGGCCAAAACTATTGATTTTTTGCCTAAGAGCTCGGGGGCTACAGTGGGATACATTACAAAGTAAAAGAAGTGAAGTTCAAAATACTTACAATGGCAATGACTCTAAGGTTGTTGGCCAGATGAGCATAGGAATCATGGAAGGTCCAGGCGTTGTTATAAATTGCATTGGCCTGCATGATGAGGTCATCCAGGCACAACGTCGGAGGAGTCACATCCAATGGAGAAGTTGAAGCCGGAGGCATGGATGATGCCCTAGCCGTCTCTTGCATCTTCAAGGAAGATGATGGTTCAGCGGCTCCCGCCTTGGCCATTGCTTCTGCCTCCACCTCTTCCATCACTTGCTTCCCTTTCTCGGTGGCATCCTTAGCCGGAGCTTCAGCCACTTTAGAGGAAGTGCTCTCCTGCGTCACCTGGCCGCTGGGAGAAACGTCTGCCTTGACAGAACCTGAGATATCAAGGATTGGATTGACATCTGTCTCCATGGCAAAGATCTCAGGAATGACGGGAGATGAAGGCCCAGCGGGGCCAGTAGAAGGCTTGGTGGCAGGAGTAGGGGGAGCAGTAGCGGGAGAGGACTTGGCGGCCACGTCCCTAGTCAGCATGTCGCGAATGTTTTTTGACCCTCCAACATCTTTGGAGGATCGCTTCAAACTAGCACCGGCTTTCCTCCTGAAACGTACAAAGTATAAGTACAAGAGTTGAAAAAAGGTATGAACTGAAATGTACAAGCCGGAGAAGGAATACACTTACTCCACGGCAGGAGCCTTGGTGAGGGGAATGCCGGTGGATTTCTTATTCTCCGCCTCTAAGGCGGCGGTGGATCATCTAGAGACTCCACTCTCCGATTTCTTCTTCTTCTTGGCCTCGATAACAATGTTAGAGGTGGAGCTCTTCCGCTTTCACGCTGCCGAAGCTGGTTGATCCTTGGGGGCATCATTGTCGGACACCACTTGGATATCCTTCAGCTTGGGATCATAGACCCGGGGGGCCATCTGATCCGCCGCCAAGGTCGCCAGCTGGGATACAGAGGAGGGTTAGATTGACAACTTCAAGTTGGAAAAACTTTAGAGTATATAACGAGTAACAAAGGAAACAAAAGCTACCTATAGGCATTTTCCACAATCGAACATGTCATAGGTGATCTTGAAGCCACGCTTCTTGTCCTTCACCTTGACGATGTACTTTAGCCGGAGATTGATGGAGTCAGTAGAGAAGTTATCCCGCGAAATACGCATGGGATCCCTCCTATATTGAGTGTATTTGCACATCAACTCGGTGCGGTGCTGCAGAGGCTGGATTCGCCTAACAAACCAGCACATGGCCAGGTCCAAGCCCGTCAGACCTCCATCCACGAGCCATTCAATCCGCCTTACGGCGCGGCTGGCCTCGTCATCGGAGGGAAGGGAGGCTGGGGTCCGCCATGCAGGTACCTCAGCAGTGGCTCCATCGACAAAGTTGGGATAAGTCTCAAGGTGGTCAAACAGAGGAATATTGGGGCCGTAGAAGTACGTGCGCTGCCAATTCTTGCATGACTCATGTCCTACGATGTCGGGGAAGTGCCGGCTAGGCCGGATCTTGAAGGTAATGGTTCCGCAGATCCGCAATGCATCCTTGGACTCTACGAACTCTCTCTTGATGGTAAAAAAGTATATGAACAGATCTAATCTAGGTTTGATACCTAGGAATCCTTCGCACAGAGCTACAAAGTTGTTAAGGACAAAAATGCTGGTGGGAGAGAGGTTGTGGGGAAGTACCCAGAAATGCCAGAGAACATCCAAGAAGAAATCGGAGACTGGCAGGCTTACGCCACGTACCAGCTGAGATTTGAGGTACACTTTATCCCCGGCTTGGGGAGAAGGAACCACCTCGCCGGCTGGCGCCGCCTGCCAGACCAAGTCCTTCTCCGCGGGGAGATACCCCTCAGTGACCAGTTCTTGCAGGTATTGGATGGTGAGGTCAGAGCCCCTCCACACACCCTTGTGGGAGTTGTTGTCTTCTTCAGCAGCTTCTGGCGCCGCTTGTTCTTGGTCATCGCCGGTGGTTTCCACCACGGCGGTGAAAGGGACAACCAACCCCTCCGGCGGGACTGATACTCCCTGGGATGGATCCGGAATAGCCTCAGGGGTCGTCGCCGTTAAAGGGATGGAGCTTCTGGAGGCCATTGTGACGAGGGAGTGTGTGGAGGGGAAGAGGGCTCTAGCTAGGGTTTCAAAGAGGAGCTCGAACAGGCACGCGGCTAGAGGAAGATGAAGACGAGGAAGCAAATGCAGGTAAAAAAGAAATAAACTGACCGCGGTGAAAATATATAGACCCCGCGTCAAGATTCGTGCAGAGGAATCTAATGGATGGAGCGTTGCCAACGTGGAGATGAACATGTGCGGTAATTTCACCACGTCCTCTGTCTTTGCCACTTCTCCATTTCGGATTTCGCACGTGTGAGAATAGCTGATGATTAATTCTCTGTTTCAGTGAGTTTTGAGGTAGCGTAGGTTGTACCCTATGTCATCCTCCTGACAGTTGTAGTGAAGCGTCACGTCTAAAGATTCCATCAAAGACGGAAATTGCCTGGCAATGAAAACGAAGACTCAAGGAATCTCCGGCTACACTGTGAAGCCGGAGAGGATTGCGGGTTTCTTTGGGAGACCTTTGAGATATTGCTTGACAGATTGCCGGTATCACTTAGATGGGATATTCAAAGATCAATGGGCAAGACAGTGCAAGATTTCAAAGTCCTTCGGGGGCTAATGTTGGGGATATGCTATATGGGTATCCTCATAGCATGTCACCAATCCGCCTAACACGGGTGGCCCATAGTTGGTAGCAAGGCCTATGGCCTACTGGGCAGCCCAGTTAGATGGATCTAGAAGGGCTCAATCTAGCATCTAGGTGACCGCTGGCCATAGTACATACAAAAGTTCCTCAATCTAGCATCTAGGTGACCACTCCAAGGGCTCAATGAGCCGCAGCTTGATGCCGGCTAGCACTAGGCCATTCGATCTCTCGACCTTCCCATTGGACTGCGGGTGCGTGACAGATGCGAGGTCCAGCTGGATCCCCTTGTTGCTGCAGAATCGGGCGAAGGCCCCCTTGGCGAAGTTCGTGCCATTGTCCGTGATGATGCTGTTAGGGTATCCGAACCGGTTGATGATGTTCATGAAGAAGGTGATGACCGTTGCCCCGTCCAGCTTCCGGATAGGCTTTGCCTCTATCCACTTTATGAACTTGTCCACCGCTACCAGCAGATGGGTCATGCCCACATGATCCCGCTTGAAGGATCCGACCATGTCCAACCCCTAGACATCAAAGGGCCATGTGATCGGGATGGTCTTGAGGACCGCAGCCGGCATGTGCCTTCGCTGGCTGAAGCGCTAGCACCCGTTGCATGCACAAACCAGCTGCTCGGCATCATCGAGTGTAGTCGGCCAGTAGAAGCCGTGGCAGAATGCCTTGGCGAATATCACCCGGGATGAAGCATGATGCTCGCACTCGCCCTGGTGGATGTCTTTCAGCAGTCGGTAGTCTGTATCCATGTCGACGCATCACTAGAATATGCCGGAGACGCTGTGCTTGTACAACTCCTTGTTGATGATGGTGTACGTGTGCGTGCACCGTCAGATCTACCTGACCTCCACCTCATCATTCAGAAGTTCTCCGTTGGCGTTGAAGTTCATGAAGGGTTGTGCCCATGATTGCACCTACCAGATGGTGAGGATGCTTTCATGCACCATCTGAAGGACGTCTGGCGGCCGGCTGGGTGGGATGACTGAGTCGGCAACCCCCGAGTTGCTTGGGCCCTTTAGAGATGCCGCATCTGACGAGCCGGCAGCCCCTGGGTCTTTCGAGCTGGGCGGTGTGGGAACCTTGGAGTCGGTACGGGCCTTCTTCCTTGTAGGCTTTGGGGGTTCCGGGTCCTTCGAGCCGGTAGCCCCCGGGTCTCCTGCCCAAATGATGGAGTCGAACTCCGGAGATGGGGTGATAGAGGGCTTGTGTAGGTGTTCCAAGGAAACTCCTGGCAGAATCACCTGCCTGGTGGATCCGAGTCATGCGAGCGAGTCGGCCGCCTCGTTGTTGGCACGGGGGACGTGATGGAACTCATATCCCTCGAAGCAAGCGCTGAGCTTCTGCACGTGGAACCGGTAGAGGGCCATGTTTGTGTCCCGAGCATCCCATTCCCCGGATACCTGTTGCACCACCAGATTTGAATCCCCAAAGCAAAGGATCCGGTTGATGCCGATTTCCTTAGCGAGCCGGAGGCCGTGCGCCAACGCCTCGTACTCGGCCATGTTGTTTGAGGACTTGAAGTGGATCTAGAGGACGTACTCCAACTGGTCTCCCTTGGGTGAGGTAAGTACGGTGCCGACTCCTAGGCCCCCGAGCATCTTTGAGCCATCGAAATGCATTTTCCAGTGGTCCAAGTCAGGAACCAGTGGAAAATACTGGATTTCGACCCAGTCGACCAGGAAATCCTCCAGGGCCTGCGACTTGATCGTCAGTCTCGGCTCGTACTGGATGGAGTAGACAGAGAGCTCGATTGCCTTTTTGGCGACTCGGCCGGTGGTGTCCTTGTTGCCAATGATCTCCGAAAGGGGGCGGTGCACACCACCTTAATCGGATGCTCCTAGAAGTAGTGCTTGAGCTTCTTGCACGCTAGGTACACTCCATAACACATCTTCTGGCAGTGGGGGTAGTTCTGCTTGGAGAGGGAAGAACCTCGCTTAGGTAGTAAATGGGCCTCTGAACCAGCTGAGCCTTGCCTTCCTCCGGGCGCTCCACCACCAGGACGACGCTGATGACCCGGTTGATGGCGGCTATATAGAGTAACATCGGCTCCTTCTCAGCCGGCATGGCCAGCACCGGTGCTTTGGATAGCATGTGCTTGAGGTCGTGGAATGCAGCATCCGCTTGCGAGGTCCAGGAGAACTTGTGTGTCTTCTTCATCAACTGGTAGAGCGGAAGCGCTTTCTCTCCCAACCGGCTAACGAAACGGTTGAGGGAGGCCAGGCATCCGGTGAACTTCTGGACTCTGAGTAGGATCTTGGGCGTGTCGTGGTGGTGTCATGGCAGATGCCATGGATAGGCTAAAGATGGGTACTAATACACGCTAGGGGAATCCAGGGAGGGATAGTGGAGTGATTCTCCACACAGAAGTTTGTATAGCTATATCTTCAATATTACAAGTGCTCCTTGAGCTGTATTGGCGAGAGGAGGAAGAAGGAGCTCTCTTACTCTTGCCTAGATCTACTAGCCCTAAGGAATCTCCAAACCAACTCGTGCTCAACCCACCCCCTCTACCAGAACCCTAGCCCCCCTTATATAGAGGAAGTTCGGTCCTGGCCTAGGGCATACGTGGAGGCATATTCCTAAGAATATGCCCCCTCCCAAAGTGGTAACCCGACCGGGGTGCTTTTCCCCCGCGTCATACATGCTTTAGCGACGTAAGCCTCTGCGGCGCCCGTGTCAGACGACATGAGCATCATCACACTTGTCGGCCACGATCCGGTGGTCCTGCCCTTGCTTTCTCCGCTCATGCGGTACGTACCGGACCTTCTTTTTGACCAGAGAGATTCCTTCCTTCTCCCAGAAGCTAAGCGAGGACCCGGATCATAGTAGATCCGCCCACACCTGTTCCTGCATATAAGTTAGACAAGTATTTCTGACTTACTCCTTAAGCCGGACGAGACAATGTTAGGCGACCCCCCTGGTCTGGGTTACTCCGTGATTCGGACTGCCTTGAGGTGACCCAGTCACCATCCGCTTTGACCTTGCCGGACCTTGGCTAACTCGGCCGTTATACCCTGGAGTGACCCTACCCGGGGGTATCCCCCCAACATTAGTCCCTGAAGCTGGTGCGGTCTTAGCTGCCTCGGCCGCTAAGGCCACATCAGGTTCATTTATGCTCGAGCCTCGGACGTTTAATTCCGAGTTAGCTCCTTATCTCAGACTATATGGATTTACGTTCCCTTTGCACGTTCCAAGTTTTCACTTGCCGGCCGGGTCACTACTTTGGCTCGGATCCCATGGTTACCATGGTTTGATCCGGGCTCCGTTTCCTTCTCTCATATGCCAACCCATGTGGAGGATAATCATTACCTCGTCTTATTTTAAGGGCCTGCATAGTAACCGCCGCAGTAATTGTCAGTTATCAATGTGCGTGGGTCACATCATGCCTGCCTCCTCGTTTACCGCAACAGCGCGTCGCGTCCTAGGATTACTTCTACTCGGTGGCCCCCTGTGTGGCTTTTCTCTAATTGGCTGATGCCGGTGATACACGGCCACACCGTGCGGCTCGTCGGCGCAGCGCGATCCCACTCATCGATCTCTGGGGGTGGTTAAATAGGGGAGGGGCACATCCCTTAGCGTTTTTCCACCTCTGTGCCCCTCTGCCCGTTGCGTTTTTCTCCTTCGTCTTCCCTGTGACCATGCTGCCGCCGGTGTTTCTAGCAGCAGCACCACCGCTGCACTCTCCCCGTGCTTCTGCTTCGCAGCCACCGCTGCGCAACTGCTTAGCCACGGGTCCTCGCCAATCTAGGCCACAGATCCCCGCCGCCGCTAGCTCCAGCGAGGATAGCGAATACGAGATGACGGAGGAGGAGCTCGTTGTCGCCGAGCAGGAGATGGAGGAGGACGCCGGCGCGGCAGACCGCGGCGCATGGGCCGGTTCGTGGGTCTGTCAAGATGACATTGACTGGCTCTACCGGACCAGGCGCATTCCTTGGCGCCGCTGCCGTCTCCCTTCACCGACGGCCCCTCACCCAATCCGGGTGAGTTCGTTGTATTCCTGTCCCACTTCCAACGGGGATTTGGTCTTCTGATGAGCGATTTCTTCCGGGATTGGGTTAGGACGTATCACCTGCAGCCGCACCATCTCCCAGCAAACGCAATCACCTCTCTTTCTGCCTTTGCCTCTACGATCGAAGGCTACACCGGACTATGGCCCACGAAGGAGCTGTGGATTCGGTTCTTCGGCCTTCATCGCAACGTCGTCCCCAATATCCACGTAGAGTCGGAGGATAAGCAGCTCACCCAGTTCGGAGCTGCCTCCATCTTGCCCCGGAGATTTTCAGTCTTTCCCTGGGTCACCGGGCTTGACTCCTGCAAAGGATGGGCCCAGACCTTCTTCTACGTCCGGAACAAGGGTACCGAAGATTTGATTCAGTTGCTGCCCTACACTCCGGGCCTACCTGACACAGATTTCTGGGAGGAGGTCCCCAAGAAACCTACAACTCTGGCCAACCAAGTTAACAAGAGGTTCGTGGAGCTGAAGAAGCTCGGATTGCGCAACGAGGATGCTATGATCACGTCCATGCGCAACCGAATCTCTCCCCTCGAGAAGCGCACCCACAAGTTGTGCCACATGAGCTTCGGCCACGACCCCAACCGAACCTCCTCCTTCGAGTTGAGAAACACGGAGATCTTTCGCCGAGTTAAAGCTCTTTTCACCACCCACAAGGATTTCTCCGCCGAATGGACGTGGGGAATCGAGCACTACTGCCGTGACAGGCTCCCTCCCGCGGTAAGCTTCGCGGGGCAAACTTATTTCGGATCAAGTATGTGTCGGTTTTTGTCGTATTTTTGACTCTGCTCTTTGTGCTTTTTCTCAGCTGTTTCTTCAGCAAACTCTCGAGGATGGCACAGATCCGACCCTTAAGTGGGCGCCGGACCGAGAAATCCCGGATGAGGAGGAGCCGGACCAGGAGATGTCCCTCCCTATGACCGACGCTACCAAATGACCGAGCGGTAAATTCTCTTCTCTTAGAGATTGGCCCGATGATGAGGATGACTCAGATGTCGACGTGATTGAACCTGTTGAGGCTGTCCCTCTTTCTTTTTCCTTTCCGGCATCAGCTAACCCCGGTGGGCATATCCACAAGGATCCTCCACTTGCCACGGGCGAGCCGGTTCCGGTGGCTTCGAAGAAGAAGCGCGGATCCGCATCAAGTTCTTCCTCCGAACCTTCTCAGCCCACAAAAAGGCAAAAGAAGGCCGGAGACAAGACTGCCTCCAAGCGGGCAGGCAAAGCCCCGGCACGGAGGGCTCGGAAACCCAAGGAGGCCGAGACCTCGGATGCGTAAGTTATTTTTCATTACGTAACTCACTTTTCCTTGCATCGTGGTAATTTCTCTTCTGACATTATTCTCTTTTTCAGGCCTCCTGTTGAGGTCCCTCAGAGCGGATCGAGCATCTCTTCTCCCCTTCGGTCTGGCCCTTCTCCTCCTCGTGATGACGAGTCACGTCCGCTGAACCCTATTCCGGAGGGCTCTGCGGCTGCTCCGGGTTCCGCAGTACCTCATTGAGAGGAACGCGACCTCGGAGCGGGAGGGGTCGGTTCGGCCGAGGCGACGGCGTCCACCACTTAGGCATTGCCGCAACCAGCAACCACCGAGTCTATCGCAACACCAGCACCAGCAGCAGCTCCAGTACCAGCTACCGAGCCAACACCTGTCCCGGCACCAAGGAAACCCACAGCAGCTCTAGTGCCAAGTTCTTCTGCCTCGTCCGAGTCATCTTAGCCTCGGCGAGGAACTATTCCAGCAGCTTATAAAGGGAAGTCCACCGCAGTTACTTCTTCCGAGCAAGTTAAAGGCAAGAAGGCCCTGAATACTACCAAGTCTGCATCCATCGAGGCCGGGCAGCGAACTCTATCGTCGATGCTTCCGAAGAAATCATCAGCAGCGAAGGATGTTCCTGCCGAGCCAACCGATGCGCAGCAGATGGTTCTGCACACCAGCCCAGATCTTGCCCTAGTTGAGAGGAAGGAAGCTCATGCGAAGGGCTTGGTGGCACCCCACATGCCCACTGGCGAACGGTACCCTCCGAGCCTTATCGAGTTCGTTATGAACTGGAACAAGGCGGAGTTCGTCCACAATGACGATCTCCCGGAAAAGTTCGGCGCTGCAGAATTTTCTGCCCAGATGAATACTGCCGCCAAGGCAATTAACCTCGCGGGGCGAATGATGGAGGTATGTAAACTTCAAAACCAACATAGATAATAGCCGGGTTCGGGAAAAGTCCTTTACATGCTGTAGATAATAACCATTAGTCCCCAAGCCTCCGGGGGAGTAGCTTGTTACTCGGCCGGATGCTCATTAGAAAACCAACGTAGCTGCATGTAAACTGCAAATATGCGCACACCTAGAGCCGGGTTAAGTTCCACTTGGCCCGGATCTTGCATACTTCGAATATGCACACACCTAGAGACGGGTTAAGTTCCACTTGGCCCGGATCTTGTACACTTCGAATATGCACACACCTAGAGCCGGGTTAAGTTCCACTTGGCCCGGATCTTGTACACTTCGAATATGCACACACCTAGAGCCGGGTTAAGTTCCACTTGGCCCGGATCTTGTACACTTCGAATATGCACACACCTAGAGCCGGGTTAAGTTCCACTTGGCCCGGATCTTGTACACTTCGAATATGCACACACCTAGAGCCGGGTTAAGTTCCACTTGGCCCAGATCTTGTACACTTCGAATATGCACACACCTAGATCCGGGTTAAGTTCCACTTGGCCCGGATTTTGTACACTTTGAATATGCACCAAGCTAATTTTACACTTCTGTACTTCTTTCAGGTAACCACCAATCGCCAGAGCGCCGAATTCCAACGCCTGCTTGATACCCACAAGATCCTACACGCAAAACATGTTGCACTTGGTGCAGAACATGAAAAGAGAGGTAATTTTCTCCCTCAGCACCTCTCCGTTTTTCTTCACTTTCTTCTGCCGAACTAATCTCCTCATTCGGTTTCTGCAGCTGGGGTGGAGGCTGAGAACAAAATCATGCGCAACAACTTGGAGGAAATCCGGGGTATGTTCTCTTTTGTTCGACCTCTCAATGTTTTCCATTTCTTCTTCTCCTTGGCTCGGCAAACATTCACTCCTCGGATCTTCCGGGTCAACATATTATTTCAGCATCGCTTGAGGATAGTGTGCCCGTGCCTGATATGATGCTGCATTTTCTCAAACAAGCAGGGCAGCATCAAGCTGAACTGAAGAAAAAGAATGATGAACTTTCCCTCCTCCGGACTAAGGACGATGAGATAGCCAAGCTCAAGGCTGAGATGGAGAAGATGAAGGCCCAGCACAAATCCGAGCTCCAAAAAGTTGGCCAGAACTTCACCGAAGAGCGTGAGCGCCTTACTCTCCAAATCTCCAAGGACCAGGACCTACTCAGAGAATCTGACCTCCAGCTCGGGTCGGCAAACGCTGAGCTTGAGCAACTTCGCAAAAGACGCGATGCCTGTATCAAGGAGTTGACCTGGATCCATAGCCATATTTCTCGTAAGTTCCTTTCCCTTGTCCGACATAACTCTCCGGGTTACCTCATATGTCTTTTATTTACCTTCTTCCTTTGCCTTGTTTCTAGACCACTTTCTAGAGGGCACTGCGATTGTCAGCGCTGCTGTTGCCAAATTTCACCGAGAGAGGGGTACTCCCATTGCTCTTGATGGTGAGAACATTCCCTTGGACATGGAGGACCTATTGGTCAGCTTGTCCTCTCGTGTGGAGACCATCAAGAATTATGGCAAGGATATCCTCAACGTTGCAGTTCGGATTTTCAATACGTTCTGGCCTGGAGAGAGTAGCTTGGAGACCATCACGACTCTCGTTGAGAAGTTAATGGAAGTTGAGACCTAGCTTGACCTCTGGAGAGAGTCCGCTGGTCGTGCCGTAGCTGACACCATCCTTCACCACATTCTCACATGGTACGAGAAGATCGACCTCAGCCTCCTTACACGTCGGCGCACCGGATCTAGATGGACCGATGATCCGGAGTGGGTAGCTCGGCGCCAGGCTTGCGCCTATAGCCTCGTCAAATATTCTCCTATTCATGACTAGATTGAAGGACCGAGCTTCCTGGAATCCGCTGGGGACGAGCATAATGAGAACGTTGAAGATGGGTCGGATGAGGGCGGAGAAGATGATGCTTCAGATATTGAAGACATCGACGACGCCGCCGAACTTCCTCCTCCTGCTGCTCCTTAGTTGCAAAAAACATGAAAATTTATCAGATCCCCGGTATGCCGGGTGCAATTGTATGCTGGACATGTGATGTTTTGCTACTAAATTTCTATGCCGGATTAACTTGGGCGCAGTCCCCGAGTTTCATTTTCTTGTTCGTCCAATTCTCTAGCTCGGTCCGTGTCTACCTTGATTCGGTTTTACGACTTACGAATCCGAGCTTCAAAAATTGTTTTAACAATACTTAGAAACTTTGAGGCTTGGCTCAAAATAATTCAGCATAATAACTTGAAAATAAATACAGGGTTAGTCCGAAAAAACAAACGTTAGCTCGAATAAATTCGTTTCCTTTGTCATTTTTCATGTGCTACGCAATTCCAAACTTGTTCCCTTGCTTGCCATGAAGCCAATTCTTGTTGGACAGCAGCAAGTCGAAGGGTTGGGTTTTTGGTGCTCACACATTACTAATCCGGGTTAAGTAGAACGACTTATTCCAGCTACCGCATAAGAAATAACAACAAACATTATTAAGGGGTCCACGAGTTCTCGCTCGAGGCTGCTATTTTATTGATAAGCTCATTGCCGACATACATACCGACATATGAGACGACTCGGATACATACACTTCTTAGCTAAGTGGAGAAGGGACGAAGTAGTGCTACATTCCACGGTCGCTTGGATTCCTCTCCGAACCTATCCGCCTTGTTCTTTTCCTGTGGCTTTGCATCTATGAGATAGTAAGAATCATTGTGCAATGCTTTGCTCACAATGAATGGCCTCCCATGGGGGGATAATTTATGCATGCCAGTAGTACGTTGTACCAACCGGAGCACCAGATCGCCTTCCCGAAAGACTCGGGGGCACACTTTCCGGCTATGATAGCGTCGGAGATTTTGCTGATATATGGCGGATCTGGGCGACAGTTCTCTCGCTTCTTCCAGCAGATCAACATCATTTTGCCGGGCTTCTTGCACTTCGGCTTCTGTGTATTGGGTGACCCTAGGCGAATCATGCTCTATGTCGGCTGGTAATACAGCTTCTGCCCCATATACCAGAAAAAATGGCGTATAGCCTGTTGATCGATTCGGAGTTGTTCTTAAGCTCCACAGTACCGCTGGTAGTTCTTCTATCCAGCACCCCGCTGATCTTCGCAGCGGCTCAATGAGCCGGGGTTTTATCCCAGATAATACTAATCCGTTGGATCTTTCCACTTGTCCGTTCGATGCGGGGTGGGCTACTGAGGCGACATCGAGTCCGATCTTCTTATCTCGGCAGAAGCGCGCAAATGCTCCTTCCATGAAATTTGTTCCATTATCGGTTATAATACTGTGTGGATAACCGTATCTCAAGATGATGTCTTTGAGAAATGTCACGGCCGTAGCTCCATCACATTTTCTTATAGGTTTCACTTCAATCCATTTTGTAAACTTGTCTACCATGACCAAAATGTTTGTCATCTTTCCTCTCGCTGGTTTGAACGGGCCAACCATATCCAAGCACCATACAGCAAATGGCCACGTAATTGGTATGGACTTGAGTTCGGACATAGGCATATGTGTCTTGGTGGCGTACCTCTGACAACCATTGCATTTTCTCACCAGATTTTCTGCTTGTTCCAAGGCACTTGGCCAGTAGAACCCATGCCGGAATGCCTTTGCCACCAAGGCTCGGGATGAGGCATGATGCCCACATTCTCCTTGGTGTATATCTCGGAGGATGTCAAGCCCTTCTTCCGGGTCAACGCATCGTTGGAGGACATTGGTTACACTCCGTTTGTACAACTCGGAATTGATGATTGTGTATGCTTTTGCTCTCCTCTGAGTTTGCCTGGCTAACACCTCCTCAGCGGGTAACATTCCGTCTTTCAGGAATTGGAATATAGGCAGTGCCCAAGCTGGTATGGCTCGTGGAGGGAATATCTCCTCATCAATTTCCATCTGATCCACCGGCATAACTTCAGCCGGATCACGCTGAGCAGTCCCCGGGTCTAGCGAGGTAGTCCCCGGGTTTGCCGAGGCAGTCCCCGGGTTTGCTGACGTAGTCCCCGGGTCTCGCGTACCACCTCCCATGTCAATGTCCATGGGCTCAGCTCCGGATTCCGTATTTTCCGGGACATAGATTGAGTCGGTTCCTGGGGACGGCCTGATAGATGGTTTTCTGAGGTGTTCCAATGCTACGCCTGGTGGAATTGCCTGTCTGGTCGATCCGAGCTTTGACAACATGTCGGCAGCCTCGTTTTCCACTCGGGGTACATGGTGAAATTCACACCCGTCGAAGTAACCAGATATCTTCTGCACGTGATATTTGTATAGTGCCATGTTTGGATCCAGGGCGTCCCATATTCCGGACACCTGCTGCACCACCAGATCCGAGTCGCCAAAGCATATTATTCGACGTATGCCAATCTCCTTTGCCACTTTGAGCCCATGCACAAGAGCCTCATACTCAGCGACATTATTCGATGCCGCGAAATGGATTTGCAATACGTACTTTAGCTGGTCCTTCGTTGGTGAGGTAAGCACAACCCCGGCGCCTAGTCCGGTTTTGGTTTTTGACCCGTCAAAGTGCATCCTCCAGTAGTTCGGATCTGGTGGCGGTGGTTCGTATTGTACCTCGGCCCAATCCACAAAAAAGTCCACCACAGCCTGAGACTTGATCGCTTCTCTTCTGTCGTATTAGGGCGCATAAGGGGCTAACTCAATTGCCCATTTTGCAATTCTGCCACTCGCATCCTTGTTACCCATTATCTCGGATATGGGAGCCTCACATATTACTTTGATGGGGTGCTCCTCAAAGTAATGCTTTAACTTCTTTGCCGCCATATAGACACCGTACGCCACCTTTTGAAAGTGCAGGTAGTTCTGTTTTGAGGCAGACAATACCTCGCTCAGGTAATATACTGGCCTCTGCACCGACTTACCCTCTTCATTGCGCTCCACTACAATTACTGCACTTACAACTCGGTTGGTTGCGGCTATGTAGAGCAACATTGGCTCCTTTGATAGTGGAGAAGCTAACACTGGTGCAGTGGCCAACATCCTTTTTAAGTGGGCAAAGGCTTCATCGGCCTGTGGCGTCCAAACGAACTTATCCGACTTTTTCATGAGTTGGTAGAGGCAATGCCTTTTCTCCCAACCGACTCAATGATGCCAGGCATCCAGTGAACTTCTGGACATCGTTAAGACACTTCGGCAGCTCCATTCGTTCGATGGCTCGGATCTTAGTTGGATTAACTTCGATACCTCGGCTGGAGACGAGAAATCCGAGTAATTTTCCAGCCGGGACACCGAAGGTACATTTTTGCGGGTTAAGCTTCATCCGGAATCTTCTCAAGTTCGCGAATGTTTGCCTTATGTCGTCAAGGAGCGTCGTGCTTTTCTTGGTCTTGATAACCACATCATCCACGTATACTTGTACGTTTTGACCTATTTAGTCGTGCAAACATTTTTGCAAGCATCTTTGGTACGTTGCACCTGCATTACGTAAACCAAACGGCATAGTGTGATAGCAGTAAGCCCCATACGGGGTAATAAACGCAGTCTTTATTTGATCATCCGGGTTTAGAGGTATCTGGTGAAAGCCAGAGTATGCATCAATGAATGACAACAGTTCGCATCCCGCGGTCGAGTCTATGACATGATCTATCCTTGGCAGTGGAAATGGATCTTTTGGACATGCCTTGTTCAGGTTCGTGTAATCGATACACATACGCCAAACCACCGCCACGTTCGGATCGTCCTTCTTCTTTTCTACCAGCACCGGATTAGAGAGCCAATCCGGATATAGTACCTCCATGATGAATCCTGCTGCCAGTAACCGAGCTATCTCGTCTCCAATGACTTTTCTCCTATCCTCGGCGAAGCGGCGGAGAGGTTGCTTCACCGGCCTTGCTCCGGGTCTTACGTTCAAAGAGTGCTCGGCCAACTCCCTCGGAACACCTTGCAGGTCCTGCTTAGACCAAGCAAAAATATCCCGATTCTCATGGAGGAAGTTGACGAGCTCGCTTTCCTATTTGTCAGTTAACCCGACACCAATTGCAACGGTGCGCTCCGGGAATATGTTATCAACTGGGACCTTCTTGGTGTCTTTTGCGGTTTGAAATGAAACACTGCCATGCGGGTTACTTAATGCCGGCATATATTGCTGCGCGGACTGAGCTAGCGCCGCCACCTCTTGGATTTTTCTTTTCTCTTGCGCAATCACGAGTGACTCGGCTAGGTTAGACCCGGCTGAAGCACACTCAATGGAACGTCGGAAATCTCCAGCAATGGTGATCACTCCATTTGGCCCGGGAAACTTCATCTTCAGATAACTAATGTGACAGCTTGCCATGAATTTGTTCAATGCTGGTCTTCCGAGTAACGCATGATATGCACTTTCCAAGTTCACCACTTCAAACTCTAGATTTTCAGTTCGGCAGTTATCCCTTGTGCCGAATAGCACGTCGACCTGGACTTTGCCTATGGGCTCACAAGAAATGCCTGGTACAATGTCGTGGAAAGTTGTTCTCGTAGCCTGGAGCATGTTCTCCGAGATGCCCAACTTGCGCATCGTATCCGCATACATGATGTTAATGCTACTGCCATTATCAATCAAGACCTTGGAGAACCTCACATTGATGTTCGGTCCAATGAATGTCGGATCTAGCACTAGCGCATACGAACCTGGGCTCGGCATAAGTTTAGGATGATCTTTGATGTTCCAGGTGATTTCCTGGTCCGACCAAGGCATGTACCTCGTCACTGCTGGCATGACCGCATTAACCTCCATATGTCGACGCTGCAAGCTTTTTCTATCTGTTTCCTCAGTCGTGAACACACAATAACTCTGGTGATGCTCCCTGTACTCATTCCTTCCCTCGTTTCCGGGGTACCTCTGATCCGGTTGTTGCTGATTTTCCACCTGATGCACTGCATCTCTTCTCTCATTGTTGTCATACCTCGGCGGAGGGGGAGGCAACATTAGCTGCTGCATGTTCGCCCCGGAGAGCAATTGCTGCCGGGGTAACTCCTGCCGAGGTTGATCATTCCGGGGTGCCTGAGCATTCCCCGAACCACCTTGCTCTATCTTACACATCCACTCTCACATTGCCTCGTCGTGTGACCCGCCGGGCTATTCGGATTTGGCGTGTGAAACTTACACGGCTGGTCCAACATTGACTCGTAGGTATACCTCGGACGGTCTTTCTTTTCCTGCCACTGTTTCTTTTGCTCTGGAGTCCATGTCTTCTTGCCATCATTTCTTGGAGTCCACTACCCTCTAGTTATCTAGCGTTGGTTACTCCCTCCTCTGGGTTGATCTTGATTCACGGCTGCAACTTGTTGCGAACCGTAACGATGATCCGGTCTATCATCTCTCCTCTTTCCTTTGTAATCATTCCTCCGGGATGACCCGGCTCCATCCCTCTAATAGTATTCCTCGTTTGACTCACTTGACGCGAGCCTAGGTTGAGTTGGGTCGCCCAATGCATACGAATCAGCAATCCGGATCATCTCTGCCAGCGTAACTGGCATTTTCCTTTGCAACTTCATCCACAGCTCGCTGCCATATCTGCACCCTTGCGCAAACCACGCTATGGCCTGTGATTCTATGACGCCCTCACACGAGTTTCTCACGGTACACCACCGGGTCGAGAATTCACGATCCGTCTCGTTAGGTCTTTGCTTGCACATTGCTAGGGTCTGCGGTCTATTCGGCCTCTGGTATGTACTTGAGAAGTTGCTGATAAACATTTCTTCAAAATCTATCCAGCAGTTGATGCTTCCGGGTGGTAAATTATTCAGCCATACTCTGGCCGGACCTTCCAACATCTAGAGTACGTAACGTACAGCCCATCTCAAGTTGCCAGTTGCAATTTTCACTGCCGTAGCATAATTTATCAGCCAATCCTCTGGCTTGGTGCTGCCGTCATACGTCTTCGTGCCTCTGGGTAACTGGAAGTTTGGTACCGGCGGTTCCTTCATGATCTGGGGTCCAAAGCACGCTGGACCCGGAGGACCTTGACATTCGATCTGTTCTGACCTATACAGGCAATCCAGTTTTAATCTGGCATCATCCGGCATCAAATCCCTGCTTCCCAATCTACACCCTATCACATGATAGTCTGGTCTAGGGTATCCTGCGTTCACCATCTCCGAATCACCGTCGTTGTATCGGTTTTGCTCTCGTTGCGCACCTTTCTGCTGCATACCTCGGCCCCTTGGTATATTCCGCTGCTGCGGTTGTCCTGCTCCTGTGGAGTTGCGCTGTCCGGCATTGCTGTTGGCAGCGTTCCCTTGACCGGCATTGCCTTGGTCGTGATTACCTCGGCCAGCTTCACCTCGGCTCACACTCCGTCGATCATCGTTTTTCCGCATCTCCTTTTCTTTTCCCGCATGCGTCGGGTCGTACGGGACGATCTGTTTGTTCCGCCTGGCCGAGGTTACTACCTCTTCTCTCCTTGGACCACCATGAGGTGATGATGCGGCTCCAGCGGACTTCTCCGGGTTACCCATCACCGAATGGACGATCTTGGAAGCTCCAGCTCTCTCCGGGTTAGCTCTCAGCAGCTCTTCGTTCTGCCTGTTCGCGATCCGAACCAGCTCGTTAACCCTATCTTGCTGTCTTTGACGGGCCTCACCTGTCAGAACCTCTAGCTCGGATGCAGCCACATCTACTGCTCTGAGGTTCTTCGCCGGGGTACTATACTTTGGCAACCCCACAGACAGATAGTTTTCCGACCCTTCTGCTCCATCATCACCTTCTCTATTCATCTCACTTATGAGATTTCTCCCTTTTACCTTTACTGCATCAACCTTGTTTGCCTTTGCATACTCACACAGCGTCATGTTCAGCGACTGCTGAGCCGCGGCTATTTTCTTTGCGCCCTCCAGTATCTTTTGCCGAGTTTCCTCTAGCTCGGCCTGTGCCTGAGCCGGATCTACCACTGCTGCTACCAGGTTAGCCAAGCTATCCATAGCTTCCCTCAGTACGTTCTTAGGACTCTCTAGTGGAGGTCCTCTACCTTTCCTCGGTGCCTTAGGTGTTACCTCCGGGTCTGGCGCTGGGTCCTTGCTTGCTGCACTGGCGGTCATCATCACCTCGCATGGTCCGGGAGCGAGCGTCTGGCGCCATGAGCCACAGTGAGGGGTGGTTCCCCCGCATCGACGACATGACGTGGATGAACGCACGAGACGTCCACAACAACGTAGACCTTGTGCACGCCGAGCTTGACAAAGAGGCCGTTGCGCGGAAGCGGGCGCGTGCTGAAGCAGCCAGCGTTGTCGCTGACGAAATCCAGCACTCCGAAGCACCGAATGAGCCCCGAGACGATGCGTTCGCCGGTGCCAATGAGGTTTCCTGTCCGGATCTTCACCCCTGCTAGCGCCGCTAGCCCCACGGTGGGCGCCAACTGTCGTGGTGGTGTCACGGCAGATGCCATGGATAGGCTAAAGGTGGGGACTTATACACGCTAGGGGAATCCAGGGAGGGATAGTGGAGTGATTCTCCACACAGAAGTTTGTATAGCTATATCTTCAAGATTACAAGTGCTCCTTGAGCTGTATTGGCGAGAGGAGGAAGAAGGAGCTCTCTTACTCTTGCCTAGATATACTAGCCCTAAGGAATCTCCAAACCAACTCATGCTCAACCCACCCCCTCTACCAGAACCCTAGCCCCCCTTATATAGAGGAAGTTCGGTCCTGGCCTAGGGCATACGTGGAGGCATATTCCTAAGAATATGCCCCCTCCCAAAGTGGTAACCCGAACGGGGTGCTTTTCCCCCGCGTCATACATGCTTTAGCGACGTAAGCCTCTGCGGCGCCCGCGTCAGACGACATGAGCGTCGTCACCCTTGTCGGCCATGATCCGGTGGTCCTGCCCTTGCTTTCTACACTCATGCAGTACGTACCGGACCTTCTTTTTGACCAGAGAGATTCCTTCCTTCTCCCAGAAGCTAAGCGAGGACCCGGATCATAGTAGATCAGCCCACACCTGTTCCTGCATATAAGTTAGACAAGTATTTCCGACTTACTCCTTAAGCCGGACGAGACAATGTTAGGCGACCCCCCTGGTCCGGGTTACTCTGTGATTCGGACTGCCTTGAGGTGACCCAGTCACCATCCGCTTTGGCCTTGCCGAACCTCGGCTAACTCGGCCGTTATACCCCGGAGTGACCCTACCCGGGGGTATCCCCCCAACAGGGCGGCTGCATCCTCTTGATGTCTGCAATCTTCTTCTAGTTCACCTCGATCCCTTGTTGTGAGATGAGGAAACCGAGGAGTTGGCCAGATGGGACACCGAAGACACACTTCTCTAGATTCAGCTTCATCTGGTACCAGCAGAGGTTCGCGAATTTCTCGCTCAGGTCATCAAGGAGGGTGCGCTTCTCCTTGGTCTTGATCACGACATCATCTATGTAGGCATGCACATTCTGGTCGATTTGCGAGTGCAAGATTTTCTGCATGCAATGCTAGTAAGTGGCGCCTACATTTTTCAAGCCGAAAGGCATGGTCACATAGAAGTAAGCCTCATATTGGATGATGAACGATGTTTTCAATTGATCAGTCGGATTTAACCGGATCTAATTGTAACCGGAATAACAGTCCAAGAAAGACAACAAGTCATAGCTGGTCGTGGAATCGATAACTTGATCGATACGGGGCAAGGCGAAGGGGTCTTTTAGGCACGCCTTGTTCAAGCTCATGTAGTCGATACACATGCAATAGGTCTTGTTCTTCCTCAACACCAGGACTGGGTTGGCTAACCATTCTGGGTGGTACACCTCCATAATGAACCCTGCTGCGAGGAGCCAGGTGATCTCGTCATATATGACCTTTCTCTTGTCTTCTGCGAAGCAACGGAGAGGCTGCTTGACTGGCTTGGGATCATGTCGCACATGAAGTGAGTGCTCGGTGAACTCCCTCAGAACACCTGGCATGTCCTTTGGAGACCATGCGAA
Source organism: Avena insularis (assembly GCA_023614405.1). Classification (NCBI taxonomy): domain Eukaryota; kingdom Viridiplantae; phylum Streptophyta; class Magnoliopsida; order Poales; family Poaceae; genus Avena; species Avena insularis. Next base: position 206,470,257 of record CM042694.1, read on the forward strand.
GATGTCTCGATTCTCATGGAGGAAGTCAACAAGCGCACTTTCCTATTTGCTGTCCAAGCCAACCCTAATGTTGATGAACTTGGTCAGGTCGGATGGGTCGAGCAGGATCTTCTTTGTCTCCTTGGCCGGTTGAAAGGCCATGTCTCTAGTCGGCTTCATGCTAGCCGACGCTTCCTGTTGAGCCAACGCAACATTGCGCATGATCTCGCGCTTATCCTCAGCAATGATGAGGGCTTTGGCAATCTTCGAGCCTTCTGCTGCGCATTCCATCGACCGCTTGTAGCAGCCGGCCACGGTGATCACGCTGTTTGCCCTTGGCATCTTCGTCTTGAGGTATGCGTAGTGGAGGACGGCCATGAACTTGGCGAGGGAGGGACACCCGAGGAGAGCATGGTAGGTGCTAGTCAAGTTCACCACCTCAAACCAAACCGGCTCGCGGTGGAAGTTCTCCTCAGATCCGAATATGACGTCCAACCAGATTTTCCCCAACAGGGCGCATGGGGGTCCCGGTAGCATGCCGTGGAATAGCATGGAAGTTGGCTGCAGGTCACACTCCCGGATGCCTAGCTTCTTCAGGGAGGCTCGATAGAGCAAGTTGAGACTGCTACCACCATCAATGAGGACGCGAGAGAAGCGATAAGTGCGCTTGTTAGAGACAAGCAGAGGGTCAAGCACCATCACATAGGCCCCGGGATTAGGCAAGGGGTACGACTGGTCCTCTCGGCTCTAGGTGATGGGAGTCTCGGACCAGTTCAGGTACTAGGGGATCAGAGAAACGATGGAGTTCACCTCCACGATGCACTGGCTGCGGCTATGCTTGTCGTCTGGCTTGGAGACGAAAATGTGGTAGTTGGTATGCTGCCGTGGATACCTGTTGTTGTTGTTGTTGGCTGCCCTAGCCGGTGGTGGCGGTCCATCGGGAGGGGGCAAGCGAGCTTGTTCTCTGATCTGGCGGGTCTAGCTACAGTTCCAAGTGGTGTGTGTAGCTGGCTTGAAGGTCCACTGTGGTACTTGCACGGGCCATTGAACATTTGCTCGAAGGTGAACAGTTGCTTTTGCCTCCTTGCGTCACCTGCCAGCGCGTCTGGTGCACCCTCCAGCACATTGACCTGCCTTGAGTGGTAGCTAGGCTCTTGCTGTCCGGCTGGGCGCTTGCCATGGAAGCGGTTGTTTTTGCCTGGCCATTTGGACGATCCGGCCTCCCCGCCCGAGTTACTCGGCCGTTCTCGTCCTGGACCCGTTGGAACCGGTCAACCCTCGGCATTCACCCAAAGGGGCTTCTTCATTGCCGCGTCAGCCGTGGCATACTTGTCCGCGACTGTCATGAGTTCTTCCATGGTTTTCGGCTTGTCACATAGCAGCCGGTGGCGGAGCATGGTACCTTCTCGGCATCCCTCGATGAATAAGCCGATCGCCTGGCCCTCCAGCACTCCTTCGCAAGAGTTGTGCAGCTCCATACATCAGGCGAGGTACTTGCGGTCCGACTCGCGGTCCGCCTGGATGCACCACGCTAGATCACGAGGGCGACCCAGATGCTTGTACGTGTTGTTGAAGTTGCGGACGAAGACCTTCTTGAAATCAGGACATGCGTTGATGCTATTGGGTGCGAGGCTGTTGAGCCATGTTCTCGCCAACTCGGTAAGCATGACGGGAACATAGCGCACTGCCACGCTCTTGTTCCCATGGGAGATTCCGACCTCCGTGGCATAGTCAGTCGGCCAGTCCTCTGGCTTCATACTATTGTCATACTTGGGGGTGTCCTGTGGCAGCGTGAACTTATCTGGGAATGACTCATTCCAGATACGCGATCCGAAGCATACCGGGCCCGTCAAATCTTCCTCCTCCGTTAGGCGAGTTTGCACTAGGAGCTCGATGCATTCTCGCGCGTCCGGTCTGTCCGGATTGGACGCTCCTACCTGGCCTGATAGGTGGGAACCGGATGGCCGCGCCGCTCTGGCGGGCGGAGGGACGGGAGGCTTCTTGCTATTCACCGTGCTCATCTCATGGCGCGGGTAGTTCTTGTGGCCCGAGTCGTGACACTTGCTGCGAGGTTTGCCCGCCGGAGGGGAAGATGCCTGTTGGATGTCGCTGTGTATACCCCCAGGTGGCTTGCTCCCTTGGGTGGCGCTTCCCTCCTCGTGCATCTGACAGATGGCGTTGGCCTGCTCGTCCACGATTCAGAGCACTTCCCATACCCGCGTGTGTTGCCAGGCTTGTGCCTCGCCTTCCAAGTTGGGGAGCTCGCGCTGCGTGCAGGTTCTTGATGGGGTGTTGTACATGGGCCGGAGGATGACATCCGACAGGGTCTTCTCGGCCTCCTTCTCGATGTGGTCTACCAACTCCTTGCCGCGGCGCCAGACCTGTCCATGCTAGCTAGGGCCAGCGTGAGGCTGTGGGCACGATTGTACTTGCAAATGGTGCTCTCCATCTGTCGCTGGGTCGAAGCCAGCTTGATGGCCTTCTCGAGGAGGGGCTCTCGCACTGCGTTGATGGTCTCAATTGCCGCATACGGATCATCTCTAGAAGTGACCGGATTCATTAGCCCGTCGATGGAGACCTCAGGGGGTCGCTCTCGAGGGGAGGCGCGAAGGTTCCGACTCCGTCCCTCTCACGCTCGAGAGTGGAGCAACAATGACGATCAGAAGAGGAGCCTACTGATGACCCACAAGTATAGGGGGTGTATTACGATTTTTAAAAGAGTGTCAAACAACCGAGGAGCGAAGGTGTGAAGGGCTAGTGGTATGGATCAGAATTCTCTGCAAATACTTAGCAAACGGATTTTTAGGGTTTTCGACAAAGCAAGTAAACAAAGTAAAGTAAATAAAAGCGGTAGGAATAAATGCAGCAAGTGGCCCAATCCTTTATGCAGCAAAGGACAAGCCGGTTGTATTTCTATAGATGACCAAACGTTCTCGAGGACACATGGGAAGACTGTCAAGTGCTTTCGCTTCATATAGTCGATTAATCTTCTCTAGCTTGCTAAGTGTTGTGTGGGTGAACCTGTGCTAATGTACCACCCCATCCAAGACCAATACATACTTGTGATTATACCCCTTGCAAACATCCGTAAGTACAAGAAAGTAATTAAGGTAGAAACCTAACCACAGCTTTAAACTCTAAGACCCTTACGTCCCTTATGCAAAGGTTTCCTCACGGGGGTTCAGGTTTACATCACTCAAACCCCCTACGATTAGTAGTCAAATACACAATGCATTCCCCTAGGCCCATATAGGTGAAGTGTCATGTAGTCGACGTTCACATGACACCACTAGAAGAAGTACACCACAACTTAAATAACAACCTATTGAATCTTTCTCAACACAACTCCACTACTAACAACAAGACTTCTCCCATGTCCTCAAGAACAAAACGAACTACTCACAAGACATCATATGGATCATGATCAGAGATGGAATAATGATGTATAACAATGTGAACATAAACAATAATTCAATGGTTCACTCAATAGCATCAACTACAAAGAGTAATCAACACCGGGAAAGTTTCCCCTATGAACTATAGCAAGATTCAACGCAATTGTTACAACAATATGGAGATGGTGATGAGGGTGCTGATGGTGATGATGGTGGTGAGGATGATGATGATCCCGATGAAGTCCAACTTGATGGTGGTGTTGATGGCGACGATCCCCCCTCTCCAGGAAGGAATTCCCCCGGCAGAAATCTGTCTGCTAGAGAGATCTTTCTCTCTCGGTGTTTTCCGCCTGCAGAGGCGAAATCTTTCTGTGGTCGCTCCTCGAGTCTTAGGGTTCGTGGGGATGATATACGCCAGAGGGGAGAGGCTGGAGTGGGCCAGGGTGGCCACACCACCTCTAGGCGCGGCCTAGGCCTGCCCGCGCCATGGGGTGGTGTGGGCCCCCCTGTGGCCCACCTCCACTCCATCTTCTGGCATCCTTAGTCTTCTGGAAAAATAGGATTTTCCGTATATTTTTCTGGATTTTCTGATCTTCGCGAATTTTGCCTCCAAACAGCACCTTTTCCATCAGAATCCTGACTACAGCGGTCCATGCTCCAAAAGTCATCAACCATGCAAAAATAGATGAAATAACATAAGTATCACCTCTCAATACGAAATATATCAATGAATAATAGTGAATTAAGACATAGAATAGTGATGCAAAATGGATGTATCAACTCCCCCCAAGCTTAGACTTCACTTGTCCCCAAGCGAAACTGAGCTCAATAAACAAGACCTCAGGTTTATGGAGTGAAGAGTCGGTAAAAGAATACAGACAAGAAGCATCACATTCATCAAATACATAGATCATAATAGAAGACAACTCACTATTATATAACTCAACTTGCAATGAGTAAAGGAAACACAAATAAAGATACATAAAATGAATCATAATTGGTAGTGGCAAACTTAGCTCTTGGTCGAAGAATAGTTGATAATTTGCTGGAGTTCACAAATAGCTGGTTTTTCAATGAAAGCTTTCAAAGTAGTAAACATCAAGATAAGAGTAACGTGCAAAGCAAGGAACATAAGAAACATGATTGCATAAATCATCATATGAATGAACGAAACACATCAACTCAAAATACTTGCTGAGATAGAAGGGAATAGGTTTATTGACTCAACTATAAAGTAAAAGAAAGGCCCTTCGCAGAGGGAAGTGGGGATTGCAAGTCTCATAAAGAGCTCCCAAAAATTATGATACTTACTAGCTTTCAACTCTCATTGCCCCTATCATAGGCATCTTTAGGTGATTAATGTTAAAGTGATCAACAATGAGGATATGCATTAACAAGTTATAAGTTGAGAATCTCATGTCCCTTGAATACGAGGGCCTCTCCTCATTCTACTCAAGTTTAGCCAACGGGGTACCCCTTGCCCGATGATACGGAAGAATCCCCATATCAAAATGACAAGGCAAGCAGACAACAAGTATCTCAGCAATCTTCTTATTTACCATGGGAATATGGTGCTTTTTTCTCTCTTTCCTCTTTTCATAAAATCTTTTTTTTCTTTTTCTCAATCTCTATCTTTTTTATAAGAAGAATGCTTCATAGATACTCGTTATGGTTACGTTGCAGGTTATCACCATGTCAGCATGGATTAGACCAGCGGCCCAGCCGTTTCTCTAACACATATGCATAACTCCATGGACTTACAAGCTGCCCTTTCATTTCACACCGACAACATCCATAGACAAAAGAACATGATATCAACTTGGTACAAAGTACCAGTGCAATGTTGAAAGCGTTCCCCATGACAGCATGGTTCTGCTAATTCACAACTTACAAAGCGCAAGCATATATGCAACATAGGTGAGCACAATGGTTCAAGTTTATTAAATAAAAGAAAGTAAAGTGTGCCATCAAGTTCGTGAGAGCTTTAATCACTAATTTTCACATAACAAGTTTAATTTGGGAGGTAGATAAAACAAGAATTTACTTGGAATAGCAATAATGCTACTAGGTAGGTATGGTGGACACAAATGGTGAAGGTTTTGGTTTAAAGGAGGTGGATGCACGAGAAGAATTCCCTCTCAGTACATGTTTTTGGCTAGCAAGGCTGGGTAGCAAGTACAAGAGTTGAAGGAAACAACCAAACATACAAATGATAAAGACAAACATACAATCTTCCTTGGAAGCACAAAAGATCTTAACTAGAGAATACTAGACTTATGGGCAAATCAAGAAAGAAAGATGATGAAATTATTTTTCTCTAGAGTACTTCTATCTTTTTCTTTTCAACTCTCAAAAAGGTGTTGCTACTGACCGAGCCAGGTTTGCCAAAACCAACTAAATTAACTCAATGATCCCAAAGTGATACCAATACTAACAACAAGATCAATCATATAACCACGAATTGAAAACTAATATAAGCTATGCAAAAGAGTGGATGATAGAACTTCTCATTAATATTCCATAACGGCAACTCACACCAAGGGATACATATCGAACGAGAGAGGGGACACTTCCATAATGCAAACCCATACTACAAAACAACTCCTCTATTCATGATATGACTCTACTAATAAGGTAAAAAGATAGAAGATAGTGATGTGATACCGCGGCACTCCCCCAAGCTTGGAACAAACCAAGGGGATGCCAAACCTGATGACGAATTACTCCTTTGGTGATGGTGGTAATATTTTCTTAGTTGACGTGAGGTAATCTTCCAGCATCTTGCGAAGCCTATTATTCTCCCATTGAAGCATGTCCACCTTCCTCTGCAAGTCTCGGTACTTATCGCAGAACTCCTTAGTGACTCGTAGTGCTTCCGTTGATGCAGGGCAAGTAACAAAAGGTACCAACCCTTGCTTGGGGTCTTGGAGGTCTTCCTCCATGGGCTCCTTCCCTTTATCCTTGGCGGACACCATTGTGCTTCTAAACCTTCAAAGAGTATGTCCTGGCAGAAATAGATCGAAACAAAAATACGACGAAAACATGATATACGAACCTCGGGGGATCCGGGGGGTTATATATTACGAAGTTTCATATCAAAAGGAAGGTACTGGGAGAAAACGAGTCGGAGGAGGAGTCCTGGGTGGCCTCACCACCTGGTGGCGCGACCAAGGGTGGGCCCGCGCCATGGGGTGGTGTGGGCTACCCGGCTCCATCTCCATCCATTTTTCGCTTCGTAGCTTTCCTTATTGACTAAAAACTGCAAAAATATAGTTGGATTGTATTTTCGCAGAACTTTTCTTACCAGAACTGTTACCTATTTGGAAACGGACTCTGCAGGTCTCTGAATTTGGTATATAGTAGATTCTTCCAGAGTCATCACTTGAATATCATCGATATCTTCATCTTCATACGCTTATTACTTGAGTCATAAAACCCTTCTCTTCCTTATTACACCATTATCTCCACTTCCTGGAAATTTCTTTCACACAAAGCTTCACACAGTTCTTATTAGCAACATTAGTATAAGTGAAGTGATAGAACCTTTTGATTCCAACTTCAACTGAAAACCATCAAAACAAAATCTAGTGAAACAACTCCTTCCGAAAACCCAAAAAGAATTCAAAAAGGAAATCGAATAAAGAAGCAAATGCAAGAGTGGCAAAATCTGCCAAAACAGACCAGCAGGTAAAGATCATTTTTTTCAAAAATCTTCTGTTGGTCAAATCAAAAAGTGTAAATATAACGAAAGGTATATAACAATCTGGGGCAGAAGCACAAAAAATTACAGCTCAATCCGACATACAGAGATCTCTCACGAATTTTTACGGTGAAGCACAAAAATCTGTTTCGGGACAGCAACTTCCCCAAATCTTACTTCTCTCTCATTAGAGGTTGATCTTGACACAAAAACCAAACAAAACGGATAAGGAGCGGTTATTACCGAAGTAATAACTTCCAAGACTCAAAGAAACAAAAACAAACTGAAAGCAAAAACAAATTGGGTTGTCTCCCATAAAGCTCTTTCTTTATAGCCATTAAGATGGGCATGATAATTTTGAAGAAGCTCTCATAGGGATATGAATTGAAGTGAAAGAGAGCATTAAGAAGCAAAAACACACACATTTAAGTCTAACCCACTTCCTATGCAAGGGGATTTTGTAAACAAACAATTTATTGAAACCAAAGGCAACTTGCATAAGAAGGCAAAAGAAACGCAATATAAAAACTTTCAACATAAAACGAGGAAACTTGATATTATTGAGATACATAAGAACACTTTTCCCTCTCTCATAGTAACTTTCAGTATCATGCATAAACTTAACAATATAGCTATCACAAGGACCATCATATCAATGATCACTTATTCTAACAGAAAACACAGGAATACTAGCTCTCATAACACTACTTTGTGAAACAATATTAGAGGTATCCTTACAAAGGATAGTGTGTCCCTCTTTTTCATATTTAGTAACAAAGTCTTTCACATTTGCTACAATAGGTTCATCAACCATTTGTTTATAAGGTTCAACAACTTTATTCATACTTTCATGAACCATACTAGCTATCATAGAATGTTCCTTTACCTTAACTGGGAAAGGCATTTTCTCAATATAAGGTTTAGGTAAGACATGATTAGCAGTATAAACTTCAGTACTTCTTGCAGGAACACTCTTAGCAATATCTTTATAAGGTTCATGATACTTATTCCACTTCTTTTTAGGCACTTCAATATAAGAAGCAAAAGCCTTAAAATAAGAAGCAATAGCTTGAGAGTCTAGACCATAAGCATTTTTAATATTTTGAAAGTCATTAGTTCCCATAAAAGATTCAGTGCATTCATAATCATAATTTATACCTGACTTTCTACCTTTGTCATTCTCCCAAGCTTCAGCATTGTCTTGAATACGGTCTAGAAGGTCCCCTTTAGCTTCTTCTTCCATACGAGTGAATGATCCAGCACAAGAAGCATCCAATAAATCTTTATCATGTAGAGGGAGCCTTGCATAAAAGTTGTTGATAATAATATTGTTGGGGAGCTCATGAATGGGACGTTTGAGCATTAGTAACTTCAATCTCCCCCAAGCTTGAGCTGTACTCTCTCTCCATCAAGAGGCCAAAAGTTGTATATTTGATTCCGATCTTTATGAATCTCACTAGGAGGATAAAACTTTGAATAAAAGAGAGGCACTATTTCCTCCCATTCCAGAGCTTGACCATTCTTCAGCAGCTTGTACCATTCCTCAGCTCTTCCTTTCAGCGACAATGAGAATAACTTCTTCTTAACTTGATCTGTAGTAATACCTACACACTTGAACAACCCGCATAATTTGTGTATAAAGAGTAAATGATCACCGGGATGGAAAGTTCCACATAGTAGTTATCCATAACACGATCAATAATTCTTGTAGGTATTTTGAAAACATCTTTCTCAGCAGGTGGTGGCTTATCTACTACCTTAGCAGTGGTAGTAGCATTACCAAATAAGAAACTCAGCGAATTATCCATAACGAAAATAAAGCAACTAAGAGAAGTAAACGATACTCACAGTAGAAGTTTCCTTTACCAGTTCCACTCTCCAATAACGCTTCACTCCCCGGCAACGGCGCCAGAAAATAGTCTTGATGACCCACAAGTATAGGGGGTGTATCGCAGTATTTTCCATAAGTAAGAGTGTCGAACCCAACGAGGAGCAGAAGGTGCTGGCTAGTGGTATGGATCAGGAATTCTCTGCAAATACTTAGCAAACTGATTTTTAGGGGTTTTCGATAAAGCAAGTAAACAAAGTACGAGTAAATAAAATATAGTAGGAATAAATGCAGCAAGTGGCCCAATCCTTTATGCAGCAAAGGACAAGCCGGTTGTATTTCTATAGATGACCAAACATTCTCGAGGACACATGGGAAGACTGTCAAGTGCTTTCGCTTCATATAGTCGATTAATCTTCTCTAGCTTGCTAAGTGTTGTGTGGGTGAACCTGTGCTAATGTACCGCCCCATCCAAGACTAATACATACTTGTGATTATACCCCTTGCAAACATCCGTAAGTACAAGAAAGTAATTAAGGTAGAAACCTAACCACAACTTTAAACTCTAAGACCCTTACGTCCCTTGTGCAAAGGTTTCCTAACGGGGGTTCAGGTTTCACACTCCGCAACCCCTACGATTAGTAGCCAAATACACAATGCATTCCCCTAGGCCCATATAGGTGAAGCGTCATGTAGTCGACGTTCACATGACACCACTAGAAGAAGTACACCACAACTTAAATAACAATCTATTGAATCTTTCTCAACACAACTCCACTACTAACAACAAGACTTCTCCCATGTCCTCAAGAACAAAACAAACTACTCACAAGACATCATATGGATCATGATCAGAGATGGAATAATGATGTATAACAATCTGAACATAAACAATAATTCAATGGTTCACTCAATAGCATCAACTACAAAGAGTAATCAACACAGGGAAAGTTTCCCCTATGAACTATAGCAAGATTCAATGCAAATTGTTACAGCAATATGGAGATGGTGATGAGGGTGCTGATGGTGATGGTGGTGATGATGATGATCCCGATGAAGTCCAACTTGATGGTCATGTTGATGGTGACGATCTCCCCTCTCCCGGAAGGAATTCCCTCGGCAGAAATCTTTCTACCGGAGAGATCTTTCTCTCTGGGTGTTTTCCGCCCCGCAGAGGCGGCGGAATCTTTCTGTGGTCGCTCCCCGAGTCTTAGGATTTCGTGGGGATGATATACACTGAGGAGAGAGGTCTGGAGGGCTGTGGTGGCCACACCACCTCCAGGCGCGGCCTAGGCCTGCCCGCGCCATGGGGTGGTGTGGGCCCCCTGTGGCCCACCTCCACTCCATCTTCTGGCATCCTTAGTATTCTGGAAAAATAGGATTTTCCGTATATTTTCCTGGATTTTCTGATTCAAGAATTTTGCGTCCAAACAGCACCTTTTCCATTGGAATCCTGACTGCAGCGGTCCATGCTCCAAAAGTCATCAACCATGCAAAAATAGATGAAATAACATAAGTATCACCTCTCAATATGAAATATATCAATGAATAATAGTGAATGAAGACATAGAATAGTGATGCAAAATGGACGTATCACCTGCCATCATGACCTCCACACCCCACAGTGTAGAGAGGGCGAGGCCGGCTGCGGGAGACGGTTCGGCGAACGAGACAATGTCTCGAGGGAAATGCTCTAGCATGATGGCGATGTAGACCGGCAGGTCGCCGAACAGCAGGACGGTGCCGTTCACCGGGGAAGTGGACCCGGCGAAGCACGAGGTGTTGTCAATAACACAGTTGAATTTTCCCAAAGTAAGCACGAGGCCAGACGCCACGCGCTCACCGGCTAAAGTGCGGGGTCCCGTGCGAAACGTGACTCCGGTCGAAGCCATCTGCCCCAAGGTGGGCGCCAACTGTCGTCGTTATGGAAATGGCAGTTCTTGAGAAGGCTAGATAGAGGTGTGGGAAACCGGCAGGAATGCTATCGACGACGTCTGCAGGCGGTATTGGGCACAAGCATGCACGGCGGGATGCAGGAAGTACCAGATTCGGGGCCCTCGCATGGAGGTAACACCCCTACTCCTGCCGAGCTGACTATGAGATGATCACCACAGAGAATACAAGCTGCTCCTCGAGCTGTATGCGAGCTAGCTAATTGACAGAGTCCAACCCTTTCTATGAGAGACCTGCTCCCCCTTATATAGGACGGGGGCAACGATTACATTGGCCAGGCCGGCTGGCGGGTCCCACAGGCGGGCCCTAGCCGGCTGGTCACCTAAAGTGCCACAGAGTGGGGGTCGTGTCGATAGTATTCACCGTGCAATACAACGTGTGTACAGTGTACGTCGTGCGAGCCATTGCAAGCACAACATCAACAATCATCCACTGTACCCCTCGCCGGCTACAAAGTCGCCGACGTGGGCTTCATCCCCTGTCTCCTTTATGTCTTGTCGATAGGCCAGGGCATACCGTGAACTATGTCGCACATCACCATGTCTATTGCTTCCGTCTTGACTTTGTCCGGCTAGGAATGTCTAGCCGGACAGATATGTTGGTGGTCTTGCTTCAGTCGGCTAGTAGGTGCGCTGGCTCGCCCTGGTCTTGAATCCTCTTTCTGCCTTGTCTTGTCCTTCTATCCAGCTGGGTCCCGTCAGCCGGCCGGTACCTGCGTTGCCTTGTTCTTATCCGGCTAGCCTACCCGATGGTCATCCCCTGACATGAAGTGCACTAGTAAGACTACGATAAAGAGTAGCATCAGAAAAAGGTTCACCATTGGTAGAAAGTTTGAAAGAAGTATCTACAGGAGCATGAGAGGGTTGAAAATCAAGCATACCAGTACAATAGAGGAGATCAAGAGTGTATTGTCGTTGAGAAAGAAAAAGACTGGAAGAGTCACGAAGAACCGCAATGCCCAAAAAATGATGAAGAAGACCAATATCAATAATGGAAAACTCAGACCAAATAAGAGTGATAATATGATTTAAGAAAGTTTGAGAAGAGGTGGTAAGAATAATATCATAAACATAAAGAAGCAAGCAGGATATATCGTTATTATGGTGATAAACAAAGAGAGATCTGTCGGAATGAGAGGGAGTAAAACCAATAGTTTGAATAAAGGAAGAAAAACGTTGAAACCAGGCGCGAGGTGCTTGTTTGAGGCCATAAAGAGATTTTTGAAGAAGACAAACGTGATTTGGATGGGAAGGATCTTCAAAGCCTAGAGGTTGTTGACGGTACACGGTTTCCTAAAGAGAGCGATGAATAAAGGCATTTTTGACATCTAATTGGTGAATAGGCCAGTTGGAAGAGACGACGATGCTAAGGACAGTGCGAATGGTACTAGGTTTAGTGACGGGAGAAAAAGTTTCATCATAATCAATACCGTGTTGTTGAGAATAACCACGGTAGACCCAACGAGCTTTGTAACAAGCAATACTGCCATCGGAGTGAAATTTTTGGCAATAAACCCATTTGCTAGACATGATATTATTGTTAGAAGGACGAGGAACCAACTGCTAGGTGTTGTTCTCAAGAAGAGAATGGTATTCATCTTGCATGGCAGCAACCCAATTTCGATCAAGAAGATCTGATTTGTAGGACTTTGGAAGATAAGAAAGAGACACTTTGGCATGAATATTGAGAAGCTGAGATGGTAGGCAAAAACCATATTTTCCACGGGTGCGCATAGTATGATCGTTTTGGGGTGCGATGGTGGGTACGTCATGAGGAGGAGGTCGTAGTGTAGGGGAGGCGCCCTACGTAGCGGATGAAGCATGCGCGTGGGATGGTGGTGTTGGGAGTTCTGCCACGACCTGTCGTGGGTGGTTTTTGCTAGGGTTCTGACACGATAGAGTTTTGGGCTGTCGTGGGTGTGTTTGCGGAATTTCGACTGTTGTGCTAGGAGGCGCATCAGAGGAGGGGGCTACCGCGGTAGGGTTTTGTTTTGCCTCAGGTGTGTTTTGTGAGGCTTCGGTTGCCATGGTAGGAGGCGCGACAAGTAGGAGGTATAAAAGGGAAAACAAGAAGGGCGAGAAGTGGTCGTGGACGAAGGAGTGGTGTCGGTGTTGTCAGGTGGGGTTTGAAGGAGATATGCCCTAGAGGCAAATAATAAAGGGTGTTTACTATCATATCTCATTAATTCATAATAGTCGTATATCATGCTATAGCTATATCAAGATGAAACATTAATACACGTGTGATGTAAAACAACCAGAGTCCGTAGTAGCCTCTAGTTATACTAGTCCATTGGGCAGCTGATGATCAAGGTTTCCCCATCATGGCGCATTTATGCCTACTGACAGTGGAGTCACATCATTGGTGAGTGATGTGGTGGACATTACCCTAATTTACATGTATTGCAGCACGATCAAGTCACATGTTCATCGTTGCAATATTAGAAGCATAGTATCCTTCTCCTTTGATCGTGAGAGCATATTAATCACTATCTCCCGAGGCTGCTTTAACTACATCAAACGTCATGATCGTAACTGGGTGACCATAAAGATGTATGTTAGGTATTCTAGAGAAATAGTTGAGGCCTATGCATCGAGATCGGGATTTGTTCACCTGCATGACAAGAAGATACACTAGGCCCACTCAGTGAGATTGCATACATAAATGTTGCGCAACATGTTACTAGGTCACAGGGATGGAATATCACAGAATGAGTAAAACTACATTTGTCAGAAACATTGAACAAGGTATTGGATTACCAATGATCAGGTCTCGGACAAATCATGTTCTGAAGTAACAAAGGGAATTGGACTCAATGCTTAAGGTTCAAATGACAACAGTCTCGTGGAATACACAGGGGTCATTTTGGGCATCCCGGTCTCGCTAATGATCATTGATTTGAGAGAGATCTCAGTCATGTATGCGATGTTCCTGAACCTAGGGGTAACACACTTAAGGGTATGATGACCAAATGTAGATCTTTTGGTAGTAAGGAATCAACGAAGTATGAAAGAGAAAGAACTTCAAAACTGTTCTGAAGAGAGAATGCCAGAAAAGTTCTGTAGAGGATCCGAAATGGTTCAAAAGAAAGGAAAATTCAAAAAGGTGTTTTTGGATTAGTAAAAGGATTTATAATATGCATTTTATATATTAATTATTAAATAATATATTAAATAAATGTTTTATTATGGGGCAACTTCCTCTACTGGGCTGAATCCCCGGAGGGAAACGACCTAAAAGGCAAGTGAAAGGTCCAACTTTGGTCGACTAGAGGGGGGGGGTGAATCGGAGACTACCAATTTTTAGTATTTTCTTACAAATTTTGGCTTTGCACAAAATTAAGTTATCTAGATATGCAGCTAGATGAATAACCTATATGCCAAACGAAATAACAAGTAAATAAGACGGTAATTGCAAGTAGTAAAGGAGATGAATGAGTAAACCGGCAAGGGGACACAGAGATGTAATTCCCATAGTTCACTTCCAAAGAAGCTATGTCTATGTTGGAGAGGTGTTGGGGCCACACAAGGTCACCCGAGCGCCACAAAGTCCTCACCTTCTTCTCCTATGAGCACCACCACAAAGGCGCCCTCATAATCCACTAACCGGTGACCTTGAAGGCGCCAACCGAAACCTTTACAACAAGGTTGAGGGGAGACTCCACAACTCAATTGGAGGCCCTCAATGACACAACAGAGCTTCACAACAAATGCCCTAGCTCCGAGGATGCCCTACACCGTCTAGGGTTCCGAGAACCCAAGAGAAACAAGATCCACTAAGGATGGGTGGAGGAAATCATGATTCCTTTGGGGGAAGTGTAGATCTAAGTCACCTCTCCTACTCCTCAAAAGATCAAGAGGTTTGAGTGGGTAGGGAGAGAGATCTAGGCATTTGAAGCTCTTGTATTAATGGAGGATAGAGAAAACAAATAGATAAAAAATGAGAGGAGGAAGAAGGGTGCTTTAAATAGGCCCCTTCAAACCAAGCAGAATTCTGTCCCCGCGACACCACCGGTACTACCGGTGGCAGACCGATACTTCCGGTGAGCCAGTTCCAACGGTCCGGAACCGCTCCCCGGGACGGTCATAAAAGCCATCTCAGTAAGCTCAACTTTTTGACTGGTACTACCAGTAGAAGTTCCGGTTCAAATTCCGGCAAATAGGTCACTTCGAGACATAGATGTACTGAAGTGAAAACGACCCAGTCGGAATCTAGAACGAAACTAACACCAGAAATACAGGGTCGCGAGGTCCTAACCAGTACTACCAGGCCGCACCAGTACTACCGCTCAAGGGGGGAGGCATGGTAGAGCTGGCCAGAAGTTCCAGTCAGAAATGACTAAAACTTCGGGCTAGTACTACCGGTCTAGTTCCGATGCTAATATCGTCAAATAGAGCACTTGGACATAGAAGTGTCCCGAAGCAGAGCATTATTAGCACCGGAACTTGAGCCAGAAATACCGCTCGACTAGTGATGAGTGCATATTTGCATCATGTTTTATATTATTATTTTGTATTATAGATGTAGGATCTTGGTATTTTATGGCGCTCGCGCGCATATTTTATGTCTGTTTTCATCAGGATCAGGACATATGATGGATACAATGGACACAATTATTGGAGTAGTTGTACTAAGGAGAAAAGGAGTCAAAAACAACGTAAATTGATTATTTGGGAAATATCAATAATACTAGAAGAAAACCCGAAGCGATCAAGGCACACAGACGGTTTAACGACCAACTATATGGCGGGAATAATTTTTTTGGCCGTATAGTTGGCGCCACCACCGCCTCCTCAAATAGTTTCACCCGTGCAACTGGATGGGAGAGACGACATACAGAACAACCAGAAATCACCGAAACCTCACCTCTGGAAGGCATCTGGAGGGGGAACTCGTCTATCGGGGATCCATCTTCGCCCTGTGCAGATTCGGGAGGCTAAGGCATTGATCTTCATCATCAACCACTACATCACCACCATCTCCATCCATCTCATCTACATCTTGTCTAGATCTTGTTGTAATTTCTGTACTCGTTGTGGATTTAAACAAGTATTATTCATCTATGATAGATTCCATTGTTATTGCCATGATGTTGATTGCCTCCATCTCTGAGTAGATCATTAGTTCTTGGGGAGATGGAGAAACCCTAGTATGATATTGAAATAAGATAAAGTTTATTATGATATTCATCGCTGTGACCATGTGTTAGATTGTGTTCATCTTGATGTTGAGAGAAGTCGACCTCTCAATATTTTCCTCTCATGGGGACTTGATGGAGGGAACTACTTGTTGGTAGATGGAGGTGTTCTAGCACTTATAGTGACTATAAAGTTGTTGGCACTCCTTACGTATCAACTTGGGAATCGAGGAAACTCGTGGAACACTATCCATGCCATGGGATACGTCCTATGGGATTACATCCCTTAATAGCGCAGTAATTCGATTGATGTCGATTGCTGACTGCTGTGGTTATGAGGATGATATGAGTAGTGGTTGCTGCCTATTTGTCCAAATACAGAGTTCCTCCCACACATACATAGTTGAGAATGTTCATGATAATAATCTTTATCCTAGCTCCTTATAATGCTAGCGGCTATCCGCCACTCCCTGAGAACACTTTTTCTCTATTGTAGTTCCAATCTCTCTTACCGGAAGACAAGGGGGTTTGAAATAAATCCTCTATTACTTGGTATTCTACACAAGAAGCAATTTACTAGGGATGAAGAAGATCCCGATCCATATGAGCATATTGCATGTTTCAAAGATATATGTGGCACTTTTCAATTGACAGGATATACTGCTAATGAGGTAAGGGTTAAACTTTTTAGTCAGACTTTGACTAGTACATCTCTCTCATGGTATAGATCTCTACCCCCAGAAGCCACTACTACTTGGGATAATTTAGCCTGTGAGTTTCTAGCAAAATATTATCCATTATCAAAATCTTTTGGAATCAGGCGCCTTATAATGACTTAGAGGGACCGTCCTAATGAAGGACTAGTAAGAGATTATATCAGATTTAAAGATTTACTACGTCTATGTCCTCATCATGATTTGCCTGAATGGTATTTGTTGCATATCTTTTATGGCGGTTTAATTGAACCCAATAAAATTGAACTAGACTCTTTCGCGGAAGGAGCCTTTATGAATCTTCCTATAACTAAAGCTTGGGCTTTACTTAATAGAATTCGCGATCATAGAGTTTCATGGAATTTTGGTCTAGGAAGTGAAGGAGGCATAGAAATAGATCATGATTGTATTCATGACTATAATAAAAAGGGACATGTTAAAGAATTATCTAAAGAACTTTATTTGGATTCAGATCTTGTGTTGCAAGTTGTTAAAGCTTTTACAGAACATATCAAAGCTCCAAAAGAGGGTTTGGTCAAGTATGATCCACCACCCGAACATGAGAAGAAAAGAGAAGTTAAAGCAACACTGGCCTCCCTAGAACCAACATATGAGATACCTTTCCCTAACACTGCACAAAAGCATATTTTTGAATATGAACAGGTAAAAGTAGTACAGGAGAAGAAGGAAGAGGAAAGTATGCTAGAAGTCGTGGAACATCTGGAAGAAACCAAAGATGAAGAGGTAACCAAGGAAGCAATTATGGCTATGTATGCACATTGTAACATAGTTGAACTTGATGAAGAGACTTCCGTATTGGTTGAAGGTAAAACAAAGGTAAAAGATGTGGGTAAACCTATTCTTCCCTACATATTTAAGGAAACCTCGCATTATGGTTTATGCGATCTTGGCACCAAAGTTAATGTTATATCTTATGATTTCTATTTAGAAATAAAAGAAGAAATATAACCGACTACAATTGAAAATATTGATATGACAATCATGTTAGCCAATAAAACTCTTAGAATTCCAATGAGAGTAGTTGAAGATGCAACTGTCACAATTGGCAACAAAAAATTTCCTAACGATTTTGTAGTTGTTGATATGCTAGCTGACACCCTTTGCCCAATTATATTCGGAAGAAACTTTTTGAGTGATATAGGTGCCTATGTTGATTTCAAAAAGGAGATTGTGTCACTTAAGCTTGGGGAGCGGAAACAGAATTCCACTTTTCCAAATTTAAAGACAGACCTCTACAAATACAAGAAGAAGAGAAAGATAAAACTATTGAGGAAATGTCAGTTCCCTTCTTTAGTGATCAAAAAGAAGAAACAAGTGAAGACTTAAATTATGAAGAAATAGTTATGGAGGACAAGTCCCTAGAAGAACTAAGAGATGAATTCGATTCACTTCCCATTATAGGGACTCCAACTAATGAGGCTTTCGAAGAGCCAGAAAAAAGAGGGGACGAGGAATTACCACCCCCAGAATTGAAGACTCTACCAGATAATCTTAAATACAGATTTTTAGATGATACAAACAAATTACCTGTTATTATTAGTGCTAAACTTTCAAGAGAAGAAGAAGAACTCATGAAAATACTTAAGGAGCATCGCAAGGCCTTTGGGTACTCAATGGATGATTTGAAGGGCATTGGTCCCATGATAACCGTCCATCGAATATTCAGGGAAGAAGGTGCTAAAATGCGGAATTTAATAGAAGATTGAAGCCTGAAATGAAGGAAGTGGTAAGAAAGGAAATTGTACGCCTACTGGACGCAGGTACAATTTATCCTGTAAAAGAAAGTGAATGGTTAAGTCTTGTTCATTGTGTCCCTAAGAAGGGTGGTTTTACTGTTGTTCCTAATGAAAACAATGAATTGATACCTACTAGAACTATTGTTGGACATAGGATGTGCATAGACTTCAGGAAATTGAATAAAGAAACTAGGAAACATCACTATCCTTTACCATTCATAGATCAAACTTTAGAAAGGTTAGCAAACCACACTCATTTTTATTACTTGGACGGATACTCTGGTTTTCTCAAATAGCTGTTCATCCTAATGACCAACTTAAAACAACTTTCATTAGTCCTTATGGTTTACATGCTTACTGACGTATGCCTTTTGGTTTGTGTAATGCTCTAGCTACTTTTCAAAGATGCATGACTGCTATTTTTGTGGATTTTATAGAACTGATAATGGAAGTATTTATGGGTGACTTTTCTGTTTATAGAACTTTGTTTACTAGTTGATTGGATAATCTCAAAAGAGTTTTGCAATGTTGCGAAGAAACCAATCTTGTTCTAAACTGGGAGAAGTGCCATTTTATGGTCAAAGAAGGTATAGTCCTTGGACATAAGGTATCAGGTAAGGGAATTGAAGTGGATAGAGCTAAGGTTGAAGCCATAGAAAGAATGCCACAACCTAGGGATATAAAAGGTATAAGAAGTTTCCTTGGTCATGTGGGTTTTTATAGAAGGTTCATTAGAAATTTCTCTAGAATATCTAAACCTTTTACTAACCTTCTGCAAAAGGGAGTAAGATTTGATTTTGATGATAAATGTCTTGTAGCCTTTGATAAACTTAAATATGCTTTATCCTATGCTCCTATCATTAAACCACCTATCTGGGATATGACTTTTGACTTACTATGTGAAGCTAGTGATGATGTTGTAGGAGTAACTCTGGGACAACAAATAGGTCGCAGATTTAATATTATACATCATGCTAGTATAACTCTCAATGGTGCTCAAAAGAATTATCCTAAGGAAGAAAGGGAACTTTTTACTACATTTTTCTCTTGTGATAAATTTTGTTCTTATATAGTTGATGCAAAAGTAAGAGTTCATACGACTCGTGATGGTTTAGAAGAACTCCTTGAGAGGAAAGACCATAAGCCAAGACTGGTCCATTGGATCCCTTTACTTCAAAAATTTGAGTTGCAAATTATGCAGAGGCAAGAACTAAAGATGTTGGATACTGTGTCTATGTTTGCCCAGCAAGACACCAATCTTATTGAGAGGCACTTTAGTCCTGGTGATTTTCGCTTGCGATAATTATTCAATGAACTAAGGTTAATTCCTCCAAAATAGAAGAAGTCTTTGTTGTTGGAGGAGCTTGTCATTCCCGAATAAGTAAACGGTAAGTGTTCTTACTCAAATAAGTGATTTGTTTTCATAGATTTTACTTCTGAAATTTTTTCCTTTGAATTCCTCGTGTTTTTCTGAAGTTTCTAGAGGTTTTTACCAACTATACGGGCGCAACTATACAACCGGAGAAAAATCTCCTGCTGTATAGTTGGTCGTTAAACCCTTTGTACCTTCTTCGTGAAATTGTTTTCGATGTCTTGACCTATACGGGCGCAACTATACGATCGGAGATAAAAATCCGGCCGTATAGTTGGTCATTGAACTCTCAGACACTTTCGCTTTTTGATGTATGTATCTATACGATCGCAACTATACGACCAGAGATAGAAATCCGGCCATATAGTTGGTCGTTGAACTCTCAGACACTTTCAATTTTTATATCTGTATCTATACGATCGCAACTATACGATCGGAGATAAAAAATCTGGCCGTATAGTTGGTCATTGAACTCTCAGACACTTTCGATTTTTTATGTATGTATCTATACAGTCGCAACTATACGACTGTATAGTTGGTCTTTAAACTCTTAGACATCTTTGTTTACCTTTTCATTTTTTGCCATAAAAAACATTATTGTCGGTTCTGAGTCGTAACTTAATTGACCTGGACTCGAGATATTTGGAAATATCTGCCCGGAACCAACTATACGGCTGGAGCTATACGGGCCGCGCCCGTATAGTTGGTCGTTATGCGGCAGGACTCCTCCAAATCCGTGATTTCTTTTTCTATTCTGTTTAGATTCTTTTCTTGGGCAATAATTTGGTATTTCTGGCGAGTTTTACCGACATCTGACCCTCTTATATACTGCCATTCACTCTCTCTCTTATCATAATCTCCAGGAACCAATCTATCAATGCTCTATCCCGTCCCGGGCCATGGGAAACCCCAGGGGCTCATTGCTCCTTCCAGGGACCGCTCTAGCAGCCCGTCCATGGAGGACGATGACGAGGAGGTGGAGATGTTTAGCCCGGGTACAAGGAGTACGTCGAGCCAAACTTATACAACAATGATTCCGATGATGATGTGGTTGACGTCTACATCCACCGTGATGTCTATGATCCCTAGAGATCAACTAGGCGGCAATGGAGAGAGCTCAAGAAGAGATATAAGGTCACAAGCCACATGGAAAAGGGCGTGTGGAGACGGTCAAGTTCGTCACCATGGAACCCAGGCCGCACAAGTGTAAGGAATTACCTAATATTGGTGCAGGTGCTAGCAAGGGAGCAAAGGCGCCACTCTTGAATCCCACCATTGGTGCTCGTATGAGGGTGAAGCCTCAAGAAGAGTGGAGGTAAAGTTTCCACTTCCCCGATCCATCAATTATGGATGAGGAAGAAGAAGATGCTCCTAGGACCAAGGATCGCGTGCGAGCACTAGAGATATATCAGAAGCAGGAACTACTTCATCGCGTCGAAGTCCACCACCGTCTCAAGGAGATAGAGAAGAAGGATGATCTGCTCCCATTGGTGACTAAGCTCGGAGATAAAGTGGACACTCTACAATCTAATTTGCGCAGGTGCTAAAGCCGCATCACTGATCTCGAGGGATTATTTGATCCCGCTTGGCTTGATTTCAAGCTTGGGGAGATCTTTAAGACCTTGTAATCTATCTTACAAGTTTTACATTACTATTTTAGTTTTGCATTAGTTCAAACTAGAAATAAAGTTTGCATCATTAGAATTCCTTTCAGGAATAGTCGATCCCTTTTATGAAATTCCGAGTTTATTATTATATATGGAGCAATATTGAGTTTGTGCTTGTCTTATTGGTATATGAATGGCTTGAGTATAATTTTACTTGCACGTGATGATAGCAATAGCAGTCTTCCACACCATTGGTATTAATGGAACATACAAAGATAATTTGGTCAATATGTTGTAAGTACATGGTTTGATTTACAAAGAAAGAAAAATTATCTAATTATTTAAGTTGAAAAAGAAACCTTGGACAAAGGAAAAAGTGCTATCAAATTAGAGTGAGAACAAGATGAGGTGGAATATTCAAGCTACAAGGAGTGCTTCATATACAATTGGCATTTGGTAATTGAGATCGTTAAACTTTGAATTCCTACATGAAGTGGAATGTATGGCTAGCTGATGGCTCAATGCACGGCGCCAGAAAAGTGCTGGTGCGTGGTTGATGTAGAGCTCGTTGGGAACCCCAAGAGGAAGGTATGATGAGCACAGCAGCAAGTTTCCTCAGTTATGAAACCAAGGTTTAATCGAACCAGTAGGAGCAAGGAAACACCCCAAAGGTGTTGCTAGCTGAGCCTTAGCAGGGCGCACTACCAGTGCTAGTAGCAACGTGGAGACCTGCACAACACAACCACAGAACTTTGTCCCCAACTTGCGATGAGGTTGTCAATCTCCCGTGTTTTGTGAAAAACAAAGGATTAAACGTATCGAATGGAAAGAAGTAAAAGTTTGCAGAAAGTAAACACAAAGTAGTAACAGTTTGTAGATTGTATGTAAAGAAAAGGACCGAGATCCATAGTTCACTAAAGGTGGCTCTCCTTAAGATAGATAACATGCTGGGTGAACAAATTACAGCGGGGAAATTGACAAACATCGAGAAAGCAATACATGCATATACTAATAATCTTTACTCCTTTTAAACTTGATTTGGCATTACAACATTATACATACACCGCCATCCAACTGCATCTATGACTAATAATCCACCTTCGGTTATCATCCAACCCTCCAAAGATTAAGTTGCAAGCAACAGACTATTGCTTTATGAATTATGTAAACAATACGATTGTTCTATGAACAAAGGATTGTTTTTTCTCCTAGTAGCAACAACACATCTAGTACCTTAGAGATTTCTATCACTTCCCATTACCAGAGGCATGAACCCACTATCGAGCATAAATACTCTTGGAGTTGCTAGCATCTACTTGGCCAAGATAGCTACTAACAACGGAAAGCATGCAAGATCACAAATAACAAAGACATGATAGAATCAATAATCAATCTGAAATAGCATCTCAATATCCATCGGATCCCCGCAAACACAACATGCAGAATTACAAATAGATGATCTTGATCATGAACGGAGCTCACAAGATCTAAACATGAAAGCACAAAGGAGGAGAACCAGCCATCTAGCTACTACATGGATCCGTAGTCCAAGGATGAACTACTCACGCATCACACCGGAGGCTTGCATGATGATGAAGAAGGCCTGTGGTGAATTCTCTCCGGCTGTGGTGCCAGGAAGAGCTTCAGATCCCTCCCGATCTAGGGATGGATATGACGGCGGCTACAGACTCTTTCATGGATTTTTGATCGGGTACTTAGGGTTTTCGTCTCGAGGGCATCTTATAGGCGAAAGGGGAGGCCGAGGGGGTGCCAGGGGCCACCACACCACCCCCTGGCACGGGCCAAGCCTGGCCGCTGCGTGGCTGTGGTGTGGCTGCCTCGCCCTCTCCGCCTCAGATTCGGCATCCGATGACTTCGAAAAATAGGCACTTTGGCTTTTGTTCCGTCAATTCCAAGAATATTCATTTTCTGACTTTCCGGAACCAAAAATAGCAGAAAATGCATAAATGGCACTATGGCTCTTGTTAATAGGTTAGTCCAAGAAATCATATGAAAAGTACTCCAAAGTGTGGACAAAACACAAGAAAGTGGATAAAACCAAGCATGGAACATCAAAAATTATAGATACATTTGCAATGTATCAACATCCCCAAGCTTAACTCCTGCTCGTCCTCGAGTAGGTAAGTGATAAAAAGAAAGAATAATTTTTGAGGTGACATGCACCATCAAAGACTTGATCAAAGTATTTGTAAAACATTCAAAGTTAGGATCATAGTACTTCAATCATAACATGAAAGACAAAGTTCTAGCAATAAGATAAAGAAACTATGATGCAACATGAAAAGGCACAAACAAAAGATTCATGAATAACAATGCTTTGCAAGACGTTTGTTTGTTTCACATAAAGAAAACATAGCATAATAGTATTCAACTTGTCCCTCAATAGAGTAGCAAATATAAATGCATAGGACACCTTCAAAGTTCATAAGAGTGACTAGATACAAATAGTTTAAAACAAGCAATATCAAGTTATGCATCAATCAACTAGTCTTGGAACAATGCACATAGAACTAAGAATGGCCACTATGCTCTCAAAGTAGGTGCATAAAGGTAGAAGGCGGAGACTCAATATAATGGTGGAAGAAAGGCCTTCATAGAAGGAAGTAGGGAATCAAGTCTCATAAAGAGCTTCCAAAAATTATGGTACTTATAGTTTTTAGCTCTCATTTCCCCTATCATAAGCATCTTGAAGGTGATTAAGGTTAAAGTGACACAACTAAGAGGATATTCTTGACAAGTTATAAACCGAAATCTCATGCCCCTTACTTACGAAGACCGAACCTCATGCTACTCAACTTTAGTCACAAGTAAGCTCTTGTCATTGTACATACATGTGTATCATTAAGAACCACCAATGGGGTATCCCTTGCACATGATACGGGAGCTTTCCCATAATCAAAATGACAAGGCAGGCAGACAATGAGCATCTCCGCGATCTTTTTATTTGCTATTTGCATAGGTTTTTATTGAGGATGCTTCATAGAGTGCTCATTATAGTAGTGCTGCAAGTTTCCACCATGATTAGGCATGGCTTAGGCTAGCGGCCTAGGCGTTTCTCTAACACACATACGAACTCCATGATCTTACAAGTTCCACTTTTATTTCACACCACCGGGATCCGTAAGCAAAAGAACATGATATCAACGAGGTACAAAGTACAAGTGCAATGTTGAAAGTGTTCCCCATGAAACATGGTTCTGCTAATTTCAACTTATAAAGCGCAAGCATATACGCAACAAAGAAGGACCCAATGGTTCAAGTTTAGTAGATGCAAAAAAGTAAAGTGTGCCATCAAGTTCGTGAGAGCTTTAATCACTAGTTTTCTCATAACAAGTTTAATTTGGAAGGTAAACAAAAGCATGAATATACTTGGAATAGCATAAGCTAGTAGGCAGGTATGGTGGACTCTTTGGAATAACTTGGTTTAAGGGGTTGGATGCATGAGTGAAACTCATACTTTGTTGTGGAGGCTAGCAAAATACTAGGAGCGACAAACTAAGAGAGCAATAATGGCCATAATCATGCAGAGCGACAAAACATCATTGATCAAAGCATAAAGTGGTACTACAAGTTGAAAACTAAAGGATCACAAAGGCTATGGTGACTTTGGATAGTCATAACATGGTGTGAGCATGTGCCAAGTCAACCCAAATAAAGCATCAAAGGAGAATACCACTATACTATGCTTTAATATGCTAAAACAACGCATGATTCATCCAAGGCACATTAAGAAATATCAATTGTTTATAACAAGTCATGCTACAGCAAAGAATACTAAGCATAAATCCAAAACAATATCAAGCATGTCATGACAAAGCATAGGCCATAGTCAAAAACAAGCTCTTTTTACCACATAAGTATGAATTTTCCTACTCTTTTCCAAACCAAACCAAACTATTTGCAAACCAATGTATGAAAGAGGGGGTCCAACCAATTTATTCAGAAAACTAAGCAAACCAAAGCAAACGAAAAACCAAAACGAAAACAAAGAAGAAGACGCTCCAAGAACAACACAACTGTGCATGAAACAATAAAAATGAAGCGTTTGGAAGAAACCTGGGATTTTTATTGATGAAGAGGGGGATGCCTTGGGCATCCCCAAGCTTTGACGCTTGTACTTCTTGGATATTTGTTGGGGTGACATGCGTGGCATCCCCAAGCTTGAGCTTTAGTCCATCCTTCATCTCATTACTCATTCCTTCCATACACCTGAATTTTTTCCTTCATACAAAACTTCACACAATCTTTATTAGCAACATTAGTGCACTCAAGAGAAATAAGTCTTAAGGTTCATTTATAACACCAAATAAACTTCCATTAGAACACTAGATACTGTAGCACTTCCCTCAAAAATCTCAATTCCCCAAAAGAACTCAAAAAGGAACCAACAAGAAGCAAATGCAGAAAATGGCAGAAATCTGTCAAAACAGACCAGCAGGTAAAGATGAATTTTTTCGAATATCTTCTGTTGCTCAAATCAAAAAGTGTTGAACTAAGGAACGTTAGATCACAACCTGGGGCAGAAGCACAAAAATTCACGGCTCAAAAAGAAGTTCAGAGATTGTACACGAATTTTTACGGTGAAGCACAGAAATCTGTTTCGGGACAGCAACTTTCCCAATCATTACTTCTCCCTTATTAGAGGTTACTCTTGGCACAAAAAGCAAATAAAAAGGATAAGGAGAGGTTATTACAGAGGTAATAACTTCCAAGACTCATCTAAAACTTTTGGGTTATCTCCCAATAAGTACTTTTCTTTAACGCCTTTAAGTGAGGCATGATAGTTTGAGAAGATGCTCACATAAGAAATATGAATTGAAGTAAAAGAGAGCATCAAGAAGCAAATTCAAAACACATTTAAGTCTAACCCACTTCCTATGCATAGAAATCTTATACGCAAATAAACTAACAAAGAACAAAGTGACAGGCATAGGAATATAAAACAAAAGTAACTTCAAAACTTTCAGTACCATGAAAACTTCTACAACCATATTTTCCTCTCTCATAATAATTTTCAGTAGCCTCATGAATAAACTCAACAATATAACTATCACATAAAGCATGCTTTTCATGATCTACAAGCACTAGAGCTTTATTATAAACATTTTCAAAAGAATCCTTAGGAACATAACAATCATCCTCCTTTAGTAAGCATGGGGGACAATCAAATATTGTAAGGGGTAAAGAGTTACTCTCATTAGAAGGTAGGCATGGGTAGATCCATTCTTCCTCCTCTAGATCATCACCCTCCTCCTCTTTTTCATCCAATGAGCTTCTAGTTTCAGCAATTTCTTCTTCCATAGGCTCCTGCAAGGCATTAGTCTCTTCCATTAGTGGAGAGCATCTATTAAGATATTCAAGAATATAGCCATTTTCTTCCTTGTAATTATCAAAGCAAAATTTAAGTATATCATAAACCTCATATTTATAAGGTGAACCATCAGTATTTTCAAGCAAACTAGCAAGTTCAAATGCACCCTTCCAAGCAAAAAATTCTTCAATTTGTTCCACATCATAAAAGTCATAATTCCCTTTAACATAAGAAAATATGGTAACATTATCATTATACTCACATTGAAAAGGGAGGTGTTTATACCTCCTACAGCAACAAGATTTATCAAAGCAATAAGTAACATTATAAGTAGAGCACACGTTTCTAGCAATGGTATACAATTTATCAATTGGTTCCCATAAGTGTTTCCCTTTTTGTGACAAGCGGTGTTCCTTATAATAATATTTTTGTTCTTCCGTGAACCCACCTTGCCAATAAGATTTAGTTTCAAAGAAATCAACCATTGATAGACAGCATGATAAAGCAAGGCAATAACAGACCAACGAAAATAAAAACTATAGTAGGAACTAATTTTTTTGTGTTTTCAACAAAGAAAGCAAACTTGTAAAAACTATTTTTTGTGTGTTTTTGATAAAGAAACAAGCAAACAAAGCAAAAAGAAACTAAGCAAAACAAAAATAACAAAGTAAAGAGATTGGGTATGAGGGACTCCCCTTGTGAAGATGTCCTTGACTCCCCGGCAACGACGCCAAAAAAATGCTTGATGGCTCAATGCACGGCGCCAGAAAAGTGCTGGTGCATGGTTGATGTAGAGCTCGTTGGGAACCCCAAGAGGAAGGTATGATGAGCACAGCAGCAAGTTTCCTCAGTTATGAAACCAAGGTTTAATCGAACCAGTAGGAGCAAGGAAACACCCCAAAGGTGTTGCTAGCTGAGCCTTAGCAGGGCGCACTACCAGTGCTAGTAGCAACGTGGAGACCTGCACAACACAACCACAGAACTTTGTCCCCAACTTGCGATGAGGTTGTCAATCTCCCGTGTTTTGTGAAAAACAAAGGATTAAACGTATCGAATGGAAAGAAGTAAAAGTTTGCAGAAAGTAAACACAAAGTAGTAACAGTTTGTAGATTGTATGTAAAGAAAAGGACCGAGATCCATAGTTCACTAAAGGTGGCTCTCCTTAAGATAGATAACATGCTGGGTGAACAAATTACAGCGGGGAAATTGACAAACATCGAGAAAGCAATACATGCATATACTAATCATCTTGACTCCTTTGAAACTTGATTGGGCATTACAACATTATACATACACCGCCATCCAACTGCATCTATGACTAATAATCCACCTTCAGGTTATCATCCGAACCCCCTCCAGTATTAAGTTGCAAGCAACAGACTATTGCTTTGCGAATTGCGTGTAATGTAAACAATACGATTGTTCTATGAACAAAGGATTGTTTTTTTCTCCCTAGTAGCAACAACACATCTAGTACCTTAGAGATTTCTATCACTTCCCCAGATTACCAGAGGCATGAACCCACTATCGAGCATAAATACTAACTCTTGGAGTTGCTAGCATCTACTTGGCCAAGATAGCTACTAACAACGGAAAGCATGCAAGATCACAAATAACAAAGACATGATAGAATCAATTATCAATCTGAAATAGCATCTCAATATCCATCGGATCCCCGCAAACACAACATGCAGAATTACAAATAGGTGATCTTGATCATGAACGGAGCTCACAAGATCTAAACATGAAAGCACAAAGGAGGAGAACGAGCCATCTAGCTACTACATGGATCCGTAGTCCAAGTATGAACTACTCACGCATCACACCGGAGGCTTGCATGATGATGAAGAAGGCCTCTGTGGTGAATTCCTCTCCGTGGTGCCGAGAAGAGCTTCAGATCCTCCCAATCTAGGGATGGATATGGCCAGTGACTCTGCACTCTTTCGTGGATTTTTGATTGGGTACGTAGGGTTTTCGTCCCGAGGGCATCTTATAGGCGGAAGGGGAGGCCGAGGGGGTGCCAGGGGACACCACACCACCCCCTAGCACGGGCAAAGCCTGGCCGCGCGGCCAGGTGGTGTGGCCGGCCTCTGGCCCCTCTCCGTCTCGTAATCTGACATCTGATGACTTCCGGAAAAATAGGCACTTTGGCTTTTGTCCCGTCAAATTCCGAGAATATTCATTTTCTGACTTTCTTGGAACCAAAAACAGCAGAAAATAGGCAGCTGGCACTGTGGCTCTTGTTAATAGGTTAGTCCAAGAAATCATATGAAAAGTACTCCAAAGTGTGGACAAAACACAAGAAAGTGGATAAAACCAAGCATGGAACATCAAAAATTATAGATACATTTGCAATGTCTCACTAGCTCCTTTGCACAACACTAAACAAAAGTGTGAGCATATACACAAAAGGAAAGAAAGAAGAAAAAGAGCGAATGTGCAAAGAGCAAACATGTATACACCACTATATTGTAGTATGACAAAGAAGCGTTTGAGATTTTGAATCCCAAGTGAATATGTTAATCCTAAAACACTTGGGACTACCTCGTTAACTCATTCGGTTGAACCGGATACTTTTACATTATGTTGAGATTCATCTTTTTGAACTATTGATCACTAAGGTGTGGAAGCCTGCTAATACTATTCACATGGTTCGATTGAGGTACTATTTATGAACTTATTCCTATGTATCATATATGATAAACACATGCGGCAACTGCCTCATTTATTTTATCGACTCGGCTTCATGAATATGAGGATCACATCCATTAAGCTAAACTTGCTCGGGACGAGCAAGAGTCTAAGCTTGGGGGAGTTGATGAGTGCATATTTGCATCATGTTTTATATTATTATTTTGTATTGTAGATGTAGGATCTTGGTATTTTATGGCGCTCGCGTGCACATTTTATGTCTGTTTTCACTAGGACCAGGACAAATGATGGATACAATGGACACAATTCTTGGAGCAGTTGTACTGACGAGAAAAGGAGTCAAAAGAAACACAAAGCGCTTAATTGGGAAATATCAATAATACCAGAAGAAAACCCGAAGCAATAAGGGCACAGAGACGGTTTAACGACCAACTATACGGCGGGAATAAATTTTCCGGCTGTGTAGTTCCTGCCGTATAGTTGGCACCGCCACCGCCTCATCAAATAATTTCACCCCGTGCAACTGGATGGGAGAGATGACATACAGAACAACCAGAAATCGCCGAAACCTCACCTCCGGAAGGCATATGGAGTGGGAACTCGTCCATCGGGGATCCATCTTCGCCCTACGCAGATCCGGGAGGCTAAGGCATCGATCTTCATCATCAACCGCTGCACCACCACCATCTCCATCCATCCCATCTACATCTTGTCTAGATCTTGTTGTAATTTCCATACTCTTTGTGGATTTAAACAAGTCCTATTCATCTATGATAGATTCCATTGTTATTGCCATGATGTTGATTGCCTCCATGTCTGAGTAGATCATTAGTTCTTGGGGAGATGCAGAAACCCTAGTATGAGATTGAAATAAGATAAAGTTTATTATGATATTCATCATTGTGACCATGTGTTAGATTGTCTTCATCTTGATGTTGAGAGAAGTCGACATCTCAATATTTGCCTCTCATGGGGACTTGATGGAGGGAACTACTTGTTGGTAGACGGAGGTGTGCTAACACTTATAGTGACTATAAAGCTGTTGGCACTCCTTACATATCAACTTGGGAACCGAGGAAACTCACAGAACACTATCCATGCCATGGGATACATCCTAAGGGATCACGTCCCTTAATAGCGCAGTCATTCGATTGATGTCGATTGCTGACTACTGTGGTTATGAGGATGATGTGAGCAGTGGTTGCTGCCTATTTGTCCAAATACAGAGTTCCTCCCACACATACATAGTTGAGAATGTTCATGATAATAATCTTTATCTTAGCTCCTTATAATGCTAGTGGTGTATCCACCACTCCCTGAGAACGCTTTTTCCCTATTGCAGTTCCAATCTCTCTTACATACACGATACTTACTTTTTGTGTTCAGCTGTTTTACTTTACTTATTGTTGCTCTTATACCAAAACCCCAAAAACACCTTTTTACGCAATACCCGCATTTTATCTTGTCACTTAGAACTTTATTTAGCATTTCTATTGTAATATTTATTTCAAAAGTTATTAGACTTCAGACTCCAGCTCCCTGTGGGATTGATATCTTTATTTCAAAACTAGATACAAACGATATGTGCACTTGCAGTCATCAACTATCCCCACAAAACCCCGTGGGCTGAACTACCAGTGCCTGGCTGGTACTTCCGGTCAGGACATAAAAATGCTCTACCACCTCAGAAGATCGCTCACTCGCAGAAAAATGGGAAGGCTATGGATGTGCAAGTATGGTCTGTGCATGAAAGCATGATTTCCCACAATCTTCCTAGGTGGACCCCCTCTTGATAGTACGGTCTCCTAAAACAAAAAGGAAGAGAAAGTGGAAATAAGAGACACCATCTTCAACCTCCTTAAAGATATAAGTCCACTAACTAAACCGTCCGTAAATAAAACCTGCAACTTAGGCACACGGTTAAAACACAATAGAGGTTGTCATCAACACCAAAATACACGGAGAAAACACTATCCTTTCAATATCCCCTTTTTGGTGTTTGATGACAACCCCATAAGATTTGCATAGAAAGATATCAAAGCAGGACAACCTTATGTAAGAAAGGAGTATCTCCCCTAGATATGTGCAAGATATGAAAGATTGCTTATGGAATGCAACAAGCACACATATAGGAGAGCTCCCCTTCATAAAAAACAACATCAAAGGTGCAAGGAAATGGATACAAGAGAGAGGGAATCATACCTTTACACCAACAACCATGTGGCGAGACAATATAAGCTAAAAGCATTGGACACGCAGAGATAAACAAAACTTTTTCCCTACGCAGTGATCCCAAGATCTTGCTGAGGTAGTAGGCCACGAGGATTACCACTAGACACGCAGTTGCGGAATTGATGAAGCACGTCACTTGATGTAGTGTAGTCCTCACGATCCGCTCCGATCCACGATCATCGAAGTGTTGAACGTACATCACCTCTACGAGTATCCACACGTACGAGGAGGAGCATTGGCGGTGGACTACTAGGTCTGGTACGGTGGGAGGACTAGACTGGAGCTATGGTTTCGAACGCATGGAATGACCTAACCTTTTGCTCTAAGCACCTGCGCCCCAGCTTATATAGGGAGTGAAAGTGGGCTCCACTCACTTGTGTCCCATTCACTTGAAGGCCTATATTAGTCACTACGAGTCCAACTCACTGACTCAGTCCATGTCTTATTCGGGTCTAACCCAAATAGATTTCCAGTTCGGGTCTAACCCAAACCTGCTTCCGCTCTTAAGTGTGTGACCTGACAGGCTCATGGTTACTCAGACACGATCCGAGTCTCACTCGTGACGGATCAGTCATCAGCTGCTCCTAGCAGAATGCGTCGACTCCCAAGTACCAAAGAGTCATGACGACATACCTTCCAATGCAACTTTCGTCTAAATCCCTTTTGCCTCACAATATACCTTGTCGAACTATAGGTGGATAATCGTCATACCTTGAATAGTCCGATTCTCTTTCTCGATCCGAGATAAGTGATTCATGTGACTAACTCTTAGTCGATGGCCTCGGTTAACACTTAATTGAGTCGTGCATGGCCATGCTTTACGAATCATATCTTCCAAGAGGGCCCAAATAATATCTCTCCAGTTGGAGGGGCAAAATCCCATATTGGTCATCCACATCACGCATCTTGATTCTCAGTCAACCCGAACTCTTCCTTTATAACTGCCCTTTGACGAAACAACGTTTGACAGAACCTAAGTCAGTGATCCACAACTCGAATTGTGCGACAACCTCAGGTCTAAGGATTACATTGATTGAGACATACAAATGACAACTTGTTGATTGTACCTCAATATGGGTTAGTCCGACTTGCTAAACTCTTTAGCCGTATCCGTGTAAGTCGGAATACCATCTCCATTCCCATGACAAGTGCAACCGAGTCATCAACCGACTTTCACATTAGTCTAAGTTGTATGTCCAGCACAACCTCAATGACCAAGGACATCTAGTATGAACAACATGAATATATAGTTCCACAACCTAATCATGTATGCAGTGATACATATCTGATGTTCATACATGGACTACTTAATTTTTTTATGAATACATTGGGAAATACATCATACATGATTGCCTCTCGGGCATATTCCCAACTATCTCCCACTTGCACTAGAGTCAATCATCCAACATCACATGTCTAGGCATCTTATGCCCATGGCTCTCAGGTGCGCCTCATGCTTCGGTTGTGGTAGCAGCTTTGTTAACGGATCTGCTATTGGGGATATACTTTATGGGTATCCTCGTTGTACCTCACTGACCAGGGTGGCCCACTTTGGTTTAGAGCTTTGCTTCACGGGCGACCCAGTCAGGGAGAAGAGACGGAGTCCAATCCGGCTACAGGAAGGCTCAGAAGACTTAACGACATAGGCCCATAGTGTTACTTGTAGTTCAAGATGTACTCTGTAACCGACTCTTAGTCATAGCCGGATAGATCTCTCCTGTAAACCCTAGGCCGGATATCTATATAAGCCGTCCTAGAGAGCATTTAGGGAACCCTCACAATAGTCTACAATCTCAACTCGCACAGGCAAAGCCCTTGTAACCCATATTCCGGCTCCACCGTGTTACTGGATTGCTAGCAGGAGTAGGATCCGTCCAAAGCCGGCGATTCGAACCTGGGTAAACTTGTGTGCTCACCGTCTCGGAACACCGTACGTCTCACACCCCTCTCTTCTACAGGCCCGAGGACCCCCTCATGGCGTACTTGTCATCAATCCGACGACAGTTGGCGCCCACCATGGGGAAAGTGAGTTTCAGATCTACGTTCCGAGTGGAATCTGCAAGAATCAGAATCGGTGAAACTATCACCGTCAGTTGCATCCTCTATGCCAGTGACGTCCCTCTCATCGTTCTCGACGAGACCTGGATTCTGGCTAGGGAAGCCATCACCACCTACACCATCATGTCTTTTGGCGAGATCGATGTATACATCGGATTCGCTTAACCTGCCCCACCCACCCTAGCGGTGATGATAGAGGCAGAAGAAATTTCTAGGTCCCCTTTGTCCGCGGAGGCGATAGAGTTCCGGATCCCAGAAAACCCTAATCCCACCCAGCCCGCACCTGTCGCGAAGATAGTGGAGAAAGCTGAACCTGAAGCAGATCTTGCAGTTCAAGTCGAATCTGGAGTGGATCTCCCTAGCGAGGCCGAATCCTAGATCGATCCACCTACCGAGGTCGAAGTCTAGGAGGAGCACAACAATAAACTTGGTTCCGGCTCTGCCAACGCCGTAACAGGCCAACCTTTCCTGAGGCATACGTTGAGGCGCATGATGCTGCAAGGCGCAAACGTGGATGAGGTTCTCGACACCATCAAAATCTTCGAGGAAGCCCATGAGGAGAGACGCAACTACCTTAGGACCCACACATCGCACTTCATCAGATATGTTGGATCCGGATCCGGCTCTGCCGATGCTAGAGACAATGCTGACTCAGTGCTGGAGGCGATCGGAACAAACACCGACTTACTCGCATCTTCGGATGACTCGATGATGTCGGCGGATTTCCGAAAGTTCTCCATGGAATATGAAGAGGAGTACAACTCTAAAGCTGCAGAAGAAGGAGAAGCCATGGATGAAGGATCCAGAAAAAACTCTCCCCAAGCGCAGGATGACATGGATATCAGAGATAATCTCAAGGTCTAGATGTCCGAAAGTACCGATCAGAGCTTGACTCCAGGAAACGGACCTAAAGCCGTCTTTGCTACCGGCGCTGCCAAGAAGGCAAAGAAGAGGAACAAGAAGAACAAGACCCTGGCAAAAGAACTTCCAGCAGAGGAGGTGCTTGCCAAGGAATACGAGGAAGACTCGGATGGAGCACTTATCCCAGACGAGCCCAAAGAAGAGTCGGTGGATGGACACGTGGTCACCGAAGGTGCTCGTAAACTCATCGACGCTGCGTTAACCACACATATCCCTATTGTGGCAGAACTTACTGCTGCAGAATTGGACGAAAGGGACCAAGCCCTAGAAGCGTGTCGCCAAGTACTCCTGGATGAAGCCAAGAACATCGAGGAAGAGAAGAAGCGCATGGACAAGGTGTAGAAACTCATCTCTATGCAACATCAGAAGAACCGTAAATGACACACACGTGACAATCAATTTCCAGAAGTACACAAGGTTCTCTTTGAGGGAGATCCGGGGATGCCTCGGCTTGACAGTAGCAGAGATCTTTTGTATCCAACACCAGTGCAAAACACCGCTGCAGCCCGAGATATCCTGGCGAACAACCTAGGCCCAGAACAGGTTCGATTGGGCATTAAGCTACTCACCAAGGGTCTGGAGCAGCAGAAGGTCACGAAATCCGGAAGCGGAAAACTGGTCTCCCAATCCGACCAATGTCGCATGGATCCGGCCTACAACGACATAAGACCCCAGCGGGCTCTAGAACAGCATCACCATTCCGACCGCCGGGAAGACAATCACTCAAGAACCGGATCTTTAGGATAGCATCACAGAGTTGCACGTGACTGGCGTAACGTTGCTCCAACCGCCGAGCAAGAGGCGATCGCTGCACTGTATCCGAAAAATCCTCCCCGGGGAGAGTCGAACGATCGCAGCGAAGAAGACAAAGATAAATGTCAGGAGGAGGACCGACAAAGAATGCCACCACCTAGACATACAAGCCCGGCTGAACCCCACCGTGCTGGGAGTGACGGACGAAGGAACAAGGGACACCGTGTTGAGTCAAGCCGGCAGGGGGCTCGTCGCAATGAAGACCCTCCCCGGATCCGGAATAATGACACTCCGAATGGAGGCCGGCGATCAGCCGGAAAGAATCCAGCTACTCCACCATCTCCACCAAACAGCCATCACAACGGTTCTCAAGGAGGCCAAGGAGGGTGTCGTGGCGGAGGAGGTGGTGGCAGAAGCCGAAGTCCGGCTCCAAGGCACCACAACCATAGCCGTCAATCAGGACAGTGATCTCTGTCCCCAAGTGACGCGAGACACATGATTAACTCCAACATAGAGGCGCGGCGCTATGAGAATGACGATATATACATGGGCCCAAAATGCTTCGGACCACGTATAAGAGCGACAAGATTCCCGGAAGGATTTGCTATCTCAAGACATATCCAACCCTACGACGGTGTAGCTTGGCCAGATACTTGGCTCCAGGATTTCTTCCAAGCTTGCTGCATCGCCAAAGGACGAAACAACCTGGTCGCAACCTGGTATCTCCCACTTATGTTGCGAAAGACGGCACAATCATGGCTCAATGAACTTCCGGAGAACACCATTCACAACTGGTATGACATGCAAAGCGTGTTCTTTTGGAATTTCGAAGGCACATATCGGAGGCCATGTATGGTAGGAGACCTACAACGTTGCACCCAGAAAGCCGGAGAAACTTGCCGAGATTATCTCGAACGATGGATCAACACTAATAACTCATGTGAGGGAGTAAACTATCAAACTGCGATTGAAGCTTTCATTGCAGGACTCCCAATTGGTTTACTACGTCATCGCTTGAAGTGTGACAAGGTCACTGATTTGGGAGAGATGATACAAACAACGAGCAAGTATGCAGATGCTGACGACGATGCAGAGGGATTACTGAATGCCCTAGTTGTGCCACAGTCGGCAAAACAACCAAAGCAGCAAGCTCAGAAGCGCAAGAATACCTCGGAAAAAAACCTAGCGCAGAAACGGCAGTGGTTACTGCTACTTTCGGGTCTGGAGGACAAGGAGGACACGGCGGTGGCCGCAGACGTGGTCATGGGACATCAAGAGTCCAGGGTAGAGGAGACCAGCAACCTGGCAAAACATACTCCTGGGCCGACATTGCCAATAACCCATGTGTGCATCACTTAGATGCGAATGGGGGCTCGTCTCACACAAACTCCGAGTGTCGTTTTAATGATGACATTAAGAAGGACGATGCTGCTGGCTACAGGGCTAAGCGGAAGAAGGGAAAGAAGAATCCCAAAAAAGATAAAGAGACCAAGGAAGATTCCGACATGGAGGAAGCTAATCTTTCAAATCCCAAGCTAGAAGAGAAGAAAAACTTCCCAACAAAGAAAGACACTTACGTCACCTTCCTCGGTTCTCAACCCGCTAAGGTCTAGAAAGCAGTTCTGCATGAGCTCAACACAACAGTTCCGGCTGTCCCCCAATTCCTGGACTGGTCGGAAGTGGCAATCACCTTTGACCATGATGATCATCCGCCTAAGTTGGACAGGTGAGGAAAATATGCCTTAGTCGTCAATCCACTTGTTGATGGCTATGGTTTCTCCAAGACTCTCATGGATGGCGGCAGCAACATTAACATCTTGTATGTCGAAACACTACACCGGATGTGAATCTCGGAGACCCAGCTGAATTACAGCTCTATGATCTTTCGTGGAGTTGTCCTAGGAAGACAAGCAAATTCCCTAGGAGAAATAACTTTGGATGTTACCTTTGGAACTCCAAAGAACTATTGGACAGAAGCACTTTCCTTCGAAGTGGTCCCGTTCAAGAGCGTGTACCACGCTATATTCGGACGTCCGGCTTACTAGGCTTTTATGGCTCGTCCGTGTTACATTTACAATATGATGAAAATTCTAGGTCCCAAAGGCGTGATCACCATCAGGGGAGACCCGAAGAAGG
The DNA here is from genome assembly GCA_023614405.1 of Avena insularis. Classification (NCBI taxonomy): domain Eukaryota; kingdom Viridiplantae; phylum Streptophyta; class Magnoliopsida; order Poales; family Poaceae; genus Avena; species Avena insularis. Next base: position 206,507,782 of record CM042694.1, read on the forward strand.
CGCGAGAGTGCGAGGATGAAATGCCGCTTTCTTTGAAGCCGGTCTGCACGCCTGTGGAGTACCAGGAGATCAAGAAAACCATCGATCTGTCCGAGATGCCCGCAATGAACAAGGAGGTGACAAAGCCGAATCCGGAGTTCAAGGCATCAGAAGAGAGGAAGAAGACGCTGTTGAAGGATGATGACCCCTCCAAGGTGACCCAGATAGGCGTAGGCCTATATAGCGCATAGGAAAGCGCACTCGTCAAGTTCCTCCAAGCAAATCAAGATATCTTCGCATGGCAGCCATCTGACATGACCGGAGTACCTAGGGAACTTGCCGAGCACTCTCTAAATGTACACCCGAATGCTAAACCCGTCAAACAGTCCCTACGATGTTTCGGTGATGAAAAGCCTAAGGCAATAGCTAAGGAACTAGCCCGGCTCGAGTTAGCCAGATTCATAGAAGAGGTCATCCACATGGAGTGGTCGGCCAATCCTGTAATGGTCCCTAAAAATGACACCACTGATTTAAGGATGTTTGTTGATTATACTGCCATGAATAAGGCTTGTCCCAAAGATCCGTTCGCTCTACCTAGGATTGATCAAGTTATCGATTCTATGGAAGGCTCGGAACTCCTATGTTTTCTCGACGCATATTCCGGTTATCACCAAATTCGGATCAAGGAATCTGACAAAGTCAAAACTTCATTCATAACCCCCTTCGGAACCTTCTGTTTCATTATGATGCCCTTTGGTCTCAAGAATGCAGGAGCTACGTACCAGCGCACTATGCAGTGTTGCCTCCACGACCAAATCGGACGCAATGTACATGCATATGTGGATGATATTGCGGTGATGTCCAAAAAGAAGGAAACCTTAATTTCTGACTTGGAGGAAACGTTCGCCAATCTACGAAAATACAACATAATGCTTAACCCGAAGAAATGCTTCTTTGGAATACCAGCCAGAAAATTGTTAGGTTTTATCGTGTCTCAAAGAGGCATAGAGGTAAACCGGGACAAGATTAAGGCTATACTCAATATTTCCAAGCCAACTCGCCTGAAGGACGTTCAAAGACTAACTGGTTGCATTCCCGCAGTCAGTCGGTTTGTAAGCGCTCGGTGAAAGAACCCCACCATTATACAGGCTCCTGAAAAAGACCAAAAAGTTTGTTTGGACCGATGAAGCTGAAGCTGCACTACAAGACCTGAAAGCAATACTCTCATCTGCTCCCATCCTTGCAGCACCGGAACCACAGGAACCGATGTTACTCTATATCGCTGTGACAAACAGGGTCGTCAGTATCGTCATGGTGGTGGAGAGACCAGAGGAAAATCAGGAACACCTGGTACAGCGTCCGACTTACTATCTCAGCGAGGTCTTAACTGAATCAAAGCATCGGTATCTGCACTATCAAAAGCTGGCTTATGGGCTGTTCTTAGCATCTCGTAAATTACGGCATTATTTTTGGGAACATCCAATTACCATGGTGAGCACAACTCCCATGAGAGACATAATCAACAACAGTGACGCCACATGACGCGTCGCTAAATGGGGCATAGAGCTTTCAACTTTCGATATTGAGTACAAACCTCGTACAATAATCAAATCACAAATCCTCGCTGACTTTGTCGCTGATTGGACAGAGACAATGGAGAATATGACCCTACCAGAGTCGGAGTACTGGACCTTACATTTTGATGGGTCTAAGGCGCTTGGGGGCTCGGGGGCTGGCGTGGTGCTCAAATCACCCCAAGGAGATAAACTTTTCTATGTATTGCAGATCCACTTCATGGCGACGAATAACATTGCTGAGTATGAAGCACTACTGCATGGAATCCGGATTCCTAAGGATATCGGCATCCGACGTTTAATGTGTTATGGAGATTTGGATCTTGTTGCCCAACAAGTGTCGGATATCTGTAATGTGAACAAACACAAGGCATCATATAGGGTTGTCATGGGCGAACTATCTAAATTGTTTGAATGGTTTGAAGTTCAACACATCCCTCGAACAGAAAACGAGGAAGCATATGCACTATCTCGAATAGGCTCTGCACGGAAAAAGGTTCCGGATGGCGCTTTTTTAGAGCACCTCAGAGTTCCCTCTGTAAAAGGAGTAGACGAGGAATATCCGACCAAATCCGACTCACCTTTAGTAGCAGTTCTGGCTGTGATTCCCAGCTGGACTCAACCCTACCTTGAATACTTGGTAGATGGAAAATTACCTGAAGGCAAAGTTCTGAGCCGGCAGATCGTCCGACGAGCAAAAGCCTACACTATAATTAGTGGTGAGCTCTATAAGCGGAGTGCATCTGGGGTCTTTCAGCGTTGTGTATCTCTGGAAGAAGGAGTGGAAATCTTACGAGAGATCCATGAAGGCGAGTGTGGTCACCACACTGCAGCCAAATCTCTAGTGGAAAAAGCTTTCTGACACGGGTTTTTTCTGGCTTACAGCCAATGCAGATGCCGAACGGCTGGTCAAGACGTGCAAGGGCTGCCAAAAATATGCCAAACAAGCTCATGTTCCCGTTGATCAGCTGCGAACAATACCTATAACGTGTCCCTTTGCGGTCTGGGGGCTTGATATGGTAGGACCGTTTAAACAGGCTCCAAGTGGATTTACTCATCTCTTAGTGATGGAGGATAAATTAACAAAATGGATTGAGGCTAAACCTGTCACTAGTTATGATGGAGCAACAGCCAGAAGATTTGTCGAGGATGTCATAATCCGATATGATTATCCGCATAGCATTATCACGGACAACGGGAGTAATTTCTCTATGGGAGAGCTTGCCGAATTCTGCAATGAACAAAATATCCAGCTTGACATTGCGTCAGTCGCATATCCACAAGCTAATGGACAAGTCGAAAGAGCAAATGACTTAATCCTACAAGGCCTAAACCTAAAACTACGACGTGCGGCGGGGGCTTGGGCAGAGGAATTACCTTCTATAATATGGAGCTTACGAACAACTCCGAACAGGTCAACCGGATACATACCTTTCTTCTTGGTCTATGGCGCAGAAGCAGTTCTTCCTAGTGATCTGATTCACACTTCTCCTAGAGTTGCCGCATATATTGAAGAGGATGCCGAAATTTCTTGACAAAATGATCTCGACTTAGTCGAAGAAGTGCGTGTCGTTGCTGAGATGAGATCAACAGCCTATCAGCAGAAGTTATGCAAGTATCATAGCAAGAGAGTCAGTTACCGGTCTTTCAATAAGGGCGATTTGGTTCTCCGGCTTGTGCAGGAAAGAAAGCACAAACTTTCCCCAATTTGGGAAGGGCCATTTTTAGTTAGCCGAGTAATGCACAATGGTTCTTACTATCTAACTGATACGCGGCCAGTAAAAGAAAGACCTGCTACTAAGAAAACAAAGAGAGTTGGAGACAGTACAGACCCGGAAGAATTAGACAGACCATGGAATATTGCTCAGCTACGTCCCTTTTATTCTTAGTTTATATTTCTTTGTAATCATATATGTGTACATGTTCAAGTGAGAAATAAAGTATTGGTTGCCTCAAATTTTTTCTGAGAAGTTATTTACCATCTTATTTCCGAATGATCATGTCACAGTCGGAAATCCTAGAATACTTGAAAGTACTTTATGCTCATGTTTGTTCTGGTTTAGATTTCCGATTCTAAAATTGCTACCTTCGGGTATAAATCTAAATTTTCTAGTCTATACTTTGTTATTTATCTGATTGCCGGATGCGGGCATTTTCCGAGTAGTGAATTGTTGGTACTGGAAGCTAGCTTTGTTTTCGAGTTTAAATTGGTTTAGCAATTGAGCTCCGTTGCTCGGCAAAGTTTCCGTGCTAAAGGTTGGCTGGCTGACGAAAGGGACGAGGCGGAAAGCCAAATAAACGATAAGTATAGACAAAAAACATAAGTGCTTATGTAAACATTCCAGGCACAAAAATTATAAAGCCAAAACTGCTGAATAGATATATTAAAACTTAGCACTAGCAAAAGTATCATACTACTGATTTACAACCTGAATTGTTTTCAGAATAATACATTGTTTGTTCGGATGCTCTATGATGCAGGGGAAGAAGAAGGAGCTGTCGGCTCACTGGAGACATCAGCCTCACCTCGATATCTTTCCGAGACATTCAAATCCGAGATGGTTTGTTTATCGTCAAAAACTTCACCAGTTTCTTCGGCGGGCGGAGGCGGCATCTCTACGCGAGTGAAGAAAGTAGTGTCGTAGCTAGTCAAGTCAGCTACGTGGCACCCATATCCAGCACGGGAGTTCATGATGGCTTTGATGTCCTGCTGCTGTCCATCTTCATCCATAGTAGAATACCCTCTGGTCACTTGCCAGGTCTCCATGCTTCCATGGTGGCTCATGATCATAGTGAGAGCGTTCTGTGTTGCGGTTCACGCGTAGGACATGTTCCAGTCCTGGATGAGCTGGGGCATCTCCTTGGCCTTGTCTCGCACTTCAAAGCTGGACATGCTATGCATGTCCGGAACCTTGAGAACTTCGCCAATACCCTTAATGGATTGGCGGAAGTCATGAAGAAAATCACCGACTTGTGTAAGCCGGCTAGTGCGAGATTCGGCAGAGGCTGAGTCCAGTAAATTCAGAGGACCTGCGCATGTAATGCAAAGGGGTTAATAAAATAAATCCGGACTCCAAAGAGTCGGAAGATGCAAAAAAAGTCAGAAAGAGGGTAATATACCGAAGATGACATCGTCAACTTTGGTCTTTTCTTCACGAAGACTCTGCAGTTCAGCCCGGAGTGCCTCGTTAATATCCTTCTCTCTGAACAATTCAATGCTGAGATCCGAGATTTTCTTATCCTAGAGCATAATCTTGCGAGCACGCTCCTCGGTGGCCATCGAGGAGGATTCGAGAACTTGAGCAATGCTCTTCTCATGATCCTCTTTAAGCTTATTCAGCTCTTGGCGGAGGTCTTTGTTTTCCACCTCCAGGGTTTTCAGATTCTCGGCCTCCTCAATCATAGCATGGGATTGCGTTACTAGTGCTGAAGTCAAAAGAACAACAGTTGAACAAAAATTCGACTATGAAATAAAAGACAAGGTTTGAGTTCTGGAATGTTTACCTTCAGCCTCATCCCTGGATACTTTCAGTTGAGCATTTTCAAGTCGGAGAGCTCTGATTTCTCTCCGCTTGTTACAGATATTTGATGACCCACAAGTATAGGGGGTGAATCGCAGTATTTTCGAGGGAAGTGAAACCCAATTTATTGATTCGACACAAGGGGAGCCAAAGAATATTTATAATCCTTAACAACTGAGTTGTCAATTCAGCTGCACCTAGAAAAAATCTTGCTCACAGCAGTTTATCAGTAGCAACAGTTTTGTAGTAGGAATAGTAAAGTAGCAGCAGTAGTAAAGCAAAGACAGTAGTAACAAAAGCGAAATGGGATTCGAAAAGTGGTAGGCATAGGGATGGATGGACGGGTGTTGCATGGACAAAACAATCCAGAAAGCAATCAGAACATATGGAAATTGCAGATAAATAAGATAAAGCATCCAAGTACTAGACAATCCTAGGCATGTGTTCCATATATAGTCATACGTGCTCGCAATGAGAACTTGCACAACATCTTTTGTCCTGCCAGCCCGTTTGCAGCGGGGCCTCTAGGGAACTACTGGCAATTATGGTGCTCCTTTTAATAGAGCACCGGAGCAAAGCATTAACACTCCGTGAACACATGTGATCCTCACATCAAAGCCATTCCCTTCCGGTTATCCGATTTACACTGGGGCCATATATTCCGGACAACAACGTGTGTATACAACTTGCAGATAAGACCAAAAACAATACTATCATAATGAATCAATAACATGTTCAGATCTGAAATCATGGCACTCGGGCCCTAGTGACAAGCATTAAGCACAACAAGTCGCAACAAAGTCATAAAGCACTAATAAAAGATACTAGGCACCATGCCCTAACAATCTGATGCCATTACATGAACGATCTCATCCAGTCCCTACCATCCCCATAGCCTACAGCGGGGGATTACTCACTCATAGATGGGGGAAACATGGATGGTCGATGGAGAAGCGATGGTGATGATGATGGCGATGATCTCCTCCAATTCCCCGTCCCGGCATGGTGCCAGAACGGAGTTTCTGGTGCTGTTTCGTGGAATCTGGTGGTGGCGGCGGAGCGGAACTCCTTCTGGAAAAACGTCGAACCCCCCAGAGTTTTTAAGTCAGAAGGCTTCTTATAGGCGAAGAGGGAGACCGAGGGGGTGCCTGGGGCCACCACACCATGCCCTGGCGAGGCCAGGCCCAGCACTGGCCAGGTGTGGCCAGCCCAGCCCTCCTTCGCCTCAGATTCGCCTCTGAGTCTTCTAGAAAAATAGGCACTTTGGCTTTTGTGTCGTCCAATTCCGAGAATATTCATTTTCTGACTTTCCTGGAACCAAAAACAGCAGAAAACAGGCAGCTGGCACTATGGCTCTTGTTAAAAGGTTAGTCCAAGAAATCATATGAAAAGTACTCCAAAGTGTGGACAAAACACAAGAAAGTGGATAAAACCAAGCATGGAGCATCAAAAATTATAGATACATTGGCAATGTATCAACATCCCCAAGCTTAACTCATGCTCGTCCTTGAGTAGGTAAGTGATAAAAAGAAAGAATATTTTTTAAGGTGACATGCACCATCAAAGACTTGATCAAAATATTTGTAAAACATTCAAAGCTGGGATCATAGTACTTCAATCATAACATGAAAGACAAAGTTCTAACAATAAGACAAAGAGACTATGATGCAACATGAAAAGGCACAAATAAAAGATTCATGAATAACAATACCTTGCAAGACGTTTGTTTGTTTCACATAAAGAAAACATAGCATAGTGGCATTCAGCTTGTCCCTCATAGAGTAGCAAACATAAATGCATAGGACACCTTCAAAGTTTACAAGAGTGACTAGATACAAAAAGTTTAAAACAAGCAATATCAAGGTATGCATCAATCAACAAGTCTTGGGACAATGCACATAGAACTAAGAATGGCCACTATGCTCTCAAGAAGGTGCTCATAGAATGTGTGGAGACTCAACAAGGAAATGAACAGGTTTTGAAAAGTTTGAAAGGCTTCCAAATGCTGAAAGTATGGTACTCATTAGCTTTGAGCTCTCATTGCCCCAATCATAAGCATCTTTAAGTGGTTAAGGTTAAAGTGACACAACTAACAGGATATGCTTGACAAGTAATAAATCGAAGTCTCATGCCCTTACTTACGAAGACCGATCCTCATGCTACTCAACTTCAGTCACAAGTAAGCTCTTATCATTGTAAGTATATACGTATCATAGAGAACCGCCAACGGGGTACCCCTTGCACATGACACAGGAGCTATCCCATAATCAAAATGACAAGGCAAGCAGACAATGAGCATCTCAGCGATCTTTTTATTTACTATGTGCATAGATTTTTATTGAGGATGCTTCATAGAATGCTCATTATGGTTATGCTGCAAGTTTCCACCAAGATTAGGCATGGCTTAGGCTAGCGGCCCAGGCGTTTCTCTAACATACATACAAACTCCATGATCTTACAAGTTCCACTTTTATTTCACACCGCCGGGATCCATAAGCAAAAGAACATGATATCAACGAGGTACTAAGTACTAATGAAATGTTGAAAACGTTCCCCATGATACATGGTTCTGCTAACTTCAACTTATAAAGTGCAAGCATATACGCAACAAAGAAGGACGCAATGGTTTAGGTTTATTAAATGCAAGAAAATAAATTGTGCCATCAAGTTCGTAAGAGCTTTACTAACTAACTTTCTCATAACAAGCAAACATTTTATTCGGAAGAAAACAAGGCATATTGAATATGCACGGAAGTAGCAAATGATGCTAATAGGTAGGTATGGTGGACACTTTGGAAATATTTGGTTTTAGGGAGTTGGAAACATGAGTAGAACACTAAGTGGAAGTGAAGGCTACCAATAGCAAGGGAGCGACAAACGAGAGAGCAATAATGACCATAATCATGCAGAGCGACAAAACATCATTGATCAAAGCATAAAGTGATACTACAAGTTTAAAACTAAAGGATCATAAAGGCTATGGTGACTTGAGATAGTCATAACATGGTGTGAGCATGTGCCAAGTCAACCCAAATAAAGCATCAAAGGAGAATACCACTATACTATGCTTTAATATGCTAAAACAACGCATGGTTCTTCCAAAGCACATTAAGCAATCTCAATTGTTTATAACAAGTCATGCTACAACAAAGAATACTAATCATAAAGCCAAAACAATATCAAGCATGTCATGACAAAGCATAGGCCACAATCAAAAACAAGCTCTCTTTACCACTTAAGCATGAGCTTTCCTACTCTTTCCCAATCCAAACCAAACTATTTGAAAACCAATGTATGAAAGAGGGGGTGCAACCAATTTATTCAGCAAACTAAGCAAACCACGCAAACTAAAAACCAAAATGAAAACGAAAAAGAAGACGCTCCAAGAACAACACAACTATGCATGAAACAATAAAAATGAAGCGTTTGGAAGAAACCTGGGATTTTTTATTGATGAAGAGGGGGATGCCTTGGGCATCCCCAAGCTTTGACGCTTGTACTTTTTGGATATTTCGTGTCACCCCCAAGCTTGAGCTTTAGTCCATCATTCATCTCATTACTCATTCCTTCCATACACCTGAAATTTTTCCTTCATACAAAACTTCACACAATCTTTATTAGCAATATTATTGCACTCAAGATAAATAAGTCTTCAAGTTCAGTTCTAACACCAAATAAACTTCCATTAGAACACTAGCTACTGTAGAACTTCCCTCAAAAAGCTCAATTCCCCAAAAGAACTCAAAAAGGAACCAACAAGAAGCAAATGCAGAAAATGGCAGAAATCTGTCAAAACAGACCAGCAGGTAAAGACGGATTTTTTCGAAGACCTTCTGTTGCTGAAATAAAAAAGTGTTGAACTAACGAAAGTTACATAACAACCTGGGGCAGAGGCACAAAAATTCATGCCTCAAAAAGGCGTTCAGAGATTTTACACGAATTTTTATGGTGAAGTATAGAAATCTGTTTCGGGACAACAACTTTCCCAATCATTACTTCTCTCTCATTAGAGGTTACTCTTGGCACAAAAAGCAAATAAAAAGGATAAGAAGTGGTTATTACTGAAGTAATAACTTCGAAGACTCATCTAAAACTTTTAGGTTATCTCCCAATAAGTACTTTTCTTTAACGCCTTTAAGTTAGGCATAAGCAAAAACTAAAATGGATAGAATAGAAGTAAGCAGAGATAACCATGGTGAAAACATTGTTTTGTTCAATGAAATCCTTATGTTAACAAGGTTGATCAGGTCTTGCTACCAAAACAATTCCATATGAGACAAAACTTTGTATTCCACTAATGATTATGTTACCTCAACCTTGATAGCAATAGTCCCAATCATAATAGTTTCAAATTTTTCTCTTGATATGGGACAATATATTTCTCCAACTTGAATGCCTTCAACATGTTCAATTGAATTCAAACCATAAGTCCTTTCAATCTTCTTGGGGAAATAGATAGTATGTTCCTTGTCATTAACATTGAAGGTCACCTTTCCTTGATTACAATTAATAACAGCTCCTGCAGTATTAATAAAAGGTCTCCCAAGAATAATAGAAATATTATCATCTTCGGGCATTTCAAGCACAACAAAATCAGTTAATATCAAGCAATTGTGAGCCACCTGAACAGGTACATCCTCACATATACCCACAGGAATAGTGGTAGATTTATCAGCCATTTGCAAAGATATATCAGTTGGTATTAATTTTTCAAGTTGAAGCCTCTTATAGAGAGAGAAAGGCATAACACTAACTCCAGCTCCCAAATAACACAAAGTAGTTCTAACTTAACTGTTCTTAATAGAGCAAGGGATAGTTGGAATCCCTGGGTCTCCAAGTTTCTTAGGAACCTTACCATTGAAGGAATAATTAGCAAGCAAAGTAGAAATTTCTTCATTAGGGATCTTCCTTTTATTCGAGACAATGTCCTTCATATACTTTGAGTAAGGAGGCAATTTAACAGCATCAGTCAAAGTAATTTGCAAGAATAAAGGCTTCATCCACTCACAAAACTTATTATAGTGTTCATCTTCCTTTGACTTGTGTTTCTTATCAGGGAAAGGCATAGGTTTTTGGACCCAAGATTCTCTTTCACTACCATGTTTCTTAGCAATAAAATCTTCTTTTGTGTATTTAGTATTCTTAGTGTGGTTTTCAGGTTCTTCTTCAACTTTTTCTTCATTAGGAACAACATTTTCTTCATTACCACTTTCAGTTTCAGCATCAGAGATAAATATACTATTAGGATCTATAGCAGGTTCAGAGGGTTCTACAACAGTTTTATGTTTCTTTTTCCTTTTCTTACGAGTAGAAGCATTATTTTCAGCTTGTTGAGAATCCTGCTCAATTCTTTTGGGATGCCCCTCAGGATATAGAGGATCCTGGGTAGCAGCACCACTTCTAGTTCTAATTTCATAAGCATGTTTTTCTTTAGCAGCATTAACTAGCAAGTCATTTTGCACTTTAACAAGTTGATCTATTTGAGTTTGAACCATTTGAAAGTGTTTAACAATCATTTTAACATCATTTGAGGTTCTTTCCACAATATCTTTCAACTCAACAATAGCTCTAGTGTTTTCCATTAGATGATTTTGCACCTTTTTATTAAAATTATATTGCTTAACAATAAAGATATCGAATTCTTCTAAGCATTGATCAGGAGGTTTAGAGTAAGGGATATCACCTTCATCAAAGTGTTGGAGAGAGTGTACCTCAATAGTGGATGAGTAGGGAATAGGCTTACATAATTCTTCTATAGGAGGTAAATTCTTGACATCTGCAGCTTTAATTCCCTTCTCCTTAAGACATTTCTTAGCTTCCTTCATCACTTCATCATTTAATTCAATAACTCCCCTCTTCTTTGATGTTGAAATAGGCACCGGAATAGATGGTTTAGGTACAATTACTTCAGGTATAGCTTGTTTAGGAGGATTCCAATCTTCATAATTCTTGCTTATTTTAGCCATTAATTCCTTAGCTTCCTTAGGAGTCCTATTCCTGAAAACACAATCAGCACAACTATCTAGGTATGTCCTAGATTCCTCGGTTAGTCCATTATAAAATATATCAAGAAGCTCATTATTAGGTAATGGACTTTCAGCCTGTGCATGAATCAAAGCACAAAACCTTGCCCAAGATTCGGGCAATACCTCTTTTTCTCCCTACTTAAAATCAAAAAGTTCCTGCAAAATAGCATGTCTAGCACTAGGAGGAAAATATTTCTGCAGGAAAGTACTAATCAAGCACTCAGGGCTATCAATAGATCCAAGAGGTAAATTACTAAACCAAGTTTTAGATTCTCCTTTCAGTGAAAAGGGAAAAATCTAAGCAACAAAGTAAGTACGCATCTTAATATCATCAGAAAACAAGCCACTCATGGTAGAAAGTTCATTCATATGTGCTACCGCACTTTCATTCTTAGTCCCACAAAAAGGTTCTTTCTCGACAATAGCTATGTAAGATAGATCGAGAGAGAAATCATAATCTTCATCTATAATGTTTATGGGAGAAGCAACAAACTTAGCATCAGGAGACAATTTGGGTCTAATAGTATGCCTCTCAAGGAGACTCTTAGCAGCGCTCCTATCATGGGTGTTTTTACATTCTTTAATAAACTCATCGGCCATCTCAACATAACCATCTTCAATATCATAACTCTCACTAGACTCAAGTGAGCTAACATGTGTGGTAGTGTCTTCATTAGGAGTTTTGGTATTTCCAGCTATAGTTCTAGCAATCGTAGCATCTAGGAAAGGACCTAATGAACCACTCTTATCAAGCATGAGAAGCGACATCATAAGCATCAGAAGTTTCAGATTCAGCAGTAATAGTAGTGTGTGTAGCATATGTAAGTGGTGGTGTAAGGAACTTACTCAGAACAGACGGTGAATCAAGAGCAACAGAGGTGTTCAGAACCGTACCTCTTCTTGTAGTGGATGGTAAAATAGGAACCTTGCCATCACGAGACTTACCCATGATGGATGGATAGCAGCGAACAATAGAGAATCCAAGTGAACTTGATAAATAAAGCTATGCTCCCTGGCAACGGCGCCAGAAAATAGTCTTGATGACCCACAAGTATAGGGGGTGTATCGCAGTATTTCGAGGGAAGTGAAACCCAATTTATTGATTCGACACAAGGAGCCAAAGAATATTTATAAGCCTTAACAACTGAGTTGTCAATTCAGCTGCACGGAAACAATCTTGCTCACAGCAGTTTATCAAGAGCAACCGTTTTGTAGTAGGAATAGTAAAGTAGCGAGTAGTAAAGCAAAAGACAGCAGTAACAAAAGCGATAAGTGATTGGGATTCGAGTGCGGTAGGCATAGGGATGGATGGACGGGCATTGCATGGACAAAATAATCCACAAAGCAATCAGAACATAGGGCAATTGCAGATAAATAAGATAAAGCATCCAAGTACTAGACAATCCTAGGCATGTGTTCCATATATAGTCATACGTGCTCGCAATGAGAACTTGCACAACATCTTTTGTCCTGCCAGCCCGTTTGCTGGGGCCTCTAGGGAACTACTGGCAATTAAGGTGCTCCTTTTAATAGAGCACCGGAGCAAAGCATTAACACTCCATGAACACATGTGATCCTCACATCAAAGCCATTCCCTTCCGGTTATCCCGATTTCTGTCACTTCGAGGCCATAGGTTCCGGATAACAACGTGTGTATACAACTTGCAGATAAGACCAAAAACAATACTATCATAATGAATCAATAACATGTTCAGATCTGAAATCATGGCACTCGGGCCCTAGTGACAAGCATTAAGCACAACAAGTCACAACAAAGTCATAAAGCACTAATAAAAGATACTAGGCACCATGCCCTAACAATCTGATGCCATTACATGAACGATCTCATCCAATCCCTACCATCCCCATAGCCTACAGCGGGGGATTACTCACTCATAGATGGGGGAAACATGTATGGTCGATGGAGAAGCGATGGTGATGATGATGGCGATGATCTCCTCCAATTCCTCGTCCCGGCAGGGTGCCAGAACGGAGTTTCTGGTGCTGTTTTGTGGAATCTGGTGGTGGCTACGGAGCGGAACTCCTTCTAGAAAAACGTCGACCCCCCCCCCGGAGTTTTTAGGTCAGAAGGCTTCTTATAAGCGAAGAGGGAGACGAGGGGGTGCCTGGGGCCACCACACCATGCCCTGGCGCGGCCAGGCCTAGCTGCGCTGGGTGTGGCCAGCCACAGCCCTCCTCAAATCTTGTATTCCGCTCTGAGTCTTCTAGAAAAATAGGCACTTTGGCTTTTGTCTCATCCAATTCCGAGAATATTCATTTTCTGACTTTCTTTGAACCAAAAACAGCAGAAAACAGGCAGCTGGCACTGTGGCTCTTGTTAATAGGTTAGTCCAAGAAATCATATGAAAAGTACTCCAAAGTGTGGACAAAACACAAGAAAGTGGATAAAACCAAGCATGGAGCATCAAAAATTATAGATACATTTGCAATGTATCAATATTCTTCAATAATTCCTGGTTATATGAATTAACTTTATGTAAGTCAGAATACCCAGAGTCAAAAGTCTACTAAAGACTCGGGCTAATATTTTTACTAATATCAGCATGAGCCTTGGGGGTTACACTAGTTCATTCTTTGGCATCCTAAGGAAGCATCAATCCGGATTTGTCTGTCCAGCTTCATGCTTGGGGGCTATAGGATATGATATGAAATAAAGTAAAACATGAGGTTGAATTCCGACTTACATGTTGTTCATGAGTGAGTTTGCTCAAGCTCATGTTCACTTCTTGGTAACCTTCTCGGCAAGGGTCAGGGGGATCACTGGCGGTGTCGGAAGCTCGCCGGTCCTCAGCCTCTCGTCGTGAAGACGGACTTGTTCAAGAAGTTCAGAGTACTTGATGTCCTCTTCTTCTTGTGCTTCTTCTTCAAAAGATATAGTCCGGCTTTCTAGGCATTGTCGGGCCAGCCGTTGGATCTCCTCTGCAGATTTCCGAGAAAGGCCAAGTTTGGCAATACCCGGATTGCTGAAGAGATTGGTAGCAAAGACCTATGCCGAGGGATCATTACCCAAAGAGCGTTCACCCTTATCAAAACCTGAGTCACCCTTGGTGACGTCAGTTTGCGATCCGAGGATCAATGGCTCTGCCGATTGAGCCGGATATTCTACGACGGTCGGAGATGGAGTAATCTCTGGCGCCGCAGAAGGCTGAGGGGCAGGAGTCGGAGGTGCTGCGACAGGAGAAGTCAAATTTAACTTTGACTGGCGCAGGGGTTTCGACAAAGCTCCCTTCCCCTTGCCCTTGGTGAGTTGTTTAGCTCTGAGAAGGTAATAGAACAAAAAACATTACATCTCGGAAAGAATTAAGACATATAGTACAAAGACCTTGTGATGAAACATTACCTCTTCACAACAGGCACCTCCTTTGTGCCAATAGCCACTGTCGGAGCTTTACGCTTCTGAGGGACAACATCTGGCAGTGCAACCAACTCTCTGTCATCCTGAGAAAACTCAGGCCGATATCCCTCGATAGGAGCAAGCTCCGACTCGGGGAGGCCGACAAGCTGAAAAGAAGAGATATTTTAGTATTGCAAAATAATATAAAGATGAGCACATAATATGAGTTGATGCTGGAAGCTTACCGGCACCACGAGATCTTCCGATGTATGCATGTCCAAGGACAGCTCCGAAATCTTCCTCTCAATCCGCTCCCTTATTAGCCACTTGATTTGACATACGTAATCTTTTGCCGAGTAGGCATTGGGGCTGATTCGGAGGGAATCTTTCTTGGACGAAGTGATGGAGTGCATCAGCCGGTCTCCATGATGTTGAAGAGGCTGGATCTGGCGTGCCACCCAGCAGTGAACTAAGTCGGACCCTTTCAGGCCCTTGTGCTTCATCAAATACTCGATCCGCCTCTTGGCAAGAAGCAGATCGTCACTGAGAGTCGGCGCATCTGCGTCCCAGGACTCTTGGGGCGTGGCGGCACCATTGACGAAAGCTGGCAAAGCAGTAGCTTTGCCGGGAGCGGGAATATCCTTGTGATAGAAGAAAGTGGACGGCCATTGCTTGACTGACTCACTGGCCATAATCCGAGGATAGACGCGCTCTCTTCTAACAGAAAAACTAATAGTACCGGTAATATAAGGATTACCGGCAGTGTTGGAATTTCTCCGGACATGAAAATAGAACCGAAAAAGAGTAAGGCTCGGCCTAATGCTGAGATACCCCTCGCACAAAGATGCATACGTGCTCATCTCTAAGAGAGAGTTCAGGGGAAGATGATGGAGTTGAACTCCGTAGTGATCTATAACCTCAGAAAAGGAATCTGAGGGAGGGAAGCTCAAACCTCTGTCGAGGTGGGTGCCGAAGTGCACTCGCTCGCTGTCACGGGGGGTGGGGACGGTTTCGCCGAAGCCGCTCCGCCATTCGCCGGTGCGGATGAGCCCTTCGTCCTCCACGACGTGGAGCTTGGCATCGTCAAGGATGCACGGGATCCAGACCCTGCGGTTGCTCTCTTTCTCTGCCGCCGCTGCCATCGCCGTCGTGCCGGAGGATGATGCTAAAGCCATTTCTCCTGTATACCGGTGACCTTGGATGGGCGGCGCTGGAGGTTTCTGGGGAGCAGAGGAGCTCTGGGTTCGTGGGAGACGTTGGGGAGAAGGAAACGGCACAGGTGCTGGTGAAGAATATGGGGAAAAGGATCCTCACCACTTATATCCTCTGGACGCGTCAAGATTCGTGTAAACGCAACAGTAAACGTGCCACGCATCGTGGAAAGAACTAGGGTAACCCCCACGCGATGATTACGCCGCCATGATCTCCACGCATGCATTAAAACGGCGCCTCAGTTCCACAAAAGGCAGACCCACCAACGGTCGTGCTGATAGCAAAATGTCTGTCAGTGACGTGACTTAACCATGACTAGTGTCAGGTTACATCATAGACCAAGTTCCGGCTTAGTTTGAATTTCGAGCTGGAAACCCGAATAACATATTCATAGGTCCGACTCATTTGAGACTCGGATCCTATCCTTTCTTTTTTGAAGTTTCAGGAACCCTTCATGATTCTGCAAGCCGAAGATCAAGCTAGACGATGATTAAATCCGACTTTGGATCATGGAGGCTTCCGGGGGCTGCTGTTAGGGATATACTTTCTGGGTATTCTTATTGTACCTCACTGACTAGGGTGGCCCACTTCGGGTTAGAGCTTTGCTTCACGGGCGACCCAGTCAGGGAGAAGAGACAGAGTCCAATCCGGCTATGGGAAGGCCCAGAAGACTTACCGACATAGGCCCGTAGTGTTACTTGTAGTTCAAGATGTACTTTGTAATCGACTCTTAGTCGTAGCCTGATAGATCTCTCCTGTAAACCCTAGGCCGGATATCTATATAAGCCGTCCTAGGGAGAGACTTTAGGGCACCCTCATAATAGTCTACAATCTCAACTCACACAGGCAAAACCCTTGTAACCCATATTTCGGCTCCGCCGTGTTACTGGATTGCTAGCAGGAGTAGGATCCGTCCAAAGCCGGCGGATTCGAACCTGGGTAAACTTGTGTGCTCACCATCCCAGAACACCATATGTCTCACACCCCTCTCTTCTACATGCCTCGAGGACCCCCTCATGGCATACTTGTCATCAATCTGACGACATCTACAATATTTGCATCCGTGTGTACCTTGCATAATTTGATATCACCTTGATCCATGAACTGGCGAATGAGGTGGTACCACATGAGTATATGTTTGTTCTCCTGGTGTTGTCTAGGTTCCTTGGCTTGTGCAATAGCACCATTATTGTCACAATACACGTCTAATGGATTGGATGAGCCCTAAACCACACCAAGATCCATGAGGAAATTCCTCATCCAAACGGCTTCCTTTGCCGCCTCCAAGGTATACTCAGCCTCTGTCGTAGACGCAGACACCGTCTCTTGCTTGGAACTCTTCCAGCTCATAGCCCCTCTATTTATCACAAACACATATCCGGATTGCGAACGAGAATCACCTGAGTCAGTGAGATAACTCGCATCTGTGTAACCCCTTACACTGAATTCATCCTCACCTCCATAAACAAGGAACATATCCTTAGTCCTTCTCAAGTACTTAAGGATATTTTTAGCCACTGCCTAGTGGATCTCTCTAGGGTCAGCCTGGTATCTTCTCACAACACATAGAGCATAGGAAACATCTGGCCTAGTACAAATCATAGCATACATGATGGATCCGACTACAGAAGCATACGGAATCGCACTCATCCAACTTCGCTCATCAGTTGTCGAAGGACACTGGGTCTTGCTTAGTTTTACACCATGGGACATCGATAAGAACCCCTTCTTAGACGATTCCATATTGAACTTCTTCAACACTTTGTCCAAATATGTACTCTGACTCAATCCAATGAGCCGCCTTGATCTATCTCTATAGATCCGGATTCCTAGTATGTAAGTCGCCTCACCCAAGTCCTTCATCAAAAACTCTTTTCCAATGATTCATTGGCTTCTTGCAACATCTGGACATCATTTCCAATCAGTAATATGTCATCCACATATAAGATCAGAAGTTTACTTTGCTCCCACTAAACTTCTTTTATAAACAAGAATCATGATCACTCTTGATGAAGCCAAATGATTTGACTACCTCATCAAAGCGAATGTTCCAACTCCGAGATGCTTGCTTTAACCCATAAATGGATTTCTAAAGTTTGCATACTTTGTCAGCATTAGCTGGATCGACAAAAGCCTCGGGTTGTATCATATACATGTCCTCGGTTAAATTTCCATTAAGGAACGTCGTCTTGACATCCATCTGCCATATCTCATAGTCAAAATAGGCTGCTATAGCTAACATGATCCGAACTGACTGAAGCATCGCTACAGGTGAGAAAGTCTCATCGTAATCAACTCCTTGAACTTGTCGGAACCCCTTCACGACAAGCGTGATTTATAGACAGAAATATTACCATCCATATCAATTTTCTTCCTAAAGACCCATTTGCACTCGACGGGTCTTGCACCGTCTGGCAGATCAACCAAGTTCCAAACTTGATTTTCATCCATGGACTTTAACTCGGATCTCATGGCTCCAAGACATGACTCAGAATCAGATCCCACCATCGCTTCTAAATAAGTTGTTGGCTCATCACTGTCCAACAGTAACACATCACGAACAGTTCGCAATCTGGCTGATCTTCGCAGTGTCAGTGTAGCTACCGGCTCAGCTACCACGATCGGCTCAACCTCCAAGGCTTTTGCTGACTCGCTACTGACTGGTTCCTCTCAAATTTCTTCGAGTTTCACCATACTCCCACTGACTCCCTGACTGAGAAACTCTTTCTCAAGGAAGACACCATTCTGAGCGACAAATACTTTGCCCTCTTCTCAGTTGTAGAAGTAGTAACCCAAGGTCTCCCTCGAATACCCCACGAAAATACACTTATCTGACTTGGTTGTAAGCTTGTCGAACTGAAGTCGCTTGAAAAAAGCTTCACAACCCCAAATCTTAAAAAAAGACAAACTCGGCTTCTTGCCAGTCCACATCTCATGCAGTGTCTTCTCTACCAACTTTGATGGTACTCTGTTTAGTGTGAACGTTGCAGTTTCTAGACAAAAACCCCAAAACGATAAAGGCAGATCCGTCCGACTCATCATTGATCGTACCATGTCCAACAAGGTCTGATTCCTCCTTTCCGACACACCAATTCTCGGTGGTGTTCCCGGAGGAGTGAGCTAGGGAACTATTACACAACTCTTTAGATGGTCATCAAGCTCATGGCTCATGTACTCGCCTCCTCGGTCCAACCGAAGAAACTTTATTTTCTTACCGAGTTGATTTTGTAACTCTTCTTAAATTCCTTGAACTTTTCAAAGGCTTCCGGCTTATGTTTCATTAAGTAGATATATCCATATCTACTCAAATTATCAGTGAAGGTAATGAAGTACTCATAACCACCTCTAGATTTCATGCTCATTGGGCCAGCTACATCACTATGTACTAGTCCCAATAAGTCAGACGCCCTTTCACAACTCTTTGCAAAAGGTGTCTTGGTCATTTTGCCGAGTAGGCAAGATTCACATGTCTCGAATGACTCCAAGTTGAACGAAGTTAGGAATCCCTCATCATAGATCTTCTTCATGCGTTCCCAACTTATATGAACAAGCCGAAAATGCCAAAAGTAAGTCATATTCAAATCATTTCGTTTCAACCTTTTCACATTTATATTGTAGACAGATTCACCATCAAGATTCAAAATAAATAACCCATCCTGGACGGGTGCAAAGCCGTGAAACATATCATTCAAATATAAAGAATAACCATTATTCTTAATATTCGACTCATAGCCTTGTCTCATCAAACATGAGGCATAAATAATGTTTCAACTAAGCACTGGAACCTAATAACAATTATTTAGCTCCATTAAGAATCTAGAAGGTAAATGAAGTTGCATCGTGCCGACTTCCAACACAGCGACTCTTGCTTTGTTGTGACTCAAATGTCAACCTCGCCTCTCACCACACTCCTAGTTCTTACCAGTCCCTGCAACGAGTTGCAGATGTGAATAACTGATCCGATATCATATACCCAAGAACTATTAGGTGCATTAGCGAGATAAATGTCTATAACATTGCAAATAAGTGTACCTGAGCCAGAAGTCACACCCCCACTCTTGGCTTTATCAGCTAGATACTTACTGCAATTCCTCTTCCAGTGGCCATTTGCCTTGCAGTGGAAGCAAGTGGATCCAGCTGCAGGAGATGGCTTAGTCCCTAAGGAAGCACTTTGGACCGGGTCCTGAGCCTTGGCTCCCAACTTAGCCTTCTTCTTAGTCCAAGAACTCTTCTTAAACTTAGCCTTATTCTGCACCATCAAAACTTGACTGGTGCCTTTCTTGAGATCCACCTCTGCCTGCTTGAGCATCCCATGTAATTCAGTGAGATTCTTATCCATACCATGCATGTGGTAGTTCGACATGAACTAACCATACGCACTAGGAAGAGAGTTCAGAATTATGTCCAT
Organism: Avena insularis; assembly: GCA_023614405.1. Classification (NCBI taxonomy): domain Eukaryota; kingdom Viridiplantae; phylum Streptophyta; class Magnoliopsida; order Poales; family Poaceae; genus Avena; species Avena insularis. The sequence continues at coordinate 206,527,857 of CM042694.1, forward strand.
AGCGAACTCTTTGCCAATGGGGTAGCCCAGCCTTTCCAGAGACTGCATGTAACCAACCACCTTGATCACATGCAAACTTAGTGGATCACCATACTTAAGCTTGCAACTTAACAAAGCTTGAGAGACTTGATACCTCTCAGTCTTTGCTTGAGCCTGGAACATACTTTTGAGGCTTTCGATCATATCATAGGCCAAAACATTCTCGAACTGCTGCTGCAAGTCCGGTTCCATGTGAGCAAGCATAAGACAGCTTATTTTTGTAGACTTATTGCAAGTCCTACAGTAGGCATTGGTTGCTACGACAGTCGCATTCTCATTCGGCTCATATGGAAGTGGGTTGTCTAGGACATGGTCCCTCTTTTCTTGCTTGAGAACAATTCTCAGATTACGATACCAGTTGGTGAAATTAGTGAAGGAAATATGCCCTAGAGGCAATCATAGAGATGATTATATTTCATATGTATCCATGAGTTATTATAATGTTCCATGAATATCCATATATCATGCAACTTGTATTGATTGGAAATTATTTGAATTGATTGTGAAACTCTTTACTTGTATGGTTATCTAATAGTTGTCCCTAGTCATAGTTCATGTAAGGACACACATGAATATTAGACTAGCACATCGATTGGTTGATGGCTATGTTTCGCAAGTCATAGACATGGAGATGTTAAACCAATGATGTGGACACATGTTATGAACATGGGGTTGGACTGACCCAACTTGAGACTGGCAATAATACTTGTAGCTCTCTCTACACATCGCGTACGTTTTATCCTTAGACCTGAGATTGTCACATGTACTTGAGATGTGAATTGACCTACTTTGGGCTATCAAACACTGCTCTGTTACTGGGTAGTTATAAAGGTAGCTTTCGGGTTTGTCCTGATACATGCTACAAGGCATTGGTCAATCAAGATGGGATTTGCCCATCTCTACTTGAGAGAGATATCTCTGGGCCCCTCGATTGATCGGATCTAGAAATGCATGGTCGTGCTACATACGGTTAAGAGTTAACCTAGTAAAGGGATTCTGAATCATAGTATCGAGAAAGAGAGGTCAGCTTGGAGCTAGACCAAATATCGCAGGGCAAAGGGAAAGACATGTACTCAACCTTGTGATGGTTCATCTGAATGATCTTTATATGCATTTAGGAGTTGGCACGTCTTGCTAGAGGCCACTACCAACTATTGGTGGAGTAAGTGTACTCGTGTCATGTCTATACGTGTATGAACCTATAAGGTCACACACTTTAGGGGCTGGAAGCCTAATGAGGATTGGATCCGAATTAGACCAGGCTTAGGCTACTAATGGGATGCTAATGTAGAAGCCCACCAGGGATGCCTATATAAGAGAGAGTGAGGCGAGCTGAATATGGTTGAGCATTCCACCCAGCCACCACTCCTCTCATGCCTATGTTACATGTGTAGACCTAGCAGTCTGGCGTGTGACGTTTCCACTCCGGACGTGTGGATACCTCGGAGGTGCTGCGGCTGTAGCACTTGGACAAGCCACGCAAAGGGGAGTTGCTCGTGGGACGAGGACAAGGAGGAGACGTAGAACATCTACACTGCCTCGACGTGCTTCATTGAGTTCCGCAACTACGCGTCTAGTGGTAATCCCGTGATCTATGACAACATTATTCCTGGTTGACGCAGTAGATTTTTTTTACGCTAGTGTAGCCTACCCGTTACCCTTCAGTTAGTTCCATTCAGTTTATCTTTCTCTAAGATGGTTCTCAACGCAAAACTGGATAACTGAGGAAGACTGCTAGGTGCCATGGATCTACAATAGAAAAATATGCAGAACACTTAAGACATGTATCCATAAAAGTGCAAGCATATTAAACACTTTAATACTTATGCTCCCACTAGAACCAACACCCCTCCGATGGTTACTAAGTGATTCGGGATCCTAAATAAGCAAGCCGACTAGTGAGCTTTAGCATCACCGCTAGTCGCCAAGTGATATAGGTAGACAACTCCTTGCCAATCGTATCTCATACGACTCCTGTTGGTTGGGTGGCATCACATACCCCGGCTCCCGTCTGACTTTTCCCCGATCCCCACAACCGTTGTGATAGACCCGTCTAGATTACCGAGTGCTTCCGTTGTAAGAGTCCAACTCGAACCCACCTAGTCAGAAAGAATTGATAGCACCTCAATTTTATGAGGCCACTACCAAAAATGTCCGACTTGTGATGGTGCACCACTGGCGGGGAAACTGACTAGACCTTCTTTGAGGGATTACTTTCTACCAACTATCTAATAAAGGTAAAAACAAAGACATAACAATAACACAAAATAAAGCAATTATAATGTGAAATCGTATGGCTCTCGTCATGGCGATCTCCATCTCCACAAAGCTTGTAATCCGACTCGTGCCAACTCTTGTCACGTGTCGCCTTACACCATGTAGCCGATTTGTATCTCGACTTGCATGCCATCTGGGTTCTCCAAACAGCTACACTAGCTAGTAAAGTAAATTACATAGAGAATCCGACACGTAGGTCGTAATACAATAAAATGACAGCACCTAGGCTCCAGCCGGCTGACATAAACCGTGATACGCAGATCACATATGGACTACACACATCACATGCACACAAGCCATACCATTCACAACATCATCCTGCAAAAACAAGTTATGCATAGATACAATATCTACCGGTGTTGTGAAACTCGCAACGACATCTAATGTGCTACGACAGGTCGAAGCTAGCAGTCCTACCAGCCGAATAGAGGGCGGGGATCGAAGGGGCAGTGCCCAACAATTTTTCCAAAAATGCAGATCTCATCTACATTCCGAACATGGATTTATTCATCGGATAAAACAATTTTACCCAAATCAGATCCGTAATCTGATTCGACCAAACTCTTTGATCTTCGATCACCACATTCAGATTTATATGTCACAATATACCCTAATGGCGTAAACTGACCGGTAGGGGTATGTCGTTCCACGACCTTAGCAGTATGATCACGGAAACTAGATCATCCATTCCCCGACTATAGTTGATCCAATCAACCTTGTACAAAACCGATCTATCTCATAGATCGACCACCAAACAACAATTAGATCCAATCTAACGCCAACCGCATATCACATATGCACGATCTCGAGCCTAAAACCGGAAGCAAACGCTCTGATACCACTGTTGGGCCATGCAGAGATAAACAAAACTTTTTCCCTATGTGGTGATCCCAAGATCTAGCTGAGGTAGTAGGCCATGAGGATTACCACTAGACGCGTAGTTGCAGAATTGATGAAGCACGTCACTTGATGCAGTGCAGTCCTCATGATCCGCTCTGATCCACGATCATCAAAGTGCTGAACGTACAATACCTCTGCCGGATATCCACACGAGGAGAGAACAGCGGTGGTGGATCGCTAGGTCCAAAGACAGCGCAGGATCGATCGAGCTAGGGTTTCCAATGCATGTAATGACCTAACCTTTTGCGCTAAGCACCTGCGCCCCAGCTTATATAGGGAGTGAAAGTGGGCTCCACTCACTTGTGGCCCATTCACTAAAAGGCCTATATTAGTCACTGTGAGTCCAACTCACTGACTTAGTCCATGTCTTATTCGGGTCTAACCCAAATAGATTTCCAGTTCAGGTCTAACCCAAACCTGCTCCCGCTCTTAATTGTGTGACATGACTGGCTCATGGTGACTCAGACACGATCGAGTCTCCTCGTGACCGATCAGTCGGTAGCAGCTCCTAGCAGAACGTGCCGACTCCCAAGTACCAAACAATCATGATGGCATACCTTCCAATGTGACTTTCGTCTAAGTCCCTTTTGCCTCACGATATACCTTGTCGAACTATAGGCGAATAATCATCATCCCTTGAATAGTCTGACTCTCTTTCTCGATCCGAGATAAGTGATTCATGCGACTAACTCTTAGTCGATCGCCACGGTTAACACTTAACTGAGTCGTGCATGGCCATGCTTTCCGAATCATATCTTTTGAGAGGGCCCAAAGAATATCTCTCCAGTTGGAGGGGCAAAATCCCATCTTGGTCATCCACATCACGCAACTTGATTCTCAGTCAACCCGAACTCTACCTTTATAACTTCCCTTTGACAAAACAACGTTTGGCAGAACCTAAGTCGGTGATCCTCAACTCGGATTGTGTGACAACCTCAGGTCTAAGGATTACATTGATTGAGACATACTGATACCTTCGATCCGGAATACGGATGTAGTATAGCTCTTTTTCCCGAGTAGACCTAGATTTATGGAATCCTCGGGAAATAGAAGCATAGTGAAGTTACTTTAACGGACCTTCGGGAGTTTTAGAATTCCTTTTATGTTTTTACTGGACCAAGAGTTTGATGTCTTTTGTTGTTGTCAATGATGGAGAGAGAGGGCCTAGGGCGTTCGGTTTCACCTGTAGCTGTGCAAAACATCTGATGGGAATAAAAGATAATAATAAAGTATGCATGTAATTGTTAGAGCAAGATAAATTATATGTGGGCAGTGCATCCATAATTGCTATTGCCTATGCAACCGCTTATAGCAATAACCTACTAGTCTCATCCATAGAAGAAAGAGAATTAATGATATGCATAGTGACGTCACCATTGATCCCAAGTAAATCCCTCACATACAGCCATACTACCCCTTCTGTCACTGGGGTTTCTGATGGCCCAAAATATATCGAGCTCATTGGGGAATCCCAAGAGGAAGGTATGATGAGCACAATAGCAAGTTTTCCCTCAGTTATGAAACCAATGTTTATCGAACCAGTAGGAGCAAGGAAACACCTCCAAGCTGTTGCTAGCTGGCCTTTGGTAGGGCGCACTACCAGTGCAAGCACCAACGTGGAAACCTGCACAACACAACCACAGAACTTTGCCCCCAACTTACAGTGAGGTTGTCAATCTCACCGGTTTTGCTGAAAACAAAGGATTAAATGTATTGTGTTGAAGAAAGTAATTGCTTGCAGAAAGTAAATAGAAAATAGTAAACAGTTGTAGATTGATGATAAAAGAAAGGACCGGGGTCCATAGTTCACTAGTGGTGGCTCTCCTTAAGATAGATGACATGTTGGGTGAACAAATTACAGCGGGGCAATTGACAAACATCGAGAAAGCATACAAGCATATACTAAACATCTTGACTCCTTTGAGATTTGATTGGGCATTACAACATTATACATAGACTGTAATCCAACTGCATCTATGACTAATAATACACCTTCAGGTTATCATCCGAACCCCCTCCAGTATTAAGTTGCAAGCAACAGATAATTGCATTACGCATTGCGTGTAAATTAAACAATGTGATTGTTCTATGAACAAAGGATTGTTGTTTTCTCCCTAGTAGCAACAGCACATCTAGTACCTTAGAGATTTCTGTCACTTCCCCAGATTATTAGAGGCATGAACCCACTATTGAGCATAAATACTAACTCTTGGAGATGCTAGCATCTACTTGGCCAAGATAGCTACTAACAACGGAAAGCATGCAAGGTCACAAATAACAAAGACATGATAGAATCAATAATCAATCTGAAATAGCATCTCAATATCCATCGGATCCCCGCAAACACAACATGTAGGATTACAAATAGATGATATTGATCATGAATGGAGCTCACAAGATCTAAACATGGTAGCACAAAGGAGAAGAACCAACCATCTAGCTACTACATGGACCCATAGTCCAGGGATGAACTACTCACGCATCACACCGGAGGCTTGCATGGTGATGAAGAAGGCCTCCAGGGTGAATTCTCCCCTCCGGCAGGGTGCCGGGAAGAGCTTCAGATCCCTCCCGATCTAGGGATGGAGATGACGGCGGCTACATACACTTTCGTGGAATTTTGATTGGGTACTTAGGGTTTCTGTATCGGAGGCATCTTATAGGCGAAAGGGGCGGCCGAGGGGGTGCCCTAGGCAGCCAGACCACCCCCTAGCGCAGGCCAGGCCTGGCCATGCGGCCAGGTGGTGTGGTCGGCCCCTGGCCCCTCTCCGTCTCGTATTCTGGCTCTGTGTCCCCCTCGGTGAAAAACTGACTTTGGCTTTTTTCCCGTCCAATTCCAAGAATATTCATTTTCTGACTTTCCTAGAACTAAAAACAGCAGAAAACAGGCAGCTGGCACTGTGGCATCTTGTTAATAGGTTAGGCCAAGAAAGTGTATAAAAAGTACTCCAAAGTGTGGACAAAACATAAGAAAGTAGATAAAACCAAGCATGGAACATCAAAAATTATGGATACATTAGCAATGTATCAACATCCCCAAGCTTAACTCCTGCTCGTCCTCGAGTAGGTAAGTGATAAAAAGAAAGAATAGTTTTTTAGGTGACATGCACCATCATAAACTTGATCAAAGTATTTGTAAAACATTGATAGTTGGGATCATAGTACTTTAACATAGCATGAAAGACAAAGTTCTAACAATAAGACATAGCAACTATGTTGCAACATGAAAAGGCACAAACAAAACATTCATGAATAACAATACTTTGCAAGACGTTTGTTTGTTTCACATAAAGAAAACATAGCATAGTGGCATTCGGCTTGTCCCTCGTAGAGTAGCAAACATAAATGCATAGGACACCTTCAAAGTTCATAAGAGTGACTAGATACAAATAGTTTAAGAACAAGCAATATCAAAATTATGCATCAATCAACAAGTCTTGGGACAATGCACATAGAACTAAGAATGGCCACTATGTTATCTCAATAGGTGCATTAAGATAGAAGGTGGAGACTCAACATAAAAGTAAAAGAAAGGCCTTCATAGAAGGAAGTAGAGATTCAAGTTTCATAAAGAGCTTCCAAAAATTATGGTACTTATTAGCTTCCAGTTCTCATTGCCCCTATCATAAGCATCTTGAAGTGATTAAGGTTAAAGTGAACAAACTATGGAGTATATATTTGACAAAGTATAAGTTGGAAATCTCATGTCCCTTGAATACAAGGGCCGCTCCTCATGCTACTCAAGTTTAGTTACCGGTAAGTTCTTGTCATAGTAAGTACATGTGTATCATAGAGAACCCACAGGGTACCCTTGCCCGATGATACGGAAGAATCCCCATATCAAAATGACAAGGCAAGCAGACAACGAGCATCTCGGCAATTTTCTTATTTACCATGGGAAAATGGTGCTTTTTCTCTCTTTCCTCTTTTCTCATATCTCTTTTTTTCTCTTTTTCTCAATATCTGACTCTTTTTATAAGAAGAATGCTTCATAGACAGCTCATTATGGTTACGCTGCAGGTTTCCACCATGACGGCATGGATTAGACTGGCAACCCAGGTGTTTCTCTAACACACATACATAACTCCATGGACTTACAAGCTCCCCTTTCATTTCACACCGACGACATCCATAGACAAAAGAGCATGATATCAACTAGGTACAAAGTACAAGTGCAATGTTGAAAGTGTTCCCCATGACAGCATGGTTCTGCTAATCCCCAACATATAAGTGCAAGCATATACAACATAGACGACACAATGGTTCAAGTTTATTAAGGGCAAGAAAAGTAAAGTGTGCCATCAAGTTTGTGAGAGCTTTAATCACTAGTTTTCTCATAACAAGTTTAATTCGGAAGGTAGATAAAAACATGAATATACTTGGAATAGAAAGTGCTAATAGGTAGGTATGGTGGACTCTTTGGAATAACTTGGTTTTAGGAGTTGGATGCATGAGTGGAACTCATACTTGGTTGAGGAGGCTAGCAAAAGACTGGGAGCGACCGACTAAGAGAGCAATAATGGCCATAATCATATAGAGCGACAAAACATCATTAATCAAAGCATAAAGTGATACTACAAGTCGAAAACTAAAGGATCATAAAGGGTATGGTGACTTGGGATAGTCATAACATGGTGTGAGCATGCGCCAAGTCAACCCAAATAAAGCATCAAAGGAGAATACCACAATACTACGCTTTAATATGCCAAAACAACGCATGATTCTTCCAAGGCACATTAAGCAATCTCAATTGTTTATAACATGTCATGCTACAGCAAAGATCACTAAACATAAAGCCAAAACAATATCAAGCATGGCATGACAAAGTATGGGCCACAGTCAAAAACAAGCTCTCTTTACCACTTAAGCATGAACTTTCCTACTATTTTTCCAAACCAAACCAAACTATTTCAAAACCAATGCATGAAAGAGGGGGTCCAACCAATTTATTCAGCAAACTAAGAAAACCAAGCAAACGAAAACCAAAAACAAAAACGAAAAAGAAGACGATCCAAGAACAACACAATTGTGCATGAAACAAAAAAAATGAAGTGTTTGGAAGAAACCTGGGATTTTTATTGATGAAGAAGCGGATGCCTTGGGCATCCCCAAGCTTTGACGCTTGTACCTCTTGAATATTTCTTGGGGTGACACGGGGTGGAATCCCCAAGCTTGAGCTTTAGTCCATTCTTCATCTCATTACATCATTCTCTCCATACACCTAAAATTTTTCCTTCATACAAAACATCACACAAACTTTATTAGCAACATTAGTGCACTCAAGATAATAAGTCTTTAGGTTTGGTTTCAACACCAATAAAACTTCCATTAAAACACAAGCTACTGTAGCACTTCCCTCAAAAAGCTCAATTCCCCAACAGAACTCAAAAAGGAACCAACAAGAAGCAAATGCAAATAATGGCAGAAATCTGTCAAAACAGACCAGGAGGTAAAAACCAATTTTTTCGAAGACCTTCTGTTGCTCAAATCAAAAACTGTTTAACTAATGAAATTTAGATAACAACCTGGGGCAGAAGCATAAACATTCACACCTCAAAACGATGTACAGAGATTTTACACAAATTTTTACGGTGAAGCACGGAAATCTGTTTCGGGACAGCAACTTTCCCAATCATTACTTCTCTCTCATTAGAGGTTACTCTTGTCACAAAAAGCAAATAAAAAGGATAAGGAGAGGTTATTACTGAAGTAATAACTTCCAAGACTCATCTAAAACTTTTGGGTTATCTCCCAATAAGTACTTTTCTTTAACGCCTTTAAGTTAGGCATAAGAAGCAAGAAAAAGAATCAAGTGTTCTCAAATGAAGAAGCATGAAGAGCAAATTTTGTTTTCATAGGAGAGGCAAAAGAAATATTCTCTCTCTTCTTAGGGAAGTGTTCTATACCTTTCTTGAGTGGGAGTTGATATTTAATGGTGCCTTCTTTCATATCAATAATGGCACCAACAGTTCTAAGAAAAGGTCTTCCCAAAGTAATAGGACAAGAAGCATTGCATGCAACATCCAAAACATAGAAATCAATGGGGACATAGGCATTGTTAACCATAATAAGAACATCATTAATACTCCCCATGAGTTTCTTTTTAGCATTATCATCAAGTGGGACATTCAAATAACAATCTTCCAATGGTGGCAAATCAAGCATATCATAAATCCTTCTAGGCATAATAGAAACACTACTATCAAGATCACATAAAGCTTTGAAATAAAAATCATTCACTTTCATATTAATGATGGGTTCCCAACCATCTTCTTGTTTCATAGGGATGGAAGCTTTATGTTTCATCTTTTCTTCTTTAATTTTTATGAGAGCATCAGTAATGTGTTTTGTAAAGGCCGTATTCATAGCACTAGCATTAGGACATTTAGCAAGCTTTTCTAGGAACTTAATAACTTCAGAGATGTTGCAACCATCAAGATCAAAATCATAATTATCATCTAAAGTAGTAGAGCTATTACTAGCTTCAACACTAGTGGTAGTGATAGTAGAAACACTAATGTTTCTAGCAATTTCATCTTCTCTTTCCCACTTAGCATGCAATTCAGCTAATAGTCTAACATTTTCATCAATTCTAACTTGATGGCATTAGTAGCAGCAAAGGGATTATCAATAGTTTCAGGTTTAGCAGCCATTTTATTCAAAGAATATTGAGCTTCAGCCAATGATGCTATATTTCTTTCGGCATTAGAGAGTTTTTCCTAAATAGTTATATTGAAAGAAGTTATTTCTTATAAAGTTCACATCAACTTGCTCTTCTTGAGCAACCAAAGAGGCTAAAGGAACATGATTTGGATCAATATGAGCCTTCCCATTAACAAGCATAGACATAATAACATCAATTTTATCACTCAAGGAGGAGGTTTCTTCAACAGAATTTACCTTCTTACCTTGTGGAGCTCTCTCGGTATGCCATTCAGAATTGTTAACCATCATATTATCCAGAAGCTTTGTTGCAGCACCCAAAGCAATGGTCATAAAGGTACCTCCAGCAGCAGAATCCAATAGATTTCTTGAAGAATATTTCAATCCTGCATAAAAGGTTTCGATAATCATCCAAGCAGTCAGTCCATGGGTGGGACAATTATTTACCAAAGATTTCATTCTTTCCCAAGATTGAGCAACATGTTCATTATCAGATTATTTAAATTTCATTATTTCACTTCTCATAGATATAATCTTAGCAGGAGGATAGTATTTTCCAATGAAAGCATCTTTGCATTTAGTCCAAGAATCAATACTATTCCTAGTTAGGGATTGCAACCATTCTTTAGATTTTCCTCTCAAGGAGAAAGGAAACAATTTAAGCTTAATAATATCTCCATCTATATCCCTATGCTTTTGCATCTCACAAAGTTCAACAAAGTTATTTAGATGAGGAGCAGCATCTTCATTACCAATACCAGAAAATTGTTCTCTCATAACAAGATAGATTAAAGCTGGTTTAATTTCAAAGAAGGTAGCTTCAGGGATAGGTGGAGCAATAGGTGTGCACGTGAAATCATTGTTGTTGGTGCTAGTGAAGTCACACAACTTAGTGTTTTCAAGAGTAGTCATTTTTTTGTGTTTTTAATAAAGAAAGCAAAGTAGTAAAACTAATTTTTTGTGTTTTTGATAAAGAAACAAGCAAACAAAGCAAAAATAAATTAAGCAAAACAAAAACAACAAAGTAAAGAGATTGTTTATGAGGGACTCCCCTTGTGAAGATGTCCTTGACTCCCCGGCAACGGCGCCAAAAAAATAGCTTGATGGCCCAAAATATATCGAGCTCGTTGGGGAACCCCAAGAGGAAGGTATGATGAGCATAGTAGCAAGTTTTCCCTCAGTTATGAAACCAAGGTTTATCGAACCAGTAGGAGCAAGGAAACACCTCCAAGGTGTTGCTAGCTGGCCTTTGGCAGGGCGCACTACCGGTGCTAGCAGCAACGTGGAAACCTGCACAACACAACCATAGAACTTTTCCCCCAACTTACAGTGAGGTTGTCAATCTCACCGGTTTTGCTGAAAACAAAGGATTAAACATATTGTGTGGAAGAAAGTAATTGCTTGCAGAAAGTAAACAGAAAACAGTAAACAGTTGTAGATTGATGATAAAAGAAAGGACCGAGGTCCATAGTTCACTAGTGGTGGCTCTCCTTAAGATAGATGACATGTTGGGTGAACAAATTACAGCGAGGCAATTGACAAACATCGAGAAAGCATACAAGCATATACTAAACATCTTGACTCCTTTGAGATTTGATTGGGAATTACAACATTATACATAGACCGTAATCCAACTGCATCTATGACTAATAATACACCTTCAGGTTATCATCCGAACCACCTCCAGTATTAAGTTGCAAGCAACAGATAATTGCATTACGCATTGCGTGTAAAGTAAACAATACGATTGTTCTATGAACAAAGGATTGTTGTTTTCTCCCTAGTAGCAACAGCACATCTAGTACCTTAGAGATTTTTGTCACTTCCCCGGATTACTAGAGACATGAACCCACTATCGAGCATAAATACTAACTCTTGGAGTTGCTAGCATCTACTTGGCCAAGATAGCTACTAATAACTGAAAGCATGCAAGATCACAAATAACAAAGACATGATAGAATCAATAATCAATCTGAAATAGCATCTCAATATCCATCGGATCCCCGCAAACACAACATGTAGGATTACAAATAGATGATATTGATCACGAACGGAGCTCACAAGATCTAAACATGGTAGCACAAAGGAGAAGAACCAACCATCTAGCTACTACATGGACCCGTAGTCTAGGGATGAACTACTCACGCATCACACCGGAGGCTTGCATGGTGATGAAGAAGGCCTCCAGGGTGAATTCTTCCCTCCAGCAGGGTGCCGGGAAGAGCTTCAGATCCCTCCCGATCTAGGGATGGAGATGACGGTGGCTACAGACTCTTTCATGGAATTTTGATCAGGTATTTAGGATTTCTGTATCAGAGGCATATTATAGGCGAAAGGGGAGGCCGAGGGGGTGACCTAGGCGGCCAGACCACCCCCTGGCGCGGGCCAGGCCTGGCCACGCAGCCAGGTGGTGTGGCCGGCCCCTGGCTCCTCTCCGTCTCGTATTCTGGATCTGTGTCCCCCTCGGTGAAAAACTGACTTTGGCTTTTATCCTGTCCAATTCCGAGAATATTCATTTTCTGACTTTCCTGGAACCAAAAACAGCAGAAAATAGGCAGCTGGCACTGTGGCATCTTGTTAATAGGTTAGTCCAAGAAAGTGTATAAAAAGTACTCCAAAGTGTGGAAAAAACATAAGAAAGTAGATAAAATCAAGCATGGAACATCAAAAATTATGGATACGTTAGCAACATATCAGTTCCCAACCTGTAGATTAGTCATTACTCATACTCCCTATACCTGGCTCAATCCTCAGGGTCCTGGGTACCTGACAAGTTCTTAGATTGAGGCAAGATAGGATACAATAATCATCATGTCATACAAACTAATACATGATCCCATCTATGATAAATAACATGCACAAAATCTACATCGCTAGGCCGAAGCCCTTAGCCCACGGAGAATTACTCACACATAGAGATGAAATCAACAATCATAAACATTGTAATGGGAATCATGAGATTGATAGCAAATAGTCTTACAATGTTGCCAATCGAAGATGAGATCTACTATTACAAGTGGTGGAATATGGCTATGGTGATGGCGAAGGGTTTGGAGATTAGATCTAAGTCTGTTCCTCCGGCGGCTCTTTGGTGTTGTGGATGGAGATCTGGGGGAGGCTGGTGATCGAAAAGAGCTCTTGTTTCTTGTTGCCCAAGGCCTCTTTATATAGGGGTCCCTTCACAAAAGTTGTTTTGTTTGACCTAGCGGTGTCGATGGAAACTATACGACCGGAACTATATGGCTGGAATTTCATTCCCGCCGTATAGTTGGTCGTTAAAGCGTCTGTCTCCACTTCATGACTCCTGGTTTCTAGGGTTGTTGGAAATCTCGTATCTTTGACTTTAATGTTGTGATTCCCATCATCAAACGTCATTATCTGCACAGGGAAAATAGAAAGAAAGGATTGCATACCCCTTTGATCATTAGGCATTAGTGGCAGGGTTTAGAGAGATATTTCATCAAAAATATGAATAATATCCAGTTTAAATGTGGACGTAGATAGCTATATTTCAGAGCCATCACATACAAATGACGACTTGTTCGTTGTACCTCAATATGGGTCAGTCCGACTTACTAAACTCTTTAGCTGAATCCCTGTAAGTCAAAATAGCATATCCATGCCCATAACAAGTGGAACCGAGTCATCAGCCGACTTTCACATTAGTCTAAGTTGTGTGTCTAGCACAACCTCAGTGACCAAGGACATCTAGTATGAATAACATGAATATATAGTTCCATAACTGGATCATGTATTCAGTGATACATATATGATGTTCATACATGGACTACTTAATTACTTTATGAATACATTGGGAAATACATCATACATAATTGCCTCTAGGGCATATTCCCAACAAAAAGAGATAACTCCACCAAATATAACCACTAGAACATCACATAGATATCACAACACATAGTCTCACACACATAATAGCATACATAACAGAGGTCCACAGACAAATAGATAACGGAGATCCACAAGCATACATAAGAAGAGAAAAAGTGTTCACGAGCATAAATAGATCAATGAAAGAACGAGCTCATGAAACAACCCATGCAAATCCTGAAGTCCTAGAGGAACACTTTCTCCCCCTTTGGCATCAAGACGCCAAAAAGGGACAAAGAGATAGACTAAGCGCCCCACCCACCAACATACGGAGGAGAAGGATTGGGGTCCCATGTGGTGTTGTCCCAAGAAGGCGGATACGGACCGGTGACTTCAGACTCATCATCACTATCAGTCTCCCTGCAATGAGCATTGACCCACTGATCCTTGGGCGCGGTGATGGAGCTGGACTCAGGAGATACCTCAATATCAAGCTTCCTCATGATTTCCTTCTCCCTCTTAACATTGTGCATCTGAGCAACATATGATTGATACTCATGGTCCTGAATGAAGCGGAAGGTCTTATTCACTTTCTTAAACATCTTCTTAGCCCAAGATGGTTGTCTCTCAAGTCGGGGTGGAGGATAAGCCCCAGCACGGTCCCCATCACTAGCATGGCCTGATGCCTCAGCATTGTCTCTTGCAGCCCTCAATGCAGAAGCTTCCCTCTCGGCTTGAGAATGGAGTTTCTCGTGTTTCATCACACAGAGGGTCTTCTCCTCATGAATAGTGCAACCATCTTGAGGAAAGGGAGTATTTGTAGCAGCCAGCCACTTGGCATTGATGAGAGTCTAGATGTAAGGAGCATAAGGACACGACCTCTTCTCAATAAGGGTAGACTAGATCTCTTCAAACAGATAGTCCATAACATCAAGACGTTCCTGAGAATATTTGTGGCGATAAGTCTAAAACATGAGATCAATCTGGAAGGCATGAAGCTGATCGAAGTTACCTGCCTTGGGAGCAATGGTGTTCTGGTACACCCTACGCCTGATATCATAGGTAGGAAGGAGATGAGCGACCTGACCATTGACACCCCAGCCTTCAATGTACAAGGGCTCCAACACTTCAGGAGCGGAGGCCTTGGACCGGTGAACATGCCACCCATTAGCACGCTTGCCTTGCAGAATGGGATGGCCAAGGAGCTCAGCAAACTCAGACCACTTGGCAGACAACAACCTGTTATGAGTCATCCACTTCATAGTTCTATCCTGAGGATCAGTATCAATGTGAAGGGTGGTGTAGAACTAGGCAATGGCCCTCTCATCATAATCCTGACGGTGCTCCATAAGCTTGATGAGCCCAAACTTCCTGCACATCTCAAGAGCCTCACCAAAATACCCAGGCTTGCTCTCCATGTGAGCCACATTGATGTGTTGTTGGGGGCAACAACATGCTTCTTCTTGGAGACATACACTTCGAGATAGATCTCTTCTTGACTCTTTGTGTGGAAGAAAGGGTCTTGAGACTGATGGTCATGGGGAGCAGCATAGGGATCCATCTTGCGAAACTTCTCATATGCTATCTGAGGCCAGGACAAGATCTTCTTCTTGTTGGTGTTAGGCCAAGTGGTGGTTTTCTTCTGGCTCGCCAGAGTAGACCTCTTTCCTTCAGCCGCAGCAGCACGCCGCTCAAAATAGCTCTCTGACGGGCAGTCTGACTGGGTGGACGCACGACCTCGAGATCATCTTCATCAACTTCTAGAGGACCATGAGTGGAAGCACAGGACCACTTGGAGCCACCACGGGAACCACCTTGCCCTGAGAAGAAAGCATAGGATAGGGAGGGAAGGGTGGATAAGTGCACAAGTTCAAAAGAAAAAACGGAGAGAGATTGAGAAAATACATAGGTAGAATCCAAATCGTGTGTAGCGGTAGTTTCGGTGGGCTGCCAGAACTAACGATGGAGCGGGCCCACCAGAAGTATCGGTCATGCCCCACCAGTAGTACCGGCGAGAGCATGAATGGGGTGAATCCTCAGATCTGAGTGCACAAAATAATGGAATATAACAGTGTATTGACACAATATCCCCAAGCAAGAGTCCTTACCAAGATCCCCTAGACAGTTCTGGCCAAAGAAGTTGCCCTAGGCATGGAATGCCCTAACTCAAGCAAAGGAATAGCTAGTTCTTCATGAATGGAGGGAGAGAGGGGCAAATACCAGGGTCCATGGCAGGGAATCGAGGTGGGGAAGGGTCCCATAGAGCCTATCTGAGGGAGATGGCTGGAATTGGAGGCCCTGGCAGCGCCTCCGTGAGAGTTCTTCGGCCCGGCGGTAGTTCACTATAAAAGAGGGGTTGGGGAAGAAGATGGGGAGTGGTGCATGTTTTCTTCCTGGGCCCTAGTTTTATAGTTCGACGAACCCGAACGGTAGTACCGGCCAGTGGCTGGAACTACCGGTGACACAAAGTTTCCAGGTTCGGGCGGTAGTACTGGCCCATGGAGTATTTCCAGAGAAAAACTCCTAGGAGCGGTACTATCGGTCCTGACCAGAAATTCCAGTACCGCCAGTCAAATCATCTCAGATTCAGAATGTTGGAAGGAAGGAACTTGTGCAGGGAAGAGAGGGGTTTTGGGGAGGAGCAAAGGGTTGGGATAGATGTCACAAACTATGAAGAACAAAGAAGAACAACTAAAGACCCAAAAACGAGCAAACACACCAAAAACAAAGAAAAACACCAAGAATGAATACGAAGAACAATAAATAAGAGGTCGGTGGCCGAGGCCACCATATATGAGTAAATTCGGCTTGACACCACGAAGATATATCTTGGGTTCATGACCAAAACTCATCATTGAAGCTCATTTTGTCTCCTTAAGGGACCATAGAGAATGAATACATTAATGTGTGCATAATAGGGAGAATTTTAATTCATGTGAGGAACTACACTCCCCCTAAATCCATGCGTACATCCAAACAAGATATTCTTTGAGACACGGGTAGGCGTGCAAGTCACTCAAGTCATATTGCTCGAATCTATGATATTTAGCTCATGCCTTAACTCCCAGAACCTTGCTTCATCAAGAGGCTTCATGAAAAGATCCGCTAGATTAGCCTTGGTAGAGAGGCATCACCTTCTCGCCAAGCCGGGGGATGAAGCGACTGAGAGCTGCGGCTCGCCCGGCCAGCTTCTGGATGTTGCGCAGGCACTAGGGTTTCCCGAGCTGCGCGATAGTGTTAATCTTGGTGGGGTTTGCCTTGATGCCTCGTTTGGAGACTACGTACCCCAGGAGTTGTCCGGTGGGCACGCCGAAGGTGCATTTTCCTGGATTGATCTTGATCTTGTACCTCCACAGATTCGCAAAGGTCTCGACCAGATCGTCGAGCAGGTCGCTCTGGCGGGTGCATTCTACCACCACATTGTCGATGTACACGTGGATGTTGTGGCCAATTTGGCTTGCAAGGCATTCCTGCATGCACCTTTGGTAGGTCGCGCCAGCATTCTTGAGGTCGAATGTCATGGCGGTGTAGCAGAAGGCGCCGAATGGCGTGATGAATGCCATCTTCTCCTCATCCTCGACCGCCATTTTGATCTGGTTGTAACTAGAGTACGCATCGAGGAAGCACAGTGACTCTGATCCCGTGATCAAGTCGATGATCTGGTCGATGCGCGGTAGGACGAACTCCTCCTTCCGGCAAGCACTGTTGAGGTTGGTGTAGTCGATACACATTCTCCAGGTGTTGTTCTTTTTCAGAACGAGGAATGGGTTTGCTGGCCACTTGGAGTACTTGATGAGACGAATGGAGCCTGCGGCAAGTAGATGCTGCACTTCTTTGGCGATTGCTCGGCGGGGCTCTTCATTGAAGGGCCGCAGCGACTGCTTCACCGGTCGCACTTTGGGGTTGGCGTTAAGTTTGTGCTCAGCGAGTTCACTCGAGACACCAGGCATGTCGGATGGTTTCCATGCAAAGATGTCACGGTTCTCACGCAGGAACCCGATGAGCATGCTTTCCCAATGGTGACCGTCTGGCTGAGTCGCCTGGGATGAGCTCGACGGTGCGGGTGTGCGTGGTCACCTCAAAAGTGGAGCTTCCGTCGGTTGGCTTCTTCAGAATGGTGGGGTTGTCCTTGTCGATGTTTCTCACGTATTTTTCAAGCTTCTCCGCGTGGTTTGTCTCCGCGGCGATGACGGCGTCAGTGAGCTCGGCGCCTTTGTCTTCGCACTCCACGGCCATGTAGGGGTCACCGTGGATGGTGATGATGCCGCTTGGCCCCAGGAGCTTCATCATGTTGTAAGCGTAATGCGGGGTCGCCATGAATTTGGCGAACGCCTAGCGCCCCAAGACACAATGGTAGGGGCTGCAGAAGTTCACCAGCTCGAAGACGATCCGCTCAGTGTGGAATTTTGCTGGTGTGTCAAAGGTGACTGGCAGCGTCACCTTGCCGATCGGGTATGCCTTTCGGTCGGGGACAATGTTGTGGAAGGTGGTGAGTGTCGACTCGATCACCGACTCCGGGAGGTGGAGCCTCTTGAATGTGTCCAAGTACATGATGTTGATGGAGCTTCCACCGTCCATCAGCGTCTTGGGCAGCCAGTAGTCGACCACTTTGGGCCTCACCACTAGGGCAACTTGCCCTGGGTACTCGATCCTGGGCGTGTGATCTTGGCGGCTCCAGGTGATGCTTTGCTCGGACCAGTTGAGGAAGCGGGGGCTATCGACCTGGCTCACCGTATTCACGGCAACAGCGCGGGCGAGCACCTTCTTCTCGCGTTTGGTGCCGAGCCCGGTGAAGGTGCAGCGAGCCGACGGCGTTGCCAAATCCGCCGGTGTTGTTGTTGTCCCTGGGTGGGTTGTTGTTGGGGTCGCCCTTGCCTGCCTCGCCTTTTCGATCTCCTTCAAAGAATGGCAGTCTGCAGTGGTGCGGGTGGCGGGCTTCCCCTCCCTGATGTGGTACATGCAGGGCTGGTTGAGCAGGGTTGCGTGGTCGAATTTCAGCCTCGCCGTGTTGTTAGCGCGATAGTTTCCACTGTCGAGGTAGTTTCCTCCATCACGACGGAAGTTCTTCGGGTCGCATTATCCGTAGCGGGCGTTGGCAACAAAGTCCACTCGCCCATCACCGCAGCACTTGCCGGTGAGGAGAGTGTTGTTGTAGTGCATGTCGCGCTGTTGCCCGTTGTCGTTGCCGCTGGTGTGGCGTCTTCCCCCCGGCTCATCATCGGAGTCTTGGTTGGGGTCCTCCTCCACGTAGCACTTGGCGATCTCGAGGAGGTCGGGGATTTTGTCGAGCGTCTGGTAGACCCTCTTGATCTTGGCGACCAGAGGCTCGTACCGGCACGCGTTCTTGAAGCAGTGGATCGCCGTGTCCGGGTGGATGCTGGAATCGTTGATTCACAGTTCCTACCACCTCTGGATCCAGTGGTGGGTCGACTCGTGATGTCCCTGGATGCAGCGCTCCAAGTCTTCGATGGTGGTGGCGCGGGTGTAGGAGCCCTCTAAGTGTCTGACGAAGCTGTCGCGCATCTCCTCCCATGAGTCGATGCTGTCTGCGGGGAGGGTGTTGATCCATTGCATGGTCGCTCCTTCCATCATCAGGGGGAGGTAGCGAGCGGCGAGCAAGTCGGTGTGGCCAGTGATTCCCATCGCCATAAGGTATGTGTCCAGCCACACCGCTGGGTCGTACGTTGGATCGTACTTTTCGATCTCCTTGGGCGCCTTGAAGTTGGCGGGATACTTCTTGCCTCGGATCATTGGTCTGAAGCACCGGGGGCCAACTTGGCTGAGCGAGCCCCTTGGCTCGGGGTCGCCTCGGTTGTTGAGGGTGTGCCTCAAGTCGTTGGGCTGGCGTGCCCACCAGGCCTGGCTATTGACGATGTGCGTCTGTGCGTCGATCGGCTAGCCATTGGCAGCGACCGTGTTGTTCGCCGACCGCGGCTCGTTGGTGGATAGTGTGGGGTTGGCGGCCTGTGGCTGGTGTGGCAGGGGCTTGGGCGGTGGGCAGTTGAGGGCGTTGGTGACGATTGGAGGGCCGCTCGAGGCCGCCCTTCTTGCCGATGAGAAGGAATACATCTGCCCCCGTGGGTCGACTCCCATGGCTTGCTGCTCGACGGCCCTAGCGAGTAGGGACTTGGCGTACTAGATCTGCAGCGCGCCCTCTCCTTGGATGTCGAGGTGGGCGACTGCGGCGTTTGCCGCGATGATGTTGTCCATTGGAGTGGAGTACAGCGGGAGCCCGTTGGCGTCGCGGGCTTGCGGCGAGATGATGATTCGCGGCTGGTCCGGTGGGGGCGCGCGACCTATGGGTGGCGGTAGGGCTCTAGTCGCCGGTGCGCCAGGTGGTGGGCGATTGCTGCCGCCGGGTGGCGCGTTCTCATAGTATTCGTGCCCGGCCGCGTGTGCGAGGTTGCTCTCGTTGTTGAAGTTCAGGACGTGGCCCTAGACGTCGGAGTGCAGGCAGGTCCTGATGCAGCCTTGATGGTAGAGCGATAGCTCCTGCGTTGTTTCCCGCTCGAGGCGGAATTTCTCGAGCTCAGCCTGCTCCCTGTGCGATGCCTCCTCCAGTCGCAGGCAGGCTTCCTCCACCTCCGTCTCCATTGCGGTCAGCAGGATCGGCGTGGAGAATGGATCAGGCGGGGCAGCCGTGCTACCCGCCATGTAGATCACGTTGAAGCGATTGGATCTGGCACGGAAGTCCTCAGGAGATTCCGAGCCGGAATCGGAGTCAAAGATCTCGAGGATGGAGGGGTCCTCGAAATCCTCAGGGTTGGAGACCCGCGTGATGGAGTCCTCCTGTGACGCGTCGGTGATGGATCCGGTGATCGAGGTAGGAGTCATCGAGTTAGTGTCGTCATGGAGAGCCGCTCGTCTGCGGCGGCATCAGTCCCGGTCGTGTTGCTGGCGGCCAAGTCATACTCGGTGGTGAGGCGGCTGATGGAGCGGATCTGGTCCTTCGAGAGTAGATCGCGGCGTGGTGGTCGCTGACGATCACCATTCCCGCCGGGTCAACTACGTCGGTGAAGCCAGCAAACAGATTGATGGTGCCGACCAGCATCACAGTGTTGTGCGTGATCAGGCGCGATGCTCGGATGTAGCTATTGGGCAGGATCTGAAGGATCCCGCCGCTGGCGATCATACGGCTGGTGGCGATCAATTGGCGAATAGGGTCTCGCTGCAGAACACAGGCCAGACCGGCCTCGCCCCATGGTGGGCACCACTGTCGCGGGAATGACCACGGCAGTCGCTACCAGGGGTAGCAATTGATAGGATTGAGGGCAAGAGCTGGCGGCCATCTACGGAGCGAGATGGGGGCGGATGCACATGAGTTTACCTAGGTTTAGCCCCCAGAGGGTAAAGACCTACTCCTGCTAGATTGTATTAGTGGCGAGCGAGTTACAGGGGTGGCGAGCTCGACGGCTAGGCAGCGAGTCGCTTGAAGGGGTGTATGATGGAACGTGAGTACAAAGGGAACCCTAGGGAGGTTTACATAGGGGTACCTCGCTAGGGTTTACAGATATACAACCGAACTAATCAAGGATTCAGAGGGTTTAACCTAATCCGACTGGGCTTCAGCTACGCTTCTGGGTCTCCAGCTTCTAGTCGCCAGGCTTGCTCTTAGTCGCATTCCAGTCACTGTCCTGCAGTCCCACTCGCAAGGCACTTGGCCCAGTCAAAACATCCTACTGGGCATACCCCATTCGGCATATCCCCATCAAGTATCCAACGAAGATCCCTTCTTGAGCTCGAGACTCAAACTTTGACAAGCGGACACCCTTCTTGAGAATGAAACATCTACAACCAAACACCCAGAAGTATTTGACATTGGTATTGTGTCTGGTGGGAATCTCATATGGAGTCTTGTTCTTCTTGAATAGGTAGAGGCGATTGGTGGCATGGTAAGCGGTAGAGATGGCTTCATCCCAAAAGTTGTATGGTGACTTGAATTCCACCAACATGGTCCGGGTTGCATCCATCAAAGTGTGGTTCTTCCTCTCGGCAACACCATTTTGTTGAGGGGTATAAGGAGTTGAGTATTGATGCTTGATCCCCTCATCACTACGGAATTCATACAAGGTGTAGTTCTTGAACTTGGTCCCATTGTCACTCCGTATGGTAAGGATTGTAGCATTGTGTTTCCATTGAACTTGATTAGCAAAGTCAATGACGGTTTGTTGAGTCTCGCTCTTGTATTTGAAGAAGTAGACCCATGTGTATCTTGAGAAGTCATCTACAATCACCAAGCAATACTTACTCCCTCCAAGACTATCATGAGAAGGGGGCCCAAAGAGATCCATGTGAAGAAGTTCCAAGCACCGCTCAGTGGTTATTTGATTGAGGATCTTATGAGGCTTCTCATGCATCTTTCCTTCAATACAAGACTTGCACACACAATCTTGAGCAAAGGAAATGTCTTTTAGTCCAAGGATGTGCCCCCCGTATAGATACTTTGCAAAGACTTCATGTTGCCGAGCGGTGATGCCACAACCAGCCCACGTCGGCTTTCGCATAGAGGCATATAACATGTGTAGAGGGCTTTCCGGAGAAATCCACCACATACAAGTCATGCTATACATATCTAACAAAAGTCACCATGAGAGTCTTGCTCTACATGAGGACCATAGAATGCTCATTAAAGAAGGACAAAAGACCCATAATGGCTAAAGCACGAACGGAAAGGAGATTATACCCAAGGGTTTTGACAAGCATGACATTAACCAAGGAAACATCCGAGGTTACTACCACCTTACCAAAACCCAATACATGAGAACTTGTTTTATCACCGTAGGAGACCATAGTATTGGCAAAATTAGGCTTAATCTCCAACATGATAGACTTGCTTCCGGTCATATTGCTTGTAGCTCCACTATCAAGCACCCATTTAGATCCACCGGAAGCAAAGTCCTACAAGAAAATCAAGTTGTGGTTTTAGGTACCCATATTTCAATGGGTCCCCTTTTGTTAGTCACAAGGGTCTTTGGTACTCAAATAGTCCAATGATAATCATGAGTATAATAAGTGCCAATGTATTTTGCATACACATGACCATCAAAAGATCTGCAAAAATGTAGGAAGGGTTGTTCTTCCTGGCAAAGTTATCACTTTGCACAAAGGTAGAACCATAAGCGGGTCCTTGAGCAAAGCTCTGTTTCTTCTTCTTTTTCTTGTTCTTCTTCTTGGGCCTAGGGGTGTACCCAATACGCTTCTTGTCAACTTGCCCTTTTGAAAGTTGTTCTTTAAACTCCTTGTTTTCCTCAACAAGATTCACATGCTTGAAACAAGGGTTAGAATAACAAGGCAAATGTATAGTAGGCATAGCGGAAGACTTTGATTATTCATTGTTCAATTGAGTTTGAAGTTTCTCATGAGCCTCAAAAACACTTGATAATTTGCTCTCCAAGGCGTGATGTTCCTCTTTGAGTTTCTCAAAGTCCTTTAGACATTCATGACCAACACCAAACTCAACCTTTTCATTTTTAAGGGCATTCAATGAAGCAAGATCATGATCTCATTCTTTAACAAGTTGAGACATGGAGGCATGATACATTGCAAACGTATCTACAATTTTTGATGTTCCATGCTTGTTTTATATCTACTTTGCTTTGCTTTGTCAATACTTTGGAGTATTTTTATACACTTTCTGGGACTAACCTATTAACAAGATGCCACAGTGCCAGCTGCCTGTTTTCAGCTGTTTTGTTTCCACGAAACTCAGAAAATGAATATTCTCGGAATTGGACGGGGCAAAAGCCAAAGTTGATATTTTACCAGAAGACTCATGGAGCCAAAAGACGAGACGGAGGGGGCCACAGGGCGGCCACACCACCCCTTGGCGCGGGCAGCCCTAGGTCGTGCCAAGGCATGGTGTGGGCCCCCTGGCCGGCCACCGACCTTGCCCCTTCACCTATAAGAAGCCCCCAATGCAAAAAACCTAAATCGACCAGCCTCCAGCCACGAAAAGTTCCGCAGCGCTGCCGCCACCAAAGGGGAGATTCGGGGGATAGAAAGTCTCTGTTCCGGCACCCTGCTGGGACGGGGAATTGCCCCCGGAGTCATCTCCATCGATCTCCACCACCATCTCCATCGCTGTTGCTGATTCCCATGATGATGAGGGAGTAGTTCTTCCTCGAGGCTAAGGGTTCTATCGGTAGCTATGTGTTCATATCTCTCTCTATGAATGATCATATTGTTATCATGAACTTTGTAATCAAGTAGATCTACCTTGCTACTCAAGTGATTTAATAGATCTCTGCTCTCCCCATGTGTGTGAAAGTGACAGCGTGCACACTGTGGTGGCACTTAGGCTAGAGATTACAAATACTTGTCATGAGTTATATTTTGAGTTGGATGTTTCTATGAAATTGTGGTGTTTGTTGGAACCATCTAGAGCTCAAGGTGACTGTGTGGGGTTATCTAGATGGGAAAAGCGGGCTTTGAGGTGTGCTGTTATAGCCCTACCATGGATTAGAGTGTCCAACTGGAGAGTAGTTCAGAGTAGTATCATAAAGAGAAGATGTTTATATGAGAGTGTTCACTAGTAAAAGTATGATCCCTAGGCCTTGTTTCTAAGCATTGAAACACCGTTTTCAACTAGATCTGTTACATGTTTGCTTGCTTACATCTTTATTTCAATATTGCCTTTAGTCTCTTCCACGCCATCAAGCTATTTTCTGGCACCATTACCACTTATAATTATCCATACCACTTGTATTTCACTATCTATTAGATGAACTAGTGCACCTATACACTTGACAAGTGTATTGGGTCTGTTGGGGATACAAGAGACTTCTTGTATCTTGATTGCAGGGTTGCTTGAGAGGGATACCTTTGACCACTTCCTCCATGAGTTCGATAAACCTTGGGTGATCCACTTAAAGGAAAACTTGTTGTTGTTCTACAAACTTCTGCACTTGGAGGCCCAACAATTGTCTACAAGAATAGAAGTGCATAAATATCAAGCTATTTTCTGGCGCCGTTACCGGGGAGGTAAGGTAAAAGGTACTCACATCCTCCGGTGTGAGTGCTCGAAGTTATTTCCTTTAGATTCTGCAATTATATCTTTTTGTTTCTTGTTTTTATTTTCACTAGTTAGGCTTAATGCAAAAACAACAAAAAAATAGAGAGCTTTATAGTATTTATCTTGAGTTAGGACATGAAGTGTTTGAAGAGAAAATTTAAAAACCTATGGAACTTTATTTGCATGCTAATAGCAATGTTGTTAGTATGAATTCTTTGGACACCATTATTGCTAATGCTATGGAAAAGTCTAAGCTTGGGGAAGCTAGTTTTTATGAAAATGATCTTTTTAGTTCCCAGCTTTGGAAGATAGCTATTCTATTGCTTATGATGATACCAAACCTCCAATATATGATGATTACAATGATGAATATGATATTTTCAGTCCACCTACTATTGAGGAGGAAATTAATTATGACTACAATATGCCTCCTATATTTGATGATTATGGTGATGAGAATAATAATGATAGCTATTTTGTAGAATTTTCTCCCACTACAATTAATAAGAATGACTATTCTTATGTGGAGAGTAATAATTATTATATGCATGTGGCTCATGATAAGAATGTTTTATGTGATAGTTATATTGTTAATTTTATTCATGATGCTACTGAAAGTTATTATGAGAGAGGGAAACATGGTTTTATGCATCTCAATAATATTAAGTTTCCCCTCTTTATGTTGGAAGTCTTGAAGTTGCACTTGTTTTGCTTTCCTATGCTTGTTGCTTTGTGCTTTCATGACTTGTTTCTTTACAAGATTCCTATGCATAGGAAGTGGGTTAGAATTAAATGTGTTTTGAATTTTCTTCTTGATGCTCTCTTTTACTTCAATTCAAATTTCTTATGTGAGCATCTTCTCAAACTATCAAGCCTAACTTAAAGGTGTTAAAGAAAAGTACTTATTGAGAGATAACCCAAAAGTTTTAGTTGAGTCTTGGAAGTTATTACCTCTGTAATAACCTCTCCTTATCCTTGATGACCCACAAGTATAGGGGGTGTATCGCAGTATTTTCGAGGGAAGTGAAACCCAATTTATTGATTAGACACAAGGGGAGCCAAAGAGTATTTATAAGCCTTAACAACTGAGTTGTCAGTTCAGATGCACCTGGAAACAATCTTGCTCACAGCAGTTTATCAGTAGCAACAGTTTTGTAGTAGGAATAACAAAGTAACGGCAGTAGTAAAGCAAAGACACTAGTAACAAAAGCAGTAACAGTGGGATTCGAGTGCGGTAGGCATAGAGATGGATGGACGGGCGTTGCATGGACAAGAAAATTCAAATAGCAATCAGAACATAGGGCAATTGCAGATAAATAAGATAAAGCATCCAAGTACTAGATAATCCTAGGCATGTGTTCCATATATAGTCATACGTGCTCGCAATGAGAACTTGCACAACATCTTTTGTCCTGCCGGCCCGTTTCCAGCGGGGCCTCTAGGGAACTACTGGCAATTAAGGTGCTCCTTTTAATAGAGCACCGGAGCAAAGCATTAACACTCCATGAACACATGTGATCCTCACATCAAAGCCATTCCCTTCCGGTTATCCCGATTTACATCACGGGGCCATAGGTTCCGGATAACAACGTGTGTATACAACTTGCAGATAAGACCAAAAACAATACTATCATAATGAATCAATAACATGTTCAGATCTGAAATCATGGCACTCGGGCCCTAGTGACAAGCATTAAGCACAACAAGTCGCAACAAAGTCATAAAGCACTAATAAAAGATACTAGGCACCATGCCCTAACAATCTGATGCCATTACATGAACGATCTCATCCAATCCCTACCATCCCCATAGCCTACAGCGGGGGATTACTCACTCATAGATGGGGGAAACATGGATGGTCGATGGAGAAGCGATGGTGATGATCTCCTCCAATTCCCCGTCCCGGCAGGGTGCCAGAACGGAGTTTCTGGTGTTGTTTCGTGCAATCTGGTGGTGACGGTGGAGCGGAACTCCTTCTGGAAAAACATCGAACCCCCCGAAGTGTTTAGGTCACAAGGCTTCTTATAGGCGAAGAGGGAGACCGAAGGGGTGCCTGGGGCCACCACACCATGCCCAGGCCTAGCCTCACTGGGGTGTGGCCAGCCCCTGACCCTCCTCCGTCTCGTATTCTGGCTCCTGGAGTCTTCTGGAAAAATAGGCACTTTGGTTTTTGTCCTGTCCAATTCCGAGAATATTCATTTTCTGACTTTCCTGGAACCAAAAACAGCAGAAAACAGGCAGCTGGCACTGTGGCTCTTGTTAATAGGTTAGTCCAAGAAATCATATGAAAAGTACTCCAAAGTGTTTACAAAACACAAGAAAGTGGATAAAACCAAGCATGGAGCATCAAAATTATAGATACATTTGCAATGTATCAACATCACCAAGCTTAACTCCTGCTCGTCCTCGAGTACGTAAGTGATAAAAAGAAAGAATAATTTTTGAGGTGACATGCACCATCAAAGATTTGACCAAAGTATTTGTAAACATTCAAAGCTGGGATCATAGTACTTCAATCATAACATGAAAGACAAAGTTCTAGCAATAAGACAAAGAGACTATGATGCAACATGAAAAGGCACAAACAAAAGATTCATGAATAATAATGCCTTGCAAGACGTTTGTTTGTTTCACATAAAGAAAACATAGCATAGTGGCATTCAGCTTGTCCCTCATAGAGTAGCAAACATAAATGTATAGGACACCTTCAAAGTTCATAAGAGTGACTAGATACAATAGTTTAAAACAAGAAATATCAAGTTATGCATCAATCAACAAGTCTTGGGACAATGCACGTCGAACTAAGAATGGCCACTATGCTCTCAAGAAAGTGCTCATAGAATGTGTGGAGACTCAACAAGGAAATGAAAAGGTTTTGAAAAGTTTGAAAGGCTTCCAAATGTTGAAAGTATGGTACTCGTTAGCTTTGAGCTCTCATTGCCCCTATCATAGGCATCTTTAATGTGGTTAAGGTGAAAGTGACCCAACTAAAAGGATGTGCTTGACAAGTTATAAATCGAAGTCTCATGCCCCTTACTTACGAAGACCGATCCTCGTGCTACTCAACTTTAGTCAGAAGTAAGCTCTTGTCATTTTAAGTATATACGTATCATAGAGAACCGCCAACGGGGTACCCCTTGCACATGACACGGGAGCTATCCCATAATCAAAATACAAGGCAAGCAGACAATGAGCATCTCGGCGATCTTTTTATTTAGTATGTGCATAGATTTTTATTGAGGATGCTTCATAGAATGCTCATTATGGTTATGCTGCAAGTTTCCACCATGGTTAGGCATAGCTTAGGCTAGCGGCCTAGGTGTTTCTCTAACATACATACAAACTCCATGATCTTACAAGTTCCACTTTTATTTCACACCGTCGGGATCCATAAGCAAAAGAACATGATATCAACGAGGTACTAAGTACCTATGAAGTGTTGAAGGCGGTCCCCATGATACATGGTTCTGCTAACTTCAACTCATAAAGCACAAGCATATGCGCAACAAAGAAGGACTCAATGGTTCAGGTTTATTTAGTGCAAGAAAATAAAGTGTGCCATCAAGTTTGTGAGAGCTTTACTAACTAACTTTCCCATAACAAGCAAACATTTTATTCGAAAGAAAACAAGGCATATTGAATATGCATGGAAGTATAAAATGATGCTAATAGGTAGGTATGGTGGACACTTTGGCAATATTTGGTTTAGGGAGTTGGAAACATGAGTAAAACATACTCAGTGTAAGTGAAGGCTAGCAATAGTAAGGGAGCGACAAACGAGAGAGCAATAATGGCCATAATCATGCAGAGCGACAAAACATCATTGATCAAAGCATAAAGTGATACTACAAGTTGAAAACTAAAGGATCATAAAGGCTTATGGTGACTTGGTATAGTCATAAAATGGTGTGAGCATGTGCCAAGTCAACCCAAATAAAGCATCAAAGGAGAATACCACAATACTATTATTTAATATCCTAAAACAACGCATGATTCATCCAGGGCACATTAAGCAATCTCAATTGTTTATAACAAGTCATGCTACAGAAAAGAATACTAAGCATAAAGCCAAAACAATATCAAGCATGATATGACAAAGCATAGGCCACAGTCAAAAACAAGCTCTCTTTACCACTTAAGCATGAGCTTTCCTACTCTTTTCCAATCCAAACCAGACTATTTGAACACCAATATATGAAAGAGGGGGTCCAACCATTTTATTCAGAAAACTAAGAAAACAAAGCAAACGAAAAACAAAAACAAAAACAAAAAATAAGACGCTCTAAGAACAACACAACTGTGCATGAAACAATAAAAATGAAGTGTTTGGAAGAAACCTGGGATTTTTATTGATGAAGAAGGGGATGCCTTGGGCATACCCAAGCTTTGACGCTTGAACTTCTTGGATATTTCTTGGGGTGACACGCGTGGAATCCCCAAGATTGAGCTTTAGTCCATCCTTCATCTCATTACTCATTCCTTCCATACACCTGAAATTTTTCCTTCATACAAAACTTCACACAATCTTTATTAGCAACATTAGTGTATTCAAGATAAATAAGTCTTAAGGTTCAGTTATAACACCAAATAAACTTCCAATAGAACACTAGATACTGTAGAACTTCCCTCAAAAATCTCAATTCCCTAAAAGAACTAAAAAAGGAACCAACAAGAAGCAAATGCAGAAAATGGCAGAAATCTGTCAAAACAGACCAGCAGGTAAAGACGAATTTTTTCGAAGACCTTCTGTTGCTAAAATCAAAAAGTGTTGAACTAACTAAAGTTAGATAACTACCTGGGGCAGAAGCACAAAAATTCACGCCTCAAAAAGACGTTCAGAGATTTTACACGAATTTTTACGGTGAAGCACAGAAATCTGTTTCGGGACAGCAACTTTCCCAATCATTACTTCTCTCTCATTAGAGGTTACTCTTGGCACAAAAAGCAAATAAAAAGGATAAAGAGCGGTTATTACAGAAGTAATAACTTCCAAGACTCAACTAAAACTTTTGGGTTATCTTCCAATAAGTACTTTTCTTTAACGCCTTTAAGTTAGGCATAAGCAAAAACTAGAATGGATAGAATAGAGGTAAGCGGAGATAATCATGGTGAAAACATTGTTTTATTCAATGAAATCCTTTTGTTAACAAGGTTGATCAGGTCTTGTTACCAAAAAAAATTCATATGAGACAAAACTTTGTATTCCACTAATGATTATGTTACCTCAACCTTGATAGCAATGGTCCCAATCATAATAGTTTCAAATTTTTCTCTTGGTATGGGACAATATATTTCTCCAACTTGAATGCCCTCAACATGTTCAATTGAATTCAAAACCATAACTTTATCAATCTTTTTGGGGAAATAGATAGTATGTTCCTTGTCATTGACATTGAAGGTCACCTTCCCTTGATTACAATTAATAACAGCTCCTGCAGTATTTAAGAAAAGGTCTCCGAAGAATAGTAGACATATTATCATCTTCAGGCATAATAGTTTGAGAGGATGCTCTCATAAGAAATAAGAGTTGAAGTAAAAGAGAGCATCAAGAAGCAAATTCAAAATACATTTAAGTCTAACCCACTTCCTATGCATAGGAATCATGTATGCAAATAAATTCGCAAAGAACAAAGTGATGGGCATAGGAAGATAAAACAAGAGTGACTTCAAAACTTTCAGCACATAGAGAGGTGTTTCAATACCAGGAAAACTTCTAACACCATATTTTCCTCTCTCAAAATAATTTTCAGTAGCCTCATGAATAAACTCAACAATATAACTATCACATAAAGCATGCTTTTCATGATCTACAAGCACTGGATCTTTATCATAAACATCTTCAAAAGAATCCTCAGGAACATAGCATTCGTCCTTCTTTAGTAAGCATGGAGGACAATCAAATAATGTAAGGGATAAAGAGTTACTCTCATTAGAAGGTAGGCATGGGTAGCTAATCCATTCTTCCTCCTTTTGTTCATCACTCTCCTCCTCTTTTTCATCTAATGAGATTTCAGGTTCATCAATTTCTTCTTCCATAGGATCCTGCAAGGCATTACTCTCTTCCATTTGTGGAAAGCATCTATTAAAATATTCAAGGATATAGCCATTTTCATCCTTGTAATTATCAAAGCAGAATTTAAGTATACCATAAACCTCATATTTGTAAGGTGAATCATCAATATTTTCAAGCAAACTAGCAAGTTCAAAAGCACCCTTCCAAGCAATAAATTCTTCAATTTGTTCCGCATCATAAAAGTCATAAATTCCTTTAGCGTAGGAAGATATGGTATCATTATCACTATACTCACATTGAAAAGGGAGGTGTTTATACCTCTTTCTGCAACAAGACTCATCACAGCAATAAGTAACATTATAAGTAGAGCACATGTTTCTAGCAATGGTATACAATCTATCAATTTGTTCCCATAAGTGTTTCCCTTTTTGTGACAAGCGGTGTTCCTTATAATAATATTTTTGATATTCCGTGAACCCACCTTGCCAATAAGCTTCAGTTTCAAAGAAACCAACCATTGACAACAAGCATGATAAAGCAAGACAATAATGAAGGGTTTCGCGGCATAGTAAATCAAAATTTTCTACGGAAGCGAACAGAGGGAAAGCCAAGATCTAATCTAGGAGATGCAAACAACGAGAGAGATTGGATTAGATCTTCATACCCTTGAAGATTCAAGACATGAACGCTCATTTGAACGTGGGTGATGTAGTCGTACTCGCTTCTCCTCCTCGCGATCCGATCCGATCTAGCACCACAAGTGGCGGTGCCTCCGTGAGATGCACACGTGCAGCACCTCGACGTCTCCTCCTTCCTCGTACCAGAAAGTAGGGTGGAGAGATAGATTGGATCTACAACACGACGGCGTGGTGTATATGGTGGAGAATTTCGAAGACGGCTCCGCCGCAAAACAATGGGAGGGAGAGAGGAAGGCAGCAGGGCTACTAGGGCTTGAGGAGATGTGTAGGTTGGGGGAGGCGCACCAGCCCTCTATATATAGAGGGGTGCGCCAGCCCTGCCCATCCTCCAAGCCTATCTCTAGTTTAAACGATTTAAACTCTCCTTCTAGAAACCCTATCTTATCTCTAGTTTAAACGATTTAAACTTATCTAGGATCGGCTGGGCCCTATGGGGTTTGTGCCCTGGCCCAATGCGCCAGGACACTCCCTCATAGGCCCATGCCCTCCCGGAAGATGGGGCCACGTTGGTCCCCTTCCGAAGGTTCTAGAAGCTTCGCATACACCGATTAATCCGGAACAATTCAACTCCAAAATCGCTGCCTTATATGAATCTTATTCTCCGCACCACTTGAACCTCTCGTGATGTCCCGGATCCCATCCGAGACCAACAAAAAATTCATAAACCAATTATCCAATCTATCCTAGCGCCGAGACACGTTATGTGTGACCTCGCTGGTTCGAGAATATGCGCATACATGATCTTCTATCAATAATCAACAGCGGGGTCTGGGCACCCATATTGACTCCCACACATTCATAGATGATCATATCGGATGAACCACGATGCCAGGATTCAATCAATCCCATATATATATTCCCTTCGTCTCGCGATATTTTACTTGCCCGAGATTCGATCGTCGGTATCGGCATACCTAGTTCAATCTCGCTCACGAAGTACTTTACTGCTTCAGTAATCCGATATCACTTTGTGATTAACTCCTTAACCACATGCTTGCAAGCGTGTTGATATCGACACGAGTGGGCCCAAGTATATCTCTCCGACTTGGGAGGGACAAATCCCATCTCGATACATACAACCCAATGATACTTTCCGATTACCCGAGAGACACCTTTATGATCACCCTCTCATAGGATGACGCTTTGATGACCTCAAAGCTTTCTTCCGATACTGTGGAGTTTTATTATATCATGGTCTAATGAATACAATATTTGACATAAGAAAACTTCGAATAGAATAACAAGATGACACGATCTAATTGCTTCGCTTAGTTTGGGTCTATCCACCATATCATTCTCCAATGATATGATCTCATTATCAATTGACAACTCATGTCTATGGTTAGGAAACCTTAACCATCATTGATCAATGAGCTAGTCCATAGAGGCGTACTAGGGACTCGGTGTTGTTCACAAACAACAGAAGTATTAAAGTTTCCGCTAATACAATTCTAGCATGGAATATAAACTTTATCATGAACAAGAATTATAATAATAACATCTTTATTATTGCCTCTAGGGCATAATTCCAACAGTCTCCCACTTGCACTCGAGTCAATAATCTAGTTTACATCTGGCAGCAATCTCACACCCATGGCAATCGAGGTGCTGATCATGTTTTACACGTGGAAGAGGTTTAGTCAATGGATCTGCGACATTCGATATGTATGTACTTTGCTAATCTTCAGATCTCCATCTGCTATATAATCTCGGATTATATGAAACTTGCTGTTGCTATGCTTGGTCTTTGGATGATATCTTGGTTCCTTAGCTAGTGCTATGGCGCCAGTGTTGTCACACAATATCTCCAAAGTGGGTCCAATGCACTTGAACCATGCCAAGCTCAAGGATGAAGTTTCGATCCAAACTCCTTCACTTGACGCTTCGGCAGCCATGTATTCCGCTTTCATCAGAGATCCCGCGATCACGATTTGCTTGCAGCTTCTCCAGCTCACAGCCTCCTCCATTCAAAATATACACGTATCCGTCGAGATTTAGAATCATCCTTGTCGGTGTCGAAACTAGCATCGACGTAACCTTTTACGACGATTTGTTCATCACCCCCATAGACTAAGAACATTTCTTTAGTCCTATTTAGGTACTTTAGGATGTTCTTCACGGCTGTCCAAAGGTTCCACTCGATCACTTTGATATCGCTTTCGTCAAACTAAGAGCATTGGACACATCCGTCTAGTACACTGATGGCATACATGATGGAACCTATGGCCGAGGCATAAGGCACTTTGCTCATAGCTTCCCTATCATTTATCGTAGTGGACACCGAGCCTTGCTCAATATCTTACCTGACAACATAGGCACTGAACCTTTCAATGCCTTATCCATTCTGAACCTTTTCTGAACTTTGTCTAGGTATGTACTTTGGCTTAAAGCTATCAGGCGTCTTTGTCTATCTCTATAGATTTTGATGCCCAATATATAAGCAGCTTCACCTAGGTCTTTCATTGAAAAACACTTGTTCAAATAACTCTTCACATCGTTAAGCATGTTGATGTCATTTCCAATAATCAATATGTCATCCACATATAGTACCGTAAACGCCACCGAGCTCCCACTCACTTTCTTGTAGATGAAAGCTTCGTAGCAATTTGGAACAAATCCAAAGCTCTTGATCACTTGATCAAAACAAAGGTTCCAACTCCGAGATGCTTGCCTCAGTCCATAAATGGAACGCTGAAGTTTGCATACTTTATCAGCATCCTTAGGATCGACAAAACCTTCGGGTTGCATCATATACAACTCTTCATCAATGTTGCCATTGAGGAAAGCAGTCTTGACATCCATTTGCCATATTTCATAATCATGAAACAGCAATTGCTAATAAAATCCGAATGGACTTAAACATCGCCACGGAGAGAAAGTCTCATCGTAGTCAACACCTTGAACTTGTCGAAAACCTTTTGCAACAAGCCGCTTTTATAGACGGTAACATTACCATCCGCTATCCGCTTTTCTTCTTGAAGATCCATTTGCACTCAACGGCCTTTCGTCGCTAGGAGGGTCCACCAAAGTCCATACTTGGTTTTCGCTCATGGATCCCAATGGATTTCATGGCTTCTAGCCATTTCTCGTAGTCCGGGCTCATCATCGCTTCCTCATAGTTCGAGGTTCACCGCCTTCTACTAACAAGACAACCAAGACAGGTTGCCGCACCACTCAGAGGGGCACGCGACTTTGTCGACCTGCAACGCTCAAGAGCAAAGATCGTCCAAGCTTCATGATCCTTGTCATTAGCTTCCTCTATTGTTGGTGCAGCGTAATCGAACAATTTCAGGTGCTGCGCTACTCTCCAATTCAAGAGAAGGTTCAATAACCTCGCCTAGCTCTACTTTCCTCCCACTCACTTCTTTCGAGAGAAACTCCTTCTCAAGAAAGGAACCGTTCTTGCGACAAACACTTTGCCTTCGGTTCTATGATAGAAGGTATACCCAATAGTTTCCTTAGGGTATCCTATGAAGACGCATTCGCTTTGGGTTCGAGCTTGTCCGCATCAACTTCGACGAAGCTTCGTGATCCCCAAACTTTAAGAAATGACAACTTAGGTTTAGCACCAAACCATAGTTCATACGGTGTCGTCTCAACGGATTTAGATGGAGCCCTATTTAAAGTGAATGCAGCGGTTTCTAATGCATAACCCCAAAATGATAACGGCAAATCAGTAAGAGACATCATTGATCGGACCATATCTAACAGGTTCGAGTCCGCTGCTCAGACACACCATTGCTACTGTGGTGTTCCGTGGCGTGAGTTGTGAAACGATTCCACTTGCTTTGAGATGCGTGAGAAAATCATAACTCAAATATTCGCCTCACGATCGGATCGTAGAAACTTAATCTTCATTATGATGGTTCTCCACTTCATTCTGAAATTCTTTGAACTTTTCAAATGTTTCAGATTTATGTTTCATTAAATAGATATACCCATATCTACTTAAGTCATCGGTAAAAGTGAGAAAATAGCGATATCCACCACGCCATTTAAACACTCATCGGTCCGCATACATCGGTATGTATGATTTCCAACAAGTCCGTTGCTCGCTCCATCATACCGGAGAACGGTGTTTTGATCATCTTGCCCATGAGGCATGGTTCGCATGTGTCAAATGATTCAAAATCAAGAGACTCCAAAAGTCCATCAGAATGGAGTTTCTTCATGCGCTTTACACCAATATGACCTAGACGACAGTGCCACAAATAAGTAGTATTATCACTATCTACTTTGCATCTCTTAGCCTCAATGTTATGGATGTGTGTTTCATCCCTTTCGAGATTTAGAAGAAATAAACCACTCACAAGAGGTGCATGACCATAAAAGATGTTACTCATATAAATAGAACAACCATTATTCTCCGATTTAAATGAATAACCGTCTTGCAATAAACACGATCCAGAAATAATGTTCATGCTCAACGCAGTCACATAATAACATTTATTAAGGTTTAAAACTAATCCCGAAGGTAAAACTAAGGAGAGCGTGCCGACGGCCATCACATCAACTCTTGATCCGTTGCCAACGCGCATCGTCACCTCATCCCTCGCAAGCCGCCGTCTATTCCGCAGCTCCTGTTTCGAGTTACAAATATTAGCAATTGAACCGGTATCAAATACCCAGGCACTACAACGAGGGCTAGTAAGGAAAACATCAATAACATGTATATCAAATATACCTTTGATGGTGCCAGCCTTCTTGTTCGCTAAGTACTTCGGATAGTTGCGCTTCCAGTGACCCTTGTCCTTGCAATAGAAGCACTCAGTTTCCAGCTTGGGACCAGACCTGAGCTTCTTCTCAGCAGGGGCATTGCGCTTGCCGCCGCCCTTCTTGAAGGGCTTCTTTGCACCTTTACCTTTCTTAAAGGAGGGCTTGTTGACCATCAACACATGATTATCCTTCTTGATGTCCACCTCGTAGCCTTCACTTTCATGAAGAGCTCGGTGATCGATCGCTGGAACCAATCTGATTATGAGTCACTACAAAACTTTTGTAGCCGGGAGGGAGTGATTGCAGAACTCGTCAATCTTGAGCTCCTCTCGGAATCTTGCAGTCCAGCTTGCTCAGCGTTGAGTGTAGCCCGACATCTTAATGGCGTGCTCACTAACGGAACTCCTTCCTCCATCTTGCGCTTAAAGAACTTCGGAGATCTCATATCTCTTTAACGGGCCTGAGTCTGAAACATGGTTTTCAACTCTTCGAGAATCTCAAAGGGCCCGGGATAGTTTTCAAAACGATTTTGAAGTTCCGGTTCCATAGCAAACAACATGGTGCTCTTAATCACACCATAATCATCTTTGCGTGACTGATAGACAGCTTTCTTATCAGCCGTGCGATTCAGGGCGTCACCTAACGCTTTCTCAAGGACATAGTCCTTTTGACCGCCAGATAGAATGATTCTTAGATTGCGGAACCAATTGGTGAAGTTAGACCCATTGTTTCTAAGCTTTTATTTCTCAGCAAAAACGTTGAAGTTGAAGTTGGACTTGGCCATGTGATCTACAGTATTAGCAAGTACAATTTAGACTATGTTCATGATAAATAGTTCAACTTAATCAAATTACTAGATGAACTCCCACTAAATTCAACATCCCTCAAGTTGTTTAGTGAACACGATCCAAATTCACCACACCTAATCCGATCTTCACGAGAAGAGATGTGGTTTCAATGGTGGACAACGAAGTGTCGATCATATCATTCATATGACTCATGCTTAACCTTTCGGTTCTTGTGTTCCGAGGCCATGTTTGTACATGCTAGGCTCGTCAAGCTAGACCCAAGTATTTCCGCGTGTGCAAAACTGGCTTGCACCCGTTGTATGTGAGCGTAGAGTCTATAGCACCCGATCATCACGTGATGCTTGGACACGACGAACTTCATAGCGGTGCATACTTGGGGAGAACACAGTTTTATCTTGATCTTTAAGTGAGGAATCATCTTATAATGCTATCGTCGCGATCTAAGCATAATAAGATACATAAAAGGATAAACATCACATGCATATAACTTTATGTGACATGGTATAGCCAATCTTCACGCAATGATCTCCATCTTGTGCGTGCCGGCATGATCTCCATCACTCCACCATGATTGCCTCCACCATGAATAGCAACTACAACTATTGCTAACTACTTAGCGATAAAGTAAAGCTATTACATGGCGTATAAGAAGTTGACTCGCAGGTCATACACAATTATAAAGACAACCATATGGCTCCTGCCGGTTGTGTACTCATCGACATGCAAGTCGTGAAACATTACAAAACATGATCATCGCATACATTATACACATCACATCTTGGGCCATACCATATCACAGAAAACACTCCCTGCAAAAACAAGTTAGACGCCTCTACTTTGTTGTTGCATGTTTTACGTGGCTTATGGGAGTAGATGCTTAGAACGATTCTTACCTACGGAAAGCCACAACGGTGATATTATGGTTGCCAAACTCCGGTGTTAATCCCATGACTACTATAGTGAGAGAAACTGACATCCACCAGCCGCATGTGTGGAACAAGCCACACGTCAAGTGCGGAGCCGGTCTCGCGAACGACGTCGCGTAAGGTTGGCCTGGACCGCTTCAATCTCACTATCCCGCGTCATAAGAAGAACACAAACAAGAGGCTTGCAACAGAAAACATCAACGCCTGCAACAACCATGTTGTGTTCTACTCGTGAATCACATCTACGCATAGATCTAGCTCTGATACCACTGAAGGGTTTCGCGGCATAGTAAATCAAAATTTTCTCACAGGCGAGAGGAAAGCCAAGATCTAATCTAGGAGATGCAAACAACGAGAGAGATTGGATTAGATCTTCATACCCTTGAAGATTCGCACAGCGGAACGTTCGTCGGAACGTGGGTGATGTAGTCGTACTCGCTTCTCCTCCTCGTGATCCGATCCGATCTAGCACCACAAGTGGCGGTGCCTCCGTGAGATGCACACGTGCAGCACCTCGACGTCTCCTCCTTCCTCGGACCAGCAAGTAGGGTGTATAGATAGATTGGATCTACAACACGACGGCGTGGTGTATATGGTGGAGAATTTCTGCAGCAGGGCTTCGCCTGCAAACAGTCGGGAGGGAGAGAGGAAGGCAGCAGGGCTACTAGGGCTTGGAGGGAGATGTGTAGGTTGGGGGGAGGGGGCGCACCCCCTCTATATATAGAGGGGGTGCGGCCAGCCCTTGCCCATCCTCCAAGCCTATCTCTAGTTTAAACGATTTAAACTCTCCCTTCTAGAAACCCTATCTTATCTCTAGTTTAAATGATTTAAACTTATCTAGGATCGGCTGGGCCCTATGGGGCCTTGTGCCCCTGGCCCAATGCGGCCAGGACACTCCCTCATAGGCCCATGCCCCCTCCCGGAAGATGGGGCCACGTTGGTCCCCTTCCGGAAGGTTCTAGAAGCTTAGACAATACCGATTAATCGGAACAATTCCGAACTCCAAAACTGCCTTTGCCTTATATGAATCTTATTCTCCAGACCACTCTGGAACCTCTCGTGATGTCCCGGATCCCATCCGAGACTACGAAAAAAAATTCATAAACCAATTATCCAATCTATCCTTGCGTCGAGACACGTTAGTGTGTGACCTGAGTTCGAGAATATGCAGACATGATCTTCTATCAATAATCAACAGCGGGTGCAGGCACCCATATTGACTCCACACATTCATCGATGATCATATCGGATGAACCACGATGCCAGATTCAATCAATCCCATATATATATTCCCTTCGTCTCGCGATATTTTACTTGCCGAGATTCGATCGTCGGTATCGTCATACCTAGTTCAATCTCGTTCACGACAAGTACTTTACTGCTCCGTAATCCGATATCACTTTGTGATTAACTCCTTAACCACATGCTTGCAAGCGGTGTTGATATCGATTACGAGTGGGCCAGTATATCTCTCCGACTTGGGAGGGACAAATCCCATCTCGATACATACAACCCAACAGATACTTTCCGATAACCTGAGAGACACCTTTATGATCACCCTCTCATAGGATGACGTTTGATGACCTCAAAGCTTTCTTCCGATACCAGGGAGTTGTATTATCTCATGGTCTAAGGAATACAATATTTGACATAAGAAAAACTTCGCAAAGACGAACACGATGACACGATCTAATTGCTTCGCTTAGTTTGGGTCTATCCACCATATCATTCTCCAATGATATGATCTCATTATCAATTGACAACTCATGTCTATGGTTAGGAAACCTTAACCATCATTGATCAATGAGCTAGTCCATAGAGGCGTACTAGGGACACGGTGTTGTTCACAAACCACACAAGTATTAAAGTTTCCGCTTAATACAATTCTAGCATGGAATATAAACTTTAACATGAACAAGAATTATAATAATAACATCTTTATTATTGCCTCTAGGGCATAATTCCAACAAATAACAGACCAATGAAAATAACAACTAGAGTAGGAACTAAATTTTTTTTTGTATTTTTGGATAAAGAAACAAGCAAACAAGGAGAAAATAAACTTAGCTTGAACAATAGTGAATCCAAGTGGACTTGATAAATAAAGCTATGCTCCCCGGTAACGGTGCCAGAAAATAGTCTTGATGACCCACAAGTATAGGGGCTGTATCGCAGTATTTTCGAGGGAAGTGAAACCCAATTTATTGATTCGACACAAGGGGATCCAAAGAGTATTTATAAGCCTTAACAACTGAGTTGTCAGTTCCGCTGCACCTGGAAACAGTCTTGCTCACAGCAGTTTATCAGTAGCAACAGTTTTGTAGTAGGAATAACAAAGCAACGGCAGTAGTAAAGCAAAGACAGTAGTAACAAAAGCAGTAACAGTGGGATTCAGGTGCGGTAGGCATAGGGATGGATGGACGGGCGTTGCATGGACAAGACAATTCAAATAGCAATCAGAACATAGGGCAATTGCAGATAAATAAGATAAAGCATCCAAGTACTAGATAATCCTAGGCATGTGTTCCATATATAGTCATACGTGCTCGCAATGAGAACTTGCACAACATCTTTTGTCCTGCCAGCCCGTTTGCAGCGGGGCCTCTAGGGAACTACTGGCAATTAAGGTGCTCCTTTTAATAGAGCACCAGAGCAAAGCATTAACACTCCGTGAACACATGTGATCCTCACATCAAAGCCATTCCCTTCCGGTTATCCCGATTTCTGTCACTTCGGGGCCATAGGTTCTGGACAACAACGTGTGTATATAACTTGCAGATAAGACCAAAAACAATACTATCATAATGAATCAATAACATGTTCAGATCTAAAATCATGGCACTCGGGCCCTAGTGACAAGCATTAAGCACAACAAGTCGCAACAAAGTCATAAAGCACTAATAAAAGATACTAGGCACCATGCCCTAACAATCTGATGCCATTACATGAACGATCTCATCCAATCCCTACCATCCCCATAGCCTACAGCAGGGGATTACTCAGTCATAGATGGGGGAAACATGGATGGTCGATGGAGAAGCGATGGTGATGATGATGGCGATGATCTCCTCCAATTCCCCGTCCCGGCAGGGTGCCAGAACGGAGTTTCTGGTGCTATTTCATGGAATCTGGTGGTGGCGGCGGAGCGGAACTCCTTCTGGAAAAACGTCGAACCCCCCGAAGTTTTTAGGTCAGAAGGCTTCTTATAGGCGAAGAGGGAGACCGAGGGGGTGCCTGGGGCCACCACACCATGCCCTGGCGCGGCCAGGCCCAGCCCGCGCCTGGGCGGGTGTGGCCAGCCCCTGGCCCTCCTCCGTCTCGTATTCTGGCTCCTGGAGTCTTCTGGAAAAATAAGCACTTTGGTTTTTGTCCCGTCCAATTCCAAGAATATTCATTTTCTGACTTTCCTGGAACCAAAAACAGCAGAAAACAGGCAGCTGGCACTGTGGCTCTTGTTAATAGGTTAGTCCAAGAAATCATATGAAAAGTACTCCAAAGTGTGGACAAAACACAAGAAAGTGGATAAAACCAAGCATGGAGCATCAAAAATTATAGATACATTTGCAATGTATCAATCCTTTTTGTTTGATTTTTGTGCCAAGAATAACCTCTAATGAGAGGGAAGTAATGCTTGGGAAAGTTGCTGTCCCGAGACAGATTTTTGTGCTTCGCTGTAAAAATTGTTGTAAAATCTCTGTACGTCGGTTTGAGCTGTGATTTTTTTTGCTTCTGCCCCATGTTGTTATACAACTTTCGTTAGTTTAACACTTTTCGATTTGAGCAACAGAAGGTCTTTGAAAAAGTTGGTTTTTACCTGCTGGTCTGTTTTGACAGATTTCTGCCATTATTTGCATTTGCTTCTTGTTGGTTCCTTTTTGGGTTCTTTTTGGGGAATTGAGTTTTTTGAGGGAAGTGCTATAGTATCTTGTGTTTTAACGGAAGTTTTATTGGTGTTGAAACTGAACCTAAAGACTTATTATCATGAGTGCACTAATGTTGCAAATAAAGATTGTCTGAAGTTTTCTATGAAGGAAAAAATGTAGGTGTATGGAGAGAATGATGTAATGAGATGAAGAATGGACTAAAGCTCAAGCTTGGGGATGCCACCCCATGTCACCCCAAGAAATATCCAAGAAGTACAAGCGTCAAAGCTTGGGGATGTCCAAGGCATCCCCTTCTTCATCAATAAAAATCTCAGGTTTCTTCCAAACACTTCATTTTATTTCTTTAATGCATAGTTGTGTTGTTCTTGGAGCATCTTTGTTTTTTTGTTTGCTTAGCTTGCTTGAATAAATTGGTTGGATCCCCTCTTTCATACATTAGTTTTCAAATAGGTTGGTTTGCATTGGAAAAGAGTAGGAAAAGTTCATGCTTAAGTGGTAAAAAGGAGTTTGTTTTTGACTATGGCCTATGCTTTGTCATATCATGCTTGATATTGCTTTGGCTTTATGCTTAGTGATATTTGTTGTAGCATTACATGTTATAAACAATTGAGATTGCTTAATGTGCCTTGAAAGAATCATGCGTTGTTTTAGCATATTAAAGCATAGTATTGTGGTATTCTCCTTTCATGCTTTATTTGGGTTGACTTGGCACATGCTCACACCATGTTATGACTATCCCAAGTCACCATAGCCTTTATGAGCCTTGAGTTTTCGACTTGTAATATCACTTTATGCTTTAATTAATGATGCTTTGTCGCTTTGCATGATTATGGCCATCATTGATCTCTTAGTTGGTCGCTCCCAGTCTTTTGCTAGCATCCATACCAAGTATGAGTTCCACTCATGCATCCAACTCCAAATAAAACCAAGTTATTCCAAAGAGTCTACCATACCTACCTATTAGCATTTGCTATTCCAAGTATATTCATGTTTTTATCTACCTTCCAAATTAAACTTGTTATGAGAAAACTAGTGATTAAAGCTCTCACGAACTTGATGGCACACTTTACTTTTCTTGCCCTTAATAAACTTGAACCATTGTGTCGTCTATGTTGTATATGCTTGCACTTATATGTTGGGGATTAGCAGAACCATGCTGTCATGGGGAACGCTTTCAACATTGCACTTGTACTTTGTACCT
This sequence comes from Avena insularis, assembly GCA_023614405.1. NCBI lineage: Eukaryota > Viridiplantae > Streptophyta > Magnoliopsida > Poales > Poaceae > Avena > Avena insularis. The sequence goes on from CM042694.1 coordinate 206,570,822, forward strand.
AGTTTATATCATGCTCTTTTGTCTATGGATGTCGTCGGTGTGAAATGAAAGGGGAGCTTGTAAGTCCATGGAGTCATGTATGTGTGTTAGAGAAACGCTTGGGTCGTCGGTCTAATCCATGCTGTCATGGTGGAAACCTGCAGCGTAACCATAATAAGCTATCTATGAAGCATTCTTCTTATAAAAAAAGAGTCAGATATTGAGAAAAAAGAGAAAAAGAAAAAATAGATATGAGAAAAGAGGAAAGAGAGAAAAAAGCACCATTTTCCCATGGGAAATAAGAAGATTGCTGATATGCTTGTTGTCTGCTTGCCTTGTCATTTTGAAATGGGGATTCTTCCGTATCATCGGGCAAGGGGTATCCCATTGGCGATTCTCTATGATACACATGTACATACTATGACAAGAACTTACCGGTAACTAAACTTGAGTAGCATGAGGAGCGGCCCTCGTATTCAAGGGATATGAGATTTCCAACTTATACTTTGTCAAGCATATACTCCATAGTTTGTTCACTTTAACCTTAATCACTTCAAGATGCTTATGATAGGGCAATGAGAGCTGAAAGCTAAAAGTACCATAATTTTTGGAAGCTCTTTATGAAACTTGAATCCCTGCTTCCTTATATGAAGGCCTTTCTTTTACTTTTATGTTGAGTCTCCATCTTCTATCTTTATGCACCTATTGAGAGAGCATAGTGGCCATTCTTAGTTTAATGTGCATTTTCCCAAGACTTGTTGATTGATTCATAACTTTGATATTGCTTGTTCTTAAACTATTTGTATCTAGTCACCCTTATGAACTTTGAAGGTGTCCTATGCATTTATGTTTTGCTACACTATGAGGGACAATCTGAATACCATTTTCATTATGTTTTCTATATGTGAAACAAACAAACGTCTTGCAAAGCATTGTTATTCATGAATCTTTTGTTATGCCTTTTCGTGTTACAACATAGTTGCTATGTCTTATTGTTAGAACTTTATCTTTCATGCTATGTTGAAGTACTATGATCCCAGCTATCCATGTCTATGATGGTGCATGTCACCTCAAAAAAAATATTTTTTATCACTTACCTACTCGAGGACGAGCAGGAGTTAAGCTTGGGGATGTTGATACGTTGCAAACGTATCTATAATTTTTGATGTTCCATGCTTGTTTTATATCTACTTAGCTTTGTCAATACTTTGGAGTATTTTTATACACTTTCTGAGACTAACCTATTAACAAGATGTCATAGTGCCAGCTGCTTGTTTTCTGTTGTTTTTGGTTCCAGAAAGTCAGAAAATGAATATTCTCATAATTGGATGGGACAAAAGCCAAAGTTGATATTTTACCAGAAGACTCACGGGGCCAGAAGATGAGACGGAGGGGGGCCACAGGGCGGCCACACCACCCCTTGGCGCGGGCAGCCCTAGGCCGCGACAGGGCATGGTGTGGGCCCCTTGGCCGGCCACTGACATTGCCCCTTCGCCTATAAGAAGCCCCCGATGCAAAAACCCTAAATCGACCAGCCTCTAGCCACGAAAAGTTCCGCACCGCCGCCGCCACCAAAGGGGAGATTCGGGCGACAGAAAGTCTATGTTCCGGCACCCTGCCGGGATGGGGAAGTGCCCCCAGAGCCATCTCCATCGATCTCCACCACCATCTCCATCACCGTTGCTGATTCCCATGATGATGAGGGAGTAGTTCTTCCTCGAGGCTAAGGGTTCTACTAGTAGGTATGTGTTCATCTCTCTCTATGCATGATCATATTATGATCATAAGCTTTGTAATCAAGTAGATCTACCTTGCTACTCAAGTGCTTTAATAGATCTCTGCTCTCCTCATGTGTGTGAAAGTGACAGCGTGCACACCGTGGTGGCACTTAGGCTATAGATTACAAATACTTGTTATGAGTTATATTTGGAGTTGGATATTTCTATGAAATTGTGGTGTTTGTTGGAACCTGATACGTCCATAACGTATCTATAATTTTTGATGGTTTTATGCTAATAATATGCTTTTGACACTCCTTTTTGTATAAAGTTTATGATTTATTTATACTAACCTACTAATAGTTGCAAAAGTGCATAACGTTCTTGTTTTACACATTGATGTGTAGGAATTACCAAGAATACAAGTGGAAACCTTGTTGGAGTCAAATTGGGATTTTTCCAGAAATCTGTCTCAGAACTTTTTTTGAAGATGGTCACGTTTCGGGTCGAAGACAGCGTCAAACAGAAAACTCTTTAACTACAAAGTTGTTGGAAATTTCGCGACAAACGTTCTGGATATAAAATTTAGCTGATTCCGAGTCCGAACGGGCCTGCTAGGCCTGGTTTACTGCAGCCCAAGATGGGGTGACGGGAATCCAAGAAGCTATATAAAAGGAGGAAACAGAATTCGCCCAGGGTACCTCCATCCACGAATTTACAGCCACCAAAACCACGTTTTTGCCTCACTCATGCATCCCATCTCCATGGGGTAGGGATCCCAAGTAGCCATTAAGTAAGGGGCTAAGGGGCGGTGCTCCCCCATGATACCGGTGGCGGGGAAGGAGTCCCCCGCGCCGCCGTCGGTGCCACCACCGTCCTCTTCACCATCTTCACCATCATCACCGCCATCTCCATTACCTAATCCTCCTAGTATACACTGGTTCATCCTCTCACACACCTCTGTCCCGTCCTATGTAAACATGGTGTTTGATGCTATAAATTATAATCTTATGATCTATGTTATGTTTGCCTAGTTTCTTTGTTCTTAGATTGAATGGTTGAACGTCTTTGGTTCATTAGAGTTGTATGTTGATATGGTACAGTCCTTTGGTGTCCATTATATTTGTGCGCGCATGGATTAAACATTATAGGGTTTGTAGTATGTGTAAAAGGAAGGGGAAGTTCTGCCGGAGTGACAGAAACCTGAGGATGCAAACCAGAACGTTGCACGTATGGGAGTAAGAGGACCATTAAACTTAAGGCTTTGGTTGGGGAAACCTCAATGCATTGTTAGTACTTACGGATGTTTGCTAACAATCCAATCATATAGTACATGTAATTCCAAGTAGTGAAGCGCATGTATATTTAGCCTCTCCCACATAGAAAACTGCATCAAAGACAATGAACCTGATCTATTCGCTATTTAAACTTGGACAAAGCCACCACTATTCCACACTCATGGTTCTGTTAGTTTAGTGTATTTTATTGTTGCAGCAACTAGCTTTACTTTCTTGTTATTTATTGTCATGCAAAGCTATCTCTATTACTCGTATTGTTGCTCTAGTTTTATTTCTTAGATAATGCAAACGTTTAGTGTGCGTAGAGTTGTATCAGTGGTTGATAGAACTTGAGAGAATATGTATCCTGCCTTTAGCTCCTCGTTGGGTTCGACACTCTTACTTATCGAAAAGGCTACACACGATCCCCTATACTTGTGGGTTATCAGAACCATCTAGAGCTCAAGGTGACAGTGTGGGGTTATCTAGATGGGGAAAGCAGACTTTGAGGTGTGCTGTTATAGCCCTACCATGGATTAGAGTGTCCAACCGGAGAGTAGTTCAGAGTAGTATCATGAAGAGAAGATATTTACGAGAGTGTTCACTAGTGAAAGTATGATCCCTAGGCCTTATTTCTAAGCATTGAAACACTATTTACAACTAGATCTGTTACATGTTTGCTTGCTTCCATCTTTATTTCAATATTGCCTTTAGTATCTTCCACGCCATCAAGCTATTTTCTGGCACCATTACCACTTATAATTATCCATACCACTTGTATTTCACTATCTCTTCGCCAAACTAGTGCACCTATACACTTGACAAGTGTATTGGGTGTGTTGGGGACACAAGAGACTTCTTGTATCTTGATTGCAGGGTTGCTTGAGAGGGATACCTTTGACCACTTCCTCCCTAAGTTCGATAAACCTTGGGTGATCCACTTAAGGGAAAACTTGCTGCTGTTCTACAAACCTCTGCACTTGGAGGCCCAACAAATGCCTACAAGAATAGAAGTGCGTAGACATCAAGGCATTATGATCATCTACAAGCTTAGAAACACTCTCCTCAAGAGTTATTCTCATATTATATTCATCTTCAAGAGATTGCGAGAGAGAGGCAATTTCATCGGCGGCATCTCTTTCATTTTTACCAAGCATATCAATTAGTTCCTCCTTTTCATCTATCATTTCCCTAGCATGGTCAAGTTGGTTTATAAGTGTTTCAAAGCACATTCTAGTATCATCATCTAGGTGCTCTATGAATTTACACATGCTCATCATCTCTTTGTTTACCTCTAGACCATCTAGATCATGCAAAGGAAGTTTATCGGAGGGAGACTTGGAAGCAGGTGTTACCTCAGTGGCCTTAGCCATGAGACACTTTTGGTTGGAGTGGATGATGTTCTCATTCGGTGAGTCGAAGTGAGATACTCGTGGGGTAGAAGTAGAAATAGCGGCAACTCCCACGATCTCTCCACCTTGACCTTCACTATCATCATCATCGTCCGCTCCCGAGAAGTACTCTTCATGGACCACCATTGCTCTTTCCTTGTTAGCAATGTTCTTGTTTTGGAAATTCTTGTTCATTAGATGAGGATGTCTTGGATTTCTCTTGCGGATAAGACGGCCCCCATTGTCTTCTCTATTCTCGAAGGGGTAGTGGCCAATGAAATGACTCATGTCATTGCAATTGTGGCAAGATCTTGCTTTCAGAGCCTTCACGGTGGAGTTGAATCTTGAGTTGTCCCTTGACCTTGACTTCATGCCTGGCTTGTTCCAAAAGGCTCTTGATGTGAGAGCCAAATGCTCATTGAAGTCACACTTGATGTCTTCTTGAGACCACTCACTAGTGTCTTCATCTACATCAACTTCCACCACTTGAGCCTTCAAGGCTATATTCACCTTTTGAGATCCATAGGCACGAGCGGACTCCGCATTCTTCTTGGAAATAGTCATGGCAATAACTTCACTCAACACGTCTTGAGATGACATGATGTGATAGTTGCTTCTCCCCTTGATAGAATTGAGTTTTTTCTCCTCAAGGGAAGAAGGGCTTGGACAAACTTCATCTTCATGAACTCGTCATCAACATAGGTAGCGCCAAGGTCCCTCATAGTGCAACAAAGAACCTTGAGATGATGATGCATGTCTTCGGGAGTCTCATCATCTTGCATAGCAAAGCCATCGGACTCATTGTTGACTTCATCAAACTTGGAGCTTTGAATGCTAGCATTCCTGACATACAAACTCGGTGAGATGATCCCAAGCTTCTTTGGCGGTGGAGAATTTCTAAATGTGAGCAAAGTCCTTGGGGTTCAATGCCTTTTGGAACCCAAGGCGGTGGCATTGAGATGCTTGTCCACAACCTTGGCCCAGGTCAACTTCTTTGCATCATATGACGAGAATCCTTCTTCCACAATCCTCATCAATTCAATAGAAGAGCTGAAAATGTGAGATTGCATTAGATATTGCCAATTGGCAAAATGTGAAGTATCTAACATGGGAGGTGCTCCTTGAGGTATGATATGCGGCATGTGAATTGGTGGGTCCAGAGTGTAATTCGAAGGTGGTGGTACCGTTGAGTAATCCTTTCCCTCATCTCCCTCTTTGGAGGAAGAGTCACCTGGCCCCTCGGTACTCTCGCTTGGGTGATTGTGAGTTTGAGAAACAAAGCCTAATCCCAAGTGAGTGGAGGCACCCACAGGATTACCCAAGGGGGCATCCTCTATAATGTTCACGGGAGGAGGCTGGGTGGTTTGAGAGGTAACATGAGGAGTGGCAGTTACGGGGTTAGGCTTAAAGGACTTCAAAAGGGTCATCATTTCCTCAAGCTTGGTCATCATGGATGTCTCCAATTGATTGAGGTCATCCACAGAGGCCAAGTTCTTTGTGGCTTCAACCCCACTACCCTCTCCGTCGGCCATCGTCTCTTAGGCAGTAAAGCCCGAAGTAAGAGCCGAGGCTCTGATACCAATTGAAAGGTCCAACTTTGGTCGGCTAGAGGGAGGTGAATAGGAGACTACCAATTTTTAGTCCTTTCTTAATTTTTTTTGCTTTGCACAAAATTAAGTTATTTAGATATGAAACTAGATGAACAACCTATATGCCAAATGAAACAACAAGTAAACAAGACGGTAACTGAAAGTAGTAAAGGAGAGGACCGAGTAAACCGACAAGGGGACACAGAGATGTAATTCCCGTAGTTCACTTCCAAGGAAGCTACATCTATGCTGGAGAGGTGTCGGGCCACACTAGGTCACCCGAGCAACACAAAGGACTCACCTTCTTCTCCTATGAGAACCACCACAAAGGCGGCCTCACAATCCACTAACCGGTGACCTTGAAGGTGCCAACCAAAACCTTTACAACAAGGTTAAGGGGAGACTCCACATCTCAACTGGAGGCCCTCAACGACACCATGGAGCTTCACAACAAATGCCCTAGCTCCGAGGATGCCCTACACCATCTAGGGTTCCAATAACCCAAGAGAAACAAGATCCACTAAGGATGGGTGGAGGAAATCACGATTCCTTTCGTGGAAGTGTAGATCTAGGTCACCACTCCCACTCCTCAAAAGATCAAGAGGTTTGAGTGGGTAGGGAGATATATCTAGGCAGTTGAAGCTCTTGTATTAATGGAGGAGAGAGAAAACAAAGAGACAAAAATGAGAGGAGGAAGAAGGATGCCTAAAATAGGCCCCTTCAAACCGAGCAGAATTCTGTCCCTCTGACACCGCCAGTACTACCGGTAGCGGACTGGTACTTCCAGTGAACCAGTTCCAACGGTCTGGAACCGCTCCCCAGAATGGTCATAAAAGCCAGCTCAGCAAGCTCGACTTTCTGACCGGTACTACCAACAGAAGTTCCGGTTCAGATTCCGGTAAATAGGTCACTTCAAGACAGAGATATACTGAAGGAAAATGACCTAGTCGGAATTTGGAACGAAACTAACCCCGGAAATAAAAGGTCACGAGGTCCTGACTGGTACTACCGGGGTGCACCGGTACTACCTCTCAAGGGAGGGAGGCGTGGTAGAGCTGGTCGGAAGTTCCAGTCAGAAATGACTAAAACTTCTGGCCGGTACTACTGGTCTAGTTCCGATGCTAATTCCGTCAAATAGAGAACTTGAACACAGAAGTTTCCTAAAGCAGAGCGGAATTAGCACTGGAACTTGAGCCAGAAATACCGCTCGCCCATCCCCACAGAACCCCGTGGGTGGAACTACCGGTGCCCGACCGGTACTTCCGATCAGGACAGAAAATGCTCTACCACCTTAGAAGACCGCTCTCGCGCTGAAAAATGCGAAGGCTGTGGATGTGCAAGTATGGTCTATGCATGAAAGCGTGATTTCCCATAACCTTCCTAGGTGGAACCCCTCTTGATAGTACAGTCTCCTAAATCAAAAAGGAAGATAAAGTGTAAATAAGAGACACCGTCTTCAACCTCCTTCAAGATATAAGTCCACCAACTAAACCGTCCGTAAATAAAACCTACAGCTTAGGCACACGGTTAAAACACAATAGAGGTTGTCATCAACACCAAAATACAAGGAGAAAACACTATCCTTTCAGGAAGCCACCCAGGAGAAGCAAACCGGGCCGCTGGTGGGCCCCAGCTTGAAGGAGATATGCCCTAGAGGCAAATAATAAATGGATTTTTATTGTCATATCTCAATTAGTTCGTAATAGTTTCATATTGTGTTATAACTATATCAAAGAGGAAACATTGATACAGGTGTGGTATGAAAAAACCAAGTCCCTGGTAGCCTCTATTCAACTAGTTCATTGGTCAGATGATGATCAAGGTTTTCTGATCATGGTGCTAGAAAAAAAAGCATACTGACAATGAAGTCATATCATATGAATGATGTGATGGACATTACCCAAAGATAGCGACACGGTCAAGTCACAAAGTTCATTGTTGCAATAGTTAGAAACATAGTCTCCTTCTCCTTAGACCGTGAGACCATATCAATCACTATCACCTGATAATACTTAGATAGCATCAAACGTCAGTTGTGGGAGCGGTGACCATAAAGGTGTGTTCATGTATTCGGAGGGGCATGTAGAGGCATCATGTGTCAAGAGCAGTATTTCTTCACCCACGTGACGGGTAAGATATATACGGCCGGCTTGGTGAGATTACATCCATAATGTTGCAACATGTGACTAGGTAACAGGGATGTAGTATCGCGGTAACAAGTAAAACATAACTTGTTAGTAACAAGATTGAACAAGGTATGTGATACCAATGATTGGATCTCAGACAAGTCGCATCAAAGAAACAAAAGGAATTGGACTCGGCATTTTATGGTTCGAACGACAGTGTCATCGTGGAATGCATATGGGTCATTATGGGCATCTCGGTACCATTATTGATCATTGATGGGATCATGTTTGTGCCATTCCTGAGCCGTGGGGAAATACACTTAAGGGTACAATGATCTAGAGATCGTCTGTAAGTTGGAATCACCATATGAAAGAGAAAAGGAACCGATAAAAGTTCCATGAGAGAACCGGAATCGTTCCGGGAAAGTTCCGAAGTCGTTCGGAGGAAATCAAAAGGGAACCGAAAGGTGTTTCAGGTCAAATCGGATTTTGTAATAATTATTTACATATTAATTAATGTAATTAATATTAAATATAATATTAAAATCTAATTTGAAAGGGTATTCTACGAATGGGCCAAATTCCTAGGGAAAAAAGGCCCATGAGGGAAAATCACAAGAGGGAAGGGCCAAAGGGGCTAAGCCCAGCCGCCACATGGGGCCCACCTGGCTAGCCTTGGGTTGTGCGTGGGGTGGGGCCCCCTGGACGGCTGGCCCATGGAGACCTAGAGGCGCATGGCTCCACCCCCTCTCTCCCTTGTTTAGTCCCACATGGGAAACCCAAGGGGAGGGCACACCTCCCTCCCCTATTTAAAGGGGTGCCCATGGGTGGGATTAAACACACAAAAAGAGAAGTATAGATTCTTTTTGAAATGCAATCTATTCCCATGTCACTCTTCTCATAACATATCCTATTCTCCTCACTTTGATTCTGGATTCACCGGTTTATCCTTTGGTTGACTTTCTCTCCTCTCTCTCTCTCACTTGTGACCATGGCCCCCATGTATGAGTTGTGCGAACAATGTGCACCTGCAGCACGCCGTTGTGCTACAGGGATGCCAAGCCAGAGATCTACTTACGCACTCCTGGCAGGGATCAAGGAGTTGGAGGTCGTCATCATACACTGTATGTGTACGAAACCTCGAGGGTGCCTCATACGAGGGCATCTTGGATGTCGTGAGCTAGAGTTGTTGCATGATGAAGATGGAGCAAGGGGTGACCTATGAGGAGCATCACGACCTTGAGTTCGGCCACGAGTTCGACTACTTCAACCATGTTCCCCTCGGAATGTTAACCGTGTATGGTCTACAAGGGTATGTATTTTATAAGCTCCGGTCATTACTGCATTAGTACATAGATAGATCTTGGGCGTTAGGGAATTCCAACGTAGGAATTTTTTGTTTTCTGCTACGGAACCCTTAAGTGGTATCAGTGTCGATCTATGTGTAGGAGTGTTGTACAGCTAGTACGCACAAGTATTGTGCGGGCATTGATCTATTAGTTGTTAACCTCTAACGTGTACTTGTTTATATCGTGGTATTGTTTGATGAAGCGGACTGGACTAACCTTATGCGTATTCGTACGCGAGACTGGTTCCACGCTCGACATACGGCTTGTTCCATATAAGTGTCTACCGGGTGTCTGTCTCTCATTCAATAGTTGATATGACATTTACAATGGAGGGCCCTGAAAGGGGTGTAGTAGAGACAATTGTTGGATCCATGTTGTGGTTGAAAAGTTCATAGTTTAGAAACGGTTCTATTGTGAAAGCCCTAACAACCACGTAAAACTTGCAAAAGATAAAGTAGAGGCGTCTAACTTTGTTTTGCAGGTGGGCTTGTGTTATGATATGGTATTCGTCATTACGAAGGTAAAGTAGTTTACTTTTCTATTACTAAGCAGTATAGTAATAGTCATCGTTTTGAGACCAGCTGGTGGCATCGTGGACTTGGCGTCAAACCGGGGGCAAGATGGAGATCATGCCGGAGCGCTCGATGGAGATCAAGGCACAAGAAGAGGACCATATCATATCACAATATACATGTGATGTTGATACCTGTTTTACATCTTATTATATGCTAGTATTAGATACTCAATGATAGTAAATAAGATAATCCCTAAATAATTCCAATGATAGTGTTCCCCTTGTGTGTGCACCACCAAGAAAGTTCTCCATTATAAGGCAGGCTATGATGATCGGGTGTCAGACATATTTGTGCTCGCATATAGTGGGTGTAAGCCATGTTGCACTACAAATACACACAAGTTAGATTTGGCAAGCCTAGCATGTGTAGACATGGCCTCAGAACACAAGAGACCGAAAGGTCGAGCATGAGTCACATGGTTGATGGGATTGACATTGGGGATGTCTACCTTTGAAACTGCATTGCTGGACGTGACGATCGGGGGTGGTGTAGCGGATTGGGATCGTGTGATCACTAAAATCGTGCAAGGGATGACAATTTTAGTGGGAGCTCAATTAGGATTGAACTCATATTATGAACTTAGTTTAGATGTCTATTTGCATATATCTTAGTAGATCATGGCCTATCCCATTGAGGTCCTTTGCGACCATGGGAAATTTCTTGCTTGATGTGGAACTTAGCAGAAGGGTCCAACTTCATAGATTAATATCCATGCCTGAGGGATATCCTAGTAATAAGATAATCTTATCTTCTTGATACAATAACCATTATGAGATAGTCCGATGACTCCACAACGTTTGTGTTTTCTCCATAATCATCCAATAAGCTATTCTCCATTCGATGGAGAGTTGGGTTACAATTTTGTATTCTACAAGATCACGCACATAAGGTATAAGCCGTTGGATGAGTTTTCCTCTATCATGGATGAAAACAGAATATTTGGAGAGTCACTTAGCAATCTTTCATTAGAGTTGAGAACTCTTAGAAGGGCTTGATTGTAATGGATGTCATGGATGAAAAGGGTATATGTTAGATATACAAAGTTATAAATGTAATTCTTGCAAAACTCATTGCAGTTTACAAAAGTATTAGATACTTGTCCTGTTTATTGAAAACAGGATGGTCTGCATGAGAATTTCTGGAATTGAGGCAATGTGGCTTAATGATGGCGAGCAAAATAGTTGATGGTCGACATCACCCCTTTCCTCAAAGCTTATCATTTGGATTGGTGGACTTGCATATAATTTTGTAATCCTTGTTTGTGTGTCTTGCTTTAGGCGAGACGATTATTCATATGAATAAGTTACAAGCCAGTTGTAATGCTTTATGAATAATACCTTTATGGCCACATTACGATTATAAATGAGTTACCCTCGTCACTATGTTAATGATAATAGTTTAAGCATTTATAAAGGATTATAATGCTAAAAGATATCCGAAGTTTAATAATGACATGACACTATTGTTTAAGTCATGGTGGTTATTGCATGTTCTTCATTCTAAATGAAGATCGGGGTCTTAGATACTTGATCTAGAGACTTTGAAAAACCATGCCTCATTCGTTAAAATGACTAGAACTCTGCATTCTAGTAAAACAGTGATATGCGAAGAGATGTTGAACTTCATACATAACGATGTATCATATTTTCAACAAATAGTGGAAATAATTATTTATACTTCATGTTGAATCTTATACATAGTGACGTGTCGTATTTTCAACAAATAGTGGAAACCATTATTTCATACTTCATTGTGGATTTAAGTGAATATGAGTATTTACTTAATGAAACATAAGTTTGAAATTGTTTTGAATTGTTCAAAAGATTTAGTGAAGGAGGATATTGAATTATCAAGAATACAAAAGTCTCTTCTATTTGATTAACATGACTAAAGTATTTAATTTAATTTTGGCATAAAATGACTTGTGACAGATGTTTCAAAAATTATGACAATTGGACAATTTCAAACTATAACGTAATGTCTAAATATCATAATCATGTTGTATTAGATACATATGGTATACTATTATCTCTTATCGGTGTTATAGTAATTGTTTAGAGTTATATATCGAAATAAGCAAACACTCATTTGAAATACAAAGGAACATCTAAAAGATTCATGGAAACAACACCATAAGAGTTATGGCACGTTCGAGTTTCTGGAGATTTCGATAATTTGAAATCGTGGCGAATAAAAAATTCTTTGTAGAGTATTCTTAGGAAACTATGAATACATCTTCCACAAGAGGAAAACCTATTGTTGTCTGTCTTGATGAAGATATAGGTGGAAGAAAGTAAAAGATCAAAATAAGGTATTTGACCTTACCTCCAGATTATTGAGTGGCGCGGCGGAATTTGTTTCGTAAAACCAAACTCTACAAATAGAGGAGAAACTAATGATAATGATCATAAAGTTTCAGTGAATACTTTTACTAAAGAAAGTAGGATTCAACTATATATTTTGCAAGTTTGTGAAATTATATTATTGATCCACTTGTCATGTTATTTTAACAAGATATACCTTAGAACTACAAAGAAGCGTGATGGACCTAAGTGCGAGAAATGACTAGGAGTCATAGAATCCTATATTAAGTTACATTTAAGATTGCAAAGTAAAATGTTACTTGATCTCGTTAAGTAAAGATGTTTACTAGATGTTTTTGAGTGACTACAAAGTCATAAGAAAGCAATGAAACTTAATTAAGGACATAAAGCTCGATTTGCCACAAAGTATGTTTGGACAAATTCAAGGAATTAACTACAAATGTAACGATGCTTGAGTCTATTGGATTTTCAGCAGCAATATATGGATATTGGAATCTTGTAACTGGAATTCTTGATTTGATGATGATAAATGAATTTTGGAATGTCCAAGATTATCAAGAGGACCTCCATTTGAGTGGGATCTAATTAGCTTGGCCAAATCTTAATATGTAAGAGACATATTTTGAGTGGGATCTAAGTAGCTTGGCTAAATATCAATATGTAAGAGACATACTTTGAGTGGGAGCTAAATGAAATCCCTAGATCTCATATATGGATGCCATATTTGAATGGGAGCATGACATCATTTCTGAAATATGTGGATGACATATATAAATGATGTGATTGTTACTAATAACATTTAAGTTAGTAAATATGGATGAAGTTGAACAAGTTATTAAACAATGAAATCTATTGAGATAGATTGGTAAGTTTAATTAACATTATTGTCAAATTCTTACTCGAACTGATTCTAAAAATGTTCAGAATATCCTAGACAAAATTCTGAAGTAATTCAGAACGGAACAAGGTAAGAAAGAAGTTCTTACTTGTATGAAGCATTGAGTTAGTCTTAGTAATACAACCATGGTTAAAAGAAAGAAAAAGATGTGTTGCATCTCCTATGCCGCAGTCATAGGTTCTTCCATACAACCATATTGTATACTCAACGTAACGTGACCCGAGATTCTGGTTGGAAGAACAAGCTCTTAACTTTAAGAACAAGTCTTAAAGTGATTCCTGAGTTAATCACTGAACCAAAATTAAGTTTGTCCTTAAATGGCAAGAAGCAAAGTAAGTTTCATAGTTGCATTTCATGCACTAGGATCTATATAGATATAGAAGTATAAGGGTACCATCTAACGTGATGTATATTGTTGTGGCGGGACTAGTTTGTATTTATGCAGAGGGTGTGTCCCAGGGCACAGTGTCCATGAGAAAGCTCGTTTTGGCTGATCTAACGTCACTTCTGGCTCCTAGAAACCGACCTCACTCTGTTGCCATAACTACTATACATACACAAAGTAGTGCTAAGTGTGTTTCAAAGTTTACGTGACAACGGTGAAAGCGACCGTCATAGTAAACACTAGAAACAAAGTCTCACTTTGTCGCCAAACTAATAGTTCAACCCATTATGAGATAATGGTGTAAATGTAAAAATTAGGAAGACATTAACAATTTGCAAAAGACACAATGATTTGGTAAAACAGAACATGGACAGGACGTTTCCCATGAACATGCATGATCAATAAACGCATATGTGATATGGTTTATGATTAGTAAATGCAAGCTAGATTATTTGTACTCTAGTATGTGGGAGACCGAAGGAGATATGCCTTAGAGGCAAATAATAAATGGGTTTTTATTGTCGTATCTCAGTTAGTTCGTAATAGTTTCATATTGTGCTATAAATGTATCAAGAGGAAACATTAATACATGTGTGGTATGAAACAAACCAAGTCCCTAGTAGCCTCTATTCAACTAGTTCATTGGTCAGATGATGATCAAGGTTTCCTGATCATGGTGCTAGAAAACAAAAGCATACTGATAATGAAGTCATATCATCTAAATGATGTGATGGACATTACCTAAAGATAGCGACACAATCAAGTCACAAAATTCATTGTTGCAATAGTTAGAAACGTAGTCTCCTTCTCCTTAGACCGTGAGACCATATCAATCACTGTCACTCGAGAATACTTAGATAGCATCAAACATTAGTTATGGGAGCGATGATCATAACGGTGTGTCCAGGTATTCGGAGGGGCATGTAGAGGCATTATGTGTCAAGAGCGGGATTTGTTCGCCCACGTGATGGGTAAGATACATACGGCCGGCTTGGTGAGATTACATCCATAATGTTGCAACATGTGACTAGGTCACAGGGATGTAATATCGCGGTAACAAGTAAAACATAACTTGTCGATAACGAGATCGAACAAGGTATGTGATACCAATGATCGGATCTCGAACAAGTCGTATTGAAGAAACAAAAGGAATTGGACTCGACGTTTTACGGTTCGAACGATAGTGTCATCATGGAATGCACAGGGGCCATTGTGGGCATCCCGATCCTGCTATTCATAATTGATGAGATCATATTTGTGCCATTCCCGAGCCGTGGGGAAATACACTTAAGGGTACGATGATCTAGGGAACCTCTGTAAGTTGGAATCACCATATGAAAGAGAAAAAAGAGAAAATTCCTATGAGAGAACCAGAATCATTCCGGGAAAGTTCCGAAGTCATTCAGAGGAAATCGAAAGGGAACCAAAAGGTGTTTTGGGTCAAATCAGATTTTGTATATGTATTTACATATTAATTAATGTAATTAATATTAAATATAATATTAAAATCTTATTTGAAAGGTTTTCTACTAATGGGCCAAATTCCTAGGGAAAAAAGACCCATGAGGGAAAACCACAAGAGGGAAGGGCCAAAGGGGCCAAGCCCGCCATGAACATGGGGCCCACCGGACTAGCCTTGGGTTGTGCGTGGGGTGGGGGGGCCCTAGCCGGCTTGCCCATGGATCCCTAGAGGCCCATGGCGCCACCCCCCTCTCTCCCTTATTTAGTCCTACATGGGAAACCCAAAGGAGAGGGCACACCTCCCCCCTCCTATATAAAGGGGTGCCCATGGGTGGGATTAAACACACAAAAAGAGAAGTCTTTTGGTTGAACTTCTCCTCTCTCTCTCTCTCACTTTTGACCATGACCCCCATGTATGGGTTGTGCGAACAAGGCGCACTTACAACACGTCGTTGCGCTATAGAGATTCCAAGATGGAGATCTACTTCTACACTCCCGGCAGGGATCAAGGAGTCAGAGGTCGTCATCATACACCGTATATGTACGAAACCTCGAGGGTGCCTCATACGAGGGCATCTTGGATGTCATGAGCCGAAGCTGCTGCACGATGAAGATGGAGCAAGGGGCGACCTGCGAGGAGCATCACGACTTAGGTCGGCCACGAGTTTGACTACTTCAACCACGTTCCCCTTGGAATGTTAACCACGTACGGTCTACAAGGGTATGTATTCTATACGCTTTGGTCGTTAATGCATTACTACATAGATAGATCTTGGGCGTTAGGGAATTCCAACTTGGGTTTTTTTGTTTCTGCTACGGAACCCTTCACGGCTGGCCCACATAGCAGTCGGGTGGTAGCTAGCCACCGCAGCCAGTAGCAACAGCCCACCCACTGAAGCGGCCCATTCTGGACGGGCCCATTCGGTGGGTGCGTGTAGGCGGCGGACAGAAGTGGCGCGGCTTGGCGGGCTGCGGGGCGAGGACCACCCAGCATGGCTACAGCAGCCTCGCGTGCTGTAGGCCGCGGGCTCTCGGACGGCTCGGGTGGCCCACCCAGCCGCAGGTGGCAGCCCACTCGGTTGGCTGCTCCCCTCCTGTTTATTTCCTTTGACTATTTAGTCCCACCCCGGGACTTTAGGGAAGGATGCGTCCCCCTTTTCCCTATATAAATAGGGGCTTGGGTGGGAATAAAACACACCAGTACCAATATTTCTCTAAGTCAATTTTTTTAGAGAAGTACTCTCTCTCTCTCTTTTGCAACTGCCTCCCTGTTGGGGCTGTACACACAAAGGGAGGACTTCATCGCAGAACAAGGATGTGCTGAAAGGATTCCAAGCCGGAGATCTATTTCCGCAACCTCGGTAGGGATCAGGGGCCAAAAGTCCTCATCGTACAATGTACATGTGTGAAACCTCGGAGAGGCTAAAATTAGTAGCGTCGGGGTTGTAGTGCAAGGACCTGGGTGACTTGTGAGGAGATTCACGACCTTGAGGTCGGCTACATCAACAAAGTGTAGGGGTTCCGCGCATAAAAACAATAAAATTTTACCCTACGCCCCTGAACCACTGGAGCTGCTAGGACCTATCTATTAGTAATACAGCAATGGGAGGGGCTTTTCGCGAACTTGCCCTTGAAGACCGAAAAGCGTTGTCAACACTCAGGAGAGCGTGGTTGATGTAGACGAGTCGAAGCCGACCTCAAGGTCGTGATGAAGTCCTTGCGCTCCTTCTGGCTCCAACGACTTGAGTGCCTCAAGTGCGACACCTCGCAGGGAGTTACACACGTTTGGTGCCTTACGATGACTCCCGCCTCGATCCAATGCAGCCATGAAATAGAGCTCTGATCCGAATCTCAAGAAGGCGACGGCTCATGGTGAAGATGTCTCTCTCACAGTCCAGACTTGGGACCACGGTCACGAGAGAGAGGGGGAGAGAGAAAATATCAATTAGAGGTCCTCCCAAAAGTGGGGAACCTTTTTTTGATTATTGGTGTATTTTTCTAGGCCAAATACCCCACTATATATAGGGGGAGGGGAGGTACTACCTCCATCAAAGTCCCGGGGTGGGACTAAAGGAGAGGAGGGGGTGGGAGGTGGCCGTCGGCCACCTAGTGGGCCCCGCGCGGGGGGGGCTAGGCCCAGCTGGCCTCCCCCTTGGCCCCTCTCCCTCTCTCCTTTCCCCTAATGGGCCTTCTCCCTCCGGAATTGGCCCATTAAGCCTTTTTTGACCTTTAATTGATTTTCTCTTTATTTAAATAATTATAAATAAATGATTAAATCAATATTTAACATTCATTCACATATTATTCAACCTCCGTGGTCATGGAACACCTTCCACCTCCACTCTGGACATCCTCCGGACTTACCGAAACCCTTCCGGTTTTCTTCCTACTTTTCTTCAGTGATTCTACCGATCCTATAAACACTCTCTAAGAATCATCAAGCCCTTAAGCGTGATACCCCATGGTTCGGGAACACTCCAGACATGGTCGGGACACTCCCGCACCAATGATCGATAGAGGGACCTGGATGGCCATGTGACCCCTGTGCGTTCCACGAAGATCTTTCGTCGTTTGAACCGGGACAGTCGTGTCTTATTCCCTTTGTCTCTTGATACTTGCATTGCCCGAGATCTGATCAATGACATTACCATGTCGTGTTCAATATCGTTACTGAACAATGCTACTTGACTCGTTCCGACAAGTGATATCCCCGTGATCAAATCACACGTTGCGTAGCTATTGGATATAACTTCTCCGAGTGGGCCCTTGAGTATCTTCCCGTCACATGGACTGACAAATCCCGCTCTTGACATATATTGCCTCTATGGTTTCCTCCGAATACCAACACACCTTTATAACCACTGTTTTACCAGATGGCATTTGATGATATCTAAGCACTCTCAGGAGACAGTGATTGATATAGCCTCACGGTCTAAGAAATAGTCTACGAGGATCCATTTCTAATCATTGTAACTTGAACTTCGTGACATGATCTGGTCACGATGTTTAGCTTGGATATTGGTTCATCATCTCATTCTCAGAATGAGATAACTCCATTTCCAACTGGTATAAATGCCACATGATCAGGAAACATGATCATCTCTTGACCAATGAACCAGTGACTAGAGTTTCACTGGGAACCCCTGGTTGTTTATATATCACACGTGTATTGATGTTTCCACTCAATACAGTTATAGCATGATATAAAACTTAACCATAAACTATATGGAATATGATAATAGTCCTTACTACTATTTGACTCTAGGGCATATTTCCAACAGTCTCCCACTTGCACTAGAGTACAAATACACTAGCTGCATTTGTTCTCAATCATTGGCACCATATATCCGGTACCCTAAACATGCTTGCTCATGGAAGAGGTTGAGTCTTGGGTATGACTTTACAGTTCCAAATCCTTTGCAACTTACTAATGTCACTTGGTTGACATTAATACTTTATCATCACATGATAGCATCTGTGTGAATGCATCGTTGCTATGGCAGCAGAACGAGGCCTGATTCCAGGAGCCTACAATGACGTTAGATCAACCTCGAGGGCTTTCTCATGGGCACTATGCCCTAGGACACATCATTCTACGTTAAAAGCGAACTAGCCCCGCCATAACGTTTTGCAACACTTTAGATGGTACCCTTATAATGTATTCATCGAAACACTAGCGCACTCTGTGCAACTTTCGATGTTTTTGTTCATCTCGCTTCCTACTTGACTTTAATTGGTATCTACAGGAGTTCCCAACATATTCCCTTATAACATAACCCTTTATGTTTTAAGATATGTCATCCTTTATGGATTTGGAAAACATGTCTACAGTTCTCTATTTAGACATTGCGGACAAAACTCTGCTCAACGTTCTGTGATTCGAACTTAATCACTTAAAAAACGTTCCTTATTTGGATCACATATTATGCTAAGTTATCATCATGGTTTACTAAGATAGAACCTATGTATTTAACATAGTGGATGACGATCATCCTTTTCCTTTCTTTCAACCATTGATGTTAAACTTAATACTATTCCTAAGAGTTATTAAGGACAAGTTCCTTAATTAACTTCTACTCTGAAACCCTTTCTAGAATCCCTTAAGGAATACTACATAATATCATAATACACCTATTATCAACTTCTACATCTTATAAATCATTATTTATAAGTGTTTGCACTTTCATTCTTAACATACTTAAGAATTACTCCTATAAGCTCCCACTCAAAATATGTTTCTACATATTTGAATTTGAGACTTATATTGCTCCCACTTAAAAATATGTCAATCACATATTGTTTCAGGAAGACTTTCATAGCTCCCACTCAATTTTATGCAAATTGCATATCCACTCACTATTTTGAACAACTTCAAAATTCTTTGATCAAGTATCAAAGTTGGAGATTTACTATGAGATACTAATACTGTTACAAGTTTTAAATCCTCAGACATTCAGCACACATGAATCAAATTCATCTGAATTTGTCCAATATTTGACAAATTGTGCTTTTTGTCATTCACCCCTTTTCCACTATGGCTTTGCAGCCATTTGGGAAAATTCAAGTAACCCCTTTTACTTATGAGATTTAGCAACGAATTGCTTTCTAATCTCAAGGGAATTTTGCTTTTAGGACTTCTCATAATTCTAGTTTACCATTATTCCCTTAGTAGTTCGTAGGTATGTCATATTCCAAAAATCATGACAAGTGATTCACAAATATCTCCATACAAGATATGGATTACATTTTGAATCCTACTTCATATAGTGAAAACGCTAGTGGGGAAAGACACAATGATCAAAATCATTGATTCTTTCCTTTTGTGAAGAGAATCGTTCAGGAACGTTGTCCGTTGCACTTCTCAACACTCTGATGCAGGGTCTTGAATCCTCATCGTGTTTTACACTATTTTCCATTTGCTTCATAATTGAGAAACATCACTAGAAGTGAGCTTTCTCAAGAATGCACCAAAATCCAAGCAATACGAATCTTGCTTTCCTTTTGGTTTTGGCTATGGGTTTTGTATTCAAAGTTTCCAATGAATACTCTACAAGGACTTATTTGCTATTGTTTTGGTTATATCGAATAACCCCAAAACTTTCACGAATTCAAATGGTTTACCAATTCTAATTGAGTGCTAACTATTTCTAAGATAATGGTCTCTACATCTACACTACAACGATTTATTTTGTACCTTCTATTCAACCCCTTTTTGATATCTAATATCACATTGTGATGCTTTGTATTCTGACGTTTCAAAACACTTCACATTTCACAATTACTTTTATGCCATTCTTATAAAGTTGAATTTCATTACTATTGATCAAATCATAGTAATTGGATTCTCTTTTATATTTATACCCTTTGTTAATGAAACATTTTGATCAAATCAAATAGTTTCATATTCATGTTTCCTTTGGTAAA
Organism: Avena insularis; assembly: GCA_023614405.1. Lineage (NCBI taxonomy): Eukaryota > Viridiplantae > Streptophyta > Magnoliopsida > Poales > Poaceae > Avena > Avena insularis. Next base: position 206,591,318 of record CM042694.1, read on the forward strand.
CTACTTTACACATTTAAACAATTATTTAATGATAATTACCATTTTCGTTAAAACACAATACATCGAATATGTATTAACTTTTAACAATTCTTTAAACACTTTGTATTCAAGTAATACACGGTGTTCAAGTTATTTTGCCGAACTTAGGCATGATTTATATGTGATAAGAAATCGAATGACTTTCACATATTATCACATAACTTTGAATTTAAACAATGGTTTTTCATTCATTAATGATCATATCATTAAGTTGGGTATTTTTAAACAAGGCATTTTAATGTTTTACAAATGTTATGCATTATCAATTAGTTTCAAACAACAAGGATAATTCACACGTAATCAAACAAGATATGAACATGAATAGAAATCATTCATAAAAGTGGAACAATTGTTTGTTACAAAAGCATATGAATAACCGTCTCATGAAGTGTGAGACACACTAAAGAAGTTCACAATCTCTTGATTACAATAATCATCCTAAACATGAACTAAATGATAAATGTCGAGGGAGAGTGTCGTCGGACATCATCATCATGCTCGCCATCAACACGCAATGTCACCTCCTCTCCAGCAAGCACCTCTCATGCAGAAGGACCTGTTTTCAGCAAAACAGAACAAGTATCAGATATACTTAACACTGCAATGTGTTTGCAAGATTATAACATTTATAAAACTGTATATCAAATATATACCTCTATCATTGATGACTCCAGCGATGTTGGGTTCATCTACCACATTTCTGAAATGTGATATGAACTCGACGAAATCCAGTGTTTCCGTGTCGCCTCTCATAATGAAGATCCTGACTTGCGCTTGGAAGCTTGGTGGAAGCGACCGCAGCACAACTCCCATCGCAAATGAGCTTGAGAACCAGTTGTCCAGGTAGTATGCCAGACTCATGTACGCATCGTAGATGCGCAATAAGTGCTCAACCAGTGAGGATCCCTGCTCCATCTTTATAGAGAGGAAGTCTCCCATCAGTTCATACTCCCACATGCGCACTTGTTCCACGAAATGCAATCTCAGATGTGCCATGACCAATCGGGGCTTGAGACTTCCCACCATTGGCCATAGCCCATCCTCCATTCCGAGGAGCATGGTCACTGATATAAATGTGGCCATCACACGACGACGATAACGCAGATCCCGCTGCTCCTGGGTCTCATGAGAATAGGGTGGCTCCAAATACATCTCGCAGGTCATGTAGTTAGCTACATTGTTATCCCCAAGGAGATCAAACAGGCGTACGACCCATGCAGAAAAGTTGGATCCATCTAACTTGAACTTTTCTCCTTTTAACCAATCGTCGATAGGAAATGTAATCTCGGGAAGAACCATTTTCTACATTTATAATTGCAAAAGGAATTTAGACTAAGTTTATAATTAAATGAGTTAATAATAACTCCACTCAGAAACACCTATCCCCAAAAGGGTTCCTAGTGATAACACGACCCCTATCAGCCACATCTCCCCCGATCGTCACGGCCATCAATGTGGGTTCAAGGGTGGACGCTAAACATCGGTCACATCATTCATGCGACTCGTGCTCGATCTTTCGACCATCCGTGTTTCGAGGCCACGCTTCTCTAGTGTGCTAGGCTCGCCAACTCAACCTTAGTGTATTCGCTGTGCAACATGGCTTACACCCACTGTATGCAAACGTAGATATGTCTGACACCCAGGCCTGTAACCCTGGATTGCCTCATACCGAAGAACTTTCTTGGTGGTGCACACTAAGGGGGAACACAATTGTTGGTAATTTTAATAGGGATCATCTTATTAGGCTACCGTCGAGTATCTAATACTAGCACACAATAAGACATACAAACAATAACACTGAATGTAAATGCTACGTGATATGGTCCTTCACGTCATGATCTCCATCCGCCGTCACCGGGTTCTGGCGCCAGGGTTCTGGCGTCGTAGACACCAGGGCACCAGTGTCATTCCGGCGTGGTAGTGCGTCACCTCCATGACTATCTACTACTACGTAACAAAAGGTAATCACTTTACCTTTGCCACAACCATATCACAAAGCAACGCCCCCCTGCAAAACAAAGTTAGACGCCTCTACTTTATCTTTGCATGTTTTACGTGGCTGAATGGGCTTTCGCACAAGAACCGTTCTTACCTACGAACGTTCAGTGCCTCAAGTGCGACACCTCGCGGGGAGTTACACACGTCCGGTGCCTGACAATGACTCTCGCTTCCCCGATCCAGCAGTAGTTGTGGAAGTAGAGCTCCCGGATCTGAATCTCGCAGCACGAGGGCGGTCCGTGGTGAAGATGTCTCTCATTCGCGCAGTCCAGACTTGGGACCACGGTCACGAGAAAGAGGGGGAGAGAGAAAATATCAATTAGAGGTCCTCCCAAAATTGGGGAGACCTTTTTTTGATTATTGGTGTATTTTTCTAGGCCAAATACCCCACTATATATAGGGGAAGGGGAGGTACTACCTCCATCAAAGTCCCGGGGTGGGACTAAAGGAGAGGAGGGGGTGGGAAGTGGCCACCGGCCACCTAGTGGGCCCCGCACGGGGGGCTAGGCCTAGCCGGCCTCCCCCTTGGCCCCTCTCCCTCTCTCCTTTCCCCTAATGGGCCTTCTCCCTCCGGAATTGGCCCATTAAGCCTTTTGACCTTTAATTGATTTTCTCTTTATTTAAATAATTATGAATAAATGATTAAATCAATATTTAACATTCATTCACATATTATTCAACCTCCGTGGTCATGGAACACCTTTCACCTCCACTCCGGACATCCTCCGGACTTACCAAAACTCTTCCGGTTTTCTCCCTACTTTTCTTCGGCGATTCTACCGATCCTATAAACACTCTCTAAGCATCAGCAAGCCCTTAAGTGTGATACCCCATGGTTCGAGAACACTCCAGACATGGTCGGGACACTCCCGCACCAATGATCGACAGAGGGACCTGGATGGCCATGTGACCCCTGTGTGTTCCACGAAGATCTTTCGTCGTTTGAACCGGGACAGTCGTGTCTTATTCCCTTTGTCTCTTGATACTTGCATTGCCCGAGATCTGATCAATGACATTACCATGTCGTGTTCAATCTCGTTACTGAACAATGTTACTTGACTCGTTCTGACAAGTGATATCCCCGTGATCAAATCACATGATGCGCGGCTATTTGATATAACTTCTCCGAGTGGGCCCTTGAGTATCTTCCCGTAACATGGACGGACAAATCCCGCTCTTGACATATATTGCCTCTACGGTTTCCTCCGAATACCTGAACACACCTTTATAACCACCATTTTACCAGATGGCGTTTGATGCTATCTAAGCACTCTCGGGAGACAGTGATTGATATAGCCTCACGATCTAAGGAATAGTCTACGAGGATTCATTTCTAATCATCGTAACTTGAACTTCGTGACATGATCTAGTCATGATGTTTAGCTTGGGTATTGGTTCATCATATGACTCCATTTCCAACTGGCATAAATGCCACATGATCAGGAAACATGATCATTTCTTGACCAATGAACCAGTGACTAGAGTTCCACTAGGAACCCCTGGTTGTTTGTATATCACACGTGTATTGATGTTTCCACTCAATACAGTTATAGCATGATATAAAACTTAATCATAAACTATATGAAATATGATAATAGTCCTTACTACTATTTGACTCTAGGGCATATTTCCAACACAAAGTTCCCCTTGGAACGTCAAACATTTTCAGTCTACAGGGGTATGTTACCGAAACCTCCTTCTTTACATCTTTACTTGTAGATAGATCCTGGCTAGGTGCGTTTTCTCGTAGAATTTTTTTATTTTCTACCATGGAACCCCTTCAGGGTTTGTTCGGTAAATAGAAATATAGTCTCAGGAAATGTAACGTGACGTGACACATGGACATGACCGGTTAGTAAATTGAGGTAACAATATCCTTTGTGTTCAACAAAAAACTAAGAAGAACACATGGAATGGAGCGAGGAGAGAGTTTGTTGAGGAAGGTGGCATAGGCGTTTGGAAAACAAAGACAACCAAAAACATGTATATCAGTGTAGTTGGGATGACAAAGAAAGATAGAAAAGTAGGGAGTGGTGTTTGGATTGGCTTTGGTAGGGCGAATATTGAGCAAGAAGGTTGTTGTGTGGAGGGCTTCAGCCCAAAATTTTGGTGGCACAGAGGCTTGAAGTAACAGAGCATGAATGATGTCACTAAGGGTGCGAAGAGAACGTTTGGCTTTTCTATCTTGAGGAGATGTGTAAGGACATGAAAAACGAAGAAGAATACCGTGTTGGAGGAAGAAAGTGTGATTTTTAAGATTGTCAAATTCACAACCGTTATCACATTGAATAAAATGAATATGAAGGAAAAAGTGGACATAACATAGAGTTGGAAATTAAGAAATAGTGTGTGTACATCGGATTTGTTATGCAAAGTAAAAGTCCAGACAAAGTGCGTATAATCATCGAGTATGACAAGATAATACTTGAAAACGGAAATACTTGCAATTGGGGATGTCCAAAGATCACAATGCAATAATTCAAAAGGATAAGTACTATTGGAGCTAGAGGAACTAAAGGGAAGACGCACATGTTTTCCTAATTGAAAAGACTCACAAAGTGAAGAACTATGAGAATGTCGATTACAAGGTATAGAAAATTCACTAAGTAGAGACGATAAAATAGCATTGTTTGGATGGTCGAGCCATCAGTGCCACAGATCCACCAAGGCCACCATGGACATGGGAGGCGCAGCGACAAGGACACCATGGAGGGAGTATAAATCACCAGAGCTATTAAAGCGTGTGATTTCGGCCTTGGTCATATAATTCTTCACAAATAAACCAAAGAGGTCAAATTCGACAGAAAAAAGATTATCATGAGTGAATTGGCAAACAGAAATCGAGTTTTTAATGAGAGCCGGAGCGACAAGAACATCACGGAGAAGGATAGGTTTGGTATGAGAAGGAATGTGAGCTTGACCAACACAATGAATTGGAATAGAAGAACCATCACCGAGTGTAGTAGAGGGAAAAGGAGATATGGTGCAAGAACACAGCGAATTACTAGATGCAGACATATGACTAGAAGCACCAAAATCAAAAATCCAATCCATACATGAGTTTCCTTGAGAAGAAAAATTGTTCATGGCCTGAAGAAAGGCAGATTGATCCCAGCTCAGTGTCGAGGTTGAGGTTGGTGTAGGCAGGAGTGCAGGCTGATGAGGCGGTGTCGGCAGCAAGGCCAGCGGGGGCGTGTAGTAGACGCCTCCATCAGCGTAGTGGGGCAAGGGAGCGCTATACGGAGCATATGTCGGAGTACCATACGTTGGAGTATCATGGTAGGCATGCGTCGGCTAGCGTGGCCCAAGCAGTCCTGGGGCACCGATGGGCGGACGAACGCCAGGCTGTCAGGTACCAACATAGGCAGGTGGAGCATCGTAGGGTGACGAGGTGGACCAGAGCATGGGCTAGGACTGGATGAGCCTAGTCCAGGGGTCGTGCGAAGGGCATCATCCTGAAGGGGCGGGCTGTGCACTAGGAGGCACCGAAGTGCTTGGGGGAGCCGGTGTCGGAGGCGCCGAGTGCGGAGGCGGCCGGTACGTGGGATTCCTATCATGGTAGTTAGGGTTGGGATGCTAGCCTGCTGGGGGTGGGGGCACCATCGGTGGAGGAGGTGGTGGCGGTGCAGGTTGACGAGGAACAACGGTGGCGAAGACCTGAGGACGAGCGTCCTTGTTGGATTGAGCACGATCATCCCACTAGAGCATGGAGCGAACCTCGACGAAGGAGGGAAGCGGCCGCATCATGGGGATGAAGGAGGCTTGCTTCTCGAAACGCTCGCTGAGCCTAACAATAAGGACGTTGATGAGTTAACGATCATCGACGGGGTCACCGAGCTCGCGGAGTTCGTCGGCGATGGCCTTGAGGCATTGACAGTAGACACTGACTAGTGCATCCCCTTGCACCATGTTCCACAGCTCGGTGTGAAGGTCGTTGGTGCGGGAGTCGACGTTGTCCTAGAAGAGCTGACGAAGGGCTGTCTAGAGGGCCACGGCGGTGGCGGCATCGTGGAAGACGAGATTGAAGATCTCGGTGGAGACCCGTGTGTAGATCTATTGGATGATAGCGAGGTCATCTTTGACCCATTGAGGATCATTGGGGCGGAGAACCGAGTCGACGGTGATGTGACCGCGTAAATTGCAGCGGCCTAGATGAACTTCAAAGAGATGACGCCAATGATAGTAGTTGTGGGTAGATAGATCTAAAGTAATTGGGATAAAAGGAGTAACATCGGAGATGGTGTCTGTGAAGGAGATGGTTGAAACCATAGCGGCATAGTTTATAGAGACTGGAACGAGGGAGGTGGAGGTTTCGTTAGTGGTTTTGGCGGCCTTGGCGGTGGTGAGCGCCGCCTTCCACTCGAAATAGTCCGGCAGCGGCGGTGGGGTGGGAGGGGTTGGCGGCGGCGGCGGGGTGGGAGGGGTGCCATACCTTAGGATCGATAATCCGATGCCATTGATTTGAACCTTTATAGGGTACAAGACTTGGACTCCAAGAAGTCTAGAGATAGATCTAGATTACAATTTGAACTACAAATATAGCTATCCTCATTTTACTCTAACAAGAAGCCTCGGAAGAGCACTCAAACATGCCTTATATCATCACTGCCCCTCTTGGTTTACATGAGCTTATGGTGGTACTGGTATGCTCTCAGTAATTCTTGTCTAATTGTGCTAGATTATTTCTGACACGCTAAATTATAAAAATAATATGGTATTTACCTCTCTTTGCGAGCCAATATGGTATTTTTTAGATAACAGGCATTTTAATGTACGACTTTAAATTAATAAAGCCCCAAGGTTCAACACACATATCATGATTACATGTTGCCACATACAATTTAGCCAACACGAAGTAGCAGCCGAAAACAAATAAAAATGGGGTCGGACTCCCCAAATCAAGCCGAGCAGGAGCACTAAGATGGTAGAACTGAAGTAGTGTATAGCCTCCGAAACTTGTCTGCCATCCATCTAAGGCCTTCTTGTCATGACGCTTGGTGCCTACCATCCACAGCTACAGAATAATCAGACTTTTATAAACCACATCAGCCTGTTGCTTGATAAATTTAGCTTCAATGATCATTTTGTTCCTAATTAGCCACAAAACCCAAGATTGTGCCAAAAACAGGAACCAAAGAAGCCCTTGAGCCTGGCCCGTAAAACCAAAAAGAATCGAATGAAACTGAGCAAAATTTCTCGGGTTCCAATTGCACCCTAGCAATTGCCTAACCACACTCGAAACGAATTTTGCCAACGAGTAGGAAAAAAAGATGTGGGCATCGTCTTCTGCCGCATTGCAGAGAGAGCATCTCACATTTGATGGGCCGTGTCTAGCAGCTAACAGTTGGTTTGTCGGAAGGCGGTCAAGCGCTAATTGCCACGCGGAGATCCTAATTTTCAGGGAAATCTTGGTCTTCCAAGTTTCCTTGAAGTAAGTCATCGAAGCTCCTTGCGATAATGACTTATACATGGAGTTGACGGAGTATTGGCCGAAAGCCTCTAAATGCCAGGTGAGGCTCTCCTGCCCATGCACCAACGTGACGTCATCTAGTGTCTCAACCAACTGGAGAGAGCTCCTGACTCCCTCCTGATCAAGCACGCCTGAAACGGATGTTGATGGTAGTTTCCTAGCAAATCTGTCCAACCAGAGCATCAGGGTCATCACAAATCGTGAACAGAGAGGGGCAGCTGTCCTTGAGTGGTTGCTCCCCGTGCCACCAGTGAAGCCAAAATTTGGTGCGCCTCCCGTCTCGAACCACATGCTTTGGCCCCAGCCTTGAACAAGTCCTTCACCTTGTGGAGAGTTTTCCAGAAAGGCGAGCCCCCACGGCCCGCTCGCTGGAAAAGATCATCTGCATCTGCATATTTTGCCCACACAATCTTGGTCCAAATGGCGTCGTCACCCTGATAAAGCTTCCAAATCCACTTGAGAAGAAGAACAACGTTCATCTTCTTGGTGCTAATGAGACCCAAGCCACCCACTTCTTTGGGTCTGCAAACCGCTGGTCAGTTAACCAGATGGAACTTGAGAGCCAGTTTGGTATTTACCCTACCAAAGAGAGTTTAGCGGAAAAGTATGGTATATTGACCCAATGTACCATATGAATATCGATTAGTATCATCCAAAGCAGTTTTCGTTTTATACGAGAGGCGGGCTATCGTTGACAGCAACTAAAAACATAGTAGTTTATGAGCTCCTTTGTCGATACATTGTATATCAGTTATCAATTGCACAGCAAACTTGTTTCGCAGGATATTATGAATGACCGCATCAAGTACTGCCTGAGGCACGTTGCGGGTGATGTCGATGAGTGTACTGTATGTGCCGGGACTGGAAAGTGCCGCTTCTACCGTTGATTGGCGAAAACATGGGAGGCTACTTGGCTCTACAGTCTAATCTGAATAATTTTACTAGTATCAATTTTAGTCCAACCGACCGTGTTTTCGCAAATTGGCGGCTCGAATGCCTGAGATCCATAGTTTGATCTTGTGCAAGAACACACAACCAAATCTTATTGTGAGTTCTTTGTATGTTGCTTGACCTGGAACCACCTATACTGGACTTAGAGCATATGGAGACAAGTTTGTCGGTTCGAGTTCTGAGTTTATGCAGAGCAAAATTGTATATTTTATACTCTATTAAAGTTTCTTTTACATGTATGTCTTTGGAAAATTGGCAAAGCTGGACCTCACTCGATATAGCCTGAATAATATCTGAGGAACAAACCGAAGGTCATCGTGTTCCCTTTCTTGGAGAGTGAGTTTTGTTGACAGTTTTTTCCCTGCAAGAATTGCATACTGTGAAGTCTCGTAACATGCATGTGTTCCTCTATTGTTTTCCTTGAGGGCCACTGACAAGAATAACCGAGCCAGCACCAGGAAGTCTATCCTCCAATTCAGGATATCAATGCACCTCTTCGATGCCGTTTGGTACCCCTTACATGGGCATTGCCCTCGGACGAATCTAAACAAATGCAAGTCACTTATTTCCGGACGCATGGAGTACATATTAACCACCCGATCTCTAGTATCTGGAAGTAGAAGATAATTTGTACTAGCAGCGTAACAACCACAGCACTTTACATGGTTAAATCATCTAAACATGATATGTTCCATGATACAGTTCACAAGAGGTTTGGTTGTTAGTTTCGAGTAGACCAAAGAGTTGAGAGGACTACTTTCTGCTCTTCCTGGCTTTTGTGGCACTGCAACGTCAGTGGTTGATCTTCCATGTTATAGTAGTTGACAAGATGATAGCTTTACCTGGTGCATAGGCTATGGTGAAGCCCATCGATCTCTGGATAAGCAGATGAAATGCGCCTAACTGTTCCTTGTGTGTGGATGTAATAGTCGCTTTGGATAATATGGAGATGAATTGCTATCTGTTCTATCTGTCGTTTGTTTTATTTTTTCTAAATTTTGTACAGGGCCACAATATAAAACTTATAGTTCGATTCGTGGGACCCCTCCTCTAGAGGAGAGAACCCTTCAAAAATAAGCGTATGCTGCTTACTGTGGCGTGCACACGGTATTCTTTAGTAAAAGGCGAAAGAATAGTTCGCTTTGTGCTCACCACGCAGCTGCGTGCCTCAAACAGGTCAGCCTGGGGGCTTTCTTATAGAGCTGCTGGCGACCGCTCCTGTCTACCCAAGCGATGTGGGACTAAAACGAGAGCTCAGCCGATCGAACGTGAGCCTTCAGCGCTTCACGGTGGTGCTCGCGGGCCTTGTGGCTATGACAAACTATTGGGCCTGGGCCTCAGGTAGGTGAAATCCAGACCGGTTGACTTCATTCAAGGACTTTGAACGTGCTGATAGTGCTAAGACAAAATATTTGAACGTGGTAATGATATTGAATTCTAAAAATATAATTGGTCCAAAAAATTATAAGTACTACTCTCTCCGATCCATATTACTTGTCAATGGATTAGATGTATCTAGTACTAAAACATGCTTAGATATATCTATTTCTACAACAAGTAATATGGATCGGAGAGAGTAGTTAAAATGGTAAAACTAATTCTAGTTCGTTTTACAACATACACATGAGATCAACTTATCATGTCATTGAGTTTCATGAAGTTTTAAACTGGATTTTGGGAAATGAATAAAATTGCTTTATTGTTTCGTAAGTACATCGAAGACAAAAGTGAATGTGTGACGAACTAGCGTCCTCACATAAAAATCAAAACAAAAAAATGAAATTGTTTCACATAGCTCACTATCCTTCTTGCTACACCAACCAGCGGTCAGTCATCCATGTAACCATAGAAACGAGGATCGATCTAGAACAAAGAGCCCCCTCCTCACCCCCGCGTCGCCAACCCTAGGCCACACCGAGGGCGAGCGTGCCGTCTGTCCCTGGCCCTCCCCCTCCCTCCCGCTGTCACCAAAGATCCCACTGGGCAAATCCTGGACGGTGAAGGTCGAGGGGCCTTCTCCCTCGTGCGGCGGTGGTGACCTCTCGTTAGTTTTAGTGTTGGTGTGTTGAATTATTCAATATGTACAATTATTTGTATTGTGACATTCTCGGGTGGAAGACTTTGTAGTATGTACAAACTTTGTGTTAATTGTTTTTTCTTTGAAAACGGTCCTCTTTGAGGCCAAAAACTGTGAAAAATGGTCTCAAAACTATGCAGATCGGCCTCTGTGACCATGCGCGCGCAAATCTTAGGCCGACTTGGCGGGAGTGGTTGAATTTGGCGGGAGAAATGGTCCCCCGTTAGGCACACACGCGGACAGGGTAGACACCGCGCCCGTGGACTGCCCCAAACGGACCGGTGTCTAATTTGCGGTCCGCTGCGTGGGATGCTCTTAAATTCCTGCGCAGGAGGAGCAGTTGTGCATCTTCCGTGCTGGAGATGTCTCACCGAATTAAACATTCGCCATTCCTCCCTGGCCCAACCGGGCGAAACCAGTGCAAGTGAACGCTGGACGAACTAGGGACACTAGCAGAAAAGCCCCCCTTTGGTCCCGTTTCATCAGGGTCATTGGTCCAACCGGGACCAACGAGGGGGTGGATCATTGGTCCCGATTCGTGGCACGAACCGGGACCAATGGGTCTCCACGTGGACGCGCGCGCAACGAGGGGGGATTATTGGTCCCGGTTCGTGGCATGAACCGAGATCGTTGGTCTCTGCATTTCGGGCTATTTTTGTACCACGGCAGGGTTTTGTTTTTTTTCTATTTATTTATTTGGTGTTTTGTATTCAATTTAATGATACTATATATATACAACAATAATGAAATCACGATATATATATTACACATCATGGTCATGAATATATTATACACCGTCTCATCCGTCGTGCTTGGTTGAAACATATTAATTACAAATGGTACTCACACGAATTTGATCTAATTTATATCTTCTTTTTTATACTTCACCCTTCCAAATGAACCGGGTAATAGTATTCTCCTTTCAGATCTATGACATGTTCCAATAAGACTCCGGCAATTTCCTCTTGAATTGCTTGTATGCATTCTTGTGATAGAAGACCGTCTCGCATCCGTTCGATCTAATTTAAAGAAGGGGATCAATATATATGAATGAAACTAAACACAATTGGTGGTAATAAAATAAAGTTGTGATTATTGTTTATCGTACTTCAATTTTTTCGATGTTCCGGTCTGCGCCCTTCTCTTTGGTCGTCTGGCGAATGAACTCGCAGACATAGTATCCACATAAGTTATTTCCGGCTTCCTGCATCAAGCACTTTACGAGAACGGAGTTTAATCAAAATAATAATCAAGCATGATAATGATATTAAAACTAGAATCAAAGAGATGCGTGGATCTAGCAAGTAGTACTTACAGTCAATGGTTGAAATGTAAGCTCTGGCTTACAAACACCCCTAGTGTTAGCGGTGAACCGTTTCCAAGTCTTCTGGAGGAAAAGGCATTTCTGCATGTTCGCCTACTTTTCTAAAGGTGCGTTTCGAGTCCATGACTTTTACTAATCCTTGGTCAACAACAATGATTAATAGAATATAGTGGAAGATGGACACACTAACAGAATATAACACGAGTCAATTATATGCTTAACATCGAGTAAGCGAAAATAGAATATGTACAAGACAGTCACACTCACCCAGCGTTGTAAGGAAATAGTATTTCCCTTCTGTTGCCGAAATACGTCAACGCTTGTACCAAGTTATCCTCTGTCTCTTTTGGTTTTGTTTTTAGAGTAACTTCATGAATGAAATTGCAGTCAACAAACTCAAGGTCATAGTGTTGGGAATATACTTTCCGGGTATCCTCACCAATCCTCACTGACCAGGGTGGCCCACTTCGGGTTAGAGCTTTGCTTCACGGGCGGCCCAGTCAGAGAGAAAGACGGAGTCCAATCCGGCTACGAGAAGGCCCAGAAGACTTACCGACTTAGGTCCATAATGTTACTTGTAGCTCAAGATGTACTCTGTAACCGACTCTTAGTCGTAGCCGGATAGATCTCTCCTGTAAACCCTAGGCCGGATATCTATATAAGCCGTCCTAGGGAGAGCCTTTAGGGCAACACCTGAATAGCCTACAATCTCAACTCGCACAGGCGAAACCCTTGTAACCCATATTCTGGCTCTGTCGTATTACTGGATTGCTAGCAGGAATAGGGTCCGTCCAAAGCCGGCGGATTCGAACCTGGGTAAACTTGTGTGCTCACCGTCCCAGAATACCGTACGTCTCACACCCCTCTCTTCCGCACGCCTCGAGGACCCCCTCATGGCGTACCTGTCATCAATCCGACGACAGTTGGCGCCCACCGTGGGGCAAGTGAGCTTCGGATCTGCGTTCCGAGCGGAATCTGCAAGAATCGGAATCAGCGAGACTATCGCTGTTGGTCGCATCCTCTATGCCAGCGACGTCCCTCTCATCGTTCTTGACGAGACTTGGATTCCAGCTAAGGAGGCTGTGACTGCCTACACAATCATGTCCTTTGGTGAGATCGATGTTTACATCGGTTTCGCTGAACCTGCCTAACCCACCCCAGCGGTGATGATAGAGGCAGAAAAATCTTTTGGGTCCCCTTTGTCCGCGGAGGCGGAGTTCCGGATCTCAGAAAACCCTAATCCCACCCAGCCCGCACCAGTTGCGGAGATAGTGGAGAAATCCGAGCCTAAAGAAGACCTAGCGGCCCAAGTCGAATTTGGAGTGGAATTCCCCGGAGAAGCCGGATCCCAGATCGACCCACCCACGGAAGTCAAAATCCAGGAGGAGCATATCAGTGACACTGATTCTGGCTTTGACGATGCCGGGACACACTGACCTTTCCTAAGGTACACATTACGATGTATGATACTGCAAGGCGAAAGCGCAGATGCAATTCTCGAGACCATCAAAAGCTTCAACATGGCTGATCACGAAAGCCGCAGGTACCTCAGGAAGCACGCGTCGCACTTCGTCGGATACGTGGGATTCGGATCCGGCTCTGCCGATGCTGGAGAAAACACCGACTCGGTGCTGGAGGCAATTGGAACAAACGCCGACGTACCCGCATCCTCGGATGAATCAATGACGTCAGCGGATTTCCGAAAGTTCTCCGCGGAATATGAAGAGGAGTATAACTCCAAAGCTGTAGAAGAAGGAGAAGCCATGGATGAAGGATCCGGGGAACACTCTCCCAAAGCGCAGGATGACATGGACGTCAGAGATAATCCCGAGGTCTAGATGTCCGAAAGTACCGATCAGAGCTTGACTCCGGGAAACGGACCCAAAGCCGTCTTTGCTACTGGCGCTGCCAAGAAGGCAAAGAAGAAGAACAAGAAAAACAATACCCCGGCAAAAGACCCTCTGGCTGAGGAGGTGTTTGCCGAGGAATACGAAGAAGACTCGGATGGAGCACTTATCCTAGACGAGCCGAAAAAAGAAGAATCGGTGGATGGACACGTGATCACCGAAGGTGCGCGTAAACTCATCGATGCTGCATTAACCACACCTATCCCTATAGCTGCAGAACTTACTGCTGAAGAGCTGGACGAAAGGGCCCAAGCCCTAGAAGCGCGTCGTCAACAACTCCTCGATGAAGCCAAAAACATCGAGGTGGAGAAGAAACGCATGGCAACCAAGGACTACATGTCTCGGTTGCATCAGAAGACACAGAAGCGTCACACAGATGACAACCAATTCCCACATATCCGTGCCGTCCTTTTCGGAGATGAGATGGGGAAGCCATGGAAAGATAGCAAAGGAGATTGGGTATATCCAACCCCAGTATAGAATACCGTGGCGGCCCGAGAAATTCTATCGGCTAATCCAAAACCAGAGGAGATCCGTTTGGGTATCAAGCTACTCAACAAGGGACTAGAGCAGCAAAAGGTCACCCTGTCCGGATGTCAAAAACTGGTCTCGGGTTCTGACCAATGTAGAACAGATCCGGCATGGGCTGACGTCAGAACCCACCGCGTTTCGGAGCAGCATTATCGCCCCGAACGATGGGAGGACAATTATTCGAGAACCGGATCGTCAGGACAACATCGCAGGACTGCACGTGATTGGAGCAACGTCGCACCAGCGGTCGAGAAAGAGGCCATCGCTGCTCTGAATCCGAGGAATCCTCCCCGACGAGAATCTAACGATCGAAGGGAGAAGATAAAGAGAAACGTCAGGAGGAGGATCGTCAAAAAATGCCACCTCCTAGACATGCAAGCCGTTCGGCTGAGCCCCACCATGGTGGAAACGACGGACAAAGAAACGACGGAAACCACGCCGGAACAAGCAGGCAGGGGGCTCGTCGTAGTCAAGACCCTCCCAGGAATCGGAATAATGACGTTCCAGAAGGAGGCCGGCGATCAGCCGGAAACTATCCAGCTGCCCCACCCTCTCCACCACACAGTCATCACAACGGCTCCCGAGGAGGGCAAGGAGGCCGACGTGGCGGAGGAGGTGGTGGCAGAAGCCGAAGTCCGGCTCCAAGGCACCGCAGCCACAACCGACATTCGGGACGATCTTTATCCCCGAATGACGCAAGGCACAGGATCAACTCCAACATAGAGGCTCGGCGCTATGAAAACGATGATATCTATGTGGGCCCAAAGTGCTTCGGACCACGCATCAGAGCTACAAAATTCCCGGAAGGATTTGCTATCTCAAGACATATCCAAGCCTACGATGGCATTGCTCGGCCAGATATCTGGCTACAGGATTTCTTCCAAGCTTGCTGCATCGCCAAAGGCGGAAACAGCCTGGTCGCAACCCGATATCTCCCACTTATGTTGCGGAAGACGGCACGATCATGGCTCAATGAACTTCCGGAGAACACCATCCATAATTGGTATGACATGCAAAGTGCGTTCTTTCGGAATTTCGAAGGCACATATCGGAGGCCCTGTACGGTCGGAGACCTACAACGTTGCACCCAAAAAGCCGGAGAAACTTGTTGGGACTACCTCGGATGATGGATCGACACCAAGAACTCCTGTGAGGGAGTAAATGATCAACATGCGATTGAAGCTTTCATTGCAGGTCTCCCAATTGGTCTACTGCGTCATCGCTTGAAGTGTGACAAGGTCACTGATATGGGAGAGATGATAGAAACAGCGAGCAACTATGCAGATGCTGACGACGATGTAGAGGGATTGCTCAATGCCCTAGTTGTGCCTCAGTCGGCAAGACAACCAAAGCAACAAGCTCAAAAGCACAAAAATACCTCGGAAGAAAAACCCAACGCGGAAACAGCGGTGGTTACTACTGTTTCTGGGTCTGGAGGACGAGGAGGACGTGGCGGAGGTCGCGGGCGTGGCCGTGGGACTTCAAGGGTCCAAGGCAGAGGAGAACAACAACCAGGCAAAACCTACTCTTGGGCCAACATTGCCAATAACCCATGTGTGCATCACCTAGACGCCAATGGGGGCTCGTCCCACACCAACGCTGAATGTCGTTTCAATGACAACATCAAAAGAGATGACACCGCGGGCTACAAAGCTAAGCGGAAGAAGGGAAAGAAAAATTCCGAAAAGGACAAGGAGACCAAGGAAGATTCCGACATGGAGGAAACTGATGCTTCAAATCCCAAGCCAGAAGGGAAGAAAACTTTTCCCACCAAGAAGGACACTTATGTCACTTTCCTCGGATCTCAACCAACAAAGGTCAAGAAATCAGTTCTACACGAGCTCAATGCAATAGTTCTGGCTATCCCCCAGTATCTGGACTGGTCAGAAGTGGCAATCACGTTTGACCGCAACGATCATCCGCCTAAGTTGTATAGGCGAGGAAAATACGCCTTAATCGTCAACCCACTTATTGACGGTTATGGTTTCTCCAAGACCCTCATGAACGATGGTAGCAACATCAATATTCTCTATGTCGAAACACTACGCCGGATGAAGATCTCGGAGACCCAGCTAAACCATAGCTCTGTGATCTTTCACGGAGTTGTCCCAGGAAGACAAGCTAATTCCCTGGGAGAGATTACTTTGGATGTTACCTTTGGAACTCCAAAGAACTATCGGACGGAAGCACTTTCCTTCGAAGTGGTCCCGTTCAAGAGCGCATACCACGCTATATTCAGACGTCCGGCTTACTGGGCTTTTATGACTCGTCCGTGTTTCATTTACAATATGATAAAAATTACAGGTCCCAACGGCGTGATCACCATCAGGGGAGACCCGAAGAAAGCACGAGAATGCGAGGATAGAAATGCCGCCTTTGCCGAAGCCGTGCTACACGCCCAAGAGTACTAGGAGATCAAGAAGAGCATAGATCCGTCCGAGATGCCCGCAACGAAGAAGGAGGTGACAAAGCCAAATCCGGAGTTCAAGGCATCAGAAGAGACGAAGAAAGCACCATTGAAGGAGGATGACCCCTCCAAGGTGACCCAGATAGGCGTAGGCCTAGGTAGCACATAGGAAAGCGTGCTCGTCAAGTTCCTCCAAGCAAATCAAGATATCTTCGCATGGCAGCCATCTGACATGATCGGAGTACCTAGGGAACTTGCCGAGCACTCTCTAAATGTAAACCCGGACGCTAAACCTGTCAAACAGTCTTTACGACGGTTTGGCGACGAAAAGCGTAAGGCAATAGCTAAGGAACTAGCGTGGCTCGAGTTAGCCGGATTCATAGAAGAGGTCATCCACACTGAGTGGTCGGCCAATCCTGTAATGGTCCCTAAAAAGGACACCACTGATTTAAGGATGTGTGTTGATTATACTGCCTTGAACAAGGCTTGTCCAAAAGATCTGTTCGCTCTGCCTAGAATTGATCAAGTTATCGATTCTACGGCAGGCTCGGAACTCCTCTGTTTTCTCGACACATATTCCGGCTATCACCAAATCCGGATGAAGGAATTTGACAAAGTCAAAACTTCATTCATAACCCCTTTCAGAACCTTCTGTTTTGTTACGATGCCCTTTGGGCTAAAGAACGCAGGAGCTACGTACCAGCACACGATGCAGCGTTGCCTTCATGACCAACTCGGATGCAATGTACATGCATACGTGGATGATATCGCGGTAATGTCCAAAAAGAAGGAAACGCTGATTTCCGACTTGGAGGAAACATTTGCCAACCTACGAAAATACAACATCATGCTTAACCCAAAGAAATGCTTCTTTGGAATACCAGCCGGAAAATTGTTAGGTTTCATCGTGTCTCAAAGAGGCATAGAGGTGAACCGAGACAAAATCAAGGCTATACGCAATATTTCCAGGCCAACCCGTCTGAAGGACGTACAAAGACTAACTGGTTGCATTGTTGCGGTCAGTCGATTTGTAAGCCGGCTTGGTGAAAGAGCCGCACCACTATACAAACTCCTGAAAAAGACCAAGGATTTTGTCTGGACTGACGAAGCTGAAGCTGCACTAAAAGACCTGAAGAAAGTACTCTCATCTGCTTCTACCCTTGAAGCGCCGGAACCTAAGGAACCGATGTTGCTCTATCTTGCTGCGACAAATAAGGTCGTTAGTATCATCATGGTGGTGGAGAGACCAGAGGAAAATCAGGAACACCTGGTGCAGCGTCTGACTTACTTTGTCAGCGAGGTTCTGACAGAATCAAAACAGCGGTATCCGCACTATCAAAAGTTGGCTTACGGTATTTTTCTAGCATCTCGTAAGTTACGACACTACTTTCAGGAGCATCCAATTACCATGGTGAGCACAGCTCCCATGAGAGATATAATCAACAACAATGACGCCACAGGACGCGTCGCAAAATGGGGCATAGAGCTTTCAGCTTTCGACATTGAGTACAAACCTCGGACAACAATTAAATCCTAGATCCTTGCTGACTTTGTCGCTGATTGGACAGAGACGAAGGAGAACATGATCCTCCCTGAGTCGGAATATTGGACCCTCTTTTTTGATGGGTCTAAGGCTCGAGGAGGCTCGGGGGCTAGCGTGGTGCTCAAATCACCCCAAGGAGATAAACTTGTATACGTGTTGCAGATACACTTCACAGCGACAAACAATATTGCCGAGTATGAAGCACTGCTGCATGGAATCTGGATTGCTAAGGATATTGGCATCCGACGTTTGATGTGTTACGGAGATTCGGATCTTGTTGCTCAGCAAGTGTCGGATATTTGTAACGCAAATAAACACATGGCAACATATAAATCTGTCGTGGATGATCTATCTAAATCGTTCGAAGGGTTTGAAGTTCAACACATCCCTCGAGCAGAAAATGAGGAAGCAGATGCACTATCTTGGATAGGTTCTGCGCGGAAAGAGGTCCCGGATGGCGCTTTTCTAGAGCACCTCAAAGTTCCCTCAATAAAGGGAGTAGATGAGGAATATCCGACCAAATCTGACTCACCTTTGATAGCAGTTCTGGCTGTAATTCCCAGCTGGACTCAACCCTACCTCGATTATTTGGTAGATGGCAAATTACCCAAAGATGAGGTGCTGAGCTGGCAGATTATCCGACGAGCAAAAGTTTATACTATTGTTAAAGGTGAGCTCCATAAATGGAGTGTTTCTGGGGGGTTTTAGTGTTGTGTGTCTCCGGAAGAAGGAGTGGAAATCTTAAGAGAAATACACGGAGGCGAGTGTGGTCACCACGCTGCAGCCAAATCTTTAGTGGCAAAAGCTTTTAGACACGGATTTTTCTGGCTTACAGCTCAGGCAGATGCCGAACGATTAGTCAAGACGTGCAAGGGCTTTCAAAAGTACGCCAAGCAAGCTCATGTTCCGGCTGATCAGCTGCGAACAATACCTATAACATGGCCCTTTGCGGTCTGGGGGCTTGATATGGTAGGACCTTTTAAACGAGCTCCAAGTGGATTTACTCACCTCTTAGTGATGGTGGATAAATTCACCAAATGGATTGAGGCTAAACATGTCACTAGTTATGATGGAGCAATAGCCAAAAGATTTGTCGAGGATGTTATAATCCGGTATGGTTATCCGCATAGCATTATCTCGGACAACGGGAGTAACTTTTCTATGGGAGAATTGGCTGAATTCTGCAACGAGCAAAATATCCGGCTTGACATTGCATCAGTCGCACATCCACAGGCTAACGGACAAGTCGAAAGAGCAAATGGTTTAATTCTACAAGGCCTAAAACCAAGACTCGAAGCACCACTACGACGTGCTGCGGGGGCTTGGGCAGAGGAATTACCCTCTGTAATTTGGAGTTTGCGAATAACTCCAAACAGGTCGACAGGATACACACCTTTCTTCTTGGTCTATGGCGCAGAAGCAGTTCTTCCTAGTGATTTGATTCATACTTCTCCTAGAGTGGCCGCGTATATCGAAGAGGATGCCGAGATTTCTCGACAAAATGATCTCGACTTAGTCGAAGAAGTTCGCGTCGTTGCTGAAATGAGATCTACAGCCTATCAGCAGAAGTTACGCAAGTATCATAGCCAGAGAGTCCGAGATAGATCTTTCAATAAAGGTGATTTGGTTCTCCGGCTTGTGCAACAAAGAAAGCACAAAATTTCCCCAGTATGGAAAGGGCCCTTTTTAGTTAGTCGAGTGTTACACAATGGATCGTACTACCTAACTGACATGAGGCTAGTCAAAGAAAGACCTGCTACTAAGAAGAGAAAGAAAGCTGGAGGCAGTACAAATCCGGATGAGTTAGACAGACCGTGGAATATTGCTCAGCTACGTCCCTTTTATTCTTAGTTTATCCTTCTTTGTAAACATATATATGTACATGATTTTGTGAGAAATAAAAGTTTTGGTTGCCTCAAATTTTTCTGAGAAGTTTTTACCATCTTATTTCCGAATGGTCATGTCATAGTCGAAAATCTCAGAATGCTTGAAAGTACTTTATGCTCATGTTCGTTCTGGTTTAGATTTCCGATTCTAAAACTGCTACCCTCGGGTATAACTCTAAAGTTTCTAGTCTTTACTTTGGTTATTTGTCTGATCGCTGGATGCGGGTATTTTCTGAGTAGTGAATTGTTGGTACTGGAAGCCGGCTTTGTTTCCGAGTTTAAACTGGTTTAGCAATTGGGCTCCGTTGCTCAGCAAAGTTTCCGGTAGAAGGTTTAGCCGGCTCACAAAAGGGACGAGACGGAAAGCCAGATAAACGATAAGTAGAGACGAAAAAATACAAGTGCTTATGTAAACATTTCAGGCACGCAAAAAAAACTCAAAGCCAAAAGTGCTGAATAGATCAAAGCTTAGCACTAGGAAAATTAAAGTACTGCATATTTACAGCTGCATCATGTTTTTTCAGAATAATACAAAAAATTCTGTTCTATGATGCAGGAGGAGATGAAGGAGCTGCCGGCTCGCTGGAGATTCCACCTTGATATCGTTCCGAGATGTCCGCATCCGAGGTGGTGCGTTCATCGTCGGAAACTTCTCTTGGTTCTTACGGAGGAGGAGGCGGAGTATCTACGCGGGTGAAGAAGGGGATCTCGTAGCTGGTCAGGTCAGCCACATGACACCCATATCCGGCGCAGGAGTGCATGATGGCTTGAAGGTCCTGCTCCTGGTCGTCTTCATCTACCTTGCAGTACCCTCTGGTCACTTGCCATATTTCCATGTTTCCATGGTGGCTCATGACCATGGTGAGAGCGTTCTTGCAGCGATCCACAGCTGACATGTTCCAGTCCCGAACAAGTTGCGGCATCTCCTTTGCCTTGTCCCGCACCTGAAAATCCGACATGCTTGGCATGTACGAAATCTTGAGAGCTTCGCCAATGTCCTCAAAGGACTAGCAGAAGTCATGAAGTAGGTCACCGACTTGGGTAAGCCGGTGGATGCGGGGATCAGAGGAGGAAGAGTCCGTCAAGTTCAGGGGACCTATACACAAAACAAGTTAAGAAAAATCCGACATTGATAAAAGTCGAAGAAAAAGACAAGTCAGATAGATGGAACGTACCAAAAATGACGTCGTCAATTTTGGTTTTCTCCTCCCGGAGACTCTGGAGTTTAGCCCGGAGTGCCTGGGACATATCCTTCTCTCTGCTAAGCTCATTCTTGAGGTCCGAGATTATTTTATCTTGAGCAGCGATCTTGCGATCACGCTCTTCAGTAGCCATGGAGGAGGATTCAAGGACTTGAGCTATGCTCTTTTCATGATTTCCCTTGAGCTGGTCCAGCTCTTGGCAAAGCTCCTTGTTCTCCACCACCAGGGTCTTGAGGTTCTCGGCCTCTTCAATCATGGCGACGGATTGTTTCACCAGCGCTGTAAGTCAAAAAGGAACAACAGTTCAAGAACAAATTCGACATTGAAAATACAAGGACAAGGTTTGAGTCTCGGAATGTTTACCTTTGGCCTCATCCTTGGCAACTTTAAGTTCAGCATTCTTAAGACGGAGAGCCTTGATCTCTCTCCGCTTATCGCAGACATTTCTCAGTAAATCCTGGTTATAGGAACATACTTTCTGTAAGTCAGAATACCCAAAGTCAGAAATCTACTTAAGACTCAGGCTAATATTTTTGCTAATATTAGCACGAGCCTTGGGGGCTACACTAGTTCGTTATTTGGCATCCTAATAAAGCATAAACCCGGATTATATGTCCTACTTCATGCTTGGGGGCTAGAGGATATGATATAAAATACAATAAAGGAAAAACAGGAGTTGAAATTCCGACTTACATATTGTTCGCGGGTGAGTTTATCCAAACCCGCGTTCACTTCAGCGGCCACCTTTTCGGCGAGAGTCGGAGGAATCACTGGGTCTGTTGGAAGCTCACCAGTCCTAATCCTCTCGTCACGAAGGCGCACTTGAGCGAGAAGGTCGGAGGACTTGACGTCCTCTGCTTCTTGCGCTTGTTCTTCGATAGATAAAGTACTTTTATCCAAGCATTGCTTGGCTAGCCGCTGGATTTCTTCAGCAGATTTCTGGGACAATCCAAACTTGGCAAGACCCGGATTGCTCATGAGATTTTCGGCGAAGGTTTCTGCCGAGGGATCATTACCCAAAGAGGGTTCACCCTTATCTAGATCCGACGCACTCGTGGTGACGTCAGTTTGCGACCCAAGGTTCGCAGGCTCCATTGTAGGCGCCGGATCTTCTACGGCATCTGGAGAGATCACCAGCGTTGCAGAAGGTTGAGGGGCAGGAGTCGAAGGAGCCACGGCAGGAGAAGCTATCGTAAGCTTCGTCTGCCGCAGCGGCTTCAAAGGAATCCCTTTCCCTTTGCCCTTGAGGAGCGGTTTTGCTCTGAGAATGTAGTAAAAGTCGGAAACATTACATCTCGGAAAGAAATTTGAGTAAAGTACAAAGGCGGAGAATTGTGATTGAAAGTTACCTCTTCACAACGAGCACCTCCTTTGTGCCGACAGCCACTGTCGGAGCTTTGCGCTTCTTGAGCGCAAGATCCGACAATGGGACCACTTCTACCTCCTGAGAGAACTCTGGAGGATATCCTTCGAGCGGAGCAAATTCCGACTCGGGGAGGTCAGCAAGCTGAAAAGAAGAAAACATATTAGTATTGCGATATAACTCAAAGATTGGAACACATAAAAAGGTGTACTGATAGAAGCTTACCGGCACTACGGGGTTATCCGCCGTGTGCATGTCCAGAGGAACCTCCGGGATTCTCCTCTCGATCCGCTCCCGAATCAGCCACTTGATCTGGCTTATGTAGCCTTGAGTGGTGTAGGCTTTGGAGCTGATGCGGAGGGAGTCTTTCAGAGACGACGTGATGGAATGCATCAGTCGGGTTCCGTGATACTGGAGGGGCTGGATCCGACATGAGACCCGGCACTGGACCAAGTCAGATCCCTTCAGATCCTTGTGTTTGATCAAATATTCGATCCGCCTCTTAGCGAGGATCAGATCATCGGTGAGAGCCGGAGCAGCCTCGTCCCAAGAAGGTTGGGCCGTGGCGGCTCCGTCGATGAAATCCGACAAAGCAGTGGCTTTGCCGGGAGCCGGAATATCCCTATGATAGAAAAACGTGGCTGGCCATTGTTTGACCGAGTCACTAGCTAGAATTTTGGGATACGCGCGCTCGCGTCTAAGCGAAAAGCTAATAGTGCCGGTGATGTAAGGAACATCGGCAGTAATGGAGTTTCTCCGGACATGAAAATAGTACCGGAAAAGAGTCAAACTTGGCCTAATGCCGAGAAAGCCCTCACACAATGAAGCGTACACGCTCATCTCTAACAGAGAGTTGGGAGGAAGATGATGGAGTTGAACTCCGTAATGATCTATCACCTCGGAGAAGAACTCCGAGGGAGGAAATGACAAACCTCTATCGAGGTGGGTGCCGTTACCAGGTTGGGGACGGTTTCCTCGAAGCCGCTCCGCCAGTCGCCGGCGGCGAGAAGCCCCTCCTTCTCCATGTCTTGAGGCCCTCCTTGTTGAGCGCACAGGGGATCCAGAGCCCACGGAATCTCTCTTTCTCCGCCACCGCTTCCGTCGCTGCCGCCGCCACTACCGCTAAGCCGGAAGAGGAAGATGAAGCCATTTCTCCGGTGAGTGTTTGACCTAAAAGGGGCAGCGCTGGGAGTTTTTTGGGGGAGGAACGGGGAGCTTTGTGTGCGCAGGAGGATTGGGAGGAGAAGAAAAGGCAAAGGACTGGCGGAAGGAGAAGGAAGAAATCCTAACCCCTTATATCCACCTAACTGCGCCAAGATTCGTGCAAATGCTATAGTGTAACCGCCACGCGTCGTGGAAGGAACTGGGAAGGACCCACACGATGATTGCATCGCCTCGATCTCCACGCACGCATTGAAATGGCGCCTCGGTTCCACGAACCGCGGACCCACCAACGGTCGTGCTGACGGAATGCCTGTCAGATGACGTGACTTGACCCTGACTTGTGTCAGGTGGCGTTAGAGATCAAGTTCCGTCTTAGTTTGAAATCAAGCTGGAAAATCCGAGTAACCTGTTGATAGGTCCGACTTATTTTTAAGACCCGGATCGTATTTTTTGTTGTGAAGTTTCAGGAACCCTTCAAGATTCTGCGAGCCGAAGATCAAGCTAGACGATGATAAATCCAACTTTGGATCTTGGAGGCCTCCGGGGGCTGCTGTTGGGGATATACTTTCCGGATATCCTCACCGTTCCTCACTGACCAGGGTGGCCCACTTCGGGTTAGAGCTTTGCTTCACAGGCGGCCCAGTCAGGGAGAAAGACGGAGTCCAATCCGGCTACGAGAAGGCTAGAAGATTTACCGACTTAGGCCCATAATGTTACTTGTAGCTCAAGATGTACTCTGTAACCGACTCTTAGTCGTAGCTGGATAGATCTCTCCTGTAAACCCTAGGCCGGATATCTATATAAGCCGTCCTAGGGAGAGCCTTTAGGGCAACACCTGAATAGCCTACAATCTCAACTCGCACAGGCAAAACCCTTGTAACCCATATTCCGGCTCTGCCGTATTACTGGATTGCTAGCAGGAGTAGGGTCCGTCCAAAGCCGGCGGATTCGAACCTGGGTAAACTTGTGTGCTCACCATCATGGAATACCGTACGTCTCACACCCCTTTCTTCCGCACGCCTCGAGGACCCCCTCATGGCGTACTTGTCATCAATCCGACGACACATAGATTTGTCCTTTGTTGCATTCGAGAATCTTCATTCTACATATATAATTAGTATAGTGATGATTAGGATTATACAAGCAAAGAATGAGCTGAGCTAGAAAGACTTAATTACAGAAATTAATAATACTTACAAACAATAGGCGCTGATGATAGTTTTTTCGAGGACGTCTCGTTGGTAAAACTGAAATAATTCTGAAAATTCAATCAGTAGGAAGCCATCTCCATGACCATAATGGTGGTGTTTATATCTAGCATAGATCCAATTTTTGGATTCAGCAGAGGCTTGCATGTACCAGTTATGCAATCTTCGCGTTTTTGTTGGTAGATCTTTGACTAACTCGGATTTGACGAGAGGAGCCCTGTGCCGGTATACGTATGCTATTTGTTGGTACCCCTCGAACTCATCCATACGGCTCATGTACTCAGTAATAGACAGTCCATATAATTTGGCCTTTTCTCCGTAAAGTTGAATAAACTCTGGATCAATGTTCAGATCATGCCGCTCCTAGGCTCTCTACTCATTGGTATCATATACTTTGAGCGGTTCGATCGATTGATTTTTCTGTTGTCCGAGCTGGGCAACTTCTTTCCCGACTCTCCGCTCTTTTGCCTCAGCCGACTTGATAATAGAGCGATTATAGCCTGATGTGAGCGCTATGGATTGGTGAAGCTGAATCTTAAGCGTGGCTACTTTGGCTTTATCTTCTGCGGTGGCCGGGAAGAATGGCTCTATCGGCTTTTTCTTGTTAGCCATGTCAATCTTCCACTTTTCATAATGGGCATCTGCGGCCGCATCAATTTCCTCATATGTCTTCTTGCAAGGTAGCTTCTTCATATTCTTATGAGGTACTCTTGGAAGGGGCGATAGCTTACATTTCAGTGATCGGAACATGCTCTTGCTGCTGCTATTGGTGCTGCCCCTCTTAGTATACTTCCGCTTTTGTCTGAGGCTCAGGGGACGGAGACGCCTGACGCGGCGATGGAGACGGCTGAGGCGGCGGTGGAGACGGCTGCGCTGAGTGGTGAGGTGGTGAAGGCGACGGTTGCGCTAGAGAATAGTGAGGTGGCGGCGAAGGTGGATTGCTGCTCTGAGGAGTGGGTGGCCTTGGCGACACATAATTTGGAAGCACGATTGCTCCTTTAGCCATACAACAGTCCTCCCTTTGGCTTCTCCTAGTTCAGTCAGCTCCATATCTTCCCCTGCAGGGTGGTCCAGCTTCATCTCCTCAAAATCTTGCTTCACATCATCCACCATGATGACAGCGTACCCTTTTGGAACCGGTCTGCAATGCTAAGTTGGGTTAGGCGCAATTGGTACGGCCATGCCAACCGCCGCCATCACCCTTAAGTTCATAACTTGCACCTTTAGCTCACAAGCTGTGCTCTCCGTGATATCATCCACTGGGTAGCGTTTAGGAGGAGCCGTGGTCAGTGCATCATCATCAACATCCTGGAGCTGCGTGGAAGCGATGCTACTTTTCTTATTCGATAGGGCGCCGGTACCATCGAATGCAGCTTATACCATGTGCCGCTGATATTGGCTGCTAATACCTTGCTGGCTAAGTCTGCCGAGTTGATCCTGGTGCCAATTTAATGCTTCTTCTACATTACGCAGCCGGTCTGCAACATCCGCTTTCTCAGCTGCCTCCCTTTCCTTTCTCCTCTGATGGCTTTTATCGGGATATCTCTTCATTTCCACGGGGAAGGCAACATTCCACGACTTGGAGCATGGTGTGCCTCGTGCTCGTCCTTTGTGTTCAAGATTTTTAAGGGCGTGTGTGAGCTCGTCGTTCTCTCTATCGGGAACGAACCGTCTTGCTGCAACATCATCTACTACA
Source organism: Avena insularis (assembly GCA_023614405.1). Lineage (NCBI taxonomy): Eukaryota > Viridiplantae > Streptophyta > Magnoliopsida > Poales > Poaceae > Avena > Avena insularis. Next base: position 206,618,084 of record CM042694.1, read on the forward strand.
TTTCTAATATCGTCGATGGGCAGTAGGGGATGATCTTTGTGTTTCTAATTATATATTGCCCTCCCTTCTTCGTCCAATGTGCCCCCATGGCCGTAAAACTAGTTTCTCGCCCATGGTGTCCATGTTGTGGGCTCTGGTCTGATCCCGACAACAATGTACTTGACCTCAAGTGCATCCCACTTAGGCATGCAACCGGCATAGCCAGCAGGCCCCATATTATGATGGTACACTTTCTTAGCAGCGTTCTCCGTATTTATTCTAGACCTTTCCAAAGCTTTCTCCGATGTCTTGTACTTCACAAAATCACCCCACTGGTGTCTTAACTTAGCATAGCCACCTTGATTGAAATTCAGAGTCTTCTCTACCTTGACAAAGTTAGTGTACATTGTCTTCTTCCAGTTCTTGAATGCATCGGTCATCTTGATGAGAGCAAACTTCTTAAATCTTTGCACAAGCTCCTTTTTTGTTCTCTCCTGCTCATCTGGATTCACATCTGGCCTCGGCAGGAGGAAATTAATCATGAGCTTGGCAAAAAGCTTATGTTTGGTGATGTCACCGACATACGGGACTCCACCGCCGCTTGGCCGATTCCATTCTTGAACGGTGATCGGGATGCAGTCCCTCACAAGAACTCCGCATTGCTTGACATTTTTTTTGCGACATCGTTGCGAGCTTGCGGTTCACCGTCTACACCGACCACTTCGCTCCTATACCTCATAGTGTCATCCAACTTTTTTGTTGGGCATCGTTTTGTTCTTACGGAAGAAGTTCTCGATCCAGAGGGCTAAAAGAAGAAAGAGTGTTAATATATGCATGTATATATATAGACAACAACATTTTAATTACAAAAATACATATATACACCTCGCCAGAGTTTGCGAGATTTAAGGTTCCGCCGGAGCCATCGCCTTCTCCCTCATCGGCTTCTCCCACATCCCAGGCTTCACCTTCTACCTCACCGGATCGGTCTTCTCGGTTGAGAGGCTCATCTCCCTCACCGGATTCGTTTAGAAACTTCTTGGTGACATCGACATCGATAAATTCATTTTCACAGATCATTCCGTGGATGATGTTTTCCTGATGTTCTAGATTCATAGTATCTTGGTGTGTTGGATCCATAGTATCTGCAAATTAAGATTTGCAAGATACTATAATGCAAATAATACAAAACACTATGCACTTATTTTCTAAATGGGTTCGGAATGCCCTAGGTGGACAAACCATCAAACCCATGGTACTTAGGGGGTGTCGGTGTTCCTCTATGTAAAGTAAGGTTCAAAGTTGTATGAATATGAATGCTTATATTTTTAAATGGTAGAGCTCATTTTTCTGTACATTTTGATATATTATACACTTTTTTCTGATTTAAAATGAATTAATTATGATTTTTCCCAATTTTAATCCATTTTTAAATCATTTTTAAATAAATAAACATTTTTGGAATTATTAAAATTATTTTCCATCTGGCCCCACATGTCATACTTTTATTAATTTCATAAAACATTTCAAAAAGAATAAAAACCTGACTTGCTGGACCCACCTATCAGCATTTTCAATTAATAAATCAATTACAGAAAAGATTTAACTAAAAGAAAAAAAGAGAAATGGCGTCATGATGACGTCATCGACGCCATTACTCCCAGGTCGAGCATGGATCCATCGATCCCGTGTGCGCCTGGACACGCGGGTGGGTGCGTTGGACGTGTCTCGTCGCGGGGAACTAGAAAGTGGCAGCGCTACTTGCAAGAGGTCGCTAGAGCGACGACACCGACGAGGTTTGGCGGCGGCGCTCGGTGGTCATCATCGGTAGCACGAACCAGAGCACAAGGGAGAGGACGGAGAGGTGCATGGGCACCGGAATCTCACCGGGGTTGCGATGGAGGGGTCAGGGAAGCAAGGGGAGGCCGGACGGAGGCGAATCGATGGTGGCCGGAGGTTGGGAAGGTGACAACTTCGGGGCTCGATTCTGGCCAGAGGAGAGCGTCTCGATTCCGGCCGTCGACGATGGTGGCGTGGCGGAGGCGGGCATCGACGGCATGAAGCGGCTCTGGATTTGGGCAGCCTGACGGCGTGAATTTGCTCCGCCGCAATTTTTACTTAGTCGCGTCGATGTGCTTTGTGATTTGGTGGAGTTGGGGAGGAAGAAGGGCCGGCGTTGTATATTGTACAGGCCATCGGTCCCAGTTCATCGCATCAACCGGGACCTTTGATGCATCGGTCCCGGTTGATGGGATGAACCAGGACCAATGGCCTAGGAGGTGGAGCGTTCCTGGGGCCGCCACATGCGCGCGCACCCATGGTCATTAGTCCCGGTTCATCGCATCAATCGGGACCTTTGATGCATCGGTCCCGGTTGATGGGATAAACCGGGACCAATAGCCTGGGGTGGAGCGTTCCTAGGATTGCCACGTGCGCGCGCACCCAGGGTCATGGGTCCCGGTTCGTAGGACGGACCGGGACCGATGACCCCTTTTTCAGCTTTTTGGCAAACTTTTGGTGTTCCCGCCCTTTTCAAATTTCTTTTCTTCTTTAATTAATAAGATGTTTCAATTTAAAATGATTATTAATTTGGAATTTCAAAAAACTTTTAACAGGAAAAGTGCTTCAATTTAAATAACTAATCAAAAACCATTTTCTGTTTTCAAATATTTTTAGTTTAACTATACAATTTTACTATTTTCAATTAAAATTGCATTAACAAATATTTATTGCATAATTTGGAATTTGAAAAAACTTTCAACACGAAGGTGCATCTATTTAAATAACTAATCTAAAATCATTTTCTGTTTTCAAAAATAATTATTCTAACTATACAAACTATTAACAATTTTACCATTTGCAATTAACTAAGAAACAAACGGCGGGAAAACAGGGTGTTCAAAACATTTTTCTGATTTATAAAAGAATTATTCTAACTATTTAAATTATTAACAATTATGCCATTTTCAATTAAAAATGCATTAACTATTTTTTTGCATATTTCATTAACTAAGAAGCCGGGCTAGGAATCTTCATCCCTGCCGTTTTGAATATGGTTTCAATCGGGCATAACAAATTCAAAAACGATCCAAACAACATGAAACCTTCACGAGGTATCATATTATATGATATAGTTGCAAGTAAAAATACCAAACTTGGCAAACTGCAAACATCACAAAAAAAACCTTCACAAAATGATCAATCATGTTGGAGGTTTTATGGCATTTAGGTCAAACCACCAATGTTATGGCTAGAATCAGGGCATAGTTTGTGATAATGTGCCCATACTGTGCACACATGTCCATCTTGGAATGGCTTACGATGTTGCAGGAGGAAGTTTCCCTTTTTATTGCACGAAAAAGCCAATTTCTATTTTTGAGATGCCGAAATCGGGGTGTTCTGTGAAGCAACCACAATATTAAAGTTTGGCATTGGTACCAACCCATTTTTCAAAAATACTAGACCACCTTAGATGGACAATTTTCCAACCGATGTATGTGGAACCTTTCTGTCCATCCCTCATGAAAAAGACAAATTCATGTCGAATCAGTAGGAGGTTGCCCAGATTTGGACTACAAGTACATGATATAATGCTTGTGAATTTTTTAAAAAATCATTTATAGGTTCACAACATGATATTTTATCAGAGATCCAAGTTCAGCGAGGCTCAGCCTCGGGCTAAGAAGCTTCATGCCCGTCGTTTTGAATATAGTTTGAAACGGGCATAAGAAATTCAAAAATGATCCAAACAATGTGAAACCTTCGCGTGGTGTCATATTATGTCTCATAGTTGCAAGGAAAAATATTGGACTTGAAAAATTGCAAACATCATAAAAAATCCTTCACAAAATGACCTATCATGTTCGAGGTTTCATGCCATTTAGGTCAAACCACCAATGTTATGGCTAGAATCAGGGCATAGTTTGTGATAATGTGCCCATATTATGCACACATGTGCATATTGGGATGTCTTACAATATTGCAGGAGGAAGTTTTCCTTTTTGACACACGAAAAAAGCAATTTCCATTTTTAAGATGCCGAAATCGGGGTGTTCTGTGAAGCAACCACCAAATTAAAGTTTGGCATTGGTACAAACTCATTTTTCAAAAATACTAGACCACCTTAGATGGACAATTTCCGAACCGGTGTATCTGGAACCTTTACGTCCATCCCTCATGAAAAAGACAAATTCCTGCCGAATCGATAGGAGGTTACCCAGATTTGAACTACAAGTACATGATATAATGCTTGTGATTTAAAAAAAATCATTTATAGGTTCATAACATGCTATTTCATCAGAGATCCACTTCAAGTTCAGTGAGGCTCAGCCCCGGGCTAAGAAGCTTCATGCCCGCCATTTTGAATATAGTTTGAAACGGGCATAAGAAATTCAAAAATGATCCAAACAATGTGAACCTTCGCGTGGTGTCATATTATGTGTCATAGTTGCAAGGAAAACTATTGAACTTGAAAATTTCAAACATTATAAAAAATCCTTCACAAAATGACCTATCATGTTTGAGGTTTCATGGCATTTAGGTCAAACCACCAATGTTATGGCTAGAATCAGGGCATAGTTTGTGATAATGTGCCCATATTGTGCACACATGTGCATCTTGGGACGGCTTACAATGTTGCAGGAGGAAGTTTTCCTTTTCGACACATGAAAAAGCTAATTTCCATTTTTGAGGTGCCGAAATCAGGGTGTTCTGTGAAGCAACCACCAAATTAAAGTTTGGCATTTGTACCAACCCATTTTTCAAAAATACTAGACCACCTTAGATGGATAATTTCCCAACCGGTGTATCTGGAACCTTTCCGTCCATCCCTCATGAAAAAGACAAATTCCTGCCAAATCGGTAGGAGGTTGTGATACATTGCAAATGTATCTATAATTTTTAATGTTCCATGCTTGGTTTTATCTACTTTCTTATGTTTTGTCCACACTTTGGAGTACTTTTCATATGATTTCTTGGACTAACCTATTAACAAGCGCCAAAGTGCTAGCTGCCTGTTTTCTGCTATTTTTGGTTCCAAGAAAGTCAGAAAATGAATATTCTCGGAATTGGACGGGACAAAAGCCAAAGTCATTATTTCACTAGGGGACATCTAGAGCCAGAATACGAGACGGAGAGGGACTGGGGCCTGGCCACACCACCTGGCCGTGCGACCAGGCCTGGCCCGTGCCAGGGGTGGTCTAGGCACCCCCTCGACCTCTCCTTCCGCCTATATATTGCCTCTGATACGGAAACCCTAAGGACCCGATCAAAAATCCACGAAAGAGTCTGTAGCCGCTGTCATCTCCATCCCTAGATCGGGAGGAATCTGAAGCTCTTCCCTACACACTGCTAGAGAGGGGAATTCACCCTGGAGGCCTTCTTCATCATCATGCAAGCCTACAGTGTGATGCGTGAGTAGTTCATCTCTGGACTACGGGTCCATGTAGTAGCTAGATGGCTGGTTCTCCTCCTTTGTGCTCTCATGTTTAGATCTTGTGAGCTCCATTCATGATCAAGATCATCTATTTGTAATTCTACATATTGTGTTTGTGGGGATCCGATGGATATTGAGATGCTATTTCAGATTGATTATTGATTCTATCATGTCTTTGTTATTTGTGATCTTGCATGCTTTCCGTTGTTAGTAGCTATCTTGGCCAAGTAGATGCTAGCAACTCCAAGAGTTAGTATTTATGCTCGATAGTGGGTTCATGCCTCTAGTAATCTGGGGAAGTGACAGAAATCTCTAAGGTACTAGATGTGCTGTTGCTACTAGGGAGAAAACAACAATCCTTTGTTCATAGAACAATCATATTGTTTACTTTACACGCAATTCGTAATGCAATAATCTGTTGCTTGCAACTTAATACTGGAGGGGGTTCGGATGATAACCTGAAGGTGGATTATTAGTCATAGATGCAGTTGGATGGCGGTCTATGTATAATGTTATAATGTTGTAATGCCCAATCAAGTCTCAAAGGAGTCAAGATGAGTAGTATATGCTTGTATGCTTTCTCGATGTTTGTCAATTGCCCCGCTGTAATTTGTTCACCCAGCATGTTATATATCTTAAAGAGAGCCACCTATAGTGAACTATGGACCCCGGTCCTTTCTTTTACATTCAATCTACAATCAAATTGTTTACTGCTTTGTGTTTACATTCCGTAAACTATTACTTCCTTCCATTCGATACGTTTAATCCTTTGTTTTCAGCAAAACCGGTGAGATTGACAACCTCATCGCAAGTTGGGGACAGAGTTCTGTGGTTGTGTTGTGTAGGTCTTCACGTTGCTGCTGGCACCGGTAGTGCATCCTGCCAACGTTCAGCTAGCTACACCTTTGGGGTGTTTCCTTGCTCCTACTGGATTGATAACCTTGGTTTCGTACTGAGGGAAAACTTGCTGCTATGCTCATCATACCTTCCTCTTGGGGTTCCCCAACGAGCTCGATATATTTTGGCCATCAAGCATATTTTCTGGCGCCGTTGACGGAGAGTCAAGGACATCTTCACAAGGGGAGTCCCTCATAACCAATCTCTTTACTTTGTTTTTTATTTTGCTTAGTTTATTTCTGCTTTGTTTGCTTGTTCTTTTTATCAAAAATACAAAAAAAATAGTTCCTACTATAGTTATTATTTTCATTGGTCTGTTATTGTCTTGCTTTATCATGCTTTTTATCAATGGTTGGTTTCTTTGAAACTGAATCTTATTGGCAAGGTGGGTACACGGAAGAACAAAAATATTATTATAAGGAACACCGCTTGTCACAAAAAGGAAAACACTTATGGGAACAAATTGATAAATTGTATACCATTGCTATAAACGTGTGCTCTACTTATAATGTTACTTATTGCTTTGATAAATCTTGTTGTTGTAGGAGGTATAAACACCTCCCTTTTCAATGTGAGTATAATGATAATGTTACCATATCTTCTTATGTTAAAGGGAATTATGACTTTTATGATGTGGAACAAATTGAAGAATTTATTGCTTGGAAGGGTGCATTTGAACTTGCTAGTTTGCTTGAAAATACTGATGATTCACCTTATAAATATGAGGTTTATGATATAATTCAATTTTGCTTTGATAAATACAAGGAATAAAATGGCTATATTCTTGAATATCTTAATAGATGCTCTCCACCAGCGGAAGAGACTAATGCCTTGCAGGAGCCTATGGAAGAAGAAATTGTTGAAACTGGAAGCTCATTGGATGAAAAAGAGGAGGAGAGTGATGATCAAGAGGAGGAAGAATGGATCTACCCATTCCTACCTTCTAATGAGAGTAACTCTTTACCCCTTACAATATTTGATTGTCCCCCATGCTTACTAAAGAAGGATGAATGTTATGTTCCTGAGGATTCTTTTGAAAATGTTTATAATAAAGCTCTAGTGCTTGTAGATCATGAAAATCATGCTGTATGTAATAGTTATATTGTTGAGTTTATTCATGAGGCTACTGAAAATTATTATGAGAGAGGAAAATATGGTTGTAGAAGTTTTCATGGTACTGAAACACCTCTCTATGTGCTGAAAGTTTTGAAGTTGCTCTTGTTTTATCTACCCATTCTTGTTGCTATGTGCTTCTTTGATTTATTTTCTTACAATATTCCTATGCATAAGAAGTGGGTTAGACTTAAATGTGTTTTTAATTTGCTTCTTGATGCTCTCTTTTCCTTCAATTCAGATTTCTTATGTGAGAATCTTCTCAAACTATCAAGCCTAACTTAAAGGCGTTAAAGAAAAATACTTATTGGGAGATAACCTAAAAGTTTTAGATGAGTCTTGGAAGTTATTACTTCAGTAATAACCGCTGCTTATCCTTTTTATTTGCTTTTTGTGCCAAGAGTAACCTCTAATGGGAGAGAAGTAATGATTGGGAAAGTTGCTGTACCGAAACAGATTTTTGTGCTTCACCGTAAAAATCCGTGTAAAATCTCTATACGTTCTTTTGAGGCGTGAATTTTTTTGCTTATGCACCAGGTTGTTAGCTAACTTTCGTTAGTTCAACACTTTGTGATTTGAGCAACATAAGGTTTTCGAAAAAATTCTTCTTTACCTGCTGGTCTGTTTTGACAAATTTCTGCCATTTTCTGCATTTGCTTCTTGTTGGTTCCTTTTTGAGTTCTTTTGGGGAATTGAGATTTTTGAGGGAAGTGCTACAGTAGCTAGTGTTTTAGTGGAAGTTTTATTGGTGTTAGAACTGAACCTAAAGATTTATTATCTTGAGTGCAATAATGTTGCTAATAAAGATTGTGTGAAGTTTTGTATGAAGGAAAAATTTCAGGTGTATGGAAGGAATGAGTAATGAGATGAAGGATGGACTAAAGCTCAAGCTTGGGGATGCCACGTGTGTCACCCCAAGAAATATTCAAGAAGTACAAGCGTCAAAGCATAGGGATCCCCAAGGCATCCCCTTCTTCATCAATAAAATCCCAGGTTTCTTTCAAACGCTTTATGAAATCCCAGGTTTCTTTCAAACACCACCTGGCCGTGCGGCCAGGCCTGGCCCACGTCAGGGGGTGGTGTGGCTACTCCCGGCACCCCCTCGGTCTCCCCTTTCCGCCTATATATTACCCTCGGGACGTAAACCCTAAAGTGCCCGATCAAAAATCCACGAAAGAGTCTGTAGCCGCCGTCATCTCCATCCCTAGATCGGGAGGGATCTAAAGCTCTTCCCGGCACCCTTCCGGAGAGGGGAATTCCCTGGAGGCCTTCTTCATCACCATGCAAGCCTCCGGTGTGATGCGTGAGTAGTTCATCCTTGGACTACGGATCCATGTAGTAGCTAGATGGTTGGTTCTCCTCCTTTGTGCTTTCATGTTTAGATCTTGTGAGCTCCATTCATGATCAAGATCATCTATTTGTAATTCTGCATGTTGTGTTTATGATCCGATGGATATTGAGATGCTATTTCAGATTTATTATTGATTCTATCATGTCTTTGTTATTTGTGATCTTGCATGCTTTCCGTTGTTAGTAGCTATCTTGGCCAAGTAGATGCTAGCAACTCTAAGAGTTAGTATTTATGCTCGATAGTGGGTTCATGCCTCTGGTAATCTAGGGAAGTGACAGAAATCTCTAAGGTACTAGATGTGTTGTTGCTACTAGGGAGAAAACAACAATCCTTTGTTCATAGAACAATCGTATTATTTACTTTACACGTAGTTCATAAAGCAATAATCTGTTGCTTGCAACTTAATACTGGAGGGGGTTCGGATGATAACCTGAAGGTGGATTATTAGTCATAGATGCAGTTGGATGGCGGTCTATGTATAATGTTGTAATGCCCAATCAAGTCTCAAAGGAGTCAAGATGATTAGTATATGCATGTATTGCTTTCTCGGTGTTTGTCAATTGCCCCGCTGTAATTTGTTCACCCAGCATGTTATCTATCTTAAGGAGAGCCACCTCTAGTGAACTATGGATCCCGGTCCTTTACTTTACATACAATCTACAATCTTTTACTGCTTTGTGTTTACTTTCTGCAAACTTTTACTTCTTTCCATTCGATACGTTTAATCCTTTGTTTTCCGCAAAACATGGTGAGATTGACAACCTCATCGCAAGTTGGGGACAAAGTTCTGTGGTTGTGTTGTGCAGGTCTCCACGTTGCTACTAGCACCGTAGCGCCTGCCAAAGCTCAGCTAGTAACACCTTTGGGGTGTTTCCTTGCTCCTACTGGTTCGATTAAACCTTGGTTTCATAACTGAGGGAAACTTGCTGCTGTGCTCATCATACCTTCCTCTTGGGGCTCCCAACGAGCTCTACATCAACACTGCCATCAAGCATTTTTCTGGGCGCCGTGCATTGAGCCATCAAGCAATTTTTTTGGCACCGTTGCCGAGGAGTCAAGGACATATTCACAAGGGGAGTCCCTCATAACCAATCTCTTTACTTTGTTATTTTTGTTTTGCTTAGTTTCTTTTTACTTTGTTTGCTTGTTTCTTTTTCAAAAACACAAAAAAATTAGTTTTACTAGTTTGCTTTCTTATTTCGAACACACAAAAAAATTAGTTCCTATCTCATTATGTCTAGCCTTTCTCCAATCACTATGTCACCCGAGGAAATGATTTTCACTTTTAAAAAAGGAATTGAGGAATTTTTTAAGGAAGCTTGGTCTAGAATCTCTGATCTACATGAAAAAATTGAGCCTAAAATGACTCAAAGCTTGTCCCTTAGCAGTTTTTACCTTGGAATTGCTCTTTGCTATAGATATGCTTTAGATGCTGTTGTGGGAGGAGATTTCCTCCAATATAATGAGGATGATGCTATTACTATAAAGAAATTGATCCTCACTAACAACTTGCCTAGCCAAACTGATATTTCTTTCACAAGAATATTTGCTAGATTGAACACTCTCGAGACTAGCATTGCTACTTTAAAAGATTGCTATAATACGCTTAGGGAGCATCACAATTATGTTGCAATAAATTCTGAACCATCAAAGTGGTTCCCTACAGTAAAGATTGAGATAAACACTGAAACTTTTCAAGCTTGCTGTGATATCATGTCTGAATTTTGTCTTATGCCCAAAGACATTTATGAATCTTTGAATACTTGGGGGCTTACTAAAGGAGGAAAAGAGATATCTCTTGCTAATAATACTACCATATTACCTATTGGAATAGCTGAAGGAGTGTTTACAAAGATACTTGGGAAAATGATTTCTATTGATTATCTTGTTATTGAATGTGCAGGAAAAGGACAAATTACACTTGGAAGGTCCCTATTAGAACTCCTTGGAGCAATAATAGATGTGGGAAAAGGGACCATGCACCTTTCTTCTCCACCAAACAATCATATTTTCCCCAAGTTTAAGAATAAAAGTAAGAGAGGTAAGGGCAAGAAATTTGGTCTTAATGCTTCTTCATTTGAGAACACTTGATTCTTTCTTGCTTCTTATGCCTAACTTAAAGGCGTTAAAGAAAAGTACTTATTGGAAGATAACCCAAAAGTTTTAGATGAGTCTTGGAAGTTATTACCTCTGTAATAACCTCTCCTTATCCTTTTTATTTGCTTTTTGTGCCAAGAGTAACCTCTAATGAGAGAGAAGTAATGATTGGGAAAGTTGCTATCCCGAAACAGATTTGTGTGCATCACTATAAAAATTCGTGAGAGAGCTCTGTATGTCGTATTGAGCTGTAATTTTTTGTTATTCTGCCCCAGGTTGTTACCTAACTTTAGTTAGTTCAACACTTTTTTATTTGAGCAAAATAAGGTCTTCGAACAAATTCGTCTTTGCCTGCTGGTCTGTTTTGACAGATTTCTGCCATTTTCTGCATTTGCTTCTTGTTGTTTCCTTTTTGAGTTCTTTGGGGGAATTGAGATTTTTGAGGGAAGTGCTACAGTAGCTAGTGTTCTAATGGAAGTTTATTTGGAGTTAGAACTGAACCTTGAGACTTATTTATCTTGAGTGCACTAATGTTGCTAATGAGATTGTGTGAAGTTTTGTATGAAGGAAAAAATATCAGGTGTTTGGAAAGAATGAGTAATGAGATGAAGGATGGAATAAATCTCAAGCTTGGGGATGCCACGTGTGTCACCCCAAGAAATATCCAAGAAGTACAAGCGTCAAAGCTTAGGGATGCCCAAGGCATTCCCCCTTTTCATCAATAAAAATCCCAGGTTTCTTTCAAACACTTCGTTTTTATTGTTTCATGCACAGTTGTGTTGTTCTTGGAGTGTCTTCTTTTCATTTTCATTTTGGTTTTTCGTTTGCTTTTGTTTGCTTAGTTTTCTGAATAAATTGGTTGGACCCCCTCTTTCATACATTGGTTTGCAAATAGTATAGTTTGGTTTGGAAAAGGGTAGGAAAGTTCATGCTTATGTGGTAAAAAGAGCTTGTTTTTGACTGTGGCCTATGCTTTGTCATGCCATGATTGATATTGTTTTGGCTTTATGCTTAGTATTCTTTGTTGTAGCATCACTTGTTATAAACAATTGAGATTGCTTAATGTGCCTTGGATGAATCATGCGTTATTTTAGCATATTGAAGCATAGTATAGTGGTATTCTCCTTTGATGCTTTATTTGGGTTGACTTGGCGCATGCTCACACCATGTCATGACTATCTCAAGTCACCATAGCCTTTATGATCCTTTAGTTTTCAACTTGTAGTATCACTTTATGCTTTGATCAATGATGTTTTGTCGCTCTGCATGATTATGGCTATTATTGCTCTCTTAGTTTGTCGCTCCCAGTCTTTTGCTAGCCTCCACCACAAAGTATGAGTTCCACTCATACATCCAACTCCCTAAACCAAGTTATTCCAAAGATTCCACCATACCTACCTATTAGCTTATGCTATTCCAAGTAAATTCATGCTTTTGTTTACCTTTCAAATTAAACTTGTTATGAGAAAACTAGTGATTAAAGCTCTCATGAACTTGATGCCACACTTTACTTTACTTGCCCTTAATAAACTTGAACCATTGTGTCTTCTATGTTCTATATGCTTGCACTTATTTGTTGGGAATTAGCAGAACCATGCTTTGATGGGGAACGCTTTCAACATTGCACTTGGTACTTGTACCTAGTTGATATCATGCTCTTTTGTATATGGATGTCGTCGGTGTGAAATGAAAGGGGAGCTTGTAAGTCCATGGAGTTATGTATATGTGTTAGAGAAACTCTTGGGCCGCTGGTCTAATCCATGCTGACATGGTGGAAACCTGCAGCGTAACCATAATGAGTTGTCTATGAAGCATTCTTCTTATAAAAAAAAGAGTCCTATATTGGAAAAAAAAGAGAAAAGAGAAAAAAAGAGATACTATGAAAAGAGGAAAGAGAGAAAAAAGCACCATATTCCCATGGTAAATAAGAAGAATGCTGAGATGCTCGTTGTCTGCTTGCCTTGTCATTTTGATATGGGGATTCTTCTGTATCATCGGGCAAGGGGTACTCCGTTGGCGGTTCTCAATGATACACATATACTTACGATGACAAGAACTTACCGGTGACTAAACTTGAGTAGCATGAGGAGCGGCCCTCGTATACAAGGGACATGAGATTTCTGACTTATACTTCGTCGAGCATGTACACCATAGTTTGTTCACTTTAACCTTAATCACTTCAAGATGCTTATGATAGGGGCAATGAGAGTTGAAAGCTATAAGTACCATAATTTTTGGAAGCTCTGTATGAGACTTGAATCCCTAGTTCCTTTTACAAAGGTCTTTCTTCCACCATTATATTGAGTCTCCACCTTCTACCTTTATGCACCTACTTTGAGAGCATAGTGGCCATTCTTAGTTCTATGTGCATTGTCCCAAGACTAGTTGATTGATGCATACTTTGATATTGCTTGTTTTAAACTATTGTATCTAGTCACTCTTATGAACTTTGAAGGTGTCCTATGCATTTATATTTGCTACTCTATGAGGGACAAGCTGAATACTATTATGCTATGTTTTCTTTATGTGAAACAAACAAACGTCTTGCAAAGCATTGTTATTCATGAATCTTTTGTTTGTGCCTTTTCATGTTGCATCATAGTTTCTTTGCTTATTGCTAGAACTTTATCTTTCATGTTATGATTCAAGTACCATGATCCCAGCTTTGAATGTTTTACAAATACTTTGATCAAGCCTTTGATGGTGCATGTCACCTCAAAAATTATTCTTTCTTTTTATCACTTACCTACTCGAGGACGAGCAGGAGTTAAGCTTGGGGATGTTGATACATTGCAAATGTATCTATAATTTTTTATGTTCCATGCTTGGTTTTATCCACTTTCTTGTGTTTTGTTCCAACTTTGGAGTACTTTTCATATGATTTCTTGGACTAACCTATTAATAAGAGCCACGTTGTCGCCTGCTTTTTCTGCTGTTTTTGGTTCCAGGAAAGTCAGAAAATTAATATTCTCGGAATTGGACGGGACAAAAGCCAAAGTGCCTATTTTTCCGGATGTCATCAAGTGCCAGAATACGAGACGGAGAGGGGCTAGGGCCTGGCCACACCACCTGGCCGCTGCGGGCCAGGCTGGCCCGCTTAGGGATGGTCCGCCGCCTGTGCACCCCCTCGCCTCTCCTTCCGCCTATATATTGCATCTAATACAGAAACCCTAAGGACCCGATTAAAAATCCATGAAAAAGTCTGTAGCCACCATCATCTCCATCCCTAGATCGGGAGGGATCTGAAGCTCTTCCCGGCACCCTGTTGGAGAGGGGAATTCACCCTGGAGGCCTTCTTCATCACCATGCAAGCCTCCGGTGTGATGCGTGAGTAGTTCATCCTTGGACTACGGATCCATGTAGTAGCTCCTTTGTGCAAGCCTCCGGTGTGATGGCTGGTTCTCCTCCTTTGTGCTTTCATGTTTAGATTTTGTGAGCTCCGTTCATGATCAAGATCATCTATTTGTAATTCTGCATGTTGTGTTTGCGGGGACCCGATGGATATTGAGATGCTATTTCAGATTGATTATTGATTCTATCATGTCTTTGTTATTTGTGATCTTGCATGCTTTCCGTTGTTAGTAGCTATCTTGGCCAAGTAGATGCTAGCAACTCCAAGAGTTAGTATTTATGCTCGATAGTGGGTTCATGCCTCTAGTAATCTAGGGAAGTGACAGAAATCTCTAAGGTACTAGATGTGTTGTTGCTACTAGGTAGAAAACAACAATCCTTTGTTCATAGAACAATCGTATTGTTTACTTTACACGCAGTTCATAAAGCAATAATCTGTTGCTTGCAACTTAATACTGGAGGGGGTTCGGATGATAACCTGAAGGTGGATTGTTAGTCATAGATGCAGTTGGATGGCGGTCTATGTATAATGTTGTAATGCCCAATCAAGTCTCAAAGGAGTCAAGATGATTAGTATATTCATGTATTGCTTTCTCGGTGTTTGTCAATTTCCCCGCTGTAATTTGTTCACCCAGCATGTTATCTATCTTAAGGAGAGCCACCTCTAGTGAACTATGGATCCCGGTCCTTTACTTTACATACAATCTACAATCTTTTACTGCTTTGTGTTTACTTTCTGCAAACTTTTACTTCTTTCCATTCGATACGTTTAATCCTTTGTTTTCCGCAAAACACGGTGAGATTGACAACCTCATCGCAAGTTGGGGACAAAGTTCTGTGGTTGTGTTGTGCAGGTCTCCACGTTGCTAGCGGCCCAGGCATTTCTCTAACACACATACAAACTCCATGATCTTACAAGTTCCACTTTTATTTCACACTGCCGGGATCCGTAAGCAAAAGAACATAATATCAACGGGGTACAAAGTACAAGTGCAATGTTGAAAGCGTTCCCCATGAAACATGGTTCTGCTAATTTCAACTTATAAAGCGCAAGCATATACGCAACAAAGAAGGACCCAATGGTTCAAGTTTATTACAGGCAAAAAAGTAAAGTGTGCCATCAAGTTCGTGAGAGCTTTAATCACTAGTTTTCTCATAACAAGTTTAATTTGGAAGGTAAACAAAAGCATGAATATACTTGGAATAGCATAAGCTAGTAGGTAGGTATGGTGGACTCTTTGGAATAACTTGGTTTAGGGAGTTGGCTGCATGAGTGGAACTCATACTTTGTTGTGGAGGCTAGCAAAAGACTGGGAGCGACAAACTAATAGAGCAATAATGGCCATAATCATGCAGAGCGACAAAACATCATTGATCAAAGCATAAAGTGATACTACAAGTTGAAAACTAAAGGATCATAAAGGCTATGGTGACTTTGGATAGTCATAACATGGTGTGAGCATGCGCCAAGTCAACCCAAATAAAGCATCAAAGGAGAATACCACTATACTATGCTTTAATATGCTAAAACAACGCATGATTCATCCAAGGCACATTAAGCAATCTCAATTGTTTATAACAAGTCATGCTACAGCAAATAATACTAAGCATAAAGCCAAAACAATATCAAGCATGGCATGACAAGGCATAGCCATAGTCAAAAACAAGCTCTTTTTACCACATAGGCATGAACTTTCCTACTGTTTTCCAAACCAAACCAAACTATTTGCAAACCAAATGTAAGAAAGAGGGGGTCCAACCAATTTATTTAGAAAACTAAGCAAACCAAGCAAACTAAAACCAAAACGAAAACAAAAAAGAAGACGCTCCAAGAAAAACACAACTGTGCATGAAACAATAAAAATGAAGCGTTTGGAAGAAACCTGGGATTTTTATTGATGAAGAAGGGGATGCCTTGGCATCCCCAAGCTTTGACGCTTGTACTTCTTGGATATTTCTTGGGGTGACACGCGTGGCATCCCCAACCTTGAGCTTTAGTCCATCCTTCATCTCATTACTCATTCCTTCCATACACCTGAAAATTTTCCTTCATACAAAACTTCACACAATCTCATTAGCAACATTAGTGCACTTAAGATAAATAAGTCTCAAGGTTCAGTTCTAACACCAAATAAACTTCCATTAGAACACTAGCTACTGTAGCACTTCCCTCAAAAAGCTCAATTCCCCAAAAGAACTCAAGAAGGAACCAACAAGAAGCAAATGCAGAAAATGGCAGAAATCTGTCAAAACAGACCAGTAGGTAAAGACGAATTTTTTCGAAGACCTTCTGTTGCTCAAATAAGTGTTGAACTAACGAAAGTTATATAACAACCTGGGGCAGAAGCACAAAAAATTACAGCTCAATCCGACATACAGAGCTCTCTCAGGATTTTTTACGGTGAAGCACAAAAATATGTTTCGGGACAACAACTTTCCCAATCATTACTTCACTCTCATTAGAGGTTACTCTTGGCACAAAAAGCAAATAAAAAGGATAAGGAGCGGTTATTACTGAAGTAATAACTTCCAAGACTCAACTAAAACTCTTGGGTTATCTCCCAACAAGTACTTTTCTTTAACACCTTTAAGTTAGGCAAAAGCAAAAACTGAAAATGGATAAAATGGAAGTAAGTGGAGATAATCATGGTGGAAACATTGTTTTGTTCAATGAAATCCTTTTTTTAACAAGGTTGATCAGGTATTGTTACCAAAACAATTTCATATGATACAAAACTTTGTATTCCACTAATGATTATGTTACCTCAACCTTGATAGCAATGGTCCTAATCATAATAGTTTCAAATTTTTCTCTTGGTAGGGGACAATATATTTCTCCAACTTGAATGCCCTCAACATGTTCAATTGAATTCAAGCCATAAGTCCTTTCAATCTTCTTGGGGAAATAGACAATATGTTCCTTGTCATTAACATTGAAGGTCACCTTCCCTTGATTATAATTAATAACAACTCCTGTAGTATTTAAGAAAAGGTCTCCCAAGAATAATAGACATAATATCAACTTCAGGCATAATAGTTTGAGAGGATGCTCTCATAAGAAATATGAGTTGAAGTAAAAGAGAGCATCAAGGAGAAAATTCAAAACACATTTAAGTCTAACCCGCTTCCTATGCATAGGAATCGTGTAAGCAAATAACAAAGTGACAGGCATAGGAAGATAAAACAAGAGTAACTTCAAAACTTTCAGCACATAGAGAGGTGTTTCAATACCATAAAAACTTCTACAACCATATTTTCCTCTCTCATAATAATTTTCAGTAGCCTCATGAAGAAACTCAACAATATAACTATCACATAAAGCATGTTCTTCATGATCTACAAGCACTAGAGCTTTATTATAAACATTTTCAAGAGAAACCTCAGGAACATAACATTCATTCTCCTTTAGTAAGCAAGGGGTACAATCAAATAATGTAAGGGATAAAGAGTTACTCTCATTAGAAGGTAGACATGGGTAGCTAATCCATTCTTCCTCCTTTTGTTCATCACTCTCCTCCTCTTTTTCATCTAATGAGATTTCAGGTTCATCAATTTCTTCTTCCATAGGATCCTGCAAGGCATTAGTCTCTTCCATTTGTGGAAAGCATCTATTAAAATATTCAAGAATATAGCCATTTTCATCCTTGTAATTATCAAAGCAAAATTTAAGTATACCATACACCTCATATTTGTAAGGTGAATCATCAATATTTTCAAGCAAACTAGCAAGTTCAAAAGCACCCTTCCAAGCAATAAATTCTTCAATTTGTTCCAAATCATAAAAGTCATAAATTCCTTTAGCATAGGAAGATATGGTATCATTATCTTTATACTCACATTGAAAAGGGGGTGTTTGTACCTCCTGCAGCAAGAAGATTTATCAAGGCAATAGGTAACATTATAAGTAGAGCACACGTTTCTAGCAATGGTATACAATCTATCAATTTGTCCCCATAAGTGTTTCCCTTTTTGTGACAAGCGGTGTTCCTTATAATAATATTTTTGATCTTCCGTGAACCCACCTTGCCAATAAGCTTCAGTTTCAAAGAAACCAACCATTGACAACAAGCATGATAAGGCAAGACAATAACAGACCAACGAAAATAACAACTAGGGAAGGAACTACTTTTTTTTGTATTTTTGATAAAGAAATAAGCAAACAAGGAGAAAATAAACTTAGCTTGAACAATAGTGAATCCAAGTGGACTTGATAAATAAAGCTATGCTCCCCGGCAACGGCGCCAGAAAATAGTCTTGATGACCCACAAGTATAGGGGGTGTATCGCAGTATTTTCGAGGGAAGTGAAACCCAATTTATTGATTCAACACAAGGGGAGCCAAAGAATATTTATAAGCCTTAACAACTGAGTTGTCAATTCAGCTGCACCTGGAAACAATCTTGTTCAAAGCAGTTTATCAGTAGCAACAGTTTTGTAGTAGGAATAGCAAAGTAACAGCAGTAGCAAAGCAAAGACAGTAATAACAAAAGCAGTAAACAGTGGAATTTGAGTGCGGTAGGCATAGGGATGGATGGACGGGCATTGCATGGACAAGACAATTCACATAGCAATCAGAACATAGGGCAATTGCAGATAAATAAGATAAAGCATCCAAGTACTAGACAATCCTAGGCATGTGTTCCATATATAGTCATATGTGCTCGCAATGAGAACTTGCACAACATCTTTTGTCCTGCCAGCCCGTTTGCAGCGGGGCCTCTAGGGAACTACTGGCAATTAAGGTGCTCCTTTTAATAGAGCACCGGAGCAAAGAATTAACACTCCATGAACACATGTGATCCTCACATCAAAGCCTTTCCCTTCCGGTTATCCTGATTTCTGTCACTTCGGAGCCATAGGTTCCGGACAACGACGTGTGTATACAACTTGTAGATAAGACCAAGAACAATACTATCATAATGAATCAATAATAAGTTCATATCTGAAATCATGGCACTCGGGCCCTAGTGACAAGCATTAAGCACAACAAGTTGCAACAAAGTCATAAAGCACTAATAAAAGGTACTAGGCACTATGCCCAAACAATCTGATGCCATTACATGAACGATCTCATCCAATCCCTACCATCCCCATAGCCTACAACGGGGGATTACTCACTCATAGATGGAGGAAACATGGATGGTCGATGAAGATGATGGTGGAGATTGATGGAGATGGCTTCGGGGGCACTTCCCCATCCCGGCAGGGTGCCGGAACAGAGACTTTCTGTCCCCCGAATCTCCCCTTCGGTGGCGGCAGCGCAGCAGAACTTTTTGTGGAAAAACGTCGAACCCCTCGAAGTTTTTAGGTCAGAAGTCTTCTTATAGGCGAAGAGGGAGACCGAGGGGGTGCCTGGGGCCACCACACCATGCCCTGGCGCGGCCAGGCCCAGCCCGCGCCTAGGGGTGGTGTGGCCAGCCCCTGGCTCTCCTCCGTCTCGTATTCTGGCTCCTGGAGTCTTCTGGAAAAATAGGTACTTTGGCTTTTGTCCCGTCCAATTCCGAGAATATTTATTTTCTGACTTTCCTGGAACCAAAAACAGCAGAAAACAGGCAACATGCACTGTAGCTCTTGTTAATAGGTTAGTCCAAGAAATCATATGAAAAGTACTCCAAAGTGTGGACAAAACACAAGAAAGTAGATAAAACCAAGCATGGAGCATCAAAAATTGTAGATACATTTGCAATGTATCATCCCCTGGACCGGCCACCGCGGCGCCCTCCCGTTTCAGCCACAGGCGGATCCATCCCTTTCCAAGCGCAACAAGGAGCGTACGCGTGCCAACGTGAGATCAGACTACCACAGGAGGAGAGGATCTCAATTGATCAATCTTGCCATGACTACCGAATACTAAGTCGCCTGCTTCCCTCCTCCCTTCCCCTCCTTCCTCCTCCCATCTGTCTGCTTGGATTAGCTAGGATCTAGGCACTCTTGGTCCCGGGTGGGCATCCAGTTAGGATGTGACCCATCCCCGCGATGGCTGCAGCAGAGCCGGACCCCCCACGCGCCGCGTTCGTCATGGGCGGCGGCTCCGTGGTCGTTGACGCCTCGTTCCTTTACGTCGCTCCTTCCCTCCACTGCATCCTCAACATGGGTGCCGGCGTTGACAACATCGACCTTACCGAGTGCGCGCGTTGCGGTATGTCCTGCGCGGGTCCTTGCCTGTCCAGGACGACTATCCTCTTGGATCCAAGGTTCGATTCCTGATTTCCTGCATTGTTGCGTGCTTACTGAATTGATTGCCTTCTATTCAAGTTTCCTGACTCAAATCCGATTATTTGATCATCGCTATGAAAAGAATAGATTATGTGATGAGCTCTTGGGGAGACACTATGTTCAACCCAATTATTTTCCGATACCTACCAACCCAATTATGTTTTGAGCTCTAAGTAAATCCAATTATTTTCCGTTACCTATCAACCCAAATCCACTTTTTTATGCAACTGCAAAGATCTGTAGCATATCATCATCGGTCCATAAACCAATATGTCAACCAATGAAAATCAGTTTTATAAAATGAACAGCGTATGCCCAAATTTACTGTTTGCAAATGCACTTGTTGCAGCTTCTTTAGGGTTTGGTTTCAGAAGGCGGTGGCAGCAGCATCATTGCTGGTTAACCTCTTGTATCATTCTTCCACTTTAGAAACTCGGGGTGGAAATTGTGGGTAATTACCTTCAGACATAGGAAGAGTCACGGAACAAGGAATGACTGTCCAGGTTTCATTAGCAATTGTAATAATGCAAATGTTATACAACTCTACTGATTGGAGTATGAAATACATAAACTCCTCTTTAAATATGAAGGCGTGGAATTAACCAACACATCCTTCCTAGCATGAATTGAAGGTTGTATTATTGGAGGTTTTATTTGTATATTTTGTACCCATTAATGTGCCACAATTTCTACTGCTACTCCATAATATCATATGTTTGAATGATTGCATCAGGAATTTGTGCATATTTTTAAACTGTAGTCATTTGATAATTAACATCATATTGGTTATGGCATTGGCAACAACAGGACTTCTTTTTGGACCGATGAAAATCAGTTTTATAAAAGGAATAGCTTATGCCCAAATTTACTGTTTGCAAATGCACTTGTTGCAGCTTCTTTAGGGTTTGGTTTCAGAAGGCGGTGGCAGCAGCATCATTGCTGGTTAACCTCTTGTATCATTCTTCCACTTTAGAAACTCGGGGTGGAAATTGTGGGTAATTACCTTCAGACATAGGAAGAGTCACGGAACAAGGAATGCCTGTCCAAGTTTCATTAGCAATTGTAATAATGCAAATGTTATACAACTCTACTGATTGGAGTATGAAATACACAAACTCCTCTTTAAATATGAAGGCGTGGAATTAACCAGCACATCCTTCCTAGCATGAATTGAAGGTTGTATTATTGGAGGTTTTATTTGTATATTTTGTACCCATTAATGTGCCACAATTTCTACTTCTACTCCATAATATCATATGTTTGAATGATTGCATCAGGAATTTGTGCATATTTTTAAACTGTAGTCATTTGATAATTAACACCATATTGGTTATGGCATTGGCAGCAAAAGGACTTCTTTTTTCTTCTTCTTTGCCACTAAAAATGGAAAGAAACTACTGGTGTAATTTTGTTGATCTCAGCTTGGTGGCAAGCGTATTGGCATCATCGGCTTGGGGAACATTGGCTCTCAGATTGCAAAGAGGCTTGAAGCTTTCGGCTACGTCATCCACTACAACTCAAGAAAATTGAACGATTCAGTCTCTTACAAGTACTTCACAAATGTCTGCTGCATCTGATGTGCTCATTGTCGCTTGCGCGTGGAACAAGGCAACACGGCATGTCGTGAACAAGGATGTGCTAGAGGTCCTTGGAAAGTATGGTGTGATCATCAACGTTGGGCGAGGAGCGAGCGCCGACGAGGCGGAAATGGTCATGGCCCTCAAGGAGGGAAAGATCACAGGAGATGGCCTTGACGTCTTTGAGCACGAACCAAAGATGCCGGCGGAGCTTTAATTTCTCCATGCACAATGTGGTTCTGTCGGCCCACGCAGCGGTGTTTAGGGAGGAGTCCAGGTCAGACTTGTGGGTGCACACCGTCGGCAATCTGAGCCTTCTTCTCCGGTCAGCCATTGCTCTCTCCAGTGCATGCTAATTCTCTAGGTTACTTGAATCAGATCTATTGAAAGTTAGCTAGCATTTCTAATGTTGTTGCTGCCACATTGAGTTCATGTAGTCTCAAGAGAAAATTGCAATGAGTGTACATCATTAGCATGGTTCTGGTCATGTTTGCCAAAAGAAGATAGCAAGGAGCAAAATAATACGAACAAATATGATTACCGTTACATAGGCTTGCTGTTACATTCCAAAATTTCCAGAACTAGATCTATGGAAGTGAACCAGGTTGTTAGAAATATTATTTGTAGAAATTAGCCCAGGAGTGACCTTTCAGCCCAACTTCCCTCTCACCTTTGTCTTCTCTCTGCAGGAACATGTAGGTCCATCGAATAGAGGACAAATTCTCACGAGAGGGGACGATGGCCATGGAGATGTTCGTCCTCGTTGAATTTCAAATTGTATAAAGTGAATTATTTTGTTCTGTTGGGTCATGGGATAAGTTGATAGAAACTTTGATAGCAATTTTTTTATGGTGTGTCCCGCAATGTAACTAAAATTGTTTTCTCATCTGCTACTTCCGTTGAAAATTTGCAGAATGATGTGCAAGCCTCAGATCAGAACTTCAAAGCCTAGGAAAATCAGATGATGGAAGTTTATAATTCATGGATTTATTTTCTTTGCCTTCCTTTATTTTGCAAACACTTTGCTACTCATGATTTGAATAGCATGAAAATTTTTGCTGCAGCTTTGCAAGGTATTTCTGAGGTACTGACCTTCCATGTCAAAATTTGCAGAGCATAATTTTGAGGGTACGCTTTCCTCATTTGGGAAATCTGAGAGCAAGAAAAAAATACCAGGTCGTGGAAGCATGTGATTCTAGAATCCGTTTTGTGGTTGTGCATTTCTATATATTGCTGATATTTTGCTACTCAGGTTTGAAGAACATGAAGATTTGCATGGATGTTCCTTTTGGATGAAGGTATTGGTGATGTTCCAAGTCCATGGTTGCAAGAGAAGTAGTTGGCTATTTAGAAGACTTCATGCATGATTTAAGCCGCTATTTATTTCAAGGTCATGATCGTCCATAAAGCAGATGTAGAAGCATACTTGCATAAATTTTATGCAGGTCAAGCAGCCATCATACGTTGATACGCTCTCCCAATGGAGGCACCGCAGCAGACTGCCGATGCAATAGTTTACCCTTGCTCACATGGTTCTGTTTGTCGACAGTTGCTCATGCCCCAACTCAATAGGCAAGTAATCCCAGTTCGATAATTTACAAACTTGATTCTTTGAACCGTCCTACTCTTCATTATAGTCTGATAGAACCCAATGAAAATGCCTTGATTTCATATGTCAAAGAATCAACAGAAGATAAGGTATGTATGTGTCTAACTCTCAGCACTCTTTGCTCGATTATGTATTCTTAGAAGCATCTGAGGTCCTCAATTGAATGAACTTGGCACTGTAATGCTAAACATGCAATTGATCAGATTTTTTGTCGTGAACATGGACAATATAGTTACTTTTACTTTTTTAAGCATCAGTACATATGCGTCGTGTGTACTGTAATGTTCTCCTCCTTCTCATTACAATTTTGTATCAAACTTTTGCTCACATATTGCATTGGAGTTTCAAGTTGTAATGAGTGAACTTGTACTCATTGATCAGTTAGATGAGAGTAATGTAAGTCTATATGGTATTACTACTTTTGTTGGTTTTCTTAGCATCTAAAGAATTTAATTTAGAGTGTTATGTAAACCAATAACTATCATTCATCTTGGTTGTGGGGCTTTCTGTTTTCTCTGCCGCAAGAGGAGCATGAAACTAGGAAAATAGTCATATGTGCATGTTTTTTAGGAAAATTGATGCGTTTCTTGGTTTATAGTAATTAGAATTCTCTGAGTAATAGCTGAATACCCTGATGCTATATTCTACCATAGCACAACTGAAAAGTTTAACTGATCCTTTTCGTTGAATTTAGAATGTTGTTTCAGATAACTCACTCCTACATTGATTTCAGTGGATAAGAGGTTACAAATATCTTTTCTAAATAACTAGGTACGAGATATTTCTACTATACAGTTTAGTAATATCTAAGTTTCTTTGAGTTGTGCGTTTATATTCATTTTCTAATATACTAAGGATTTTTCATTTTCAAAAAACTGTAGAGAATTAAACAACAACCTAAATTCGGACCTGTAAGAATCTGAACCAAACTGGTGATGATGAGTTATGTATGAATTTGTTTTCTTAAGGATTAAACTGGATTGGACTCTTTGTAAATCGTGTGTTGTCTGGAGTTTATCATCTAGCGTTCTTCTACTGCATGTTACGCCCGTGTCAGCCCGAGATTTTGCATGATTGCATCTACCTGCAGGTCCTCGGCGGAAAGTACTCATACTGGTGCATAATCGGCGGAAAGTACTCATACTGCTGCATAATCGATCAATCCATCAGCTAACTAACTTTATACATAGCAGGTTCTTGATAGATGCCTTTGTATCCTAGAGGTCCTCGCAAGAAGGTACTCAGCCAGGAGTCAAATTGATAAATCCATCAGCTAGCCAACCAGCTTAGTACATCCCAAGAAACAAATTGACCAACTTCCGGTTCGTTTGTCTCGGCTCGACCGGCAAGCCATGCATGATCAAGTTCTCGCCTATTGTTTTCGATGTGTTGTCACAGCGAAAGTCAAGCTAAGCTCACTTGTAATATTGGTTTTATAAACTACTATGACTGAATCCACTCTTGCGTAGTTCTATGTAGGATGGTTAATCCAGCTGTTGAGTAGCATGTTATAAAAGCGTGTGTGGCGTTGATTTATGTACTCCCTCCGTTTTTATTTACTTCGCGTTTTGGGTTTAGTCAAAGTCATACTTTGTTAAGTTTGATAAAAATATTGTAAAATATATTAATATCCATCATTGCAAATACATATAATATGAAAATATATTTTATGAAGATTCCAATATTATATAGTTTTATATTATAAATATTAATATTTTTCTTTAAATATTTGGTCAAACTTTACCAAGTTTGATTTTGACTAAACACAGAACGCGAAGTATTTGTAAACGGAGGGAGTACTGAATTGATCACCTTAATATAAAGACCCAAATTTATGTGCCTCTATTTTAGTCTGCCCTATAATGCTCCATGCACAATTCTGCCAAACTTTGAGTTATTCTAATCAATAAGATCATGTACGATACCTACTCTTCCATATTTCCATGTACTCCCCCTGTTCTCAGATATAAGATGTTAAAACGGAGGGAGTAGAAATGAATAATCTAGCCATTTTGTAGACCGATATAGTATGCCCGGCTGGCTTGTGTACTACTCCCTCCGTTTTAAAATATAAGATATTTTAGCTTTGTGAAGGGAGTGTATCTAGACCATTTTTAGTGTCTAGGTTTACTCAAATCTAAATGAACCTAGACACTAGAAGAGGTCTAGATACACTCCCTTTATAACGCTAAAACATCTTATATTTTAAAAACAGAGGGAGTATATTGCTAGGCTTAAGTTAACACTTCCAAATTTATAAGCTTCTCTTTTTCTTTAATTCTCTTGTGCTCACAGTTCTGCTTATTGTGAGTTGTTATAACCGCAAATAAACTGTCCAATTAAATTTCATTGCATGTGGTTGCGCTAAACAGAAGAATTTTTTTTGTGCTTTTTAGTACCAATTATATTTTATTAATGTAACAAATGTTTGTATGGAATTTTATATTACTCCCTCCGACCCAAATTAACTGACTTTGATTTGTCTAGATTTGGATGTATCTAGACATGTTTTAGTGCTAGATACATAAGCAAATCCAAGTCAATTAATTTGGGTCGGAGGGAGTATTGTAATCTCATTTAGTTCAACATTGTTCTTGAATATTTGTATTTTACCTTTGTGCCTCTTAGACAATATGGATAAACTTTGTGTGTCTCCATGACTAGATGCTTTCTCTCCCGGTGCAAGACGGACACGTTTCCTAGTAGAATAATAAAAGGAATCCGAATTCGAAACATCTTGGTTGGTTAAGTCCATCGACCCCTGCACAATATAAAGACCCAGGTGGATCCGTGTACGCAACAGACAGGCGAAAGACGAGGAGAGAAGCTCGATCGATCGATCATAAGCAAAGCAGCAGTCAACTAAGGAGTAGATCGTCGAAGACAATGGGCGACATCGAGAACGGTATCCACGACTCCCTGATCGTAGCCACGGCAGAGCCAGACGAGGAGGTTAACCGCCGTTTCCGGCTCCGGATCTCGGTCGTGCTGAGTCTCTTCTTGGGCGCCATCGCAGCCGTCGAATTATTGATGTGCCTCTATTACGGCATAAAGAACTCAAGGATGCCGCTCTGGGCCCTCGCTTCCGTCTTGGGGATGCTGGCCTACCTCCTAGTGTATGCATTTTTCCTCAAGCGTCATCTTGTTTGGAAAACTGTTTGTGAGATTTGCAACCCGGAGGAAGAAAGGCAGGTAGACGGATAAGATTTCTCTAATTCAGCCTCTCGTCTTATTGTTAAGCAGTGGGTTTTCGCTTGCACACGTTCTAGGTTTGTTTGTACTATTTCAGTGATGTGTTATGGATAAGCAGACCAAACCAAATGTTTAATTGTTTCATAATCAGTGCATACGTCGAGGCAGCCCTTTTTGTAAGATGTAGGATGAGGTCTAGCTATACTGATTAGTTGTCCTCATGGAAAGATCGTATTACAAACTTGGTCATGATTATAGCTTGCATGATCTCCACGACATTAGTTGAAGCTGCTTGAGCTGAAGTGACATGAAGAGTTGGGAATCTAGGCCAGATTGTGTGCGGCCAGCGCAGAAGTTCATCACCCCTGGCTACGAAACTGTGTCGGAAAATTGCGGGAAAAGGATAACTGCCAGTGAATTACAGTGAGAGAATCACTCACCATCAAGGAGTTACGGTGGGATAACTGATGGGTGAATTACGGGAGGAAAAATGTGTCAAGAATTATCGTCAAAGAGTACAAAAGAAATCCGGGTGAAGTAAATTACCGTAGCGAATTACAGCAAGTTAAGTACTCGCCGCCAAGGAGTTACCATAAGGTAACTACCGCGAGAAATCACCAAAGGAAAATTGTGTCAAAAAATTATCGGTCGATGTATAGAAAAAGAAAAAAAAAAGTAGATAAGACCGACATGAAAATTATCGCCGGATTTACCCGTGGTGAAGAATACCTAAGTCGAAAAATTACGGTGACTAGGTCACGAAAGTTATAGCTGAGAAATTACCGGGCATGCACCGTTGAGCAAAGACAGCTGGAAAATTACTGTATTACGTATATCATTGCTAAATTACTGTTGCTTAAAAATAATTCGGAAATTTGTTGTCCGAGTTCTAATTGTTTGCTGGAATTAACGTCGAAAATTATAGTCAGGAAAATTACAGCTACGCGACATGTCGCAAGCTTATTGGCCAAAAGAAAGGATCTAGAGTACCTAACGTGCATCTTCAATCCAACTGCCTAGAGCACGTAGCGCACCGTTCATTCCGGAATGAACGGTGCCGCGAGGGCGTGGAACTCTAAGAGGCCGGGATTCCAACCGTCTTTAATATATACTAGAAGGACCTAGCGCGCTTGGTTGTGCCATTTTTTACTTTTTACTTGCTTGTGTTTCCGTGTTCGGCACATTAGTTCTCAACTAATAAGACACTACAAAAATATGGAGTAATAGTATGAAAAAAGAAGCTCCATGACAACCATTGACATGAGCAAAACATTAAGGATCCTGACACATAAGGAGCATTCGAAACCTCAGGAAAAAAGCATCCACCGACAACTCTGCTACCGCAGATAGAACAAAACCACGGTACCACGACCCATCTTCTATTGGGCCTAGCCCAATAGGGCCGCCACGGCCCCACAGAGGAACCCCTCGAGGTGTTAGACGCTTCATGAGGAGTGACCCTCTAGGATCCTCAGCGGAAGTCCTCCGTGAGGCCCTCTCTCGAAGTGGCGCCTCCTGAAGCCCCAAGTAAAGAGAAGACTCCCTCGACAAGACTTCCCTCGCCAGGGGATCACGTGAAGCATACTTGGGTTGCAACGCCCAAGTCCTGGACGTCAAGCGGGACCACGCCATGGGCGAAGGCGAGGATAATAATAGCTCTGGCCAAGACAGTTGTCCTACACCTGCGGCGCAAGGAAGGCAACTACCCCTTCTGTAAGGAATGCAACCTCACCTTCACCAAGCCAGTAGTGGTTGACAACAACTACCACCAAGAGGGGACCACCTCTCTCTCTCTCTCTGGTGGATGAAGAGTGTGAAGGAAGCAGAGGAGAAGACGTCCATGACATCCTGCCATGGACCGTGCCTACAACCAAAAGTAACTTTAGCCTACCTGCCCACTCTCTTGTCGCCATGTGGTAACCCTTCCCGCCAATATCACGGGAAGAGGACTGAGGCGCCTATAAGAAGGGCAATACAACACCATAGATCAAGATCTCGTCTCCTTCCACCTCCGGAACCTTAGCTTTCTCCTAGTTGGGAAACCCTAGATCTAGTCGCCTGATCAGCACCTTGTATTGTAAACCTCGCCAAGCAGTATAAGTAATTCAGACATGCAGGGGTAGGGTTTTGCACCGCACGGTGGCCTGGATCTGGGTAAACTCTCTGTGTCCCCTGTTGTGTTTTCCACTATTTCCTCGCCAAGGGTTTGTGGAGATCATGTTCAACCCCTAATGTTTGATTTTCCTACTTCGAGAGATACCTCGTTTGTTTGCAAGGACAATCTCCGACACAACTCTAGGAAGGCACAAGTCAATCCGCCACCCACCCATAGCGCCTAAGAGTCGGCGAGTGAATGGTAGCATCGAACCCGATTGAAGGAGGCGTTGATGAGGAAGCGTCATTGATGGTGTACATAGCGCCCTAGAAACCCATGATGTGGGAGACAACCAAGACCTACCTCCAACTAGCGCACTGAGGACTCCAGGAACCACCTAGGAGACACCCCCAAGAGGGAACGACACATTTGTGCCGCTGCCGCCCGATCCGTAAGCCAGCTCTAGGGTTCCCCCGATGTTCAAGGAGGGGAAGCACAAGTGGCACCATGACGACGCCTCCAAGGAGGTGACAATGCCCATGAGCATCGTCGTCACCAGCTTCACACACTGATTTCTCCCCAGCCTTGCAGTCAACCCCAACAATATCGGACACGCAACAAGCAACCCCCTTTGAACTCACCGCCAACGACAAGAGAGTCACATATGTCGTCGGTGGAGCAGGGGGTTGATCACCGTCTCATGACCACCGAAACAAGGACTGGGCGGTGAGAGCCTAGACGTCGCCGTTGCGTGGCCGCCAGCACCGCCATGGGTGTTGGCCACCACCGGGCTTGCCGCTAGACGACATGGGCTCGAGGGAGGAGGCCCCCATGTCAGCCGACCACCATAGTTGCAGCATCCACGCATATCGCCGGAGTAGGAGCCCCTCGTGCCGCCACCGCAACCCAAAGCCATGGCCCACATATGCCCGTATAGGCCCAGATCGATCCATGCCACCATTCACGACCACAGACACGGGAAACTCGGGACCTGCTGAAGCCTCCGTCATGTGCCCTCCCTACAATCGAGGTGCCCCGCCACAGGCTGCCGTGCCGCCGAGGACCACCGTCACCGCCTAGGCCGACAACCCTCACGACAAGGCGCCACGGGGGAGAAAGGTCCCGCCCCCATAGTCGGCGGCGTGAGCTTTGCTCGGCCGACATGGGATAGGGAGAGAGGGGACGCCGGTCCACGGGTGAGGCTAGGTTTATTCCGTGCCGCCGAGCGGGCGACACAGAGGAGCCGTGAGCCTAGGTTTAGCCTTTTAGTGTCGCCTGAGTGGGCGACATCGGGAGAGGGAGTCGTCCAATTGAATAGTTACATTCTCAATAAACTAAGAGCAAGTCTAACAGCATCCTTAAAACGCCGTCGCCCTTAAAATTCTGAATGTTACACGGGCTTGTGGCCGGGCCATCGAGATAATAGCGCCTGTAAACGGCCTGACCCGTAAACGGAATTCACATGGGCCTATGAAAGGCCCCATGCAGCCCCTATTGCTACCGGCCGGGCGGGTGGATACGGGGTAGAACCCGTGTCCCTCCGCCGCAAACCCTAGCCACCGCCGCATTTCCGCGCATACTCCGGCGAACAATTCCTCCTATTTTCGCGCACGAGAGAGATGGCGAGCAGGAGCGGGAGTTGCGGACTCGGCGGCGGTCGTGCTGGGGGAGGAGGAGGGAGTGGCCGTCGCGGGCACCCGACGGCTGTCCGCGCAGCGCTCGCTGCGTCCCTCGCCGACCTCAAGACCAAGAAGCGGCGCGAGGAGGAGGAGCTCGCCGCCGCCATCGCCGCCGTTGAGCTCTCCAAGAAGCAGTAGAAGATCGAGGAGGCGGTCGCCGCCATCCGCGGCGAGGAGGAGGAGGCCGGACTGGCATCCATCAACAACATGGACGTCGACGTGGTCGTCCTCGACGACTAGAAGCTCGCCGATGACGACATGCGGCGATTTAGAGCTCGCCGCCGACTAGGAGCTCGCATTTTGGACATACCAGGATGCGGCGGCGTCCTCCGCGAGCTCTCCCAACACTATTTTTTTAGATGTAATTTTGCAATATGTAGTATGTACTGGATGATGAACGCGCGCACGATCTTCCCTCGCTAATTTAAATTTCAGTTTAAATCGTGATTTAAGGGTTAGATTTACAGGCATTGTTTTCCGCTGACGAGTTTGAAACCCTAAATCGCGAGTACATGAGTTGCCGATTTGAGGGGTTGTTAGTCATGCCCTAAGTTATTTCTCCGCACACAAAAGGGAAAACTGGACAGTTGCACTTTTTAGCTGTACTGTCAATGTTAAACAGATCCTGTTAATCAACTGCATGGTCGAGCCCCGACAGAGAAGTCGCTACCTTTTCGAACTCTGGATAGTTGTTGAGAAAAGCGATTGGCGTATCGTGTCGTACGAGGATTCGGCCGTACAGACAAAGGGAGGTACTGTTCCGTTATGAAAAGATGCATGGCAGTTACTAGAACAGAAACTTTTGAGCAAGATTGCTACCGTGTGCCCATGGTCGTTTGAACTTAGGTGCCATTGTAATTCAGACCCTGTATTGGCAGGTTTTTCTCGTTAGGACGGTACGAGCGTTTTCTGCAGCGAATATATGCTTAATCACCATCACTGACAAATGTGCCAAAAAGTTTATTTAGACTGAATTGTGGGACCCCTTCTCTAGAGGAGTGAACCCTTCAAAAATAAGCGTATGCTGCTTGTTGTGGCGTGCACACGGTACTCTTTAGTAAAAGGCGAAAGAATAGTTCACTTTGTGCTCACCACGCAGCTGCGTGCCTTCCTCAGCGCGGCCTGGGCGCTTTCTTATAGAGCTGCTGGCGATCGCTCCTGTCTACCCAAGCGATGTGGGAGTAAAACGAGAGCTGAATGGAGAGCATTCCCGGCAAGCACGTATTCGTGGGCTGTGTAATACGACATGCTAATGGGCCTGGGCCTCCGGGATGGTGAAAGCACAGGCTGTGGTTGATTTCATTCAAACGAGTTTGAACATCATGACTAGGAGTAGAAAAAAGGTCCGTTTTATTTAGGTTTTCAGGTAATTTTATTACTCCCTCCGATCCAAATTAATGGGTCAGATTTATCAAGATTTGGATGTATTCATTAATTTGGATCGTAGGAAGTACTCAAAAGTTGCTATATTGTAATTTTGTATTATTATGGTGCACCAAAGCTTGGCATATAAAATCTGGAGGTTGACATGTTTGTAACAAACTAGATGGTGTACCCAACTTGGTCTTGAGAAAAATAAAATGTGGCAAATAAATCCTCACATGGACATACAAAAGATATCTACTTACAATTTGTGAACGAAACCACAGCTTCAACGTCAGAGTAGGGAAGTACAATGGCCAAGTTAATGCAAAACACTTGACTCCTGAAGGTAAGTACCAGTATATTCAGGAGTGCACCAACTGGTCCTCTTCCAGAATGATAAATCAGCGTGGCTTAAGATAGTGCGTTATGTACTTGTCAGCAAATGTCCAGAATGATAAATCAGCGTGGCGTTAGAATAATACTGCATTATGTACTTGTCAGCAAATGTTCATGGCAATTGCACAAGATTCACTCCTTTGGGCGTACCTTGGCTGTTTCACCATCTTGAAAGGATGCCAATTAGCGTCACTAAGATCGTCTTTCCACAAGGAGCATAATCCAAGAGATTTTGTTTCGGAAAACTTTTGGCCAAGGGCACCTATTGTGCCCTCCATTTTTTTTCGAGAGTTAAAATCCGAGAAAATCCGAGTAAATGCTATAACATTACGTTCAAGCAGCCAGATGTGCCTACTGCCCTACACTTCAGCCACTCTTAGGCAACAACACCATGGACAATTTAGCTAAAGTACTGTTGGCATGCCACTCCTCTTTTTTTTCTCAATATCTTATCAACGTATCTCAAAAGAAGACATGTTCCAGAGGTCGTCTGACAATGCTATAGTACAGGTGCTCATAATAGCTTGTCTTCATCCATAAATCTTCACGAATAGCAATCCACCTCTCACATTTTTTATCAACAACCGATTCGAAAGAAGCTTGCCAAGATTTATCCTTGTGCATCGAGATTGACCGATAATCAATAATTCCTCTTATCACATAGTGTTTGGGGAGTTGATGCCTAGCGAAAACTAGGTTATTGAATCTATCTACATGTTCTGAGAAGAGCTTATTCTCCCAATCAACAGAACCATTACCAGTGTCGAAAAAGTTGTGCCCTTCAAGCTCATTCACCAAAACTCCGAGTTGACCTTGTAGCGACTCATTATAAAAGAGTCTCCTTAGACATTCAGAATATTTGATGACTTGATACTAGATTTTCACAAGTTCATCTCTCCGCTCCAAAGACAATTTTACGAGTTCATGGTGCAAATCTGAAAGCTTCAGTCTCGCCATCTCGTTCTCAGCAAGATCCTTTACAAACTCATCCTTTGAAGATCTGAACTCGTCCATACGGATACCAAGCACACCAGAAGCCAAATAGCTATCGAACTTTTTATGCAAGTGTATTTGCTCTGTTGCGATATGATACATTTTGTCTTTAAGCCTGGTCTCGAAATATGTGTCTGCATAGGGTTGCAAATGTGACTCGAAATCACTTGTATCTGGTTCTACTTGCTCACAGTATTTGCTTTCATTGCGCTTGGTATATTGACCAACCACCCATAAAAGTCGTGCGCTTCAAGCTCATTCACCAAAACTTTGAGTTGACCTTGCAGCGACTCATTATAAAAGAGGCTCCTTAGGCATTCAGAATATTCGATGAGTGAGAGGCTGAAATCACAACCACACCTCCGACCCACCCGAGGGTCGGAGGGAGAGCAAGTGCCTACCCCGGCAAGCATGCGTCGGCCCCGGAAACCCCTCCCAGCGCACCGACAAGGCCGACCCCTGTCAGTGGACGAACACCGACAACCGACTTGAGAACAGGGTGGGGACACAAGGACGGCGACCGGGCCCAACCCGGCGCAAATCTGGGCCCACCAGCCCAGATCTGGCCACCAACTTCCGAGCCCGTCAGACCCAGATCTAAGCCCGCGGGCCCAGATCCAAATCTGGCCGCCACCACCAGCACTCAACGTCCCCAGCGGTGGGGGCGCCACCCCGGCGACCGCCCACGCACCAGGCACTCCCTGTCTCATGGGAGTCTCCACCAACGAGCCAGCCTGACCCACAGGAAGTCGCAGAGGCCAGATCAGACCCAAGCAAGCCAGATCATCGCGTCATGAGGCACCACCAGCCAGCGAACGAATCCCTCCCAAGCAGCCCCCTCAGACAGCGGGACATCCTGCCGCCGCCGCACCCGCCCGGGCTTTTGCCCGTCGGTGCCTGTCGGCGGCGGCAGGGGAAAGGGGAGGGAGGGCGGAGGCGGAGGGGCGGTAGTGCCGCCTCGGCCGCCTGCGGGGGAGGCGACGCGAGACAGGGTAGGAAAGTCTCCCTACGTGTATTTTTCAGAGAACATACTTCCAAGTCATGCGAGTATGTGGAGGTTGACTATTTATAAGAATCCATCCCCCTCCTGGACAGAACTGGCTAGGTTGGATGATCTGTGTCAGGCGGAGGACTGTTTTGCAGGTGATGTCCGGTTTGCAAAAGTACTGGTGTGCAGGACGGTTTTGCCATTCCAGCGCTTGTACGGATTAATGTTTGTTCGCATAGAATCTGACGTGCCATGGTCGTTTGAACTTTTAGGTGTCATCATTGCAATTTTGTAACTGTTTTGACAGCCATCGTACAACCCAGTTAAAAACCTGCGGACAGTATTTACTCGTAATCAACATTTCTAAGAAATGTGCAAATAAAGTTTATTTAGACTGAATTGTGGGACCCTTTCTCTAGAGGAGAGGACCCTTAAAAAATAGGTTTTTATCATTTCTGCCACTATAACCAACATAAAACTTAGTTTTGCCATTTGATCGATCGAAACTCTAAATTTACCACTACTCCGTTGCAATACTTCTCAATTTTGCCATTCCGTTATCTTTCTACCGTTGGTCTATAATCATTTTTTCCATTATATTACCATGACTTGCCACATCGACGACAAACACACGCACGATCATCCCAATAGCACCACTTCACCATTTGGAATATATTAGCATTGCTAGTCTGTGTGGAGCAGCCGAGCAGTACACCAAATCTAGCTCGAGTGTATGTAGACGCGTGGCAGGCTAGTTGAGAGCGCGTAGTCGTGATGTATACCCGTGTTCGATAAGGAGCGGCAGATGACAAACATCCTAAAACGGCCCACGCAATCTTCCATGAGTCGTAGTTTCCTAAGATCATCGGCGACCTTGTGCCAAACGTTTTAAGACGATGGTGGAGGCCATGCTTGGTGCTCGGTCAAACAAGTCCTAGACGCTACTCGTTCTACGATTGAACCTATTAGCCTTAGCGTATAGCAGTGACGGAACCGCAAATACTATAATGACGTTGATGCGGATACACTGCAATCACAGTTCAGAACATATAAATTTTTAGAATAGGTAAAACCGGTAAATTTAAGTAATTTCTACTATGTAGGATAAATATTGTTAGAAGCATACACGGGTTAGAAATAAAATTAACTTTAAATAAAAAGGAAGAAGTGTTTAAGGTAGAAAGATGACAGAATGGCAAACTGAGGAGTGTTGTAACAAAATAGTGGCATACACACGGTATTCTTTAGTAAAAGGCGAAAGAATAGTTCGCGTTGTGCTCACCACACAGCTGCGTGCTTTTCTCAGCACAGCCTGGGCGCCTTCTTATAAATCTGCTGGCGAGTCGCTCCTGTCTCCGTGAGCAGTGTGGGACTAAAACCGGGAGCCGAGTTGGAGCATTCCCGGCAGCACTCGTATTCGTGGGCCGTGTACGACGACATGCTGCTGGGCTTGGGCCTACAGGTTGGTGAAAGCCAGACTGGCTGACAGCCGACTTCATTCAACAACTTTGACCGTGATGATTATGCTAAAACAAATGTCAGTGTTTTTTTAGAATTCCAGGAAATTTTATTACTCAATAGTTGTTATACGGTGCACCAAAGCTGGCTGTACAAATATGGAGGGTGACATGCTTGTAACAAACTAAATAGTATAGGAGTACCGAACTTTCCCTAAAAAAAATGGTATACCGAACTTGGTCTTAAGAAAACATGTATCAAATAAATCCTCACATGCTCAAACTGAAAATATTTACTTAGTATCTAACAGGATTTAGCACATAGATACATTCAAATTTAGACAAATTTCTGAAATCTATTTTAAGACGTAGGGAGTACAATTTGTGAACCAAATCACAGCTTCAACATCAGAGTAGCGACCCAAGTTAATGCAAAACACTTAGCTCCTAATCCAATACGGACAAAGAACTAGTACTAGTATAATTCATTGCTGGTCAAGGCCCTGGTCCTCGTAATCCAATACGGACAAAGCACCGCCATTTAACAATCACAAAGGCCATACGATTATACTCCTACTGTAGTCAACAAGAACGATCTGCTAAACATGTTCTGTATACAATATCAGTTGCAGGAAGCAAATATTGGTTGCTTTGGTGTTTAGTCGGTTCTTGCAGATACATCAGCGTGGCTTATAGCACATAACTTGCAGTTTGTGGACAAAATACGAGTCATGGTAAAAAAAAAGCAACCACTGCAGAGTCTTATATCAATTTGCTGCAAGACACGTCACATCGGGTTAGGTTTGATGCTGCATTATGTACTTGTCAGCAAATGTTCAAGACAATTGCACAAGATTCACTCCTTTGGGCATACCTTGGCTGTTTCACATGTGGTCACTATCTTGAAAGGATGCCAATTAGTGTCACTAAGGTCGTCTTTCCACAAGGAGCATAATCCAAGAGATTTTGTTTCGGAAAACTTTTGGCCAAGGGCACCTATTGTGCCCTCCATTTTTTCCGAGAGTTAAAATTCAAGAAAATCCGAGTAAATGCTATGGCAAAACTTAAATTCACCGTGTCGGCTGTAACATTACGTTCAAGCAGCCAGATGTGCCTACTGCCCTACACTTCAGCCACTCTTAGGCAACAACACCATGGACAATTTAGCTAAAGTACTGTTAGCATGCCACTCCTCTTTTTTTTCTCAATATCTTATCAACGTATCTCACAAGAAGACATGTTCCAGAGGTCGTCTGACAATGCTATAGTACAGGTGCTCATAATAGCTTGTCTTCATCCATAAAACTTCACGAATACCAATCCACCTCTCACATTTTTCATCAACAACCGATTCGAAAGCAGCTTGCCAAGATTTATCCTTGTGCATCGAGATTGACCGATAATCAATAATTCCTCTGATCACATAGTGTTTGGGGAGGCAATGCCTAGCGAAAACTAGGTTATTGAATCTATCTACATGTTCTGAGAAGAGCTTATTCTCCCAATCAACGGAACCATTACCAGTGTCGAAAAAGCCGTGCGCTTCAAGCTCATTCATCAAAACTCTGAGTTGGCCTTTCAGCGACTCATTATAAAAGAGGCTCCTTAGGCATTCAGAGTATTTGATGACTTGATGCTGGATTTTCACAAGTTCATCTCTCCGCTCCAAAGACAATTTTATGAGTTCATGGTGCAAATCTGAAAGCTGCATTCTCGCCACCTGGTTCTCAACAAGATCCTTTACAAACTCATCCTTTGAAGATCTGAACTCGTCCATACAGATATCTAGCACACCAGAAGCCAAATAGCTATCGAACTTTTTATGCAAGTGTATTTGCTCTGTTGCGATATGATACATTTTGTCTTTAAGCCTGGTCTCGAAATATGTGTCTGCATAGGGCTGCAAATGTGACTCGAAATCACTTGTATCTGGTTCTACTTGCTCACAGTATTTGCTTTCATCGCACTTGATATATTGTTCAACCACCCATAAAAGTCGGTCCATGTGGCTCTCACGTATCAAAGGATGAAAAACAGGTTCCCAGCGAAGTAGTAAACCACGTAGATAACTGAGTGATGGGTTTACAGCGTAGTCAGGAAGTACAGCTTGTATCTCAGAATTTTCTTTCAGGCGATGAACAATTGCAGAAGAAGAATCAGAGGCCTTAATGTATGGTTTGAGTTTGAGTAGTTCACTAACAAATTTGCCTTTATTTCTCTTGACCAGGATACAATACATTGAACCTTTCCTTTGCCACATAGAAAAGATGGTCGACATATAATGGTGTTGACAGCTGTTCATGCCATACTTAGATCTGAATTCTGGCTTCAATTTCTGGAAGAGCCATTCTCTGTCTTGAAAACGAGGCTGATCATAGTCATCTATTGAATCCACTTGTTGCAACATGTCCATATAGGCAGGAAGGTATCTTCTAAATTCATCTTCAAATTCCCAGTTCCAATCAGAACCGTCTAGAAGTTCCTTAGCAGCAAAACGTGCCTTTACTCGAAGGTCTTTCTTTTTCTTCCTCAACCAGGCTGTAAAGTTGTTTTCTGCATCTCCAGCAGAAACCCTTTCGAAATGATTGTACCACTCTTCACAAAGTGCTTCAAGGTCCTTGCTAACACTAGCCTTTGTACTTGATCCCAATTTACGCCTTAGGCGTTGAATTGCACACGGAAGCTGATGTCCAAACGGCGAATTAGACAAGGAAGTAGGTCACTCACGATTGAATGCCTAACACTCATATCACTGATTGCAAGCCGAGTGAGAGAATGACAAAATGGAATGGCCTTCATTGTTGTCTCATCATCCACAAAGTACCCAAGGAGACCCATTCTCATCCTCTCAAAGCAATCATGACGTACAAGGAAGCTCAAGAGAGAAGATGACGCAGACTCCATATTTTGTTCTGCAAGTGCTAATACTCTAAGCAGATCCGACACTTCCCGAGTGAACGCAAGAAGTAGCTTATGCTTACATTCCTTTATTTGTCTATCCGATCCAACAAGTTTACCATAAAAGTATGGTTTTCCAGTCCCCCCTTGGTGCAGGAGGTCAAACCAAGCAT
This sequence comes from Avena insularis, assembly GCA_023614405.1. Lineage (NCBI taxonomy): Eukaryota > Viridiplantae > Streptophyta > Magnoliopsida > Poales > Poaceae > Avena > Avena insularis. The sequence continues at coordinate 206,656,943 of CM042694.1, forward strand.
AGTGAAGCCTATACTCACATACGCCTAGTATAGGAGACCTTAAGAAATCAACCGTCCACGGTTCCCAAAAATTGAAGGGACAATTTTGAACCAAAGGAATAGCTACCAGACGAATAACCTTCACCAAATGCCTAAGTTCCATTGACCCTATATCGTTTGAGAGAAAATCCCGAACAAATAGGTTATCCAATAACTCAGAAAATGCCCCCTGAACGGAGGTACATAGACCAAGAACATTGTATGCTCCCTGTCGAGTTTTCTCCAACAATGCCCCCGTCTTGTCCTTATGGAGGTTGTCAATGACATATAGCCCATTTGTAATTTCAAGCGAAGCAGCAATCTCCATACAGCTCAAACATTTAGCTCTTTCGAGTTCAGGTAAAAGATCAACCTCCTGGTCCCAAAGTGCATGTATACTGTGAAGCAGCCGTAAGACCAATGAAAGGATTGGTCGTAAGAGGGCTACGGACAGAAGATCACAAGCACCACCAGGCTCCTGTGCTTTGCTCCTCTTAATAAGCTGTTCCTCACAGAATTCCACCACATGATAAGCCATCTCCAAGAACTGGCCATCAGAGAAAAGCTGGCTCACATCACGGGACGCCAAATACTTCCATTTCGGCATGCTCCATATCTTGTTCATAGGATCAAGTAAAGAGGGAATTATCTTCTCACATTGCATAGCCCCGCAAAAGGATGTCGCGGTACCGAATGCCTCGCATAACAAATTGTGTTCTGCAAGGAGAAGAAGCCTGTCATTCCTGTGATGAAATATCGTTCCACCGTTATCCGGAATTCTTTCAGTCTTCTGAAACAGAAGGAGGCCGCCCCACTAAGGTTTTAGAAGGGCTACTAGAGATAAAGCTGGGGTCAAGCACAAGAGATAAGCCCATTGATTCATCCTCAAATCCAGGTGCGCTCTTTACTGAACTAAGAAAAACAGGACTGGAGCTTGTGCTGGATTCAACCAGCTGTAATTTTAAATCAAGAAGTTGGGAACCACTGAGCTGACCACTTCTGTGATCCACCAGATGCTGGAGCATCTTGGAGCCATGTAGTTGGACCTCGAGCGGGAATTCCTCGCTGACCAGCAGTAGCGAAGCTCCAACCAACGATTCCATGTAGACTTCCTCCCCTGATTTTACCAATCCCGGCTTGGCGGGGCTCGAATCGCCGTCGACATCCGCCTCCGCGGCCACGGCAGGGCTCGAATAGCCGTCCACATCAGCCATGGTACCGTCCGTCCACTACCGCGGTGGCGGTGCTTGCTGTGAGGATGGTGCTTGCGCGGGATCCGGCCGGAGGAGCTCGCTCGATCTGGTCTAGGTCGCGCGTGAGGATCCGGCGAGAGAGGGTTTGGTTGAGAACTCCTTTTCCCTCCTCAACTCAGGTGTCACAAGTCACAACCAGGACACACCACGATTCGAGAAAGACTCGGACCGAGTGGAGGAGATCTTCGGCTCCAGAGCACCTGATATTTAAAAAATAATAATCAAAATCATATTTATGAGTTTTAAATATTTTTGAAAAAATCCAGAAGTAGCCATGATTTATCCCACAAATGTGTAAAATATCAATTACAAATATTTTGTACTCCCTCCGGTCTATATTAAGGGTTCAACTTTATCTAGATACGAATGCATCTAGTCTAAATACTTAAATAGATAAATACGAATCTAGACAAAGTTAAGGCCATTAATATAAACTAGAGAAAATATTCTAAGCTATACAAATATGCCAAAAGTGTAGATGTGTACAAATATGTTTTCAAATCCCCAAATTTTATTAGATTTGTTATTTTGTGTAGCCCACAATACAAAGAATTTTACGTCGTGATTTTGCATACTTGTGGGAAACAATATTAACTATGTCCAGAATTATTTTTAGATATTTACTAGCTGAAAGGGAAATGGACGTCGCCTAGAGGGGGTGAATAGGCGTTTAAAAATTATTACGGTTTTGGCTCTAATAAATGCGGAATAAAATTTAACGTTTAATTTATCAAGCCAAAACCTATATCCACTAGTTTCACTAAGTGCACCAACAACCTATGCTAAGCAAGACAAACAATAAAGTGATAGCAAGATATAGTACTTCAAGCACGATGGCTATCACAATCTAAATTGCATAAGTAAAGGGCTCGGTTGAGAGATAACCGATGGACACGGAGACGATGATTTGTTTCCTGAAGTTCACTTCCAGAAAAGCTACGTCTCCGTTGGAGAGGTGCGGGGCGCAATGTACTTCGAACGCCACAAATGGCTCACCTTGAGGTGTGGTGGCTCGATGCTCACCCAACGCCACACAAGGCCTCACACCAAGATACGAAGGCACGCAACTCACCGACGCCACAACAGGCTCACCCTATTATCCCGTGAGCTCGCCACAAAAGGCCTACTCACGTTCCACTATGAGACACTTGAGGGCGATCACCGAACCCGTACAATCTCCACAACTCAATTAGAGGGCTCCTAAGAAACGTCACAAAGGCTCCACAATGCCACAAAAGGCCAACAAGCTTGGAGAACCTCCACAACTCAATTGGAGCCCCAAGAACAATGCCACAAAGGATACAAAACGACAAAAGGCAATAAGGATACAAAAGGCTACAAGACCACAAAAGGTCAACAATCCAACCACACAACTGTCTAGGATTCCAAGAACCCAAGAAAAACAATCCCAAGGGATTGAACTCACCGAATCTCCGAGGAAAACTCAAACCTATGCACCAAATGCAAGAGGCAAGTCCTTCACTCTCAAATTCCACCAAAGCTACAAAAGCTATTGGGGGAATAAGAGAGGAAGAACACAAGAGGAGAACACAAAACTCTCAAAGATCTAGATCCTAAGGATTCCTTCACAAAGAAGGGATTTGGCTTAGTGGGGCTTGTAGATCTAGATCTCCTCTCTCAAATCCCTTAAAAAGATGCAAGAATCATAGGAGGGGAAAGGGGAGAGGGCAAGCTCTTCAAGGTCAACAATGGAGGAGAGAGAAAGCCAAAAACCAAGAAAGAGCAAGTGTTGGGGCCGAAGGGGAAAGGGGAACTCCTTTTAAAGGGCTCCCGATCCGCCTACTACACAGATTCACGCATACGGTAGCCGGTGGTGTCAGATTACCGGTGGCACCCACCAACGGTTAGAAAACAGCGAGAAAGACTAAAATGAGCCTGGCAAGATTACCGCGTCACGGAACTACCGGTGGCAAGAATGTCCTAGCGGTACTACCGCCTGAAAATCCGATCCAAGTTCCGTCAAATAGCGCTAACCAGGTAGAGAGAGTACTGAACCAAAAATGGGTTTACCGGAAGTTGGGCCGAAATTAACACCGGTACTACCGGCGGCAAACTACCCTGGCGGTACTATCGGTGACCCACCGAAACTACCGATCAGGAAAAAACTTCAGAACCAGAACTACCACAACTTTTGCATCCGAACTCCAAACGAGATACCTCCCAAGGTGTGGAGCCGGAAAACCCGCAAGATCAAACACGCAATAAGATATGCAAGGGAAATCCGTTTTTGATGAACTAGAGCTTGTTATGAAGATAACCACAAGCTCTAGATCCTCACATGGACAAGAACCAAACAACAACCAAGAAAGATGATGCTATGAATGCAAAGGTTTGAGCTCTCTCCGAAAGATACGAACGAGTCACCCACTCGAGAGCCCCTCTTGATAGTACGGCTATCTATCCTAAACCCGGTCTCCCAACACTACACGAGACCGGTAAAATAGAAACCCTATCAAGATCTTACCTTTGCCTTGAGCATCCCACTTGAGCTTGATGTAGACGATCTTGTCACCTTCAAGATGGAACACCTTTCTTGATTGCTCTTGCTTGCTCTTGCTTGATGAAGACTTGCGAATGGCTCCCCCATACTCCATGGGGAAACCACTTCATTGACCTTCTTTCATCACTCCATGAACACCGAGGATGGCAAGATCCAAGCATGAGATCTTCTAGAGATGGTGCATCTTGAGCTTGCACTTCATTTCTTGATGATGTCTTGAAGATAGCCATGAGGAACTCCATCTTCTTCTTCTTCTTCTTCTTCTTCAAGACATACTTGATCTTCTTCTTCTACTTGATTCCAAAAGGCACAAAACCCTTGGACAATGCTTCTTCTTTTTCATCCTTGCAACCAACACATGGTCCAAGCGATGCCAATGGACAAACCTACAAGTGAGACTCAATTTGCACATTAGTCCATAGGAATTGTCATTAATTACCAAAACCACACATGGGGCATACATGCCCTTTCACTAGCTGAATACCCATACGTTGCTACGGGGCAACAAACGAATAATAAGTTGCTATTCATGAGATGCAGGAGCGCCTCAACTTGGTCAGTTGTAAAGACATCATGACCCAGCAATGTCACTCCTAAATATGAAGCACGCTCAATTTTTATCAAGTGAGAACCTCCAAGATCTAGATACTTTCCAAAGTGCAACAATATTTAGCTTACCGAGCCGACTACAATCAGCTCCTATCTCAATCACACATTTTTCCCGTCAGTTTTGATAGACATACCTACCTTTCCTATTGTCCTTTTCCTTCAAGTGTTCTGATGGTGACAGGATTCTGTCGATAGGGTTCAACTACTTAAATGAAAGTCAGACATTAACCACGCTATGAAATCGACCTTCCAAATTACAGAATTATAAAGTAGAGCTCAGAACTACAGGCCATTACCAAGATTTTTGGAGCCGCCACCTTGGATCTGTCCCAAAAACGCGATTAGGGCCCTGGCTGCCACCTACCCCCACTTTCTCGTTTTCACTCACACGCATAGAGCCCGAGATCGCCTACCCTAGTGCCGCCACAGCATGTAGCCTTCCTTGGTTCCATGCCGCTTGCTGGTCGTCGCCGCCTCTTCATCCTTGTGGCCCTCTGCAATGAGCCGCCTCGAGCCTCTCCGCCTCTTATGTGCGTCATACGTGAGCCCGTGCGCACCTCACCGCGCCTCCACCAACGCCTCACCGCACCGGCCAGGACCTCGACCACACGACCGCGTCTGCTTCCCTCCGTCCGCGACACCTCGCTCGCCGCCTCCCTGGCTGCCTGCGCATCCCTGACCCATGTAGGCCTGGTCCGCCCGGTCATCAACCTCTGCCTTCTGCATGAAGCCCTGAGTCAACCTCGATGTCCTGCCACGATCTCTTCCTCATGGACGACCTCGTGCCAAGCTCGCCGCGGCCAGGACCTCTGACCTCGACCCCTCGAGCCCTGGCTCGTCTCTTGCTCAGTCGCGACCTCCTGCTTCCTGCATGCGTGTGCAGGCTGGCCGCCTCTCTCCAGCGGCGTGGTACTCCACCCAGTTCGACCGCGCCTCGGCGTCCTCTTCCTACGGCGCCCACCCTCAAGCATCCACAACGTCCCTGAGACCCTGGCGCCACCAAGAGCTCCTCGTCGGCCGTCCGCTCGTAAGCTTTTTATTTTCATTTTCAATCGAACCGGTCAGTTTTGGCGGTGGTAGTGTTGTGATAGCTCCGAACTACAAGGGAAAAATCATCCAAAAAAAACGACGGACGAAAATATTGTTGTGCGATGAAAACCATCTTAATGTATTTAATAGTATAGATTTTTCATCACATGTTTACGCACAACATTATTTGATCCAGAATCAACCGATTCAGAATATTTAGAAATCATAGGTGACTGGAATGGATTGTCGAAAGAATATTTTGGTTTTCTAAAAAAGACCGAATGTAAATCCTCAACAGTTGTTGTTTCAACATCATGATCCATTTTCTGCAAGGAGAACCAAAAAGATAAAAGTTTAACATCCCATAGCCTGCCAGGGTTATTGGAAAAAGAAAATAATACGCAGTTGTGCTCATATGCTACTGGACATAAGCTGGACAGAGATAAAACAATGTAATTCCTAGCACTACTTCTAAGTTACAGAGGCAAAGAGACTCGATGCTCTTCTGAATTTTCGGTCTCACACGGCGTACGAAAATTTACCTCCTTATCAAGTTACCAATAGGATGGGATAAAACAAAGTATAATTCACCTATTCTAGCACTGCACCACAATATGTACTTCACCACATATGTTGCTTCTGATCCAAACATATGACTCGCCAAAATTAAATGATGCTACTTGCTACTTGTTATTAGCATAGATTTTGATAGAAAATTCAGAAAGAACTTATTTGCAATAACTGTTACTATGTGGTCCTGACAGAGTTAACAGACAAACACTCTCCGCATAATCCAAGCTGTTTCTATTGCAGATGAAAATGAAGAATTAGCACCCGTGCTCCAACCGCTCGACGCTCGTACAACCCATATCCTTTTCCGCTTAATCCAATACCATTGTCATGAGCAACATTAACCTCCAAGCAACCGAGTTCGAGCTCACTTGGCCTGAAGTTGATTGTTAACTTAACTTTTAAGTAGCTGATGTTAGGAACCAGAGCACACGGAGCAACCAACGAAGCCGGCAGGAAAGATTAAAACGCAAAGCCTCACCTGCGGCAGAGGATGATGCGCCGCTAGACAACGTACCCTTGGACGTCTTCCGCCTAGACACACCGTATCTCCTCAATGTTGTCCGCGTCAGATGCTAGACATATCCGCAGAGCCTAGTAGCAGTAACAGCATGAGAAGCGGCAATTGGCGGCACAACAGTAACACCAACAAACCTGAATGTTCAGTCTGCTACTATGAACACTGAGTTGAAATTCAGAGAACGGGAGTAAGCATTTCCTACAATTATGAATCTTTTACAACGATATAAGAATCCATGAGCAGCTTGGTGCTGGTGTTAGAAAAAAGGTAAATCAAGTGGAGACAAACACAGTTAAACAGAGTCAGCAGTCATGCAACCATGAGCAGACATATCATTATCTACATTGTTTCTGCACATTACAAATTCTATGGTGATTAAACTTGCATAAATAACTACTGTCTTGACAAAATATTGCATCATTATCCTCTGAGACAGTAGTTTCTATACATAAAGTAGGTTTTATGGTTTAAACCTATTTGAAAATGGCTTAGCCACTCATGAACTGAAACTTTTAGATCATCTTATGACCATAATATTTTGTATTCATCAACCCAACATTTCTATACTCCCATTTTCAAATGGCGTCTTCTCTGTACAGGTTCAAGAAAATAGTACGGAATTGGGGAGAGAGGGAGGGAGTCCGTGTGGCTCATGTGTGTCACTGATCCTTCACATGTAGCAGAAGCGAGAATTAAAATCAGTCTAACCCAAATCCTCATATCCAGGCCAAAATCAATAGCGCAGATGGCTCAACTGCGAGCTAGAGAGTTTTGGATCAAAGTGCAGGGATGAAGGCGACCAGATCCGAGAACTGCAGGGATGGAGGCGACCAGATCTGAGTGGGGCGGCGGACCATCTTGGACTGCCGCTGGCTATGCGTGCTCCGGCCAGCACGATCCCTCGCCTCGCGCATGATGCCACTCGCCCTCGAGCTCGTCAGCGTCCGCCGCCAAGGACCGAGCATCACCACACAGGTTCCTCTCCATCTTGGACTGCTACGGCCAGCATGAGCCCTCGCCTCACGGACGCCCTCCTCGTACGTTCCAGCCAGCACGAGCCCTTGCCTCGCGGACGCCCTCCTCGCGCGCTCCGGCCAGCACGAGCCCTCGCCTCGGAGCAACAGCGGCAAGGGGACGGAGCTCGGTGGAGAGAGGAGGTCTGGCGAGGGCAGTAGGAGCGGAGGGGAGGAGAAGCTCCGGCGGCGGTGAGGAGGTCGGGAGGGGAGGAGAAGCAGATGGATGAAATTGACCGGCAGGGAGGAGATCGGGAGAGGAAGGCGACGGGGGTGTCGGAGACGATGCGGTTGCAGGTGCAGCGGGATGCGATTGACCTTGCAGTGGCAGGCAGGGTGGGTAAATAACTCAGAGTGGCAGGGGCAAACTTGTCCTTCTACGGCAGACGGAAATTTTGAGGGGTGACGAGCGACGCGAATCTTTTTATCTTTTTAATAGTATAGATTAAACCTACTAGCTGAATGTCCGTGCGTTACTACGGTCCTTTATTTTTTCATTGCAACACATATCGATATGAATATTCACCCCACTCCGCAAAGCCTTTGTCTCCCTCAAATAGTAGCGAAGCTTGGCAGAAATCTCAAGGGATGCGGCAAATAGCTTTTAGGGAGAAAATGAGAACAATGGGAATGGATAGAGCTAATTGTGTTTTAGTGTTGAATAATTGCTGAGCTGGGCGGGCCATGGCATAGGTTTGTTTCAATAAAACTCCACCACTGTCCTCAAGGTTGGGTAGTAGAGGAAGCATAAAATGCTGGATAAATTGTTCGGAAATAACTGGGATGTAGATTTACCGAACTAACCCGAATTGGCCAATTGTGAAGGTACTTCTGTTTTCGGATTGCATCAACCTTGCATGGTCATTCTACCGCAATAGAATGCGTAATTTAATTATTGTCGTAATTTTATTGTAATGAAAAATAATCTGAGATGATCACCATAATATGTGTATCTGACGGTGCTATTGAAAATTCTGAAGTGGCGCAGGGGCCAGTGTATATATACAGAGTTATTTGCACTGTTATATACTCTTTATAAACATTGCATTTTGCTTCTATATGTCAAAACAAAGTTCGTCCGAGCATATCGTGTATATAGTTTTGGCGTCTTCTTTTTAACTGAACTGTGCACAGAACAAATTGCATCTTCTTGTTCTTTCTCTGCCTCCCCAAACAGTCCCGTGAAAGGTGGTAGAAAATCTTCATGTTTCCAGTGCCTCTCTTTTTTCACCCGAGTTTGAGCATCAAAATCCCATCCCAAACAGCTTCTGTGAAAGCTGAAGCCGCGATTGATTCATCTACTCTAGCCACTGATTCTGGTCCACGCTGGGGATGGCACCCATCCGCTCGCCTCTACCTGATCCGAGTCTCCTAGTTGCCACTGCCCACTTCAATCAATGCTGGTGACCGCACTTTGGTGCTCAGCTCGTCATGCTCCAGTAATTCCCATAAACAAACTGCTAGAAGAAAATTGAGACAGATAGAGAGCAATTACCTCTGCATAGATAGCTGACAGGAGACCACCTGAGGCTAGCACGGATGAATCGACTCCACTCCCTAATATCGACGCAAGATCCACTGAAATTGCCTCTTCCTCAGATCGACCACGCCGCCCTCCTCTTCACCACAATGACGGCCTCTTGAATCTCCCCAGACGCGGTTGAGACGGGGACAGAGACTCACGGAGGGCTCGAGCTCGGGGCCGGGTTAGGGGTCATGGAAGAGCACTGGGTTCGGCCGACGCGCCTCCTCCCGGCGCGCCTCCCTCAAAAAGTGCCTCTCCGCCCTCAGGCCGATATCCTCCCACGGCCGCCAAGATCGGCTCCACCGCCTACCCATTCCGGCCTGCCGATGCCCTACGCTCACCCCTGTTGCCTCTTGGATTCGCTTGCCCACGCCTGTGTACACGCCAAGAACCAAGGAAATAAACTGAGGGCGGGGAGAGGTCTCGTGCAGGTGCTTCGCTCACCGGAGTGAGGAGAGCCTACATGCGGTTCTTGGAGCTTGACTGACGAGCAGGAGGTGAGCGGCAGGGAGCTGAGCGAGGCGATGACTTTTGGGGGAAGAGGTAGTCCTCGAATCCACCTCAGTCTCCCCCGGTCACGCCTGTCGAGTAAACGTCCATGAACCGAGCAGTTTGACTAAGCGGCGGCAGAGGCCGTAATACTTCTAAACTTTAGGGGCAAAACCGTCCAAAATCCGGCAGACGGAAAATTTTGGTGAGTGAGAAACGTCCTGAATCATTTTAATATAAAAAATTTACCTTGTTGTACGTTCGTCAGCCCCAATTTCCGTCTGCCCTATTTTACTGATTTTGCCTCTGGCTGCTATGTGATATTACAGCCACTGCCACCGCTAAGTCACAGGCACCGGTTCCGTCTTTTTCTCTGTTGTTGCTAAGCCACCGGATCTCCCTGACACTTTACCAAGACCCCCTCCACCGCCTGCAGGAAACGCCATCGGATCCTGTCCCGCTCGATCTCGCCGCCGGAGCCGCACCTCATTGCATCGCCTCTTCATCTCTAAGCGCGTCGGCGTCTTCCTCGCTGGTTCCTCCGCGGAGGCACCCCGCTCCCCTGCTCCTGAGCCACTCCCTCTCCACCTCTCCATCTCGCACGCGCCTGCGTGTCGACGACCGCCGCACCGCCTATGCTCCGTCTATGCGAGCAGCAGAAGGGTGATCCTTGGCAAGACGGCCCTCAGGTTCAATCGAAAGATAGGGAATAGTTCGGCACAGGAGGATGCAGAAAATTATTAAAATCGGAACAGCAAGAAGAATCAGGGAAGATTTTATAGCTTGGCTACCTGAAAGTAATTGGCGATTTTTTATAGCTTAACATCTTGCAGTTTTCTGTGAGATTTATCTTCACAGGTGGATGTATCAAGCACCAGGCCAGAAGGAATAAATCAGATTGGGAGTTAATCCGAGCACACGGGTGCCTTTCTGCTTGGAGATCAGTAATTGGGGGCCTACCTACTATACTGATAAATAGAAGTATCACATGAAACGAGATGGACATACCAGATGTGCAATGACAGATATACCTTCCATGCAGTGATTTGTTGTGATGACGCCGTAGAGGTATGGGAAGTAATGAGAGAAGACTAGCATGTTCAGATCAGTGGCCATTCAAGAATACAAGGCTAGAGTGCCATTTGACCTTCTGCATGAATAATATATAGAAGTGAGAATTATGATCCTACTCATTATTTGGCGTATATGGAAGTCAAGAAATTACAGTCCGTAATAAGGTAAATCCAACGGTTTAAGCTACAAGGCGATTCCTATCAGGTTACCTGTCTTCAATGTTGCAGATCAGGCCATTCCCAGCTTTAGGGATTGATTTCAGTGGGAAAACAGAAAATTAAGAGATCTTCCTTTTAGCTTCTAAGCACATGACTTTGAGCAAACAACCGGCTAGCCAGGAATAGGAAGTTTTTTTATGACAAACTGGTCCAATCTAAAGAGTTGATTGGCAAAATGTTGACCTGATTAGCTTTTAGGCTAACAGGGCTAGGGATGATGATACTGATGGAGCGAGACTGTGTGGGAGATGAATTGGGAAACAAAGAGAACTCTAGCAGAATGCATCCATTGGTGTAATGTGCGAGCGGAAAGCAAAATTCAGAGAATTTCACTACACAGCGCGGATGGACTATGTTTTTCATTGTTGTCATATTACCTTTTATTTATTGTATATAAAACGTAAAATTTAAACCCGTTGCAACGCACGGGCATTTAGCTAGTCTTTTTAATATTACTAGCAGAATGCCCGTGCGTTGCCACGGTTCTTAAAATTTATTTACTTTTTGTGCATGTCTAAAATAAGAGAAATAGAATCTCTTATAATCAATTTCAAACCATCTGCTAGAGTTTGTAACAATTCGAATGATCACGCTACATCAGAACCCTTTCGACGTTACACAAAAGCCCACAGCCACCATTTCCGCATAAAATGTCGCTGACCTGTCGACATTCTTTGTCAATACATGACATCGATTGGGAGTGCAGTGCACTTTGCCGTATGTACGGTTGATGACATGGTCGTAATTGATGGCGGTTCTATATTTTCTTATACTCCATTCGTCCAGAAATAAGTAATTTAGATTTTTTTAAAATTCACACGTATGTATATACTAAATATTGTATAGATACATGTAAATCTAGATAAATATTTTTGAACAGAGAAAGTATACAACTTATTTGGTAAAATTTTATCAAACACCACGACATCACCCATGTCTACCTTTACTAATCCTACTTAGTTGGCCGATTTAGATAATTTGGCACTCGTTATGAGATTTTGCAGCACCAGGCTGAACAGTGTCATGTGAGTATGTGACCCACCCTGACTCGGGGGGTTAGCTGTTATATCTAGATAGTTTCTTTTTTGAAAAAGATAGTTTTGTTCCTGAGCAATATAATTAGGAACACACACAAAAAAGATGTAGGTCCTCGTCGCCAAACAGCTCAAACGTGTCCTTGCTACTCGCTCCGTCCTAAAAATAAGTAACTTGAATTGGTCTAAATCACATGCACCTAGACATGTTGTAGTGTATAAATACATGCAAAGTTAGACAAATCTAAGTCACTTATTTTGAAATGGGGGAGTAATTCATTTCGCCAGTTAGAAGTATTTGAGATGTACCTCATTCTTTTACTTTGTATAAGAAAATGTACAAGGCTATTGTTTAACTCCCCGGAAATAAAAGGTTGTGGCTTAAAAAAAATCTCCCCATTCGCACGGAGATAATGAACAATTATACAGTAATAAAACTAAACTTGACCTTATCCTCTCCTAGAGCACTGCCGCTCCACTTGTTTAGCGGTCATCTCCTACCTCCTCTCTCGGTCAGTACAAGCCCGAAAGGCACGCTGCAAAGACGGCCGCGCGCTGCTGCAACCTGGGACGAGCCCCTACCTCTTCTCTCCCAATTCATCCTACTCTGAAAAATTCTCCAAAGCCAGATGCCCGGGGCTCCCCTATGAACGCCCATCTTCATCTCCACCGAGCTGCCCCTAGCCTAAGCTCCCCACCAGATCTGACGCATTCCGTCGCCTCAAAGGCTCCGATACTTCACCTATGTCACATATTTTCCTGGATATTGTTTCTCCTCTATCGCCACCGGTGCACCACAGACCTCCGTCGCCGCTGTAGAGCCCTGCCTTGCTAATTTCGGCAACCTGCCTCCTGCAGCTTCGATTGGGCACGACCAGCTATGGGGTAGGAGACGGGGATCGTTAGAGAAGTAGGCCAGGGCCGGCCGCCTTGAGCATGCGCGAGATCCAAGACCGTCGGCCGGCGCGATATCAAGCGGCAAATGGCCGGCGCGAGATTATTCCCTTTCCGTTCAGGAGGGGGATGGAAGGGTGCGGGGCTGGCAAGTTCGAGGATCCACGGCCGAAAGAGGCGCGGTTGAGGTCGCTGTCGACCAAGAGGCACGTGGCCGTGGCTGTGGGAGGTGGTGAGTGGGCAGCGAGCGATGGGGCTTCAGGCGTACTCCAATCGCTCCTCGCCATCGGCCAAGAGCTCGCGGAGGTAGTTCACATGCAGCCCGCCGTGTAGATGGAAAGGCTCGCTGCCTCCGGGTGGATGCAGCATCGGTGCCTTCCTCCTCGCCGTCAGCCAGGCGGTGTCAGCTAGGCGGATAAGGTTGTTTTTTCTCAAGGGAGCGTATTGGTTGGTCTCACTTGTCGGGGCTTTTTTCGTCAAAGGAATCGGCCAGTTTCACTCAGCGGTGGCAAGACATGTAATACCACCGAACGAGCAGGGGCAAAACGGTCCAAATAGCGGCAGGCGGAAAATTCTAAGGTGACGAACGTACCACAACAATATATCTATCTATCTATCTATCTATCTATCTATCTATCTACTAATTTACACACAGGTAGGTTCGTCCAACAGGTTTTTCGTTCCGATTTTCCTGTAGACGATTTTGCCCCTGCGCGTTCGGTCTATTTACAATGCCTGCCACCGCCAAGTGAGACGAAGGACCACCCTGTGCCTTATCCCTCGACCTCCCTCCCTCCTCGTCTTCCAACCAATACCCCCATCGCTCGCCGCTCACTGGGAACGCAGCTACCGGCAGCCGCCGAGATCCCACCGCTGTCTGCTAATTCTTCCACCATCCTTCATTGGAAATTCATTACATCGATTACTCAAGCCGTTGTTTCTCCCCTAACCCTCCGTCCTCCTCGATCTTTCTCCATTATCGTGCTTCTTGGGTCTCCTCCCATCCGTAGCCTCCACCCCAAATTCGCCTCAATTTGATGCGTAACGACAACATACAAGGGAGGGCGCTACATTCACCGTGAATCGGACGCCATCGGGCAGGTATTCTTCAGGATGGGGCGTGGACCATGGCCGCATTACACGGTGCATATTGAGTGGCTTTCTGGCCGGGCCACACCTGAGCTCGTGGTCCGAGGCGTTCTAGCGTCAAGGAGGCGTCCGTGGATGCGCTCGAGGACGGGTCTGGCGTCATCCTCAACCTCGCGAGTGACGCGCCATGATGTCTGTGCAACGATGACCGGAAGCATCCCGCCACGTACAGGTTCATAATGTATATGCGTATGTGCTGGACTACCGGCTGGATTGAAGTGTCGAGTCCTGCTATTTTGTTTTCGTCAGACTATATCGGTATATGAAATCAAGATTTCCGTGTTGCCTTCCAAATTGCTTAGAATGAGCTCTCAAGTCAAATTTGGCACACCAAAATATTTGTTCTTGAATGTTCTCTGCAAAATATTTTGTTCTAGAATGCTTTATCTCTATAATCATTTGACAAGACTTTCTTATTTAGTTTTATAGAAATTGATGTTTCACAGAAGAGAAGAATTTGGGATCAAACTTTTATAATCAATTGGAGATTAAAGCATATTTGTCCACAGCGTAATCGTTTCATGTGCCAATCACTTTTGTTCACGTCCATTGTATTAGGAACACTTATTTGAATCATCTGGATTTTACATGATACAATTATATATTTACTTGAATTTTACCTTTTATATTTATCTGACTAAACTAATAGTGTCTTGACCGCTTCTCTAGGGAAGATGAATACGATTACTGATCCAGGGATGGTGCTGGAGGAGGTGGCAGAATGCATGACTGAAGCTAACGCTCATGCCATTCTTACAGACTTAAATTGCCGCACATGCATGCTTAGTGACTTAAACATTTTGTTGGTAAAACGTGACACAATGTCACTATATCTACTGAATTTTGCTACAGAAATTTGGACTGAATTTTGCAAGATAATTGCTAGCTGTTGCTGCTGACAGATATACATAAAACTGACTTATTTTGTTGGACGATTACTTGTACTGAAATTTTGGGGCCGACTTGTTGTACTGAACTTTTTTAGTTGATTGATTGTATCGTGTTGCTCTGCCTGTGATGCTTTTGCAAAGTTGTCACATATGCGTATGCAAACATGGAGAAGAAGCTTGTCGCCGTCTTGCTCTACTTAATTTTGCTACAGAAATTTGCTAGACAATTGCTAGCTGCTGCTGACATATCCGTGAAACAACAAAGCTTTTTTTATCTTTTATAAGAGGATCTAAGTAGACTCTTGCATCTGTTATCCATGAAACAATTTATATGAGGATTTAAGTAGACTCTTGCATCCGTACGTTGATTTTGTCCCTCTGGATCGGATCTGTTGCTGGCATCCAATTTCTTTATTTGATATATACAAAGGACTGAACTCACATTGTTTTTCTCAATCATTGGTTCAGTTGTCTATTTTTTTTGTTTTTCTTTCAAAACTATAATTCATCCGGTAAAAGGTCTTGGCATCGCCCGAGTAGCAGCACGCCTCACCGATAGTCCACCATGAACGTGCTGAAGCAGGCTGAGTTTCGTGACATGCCACGGTTATGCCCCTAATAATCTATTTTACGTGAAGGGTGTCGTGTAAGCTTAATTTTCTTTCCCATTGCAATGCAATCTAAATGAGAAATTCAGTTTAGTCTCTTTAGTGAAAACGGATTTAATTTAAGTGAATAGATTAGATGATTTTTCAACGACGATATTTGTTTTTGAAATATTATGTGGCTATGTCGATGTGAGTTTTCATGCATACATTAATATCTGTAAAAAAGATTAAATAGGCCGTGGCAACGCACGGGCATTCAGCTAGTATAATATATATATATAGAGAGATAGATGGATAGATAAACTATTGTTTAAAAAAATAAACGAAGAGAGGACTCGTGCTCGGGAGAAAAAACAATTTTCAAACTTGGACCAAAATATTTTCTCTCGAGAATACACCCTGCAAGATATATCATGTTATAGCATTATCAAGTTACAACTCCACGCATCCGAAGTCCTACAAAGTGGGAGATTTTTCTCATCAGCCGCGCGGCCGAGCAAATATAGGAGAGAGGTGGGAATTTTTAGGGGTCGAAATTCTATATCTGCTCTAAAGCGTTTTAAGGGATCGGTTAGGTGCTACTTCGGCCGTTAAAGAAGCAAATTTGCTCCTCTAAAGTTTTTTTTGACTTTGGGTTAGAAATGCTATTATATGGCAAGTCCAATCCCTAAATGGACTCAGACCAACATGCATGGTAAGAACATCTCTAGCACACGGTCCTAAGAGGACCAAACCTATAAAAATCTTGTGCTGTTACATTATAAGCTGGGTAAAGAAAACGGGTCTATCGAATGCCCAAATCCCACTTGGATCCCACCGGCACGTCGCCTCTTGGCCGCACGCGAGCCGCCACCATCCTGAGCTCATGTGGGGTCGCCACAACTCAAATTGATGGCTTCCTCGATCACACATATGAGATTCTTACCATCAACGATAACGATTGTAATTACAAAGCCTTTGTTCGGACTCCAAGCTCATAGTGATGTAGAGCAGAAGCACTTCTCCCCACATTCTTTTTGATAAAAAGAATATATTAATATCACAAACATATCAATTACACGAACGATGCAATAGCCTAACGACACTATGGATGCACATAGCCCCAAAAAAGAAAAGGCTAATAAAGGAAAAATCCCGCTATAATGTCCCAGTCTTTGCAGCAGTATGACAAACACCACCAAGACAACATTTGAAGTTCAGGTTCTCCAAAAGCAACGTTTCCAAGAAGAAAACAATGTAAAAGCGTCATCGTTCGATCGAAGATCTTAGGACCCTGAAGATAGCCTTCTCTCTCAAAACAATGTCTTTAACAAGGTCATTGCCATGCACAACCAATTAAGGCCAGACCTTGGATTTTCACCATGAAACGTAAGACTTTGAAATTCACCCATGTTGTCGCCCCTACTTGCATACTGCTACTACGAAACCTGAAACACCAAGCAAATTCCTCATCGCTGCAAAGACTCAAACCACCATTAGTAGTCATCAAATCCTGGCTTCCATGACATTCTCCGTATCTGAATTTACCATGGACCTAAACATGCCCATGTCAAACATGAGTGCACACGACCGAATCACATCCAATCCAGCAATCTCTAGGCATAAGCCATACTAGGGAGTTCACTGGCGGAGCCTTCCGGAATTCGACACTCTGGTTAGATCAAAGAGGGAATGCATCAAGTAGATCTTACCCACATGGATAACTCAAGGTTTAATATCAAACAAAAGGAAGGTAGTTAAGTGTTTGCCTTTGTTTCGACTTTGAAGCATGCATATCGGTCTGGCAGCCAAGAAGTAAGTCAAAGTCAGGTGGGTGAAGACTGAGTAATTGGGTGTCGATGCATGTCAGTTGAGTTAGAGAAGAAAACGGGATATTGAATTACACTCCCGAGTTGGCCCCAAATATGTCCACACAGGATCACGATGTGGATCCGAGATGTTGGGAAGGGGGAAATGGTTAAAGAACACACTGTTCAAATATAGGGTAAAACATGGCACCAAGATTTAAATGGGATAACTATTGTCACAAAATCTCAAAGAGTGGGTAAAAGGTGAAACTCACTCTTAGACATAATTAAACTCCAACAACGCAAAACATAGTTTACATGGGAACCGCATACCTCACGAGTTATCCATTGTTCCATTGAAATATTTGAGTTGCCAGTTCATGTTACAATTACCATCAAGCTCGTCTCGTCTCGGAAGCATGTCCAGAGTGTGCACAAGTAGAGGGCCCCCAAATCAGTGGGCCCCCAATTTGTATTTATACTAGCTTAGGGGTATAAAAATGATAACGGAAAACCAAAACCAAAATACCAAGACCGAAATCAATAGGCCGAGACCGAAAATACCAATCAATATACTAGGTAGTAAATTTTAAAAACCAAATTTTGTTCAGTCAAATTGGTCATTAGTTCCCGTTAACCGAATAGATCCGTGAATGTTTTGTGATGTGAATGAATTGTGGTAATTTTAGGTGCTAAATGTTGATCAGTCTAGTATATTTGGTAATGCTTTTGTCTGGTACCACTTATTGTTTGTTCATGTTAATTGATATGAATACATGCACGATGAAATGTCAAAATTACAACTTAAATAATATCTGATTTTTAATGTGTAAGTTATTTCCTTACAATGTCCACTACACAATTTGGTCATAACCGAACCCGAAAACAGATTATATGATACCCGGATTGTCGGGTAGTAAATATGGCGAGTACATTTTGATCTTTTTTGTTTCTAGAAGACCGAATTTGAAATAGACCAAATTATAAAGATCGGAGGCGCCCCTAAGAACATCTCTAACCCAACCCCAATAATTTAGAGCACTAAAAGCTTCCCTATACTTTAGAGGAGCAAATATAGTCCTCTAAATTTTGCACCGCAAAATCGATCCCCAATAATTTAGAGGAGCAAAAATATTTTTCAACAAAATTTACAAAATTGAGCACATGAATAATGAGAACATATCACATAAATATTCCTAATTTATATAGATCTATAGATTAGTCATAAAAATTGATAGTATCATCATAATTTATCAAAATCACACATACAAACCGATCTTAATAGCATGTACCATGTTCCACCTATTTATAATCAATATTACTTCCTTAGCGCATCACTACCATGTTCCACATACATACCCGATAAGAATAATCATAATATTCTAGCATTAGAGCGCATTACTAGCATGTTCCACCTATTCGGAATCGATATTAACGATCGAGCTTCTCCACTAGTTTTTTTTATTGAAGTTGTCATGGATTTCTTCACAAAATTGTTGGAATGGTTGGTCGGTTCCAATAATTGTTTGATGATACCAAGCGAAATACAAATCACTGTCCTTATCCTCCGACCATATAGCTTGTTTGTTTTTCACCTTGCTACAAAGAATCATCGTTTTTATTTCTATAAATTGATGAGCTTTAAAATAAAAATGGGGATCTACAAGGATTGAACTCAACTTGTTCCATCGCCACTGGGATGAGAAGGTGCCGTTGGTGAGGGCGCAGGGGTTGGCGCCTGGGCGGGTGCTGCTATCAGAGCAAGTGGTAGTGCGGGTTCTCGCGGCGGCGCTCCTAGGAGCTTGGCCGGGGAGTTGCGACGGTGGCGAGAGGACGAAGACATGCCATAGGTGCTCGGCCGCGCGGATCCGGCCTTATCTCGACGAATCCCGTCCGTGGTACGTCGAATCCGGCGAAGTTGGTGGCGGATTTGCGGCCGGGAAAAGTAGTAGCTTGCGCCGACCGATTTCGACGATGTCGGCTCACCGGAGAAATTTAGGAGGGTCGGGGTAGCCTTCAAGGCATCGACGGAGGCTGGATCCGGTCGTCGTGGTGGTCGATTGTTAACCTAGTAGAAGATTATTTCAGACCATATGTATCTTATACACTATGACTATGATATTTTAGACATATCAATACGATTTGATTTGTCAAGTTACCATAATTTGTGAAACAATTTTCCACAAGTCTTTATGCCAAATTTACTAACTCGAATACATAGTCACTTTGATCGAATCATAGAGACTTTGATATTCTTGTTAATTTTATATTCACCTTTATTCTAAAGTTCTTTGAATAATTCAAACATATTAAGGATTATATTTCATTAAGAGAATACATATATTCGCTTAAGTTCACAATATAGCTTATGAAATAATGATATCCATTAGATGTTGAATTGTAGTCATTATGCACAACATTCAACAATTTGATCCACAATCAGTTTTAGCATAACACGAAGTTTTGGTCATCTCACCCAGTGAGACATGGTTTGCATAAGTCATGAGGTCAAGTATCTAGTAGACTTATTATTTCATAAGAATGAAATAACCATTTGACTTATGAAGGGAATATGCCCGAGTGGCAATAATAAAGTGGTTATTATCTTATTCCTTATTTATGATAAATGTTTATTTTACATACTATAATTGTATTAAATGGAAATGTTAATACATATGTGTTTAATAAACAAATAAAGGGTTCCTAGTTATGCCTCTCTTATAAACTAGCTCGTTGATTAACAAGATGATCAAGGTTTTCTGATCATGGACATTGGATGTTCTTAATAACGAGGTCATAACATTGGTTGAATGGTGTGATGAACATTCCTCCAAAGTATAACAATACGATCAAAGTCATTGTGTTTAAATTGCTATAACATCATACGAAGTAATTCTAGTCCTTAGACCATGAGATCATGTCAATCACTAACACTAGAAGAGTATCTTGATAACATCAAACATCACACCATGACAGGGTGACTATAAAGGTGGGTTCAGTGCTACAAAGGTGTTATTAGAGGCTCATGGATCAAGAGTGGGATTTGTCCATCCCGATGACGGATATATATACTCTGGACCCTTTCGGTGATATCACATTAAGATAGCTTGCAAGCAAGTGATGTGATCACTAAAATATTATATCACCGGAACAAGAAAAGAGTGCATGTCGGTAACGAGATCAAACTAGGTATGGAGATACCGATGATCGAATATCGGACATGTAATATATCGCGAGACAAAGGGATTTAGTTACGATGTTAAAGGTTCACACGATCACTAGAGTCATCGTTGAATGTGTGGGAGTCAATACGGATCTCCAGGTCTCGCTGCTGACTATTGATGAGAGAGGGGTCTCGATCATGTCTGCATTATTTGCGAACCATAGGGTGACACGCTTAAGGGATACCGACACCATTTGTAGCAAATAAGATACCAGAGAAAGATTAATAAAGCGCTCGAATCATTTTGATGGAAACCGGAATTGTTTCGGGTGAAATTGCAGAAACTGGTTTTGCATGTGATATTGAAATGTTTCAGGGGGTTTTATGTGAATGTTTGTTAATTAAAGTAATTAACAAAATTCTGAATAAAATAAATAAAAGTGTTTTATTTAAAGAGAAAAATGCATTTAATTTAGTGGATATTAAATGCAAGTGAGTGGAGTTGAAATTTATGTGAGTGGGTTTAGTGGAAGCTCCACCCACATGAATGAGGGAGAGGTGGGGGCACCCACCATGGCCGGCCAGCCATGTCCATGGGGCTGCTCCCCAACCCCTACAAAAGGATCCCCATGGATCCTCTCCTCTTGCACCACCTTCTCGTGAAGGTTCTCTTCCCCCTCTAGCAATTCCTCATGGCTTCGGATTAGCAAAGTACATGTTCTTGGTGTTTCTCTAGAAAGGATCTGCTACTTCCGCTGCTTTGCTGGAGCGAGGGATGGAGGTTATTGGGGTACCGGACGTGTGTGCAATCACAGATGCACCTCTACTTTGCGGTGCTTGACTTGCTGGTGCTGGACCTGCTGGACTCGCTGGACTTTATCACGATCTTGAGATTGGCAAGTGTACGACTATATCATCCACGAGTTCAAAATCATAAACAATGCTTTGTCACTCTTCACGAGTATGTTCTCTATGGATGTATATCCACCCGTTGATTGTATCTAGGTAGATATATCTTGGTGCTTAGTTGTTCACATCGTAGGAAATTTTTTGTTTTCTATGTTGCGAACCTAACAGTGGTATCTAAGCCTGATCTATGCATAGATGCTTTCACGGGTAGTACAATAAGAGTATGTGGGCGATGGTGATCATGTTATTGCATCTTATATGTATTTTGGATATTGGTGGCATAGTGGGATGAAGCGGCCCAGACTAACTTTACATGTCCTCGCACATGAGACCTGTTCCACGCTTGACATGCAACTAGTCTTGCACAAGTGGCTAACAGATGTTTGTCTCTCCTACTATAGTCAATATCTGATTTACAACGAGTTGCTAATAATTTGGTTATTGATGACCCACAAGTATAGGGGGTGTATCGCAGTATTTTCGATAAGTAAGAGTGTCGAACCCAACGAGGAGCAGAAGGTGCTGGCTAGTGGCTTGGAGCAGGAATTCTCTGTAAATACTTAGCAAACGGATTTGAGGGTTTTTTGATAATGCAGGTAAATAAAGTACGAGTAAATAAAAGACAATAAGAATAAATACAGCAAGTTGCCCAATCCTTTCTTCAGCAAAGGACAAGTCGGTTGTATTACTTAAGATGACCAAATGTTCTCGAGGACACATGGGAATATCATCAAGTGCTTTCGCTTCATATAGTTGATTAATCTTCTTTAGTTTGCTAAGTGTTGTGTGGGTGAACCTGTGCTAATGTACTGACCTTCTTAGGACTAATACATACTTGTGATTATACCCCTTGCAAGCATCCGCAAGTACAAGAAAGTAATTAAGGTAGAAACCTAACCACAACTTTAAACTCTAAGACCCTGACATCCCTTGTGCAATGGTTTCCTAACAGGGGTTCAGGTTTCTGTCACTCCGACAACCCCTACGATTAGTAGCCAAATACACAATGCATTCCCCTAGGCCCATATAGGTGAAGTGTCATGTAGTCGACGTTCACATGACACCACTAGAAGAAGTACACAACAACTTAAATATCAAACCATTCAATCTTTCTCAACACAATTCCACTACTAACAACATGACTTCTCCCATGTCCTCAAGAACAAAATGAACTATTCACAAGACATCATATGAATCATGATCAGAGATGAAATAATGAGGTGTAACAATCTGAACATAAACGATAATTCAATGGTTCACTCAATAGCATCAACTACAAGGAGTAATCAACACTGGGAAAGTTTCTCCTAAGAACTATGCAAGATTCAACCTAATTGTTATAGCGGTATGAAGTGGAGATGATGATGGTGATGGAGATGATGATGATGATGGTCCCGATGAAGTCCAGCTTGATGGTGGTGTTGATGGCGATGATCTCCCCTCTCCGGGAAGGAATTCCCCCGGCAGAATTCTATCTGCCGGAGAGATCTTTCTCTCTCAGTGTTTTCCGCTCCGCAGAGGCGACAAAATATTTTTGTGGTTGCTCCCCGAGTCTTAGGGTTTCGGGAGGATAATATACGCCAGAGGGGAGAGCCAGGAGTGGACCAGGGTGGCCACACCACCTGGTGGCGCGACCTGGGGTAGCCCGCGCCAAGGGGTGGTGTGGGCCCCCTGTGGCCCATCTCCACTTCCCCTTCTGGCAATCTTCGTCTTCTGGAAAAATAGGTTTTTCCATGTATTTTCCCGGATTTTCTGATCTTCACGAATTTTGCCTCCAAACAACACATTTTTCATCAGAATCCTGACTGCATCGGTCCATGCTCCAAAAGTCATCAACCATGCAAAAATAGACGAAATAACATAATTATCATCTCTTAATATGAAATATATCAATGAATAACAGTAAATTATGATATAGAATAGTGATGCAAAATGGACGTATCAACTCCCCCCAAGCTTAGACTTCGCTTGTCCCCAAGCAAAAACTGAACTCAATAAACATGACCTCAGGTTTATGGACTGAAGAGTCGATAAAAGAATACGGACAAGAAGCATCACATTCATCAATGCATAGATCATAAAAGAAGACAACTCACTATTATATAACTTAACTTGCGATGAGTAAAGGAAACACAATAAAGATGCATAAAGTAAATCATAATTGGTAATGGCAAACTTAGCTCTTGGTCGAAGAATAGTTGACAATTTGCAGGAGTTCACAAATAACTGGTTTTCAATGATAGCTTTCAAAGTAGTAAATAGTAAGATAAGAGCAAATGTGCAAAGCAAGGAATATAAGAAACATGATTGAATAAATCATCATATGAATGAATGGAACACAACAACTCAAAATACTTGCTGAGATAGACGGGAATAGGTTTACTGACTCAACTAAAAAGTAAAAGATAGGCCCTTCGCAGAGGGAAGCAGGGATTTCAAGTTTCATAAAGAGCTTCCAAAAATTATGATACTTATTAGCTTTCAGCTCTCATTTCCCCTATCATAGGCATCTTTAGGTGATTAAGGTTAAAGTGACACAACTAAGAGGATATGCTTGACAAGTTATAAGTTGAAATCTCATGCCCCTTACTTACGAGTACCGAACCTCGTGCTACTCAACTTCAGTCACAAGTAAGCTCTTATCATTGTAAATACATATGTATCGTAGAGAACCGCCAACGGGGTACCCCTTGCACATGATACATGAGTTATCCCATAATCAAAATGACAAGGCAAGAAGACAATGAGCATCTCAGTGATCCTTTTATTTGCTATTTGCATAGGTTTTTATTGAGGATGCTTCATAGAGTGCTCATTATGGTTATGCTGCAAGTTTCCACCATGATTAGGCATGGCTTAGGCTAGCGGCCCAGGCATTTCTCTAACACACATACAAACTCCATGATCTTACAAGTTCCCCTTTTATTTCACACCGTCGGGATCCATAAGCAAAAGAACATGATATCAACGGGGTACAATGTACAAGTGCAATGTTGAAAGCGTTCCCCATGATACATGGTTATGCTAACTTCAACTTATAAAGCATAAGCATATACGCAACAGAGATGGACACAATGGTTCAAGATTATTAAGTGCAAGAAAATAAGGTGTGCCATCAAGTTCGTGAGAGCTTTAATCACTAATTTTCACATAACAAGTTTAATTCGGAAGGTAGATAAAAACATGAATTTACTTGGAATAGCAATAGGGCTAGTAGGTAGGTATGGTGGACACAAATGGCATATGTTTGGTTTAAGGATTGGATGCACGAGAAGAATTCCCTCTCAGTACAGGTTTTTGGCTAGCAAGGCTGGGTAGCAAGTATAAGAGCTGAAGGAAACAAACAAACATACAAGTGATAAAAACAAACATGCAATCTTCCTTGGAAGCACAAAATATCTTAACTAGAGAATACTAAACTTATGAGCAAATCAAGAAATAAAGATGATGAAATTATATTTCTTTAGAGTACTATTTATCTTTTTCATTCAACTCCCAAAAATAGTGTTGCTACTAACCGAGCCAGGTTTGCAAAAACCAACTAAATTAACTCAATGATCCCAAAGTGATACCAATACAAATGACAAGATCAATCATATAACCATGAATTGAAAACTAATATAAGATATGCAAAAGAGTAAATGATAGAACTTCTCATTAATATTCCATAACAGCAACTCACACCAAGGGATACATATCTAACGAGAGAGGGGACACTTCCATAATGCAAACCATCCTATATGATAACTTCTCTATTCATGATATGACTCTACTAACAAGGTAACAATATAGAAGATATTGATGTGATACTGCGTCACTCCCCAAGCTTGGAACAAACCAAGGGGATGCCAAAACCTAATGATGAATTACTCCTCCGGTGGTGGTGGTATTCCCTCGGTTGGCGTGAGGAAATCTTCCAGCATCTTGCGAAGCCTGTTATTCTCCTCTTGAAGCATATCCATCTTCCTCCTCAAGACTCGGTACTTGTCGCAGAACTCATCGGTTACTCTTAGAGCTTCCACCGCTGCAGGGCAGGAACCGAGATCTAGAGGGGGAGGTATTAGCCCCTTCATGCCTGCTGTCATGTCCTTTACTTCCTCCCCAATGTTCCGATCCATGTCTTCGCACCTAGTTGCGATCCTTCCTTGTTTCACCCGTCCCATGAGAGTCTCTTGCTCGAGATTGCGATGGAGTTCGTGACGGCGTCGCAACTCGTAATCCTTTGAAGATGAACCCTTGAACGACATCTGAACAAAACAGATCAAAACGAAAACACGACAAGAACATGATATACGAACCTCGAAGGATCCGGGGGATTATATATTACGAAGTTTTACAACAAAAGGAAGGTACTGGGAGAAACGAGTTGGAGATAGAGTCCGGGACGGCCACACCACCTGGTGGCATGGCCAGGGGTGGCCCCGTGCCACAGGGTGGTGTGATCCACCCAGGCTCCGTTTCCGTCCCTCTTTCGCTTCGTTGCTTTCCTTGTTGGATAAAAACTTCAAAAATATAACTGGACAGAATTTTCGTGGAACTTTTCTTACCAGAACTATTACCTATTTGAAAATGGACTCTGCAGGTCTCTGAAATTGGTCTTTCATGAATTTTTCCAGAGTTACCACTTGGATAGCATGAATATCTTCATTGTAAGAATCTCCAGCAATATAGTGTTTGAGTCGCTGACCATTCACCACTTGTGTAGTGTTATCTCTTAAAGAGGAGATTTTTATTGCACCTGAACGATACACTTCTTCAATAACAAAAGGTCCTTCCCACTTTGAAAGTAGCTTCCCTGCAAAAAATCTGAGACGAGACCTATACAATAGAACCTTTTCACCAACATGGAATTCTCTTTTAAGAATTCTCCTGTCATGCCATCTTTTAACTTTTTCCTTAAAGAGTTTAGCATTATCATATGCTTCACTCCTCCATTCATCCAACGAACTTAAGTCAAATAATCTTTTTTCACCAGCCAGCTTATAGTCTATATTAAGTTCTTTCACTTCCCAATAAGCTTTATGTTCTAATTCTAAAGGCAGGTGGCAAGCTTTCCCATAAACCATTTTGTAAGGAGACATTCCCATAGGATTTTTATAGGAAGTCCTATAGGCCCATAAAGCATCGTTCAACTTTTTAGCCCAATTTTTTCTAGATCTATTAACAGTCTTTTGCAGGATGGATTTAATTTCTCTATTTGAAAGCTCTACTTGTCCACTAGTTTGGGGATGATAGGCTGAAGCAATTCTATGATTAACATCATATTTAGCAAGGGTCTTTCTAAAACCACCATGAATGAAATGAGAACCTCCATCTGTCATAAGATACCTAGGCACTCCAAACCTAGGAAAGATAACATCCTTAAGCATTTTTAGAGAGGTCTCCCCATCAGCACTCTTCGTAGGTATGGCTTCTACCCACTTAGTAACATAATCAACGACAACAAGAATATGAGTATAACCTTCGAGGGAGGAAAAGGACCCATAAAGTCAAATCCCCAATAGTCAAAAGGTTCAATAACTAGAGAGTAATTCATAGGCATTTCATTGCGTCTAGAAATATTACCAACACGCTGACACTCATCACAGGATAAGACAAATTTTCTTGCATCCTTAAAAAGGGTAGGCCAGTAAAAACCTGATTGTAGCACCTTTTGCGCAGTTCTATCTCCCGCATGATGTCCTCCATAGGCGCTACCATGACATTTTCGCAATATCTCCTTCTATTCATATTCTGGAACACACCTTCACATAATACCATCCACTCCTTCTTTATATAAATGTGGGTCATCCCAAAAATAATGCCTCAAATTGTAAAAGAACTTCCTTCTTTGCAGAGCTGTAAAAGTTGGAGGCAAATACTTGGAGACAATAAAGTTAGCATAATCAGCATACTAGGGGCTCCCTCGCGAGCTTACCCCTACCGCGGCCAACTGCTCATTTGGGAAACTATCATTAACAGGCATAGGATCAAAAGAGATGTTTTCCAATCGAGATAAATTATCAACAACAGGATTTTCAGCACCTTTCCTATCTACAATATGTAGGTCAAACTCTTGTAAGAGTAGCACCCATCTAATAAGCCTAGGCTTAGCATCTTTCTTCGTCATAAGGTAGTTAATAGCAGCATGATCAGTATGAATGGTAACTTTTGAGTCAACAATGTAAGGTCTAAACTTATCACAAGCAAAGACAACAGCTAAGAATTCTTTTTAGTAGTAGCATAATTCTTTTGAGCGGTGTCAAGAGTCTTACTAGCATAATGAATAACATTTAACTTTTTATCTATTCGCTGCCCAAGGACAGCACCTACAGCAAAATCACTAGCGTCACACATGATTTCAAAGGGTAGGCTCCAATCAGGTGGTTGGACAATAGGAGCAATAGTTAGAGCCTTCTTTAGAGTTTCAAAAGCTTCCTTACAATCATCATAAAAAACAAAGGGTACGTCCTTTTGAAGAAGATTAGTGAGGGGTTTTGATATCTTAGAGAAATCTTTAATAAACCTCCTATAGAAACCAGCATGACCAATGATACTACGAATACCTTTGATGTCTCTTGGACACGACATTTTCTCAATTGCCTCAACTTTAGCTCTATCAACTTCTATGCCTCTTTCAGAGATCTTATGTCCAAGGACAATCCCTTCATTTACCATGAAGTGGCATTTCTCCCAATTAAGAATAAGGTTAGTTTCTTCACATCTCTGCAAACTTTATCAAGGTTGTGCAGACAATTATCAAAAGAAGTCCCATAGACGGAAAAATCATCCATGAATACTTCCACAATTTCCTCAGAAAAACCATGAAAGATAGCAGACATGCATCTTTGAAAAGTAGTAGGAGCATTACATAAACCAAAAGGCATACGTCTATAAGCATAGGTTCCATAAGGGCGTGTAAAAGTAGTTTTTTCTTGATCTTGTTGTTTAACAACAATTTGAGAGAAACCAGAGTATCCGTCAAGAAAACAAAAATGGGTCTTTTTAGACAACCTTTGTAACATTTGATCAATAAAAGGAAGTGGGTAATGGTCTTTCTTAGTAACTTTGTTAACTTTCCTGAAATCAATGCACATCCTATAACCTACTACTATTCTTTGGGGAATAAGCTCATCATTATCATTAGGAACAACGGTAATTCCCCCTTTTTAGGGACACAATGAACAGGACTAACCCATTCACTATCAGCAATAGGGTAAAAATAATACCAGCATCAACGAGTTTCAATACCTCGTTTCTTACCACTTCCTTCATCTTAGGATTTAAACACCGTTGGTGCTCTATCACTGGCTTTGCATCTGGTTCTATATTGATGGCATGCTGACATATAGTAGGAGAAATCCCTTTTAAATCATCCAGAGTATAGCCCATAGCCCCTCGGTGTTTCTTCAATACCTCCAATAATCTTTCCTCTTCCTTTCCTAAAAGTTTAGAGCTAATAATAACAGGATATATTTTATTATCATCAATGTAAGCATATTTAAGATTGCTAGGTAAAGGTTTTAGATCAAAGACCGGATCCTTTTTAGGTGGCAACGTGGTACCCAAATCTTCCACGGGCAAGTTATGCTTAAGCATCTTAGGTTGACGACGAAGAATCTCGTCAATCTCATTTCTTTCTTCCCTGAAGATTTCACTTTTGTGGTCTTCCATAAATTGCTGCAAAGCATTGTTAGGAGCAAGAGAAATAGAAGCAAGTTGTTCAAATCTAAAATCCTCATTGTAGGTTTCATTTTCACAAGGTTCTTTAGTAAAATTTTGAAAAATTAAACTCATAAGATTCCCCATCAAATTTAGTCAAGATTTTCTCTTGCAGTCTATAATAGCTCCACATGTACTCAAGAAAGTTCTACCAAAAATGATGGGATAGGTTTTACTAGCAGATGAACCAAGTACTAGAAAATCAGCAGGATATTTAATCTTACCACAAAGAACTTCCACATCCCGTACAATACCAATTGGAGATATGGTCTCTCTATTAGTAAGGTGAATAACCACATCAATCTCTTCTAGTTCGCAGGGACCGATTTCATGCATAATTTCTTTATAAAGCTCATAAGGGATAGCACTTGAACTTGCACCAATGTCACATAAACCATAGTAGCAATGATCACCAATTCTAACAGAAAGCACAGGGACACTAGTCTTTTTAGTTCTATTTGGATGTGAGACAATATTAGAAGCATCCTCACAGAAGACTATGTGTCCATCTTCTACACTTTTAGTAACAAGGTCTTTCACAATTTCTATAATAGGTTCAATGTTTATTTGCTCATCAGGTTTTACAGTTCTCTTTGCACTTTTATTGATTACACTAGTTATCATAGGATGCTCCTTTACTTTATCCGGGAAGGGTATTTTCTCGATATAAGGTTCAGGTAAGATGTGATCAATAGTTCAAAATTTAGTACTCCTAACAGGAACACAATCAACAATATCTTTATATGGTGCATGATACTTGTTCCATCCCTTTTTCGGAATTTCAATATAAGAAGTAAAAGCCTTAAAACAATTTGTAATAACTTGACAATCAAGACCATAAGCATTACTAATATTTTGAAAGTCATCAGTTCCCATAAAAGATTCAATGCATTCATAATCATAATTTATACCTAACTTTCTTCCTTTGTCATTCTCCCATGCTTCAGCATTGTCTTGAATACGATCTAGAAGATCCCATTTAGCTTCTTCTTCCATGCGTGTAAATGATCCAGCACAAGAGGCATCCAATAAATCCATATCATGAAGAGAAAGCCTTGCATAAAAGTTATTGATAATAATATTGTTGGGGAGCTCATGAATGGGACATTTGAGCATTAGTAACTTCAATCTCCCCCAAGCTTGAGCTGTACTCTCTCCATTAAGAGGCCAAAAGTTATATATTTGATTCCGATCTTTATGAATCTCACTAGGAGGATAAAACTTTGAATAAAAGAGAGGCACTATTTCTTCCCATTCAAGAGCTTGACCATTCTTCAACAGCTTATACCATTCTTCAACTCTTCCTTTCAATGATAATGAGAATAACTTCTTCTTGACTTGATCTGTTGTAATACTTGCACACTTAAACAACCCGCATAACTCGTGTATAAAGAGCAAATGATCACCAGGATGGACAGTTCCATCTCTAACATAATAGTTATCCATAACACGATCAATAATTCTTGTAGATATTTTAAAAGTATCATTCTTAGCAGGTGGTGGTTCATCTACTACCTTAGCAGTGGTAGTAACATTACGAAATAAGAAACTCAATGAATTATCCATAATGAAAATAAAGCAACTAACAAAAATAAACAATACTCACAGTAGAAGTTTCCTTTACCAATTCCACTCTCCAATAGCGCTTCACTCCCCGGCAATGGCACCAGAAAATAGTCTTGATGACCCACAAGTATAGGGGGTGTATCGCAGTATTTTCGATAAGTAAGAGTGTCGAACCCAACAAGGAGCAGAAGGTGCTGGCTAATGGCTTGGAGCAGGAATTCTCTGTAAATACTTAGCAAACGGATTTTAGGGTTTTTTGATAATGCAAGTAAATAAAGTACGAGTAAATAAAAGGCAATAAGAATAAATGCAGCAAGTGGCCCAATCCTTTCTTTAGCAAAGGTCAAGCCAGTTGTATTACTTAAGATGACCAAACATTCTCGAGGACACACGGGAATATCGTCAAGTGCTTTCGCTTCATATAGTTGATTAATCTTCTTTAGTTTGCTAAGTGTTGTGTGGGTGAACCTGTGCTAATGTACCGACCTTCCTAGGACTAATACATACTTGTGATTATACCCCTTGCAAGCATCCGCAAGTACAAGAAAGTAATTAAGGTAGAAACCTAACCACTGCTTTAAACTCTAAGACCCTGACATCCCTTGTGCAATGGTTTCCTAATGGGGGTTCAGGTTTCTGTCACTTCGGCAACCCCTACGATTAGTAGCCAAATACACAATGCATTCCCCTAGGCCCATATAGGTGAAGTGTCATGTAGTCGATGTTCACATGACACTACTAGAAGAAGTAAACCGCAACTTAAATATCAAACCATTGAATCTTTCTCAACACAATTCCACTACTAACAACATGACTTCTCCCATGTCCTCAAGAACAAAACGAACTACTCACAAGACATCATATGGATCATGATCAGAGATGAAATATGATGTGTAACAATCTGAACATAAACGATAATTCAATGGTTCACTCAATAGCATCAACTACAAGGAGTAATCAACACCAGGAAAGTTTCCCCTAAGAACTATGCAAGATTCAACCCAATTGTTACAGCGGTATGAAGTGGAGATGATGATGGTGATGGAGATGATGATGGTGATGATGATGATGATACCGATGAAGTATAGCTTGATGGTGGTGTTGATGGCGACGATCTCCCCTCTCTGGGAAGGAATTCCCCCGGCAGAATTCTGTCCGTCGGAGAGATCTTTCTCTCTCAGTGTTTTCCGCCCCATAGAGGCGGCGGAATCTTTCTGTGGTCGCTCCTCGAGTCTTAGGATTTTGGGAGGATAATATATGCTAGAGGGGAGAGCTAGGAGTGGACCAGGGTGGCCACACCACCTGGTGGCGTGGCCTGGGGTGGCCCGCGCTAGGGGTGGTGTGGGGCCCCTGTGACCCATCTCCACTTCCCCTTCTGGCAATCTTCGTCTTCTGGAAAAATAGGATTTTCCATGTATTTTCCCGGATTTTCTGATCTTCGCAAATTTCGTCTCCAAACAGCACCTTTTCCATCAGAATCCTGACTGTAGCGGTCCATGCTCCAAAAGTCATCAACCATACAAAAATAGATGAAATAACATAAGTATCATCTCTTAATATGAAATATATCAATGAATAACAGTAAATTATGATATAGAATAGTGATGCAAAATGGACGTATCATACACTTTGGACTATGTGTCATGTTTATGGCGCCACTGTTGATGTTGATAGATTCTTTTAAAAGGAAAAGGGAATGCTGGAAGAGAATCTATAAAATATTTGACAGAAAATAAAAGCACTAGAAATGTCCAGCTTAAGTCTATAGATGATATACATGTTATGGATGTATTCTTTGCTTGTTAAACAATGCGGTTCTTGGTTATTGGATACCGAATTGGTTGGTATGAAATGTCATACAAAACAACGCAATTCATGAACTACAATGGCCTAAGTAACTAGCAAGAGAATATGTGATGATGTTCATCTAAAACAAATAAAGTGTTATTGTGTTCATCGTTGACATCAAAGCTTGCCTTCAAGATTTGTTTAAATAATTATTATTTTGTTCCGGTTTATGAGAATAATGGTTGTTCAAATAATTACTATATTCCATAGAAGATGGATGAACTTTTACAAGTCTAGTTGGAGAAATCACATCCATAAAACTAATGATAAAATGTCGCAAGACAAATGGTTGAAAGATCACTTACGAAGTGACATCATCGTTTATATTATATTGGAAAGAACATGAAGAAACTCCATGTTGATGGATTTTTGGAGTCTTTGATTTTGATCAAATTACACTTGTGAGACTTTCCTCGAGATAATTGAAACTCTGTTCATAGGCCAAAGGGGAACGAGTGACTAACTTATTGGAAATTGTGCATGTTGATGTATATATTCCATTACGTGTAGCCATGTGCGATGGATCTTTCAGCTTCATATGCTTTCTCTGAAAATTTGAGTGAATATATCTGTATATTTACTTAATAAGGAAGAAGTACAAAACATTTGAAAATTGTTTAAAGACTTTCAAGATGAAGTGAAAAATCATTGTAATTGAGAAAATAAAGAATTTATGATTCGATCATAAAGGATGATATTTGAGTTACATTTTTAGCAAAACACGTAAGATTTGAGAAATTGTTCGATGGATTTGCATTTCCTGATAAACCATAGGAGTATGGTATGTTCGAGAGATCAAATCGAACCTTATTTGACATGGTAAGATCAAAGGTGTCATTTATAAAACTGCCATTATATTTTATAGATTAAAGCTTTAGAGACTACCGCTTTTACACTGAAAAGAGCACCATCGTGATCCGTTGAAATGACACCATAAAGGTTATGGTTTGGGATAAAACCCGAGTTGTCTTTTCTTAAATTTTGGTATGCTGTGCATAAGTAAAATGTTTACAACCAAAGTCGAATAAGCATGTCTTTGTAGGTTATCCCAAAGCATTTGTTTGGTATTCCTCCATAACACCGAAGACAAAAGAGTTTGTCGCTTGGAACGTGAAGTTTCTTAAATAAGATTTTTTTCACAAAAGTTAAGTGGGAGGACAATAAAACTTTGATTAGGTTGATGAACCTAAGAAACATGTGCTAAGTAGTGCAGCACCGGAAAGTGTCCGAGAGGCGGCTAAAATGCTCATGGCTCCCGTGATTATAAAGGTTGCGATCTCGAAGATTAGAGTTCCTATTGAACCGTGTGGGTCGGTAAGAATCAAATAGTAAGATTTGAAATAGAAGTCGTTATTGTTTTGACAATGATGAACCGACTGCATGCAAAGAAGCGATGATGGGCCATGACTCCATAAAATGACTAGAAGTCATAAAATCCGTGATAGTATCCATACACGAGAAATCAAGTTTCTGAACTTGGAAGACCCTCCGGAAAGGCATGATGCCTATCGGTCGTATTTGGATCTATAAAGAAATAGACATAGATGTTTAACATCTATGAAATAGTTAACATGTCGGAAATGAGTTTACGGCAATGTTCAAGGAGTTGACTATGAAAAGATTTGATCTTTTATAGCGATATTTAGACTTGATGGATTAATGTAGCAACCACTACATATAGTACGGTATATGGTAGTTGAACAAACAAAACAATATTCTTCTAATAGAATGGTTACCTAGGACGTGTACATGACATGTTCCGAAGGGTTTTGTTAATTCAAAGGATGCTAAAAAGGGCATGCAAACTTCAATGGTTTAATTAAGCATAGCGGAGTTGGAATCTTCACCGTGATGAAACTGTTAAAATGTTTAATTTCATTGGGGACAATGAAGATGCTTGCATTTGCAAGAAAGTAAGTGGGAGCGTTAAGGCATATTTCTAATACATTATGTATAGACACATTGTTAATTGGAAATGATATATCTTTTATTGAAACAAGTTAAAAATTTCATTAAAATTGGATTTCGATGAAAGACTTGGGCAAAACTGGAATATTTAGCATCAATGTCTATATGGATAGATTGAAGCGCTAATATGATTGTGCCAGACGTACATATATGAGATATTAAAAGGGTTCAATATGGAAACGACAAGAAAGGTTCTTGCTGCATGGAAAGGATTGAATCAGGATTCAAGTGTATTGACACTTGGTGAGTGAAATCACATGAATATTTTGATCAATAATGTATACCATGATATGTACATATTCAGATATATCCTATGCTGTAAATGTTGTGAGCATATACCAGAATGATTCATAAGATGATCATTGGACGATAGTAAAGATATTCTTATGAGCTTTGGAAGAACTAAAAATATATAATGTATAAGTGACAAATAGTTAAAATTAGTTCATTGTAAAGTGATACATTGATACTAGTTTGTCACAAGTACAAATTAAATTTATCTCAATTTAAACTATGGGTGGCACAATGTAATGTAAGGGAGGTTCCATGATAGATTTGGATGAGTTCCAAAGTTGATACATTCTGATGGATACTATAACAAAAGGCTAAGTATATGACTGCTATAGTAGCAGCAAATGAGGGAATTTGGTTAAGTAGTTTATTATCAAACTAGGTGTGTATCACACTGGGCTAGTACTATAAAGATATATTGTACGACAATACTATCAACATGTTTTAACCCAAAGGAACTAAAGGTCTCACCAAAGGACTAAATTTATACAATATAATGCCATCTCATTAGAGAATGAGTGATGCGTATAGATGCAAAGACATGCAAATACACACGGACTTGAAAGTGTTAGATCCGGAGATTATGTTAACCACTAGCAGACGCGTATATACAACACCAGAAAGCCACAGGTGTTGAATACGCAAGTTTACAGACTAGATTATTGACTCTAGTGCAAGTGGGATAAATGTTTATTTTGCATGCTATAATTGTATTAAATGGAAACGTTAATATATATGTGTGTTTAATAAACAAATAAAGGGTTCCTAGTTATGCCTCTCTTATAAACTAGCTCATTGATTAACAAGATGATCAAGGTTTCCTGATCATGGACATTGGATGTTGTTAATAACAAGGTCACAACATTGGTTGAATGGTGTGATGAATATTCATCCAAAGTATAGCAATATGATCAAAGTCATTGTGTATAAATTGCTATAACATCATACAAAGTAATTCTAGTCCTTAGATCATGAGATCATGTCAATCACTCACACTAGAAGAGTATCTTGATAACATCAAACGTCACACCGTGACAGGGTGACTATAAAGGTGGGTTCAGTGCTATGAAGGTGTTATGTAGAGGTTCATGGATCAAGAGTGGGATTTTTCCATCCCGATGAAGGATAGTGTAACATCCCAAAACTTTAATCCAAGCTTATCAAGATCCAAATCATCAAAATTAGGGTTACCAAAAACTTTTCCAAATAAAAAAATGAAATCATTCATGTGTATGAGCATTTAATTTAGGAATTGATTTGAATTGCCATGGTTCTGTGATTCTTTGGTTGTAAAATGTTTGTATGGTAAATTAAACATCATCTAAACCTTTCCCAAGCAAATCCCAAAGAAAATCAAATAAAAGACAATTAAAGATGAGGAATGGTCATTTTGGCCATCTTTACCCACTACACTACTTTGAGTGTTCCTAGCACTCATTTCTCAACAGAAATAATTCTAGATCTTTACACCCCTTTCTAGTACACATAATGAGGTACCAAGGCCCACTTTTTGATCTGCTAAAAACATTCAGATACTTATTTTAAATGGCATGTGAAAATTGAATTCAATACATATGCCTAGATCACCCTATTTCAAAAACCATCCAATTGAGCTCCACTTTAAAAACCCTTGCAACCAGAGACTACCTAGTACCAGTGGAGAACACTCAAAAAGTTTGAAACCAAAATTCAAACTTTTACTTTATGACCATTTCATCAAGCAATTGAGACACAAATCTTGCAAATTCCAAAACACTATAGTGAGCAGTGGATTTGGTCACCATTTGGGCCTAACTTGGTCCCCTTGTCCCCCCAGCTAAAACCCCGGCCTTAGCCCTCTCTCCCTTTCCCCTAGCTGCTCCAGTACCAAGCCGCCTGACGCCATGCACCAGGTCGACCATGGATGGCTCGCCTCAGCCCGTCCCACGCTCTCCTTCGCTCGCTAGCAGACAAGCGCCATCACACCGCACCGCCTCGACCAGCCCCCGACCAAAATCGAGCAGAGGACCAACCGCATTTGCTCGCGCCCATGCCCCTATCCGCCATGCCGATCACCCTGGAGCGCCGCGCCCGCCAGAGCAGCACCGACCTCGCCTAGCCCTAGCCTTGCGTGGCAGCACCCGCAGTAGGCTCAGCAACCGCCCAGACATCCTCGTTCGCCGCCTCGCGACCAGCAGCCCGGAGGAACCGCGTCGAACACTGCCGCTCGCGCTCAGTTCATCGCATGCCCCCAACCAGTAGAGACCTCGCCTTGCCGCGCCTTTAAGCCCTAGAGGACCGCTGGGGGACAGAGAATCCATCGCCGCCCTCGCCCATGCCGAGCGAGCCCCGCATCATCGTCACCGGTGACCTCACCGGCGCCCGCTCTGCCCTCTCGTCGACCCTATATAAAGCGACCACCCCAGCCTCATTTCTCCACACTAACTCACTCCCTACCTCTCACTGAACCTCACCCACCTCTAGCCGACGCCGCTCGAGCTCTGTCTCGTCGGAATTGGAGCTGAAGCCGCCGCAGCTGGAGGAGAAGGGCGT
The DNA here is from genome assembly GCA_023614405.1 of Avena insularis. NCBI lineage: Eukaryota > Viridiplantae > Streptophyta > Magnoliopsida > Poales > Poaceae > Avena > Avena insularis. Next base: position 206,694,122 of record CM042694.1, read on the forward strand.
CTGTGATTTAGGGCACCCCAAGCTCCGCCGCAACCGCGCCTCGCCTCGCCGTCGTCTACCATCCCGTTTGCCCGCCTCACCGACTTTGCTGGAGCCCTGGTACGCCCCCAATCGACCCCCACTGCCGCGTCTAGGTCAGACTCTCGTCGGAGTAATCCGTCGTCGGTGATGACTCTCCACCGTTAGATCCCCTTTAGATCGTGTGGCCCAGGATGCTAGATACCATTTTGGTGATTTTGTGCCGCTGACTGGTGGAGCCCGCATGTCAGGCATCCCGTTGCGTGCACTGAGCGTAGCTGGGCCGGACCAGTTAGTTCCCGCGCGAGTTAGAAATTCAAATTTAGTTTTTTTCTATTTAGAGTTAATATAGTTTCTGTCCACTAGTTTAAAAATCAATTATGGGAGTTTGACAAATCCAAATTGCATGAAACCAATTTTGCCTGAAAGGTATTGAAAGGATCTATCCAAGACCGTTGGATTTAATTCAATTAGAGTTATAGATATCTCCTAGTTAAAATAACAAAACAGAAGCATTTGCACCTTGCAACATTTTTATAAATTCAACCAAGATAGATTTTGAGTTGGTTCCAACTCTCAAAATTCACATTTCATCATACCTATCTGAATATGTAATAATATTAAGGTTTACAGGCAGTGACTTTGGACTAGTACCAAAATAATGCTATATAGGCATTTCTAGTCACTTTAAATCATTAAGTAATGAACTTAAACCAAAGTAATTATGATCCAACCCTTAAATCCCATTCCCACATGTTAGAATATGTGGTTATGACATATGTCCACATGATCCCATATTTTAAGTGGTGAATATTAAATCTTAGTTAATTTTTCAATGAGTAGAAATTACTTTTCTAAAATAAAAAGGAGGAAACTAGTGAATAAAACTTGTGATGCTTGTGATGATAATAGATCATCAATTGTGTGCCTTAGAGTACTAATTAGACTAGTTAAGTATTGTTTGGTGATTGTGTACTCCGTATGTATTTATAGAAGATAGTACCGACCAAGCTTACGAGGAGGAGGAATGCTACCAAGAAGAAGAAAACTTCAACCACTGCACCAACCAAGGCAAGCCACCATTAACAATGCATGCTAGCACTTGCAAGCTATTGTTAGCAAGCTAGAATTAAGCTAGATGAATGAGCAAAGATGCCTTGGGCATGCTTTGGTTACACCACCTTGACTATTACTACCCCAAGTATTACCTTACCAGCTTTACTTCCTTTAATTTACACAAAGTCCCTTACTTGTTTTGAAGGTAGCATAAAACGTATAAAACTTGACCTATTTAGATAAGCTTTAGATGTCATTCTATGGCATGAGATTGAACCCATCTTTTCCACCTTAGTGAACACTCTTAACTTAGTAGTTTAGAGTAGATCAAAAACTCGAGTCACTTAGATGGGAACACTTGGTGAAAATGAATTATGAAAACCTTGGAATGATGAGTCATTCTATTGAGATATTTTGACATGTGTTGAGAAACACAAATGGTTTATGATGATGAAAATGTTGAGGCATCAGCCTTAGCCCTTTTATAAAACTGATGGTTGGATTCGATGCGATACCATTCCAAATTTACCGTACAACCACACTACCTGAATTGGGTAAGGCTTAGCTGGAAATTGATATGTATTAGTATTAGTTCCCTCACGGGAGAGGTTTGAGCTGAGGCTACCTCTCAATGTTGTCCACCTATGTAGTGCTCAAGATGACTGATGGTCATGGTTGGGAGGCCATGCTCATAGGAGAGGTGCTTATACTAGGGTGTGTAAAGGGAAGGTTATGTTTGATTATCTGCATACTAAGTATGATGATTTAGGGTTATCCCTGACAGTTGTATCGAATCTTGTGGTGAAAGTGTACCACCTCTGCAGAGTGTCAAACTATTCGAATAGCCACGTTTGCGGTTATGGACAGTTGGAATGGCCATACTGTTTCGTTGTCAGATGTTTTCCAAACAACTTATGAAATGAATGATGAATCTTAACTTGACCACAACAGGGTTGTGTTTATGATAATAAGTTCCCAACTTAAGTGATTCTAGAACTTTGTCTTATGTTTCTTTGCTTTAGAACTCAGCTGAGGTTTCAAACTTAACTTTGTAGTTGAACTTAGATTTAACACTTTAACTTAGAATTATACTACTTGTTAGTGGTAGTTTGCGAGTACTTAAAGAGTACTCATGGCTTTTGTCCCTGGCTATTCTCATGGCCAGACTATGAAGGAGACTATCAAGATGATGGCCAGCAGGATGGCTATGATAACTAGGACTATCGGCATTCACTGTGCCTACGAAGATGGACCCCACCGCTACGCTTATCTTTTATTTCCGCTGCTTGTTGTATTAAGACTGGATCATGAGATCCTTATTTGTGTAAGACCTTATGTATGGTTTGTAATGGATGATGTACTATGATATCCAATCCGTTATGTCTCGCAAAAATGGTAATCCTGGGATTGCGAGGTATGGCATAACGGGCATCTGGGATTAAAAATCCGGGTGTTGACAAGTTGGTATCAGAGCCATCCTGACCATAGGAGACCCTAGTTAGAATGGACGTCCGAACAAAAACTTAGTTTCAAAACCAAAGTGAGTATTTACGAGAAACTATCTCCTCTCTTATCCTTGGGAATTCTTTCTTTCTCAAAAATTCATGTTCCTTAAAATTCTTACATTACTACTTAAAATTTGACACACTTGATCACTTCACTAATTTCCTCATCCTTAATTCTTGTAGATGGAGACTCAGTTCATCAAGTTTTACTAGTTGGGAAATGGAGGTCAGCTAATCTTCGAGAGGGATCTGGATTCACCGTCAAAGTTCTTGGGACGCCCACATCCAGAGTTTCTTGGAGCTCAACTTCCAAGACCCAGGAGGAGACCTACAGTGGCTAGTCACCGCGGATCTTAGAGGAAGCATTGAAGCACCAACTTCTGGGAGAATTCAGTTTTCCGTGAGAAAGAACAACTAGCTAGATGGATTAGCCAGGGCAATGCATGAAGCTCTTGTACGTCTATGTGCCCTCAGCATCAACAAAATCCAAGGAACCTGTTTTGCTCACTATGCAAGACGTGACTTCATGGGAATGCCGATGGAGATGCCAAGTCACCCAGAGTTGAGGCGTCAAGTGGAGAATCTTGACTTCTTGCTACATGACAGACAACAGGAACTGGACAATGCCAGGGAGTTAGCCAACCAGAACCATGCCATTGCCGACTAGAAGGCCCAGACTTTCCAACTACTCGTCCAGGATCGCCAGTCTCTTTGCCGCCAGCGTGCAAAGAAGGATCGCACCATCCCCCGTCTTCGCAAGAAGGTGGCCGACCTCGAGAAGACCGTCAAGGAGCAGGAAGCTCAGCTTGCCGCCAAGGAAGAAGAAGATGAGGGTGAAGACATCCAGGGAGACCTGGATTCTTACCTCAGCAACAATGATGACTTTCTGGAGGAAGATGCCGTGGACTTCTACACTGACGATGAGGACTCCGACTTCATCGATGATGAGTAGATGCACTAGAGCACTGTCGTAGCATGAGATGTATCAGTCACACTGTATCGTAGCTTACAGAATGGTTCTTCAAACCATCTGTTTTCTTTTGATTGTTGTGGTGTGTGTTGTATCGCGTGCTTATTTGCATGAATGGAATGAAGTTAGTTGCAAAACCTGAGTCTAACTCAAAGTTTTAGATTTGAAATCAAAACCATGAACCTTAGAATTTCCCTCTTACCCCTATATCTATCTCAATCTTCAGATGACTCGTGGAAACCAAGGAGGGAGCAGCTCGTCGCAAGACCCAATGCTGCAGATCTTGCAGAATCTCATCGCAGACCATGAAGCAAGCAGGACAGAACGTCAAGCCAACTTAGCAACACTACAGCAGATTGCCCAGATGGCTCTCAACAACCAAGGGCATGGAAATCAGGATCACCATGGATCCAAACTCAAAAATTTTCAGAATACCAATCCCCCAATCTTCAACCAATCTAAAAACCCATTAGATGCTGACGACTGATTACAAACGATGGAAAACAACCTCGAAGTTGCAGGAGTTGATGAAAACGAGAAAGTTCTCTTTGCCACCCACTATCTGGCAGGAGATGCAAGAGCTTGGTGGAATAGCATCCGCAATATGAACCATGGTCAAGTGATGACATGGGAAGCATTCAAAGTCAAGTTCAGCCGCACCCACGTGCCGCAAGGTCTAGTCAACAGGATGAGAGATGAATTCTGCGAATTGAAGCAAGGAAGAATGACTATGGTAGAATACCGTGACAGATTCCTATCACTTGCCAGATATGCACGGATGAAATCAACACGGAGGCTAAGAAGAAGGAGAGATTCTTGAACGGACTGCATGATGAGATGCAGACTGTCCTCGTCAACATCCGTTTTCAGGATCTCGAAGAGCTAGTCGACTCTGCCATTCAGATGGAAGGGAAGATTAATCAGGCAAACGACAACCGCAATTGTCGTATGATGCAGCAATCAGGATCCAGTAGTCACCAGAAGTACCGTCCCAAACCCTCACCAGGATATGCACCAAGGAACAACCGACCCCCAATGTCTTGCCCAAGCTACCCCAACCGTAGTGGAGGCAATGTGAAGTCCGGAGGAAACCATCACAACTCCGGCAATGCCAACAATTTCAACCGTGCACCTCCCAAGAGCAACAGCAACACTGCACCCAGAACTAGCAGCAATGCTGTGCCTGTCGCAGCCAAGGACAAGTCCCGGATCACTTGTTTCGAGCGTGGAGTGAAGGGTCACTACTCCAATGAGTGTCCCAAGAAGACTGCCGCCAATGCCACTGTGAATGCCCCAGCTCAACAGCAGCGTCATGTTCAACCAGGAAGAAGGTTTGCCCCAGGGAACCCTCACAACCGCAACGGTCGTCTCTTCCACATGAACGCAGAAGAAGCCCAAGAAGCGCCAGATGTAGTGCTGGGTATGTTTTCTGTCAACTCAGTTTTAGCAAGAGTATTGTTTGATTCGGGAGCATCGCATTCATTTGTCACCGAAGAATTTGCATGCACTAGTAAGATTTACCCAACCAACTTGAAGCATGTCATGATAGTTCAAATCCCCGATTCAACAACCAAAGCTAGAAAAATCTGCAAAGTTGTACCTATCAGAATACATGGGATAGATTTTTATGCCAATCTAATAGTACTTGGAACCAAAGGATTGGAAGTAGTACTAGGTATGGACTGGATGTCAAGGCATAAAGGACTGATAGACTATGCTAAGAAAGCCATCACCATGACCAGTAGTTCTGGAGTCACATAGAGCATATATCTGAAACCTTACCTCGCCAATTCAAGTGCAACAAGAGTATAGCCCTACCCACCATAGACCAAGTAAGAGTAGTCTGTGAATACCCCGACGTATTCCCAGATGAATTGTCAGTATGCCCCCGGATAGGGATATTGAGTTCATTATCGAGCTAATCCTCGGAACCGGACCCATAGCCCAGAGACCCTATAGCATGAACCCCTCAGAGTTAGTTGAGTTGAAGAAGCAGTTAGATGCCATGTTAGCAACAGGCTTGATTCAACCAAGCGCATCGCCATGGAGATCACCAGTGTTATTCGTCGACAAGAAAGATGGAGGCAATCGTCTGTGTACAGATTACAGAAAGTTGAATGACGCCACCATCAAGAACAAGTACCCCTTGCCAATGATAGAGGATTTATTTGATCAATTGACTGGAGCCCAGGTATTCTCAAAGATTGATCTTAGGACTAGTTATCACCAACTTAAGATTCGTGCAATAGATATTCTGAAGACCGCCTTTACTACTCGCTATGGTTTATACGAGTATACGGTTATGTCTTTTGGATTAACCAATGCCCCTGCTTATTTCATGAATCTCATGAATAAGATCTTTATGAATTTCCTAGATAAGTTTGTAGTTGTATTTATCGACGACATCCTTATCTACTCCAAGTCAGAAGAAGAGCATGAGCAACATCTGAGAATCATCCTAGAAACCCTGAGAGAACAACAGTTATATGCCAAGTTCAACAAGTGTGAGTTTTGGCTGAAAGAAGTAGGATTCCTAGGACATATTGTGTCTGCCGGAGGAGTCTCTGTTGATCCCGCCAAGATTAAAGATGTCGAAGAATGGGAAGCCCCAACCACTCAAACCCAAGTCCGTGCATTTCTCGGATTAGTGGGATACTACATAAGTTCAGAAGGATTCTCGAGCATCGCCCGACCCATGACCCAATTGTTGAAGAAGGACAAGAAGTTTGAATGGATAGACAAGTGTGAAGCCAGTTTCCAGGAGCTGAAGAAGAGATTGATATCAATCCCAATTTTGATCATGCTAGACATCAAGAATCCATTTGATGTATATTGTGACGCATCCAAGATTAGTCTAGGATGTGTATTGATGCAAGAAGGCAAAGTCATCACGGATCTATCTTGACAACTGAAGCAGCATGAGCAGAACTATCCGACCCATGATCTTGAGCTAGCAGCTGTGGTTCTAGCGTTGAAGACATGGCATCATTATTTGATGGGTAATCGCTATGAGATTTACTCGGATCACAAGAGCTTAAAGTATATTTTCACCCAGAAGGAGCTAAATATGAGGCAAAGGAGATGGATGGAGTTAATCAAGGATTATGACCTTGACATTCACTATCACCCCGGCAAGGCCAATGTGGTAGCGGATGCTCTTAGCAGATTACCGTGTAGGCTAAACACCATGATCAAGGAGAAGCAACCAAGTTTGTATGAGGAGTTGGACCAGTTCAGGACTGAATTGGTTAGCAAAGGATTCTTAGCTAGCATTGAACTTCAACCCACTTTGATTAGCCAAATCAAGGAAGCCCAGAAGGGGAATGAAAGTATCGACAGAATCAAACGTCGTATTGGTACAGGAAAGGTACCTGGATTCACTGAAGACGAAGAAGGAGTACTGTGGTATAAAAGACGTATCTGTGTGCCAGCAGACTCGGAGCTGAAGCAAGTTATCATGAAGGAAGCTCATGATACTCTTTATTCTATCCACCCCGGAGGAACGGAGATGTATCAGGATTTGAAAGAGCAATTTTGGTGGCACAAGATGAAGAGAGAAATCGGAAGCTACATCGCCAAGTGTGACATCCGTCAAAGAGTCAAAGAAGAGCACCAGAGACCCGCAGGACTGTTGCAACCATTGCAGATTCCAGGATGGAAATGGGATTCCGTTGGAATGGACTTTATCACCGGTTTGCCTACTTCTAGTAGGGTAAATGACTCAATCTGGGTCATAGTGGATAGACTGTCCAAGGTAGCCCACTTCATACCTGTCAATACTACCTACCAGAGTGCGAAACTAGCAGAACTGTACATTGCTAGGATTGTTAGTCTGCATGGAACTCCCAAGACCATAGAATTAGATCGAGGAACCCAGTTTATCTCGAGATTTTGGCAGAAAGTTCAGGAAGGATTGGGAACCAAGTTGAACTTCAGCACCGTGTATCACCCGCAAACAGATGGACAGACTGAGAGAGTCAACCAGATCTTAGAGGATATGCTTAGAGCTTGTGTGTTGGAATATGGATCAAAATGGGAAGATTGCCTGCCTTTCACAGAATTCTCATATAACAACAGTTATCAAGCTAGTTTGCAGATGGCACCATTTGAATTCCTATACGGAAGGAAGTGTTGTACCCCTTTGAATTGGTCGCAAGTAGGAGAGAGTCAGATTTTTGGACCCAACATTCTCTGAGAAGCCGAAGAGAAAGTTCACAAAGTCTGTGAGCACCTCAAGACCACCCAATCCAGACAGAAGAGTTATGCTGACAAGAGAAGGAGAGACCTGACTTTCAACGTCGGAGATTTTGTATATCTCAAGGTTTCACCATTGAAGGGAACTCAACACTTTAGTCTGAAAGGAAAGTTAGCCCCCGGATATATCGGGCCCTTCAAGATTCTGAACCGTCGAGGAGAAGTATCATATCAACTGGAACTGCCTGAAGAAATGTCAGCCATCCACAATGTGTTCCATATCTCGCTACTTCGCAAATGCCTAGAAGTGCCGGAGAAGACTGAAGTTTTCAAGAACATCGATCACAGAGCTGCAGAGATCAACAATGACCTGACCTATCATGAAGTGCCCATCCGTATCTTAGAAGAAGCTTACATAACCACCAGGACCAGGAGTATCAAGTTTCTCAAGATTCAGTGGAGCAACCATACCGAGGAGGAAGCCACTTGGGAGCGCGAAGATTACATTAGGACAGAGTTCCCAGATCTCTTTAGTTCCTAGTTTTCTTTGTAAATCTCGGGACAAGATTTTGTTTAAGGGGGGAAGGTTTGTAACATCCCAAAACTTTAATCCAAGCTTATCAAGATCCAAATCATCAAAATTAGGGTTAACAAAAACTTTTCCAAATTAAAAATAAAAGCATTCATGTGTATGAGCATTTAATTTAGGAATTGATTTGAATTGCCATGGTTCTGTGATTATTTGGTTGTAAAATGTTTGTATGGTAAATTAAACATCATCTAAACCTTTCCCAATCAAAACCCAAAGAAAATCAAATAAAAAACAATTAAAGATGAGGAATGGTCATTTTGGCCATCTTTACCCACTACACTACTTTGAGTGTTCCTAGCACTCATTTCTCAACAGAAATAATTCTAGATCTTTACACCCCTTGCTAGTACACATAATGAGGTACCAAGGCCCACTTTTTGATCTGCTAAAAACATTCAGATACTTATTTTAAATGGCATGTGAAAATTGAATTCAATACATATGCCTAGATCACCCAATTTCAAAAACCATCCAATTGAGCTCCACTTTCAAAACCCTTGCAACCAGAGACTACCTAATACCAGTGGAGAACACTCAAAAAGTTTGAAACCAAAATTCAAAGTTTTACTTCTTGCGGCCATTTCATCAAACAGGTGGCAGACACTGATACATTGCAAATCTATCTATAATTTTTGATGTTCCATGCTTGGTTTTACCCACTTTCTTGTGTTTTGTTCCAAATTTGGAGTACTTTTATTATGATTTCTTGGACTAACCTATTAACAAGAGCCACAGTGCCAGCTGCCTGTTTTTTGTTGTTTTTGGTTCCAGAAAAGTCAAAAAATAAATATTCTCGGAATTGGACGGGACAAAAGCCAAAGTGCCTATTTTTCCGGAAGGGATCAAGTGCCAGAATACGAGACGGAGAAGGGCTGGGGGCCAGACACACCACCTGGCCGCGCAGCTAGGCCTGGCCCGCACTAGGGGTGGTCTGGCCGCCCCCAGCACCCCCTCGGCCTCTCCTTCCGCCTATAAGTTGCCCTCGAGACAAAAACCCTAAGTACCCGATCAAAAATCCACGAAAGAGTCTATAGCCGCCGTCCTCTCTGTCCCTAGATCGGGGATCTGAAGCTCTTCCGGCACCTCACGGAGAGGGAATTCACCCTGGAGGCCTTCTTCATCACCATGCAAGCCTCCGGTGTGATGCGTGAGTAGTTCATCCTTGGACTATGGATCCATGTAGTAGCTAGATGGCTGGTTTCTCCTCCTTTGTGCTTTCATGTTTAGATCACATGAGCTCCGTTTATGATCAAGATCATCTATTTGTAATTCATACATGTTGTGTTTGCGGGGATCCGATGGATATTGAGATGCTATTTCAGATTGATTATTGATTATATCATGTCTTTGTTATTTGAGATCTTGCATGCTTTCCATTGTTAGTAGCTATCTTGGCCAAGTAGATGCTAGCAACTCCAAGAGTTAGTATTTATGCTCGATAGTGGGTTCATGCCTCCGTAACTGGGAAGTGATGTAAATCTCTAAGGTACTAGATGTGTTGTTGCTACTAGGGAGAAAACAACGATCCTTTGTTCATAGAACAATTGTATTGTTTACTTTACACGCAGTTCGTAAAGCAATAATATGTTGCTTGCAACTTAATACTGGAGGGGGTTCGGATGATAACCTGAAGGTGGATTATTAGTCATAGATGCAGTTGGATGGCGGTCTATGTATTATGTTGTGATGCCCAATCAAGTCTCAAAGGAGTCAATATGATTAGTATATGCATGTATTGCTTTCTCGGTGTTTATCAATTGCCCCGCTGTAATTTGTTCACGCAGCATGTTATCTATCTAAGGAGAGCCACCTCTAGTGAACTATGGATCCCGGTCCTTTACTTTACATACAATCTATAAACTGTTTCTGCTTTGTGTTTACTTTCTGCAAACTTTTACTTCTTTCCATTCGATACGTTTATTCCTTTGTTTTCCGCAAAACATAGTGAGATTGACAACCTCATCGCAAGTTGGGGACAAAGTTATGTGGTTGTGTTGTGCAGGTCTCCACGTTGCTACTAGCACCGGTAGTGCGCCCTGCCAAAGCTCAGCTAGTAACACCTTTGAGGTGTTTCCTTGCTCCTACTGGTTCGATTAAACCTTGGTTTCATAACTGAGGGAAACTTGCTGCTATGCTCATCATACCTTCCTCTTGGGGTTCCCAACGAGCTCTACATCAACACAACCATCAAGCTTTTTTCTGGGCGCCGTGCATTGAGCCATCAAGCATTTTTCTAGCGCCATTGCCAGGGAGTCAAGGACATCTTCACAAGGGGAGTCCCTCATAACCAATCTCTTTACTTTGTTGTTTTTGTTTTGCTTAGCTTCTTTTTGCTTTGTTTGCTTGTTTTGTTCTTCAAAAAACACAAAAAAATTAGTTTTACTTGTTTGCTTTCTTATTTGAAAACCCCAAAAAAATGACTACTCTTGAAAACACCAAGTTGTGTGAATTCACTAGCACCAACAAAAATGATTTTATGAGCACTCCTATTGCTCCACCTATGGCTGAAAATACTTTCTTTGAGATAAAACCTGCTTTGCTCAATCTTGTTATGAGAGAACAATTTTCTGGTATTGGTAATGAAGATGCTGCTTCCCATCTAAATAACTTTGTTGAACTTTGTGAGATGTAAAAGCATAGGGATATAGATGGTGATATTATTAAACTGAAATTGTTTCCTTTCTCTTTGAGAGGAAAAACTAAAGAATGGTTGAATTCCTTAACTAGGAATAGTATTGATTCTTGGACTAAGTGCAAAGATGCTTTTATTGGAAAATAGTATCCTCCTGCTAAGATTATATCCATGAGAAGTGAAATAATGAAGTTTAAACAACTTGATAATGAGCATGTTGCTCAAGCTTGGGAAAGAATGAAATCTTTGGTAAAGAATTGTCCCACTCATGGACTGACTACTTGGATGATCATCCAAACTTTTTATGCAGGATTGAACTATTCTTCAAGGAATCTATTGGATTCAGCTGCTGGAGGTACCTTTATGACCATCACTTTGGGTGCTGCAACAAAACTATTGGATAATATGATGGTTAATTATTCTGAATGGCATACTGAGAGAGCTCCACAAGGTAAGAAGGTAAATTCTGTTGAAGAAACCTCCTCCTTGAGTGATAAGATTGATATTATTATGTCTATGCTTGTTAATGGGAAAGCCCATATTGATCCAAATAATGTTCCTTTAGCCTCTTTGGTTGCTCAAGAAGAGCAAGTTGATGTGAACTTCATAAGAAATAACAACTTTGGCAACAATGCTTATGGTAATAATGCTTATAGGAACAATTTTGGTAACAACAATTATAAGCCATATCCTCCCAACAATGGTAATGCTTATGGAAATCCTTACAACAATAATAAGAGTGCTCCCTCTGAACTTGAAGTTATGCTTAAAGAGTTTATTAGTAAACAAACTGCTTTCAATAAAACTATTGAGGAAAAACTCTCTAATGCTAAAAGAAATATATCATCTTTGTCCGAAGCTCAATCTTCATTGATTAATAAAATGGCTGCTAAACCTGAAACTAATGAGAATCCCTTTGCAGCTACTAATGCCATACTAGTAAGAATTGATGAAAATGTTAGACTATTAGCTGAATTACATGCTAAGTGGGAAAGAGAAGATGAAATTGCTAGAAACATTAGTGTTTCTACTATCACCACCACTAGTGTTGAGGCCACTAATAGTTCTACAACTTTAGATGATAAAGTTGATTTTGATCTTGATGGTTGCAACATCTCTGAAGTTATTAAGTTCCTACAAAAGCTTGCTAAAAGTCCTAATGCTAGTGCTATGAACATGGCTTTTACAAAACACATTACTAATGATCTTATAAGATTAAAGAAGAAAAGATGAAACATAAAGCTTCTATTCCTATAAAACAAGAAGATGGTTGGGAACCCATCATTAATATGAAAGTGAACGACTTTGATTTCAAAGCTTTGTGTGATCTTGATAGTAGTGTTTCTATTATGCCTAGAAGGATTTATGATATGCTTGATTTGCCTCCTCTTGAAGATTGTTATTTGAATATCCCACTTGATGATAATGCTAAAAAAACTCATGGGGAGTCTTAATGATGTTCTTATTATGGTTAATGATTCCTATGTCACTGTTGATTTCTATGTTTTGGATGTTGAATACAATGCTTCTTGTCCTATTACTTTGGGAAGACCTTTTCTTAGAACTGTTGGTGCCATCATTGATATGAAAGAAGGCACCATTAAATATCAACTCCCACTCAAGAAAGGTATAGAACACTTCCCTAAAAAGATAGAAAAGATTTGTTTTGCTTCTCCTATGAAAACAAAATTTGGTCTTAATGCTTCTTCATTTGAGAACACTTGATTCTTTCTTTGGTTCTTATGCCTAACTTAAAGGCGTTAAAGAAAAGTACTTGTTGGAAGATAACCCAAGAGTTTTAGTTGAGTCTTGGAAGTTATTACCTCTATAATAACCTCTCCTTATCCTTTTTATTTTCTTTTTGTGCCAAGAGTAACCTCTAATGAGAGTGAAGTAATGATTGGGAAAGTTGTTGTCCCGAAACAGATTTCTGTGCTTCACCGTAAAAATTCCTGAGAGAGCTCTGTACGTCGGAATGAGCTGTAATGTTTTTTGCTTCTGCCCCAGGTTGTTATCTAACTTTAGTTAGTTCAACACTTTTTGATTTGAGCAACAGAAGGTCTTCGAAAAAAATTCGTCTTCACCTGCTGGTCTGTTTTGACAGATTTTTGCCATTTTCAGCATTTGCTTCTTGTTAGTTCCTTCTTGAGTTCCTTTGGAGAATTGAGCTTTATGAGGGAAGTGCTACAGTAGCTAGTGTTCTAATGGAAGTTTATTTGGTGTTAGAACTGAACCTTGAGACTTATTTATTTTAAGTGCACTAATGTTGCTAATGAGATTGTGTGAAGTTTTGTATGAAGGAAAAATTTCAGGTGTATGGAAGGAATGAGTAACGAGATGAAGGATGGACTAAAGCTCAAGCTTGGGGATGCCACACGTGTCACCCCAAGAAATATCCAAGAAGTACAAGCGTCAAAGCTTGGGGATGCCCAAGGCATCCCCTTCTTCATCAATAAAAATCCCAGGTTTCTTCCAAACACTTCATTTTTATTGTTTCGTGCACAATTGTGTTTCTCTTGGAGCGTCTTCTTTTTCGTTTTCGTTTTGGTTTTTAGTTTTCTTGGTTTTCTTAGTTGTCTGAATAAGTTGGTTGGACCCCCTCTTTCACACTTTGGTTTGCGAATAGTTTGGTTTCGTTTGGAAAAGAGTAGGAAAGTTCATACTTTTGTGGTAAAAAGAGCTCGTTTTTGACTGTGCCTATGCTTCGTCATGCCATGCTTGATATTGTTTTGGCTTTATGGTTAGTATTCTTTGCTGTAGCATGACTTGTTATAAACAATTGAGATTGCTTAATGTGCCTTGGATGAATCATGTGTTGTTTTAGCATATTAAAGCATAATATAGTGGTATTCTCCTTTGATGCTTTATTTGGGTTGACTTGGCGCATGCTCACACCATGTTATGACTATCTCAAGTCACCATAGCCTTTATGATCCTTTAGTTTTCAACTTGTAGTATCACTTTATACTTTGATCAATGATGTTTTGTCGCTCTGCATGATTATGGCCATTATTGCTCTCTTAGTTTGTCGCTCCCAGTCTTTTGCTAGCCTCCACAACCAAGTATGAGTTCCACTCATGAATCCAACTCCCTAAACCAAATTTTTCCAAAGAGTCCACCATACCTACCTACTAGCTTATGCTATTCCAAGTATATTCATGCTTTTGTTTACCTTCCACTTGTTATGAGAAAACTAGTGATTAAAGCTCTCACAAACTTGATGGAACACTTTACTTTATTGCCTCTAATAAACTTGAACCATTGGGTCCTTCTTTGCGTATATAAGTTGAAATTAGCAGAACCATGTACCATGGGGAACGGTTTCAACATTGCACTTGTACTTTGTACCCCGTTGATATTATGTTCTTTTGCTTACGGATCTCGGCGGTGTGAAATAAAAGTGGAACTTGTAAGATCATGGAGTTGGTATATGTGTTAGAGAAACGCCTGGGCCGCTAGCCTAAGCCATGCCTAATCATGGTGGAAACTTGCAGCATCACCATAGTGAGCACTCTATGAAGCATCCTCAATAAAAACCTATGCAAATAGCAAATAAAAAGATTGCTGAGATGCTCATTGTCTGCTTGCCTTGTCATTTTGATTATGGGAAAGCTCCCGTATCATGTGCAAGGGGTACCCCGTTGGCGGTTCTTAATGATACACATATACTTACAATGACAAGAGCTTACTCATGACTGAAGTTGAGTAGCATGAGGATCGGTCTTCGTAAGTAAGGGGCATGAGATTTCGGTTTATAACTTGTCAAGCATATCCTCTTAGTTGTGTCACTTTAACCTTAATCACCTTCAAGATGCTTATGATAGGGGCAATGAGAGCTGAAAGCTATAAGTACCATAATTTTTGGAAGCTCTTTATGAGACTTGAATCCCTACTTCCTTTTACAAAAGGCTTTTCTTCCACCATTACATTGAGTCTCCACCTTCTATCTTTATGCACTTACTTTGAGAGCATAGTGGCCATTCTTAGTTCTATGTGCATTGTCCCAAGACTAGTTGATTAATGCATAACTTGTTATTGCTTGTTTTAAACTATTGTATCTAGTCACTCTTATGAATTTTGAAAGTGTCCTATGCATTTATATTTGCTACTCTGTTGAGGGACAAGCTGAATACTTTTATTCTATGTTTTCTTTATGTGAAACAAACAAACATCTTGCAAAGCATTGTTATTCATGAATCTTTTGTTTGTGCCTTTTCATGTTGTATCATAGTTTCTTTGCTTATTGCTAGAACTTTGTCTTTCATGTTATGATTGAAGTACTTTGATCCCAGCTTTGATGTTTTGCAAATACTTTGATCAAGTCTTTGATGGTGCATGTCACCTCAAAAATTATTTCTTTTTATCACTTACCTACCGAGGACGGTGGAGTTAAGCTTGGGGATGTTGATACATTGCAAATGTATGTATAATTTTTGATGTTCCATGCTTGGTTTTACCCACTTTCTTGTGTTTTGTTCCAACTTTGGAGTACTTTTATTATGATTTCTTGGACTAACCTATTAACAAGAGCCACATTGTACTACCTGCCGTTTTCTGTTGTTTTGGTTCGGAAAAGTCAGAAAATGAATATTATCGAATTGACGGGACAAAAGCCAAAGTGCCTATTTTTAGAAGGGAAGTGTGCCAGAATACGAGACGGAGAAGGGCTAGGGCCGGCCACACCACCTGGCCACGCGGCCAGGCCTGGCCCGCGCCAGGGGGTGGTCTGGCCACCCCCAGCACCCCTCGGCCTCTCCTTCCGCCTATAAGTTGCCCTTGGGACAAAAACCTAGGTACCCGATCAAAAATCCACAAAAGAGTCTGTAGCCGCTGTCGTCTCTGTCCCTAGATTGGGGGGGGGATCTGAAGCTCTTCCTGGCACCCTGCCGGAGAGGGGAATTCACCCTGGAAACCTTCTTCATCACCATGTAAGCCTCCAGTGTGATGCATGAGTAGTTCATCCTTGGACTACGGATCCATGTAGTAGCTAGATGGCTGGTTTCTCCTCCTTTGCGCTTTCATGTTTAGATCTTGTGAGATCCGTTCATGATCAAGATCATCTATTTGTAATTCATACATGTTGTGTTTGCGGGGATCCAATGGATATTGAGATGCTATTTCAGATTGATTATTGATTCTATCATGTCTTTGTTATTTGAGATCTTGCATGCTTTCCGTTGTTAGTAGCTATCTTGGCCAAGTAGATGCTAGCAACTCCAAGAGTTAGTATTTATGCTCGATAGTGGGTTCATGCCTCTGGTAATCTGGGGAAGTGACAGAAATCTCTAAGGTACTAGATGTGCTGTTGCTACTAGGGAGAAAACAACGATCCTTTGTTCATAGAACAAATGTATTGTTTACTTTACACGCAGTTCGTAAAGCAATAATCTGCTGCTTGCAACTTAATACTGGAGGGGGTTCAGATGATAACCTGAAGGTGGATTATTAGTCATAGATGCAGTTGGATGGCGGTCTATGTATAATGTTGTAATTCCCAATCAAGTTCCAAACGAGTCAATATGATTAGTATATGCATGTATTGCTTTCTCGATGTTTGTCAATTGCCCCGCTGTAATTTGTTCACCCAACATGTTATCTATCTTAAGGAGAGCCACCTCTAGTGAACTATGGATCCCGGTCCTTTTCTTTTACATACAATCTACAAACCGTTTACTGCTTTGTGTTTACTTTCTGCAAACTATTATTTCCTTCCATTCGATACGTTTAATCCTTTGTTTTCAGCAAAACACGGTGAGATTGAAAACCTCATTGCAAGTTGGGGACAAAGTTCTGTGGTTGTGTTCTGCAGGTCTCCACGTTGCTACTAGCACCGGTAGTGTGCCCTGCCAAAGCTCAGCTAGTAACACCTTTGAGGTGTTTCCTTGCTCCTACTGGTTCGATTAAACCTTGGTTTCATAACCGAGGGAAACTTGTTGCTGTGCTCATCATACCTTCCTCTTGGGGTTCCCAACGAGCTCTACATCAACACCGCCATCAAGCTTTTTTCTGGGCGCCGTGCATTGAGCCATCAGACACAAATCTTGCAAATTCCAAAACACTATAGTGAGGAGTGGATTTGGTCACCATTTGGGCCTAACTTGGTCCCCTTGTCCCCCCAGCTAAAACCCCGGCGTTACCCCTCTCTCCCTCTCCCCTAGCTGCTCCAGTACCAAGCCGCCCGACGCCATGCGCCAGGTCGACCATGGACGGCTCGCCAGCCTCCGCCCTGCTCTCCTTCGCTCACGTGACATGCGCCATCACACCGCACCGCCTCGACCAGCCCCCGACCAAAATCGAGCGGACGACCAGCCGCATTTGCTCGCGCCCATGCCCCTGTCCACCATGCCGATCACCCCAGAGCGCCGCGCCCGCCAGAGCAGCACCGGCCTCGCCTAGCCCTAGCCTTGCGTGGCAGCACCCGCAGCAGGCTCAGCAACCGCCCAGACATCCTCGTTCGCCGCCTCGTGACCAGCAACCCGGAGGAACCGCGTTGAACACTGCCGCCCGTGCTCAGTTCACCGCACGCCCCCGACCAGTAGAGACCTCGCCTTGTCGCGCCTTTAAGCCCCAGAGGACCGCCGGGGGACAGAGAATCCATCGCCGCCCTCGCCCATGCCGAGCGAGCCCTGCATCGTCGTCACCGATGACCTCACCGGCGCCCGCTCTTCCCTCTCGTCGACCCTATATAAAGCGACCATCCCAGCATCATTTCTCCACACTCACTCACTCCCCACCTCTCACTAAACATCACCCACCTATAGTCGATGCCGCTCGAGCTCTTTCTCGCTAGAATTGGAGCCGAAGCCGCCGCAGCAGGAGGAGAAGTGCGTCTGCGATTTAGGGCACCCCAAGCTCCGCCGCAACCGCGCCTCGCCTTGCCGTCGTCTACTAGCCCGTTTGCCCGCCTCACAGACCTTGCTAGAGCCCTGGTACACCCCCAATCGACCCCCACCGCCGCGTCTAGGTCAGACTCTCGCCGGAGTAATCCGTCGTCGACGATGACTCTCCATCGTTAGATCCCCTTTTATTTCGTGTGGCCCAGGATGCTAGATACCGTTTCGGTGATTTTGTGTCGCTGACTGGTGGAGCCCGCATGTCAGGCATCCCGTTGCACGCACTGAGCGTAGCTGGGCCGGCCAAGTTAGTTCCCGCGCGAGTTAGAAATTCAAATTTAGTTTTTTCTATTTAGAGTTAATCTAGTTTCTGTCCACTAGTTTAAAAATCAATTCTGGGAGTTTGACAAATCCAAATTGCATGAAACCAATTTTGCCCGAAAGGTATTGAAAGGATCTATCCAAGCCCGTTGGATTTAATTGAATTAGAGTTATAGATATCTCCTAGTAAAAATAACAAAACAGAAGCATTTGCACCTTGCAACATTTTTATAAAATCAACCAAGATAGATTTTGAGTTGATTCCAATTCTAAAAATTCACATTTCATCATACCTATCTGAATATGTAATAATATTAAGGTTTACAGGTAGTGACTTTGGACTAGTACCAAAATAATGCTATATAGGCATCTCTAGTCACTTTAAATCATTAAGTAATTAACTTAAACCAAAGTAATTACGATCCAACCCTTAAATCCCATTCCCACATGTTAGAATATGTGGTGATGACATATGTCCACATGATCCCATATTTTAAGTGGTGAATATTAAATCTTAGTTAATTTTTCAATGAGTAGAAATTACTTTTCTAAAATAAAAAGGAGGAAACTAGTGAATAAAACTTGTGATGATTGTGATGATAATAGATCATCAATTGTGTTCCTTAGAGTACTAATTAGAATAGTTAATTATTGTTTGGTGATTGTGTACTCCGTATGTATTTATATAAGATAGTACCGACCAAGCTTACGAGGAGGAGGAGTGCTACCAAGAAGAAGAAAAGAACTTCAACCACTGCACCAACCAAGGCAAGCCACCATTAACAATGCATGCTAGCACTTGCAAGCTATTGTTAGCAAGCTAGAATTAAGCTAGATGAATGAGCAAAGATGCCTTAGGCATGCTTTGGTCACCCCACCTTGACTATTACTACCCCAAGTATTACCTTACCAGCTTTACTTCCTTTAATTTACACAAAGTCCCTTACTTGTTTTGAAGGTAGCATAAAACGTATAAAACTTGACCTATTTAGATAAGCTTTAGATGTCATTCTATGGCATGAGATTGAACCCATATTTTCCACCTTAGTGAACACTCTTAACTTAGTAGTTTAGAGTAGATCAAAAACTCGAGTCACTTAGATGGGAACACTTGGTGAAAATGAATTATGAAAACCTTGGAATGATGAGTCATTCTATTGAGATATTTTGACATGTGTTGAGAAACACAAATGGTTTATGATGATGAAAATGTTGAGGCATCAGCCTTAGCCCTTTTATAAAACTGATGGTTGTATTCAGATGCGATACCATTCCAAATTTACCGTACAACCACACTAACTAAATTGGGTAAGGCTTAGCTAGAAATTTATATGCATTAGTATTAGTTCCCCCGCGGGAGAGGTTTGAGCTGAGGCTACCTCTCAATGTTGTCCACCTATGCAGTGCCCAAGATGACTGATGGTCATGGTTGGGAGGCCATGCTCATAGGAGAGGTGCTTATACTAGGGTGTGTAAAGGGAAGGTTATGTTTGATTATTTGCATACTAAGTATGATGATTCAGGGTTATCCCTGACAGATGTATCGAATCTTGTGGTGAAAGTGTACCACCTCTACAGAGTGTCAAACTATTCGAATAGCCGCATCCGCGGTTATGGACAGTTGGAATGGCCATACTGTTTCGTTGTCAGATGTTTTCCAAACAACTTATGAAATGAATGATGAATCTTGACTTGACCAGAACAGGGTTGTGTTTATGATAATAGCTTCCCAACTTAAGTGATTCTAGAACTTTGTCTTATGTTTCTTTGCTTCAGAACTCAGCTGAGGTTTCAAACTTAACTTTGTAGTTAAACTTAGATTTAACACTTTAACTTAGAATTATACTACTTGTTAGTGGTAGTTTGCGAGTACTTAAAGAGTACTGATGGCTTTTGTCCCTGGCTATTCTCATGGCCAGACTATGAAGGAGATTATCAAGATGATGGCCAGCAGGACGGCTATGATAACTAGGACTATCGCATACGTCGTCGGCATTGCCCCTAAAGATGGACCCCACCACTACGCTTATCTTTTATTTCCGCTGCTTGTTGTATTAAGACTGGATCATGAGATCCTTATTTGTGTAAGATCTTATGTATGGTTTGTAATGGATGATGTACTATGATATCCAATCCGTTATGTCTCGCAAAAATGGTAATCCTGGGATTGCGAGGTATGACGTAATCGGCATTTGGGATTAAAAATCCGGGTGTTGACAGATAGATATACTCCGGGCCCTCTCGGTGATATCACATTAAGATAGCTTGCAAGCAAGTGATGTGATCACTAGAATATTATATCACGGGAACGAGAAAAGAGTGCATGTCGGTAACAAGATCAAACTAGGTATGGTGATGCCGATGATCGAATATCAGACATGTAATATATCGCGATACAAAGGGATTTATTTATGATGTTAAAGGTTCACACTATCACTAGAGTCATTGTTCAATGTGTGTTAGTCAGTACGGATCTCCAGGTCCCGCTGCTGACTATTGATCGGAGAGGGGCCTCGATCATGTCTGCATTATTCATGAACCGTAGGGTGACACACTTAAGGGATACCTACACCGTTTGGAGCAAATAAGACACCAGAGAAAGATTAAGAAAGCGCTGGAATCATTTTGATGGAAACCAGAATTATTTCGGGTGAAATTGCAGAAACTGGTTCTGCATGTGATATTGAAATGTTGCAGGGGTTTTATGTGAATGTTTGTTAATTAAAGTAATTAACAAAATTCTGAATAAAATAAATAAAAGTGTTTTATTTAAAGAGAAAATGCATTTAATTTAGTGGACATTAAATGCAAGTGAATGGAGTTGAAATTTATGTGACTGGGCTTAGTGGAAGCTCCACCCACATGAATGAGGGAGAGGTGGGGGAACCCACCATGGTCGGCCATCCATGGCCATGGGGATGCGCCCCAACCCCTATAAAAGGAGCCCCATGGCTCCTCTCCTCTTGCACCACCTCCTCGTGAAGGTTCTCTTCCCCCTCTAGCAATTCCCCATGGCTTCAGATTAGCGAAGTACATGTTCTCGGTGTTTCTCTAGAAAGGATCTGCTTCTTCCGCTGCTTTGCTCGAGCGAGGGACGGAGGTTGTTGGGGTAGCGGACATGTGTGCGATCACGGATGTACCGTTACTTTGTGGTGCTAGACTTGCTGGTTCTAGACCTGCTAGACTTGCTGGTGCTGGAGCTGCTGGACTCGCTGGACTTCATCACGATCTTGAGATCGGCAAGTGTACAACTACATCATCCACGAGTTCAAACTCGTTAACAATGCTTTGTCGCTCTTCAAGGGTATGTTCTCTATGGATGTATATCCACCCATTTATTGTATCTAGGTAGATAGATTTTGGTGCTTAGTTGTTCATATCGTAGGAATTTTTTGTTTTCTATGCTGCAAAGCCAACAACTTAAACTTCTAGTGTTATTTTATTATTAAGTTTGAAAATCTTTTGGAAATTTTCATATGTTTCATAAATGCTCAATGTTATCATATATACGAAGACTAGAATAATTTGTTCATAACCACAATGTGAATCATAAAAGAAATCATTCATAGGAAAAGAACAACTGAATTGTTTCTCATTTATATGAATAACCGTCTCGCAATAAGCAAGACACACTGATACGGTTCACAAACTCGATTATAGAGCTTTTTGAAAGGGCATTTATGCCCTTCCTATTGTTTTGATGTTTGTTGACAACACTTGGATAGGTTTAATCTTTTGTTAAATGTTTCAGGAGATATCAACTACATTTGTGTAACCTGTACCTAAGGAAAAAGGACTCACCAGGATTATATCTGTGCTAGGACAAAGTCCCTGCCAGACTGTCTGGCTGATACGCACCGGAGTGTATGGGCCCCACCGGACTATCCGTCTGGTTTCTGCCGGACTGTCCAGCCCTGGGGATTCATCGACCTGCTCGGACATTCTGTCTGCCAAATCGGACACCACCCAGACTCTGGCCGGAAACTTTGCCCGGACGGAGTGTCTGGTGGTTGTCGCCTGGAGTGTCCGGCTGGGCCGGACTGTCTGGCTAGTTTTTACCGGACTATCCGAGGTAAGTGGCTCCCAACGACTCTAATTCCAGGGGCCCTATATAAAGGCCCCTTCTTCTACCTTGGGAGATGCTCATCCACCTCAAGAACAGTAGCACCATTTGAGCCACCAAATCCTCAAGATCTCTTCACTCAACCATCTAAAGTCATTGATCTTTGGAGAATCAAAGGAGGAGGCCTTGATCTATAGCTTCACCAAGAGAGATCTTCATTTCCCCCTCATTCACTTGAGGGCCCCTTGCTCTAGTGTTTCTTTGGAAACCCTAGCTTGTGATTTGGTTCTTACAAGCTTGTCTTTGATTGTTTGACAGCTTGTTTGTATTCGGGAGCCTCCAATTAGGTTGTGGATGTGTGCCCCGAACTTGCTATAAAGGTGCCAGCTTCCACCTCGAAGGTTGCTGCTATAGTGGAAGAGGTGAATCGAACCTATTGGGGTGAGGTTCATCAGAGAACAAGGGTGGCCTCTCGTGGCATTGGTGGTTTGAAACCACCCCTCTCCAAACGTAGACGTACTTCCCCTCAAAAGGAAGGAACTACGGGAAACAAATCCTTGTGTCTTTGCATGCTCCACTTTGGTTACTTCTATCCTTTACCGCACTTTACTTATCTAGTTCTTGCTTAGTGTATGTGCTAGATTGACATATAGGTAAATCCACCATAGTTGCATAATCTAGAGAATTTACCTTTTGTGTCAAACCCTAACTTGAAAATGAGTAAAATTTGAAGTAGCACCTATTCACCCCCCCTCTAGGTGCCCATATGATCCTTTCACTTTTATTCAAATCCTCTAATCCTAATGATAAACTTTGAGGTAAGGAGTGTCATCGACCTTCCACCAAATTTCTTGCCATCATCATGCCATCAACGCCTCATTCCATCCAGCAACTCTCACACAAAAGGTCATGTTTTCAATAAAACAAGAGTAAGTTTCCAATACTTGAAAAACTACATAAGTGTTTCATGGAAACATCTATTTCTTGTATATCAACATATACCTTCTCCGTTGACAATCACCCTGCAATGGGCTCGACCTTGGTGGTCCTCAGCTTAGCTATGAACTTGCAAAAGGTATACGGTATCCCTCTCACAATGTAGCCAGTGACAACTTCCTTGTAGCTGGGAGGAAGGAAATGCAACACCCCATCTATCATAAAGTCGTTAGTCAGCCAGCTGCCCATGGAATCCACAAGGCGTTCATGTATCTCTTCCATGATATCCAGGTGGATTTCCAAGCAGGAGTTTTCTTCCATCTTGGTGGAAGTAAACTCGTCCATGTACTCATATCGCATGCATCTGGCCTGCTCTGGGAACATGCTCTTCAATCCATTGAGCATATCAAATGTGTCGATTTCATGGAAATGCACCCTCAAGCCATATTCTATGGCATGGATAATGGTGTACTCGACAGTCATGAAAGTGCCATGACGGCCACAAAGAGTTACATCTTTTCTTCCATCGAAGTCATCGATGAAGTCTTCTAGTGGTTCAGGTAGGACATAGAGAATATGGTTTTATATGAGGACGTCCCTGAGATATTGATACCAGTCGATGAAATTTGACCCATCTAGCTTAAGTTTCTCCCCGTTCATCAATGGACCAAAGATGTCCTGAACTTTGGGAATGTCCATAATCTACAAGACATTTGCAAATACTTAGACTAAGTTCATAATACGAGTACAAATTTGTAATCACATTAACAAATGAGCTCCCACTTAAACTATCATCCCTAAGATAGTTTAGTGATTACACGATCCCTTTACACCGTATCATCCCCAATCATCACGGCCATTGATATAACTGTCAAGGTGGACTTAATCCGTCGATCACATCATTCATGTGACTCGATCTTGATCTTTTGATCTTCTTGTGTTTTGAGGCCATGCCTGTACATGCTAGGCTCGCTAACTCAGCCTTAGTGTATTCTCATTGCATACATGGCTTGCACCCACCATATAAGAATGTCAATATGTCTAGCACCTGATTGTCACTGCCTATTTCATACTGATGGACTTTCTTGGCGGTGCACACTAATGGGAGAACACTATTGTTGGTATTAATTAGGGATCATCTTATTTAATGCTACAATTGTATATATAATAGTAGAAAACAATAAGATGCACACAAACTAGTTCCCATAAATAATAAATAGGTTTATTATCATATCTCAAACTAATTCATAATAGTTTCATATAATGCTATAACTATATCAAGAGGAAACACTAATACATGTGTGGTCTATAAACAAACTCAGTCCCTCTATACAACTATTTTATTGGGCAATCGATGATCAAGGTTTCCTGATCATGGAGCATTTGCTAGTTGACAACAAAGTCATAACATTAGAGAATGATGTGATGGACATTACCCATATAAGTATTACAACGTGATCTAGTCACTTTCTTTATCATTGTAATATTTAGAAATAAAGTGACCTTCTCCTTAGACCGTGAGATCATATTTAATCACTATCTCCCGCGGATGATTTGACTGTATCAACTATCACATCATAGCAGGGGGATCATAAAGGTACATGTTGGGTATTCTAGAGGAACGAGTTGAGGTGTATGCATCAAGATCAGGATTTGTTCACCTATGTGACAGGAAGATACACTGGCCCACTCAGTGATCCAATAAGCTATAACATATGACTAGGTCATGGGGATATGATATCACGATAACGAGTTAAGTAGACTTGTCGGTAACGAGATTGGTATGTTGATACTAAAGATCAAATATTAGACAAGTCATGTATCGAAGTGACAAAAGAAATTGGACATGGCGTTTGTGGTTCAAATGACAGAGCATCATGGAATGCATGGAGATCATTATGGGCATCCCGGTCCTGCTATTGATCATTGATCTGACAGAGATCTTGATCATGTCTATGACATTTCCGAACCGTAGGGTATCACACTCAAGGGTCTTACGATGTTTTGTAATCATTATGGAAGACTTGGGATCACCGTTGAGAAAGAGAGTGTCGGAATTGTTCTGAAGGATTATCAGAATAGTTCTGAGAGGAATCTGAAGATGTTCGAAATAAGCCGAAAGGTGTTTCGGTTCAAAAGGATTTTATTATATGTTTTTATATATTAATTGGGCAACCTTCCACTAATGGGCCAAATCCCCAAAGGGAAAAGTCCCAAGAGGGAGGCCACCTGAAAAGGGGGCAGCCGCCGACTCCTAGGGCCCCATCGGTCGAGCCCCTAGGGTCAGCGCGTGGGTGGGAAGGCAGGCGGGCCAAGGGGCGTGTCCCACCCAGGCCCGCCGCTACCGCGTGCCTTGAGTCGTGCGCACACGAGAAGGCAGGGCCCACCCAGCTGGCCGCCACCGCCTCTCCTTGACCGGTGCGTGTAACATCTCAAAAATATTTAACAAGCTTATCAAGTTCTAATCACCCAAGATTAGGGTTACCAAAAACTTTTATTCCTAAACCCATATGAGTGCATGTCTGATTTATATTAATGCATGAATGCTTGTCTTTGCCATGTTTGATTGCTATAAATGATAAGGATTAGTTTAAAGATGAATACCACATCATCTAGGTCAATTCCAAACAGAATCAAATAAAAAGAAAATCAAATATGAAGCATATGATCAAATGGTCACTTTGGCCAAAATTAACCATTAGCCCACTTTGGGTATCTCTAGTGAAAGATTTTCAATAGAAACAATTCTATTTCTTTTCACCCCTTGCTAGACTAAGTAAGAATGAATCCAAGCAAACTTTTCAAATCTACAGAAACCAATTTCAAATCTATTTTGAGAGGCAATTCAAAATTGAATCAAGTGTAGGTGCATAGATCACCATTTTGCAAAAACCACTTAAACCAACACCACTTGGAAATCCCTAGCAACCAGAGATACTCAAGCATGTGACCAACACACCCACAAAAATTCATTCAAAAATTTGAATCTTTACTTCATGCGGCCATTTGATCGAACACCTAGCAAACAGAGTACAAGTCCAACAACTATTCACAGTTTTGATCAATCAATTGCTCACAAATTGTACCCAATTCAACTCCACTACTCACCAATGATCACTCCCAGTACCTAGCCATGCAATGGAGCAACGTCACTCGCCGTTTGCACCAGTGCCATGCCGTACCCGAGCATGTCCATGCCGGTCGACCATGGACAAGACACCACATGCCGCACCGCCCTCTCCCACGATCCCCAGGAGGCAGGCGTGACCTCACCGCCCCTCTCTTTCCACCCCTTGACCAACGGCGAGCAGTGGAGAAGCCAGCGCAGCCGCGCCCATTTAACTCGCAGCCATGACGAGCACACACCAGAGTGCCAGGCCATTCCCGCACATCCATGCCATGCCTCGCTCTCTCCGCGCGTACCCGCACTCACCGCGTCACCAGCCACCTCCCAGACACGACCATTCGCCGCCGCGTGCCCCGTGACCACCGTACTCGATGACGAACACCGCCATACCCGCACAGAGCACGGACCTCTCCCGACCGACTGAGACCGCCCCTTGCCGCGCCACTACGCGCGTGATAATCGCCGCATTCCACCGCGTCGACCCATGCCATCCGCCATGCCTATTGCGACCTGTAGCAACATCGTCGGTGAGCCCGAGCCATGTCGCACTACCTCTCTCGCTGGTGTATAAATAGGACCCTCCCTAGACCTCAAACGGCACACCATTCCACTCTCCTCTCTCTCAAAAACATCCTAGACCATTCCCGGAGCAAGGCGAGCACCACGTAGCAGGAATTTTGCCAGAGCCTGCCGCTGTAGTGAAGGAAGGGCGCCATCGATTGGAGCCACCCCAGGAGCCGCCGCGACAACCAATCGACCCGCCGTCGTCTACCAGCCCATTCGCCCCCATCGCCGGACCTAGCTAGAGCCCTGGTAAGCCTCCGACGACCCCCACCGTGCCGCTAGGTTTAGAATCTCGTGCGACCTCTATGACGTAGACGATGAACCTCAGTCGTAGATCTTGTTCTAATTGTAGCGCTGAGAATTGCTGATACCGCTTCGTGTTAGATCTGTCGCTGATGCGTGGGACTAGATTGTCAACAACCCACTGCACGCGCTGTGTAGTTGGGCCGACCCAAGTTCTTTCTGTAGGGGTTCCGCGCATAAAAACAATAAATTTTAATCTACGCCCCTGAACCCCTGAAGCTGCCAGGACCTATCTATTAGTAATACAGTAATGGGAGGGGCTTTTCGCGAACTTACCCTTGAAGACCCAAAAGCTTTGTCAACGCGCAGGAGAGCGTGGTTGATGTAGACGAGCCAAGCCGACCTCGAGGTCGTGATGAAGTCCTTGCGCTCCTTCTGGCTCCAACGACTTGAGTGCCTCAAGTGCGACACCTCGCGGGGAGTTACACACGTCCGGTGCCTGACGATGACTCCCGCTTCCCCGATCCAGCAGCAGTTGTGGAAGTAGAGCTCCCGGATCCGAATCCTGCAGCGCGACGGTGCTTCGCGGTGAAGATGTCTCTCGCTCGCGTAGTCCAGACTTGGGACCACGGTCACGAGAGAGATAGGGGGAGAGAGAAAATATCAATTGGAGGTCCTCCCAAAAGTGGGGAGACCTTTATTGATTATTGGTGTATCTTTCTATGCCAAATACCCCACTTTATATAGGGGGAGGAGGGGGTACACCCTCCCTCAAAGTCCCGGGGTGGGACTAAAGGAGAGGAGGGGGGGAGGTGGCTGCCGGCCACCTAGTGGGCCCCGCGGGGGGCTAGGCCCAGCCGGCCTCCCCCTTGGCCCCTTCTCCCTCTCTCCTTTCCCCTAATAGGCCCTCTCCCTCCGGAATTGGCCCATTAAGCCTTTTTGACCTTTAATTGATTTTCTCTTTATTAAAAAATTATGAATAAATGATTAAATCAACATTTAACATTCATTCACATATTATTCAATCTCCGTGGCCATGGAACACCTTCCACCTCCACTCCGGACATCCTCCAGACTTACCAAAACCCTTTCAGTTTTCTCCCTTCTTTTCTTCGGCGATTCTACCGATCCTATAAACACTCTCTAAGCATCATCAAGCCCTTAAGCGTGATACCCCACAGTTCGGGAACACTCCAGACATGGTCGATACACTCCCGCACCAATGATTGACAGACGGATCTGGATGGCCATGTGACCCCTATGCGTTCCATGAAGATCTTTCGTCGTTTGAACCGGGACATTCGTGTCTTATTCCCTTTGTCACTCGATACTTGCATTGCCCGAGATCTGATCAATGACATCACCATGTCGTGTTCAATATCGTTACTGAACAATGCTACTTGACTCGTTCCGACAAGTGATATCCCCGTGATCAAATCACACGCTGCGCAGCTATTGGATATAACTTCTCTGAGTGGGCCCTTGAGTATCTTCCCGTCACATGGACGGACAAATCCCGCTCTTGACATATATTGCCTCTACGGTTTCCTCCGAATACCTGAACACACCTTTATAACCACCATTTTACCAGATGGCGTTTGATGCTATCTAAGCACTCTCGGGAGACAGTGATTGATATAGCCTCACGGTCTAAGGAATAGTCTACAAGGATCCATTTCTAATCATCGTAACTTGAACTTTGTGACATGATTGGGTCACGATGTTTAGGTTGGGTATTGGTTCATCATATCATTCTCCGAATGAGATGACCTCATTTCCAACTGGCATAAATGCCACATGATCAGGAAACTTGATCATCTATTGACGAATGAACTAGTGACTAGAGTTTCACTGGGAACCCCTGGTTGTTTGTATATCACACGTGTATTGATGTTTCCACTCAATACAGTTATAGCATGATATAAAACTTAATCATAAACTATATGAAAGATGATAATAGTCCTTACTACTATTTGTCTCTAGGGCATATTTCCAGCAGTCTCCCACTTGCACTAGAGTACAAATACACTAGCTGCATTTGTTCTAAATCATTGGCACCATGTTACCGGTACCCTGGACATGCTTGATCATGGAAGAGGTTGAGTCTTGGATCTGTACTTTATAGTCCCAAATCCTTTGCAACTTACTAATATCACCTTAATTGACATTAATACTTTATCATCACATGATAGCATCTGTGTGTTTGTATCATTGCTATGGCAGCAGAACGAGGCCTGATTCCAGGAGCCTACAGTGACGTTAGATCAACCTCGAGGGCTTTCTCATGGGCACTGTGCCCTGGGACACATCATTCTACGTTAAAAGTGAACTAGCCCCGCCATAACATATTACAACACTTTAGATGGTACCCTTATCTATTATTATAAATGTATTCATCGAAACACTAGTGCACTCTGTGCAACTTCCGATGTTTTATTCACCTCGCTTCCTACTTTACATTGATTGGTATCTACAGGAGTTTCCAACATATTCCCTTATAACATAACTCTTTATACTTTATGATATGTCATCCTTTATGGATTTGGAAAATATGTCCACAGTTCTCTACTAGACACTGCGGACAAACTTAACTCAACATTTTGTGATTCGAACTTAATCAGTTTTAACCGTTCCTTATTTGGATCACATATCATGCTAAGTTATCATCATGGTTTACTAAGATAGAACCTATGTCTCAACATAGTGGATGACGATCATCTTTTTCTTTCTTTCAACCATTGATGTTAAACTTAATGCTATTCCTAATCTGAGTTATTAAGGACCAGTTCCTTAATTAACTTCCACCCCGAAACCCATTTCAGAATCCCTTAAGGAATACTACATAATATCATAATACACCTATTATCAACTTCTACATCTTATAAATCATTATTTATAAGTATTTGCACTTTCATCCTTAACATACTTAAGAATTACTCCTATAAGCTCCCACTCAAAAATATGTCAATCACATATTGTTTTAGGAAGACTTTCATAGCTCCCACTCAATTTCATGCAAATTGCATATCCACTCACTATCTTGAACATCTTCAAAATCCTTTGATCTAATATCAAATTCGGAGTTTTACTATGAGATACTAGTACTTTTGCTAGTTTCAAATCCACTAGACATTTAGCACACATGAATCAAATTCATTTGAATTTGTCCAATACTTGACAAATTGCACTTCTGTCATTCACCCCTTTTTCCACTATGGCTTTGAAGTCATTTGGGAAATTCCAAGTAACCCCTTTTACCTGTGAGATCCAACAACGAATTGCTTTCTAATCTCAAGGGAATTTTGCTTTTAGGATTTCTCATAATTCTAGTTTACCATTATTTCCTTTGTAGTTCGTAGGTATGTCATATTCCAAAAATCATGACAACTGATTCATAAATGTTTCCATACAAGATATGGATTTACATTTTGAATCCTACTTCATATAGTGAAAAACAATAGTGGAGGGGAAAAACACAATGATCAAAATCATTGATTCTTTTCTTCTGTGAAGAGAATCGTTCAGGAACGCTGTCCGTTGTGCTTCTCAACACTCTGATACAGGGTTTTGAATCCTCATCGTGTTTTACACTATTTTCCATTTGCTCCATAATTGAGAAACTTCACTAGATGTGAGCTTTCTCAAAAATGCACCAAAATCCAAGCAATATGAATCTTGCTTTCCTTTTGGTTTGAGCTATGGGTTTCATATTCAAAGTTTCCAATGAATACTCTACAAGGACTTATTTGCTATTGTTTTGGTTATATCGAATAGCCCCAAAACTTTCATGAATTCAAATGGTTCACTACATTCTAATTGGGTGCTAACTATTTCTAAGCTAATGGTCTCTACATCTACACTACAACGATTTATTTGGTGCCTTCTATTCAACCCCTTTGATATCTAATATCACATTGTGGTGCTTTGCATTTTGACATTTCAAAACACTTTGCATTCCACAATTTTCTTTTATGCCATTCTTATAAATTGTATTGTTTAAGGGGTACCCTGTTGGTGGTTCTTAATGATACACATATACTTACAATGACAAGAGCTTACTCGTGACTGAAGTTGAGTAGCATGAGGATCGGTCTACGTAAGTAAGGGCATGAGATTTCGGTTTATAACTTGTCAAGCATATCCTCTTAGTTGTGTCACTTTAACCTTAATCACCTTCAAGATGCTTATGATAGAGGCAATGAGAGCTGAAAGCTATAAGTACCATAATTTTTGGAAGCTCTTTATGAGACTTGAATCCCTACTTCCTTTTACAAAAGGCCTTTCTTCCACCATTATATTGAGTCTCCACCTTCTACCTTTATGCACCTACTTTGAGAGCATAGTGGCCATTCTTAGTTCTATGTGCATTGTCCCAAGATTAGTTGATTGATGCATAACTTGTTATTGCTTGTTTGAAACTATTGTATCTAGTCACTCTTATGAACTTTGAAGGTGTCCCATGAATTTATATTTGCTACTCTATTGAGGGACAAGCTGAATACTATTATGTTATGTTTTCTTTATGTGAAACAAACAAATGTCTTGCAAAGCATTGTTATTCATGAATCTTTTGTTTGTGCCTTTTCATGATTGCATCATAGTTTCTTTGCTTATTGCTAGAACTTTGTCTTTCATGTTATGATTGAAGTACTTTGATCCCAGCTTTGATGTTTTGCAAATACTTTGATCAAGTCTTTGATGGTGCATGTCACCTCAAAAATTATTTCTTTTTATCACTTACCTACTCGAGGACGAGCAGGAGTTAAGCTTAGGGATGTTGCTACATTGCAAATGTATCTATAATTTTTGATGTTCCATGCTTGGTTTTATCTACTTTCTTGTGTTTTGTTCCAACTTTGGAGTACTTTTCATATGATTTCTTGGACTAACCTATTAACAAGAGCCATAGTGCCAGCTGCCTGTTTTCTGCTGTTTTTGGTTCCAGGAAAGTCAGAAAATGAATATTCTCGGAATTGGACGGGACAAAAGCCAAAGTGCCTATTTTTCGGAAGGGATCAAGTGCCGAATACGAGGCGGAGATGGGCGGCTGGCCACACCACCTGGCCGCTGCGGCCAGGCTTGGCCGCCAGGTGGTCCGCCGACCCCAAGACCCTCGGCCTCTCCTTCCGCCTATAAGTTGCCCTCGGGACGAAAACCCTAGGTACCCGATCAAAAATCCACGAAAGAGTCTGTAGCCGCCGTCATCTCGATCCCTAGATCAGGAGGGATCTGAAGCTCTTCTCGGCACACTACCGGAGAGGGGAATTCACCCTGGAGGCCTTCTTCATCACCATGCAAGCCTCCGGTGTGATGCGTGAGTAGTTCATCCTTGGACTACGGATCCATGTAGTAGCTAGATGGCTGGTTTCTCCTCCTTTGTGCTTTCATGTTTAGATCTTGTGAGCTGCTCATGATCAAGATCATCTATTTGTAATACATACATGTTGTGTTTATGGGATCGATGGATATTGAGATGCTATTTCAGATTGATTATTGATTCTATCATGTCTTTGTTATTTGAGATCTTGCATGCTTTCTATTGTTAGTAGCTATCTTGGCCAAGTAGATGCTAGCAACTCCAAGAGTTAGTATTTATGCTCGATAGTGGGTTCATGCCTCTGGTAATCTGGGGAAGTGACAGAAATCTCTAAGGTACTAGATGTGCTGTTGCTACTAGGGAGAAAACAACGATCCTTTGTTCATAGAACAATTGTATTGTTTACCTTACATGTTCGTAAAGCAATAATCTGTTGCTTGCAACTTAATACTGGAGGGGGTTCGGATGATAACCTGAAGGTGGATTATTAGTCATAGATGCAGTTGGATGGCGGTGTATGTATTATGTTGTATTGCCCAATCAAGTCTCAAAGGAGTCAAGATGATTAGTATATGCATGTATTGCTTTCTCGGTGTTTGTCAATTGCCCCGCTGTAATTTGTTCACCCTGCATGTTATCTATCTAAGGAGAGCCACCTCTAGTGAACTATGGATCCCGGTCCTTTTCTTTTACATACAATCTACAATCTTTTACTGCTTTGTGTTTACTTTCTGCAAACTATTACTTCTTTCCATTCGATACGTTTAATCCTTTGTTTTCCGCAAAACACGGTGAGATTGACAACCTCATCGCAAGTTGGGGACAAAGTTCTGTGGTTGTGTTGTGCAGGTCTCAACGTTGCTACTAGCACCGGTAGTGCGCCCTGCCAAAGCTCAGCTAGTAACACCTTTGGGGTGTTTCCTTGCTCCTACTGGTTCGATTAAACCTTGGTTTCATAACTGAGGGAAACTTGCTGCTGTGCTCATCATACCTTCCTCTTGGGGTTCCCAACAAGCTCTACATCAACCACGAGCCATCAACACTTTTCTTGGCGCCGTGCACTTAGCCATCAAGCATTTTTTTGGCGCCGTTGCCGGGGAACGAAGAAGAAGAAACTCCTACGTCAACTACACGCCAGCAAAGATTTTTCCGCGCTGTCGAGTCAAGGACATCTTCACAAGGGGAGTCCCTCATAACCAATCTCTTTACTTTGTTGTTTTTGTTTTGCTTAGTTTCTTTTTGCTTTGTTTGCTTGTTTTGTTCATCAAAAACACACAAAAAAAAATAGTTTTACTAGTTTGCTTTCTTATTTGAAAACCCAAAAAAATGACTACCCTTGAAAAAACTAAGTTGTGTGACTTCACTAGCACCAACAACAATGATTTTATGAGCACACCTATTGCTCCACCTGTGGCTGAAAATACTTTCTTTGAGATAAAACCTTCTTTGCTCAATCTTGTTATGAGAGAACAATTTTCTGGTATTGGTAATGAAGATGCTGCTTCCCATCTAAATAACTTTGTTGAACTTTGTGAGATGCAAAAGCATAGGGATATAGATGGTGATATTATTAAACTGAAATTGTTTCCTTTCTGTTTGAGAGGAAAAGCTAAAGAATGGTTGAATTCCTTAACTAGGAATAGTATTGATTCTTGGACTAAGTTCAAAGATGCTTTTATTGGAAAATAGTATCCTCCTGCTAAGATTATATCCATGAGAAGTGAAATAATGAAGTTTAAACAACTTGATAATGAGCATGTTGCTCAAGCTTGGGAAAGAATGAAATCTTTGGTAAAGAATTGTCCCACTCATGGACTGACTGCTTGGATGATCATCCAAACTTTTTATGCAGGATTGAACTATTCTTCAAGGAATCTATTGGATTCAGCTGCTGGAGGTACCTTTATGACCATCACTTTGGGTGCTGCAACAAAACTATTGGATAATATGATGGTTAATTATTCTGAATGGCATACTGAGAGAGCTCCACAGGGTAAGAAGGTAAATTCTGTTGAAGAAACCTCCTCCTTGAGTGATAAGATTGATATTATTATGTCTATGCTTGTTAATGGGAAAGCCCATATTGATCCAAATAATGTTCCTTTAGCCTCTTTGGTTGCTCAAGAAGAGCAAGTTGATGTGAACTTCATAAGAAATAACAATTTTGGCAACAATGCTTATGGTAGCAATGCTTATAGGAACAATTTTGGTAACAACAATTATAAGCCATATCCTCCCAACAATGGTAATGCTTATGGAAATTCTTACAACAATAATAAGAGTGCTCCCTCTGAACTTGAAGTTATGCTTAAAGAGTTTATTAGTAAACAAACTGCTTTTAATAAAACTATTGAGAAAAACTCTCTAATGCTGAAAGAAATATAGCATCTTTGGCTGAAGCTCAATCTTCTTTGAAAAAAATGGCTGCTAAACCTGAAACTAATGACAATCCCTTTGCAGCTACTAATGCCATACAAGTAAGAATTGATGAAAATGTTAGACTATGAGCTGAATTACACGCTAAGTGGGAAAGAGAAGATGAAATTGCTAGAAACATTAGTGTTTCTACTATCACCACCACTAGTGTTGATGCTAGTAATAGTGCTACTACTTTAGATGATAAAGTTGATTTTGATCTTGATGGTTGCAACATCTCTGAAGTTATTAAGTTCCTACAAAAGCTTGCTAAAAGTCCTAATGCTAGTGCTATGAACATGGCCTTTACAAAACACATTACTGATGCTCTCATAAAGATTAAGGAAGAAAAGATGAAACATAAAGCTTCTATTCCTATAAAAACAAGAGGATGGTTGGGAACCCATCATTAATATGAAAGTGAATGACTTTGATTTCAAAGCTTTGTGTGATCTTGATAGTAGTGTTTCTATTATGCCTAGAAGGATTTATGATATGCTTGATTTGCCTCCTCTTGAAGATTGCTATTTGAATGTCCCACTTGATGATAATGCTAAAAAGAAACTCATGGGGAGTCTTAATGATGTCCTTACTATGGTTAATGATTCCTATGTCCCCATTGATTTCTATGTTTTGGATGTTGAATACAATGCTTCTTCTCCTATTACTTTGGGAAGACCTTTTCTTAGAACTGTTGGTGCCATCATTGATATGAAAGAAGGCACCATTAAATATCAAATCCCACTCAAGAAAGGTATAGAACACTTCCATAAAAAGAGAGAAAATATTTCTTTTGCTTCTCCTATGAAAACAAAATTTGGTCTTAATGCTTCTTCATTTGAGAACACTTGATTCTTTCTTTGCTTCTTATGCCTAACTTAAAGGCGTTAAAGAAAAGTACTTGTTGGGAGATAACCCAAGAGTTTTAGATGAGTCTTGGAAGTTATTACCTCTGTAATAAGCTCTCCTTATCCTTTTTATTTGCTTTTTGTGCCAAGAGTAACCTCTAATGAGAGTGAAGTAATGATTGGGAAAGTTGCTGTCCCGAAACAGATTTCTGTGCTTCACCGTAAAAATTCCTGAGAGAGTTCTGTACTTCGGATTGAGCTGTAATGTTTTGTACTTCTGCCCCAGGTTGTTATCTAACTTTCGTTAGTTCAAAACTTTTTGATTTTAGCAATAGAAGATCTTCGAAAAAATTTGTCTTTACCTGCTGGTCTGTTTTGACAGATTTCTGCCATTTTCTGCATTTGCTTCTTGTTGGTTCCTTCTTGAGTTCTTTTGGGGAATTGAGGTTTTTACAGGGAAGTGCTACAGTAGCGAGTGTTCTAATGGAAGTTTATTTGGTGTTAGAACTGAACCTTGAGACTTATTTATCTTAAGTGCACTAATGTTGCTAATGAGATTGTGTGAAGTTTTGTATGAAGGAAAATTTTCATGTGTATGGAAGGAATGAGTAATGAGATGAAGGATGGACTAAAGCTCAAGCTTGGGGATGCCACGCGTGTCACCCCAAGAAATATCCAAGAAGTGCAAGCGTCAAAGCTTGGGGATGCCCAAGGCATCCCCTTCTTCATCAATAAAAATTCCAGGTTTCTTCCAAACGCTTCATTTTTATTGTTTCATGCACAATTGTGTTTTTCTTTGAGCGTCTTCCTTTTCCTTTTCATTTATGTTTTTAGTTTGATTGGTTTGTTTAGTTTTCTGAATAAGTTTGTTGGACCCCCTCTTTCTTACATTGGTTTGCAAATAGTTTGGTTTGGTTTGGAAAAGAGTAGGAAGTTGATGCTTATGTGGTAAAAAGAGCTCGTTTTTGACTGTGGCTATGCTTTGTCATGCCATGCTTTATATTGTTTTGGCTTTATGCTTAGTATTCTTTCTTGAAGCATGACTTGTTATAAACAATTGAGATTGCTTAATGTGCCTTGGATGAATCATGCGCTGTTTTAGCATATTAAAGCATAGTATAGTGGTATTCTCCTTTGATGCTTTATTTGGGTTGACTTGGCGCATGCTCACACCATGTTATGATTTTCACAAGTCACCATAGCCTTTATGATCCTTTAGTTTTCAACTTGTAGTATCACTTTATGCTTTTATCAATGATGTTTTGTCGCTCTGCATGATTATGGCCATTATTGCTCTCTTAGTTTGTCGCTCCCAGTCTTTTGCTAGCCTCCACAACCAAGTATGAGTTCCACTCATGCATCCAACTCCCTAAACCAAGTTATTCCAAATAGTCCACCATACCTACCTACTATCTTATGCTACTCCAAGTATATTCATGCTTTTGTCTACCTTTCACTTGTTATGAGAAAACTAGTGATTAAAGCTCTCACGAACTTGATGGCACACTTTACTTTATTGCCTCTAATAAACTTGAACCATTGGGTCCTTATTTGTTGCGTATATGCTTGCGCTTTATAAGTTGAAGTTAGCAGAACCATGTTTCATGGGGAACGCTTTCAACATTGCACTTGTACTTTGTACCCCGTTGATATCATGTTCTTTTGCTTACGGATCCCGGCGGTGTAAAATAAAAGTGGAACTTGTAAGATCATGGAGTTGGTATGTGTGTTAGAGAAACGCCTGGGTCGCTAGCCTAAGCCATGTCTAATCATGGTGGAAACTTGCAGCATCACCATAATGATCACTCTATGAAGCATCCTCAATAAAAACCTATGCAAATAGCAAATAAAAAGATCGCTGAGATGCTCATTGTCTGCTTGCCTTGTCATTTTGATTATGGGAAAGCTCCCGTATCATGTGCAAGGGGTACCTGCTGGCGGTTCTTAATGATACATATACTTACAATGGCAAGAGCTTACTCGTGACTGAAGTTGAGTAGCATGAGGATCGGTCTTCGTAAGTAAGGGGCATGAGATTTATAACTTGTCAAGCATATCCTCTTAGTTGTGTCACTTTAACCTTAATCACCTTCAAGATGCTTATGATAGGGGCAATGAGAGCTGAAAGCTATAAGTACCATAATTTTTGGAAGCTCTTTATGAGACTTTAATCCCTACTTCCTTTTACAAAAGGTCTTTCTTCCACCATTATATTGAGTCTCCACCTTCTACCTTTATGCACCTACTTTGAGAGCATAGTGGCCATTCTTAGTTCTATGTGCATTGTCCCAAGACTAGTTGATTGATGCATAACTTGTTATTGCTTGTTTGAAACTATTGTATCTAGTCACTCTTATGAACTTTGAAGGTGTCCCATGCATTTATATTTGCTACTCTATTGAGGGACAAGCTGAATACTATTATGCTATGTTTTCTTTATGTGAAACAAACAAACGTCTTACAAAGCATTGTTATTCATGAATCTTTTGTTTATGCCTTTTCATGATTGCATCATAGTTTCTTTGCTTATTGCTAGAACTTTGTCTTTCATGTTATGATTGAAGTACTTTAATCCCAGCTTTGATGTTTTGCAAATACTTTGATCAAGTCTTTGATGGTGCACAAGTACACGTGGGAGGGTAACACCTAAAAGATCAACGCCCACACGCTACATCTCGTGTGTTCTACCCGTACTAGCATTACTACGCATAGATCTAGCTCTGATACCACTATAGGGGTTCCGCGCATAAAAAAAATAAATTTTACTCTACGCCCCTGAACCCCTGAAGCTGCCAGGACCTATCTATTAGTAATATAGTAACGGTAGGGGATTTTTGCGAACTTACCCTTGAAGACCGAAAAGCGTTGTCAACGCTCAGGAGAGCATAGTTGATGTAGACGAGCCGAAAACGACCTCAAGGTCGTGATGAAGTCCTTGCGCTCCTTCTAGCTCCAACGACTTGAGTGCCTCAAGTGCGACACCTCACGGGGAGTTACACACGTTCGGTGCCTGACGATGACTCCCGCTTCCTCGATCCAGCAGCAGTTGCGGAAGTAGAACTCCCGGATCCGAATCCCGCAGCGCGACGACGCTCTACGGTGAAGATGTGTCTCGCTCGTGCAGTCTAGACTTGGGACCACGGTCACGAGAGAGAGTGAGAGAGGGGGAGAGAGAAAATATCAATTGGAGGTCCTCGCAAAAGTGGGGAGACCTTTATTGATTATTGGTGTATCTTTCTAGGCCAAATACCCCACTTTATATAGGGGGAGGAGGGGGTACACCCTCCCTCAAAGTCCCGGGGTGGGACTAAAGGAGAGGAGGGGGGGGGGGGAGGTGGCTGCCAGCCACCTAGTGGGCCCCACGGGGGGGCTAGGCCCATCCGGCCTCCCCCTTGGCCCCTTCGCCTTCTCTCCTTTCCCCTAATGGGCCCTCTCCCTCTAGAATTGGCCCATTAAGCCTTTTTGACCTTTAATTGATTTTATCTTTATTAAATAATTATGAATAAATGATTAAATCAATATTTAACATTCATTCACATATTATTCAATCTCCATGGCCATGGAACACCTTCCACCTCCACTCCGGACATCCTCCGGACTTACCGAAACCCTTCCGGTTTTCTCCCTTCTTTTCTTCGGCGATTCTACCGATCCTATAAACACTTTCTAAGCATCATCAAGCCCTTAAGCGTGATACCCCACGGTTCGGGAACACTCCAGACATGGTAGGGACACTCCCGCACCAATGATCGACAGAGGGATCTGGATGGCCATGTGACCCCTGTGCGTTCCATGAAGATCTTTCGTCGTTTGAACCGGGATAGTGATGTCTTATTCCCTTTGTCACTCGATACTTGCATTGCCCGAGATCTGATCAATGGCATCACCATGTCGTGTTCAATATCGTTACTGAACAATGCTACTTGACTCGTTCCGACAAGTGATATCCCCGTGATCAAATCACACGCTGCACAGCTATTGGATATAACTTCTCTGAGTGGGCCCTTGAGTATCTTCCCGTCCAATGGACGGACAAATCCCGCTCTTGACATATATTGCCTCTACGGTTTCCTCCGAATACCTGAACACACCTTTATAACCACCGTTTTACCAGATAACGTTTGATGCTATCTAAGCACTCTCGGGAGACAGTGATTGATATAGCCTCACAGTCTAAGGAATAGTCTATGAGGGTCCATTTCTAATCATCATAACTTGAACTTGGTGACATGATCGGGTCACGATGTTTAGGTTGGGTATTGGTTCATCATCTCATTCTCCGAATGAGATGACCTCATTTCCAACTGGCATAAATGCCACATGATCAGGAAACTTGATCATCTATTGACCAATGAACCAGTGACTAGAGTTTCACTGGGAATCCCTGGTTGTTTGTATATCACACGTGTATTGATGTTTCCACTCAATACAGTTATAGCATGATATAAAACTTAATCATAAACTATATGAAATATGATAATAGTCCTTACTACTATTTGTCTCTAGGGCATATTTCCAACACTTTCCTGTGCAGAGCCCAACGATTCAAATAGAAATTTTCCATTTAGTTTAAAACCCTATTCTCTCAGTAGATTCAAAATTTAATTCAAAGATAAGTACTAAACCAAATTGCATGATTCCAATTTTATTAGAAAGGTATTGAAAATATCTAATCGTTACCGTTGGATTCAAACCATTTGAAGTTGTAGATAACATATAGTAAAAATAACAATATAGAGACTTTTACCACTTCAAACATTTTTATAAAATCAACCACAAATGCTTTTGAGTTGATTTCAACTCTAAAAAATCACATTTGCCATGCTCTACTAGAATATATAAAAAGATTTGGTTTTATAGATATTAAACATGGACTAGTATTAAAAGAATGCTATATAGGCATTTCTAGTCACTTTAATATTGTTAAATAGTAATATTAAATCTTGTAATACATGACCACCCTTTTAAATCACATTCCCAAGTATTGGAATATGTGGTGATGAAATGTGTCAATATGATCCCATATTTTAATTGGAGAATATTAAATCTTAAGTATTTTCAACGAATAGAATTTACTTTTTCCAAATATGATAAATAAGAATGTGCCATTATTTCATGTGATGATTGAGATGATGCTGGATCATCTAGTGTGAGCCCTTGTGTGTTAAATAGAAGTAGGTAAGTGTTGTTTGGTGATTGTGAACCTTGTGTGTATTTATAGACGCTAGTACCGACCCGGGCTACGACGAGGAGGAATACTTTGAGGAAGAAGAAGAGAACTTCAACGACTGCACCCAACAAGGCAAGCCCACTATGCAAACTAGCCATGCAAGCTTAGCAATGCAAGCTGACTTGTGCAAATACCTTATGCAAACTTTTGAGATGCAACTTTACCAATTCCTAGTTTTACTACAAGCTTTGCTTTTACCCTTTTCCAAAGTTTCTTACCTAGTTAATGAATGGTGATTAGTGGAAAATAGGATGGATGCTATCAAGAGCATTAGAACTAGGCTTGGGTAACTGTTGGAAATATGCCCTAGACACAAATAGTAGCAAGGACTATTATCATATTTCATATAGTTTGTGATTAAGTTTTATATCATGCTATAACTATATTGAGTGGAAACATCAATACACGTGTGATATACAAACAACCAGGGGTTCCCAGTGGAACTCTAGTCACTGGTTCATTGGTCAACGGATGATCATGTTTCCTGATCATGTGGCATTGATGCCAGTTGGAAATGGAGTCATCTCATTTCGAGAATGAGATGGTGAACCAATACCCAACCTAAACATCGTGACCCGATCATGTCACGAAGTTCAAGTTATGATGATTAGAAATGGATCCTCATAGACTATTCCTTAGACCATGAGGCTATATCAATCATTGTTTCCCGAGAGTGCTTTGATAGGATCAAGCGCCACTTGGTAATACAGTGTTTATAAAGATGTGTTCAGGTACTCAGAGGAAACCGTTGAGGCAATATATGTCAAGAGCGGGATTTGTCCGTCCATGTGACGAGAAGATACTCGAAGGTCCCACTCGGAGAAGTTATATCCAATAGCTGCGCAGCGTGTGATTTGATCACAGGGATATCACTTGTCGGAACGAGTCAAGTAGTGTTGTTCGGTAACAAGATTGAACACGACATGGTGATGTCATTGATCATATCTCGGGAAATGCAAGTATCAGGAGACAAAGGGAATAAGACACAACTGTCCCGGTTCAAACAACAAAAGGTCTTCGTGGAACACACAGGGGTCACATGGCCATCCAGGCCCCTCTGTCGATCATTGGTGCGGGAGTGTCCCGACCATGTCTGGAGTGTTCCAGAACCGTGGGGTATCACGCTTAAGGGCTTGATGATGCTTAGAGAGTGTTTATAGGATCGGTAGAATCACCGAAGAGTTGTAGAGAGAAAACTGGAAGGGTTTCGGTAAGTCCGGAGGATGTCCGGAGTGGAGGTGGAAGGTGTTCCATAGCCACGGAGATTGAAAAATATGTGAATGAATGTTAAATGTTGATTTAATCATTTATTCATAGTTATTTAATAAAGAGAAAATCAATTTTAAATGGTCAAAGGCTTAATGGGCCAATTTCCGGAGGGAGAGGGCCCATTAGGGGAAAGGAGAGAGGGAGAAGGGGCAAGTGGGCTGGCCTAGCCCCCCGCGCGGGGCCCACTAGGGTGGCCGGCGGCCACCCCTCCTCCCTCCTCTCCTTTAGTCCCATCCCGGGACTTTGAGGGAGGTAGTACCTCCCCTCCTCCTATATATAGTGGGGGTATTTGGCCAGATAAATACACGAATAATCAATAAAGGTCTTCTCACTTTTGGGAGGACCTCTAATTGATATTTTCTTCCTCCCCCTCTCTCTCTCTCGTGACCGTGGTCCCAAGTCTGGACTGCGCGAGCGAGAGACATCTTCACCGCAGAGCGCCGTCGTGCTGCGGGATTCGGATCCGGGAGCTCTACTTCCGCAACTGCTGCTGGATCAGGGAAGCGGGAGTCATCATCAGGCACCAGACGTGTGTAACTCCCCGCGAGGTGTCGCACTTGAGGCACTCAAGTCGTTGGAGCAAAGGGAGCGCAAGGACTTCATCACGACCTCGAGGTTGGCTTCGGCTTGTCTACATCAACCACGCTCTCCTGAGCATTGACAACGCTTTTCGTTCCTCAAGGGTAAGTTCGTGAAAATCCCCTCCCGTTACTGTATTACTAATAGATAGGTCCTGGTAGCTTCAGGGGTTCAGGGGCG
This sequence comes from Avena insularis, assembly GCA_023614405.1. Classification (NCBI taxonomy): domain Eukaryota; kingdom Viridiplantae; phylum Streptophyta; class Magnoliopsida; order Poales; family Poaceae; genus Avena; species Avena insularis. Next base: position 206,737,014 of record CM042694.1, read on the forward strand.
TAGAGTAAAAATTTATTGTTTTCATACGCGGAACCCCTATAGTGGTATCAGAGCTAGATCTATGCATAGTAATGCTAGTACGGGTAGAACACACGAGACGTAGCGTGTGGGCGTTGATCTTTTAGTTGTTACCCTCCCACGTGTACTTGTGCATACCGCAGTAATGCTTGATGAAGCGGCCCCCAACCGACTTTACGCGTTCATTCGCGAGACTGGTCCACGCTTGACATACGGCTTGTACCGTATAAAGTGGCTTAGGGGGGTGTCTGTCTCTCTCGCATTAGTTGGTATGCCATTTGCAACGGAGGGCCCCGAAAGGGGTGTAGTAGAGACAACTACTTGATCAACGTTGTGCTGAAAGTTTGTAGGTAAGAACGGTTCTTGTACGAAAGCCCATTCAGCCACGTAAAACATGCAAAGATAAAGTAGAGGCGTCTAACTTTGTTTTGCAGGGGGAGCGTTGCTTTGTGATATGGTTGTGGCAAAGGTAAAGTGATTACCTTTTGTTTCATAGTAGTAGATAGTCACGGAGGTGACAAACTACCACGCCGGAATGACACCGATACCCTGGTGTCTACGGTGCCGGAACCCTGGCGCTAGAATCCGGTGACGACGGATGGAGATCACGACGTGAAGGACCATATCACATAGCATTTACATTCAATGTTATTGTTTGTATGTCTTATTGTGTGCTAGTATTAGATACTCGACTATAGCCTAATAAGATGATCCCTGCTAAAATTACCAACGATTGTGTTTCCCCTTAGTGTGCACTTCCAAGAAAGTTCTTCGGTATGAGGCAGGCCGTGATGATCGGGTGTGTAACATCCCAAAACTTCAATCCAAGCTTATCAAGATCAAATCATCCAAAATTGGGGTTAACAAAAACTTTTTTAAATTTAAAAGGAAAGCATTCATATATGTGTGCATTTAATTTAGGAGTTGTTTGAATTGCCATGATTGATTGATCCAATGCTTGTAAAATGTTTCTTAGGTTATTTAAACATCATCTACATCATTCCCAAACTTTTCCTAAAGAAAATCAAATCAAAAAGAATTAAAATGAAAGAATGGTCATTTTGACAAATTTAACTCTCATGCCTACTTTGGCTATTCCTAGTACTCAATTCTTAACAGAAACAATTCTTGATCTTTGCACCCCTTGCTAGTACACATAATGAGGTACCAAGGCCCACCTTTTGATCTACTAAAAATATTCTGTAAACTATTTTAAATGACAGTTTAAAATTGAATCTAATGCATATGCATAGATCACCCCTATTTCAAAAACCATCTAATTGAGCACCATTTTCAAAACCCTTGCAACCAGAGACTACCTAGCACTAGTGGAGATCACCCAAAATTTTTGAACTCAAAATTCAAAACTTTTTCTCTTGCGGCCATTTCATCAAACACTTGGCAGGCAGATTTCAAACTAAACAAATTTCACTATTTTAAATAGTGTTCTGGCCAAACTTGTTCCCCAACTTGCCACCAAAACCTCTCCACTACTCCCCCTAACCCCTCTCTAGCCTAGCCACCCGCTGTGCCAAGACCAAATGGTCATGGCCATTAAGGCCGAGCCCCACACCCTAACACCCCACACGGGCGAAAAAGAGCCACCCCCGCCAAAGGCCATCCACCGTGTCCTGGAGATAGCCCGTGGTCCACCACCACCGCCCAACCAGTCCCAGCCCAAGGACAGCGACCAGAACAACCAGGAACCGCCGCGCCCCGAGCCTGTCGACCAAGCCGACGCTGCCCGCAGAGCGCGCACTGTCCCCGCTTGCACCGACCGCCCCTTGGCACCAGCCCGCACCCACCGCTCCGCCTCGACCTGGAGAACACCCCAGACACCTCCGTTCGCAGCCCAAAGCCCCACAGCCACCGCTCGCCGTGGACACCGCCGCTTCGGCCGCGTAGAGCGCCACCTCGCCCCGACCGCATGCCACCGCCCCTACGGCCGCATTGAAGCACTAGAGCACCACCCGGGAACCGCCCACCAATCGCAATCCCCAGCCATGCCGCTAGCTCGCCGTAGCCTTGTCGCCACCGTCGACCGCCCATCCTGCTCGGTCTCAACGTCGAGCCTATAAAAGGAGCCCTCCCCAGCACCAAAGACCCACACCATTCCACTCCCCTCACCTCTCTGAACCTCACCCACCTCTCGCCGGAGCCAGTGGAGCAGCAGTTCGCCGGAATTGGAGCCGGAGCCGCCGCCTCTGGAGAAGAAGGGTGCCGTTGATTCCGGCCACCCCAAGCTCCGCCACGACCACGCCTCGCCTCGCCGTCATCTTCCACTTTGTTCGCTCAAGACGCCGACCTGCTGGAGCCTGCACGCCCTAGTAGACCCCCACCGAGCCGCTAGGGTTCGAGTCACGGCGACACTGTCGTTGACGACGACCCCTCACCGTAGATCTAGCCTCTAATCGCATGTCAGCGTACCGTTTCGCGTTTTAAGTGCCGCTGACAAGTGGACCCCTCCTGTCAGCTGAGACCCACGCCGCGTAGCGCCACTGGGCCGGCCCATTTCCTTTCCCGCGCAAGCCCGTAGATTCAAATCTGGATTTTTCTTTTTAGTTAGAATATAGTTTCTATCCAGTGTTTCAAAATTCAATTCTGAGAGTTTGACAAATCAAAATTACATGAAACTAATTTTGTCTGAAAGGTATTGAAATGCTCTATCCAAGCCCGTTGGATTTAATTCAATTAGAGTGATAGATTTCTCCTAATAAAAATAAGAAGACAGAAGCTTTTGCAACTTGAAACATTTTTATAAAATCAACCAAGTTAGCTTTTGAGTTGATTCCAACTCTCAAAAATCACATTTCATCATATCTATCCAAGTATGTAATAATATTAAGGTTTACAGGCAGTGACTTTGGACTAGTACCAAAATAATGCTATATAGGCATTTCTAGTCACTTTAAATCATTAAATAATAAACTTAAACCAAAGTAATATTGATCCAACCTTTAAATCTCATTCCCACATGTTAGAATATGTGGTGAGGACATGTGTCTACATGATCCCATATTTTGGTGGTGAATATTAAATTTTAGTTAATTTTTCAATGAGTAGAAATTACTTTTCCAAAATAAAAAGGTTGAAACTATTGAATTAAACTTGTGATGTTTGGGATGATAATAGATCATCAATTGTGTGGTTTAGAATACTACTTAGCCTAGCTAAGTATTGTTTGGTGATTGTGCACTCCCTATGTATTTCTAGACGATAGTACCGAACAAGCCTTCGAGGAGGAGGAGTTCTACCAAGAAGAAGAAGAAGAAAACTTCAACCACTGCACCAACCAAGGCAAGCTATTAATGGCAAGCTAACCCTTGCAAACATGCTTTAGTAAGATATTGTTAGCAAGCTAGAATAAAACTAGATGGTTTAGTAAAGATGCCTTAAGCATACTTTGATCACACCCCTTTAACTATTAGTACCCCAAGTCTTATTGACAAGTTTTACCCCCTTAGTTTACACAAAGTTCTTTAATTAATTTTGAAGGTAGCATAAAGAGTATAAAACTTGACCTACTTAGAAACCTTTAGATGTCATTCTATGGCATGAGATTGATCCCATCTTTCCACCTTAGTGAACACTCTTAACTTAGTATTTTAGAATAGCTCAAAAACTTGAGTCACTTTAGATGGGAACACTTGGTGAAAATGAGTTATGAAAACCTTGGAATGATGAGTCATTCTATTGAGATGTTTTGACATGTGTTGAGAAACACAATGGGTTTATGATGATGAAAATGATAAGGCATGAGCCTTAACCCTTTTATAAAACTGATAGTTGGATTCGGATGCGATACCATTCCAAATTTACCGTACAGCCATATTACCTGAATTGGGTAAGGCTTAGCTGGAAATTTATATGCATTAGTATTAGTTCCCTCACGGGAGAGGTTTGAGCTGAGGCTACCTCTCAATGATGTCCACCTATGCAGTGCCCAAGATGACTGATGGTCATGGTTGGGAGGCCATGCTCATAGGAGAGGTGCTTGTACTAGGGTGTGTAAAGGGAAGGTTATGTTTGATTATCTGCATACTAAGTATGATGATTCAGGGTTATCCCTGACAGATGTATCGAATCTTGTGGTGAAAGTGTACCACCTCTGTAGAGTGTCAAACTATTCGAATAGCCGCGTCCACGGTTATGGACAGTTGGAATGGCCATACTATTTCGTTGTCAGATGTTTTCTAAATAACCTGAAATGAATGATGAACCTTGACTTGACCACAACAGGGTTGTGTTAATGATAATAGCTTCCCAAATTAAGTGATTCTAGAACTTTACTTTATCTTTTCTTGCTTTAGAACTCAGCTTAGGTTTCAAACTTAACTTGATAGTTATTCTTTAAATTCAGCACTTTAACTTAGAATTATAACCCTTGTTAGTAGTAGTTTGCGAGTACTTAAAGAGTACTCATGGCTTTTGTCCCTGGCTATTATCATGGCCAGACTATGAAGGAGATTATCAAGAGGATGGTCAGCAGGACGGCTATGATAACTAGGACTATCTTCCTTCGTCAGCATTGCCTGTGCCCCTGAAGATGGACCCCATCGCTATGCTATCATTTATTTCCGCTGCTTGTTGTATTAAAGACTGGATCATGAGATCCTTATTTGTGTAAAACCTTATGTATGGTTTGTAATGGATGATGTACTGTGATATCCAATCTATTATGTCTCGCAAAAATGGTAATCCTAGGATTGCGAGGTATGGCATAACGGGCATCTGGGATTAAAAATCCGGGTGTTGACAAGTTGGTATCAGAGCCATCCTGACCATAGGAGACCCTAGTAGAATGGACGTCCAAACCAAAAACTTAGCTTCAAAACCAAAGTGAGTATTTATGAAAAACTATTTCCCCTCTTACCCTTGTGAACTCATTCTTTCTCAAAAATACATGTTCCTCAAAATTCTTACATTACTACTTAAAATTTGACACACTTGATCACTTCACTAACTTCCTCATCCTAAATTCTTGTAGATGGAGACTCAGTTCAGCAAGTTTTACCAGTGGGGAAACGGAGGTCAGCTGATCTTCGAGAGGGATCTGGATTCACTGTCAGAGTTACTAGGACGCCCGCATCCGGAGTTTCTTTGAGCTCAACTTCCAGGACCCCCAGGAGGAGACCTACAATGGCTAGTCACCGCAGATCTTCGAGGAACCATTGAAGCACCAACTTCCGGGAGAATTCAGTTCTCTGTGAGAGAGAACAACTGGCTAGATGGATTAGCCAGGGCAATGCACGAAGCTCTCGCACGTCTATGTGCCCTCAGCGTCAACAAGATTCAAGGCACCCGTTTTTCCCACTATGCAAGACGTGACTTCATGGGAATGCGGATGGAGATGCTAAGTCACCCAGAGTTGAGGCGTCAAGTGGAGAACTGGACAATGCCAGAGAGTTAGCCAACCAGAACCGTGCCATCGCCGACCAGAAGGCCCAGACTTTCACACTGCTCGTCCAAGATCGCTAGTCTCTTCGTCGCCAGCGTGCAAAGAAGGATCGCACCATCGCCCGTCTTTGCAAGAAGGTGGACGACCTCGAGAAGACCATCAAGGAGCAGGAAGCTCAGCTTGCCGCCAAGGAAGAAGATGATGAGGGAGAAGACATCCAGGGAGATATGGATTCTTACCTTAGCAACGATGACGATTTTCTGGCAGAGGATGCTGTGGACTTCTACACTGATGATGAAGACTCCGACTTCATCGACGATGAGTAGATGCACTAGAGCACTGTTGTAGCATGAGATGTATCATCTCATTGTATCGTAGCTTGCAGAATGGTTCTTAAAACCATCTGTTTTCCCCTGTGCTTGTTGTGGTGTGTGTTGTATCGTGTGCTTGCTTGCATGAATGAAAAAGAAGTTAGTTGAAAAACCTGAGTCTAACTCAAAGTTGTAGCTTTGAAAACCCAAAACCATGAACCTTAGAATTTCCCTCTTACCCCTATATCTATCTCAATCTTCAGATGACTCGTGGAAACCAAGGAGGGAGCAGCTCATCGCAGGACCCAATGCTGTAGATCTTGCAGAATCTCATCGCAAACCATGAAGCAAGCAGGGCCGAGCGTCAAGCAAACTTAGCAACATTGCAGCAGATCGCCCAAATGGCTCTCAACAACCAAGGACATGGAAATCAGGATCACCATGGATCTAAACTCAAAATTTTTCAGAACACCAATCCCCCAATATTCAACCAATCTAAAAACCCATTAGATGCTGATGACTGGTTATAGACCATGGAAAACAACCTCGAAGTTGCAGGAGTTGAGGAGAATGAGAAAGTTCTCTTCGCCACCCACTATCTGGCGGGAGATGCAAGAGCTTGGTGGAATAGCATCCGCAATATGAACCATGGCCAGGTGATGACCTAGGAAGCATTCAAGGTAATGTTCAGCCGCACCCACGTGCCGCAAGGTCTTGTCAACAGGATGAGAGATGAATTCCGTGAACTGAAGCAAGGAAGATTGACTGTAGCAGAGTACCGTGACAAATTCTTGTCACTTGCCAGATATGCACCAGATGAGATCAACACGGAGGCCAAGAAGAAAGAGAGATTCTTAAACGGACTGCATGATGAGATGCATCGTCTCGCCAACATCCGTTTCCAGGATCTCGAAGAGCTAGTCGACTCTGCCATTCAGATGGAAGGGAAGATTAACCAGGCAAACGACAACCGCAAGCGTCGTATGATGCAGCAGTCTGGATCCAGTAGTCACCAGAAGTACCGTCCCAACCCCTCACCAGGATATGCACCAAGGAACAACCGACCCCCAAATTCTCGCCCAAGCTACCCCAACCGTAGCGGAGGAAATGTGAAGCCCGGAGGAAACAATCACAACTCCGGCAACGCCAACAACTTCAACCGTGCCCCTCCCAAGAGCAACAACAACAACACTGCCCCCAGAACTGGCAGCAATGCTGTACCTGTCGCAGTCAAGGACAAGTCCCAGATCACTTGTTTCGAGTGTGGAGTGAAGGGTCACTACTCCAATGAGTGTCCCAAGAAGACTGCCGCCAATGCCCCTGTGAATGCCCCAGCTCAGCAACAGCATCGTGTTCAACCAGGAAGGAGATTTGCCCCAGGGAACCCGCACAACCGCAACGGTCGTCTCTTCCACATGAACGCAGAAGAAGCCCAGGAAGCACCAGATGTAGTGCTGGGTATGTTTTCTGTCAACTCAGTTTTAGCAAGAGTATTGTTTGATTCTGGAGCATCGCATTCATTTGTCACCGAAGAATTTGTATGCACTAGTAAGATTCGTCCAACCAACCTGAAGCATGTCATGATAGTTCAAATCCCCGGTTCAGCCACAAAAGCTAGAAAAAATTGCAAAGCTGTACCTATCAGAATACATGGGATAGATTTTTATGCCAACCTAATTGTACTTGGAACCAAAGGATTGGAAGTAGTACTAGGTATGGACTGGATGTCAAGGCATAAAGGACTGATAGACTGTGCTAAGAAAGCCATCACCATGACCAGTAGTTCCGGAGTAACAGTAGAACATATCTCTGAAACCTTACCCCGTCAATTCAAATGCAACAAAAGTGTAGCCCTGCCTACCATTGACCAAGTCAGAGTAGTCTGTGAATACCCCGACGTATTCCTAGATGAATTGCCAAGTATGCCCCCGGATAGGGATATAGAGTTCATTATCGAACTAATCCCCAGAACCAGACCTATAGCCCAGAGACCCTATATCATGAACCCCTCAGAGTTAGTAGAACTGAAGAAGCAGTTGGCTGCCATGTTAGCAACATGCTTGATTCAGCCAAGTGCATCGCCATGGAGATCACCAGTGTTATTCGTCGACAAGAAGGATGGAGGCAACCGTCTGTGTACAGACTACAGAAAGTTGAATGATGTCACCATCAAGAACAAGTACCCCTTGCCAAAGATAGAGGATATATTTGATCAGTTGACTGGAGCTCAGGTATTCTCAAAGATTGATCTTAGGACTGGTTATCACCAACTTAAGATTCGTGCAACGGATATTCCGAAGACCGCCTTTACTACTCGCTATGGTTTATATGAGTATACGGTTATGTCTTTTGGATTAACCAATGCCCCTGCTTATTTCATGAATCTCATGAATAAGATCTTTATGAATTTCCTAGATAAGTTTGTAGTTGTGTTTATCGACGACATCCTTATCTACTCCAAGTCAGAAGAAGAGCATGAGCAACATCTGAGAATCATCCTAGAAACCCTGAGAGAGCATCAGTTATATGCCAAGTTCAGCAAGTGTGAGTTTTGGCTGAAAGAAGTAGGATTCCTAGGACATATTGTGTCTGCCGGAGGAGTCTCTGTTGATCCCACCAAGATCAAAGATGTCGAAGAATGGGAAGCCCAACCAATCAAACCCAAGTTCGTTCATTTCTCGGATTAGCGGGATATTACCGCAAGTTCGTAGAAGGATTCTCGAGCATAGCCCGACCAATGACCCAATTGTTGAAGAAGGACAAGAAGTTTGAATGGACAGACAAGTGTGAAGCCAGTTTCCAGGAGCTGAAGAAGAGATTGATATCAGCCCCAATTTTGATCATGCCCGACATCAAGAAGCCGTTTGATGTGTATTGTGATGCATCCAAGATTGGTCTAGGATGTGTATTGATGCAAGAAGGCAAAGTCATCGCGTATCTGTCTCGACAACTGAAGCAGCATGAGGAGAACTATCCGACCCATGATATTGAGCTAGCAGCCGTGGTTCTAGCATTGAAGACATGGCGTCATTATCTGATGGGTAATCGTTGTGAGATTTACTCGGACCATAAGAGCTTGAAGTATATCTTCACCCAGAAGGAGCTGAATATGAGGCAAAGAAGATGGATAGAGTTAATCAAGGATTATGACCTTGACATTCACTATCACCCCGGCAAAGCCAATGTGGTAGCGGATGCTCTTAGCAGATTGCCGTGTAGGCTAAACACCATGATCAAAGAGAAGCAACCAAGTTTGTATGAGGAGTTGGAGCAGTTCAGGACTGAGTTAGTTAGCAAAGGATTCCTAGCTAGCATTGAACTTCAACCCACTTTGATTAGCCAAATCAAGGAAGCCCAGAAGGGGAATGAAAGTATCGACGGAATCAAACGTCGTATTGGTCTGCAAAAAGTACCGGATTCACCGAAGACGAAGAAGGTGTACTGTGGTACAAGGACGATCGTGTGCCAAGAGATTCGAGTGAAGGAAATTATCATGAAGGAAGCTCATGATACTCTTTATTCTATCCACCGGAGGAACAAAGATGTATCGATTTGAAAGAGCAATTTTGGTGGCACAAGATGAAGAGAGAGATCGGAAGCTACATCGCCAAATGTGACATCATCAAAGAGTCAGCGAGCATCGAGACCTGCAGGATTGTTGCAACCATTGCAGATTCCGGAATGGAAATGGGATTCTGTCGGAATGGACTTTATCACCGGTTTACCTACTTCTAGTAGGGGAAATGACTCAATCTGGGTCATAGTTGATAGACTATCCAAGGTATCACACTTCATACTAGTCAAGACAACCTACCAGAGTGCAAAACTAGCAGAACTGTACATTGCTAGGATTGTTAGTCTGCATGGAACCCCCAAGACCATCGTATCAGATCAAGGAACCCAGTTTACTTCAAGATTTTGGCAGAAAGTTTAGGAAGGATTAGGAACCAAGTTGAACTTCAGTACCGCGTATCACCCGCAAACAGATGGACAGACTGAGAGAGTCAACCAGATCTTGGAGGATATGCTTAGAGCTTGTGTGTTGGAATACAGATCAAAATAAGAAGACTGCCTGCCCTTCGCAGAATTCTCATATAACAACAGTTATCAAGCTAGTTTGCAGATGGCACCATTTGAATTCATATACGGAAGAAAGTGTCGTACCCCTTTGAATTGGTCGCAACTGGAGAGAGTCAGATCTTTGGACCCGACATTCTCCGAGAAGCAGAAGAGAAAGTTCACAAAGTTCGTGAGCACCTCAAGACCGCCCAATCCAGACAGAAGAGCTATGCTGACAAGAGAAGGAGAGACCTGACTTTCAATGTCGGAGATTTCGTATATCTCAAGGTTTCACCCTTGAAGGAAACCTAACGCTTTAGTCTGAAGGGAAAGTTAGCTCCCAGATATATCGGACCTTTCAAGATTCTGAACTGCCGAGGAGAAGTATCGTATCAGCTAGAATAGCCTGAAGAGATGTCAGCCATCCACAATGTGTTCCATATCTCGTTACTTCGCAAATGCTTGGAAGTGCCTGAGAAGACTGAAGTTTTCAAGAATATCGATCACAGAGCAGTGGAAATCAACAATGACCTGACCTATTGGGAAGTACCCATCCGCATCTTAGAAGAAGCCTACAGAACCACCAGGACCAGGAGTATCAAGTTTCTCAAGATTCAGTGGAGCAACCATACTGAGGAGGAAGCCACTTGGGAGCGCGAGGATTACATTAGGACAGAGTTCCTAGATTTCTTTAGTTCCTAGTTTTCTTTGTAAATCTCGGGACGAGATTTTGTTTAAGGGGGGAAGGTTTGTAACATCCCAAAACTTCAATCCAAGCTTATCAAGATCAAATCATCCAAAATTGGGGTTAACAAAAACTTTTCTAAATTTAAAAGGAAAGCATTCATATATGTGTGCATTTAATTTAGGAGTTGTTTGAATTGCCATGATTGATTGATCCAATGCTTGTAAAATGTTTCTTAGGTGATTTAAACATCATCTACATCATTCCCAAACTTTTCCTAAAGAAAATCAAATAAAAAAGAATTAAAATGAAAGAATGGTCATTTTGACAAATTTAACTCTGATGCCTACTTTGGCTATTCCTAGTACTCAATTCTTAACAGAAACAATTCTTGATCTTTGCACCCCTTGCTAGTACAAATAATGAGGTACCAAGGCCCACCTTTTGATCTACTAAAAACATTCTGTAAACTATTTTAAATGACAGTTTAAAATTGAATCTAATGCATATGCATAGATCACCCCTATTTCAAAAACCATCAAATTGAGAACCATTTTCAAAACCCTTGCAACCAGAGACTACCTAGCACTAGTGGAGATCACCAAAAAATTTTGAACTCAAAATTCAAAACTTTTTCTCTTGTGGCCATTTCATCAAACACTTGGCAGGCAGATTTCAAACTAAACAAATTTCACTATTTTAAATAGTGTTCTGGCCAAACTTGTTCCCCAACTTGCCACCAAAACCTCTCCACTACTCCCCCTAACCCCTCTCTAGCCTAGCCACCCATGCCAAGACCAAATGGTCATGGCCATTAAGGCCGAGCCCCCACTTGGGCACCCCACCGGCGACAGCAAGCCACAGCCGCCGCCAGCGCCATCCACCGTGTCCTGGAGATAGCCCGTGGTCCACCTCCACCGCCCAACCAGTACTAGCCCAAGTACAGCGACCAGAACGACCAGGAAACCGCGCACAGCAGGCTCATCGACCATGCCGCCCAGCAGGCGTGCCGTCCCTTCGCACCGACCGCCCCTTGGCACCAGCCCGCACCCACCGCTCCGCCTCGACCTGGAGAACACCCCAGACACCTCCGTTCGCCGCCCAAAGCCCCACAGCCACCGCTCGCCGTGGACATCGCCGCTTCGGCCGCGCAGAGCGCCACCTCACCCCGACCGCATGCCACCGCCCCTACGGCCGTATTGAAGCACTAGAGCACCGCCCGGGAACCGCCCACTGATCGCAATCCCCAGCCATGCCGCTAGCTCGGCGTAGCCTTGTCGCCACCGTCGACCGCCCATCCCACTCGGTCTTAACGTCGAGCCTATAAAAGGAGCCCTCCCCAGCACCAAAGACTCACACCATTCCACTCCCCTCACCTCTCTGAACCTCACCCACCTCTCACCGGAGCCAGTGGAGCAGCAGTTTGCCGGAATTGGAGCCGGAGCCGCCGCCTCTGGAGAAGAAGGGTGCCGTTGATTCCGGCCACCCCAAGCTCCACCGCGACCACGCCTCGCCTTGCCGTCGTCTTCCACTTTGTTCGCCCGTATCGCCGACCCCGCTGGAGCCCTGGTACGCCCCCAGTAGACCCCCACCGAGCCGCTAGGGTTCGAGCTCACGGCGACACTGACTGTCGTCGACGACCCTCAGTAGAGAGCTAGCCTCTAATCGCATGGCCCATTGCTTTTAAGCACCAGCAGTAGGCCCATTTCCTTTCCCGCGCAAGCCCGTAGATTCAAATTTGGATTTTTCTTTTTAGTTAGAATATAGTTTCTGTCCAATGTTTCAAAATTCAATTCTGAGAGTTTGACAAATCCAAATTACATGAAACTAATTTATTCTGAAAGGTATTGAAATGTTCTATCCAAGCCCGTTGGATTTAATTCAATTAGAGTGATAGATTTCTCCTAATAAAAATAAGAAGACAGAAGCTTTTGCAACTTGAAACATTTTTATAAAATCAACCAAGTTAGCTTTTGAGTTGATTCCAACTCTAAAAAATCACATTTCATCATATCTATCCAAATATGTAATAATATTAAGGTTTACAGGCAGTGACTTTGGACTAGTACCAAAATAATGCTATATAGGCATTTCTAGTCACTTTAAATCATTAAATAATAAACTTAAACCAAAGTAATATTGATCCAACCTTTAAATCTCATTCCCACATGTTAGAATATGTGGTGAGGACATGTGTCTACATGATCCCATATTTTGGTGGTGAATATTAAATTTTAGTTAATTTTTCAATGAGTAGAAATTACTTTTCCAAAATAAAAAGGTTGAAACTATTGAATTAAACTTGTGATGTTTGGGATGATAATAGATCATCAATTGTGTGGTTTAGAATACTACTTAGCCTAGATAAGTATTGTCTGGTGATTGTGCACTCCCTATGTATTTCTAGACGATAGTACCGAACAAGCCTTCGAGGAGGAGGAGTTCTACCAAGAAGAAGAAGAAGAAAACTTCAACCACTGCACCAACCAAGGCAAGCTATTAATGGCAAGCTAACCCTTGCAAACATGCTTTAGTAAGATATTGTTAGCAAGCTAGAATAAAACTAGATGGTTTAGTAAAGATGCCTTAAGCATACTTTGATCACACCCCTTTAACTATTAGTACCCCAAGTCTTATTGACAAGTTTTACCCCCTTAGTTTACACAAAGTTCTTTAATTAATTTTGAAGGTAGCATAAAGAGTATAAAACTTGACCTACTTAGAAACCTTTAGATGTCATTCTATGGCATGAGATTGATCCCATCTTTCCACCTTAGTGAACACTCTTAACTTAGTATTTTAGAATAGCTCAAAAACTTGAGTCACTTTAGATGGGAACACTTGGTGAAAATGAGTTATGAAAACCTTGGAATGATGAGTCATTCTATTGAGATGTTTTGACATGTGTTGAGAAACACAATGGGTTTATGATGATGAAAATGATAAGGCATGAGCCTTAACCCTTTTATAAAACTGATAGTTGGATTCGGATGCGATACCATTCCAAATTTACCGTACAACCACATTACCTGAATTGGGTAAGGCTTAGCTGGAAATTTATATGCATTAGTATTAGTTCCCTCACGGGAGAGGTTTGAGCTGAGGCTACCTCTCAATGATGTCCACCTATGCAGTGCCCAATATGACTGATGGTCATGGTTGGGAGGCCATGCTCATAGGAGAGGTGCTTGTACTAGGGTGTGTAAAGGGAAGGTTATGTTTGATTATCTACATACTAAGTATGATGATTCAGGGTTATCCCTGACAGATGTATCGAATCTTGTGGTGAAAGTGTACCATCTCTGTAGAGTGTCAAACTATTCGAATAGCCGCATCCGTGGTTATGGACAGTTGGAATGGCCATACTGTTTCGTTGTCAGATGTTTTCTAAATAACCTGAAATGAATGATGAACCTTGACTTGACCACAACAGGGTTGTGTTAATGATAATAGCTTCCCATCTTAAGTGATTCTAGAACTTTACTTTATCTTTTCTTGCTTCAGAACTCAGCCTAGGTTTCAAACTTAACTTGATAGTTATTCTTTAAATTCAGCACTTTAACTTAGAATTATAACCCTTGTTAGTAGTAGTTTGCGAGTACTTAAAGAGTACTCATGGCTTTTGTCCCTGGCTATTATCATGGCCAGACTATGAAGGAGATTATCAAGAGGATGGTCAGCAGGACAGCTATGATAACTAGGACTATCTTCCTTCGTCAGCATTGCCTGTGCCCCTGAAGATGGACCTCACCGCTACGCTATCGTTTATTTCCGCTGCTTGTTGTATTAAAGACTTGATCATGAGATCCTTATTTGTGTAAAACCTTATGTATGGTTTGTAATGGATGATGTAATGTGATATCCAATCTATTATGTCTCGCAAAAATGGTAATCCTGGGATTGCGTGGTATGGCATAACGGGCATCTAGGATTAAAAATCCGGGTGTTGACAGGGTGTCAGACATATCTATGTTCGCATACAGTGGGTGTAAGCCATGTTGCACAGCAAATACACTAAGGTCGAGTTGGCGAGCCTAGCATGTGCAGACATGGCCTCGGAACATAGATGCTCGAAAGATCGAGCACGAGTCGCATGAATGATGTGACCGACGTTTAGCGTCCACCCTTGAACCCACATTGATGGCCGTAATGATCGGGGGAGATGTGGCTGATAGGGGTCGTGTTATCACTAGGAACCCTTCTGGGGATAGGTGTTTTTGAGTGGAGTTATTATTAACTCATTTAATTATAAACTTAGTCTAAATTCTTTTTTCAATTATAAATGTAGAAAATGGTTCTCCCCGAGATTACCTTCCCTGTCGACAATTGGTTAAAAGGAGAAAAGCTCAAGTTAGATGGATCCAACTTTTCTGCATGGGTCATACGCCTGTTTGATCTCCTTGGTGAGAACAATGTAGCTGACTACATGACCTGCGAGATGTATTTGGAGCCACCCTATTCTCATGAAACCCAGGAGCAGCGGGATCTACGCTGCCGTCATCGTGTGATGGCCACATTCATATCAGTGACGATGCGCCTTGGAATGGAGGATGGGCTATGGCCAATGGTGGGAAGTCTTAAACCCCGAGTGGTCATGGCACATATGAGATCGCTTTTCGTGGAACAAGTGCGCATGTGGGAGTATGAGCTGATGGGGGACTTCCTCTCCATAAAGATGGAGGAGGGCTCCTCACTAGACGAGCACTTATTGAGCATATACGATGCATACATGAGTTTGGCATACTACCTGGACAACTGGTTCTCAAGCTCTTTTGCGATGGGAGTTGTGCTGCGGTCGCTTCCACCAAGCTTCCAGGCACAGGCCAGGATCTGCATTATGAGAGGTGACACGGACACACTAGATTTCCTCGAGTTCATATCGCATTTCAGAAATGTGGTGGATGAACCCGACGTTGCTAGAGGTCATCAATGACAAAGGTATATATTTGATATACAGTTTTATAAATGTTATAATCTTGCAAACACATTTGCAGTGTTAAGTATATCTGATCCTTGTTCTGTTTTGCTGAAAACAGGTCCTTCTGCATGAGAGGTGCTTGCTGGAGAGGAGGTGATGTTGCGTGTTGATGGCGAGCATGATGATGATGGCCGACGACACTCTCCCTCGACATTTATCATTTAGTTTGTGTTTTAGTATGATTATTGTAATCAAGAGATTGTGAACTTCTTTAGTGTGTCTCACACTTTGTGAGACGGTTATTCATATGAGTTTGTAACAAACAGTTGTTCTGCTTTTATGAATGATTTCTATTCGTGTTCATATCTTGTTTGATTATGTTTGAATTATCCTTGTTTTTTGAAACTAATTGATAATGCATGAACATTTGTAAAACATTATAAATGCCTTAAAATACCCAATTTAATGATATATTCATTAATGAATGAAACCATTGTTTAAATTCAAAGTTATGTGATAATATGTGAAAGTCATTCGATTTCTTGTCACATATAAATCATGCCTAAGTTCGGCAAAATAATTTGAACACCGTGTATTACTTGAATACAAAGTTTTTAAGGAATTGTTAAAAGTTAATACATACTCGATGTATTGTGTTTTAACGAAAATGGTAATTATCATTAATTGATTGTTTAAATGTGTAAAGTAGTTTACCAAAGATAACATGAATATGAAACTATTTGATTTGATCAAAGTGTTTCATCAACAATGGGTATAAATATAAAAGAGAATCTAATTACTATGATTTGATTAGTAGTAATGAAATTCAACTTTATAAGAATGGCATAAAAGAAATCATGGAATGCAAAGCATTTTGAAACGTCAAAATGCAAAGCATCACAATGTGATATTAGATATCAAAGTGGGTTAAATAGAAGGCACCAAATAAATTGTTGTAGTGTAGATGTAGAGACCATTAGTTAGAAATAGTGAGCACTCAATTAGAATGTAGTGAACCATTTGAATTCGTGAAAGTTTTGGGGTTATTCGATATAACCAAAACAATAACGAATAACTCCTTGTAGAGTATTCATTGGAAACTTTGAATACAAAATCCCATAGCTGAAACCAAAAAGAAAGCAAACTTCGTATTGCTTGGATTTTGGTGCATTCTTGAGAAAGCTCACTTTTAGTGATAATTCTCGATTATGGAGCAGATGGAAGATAGTGTAAAACATGATGAGGATTCAAAACCCTACATCAAAGTGTTGAGAAGCGCAATGGAAAACGTTCCTGAACGATTCTCTGCACAGAAGGAAAGTATCAATGATATTGATCATTGTGTTTTTCCCACTAGTGTTTTCACTACATGAGGTAGGATTCAAAATGTAACCCATATCTTGTATGGAGAAATTTGTGAATTATTTGTCATGATTATTGGAATATGACATACCTACGAACTACTAAGGAAATAATGGTAAATTAAATTGTGAGAAATCCTAGAAACAAAATTCACTTGAGATTGGAAAGCAATTCGTTGCTGAATCTCACAAGTAAAAGGGGTTACTTGATTTTTCCCAAATGACTATAAAGCCATAGTGGAAAAGGGGGTGAATGACAAAAGCACAATTTGTCAAGTATTGGACAAATTCAAATGAATTTGATTCATGTGTGCTAAAAGTCTAGAGGATTTAAAAGTAGTAATAGTGCTGGTATCTCATAATAAAACTCCAAGTTTGATATTTGATCAAATGATTTTGAAGTTATTCAAAATAGTGAGTGGATATGCAATTTGCATGAAATTGAGTGGGAGCTATGAAAGCCTTCCTAAAACAATATGTGATTGACATATTTTTGAGTGGGAGCTTATAGGAGTAATTCTTAAGTATGTTAAGAATGAAAGCGCAAATACTTATAAATAATGATTTATAAGATGTAGAAGTTGATAATAGGTGTATTATGGTATTATGTAGTATTCCTTGAGGGATTCTGAAAGGGGTTTCAGAATAGAAGTTTATTGAGGAACTGGTCCTTAATAACTCAAATTAGGAATAGTATTAAGTTGAACATCAATGGTTGAAAGAAAGAAAAGGATGATCATCATCCACTATGTTGAGACATAGGTTCTATCTTAGAAAACCATAAGGGTAACTTATCATAATATGTGATCCAATAAGGAACGTTTGAAAGTGATTAAGTCTGAATCACAGAACATTGAGTTGAGTTTGTCCGCAGTGTCTAGTAGAGAACTGTGGATATATTTTCCAAATCCATAAAGGATGATATATCTTAAAACATAAAGAGTTATGTTATAAGGGAATATGTTGGAATCTCCTATAAATACCGATTAAATTCAAGTAGGAAGCGAGGTGAACAAAACATTGAAAGTTGCACAGAGTGCACTGGTGTTTTCGATGAATACATTTATAATAATAGATAAGGGTACCATCTAAAGTGTTGTATAATGTTATGGCGGGGCTAGTTTGCTTTTAACGTAGAAAGATGTGTCCCAGGGCATAGTGCCCATGAGAAAACCCTCGAGGTTGATCTAACGTCACCGTAGGCTCCTGGAATCAGGCATCGTTCTGCTGCCATAGCAACAATGCATACACACAGATGCTATCATGTGATGATGAAGTATTAATGTCAATCAAGGTGACATTAGTAAGTTGCAAAGTATTGGGGACTGTAAAGTACAGACCCAAGACTCAACCTCTTCCATGAGCAAGCATGTTCAGGGTACCGGATATATGGTGCCAATGATTGAGAACAAATGTAGCTATTGTATTTGTACTCTAGTGCAAGTGGGAGACTGTTGGAAATATGCCCTAGAGACAAATAGTAGTAAGGACTATTATCATATTTCATATAGTTTGTGATTAAGTTCTATATCATGCTATAACTGTATTGAGTGGAAACATCAATACACGTGTGATATACAAACAACCAGGGGTTCCCAGTGAAACTCTAGACACTGGTTCATTGGTCAACGGATGATCATGTTTCCTGATCATGTGGAATTTATGCCAGTTGGAAATTGAGTCATCTCATTACGAGAATGAGATGGTGAACCAATACCCAACCTAAACATCATGACCCGATCATGTTATGAAGTTCAAGTTATGATGATTAGAAATGGATCCTCGTAGACTATTCCTTAGACCGTGAGGCTATATCAATCACTGTTTTCCGAGAGTGCTTTGATAGCATCAAGCGCCATTGGTAATATAGTGGTTATAAATGTGTGTTCAGGTACTCAGAGGAAACCGTTGATGCAATATATGTCAAGAGCGGGATTTGTCCGTCCATGTGACGGGAAGATACTCGAAGGGCCCACTCAGAGAAGTTATATCCAATAGCTGCGTAGCATGTGATTTGATCACAGGGATATCACTTGTCAGAATGGGTCAACTAGCGTTGTTCGGTAACGAGATTGAACACGACATGGTGATGTCATTGATCAGATCTCGGGGAATGCAAGTATCGGGAGACAAAGGGAATAAGACACGACTGTCCCGGTTCAAACAACGAAAGATCTTCGTGGAACGCACAGGGGTCACATGGCCATCCAGGCCCCTTTGTCGATCATTGGTGCGGGAGTGTCCCGACCATGTCTAGAGTGTTCCTAAACCATGGGGTATCACGCTTAAGGGCTTGATGATGCTTAGAGAGTGTTTATAGGATCGGTAGAATCACCAAAGAGTTGTAGAGAGAAAACCGGAAGGGTTTCGGTAAGTCCG
This sequence comes from Avena insularis, assembly GCA_023614405.1. Lineage (NCBI taxonomy): Eukaryota > Viridiplantae > Streptophyta > Magnoliopsida > Poales > Poaceae > Avena > Avena insularis. The sequence goes on from CM042694.1 coordinate 206,756,143, forward strand.
GAGGATCTCCGGAGTGGAGGTGGAAGGTGTTCCATAGCCACGGAGATTGGATAATATGTGAATGAATGTTAAATGTTGATTTAATCATTTATTCATAATTATTTAATAAATAGAAAATCAATTTTAAATGTTCAAAGGCTTAATGGGCCAATTTCCGGAGGGAGAGGGCCCATTAGGGGAAAGGAGAGAGGGAGAAGGGGCAAGGGGGTTGGCTGGCTGGGCCTAGCCCCCCGCGTGGGGCCCACTAGGGTGGCCGGCGGCCACCCCTCCCCCTCCTCTCCTTTAGTCCCACCCCGGGAATTTGAGGGAGGTAGTACCTCCCCTCCCCCTATATATAGTGAGGGTATTTGGCCAGATAAATACACGAATAATCAATAAAGGTCTTCTCTGTAACATCCCAATTTCTGCAACCCTGATTAGTTGTCCAGAATGCAAAAATCAGGGGGAACAAAAACTTTTCCTTGTACTTGGTGCAATGTTTGCTTGTTGTTTGTTTATGCTTGTGCATGTGAGTGTATACCATATGATACTCCTTACCTCACCATCAGTTGACAAAAGCTATTTAACAAAACTATCCTGGCTCATTTTACATATTCTCAAATGTTCTGGCATTCCAAAACATGAGCCAAGATGCTTATGTAACCAAAACTATTTTAGTAGCTTCTATTGACAAAACTATGGAGATATATATAATATAATCTCCTTATGTTTTCAAGACAGAACCCTCAACTAATCTTATCTCTAGTTTTCCCAAAACCTCTTTTCACAGCATTTGAATTCTACTCTTGGTAGGGATACCAAGGACTCTCATCTCATTCAAAATCCGACCTCTTCAAAATGCCCCAACCTCACCTCAAGCTAAGCTTTATGGTAACCCCAGTAGCAGGTTTGTTTGGTTTATAAGATGAGTTACCTTGATCTGTTGTCTGATGAATTGCCTTGATCTGCTGTTTGACATGTTTGCTTAGGAAGTAGTATGAGACACTCTAGCCAGATCAATTCTGAAGATATCCCTTCTAGAAGTTTCCAAGTCAATAAAGACCAATATCAAGCAAGGATCCCTTCCCCTCCCTCTACACTTCAATATCATACACTTGATGATGCTTTGATACCTTGCTACCCCTCCAAAAATATCCCCCCTCATACTCTAGTCAAAATCCTCAAAACTGCCAAATTTGACTAAGTCTGGAAACTGTTCCAACATCACCTTTTTGAATACCTCCCTTTCTCAAACCATGTGCATTTTTGTAAATACACTTGAACCATCTTGTTAACCATCCTAAGGAATACTAAGGAACACTTTTTACCTTGGTTAGATCATCCTCCAACCCACTTGTTCTTGATGGTTTCGCAGGCAAGATAATAAATTTTCCTACAAATCTAGTCATCCTACCTAGTTTGACAGAAGCTCACACCATCATCAAACCTTCTATGGACAAACTATTTGCATGGTTGTGTTCTACTCATATAGGTCTATCAACATATACTTCACTTGTTCCAAGTGGATCCGTGTGCTGCTTAAACCTACATGGTTTATAAGGCATCATGACTCTTTTGGTATGGCAGCCTTATTTTCAACAAAGTTTGCCATTATTTCCAGACCACCTCAAATGCAACCACCCCAAAATCCTTCGGCCATGATCATCTATATTACTTGGTCTAACAAATCATCTATCCCTTGCATCAAGGTGAGCTTTGAGCTCCAAGATCTAACAAGGTTTTGGTGGTATAAAAATAACATCTCCCTAGATCCACAACTCCTTGTTTTCCATCTTATTCTAGTTGGATTTCCCTTTCCCAAGGTTGAAAATGCTTGATACACCTTGCCTACATCATCTACCTTGATCATAAAGATTTCTCAAATATTACCCATAATTATTATGGCTCCAAATCTATTTAATTACTTTAATAGACAAAAACTCAAAACCCCTTTCCCAATGGAAAGTTTGGTTTTTGTCAAAACACTTCCCCAACTTTTGGCTCATGTGAGTTCCATATATCATACCCTATCTCCCCATCTCAAAAATAAATATTTTTGAGAAGCTTTATTAATTCTTTTTGCCTATTTTCTTAAATGGCAGAAATGGAATAATATTTGTCTTAAATATTTTCAAGCCACAATAAATCTTGGGAAAATTCCCCTAAGTGTGCATTCACATTTGGGACCCTCTCACACCAAAAACCAACCTTGTCCAATGTAAAAATATCAAATGAACTCCAAGATTTCACTTCTGCACTTTTTGAATAAAGGATCCTAAGGGAACTAAAAGTCTTCAGAAAAATCCCAAATAATTCCTGGATATCTACCTTGACCTCATCTACCTACCAGTACCATCTCCCCACCTTGTCCTATGCAAAATTTTGAACTTACTTCACAACCACCTATTTACTCAATTTAGCAAACCTAGCTAGTATTGAGTTAAATCCAGATCAAACCCCCACCAATCTTGCAAAGCAATGCACCATAGCATCCACCCCTCCTCTGGTCGACCATCACTATAGCTAAGATACTGTAGCAATCCCTTGTCCCATGTGCTTGGAAGTGAGAAGTAGAGAGAGAGAAGACAAGCATGTGAGATTAATTGCAACAACTGCCACTCCCTCCCTCTCTGAGATCCAGCACGACCAAATCCCACTCTTACCCCTCCTCACCGCCCTCTAGGCCAATCACAGGCCAACACCACCCCTCCTCCATGTCCAAAGTAGACATTTGCCCCATCTACCTCTCCCCCTCAGTATAAAGGCCAGAGGCCACCCCCAGCAAGCCCCTACCTCTCATTTGCTCCCTCTTCCCCTCCACTTACCTCCCCTAGCTCCACACTCTCCCCCCTACTTTGTGTTGTCCGAAAGAAGAAGAAGGAGGAGCCTCGGCCTCCCTCAAAAATCGAGCAAGGCTCCCTCCTCTCAGCTCCTCTCCTCCTGCATGTCACCTCGCTGTGACCCTCTCCTCCTCCTCTATCTAACCGTGGCCTTTTTCTTGCCCAGGACCATCCCCTCCGTCATCGTCGTTCAGCTCCAGCGAGGTAACCCTCGGTCTCCATCGCGCGAGCTACTTCCCGGAGACAACTGCCGCTGTGCCGCCCATCCTCGGGCTCGTCGCGGATCAACGCGTCTCCCCCGCCCTTCCCCGTTGCCCGAGACGGCCCTAGGTCAGCTCCCCGCGCGCTGCTCGATCCCCCTAGGGTTTCTGCCCCACCGCCGTGCCACTAGGGAGAAGACGGCCTCCCTACTGTCGATCTCCATTTAGATCGAACGACCTACTGCCACCGATACCCCTTCACCGCCCCGTTGTCCCTGACCACTGGGCCCCGCCTGGTAGTTCAAGCCGCAGGCTCCTGCATGCCGCCCCGTCCTCCGTGGGCCGAAACTGCCTCCTCAGCCCATCTCCTCGCCTAGATCCAGCCCAGTAGCCCCAGTATTCCTTTCTCTTTTTATTTAAAAATCTGTCCAGATCTGTCCTATTTATAACGGTTCAATTTAAATCATTTAGAAAATGAAAACTGGGGTATTTCGTCCAGAGAAAAATTGCATCATATCCCTGTGTGTTTTGTGCAACATGCAGAACTGGTATCTTGCCAGAAATAATATTTATTATTTATTGACAATTAAACCACAGAAAGTTGTCCTTTTCACTAAATAATTTTCTCAGTGACCTACAGATCTCCAAAATAGATAAGACCAAGCTCTACTAGAATGTATTTGCTATACCTATCATCTAGCATTTATCTTATGCCAAGGTGAACAGTAGTCTGCCCTTAGCAAAAATAACAAAAACAGCCACTATCTGCCTTAGGAAATTTCTCTAGGTCAAACCAAATGAGATATTGATCTAATTCCAACTCCCATGTTTGTGTCTTATCAAAATCTACCCAACCCCAGCAGCTCAGATTTTATTGAGCTATGGTTGAATTTTAGTGAATTAAACTATTCTGTGTACCCCTTTTCACTAAATAAATCACTCCAGGAGTTTGGCAACTACAAAAAGAGTGAATCCAATTCCTACACAAAGGTATTATAAATGCCTACGATATGCCTTTGGAATCAACTCAAGAGATTCTATAGAATTAATCTGGTGAAAAAGAGAAAAACCATACAGAACTGCCTTTGATGATTTATTAAGGGAATTCTGGTAATTCTTTTGACAAGATTCCAACTCTATGTGGTTCAGTACATAAAACACTACCTAACCACCAAAGGAAATAATTTTTGGGTCTCCAGATAAATTCTGGTGAATTATTTCCTCAAACTAGAGTTTATTCCACTATAAAAAGCATAACTAAATCTAGGTAAATGATAATCTAGTGAAACCACTTGTGTTGGTTTTGTGTTGTCAAGACCTATCTGAGGATATCATTGTTGCACATTGATATCCTACAGACCTCAAGTCTCCACCACAAGTCCTTGGTATATATCCTAGACAACTATCTTCCAAGGGAAAAACACCTCTATGGCAATCTAGTAATTCCACTAATAGTACCCAACTTCTCCAAAACCTACTAAGTTAAGTTCTATTCCTCATGTTTGTTTGCTATATGGTTTGATGCATGTATGCCCTGTATTGATTGTGGTATTGTCTGCTTGCATGTATACTCGATGACAACGATAGTGTGAGTGTTTGACGACGAGAAGGAAGGGACTTCTTATTATTAATTGTTGGACATTCTTGGTTATATAAGGAAGTCCAGGGACTTATTGCTGATCACAGGCAAGCCACCATTCCCGAATTCCGATACTTGTCCTACTCTTTTTATTACCTGTTTTGTATCTCCTTTATAAATTGCATTATTTATCTGTATGTCTTGTTTTATAAATACTGCACTAATGACTTGGCTCCTCCAAGTTATGACTTTGTGTCCCTCGTGGAACCACCCCGATGTACCTACCATTCTATCCCTTTAGACCGAGAGTATGGTGGTTAGCATCCTACCTCGTTGGAAACACGGCTTTGAGAAAATAACTTGTTTTGGGATTTACCCTAGGACAAATGTTTCAAAACAGCCTTGTAAAACCCTTGGGAAGAGGCATCGTTCCCAGGTGGATGTTTTAACTAAAGAAGTGGTGATGATGAGAAATGACGAAATGGACAAGAGAAAGAGAAGGGATGTTCTACGCCTTTACCGGAACAATTTTTATCCGTGCAACCACATTACCCCAGGTGCTGGGGCTTAGCTCGTAGTTTGTCTGCATTAGCCGAGGCAGCTTGTACAATGCTTACAGGGAGAGATCCCTTGAATTCCGGGCAGGCGCTAACAGATCTACGGATCTGGAGCCTGTAGCTTGCTTCAGCAAGAGTGAGCCTGTCTTGGCAGGTGTGCCGGTGCAACAATTGGGTCTCCCGCGGACGGTATGACTTAGGTGGTACGGAAGGAAGTGGAGTCACCAAGTTAAGGTATACGCCAAGCTACGGTTGGGTATACGTGTGTATGGAAGGCAGGACTATGGCTGGGAGCCACATACTCATTGTCGGGGAGAACAAACCCAAAAGGAAAAGCAGCATTTGCTAGGGTCGACAAGCGAAAGGTTAGGTTTGATTATCGGGACCCCCATCTACCGTGTGTAATGGGCCATGGTTTTATCCCGACGGATGTATTGATTCTTGTGGGGAAAGTGCACAAACTCTGCAGAGTATAATCTATTCGAATAGCTGTGTCCATGGTCAAGGACGGTTGGAAAGGTGATGGATAGGAGTACCCAAACGGTGTTTGTTTGGAAAGAATGGACGAAAGTATGGAGGTTCCAGGGGAACCTGAGTTTAAAGTATGGTTTTGACCAGAGGAGATCAAAGAGGTTTACAAAAGGGTTTTTACTCCAAAACTGTTTTCAAAAAGGTTTTCAACAAAGATATGGGGATATCTTGACTTATAAAACAGAGGCATGTTTTCAAAACTCTTTTTCAACAAAGATATGGAGATGCCATAACTACAAGAGTTAGTCTAGGCTTTTCAAAAACAACCCTAGATAGAGCCATCTCGCCCCATCCAGAATTGCATTTCCTTTCCGCTTATCTTGGTGGTTTGTGAGTACATTCAAAAGTACTCATGGCTTTGTCCCTGGCTATTTACTTGGCCAGACTTTTAGAGGATCGACATCGGAAGATTATGGTGACGTCCAGCGAGCTAGGCCGTCTTCGCAGTCAGTCGCCTGTAGGTTGAGGCACGATTGGGCTCTACCCGTGATGATGTTCCGATCTTAAAGATGGTATAGCCACAATGGCATTTATGTAAGTCTTGTAAAATCGTTATGTTTCGGATGATGTAATGATACTTGTCGGTTATGTTCCATGGCTCACTAATCATGGGAACATGGATATATGCATAAGAGGGATTTCTCAGATGGTTAATCCGGGGAGCCCACATTCGCACTTTTGGGAGGACCTCTAATTGATATTTCCTTCCTCCCCCTCTTTCTCTCTCGTGACCGTGGTCCCAAGTCTGCACTGCGCGAGTGAGAGACATCTTCACCGCAGAGCGCCGTCGTGCAGCAGGATTCAGATCTAGGAGCTCTACTTCCGCAACTGCTGCTGGATCGGGGAAGCGGGACTCATCGTCAGGCACCAAACATGTGTAACTCCCCGCGAGGTGTCGCTCTTGAGGCACTCAAGTCGTTGGAGCCAAGGGAGCACAAGGACTCCATCACGACCTTGAGGTTGGCTTCGGCTCGTCTACATCAACCACGCTCTCCTGAGCATTGCCAACGCTTTTCGGTCTTCAAGGGTAAGTTCGCAAAAAGCCCCTCCCACATCAGACATTAATAGATAGGTCCTGGCAGCTTCAGGGGTTCAGGGGCATAGAGTAAAAATTTATTGTTTTCATATGCGGAACCCCTACAGTAACTACACTAGAATAACACCCTCAATAGTGATACCCTCAACACTAGTGGCTAGTGCTAAGCTAAAACTTGACCACTTTAGATGGGATCACTTGGAGAAAATGATTATGAAAACCTTGGAATGATGATTCATTCTATTGAAATGTTTTGACATGTGTTATGAAACACAATGAGTTGATGATGAAACTGAATAAGTCATGAGCCTTGACTTTGACAAAAACTGATGGTTGGGTTCGGATGCGATACCATTCCAATTTTACCATACAACCATAATACCTGAGTTGGGTAGGGCTTAACTGGAAGTTTATATGTCTTAGTATGGGTTCCCTTGCAGAAGAGGTTGAGCTGAGGCCACCTAGTGAATATGAATGTCCACCTATGTAGTGCCCAGGATGGCAGATGGCCATGGTTGGGAGGCCAAACTCATAGGGGAGGTGCCCATACTAGGGTGTGTAATTGAAAGGTTAGGATTTATGATCCGCATACCAAGTATGATGATTCAGGGTTATCCCTAACGGATGTATCGAATCTTGTGGTGAAAGTGTACCACCTATGCAGAATGTCAAACTATTTGAATAGCCGCGTCCGCGGTTCTGTTGTCAGATGTTTTCACAATGACTTGTGATTTGAACAATGACCTTGACTTGACCATGACAGAGTTGTGGATATGAAAATTAGGTTCCCACTTAAGTATTCTAGAGAACTAAAATAGGCTTTACTATGGAATACTTATGAAATAAAAGTGGCTTACTACAAATCAGACTAGAGCTTAGGATTCCTACTAGCATTCCCTTACTTGTGTTAGTGATAGTTTGCGAGTACTTAAAGAGTACTCATGGCTTTGTCCCTGGCTATTCCCATGGACAGACTATTAGGAAGACAACCCAGAAGATGGACATCAGGAGGTCTATGATAACTAGGATCATATCCCATCGTCAGCATTGCCTGTGACCATGAAGATGGAGTCTACTATGTTATATTTCAGTTGCTCTGATTTGTATTAAGACTTGATCATGAGATCAACTATTTGTAAGACTATTATGGTTTGTAATGGATGATGTACTGTGGTACTAATTCTGTTATGTCTCGCAAAAATGGTAATCCTAGGATTGCGATGTACGGCATAACAGGCATCTAGACTTAAAAATCTAGGCGTTGACAAGTTGGTATCAGAGCCATCCTAACCATAGGAGACCCTAGTTACAATGGACGTCTAAAATACCTAGTTTCAAAACAAAGGAAGTGACTATTTATGAAAACCTATTCTCACTCTTACCCTTGAGATTCTTTCCAAAAGGAGTTCACATGTTCCTCAAAACTCTTACAATTCTACCTAAAATTTGACACACTTGATCACCCCACTAACTTACTCATCTTAATTGCTTATAGATGGAGGTCAAATATAGCAAGTTTTACCAGTTGGGCAACGGAGGGCGGCTTATCTTTGAGAGGGATTTGGATCAGCTCTCAGAGTATCTTGGACGCCCGCACCTGGAGTTCTTCGGAGCACAACTCAATGACCAACAAGGAGGGGAACTACAATGGCTGATAGTTGCAGATCTAAGATGCAAAATGGAGCCACCTCTTTTGGAAAAGATTTAGTTCAGCGTAAGGGGGAACAACTGGCTAGACGGACTAGCCAGGGCTATGCAAGAAGCTCTTGCACGTCTGTGTGCACAAAACATCAACCAGATAAACGGCACCCGCTTTGCCCACTATGCAAGGCGTGACTCAAATGGACAACCTTTGGCCATGCCGGCGCATCCGGAGTTGAAGCATCTCGTGGACCACATGGACTTCATGTTGCACAAGGCTCAGAAGGAGTTGGACAACGCCCATGCCTACGCCAACCAGAACCATGTTGAAGCCACTGAGAGGAAGCAGACCCTCTCCATTCTCGCCAAGGACCGCAAGTCACTTCGTCGTCAGCATGATAAGAAGGATCGCATCATCTCTCGTCTTTGCCAGAAGGTAGCCACCCTGGAGGAGACCATCCACGACCAGGAGATCCAGCTGGAGGAGAAGGAGGAGGAAGGTGAAGATATCGGTGATATCCACTCTTACCTCAGTGATGATGATGACTACCTGGAGGACGTCGCCACGGAGTTCCACACTGACGAGGATGACGCTGACTTCCTAGATGATGAAGAAACCTCTGGTTCTGATGAGGAGTAGTCGCACCTGAGCACTATCGTAGGTGTGAGTTGTATCTGGTCCCATTGTATTGTGGCTTCACAGAATGGTTCTTAAAATCATCCGTTTTCTTAGTTGTGGTGTGTGTTTGTATTGTGTGCTTGGAATGAATGAATGAATGAAGAAGGAGTTGTTAGTATTCAAACCTTAGTCATGCTCAAAGTTTAAAGCTTTTTGAAACAAACCCATGAACCATAGAAATTTCCCTCTTGTCTCATTATCTATCTCAATCTTCAGATGACTCGCGGAAACCCCGGTGAAAGCATCTCATCCTAGGACCCAATGCTTTAGATTCTGCAGATGTTAGTTTCAGACCGTGAAGCCGGAAGAGCAGAACGTCAAGCCAATCTAGCCACTCTTCAACAGATAGCCCAGATGGCTCATAACAATCAGGGCCATGGAAACCAGGATCACCATGGATCCAAACTCAAGAACTTCCAAAACACCAACCCTCCCATGTTTAGCAAATCAGAAGAGCCCTTAGATGCCGATGACTAGCTGCAAACCATGGAAAACAACTTAGAAGTGGCAGGAGTAGATGCCAATGAGAAGGTACTGTTTGCCACCCACTATCTGGTAGGTTATGCAAGATCCTGGTGGAACAGCACCCTTACCATGAACGGAGGACAGATGATGACTTGGGAGGAATTCAAACTCAAGTTCAGCAGGACCCATGTGCCCCTAGGTTTGATCAAGAGGATGAGGGATGAATTTAGGGAGCTGAAGTAGGGAAGAATGACCATGGTAGAGTACCGTGACAAGTTCCTGTCTCTGGCTAGGTATGCCCCTGATGAGATTGACATTGAAGCGAAGAAGAAGGAGAGATTCCTGAATGGCCTGCATGATGAGATGCAGACCGTACTAGTCAACATTCCCTTTGATGACCTCGAAGCTTTAGTGGATTTTGCTATCCAGATGGAAGGAAAGATCAACCAAGCTAGTGAAAACCGTAAGCGTCGTATGATGCACCAACCTGGACCCTACCATACCCTGAAATATCGCCCCAACCCGTCTGCAGGATATGCACCCAGAAACAATAGACCCATTTTATCCCGTCCGAACTACCCCAATTGTGGCGGAGGAAACCCGAGGCCCGGAGGCCACAACAACCACAACAACAACCCCGGCAACCCCAATAACTTCAAGCGTGCACCGCCAAGGTCCAACAACAACAATAACAACAACAACAATACTGCCCCAAGGACTGGAAGCAATGTTGTGCCTATAGTAGGGAAAGCCAAGTCAATGATAACTTGCTTTGAATGTGGAGTCACAGGTCACTACTCCAACGAATGCCCCAAGAAGCTTGCTGCCACAACCAATGTTACTGTACCTGCCTAGAAACAACGCCGTGTCCATCCTGGAAAGAGATTTGCCCTAGGAAACCCGCACAACCATACCGGCCGTCTATTCCACATGAATGCAGAAGAAGCCCAGGAAGCGCCAGATGTCGTGTTGGGTATGTTTTCTATTAACTCGGTATTAGCAATAGTGTTGTTTGATTCTGGAGCTATTGAAGGGATACCCCCGGGTAGGGTCACGCCGGGGTATAATGGCCGAGTTAGCCGAGGTACGGCAAGGTCAAAGCAAGTGCTGGCCAAGTCACCACAAGGCAGGCCGAATCACGGAGTAACCCGGACCGGAGGATGTCCGCCTGACTGAGTCCCAGCCGACTTATGTTGTATGTCAGTAAGATGTATCTAACTTGTATGTAGGTATAGATGTGGCCGGATTAACCAGGCATGATCCGGGTTATATCAGGCTTGCAAGAGAAGGAAGGTATCTCGCTGGTCAAAAGGTGGCCACTGCGCACAGAGCATGAGCGAAGCGGACAGAGGCCAGGACCACCGAGGCGTGGCCGACAAGGGTGACATCGCCTGTGTTGGATGACGCTGGCGCCGCAGAGGCTCACGTAGCCTCTGCATGGCTGACGACAGGGAAAAGTGACCCGGTCGGTTTACTATTTTGGGAAGAGGCATATTCCAGGCGTATGCCCTAATTGGAGACCTAGCCACCCCTATATAAGGAGGGCTAGGGCCTCTGTAGAAGGGTTGAGTTCTATTGAGTATCTGACTAGTTGATGGGCATTTGAGTAGAGGGTTCCCGAGAGCAAAGCGGTGGTGAGAGTAAGAGAGCTCCTTCTTCCTCCTCTCCCCAATACAGCTCAAGGAGCACTTGTAACTCATCTAGCTTAAATAATACAAAGCTTCTGTGTGTGGAATCACCACACTATCCCTCCCTGGATTACTCTAGTGCATCTTGGCCCCACCTTTAGCCTATCCATCGCATCTGCCGTGACACCACCACGACAGTTGGCGCCCACCGTGGGGCTAGCGGCGCTAGCAGGAGTGAAGATCCGGACAGGAAACCTCATCGGCACCGGCGAACGCATCGTCTCCGGGCTTGTTCAGCACTTTGGAGCGCTGGACTTTGTCAGTGACAACGCTGGCTGCTTCGGCAAGCGACCTCTCTCGTGCAACAGCCTCTTCGTCAAGCTCGGCGCGCACAAGATCTATGTCACTGTCTATGTGTCGTGCGTTCATCCGCGACACATTGTCGAGGGAGGCGAGCCACCCCTTAGCATGGTTCACGGGGCGCGTATCACTCGCTCCCTTGACCATGCCGAGGTGATGATGACAGCGCCTGGTGCTGGCGCGAGGAAGGATTCGGCACCAGATCCGGAGGTAACACCAAAGGCACTGAGGAAAAGTAGAGGTCCTCCACTAGAGAGGCCTGAGAACGTGCTGTAGTAGGTAATAGATAGCCTAGAGAGCCCCATAGCACCTATAGTAGATCCGGCTCAGGCACAGGCCGAGTTAGAGGAGACTAGGCAGAAAATACTAGAGGGTGCAAAAAAGATAGTCGCGGCTCAGCAATCGTTGAACATGACGCTGCGTGAGTATGCAAGAGAAAATAAGGTAGATGCTGTAAAAGTAAAGGGGAAAAACCTCATCAGTGAAATGAACAAAGAGGGTGATACTAGAGTTGAGGAGTCAGAGAACTTTCTATCCGCGGAGCTGCTGAAGTATAGTACCCCGGCAAAGAACCTTAGAGCAGCGGATGCAGCTGCATCCGAGCTAGAGGGTTTGACGGGTGAAGCCCGGCAAAGACAGCAGGAAAGAGTCAATGAGTTAGTTCGGATCGCTAACAGACAAAATGAAGAGTTGCTCAGGGCAAACCCGGCAAGGGCTGGGGCATCCAAAGTTGTTCATTCAGCTATAGGTAACCCGGAGAAATCAGCTGGAGCAGCGTCATCCCCTCATGGAGACCCAAGAAGAGAGGAGGTAGTAACCTCGGCGAGGAGAAACAAACAGATAGTCCCATATGACCCGGCAAGGGCAGGGAAAGGAAAAGCAGTACAGGGAAATGATGATTGACGAAGTGTTAGCCGAGGTGAGGCTGGCCGAGGTAACCGCGACCAAGGCAATGCCGGTCAAGGAAATGTCAGGACGGCAATGGGAGCAGTACCATGGAATATACCACGGCAAGAGCAAAGTGCCGGCCGAGGTATGCAACAGAGAGGCTCTCCACGAGAGCAAGACAGATATAATGATGGTGATTCGGAAATGGTGAACGCAAGATTCCCAAGGCCGGACTATCATGTGATAGGGTCAAGATTGGGGAGCAGGGACTTGATGCGTGACGACGCCAAGTTAAAACTGGATCGACTTTATAGATCAGAACAAATCGAGTGTCAAGGTCCTCCGGGTCCAGCGTGTTTTGGGCCCCGGATCATGAAGGAGCCTTCGGTACCGAACTTCCAGTTACCCAGAGGCACGAAAACATATGACGGCAGCACAAAGCCGGAGGATTGGCTGATCAACTACGCTACGACAGTGAAAATTGCTACAGGCAACTTGAGATGGGATGTGAGATACGTACCTCAAATGCTGGAGGGGCCAGCAAGGGTATGGCTAAACAATTTGCCACCCGGAAGTATCAACTGTTGGATTGATTTTGAGGAAATGTTTGTCAGCAACTTCTCGAGCACGCATCAGAGGCCGAATAGGCCACAGACCCTAGCAATGTGCAAGCAGAGACCGAATGAAACAGACAGGGAGTTCTTGACCCGCTGGTGCACCATGAGAAACTCATGTGAGGGCGTGATCGAGTCACAGTCAATAGCTTGGTTTGCACAAGGGTGTAGATATGCAAGCATGTTGTGGAAAAGGCTACAAAGGGATATGCCAACTACACTGGCAGAGACAATCCGAATTGCTGATTCATATGCCTTGGGTGATCCGACTCAACCTAGGCTTGTGTCAAACGAGTCAAACAAGGAGTACTACCAGCGAGATGGAGCCGGATCATCCCGGAGGAATGATTACTGGGGTAAAAGAAGAGATGACAGACCGGATTACCGGTACAGTTCGCAACAAGTTGCTGATGTAAATCAAGATCAACCCAGAGCAGGGAGTAATCAGCGTCAGAAAACTAGAGGGCAGCAATGGACCCCAAGAAATGATGGCAAGAAAACTTGGACGCTAGAGCAGAAGAAACAGTGGCAAGAAAAGAAGGACCGGCCGAGGTATACGTATGAGGCAATGCTGGATCAGCCGTGTAAATTTCACACGCCAAACCCGAGTAACCCGGCGGGTCACACGACTCGACAATGTGAATGGATGAGGAAGATAGAACAAAGTGGTTCGGGGAATGCTCAGGCACCCCGGAATGATCAACCTCGGCAGGAGTTACCTCGGCAGCAATTGCTCTCTAGAGCGAACACGCAACAATTAATGTTGCCACCCCCTCCGCCGAGGTATGAAAACCATGAGAGAAGGGATGCAGTGCATCAGGTGGAAAATCAACACCAGCCAGATCAAAGATATCCTGGAAATGAGAGAAGAAATGAATACAGAGAGCATCACCAGAGTTACTGTGTGTTTACCACAGAGGAAACAGATAGAAAGAGTTTGTAGCACCGACACATGGAAGTGAATGCAGTTATGCCGGCGGTGACGAGGTATATGCCTTGGTCGGATCAGGAAATTACTTGGAATATCAAGGATCATCCCAAGCTTATGCCGAGTCCTGGTTCATACGTGTTGGTACTGGACCCAACGTTCATCGACCCCAATATCAATGTGAGATTCTCCAAGGTGCTGATCGACAATGGTAGCAACATCAATATCATGTACGTGGATACGATGCGCAACCTGGGTATCTCGGAGAACATGCTCCAGACCATGAGAACAACTTTCCATGGTATTGTGCCAGGCATTTCCTGTGAACCCATTGGCAAGGTCCGGGTTAACGTATTGTTCGGCACGCGAGATAACTGCCGAACTGAGAATTTGGAGTTTGAAGTGGTAAACTTAGAAAGTGCGTATCACGTGTTACTCGGTAGGCCAGCACTAAACAAGTTCATGGCAAGTTGTCACATCAATTACTTAAAGATGAAGTTTCCCGGGCCAAATGGAGTAATTACCATAGCTGGAGATTTCCGACATTCCATTGAGTGTGTGTCATCCGGGTCTAACCTAGCCGAGTCACTCGTGATTGTGCAAGAGAAAAGAAAGATACAGGAAGTGGCGGCACTGGCTTAGTCCGCACAGTAGTATATGTCGGTGCTGAGTAACCCACATGGAAGTGTTTCATTTCAAGCAACGAAGGATACGAAGAAAGTGCCTGTTGATGATCTGTTCCCAGAGCGCACGGTAACAATTGGTGCCGGGTTAAATGACAAATAGGAAAGCGAGCTCATCAACTTCCTCCGTGAGAATCGTGATATCTTTGCTTGGTCAACACAGGACTTGCAAGGTGTTCCGAGGGAGTTGGCCGAGCACTCTTTGAATCTGAGACCCGGAGCAAAGCCGGTGAAGCAACCTCTCCGCCGCTTCGCCGAAGATAGGATAAAATTCATTGGATATGAGATAGCTCGGCTCCTCGTAGCTGGGTTTATCATGGAGGTACTTTACCCAGATTGGCTATCTAATCCAGTGCTTGTGGAAAATAAGAAAGATGATCCGAATGTGGCAGTGGTATGGCGTATGTGTATCGATTACACGAACCTGAATAAGGCGTGTCCAAAAGATCTATTTCCACTTCCAAGGATAGATCAGGTCATAGATTCTACTGCTGGATGTGAACTATTGTCATTCATAGATGCATATTCTGGATTCCACCAGATACCTCTGAATCTGAATGATCAAATAAAGACTGCATTTATCACCCCGTATGGGGCTTATTGCTATCGTACCATGCCTTTTGGTTTACATAATGCGGGGGCAACGTACCAAAGATGTATGCAAAAATGTTTGCACGATCAAATTGGTGGAAATGTCCAAGTATATGTGGATGATGTGGTTATAAAAACCAAGGAAAGCAAAATGCTCCTTGAAGATATCAGGCAAACATTCGCGAACCTAAGGAGATTCCGGATGAAGCTTAACCAAGAGAAATGTACCTTCGGTGTCCCGACTGGAAAATTACTTGGATTTCTTGTCTCCAGCCGAGGTATCAAAGTTAACCCAATGAAAATCCGAGCCATAGAGCGGATGGAACTGCCGAAGTGTCTTAACGATGTCCAGAAGTTCACTGGGTGCCTGGCATCTTTAAGTCGGTTTGTATGTCGGATGGGAGAAAAGGCTTTGCCTCTCTATCAACTAATGAAAAAAGCGGACAAGTTCGTATGGACACTGCAGGCCAATGAAGCCTTCATCCAATTAAAGAAAATGTTAGCCACTGCACCAGTGTTAGCCTCTCCACTATCAAAAGAGCCAATGTTGCTCTATATAGCCGCAACCAACCGAGTTGTAAGTGCAGTGGTGGTGGTAGAGCGCGATGAAGAGGGTAAGTCAGTGCAAAGGCCAGTCTATTACCTAAGCGAGGTATTATCCGCATCAAAGCAAAACTATCCTCACTATCAGAAAATAGCATATGGTGTATACATGTCGGGAAAGAAGCTAAAACACTACTTTGAAGAACACCCCATCAAAGTGATATGTGAAGCCCCATATCTAAAATAATGAGTAACAAAGATGCAAGCGGCCGAATCGCAAAATGGGCAATTGAGCTAGCCCCCTATGCTCCGCAATATGACAGGAGAGATGCGATCAAGTCTCAGGCTATGGCCGACTTTTTTGTAGATTGGGCCGAGATGCAATACGAACCACCGTTACCAAATCCAAACTACTAGAGAATGCACTTTGACGGATCAAAGACGAAAACCGGATTAGGCGCGGAGTGGTACTTACCTCGCCAAAGAACGACCAACTGAAGTATGTACTGCAAATCCATTTCGCCGCGTCAAACAATGTCGCTAAATATGAAGCACTTGTGCATGGGATCAAAGTGGCAAAAGAAATTGCAATACGTCGGATCCAATGCTTTGGCGACTCGGATTTGGTAGTTCAGCAAGTTTCAGGGCAATGGGATGCACATGATCCGAACATGGCATTGTACAGATTCCATGTGCAAAAGATATCTGGGTACTTTGAGGGATGTGAGTTTCACCATGTACCCCGGGTGGAAAATGAGGCTGCCGACGTATTGTCGAAGCTCGGATCAACCCGACAAGCAATTCCACCGGGTGTAGCACTAGAACACCTCAGAAAACCATCTATCAGGCCGTCCCCAGAAACCGACTCAATCTATATCCCGGCAGATCCGGAATCCGGAGCTGTACCCATGGACATTGACGTGGGAAATGGTTCAGGAAACCCAGGGACTGCTTCGCAGAACCCGGGGACTGCGCAGCGTAATCCGGCCGAGGTTATGCCGGTGGAGGAAATGGAAATAGATGAAGATGTGTTTCCAGTGTGAGCTATGCTAGCTTGGGCGCTTCCCATATTTCAATTCCTGAAGGATGGAACTTTGCCCAGTGAAGAGGTGCTTTCCAGGCAAATTCAGAGGCGCGCAAAGGCGTACATAATCATCAACGCCGAACTATACAAGAGGAGTGTCACTAATGTCCTCTAGCGATGTGTTGACCTGGAAGAAGGGTTGGATATCCTCCAGGATATACATCAAGGGGAATGTGGGCATCATGCCTCATCCAGAGCATTGGTGGCGAAAGCTTTCCAGCATGGATTCTACTGGCCAAGTGCCTTAGAACAAGCAGAAGATTTGGTGAGAAAATGCAATGGCTGTCAGAGGTATGCAACCAAGACACATATGCCAATGTCAGAGCTCAAGACCATACCAATCACCTGGCCATTTGCCGTATGGTGTTTGGATATGGTTGGCCCGTTCAAACCAGCAAGGGGAAATATGACCCATATCTTGGTTATGGTGGACAAGTTTACGAAGTGGATTGAAGTGAAGCTAATAAGAAAATGTGATGGAGCTACGGCCGTAACATTCCTCAAAGATATCATCTTGAGATACGGCTATCCTCATAGTATCATAATAGATAATGGCACAAATTTTGCAGAAGGAGAATTTGCACGATTCTGTCGAGATAAAAAGATCCGGCTGGACGTTGCCTCAGTAGCCCACCCCGCATCGAACAGACAAGTGGAAAGATCCAACGGATTAGTATTATCCGGGATAAAACCTCGGCTCATTGAGCCACTGCAAACATCGGCGGGGTGCTGGATAAAAGAACTACCAGCGGTACTGTGGAGTTTAAGAACAACTCTGAATCGATCAACCGGCTATACGCCATTCTTTCTGGTATATGGGGCAGAAGCTGTATTACCAGCCGACATAGAGCATGATTCGCCCAGAGTCACCCAATACACAGAAGACGAAGTGCGAGAAGCCCGGCAAAATGATGTTGATCTGCTGGAAGAAGCGAGAGAATTGGCATTATCCAGATCCGCCATATATCAGCAAAATCTCCGCCGCTATCATAGCCGGAAAGTTAACCCCCGAGTCTTTCGGGAAGGTGATCTGGTGCTCCGGTTGGTACAAGGTACCGCTGGCATGCATAAGCTATCCCCCCATGGGAGGGGCCATTCATTGTGAGCAAAGCATTGCACAATGACTCATATTATCTCATCGGTGCAAAACCACGGGAGAAGAACAAGGCGGACAGGTCCGGCGAGGAATCTAAGCGTCCATGGAGTGTAGCTCTACTTCGACCATTCTACACTTAGCAAAGAAGTGTGTGTATCCGAGTCTTTCATATGTCGGTATGTATGCCGACAATGAGCTTATCAATGAAATCTTGGCACCTCGAGCAGTAACTCGGGGACTGCCTTAGTGATATTTATTGTTTGTTTTTTGTATTTGTTACTTATGTGTCGGCTGGCATAAGTTGCTTCTACCTAAGCCAGATTAGTAGTGTGTGAGCACCAAAAACTCAACTCTTCGACTTGCTGCTGTCCAACAAGATTTGGCTTCATGGCAAGCAAGAGAACAAGTTTGGAATTGCGTAGCACACGAAAAACGACTAAGGAAAAGAACTTAATCGAGCTGACATTTGTTATTTTGACCAACTTTATGTTTACCCCGTTTTTATTATGCTGAATTATTTTGAGCTAATCCTAAAGTTTCCAAGTATTGTTAAGTCAATTTTTGAAACTCGGACTCGTAAGTCATAAAACCGAACCAAGGTAGACACGAGCACCAAGAAATTGGAGGAACAAGAAAATGAAACTCGGGGACTACACCCAAGTTAATCCGGCACAAACAACTTAGTAGCAAAATATAACTGGTGTGCTTAATACATTTGCACCTGGCATACCAGGGATCTGATAAACTACAAAGTGTTTCTAATCAAGGAGCAGCAGGAGGAGGTAACTCAGCGCCAGCAGGTGCAGCCCCGGCCTCGGCTTCAGCTTCGTCTTCATCCTCTTCGACATC
Source organism: Avena insularis (assembly GCA_023614405.1). Taxonomy (NCBI): domain Eukaryota; kingdom Viridiplantae; phylum Streptophyta; class Magnoliopsida; order Poales; family Poaceae; genus Avena; species Avena insularis. The sequence continues at coordinate 206,774,914 of CM042694.1, forward strand.
CGAGGCTTCGTCTTCTTCATCCTCACCCGAATCATCTTCGGCATTTTCATCATCGGCGGTGCCAAGGAAGCTTGGTCCCTCGTTCCATTGATGAATGGGGGCATATTGAATGAGGCTGTGGGCGCAAGCCTTGCGCCGAGCAATCCAATCCGGGTCAGTGGACCACCTTGATCCGGTGCGCATCCGCTCAAGAAGATCGAGGTTTCTTTTCTCATACCACGTAAGCACGTAGTGGAGAATGATTTCAGCTCCAGCGCGTCCAGCAGATTCCCTCCAAAGGTCCAGCTGAGTCTCGCACTCCATTAACTTGGCAATAAGAGCAGCGGCCCCCTCTGGAGTATCTTCATCATGCCAAAAGGCATTGAAGATCCGGATGGCCACATCCAGGATATCCTTGCCATAGTTCTTCACAATTTCGACACGAGAAGACAAGCTGACCAGCAGGTCCTCCATGTCATAAGGAATCTCTTCAGCGCCAGGAACAATTGGGGCACCCCTCTTCTGGCGGAACTTGGCAACAACAGTAGTTGCAATGGCATTGCCCTCCGGAAATTTGTCTGAAAACAAGACAAGTGAAGCAAGTGAGGAAAGTTGACCCGGAAAGATTCATGCCGGCTGAAGGAAAAGAACTTACGAGAAATATTGCTGTGGATATGGGTCAGCTCCTTAGTGCAGTTGTCACGCCTCTTCCGGAGTTGTGCAAGTTCAGCATTCACGGACTCAAGCTTAGTGTCGGCCTCCTTTAGCAGTTCTTGATCCTTGGCAATTTGGAGGTTGAGACGTTCGTGCTCTTCAGTAAAGTCTTGGCCAGCCTTGTCTATCTCGGTTTTGTGGAGCGCCTTGAGCTTCTTCATGTTTGTCTTAAGCTTGGCAATTTCTTCGTCCTTGGTTTGGAGGAGGGCGAGCTCATCATCTTTCTTATTGAGTTCGGCTTGGTGCTGCCCTGCTTGTTCGAGAAAATGCAGCATCATATTAGGCACGGGCACACTATCTTCAAGAGAGGCTGAAATAGTTTGTTGACCCGGCAAAGCCGAGGTATGAATATGTGCCGAGCCAAGAAGAAAAGGAGATAGAGCGCAGAGGAAGGTTAAGAAAAAATGACTTACCCTTTATTTGGTCCAAGTTTTTTCTCATGAGGATGTTCTCGGCCTCCACTCCGGCTGCCCAATCCGAATATAAGATTAGTTCGGCGGAAAAAGACGAAGAGAAATGGGAAAATGCCAAGGAGAAAACTTACCCCTTTTCTCGTATTCGGCGAGAAGCGTGGTATGTTTTGCACGCAGCATCTTATGAGTGTCCAAGAGACGCTGAAAATCAGCATTCGGCGATTGGTGGTCACCTGAAAAGAGTACAAAAGGATAGCTTAGTCATGTGCATATTCGAAGTGTACAAGATCCGGGCCAAGTGGAACTTAACCCGGCTCTAGGTGTGTGCATATTCGAAGTGTACAAGATCCGGGCCAAGTGGAACTTAACCCGGCTCTAGGTGTGTGCATATTCGAAGTAAAGATCCGGCCAAGTGGAACTTAACCCGGCTCTAGGTGTGTGCATATTCGAGTGTATAAGATCCGGGCCAAGTGGAACTTAACCCGGCTCTAGGTGTGTGCATATTCGAAGTGTAAGATCCGGCCAAGTGGAACTTAACCCGACTCTAGGTGTGTGCATATTGAAGTGTGCAAGATCCGACCAAGTGGAACTTAACCCGCTCTAGGTGTGTGCATATTCGAAGTGTGCAAGATCCGGGCCAAGTGGAACTTAACCCGGCTCTAGGTGTGTGCATATTCGAAGTGTGCAAGATCCGGGCCAAGTGGAACTTAACCCGGCTCTAGGTGTGTGCATATTCGAAGTGTGCAAGATCCGGGCCAAGTGGAACTTAACCCGGCTCTAGGTGTTTGCATATTTGAAGTTACTAAGGAGCTATGCTAGTTATCTAAGGAGCATCTGGCCGAGTAACAAGTTACTCCCCCGGAGGATCGGGGACTAATGGTTATATCAATAATATCCAGTGCATGTTAAGGAAAAGGTGAAGTAGCGTACCTCCATCATCCGACCTGCAAGGTTGATTGCCTTGGCAGCGGTGTTCATCTGTGCAGCAAACTCGGCTGACCCAAATTTCTCCGGGAGATCGTCATTATGGGCGAACTCTGCCTTGTTCCAGTTGTTAACGAACTCGATCAATGTCGGAGGATAGCGTTCTCCACTAAGCATGTGGGGAGCGACCAAGCCCTTGGCGTGGGCCTCCCTCCTCTCAACTTGGGCAACAACGGGGCTGGTGTGCAAAACGAGTTGCACATCAGCTGACCCGACATAAGTGTCCTTCATCGGTGGGATCTTCTTCATAAGCATGGACGCAAGTGTACGGTGTCCAGCTTCAATTGACGCTGCCCTGGTGGCATCAGGAGCTTTCTTGCCCTCGGGCTGCTGCTGAGAGGTGGAGGTCTGAGCCGTGGATTTGGCCTTGGGTGCTACCTTAGTGCTAGCTTTGGTGCTACTGGTGCCTTCTCACCGAGTCTTGGAAGACTCGGACGAGGCGGAGGGGCTTGGTGCGGTTGCTGGTGCTTGTGTTGCTGCTGCTGGTGCTGGTGCTGATTTTTGTCTTGGCGGGGATGCTAAAGGAACCTTGGTGGTGGCTGGTTGTGGCTGAGCCGAAGAGGGAGCAACCACAGCCTCGGCAGAACCACTTCCCCCTGTTCCAAGGTTGCCCTCCTCTTGACGAGGTGGGCTAGAACCCGGAGCAGCCGCTGAACCCTCCTGAATGGGGCTCAACGGGTGTGAATTGTCGCCACGAGGGGGAGAAGGGCTATGTCAGAGCGGCGAGGCAATGCCGGATCCACTCTGAGGAACTTCCACCGCAGACCTACCGAATCAAGCGACGAACAATACGTTACAACAAAAGAAAGGCACGAAGCAGAAAATTGAATAAGGGAGAAGTGACTTACTCATCTGAAGTCAAAGGCTCCTTTGGCTTGCGAGCTCTCCGGGCTACGGCCTTAGTCGTGGAATTGGTGGTAGCTTTGTCTGTGGACTTCTTTCGCCTTTTGGTTGGCTTAGAAGGTCCAGAGGAAGAAGCTGATGCGCCCCCCCTTTTCTTTGATGCGACCGGGACTGACTCACCCGTGGCAAGGGAAGGATCTTCATGGATCTGCCCACCGGAGTTAGCTAATGCCGGAAAAGCGTAAGAAAGGGGGACAGCATCAAATGCCTCCATCACCTCAACGTCGGATTCATCTTCATCGTCAGGCCAACCTCTAATGGAAGAGAGTTTACCGGTGTGTCGCTTGGTCGCGTCTAGGAATGGCAGGAACATCTCCTGATCCGGCTCCTCTTCGTCCGAGGCATCTCGATCAGGCGCCCACTTGAGAGAGGGCTCGGTGCCATCCTCAAGAGTTTGCTGAAGAAACATCTAAGAGAAAGAAAAATGCAAAGGGGTTAAACATACAGCAAATTCCGACATCTGATATAACTCGAAAAAAGGATTGGAGCACGAGACTTACTGCAGGAGGAAGCCTATATCGGCAGAAGTGCTCGAGCCCCCACTCCCACTCAGCGGAGAAGTTCTTGTTGGTGGTGAAGAGGGCCTTGACCCGGCGGTATATCTCGGTGTTGCTTAGCTCGAAAGAGGAGGTCCGGTTGGTGTCAAGGCGCCAGCTCATGTGGCAAATTTATGTGTGCGTTTCTGGAGAGGGGAGATCCGGTTGCGAACTAAGGTGATCATTGCGTCCTTGTTGCGCAGTCCCTGATCCTTGAGCTCCTGGAACCGTTTGTTGACTTGGTTCGCCAGGACTGTGGGTTTCTTGGGGATTTGATCCCACAGATCCGGATTAGGAGTACCCGGAGCATAGCGGCGCTGCCAGATCAGATCTTCATCGTGCCGTTGCGGACATAAAAGAAAGTTCGGGCCCAGCCCTTGCAAGAATCAAGCCCCGTGACTCGAGGAAAGATGGACTGTTTCCGAAGAGAGATAGAAGCTGTGCCGAACTACGTGAGCTGCTTGTCCTCCGGGTCAAGCTCTCTATTCGGAATCACGTTCCGGCGGAGACCAAAAAACAGGATCCAGAGCTCCTTGGTGGGCCACTATCCGGTGTAGCCCTCGATGGTGGAAGCAAAGGCAGAGAGGGAAGTGATGGTGTTCACCGGAAGATGATGCGGCTGAAGCTCGTAGGTGTTGAGCCAGTCGTGGAAGAAGTCGCTGACAGGAAGGCTGAACCCACGCTGGAAGTGGGAGAGGAATACTACGAACTCACCTGGATTAGGTGAGGGAGCAAGTTCCTCGGCGGCGAGGCGGGCGATGACGCCCTCCGGGATATGCTGGGTGTGGTACAACCAGTCCAGATCGTCCTGGCATACCAGGACCCAGCCCAGGCGCCACGCTCGGCATTCTCTGTGTCCTCCTCCATCTCCTGCTCCATAACAGCGAGTTCTTCCTCTGTCATCTCTAGGTCGATGTCCTCACTGGCCCTATCGGCGGTGGGGGGCAGTGGCCTGGACTGACGCGGACCCGTGGCGATGGAGATGCGCAGGAGTGGCGGCGACGCTGGTGCGCAGGGAACGGTGCAGCGGCGGCGCAGCTTAGCAGATGCGGCGGCGGCGCTGTCGCTGGGAGGAAGAAGAAGAAGAAGAGGTAGAGGGGCACGAGAATGGGGAAAGGACCCAAGGGGCATGCCCCTCCCCTATTTAACCACGCCCTTGAGGGGTAGTGGGATCGTGCTATGCGGACGGGCCACACGGTGTGGTCGTGTATGATCCGGATCAGCCAATCAGTGACGAGCCACAGGAAGGGCCACAAGGCGCAGGAGATCCCACGACGTGACGTTATGATACAGTTAACGAGGAGACAGACACGATGTGACGTGTGCAACAAAGAATATCTCGACAATAAGGGCGGCATCGCACAGGCCCTTAAAATGAGGCAAAATAATGATTACCCTCCACGTGGAGAAGCGCACGAGAGAAGGAAGAATAACTCGGATGAGTATAGGATGACCCGGCCAGCGAGTGAAAACTCGGAATGTGCCAAGGGAAAAGGTAGTCAATAAAATCTGGGTTAGGAAGTAACTCGGAAAAGGGAGCAGAAGGCTCGGAAGAATTGAACCTGTTATGGCCTTAGTGGCTGAGGCAGCTAAGACCGCACCAGCTTCAGGGACTAATGTTGGGGGATACCCCGGGAAGGGTCACGCCGGGGTATAATGGCCGAGTTAGCCGAGGTACGGCAAGGTCAAAGCAAGTGCTGGCCAAGTCACCTCAAGGCAGGCCGAATCATGGAGTAATCCAGACCGGAGGATGTCCGCCTGACTGAGTCCTGGCCGACTTATGTCGCATGTCGGTAAGATGTATCTAACTTGTATGCAGGTACAGGTGTGGCCGGATTGACCAGGCATGATCCGGGTTATATCAGGCTTGCAAGAGAAGGAAGGTATCTCGTGGTCAAAAGGTGGCCACTGTGCGCAGAGCATGAGCGAAGCGGACAGAGGCCAGGACCACCGAGGCGTGGCTGACAAGGGTGACATCGCCTGTGTCGGATGACGTTGGCGCTGCAGAGGCTCACGTAGCCTCTACATGGCTGACGACGGGGAAAGTGACCCGGTCAGTTTACTATTTTGGGAAGAGGCATATTCCCTGGAATATGCCTCCACGTATGCCCTAATTGGAGACCTAGCCACCCCTATATAAGGAGGGCTAGGGCCTCTGTAGAAGGGTTGAGTTCTATTGAGTACCTGACTAGTTGATGGGCATTTGAGTAGAGGGTTCCTGAGAGCAAAGCGGTGGTGAGAGTAAGAGAGTTCCTTCTTCCTCCTCTCCCCAATACAGCTCAAGGAGCACTTGTAACTCATCTAGCTTAAATAATACAAAGCTTCTGTGTGTGGAATCACCACACTATCCCTCCCTGGATTCTCTAGTGCATCTTGTCCCCACCTTTAGCCTATCCATGGCATCTGCCGTGACACCACCACGACAGGAGCATCGCACTTGTTTGTTACAGAAGAATTCGCATGCACTAGTAAGATTCAACCAACAAATTTGAAGCATGTTATGATAGTTTAAATACCTGGTTCAACCACCAAAGCTAGAAAAATTTGCAAAGCCGTGCCTATCAGAATCCACGGGATATATTTTTAGGCCAATCTAATAGTACTTGGAACCAAAGGTTTGGAAGTAGTACTAGGAATGGATTGGATGTCGAAACATCAAGGATTAATCGACTCTGCCAAGAGAGCCATAACCATGACTAGTAGCACTGGAGTATCATTAGAACATGTATCTGAGACGCTACCCCGTTAATTCAAGTGCAACAAGAGTTTAGCCAAATCAACCATTGACTAAGTCAAAGTAGTCTGTGAATACCCTGATGTGTTCCCAGATGAATTGGCCGGTATGCCCCCAGATCAGGATATTGAGTTTATCATTGAACTAGTTCCTGGAACCGGACCCATAGCTCAGAGACCTTATAGTATGAACCCATCTGAATTAGTGGAGCTAAAGAAGCAACTTGATGATATGTTGAGAAAAGGTTTGATACAACCAAGTGCATCGCCATGGGGATCACCTGTTTTGTTTGTGGATAAGAAGGATGGTGCCAATCGTTTGTGTACAGATTATCGGAAATTGAATGACATCACCATCAGGAACAAGTACCCACTGCCGAAGATAGAAGATTTGTTTGACCAACTGACTGGTGCCAGAGTGTTTTCTAAGATTGATCTTAGAACTGGTTATCATCAATTGAAGATCCGTGCAATGGATATTCCAAAGACCGCCTTCACCACCAGATATGGATTGTATGAGTACAATGTCATGTATTTTGGATTAACCAATGCCCCCTCTTATTTCATGAACCTCATGAATAAGATTTTTATGAATTTTCTGGATAAGTTTGTCGTTGTTTTTATCAATGACATTCTGATCTACTCCAAGTCAGAACAAGACCATGAACAACACCTAAGAACCATCCTTGAAACCCTTAGAGAGCATCAGTTGTATGCCAAGTTTAGCAAATGTGAGTTCTGGTTAAAGGAAGTAGGATTCCTAGGACATATCTTGTCGGCAGGAGAAGTTGTTGTCGATCCTGCCAAGATTAAAGATGTCGAAGAATGGAAAGCCCCAACCACCCAAACAGAAGTCCGCGCATTTCTTGGATTAGCCGGATATTATCGCAAGTTTGTTGAAGGATTTTCAAGCATGGCAAGGCCGATGACCCAGTTATTGAAGAAACATAAGAAGTTTGAATGGACCGACAAATGTGAAGCAAGTTTTCAAGAGCTCAAGAAGAGGTTGATTTCAGCCCCAATTTTGATCATGCCGGATATCAAGAAGACTTTTGATGTATATTGTGATGCATCCAAGATTGGTATCGGATGTGTGTTGATGCAAGAAGTCAAAGTCATATCATATATGTCCAGACAACTTAAGCAACATGAGCAGAACTATCCTACCCATGACTTAGAACTGGCAGCCGTAATTTTAGCCCTAAAGACATGGCATCATTACCTTATGGGTAACCGCTGTGAGATTTATTCGGATCACAAGAGTTTGAAGTATATTTTCACCCAGAAGGAGCTGAATATGAGGCAAAGGAGATGGATAGAGTTAATCAAGGATTATGACCTTGACATTCACTATCACCCCGGCAAGGCCAATGTGGTAGCGGATGCTCTTAGTAGATTGCCGTGTAGGTTAAACACCATGATTAAGGAAGACCAGCCAAGTTTGCATAAGGAGTTGGAGAATTTTAGAATGGAGCTAGTTGGCGAAGGATTTCTAGCTAGCATAGAACTCCAACCCACTTTGATCAGTCAGATAAAGGAAGCCCAGAAAGGAAACACAAGTATTGATGGAATCACGGGTTATATCGGTACAGGGAAGGTACCCGGATTCACCAAAGATGAAGGAGTTCTGTGGTATAAAGGACGTATATGTGTTCCAGCAGATTCAGAGTTGAAACAAGTCATTATGCAGGAAGCCCATGATACCCTTTATTCTATTCACCCGGGAGGAATGAAGATGTATCAGGATCTAAAGGAGCAATTTTGGTGGCACAAAATGAAGAGAGAAGTCGGAAGCTATATAGCCAAGTGTGATATCTGTCAGAGAGTCAAGGCGGAACATCAGCGACTGATGACCCATAAGTATATGGGGTGTATCGCAGTATTTTCGAGGGAAGTGAAACCCAATTTATTGATTCGACACAAGGGGATCCAAAGAATATTTATAAGCCTTAAAAACTGAGTTGTCAATTCAGCTGCACCTGGAAACAATCTTGCTCAAAGCAGTTTATCAGTAGCAACAGTTTTGTAGTAGGAATAGTGAAGTAATAGAAGTAGTAAAGTAAAGACAGCAGTAACAATAGCAGTAAATAGTAGGATTCGAGTGCGGTAGGCATAGGGATGGATGGACGGGCGTTGCATGGACAAGACAATTCACATAGCAATCAGGACATAGGGCAATTGCAGATAAATAAGATAAAGCATCCAAGTACTAGATAATCCTAGGCATGTGTTCCATATATAGTCATACGTGCTCGCAATGAGAACTTGCACAACATCTTTTGTCCTGCTAGCCTGTTTGCATGGGCCTCAAGGAACTATCGGCAATTAAGGTGCTCCTTTTAATAGAGCACCGAGCAAAGCATTAACACTCGTGAACACATGTGATCCTCACATCAAAGCCATTCCCTCCGGTTATCCCGATTTACATCACTGGGGCCATTGGTTCCGGACAACAACGTGTGTATACAACTTGCAGGTAAGACCAAAAACAATACTATCATAATGAATCAATAACATGTTTAGATCTGAAATCATGGCACTCGGGCCCTAGTGACAAGCATTATGCACAACAAGTCGCAACAAAGTCATAAAGCACTAATAGAAGATACTAGGCACCATGCCCTAACAATCTGATGCCATTACATGAACAATCTCATCCAATCCCTACCATCCCCATAGCCTACAGTGGGGGATTACTCACTCATAGATGGGGGAAACATGGATGGTCGATGGAGAAGCGATGGTGATGATGATGGCGATGATCTCCTCCAATTCCCCATCTCGGCAGGGTGCCACAATGGAGTTTCTGGTGCTGTTTCGTGGAATCTGGTGGTGGCGGCGAAGCGGAACTCCTTCTGGAAAAACATCGACCCCCTCCCAGATTTTTTAGGTCAGAAGGCTTCTTATAGGCGAAGAGGGAGACCGAGGGGTCTGGCGGCAGACCACCTGGGCGCTGCCTAGGATAGCCTGGCGCCAGGTGGTGTGGCCTGGGCCCAGCCCCCCTCCGTCTCGTATTCTGGCTCCGGGAGTCTTCTGGTGAAATATGATTTTTGGCATATTTTCCTGGATTTTTCATGATAGTTGATTTTCTACACAAAAAGTAGACACCAGGCAATTCTGCTGAAAACAGCGTCAGTCCGTGTTAGTTGCATCCAAATCACACAAGTTTAGAGGAGAAACAATATCAAAAGTGTTCGGGAAAGTAGATACGTTTTGGACGTATCAACTCCCCCCAAGCTTAGCTTATTGCTTGTCCTGAAGCAATTCAGTTGAAAGCTGAGTGCGATAAAAGAAACTTTCACGAACACATTTGCTTCATATGATGTATATATTCTCAGCATGAGATCAACTACTTAGACAATTCATAATAAGGAGTATGCAACTAAGTTTACTTAATAGGAATTGCAAGCTATGAAGAGATTCCAACCTAAAAAATAATAAGTAGCATGAAGTATAAATATAAGCAACATTACAATGCTCATAACAAGGTATGATAGAGTGGTATCTCGCTTACCTTTTTATTGTGAATGCCAAGGCTCCTCTGAAGTTCAGGTGAAGACTAGAAGTAAAGATGTCAAAGATATAAGCATCAAAGTCATAACACAAATAATCAAGTAATGAGACAGGCACAAAGAATGACAACTATGCTCTCAAGGAAGTGCTCATAGAATAAGTGGAGACTCAACAAGGAAATGAAAAGGTTTTGAATAGTTTGAAAGGCTTCCAAATGCTGAAAGTATGGTACTCATTAGCTTTGAGCTCTCATTGCCCCTATCATAAGCATCTTTAATATGGTTAAGGTGAAAGTGAGGTCCAATCTGAGTTATATGCTTGACAGACTATAAACTAGAAATCCCATGTCCCTTGAGTACGAGGGCCGCTCCTCATGCTACTCAACTTTAGTTACCTGTAAGTTCTTGTCATCGTAAATATATGCGTATCATAGAGAACCACCAACAGGGTACCCCTTGCCCGATGATACGGAAGAATCCCCATATCAAAATGACAAGGCAAGCAGACAGTGAGTACCTCAGCAATCTTCTTATTTACCATGGGAAAATGGTGCTTTTTTCTCTCTTTCCTCTTTTCTCAAATCTTTTTTTTTCTTTTTCTCAATAGCTATCTCTCTCTTTTTTTATAAGAAGAATGCTTCATAGATATCATTATGGTTACGCTGCAGGTTTCCACAATGACGGCATGGATTAGACCAGCGGCCCAGGCGTTTCTCTAACACACATACATAACTCCATGGACTTACAGGCTCCCCTTTTATTTCACACCGACGACATCCGCAAACAAAAGAGCATGGTATCAACTGGGTATATATTTACAGGTGTTGAAAGCGTTCCCCGTGATAGCACGGTTCTGCTAATCCCCAGCCTATAATTTGCAAGCATATAACTTTCATGGACAGTCACAATGGTTTAGGTTTATTAAGTGCAAAAAATAAAGTGTGCCATCAAGTTCGTGAGAGCTTTACTAACTAACTTTCTCATAACAAGCAAACATTTTATTCGGAAGAAAACAAGGCATATTGAATATGCACGGAAATAGCAAATGATGCTAATAGGTAGGTATGGTGGACACTTTGGCAATATTTGGTTTTAGGGAGTTGGAAACATGAGTAAAACATACTCAGTGAAAGTGAAGGCTAGCAATAGTAAGGGAGCGACAAACGAGAGAGCAATAGATGTCATAATCATGCTTGCAACAAAACAGGACTAATCATGGCATGAAAGTGATTCAAGACCCTCAAGGCAAAATAATTCATCGAGGCTTAACTGATTATTTCAGTCATATGCATGCGTGAGCATGTGCCAAGTCAATTCAAATGAAACATTCAGAGGAGGATACCACGGTGCCATACCAAGTTATGAATAGAGTAATGCAAGCAAACATTCATATGACATGCTACAAACTATTAGCAAGCTGGGACTAATCATATGAAAGCAAGAACCACTAAGCATCCAAAGATAACATACACCCTACACGAACAGACTAAGCATGCCCACAATGATGAGTATATGTACAAAAATGAAAACAAATAGAGTTCGTTACCAGCCTCTTACCACACCTCAAGTTGTCATTAATCCTCATTATTGCTCTTCACTTGTGTGGTTTGAATAATAATATGAAACCAATATCCACTGAGGACGACCGAAACCTGCAACAAACTCACAGAGCCAAAGAAGAGCAGCAAATATTTTTGGTGTTTTCGATTTTTAAAGCAAGAACCAAAAAGGAAAAACAAGCAAAGCAAAATCTTTTTTGGTTTTTCGAATAGTTCAAACAAAGCAAAAAGGGAAAAACAAACCAAGGCAAAAAGAAGAAGAAACAAACCAAAGAGAAACAACAGAAATATTTTTGGTCTTTTTTGTGTTTTAGAAAGCAAAAGCAAAGAAATAACAAAAACTAAAAAGATAATGAAACATGAATACACAAAGTACTGACACAACATGATATGAAGATGAGAGCGATGCCGGCGTACCTTCCCCCAAGCTTAGGCTTTTGGCCTAAGTGGGTATCAATCCCAAGCTAGACAGGATGAAGTGTCACCGTGGTACGATGAGGAGGTACCCTCGTCCTGGTGTGAGCTCGAGTACGTCTCTTCGTAGTGCGCGGAGTAATCGTACGAGGGTACATCATCCTGATGCTGCTCGTGGAAACCCAGCAAGCGGAGCTGCTCGTCCACCTCCTCCTTAGAGCGCGACCACAGTCTCCTGTGAACACTAAACAAAGAAGACTGTGGCAAAGGGATCTCCCTCTCATTCCCGTCAGTAAATAGCATCCTATATACTAGACCATCCAAATCAGAATCAGCAGTGACAAAATGATGAGTTTTCATAGCAACAGGGTCAAGCCTTTGTGGTGCCAATACAGTATCATTGGGGTCCACTGAAAGCCCTAATGCATTGACCATACATGAGGCAATGATGCCCCCATAGATAGGCCCCCTAGCAGCTAGGCGGCGAGCAATAAGCGAGCCAAGGTTGTACCGAGTATCATTGTTGAGCGCAGCAGCAAGGAAAGCTAAATGATAGTTGGAGATATTACTTTTGTTCTCCCTACCAAGTACGCTAGTAGCAAGATAGTATGCAAAGTATCTAAGAGCAGGGAGTTGGATGTTTCTTATCTTTCCATGCTGCGCCCCACAGTCATCATCATTGCTCACCCCTCGGTAAAGCTCCAGCAAGTCAGCGGGTCGCTCTTGAATTTTCTTCACGGTCCCTGTCATGCTTACACTTACAACACTGCAAAATCTTTCCAATGGCATGGTAAAGGGCAGATTATAAATTTTGAAAGAGACAGTTGACTGATAGGGCGTGTTAGTAAACGCGAAGCTCTCAACAAAGGTTTTGGTGAGCATAGCGTATTGTTCACTCTCATCTTGCATATATGAGGTCAAACCAACCCTCTCAATTAGTAGCAAGAAATCATCAAGAATCCCTGCAGCTTGTAAGAAAGTAAAACAAGGAAAAGTAGATGGGTGAGCATCCCCATCACCCCTTTCATTACCAATACGAGTTGCAATGAGATCTTCGTTGTATGATGGCCTAAACTGAGAGGCTGATCTTGAGGGCCTGGACCTCCTAGGTGCATCCCTCTCAAATATCTCTCCAAAGGTATGGTTGTTCATGCTTGGTATTCTGAAATTTAAACACCTATTAAATAAGTGATTGCAAAGTGAATATAATGAAGGATACTACTCATAGGGACTTGTAAGAGGCCTAAACATGCATCAAAACTATATCTCTAAGCATCAAACAAGCTTACAAGCTCTCATAACTTGTCACCTACAGCAGCAAAATACTCAAGGTATAATCCACTAAACACAAATCTACTTGGACAAGGGGAGGAGTCACATACTGGAGAACAAGTGCTCCAAATTTCAGCAACAAAGATGGGTTGAGCAAGGAGATCGAAAAAATCGAGAGCAAGCACAACAAGAACGTGATTTTGAGCAATGAACTGGAGTTTGCTTGGGAGAGAGAAGAAAGTGGCAGGTGAGAGAGTTAGTGGAGGGCCAGGGGTGGCCCACACCATGGCATGGCGCCACCTAGGGCAGGCCGCGCCACCAGGTGGTGAGCCTGCCTGGTGGGTCCCCCAGGTACCTTCCAGGCACTCCTCTGCCCCTTTTTTCACGTAAAAATTTAATATGAATTTTCTGGAATTTTTCGAGACACTTTATTTTTGGGCATTTTTCACGTATAGAAGAATGATTTTCTGACAGATTTTTTTTTTGGAATGATGCAAGGACAAAACAAAACTAGAACTACAGAAGTTCTAAGACACTCTAACATGCAAGCAACTAACAACAAAGAAAACTAAACGAAAGCAAAACTAAAATGGATAGAATAAAAGTAAACGGAGATAATCACGGTGAAAACATTGTTTTGTTCAATGAAATCCTTTTGTTAACAAGGTTGATCAGGTCTTGTTACCAAAACAATTTCATATGAGACAAAACTTTGTATTCCACTAATGATTATGTTACCTCAACCTTGATAGCAATGGTCCCAATCATAATAGTTTCAAAATTTTCTCTTGGTATGGGACAATATATCTCTCCAACTTGAATGCCCTCAACATGTTCAATTGAATTCAAACCATAAGTCCTTTCAATCTTCTTGGGGAAATAGACAGTGTGTTCCTTGTCATTAACATTAAAGGTCACCTTTCCTTGATTACAGTTAATAACAGCTCCTGCAGTATTAAGAAAAGGTCTCCCAAGAATAATAGACATATTATCATCTTCAGGCATTTCAAGCACAACAAAATCAATTAATATTAAGCAATTATGAGCCAGAACAGGTACATCCTCACATATACCAACAGGAATAGTGGTAGACTTATCAGCCATTTGCAAAGATATATCAGTTGGTATCCGTTTTTCTAGTTGAAGCCTCTTATAGAGAGAGAAAGGAATAACACTAACTCCAGCTCCCAAATGACACAAAGCAATTCTAACATAACTATTCTTAATATAGCAAGGGATAGTTGGAATCACTGGGTCTCCAAGTTTCTTAGGAACCTTACCATTAAAGGAATAATTAGCAAGCAAAGTAGAAATTTCTTCATTAGGGATCTTCCTTTTATTCGAGACAATATCCTTCATATACTTTGAGTAAGGAGGCAATTTAATAGCATCAGTCAAAGGAATTTGCAGGAATAAATGTTTCATCCACTCACAAAACTTATAATAGTGTTCATCTTCCTTTGACTTGTGTTTCTTATTAGGGAAAGGCATAGGTTTTTGGACCCAAGGTTCTCTTTCACTACCACGTTTCTTAGCAATAAAATCTTCTTTAGTGTATTTAGTATTCTTAGTGTGCTTTTTAGGTTCTTCTTCAACTTTTTCTTCATTAGGAACTTCATTTTCTTCATTACCACTTTCAGTTTCAGCATCAGAGACAGATATACTATTAGGATCTATAGCAGGTTCAGAGGGTTCTACAACAATTTTATGTTTGTTTTTCCTTTTCTTACGAGTAGAGCCACTATTTTCATCTTGTTGAGAATCCTGCTCAATTCTTTTGGGATGTCCCTCAGGATATAGAGGATCCTGGGTAGCAGCACCACTTCTAGTTCTAATTTCATAAGCATGTTTTTCTTTAGCAGCATTAACTAGCAAGTCTTTTTGCACTTTAATGAGTTGATCTATTTGAGTTTGAACCATTTGAAAGTGTTTAACAATCATTTTAACATCATTAGAGGTTATTTCCACAATATGTTTCAACTCAACAATAGCTCTAGTGTTTTCCATTAGATGTTTTTGCACCCTTTTATTAAAATTATCCTGCTTAACATTAAAGATATCGAATTCTTCTAAGCATTGATTAGGAGGTTTAGAGTAAGGGATATCACCTTCATCAAAGTGTTGGAGAGAGTGTACCTCAATAGTGGATGAGTAGGGTTTAGACTTACATAATTCTTCTATAGGAGGTAAATTCTTGACATCTGCAGCTTTAATTCCCTTCTCCTTAAGACATTTCTTAGCTTTCTTCATCACTTCATCATTTAATTCAATAACTCCCCTCTTCTTTGATGTTGGAATAGGCACTGGAATAGTGGTTCAGGTATAGCTGGTTCAGGAGGAGTCCAATCTTCATAGCTCTTGCTTATTTTAGCCATTAATTCCTCAGCTTCATTGGGAGTCCTATTCCTGAAAACAACAAACAGCACAACTATCTAGGTATGTCCTAGATTCTTCAGTTAGTCCATTCTAAAATATATCAAGAAGCTCATTCTTAGGTAATGGACTTCTAGCCTGTGCATGAATCAAAGCACAAAACCTTGCCCATGATTCAGGCAATATCTCTTTTTCTCCCTGTTTAAAATCAAAAAGTTCCTGCAAAATAGCATGTCTAGCACTAGGAGGAAAATATTTCTGCAGGAAAGTACTAATCAAGCAATCAGGGCTATCAATAGATCCAGGTGGTAAATTACTAAACCAAGTTTTAGCTTCTCCTTTCAGTGAAAAGGGAAAAATCTTAGCAACAAAGTAAGTACGCATCTTAATATCATCAGAAAACAAGCCACTCATGGTAGAAAGCTCATTCATATGTGCTACCGCACTTTCGCTCTTAGTCCCACAAAAAGGTTATTTCTCAACAATAGCTATGTAAGATAGATCGAGAGAGAAATCATAATCTTTATATTTAATGTTTATGGGAGAAGCAGCAAATTTAGCAATAGGATACAATTTGGGTCTAATAGTACGCCTCTCAAGGAGACTCTTAGTAGCGCTCCTATCATGGGTGTTTTTACATTCTTTAATAAATTCATCGGTCATCTCAACATAACTGTCTTCAATATCATAAATCTCACTAGACTCAGGTGAACTAATAGGTGTAGTAGTGTCTTTATTAGGAGTTTTAGTATTTCCAGCTATAGTTCTAGCAATCGTAGCATCTAGGAAATGACCTAATGAACCACTCTTATGAAGCATAGTAGAAGCAGCATCATAAGTATCAGAAGTTTCAGATTCAGCAGTAGTAGCAGTGTGTGTAGCACGTGTATGTGGTGGTGTAACGAGCTTACTCATAACAGATGGTGAATCAAGAGCAACAGAGGTGTTCAGAATAACTCTTCTTGTAGTGGATGGTAAAATAGGAACCTTGCCATCACGAGACTTACCCATGATGGATGGATAACAGCGAACAATAGAGAATCCAAGTGAACTTAATAAATAAAGCTATGCTCCTCGGCAATGGCGCCAGGAAATAGTATTGATGACCCACAAGTATAGGGGGTGTATTGCAGTATTTTCGAGTGAAGTGAAACCCAATTTATTGATTCGACACAAGGGGAGCCAAAGAATACTTGTAAGCCTTAACAACTGAGTTGTCAATTCAGCTGCACGTGGAAACAATCTTGCTCACAGCAGTTTATTAGTAGCAACCGTTTTGTAGTAGGAATAGTGAAGTAATAGCAGTAGTAAAGTAAAGATAGTAGTAACAATAGCAGTAAACAGTAGGATTCGAGTGCGGTAGGCATAGGGATGGATGGACGGGCGTTGCATGGACAAGACAATTCACATAGAAATAAGAACATAGGGCAATTGCAGATAAATAAGATAAAGAATTCAAGTACTAGATAATCCTAGGCATGTGTTCCATATATAGTCATACGTGCTCGCAATGAGAACTTGCACAACATCTTTTGTCCTGCTAGCCCGTTTGCAGCGGGGCCTCAAGGGAACTACTGGTAATTAAGGTGCTCATTTTAATAGAGCACCGGAGCAAAGCATTAACACTCCGTGAACACATGTGATCCGCACATCAAAGCCATTCCCTCCGGTTATCCCGATTTCTGACACTTCGGGGCCATTGGTTCTGGACAACAACGTGTGTATACAACTTGCAGGTAAGACCATAAACAATACTATCATAATGAATCAATAACATGTTCAGATCTGAAATCATGGCACTCGGGCCCTAGTGACAAGCATTAAGCACAACAAAGTCATAAAGCACTAATAGAAGATACTAGGCACCATGCCCTAACAATCTGATGCCATTACATGAACAATCTCATCCAATCTCTACCATCCCCATAGCCTACAGCGGGGGATTACTCACTCATAGATGGGGGAAACATGGATGGTCGATGGAGAAGTGATGGTGATGATGATGGCGATGATCTCCTCCAATTCCCCGACCCGGCAGGGTGCCAGAATGGAGTTTCTGGTGCTGTTTCGTGGAATCTGGTGGTGGCGGCAGAGCGGAACTCCTTCTAGAAAAACGTCGAACCCCCCAGAGTTTTTAGGTCAGAAGGCTTCTTATAGGCGAAGAGGGAGGGGTGTCTGGGCGGCGGACCACCCCTGGCGGCTGGGCTAGCCCGCGTGGCCAGGTGGTGTGGCTTGGGCCCAGCCCCCTCCGTCTCGTATTCTGGCTCCGGTAGTCTTCTAGTGAAATAGGATTTTTGGCATATTTTCCGAGATTTTTCCTGATAGTTTATTTTCTGCACAAAAGGTACACACCAAGGCAATTCTGCTGAAAACAGCGTCAGTCCGCGTTAGTTGCATCCAAATCACACAAGTTTAGAGGAGAAACAATAGAAAAAGTGTTCGGAAAGTAGATACATTTTGGACGTATCAGCGACCCGCAGGACTTTTGCAACCATTGCAGATTCTAGAATGGAAGTGGGATTCTGTTGGAATGCATTTCATCATCGGGTTGCCTATATCTAGTAGGGGAAATGATTCTATTTGGGTCATAGTAGATAGACTGTCCAAAGTAGCTCATTTCATAACCCGTCAAGACTACCTATCAAAGCTCGAAGCTAGCGGAGTTGTACATTGCTAGAATAGTTAGTCTGCATGGAACCCCCAAGACCATAGTGTCAGATCGAGGAACCCGGTTTACCTCAAGGTTCTGGAAGAAAGTCCAAGAAGGATTAGGAACCAAACTGAACTTCAGCACCGCTTATCATCCACAAACCGACGGACAAATAGAAAGAGTAAATCAGATACTAGAAGATATGTTGAGAGCTTGTGTTCTAGAATATGGATTTAAATGGGAAGATTGTCTGCCTTTCGTAGAGTTCTCATACAACAATAGTTATCAAGCCAGTTTGCAAATGGCCCCATTTTAGTTTTTGTATGGAAGCAAGTGTCGTACCCTCCTGAATTGGTCGCAAGTAGGAGAGAGTTAGATATTCAGACTTGATATCCTACGAGAAGCCGAAGAGAAGGTTCACAAGGTCCGTGAACACCTCAAGACCGCCCAATCTAGACAAAAGAGTTATGATGATAAAAGACGTTGAGACCTAACCTTCAATGTTGGAGATTTTGTGTATCTCGACTCAAAGTATCACCCTTGAAAGGAATGCAGCGTTTTCAACTGAAAGGGAAGCTTGCCCCCAGATATATCAGACCCTTCAAGATTTTAAATCGCCGAGGAGAAGTATCCTATCAGCTAGAAATGCCTGAGGAGATGTCAGCCGTACATGACGTGTTCCATATCTCGTTACTTAGGAAATGCCTAGAGGTTCCGGAGAAGACCGAAGTTTTCAAGAACATCGATCACAGAGCCATAGATATCAACAAGGATCTAACTTATCGTGAAGTGCCCATTCATATTTTGGAAGAAGCCTTTAGAACCACCTGGACTAGAAGTATCAAGTTTCTCAAGATCCTGTGGAGTAACCATACCGAAGAAGAAGCCACTAGGGAGCGAGAAGATTATATTAGGACCGAGTTTCCCAATCTCTTTAGTTCCTAGTTTTTCTTGAATCTCGGGACGATATTCTGTTTAAGGAGGGAAGGTTTGTAACATCTCAAAAATATTAAACAAGCTTATCAAGTTCTAATCACCCAAGATTAGGGTTAACAAAAACTTTTATTCCTAAACCCATATGAGTGCATGTGTGATTTATATTAATGCATGAATGCTTGCCTTTTCCATGTTTGATTTCTATAAATGATAAGGATTAGTTTAAAGATGAATACCACATCATCTAGGTCAATTCCAAATAGAATCAAATAAAAAGAAAATCAAATGTGAAGCATATGATCAAATGGTCACTTTGGCCAAAATTAACCATTAGTCCACTTTGGGTATCTCTAGTAAAAGATTTTCAACAGAAACAATTCTATTTGTTTTCACCCCTTGTTAGACTAAGTAAAAATGAACCCAAGCAAACTTTACAAATCTACAGAAACCAATTTCAAATCTATTTGAGAGGCAATTCAAAATTGAATCAAGTGTAGGTGCATAGATCACCATTTTGCAAAAACCACTCAAACCAACACCAGTTGGAAATCCCTAGCAACCAGAGATACTTAAGCATGTGACCAACACACCCACCGAAATTCATTCAAAAATTTGAATCTTTACTTCATGCGGCCATTTGATCGAACACCTAGCAGACAGAGTACAAGTTCAACAACTATTCACTATCTTGATCAATCAATTGCCCACAAATTGTACCCAATTTAACTCCACTACTCACCCATGATCACTCCCAGTACCTAGCCATGCAATGGAGCAACCTCACTCGCCGTTTGCACCAGTGACATGCCGTACCCGAGCATGTCCATGCTGGTCGACCATGGACAAGACGCCACACGCTGCACCGCCCTCTCCCATGACCTCTAGGAGGAAGGCGTGACCTCATCGCCCCTCTCTGTCCACCCCTTGACCAACGGCGAGCAGTGGAGAAGCCAACGCATCCATGCCCATTTAACTCGCAGCCATGCCGAGCGCACGCCAGGGCGCCATGCCATTCCCGTGCAGCCACCCTCGCCTTACTTTCTCCGTGCGTACCAGCACTCACCGCGTCACCAGCCACCTCCTAGACACGACCATTCGCCTCCGCGTGCCCCGTGACCACCGTACTCGATGACGAACACCGCCATACCCGCACAGAGCATGGACCTCTCCCGACAGACTAAGACCACCCCTTGTCCTGCCACTACATGCGTGACGATCGCCGCAGTCCACCATGGCGACCCATGCCATCCGCCATGCCTATCGTGAACCTGTAGCAACGTCACCGGTGAGCCCGAGCCATGCTTCACTACCTCTCTCGCCGGTGTATAAATATGACCCTCCCTAGACCTCAAACCGCCCACAATTCCACTCTCCTCTCTCTCAGAAACATCCCAGACCCTTCCCCGGAGCAAGGTGAGCACCACGTCGCTGGAATTTCGCCGGAGCCCGCCGCTGCAGTGAAGGAAGGGTGCCATTGATTGGAGCCACCCTAGGAGCCGCCACGACCACCAATCAACTCGTCATCGTCTACCAGCCCATTCGCCCCCATCGCCGGACCTAGCTGGAGCCCTGGTAAGCCTCCGAAGACCCCCACCGTGCCGCTAGGTTTAGAATCTCGCGTTACCTCTACACGTAGACGATGAACCTTAGCCATAGATCTTGTTCTAATCGTAGCACTGAGAATTGCTGATACCGCTTCATGTTAGATCTGTCGCTGACGCGTGGGACCAGCTTGTCAGCAGCCCGCTGCGTGCGCGCTGTGAAGTTGGGCTGGACCAAGTTCTTTCCCGCATAGAGCCCAACAATTCAAATAGAATTTTGCCATTTAGTTGAAAACCCTATTCTGTCAGTAGATTCAAAATCTTATTCAAAGAGATGTACTGAACCAAATTGCATGTTTCAAATTTTGCTAGAAAGGTATTGAAAATATCTAATCACTCCCGTTGGATTCAAACCAATTGAAATTGTAGATCACCTATGGTAAAAATAACAAGACAGAGACTTTACCACTTCAAACATTTTTATAAAATCAACCAAATATGCTTTTGAGTTGATTTTAACTCTCAAAAATCACATTTTCCATGCTCTACTATAATATATAAAAAGATTTGGTTTTACAGATATTAAACATGGACTAGTATTAAAAGAATGCTATATAGGTATTTCTAGTCACTTTAATATTATTAAATAGTAATATTAAATCTTGTAATACATGACCACCCTTTTAAATCACATTCCCAATTATTGGAATATGTGGTGATGACATGTGTCAATATGATCCCATATTTTAATTGGAGAATATTAAACCTTAAGTATTTTCAATGAGTAGAAATTACTTTTTCCAAATAAGATAAATAAGAATGTGCCATTATTTCATGTGATGATTGAGATGATGCTAGATCATCTAGTGTGAGCCCTTGTGTATTAAATAGAAGTAGTTAAGTGTTGTTTGGTGATTGTGTACCTCGTGTGTATTTATAGACGCTAGTACCGACCTGGGCTACGACAAGGAGGAATACTTCGCGAAAGAAGAATAGAACTTCAACGACTGCAGCCAACAAGGCAAGCCCACTATGCAAACTAGCCATGCAAGCTTAGCTATGCAAGCTGACTTGTGCAGATACCTTATGCAAACTTTTGAGATGCAACTTTACCAATTCCCAGTTTTACTACAAGCTTTGCTTTTACCCCTTTCCAAAGTTTCTTACCTAGTTAATGAATGGTGATTAGTGGAAAATAGGATGGATGCTATCAAGAGCATTAGAACTAGGCTTGGGTAACTACACTGGAATAGCACCTTCAATAGTGATACCCTTAACACTAGTGGCTAGTGCTAAGCTAAAACTTGATAACTTTAGATGGGAACACTTAGAGAAAATGATTATGAAAACCTTAGAATGATGATTCATTCTATTGAAATGTTTTGACATGTGTTATGAAACACAATGAGTTGATGATGAAACTAAATAAGGCATGAGCCTTGACTTTGACAAAAACTGATGGTTGGGTTCGGATGCGATACCATTCCAATTTTACCGTACAACCACAATACCTGAGTTGGGTAGGGCTTAACTGGAAGTTTATATGTCTTAGTATGGGTTACCTTGCGGAAGAGGTTGAGATGAGGCCACCTCGTGAATATGAATGTCCACCTATGTAGTGCCCAGGATGGCAGATGGCCATGGATGGGAGGCCAAACTCATAGGCCAGGTGCCTATACTAGGGTGTGTAATTGAAAGGTTAGGATTGATTATCCGCATACCAAGTATGATGATTCAGGGTTATCCCTGACGGATATATCGAATCTTGTGGTGAAAGTGTACCACCTCTACAGAGTGTCAAACTATTTGAATAGTCATGTCCGCTGTTATGGAAAGTTGGAGTGGCCATACTATTCCGTTGTCAGATGTTTTCAAAATGACTTGTGATTTGAACAATGACCTTGACTTGACCACGACAGAGTTGTGTATATGAAAATTAGGTTCCCACTTAAAAAAACTAGACAACTAAAATAGGCTTTACTATGGAATACTTATGAAATAAAAGTGGCTTACTGCAAATAAGACTAGATCTTAGGATTCCTACTAGCATTCCCTTTCTTGTGTTAGTGATAGTTTGTGAGTACTTAAAGAGTACTCATGGCTTTGTCCCTGGCTATTCCCATGGCCAGACTACGAGGAAGACTACCCAGAAGATGAACAACAGGAGGTCTATGATAACTAGGATCATCTCCCATCGTCAGCATTGCCTATAACCATGAAGATGGAATCTACTACGTTATATTTCTGCTGCTCTGATTTGTATTAAGACTTGATCATGAGATCAACTATTTGTAAGACTATTATGGTTTGTAATGGATGATGTATTGTGGTACCAATTCTGTTATGTCTCGCAAAAATGGTAATCCTGGGATTGTGATGTACGGCATAACAGGCATTTGGACTTAAAAATTCGGGTGTTGACAGTGCGCCTCCCCTCCACCTCCTCTCCTTTAGTCCCACCTCAGGACTTTGGGGAGAAGGGGTCCTCCACTTTCCCCTATATAAGAAGGTCTATATTGGTGGATTAAATACATAATAAGATAAAAAGGGAATTTCTTAAGGCATTTTCCTCAGGGAATTTTTCTCTCCTCTCTCCATTGAATCTCGTAAGTGTGATTCCAAGAAGAACTACGCACGTGGGAGGCGACACCACCCAGCATGTCGTCACACTACTAGATCCCAATTCTAGAGGGTCCACTTCCTCATCCCGGCTGGATCAAGGAGAACAGGAGTCATCGTCGAACACCGTATGTGTGTGATACCTAGGGGGTACTGCCACTTGTGGCGCCAGAGCTATTGTGTAAGGACCAGGAGGTGACATACCAGGAGCAATGCGGCCTTGAGGGTGGCTACGAGTACGACTATATCACCAACATTCCCATGGAATGTACGATTTCGGTCTACAAGGGTATGTTACCAAAACACCATCCCCGTTATTGCATTCACTCATAGATAAATCTTGGTACTGGTGTTGCCTAGCTAGAATTTTTTTTGTTTTCTGTTGTGAACCCCTTCACCTAGGGTCCAATTTTATTTTTGCACAGGGTCTCCAATTTGTCAGGTACGACCATGATTACCATAACTAATTTTAATAACCTATGCTTCACTTCTACATATGACAAACAAACACAGATGGATCCTATTGATTTTTAGAAACATGAACCAACATGTTGGCACAATGTGATTGTGCCTTGGGTGCATGGGTCAGCTCACCTTGCATCGAAGAGATGGCCGATGGAGCTAGCCTAGCCAATTGGGCGACGTGGCAAAGGTAAGGCAGATATATACGCACTTCCTCTGATGTGCCAAAAGAAGGCCAAGAACAGTGTGGAGACATACAAGATATACATCTTCAAGAAGTATGCCTTGAGCGTATCCACAAGCTACGCGAAGTTCCCCTGGGAAGGGATCCCCGGGAACTCAGAAGATAGGCTAGCGTGGTGTGATATGCCTCACCCGTGTGGGCCTCAGGGGCTTACTAGAAGGTGTCACCTGGAATCCGTCCGTCCCGACTACCGAAGCAAGGAGGACGTACAAGTCAACAAGCGGTGTGGTGGTAGCGGCAGCGCGCAAGATGACATGCTGGACACCTAGCACCCTCATCCCTGCGGCTCTGCGCCCCATTTAATATTGCAGCAGGCGCGGTAAGTGAGACAAGATTGGATGATGTTGTCCGGTCCCATTGACATCAAATGCAGCAGCGCACCACCCGGGCCAAGGGACTAGTTGGTGGCACCGCCCCTCGTTGGCCACACCACGTGGCATGCGGGGTCAGGACCCAACAATGTTTGTATCGTGCGTGCGCGCGAGTGATTGTGGTATCCCCTTGAGCTATAAAATGAGGGTCATTACCATAATAGGAGAAGGTTGGGAAGATAGTAGAAATAAGATTCCTTTAGCTGGGGAGATTGCCTTGGTAGCAGGTTGGAAAGCCAGAGAGAAAAGAAGAGGAGGAAGCCTGGGAAGCTAGTGAGACTAGTTCGTATCTCCCTAGGCAAGAGAGGAAGAGAGAGAGAGTTCATCCTCTTGTACACACCCATATATCAAGATCAAATCAGACATGCAGGATGTAGGTTTCTTATCCCTCGAGCTGTCTGGACCTGGGTAAAAAAAATGCTCATGTGTTTATCGTGCTTTTGCAGCTTGGTTGGTCGAGTTCGTTGCTTCCGATGCCCTATACCAAACTAACAGGGGTGGCTCCCATCCCTGGTGCCTGTATTTCGAGATGCGATGCAATGATTTTGGAAGGGACCGGAGACTCGGTGAGGAGGTGATGGAGGTTCGCGGTTGGCCGTGGCTCTGCGATACGGCGGAGGCACTAGGCAGGCTGGTTACGGGTCCGATCTGGTCCTGCGGGCCGCGGCCAGATAGCTTTGTTTCCTATTGTGCCTAGAGCTTGGAGTCTACTGAGACGAGTTATGGAGGCAGTGCACACCTACGGTGGCCATGGATCTGCTCGGGAAGAAGCTTCTGAGGAGCAGGGCGAGCTGGTGTTCGTGAGGGTTAGGAAAGGACGTGGATGGCAGGAGCTTGGCACACATGTCGGTCCTTGCAGGGTGGATGCTGGGGCGGCGGACCTAGATCGGGGGTGACGGTGTTGATGGTTGTTGCGGTGGCCTGGCAGCAGTCAGGCTAGTGTGCGTCGGCGCTTGGCAGGTGGCGCATGGTCGGAGGGCTCGTCGTGGCGGCGCGGGCTTGTCCGAGGCTCGATTTGGGCCGCCAGGGAGGTGTTTTGGTGGCGGCGATCTTCGGCTCCTTTCACGGTGGTGGCTGCCCAGGTTCGCTCTGGTTGTTTTTGGCAACTATCTCGCGGGCAGCAGTGATGATCCGGACGGCGGCTTTCATCGCGGCGACAGGGAGCCTAGGCATGGCGGCGGAAGGTTTGCTTGATGATCGTCAGGAGCTTGGAGGAGGAGGGGAGGTGTGGTGGTTTGTGCCGGTCCTTGTTGGGCGGGCGTGAGGTTTGAGACTCTTCGCTTGGCGAAAGCCTTGTCCTGGCGGCTGGCCGGGACCGACGACGGTGATGCCCGCGGTCGCCGCATCCTTCTTGAAGTCGTCGTCGAAGCGGGTGTTTCTTGCTCCTCCGCCCGGGCTCTCCGGGGGAAACCCTAGATCCCTCGTCGGATCGGGTGTGGGTGGCGCTCTTGTGTCGCTTTGCCTCTTGGGGCCTCGCTTTGGACGTCCACCGGTCTGGGGAACTTGTGGTGTGTTTTTTGGTGGTTTGGCGGAGGCGGGTTCGTCTTCGGCTAGGCAGGGCATGGCCCTGGGGCCGGTGTGGTAGTTGGAGCGGTGGCTCCGGTCTTTTGCCTCCGTCTGATGAGTTGAGGTGTGGTGTCGACCTGGTTGGTCGTCAACCCGTGTGGAGTGCAGCCTCGGGGCTGGCGTGTGGTGTTGTGTTGTAACGGTTTTTCGGCCAGTTTTCCTTATAAACGGGGCAGCTCGTTTCTACTATATCAATGAAAGGCAAAGCTTTTTGACTCGTTAAAAAAAAGAGGTGTCGTGCATAGAATAGTCTTTTTTTTTGCTATGTGTGATGAATATGTTTTTTATATAGGTTCATCTCTTACCATGAATCATGGAGGAGACGGATACGGATGCTCCTGACGTTTAAAAGAACCCAGCAACATAGACCCAGAGGTGATGTTGTTAGAAGGAAAGATAATTGGCGTGATATCTATAGTGAGACAGAGGTAAAACACATTATCATTCCTTGCTCTGATTATCTGATGCTGCTTATGACCTTATTACAGGAACGTCCTATGCCAATGTGCCGATCCCCTAGACAATACGAGATTATGTGGGAAAGGACAGGAGAGCTGTCGGAGGTCATCGATACAATGTGGACGGATGAGGGTGTGACAACGGATCTGAACGGAGTGATGCACAAGCTGGACAAGATGATGGCACACCTTCAAGGATGGAGCAAGAAAAAATTCGGTAATGTATTGCATGAGCTCGAAATAAATAGGAAAAAACTGGAACGCTTACTAGAGCTAAACACTGATAAGGATGAGATAAGAAGGACATCAGATTACATTGATGAATTGCTATACCGTGAAGAAATGCTCTGGTTACAATGATCCCGTATTGCATGGCTGAAAGAGGGCGACAGAAATACAAAAAAAAATCGCCAAAAATCGGTCTAGCGAGCAAGGAAAAATAAAGTGAAAAAATTAAAAGATGCTAACGGGGTGTGGCAAACAGCTCCTACTGATATGGAAAGGATGTCTACATCTTTTTTCAAAGAATTATTTACGAGAGACCCAAATCTGAACCCAGATCAAGTTCTTCATGTGCTAGAAGGGAAAGTAACAGAGGATATGAATGCATCCCTTACTGAAAATTTCACTGATGATGAAATCGCTAATGCCTTATTTCAGATCGGTCCGCTGAAGGCACCTGGACCCGACGGTTTCCCTGCGCGTTTCTATCAAAAATTGGAGTCTGATGAAGAACGAAATCATTGCAGCGGTAAAACTTTTCTTTCATACTGGTCATATGCCGTAGGGAGTTAACGAGGCTACTATTGTTTTAATTCCTAAGGTTGATCATCCATCAAAGCTAAAAGAGTTTCGCCCTATTAGCCTCTGCATGGTCCTATACAAAATAGTAGCAAAATGTCTTGTGAGCCGTATTAGACCTCTCTTAGGAGAACTAATTTCACAAAATCAGAGTGCCTTTGTCTCAGGACGCCTAATCACGGATAATGCTCTGATTGCCTTTGAGTGCCTTCATTATATCGAGCAAAATTCAAATGATAGTAACAACTTTTGTGCATATAAACTAGATCTATCAAAGGCTTATGACAGGGTGGATTGGGGATTTCTAAGGAGCGCGATGGAAAGGCTAGGCTTCTCTTACCGATGGATCGAATGGGTAATGGAGTGTGTGACCATGGTAAGATATAAGGTTAAATTTAATGGAGCCTTGCTGGAATCGTTCTCGCCTTCGCGTGGCCTACGCCAAGGTGACCCCCTATCGCCATTCATGTTTCTCTTTATTGCTGATGGTTTGTCTGCCTTGTTGCAATGAGAAGTGCAGGATAACCAATTAACACCGGTGAAGATCTGTAGAAGGGCTCCGGGCATATCGCACCTCCTTTTTGTCGATGACAGTCTTCTATTCTTCAAGGTTGTACCAGATCAAGCTAGCAGAGTGGTGCAGATTTTAGAGCAATATAGTCTGGGCACGGGACAACTGATCAACCCAACTAAATGTTCCATATATTTCGGTCCCTCTTGTGATGATGCAACAAAGAGGGCAGTAATGCAAAATCTCCAAGTGACCGAGGAGAAGTTCGAGGCAAAGTATCTCGGCCTACCAACCCCAGAAGGTAGAATGACGAAAGGAAAGTTCCAGAGCCTGCAAGGTAAATTAGCGAAGAGAATTATGCATGTGGGAGAAAACCAAATGGCCCAGGGTGGAAGAGAGATAATGATTAAAGCAGTGGCACAAGCGCTTGCAACCTATGTCATGGGAGTATACAAACTTCCCCTTGGCCTCTGTGATGACCTCACAAAAATAATTAGGGATTTTTGGTGGGGCTCGGAAAAGGGCAAAAGAAAGAACATTGGGTAGCTTGGGATATTATGTTGAAACCCAAAAAAAAAGGAGGAATGGGTTTTAAAGACATGAGAATGTTCAATCAGGCCTTGTTGGCTAGACAAGCATGGAGGCTGATTCAATTCCCAAACTCTCTTTGTGCCCAACTACTGCGAGCAAAATACTACCCAAATGGTAATTTATTAGACACGATGTTTTCAGGCAACGGATCGTCTACTTGGCACGCCATTGAATACGGCCTTGAACTACTGAAAAAAGGAGCAATATGGAGAATTGGAAATGGCTCGAAGGTGTGGATATGGAGAGATGCATGGATCCCAAGGAATTACCAGCTCACACCGATTACACCTAAAAGACGCTGCCGACTCAAATGGGTTTCAGAACTACTCACTCCAGAAGGTACTTGGAATATGCAACTATTGGAGAGATGGTTTTTTCCTATAGATATCGAGCACATAGTTAAAATTAAACCCTCACAAAGAAACAAAGATGATTTCATTGCTTGGAACCCGGACAACAAAGGAATATTTTCAGTGAGTAGTGCATATCGATTGGGCATGGTGGAAGTCTTCCGTGAGCAAGAGAAGGGAGCTTCTAGTGCCCGCCCAGATGGCACAAACAAGGAATGGAGATATATTTGGCATAGCCACGCTCCTCCCAAGGTTAAAACCTTTGCGTGGAAGCTAGCGAAAAATGGCCTGGCTACCCGAGCTAGTATGTTCAGAAGGAAAATGGTGGCCGATGACTTATGCCCAATTTGTGGTGTGGAGACGGAAGACACCTACCACGCCATGCTCTCATGCCCACATGCTACGGGACTTTGGCAAACTATGCAGCAATGCTGGGATTTACCAAAATTGGAAACTGTACAAAACTCTGGAAACGATTGGATCCTACCTTTGCTTAGCAAGCTAGATGACACAACCAGACTGATGGTCCTGATGGTATTATTTCGCATATGGCATTGTCACAATGAGCTCACACATGATAAAGAACCACCACCTTTAGCGGCCTCTAAAAGGTTTTTGTGTAGTTATGTGGAAACTTTGTTAACATTTAAACAATGCCCGCAGACTGACGTTGTGAAGGGGAAGCATGTTGTGGATATCCATGTCGGTCTTTGGAAAGGAAAACGTCAAGATGGCGTACAGGTGAAAGTAGACTGGGATCTCCCGGAGAAGGGCATGGTAAAGCTCAATGTTGATGGGAGCTTTGTTCAAGAAACAGGACAAGCAGGAGCTGGAATGATATTGGGTAACCACCTAGGTGAGGTGCTTTTTGCAGCATATAGATCCCTGTTATATTGTTCATGAGGTCTTGGAAGCGGAGCTAGCTGCATGTGATGAAGGGCTCAAGCTGGCACTGAGTTGGTCGGTGGAGCCGATCATCTTGGAGATGGACTGCTCGATTGCATTATCGATGATACAGGCGAAGGCCAAAGACAGCTCCAGGCTAGTGTATCAGGTGACAAGCATCAAAGAGAGCCTAGTGGAAAGAGATAAGAGATATACGGATCAAGAAAATTGACCGTCCGCAAAATGAAGCTAGCCATACTATGGCCAATTTTGGAAGAAGATCTAATAAGACCCAATTCTGGATTAGTAGCTACCCAGATGTAGTTCAAACCTGTGTCAACAATGATTGTAAAACTGTCATAATTTAATGGAATCCTTTTCATGGGCAAAAAAAAAGAAGGGAAGATAAGCTTACGTGCGACATGTGTAAATTTTACATGCATTATGTAAATTTTACGTGCATTATGTATAGATGTGTCACGAGGAAAGAAATTTAACGTGGGCATTCAACCAGTTCATGTAACATTGATATCTTTCTATCGTGAGTTTCTAACGGTACCCAAAATACACGTACTCCACCCTTTCATGAATAAGTGTACTTCTAGGTTTGATCTGAAGTCAAACTTTTTTGAGTTTGAACAACTTTATCCAAAATTATAATAATATGAAATTTTATATATTATGAGAAAATGTTTCAAGATGAATCTAGTGGTATTAATTTAATGTCATAAATACTAGCACAATTTCTTATAAAGTTAGTCAAACTTAATAAAGTTTGACTTAGTACAACCTCTAGAAGTACACTTATTTGAGGAAATTTGAGGATGGAGGGAGTACATGACTGCATAGTTAATTCAACACAATGTTACCGATTGTTCATTGACATCGACAATTCGAAGCAACAATGTCAAAGAGTCCACGATCACCAGCCTAAAACAGCATAGAGAGTACAAGTAGAGAACACAGTTGCAAACTCTAATATGGAAAATTAAGAATATCATCATCAGACTCCAGAAGAAACGACCACAAAAGGACTAAAACCAGACGACCTCCAACTCTTTAGGCTTTGTATTCTCCTTCAGCATCCTTCGGAGTGTGCTGAATTCTCCAGCGTCATCACCTTTCGAGATTCTAAGACGGAGAGTCTCAAGGTCTGAGGATAGAGCAGATGACAGGTTCAGCTTCTCGGTAGGTTTCTCCCGGATGGACACCTGACCAGATATGGTCCCATTGTTTTCTTCATACAACTGTGGAAAGAGAGATGTATCTATTTGTAAGCACTTCAATTGTACGAACAGTCGAACAGATCAGCAGATGGTATATGCAACATGCTAGGGCTTACCTTCCATTGGTCCAAACTAAGAGTAGCCAACTTAGGTGAGCGGCTAAGGAAATAAGCAATTGGCCGGAAGAAATCAGCAACCAACCATTCTCCAAGATACAAGCTCTCCAATTTGCTAAAGGTTGGGCCTTCAGTAGCTGGCTTGTCACTCATATCCTTACATGCAAAAAAATAAGCAGAAATTAGAGTTGGGTGATAAAACTTTTCCTAGAGGGGTAGCATTGCATCACTGACAGCAGCTTTTTACCTTGAGAAGCAAATCAAATCTAAATAGCTCAAGACGCTGAGCATTGCAAAGAGCATCAAGAAAATCATGTCTATCTGCAGCATGGGGATTTGCTCCATCACCAGAAAGATGGACCCAGGCACTCAGCAGAGAAGGCATGGCATCCAGCATAACTCTTCCTGCCACAGATAACTTCAGAGAAACCACGTTGGGAGCAGATACAGCTATCTCCAAGTAATCGCAGGCGGTAACCGACAATGTCTTCATGGTGCCGGAAGATATCCTGAATACACCGAGCGAGCACCGGGATAAATCCAGTTCTTCAAGTGCCGGGCACCCAGAGTTGAGCTTCTCTGCCATAGACGGGTCAGACAACTGCGCGTCGTGAAGGCGCAGTTTCTTCAAGCTCGGGAGGAAGACAGACTTGGGCACGACGACCTCCCGAACCGTTAGCGCGCGGAGACGGTCATCTCCTCGAGCGTCGCGCAGTTGAACACGCAGTCCGGCAGCTCGAAACGGTAGCCGGTGTGGATGCTGATCTCGAGCACGCGGATGCCGCGGCTGGCGACATGGCGCAGCCACCTGCGCTGGTGCGCTAAGTGGCTCACGTTGTGGGAGCTGTGCAGGGAGAGCGCGCGCAGCTTGGCGTCCTCGCGGAGGAGGAGCAGGTTGTTCCCGAAGCTCTCGGAGGCGTGGCCGAGCAGGGTGACGCGGGGCATGGTCGCCCAGACGTGCCGCCACCGGCGCGACAGGAGGCTGCACTGGCCCACGGCCAGCCGCGCGTCCAGGGACCCCAGAATGCGGTGCAGGAGGTCGTCGGAGAGCGCGCTTAGCCTGTCGGGGCCCGTGGCCTCTCGCGCCGAGCCGCCGGCATGGAGGCGCCGTGCCCGGCCGAACTGCGCATTTCGTCGAGCATATGGTGAGTATTCGTAAAAATAGTAGAGATGATGTAATGGACTGCAGAGATCGAAGCACACAGATGCGGTGCAGCAACCAAATCCGCACACGCACCATAGTTGCCGTGCGGCCCCTGCCGCGGCGCCCAGTCGTCGGCTCGATGACCCTGCCGCCGCGCCCAGTCGTTGGCTCGCCGCCCTGGCTTGAGAACTGAAACATATGCGTCGTGGGCTCAACCAGGCAGTTGTATGTATGGAAGCCGGTGGGTGCCACATGCAGCGAAAGAAAGAGATGGGGAACCGGTGCGAGGATGCCGCCGGATATCACGGCCTCACGGTTGCAATTTTTATTTTCCGTTTGTGCGCTAAATAAACAAAAAAATCAGAAAAAACCCTTTGAAGTTCCAACTTTAAATTCAAATGTACCCTGAGACACAAAAAGATATAGGAGTACTATATCTAGTCCGATCTAGTCTTGGAAACTTAGATTTCTAATGAAACATAGGTGTCAAAGCATGGATTACTTATGTCGCGTGTAATTAGTATAGCTTTTTTTTAGGGTGGTGCTGAGCGTCCCCGGAGGATCGTGTGAATTTATGGTCCGTCTCGCGCGCCGTTCGATCGGGTAGACGCCATCCGTCTGATCGCTTCAGGGCACCACATGCACGTAAGCTTTCCCCATCTCCTAACGTGGGTGGACCCCATGCCCCCTCCACATCTCACCTTCCTCCGCCTCCATCCACACTGATGGGAAAAAACACTCGAATACTCCCCGACCCATGAAGCTTGCACAGTAGAAAAGTCGTTGGTGCCGCGTAGCTCAGCTGTTTGATTCCATAGTCGATGAAAAAGGTCGTTGTGGCACACGCTTCTCCCTCTGTAGCAACGCCGGCGTGGCTTTCTAGTAACGGCTGCAGCGCTTTGCATCAACGGCGGCGTCGCTTTGTAGCAACGACGACGGCGCTTTGCAGCAATGGCGGTGGTGCTCTGTAGCAACGACGGCGAGGCTTTGCAACAATATAGTAGTGGTACTTTGTAGCAACGGCGGCGTCGCTTTGCAGCAATACGGTGGTGGTGCTTTGTAGCAACGACAGCGGGGATTTGCAGCAACGTCGGTGGCGCTTTATAGCAGCGGCAGCCTGGCTTCACATCAACGACGACCTCGTTTGCAGCTCCAGCGGCGTCGCTTTGCAGCAATATGGCGGTGATGATTTGTAGCAACAACAGCGAGGCTTTGCAGCAATACGGCGGTGGTGCTTTGTAGCAACGGTGGCGGGGGTTTGCAGCAATGCCGGTGGCGCTATGTAGCAGCGGCGGCCTGGCTTCACATCAATGATGACCACCTTTGTAGCTCCCGCGGCTGGCTCCTGCCCTGTAGCTCTGGTGCCTACTCTCCGGCCCTCGCGGTCGTCAACACCGGAAATGAAGATGGAGGTCAGCCGTCGTGGTCATCGACGCCGTCCTCCTCCTGCTTCAGCGCCTCCACCGTGGCCATGCCTGAGGGAGGGCACGAGCTTGAGCGAGAGGATCTCCATGGTGGGGAGGGCGCGGAGGGCGTGGGGCTGGCGGGGATCGGTCCAACGGCGCGCGAGAAGAGTGGCGGAGCACGCTCGGCGAGGACTAGGAAGGATATGGCCAACATGCGGTGGAACTAGTCTGAGAAAAGAGTCGGTGAAATAAGGCGAGGACTTGAGGAGGGATAAGGGGAACCCAAGCAACATGGAGGGCCCCACGCTCGTGAGGTGCAGTTGAGAAAACCAACTACGTGTGCGTACTAGACATTCGGTCTGGACCCGGAGGATGGTTGCGTCGTATCGCTCGGAGGATCCCAATCATTTTCCTTTTTTTAACGGATAAAGCCCCGAAGGTGTACAAGAGGACTCTAAAGAAAAATTACAATCAAGCTCTCGACTTTTACGAACAGGACCCTAGAAGAAAGAAACGAAACGCAATCGGGCCCTCGGTAGATCACCGACAACCTCTAGGTCCAAGCACCACCGCCACCACCGGCGACATCACCACTTGGGGCAACGTTGGCGAGAACTCTCGGACCGAGATTAAAGAAGATCCTCCACATTGGCACGACGACCTGGAGGAAGAACACGCATAGGCAACTTCCACTTCCATGCTCGGAGTGGCCACTTTGGCCAGGGATAGCCACGGCGCAGAGCTGCCACCGCTTGGGACCTCCGATGTAACTACCTCGGTGAATTACGCTCTTAGTTACATGCCTGGATGAGCGAAAGTGGTTAAAATAGTACGGTGGGGCCCAGGGGCCACTCACAGGTAGACCTTTCCGCTGTCCTAACCACTTTCAGAATATCGGGACAAGAACGAGCGGCGTAATCGGCAGGCAAAGGGATCAACTACATACACAAGTGAGTATGTATGCAAGCCACATACAACAGTCCTCAGAGCCATTCCATCTAAAAGAAATAGAAATATTGCAACACCATACGGCAAGATCCAAATATCCTAGATAGATATAATAGTTTAGGATATCTCCTCATACATCAAACATCAAAGTATCAGGCGGAAGCGGAAAACAAGATCCGAGTACGGATAAGAAGCAAATCGGCATAAGATGCCACATAAATAAACATATCCCGCCTACAGATCTCACGGATCCCCGTTCCCAGAATCTCTACACCGAGTGATCGTTGCCCACATCATCCGTCTCCTCCACCCAGTATCCATCTTGCGAGTATACCTGTTCATCTGAATCAAACAATTTATCGTGTGAGACCTTAGGGGTACTCAGCAAGTCTGCCTCTAAGGGGACATAACCTGGGGTGACGCAATTGCAGCAAAAGATAATAACTAACAATTCTATAGATACTCGTTAACCATCCGCCTAACCAGTGATAGACGGATGTCCGTTAATTAGTAACAACAGTTATAACAGCATAATTAACAGATCCATCCTCCTTCTCGCTTACCAACGAGAAAGCGAACGAACAACCCCCCATCCATTGGCAGTTTTATTAACCAATCCATGAGTGTTGCACTATTTACTAGTCAGGTACTTAGTCAGTTTAAAAGCGGTACTTTAGTTATACTTGTCTATGATCGAGAAACTGTGCTCCAAGTCGTCCATAACCGCGGACACGGCTTTCAGAAAGATTTACCTAGGGTGCACAAATAGCAACACACACTCGATCAACCTCGGAAAAACCAACTCAAAACCCAACGAGGCATTCACGACAAAGCGATCACAGGATTCAGAAATATTTTAGGGGGTCACCCCATTAAGCTACCCGCAACGAAGTTGGTCGGCTCCGAGACGGACCCAAGGTTTGCGCCAATGGCTGTAAACGACTGGGAACCCGAAAGTGTGACTAGGCTTGTCAATACCACGAAAACACTCCGCGATCCTAAACAGTACAGGTGCTCCTCGCACAATCTTAAATAAAGCAGTAAAGCGTGGCATAAGTACAGGATAGTAATAAAGCCCCAAACTACTTTGTGGCCCCAAGAAATAAGAATGAATCAAGCTCTGGCTCAGGGGGGGTCCATAAGGCCTCCCGGATGTGGATAGTGCGAATAGTCAAGGAACAGGAATCAAGTACTCGGGGTCCTACGGGACACAAGTGAGCATGAAGAACCAAATAGCAGATATTGCTCACCGGTGCCACTTTCATTAGTTATCCCATTACTACTCAGGTTAAGTTGTTTAGATACCTCGTTATCCATCAGACACTCACATACCCTACACATGCTGTTCTAGGCCCCGCATGGCTCAAGCAACTCCTGTAGTAAAGGCTCATGGGATGGAGGAACAAGCTTCGGTGGGGTTTAAAAGTAAAGGCTGTGCAGTACTTGAGATTCAATTTAATGCAAACGCGACTCAATGATGCAAGAATAAGATAGAGGCAATAGGTACTATATGTATGCAAGCATGTGGTAGTGCTTGCCTGGCAGCTCAGTTGAAGCGAGAGCCGGATCTGGGTAGTGCTCCTGGAATTCCTGATATATCCCCTGCTCAACGTCTATTCGAAGAAGAACCAAACAAACAAGGGCCAATATAAATAACGTGCACAAGCATATGTATTGAAATCCGACAAGCAAACAAGCATGCCATGATGAATGATGCACAATTGCATGGCAATAACGTAGCATGGCATGGGTGAGGTGTGGGGTACAAGATTAAAACATTTTATTAAGTTTTTAGTACGGTTTGCTCTCATAACACTTGCTGTATACTTATTATTTATATGATGCATGCTGCAATTCAGAACATGGAATGCATAGTTAGAACTGGCTCGTCGCGCTGATCGATTTAGACATATTATTTGTCAAATTTGGAGTGATGGATTTAAAGATATTAATTTATTAAGAAAAGGCATTTTATTGTAATTTTAATTATCTCGAAAATTAAAGTGTTCAATCATTATTTTGAATAGCATATTTGAATTTCTCACATTTTTTTATTCAAAAACATATATCATTTGTTTTATTTGAGTTTTTAATTTAAAAGTTATTTAAGACAGATTTAAATTTGAATTAAACATTTACAGAAATTGTTTTATTAAAACCAGATGAACAGGTCGACTTTTAATACCCAACCGGACTTAGTCACAGTCACTGACATGCGGGCCCATAACGGTAGCCTTGAAATTGTGGCAACCTGCAATGACCCTTTTTCGTCTGTGAGGCTGGCTAGCCACTAAGGCTGACTGGAGGGACTGGATGATGATGGGACCACACGCGTGCGCGAGCCAGCGGGCCCGTGGTGATCTAGGCGCGGTGAAGCGAGACAAAACCAGGATGTTTTTGTAAAGGAGCAGGTGGTCGATGGGTCACAAGGCAGAGGGACTGCGCGTGATCGCCAAAAGGTGAGGGGGGGGCTTTTTTGCAAAACTGTTGCGGCCGTTCTACACGATCGAACTAATGAACGGCCCGACGGCAGCGAGGTTTTCCGGCGAGGACGACGGCGCAACCACGGTGAGATAGCCTTCGCCGCAAAAACAAAAAATAAAGAGGGGATCTCCAGCTACAGATCTCGTTCAGGGAGGCTCGTCGGAGGGGGACTGTACCGGGCGGAGGACTTCGAGGGACAGGGGAAGCGCACGGCTCGATCGCCCGGCGGGCACCTCAGCTGGGGTCAAGCAGCGGGCGCGGCCTTGAGGAAGGAAAAAGGGAAGGAAGAGGGCGCTCACCTCGCCTGATTCCCACGGAAATCAGAGGGCAGGGCAGACGGAGAGCGGAGGGGCAATGTCGCAGTGGTGCACGGCTCACTGGCGAGGGGGTAGCTCCGAGCGGTCCTGGCTCCTCCTAGCAGGCGGAAACAACGCCACGGTCCGCGGAGGGGCTTCCCGGCGAGTCCTCGGACACCAGCTAGGACGACAACGGCGCTGTGGCTCTCTGACTAGCGGCGGGCATGGTACGGCGGAGAAGAGGGAGAGGGGAGACGGAGCAGGGCTCTAGGGTTCGGAAAAGGCGCGGCTCGGCGCGAGGATAAGGAGGGGAGATGGCGTACGGGGGGCGTGAGCTGACGCGGCAGACGGCGGAGGACGGCCACCTGCTCGCTTCCGTCAGAGCAGAGGAGAGAGGCGGGCGACGGAGAAGAGGAACAGGGGAAGACAGCGGTAACGGCGAAGCGGTACGGGCCAGGGAAAGAGAAGAAGCGGCCCAGGAGGGAAAGAAACAGGCCAGAGCTAGGCTGCGTCGTGTCCAGGTAGGGAGGCTGCTGCTGGGCTTCTCTTTATTTTTCTTTCTTTTATTTATTTAAAAGTTTTGTTTTGGTTTTGTTGCAGATTCAAACAAGCCCAAAAATAACCCCTTTTGGAAGTTTTTGCAAAATTGATTAAAAGGGACAAGAGATGGCTATGGAGTGAGGTGAGGCTTGGGGGTTGAGCACAAGTTGTTGGTGAGAAAACAAAACAAGAGAGAGAGAGGTAGAGGGTTTTTAAAATCAAAGGAAAAATCCCACATGAGCTAGATTAAATGCCAAAAGAAAGTAAAAGCTCATGGGTACATAGGATGGTGCAATTATAAGGTGGTGGAAAAGAAAGGTGATGGAGTTGAATGAAAGATAAGCCCCCAACTCAACTTGGGCATCAAGCATTTATCAA
Organism: Avena insularis; assembly: GCA_023614405.1. Lineage (NCBI taxonomy): Eukaryota > Viridiplantae > Streptophyta > Magnoliopsida > Poales > Poaceae > Avena > Avena insularis. The sequence goes on from CM042694.1 coordinate 206,812,829, forward strand.
GATTCAAATACAATATATCAAGAGCCAAATACAATTAATAATGCATATGAGAGAAGAACCAAATCAAAAAGGGTTTTATATGATGCTCAAATGCAAGGTGGCATGATGACATGAGCATGATATAATTATGATGCAACAATTATATGTAGGAAGTAGCCATTATATTATTAGACCATGAAGCATTACATATGTTAGACAAATGGGATGCTACAACTCTCCCCCACTAAACAGGAATCTCGCCCCGAGATTCTAGGAAGAAGAAGACACAAAGAGGGTAGGATACTTGGCACGGAGCTCATCTTCACGTTCCCAAGTGGCTTCATCCACGGAATGGTGCGACCACTTTGCCTCAAGTAACTTGATGGACTTGTTGCGAGTCCTTCTTTCTGCGACTTCAAGGATTTTTGTGGGGTGTTCTTGATAAGACAGATCTTCTTGGAGATTGATGAGTTCATGGTCCACGGTCCTGCCGGGATCCTTGAAGCACTTCTTGAGTTGAGAGATATGGAAAACATCATAGACTTTGAGTTTTTTAGGAAGCTCAAGAGCATAAGCAACTTCTCTTCTTCCACGGATTTTGAATGGACCGATGTATCTAGGAGCCAGCTTTCCTTTGATACCAAACCGGTGCGTGCCTCTCATGGGAGTGACACGAAGGTAAACGAGATCACCCGGGACATACTCCATGTCCGTGTGCTTTCTGTCATAATTGCTCTTCTGGCGACTTTGAGCAATCTTCAGATTTTCAAGGATGATGTGAACCTTCTCCTCCGCTTGAGTTACAATGTCAGGGCCAAACAATATTCTTTCACCTGCGCCCGACCAACCAATCGGAGTTCTGCATTTGCGACCATAGAGAGCCTCAAATGGTGCCATCTTTAGACTTTTCTGGAAGCTGTTGTTGTAAGAGAATTCGGCATAAGGAAGACATTCTTCCCACTTCATGCCGAAAGAGATTACGCAAGCACGGAGCATATCTTCCAGAATCTGGTTGATCCTTTCAACTTGTCCTTGCGACTGAGGGTGGTAAGCTGTGCTGAAGTTCAATTTTGTTCCCAAAGCATTTTGGAAACTTCCCCAGAACTTGGAAGTGAAGATGCTTCCACAGTCTGAACTGATCTCAAGAGGAACCCCATACAGAGAGACAATTCTGTTGATATAGAGCTCAGCCAACTGAATTGCAGAAATTGTTTCCTTGACGGGAAAGAAGTGAGCCACTTTGGAAAGCCTGTCGATGACAACAAAGATTGCATTGTTTCCCCTTTGCGACCTTGGAAAACCAGTTATGAAGTCCATCTCTACTTTCTCCCATTTCCATTCTGGAGGTTTCAATGGTTGTAGAAGACCGGAAGGTTTCTGATGAACAGCTTTAACTCTGTGGCAGACATCACACTCCGAGACATACTTGGCACAATATCGTTTCAACCCAGGCCACCAATATTGTGTTTTTAAGTCCATGTACATCTTAGTGCTACCAGGGTGGATAGAAAGAACAGAATCATGCGCCTCCTTGAGAACTTGCTCTCTCAAACCCGGGTAGTTCGGAACAAGCATTCGGTGTTCAAAGAAAAGGTGCCTTGGTCATCGACGTGGAAGGACTCATACTTCGGAAGCTGAATGTTGGAGATGATCTTTTTAGTGAAAGGATCACCAAGTTGAATGGAGCGAACTTTTTCTTCCAAGAGAGGTGTCGCCAGAAGGTTCAGAAGATAACCTTGTTCCACAATTTCAAGGTTGAGCTTGCGAAATTCCTCGCACAAGAGAGGCTGTTGTTCTTCCACCATGAGGTTGTTGACATAAGCTTTTCGGCTAAGAGCATCGGCCATGACATTAGCTTTGCCCGGAGTGTAGCTGATGGTCAAATTGAAATCATTGATTGCTTCAATCCACCTCCTCTGATGAAGGTTGAGATCAGGTTGTGTGAAGATATACTTCAGACTATTGTGATCAGAAAAGATTTCACAACGGTTGCCAAGCAAGTAATGCCTCCATACTTTCAAAGCAAAGACAACTGCTGCGAGTTCGAGGTCATGTGTAGGATAGTTGATCTCATGCGTCTTCAACTGTCGAGAGGCATAAGCAACAACTTGTTTTTCTTGCATAAGGACCGCACCCAATCCTTGCAAAGAGGCGTCACAAAATATCTGGAAAGGCTTTGATGTATCTGGAGGAATCAAGACTGGTGTGGAAGTGAGCTTCTCTTTGAGTGTTTCAAAGCTTGCTTGACATGCAGGAGTCCAAAGGTATTTCTTGCCTTTCTTGAGGAGATCGGTAAGAGGCTTCGCAATCTTCGAGAAGTTCTGCGAGCGGCGATAACTAGCCAAAACAAGGAAACTCAGGACTTCTTTGACATTTACGGAGGAAGCCACCAACAATTGTCTTTACGGTTTACGGGTTGATGGCAATGCCCTTGGCCGAGATGACGTGACCAAGGTAGGTGACTTGAGGCGCCAAAACTCACATTTGGAGAACTTTGCATACAAAGGTTCTCACGAAGCTTGTTTAGGACACACCGAAGGTGTTCTTCATGTTCTTCCTTTGACTTAGAATAGACTAGGATGTCATCCAGATAGACCACAACGAACTTATCAAGATACTCCATGAAAACCGAGTTCATAAGCCTCGAGAAGGTGGCAGGTGCGTTGGTGAGACCGAAAGACATGACCGTGTACTCATACAGGCCATAGCGGGTGGTGAAAGCTGTTTTAGGAACATCTTCCTTGCGAATCTTGATTTGATGATATCCACTTCTCAAGTCAAGCTTAGAAAACCACTCGACTAGCTGGTCGAAGAGATCATTAATCCGCGGAAGGGGATATTTATTCTTGATGGTTTTAGCATTGAGAGCCCGATAGTCAACACAAAGTCTATCAGTCTTGTCTCGCTTCTTTACAAAGATGGTTGGGCTACCCCAAGAAGAAGTACTGTGCTGAATGAAACCCAACTTCTCTTGTTCATCAAGCTGACGTTTGACTTCAGCCAACTCAGCAGGACCCATTTTATAAGGCCGCTTGGAGATAGGAGCGGTACCAGGTTCAAGCTCAATCACAAACTCAACCTCACGATCCGGAGGCATACCCGATAACTCTTCAGGAAAGACATCTGGGAACTCACAGACCACCGGAACACTCTGAATAGCTTCCATAGCATCATCATTCAGATCCGCCAAAGAGAAAAGCTGAATTGCAGGAGTCAGACTTGGAGAATAGACTATATGGCCTTCAGGAATTTTCAGAGAAACCGAGCGTTCGGCACAATCAATCACAGCTGCATTTGCTGTTAACCAATCCATGCCCAAGATAACATCAATGTCAGAGTTGCCCAGAATAATTAAGGAAGCCGGGAACAAAGAACCACCAATATCGATTTGATTGCCATGGCTGATTTTAGAAGATGCCATTGTTGCTCCAGGAGAAAGGACCATTAACCGCTTAGGGAGAGGATCCATAGGTAACCCATTCACATCAGCAAAACTTGTGGAGACAAAAGAATGCGATGCACCAGAATCAAACAAAACTCATGCAGGAACTGAGTTAACAGGAAGCATACCCATCACAACTCCAGGTGCATGCTCAGCTTGAGCGACGTTGACACAGTTGGCATGAGCAACAGTAGACCCGGGCTTGGTGTTGATGTTGAGAGGCCGCGGTGGAGGTGCAAGAACCATAGAAGAACTTGCCGCAGGTCTAGGAGGTGGTGGAGGAAGAGCTTTGTTGTTCATTGGACAGTTCCAGTGTTGATGTCCAGTGTTCCCACAGGTGTAACAAGCACCAGGTGGACGTGGAGCAACATAGCCAGGAACTCCGCCAGGCGCTCCAGGGTAGTTGTGGTTGTAGCCCCTGGGAGAAGCAGTGAAGGAGTTTGGTGGCCTTGCCGCGTAGCTTGAACATCTTGGTGGAGCCGGGAGCGACGGTGGGGTGTTAGGAACCTAGACACGACGCTTAGAAGGAGTTGACATAGCTGAAGAGCTTGCTGCATCGCGGTTGTGTTTCTTTGACTCCTCAAACACTTGCCTACTTGCTTCTTCCTGCAGAGCTGTATGTTGGAGTTCCAGAAAAGACGCCGGCCTTGCATGTGTGATTGCATATTTAATCGATGCATTGAGCCCTTGTCTGAACCTCTTTTGCTTCTTCTTGTCATCAGAGATCTCATCGCCACCATACCGAGAAAGGTTCATAAAGTTTCTGATATAGGTATTGACATTGTCATTGCCCTGCTGAGGTTGAGAAACACTTCCTTCATCCTCTCCATGACAATTTCTGACAGATATTGCTCTTTGAAAGCCCCAGTGAATTGTTCCCAAGTAAGATGAAAACCAGTGTAGTTTGCCTTGAGGTAATTCTCCCACCACAGAGCTGCATCTCCCTTCAGAAGGTGAGTGGCACATTTTACCCATTTTTGCTCAGGAACATCAGCAGTCACCAGTAACCTTGACATCTCACGCAACCAATCATCCGCATCAAGTGGCTGATCAGACACCTCAAAGTGGCACGGGTTGAACTTCAGGAAGCTTTTGATATCTCCTCGCTTGGGAGGTGGAGGTAGCGGAACAAACTTATTCCTCCTGACACTTTCTTCAAAACGCTATTGGTTCTGCTGTATTGTACCCAAGGCATTAGCAATACTTGTCAACACAACCCCCAGTTCAGGTGGTATGTCCTCCTCAGAACGGCGTGGTGGTGCCATCCTGTGATTGATATAAAACACAAGTTAGTACCATAATGGAGAATAATAATAGTCCAAAATAGTACCAAGATGGAATTAACCAAGATTTAAAGGATACAAATTACTAAGATGATATTAAAATATCAACAAAGTTCAAAGCACCTAGAAGATGTCAAGTATATCGCACACGACTGAACAAGGAGTGTGGTACACAAGCTAACAAAGAAAAAATTTCCGCAAATTTTGGCATTAAAATACCACTATATGCACAAAACCACTTAACGAATCAAGATTAGTAACTCTACCAATTCGATATACAAAAGCGAATGATAAAAGTAGTGGTATGGTCGCAACTCCATCCCGCACTCAAATCATTACTCCGCACATGAATAAGTAAAACACATATCCCAACACCTTCTTTTTAAGATGAACCTACAGATTAGTAACTACGGAAACAAACACCCCAAACAAGATAATGTCGGATAACAAAGAGTAAGACAGATCGCACCGGTATACAACGAATCAGATAGATCGCATCGGTTTACAAAAGCCTGTCGGTATGGAATGTACCAACAGTTGATAACCAAAAGGCAGATAGTGATAACATGTTGGATGCAACAGATAGACAAGGAATTCACACACACACACAACCTATGGTACTACGGAACCCAGAACACGTGAATCCTAGTTTGAATTTTAGAAGAGGATTGAAAACGTTACACTTCCTTACCAGAAAAAGGGTGGGTGGGTGGGTAAGAAGAAAAATGGAAGCAGTCCTACTCTCACGTTTTGTTTTTCCCTAGTATACATAACTACCAAAAATATTTGCTAGACTGACAACGACCATTTGGTGAGACCACAAGGCGGGATGGCTCTAATACCAATTCTAACTACCTCGGTGAATTACGCTCTTAGTTACATGCCTGGATGAGCGAAAGTGGTTAAAATAGTACGGTGGGGCCCAGGGGCCACTCACAGGTGGACCTTTTGGCCATCCTAACCACTTTCAGAACATCGGGACAAGAACGAGCGGCGTAATCAGCAGGCGAAGGGATCAACTACATACACAAGTGAGTATGTATGCAAGCCACATACAACAGTCCTCAGAGCTATTCCATCTAAAAGAAATAGAAATATTGCAGCGCCATACGGCAAGATCCAAATATCCTAGATAGATATAATAGTTTAGGATATCTCCTCATACATCAAACATCAGAGTATCAGGCGGAAGCGGAAAACAAGATCCGAGTACGGATAAGAAGCAAATCGGCATAAGATGCCACATAAATAAACACATCCCGCCCACAGATCTCACGGATCCCCTTTCCCGGAATCTCTACACCGAGTGATCGTTGCCCACATCATCCGTCTCCTCCACCCAGTATCCATCTTGCGAGTATACCTGTTCATCTGAATCAAACAATTTATCGTGTGAGACCCTAGAATTTTCGGCAAGTCTTTATGCCTCTAAGGGGACATAACCTGGGGTGACGCAATTGCAGCAAAAGATAATAACTAACAATTCTATAGATACTCGCTAACCATCCGCCTAACCAGTGATAGACGGATGTCCGTTAATTAGTAACAACAGTTATAACATCATAATTAACAGATCCATCCTCCTTCTTGCTTACCAACGAGAAAGCGGACGAACAACCCCCCATCCGTTGGCAGTTTTATTAACCAATCCATGAGTGTTGCACTATTTACTAGTCAGGTACTTAGTCAGTTTAAAAGTGGTACTTTAGTTATACTTGTCTATGATCGAGAAACTGTGCTCCAAGTCGTCCAAGAAATAAGAATGAATCAAGCTCTGGCTCAGGGGGGTTCCATAAGGCCTCCCGGATGTGGATAGTGCGAATAGTCAAGTAACAGGAATCAAGTACTCGGGGTCCTACGGGACACAAGTGAGCATGAAGAACCAAATAGCAGATATTGCTCACCGGTGCCACTTTCATTAGTTATCCCATTACTACTCAGGTTAAGTTGTTTAGATACCTCGTTATCCATCAGACACTCACATACCCTACACATGCTGTTCTACGACCCGCATGGCTCAAGCAACTCCTGTAGTAAAGGCTCATGGGATGGAGGAACAAGCTTCGGTGGGGTTTAAAAGTAAAGGTTGTGCAGTACTTGGGATTCAATTTAATGCAAACGCGACTCAATAATGCAAGAATAAGATAGAGGCAATAGGTACTATATGTATGCAAGCATGTGGTAGTGCTTGCCTGGCAGCTCAGTTGAAGCGAGAGTCGGATCTGGGTAGTGCTCCTGGGATTCCTGATATATCCCCTGCTCAGCGTCTATTCGAAGAAGAACCAAACAAACAAGGGCCAACATAAATAACGTGCACAAGCATATGTATTGAAATGCGACAAGCAAACAAGCATGCCATGATGAATGATGCACAATTGCATGGCAATAACGTAGCATGGCATGGGTGAGGTGTGGGGTACAAGATTAAAGCATTTTATTAAGTTTTTAGTACGGTTTGCTCTCATAACACTTGCTGTATACTTATTATTTATATGATGCATGCTGCAATTCAGAACATGAAATGCATAGTTAGAACGGGCTCGTCGCGTTGATCGATTTAGACATATTATTTGTCAAATTTGGAGTTATGGATTTAAAGTTATTAATTTATTAAGAAAAGGCATTTTATTGTAATTTTAATTATCTCGAAAATTAAAGTGTTCAATCATTATTTTGAATAGCATATTTGAATTCCTCACATTTTTCTGATTCAAAAACATATATCATTTGTTTTATTTGGGTTTTTAATTTAAAAGTTATTTAAGACAGATTTAAATTTGAATTAAACATTTACAGAAATTGTTTTATTAAAACCAGATGAACAGGTCGACTTTTAATACCCAGCCGGACTTAGCCACAGTCACTGACATGCGGGCCCGCAACCGGCCTGGCCGAAGCTGGCTAAAACGCAATGACCCTTTTTTCTGTGAAATGGCTAGCCTCGAGGTGGCCCGGTAGGTTGGATGATGATGGGGCCCTGCGTCTTGGCCATGAGCATCGCCACGTGGGCAATCCAGGGCGCGGGTGAAGCAGACAAAACCCAGGGGTGTTTTCCGTAAAAAGCGGTGGCCGATGGGTCCACAAGGCGCAGGGACACAAGCGTGATCGCCAAAAGGTGAGGGGGGCTTTTTTGCAAAACTGCTACGGCCGTTTACTGAATCTACACGCACTGAACCACGACGGCCCGACGGCAGCGAGGACGACGGCACAACCACGGTGATATAGCCTTCACCACAAAAACGAAAAATAAAGAGGGGATCTCCAGCTATAGATCTCGTTCAGGGAGGCTCATCGGAGGGGGACTGTGCAGGCGGAGGCTTCGAGGGCAGGGAAGCCTGACACGTCGCCCACCGGCAGGGCACCTCAACGGCGGGGGTCAAAAACGGGCGGCGCTCGGCGCACGGAGGGAAGGAAAAAGGGGAAGGGAAAGAGGGGGCGCTCACCTCGCCTGATTCCCACGGAAATCAGAGGACAGGACGGCCGGAGCGGAGGGGGACGGCGAAGTCGCGGCGGTGGTGCACGGCTCACTGGCGAGGGGGTAGCTCCGAGCGTCCTGGCTCCTCCTAGCAGGCGGAAACGACGCCACGGTCCGCGGCGGGGCTTCCCGGCGAGTCCTCGGACACCTGCTAGGACGGCAACGGCGCTATGGCTCTCTGACTGGCGGCGGGCATGGTACAGCGGAGAAGAGGGAGAGGGGAGACGGAGCAGGGCGCTAGGGTTCGGAAAAGGCGCAGCTCGGCGCGAGGATAAGGAGGAGGGGATATGGCGTACGAGGCGTGGTGGCCGAGCGAGGCGTGAGGGCGGCCACCTGCTCTGTTCCATCAGAGCAGAGGAGAGAGGCTGACGGAGAAGAGGAGCAGGGAAGACGGCGGTAGCAGCCAGGCAGGCTGCCAGGAAAGAGAAGAAGCGTCCCAGGAGGGAAAGAAACGGGCCGGAGCTGGGCTGCGTCGCGTCCAGGTAGGGAGGCTGCTGCTGGGCTTCTCTTTATTTTTCTTTCTTTTATTTATTTAAAAGTTTTGTTTTGGTTTTGTTGCAGATTCAAACAAGCCCAAAAATAACCCCTTTTGGAAGTTTTTGCAAAATTGATTAAAAGGGACAAGAGATGGCTATGGAGTGAGGTGAGGCTTGGGGGTTGAGCACAAGTTGTTGGTGAGAAAACAAAACAAGAGAGAGAGAGAGAGGGAGAGGGTTTTTAAAATCAAAGGAAAAATCCCACATGAGCTAGATTAAATGCCAAAAGTAAGTAAAAGCTCATGGGTACATAGGATGGTGGAATTATAAGGTGGTGGCAAAGAAAGGTGATGGAGTTGAATGAAAGATATGCCCCCAACTCAACTTGGGCATCAAGCATTTATCAAGATTCAAATACAATATATCAAGAGCCAAATACAATTAATAATGCATATGAGAGAAGAACCAAATCAAAAAGGGTTTTATATGATGCTCAAATGCAAGGTGGCATGATGACATGAGCATGATATAATTATGATGCAGCAATTATATGTAGGAAGTAGCCATTATATTATTAGACCATGAAGCATTACATATGTTAGACAGATGGGATGCTACATCCGACAAGTAACATAGCCTCCAGGGTGGTCAACACACCCCCACTGGAACCCTGATGAGCTCCCAATCGACTGACTCTAGTCCTTCTCCCTTCCTCCTACAGGTCACCATGATCCAAGGGAGGAGAAGAAGGCCAGCAATAAGCCGCCCCCACATCAGAGAGCAGATTCACCATCGTTGCACCACCGAGGAAGGAGTGCATCTTTGTTTCTCCTCCTCTCCACCACAACCGTCCAGGAAAAACTCGACACCACTCTCCACACCGCTTCTCCTCTCCCCCTCGCTTCCACAGTTGACTAGGAGAGCTTCGGCAACGCAGCACCTCAACACCATAAGATGACCCACGACACCATTATTTACAGAGACAATGGCCCTTCCCTTGACGCCATACTCCGGCCAGAGGAGCAACAACACCAAGAAGAGGAACCCTACACCCTGGATCTGGCCGCCTGTATCTTGAGACCTGCTCCAACACTCCACTAGGGGAACACTCCTACACCTAAAAAAACTACAACTATGGCCGGCGCCTCCCCTCCACCAACTCTCGCCGGCTTCAGTTCGGCCCGGAGCGACTTAGGAGCTCCTCAAGCTACTGATCTCTGATGACCCACAAGTATAGGGGGTGTATCACTGTATCTCTGATCCTCACATCAAAGCCATTCCCTCCGGTTATCCCGATTGCTATCACATCGGGGCCTTTGGTTCTGAACAACAATATGTGTATACAACTTGCAGGTAAGACCATAAACAATACTATCATAATGAATCAATAACATTTTCAGATCTGAAATCATGGCACTCGGGCCCTAGTGACAAGCATTAAGCATAAACAGTTGCAACAAAGTCAAAAAGCACTAGTAATAGATACTAGGCACCATGCACTAACAATCCGATGCCATTACATGAATGATCTCATTCAAGCCCTACCATCCCCATAGCCTACAGCGGGGCGTTACTCACTCATAGATGGGGAAACATGGATGGTCGATGGAGAAGCGATGGTGATGATGATGGCGATGATCTCCTCCAATTCCCCATCCCGGCAGGGTGCCAGAATGGAGTTTCTGGTTCCAAATCGCGGAATCTGGTGGTGGCAGTGCAGCGGAACTCTTTTTGGAAAAACGTTGAACCCCCCTTGGTTTTTAGGTCAAGAGGCAACTTATAGGCGAAGAGGGTGGCCGAGGGGGTGACCGAGGCAGCCACACCACCCCCAGGCGCGGCCTGGCCTGGCCCGCGCGGCCAGGTGGTGTGGGCCCCTCATGGCCCTTCTCCGTCTCCTCTTTTGGTTGCGTGAGTCTTCTAGTGAAATAGGATTTTTGGCATATTTTCTGGGATTTTTCCTGATAGTTGATTTTCTGCACAAAAACTAGACACCAAGGTAATTCTGCTGAAAATAGCGTCAGTCCATGTTAGTTGTATCCAAATCACACAAGTTTAGAGGAAAAACAATAGCAAAAGTGTTCGGGAAAGTAGATACGTTTTGGACGTATCAATCTCCTCTCCACGGGCATAGCTTGAATGGAGTGAACAACACGAAGGCACGATTTACCCAGATAATATTTCTTGTGTTGCGATCTTTCCTTGTGGCCAAACTATGAACAGAGCAAATCTAGGGTTTATGGTGGTGTGCATTGCTTCTCTGAAATTGAAAGCACTTGGTATTTATCGTGTCTTGTTGGGGATATGCTAAATGGGTATCACCATAGCACATCCTTATTTCGGATAACCCGGGTGGCACACAGTTGGTAGCAAGGCCTATGGCCTACTGGGCGACCCAGTTAGATGGATCCAGAAGGGAGACCCATGCCGGATAAAGGAAGGCTACGCAGGAGTTACCGACGTACTCGGAGCCTTGGAGTGCAAGACACGAAAGACTAGTTCGTATTAGTGTAGGACTCTTTACCTTGTCCGACAAGGTCCTTTCCCTATAACCCTAGGTTCTGGTGCCTTTATAAACCGGACATGTGGGAGCCTTTAGGGCAGACAGAAAGACACAACCTAGATTGCTACATACAACATGCAACACCTCGCACAGTGAACCTATCTCTGTAACTCGATGTATTGCCATTATAGTGAATTATAGCAGGAGTAGAGTTCCGCCACCATTGCGGGACTTGAACCTGGGTAAGTTGTGTTACCTCGTACCCGCCAACTCTCTGCCTTACCCCACGTCTCTAAACATGCACTGTGAGGACCCCTCCATGGTGTACTCGTCGGCAATACCACGACAGTTGGCGCCCACCATGGGGCAAGAGGCGCTTCGAGATCTACACCGGGCGAGGTCCAACCTCTTCATGGGAATCAGCAACACCGTAGCCATCGGACGTGTTATCTTCTCCGGCAACATCCGGATTGCCCCTCCAGATGAGTTCTAGGTGCCGGCAAAGACAAACCCTACGCGCTACTCCATCATCCCCTTCGGAGACATCCACATCTTCATCGGCGAAACTGACTCGGGTCCTAGCTCCCATGAAGTCGGAAACTCGTCAAGCCCCGCATGGACCTCCTACGGGTAGGACACGTTCGCGGAAGGATCTGGGTCGTACCTCCCTCTGTAGTATGGCGGCTTAGACCAGGAAAATTCAAGGCCCACCCAAACTGCCCCTGTGCAAGATATAAAGGTGGAAGGACCCCACAAATCCGCTTGGCTTCCTCGAACATTAGAGATGCACATGCCACACTTTGTCGGTGTCGTCACCATCTTCAATCTGGCCAGATGCGTTCAAGGGGACGGAGAACCTCCCCGTGAATACCTCGCTAGATGGATGAGGGTGAGGGAAACCCTAGAGGGTGACCGTGCCAACGAGCTCGTGTACCACTTCGTGGAAGGGCTCACACCCAGAACACTCCTCCGGCGTACCCTCCGAAGACGGCAGGCTGTGGGTCCTCTCACCCTTGGTGAGATGATAACAATCATCAACGAATATGCGGACGCCAATGAGGAGGCTGAGGCCACGATCTCTATTGTAGCTAGAGGAGGAAACAACAACAACGGCCCGCCTCCATCACCCTCCACATCCGTCATTAACAACATCGAATCCAACTCCGACTCCGTCCTTGACGCGCTATACACCGACATCAATATGGATGGCGGTGGCTCGGATGCTAACTCGGAGGAATACGATGTTGTTATGAGGGAGATCGAGCAGGAGATCGAGAAGCAGAAGCGCACCGAGAAGGCCAACACATCCCACCAGGTGCTAGTTTCCATTGGGAGCATGATGGAAGAAGACAGATAGGAACTGGAGCGTGAGAGAGCTCTGCCCACACCAGCGATTACCAGAGCGGCAGTAGCCAAGAAAGCCGCTGAGCCTCCGACTCCGGCCAAGGCCTTGGCCCCTCCGGTTATTCACCTGCAACCGGTGCAGGAACTTCCCACGGCCCCCAGTACCGCCAAGCATTCAAACCAGCCGCCAATGCCACCACCAACGTCTGAAGCTGGGAACCCATTGGTTACTCCTGCCGACAAGGCAATCTATGGCGCACTCCTCGTTGAGACCATTATAGTCGCCTATATCTGGAGCATTACGAAGCTTGATGAGAAGCGTGCGACAATCCTACCAGAGGCCAAGTGCATTGCAGAGCAGGGTGCTAAGCTAGACGAAGACATGGCCAAGGCACATCAATATATCAAGGTGACAAGAGCTATGGAGGCTGAGTACAAGCAGTTACTGCTGAAGCACAAGGCAAAGAAAGCACCAGCTCACGTCGTCAAAGATCCCGGTGTTCGGCGCAGGTCGAGGGATCCAAGCCGGCATAAGCCACCCCGTACATTGATTCAGAGGGGAGGCAAGTAATGCCAACTCCCGCCCTCAACATTGCCGTTGCCAAGACCCTCCTGGAGTAGGATAGGTCGCCAGAAGCAGTTGCTCAGGTATATGACCTCGTTGCCAAGGCATGCAAGCAACAGGAAAAGGCTACCTCACAAAGGCTTGAGTCCAACCTGGAGCTTTGCCAGTCAACCCTGAACAGCCGCAGAAGGCCAAAATCTCCCTGTGAAGAGGTATCCCATACAGGCTCCATAGAGCGAAGATGGAGGGACGCGCGTAACAGGGCTGATGCCATACCCATATCCTCCAATCACGGAGAAAAGGCTCGTCGTCATCGGTCGTCGCCCCCACCACCATCCCGGCGTCACGAGGAACCATAGCCGCGCCACCGTACAAGCATGCCACCGCCTAGGCATCCCCAGGTTGGCATCGTTATACGCAACCAGGGCGAGCAGCCCTGGCACGCCGGAGAGCGCAGTGGCGTTGAAGGACATAAGAGCAAATCCTACAAGGAACTAATACGTCTGACAAGCAATCGCGACAGGCGTGAGGAGTCACAGGAGGGTAACAGCAAGAAGGCTAACCCACCGCCTCCACCGCCATCATCGCCTCCTAGCAGCCATCTTGGCGGAGGACAAGGTGGATCTCATAGATCGCACCGCAACTCCCCTCCCCATGACGGAAAAGGGAAGCAACCAGAGATGTACGACGCACGTTCACGGTTGGACAAGATCCAAGAAGCTCGGGAGCTCCCATACCTTGGGCCACGTTGTTTTGGACCAGTAATACGGGCCACAACCTACCCCTAGGGCCTCCGGATAGACAAGACTATCAAGCCCTATGACGGCACCGCCAGACCAGTTACATGGTTGTAGGACTACAGTGAAGCGATTCACATCGCAGGGGGAAACCCTAATGTCGCTGTCAAGTACCTCCCACTTATGCTGACCGGCACCGCCCGACAATGGATCGACGACTTGCTAGAGAAATCAATATGAAATTGGTTGGACATGCATGAAGCATTCACCAAGAACTTTGAGGGTACGTACAAACGTCCCTGCACTGTTGGACACCTAAAGCGGTGCGTATAAGAAAAGGATAAAACCTCTCGTGCCTACCTCTCCTGCTGGCTGGATATGAAAAATTCTTGCGTAGGGATGCACGGACAAACCGCTATGGCCGCCTTCATCGATGGTCTGGAGAAGGGAACTTTGCTCTAGCATACGTTAAAGCGCAAGCAAGACAACAATGAGCTCAACCTCAACGCAATGATCGCCATGGCCAGCGAGTTCGCCGTTGCTGATGACGACGCACGCGGATCGTTGCCGGCAATAGCAATCCCTACCCAACCAGAAAAAACAACAATAACAAGCGGAAGACTCCGCCTGAAGAAAAGCAAACAGCTGACATGGTCGCCGCAACATTCACTGGCAGAGGCGGAGGCGGACAACATGGACGTGGCCGGGGGCTAGCCATGGCCAGCAGAGGAGTGATTCTACACCCTCAGTGCCTCGCGTTCCCCAAACGTACGAAGAGTACCGCGATATACCGTGTTTCGTCCACCTCGACGCAAACAGTAAAGCCACCCACACCAACCGCCAATGCAAGTTTATCAATGACCTCAAGGAAGACCCCGAGTCTGTCTACAAGCGAAGTTGGAGGAACAGACCCTGTGGTAAGGGCGAAGGGAAGAAGAAGGAGGAGGAATCCAAGGAATCAAGCGATATGGATGAGGACGTGGAACCCAAATCTTCCGACAAGGGAGAGGGTAAAGGGAAAAATCCCTTCGAAAAGAAGGCTCCATGTTACCATACCTTCCTTGGTACCCCCATCGTCTGGGCTCAAAAGACCTCACTGAGGATACTGATGGCCACACTCCCTCCGGTTCCCCAGTACGGCAGGTGGTCGGAGATTCCAATTACTTGGGATAGAAAGGATCACCCAGACCTTATCCCAACAGAGAACCAGTATGCCATGGTCATCAACCCTTTGATTGACGGCACAGAGTTCACCAAGTGCCTCGTGGATAGTGGAAGCAGCATCAACATCATGTACCTGGATACACTACACAACATGAACTTGACGGAGACCCAGCTAAGGAAGAGCAACATCGTGTTCCATGGGGTTGTCCCCGGCCGACAAGCAAATTCCCTAGGATGCATCACCCTTCCGGTTGCTTTTGGCGATGTCAACAATTACCGCCAAGAACGCATGACCTTTGAAGTGGTGCCTTTCAAGAGCGTGTACCACGTCATCTTTGGACACGACATCTTCCACTCCTTCCTCGCAAGGCCATGCTTTGTCTACAACAAGCTCAAGATACCCGGACCAAATGACATCATCACTATTGACGGAAGCTTCACCAAGGCACGGGAGTGTGAGCTCAGTGAAGCCGCCTTCGCTGAAGCAGTCCTCTATGGTGAGGATTTCAAGGAGATCCAGAACCAGGTCGATGCCTCAGAGATGCCGACTTCGAAGAAGCAGATCACTGTTGCCGAACCCACATTCAAGGCCGCCATCAAGACCAAGCAGGTGGACCTTGTTGAAGGAGATTCCTCCAAGACCATCGCCATTGGCACGGACCTGGATCCCAAATAGGAAAGCACACTCATCAAGTTCCTCCGTGAGAATAGGGACATCTTGGCCTGGTAACCTGCCGACATGAAAGGTGTACCTAGGGAACTTGTCGAGCATAGCTTGAATATTGATCCTAATGCCAAACCGGTGAAACAACCTCTACGATGCTTTGGTGACGAAATACGAAGGGCTATAGGCAAACAAATAGCTAGGTTACTTAAGGTTGGCTTTATCCGAGAAGTTATTCACACCCGATGGGTGGAAAATCCTGTACTTGTCCCTAAAAAGGGAACCAATGAATTAAGAATGTGTGTTGATTACACCGGCTTGAAGAAAGCGCGTCCGAAGGATCTGTTTGCTTTGCCTCCCATTGACCAAGTCATTGACTCGATGGCTGGCTCGTAACTTCTGTGTTTTCTCGATGCCTACTCAGGTTACCACCAAATCCGGATGCAAAAGTCGGATCAGTTGGCCACTTCGTTCACCACACCCTACGGCACGTATTGCTATGTCACGATGCCCTTTGGGCTGAAAACCGCTGGTGCTACCTACCAGCGGACAATGCAACGTTGCCTACACGACCAAATAGGTCACAATGTACACGCTTACGTGGACGATATCGTGGTAATGTCAAAGAAATCGAACGATCTTATCGTCGACTTGTAGGAAACCTTCGACAATCTCTAGAAATACAACATGATGCTGAACCCCAAGAAGTGCATCTTCGGGGTGCACTCTGGCAAGCTGTTGGGCTTCATCATTTCGCATCACGGAATCAAGGTGAACCCGGAGAAAATCAAGGCCATCCTTGACATCAAGCGTCCGACATGCCTGAAGGACATACAAAGGCTCACAGGCTGCATAGCAGCAGTAAGCCGTATCATCATCCAACTTGGGGAGAAGGCTATGCCGCTCCACAAGTTGCTCAAGAAGGTGGACAAATTCATATGGATAGATGAAGCTGACGCAGCACTTCAGGAGTTGAAGAGAATACTCTCCTCCCCACCAATACTCGCAGCACCTGTGTCAAGGGTGTTGGGTTCGCAGCATGGAAAACAAAAAATTTCCTACGATGAGAACTATACGCCAAGATCTATCTACTAGATACAGAGCAAGGGGTGGATATACATCCATAGAGAACTTACCCTCGAAGACAACCGAGTTTTGTTAACGAGTTGGAACTCGTGGATGATGTAGTCGTACGCTTGCCGATCTCAAGATAGTGTGGAAGTCCTAGCGCCACAAATCAGCAGCGCATCCATCCTCGCACACACGTTCAAGCCACCGAACAACCTCCACCTCCTCGCTCCAGCGAATCAGCGGAAGCAGCAACTCCTTCTAGACGCAAGGCCACCAGGAACATGTATCTCCCTAATCCAAGACCATGGGGGAATATATCTAGAGGGGGAGAGAGATCCTTCACGAGGAGGTGTGCTTTGTGAGGGAGGAGAGGGGGGCCTTTTATAGGAGAGGGGGGCTCCTCCCCTCCCATGGCCGGCGGCCAAGGGGGGTGCCCCCACCTCTTCCTCATTCATGTGGTGGAAGCTCCACTCACATCAATTCAAGCTCCACCCAAAATCCCACTCACATGCATTAAATTTCCACCAAATTTAATGCAACTCTCAATTAATAAAACTCTTTTATTTATTTTATTCAGAATTTTGTTAATTACTTTAATTAACAAACATTCACATAAAACCCCTTGCAACATTTCAATATCACATGCAAAACCACTTTCTGCAATTTCACCCGAAACAATTCTGGTTTCTATCAAAACAATTCCTGCGCTTTGCAATTCGACTGAAACATATGTGCTCCAAAATGGTGTCCGGAAATCCTTAAGTGTGTCACCCTATGGTTCGCGAATAATGCAGACATGATTGAGACTCCTCTCAGATCAATAATCAGAAGCGGGACCTGGAGATCCATACTAACTCCTGCACATTCAACGATGACTTCTGTGATCGTGAGAACCTTTAACACTAGTAACTTAATCCCTTTGTGTCATGATATAATACATGTTCGAGATTCGATCATCCGTATCCAAATACCTAGTTTGATCTCGTTACCGACATGCACTCTTTTCTCGTTCCCGTGATATAACATTCTAGTGATCACATCACTTGCTTGCAAGCTATCTTATGTGATATCACCGAGAGGGCCCAGAGTATATCTATCCGTCATCGGGTTTGAAAAATTTCACTATTGATCCATGAGCCTCAATATAACACCTTCGTAGCACTAAACCCACCTTTATAGTCACCATGTTACGGTGTAACGTTTGATGTTATCAAAATACTCTTCCGGTGTTAGCAATTAACATGATCTCATGGTCTAAGGACTAATATTACTTCGTATGATGTTATAGCAATATAAGCATAATGACTTTGATCGTAATGCTATACTTCGGATGAATGTTCATCACATCATTTCACAAATGTTGTGACCTCATTGTTAACAACATCCAATGTCCATGATCAGGGAACTTTGATCATCTTGTTAATCAACGAGCTAGTCTATAAGAGAGGCATAACTAGGAATCCTTTTTGTTTATTAAACACACATGTATTGACGTTTCCTATCAATACAATTATAGCATGCAAAATAAACATCTATCATATACAAGGAATACATAATAACAACTTTATTATTGCCTCTTAGGGCATATTTCCTTCAGTCTCCCACTTGCACTAGAGAATAATCTAGTTTACATAGTGATAAATCTAACACCCATGGAGTTCTGGTGTTGATCATGTTTTGCCCTAGGGAGAACTTTAGTCAACGGATCTGCTACATTTAGGTATGTGTGTACTTTACAAATCTTTATATCTCCATCCTTGACATGCTCGCGGATGGAGTGAAACCAGCGCTTAATATGCTTGGAATTCTTGTGAGACCTTGGTTCCTTGGCGTTGGCTATGGATCCATTGTTGTAACAATAGATCACCATTGGGTCTAATGCACTAGGAACCACACCTAGATCCGTTATGAACTCCTTCATCCAAACCGCTTCCTGCGCCGCTTCTGAAGTAGCAACATATTCCGCCTCTATCGTTGATCCAGCCACCACAGGTTGTTTGGAACTCCTCCAACTAACTGCTGCTCCGTTCAAGAGAAATACATATCCGGATTGAGACTTAGAGTCATCCGGATCGGTGTCAAAGCTAGCATCAACATAACACTTAGCGACTAGCTCTTCTTCACCTCCGTATACAAGAAACATATCCTTAGTTCTTCTAAAGTACTTAAGGATATTCTTGACCACTATCCAGTGTTCCGAACCTGGATCAGATTGGTACCTACTAGTCAAACTAATAACATGTGCCACATCCGGTCTTGTACATAGCATGGCGTACATTATAGATCCTAAGGCTGAGGCGTAGGGGATCTTATCCATTATCTCTGTTTCTTCCGCCGTAGCCGGACTTTGAGTCTTACTCAATGTCTTGCCTTGCAACATAGGTAAGAACCCCTTCTTACTTCCGTCCATATTAAACTTCTTTAATATCTTATCAAGGTATGTACTTTGCGATAGCCCAATTAGGCGCCTTGATCTATCTCTATAGATTTTAATGCCTAATATATATGAAGCTTCACCAAGGTCTTTCATCAAAAATTTGTTGTTTAGATAACTTTTAACACTATTTAAAATATCTATATCATTTCCAATCAATAATATGTCATCCACATATAATATTAGAAATGCCACATTGCTCCCACTCACTTTCTTGTAAATACAAGCCTCTCCATAAGTTTGGACAAATCCAAACTCTTTGATCACCTCATCAAAGCGGAGATTCCAACTTCGGGATGCTTGCTTCAGTCCATAGATGGATTGCTGAATTTTGCACACCTTATCAGCATCCTTAGGATCAACAAAACCCTTTGGTTGTATCATATACAACTCTTCTTCAATATTACCACTGAGGAACACAGTTTTGACATCCATCTACCATATTTCATAATCGAAATATGCAGCAATTGCTAACATAATCCTAACCGACTTATGCATCGCTACGGGAGAGAATGTCTCATCGTAGTCAACTCCTTGAATTTGTCTAAACCCCTTTGCGACAACTCGAGCTTTTTAGATGGTCACATTACCATCAGCATCAGTTTTTCTTTTGAAAATCCATTTATTCTCAATGACCTTTCGATCGTGAGGTAAGTCCACCAAGGTCCAAACCTAGTTTTCGTACATGGATTCCATCTCGGATTTCATGGCTTCTAGCCATTTGTTGGAATCCGGTCTCATCATCGCTTCTTCATACATCGCAGGGTCATCTATTTCATCAATCATGAAATTCATAACAGGATTGCCATACATTTCAGGACCTGCACGTGTCCTGCTTGACCTGCGAGGTTCGGTAGTGTCCTCTTTCAGAGTTTCATGATCAATATCATTAGCTCTCTCTTCATTAGGTGAAGTCAACTCCGAAAAAACTTTCAGTGCTGCGCTACTCACCATTTCATGAAGAGAAGGTTCAATAACCTCTTCGAGTTCTACCTTCCGACTACTCACACCTTTCGCGAGAAACTCCTTCTCAAGAAAGGATCCATTCTTGGCAACAAAAACCTTGCCCTCAGATCTATGATAAAAGGTATACCCAATCGTTTCCTTAGGGTATCCTATGAAGACGCATTTTTCCGCTTTGGGTTCGAGTTTATCCGGTTGAAGTTTCTTCACATAAACATCGCATCCCCAAACTTTAAGAAATGGCAGCTTAGGTTTGTCTCCAAACCATAATTCATACGGTGTCATTTCAACGGATTTAGATGGTGCCTGATTTAAAGTGAATGCAGCGGTTTCCAGTGCATAACCCCAAAATGACAGTGGCAAGTCAGTCAGAGACATCATAGATTGAACCATATCTAATAAAGTACGATTACAACATTCCGACACACCATTACATTGTGGTGTTCCGGCAGGCATGAGTTGTGAAACTATTCCACAGTCTTTGATATGTGTGCTAAACTCGTAACTAAGATACTCTCCTCCACGGTCGGACCGCAGAAATTTGATCTTTCTGTTATGATGATTTTCCATTTCATTCTGAACTTCCTTGAACTTTTCAAAGGTTTCAGACTTATGTTTCATCAAATAGATATACCCGTATCTACTCAAATCATCTGTGAAAGTAACAAATAAGGATATCCACCTCGCGCCGACACACTCATTGGTCCACACACATCAGTATGTATGATTTCCAATAAATCTGTCACCCGTTCCACTGAACCGGAAAACGTCGTTCTAGTCATCTTACCCATAAGGCATGGCTCACATGTATCAAATGATTCAAAATCAAGTGATTCCAAAAGTCCATCAGAATGGAGTTTCTTCATGCGTTTAATGCTAATATGACCTGAGCAAAGCGATTACATATATGCAAATATATCATTATCAAGTTTAATCCTTTTAGCATCAACATAGTGAATATGCGTAATACTACTATCGATATCCAACAGAAATAAACCATTCAACACAGGTGCATGACCATAAAAGATATCATTCATATAAATCGAACAACCATTGTTTTCAGATTTAAAGGAATAACCACTTCGCATCAAACACGATCTGGATACAATGTTCATGCTCAGTGCAGGCACCAAATAAAAATTATTTAGATTTATCACTAATCCTGACGGCATATGGAGAGGCAGCGTTCCGATGGCGTTCACATCAACTCTTGATTCATTGCCGACCCGCATCGTGACCTCATCCCTTGCTAGTTGTCGCTTGTTCCGCAGCCCCTGAATCGAGTTACATATATTAGCAACCGATCCCGTATCAAATACCCAGGTGCTACTACGAGTACTAGTCAAGTACACATGAATAACATGTGATATACATGTATATCACATATACCTTTGTTTGCCTTGCCGGCCTTCTTGTCCGCCAAATACTTGGGGCAGTTGCACTTCCAATGGTCAGTCCCCTTGCAATAGTAGCACTCGGTATCAGACTTAGGGCCAGCTCGGGATTTCTTTTTAGGTGCGGCAACAGATTTGCCGCCCTTCTTCTTGCCTTTCTTGTCCTTCTTGAAACCGGTGGTCTTATTGATCATCAAGACTTGATGTTCTTTCCTAATCTCCACTTCTGCAGTCTTAAGCATTGACAGAAGCTCAGGAAGAGACTTCTTCATGCCCTGCATGTTATAGTTCATCACGAAGCTCTTGTCGCTAGGTGGCAGAGATTGGAGAACACGATGTATGCCTAAGTCAATGGGAATCGTTATTCCCAAGGACACAAGCTTATCGGCGTACCCAGACATTTTGAGTACATGCTCACTAACGGAGCTGTTCTCCTCCATCATGCAGCTAAAGAACTTTTCAGAAGCATTAACTCTCTACGACAGCATGGGTATCGAAAATAATTTTCAATTCTCCCATGGTATTAGAGGCATTGCCATTTTCGAAATGCTTTCGAAGTCCTGGCTCTAGCCCATACAGTATGCCGCAATGAACTAAGTTGTGGTCCTCCTGACGAGTTATATAGACATTCTTTTCCTTGTCAGGGGAATCAGGAGCTGGTGGGGGGCCTAGCGGCGCCTCTAGCACATATTGCTTTTGTGCAGCAGTGAGGAGAATCCTCAAATTCATAGCCCAGTTGGTGAAGTTACTACCATTCGCAGCAAGTTTCTCTTTCTCCATGAACACATTGAAATTAAAAGCATGTGGTGCCATCTACAACAGAATTTGTAAAGTTTATTTAGACTAAGTTATGATAGATTGAGTTCAACTAATCCAAATTACTAATGAACTCCCACTCAAAAACGACATCCCTCGTGTCTTTTTGGTGATTACATGAACCAAGTCCACTACACCAAGTCCGATCATCATGTGAGTTGGTGTAGCTTCAAAGGCGAGCATCTATATGGGCATCATATCAACTATATGACTCATGCTTAACCTTTCGGTCCATGTTCTGAGGCCATGTCTGTACATGCTAGGCTCGCCAAGTAAGAACCTTAGTATCCGCGTGTGTAAAACTGTCTTACACCCGTTGTATGAAAGCGCGAGTCGAGTACACCCGATCATCACGTGATGTCTCGAAACACGATCCATAGAATGGTGCATACTCAAGGAAGAACACATTTTATCTTGATATCTAAATGCGGGATCATCTTACAATGCTACTAAAAGCGCCAAACTAGCAGTATAAGATGTAAACATCTAATGTGTAAAGTGAGATGATATGGTCCATGCATTTGCTATCATTTGCATCGTGGTATGATCTCTATCATTCCTTTGTGTGTAAGGCCAAGGTCT
This sequence comes from Avena insularis, assembly GCA_023614405.1. Lineage (NCBI taxonomy): Eukaryota > Viridiplantae > Streptophyta > Magnoliopsida > Poales > Poaceae > Avena > Avena insularis. Next base: position 206,835,718 of record CM042694.1, read on the forward strand.
ATGGAACTTACACGTTAAGTGTGTTGTAAGAGTATCTACCATACATCTACTTACAACATTACCATATCAATACACTAGCCCAGCAACAATCTAAACTAGACGCCTCTAATTGATCCATTGCAAGTTTTACGTGGCTTAGGGCTTTCGGAGATAGAACCGGTCTTACCTACGAACATGGAACCACAACGAGGATAACCAAGTTATTAGCAACTTGTTGTAAATTAGATATTGACTATAGTAGGAGAGACAGACACCCGCCAGCCACTTATGCAAAACTAGTTGCATGTCAGTCGTGGAACCGGTCTCATGCACGATGACATGTAAGGTTGGTCCAGGCTGTTTCATCCCACTATGCCACCAATATCCAAAATACATGAAAGAAGCAATAACATGATCATCATCGCCCACATAAAAACATATGTGTACTACCCTTGGAAAGCACATATGCATAGATCAGGCTCTGATACCACTGTTGGGTTCGCAGCATAGAAAACAAAAAAAATCCTACGATGAGAACTATACGCCAAGATCTATCTACTAGATATAGAGCAATGGGTGGATATACATCCATAGAGAACTTACCCTCGAAGACAACAAAGTTTTGTTAACAAGTTGTAACTCATGGATGATGTAGTCTGATACATTGCAAAGGTATCTATAATTTTTGATGTTCCATGCTTGGTTTTATCCACTTTCTTGTGTTTTGTCCACACTTTGGAGTAATTTTTATATGATTTCTTGGACTAACCTATTAACAAGAGCCATAGTGTCAGCTGCCTATTTTCTGTTGTTTTTGGTTCCAGGAAAGTTAGAAAATGAATATTCTCGGAATTGGACGGGACAAAAGCTAAAGTGCCTATTTTTCCGGAAGTCATCAAATGCTAGAATACGAGATGGAGAAGGGCTAGGGGCTGGCCACACCACCTAGCCACGCGGCCAGGCCTGGCCCGCGTCAGGGGGTGGTCTGGCCGACCCCAGCACCCCCTCAGCCTCTCCTTCCGCCTATAAGATGCCCTCAGGATGAAAACCCTAAGTACCCGATCAAAAATCCACAAAAGAGTCTGTAGCCGCCGTCATCTCCATCCCTAGATCGGGAGGGATCTGAAGCTCTTCCCGGCACCCTGTCGGAGAGGGGCATTCACGCTGGAGGCCTTCTTCATCATCATGCAAGCCTCCGATGTGATGCGTGAATAGTTCATCCTTGGACTACGGATCCATGTAGTATCTAGATGGCTGGTTCTCCTCCTTTGTGCTTTCATGTCTAGATCTTGTGAGCTCCGTTCATGATCAAGATCATCTATTTGTAATTCTGCATGTTGTGTTTGCGGGGATCCGATGGATATGAGATGCTATTTCAGATTGATTATTGATTCTATCATGTCTTTGTTATTTGTGATCTTGCATGCTTTCCGTTGTTAGTAGCTATCTTGGCCAAGTAGATGCTAGCAACTCCAAGAGTTACTATTTATGCTCGATAGTGGGTTCATGCCTCTGGTAATCTAGGGAAGTGACAGAAATCTCTAAGGTACTAGATGTGCTGTTGCTACTAGGGAGAAAACAACAATCCTTTGTTCATAGAATAATCGTATAGTTTACTTTACATGAAATTTGTAAAGCAATAATCTGTTGCTTGCAACTTCATACTGGAGGGGGTTTGGATGATAACCTGAAGGTGGATTATTAGTCATAGATGCAGTTGGATGGCGGTCTATGTATAATGTTGTAATGCCCAATCAAGTTTCAAAGGAGTCAAGATGATTAGTGTATGCATGTATTGCTTTCTCGATGTTTGTCAATTGCCCCACTGTAATTTGTTCACCCAGCATGTTATCTATCTTAAGGAGAGCCACCTCTAGTGAACTATGGATCCCGGTCTTTTTATTTTACATACGATCTATAAATTGTTTACTACTTTGTGTTTACTTTCTGCAAACTATTACTCCTTCCATTCGATACGTTTAATCCTTTGTTTTCAGCAAAACCGGTGAGATTGACAACCTAATCGCAAGTTGGGGACAAAGTTATGTGGTTGTGTTGTGCAGGTCTCCACATTGCTACTAGCACCGGTAGTGCGCCCTGCCAAGGCTCAGCTAGCAACACCTTTGGGGTGTTTCCTTGCTCCTACTGGTTCGATTAAACCTTGGTTTCATAACTAAGGGAAACTTGCTGCTGTGCTCATCATACCTTCCTCTTGGGGTTCCCAACGAGCTCTACATCAACACTGAGCCATCAAGCATTTTTCTGGTGCTGTTGTCGGGGAGTCAAGGACATCTTCACAAGAGGAGTCCCTCATAACCTATCTCTTTACTTTGTTATTTTTATTTTTCTTAGTTTCTTTTTACTTTGTTTGCTTGTTTCTTTATAAAAACACAAAAAATTAGTTTTACAAGTTTGCTTTCTTTATTGAAAACACACAAAAATTAGTTCCTATTTTAAGTTGACATTATGTATAGCCTTTCCCCAATCACTATGTCACCCGAGGAAATGATTTTCACTTTTAAACAAGGAATTGAGGAGAGCTTCAAGGAAGCTTGGTCTAGAATCTCTGATCTACATGGAAAAACTGAACCTAAAATGACTCAAAGTTTGTTCCTTAGCAGTTTTTACCTTGGAATTGCTCTTTGCTATAAATATGCTTTAGATATTGTTGTGGGAGGAGATTTCCTCCAATGTAATGAGGATGATGCTATTAATGCTATAAAGAAATTGATCCTTACTTACAACTTGCCTAGCCAAACTGATATTTCTTTCGCAAGAATATTTGCTAGATTAAACACTCTTGAGACTAGCACTACTAGCTTAAAATATTGCTATAATATGCTTAAGGAGCATCATAATTATGTTTCAATAAATTATGAACCATCAAAGTGGCTCCCTACAGTAAAGATTGAGATAAACACTCAAACTTTTCAAGCCCACTGTGATATTATGTCTGAATTTTGTCTTATGCCCAAAGATATTTACGAATCTTTGAATCTTTGGGGGCTTACTGAAGGAGGAAAAGAAATATCTCTTGCTAATAATGCTACCATATTACCTATTAGAATAGCTGAAGGAGTGTTTACAAAGATCCTTGGGAAAATGATTTCTACTGATTATCTTATTATTGAATGTGCAGGAAAAGGACAAATTACACTTGGAAGGTCCCTATTAGAACTTCTTGGAGAAATAATAGATATGGGAAAGGGGACCATGCACCTTTCTTCTCCACCAAACAATCATATTTTCCCCAAGGTTAAGAATAAAAGTAAGAGAGGTAAGGGCAAGAAATTTGGTTTTAGTACGTCTTCATTTGAGAACACTTGATTCTTTCTTGCTTCTTATGCCTAACTTAAAGGCGTTAAATAAAAGTACTTATTGGGAGATAACCCAAAAGTTTTAGTTGAGTCTTGAAAGTTATTACTTCAGTAATAACCGCTCCTTATCCTTTTTATTTGCTTTTTGTGCCAAGAGTAACCTCTAATGAGAGAGAAGTAATGATTGGGAAAGTTGCTGTCCTGAAACAGATTTATGTGCTTCACCATAAAGATTCGTGTAAAATCTCTGAACGTCTTTTTGAGGCGTGATTTTTTGTGCTTCTGCCCCAGGTTGTTATCCAACTTTTGTTAGTTCAACACTTTTTGATTTGAGTAACATAAGGTCTTCTAAAAAAATCGTCTTTACCTGCTGGTCTGTTTTGACAGATTTCTGCCATTTTCTGCATTTGGTTCCTTTTTGAGTTATTTTGGGGAATTGAGCTTTTTGAGGGAAGTGCTACAGTAGCTAGTGTTTTAATGGAAGTTCTATTGGTGTTAGAACTGAACCTAAGGCTTATTATCTTGAGTGCACTAATGTTGCTAATAAAGATTGTGTGAAGTTTTGTATGAAGGAAAAAATTTCAGGTGTATGGAAGGAATGAGTAATGAGATGAAGGATAGACTAAAGCTCAAGCTTGGGGATGCCACGCGTGTCACCCCAAGAAATATCCAAGAAGTACAAGCGTCAAAGCTTGGGGATGCCCAAGGCATCCCCCTCTTCATCCATAAAAATCCCAGGTTTCCTCCAAACGCTTCATTTTTATTGTTTCATGCACAGTTGTGTTGTTCTTGGAGCGTCTTCTTTTTCGTTTTCGTTTTGGTTTTTCGTTTTCTTGGTTTCTTAGTTTTCTGAATAAATTGGTTCGGCCCCCTATTTCATACATTGGTTTTCAAATAGTTTGGTTTGGTTTGGAAAAGAGTAGGAAAGTTCATACTTATGTGGTAAAAAGAGCTCATTTTTGACTGTGGCCTATGCTTTGTCATGCCATGCTTGATTTTTTTTGGCTTTATGCTTAGTATTCTTTGCTGTAGCATGACTTGTTATAAACAATTGAGATTGCTTAATGTTCCTTGGATGAATCATGCGTTGTTTTAGCATATTAAAGCATAGTATAGTGGTATTCTCCTTTGATGCTTTATTTGGGTTGACTTGGCGCATGCTCACACCATGTTATGACTATCTCAAGTCACCATAAGCCTTTATAATCCTTTAGTTTTCAACTTGTAGTATCACTTTATGCTTTGATCAATGATGTTTTGTCGCTCTGCGTGATTATGGCCATTATTGCTCTCTTAGTTTGTCGCTCCCAGTCTTTTGCTAGCCTCCACAACCAAGTATGAGTTCCACTCATGCATCCAACTCCCTAATCGTATTGTTTACTTTACACGCAATTCGTAAAGCAATAATCTGTTGCTTGCAACTTAATACTGGAGGGGGTTCATAGGATAACCTGAAGGTGGATTATTAGTCATAGATGCAGTTGGATGGCGGTCTATGTATAATGTTGTAATGCCCAATCAAGTTTCATAGGAGTTAAGATGATTAGTATATGCATGTATTGCTTTCTCGATGTTTGTCAATTGCCCCGCTGTAATTTTTTCACCCAGCATGTTATCTATCTTAAGGAGAGCCACCTCTAGTGCACTATGGATCCCACTCCTTTTCTTTTACATACAATCTATAAACTTTTTACTGCTTTGTCTTTACTTTCTACAAACTATTACTTCCTTCCATTCGATATGTTTAATCCTTTGTTTTCAACAAAACCGGTGAGATTGACAACCTCATCGCAAGTTGGGGACAAAAGTTCTGTGGTTGTGTTGTGCAGGTCTCCACGTTGCTACTAGCACCGGTAGTGCGCCCTGCCAAGACTCAGCTAGCAACACCTTTGGAGTGTTTCCTTGCTCCTACTGGTTCGATTAAACCTTGGTTTCATAACTGATGGAAACTTGCTATTGTGCTCATCATACCTTCCTCTTGGGGTTCCCAACGAGCTATACATCAATACTGAGCCATCATAGTCGTACGCTTGCCAATCTCAAGATCGTGTGGAAGTCCTAGCGCCGGAAATCAGCAGCGCATCCGTCCTCGCACACATGTTCAAGCCACCGGACAACCTCCACCTCCTCGCTCCAGCAAATCAGTGGAAGCAGCAACTCCTTCCAGATGCAAGGCCACCGGGAACATGTATCTCGCTAATCCAAGACCATGGGGGAATATATCTAGAGGGGGAGAGAGATCCTTCACGAGGAGGTGTGCTTTGTGAGGGAGGAGAGGGGGGCCTTTTATAGGAGAGGGGCTCCTCCTCCCATGGTCAAGGCGGCCAAGGTGCCCCCACCTCTTCCTCATTCATGTGGTGGAAGCTCCACTCACATCAATTCAAGCTCCACCCAAAATCCCACTCACATGCATTAAATTTCCACCAAATTTAATGCAACTCTCAATTAATAAAACTCTTTTATTTATTTTATTCAGAATTTTGTTAATTACTTTAATTAACAAACATTCACATAAAACCCCTTGCAACATTTCAATATCACATGCAAAACCACTTTCTGCAATTTCACCCGAAACAATTCCTGCGCTTTGCAATTCTTTCGTCTGAAACATATGTGCTCCAAAATGGTGTCCGACAACCCTTAAGTGTGTCACCCTACAGTTCGCGAATAATGCAGACATGATTGAGACTCCTCTCAGATCAATAATCAAAAGCGGGACCTGGAGATCCATACTGACTCCTACACATTCAACGATGACTTCTGTGATCCTGAGAACCTTTAACGCTAGTAACTTAATCCCTTTGTCTCATGATATAATACATGTCCGAGATTCGATCATCGGTATCCAAATACCTAGTTTGATCTCGTTACCGACATGCACTCTTTTCTCGTTCCCCTGATATAACATTCTAGTGATCACATCACTTGCTTGCAAGCTATCTTAATGTGATATCACCGAGAGGGCCTAGATTATATCTATCTGTCATCGGGATTGACAAATTCCACTCTTGATCCATGAGCCTCAACATAACACCTTTGTAGCACTGAACCCACCTTTATAGTCACCCTGTTACGGTGTGACGTTTGATGTTATCAAGATACTCTTCCGGTGTTAGCAATTAACATGATCTCATGGTCTAAGGACTAATATTACTTCATATGATGTTATAGCAATATAAACATAATGACTTTGATCGTAATGCTATACTTCGGATGAATGTTCATCACATCATTTCACAAATGTTGTGACCTCGTTATTAACAACATCCAATGTCCATGATCATGAAACTTTGATCATCTTGTTAATCAACGAGCTAGTCTATAAGAGAGGCATAACTAGGAATCCTTTTTGTTTATTAAACACACATGTATTAACGTTTCCTATCAATACAATTATAGCATGCAAAATAAACATCTATCATATACAAGGAATACATAATAACAACTTTATTATTGCCTCTCAGGGCATATTTCCTTCAAAGGGAGCCTATGTTAGTTTACATGGTGGCTGATACATCGTAAACGTATCTATAATTTTTGATGTTCCATGCTTGTTTTATATCTACTTTCTTATGTTTAGTCCACACTTTGAAGTATTTTTATACATTTTCTTGAACTAACTTATTGAAAAGATGCCACAATGCTAGTTGCCTGTTTTCTGTTGTTTCTGGTTTTAGAAAAGCTGGAAAATAAATATTCTCGGAATTGTACCGGACAAAAGCCAAAGTCGATATTTTACTGGAAGACTCATGGAGCTAGAAGACGAGACGGAGAGGGGCCAGGGGCTAGCCACACCATGTGGTGGCGCGGGTCCCCCTAGCCGCGCCACTACGTGGTGTGGGCCCCTGGTCCACCCTCTGACATCGTCCTTCGCCTATAAGAAGCCTCCTGATGAGAAAACCCTAAATAATCCAGCCTCTAGCCACAAAAAGTTCCGCAGCGCCGCTGCCACCAAAGAGGAGATTCGGGGGACAGATAGTCTCTAATCCGGCACCCTGCTAGGACGGGGAAGTGCCCTCGGAGCCATCTCCATCGATCTCCACCACCATCTCCATCGCCGTTGCTGATTCCCATGATGATGAGGGAGTAGTACTCTCTCGAGGCTAAGGGCTCTACAAGTAGCTATGTGTTCATCTCTCTCTCTCTATGCGTGATCTTATTGCAATCATGAGCTTTGTAATATAGATCTATTTTACTACTCAAGTTCTTTAATAGATCTCTGGTTCTCCCCACGTGTGTGAAAGTGATAGCATGCACACCATGGTGGCACTTAGGCTAGAGATTACAAATACTTGTTATGAGTTATATTTGGAGTTGGATGTCTCTATGAAATTGTGGTGTTTGTTGGAACCATCTAGCACTCAAGGTGATAGTGAGGGGTTATCTAGATAGGGAAAGCGAACTCTGAGGAGTGCTATTATAGCACTACCATGGATTAGAGTGTCCAACCAGAGAGTACTTCAGAGTAGTATCATAAAGAGAAGATATTTATATGTGAGTGTTCACTAGTGAAAGTATGATCCCTAGGCCTTCTTTCTAAGAATTGAAACACCGTTTGCAACTAGATCTGTTACATGTTTGCTTGCTTCCATCTTTTTGCCTTTAGTCTTTTCCTCCCATCAAGCTCTTTTCTGGCACCGTTGTCTTATATTCATACCACTTTTATTTCACTATCTCTTCGTGGAACTAGTGCACCTATACACCTGACAAGTGTATTGGGTGTGTTGGGGACACAAGAGACTTCTTGTATCTTGATTGCAGGGTTGCTTGAGAGGGATACCTTTGACCACTTCCTCCCTGAGTTCGATAAACCTTGGGTAATCCACTTAAGGGAAACTTGCTACTGTTCTACAAACCTCTACACTTGGAGGCCCAACAACTGTCTACAAGAATATAAGTGCGTAGACATCAAGCTATTTTCTGGCGCCGTTGCCGGGGAGGTAAGGTAAAAGGTACTCACATCCTCCGGTGTGAGTGCTCGAAGTTATTTCCTTTAGATTCTGCAATTTTGTCTTTTTGTTTCTTGTTTTCACTAGTTAGGCTTAATGGAAAACAACAAAAAAATTAGAGAGCTTTTTAGTAGTTTTCCTAAGGTAGAACATGAATGGTTTGAAAAGAAAATTAAAAAACCCATGGAACTTTCTTTGCATGCTCGTATGAATCCTTTGAACACCATTATTGCGAATTCTATGGAAAAGTCTAAGCTTCAGGAAGCTGGTTTTGATGAGCATGATATTTTTAGTCCCCCAAGCACGGAGGAGAAAATTTACTTTGATGATACTATGCCTCCAATATATGATGATTACAATGATGAATATGATATTTTCAGTCCACCTACTATTGAGGAGAAAATTAATTATGACTACAATATGCCTCATATATTTGATGATTATGGTGATGAGAATAATAATAATAGCTATTTTGTTGAATTTGCTCCTACTACAATTAATAAGAATGACTATGTTTATGTGGGGAGTATTAATTCTTTTATGCATATGGCTCATGATAAGAATGTTTTATGTGATAGTTATATTGTTAATTTTATTTATGATGCTACTAAAAGTTATTATGAGAGAGGGAAACATGGTTTTATGCATCTCAATAATATTAAGTTTCCCCTCTTTATGTTGAAAATTTTGAAGTTGCACTTGTTTTGCTTTCCTATGCTTGTTGCTTTGTGCTTTCACGACTTGTTTATTTACAAGATTATTTTTCATAGGAAGTGGGTTAGACTTAAATGTGCTTTGAATTTGCTTCTTGATGCTCTCTTTTACTTCAATTCATATTTCTTATGTGAGCATCTTCTCAAACTATCATGCCTAACTTAATGGCGTTAAAGAAAAATACTTCTTGGGAGATAACCCAATAGTTTTTCTGAGTCTTGGAAGTTATTACTTCTATAATAACCTCTCCTTATCCTTTTTTTATTTGATTTTTGTGCCAAGAATAACCTCTAATGAGAGGGAAGTAATTTGGAGAAGTGCTGTCCTGAAACAGATTTTTGTGCTTCGCTGTAAAAATTCGTGAAAAATTTGTGTATGTTGGATTGACCTGTAAGTTTCTAAATAAATACCCCAGGTTGTTAGCTAACTTTCGTTAGTTAAACACTTTTCGATTTGAGCAACAAAAGGTCTTCTAAAAAATCGGTTTCACCTGCTGGTCTGTTTTGACAGATTTCTGCAATTATTTGCATTTGCCTCTTTATCAATCTTTTTTTGGGTTCTTTTTGGTGAATTGAGCTTTTTGAGGGAATTGCTACAGTAGCTTGTGTTTTTAATGAAAGTTTTGCTATTTTAAAACTAAACCCCAAAGGTTTATTATCTTTTGATTGCACTAATGTTGCTAATGAAGATTGTGTGAAGTTTTGTATGAAGGAAATTTTCAGCTGTAGGGAAAGAATGATGTAATGAGATGAAGAATGGACAAAAGATCAAGCTTGGGGATGCCACCCCGTTTCACCCCAAGAAATATTCAAGGGGTACAAGCGTCAAAGCTTGGGGATGCCCAAGTCTTCATCAATAAAAATCTTAGGTCTTTCTAGATAATTCGTTTTTATTGTTTCATGCACTATTGTGTTGTTCTTGGAGCGTCTTAGTTTTTGTTTTTAGTTTTATTTTACTTGGTTTGCTGTAATAAGTTGGTTCGATCCCAGTATACTTCTTTTTGAGAGAGACACACTCTGTTTGCATTGCCTAGAACACTTTCTTATTGTTTTGTGAGTGTTCTCTTTTGCTAGCACTATGTTTAGCCTTAGTTTTCTTGTGCTTTCAGCTTAGAAATTTTTAGTTCTTCTTTGTGGATTTGTGAGACAAGCTCACTGATCTTTATTTATTATTATCTTTGTGAGTTGTTTCAAATAAGTCGATTGGTGTTGGAAGAGAGTACGAAAGTTCATGCTTAAGTGGTAAAAAGGAGCTTGTTTTTGACTATGACTTAAACTTTATCATGTCATGCTTGATATTGTTTTGGCTTTATGCTTAGTGATTATTTCTGTATCATGACTTGTTATAAACAATTGATATTGCTTAATGTGCCTTGAAAGAATCATGTGTTGTTTTAGCATATAAAAGCATAATATTGTGGTATTCTCCTTTAATGCTTTATTTGGGTTGACTTGGCGCATGCTCACACCATGTTAAGACTATACCAAGTCACCATAGCCTATATGATCCTTTAGTTTTTAACTTGTAATATCACTTTATGCTTTAATTAATGATGTTTTATCGCTTTGCATGATTATGGCCATTATTGCTCTCTTAGTTGGTCACTCCCAGTATTTTGCTAGCCTCCATAACCAAGTATGAGTTCCACTCATGCATCCAACTCCAAATAAAACCAAGTTATTCAAAAAAGTCCACCATACCTACCTATTAGCATTTGCTATTCCAAGTATATTCATGTTTTTATCTACCTTCCGAATTAAACTTGTTGTGTGAAAATTAGTGATTAAAGCTCTCACGAACTTGATGGCACACTTTACTTTTCTTGCCCCTAATAAATTTGAATCATTGTGTCATATATGTTGTATATGCTGCACTTATACGTTGGGATTAGCAGAACCATGTTGTCATGGGAACGCTTTCAACATTGCACTTGTACAATGTACCTAGTTGATATCATGCTCTTTTGTTTATGGATGTCGTCGGTGTGAAATGAAAGGGGAGCTTGTAAGTCCATGGAGTTATGTATGTGTGTTAGAGAAACACCTGGGTCGCTAGCCTAAGCCATGCCTAATCATGGTGGAAACTTGCAGCATCACCATAGTGAGCAATCTATGAAGCATTCTTCTTATAAAAAAAGAGATAGAGATTGAGAAAAAGAAAAACAAAGATGAGAAAAGAGGAAAGAGAGAAAAAAAGCACCGTTTTCCCATGGTAAATTAGAAGATTGCTGAGATGCTCATTGTCTGCTTGCCTTGTCATTTTGATTAAGGGATAGCTCCTATATCATGTGCAAGGGGTACCCCGTTGGCGGTTCTCTATGATACACATGTACTTACTATGACAAGAACTTACCGGTAACTAAACTTGAGTAGCATGAGGAGCGGCCCTCGTATTCAAGGGACATGAGATTGCCAACTTATACTTTGTCAAGCATATACTCCATAGTTTGTTCACTTTAACCTTAATCACTTCAAGATGCTTATGATAGGGGCAATGAGAGTTGAAAGCTAATAAGTATCATAATTTTTGGAAGCTCTTTATGAGACTTGAATCTCTGCTTCCTTCTATGAAGGCCTTTCTTTTACTTTTATGTTGAGTCTCCACCTTCTATCCTTAGGCACCAATTAAGAGAGCATAGTTGTCATTCTTAGTTTAATGTGCATTGTCCCAAACCTTGTTGATTGATTCATAATGTTGATATTGCTTTCTCTTGAACTATTTGTATCTAGTCACCCTTATGAACTTTGAAGGTGTCCCATGCATTTATGTTTTGCTACTCCATGAGGGACAAGCTGAATGCCACTATGCTATGTTTTCTATATGTGAAACAAACAAACGTCTTTCAAAGCATTATTATTCATGAATCTTTTGTGTGTACCTTTTCATGTTACAACATAGTTGCTATGTCTTATTGTTAGAACTATATCTTTCATGCTATGTTAAAGTACTATGATCCCAGCTATCAATGTTCTACAAATACTTTGATCAAGATTATGATGGTGCATATCACCTCAAAAAATATTCTTTATTTTTATCACTTACTTACTCGAGGACGAGCAGGAGTTAATCTTGGGGATGTTGATACATCATAAATATATCTATAATTTTTTATGTTCCATGATTGTTTTATATCTACTTTCTTATGTTTAGTTCACACTTTGAAGTATTTTTATACATTTTCTGGAACTAACCTATTGACAAGATTCCATTGTGCCAGTTGCCTGTTTTCTGCTGTTTTTGGTTTCAGAAAAGCTGGAAAAGAAATATTCTCGGAATTGGACCAGACAAAAGCCAAAGTCGATATTTTACCGGAAGACTCACGGAGCCAGAAGATGAGACGGAGAGGGGCCAGGGGCTGGCCACACCATGTGGTGGTGCGGGTCCCCCTGGCCACGCTACCAGGTGGTGTGGGCCTCTGGTCCACCCTCTGACATTGCCCCTTCGCCTATAAAAAGCCTCCCGATGAGAAACCCCTAAATAATCCAGCCTCCAGCCACGAAAAGTTCTGCAGTGCTGCCGCCACCGAAGAGGAGATTCGGGGGACAAAAAGTCTCTGTTCCGGCACCCTGCCGGGACGGGGAAGTGCCCCCAGAGCCATCTCCATCGATCTCCACCACCATATCCATCACCGTTGTTGATTCCCATGATGATGAGGGAGTAGTACTCTCTCGAGGCTAAGGGCTCTACAAGTAGCTATGTGTTCATTTCTCTCTCTATGCGTGATCTTACTGCGGTCATGAGCTTTGTAATATAGATCTATTTTGCTACTCAAGTGCTTTAATAGATCTCTGGCTCTCCCCACGTGTGTGAAAGTGATAGCGTGCACACCATGGTGGCACTTAGGCTAGAGATTACAAATACTTGTTATGAGTTATATTTGGAGTTGGATGTCTCTATGAAATTGTGGTGTTTGTTGGAACCATCTAGCGCTCAAGGTGATAGTGAGGGGTTATCTAGATGGGGAAAGCGAACTTTGAGGAGTGCTATTATAGCCCTACCATGGATTAGAGTGTCCAACTACAGAGTAGTTCAGAGTAGTATCATAAAGAGAAGATATTTATATCAGAGTGTTCACTAGTGAAAGTATGATCCCTAGGCCTTGTTTCTAAGCATTGAAACACCGTTTGCAACTAGATATGTTACATGTTTGCTTGCTTCCATCTTTTTGCCTTTAGTCTTTTCCTCCCATCAAGCTCTTTTCTGGCACCGTTGTCTTATATCCATACCACTTTTATTTCACTATCTCTTCACCGAACTAGTGCACCTATACACCTGACAAGTGTATTGGGTGTGTTGGGACACAAGAGACTTCTTGTATCTTGATTGCAGGGTTGCTTGAGAGGGATACCTTTGACCACTTCCTCCTAGAGTTCGATAAACCTTGGGTAATCCACTTAAGGGAAACTTGTTGCTGTTCTACAAACCTCTGCACTTGGAGGCCCAAAAATTGTCTACAAGAATAGAAGTGCGTAGACATCAGCGGCAACCAACCGAGTAATCAATATCGTCATCATGGTGGAGAGCAAGGAGCCAACGCATGAATATGGAGTTCAGTGACCAGTTTACTACATAAGCGAGGTCTTGACGAAATCCAAGCAATGTTACCCGCACTATCAGAATATAGCTTACGGAGTTTTCCTTGCTTCACGAAAGGTAAGGCATTACTTCCAAGAGCACCCCATCACAGTATTGAGCAAAGCTCCACTGTCCGACATCATCAACAACAGCGACGTTACAAGAAGAGTGCAAAAGTGGGGCATTGAACTTGTCGCCTTTGAAATCACTTACAAGAGACGCGATGCTATCAAATCACAAGCATTGGCGGATTTTATTGCATATTGGACAGAACTGCCAGAAGACACTCCTGTGCTAGAGCCAGAATATTGGGTCATGCACTTTGACGGATCAAATCTACTCAACGGCTCTGGGGATGGTGCATTAGTATAATCACCAAAAGGGGAGAAGTTGCAAATGCGTCCTGCAGATCCACTTCAACGCTACCAACAACATGGCGGAGTATGAGGCCCTCATTCATGGAGTTCATGTGGCCAAGGATATTGGCATCAAGCGCATAGTTTGTTGTGGAGATTCTGACTTGGTTGCCCAGCAAGTAGCTGGCACCTAGAACACGTGGAACCCTATGATGGCGGCATATCGATACGAAGTAGACGAAATAGCCAAGTGCTTCGACAGCTACGAAGTCAAGTACGTCAAAAGGGAGGAGAATGAGGCGGCAGATCAGCTATCAAATCTTGGATCAGCTCGCCGACCAATTCTGCAGGCGTTTTCCTGGAGCATTTACGAACCCCATCCGTGAAGGGAGCGGACCACGACAACCCGGATAGAGTGGACTCATTTGTTAACATAGTAACAATGACCTCTCCGGCTTGGACGAAACCATTCATGGACTATCTACAAGATGGAACTTTGCCCGCCGACGAAGTCGAAAGCCGGCAAATAGTACGCAGAGCAAAAGGCTACGTCATCATTGATGACTAGCTATACAAAAGAAGTACCACAGGAGTTTTCCTTCGATGCGTCTCCTAGTGGCAAGGTATTGAAATCCTTAGAGAGATACATCTCGGAGATTGCGGGCATCACGTCGCTCCCTGATCGTTAGTGGCTAAGGCCTTCCGACAAGGATTCTACTGGCTAATTGCCAAGGCGGACGCCGACAAGTTGGTACAAACATGCCTTGGGTGTCAGTTCTATGCAAGACAACCAAGTGTTCCAGCTGAACAATTGCGAACAATACCAATAACTTGGTTGTTTGCAGTCGGGGGGCTGGACATGGTGGGACCTTTGCAGACAGCACCCTGTGGATTTACACACTTGCTAGTAGCAGTGGATAAGTTCACAAAATGGATTGAAGCTAAACTCATTAGAAAGCTTGATGGGGGCAACAACCCTAAAAAAATTCCAGGATATAGTGGTGAGATTTGGTCTCCCACACAACATCATCACCGACAACAACAGAAATTTGTCTCTTGGAGAAGTGGAGGAGTATTGTCATGAAAAAGGTATCCGCCTTGACCTAGCATCTGTGGCACACCCACGGTTAAATGGGCAAGTTAAAAGGGCCAATGGACTAATTCTGCACGGAATCAAGCCACGCTTAGAAGCACCGCTACGTAGAGCAGCTGGAGCCTGGGCTAAGGAATTACCATCTGTCTTATGGAGTTTATGAACAACACCCAACAGATCCACCGGCTTGACTCCTTTCTTCATGGTTTATGGAGCAGAAGTTGTCTTTCCATCCGACATCCTTCACGATGCACCCAGAGTTGCTGCCTATACGTAGGATGAAGCTGAAGAATCTAGACGCTTATCTGTGGACCTACTCGACGAAGAGCACGTGCTGGCATGCCAGAGATCCGCCATCTACCAGCAGAAGCTACATGGCTACCATAGTTGCCGTGTTAAGCATTGCTCGTTTAAAGAAGGGGATCTGGTGCTTAGACTCAAGCAGTAGAAATCACACAATCTATCCCCACCTTGGGAAGGACCGTTCATCATAAGCAAAGCATTGCTCAATGGTTCCTATTACCTCGTCGATATTTGCGAGTTGAAAGATAGGCCAAAAAATCGCAAGCGCAAGCAACGTGACTACGATGATGATTACCCGGAGACAGATCGGCCATGGAACATAGCACAACTACGTCCCTTTTACACTTAGCACATTTATATTATGTAATAAGTTTCTTATATGATCAATAAAATAAAGTATTTGGTTCACTCATATTCTCTGAGTCTTTTACCTCCTTTGGTTGTTCATTCTTGGATCATATAAACCCTTTATGCACAAGTTTGCATTTGCATTTGTGAAAATTCCGCCTACGGGCGGTAGCTTAAGTTTTCTGGTCTACACGTTTTTTGAAGTTTTTATGTGGATTCCGGAGTAATGACTTCTCGGTACTCAAAGCCGGTGATTTTGCTCTTAGATTCTTGACGGTGCTATTAAGCATCATCACCTGAGGACATAGTTCTGTGTTGCGAGTCTTCCGTCTCATGAAAGGTCAAGCACATGAACCAGAATAATGGATAAGCCAGCACTTGCTTAAAAAATATAAACATACTGGAAACAGATAAGTAGCAGGAAACTTGAGTACACGTTTTTCTGCCTTACAAAACATATAAGTTTTTCCGCATATACATCGCAGAGATACATTTAATACAAATATTGTTTTTATGGCTCTACTGCAGGGGACTTCATGGTGGCATCATCGGCAACATGAGAGCCAGGCCGAGATAGCTCATCAAACTCGGAAGGAGATGGGCTAGACTCATAAGAAGCCATGTCTTTATCAAGTATCTCGGCAGGCACGAAGACATCCGCCTTGACCATCTTGGCAATCCTGGTGTCGAAGCCGGCGAGGGAATTCCAAATAGCATCGCTATCAATTTCTTTCCCTTCCTCGTCCAACTTGGGCATGCTGGAGGTCACCGGATCGATGTCAGCGTTGTCATAGTGTGCCTTGACTAAGGACAAGGCCATCCTTGCACCAGCCCGGATGCAAGAGGCTTTCCAGTCCTTGACTTTCTTGGGGGCTCGGCGCAGGATTTCCGAGTACTTGGCTGTTGAGTCTGCCACCTTGTTGTTTATTCCTAGAGGCTAGGCTATCTCATTGGCTTGGGCAATGGTGGTGCTGACGAAGTTGCCGGCAAGAATCATGCACTCCTTGGGATCTGGAGCACCTTCACCCAAGTTGGCCAAGCCAATGGGAGCTGTGGTTTGCATAAGATACAAGGATCATGAATATAAACACATCAAACATTTATCCAAATTACAGAATTGACCAAGACGGAGGAAAGTTACCGAAGATGCTCGTCACAGCTTGCTTTCATGCCTCCGCCAAGACGTCCCGCTCCTTCTGAACTGTCTTGTACACCTCAAGGTTCCTCTCATTCTGCTCTTTGGCAGCTTGGTTCTATTCCTTGAGTTGTGCAATTTCGTTCTTCAGGCGCTGCATCTCAGTGTCAGCAGACTCTTGCAACACCTTCATCGCCTCCTCATGGCCCTTGACAGCATCATCTAGGTCTTTCTTCAAGATTTTATTCTCATCGTCAAGCTCTTGAATATGCTTGGATTGCTTGAATATGCTCTTGGCTTTGGCAATGGCCTCTATAAGACGGAAAATGGAAAGCACTATGAGAATACAGCAGAAATGAATCCATGAGGAAAAAGTAAAGAGTTGTTAAAAGAAACGGACAGGCTATTTTTGATTTGTTGCTTCAGGAAGGTTGTTTTACCCTGTTCAAGGTCTAGTTCTTTCCGCAAAGCAGCAAACCTCTTATTGGTGGTAATCCTCCGTCTATTCTCATTCTGCAACAAGTAAACATGCTTAGTTTCTCTAGAGCATCTAGTCATAACTATCTAGTTTCAACTACACGCTTGGGGGCTACAGTATAAGATTTTAATCAACAAGTATGCTACTCTTAGAGCATCTAGCCGGAACTTTTCTAGTTTCACCTAGATGCTCGGGGGCTACACTATTAGTTTCTACTCTTAGTTCTCTGGAGCACTCAGGCCAATAAATTTTGTTTATCCGCCTAAGAGCTCGGGGGCTACAGAGGGATATGTTATACAAAATAAAAGAAGTGAATTTTAAAGACTTACAATGGCAATAAGTTTGAGATTGTTGGCCAGATTGGCATATGCAGTATGGAAGATGCCGACATTGTTATACACGGCATCTGCCTGTGCAATCAGGTCATCCAGGCACAATGTCGGAGGAGCCACGGCCAGAGGAGATGTTGAAGACGGAGGCATGGATGATGCCCTAATCGTCTGCTATGTTTTCATAGCAGTTGATGGCTTAGAGGCTCCCGCCTTGTCTGTTGCCACAACTGCCTCCGCCTCCTCTCCTTCCATTACCTATTTCCCTTTCTTGATGGTATCCTTAGCCAGAGCTTCAGCCACTTTGGAGGAGGTACTCTCATGTGTCGCCTGACCGCTGGGAGAAACGTCCACCTCGACAGAGCCTGAGATATCAAAGATTGGATTGACATATGTCTCCATGGAGGAGGTCTCAGGGATGGCGGGGGACGAAGGCCCAGCGGGACCAGCAGAAGGCTTGGTGACATCCCTGGTCAACATATCACGAATACATTTTGACCCTCCAGCATCTCTAGAGGATCGCTTCAGGCTAACACCGTCTTTCCTCCTGAAACGTACAAAGTATAAGTACATGAGTTGAATAAGGTGCGAACTAAAAATGCAAGCCGGAGAATGAATACACTTACTCCACGGTAGGAGCCTTGGTGAGGGGAATGCCGGTGGATCTCTTCTTCTCCGCCTCTAAGGCGGCGGTGGATCGTCTGGAGACTCCACTCTCTGATTTCTTCTTCTTCTTAGCCTCGGCAGCAGCGTTAGAGGTGGAGCTCTTCCGCTTTCGTGTTGCCGGAGCTAGCTGATCCTTGGGGTGTCATCGTCGGACACCACCTAGATATCCTTCAGCTTGGGATCATAGACCTAGGAGGCCATCTGATCCACCGCCAAGGTCGCCAGCTGGGAAACACAGGAGTGTTAGACTGACAACTTCAAGTCAGAAAAACCTTAGAGTATATAACGAGCAACAAAGGAAACAAAAGCTACCTCTGGGAATTTGTCGCAGTCGAACATGTCATAGGTGACCTTGAAGCCATGCTTCCTGACCTTCACCTTGACGATGTCCTTAAGCCGAAGTTTGATAGAGTCCGTGGAGAAGTTATCCCATGGGATCCCTTCTATCTTGGGAGAACTTGCACATCAACTCGGTGCAATGCTGCAGAGGCTAGATCCGCCTAACAAACCAGCACATGGCTAGGTCCAAGCTCGTCGGACCTCCGTCCACGAGCCATTCAATTCGCCTTACGGCGTGGTTAGCCTCATCGTCGAAGGGAAGGGAGGCTAGGGTCCTCCAGGCATGCACTTCAGTGGCGGCTCCATTGACGAAGTCGGGATACATCTCAAGACGGCCGGGCAGGGGAATATCTGGGCCGTAGAAATATGTGTGCTGCCAGTTCTTGCATGATTCATGCCCTATGATGTCGGGAAAGCGCCGGCTAGGCTGGATCTTAAAGCTAATGGTTCCACAAGTCTGCAATTCGTCCTTGGACTCTACAGACTCTCTCTTGATGGTGAAAAAGTATACAAACAGATCTAATCTAGGTTTGATTCCTAGATATCCTTCGCACAAAGCTAGAAAGTTGCCAAGGATGAGGATGTTGTTAGGGGAGAGGTTGTGGGGAAGTGCCGGAGGACATCTAGGAAGAAGTCAAAAACTGACAGGCTTACACCTCGTATCGGCTGAGCTTTGAGGTACACCTTCTCTCCGGCTTGGGGAGAAGGAGGAACCTCACCGACCGGTGCTGGCCGCCAGACCAAACCCTCCGCCGCAGGGAGACACCCCTCGGTGACGAGTTCTTGCAAATCTTCGGCGGAGAGGTCGGAGCCCCTCCACACTCCCTTGTGGGAGTCATTGTCCTCTTCAGCGTCTTCTGGCGCCGCCCGTTCTTGGTCAACGCTAGTGGATTCCACCACGGCGATGACTGGGACGACGACCCCCTCCGGTGGGACTGTCACTCCCTGAGATGGCTCCGCTGTAGCCTCGGGAGTCGCCGTCGTTGAAGGGGCAGAGCTGCTGGAGGCCATTGCACTGCTGGGAGTGAGTGGAGAAAGGGGAAGCTCTGACTAGGGTTTTTCGAGGAGTAGCTCGAACAGACGCGTGGCTAGAGGAAGACGAAGACGCAGGAGCGAATGCGGGTAAAATAAAATAACTTAGCCACAGTGAAAATATATAGACCCAGCGTCAAGATTCGTGCAAAAGGATCCAATGGGTGGAGCATTGCCGACGTGGAGACGACCGTGCGCGGTAATTTCGCCACGTCCTCTGTCTTGGCCGCTTTACCGTTTCAGATTTCGCGCGCGTGAAAACAACTAATGATTAATTCCCTGCCTTCTGTGAGTTTTGAGGTAGCGTAGGCTGTACCCTACATCATCACTCCTGACAATTACAGTGGAGAGTCACGTCTAAAGATTCCATCGAAGGAGGAGATTGTCCAGTTCTGGAAATGAAGACTGAAGGAATCTTCAGCTACATTGCGAAGCCGGAGAGGATTGCAAGGTTTTTTAGGAGACCTTTGAGATATTGCTTGACGGATTGCCAATATCACATAGACGGAGCATTTAAGATTATAAGCAAGACGGCGCAAGATCTCGAAGTCCTCCGGGGGATACTGTTGGGGATATGCTAAATGGGTATCATCATAGCATGTCCTTATTCCGGATAACCCAGGTGGCCCACGGTTGATAGCAAGGCATATGGCCTGCTGGGCGGCCTAGTTAGATGGATCCAGAAAGGAGGCTCATGCCGGATAAAGAAAGGCTACGCAGAAGTCACTGACGTACTTGGAGTCTTGGAGTGCAAGACACGAAAGACTAGTTCATATTAGTGTAGGACTCTTTACCTTGTCTGGCAAGGTCCTTTCCCTGTAACCCTAGGTTCTGGTGCCTTTATAAACCGGACATGTGGGAGCCTTTAGGGTAGACAGAAAGACACAACCTAGATTGCTACGTACAATGTGCAACACCTCGCACATCGAACATATCTCTGTAATTCGGCGTATTGCCATTATAGTGATTTATAGCAGGAGTAGAGTTCTGCCGCCGTTGCGGGACTTGAACCTGGATAAGTTGTGTTACCTCGTACCTGCCAACTCTTCGCCTTACCCCACGTCTCTAAACACGCACAGTGAGGACCCCTACATGGCGTACTCGTCGGCAATACCACGATATGGCTCCTTGATGGCTATCCTATCTACGAGGGATCAGTTGGTTTGGTCCATGTTCTCTTTTCTTTTCCTCATATTCATGTACAACGGGGCTCGTATCTTAAATAGAGGTGCCAATTTCATACTCCTAATTCAAATCTCCAACGTCTAATTCCAAAAGGAGAGAGTATATATATGTGTACATCTATCGACGATTCTCAGGTATTCAAAAGTACATGTACATGCATTCACAAAGCAAGCATGCTAATCACCCACCAAAATAAAAAAGAGATTGGCTAAGTGCCCAAACACATATTGGATTCTCGGACTTGTAATACTACTCCCTCCGTCTCAAAATAGATATAAAAGAATTTTTTAAATTTGGATGTATTTAGACACTATTTAGTACTAGATACACCCATATTCAAAAAATTTGTTACATCTATTTTAAGATGGCGGGAGAACAATTATTTGTGAACAGAACACAAATAGGGAAGTAAAATGCACCCTACCCCTAGGACTGTACGGCTAAGTCCACAACGATCCTAGATCACAGAAACTGACTCGCTACGGTCCTAGAACTCGTCTTGGACATCCACAAACGGTCCTGGCTACGTATTGCGACCGTATGCTGATGATGTGGCGAAGGTGCTGGACCCGCTCCCGGATGGCACACGCTAGGTTTAAACGATTAGGTTCGACCATTCCCTATCAGGATAATTCTAAATCGAGATTCTGGCGCGCGAGGGAGGAGAGCGAGCGGTGGCGGTTGCTGGATCTCGTCAGCGAAGGAAGGAGAGCGAGCAGCGACTGCAGGACCTCGTCGGCGAAGGAAGGAGAGCGAGCAGCGACTGCAGGACCTAGGAACCGAAGGAAGGATAGCGAGCTACTGGTTGAAGAAAAGAAGATGATGAATGAAGAGAAGAGAAGAGCACAAGAGGAAAAAGGAGGTAGAGGCAGCCAAGCTTGTATTGGTAGAGAAGAAGAGACTAGCTGAACAAGCTAGGAAGCTAGAAGTAGAAGAAGCAAGAAAAAACGAGTGAAGCAGAAGCAAGATCCGGAATAGAATATGAACTTGCTCACAACATGTAGAAAGAAAAAGAATCAAGGCAGAAGGCTTGGGGCCCGCCAGTAGCCCACTCTCCTTCCTTCGACTTCAAGGTCCTGCAGCCGCCACTCGCTCTCCTTCCTTCACCGACGAGCTCTAGCCGTTGCCACCCAGCTCCTACAGCCGCCGCTCGCTCTCCTCCCTCGCGCGCCACAATCTCAATTTTGCGTTATCCTGACGGGGAATGGTCGAACCTAACCGTTTAAACCTAGCGTGCCATCCAGGAGCGTCCAGCACCTTCGCGACGCATACGGTTGCAATACATAGCCAAGACCATATGTGTGGGCGTCCAAGGACCATACCGCTGCTGACTTTCTAGAAAGAGACAAGGAAGTTGATTCGACATAGGGGAAGAAAGAAATACTCCCTTCAGCGTTTGGTGCCTGGTGCCTTTCGAGATAGCCGAGGCATTATATTTCTGAAAGGAGGGAGTAGGACTATGGGTGCATTTTACTACAAATAGGGTGTGTTTGTCAGGTTACCGGGGTGTAATGTGTACAGCTGCTGCTGCTTTCTCTTCTGGTTTTTTCCTTTTACTTTTTCTCCCTAATCCCTTTTTCAGATGAAATTTTGATGTACAGTTTTACCACTTAGCATATTGAAAGCAGCTCTACTGCACACACACACACAAAAATGTCATGTTCACCAAGACATATATACAACAGATTGCACCAATTTTGACATCCAGTCCACACACAGAAACGCAACCACACAGATGGTACGTCATCAGCATACATTAATTATTGCAAAAGAATTATGCCGGCAAAAGAACGTGATCTTCAGAAATCAAAGTTCATCAAACTTCAAAACCACAAGGAAAAGCATCGTCATATCAATGTAGCATTCTTTTCATTGATAAGTTCCCCATATCACATGACTGGTATAGTTTACTCGAGCAACACAAACTTCAAAAACGTTACCGAGTAGCACATAATGCTTATGTGTCATGTCCTAATCTCATTATGCCCAGTGGCAGATCAACTGATTCGGTATTCAAGTAAAGGTGGTTACAAAATTCTACGTCTGAGAGCCTCTGGCTCCAGTTATTGGCCAGGAAAACGAAGAAGGTAAAATGAGGCTAAACATGCCTAATTTATGCTCAACCATTATTAACATAAAAAACGACCCGATTTGTAGAACGAAGCATTGGTGTAGCTTCAAGCCGAAGCCTTCTTGCAGTGGTTTTCCAGCCACTCCATGGTGACACTCTTTGGTCTTTCAAGTGGCAGGCCCAGGGCACGGTCCCAAATGAGCTGTGTCATAGACAATCGATCAAGATTAGCAGATGGGAAATCCACACAAGAAGCATGTGAAAGTGGAAGTAGAAGACAGACCTGAGATCCAATTCCCATGCTTCTTGAGACGCCGAACAGGACAGTGTAGTACCTGTGGATTAGACAATTCATCACTGTTACTCATGATGTACTAATAGGTTTACTACTCCCTCTGACCTGATTTAGTTGTCGCAGCCACATTCAAATGTGCTATGTCCAGTTTAAATCCGCATCAATTAAATGGGGCCAGAGGGAGTGCTATATCATATCAGTTGCAGGTTAAACTAGTAGCTAAATAATTCAACAGAAGTAAATTAAATACCGTGCTTCAACTAATCCGAAGTGGTTGAGCAAAACTCCGCTGTGAGCATCAACGTTAGGCCATGGGTTTTTTACCTGAAAAATGCACAAGCATAGATAAATGACGGTGCCCATACTAAAAAAATATGAAATTAAAGGAGGGCAAATCACAACCAATGCCGTAGCATATTACCTTGCCTAACTCAGTAAGGATAGGAGGCACAACTTCATACAACTTCGAGACCTGAAAGGGGACAATAATATATCCGACTAAGATTGTTGAACCGAAGAGAAACATGCAGTTAATGAAGGTTTTAAACTAACCAGTTGGAAAAGTGGGTCCTCAGGTAAATACTTAAGTGCAAACTCCCTTTGGCACGAGTATCGTGGATCTGTATTACGTAGAACTCCATGACCATATCCAGGAACAACCTATGAATGCAAACCGCCATCAGTAATTCAGAGTTATACTTTTAAGTTCAAACAAACAAACTAAAAGTAGACGCAGAAAATCAGAGAAAAAGCATTTGAATAACCAGCCCAGGAGGAAGGTTGCAATAGAGGGCAAATATCTTAGATATATCGTGCAGCACTCAACGTCTAGAAAACACATGCCCATAAGCCATAGGGTTTGCTAGTTGAATAGAGTAAATTGTCGACGTAAGCTACCTTTCCACTCTTCAGTGTCTTCCATACGTATTCTTTAAGCTGATCAGTTGTGATGTTACTCCCGGTTTCTTCCATCACAGATTTGATCCATAGCAACACTTCCTGCAGTATATGGTGCCTATGGTCAGTTCATGCATATCAATACAGTAAGTATAAAACTTTCAGAAGACAGAAAACATGCTTCTTTCGAACAGCATGTGCACACACAAGTTATACAGTAAATAGCAGAGTTACAAGTAGTTTTTGCAAATTATCACGAGCAATTTGTTCCAGGAGATCCATTTGACAAGCACATGTGGAACAGGAGGTTTCTGAAAACACTACATAAAACCTGCGTACCTGATTAGCCAGGCCGTGCAGTGGCCCAGCTAAACCGTTCAGTGCCGCTGCAAAAGAAAGATAAGGATCTGACAGAGCGCTTCCAACCTGTGATTGAATATATCACATTAGTGCTGGATAAAGAGGCAGGTGCAGAGGATATAAATAGGAAACAAGTAACAATCGAAGCACAATAGCTACAAGGACTTGAAATTGAAAGGCTATGTACGGCAAAAACAAATAAACTACTATCTAAATCAAAAAATCACGAAGTTACTCGTTTTTCAATGCTCCACCAAGAAGCACACTAGATGACAATAGCTCATCCAGTAAAAAATAATAAACATAGTTTTAACCAGAGACCTCTACTACTCTATCATAACCATTCACTGTGTTCTCACAACAGCACTTTCCAACGAGGAAGGCCCCATCAGCAGATCCTTCAATACCACAATTTAAGTAATGAAGAACTCAATTAAAATAATTGACTCAATTCAGTTGCTAGTACAGTACCACTATGGTTACCCTACACTCCTTAAAGACATCCTCCCTGGTCAATAGTGCTTTTTAGGAACAAGGGGTGCTAGTTTAGTTTATCAAACATGCTAACGCATCATGGATATGTAACAACAACACCGCGCCAAACCACAGGCCAGCAATTATATATGATGAAACAGTGCATGCCAAAAACTGCAGTGTAAGGACGCCACCAAATCAAAGTATCTTAGTGCAGCCAGCAGTCATCCTTTGGCGGGTTCAGGACAATGTTGGCAACACTAACAAGATAGACAACAGGAAACAAATATTACCAGATGGCCAGCATGAGCACTGACATTCCCGCCTTCGTGATCACTGCAAGAAAACAGGTTGCGGTACAAGGGAAATTAAACTACATCCTTTAGCAAACAAATATAGAAATTGAAACGAGGATGGATGAAATTACGTGTGAATTGTTATGTATAGGCGCATCAACTCCAGCATTTTGGGGTCATCAAAACCAAGCATGTGTGAAAAATTCGCTGCGTAGTCCAGTGTATTATCAGCTGCAATAGTTTTCCCGTCCTTGAAAATCCTTCAGAGAACCAAAGAAATAGGTTTATTCCTATTTTGTTGAACAAAATTTACAGATTCTTGATATTAATTAGAACAAAACCTTCAATGACTGATACCATGTTCCGCTTAGTGTAGTACAAGATCATGCATGTGATAAAAGAAAAGCTACCTCCGGTAAACATATGAAGCCACTTTTGGAAGCCGAGCAATCAAATTTAAGCTGTCTTCATATGTAGGCTCCCAGAACCTATGCAAACAACAGTCATAAATGCCATGCTATGTCACCATTGAAAGAATTAATAAATTTCGAGGCATTATAAAGCTCAAGCATACTTTGATTTCGGAATTCCCTTGTCATAAGCCTTTGCAAATTCACTCTCAACCTGTAATAGATTTAAAATATAAAAGGCTTAATTCACTCAATTTGAAGGTCTAGAAGAATTTTTACACCATAGGAAATTTCGAATTTTCTTATTTCCTTTATAGTGGCACTAGTTCAAACTCAATACACCCACTGGAAGTGTTTTTGTGGAGACAGACAACACTACTGAACAATACAAAAAAAAAGAGGCTTACTTGGAGTGCCATCACTCCAGTGGTAAACTGTGTCATTGGATGAGCAGTTACAGGGAGAGCATCGATCGCCTTATAGACATGACCTGCATCCAAGTCAAATAAGGGACTTGAGAGGAAAGCACAAATGTTTTATAGAACAGTGTCCGTGCCACAAAATTTTAGGAGTTGAATATATTCAAGAAACTCAAAATCAACTTCTCATGATGAAGATTTAATTAGCTTGTAGTAATGTTTATCCCAGATGGAGTAAAAAAATCCGAGTTACTCTATTTAAATTAAGTCAACAACGGAGACCATCAATGGATCTGGCTCAAAAAAATATCATGTACTACCTCTGAGTACGGAACTTCGCTGAAGTTAACCAGCTTTACGCTTAGAAATTACTGAACATGAGTAAAGTTAGCAAACACCTTACACCCAACCCCCTTCAAAATACAGTAGACCAGTGTAAGAGAAATTCAGAAATATGTTTTATGTGTGCTCCCAGAATACAGCTTCAATATTTGATAGAAACATGACCTTATAAATCTCTGTATTCATCTATGACTACATCTGAACTTAAAACACTGATAACGAGGGGGTGTGGGGAGGAGGCAAGGGACCTGGAACAGTCGAACGGCTAACCAATTCCTTTGATAGTGCATCAACTTGCTCCTTGGTTGGCACCTGTAACAAAGCAACAACCACTCAGCCTGTGCTAATAGCCAAGGCCTTAAAGTTGACAAAACAGGGGGGAGAACAGGGAAAGATCAAAATAACAACAAAAAATTACACCAGCCAGAACGGATCCAAAAGTCAAACAAGAAATTTTGACTGCATCAACAAACAAGTACACTTCCTGTTCTGGAAGGAACTAGTTTTCTCAAAACTATGGTGGAGAAGTGTCCTATAAGGCAAACCTTTCCGGTCAAAAGAAGCCAAAGGAGACCCTCAGGTAAAGGTTCTCCATCTTTAACTGCTGTGGGCAGTACTTTTTGGCACTCTGGAATGGAGAGACCTCTAAAACGAATACCCTGAAAAGAAAAGGATAGATATACAGTGAGGCTTTATATTTTGCAACAAAAAATGTTCTAATTCTATCAATACTCTGCAATAAGGCACCCATGAAGCATTAATGCTCTTGTAGTCAAGCAAGTTCCTGTATGATGAATGTATGATGAATTGAGCAAATTTAATCTGTCACATCTCTTCTAAATCACTGTAGCATGGTCAATTCTAGAAACTGACTCATCCCTCTGTTCCAAATTATTCGACGCGGATTTGTCTAGATACGTATATAATACAAGCACACAGAAGCTCAATTTTGTTCTACAAGCTTAACTGTAGACTTCCATATTATAATACAATAATTCATTTTCTAGTCCACTGAACGTTTCAAGGTATACAAGTTAATATGTAATTTCCCCTTAATACAGCACACATAGCACCACAAAAAGAGAACAATATTAAGGATACCTCCTCCGGGTCAAGTAAAGATGTTTCCCAGAGCATTCCAGTCATCCCTCTCATCCCACCAAGGACCTGGAGAAAGTAAAAACATTGTTCAGAATATGGCGCAGTAAAGAACACATAGTTCATCAGACCTAGTAATATACATACCATGTCCACAGTAATGTTTCCAAGCTGGACCTTTCCATGCTCCGACTTTAGTTTCTTTAAGCGATCCTGTAACAAGATTGCAATGGCACGAATAAATTTTAACTGACCGAAAAATTTAAGAGCAGTGAACAAGCTTCCAATTAGGCAGCTTATCCAATACATGTTCTGAAAATTCTGATTCCTTAAAGCTAAGTGCAAACCTTAGAAATTATAATATTACCAGTGTAATAGAGTAATCTTCTAATTATTTTCGTATTAGCCAGAGAACAGAACCTAGTGCAATTGAAGCATTATATACACGAAACACGGTGAATCTGCTCCTTAAATTTGGTAAGGTATTAAATACCAGTTTATGATAAATATCATTTGCTAGAATATTCCACCACAGCATTTTTGTGAATAACAAAGCGTGGTCTACTCTATATGGAAACAGGAACTAAGTATGCTGTCACACAGTATCACATGAACTGAAAAGAGTTAACAGTACTGGGATGACATAAAGTTAAGATAAGGAATCAGATACCATGAATAATTTTCATCTTTACAAGAGAATGCAACAGTGAGTTACAAACCTGTTGTTCGGGAATCATTTCCTGCAGCTGGGACTTCAGATCCTGCATTTTCAGAAACACAACCAGCGTTATGTTCAGCACCGTACCAAAATTCCCCTCGAGTAAAATCAGCGACTAGTAGTTTCCAATTCACGGGATCCTATGCAAATTCAAGCACTGAACATAACACAAAGAGGAAGATGGCCATCTTACGAGATCGGAAGCGCTCTGCATCTGCAGCCATCTCACACCACCAAGCGTGGTGGCGTCATGCCCCTGTAAACATGGGCAACAAATCAAATCCCAGCATCAGCAAACGCCTAAACCTGCAGACGGACGACGATTCGCCAAGCCAATGCGACACGGGGGTCTGGTGGATGGATGGATTCACTCACCATACGGGATCGCAGCCTCGAGACCGCGGTGAGGCCCCGGAAGAACGCCATGGCCGGAGCACGCTGCTAGCAGCACAACTGAAACAGAACACGAATGGTTTCGTCAGACCCTAGGGCGCCACCGAACCAACCAAAATCCATCAGAAAAAAAACGACGAGCACGCATGCGCAGCAACCACACCGAAGCATTGGTTCCTAAAAAATTCTTCCAAAACCGAAAACAGCGACGGAAAATAACGCGAGCCGGAACGGATCCAGACGTCTATCCGAGAAAAAAAAAACAGAACACGGAAAATCTCGTTATAATAATTCTTAAACTCGCGACAGATTCTGGAGAAAAATACCGAGATTGCAAGCTTCTGCGGCGCGAGGATGGATCAAAACAGAGAATCGAAAGGGGAAAAGGTTGGGAGTGGGCAAATCCTTACGCGTGGAATGAGAATCGAATGGGAGGCGAGGTGGCGACTGCGGGAAAAGAGAGAGAGAGAGTCTCCGTAAGCGGGGGAGGGTGGAGGACGATGGGAGCCAGCAATTTGGAGTTGCCTTCCCCTAATAAATCGCCGGCTCTTTTTCCTGTTCTTTCGTTCGAACCCCGAACGAATGTCTATTTTGCACTCTTCCGCAAGTATCGGAAATGGTTTTATTGACTAGTTTTTTTTTGTGTGTGTTTCCTCTTTTTTTTTAAGTGGGTTGACAAAATTGTTTCGAACTTTTCTCTGCCAGTCTGGAATATAAATAGGGTGCAGCTACAGAAAGACTAATGGAAGCTTAGCTAAAACAGTATTGCCACCTACCAAGGGCGAGGCCGCCATGACCAACCACTTGACCACAAGAATTTTCTATCACAAGTTGGCACAATTACACGCATGCGTCCAGGTGGAAAGTGAAAATAATAAATACTTAGTCTTGCTTGGACCTTTCTGAAAACGACTGAGGAGAAGATTTGGCAAGATTTAAAACAGTTAGCTGGAACAGCGACCGAATGAGAACGGAATACGTAGTATATTTTCTCTTTCAAGGTAACGGAAAGAAAATTGCTAATCTTGCTCCGCAAGATGATGCGATGTGGGCGGGGTCGTTTTGGGGCCTGAAAATAGGAGGACGTGTAAAAGCCCAATGTAGCATCGCAATTTACCCGGGCTAATAATTGATCGGATTATATAATACCCTGAAGCATGCTCAAAAAAAATATAATACCCTGAAGAAGATTTTTAAAAAATACCCTAAAGAAAACATAATCGATCGGGCTATCAGAGGCGTGCCAGGGTTGGAGCCTCCTTTTGAATCTAAAATGGCTCTTCAAGGATTGTTTTAGTTGATTTTTTCTTTCTTTCTTTCTCTCTAGCATCCCTTGCACGCATGTAAGCCTACGAAGAACTAGTAAGCGTGCAGGCATCACCAGGGCAGCTCCTCGCGTGGCCTCCCCTCAAACCTGCATCTCCTCATCGACCCCCGCGTCACCTCGCAGGGCCGGCTCTATATTTTGCGGGTCCCTAGACGAAAGTTGATAGTATGTGCCCCTAAGACTAATATATATGTAGCCATATCTAGAAATATTGACATACATGTCTATTTTTACTTGCAAACTATTAAAACTTAACAGCTAGCCACGTATACTCAGGTTGAGATGTCTATAAGCAATTATTAAGTACTAAAGCAATGTCATATGACCGACAAAATGAATAGTAGACTAGCATTCACTACTAGTTTGATTACGTCAAATAAGAAATAATTCTAATAAGTCCACCTTACAATAATGCACCTAAAAATATGGACTAAAAAATTTATACATAAAACTAACACTCTAACCTAACACGTAACATGTTGATTGGGCTAAAGAATCAAAGGGCAAGGACGAAGGATTAGAGGCCATCGAATCATTGAATCCTGGACAATTATATGTACGGATGTAACAGCAGGGGCACTAGCGAGTAAGACCATGAAGGGCAGTGCCGGAGGGGGCGAGCAGGACCGTGATAAGCAGCCATCAGCTACTCAGTTTATCAATTCCCAAACCAAATCTGGCGAAGAGGAGATCATCGATCGCCACTCGTGAGGGTTAAACAGTCCGAATAGATAAGAGTCGAAGACGAAGAGAAGAGTTAGAGGAGACCGATCACTGATCGCGTATTAGCGTGGTAGAACCCTTCGCTCGTGAGGTCCTGCTCGTGCATTCGTTTCCTCTCCTAGTTTCCTGGGATGACTGGGCCTTCCTTTGCAACAATTTTTCAGCCCAACAATAAAATATGTGCACACTATAGACTATAGAGGAGACCATAGTCATGAGTCCCCTCCAGGTGTGGGCCCTAGGCCGGCGCACTAGGTCGCCATGGGTCAGAGACGGGTCTGTCACCTCGGTGCCCCTGCCCCAACTCTCCCCGTTTGCGGTTTCCTCGTGTGTGCCTCCGTCCTGCACATTTCCTCGTGCCTCTCTATGTTGTTGCCGGTTGTGGGTCTGGCGGTGCACCGCCTCGGTTTCATGTTCGTGTCCCTTGACTACCTTCTCGGCTCGCGCTGTTGTGCGACGGCGACAACCACGGTGATAGTGGCGGCCTCTTCATTGACTACGGGTAAATACATCAGTTCCCCTGTCTGAAATTATGTGCTATGAGTACAGTCTACAGTTGAACTTTGTTGCTGAATATAGGTAAGAAAAATGTTAACATACATGAGAAATATAACTGGGATGTTCCCAACAATGATCTGTCATTTCATTTTGTTTAGCCAATTTTTGCTAGGGGGACTCACTGAATTAATCTTAACTCTTAGATATAACTTGTAATATAAAAGAGTGGCTTCCGTTTTGTTGATTGTAGTCTTCTCTTTTCATACTTCATGCGATGCAGACCAGCCTCTCTTTTACTATTGTATCATATTAGATGTCACATAGCGCCATTCATCTGTTTGTATTTCTTGCACCTGCAAATGGGCAGTGTTATGGTGTTGTCATCGTACGGTGTGGTTGGGGGAGAAGGTGAGATGATGAAACTGCTGCAGATTAGAAATGTGAACATCTATCTGTTTTGCTTATGCTAAGACCATATAAGCTTTTAATGTGCCAGAAAACATTGTATTAAGTAATGAATGTAGCCTCTAATTGTCTTTAACCTTTTTTCATAACGCTTCCATGCTGAGGAAAATGGAGTGCCAGACTTCTGGAATAATGCGATGAAGAACCATAAAATCCTAGCTGATCGAGGGAGAGATATCGTTCATCCTCAGTAAGTGTGCCCACGGTGCCCCGCCGCTGACGCCTCCGTCGAGGTCGATGTGATTTGTCCCCCCGCCAGGGTTCCAAACTTTCAATTACGTGTTCAGATGGCTAAACTTGACCACGTCATAGTAGGGTATCTGTACTCCACTAGGGTTGGCAAGCGTGCAGTTGCCTCCGTGCGTGCAGGGCAACCTGGACCTGCTTGCGTCCGCATGGCAGTGGCCTCCTAGACCATGATGCAAAGCAGCAAAGTGAGCATTCATGGGAAACAGGGCAACAACAGCAGTGATATGTGGTGTTAGGCTTCGTACACTCCCATAGCCCATTGTTCCAACTCAGCTTCATGCAACTTACTATAGAATTTATGTTCCAGGTACAATCGTATAGGTGTGTTTTTTCGACGTCGGAACTGTCCATTTCATAGGAATTGTCCATGCCTTGTAAAAATATATATGATACACTGGAATTAAGAGACGGGAGATCTGATTACTATGGAAAATTTGTTGTCCAGGTTAGTTCACTAAGCTAACCATCTTTTTATTCATATAATAACTTAATGTTTGGTTATGCATTGTTTCACTAAGCCAAAGTCAATACTTGGAGTAGTATTGAAGTAGTATTAATGACTCTTCGGTCTTCACTTTAATTGTCGCACCTTTGTCTGAAGCCGATCCTTTGCTTCTAGACAGGTTAGGCTAGTCATAGTGCAAAATGACTTAGACTAGTCTAGTCTAGATTACTATCCGTAGTGAGAAATAACTTATGTGTGGTAACATACAATATCATATTAATTATGTTGTAGACTCACTTTGTTTTGATACGTGTGATGTTTGTTAATCATAATAAAAGGAGAGAACGATTGTGTCCTTTGGGGCCGTCGGGTATGTGTTGATATAGAAGGGAAAAGCCTCCTTCGGTAGCATAATACAGAGTTGGGGTCCTATACGATTGGTGTACTACACCATATCGTATAGGTCCATATTACATGTCTAATACCCCCTTAATCTATATCTGGGAGAGGTTTAGATTACGCCTGAACTCATCTAATTTTTTTTGACATAAATTTTAGTGAACCCATCGGCTATCTGATCCTTGCTTGAGATAAACCTTACATCAAGTTGCTTACTAGCAACCCTTTCTCAAAAAAAGAAAAAATCAATCTCAATATGCTTGGTGCAAGCATGAAAGACTGGATTAGCAGACAAGTATGTAACACCAAGATTGTTACACCAAAAACATGGTTTTTCCCTGAGAGTAACACCAAGTTCTCTAAGTAGAGCATCAGCCCATATCAATTCAGCAGTGGCATTAGCCAGTGCTTTATATTCAGCCTCTATACTAGAACGGGACACCGTAGATTGTTTCCTATCACTCCAAGATATAAGGTTAGGACCAAAGAAAATAGAAAACCTCCTATGGAACGCTATCATTAAGATCTCGAGCCCAATCTACATCTGAAAACGCACTAAGCAATGTAGAGGTGGACTTCTGAAAAGTGAGTCTAATTATACGTCTGCCATGAACATATCTCAATATCCTTTTTACATCAGTCCAATGCACAGTGGTGGGAGCATGTAGAAACTAACATACTTTGTTAACAGAAAAAGATATATCTGGGCAAGTCAGTGTCAAATACTGGAGAGCACCAACAACACTTCTATACCCAGTACTGTCCTCAGAGCCATGAGGAGAGCCCTCAGTCAGTGAAAGTGGATCTGTAGTAGACAAAGGCGTGGGGCAAGAAGTGCATCATGTCATCCCAACACGCGCAAGTAAATCGAGGGCATACTTGTCTTGATTTAACAGTATACCATTAGATTGTTTGTGAACCTCAAATCCCAAAAAATAATAGAGATCACCAAGATCCTTGAGAGCAAAATCAATGCTTAAACTCTTTAACAAGGATGTGATGGCAGAATCTGAGGAACTGGTGACAATAATATCATTAACATATATGAGAAGAATCATCTGTATACCTGCCTTGTCAAAAAAAAGAGGTGTCTGCCTTGGAGGGAGTAAAACCAAGGGTATGAAGTTTGGAGCTTAGACGATAATACCATGCTCGAGGAGCCTGCTTTAAACCATAGAGAGCTTTATCAAGTTTACAAATATAATCTGAAGTAGCAGAAGACTGAAAACCAGGTGGCTGTTTCATATAAACCTCCTCTTCCAGAACACCATGTAAGAACACGTTTTTCACATCTAGCTGCCGTAGTCTCTAACCTCGAGACACAGATAAAGACAAGACAAGCCTAATTGTTGCAATTTTAACAATTGAACTGAAAGTATCCTCATAATCGATACCATACCTTTGTTTGAAACCTTTGGCAACAAGTCTTGCTTTATATCTGGCAGTAGTACCATCGGTATTTTTCTTGATGCGATAAACCCACTTGCAATCAATCACATTCTTCTTCGGACCCGGCGGCACAAGGCGCTAAGTATTATTTGCAAGTACGGCATTATATTCATCTTGCATTGCATTTTTCCAATTCAGATCATGAAGAGCTTCCTTTAAATTCATAGGTTCTCCTGTAGATGTGAGCAAACACCATCGTATAGTGCCATCAGTATGTTTTTTAGGCTGAGTAATACCTTTTTGCAACCGAGTTCTTGGTTCTGTAGTGGGAGGCGGTGTCACAGCGGGCTGCACAGAAGATCATGGAGAGCTGCTGCTTGCATGTGATCCTGGAGACAGCAGCGGTACTGTAGGAGATAGGGGAGCAACAGGTGACAACGGCCTATGGCATGTCACGTCGTTGTCACGGTGTCGCGTAGCGGCTCGTGCGCGGCTTGCTGATAGAGACCTCGCGCATCGGGCAGGAGATGACGCGGCGGGATTCTCGGTTGGCGGGGCCTGAGGGCCACTAGGCGACGTGGCGGCATCTCGTTGGAGCGGACGAGAGGGTGCCGACCTAGGTGTGGCAGGAGACTGTAGCACAGGATCCGAGGCGGATTTAGCACCTGAATCAGCCTCGGTTTCAGCATTTTCTTGGCTTGTAGCTGCTGTTTGCTCAAGATCATCATTGCATGTGCTGTTTTCACTTATTTCTTCAGAATTTGTCCTAGTTTCTTCAAGGGAATTAGCCGGTCCATTATTCAAGACATGTGGAGGATCAACAACAGGAACAACTTACAAATAATGGTCATTAGTTTATGCACCCCTATCATTCAATGCCGAAGGTGAAGATGTAGGGAGAAGGAGAATTTCTTCTCGAAGACGACGATCGGCATTGGGATTAAGAGATGCAAAAGGGAAAACATGTTCATCAAACACAACATCGCGGGAAACATAAACATGTCTTGTATCCACGTCAAGACATTTGACTCCTTTATGACAAGGACTATAGCCCAGGAAGACATACCGTTTGGAACGAAAAAAGTTTATGTTTGTTGTAGGGGCGAAGATTGGGCCAACAGGCACAACCAAAGACTCGTAAGGACTCATAGTTGGGTTTGACATGAAGGAGTTTTTCTGTGGGAGACTCAAGATTTAAGACCTTAGTAGGAAGCAAGTTTATGAGGAAGCGTGGCTGTAAGAAAACCATCATACTAGAATTTTAAAGGCATGGAGGCATTGGCAAGTAAAGCAAAACCAACTTCAACAATATGACGGTGTTTGCACTCAGCAGATCCATTCTGTTGGTGTGCATGAGGGCATGAAACATGATGAACAATGCCTACACGTTGAAAGAAGTCATGTAGTTTTTCATATTCACCTCCCCAATTAGTTTGCATGGTGAGAATTTTCCTACCAAATTGGCGTTCAACATATTGTTAGAAATCAAGAAACACTTGGTACACATCAAATATATCCAAGTTACTTGCTAAAATCATCAATAAAGCTTACATAGTATGCATGTTTGCCTAGAGAGAGGAGCTGGTCCCCATACATCAGAGAATATTTGTTCCAAAGGACGTGTGGAAACACTAGTAGACACGGGATAGGGTAGCTGGTGACTCTTGGCATGTTGGCATGGATCACATACGTAAGCATTTATTTCTGGGGAGAATGAAAGATTGTTTTTCCTAAGTATTTGCTGAACAATAAAGGAAGATGGATGTCCTAGACGACGATGCCATGTAGAGGATGTAAGCTTGATGGTTGCAAGGGCGTGCTTGGACGTACTCATGGCAACAGGTACAAGAGGATACAAGCCACCACGACAGGGATATTTAAATATGATTTGTTGTGTTGCCTGATCCTTAATCAAGAAAAAGAAAGGATGAATTTCAATAAAGGCATTGTTATCAAGGGCAAGTTTATATCTAGAAAGTAAACGGATAGATGAACTAGGAACATGTAAAATATCACGAAGTTCTAGAGAACTACTAGGGGTGTGCAAAACTGAATGAACAATATGTGCAATGTGCATACCTTGTCCACTAGCATTGTGAACTTGATCACGCCCTTGATAATTGTCATGGATTTGAAGCATGTTGAGTTGTCTAGTGACATGAGTAGTAGCGCCAGTATCCAGGTACCAATTGGTGTCTACGCCATATGCACCTTTTTGTTCCTTTGGTGGTGTGTCATCATCGTCATCATCACCATAACGTCACCAACAATCACCAGCGAAGTGTCTTTGCAGATTTGACAATAAACTCCTTCCTGAAATGGTGTGGCAACATGACCACGATCCTTGCGCCCCCTTTGGACGTTGCCCCTGAGGTTGGGGCCACGGCTGATCCGGGCGTTGCTGTGGTGGCAGCTGCATAGGGCGCTGCTGTGGGGGATGATAAGGAGCTCATGCCAGGGCATATGAAGGAGGGGTCGGCAACACAGGCGCCTGGTATGGTGAGTAGATAGGATATATTGATGGCTGAAAACAGCAGCTTCTGCGGGTACTGAGGAGCATAGGCGGGCATTGGCTGCTAGTAGGCGGGCATCGGCTAGGCGGGCATCGGCGGCTGGTACCCATAGGGAATCAGTTGCGGTGGCATACAAGGAGGTCCTCCCTCATAAGGGTTCGGATGCCGAGCAGCCACGTTGATCAACGATGTGAAGGAGAAACCATGAGCCTGTCCAGAACTTTGCAGCATGTTGTCACGATTTTCATAGGCTAGAATCTGAGAACACATATCACTGAGCGTCGTGGAGGGAACGGCATTGCCAGCTGCAACAAGCCCATTGAAAGAGCCATCGAGACCCTTCAAAATATAGTCCTTTAGTTCATCATCATCCAGCGGTTTCCTGATGGCATCAAGCTCAGAAGCGAAGCCCTTCATATTGGAGATGTATTGTTGCACCATCATATCTAGTTTCTTCGTATTGGTGAGAGCCCCACGGATAGAGGATACACGTGACTTGGACTGAGAGGAAAAAAGATCATTGATGGCACACCAGACTTGAGATGCATGTGCGAGACCAAAAACCTGAGGAAGAACATCATCGGAGAGGGAATTCACAAGGTAGCTGACGACCTATTGATCCCTTGTAATCCATGTGCCTTATGCAGAATTGGGAATTGTAATCTTTTTATTGTTCTCATCTTCAGCCTCGAGAAACTCTGGCAGAGCTGGATCAGATCCATCAAGTAGACCCATGACCCTGGCACCGCGAAGCGTAGGCATCACTTGGGCATGCTAGTATAGGAAATTTTCCCTGGCGAGCTTGGTAGCCGGCGGGGCACCAAAAGTGGCCGCAGCCGAAGATGACGAGGAGATCGACATGGCAGCGATCTAGGGTTTTGGATCCTGGAGAAAATGTGACCTTTGTGTGGGAGAGAAAAAATTCCTGGGGAATTGGTAGAGGGGGGGAGGGGAAGCTTTTGGTGATGTCGATCGGATGATCGGAGGTCCTGGTGGGCAGCGACGGTAAGGGGACATCGACGGCGGCTAGAGGGGTGGAATGGAGGGGCCTAGTACCATGTTAATCGTAATAGAAGGAGAGAACGATCGTGCCCTTTGGGTCGTCGGGTACGTGTTGATATAGAAGGGAAAAGCCCCCTTCAGTGGCATAATACAGAGTTGGGGTCCTATACGATTGGTGTACTACACCATATTGTATAGGCCCATATTACATGTCTAATAATGTTATAGTAACATATCTAGTTACTCAATCTATCTATCTTTCCATTAACTCATTGCCACATAAGCAAAAGTTCTGAGTTGGACTCTTAGTTACTAGTGAAGTTACCCCCATTATGACCAGCCTTCATGTTCTTCATGCAAGATTCACCATGCAAGCGGCAGTTAATTTTTTCCTCCTAGAATCAACTCGGGAGTAGTGCACATCCAACATAGTTAAGACTTTTTTATTCTTTTGTTGAATAAAATCTCTACTACCTAAAAAGACAAAGCATTCCGTGTTCTGCCAGCCCTGCGTTTCGCTCCCACACTTCGTCACTCCCATCCTGCGAGAAGAAAAAATCTGGACTGCGAGTAATCCCCGCCTCTCCCTGTTCACCATGTTTTCATCTCCTCCCAACCCCCGCCTCCCTCCCCTAGACCGCCCCCGATGGCGTCCTCCCTTCCTGCCCTTCCCCTGCATTCGCCACCTGCCCATCCCCATATCGATGGCTTCCTAATCCTCAACGATAGGGCCTTGCGAGCTCCGAAGTCGCCTACCACAACCAATTCTACGCGGTTGTGGCCTTCGTTGTCTGGGCCACCTCCTCCTCTGCCATCACAATCTCTCACCTCCGGAATGACAATTGTTGTAAGGTGCGAATGCAGACACAAGTCCATGAACAATCAAGCGCCCGATTATCTCTATCTCTATCTCTACTACCTAAAAAGACAAAGTGTTTCGTGTTCTATCAGCCCTGCATTTTGCTCCCATGCTTCGTCGCTCCCGTCCTGCGAGAAGAAAAAATCTGGACTCGCACATACGCAAGTAATCCCTGCCTCTCCCTGTTCCCCATGCTCTCATCTCCTCCCGACCCCTGCCTCCATCCCCTAGACCGCCCCCGATGTCGCCCTCCCTTCCTGCCCCTCCCCTGCATTCACCGGCTTATGAGTCCAAAACTTAGGCATATTTAAGTATATAAATTATTCATATTATCACCCATCACATGTTACATCTATATACAACTATGCCTATTATGTATGATTACTAGCGCTCATTCATTTCCACATGGACTTTGCACATTAGTAGTTTTATTAGGATTTTATTACCTTTTTCTTGTCTTTGGTTTGTGTGTAGGTTCTATGAACAATCATGGATAAATGGAGCCAAGAGGATTCAATATGGAGGAATTGTAGGCACCAGACTTAGCCATTTGAGGAGAGGAAAAAGTGGTTTTTTCCAAAAACTCCAAATTAAGATACAAGGACAAGGTGTTTTATCCCTCGTTCATACGAATCCAACGAGCCAAAGAACACCTCAATCGGAGTCCGTATGAAGAAATGGCGACAAAACACTATAGAGTCAGAGGGCGTAATGACCACTGGTACGGGTGGATCTCGCCCGTACCGGCCTTCAACGGCTTCATTTCGTCAAACGGAATAATATTTGTGAAGGCACAATGGGCATACTCGGCCCCTAGCTCCGCCGGTTCGCAAAACCGACCTCTAGATGCCCATTTAAAGAGGGGAAAACCCTAGAATAAGGGGAGAATCCATCCACGCCTAAGGGGCGGAGCCCTGCCGCTCCACCGCCTCCATAGCCGTCGCACACGAGATCGACATCTCCACACCATCAAGCAAGAGGAGTAGAAGGTGGTGCCTCCACCTTCCCCGTGTGCACCATTCATCATCATCATCATCTCCAACAACGTCTCCATCTCTTTCTCCCTTGTTTTAGATCTTGTAATTGTAAGATTGAACATGGTTGCGACTTCACTAATATATTTATCTATGTTTTATTGTTCATCCATGTGTGAGTGATTTATTAGGTTCTAGGTTGAGGTTTGATCTAGTGCACTGATGGCTCGGTATTAATGTAGAGCTCGTTGGGAACCCCAAGAGGAAGGTATGATGAGCACAACAGCAAGTTTCCCTCAGTTATGAAACCAAGGTAATGAAAGGAAGTAAAAGTTTGCAGAAAGTAAACACAAAGCAGTAAACAGTTTGTAGATTGTATGTAAAAGAAAGGACCGGGATCCATAGTTCACTAGAGGTGGCTCTCCTTAAGATAGATAACATGCTGAGTGAACAAATTACAACGGGGCAATTAACAAACATTGAGAAAGCAATACATGCATATACTAATCATCTTGACTCCTATGGAACTTGATTGGGCATTACAACATTATACATAGACCGCCATCTGATACATTGCAAATGTATCTATAATTTTTGATGTTCCATGCTTGGTTTTATCTACTTTCTTGTGTTTTGTCCACACTTTGGAGTTGTTTTCATATGATTTCTTGGACTAACCTATTAACAAGTGCCATAGTGCCAGTTGCCTGTTTTCTGCTGTTTTTGGTTCCAGGAAAGTCAGAAAATGAATATTCTCAGAATTGGACGGGACAAAAGCCAAAGTTCCTATTTTACCGGAAGACTCACGGAGCCAGAAGACGAGACGGAGAGGGGCCACAGGGTGGCCACACCATGTGGTGGCGCGGGCTAGCCCTGGCCGCGCCACCAGGTGGTGTGGGCCCCCTGGCCGCCCACCGACCTTGCCTCTTCGCCTATAAGAAGCCTCCCGATACCAAAACCCTAGATCGTCAATAAAAAATCCACGAAAAGTTCCGCTGTGCCGCCACCACCGAAGGGGAGATTCGGGGGACAGAAAGTCTGTTAGGCACCTAAGACCCGAGACGGGAAGTGCCTGAGCCATCTCCATCGATCTCCACCACCATCTCCATCGACGTTGTTGATTCCCATGATGAGGAGGGAGTAGTTCTCTCTCAAGGCTAAGGGTTCTAACGGAAGCTATGTGTTCATCTCTCTCTCTCTCTATGCATGATCATATTGTGATCATGAGCTTTGTAATCAAGTAGATCTACTTTGCTACTCAAGTGCTTTAATAGATCTCTGCTCTCCCCATGCGTGTGAAAGTGACAGCGTGCACACCATGGTGGCACTTAGGCTAGAGATTACAAATACTTATTATGAGTTATATTTGGAGTTGGATGTCTTTATGAAATTGTGGTGTTTGTTGGACTCATCTAGTACTCAAGGTGATAGTGTGGGGTTTCCTAGATGGGAAAGATGAACTTTGAGGTGTGCTGTTATAGCCCTACCAACGATTAGAGTGTCCAACCGGAGAGTAGTTAAGAGTAGTATCATAAAGAGAAGATATTAATATGAGAGTGTTCACTAGTGAAAGTATGATCCCTAGGCCTTGTTTCTAAGCATTGATACACCGTTTGCAATTAGATCTGTTACATATTTGCTTGCTTCCGTCTTTATTTCAGTTTGCCTTTAGTCTCTTCCACGCCATCAAGTTATTTTCTATCACCGTTACCACTTGTATTTCACTATCTCTTCGCCGAACTAGTGCACCTATACACCTGACAAGTGTATTGGGTGTGTTGGGGACACAAGGGACTTCTTGTATCTTGATTGCAGGGTTGCTTGAGAGGGGATACCTTTGACCACTTCCTCCCTGAGTTCGATAAACCTTGGGTAATCCACTTAAGGGAATACTTGCTGATGTTCTACAAACCTCTGCACTTGGAGGCCCAACAACTGCCTACAAGAATAGCAGTGCGTAGACATCACCATCCAACTGCATCTATGACTAATAATCCACCTTCAGGTTATCATCCGAACCCCCTCCAGTATTAAGTTGTAAGCAACAGATTATTGCTTTAGAATTGCGTGTAATGTAAACAATACGATTGTTCTATCAACAAAGGATTGTTGTTTTCTCCCTAGTAGCAACAACCCATCTAGTACCTTAGAGATTTTTGTCACTTCCCTAGATTACCAGAGGCATGAACCCACTATCGAGCATAAAAACTAACTCTTGGAGTTGCTAGCATCTACTTGGCCAAGATAGCTACTAACAACAGAAAGCATGCAAGATCACAAATAACAAAGACATGATAGAATCAATAATCAATCTGAAATAGCATCTCAATATCCATCGGATCCCCTCAAACACAACATGCATAATTACAAATAGATGATCTTGATCATGAACGGAGCTCACAAGATCTAGACATGAAAGCACAAAGGAGGAGAACCAACCATCTAGCTACTACATGGACCCGTAGTCCAAAGATGAACTACTCACGCATCACACCGGAGGCTTGCATGGTGATGAAGAAGGCCTCCAGCGTGAATTCCCCTCTCCGGCAGGGTGCCGGGATAGCTTCAGATCCCTCCCGATCTGGGGATGGAGATGATGGCGGCTCTGAGACTCTTCGTGGATTTTTTGGTGCCAGGGTTTTCGTCGAGGGCATCTTATAGGCGGAAGGAGGCTAAGGGGTGCCTAGGTGGCCACACCACCTGGCGTGGGCCAAGCTGGCAGCGTGGCCAGTGGTGTGGCCACCCTGGCCCTTCTCCGTCGTATTCGCATCGATGACTTCCAAAAAATAGGCACTTTGGCTTTTGTCCGTCAATTCGAGAATATTCATTTTCGACTTTCTGGAACCAAAACAGCAGAAAAGCAGCTGGCACTGTGGCTCTTGTTAATAGGTTAGTCCAAGAAATCATATGAAAACTACTCCAAAGTGTGGACAAAACACAAGAAAGTAGATAAAACCAAGCATGGAGCATCAAAAATTATAGATACATTTGCAATGTATCAACATCCCCAAGCTTAACTCCTTCTCGTCCTCGAGTAGGTAAGTGATAAAAAGAAAGAATAATTTTTGAGGTGAGATGCACCATCAAAGACTTGATCAAAGTATTTGCAAAACATTCAAAGCTGGGATCATAGCTGGGATCGTAGTACTTCAACATAGCATGAAAGACAAAGTTCTAGCAATAAGACAAAGAAACTATGATGCAACATGAAAAGGCACAAACAAAAGATTCATGAATAACAATGCTTTGTAAGACGTTTGTTTGTTTCACATAAAGAAAACATAGCATAATAGTATTCAGCTTGTCCCTCATAGAGTAGCAGATATAAATGCATAGGACACCTCCAAAGTTCATAAGAGTGACTAGATACAAATAGTTTAAAACAAGCAATATCAAGTTATGCATCAATCAACTAGTCTTGGGACAATGCACATAGAACTAAGAATGGCCACTATGCTCTCAAAGTAGGTGCATAAAGGTAGAAGGTGGAGACTCAATATAATGGTGGAAGAAAGGCCTTCATAGAAGGAAGTAGGGATTCAAGTCTCATAAAGAGCTTCCAAAAATTATGGTACTTATAGCTTTCAGCTCTCATTGCCCCTATCATAAGCATCTTGAAGTGATTAAGGTTAAAGTGAACAAACTATGGTGTACATGCTTGACGAAGTATAAGTTAGAGATCTCATGTCCCTTGTATACGAGGGCCACTCCTCATGCTACTCAAGTTTAGTCACCGGTAAGTTCTTGTCATAGTAAGTACATGTCTATCATAGAGAACCGCCAACGGGGTACCCCTTGCCCGATGATACAGAAGAATCCCCATATCAAAATGACAAGGCAAGCAGACAACGAGCATCTCAGCAATCTTCTTATTTACCATGGGAATATGGTGCCTTTTTCTCTCTTTCATCTTTTCATAATCTGTTTTTTCTCTTTTTCTCCTTTTTTTCTCAATATAAGACTCTTTTTTTATAACAAGAATGCTTCATAGACAACTCATTATGGTTACGTTGCAGGTTTCCACCATGTCAGCATGGATTAGACCAGCGGCCCAGGCGTTTCTCTAACACATATACATAACTCCATGGACTTAGAAGCTCCCCTTTCATTTCACACTGATGACATCCATATACAAAAGAGCATGATATCAACTAGGTACAAGTACCAAGTGCAATGTTGAAAGCGTTCCCCATGACAACATGGTTCTGCTAATTCCCAACAAATAAGTGCAAGCATATAGAACATAGACGACACAATGGTTCAAGTTTATTAAGGGCAAGAAAAGTAAAGTGTACCATCAAGTTCGTGAGAGCTTTAATCACTAGTTTTTTCATAACAAGTTTAATTTGGAAGGTAAACAAAAGCATGAATATACTTGGAATAGCATATGCTAGTAGGTAGGTATGGTGGACTCTTTGGAATAACTTGGTTTAGGGAGTTGGATGCATGAGTGGAACTCATACTTGGTTGTGGAGGCTAGCAAAAGACTGGGAGCGACAAACTAAGAGAGCAATAATGGCCATAATCATGCAGAGTGACAAAACATCATTGATCAAAGCATAAAGTGATACTACAAGTTGAAAAGGAGAATACCACTATACTATGCTTTAATATGCTAAAACAACGCATGATTCATCCAAGGCACATTAAGAAATCTCAATTGTTTATAACAAGTCATGCTACATCAAAGAATACTAATCATAAAGCCAAAACAATACCAAGCATGCCATGACAAAGCATAGGCCACCGTTAAAAACGAGCTCTTTTTACCACATAAGTATGAACTTTCCTACTCTTTTCCAAACCAAACCAAACTATTTGCAAACAAATATATGAAAGAGGGGGTCCAACCAATTTATTCAGAAAACTAAGAAAACCAAGCAAACGAAAAAACAAAACGAAAATGAAAAAGAAGATGCTCCAAGAACAACACAACTGTGCATGAAACAATAAAAATGAAGCGTTTGGAAGAAACCTGGATTTTTATTAATGAAGAAGGGGATCCCTTGGGCATCCCCAAGCTTTGACGCTTGTACTTCTTGGATATTTCTTGGGGTGACACACGTGGCATCCCCAAGCTTGAGCTTTACTCCATCCTTCATCTCATTACTCATTCCTTCCATACACCTGAAATTTTTCCTTCATACAAAACTTCACACAATCTTTATTAGCAACATTAGTGCACTCAAGATAAATAAGTCTTAAGGTTCAGTTCTAACAGCAATAAAACTTCAATTACAACACTAGCTACTGTATCACTTCCCTCCAAAAGCTCAATTCACCAAAAGAACTCAAAAAGGAACCAACAAGAAGCAAATGCAGAAAATGGCAGAAATCTGTCAAAACAGACCAGCAGGTAAAGACGAATTTTTTCGAAGACCTTCTGTTGCTCAAATC
The DNA here is from genome assembly GCA_023614405.1 of Avena insularis. Lineage (NCBI taxonomy): Eukaryota > Viridiplantae > Streptophyta > Magnoliopsida > Poales > Poaceae > Avena > Avena insularis. The sequence continues at coordinate 206,880,529 of CM042694.1, forward strand.
ACAAAGTGTTGAACTAACGAAAGTTAGATAACAACCTGGGGCAGAAGAACGAAAATTCACGCCTCCAAAAGACGTTGAGAGATTTTAAATGAATTTTTACGGTGAAGCATAGAAATCTGTTTCGGGACAACAACTTTCCCAATCATTACTTCTCTCTCATTAGAGGTTACTTTTGGCACAAATGCAAATAAAAAGGATAAGGAGCGGTTATTACTGAAGTAATAACTTCCAAGACTCATCTAAAACTTTTGGGTTATTACTGAAATCTGTTGCAAACGTATTTGTTGCAAGCGGTTATTACTGAAATCTGTTGCAAGCGGTTATTACTGAAATATGTTTTGTCCACACTTTGGAGTAATTTTTATACACTTTCTTGGACTAACCTATTAACAAGATGCCACAGTGCCAGCTGCCTGTTTTCTGCTGTTTTTGGTTCCAGGAAAGTCAGAAAATGAATATTCTCGGAATTGAACGAGACAAAAGCCAAAGTCAGTATTTCACCGAGGGGGACACGGAGCCAAAATACAAGACAGAGAGGGGCCAGAGGGCCGCCACACCACCTGGTCGCATGGCTAGGCCTGGACCGTGCTAGGGGGTGGTGTGGCCGCCTAGGGCACCCCCTCGGCCTCCCCTTTCGCCTATAAGATGCCTCTGATACAGAAACCCTAAGTGCCTGATCAAAATTCCATGAAAGAGTCTATAGCCGCCGTCATCTCCATCCCTAGATCAGGAGGGATCTGAAGCTCTTCCTGGCACCCTGTCGGAGGGGAGAATTCACCCTGGAGACCTTCTTCATCACCATGCAAGGCTCCAGTGTGATGCGTGAGTAGTTCATCCCTGGACTATGGGTCCATGTAGTAGCTAGATGGTTGGTTCTTCTCCTTTGTGCTACCATGTTTAGATCTTGTGAGCTCCATTCATGATCAAGATCATCTATTTGTAATCATACATGTTGTGTTTGCGGGGATCCGATGGATATTGAGATGCTATTTCAGATTGATTATTGATTCTATCATGTCTTTGTTATTTGTGATCTTGCATGCTCTCTGTTGTTAGTAGATATCTTGGCCGAGTAGATTCTAGCAACTCTAAGAGGGAGTATTTATGCTCTATAGTGGGTTCATGAAGGAGTTATGCCCTAGAGGCAAATAATAAAGTGTATTATTTGATATATCTCCTATATGTTCATAATATGTTTCATACTGTGCTATAATTGTGTTAATGCGAAACGTTAATACACGTGTGGTATGTAAACAAACCATGTCTCTAGTTACCTCTAGCACACTAGTTCATTGGTCATGAGGATGGTCTGGGTTTCAAGATCATGGGCATTTATGCCAATTGACAATGAGGTCATGTTATTAGTTGAATAACATGATAGACAAACATCCGAACATTATATCTTAATGAGATCTAGTTACAAAGTTCACCATTAATGATAAAACAAGAGAACCTCGCAACCTGATCCTTTGACTGTGAGGTAATGCAAATCACCATTCCGGAAGAAGCTTTGATGGTTATCACGAATCATCTCGTAAAAGGGTGATCAAAAAGGTGCCACTCAGGTTTTCCAAAGGGGTGTGTTGAGGAGTATATATCAAGACCAGGATTTGTCTAGTCCATGTAACGGACAGATACATGTAGCCATCTCGGTGACATTGCATTAATGAAGCTTGCAAGCATGTGACTAGGTCACGAAATGCAACAACATGAGAACGAGAAAACAAGTTCATCGGTAACGAGATCGAACTAAGGTATGGAGATATCGAAGATCAAGTCTCGGATGAATTAGGTATCGAATGACAAAGGGAACGGGAAAAGACTATCTGATGGTTCGAGCAATTATATTCGTGAAACGCACAAGGGTCACATGGCCATCAAGGTCCCTCTGTTGACCATTGATGTGAGAGTAGTCTCAATCATGTCCAGAGTGTTTCCGAACCGAAGGATGTCACGCTTAAGGGTAGAGACGCTAAGGGTAGATGAGGTATCGTAGGAGAAATAGAGAAAGAGAAACCGGAATAGTTCCGGGTAACATCCGATGGAGATCGGAAGGGGTCCGGAAGGTGTTCCGGAGTAAAGGAATAATATAATATGTGTATTTGAATGTTAATTGGAGAATTAATATTAAATATATATTTTATTTTATTATTAAAGGCATCTTAATGCTAATGGGCCTCACTCGAAGGGAGGCCCGATAGGGCATGGCGCCTAGGGAGTAGGGGCCAGCTGGTCTAGGCTTGGTGGGCCGCCCCAATGGGGCCCACCTAGGGCCGGCGGCTGCCCCTAGGTGGCCAGCGGGTGTGGCGTTTAGTCCCACACCGTCTGGCCCCTGGGTGGTGCGCCCCCCTTCCACTATATATAGGGGTCTCCCCTCTCCCTTTGGAATCACCCCATTCCCTCTCATTCGCTCTCTCGAATCCATTGAGGACTTCTCCGTAATATTAGGGAGGACCTCGTGGGTGAGTTCTCCAGCTTCACACCACCGTCGTGTGATCTGCGATCCGGCATCTACTTCTTCTGCTGCTCGGCTGGATCGGAGTCCGGTTGACGTCTCCTACACCGGACGTGTGACGAACTTCGGAGGCACCACACTTGGGGTGCTGCTCGTCTTCATCAATATACGCCTTCCTGCGTAAGGCGTGCCTCGGTCTTCAAAGGTATGAATACCATATCCCTTCTCTGTTACTTATGTCTACATAGTATAGATCCTGGTATTAGTGTTCGAGTAGATAGAAGTTTTTTGTTTTCTGCTACGGAACCCTACAATGGTATCAAAGCGGGTCTGTGGGTAGACATGTCGTACGAATAGAACACATAGCAATATGTGGGCATTGGTTCTCTAGTTGCTACCCTCTTTAATGTTATTGTTCATATCGCGGCACTGTTTGATGAAGCGGCCCCTAACCGACCTCACGTGGTGATTCACGAGACTGGTCCACGAATCAAAGTGGCTTAGGGGGTGTTTGTCTCTCTATAGTAGTTGATATGGCATTGACGTTGGAGGGCTCTGAAAAGGGAAGAAGAACGGCAATCATTGAATCCATGTTGTGGCTCGATGTTCGTAGGTGGGAAGGGGTTGTACTGCGAAAGCCCTTAAAGCCGCGTAAAACATGCAATAGATAATTTAGAAGCATCTATTTTTATTATTGCATAGGGGAAAGTATTATAACATGGCAATAACAAAGTTTATGAAACTTTCATTGAAGCTATTGATGATGATCATAATGTTGCATCCATGTCATAACACTTTACTTTTGAAGTATTACTTATTATGCTGGTAGATTTATATTCGACGGTAGCATAATAAGTTAAACCCTCACAGTATTCCAGTAATCGTATTCCCCTTGTGTGTGCACCACCAAGAAAGTTCTTCAGTATGAGGCGCCCTGCGGTGAGTAGAGGTCAGACATATCTACGTTCGCATATAGTGGATGTAAGCCATGTTGCACTGCGAATACACACAAGTTAGGACTGGTGAGCCTAGCACGTTAGAGAAACGTGGCCTCGGAATACAAGAGACCAAAAGGTCGAGCATGAATCACATAGTTGATGTGATCGACATTAGGGAATGTCCACCCATGATGCTGCACTGATGGCCATGACGATCGGGGGAGGTGCAGGGGATTGGGATCATGTGATCACTAAACGAGTAGAGGGATGTTCGTTTAAGTGGGAGTTATTTTAGTTAAAACTTCAACTCATTATTATGAACATAGTCTAAACACTTTGCAAATCCTTTGTAGATGTCTCGCCCATCCACCTTCAACCTTAGCACTTTCCTCGAGAAGGCAAGCTGAAAACTGATGGAACCAACTTCAGCGCATGGTTCCGCAATCTTAGGATCCTCTTAGTCCCCTACAAGTTGACTTATGTCATCGAGGCTGAGCTTCCGGCTAAGCCTGCAGATTCCGCCTCCCAGGACAAAAAGAATGTCTGGCAGTCCAAGATGGACAATTTCTCCCTCATCCAGAGTGGAATGCTCTATGCCATGGAGCCGGATCTTCAAAAGCGTTCTGAGAAGATGAATGCCTTTGAGATCATTGAGGATCTCAAGGCCGTCTTTGCTCCACAGGCCCATGCAAAGAGGTATGATGCTTCCGAGCTCTTCTTCTCTGCTAAAATGGAAGAGCACAGCAGTATTAGTGAGCACTTGGTCAAAATGTCTAGCTACGTTAAGCGCTTGAACGCCCTGGATTGCAAAATCCCGGAGGACCTCACGATTGATAGGGTGCTGCACTCACTGCCCCAAGCTATAAGAGCTTTGTGTTGAACTACAACATGCAAGGGATGGCTAAGACCCTTGTTGAGGTGTTCGCCATGCTCAAAACTGCTGAGGTTGAAATCAAGAAGGAGCACACGGTGTTGATGGTAAACAAGACCACCAACTTCAAGAAGCCAGGGAAAAAGGGAAAGGCGAGGGTAAGAAGTCTAAGAGGGATGGCAAGTTTGTTCCCAGCACCTCAAAGACTGCCAAGCCTGGCCCTAAGCCCGGCACTTCGTGCTTCTACTTCAAAGGGGATGGGCACTGGAAACGCAACTGCCCCAAGTACCTTGAAGACAAGCGAGCCGATAAGATAGCCTCCCAAGACAAAGGTATATATGATATACATGTTATTGATGTATTCCTTACAAGCGCCAAGAGTAACACCTAGGTATTTGATACTGTGGCACCCCGCAAAACCACTACTAGAAAATCGCGTTGTTTTTGTGCATTGCATCTTCATGACCGCATGCTCCTGTCATCATGCCACATTGCATTTGAGCATCGTCATGTCATCATGCATTTGTTTGTCTAAAACTATTTTCTAAAAGCCTAGTTTTGTTTTCTAAATATTCCCCGTCTTAATTTCAAATCAAAACTCCGGTCTTTTCCGGGTCTTTTATCTGTCTAAAAACTATTTACAAAAGTCTATTTTAAATTATAAATAAAAGTTTATATTATTTTTGGAAGGCAGCCAGCCAGGCCCGAAAGCCCAGCCGGGCACCTCCAAACCCTAGTCTAAAAATATCTGGTTCTATTCCTAATTCTACCCAATCCTATTCTACCCAGCCTCCCTCCACCACACCTGACCAATCCCCTCCCTCCACCTCACACGTCCACCTCACCCCAGCCTATCACAGCTCGCCACCTCATCTTCCCTGCCTGCCACATCATCCCTCCAACACATACAGCCGCATGCACCTACCCCACATACCAGCCCCGCCACCAGCCTGGTCCCGGTCCCCACCCTGGACCCGCTCCCGACCAAACCCCCCTGACCTCGTTTTCCACCCCGCCTCCTGCTCCCGTGACCGACCCGCGCGCGCGCCCCACGCTGCCCCGCACGCGGACAACCCACCCCGGGATTCCCTCCCCACCCTGCGGGCCCACCTTCCCCATTCGCCACCAACCTGCCCCGCACCTGCATGTCCTCCCACGCCTGCTCCACCCCACCAGCACGAGACGCGCCTCGCTTCACCCCTCCTCCACCTCGCGAGCCCCGCCCCGATCCCCGTGCTCACCGCCGACAAGCTCTCCACCGCCCTCTCCTTCCGCACCATCGCCGGCCGATCTCCACCGCCGCCCTGACCCTCACCGTCGCGGCCCTCTCTTTCTCTGGCTCCGGGCGAATCCCTCGCCACGAGCTTGTGCGACACCTCCCTGAGTCCCCCGCCTCAGCCACATCTCGCCGCCGCGAGTCGCCGTCCCTGCTCTTCATCAACCCCCCCCGCTCGCGGCTGCGTCGTCCTCGTTCGGCCCCGCTGGCGGCCGCGGCATCGTCCATCATCGAGCTCCACCGACCGACCGCCGGCCTCGTCCGCCGCCCGCGGCGCAAGCCCTCCCTCGCCTCTCTGTTGCACAACACCGCCGGACCCTCCTCGCGTGTGCCCGCCTCCGGCCGACCACGCCTCTGCCCGACGCAGCAACGCAGCAATGCCACGCGCCCTCGCCTTCCTCGGTGCCCACTGCGCCTGTCCTCGGCCCCGTGCCGCCCGCGCGCCCGTGGGCTCCTCTGCCTCGACCCGGTTAGCTCCGGGCGCCCTCCCCGTCGAGCGCCTCCACCCCGTCCTCCTTCGTCGCCCCGGGCCCCTCTGCATCAACCTCATGACCCTCTTCTCGAGGGGCTCGGCTTCCACATCCTCGTCGCGCGTCCCCGCACTACTATGACCCGACCACCATCTGGTGTCTTCGTTCAGTGTGGAGACACTCGCCCACCAGCTGATGCTACCTCCTACCACATGTTCTTCAGAAGAGTGTGTGGATGCTTGTCGCTCCACTTGTTCCTGTTGATATGGTAGTCCGGGGTGATTCCTGCTGCTGCCTAGGTTTCTTTCAAGACGGTATTGCGATTGGACAACAACGAGGAGATGGTGATTGTGTGAAGGTCATGTGGTGATGTCCCAAGAACTGTATCGAGCATAAGGCCACCCGAAGACTATACCGGTACCAAAACCAAGTACATCGTCGACAACCCCAAAGCCGGAACGTCAAGACCTACTGGCGCCAAACCCAAGACCGACACCGATGCCCGAGGACCGGATGCCAAGTTCTTCATCCCGGACGCCATGACTGTCTACATGGACCCGAAGACCACCGGTACCCGATCCATTCAAGTTCGCCATCGATGACAAGATCAACACCGACCGGGCGAATCCGATACGCCCCGACGCTAAACCAAGTCCTTCTTCCCGAAACACCAAGCTCTCCTTCCGTTGTCCGAGAACGATCCCGTCGAACCGATCCCCGTCGAACCCTGTCGAACCCCGGACCCCCAGCTCCCCAAGACCTCCAACCCCTAACATGTGTGACCCTAAGCCCCTATTTTTATAAAATGGCATATACCTGTCGCATCATTAAATCATCTTGCTTGCATACTTGTCATCTGGTGGGTTGGGTTAAATAGTCGATTCACCTAAATTAAATATGGAGTCCATATGCGGGATATTCCGGTCTTATTCCGGACTCCATTTAAATTGGTGTAGCGAACCGATGCCATGTTTCTCCCTGTTAATACAACATTTAAATGGCGGGGGTTCAAAACAACTTGAACCATATAATCATTTGTCGAGACCATGGTTCCGCTTAATATTGCCTAGTTGCACCGCATCTGCACCATATCATAATCATACCGGATCTTTTGCCGTAGAATTAAATATTGCATCCGGTGTTTCTTCTAGTGTTTGCTTCTTCGCGGATTAGGCCGATGAGTTGATGCGAGTATCGACAAGTTCTTCAGATAATGAACCTTCGGCAGTGTTTCCCAGGCGAGCATCCCTCCCCCTTCTACCTATTTTGCATTTATAGTCTTTATTTCCTCCTGTTGGTCTATTGCTATCCGTGTCGCGCTGCTTTAGTTTTCCGTGCACCAGTTATATCCCGTGCAGCCTCTATATTGCCATGGACACCTCCTATTACCTGTGTTTGGTAGATAAGTGGCCTTGTAAATGATTACTTGCTCGGTGGGTCTCGTGTTGTCAAGTACCACAGTTGTTGGAATGCTGGAAGATGTTATTGGTGGAGATGATCATGACTTTAAATACAACTATTAAAATGTTAGATATAACTAATGCAGAGGCATCGGTGGGCAATAGATGTTATTTGGTTCTTCCACGCTCACTTGTGTCCCGTAGGACCCCGAGTACTTGATACCTGTTCCTTGATTTTTCGCACTATCCACATCCGGGAGGCCGTGGACCCTCCTGAGCTAGAGCTTGATTCATTTCTATTTCTTGGGGCCACAAAGTAGTTTGGGGCTTTATTACTATCCTGTACCTATGCCATGTTTTACTGCTTTATTTACGATTATGCGTGGAGCACCTGTACTGTTTTGGAACGTGGAATGTTTTCGCGGTATCGACAAGCCCAGTCACACTTTCGGGTTCCCAATCATTTACAGCCATTGTCACAAACCCTGGGTCCGTTCCGGAGTCGGCCAACTTTGTTGCGGGTAGCTTAGTGGGGTGGCCCCCTGAAATATTTCTGAATCCTGTGATCGCTTTGTCGTGAATGCCTCGTTGGGTTTTGAGTTGGGTTTTCCGAGGTTGATCGAGTGTGTGTTGCTATTTGTGCACCCCTGCAGGGTAAAACTTTCTGAAAGCCGTGTCTGCAGTTATGGATGACTTGGAGCACAGTATCTCGATCATAGACAAGCATAACTAAAGTAGTGTTATAAATTTGACTTAATATATCTGACTAGTAATCAGCTTCACTATAACGGAATGGATATTAAAAATGCCAACCACTGGTGGACCTGGGTTGTTTTCTTATATCTGCCTAGTAATTATTGCAACTCCAATGGAATGTGATAAAAGTGCCAACAAAATGCTGGGTTTTGGAGTTCCTCAGGACAATTATATCTGAATAGTAAATGTTCCAACTACAACGGAATGGTAATTAAAACTGCCCACTACTTATGCTTCAGAACGACTCATGCTATCTATATCTGATTAGTAAGTGCTGCAACTATAACGGAATGAGTAAAATTGCCAACTGTGTGAGTTCCTTGGTCCGACTTCCTCGTTTGGTCTCGAGGGGGAAATACCAGGATGGGTTTGCCTGGTGTTAGCTTCATGTTGGATCCGGATAGGTCTTTCTTACCCCTCTCTAATAGTCGCCAGTGATACCGAGTCTCTATAGGTTGTTTAGTGCCAACTTTGCGCTGTCTGATCCACCATACCTATGTGGCGAGAGCCGAATTCTAGCCTCGCCGTGTCTTGGCCTCGATCTTGGACGCTCCTCTTTTCCTTTGCCCTTTGTCGGCACCCCTTTTGTTTTAGCAGGTTTGAGATCGACGTCGTTAGCAGGGTTACCCTTCCGGCTTGGACTGGACAGGGTTATGGACGCCATTGGTTATTCTTCAGGGCTCTTAGCCCCATTTGCATCTTCTCCGTACTCGGACGCTGTATCGTTTTCAAGGTGATTTGGATCTTTGTAGTGTATATCTATATTCTTGACTCTTGGAGTCGTGCTGTATATATATCTATTCTGTGGGTCCCATCGAGGACTGTTGTGGAATGGTATTACTTTGTTTTCCACCGCACGAAAGTGCCTGGTGGGCGTCCTTGAATTGTTTCTATGCGAGTTTGGCGGAACGGGCTAAAACTTGCATAGGGCCGATTCAAGGGTGTTACAGATACCGGATCTGTTGCTCACATTTGTAACTCTCAACAGGATCTGCAGAGTAGGAGGCGCCTGAGAAAGGACGAGGTGACGATGCGCGTCGGCAATGGTTCGAGAGTCGAAGTGATGGCCGTCGGCACCCTGCATCTCCGTCTACCGTCAGGATTATTATTGGTTTTGAATAAATGTTATTATGTACCCGCATCGAGTATGAATATTGTGAGTGGGTATTGCTTGTTGCATGACCGTTATTCATTTAAATCAAGAACAAATGGTTGTTCAATTTATATGAATGATGTTTTCTATGTTGATGCTCATGTGTGTGATGGTTTATTCTTACTTGATCTTGATTGCAATACACACATCCATAGTGTTAATGCTAAACGATGTAAGCATAGTGATGATAATTCCATGTTCATGTGGCATTTCCGTCTTGGTCATATTGGCGTAAAGCGCATGAAGAAGCTTCTTTCAGAAGGGCTTCTTGGATCATTGGATTTCGAATCCCTTGATACATGTGAGTCGTGCCTCATGGGCAAGATGACTAGGACACCATTCTCCGGAATAGTGGAGAGAGTTGTAGACCTACTTGGAATCATACATACGGATGTATGTGGACCAATGAGCGTCTCAACGTGCAATGGTTATCATTACTTTGTTACCTTTACTCACGAATTAAGCAAATATGGATATATCTACTTAATGAAGCACAAGTCTGAAACCTTTGAAAAGTTCAAGGAATTTCAGAAAGAGGTAGAGAACCAACTTAACAAGAAAATCAAGCACCTTCGATTGGATCGAGGAGGCGAGTATTTGAGTTATGAGTTTAACATGCACTTAAAGGACTGTGGGATTATCCCACAGCTTACGCCAGCCGGAACACCACAGCGTAATGGTGTGTCGGAATGTCGTAACCAAACCCTATTGGATAGTGTGCGGTCCACGATGTCTTTAACTGATTTGTCTGTGTCTTTTTGGGGATACGCATTAGAAACCGCCACTTTTATTTTAAACCGAGCACCATCCAAATCCATGGAGATAACCCCATATGAGATATGGTATGGACAAAATCCATTGTTGTCATTTCTGAAAGTTTGGGGTTGTGAGGCTTACGTTAAGAAACTGCAGCCTGACAAACTCGAACCCAAATCAGAAAAATGTATCTTTGTGGGATACCCAAGGGAAACCGTTGGGTATACTTTCTACAACCAAGCCGAAGGCAAAATGTTTGTCGCAAAAACCGGCACCGAAGGCAAAATGTTTGTTGCAAAAGGAGTGAGTGGAAGGAAAATTGAGTTAGATGAAATTGTTGACCCTTCTCTCCAAATTCCGAGTAGCGCAACGGAAGCTGTTCCGAAACCGCTCTCCAACATGGAGGAAGAGCCCATTGATGATGATCAAAACAACGACATCGAGACTCCTGAGGTTCGCAGGTCTACAAGAGTACGTGCCACTCCTGATTGGTATAGTAGCCTTGTAATGTTTGTCATCCTGGATGAACAAGAAGAACCTGCAAACTACAAAGAGGCAATGGATAGTGCTGACTCCGAGAAATGGCTGGAAGCCATGAAATCCGAAATAGGATCCATGCATGAAAACCAAGTTTGGACCTTGGTGGATCTTCCAGAAGGTCGCAAGGCCGTGGAAAATAAATGGATCTTTAAGAAAAAGACAGATGCGAATGGTAAAGTGACTGTTCACAAAGCTCTACTTGTCGCAAAGGGTTTTCGACAAATTCAAGGAGTTGATTACGACGAGACTTACTCTCCCATAGTGATGCTTAAGGCTGCCAGGATTTTAATAGCAATTGCTGCACATTTCAACTATGAAATTTGGCAGATGGATGTCAAGACCGCATTCCTCAATGATCACATTGATGAAGAGTTGTATATGATGCAACCAGAAGGTTTTGTTGATCCTAAGGATGCTAGAAAGGTATGCAAACTTCAACGGTCCATTTATGGATTGAAGCAAGCATCTCGGAGCTGGAACCAACATTTTGATCAAGTGATCAAGAGTTTTGGATTCGTCCAAAATCAACAAGAGTTCTGTGTTTACAAGAAAGTGAGTGGGAGCTCAGTTGTTTTCTTAGTAGTATATGTGGATGACATATTGCTCATGGGAAACGATGTGGATCTTATGAAAAGCGTGAAAGCATATTTGAGTAACCAATTTTCCATGAAGGATCTAGGTGAAGCTGCATACATATTAGGAATCAAGATCTATAGATATAGATCAAGGCACCTAATTGCATTAAGTCAAAGTACTTACATCAAAAAGATTTTGAAGAGGTTCAAAATGGAGAACACCAAAAAGGGTTTTACACCCATGATGAAGAATTGCAAATTGAGTATGACTCAATGTCCTGTAACGGATAATGATAGAGAGAAGATGTCTTTCACCCCCTATGCCTCAGCCATAGGGTCTATCATGTATGCAATGTTAAGTACGCGACCTGATGTGGCATTGTCTCTTAGTTTGACGAGCCGATACCAAAGTAATCTAGGACCGGATCACTGGACAACTGTAAAGAATATCCTAAAGTATCTGAAAAGAACGAAGGATATGTTCCTAATCTATGGAGGAAGTGATGAAGCTCTAAACGTAATGGGTTACGTGGATGCGAGATGGAACTCATATCATGATGACTCGAAGTCTCAAACAGGATTTGTGCTCCTAGTGAATGGTGGGGCAGTAAGCTGGAAGAGTAAGAAGCAGTCGGTGGTGGCGCAATCTTCAATGGAGTCTGAATACATTGTTGTGGCTAATGCAACAAATGAAGCTGTTTGGCTAAGGATTTTCGTCATCGAACTGGGAGTTTTTCCAAATGCGCAAGACCCCGTGACGATCTATTGTGATAACAAGGGAGCTATTGCAAACGCAAAGGAACCAAGGACTCATTGCACGGCCAAACACATCAAGCTTATATTTCATGTCATCCGACAGAACGTTGACGAAGGTGAATTCAAGATTTGCAAAGTAGTTACAGAACTGAATGTGGCAGATCCTTTAACTAAAGATCTCCATCAGGAAAAGCACGAACAACACCGAGATTCCATTGGTGTTAGGTTCCTACCTATTGTAAACTAGTTTTGTTTATACTCTAGTGCAAGTGGGAGACTGAAGGAGTTATGCCCTAGAGGCAAATAATAAAGTGTATTATTTGATATATCTCCTATATGTTCATAATATGTTTCATACTATGTTATAACTGTGTTAATGCGAAATGTTAATACACGTGTGGTATGTAAACAAACCGTGTCTCTAGTTACCTCTAGCAAACTAGTTCATTGGTCATGAGGATGGTCTGGGTTTCAAGATCATGTGCATTAATGCAATTGACAATGGGGTCATGTTATTAGTTGAATAACATGATAGACAAACATGCGAACGTTATATCTTAATGAGATCTAGTTACAAAGTTCACCATTGATGATAAAACACAAGAGAACCTCGCAACATGATCCTTTGACTGTGAGGTAATGCAAATCACCATTCCGGAAGAAGCTTTGTGGTTATCAAGAATCATCTCGTAAAAGGGTGATCAAAAAGGTGCCACTCAGGTTTTCCGAAGGGGTGTGTTGAGGAGTACATATCAAGACCAGGATTTGTCTAGTCCATGTAACGGACAGATACATGTGGCCATCTTGGTGATGTTGCATTAATGAAGCTTGCAAGCATGTGACTAGGTCACGGAATGCAACGACATGAGAACGAGAAAACAAGTTCATCGGTAACAAGATCGAACTAAGGTATGTCGATACCGAAGATCAAGTCTCGGATGAATTAGGTATCGAATGACAAAGGGAACGGGAAGCGACTATCTCACAGTTCGAGCGATTATATTCGTGAAATGCACAAGGGTCACATGGCCATCCAGGTCCCTTTGTTGACCATTGATGTGAGAGTAGTCTCAATCATGTCCGGAGTGTTTCCGAACCGAAGGATGTCACGCTTAATGGTAGATACGCTAAGGGTAGATGAGGTATCGTAGGAGAAATAGAGAAAATGAAACCGGAATAGTTCCAGGTAACATCCGATGGAGATCGGAAGGGGTCTGGAAGGTGTTCCGAAGTAAAGGAATAATATAATATGTGTATTTGAATGTTAATTGGAGAATTAATATTAAATATACATTTTATTTTATTATTAAAGGCATCTTAATGCTAATGGGCCTCACTCGAAGGGAGGCCCAATAGGGCTTGGCGCCTAGGGAGTGCGGGCCAGCCAGCCTAGGCTTGGTGGACCATCCCAATGGGGCCCACCTAGGGCCGGCGGCTGCCCCTAGGTGGCCGGCGGGTGTGGGGTTTAGTCCCATACCGCCTGGCCCCTGGGTGGTGCGCCCCCCTCCCACTATATATCGGGGTCTCCCCTCCCCCTTTGGAATCACCCCATTCCCTCTCATTCTCTCTCTCGTCCATTGAGGACTTCTCCGTAATATTGGGGAGGACCTCGTGGGTGAGTTCTCCACCTTCACACCACCGTCGTGTGATCTGCGATCCGGCATCTACTTCTTCTGCTGCTCGGCTGGATCGGAGTCCAGTTGACGTCTCCTACACCGGACATGTGACGAACTTCGGAGGCACCACACTTGGGGTGCTACTCGTCTTCATCAATATACACCTTCCTGCGTAAGGCATGCCTCAGTCTTCAAAGGTATGAATACCGCATCCCTTCTCTGTTACTTATGTCTACATAGTATAGATCCTGGTATTAGTGTTTGAGTAGATAGAATTTTTTTGTTTTCTGCTACGGAACCCTACAGTTCATGCCTCTAGTAATCTGGGGAAGTGACAGAAATCTCTAAGGTACTAGATGTGTTGTTGCTACTAGGGAGAAAACAACAATCCTTTGTTCATAGAACAATCGTATTGTTTACTTTACACGCAATGCTAATACAATTATCTGTTGCTTGCAACTTAATACTGGAGGGGGTTCGGATGATAACCTGAAGGTGGATTATTAGTCATAGATGTAGTTGGATTACGGTCTATGTATAATGTTTTAATGCCCAATCAAATCTCATAGGAGTCAAGATGATTAGTATATGCATGTATGCTTTCTCGATGTTTGTCAATTGCCCCGCTATAATTTGTTCACCCAACATGTCATCTATCTTAAGGAGAATCACCACTAGTGAACTATGGACCCCTGTCCTTTCTTTTACCATCAATCTACAACTGTTTACTACTTTCTGTTTACTTTCTGCAAGCTTTTACTATCTTCCACACAATACGTTTAATCCTTTGTTTTCAGCAAATTCGGTGAGATTGACAACCTCACTATAAGTTGGGGCAAAGTTCTGTGGTTGTGTTATGCAGGATTCCAAGTTGGAAACAACACCTTGGAGGTGTTTCCTTGCTCCTACTGGTTCGATAACCTTGGTTTCATAACTGAGGGAAAACTTGTTGTTGTGCTCATCATACCTTCCTCTTGGGGTTCCCCAACGAGCTCGATATATTTTGGGCCATCAAGCTCTTTTTCTGGCGCTGTTGCCAAGGAGTCAAGGACATCTTCACAAGGGGAGTCTCTCATAACCAATCTCTTTACTTTGTTATTTTTATTTTGCTTAGTTTATTTTTGCTTTTGTTTGCTTGTTTCTTTATCAAAAACACACAAAAATTAGTTGTACAAGTTTGCTTTCTTTATTAAAAACACAAAAAATTTAAGTCTTTCTATAGTTGTTACCTCTTTCTTAGCTCACCATGTTGATCCCTAAGTTCACCCTGAAAGACCTTCCAATAGGTAGTGGCTCTATAATTTGAAAAGATAATATTGAAGAATTCTTTAATCATGTTAGTAAGCCTGAGGATATTGAGGATAGATCCCTTTGCAGAACTTGCTCCAAATTATGAAATTGCTATAGTTTCTTTAGTTCACATGTTGGAAGCTAGGTTTGTTAACCTTAAACCCTTAATGCAAGTAATGTTTCTTAAACTTAAAGAAATTGAGGACCCTGAAAAGAGAGATTTTATTCTGGAAACCTTGCTTAAAGAATTCTATGATGTTGCTAAGGAAGCTAGAAAAGGCTCTGATCGTTTTAATATGCTAGGCTCATGTGTAGATGTTATTGGTACACGAGAAAAGATGAACAAAACTGAACCTAATGGGGAGGAAATTAAGATACCAATACCTTTCAAACTTGTAGCAATGCATGAAGCCATAGAAAAGAATCTTGATTGGATTATTCCTGAAAACCGTTTGATGAAACTAGTAAACCAAAGAGCATTGAGAGAGGATCCTCTAGAAATTATTTGGATGAGATACCTTGCCTTGTTGAATATATTTCTGGTATTAATCTTAATGCTTCTTCATTTGAGAACACTTGATTCTTTTTCTTGCTTCTTATGCCTAACTTAAAGGCGTTAAAGAAAAGTACTTATTGGGAGATAACCCAAAAGTTTTAGATGAGTCTTGGAAGTTATTGCTTTAGTAATAACCTCCTAATCCTTTTTATTTGCTTTTTGTGCCAAGAGTAACCTCTAATGAGAGAGAAGTAATGCTTGGGAAAGTTGCGGTTCCGAAACAGATTTTTGTTCTTCATCGTAGAAATTCGTATAAAATCTTTGTACGTCGTTTTGAGGCGTGGAGTTTTGTGCTTCTGCCCCAGGTTGTTATCTAACTTTAGTTACTTCAACACTTTTCGATTTTAGCAATAGAAGGTCTTCGAAAAAATTGGTTTTTACCTGCTGGTCTGTTTTGACAGATTTCTGCCATTATTTGCATTTGCTTCTTGTTGGTTCCTTTTTGGGTTCTCTTTGGGGAATTGAGCTTTTTGAGGGAAGTGCTTCAGTAGCTTGTGTTTTAATGGAAGTTTTATTGGTGTTGAAACTGAACCCAAAGACTTATTATCTTGAGTGCACTAATGTTGCTAATAAAGATTGTGTGAAGTTTTGTATGAAGGAAAAATTTCAGGTGTATGGAGAGAATGATGTAATGAGATGACGAATAGACTAAATCTCAAGCTTGGGGATGCCACGCATGTCACCCCAAGAAATATCCAAGAAATACAAGCGTCAAAGCTTGGGGATGCCCAAGGCATCCCCTTCTTCATCAATAAAAATCCTAGGTTTCTTCCAAACACTTCATTTTTATTGTTTCATGCACAAGTTGTGTTGTTCTTGGAGCGTCTTTGTTTTCATTTTTCGTTTTCTTTGCTTGGTTTTCTTAGTTTTCTTGAATAAATTGGCTGGACCCCCGCTTTCATACATTAGTTTTCAAATAGTTTGGTTTGGATTGGAAAAGAGTAGGAAAGTCCATGCTTAAGTGGTAAAGAGAGCTTGTTTTTGACTGTGGCCCATGCTTTGTCATGCCATGCTTGATATTGTTTTGGCTTTATGCTTAGTTATCTTTACTATAGCATGACATGTTATAAACAATTGAGATTGCTTAATGTGCCTTGGAAGAATCATGCGTTGTTTTAGCATATTAAAGCATAGTATTGTGGTATTCTCATGCTCACACCATGTTATGACTATCCCAAGTCGCCATAGCCTTTATGATCCTTTGGTTTTCGACTTGTAATATCACTTTATGCTTTAATTAATGATGTTTTGCGCTTTGCATGATTATGGTCATTATTGCTCTCTTAGTTGGTCGCTCCTAGTCTTTGTCTAGCCTCCATAACCAAGTATGAGTTCCGCTCATGCATCCAACTCCTAAAACCAAGTTATTTCGAATTGTCCACCATACCTACCTATTAGCATTTGCTATTCCGAGTATATTCATGTTTTTATCTACCTTCCGAATTAAAATTGTTATGAGAAAACTAGTGATTAAAGCTCTCACGAACTTGATGGCACACTTTTCTTTTCTTGCCCTTAATAAACTTGAACCATTGTGTCATTTATGTTGTATATGCTTGCACTTATAAGTTGGGGATTAGCAGAACCATGCTGTCATGGGGAACGCTTTCAACATTGCACTTGTACTTTGTACCTAGTTGATATCATGCACTTTTGTCTATGGATGTCGTCGGTGTGAAATGAAAGGGGAGCTTGTAAGTCCATGGAGTTATGTATGTGTGTTAGAGAAACGCTTGGGCCGCCGGTTTAATCCATGATGTCATGGTGGAAACCTGCAGCGTAACGATAATGAGATGTCTATGAAGCATTCTTCTTATAAAAAGAGAGTCATATATTGAGAAAAGGAGAAAAAGCAAAAAGAAAAAAAAAGATATGAGAAAAGAGGAAAGAGAGAAAAAACACCATTTTCCCATGGTAAATAAGAAGATTGCTGAGATGCTCGTTGTCTACTTGCCTTGTCATTTTGATATGGGGATTCTTCCATATCATCAGGCAAGGGATACCCCGATGGCGGTTCTCTATGATACACATGTACTTACTATGACAAGAACTTACCGGTAACTAAACTTGAGTAGCATGAGGAGCGGCCCTCGTATTCAAGGGACATGAGATTGCCAACTTATACTTTGTCAAGCATATACTCCATAGTTTATTCACTTTAACCTTAAGCACTTCAAGATGCTTATGATAGGGGCAATGAGAGCTGAAAGCTAATAAGTACCATAATTTTTGGAAGCTCTTTATGAAACTTGAATTCCTACTTCCTTCTATAAAGGCCTTTCTTTTACTTTTATGTTGAGTCTCCACCTTCTATCTTTATGCACCTATTTTGAGAGAATAGTGTCCATTCTTAGTTCTATGTGCATTGTCCCAAGACTTGTTGATTGATGCATAATTTTGATATTACTTGTTCTTAAACTATTTGTATCTAGTCACCCTTATAAACTTTGAAGGTGTCCTATGCATTTATGTTTGCTACTCTATGAGGGACAAGATGAATGCCATTATGCTATGTTTTCTTTATGTGAAACAAACAAACGTCTTGCAAAGCATTGTTATTCATGAATATTTTGTTTGTTCTTTTTCATGTTACAACATAGTTGCTATGTCTTATTGCTAGAACTTTGTCTTTCAGGCTATGTTGAAGTACTACGATCCCAGCTATCAATGTTTTACAAATACTTTGATCAAGTTTATGATGGTGCATGTCACCTCAAAAATTATTCTTTCCTTTTCTCACTTACCTACTCGAGGACGAGTAGGAGTTAAGCTTGGGGATGTTGATATGTTGCAAACGTATATATAATTTTTGATGTTCCATGCTTGGTTTTATCTACTTTCTTATGTTTTTTCCACACTTTGG
This sequence comes from Avena insularis, assembly GCA_023614405.1. NCBI lineage: Eukaryota > Viridiplantae > Streptophyta > Magnoliopsida > Poales > Poaceae > Avena > Avena insularis. Next base: position 206,898,800 of record CM042694.1, read on the forward strand.
AGTACTTTTTATACACTTTGTTGGACTAACCTATTAACAAGATGCCACAGTGCCAGCTGACTGTTTTCTGCTGTTTTTGGTTCCAGGAAAGTCAGAAAATGAATATTCTTTGAATTGGATAACACAAAAGCTAAAGTCAGTATTTCACCGAGGGGGACACGGAGCCAGAATACGAGACGGAGAGGGGCCAGAGGGCCGCCACACCACTTGGCCGCGTGGCCAGGCCTGGCGCGCGCCAAGGGGTGGTGTGGCCGCCTAGGGCACCCCCGGCCACCCCTTTTGCCTATAAGATGACTTCGATATAGAAACCCGAAGTACCCGATCAAAATTCCACGAAAGAGTCTGTAGCCGCCGTCATCTCCATCCCTAGATCAAGAGGGATATGGAGCTCTTCCCGGCACCCTACCGGAGGGGAGAATTCACCCTGGAGGCCTTCTTCATCACCCTGCAAGCCTCCGGTGTGATGCGTGAGTAGTTCATCCCTGGACTACGGGTCCATGTAATAGCTAGATGGTTGGTTCTTCTCCTTTGTGCTACCATGTTTAGATCTTGTGAGCTCCATTCATGATCAAGATCATCTATTTGTAATCATACATGTTGTGTTTGCGGGGATCCGATGGATATTGAGATGCTATTTCAGATTGATTATTGATTCTATCATGTCTTTGTTATTTGTGATCTTGCATGCTCTCCGTTGTTAGTAGATATCTTGGCCGAGTAGATGCTAGCAACTCCAAGAGGGAGTATTTATGCTCGATAGTGGGTTCATACCTCTAGTAATCCGGGGAAGTGACAGAAATCTCTAAGGTACTAGATGTGCTATTGCTACTAGGGAGAAAACAACAATCCTTTGTTCATAGAACAATCATATTGTTTACTTTACACGCAATGCGTAATGCAATTATCTATTGCTTGCAACTTAATACTGGAGGGGGTTCGGATGATAACCTGAAGGTGGATTATTAATCATAGATGCAGTTGGATTACGGTCTATGTATAATGTTGTAATGCCCAATCAAATCTCCTAGGAGTCAAGATGATTAGTATATGCATGTATGCTTTCTCGATGTTTGTCAATTGCCCCACTGTAATTTGTTCACCCAACATGTCATCTATCTTAAGGAGAATCACCACTAGTGAACTATGGACCCTGATCCTTTCTTATACCACCAATCTACAACTGTTTACTACTTTCTGTTTACTTTCTGCAAGCTTTTACTATCTTCCACACAATACGTTTAATCCTTTGTTTTCAGCAAAACCGGTGAGATTGACAACCTCACTGTAAGTTGGGGCAAAGTTCTGTGGTTGTGTTGTGTAGGATTCCAAGTTGGAAACAACACCTTGGAGGTGTTTCCTTGCTCCTACTGGTTCAATAACCTTGGTTTCATAACTGAGGGAAAACTTGCTGATGTGCCCATCATACCTTCCTCTTGGGGTTCCCCAACGAGCTCGATATATTTTGGGCCATCAACGACCAGTGGTATGGGCGGAGCCCGCCCGTACCGTTTGCCTGTACCATGCGGCAGCGTGTCTGCCTCATCAAATACTTTCTCCTGGTGAAGACGACAGAGAGATCCGACATACACAGAAACCACGAAAAACCACACTAGAAAGGGATCTGAAGGAGGAACTTGGATAAGGGCAAATCCTTGCTGCTTCACGAATCATTAGAGGACATCACATCACATCATCTCATGAACCTCTGCATATCCATCACCATTACTACCCCCATCTCTCATCTATTAGATCTTGTTGTAATTCTAGATTCAATTGTGCTTTGCACTAGATTTATCCCCGTACTTTATCCATCCATTTGATTATGATGATGTCGTGATTGCTTCCATGTGAGTAGTTTTACCTCATTATTGGGGAGATGGATAAACCCTAGCACTATTATGAATTTGCAATAAAGATGATCTATTCTTGTGTCCATATGACTGGCCGGTCTATGATAGATTTATGATTTGTGTTTGATCTCTCTCTTTAGATGGTATGTGTAGTCAGCCACATATCATTTGCCTTTTGGACTAAAGTGAGGGAGAAATCCTTTGGACGTGTTTGGAAGTGTGCCCGAAGAGCTTCATGACAATTGGCACCGGCTAGCAACATACACAGTCAAAGGAGGATAAAGAGAGACTCTCTAAGCTAATTACAATATCCATGGGGAGACCCTTAATTGTAGTGGTTTGTATGGGTGATTCCTCTCAGACATCGCAGTGTTTATTTAGAGGTGACCTCATTCTTGGCTCAACAAAATGGCTTCATATGATCCTTGTAGTGAACATATTATTATGATGCTCTCTCCACACATATCATGACACAAGAAGTATGTTATTTTAATTAATAATAATGATATCATGCTAGTGGTGTATCCTACATCCCCGAGAACATTTTAGCCCTATTGAGTTTAACCACGTTTTCACACAACCTCGTTACTTACTTTTTTTAATTGTTTTAATTACTTTTCTGCACTCAAACAAAACCTTTCAAACACCCTTTACTTGAGATCAAAGGCATCTTATAAGTATTCTTTGGTGGAAAGTGACGAGGGGTATAAAGATCTTAACCAAATAGCTCTCTGTGGGTACGATACTCTTATTTCGAAACTAGCTACAATTGATATGTGCACTTGTAGCCATCAAGCTATTTTCTAGCGCTGTTGCCTGGGAGCTAAGCGCTTTTGGTCTTTTTTCTTAGTTGCTTTTTCTACTAATTGTTTTACTAAAGTTGTTTACTAGTTTCAGGTAAGCACCATGACTACACTCGGACTAATGAATCAGCTCGATGCAACTAAACACCTCAGGAAGTTCAATAGAGGACTCGTCAAAGAATTCCTGAGTGGGAACGAACCAGAATACGAGGTTAATCCTCACTTTATCGCTATTATTAAAGAGAAAACTTTTGCAGGAGATGATCCTAATGAGGATCCTTACACTCATTTAATGCATTTTACCGAGTTGTGTTGGACACTTAAATTAAGGGGTTATTCTGATGATGAATTGAAACTTAATTTTTTTAGCCAATCTCTAACCAACACTGCTTTAGCATGGTATAGAATTTGCCTTGCATAGAAAATAGATACTTGGGAGAAACTCAAAGGATAATTCATATTTCGATTCTTTCCCAAGGTAAAAACTACTGAAGTAAGAAGGGCGATCACAAACTTCAAGAACCGCCCAGGCGAAGGCTTGGTAAAGGCCTTCAAAAGGTATAAGTCCCTACTTAATATATGTCCCCGTCATGATTTACCTGAATGGTATGTTTTACATATTTTCTATGGGGACTTAATCAAGAAATTAAACATGAGCTTGATACAAATTACGGAGGCTCCTTTATGGAGCTAACTATAACTAAAGCTTGAGAACTTTTAGATCAAATTCGCTGTAATAGAGAAACATGGAGATTTGATTTAGGCGGCGAAGGAGGTATAGAAATTGAATATGATTGTCTCAATGCTTATAAAGAATCCGGTAAAGTGAAAGAAACTACTGATGGACTTTAACTTGATGATGATATTATTCTGCAAATCCTTCAGTCTTTTACAGAACACATTGAATCCCCCAAGAAAGATTGGCTTCATTATACTCCTCCACCAGAGCCAGCTGAAGAAGATGATCCAATAATTGCAGCTCATGTTGAGCCATTAGGGGAGATACCCCCATATGTTGAACCCCTCCCTTTTACAAGGACGACGAGAGAACATATGATGGCCCAGTAGCTCAAAGATCTACGCTGAAAGAACATTTCATGGTTCCCTGTGTTTTGAGTGTTAGATAACAATACCGTGGAAGTTTTCTCATGTGTGATAAGTGTGTAGGGAATGATATTGTGTTTGGGGGGCAGATTATCCGCCCCATCAAGGGCTGGATAATCCGGCCTAACTCATTTGGCAAAGGCAGGCAAGGAGCAAACTCCTGACCGGATAATCCGACCCTTGCATTGGGCCGGATAATCCGGCCCCCAGAAGACAATCAAAGGCAGGCAAGGCACGATGCTCTGACTGGGTGATAACCCACAAGTATAGGGGATCATGTGTAGCCTTTTCGATAAGTAAGAGTGTCGAACCCAACGAGGAGCTAAAGGTAGGATAAATATTCTCACAAGTTCTATCAGCCACTGATACAACTCTACGCACACTAAACGTTTGCATAATCTAGGAAATAAAACTAGAGCAACAATACAAGTACTAGAGATAGCTTTGCATGATAATAAATAACAAGAAAGTAAAGCTAGTTGCTGCGGCAATAAAATACACGAAACTAACAAAACCATGAGTGTGGAATAGTGGTGGTAATTATGGTGGCTTTGTCCAAGTTTAAATAGCGAATAGATCAGATTCTTTGTCTTCGATGCCGTTTTCTATGTGGGAGAGGCTAAATATACTTGCGCTTCACTACTTAGAATTACATGTACTATATGATTGAATTGTTAGCAAACATCCGTAAGTACTAACAATGCATTAAGGTTTCCCCAACCATAGCATTAAGTTTAAAGGTCCTCTTACTCCCATACGTGCAACGTTCCGGTTCGCGTCCTCAGGTTTCTGCCACTCCGGCAGAACTCCCCCTTCCTTTTACACATACTACAAACCCTATGATGTCAAATCATGTACGCATAAATATAATGGACACCAAAGGACTGTACCATATCAACATACAACTCTAATGAACCAAATACGTTCAACCATTCAATCTAAGAACAAAGAAACTACACAAACATGACATATATCATAGGATTATAACTTATAGCATTAAATACCATGTTTACATAGGACGGTACAGAGGTGTGTGGGAGGATGAACCACTGCATACTAGGAGGATTAGGTGATGGAGATGGCGGTGAAGATGGTGAAGATGGTGAAGAGGGCGGCGACAGCGCCGGCGGCGGCGCGGGGGACTCCTTCCCCACCGTCGGTATCATGGGGGAGCACCGCCCCTTAGCCCCCTTCCTTCATGGCTTATTGGGAGCCCTCCCCCATGGAGATGGGATCCATGGGGGAGGCAAACACGTGGCTTTGGCGGCTGCAAATTCATGGGTGGAGTCGTCTTGGGAGAATTAGGTTTCCTCCCTTTATATAGCTTCTCGGATTCCCGTCACCCATCTTGGGCTGTAGTAAATCGGGCCTAGCGGGCCCATTCGGACTCGGAATCAGCTAAATTTTATGTCCAGAACGTTTGTCGCGAAATTTCCAACAACTTTGTAGTTGAAGAGTTTTCCGTTTGATGCCGTATTCGAACCAAAATGTGACCATCTTCAAAAAGAGTTCCGAGACAGATTTCTGGAAAAATCCCAATTTGACTCCAACAAGGTTTCCACTTGTATTTTTGGTAATTCCTACACATCAAAGTGTAAAACAAGAACATTGTGCATTTTTGCAACTATTAGTAGGTTAGCCAAATAAATCATAAACTTTATACAAAAAAGGAGTGTCAAAAGCATATTATTAGCATAAAACCATCAAAAATTATAGATACGTTATGGACGTATCAACATCCCCAAGCTTAGTTCCTGCTCGTCCTCGAGTAGGTAAACGATAAAAACAATATAATTTTTGAGGTGACATGTACACAACACAATCTTGATCATCATTATTGTAAAAGTGTTGATACTTGAGATCAAAGGTACTCTAAACATGAACATGAAAGATATAGTTCTAATAATACATCAACTATGTTGTAACATGAAAAGGTACAAACAAAAGATCATGAATAACAATGCATTGAAAGATGTTTGTTTGTTTCACATATAGAAAACATAATAAGAGTGGTATTCAGCTTGTCCCTCATGGTATAGCAAAACATAAATGCATAAGACACCTTCAAAGTTCATAAGGATGACTAGATACAAATAGTTTAAGAACAAGCAATATTAAAGTTATGAATCAATCAACAAGTCTTGGGACAATGCACATAAAACTAAGAATAGCCACTATGCTCTCTCAATAGGTGCATAAAGATAGAAGATGGGGACTCAACATAAAAGTAAAAGAAAGGCCTTCATAGAAGGAAGCAGGGATTCAAGTCTCATAAAGAGCTTCTAAAAATTATGGTACTTATTAGCTTTCAGCTCTCATTGCCCCTATCATAAGCATCTTGAAGTGATTAAAGTTAAAGTGAACAAACTATGGCGTATATGCTTGACTAAGTATAAGTTGGAAATCTCATGTCCCTTGAATACGAGGGCCGCTCCTCATGCTACTCAAGTTTAGTTATCGGTAAGTTCTTGTCATAGTAAGTACATGCGTATCATAGAGAACCGCCAACGGGGTACCCCTTGCCCGATGATACGGAAGAATCCCCATATCAAAATGACAAGGCAAGTAGACAACTGTAACACCCTCAAAATCGGCCCTATGCAAGTTTTAGCGAAACCCGCCAAACCCGCATAGAAACGATTGAAAGGTGCCCACCAGGCACTTTCGTGCGGGTGGAAAACGAAGTAATAACATTACACAACAGTCCTCGATGGGACCCACAGAACAGATATATATATATAACAACAACTCAATGAGTCAAGAATTCAGATATACAGTACAAAGATCCAAATCACCTTGAAAACGATAGAGCGTCCAGCTACGGACAAGATGCAAATGGGGCTAAGAGCCCTGAAGAATAACCAATGGCGTCCATAACCCTGCCCAGGCCAAGCCGGAAGGGTAACCCTGCTAACGACGTCGATCTCAAAACCTGCTTAAACAAAAGGGGTGCCGACAAAGGGCAAAGGAAAAAGAGGAGCGTCGATCGAGGCCAAGACACGGCGAGGCTAGAATTCGGTCCTCGCCTACATAGGTATGGTGGATGAAGCGGCAGCAACATATACTAAACAACCTATAGAGACTCGATATAACCGCTGCCATCGAGAGGGATAAGAAAGGTCTATTCGGATCCAACCTGAATCTAACACCAAACAATCCCATCCTGGTATTCCCCCTCGATACCAACCGAGAAGGTCAACCGAGGCACTCACACCGTTGGCAGTTTTATTCATTCGTTATAGTTGCGGCAATTACTAGTCAAATATAGATAGTCATCCTGATAAAATAAGCGTGACAGTTTTAATTGACCATTCCGTTGTAGTTCGTCACTTACTAGTCAAATACAATTAGCATGAGATATCCCAAAACCCAGCTTGTTGGTACTTTTATTTAGCCATTCCGCAAAGTGAAGCTGATTACTAGTCATATCGGATACAAGTCAATTTATAACAGTAAACTTTAGTTATAGTTGTCTATGATCGAGACCTGTGCTCCAAGTCGTCCATAACCGCGGACACGGCTTCTCGAAAAGATTTAACCCTGCAGGGGTGCACCAAAGTATCCACACGCACTTCGACCCTTTTTGCCAGATCAGTTAACATACACCCATCGGTATGTCGGCGGGGCCTAAGTCATGACGTTTCCCAGACCCCAAAGCAAGCACGGGGGGCCACCCCACTAAGTCTACCCGCAACGAAGTCGGCCGGTCTCCGAGACGGACTCAGGGTTTGCGTCAGTGGCTGTAAACGACGGGGAACCCAAAACTGGGATTGTCGATACCGCGAAAACACTCCGCTTTCCTAAACAGTACAGGTGCTATCCATCGCACAATTTAAATAAAGCAGTAAAGCATGGCATAAGTACAGAATAGTAATAAAGCCCCAAACTACTTGTGGCCCCCAGTACAGTACTTTGAAATCAGGTACTAAATCGATGGGGTGCCCATACATCCCACATGTGGTTAGCGCGCTCGATCTCGGAACAGGTGTCAAGAACTCGGGGTCCTACGGGACACCAGTGAGCGGTCGGAAACCAAATATTGTCTATCACCCACCGGTGCCTCTGCATTTAGCTACTTCAATTTTAGTTGTTAAACAGTAATTAAAGTAAACGATAATTAAAGCCACAATCATCTCCAACACTAAACATGCGGCAAGACTCCAACAAGCGTAATCTTTGGATGACACGCATAGACACTTTTGAGCAAGCGACTACGACGCGCAGGTCCAACTATCTACCAAACAACAGGTAATAGGAGGTGTCCAAGGCAATATAAGGCTGCACGGGATATCACGGGTACGAAAACTAGAGCATCGCAACACAGATAGCAATAGATCAACAGGAGGGAGTAAATACTATAAAAGTAAGATAGGTAGAAAGGGGGAGGTGCTGCTTTGAAAACATTGTCAAGATTCATCCAAGATCGGGCGAAGCTCACATCAACTCATCGATCTTATCATGAAGAAGCAAAGCACTAGAAGAAACACCGAATGCACTATTTAATACTACAGCAAAATATCGGGCATGATGCATGTATGATGTATGACATGGCAAAGCTGCGATGCAATTAGGTCATATTAAGCGGAACCGGGGTCCCGACAATTAAATATATGGTTCAAGTTATTTAGATACCCCACAATTTAAATGTTGCATTATTAAGACAAAAGATAGCACCGGTTCGCTACACAAATTTAGATGGAGCCAATATAAGACTAGATTTGCCCGCATATGGGCCCCATATTTAATTATAAGGTGAATCGGCATAATGCCCCCAAACCCACAACATGTATGCAAGTATGACAATAATATGCAACAAGTTTTATATAAAGCATTTATTAAAATAGGGCTCGGGAAAAGATTCACACATTAGGGTTCGGCGAACTTGGGCTCCGAGGGGTTCGGGGTCGGTCTCAGGGTCTGGATCTGGGGTTCGGTCTCGGCGGGATCGTTCTCGGATAACGGAAAGTCGAACTTGTCGCATCCGAAAAGGAGGACTTGGTTGGCGTCGGGGCGCATCGGATTCGTCCTGGTCGGTGTCGATCTTATCGTCGCGAAGATCTCGTCGGGTCCGCGTTCCGGGTTGGTCTTGGCCTTCGGGGTGAAGTACTTGGCGTTTCGTGTCGGCGACCTTGGCGTTCGGCAACCTACGAAGTAGACCTTGGAGTTCCGCGATGATCTTGTCGATCCCCTGTCGAAGGCCTTGGCGCTTCGGATCGGTCTTCGGTTCGGGGCCTCAGGGTCTTGGGGTTCGCGTCCGTGTGGCGATCTTGTCGTTCCGTGTAGGCGTCCTCGGTATCGGGGAGATCTTTGGGTTCCAACTTGTTCATCGTTGATGGACTTGGTTCGACGTCGGGTCTCGTCGGGGTCAGTCTTCGGGGTCCGGCCATCGGATCCAGGAACGGGCTTCGGAATCCGGGTCTTCGAGTCCATGTTGACGATCTTGTTTCTACGCCTCCGGGAAGGAGAGTTGACGAGCCAAAGGAATAGCACTCTCGAGGGGTTTCGATACTGTTTGGGTGGCATCACCATCATCATAGTTCACCACCAACTCTGCACATACATAGCTCCACGGATGTACACCGCTAGCAGTCCCGTCTCGACAGGGGAAGAAGGCGAACAGGCCACCAGGGGCTCACGCAGGTCGCTCAACTGCAACCGGAGGAACCGGCTCGAACGTTAGGGGCGCCCCGCGAACAGTAGGCAGAGCGGTGTCCTTGGGAGGCTCCGGCGACGCGAGCCGACGAGGTCGGGGACGATGAGGCGCTGGCGACGGTGACCTTGGCGTTCGCTGAGCGCGGCAGCAGGGTCCGCGTCCGCGGGGAGGCCGGCGACGCTGCAGGTGGGGTTGAGGGCGCCTCTGCCCTGGCTCTGCACGACGATGGGCGTCCGGACGAGGAGGGGGCCGGCACGGAGGTCGACGAGGAGGGCCTCACGCTGGCTCGGTCGTGCGAGCAGAGTGGCAGCCGGGACGGCGAAGAGGGCATCTGGAGCGGCGTGACTGACGGCAGCCGCTGCAGAGGGCGCCACAGGACAAGGGGGTCGCGGTGGCGGAGCTTGCGAGGCGGCGGGGCCGGGCGAGGGCGGGGTTCCCGCGAGCGGAGCAGAGGGGCGAGGCCGACGGCGGGGTCGCGCGGCCGGGGCCGGCGGGCGCTCCCGCAGGGAAAGGAAAGGCGCTAAGCGGGGGAGCGACAGGAGAGGCTGGGCGTCTTGTGGAGCAGAGAGGTGGGAGCGAGGCGAGAGGAGGGGACGCGGGGCGAGGGAGGTTGGGGACGCGACCAGCGGTGGCGATCAGATCGAGGCGGTGGGGTCCAGGAGAGAGGCAGTGGTGGGCCGGTGGCCGGGTGCAGGGCCAGCCGGGAGTGGTGGAGCGTCTGTGCGTGGGCGTGTGTGTAGGCGTGGGTGTGTTGCTGGTGCGGGTGGTGTGGGTAGGTCCAGGGAGAGAGGAGGGAGTTGGGGTGAGGTGGCAATCTAGGAGAGGTTGGGAAGAAGGGGTGACGGGGCGGCCAGCGATGGGCGGGGGTGAGGGGGCGGGAGGGTGGGTAGACTAGGTGCAGGTAGGAAAAGAATATAGGTGGCCCGATTTTGTACTGGGGGTGGCCGACTGGGTCGGATCGGCCCGATTCGGCTGCCCCTAAAAAAATAAAATAACTATTTTATTATTTACAAACGGGACTTTTGCAAACCGTGGTTAGACAAAGCAAAGTAATCCGGAGACCCGGTTTTTTTATGTTTGAACAAAGACGGGGCGTTTAGAAACAAAAATAGGTTTTTCCGAAATAGTTTTATGCGAACAAATGCAAGATGATGACGATGCTCAAATGCAAGGTGGCATGATGACATGAGCATGCGGTCATGATGATGCAATGCACAAAAACAACGCGATTTTCTAGTAGTGGTTTTTTGCGGGACGCCACAATTCGACACCACTAACAATGGATCTCGCCCTCGAGATCCGCCTCATGGTACCGGAAGGAAGGTCGGCGATCTGCGTCTTCTCGCTTCGTGTAGATCCTCGCGACACCACTAACAAGAGGTCATTGTCCGTGATCGTCGAGGGAACACCCCGGAACAAAAGGTCGAAGGTAGAGGTATCGACAAATAAAACCACCTCTAACTCCGATGGAAAGAGGGAATCGATGCATTCTCATCCACTTCAATGTACCAAAGCGAATAGAAAGGGTAGTCGGCATGGGGGCCAATCCATCACGCACCCAAACTATTACTCTGCACAATTAGTAGAAAAGCGCAACCATTCTCGAATCGATCAAGATCTTGACAATCGAGGTCCGAAACAAAGGAGTGATGAGACTCGCATCGGATCTGGCGAGATGATGTCGTCGCGTCGGAAAACACCGGAAGGCACGAGAAGGAACAAAGAGAAGTCCACCGACGAAGGATTCCTCGGATAGCATGAAGACCAGATGTAGCAACACCGCTACCAAGGAGGAAGCGAAACCACGAAGGTACGGAACCCAAACACGAGAATCCTGGACTTGAAGAAGGAAAGAGAACAGATCCAAAACACGCAAAGGTGAGAGGAGAGCAGCAGAGGGGTAAGGAGTAAAATCAGACCTAATCAGAACTATCCAACCGATTTTGCAAAAATAGTTTTGACCCTCTACTTCGGCCGTTAGCTAGGTTATCCTACAGGCTGGACTTGTGGGGTATCGCAACTGCTGAGCTCTGATACCACTTGTAACACCCTCAGAATCGGCCCTATGCAAATTTTAGCGAAACCCGCCAAACCCGCATAGAAACGATTCAAAGGTGCCCACCAGGCACTTTCGTGCGGGTGGAAAACGAAGTAATAACATTACACAACAGTCCTCGATGGGACCCACAGAACAGATATATATATATAACAGCAACTCAATGAGTCAAGAATTCAAATATACAGTACAAAGATCCAAATCACCTTGAAAACGATAGAGCGTCCAGCTACGGACAAGATGCAAATGGGGCTAAGAGCCCTGAAGAATAACCAATGGCGTCCATAACCCTGCCCAGGCCAAGCCGGAAGGGTAACCCTGCTAACGACGTCGATCTCAAAACCTGCTTAAACAAAAGGGGTGCCGACAAAGGGCAAAGGAAAAAGAGGCGTCAAGATCGAGGCCAAGACAGCGAGGCTAGAATCGGCGGTCCTCGCCTACATAGGTATGGTGGATCAAGCGCACAGCATATACTAAACAACCTATAGAGACTCGATATAACTGCCTATCGAGAGGGATAAGAAAGGTCTATTCGGATCCAACCTGAATCTAACACCAAACAAACCCATCTCGGTATTCCCTCGATACCAACCGAGAAGGTCAACCGAGGCACTCACACCGTTGGCGCTTTTATTCATTCGTTATAGTTGCGGCAATTACTAGTCAAATATAGATAGTCATCCCGATAAAATAAGCGGTGACAGTTTTAATTGACCATTCCGTTAGAAGGCGCCACTTACTAGTCAAATACAATTAGCATGAGATATCCCAAAACCCAGCAGCTTGTTGGTACTTTTATTTAGCCATTCCGTTGCAAAGTGAAGCTGATTACTAGTCATATCGGATACAAGTCAATTTATAACAGAACTTTAGTTATAGTTGTCTATGATCGAGACCTGTGCTCCAAGTCGTCCATAACCGCGACACGGCTTCGAAAAGATTTAACCGCAGGGTGCACCAAAGTATCCACACGCACTTCGACCCTTTTGCCGATCGCTTAACATACACCCATCGGTATGTCGGCGGGGCCTAAGTCATGACGTTTCCAGACCCCAAAGAAAGCACGGGGCCACCCCACTAAGTCTACCCGCAACGAAGTCGGCCGGTCTCGAGACGGACTCGGTTTGCGCTGGCTGTAAACGACGGGAACCCAAACTGGATTGTCGATACATGAAAACACTCCGCTTTCCTAAACAGACAGTGCTATCCATCGCACAATTTAAATAAAGCGATAAAGCATGGCATAAGTACAGAATAGTAATAAAGCCCCAAACTACTTGTGGCCCCCAAAGACAAGATTTGAAATCATGTACTAAATCGATGGGGTGCCCATACATCCCACATGTGGTTAGCACGCTCGATCTCTAACAGTGTCAAGAACTCGGGTCCCACGGACACCAGTGAGCGGTCGGAAACCAAATATTGTCTATCACCCACCGGTGCCTCTGCATTTAGCTACTTCAATTTTAGTTGTTAAACAGTAATTAAAGTAAACGATAATTAAAGCCACAATCATCTCCAACACTAAACATGCGGCAAGACTCCAACAAGCGTGGTAATTGAGCGACACGCAACTTTTTGAGCAAGCTTACTACGACGCTTGCAGTCCAACTATCTACCAAACAACAGGTAATAGGAGGTGTCCAAGGCAATATAAGGCTGCACGGGATATCACGGGTACGAAAACTAGAGCATCGCAACACAGATAGCAATAGATCAACAGGAGGGAGTAAATACTATAAAAGTAAGATAGGTAGAAAGGGGAGGTGCTGCTTTGAAAACATTGCCGAAGATTCATCCGAAGATCGGGGCGAAGCTCACATCAACTCATCGATCTTATCCGCGAAGAAGCAAAGCACTAGAAGAAACACCGAATGCACTATTTAATACTACGGCAAAAGATCGGGCATGATGCATGTATGATGTATGACATGGCAAAGCTGCGATGCAATTAGGTCATATTAAGCGGAACCGGGGTCCCGACAATTAAATATATGGTTCAAGTTATTTAGATACCCCGCAATTTAAATGTTGCATTATTAAGACAAAAGATAGCACCGGTTCGCTACACAAATTTAGATGGAGCCAATATAAGACTAGATTTGCCCGCATATGGGCCCCATATTTAATTATAAGGTGAATCGGCATAATGCCCCCAAACCCACAACATGTATGCAAGTATGACAATAATATGCAACAAGTTTTATATAAAGCATTTATTAAAATAGGGCTCGGGAAAAGATTCACACATTAGGGTTCGGCGAACTTGGGCTCCGAGGGGTTCGGGGTCGGTCTCAGGGTCTGGATCTGGGGTTCGGTCTCGGCGGGATCGTTCTCGGATAACGAAAAGTCGAACTTGTCGCATCCGAAAAGGAGGACTTGGTTAGCGTCGGGGCGCATCGGATTCGTCCTGGTCGGTGTCGATCTTATCGTCGCGAAGATCTCGTCGGGTCCGCGTTCCGGGTTGGTCTTGGCCTTCGGGGTGAAGTACTTGGCGTTTCGTGTCGGCGACCTTGGCGTTCGGCAACCTACGAAGTAGACCTTGGAGTTCCGCGATGATCTTGTCGATCCCCTGTCGAAGGCCTTGGCGCTTCGGATCGGTCTTCGGTTCGGGGCCTCAGGGTCTTGGGGTTCGCGTCCGTGTGGCGATCTTGTCGTTCCGTGTAGGCGTCCTCGGTATCGGGGAGATCTTGGGGTTCCAACTTGTTCATCGTTGACGGACTTGGTTCGTCGTCGGGTCTCGTCGGGATCAGTCTTCGGGGTCCGGCCATCGGATCCAGGAACGGGCTTCGGAATCCGGGTCTTCGAGTCCATGTTGACGATCTTGTTTCTACGCCTCCGGGAAGGAGAGCTTGACGAGCCAAAGGAATAGCACTCTCGAGGGGTTTCGGTACTGTTTGGGTGGCATCACCATCATCATAGTTCACCACCAACTCTGCACATACATAGCTCCACGGATGTACATCGCTAGCAGTCCCGTCTCGACAGGGGAAGAAGGCGAACAGGCCACCAGGGGCTCACGCAGGTCGCTCAATCGCAACCGGAGGAACCGGCTCAAACGCGTTAGGCGGCCCGGCGGAATGAGCGGTGTCCTTGGAGGCTCCGGCGACGCGAGCCGACGAGGAAGGCATCGGGGACGACAAGGCACTGGCGACGATGACCTTGGCGTTCGCTGAGCCTTGGCAGCAGTCGCGTCCCGCGAGAGGCAGCGACGCTGCGAGGTGGTCGGCGCCTGCCACAGCTCCGCCTGACGATGGGCGTCCGGACGAGGAGGGGGCCGGCACGGAGGTCGACGAGGAGGGCCTCGCGGGCTCGGGTGGCTCGGGTCGTGGGCCGAGCAGGGGCGCTTGCCGGGGGCAAAGAGGAACTGGCGTGACGAGACTTCGAGGGCGGCGGCGGACGGCTCGGCGAAGTTCTGCCGGCAGGCGCCACAGAGGAGAAGGGTCACAGTGGCGGAGCTTCTTGGCCGGCGGGGCCGAAGCGGCGAGGTTCCCGTGAGCGAGCGGGGCGAGGGCCGGCCAGCGCAGCTGGGCGGCCCAGCTGGCGCTGGAGAAAAGGCGCTAAGCGGGGGGAGCGACAGGGAGGCTGCGGCGTCTTGTGGAAGCAGAGAGGTGGGAGCGAGGCGAGAGGAGGGACCAGGCGAGGAGGTTGGGGACGCGACCAGCGGTGGCGATAAGATCGAGGCGGGTGGGGTCCAGGGAGAGAGGCAGGTGGTGGGCCGGTGGGGCCGGGGTCTGGGGCCAGGCTGGGAGTGGTGGAGCGTCTGTGTGCGTGGCGTGTGTGTTGGCGTGGGTGTGTTGCTGGTGCGGGTGGTGTGGGTAGGTCCAGGGGAGAGAGGGGAGGGAGTTAGGGGTGAGGTGGCAAGCTAGGAGAGGTTGGGGGAAGGGCAGGGTGATGTGGCGGCCAGCGATTGGAGGGGGTGAGGTGGAGGTAGGGTGGGTAGACTAGGTGCAGGTAGGAAAAGAATATAGGTGGCCCGATTTTGTACTGGGGGTGGCCGACTGGGTCGGATCGGCCCGGTTCGGCTGCCCCTAAAAAAATAAAATAACTATTTTATTATTTACAAACGGGACTTTTGCAAACCGTGGTTAGACAAAGCAAAGTAATCCGGAGACCCGGTTTTTTATGTTTGAACAAAGACGGGGCGTTTAGAAACAAAAATAGGTTTTTCCGAAATAGTTTTATGCGAACAAATGCAAGATGATGACGATGCTCAAATGCAAGGTGGCATGATGACATGAGCATGCGGTCATGATGATGCAATGCACAAAAACAACGCGATTTTCTAGTAGTGGTTTTTTGCGGGACGCCACAACAACGAGCATCTTAGCAATCTTCTTATTTACCATGGGAAAATGGTGCTATTTTCTCTCTTTCCTCTTTTCTCATCTTTTTTTCTTCTTTTTCTCCTTTTCTCAATCTCTATCTCTTGTTTTATAAGAAGAATGCTTCATAGATTGCCCATTATGGTTATGCTGCAGGTTTCCACCATGACTAGGCATGGATTATACCAGCGGCCCATGCGTTTCTCTAACACACATGCATAACTCCATGGACTTACAAGCTCCCCTTTCATTTCACACCGATGACATCCATAGACAAAAGAGCATGATATCAACTGGGTACAATGTACAAGTGCAATGTTGAAAGCGTTCCCCATGATAGCATGGTTCTGCGAATCCCCAACATATAAGTGCAAACATATACAACATAGACGACACAATGGTTCAAGTTTATTAGGGGCAAGAAAAGTAAAGGGTGCCATCAAGTTCGTGAGAGCTTTAATCACTATTTTCTCATAACAAGTTTAATTCGGAAGGTAAACAAAAACATGAATATACTTGGAATAGCATAAGCTAGTAGGTAGGTATGGTGGACTCTTTGGAATAACTTGGTTTTATTTGGAGTTGGATGCATGGGTGGAACTCATACTTGGTTATGGAGGCTAGCAAAACACTGGGAGCGACCAACTAAGAGAGCAATAATGGCCATAATCATGCAAAGCGACAAAACATCATTAATTAAAGCATAAAGTGATATTACAAGTCGAAAACTAAAGGATCATAGATGCTATGGTGACTTGGGATAGTCTTAACATGGTGTGAGCATGCACCAAGTTAACCCAAATAAAGCATCAAAGGAGAATACCACAATATTATGCTTTAATATGCTAAAACAACGCATGATTCTTTCAAGACACATTAAGCAATCTCAATTGTTTGTAACATGTCATGCTACAGCAAAAATAACTAAGCATAAAGCCAAAACAATACCAAACATGACATGACAAAGCATATGCCACAGTCAAAAACAAGCTCCTTTTACCACTTAAGCATGAACTTTTCCTACTCTTTTCCAATCCAAACCAATCTTATTTGAAAACTAATGTATGAATGAGGGGGTCCAACCAATTTATTCAAGCAAACTAAGCAAACCAAGCAAACAAAAACCAAAATTGAAAATGAAGATGCTCCAAGAACAACACAACTGTGCATGAAACAATAAAAATGAAGTGTTTGGAAGAACCTGGGATTTTTATTGATGAAGAAGGGGATGCCTTGGGTATACCCAAGCTTTGACACTTGTACTTCTTGGATATTTCTTGGGGTGACACGGGGTGGCATCCCCAAGGTTGAGCTTTAGTCCATTCTTCATCTCATTACATCATTCTTTTCTTAACACCTGAAATTTTTCCTTCATACGAAACTTCACATAATCTTCATTACCAACATTAGTGTACTCAGGATAATAAGTCTTTGGGTTCAGTTTCAACACCAATCAAACTTTCATTAAAACACAAGCTACTGTAGCACTTTCCTTAAAAAGCTCAATTCCCCAAAGAGAACCCAAAAAGGAATCAACAAGAAGCAAATGCAAATAATGGCAGCAATCTATCAAAATAGACCAGCAGATAGAAACCAATTTTTTCGAAGACCTTCTATTTCTCAAATCAAAATGTGTTGAACTAACGAAAGTTGGATAACAACCTAGGGCAGAAGCACACAAATTACAGCTCAAACCGACGTACAGAGATTTTACACGAATTTTTACAGCGAAGCACAAAAATTTGTTTCGGAAGAACAACTTTCCTAAGCATTACTTCTCTCTCATTAGAGCTCTTGGTACAAGAAGCAAATAAAAAGGAAAAGGAGCGGTTGCTATAGAGGTAACAACTTCCAAGACTCAAAGAAAACAAATGTAACTGGTGTTTGATGCTAAGACAAATAAATAAAAAGATACAAATGCTCCAAATTTATTCAAGTTTCTATGCTGCTAAAAAAACAAAGTTTAAAGGTTTGCAAACCGAGGATTGTCTAAGAAACTTTTGGCCATTCTTCAATTTCTCTGTTTGGTGTTCCTTATTCTCTGTGAAAAAACTTCAACACAAAAACTTTCCCATTCTTTCCTGCAGTTTTTAACTGAAAAGCTTCCATGGGAAGATTTGTTTTGGTTTCATAGGCATGAACACAAGTGTTCAAGGTCGACCCCCACTTAACCATTACTCATCTTTCCAATCACTTTCCTTTTAGAAAACATTTTTAGGTAACAAGTACAACTATTTTTTTTGTAATTCGCATTCCCTATCCATACTAAGATAGAGAACAACTTAAAACTGAAAGTAAAAACTACTTAGAGATAAAACAAACAAATGCACACAAGAATATTCACCCACATGCTATTTCTCCTGGGCAACGACGCCAGAAAAGGTCTTGATAAAACACAAGTATATGGGATCGTGTGTAGCCTTTTCGATAAGTAAGAGTGTCGAACCCAACGAGGAGCTAAAGGTAGGATAAATATTCTCTCAAGTTCTATCAACCACTGATACAACTCTACGCACACTAAATGTTTGCATTATCTAGGAAATAAAACCATAGCAACAATACGAGTACTAGAGATAGCTTTGCATGATAATAAATAACAAGAAAGTAAAGCTAGTTGCTTCAGCAATAAAATACACTAAACTAATAGAACCATGAGTGTGGAATAGTGGTGGTAATTTTGGTGGCTTTGTCCAAGTTTAAATAGCGAATAGATCAGATTCATTGTCTTCGATGCAGTTTTTTATGTGGGAGAGGCTAAATATACATGCGCTTCACTACATGGAATTACATGTACTATATGATTGGATTGTTAGCAAACATTCGTAAGTACTAACAATGCATTAAGGTTTCCCCAACCATAGCCTTAAGTTTAAAGGTCCACTAACTCCCATACGTGCAACGTTCCGGTTCGCGTCCTCAGGTTTCTGTCACTCCGGCAGAACTCCCCCTTCCTTTTACACATACTACAAATCCTATGATGTCAAATCATGCGCACACAAATATAATGGACACCAAAGGACTGTACCATATCAACATACAACTCTAATGAACCAAAGACGTTCAACCATTCAATCTAAGAACAAAGAAACTACATAAACATGACATAGATCATAGGATTATAACTTATAGCATCAAATACCATGTTTACATAGGACGGTACAGATGTGTGTGGGAGGATGAACCACTGCATACTAGGAGAATTAGGTGATGGAGATGGCAGTGAAGATGGTGAAGAGGGCGGCGACGGCACCGGCGGCGGCACGGGGGACTCCTTCCTCGCCGCCGGTATCATGGGGGAGAACCGCCCCTTAGGCCCCTTCCTTCATGGATTATTGGGAGCCCACCCCCATGGAGATGGGATCCATGGGGGAAGCAAAAAAAGTGACTTTGGCGGCTGCAAATTCGTGGGTGGAGGTGTCTTGGGCGAATTAGGTTTCCTCCCTTTATATAGCTTTTCGGATTCCCGTTACCCCATCTTGGGCTGCAGTAAATCAGCCCTAGCAGGCCCATCCAGACTCAGAATCAGCTAAATTTTATATCCCAAGCGTTTGTCACGAAATGTCCAACAACTTTGTAGTTGAAGAGTTTTCTGTTTGACGCTATCTTCGACCCAAAACGTAATCATCTTAAAAAAGAGTTATGAGACAGATTTCTGGAAAAATCCCAATTTGACTCCAACAAGGTTTCCACTTGTATTCTTGGTAATTCCTACACATCAAAGTGTAAAACAAGAACATTGTGCACTTTTGCAACTATTAGGAGGTTAGTCCAAATAAATCATAAACTTTATACAAAAAGGAGTGTCAAAAGCATATTATTAGCATAAAACCATCAAAAATTATAGACACGTTATGGACGTATCACTCCGAACAGGGGCGGATTTTCTTCCCCTGACTAGATAATCTGGCCCTCGCCTTGGGCCGGTTAATCCGGCCCCCAGGAGACAATCAAGGGCAGGCTCGGCGCGTCCCTCTGTCTGGGGGCAGTTTTTGTGCCGGATAATCCGAGTCTGGGGCGGAGTTTTCCCCAGGCCGGATAAGCCGACCCTCACTTGGGCCGGATAATCCGGCCCCCAAAGGCTCCAACGGCTCAACTGGGGCAGGGGGTATAAAAGCCCCTTCACCCCCTCCATTCAGATCTCTTGATTCATTCGAAAAAGACAAGACCTGTTGCAAGTGCTCTCTCTCTAGATCTCCCACTTCAACCACCCGAAGGCTTCAATCTTTGGTGGAATTGAAGGAGGAGACAACCTACATCGTCATCACGAATCAAGCGCATCAACTTCTCTCCATTCACTTGGAGAAATCCCCGATCTAGTATTCTCGTTAATATCTAGATCTTGTGTTTTGTAATTGATAACTTGTTCTTGTGGCAGCTTGTTGTCATTACGGGAGCCTCCAATTTGGTTGTGGAGTTGTGCCCCGCTAGTTGTGTAAAGGCGCTGGTTCCCGCCTCGAAGGGTTCCTATAGTGGAAAGGTGGATCAGGCCTTTGGTGGCGGGATCCATCGGAGAACAGGGTGAGGCCTATTGTGGCGTGGTGGTCTTAGTACCGCCCACCCCTCCAACGCAGATGTACTTCCCTTAACATCGAAGGAACTGCGGTAAAACAAATCATGTGTCTCCGCGTGCTCCACTACGGTTTACTCGTTCCTCTATCTCACTCTCCTTTACTCGCTAATAGTTAAGTTTGCATATAGGGAAATTCTTCATAATAACTTATCTAGAGAAATTACCTTTTGTGTCAAGCCTAAAATTGAAAAAGCATTAAATTTGAAGTAGCACCTATTCACCCGCCCCTCTAGTCGCCCATACGATCCATTTCAATTGGTATCAGAGCCCCGACTCTTTATTCGGGCTTAACCGCCTAAGAGAAGTATGGGTACCAAGGAGAATGGGAATGAGGCTATGGACAAGGTCACAATGGATGACCTCAAGACGTTGGAAACAACCTTGTTGAAATCCTTTGAGACTAAGATGGAGGAGATGCAACAAATGATTGCTCGCCTCACATCATCCGCAGCCCCATCTCCATCCTCCTCTGAGGCTACCACTCCCTCATCCAAGGATAAGGCTAACGCCGGATCTAAGGAATATGAAGTGGTAGGTTAAAAACATAATGGTTCCGCCTCCAAGAAGGGAAGTGGTAAGGAGGACTATAGTGAGGTTCATCACCTATATTCTCCCGACCCACCTATTCCTCATCCTCATATAAACAATAGGGGTGATCCACACAAGCTTACTACATCTTCTTTTAATCAATGGCAATTCTTAATGAAGTCTCATGTATGCAGTTTGTCAATTGAACTTTGGAGGATTATCAAAGAGGGTCTTCATATTGGAGATCACACCAACCTGACAAGAAGAGAAGTGGTGGATAGTCAGTTGAATGCAACGGCTCTCCACATGATACAACTCGGAGTGGGTCCCAAGGACATGCCCCACATTGAGAATTTCAACACCGCTAAAGAAGCTTGGGATGCTCTCACCGATCTCTTTATTGGAAATGAAAGCATGAGGAGGAATAGGTATGATGCCCTTAGCAATGAAGCTAATGGATTCTACATGTTGGATGGTGAAGACCATGAAGATATGTATAGAAGACTCAAGGGCATTGCAACAACATTTAGAAAGCATGGAGCCACTCACATTGATGATGCATGGATAAAAAGGAAATATGTGAGTGCTCTAATGCCTTTTGAGAGAACATACTTGAAGATCTTGCAAGGTAGACACAACTACCATCAAATTACTTCCAATGAAGTCATGCAAGAAGTGGCATCATTCAAGGTTGCAGCTAAGAACGCGGAAGATGCCCGTGCCCGAGCCATTGGAATGCAAAAAGGGGTCAATGTTGCTCTAAAGGCAAATGTTGTTGAGCAAGATGAGGATGAAAGAGGTTTCGAGGGTGTCTCCATGGGCTTCCCCGAGGAAGTCAAGCGTGCTCATGGTGAGTACATGGCATTCTATGGGTGCTTTTGGAAGGATCCAGCCAAGGCCAAGTCGGAACTCGAGCGCAAGAATGGGTCAAGTGGAAGAAGAGAGAATGGCCCAAAACTGAGAACTTGCTACAATTGTGGAGATAGGATACACTTTGTGGCTGAATGTCCATATCAAAATAGAGAAGACAATGGTGGCAGGCTCATCCTTAAAGAAAAATCCAAGGCACCTCGAAAGAAGCCATTTATCAAAAAGAATGGCCCCTACAAGAAGCAACCCAAGATTGTCTTGGAGGCACAAGAAGAATATTCCTCTGCAAGTGAAGATGAAGAGGATGAAGATAGTACTTGTGAGGTGGCTTCTATATTCACCACATATACTCCATTATCACTCTTCAACTCTCCAAATGAAAACGCCATCAACAACAACGTCACCTACCTTATGGCGAGAGGGTCCGATGTATCATCTTCTATTTCTTCATTTCCTAAGACTAACATAAATATGGATATGGATGATCATACTAGTCTTAAGATAAAAGAATAAGTTATTGCCTTGGACACCTTTTTCACTAACTTGCAAGGTGAGCACAAACTTCATTTTGATGCTCTTATGAGTTAACTTGCCCAATCCGAAGATCTCCTCAAAGAAAAGGGCAAAATTGAAAGAGAAGATACCTTGGAGATAACCTCCTTGAAGAATGTCTTGGAAGAAGAAGAGGAAGCTCGAGTATCCTTGGAAGAGAGACTCGAGTCAATTGAGGAGTCCCATGAAGGGGTTGTTGCTCAGCTCATCAAAGAACGTGACAACGCTCTTGCTAAGGTAAAGAAACTAAAGAAGGAAAAGATTGAATTTGGGCCTGCTCATGCTAGACTCTTGGAGAAGTTTGAGAAACTTGACATTGCTCACAAGGCATTGGAGAGTGAACATTCTACTCTAAATGAGTCTTGTGACCAGCTCCAAACTCAATTGGAGAAGTATGATTTGCCCAACACCTCCACTCCATCTTGTGGACAAGAAGAACTTGTAAAGGGATCTCAACACAAAGGTAAAGAAGTTCTAGATGAGGTGCTTAGAAATCAAATTACAAACAACGGAAAAGAGGGTATTGGTTATACTCCCAAGACAAAGAACAAGAAGAAGAAGAGCAAAATTGCTCAACCAAAGACTAGCACCACCACTAATGACAAGACTAACTATGATGGTTTTGCAGGGGCTAATAATCCTAACTATGAATTATATTGTGATTATTATGGTGATGTTTATGCTAGCTATGTAGGTCCTTATGATTGTTACATTCCTTGGTCTATTTGGGTTCCCAAGACCCTTGTCACTAACATGCGAGGACCCATTGAAAAATGGGTACTTAAAACCAATAAGTAACTTTCTTGCAGGGCTATGCTTCCGGTGGGTCTAAATGGGTACTCGATAGCGGGTGCACAAGTCACATGACCGGAAGCAAGGAGATCATCACGGAGATGCGGCCAAATCATGATCATATAACCGTCTCTTATGGTGACAAGTCAAAATCTGAGGTATTGGGTCTCGGCAAAGTTGTGGTTGCTCACGATCTCTCTCTCTCTCGTGGACGTCATGCTTGTTGAGACCCTTGGTTACAATTTACTTTCAGATCACGCCCTTGGTAAGATGGGCTTTGCAGTTTTTATTGATGCTGATTTGGCGGTACTCTTGTGCAGCAAGTCTCTAAAAGTCGCTTTCATGGGATATGTCGAAAATGACCTATAGGTGGTGGACTTCTCGGGGAAAACCACTACAGACCCGATGTTTCTTTTCGGAAAGGCTGACGCGGGTTGGTTATGGCATCGCCAACTAGCCCATGTCAACATGAGAACTTTGCAAAGTCTCCACAAGGGTGGCCACATCCTTGGACTAAAAGAAAATGTTTCCTTTGCCAAAGATCGTGTTTGCTGGGCTTGTGTTGAAGGGAAAATGCATGAATCTCCTCATCGAAGGAATACCATTATTTCGTCAAAGAGGATCTTGGAGCTCCTTCATGTGGACCTCTTTCGACCTCCATCACATGCAAGCCTCGGTGGGAAGAAGTACTGCCTCGTGATTGTTGATGATTACTCAAGATACACTTGGGTCTATTTCTTCAAGTTGAAGAGCGAGACTCAACAAATGGTCATCGACTTCGCCAACGAGTTCAACATCAACACAATGTCCCTATATTGGCAATAAGAAGTGATAATGGCTCCGAGTTCAAGAACTACACCTTAAATGAATTCCTAAGTGAAGAGGGGATAAGACATCAATATTCCGCTGCGTACACCCCTCAACAAAATGGTGTTGCCGAGAGGAAGAACTAGACCCCAATGGATATGGCAAGGTCTATGCTAGCTGAATTCAAGTCTCCATATAACTTTTGGGCTGAAGCAATCTCTACCGCTTATCATTCATCCAACCGGCTATACCTCCGTAAAATCTTGGACAAGACTCCATATGAAATACTTACCGGTAACAAGCCAAACATCTCATACTTCTGGGTATTTGGTTGTAAGTGTTTCTTTCTCATCAAAGGAGTTCGTTTATCTAAATTTGAGTCTAAGGCTTTAGAAGGTATTTTTGTTGGTTATGGTGCCGAATCCCACACTTATAGAGTCTACAATAAGCTCTTCGGAACTGTTGTAGAATCTTGTAGTGTGGTGTTCAAGGAAAATGATGGCTCCCGTGCGGGGCAAGTTGATGTTTGTGATGCAGATGTTGAAATACCCCAAGATGCCATAAGAAGAATGGACGTGGGATTTTTCCGTCCCATTGAGGAACCCCTTGTGGCGGATCGGGAAGGATAATGCTCTACTCATGTAGAGCCCTCATCGACACAAGCTCAATATGCTCCAACCATTGGAGAAACTTCTACACCAACTCCACCAAATGCTGAAGGTCAACATGCTCCTGAATGCTCCATGCCAGATTATCTGATCAACACCGGATTATCCGGCCATCCCTCCACTGCCGACCAAAATGTTCAACATATCAAAGAAACAGCTGCAAGTCCTAGGCCGGATTTTTCGGCTGACCCCGGATTATCCGGCCACACTCCAATTTGAGCAAGATCCAGTCAAGTTAGCAAAGATGCTTCAGGTTCTCCCAGGCCGTATTATCCGGCCTCTCCCTTGGCCAGATTATCCGGCATTGAAACTCCTGAAGAACAACATCCTCCTGTTATGGTTGTTGATCCATTTCAAGGGCAAAGTTCATCATCTCCTACTCTTGCTAATCAAGTTACTAATCAAGGCCAAGCCAATGATTCCAACAAAGACTCAAATGATGAAGCCATTCCACCAAGAGACAATAAACTTATTGAACTTCGTCGCAAAGCTCGTGCCAATAGGAACCTTGATTTAAGGGGTCATACTCTTGACAAAGTTGTAGGTGATCTTCGACGAAGGGTTTCCACAAGAAGGGAGTTCGCAAGTTTCGACGAGCATCAAGCCCGCATCTCAATGATGGAATGATACATTGCAAATGTATCTATAATTTTTGATGTTCCATGCTTGGTTTTATCTACTTTCTTATGTTTTGTCCACACTTTGGAGTACTTTTTATATGATTTCTTGGACTAACCTATTAACAAGAGCCACAGTGCCAGCTGACTGTTTTCTGCTGTTTTTGGTTCTAGGAAAGTGAGAAAATGAATATTCTCGGAATTGGACGGGACAAAAGCCAAAGTTATTATTTTACCGGGGGACACTTGGAGCCAGAATACGAGACGGAGAGGGGCTGGGGCTCGGCCACACCACCTGGCCAAGCATCCAGGCCTGGCCCACACCAGGGGGTGGTCTGGCCTCCCCAGGCACCCCCTCGGCCTCTCCTTCCACCTATATATTGCCTCTGATACGAAAACCCTAAGTACCCGATCAAAATTCCATGAAAGAGTCTCAGAGTCAGCCATCTCCATCCCTAGATCGAGAGGGATCTGAAGCTCTTCCCGGCACCCTGCCGGAGAGGGGAATTCACCCTGGAGGCCTTCTTCATCATCATGCAAGCCTCTAGTGTGATGCATGAGTAGTTCATCTCTGGACTACGGGTCCATGTAGTAGCTAGATGGCTGGTTCTCCTCCTTTGTGCTTTCATGTCTAGATCTTGTGAGCTCCGTTCATGATCAAGATCATCTATTTATAATTCTGCATGTTGTGTTTGCGGGGATCCGATGGATATTGAGATGCTATTTCAGATTAATTATTGATTCTATCATGTCTTTGTTATTTGTGATCTTGCATGCTTTCCGTTGTTAGTAGCTATCTTGGCCAAGTAGATGCTAGCAACTCCAAGAGTTAGTATTTATGCTCGATAGTGGGTTCATGCCTCTGGTAATCTAGGGAAGTGATAGAAATCTCTAAGGTACTAGATGTGCTGTTGCTACTAGGGATAAAACAACAATCCTTTGTTCATAGAACAATCGTATTGTTTACTTTACACGCAATTCATAATGCAATAATCTGTTGCTTGCAACTTAATACTAGAGGGGGTTCAGATGATAACCTGAAGGTGGATTATTAGTCATAGATGCAGTTGGATGGCGGTCTATGTATAATGTTGTAATGCCCAATCGAATCTCAAAGGAGTCAAGATGATTAGTATATGCTTGTATGCTTTCTCAATGTTTGTCAATTGCCCCGCTGTAATTTTTTCACCCAGCATGTTATCTATCTTAAGGAGAGCCACCTCTAGTGAACTATGGACCCCGGTCCTTTCTTTTACATACAATCTACAAACTGTTTACTGCTTTGTTTTTACTTTCTGCAAACTATTACTTCCTTCCATTCGATACGTTTAATCCTTCATTTTCAGCAAAACTGGTGAGATTGACAACCTCATCGCAAGTTGGGGACAGAGTTTTGTGGTTGTATTGTGCAGGTCTCCACGTTGTTCTTTGGAACCGTGGTGCATACCGCCAATGTTCAACTAGCTACACCTTTGGGGTGTTTCCTTGCTCCTACTGGATTGATAACCTTGGTTTCGTACTGAGGGAAAACTTGCTACTGTGCTCATCATACCTTCCTCTTGGGGTTCCCCAACGAGCTCGATATAGTTTGGGCCAACGAGCAACATGGAACCCAATAAAGTGTTTGAAGCTCTTGAAGATCCGGACTGGGTTGTTGCTATGCATGAAGAGTTGAATAACTTTGAACGCAACAAGGTTTGGAAACTAGTGGAGAATCCCAAGGATTGCCGCAATG
Organism: Avena insularis; assembly: GCA_023614405.1. Taxonomy (NCBI): domain Eukaryota; kingdom Viridiplantae; phylum Streptophyta; class Magnoliopsida; order Poales; family Poaceae; genus Avena; species Avena insularis. The sequence goes on from CM042694.1 coordinate 206,925,730, forward strand.
TTATTGGCACAAAATGGATATTTAAAAACAAGCAAGATGAGCATTGCATTGTTGTGAGGAAAAAATCGAGACTTGTGGCACAAGGCTACTCCCAAGTTGAGGGCATTGACTTCGGCAAGACCTATGCTCCCGTGGCTCGTCTTGAGTCCATCCGTATCCTTCTTGCTTATGCAGCTCATAATAATTTTAAATTACAGCAAATGGACGTTATGAGTTCCTTTCTTAATGGTCCTCTACATGAGTTGGTATATGTAAAGCAACCCCCAGGATTTGAGGATCCTAACTTCCTGAACCATGTCTACAAACTCGATAAGGCACTCTATGGCCTTAAACAAGCCCCACGTGCGTGGTATGAGCACCTTAAAGAGCTTTTGTTAGATCGTGGCTTCGAAGTTGGGCAAATCGACCCCACTCTTTTTACTAAGAAGGTTAAGGGAGAGCTCTTCGTATGCCAACTATATGTAGACAACATTATATTTGGCTCTACTAATAATGCTTTTAATGATGAATTTTCAAAGCTTATGACTGACAGGTTTGAGATGTCTATGATGGGGGAGTTACGGTTCTTTCTTGGATTTGAGTTCAAGCAACTTAGAGAAGGAACCTTCATCAATCAAACAAAATACATCCAAGACATGCTCAAGAGATTCAACATGATGGATCTTAATGGCATCGCCACTCCGATGCAAACAAAATGTCATCTTGAACTTAATCCCCACGGTAAAGATGTGGACCAAAAGGTATACCGGTCCATGATCGGCTCTCTTCTTTACCTCTGCGCATCTAGACCCGATATTGTGTTGAGTGTAGGGGTGTGTGCAAGGTATCAAGTGGCTCCTAAAGAAAGCCACCTAGGCGGTCAAGAGGATCTTCCAATATTTTGTTCATTCCCCTAATTTTGGTCTATGGTATCCCAAGGGCTCCAATTTCTCTCTATGTGGTTATACTGATTCAGATTGGGCTGGTGATAAGGATGATCGGAAATCAACTTCTGGAGCTTGTCAGTTCTTGGGAAGGTCTCTAGTATGTTGGTCTTCTAAAAAGCAGAATTCTATATCTCTCTCCACTGTCGAAGCTGAATATGTTGCTGCTGCTAGTGCATGCACTCAGTTATTATGGATGAGGCAAACTTTAAAGGAATACGGTGTCAATTGTGACAACGTGCCTCTTTTATGCGATAATGAAAGTGCAATTAAAATTGCGTACAATCCGGTACAACACACAAGGACGAAGCATATTGAGTTTCGGAATCATTTTATCTGGGACCATGTTGCTCGAGGCGATATTGATCTATCTTTTGTGAGCACGAAGAACCAACTTGCTGATATTTTCACGAAGCCACTTGATGAAGCAAGGTTCTGTTACTTGAGGAATGAGCTAAATATCGTTGATTCAAGGAGCTTGTCTTGATTACCCATGCACTCACTCTTACATCTCGGTCTTATTTGGTCTAGGTGTGGGCATGGAAATAGGGGGAGTGTGGTCCTAATTGATTGAGCTAACCGTCCCCCCATAATGCCGAAAGCAAGTCAAATCATTTCTCTTAATATCATTTTGTGATATGTCAGCTTATTGATGAGTATTGGTCATGAACCCAAGATATATCTTCGTGGTGTCATACCATGCACTCCAACAAGGTGGCTTCGGCCACCGCCCTCTTCCATGAGAAGAGTTGGATTTTTTGTGCGTCTTTTTGGTTGTTTTTTGCTTGTCTCTTGTTCTAATGGGAATCACACTCAATTTTAGCTTTTAGTTGATTTGTTTCTTGCAATTTTGAGTGTGTAGTACCATCTCAGTTTGGAACTCTTAATCATAAGCCTTTCCCTACTCCTAAGCCATCCTTTCTTCCACACAAGTCCCTTGTACACCTTGTGGGGGTTTTGTTTGGGGACACACGAGCCTGAATCTGTGTACAACAGAAATTCAGAATTTAGGTTGGATAATCCGGCCCTTGTAGATGCAGTCTTTAAGAGCTGGGGTCGAGGGAAGGGCTCATAACGAGCAACACTTCTCCTCGACCCTCTCCCTCTCCCAAGCCGCCGCATGCCGTCCCACACCCTCCCCGGAGCCTCTCCGGCCGCCGGATTCTCTAGGTGACGAGGGTTTAACTCGTCAATGCCCATTGTTATGGACTTGGGTTTTGGAGAAGGAGGGAGCGCTGGAGACATCTATCGGCTAGCAAACAAGCACACAGGGGACAAAGGATTTACCCAGGTTCAGGCCTCGTAGAGGTCCCTACTCCTGCTTGTCTACTCGTGGAATTATCGAGGAGTCGAAAGTTACAATGGTGCGCAGATGCAATCTGGCAAGGGTTGTGGAAACTAGGGTTGCGTGTGTCCTCCTCACTGCCCCCTCCTAGCCTTTATATAGATAGGCTAGGTCTCGGTGTGTGTCAGTCGGTTACAAGTTAGGGTTTTTCCCTTCAAACTTTCTATCTTTAGCTTCTTCTTGTCCTTCAAGCAATCGAGAGTCCGTAGGTTACTCGAGTCCCTCCATCCGGCCCTTAGCGAGCCCGTGGGCCTGTATGTATTTGGACCGTATATACCAAGCTCGAGTACCTGTAGGGTATACCCATGTCAGTAGCCCCCGAGTGTCCAGTGGAATCGCAGATTCGACTGGGGCCTTTTTAAAGCCTTCGAGTGCCTAAATGAGTACATTTCGATTGCTTTTATTTGTGTCATAGGGATTGCTGATATACGTGCCTGATATAACCGAAGTATCGGTATCAGTTAACCACCTTAGGGTGAAACAACGCAATCTACTCAAATTCGAGTCCCTGGACTCGAATCCGGAAAAGTGCTGGTGTAATTCGACTTAGGCCGCGGAGGTCTTACAAGAGTCGAATTCCAGTTATATGGGTGTGAGCACTTGACGCGTCCGTCAAGGCATGTTCATCATGCCTGTAGGCACGGATATGTTTCTGGTAGTCTTGTGATTAAATGCGTTGCCAGGCCTTATTCAGGTCTTACCTTCACGCCGTAGGCGCGGCATCCGAATTTTATCATCGCGGAGATGATTCGGGTAACCCAGGAGACGCAGTCTCTTTGTAGGGGGGAAATTATGAGGCGGTGTCACCATGAGTTTCAAGTGTGGATGTTATCAACACACAGTTTTTTGGTACAAATAATCATAGGGCGCGCGACCAGCGCTCCCTATGGGAGTAGCCCCCGAGTGCCTGGTTGAGTCGAAGACTCAGGCAGGGACTAAAGAATTTTTGCGTCTGCTGTCTTCTTTTGCTTGCTTGTTTCAGTCGATGACTTAGGCAGGTACTAAAACACTTTTGTGACTGCTGTCATCTTTTGCCTGCTTGTTTCAGTCGATGACTCAGGCAGGTACTAAAATACTTTTGCGACTGCTGTCGTCTTTTGCCTGCTTGTTTCCGGCGCTCCATATGGGAGTAACACATGTCCATAATCGAAATGTGTTTCGAGTGGTTGGGTTTGCTTTTGTGATTGTCCATGTTCCTGCAACAAGAAAAATAAAAGTCGTAGGGTGTGCGGCCAGCGCTCCCTATGGGAGTAGCCCCCGAGTGCTTGGTGGAGTCGAAGACTCTAGCAAGGACTAAACATAGTCGAAGTTTTCCACTGCATAGCCTTGGTGACGTCAGTGCTGACGCTTGTATGACCTTAGTTGCCCGCGTGAGCGATTTTGATGGGATGTGACGATCGGTGGGTCCCACTTTCTGACTTTGATTTGACTGGGCGTGCGTAATCTTATTTTTAACTGCGCCTCCTCGATTTCCGCGCGTAATGGTAGAAGTGGGGGGACGGTTCGCGCTTCCTCTTCTCCACGTGTCCAACGCGATGCGTGCCACGCGTCCAATAGGGTTTCTGTCAGCCGTTGGATTGCATCTCCCAAGGGTTAAGTAGCAATGTTGCGGCGGTAATTTCCCATCTGCGCTCTTTCTTCCTTGCTGCCATCGCCATTGCTGTTGCTTTTCTGCTTTCCCCTGCGCCCATCTTCTCCACGACGCTGGACCAGCTCCGTTCGTTCCCGAGCTACTTCCTTCGCTCACATCGTCGCCACGCAATGGGGAAGAAGAAGGGAGGCATTGTCGTTGATTCCGCGGCCACCGTTGCTGCGGCGAAGAAGAAAGGTGGCTCTGCTACTGCGGGCACCAGCACCACCGCCGGCGGGAAGAAGAAGGTCGTGGGCACCCGCGTGACCAATGGCGCATGGCGCCCCTCTATCATCAAGGCGTCGGATCTCCGTCTTCTTCGCCAAGATGGAGTTATCTCTTGGCGCCGATCGTGCGTCCCAGCGGTGAGACCATTCCTGCTCCTCCCGCTGGTTTTCGAGTGATGTTTCTTGCATTCATCATTCGCGGTCTTTCCTTGCCTCTTAACCCCTTTCTTCGGGGTCTTCTTTGTTTCTATGGGCTCCAGCTCCATCAGCTGTCCCCAAATTCTCTCCTCCACATCACTTGTTTCATCACTCTCTGCGAGTGCTGGCTCGGAATCGAGCCACACTTTGGTCTTTTCAATCGCATCTTTAAATTGAAGCGTCAGTCCGCATCTGGCTCTTTAGTTTATGATGTAGGTGGTTGCGGAATCCACGTTGACCCATCCGCCACCTACTTCGATATCAAGCTTACCAAGTCCGTCCAGAGATGGAGGGACAAATGGTTCTATGTTCGCGACCAGAAGGCCAAGGACGAGCACTTTGGACTCGCGCCTTTCGATCCCGCGACTACCTGGAAGAAGATGCGTTCTTGGAAGAACGTGATTGTTGGGGGGATACCCCCGGGTAGGGTCACTCCGGGGTATAAGGGCCGAGTTAGCCGAGGTTCGGCAAGGTCAAAGCGGATGCTGGCCGGGTCACCTCAAGGCAGGCCGGATCACGGAGTAACCCGGACCAGGGGGGGTCACCTAACATTGTCTCCTCCAACTTAAGGAGTAAGTCAGAAGTGCTTGTCTAACTTATATGCAGGAACAGGTGTGGCCGGATCTACTATGATCCGGTCCCCGCTTAGCTTCTGGGAGAAGGAAGGAATCTCTCTGGTAAAAAAGAAGGTCCAGTACGCACTGCATGAGCGAAGAAAGCAAGGGCAGGACCACCGGGTCATGGCCGACAAGGGTGACAACGCCCATGTCGGTGTGGCAGCGCCTGAGGCTTACGTCGCTAAAGCATGTATGACGCGGGGGAAAAGCACCCCGGTCGGGTTACCACTTTGATAGGAGGCATATTCTTAGGAATATGCCTCCACGTATGCCCTAGGCAGGGACCGAGCCTCCCCTATATAAGGGGGGCTAGGGTTCCAGTAGAAGGGGTTGACTTCTTTGAGGCCATAGTGCTTTGGTTAAGGTTCTAGGGAAAAACAGTAGGCAAGAGTAAGAGAGATCCTTCTTCCTCCTCTCGCCCATACAGCTCTAGGAGCACTTGTAATCTCGAAAGGAAAGCAATACAAACTTCTGTGTGGAGAATCACTCCACTATCCCTCCCTGGATTCCCCTAGCGTGTATTAATCCCCACCTTTAGCCTATCCATGGCATCTGCCGTGACACCACCACGACAGTTGGCGCCCACCGTGGGGCTAGCGGCGCTAGCAGGGGTGAAGATCCGGACGGGAAACATCATCGGCACCGGCGAACACATCGTCTCCGGGCTTGTTCAGTGCTTTGGAGCACTGGACTTCGTCAGCGACAACGCTGGTTGCTTCGGCACGCGCCCACTTCCTCGCAATGACCTCTTCGTCAAGCTCGGTGCGCACAAGGTCTACGTTGCTATGGACGTATCATGCGTTCATCCGCGCCGCGTCGTCAATGCGGGGGAACCACCCCTCACTGCGGCTCGCGGGGCGCGTATCGCTCGCTCCGCGGACCATGCGGAGGTGATGATGACTGCGCCAGGTGCAGGCGCAAGCAAGGATCTAGTGCCGGACCCGGAGGTAACACCTAAGGCACCGAGGAAAGGTAGAGGACCTCCACTAGAGAGGCCTGAGAATGTACTGAGAGAAGCTATGGATAGCTTGGCTAATCCGGTAGCAGCAGTGGTAGATCTGGCTCAGGCACAGGCTGAGCTAGAGGAAACTAGGCAAAAGATACTAGAGGGCGCAAAGAAAATAGCCGCGACTCAGCAGTCGTTGAACATGACACTGCGTGAGTATGCAAAGGCAAACAAAGTTGATACGGTAAAAGTGAAAGGGAGAAATCTCATAAGCGAGATGAACAGAGAAGGTGATGATGGAGCCGAGGGGTCAAAAAACTGTTTGTCTGTGGGGTTACCGAAGTATAGTAGCCCGGCAAAGAACCTCAGAGCAGCGGATGCGGCTGCATCCGAGTTAGAGGGTCTGACGGGTGAGGCCCATCAGAGACAACAAGATAGGGTTAACGAGCTGGTTTGGATCACGAACAGACAGAATGAAGAGTTACTGAGAGCTAACCCGGAGAGAGCTGGAGCTTCCAAAATCGTCCATTCAGCGATGGGTAACCCGGAGATATCCGCTGGAGCCGCATCGTCACCTCATGGTGGTCCAAGGAGAGAAGAGGTAGTAACCTCGGCCAGACGGAACAAACAGATCATCCCGTACGACCCGACGCGTGCAGGAAAAGAAAAAGAAACGCGGAAAAATGATGATCGACAAAGTGTGAGCCGAGGTGAAGCTGGCAGAGGTAATCATGACCAAGGCAATGTCGGTCAAGGGAACGCTGCCAACGACAATGCCGGACAGCGAAACTCCGCAGGAGCAGGACAACCGCAGCAGCGGAATATACCAAGGCAAGAGCAAAGCGCCGGCCAGGGTATGCAACAGAAAGGTACGCCCCAAGTGCAAAACCGATACAATGGCGGTGATTCGGAAATGGTGAACGCGGGCTACCCGAGAATGGGACTATCATGTGATAGGGTCAAGATTGGGAAGCAGGGATTTAATGCCGGATGACGCCAGGTTGAAACTAGATCGCCTGTATAGGTTGGAACAGATCGAATGTCAAGGTCCCCCGGGTCCAGCGTGCTTTGGACCCCGAATCATGAAGGAGCCACCGGTGGCCAACTTCTAGCTGCCTAGAGGCACGAAGACGTATGACGGCAGTACCAAGCCAGAGGATTGGCTAATAAACTATGCTACAGCTGTGAAAATTGCCACTGGCAACTTGAGATGGGTTGTACGATACATATCCCAGATGTTGGAAGGTACGGCTAGAGTATGGCTGAACAATTTACCACCCGGAAGCATCAACTGCTGGATAGATTTTGAAGAAATGTTTATTAGCAACTTCTCAAGTACGTATCAGAGGCCGAATAGGCTGCAGACCCTAGCAATGTGCAAGAAAAGACCTAATGAGACGGACCGTGAATTCTTGACCCGGTGGTGTACCGTGAGAAACTCGTGTGAGGGTGTCATAGAGTCACAGGCCATAGCATGGTTTGCACAAGGGTGCAGGTATGGCAGCGAGTTGTGGATGAAGTTGCAAAGGAAAATGCCAATTACGTTGGCAGAGATGATCCGGATTGCTGATTCGTATGCCTTGGGTGATCCGACTCAACCTAGGCTCGCATCAAACGAGTCAAACGAGGAATACTATCAGAGGGATGGAGCCAGGTCATCTCGGAGGAACGATTACAGAGGAAAAAGAAGAGATGATAGACCGGATCATCGTTATGGTTCGCAACAAGTTGCAGCCGTGAATCAAGATCAACCCGGAGCAGGGAGCAACCAACGCCAGAGAACGGGAGGGCAATGGACTGCAAGAAACAATGGCAAGAAAACATGGACTCCGGAGCAAAAGAAACAAAGGGTGAAAAGAAAGACCGTCCGAGGTATACCTATGAGTCGATGTTGGACCAGCCGTGTAAGTTTCACACGCCAAATCCGAATAACCCGGCGGGTCACACAACGAGGCAATGTGAGTGGATGCGTAAGATAGAACAAGGTGGTTCGGGGAAAGCTCAGGCACCCCGGAATGATCAACCTCGGTAGGATCTACCCCGGCAGCAATTGCTCTCCAGAGCGAACACGCAACAGTTAATGTTGCCTCCCCTTCCGCCGAGGTATGACAACAATGAGAGAAGGGATGCAGTGCATCAGGTGGAAAATCAGCAACAGCCGGATCAGAGGTACCCCGGAAACGAGGGAAGGAATGAGTATAGAGAGCATCACCAGAGCTATTGTGTGTTCACAACTAAGGAAACAGATAGGAAAAGCTTGTAGCACCGACATATGGAAGTCAATGCGGTAATGCCAGCAGTGACGAGGTACATGCCTTGGTCGGACCAGGAAATCACCTGGAACATCAAGGATCATCCTAAGCTTATGCCGAGTCCAGGCTCGTATGCGCTAGTGCTAGATCCGACATTCATTGGACCGAACATCAATGTGAGGTTCTCCAAGGTACTGATTGACAATGGCAGTAGCATTAACATCATGTATGTGGATTCAATGCGCAAGTTGGGCATCTCGGAGAACATGCTCCAGTCTACGAGAACAACTTTCCATGGCATTGTACCAGGCATTTCTTGCGAGCCCATAGGCAAAGTCCGGGTCGGCGTGCTATTCGGCACAAGGGATAACTGCCGAACTGAAAATTTGGAGTTTGAAGTGGTGAACTTGGAAAGTGCGTATCACGCGTTACTCGGAAGACCAGCATTGAACAAGTTCATGGCAAGCTGCCACGTCAGTTATCTGAAGATGAAGTTGCCCGGACCAAATGGAGTGATTACCATTGCTGGAGATTTCCGACGTTCCATTGAGTGTGCTTCAGCCCGGTCTAACCTAGCCGAGTCACTCGTGATTGCGCAAGAGAAAAGAAAAATCCAAGAGGTGGCGGCATTAGCTCAGTCCGCGCAGCAGTATATGCCGGTGTTGAGTAACCCGCATGGCAGCGTCTCATTCCAAGCCGCAAAGGACACCAAGAAGGTTCCAGTTGATGACATGTTCCTGGAGCGCAACGTAACAATTGGTGCCGAGTTAACTGACAAATAGGAAAGCGAGCGCGTCAACTTCCTCTGTGAGAATCGGGATATTTTTGCTTGGTCTACACAGGACTTGCAAGGTGTTCCGAGGGAGTTGGCCGAGCACTCTTTGAACGTAAGACCCGGAGCAAAGCCGGTGAAGCAACCTCTCCGCCGCTTCGCCGAGGATAGGAGAAAAGTCATTGGAGACGAGATAGCTCGGTTACTGGCAACAGGATTTATCATGGAGGTGTTGTATCCGGATTGGCTCTCTAATCCGGTGCTGGTAGAAAAGAAGAAGGATGATCCGAACGTGGCAGTGGTTTGGCGTATGTGAATTGATTACACGAACCTGAATAAGGCGTGTCCAAAAGATCCATTCCCACTGCCGAGGATAGATCAGGTCATAGACTCAACCGCGGGATGTGAACTATTGTCATTTATTGATGCATATTCTGGTTTCCACCAGATACCTCTGAACCCGGACGATCAAATAAAGACTGCATTTATTACCCCGTACGGGGCTTGTTGCTATCGCACTATGCCATTTGGTTTGCGTAATGCGGGTGCAATGTACCAAAGATGTATGCAAAAATGTTTGCACGACCAAATAGGTCAAAACGTACAAGTATACGTGGATGATGTGGTTATCAAGACCAAGGAAAGAAAAACGCTCCTTGACGACATCAGGCAGACATTCACGAACTTGAGAAGGTTCCGGATGAAGCTTAACCCGGAAAAATGTACCTTTGGTGTCCCGTCTGGAAAATTACTCGGATTTCTCGTCTCCAGCCGAGGTATCGAGGTTAATCCAACTAAGATTCGGGCCATTGAACGAATGGAGCTGCCGAAGTGTCTTAACGATGTCCAGAAGTTCACTGGGTGCCTGGCATCGTTGAGTCGGTTTGTATGTCTGTTGGGAGAAAAGGCACTGCCTCTCTACCAACTCATGAAAAAGTCGAATAAATTCGTTTGGACACCACAGGCCGATGAAGCCTTTGTCCATTTAAAAAGGATGTTGGCCACTGCACTAGTGTTAGCCTCTCCACTATCAAAGGAGACAATGTTGCTCTACATAGCCGCAACCAACTGAGTTGTAAGTGCAGTGATTGTAGTGGAGCGCAATGAAGAGGGTAAGTCGGTGTAGAGGCCAGTATATTACTTGAGCAAGGTATTGTCTGCCTCAAAACAGAACTACCCGCACTTTCAAAAGGTGGCATATGGTGTCTATATGGCGGCAAAGAAGTTAAAGCATTACTTTGAGGAGCACCCCATCAAAGTGATATGTGAAGCTCCCATATCCGAGATAATGGGTAACAAGGATGCGAGTGGCAGAATCGCAAAATGGGCAATTTAGTTAGCCCCTTATGCGCCCCAATACGACAGAAGAGAAGCGATCAAGTCCCAGGTTGTGGTGGACTTTTTTGTGGATTAGGCCGAGGTACAATACGAACCACCGCCACCAGATCCGAACTACTGGAGGATGCACTTTGACGGGTCGAAAACCAAAACCGGATTAGGCGCCGGGGTTGTGCTTACCTCGCTAAAGAAGGACCAGCTAAAATACGTATTGCAGATCTATTTCGCGGCATCGAACAATGTCGCTGAGTACGAGGCTCTTGTGCATGGGCTCAAAGTGGCAAAGGAGATTGGCATACGTCGGATAATATGCTTTGGTGACTCGGATCTGGTGGTGCAGAAAGTGTCCGGAGTGTGGGACGCCCTGGATCCAAACATGGCACTATACAAATTTCACGTGCAGAAGATATCTGGTTATTTCGAGGGGTGTGAATTTCACCATGTACCCCGAGTGGAAAACGAGGCTGCCGACATGCTGTCGAAGCTCGGATCGACCCGACAGGCAATTCCACCTGGTGTAGCATTGGAACACCTCAAAAAACCATCTATCAGGCCATCCCCAGGAACCGACTTGATCTATGTCCCGGAAAATACAGAATCCGGAGCTGAGCCCATGGACATTGACACGGGAGGTAGTAAGCGAGACCCGGGGACTGCATCAGCAAACCCGGGGACTGCCTCGGCAAACCCGGGGACTACCTCGCTAGACCCGGGGACTGCTCTGCGTGATCCGGCTGAAGTTATGCCGGTAGATCAGATGGAAATTAATGAGGAGATGTTCCCTCCACGAGCGATACCATCTTGGGCACTGCCTATATTCCAATTCCTGAAAGATGGAACGTTACCCGCTAAGGAGGTGTTAGCCAGGCAAACTCAGAGGAGAGCAAAAGCATACACAATCATCAATTCCGAGTTGTACAAACAGAGTGTAACCAACGTCCTCCAGTGATGCGTTGACCCGGAAGAAGGACTGGACATCCTCCGAGAAATACACCAAGGAGAATGTGGGCATCATGCCTCATCCCGAGCCTTGGTGGCAAAGGCGTTTCAGCATGGATTCTACTGGCCAAGTGCCTTAGAACAAGCAGAAGATCTGGTGAGAAAATGTAATGGTTGTCAAAGGTACGCCACCAAGACACATATGCCTATGTCGGAACTCAAGACCATACCAATTACATGGCCATTTGCCGTGTGGTGCTTGGATATGGTTGGCCCGTTCAAACCAGCAAGAGGAAACATGACACACATTTTGGTCATGGTGGACAAGTTTACTAAATGGATTGAAGTGAAACCTATAAGAAAATGTGATGGAGCTACGGCCGTGACATTTCTCAAAGACATCATCTTGAGATACGGTTATCCACACAGTATTATAACTGATAATGGAAATTTTTTTGCGGAAGGAGCATTTGCGCGCTTCTGCCGAGACAAGAAGATCCGACTCGATGTAGCCTCGATAGCCCACCCCGCATCGAATGGACAAGTGGAAAGATCCAACGGATTAGTATTATCTAGGATAAAACCCCGGCTCATTGAGCCGCTGCAAAGATCAACGGGGTGCTGGATAGAAGAACTACCAGCAGTACTGTGGAGTTTAAGAACAACTCCGAATCGATCAACAGGTTATACGCCATTTTTTCTGGTATATGGGGCGGTTGTATTACCATAACAACATAGAGCATGATTCGCCTAGGGTCACCCAATACACAGAAGCCGAAGTGCAAGAAGCCCGGCAAAATGATGTTGATATGCTGGAAGAAGCGAGAGAATTGGCACTGTCCAGATCCACCATATATCAGCAAAATCTCCGACGCTATCATAGCCGGAAAGTGTGCCCCCGAGTCTTTCGGGAAGGCGATCTGGTGCTCCGGTTGGTATAACGTACTGCTGGCATGCATAAATTATCCCCCATGGGAAGGGCCATTCATTGTGAGCAAAGCATTGCATAATGATTCTTACTATCTTATAGATGCAAAGCCACAGGAAAAAAACAAGGCGGACAGGTCCGGAGAGGAATCTAAGCGATCGTGGAATGTAGCACTACTTCGTCCCTTCTACACTTATCTAAGAAGTTTATGTATCCGAGTCGTCTCATATGTCAGTATGTATGTCGGCAATGAGCTTATCAATGAAATAGCAGCGCCTCGAGCAGTAACTCAGGGACTGCCTTAAAAATGATTGTTGTTACTTCTTATGCGGTAGCTGGAATAGGTCGTTCTACTTAACCCGGATTAGTAATGTGTGAGCACCAAAAACCCAACTCTTCGACTTGCTGCTGTCCAACAAGAATTGGCTTCATGGCAAGCAAGAGAACAAGTTTGGAATTGCGTAGCACATGAAAAATGACTAAGGAAACGAATTTATTCGAGCTAATGTTTGTTTTTGGACTAACCCTGTATTTATTTTCCAGTTATTATGCTGAATTATTTTGAGCTAAGCCTAAAACTTTCTAAGTATTGTTAAAACAATTTTTGAAGCTCGGATTCGTAAGTCATAAAACCGAATCACGGTAGACATGGACCGAGCCAAAGAATTGGACGAACAAGAAAATGAAACTCGGGGACTACGCCCAAGTTAATCCGGCATTGAAATGTAGTAGCAAAATATCACATATCCAGCATACAATTGCACCCGGCATACCGGGGATCTGATAAATTTTCAAGTTTTTTGAACTAAGGAGCAGCAGCAGGAGGAAGTTGGCGTCGTCGTCGTTGTCTTCAATATCTGAGGCATCATCTTCTCCGCCCTCATCCGACCCATCTTCAACGTTCTCAACGTGCTCGTCCCCAGCGGATTCCAGGAAGCTCGGTCCTTCAACCCAGTCATGGATAGGAGAATATTCGACGAGGCTATAGGCGCAAGCCTGGCACCGAGCTACCCACTCCGGATCATCGGTCCATCTGGATCCGGTGCGCCGGCATGTAAGGAGGCTGAGGTCGATCTTCTCGTACCATGTGAGAATATGGTGAAGGATAGTATCAGTTGCGGCGCGCCCAGCGGATTCTCTCCAGAGATCGAGATGGGTTTCAGTCTCCATTAACTTCTCGACGAGAATCGCGGTGGTCTCCGGGCTACTCTCTCCGGGCCAGAACGTGTTGAAAATGCGAACTGCAACATCGAGGATATCCTTGCCGTAATTCTTGATAATCTCCACGCGAGACGACAAGCTGACCAACAGGTCCTCCATGTCGTAAGGAACCTCCTCACCAGCAGGAGCGGTAGGAGTACCCCTCGCTTGGCGAAAATCTACAACTGCTGCGCTTGCAATAGTGATGCTCTCAGGAAATTTGCCTGAAAGCCAGACAAAGGAAGAAGGTAAAGAAAAGACATATGAAGCAACCCAGAAAAGTAGGTCAGAAGGAACTTACGTGAGATGTGGCTAAGGATCTGGGTTAACTCCTTGATGCAGTCATCGTGTCTCTTGCGAAGTTGCTCAAGCTCAGCGTTTGCCGACCCAAGCTGGATGTCGGATTCTTTGAGTAGCTCCTGGTCCTTGGAGATCTGGAGAGTAAGGCGCTCACGCTCTTCTGTGAAGTTTTGGCCAACCTTTTGGAGCTCGGTTTGGTGTTGGGCCTTCATCTTCTCCATCTCAGCCTTGAGCTTGGCAATCTCGTTGTCCTTAGTCCGGAGGAGAGCAAGCTCGTCATCCTTTTTCTTCAGCTCGACTTGATGCTGTCCTGCTTGTTCGAGAAAATGCAGCATCATATCAAGCACGTGCACACTATCCTCAAGCGATGCTAAAATAGTATGTTGACCCGACAGAGCCGAGGAGTGAATGTTTGCCGAGCCAAGGAGAAGAGGAAATGGAAAACACTACAAGGTCCGACAAAAGAGTACATACCCCGGATTTCCTCCAAGTTCTTCCGCATGATCTTGTTCTCAGCTTCCACCCCAGCTGCAGAAACCGAATGAGGAGATTAGTTCGGCAGAAGAAGGTGAAGAAAAACGGAAAAGTGCCAAGGGAAAAAATTACCCCTCTTTTCATGTTCTGCAATAAGTGCAACATGTTTTGCACGTAGCATCTTGTGGGTATCTAGCAGGCGTTGGAATTCAGCGCTCTGGCGATTGGTGGTTACCTGAAAAAAGTATATAAGTGTAAAATTAGCTTGGTGCATATTCGAAGTGTACAAGATCCGGGCCAAGTGGAACTTAACCCGGCTCTAGGTGTGTGCATATTCGAAGTGTACAAGATCCGGGCCAAGTGGAACTTAACCCGCTCTAGGTGTGCATATTCGAAGTGTACAAGATCCGGGCCAAGTGGAACTTAACCCGGCTCTAGGTGTGTGCATATTCGAGTGTACAAGATCCAGCCAAGTGGAACTTAACCCGCTCTAGGTGTGTGCATATTGAAGTGTACAAGATCCGAGCCAAGTGGAACTTAACCCGGCTCTAGGTGTGCATATTCGAAGTGTACAAGATCCGGGCCAAGTGGAACTTAACCCGGCTCTAGGTGTGTGCATATTCGAAGTGTACAAGATCCGGGCCAAGTGGAACTTAACCCGGCTCTAGGTGTGTCCAGATTCGAAGTTTACATGCAGCTACGTTAGTTTTCTAATGAGCATCCGGCCGAGTAACAAGCTACTCCACCGGAGGCTCGGGGACTAATGGTTATTATCTACAGCATGTAAAGGAGAAACGACATACCTCCATCATTCGCCCCGCGAGGTTAATTGCCTTAGCGGTGATATTCATCTGGGCGGAAAATTCTGCGGGGCTGAACTTTTCCGAGAGATCGTTAGGGATTTAACTCCGCCTTATTCAGTTCATGATGAACTCAATACGACTCGGAGGTTACCGCTCACCGGTGGGCATATGGGGTGCCACCAAGCCCTTTGCGTGCGCTTCTTTCCTCTCAACCAAGGCAAGGGCTGGGCTGGTATGCAGAACCATCTGCTGTGCATCAGTTGGCTCGGCAGGAACATCCTTCGCTGCTGGGGCTTTCTTGGGAAGCATCGATGATAGGGTTCGCTGCCCAGCCTCGACATATGCTGACTTGGTAGTATCCGGAACCTTTTTGCCCTTAGCTTGCTAGGAAGAAGTAACTGTAGTGGATTTCCCCTTAGAAGCTTCCGGAGTAGTTCCTCGCCGAGGCTGAGATGACTCGGACGAGGCGGAAGAACTTGGCACTGGAGCTCTTGTAGCTGAACTTGGAGCTGTTGTTGGTTTTCTTGGTGCCGGAACAAGTGCTGGAACAAGTGCTCATCTCGCTGGTACTAGAACTGCTGCTGGTGCTGGTGTTGAGATAGACTCGGTGGCTGCTGGTTGCGGCAATGCCGAAGTGGTGGACGCCGTCGCCTCGGCTGGACCGACCCCTCCCGCTCCGAGGTCACGTTCCTCTCGACGAGGTAGTGCGGAACCCGGAGCAGCCGCAGAACCCTCTAGAATAGGGCTCAGCGGGCGTGACTCGTCGTCATGAGGAGGAGAAGGGCCGGATCGAAGCGGTGAAGAGATGCTTGATCCGCTCTGAGGGACCTCCACCGGAGGTCTGAAGAAGAGAATAATGTCAGAAGAGAAATTGCCATGATGCAAGGAAAAGTGAGTTACGCAACGAAAAATGACTTACGCATCCGAGGTTTCGGCCTCCTTGGGTTTCCGAGCCCTCCGTGCCGGGGCTTTGCCTGCCCGCTTGGAGGCAGTCTTGTCTCCGGCCTTATTTTCCCTTTTTGTGGGCTGAGAAGGTTCAGAGGAAGAACTTGATGCGGTTCCGCGCTTCTTCTTCGACGCCACCGGAACCGGCTCGCCCGTAGCAAGTGGAGGATCCTCGTGGATATGCCCACCGGGGTTAGCTGATGCCGAAAAGGCAAAAGAAAGAGGGACAGCCTCAACAGGTTCAATCACGTCGACATCTGAGTCATCCTCATCATCGGGCCAATCTCTAAGAGAAGAGAATTTACCGCTGGGTCGTTTGGTAGCGTCGGTCATAGGGAGGAACATCTCCTGGTCCGGCTCCTCCTCATCCGGGATTTCTCAGTCCGGCGCCCACTTAAGGGTCGGATCCGTACAATCCTCAGGAGTTTGCTGAAGGAACAACTGAGAAAAAGCATGAAGAACAAAGTCAAAAATACAACAAAAACTGACACATATTTGATCCGAAATAAGTTTGCCCCGCGAAGCTTACCGCGGGGGGGAGCCTGTCACGATAGTAGTGCTCAATTCCCCACGTCCATTCGGCGGAGAAGTCCTGGTGGGTGGTGAAGAGAGCCTTAACCCGACGAAAAATCTCCGTGTTGCTCAACTCGAAGGAAGAGGTCCGGTTGGGGTCACGACCGAAACTCATGTGGCACAACTTGTGGGTGCGCTTCTAGAGGGGAGAGATTCGGTTGCGCACGAATGTGATCATAGCATCCTCGTTGCGCAATCCGAGTTTCTTCAGCTCCACGAACCTCTTGTTAACTTGGTTGGCCAGAGCTGTAGGCTTCTTGGGGACCTCCTCCCAGAATTCCGTGTCAGGTGGACCGGAGCATAGGGCAGCAACCGAATCAAATCTTCAGTGCCCTCATTCCGGACATAGAAGAAGGTCCGGGCCCATCCTTTGCAGGAGTCAAGCCCGGTAACCCGGGGGAAGACGGAAAGTCTCCAGGGCAAGATGGAGGCAGCTCCAAATTGGGTGAGCTGCTTATCCTCCGACTCTACTTGGATGTTGGGGATGACGTTGCGACGAAGGCCGAAAAACCGGATCCACAGCTCCTTTGTGGGCCATAGTCCGGTGTAGCCTTCGATCGTATAGACAAAGGCGGAGAGAGAGGTGATAGCGTTGGCTGGGAGATGGTGCGGCTGCAAGTGGTAGGTGCTAACCCAATCCCAGAAGAAATCGCTCACCGGCAGACCAAATCCCCGTTGGAAGTGGGACAGGAACACGACAAACTCACCCGGATTGGGTGAGGGGGCCAGTTCGGCGGAGGGGAGATGAGCAGCAACGCCGGCAGGAATGCGCCTGGTCCAGTAGAGCCAGTCAAGGTCATCTTGACAGACCCAGGATCCGGCCCACGCGCCACGGTCTGCCGCGGCGGCGTCCTCCTCCATTTCCTGCTCGGCGACGATGAGCTCCTCCTCCGTCATCTCGTATTCACTACCCTCGCTGGCGCTAGCGGCGGTGGGGATCTGAGGCCTGGATTGGCGAGGACCCGTGGCTAGGAAGTCACGCAGCGGTGGCTGCGACGCAGAGGCACGGGGAAAAGCACGGCGGCGGCGCTGCTGCTAGAAGCACTAGCGGCGGCGCGGTCGCTAGGAAGACGAAGGAGAAGGACAACAAGCAGAGGGGCACAGAAGTGGGAAAAACGCTAAGGGGTGCGCCCCTCCGCTACTTAACCACCCCCCTGAGAGGGTGAGTGGGATCGCGATGCGCCAACGAGCCACATGGTGTGGCTGTATATCGCACGCCTCAACCAATCGGAGAAGAGCCACACAGAGGGCCACAGAGCAGAAGCAATCCCGTGACGTGATGCACTGATGCGGTAAACGAGGAGGCAGGCGTGACGTGACCCACGCACAGTGATAACTGACAATTACTGCGGCGGTTACTGTGCAGGCCCTTAAAATAAGACAACGTGATGATTAGCCTCCGCGTGGGTTGGCATATGAGAGAAGGAAGCAAGCCCGGATCAAACCATGGTAACCATGGGATCCGAGCCAAAATGGTAACCCGACCAGCAAGTGAAAACTTGGAACGTGCGAAGGGAACGTAAATCCATATAACCCGCGATAAAGAGCTAACCCGGAAACAAACGTCCAAGGCTCGAACGTAGATGAACCTGATGTGGCCTTAGCGGCCAAGGTAGCTAAGACCGCACCAGCTTCGGGGACTAATGTTGGGGGGATACCCCCGGGTAGGGTCACTCCGGGGTATAAGGGCCGAGTTAGCCGAGGTTCGACAAGGTCAAAGCGGATGCTGGCCGGGTCACCTCAAGGCAGGCCGGATCACGGAGTAACCCGGACCAGGGGGGGGGGGTCGCCTAACATTGTCTCCTTCGACTTAAGGAGTAAGTCGGAAGTGCTTGTCTAACTTATATGCAGGAACAGGTGTGGCCGGATCTACTATGATCCGGGTCCCTGCTTAGCTTCTAGGAGAAGGAAGGAATCTCTCTGGTCAAAAAGAAGGTCCGGTACGCACTACATGAGCGAAGAAAGCAAGAGAAGGGCCACCGGGTCATGGCCGACAAGGGTGACGACGCCCATGTCGGCTGATGCAGGCGCCGCAGAGGCTTACGTCGCTAAAGCATGTATGACGCAGGGGAAAAGCACCCCGGTCGGGTTACCACTTTGAGAGGAGGCATATTCTTAGGAATATGCCTCCACGTATGCCCTAGGCAGGGACCGAGCCTCCCCTATATAAGGGGGACTAGGGTTCCAGTAGAAGGGGTTGAGTTCTTTGAGGCCATAGTGCTTTGGTTAAGGTTCTAGGGAAAAACAGTAGGCAAGAGTAAGAGAGCTCCTTCTTCCTCCTCTCGCCCATACAGCTCTAGGAGCACTTGTAATCTCGAAAGGAAAGCAATACAAACTTCTGTGTGGAGAATCACTCCACTATCCCTCCCTGGATTCCCCTAGCGTGTATTAGTCCCCACCTTTAGCCTATCCATGGCATCTGCCGTGACACCACCACGACAGTGATCATGCCTTCCGAACTCGCAGAGACAGACGTGCTATATCAGCACGTCTGTGACCTCGAGAGTCACATAGGCGCAGAAGAGGGAGGCTGCGCCCTTGTCAGGACTTGGCTGCGTTGTCGCGTCCAGCCTCTCCAGGCCAGGGCCCATCCCATGTTTCAATGGGGTGGCACTGATGATGCCACTCGCGTGTCTGCTGATGGCATGTCCGCGAGTGAGGTAGATAAGAGAGTGCGACTGGTCACGAAGTACACCCTCAAGGATGTGCTTCCGAACGAGCCAGTCGTTCCTCCTTTCGATGCTTCAAATCCCCCTCCTGAGGTACAGTTGTGCTACGTAGTAGCTTATTTTCTCGATTGCGTTTTCTGTTGCTTATCTATTATGTTTGCATGCAGGAGTGGGCGGTGTCGCCTTGTATGCCTCCCCTCCCTGAGGGGATTATTCCTCATGAAGCTTTCGAAGAGGACGAGTCTGAGTCGACTGTCCCTTCCGATGTGAAAGAGGAAGCCCCCGAGTCCGAGAGCCCGGATACTCGCAAGCGTTCGTGTAGCGGGGATTCCGACGCGTCGACTCCTTCAACTCTAGGAGACGCGGCTGTTGGCGCGGAGTCGCCAATTCCCGCTGTTCCTGTGAGGGCGGTGGCACCGTCTTCTCGCAAGAAGATGCGATTGCCCAAGGAGTCTTCGTCGGAGTCGGCGGAGGCCACGTTTGATCTTGACAAATTTGACTGGTAATTTTGTTAGTGCATTCATTCTTCTCTGTTTTCTTATTGCTGGCTTTGCCCTGGAGTTTGCCCTTTCTGAGTGCGGATTTTGTCCTGCAGTCAAGAGGCGGCGTCATCTTCTGGCGACGTCGAATTTTTGAAGGAATCGGGAGTCGCGACTTCAAGGGCCAAGGTGGAGGTCGAGCGCGCTCCTTCTCCGGCGGCGGCCCACTCCGGGCACAATTCTTTGAGCTCTCCTCACGTAGGGGAGCATCGAGTAGTTGCTCGGATGACGGTTCAGCAAACTTCTTCGGAGTCGCTGGAGGACCATGTAAGTATAGCTTTCCTGCTTTGTTAATGTGGTAGTCAATCGCCTTTTGTTGCCCTCTTTGATTCCTTGCTTTGTGCAACAGTTCCTTCTAAGGGAGGCCGCGCAAGTGGCGGAGGAGGTGATGGCGATGGGTCGCCAGCATGCAATGCTGGAGACGCGTCATCGCGTTGTCGGAAGTGGGTGTTCTATACTTATTCTTTTCGTCTTCTCTCTGTTTTGGTATAATCGACTGACAGCCAATTATTGACTGCCATGTAGCTGAGCATAAGGCTTTACTGTGCGATGTCACCACGTTGGAGAAGACGCTAGCCGCAGCTGTGAAGGGGCGCGACGAGGCAATCGCGGCTCGTGATGAAGCCCAGAAGCGCGAAGAGGATATGCGCGCCTCCTTTGCAGCCAGGGAGAAGTTGTTCGAAGAGCAACTATTCTCAGTCGCCAAGGCCCTCTCAGGTACCTTTACTGGTAAATATTTTATTGATGTTCTTCTCTTCCTCTGTAGTGCCGGTGGCACTAGAAGTTTGATCCATGTGTGTATTTTGGTGTAGATGCTGGTGGCTTGAGTTTTGATCCACAAGCCCTTTGTCGCGATGACGCTCTGGCGGGCGTGGTATCTACGGTCGAGGATCGTAGCGCCGCTGTCCAAGGCCAAGGCCACCCTGAGTCGCCTCCGGGAGGAGCTGATGCCGAAGGCGGAGCTGGTCGACAATGTGGAGGAGCTGGTGGAGTCGCTCTCTGGGGGCGTGCCAGCCACGTACAAGAACTCCCTCCGCGCAGCTGGCGCGACCATGTCGCTTGCCATGGTGCAAGCCCACGGAGTCGAAGTAGATCCTTCTGCGGTGTCGAAGACGATGCCTGTTGGCGCGGATGGTCAGCAGGTAGTATTCGCTCCTTTTGCGACTGCCTATGCCAAATATGGCCATTCCTTGATAAACACGGTTGCCAAGTATTTGGAGGAGCTCAATCGTGCAAAGAAGGCGGCGAAAATTTCGGCCTCAGGGGCCGGCGGAAAGTCAGTGGCATCTGATACTGCCACGGACTTGATGAAGCCCCCGAGGTCATCGAAGTCGAAGAAGCTAGCTGCCTCGTAGTTAGTTTCTTTGTAATAGTTGATGAATTGCTCTTTTGATTGGAGAACATGTCTATTGGCGAATGTGTTTGTAGATACTTTTATGCTGATCCTAAATGCATCTGTTACTTTTGACTTTTGAGTTGGTCGCCTTATTTGCCTCTGGCTTGATTTTTGGTAGGGTACATCAAGTGGTCCTGTGGGGGGAACCCCGGACTCGCCATCTCTTGAGGATACAATGGCACCACCATGCTCCAGGGTAGAGGAGCTTTCCTTGCTTTCACGACTTCGTGATCGCGTTAAGCAACTGGAGCGTGAGTTGCCCGTGATCCGTGGTAGCGCGGACGTGTGGAGGTCAAAGGCTGAAAAAGCCGCCGCCCGCGAGCAATATCTGCTTGGCGAGGTGACACAGCTAGGCGACCAGTTTAAGTGTTAGTTTGCTCATCCTCGTCTTTTCCTTTGTAGTTAATCGCAATGGTACGTTGTACTCATGTTGTTGATGCTGCTTCGTGTAGTTGTTAGCGCACGCCATCCGCAGGAGGAGAGGGATAGGATTGCCATCCGTCTTCATGATCTCACCCAGGAGCAACTACAGGAGAGTGGATACTTCTGGGTAGATCATGATCGTGCGACTGCGTTGGCGACCCTGCAGGATCGCGCCTCGCGAGTGCTGCTCTTTCTGAAGAAGTCGCAGTCGTGTTTGAAGAACATCTATCAGGCGATGTTCCCTCTGGATGATACTCCATCAAGCCTGCTGGCTCTCCTGACCAAATTTCAAGATATGTCCGCGGTTCACGAGTGCGTGAGGCAGCAGTTGGTGGCTGGTGCCAAGGCTGCCCTTTCCATGATGCGTTTGCACAAGCCTGACGTGGATGTCACCGCCATTGCCTCTGGGCCACCGGTGCCCACCAGTAGGATCTTCCTGGAACATGGTGCCGCATTATCAGGCGGTGGACCGTCCAGCCGAGGAGGTCGTCGACTTCTTCGAGGAACAGACTAATGTTCTTCTGTTGCAAGGGTAGCAAAATATGTATCCTGCACATAAGTGTACTAGTGTTGTAAAGCTCGTATACATTTGTAGATAATTTACTGTTGAATGTGTACAAATAGCTTTAAGCGTGGGGTGCGTTGCACTTTATGCGAGTCCTTTTCGTTAGCCTGGCCATCTTTGTATCGTTCCCTTGTCAACCTGTCAGGTGCGTTGCAACTGGGTTGAGTTTGTGTTAAGGGATTCGATTGATGTGCCAGCTACTCAGGATGTCGCATTATTGTTCGAAGAACATATGTGTATAGGGTGGCATAGCCCCCGAGTATGAAAATTGACAAAGTAAAGGAGAACACGGAGTTTTGGGGCACTTAGCTTTTATTTATTCGAAGAACAGTACGAAGTACAATGTGCGGCTAAGTAGCCTTGGCTGAATAGCCTTATTTACGATGCAAAAGTAAAGAAAAACGACTAAGGGTAGAAGCGTCGCAGTTGTGCGACGTTCCAAGGGTTGGAGTGTGCGACTCCTGTCTCTAAATCTTGAAGGCGATAGGCGCCACCTGGGATTACTTCTGTAATCACGTACGGTCCTTCCCAAGGGGACTCGAGCTTGAGATGCCCCTGTTGCTTCAGTCGCAGGACTAAGTCACCTTCGATGAAGGATCTGGGGCGAAGCCTTCTGCTATGGTAGTTGCGCAGGTTCTGCTGGTAGATCGTAGATCTTTCTGTGGCGATTTCTCTTGCTTCGTCAAGGAGGTCGACGGAGTCTTCAAGTCACGAGGATGACTCACCGCTCATTGAGGCGACTATGCGTGGCGCTTTGTACCGCATTCTGGGTAGTACTGCCTCTGCTCCGTGTACCATAAAGAATGGTGTGTAGCCGGTGGCGCTGTTTGGAGTTGTACGCAGGCTCTAGAGTACGGATTGTAGTTCGTTTGGCCAGCAGCCCGTGGCTTGTTCGAGTGGTCGGAGGAGTCGCTTCTTGATGCCGCCGCACAAGCCTGCTTGTTTTTCCACCGACCGTTGGTCTCAGGGGTGTGCTCTCGAGGCGAGCTGATGTTGATCCCCAGGTTCTCGCAGAATTCTTGGAACTCCTTGGATGTGAAGTTCGTTCCGTTGTCGGTGATGATGCTGTGCGGCATGCCGAAGTGGTAGACGATGGACTCGAAGAACTTGACTGCGCTGTGCCCTGATTGTTTGGTCACTGGCATGGCCTCAAATTTGTCGACTGCGACCAAGAGGTAGACATAGCCTCCTTGCGAGGACCTTGGAAGTTTGCCAACCATGTCGAGTCCCGACTGGGCGAAGGGCCAGGCCAGTGGAATAGGCCGTAGTTCTGCGCCTGGTGCGTGTGGCTTGCCCGCGAATCGCTGACAAGCGTTGCACTTTTGGACTATATCCTTGGCGTCGCGCATGGCCCTGGGCCAGTAAAATCCAGCTCGTAGAGCTTGGACAACGAGGGCACGACTCCTGGAATGGTGCCCGCAGGTCCCTTCATGGATGTCGAGGAGGACTGCTCTTCCATCGGCTAGGGAGACGCATCGTTGTAACATGCCTGTGATGCTGTGTTTATACAGCTCGCCGTTGATAATGGCGAATGCCTTGGAGCGTCGCGCGATGTGTCGTGCGTCTGTCGGGTCGTCCGATAGGCGCTTGCTGAGGAGGTACGTAATGTACGGCTGCGTCCAGGATTGTTCGATCATCATGACGCTCGTTGGTCCCTCGAGTCCTGTGTCGAACTCCAAGTCATCGAGTGTTATTGGCTCATTGGGTGGCGTAGCCCTCGAGTCCGTTGCTGTGCTTGTTTTCTTCTCTGCGGCCTTTGGCTTGATGGAGCATTCGCATATGCGCTCGAGAAATACCCTAGGTGGTATAGGTGCGCAGGTGGAGCCTATGTTGGCGAGTGCGTCCGCCTCCTCATTGCTTTCGCGACCTATGTGTCGCAACTCGCAACCATCGAAGTCTCCTTCAAGTGTGTCGTAGAGGTCGCGGTATGCGATCATATTGTCGTTCAGTGCGTCGCACTCGTGCATTGTTTGGTTGACGACCAGTTTGGAGTCGCCATATATGATTAGCCTCTTTGCGTCGCAGGCTTTTGACATTCTCATCCCGTGGAACAGGGCCTCGTATTCAGCCTCGTTGTTTGAGGCTGTGAACTGCATTCGCAGGACGTATTTCAGCTTGTCCCCTTGAGGCGATGTCAGTATGACACCTGCTCCTGCTCCATCTTTCCTCTTGGACCCATCGAAGTGCATTGTCCAGAGGTAGGACATGTCTGGCTTGTCCGGGAGTTGGTTTTCCATCCAATGTACGAGGAAGTCAGGGAGAACTTGCGACTTGATTGCACCGCGCTTTTCGTATGTGATGTCTCGTGGAGACAGTTCGATTTCCCAAAGCGCGACTCGCCCTTTGGCGTTAGGGTTATTGAGGATATGTCCCAATGGGGCGTCGTTGACTACCACGATTGGGTGTTCCTGGAAGTAATGGCGCAGTCGCCGGGCGGTCATAAAGACGCCGTACGCCAACTTCTGGTAGTGCGGGTACCGCTGTTTTGTTGGCGCGAGGACCTCGCTGAGGTAGTATACCGGGCATTGTACGCCGTGGACCTTGTTTTCCTCGGCCCGTTCGACGACGAGCACTATGCTAACCACTTGGTTGGTGGCCGAGATGTACAGCAGCAGTGGTTCCCTTTCTCGTGGAGTTACCAATACTGGCGAGGTGGATAGCAGGCGCTTGAGGTCCTCGAATGCTTCTTGCGCTTCATTGATCCACTCGAATTTGTCAGCTTTGCGGAGGAGCTGATAGAAGGGCAGCGCCTTTTCTCCCATTCGACTGATAAATCGACTGAGGGCCGCGATTCGTCCGGCTAGTTGTTGAACGCCTTTTATGTTCTTTGGCTTCTCCATGGCCAGTATGGCCTTTATCTTTATCGGGTTTGCCTCAATACCTCTCGCGGAGATGAGATACCCGAGCAGCTGCCCAGAGGGTACGTCGAAGGCGCATTTGTCCGGATTGAGCTTTATCCGGTAACGATCGAGATTGGCGAAGGTTTCGCGCAAGTCGTCGATTAGAGAGGCTTCTTCCTTGGTTTTGATTACTATGTCGTCGACATAGACTTGGATATTGCGACCTAGTTGCTCTTTGAGGCAAGCCTGCATGCACCGCTGGTACGTAGCTCCTGCGTTTTTTAGCCCGAAGGGCATTGTGTTGTAGCAGAACACGCCGAAGGGCATTGTAAACGCGGTCTTCTCCTGGTCCTCTTCCTTCATTCGAATCTGGTTATAGCCTGAGTAGGCATCGAGGAAGCAGAGGCGCTCGCACCCAGCGGTGGAGTCGATGATTTGATCGATCCATGGTAGCGGGAAGTGATCTTTTGGGAAGTGCTTGTTTAAAGAAGTGAAGTCCACACACATCTGTAGGATATCCGTGTCCTTTTTTGGTACCAGCACCGTATTGGCGAGCCAAGTGCTTTCCTTGATCTCGCGTATGAATTTGGCCTCGAGGAGTCTGTTGATCTCCATTCCGACTTCTTGTGCCCGTGGTTCGTAAATACCGATTGTTTGCTTGACTGGCCTTGCGTCGGGGTTGACGTTGAGTGCGTGCTCGGCGAATTCCCTGGGAACTCCTGGCATGTCCGCAGGACACCAGGCAAAAATTTCCCAGTGCTCACGGAGGAATTCGACGAGCGCGAGTTCCTATGCGGGACTCAAGTTGTTCGTGATGAGGGCCGTTTTGGCGGGATCTGATGGATGGACCTGCACCTTCTTTGTGTGCACATATGAGTCAAAGGAGAGGTCAGGTGAGCTTAGCCTACTCAAGGGGGCAGACTGTTGTCTGTCGTTTCCTTCAATCACGCGAGCTCCTTATGCATGCCGAAGGACTGGGAGATTCTGTTGAATTCCCTGTCGCGAATCGCCGACGCTCAAGCTCCTGCTGATCATGATGACGCTGCCGACCTGGCATTTTCATCCGCAGTAGGCGAGTGGGGTATCGCCATGAACCTAGCGAACGCGACGCGTGTCCAAGGATGCAAGTGGTATTGTGAGGGCTACGACGACCTCAAAGTCGGCGCGCTACTTGGAAGTTCCTTGCGTGCGAATATGACGTCGAGGTTGATTTTGCCCAGGGGGTATATGCCTTTCCCTGGGACGATGTCGTGGAACATTGTGTCCGATGCCTCCAAGCAGGTTAGAGGGATCCTCATTGCTCGCAAGGTACTCGCGAATATGAGGTTGATGCCACTTCCGCCATCCATGAAGACGCGACTCATGTCGAAGCCTCCAATTTGTGCCTCGAGTACGAGGGGGCAATGACCTGGGCGAGGTACTTGAGGCGTGGTCGCGCTTTGTCGAAGGTAATGCACGACTCACGCCACCGAGGTACTCGTGGTGGATGGTATGAGTGCATGGCCGTTAACTTGGCGAGTGATGGCCTTCGCACCCTATTGAGGCGCCTTTTGGATCATCATGGTACCCATGGCCCGTGGGTATGGTTCGCCTCCGTGGTGCTGGTCCGGTGCAGCTCCGCTCGGGGTGGCCTGTGGTGGTGGTGGTGCGCGCCATGTGCCACGGCGCTGGAGCGGCCGTAGCCTCTTTCGACTGCATTGCGGTTCATCTGAACCAATCCCTCATGTAGCTTGAGGAACTCGCGGTAGTCCTTGAGGAGGTGGCTGGACTTTCTCTTGCCATCATGCTTGTCGATGTAGAAGTGTACCGTGCATGGCCCGGACAGTTTGTCCTCGATGGAGGTCGCGGGTGCTTCATCGCGAGTGCGGCGTTGCCATACTTGCGTGGTTTTCCCGGAGTCGTGGTCCCCGTCGCTGCGGTATCTGCTGTTGCGGTTATCGTCGCGTCTATCGGCGTAGCCGGCGGCGACCATGTTGACGTCATCGCTATCGTCGTAAACGCGCATGCGACGCTTACTCCGGCGGTCGCGTCTTTGTTTGAGTTCTACCTCCTTGTCAGAGTGAACGCGGTTCTTCACCGAATCTTCTCCATCAGCCCACCGATTCGCGATCTCCATCAGGTGGTCTATGGTCTGGGGCTTTGAGCGGCCTAGCTCTTCCATGAGTTCCATGCGGCGGACACCACCGTTGAATGCATCAATCGCGCGGTCTTCCGAGATGTTCTCCGCAGAGTTCTTGAGGACCACCTTTGGATGTAGGAGCGCAACGATTCGCCAGGTCTTTGCTGGCAGCATCTCAGTTCTTCGATTGAGGCGGGCGCTTGTAATGCGTTCTTAAAGTTGCGCACGGTGTAGACCAGCTCATCCTAGCTGCGAATGGATCCGCGTGGAGGTTATTGAGCCATGCCCGGCGGCGTACCGTAGCTGCAGCATTGCATGGCGATTTGCCGCTTCCATGTAGTCTGACGGAGGAGATGTGATCCTCCAGCCAGATCTTGGGGTCCTGCAGACCGTCAAATTTCGGGTTCTCCGATGGGAGTTTGAACCCTTTAGGCATTCGCTTTTGCCTGATGGATCTGCTGAAGCATCTGGCGCCGCAGAGCTCCCCATCTTCTTCTTCCGGGTCAGTCAACCGAGCACGTCATTCCCTTGACTTGTCGATCTTGCGCTGCGTGAGTTCATCGCGTGCATCGTAGTCGCGATCGTGTCACCGTGAACGGCGGCGCCTAGACAGGTCGTGACTGTCATCGCTGGACGAGGGCGAGGAGTAGCGCTTTGCTAATGCTTTGCCCTTTTTCGGGTCTGGTACCGGTTCCTTGTCGAGGGCGGCCTCGATTAGCCCCAGGCCCGCGATCATAGATCGGTGCATGGCCGTTCGGGGATCTCCCGCCGGTGGCTGGTTATTGAGAAGGTACATGGTGGCCGCTGTCACCGCGGCTTGTGGTGTCCTGGGAACCACGTTGTCTCTCGTGTCGACTGTCATAGAGCCGAAGTCAAGGACTTTCTCGGCGTCTATGCGTTCTTGTTCGTGAGGTGAGCCATCCGCGATTGCCTTTTCCTGGCGAGGTGCTCGTTGCCTCTTGAGGAAGATCCTCCGTAGGAGGAGAGCCCAGCGCGACGAAGGCTCGACTCGTCCGCCGCCTTTTTACGTGCCTCAAGTTGCGCGATTGCTTGTTTTTGGCGCTTGAATTCCTCTTTTAGGAGCCAGTGGTAGCCCATCAGCAGTTCCTGCGGGGACCCGAAGGGTAGAGGTGCACCTCGTAGGGCTTCGCGGCAGCGTTTCCACTCTTGCTCGTTGAGCCTGATCACGACGCGTTCGCCAGTTTGCTCGTTGATTATGCTAGGAGGTTCGACTGCTCCTCCATTGCCACCGTTGCTGCTGTTGGCGGCGTTGGGCGGGTCGATGCCGTTGCCGGCGTTACCACCGTTGCCGCGATTGGGTGGATCGGTGCCGTTACCGGTGTTGCCACCGTTACCGCGGTTGGAGGAGGTGTCGCCCGCATTGATGACGGTGCACATGAAGTGATTTGGGAGGCTGTTGCTTCCACAACTTTCAGATCCGGAACCGTGGGTTCCATCTTCAGTGGCCAGATTGCTTAGATCGGAGTCGCGACTGCTGTCGTTGACCATGTTCCCAACTACCGTCGGAGCATTGAGCTCACTGAGGGTGCCGATCGATGGAGGGAACCATGATGCTGGGGCAATCGCTGGTGCCGTCGGCTGATCGGGCATGTGAAGTGTGCCCATCTGACCAACTTGGAAGCGGAAGCTCCCAATCGCCAGGCTGATTCCGTCGCCCACGGACTCGAAGGCCGGGCGAGTAGCCGGCGTGTGGACGGTGAAGTCGAAGGCGCCGAAAAGCTGGCGAATATCCACTGTTGCAGAGTTGTAGATCGCGTTTGATGGGGCCGAAGAAGCCGCAACATCAGCACTCCCAATTCCCACAGATGGCGCCAATTGACGAGGGTTTAACTCGTCAATGCCCATTGTTATGGACTTGGGTTTTGGAGAAGGAGGGAGCGCTAGAGACATCTATCGGCTAGCAAACAAGCACACAGGGGACAAAGGATTTACCCAGGTTCAGGCCTCGTAGAGGTCCCTACTCCTGATTGTCTGCTCGTGGAATTATCGAAGGAGTCGAAAGTTACAATGGTGCGCAGATGCAATCTGGCAAGGGTTGTGTAAACTAGGGTTGCGTGTGTCCTCCTCGTCGCCCCCTCCTAGCCTTTATATAGATAGGCTAGGTCTCGGGTAGCAGGTCGAGTCGGTTACAAGTTAGGGTTTTTCCCTTCAAACTTTCTATCTTTAACTTCTTCTTGTCCTTCAAGCAATCGAGAGTCCGTAGGTTACTCGAGTCCCTCCATCCGGCCCTTGGCGACACCGTGGGCCTGTATGTATTCGGACCGTATATACCAAGCTCGAGTACCTGTAGGGTATACCCATGTCACTGGGCCTTCCCGGATCTTCTTCTTCGCGCCTCCCGGTACCTTCTCCTCCGTGTTCTTCCTCCAATGAGTGAGGGACCCTCTCTCCCCATCTTTGGCTAGATGTGTTACTTGTTGGGTGGAACATTGTCTAGAAGGATGTTGTTTCTTGTAGAAATTGTAGTCTTGCAGTATCTCGGCCCGATCTACTTTTTTGCACTCACTCTAGGCGATTCTGATTTTTTTGCTAGGGCCAGATTATCCGCCCCTGGCCAGGCCGGATAATCCGGCCTGACAGAGTAAAAATTGGTTCAGTTTCATATGGATTTGTGCATTGAGTATGCTTGGACTTTGAACTATTTGCCTACTTTTTCTATATTCTCTCTTGGACTTGTGTGTATGCTTATTCCCATGCTATCCGCCTTGTTCGCTTCACAGGTGGTTCCAGCACTCCCAAGACCTACAAGCGCCGTCCTCGTGCTAAATACTTTCGGGACGACGGAAAGGGTAACTTAGTGGACGAGGTTGAGCTGAGGAGAAGGAAGAACGAGGAGAAGCACATGGCTGAACAGGCAAAGAGGGACAGGAAGGGTGTGTCCAAGAGGAAGGGCAAAGGTCCCAAGATTAACTATAAGAAGATGGATCATGTTACTTTCTCCTCCATTTGTCATCGTGATTTGTTTGATGAAGTGCCGCATGATACTGAGCTGGGTGACTCTCGTTTTTCGTGTGCTGAACAAAAGGGTATCTATGAAGGTATGTATGATCAGCAGAAGATTCGGCCTATGCATCCTCTGATTCTTGCTGAGGCCTTGGAGAAGCCTCACCTTGTTGATGCCATGTATGTGTCTAAGAGGATGGGGCTACACCATCTCATGGCCCTCCAATGCTCCTATGATTATGAGATTGTGAAGCAGTTCTTCTCCACCTTGGTCATTTTTGCGGTGATGAGCACCTCACCATGAAGTGGATGACTCGTGACAGGCCTATGCAAGCTGATTTCCGTGTTTTTGCTGAGGTTCTTGGTTATCCCTTTCTCCATAGGGACCGTGCTAGTGGTCACCGCATCATCACCCAACTCAAGCCCAATAAAGATGCAGTCCTCTCTCCATGCACCGATGACAATGGTATTGTGGGCACCCTTGCTGGTCTTTCTCCCATATATGCTAGCTTGGTGGGTCTCTTTCGTGATTCTATCACTCCAAGTGGAGGAAACAATGATAGTATCCGTGGTCACCTGGTTCAGCTTCTTGCCTTCTCTCCTGAGGTGGCGTCCTGTGAGGATGAGTCCGTGTCATACAAGCTGGATGTGATGGACTTTATTTACCATGAGTTGATCGATGCCATGTTCAACAGGCTTTCCATCCCATATGCTCCATACATCATGATGCTGATCAGGCACTTGCTCCCCACTGAAGAGTTCAACATTGATGTTGTGCACAAGGCGAAGAAGATCTACACCATGGTTAGGAAGACCTCTCACCCCTCCTCTGCTACTGAGGGTCTCATGAGGGATGCTCGTGCTCATAGGCCTCCAGTGCCTCCTATTGCTCGTGAGATCAAGCAGCTGAATTGGTTCCAGCAGAACATTCTTTGCATGGGCGTGGACACTCGCAAGGGACAATATGAGGCTTACAAGCAGCGGCATGAGATGGCTCACACTCAGCAGGTCATTCTTCACCATGCGTTCGGTGCTTCGGGCGATCCTCCTGCTCCTACTACTCCCACACCATATGCTAGGTGGAACTCTTCCTCTGGGCTTAACTATGGAGAGCTGGAGCGTCGCCTGTTTCCTTCCACGGCCACTGCTGATGATGATGAGGATGACACCGAGGATCTTGAGGATGAGGACAAGGACGGGAACGAGGACAAGGACGAGGATGAGGACTACGAGTGATCTCTTGGGGCGTTAGCATCACTCTTCTTCCTTTTGGCATCTCGATGCCAAAGGGGTAGAAGTAGTTCTATTAGGTCTCCGAGGATTTGCATGGGTCAGGCACAAGTATTTGCACTTTAGTTTTCCGTCTTTTTCCTCGCTTGTGCCCATTCAGTGTTGAACTTTTATGTGTGTTTTGTGCCGTATGAGACTATGTTTGTGTGGCTCTAGATTTATCTTGTGGACTACTCATATGGAGTCATCTATCATTATGGCTATATTGGATATCTATATCGAGGGAGGCGCTCGCTATGGCTATCATTGGATATTCTTATAATGTTTTGAGGACGCATCTATCTCCCTACCGGTGGTATGAGCTTTTCGCATATGTTTCAATGAAATAGACTTATACCCTCTTGTGTGTATTTGTAATCAAATGCAATTTTTAGGATGCACACATTGAGGGGGAGTCTTATTCATTCATTAAATATTGTTGTCTTGAGAACTATCTTGCAAATCCTAGTATTGTCATCTAACACCAAAAAGGGGGAGATTGAAAGAATATTTCATGGTTCCCTGTGTTTTGAGTGTTAGATAACAATACCGTGGAAGTTTTCTCATGTGTGCTAAGTGTGTAGGGAATGATATTGTGTTTGGGGGGCGGATTATCCGGCTCTTGGCAGATAATCCAGCCTAACTCATTTGACAAAGGCAGGCAAGGCGCGACACTCTGACTGGGTTCAGATTTTCTCCCGGAAAATCCGAACAGGGGCGGATTTTCTTCCCCTGGCCGGATAATCTGGCCCTCGCCTTGGGCCGGATAATCCGGCCCCCAGAAGACGATCAAAGGCAGGCAAGGCGCTACGCTCTGACTGGGTTCAGATTTTCTCCCGGAAAATCTGAACAGGGGCGGATTTTCTTCCCCTGACTGGATAATCTGGCCCTCACCTTGGGCAGGATAATCCGGCCCCAGGAGACGATCAAGGGCAGGCTCGACGCGTCGCTCTGTCTGGGGCGGTTTTTGTGCCGGATAATCCAAGTTTGGGGCGGAATTTTCCCCAGGCCGGATAATCCGTCCCTCACTTGGGCCGGATAATCCGCCGCCCAAAGGCTCCAACAGCTCAGTTGGGGCAGGGGGTATAAAAGCCCCTTCATCCCCTCCATTCAGATCTCTTGATTCATTTGAAAAAGACAAGACCTGTTGCAAGTGCTCTCTCTAGATCTCCTACTTCAACCACCCGAAGGCTTCGATCTTTGGTGGAATTGAAGGAGGAGACAACCTACATCGTCATCACGAATCAAGAGCATCAAATCCTCTCCATTCACTTGGAGAAATCCCCGATCTAGTATTCTCGTTAATATCTAGATCTTGTCTTTTGTTATTGATAACTTGTTCTTGTGGCAGATTGTTGTCATTACGGGAGCCTCCAATTTGGTTGTGGGGTTGTGCCCCGCTAGTTGTGTAAAGACGTCGGTTTCCGCCTCGAAGGGTTCCTATAGTGGAAAGGTGGATCAGACCTTTGGTGGCGGATTCCATCGGAGAATAGGGTGAGGCCTATTGTGGCGTGGTGATCTTAGTACCACCCACCCCTCCAACGTAGATGTACTTTCCTTAACATGGAAGGAACTGCGGTAAAACAAATCCTGTGTCTCCGCGTGCTCCACTATGGTTTACTCATTCCTCTATATCACTCGCCTTTACTCGCTAGTAGTTAGGTTTGCATATAGGGAAATTCTTCATAATAGCTTATCTAGAGAATTTACCTTTTGTGTCAAGCCTAAAATTGAAAAAGCATTAAAATTTGAAGTAGCACCTATTCACCTCCCCCTAGGTGCCCATACGATCCATTTCGTACGCGATGCTGGAAAAGGGGGCACAAATAGGAGGAAAGGATGTTCCTCAAGATGCTAGAAGAGGAGGCACACATAAGAAAAACTGACGAAGTAAGTATACAGGATACCGAGGAATTAACTAAGGAGGATATTCTAACCATGTTTGCACATTGCAATGTGATAGACCTACACACCTAAGCTTCACATTTCGATGAAGGGAAGGTAAAGGTTAAAAAAGTTGGTAAACCTATTCTTCCTTGTACTTTTGGTGGAACTTCTTAATTATGGCCTCTGTGACATTGGAACAGCTGTTAACGTAATTCCCTTTAATTTTTATTCAAAAATCCAAAATGAACTAACCCCGACTGAATTAGAGAATACTAACATGACTATAATACTTGAAGATAAGACACTTAGAGTTCCTATGGGAATAATTAGAGATGTTCCAATCTACATTGGACCATATAAATATCCCATTGATTTTGTGCTTATTGATATGCCTACTGATGTTTATTGTCCAATTATTTTTGGAAGAACCTTCTTAAATACCACAGCAGAAAATATTGATTGTAAGAGACAAACTGTATCTCTCAAGTTTGGTGAAGAGAAAATGGACTTTCACTTCTCTAAATTTGACCATAAGGCGGCTATCGAAGATTTAGATGATTATGAGTATGAACAAGAAGGGGAAGGTAATCTCTAGTCTAGCTTCAGTAGTCATTGAGATGCCTGACGATGATCTAGCAAGGAGCTTAGTCAACAATAATAATATTCTTCAAGACATAGAAAAATTGGAAATGGACGATTATCTTGACTCCACACCTGAGGTGGATCCCGAGATAAATCAAAAATATGAAGAACCTATAAGAAAAGGAGATGAGGCACCTCCACCTCCTACTCTGAAAACTTTATCCAAGGATCTAAACTATAGGTTTCTTGATGAAACTAATAAATTTCCTGTTATTATAAGTTCTAACCTTGTAGAAAAGAGGAGAAAAATTTAATGATGGTTCTCTGGATGCATAAGAATGCTCTTGGGTATTTGAGGAGCGATTTGAAAGGGATCAGTCCCTCGATAGCCACCCATAGAATATTTAAGGAAGAAGGAGTCCAGCTGGTTGCAGACTTCTAGAGGCGACTCAAACCTCACATGAAAGAAGAGGTAAGGAAGGAAATAATACGTTTATTAGATGCAGCAATTATCTATCATATGAAGGAGAGTGAGTGGGTAAGTCATGTTCATTGTGTTCCCAAGAAAGGTGGATTTACTGATGTTGAAAATGAACACAATGAGATGATACATACTAGAACCTGTGTTGGTCACAGGATGTGTATTAACTATAGAAAACTTAATAAAGAAACTAGAAAGGATCATTATCCTTTGTCGTTTATAAATCAAACTTTAGAAAGGCTTGCTATGCACTCTCATTTTTGCTACTTATACGGTTATTCCAGTTTTTCTCAAATTGTTGTTCACCCTGATGACCAACTTAAAACAACCTTTATCTGTGCTTATGGTCTATACGCCTATCGTTGTATGCCTTTTAGTCTTTGCAATGCCCCTGCCAACTTCCAAAGGTGTATGACTGCTATATTTGTCGATTATGTTGAAAGTATTATGGAAGTATTCATGGATGACTTCTCTATTTATGGAACTTCCTTTAATCATTGTCTCCATAACCTTCATAAAGTTTTGCAAAGATGTGAAGATACTTAGTATTGAATTGGGAAAATGTCATTTTATGGTTCAAGAAGGTATAGTGCTTGGTTACAAAATCTCAGGTAAGGGTATAGAAGTTGATAAAGCAAAGGTTGAAGCAATAGAAAGGCTCCCCCCCTCCTTGAGATGTAAAAGGTATAAGGAGTTTCTTAGGCCATGTTGGATTTTATAGAAGATTCATTAAGAACTTCTCCTAGACTGCTAGACCTTTAACTAACCTTCTTCAAAAGGATGTTGTTCTTAATTTTGATGAAAATTGTCTCACCGCTTTCAATATATTAAAACAAGCCCTTCTTGAAGCTCCCATTATAAAACCACCTAATTGGAAGAAACCTTTTGATCTATTCTATGAGGCTAGCCATGAATTTGTGTGAGCAATACTTTGCCAGTATGATGGTGATTACCTTAGTATCATTCATCATGCTAGTCGCACCTTAAATGGCACCCAAAAGAATTACCCTATGATAGAAAAAGAATTTTCCGTTGTGGTTTTCTCCTATGACAAGTTTAGATCTTATATTATTGACTCTAAGGTAAGAGTGCATACTGATCATGTTGGCTTAAAAGAGATTCTTGAAAGGACTGACATTAATCCAATAATGATCCATTGGATTTTACTATTGCAAGAATTTGATTTACAGATTTTTTGAAGAAAACAAGAACAGGAGGAGGCATCCATGGACATTGAGGAGGTTGATCCACCTAGGGTAGTGTCATCCATTTCCACACCCTCGGGAACTGCAATTCCTAAAAGGAAATTTTCGATTTCTCTTTGCAATGGTTGTGGCGATTTTCTACAACCAACCTTGTTCAAAAGGAAAACGAAAAAGCTGATCCAAGAATTAAAAGAAGGAGAAGGTACCCAAATAAACTCATCGCCCCTCGATGAGCAAGATATTTGATATCTTGAAAACATCTTTGTTCTGGATGGTTATCTGCCATTTCTTTTTGCATATTCGTTTTCCTTTTGTTTTTATGAGTTCATTACCGGTCTTGCAAGGTCGGTACGGGCAGGCGGTACAGCCGACTCCGCCCGTACCACTGGTCGTTAAGGCGGTAGTGACCTTCGACGCATTTCCCACATATCGGTACAACCACGTGATGGCTCGGTGTTGATGTGGAGATCATTGGGGAACCCCAAGAGGAAGGTATGATGAGCACAATAGCAAGTTTCCCTCAGTTATGAAACCAAGGTTTAATCGAACCAGTAGGAGCAAGGAAACACCCCAAAGGTGTTGCTAGCTGAGCCTTGGCAGGGCGCACTACCGGTGCTAGTAGCAACGTGGAGACCTGCACAACACAACCACAGAACTATGTCCCTAACTTGCGATGAGGTTGTCAATCTCACCGGTTTTGCTAAAAACAAAGGATTAAGTGTATTGAATGGAAGGAAGTAATAGTTTGCAGAAAGTAAACACAAAGCAGTAAACAGTTTGTAGATTGTATGTAAAAGAAAGGACCGGTATCCATAGTTCACTAGAGGTGGCTCTCCTTAAGATAGAAAACATGCTGGGTGAACAAATTACAGCGGGGCAATTAACAAACATCGAGAAAGCAAACAAGCATATACTAATCATCTTGACTCCTTTGGAACTTGATTGGGCATTACAACATTATACATAGACCGCCATCCAACTGCATCTATGACTAATAATCCACCTTCACGTTATCATCCGAACCCCCTCCAGTATTAAGTTGCAAGCAACAGATTATTGCTTTACGAATTGTGTGTAATGTAAACAATATGATTGTTCTATGAACAAAGGATTATTGTTTTCTCCCTAGTAGCAACGGCACATCTAGTACCTTAAAGATTTCTGTCACTTCCCCAGATTACCAGAGGCATGAACCCACTATCGAGCATAAATACTAACTCTTGGAGTTGCTAGCATCTACTTGGCCAAGATAGCTACTAACAACGGAAAGCATGCAAGATCACAAATAACAAAGACATGATAGAATCAATAATCAATCTGAAATAGCATCTCAATATCCATCGGATCCCCGCAAACACAACATGCAGAATTACAAATAGATGATCTTGGTCATGAATGGAGCTCACAAGATCTAGACATGAAAGCACAAAGGAGGAGAACCAGCCATCTAGCTACTACATGGACCCGTAGTCCAGAGATGAACTACTCACGCATCACACCGGAGGCTTGCATGATGATGAAGAAGGCCTCCAGGGTGAATTCCCCTCTCCGACAGGGTGCCGGGAAGAGCTTCAGATCCCTCCCGATCTAGGGATGGAGATGACGGCGGCTACAGACTCTTTCGTGGATTTTTGATCGGGTCCTTAGGGTTTTCGTCCCGAGGGCAATATATAGGCGGAAGGAGAGGCCGAGTGAGTGTTGGGGTCGGCCAGACCACCCCCTAGCGTGGGCCAGGCCTGGCCGCACGGCCAGGTGGTGTGGCCGCCCCCCAGCCCTTCTCCGTCTCGTATTCTAGCATCAGATGTCTTCTAGAAAAATAGGCACTTTGGCTTTTGTCCCGTCCAATTCTGAGAATATTCATTTTCTGACTTTCCTGGAACCAAAAACAGCAGAAAACAGGCAGCTGGCACTATGGCTCTTGTTAATAGGTTAGTCCAAGAAATCATATGAAAAGTACTCCAAAGTGTGGACAAAATACAAGAAAGTAGATAAAACCAAGCATGGAACATCAAAAATTATAGATACATTTGCAATGTATCAACATCCTCAAGCTTAACTCCTGCTCGTCCTCGAGTAGGTAAGTGATAAAAAGAAAGAATAATTTTTGAGGTGACATGCACCATCATAAACTTGATCAAAGTACTTGTAAAACATTCAAAGCTGGGATCATAGTACTTCAATCATAACATGAAAGACAAAGTTCTAGCAATAATACAAAGAAACTATGATGCAACATGAAAAGGCACAAACAAAAGATTCATGAATAACAATGCTTTGCAAGACATTTGTTTGTTTCACATAAAGAAAACATAGCATAATAGTATTCAGCTTGTCCCTCATAGATTAGCAAATATAAATGCATAGGACAGCTTCAAAGTTCATAAGGGTGACTAGATACAAATAGTTTAAAACAAGCAATATCAAGTTATGCATCAATCAACTAGTCTTGGGACAATGCACATAGAACTAAGAATGGCCACTATGCTCTCAAAGTAAGTGCATAAAGGTAGAAGGTGGAGACTCAATATAATGGTGGAAGAAAGGCCTTCATAGAAGGAAGTAGGGATACAAGTTTCATAAAGAGCTTCCAAAAATTATGGTACTTATAGATTTTAGCTCTCATTGTCCCTATCATAAGCATCTCGAAGGTGGTTAAGGTTAAAGTGACACAACTAAGAGGATATGCTTGACAAGTTATAAACCGAAATCGCATGCCCCTTACTTACGAAGACCGAACCTCATGCTACTCAACTTTAGTCACAATTAAGCTCTTGTCATTGTAAGTACATATGTATCATAAAGAACTGCCAACGGGGTACCCCTTGCACATGATACAGGAGCTATCCCATAATCAAAATGACAAGGCAAGCAGACAATGAGCATCTCAAATGATCTTTTATTTGCTATTTGCATAGGTTTTTATTGAGGATGCTTCATAGAGTGCTCATTATGGTGATGCTGCAAGTTTCCACCATGATTAGGCATGGATTAGGCTAGCGGCCCAGGCGTTTCTCTAACACACATACAAACTACATGATCTTACAAGTTCCACTTTTATTTCACACCGTCGGGATCCATAAGCAAAAGAACATGATATCAACGGGGTACAAAGTACAAGTGCAATGTTGAAAGCATTCCCCATGATACATGGTTCTGCTAATTTCAACTTATAAAGCGCAAGCATATACGCAACAAAGAAGGACCCAATGGTTCGAGTTTATTAGATGCAAAAAAGTAAAGTGTGCCATTAAGTTCGTGAGAGCTTTAATCACTAGTTTTCTCATAACAAGTTTAATTTGGAAGATAAACAAAAGCATGAATATACTTGGAATAGCGTATGCGAATAGGTAGGTATGGTGGACTCTTTGGAATAACTTGGTTTAAGGAGTTGGATGCATGAGTGGAACTCATACTTGGTTGTGGAGGCTAGCAAAAGACTGGGAGCGACCAACTAAGAGAGCAATAATGGCCATAATCATGCAGAGCGACAAAACATCATTGATCAAAGCATATAGTGATACTACAAGTTGAAAACTAAAGGATCATAAAGGTCATGGTGACTTGAGATAGTCATAACATGGTGTGAGCATGTGCCAAGTCAACCTAAATAAAGCATCAAAGGAGAATACCACTATACTATGCTTTAATATGCTAAAACAACGCATGATTCATCCAAGGCACATTAAGCAATCTCAATTGTTTATAACAAGTCATGCTACAACAAAGAATACTAAGCATAAATCCAAAACAATATCAAGCATGGCATGAAAAAGCATAGGCCACAGTCAAAAACAAACTCTCTTTACCACTTAAGCATGAACTTTCCTACTCTTTTCCAAACCAAACCAAACTATTTGAAAACCAATGTATGAAAGAGGGGGTCCAACCAATTTATTCAGCAAAATAAGCAAACAAAGAAACAAAAAACGAAAACCAAAATAAAAAAGAAGACGCTCCAAGAACAACACAACTGTGCATGAAACAATAAAAATGAAGCGTTTGGAAGAAACCTAGGATTTTTATTGATGAAGAGGGGGATGCCTTGGGCATCCCCAAGCTTTGACGCTTGTACTTATTGGATATTTCTTGGGGTGACACGCGTGGCATCCCCAAGCTTGAGCTTTAGTCCATCCTTCATCTCATTACTCATTCCTTCCATACACCTAAATTTTTTCCTTCATACAAAACTTCACACAATCTTTATTAGCAACATTAGTGCACTCAAGATAATAGGTCTTAAGGTTCAGTTATAACACCAATAAACTTCCATTAGAACACTAGCTACTGAAGCACTTCCCTCAAAAAGCTCAATTCCCCAAAAGAACTTAAAAAGGAACCAGCAAGAAGCAAATGTAGAAAATAGCAGAAATCTGTCAAAACAGACCAGCAGGTAAAGACGAATTTTTCCAAAGACCTTCTGTTGCTCAAATCAAAAAGTGTTAAACTAAAGAAAGTTAGATAACAACCTGGGGCAGAAGCACAAAAATTCATGCTTCAAAAGGACATACAGAGATTTTACACGAATTTTTACGGTGAAGAACAGAAATCTGTTTCGGGACAGCAACTTTACCAACCATTACTTCTCTCTCATTAGAGGTTACTCTTGGCATAAAAAGAAAATAAAAAAGGATAAGGAGCGGTTATTGCTGAAGTAATAACTTCCAAGACTCATCTAAAACTTTTGGGTTATCTCCCAATAAGTACTTTTCTTTAACGCCTTTAAGTTAGGCATAAGAATTTTGATGATGCTCACATAAGAAATATGGATTGAAGTAAAAGAGAGCATCAAGAAGCAAATTCAAAACACATTTAAGTATAACCCACTTCCTATGCATAGGAATCTTTTACGTAAATAAATTCCCAAAGAACAAAATGACAGGCATAGGAAGATAAAACGAGGGTAACTTCAAATCTTTCAGCAAATAGGGAGGTGTTTTTGTGCCATGAAAACTTTCACAACCATATTTTCCTCTCTCATAATAATTTTCAGTATCCTCATGAATAAAATCAATAATATAACTATCACATAAAGCATGCTTTTCATGATATACAAACACTAGAGCTTTATTATAAACATTTTCAAAAGAATCCTCAGGAACATAACATTCATCCTCCTTTGGTAAGCATGGAGGACAATCAAATAATGTAAGGGGT
Source organism: Avena insularis (assembly GCA_023614405.1). NCBI lineage: Eukaryota > Viridiplantae > Streptophyta > Magnoliopsida > Poales > Poaceae > Avena > Avena insularis. The sequence goes on from CM042694.1 coordinate 206,966,233, forward strand.
AAACAGTTACTCTCATTAGAAGGTAGGCATGGGTAGATCCATTCTTCCTCCTCTAGATCATCACTCTCCTCCTCTTTTTCATCCAATGGGCTTCCAGTTTCAGCAATTTCTTCTTCCATAGTCTCCTGCAAGGAATTAATCTCTTCCATTGGTGGAGAGCATCTATTAAGATATTCAAGAATATAGCCATTTTCTTCCTTGTAATTATCAAAGCACAATTTAAGTATATCATAAAACTCATATTTATAAGGTGCGTCATCAATATTTTCAATCAAATAAGAAAGTTCGAATGCACCCTTCCAAGAAATAAATTCTTCAATTTGTTCCACATCATAAAAGTCATAATTTCCCTTAACATAAGAAGATATGGTAACATTATCATTATACTCACATTGAAAAGGGAGGTGTTTATACCTCCTACAACAACAAGATTTATCAAAGCAATAAGTAACATTATAAGTAGAGCACACATTTCTAGCAATGGTATCCAATTTATTAAATTGTTCCCATAAGTGTTTCCCTTTTTGTGACAGGCGGTGACGAGGGTTTAACTCATCAATGCCCATTGTTATGGACTTGGGTTTTGGAGAAGGAGGGAGCGCTGGAGACATCTATAGGCTAGCAAACAAGCACACAGGGGACTCAAAGTTTTACCCAGGTTCAGGCCTCGCAGAGGTCCCTACTCCTACTTGTCTGCTCGTGGAATTATTGAGGGAATCGAAGATTACAATGGTGCGCAGATGCAATGTGGCGAAGGTTGTGGAAACTAGGGTTGCATGTGTCCTCCTCGCCGCCCCCTCCTAGCCTTTATATAGATAGGCAAGGTCCCGGGTAGCAGGTCGAGTCGGTTACAGTTTAGGGTTTCCCCTTTTGAACTTTCTATCTTGAGCTTATTCTTGTTCTTCAAGCAACCGAGAGTCCATAAGTTACTCGAGTCCTCTGTTTGGGCCTTGGCGACACCGTGGGCTCCCGCTGTATTCAGGCCGTATATACCAAGCTCGAGTATCTGTAGGGTATACCCATGTCAGTAGCCCCCGAGTGTACAGTGGAATCACAGATTCGTCTGGAGACTTTATGAAGTCTTTCGAGTATGTTTTTCGACTGCTATGATTATGTCATAGGGATTATTGATGTGCGTGCCTGATTTAACCGATGCATCGGTATCATTTAACTACCTTAGGGTAAAACAACACCATCTACTTGAATTCGAGTCCCTAGACTCGAATCCGAAAAAGTGCTGGTGTAATTCGACTCAAGCCGTGGAGGTCTTACAGGAGTCGAATTCTAGTATATGGGTGTGAGCACTCGACATGTCCATCAAGGCATGTTCATTGTACCTGTTGGCACGGATATATTTCTAGTAGTGCGCAGGAAATGCGTTGCCAGGCCTTATTCAGGCCTTATCTTCATGCTGCAAGCGTGGCATCCAAAATTTGTCATCACGGAGACGATTCAGGTGACCCAGGATACACAGTCTCTTTGCAGGGAAAATTCTTGAGGCGGTGTCGCCATAAGCTTCGAGTGTGGATGCAGTATGTTGTACAAATAATCATAGGGTGCGCGACCAGCGCTCCCTATGGGAGCACCCCCGAGTGCCTGGTTGAGTCGAAGACTCAGGCATGGACTAAAAGAACTTTGCGACTGCTGTCATCTTTTGTTGCTTGTTTCAGTCAAATTTTTCTCCGGCGCTCCCTATGGGAGTAACCCATGTCCATAGTCCAATCGCGGATTCGAGTGATTGGGTATGCTTTTGAATGTCCATGTTCCTGCATAAGAGAAAAGGAAAAATTGTAGGGTGCGTGACCAGTGCTCCCTATGGGAGTAGCCCCCGAGTGCTTGGTGGAGTCGAAGACTCGAGCAAGGACTAAAGTAATCGAAGTTTTCTGCTGCGTAATGTTTGATGACGTTAGTGCTGACGATGCAATGACCTCCGTTACCCGCGTGAGCGAGTTTGACGGGACGTGACGAGCGGTGGGTCCCATCTCCTGACTCTGATTTGACCGAGCATGCGTAATCTCTGTTTTAACTATGCCTCCTCGATTTCCGCACGTAATGGGGGTAGTGGGGGACGGTTCGCGCTTCAGGTCCTCCACGTGTCGAGCATGATGAACGCCACGTGTCTGATAGGGTTTTTCTTAGCCGTTGGATTGCATCTTCCAGGGGTTAAGTAGCGATGTGCCGACGGTAATTTTCACATCTACTTATTTTCTGCCTTTGCCTCCATCGCCATTGCCGATGCTCCTCTACTTCTTTGCGCTCTTCTCTTTCGTGGCGCTGGACCAGCTTCGCGTATTTCCCAGCTACTTCCTCTGGTCAAACCGCCGCCGCGGAATGGGGAAGAAGGGAGGTGCCACGGCCGGTTTCGCTGCTGTCGCGGTTGCTATGAAGAAGAAGGGTGGCTCCGCCGCTGCGGGCACCAGCACTGCCGCTGCCGGTGAAAAGAAAGGCACGGGCACTCACGTCACCAATGGTGCGTGGAGCGCATCCGTGATAAAGTCTTCAGAGCTTCGTATTCTTTGCCAGGATGGAGTTTTTGTCTTCCGTAGTCGCGGACGCGCGCGTCCCTGGCAGCAAGGTAATCCCCTCTCCTCATGCTGGCTTTCAGGTGATGTTCCTAGTGTTCATCATCCACGATCTCTCATTTCCCCTGCATCCTTTCTTTAGGGGCCTTCTCTGTTTTTACGGGCTTCAGCTCCATCAGCTGTCCCCAAACTCCATCCTCCATGTAGCTTGCTACATTACTCTCTGCGAGTGCTGGCTCGGAATCGAGCCGCACTTCGGTCTCTTCAAGCGCCTCTTTAAGTTGAAGCGACAATCGGCGTCTCACTCCGTAGTCTATGATGTAGGCGGCTGCGGTATCCACGTCGACCCCTCCGTCACGTACTTCGACATCAAGCAGATGATGTCCGTCCAAGGGTGGAGGGACAAGTGGTTCTACGTCCGTGACCAAAAGGCTGATGGAGACCACTACGGACTCGCGCCCTTCGACCCTGCGACGCCGTGCAAGAGGATGCGCTCCTGGAAGAACGTAGTGATGCCCGACGAGTCCGCGGAGACAAATGTGTTGTACGAGCGCGTCTGCGACCTCAAGAGTCGCATGGGTAAGGAAGAGGGAGGCTGCGCCCTTGTTCGCACGTGGCTGCACCATCGCGTTCAGCCCCTGCTAGCCAGAGTCCACCATATGTTCTAGTGGGCTGGCGCAGACGATGTCACTCGTGTATCTGCCGATGGCATTTCCACGAGTGAGGTAGATAAGAGGGTGCGACTGGTCACCAAGTACACTGTCAAGGATGTGCTCCCCGATGAACCAGACATTCCTCCGTTCGATGCTGCTAACCCTCCTCCTGAGGTACAATTGTGCTATGTAGTAGCTTTGCTTTGTCGACTGTTTTTTTGTTGTTGCATCATTTTTTACTAAGTTGTTTTCTGTATGCAGGATTGGGCGGTGTCACCTTGTATGCCCCCTCTTCCCGAGGGGGTTATCCCTCGTGAAGCCTTGGAAGAGGACTAATGGCTCAATGCACGGCGCCTAGAAAATTGCTTGATGGCGGTGTTGATGTAGAGCTTGTTGGGAACCCCAAGAGGAAGGTATGATGAGCACAGCAGCAAGTTTCCTTCAATTATGAAACCAAGGTTTAATCGAGCTAGTAGGAGCAAGGAAACACCTCAAAGGTGTTACTAGCTGAGCTTTGGCAGGGCGCACTACCGGTGCTAGTAGCAACGTGGAGACCTGCACAACACAACCACAAAACTTTGTCCCCAACTTGCGATGAGGTTGTCAATCTCACCATGTTTTGCAAAAACAAAGGATTAAATGTATCGAATGGAAAGAAGTAAAAGTTTGCAGAAAGTAAACACAAAACAGTAAATAGTTGTAGATTGTATGTAAAGAAAAGGACCGGGATCCATAATTCACTAGAAGTGGCTCTCCTTAGATAGATAACATGCTGGGTGAACAAATTACAGTGGGGCAATTGACAAACACCGATAAAGCAATACATGCATATACTAATCATCTTGACTCCTTTGAGACTTGATTGGGCATTATAACATAATACATAGACCGCCATCCAACTGCATCTATGACTAATAATCCACCTTCACGTTATCATCCGATAGGCGCCACCTGGGATTACTTCTGTAATCACGTATGGTCCCTCCCAAGGGGACTCGATATTGAGATGCCCTTATTGTTTCAGTCGCAGGACGAGTTCGCCTTTGACGAAGGACCTGGGGCGTAGCCTCCTGCTGTGGTAGTTGCGCAGGTTCTGTTGGTAGATCGTTGATCTTTCCGCGGCGATTTCCCTTGCCTCGTCAAGGAGGTTGACGGAGTCTTCGAGTGCAAGAGTTGACTCCTGCTCGCTGTAAGCGACCACGCATGGTGCTTTGTATCGCACTTCGGCGGATAGGACTACTTCAGCCCCGTGCACCATGAAGAACGGGGTGTACCCTGTGGCGCTGTTTGGAGTTGTGCGTAGGCTCCAGAGTACTGATTGCAGCTCGTCTGGCCAGTAGCCTGCGGCCTGTTCGAGTGGTTTGAGGAGTCGCTTCTTGATGCCACCACAGACAAGCCCGTTAGCTTTTTCAACCTGTCCGTTGGTCTGTGGATGTGCTACGGAGGCATAACTGATGTTGATCCCCAGATTCTCGCAGAATTCCTGGAACTCCTTGGATGTGAAGTTTGTCCCATTGTCTATGATGATGCTATGTGGCACTCCGAAGCGGTAAACGATGGACTCGAAGAACTTGACTACGGTGTAGCCTGACTGATTAGTCACTGGCATGGCCTCTATCTACTTGGTGAATTTGTCGACTGCGACCAAGAGGTAAACGTAGCCTCCACGTGAGGACCTTGGGAGTTTGCCGACCATGTCGAGCCCCCATTGTGCAAAGGGCCAGGCCAATGGAATTGGTCGGAGCTCTGCGCCGGGTGCGTGCGGCTTGTCCGCGAATCTCTGGCAAGCGTTGCATTTTTGGACGATGTCCTTGGCGTCCCGCATGGCCGTAGGCCAGTAGAATCCAGCTCGTAGAGCTTTGGCGACGAGGGCGCGACTGCCAACGTGGTGCCTGCAGGTCCCTTTATGGATGTTGAGGAGAACATCTCTTCCATCGGCCATGGAGACGCATTGTTGGAGTACGCCTGTGATGCTGCGCTTGTATAGTTTGCCGTTGATAATAGGGAATGCCTTGGACCGCCGTGTGATGTGTCAGGCGTCAGTCAGATCGTCCGGTAACCTCTTGCTGAGGAGGTACGTCATGTATGGTTGGGTCCAAGATGTCTCGATCATCATGACGCTCATTGGATCCTCGAGTCCTGTGTCCAGCTCCAGGTCATCGAGTGCCATTGGCTCATTGGGCGGCGCAGCCCCCGAGTCCATTGTTGTGCTTGTTTTCTTCTCTGCAGCCTTTGGCTTGATGGAGCATTCGCAGATGCGCTCGAGAAATACCCCAGGTGGTATGGGGCGCAGGTAGAGCCTATGTTGGTGAGTGTGTCCGCCTCTTCGTTGCTTTCGCGGCCTATGTGTCGCAGCTCGCAACCGTCAAAGTCCCCTTCAAGTGTGTCGTAGAGGTCGCGGTAGGCGACCTTGTTGTCATTCAGTGCATCGCACTCGTGCATTGTCTGGTTGACGACCAGCTTGGAGTCGCCATATATTATGAGAATCTTGGCGCCGTAGGCTTTTGCCATCCTCATCCCGTGCAGTAGGGCCTCGTATTCAGCTTCGTTGTTGGAGGCGGTGAATTGCATTCGTAGGATATATTTCAGCTTGTCTCCCTGGGGTGATGTCAGTATGACACCTGCGCCGGCCCCGTCCTTTTGCTTGGAACCATCGAAGTGCATTGTCCAGAGGTAGGACATGTCTGGTTTTCCAGGGAGCTGGTTCTCCATCCAGTGCACGAGGAAGTCAGGGAGAACTTGCGACTTGATTGCGTCGTGTTTTTCATATGTAATGTCTCGTGGAGACAGTTCGATTCCCCAAAGTGCGACTCGTTCGGTGGCGTCGGGATTGTTGAGGATGTGCCCAAGCGGGGCGTCGTTGACTACCATGATTGGATGCTCCTAGAAGTAGTGGCACAGTTACCGGGCCGTCATGAAGACGCCATATGCCAGTTTCTGGTAGTGCGGGTACCGCTATTTTGTTGGCGTAAGTACCGCTGAGGTAGTAGACTGGGCGCTGTACTCCGTGGACCTTGTTTTCCTCGGCTCGTTCGACTATGAGCACTGTGCTGACCACCTGGTTGGTGGTGGAGATGTACAACAACAATGGTTCCCTTTCGTGTGGGGTTACCAGTACTGGCGAGGTGGATAGTAGGCGCTTGAGGTCTTCGAGTGCTTCCTGCGCCTCATTGGTCCACTCGAACTTGTCAGCTTTGCGGAGGAGTTGGTAGAAGGGCAGTGCCTTTTCGCCCATCCGACTGATGAATCAACTGAGCGCCATGATTCGTTCGGCCAGTTGCTGGACACCTCTTATGTTCTTCGACTTTTCCATGGCCAGTATGGCTTTTATTTTCTTCGGGTTCGCCTCGATCCCTCTCGCGGAGATAAGATACCCGAGTAGTTGCCCAGATGGTACGCCGAAGGCGCATTTGTCCGGATTGAGCTTGATCCGGTAGCAGTCGAGGTTGGCGAAGGTTTCGGGCAAATCGTCGATTAGTGAGGCTTCCTCTTTGGTCTTAATTACTATGTCGTCAACATAGACTTGAATGTTGCGACCAAGTTGGTTCTTGAGGCAATCTTGCATGCACCGCTGGTAGGTGGCTCCTGCATTCTTTAGCCCGAAGGGCATTGTGTTGTAGCAGAACACACCAAAGGGCGTTGTGAACGTTGTTTTTTCTTGATCTTCCTCCTTCATTCGAATCTGGTTATAGCCTGAGTAGGCATCGAGGAAGTAGAGGCGCTCGCATCCCGCGGTGGAGTTGATGATCTGGTCGATTCGCGGTAGCGGGAAGTGGTCCTTTGGACAGTGCTTATTCAAAGAGGTGAAGTCCACGCACATCCACAGGATATCCGTGTCCTTTGTTGGTACTAGCACCGTGTTGGCGAGCCAAGTGCTTTCCTTGATCTCGCGTATAAATTTGGCGCCGAGGAGTCTGTTGATCTCCATTCCAACTGCCTTTGCCCTTGGTTCAGACAATCGCCGAATTTTTTGTTTGATTGGCCTTGCGTCTGGGTTGACATTGATTGCATGCTCGGCGAATTCCCTGGGAACTTCTGGCATGTCCGCTGGACACCAGGCGAAGATTTCCCAGTGGTCACGGAGGAATTCGACGAGCGCGAGTTCCTATGCGGGACTCAAGATGTTGGCGATGAGGGACGTCTTGGCGGGATCAGATGGGTGGACCTGAACTTTCTTTGTGTGCACCGATGAGTCAAAAGATAGGTCGGGTGAACTTGGCCGGCTCAGGGGAGGCAGCCTATTGTCTGTTGACTCCTTTAGTCTCGCGAGTTCTTCCTACATGCCGAAGGACTGGGAGATTCTGTTGAATTCCCTGTCGCAACTGTCGGATCTCTCGAAGCTCCTGTTGACTGTGATGACACCATTAGGGCATGGCATCTTCATCTGCAGATAGGCGTAGTGTGGCACTGCCATGAACCTAGCGAACACGACACGTCCAAGGATGCAGTGGTACTGCGAGGGCCAGTCAACGACCTCGAAGTCGATGCGCTCGCGCCGAAAGTTTTTCGGCGTGCCGAAGATGACGTCAAGGTTGATTTTGCCAAGGGGATACACGCCCTTGCCTGGGACGATGCCGTGGAATGTTGTGTCTGAGGCTCCTAAGAAAGTCAGAGGGATCCTCATTGCTCGCAAGGTACTCGCGAATATAAGATTGATGCCGCTTCCGCCGTCCATGAAGACGCGGCTCATGTCAAAGCCTCCGATTTGCGCCTCGAGTACGAGGGGACAATGGCCTGGACGAGGTACTTGGGGCGGATGGTCACGCTTGTCGAAGGTGATGCAGGACTCGCTTCCGCTGAGGTACTCAGTGGTAGATGGTGGCGAGTTTGTGGCCAAGTTGACTTGGCGAGTGATGGCCTTCTACATCCGATTCGAGGGGCGTCCCTTTTGGATCATCATGGTACCCATGGCCCATGGGTATGGTTCGTCTCCGTGGTGCTGGTCCGGTGCAGCTGCATTTGGGGGTGGCCCAAGCGGTGGTGGCGGAGCTCCATGTGCCACGGCGCCTGGGGTGGCTCCATAGCCCCTTTCGACTGTGTTGCGATTCATCCGAGCCAGTCCCTCATGCAGCTTGAGGAACTCGTGGCAATCCTTGAGGAGGTGGATGGACTTTTTTTTCCGTCGTGTTTGTCAATGTAGAAGTGCACAGTGCATGGCCCGGACAGCTTGTCCTCGATGGATGTTGCAGGTGCCTCATCACGATTGCGGCGCTACCATACTTGCGTGGTTTTCCCGGAGTCGTGGTATCCACAACTACGGTAGCCGCTATTGCGGTTGTCGTCGCGTCAGTCGGCGTAGCCGACTGCGACCATGTTGACGTCGTCACGGTCATCGTAGATGCGCATGCGGCGTTTGCTTCGGCAGTCGCGTCTACGCTCGACTTCTGCCTCGTCATCAGAGTGAACGCGATTTTTCACCGAATCTTCTCCATCTGCCCAGCGATTCACGATTTCCATCAAGTGGTCGATGGTTTTGGGCTTCGAGCGGCCCAGCTCCTCCTTGAGCTCTATGCAACGTACGCCGCTGTTGAATGCGTCAATCGCGCGATCCTCCGAGATGTTCTCTGCGGAGTTCTTGATGATGGACCACCTATGGATGTAAGAGCGTAGCGACTCGCCTGACCTTTGCTGGCAACATCTCAGCTCTTTGATTGATGCAAGCCATTTGTATGTGCCTTTGAAGTTGCGTACGAAGCTGTAAACCAGCTCTTCCCAACTGCGAATGGATCCGCGTGGGAGGTTGTTGAGCCATGCTCGGGCGGCGCCCTGCAGCTGTAGATGCAGGCATTGGATGGCCGTGCTTCGACTCCTGCCATGGAGCCTGACGGAGGAGATGTGGTCTTCCAACCAGATTTTCGGGTCCTGCAGGCCGTCAAACTTCGGGTTCTCCGATGGGAGCTCAAACCCCTTGGGCATTCGCTTTTGCCTGATGGCCCTGCTGAAGCATCTAGCACCACAGAGCTCCACATCTTTGTCTTCTGAGTCAGTCGACCGAGCACGTCGTGCCCTTGATTTGTCAATCTTGCGCTGCGTGAGGTCATCGCGTGCATCATAGTCGTGATCGTGTCGCTATGAACGGCGACGTCGAGACAGATCGTGACTATCATCGCTAGATGAGGGCGAGGAATAGCGTTTTGCCAAAGCCTTGCCTTTCTTCGGCTCTGACACTGGTTTTTTGTCGAGGGCGGCCTCGATTAACCCCAAGCCTACGATCGTAGATCGGTGCATGGCAGCTCGAGGGTCTCCAGCTGGCGGCTGGTTGCTAAGGAGGTACATGGTGGCCGCCGTTACCGCGGGTTGCAGCATTTTCGGGAGCATGTTGCCGCGCATATCCACCGTCATGGAGCCGAAGTGAAGGACTTTAGCAGCTTCCACACGTTCTTGTTTGGTAAGGTGGGCGAGTCAAGATCGTCTCTTGTTGGCGATGTACTCGTTGCACCTGGAGGAGGATCCTCCGTGGGAGGAGAGCCCAGCACGTCGAAGGGTCGACTCATCTGCCGCCTTTTTGCGTGCCTCGAGTTGCACGATTGTTTGCACTTGACGCTTGAATTCCTCCTTCAGGAGCCAATGGTAGCTCATTAGCAGCTCTTGCGGGGAGCCAAAGGGTAGAGGGTTACCCCGTAGGGCATCACGGTAGCGAGCCCACTCGAGTTCATTGAGCCTGATCACGACGCGTTCGCTAGTCTGCTCATTTATTATGGTTGGAGGCTTGACTGCTCCCCCATTGTTGACGGGGGCACCGTTTGGCGATGGTCCGCCATTTGGCAGTGGTCCGCCGTTGGGTATGTGTCAACACCCGGATTTTTAATCCCAAATGCCCGTTATGCCATACCTCGCAATCCCAGGATTACCATTTTTGCGAGACATAACGGATTGGATATCATAGTACATCATCCATTACAAACCATACATAAGGTTTTACACAAATAAGGATCTCATGATCCAGTCTTTAATACAACAAGCGGAAATAAGCGATAAGCGTGGCGGTGGGGTCCATCTTGAGGGCACAGTAATCTTGACGAAGGCAGATAGTCCTAGTTATCATAGTAAATCCTGCTGACCATCATCTTGATAATCTCCTTCATAGTCTGGCCATGATAATAGCCAGGGACAAAAGCCATGAGTACTCTTTAAGTACTCGCAAACTACTACTAGCAAGGGTTATGATTCTAATTTAAAGTACTGAATTGAAAGAATAACTATCAAGTTAAGTTCGAAACCTAAGCTAAGTTCTGAAGCAAGAAAAGAATAAATAAAAGTCTAGAATCACTTAAGTTGGGAAGCTATTTTCATCTACACAACCCTGTTGGGGTCAAGTCAAGGTTCATCATTCATTTCAAGTTATTTAGAAAAACATCTGACAACGAAACAGTATGGCCATTCCAACTGTCCATAACATGACGCGGCTATTGAATAGTTTGACACTGCAGAGGTGGTACACTTTCACCACAAGATTCGATACATACATCGGGGATAACCCTGAATCATCATACTTAGTATGCAGATAATCAAACATAACCTTCCCTTTACACACCCTAGTACAAGCACCTCTCCTATGAGCATGGCCTCCCAACCATGACCATCAGTCATCTTGGGCACTGCATAGGTGGACAACATTGAGAGGTAGCCTGAGCTCAAACCTCTCCCGTGAGGGAACTAATACTAATGCATATAAATTTCCAGCTAAGCCTTACCCAATTCAGGTAATGTGGTTGTACGGTAAATTTGGAATGGTATCGCATCCAAATCCAACCATCAATTTTATAAAAAGGGTTAAGGCTCATGCCTCATCATTTTCATCATCATAAACCAATTGTGTTTCTCAACACATGTCAAAACATCTCAATAGAATGACTCATCATTCCAAGGTTTTCATAACTCATTTTCACCAAGTGTTCCCATCTAAAATGACTCAAGTTTGATCTATTCTAAAACACTAGGTTAAGAGTGTTCACTAAGGTGTAAAGGTGGGATCAATCTCATGCCATAGAATGACATCTAAGGATTTCTAATTAGATCAAGTTTTATACTCTTTATGCTACCTTCAAAATTAATTAAAGAACTTTGTGTAAACTAAGGGGGTGTGAGCAAAGTATGCTTAAGGCATCTTTACTAAACTATCTAGTTTTATTCTAGCTTGCTACAATAGCTTACTAAAGCATGTTTGCAAGGGTTAGCTTGCCACTAATAGCTTGCCTTGGTTGGTGCAGTGGTTGAAGTTTTCTTCTTCTTCTTCTTGGTAGAACTCCTCCTCCTCGAAGGCTTGGTCGGTACTAGCGTCTAGAAATACATAGGGAGTGCACAATCACCAAACAATACTTAACTTAGGCTAAGTAGTATTCTAAACCACACAATTGATGATCTATTATCATCCCAAACATCACAAGTTTTAATTCAATAGTTTCAGCCTTTTTATTTTGGAAAAGTAATTTCTACTCATTGAAATATTAACTACACTTTAATATTCACCACCAAAATATGGGATCATGTGGACACATGTCCTCACCACATATTCTAACATGTGGGAATGAGATTTAAAGGTTGGATCAATATTACTTTGGTTTAAGTTTATTATTTAATGATTTAAAGTGACTAGAAATGCCTATATAGCATTATTTTGGTACTAGTCCAAAGTCACTGCCTGTAAACCTTAATATTATTACATATTTAGATAGATATGATGAAATGTGATTTTTGAGAGTTGGAATCAACTCAAAAGCTAACTTGGTTGATTTTACAAAAATGTTTCAAGTTGCAAAAGCTTATGTATTCTTATTTTTATTAGGAGAAATCTATAACTCTAAATGAATTAAATCCAACGGGCTTGGATAGAGCATTTCAATACCTTTCAGACAAAATTAGTTTCATGTAATTTGGATTTGTCAAACTCCCAGAATTGAATTTTGAAACACTGGACAGAAACTATAATCTAACTAAAAAGAAAAACCTAGATTTGAATCTCACGGCTTGCGGGAAAGGAATGGGCCGGCCCGGTGGTCGCTATTGAAATGCGATTAGAGGCTAGATCTACGGTGAGGGTAAATCGTCGACGACAGACGGTGCCGTGAGCTCGAACCCTAGCGGCTCGGTGGTGGTCTAATGGGGGCGTACCAGGGCTCCAGCGGGGTCGGCGATGCGGTCTAACAAAGTGGAAGACGACGGCGAGGCGAGGCGTGGTCGCGGTGGAGCTTGGGGTGGCCGGAATCAACGGCACCCTTCTTCTCCAGAGGCGGCGGCTCCGGCTCCAATTCCAGCGAGCTGCTGCTCCACTTGCTCCGGCGAGGGGTGGGTGAGGTTAAGAGAGGTGAGGGGAGTGGAATGGTGTGAGTCTTTGGTGCTGGGAGGGCTCTTTATAGGCTCGACGGTGAGACCGAAGCGGATGGGCGGTCGACGGTGGCGACATGGCTGGGCCGAGCTAAGCGGCATGGCTGGGATGGCGATCGATGGGCGGTCCCTGGCGGTGCTCTAGCGCTTCAATGCGGCCGTGAGGCGGTGGCATGCGGTCGGGGTGAGGTGGCGCTCTGCTTGGCAAGCGGCTGTGTCCACGGGCGGTGGCTGTGGGGCTTTAGGCGTGACGGAGGTGTCTGGGGTGTTCTCTAGGTCGGGCGCGCGGGCGGTGGTGTGCTGGTGTCAAGTGGTGGCTTGTGGCAGGCGATCTGGCGCTCTGGGCGTGGCGTCGGCATGGTCGGCAGGCTCGGCGTGGTTTCTCCTCGGTGGTCCACGGCTGCTCTTGGCTCGGGCAAGGGAGAGAGGGGCGGTGCGGCGTTGGCTACCTCCTAGACATGGCGAGGGAAGGGGGAGTGGTCTGCTGCGGCGGTTGCAAGGTTGGCTGGCAAGGGTGGTGCTCGGCATGGCATGGCATTGCCACTAGGGCATAGGGGATGGGCTGCAATTGGCATGGTTTGATCAAAAGGGGGACAGAGAGATTAAATGGAGATCAAATGGGGGCAAAACCCTGTTCCAAACAGTGAGCTAGGATTAGGGGTATGATTACACGCCAAGTGTTTGATGAAATGGCATAAGAGAAAAAGTTTTGAATTTTGAGTTCAAAAATTTTGAGTGATCTCCACTAGTGCTAGGTAGTCTCTGGTTGCAAGGGTTTTGAAAATGGAGCTCAAATACATGGTTTTTGAAATAGGGGTGATCTATGCATATGCATTACATTCAATTTTGAACTGCCATTTAAAATAGTTTCCAGAATGTTTTTAGAAGATCAAAAGGTGGGCCTTGGTACCTCATTATGTGTACTAGCAAGGGGTGCAAAGATCAAGAATTGTTTCTGTTAAGAATTGAGTACTAGGAATAGCCAAAGTAGGCATGAGAGTTAAATTTGTCCAAATGACCATTCCTTCATTTTAATTCTTTTTTATTTGATTTTCTTTAGGAAAAGTTTGGGAAGGATGTAGATGATGTTTAAATCACCTAAGAAACATTTTAGAAGCAAAGGATCACACAATCATGGCAATTCAAAACAACTCCTATTTTAAATACACACATATATGAATGCTTTCATTTTAAATATGGAAAAGTTTTAATTAATCCTAGATTTGGATGATTTGATCTTTGATAAACTTGGATTGAAGTTTTTGGGATGTTACAAACCTTCCCCCCTTAAATAAAATGTCGTCCCGAGATTTACAAGAAAACTAGGAACTAAAGAGATCTGGGAACTCTGTCCTAATGTAATCCTCGTGCTCCCAAGTGGCTTCCTCCTCGGTATGGTTGCTCCACTGAATCTTGAGAAACTTGATACTCCTGGTCCTGGTGGTTCTGTAGGCTTCTTCTAAGATACGAATGGGCACTTCCCGATAGGTCAGGTCATTGTTGATTTCCTGCCTGTGATCGATATTCTTGAAAACTTCAGTCTTCTCGCACTTCCAAGCATTTGAAGTAACGATATGGAACACATTGTGGATGGCTGACATCTCTTCGTGTTCTAGTTGATACGATACTTCTCTCGGTGATTCGAATCTTGAAAGGTCCGATATATCTGGAGCTAACTTTCCCTTAGGACTAAAGCGTTGAGTTCCCTTCAATGGTGAAACCTTGAGATATCTGAAATCTCCGACATTGAAAGTCAGGTCTCCTTCTCTTGTCAAGATAGCTCTTACATGCGGATTGGGCAGTCTTGAGGTGCTCACAAACTTTGTGAACTTTCTCTTCTGCTTCTTGGAGAATGTCGGGTCCAAAGATCTGACTCTCTCCTACTTGTGACCAATTCAAAGGGGTACGACACTTTCTTCCGTATAGGAATTCAAAGGGTGCCATCTGCAAACTAGCTTGATAACTGTTGTTATATGAGAATTCTGCGAAGGGTAGGCAGTCTTCCCATTTTGATCTGTATTCCAACACACAAGCTCTAAGCATATCCTCCAAGATCTGGTTGACTCTCTCTGTTTGTCCATCGGTTTGCGGGTGATAAGCGGTACTGAAATTCAACTTGGTTCCTAAACCTTCCTGAACTTTCTGCCAAAATCTTGAAGTAAACTGAGTCCCCCGATCTGATACGATGGTCTTGGGGGTTCCATGCAGACTAACAATTCTAGCAATGTACAGCTCTGCTAGTTTTGCACTCGGGTAGGTTGTCTTGACTGGTATGAAGTGGGCTACCTTGGATAGTCTATCAACTATGACCCAGATTGAGTCATTTCCCCTACTAGAAGTAGGTAAACCGGTGATAAAATCCATTCCAACGGAATCCCATTTCCATTCCGGAATCTGCAATGGTTGCAACAATCCTGCAGGTCTCTGATGCTCTGCCTTGACTCTTTGACAAATGTCACATTGGCTATGTAGCTTCGATCTCTCTCTCTTCATCTTGTGCCACCAAAATTGCTCTTTCAAATCCTGATACATCTTTGTTCCTCCGGGGTGGATAGAATAAAGAGTATCATGAGCTTCCTTCATGATAATTTCCTCCAGCTCCGAATCTGCTGGTACACAGATACGTCCTTTATACCACAGTACACCTTCTTCGTCTTCGGTGAATCCAGGTACTTTGCCTGTACCAATATGACGTTTGATTCCGTCGATACTTTCATTCCCCTTCTGGGCTTCCTTGATTTGGCTAATCAACATGGGTTGAAGTTCAATGCTAGCTAGGAATCCTTTGTTAACTAACTCAGTCCTGAACTGCTCCAACTCCTCATACAAACTTGGTTGCTTCTCTTTGATCATGGTGTTAAGCCTACACGGCAATCTGCTAAGAGCATCCGCTACCACATTGGCTTTGCCGGGGTGATAGTGAATGTCAAGGTCATAATCCTTGATTAACTCTATCCGTCTTCTTTGCCTCATATTCAACTCCTTCTTGGTGAAGATATACTTCAAGCTCTTATGATCTGAGTAAATCTCACAGCGATTACCCATCAAATAATGACGCCATGTCTTCAACGCTAGAACCACCGCTGCTAGCTCAAGATCATGGGTCGGATAGTTCTGCTCATGCTGCTTCAGTTGTCGAGACAGATACACAATGACTTTGCCTTCTTGCATCAATACACATCCTAGACCAATCTTGGATGCATCACAATACACATCAAACGGCTTCTGGATATCTGGCATGATCAAAATTGGGGCTGATATCAATCTCTTCTTCAGCTCCTGGAAACTGGCTTCACACTTGTCTATCCATTCAAACTTCTTGTCCTTCTTCAATAATTGGGTCATTGGTCGGGCTATGCTCGAGAATCCTTCTACGAATTTGCGGTAATATCCCGCTAATCCGAGAAATGAACGAACTTGGGTTTGATTGGTTGGGGCTTCCCATTCTTCGACATCTTTGATCTTGCTGGGATCAACAGAGACTCCTCCGGCAGACACAATATGTCCTAGAAATCCTACTTCTTTCAGCCAAAACTCACACTTGCTGAACTTGGCATATAACTGATGCTCTCTCAGGGTTTCTAGGATGATTCTCAGATGTTTCTCATGCTCTTCTTCTAACTTGGAGTAGATAAGGATGTCGTTGATAAACACAACTACAAACTTATCTAAGAAATTCATAAAGATCTTATTCATGAGATTCATGAAATAAGCAGGGGCATTGGTTAATCCAAAAGACATAACGGTATACTCGTATAAACCATAGCGAGTAGTAAAGGCGGTCTTCAGAATATCCGTTGCACGAATCTTAAGTTGGTGATAACCAGTCCTAAGATCAATCTTTGAGAATACCTGAGCTCCAGTCAACTGATCAAATAGATCCTCTATCTTTGGAAAGGGGTACTTGTTCTTGATGGTGACATCATTCAACTTTCTGTAGTCTATACACAGACGGTTGCCTCCATCTTTCTTGTCGACGAATAACACTGGTGATCTCCATGGCGATGCACTTGGCTGAATCAAGCATGTTACTAACATGGCATCCAACTGCTTTTTCAGTTCTACTAACTCTGAGGGGTTCATGGTATAGGGTCTCTAGGCTATAGGTCCGGTTCCGGGGATTAGTTCGATAATGAACTCTATATCCGTATCCAGGGGCATACCTAGCAATTCATCTGGGAATACGTCAGGGTATTCACAGACTACTCTGACTTGGTCAATGGTAGGCAGGGTTACACTTTTGTTGCATTTGAATTGACGGGGTAAGGTTTCAGAGATATGTTCTACTATTATTCCAGAACTACTGGTCATGGTGATGGCTTTCTTAGCACAGTCTATCAGTCCTTTATGCCTTGACATCCAGTCCATACCTAGTACTACTTCCAAACCTTTGGTTCCAAGTACAATTAGGTTGGCATAAAAATCTATCCCATGTATTCTGATAGGTACAGCTTTGCAAATTTTTCTAGCTTTTGTAGTTGAACCGGGGATTTGAACTATCATGACATGCTTCAGGTTGGTTGGGAGAATCTTACTAGTGCATACAAATTCTTCGGTGACAAATGAATGCGATGCTCCAGAATCAAACAATACTCTTGCTAAAACTGAGTTGACAGAAAACATACCCAGCACTACATCTGGTGCTTCCTAAGCTTCTTCTGCGTTCATGTGGAAGAGACGACCATTGCGGTTGTGCAGGTTCCCTGGGGCAAATCTCCTGCCTGGTTGAACACGACGCTGCTGCTGAGCTGGGGCATTCACAGGGGCATTGGCGGCAGTCTTCTTGGGACACTCATTGGAGTAGTGACCCTTCACTCCACACTCGAAACAAGTGATCTGGGACTTGTCCTTGACTGAAACAGGTACAGCATTGCTGCCAGTTCTGGGGGCAGTGTTGTTGTTGTTGCTCTTGGGAGGGGCACGGTTGAAGTTGTTGGCGTTGCCGGAGTTGTGATTCTTTCCTCCGGGCTTCACATTTCCTCTGTTACGGTTGGGGTAGCTTGGGCGAGAATTTGGGGGTCGGTTGTTCCTTGGTGCATATCCTAGTGAGGGGTTAGGACGGTACTTCTGGTGACTACTGGATCCAGACTGCTACATCATACGACACTTGCGGTTGTCGTTTGCCTGGTTAATCTTCCCTTCCATCTGAATGGCAGAGTCGACTAGCTCTTCAAGATCACGAAGCGGATGTTGATACGATCTGCATCTCATCATGTAGTCCATTTAAGAATCTCTCTTTCTTCTTGGCCTCCGTGTTGATTTCATCCGGTGCATATCTAGCAAGTGACAAGAATTTGTCACGGTACTCTACTACAGTCAATCTTCCTTGCTTCAGTTCACGGAATTCATCTCTCATCCTGTTGACAAGACCTTGCGGCACGTGGGTGCGGCTGAACATGACCTTGAATGCTTCCCAGGTCATCACCTGGCCATAGTTCATGTTGCAGACGCTATTCCACCAAGCTCTTGCATCTCCCGCCAGATAGTGAGTGGCGAAGAGAACTTTCTCATTCTCATCAACTCCTGCAACTTCTAGGTTGTTTTCCATGGTCTGTAACCAGTCATCAGCATCTAATGGGTTTTCAGATTGGTTGAAGATTGGGGGATTGGTGTTCTGAAATTTTTTGAGTTTAGATCCATGGTGATCCTGATTTCCATGTCCTTGGTTGTTGAGAGCCATTTGGGCGATCTGCTGCAATGTTGCTAAGTTGGCTTGACGTTCGGCCCTGCTTGCTTCACGGTCCGCGATGAGATTCTGCAAGATCTGCAGCATTGGGTCCTGCGATGAGCTGCTCCCTCCTTGGTTTCCACGAGTCATCTGAAGATTGAGATAGATATAGGGGTAAGAGGGAAATTCTAAGGTTCATGGTTGTGGGTTTTCAAAGCTACAACTTTGAGTTAGACTCTATTTTTTCAACTAACTTCATTCTCATTCATGCAAGCAAGCACACGATACAACACACCCCACAACAATCAAAGGGAAAACAGATGGTTTGAAGAACCATTCTGCAAACTACGACACAATGAGATGATACATCTCATGCTACGACAGTGCTCTAGTGCATCTACTCATCGTCGATGAAGTCGGAGTCTTCATCATCAGTGTAGAAGTCCACAGCATCCTCTGCCAGAAAATCATCATCGTTGCTGAGGTACGAATCCATATCTCCCTGGATGTCTTCTCCTTCATCATCTTCTTCCTTGGCGGCAAGCTGAGCTTCCTACTCCTTGACGGTCTTCTCGAGGTCGGCCACCTTCTTGCAAAGACGGGCGATGGTGCGATCCTTCTTTGCACGCTGGCGACAAAGAGACTGGCGATCTTGGACGAGCAGTGTGAAAGTCTGGGCCTTCTGGTCGGCAATTGCACGGTTCTGGTTGGCTAACTCTCTGGCATTGTCCAGTTCCTGCTGTCGGTCATGAAGCAAGAAGTCAAGGTTCTCCACTTGGCGCCTCAACTCTGGGTGACTTGGCATCTCCATCGGCATTCCCATGAAGTCACGTCTTGCATAGTGGGCAAACGGGTTCCTTGAATCTTGTTGACGCTGAGGGCACATAGACGTGCGAGGGCTTCATGCATTGCCCTGGCTAATCCATCTAGCCAGTTGTTCTCTCTCACAGAGAACTGAATTCTCCCGAAAGTTGGTGCTTCAATGCTTCCTCGAAGATCTGCGGTGACTAGCCATTGTAGGTCTCCTCCTGGGGGTCCTGGAAGTTGAGCTCCAAGAAACTCCGGATGTGGGCGTCCCAATAATTCTGACAGTGAATCCAGATCCCTCTCGAAGATCAGCTGACCTCCGTTTCCCAACTGGTAAAACTTGCTAAACTGAGTCTTCATCTACAAGAATTTAGGATGAGGAAATTAGTGAAGTGATCAAGTGTGTCAAATTTTAAGTAGTAATGTAAGAATTTTTGAGGAACATGTATTTTTGAGAAAGAATGAGTTCACAAGGGTAAGAGAGGAAATAGTTTTTTTATAAATACTCACTTGGTTTTGAAGCTAAGTTTTTGGTTTGGACGTCCATTCTAACTAGGGTCTCCTATGGTCAGGATGGCTCTGATACCAACTTGTCAACACCCGGATTTTTAATCCCAGATGCCCGTTATGCCATACCTCGCAATCCCAGGATTACCATTTTTGCGAGACATAACGGATTGGATATCATAGTACATCATCCATTACAAACCATACATAAGGTTTT
Source organism: Avena insularis (assembly GCA_023614405.1). Lineage (NCBI taxonomy): Eukaryota > Viridiplantae > Streptophyta > Magnoliopsida > Poales > Poaceae > Avena > Avena insularis. The sequence goes on from CM042694.1 coordinate 206,985,931, forward strand.
ACACAAATAAGGATCTCACGATCCAGTCTTTAATACAACAAGCAGCGGAAATAAACGATAGCGTAGCGGTGGGGTCCATCTTCAGGGCCACAGGCAATGCTGACGAAGGCAGATAGTCCTAGTTATCATAGCCGTCCTGCTGACCATCATCTTGATAATCTCCTTCATAGTCTGGCCAAGATAATAGCCAGGGACAAAAGCCATGAGTAATCTTTAAGTACTCGCAAACTACTACTAGCAAGGGTTATGATTCTAATTTAAAGTACTGAATTGAAAGAATAACTATCAAGTTAAGTTTGAAACCTAAGATGAGTTCTGAAGCAAGAAAAGATAAAATAAAAGTCTAGAATCACTTAAGTTGGGAAGCTATTTTCATCTACACAACCCTGTTGGGGTCAAGTCAAGGTTCATCATTCATTTCAAGTTATTTAGAAAAACATCTGACAACGAAACAGTATGGCCATTCCAACTGTCCATAACCGCGGACGCGGCTATTCGAATAGTTTGACACTCTGCAGAGGTGGTACACTTTCACCACAAGATTCGATACATCTGTCAGGGATAACCCTGAATCATCATACTTAGTATGCAGATAATCAAACATAACCTTCCCTTTACACACCCTAGTACAAGCACCTCTCCTATGAGCATGGCCTCCCAACCATGACCATCACCATCTTGGGCCTTTGCATAGGTGGACAACATTGAGAGGTAGCCTGAGCTCAAACCTCTCCCGTGAGGGAACTAATACTAATGCATATAAATTTCCAGCTAAGCCTTACCCAATTCAGGTAATGTGGTTGTACGGTAAATTTGGAATGGTATCGCATCCGAATCCAACCATCAGTTTTATAAAAAGGGTTAAGGCTCATGCCTCATCATTTTCATCATCATAAACCAATTGTGTTTCTCAACACATGTCAAAACATCTCAATAGAATGACTCATCATTCCAAGGTTTTCGTAACTCATTTTCACCAAGTGTTCCCATCTAAAATGACTCAAGTTTGATCTATTCTAAAACACTAGGTTAAGAGTGTTCACTAAGGTGGAAAGGTGGGATCAATCTCATGCCATAGAATGACATCTAAGGATTTCTAATTAGGTCAAGTTTTATACTCTTTATGCTACCTTCAAAATTAATTAAAGAACTTTGTGTAAACTAAGGGGGTGTGAGCAAAGTATGCTTAAGGCATCTTTACTAAACTATCTAGTTTTATTCTAGCTTGCTACAATAGCTTACTAAAGCATGTTTGCAAGGGTTAGCTTGCCACTAATAGCTTTCCTTGGTTGGTGCAGTGGTTGAAGTTTTCTTCTTCTTCTTCTTGGTAGAACTCCTCCTCCTCGAAGGCTTGGTCGGTACTAGCGTCTAGAAATACATAGGGAGTGCACAATCACCAAACAATACTTAACTTAGGCTAAGTAGTATTCTAAACCACACAATTGATGATCTATTATCATCCCAAACATCACAAGTTTTAATTCAATAGTTTCAGCCTTTTTATTTTGGAAAAGTAATTTCTACTCATTGAAATATTAACTACACTTTAATATTCACCACCAAAATATGGGATCATGTGGACACATGTCCTCACCACATATTCTAACATGTGGGAATGAGATTTAAAGGTTGGATTAATATTACTTTGGTTTAAGTTTATTATTTAATGATTTAAAGTGACTAGAAATGCCTATATAGCATTATTTTGGTACTAGTCCAAACTCACTGCCTATAAACCTTAATATTATTACATATTTAGATAGATATGATGAAATGTGATTTTTGAGAGTTGGAATCAACTCAAAATCTAACTTGGTTGATTTTACAAAAATGTTTCAAGTTGCAAAAGCTTTTGTCTTCTTATTTTTATTAGGAGAAATCTATAACTCTAAATGAATTAAATCTAACGGGCTTGGATAGAGCATTTCAATACCTTTCAGAAAAAATTAGTTTCATGTAATTTGGATTTGTCAAACTCCCAGAATTGAATTTTGAAACACTGGACAGAAACTATATTCTAACTAAAAAGAAAAACCTAGATTTGAATCTACGGGCTTGCGCGGGAAAGGAAATGGGCCGGCCCAGTGGCTCAGCCTGTGGGGTCCCGCTTGTTAGTGGCACTTAACACGCTAAACAAAGCAGCATGTGGGGCTGTGGGCGATTAGAGGCTAGATCTACGGCTGAGGGTCGCCGTCGACGACGGACGGGTTGTCGGCGAGCTCGAACCCTAGCGGCTCGGTGGGGGTCTAATGGGGGCATACCAGGGCTCCAGCGGGGTCGGCGATGCGGGCGAACGAACTGGAAGACGACGGCAAGGCGAGGCATGGTCGCGGCGGAGCTTGGGGTGGCCGGAATCAACGACACCCTTCTTCTCCAGAGGCGGCGGCTCCGGCTCCAATTCCGGCGAGCTGCTGCTCCACTTGCTCCGGCGAGGGGTGGGTGAGGTTAAGAGAGGTGAGGGGAGTGGAATGGTGTGAGTCTTTGGTGCTGGGGAGGGCTCCTTTTATAGGCTCGACGGTGAGACCGAGCGGGATGGGTGGTCGACGGTGGCGACATGGCTACGGTGAGCTAGCGGCATGGCTGGGGATGGCGATTTATGGGCGGTCCCCTGGCGGTGCTCTAGCGCTTCAATGCGGCCATAGGGGCGGTGGCATGCGGTCGGGGTGAGGTGGCGCTCTGCGCGGCCGAAGCTGTTGTGTCCACGGCGAGCGATGGCTGTGGGGCTTTGGGCGGCGAACGGAGGTGTCTGGGGTGTTCTCTAGGTCGAGGCGGAGCGGTGGGCGCGGGCTGGTGTCGAGTGGTGGCTTGTGCACACGGGCGATCTTGGCGCTCTGAGCAGCGCAGCATGGTCGGCCAGCTCGGCAGTTTCTCCTCGGTGGTCCACGGCTGCTCTTGGCTCGGGCTAGGGACAGAGAGGGGCGGTGCGGCGTTGGCTACCTCCTAGACATGGCGAGGGAAGGGGGAGTGGTCTGCTGCGGCGGTTGCAAGATTGGTCGGCAAGGGTGGTGCTCGGCATGGCATGGCATTGCCACTAGGGCGTAGGGGATGGGCTGCAATTGGCATGGTTTGATCAAAAGGGGGACAGAGAGATTAAATGGAGATTAAATGGAGATCAAATGGGGGCAAAACCCTGTTCCAAACAGTGAGATAGGATTAGGGGTATGATTCTGCCTGCCAAGTGTTTGATGAAATGGCCGCAAGAGAAAAAGTTTTGAATTTTGAGTTCAAAATTTTTGAGTGATCTCCACTAGTGCTAGGTAGTCTCTGGTTGCAAGGGTTTTGAAAATGGAGCTCAAATACATGGTTTTTAAAATAGGGGTGATCTATGCATATGCATTAGATTCAATTTTGAACTGCCATTTAAAATAGTTTCCAGAATGTTTTTAGAAGATCAAAAGGTGGGCCTTGGTACCTCATTATGTGTACTAGCAAGGGGTGCAAAGATCAAGAATTGTTTCTGTTAAGAATTGAGTACTAGGAATAGCCAAAGTAGGCATGAGAGTTAAATTTGTCCAAATGACCATTCCTTCATTTTAATTCTTTTTTATTTGATTTTCTTTAGGAAAAGTTTGGGAAGGATGTAGATGATGTTTAAATCACCTAAGAAACATTTTAGAAGCAAAGGATCACACAATCATGGCAATTCAAAACAACTCCTATTTTAAATACACACATATATGAATGCTTTCATTTTAAATATGGAAAAGTTTTTGTTAATCCTAGATTTGGATGATTTGATCTTTGATAAACTTGGATTGAAGTTTTTGGGATGTTACAGTATGCCGCCATTTGGCGGGTCGGCTCCACGGCCGTTGTTGCCCATGTTGTCGCGATTGGCGGAGGTGTCGCCTGCGTTGATGACGACGCACATGAAGTGGTTGGGGAAGCTGCTGCTCCCGCAACTTTCAGAACCGGAACCATAGGATCCATCTTCAGTTGCCAGATCGCTCAGATCGGATTCACGACTGCTGTCGCTGACCGTATTCTCGACTGTTGTAGAGGCGTTGAGCTCACTAAGGGCACCGATTGGTGGAGGGAACCACGATGCTGGAGCAATCGATGGTGCTGTCGGCTGGTCAGGCATGCGAAGCGTGCCCATCTGACCAACTTGGAAGCGGAAGCTCCTGATCACCAAGCTGATTTCGTCGCCCACAGACTCAAAAGCCGGGCGAGTGGCCGGTGTGTGGACGGTGAAGTCGAACACGCTAAAGAGCTGGCGAATCTCCGCTGTTGCAGAGTTGTAGATCGCGGTTGATGGGGCCGAAGAAGCCACAACATCAGCACTCCCAATTCCCACAGACGGCGCCAATTGACGAGGGTTTAACTCATCAATGCCCATTGTTATGGACTTGGGTTTGGAGAAGGAGGGAGCGCTGGAGACATCTATCGGCTAGCAAACAAGCACACAGGGGACTCAAAGTTTTACCCAGGTTCAGGCCTCACAGAGGTCCCTACTCCTGCTTGTCTGCTCATGGAATTATTGAGGGAATCGAAGATTACAATGGTGCACAGATGCAATCTGGCGAAGGTTGTGGAAACTAGGGTTGCGTGTGTCCTCCTCGCTGCCCCCTCCTAGCCTTTATATAGATAGGCAAGGTCTCGGGTAGCAGGTCGAGTCGGTTACATTTTAGGGTTTCCCCTTTTGATCTTTCTACTTTAGCTTCTTCTTGTTCTTCAAGCAACCGAGAGTCCATAAGTTACTCGAGTCCTCTATTTGGGCCTTGGAGAAACCGTGGGCTCCCGCTGTATTCAGGCCGTATATACCAAGCTCGAGTATATGTAGGGTATACCCATGTCAGGCGGTGTTCCTTATAATAATATTTTTGTTCTTCCGTGAACCCACCTTGCCAATAAGATTCAGTTTCAAAGAAACCAATCATTGATAGAAAGCATGATAAAGCAAGACAATAACAGACCAACAAAAATAACAACTATAGTAGGAACTATTTTTTTGTGTTTTTGATAAAGGAAGCAAACTAGTGAAACTAATTTTTTTTTGTGTGTTTTTGATAAAGAAACAAGCAAACAAAATGAAAGTAAACTAAGCAAAACAAAAATAACAAAGTAAAGAGATTGGTTATGAGGGACTCCCCTTGTGAAGATGTCCTTGACTCCTTGGCAACGGCGCTAGAAAAATGCTTGATGGCTCGGTGTTGATGTGGAGCTCGTTGGGGAACCCCAAGAGGAAGGTATGATGAGCACAGCAGCAAGTTTCCCTCAGTTATGAAAACAAGATTTTATCGAACAAGTAGGAGCAAGGAAACACCCCAAAGGTGTTGCTAGCTGAGCCTTGGCAGGGCACACTACCGGTGCTAGTAGCAACGTGGAGACCTGCACAACACAACCATAGAACTCTGTCCCCAACTTGCGATGAGGTTGTCAATCTCACCGGTTTTGCTGAAAACAAAGGATTAAGCGTATCGAATGGAAGGAAGTAATAGTTTGCAGAAAGTAAACACAAAGCAGTAAACAATTTGTAGATTTTATGTAAAAGAAAGGACCGGGATCCATAGTTCACTAGAGGTGGCTCTCCTTAAGATAGATAACATGATGGGTGAACTAATTATAGCGAGGCAATTAACAAACATCGAGAAAGCATACAAGCATATACTAATCATCTTGACTCCTTTGGAACTTGATTGGGCATTACAACATTATACATAGATCGCCATCCAACTGCATCTATGACTAATAATTTACCTTCAGGTTATCATCCGAACCCCCTCTAGTATTAACTTGCAAGCAACAGATTATTGCTTTACGAATTGCATGTAATGTAAACAATACGATTGTTCTATGAAGAAAGGATTGTTGTTTTCTCCCTAGTAGCAATAGCACATCTAGTACCTTAGAGATTTTTGTCACTTCCTCGGATTACCAGAGGCATGAACCCACTATCGAGCATAAATACTAAATCTTGGAGTTGCTAGCATCTACTTGGCCAAGATAGCTACTAACAACAGAAAGCATGCAAGATCACAAATAACAAAGACATGATAGAATCAATAATCAATATCAAATAGCATCTCAATATCCATCGGATCCTCGCAAACACAACATGCAGAATTACAAATAGATGATCTTGATCATGAACGGAGCTCACAATATCTAGACATGAAAGCACAAAGGAGGAGAACCATCCATCTAGCTGCTACATGGACCCATAGTCCAGAGATGAACTAATCACGCATCACACCGGAGGCTTGCATGATGATGAAGAACGCCTCCAGGGTGAATTCCCCTCTCTAGCAGGGTGTCGGGAAGAGCTTCAGATCCCTCCCGATCTAGGGATAGAGATGACGGCGGCTATAGACTCTTTCGTGGATTTTTGATCAGGTCCTTAGGGTTTTCGTCCTGAGGGCAATATATAGGTGGAAGGAGAGGCCGAGGGGTGCTGGGGTTGGCTAGACCACCCCCTGGCGTGGGCCAGGCCTGGCCGCACGGCCAGGTGGTGTGGCCGCCCCCCAGCCCTTCTCCGTCTCGTATTCTGGCATCAGATGTCTTCCGAAAAAATAGGAACTTTGGCTTTTGTCCTGTCCAATTCCGAAAATATTCATTTTCTGACTTTCCTGGAACCAAAAACAGCAGAAAACAGGCAACTAGCACTGTGGCTCTTGTTAATAGGTTAGTCCAAGAAATCATATAAAAAGTACTCCAAAGTGTAGACAAAATACAAGAAAGTAGATAAAACCAAGCATGGAACATCAAAAATTATAGATACATTTGCAATGTATCACCACGTAGTATGGGCGCATCTGCCCGTACGACTAGTCGTTACCGACTCTGTGTTTCTTCGTCCATTCTTTATTTGATTATGAAAAAAAGAAGTTGGTAAAATTCTATACTGAGGGGCAGTACGAGCGGGACTAGCCCGTACCACTTAGTCGGTTAATTATTTACCGACTCAAATCCGGTGAGTTTTTGGAAATGGCGCGGTACCAGGTGGTTGTTACGATCGCGATTTTTTTCCTTTTTTGCTTATTTTTTTCTTATTTGTTGGGATTATTTTCTTGGCCGACCCTTTTTCTTCTAGTGCGAAATTTTCCCTGCTTCTAACCCCTTATAAGCCTTCCAAGAGGTTTATTTTCTTCTCTTGAAAAACAGATCTTCCACACACCACGTGTCCCTCTCGAGAACTTTTCAACCATGTCTTACCCATGGGACATCGTTCAAGACAAGGAGGATCACCATGGATCTTCCTCAAGGATCACAGAAGATGCCAAGGTGGTAGTCGTTGCACATAAGAAAAAAGAGGAAGAAATATGTGACCAGTTAGGAGCCGAGGATGGATTCAAGCCGATGGAGATGATCAAGGATGGGCGTAAGGTGTTTAGCCTCAGTGTGGATAAAGAAGGAGACTTCAAGGAGGTTCAACTAAATCTAGAGGAAGATGGAGAATCTTACTTGAAGAGGCTAAAGAAACAAGGGGAAGACATCCAAGCTTCCCTGGATAAACTTGATCACCGCATCAAGAAAGTTGAGGTAAAGTCTTCAAGGTCTTCTAAACATATTGAACTGTTGCATTGTTATCTGCACCAGATGGATCTGAAGATAATGAAGGGGCTAGAAGCCAACCTCAACATCATCCTCCGATCCATCAATGCACAAAAGAAGACGATTGAGATGTATAAGGCACTTGTGGAGCAATTGGAGACAATTAGCAAGCAGCGCCAAATTCGCATCTTGATCATGTAGGCAACAAACAAGATGCTTCGTGCAAGCCTTCGCAATTTCAGGACTTCTTCTCCCATGAATTAAGGATGTACCATAGTATCGAATAATCATAAGGGATTATTTGATCCCACTGGCTTGATTCAAAGCTTGGGGGATCTGTGAGAACCTTGTAATCTATCTTACAGTTCTAGCATGTTTACTTTCATGTATGCATGTTAAGTTTTAATTCCAGAATTTGCATTAGTTGCATCAAGTTCAAGCTCCCTTCTGTCCAAGAGAAGATTTATATCCATTGAGTTTTCATACTTTATGATATTTGAAGTTATCTTTTGATTCATGATTATTATATTAGATGATTGAACTAGGTTGAGTGTTATGATACTTGTACAACTGTCATCATTTTAGGGATTTCCACACCAATAAAGTATTGATTAAATTATGAGAAGAAGAATTTTGGTAGCATATTATAGTCACGAGTTTTAAAAATCCATAAAAGTAGTAAGAATGATCAAGTGGCTGTACTAAAAAAAGAGAAAAAAAGAAAGAGAAGAAAAGAGAATAAAAGAACAACTATCAAAAGAATCCCAAGGCAAAAAGAAAGATACAAGAAAAAGAATGATCATGAATATTCATTACTAAAATCAAGTGCTCAATTAGTTTAACTTTATGATTATATGATATGTTGAATCACTAAAAGCTTCTTATAAATTCATTGATACTAAAAGGGTGTGTAAACCTCTAGCTCATGTGATGTGTAAGGGTATGATAGTACCCCCAAAGTAACTTTACATCTGATATTGTATTCCTGTTTCAATCTCTGCCTCATTTATTGTAATGACTAGTGCCTCATGAATATGATGATCTTGTCCATAAGCCACCATATTGCTCGGGGACGAGCAAGAGTCTAGCTTGGGGTAGTGATGGTAACAAATGTGGCCACTTTTCATTGGGACTCCAAGTGCAGAGTGTTGTAGCAAGCTTCTTTTCCCCACAAGGGTGACTCGAGGTTTTATATTGAACTCTCGGGGAATTGGTTATGGAAGGATGTTTTCTTCTCCTCTTCAAGCAACCTGTAAAGTAAAATAATTTGTCTTGTGTCCCCACCTCCATCTAGTGGTTGTCAAGCACAATGTTTCGTATTAGTAATATGAAATAAAAAAATGTAAACTAAAATAAAAAGCAGTAAATAAAGTAAAGCAATGCAAACTAGATGATATGGAAGATAGTAGAGTTGTTTTTTGGGTTTTTATAAGTGATTGCAAGTAGACAAAATATTTTTGTATTTTTGAAATAATAAATTGCAGAAATTCTAAAGGATAGTAGATGCAATGGAAAGGTGTTTCTTATGATAAAAATCAGACCGAGGTTCATGGATTCACTTGTCTACTCTCTTTTTAGGTTATAGTGATCACAAAACAATTCATTAATGATAAAGATTCATGGAAATTCTATAAGTGCTTGATAAAATAAATTAATATGGGCATCACATTCTAATATTGAGATGGAATACATCTCTCTCTTATACTCCTCAAGAAAGGGAAATCTTCGTGTAATCTTGATTTAAGAACAAATCAGAGTATAGCGTTAAGCAATATTATATGATGTTTGAAATACAAATATGCTACCTTGATTTAACAAGGTCATCATACTGTCACGTGATGACTATAGCACATAATTTCACTTTACCCCTAGTGAGGCAGCAAAAGAAAGGTAAAAACAAAAGTAGATCTTGAATATTATGTGTCACAATTCGATCTCCATCCCCATGCTACACTATCTAACACACACTTCTCCCCATACAAGTTCTTGCATACAAGTTGGATCAAAACAAACAATGAAGAACAGGGTGCATGATATGCATCTATTAAAACATCTTACGTAAAGTAGATTCCAATCTCAAATATCAAATCATAGAACAAAGATCCACCACATAGGAATTATATATATGACCATAATCATGTTGGGCAGCTCATATGGTACTACATCTATGAAGAACAAGAGAGAAATAGATCAAGCTACTGCCACAAACCCATAGCCCAGAGGTGGACTACTCCCTCTTCATCATGGTGATGAAGCTGGAGATGTTGGAGAGGGTGGAGATCTCCCCAGAGGTGGCTCTAGCGGAGTTTCCCCCTCCAATCTATGCTGGATATGGTGGTGTTTTTGTCTCTAGTGGCTCTTGTCGCTTCCTGTCACCTCTGTTTCGAGGATACCCCAGGGGGTCCTTATATAGGGATTTTTAGGTCAAGAGAGCTCTATGGGGGAAAGAATCAAGGCGATCGGACGGTCGAGGAGGGAAAGTGCATGGGCGGCGCGCCCACCAGACCTAGGCATGCCACCTAGGCTCTTTTGGCCCTCCTGGTAAAATTCTAGTGCTCAAGATGCTTCTCGTGGATAAATATTGGCATTCCCAAAAGTGTAGGTCCATTTGACTTTGTATAGGTCCTGAAACATATAAAACATTGAAAACAGGATTTTTCTGCCATACAGGGTGTAACACCCTTGAATCGGCCCGATGCAAGTTTTAGCGATTCCCGCCAAACTCGCATAGAAACGATTCAAAGATTCCCACTAGGCACTTGCGTGCGGGTGGAAAAAATGAAGTAATAACATTACACAATAATCCACGATGGAACCCACAGAACATATATATACAACAACGACTCCATGAGTCAAGAATACATATATACAGTACAAAGATCCAAATCACCTTGAAAACGATACAGCATCCGAGTACGGATAAGATGCAAATTGAGCTAAGAGCCCTGAAGAATAACCAATGGCGTCCATAACCCTACCCATGCCAAGTCGGAAGGGTAACCCTGCTAACGACATCAAACTTATACCTATTAAACAAAAGGGGTGCCGACAAAGGGCAAAGGAAAAAGGGAGCGGTCAGTATTGAGGCCAGTACACGGCGAGTCTAGAATTCGGCGGCTCTCGCCTACATAGGTATGGTAGACTGAAGCGGCAGCGAAGAAGGCACTAAACAACCTATAGAGACTCTATACAACTATCGGCTATTAGAGAGAGGTAAGAAGGACCTATGCGGGACCAACCTGATACTAACACCAATCATACCCATCCTGGCATTCCCCCTTGAGACCAAACGAGGAAGTCATGCCGAGGAAACTCACACAGTTGGCAGTTTTATTCATTCCATTATAGTTGCAGCACTTACTAGTCAGATATAGATAGCATGAGTCATCCTAATCTCATAGCAGTGGGCAGTTTTAGTTAAACATTTCGTTGTAGTTGCAATACTTACTAGTCAGATACAATTAGCCAGAGATATCCCAAATCCAGCAGTTGTGGGTACTTTTATTTACTCATTCTGTTGTAGTGAAACTGATTACTAGACATGTCAAAGTCAAATTTATAGCACTACTTTAGTTATAGTTGTCTATGATCAAGATACTATGCTCCAAGTCGTCCATAACTGCGGACACGGATTTCAGAAAGATTTATCCTGCAGGGGTGCACAAATAGCAACACACGCACGATCAACCTCGGAAAAACCAAATAAAAACCCAACAAGGCTTTCACGACAAAGCAATCACAGTATTCATAAAATATTTCAGGGGGCCACCCCGCTAAGCTACCCGCAACGAAGTTGGCCGGCTCTGAGACGGACCCAGGGTTTGTGTCGATGGCGGTAAACGATTGGGAACCCGAAAGTATGTCTAGGATTGTCGATACAGCGAAAACGTGTCACGGTCCAAAACGGTACAGGTGCTCCACGCACAATCGTAAATAAAGTAGTAAAACATGGCATAAGTACATGATAGTAATAAAACCCCAAACTAGTTTGTGGCCCCAAGAAATAAGAAATGAATCAAGCTCTGGCTAAGGGGATTCATGGTCCCACATGCGGATAGTGCGATAGTCAAGGAACAGGTATCAAGTACTCGGGGCCTACGGGACACAAGTGAGCAGTTAAAAACCAAATATTATCTATTGCCCACCGGTGCCTCTGCATTAGTTATATCTATTTCCAACATTTTAATTATCAGTTGAAATTAAAGTCATGATCATCTCCACCATTAAGCATGTGCCAACCTTCCAACAACGATGGAACAACAACGACGCGAAGCAGCACCTAAGCAAGCAACTACGACTTGCAAGGCCGACTATCTATCAGACAACAGTCAATAGGATGTGTCCAAGGCAATATAGAGGCTGCAAGGAATATAAAGGGTGCATGAAAACTAAAGCATCGCATCATGGATAGCAATAGATCAACAGGAGGAAGTAAAGACTATAAATGCAAAATAGGTAGAAAGGGGGAGATTGCTCGCCTGGGAAAACACTGCCGAAGATATATTATCCAAAGGACTTGTCGATACTCGCATCCACTCAACGGCCTAACCCGCGAAGAAGCAAAGCACTAAAAGAAACACCGGATGCACTATTTAGTACTACAACAGAAGATCAAGCATGATGCATGTATGATGTATGACATGGCAAGATATGATGCAAAGGGTTATGCAAACCATAACCAACCCACATGATACATGAAGCAAATAATTATGAGGATGATATATTAATATTCTATGCATTTTTCTGATAGACTTCATATAAAATAAATATCATTTTGAGTTACAGAGAAAAAGATATAAAATAAACAGATTTGCAAAAGAGAAACACATGCCAGTAGAGAGGGGACTTGGGCAGAGAGGGGACTTGGGCTGCGACTGTACTGTTGGGCAGAACTGTGCCAGGTGATGAATAAGCCATGTACATGTACCATAGCTGATAGAAATTAGAGATACAAGAAATGAGCGTTTTGCATTGCAGAATTGAAGATTTTGACATCAGGACCAGAGTAGAAAGGGTGCAGGGCTGTAGACACTAAGTTGTTGTTCAGTTTATGTCCAAAGTGAGAGCAAAGATACACCGAAACAACAACCTAGATATTGCAGAGAGGAAACAACACAAAAAGAGGTGGGATTAAATTGTGCCAAGAGGTATTCGGACTGGGAATCACTCAAACAGTCTGGAGAAAACAAACCAGCTTCGTTTACTGACTTGATGATGACATGGTTCAGGCGCCGATGTCCAGCCAGTACACCTGAGTAATGGTTTGTGCAAACTAGGAGGAAACAATGTTTAAGTAGACGAAACAGAGACGTAGCTCGCCAAGCTAACAGAAACGCAGTTGAATTGATAGATCCTAGTCGGTGCAAAACGAGCTAGCTAAGCTGATCTTCGCCAGATTATTATGAGAGATCGAGTAGGATTTTGAACATGCCATAAAAGACAAAATTGTAATTTTGTCTTTGATCTACAACATTGTTCATTGGGCTCTTCGATATTCGGATGGGAACATATAGTTTTCGAGATGTTTTGCTCGCAAGAGACAAAACAGAAATGGACGATGCAGTGACATTTTCTGCCGGCGGCATAGTAGATGCTGGCGTTGCTTCGGTGAGGGTTTTAGACGGTGGAGTTGATGAAACATTGCAGATCGACAAGGCCGAGCTATAAGACAAGGTGGCCTGGGTTGGTGACATCGGGAGGCGCTGCGGCGGCGAAAGAAGCGATGCAGGTATGGTGTTCGTCCGAAGGCACATGCCAAGCTAAAGGGGGAATGAAAGAAAAGGGGAGGGCCTGGAAGGAGGAGAGGCTCAATGAGATGGTTCAGAAGACATCGACAAAGCTCGAGGACGACGAAGTCTACCAGAAGAGGAAGTAGACGGTACCGAGTCTCGAGTGAATGGAGATGCGCGCGTATGGTACGTTGGGACAATGTTGGCGTCCTGCAGCTGCTCAAGGACTCGTCCAGTAAGATCCAGGTTCTGATAGGCTTCAGCATCTCCTTGTGGTACTCCGGGAATCGTCAAGGTCCTTCTCTGGTGGTAGAACAACAGGACAGAGAGGAAGTAGAGGCCACGACAAAGGCGTGGATAGGAAGAAAGAAAAGAAAAGGGGGAAAGGAGGTCCCGATCTAGTTGGGTTAGGGACATGTTGTTGCTGCTGTTTTATTGGCAAGGTGAGGACCAGAGAAGAGCGGCCAGAGAGAGAGAGAAAAAAGTTGGAGAGGGAGGCTCGGTACAAAATAAGAGAGATGTGGTGGTTGCTTCGGGTAGATGTTTAGGTTGGGGTTGTAGGTAGCTTGGCCCAACGACTGGGTTGCCTCCCCTAGGTTTTTGGAAAGGTTTTATTTATTTGAATGTTTAAATTTGAATAAAAGATTTGTAAAATAGTTTAGACAAACAAAATATCCAGAGAGTCTAGGGTTTTGATTTGAAATAAAGATGGGGATACTTTGATAATAAAGATAGGCTTTTAGAGAATAGTTTTAGGCAAACCAAACATGATGTTATGATGATGCTCAAATGCAACGTGGCATGATGACATGAGCATGTGGTCATGGTGATGCACAAAATATAAATAACACGCGATTTTATAGTATTGGTTTTATCGGGGTGCTACAATTCGACACCACTAACAATGGATCTCGCCCTCGAGATCTGCCTCATGGTACGGGGAAGAAGGCCGATGATCTGAATCTTCTCGCTTCGTATAGATCCTCGCGACACCACTAACAAGGGTTCTTGATCCATCTTGAAATCGGCGACACCACCAACAAAGGGTTGTTGCTCACGTTCATTGAGAGAGCACTATGGAGAACACGGACGAAGGCAGAGGTCTCAAAAGGTAAGGCCACCTCTAACTTCTGTAGAAGGAGTAAAATTGCATTGATCCACCAATCCAATGTACAAAAGCGAATGATAAGAGTACTCGGATGGGGATCAGTCCATCGCGCACCCAAAGCATTACTCTGCACATGAATAGAAGAATTATGCAACCAACTCTCGGAATTCAGACTAACGATCTTGACAAGCGGTGTTTGGAAAACCAATAAGTGATGCAGGCTCTTCATTGGATATGGCGTAGATGATGTCGTCGAGTTGGAAAACACCGAGAGATACAAAGAAATTTTTTAGTGAATTGTTGGTCCACTGAAAGGTACAACGGATGAAAGATCCATAAGATAGCATGAAGACCGGATGCGGAAACACCATTGCAAAAGGAATCGAAACCCTGAAGGTACGACGGAAACCCAACCACGAGAATTCCTATACTCGAAGAAAAGATGAGAGAGCAGATTTAAAACACACAAAGGTAAGAGGATAAGAGCATAGAGGTAAGGAGTAAAAGCAGACCTAATCAGATATATCCAACCGATTTTGCAAAATAGCTTTGACACTCTACATCATCCGTTAGCTAGGTTATCCTATAGGCTGGACCAGTGGGGTATCGCAACTGCTGAGCTCTGATACCACTTTGTAACACCCTTGAATCGGCCCTATGTAAGTTTTACCGATTCCCGCCAAACCCGCATAGAAACGATTCAAAGATCCCCACCAGGCACTTGCATGCGGGTGGAAAAACAAAGTAATAACATTACACAATAATCCACGATGGAACCCACAGAATATATATATATATACAACAACGACTCCATGAGTCAAGAATACATATGTACAGTACAAAGATCCAAATCACCTTGAAAACGACACAACATCCGAGTATGGATAAGATGCAAACTGAGCTAAGAGCCCTAAAGAATAACAAATGGCATCCATAACCCTGCCCAGGACAAGCCGGAAGGGTAACCCTGCTAACAACGTCGAACTTATACCTATTAAACAAAAGGGGTGCCGACAAAGGGCAAAGAAAAAAGGGAGCGGTCAGTACTGAGGCCAGTACATGGCAAGTCTAGAATTTGGTGGCTCTCACCTACATAGGTATGGTGGACTGAAGCGACAGCGAAGAAGGCACTAAACAACCTATAGAGACTCGATACAACTGTCGACTATTAGAGAGAGGTAAGAAGGATCTATGCGGGACCAACCTGATACTAACACCAATCATACCCATCCTGGCATTCCCCCTCGAGACCAAACGAGGAAGTCATGCCAAGGGAACTCACACAGTTGGCAGTTTTATTCATTCCATTATAGTTGTAGCACTTACTAGTCAGATATAGATAGCATGAGTCATCCTGATCTCATAGCAGTGGGTAGTTTTAGTTAACCATTCCGTTGTAGTTGCAATACTTACTAGTCAGATACAATTAGCCAAAGATATCCCAAATCCTGTAGTTGTGGGTACTTTTATTTACTCATTCAGTTGAAGTGAAACCGATTACTAGACATGTCAAAGTCAAATTTATAGCACTACTTTAGTTATAGTTGTCTATGATCGAGAGATTGTGCTCCAAGTTATCCATAACCGTGGACATGGCTTTCAGAAAGATTTACCCTGCAGGGGTGCACAAATAGCAACACACGCACGATCAACCTCGGAAAAACCAAATAAAAACCCAACGAGGCTTTCACAACAAAGCAATCACAGGATTCATAAAATATTTCAGGGGGCCACCCCACTAAGCTACCCACAATGAAGTTGGCCGGCTCCGAGACGGACCCAGGGTTTGTGTCGATGGCGGAAAACGACTGGGAACCCGAAAGTGTGACTGGGCTTGTCGATACAGCGAAAACGTGTCACGATCCAAAACAGTATAGGTGCTCCACGCACAATCATAAATAAAGTAGTAAAATGGCGGTAAACGACTGGGAACCCGAAAGTGTGACTGGGCTTGTCGATACAGCGAAAACGTGTCACGATCCAAAACAGTATAGGTGCTCCACGCACAATCATAAATAAAGTAGTAAAACATGGCTTAAGTACATGATAGTAATAAAACCCCAAACTAGTTTGTGGCCCCAAGAAATAATAAATGAATAAAGCTCTGGCTAAGGGGATTCATGGTCCCACATGCGTATAGTGCAATAGTAAAGGAAGATGTATCAAGTACTCGGGGCCTACGGGACACAAGTGAGCGGTTAAAAATCAAATATTATCTATTGCCCACCGGTGCCTTTGAATTAGTTATATTTATTTCCAACATTTTAATTATCAGTTGAAATTAAAGTCATGATCATCTCCACCATTAAGCATGTGCCAACCTTCCAACAACGGTGGAACAACAACGACGCGAAACAGCACCTGAGCAAGCAACTACGACTCGCAAGGCTGACTATCTATCAGACAACATGCAATAGGATGTGTCCAAGGCAATATAGAGGCTACAAGGAATATAAAGGGTGCACGGAAACTAAAGCATCGCATCACGGATAGCAATAGATTAATAGGAGGAAGTAAAGACTATAAATGCAAAATAGGTAGAAAGGGGGAGATTGCTCGCCTGGGAAAACACTGCTGAAGATATATTATCCGAAGGACTTGTCGATACTCGCATCCACTCAACGGCCTAATCCGCGAAGAAGCAAAGCACTAAAAGAAACACCGGATGCACTATTTAGTACTACAGCAGAAGATCGAGCATGATGCATGTATGATGTATGACATGGCAAGATACGATGCAACTACACAATTTTAAGCGAAATCAGAGTTCCAACGATTAAATAGAAGGTTCAAATTATTTTTCTAACCACCAAATTAAATATTGATTAATATGGTAACACATGGCAGGGAAGATTTACATCAAAGTTAAATGAAGCGGGAAAATATTATAAGCATTCCCCAAATTACTCCATATGTTACTTAATAAGGGTTATGCAAACAGTAACCAACCCACATGATACATGATGCAAATAATTATGAGGATGACATATTAATATTCTATGCATTTTTCTGATATACTTTCATATAAAATATATATCATTTTGAGTTACAAAGAAAAAGATATAAAATAAACAGATTTGCAAAAGAGAAACAAAAGAACATACCTGTTGGGGGGATACCCCGGGTAGGGTAACGCCGGGGTGTAAGGGCCGAGTTAGCCGGGGTACGACACGTTCAAAGCAAGTGCTGAGTAGGTCACCTCAAGGCAGGTCGAACCACGGAGTGATCCGGCCCATGGAGCATCTCCTTAACTATGGTGCGACCAGGATAAAATATATGCCGGCCATGTTTATCTATCTGTTTTGCAGGTAACTCGATAGCCGGATTAGCCACGAGCTAGCAGGACTATCTTATGGCTTCCAAGAGAAGGAATCCCCGCTGGTCAAAAGGTGGCTTTATTAGCTGTAGCATGAGCAAAGCAAAGTAAAGAAGAGGACCAGCGGGTCAGGGCGACCAAGGTGACGCGGGAAATGTTAGATGACGTAGCCCGTGTCTGGTGACGCTTAAAGACAAAGATTACGCTATGGGTTACGTCCAAAGCCTGGACGAGCCATTAAAGAGAATAAAGAAGCATCTAGCTTTAGGCAAGGAGTATATTCTCCGAATATGTTGCCACGTGTGCCCTAGTATTGTAACCCGGGCTCCCATATATAAGGCGCACCAGGGCCTCCATTGAGGGGAATCGATCATTTTCTCTGTCTAAGGAATAACTCAAGAGCTAGTTGGCAGGGAGTAAGAGACATAGTCTCCTTCTTGCTGAGAGCTTGAAGAGCGTTTGTAAACACCATTGGTAGAGAGAATACAATAACATATGTGTGTGGAATCACCACGTTCTCCCTCCCCGGATTCCCCTAGCACTCATTGGCCCCATCTTTAGCCTATCCATGGCATCTGCCGTGCCACCACCATGACAGTTGGCGCCCACCGTGGGGCTAGCGATGCTAGTAGGGGTGAAAATCCAGACAGGAAGCTTCTCCAGCACCGGCGAGCTCATCGTCTCCGGCCTGGTTCAGCGCTTTGGAGCACTGGACTACGTCAGCGACAATGCAGGAAGCTTCGGTAGGCACTCCCCTCCGCGCAACGACATCTTCATCAAGCTTGGCGCGCACAAGATCTACGTCAGCATGGACGAGTCCTGCGTTCATCCGTGGCACATCGTCGAGGGAGGCGAACCACCTCTCACCGTAGCTCGTGGAGTGCGTATCACTCGCCCCACCAACAGTGTTGAGGTCCTGATGACCGCACCTGACGCGGAACCGAGCAAGGGTCCGACACCAGAGCCGGAGGTCACGCCAAAGCAGACCAGGTCCAGGTTTCCTCCACTAGAAAGGCCAGAGAATGTGCTCCAGCAAGCAATAGATAGCCTAGCAACGCTAATAGCACATGTGGTAGATCCGGATCAGGCACAAGCTGAGTTAGTGGAAACTAGGCGGAAAATGTTAGCTGGGGCAAAGAAGGTAGCAGAGCTGCATCAGTCTTTGAACATCACCTTGAGATAATATGCTAAGGAAAATCGCATAGATGGAGTGAAAATCCGAGGCAGGAACCTGATCACTGAGATTGACAAGGAATACGAGCCTAGGCCGGGTCAGATAGCCATGATAGTAACAGGAGGGCTGGATCGGTATAGTACCCCGGCCAAGAACCTCGGGGCAGCAAACATAACTGCATCCGAGTTAGAAGGTTTAACTGGAGAGGCCCGGCAAAGGCAACAAGAGAGAGTGAATCACTTGTTGAGAGTTGCTTGTCAGCAAAATGAAGAAATGAACAAGGCAAACCTAGCACCACCAGGAGCATCACATGTGGTACATTCGGCCAGGAATAACTCGGCAAGATCCGGAGGAGCCGCATCATCTCCGGGTCACAATCCCAGGAGAGAAGAAGTAGTAAACTCCAGGAGAAGAGACAAACAGATGGTTCCCTATGATCCAGTAAGGGCCGGGAAAGGCAAAGCAGTGCAAGTTGATGAAAAGATCAGCACAGTACTAGCCGAGGTGTGGCCGGCCGAGGTAACCGTGACCAAGGCAATGCCGGTTAGAGAAATGGTGCCAACGGCAATGCCGGACAGCATGATCCCGTGGGAACGGGGCAAAATATACCTTGGCAGCAGCAACAACACGCACCTCGGCAAGAGGGGAGTGCAGGACAAGTAGCACAATGAAAAAATGCTTGCCCGGATCAGGAAAGATAAAATAATGGTTATTCGGCTATGATCAACGATGGATACCCCAGGCCGGATCATCACGTAATTGGGTCAAGGCTGGGAAGCAGGAACTTGCAGCCAGATGATGCGAGGCTGAAACTAGATAGAATATATAGGTCGAAGCTAATTGAGGTACAAGGTCCACTGGGTCCAGCATGCTTTGGGCCCCGGATCATGAAGGAGCCACATGTGCCGAACTTTCAGCTAGCTAGAGGAACCCAAACCTATGATGGAAGTACTAGGCCAGAAGATTGGCTGATCGATTACGCCACAGCTGTCAAGATTGCAACAGGAAATTTGAGATGGGCAGTAAGATATGTGCCACAGATGCTGGAAGGACCAGCGAGAGTTTGGCTAAACAATTTGCCACCAGGAAGTGTCAACTGTTCGCTGGATTTCGAGGAGTTGTTTGTTAGCAACTTCTCAAGCACTTACAAGAGGCCCAACAGGCCACAAACTCTGGCACTATGCCAGCAAAGACCGAATGAGCCAGACTAAGACTTCCTGACTCGCTGTGCAATGTGCGTAACTCGTGCGAGGGAGTAATTGAATCACAAGCCATTGTGTGGTTCGCTCAGGGATGCAGATATGGAAGTATGTTGTGGTAGAGGCTGCAGCGAGACATGCCAACCACTTTGGCTGAGACAATCTTGATCGTGGATTCGTATGCCTTGGGAGATCCAACGCAGCCCCGGCTAATGTGGAGCGAGGCAAACGAGGAATATTACAACCGAGATGGCTCCAGATCAACAAGGAGGAATGATTTTCGAGGAAAGAGAAGGGATGAGCGCCCGGATTACCGATATAATTCACAGTAGGTAGCTGCGGTAGACCGAGATCAATCTAATGTCGGTGCCAGCCAACACCAAAAAAACTGGAGGTCAAAACTGGCAACAGAAAAACAAAGGGAAAAAGCCTTGGACCTCGGAGCAGAAAAAGCAATGGCAAGAGCGGAAAGATAGACCGAGATATACGTTCGAGTCCATGTTGGATCAACCATGCAAGTTCCATACACCAAGCCCGAATAGTCCAGCAAATCATACAACCCGGCAATGTGAATGGATGAGAAAGTTAGAGCAGGGCGGTTTGGGGAATGCTCAGGCACCTCGGAATGAAGCACCTAGGAATGAGGCACCACGGCCACCATTACTGACAGGAGGGAATGGACAGCAACTGATGTTGCCACCGCCTCCGCCGAGATACGAGAATTAGGAAAGAAGAGATGCGGTACATCAAGTAGGCAATAATCAGCAGCAAGGTCAGAGTTACCACGAGAATGAGGGACGAAACAAATATAGGGAGCATCATCAAAGCTACTGTGTGTTTACCACAGAAGAAAATGACCGGAAAAGCTTGCAGTGCCGGCATATGGAGGTGAACGCGGTAATGCCGGCGGTAGTGAGATAGATGCCCTGGGCAGATCAAGAAATCACATGGAGTATCAAGGATCACCCAAAGATTATGCCTAGCCCTGAGACCTATGCTCTGGTCCTGGACCCGACGTTAATCGGGCCAAATCTCAATGTGAGGTTTTCCAAGGTACTGATCGACAATGGCAGTAGTATCAACATAATGTACAAGGATACCATGCACAAGTTGGGAATAACCGAGAACATGTTGCAAGCAACGGGGACCACTTTTCATGGCATTGTACCGGGTATTTCCTGTGAGCCAATTGGTAAGGTCCGGGTTGATGTGTTATTCGGCATGAGATATAATTGCCGGACTGAAAATTTGGAGTTCGAAGTGGCGAATCTGGAGAGCGCTTATCACGCGTTACTCGGCAGGCCAGCGCTGAATAAGTTCATGGCAACTACCCACATCAGTTACCTTAAAATGAAGCTGCCCGGGCCAAGGGGTGTGATAACTGTATCAGGGGACTTCTGGCGTTCGACCGAGTGCGCCTCAGCCGGATCTAACTTAGCCGAGTCACTTGTAATAGCTCAAGAAAAAAGGAAGATACATTGGAGGTGGCGGCATTGGCTCAATCCGCGCAACAACATATGCCGGCTCTGACAAACCCGTGCAGGAGCAACGTACCAACTGTTGGGTCTGCAGCATAGAAAACAAAAAAAATCCTACGATGAGAACTATAGGCCAAGATCTATCTACTAGATACAGAGCAACGGGTGGACATACGTCCATGGAGAACTTACCCTCGAAGACAACGAGTTTTGTTAACGAGTAGGAACTCGTGGTTGATGTAGTCGTACGCTTGCCAATCTCAAGATCGTGTGGAAGTCCGAGCGCCGCAAATCAGCAGCGCATCCGTCCTCGCACACACGTCCAAGCCACCGGACAACCTCCACCTCCTCGCTCCAGCGAATCAGCGGAAGCAACAACTACTTCCAGACGCAAGGCCACCAGGAACATGTATCTCACTAATCCGAGACCATGTGGAAATATCTAGAGGGGGAGAGAGATCCTTCACGAGGAGGTGTGCTTTGTGAGGGACGAGAGGGGGGGCCTTTTATAGGAGAGGGGGGCTCCTCCCCTTACCATGGCCAGCGGCCAAGGAGGGAGCCCCCTCCTCTTCCTCATTCATGTGGTGGAAGCTCCACTCACATCAATTCAAGCTCCACCCAAAGTTCCACTCACATGCATTAAATTTCCACCAAATTTAATGCAACTCTCAATTAATAAAACTCTTTTATTTATTTTATTCAGAATTTTTTTTAATTACTTTAATTAACAAACATTCACATAAAACCCCTTGCAACATTTCAATATCACATGCAGAACCACTTTCTGCAATTTCACCCGAAACAATTCTAGTTTCTATCGAAACAATTCCTATTTCTATCGAAACATTTCCTGTGCTTTGCAAACCTTTTGTCTCAAACATATGTGATCCTAAATGGTGTCCGACAACCCTTAAGTGTGTCACCCTACGGTTCGCGAATAATGCAGACATGATTGAGACTCCTCTCAGATCAATAATCAGAAGTGGGACCTGGAGATCCATACTGACTCCTACACATTCAACGATGACTGCTGTGATCGTGAGAACCTTAAAAGCTAGTAATTTAATCCCTTTGTCTCATGATATAATACATGTCCGAGATTCGATCATCGGTATCCAAATACCTAGTTTGATCTTGTTACCGACATGCACTCTTTTCTCGTTCCCGTGATATAACATTCTAGTGATCACATCACTTGCTTGCAAGCTATCTTAATGTGATATCACCGAGAGGGCCCAGAGTATATCTATCCGTCATCGGGATTGAAAAATTCCACTCTTGATCCATGAGCCTCAACATAACACCTTCGTAGCACTGAACCCACCTTTATAGTCACCTTGTTACGGTGTGACGTTTGATGTTATCAAAATACTCTTCCAGTGTTAGCAATTAACATGATCTCATGGTCTAAGGACTAAGACTACTTCGTATGATGTTATAGCAATATAAACATAATGACTTGATCGTAATGCTATACTTCGGATGAATGTTCATCACATCATTTCACAAATGATGTGACCTTGTTATTAACAACATCCAATGTACATGATCAGGAAACCTTGATCATCTTGTTAATCAACAAGCTAGTCTATAAGAGAGGCATAACTAGGAACCCTTCTTGTTTATTAAACACACATGTATTGATGTTTCCTATCAATACAATTATAGCATGTAAAATAAACATCTATCATATACAAGGAATACATAATAACAACTTTATTATTGCCTCTCAGGGCATATTTCCTTCACCAACAATGCATGCAAAAATGTTTACATGACCAAATAGGTCGAAACGTGCAAGTTTACCTAGATGATGTGGTGATAAAAACTAAGGAAGGCAATACGCTCCTCGAAAATTTGCTGTTTAGATAACTTTTAACACTGTTTAAAAGATCTATATCATTTCCAATCAATAATATGTCATCCACATATAATATCAGAAATGCCACATTGCTCCCACTCACTTTCTTGTAAATACAATCCTCTCCATAAGTTTGGACAAATCCAAACTCTTTGATCACCTCATCAAAGCGGAGATTCCAACTCCGGGATGCTTGCTTCAGTCCATAGATGGATTGCTGAAGCTTGCATACCTTATCAGCATCCTTAGGATTGACAAAACCCTTAGGTTGTATCATACACAACTCTTCTTCAATATTACCATTGAGGAATGTAGTTTTGACATCCATCTGCCATATTTCATAATCGAAATATGCAGCAATTGCTAACATAATCCTAACCGACTTTAGCATCGCTATGAGAGAGAATGTCTCATCTTAGTCAACTCCTTGAATTTGTCGAAACCCCTTTGCGACAAGTCGAGCTTTATAGATGGTCACATTACCATCAGCATCAGTTTTTCTTTTGAAAATCCATTTATTCTCAATGGCCTTTCGATCGTGAGGTTAGTCCACCAAGGTCCAAACCTGGTTTTCGTACATGGATTCCATCTCGGATTTCATGGCTTCTAGCCATTTGTTGGACTCAGGGCTCATCATCGCTTCTTCATACGTCGCAGGGTCATCTATTTCATCAACTATGAAATTCATAACAGGATTGTCATACAGTTCAGGAGTTGCATGTGTCCTACTTGACCTGCGAGGTTCGGCAGTATCCTCTTTCGGAGTTTCATGATCATTATCATTAGCTCTCTCTTCATCAGGTGAAGTTAACTCTGAAACAACTTCCAGTGCTGCGCCACTCGCCAATTCATGAAGAGAAGGTTCAATAACCTCTTCAAGTTCTACCTTCCGACTATTCACACCTTTCACGAGAAACTCCTTCTCAAGAAAGGATCCATTCTTGGCAACAAAAACCTTGCCCTCAGATCTGTGATAGAAGGTATACCCAATCGTTTCCTTAGGGTATCCTATGAAGACACACTTTTCCGCTTTGGGTTCGAGTTTATCCGGTTGAAGTTTCTTCACATAAACATCGCATCCCCAAACTTTAAGAAATGACAGCTTAGGTTTGTTTCCAAACCATAATTCATACGGTGTCGTTTCAGCGGATTTAACTGGTGCCCTATTTAAAGTGAATGCAGCGGTTTCCAGTGCATAACCCCAAAATGATAGTGGCAAGTCAGTCAGAGACATCATAGATCGAACCATATCCAATAAAGTACGATTACGGCGTTCCGACACACCATTACGTTGTGGTGTTCCGGCAGGTGTGAGTTGTGAAACTATTCCACGGTCTTTCATATGTGTGCTAAACTTGTAACTAAGACACTCTACTCCATGGCCGGACCGCAGAAATTTGATCTTTCTGTTACGATGATTTTCCACTTCATTCTAAAATTCCTTGAACTTTTCAAAAGTTTCAGACTTGTGTTTCATTAAATAGATATACCCGTATCTACTCAAATCATCCGTGAAAGTAACAAAATAACGATATCCACCTCACACCGACACACTCATTGGTCTACACACATCAGTATGTATGATTTCCAATAAATCCGTCGCGCGTTCCATTGAACCGGAAAACAGCGTTCTAGTCATCTTGCACATAAGGCATGGCTCACATGTATCAAATGATTCAAAATCAAGTGATTCCAAAAGTCCATCAGAATGGAGTTTCTTCATGCGTTTAACACCAATATGACCTAGACGGCAGTGCCACATATATGCAGATATATCATTATCAAGTTTAATCCTTTTAGCATCAACATTATGAATATGCGTAATACTACTATCGAGATCCAACAGAAATAAACCATTCAACACAGGTGCATGACCATAAACGATATCATTCATATAAATCGAACAACCATTGTTTTCAGATTTAAACGAATAACCACTTCGCATCAAACATGATCCGGATACAATGTTCATGCTCAGTGCAGGCATCAAATAACAATTATTCAGATTTATAACTAATCCCGACGACATATGGAGAGGCAGCGTTTTGACGGCGATCACATCAACTCTTGATCCATTGTCGACCCGCATCGTGACCTCATCCCTTGCTAGCTATCGCTTGTTCTGCAGCCCCTGAACTGAGTTACATATATTAGCAACCGATCCTGTATCAAATACCTAGGAGCTACTGCGAGTACTAGTCAAGTACACATTAATAACATGTATATCACATATACCTTTGTTTGCCTTGCCGGCCTTCTTGTCCGCCAAATACTTGGGGCAGTTGCGCTTCCAATGGCCAGTCCCCTTGCAATAGTAGCACTCGGTATTAGACTTAGGGCCATCTCGGGGTTTCTTTTCAGGTGTGGCAACATATTTGCTGCCCTTCTTTCCCTTCTGCTTGCCTTTCTTGTCCTTCTTGAAACCGGTGGTCTTATTGATCATCAACACTTGATGTTCTTTCCTAATCTCCACTTCTGCAGTCTTAAGCATTGATAGAAGCTCGGGAAGATACTTCTTCATGCCCTGCATATTATAGTTCATCATGAAGCTCTTGTAGCTAGGTGGCAGAGATTGGAGAACATGATGTATGCCTAAGTTAATGGGAATCGTTATTCCCAAGGACACAAGCTTATCGGCGTACCCAGACATTTTGAGTATGTGCTCACTAACAAAGTTGTTCTCCTCCATCACGCAGATAAAGAACTTCTCAGAAGCATTATAACTCTCTACGGTAATATGGGTATCGAAGATCATTTTCAATTCTCCCATGGTATCAAAGGCATTGCCATTTTCGAAACGCTTTCGAAGTTCTGGCTCTAGCCCATACAGTATGCCGCAATGAACTAAGTTGTGGTCCTCCTGACGAGTTATATAGACGTTCTTTTCCTCGTCAGGGGCATCAGGAGCTGGTGGGGGGCCTAGCGGCGCTTCTAGCACATATTGCTTTTGTGCAGCAGTGAGGAGAATCCTCAAATTCATAGCCCAGTTGGTGAAGTTGCTACCATTCGCAGCAAGTTTCTCTTTCTCCATGAACACATTGAAATTAAAAGCAGGTGGTGCCATCTACAACAGAATTTGTAAAGTATATTTAGACTAAGTTTATGATAGATTGAGTTCAACTAATCCAAATTACTAATGAACTCCCACTCAAAAACGACATCCCTCGTGTCCTTTTGGTGATTACATGAACCAAATCCACTACACCAAGTCTGATCATCACGTGAGTCGGTGTAGCTTCAAAGGCGAGCATCTATATGGGCATCATATCAACTATATGACTCATGCTTAATCTTTCGGTCCGTGTTCCGAGGCCATGTC
Source organism: Avena insularis (assembly GCA_023614405.1). Classification (NCBI taxonomy): domain Eukaryota; kingdom Viridiplantae; phylum Streptophyta; class Magnoliopsida; order Poales; family Poaceae; genus Avena; species Avena insularis. Next base: position 207,012,609 of record CM042694.1, read on the forward strand.
TGTACATGCTAGGCTCGCCAAGTAAGAACCTTAGTATTCGCGTGTGTAAAACTGTCTTACACCCGTCGTATGAAAGCATAGAGTCAAGAACATCCGATCATCACATGATGCCTCAAAACACGAATCATAAAATAGTGCATACTTAAGGAAGAACATTTTATCTTGATATCTAAATGAGGGATCATCTTATGATGCTACCAAACGCGCCAAACTAGCAATATAAGATGCAAACATCTAATGTGTAAAGTGAGATGATATGGTCCATGCATTTGATCTCTATCATTTGCATCGTGGTATGATCTCTATCATTCCTTTGTGTGTAAGGCCAAGGTCTATGGAAATTACACGCTGAGTGTGTTGTAAGAGTATCTATCATACATCTACTTACAACAATACCATATCAAGACACTAGCCCAGCAACTATCTAAACTAGACGCCTCTAATTTATAAATTGCAAGTTTTACGTGGCTTAGGGCTTTCGGAGATAGAACCGGTCTTACCTACGAACATGAACCACAACGAGGATAACCAAGTTATTAGCAACTCGTTGTAAATCAGATATTGACTATAGTAGGAGAGACACACACCCGCTAGCCACTTATGCAAAACTAGTTGCATGTCAGTCGTGGAACCGGTCTCATGTATGATGACATGTAAGGTTGGTCCGGGCCGCTTCATCCCACTATGCCACCAATATCTAAAATACATAGAAGATGCAATAACATGATCATCATCGCCCACATATAAACATATGTGTACTACCCGTGCAAAGCACCTACGCATAGATCAGCTCGATACCCTTTGTTGGGTCCGCAGCATAGAAAACAAAAAAATTCCTATGATGAGAACTATACGCCAAGATCTATCTACTAGATACAGAGCAACGGATGGACATACATCCATGGAGAACTTAACCTCGAAGACAACGAGTTTTGTTAACGAGTAGGAACTCGTGGTTGATGTAGTCATACGCTTGCCGATCTCAAGATCGTGTGGAAGTCCGAGCGCCGCAAATAAGCACCGCATCCATCCTCGCACACACGTACAAGCCACCGGACAACCTCCACCTCCTCGCTCCAGCGAATGAGCGGAAGCAGCAACTCCTTCCAGACGCAAGGCCACTGGAAACATGTATCTCGCTAATCCGAGACCATGGGGAAATATCTAGAGAGGGAGAGAGATCCTTCACGAGGCGGTGTGCTTTGTGAGGGAGGAGAGGGGGGCCTTTTATAGGAAGGGGACTCCTCCCCTTACCATGGCCGGCGGCCAAGGAGGGAGCCCCCTCCTCTTCCTCATTCATGTGGTGGAAGCTCCACTCACATCAATTCAAGCTCCACCCAAAGTTCCACTCACATGCATTAAATTTCCACCAAATTTAATGCAACTCTCAATTAATAAAACTCTTTTATTTATTTTATTCAGAATTTTGTTAATTACTTTAATTAACAAACATTCACATCAAACCCCTTGCAACATTCCAATATCACATGCAGAACCACTTTCTGCAATTTCACCCGAAACAATTCCGGTTTCTATCAAAACATTTCCTGCGCTTTGCAAACCTTTTGTCTGAAACATATGTGCTCCTAAATGGTGTCCGGCAACCCTTAAGTGTGTCACCCTATGATTCGCGATAATGCAGACATGACTGAGACTCCTCTCAGATCAATAATCAAAAGCGGGACCTGGAGATCCATACTGACTCCTGCACATTCAATGATGACTTCTGTGATCGTGAGAACCTTTAACGTTAGTAATTTAATCCCTTTGTCTCATGATATAATACATGTCCGAGATTCGATCATCGGTATCCAAATACCTAGTTTGATCTCGTTACCGACATGCACTCTTTTCTCGTTCCCGTGATATAACATTCTAGTGATCACATCACTTGCTTGCAAGCTATCATAATGTGATATCACCGAGAGGGCCCGGAGTATATCTATCCGTCATTGGGATTGAAAAATTCCACTCTTGATCCATGAGCCTCAACATAACACCTTCATAGCACTGAACCCACCTTTATAGTCACCCTGTTACGGTGTGACGTTTGATGTTATCAAGATACTCTTCCGGTGTTAGAAATTAACATGATCTCATGTTCTAAGGACTAAGACTACTTCGTATGATGTTATAGCAATATAAACATAATGACTTGATCTTAATGCTATACTTCGTATGAATGTTCATCACATCATTTCACAAATGTTGTGTCCTTGTTAATAACAACATCACTTGTCCATGATCAGGAAACCTTGATCATCTTGTTAATCAACAAGCTAGTCTATAAGAGAGGCATAACTAGGAACCCTTCTTGTTTATTAAACACACATGTATTGATGTTTCCTATCAATACAATTATAGCAAGTAAAATAAACATCTATCATATACAAGGAATACATAATAACAACTTTATTATTGCCTCTCAGGGCATATTTCCTTCACCAACAATGCATGCAAAAATGTTTATATGACCAAATAGGTCAAACTGAAATACTATTTTGAGGAACACCCCATCAAGGTGATATGTGAGGCACCCATTTTAGAGATTATGAGTAACAAAGATACAAGTGGCCGTATAGCAAAATGGGCAATCAAGTTAGCTCCACATGCGCCACAATTTGACAGAAGTGATGCTATCAAGTCGCAGGCCGTGGTGGATTTATTTGTGGACTGTGCTGAATTGCAATACGAGCCACCCCTGTCGGACTCCAATTATTGGCAAATGCACTTCGATGGATCAAAACTGAAAGATGGGTTAGGCGCCGAAGTAGTGCTTACCTCGCCCGAGAAGGATCAACTGAAATATGTCCTTCAAATCCACGTCAGTGCCTCGAATAACGTGGCGGAGTACGAAGCATTGGTACATGGTCTCAAAGTAGCGAAAAAAGTAGGGATACGTCGGATACAATGGTTTGGAGATTCCAACTTGGTGGTGCAGCAAGTGTCTGGGAATTGGAATGCTTTGGATGCTAACATGGCACTATACAGGTTCCATGTTCAAAAGATAAGAGGGTTTTTCGAGGGGTGTGAGTTCCATCACATACCTCGGATTGAAAACGAGGCAGCGGATACGCTGTCCAAGTGAGGCTCATCCCGGCAGCCAATCCTGTCAAATGTTACTTTGGAGCATCTGAGAAAACCATCTATCACGCCCTCACCCGAATCAGATTCAATTTATATCCCGGTGCTCTCTGGATCGGGAGCTGCACCTATGGAGATATAGTGGGGAAGCACCTCAGCAAACCCGGGGACTGATCAGCCTGATCCTGCAGGAGTTATGTCGGTGGATGCAATGGAAATTGACGAGGGACCGTTTCCCGTCCGGACTGTACCAACTTGGGCCAAGCCAATTTTTGATTTCCTAAAAGAGGGAATCTTGCCGGATGATGAAATAATCTCAAGGCAGATCCAGAGAAGGGCAAAGGCCTATGCAATTATCAATGCCAAACTATACAAAAGAAGTGTGACAATGATACTGCGGCGGTGTGTTGATCCGGAGGAAGGACTTTACATACTCCGGGATATCCACCAAGGGGAATGTGGCCACCATGCCTCCTCAAGGGCATTAGTAGCAAAAGCTTTCTGGCATGGATTTTATTGGCCCAGTGCCTTGGAGCAAGTAGAGGACTTGGTGAGAAAATGCAATGGTTGTCAAAGATACGCCGTGAAAACTCATCTACCAATGTCGGAGCTGAAAATTATCCCCATTACCTGGCCATTTGATGTATGGTGCCTAGATATGGTAGGGCCATTTAAGTCGGCTAAAGGAGGGATGACCCATATCCTAGTCATGGTTGACAAGTTCACCAAATGGATTGAAGTGAAACCAATTCAGAAATGTGATGGGGCAACAACAGTAAGATTCCTCAAAGATATAATCCTAAGATATGGCTATCCCCATAGCATCATAACCGATAACGGAACAAATTTTGCTGAAGGAGCGTTTGCGAGATTCTGCCAAGAAAAGAAGATCTGGCTTGATGTCGCCTCAGTCGCCCACCCCACATCGAACGGGCAAGTGGAAAGATCCAACGGACTAGTATTGTCCGGGATAAAAAAAACCGGCTCATAGAGCCGCTGCAAAGATCAACGGGGTGCTGGATAGAAGAACTACCAACGGTACTGTGGAGCTTAAGAACAACTCCAAATCGATCAACAGGCTATACGCCATTCTTTCTGGTATATGGGGCAGAAGTTGTATTACCAGCCGACATAGAACACGATTCGCCAAGAGTCACCCAATACACAGAAGCCGAAGTGCGTGAAGCCCGGCAAAATGATGTTGATCTGCTAGAAGAAGCGAGAGAATTGGCCTTGTCCAGATCTGCCATATATCAGCAAAATCTCCGATGCTATCATAGCCGGAAAGTAAACCCCCGAGTCTTCCGGGAAGGTGACCTGGTACTCCGGCTGATACAACGCACAGCTGGCATGCATAAGCTATCCCCTCCATGGGAAGGACCTTTCATTGTAATCAAAGCCTTGCACAATGATTCCTACTATCTTATTGATCCACAACCCTAGGAAAAGAACAAGGCGGATAGGACCAGAGAGGAATCCAAGCGACCGTGGAACGTAACACTACTTCGTCCTTTCTACACCTAAGAGGTGAATGTATCCGAGCTACTCATATGTTGGTATGTATGTCGGCAATGAGCTTATTAATAAAAACTTTGGCACCCCAAGCAGAGACTCAAGGACTGCCGTAACAATCGTCTCTCGTTTTCGTATTTATATGTCAGTTGGGTTAAGTCGCTTATATCTTAGTCGAATTAGTAATGTGTGAGCACCAAAAACCCAACTCTTCGACTTCACTGTTGTCCAACAAGAATTGGCTTCATGGCAAGCAAGAGAACAAGTTTGGAATGGCAAAACACATGAAAAACAACTAAGGAAAAGAACTTAAACGAACCAACATTTGTTATTTTGACTAACCCTTGGTTTATTATGGTCATTAAAATGCCGGATCATTTTGAGCTAGTCTCAAAGTTCTAAGTATTGTTAAATCAATTTTTTGAACCTTGGACTCGTAAGTCGAAAAGCCGAATCAAGGTAGACGCGAGCCGAGTCAAAAATTGGGGGAACAAGAAAATGAAACTCGGGACTTTGCCCATGATAATCCAGCATTAAGAACTTGGTTCAAAACAATAAATTGTACCACAACCAAACTATAGTATTTAAATACATTTCCGCCCGGCATTGCAGGGATCTGATAAATATGAAAAGTGTTTTTAAGGAGCAGGGGTAGCAGACGAATCATTTGTCAATGAAGGAGGTACTTCGGAGTGTGGGGGGTGCTAGCCTCGGCTTCATCCTTAGGATTGACCTTGCCATCCTCCGGTACTTCGGCCTCGTCGCCTAGCTTAGAGGCCTCACCTTCACTCCCTTCTTCTTCTTCATCTCCAGACACAGCTTCATCATCAAAGACATCGAGATAACTCGGCCCTTCATTCCAAGCGTGGCAGAAGGAATATTGAATGAGCTTATTCACACAGGCTTTGCGGTGCGCAATCCAATCCGGATTCTTGCACCACTTAGACCCAGTGCGCATGCGAGTAAGCAACCCCAAATCAATCCCTTCATACCACGAAAGGACGAACTGCAAAGCAATGTCAGCACCAGCCCGGGCAGCAGATTCGCGCCATAGGTTCAGCTGATGCTCACACTCCATCAGTTTGGCTATGAAAGCCGAACTAGTTTTGGGAATGGGATTAGTGGGCCAGAGAGAGCCGTACATCTGCGTTGCTGCTGGAATGATGTCTGCACCATGGTTCTTCACCAGCTCAAGGCGAGCAGTGAGACTCACCAGCAGGTCCTCTGTGGTATATGGGATTGGCTCGGCATCGGGGCCTACAAGCATACCACGCTGTTCATGGGACCGAGTTACAGTGGTAGCATCAGGCGCATCACTCTCTAGAAATTTGCCTGAGAGCGGAGAAGAGGAAACAGTGAACAAAAGCACCAAACCCGGAGGAAGGAAAATTAAGCAAGGGCAGAAAACTCGCGTGCAATCTTGAAGAGGAGCCGCTGAAGCTCGGAATGAACATCAGCGCTATGGGCTTGGAGTTTCTCATATTCGATGGTCACCGACGTAAGCTTGACGTCGACTTCCTGCAATAAGCTTTTGTCCTTGGAGATTTGCGTGGTTAAACGCTCTTTCTACTTGGCAAACTCCTGGTCAGCCTTCTCCAACTCGGACTTATGGAGGCCCTTGAGCCTCTGAATTTCGGCATTCAGCCGAGTGATCTCCGAGTCCTGGAGCTGGAGCTGAGCTATCTCTTCATCCTTCTTCCTTAGCTCAGCCTCATGCTTCCCTACTTGTTTGAGGAAATGGGTCATCATTTTAGGCATAGTAACGTTGTCCTCGAGAGTAACTGCAGCAAGGTAATGATCCGGAGGACCCAAAGTATAAGTGTCCACCGGATAAAAGAAGGAAAGTACAGTGATCGTGTGAAGGGGATAAAGTTACCTTTGATCTCAGCCAGATTCTTCCGCATAATGATATTTTTAGCTTCAACTTCGGCTGCTTGATTCAGATAGCAAATTAATACGGATCCTAGAAAGTTTGAATGAACGAAGACGAAAGAGGAAGAGGAAAATTACCCCTCTTATGGTACTCCTCCAAGAGTTTGCCATAACACGCTCGAATGTCTTTATAGGAGTCCAGCAGGCGCTGGAACTCAGCGGATCGGCGGTTAGTGGTAATCTGAAATAAGGAAGGCAATAGCAAAGTTCAAAGGCAAAGTAAAAATAATTCGAAGTCTACAAGATCCGAGCCAAGCGGAACTTAACCCGGCTCTAGGTGTGTGGATATTCGAAGTCTACAAGATCCAGGCCAAGCGGAACTTAACCCGGCTCTAGGTGTGTGGATATTCGAAGTCTACAAGATCCGGGCCAAGCGAAACTTAACCCGACTCTTGGTGTGTGAATATTCGAAATGTGTAAGATCCGGGTCAAGGGAACTTAACCTGGCTCTAGGTGTGTGGATATTCAAAGTTTACAGGATCCGGGCCAAGTGGAACTTAACCCGGCTCTAGGTGTGTGGATATTTAAAGTCTACAAGACCCGGGCCAAGTGGAACTTAACCCGGCTCTAGGTGTGTGGATATTCGAAGTTTACAAGATCCGGGCCGAGTGGAACTTAACCCGGCTCTAGGTGTGTGGATATTCGAAGTGTATAAGATCCGGGTCAAGGGAACTTAACCCGGCTCTAACTATGTTAAAATTTGACGTTGCTACAGACAAAAACTAAATTCTATAAGGAGCATCAAACCGAATAACAAGTTATTCCCTCGAGGATCAGGGACTAGGGGCTATGTTTACAAGTGATCAGTTATGCAAGGTATCAACAGCAGAGTAAAGGAGTTACCTCCATCATCCGGCCAGCTAAAGAGATAGCCTCGGTAGCGGAGTTCATCTGTGTGCTGAACACGGCTGGGCCAAACTTCTCCGGCAGATCATCTTGTGGGTCGATGAATTCTGCATTATTCTAGTTCTTCACATACGCAAGGAGCAGCGGACTGTAACTTTCACCACTAGGAGAGTAGTTCGCCACACGACCTTTGACGTGGGCCTCTCGCCTGGCGGATTGAGCTGCGGCGGGGCTGGTATGCAGAACCAGTTGCTTGCCACCCTCTGACCCGGAAGCGGTAGACCCAAACGAGATCCCCTTAGCTGACCCGGTAGCCTTCTTGAGCTTTTGCCTGATGAAGCTTGAGGAGCTGGCTAGAAAATGTCCGCAACTGAAGGAGTTGACCCGGAGGGAGCTGACGGGGCATTCCTCTTGAGAGGCTTGGTGGAGGCTTTGGCTGCTGCTGCCGGTGGTGTTGCCGGTCTTTGGTGCTGGTCTTTGGTGCTCATCGCTTTGGTCTTGGTGCTGGTATCTGCTACTGGTGCTGGAAACACTGGGACAGAAGAACTTATTGGGGGTGGTGTCGATGAAACTGGCACCTCATGACTTGGTGCTGAGGCCGAAGAACTGGAGAGATCCACTATCGCCGTATCTAGAGCTGGGGTGCTACCCCCCCCTCGCGCGCCGACATTGCCCTCCTCATGACGAGGTGAGCTCTGGTCAAACGCAGCTGCGGAGCCCTCTTGAATGGGGCTGAGCGGGCGAGTATCATCATTGCGGGAGGGTAGAAGGGCTGCTCCGGATTAGGGAGGCTATGCCGGAGCCGCTCTAAGGGATGACCCTAGGAGCTTTGAAAAGAAGAAAAGCACCAAGTCAAAAAGAGAGAGAACTAATAAGAGACAAAGGCAAGCAAAGGAAAAATCCCCAAGTATTAGTGCAAAAGGACTTACTTATCCGAGGTTGGAGGAGCATGTGGTTTGGGCACCCTCCGGACCGTGCTCTTGGCGGCCGGCTTAGACAAGGCTTTCACCCTAGACTTCTTCTGCCTCTTCTTGGGCGGCGGCACCTCCGAAGCTGCGGCCGAGGTAGCCGCGTGCTTCTAGGAAGAAGCGGGGGCCAGAACCAGTGGCGACGGGAGGAACCTCGTGGACCTGACCGTCCGGGTTAGCAGAACATTCGAACATAACCATATGCGCGTAAGAGATGAGAACCGGATCAAGTACCTCTAGGACCTCAACGTTCGAGTCATCGTCATCTGGCCAATCCCTTAGAGAAGAGGCCTTACCAGCGATGCGCTTGATGATGTCCGGGGTAGGAAGAAAGGTCTCCAGATCAGGCTCTTCCTCATCCTCCTTAGTACGGTTCGACAGCCACTTGCTCGCCAGCACCTCACCATCCTCCAGTGGCTGCTGGAGGAATCACTGAGAACAAGACAACAATTGCCAAGTTACGAAAGTAAACCGACATACATAGAAGATCCGGAAAACAGAGAGAAGCAAATTTACCTTCGGAGGAGGGTTGACCCAGGTGAAGGGCTCGAGTCCCCACTCCCAATCCTCGGTGAATTCCTTCTCCACATTGAAGATGGATTTAACCTGGCGGTAAACCGCCGAGTTATCCAGCTCAATAGATGAAGTCCGATGGGGGTCGAGAGGGCCGCTTAGGTAACAGATCTTGTGGGCTCTCTACTGAAGGGGAGACCCGGCTGCGGACAAAAGTAATCATGATGTCCTCCCCCCGGAGCTCCTCCTTGAGCATCTCCTTGATCTGGCGCTCCACCTGATTCGCCAGGGCCGTGGGTCGCTTGAGAATGCTCTCCCAAAGCGAGGTATTTGGAGGGCCAAGCAGGAGAGGAGGCAGATCAAGTCCTCGTTGGTGGTGTTCCGGACATAGAAGAAAGTTCGGGCCCAGCCCTTGCAGGACTCGAGTCCGGTGACCCGGTGGAATGCGGAGTTCTTCCGGGGAGAAATCGAGGCAGCGCCACACTAGGTCAAATGCTTATCCTCCAGAGCAAGCTCCTTGTCCGGAACTATGTTCCTCTGGAGACCAAAGAACTTGATCCAAAGTTCCTTGGTTGGACAGAGGCCAATGTATCCCTCAATGCTAGAGACAAATGAGGACAAAGAAGTAATGGCGTTGGCAGGAAGATAATGTGGTTGTAGTTTGTAGGTGGAAAAGAAATCAAAAAAGAAATCTGAGGTGGGGAGGCCGAATCGCGCTGAAAATGCGAAAGGAAAACAACATATTCCCCAGGATTGGGGGAAGGAGAGGTCTCGCCGGAGGCATGACGACAGGCGACGCCGGCAGGGATGCGGCGCGTGGCACGGAGCCAGTCAAAGTCATCCTCGCGGACGATAGAGCCATCCCAGCAGCCGCACTCGTGGCCCTCTGCTCCTTCCTCCTGCTGCGCCACCATAGCTGCTTCCTCCTCAGTCATGGTGGATTTGAGATCCTTGAGAGAGAAATCAGAGTAGAGGTAACCGGAGGAGGGGAAACGGGAAGCGCAAGGCCCCATGATGGAAATCTTGGGTGGAAACGGCAGCGCAGGCGCAAGATGCTGCCTATGCGCGGTCGCGACGGCGCTGGTGCAGCAAGAAACTAGCGGCGGCGGGAAGGCTATGGCGAGAGAGAAATGAGGCTGTGAAGCACAGAGAAAATGGGGAACTTTCCCAGGGGTTGCCCCAGGACCTCTACTTAACCGCGCAACGGGTGCGTAGTGGGATCCTCTGCGGTTGCCACACCGCACACAACAGGCGTGTACGTGGGTGGATCAGCCAATTAGAGCATGGCCACAGAAAGGGCCACAGGGGCAAAGGATCCCATGATGCGATGTAATATTACAGTTAACGAGGCGCCGCAATGAAGGGACGTGCACAACAGTTATCCCTGACATTGCGACAGTAACCGGCGCATTAAATGCACGTGGCCCTTAAAATGAGGCAAAATGATGATTACCCTCCACGTAGGATGTGGGGAAGCGTACAAGGGAAGGAATGGTAACCCGGATAGGCAAGCAAAAGACCCGGCCAGCAAGCAATAACTCGGAATGAGCCAAGAGATCGCAAGATGACAAACTACGGGTTACGCGGTAACTCGGCCAAAGAGGCAAAGATCCGGATATGGGAACCTGTTGTGGCCTTAACTACCAAAAATTGCTAAGACCGCACCAGCTTCGAGGACTAATGTTGGGGGGGGTACCCCCGGGTAGGATAACGCCGGGGTATAAGGGCCGAGTTAGCCGAGGTACGGCATGGTCAAAGCAAGTGCTGACCGGGTCACCTCAAGGCAGGCCGAACCACGGAGTGACCTGGCCCATGGAGCATCTCCTTAACAATGGTCCGGCCGGCATAAAATATATGCCGGCCATGTTTATCTATCTGTTTTGCAGGTAACTCGATAGCCGTATTAGCCATGAGCTAGTCGGACTATCTGATGGCTTCCAAGAGAAGGAATCCCCCGCTGGTCAAAAGGTGGCTTTATTAGCTGTAGCATGAGCGAAGCAAAGTAAAGAAGAGGACCAGCTAGTCAGGGGCGACCAAGGTGACGCGGGCAATGTCGGATGACGTAGCCCGTGTCTGGTGACGCTTAAAGACAAAGATTACGTTGTGGGTTACGTCCAAAGCCCGGACGAGCCGTTAAAGAGAATAAAGAAGCATCTAGCTTTAGGCAAGGAGCATATTCTCCGAATATGTTGCCACGTGTGCCCTAGTATTGTAACCCGGGCTCCCCTATATAAGGAGCAATGGGGGCTCCGTAGAGGGGGATCGATCATTTTCTCTGTCTAAGGAAGAACTCAAGAGCTAGTTGGCAGGGAGTAAGAGACATAGTCTCCTTCTTGCTGAGAGCTTGAAGAGCGTTTGTAAACACCATTGATAGAGAGAATACAAGAACATATGTGTGTGGAATCACCATGTTCTCCCTCCCTGGATTCCCCTAGCACTCATTGGCCCCATCTTTAGCCTATCCATGGCATCTGTCGTGCCACCACCACGACAATGCCAGCAGAGAGGGGACTTGGGCTGCGACTGTACTGTTGGGCAGAACTGTGCGAGGTGATGAATAAGCCATGTACATGTACCATAGCTGGTAGAAATTAGAGATACAAGAAATGAGTGTTTTGCATTGCAGAATTGAAGATTTTGACATCAGGACCAGAGTAGAAAGGGTGCAGGGCTGTAGACACTAACCTGTTGTTCAGTTTATGTCCAAAGTGAGAGCAAAGATATACCAAACCAACAACCTAGATATTGCAGAGAGGAAACAACACAAAAAGAGGTGGGATTAAATTGTGCCAAGAGGTATTCGGACTAGGGATCACTCAAACATTCTGGAGAAAACAAACCAGCTTCATTTACTGAATTGATGATGACATGGTTCATGCGCCGATGTCCATCCAGTACACCCGATTAATGGTTTGTACAGACTAGGAGGCAACAATGTTTAAGTAGACAAAACAAATATGTAGCTCGCCAAGCTAATAGCAACGCAGCTGAATTGATCGATCCTAATCGCTGCAAAACGAGCTAGCTGAGCCGATCTTCGCCAGATTATTATGAGAGATCGAGTAGGATTTTGGACATGCCGTAAAAGACAAAATTGTAGAGGAGTCCGAGATCTACAACATTGGTCATTGGGTATCTTCGAGATTCGGATGGGAACAGATAGTTTTGGAGACGTTTTGCTCGCAAGAGACAAACCAGAAATGGATGGTGCAGTGACATTTTCTACCGGCGGCGTAGTAGATGTTGGCGTTGCTTCGGTGAGGGTTTTAGACGGTGGAGTCAATGAAACATTGCAGATCGACGAGGCCGAGTTGTGAGACAAGGTGGCCTCGGTCGGTGACATCGGAGTCGCGGCGGCGGCGAAAGAAGCAATGCAGGTATGGTGTTCGTCCGGAGGCACATGCCAGGCTAAAGGTTGAATGAAAGAAAAGGGGCAGGCCTAGAAGGAGGAGGGGCTCACCGAGATGGTTCAGAAGACATCGACGAAGCTCGAGGACGATGGAGTCGACTAGAAGAGGAAGTAGACGGCAGCGAGTCTCGGGTGAACGGCGATGCGCGCGCATGGTACGTTGGGATGATGTTGGTGTCCTGCAGCTGCTCCAGGACTCGTCCAGTAAGCTCTAGGTTCTGATAGGCTTCAACATATCCTCTTGGTACTCCGGGCATCGTCAAGGTCCTTATCCGGTGGTAGAACAACAGGACAGAGAGGAAGTAGAGGCCACGACAAAGGCGTGGATAGGAAGAAAGAAAAGAAAAGGGGAAACGGAGGTCCCGATCTGGTTGGGTTAGGGACATGTTGTTGCTGCTGTTTTATTGGCAAGGTGAGGACCAGAGAAGAGCGGCCAGAGAGAGAGAGAAAAGTTGGAGAGGGAGGCTCGGTACAAAATAAGAGAGATGTGGTGGTTGCTTCGGGTAGATGTTTAGGTTGGGGTTGTAGGTAGCTTGGCCCAACGACTGGGTTGCCTCCCCTAGGTTTTTGGAAATGTTTTATTTATTTGAATGTTTCAATTTGAATAAAAGATTTGTAAAATAGTTTAGACAAACAAAATATCCAGAGAGTCTGGGGTTTTGATTTGAAATAAAGACTGGGATATTTAGATAATAAAGATAGGCTTTTAGAGAATAGTTTTAGGCAAACCAAACATGATGTCATGATGATGCTCAAATGCAACGTGGCATGATGACATGAGCATGTGGTCATGGTGATGCACAAAATAAAAATAACACGCGGTTTTCTAGTAGTGGTTTTATCGGGGTGCTACACAGGGTTATAATCAAAATAAAGGGGATCATTGGTAAATCCCCAAAAATCAATATAAACACAGGGATATAACATTATATATGATGCAAATATATGGGAAAACATGTTACCAAACTACAAAGTCCATGTATGCATTTTACATGCATCAGGGAGTTGATGAGTCCAAAATTGAAGCATATTTACCTTTTGTTTTTACATAAATAGAATGGGGATTTTTGTATTTCACTATGTTTACACGCACCTTTTTGTCCTTGTTTCAACAGGATCCTGAATTACTAAGTCTCTTATGAACATATCAATTAGAACTATCATATTATGTTATAATATGATATTTTAAGTGATAAAAGTAATTTTATTGATTTACCTTCGCACCTGGGAGAATACCAAACATGAGGGAAGCATTTGTCGCGATAACGACCAATGGTACTGGCGGAGCCCACCCGTACCGTCCATCTGTACCACGCGGCAACGCGTCTACTTCATCAAATACTTTCTTCTGGTGAAGACGGCAGAGAGATCTGACATATATAGCCACCAAAAACCATGAAAAACCACACCAGAAAGGGATATGAAGGAGGAACTTGGAGAAGGGAAAATCCCTGCTACTTCATGGATCATTGGAGGACATCGCATTATCTCATCAACCTCTGCATCTCCATCACCATTACTACCCCATCTCTTATCTATTAGATCTTTTTGTAATTCCAGATTCAATTGTGATTTGCACTAGATTTATCCCCGTACTTTATCCAGTAGGTTTCTCTCGTTATTGGGGAGATGGAGAAACCCTAGCACTATTATGAAGTTGCAATAAAGATGATCTATTCTTGTGTCCATATGACTGGCCGATCTATGATAGATTTATGATTTGTGTTTGATCTCTCTCTTTAGATGGTATGTGTAGTCGGCCACATATCATTTCCCTTCGGGACTAAAGTGAGGGAGAAATCCTTTGGACGTGTTTGAAATTGTGCCATGAGAGCTTCGTGATAATTGGCGTTGTCTAGCAACCTACATATTCAAAGGAGGATAAAGAGAGACTCCCTAAGCTAATTAGGGTATTCACGGGGAGACCTTTAATTGCGATCGTTTGTATGGATGATTGCTCTCAGATATCGCAGTGTTTATTAGGGGACCTCATTCTTGGCTCAACAAAGTGGCTTCCTATGAGCCTTATAGTGAACATCTTATTATGGAGCTCTCTCCACACATATCATGACACAAGAAGTATGTTATCTTAATTAATAATAATAATATCATGCTAGTGGTGTATTCTACATCCCCGAGAATGTTTTAGCACTATTGAGTTCAATCATGTTGTCACACAACCTTGTTACTTGCTTTCTTTTACTTGTTTAATTACTTTTGTGCACTCAATCAAAAACCTCTGAAACACCCTTTACTTGAGATCAAAGGCAGCTTATAAGTATCCTTTGGTGGAAAGTGACGAGGGGCATAAAGACCTTAACCAAATAGCTCTTTGTGGGTATGATACTCTTATTTGAAACTAGCTACAATTAATCTGTGCACTTGCAACCATCACCTACCACAACCAATTCTACGCGGTCGTGGACTTCGCTGGCTGGGCCACCTCCTCCTTCGCCATAGTAATCTCTCACCTCCGGAATGACAACTGCTGTAAGGTGCAAATGCAGACACAAGTTCATGAACAATCAAGCGCCCGGTTATCTCTATCTCTATCTCTACTACCTAAAAAATACAAAGATTTTTTGTGTTCTGCCAGCCCTTTTGCTCCCATGCTTTGTCACTCCCGTCCTACGAGAAGAAAAAATCTGGACTCGCACATACCCAAGTAATCCCTGCCTCTCCCATGTTCCCCATGTTCTCATCTCCTCCCGACCCCTACCTCCATCCCCTAGACTGCCCCCAATGGCGCCTTCCCTTCCTGCCCCTCCCCTGCATTCGCCGGTCGCCCATCCCCATATCGATGGCTTCCTGATCCTCGATGACAAGGCCTCACAAGCTCCAATGTCACCTACCACAACCAATTCTACACGGCCGCGGCCTTCGCCGGCTGGGCCACCTCCTCCTCCGCCATCGCAGTCTCTCACCTCTGGAATGAACACTGCTGTAAGGTGTGAATGCAGACATAAGTTCATGAATAATCAAGTGCCCGATTATCTCTATCTCTATCTCTACTACCTAAAAAAGACAAAGCTTTTCATGTTCTGCCAGTCGTGCGTTTTGCTCTCGCGCTTCGTCGCTCCCAAAGAAGAATTTTTTTGGACTCGCACATACGTGAGTAATCCCCACCTCTCCCCTATTCCCCGCATTCTCATATCCTCCCGACCCCCGCCTCCATCCCCAATACCGCCCCGATGGCGCCCTCCCTTCCTGCCCCTCCCCTGCATTTGTCGGTCACGAGTCTATGACCAACATGGGCTTTCTGCCATGTCAGCTCTCTGCTAGCCCCTCGTCCGTGAGAGTCCGCGAGCGGCATGGGATCACCACACCATGTCTGTTGGCGGCGGGCTCTACAACCCAGCGGGTGCGAAGCACTGTCGTACGGGAAACACATCTCACCACACGCATTCCAACTCGCATACGCTGACCGCGGGCCCATGACACCCGCGGACTCTTGCCTTGGCCTGTCTGTGAGGTACGACGATGCATGGTACACTGATAAGTTGCAAACGTATCTATAATTTTTTTTTGATGTTCCATGCTTGTTTTATATTTACTTTCTTATGTTTTGTCCACACTTTGGAGTATTTTTACACATTTTCTGGAACTAACCTATTAACAAGATGCCACAGTGCCATTTGCCTGTTTTCAGCTATTTTTGATTCCAGGAAAGTCAAAAAATCAATATTATCGGAATTGGACGGATCAAAAGCCAAATTCAATATTTTACCGGAAGACACATGGAGTCCGAAGGAGAGAAGAAGGGGGGCCACAGGGCGGCCACACCATCTCTTGGTGCGGGCAGCCCTAGGCCACGCCAGGGCATGGTGTGGGCCCCTTGGCCAGCCATTGACCTCGCCCATTCGCCTATAAGAAGCCCCTGGGACGAAAACCCTAGATCGAATAGCCTCCAGCAATGAAAGTTCCACAGTGCCGCCGCCACCGAAGGGGAGATTCGGGGGACAGAAAGTCTCTGTTCTGGCACCCTGCCTGGACGGGGAAGTGCCCCCGGAGCCATCTCCATCGATCTCCACCACCATCTCCATCGTTGTTGCTGATTCCCATGATGAGGAGGGAGTAGTTCTCTCTCGAGGCTAAAGGTTCTACTGGTAGCTATGTGTTCATCTCTCTCTCTATGCATGATCATATTGTGATCGTGAGCTTTGTAATCAAGTAGATCTACCATGCTACTCAAGTGCTTTAATAGATCTCTGCTCTCCCCATGTGTGTGAAAGTGACAGCGTGCACACCATGGTGGCACTTAGGCTAGAGATTACAAATACTTGTTATGAGTTATATTTGGAGTTGGATGTCTCTATGAAATTGTGGTGTTTGTTGGAACCATTTAGTGCTCAAGGTGACAGTGTGGGGTTATCTAGATGGGGAAAGTGGACTTTGAGGTGTGCTGTTATAGCGCTACCATGGATTAGAGTGTCCAACCGGAGAGTAGTTCAGAGTAGTATCATGAAGAGAAGATATTTATATGAGAGTGTTCACTAGCGAAAGTATGATCCCTAGGCCTTGTTTCTAAGCATTGAAACACCGTTTGCAACTAGATCTGTTACATGTTTGCTTGCTGCCATCTTTATTTCAGTTTACCTTTAGTCTCTTCCACGCCATCAAAGTATTTTCTGGCACCGTTGTCTTAAATCCATACCACTTGTATTTTACTATCTCTTCACCGAACTAGTGCACCTATACACCTGAATAGTGTATTGGATGTGTTGGGGACACAAGAGACTTCTTGTATCTTGATTGCATGGTTGCTTGAGAGGGGATACCTTTGACCACTTCCTCCCTGAGTTGGATAAACCTTGGGTGATCCACTTAAGGGAAAACTTGATGTTGTTCTACAAACCTCTGCGCTTGGAGGCCCAACAACTATCTACAAGAATAGAAGTCCGTAGACATCAAGCTATTTTCTAGCGCCGTTGCCGAGAAGGTAAGGTAAAAGGTACTCACATCCTCTGGCTACTAAGCTATCTTCTAGTACTGTTGCTGGTGTGTGAGTGCTCAAAGTTATTTCCTTTAGATTATGCAATTTTGTCTTTTTGTTTCTTGTTTTCACTAGTTAGGCTTAATGGAAAACAAAAAAATAGAGAGCTTTATAGTATTTATCTTGAGTTAGGACATCAAGTGTTTGAAGAGAAAATTAAAAAACCTATGGAACTTTATTTGCATGCTAATAGAAATATTGTTAGTATGAATTCTTTGGACACCATTATTGCTAATGCTATGGAAAAGTCTAAGCTTGGGGAAGCTAGTTTTATGAAAATGATCTTTTTAGTTCCCCAACTTTGGAAGATAGCTATTCTATTGCTTATGATGATACCAAACCTCCAATATATGATGATTACAATGATGAGTATGATATTTTAAGTCCACCTAATATTGAGGGGAAAATTCATTATGATTACAATATGCCTCCTATATTTGATGGTTATGGTGATGAGAATAATAATGATAGCTATTTTGTTGAATTTGCTCCCACTATGATTAATAAGAATGACTATGCTTATAGGGAGAGTATTAATTCTTTTATATATGTGGCTCATGGTAAGAATGTTTTATGTGATATTTACATTGTTAATTTTATTCATGATGCTACTGAAAGTTATTATGAGAGAGAGAAACATGGTTTTATGTATCTCAACAATATTAAGTGTCCCCTCTTTATGTTGAAATTTTTGAAGTTGCACTTGTTTTGCTTTACTATGCTTGTTGCTTTGTGCTTTCATGACTTGTTTCTTTACAAGATTCATATGCATAGGAAGTGGGTTAGACTTAAATGTGCTTTGAATTTTCTTCTTGATGCTCTCTTTTACTTCAATTCATATTTCTTACGTGAGCATTTTCTCAAACTATTATGCCTAACTTAAAGGAGTTAAAGAAAAGTACTTCTTGGGAGATAACCCAATAGTTTTCTTGAGTCTTGGAAGTTATTGCCTTAGTAATAACCTCTCCTTATCCTTTTTGCATGGTTTTTGTGCCAAGAATAACCTCTAATGAGAGAGAAGTAAGATTTGGGAAAGTTGCTATCCCGAAACAAATTTTTGTGCTTCGCTATAAAAATTCGTGAAAAATATTTGTACGTCGGTTTGAGCTGTAATTTTTGTGCTTCTTCCCCAGGTTGTTATCCAACTTTCGTTAGTTCAACACGTTTCGATTTGAGCAACAGAAGGTCTTCGAAAAAATCGTTTTTACCTGCTGGTCTGTTTTGACAGATTTCTGCCATTATTTGCATTTGCCTCTTAATCTCTTTCTCTTTGAGTTCTTGCCAAAATTCTTGAACTTTTAAAAGGAAGTACTATAATAGCTTTTGTTTTAATGGAAGTTTTATTTGTGTTGGAACTGAACCAAAAGACTTATTATCTTGAGTACACTAATGTTGCTAATGAAGATTGTGTGAAGTTTTGTATGAAGGAAATTTTACAATGTAGCAAAAGAATGATGTAATGAGATGAAGAATGGACAAAAGCTCAAGCTTGGGGATGCCATCCGTGTCACCCCAAGAAATATCCAAGAAGTACAAGCGTCAAAGCTTGGGGATGCCCAAGGCATCCCCTTCTTCATCAATAAAAATCTCAGGTTCTCTTCCAAACACTTCATTTTTATTGTTTCGTGCACAATTGTTTTGTTCTTGGAGCGTCTTTGTTTTTGTTCTTAGTTTTCGTTTGCTTAGTTAGCTTGAATAAATTGGTTGGACCCCTGTATTCATACATTAGTTTTCAAATAAGTTGGTTTGGATTGGAAAAGAGTAGGAACGTTCATGCTTATAAGTGGTATAAAAGGAGCTTGTTTTTTACTGTGGCCTAAGCTTTGTCATGTCATGCTTGATATTTTTTTGGCTTTATGCTTAGTGATTATTGCTGTAGCATGACTTGTTACAAATAATTGAGATTGCTTAATGTGCCTTGAAAGAATCATGCGTTGTTTTAGCATATAAAAGCATAATATTGTGGCATTCTCCTTTGATGCTTTATTTGGGTTGACTTGGCGCATGCTCACACCATGTTAAGACTATACCAAGTCACCATAGCCTCTATGATCATTTAGTTTTCGACTTGTAATATCACTTTATGCTTTAATTAATAATGTTTTGTCACTTTGCATGATTATGGCCATTATTGCTCTCTTAGTTGGTCGCTCCTAGTCTTTTGCTAGCCTCCATACCAAGTATGAGTTCCACTCATGCATCCAACTCCAAATAAAACCAAGTTATTCCAAAGAGTCCACCATACCTCCCTATTAGCATTTGCTATTCCAAGTATATTCATGTTTTTATCTACCTTTCGAATTAAACTCGTTATGTGAAAATCAGTGATTAAAGCTCTTATGAACTTGATGGCACACTTTACTTTTCTTGCCCCTAATAAACTTGAACCATTGTGTCATCTATGTTGTATATGCTTGCACTTATACGTTGGGAATTAGCAGAACCATGCTCTCATGGGGAACACTTTCAACATTGCACTTGTACATTGTACCCAGTTGATATCATGCTCTTTTGTTTATGGATATCGTCGGTGTGAAATGAAAGGGGAGCTTGTAAGTCCATGGAGTTATGTATGTGTGTTAGAGAAACGCCTGGGCCGCTAGCCTAATCCATGCCTAATCATGGTGGAAACTTGTAGCATCACCATAGTGAGCAATCTATGAAGCATTCTTCTTATAAAAAAGAGATAGAGATTGAGAAAAAGAAAAAAATATGAGAAAAGAGGAAAGAGAAAAAAGCACTATTTTCCCATGGTAAATAAGAAGATTGCTGAGATGCTCATTGTCTGCTTGCCTTGTCATTTTGATTATGGGATAGCTCCTGTATCATGTGCAAGGGGTACCCCGTTGGCGGTTCTCTATGATACACATGTACTTACTATGACAAGGACTTACCGGTAACTAAACTTGAGTAGCATGAGGAGTGGCCCTCGTATTCAAGGGACATGAGATTTCCAACTTATACTTTGTTAATCATATACTCCATAGTTTGTTCACTTTAACCTTAATCACTTCAAGATGCTTATGATAGGGGCAATGAGAGCTGAAAGCTAATAAGTACCATAATTTTTGGAAGCTCTTTATGAGACTTGAATCCCTGCTTCCTTCTATGAAGGCCTTTCTTTTACTTTTATGTTGAGTCTCCATCTTCTATCTTTATGCACCTATTGAGAGAGCATAGTGGCCATTCTTAGTTTAATGTGCATTGTCCCAAGACTTGTTGATTGATTCATAATGTTGATATTGCTTGTTCTTGAACTATTTGTATCTAGTCACCCTTATGAACTTTGAAGGTGTCCTATGCATTTATGTTTTGCTACTCCATGAGGGACAAGCTGAATTCCACTATGCTATGTTTTCTATATGTGAAACAAACAAACGTCTTTCAATGCATTGTTATTCATGATCTTTGTTTGTACCTTTTCATGTTATAGCATAGTTACTATGTCTTATTGTTAGAACTTCATCTTTCATGCTCATGTTTAGAGTACTTTGATCCCAGCTTTCATGCTTTGCAAATGGTTTGATCTTGATTGTGATGGTGCATGTCACCTCAAAAATTATTCTTTTTTATCACTTACCTACTCGAGGACGAGCATGAGTTAAGCTTGGGGATGTTGATACGTTGCAAATGTATCTATAATTTTTAATGTTCCATGCTTGTTTTATATTTACTTTCTTATGTTTTGTCCACACTTTGGAGTATTTTTACACATTTTATGGAACTAACCTATTAACAAGATGCCATAGTGCCAGTTGCCTGTTTTCTGCTGTTTTTGGTTCCAGGAAAGTCAAAAAATCAATATTCTCGGAATTGGACGGGACAAAAGCTAAAGTCAATATTTTACCGGAAGACACATGGAGTCCGAAGGAGAGACGAAGGGGGGCCACAGGGTGGCCACACCACCCCTTGGCGCGGGCAGCCCTAGGCCATGCCAGGGCATGGTGTGGACGCCCTGGCCGGCCACCGACCTCTCCCCTTCGCCTATAAGAAGCCCCTGGGACGAAAACCCTAGATCGAAAAGCCTCCAACCACGAAATGTTCCGAAGCGCCGCCGCCACCAAAGGGGAGATTCGAGGGACAGAAAGTCTCTGTTCCGGCACCCTGCCAGGACAGGGAAGTGCCCCCGGAGCCATCTCCATCGATCTCCACCACCATCTCCATCGTCGTTGCTGATTCCCATGATGAGGAGGGAGTAGTTCTCTCTCGAGGCTAAGGGTTCTACCGTTAGCTATGTGTTCATCTCTCTCTATGCATGATCATATTGTGATCATGAGCTTTGTAATCAAGTAGATCTACCTTGCTACTCAAGTGCTTTAATAGATCTCTGCTCTCCCCATGTGTGTGAAAGTGACAGCGTGCACACCATGGTGGCACTTAGGCTAGAGATTACAAATACTTGTTATGAGTTATATTTGGAGTTGGATGTCTCTATGAAATTGTAGTGTTTGTTGGAACCATCTAGTGCTCAAGGTGACAGTGTGGGGTTATCTAGATGGGGAAAGCGGACTTTGAAGTGTGCTGTTATAGCCCTACCGTGGATTAGAGTGTCCAACCAGAGAGTAGTTCAAAGTAGTATCATGAATAGAAGATATTTATATGAGAGTGTTCACTAGCGAAAGTATGATCCCTAGGCCTTGATTCTTAGCATTGAAACACCGTTTGCAACTAGATCTGTTACATGTTTGCTTGCTGCCATCTTTATTTCAGTTTGCCTTTAGTCTCTTCCACGCCATCAAAGTATTTTCTAGCACCGTTGTGTTAAATCCATACCACTTGTATTTTACTATCTCTTCGCCGAACTAGTGCACCTATACACCTGACAAGTGTATTGGGTGTGTTGGGGACACAAGAGACTTCTTGTATCTTGATTATAGGGTTGCTTGAGAGGGGATACCTTTGACCACTTCCTCCCTAAGTTCGATAAACCTTGGGTGATCCACTTAAGGGAAAACTTGCTGCTATTCTACAAACCTCTGCACTTGGAGGCCCAACAACTGTCTACAAGAATAGAAGTGCATAGACATCATACACCTGTGCGCGGCATGGAATCTTTCGTCCTAGACCGTAGTGGTACCCGCCTCATGGGATAACAGTGCTCCGTTGCAACATCGCCGCGTGTCCTTTTCGGTGTCCATCCCATGGCGAAAAGAATCGGGATGACGTGGATAGCAGTTTGAGCCAAAACAATCTAGCGCTATTATTTACTCCTCATGCACACATTTAGGGCGATTTTCTTTATCTTTTTGGTTTGTTGTTGTTTGAATTAGTGCTCTGTTCCAAATCCTAGTATTGTCATCTAACACCAAAAAGGGGGAGATTGAAAAAACATTTCTTGATCCCTAGTGTTTTATATGTTAAATAACAATGCCATGGATATTCTAAATGTGTGTTGAGTGCTACAGATACAAAAGATTATTTATATGTGGCAGCATTGTCCCCTCAAATGAGGGAAAATAAGTCACCTGCTAAATCTGACAAAGATGATGTTTTCCAGGCCATATAATCCGCCCTTGGAAAGGGCCGGATAACCCGCCCCTTGTTGTAATCAACTAAGAACCAAAGGCGTGACTCCCAGATATGGGGGCAGAGGTTTGGGAGGAGATTTCCATCAGGGTTAGAGTTTTGCTTGGGCTGGATAATCCGCCCCCCCTCAGAGTCGGCTAAGGGCCGAAGGTGCGACTCCCAGATATGGAGGCGTAGGTTTGGGCGGAGATTTCGACAAGGGACAGAGTTTTTCCTGGGCCGGATAATCCTCCCTGGCCAAGTGGCTGGATAATCCGCCACCCTTGGCATTTTTGCTAAGGACCAGGGGCGCGACTCTCAATAAGGGGGAACTTTTAGCCGGATTATTGGCGCTAGGCCAGATCTTTGCCCAGGCCAGATAATCTGGCCCCATCTTGGGTCGGATAATTCGCCCTCAGTTGATACCAATGGCTACATTCTACAAATATCCCTCCCCTCCTTCAACCTTAAGCTTCTCACCCTGCACCTCAAGAATCCTAAAAACTGAGCCACCCAAACCGCTCGATCTCCTCCTCCAACCACTCAAAGCTGTTGATCTTTGGGGAATCAAAGGGGAAGACCTTGATCTACATCATCACCGCACAGATTTGATCTTCCCCCTCATTCACTTGAGGGATTTGCTTCTAGTGTTTCCTTTGGAAACCCTAGTTCTTGATTTCACCCTTGCTAAGTTTGTCTATTGTTGTAATAGCTTGTTGTGATACTCGGGAGCCTCTAATTCAGTTGTGGATGCGTGCCCCGAGCTTTTGTAAAGGTCTGGTTTCCCGCCTCGAAGGGTACCATATAGTGGAAAAGTGAATCAGGCTAGTTGTGGCGCGATTCACCGACGAATAGGGTGAGGCCTTTCTGGTGTGGTGGTATTAGTACTGCCTACCCGTTCAACGCAGATGTACTTCCCCTCATAAGAAAGGAACTGCAGGAAATCATATCATGTGTCTCCGCGTGCTCCACTCTCTATTACCTCTATCCTTTAATCGTCCTTTACTTGTTTCTTGTTTCATGTTAGTTGCTAGTTTGTTATATAGGAAAATTCACCTTAGTTGTATATCTAGATAATTTAACTTTATGTCAAGTCTAGATTAAAGAAGCTAAAATTTGGAGTAGCACCTATTCACCCTTCCTCTAGGACAGCGCGGGGTCCACCAACCAAAGACGCGGCGTAGGACGGCGCGCACGCGACACACGTACGTGGCATGTAATCTTTTGCACTAGTCCACAGCGGGGCCTACCTCACGGTATAGTAATGTTGTGTTGCGACGTCGCCACATGTTAATTTTGGCATCCATCCCATAGTCAAAAAGAATAGTACAACTTGGGTAGCAGTTTGAGCCGCAATAATCTAGCTCCATTATTTAATCTAATAGATGGAGATAGGCCATGGCTAAGATTTCACCTGCAGCCGTACACATGTGTTAGGATAAAGATAAACTTAATGATCCGTTCACGTATTTTGATCGGTATTGATAAAGATTATTGATGGTACGTCTTTAACTACTATGGTAATTATCAGCAACGCTTATCATCCTTTTGTCCAACCACTACACCACCGTTGCACGGGGTTGCAACAATTATTAAGTAAACATACCAAAGCATTATGATCAATGGCGTTACCATTACTCCCAAATGGATCTAAAACAACTACTGTAGTCCCTTGCTATTATTGGGTTTCACGCGTAGAAGATGATCACCACTCATCTCACCTTACTACCTGGATCAATCTTCAGGGTCTTAGGTACCTGATAAGTCCTTGGATCCAAGCAAAAAATAAAAATACAAAGAATAGATATAATATCAAATCACAGCATAATAGAGATTGCACATAATCACTGCAAGACTATTCCTCGGCCTCCAACCTGTGAGGACTACTCACACATGATTAGATCAAAAATAATAAACATTGTATTAAAAATTATTAAAAAACGGATGATACCAAATAGTCTTATAGTGCCGCCAATCGTGATGGGATGCCTTAGGTAGGTTCACCGGCCCCTAGGACCTCGTGGATCGAAGCACTCCAACATGAAGAACATCAACGACTGATGAGCAGAAAACCTGGGCAAGAGAGAAAAAGTAGTGGTTTAAAGATTGGTTTTTGCAGTTGTATGTTGTTGTTCAATCGGCTATCACCCCTCACATATATAAGGGATGGTTGGACTTTTCGTGTAAGATAGAGGTTGGATTCACATCTAAAATCCCAATTGGGATTCAACTCGGATAGGCAAATCCGAAATTTATGTAACTATTCGGTCAAAAACTTGTCTATACCTCCCCGTCCACTTTTTAGGCAGTAAATGATCTTAGATCGAAATCTCGTAAAAAGCAAAGTTGTCCATCTTGAAAAAACGAAGAACTTTGGTGTTACGAATTATTTCATAAAAGTTGATCTCGTAGCCGTTTTACGTTGTTTTTTCTCAAAATCAGATTTTGATCGAACAAATTTAACTCTGCTTTGCCGTATTTTAAATCTGAATGACTCCAAAAGAAAAGTTGTTCATCTCCACAAAACAAAAACTTGATATTTTGCACTTTTTCATGTGAGTTCATCTTAATCGCTTAATTTAGATAATAAGCTCATAGATCAATTTAGCAATTTTTAGATTACTTTCGGGCCCTTGTTCATGCCCAAGGGCAGACATGGCCGTGGTCGGATGACCTCAACACATACGCCCAGTAATTGAGACTCATGTAATATTTTAGTTCTCAAATTTTCATATTAACTTGGATCAAGATGACTCAAAAAGCAAACTTGTTTGTCTTCGTGAGACGCATAACTTTCATGTTGTGCACTTTTTATTTGAGGTCATATTAAAGGAGTCACGGTGAAGCCTTCATATATCAGGCTATGAGTCTTCTCTGGATACTAGTATAATCGTCTATCAAGCATGATCATAGCTTGACTTGATACGGTGGGCATGGTGTCTCTTCGATGATGATTAATAACCCTTTGAGTAAACCTTTCTGTGTGTATCTCACCATTTGTCTTGGTCAGCTACGAGCTCAAAACGAGTGCCAGCACATTGAACCTTTCGTAAGAAATGGATTAATGTAGATGTTCAGTGTAAAATATAGTATGCTTAGATAGCATAACATAATCCAAATGGTAATAGGATCTAGGATGAATACCCAACCAACTCTATGTGTGTACCCGATGGGTTGTGTTCCAATGCTTATGAGCTTACCAACACAAATAACTAGTCCCTTTTATTTATTTCAGCTGTTAGCTAAGCGTATGTGTATTCCAGTGCTAATGGGACCTAGCATGCCCACATACAAAAAATGCACGATTTGGCCTAGTTCACAGGTCATGTCTATAACCTCTACTGTGATTGTGAATCTAGCAGTTTCTAGTCGCTTATGCGTGTTAGTATGCAAGATGGGCCCATTGCTCTGTGAAGACCCGATGGAGTAAATGAACAACCAAATTTGTAGGGATTCACTCTTATTTCCACTGTTTGACAAGAATATCCCAAACAAAACAGGTACAACGTAGATACAAAGTGTAAATCTGGATTAAAAAACCGATGTACCATATAGTGGTATAGATCATGCCTTTTGGCTCCCCCTTCTTGTCTGCTCCATCAAAGACTAAAGTTGACCTTGAGATGGATGCAGCCTAACAACATTGCTAAGGAACCAGCTATGTATGCTCGCAAACCTTCAATGTTATGGGAACCTGCTCTCTAAAAGTTCGTCCCCAATAGGACTGTTTAGCTCATGAACAGTAGGGTAAGAATTAACGACGGGTTTAGAGAATACGACATGAAGAAAGTTCTCAATGATGTTCTTACTTCACTGGAATCACAATGACCTATAATCAGGTGTACAACCACATCAGGAAGTGAAGAATGAAGTGAAACCACATATTTGACCTTACATGGGTACATGCATCAAATGGTGTCTGAAGAGCACGTTCTTCACGTTTGATAATGATGAGAAGATGATGCACTACCTCGTGGTAAGTTAGCAAGACACTAACCCACTATCAACTCAACTGTTGGCCAGTGTTATTCGTTTCGCCTTTTCCTACCATTTTCATTAACCCACTACCATCTCAATCCCAAGCCTACTTGAAGCACGCAGAGTTTCTGAACAAGCCCATTACCAAACTATACTCACATGAAGACCATCTTCACGCCCAAGTTTGATGATAAAAGCCAGCTCCGGGGTCCAAAGTTGGTGATCAAGGCTATTGACTTCCTTGCACACAACACAAATGAAGGTAAAGCCTATGTTGAGATGCCAGTGATTGACAGGAGGCTTGGATTAGATATGGCTTTGCCGACTGTTTGATTAGTGCTACTGATTTTTCCATTCATGTGCTGTCGATGGTGATCATGATTTGTTGCTTGAGATCATGTACATTGTGGGAGGTGGTCTGATATCCCTCCATTAGCTAGGATGCTGATAGAAACCGATCCATGATATATAATATTGCTAGTGAACTTGGGATGCATCACTACATCGTGGTGCATAACTCGTACGAGTAGCTGTTAGTTCGAAACGTGTTGCTAGAACTACCCTATTATGATATTTCTATGTTGTGTGACGAGTGTCGGGCAATCTCAGCACTCCAATAGAAGAGGTACCACAATAGCTCGCAACTTGCAACCAAATAGTCACGGTATGTATTTGTCTTGGCTGCTCTGCAACAATGGAGGCAGCCAAACACCAGGTGCGAGTAATGATCTTGCGGACAACCAAACAAGGTGAAAATCATGGCTCATGCAGTGTTTTCAATGGGTATGCCCCTAGAGACAAAAAAAAGTTGCAAGGAACCAAACATATCATAGGTTACTCGATTTTTTTGACCGAAACAACCATTATTCTTAGTATTCCAAAATCGGCTATAAGACTTGTGGCCGTTCCAACCAGGGAAGCACCGAACAAATGCCTCGCAAACAATCAATCTCTTGGCTAAATGCCGGTTGTTCGGTTTAGATGGATGGTACGGTACCACCTGTTTTGGTACGGTTGCTCTCCCGCTGGCGGATGGGTCCCCCTAGCTCATCACGAGAGACTCGCGAAGCCGTCCGTGATGGACTCGCACGGTCGCACCGCACACAAATTTCTATCCATTCCGAAGTTGGGTTCAACCGTTCCAAGCCCAAGCCCCCTTTTTTTTTGGCAAAGGGTTCCAAGTTCCAAGCCCTTGAGAGTTGAGACCCCACGTTCGCTTTACAAGCGCGGCTACTCCTCCTGCTCGGCCACTGCCTGCCTGCCTGCCTGGTGCGAACGGGAGGCGCCTCCCCCCTCTCTCCCTGCGAGATTGCAAGCACAAACCCTCCCCCCCTTCCCATCCCCTCCTCCTGCTCCTCGTCGCCGTCGCCGTCGCCCGTTGCCATTCGCCGGAGTCCCGCGTACTGGAATTCCGCCCCGCACCGGCCGCCTCCCCCGCCGTCGATTAGGTATGCGCCTCCCCCTCTCCCTGCCGTTGCGGCCACAAAACCCTAATTTTCTCGAGAACGCCTAACAACCCTAATCATCACGGGCCAGCGAGTGGTTCATGTGCGGGCCTGCCATGGGGTTAGTATGTGCGGCGTGGCGCTGGTAGATATTGCGGTTGAACTTGGGCCGGCGAGCTCTTCGTTGAATTGAACCCTGCTGTTGGAGGCGGCGAGCTTGGGCTGGGAGGGGGATAAAACTGAAGCGTGCTTTGTGCTCATGAACTTGGGGAAAGATGCGCGCTTGTGCAGATGTAGAGCCTTTCTCTTGTACAGACAAAAAACGGTTCCTACCTAGGAGGG
Organism: Avena insularis; assembly: GCA_023614405.1. Taxonomy (NCBI): domain Eukaryota; kingdom Viridiplantae; phylum Streptophyta; class Magnoliopsida; order Poales; family Poaceae; genus Avena; species Avena insularis. Next base: position 207,041,136 of record CM042694.1, read on the forward strand.
GTATTCGCTTCAAGATTAGAAGCATTTCCTGTTTCGTTTTCACTTTGAGATTTTGTTTCTCTGTGGATTGTGAATGGAAAGGAGTAGACGCAGGGCCTGTGACCATCCTAGTTGATAATTTGAACAACTATCTCTTTTCTCTTATGCACTAATTTTAAACATGTCATTTTCTTGTTGGAAACCATGTGTTTCTTTTCTTTTCAGTTTTTCTTTCCTAAATTATCAATAAAACATGCACACTAATTTGTGGATCTTGAATGCTCATGGTTGTATCCAGTGTGAAGAGGGATGACATGTATGTGCTTCGTCTTCTGGGTGATAAATAAATAGCTATTGGTTTGTAATCCGTAGTGTGCATGTAGCCTTTCATGTCAGAACTAATGCGTAGATTGCTGTTATACTATCTATGCATTTCATCTTGGGTGCTGGTAGCCTTTCATGTCAGAACTAATGCTAAAGCAATATTTTTCACCTGAGAGGATTTCGTCTCTTTAGCTAGGCAAGTGCTTTTTTTTGTTTTTTTTTTGCCTTTTTATGTACTACAAGACGCCTTCTGTCATTTTGTTCTCGAATATACTTATCATATTTCTTAACCATAGTTCCTTGGATAATTCATGCAGGTTGACCAGTTAGTTTATTTGCTCTACTGCTCTTCAAGTAGTACCTTGAGGTTGGTCACTGAGAATACACTCAACTCAAGACTGGTATCACAGTAAGGAGGTGCTACATCCTCCCATATTGTCAACGGAAAAAGGTCATGTTGCTGGGACTTTTTACCTGAAAGTGATCAGGAGTTTGGACATCTATTTCCTACTCTTGTTATCATGGAATGCAACAAAGATGAAGCTCTTAGAGCAAAAGCTCTGGCTGAAAGAAAAATGCTGGAGAAGGATTTTGTTGCTGCAAGAAAAATGATTAACAAGGCACAGCAACTTTCCTCAGAGGTTGACAATATCTCACAGATGTTAACTGTCTGTGATGTTCACTGCGCTGCTGGAACCAAGGTTAATGGAGAGACTGACTGGTACGGAGTACTTCAGGTACCACTTTTCACGAACGATGACACACTGATAAAGAAACAGTACCGCAAGCTTGCCCTTTTGCTACATCCGGACAAGAACAAGTTTGCAGGTGCAGAGGCTGCATTCAAGTTAGTGGGAGAAGCAAACATGACGCTTACAGACAGCTCAAAACGTTCTGTCTATGACATGAAAAGGAGAAGCTCAGTCAGAGTTGGTGCAACAAGGCCATCCCCTTATCAGCCGGCAAGGAGAGCTGCTCCGGTTAGACCTGTGAATCTTCATCAGCCCCCAAATCCTGTGAATCTTCACCAGCCCCCAAATCCGGCAGGGCCAGGAACTTTTTGGACCATCTGTTCAAATTGTGGTATGAGATATCAGTACTACACTACCTTGTTGAAGAAAGCTATCCGCTGTCAGAAATGCATGAAGCCTTTTATTGCGCATGATTTAAACAATCAAGCTGTTCCTCCTGGGGCAAATCAGCAGCCTGCTGGGGTGAACAGAAATGCAGGAGCACCACAGAATTTCCCAGGTCCACAGATAAATGTCCCAGGTCAGCAAGCTCAGAATTATTCCAGTCAAGGGGTTCATGCTAATTATGGATCACGTAATGCAACTGTAAATACTAATATGGGGGACGATGGTAATAGAGCTAGTGCCGCAGGTGGGCCAAAAGAGAATACAAAATTTGCTCGTACTTCGAAAGGTTCGTCAACTTCAGGATTGAAAAGGGGCAGGAGATCTGTGGTTGAATCGAGTGATTCAGAGAGCACCAGTGATAGTGAAGAAGAGATCACTGTAAATGGCGCTGCTGCAAACAATGCGAAGCCTAGTGAACACAGCCGCAGGTCAGTCAGGCAGAAGCAAGAAGTTAAATATAAAGAAGAGAGTGATGATGAAGATGTTGATGATGACGGCAATGACAACGATGATGTTGATTCTTCCAATTTCAAAAGGTTAAGGAAAGGTGGTATGTTTCATAGTGATGATCAAAGCAATGAAACCAAGTTGAATAAAGACACTGGACATAATGGTTCAGCAAATGGCCTTAATCATTCTGTCAGCAGCAATGGTCTAGACCCAAACCTTGATGCTTCAGATGACGACAAATTTAGCTGTGTGGATCCTGAATTTTTTAACTTTGACCAACTTCGAGATGTAAGTCAGTTTAGAGCAAACCAGATCTGGGCTGTCTATGATAGTCAAGGCTGTATGCCAAGATTTTATGCTCGAATTACAAAGGTAAAAATGGCCCCGAAGTTTGTTGTACACTTCATTTGGCTGGAATTTGATCCCACAAATAAAGCAGAGGAGGCATGGTCTAGTGGGGAACTGCCTGTTGCTTGTGGACATTTCAAGTATGGAGATTCAGGAACAGCTAAAGAAGCTGATATGTTCTCCCATAGTATGTACTGTGTGACAAGCACGACAAGAAGCACGTTTGAAATATATCCTAGGAAAGGTGAAGTTTGGGCCCTTTTCAAGGGATGGAACATTGGTTGGAGTTCTGATGCTGATAACCACACAGACTTTGAGTATGAAGTTGTTCAAGTTGTCTCTGATTTGACGGCAGGCACTGGCATTATTGCCATGCCACTTGTTAAAATAAAAGGCTTTGTTAGCTTATTTATGCAGTCTAAAGAGGCAACTCCGTATGTGATACCTCAGGATAACACACTGAGGTTTTCACATCTTGTCCCTTATCATATGATGTGTGGGACTGAAAGAGAAGGCATTCCAGAAGGGGCTCTTGAACTTGATCCTGCAGCGCTTCCCATTAACTTGGAAGAGGCTTTTGATTCTGTCGTTCCGGGAAACAGTTCAGTAAAAAGGCAGGAGTTTGACACCAAATGTGTGGGCTCGTCCAGTGGAAATAATTCTGGGACAGGAACCATGCGGGTTGGGGAGACAGCAAAGGAAAAGAACATAGAGCATAGCATTCCACCTGCTGTAGAAGGTACTGGTGACGAGGAAGCTGATGATATTGTCCAAAGAGAATTTGAATGCCCTGATTCAGAATTCTATGAATTTGGAGAAATAAGATTGCTTCACAAGTTTGAACCGGGGCAGATTTGGGCTCTCTACAGTGATGTAGATAGGTTCCCCAATTACTATGCCCTGATAAAGAAGGTTGATTTCAAGAATAATAAAGTACAAGCAAGATGGCTTGATGTCTGTCCTGTGGGAGAGGAGGAGAAACGATTGGTAAAAGAAGATCTGACTGTTGGGTGTGGCACCTTCAAGGTTTCCATTGAGCGATATGGTACTGTCACTCACACCGGTACAGAATCCTTTTCTCATGTTGTACTTGCTAGACCAACTGGTAGAAGAAACGAATATGAAATCATCCCTCGCCTTCGTGAGATCTGGGCCGTTTACAAGAACTGGAGGGCTGGATGGACTGCAGAAGACTTCAAAAATTGTGAGTATGAATTTGTGGAGATATTTGGCCAGACCGATTCATCCATACAGGTCCAGCTTTTAAGGAAGGTGGATGGTTACACGGCAGTATTTAGAAGAGATGACGCTGTAAAAACAATTAGTAAGGATGAGTACCCAAAGTTCTCTCACCAGGTCCCTTGCTTCCATCTGACAAATGAGAAGGGTGGCAAGCTTCGAGGCTATTTGGAGCTTGATCCTTATTCACTGCCGGAGGCGTTTCTTCACACCTAATTGAGTGCAAGATATATACTTGCGATGAACCTCTTAGTAGCTTTCCCGAGATGAAGCTGTGAGAACTAAGGTTCTATCAAAGTTGGGCAGTCCACATCTGGAACATTTTGGTTTCTGTCTGTTCCCAGTAGCGCATCTATGAAGGTAAAAACTTGTCAGGCATGCAAGATGTCTATTCATCAGGGACTGTTTGCAAGCTGATCGATCTTTTGTAGCAGCTTTCTCTAGTCAGTTAGGAACTTAGCGTTTCCTGGTATTAGTGTTCTGCAACTGTCACCCTTGATTCCTGCTAGCTTACTTGAACATGTTGGAACCATGTAATTTAACTTGTGGTAGGCTAATGTGATGGGATCCCAGTATCCTGTCCAGCCAGAACTTTGAATTGTAGGCCAATCACAAGATAGGGCCTTTCGGCTCATCCATATGATGTCGTGCATGGGATGTGGTGTAGCCGGTGTATCCGGTGTATCCGTTCATCATTTTGCTCTCGTTTCCTTTTTTTCTCTGTGTTTATTGCTTTCCAGCCATGGTTTCTTTGCAGCGCATAATCCATTTGGGAGGATAAGGTGAGATGCAGCAATGCAATGTAAGGTCATTGCTTTGTATGGTTGTATCTCACCATGTTTCATTTCTCTGTGGGTTGAGGTACCAGATTCTGGTGCTGTGATTCTTGGCCATGTCCCAGCAGTGGAGTTTTTTTTAACATGGGCTTTAGTGTAGTATCTGTTCCAGACTTCCAGTTTTCTACATTTGCTCTTTGTGTTGCAATGCTTTACTTCAATGCACCGGAGGCTGGGTGTTGTGATGAGTTGGTCATCGAGCAGTACGTGTGTAGTTTGTGCACAAGAGGCTGGGTGTTGTGATGAGTTGGTGATCGAGCAGTACGTGTGTAGTTTGTGCACAAGATGTCTCGGATCATCTGAGACATGGTCCTGCTCTTTTGTGCAATCTCGCCCGTTTGCTTTCCTGCTGGTCGACATGGTATTATATGATCGTTTTTTGCGGGTAGGGATTATATGATGTCCAAAGGCTGTGAATGTAGCAGCAATCGATAAAACTTGTCTCACTCCGGATTATTCGTACTATTCTGGTCCATTATAATGTTGGTATGCCTATCCCTTACTGGATTACAAGAACCAATTTGCTTGTCAATTCTGTGAGGAAGAAGTGACAAAGTCATGTCGTGGGCTAACTCATAAAAGAACTATGTAACTCAGATGATAGTATTTCCGGAGATCTTTATTGACAAGTGTTTCTGGTACATTCAGCTCTCAGGCTGTTAACAAGAAAAACAGGACTATCACCATTGCCAACACGCTTGATTAATCCAACTTCCAATGCTTCACTTCTCGCCACAATAGCTCTCCATGTAGCCGAAGCATTCCTTGGTACATTAGCTTGCATAAAATTTGTATCATGAAAATACTTGCCTTTCAACACTCTAGCACAAAGGGAATTCAAATGAGTAATAAATCCCCATCCATGTTTCCCTAACAATGCCAAGTCAAACAATTCGAAATCTTGGAAGTCCATGCCTCCTTTGATCGGTGTAGCAAGCTTCTCCCAAGATAACCAATGTAGGGATCTTTTATCCAGAGAGCTAATCCACCAAAACCTTGTCATTTCCTAAGTCTCACTTTTACAAATCTTCTTCCATAATTTGAAACAACTCATACTAAAAGTAGAGATGGCTTGACAGATTTCAACAACGTGGCCATCAACTTTTCTGACCATCCATTCATCTTCCCTCTTGATCGCTCACCGATGTAATCAAAGGTTCCACTCGTGATCCTCCCTACTGCCGTGGGCAGTCCCAAACAGCGCTCATTAAAAGCTTCCGTCGTAATTCCGAGAGATGATTCCTATAGAGGCTGCAATTCATTCGGACTGAAATAAATCTATCTTTTTTATTTGTCAATCTTCTGGCTGGAAGATTCAGCATATATAACCAAAACCTCATTATTCCTTTCAGCACTTGACAAACTTGCCCTCATGAATATCAAGTTGTCACCGGCAAACAACAGATCGTTTACCCATGGTGACCGAACACTCACATGTATACCTCTGTCTACATATGTCCCATAATGATTGAGTAAGGAAGTGAATCCTTGAGCACATATTAGAAACAAATAAGGCGATATCGGAACACCTTGTCTCAGAAATAAGGAAGAAGCTCATTTACTCTGATTGAAAATCTTAATGATTAGACACACTTCATTATCAAGCGAACAAAATTTCCATCAAAACCAAGTCTCGTCATCATTGCCTCCAGATAATGCCATTTGACTTTATCGTAGACTTTCATCATATCGAGTTTTACCGCACAATATGCCTTTTGCATTTATTTCTCATTGCATGCACACTTTCGTAGGTCACTCGCGCATTATCCGATATCAATTGTCCTGGCACGAAGGCGCTTTGATCTTCTCCAATAACCTCATCCAACAAGCCCCTCATTCCATTTGCAATTTCTTTAGCTGCAATCTTATACTCCTTCCGTCCCAAAATAAGTGACTTGAATTTGTCTAGATTCACATGTATCTATATACTAAAACGTGTCTAGATATATCCGAATCTAGACAAACTCACGTCACTTATTTTGAAACGGGGGGAGTATAAAACTTGGCAGAGAGAGATTGATTTGTATTGAGAAATATATTGACGGCACCTCACCTTAGGAATTAAAGTATAGAAGTGTCATTAATTCCATCGGGTAGCTCACCCCATTCAAAAAAATCCAGAACCACACTTATCACATCATCTTGTAAAATATTCCAGTGTCTCTTGAAAAATCATGTTGTAAAGCCATCTGCACCCGACACCTTAGACGGCGCCATGTGGGATAATGCAGTCTTCACCTACTCAACCAAAAATTCTCTAGTAAGTAAATCATTCATTTGTGTTGTAACCTTCGCTCGACTATATTTAGCAAAACATCCATCTCTCTATACCCATGTGATTGGTATAGGGATGAGTAGGACCTCTGAATCTCCTCCTTCACCTCATCAGCCTGATCGCACATATGATCATCAACGACACTTTTTATTGAGGTGATACGATTTATCCGCTTCCTCTGGGTTTCTTGGGCATGGAAATAGGCAGTATTGCAATCACCCCTCTTCAGCTATTCCACCCTTATCCACTACTTCATTCATATCTCCTCTTGGCACAATGCTTCTTTTAGTTGCATTGCTACTGATAGTTCCTCATCACACGGACCACTCCGTACCGATGAGCACATAAGCCTTTCCAAATTTTGCTGCAGTTTGCAAACCTTTTTTCTCAGAGAACTAAACTCACGAGCTCCCCATGTACTTAACTTTTCTTGTACATCTTTTAGAGTTGTCACAATCCCACTGATCCTCTGCTAGCCGGCACCACGCTATCAATTTTTGTTGACCAGATCATCATATTCAGACACATGTCTGCCAAACATTTTCATACCAAAAACTGTGTGCCTCTTTGCACAGAAACATCTCACTTGCGCAGCTTCGTCAAAACATAGCAATGGTCAGACTCCGCTGAACTAATATGTCGCACTTTAGAAAAAGCAAACATTTGTAAGAACTCAGCAGTTGTGAAAGAATGATTCGGTCTCGCCTTTACACTTGCCTCTCCTTGTTGTTTGTTATCCCATGGGCAAGGAACACTTGAGTAACCAAAATCTTGCAATGAGCAATCATCGACAACTTGTCAAAATGCTTTCATCAGCCACTCCGGCCTAACATTAGTACTGAAGTGTTCTTCTCCAAAAAATTGTTTTGTTAAAATCCCTAGTAAAGAGCCATGGTTTCGGCCTGGCAACATGCAAAGTACACAAGAACCTCCAGCTATGATGATGGTTTTCAACTCTAGGTTCTTTGTAAAACCCTGCGAAGCACCGAGGCAGCATTCCACCATCAATCATTGTCACAACCACATTTATATGTTCATCACTTTTACTTTTTAAATGAACTTCAAACTGCACTTTGAAAGAACATTTCATGATCTCTAGTGTTTTGTGTGTTAGATAACAATACCAAGAAATATTTAATGTGTGTTGAGTGCTACAGATAATTGTCCATACAAAAAAAGCCAAAATAGAGTTTGGGGGGGGGGGGATTATCCGCCCCTGCCAAGGGACGGATTATCCGCCCCTAGCTTAATCGACAAAGTGGACAAGGAGCGTCACACTGTATGGGGGCAAACTTTCCCTCGGACTGTCTGGCTAGGGCCGGAGTTTTTGCCTGGGCCGGATAATCCGCCCCTCAAAGGGGGCGGATAATCCCCCTAGGAATTTTTGCAAAGGAAGCCAAGGCGCGTCACGTAGTATGGGGGGCGGATTTTCCCCTGGAAAATCCGATTCCGGGGCGGAGTTTTTCCCTAGCCGGTCTGGTCCCAAATTCTCCAACGACTGTGTTTCGACAGGGGGTATAAATACCCCAATTGCTCCTCCTATCAGAACTCTTGATTCATATGAAAAAGTGCAGTACCCTTCTTCAAGTTCCAAATCAAGATTTCCATCTTTATCCACCCGATGGCTCCGATCTTTGGAGAATCGAAGGAGGAGGATTCGATCTTCATCAACATCAATCAAGCGCTTCACTTTCCCTCCATTCACTTGGAGGATTCTTGATCTAGTATTTCTTGCAAACATCTAGATCTCATTTTTGGTTATTGATAATACTCATTCTTGTGGCTGCTTGTTGTCATCACAGGAGCCTAATGGCTCTAAAATATAGCCATCTACGTCCACATTTAAACTGGATATTACTCATACTTCTAATGAAATATCTCTCTAAACTCTGTCACTAATGCCTAATATTCGGAAGGGTATGCAATCCTTTCTTTTATATTTTTCCAGCACATATAATGTCGTTTAAAGGAGGGAATCACTACATTAAAGTCAAAGAAACAAGATTTCCAACAACCAGAAGAAACCAGGAGCCGTAAAGCGGATGCAGACACTTAACGACCAACTATACGACCGGAGCAAAATTTCGGCTGTATAGCTCCGGTCGTATAGTTGGCGCCGCCACCGTTAGGTCAAACAGAACAACTTTTGTGAAGGAACCCCTATATAAAGAAGCCTCGGGCGACGAGAAAACAAGCCAGACCTCACAAAAAGTCTCTGCCATAGATCACCAGCCGCCTCCAGATCTTAAAACTCTTCTCCATCTCCATAGCCATATTCCACCACTTGTAATAATAGATCTCTTCTCCGATTAGCGATATTGTAAGACTATTGCTATCAATCTTATGATTTTCATTACAATGTTTATGATTATTGATCTTATCTCTATGTGTGAGTAATTCTCCTTGTGCATGTTTTTTATCATATATGGGATCGTGTATTAGTTTGTATGACATGATGATTATTGTATCCTCTCTTGCCTCAATCCAAGGACTTGTCAGGTACCCAAGACCCCGAGGGTTGAGCCAGGTATAGGGAGTATGAGTAATGACTGATCTGCAGGTTGGGAACCCCAGTGATAGAAGGGGTAGTACGACTATATGTGAGGGATTTGCTTGGGATTAACGGTAACATCACTATGCATATCATTAGTTCTCATTCTTCTATGGATGAGACTAGTAGGTTATTGCTATAAGCGGTTGCGGAGGCAATAGCAATTATGGATGCACTTCCCACATATAATTTATCTTGCTCTAACAAGTACATGCATACTTTATTTCTATCTTTTATTCCCATCAGATGTTTTGCACAGTTACAGGTGAAACCGAACGCCCTAGGCCCTCTCTCTTCATCATCGACAATAACAAAAAGGTGCAAGCTATTGGTCCGGTAAAAACACAAGGAATTCTAAAACTCCCGAAGGTCCATTAAAGTAACTTCACTACGCATTCGCTTCCCGAGGATTCGATAACCTAGGTCTACTAGGGAAAAAGAAGCTATACTACATCCGTAATCTGGATCGAAGGTATCAACACTTTTTCTGGTGCCGTTGCCGGGGAAGCAATAGCTACACTGGTGAGGTTATTAGGAACCTTGCTAGTTTTAAGTCTTGTTTTTAATTTTGTTAGTTTGCTTTCAATCTTCATTTGATAAACGAAAAAAAATAGTTAGCCTTTAAATTCTTGCTTTTACTATTATAATTCTTTGTTTAATAAAACCCAAAAACATAGGAAATATGGCTAAAAAGAAGCTTGGGGAGTTTGCTACTCCCAACAATGATTATTTGCGTACTCCTACTACTCAGCCAACAATTGCTACTGATTACTATGAAATTAAGCCCCATTACTTAATTTTGGTTCAACGGAATCAATTTGGAGGCTCTGTTGTTGAAGACGCAGGTATGCACTTGAATACTTTCACTGAAATATGTGATATGATGTGTATTAAAGATGTTGACCCCGATGGGGTCAAATTGCGTTTATTTCCTTTCTCTCTAAGAGGGAGAGCAAAAGAATGGTTGCTATCTTTGCCTAGAAATACTATTACATCATGGGTGGGATGTGCTTCTCTATTTATGACTAAATTTTTCCCACCTGCAAAGACTATGCAACTCAGATCTAATATCACTGGCTTTAGACAGAAAGAGCGTGAGCCACTAGCGCTTGCATGGGAGAGGATGAAAGAATGCTTAAGAAAATGTCCTAGTCATGGGATGGAAGATTGATTAATCCTCCATTTATTTTATAATGCTCTTAATCCCGTGTCTAAGTCTATGCTTGATACTGCTGCTGGAGGAACGTTTATGGGTAAACATATTACCAAAGTAAAGCAGCTGCTAGAAAATATACAAGACAACCATGCCCAATGGCATGTGGAAAGATCAAACACGAAGAAGGGAACTCTATTTCACCACAAGAAAACGAAGAACTCAATGCCAAGTTGGATGAGCTCATACTAGCTGTAAAAGGTAAGGAAACCCAGTTAAGAGCCACCCATGAAACAAATATTGAAGAAATAGATTTCGTAGCTCGTAACAATTATAACCCTGCTTGGAAGAAGAGTTATAATCCTAACTTTCAGAAACATTATTCTAGTCCTGCAAGTAACTCTAATAGTAATATGTGAACTAGTAATGGTAGTCTCCAAGAAACACTTAAGTCTTTTATAGACTCACAAAATGAACAAAACAATATCCTTGTTAAAATAACAGAGAACCATGATACTATACTTGGTAAATTATCTAACCAAGCTGTTAGTTTGAGAAATGATTTGCAGGCCCTCCAAGAAAGAACGAGGATCGTTGAGGCACAACTAGGTAAGATAACCGAGAGTCAACCTCTCACTCTAGCTAAATTTGCAGGTAAATCTGAGCCCAATCCTATTGAAGAACTCAAAATGATGAGGATCCAAAGGGAGGAGCCTGAAGAACTTGACTATAGTAATGCTCCTTCACCAAGCTACACCGTTGAAGATATTGTAGAAAGGATCAACGTCAAGATTACGGTGAGTGAAGGTAGTTAGGAAGCTATGTACCAACAATTCGTTAATCAGGTAGCAATAAAGGTACGTGAGCTTGAGGAAGAATACAAGCAAATTGCTGAAAATTTACCTATTAAACTAGATGACATATTTGAGCCTACTATTAAGATTAAAATTGGAACCAATGAGATAGCTGCACTTTGTGATCTACAAGCAAATTGCCTATTAAGAATACAAGCAAATTGCTAAAAAAATACCTATTAAACTAGATGACATATTTGGTGCAAGCGTCTCAACAATCTCAAAGAGTCTTTTTAACAAGTTAAATCTTGGCTCTTTTAAAATCACTGAATTAAAATTGCATCCAGCAGATTCTACCTACAAACAAGCTATAGGAATTAAGGAGAACACTTTAGTATACAATAAAGACTGTCTTGCTCTCATTGATTTTAGTATTGTTGATATGCCTGAAGATGCTACTGCTCCTATTATTTTAGGCCGTCCTTTCTTAAAAACTATTAAGGCTTTGATTAATCTCCATGAAGGGAACGTGAAGCTGCAATTGCCTTCGCTAGATTCTTTTATTATTCATTTCCCCAGGAAGAAGAAAGCCAAGCATGATGAAAAGGTGGTCATCACTTTGAAGGCTAATTACTTTGAAGTGAGTGTTCCACTCATCTGGCCCAAGTGAGTATCGTCAAGGTCAAGCTATTGACCATAAAATAGAGCTCCATGGGAGGCAACCCATGTTAAATAAAGGTTTGAGTTAAGTTTTTAGTTTTAGTTTAAGTTTATGTTTAATACAGAGTGCTAGAAAACTCCATTTGAGGAGAACAAGTTCGGTAGTACTTGAAATTATGCTTTACTCATGCTATTGTTGGTCGACAATATTTACTGTCAATTTTCTATCAAAGTATATCACTAAGTTACAGGAAAAGAAATAGTTTTCGAAGAAACAATTTTTTTTAGGCACACAGAGAGTTTAACGACCAACTATACGGAGGGAATAAAAATTCCGGCCGTATAGTTCCGGTCGTATAGATATTTTTGTCATCGACAATTTTTCTTTAAAATGTACTGAAAGTTTAACGACCAACTATACAGAAGAAATGAAAATTCTGACCGTATAGCTCCAGTCATATAGATATCAGTGCCTCTGTACAAATTCTTTTCCAATGTACTAAGAGTTCAACGACCAAATATACGACAGGAATAAAAATTCCGATCGTATAGATATCGATGCCTTTGTATATTTTCTTTCACAGGGACAGACAGTTTAACGACCAACTATACGATAGAAACATTTTATTCTGTCCGTATAGTTGCGCTTGTATAGCTGCGTCGCCAGGAGGAAACCCTAATATTTTGACAGAAGGCCAATTATACAGCGGGAACGCATTGTCCCGGCCGTATAGTTGCGCCTGTATAGTTGCGTACGACCACAAAATCACACGGGAAGGTACCTCCAACTCCAAAACTTCAATCTTTTTTCTCTCTTCTACCTCCAAACTATCTCAAAACCTCAAGAGATCTTCATCTGTGCTCAATTTTGTTCGATTTCCTTGCACACGAGTGATTTACAGTATGTTTCTCCTCTGATCCTCCAATTACTTTTTGCAAATTTATCTTCGATCTATTGTCATTATCAATCTAGGGTGAGACCTACTATGAACCAATTGTCATGATTTTATTGCCTAGATTATTATCTTGAGGAGATTCTTTAGTGTGCTATGATGAGGAATATGATGCACTTACTGTTGTTGGATAAAAAAGTTTTATTTTTGCCTTTCTTCAATGTTTTAGATGATGAACACAAGGAGCCAAACTCGTGCTCGTGCCACCGCTAGCGCTTCTCGGGCTACCGCTCAGGAATGCATGGGGATATGGTTCAGGGATGAGGCCCATCGTGATCGCTTCAACATGATCAAGAACCGCAAAGTGAAGGCCACCAAGTGGGTTTGCCCCATTATATTGATCCAACTCGGTATTTCTGATGACTTCAATTTACTTTGCAATAGAGCTGGCATGCAAAACTTTGTGTACAATGATGTGCCTACTTTGTGTACAATCCGCTTAACCATTGAATTTCTAAGTTCGTTGCAAAGCACCATTAAACAATGGCAAGGAGAGGACACTATTTCTTTCCGTCTGATGAACAACAACTACACCTTAACATTAGATGAATGGTGCGCATGTTTTAATTTGCCAAACAATGATATTCATGCCTTACACGCATCCTTTACTGGCTTAGAACCTATCCCTGAACAATACTATAATGGAATGAGTTTCACTAGTAGAATGAACAAGGGGAAGAATATTCAACATCCTGCAATTCGTTAATTGTTCTATGTTATTGCTAACACCTTGCAGGCACGCAATGAGTTCACGAGACTCAACGAGGAGGACATTCTAGTCCTTGCAAAGGCTGCTTACATCAACTGCGGCTTGTCACTCAACTTGGGCGCCATCCTTGTGCGCTACCTGGAGCGCCCAAGCCTCCCAAAGCCAAGGACCAATCACATGTGGAGGCGCCATCACCGTGCTTGCCACTGCCCTAGGCATCAACCTAGGTGAGTTACAACTCGTGCTAGGTGAGACACATGTTGGTTTCTCCACTTTGAGAGCCTGTGGAATGCTCACTAGGAGAGGTGGTGTTTATTATCTGCATATTGCTGGAGCTAGGCATCTCTACCCCACTCCTATGCCTAATGGTCTTTTCTCTATCGAGGAAGGACGTTTGCTATATGACTTGCAGGCTGAGCAACACCAACCCCAGGAGGAGATTCCGGAAGAGGACGAGGACCAAGAGGAGGAGCAAGAAGTTCCTTATCAAGAGGAGCAGCCACAAACCCGGTTCGCCACATACCAAGATTTCCAAGTACTTGGAGAGACTGTGGAGAGGATGCATAGCCTCTCTTTGAACCTCCGAGAATCAACTAGTAACCTCTCAACTCAATTTGCAAACTGGAGTAACGATTTTTTCCGCCACCACAATGATTTGAAGGGCTTGCAAAAGCCTAAGCTTGGGGAAGTTTCCTCGTGTATCTTTTCTTGGCGTTCATTTGCTTTTATTTATTTTGAGATTGTGTTTTTATTTGAGTTTATAAGTACTCGTGTTTGTTTCCCCAAAACTTTATTTTTAGTTCTTTCTATTTTGCTTTCGAGATTTTCTAGCCGAGCTTTGCCTCTAATTTTCTATTCTTTAAACTCCCTCTCTTAAAAACCACAAAAATATTTATCCATTTTTCCTTATTTTCCCTCTTTTTTTCTTTCCGCCTCGAGGTCTTCATGTATTTGCAGGAGAGTGATTGACTTCGAGTTTCCAAGAAGCAAATAAAAAAGGAAGAGAGAAGTCAAACCAAACATGAGAGGTATGCCTTATGACTCCTCACTTTTGAAGTTTGAGAAACCCATGCTAGTTAGTAGTAAATGTTGAGATATTATATTGGTGGAGTGAGTCTTTGTATTGCAGTAAGATTTTTGTTTGCATGGGTATTTAATTGGGTACGTTTTGTTCTAGCTCTCGTAATTAACCAAGTCTTGCCTAAAAATTGCTAAACAATTGTAATAAGAAATGGTCTCACAATTGAAGACTTGGGTGTTGTAGTGCTTAGTATTGAAGGTTTATTTCTAGAGACACTCAACACCACTGAAAAATTTGATTGACTTGATAGCTCTCTTTAAAAGGATTTGTTCGATTGAATTAATGTTTAGCATTTTTTTGTAAGCATGCCAAAGTTTGACTTGTTAATCATAAGAATGATATAGCTTTATGGGTCTCAAACTTCATGGGATGCCAACAACTCCGCTGGCCTATGAACGATCTTCATGGAGGAAACTCGTAGATTCCGGCTATGAGTTGATTAAACACTTGTAGCAGCAATATTATAGTGGGTAAGATTCTTGGCACTCCCAGGTAGCTGTAATCATGATGGAATCACTCCTCTGGCTATTATAAGAAATCATTATGCAAAAGGAACAAAACCTTAGTGATGCCACGAGTGTCCACCACAGCCCGATAAACTAATATTTTTTTTGGCATGCTCTCAATTACTTAAAAACTGAAATTTCTGAAGGACAATGAATAGAAAAGTAATGCTTGAAAAATCTTGATTTATTGATGTGAGGGAATTGAGATACTCTAGTGTATATGCTTTTCATGACAACTCTCACACTCTTAATTTACATGATTATACTTTATTGTTCAAAGGCAAGCCTATGAGTTGATTACTTGACATGGAATAAAGTTCACTCATTTGAATCATCCATGTTGACAATAATTTTGCTGCACTATAAGGATGCATGAAACCCGTATGATATGCTTGCCATTACTCTATCTATGCTGAAGTTTTTTAGATTTATGAAGTGGAGGAAACATGAGACTACTAATCATGAGTAAGATCACCATCTCGTTATTTCAGTTTAAATGCTGAGTTCCTTTTTGATTTTAGTTTTCTTGCTCGGGGGCAATCAAGTTTAAGCTTGGGGAGGTTGATGGCTCTGAAATATAGCCATCTACATCCACATTTAAACTGGATATTACTCATACTTTTCATGAAATATCTCTCTAAACCCTGCCACTAATGCCTAATATTCAGAAGGGTATGCAATCCTTTCTTTTATATTTTTCCTGCATAGATAATATCGTTTAAAGGAGGGAATCACAACATTAAAGTCAAATATACAAGATTTCCAACAACCATAAGAAACCAGGAGCCGTAAAGCGGAGGCAGACACTTTAACGTCCAACTATACGACCGAGCAAAATTCCGGCCGTATAGCTCCGATCATATAATTGGTGCCACCACCGTTAGGTCAAACAGAACAACTTTCATGAAGGGACCCCTATATAAAGAAGCCTCGGGTGACGAGAAAACAAGCCAGACCTCGCAAAAAGTCTCTGCCACAGATCACCAGCCTCCTCCAGATCTCAAAACCCTTCTCCATCTCCATAGCCATATTCCACCACTTGTAATAGTAGATCTCTTCTCCGATTAGCAACATTGTAAGACTATTGCTATCAATCTTATGATTTTCATTACAATGTTTATGATTCTTGATCTCATCTTTATGTGTGAGTAATTCTCCTTGGGCTAAGGTCTTCGGCCTAGCCATGTAGCGTTTGTGCAAGTTATTTATCATAGATGGGATCATGTATTAGTTTGTATGACATGATGATTATTTTATCCTATCTTGCCTCAATCCAAGGACTTGTCAGGTACCCAAGACCCCGAGGGTTGAGCCAGGTATAAGGAGTATGAGTAATGACTGATCTGCAGGTTGGGAACTCTAGTGACAGAAGGGGAAGTACGGTTGTATGTGAGGGATTTGCTTAGGATTAATGGTGACATCACTATGCATATCATTAGTTCTCTTTCTCCTATGGATGATACTAGTAGGTTATTGCTATAAGCGGTTGCGGAGACAATAGCAATTATGGATGCACTGCCCACATATAATTTATCTTGCTCTAGAAAGTACATGCATACTTTATTTCTATCTTTTATTCCCATCAGATGTTTTGCACAGCTACAGGTGAAACCGAACACCCTAGGCCCTCTCTCTTCATCATCGACAACAACAATAAAAAGACGCAAGCTATTGTTCTGACAAAAACACAAAAGGAATTCTAAAACTCTCGAAGGTTCGTTAAAGTAACTTCACTACGCATTCGCTTCCCGAGGATTGATAACCTAGGTCTACTAGGGAAAAAGAAGCTATACTACATCCGTAATCCGGATCGAAGGTATCAAAGCCTCCAATTCAGTTGTGGATGTGTGCCCCGCTAGTGTTGTAAAGGCACATGTTCCCACCTCGAAGGGTACCAATAGTGGAAAGGTGGATCAGGCCTTTGGTGGCGAGATCCATCGTAGAACAGGGTGAGGCCTATTGTGGCGTGGTGGTCTTAGTACCGTCCACCCGTCCAACACAGACGTACTTCCCTTAACAAGGAAGAAACTGCAGTCAAACAAATCCTATGTCTCCGTGTACTCCACTACGGTTACTTTGTTCCTCGCTTTTACTCGCTTAGTAGTTAGGTTTGCATATAGGGAAATTCCCTGTGAGATCTAGGCACATGGCTTAATAGGATTGATAGGATACCCATATAAACAAGTTGCAACTTCTTTTCCGGAAGCTCATTCGAAAAGAACTCTAAGGTTAAGCGTGCTTGGCCTAGAGCAATTCTAGGATGGGTGATCGAATCGAAGGGTAACCGGGTGCGCACGAGTGAGGACAAAGTACGCAGAAAAGACTAGTGTTGGTATGTGGGGCCAGTCTAGATATCATATTAAGCTGCCAGGAGTGACACTCCCCAGGCATAGGAGTGGACGGGGTGTTACAAGTGGTATCAGAGCCGATCCTCGCGGTTAAACGGGTGTGTGCGAGTCAGTGGTGGGACATGTGAAGCATGGCGCGTGTGGCCCGGAGTGGACACGGCATGGCACATGTGCCGGCAATGGACGCACAGACGCTTGCCAAGAGGGAACATTCCTGGGGTGTGCTTGATCGATGAGGGCATCGATCTTATAAAGGGTGGGTGTATGTGAGATCCAGGCACATGGCTTAATAGGATTGATAGGATACCCATATAAACAAGTTGCAACTTCTTTTCCGGAAGCTCGTTCGAAAAGAACTCTAAGGTTAAGCGTGCTTGGCCTAGAGCAATTCTAGGATGGGTGACCGACCGAGAAGTGGGAATCAAAAGCACGCAGTGAGGACAAAGTCTTGCTAAAAAGACTAGTGTTGGTCTGTGGGGCCAGTCTAGATATCCTATTAAGCTGCCAGGAGTGACACCCCCCGAGCCCAGGAGTGGACGGGGTGTTACATTCCCCGTAGTTGCATATCTAGAGAATTTACCTTTGTGTCAAGCCTAAAATTGAAAAAGAATTAGAATTTGAAATAGCACCTATTCACCCTCCCTCTAAGTGCCCATACGATCCATTTCAATTGGTATCAGAGCCTCGTCTCTTTATTCGGGCTTTACCACCTAAGAGAGTATGGGTACTAAGGGAGATGGTAGTGAGGTCGTGGACAAGGTCACCATGGATGATCTCAAGTCATTGGAAACAACCTTTGTGAAAACCATGGAGACTCAAATGCAAGAGATGCGTGAAATGATAATGCGCCTCTCGCCACCCACGGTATTCCTCCATCTACTACTAGGGCTTCAACTCCTATTTCTAAGGATAAAGCCAAGGCTAACTCCGAAGAAAAGTGAAGGAAATATGCCCTAGAGGCAATCATAGAGATGATTATATTTCATATCTATCCATGAGTTATTATAATGTTCCTTGAATATCCATATATCAGGCAACTTGTATTGATTGGCAATTATGTGAATTATTTGTGAAACTCTTTACTTTTATGGTTATCTAATAGTTGTCCCTAGTCAGAGTTCATGTGAGGACACGCGTGAATATTAGACTAGCACATCGATTGGTTGATGACTATGTTTCACAAGTCATAGACATGGAGATGTCAAACCAATGATGTGGACACATGTTATGAACATGGGGTTGGACTGACCCAACTTGAGACTGGCAATAATACTTGCAGATCTCTCTACACATCGTGTACATTTTGTACTTAGACCTAAGATTGTCGCATGTACTTGAGATGTGGATCAACCTACTTTGGGGCTATCAAATACTGCTCCGTAACTGGGTAGTTATAAAGGTAGCTTTCGGGTTTGTCCTGATACATGCTACAAGGCATTGGTCAATCAAGATGGGATTTGCCCCTATCTACTTGAGAGAGATATCTCTGGGCCCCTTGAGTAATCGGATCCAGAAATGCATGGCCATGCTACATACGGTTAAGAGTTAACCTAGTAAAGGGATTCTGAATCACAGTATCGAGAAAGAGAGGTCCGCTTGGAGCTAGACCAAATATCATAGGGCAAAGGGAAATACATGTACTCAACCTTATGATGGTTTGTCTGAATGATCTTTATATGCATTTAGGAGTTGGCACGTCTTGCTAGAGGCCGCTACCAACTATTGACAGAGTAAGTGTACTCGTGTCATGTTTATACGCGTATGAACCTATAGGGTCACACACTTTAGGGGCTGGAAGCATAATGAGGATTGGATCCGAATTAGACCAGGCTTAGGCTACTAATGGGCTGCTAATGTATAAGCCCACAAGGGATGCCTATATAAGAGAGAGGTGAGCTGAATAGGGTGGATCATTCCACCCAATCGCCACTCATCTCACGCCTGTGTTGCATGTGCATACCTAGCAGTCTGGCGTGTGACCTTCCACTCCGGACGTGTGGATACCTCGGAGGTGCTGCAACTGTAGCACTTGGGCAAGCCACGCAAAGGGGAGCTGCTTGTGGGACGAGAACAAGGAGGAGACATAGAACATCTACACTTCCCCGACGTGCTTCATCGAGTTCCACAACTGCGCGTCTAGTGGTAATCCTGTGATCTATGACAATAGTATTCCTGGTTGACGCGGTAGATTTTTTTGATTTGTGCTAGTTTAGCCTACCCATTACCCTACAAAAAGGATTTGGAAAGTGAAGATAAAAATAATGGCTCCTCCTCCAAAAAGGGAAGTGGGAAGGAGGACTATAGTGAGGTCTCTCACTTATATTCGCCTGATCCACCAATCCCTCACCCTCATATAAATAATAGGGGTGATCCACGCAAGCTCACTACGTCTTCTTTTAATTAATGGCAATTCTTGATGAAATCTCATGTGTGCAGTTCATCGATTGAGATATGGAAGATCATTGAAGGTGGTCTCCATGTTGGAGATCCCAACAACTTGACTAGAAGAGAACTCATTGATAGCCAACTCAACACAACCACTCTACACATGATTCAGCTTGGTGTGGGTCCCAAGGACATGCCACACATTGAACACTTCAACACCAAGGAAGCTTGGGATGCACTCACTGACCTATTCATTAGAAATGAGAGCATGAGAAAAAATAGGTATGATGCTATAAGTAATGAAGCCGAAGGGTTCTATATGTTCGATGGTGAGGACCACGAAGACATGTATAGAAGGATCAAAGGCATTGCCACAACATTTAGAAATCATGGTGCCACACATGTTGATGATGCGTGGATCAAGAGGAAGTATGTGAGTGCTCTCATGCCATTTAAGCCCGCTGATTTGAAGAGCTTACAAGGTAGACACAAATATCACCAAATGACTTCCAACGAAGTCATGCAAGAAATCGCTTCATTCAAAGTTGTAGTGAAGACCGCTGAAGATGCTCATGCTCGAGCAATTGGAATGCAAAAAGGCGTGAATGTTGCATTGAAGGACATTGTCATTGAGAAAGATGAAGATGATAGAGGCTTTGACATTGTCTCCATGAGCTTCCCCGACAAGGTCAAGCGTGCTCATGGTGAGTACATGGTGTTCTATGCAAGAAAATTTTGAAAGGACCCAGCCAAAGCAAAATCTAAACTTGAGCGCAAGAATGGGTCAAATGGATGAAAGGAAAACGACCCAAAGCTGAGAACTTATTACAATTGTGAAGACCATTTGCACTTTGTAGCTGAGTGCCCCTATCAAACTAGAGAAGATAATGGGGACAGGCTTATTCTCAAGGAAAAGTCAAAGGAACCTCGGAAGAAGCCATTTGTCAAGAAAAATACTCCTTGCAAGAAGCAACCAAAGATTGTTGGGATTTCTATTTTCGTGCCCCCGGTTCGTTAGTTGTACTTAGTTTTACCTAGCCGCTTAGGTTTTCCTCACTTTTCCCCTCCCTCCATTCTGAAACCCTCACATGCGCTTGATACATTGCAAATGTATCTATAATTTTTGATGTTCCATGCTTAGTTTTATCCACTTTCTTGTGTTTTGTTCCAACTTTGGAATACTTTTATTATGATTTCTTGGACTAACCTATTAACCAGAGCCACAGTGCCAGCTGCCTGTTTTCTGCTGTTTTTGGTTCTAGGAAAGTCATAAAATGAATATTCTCGGAATTGGACGGGACAAAAGCCAAAGTGCCTATTTTTCCGGAAGGGATCAAGTGCCAGAATACGAGACGGAGAAGGGTCAGGGGCCGGCCACACCACCTGGCCGCGCGGCTAGGCTGGGCCCGCGCCAGGGGGTGGTGTGGTGGCTTCCGGCACCCCCTCGGCCTCTCCTTCCGCCTATAAGTTACCCTCGGGACAAAAACCCTAAGTACCGGATCAAAAATCCATGAGAGAGTCTGTAGCCGCCGTCATCTCCATCCCTTGATCGGGAGGGATCTGAAGCTCTTCCCGGCACCCTGTCGGAGAGGGGAATTCACCCTGGAGGCCTTCTTCGTCACCATGCAAGCCTCCGGTGATGCGTGAGTAGTTCATCCTTGGACTACGGATCCATGTAGTAGCTAGATGGCTGGTTTCTCCTCCTTTGTGCTTTCATGTTTAGATCTTGTGAGCTCCGTTCATGATCAAGATCATCTATTTGTAATCCATACATGTTGTGTTTGCGGGGATCCGATGGATATTGAGATGCTATTTTAGATTGATTATTGATTCTATCATGTCTTTGTTATTTGAGATCTTGCATGCTTTCCGCTGTTAGTAGCTATCTTGGCCAAGTAGATGCTAGCAACTCTAAGAGTTAGTATTTATGCTCGATAGTGGGTTCATGCCTCCGTAACTGGGAAGTGATGAAATCTCTAAGGTACTAGATGTGCTGTTGCTACTAGGGAGAAAACAACAATCCTTTGTTCATAGAGCAATCGTATTGTTTACTTTACACGTAGTTCGTAAACCAATAATCTGTTGCTTGCAACTTAATACTGGAGGGGGTTTGGATGATAACCTGAAGGTGGATTATTAGTCACAGATGCAGTTGGATGGCGGTATATGTATTATGTTGTAATGCCCAATCAAGTCTCAGAGGAGTCAAGATGATTAGTATATGCATGTATTGCTTTCTCGGTGTTTGTCAATTGCCCCGCTGTAATTTGTTCACCCAACATGTTATTTATCTAAGGAGAGACACCTCTAGTGAACTATGGATCCCGGTCCTTTTACTTTACATACAATCTACAATCTTTTACTGCTTTGTGTTTACTTTCTGCAAACTTTTACTTCTTTCCATTCGATACGTTTAATCCTTTGTTTTCCGCAAAACACGGTGAGATTGACAACCTCATTGCAAGTTGGGGACAAAGTTATGTGGTTGTGTTGTGCGGGTCTCCACGTTGCTACTAGCACCGGTAGTGCGCCCTGCCAAAGCTCAACTAGTAACACCTTTGGGGTGTTTCCTTGCTCCTACTGGTTCGATTAAACCTTGGTTTCATAACTGAGGGAAGACTTGCTGCTGTATTCATCGTACCTTCCTCTTGGGGTTCCCAATGAGCTCTACGTCGAAAGTTGAGCGCATCAAGGTTTTCTGGCGCCGTTGCCGGGGAGTCAAGGACATCTTCACAAGGGGAGTCCCTCATAACCAATATCTTTACTTTGTTGTTTTTGTTTTGCTTAGTTTTCTTTTTGCTTTGTTTGCTTGTTTTGTTCTTCAAAAAACACAAAAAAATTAGTTTTACTTGTTTGCTTTCTTATTTCAAAAACACAAAAAAATTAGTTCCTATCTCTTTATGTCTAGCCTTGCTCCAATCGCTATGTCACCCGAGGAAATGATTTTCACTTTCAAACAAGGAATTGAGGAAAGTTTTAAAGAAGCTTGGTCTAGAATCTCTGATCTACATGAAAAAACTGAGGCTAAAATGACTCAAAGCTTGTTCCTTAGTAGTTTTTACCTTGGGATTGCTCTTTGCTATAGATATGCTCTAGATGCTGTTGTGGGAGGAGATTTCCTCCAATGTAATGAGGATGATGTTATTAATGCTATAAAGAAACTGATCCTCACTTACAACATGCCTAGCCAAACTGATACTTCTTTCGCGAAACTATTTGCTAGGTTGGACACTCTTGAGGCTAGCACTACTAGATTAGAAGGGTGCTATAATACGCTTAGGGAGCATCACGATTATGTTCCAATAAACTCTGAACCATCAAAGTGGTTCCCTACAGTAAAGATTGAGATAAACGCTGAAACTTTTCAAGCTCGTTGTGATATCATGTCTAAATCTTGCCTTATGCCCAAAGATATTTATAAATCTCTGAATACTTGGGGGCTCATTGAGGGAGGAAAAGAAATATCTCTTACTAATAATACTACCATACTACCTCTTGGAATAGCTGAAGGAGTGTTTACAAAGATCCTTAGGAAAACGATTTCTATTGATTATCTTGTTATTGAATGTGCAGGAAAAGGACAAATTACACTTGAAAGGTCCCTATTGGAACTTCTTGGAGCAATAATAGATGTGGGAAAGGGGACCATGCACCTTTCTTCTCCACCAAACAATCATATTTTCCCAAAGGTTAAGAATAAAAAAAAAGAGGTAAGGGCAAGAAATTTGGTCTTAATGCTTCTTCATTTGAGAAAACTTGATTCTTTCTTTGCTTCTTATGCCTAACTTAAAGGCGTTAAAGAAAAGTACTTGTTGGGAGATAACCCTAGAGTTTTAGATGAGTCTTGGAAGTTATTACCTCTGTAATAACCTCTCCTTATCCTTTTTATTTGCATTTTGTGCCAAGAGTAACCTCTAATGAGAGTGAAGTAATGATTGGGAAAGTTGTTGTCCCGAAACAGATTTATGCGCTTCACCGTAAAAAATCCTGAGAGATCTCTGTATGTCGGATTGAGCTGTAATGTTTTGTGCTTCTGCCCCAGGTTGTTATCTAACTTTCGTTAGTTCAACACTATTTTATTTGAGTAACAGAAGGTCTTCGAAAAAATTCGTCTTTACCTGCTGGTCTGTTTTGACAGATTTCTGCCATTTTCTGCATTTGCTTCTTGTTAGTTCCTTCTTGAGTTCCTTTGGAGAATTGAGCTTTTTGAGGGAAGTGCTACAGTAGATAGTGTTCTAATGGAAGTTTATTTGGTGTTAGAACTGAACCTTGAGACTTATGTATCTTAAGTGCACTAATGTTGCTAATGAGATTGTGTGAAGTTTTGTATGAAGGAAAAATTTCAGGTGTATGGAAGGGATGAGTAATGAGATGAAGGATGGACTAAAGCTCAAGCTTGGGGATGCCACGCGTGTCACCCCAAGACTTATGCATCTTAAGTGCACTAATGTTGCTAATGAGATTGTGTGAAGTTTTGTATGAAGGAAAAATTTCAGGTGTATGGAAGGGATGAGTAATGAGATGAAGGATGGACTAAAGCTCAAGCTTGGGGATGCCACGCGTGTCACCCCAAGAAATATCCAAGAAG
This sequence comes from Avena insularis, assembly GCA_023614405.1. Classification (NCBI taxonomy): domain Eukaryota; kingdom Viridiplantae; phylum Streptophyta; class Magnoliopsida; order Poales; family Poaceae; genus Avena; species Avena insularis. Next base: position 207,065,454 of record CM042694.1, read on the forward strand.
TACAAGCGTCAAAGCTTGGGGATGCCCAAGGCATCCCCTTCTTCATCAATAAAAATTCCAGGTTTCTTCTAGACGCTTCATTTTTATTGTTTCATGCACAGTTGTGCTTTTCTTGGAGCGTCTTCCTTTTCGTTTTTGTTTTGGTTTTTAGTTTGCTTGGTTTGCTTAGTTTTCTGAATAAGTTGGTTGGACCCCCTCTTTCATACTTTGGTTTGCATTTAGTTTGCTTTGGTTTGGAAAAGAGTAGGAAAGTTCATGCTTATGTGGTAAAAAGAGCTCGTTTTTTACTATGGCCTATGCTTTGTCATACCATGCTTGATATTGTTTTGGCTTTATGCTTAGTATTCTTTGTTGTAGCATGACTTGTTATAAACAATTGAGATTGCTTAATGTGTCTTGGATGAATCATGTGTTGTTTTAGCATATTAAAGCGTAGTAGTGGTATTCTCCTTTGATGCTTTATTTGGGTTGACTTGGCACATGCTCACACCATGTTATGACTATCTCGAGTCACCATAGCCTTTATGATCCTTTAGTTTTCAACTTGTAGTATCAATTTATGCTTTGATCAATGATGTTTTGTCACTCTGCATGATTATGGCCATTATTGCTCTCTTAGTTTGTCGCTACCAGTCTTTTGCTAGCCTCCAGAACCAAGTATGAGTTCCACTCATGCATCCAACTTCCTAAACCAAGTTATTCCAAAGAGTCCACCATACCTACCTACTAGATTATGCTATTCCAAGTATATTCATGCTTTTGTTTAGCTTCCAAATTATACTTGTTATGAGAAAACTAGTGATTAAAGCTCTCACGAACTTGATGGCACACTTTACTTTACTTGCCTTTAATAAACTTGAACCATTGTGTCTTGTATGTTGTATATGCTTGCACTTATTTGTTGGGAATTAGCAGAACCATGCTTTCATGGGGAACGCTTTCAACATTGCACTTGGTACTTATACCTAGTTGATATCATGCTCTTTTGTATATGGATGTCGTCGGTGTGAAATGAAAGGGGAGCTTGTAAGTCCATGGAGTTATGTATATGTGTTAGAGAAACGCGGGTCATGGTCTAATCCATGCTGACATGGTGGAAACCTGCAGCGTAACCATAATGAGTTGTCTATGAAGCATTCTTCTTATAAAAAAAGAGTCCTATATTGAGAAAAAAGAGAAAAAAAAGATACTATGAAAAGAGGAAAGAGAGAAAAAAGCACCATATTCCCATGGTAAATAAGAAGAATGCTGAGATGCTCGTTGTCTGCTTGCCTTGTCATTTTGATATGGGGATTCTTCCGTATCATCGGGCAAGGGTACCCTGCTGGGTTCTCAATGATACACATGTACTTACGATGACAAGAACTTACGGTGACTAAACTTGAGTAGCATGAGGAGCAGCCCTCATACAGGGGGACATGAGATTTCGACTTATACTTGCCAAGCATGTACACCATAGTTTGTTCACTTTAACCTTAATCACTTCAAGATGCTTATGATAGGGGCAATGAGAGCTGAAAGCTGCAAGTACCATAATTTTTGGAAGCTCTTTATGAGACTTGAATCCCTACTTCCTTTTACAAAGGCTTTTCTTCCACCATTATATTGAGTCTCCACCTTCTAACTTTATGCACCTTCTTTGAGAGCATAGTGGCCATTCGTAGTTCTATGTGCATTGTCCCAAGACTAGTTGATTGATGCATACTTTTATATTGCTTATTTGAAACTATTGTATCTAGTCACTCTTATGAACTTTGAAGGTGTCCTATGCATTTATATTTGCTACTCTATTGAGGGACAAGCTGAATACTATTATGCTATGTTTTCTTTATGTGAAACAAACAAACGTCTTGCAAAGCATGTTATTCATGATTCTTTTGTTTGTGCATTTTCATGTTGCATCATAGTTTCTTTGCTTATTGCTAGAACTTTGTCTTTCATGTTATGATTGAAGTACTATGATCCCAGCTTTGAATGTTTTGCAAATACTTTGATCAAGTCTTTGATGGTGCATGTCACCTCAAAAATTATTTATTTTTATCACTTACCTACTCGAGGACGAGCAGGAGTTAAGCTTGGGGATGTTGATACATTGCAAATGTATCTATAATTTTTTATGTTCCATGCTTAGTTTTATCCACTTTCTTGTGTTTTGTTCCAACTTTGGAGTACTTTTATTATGATTTCTTGGACTAACCTATTAACAAGAGCCACAAAGGTTGCCTGCTTTTCTGCTATTTTTGGTTCCAGGAAAGTCAGAAAATGAATGTTCTCGAAATTGGACGGGACAAAAGCCAAAGTGCCTATTTTTCCGGAAGGGATCAAGTGCCAGAATACGAGACAGAGAAGGGCCAGGGGTCGGCCACACCACCTGGCCGCGCGGCTAGGCTGGGCCCGCGCCAGGGGGTGGTGTGGCTCCGGCACCCCTCGGCCTCCTTCCGCCTATAAGTTGCCCTCGGACGAAAAACCCTAAGTACCGGATCAAAATCCACGAAAGAGTTCAGAGTCGCCATCATCTCCATCCCTAGATCGGAGGATCTGCTCTTCCGCACCACTGCCGGAGAGGGAATTCACCGAGGCCTTCTTCATCACCATGCAAGCCTGTGTGATGCGTGAGTAGTTCATCCTTGGACTACGGATCCATGTAGTAGCTAGATGGCTGGTTTCTCCTCCATTGTGCTTTCATGTTTAGATCTTGTGAGCTCCGTTCATGATCAAGATCATCTATTTGTAATCCATACATGTTGTGTTTGTGGGGATCCGATGGATATTGAGATGCTATTTCAGATAGATTATTGATTCTATCATGTCTTTGTTATTTGAGATCTTGCATGCTTTCCGTTGTTAGTAGCTATCTTGGCCAAGTAGATGCTAGCAACTCCAAGAGTTAGTATTTATGCTCGATAGTGGGTTCATGCCTCTCGTAACTGGGAAGTGATGAAATCTCTAAGGTACTAGATGTCTGTTGCTACTAGGAGAAAACAACAATCCTTTGTTCATAGAGAAATCGTATTGTTTACTTTACACTTGATTCAAAGCAATAATCTGTTGCTTGCAACTTAATCGGAGGGTTGGATGATAACTCAAGGTGGATTATTAGTCATAGATGCAGTTGGATGGCGGTCTATGTATTATGTTGTAATGCCCAATCAAGTCTGAGAGGAGTCAAGATGATTAGTATATGCATGTATTGCTTTCTCGGTGTTTGTCAATTGCCCCACTGTAATTTGTTCACCTAGCATGTTATTTATCTAAGGAGAGCCACCTCTAGTGAACTATGGATCCCGGTCCTTTTACTTTACATACAATCTACAATCTTTTACTACATTGTGTTTACTTTCTGCAAACTTTTACTTCTTTCCATTCGATGTGTTTAATCCTTTGGTTTCCGCAAAACATGGTGAGATTGACAACCTCATCGCAAGTTGGGGACAAAGTTCTGTGGTTGTGTTGTGTAGGTCTCCACGTTTCTACTAGCACCGGTAGTGCGCCCTGCCAAAGCTTAGCTAGTAACACCTTTGGGGTGTTGCCTTGCTCCTACTTGTTCGATTAAACCTTGGTTTCATAACTGAGGGAAGACTTGCTGTTGTATTCATCGTACCTTCCTCTTGGGGTTGCCAACGAGCTCTACGTCGAAAGTTGAGCGCATCAACGCTCGGACAGGGGGATGCCGTCAGGTCAAAGGCTTGACCGTTACATGCTGACCGGTGGGACCGCGTTGGGGTGGGTCGTGCGTTGGGAATTACGTTACGTCGCCTCGACCGTTACGTGCTGATGGGTGGGGCCGAGATACACGGCGGACCAGCCATCCATCTCTCTCTTACTTGTGGGCCTTGTTTTTCCTGATTGTGTGGCCGGTGTAGCCAATGACAAATGGGGTCGTTCTATGGGGCCATCGAAGCTAATGAACGATGGGCCGCTATGTGGAGCCGTTCTGTGGGGCCATCGTAGCCAATGACCTATGGGGCCGTCATGTGGGGCTGGAGGGGGTATTTGCATATCTGCCATGTTTTACTTTGCAACTTTCATATTTGCCATTTTGTGTGTCACTGACATGTGGTGGTCATGTGGCAAATATGCAAATTTCAAAGAAAAAGTTTGGCAGATTTGCAAAATTTTCAAATATGAAAAAAATGACAGGTGGGGTCGTGTATGACACATCGGCTCTCTCTCTCATCCGCTCTCGGCCCCTAACCCCGAGCAGCTCCTATCCCAACGGCGGACAAAGCAGCCATCGTCGGTGCGTCGGTGCGTTGCCGGATCTATCCTATGGCGGTATCGGACAGACTGCCATGGTGCACCTCAACCACGGCTCTAGCTCCTGTTTCGTTCGGATGCATTGTACATTGTGTACCGACCGCAGGTAGGTCCGCCGCCCACGATGACCGGGATTTGGTTCTGCCACCATACCTCGATGAACAGTCGCAGCAATTGCTAGTAGTGGTTGCTAAGACCTCCGGTCCTTCTCCGCCCACCCTAATCGATTCGGTTCCCGTAATTTCCTCGATATATTAGGTGCAAATTAGTCCTCAATGTCTGGTCGTAGCGGGTACACCAGCGAGGGTGGGGAATCAATCATGTCGTGGCCACATTCTCCTTCTCCTACCACGTCAAAAGTGCATGTAGCTCCTTCTGTTTGTACTACCGTTGAATTTGAAGTGCTGACATGGCCTATCATACTGATTCCAATTTGGTTTGTTTTGGGATTGTTACAGTGTGCTATGCAAGCTGATGATCCATGGTACATTGCATACCAAGATGAATCAATCCAGTGGTCTATCCATAGGATGGATTTGGAGGAGATGGTTGCCAAGTTAGGTGATGAATTGACCCATAAAAACCTATTGATATTTGAGCTGAAGCATACTATCGAGGAAGAATTTAGAGCTTATTCGCAAAGAGAAGTTGACACCTAAGGCTGATCTTGCTGTATCTGATCAAGTGGTAGAAAATCTAAAACATGAACTTCAATTGAGGGGGGAGAATAGTAGATTCATGTGGGCAGTTTTAGTAGTTGTCATCCGCATCCTAGCAGTTACAGTATGCGGTTGTGATGAAGGGTGGCATGTGTAATGATTAGTTGAATAGATAGCTAATTTAGAGAGTAGAATTGTTATTCAATAGATGGTTGTGAGTTCCTGCTAATTTAGTCATTTTACGGTCCCAAAGTTGTCGAGAGAATGCATTGCGGTGCCTAAGTTGATTGCCATTGGATCTAGTGGTCCCAAAGTGGTCAAGAGAATGCATTGCGGTGCCCGAGTTGCTTGCCATTGGATCTAGCGGTCCCAAGTTGTCGAGAGAATGCATTGCGGGGCCCGAGTTGCTTGCCATTGGATCTAGCTGCCCATAGTTGGCGTGCCAAATGCCTAGAGGGTCAAGTTGGGGCCTATCAGTTTTGACTATTATGTTGCTGCCATCATGGCTGCCATGTAGAGTTGTAGCGTTGGCGGCAGCATCCATTCCCCATTCCAAATTAGTGGCTGAGATTATCAATCCAAGTTAGCTGACTCAAATTCATCGAGATACAATCGAATATAAACAAATCTAAATCAACTAATTTGGGTCGGAGGGAGTACTAATTATGAATCAGCTTTAGAGCATATCCACCGTCCTCACTAATCAAATACATATCAATTTTGATTCAAATCATACATATTTTGATCAAATTTATACAAGCCCACCAGAGATTGTCAAAGAAAGTACTACTACTTATGAATCAGCTTTAGAGCATATCCACCAGTCTCACGGCTCAAATACATGTCAAATTTATTCAAATTATACATATATTTTAAGTCATAGAATTTTGGTTCAAATTGGGCTTAAATTTGTCCCAATTATAAGTGGACGGTGAGCTAGTCGCCCTACTCCAATAAGTACGGGCAAAGTGCTCCCATCCGGCCACGAGGTACATCCGGCCTTCACCATCGAAGTGCACCTCGACGTGCCAGCCGTGGCTGTGGCCTGCCTCCCATAGCTTTGGTTCACGAGGGCTTGATCTGCGCTGTTGCAGTGATGTTGTGGATGATGGCTTCAATCGTATTCCCATCGATGACCACTTTTGGCACCACCGCCGTCACACTGATGTTGCGGATGATGGCTTCCATCAGTGTCTTTCATCAGCAACGGATCTGAGGATGTGAACGGAAGTGAGACAGATAGAGATAGAAATTTCAGATGGTTAGATCCTCACCGTCGCATGCTGTTCTAGTAGCCACACTTAGATCTGCGTCGCCGCAAGTTGTTCCGACCGCCACACTTAGGTCCACACCTCCGCACGCTGTTCGGACTGCCACGCTTAGATTCGCACCTCCGCACACCGTTCTTACCGCCATGCTTAGATCCACGCCGTTGCATGCCGTTCGGACTGCCACACTTAGATCCGTGCTGCGGCATGCCATTTAGACTATCGCGCCACCGTACGTCGATAGGAGGGGAGGAAGATGCGGCTGGTATACGTGTGATAGGGAAAGGGAGGGAGAGACATCTAGCCCGTCGGGCTCTCCTCTCCATAGCCCAACGAGAGAGAGATACCTGCAGCCCATCGGATCATGATGTATCCAATGGTGATTGGCCAAGATCCATGTGACATACATCTCGACCAATCAGAGCGCAACCAAACTGAGCGCTAGTTGATGCGGCTGGTATGCATGCGTCGGGGAAAGGAAGGGAGAGACATCTAGCCTGTCGGGCTCTCCTCGCCGTATAAGGTTAGGTGCGCGGCGCGCCTATCGGGAGAGAGAGACCTCCAGTCCGTCGGATCATGATGTATCCAACATGGTTGCCAAGATCTGTGTGACATACATCTCGAATAATCAGAGCGCAGCCAAACTGAGACATGAGAGAGGGGAAAAGTGAGGAAAAGTTTAGCGGGGGGGGGGGGGGGGGGACGGTGGAAAAATTTAGCGGGGGGGGGAAACTGGGGAAAATTTTAGTAGGAGGGGAAAACTGAGTAGAGCTAAGGAAAACAAGAGCGCTCAGCTAAAAAATGACTAAGGGAAATTCAAGCTTTTGGCATAACAAATGGAAAGTATGTTATTTGAACAAAATAATCCATCTTGCTGACATTATATTGTTTGCAACTCAAAGATACACAAGTGTGCCAAATTTGACCTCATTTAGACAAAGTATGTTTTGGGATGGGTTATTTTGGAGGTTGATTGAGTAGAAAGCCATGCATCTTCATAGCTAGTAGCTCATTCCAAGAAGGATTTAAGAAGTGGTTTAGGGGAGAAGTCCATTTCTATTTATTTTCTTTTTATTTATTATTCATGCTAGGTTGTAGGCAACATAATAAGACTATGCGAAGTTTGCACTATATTTTCACTTATTTTTTTGAATTAAACTAACCCTAAAACCATTTATTTGAATTTAATCACTTAGAAAAAGAAAAATATGGCTGATTACAAGTAAATCCAAAATTTCCAATTTCATATAGTAAATCAATCTAGGATACACAAGTGTGCCAAATTTTGGATCAATTGGTTAACGTTTGCTATGGTTTAAGCTATGAACTAGCTAAACCCCACGCGTTGACCACATGTTGAGGGTAAAACTGAGCAGTAGTAAGCAACTAGGTGGATGATAATAGAAACTTGCAATAACACATACATTATGGGACTATCCAACATACAAACTTGGGAGCGTCACACTAGTTCGAATTCAATACAAACATTGACAATAGTTCAAATTCATCATAAAAATTCAAATTAATAATTCAAATTCAATTTTTTTCTTGCTCCTAGTGTTTTTTGCTGGAATATTCTCGGAGTTCACCACCTTGCTCCGGGTGATCCTGGCCGGAATATTCTCGGAGTCCACCATCATCTTCTTTCGTTTGTTCTTTTTCTCTGCATCTAATGACTAAAGTGCTTCAGTCTGTCATACAATTGGTTTAACCACGTTTTTATTCATTGGTTCATACGGTTCAAAATGCATTAGCATCATTTCTTCAATATCCTCTTGTGTAATTCCTTTACTTTTGAACTCTGCTTCCAATGAATAAATTGTTTCAATCTCCCATGCATTTGGTGCAATCTCCCCTTCATTTGGTTCAATCTCCTCTCGATCCATTGGTTCAATATCCCCTTCATTTGTTTCAATCTCCCTTGCATTTGGTTCAATCTCCTCTTGATCCATTTGTTCAACATCCCCTGCATTTGTTTTAATCTACAACGTATCCATTGCTTCATTCTCCTCTCGTTCACATACTTCATTCTCATCTGCATTTGCTGCTCCCGCCTGATCATTCATTCCATAAGATGGGTCCACTACATTTTTACAAAGCCTAACAATGTGCCCTAGGATCCCACAATGTTTGCACTTACGTCGTCGAGGTGGTGCACCACCCTCTGCACTAGCTCTCATCCTATTCTTCCTTGGCCTACATGCTGGTCTAGTAAAAACTGGAGGGTATAGCTTAAAGCTTGGATTCACTTCCATCCATTGGTCTTTTCCCAACAAGGCTGGAGAACATTCTGAGCATATGCTGCCCTAAATTTGGCAATGGAGAAATACTCCAACACGTACTGATCAACTTCACCCTCTTCACCTCCTAGAACACCCATGAAAAATAATACATGTATGCAGGGTTTCCCACGGAGCTGCCATTGCATGCAATGGCATGTCCTATCAACCGAACTCACTGGATACCTCCATTGCCTATCTTTACTGTCAGTGTACATTATCTCAGCCTCCATTCCTCTTCTAATGAATTTCATCTTCAATTGTTTTTCCCTGGCATGTAAAGCCTCAATCAAAGATGGGAGGATGAGATGGCCAGCATATACTGTTAATGCAATTCTTTGACGCAAATCGATATTTATCATGATCATCTGCCTAATCTTATCAAATATTTGCCACAGTATAAGCTCTTTCAATGACTTGACCTTTGCATTGAAACTCTCAGCAAGGTTACTTGTCACATAGTCTACCTTGCAAATTTCATTGAATTGGCTTCTTGACCACACCATTCCATGATGTGCATCCAAGTACTCCTTCACCGTAGGTTTTTGTTTATACAACACTTCCAAATGATATAGATGCTTCCTCAAACTACATATGTATGAAGCTAGCCATAGGTTGTCAGTATAAACTTTACCCTTGAATTTCTTTGTAAAATTCTGCACTAAGTGTCGCATACATTCCCTATGCCCCACTCAAGGGAATACTGCTTCTATAGCTTTCTCCAAACCTTTGCAAGCATCCGTGTGGATAGTAAATCCCGGCGGATGACCTATAAAGTCGCGCAAATTCTCTAGATACTAAGTCCAACTTTCCTCTAACTCAATCTCTAAAACTCCAAAAGCAACAGGGAACATCCAATTGTGGCCATCAACTGCAGTAGCAGCTACTAGCTGTCCTTTAAATCTGCCATGAAGAGTTGTTGCATCCATGGCCAAATAAGGCCTGCAACCATCCAGAAACCCTTGCCAGTAAGCTTTGAAACAAACAAAAGCCCTTCTAAAGCACTTCTTGTCGTGGTGGTGTCACGGCAGATGCCATGGATAGGCTAAAGGTGGGGACTAATATGCGCTAGGGGAATCCAGGGAGGGATAGTAGAGTGAATCTCTACATAGAAGCTTTGTATTGATGTTCAATCTCCAAGATTACAAGTGCTCCCCGAGTGGTATTGACAAGAGGAGGAAGAATAAACTCTCTTACTCTTTCCTACCAACTAGCCCAAGAACCCTAGATCCACTAGTGCACAACCAACTAGAATTCTCCTAACTCTCTATCAGAAAAAACCCAACCCCCTTGCCAGAACCCAAACCCACCCTTATATAGAGGTGGTTCGGTCCTGGCCTAGGGCATACGTGGAGGCATATTCCTAAGAATATGCCCCCTCCCAAAGTAGTAACCCGACAGGGGTGCTTTTCCCCCGCGTCACACTTGCTTTAGCGACGTAGCCTTCAAGGGCGCCAAGGCCCGACGTGAGCGTCGTCACCTTGTCGGCCACAATCCGTGGTCCCGCCCTTGCTTTATTCGCTCATCCAAGACGCAATGACCTTCTTTTGACCAGAGATTCCTTCCTTCTCCTAGAAGCCAAGCGAGGATCCGGACCACCGATCCGGCCATACCTGCTCTCGCATATAAGCTAGACAGACATTTCTGACTTACTCCTTAAGTCGGACGAGACAATGTTAGGCGACCCCCTGGTCCGGGTTACTCCGTGATCTGGCCTGCCTTGAGGTGACTCGGCCAGCATCCGCTTTGACCTTGCCAACCCTCGGCTAACTCGGCCCTTATACCCCAGAGTGACCCTACCGGGGTTATCCCCCCAACACTTCTTCTCCATTGTATTCCCTCTTATTTTGTACTGAACTGTATGTTTGTCTATCTGTACAACACTACCTGGACTAGCCATCTCCACTTCAGCTTTGAAGCTGTAAAGCAACTTAAAACTTTCATTCCATGGACCATTGATCCTATCAAGAGCCATTTCCTTTGCATAGAACATCCTCATGTAAGGTACTATAATATTAAACTTTTCAAAAACTTTTTTTATAAGCGTTGTTGCACCAAGTGATGGGTTCGCTCTCATCCAATCCATGATTGCATCTGCCAACCACCTAGTCTTTGCTAGTTTTGTTTTGTCCTTTGGCTGTCCCCCTTGAGGTGGACAAGAATGTTCGAACCGGTTACCTTTAATCTGAAACATAATGAAAATGTCAGGTATAGTTAACAAATTCTACACAATGATCTAAAATACACAACTGGTAGTAATACCTGAACCAAACTGCTCATGAGCATAGTGGATGCATGCATCCTCTACCTACACTCTTGTATGGGCACTTCACTATGAACCTTGTTGGCTCACTCTTAACAACAACATAATCATTATTGGTGCAGATGCAATATGTAGTAAGGGCGTTACGATAGTCCCGCATTGTTTCAAATACGGTGCCTTCTAAAATCTTAGGATCGTTCCTATCCCACTCAATTACTGGCAAGTCCTTGAAGAAGTTATGCCCTAGAGGCAAATAATAAAGTGTATTATTTGAAATGACTCCTATATGTTCATAATATGTTTCATACTATGCTATAACTGTGTTAATACAAAACGTTAATACACGTGTGGTATGTAAACAAACCGTGTCTCTAGTTACCTCTAGCGAACTAGTTCATTGGTCATGAGGATGGTCTGGGTTTCAAGATCATGGGAATTTATGCCAATTGACAATGGGGTCATGTTATTAGTTGAATAACATGATAGACAAACATCCGACCGCTATATCTTGAATGAGATCTAGTTACAAATTTCACCATTGATGATAAAACATAGAGAACCTCGCAACCTGATCCTTTGACTGTGAGGTAATACAAATCACCATTCCGGAAGAAGCTTTGATGGTTATCAAGAATCATCTCATAAAAGGGTGATCAAAAAGGTGCCACTCAGGTTTTCTGAAGGGATGCGTTGAGGAGTACATATCAAGACCAGGATTTGTCTAGTCCATGTAACGGACAGATACATGTGGCCATCTCGGTGACATTGCATTAATGAAGCTCGCAAGCATGTGATTTTGTCACGGAATGCAACGACATAAGAACGAGTAAAAAAGTTCCTTGGTAATGAGACCAAACTAAGGTATGGGGATACTGAAGATCAAGTCTCGAATGAATTGGTATCATATGACAAAGGGAACGGGAAACGATTATCTCACGGTTTGAGCGATTGTATTCGTGAAACGCACGGGGGTCACATGGCCATCCAGGTCCCTCTGTTGATCATTGATGTGATAGTAGTCTCAATCATGTCCGGAGTTTTTCCGAACCGAAGTATGTCACGCTTAAGGGTAGGGACGCTTAGGGTAGATGAGGTATCGTAGAAGAAATAGAGAAAGAGAAATCGGAATAGTTCCGGGTAACATCCGATGGAGATCGGAAGGGGTCCGAAAGGTGTTCCAGAGTGAAGGAATAATACAATATGTGTATTTCAATATTAATTGGAGAATTAATATTAAATATGTATTTTATTTTATTATTAAAGGCATCATAATACTAATGGACCTCACCCGAAGGGAGGCCCAATAGGGCATGGCGCCTAGGGAGAGGGGGCCAGCCGGCCTAGGCTTGGTGGGCCGCCCAATGGGGCCCACCTAGGGCCAGCGGCTGTCCCTAGGTAGCCGGTGGGTGTGGGGGTTAGTCCCACACTACCTAGCACTAGGGTGGTGTGCCCCCTCCCACTATATATAGGGGTCTCCCCTCCCCCTTTGGAATCATCCCATTCCCTCTCATTCTCTCTCTCTCATCCATTTAGGACTTCTCCGTAATATTGGGGAGGACCTCGTGGGTGAGTTCTCCACCTTCACACCACCGTCGTGTGATCTATGATTCGGCATCTACTTCTTCTGCTGCTCGGCTAGATCGGAGTTCGGTTGACGTCTCCTACAACGAACGTGTGACGAACTTCGGAGGCACCACACTTGGGGTGCTGCTCGTCTTCATCAATATACGCCTTCCTGCGTAAGGCGTGCCTCGGTATTCAAAGGTATGAATACCGTATCCCTTCTCCGTTACTTATGTCTACATAGTATAAGATCCTGGTATTAGTGTTCGAGTAGATAGAATTTTTTTGTTTTCTGCTACGGAACCCTATAGTCCTGACCATCGTACTCGGCTAAAACGAGACTGTCATTGCTCTCCTCGTTCTCTTCTTCATCAGTGTCATCAAATCTGGCACCATGGGCCAATTCCTCTGTGCATTGATCCTCTAGTGCCTGTTTACTTAATCTATCTACCAATTCAGGAAACATCAACTCATCCTCGTCATCTAGTGGAGGCGCTCCCTCGGCAGGCTCTGCTTCATCCTCCACATCGACTGCATGAGCGATCTGGCTTACACTCACAGTGCAAACAGATGGTACTGATGTGGACCTACAAGGAGCGCGGGGGTGCACACTATTAGCAGAGACAGCAGAGACACGTGATGTCTAACTATCTGATGATGCATGTCCACCAGATGATGCTTTAGCCCTCTTTCCCGTGTGTTCAACTTTAGGTTGCACATGGAGACGAATTCGACCAAAATGTTCGGCAGCATTCAAAGAGAAAAGCATTACCAGATCAGCTTCGCTAGTTAGTGGGAGCAATCTTTGCTCGCTAATGTTGAAATATTGCAAATCAACCGAATCGCCATTACTCCAGGGGAATTTAGAATATATTTTATCTTTCAAATCTCTAATAGTTATGGAGGTTGCAACCACCGCTGGGAAGTAAAATCCAGAGAGATACCGTTCACAACCACGAATTACGCTAGTATCCAGTTTAACTGCCAGCCAAACTGCCAGTGCTGGATCAATCCTATTCGAAAAGCAAGGCAGTTAGCTAAGCACCAGCGATTCACGCTCAATTACTGCCTATAATCAATCCACAAAGGTAAACGATACTTACCCAGATGGAATCCATGCGCTAGATCCCTCCGATTCCAACCAATCTTCTCTGCGCTCGACGGGGAGGACCGGTACACCCACCGGCATCGCATACAGTTCCGTGAAAGGGGTAGATCTAGCGGGGGAGGAAGCAGAGCTAGAGTGGGCTCCACGGCTAGGGGGAGGGGGTAGCTCGGGGGCCGAGGACGACATAAGGTAGGAGGGGCTCTCAGGTAGGAGGGCATGACGGCAGGGGAGCGGAGGGACGGTGTGGGAGCTGTTCCAGGCTCGGAGCGAGAATGGCCGGTCCGACGTGTCTCCATGCGTCCCCATCCTTCACCACGTATGCAAGACCCATCCCAACGCGGACCCACCCTTCACCATGTATGCAGGATCTATCCCAATACGGCCCCACCCGTCAGCACATAACGATCGAGGTGACGTAACATAACACTCAACGCAGGACCCGCCCCAACACGGTCTCACCTATCAGCATGTAACGGTCAAGCCTTTGACCTGACGGCATCCCCCCATCAGAGTGCATGTGAGGGTTTCAGAATGGAGGGAGGGGGAAAGTGAGGAAAAACTAAGTGGCTGGGGAAACTGAGTACAACTAATGAACCAGGGGCACGAAAATAGAAATCCCCGGGTTTTGGTAGCACAAGAGGAGTACTCATCCGCAAGTGAAGACGAAGAGGATGATGATAGCTCATGAGAGGTGGCTGCCATAGCCACCACATCTACACCTACGTCTCTCTTCGACTCTCTGATACGTCGTAAACGTATCTATAATTTTTGATGCTCCATGCTTGTTTTATATAAACTTTCTTATGTTTTGTTCACACTTTGAGGTATTTTTATACAGTTTCTGGAACTAACCTATTGACAAGATGCCATAGTGCCAGTTGCCTGTTTTTTGCTGTTTTTGGTTTCAGAAAAGCTAGTAAGGAAATATTCTCGGAATTGGACGGGACAAAAGCCAAAGTCAATATTTTACCCGAAGCAACACAGAGTCTGAACGGGAGACGAAGTGGCACACCAGGGTAGCCACACCTGGTGGCCGCGCGGCCAGGGGCGTGCCACCAGGTGGTGTGGGCCCCCTAGAGCTCCATCAACCTTTCCCCTTCGCCTATAAAAGTACCCCAGGACAAAAACCCTAGGTACTCGATCAAAAATCCACAAAAGAGTTTGTAGTCGCCGCCATCTCCATCCTAGATCGGGGTGATCCGAAGCTCTTCCTGGCACCCTGCTGGAGGGGAGAGATCACCTTGGAGGCCTTCTTCATCACCATGCCAGCCTCTGGAGTGATGCGTGAGTAGTTCACCCTTGGACTATGGGTCCATACAGTAGCTAGATGGTTGGTTCTCCTCCTTTGTGCTATCATGTTTAGATCTTGTGAGCTTCATTCGTGATCAAGATCATCTATTTGTAATCCTACATGTTGTGTTTGCGGGGATCCGATGGATATTGAGATACTATGTCAGATTGATTATTGATTGTATCATGTCTATGTTATTTGTGATCTTGCATGCTCTCCATTGTTAGTAATCTTGGCCAAGTAGATGCTTGCAACTCCAAGAGGGAGTATTTATTCTCGATAGTAGGTTCATGCCTCTAGTAATCTGGGGAAGGGACAGAAATCTCTAAGGTTGTAGATATGTTGTTGCTACTAGGGAGAAAACAACAATCCTTTGTCCATGGGGCAATTGTATTGTTTACTTTACACACTTTGCTTAACGAAATTATCTGTTGCTTGCAACTTAATACTGGAAGGGTTTCGGATGATAACCTGAAGGTGGATTATTAGTCATAGATACAATTGGATTATGGTCTATGTATTATGTTGTAATGCCCAATCAAATCTCATAGGAGTCAAGATGTCTAGTATATGCATTGTTATGCTTTCTCAATCTGTCAATTGTCCCGCTGTAATTTGTTCACCCAACATGTTATTTATCTTAAGGAGAAACACCTCTAGTGAACTGTGGACCCTAGTCCATTCCTTTACCATTGATATACCATCTACTGTTTACCATTTATTGTTTACTTTCTACAAGCAATTACAATCTTCCACACTATACGTTTAATCCTTTGTTTTCAGCAAAACCAGTGAGATTGACAACCTCGTTGTAAGTTGGGGCAAAGTTATGTGGTTGTGTTGTGCAGGATTCCAAGTTGTTAGCAACACCTTGGAGTTGTTTCCTTACTCCTACTGGTTTGATAACCTTGGTTTCATAACTGAGGGAAAACTTGCTACTATGCTCATCATACCTTCCTCTTGGGGTCCCAACGAGCTCTACATATTTTGAGCCATCACTCTTGCAATGAGAATGTCATCAACAAAAACGTCACCTTCCTTATGGCAAGAGGTTCTGAGGTATCACCTTCAATCACTTCCTTTCCTAAGACTACTATGAATGTTGATATGGATGATCACACTAGTCTTAAAGTTAAGGAAGAAGTTATTCCTTTGGATTAATTTATCACTAACTTGCAAGGTGAGCACAAAATGTATTTCAAGGCTCTTATGGGTCAACTTACTCACTCCGAAGAGCTCATCGAGGAAAAGGGCAAAATTAAAAGAGAGGATGCAATGCAAATTGCGTCCTTGAAGAATGCTCTAGAAGAAGAAGAGGTTCGAGTCGCTCTAGAGGAGAGACTTGAGTCAATTAAGGAGTCACATGATGAGGTTGTGGCCAAGCTTGTAAAGGAACGTGATAATTCCATTGCCAAGGCAAATAAATTAAAGAAGGAAAATATTGAATTTGGGGCTGCTCATGCTAGACTCTCCGAGAAATTAGAGAAACTTGACATTGCTCACAAGGCATTGGAGAGTGAATACTCTATTCTCAATGAGTCTTGTGATCAGCTCCAAACTAGATTGAACAAGTATGATGTTCCTAGCACTTCTGCCGCAACATTTGGACATGAAGAAGTTTTTAAAGAAAATGCTAGGTTGAAAGATGAGCTTGCCAAGGCACCTCTACCCAAAGGTAAGGAAGTTCTAGATGAGGTCCTTAGTAAGCAATGGACGAATAATGGAAAAGAGGGGCTTGGCTATGTTCCCAAGACCAAGAAGAACAAGAACAAGAAGGCCAAGAATGCTCAAGCAAAGACAAGCACCGCTGAAAAGAACATCGTGAAGGACAAAACTGATTATAATGGTTTTGCAGGGTCTAATAATCCTCATTATGAGTTATTTTGTGATTATTATGGTGATGTCTATGCTAGCTATCTTGGTACTTTTGATAATTATATTGCTTGGTCTATTTGGGTTCCAAAGACCCTTGTTACTAACATGAGAGGACCCATTGAAAAATGGGTATCTAAAATCAAGAAGTAATTTTCTTGTAGGTCTATGCTTCCGGTGGATCTAAATGGGTGCTTGATAGTGGTTGCACTAGTCATATGACCGGAAGCAAGGAGATCATCACGGAGATGAGGCCTAATCATGATCAAATAACCGTCTCCTATGGTGATAAATCGAAGTCTAAGGTATTGGGTCTTGGCAAGGTTATGGTTGCTCACGATATCTCACTCGTGGACGTGATGCTTGTTGAGACCCTTGGTTACAATTTACTTTCTGTTCGTGCCCTTGGTAAGATGGACTTTGCAGTTTTCATTGATGATGATTTAGTGGTACTCTTGTGGGGCAAGTCTCTAAAGGTTGCTTTCGTTGGATACATCGAAAATGACCTGTATGTGGTGGACTTTTCAGGGAAAACCACTGCGGGTCCAATGTGTCTATTCGGAAAGGATGACGCGGGTTAGTTATGGCATCGCCATCTAGCCCACGTCAATATGAGAACTGTGCAAAGCCTTCACAAGGGTGGCCACATTCTTGGACTAAAAGAAAATGTCTCCTTTGCCAAAGATCGTGTTTGCAGGGCTTGTGTTGAAGGAAAGATGCATGACTCTCCCCATCGAAGGAAGATGATTATTTCATCAAAAAGGATTTTGGAGCTCCTACATGTGGATCCATTTGGTCCTCCATCTCATGCAAGCCTCGGTGGGAAGAAATATTGTCTCATCATTGTCGATGATTACTCAAGGTATACATGGGTATACGTCTTCAAGCAGAAAAGTGAGACTCAACAAATGGTCATCAACTTTGCCAACGAGGTTCAGCATCAATTCAATGTCCCTATATTGGCAATTAAAAGCGACAATGGATCCAAGTTCAAGAACTACACTTTGAATGAATTCCTAACTGAAGAGGGGATAACACACCAATATTCCGCTGCGTACACCCCTCAACAAAATGGTGTAGCTGAGAGGAAAAATCGGACCTTAATGGACATGGCAAGGTCTATGTTGGTTGAATTCAAGTCACCATACAACTTCTGGGCGGAAGCTATATCCACCGCATGTCACTCACCAAACCGGCTTTACCTCCACAAAATCTTGTACAAGACCCCCTATGAGATACTTACTGGTAACAAGCCCAACATTTAATACTTCCGGGTGTTCAGTTGTAAGTGTTTCTTTCTCATTAAAGGAGTTTGTTTATCTAAATTTGAGTCTAAGGCTTTATAAGGTACTTTTGTTGGTTATGGTGCCAAATCCCACACTTATAGTCTACAATAAGCTCTCCAGAACTGTTGTAGAATCTTGTAGTGTGGTGTTAGAGGAAAATAATGGCTCCCATGTGGGGCAAGTTGATGTTTGTGATGCAGATGTTTAAATACCCCAAGATGCCATAAGAAGAATGAGCGTGGGAATTTTCTGCCCCATTGAGGAACCCCTTGTGGTGGATCGGGAAGGATAATGCTCTACTCAAGTAGAGCCCTCTTCTTCACAAGATCAACAAGATCCACCTGCTAGAGAAACTACTACACCAACACAACAACCTCCTGAAGTTCATCAATCAACTGAAGAAACTGGAAGTCCCAGGACGGATTTTCCGCCTGAGGCTGGATTTTCCGGCCCTACACCATCACTTGCCAGGAACGACCAGGAAGCTCAGGAAGAAGCGGAAAATCCCAGGGCAGATTTTCCGCCTAAGGCCGGATTATCCAGCCCAATGCCATCACATGCCAGAAATGACCAGGAAGCTTAGGAAGAAGCAGAAAATCCCATGTCGGATTATCCGACCCTGAGAATTCAATACAGCAGCCTCATGTTATGGCTGCTGATCAAGATAGAGGGCAAGCTTCTCCATCACCTGTCTGTGCTGAACAAACTGTTGATCAAGGTCAAGCTAGTGGTCAAGACAAAGACTCTAATGATGAAGAAATCCCTCCAAGAAACAACAAGGAGATTTAAATTTGTCGCAAAGCTCGTGCTGAAAAAATCTCGAACTAAGAGGACATACACTTGATAAAGTTGTAGGCGACCTAAGAAGAAGGGTGTCCACGAGACAGGAGCTAGCAAGATTCAGTGATCATCAAGCTCATATATCTATGGTGGAACCTAAAAAGGTTTTTGAAGCCCTTGAAGATCCAGATTGGGCTATTGCTATGCATGAAGAACTAAATAAATTTGAGTGCAACAAGGTCTGGAAGTTAGTATAGAAACCCAAAGATTGTCGCAATGTTATCGGCACCAAGTGGATATTCAAGAACAAGCAATATGAGAATGGAATTGTTGTAAGAAACAAGGAAAGATTGGTATCAGAAGGTTTCTCTCAAGTGGAAGGCATGGACTTTGGTGAAACTTATGCTCTA
Organism: Avena insularis; assembly: GCA_023614405.1. Classification (NCBI taxonomy): domain Eukaryota; kingdom Viridiplantae; phylum Streptophyta; class Magnoliopsida; order Poales; family Poaceae; genus Avena; species Avena insularis. The sequence continues at coordinate 207,084,490 of CM042694.1, forward strand.
GTGGCTTGCCTTAAATCTATTTGTTTCCTCCTTGCTTATGCAGCTCATCATAACTTTAAATTATAGCAAATGGACGTTAAGAGCGCATTTCTTAATGGTCTTCTACATGAGTTGGTATATGTCAAGCAACCCCCGGTTTTCGAGGATCCTAACTTTCCGAACCATGTCTACAAACTCTATAAGACGCTCTATGGCCTTAAACAAGCCCCACGTGCATGGTATGGCACCTTAAAGAGATTTTGTTAGACCATGGCTTCGAGATTGGGCAGATCAATCCCACTCTTTTTACTAAGAAGGTTAAAGGGGAGCTCTTTGTGTGCCAACTATATGTAGACGACATTATCTTTAGCTCTACTAACCAAGATTTTAATGATGAATTTTTAAATCTTATGACTGACAGGTTTGAGATGTCTATGATGGGCAAGTTGAGGTTCTTTTTTGGTTTCGAAATCAAACAACTACAAGAAGGGAATTTTATTAATCAAGCCAAATACATTCAAGACATGCTCAAGATATTCAAGATGATCGATCTTAATGGTGTTGCTACCCCAATGCAAACTAAGTGTCACCTTGAATTAAATCCAAATGGTAAAGATGTGGACCAAAAGGCATACCGGTCCATGATCAGCTCTCTTCTTTACCTCTGTGCATCTAGACCCAATATCGTGTTGAGTGTAGGTGTGTGTGCAAGGTATCAAGTGGCTCCTAAAGAAATCCACTTGGTGGCGGTCAAGAGAATTTTCCGATATTAGTTCATTCCCCTAATTTTGGTCTATGGTATCCCAAGGGATCTAATTTCCCTTTATGTGGATATATGCACTCAGATTGGCTGGTGACAAGGATGACAGCAAATCAACTTCTGGAGTGTGTCAATTCTTGGGCAGGTCTTTGGTATGTTGGTCTTTGAAGAAACAAAATTGTATATCTCTATCCACCGCCGAAGCTGAGTATGTGGCTGCTGCTAGTGCGTGCACTCAATTACTATGGATGAGGCAAACTTTAAAGGAATATGGTGTCAATTGTGACAAAGTGCCTCTTTTGTGTGATAATGAGAGTGACATCAAAATTGCTTACAATCCGGTGCAACATACAAGGACAAAGCATATTGAGATTCACAATCACTTCATTCGGGATCATGTTACTCGTGGTGATATTGACTTATCCTTTGTGAGCACGAAGAACCAACTTGCTTATATTTTCACGAAGCCACTTCATGAAGCAAAAGTTTGTTACTTGAGCAATGGGCTAAATATCGTGGATTCAAGCAACTTGGTTTGATTACCCTTGCATACTCACTTATATCTCTTCCTTTATTTAGTTTAGGTGTGGGCATGTACATAGGGGGAGTATGGTCCTGATTGATTGGCTAACCCCCCCCCCCCCCATAATGCCGAAAGTAAGAAAAATAATTTCTCTTAATATCATTTTGTGATATGTGAGCTTATTGATGAGTATTGGTCATGAACCCAAGATATATCTTCTATATGGGTTCCGCATATGAAAACAATAAATTTTTACCCTACGCCCCTGAACCCCTGATGTTGCTAGGACCTATATATTAGTAATACAGTAACGGGAGGGGCTTTTCGCGAACTTACCCTTAAAGACCGAAAAACGTTGTCAATGCTCAGGAGAGCGTGGTTGATGTAGACGAGCCGAAGCCGACCTCAAGGTCGTGATGAAGTCCTTGCGCTCCTTTGGCTCCAACGACTTTAGTGCCTCAAGTGCGACACCTCGCGGGGAGTTACACACGTTCGGTGCCTAACAATGACTCCTGCTTACCTGATCCAGTAGCAATTGCGGAAGTAGAGCTCCTGGATACGAATCCCGCAGCGCGACGGCGCCCCGCTATGAAGATGTCTCTCGTTCGTGCAGTCCGAACTTGGGACCATGGTCACAAGAGAGAGAGAGAGAGAGAGAGAGAGAGAGAGAGAGAGAGAGAGAGAGAGAGAGAGAGAGAGAGAGAGAGAGTCAATTGGAGGTCTTCCCAAAAGTGAGAAGACCTTTATTGAATATTGTGTGTATTTATCTGGCCAAATACCCCCACTATATATAGGGGGAGGGGAGGTACTACCTCCCTCAAAGTCCCGGGGTGGGACTAAAGGAGAGGGAGAGGTGGGTAGGCGCGCTGGCCAGACCCCACCCATGGGCCCCACGTGGGGGCAGCCCCACTAGGGCCGCTTGCCACCCCCTAGGCCCTTCCTAGGGGTGTGGTCCCCTCTTGGGCCCTTTCCCCTCCGGGAATTGGCCCATTAAGCCCTTTGACCTTTTAAATTGATTTTCTATTTATTAAGTAATTACGAATAAATGATTAAATCAATATTTAACATTCATTCACATATTATTCAATCTCCATGGCTATGGAACACATTCCACCTCCACTTCGGACATCCTCCGGACTTACTGAAACCCTTCCGGTTTTCTCTCTACTATTCTTCAGTGATTCTTCTAATCCTATAAACACTCTCTAAGCATCATCAAACCCTTAAGCGTGATACCCTACGGTCCGGGAACACTCCAGACATGGTCGGGACACTCCCGGACCAATGATCGACAAAGGGGCCTGGATGGCCATGTGACCCCTGTGCGTTCCACGAAGATCTTTTGTCGTTTGAACCAGGACGGTCGTGTCTTATTCCCTTTGTCTCTTGATACTTGCATTGCCCGAGATCTGATCAATGACATCACCATGTCGTGTTCAATATCGTTACCGAACAATGCTACTTGACTCGTTCTGACAAGTCATATCCCTGTGATCAAATCACATGTTGCGTAGCTATTGGATATAACTTCTCCGAGTGGGCCCTTGAGTACCTTTCCGTCACATGGATGGATAAATCCCGCTCTTGACATATATATTGCCTCTACGGTTTCCTCTGAGTACCTGAAGACACATTTATAACCACTGTATTACCAAGTGGCGCTTGATGCTATCTAAGCACTCTCGGGAGACAGTGATTGATATAGCCTCACGGTCTAAGGAATAGTCTACAAGGATCTAGTTCTAATCATTGTAACTTGAACTTTGTGACATGATCGGCTCACGATGTTTAGGTTTGGTATTGGTTCATCATCTCATTCTCAAAATGAGTTGAGTCCATTTCCAACTGGCATAAATGCCACATGATCAGGAAACTTGATCATCTGTTGACCAATGAACCAGTGACTAGAGTTTCGCTGGGAACCCCTGGTTGTTTATATATCACTCGTGTATTGATGTTTCCACTCAATATAGTTATAGCATGATATAAAACTTAATCATAAACTTTATGAAATATGATAATAGTCCTTATCACTATTTGTCTCTAGGGCATATTTCCAACAGTCTCCCACTTGCACTAGAGTACAAATAAACTAGCTGTATTTGTTCTTAATTGTTGGCACCATACATCCGATACCCTGAACATGCTTGCTCATGGAAGAGGTTGAGTCTTGGGCCTGTACTTTACAGTCCCAAATCCTTTGCAACTTACTAATGTCACCTTGATTGACATTAATACTTTATCATCACATGATAACATCTGTGTGTATGCATCATCGCTATGGCAGCAGAACAAGGCCTGATTCCAGGAGCCTACAGTGACTTTAGATCAACCTCGAGGGCTTTCTCATGGGCACTGTGCCCTGGGACACATCATTCTACATTAAAAGCGAACTAGCCCCGCCATAACATTATACAACACTTTAGATGGCACCCTTATTTATTATTATAAATTTAATCATCAAAACACGAGTGTACTCTGTGCAACTTTCGATGGTTTGTTCACCTTGCTTCCTACTTGACTCTAATCGGTGTTACGAGAGTTTCCAACATATTCCCTTATAACATAACCCTTTATGTTTTAAGATATGTCATCCTTTATGGATTTGGAAAATATGTCTACAGTTCTCTATTAGACACTGGGGATAAACTTAGCTCATCGTTCCGTGATTCAAACTTAATCACTTTTAAACGTTCCTTATTGGATCATATATTATGTTAAGTTATCATCATGGTTTTCTAAGATAGAACATATGTCTCAACATAGTGGATGATGATCATCTTTTTCTTTGTTTCAACCATTGATGTTAATACTATTCCTAACTTGAGTTATTAAGGACCAGTTCCTTAATTAACTTCTATTCTGAAACCCTTTTCAGAATGCCTTAAGGAATACTATATAATATCATAATACATTTATTATTAACTTCTACACCTTATAAATCATTATTTATCGGTACTTGCGCTTTTATTCTTAACACACTTAAGAATCACTCCTATAAGCTCCCACTCAAAATATTTCCTAACATATTTGGGTATGAGTCACTACTCTTACTCAAACTATGTTCCTACATATTTGAATTTGAGACTTATATTGCTCCCACTCAAAAATATGCCATTCACATATAGTTTTAGGAAGACTTTCATAGGTCCCACTCAATTTTATGAAAATTGCATATCCACTCACTATTTTGAACAACTTCAAAATCTTTTGATCAAATATCAAACTTGGAGATTTACTATGAGATACTACTACTTTTACTAGTTTTAAATCCACTAGACATTTAGCACACTTGAATCAAATTCATTTGAATTCGTCCAATACTTGACAAATTGTGCATTTGTCATTCACCCCTTTTCCACTATGGCTTTGCAGTCATTTTGGAAAATCCAAGTAACCCCTTTTACTTGTGAGATTTAGCAACGAATTGCTTTCTAATCTCAAGTGAATTTTGCTTTGGGATTTCTCATATCCTTAGTTTACCACTATTTCCTTAGTAGTCCGTAGGTATGTCATATTCCAAGAATCATGACAAATGATTCACAAATGTCTCCATACAAGATATGGTTTACATTTTGAATCCTACTCATGTAGTGAAAACACCAGTGGGGAAAACACAATGATCATTATCATTGATTCTTTCCTTTGTGAAGAGAATCGTTTAGGAACGTTTTCCGTTGTGCTTCTCAACAATCTAATGCAGGGTCTTGAATCATCATCGTGTTTTTCACTATCTTCCATTCGCTCCATATTCGAGAAAATATCACTAAAAGTGAGCTTTCTCAATAATGCACCAAAATCCAAGCAATACGAATTTTGCTTCTCTTTTGGTTCTAGCTATGGATTTCGTATTCAAAGTTTCCAATGAATACTCTACAAGGACTTATTCGCTATTGTTTTGGTTATATCGAAAAAACCCAAAACATTCACAACGATCCATACTAGATATGGAGCCGCTTTACAAATTCAAATGGTTCACTATATATTCTAATCGAGTGCTAACTATTTCTAACTAATGGTCTCTACATCTACACTACAATGATTTATTTGGTGCCATCTATTCACCCATTTTGATATCAAATATCACATTGTGATGCTTTGCATTTTGACATTTCAAAACACTTTGCATTCCACAATTTATTTATGTCATTCTTATAAAGTCGAATTTCATTACTATTGATCAAATCATAGTAATTAGATTCTCTTTTATATTTATACCCCTTGTTGATGAAACATTTTGATCATATCAACTAGTTTCATACTCATGTTTCCTTTGGTAAACTTATTTACACTTTTAAACAATCATATAATGATAATTACCATTTGTCAAAACACAATACATCGAATATGTATTTACTTTTAACAATTCATTAAACACTTTGTATTCAAGTAATACACAGTGTTCAAGTTATTTTGCCGAACTTAGGCATGATTTATATGTGATAAGAAATCAAATGACTTTCACATATTATCAACATAACTTTTGAATTCAAACAATGGTTTCATTCATTAATGAACATATCATTAAGTTGAGTATTTTTAAAGGCATTTCAATATTTTACAAATGTTCATGCATTATCAATTAGTTTCATAACAAGCAGGATAATTCACAATAATCAAACAAGATATGAACACAAATAGAAATCATTCATAAAAGTGGAACAACTGTTTGTTACAAACTGATATGAATAACCGTCTCACAAAGTGTGAGACACACTAAAGAGGTTCACAATCTTTTGATTACAATAACTATCCAAAACATAAACTAAGTGATAAATGTAGAGGGAGAGTGTCGTTGGCCATCATCATCATGCTCGCCATCAACACGCAACGTCACCTCCTCTCCAGCAAGCACCTCTCATGCAGAAGGACCGATTTTCAGTAAAACAGAACAAGTATCAAATATACTTAACACTGCAAATGTGTTTGCAAGATTATAACATTTATAAAATTGTATATCAAATATATACCTTTGTCATTGATGACCTGAGTGACAACGGGTTCACCCATCACATTCCTGAGATGCGATACGAACCTGTCGAATTCCATTGATTCCACGTCGCCTCTCATAATGCAAGTCCTGACTTGTGCTTGGTAGCTTGGTGGCAGCGACCGCAGCACAACGCCTTTTGCAAAAGAGTCTATCATCCAGCTATCCAACAAGTATGCAGGCCTCATGTACGCATCATGCATGCGCTCCAAGTGGTCGTCAAGTGATGAGTTCTCCTCCATCTTAATGGAGAGGAAGTCTCCCATCAGCTCATGCTCTCATATGCGTGCTTGTTCCATGAAATGTGTCCTAAGCTGTACCATAGTCGCACGAGGTCAAGATTGCCCACGACTGGCCACAGCTCATCCACAATCCCGTAGCACATTGTAGCTGATATGAAGGTGGACATCTCACGACAAAAACAGCGGTCCTCCCGCTGCTCTAGGGTCTCTAGGTCAATGGGCTGATCCAAATCCATCTCGTCGAGTATGTAGTAGACCACATCATTCTCGCTAAGGAGAACATGGAGACGCGCAACCCACATAGATAAGTTCGATCCGTATAGCCTGAACTTCTCTCCTTCTAACCAATCGTCAATAGGAAAGGTAGCATCAGGGAGAACCATATTCTACATTTATAATTGCAAAAGGAATTTAGACTAAGTTTATAACTAAATGAGTTAATAATAACTCCACTCATAAACACCTATCCCCGAAAGGGTTCTGAAGGAAATATGCCCTAAGAGGCAATAATAAAGTTGTTATTATATATTCCTTATATATGATAGATGTTTATTTTACATGCTAGAAATGTATTGATTCGGAAACATCAATACATGTGTGTTTAATAAACAAAAAGGGTTCCTAGTCATGCCTCTCTTATAGACTAGCTTGTTGATTAACAGGATGATCAAGGTTTCCTGATCATGGACATTGGATGTTGTTAATAACAAGGTCACACCATTGGTGGAATGATGTGATGAACATTCATCCGAAGTATAGCATTACGATCAAGTCATTATGTTTATATTGCTATAACATCATATGAAGTAATCTTTATCCTTAGACCATGAGATCATGTTAATTGCTAACACCGGAAGGGTATCTTGATAACATCAAACGTCACACCGTAACAGGGTGACTATAAAGATGGGTTCAGTACTACGAAGGTATTATGTTGAGGCTCATGGATCAAGAGTGGAATTTGTCAATCCAAATGACGGATAGATATACTCTGGGCCCTCTCGGTGATATCACATTAGGATAGCTTGCAAGCAAGTGATGTGATCACTAGAATGTTATATCACGGGAACGAGAAAAGAGTGCATGTCGGTAACGAGATCAAACTAGGTATGGAGATACCGATGATCGAATCTCGGACATGTAATATATCGAGAGACAAAGGGATTTAGTTACAAGCGTTAAAGGTTCTCACGATCACAGGAGTCATCGTTGAATGTGTAGGAGTCGATCACGGATCTCCGTGTCCCATCTGATTATTGATCGGAGAAGGGTCTCGATCATGTCTGCATTATTCACGAACCGTAGGGTGGCACACTTAAGAGTTACCGGACACCATTTTGGAGCACATATGTTTCAGACGAAAGAATTGCAAAGCGCAGGAATTGTTTCAATAGAAACCAGAAATTGTTTAGGGTGAAATTGCAGAAGGTGGTTCTGCATGTGATATTGAAATATTGCAAGGGGCTATATGTGGGCGATGATGATCATGTTATTTCATCTTCTATGTATTTTGGATATTGGTGGCATAGTGGGATGAAGCGGCCCGGAGCAACCTTACATGTCACCGTACATGAGACCGGTTCCACGACTGACATGCAACTTGTTTTGTATAAGTGGTTGGCGGGTGTCTGTCTCTCCTACTATAGTCAATATCTGATTTAGAACGAGTTGATAATAACTTAGTTATCATCGTTGTGGTTCATGTTCGTAGGTAAGAACGGTTCTATCTCCGAAAGCCCTAAGCCACGTAAAACTTGCAATTGATAAATTAGAGGCGTCTAGTTTAGATCGTTGCTGGGCTAGTGTGTTGATATGGTATTGTTGTAAGTAGATGTATGGTGGATACTCTTACAACACACTCAACGTGTAAGTTCCATAGACCTTGGCCTTACACACAAAGGAATGATAGAGATCATACCATGATGCAAGTGATAGAGATCAAATGCATGGACCATATCATCTCACTTTACACATTAGATGTTAGCACCTTATACTGCTAGTTTGGCGTGTTTGATAGCATTATAAGATGATCCCTCTTTTAGATATCAAGATAAAAATATGTTCTTCCTTGAGTATGCACCGTTCTATGGATCGTGTTTCGAGACATCACGTGATGATCGGGTGTACTCGAATCTACGCTTTCATAGGAACGGGTGTAAGACAGTTTTACACACGCGAATACTAAGGTTCTTACTTGGCGAGCCTAGCATGTACAGACATGGCCTCGGAACATGGACCGAAAGGTTAAGCATGAGTCATATGGTTGATATGATGCCCATATAGATGCTCGCCTTTGAAGCTATATCAACTCACGTGATGATCGGACTTGGTATAGTGGATTTGGTTCATGTAATCACCAAAAGGACACGAGGGATGTCGTTTTTGAGTGGGAGTTCATTAGTAATTTGGATTAGTTGAACTCAATCTATCATAAACTTAGTCTAAATAAAACTTTACAAATTCTGGTGTAGATGGCACCACCTGCTTTTAATTTCAATGTGTTCATGGAGAAAGAGAAACTTGCTGCGAATGGTAGCAACTTCACCAACTGGGCTATGAATTTGAGGATTCTCCTCACTGCTGCACAAAAGCAATATGTGCTAGATGCGCCGCTAGGCCCCCCACTAGCTCCTGATGCCCCTGACGAGGAAAAGAATGTCTATGTGACTCGTCAGGAGGACCACAACTTAGTTCATTGCGGCATACTGTATGGGCTAGAACCAGAACTTCGAGAGCGTTTCGAAAATGGCAATGCCTTTGATTCCATGGGAGAATTGAAAATGATTTTCGATACCCATGCTACCATAGAGAGTTATAATGCTACAGAAAAGTTCTTTAGCTGCATGATGGAGGAAAACAGCTCCGTTAGTGAGCACGTACTCAAAATGTCTAGGTACGCCGATAAGCTTGTGTCCTTGGTAATAACGATTCCCATTGACTTAGGCATACATCGTGTTCTCCAATCTCTGCCACCTAGCTACAAGAGCTTCATGATGAACTATAATATGCAGGGCATGAAGAAGTCTCTTCCCGAGCTTCTGTCAATGCTCAAGACTGCAGAAGTGGAGATTAGGAAAGAACATCAAGTGTTGATGATCAATAGGACCACCGGTTTCAAGAAGGACAAGAAAGGCAAGCACAAGGGAAAGAAGGGTGGCAAGTCTGTTGCCACGCCTGAAAAGAAACCCCTGGCCCTAAGTCCGACACGAAAAGTGCTACTATTGCAAGGATCGCCATTAAGCTTAATGCCCTCTAAGTATTTGGCGACAAGAAGTCCAGCAAGGCAAACAAAGGTATATGTGATATACATGTTATTGATGTGTACTTGACTAGTACCGCAGAGCACTGGGTATTTGATACGGATCGGTTGCTAATATATGTAACTCGTTGGGGCTACTAACAAGCGACAACTAGCAAGGGATGAGGTCGGATGCGGGTTGGCAATGGATCAAGAGTTGATGTGATCGCCGTCGACGCTACCTCCATTTGCCATCGGGATTAGTTATAAACCTAAATAATTGTTATTTGGTGCACCGAGCATGAACATTGTATCTGGATCGTGTTTGATGCAAAGTGGTCATTCCTTTAAATCTAAGAACAATGGTTGTTCGATTTATAAGAATGATATCTTTTATGGTCATGCACCTATGTTGAATGGTTTATTTCTATTGGATCTCGATAGTAATATTACGCACATTCATAATGTTAATGCTAAAAAGATTAAACTTGATGATGATATGTCTACATATATGTGGCACTACCGTCTAGGTCATATTGGCGTTAAACGCATGAAGAAACTCCATTCTGATGGACTTTTGGAATCACTTGATTTTGAATCATTTGATACATGTGAGCCATGCCTTATGGGCAAGATGACTAGAACGCCATTTTCCGGTTCAATGGAACGGGCGACAAATCTGTTGGAGATCATACATACTGATGTGTGTGGACCAATGAGTGTGTCGGCGCGAGGTGGATATCGTTATTTTGTTACTTTCATGGATGATTTGAGTAGATACGGGTATATCTATTTGATGAAACACAGGTCTGAAACTTTTGAAAAGTTCAAGGAATTTCAGAATGAAGTGGAAAATCATCGTAATAGAAAGATCAAGTTTCTACAGTCTGGCCGTGGAGGAGAGTATCTAAGTTACGAGTTTAGCACACACATGAAAGAGTGTGGAATAGTTTCACAACTCACGCCTGCCGGAACACCACAACGTAATGGTGTGTCGGAACGTCGTAATCGTACCTTATTGGATATGGTTCGATCTATGATGTCTCCTCGACTTACCTCGCTATTTTGGGGTTAAGCAATCGGAAACAGCTGCATTCACTTTAAATCGGGCACCATCTAAATGCTTAAACGACATCAGATGAATTATGGTTTGGAAACAAACCTAAGCTGTCATTTCTTAAGGTTTGGGGATGCGATGTTTATGTGAAGAAACTTCAACCGGATAAACTCGAACCCAAAGCGGAAAAATGCGTCTTCATAGGATACCCTAAGGAAACAAGGAAACAATTGGGTATACCTTCTATCATAGATCCGAGGGCAAGGTTTTTGTTGCCAAGAATGGATCCTTTCTTGAGAAGGAGTTTCTCACGAAAGGTGTGAGTAGTCGGAAGGTAGAACTCGAAGAGGTTATTGAACCTTCTCTTCATGGAATGGCGAGTGGCGCAGCACCGGAAGTTGTTTCGGAGTTGACTTCACCTGATGAAGAGAGAGCTAATGATAATGATCATGAAACTCCGAAAGAGGACACTACCGAACCTCGCAGGTCAAGGTGACACGCAGCTCCTGAACTGTACGGCAATCATGTTGTGAATTTCATGGTTGATGAAATGGATGACCCTGTGACGTATGAAGAAGCGATGATGAGCCCAGATTCCAACAAATGGCTAGAAGCCATGAAATCCGAGATGGAATCCATGTACGAGAACCAAGTTTGGAACTTGGTGGACTTACCTCACGACCGAAAGGTCGTTGAGAATAAATGGATTTTCAAAAGGAAAACTAATGCTGATGGTAATGTGACCATCTATAAGGCTCGACTTGTCGCAAAGGGGTTTCGACAAATTCAAGGAGTTGACTACGATGAGACATTCTCTCTCGTAGCGATGCTTAAATCGGTTAGGATTATGTTAGCAATTGCTACATATTTCGATTATGAAATATGGCAGATGGATGTCAAAACTGTGTTCCTCAATGGTAAGATTGAAGAAGAGTTGTATATGATACAACCTAAGGGTTTTGTCGATCCTAAGGATGCTAATAAGGTGTGCAAACTTCAGCGATCCATCTATGGACTGAAGCAAGCATCACGAAGTTGGAATCTACGCTTTGATGAGGTGATCAAAGAGTTTGGATTTGTCCAAACTTATGGAGAGGCTTGTATTTACAAGAAAGTGAGTGGGAGCAATGTGGCATTTCTGATATTATATGTGGATGACATATTATTGATTGGAAATGATATAGATCTTTTAAACAAGGTTAAAAGTTATCTAAACAAAGAAATTTTCGATGAAAGACCTTGGTGAAGGCCATATATTAGGCATTAAAATCTATAGAGATAGATCAAGGCGCCTAATTGGGCTATCGCAGAGTACATACCTTGATAAGATATTAAAGAAGTTTAATATGGACGAAAGTAAGAAGGGGTTCTTACCTATGTTGCAAGGCAAGACATTGAGTAAGACTCAAAGTCCGGCTATGGCGGAAGAAAGAGAGATGATGGATAAGATCCCCTATGCCTCGGCCATAGGCTCTATTATGTATGCCATGCTATGTACAAGACCGGATGTGGCACATGCTATTAGTTTGACTAGTAGGTACCAATCTGATCCGTGTTCGAACACTTGGATAGCGGTAAAGAACATCCTCAAGTACTTGAGAAGAACTAAGGATATGTTTCATACTGGAGGTGAAGAAGAGCTAGTCGCTAAGTGTTATGTCAATGTTAGCTTTAACACCGATCCGATGACTCTAAGTCTCAATCCGGATACGTATTTCTCTTGAACGGAGCAGCTTAGTTGGAGGAGTTCCAAACAACCTGTGGTGGCTGGATCAACAACGGAGGCGAATATGTTGTCGCTTGAAGCGCAGAGGCGCTTTGGATGAAAGAGTTCATTACGGAACTGGGTATGGTTCCCAGTGCGTTGGACCCGATGGTGATCTATTGTGACAACAATGGAGCCATAGCCAACGCAAAGGAACCAAGGTCTCACAAGAATTCCAAACATATTAAGCGCCGGTTTCACTCCATCCGCGAGCATGTCAAGGATGGAGATATAAAGATTTGTAAAGTACACACGGACCTAAATGTAGCAGATCTGTTGACTAAAGTTCTCCCTAGGGCAAAACATGATCAACACCAGAACTCCATGGGTGTTAGATTTATCACTATGTGAACTAGATTATTGTCTCTAGTGCAAGTGGGAGACTGAAGGAAATATGCCCTGAGAGGCAATAATAAAGTTGTTATTATATATTCCTTATATATGATAGATGTTTATTTTACATGCTAGAAATGTATTGATTCGGAAACATCAATACATGTGTGTTAATAAACAAAAGGGTTCCTAGTCATGCCTCTCTTATAGACTAGCTTGTTGATTAACAGGATGATCAAGGTTTCCTGATCATGGACATTGGATGTTGTTAATAACAAGGTCACACCATTGGTGGAATGATGTGACAAACATTCGTCCGAAGTATAGCATTACGATCAAGTCATTATGTTTATATTGCTATAACATCATACGAAGTAATCTTTATCCTTAGACCATGAGATCATGTTAATTGCTAACACCGGAAGAGTATCTTGATAACATCAAACGCCACACCGTAATAGGTAAGTGACTATAAAGATGGGTTCAAGACTACGAAGGTGTTATGTTGAGGCTCATGGATCAAGAGTGGAATTTGTCAATCCGTATGATGATAGATATACTGTGCCCTCGGTGATATCACATTAGGATAGCTTGCAAGCAAATGATGTGATCACTAGAATGTTATATCACGGAACGAAAAGAGTGCATGTCGTAACGAGATCAAACTAGGTATGGAGATACCGATGATCGAATCTCGGACATGTAATATATCGAGAGACAAAGGGATTTAGTTACAAGTTAAAGGTTCTCACGATCACAGGAGTCATCGTTGAATGTGTAGGAGTCAAGCGGATCTCCAAGTCCCGCTGCTGATTATTGATCGGAGAAGGGTCTCGATCATGTCTGCATTATTCGCGAACCGTAGGGTGGCACACTTAAGAGTTACCGAACACCATTTTGGAGCACATATGTTTTAGACGAAAGAATTGCAAAGCGCAGGAATTGTTTCAATAGAAATCGGAAATTGTTTCGGGTGAAATTGCAGAAGGTGGTTCTACATGTGATATTGAAATATTGAAAGGGTCTAAATGTGAATTTTTATTAATTATAGTAATTAACAAATTCTGAATAAATTTAATAAAAGGAGTTTTATTAATGAGATAGCATTAAATTTGGAGAAATTTAATGCATTTAAAGTGGAGACTTTAAAAGGGAATGTGAAGAGGCATTTTAATGTGGAGGGTTACCACATGAATGGGGAGGTGAGGTCACCCCCATGTGCCGGCCATGGAGAGAGGGGGCACCCCCCTCCTCCTATAAAAGGCCACCCATTCCCTCCTTCATCCACACACCTCCTTGTGAAGGATCTCTCTCCCCCTCTAGAATTATTCCCCCATGGTCTCGGATTAGCGAGATACATGTTCCCGGTGGCATTTCGTCTGGAAGGAGTTGTCGCTCACTGGATCGCTGGAGCGAGGAGGTAGAGGTTGTCCGTGGCTTGAACGTGTGTGAAAAGGATGCGCGCTGCTGAGTTACGGCGCTCGGACTTCCTCACGATCTTGAGATCGGCAAGTGTATGACTACATCAACCACGAGTTCCTACTCGTTAACAAAGCTCGTTGTCTACGAGAGTAAGTTCTCGTTGGATGTATGTCCACCCGTTGCTTTGTACCTAGTAGATAGATCTTGGCGTGTAGTTCACACCGTAGGAAAAATTTTGTTTTCTATGCTGCGGACCCAACAGGTTCCTAATGATAACACGACCCCTATCATCAACATCTCCCCCGATCATCACGACCATCAATGTGGGTTCAAGGGTGGACGCTAAACATCGGTCACATCATTCATGCGACTCGTGCTCGATCTTTCGACTATCCGTGTTCTGAGGTCACGTCTCTGTAACGTGCTAGGCTCGCCAACTCAACCGTAGTGTATTCGCTGTGCAACATGGCTTACACCCACTGTATGCGAACATAGATATGTCTGACACCCACGCCTGTACCGTGGATCGCCTCATACCAAAGAACTTTCTTGGTGGTGCACACTAAGGGGGAACATAATCGTTGGTAATTTTAATAGGGATCATATTATTAGGATACCGTCGAGTATATAATACTAGCACACAATAAGATATATAAACAATAACATAGAATGTAAATGCGATGTGATATGGTCCTTCACACCGTGATCTTCATCCGTTGTCAGCGGATTCTGGCTCCAGGGTTCCGGCGCCATAGACACCAGGGTACCGGTGTCTTTCCGGCGTCGTAGTCTGTCACCTCCGTGACTATCTACTACTACGTAACATAAGGTAATCACTTTACCTTTGCCACAACCATATCACAAAGCAACGCCCCCTGCAAAACAAAGTTAGACGCCACTACTTTATCTTTGCAAATTTTACGTGGCTGAATGGGCTTTCGCACAAGAACCGTTCTTACCTACGAACTTTCAGCATAACGCTGATCAACTAGTTGTCTCTACTACACCCCTTTCGGGGACCTCCATTGCAAATGGCATACCAACTAATGCGAGAGAGACAGACACCCCCTAAGCCACTTTATACAGTACAAGCCGTATGTCAAGCATGGACCAGTCTCGCGAATAAACGCGTAAAGACGGTTGAGGGCCGCTTCATCAAGCATTAATGCGGTATACACAAGTACACTTGGGAGGGTAACAACTAAAAGATCAACGCCCACATGCTACATCTCATGTGTTCTACCCGTACTAGCATTACTACGCATAGATCTAGCTTTGATACCACTGTAGGGGTTCCGCATATGAAAACAATAAATTTTTACCCTACGCCCCTGAACCCCTGATGTTGTCAGGACCTATCTATTAGTAATACAGTAATGGGAGGGGCTTTTCATGAACTTATCCTTGAAGACCGAAAAGCGTTGTCAACGCTCAGGAGAGCGTGGTGGATGTAGACGAGCCGAAGCCGACCTCAAAGTCGTGATGAAGTCCTTGCGCTCCTTTGGCTCCAACGACTTGAGTGCCTCAAGTGCGACACCTCGCGGGGAGTTACACACGTCCGGTGCCTGATGATGACTCCCGCTTCCCCGATCCAGCAGCAGTTGCGGAAGTAGAGCTCCTGGATCCGAATCCCGCAGCGCGACGGCACTCCGCGGTGAAGATGTCTCTCGTTCGCCCAGTCCGAACTTGGGACCATGGTCACGAGAGAGAGAGAGAGAGAGAGAGAGAGAGAGAGAGAGAGAGAGATAGAATATCAATTGGGGGTCTTCCCAAAAGTGACAAGACCTTTATTGAATATTGTGTGTATTTATCTGGCCAAATACCCCCACTATATATAGGGGGAGGGGAGGTACTACCTCCCTCAAAGTTCCGGGGTGGGACTAAAGGAGAGGGAGAGGTGGGGAGGCGCACCGGCTAGCCCCTACCCATGGGCCCCACATGGGGGCAGGCCCACTAGGGCTGCCTGCCACCCCCTAGGCCCTTCCTAGGGGTGTGGTCCCCTCTTGGGCCCTTTCCCCTCCGAGAATTGGCCCATTAAGCCCTTTGACCTTTTAAATTGATTTTCTCTTTATTAAATAATTATGAATAAATGATTAAATAAATATTTAACATTCATTCACATATTATTCAATCTCCGTGGCTATGGAATACCTTCCACCTCCACTCCGGACATCCTCCGGACTTACCGAAACCCTTCCGGTTTTCTCTCTACTATTCTTCAGTGATTCTTCTGATCCTATGAACACTCTCTAAGCATCATCAAACCCTTAAACGTGATACCCTACGGTTCAGGAACACTCCAGACATGGTCGGGACACTCCCGGATCAATGATCGACAAAGGGACCTGGATGGCCATGTGACTCATGTGCGTTCCACGAAGATCTTTCGTCGTTTGAACCGGGACGGTCGTGTCTTATTCACGTTGTCTCTTGATACTTGCATTGCCCGAGATCTGATCAATGACATCACCATGTCGTGTTCAATCTCGTTACCGAACAATGCTATTTGACTCGTTCTGACAAGTGATATCTTTGTAATCAAATCACATGTTGCGCAGCTATTGGATATAACTTCTTCGAGTGGGCCCTTGAGTATTTTTCCGTCACATGGACGGACAAATCCCGCTCTTGACATATATTGCCTCTACGGTTTCCTCCGAGTACCTGAACACACCTTTATAACCATTGTATTACCAAGTGGAGCTTGATGCTATCTAAGCACTCTCGGGAGACAGTGATATATAGCCTCATGGTCTAAGGAATAGTCTATGAGGATCCATTTCTAATCATCGCAATTTGATCTTCGTGACATGATCGGGTCATGATGTTTAGGTTGGGTATTGGTTCATCATCACATTCTCAAAATAAGTTGACTCCATTTCCAACTGGCATAAATGCCACATGATTAGGAAACTTGATCATCTATTGACCAATGAACCAGTGACTAGAGTTTCACTGGAAACCCCTGGTTGTTTATATATCACACGTGTATTAATGTTTCCACTCAATACAATTATAGCATGATATAAAACTTAATCATAAACTTTATAAAATATGATAATAGTCCTTATTACTATTTGTCTCTAGGGCATATTTCCAACATCTTCGCGGTGCCATACCATCCACTCCAACATGGTAGCTTCGGCCGCCGCCCTCTTCTTTACGAAGACTTGGTTCCTTGTGAATCTTTTTGGATTTTCTTGCATATCTTGTGTTTTTATGGAAAATACATCCAATTTTGGATTTTAGTTGATTTGACTCTTGCAATTTTGGGTGTGTAGTACCATCTCAGTTTGGATGGCTAAACCTAAGCTTTTCTCCATCCCCGAGCCATCTAATTCTTGCACACACGTCCTTTGGTACATTTGCGACGGTTTTGTTTGGGGTGTGCTAGCTTGAATCTATGTATAATAGAAAATTCAGAGAGGGCCAGATTATCTGCCCCAGGCGGATTTCGTCTCTTAAGGCTAGGGCGACGGGGGAAAGGGCTCAAACAGAGCAGCACTTCCTCCCCGACCCCCTGCCTCTCCCTCAGCCGCCGTCGGCCCTCCCGACCCTCCTCGGAGTCGTTCCGACCACCGGATTCTCTAGGCCCACCCCGTATTTTCTCCCCCAACGCCTCCGGGTACCTTCTCCTCCGAGTTCTTCTTCCAATGAGTGAGGGTAAATCCCTCATTCTAATCTTTTGTATGGAAGTTATGTTTTTGTTGTGAAAACTCGGATTAGAGGTTGCCCTTTGTTTCATATGCATGCTAGAAACCGTAGATTAGCAACCCTTTTGCCCGGTCTGCGTTGATGCTATCAATCTGAGGTGATTCTGAATTTTTTTGCCAGGGCCGGATTATCCAGCCCGGACATACGTTGGGTCGCGAGGTCGCCTATGCAGTGGTAATTTTGGAAATCAACAATGACATACCAGACCATCAAGACCATAAGGCTTTTATTAGTAAAGAAGATACTCTGTGCTGGATGTGGCTATTTGGCTTCCGGGCTCATATGCATCTTTTATTTGAATTTGATTTTTGTCAAAATTTGAAATGCCAAAAAATTCAAAAAAAAAGTGCACGTAAAACTTCAATTTTTAGGTGCGTGCAAAATCGTTTCGCAAAAAATAAACATTTTGGATGAGTTTTGCCAAATAGACAAAAATTTGTGCTAAAGTAACATGCTATACAAGACAACTTTTTGTCTTTTTTTTTATAGCCCACAAAACATATCGGTTTTTCCTGGAATGACTTCGCGTAAACTAGCTACACATGAACATAAATATTTTTTATAAAAATTCAATATTTTAAAATATGTTATTTTTATACCGGACGCAAATGCAGCCGTGTTCAAACGAAATGGATTTCCGATTCTTGAAGCTTTGGATACTACCCTACGGTCGCCTTTTAAGCTTTTCTCCTCGCCTATCAGTCCGCGCATCTCTATCACGACTTCACGAGACTCCCGTGCCGTTCTGATACAGCAACCCACCCAACCCTGTCCGGCTCCGGCCCACCTCGCCGCCGCGACCACAGGCCGCAAACCAAGCTCGCGAGGGGTGCCGCGAGCGCGCACGCAGCGATGGAAAGCGGCGGACGCAAGTGGGGCGAGGCCGATGGCACCAACGCCGGAGGGAAGCGCACGCGAGGTAAGAGTCGAGCGGAATCCGCCCCTCTCTGCACCTGTCCTAACTCAGGATTCCTTTGGGCGCCCTGCATTTTTGTGTTTTTGAGATAGATCGGGCGCCCTGTTTGCTAGTTCGTTCGGGATTGGTAATGTTACCCGAGCATCTGAATAATCAGCTGTTTGATTGTTGCATATTATTGCATTGTTCGATTAGAGCTAGTTACCTTTTTCTCTCTGGATTCTGCTTACTGGTACTTGGATAATTCAACCTGAAGTTAGTATGGTCTATACTACGATTAATGCAATATATTGTGTAATTAGTCAACTGCGAATAATGTTCTTTTATGGACCAATATTAGAAAATCAACAGCGTATTAACTTGCGCACGTAATTTGATTTAACAGAATTGGAGTCATTCCAAACCGGTGTTGCAAGCAAAAAATTGAAGCCATGCAACAATTTTTTCAGGTTATAGTCCAACTTAAAATGAACTACACATGGTAACACTTATTCTGCATAATAGCTATCATTTTGTTAAAGCATGACTTCTTTTTAAGGAACACTGTCTTTTTGCTGACAAATCGTGTAAGCAAGACTGTGCTACAGGTTCTCCCAAATGCAAGCCTAAGAATTTCTGCTGGAGCAAAACTGAAATGTGCCAAATCACTTTGAATCTGTGAAAGTGAAAGAACAGTTTAAGGATACATATTTTTTTCAGACAAACAACCAGTCAGTAACATCATGATACAACCCTCAGAGACTGCTACAGGTTCTCCCTAATGCAAGCCTAAGAATTTCTGCTGGAGCAAAACTGGAATGTGCATAGTTGTGCCAAATCACTTGTGCAAGAACAGTTTAAGGATACAACCTCATCTTATCAAATTGTGAAAAGAAGATTGAATATATGGCTTAGCCCCTTGAAATTCTGCCGCGTATATCCTTAGCGACTATATCTTTTGTTCTAACAATTGTTACATGCAGGAACAATTTACTGAAATTATATTTCCATCAATGGTTGCTTATCGACTCACTGTGAAGCATCATAGACTCGTGATGTTTAACCATGAGGCAGTAACAAAACTTGAGTATGATTTAGTAGTAGGACAATTATTAGCAACAAACATTCAAAATGTAGATTAGCTCCTCGTTATTCCTGAAATGTGGTAGTCACTCTAATTTTTTTCTTTAATCCACTCCGCTGGTGGTCCATGTTGCATTCTGTATTTAGCAAAGTTCACCCTAAAATATTTACTGTTCTTGAGATGCTATCAACACTTCTAGTCATACTCACGAGGCTTTAGCCTTTCAGCTTAGCATGTCTGATGTTGCTAGTCAATATCAGTTGTACTTACAGTGAATTGTTTTGTTACACAGTCCTGTAATTGGGAAATCTGTTTTGCTAATTGAGTTACTCACATGGTATCCTCATTGTGCAGTACCTCTGGCTGCCCCTTTGGTGAGGGTTGCCACTTCCTCCATTGCTTACCCGTCGACCAGGCTGTTACAAAGATGAGCAACTTGGGTAGCCCAGCATTTGCACATCCCCCAGGAAGAATACGAGTGGGACCTGCTGTTCCTGATGGCCCTCTTACACTAACTGTGAAGACTCGCTTGTGCAACAAGTACAGCACTGAAGAAGGATGCAAATGGGGTGACAAGTGCCACTTTGCACATGGCGAGGAGGAACTCGGCAAGCATATGTTCGTGAACAAGTCAAGGCCACCCCACTTCGAACTAAGGCCCACCAGTCACTTTGCACCTCCGGCAATGCTCAACCCTGGCATGACCACTCCAGCAAGCTTTGAGGCTTCTGCCACAGCCAAGATCAGCGTGGATGCATCCCTTGTAGGCGCCATCATCGGGAGGGGTGGAATCAACACAAAGTATATATCCCGAGTCACCGGAGCTAAGCTGGTCATCCGGGATCACGAATCAGATGCCAGCTTGAAAAGCATTGAGCTAGAGGGCACGTTTGATCAGATCAATGATGCCAGTGCTCTGGTCACGGAGCTGATTGTCAGCATCGATGGCAACAGCAGCGCCCCTCAGCCAGGACAGAACCTAGTGGGAGGATCTCACCGCGGCAGAGGGCCAGGAAGCAACTTCAAGACCAAGCTGTGCGAGCACTTCACCAAAGGATCCTGCAATTTTGGCGACAGATGCCACTTTGCCCATGGTGAAAGTGAGCTGCACAAGTCAGCTGCTGTCTGAGATCTGTCCAACCACTTTATAGCAATTAGCCTACGTAACTCTGAACCTGAGGGCTGATGAGGATTTGTCTTACTGTCCATGGGCTTATACCATGGATTTTATGATTTGAACATTGAACCTTATTCACGCTGTTCGTAAGCCTTTAACTTATATAACTTGAGTAAACTGTTTCTCAGCCTGTTCTGCTCCCCTGAGATGTTATTATGTTACCACCATAGTTGATGCTGCTTGCTTCTCTGCCTCAAGTTTGTGACCGTCTTTCGTTGGTTTGTTTGAATTGCTTATACATAAACAGAACTCCCCAGCAACTCCTGTGTTTTTTGGGGATTTCTGGGAGTAGTGCGCCTTGATGTCATCATGTAATGTGGTACTCCCTCCGTTTCAAAATATAAGATGTTTTAGGTTTGTGAAGAAAATGTATCTATACTTTTTTTAGTGTGTAGATTCATTCCAAACATGAATGAATCTACACACTAAAAAAAGTATAGATACATTTTCTTCACAAACCTAAAACATCTTATATTTTGAAACGGAGGGAGTAGAAAACTGGGGATGAGCATGCTTCAAGCTTGCATGCGTCTGGAAAGGACATATAAACTAATCAGGCATTTCATTCAAACCACTGTAACCATAATTTCTAATCACCACGCAATAACTCACAATGATAGGTCGACATACAACTCACAGCATATCAAGCAAAGTACCATAAGCAACTTTTGATTCTCGTACAATTAGATGAAACTGCATAGGCAGAAAAAGGCTCCTGCCATTGCACCTTGCTCTGTTGAAACCCTCTAGCAAACCTTCCTGCTCATATGCATTTTTGCGAGCTTCTGAGGTACCTCAAGAATATCCTTCTTTCTAAAAGTTTTTCTATAATTGTTGTGATGCGCACCTTGATTAGTACTACTCCGTACCTGCAATGAAACAATATAACCATTTACTTTGGATACTGCAATATTTCACTGAATGGACACTATACATGAAATGCTCTTCAGCAAGGAAGTTTCCAGGGAGAGGGGTCATTATTTCACTCTTTCATGCATCAGAGCATATCAGTAAGCTAAGAAAACTGCTTCACTGGCCTGAATGCTGAACTGAGTTGCATAATGTGTTAATGTTCCTCTCCAAAGTAATAATCATTATGTGTATCTAGGCCGTTCGACAGCATATACATAAGGGCATTTGGCAACAAAATATGCAGCCTGATGTGCTCTGTGACTAAACTATGACAGATTTCAATTTTACTATACATAGCTCCTTGATTGTTAGCACTTAGCAAGATCTCCATTAGGAAAAATAAACCTATCATAACAATGTTAATGTTTTCAAAGAAAGAAAAAATAGCTCGAGTGTTGACTGAGATCAACGGCGTAGTTTGTGCCGTGTTCTTTCATCAGATTTGCAGACCGGAGACAAAAGGCTTCGAGATAGGACAGATTCATTTTGGATAACAATTTATAATAGTACTCTGTATTTCATTCCGATGTGAAACCAAGCCCAAATAATTCAGCAGTTCTTGAATAAAAAGAGCAAAATTTATGTTGCATCTCTACTACAGATGCAGTTTGAGACAGTAAAGACAGATATAACATCATTTGACGTAACTCAGATGAGGAACTACTCAACCAAACGAGAAATTTGAAGAACAAATCAGTCGGTCTTCGAATATCATGATACCAGGAAGTGAGTCAAGATTCAGGATATCCAAGTTGTTTCACTGCACGCAGCAAGGTATTACAGCCGACAGAATACGAAGCATAACAACACAGGCCAACTGAGTAAATCCCATCTACCACACCACATACTCCTCAGTCCTCACACAACGCACACGATGCCCAGGAATCTAGCCCCCGAAGCCGTAGAGGGTGCGGCCCTGGCGCTTGAGCGCGTAGACGACGTCCATGGCGGTGACGGTCTTGCGGCGGGCGTGCTCGGTGTAGGTGACGGCGTCGCGGATGACGTTCTCGAGGAAGATCTTGAGCACGCCCCGGGTCTCCTCGTAGATGAGGCCGGAGATGCGCTTCACGCCGCCCCTCCGAGCCAGGCGCCGGATCGCCGGCTTGGTGATGCCCTGGATGTTGTCGCGCAGGACCTTGCGGTGGCGCTTGGCGCCGCCCTTGCCCAAGCCCTTGCCTCCCTTGCCACGGCCCGACATTGCTGACGATGAGAGTGTGGGATTTGGGGAACTGCCGCGGGTGCTATTGAGGATTCTGGTGGATTTGGGAACCGGCGATGGTGCGTTTATATCGGGAGGATTCGGGAGGGAATCGCGAAATTTTGGAAGGTTGGGCGCGGGAGGTGGGTGTGTGCTGCTCGATCCGTGAGACATACATCGTAGGGCTGGGGTTGGGTACGAAGGTTGTCACACGGATCGTAAGGCTGGGGTGCAGATGGAGCGTGGTGGCGCGGATCGGTGACGAGGCGGCAATTCTGGGAAGGGAAGCACTACGCGTCCGGCGTCCCCCGGGGATTACGTGTCCTTAAAAATATCCCTAATCCTTTTTTCTATAAATAATACCGCTTTTCTTTAAAAAAGTAAGCTTCATCCAGGAGACAAAAAATTAAAAAGATAGATTTACCGGAGTTTCGCCAGAGATCTCGCCGGAGTTCGCCAGAGATTATGTAGCAAAAAATATTCTAATATAGCAAAAATGACCTCGCCATATACTTTCGACGAAAGACCTCGCCGGAGATCATGTAGCAAAACATTTGCGTTGTAGCAAAATCGGAGAACAATTGTAGCGAAAAAGTTGTACTAATGTAGCAACAACTGATATCGCTAGAGACTTTTGTCGGTAGACCTCGTCGAAAACTGCGTAGTAAAAAAATTACGTTATTATCTCAAAAACACAAAACGTACGTAGCAAATTAAATGTCTTATTGTAGTAAATCCGATCTCGTCGGCGACCTCGTCAAAAGCCTCGTCGAAGATCTCGTAGCAAAACTTATATACTATTGTAGCAAAATAACAGAATTTTTCTAGAAAAAAATTATAGCAAAAATACAAGACGTAGCACCGTCGGAGGTTCGTAGTGCCACACCACCGACCGCACATAGCGTAGCAAACCCAACGCGAGTTTATAGCATCGGCACTGACCGCATGTAGCAAAACCTAGCACCACATGTAGTAAAACACGACACTACATTTAGCAAAACTCGCGGGCCTAGCCGTCGGCGGCGGCAACGGCGACCGCGCGCCTGGCCGGAGCTCGCATATGGTAGCATAGCGGGCCGGAGCTTTGCAGGGAGGTCGGGACGCGACGGTAGCCTCCATCTCCGGCGGAGGCGTCTAGGCTAGCCGTCCATGGGAGGCGGCGGAGCTGGCGGGCGTCGTGGGGCTAAGTCGCCCGACATCACAAAGCAGTGACTCCTCGGCAGGCGTCATGGAGTTAAGTCAGCGACGACCTGGTGGGTGCAAGGAATACAGTATTATTTCTAGGGACATGGAGCTAGGGCGGCCTCCATCTACGGCCACGGCACGCCGCCGTGGAGCTAGGGCAATGGCGACCTGCAAAGAGTTGGGCGGCGGAGGCCTACATCGAGCCAGGGAGCGATGTTTCTGATACATTGCAAATGTATCTATAATTTTTGATGTTCCATGCTTGGTTTTATCTACTTTCTTATGTTTTGTCTACACTTTGGAGTACTTTTTATATAATTTCTTGGACTAACCTATTAACAAGAGCCACAGTGCCAGTTGCCTGTTTTCTGTTGTTTTTGGTTCCAAGAAGTCAGAAAATGAATATTCTCGGAATTGGACGGGACAAAAGCCAAAGTTACTATTTTCCCGAAAGACTCACGGAGCCAGAAGGAGAGTCGGAGAGGGGCCATAGGGTGGCCACACCACCCCTAGGCACGGGCAACCCTAGGCCGCGCCAGGGTATGGTGTGGGCCCCCTGGCCAGCCACCGACCTTGCCTCTTTCGCCTATAAGAGCCTCCCGATACCAAAACCCTAGATCGTCAATCAGAAATCCACGAAAAGTTTCGCAACACCGCCGCCACCGAAGGGGATTCGGGAGACATAAAGTCTCTGTTCCGGCACCCTGCCGGGACGGGGAAGTGCCCCCGAAGCCATCTCCATCGATCTCCACCACCATCTCTATCACGATTGCTGATTCCCATGATAAGGAGGGAGTAGTTCTCTCTCGAGGCTAAGGGTTCTACCGGTAGCTATGTGTTCATCTCTCTCTCTATGCATGATCATATTGTGATCATGAGCTTTGTAATCAAGTAGATCTACCTTGCTACTCAAGTGCTTTAATAGATCTCTGCTCTCCCCATGTGTGTGAAAGTGACAGCGTGCATACCATGGTGGCACTTAGGCTAGAGATTACAAATAGTTGTTATGAGTTATATTTAGAGTTGGATATCTCTATGAAATTGTGGTGTTTGTTGGAACCATCTAGTGCTCAAGGTGACAGTGTGGGGTTATCTAGATGGAAAAGGCTTACTTTGAGGTGTGTTGTTATAGCCCTACCATGGATTAGAGTGTCCAACCGGAGAGTAGTTAAGAGTAGTATCATAAAGAAAAGATATTTATATGAGAGTGTTCACTAGTGAAAGTATGATCCCTAGACCTTGTTTCTAAGCATTGATACACCACTTGCAATTAGATATGTTATATGTTTGCCTGCTTCCATCTTTATTTCAGTTTGCCTTTAGTCTCTTCCACGCCATCAAGCTATTTTCTATCACCGTTACCACTTGTATAATTATCCATACCACTTGTATTTTACTATGACTTTTATGATGCGGAACAAATTGAAGAATTTATTGCTTGGAAGGGTGCTTTTGAACTTGCTAGTTTGCTTGAAAATATTGATGATTCACCTTATAAGTATGAGGTTTATGGTATACTTAAATTTTGCTTTGATAATTACAAGGATGAAAATGGCTATATTCTTGAATATTTTAATAGATGCTTTCCACAAATGGAAGAAGAATTTAATGAACCTGAAATCTCATTAGATGAAAAAGAGGAGCAGAGTGATGAACAAAAGAAGGAAGAATGGATTAGCTACACATGCCTACCTTCTAATGAGAGTAACTCTTTATCCCTTACATTATTTGATTGTCCTTCATGCTTACTAAAGGAGGATGAATGTTGTGTTCCTGAGGATTCTTTTGAAAGTGTTTATAATAAAGCTCTAGTGCTTGTAGATCATGAAAAGCATGCTTTATGGGATAGTTATATTGTTGAGTTTCTTCATGAGGCTACTGAAAATTATTATGGGAGAGGAAAATATAGTTGTGGAAGTTTTCATGGTATTGAAACACCTCTCTATGTGTTGAAAGTTTTGAAATTACTCTTGTTTTATCTTCCTATGCTTGTCACTTTGTTCATTGTGAATTTATTTGCATACATAATTCCTATGCATAGGAAGTGGGTTAGTGTTAAATGTGTTTTGAATTTGCTTCTTGGTGCTCTCTTTTACTTCAACTCTTATTTCTTATGAGAGCATCCTCTCAAACTATCATGCCTGAAGATGATAATATGTCTACTATTCTTGGGAGACCTTTTCTTAAATACTGCAGGAGTTGTTATTAATTGTAATTAAGGGAAGGTGACCTTCAATGTCAATGACAAGGAACATACTATCTATTTCTCCAGGAAGATTGATAGACTTATGGTTTTGAATTCAATTGAACATGTTGAGGGCATTCAAGTTGGAGAAATATATTGTCCCATACCAAGAGAAAAATTTGAAACTATTATGATTGGGACTATTGCTATCAAGGTTGAGGTAACATAATCATTAGTGGAATACAAAGTTTTGTCTCATATGGAATTGTTTTGGTAGCAGGACCTGATCAACCTTGTTAACAAAAGGATTCCATTGAAGAAAACAATGTTTTCACTATGATTATCTCCGCTTACTTCTATTCTATCCATTTTTGCTTATGCCTAACTTAAAGGCGTTAAAAAAAGTACTTATTGGGAGATAACCCAAAAGTTTTATATGAGTCTTGGAAGTTATTATTTCAGTAATAATCGCTCCTTATACTTTTTATTTGCTTTTTGTGCCAAGAGTAACCTCTAATGAGAGAGAAGTAATAATTGGGAAAGTTGCTGTCCCGAAACAGATTTCTGTGCTTCACCGTAAAAATTCGTGTAAAATCTCTGAACGTCTTTTTGAGGCGTGAATTTTTGTGCTTCTGACCCAGGTTGTTATATAACTTTCGTTAGTTCAACACTTTTTCTTTTGAGCAACAGAAGGTCTTCAAAAAAATTCGTCTTTACCTGCTGGTCTGTTTTGACAGATTTTTGCCATTTTCTGCATTTGCTTCTTATTGGTTCCTTTTTGAGTTCTTTTGGGGAATTGAGATTTTTGAGGGAAGTGCTACAGTAGCTAGTGTTATAATGTAAGTTTATTTGGTGTTAGAGCTGAAACTTAAGACTTATTTATCTTGAGTGCACTAATGTTGCTAATAAAGATTGTGTAAAGTTTTGTATGAAGGAAAAAAATTCAAGTGTGTGGAAGGAATGAGTAATGAGATAAAGGATGGACTAAAGCTCAAGCTTGGGGATGCCACGCGTGTCACCCCAAGAAATATCCAAGAAGTACAAGCGTCAAAGCTTGGGGATGTCCAAGGCATCCCCCTCTTCATCAATAAAAATCCCAGGTTTCTTTCAAACACTTTATTTTTATTGTTTCATGCATAGTTGTGTTGTTCTTGGAGCGTCTTCTTTTTCGTTTTTGTTTTGGTTTTTAGTTTGCGTGGTTTGCTTAGTTTTCTGAATAAATTGGCTGGACCTCCTCTTTTATACATTGGTGTTCAAATAGTTTGGTTTGGATTGGAAAAGAGTAGGAAGCTTAAGTGGTAAAGAGAGCTTATTTTTGACTATGGCCTATGCTTTGTCATGCCATGCTTGATATTGTTTTGGCTTTATGCTTAGTATTTTTTGCTGTAGCATGACTTGTTATAAACAATTGAGATCGCTTAATGTGCTTTGGAAAAATCATGCGTTGTTTTAGCATATTAAAGCATAGTATTGTGGTATTCTCCTTTGATGCTTTATTTGGGTTGATTTGGCACATGCTCACACCATGTTATGACTATCCCAAGTCACCATAGGCCTTTATGATCCTTTAGTTTTCAACTTGTAGTATCACTTTATGCTTTGATCAATGGTGTTTTGTCGCTCTGCATGATTATGGCCATTATTGCTCTCTCGTTTGTCGCTCCCTTACTATTGCTAGTCTTCACTTTCACTGAGTATGTTTTACTCATGTTTCCAACTCCCTAAACCAAATATTTCCAAAGTGTCCACCATACCTACCTATTAGCATCATTTGCTACTTCCGTGCATATTCAATATGCCTTGTTTTCTTCCGAGTAAAATGTTTGCTTGTTATGAGAAAGTTAGTTAGTAAAGCTCTCACGAACTTGATGGCACACTTTATTTTCTTACATCTAATAAACCTGAACCATTGCGTCCTTCTTTGTTGCGTATATGCTTGCGCTTTATAAGTTGAAGTTAGCAGAACCATGTATCATGGGGAACGCTTTCAACATTGCATTGGTACTTGTACCTAGTTGATATCATGTTCTTTTGCTTATGGATCCCGGCGGTATGAAATAAAAGTGGAACTTGTAAGATCATGGAGTTTGTATGTATGTTAGAGAAATGCCTAGGCCGCTAGCCTAAGCCATGCCTAATCATGGTGGAAACTTGCAGCATAACCATAATGAGCATTCTATGAAGCATCCTCAATAAAAATCTATGCACATAGTAAATAAAAAGATCGTTGAGATGCTCATTGTCTGCTTGCCTTGTCATTTTGATTATGGGGTAGCTCCTGTATCATGTGCAAGGGGTACCCCGTTGGCGGTTCTCTATGATACGTATATACTTACAATGACAAGAGCTTACTTGTGACTGAAGTTGAGTAGCATGAGGATCGGTCTTTGTAAGTAAGGGGCATGAGACTTCGATTTATAACTTGTCAAGCATGTCCTCTTAGTTGTGTCACTTTAACCTTAACCATTTAAAGATGCTTATGACAGGGGCAATGAGAGCTCAAAGCTAATGAGTACCATACTTTCAGCATTTGGAAGCCTTTCAAACTTTTCAAAACCTGTGCATTTCCTTGTTGAGTCTCCACACATTCTATGAGCACCTTCTTGAGAGCATAGTGGCCATTCTTAGCTCTATGTGCATTGTCCCAAGACTTGTTGATTGATGCATACCTTGATATTGCTTGTTTTAAACTATTTGTATCTAGTCACTCTTGTAAACTTCAAAGGTGTCCTGTGCATTTATGTTTGCTACTCTATGAGGGACAAGCTGAATGCCACTATGCTATGTTTTCTTTATGAGAAACAAACAAACATCTTGCAAAGCATTGTTATTCATGAATCTTTTGTTTGTGCCTTTTCATGTTGCATCATAGTTTCTTTGTCTTATTACTAGAACTTTGTCTTTCATGTTATGATTGAACTACTATGATCCCAGCTTTGAATGTTTACAAATACTTTGGTCAAGCCTTTGATGGTGCATGTCACCTCAAAAATTATTCTTTCTTTTTATCACTTACCTACTCGAGGACGAGCAGGAGTTAAGCTTGGGGATGTTGATACATTGCAAATGTATCTATAATTTTTGATGCTCCATGCTAGCTTTTATCTACTTTCTTGTGTTTTGTGCACACTTTGGAGTACTTTTCATATGATTTCTTGGACTAACCTATTAACAAGAGTCACAGTGCCAGCTGCCTGTTTTCTGCTGTTTTTGGTTCCAAGAAAGTCAGAAAATGAATATTCTCGGAATTGGACGGGACAAAAGCCAAAGTGCCTATTTTTCCAGAAGACTCCAGGAGCCAGAATACGAGACGGAGGAGGGCCAGGGGCTAGCCACCCCCCACCCCCCCAGGCGCGGGTTAGGCCTGGCCACGCCAGGGCATGGTGTGGTGGCCCCAGGCACCCCCTCGGTCTCTCTCTTCGCCTATAAGAAGCCTTCTGACCTAAAAACTTTGAGGGGTTCGACGTTTTCAGGAGTTCATCATGGCCACCACCAGATTCCATTTAAACAACACGAAACTCCGTTCGCATTCCCGGACGGAATTGGAGGAGATCATCGCCATCATCATCACCATCGCTTCTCCATCGACCATCCATGTTTCCCCCATCTATGAGTGAGTAATCCCCTGCTGTAGGCTATGGGGATGGTAGGGATTGGATGAGATCGTTCATGTAATGGCATCAGATTGTTAGGGCATGGTGCCTAGTATCTTTTATTAGTGCTTTATGACTTTGTTGCGACTTGTTGTGCTTAATGCTTGTCACTAGGGCCCGAGTGCCATGATTTCAGATCTGAACATGTTATTGATTCATTATGATAGTATTGTTTTTGGTCTTATCTACAAGTTGTATACACACGTTGTTGTCCGGAACCTATGGCCCCTAAGTGACAGAAATCGGGATAACCGGAAGGGAATGGCTTTGATGTGAGGATCACATGTGTTCACGGAGTGTTAATGCTTTGCTCCGGTGCTCTATTAAAAGGAGCACCTTAATTGCCAGTAGTTCCCTAGAGGCCCAGCCGCAAGCGGTGGCAGGACAAAAGATGTTGTGCAAGTTCTCATCGCGAGCACGTATGACTATATATGGAACACATGCCTAGGATTATCTAGTACTTGGATGCTTTATCTTTTTTATCTGCAATTGCCCTATGTTCTGATTGTTATGTGAATTGTCTTGTCCATGCAACGCCCGTCCATCCATCCCTATGCCTACCGCACTCGAATCACACGGTTTACTGCTTTTGTTACTACTGCCTTTGCTTTACTACTGCTGCTACTTTGTTATTCCTACTACAAAACTGTTGCTACTGATAAACTGCTGCGAGCAAGATTGTTTCCAGGTGCAGCTGAACTGACAACTCAGTTGTTAAGGCTTATAAATATTCTTTGGCTCCCTTGTGTCGAATCAATAAATTGGGTTTCACTTCCCTCAAAAATACTGCGATACACCCCCTATACTTGCGGGTCATCAGTAAGCAAATGTGTTATTAGTTGGAGTATTAGTATGGTATCTTCTGGTGAAATTGTTAATATTTTATATCATTTAATTCACTTTCGGTGCACGTATTATTAAGAAAAGTACAATATCAAAGAGAAAGCATTTGTATTCATTGTTCATTCTGTATGATGTGGAAATTCAAAAAATTGAGCAAGTGACTCTTTTGGATATCAGTCGAGATATGTCAATTATCAAGAATCATGTGAAAGAAAATACTTAAAAAACATGAGAAAACGACATAGTTGGATTGTAAATGTAAATGAACACGGAAACAACTGAAGACAGCCAATCAAAAGAGTGACTGCCAAATTAGATTCTTATGTACACAGAAGTAATCTGGACAAACATAGGTCCGAACTAATAACCTCTAGACAAAGGCATCAATATGGACATCCAGAGGGGAACTTCAACTAGAAGGATACCCATTGTTAAGATTATGATTACTCCATTGTCGTGGTGGTGTCACAGCAGATGCCATGGATAAGCTAAAGGTGGGGACTAAATGCATTAGGGGAATCCAGGGAGGGATAGTGTGGTGATTCCACACAGTAGCTTTGTATTTGATTCACTTCCACGGATTACAAGTGCTCCTTGAGCTGTATTGGGGAGAGGAGGAAGAAGGAACTCTCTTACTCTCACCACTAGCTAGCCCTCAGTAACTTGCTCGTAGAACATAAACCTCTAAAGACCAATCATGTAAAACTCAACCCTTTCTACAGAGGCCCTAGCCCTCCTTATATAGGGGTGGCTAGGTCTCCATTAGGGCATACGTGGAGGCATATTCCAAGGAATATGTCTCCTCCCAAAATAGTAACCGACCGGGTTACTTTAACCCAGCGTCATCCATGCAGAGGCTACGTGAGCCTCATGGCGCCATTCGACAGGCTTCGAGCCACCTTTGTCGGCCACGCCTCGGTGGTCTCCTGCTCGCCTCGCTCACGCTCTGCGTACAGTGGTCACCCCTTGACCAGCGAGATACCTTCCTTCTCTTGTAAGCTTGCTATAACCTGGATCGTACCTAGTCGATCCGGCCATAGTTGTTCCTGCATACAAGTTAGATACATCTCACCGACTTATGATATAAGTCGGCTGAGACCCAGTTAGGTGGACATCCCCTGGTCCGGGTTACCCCGTGATTCAGCCTGCCTTGAGGTGACTCAGCCAGCATCCGCTTTGACCTTGCCGTACCTCGGCTAACTCGGCCTTTATACCCCGGCGTGACCCTACCTGGGGGTATCCCCCCAATATTAGTCCCGAAAGCTGGTGCGGTCTTAGCTGCCTTAGCCGCTAAGGCCACAACAGGTTAAATTTTATCGAGCCTCTGGCTCCTTTTCGAGTTACCTCATAGTCCGGATTTTTGAGGTTTACTTTCCCTTGGCACATTCCGAGTTTTCACTCGCTGGTCGGGTTACCTCATAGTCCGGATTTCATAGGTTTACTTTCCCTTGGCACATTCCGAGTTTTCACTCGCTGGCCGGGTTACCTCGTATTCATCTGGGTCATTCTTCCTTCTCTTATACGCTTCCCCACGTGGAGGTTAATCATTACTTTTGCCTCATTTTAAGGGCTTGCGCTAGTAACCGCCGCAGTAATTGTCAGTTATCACTATAGCACACGTCACATCGTGCCTGTCTCCTCGTTAACTGCATCATAACGTCGCGTCATGGGATCTCCTGCGCTCTGTGGCCTTTCTTGTGGCTTGCTGCTGATTTGTTGATCTGGGGTATGCACGGCAACACCGTGTGGCCCGCCCGCACAGTGCGATCCCACTACCCCTTAAGGGCATGGTTAAATAGGGGAAGGGTGCGCCCCTTGGGTTCTTTCCCCACTTCCGCGCCCCTCTGCCTCTGCTTCTTCTTCCTCTCCGGTAGCGCGCAAGACTGAAAGAGTAGCAGCGCCGCCGCCGACTTTGCTTCCCGCCAGCGTCGCCGCCACCTCCCCGCATCTCTTCCGCCACGGGTCCTCGCCTATCCAGGCCACTGTCACCCAGTGCCGCTAGCGCCAGTGAGGGCAGTGATCTCGAGATGACAGAGGAGGAGCTCGCCGTCGCTGAGCAAGAAATGGAGGAAGACGCAGTGAACACCGACCGCGGCGCGTGGGCTGGATCCTGGGTTTGCCAAGATGACCTGGACTGGCTGTATCGCACCAGGCGCATCCTGGAGGGTGTTATCGCACGCCTTCCCGCTGCCGAGATTGCCCCCTCACCCAATCCGGGTGAGTATGTTGTATTCCTCTCCCACTTCCAACATGGATTCGGGCTCCCAGCAAGCAATTTCTTCAACGACTGGCTCAACACATATGAGCTTCAGTCGCACCATCTTCTGGCTAACGCCATCACCTCTCTCTCTGCCTTCGCCTCCACCATTGAAGGCGACACCGGACTATGGCCCACGAAGGAGCTTTGGATCCGGTTCTTTGGCCTTCGCCGGAACGTGATTCCGAACATCCAGATTGACCCGGAGGACAAGAAGCTCACGCAGTTCGGTGCAGCTTCCATCTCCCCCCGGAGATAGTGTATCTTTCCCTGAGTTACGGGGCTTGACTCTTGCAAGGGATGGGCCCGGACTTTCTTCTATGTCCAGAACAGCACAACTGAGGATCTGATCCGGCTGCGCCCTTACGCTCCGGGTCCTCCTAACCCGGATCTGTGGGACAAGGTCCCCAAGAAGCCCACTGTCCTGGCGAACCAAGTTAACAAGAGGTTCTAGGAGCTGAAGGATCTCGGATTGCGCAATGAGGACGCCATGATCACATTCGTCTGCAACCGGATCTCCCCCCTCCAGAAACGTACTCATAAAGTTTGCCACATGAGCTGGGGCTGTGATCCCAACCGGACCTCCTCATTCGAGTTAAATAACACCGAGATCTACCGCCGGGTCAAGGCCCTCTTCACCACCCACAAGGACTTCTCTTCTGAGTGGACGTGGTGGATCGAACACTATTGCCGAGATAGGCTTCCCCCGCGGTAAGTCTCGTGCCCCAAACTTTCTCCGAATTGTATCACATGTCGGTTTCTGTTGTAGGTTTAATCCCTTTGTCTTTTCTTTCCCTTAGATGTTTCTTCAGCAAACCATTGAGGATGGCGCCGAGCCTTCTCTCAAATGGACACCTGATTGAGACACCTCGGATGTGGAGGAGCCGGATCAGGAGATGTTCCTGCCGATGACGGACGCGACCAAGCGACCCACCGGTAAACTCTCTTCTATTAGAGATTGGCCCGACGATGAAGATGATTCAGACGTTGAGGTGATGGAGGCATTTGACACTGTTCCCCTTTCTTATGCTTTTCTGACATCAGCTAACCCCGGTGGGCAGATCCATGAAGATCCTCCCCTTGCCATGGGTGAGCCTGTCCCGGTCGCACCGAAGAAGAGGGGGGCCGCATCTGCTTCTTCCTCCAGACCTTCTCAGCTAGCTAAGAGGCGAAAGAAGTCCGAGGACAAAGCTGCCACCAAGGCCATGACTAAGGCTATGGCTCGGAGAGCTCGCAAGCCGAAGGAGCCCTTGACTTTGGATGAGTAAGTCGTTTCTCCCTTTGCCATTCACTTGTTCTTCTTTTTTTATAGTTTCTCATCATACATTAT
This sequence comes from Avena insularis, assembly GCA_023614405.1. NCBI lineage: Eukaryota > Viridiplantae > Streptophyta > Magnoliopsida > Poales > Poaceae > Avena > Avena insularis. The sequence goes on from CM042694.1 coordinate 207,119,232, forward strand.
TTGATTCGGCAGGGCTGTGGTGGAGGTCCCATAGAGTGGATCCGGCATTGCCTCGCCGCTCTGACATAACCCTTCTCCCCCTCGTGGTGACGATTCACGCCCGTTGAGCCCCATTCCGGAGGGTTCAGCGGCTGCTCCGGGTTCCAGCCCACCTCGTCAAGAGGAGCGCAACCTCGGAGCGGGGGAGACTGGATCTCCGGAGGCAGCAACAACCACCACTTTGGCTCCGCTGCAACCAGCTTCATCCGAGTTACCTTCAGCACCTCCGCTGAAACAGAAATCAGCGCCAACACCATCATTAGTTCCAGCACCACCAGCAACAACAAAAGCAACAGCAGCAGCACCAAGCCCCTCCGCCTCGTCCAAGTCTTCTAAGGCTCGGAGAGAAGACATCAGCAGCACCAAGGCTAGCGCCAAGGCATCTCCCAAGGGCAAATCCGCTGCGGCAACCTCAACTTCTTAGCAGCAGCCCAAGGGAAAAAAGGCTCCTAACGCCACCAGGGCAGCGTCCATCAAGGCTGGACAGCGCACACTTGCGTCCATGCTTTCGAAGAAGACTCCACCACCGAAGGACGCCCCTACCGAGCTAGCTGATGCGCAACTTGTTTTGCACACCAGCCCCGCCGTTGCCTAGGTTGAGAGGAGGGAAGCGCATGCCAAGGGTTTAGTGGCGCCCCACATGCTTAGCGGCGAACGATACCCTCCGACCTTGATCGAGTTTGTAAATAACTGGAACAAGGCAGAGTTCATCCACAACGACGATCTCCCGGAGAAGTTCGGTCCCGCCGAATTTGCTGCGCAGATGAATATTGCTGCCAAGGCAATTAACCTTGCGGGTCGGATGATGGAGGTACGTTACTTCGTCTCTTCCTTAACATGTTGTAGATATTATTGATATAGCCATTAGTCCCCGAGCCTCCGGGGGAGTAACTTGTTACTCGGTCGGATGATCCTTAGAAAATTAACGTAGCTCCTTAATCACTTCGAATATGCACACACTTAGAGTCGGGTTAAGTTCCATTTGGCCCGGATCTTGCACACTTCGAATATGCACACACTTAGAGCCGGGTTAAGTTCCACTTGGATCAGATCTTGCACACTTCGAATATGCACACACCTAGAGCCGGGTTAAGTTCCACTTGGACCGGATCTTGTACACTTCGGATATGCACAGACCTAAAGCCGGGTTAAGTTCCACTTGGCCCGAACCTTGTATACTTCGAATATGCACACACCAAGAGCCGGGTTAAGTTCCACTTGGCCTGGATCTTGTACACTTCGAATATGCACACACCTAGAGCTGGGTTAAGTTCCACTTGGCCCGGATCTTGTACACTTCGAATATGCACACACACCTAGAGCCGGGTTAAGTTCCACTTGGCCCGGACGTTGTACACTTCGAATATGCACACACCTAGAGCCGGGTTAAGTTCCACTTGGCCCGGATCTTGTACACTTCGAATATGCACACACCTAGAGTCGGGTTAAGTTCCACTTGGCCCGTATTTTGTACACTTCGAATATGCACAAGACTAAGCTATCTTTTTGTACTTTTTTCAGGTGACCACCAATCGCCGAAGTGCTGAGTTTCAACGTCTCCTGGATACTCACAAAATGCTGCTTGCAAAACATACTGCGCTTATCACCAAACACGATAAACGGGGTAAGTTTCTTCCTTGGCATTTTTCTGTTCTTCTTCATCTTTTTCTGCCGAACTAATCCATCATTCGGATTTCGTAGCTGAGGTGGAAGCTGAGGATACCATCATGAGGAAAAACCTGGACCAGATAAAGGGTAAGTCATTTTTGCTCAACTTTGCTATGCTCTCTATCTCCTTTTCTCCATGGCTCGGCAAACATTCATACCTCAGCTTTGCCGGGTCAACAAACTATTTCAGCATCTCTTGAAGATAGTGTGCCTGTGCCTGATATGATGCTGCATTTTCTCGAACAAGCAGGGCAGCATCAGGCCGAACTCAAAAAGAAAGATGATGAGCTTGCCCTCCTCCAAACCAAAGATGATGAGATTGCCAAGCTCAAGACAGATATGAAGAAGCTGAAAGCACAACATCAAACCGAACTTCAAAAAGCTGGCCAGGACTTTACTGAAGAGCGCGAGCGCCTCAACCTCCAGATTGCCAAGGACCAAGAATTACTTAAGGAGGCCAACGTCAAGCTTGAGTCGGCGAATGCTGAACTTGTGCAACTCCGGGAGAGGCGCGACAACTGCGCCAAGGAGCTGACCCGGGTTCACAGCCATATTTCTGGTGAGTTATTTTTCTCTTCAATTGTCATGAATCTCTCTGGGTCTACTTCCTTTACTTACTCCACCTGTCATATTTTTTCAGGTAAATTCCCAGAGAGCGATGTCATTGCATCCAAAGCTGTTACCAAGTTCCGTAGGCAGAGGGGTACTCCATCTGGTCCTGGCACCATTCCTCTCGATCTCGAGGACTTGATAGTCAGCTTGTCCTCCCGAGTCGAGACCGTGAAGAACTACGGCAAGGATATCTTGGACGTAGTAATCCGGATCTTCAACGCCTTTTGGACTGAAGAAGATACTCCGGAGAATATGGCTGTTCTTTTTGCCAGGCTTATGGAATGCGAGACCCAGCTCGATCTCTGGAGAGAATCTGCTGGACACGCCGGAGCTGAGATCGTTCTTCACTACGTGCTTACGTGGTACGAGAAAATTGACCTCAAACTCCTTGAGCGCATGCGCACCGGATCAAGGTGGTCTACTGACCCGGATTGGGTAGCTCGGCGCAAGGCTTGCGCTCATAGCTTCATCCAATACACCCCCATTCATCAATGGAACGAGGGACCAAGCTTCCTAGATGCCGCCGATGATGAAAATGCTGAAAACGTTGAAGATGACTCGGACGAAGAGAACGAAGCCTAAGATGTCGAGGAGGACGCAGATGACTCCGAAGCCGAGGCTGCACCTGCTGGCGCCGAATTACCTCCTCCCACTTCTCCTTGATTATAAACACTTTAAATTTCATCAGATCCCCGATATGCCGGGTGCAATTGTATCAAGCATACAAGTGATATTTTGCTACTAAGTTTTTATGCCGGATTAACTTGGGCGTAGTCCCCGAGTTTCATTTTCTCGTTCTTCCAATTTCTTGGCTCGGCTCGTGTCTACCTTGGTTTGGTTTTATGACTTACGAGTCCGAGCTTCAAAAATTGTCTTAACAATACTTGGAAACTTTAGGATTAGCTCAAAATAATTCAGCATAATAAATCGAAAGTAAATATAAGGTTAGTCCGAAAAACAAACGTCGGCTCGATTAAGTTCCTTTCCTTAGTCGTTTTTCATGTGCTACGCAATTCCAAACTTGTTCTCTTGCTTGCCATGAAGCCAAATCTTGTTGGACAGCAGCAAGTCGAAGAGTTGGGTTTTTGGTGCTCACACACTACTAATCCGGCTTAAGTAGAAAAACTTACGCCAGCCGACGTATAAATAATAAATACGGAAAACGACAAACATTTTCAAGGCAGTCCCCGAGTTACTGCTCGAGGTGCCTACATTTCATTGATAGGCTCATTGTCGGCATACATACCGACATATGAGAGACTCGGATACGTACAATTCTCTGCTAAGTGTGGAAAGGACGAAGTAGAGCTACATTCCATGGACGCTTAGATTCCTCGCCGGACCTGTCCGGCTTGTTCTTTTCCTATGGTTTTGCATCGATAAGATAATAAGAATCATTGTGCAATGCTTTGCTCACAATGAATGGCCCTTCCCATGGGGGGATAACTTATGCATGCCAGTAGTACGTTGTACCAACCGGAGTACCAGATCACCTTCCCGGAAGACTCGGGGGTTTACTTTCCGGCTATGATAGCGTCGGAGATTTTGTTGATATATGGCGGATCTGGACAATGCCAATTCTCTCGCTTCTTCCAGCAAATCAACATCATTTTGCCGGGCTTCTTGCACTTCGGCTTCTGTGTATTGGGTGACCCTAGGCGAGTCATGCTCTATGTCGGCTGGTAATACAGCTTCTGCCCCATGTACCAGAAAGAATGGCGTACAGCCTATTGATCGATTTGGAGTTGTTCTTAAACTCCACAATACCGTTGGTACTTCTTCTATCCAACACCCCGCTGATCTTTGCAGCGGCACAATGAGCCAGGGTTTTATCCTGGATAATACTAATCCGTTGGATCTCTCCACTTGTCCGTTCGATGTAGGATGGGCTACCGAGGCAACGTCCAGCCGGATCTTCTTATCTCGACAGAATCGCGCAAATGCTCCTTCAGCAAAATTTGTGCCATTATCTGTTATGATACTGTGAGGATAACCATATCTCAAGATGATGTCTTTGAGAAATGTCACGGCCGTAGCTCCATCACATTTTCTTATTGGCTTTACTTCAATCCACTTTGTAAATTTATCAACCATGACCAAAATGTGAGTCATATTTTCCCTCACCGGTTTGAACGGGCCAACCATGTCCAAGCACCATATGGCAAATGGCCAGGTGATTGGTATGGCCTTGAGCTCCGACATTGGCATATGTGTCTTGGTAGCATACCTCTGACAACCATTGCATTTCCTTACCAAGTCCTCTGCTTGTTCTAAGGCACTTGGCCAGTAGAATCCATGCCGGAAAGCTTTTGCTACCAAGGCTATGGACGAGGCATGATGCCCACATTCCCCTTGATGTATATCTCGAAGGATGTCAAGCCCTTCTTCCGGGTCAACACATCGCTGGAGGACATTGGTCACACTCTTTTTGTATAGCTCGGAATTGATGATCGTGTATGCCTTTGCTCTCCTCTGAGTTTGCCTGGATAGCACCTCCTCAGCGGGTAAAGTTCCATCTTTCAGGAATTGAAATATGGGCAACGCCCAAGCTGGTACAGCTCGCACTGGGAACACATCCTCATCAATTTCCATCTGATCCACCGACATAACCTCAACCGGATCACGCTGAGTAGTCCCCGGGTCTTGTGAAGCAGTTCCCGGGTTCGCCGAGGCAGTCCCCGGGTTTGCTGAGGCAGTCCTCGGGTTTCACGTACCACCGCCCATGTCAATGTCCATGAGTACGGCTCCGGATTCTGAATCCTCCGGGACGTAAATTAAGTCGGTTTCTAGGGACGGCCTGATTGATGGTTTTCTGAGGTGTTCTAATGCTACACCCGGTGGAATTGCTTGTCGGGTTGATCCGAGCTTCGACAATATGTCGGCAGCCTCATTTTCCACCGGGGGTACATGGCAAAATTCGCATCCCTTAAAGTAACCAGATATCTTCTGCACATGGAATCTGTATAGTGCCATGTTTGGATCAAGAGCGTCCCACAGCCCCGACACTTGCTGAACTACCAAATCCGAGTCGCCAAAGCATTGGATCCGACGTATCCCAATTTATTTTGCCACTTTGAGCCCATGCACAAGTGCTTCATATTCGGCGACATTGTTTGATGTTGCGAAATGGATCTGTAGCACATACTTCAACTGGTCATTCTTTGGCGAGGTAAGTACAACTCCGACGCCTAATCCGGTTTTTGTTTTTGACCCGTCAAAGTGCATTCTCCAATAGTTCGGATCTGGTAGCGGTGGTTCATATTGCACCTCAGCCCAGTCCACAAAAAAGTCGGCCATAACCTGAGACTTGATTTCTTCTCTTCTGTCATACTGTGGCGCATAAGGAGCTAGCTCAATTGCCCATTTCGTAATCCTGCCACTTGCATCCTTGTTACTCATTATCTCGGATATGGGAGCTTCACATATTACTTTGATGGGGTGCTCCTCAAAATAATGTTTTAGCTTCTTTGCCAACATGTACACACCATACGCCACTTTCTAATAATGTGGATAATTTTGCTTTGATGCGGATAATACCTCGCTTAGGTAATATACTGGCCTTTGCACTGACTTACCCTCTTCATCGCGCTCTACCACAATTACAGCACTTACAACTCGGTTGGTTGCGGCTATGTAGAGCAACATTGGCTCCTTTGGTAGTGGAGAGGCTAACATTTTATTTAATTGGACAAAGGCTTCATTGGTCTGGGGCATCCAAATGAACTTGGCCGACTTTTTCATGAGTTGATAGAGAGGCAATGCCTTTTCTCCCAACCGACATACAAACCGACTTAAAGATGCCAGGCAACCAGTGAACTTTTGGACATCGTTAAGGCACTTCGGCAGTTCCATTCGCTCTATGGCTCGGATTTTAGTTGGATTGACTTCAATACCTCGGCTGGAGACGAGGAATCCGAGTAATTTTCTAGCTGGGACACCGAAGGTACATTTTTCCGGGTTAAGCTTCATCCGGAACTTCCTTAGATTCGCGAATGTCTGCCTGATATCGTCAAGGAGCGTTTTGCTTTCCTTGGTCTTGATAACAACATCATCCACATACACCTAGACATTTTGACCAATTTGGTCGTGCAAACATTTCTGCATACATCTTTGGTACGTTGCCCCTGCATTACGTAAACCAAATGGCATGGTGCGATAGCAATAAGCCCCATACGGGGTGATAAATGCAGTTTTTATTTGATCATCCGGATTCAGGGGTATCTGGTGAAAACCAGAATATGCATCAATGAATGACAACAGTTCACACCCAGTAGTTAAATCTATGACTTGATCTATCCTTGGCAGTGGAAATGGATCTTTGGGACACGCCTTATTCAGGTTCGTGTAATCGATACACATACGCCAAACCACTGCCACATTCGGATCATCCTTCTTCTCCACCAACACCGGATTAGATAGCCAATCCGGGTAAAGAACTTCCATGATAAATCCAGCTGCTAGTAACCGAGATATCTCATCTCCAATGACTTTTCTCCTATCTTCGGCGAAGCGACGGAGAGGTTGCTTCACCGGTCTTGCTCCGGGTCTCACATTCAAAGAGTGCTCGACCAACTCCCTCGAAATACCTTGCAAGTCCTATGTGGACCAAGCAAAAATATCCCGATTCTCACGGAGGAAGTTGACGAGCTCGCTTTCCTATTTATCGTTTAACCCGGCACCAATTGTTACGGTGCTCTCTGGGAACATATCATCAACAGGAACCTTCTTGGTATCTTTTGTCGCCTGGAACGAAACACCACCATGTGGGTTACTCAGTGTCGGCATATACTACTGTGCGGACTGAGCCAATGCCGCCACTTCCTGTATCTTTCTTTTCTATTGTGCAATCACGAGTGACTCGACTAGGTTAGACCCGGCTAACGCACACTCAATGGAACGTCGGAAATCTCTAGCTATGGTAATTACTCCATTTGGCCCAGGCAGCTTCATCTTCAGATAACTGATGTGGCAACTTGCCATGAACTTGTTCAGTGCTGGTCTATCGAGTAACGCGTGATACGCACTTTCTAAGTTCATCACTTCAAACTCCAAATTCTCAGTTCGGCAGTTATCTCACGTGCCGAACAATACGTCAACCCGGACCTTGCCTATGGGCTCACAAGAAATGCCTGGCACAATGCCATGGAAAGTTGTCCTTGTAGCCTGGAGCATGTTCTCCGAGATACCCAAATTGCACATTATATCCGCATACATGATGTTAATGCTACTGCCATTGTCAATTAGTATCTTTGAGAACCTCACATTGATGTTAGGCCCAATGAATGTCGGATCCAGCACTAGCGCATACGAACCAGGACTTGGCATAAGCTTGGGATGATCTTTGATGCTCCAGGTAATTTCCTGGTCCGACCAAGGCATATACCTCGTCACTGCGGGCATCACCGCATTCACTTCCATGTGTCGGTGTTGCAAGCTCTTTCTATCTGTTTCCTCTGTGGTAAACACATAGTAACTCTGATGATGTTCTCTATACTCATTCCTTCCCTCGTTTCCAGGGTACCTCTGATCCGGTTGATGCTGGTCTTCCACTTGATGCACTGCATCCCTTCTCTCATGGTTGTCATACCTCGACGGAGGGGGAGGCAACATTAGTTGTTGCGTGTTTGCTCCGGAGAGCAATTGTTGCCGGGGTAACTCCTGCCGAGGTTGATCATTTCGAGGTGCCTGAGCATTCCCCGAACCACCTTGTTCTATCTTACGCATCCACTTACACTGCCTTGTTGTATGACCCGCTGGGTTACTCAGATTTGGCGTGTGAAATTTACACGGCTGATCCAGCATTGACTCGTAAGTATACCTCAGACGGTGCTTCTTTTCCTGCCACTGTTTCTTTTGCTCTGGCGTCCAAGTTTTCTTGCCATCATTTCTCGGTGTCCATTGTTGCCCTCCAGTTTTCTGACATTGATTTCCCCCTGCACCGGGTTGATCTTGATTCACAGCAGCAACTTGTTGTGAACTGTACCGGTAATCCGGTCTGTCATCTCTTCTTTTACCCCGGTAGTCATTCCTCCTGGATGACCCGACTCCATCTCTCTGGTAGTACTCCTCATTTGACTCGTTTGACACGAGCCTGGGTTGAGTCGGATCACCCAAAGCATACGAATCAGCAATCCGGATTGTCTCTGCCAGTGTAGTTGGCATATCCCTTTGCAATCTTTGCCACAACATGCTTGCATATTTGCACCCTTGCGCAAACCATGCTATGGCCTGTTACTCAATCACACCCTCACATGAGTTTCGCACGGTACACCACCGGGTTAAGAACTCCCGGTCTGTCTCATTCGGTCTCTGCTTGCACATTGCTAGGGTCTGTGGCCTATTTGGCCTCGTCGCATTTCTTGAGAAATTGCTGACAAACATTTCCTCAAAATCGATCCAACAGTTGATACTTCCGGGTGGCAAATTGTTTAGCCATACCCTCGCTGGCCCCTCCAACATCTGGGGTACGTATCTCACAGCCCATCTCAAGTTGCCTGTAGCAATTTTTACAGCTGTAGCATAGTTAATCAACCAATCCTACGGCTTTGTGCTGCCATCGTATGTCTTAGTGTCTCTAGGTAGCTGGAAGTTAGGTACCAGAGGTTCCTTCATGATCCGGGGCCCAAAACACGCAGGACCCGGGGGACCTTGACATTCAATCTATTCTAACCTATACAACTGATCCAGTTTTAATCTGGCATCGTCAGGCATCAAATCCCTGCTTCCCAATCTTGACCCTATCACATGATAGTCCGGCCTTGGATATCCTGCGTTCACCATTTCCGAATCACCATCATTATATCGGTCTTGCTCTCGTAGAGCACCTCTCTGTTGCATACCTTGGCTGGCACTTTGCTTTTGCCTTGGTATATTCCGTTGCTGCGATTGTCCTGCTCCTGCCGAGTTACGCTGTCCGGCATTGCCATTTACAACATTTCCTTGACCGGCATTGCCTTGGTCGCGGTTACCTCGGCCAGCTTCACCTCGGCTCACACTTCGTCGATCCTCATTTCTCTGCACTTCTTTTCCTTTCCCTGCCCTTGCCGGGTCATACGAGACTATCTGTTTGTTCCTCCTTGCCGAGGTTACTACCTCTTCTCTCCTAGGACCACAATGAGGAGACGATGCAGCTCCAGCGGATTTCTCCAGGTTACCCACCGCCGAATGAACGATCTTGGAGGCCCTGGCTCTCTCCGGGTTAGCCCTGAGCAATTCCTCATTTTGCCTGTTCACGATCCGAACCAACTCATTGACCCTATCTTGCTGTCTCTGACGGGCTTCACCCGTTAGACCCTCTAACTCGGACGCAGCTGCATCTGCTGCTCTGAGGTTTTTCGCCAGGGTACTATACTTCGGCAGTCCCACGGATAAACAGTTCTCTGACTCCTCAATCCTAGTATCTCCCTCTTTGTTCATTTCACTCATGAGGTTTCTCCCCTTCACTTTTACAACATCTACTTTATTTGCCTTTGCGTACTCACGCAGTGTCATGTTCAATGACTGCTGAGCCGTGGCTATCTTTTTCGCACCCTCTAGTATTTTTTGCCTAGTTTCCTCTAGCTCGGCCTATGCCCGAGCCGGATCTACCGTTGTTGCTACTGGGTTTGCCAAGCTATCCATCGCTTGCTGCAGCACATTCTCTGGCCTCTCTAGTGGAGGACCTCTACTTTTCCTCGGTGCCTTAGGCGTTACCTCCGGATCTGGTGCCGGATCCTTGCTTGCGCCTGCACCTGGTGCAGTCAACATCACCTCAGCACGATCCGGGGAGCGAGTGATACGCGCCCCGTGAACCACGCTAAGGGGTGGCTCGCCTCCTTCGACGACGTGTCGCGGATGAATGCACGACACATCGACAACAACTTAGACCTTGTGCGTACCGAGCTTGACGAAGAGGCTGTTGCGCGGAAGAGGACGCTTGCTGAAGCAGACAACGTTGTCGCTGACAAAGTCCAGCGCTCCGAAGCGCTGAACGAGCCCGAAGACGATACGTTCGCCGGTGCCGATGAGGTTTCCTGTCCGGATCTTCACTCCTGCTAGCGCCGCTAGCCCCACGGTGGGCGCCAACTGTCATGGTGGTGTCACGTCAGATATCATGGATAGGCTAAAGGTGGGGACTAAATGCACTAGGGGAATCCAGGGAGGGATAGTGTGGTGATTCCACACACAGTAGCTTTGTATTTGATTCACTTCCACAGATTACAAGTGCTCCTTGAGCTGTATTGGGGAGAGGAGGAAGAAGGAACTCTCTTACTCTCACCACTAGCTAGCCCTCAGTAACTTACTCGTAGAACATAAACCTCTAAAGACCAACCAAGTAAAACTCAACCCTTTCTACAGAGGCCCTAGCCCTCCTTATATAGGGGTGGCTAGGTCTCTAATTAGGAGTGGAATATGCCTCCTCCCAAAATAGTAAACCGGCCGGGTTACTTTAACCCAGTATCATCCATGCAGAGGCTACGGGAGCCTCTGCGGCGCCCGCGTCATCCGACACAGGCTTCGTCACCTTTGTCGGTCATGCCTCGGTGGTCCTGGCCTCTGTCTGCTTCGCTGACGCTCTGCGTACAGTGGTCACCCCTTGACCAACGAGATATCTTCCTTCTCTTGTAAGCTTGTTATAATCCGGATCGTACCTAGTCGATCCGGCCATAGCTGTTTCTGCATACAAGTTAGATACATCTCACCGACTTACGATATAAGTCGGCTGAGACCCAGTTAGGTGGACATCCCCTGGTCCGGGTTACCCCGTGATTTGGCCTGCCTTGAGGTGACTCAGCCAGCATCCGTTTTGACCTTGTCGTACCTCAGCTAACTCGGCCTTTATACCCCGCGTGACCCTACCCAGGGGTATCCCCCAACATTCATGCTTGCATCAGATGAACTTTAGATAAATAACATGTTCATGCACATCATTTAGGACCGCACGACCAATTTTGCATGTTGTCTACCCGGGTCGGATGAAAGCTAGCTGCAGATGTTTATTAGAGGAGCCACATAATTTTTTATGAGACTAACAAATAAACATCCAATCGTTGGAGGTCAAATAACTACAGGAGGCATGGAGAGAAAATAATTAAAAATCCCGTAGGTTGACGATAATCGGTAATGTAGCAAAACATCAGAGAGGTATCAGGGATAACTTGGTACGGTGAGGTAATTGAAATAGGCCACAGAGGCACAGACTGAATCCCAAGATGCCAGCGACAGCTCTTCTATGAGCATAAACAGATCATGGAGGAAGTGGAACTAACGGCACAACAATGATAATGAGGCGATCAATCTGGGATTAGCTTGAGAGGTCAGTTACCGGCGCACGGGGGAAGTTCTTGGCACAGTCGAAGGAACTGTATATATGATGAACCGAGTATGAGAACTTGCTGATGAGTGATGATACAGACGACACCACACGTCGGCCGAAGAGCGCGTCCACAACAACTTGGACATCAAGCATTTGGGGTATATGGATCTATGCCTCCTCCTATTTCTCCTTGACTAATACGTGAGCAGTAAACCGATGGGGTAGTAGCAGGGGTTTCACATTCTTCCCCTCCAGCACATGGCCTTTCTCAAGGTGAAAACTGAACAATCCTCTAGAGAAAGGATGTGAAGACCCAGCTATGGTGGAGACCATGGAATGATTCAGCTCCATAGCTTTAACGGGAGAGAACCTGCATCAGTTACTCTTGCATTTGTTCCGCGGAGAAGATGAAGAGGGAGACGGGAATCCATCAGTTTATTTTGCAACATAAGGAGGAGTTGAAGCGGAAGGGAATTAAATGTAGAAGGTGAAAAGATAGTGGGAATCAATCGGTTAGGAAGTACTACTACTCGGAGGATACAATTGCACGTATTGTCTATTGCTGGCTCCCTGAAGTAAAAAAGATGACCTCCCAAGCACCGATCGGACATGCTCCCTTGTCGTGGCACCTGAGGTCCAGGTTTCTCGGCCAGCCTCCGCGTGTGACCATGGGGACTCCACGAGTGAATGGACGGATGAATAGGATTAGACGGCTATGAATAAAAGGTGACGTGGATAGGCTGCATGTGTAGATAGACTATCATAAAAAACTCTTAGTGGGGGTCTACTTTATAAGAAGATATAGATAGCCAATGAGACCCAAAAAAAACCTCAACTCAGTTACATTAGTTGGAGTAGGCCAAGATTTCATTACCTCGGTCTTTGCAAGGTCAGTAGCCAATCCCATATCAGAAATAATGTGTCCTATATACTCCAATTGAGGTTGAGTAAAGGAGAATTTGCTCATTTTAGCAAACAACTTATTCTCTCTGAGGATCTGGAACACTTGTTGCAGATGCTGAACATGTTCCTGCAGAGATTTGCTATATACCAATATATCATCCATAAATATCAGTATAAACTTCCTGACAAACGACACAAAAGACTGAATTCATAACACACTAGAAATTTGCAGGGCATTAGTTAACCCAAATGGTATCACCCTGAACTGGTATTGTCCATTGTGGGTTTTGAAAGTTGTCTTTTCCTCACCAGAAGGCACCATTCTAATTTGATGATACCCTGCTCTCAGGTCAAGCTTAGAGAAAAGTTTAGTGCCAGCCAGTTCATCCACCACAGGTATTGGAAACTTACTCTTAACTCTCATTGCATTGAGTCTTCTATAGTCAGTACAGAATCTCCAGCTTCCATCCTTCTTCTTTACTAGCAATACAGGAGAAGCATATGGACTTACACTAGCAATGATGGTGCCATTCTTCAACATTTCATGCACATGTCTCTCTGTCTCATCCTTCTATAAGGGTGAATACATATAAGGTCTACAGTTTACCGGCTGACTTCCAGGAATCAAGTGGATGGCATGATCAAATTCTCTATGTGGAGGCAAGGATGTTGTTTCCTGGAAGATGTTTGAATACTCTTGGAGCATAGTTTGAATGTTGTCAGGAATATTAGTTGAGACCTGAACCATATCATTCACCATTGACAGCTCTGCCACTACCCAAACATCATTCCCCTTGATGCATTTAGCTAGCTGCTCAACTAACAAAGCCAAGAGTTCTTGTGATTCAATGGAAGATAATCCTTGTAGCCTGATCAGTTGTTGCTTGTAAGTGAACTCCACCCACTTTTGTTCCCAGTTACAATTCATCAGACCCCAGTTTGCTAACTAGTCCATACCCAAAATGCCATCATATCCACCCAAGGACAACACTCTCATGTCATTCTCAAAAGTTTGTCCCTGTAGCCACCACTGCATGTTCGGCACCATAGTGTCACAATACATAAAATCTCCACTTGCTACCTTCACCTTAAGTGTTGCAATTGGAGACACTATATAATGCAATCTCTCTACTAATAACTTGTCCACAAAGCTGTGAGAGCTGCCTAAATCCAATAGCAACAACATATCCTGGTCACCCACCAGTGCTCTAAACTGAATTGTTCTTGGCTTTGCAGAACCAGACAGAGCATTGAGAGATACATAACAATCTGCTCTGTCATCCACTTCGTTTGCCACCAAGGTATCTAACATGTCATCAGAGAGAATCCCGTTGCCCTCCATGGCCTTGACTTGATCTACCACTAGTACAACACACTGATGGCCTAGAGCATACTTTTGTCCACATTTGTAGCACAACCCATTTGCTCTTCTATATTCCTGTTGGGTTTGCAATATAGAAAACAAAAAAAATTCTACGATGAGAATTATACGCCAAGATCTATCTACTAGATACAAGCAACGGGTGGATATACATACATAGAGAACTTACCCTCGAAGACAACAGAGTTTTGTTAACGAGTTGGAACTCGTGGATGATGTAGTCGTACGCTTGCCGATCTCAAGATCGTGTGGAAGTCCTATCGCCAAAAATCAGCAGCGCATCCGTCCTCGCACACACGTTCAAGCCACCGGACAACCTCCACCTCCTCGCTCCAGCGAATCAGCGGAAGCAGCAACTCCTTCCAGACGCAAGGCCACCAGGAATATGTATCTCGCTAATCCAAGACCATGGGGGAATATATCTAGAGGGGGAGAGAGATCCTTCACGAGGAGGTGTGCTTTGTGAGGGAGGAGAGGGGGGCCTTTTATAGGAGAGGGGGGGGGGGGGCTCCTCCCCTCCCATGTCCCGCGGCCAAGGGGGGTGCCCCCACCTCTTCCTCATTCATGTGGTGGAAGCTCCACTCGCATCAATTTAGTCTCCACCCAAAGTTCCACTCACATGCATTAAATTTCCACCAAATTTAATGCAACTCTCAATTAATAAAACTCTTTTATTTATTTTATGCAGAATTTTGTTAATTACTTTAATTAACAAACATTCACATAAAACCCCTTATAACATTTCAATATCACATGCAGAACCAGTTTCTGCAATTTCACCTGAAACAATTCCAATTTCCATCGAAATAATTCCTGCGCTTTGCAATTCTTTCATCTGAAACATATGTGCTCCAAAATGGTGTTCGGAAACCCTTAAGTGTGTCACCCTACGGTTCGCAAATAATGCAGACATGATTGAGACCCCTCTCAAATCAATAATCAGAAGCGGGACCTAGAGATCCATACTGACTCCTGCACATTCAACGATGACTTCTGTGATCGTGAGAACCTTTAACGCTAGTAACTTAATCCCTTTGTCTCATTATATAATACATGTCCGAGATTCGATCATCGGTATCCAAATACCTAGTTTGATCTCGTTACCGACATGCACTCTTTTCTCGTTCTCGTGATATAACATTCTAGTGATCACATCACTTGCTTGCAAGCTATCTTAATGTGATATCACCAAGAGGGCCCAGAGTATATCTATCCGTCATTGGGATTGACAAATTCCACTCTTGATCTATGAGCCTCAACATAATACCTTCGTAGCACTGAACCCACCTCTATAGTCATCCTGTTACGGTGTGACGTTTGATGTTATCAAGATACTCTTCTGGTGTTAGCAATTAATATGATCTCATGGTCTAAGGACTAAGATTACTTTGTATGATGTTATAGCAATATAAACATAATGACTTTGATCGTAATGCTATACTTCGGATGAATGTTCATCACATCATTTCACAAATGCTATGACCTTGTTATTAACAACATCCAATGTCCATGATCAGGAAACGTTGATCATCTTGTTAATCAACGAGCTAGTCTATAAGAGAGGCATAACTAGGAACCTTTTATTTGTTTATTAAACACACATGTATTGACGTTTCCTATCAATACAATTATAGCATGCAAAATAAAACATATATCATATACAAGGAATACATAATAACAACTTTATTATTGCCTCTCAGGGCATATTTCCTTCAACTGCTTTGCTTTCCACAATTCACCTTTCTCAAACTTATTATGATAAGTGACAGTGTTGGAAATGTCCTCTTTAGGGGAATTGAATCCAATCCTCTTGGCATAGGCTCTAGTTATATTGCCTTTGCTCCTTTCCAGCACAGCTTCCTGAACAATGGCAAATGAAGCTGCCTCTGCTACTATGTTGGGTAATTGGACCTCCACGGCTGCCCTTAGCTCCTCCTTCAGGACAAGGATAAATCTCTGAACTAGCATAAGACCTCCCATATTAGGACCATACAGGCTTATTTGATAAACCAACTTATCAAATTGCTTTTTGTATTCTTCCATTGATCTCGTTTGCTTTATTGTCAACAGTTCCCTGATCTTATCACGCTGTGCATTGCCCTCAAATTCTTGCACAACATCAACTAAAAATGTGGACAAACCACCAGGCGACTGCCATCCTCTCCCCTGCCCTCCTGCTACGGTCTCCTCTCCTCTTCCCGTGGGTGTCGGGCCGCTCCAAAGCCGATCTCGCCGGCGTTGCCGGTCGAGGGAGGTGGAGGAGTGGCTCCGGTGCAGGTAGTTTAGGTAGTTGGGCTCTCGCCATATGAGTCGTAGGTCTAGGTCTAGGTTGTTTTGTGTTTGCCCATGTGGCATTTGGCGAGATGCCGATAGGCCTGTCCCCCCTGGCGTTCGTGCACGGCGACGGGTGGCTGTTTTTGCTCGGATTTGGTCGGCTCCAGTGGTGGGAGCTTGCTAGGGTTCGGGCCGAGGGCGGAGGCCTCCTCAATAAGTGCCTTGGTGGCGGCGGCATCTGCCAATCTAGTGGTTGTCTTCCTCCTCTGGCTGGCCTCGGTGGCGAGGGAAGGGTGGAAGACGTTGCTAGGGTCATGCAGTGTTCACGGTGGCCTGGAAGTTTGGTGTTGTGTTGATCTGACCTGACACCGCATCTGCTGGAGATCTAGGACCCTGCTTGGAAGCTCCAATGGTCGGAGTTAGGAGCAGAGCGTCCTTGCATCTACGACGGCTTCCTTCAATAAGGTCTTTGCGCCTAGACGGTTGCTTCCTGCTGCGAATCCCTGTCATGCTTCTCTAGCCGGCCTTGGTGGCGAGGGGAGAAGCTGTGGCGGTGACGGTCAGCGGGTGGCTCTCCAGTCAGGCCTGCTGCAACATCGAGCTCATCACGCGACGGGCAAGAACGCCCTCGCGATCTTCGGCCGATTTGGCGGCCTGCTTCGACGCAAGTGTTGCGTCCTCTCAACCTCCAAGACAGAGGCTTCTTCTCGAGCTCAACACCGGCGTTCGTCACCCTCTCGAAGCCAAGTGGTGCGTCCCTGGCGATGGAAGGGTGGCCGGAGTTGGAAGCTCGTTGTCGGTGGAGGAGAACAGGGACCTAATTGCTTTTTTATTTTCTTCCCCAAGGTTCTCTTTGTAAAAGCACATCCCTTCGAATTGTTCTCGGGCCTGTGTGTAAACTTGTACCCACCATTGTGTTAACGGAAGCTGCATCGGGGTCTTTTCAGACCCCATTACCGTTAAAAAAAATGAAAATGTGGACCAATTGTGCCAAGGATTTTCCAATTTATAAGCCTAGTACCAATGAGCAGCACTATCCTTCATATACATTGTAGTTGCTGACACTTTGAATCCTTCAACAATGTTGTATAACAGAAAGAAGGTACTGCAAGTGTCAACCCAAATTCGCACATAAGTGCCATCAAACCTAGGAAAATCCATTTTGGGAATCCAATTATGCCTACCCTCCTCACGGTCCCATCGACTCGATCCAGCTCCTCCAGACTCATCATATGCAGTGGTAGGAGTAGGTGGAGGCATTGTTACCTTAGGAGATGTATTGCTGGTGATGACTGGCACGGGAGGCTGGTAACCAACACGGTGTTCAGGTTGGGTTCCCAGAAAAGTAGACACGTCGCGCTCTAGAATCGACAGCGAATGCAATCCTGGACCCTTTAGAATGTTGCTCGAACGATTCTGCTCCGCCTGAACCTTCCCGAGGGTCTCCATCGTCAGATTCACCTTTACTTGCATCTACTCTAGAGACTCCGCCTGCTTGTTCATCTTGCCTTCGATCTCATCCAGATGAGTCCGCACCTTCTCCAGGGCCCCAAACTTTACATCGAGCACGTCAAATCTCGCCAGCATCGCCTTCTGAAACTCATCCATGGCGTCCAGGACAAAGCGGCTCTGGGCGGATGGGGTTGAAACTCGTGAGGGAGCCGTCGCAGCTTCCTTTGTACCATCCAAACGCCAATATCGGATTTACAACAATTTTTGAAGGAATCTGCAACCGATTGGTCGATGTTATTGGGTGGCGTCGAGTAGTGAAGCGCGCCTGGGCCGCACCGAGCTCTGATACCAAAAAGTGTTACGTCAAATCGCCGGCGGTATGATGGCCGCGGATAGGGTTCCGGTGGAAGAGAGAGAAGGGGATCAGAAAGAGGCAGACTTGGGAAGGAAAAAGAACAGGACATCACTAACTTCATTTATTTCATCGATGCTTGTCTTGTTACACAACCTGGTTGTTATATCGACAGTCCACCGCAGAGGTCGTGGCCCACGTCCGGCCCACACAGCCCAACACTATAACCACACGGCCCAAGGCCACACACTCACACCCTACTCCGGGGGCTTGTCCGGCGCAACAGTGACACAATAATACTGTTGTCGATCATTCCGATGTTGTTGTCGTCGTTTATATATGCAACATGACGTCATCTCTCTTTTTTCTACGAGGCGTGAATGATGACATTATGTTTTGAGAATACTTTGCAAACTTCCACGCTATATGTACCGTAGTACTCAAAATACACTTATTTAATTTTATTTTATTTTTCTTTTGTAATTTTGGGTACAACCAGTACATTTCGGCCTTTTAAGCTTTTTTCCTCTCCTCTCTCGGTCCGCATCTCTCTCACGATCCTCCCGTGCCGTTCCGATTCAACCCACCCAACTCTGTCCGGTCCTTCTTGCCGCCGCGCTCACAGGCCCCAAATCGCAACCGAGCTCAGGCGGCGCGCAGCGATGGAAGGCGGCGGCCGCAAGAGGGACAAGTTCGATGGCGCCAACGACGCCTCCGCCGGTGGGAAGCGCGCACGAGGTAAGAGTCGGGTGGAACCCGCCCCTCTCTGCTCCTGGGGGATTGTTTGGGCGCCCTGCTTGTTTTGTGCAATGATGCTTTCGGTTTAGCGTCCGGGGGGATGTTGCGGAGCTGCTCTATTGTGTTAGGCTAGGGCTTAAGGGTTTTATTGGGGGAAGCTGTGTGGTGCGGTATCCATGAAGATGGGACAGTCCTTGATGGGTAAAGATGAGGCGTTTTGGGGGATTAAAAGCTCGCCGCTGCAGTGCTTAAGATATATTTCAGTTCACCGCATGCTCATGAATATTCGCCTAATAGTCTGTCCGTATCACTGCATCGTTCGATTAGCTTCCTGCCTGTACTAAACTATGAATACTCCACCTGGAGCACTTGCAATGTCTGCTCTACCTGCTCAATAATTTGCCGAGAGTTTGGAGCAAGGCTCTAAGTAATTGATAGTTAGCCTAAGTTAGTAATGTGTAGGAGCGCTTCGACTAATGCACTATATTGTACAATTAGGCAACGGCGTATTGATGTTCTTTTATGCACCAACATTAGTAAATCAACAGCGTATTAACTTGGCACACATAATTAATTCGACTTAACAGAATCGGAGGCATTTCAGAGCGGTTTAGGAAGGAAATTGAAGCCATGCAGCAAAATTTTCAGGTCGAAGTCCAACTTAAAATGAACTTCACCTGGTAACATTTATTCTGCATAATAGCTATACTATTATTTTGTTAAAACATCACCTTTGAGGAATAATGTATTGTTTCTAACAAATCATTTAAGCAAGATTCTGGTACAGGTTCTCCCTAATCCAAGCTTAAGAACTTCTACTGGGAGTAAAATTACTTTAAGTCTGTCAAAGTGCAAGAACAGTTTAAGGATGTGCAACTTTTTTTCAGACAAACATCCAGTTAGTAATATCATGATACAACCTCATCTTATCAAACTGGGAAACAAAGACTGAATATATGACTTGGTCACTTGAAATTCTGCCAAGATATGTATCCTTCATGACGTATACTGTTAATTCTAACATTTGGTGCATGCAGGAACAAGTTAATTATATGGTTGGAAATTATATGTCCATCAACAGATGCCTGTCGAGTCACTGTGAAGCATCATAGAGTCTTTATATTTTAATCATGAGGCAGTAACAAGCCTCGAGTTTATGATCTAGGAGTAGGGTGATTATTAGCAACAGACATTCAAAATGTAGATTAGCTCCACGTTATTCCAGAATGTGGCAGTCACTCTAATTTTCTTCTTCTTCGGTCCACTCCGATGGTAGTCCATGTTGCATACTATAGACAGCCAACTTCACCATAGAATAGCTATTGTTCTTAAGATGCTATCAACACTTCTGTCATACTCACAAGGCTTTTACCTTTCAAATTTAACATCTCTGAATTCCGCTTGTCAATATCAGTTGCACTTTCAGTGAATTGTTTTGTTACTCGTCCTGCAATCAGGATATTTGTTTTGCTAATTGAGTTACTCACATGGTATCCTCATTGTGCAGTACCTCTGGTTGCACCTTTGGTGAGGGTTGCCACTTCCTCCATTACTTCCCCGGCGATCACCAGGCTGTTGCAAAGATGAGCAAGCTGGGTGGCCCAGCATTTGCACATCTTCCAGGAAGAATGCGAGTGGGACCTGCTGTTCCTGATGGCCCCCTTACACTAACTTTAAAGACTCGCTTGTGCAACAAGTACAACACTGAAGATGGATGTAAATGGGGTGACAAGTGCCACTTTGCACATGGTGAGGAGGAACTCGGCAAGCATATGTTCGTGAACAAGCCAAGGCCACCCCACTTGGAACCAACGCCCACCAGTCACTCTGCAACTCCGAGAATGCTCAACCCTGGCATGACCACTCCAGCATGCTTTGAAGCTTCTGCCACAGCCAAGATCAGTGTTGATGCATCCCTTGTAGGCGCCGTCATCGGGAGGGGTGGAATCAACACAAAGTATATATCCCGAGTCACCGGAGCTAAGCTGGCCATCTGGGATCATGAATCAGACGCCAGCTTGAAAAATATTGAGCTTGAGGGCACATTAGATCAGATCAATGATGCCAGTCCTTTGTTCACAGAACTGATTGTCAGCATCAGTGGCAACAATGACGCCCCTTTACCAGGCAAGAACCTAGTGGGAGGATCTCACCACGGCAGAGGGCCAGGAAGCAACTTCAAGACCAAGCTGTGTGAGCACTTCGCCAAAGGATCCTGCACATTTGGTGACAGATGCCACTTTGCCCACGGTGAAAATGAGCTGCGCAATTAAGCTTCTATGTGGGATCCATCTAACCGCTTTGTAGTGGTTAACCAATGTAACTCCAAATCTGAGGGCTGATGATGAATTTCCTGACTGTCCACGGGCTGATTTTATGATTGGAATATTGCATCTTATTCATGCTGTTTCCTCAGCGTTTAACTTATAACTTGAGTAAAATGTTTCTCAGCCTGTTCTGCTCTCCTGAGATGTTATTATGTTACCACTATGGTTGATGCTGCTTGCTTTTCTGCCTCAAGTTTGTGACCGTCTTTCACTAGTTTGTTTGAATTGCTTATATATATAAACAGAAATCACCAGCACCTCCAGTGTTGGGGGGAGTACTACTGTCTTATACACCCACGCTCATGACTTGTGTGCGCCTTCATGTGACATGGTGGGGATGAGCATTGTTCAAGCGCATACATCAGGATAAGGACATATAAAACAAATCCATATCAGGCATTTTATTTAGGGATGTAGACGGACGTCCGTGTATACATCAAGGCTTGTCCGTCGATTGGATTTCCATGGCAAGTGTAGTCTTTAGGGGGAAAAAAATCTGAGATGGGCCAGTCCCTTGGACCTACACACCCTCTTATATATATATAGCTGAACTTATATACATCTTAACTAGTACACTATAGAATATTCTAGAATTAGGTAAGACACTAACTTAGACTACAACATACTGGAATATTCCAGGCACTCCTAGGACAGCACTAATATACTAACACTCACTGAAATATTTTAGGCTCTCCTAGGACAGTCTCCAACACTCTCCCTCAAGATGGGTGATAGATAACTATCATTCCCATCTTGTTACAAGCTGAACTACACTCTTTATTTCCTAATCCTTTAGTTAAACAGTCTGCAATTTGCTCGCTAGAGGTTACATGATTTATCTTAATTATACCGTCATCCAATTTCTCCTTTATGAAGAAGCGATCAATCTTCACATGCTTGGTTCTATCATGTTGAATGGGGTTGTTTGCGATGTTGATCGCTGACTTGTTGTCACACCACAAATTTAAAGGGTATTTTCTTAACACTTTTAGTTCTGAAAGAAGATTCCTCACCCATAACATCTCACTCAAACCTTGCGACATAGCTCTATATTCAGCTTCAGCTGTTGACTTTGAAACCACCTGCTGCTTCTTACTTCGCCATGACACCAAATTGCTCCCCACAAACACAGAATAACCAGAAGTTGATCTCCTATCATCCAAGCAACTTGCCCAGTCAGCATCACAATACCCATCCACATTTAGATGACCATTCCTTTTGAACCATAGTCCCTTTTCTAGACTATCCTTCAAGTACCGGAGGATTTGATTGACCGCATCCAAGTGTCCGCTCCTAGGATCATGCATGTATCTACTCACTACACTCACTGCATATGAAATATCAGGTCTTGTGTGACATAGATAGATGAGTCTTCCAACAAGCTTTTGGTACTTCTCCTTATCCACTGGATCACCAGATTCGGCACATAATTTGTGGTTTTGGTCGATAGATGTTGATGCAACCTGACACCCAAGCATGCCTGTGTCACTAAGCAAGTCCAAAACATACTTCCGCTGGGAGAGCACAATCCCTTCGGGAGATCTAGCAATTTCTATGCCAAGTACTTGAGTTGACCAAGATCATTTACCTCAAATTCCTTGCGTAGGTTGTCTTTCAGCCGTGATATCTCCATCGCATCATCTCCCGTGATTATGATATCATCAACATATACAGCAAGGATTGTAATCTGGCTATTTGAGTGTCGATAGAACATCGTATGATCTCCATTACACTGCTTATATCCCATACCACATATCACTTGTCTAAATCTATCAAACCATGCCCGTGGAGATTGCTTGAGGCCGTAAAGAGATTTTCTCAACATGCATACCTTTCCTGATGTTCTAGGAGTGGAGAAACCAGGTGGGATCTCCATGTATACCTCCTCCTGTAAATCTCCATGCAAGAATGCATTCTTGACATCCAACTGATGCAAAGGCCACCCAAAGTTAGTTGCACAAGAGATTAGGATCCTTACTGTGTTCATCTTTGCCACCGGCGCAAATGTCTCATCATAGTCAATCCCATATGTTTGACTATATCCTCTAGCAACTAGTCTTGCCTACCTTTCAATTTTCCCTTCTGGATTTTGTTTTACAGTGTAAATCCATTTACACCCAACAGCTCTCTTTCCTGCTGGAAGATGTACAAGTTCCCAAGTTTTATTCTTTTCGAGAGCATTTAACTCCTCTATCATGGCCTCGCGCCACTTCGGGTCTTGCTTTGATACTTTCCAGTCTCTTGGGATCACCACGGGTTGCAATGATGCAATGAAGGCCAAGTAGTTTGTTGATAGAGATGTATATGATACATAATTAGCTATGTCATGCTCATCTCGGTACCAATTTGGAGGTTTTCTAGCTCCAACTCGGATTCCTTTTCCTAAGGCAATGGGCAAGTCCATTGAATCTCTCGTATTAGATGGACCTACGCCCTTAGTCAATTCAACAATTTCAACACTTGTTGGAGCATGTTGCTCCCCCGACACCTGTGTGTCACCTGATGTAGGAGCTGCGCCCTCAGTCGATTCAACAATTCCACCACTTGTTGGAGCATGTTGCTCCCCCTGCACCTGTGTGTCACCTGCTGTAGGAGCCTGTTGCTGCTGCTCATGTTGTGGTTTTCTCCGTGTATACACTTTTAAGTTTTCTTCCTCATTTGGCTTTCTCCATCTATCTTCACTTGCAGGAGATGGAATTGAACCAACAACAACTCTCGATTGTTCATCTTCCTTTGTCCTCAACAGTTCAGTCTCCCCCTCTCGACTAGCATCAATTGTGCTAGGAGAGTCAAAGTCAAACAACGAGCTGAGGTCCGTCTTCTCTCCGTAGAACGGCTCGGACTCTCTAAATGTCATATCCATGCTAACAAATGTTCTCCGCTCACTAGGGCTCCAACACTTGTAGCCCTTTTGTCCAGATGGGTATCCAATGAAGATGCACTTCACAGCACGTGGGTCCAATTTTCCTACCGAAGGTCTATGGTCTCTGACAAAGCATGTACACCCAAACACCTTTGGTGGAACAATGAACTCATTTTTACCAAAGATCATTTCATATGGGGTCTTCATCCCAAGAATTCTTGATGGCATTCGGTTGATGAGATAAGTAGCAGTCATAACTGCTTCACTCCATAAGAATTTTGGCACATTCATAGTAAACATAAGCGATCGAGCTACCTCTAGCAGATGTCGATTCTTCCTCTCAGCTACTCCATTCTGTGGAGAAGTATCAGGGCATGAAGTTTGATGAAGTATTCCTTTTTCTGAAAGAAAGTTGCCAAATTCATGGTTCACATACTCTGTCCCATTATTAGTCCTGATAATTTGAATACCAATGTTGAAACGATTTTGGATATATGCATAGAAGTCCCTGAAACAACTAAGCACCTCACCTTTTTGTTTCATGAGATATATCCAAGTCATCCGCGAGTAACAATCAATGAAGGTGACAAAGTACTTCATTCCACTAATAGAGACCATAGGAGAAGTCCAGACATCAGAGTGAATCAACACGAAAGGCGATGTGCTTCGGAGTCCACGACTCACATATGATGTCCTTGTGTGTTTTCCATATTCACAAGCATCACACACAAGTTTTTCTTTATCCACCTTCTTCATTTCCTCGGGAAATATCTTACTCATAGTATCAAAGGACATATAGCCCATTCGACAATGTAAGAGTATCACCTTTGCTTCATCGTCACCAGCAACAATTGTCAAATCGGTGCATAATGCATCATCTGTTTCATGTCTATCCAAGTACCATAGTCCCTTATGCCTGATGCCAACCCCAAGTCTCCTTCCAGTTGTCCTCTCCTCAATTATACACTTGTATTGGTCAACAATAATTCGACAATCAATGTCGTCAACCAAGGCACTCATAGACACCAAACTCACTGGAAATGATGGAGCATACAAGACCGAAGACAATATAATTGATGGAGTGCATTTCACCGTGCCGACTCCTTTGACGGGCTGATAAGTTCCATCAGCAGTTTGGATGGTCTCTTTATGCATGGGTGGATTTGGCGCATATGATGCGAACTCACTCCACCTTCCCGTGACATGTGCAGATGCTCCCGAATCTAGTATCCAATTTGAACAAGTTTCGTTTAATGTAGGAGCTTGATTTGACATACCTTCTTCCGCTTGTGCGAGATTTACATAATTTCGTAGGGCTGTTGTTTTTTCACCTTGTTTTGGAACTTCCGCAATCTTCTTCGACTCTTTCAATTCTTCTATCTCCTTCATCAATTGAGTCATTTTCTGAAGTAACTTCTCAATTTTTTGATTTTCCGCCATTGATTAGTGTTGTTGAGACTGAATCCACAACGTTGTTTAGCTGTTCTACAAGTCCAGCCTGCACACACTCTTCTCCGTAGCTATAGCACAACCCAAACCGCTCCTCCGCTGCAGTACAACCCACTCCTAGCTGCACTGTCTGACAACTTCTCCTGGCTGCACTACACACACACCGCTGTCCGCCACCACAGAAACCTCAAAGTGGAGCAGCACAACGTCCGGTCCCTGTTGCTTTTGCTAAGAGACACAAGCTCACGGAGCTTTCTCTTCTGTCCTCTCCTAGCACATACCACAAACAACAATCACCTCTGCTTTGAGCAGCTGCAACTCTCTTGCTTCTCCTTCTTTCCTACGAGTCAACATGGCCAACACTTTTGCACTTGAGCTAGCTACCCCTGTCTACACTCACACCTGAACGCCTGGAGCTCCTCCATAAGCTGCTGTTTTACTACCGGCCACCACCAGGACCAAGTGCCCCCTTCCTCAGCTTATGCCATAGCAGAGCAGCCCTGCTTCATCACCATTGCCACTTCTCAGGAGAACCTTGCTCTGATACCATGTAGTCTTTAGGGGGGAAAATCTGGGATGGGCCAGTCCCTTGGACCTCCACACCCTCTTATATATATATATAGCTGAACTTAGGTACATCTTAACTAGTACACTATAGAATACTCTAGAATTAGGTAGGACACTAACTTAGACTACAACATACTGGAATGTTCCAGACACTCCTAGAACAACACTAATATACTAACACTCCCTGAAATATTCTAGGCTCTCCTAGGACAGTCTCCAACAGCAAGTACTTCATCAGTTTGTTCATGCAGTAACTACATGGACTAACTAATTACACGGCTGTTTTATTCAAACCGTTGTAACCATGACTTGTAATCACAAAGCAACAACTCACATTGATAGGCAGACATCAAATTCAGAACATACAATAAGGTGAAGCTGCAATAGACACAAAAGGCTCTTCCCAAATTTCCATTGCACCACACTTTGTTGAAATCCTCTAGCAAAGCTTCCTCCTCGCATGGATTTTGCCACTTTTCCTTCGTGCTAAAAGTTGCTTCCAGAATTTGGCGAAACTTACACTGGCAAGCAGTTACAGCCATAGAGATAGGAAATTACCTTAGGGCCGTATATAACTATCCTTTTCTTTTTCAGCCTACGAGTTGGTTGCACTGTATATTCCTCGGAAGAACCAGATTATTAGGGAGAAGTTATAATCTCTACTGTACATTCCTCTAAGGTATGAGGATATTAGTAGGACAGAAAATGTTTAGTTCGTAGCCTCAGATAGCTCTACAGATTACAGGTACAGCTTATAAAATGTTTGACTCTTATACTAGTAGCTCCCCAGAGGTTGATGTACCAGTCAAAAAATATGTAGAACATATCTGGTGTCTTGATTTTAGAAGTATTTGTATAACTCAAACAACAAGATGTACTCCCTCCGGCCCAAATTAGTTGACTTAGATCTGTCTAGATTCGATTGTATTAGACATGATTTAGTATTAGATACAACCGTATCTTGACAAATTTGAGTCAACTAATTTGGATCGGAGGGAGTAATACAATCACATGAACCGCAAATTACAAAACTGCATGATTCATTCACATGTGAAGCTAAACACAAATATGACAACGGTCCTTACTGAATCATTTTGGACTGGAAACGAGTCTTTTAACAGAAGGCAGATTCATCTTGGATGGCATTTTACAATACAGCGTAATTCATTCCCATGTGAAAGCAAGGTCAAATACGGCAGCAGTACTTCAATAGCCAAAGTTACAGTTGCATCTGGACTAGTATCGATGCTGTTTGAACTGCATACACAGTAAAGACAGATACAGTTCCACTCAAATGATGAACCATAGGCCAGTCTCATGAGAAAATCTTGGCAGAAACTGAAATACCGAGTATACTCTCAAACGAGAAGTTTGGAAAGACCAAATCAGCCAGTTTTAGAACACCATGATACGGCGCAGGTATTGAGTCAAGATTCAGGATCCGAATCGTTTCATTTCATTGCACAAAGCAAGGTATTACAGCAGACTGAACACATAACACAAGAACGCACGCCAACGGAGCGAATCCCATCTACCACACCACATACTCCTCACACAACGCACACGATGCACAGGAATCTAGCCTCCGAAGCCGTAGAGGGTGCGTCCCTGGCGCTTGAGCGCGTAGACGACGTCCATGGCGGTGACGGTCTTGCGGCGGGCATGCTCGGTGTAGGTGACAGCGTCGCGGATGACGTTCTCGAGGAAGATCTTGAGCACGCCGCGGGTCTCCTCGTAGATGAGCCCGGAGATGCGCTTCACGCCGCCCCTCCTAGCCAGCCTCCGGATCGCCGGCTTGGTGATGCCCTGGATGTTGTCGCGCAGGACCTTGCGGTGGCGCTTGGCGCCGCCCTTGCCCAAGCCCTTGCCTCCCTTGCCGCGCCCAGACATCGCCGCCGGTGAGAGTGTGGGATTAGAGAGAGGAGGAACTGCTGTGGGAGTGATGGATTGAGGAGTCGGTGGTGGTGTTTTTTTTTTTTTTTTTGAGTAGGGTGGTGGTGTGTTTATATGGGCAGGATTTGGGAGGGAAGTGCGAAATTTTGGGAGCTTGGGGGCGGGAGGTGTGTGCTGCTCGATCCGTGGGACGGTGGGGTTGGGAAACTTGGAACGTTGGATCTACTCTCGATCGTAAGGTTGTGGTGTGGTGGGAGGGCTGTGGTGCGGATCGGTGACGTGGTGGGGATTGTTCCGTCGGAATAGAAACGTAGGCATTTGATGAGGCGGGTTCGGTAGGATGCATCAGATTTTGGTAGGGGCTGCATTGCAACGCAAGGAGTTCTGATATGGAAGTGTAATTTTTGCTGCAGCCGGCGCAACACAAAATCCAGCGGATGCCGGCAGTGATGAAAGCAATTACTTTGCTGAACATTTCGGAACGGGCAGGTTCATCTTCGCCGCCGACTGCTCATGTCTGAAATTGGCTCTCTCGTCGAATGAGTATGATCGTGCTCCTCTAGGTACACTCTTCAGAGAAATCAAGTTTTTACTCCGTTTGAGTTTCATCGAGTACCGTATTGAACTATGTTCCCGCTTATGTAATAAACCGGTTGATGTATCCGGTGCACTGACCGACGATATTATCGTGACCACAGGTTAATGAAATGCCAGGTGTTCCAGATAAAAAAGTTTTTTTTTTTTTTGCCTCATGGGGTAGTGCCTCTTTTTTTTTTAAAGAGTATATATTAATACGTGAAATCTAACAATTGCTGGGCACTATCTGGTCTTACAGAGTGCTCCCTCGCGTTGTTCGTCTGATCGACATCGCGCGGTCCAAACGAAGCGGCGCCACAAGACAGAAGCCCGTTGCGACTGGCCCCGGTCCAAAATTCCCCATCCCACATCGTCTTCTCTCCCACGGCGATTTCACTCCGCCCGCACCTCCTCTTGCCAATCTCTCTCGTCGCTGACGAGCTGTCCGGCGGAATACGCGTCGGGCGCAAGCGGTGGCTCGTGCTAGTGGTTTGGAGCTGCGGTTTTGCATCGATGTCGCGAATCAGGGCTCCGCCGTCGTCACGGAAGGAGCGATCCGGTCGATTGGGCTGGGCTGATAGCAGAGTACATCGGAGAGCATCGTCGGCGAGGTACTACGTCCCAGCTTCAGGCGCCGCGTCTCGATTCTGTGCGGTGAGTGCCTACCTCTCCATCTCCTATCTATTTAGTTGCGCCAGGTGTATCAGAGCGGAGATGCGCGCACTTGTTTTAGTTGAGCTGAAGTTCACGCGCAGTTCTAGCTAGCTGCTCATGTATACAACGGGGGGCCATGGATGTGTAGATCTCCTAAAATCGGAGTGAAATTTCTCCCCCCACTTGTTTTGCTCATCTACAGCAGGGTCATGGTGTACATCGAATTTTAACTCAGGGTGGGACTAATTTCTTTCTCACATACAGCAGGTGTGTCATGGGTGTGTGGATCCTCTGGCAGTACTAGTTTTTCTCACGTACAGCAGGTGTGTCATGGGGTTACTTGTGTATAGATCTCTTTCCTGAAATCAAATATATTTTCACTACTAATTTTCTTAGTCGCATACAACAGAAGCCGTACTAAAATGCACATAAGCTTTGTTAGATTTTAGTCAGTAGACATTTTTGTTACATGCACGGGAGTTTTTCTATGTTCTCTGATTTTTTTCTTGTCTTTTTATGGGATGGTGTTTATTGATATTTTGTTTGCGCACTTACAGTAAGAAAACTAATTTCAACGCAAATTCGTATCAGGGGTGTAATTTTTATGTTGAAATTAGCACTATTTTGGGGGCACTATAGATGTAGGGGGGAGGGGCACTAACATGATGTTTACTCATGTACATCAGGAGGGTTATGGAGGTGTATAGGTTACATCATTTTTTATACACCTAGGCTGCTACTTTGTTTTTTGGATTGTAACCTTTTTGTATATGGACGGTATTAAATGCATATGTACTTGTAATATTTTATACATATGGGTTGTAACTAGCATGTAACTTTTTGCATATGGATAGTATCTAGGCTGTAAATTTTTAGATACATAGCCTGTAACTTTTTTTTGCATGTGGACCGTAACTTTAGATACATAGCCTGTAACTTTTACAGTATTTAAATGAATATGGACCATAAATTTTTAGATACATAGCCTGTAACTTTTTTGCATATGGATAATATCTATACCTCAGTTGGGATGTATTTTTTTCTCTTAAAATGTATACATCCTGTGTTAAGATGGGCATTTGGTCAATTGGATGTATATTTTACACCTGAAGTTTTAGATCTTTTTAGTTATATCAGTGTTATAGGTTACAGAAGAGGATTACCGGCGTGTAGATCCCCTGAAATTAAACTTTGTCAGTTCTAGTTTGCTTAGTCACGTACAACAAAAGCCATACTTACATGCACACAAGCTGTGTTTAGATTTTAGTCACTAGTGCATTTGTTACTTGCATGGGAGTTTTGCTATGTTCTCTGATTTTTTGTCTTTATGGATGATGCTGTTGATGGTCTGTTTGTGTTGTTACGGTAAGCAAACTAATTCATCCCAAATTCATATTAGGGTGTAACTTTTATGTTGAAATTAGCACTATTTTTGGGGCACTATAGATGAAGGGCGGCACTAACATTATGATTACTCATGTACATTAGGGTGGTCATGGAGTTTGTGTGGACTGTAACATTTTTATACACCTAGGATGCTACTTTTTGCTTATGGGCACTATAGATGAACGCATCCTGCTTTATACCCTGTCATCTTTTTTGGGCTAAAAAGTTGCAGTTGTAAAGGCCCAGCGCAATGAAAGAATTGGGTTCATTGGGAGAGGAAGCGCTCACAACCACTCCTACAGCGATCTCAGGATCGATCTCATATAGTCATGTTCGTGTTTGTCTGTAACTTTTTGCATATGGACCGTATAAAATGCATATGGACAACCTTTTTATACATATGAACTGTAACTAGCAAGTAACTTTTTGCATATGGATAATATCTAGACTGTAACTTTTTTGCATATGGATAGTATCTAGGCTGTAACTTTACGGTATTAAATGCATATGGACTGTAACTTTTTATATATAGACTGTAACTTTTTTGCATCTGGATAGTATCTATAGCTCAGTTGGGATGTATTTTTTTATGCTTAAATGTATATATTTTGTGTTAAAATGTATACACCTGAAGTTTTAGATCTTATTATACAATTGGTAGGTTAATGTATTATCATAGATGCAAATTTCTGATCATATATACATCCCATGTTAATATGGTCGTCTGGTTTTACCTAATCAAATGTACCTCTTCACACCTGGAGTTTTAGGATATTTCATACAGTAGCAGGTTATTGTTTTTATGGTAGGATGCAAACTTTTTATCATTTGTACATCCTATTAAGATGGGATGTATTTCATGTATGTAACAAACCCATAAATCACTAGTACTAGATGCACTTTCTTGAATATAATTAGTGTGTGCAGCTAGTTGGATAAGAGTAATTTCATTAGGACCCACTACTAGTATCAAGATGTAGTAATAGCATTTTTTTGCTTGTTGCAGGTTCTTTTTTTGCATATATATTCGAAGCACTCTAAATCAAATCCTCCACCATTCTCCAATCATATAAATGATTCCAGTAGTACCTTCAGTATGACTAATTGTGCCATATATGTATGAATGTTTTTGGTTTTTGTGCAATATGTGGATATAAATTATGTATGGAGAGGAGAGCATATACAAGTTCAGAATCATAGTTGACAACTTTTTTTACAAGGGGTATTACATCTAAAAGCTACAACGCCTTCATTTTTTGTATTCGAAGTTATTGCACTCAAGGTATGAACACTTCTATGGTATAAACACTTCTATACATCCATTCCTCTCTAAGAAAACAACAAAGTATACAGTTCGTAACCTCTTTATTTCCTGACTCTTTTGTACAGTTCATGCAAAACGAGTCCATATGAAGATCTCATGCCGCCCCTTCAAGTCAAGTTTCGTACATCTGTGTTGTTGCTTCAGTTTTCCACTACTATTGGCTCTTTCCATGTTGCTGGAGTGGTGGTTCAAAGTTTGGACCTCAGAACCTTAGGAAAACCAAGATGCTTTTGTTCATAGTTCCCACAGCAAACAGTTTTCTACTACCTAGTATGCACAGAAAACCAGATGCTATTACGATTTTTACCATGAGTTTCATGCTCCCAGCCTGGATAAATCTACATTTTATATGAACCATGCATGTGCTTCGTTTTTCCCAAAAGCTGGTAGGTGATCTTGATGTATCAACCACCCACCATTTTTTACATCTAACCAGGGTTGTACAGAGTAGAATCACAGATCTACATGTGTAGAAGTAAGCTCAACTTTATGGTTAGGTTCTTGCACAACATGAGGAATAGGGGACAGATGTTCTGCTTCTCCTTTTTTCTGGACTGTTTGCTCCCTAGTTGCTTGTATTTTCTATCCCAAGATCTGCCTACGCCATGGAGTTTCCAGCCACCAGCTGATGCAGGAAGAAGAGGGAGCAGGGGGAGGGTTCCATGCATGTTTGTTCCAGGCAGGTTGTGGTTGTGACTGGGCCTGGCCTGTAATTTTCCTGGGGCACGCTCCGACGCATAAAGCTAGCGGGAAAAGGGAACCGAGGTTGCGTTTCTATTTTGGGAACCTGTCGCTTTCAGCTCTGCAACCGCTTTCTATTTCGGGAAATATTCAGTTCAGACCAGGGGGGCACCGCGTAAGACCATACGGTGACCGCGCACTACGTAGCAACGCAAGATACCAATTACACTGCTTTCTGACAACGTACGCGTGCTACGGCCTTACAGATGCACAACAGAAAAAGAAGAATTACAAAAATAAAAGTCCCGCTATAGAGAACAATTCCTCAAAGCAACGACACTAACACAACCAGAACAATACCAATAGTCCAATCACTCCAATAGAAACGCCTTCAAAAAGGAAACAGTGCACAAGCGTCGTTGTCGCCCGATCAATGATCATAGGTTTTCACCCTGAAAAAAAATCCTTACTCGCAAAACAATGCCTTCAACAAGGTCATTGCCAGACACAACCAATTAAGGTCAGACCTTGGATTTTTACCTTGCAAGGTAAGACTGAGAACTTGTACCCGCACACTACACTCCCACCAAACAACAGAAATAACATCGCAACGCAAGCGGAAAGCGGAAGAATGGAAGCAGAGCACTTCAGTGTGGCCATGTGGCGAGCTACCAATCCATGTGCGACCACTGTGCGTGCGACTGTCCGGCACGCCCCAAGAGCGCTCCCTCCTGGTGGTAGTCATTCCCCACTTAAAATGATGGATGTTGCTAAATTACTAGCAACTAAAGAAAAAGCTAATGAAACTATTGTGGTGGTATATGAAAAATAAAATGAACGAGTCTCTTTTATCTTTGGTGTGAACATATTACTATTAAAGAAAGTTTTCCTACTACTATGGAGGAAACTTATAATGAGTTGATAAATTATACAAATCTTCTTAACCACTTTTGTTGCAATTTGAATCTTTAAGTGAAGAAGAAAAGGAGTTTATCATGATAGTAGAGAAGAAATATAAACAAGTGGAGAAAGTTAAAATGTTTAATGATAAAATTAATGAACCTATACTAGATCTAGATAAGTGTATGAAAGGGTAATTGCCCATATGTGTGGTTTTGGTGATTAATGACAATCCCTATGGACTAATGTTTTCATTGAGTTTTATATGAAGGAATATTCCATAGGTCATGCTTGTAGTCCATATGTTGGATTCAAGTATGGATGCCATGAAGATAAAGATATACCTTGAGTTTTGGCATCAAGATCATCAAATTGAAGAGAAGAATATGATATGATCAAGATCTTGAGTGTGTGATCTCAATAGAAGAATTCAAGTTATGGCTCTAAGTCAGTGTCATGATAGCCTCATTAGTTGAGCTATGGTTGACCAAGATTTAGAGCATGTAATCAAATGAATAATTCTTTATGTACCTCAATATATTGAGATGGAGCATGAGAAGATACTTGGTTGACCAATACAAAGAGTGAAGAGTGATTTCAAGTTGGTCAACACATGAAGCATAAAGAATGTACCACATGGATCTTGTGGTATGGTAAGCCTTGTCATTTATGCATCATGAACTAACCCATTATATATGTGCCTTTGTGTTTTCTATATGGGATAGGTATCTTTCCATGAGAATGCTTCAAAAGTGAAGATCTCATATAGCTCATGAGAGGATAACATCAAGTGGTGATCGTCATCAAAGTTTGAGCAGGGCAAGTTCAAAATAAGCAACTCGAGAAGATCATTTGCTTGAAGCTTGCCATCCATATTGGTGATAATGGGCATGTGAAGATGTGTCTTAATGAAGCTATCCCATAGTGGTGTATGGGGGAGCAAATTACGAGTCTTCACGAAGCAACAATGATCAAGTGATGCATTTCGGCTTGGATGGAGCTTGAAGCGTTGTCATCAAGATCAAGCGGGATGCGCAAGGCAAAGGTATGGCCTTGCTAGGTTTTCCTTTTACCGGTCTCAAGGTGGTTGTTGGGAGACTGGGTTATAGGATAGATAGCCGCACTATCAAGAGGGGCTTTCGGTTGGGTAACTTGATCACATTGTCTTAGGGAGCTCAATCCTTTGCATACTTTGCATCTTCCTATTTTGTTGCCTATTGGTATTTTCTCTATGTGAGGTTCTTGAGCTTGTTTCTAGCTCTTCAACAAGCCCAAGTTCATCGAAAACGGAATTCATATGCATTTTATATGGCGTTTTCGAGTTTGAAGGTTTTACCGGTTCTTCTTATAGGGAGGCTCCATAACTTTCCTAATTTGGTTCTATCTTCCTTTGTTGTACTATGATGTTTTAATGCACCATATTGTAGAGCTTGTTGTCCTCGTCAAAACAAGCCCAAGATCATCGAAATCGGAGTCCGGATGCAAAAGTTATTGCGTTTTTCGTGAAGTCAATTTCATCCCGGTTGTGGATCCGGTTCAAGCGAGCCCCACACCGGACGGTCCGGTTCCAGCTCCGGTAGACCGGATCTCAGACCAGATTTTCCGGTTTTCGCGACTGAGTCTATTCCAGGTTGGCAAACAGAGGAATTTCGGTTTGTAGGTCGGTCCTCCGGCCTAAGGACCGAGTTTCCCGGTTCTAGGGCCGGTCCAACCGACTTTGGAACCGAGTTTTCGCTGTTTTCTCTCCAACGGCCATATTTGCTTTCCCCTATAAAAGGGGGTTCTTCCCCCAACGTTTTTGGAAGTTCTTGACCACGAAATTGACCTCCATTGTTGAACCTCTTGAGCTTGCTTCCTCTCCCTTCCCTCCTATGATTCTTGCATCTTTTTGAGGGCTTTGGAAGAGGAGATCTAGATCTACAATCCCCGCCAATCAATTCCTCCTCTAAGTGAGGGGAACCCATTGGATCTAGATCTTGGAGTCATTGGTTGACTTCCACCATTGTTCTTCCTCTCTAATTCCTCCCTAGCACTTGTTGCTTTGGTGGGATTTGAGAGTGAAGGATTTGAACACCCTTAGTGTTCTTGCTTTGCATTCTTGCATAAGTGTTGAGCTCTCCATTACGATTTGTTCGAGTGAGAGACCGCGAGCTTGTTGCTCTTGGAGGGTGACCTCCTAGTTGGCTTGGCGGTTGGTGCCGCGGTGTCCTCTTCGTGGAAGATTGTGAAGAGACCCGGGCTTCTCCTTCGTGGAGCTTGTGAAGTGGTTGTGGAGCTTGCCATCTCCGGAGTGGAGGAAAAGCTAGCCATAAGGAAAGGGCCTATTCCTTCGTGGGATAGACTCAGAGAAGAAGGTGAGCCTTCGTGGCGTTGGGAAATCCTTCGTGGAATCCCACACATCTCCAACGTGACGTACCTTACTTGTAAGGGAACACGGAAATACATCTTCATCTCCGCGTGCCTCGGTTATCTCTATACCCGAGCTTACTTTCCTTGTGATAGCCATCGAGCTTGAAGTACTTATATCTTGCTTATCACTTGTGGTATATTTATCTGGTGCTATCTTGCTTAGCTTATCTTATTGTTGGTGCACTTAGTTGAGCCTAGTGTATTTAGGTTTTGTGCTTGTAAAATAAACGTTAGTTTAATTCCGCATTCTATCAAGCCAAAACCGTAATAGTTTTGAAATTGCCTATTCACCCCCCTCTAGGCGACATCTCTATCCTTTCAATTGGTATCAGAGCAAGGTCTCTCCTTGTTTAGGCTTCACCGCCTAGAGTGTAAAGATGTCGGCTAGTAGTATAGTGCACAATGACACAATTATCTTTGATGGCACAAATTATATTTTGTGGAGAAATTACTTGCTTTGTAATCTTCGGACCTTGTGTCCAAATATTGAGCGTTTTCTAGATGTAGGTTTTTCTCCTCCGTTGGATCCTCAAAATCTATCTTTAGAGGATGAGAAAAATTTACATCTCGAAGCTCAAGTATCTAATGAGCTTATTTTCTCTTTGAGCCCCATAGTTAATTTGTTCTTGACAAATGTAAAGCGCAAGTCATCTCATGAGATGTGGACCAAGCTTAAAGAAATATTTGGTGGGTCCATTTCTCATAGGGTCGGTGGTATCTCCAAGGAGCTCTCTTCTCCTTCACATCATGAAGAGCTCCAAGTGGCTCCCACCTTCGGCCGTGATGAGATTTCAATTCCCTCCACTTCACCTACATGTGACAAGTCACAAGGTAATGGCATGGTGAGTGGAGAAATCATATGTAATGATGGTAGTGGTTCTCTTTACACCAATGATTCATGTTCTACAAATGCTAATGGTGTAGAGAGTTTGGACTTAAGCACTTCTTGCAACGATAATTATATATCCCCTTGTGTTGCTAGTCCTTGCATATTGTCTATAAATTATTTGAGTACTAGTGTAGATGATATGCTTGATTTGTCTTGTTCCAATAAACAAAATGCTTCTATTTCCTCTAGTTGTGTATCTAACAATGTAGAGGAAATCAAACACCCTATGGAGCAAGACACAATCATGAATGAAGATTCAAGAATATCCTCATCTTCATCCTCCCATGCTCACATATGCCTTATGGCAAGAGGATCAAAGCTATCTCCTACTTTGTATCCCAAGATATCTTCTCTAGATAATAGCAATGATAATGATGATAGTGATGATGACCTTGATGAGGATACTAGAGCTCTTATGCTTGAGCTGACCTTTTTGTGTACCTCTCTTCATGGTAATAATAAGGCCGTTGCTTGTATCAAACACGTTATGGACACCATAACTAAACAAACGGAAACCATAAAGGAGTTGGATTTCCAACTTGATGATGGGAGTCGGAGATTCAATCTCCTTAAGCAAGAGATTGCCGAGGAGAAGCACACTAATTGTCTCCTCATACAAAAAATTGAATCTTATGAGCTTGAAAAGGAAAAATCTATTAATAATGCTAGTGCTACTAACTCTACTTCTTGTGAAGCATCTACCCTAAAGGAGAATGTTGAGCTAAGGGCTCAACTTGAGTTGCTAACTAGCAATTATGGGAAATTGGAAGAAAGTCATGAAAAGCTCTTGGCCTCTCATAATGATCTTCTAATCTCCTATGATGGGCTAAAGTTATCTCGTGAGGCAAGTATCACTAAGGTAACATCTTGTGAGCCTCATTTGGACATTAGCACAACTTCTACTCAAAATGCTATTTTGCCATGTGCTAGTCCTAGCGATCCTTCTTGTCATACTATTGATAAAACTTGTGTTGGATTACTTGCTTTGCCTTGTTGATCTAACAATGAAGCTTCCACTTCCTCCAGTACCTCTATTTATACTAACCATGTAGAGGAAATCAAAGAGCTCAAGGCCCAAGTCACTTCTTTGAAGAAAGACTTGGAAAAGAGTCATGAAGGCAAATCCACACTCGATAATATTTTGAGTGTGCAAAAATTCCCCAATGATAAAAGTGGACTTGGATTCAACTCCAATAACAAGAAAAAGTCCAAGAGCAACAAGAATAAGAACCAAGACCAAGTCAAGAATTCGTCTAAGATTATTTGCTTCAAGTGCAAGGTTGTAGGACATCATGTAAGATCTTGTCCATTGAAGAAAAAGCACTTGAATGATAAGCAACAAGGGAAGCAACCACAAGGTCAAGGTCAAGCCCAATCTCAACCTCAAGTTGAATCTAGGCCACTTCCCAAGAAGAATCAAGATAAGGCTCCCCAAGACAAGAAATCAATAAAGAAGAGAAAGGGGAGCACTTGTTGCTACATATGTCGTGAGAAGGGTCACTTGGCCTCTTCATGTTCAAATGGTACCTTATCTAACCCTATCATTGTTGATGATTATTATTCTCTTGGGAAGGATAAGGATGGCAATGTTTTTGCCAAGTTTGTTGGAACTCAAAGTGGTGTCAAGAAACGAACCATTTGGGTTGCCAAGCCTATTGTGACTAACCTCTTAGGACCCAACTTGGTTGGGGACCAACAAGCTCAAATTTGATCAATAGGTGTTATTGGAGGGCATTGGACACTTGGCTAACTCATGAAGAATTAAGGGATCTTCATATATTATATTTTATAAAGCCAAGTTATAAGGATTATCATCTCCCTACCATATACCCAATGTGCCTTTTTGTGGTAACTAGAACTCAACTCTTTTATATTGTAAGTTACTTGACCCTTTACATGTTTTGGTTTTGTACCAAGTATGTGTTTGTATTTGTTGTGCCTCATGCTTGCTTATTTTATGTATTCAAGTATGTCTATGTGTTTGGCACATAATTTACTTGTGTGTTTTGCTTTGATCCTCTAATGCATCTTGATGATATCTTTTTTGGCTCTTTTCGAGTGATTAATGGAACATCCCATTTTGGGAGAGTGATATGCCTTGCGCATCCCTCAAACATTAAAATGTGTGTACATGAGTACTACCACTTAGTATTGATATTGCAAGCTTATCTAGTCACTATGTGGTGTGTCATACTCATGAGAAATTCAAATTCTAAATGTCCATTAATTATCTCTAGTCGAAGTTGTTTTTCCTCTTATTAAGAAAAAATGAATACCACATTATGGGGGAGTAATATGCTACTTTTGCATATCACAATCCTAGGAAATGTGAACATATGAGGTGGTGCCACTTAGAGTTGATATTGTTGATTATCTTGTATCTAGGTGGCATGTTAGCTCAAACAAGGTCCTAATTTTTGTTAGAAGCTTTTATTGCTCATCTTTTCGGTCTTTGCTTGAGTAAGAAATTCTTGGTGTGGCCCTTCCTCAAATGCATATCTCTATATCTTATTTGGGAGACCATTTGCTTCAAGTTATTATAATCATTGCTTTGCATGATTGTGTGACTAGTTGAAGCTATCAAGAATCTCTATCTTTGCATAGTGCTTAATCTTTTTATTCCTATCCTATGCCTTTTATTGTGAAGATTTATCTTTAATATTCGTGCAATATACCACCAGAAATAAATTCCAATACACTCATTGTCTTCGACAATTGATATACTTGGGTGTGGTAGAATTTGTGGATTATCTTCACCTTGGATTTCACCTCCTATTGCCTTTTTTCTTTCCAAAAATTGTTGTGGCTCCCTTTGTCTTCCTTGGATTTCGAACATCTCTTTGATGGTGTTTTTGATTATTATCAAATGTGCTTTTAGTGGAAGACAAACCTTTTCTTCTCGGAACCTTGTGCCATTGTGAAAAGTGTTAAGGGTTTGGTTTATTTGTTGAAACCTTGCTCTTTCGAGAGTTTGTTATCTCATTATTTCTTCTCTATGTTATTTGCTTGAATGAGATAAATATTTGGGAATTTGTGTTTTTATCTCATCTTTTATGCTCAATAGTTTTTGCTTGGTTCATTTGTTGAACTTTGTTGAAAAAATCTTGTGTTGATTTGATTCTCTGATATAGTTTGGACAACAAATGTGTTTTGTCACACCTTGTATGCCTTCTTGAATATTTTGGTGTTTTGTCCAAATTATATCTTTGTTGGTTCTTGAAAGTCTCGTGCATGCATGTTTACTAAATGTATATCTTATATCATGTTTTGCTTTCTTTGATCCCATATATAGGGTATACTCCATCAAATCCTTAAACGGCTATGATGTGCATGAAATTCAAATTTCATCTCTAAATATGCACACATTTTTATGGAGTATGTCCTATGTGTTGTGGTTAGTCTAACCACTTTGGACCCAATAAGTTTGGGGACCAAGATGTACTTGAATGTTGTTTTAAGTACATTGGAGATGCAATGGATGCTTGTCTTATCTATAAGGAAGGTGTTGTCACCACATTATAATTGGAGCCAAGCTAGGATGATCGAAGAATTCTTATCTACTACATCATACCATTGCTATCTCGGTAACAAGTATCTTATTCATGTGTACTATTCTTCCATCCAATCTCTCATAGGTTGCATCTTGGCATGAATTTATTTGTTTGTAAATGTTGCGGTTCTTGCAAGGATCTTTGAAAGATTTTTCTATCCTTATTGCTTATGTGAGTAATTTGAGATGATGCATATAATGGGGAGTATATAAAATCATGCTCATGATTCACCAATCCCAAATATGCCTTCTGGCTATTTATTGCATATAAATTCCTCAAGGTACTCTCATGTGCAATATTGTTGAAATTGCATTGAATCCTTCCTTTTTGATACTTGTTACCTTTCTCAAAATATCCCAACTAGCATTAGTTCCCTTAGTGTTAGTTGTGATGTTTTTGAGGTTTTTCTTTTTCTTTGGTGAAGTTCTTTGATATACCATAAGAGAAAATAGAGCCATGGGCTATATATGCACTTAAGAAAAAAATATCCTTTTTGGTATATCTTATGACTTCCTCTTGGATATCATGTATTCTTTTTTTCCCTCTTATGTGTGGATGTTTCCTTGTGGATTATTCTCATGTTTTTCCCACTTAGAAACTTATATACACAAGAGTGTTAATCTCTTGCCTTGATATCCTCGCCTTTTGCCAACCATACCACTTATTCACTTAGTTTTTAATGGTTTTGGTAAGGTCTTGATTTGTGAGTGCTCGGTCTACTTTTATTGCATCTTCACACACTCATATCTCATATTTGGTTTATTTTGGACTTAAGCTTGTCTTGACAAGTGTATTGATTTATATCTATACTCCTTGTATCTTGGTTATGTTCTAAATGATATATAGGGAGTGAGGATTCCATGTTTGTGCATATTGTATTCAAATAAAACAACTATTTTATGCACGAACCTTGGGGAGCTTCCTTATTTCATTTAGAGCACTATTTGTCCATTTGATTATTTGGATCTTTTGATTGCTTGCTTCATCCATTGAAGTTTCTTCACCTTGCTTTTAGCAATATTTGATCCTCAATATAGTTAATTTCCTCCAAGTATTCGTCATTGGATATGTGCATATGATTTCACTCATATTATGAGAAATGCACACCTTGGGAGGAACTTGAACTATATTGGCCTTCTAACTTTGTCATCCATTTTGGCACTTGTTGTCAATGGGGGAGAAGTTTAGAGGGTTTTAAGGGAAATGGTTTTCTACTTAAGATTGGTTTGTTCTTAAGTGTTTGCCTTTCATGCATTTCATCTTTATTATGTATTGCATGGTTGAATATATAGTGGAAACACTCCCAAAGGTTATGCTTGACAATGTATGCAATGAAATTCAAGTTCATCACAGGTGCATATATTGTGGGGGAGTTTGCTCTATATATGTTGGTTCTACTCACATTTCTTGCATTAGTTGTAGTTTGTGTGAGTAGAATCGGTTTTGATATGGGCTAGTATCTTTGTGTTGCTTAACCATATCAAATAAAACCTCTTGTATACAACTTATTTTCGGATAAGTTGCGTACTTGTTTATAATATTAATTATATACACCCTCTTGTT
This sequence comes from Avena insularis, assembly GCA_023614405.1. Classification (NCBI taxonomy): domain Eukaryota; kingdom Viridiplantae; phylum Streptophyta; class Magnoliopsida; order Poales; family Poaceae; genus Avena; species Avena insularis. Next base: position 207,160,978 of record CM042694.1, read on the forward strand.
GTGATTGTCATCAATTACCAAAATGGGGGAGATTGAAAGGGTAATTGCCCATATGTGTGGTTTTGGTGATTAATGACAATCCCTATGGACTAATGTTTTCATTGAGTTTTATGTGAAGGAATATTCCATAGGTCATGCTTGTAGTCCATATGTTGGATTCAAGTATGGATGCCATGAAGATAAAGATATACCTTGAGTTTTGGCATCAAGATCATCAAATTGAAGAGAAGAATATGATATGATCAAGATCTTGAGAGTGTGATCTCAATAGAAGAATTCAAGTTATGGCTCTAAGTCAGTGTCATGATAGCCTCATTAGTTGAGCTATGGTTGACCAAGATTTAGAGCATGTAATCAAATGAAGAATTCTTTATGTACCTCAATATATTGATATGGAGCATGAGAAGATACTTGGTTGACCAATACAAATAGTGAAGAGTGATTTCAAGTTGGTCAACACATGAAGCATAAAGAATGTACCACATGGATCTTGTGGTATGGTAAGCCTTGTCATTTATGCATCATGAACTAACCCATTATATATGTGCCTTTGCGTTTTCCATATGGGATAGGTATCTTTCCATGAGAATGCTTCAAAAGTGAAGATCTCATATAGCCCATGAGAGGATAACATCAAGTGGTGATCGTCATCAAAGTTTGAGCAGGGCAAGTTCAAAATAAGCAACTCGAGAAGATCATTTGCTTGAAGCTTGCCATCCATATTGGTGATAATGGGCATGTGAAGATGTGTCTTAATGAAGCTATCCCATAGTGGTGTATGGGGGAGCAAATTACGAGTCTTCACGAAGCAACAATGATCAAGTGATGCATTCCGGCTTGGATGGAGCTTGAAGCGTTGTCATCAAGATCAAGCGGGATGCGCAAGGCAAAGGTATGGCCTTGCTAGGTTTTCCTTTTACCGGTCTCAAGGTGGTTGTTGGGAGACCGGGTTATAGGATAGATAGCCGCACTATCAAGAGGGGCTTTCGGTTGGGTAACTTGATCACATTGTCTTAGGGAGCTCAATCCTTTGCATACTTTGCATCTTCCTATTTTGTTGCTTCTTGGTATTTTCTCTATGTGAGGTTATTGAGCTTGTTGCTATCTCTTCAACAAGCCCAAGTTCATCGAAAACGGAATTCGTATGCATCTTATATGGCGTTTTCGAGTTTAAAGGTTTTACCGGTTCTTATTATAGGGAGGCTCCATACCTTTCCTCATTTGGTTCTATCTTCCTTTGTTGGACAATGATGTTTTCATGCATCATATTTTAGAGCTTGTTGTCCTCGTCAAAACAAGCCCAAGATCATCGAAATCGGAGTCCGGATGCAAAAGTTATTGCGTTTTTCATGAAGTCAGTTTCATCCCGGTTGTGGATCCGGTTCAAGCGAGCCCCACACCGGACGGTCCGGTTCCAGCTCCGGTAGACCGGATCTCAGACCGGATTTTCCGGTTTTCGCAACCGAGCCTATTCCGGTTGGCAAACAGAGGTATTTCGGTTTGTAGGTCGGTCCTCCGGCCTAGGGACCGAGTTTCCCGGTTCTAGGGCCGGTCCAACCGACTTTGGAACGGAGTTTTCGCTGTTTTCTCTCCAACGGCCATATTTGCTTTCCCCTATAAAAGGGGGTTCTTCCCCCAACGTTTTTGGAAGTTCTTGACCGCGAAATTGACCTCCATTGTTGATCCTCTTGAGCTTGCTTCCTCTCCCTTTCCTCCTATGATTCTTGCATCTTTTTGAGGGCTTTGGAATAGGAGATCTAGATCTACAATCCCCACCAATCAATTCCTCCTCTAAGTGAGGGGAACCCATTGGATCTAGATCTTGGAGTCATTGGTTGACTTCCACCATTGTTCTTCCTCTCTAATTCCTCCCTAGCACTTGTTGCTTTGGTGGGATTTGAGAGTGAAGGATTTGAACACCCTTGGTGTTCTTGCTTTGCATTCTTGCATAAGTGTTGAGCTCTCCATTACGATTTGTTCGAGTGAGAGACCATGAGCTTGTTGCTCTTGGAGGGTGACCTCCTAGTTGGCTTGGCGGTTGGTGCCGCGGTGTCCTCTTCATGGAAGATTGTGAAGAGACCCGGGCTTCTCCTTCGTGGAGCTTGTGAAGTGGTTGTGGAGCTTGCCATCTCCGGAGTGGAGGAAAAGCTAGCCATAAGGAAAGGGCCTATTCCTTCGTGGGATAGACTCAAAGAAGAAGGTGAGCCTTCGTGGCGTTGGGAAATCCTTCGTGGAATCCCACACCTCTCCAACGTGACGTACCTTACTTGTAAGGGAACACAGGAATACATCTTCGTCTCCGCGTGCCTCGGTTATCTCTATACCCGAGCTTACTTTCCTTGTGATAGCCATCGAGCTTGAAGTACTTATATCTTGCTTATCACTTGTGGTATATTTATCTTGTGCTATCTTGCTTAGCTTATCTTGTTGTTGGTGCACTTAGTTGAGCCTAGTGTATTTAGGTTTTGTGCTTGTAAAATAAACGTTAGTTTAATTCCGCATTCTATCAAGCCAAAACCGTAATAGTTTTGAAATTGCCTATTCACCCACCCTCTAGGCGACATCTCTATCCTTTTAGTGTAGCTTGCATGAACTTATTAGTCTATTGCAAAATGTTGCTAATGACTCCTCTTTTAATGTTCATCAAGCAGGATTTGGATCATACATAGCTAATTATGTCATTAAAGAAAAGATAAAAAAGATATAATAATAAAGCTATGGTACAATCTAAGATTGAGGATGCTTGAATCTCCAAGATACTAGTTACTATTGGCACATAAACACAACGTGCTATATTAGATCTAAGATCTAGTGATTTATGTATTATCAAAAGAATTATATGAATTGCTTGATCTTAAAAATGAAAAAAATGCAATATAGATCTTTTACTTACTAATGATTCTACCAAAAATTGTTTAGGTAGAGTTAATGATGTTATGGTTGAATTACACATGACATTTGTTCCGGTTTCATTGACATGGATATGGGGAGTAAAACCTCTAGTCATATTATATTAGGAAGACCTTTTCTTAGAACTACAAGGGCTATCATTGATTTAAAAGAATGTAATGTAAAGCTTTTGTTCCCTCATAAGAAGTGCATGGAACACTTCCCGAGAAAGAAGAAAGTGGCACGAATATACAAGTGTCCACATGATATTTGCCCCTCTTACATAAATTAATAAGCGCAACTATATGGCTATAAAAAAAGCACCTTTCGGGAGTAAATCTAGTTGTTTTTCTTTTGGTTTTTATTTTTGCACTCTTGTTGTTGCAAGAGAGTTTTATTTTGGTTTTCTTTCTGAAGTTTTCAATAAAGCACCAAGTTTTACCCATTTGGATATTGTAAAGTTGACTAAACTATTTGGACTTGCATATTCCTACACACTTTTGTTCACGAAAAGATTTTTCTGATATTTTTTGTAACTTTGATTGAGCTCAAATCTACACTTGAAGTTACAAATTTGCATCCTATGTACGCACAAAAATCAACAAAAATTCTTGACATCCTAAGTGGGCAAAAAAATACGTTTTGTTGTTGCTGCTATTTTTCATGATAGATTTTGTCTTTTATTGCTGAAGTCATTATTTTGAGTTTCAACTTGATTCTTTCTTAGAATTTTGATATTCTGTGAATGTTGGCAACTAAATATACTATCTTGACATTTCAAAACAAAATTTATTTGGAGGTTTTTATAGAAGCTTGCATGTTATCTTTGTATCCACTAATGTCACACCCCCATAGAAAAGAAATGGAAAAGTGTTTTGTGTTTAAGTTTTTTCACAAGGAAGGAAGGACCAACAAACAAGAATTCATTCAAGAAATGACAAAAAACATAATTTTGGGTATACCCATAACACTCCACTGGACCAACCAAAATATCATTTGCACACCTTTTAACTTTGTTTATTGGGCACCATTCTACTTTTGCATAAAATTGAAGCGTCAGTATCTAGTTTTATGTTTTTCTTTGCATTTTTACCTTTGGAATAAAAATGCCACCATGTGAAGATGTGGTTAATGAATATGAATGAGCTACTAGAATAAAATTACAGTTAATATGGATGCTAATAAAGAAAGTGGAAAAGGGAATAAAAGTTGCATTACACGTTATGCATGTTGCCACACATTGTTATTTGCTTTATTTCTTTGAATGAGTGACATTTTTCAAGCATCTTATTTAGTGCTAGTTGTTACTACATAGATGTTTAACTTTATGTTGATATTGTCTATTAGGAAATGATTAGTACTATGGACACTTTTGCATGCTTGTAGATGGTCAACTATCTCCCTCTTGCTAGCCTAGTAGTTAAAACAAGCAAAGAATTGTGCCTATTAAACAAAGTTATTCGAGCAGTGTCCACCATCTACCTATATAGTAAATTCTACTCCAAGTACATTTTCATGTGTGGGTTTTATTTAGTTTCCAAATGGTATTGTTTATGGTTATGGTTAACATAGAGAAGTTGGTGTGGGGTGACCACTAACTCATAAGGCATAAGCACACTTGCACTATAATAAAATATGCACAAACCCTCCGAGCAAGGGTGCTACCGCTAAGAAAAAAGCACAAAACCTTCCTCATTTTCTTCATCTTCCAAGCTTATGTTTTATCATATTCTTCCTGCAAAATATTAGTACTTTCCATGACAACAAGAGTTCTTTCTTTATATTTAATAACATAAGCATTATTACTGAATTCTTCTATGCAAATTTGGTGGGTAAGAGCCATGTGACACTTCATTCTACGAGCCATTTGACTAGTTTCAAGTTCTTCATTTATAAGAGAGTATATCTCATGGGCTACAATATAAGAAATATATTTCTCAACTTGTTCTAAATCATGGCATGAAGGTCTACACTTTTGATAAGAAGAAACTATAGGATCACTATTATGGTTAAATTGATAGTGAGAGTGTTTATAGACTTATATAGTGCAACAAGTTACATCATGTAGTTCACAAAAATCAATAGCCATACTGTTGAGATGTTTAAGCAATCCATCCATTCTTTTTCCCTCTTTAGTTGCTCGATATTCATAGTAATTGTCAAAAAAATATCAATATCTTCCTCCATGGTTTAGCATACATATGAAAAGCCAAACTTAATTTTTACAGATTTTTGTGTATATTTGGAATCATAAAACAAGACTAAAAGAAAACAAACAAAAGGAACAAATAAAAGACAAAAAACTAGACAAAAGAAAATTGCTTTGTAATTATAAAGGAGAAGAAAAGCTCATTTGGTGCAACCTCCCCAAGCTTAGGTGTTTCCAAAAAGTTGGTGATGATGGCGCCAGAAAATTTGCTCACTCCAAACTTGATGACCATGGTGCCAGAAAATGTTCTAGTTGTTGTGGTGAAGTCCACTCCTATGAGATGCTCTTGCAATTCTCCGGCAATGGTGCTAGAAAATGTTCTATGTCATAGGAATTTAATCACACTGCAACCACTATGAGATGCTCTTTCAACTCCCGGGCAATGGTGCCAAAAAATGTTCTTGATGGCAACAAATCCATTTGTACCAACTCGTTAGGACTCTAAGTGCAGAGTGTTGTAGTAAATGTATTTTCCCCACAAGGGTGACTCGAGGGTTTATATTAAACTCTCGGGGAATTGGCTTATATTTATATTTTTCTTCTCCTCTTCAAGCAACCTACAAAACAAAGTTTTTGCCTTGTGTCCCCAACTCCACCATGCGGTTGTCAAGAACAAGGTTCGTATTAGTAAAACTAAAATAAACTTGTAAATAAATAAAGTAAAACAATCTATAACTAGGCAAGTAAAGTAAAACAATAATAGAAAGGTGTTTTTGTGTTTACTAGTAGTGAATGTATTTTTGTATATTCAAAATAATAATTGCAGAATATATAAGTGATGATAATGGTATTGGAAATTTCTTTCTTATGATAAAAGTTCATGTATGCATTTTACATGCATCAGGTTCCTAGTGCATTGATTCCACTAGCTCTGTATTGTGACTACACATGTGACATTTCCCTTGCATAGGAGCCACAGTCGCACAAGAACACCAAGAATATCAAGTGCCACTTTCACAAAATACGTGAGCATGTCTAAGTAGGAGACATAGAGATTTGAAAAGTACATATAAACCTAAACGTCACAAACCCGTTGACTAAACCTCTTCCACGAGCAAAACACGATCATCATCAAGACATCATGTGCTAGATCTTTACCGATGTAAACTAGATTGTTGACTCTAGTGCAAGTGAGAGACTGTTGGGAATATGCCCAAGAGGCAATAATAAAGTTGTTATTATTATATTCAATTTTCATGATAAGTGTTTATTCTCTATGCTATAATTATATGAACCGGAGACTAAATACATGTGTGGATATATAAACAATAGAGTGTCCCTAGTAAGCCTCTTCTGACTAATTCGTTAGTCAAGTGATGGTTAAGGTTTCCTAACCATGGACATGTAATGCACTTGATAACGAGAGCATATCATTAGGAAATGATGTGATGGACAGACCCAATAATAAGCATGGCCATTGATCATTGCTATCACTTTTGTATATATCAGGTATCGTTTCATCAGATCATGAGATTGTGTTACTCCCTAGTACTAGAGGAATACTTTGTGGACATCAAACGTCACTCAGTAATATGGTGATTATAAAGATGGTTTTCAAGCATCTCCGATGGCGCTTGTTGAGTCGCATGAATCAAGAATGGGATTTGTTCCTCCAAGTGATAGAGAGATATCTTTGGGCCCCCTCAATAGTGTAGCATCCTAAAGTTTGCAAGCATGTGACTAATGTGTTTAGTCAGGGGATCCTACACCACAGAACGAGTAAAAAGAACTTTCGAGTAATGAGATTAAACTAGGTATGGCGATACCGACTATCGAATCTCGAGCAAGTAATATATAACTAGACAAAGGGAATTGAATACCGAATTGATTGAATCCTCGACATCATGGTTCAACCTATAAAAGAACTTCATTGAATATGTGGGAACCAATATGGACATTCCTGGTCTCGCTACTGGTTATTGATTGGAGAGGTGTCTCAATCATGTCTACGTGTTCTCGATAATAGATAGTGTAATTGAATGGTAATTCCGAGTTTCATTTTGGGATCCTAGACATCATGAGGAGTTTCAGAATAGTTCGGATATGGTTAAAATCTATATGGATGGTAGGTTTTGGTTCCGGGAATTATTCAGGATGATTTTGGAATTGTTCTAGATGCTTCTAGAATGTTTCGGAAGGTTTCAAAAGATGTTCCACCTATCCAGAAGGGGGAATGGGCCAAACTGGGGGCACCCTGGCCTACATGGTGAAAAGACATTTACTGTCCTAATCTATTTTGGTGTTCGTTAACAACATAAGGATCATTTCACTGAGTGTTGATGTCTACATGTCAATCTAATGAAAAGAGAAAATGCCATATCATAGTGGGAAAATCCCTGAATAAAGCTGATGTTTCCTGAAGAATTCAGACTAGAGTCTCTGGTGTGGAAACACCGAAGTCTCCGGCGTGGCCTGGAGTTTCCCCACAAGTCTCCGGTGTGAGGTCAAGAAGATGTCCAGGGTCATTCTGTATGGGGGTCCGGAGATAGACCGAATGTTGGCTGGAATCTCCGCAGTGATATCTCAGACTAGAGTTTTCGGTGTGGAAACACCAGAGTCTCCGATGTCCCTAGTCCGGAGTTCCTGCCAAAGTCCCCGTAATGAGCCACAAGACCAGGCCGAGGTCATTCGGTATGGTGGTTCGGAGATGGACCGGAGATGGCCCGAAGTTTCCGGGGTAGACCAGAGTCTCCAGTCTGCAGACCGAAATCTCTGGTGTGGAAGTTCTCCAACGGGCAGAAAACGGCCAGCAGCAGTGGAGTCTATAAATAGAGGACCTCATCTTCTAACTCCAGCTGCTCGTTCCAGAAAAGAAAAGCATCACCATTAGATCCACCAAAACTCCACGATCTCTTCGTCCAACCACCCAAAGTCGCTGATCTTTGGGGAATCGAAGGAGGAGGCCTTGATCTACAGCTTCACCAAGAGATCTTCATTTCCCCCTCATTCACTTGAGGGCCCCTTGCTCTAGGTTTTCATTGGAAACACTAGGCCTTGTTTTGGTTCTTACAAGCTTGTCTTTGATTGTTATGACAACTTGCTTGGATTCGAGATCCTCCAATTAAGTTGTGGATGTGTGCCTCGAACTTGTTGTAAGGGCATCGGCTATCACCTTGAAGGTTGCCGATATAGTGGAAGCGTGAATCGACCCCGTTGGGGTGAGGTTCACCGGAGAACAAGGGAGGCCTCTCGTGGCGTTGGTGGTTTGATACCACCCCCTCTCCAAACGCATACGTACTTCCCCTCAAAAGGAAGGAATTGCGGGAAATAATCCTTGTCTCCACGTGCTTCATTTCGGTTACTTCTATCCTTTACTGCACCTTACTTGTATCTTGTTCTTACTTAGTTAGTTCTGCTAGTGAGGCATATAGGTAAATTCACCTTAGTTGCATATCTAGAGAATTTACCTTTTGTGTCAAACCCTAACTTGAAAAAGAGTAAAATTTGAATTAGCACCTATTCACCCCCCCTCTAGGTGCCCATAGGATCCTTTCAATTGGTATCAGAGCCTCAACTCTTTATTCAGGCTTAACCGCCTAAGAGAATATGGGTAACTCAGATGAAGGTGGAGAGGGTGAGGCTAGCACTTCGGTGACCATGATAGATCTCAATAAGTTTGAAACAAGCTTGAGCTCTACCTTGGACAATGAAATCCAATAGTTGCGCCAACTTGATGAGCAACTTGTTAAGGAAAAGTCAGCCGCACCACCTCACTCTCAAGAGGAAACACCTCCTAACCCTAAGGAAAATGCTCTGGCTAAGCCAATGGTTGAAGTACTTGGGGATGAACATAATTCCACCAACTCCACCACCCAAAAGGGTGATGGGAAGGAAGAGCACCATGCGGTTCCTGGATGGTACTCTCCCGATCCTCCAATCCCTCATCCCCATATAATTAATAGAGGTGACCCACCTAAGTTAGCTGCACATACTTTTTATCAATGGCAAGTTTTGATGAAATCTCATGTGCGCAGCTCTTGCATTGACTTGTGGAACATCATTGAAGAAGGACTCAAAATTAAGGATCCAACCAACTTGACAAGAAGAGAAGCGGTCAATAGTCAACTCAATGCCACCGCCTTGCACACGATTCAACTTGGGGTGGGACTAAAGTATTTTCCCCACATTGAGCACTTCAATACCGCCAAGGAAGCTTGGGATGCTCTCATTGATTTGTTTGTTGGAAATGAGAGCATGAGAAGAAATATATATGATGCATTGAGCAATGAAGCTGAGGGCTTCTTTATGAAGGGTGGTGAGGATCATGAAGATATGTATCGAAGACTCAAATCCACTACCACCGCCTTCAGAAATGTTGGTGCCTCTCATATTAATGATGCTTGGATAAAGAGGAAGTATGTGAGTGCGCTCATGCCCTTCGAGCCCACTGACTTGAAGAGTCTTCAAGGAAGACACAACTACCATCTCATGACCTCAAATTAAGTTATGCAAGAGATGTCTGCCTTCAAGGTTGCTGCCAAGAATGCCAAAGATGTCGGGGCTCGTGCCATTGGAATGAGTAGTGGTGCCAATCTTGTGTTGAAGGCCAAAGTTGTGGAGTATGAAGAAGAAGAAGTAAGTGATGATGCACTCTCTATGAGCCACCCCGAAGATGTCAATGTGTCTCATGGTGAATACATGGCCTTCTATGCGAGAAAATTTTGGAAAGATCCCACCAAGGCCAAGATGGAGATGCAACGAAGAAGCAACCTAAGTGGTAGAAAAGAAAATGCTTCAAGACTGAGAACTTGCTTCAACTGTGGTGACCGCTATCATTTTGTTGCTGGATGTCCATATGAGAAGAGAGAAGATAATGGTGGTGCACTCATATTGAAAAAAAATCCAAAGGCCCCCTTCAAGAAGCCTTTTAACAAAAAGAATGCCACCAACAAGAAGTCTGGTGACATTACATTCATAGCACATGAAGAGTTCTCTTCTGATGATGAGGAGGAAGAAGAATAAGAACCAACAAATGGTGTGGCTGCCATTGCCACTACCTCTACATCCACCTTCTTCCTCTTTGATTCCCCAAATGAGAACATCTCCAACAAGAACGTCACTTGCCTTATGGCAAGAGCATCGGAGGTATCATCATCTCTCTCCACCCTATTATCAATGATGATTTGAATGATGATATAACTCTTGAGGTGAAGGAGGAATTAGTTGCTTTCGATGCTTATATTACTAACTTGCAAGGGGAGCACAAGAAGCATTTTGTAAATCTCTTGAACCAACTTGCTCACACACAAGAGCTCCTTGATGAGAGATGTAAACTTTAGAGAGAGCATCTTCTTGAGATGGATGCTCTAACTAATGCTCTATAAGAGTAACAAGAGACTAGGGTGTCTCTTGAAGAAAAACTTGAAGGCCTTGATGAGGCAAATGATCTAATTATTGCTAAAGTCATTAAGGAACATGATCATGCCATTGCTAAGTACAAAAAGGCTAAAATGGACAAGATTGAGTTTGGTGTTGTTTATGACAAACTTGCCGAGGATTTTGAGAGGCTTAACAAGACTCACAAGGTCTTGGAAAGTGAACTCTTAACTCTCACAAAGTCTCGTTAACAACTTCAAACTCAATTGACTAATGTTGCTTCACCTAATATTTCCATTCCCTCTACTAGTACGAACATCCTTGAAGAAAATGCTAGGTTGAAGGGGGAGCTTGCAAAGACAACCTTCCCCAAAGGTCACAAGTCTCTTGATGACCTTTTGAGTAAGCAAAGGCCAAACAATGAGAAAAGAGGTCTTGGCTATGTATCCAAAGCCAAGAATAAGAAAAACAAGAAGAAGAAGGCCAAGCCCACATAAGAAAAATACAAGATCATTATGGGTAGTAATACCCCGTGGCAAAACTATGTCACAAGATGACTTTGCTGGAAGTGCTAACCCTCACTATGTCTTAATACGTAATTCTTATGGTGATGTTTATGCACAATATGTTGGTCCATTTGATGGTTATATTGCGGTTTATTTGGGTTCCAAAGACCCTTGTAACTAGCAAAATAGGACCCATTGAAAAATGGTTACCTAAAAACTAGCTTGATCTTTTGTAGAACTATGCATCCGGAGGGTCAAAGTGGGTGCTTGATAGTGGTTGCACAAGTCATATGACCGTAAGCAAGGCAATAATGATAGAGATAAGGGCAAATTAGGATCATATAACCGTCACATATGCCGATAAGTAAAAATCTCAGGTAATGGGTCTTGGCAAAGTTGTGGTTGCACACAATGTTACTCTCGTGGACATCATGCTTGTTGAGACTCTTGGCTATAATTTACTTTTAGTTTGTGCCCTTGGCAAGATGGGTTTTGTTGTCTTTATTGATGGTTCTCTTGTGGAGCAAGACTCTAAAGGTCGCTTTTGTTGGGTACATCGAAAATGACTTGTATGTGGTGGACTTTTCAGGGAAAACCACTACAAGTGTCATGTGCTTATTCGGAAAGGCCGATGTGGGATGGTTATGGCATCACCGACTGACCCATGTCAATATGAGAACTTTGCGAAACCTCCACAAGGGTGGCCATATTGTGGGACTAAAGGACAATGTTTGTTTTGCCAATGATCATGTTTGCAGGGCTTGTGTTGAAGGAAAGATGCATGATTCTCCCCACAAGCCAAATAAAATTATAAAGTCGAAGAGGATCTTGGAGCTCCTTCATGTGGATCTCGTTGGTCCTCCATCTCATGCTAGCCTTGGTGGGAAGAAATATTGTTTGGTGATTATTGATGACTACTCAAGATATTCTTGGGTATACTTCTTCAAGTTGAAGAGTGAGACCCAACAATACTTCATCGACTTCATCAGTATGGTTCAACATCAATACAATGTGCCCATGCTAACAATAAGAAGTGACAATGGCACCGAGTTCAAGAACTATACTCTAAATGATTTTCTTAGTGATGGGGGATAAAACATCAATATTCCGCTACATATACCCCTCAACAAAATGGTGTAGCTGAGAGGAAGAACCGGACATTAATGGATATGGAAAGATCCATGTTGGCGGAGTTTAAGTCTCCATACAATTTCTGGGCGGAGGCAATCTCCCCCGCATGCCATGCATCTAACCGGCTCTACCTCCGTAGAGAGTTGATCAAGACGCCATATGAAATACTTACCGGTAACAAGCCCAACATTTCATACTTCCAGGTGTTTGGTTGTAAGTGTTTCTATCTCATAAAAGGTGTTCGTTTGTCCAAATTTGATTCCAAAGCTTTAGAGGGTATTTTTGTTGGCTATGGTCTCGATTCCCACCCTTATAGAATCTATGATAGAATCTTGTAGTGTGGTTTTAGAAGAATATGATGTACCCCAAGCGGAGCATGTTGATGTTTGTGATGTAGATGATGAAATACCTCAAGATGCCAGAAGAAGAATGGGTGCGGGATTCATCTGCCCCGTTGAGGAACCCCTTGTGGCAGATAGAGAAGAACTATGCTCTACTCAAGTGGAGCCCTCATCTTCACTACTTCAACAAGCTCCTAGCATTGAGGAAAATGATGACCCAAGCCAAAGACAAGCTGAGAACCCTCACCATGTTGATCAGGCTGAAAGTTCCAGGCCATATTGTCTGGTCTCTCCACTGACTAGATTGTCTACCCCACGCAGTCAGTTGCACAAGGCAGATTTATTCAGTCATTTGCAAGATCATCTCGAAGCCCTTCAAGTAGCATGACCGATCAAGACCAAGATCAACTTGTACCTCATGTTGATGAAGTTGAACCCATTGTTGATCAAGGTCAAACTGATGGTCAGTACGAGGACCAAAATGATGAAGAGACCCCCACAAGAAACAACAAGGAGATCGAAACTCGTCACAAAGCTAGAGTGGACACAATGTTAGAAAGAAGAGAACACACTCTTGAGAATGTTCTTGGTGATCTAAGGAGTGGAATGTCCACTCGAGCCTAATTGAAGCATTTTGGTGAGCATCGAGCTCATACATCCATGGTAGAGCCAAAGAAAGTGTGGGAAGCTCTTGAAGATTCAGATTGGCTAGAAGCAATGCACAAAGAGCTCAACAACTTCGAGAGAAACAAAGTTTGAAGTTAGTAGGAAAGCCCAAGGAGTGCTGCAATGTTATTGGCAGTAAATGGATATTCAAGAACAGGCAAGATGAACATGGAATTGTTGTGAGGAACAAGGCAAGATTCGTAGCTCAAGGGTTTTCTCAAATTGAAGGCATTGATTATGGAGAGACCTATGCTCCCGTGGCTCGCCTTGAGTCCATCCATATCCTTATTACATATGCTGCACATCATAATTTTAAGTTACAACAAATGGATGTGGAAAGTGCTTTTGTAAATGGTCCTTTGCATGAGTTGGTTTATGTAAAGCAACCACCGGTTTCGAAAATCCCAACTTCCCAAATCATTTCTACAAACTTGATAAGGCGCTCTATGGACTTAAACAAGCTCCATGTACTTGGTATGAGCACCTTAGAGAGTTGTTGTTAGACCATGGATTTGAGATTGGGAAAATTGATCCCACTCTCTTTACTAAGAAGGTTAACGGGGAGCTTTTCATTTGCCAAATACATGTTGATGATATTATCTTTATCTCATCTAACAAAACTTTTAATGATGAATTCTCAAAGCTTATGACTGACAGGTTTAGGATGTCTATGATGGGAGAGTTGAGGGTATTCCTTGGTTTTGAGATCAAGCAAATAAGAGGAGGAACCTTTTTCAATCAAGCCAAATATACCCAAGACATGCTCAAGAGGTTCAACATGAAAGAACTAAATGGAGCTCCTACTCCCATGGAAACTAAGACTCATCTTGAGCTAAACCCAAATGGTAAAGATGTTGATCAAAAGGTATACCGATCCATGATTGGTTCTTTGCTTTACCTATGTGCATCTAGACCCGATATTGTGTTAAGTGTAGGAGTATGTGCAGGATATCAAGCGTCTCCTAAAGAAAGCCACTTGATGGCGGTCAAAAGAATCTTTCATTATTTGGTTCATACCCCAAACTATGGTGTATGGTATCCTAGGGGCTCAACTTTCTCTCTTTGTTGATACACTGATTCGGATTGGGCTGGTGATAAGGATGATAGAAAATCAACCTCCAGGGCTTGCAAATTCCTTGGTAGGTCCTTGGTGTGTTGGTCTTCTAAGAAGCAAAACTGTATATCTCTCTCCACCACTGAGGCTGAGTATGTGGCTGCTGCTAGTGCATGCACCCAATTGTTATGGATGAGGCAAACTTGAAAGGAATATGGTGTCCATTGTGACAAAGTGCCACTTTTATGTGACAATGAAATTTCTATCAAGATTGCCTACAATCTGGTGGATCATACAAGGACAAAGCATATTGAGATCCGTCATCATTTCATTAGAGATCATGTTTCCCAAGGAGATATTGAGCTATCTTGTGTCAAGCAAAGACCAACTTGTAGATATTTTCACGAAGCCACTTGATGAAGCAAGTTTTTGCTATTTGAGGAATGAGCTAAATATCGTAACTTCAAGAAGTTTGACTTGATCATCTTGCATACTGACCTATTACTTGATCATTATGTGGTTTAGGTGCAGGCATGGACATAGGGGGAGTGCGGTCCTAATCCATTGGGCTATCCCTCTCCCCATAATGCCAAAATTAAGAAAATCAATTATCTTAGTATCATTTTTATGATATAAAAGCTTCATTGATGAGTAGTGGCTATGAACCCAAGGATAATTCTTCGTGGTGTCTGATGTCTACGCACACTTCTATTCTTGTAGACAGTGTTGGGCCTCCAAGTGCAGAGGTTTGTAGAACAACAGCAAGTTTCCCTTAAGTGGGTCACCCAAGGTTTATCGAACTCAGGAAGGAAGTGGTCAAAGGTATCCCTCTCAAGCAACCCTGCAATCAAGATACAAGAAGTCTCTTGTGTCCCCAGCACACCCAATACACTTGTCAGGTGTATAGGTGCACTAGTTCGGCGAAGAGATAGTGAAATACAAGTAATATGGATGATTATAATTGGTAATTGCAATCTGAAATAAGAGTGATAGCAAGCAAACATGTATTAGGACTGATTGTAAACGGTGTTTCAATGCTTAGAGACAAGGCCTAGGGATCATACTTTCACTAGTGGGCACTCTCATATAAATGTCTTCTCTTCATGATGCTACCCTGAACTACTCTCCGGTTGGACGATGTAGGGCTATAACAACACACCTTAAAGTTCGCATTCCCCATCTAGATAACCCCTCACTATCACCTTGAGCGCTAGATGGTTCCAACAAACACCACAATCTCATAGAGACATCCAACTCAAATTATACTCATGATAAGTATTTATGTAACCTTAGCCAAAGTGCCATACGGTGTGCACACTATCAACTTCACACACGTGGGGATAAGCAAAGATTAATTAAAGCACTTGAGTAGAAGAATAGATCTATAGATTACAAAGCTCATGATCTCAATAAGATCATGCATAGAGAGAGAGATGAACACTTAGATACTTGTAGAGCCCTTAACCTCGAGAGAGAACTACTCCCCCTCATCATGGGAGTCAGCAACAGCGATGGAGATCATGGTGGAGTCGATGGAGATAGATCCGAGGACACTTCCCCGTCCCGGCAGTGTGTCGGAATAGAGACTTATGTCCCCTGAATCTCTTCTTTGGTGGCGGCGGCGCTGCAGAACTTTTCGTGGAATTCTGATATGGTCCTTAGGGTTTTCGTCCCGGGAGGATTTTATAGGCGAAAGGGCAAGGTCGGTGGAGCACCAGGGGGCCCACACCCCCCGGTGGTGTGCCCCGGTGTGACCACCAGTGTGTGGCCAGCAGTGCCACGCCGTCTCCCCTCTAGACACCGTGTTGCTTCGGGTAAAATATTGACTTTGGCTTTTGTCCAGTCCAATTCCGAGAATATTTCCTTACTAGCTTTTCTGAAACCAAAAACAGCAGAAAACAGACAACTAGCACTGTGGCATCTTGTTAATAGGTTAGTTCCAGAAAATGTATAAAAATACCTAAAACATAAGAAAGTAGATATTAAACAAGCATGGAACATCAAAAATTATAGATACGTTTACAACGTATCAACATCCCCAAGCTTAACTCCTTCTCGTCCTCGAGTAGGTAAGTGATAAAAAAGAACAATTTTTGAGGTGACATGCACCATCACAATCTTGATCAAGGTATTTGTAAAATATTGATAGCTGGGATCATAGTACTCTAACATAGACATGAAAGATATAGTTCTAACAATAAGACATAGCAACTATGTTGTAACATGAAAAGGTATAAACAAAAGATTCATGAATAATAATGCTTTGAAAGACGTTTTTTTGTTTCACATATAGAAAACATAATGAGAATGGTATTCAGCTTGTCCCTCATGGTGTAGCAAAACATAAATGCATAGTACACCTTCAAAGTTCATAAGGGTGACTAGATACAAATTGTTTAAGAACAAGCAATATCAAAGTTATGAATCAATCAACAAGTTTTGGGACAATGCACATTAAACTAAGAATGACCACTATGCTCTCTCAATAGGTGCATAAAGATAGAAGATGGAGAGTCAACATAAAAGTAAAAGAAATGCCCTTCATAGAAGGAAGCAGAGATTCAAGTCTCATAAAGAGCTTCCAAAAGTTATGGTACTTATTAGCTTTCATCTCTCATTGCCCCTATCATAAGCATCTTTAGGTGATTAAGGTTAAAGTGAACAAATATGAGGATATGCCTGACAAGTTATAAGTTGAAAATCTCATGCCCCTTGCTTACGAGTACCGAACCTCATGCTACTCAACTTTAGTCACGAGTAAGGTCTTGTCATTGTAAGTACATGTGTATCATAGAGAACCGCCAACGGGGTACCCCTTGCCCCATGATACAAGAGTTTTCCCATATAACAATGACAAGGCAACAGACAACGAGCATCTCAGCGATCTTTTTATTTGCTATTTGCATAGGCTTTTTTTCTCTTTTTTGTATTTTTTTATTGAAGATGCTTCACAGATTGCTCACTATGGTTATGCTGCAAGTTTCCACCATGATTAGGCATGGCTTAGGCTAGCTGCCCAGGCGTTTCTCTAACACAAATACAAACTCCATGAGCTTACAAGCTCCCCTTTTATTTCACACCGTCGGGATCCATAAGCAAAAGAACATGATATCAACTAAACAAAGTGCAATGTTGAAAGCGTTCCCCCTGGTAACATGGTTCTGCTAATTCACAACTTACAAAGCGCAAGCATATAAGCAACATAGATGGGCACAATGGTTCAAGTTTATTAAGTGCAAGAAAGTAAAGTGTGCCATCAAGTTTGTGAGAGCTTTAATCACTAATTTTCACATAACAAGTTTAATTCGGAAGGTAGATAAAAACATGAATATACTTGTAATAGCAATAATGCTAATAGGTATGGTGGACTCTTTGGAATAACTTGGCTTTATTTGGAGTTGGATGCATGAGTGGAACTCATACTTGGTACATATGGAGGCTAGCAAAAGACTGGGAGCGACCAACTAAGAGAGAAATAATGGCCATAATCATGCAAAGCGACAAAACATTATTAATTAAAGCATAAAGTGATATTACAAGTTGAAAACTAAATGATCATAGAGGCTATGGTGACTTGGTATAGTCTTAACATGGTGTGAGAATGCGCCAAGTCAACCCAAATAAAGTATCAAAGGAGAATACCACAATATTATGCTTTTGTATGCTAAAACAACGCATGATTCTTTCAAGGCACATTAAGCAATCTCAATTGTTTGAAACAAGTCATGCTACATCAATAATCACTAAGCATAAAGTCAAAGCAATATCAAACATGACATGATAAAGTGTAAGCCACAATCTAAACAAGCTTCCTTTTCTACCACTACAAGTATGAAATTTCCAACTCTTTTCCCACACCAATCAAAAACTAAAGCTAAACATAGTGCTAGCAAAGGAGAACACCCACAGAACAATAAGAGTGAAAACTAGAGTGTTCTAGGCAATGAATAACAGGGTGTGTCTCTCTCCAAAAGAAGTGTGTTGGGATCCAACCAACTTATTTAAGAAAACCAAACCAAACAAAACTAAAAACAAAAACAAAGACGCTCCAAGAACAACACAATTGTGCATGAAACAATAAAAATGAAGTGTTTTGGGAGAAAACCTGAGATTTTTATTGATGAAGAAGGGGATGCCTTGGGCATCCCCAAAATTTGACGCTTGTACTTATTGAATGTTTCTTGGGGTGACACGGGTGGCATCCCCAAGCTTGAGATTTTGTCCATACTTTATCTTATCACATTATTCTTCCCTACACTTGAAAATTTCCTTCATACAAAACTTAACACACTCTTCATTAACAACATTAGTGTACTCAAGATAATAAGTCTTTGGATTCAGTTTCAACACAAGTAAAACTTCCATTAAAACACAAGCTACTGTAGCAATCCCTTTCAAAAGTTCAAGTGATCAAAGAGAACTCAAAGAGAAAGAGATTAAGAAGCAAATGCAAATAATGGTAGAAATCTGTCAAAACAGACCAGCAGGTAAAAACCGATTTTTTTGAAGACCTTCTGTTGCTCAAATCGAAAGGTGCTAAACTAACGAAAGTTATATAAAAACCTGGGGCATAAGCACAGAAATTTACAGCTCAATCCGACGTACAAGTATTTTTCACGATTTTTTACAGTGAAGCACAAAAATCTGTTTCGGGACAACAACTTTCCCAAGTCTTACTTCTCTCTCATTAGAGGTTATTCTTGGCACAAAAACCACACAAAAAGGATAAGGAGAGGTTATTACCGAGGCAATAACTTCCAAGGCTCAACAAAACAAAAATAAACTGAAAGTAAAAATATAATGGGTTGTGTCCCAAAAGCTCTTTCTTTATAGCCATTAAGATATGCATGATAATTTCGATGATGCTCACATAAGAAATATGAGTTGAAGTAAAAGAGAAAATCAAGAAGAAAATATGGAACAAATTTAAGTCTAATCCACTTCCTATGAAAAATAATCTTGTAAAGAAACAAGTCATGAAAGCACAAAGCAACAAGCATAGGTAAGCAAAACAAGTGCAACTTCAAAAAAATTAACATAAAGAGGGGACACTTAATATTTTTGAGACACATAAAACCATGTTTCCCTCTCTCATAATAACTTTCAGTAGGATCATGAATAAAATTAACAATATAACTATCACATAAAACATTCTTATCATGAGCCACATGCATAAAATAATTATTGCTCTCCCTATAAGCATAGTCATTCTTATTAATTGTAGGGGGAGCAAATTCAACAAAATAGCTATCATTATTATTCTCATCACCATAATCATCAAATATAGGAGGCATATTGTAATCATAATTAATTTTCAACTCAATAGTAGGTGGACTGAAAATATCATATTCATCATTGTAATCATCATATATTGGAGGTATAGTATCATCAAAGTAAAATTTCTCCTCCGTGCTTGGGGGACTAAAAATATCATGCTCATCAAAACCAGCTTCCCCAAGCTTAGACTTTTCCATAGCATTAGTAACAAAGGTGTTCAAAAAATTCACACTAATAACATTGCTATTAGCATTCAAAGAAAGTTCCATGGGTTTTTTAATTTTCTTTTTAGACCATTCATGTTCTAACTTAGGAAAAATACTAAAAAGCTCTCTAATTTTGTTGTTGTTTTCCATTAAGCCTAACTAGTGAAAATAAAAACATGAAACAAAAAGATATAATTGCAGAATCTAAAGGAAATAACTTCAAGCACTCACACACCAGCAATAATACTAGAAGATAGCTTAGTAGATAGAAGATGTGAGTACCTTTTACCTTACCTCCCTGACAACGGTGCCAGAAAATAGCTTGATGTCTATGCACGCTTCTATTCTTGTAGACAATGTTGGGCCTCCAAGTGCAGAGGTTTGTAGAACAGCAGCAAGTTTCCCTTAAGTGGATTACCCAAGGTTTATCGAACTCAGGGAGGAAGTGGTCAAAGGTATCCCTCTCAAGCAACCCTACAATCAAGATACAAGAAGTCTCTTGTGTCCCCAACACACTCAATACACTTGTCAGGTGTATAGGTGCACTAGTTTGGCGAAGAGATAGTGAAATACAAGTAATATGGATGATTATAAGTGGTAATTGCAATCTGAAATAAGAGTGGCAGCAAACAAACATGTAACATGACTGATTGTAAATGGTGTTTAAATGCTTAGAGACAAGGCCTAGGGATCATACTTTCACTAGTGGGCACTCTCATATAAATATCTTCTCTTCATGATGCTACCCTGAACTACTCTCCGGTTGGACGATGTAGGGTTATAATAACACACCTTAAAGTTCGCATTCCCCATCTAGATAACCCCTCACTATCACCTTGAGCGCTAGATGGTTCCAACAAACACCACGATCTCATAGAGACATGCAACTCAAATTATACTCATGATAAGTATTTATGTAACCTTAGCCAAAGTGCCATATGGTGTGCACACTGTCAACTTCACACACGTGGGGATAAGAAAAGATTAATTAAAGCACTTGAGTAGCAGAATAGATCTATATATTACAAAGCTCATGATCTCAATAAGATCATGCATAGAGAGAGAGATGAACACATAGCTACTTGTAGAGCCCTTAGCCTCGAGAGAGAACTACTCCCCCTCATCATGGGAGTCAGCAACAACGATGGAGATGGCGGTGGAGTCGATGGAGATAGATCCGGGGGCATTTCCCCGTCCCGACAGGGTGCCAGAACAGAGACTTCTATCCCCCGAATCTTCTCTTTGGTGGCGGCGACGCTGTGGAACTTTTCGTGGAATTCTGATCTGATCCTTAGGGTTTTCGTCCCAGGAGGCTTTTATAGGCGGAAGGGCAAGGTCGGTGGAGCACCAGGGGCCCACACCCTTGGTGGCGCGCCCCTTAGGCCGCGCCACCACCGGGTGTGGCCGCCCTAGTGCGCCACTTCGTCTCTCCTCCGGACTCCGTGTTGCTTCGGGTAAAGTATTGACTTTGGCTTTTGTCCGGTTCAATTCCGAGAATATTTCCTTACCATCTTTTCTGAAACCAAAAACAACAGAAAACAGGCAACTGGCACTGTGGCATCTTGTTAATAGGTTAGTTCCAGAAAATGTATAAAAATACCTCAAAGTATGAACAAAACATAAGAAAGTAGATACTAAACAAGCATGGAACATAAAAAATTATAGATACGTTTACGACATATCAGTGTCAGGCCTCACACTCTTACATGGTGGCCTTGGCCACCGCCCCTTCATTATGAAGGGTTGGTTCTTGGTTCTATTGAATTGGAGTTTCACTTGATCTTTAATTTGGATTTCATTGCCTACTTGATTCTTCACAGTTTGGAATCTAAACCTAGGCCTTATACTCTACCCTAAACACATTCTCTCTATCATATATGTCCCAAATTTAAAACTAGCAGTTTTGATCAAAGAGGGCCAGAGATTCCGGTGTGCATACACCGGAGTCTTCGGTCTGTCGAACCGGAGTCTCTGGTCTAGGATGGTTTCGGGCAATGACTTAAGGGAGCCAGGGTAAAAGAGTCACACAGGACTCTATCTTCCACCCCCGAGTCCCACCCTCACACATGTCGCCTCCTCCTCCAAAACCGACGCCCGAAGGCTGTTTTGCCGCTGGGATCTGCCGTGCTGCCGGCCAACTCCACCCTCTCCACTCCTGGGACATTCCCCATCGGTGGAACCACTCCAATGGATAGATCTAGTACTCTCCCTCTCACCATGAACCTAGGGTTCATCCCCTTCGCTTATTTCGAGTTTTGTACTGATTTAGCCCACTGGATACACATGCTTGCATGCACTCTATCACATTAGTCTCATTTCCTTGCCCAATCTGCTAGAAACAAGCCCTCCTGTAGTCTGCTTTTGCAACCCGAAGTCTCTAGGCCGGAGATTCCGGTTCGTCAGTCCGGAGAATCAGGCCCAGGTGGGAGACTCCGGTCCGTCTGACCGAAAACTCCGGTCCAGGCCAGAGATTCCGGTGTTGCACACCAGAGACTCCGGTGTTGCTTGCCTCTAGCACATCTTGCAAAGTTTTGAGGGTCATGTTTATCTCTAGGACATATGTGCTCATCTCCATGCTATCCCCCTCACTCTATGTTCACAGGTGGCTCTGGTTATCGTCGTGGTCGCTAGGACTGGGCGTTGGGTTAGACCGAACCGATCGGTTTGGGTCTTCGGGTTTCCAAGATATTCGGTTACAGAAAAGTAAGCACCGATCGGTCATCTAAAATATTGTTAACCGAGCAATCGGGTGACCGACAGTTCGGTCCTCGGTCAACACTGAAGTGCCCGATAGAATAGAGAAAATGAAGTGAAAATATACACCTCTAAAATTGATTCGGAAGCAAACATGAAGCACCACGCAAGAAGTAAGATCCTATGATTAAAAACCAGATTCTACATACAAAACCATCATCGTGAGATAATTAGCATCTCGTATTGTCGAGAATCTCCAAATCACATAAAATGATGCCATCAGGATGAATCCAAAGGGAAACCACAAGATCTCGATGCAGTCCACAGCCACCTCTGCCCTCTGGTGGAGAAAAGAACCACGCCTGCAGGCCACTACTAGCCTGGGTGGAGAGGACCAACGGCGCTACCGTGGTAAGAAAAGTAGCGACGACGCCCAGGATATGGTGGGGAATAGGGAGTCGGGAGGCATAAACATGCAGGACTGGAAGTGTTGGGCTATACGGGGGCTGCCTACTAGAAAAGGAAGGTAATCACGTGAATAAGAGGTGTTGGGCTGTGGGCTTTGGGGCTAGATTACTTAGACTTTCGACCAGGTGAACATCTGTTCAGTTTTGTCGGTTTATCGGTCAACCAAGGCAAATGACCAAAATTCCCTACCTAGTTTCGGTTACTCAGAATGCTAACTGAATTAATGACCAGAATTTCCAGTTTTGGTATATTCGGGTCCGGTCCAGGTTATTTCGGTCTGATAGTTTGGTCCTCGGTTAATATGCCCACCCCTAGTGGTCGCACCAAGGCCAAGTCCAAGAGGGCGGATCCTCGGTTTGATGAGGAAGCTGGTCAGTATGTGATGTCGCCATCCAACATGAGGTAACAACTCCGAGATGCTGAATATATGAGAATAAACCAGGAGCGCTTAGAGGAGGAAAACCGTGCCAAGAGGGCTAAGTATGACAATTTTCATTCTCTTGCCCACATGACTAAGAAAGAGTACCGTGAGCTGCACAAGACAAACTTCTATGAGCTACCAAGGACCTGTGATGATCCTTGCTATTAGAGAAAGGAGCAAAAAGTTTTCATGCAAGATATCTATCTCAAGCTCACCAAGTCCCATGTTTGCCCTGAAAGTTATATGGACCTCGAGTACATGCATGCCAACAACTACTTTGAAGATGCTTTGTGGATTACTGAGAAGCTTGGACTGCATGGGCTCTGATGTCTATGCACTTCTATTCTTGTAGACAGTTGTTGGGCCTCCAAGTGCAGAGGTTTGTAGAATAGCAGCAAGTTTCACTTAAGTGGATTACCCAAGGTTTATCGAACTTAGGGAGGAAGTGGTCAAAGGTATCCCTCTCAAGCAACCCTGCAATCAAGATACAAGAAGTCTCTTGTGTCCCCAACACACCCAATACACCTGTCAGGTGTATAGGTGCACTAGTTCGGCAAAGAGATAGTGAAGTACAAGTGGTATGGATAATTATAAGTGATAACGGTGCCAGAAAAGTGCTTGACGGGTAGGAAGAGACTAAAGGCAATCTGAAATAAAGATGGAAGCAAGCAAACATGTAATAGATCTAGTTGCAAACGGTGTTTCAATGCTTAGAAACAAGGCCTAGGGATCATACTTTCACTAGTGAACACTCTCATATAAATATCTTCTCTTCATGATACTACTCTGAACTACTCTCCGGTTGGACACTCTAATCCATGGTTGGACTATAACAGCACACCTCAAAGTTCGCTTTCCCCATCTAGATAACCCCTCACTATCACCTTGAGCACTAGATGGTTCCAACAAACACCACAATTTCATAGAGACATCCAACTTCAAATATAACTCATAACAAGTATTTGTAATCTCTAGCCTAAGTGCCACCATGGTGTGCACGCTATCACTTTCACACACGTGGGGAGAGCCAGAGATCTATTAAAGCACTTGAGTAACAAGGTATATCTACTTGATTACAAAGCTCATGATCACAATATAATCATGCATAGGGAGAGAGAGATGAACACATAGCTACCGGTAGAACCCATAGCCTCGAGGAAGAACTACTCCCTCATCATCATGGGAGTTAGCAACGACGATGGAGATGGTGGTGGAGATCGATGGAGATGGCTCCGGGGGCACTTCCCCATCCTGGTAGGGTGCCGGAACAGAGACTTTCTATCCCCCGAATCTCCCTTTGGTGGCGGCGGTGCTATGGAACTTTTCGTGGCTGGAGGCTGGATTATTTAGGGTTTTCTCACCGGGAGGCTTTTTATAGGCAAAGGGGCGATGTCAGAGGGTGGACCAGGGGCCCACACCACCTAGTGGCGTGGCCAGGGGGACCCGATCCACCACATGGTGTGGCCAGCCCCTGGCCCCTCTCTGTCTCGTCTTCTGGCTCCGTGAGTCTTCCGGTAAAATATCAACTTTGGCTTTTGTCCGGTCCAATTCCGAGAATATTCATTTTCTGGCTTTTCTAGAACCAAAAACAGAAGAAAACATGCAACTGGCATTGTGGCATCTTGTTAATAGGTTAGTTCTAGAAAATGTGTAAAAATACTCGAAAGTGTGGACAAAACATAAGAAAGTAGATATAAAACAAGCATGGAACATCAAAAATTATAGATACGTTTCCAACATATTAGGCTCATAGAGCTTTGAGAAAATTACAACATCAACCTTGTCCAGCAATTCTATGCAACTGTTGTGTTTGGGACTAATCAGGCAAGAACCATGACTTGGATGACTGGTAATGTCCGCTGCACTGCAAACTTCTTTAACTTTGCCAGGCCCATCAGCGAGACTTTTCAGGGTGTGTCTATTCATGTTGGGCACCGTATGCATGACGCTGCTCTTGGTGAGAACAAGAACAAGTTGGCTCCCCTCTATGGCAAAAAGGCTTTCATCGATGAGGCCAAGGTCCTCAAGCCTCTCTACAACTTACTGTTGAGGATATCCCGCCACAACATTTCCCCCAGTGCTGGTAATGATGATGCTATCAGGTGTGGCCTTGTAAACTTACTCCACCATGCTCACAAGGGATACTATGCTGGCCCTGATGCTGAAGGATATGCTATTGACATTATGGATTTCATTTTTGAGGAGATGCACCATGCTATTCTCTTCAAGAAATCTCCCCCATATGTTGCTCTTGTGATGAGGCTTATCAATACTCAAGCCCATGGTTCACCTCTTGCCCTTCCTCCCAACCTTACGTAGCATGCCCTGGTGTGTCTTCAAAAGAAAGGGAGAATAGATCTAGCTCCTAGGTAACCGTTTGAGAGTGAGGATGATGAGTTTTCTAAGGCTAAGAGGGCTCCCACTCCACCAAGGGGCTCTAAGAGGAAGAATTCCTCCAATTATCCCATGGCTCCTATCACACGTGAGTTTGTTCAGGAGAAGGTCAAGAAGGCGTCTTTTTGGGAGAAGACACTTTGCTGCATGAATGTGGACATCCGCAAGGGACAACATGACTCCTATAAGAGCAACCACATAATTGAAAAGGTCCTCAAGGAAATCAAGGCTCAAGGAGAAGAAGAGGAGGGGGAGTCTGAATACAATGATGAGCATGGGGCTAAACCATCTGCAGAATCAAATCACACACTCTCCTTTCGTGCTTGGAATGTAATGAATGCAAACTTAGTTGATTGGCAGACTTTCTCAGATGTTACTTCTGGTTTTGCTCCACAGAGCACCTCCTCCTCTCGCCCTCATGGCAAAGGCCCTCAGACTCCTGCTGCTGATGATAACTATGATGAGGATGAGGATGACGATGACTCCGACTGATTCCTTTGGGGCGATATCTTGGACTTTTCCCTTTTTGGCGTTTCGATACCAAAGGGGAGAAGTTGTCTATTAGGACATCTGGGGTTTTGCATGGGATGGGCATTAGCATAGGCTGCTTCTTATTTCGAACATTTGAATTTGCTTTATTTGGTTCTTATGTGAGACTATCCATTACACATGGACATGCTATGCACTATTATTATTGTAATGGTAAATGTAAAGGCTTAGGTGAAATTCTATGTGATATGTAGGCCTTTACTTCCTATGTTCCTAACATGAATTATATTACATGTATATCTTTCCACATATCGTCAAGGGGAACTTAGCTAGGTTGTTTAAAATTTTCATGCAAAACTTCTTGTTGTCATCAAACACCAAAAATGGGGACATTGAAAGGACATTTATTGTCCTAATCTGTTTTGGTGTTCGTTAACAACATAAGGATCTTTTTATTGTGTGTTGATGTCTACAGGTCAATCTAATGAAAAGATAAAAGGCCATATCATAGTGGGAACATCCCTGGATAAAGCTGATGTTTCCTGAAGAATTCAAACCAGAGTCTCCGGTGTGGAAACATCAGAGTCTCTGGTGTGGCCTGGAGTTTCCCCACAAGTCTCCGGTGTGAGTTAAAGAAGATGTCTAGGGTCATTATGTATGGGGGTCCGGAGATAGACCGGATGTTGGCCAGAATCTTCACAATGATATCTCGGACCGAAGTTTCTGGTGTGGAAACACCAGAGTCTCCGGTGTCCCTGGTCTGGAGTTCCTGCCAAAATCCCTGCAGTGAGCAACAAGACTAGGCCCAGGTCATTTGGTATGGTGGTCCGGAGATGGACCGGAGATGGGCTAGAGTTTCCGGTGTCTCCGGTCTACATACCAGAATCTCTGGTGTGGAAGTTCTCCAACGGGCAGAAAACAGTCAGCAACAATGGAGCCTATAAATAGAGGACATCATCTTCTACCTCTAGCTGCTCGTTGATACCTTCGATCCGGATTATGGATGTAGTATAGCTTCTTTTTCCCTAGTAGACCTAGGTTATCGAATCCTCGGGACGCACATGCGTAGTGAAGTTACTTTAACAGACCTTCGAGAGTTTTAGAATTCCTTTTGTGTTTTTATCAGACGAAGAGCTTGCATCTTTTTGTTGTTGTCGATGATGGAGAGAGAGGGCCTAGGGCGTTCGGTTTCACCTGTACCTGTGCAAAACATCTGATGGGAATAAAAGATAAAGATAAAGTATGCATGTAATTGTTAGAGCAAGATAAATTATATGTGGGCAGTGCATCCATAATTCTATTGCCTCCACAACCGCTTATAGCAGTAACCTACTAGTCTCATCCATAGAAGAAAGAGAACTAATGATATGCATAGTGATGTCACCGTTAATCCCAAGTAAATCCCTCACATACAACCATACTACCCCTTCTGTCACTGGGTTCCCAACCTGCAGATCAGTCATTACTCATACTCCCTATACCTGGCTCAACCCTCGGGGTATTGGGTACCTGACAAGTCCTTGGATTGAGGCAAGAGATGATACAATAATCATCATGTCATACAAACTAATACATGATCCCATCTATGATAAATAACATGCACAAATGCTACATGGCTAGGCCGAAGCCCTTAGCCCAAGGAGAATTACTCACACATAGAGATGAGATCAACAATCATAAACATTATATTGTAATGAAAATCATGAGATTGATAGCAATAATCTTACAATGTCACCAATCGAAGAAGAGATCTACTATTACAAGTGGTGGAATATGGCTATGGAGATGGAGAAGGGTTTTGAGATCTAGAGGCGGCTGGTGATCTGGGGCAGATACTTTGGGTGAGGCTGGCTTGTTTTCTCGTCACCCGAGGCTTCTTTATATAGGGGTACCTTCACGAAAGTTGTTCTATTTGACCTAACAGTGGTGGCGCCAGCTATACGACCGGAACTATACGGCCAGAATTTTGTTCTGGTCATATAGTTGGTCATTAAAGCATCTGCCTCCGCTTCACTGCTCCTGGTTTCTTCTGGTTGTTGGAAATCTCGTATCTTTGACTTTAATGTAGTGATTCCCATCTTCAAACGACATCATATGCGCAAAAAAATAGAAAGAAAGGATTGCATACCCCTTTGAATATTAGGCATTAGTGGCAGGGTTTAGAGAGATATTTCATCAGAAATATGAATAATATCCAGTTTAAATGTGGACATAGATGGCTATATTTCAGAGCCATCAACTTCCCCAAGCTTAAACTTGATCGTCCCTGAGCAACAAAACCAAAATAAAAAAGGAACTCAACATTTAAACTAAAATAACGAGATGGTGATCTTACTCATGATTGGTAGTCTCATGTTTCCTCCACTTCATAAATCTGAAAAACTTCAGCATAGGTAGAGTAATGGCAAGCATATGATACGGGTTTTATGCATCCTATAGTGCAACTTTTTTTTTGTTAACATAGATGATTCAAATGAGTAAACTTTATTCCATGTCATGTAATAAACTCATAGGATTGCCTTTGAATAATAAAGTATAATCATGTAAATTGAGAGTGTGAGAGTTGTCATGAAAAGCATATACACTAGAGTATTTCAATTCTCCCACATCAATAAATCAAGACTTTTCAAGCACTACTTTTCTATTTGTTGTCCTTCAAGAATTTCAGTTTTTGAGTAATTGAGAGCATGCCAAAGATTTTTATTAGTTTATTGGGCTGTGATGGACACTTGTGGCATCACTAAGGTTTTTGTTCCTTTTGCATAATGATTACTCATAATAGCTAGAGGAGTGATTCCATCATGATTATAGCTACCCAGGAGTGTCAAGAATCTTACCCACTATAGCATTGCTACTACATGTGTTTAATAAACTCATAGCCGAAATCTAGGAGTTTCCTCTATGAAGATCGTTCGTAGGCCAGCGGAGTTGTTGGCATCCCATGAAGTTTGACACGCATAAAGCTATATCATTCTTATGATTAACAAGTCAAACTTTGGCATGCTCACAAAAACCGCTAAACATTAATTCAATCGAAAAAATCTTTTTAAAGAGAGCTATCAAGTCAATCAACATTTTTAGTGGTGTTGACTGTCTCTAGAAATAAGCCTTTAAGACTAAGCACTATAACACCCAAGCCTTCAATTGTGAGACTTTTTATTGTTACAATTGTTTAGCAATTTTCAGGCAAGACTTGGTTAATTATGAGAGCTGGAAGAAAATTTACCCAACTAAATACCCATGTAAACGAAAATCTTACTATAATACAAAGACTCACTCCACCAATATAATATCTCAACATTTACTACTAACTAGCATGGGTTTCTCAAACTTCAAAAGTGGGGAGTCATAAGGCATACCTCTCATGTTTGGTTTCACTTCTCTCTTCCTTTTTTATTTGCTTCTTGGAAACTCGAAGTCGATCACTCTTCTGCAAATACATGAAAACCTCTAGGCGGAAAGAAAAGAAAGAGGGAAAATAAGGAAAAATGGAGAAATATTTTTGTGGTTTTTAAGAGAGGGAGTTTAAAGAATAGAAAATTGGCAGCAAAGCTCGGCTAGAAAATCTCGAAAGTAAATAGAAATAAATAAAAATAAAGTGTTGGGGAAACCAACACGAGTGATTATAAACTCAAATTAAAAACACAACCTTGAAATAGATAAAAGCTAATGAACGCCAAATAAATATTCATGAGGAAACTTCCCCAAGCTTAGGCTTTTGCAAGCCCTTCAAATCATTATGATGGAGGGAAAAAGTCGTTACTCTAGTTCGCAAATTGAGTTGAGAGGTTACTAGTTGTTTCTTGGAGGTTCAAATAGAGGTTATGCATCCTCTCCATAGTCCCTCCAAGTTATTGGAAATCTTGGTATGTATCACCATAAGGAACTTCTTGCTCCTCCTCTTGGTCCTCATCCTCCTTCGGAACCTCCTCCTCAGGTTGGTGTTGCTCAACTTGCAAGTCATATAGCAAACGTCCTTCCACGATAGAGAAAAGACCATTAGACATAGGAGCGGGGTAGAGACGCCGAGCTCCAGCAATATGCAGATAATAAACACCACCTCTCCTAGTGAGCATTCCACAAGCTTTTAAAGTAGAAAAACCAACACGTCGCTCACCTAGCACGAGTTGCACCTCACCTAGGTCGATGCCTAGGGAAGTGGCAAGCACGATGATGACGCCTCCACCTGTGATTGGTCCTTGGCTTTGGGAGGCTTGGTGCTCCAAGTAGCACACAAGGATGGCGCCCAAGTTGAGTGACAAGCCGTAGTTGATGTAAGCAACCTTTGTGAGGACTAAGATGTCCTCCTCGTTGAGTCTCGTGAACTCATTACATGCCTGCAAGGTGTTAGCAATAACATAGAACAAATAGCAAATTGCATGATGTTGAATATTCTTCCCCTTGTATACTCTAGTAGTGAAACTCATTCCATTATAATATTGTTTAGGGGAAGGGTCTAAGCCAGTAAAGGATGTGCGTAAGGCATTAACATCATTGTTTGGGCAAATTAAAACATGCGCACCATTCATCTAATGTTAAAGTGTAGTTGTTGTTTATAAGTCGGAAAGAAATCGTGTACTCTCCTTGCCATTGTCTAACAGTGCTTTGCAACAAACTTAGGAATTAAATAGTTAAGCGGCGATAGGTAGGCACATCATTGTACATAAAGTTTTGTAGGCCAGCTCTATTACAAAGTAAATTGAAGTCATCAGAAATACTGAGTTGGTACAATATAATAGGGGCAAGCCCAATTGGTGGCCTTCACTTCGTGGTTCTTGATCATGTCGAAGCGATCACGTTGGAGCTCATTCCTGAACCATATCCCCATGCGTTCTTGAGCGACAGCCCGAGAAGCGCTAGCGGTGGCACGAGCACGAGTTTGGCTCCCTGTGTTCATCATCTAAAACATTGAAGAAACACAAAAATAAAACTTTTTGATCCAACAACAGTAAGTACAACATATTTCTCATTATAGCACACTAAATAATCTCCTCAAAATAATAATATAGGCAAGAGAATCATGTCAATAGGTTCATAGTAGGTCTCACCCTAGATTGATAATGACAATAAATCGAAGATGAATTTGTAAGAAGTAATTGGAGGATCGGAGGAGAAACATACCGTAGATCACTTGTGTGCGAGGAAATCAAACGAAATTGAGTAGAGATGAAGATCTCTTAAGGTTTTGAGAGAGTTTGGAGGTAGAAGAGAGAAAAATGATTGAAGTTTTGGAGTTGGAGGCACCTTCACGTGCGATTTTGTGGTCGGACGCAACTATATAGGCGCAACTATACGGCCGGAACAATACGTTCCCGCCGTGTAGGTTGCCTTCTGTCAAAATATTAGGGTTTCCTCCTGGCGGCGCAGATATACGGCCGGAACTATATGACCGGAACAATATGTTCCCACTGTATAGTTGGTCATCATACTGTCTATTCCTAGGAAATAAAATATACAAAGACATCGATATATATACGACCGTAACTATATGGCCAGAATTTTTATTCTCGCCGTATAGTTGGTCGTTAAACTCTCAGTATATTAGAAAAGAATTTGTACGGAGGCACCAATATCTATACGACTGGAGGTATATGGCCAGAATTTTAATTCCTGCCATATAGTTGGTCATTAAACTCTCAGTACATATGAAAGAAAAATTGTCGATGGCAAAGATATCTATACGACCAGAACTATACGGCCGGAATTTTTATTCCCACCGTATAGTTGGTCGTTAAACTCTCTGTATGTATCAAAAAAATTCCGTTTCTTCGAAAATTATTTCTTTTCCTGTAACTTAGTGATATACCTTGTTTTTGACAAAAAATTGACAGTAAATATTGTCGACCAACAACAGCATGAATAAAGCAGGATTTTTAGTACTACCAAACTTCTTCTCCTCAATTGGAGTTTTCTAGCACTCTTTATTGAACATAAACTAAAACTTAAAAACTTTACTCAAAACTTTATTTTACATGGGTTGCCTCCCATGAAGCGTTCTTTTATGGTCAATAGCTTGACCTCAATGTTGCTTAGTTAGGCCATAAGAGTGGAACACCCACTCCAAAGTAGTTGGCCATTAAAGTGATGGCCTCCTTTTCATCATGCTTGGCTTTCTTCTTCCTGGGGAAATGAATAACAAAAGGATCCCACGAAAGCAATTGAAGCTTCACATTCCCTTCATGTAGATTAATCAAATCCTTAATAGTTCTTAAGAAAGGATAGCCTAATATAATAGGAGCAGTAGCATCTTCAGGCACGTCAACAATAACAAAATCAATAAGAGCGGGACAACCTTTAATGTATACTAAAGTATTCTCCTTGATTCCTACAACTTTTTTGTAGGTAGAATCTGCTAGATGCAATTTTAACTTGGTGATCTCAAAAGAGTCAAGATTTAACTTGTTAAAAAGTCTCTTTGGAATTGCTGAGACGCTTGCACCTAGATCACAAAGTGCAGCTATCTCATTGGTTCCAATTTTAATCTTAACAGTAGGCTCAAATATGTCATCAAGCTTCACATGTAATTTTTTAGAATTTTTCTTATATTCTTCCTCACGCTCACGTACCTTTATTGTTACCTGATTAACAAAGTGTTGGTACATAGCTTCCTCACTACCTTCACTTACCGGAATCTTAACGTTGATCCTTTTTACGAGATCTTCAACGGTATAACTTGGTGAAGGAGCGTTACTATAATTAAGTTCTTTAGGCTCCTCCCTTTGAATTCTCATCATTTTGAGTTCTTCAATAGGATTGGGCTCAACTTTACCTGCAAATTTAGCTAAAATAAGAGTTTGACTCTCGGTTATCTTACCTAGCTGTGCCTTAACGATCCTCGTTCTTTCTTGGAGGGCCTGCAAGTCATTTCTCAAACTAATAGCTTGGTTAGATAATTTACCAAGCATAGCATCATGGTTCTCTGTTATTTTAACAAGAATATTATTTTGTTCATTTTGTGAGTCTATAAAAGACTTTAGTGTTTCTTCGAGACTACCATTACTAGTTCCCATATTATTATTAGAGTTACCTACAGGACTAGAATAATATTTCTGAAAATTAGGATTATAATTCTTCTTCCAAGCAGGGTTATAATCATTACGAGCTACAAAGTCTATTTCTTCAATATTTGTTTCAGGGATAACTCTTACCTGGGTTTCCTTACCTTTTACGGCTAGTATGAGCTCATCCAACTTAGCATTGAGTTCTTCATTTTCTTGTGGTGAGACGGAGGTCACCTTCTTCGTGTTTGATCTATCCACATGCCATTGGGCATGGTTGTCTTGCATATTGTCTAGCAGCTGCTTTGATTCGATAATATGTTTACCCATAAATGTTCCTGCAGCTGCAGTATCAAGCATAGACTTAGACATAGGGTTAAGAGCATTATAAAATAGATGGACAATTAACCAGTCTTCCATCCCATGACTAGGGTAGTTTCTCATGCATTCTTTCATCCTCTCCCATGCAAGAGCTAGTGGCTCACGCTCTTCCTGTCTAAAACCAGTAATATTAGATCTAAGTTGCATAGTCTTTGCAGGTGGGAAAAATTTAATCATTAATAGAGAAGTGCATTCCACCTATGATGTAATAGTATTTATAGGCAAAGATAGGAACCATTCTTTTACTCTTCCTCTAAGAGAGAAAGGAAATAGACGCAATTTGACCGCATCAGGGTCAACGTCTTTTATACGGATCATATCACATATTTTAGTGAAAGTATTCAAGTGCATACCTGCGTCTTCAATAGTAGAGCCTCCAAATTGATTCTGTTGAACCAAACTTAAATAATGGGGCTTAATTTCATAGTCATCAACAACAATTGATGGCTGAGAAATAGAAGTACGCAAATAATCATTGTTGGTAGTAGCAAACTCCCCAAGCTTCTTTTAAGCCATATTTCCTATGTTTTTGGGTTTTCTTAAACAGAGAATTATAATTGTAAAAGCAAGAATTTAAAGGCTAACTAATTTTTTTGGTTTATCAAATAAATACTGAAAGTAAACTAACAAAATTAAAAACAAGAATTAAAACTAGCAAGGTTCCTAACAACCTCCCTAGTGTAGCTATTGCTTCCCCGACAACAGCGCCAAAAAGGGTTGATACCTTCGATCTGGATTACAGATGTAGTATAGCTTATTTTTCCCTAGTAGACCTAGGTTATCGAATCCTCGGGAAGCAGATACGTAGTAAAGTTACTTTAACGGACCTTCGGCAGTTTTAGAATTTCTTTTGTGTTTTTACCGAACCAAGAGTTTGTGTCTTTTTGTTGTTGTCGATGATGGAGAGAGAGGGCCTAGGGCGTTTGCTTTTACCTATAGCTGTGCAAAACATCTGATGGAAATAAAAGATAAAGATAAAGTATGCATGTAATTGTTAGAGAAAGATAAATTATATGTGGGCAGTGCATCTATAATTGCTATTGCCTCCGCAATCGCTTATAGTAATAACCTACTAGTCTCATCTATAGAAGAAAGAGAACTAATGATATGCATAGTGATGTCACCATTAATCCCAAGTAAATCCCTCACATACAGCCATACTACCCCTTCTGTCACTGGGGTTCCCAACCTGCATATCAGTCATTACTCATACTCCCTATACCTGGCTCAACCCTCGGGGTCTTGGGTACCTGACAAGTCCTTTGATTGAGGCAAGAGAGGATACAATAATCATCATGTCATATAAACTAATACATGATCCTATATATGATAAATAACATGCACAAACGCTACATGGCTAGGCCGAAGCCCTTAGCCCAAGGAGAATTACTCACACATAGAGATGAGATCAACAATCATAAATATTATAATGAAAATCATGAGATTGATAGCAATAGTCTTATAGTGTCGCTAATCTAAGAAGAGATCTACTATTACAAGTGGTGGAATATGGCTATGAAGATTGAGAAGGGTTTTGAGATCTGGAGGCGGCTGGTGATGTGGGGTAGAGACTTTTGGGCGAGGCTGGCTTGTTTTCTCGTCGCCCGAGGCTTCTTTATATATGGGTTCCTTCACGAAAGTTGTTCTGTTTGACCTAACGGCGGCGTCGCCAACTATACGACCGAAACTATACGGCCGGAATTTTGTTCCGGTCATATAGTTGGTCGTTAAAGCGTTTGCCTCCGCTTCACGGCTCTTGGTTTCTTCTGGTTGTTGGAAATCTTGTATCTTTGACTTTAATGTAGTGATTCCCATCTTCAAACGACATTATCTGTGTAGGAAAAAATAGAAAGAAAGGATTGCATACCCCTTTGAATATTAGGCATTAGTGGCAGGATTTAGAGAGATATTTCATCAGAAATATGAATAATATCCAGTTTAAATGTGGACATAGATGGCTATATTTCAGAGCCATCACTCGTTCCAAAAAATAAAAGCATCACCATTAGAGCCACCAAAACTCCAAGATCTCTTCATCCAACCACCCAAAGTCGCTGACCTTTGGGGAATCGAAGGAGGAGGCCTTGATCTACAGCTTCACCAAGAGAGATCTTCATTTCCCCCTCATTCACTTGAGGGCCCCTTGCTCCAGGGTTTCATTGGAAACCCTAGGCCTTGTTTTGGTTCTTACAATCTTGTCTTTGATTGTTGTGACAACTTGCTTGGATTCAGGAGCCTCCAATTAAGTTGTGGATGCGTGCCTCGAACTTGTTGTAAGGGTGCCGACTACTACCTTGAAGGTTGCTGATATAGTGGAAGCATGAATCGATCCTCTTGGGGTGAGGTTCACCGGAGAACAAGGGAGGCCTATCGTGGCGTTGGTGGTTTGATACCACCCCTCTCCAAACGCAGACATACTTCCCCTCAAAAGGAAGGAACTGCGGGAAATAATCCTTGTGTCTTCGCGTGCTTCATTTCGGTTGGGCCATGGTGCCCATACGATCCTTTCACATGGGCCATGGCACCATACCCTAGGTCGATGCGCCCCAAAGGGGATAAACCCTAGCCGTGGGGGTGGGGGAGGGGCTTCCCCTCTTGGCGCCGCCCCTCCCTTGGAGGAGGGGTTGATGGGGCCAACTCCCCCGCCACTCCTATATAAGGAGGGGCAGGGGATGGAGGTGACACACCCTCCCATACCCTGGCCGCCGCCCTTTCCCTCTCTCCCATCGTTCCTCCGTAGACTACTCTCCCATACACCATACCAAGCAACACTGTTGTGCTACCGTATTCTCGCATAACTCTTCTCTCTCACTTGCGGGATCAAGGAGTAGGAGACGATACCAAGCCGAATGTGTGGATACCACGGAGATGTTGCCGGTCACTGGGTTTCATCGGATTGATCAGACGTCGTGTACTACTACATCATCCAGGATCTCTAGATCGTTAAACACTCGTGTGACTTTGAGGGTAAGTAGACCAGATTTAACTCTTGTTATTAGCACCTCATAGATTGGATCTTGTTGGGTTTCTTCCGCTCTTCCTTAGGATTTTTTTGTTTTCCATACACCGAACCCATCACAAGTTTGCATTCAACATTTGTGAGTCTTAGGTAATGAATCCGAATACCCAAATACCTAATTGGAACTGGCCTTGTCCGCATCTGAATAACACAACCTTCAAATTGGCCTCGTCTTGAGCCTCACCGAAGCAAAACAATTCACTCATATGAAATATCATTTTCAGTCGAAAGTTGCTCGAAAGCTGTTAAAGTTAACTTCAGATTCCTTCCTTTTTCGATGTCATGTTCCATAAAATGGATTGTATCATCGGCATATTGTAGGATAGATACACCTTTATCAACAAGAGGAGGAATCACGCCTTCAATTTGTCCATCCAACTTTGCGCGCTCATTGATAAAGGCGAGTATATCAACCACTATATTAAATATCACGAGAGATAATGAGTCACCTTTCACTAGCCCTTTCTTTGCCTGAAAGTATTTACCAATATCATCATTAACTTCAATGGCAACACTGCGTCCAAATACAAAACAATATATTAAATCACGCCACTCTTCTGAAAAACCTTTCACTCCGAGAGCCTGTTGGAGGAAAAATCATTTGACTCTGTCATATGCTTTCTCAAAATCATTTTTAAGATTACCCCATTCAACTTTTTCATATGTAATTTGTGAGTTGTTTGCTGGAGGATAACCACCATGTCCAAGATCTTACGGCTTTGCATGAATGCAGTCTAAGAAGATCGAGTCACATGATATGCCACTATGTTTAACCTGATTGTTGCAACTTTGATAAAAAATTTAAAACTAACATTAAGAAGACAAATAGACTTGTATTGTTAGATCCTTTCTGCTTTATTAATCTTAGATAATAAAATTATTTCTCTAAAATTCAGGTGAAACAACTTTAGTTGTCCAACTTGAAGAGAGCTAAACATATCTAGAAGATCTGCTTTGATGATATCCGAGAAGTTCTGATAGAACTCGGCCAGAAAACAATCAAGACCGGAGACTTTGTTGTGTTTCATTTGAAAAACAACCCTTTTCACTTCCTCCTCGTCCTCAGGACACGAAGCGATAAGTAGGTTGTTTTCCTCCATTTGCACGGTAATTTTGTGTTTCAAAATTGTTCTGTTTAACATACGTCCCCGCAAAAAAGCACCATTTATTAATTGTGACAGCTGCCAGCTGTTTTTTTGGATAAATGAAAAAGATCGTGTTTCAAAATAATTTTTATGTACCTGTAAAAATTATGGACTTTTAGGACCACAAGAAATAAATTGCGACGTACCTGGCCAAGCATGCATGTATATGGCCGGGATTTGCTACACGTATCAAATTAATTGCATCTTACCTGGTCAATATTTATGTAGGTGTACAAGATCAGCCCCAGATATCAACGAGATGCTGGGCTGTATCTGTTAGCTAGCTAGAAAGATCATGGAAGCCCCAGATATCAACGAGATGCTGGGCTGTATCTGTTAGCTAGCTAGAAAGATCATGGATTTCATTTTTTTTATAGCTACTCAAAAGTCTATAAAATGGGACTGTATTATGTATATCCACCTTGATATACCTACTTTTTTAGTACAGTACCACCAAGGAAAACAAAATCAGATTTCAGCATTTTAGCGTGGCATTGAAAAATGGACGGAAGGTCTGCTGGTGTCTGTTTCCTCTTGGCGTTACTTCTGCTGGGAAGTCCTATCTGTGCAGGTACGCTCCTTTTTTCTCTCTGTACGGCAGTGCTATTGAGTATTGAAATCTCAACTTGATTTTCTACGACTTCCTTTACAAAAACAGTAGTATAAGAGTTTGGTAAAGCTTTTGGACGGAAAATAGCTTCATCATTTCTTTTAAGGCTACTCTGTTTTTTTTTTTAAAAAATTAGCTCTTTGACATAGTAGATGCACAACCCATGTTATCTTTTGGTAATACCCCCCCATCTCTCAAGAGGATTCGCGGCATGTCAATCCCCGATAATTTTAGTGTATCTTTGAAAGATAGATTTTGGAAGAAAGAGTTCAACTACATAATACCCACTTTTAGTTTAGTCACGCTCTTCGTCAAATCACATATACGAATGTTTTATGGGCACAGAGTACTGCAGAACAGACAACGAATGGCTCTTCCTATGCGTGAAGCTAATATGTGAGAATCCTTGCAAGCATATGGCGGAAGAAGATCATGCCAAAAGCTGGGACGCCTGGTGTGATGGGTCTTGGAACGGTGTTTGCTGGTGCAAGATTTGCTATGACAATTAACCTCAATTTTTTAGAGTGCTGGGATGTAATACTAAGATAGATTTATGATACTGCAAGAAGAATAAATGTGAGAGTTCGTGATGATATCTTGTGCTTGATGTTTCCGTGGGTGCTTATGTCCTGATGTTGTCTCCTGGGTGCAGTGCTGATGGTAGTTCGCAAAAAGTATCTTGTTGGACTGTTCGGCTATGTGCATCCTACCTATGCAGAGACCGGGTGTAAACATTGTTTTTGAGTAATAAAACGTCTATTTCCAAAATAAATAAATAAATCTGGTTGGACTATAATAGGCACTATACTCTGTTTAGGTTATGTTATTGCTGTGTTTTTTTTTTGAACAGGAGAGCCCTAGGAAGGGGCTGGAAGCCTTCATTAAAACAAGACGGTGGAGATATAGATTTTCACGCAGGACCTATATAACAGGAAAAGATAACCAGGTTCAAACGCTTTACAAAGAGGACCCTACAAGAATACAAGAGAAAGCAAGAAGGCCCTCCTTCCAACTCATCTCTACAACTGTTGGGCCTCGCTATGGAGGTTGAAGGATCGCCGGACTGCGCCGACAAGCTTGAAGGCCTCGATTTGGCCTAGATAATCGGCGGGCTGAGTGCCTCCGATTTGGGACTACAGGAAAAGATGGCTTCACTACTCCAAAGATGACCGTCGCCGCTGCAACTTCGAGAGGCATCCCTTTCAGTCACAACCACTGTGCCCAGGAAGAGAGTACCCAATGAAGAACAACAGCAACAAGCATCCCGGATTCGTCGACGCCGCGCGGAGAAACCAAGTTCCCTCCTCAGAGCTCCTACCCAAGATGAGGAGAAGGAACTATAGAAGATGCATCAGCAATGAACCCGATACACATCCTTCCCCAAAGGAGAGATCAACCACCACCAGATAGAAGAAGGGGATTGTGCCGCACCACTCCGACCTACCTCGCCACCAAGGCCGGCCAAGGGCGAAACGGGAGCACCCTCCAGCAGACGACCACGCCGCTCCTCCTCGCCACCAATGCCAGCCAGGAGCACCGCCACGTTTGCATCTCTTCCGCATCTAGAGTGACAAAAGCGCTTATGGATGGGGTGAACCGACGGAATTCCAATAGCTCGCTTCCACCGTGGAATTAGAGCAGCAGCATCCACGGTCGCTTGACCAGCGCCTCGTCGCAGTACCAGAGGGTCAAAGCACCCTAGCCTGCCTCCAGATCTAGCCGGCGACGAGCTTCCCTTCTCCTCCCCCTCGCCACCATGGCCGGCCAGGAGTAGAAGAAGCACCACCGAGAACCAGATCGAGAGGAAGCAGCAGCAGGCCTTATTCACGGAGATAGTCCATATCGAAAAAGGCTGTATCCTCTCCAACCGCCGAAGCAAAACACCAGCATCTCCTCCACTCGAACTACTCGGGATCTGGCCGAGAAATCCCGCAGCCCTACTCCAATCTACCGGCAGAACGCCGAATCCACTACTCCTAGTCCTACAAACTACTCCGACGCCTTTCCTCCGCCATCTCCGGCCGACTGCACTGCCGGGGAGGGCTCGAGATCGGCCCGGCCAAGCACAACGATAGTGGACTCTCAACAATAGAGACGGAGGGGAACAAACATTCTTGCTGTGCTTTTTTGAACGGGATGGGCCAGAAGGCCCCGGAAGCTTCATTAAACCAAGCGGTGCAGTACAATTACAGTTAGGCCCCTGAGAAAAGGGGGAATCATAGACAGGGCTAGACCTTTTACAACGAAGACCATAGAACAAAGAATAAAAACGCAATCAGGTCCTTGGTCATCTTCACCGCGGAGAGACCTGCAAACACGGGGG
This sequence comes from Avena insularis, assembly GCA_023614405.1. Lineage (NCBI taxonomy): Eukaryota > Viridiplantae > Streptophyta > Magnoliopsida > Poales > Poaceae > Avena > Avena insularis. The sequence continues at coordinate 207,201,515 of CM042694.1, forward strand.
TCGACGATGCCACCGAGGAACTTGCCACTTGGGGCGGCGCCGGCCATGAATCCCGCATCGAGGTCGGAGAAGATCCTCCAAAACTAGAGGAATGAGCTTGGGCTACGTTTGCTTTCGAGCCTGGAGTGGCTTCTTGCGCCAAAGATAGCGGCGATCGAGAGTCGACGCTGAAGAACTCCGGTGAACATAGCTTCCGGGGCAGAGCTCACCAGAACACCCAGGCGAGAAGATAGCACCGGCCTTCTTGCCGGCGAGGTGACACTCCTAGGGAATCGCGAGCCTCCAGCCCCATCCAAAGCCTGCCATGCCCAAGCAGACATAGCAACATCGCTGGGAGTAGGACAGGGACACCACCACCTGCCTTCCGATGAGGATCGAGAAGGAAGCAGGCCCCACATACCATCCTCCACCATGTCACCACCATGGAGACCAGGCAGGAAAGGAGGGAGACCTTCCCCATCCAAGAATATCACCACCACTGCCTCCTCCACAGGAGGCCAACACCTCCTGCTCCAGATCGAAGAAGAAGGTGCAGACGAGCTTCTCCTCTCCCCCTACCGCCACGGCCGACCAGATGAGGGTCCGCCAAGCCACGCATCACTCCGATGCACCCGTCCCCCTCGCCTCCATGGCCAGCCGGAACAGGACACCTCGGGAAACCACCTCTCGATTGGAAACCTGTGAGCCATGATTTATTTGCTGGAGAGGATGCTCCTCCTACCAACCTCAGCTCCGGCCGCCGGAGTAGAAGGGGGGCTAGGAAGAACCCTAGGAGCTCCCAGATCCGGCCGCCAAGATCCGAAGCACCGCTTCCCCTATCGGGCATGACGCCCACTACAGGCACGAGGCCAGAAAACCTACTGCCTACGACTACTCTGGCGACCCGCTGCCGCCATCTCTCACCAGCTAGTCTGGCGAGAAAGGCGCGGCCGAGCCCCGGTGGCACGAACTCGACTCTCAAAGCTACAAGGGGAGGGGGAGTCTGTGCGAGTACGCACGTTCTTGCTATGGTGGTAGTAGGTTTTCATTTCATTGTGGCTGAGTGTCGCACCGTGGGTTTACTACTAGTACTACCTAATGTTAGATTTATATGGGCCGCGACCCATGTAGGCATCCCATCTAGTCTAATAAATCCTGAAATCTCAAGGTCTATCTACTATGGCAGCTTGAGAGCTCTGTGGGAGACAAAGTTTAGTCCCACATTGCTAGTTGGGAGAGAGTTGGACCAGCTTATAAGGTGAGCTGTTTCACTCCCACTAAGTGAGTGAGAAGAGAAGGAGTCCACGCACACTCCTCCTCCGCCGCCCGCCTCGCCTCGCCCGCACGCGCGTCGCGTTTCGTGAATCGAGTTCGAGTTAGAAACTCGTTTTGTGGAAGACTAAATTTTTGCTTGGTGCACCAGCTGTTGTGTACGTGTCAACATTCGTGTGCATGTTTGACGCGTGTCCTTGTCTTCCACCGCGTGGCGACTCGGTCGGCTCACCTCCCAGGCTATAGAGCGAGACACAGACAGATCTAGATGCATCAAGTTCTTTTCTCAGTCTCTCTTGCTGTGTGTTCCTCTTGCTGCGCTGCTCCCTAGGCTTCCCCATCCCGAGGGCTGCGTGCACTGCTATCCGGGAGAGCAGACCTCCGAAACCCCGTCCGTTGAGATCCTGCACTGGGAGACGGGTGATAAGGTTTTTGGGGAGCGTCTCAGCGCGACTGCTCGCCTCCGTTCGCGTGTTCTTCTCCGGCAACCGACGACCTCATCAGCACCATGGGCGACAACAACAATGACCAAGGTGCTGCTGTCGTGACGACCTTTCCGGTCAACCTGTATGTGCTATTGTTCTCTTTGTATGCACTAGTTCTTGCTAGATTTTCAGATCTACTAGATGTGGTTGTTTGGCTGCATGTGTTTAGATCTTCTAGTGCTTACATAATGTTGATTTTGGTAATTAATCTCATGGATAAATTGCCTAATATTCCAACAATCCAAAAACCTTATATGTTTAGGCAATTTTCATCATCTGCCTTTGCTGCTTCGCTGAAACCGAGCCCTTTTATGGATGCTAATTTTAAGATATGGCAAGGGAAAACCCTCTTGTAGCTCACTGCATTGGGCATAGAAAAAGTTGCAGATGGCACTCCCAAAGGTCCGCTTATTCTCGAGGAAGAGAGAGCGTTCAGGGAGGCCACTGTACTTTTTGTTGGCTCTGTACTCAGTGTGCTTAGAGACAAGTTGGTTGATGCATATTTGCATATTCGTGATGCCAAGGAACTGTGAGATAAGCTGGATGCTAAGTTCGGTGCTGCCGATGCCGGTGGAGAACTGTATGCTATGGAGCAGTTCAATGACTACAAGATGGTTGAAAACCGATCTGTAGTAGAACAGGCTCATGAGCTACAAATCATGGCAAAGGAACTAGAACTCCTCAAGTGTGTGCTTCCGGACAAGTTTGTCGCGGGATGCATTGTCGCTAAGCTTCCCTCTTCATGGAGGAACTTTGACACTTCTCTGAAACATCAGAGGCATGAGCTCTCTGTTGAGTACCTTATTGGTTCTCTGGATGTTGAAGAGAAGGCGAGGGCAAAAGACAAACACACTAGTGGAACCGAGGGACACTCTGCTGCCAATATGGTGTAGAAAAATGCCCACAAGTCCAAAGGAAATAACAAAGTCTGCCAGACTACCAACTTCAAGAAGAAGAAGAGGCAGAACAAGGAAAAGAAAGAACCTTGCTGGGTGTGTGGCGAGATTGGCCATTGGGCTCATCATTGTCCACAGAAGAAAGGCAAGAAGGGTCAGGCTGGACAGAGTTCTAAATCTGTCAACATGGTCATTGGCAATACTGATGCTGGAACTTCAGGTTCTGGGTACGGTAATTTATTACCTACTGTTCTTTCAGTATTTCAACCCACAGAATGGTGGGTTGATACGGGTGCCAATGTTCATGTGTGTACTGACATTTCCATGTTCACCTCTTATTAGGCTCGAGATTCCCCAGTCATGATGGGGAATAGATTACATGCTACTATTCTTGGTGCTGGCACGGTAGATCTGAAGTTTACTTCGGGCAAGATCGTGCAATTGAAGAACGTGCAGCATGTCCCTTCTATCAAGAAGAATCTCGTTAGTGGTTCTCGTCTTATGAAAGATGGGTTTAAGTTGGTATTTGAGTCCAATAAAGTTGTACTGTCTAAGTATGGAACCTTTGTTGGAAAAGGCTATGAATGCGGAGGCATGTTCCTTTTTCATTGGTAGACTTCTATGATGATGTAGTGAACCATGTTTGCACTACTAGTAATAAAACTAATGTTTGGCATTCATGACTTTGTCATATTAATTTTGGTTGTATGTCGCGGCTTGCTGGTATGAGTTTAATTCCGAAATTTACTATTGTCAAATGCTCTAAGTGCCATGCTTGTGTGCAAGCAAAGCAGCCTCGCAAGCCTCACAAGCCTGCATAGGAGAGAAACTTGGCACCTCTTGAGCTTATACATTCAGATCTATGTGAGATGAATGGTGTATTGACAATTAGTGGAAAGAAATATTTCATGACTTTGATTGATGATTCTACTAGGTACTGTTATGTATATCTCTTAAAAACAAAAGATGAGGCCTTAGATTTCTTTAAAATCTATAAGGCAGAAGTTGAAAATCAACTTGATAGAAAGATCAAAAGAATTCAGTCCGATCGTGGTGGAGAGTACTTTTCTAATGAGTTCAATTTATTCTATTCGGAACATGGTATTATACATGAAAGGACGCCTCCCAATTCCCCTCAATCCTATGGGATTGCTGAGAGGAAAAACCGGACTCTAACAGATTTGGTTAACGCCATGTTAGACACTGCCGGTTTATCCAAGGAATGGTGGGGGGAGGCTATATTGACTTCATGTCATGTCCTAAACAGTGTTCCAACTAAAAATAAAGAGATTACTCCATTTGAAGAATGGGAAAAGAAAATGTTGACACTCTCATACTTACGCACTTGGGGTTGTTTGGCAAAGGTCAACGTGCCAATCAACAAGAAGTGTAAGCTTGGACCGAAAATTGTGTCTTTCTTGGCTATGCTTCTCACAACATTGCTTATAGATTTCTTGTGGTGAAATCTAAAATGGACGACATGAGTGTTGGTACTATTTTTGAATCAAGAGATGCTACATTCTTTGAGGATATATTTCCTATGAGAGATATGCCTAGCATATCTAATAAGGAATATGATCCAGTTTCTGAACCTGAAACTCCCATAGAGACTGATGAAAAATCAGATGATGAGAGTTCAGATTCGGATAAGGATGACAATGAAGCTCCCACAAGGAGTAAGAGACAAAGGAACACAAGGTCTTTTGGTAATGATTTCATTGTGTAGCTAGTGGATGACACTCCCACTACCATTTCAGAAGCTTTTGCATCTCCGGATGCAGACTACTGGAAGGAAGCGGTTCAAAGCGAGATGGATTCCATCTTGGCTAATGGAATGTGGGAGATATCTGAACGTCCGTATGGGTGTAAACCTGTAGGATGTAAATGGGTATTTAAAAAGAAGCTTAGGGCTGATGGTACTATTGAAAAGTACAAAGCTCGGCTTGTGGCTAAAGGCTATACCCAAAAGGAAGGCGAAGATTTCTTTGATACTTACTCACCTGTGGCTATATTGACCACAATTCGAGTACTAATATCACTGGCAGCCTCACACGGTCTTCTCGTTCATCAAATGAACGTTAAGACAGCTTTCCTAAATGGAGAGTTGGATGAGGAAATTTACATGGAACAACCTGATGGTTTTGTACTAGAAGGTCAAGAGAGAAAGGCGCGTAAATTGAAGAAATCTTTGTATGGCCTCAAACAAGCTCCCAAGCAATGGCATGAGAAGTTTGAAAGAACTTTGACATCTGTGGGCTTTGTTGTAAATGAAGCCGACAAATGTGTGTACTACCGCCATGGTGGGGGTGAGGGAGTTGTCCTATGTCTCTATGTTGATGACATACTAATTTTCGGGAAAAGTCTCAAAGTGATTAATGAGGTCAAAACCTTCTTGTCTCAATGTTTTGAGATGAAGGATCTTGGAGAAGCTGATGTTATCCTAAACATCAAGCTACTGAAAGATGAGAATAATGGGATTACACTTGTGCAATCACATTATGTAGAGAAGGTGTTAAGCAGATTTGGATATGATGATTGCAAATCTTCTGACACACCTTATGATCCTAGTGTTTTGCTTCGAAAGAATCAAAAAGCAGATAGAGATCAATTGAGATACTCTCAGATAATTGGCTCACTTATGTATTTAGCTTGCGCTATGAGGCCTGACATCTCGTTTGCTGTGAGCAAACTTAGCCGGTTTGTGGCTAACCCGGGAGAAGATCACTAGCATACTCTTGGGAGAGTAATGCGCTATCTAAAGGGAACCGTGAGCTATGGAATTCATTATACCGGGTATCCAAGAGTACTTGAAGGGTATAGTGATTCAAACTGGATATCAGATGCTGATGAGATAAAGGCCACAAGTGGATATATATTCACTCTTGGTGGTGGCGCTGTTTCATGGAAGTCTTGCAAGCAGACCATCTTAACGAGGTCAACTATGGAAGAAGAACTCACAGCATTAGATACAGCGACTGTCGAAGCAGAATGGCTTCGTGAACTCTTAACAGATTTTCCTATGGTTGAAAAACCAATACCGGTAATCCTTATGAACTATGACAATCAAACTGTGATTGTCAAAGTGAACAGTTCTAAGGACAATATGAAGAGTTCAAGACATGTCAAGAGAAGACTGAAGTCTGTTAAAAAGCTGAGAAACTCTGGAGTTATAGCATTGGATTATGTCCAAACGGCTAAGAATCTGGCAGATCCTTTTACGAAAGGACTATCAAGAAATTTGATAGAAAACGCATCGAGGGAGATGTGTTTGAGACCCACGTGAGTTGTCAAGGGGGTAGCCCAACCTATGTGATCGAAGATCCCGTGAATTAGGACCTGGGAAAACAAACCGAAACAACTGAGTTGAGAGAAACTTTTAATACTCCCACTCCACTGCAGATGCAATTCTCTCATAGTATACTGTAAGGAAGGTTGATTATATGTTAATGTGTTCTATCTGTCTCCTTGGGAGCAAAGACGCTGTCCTACATAGCGATCTTGAAAGAACACACCTATATGAGCTACACTGCTGGTCGCAGTGTATGGGATTTGGGTGAATCTCTAGGAAGCTCATGAAAGGCCGAGGAGTGTGACTTATAAGCTCCACCCGAGGGGTAGCCTATGGCAGCCAAGTACCAGTAACGACATTGAGTGAAACTTGCCACGCAAGACTGGCAATTCAAGGCATAGTCCATTGTTCAGTTGTAGTAAGCATATCTCTTTGTCTAGGTGGAAGTTCAACCTAATAGTCTCCACTGAACTGCAGGTATATCAAACAGTGATTGGAACTGATGTGCCATATAATGTGCCTCTAAGATCTGGTGGGGGATTGTTAGATTTATATGGGCCGCGGTCCATGTAGGCAGCCTATCTAGTCTAATAAATCCTGAAATCTCAAGGCCTATCTACTATGGCAGCTTGGGAGCTCTGTGGGAGACAAAGTTTAGTCCCGCATTGCTAGTTGGGAGAGAGTTGGACCAGCTTATAAGGTGAGCTGTTTCACTCCCACTAAGTGAGTGAGAAGAGAAGGAGTCCACGCGCACTCCTCCTCCTCCACCGCCCGCCTCGCCTCGCCCGCACGCGCGTCGCGTTTCGTGAGTCGAGTTTGAGTTCGAGTTAGAAACTCGTTTTGTGGAAGACTAAATTTTTGCTTAGTGCACCAGCTGTTGGGTACGTGTCAACATTCGTGTGCATGTTTGACGTGTGTCCTTGTCTTCCACCGCATGGCGACTCGGTCGGCTCACCTCCCAGGCTATAGAGCGAGAGACAGACAGATCTAGATGCATCCAGTTCTTTTCTCAGTCTCTCTCGCTGTGTGTTCCTGTTTCTGCTCTGCTCTCTAGGCTTCCCCATCCCGGCGGCTGCGTGCACTGCTGTCCGGGAGAGCAGGCCTCCGAAACCCCGTCGGTTGAGATCCTGCACCGGGTGACGAACGATAAGGTTTTTGGGGAGCGTCTCGGCGCGACTGCTCCCCTCCGTTCGTGTGTTCTTCTTCGGCAACCGACGATCTCATCAGCACCATGAGCGACAACAACAATAACCAAGGTGCTTCTGTCGTGACAACCTTCCCGGTCAATCTGTACATGCTATTCTTCTCTTTGTATGCACTAGTTCTTGCTAGATTTTCAGATCTACTAGATGTGGTTGTTTGGCTGCATATGTTTAGATCTGCTAGTGCTTACATAATGTTGATTTCGGTAATTAATCTCATAGGTAAATTGCCTAATATTCTCACACCTAATATATCAAACTGAATATTTCATTCGCTTAGGCCCCCGTTTAGATAAAAAGATTTTTGGAGAAATTTCACAGGAAAGGAGTCCAATAGAAATTTTTCCTATACTAGCCTTTGGAACTTAGAAATCAAGCGTAAGAAACGCCAGAAGAAAGTTTCCTACGCCCTTATTTTGACAGGAAACCATAGGAATCAAAACATTGGCTCCCAGGGCATTTTTCTGTCCTTCGTGTTAGGTAAATGAACAATGACTCTAAAGGTCTTGCAAGTTGGACCGGGTTATTAGCCAAGGTTGGCATTGAGCACGGGGCCATATTCGCAGGGCCGGCCCTGGGGGGGGGGGGACCGGTGGGGCAGCCGCCCCGGACCTAAAAATAGTAAGGGCTAAAAAAATTATAGACATAGTATACATCTATAAAAAATACAAGATATATTTTTATAATTTTATTGGACCCGTGGCCACGCCAAGCGCTGGAGTCAGGACGCGTCGACTCCCTGATCGACTCGGGATACGATCGACCACCCCTGCCCCCTGGGCCCTGGATACGATCGACCACTCCTACCCCTGGATACGATCGATTCCCAATCGCAAGTCCCGCTGACTCCCGACCAGGCCTGCTCCTGACACGATGGGTACTCTTAATAGAAAGGCAAGGGACATATTAGTAGAAAATGGTCCTATCAGAGAAGAAAATATCACCTTTTCTCTAACTGGTAAAAGATATTTTTCATATTATCATTACTCTAGATACATGAGCAATGGAGAGGTACGATGATCGAAAATGGCTAGTTTATTCAAGACATGTTAATAAAGTGTTCTGTTTTTTATGCAAGTTGTTCAATCCTATTAACTGCAAGAGTTCCTTCGCACATGATGGGTTTAATGATTGGAAACGTATCTCCGATAGGCTCAAAGAACATGAAGTTAGTATCGAGCATATCACAAGCATGATCTCTTGAAACGAATTAAGAAATAGATTGAGAAAACATGAAACAATCGATAAGGAGTTGCAACATGAGATCACAAAAGAGAAGGAGCGTTTGAGACAAGTTTTACTAAGAATAGTTGATGTTGTGAAATTTCTTGGTAAACGCAGTTTGGCATTTAGAGGATCCAATGAGCAACTTTATAATGCTCATAATGGTAATTTCTTTGCTTGTGTTGAGATGGTTGCAGAATTTGATATGGTAATGCAAGACCACATTAGACGGATTCGAAGCAATGAGATTCATTATTATTATCTTAGTCACAAAATTCAGAATGAGTTGATTTCACTAATGGCTTCTAGCATTACATACACTATTGTGAAGGTGGTTAAGAAGGCTAAATATTTCTCAGTTATTCTTGATTGTACCCCTGATGTGAGTCACAAAGAGCAAATGAGTTTGTTGGTTCGCTGTGCTAATACCTCTGATGCACACGTAAAAGTTGAGGAGTACTTTCTTGGTTTTTGGCGGTAAATGACACATCTGGTGAAGGGATTTTCAAGATATTGGTTGAATCCATCAAGTCATATGGTCTTCTTATTGATGATATTAGGGGGCAAGGTTATGATTCCATCGCCACGGACTTTGCTTCTAGGAATTTTCGGAGAAAATTTTAAGGTATCATGTAAACATTATTATTTTTATATGAATATTATAGTTAGGAGTATACTTAAAATATTTATTTTTCATCATCTCATATATGCATAATTTTTTTATAATAAGAAACCCAAAATTTGAGTTTCGCCCTGAGCCTCCGAAATCTTAGGACCGGCCCTGCATATTCGCCGTCCGCTTCACGTCGTCGAGCAGGCGACATCACTAGTATAAGCAATACTTGCCATCTGCTGCTTCGCCGGACTAGGGCGATGCCGCCGTGCTCGCAGATACTACACGAGAAATTGTTGTACGTGTGAGAAATTGCAATAAAACAATTCCTTTTAGAAATAACTAACGGGTGTAGTTGAGAAGACATGAGCACTCTACTTTACTACTACCTCCGTTCCACAATATAAGACTTTTTAGCAAACTAAAACAGCTTGCTAAAAAGACTTACATTTCGGAACGGAGGCAGTAGCTCACATGGATAAGACAATGCAGGCCCTCACTCGGTGGAAATGTACTATTTTTTCCTTGAACATGAACATGATAGCAAGTTACTAGTTAGTCAAGCAAATTCTTTCAATGAATTGATCAAGTTTAAGTCCTATGTCACCCGCAAAAAAAAAGTTTAAGTCCTATGTCTTACCTCTTCATGTGTTCCACAACTCACTTTAAAAAGTTCCCATGTTTTTCTTTACTCTATTTTGCTCGTGTATTACTTTCCTTATTTTTTTTATTTTGTGTTACTCCCTCCGACCCATATTAGTTGACTCGAATTTGTCTAAATTCGGATATATCGACATGTTTTAGTACTAGATACATCCGAATCTAGATAAATCCAAATCAACTAATATGGGTCGGAGGGAGTATTACTTTCCCGCGTTCTCTTAATGAAGAGGGGTTGAAACCCTTTAAAAAAAATAAAAATGTGAGAGATGGATAGCTGAAACATGAATCCAAAGTTAATTTTCCATTTACTTTTACATTGTTTTGGAGTTCGTGATGCGTTTCTTGCTGAATTTATTGGTAAACGTCACAAGGTTCAGCACAAGAGGCAGCCAGCTCGTTGGTTATGGTTATATTTTTTGAATCGATTTGTAGCACTACGAGATGCAGCCAAACTTTGATATCTTTTTAATTGATTATGTTGCTGCTAGTACTAGTACTACTCAGGTGTATTTTTCTCTCCGAAGCCAGTACTAGCAAATTTAAGGTCTAATGGTTGCCTAACTGAAACTACTAATGGAGATGATCTAGCTGCCCACCTGGAACTTGGGGAGCAAGGTATGCAATCTATCAGATGTGGGAACTAACAAGTTGACTTCGTAGGAATTTGGTAGCATATAACAGGTGCAGTTTAATTGTAAATGGAATTCCAACAGAAAAGAAAGAATAGAGAGACAAGCTACAGTTTGATATGTACGGAAATAGTTTTACCATAGCAGCTTTATACCTGTAACATGTGCTTTGGTAATCTTATCGTATGTACCATATTAGCATATGAGTTTTATCTCGTAGTATTCCTTATAATACCGGGACTTTCTGTTATCATATATGGCAGCAGCAAAGTGTTCTATTTTTCATCGCCTGCAGATGAATGTTGAAAAGTTCAAGTTGGGTGCTGCCTTAGGCGCACTGTGATGTGAACTCATATGATGTGTGGCTGCTGCTAAACGCCTGCTGGTATGCTGCCTAAATTGGTGGCTGCTCCATGTTAGCGTTTGTTTGGGATGCGATTTTTCTAGGTAGCAGACGGAGATGACGAGTCTCGAGAAACAGACAGTGCAACCTTTGACGTTTCATAATAGTTGGAAGATTTGAATTTGAGGTGTTTGTTGTTTTGAAATAATAACAGAAAACTTGTGCTCCCTCCATTTAAAAAAATGACATCAGACACAAAATGAAAGGCGATTCCGGAGGCGACTCCGATCTTGCCGGAAACCTTTCGGCCGGTGTTGACAGGGGTGATTCATCATCGCCATTGTGAATCTTCTCGGAGGGAAGCCGATTTTGGGCTTTGGCATCAGATGATGAGGAGGATGTGGCGGACGATGCCGACTCCTTGGATCGGGAAGATCGCTCATCCTGCTATCTCCGATCGTTGGAGGAGGAGGATGGATCGGCGTTCTCGGCCAGGATGGCTAAACGACTGAATCGACAACGACAACAGAGGCTGGCTGCGCTGCAGCTCTGGGTCTCGCCGGAGCCGTCTCAGGTATGTTCGGATTTGTTAGATGGTAGCAGGACTGCTTCTGCTAAAAATGTTTCTAGAAATCTTCGATGTCTCGGACGGCCACCGTTGGACGCGTCTGTTTTTCATGATTGTGATCCAAATGAGGCTGATTGGACGATGGTTTGCCGGCGGCGACATTCGAAGGGGCTGGGGCCAGTTCGCTGTCTTTGTCATCTGCCAAGGCGAGATCTGCTGATCCTAAAATTATGCGCGATTTGAATTTCCGAAGTCTAGGCCCTGGTCGGGCCTGGGTCGGTGCAAATTTGGCCCTTTTCCTTTGCAAGGGCGGGTCTGCCCTTACCAATTTGTTTTGAACCCTTCTGAACCTGCACCTAAACCCTGTATGTGACCCAGGGTAGTGATACCTTCGGATGCTAACTTTGGGGCCGGTATACCTATTCGTCAGACACTCATGAACATGATAACCGAAACCCTACCTGGGAGACGGTCGCCGTGCGAGATGAGTTTTTGCGGAGGCGGTGGTAGAGGCGCAGGGAAGGGGAATGGCCCCGGTGGCGGGCGTGGTTTCCCAGGTCGGGGCCATGGCAACTACGCCGGTGGTAGGAACTTCTACCATGGCGAGGGCAGCGGCTCAGGAGGTAGAGATACTCAGAGATATGAGGGAAATCAATTCGGTGGTTTCTCGGGGAACAACTTCCGTGGATATGATGGTTTCCATGGAGGAGCTAGTTTTCCTCAGGACAATTCAAACACCTTGGATGTGGGATATTGATAGCTGTGAGATTTGACACATTTTTGATGATTTTTATTGATGGTTTTCCTCTAGATTTGATTGTTTTCTAGCTTTACCTAATGCTAATACTTCGGTAGCAAAGAAAACTTGGTTTTTAATGTGTGTTTCAGGTTCTGAACATCAACAGAAGGTTGTAACAAGGGAAAAATAATATTCAGGTGAAAACAAGCAAGTCCCTCTTTGGAAGCAATCAAGGGAGGCAAACAGACGCTTTAACGAGTAACTATACGCCGGGAACATTTTTCTGGCTGTATAGTTCCCGCTGTATAGCTTCCGCTGCCTCCCTCTTGTCAAAAGGGATAACTTCCGGGAAGAGGCCAAACGCGAAATCATAAAACAACAGACGCCATCCCATCCAGAAAGGAGAAAGAAGAGATCCGGAGAAGAAGGGGAAGACGTTCTTCATCTTACTCCACGATCTTTGACCTCCTAGCCATCACACCCTCATAGCCATTACTTGTACTTGAGAGAGAGAGAGAGAGAGATCTTCACCTTGCAAGATTAGGGTTTGAGATTGTTTCTTTCTATCTTGAATTGTGTTGGATTACTTTTCTATTCCTATTGTGGATCTCCACGGTAACATTGAGAATAACTCCCTTTATTTAATTATATTGATGATGCTTTATTCTCTCATGTGTGAGTAAGTTCCTTGGGCCGGGAAGATGTAAGGGATTTGTGAGATGTGATGTGCCTCCATATATTTTCCATTAGTTTCTGATTGATTTTAATTACTATATTATGTGTGCTTGACTATCTATGGGATGCCTAATGCTTGTTGTCCAATTAAGGGCCCAGACAACATGATGTTTTGTTTTACATGGATAGGATCTTGTTCGCTAGCAGACCGGCGATCACCAAGTGACACAGGGATATCAATGGGAAACTAGTAGACTCGAGGATAACAAGGAACCACCGTGCTTATTGCATTAGTTCGATCCAATAAGCTTAATTGCTAAGCAATCTGAAGGATCTTAATTGTCTAGTGTCTGACCATGGTTTTGGTAACAGACTAGTAGGATTATTGAAGTTGGGACGAAATCTACCAAGAGGAGTTCTGGCTAATTATGGGTTGCTCGCCTATACATATACTTATAAGATTACAATTGTTACACTTATCATCCGTCCACCTGACACAGTCACTATCACCATGAACTGTATCTCCCCGCGCCTTCTTTGTCATCTACAGAAAACAACAAACAACCAAATCATTCTTTACTTTTATGCTTTTTATTTCTGAATTTTACATTTTAGTTTTATTTAAATACATCCAGTTTAATCTAAATTTCATTCTTATTTCACACTTGTAGTCAATTCACTCGAAGACCTGTGACAATTTTGAGTGTGACAGAGACTTCAATCATAAACACTTACCTTTGGACTCCCTGTGGGATCAATATCTATTCTTCGAAACTAGCTACAAACGATCTGTGCATGCAGTAACCCAGCATACCACTGCATGATGTAGTACGCTATAGTCGTTGACATAACACCAATGAAGCACCGTTCACTAGTATTACATCCCTCAGAGTGGTATAACAGAAACACAACAGGTCCAAGACATGACTATAGATTACAATTCGAATCTTTACAAAAGATCCAGAGAACACTCTAGGTTAAAGTGAGAGAAAGAACTTCTTACAAAGAAGAACCAGAAATAATAACTCAGAACTATCTAGTAACTAGATTAGTATCTAAACTATTTGGCTTGCTAGTGCTACTAATGCAATGCTCTACAGAAGTAGGTTTTATGGCTAGAGTGTATACTCCTATCTAAATAGAGACTTTGTCTTCACTTTAGCTGATGTATATTTTGACTTCATAGACTTTATTGAAGAACTTGAGCTGCCGATGATGGTTTCCTGAGCAAAAATTGATGTTGATGTCGTCTTCAACGGCTTAGAACCTAGCAAGGGTTAAGAAGGTACGGTTGAGTACGAGCGTACTCAGCAAGTTCACTAAAAAGGAGTGTATGATGCACTATCTCTACAGCCACAGACCAAAGGTCGTAGGCAATGCAGGTTTTCGTAATCATTTCTTCAAAGGTTGCTTTTATTCTGAAAACTATGTTCGACAGCCTTCACAGGTGGACCAGAACCTTCGTGGGGTTCCTTTCCTGTCGCGTTCATAGCTCCTTCCCTGAACAGGGAGTAACATGTCACAATTCTTATACTCTGCAGAGGTGTGTCACTTTTCCCACAAGAGACCTTAAGCTTTGTTGCACAACTGGGAGTATGTCCCCGTTCAAACTTCCATGGTTTGAGGCCCAACTTAAGATCCAAGCCAATCTTTGCCCTTCTCCACGACCCCACATGAGACATGATCCCCCGAGACAACTACCATGGTTACTCTTTGGGTAGCCTCTCGGAGACTTCGTACGCAACTCTGTCTGGCAGTCACCATCAGCTATGGTGAACTCAGACCTAGTCAGAGATGCACAGATAATCTAGACACCAAGATCGCGGGGAACTAAGGGGTCCCACCCATGTGCTGGATTCTCTGAAACTCCACGAGAAATCAACAGCCTCATGATAAGGTCATCCGTCCATGCGAAAGGAAGAAGATCCAGCTGACTTCTTTACCCCATTCCAAATCTCATGGTTTGACGCGTAATATACGGCGCTAGAATCACTAGCGACATTGGTTGTTACGTCCTAGATGATACATTACTGTACAATGGCGTTTCCATTGTCAGTTATGATAGATTAGCTGATCACCCTGGATCAGTAACCGATATTTCCAGTTAATTATGAAAATAGTATTTTCGACCTTTTCGAAATGCAGGTGATGACAACATTTGACTTATAAGTATAGAAAATAATCAAGGACATGAGCAAGTTATGAACTTGCCTTTTGTGATTGCAATATTATGCACTCATAGTCTTCGAGATAATAGAAGATCCAAATTCTGTAAACAACATCATTGGTCCGGTAAGGACTAATGTTTAAAGAAGCAAGATGCAACGATGCATAAGTAATGTAATGCATTTGATAAATGCGAATCCTCGGAATAGTCGTAACTGATCTAGGGTTTGGAGTTTGTGATGAGTTCTTTGGAATATGTTTCACTTTTATATCAGCTCCACACTTGTGCTTCTTATTAAGGCTTGTGAGAGTGTGTGAAACAATATGTAGATACAACAAGTAATATGCAATATTAAAGCACTTAAATGAATCATGGTATTTAGAATATTTCTTAAACAAGATTAAGATTTAATTAAAGCTTTTAGAGAAGTGTTCAAGGATTACTTTTAATGTTTCTTAAAAGAATAACTCTTGAGGAAAACATTACTTTACAAAGTAAAAAGTATTTAAACTTAAGGCTAACACTATAAGGTTTTCTTATTACTTATAAGTACTAAAGTAGAAAACAACTAGTATTATTGAGTATCTATTCTACTAGTAAATGGAGACTTTTAACACTTCATGAAGGTGAAACAAAAGTATTATGCATTGATAGAAGTGGTGTTTTCTTGATTTTATAAGTGGATAGAATCACTTACTTTTTATAGAATTAATACTCATTTCTATGAACATGGAAATGGCATCATGTTGAATACTTACAAACTTTCCTTAGCCTTTAGAGTGGATTCCCAAGTTGTAAAAGAATTAGTATTCAAATCTTGATGATTTTATAATTGATAAACTATTTTTGGGGAGTAAGTTTACTTAACTCTAAATGGTAGTTTTAGTAAGTACAACTTGAATTGGTTAGACCTATCTTAACTTTATTTAAACATAACTTGCATTTTTTATTACACTTTTAGACTTTAAACAAATAATGCTAAAGGTAATAGTAAGTATTTATATATTTTTAATGAATTAAAATAAAAGAAAAGAGTTAAAATAAGATTTGTTACACCTTTATCTTTTATCTTACTTCAAAAGTGAGAGTTGACATTTTTAATGTGTAGAATTTATTTTTGTGATCATTTTGGTATATTATAAGTATTTTTGTGATTTTTAAATAATAAGATATGATTTTTACAAATTGTATCACTTTATAAATACTAAATAATTAATAAATATTACTTAAGTGATATAATATTTTAAGTTTATAGTTTTACACTTTAGTTCTTATTTTTCCAAGAATTTTAGTATATTATTTATATTTTTCCCATTTACCAATATTAAAATATGAATTTTCAAAGTATTATTACTTATAAAATCTTTATTAAAATAATAATTATTTAAATAGTTAACACAATAATATTTGTTAAAAAGTTAAATTATTGATTTTATTTTTCTAAGCATTTTGATATATTATATACATTTTTCTGAATTATAAAACAAAAGATATAGAATTAACAAGATTTAATCCTTTTATTAAATTTTTGGAAATTATATTTATAGTTAAACTTATTTTGTTCTATCTCTTTATTAAACAGATAATCTTTTTACACCCAGACCCAAACTATACCTAGCCACTGACTAGTGGGGTCAGGGCCACGTTGGTGAAGACCAGTCAAACAACTTTTGTTACTAACCATATTTCTACCCAGGTTCAATGACAAGCGGGTCTGGGGCCACGTCACTTGCCACATGGGCAAGGACCAAGTCAAATAGAACTGCTGGTCCTAGCTAGCATCACCTCGCCAGAGGATGACGTCATCCCCACCGAAGCACGGCGGAGACGCCCATCTCTGGCACTATAGACACTACGAGGATAAGCGTTCGAACGAGAAGACTGACGCGGACTTGGGAGTGGTGTAGCCGCCCGCTATTGGTCACCGGAGCTACTCTAGCGACAAGAACAAGCGGCAGACGACGGTGGAGCACGATGGTACGATGTTGCAGAGTGAGAGGGAGCAAGTGGAGGGCACAGGGAGATGCAGAAACTCACCCTGGTGATGATGGTGAGGCACGGGGAGGGCCAATGACGGTGAATTTCCAACGATGGCTGTGGTGGTCGACGAGATGTCGGGCTTGATTCCGGCCGACATGGTGCGCGCCTGCTTGCGAGCCTTGCTGGAGATGAACGAGGAGATGATGGCGAGCATGACTATGCCCCTGGTTGGCTCGGGGACGGTCCGTGGTGGCGGAGACAACAACTCTGGTGGCTAGGGTTTTGGTGTCCCCTCTGGAAGAGAGGATAGGAACGAGAAGAAGGGGAAAATAGGATGAGGATGGCCTGGAGCGTCTCGGTGGCGATCTTATCCCTCTCCCAGGCATCGGTGGCGAGTATCGCGGCGCAGGGCTGACGTCGATGACAGCATCGAGCGGCAGCGAGTCCTCCAGCGAGCTGCTTGTGACATCCCGAGGTAGACGACAATTCGTTCTTTGCAGAAAACCCCCTGTCCAAATCTTTGTCTCAACCCGCAGTCCTTTCTTCGGTCCCAGTTGTCAGCCAGAGGAAGAGGGGAGTTGGGCTGTTGTTGGGCCGGTGGGGCGGTAGATAGGCAGAGAGGAAATGGGCCTCGGGCCAGATTTGGTCTATTCTGTATTTTTTCTGTTTCTAATTCTTTTCTTTATTCTTTTTATATTCCTTTATCTATTTAAAGTTTAAATTTAATTGGTGATACTTGTGAATATGTACTGAACATTTATATATCTATTTGTATCCCTGGACTCCTATTTTTAGTATTTTTTTACTCTTCATGATTATATAAAGAATTATTTTCATTAGAAAATACTAATAGGGATTAGGGTTTTAGAGATTTGTTTCTCATATGAAAATCTCATAGAAATGTTCTTGTTTTCACCATGGTAATAGTTATGGAAAGAACTAAAAATGTTGAATGATATGTAAAGATTCCATTCATACTTAGCCTCATAAAAGAATTATATATAATAAGGTATTAAATCTTGGGGTTTGCAACATGGTGATTTAAGATCCATGGTTCTCCCCATTTGGGGATTTCAACAAAAGCAATCCTACTTGATTTATAGAGATTAGAACTACTACATAACAATATTGATTAGGTAATGATGAATCAATAATAATCATTGGTGGAGAAATGCTCATGTTTATTCAGATATAGGTATATGGGTTCTGAGAGGATTTAATAACCCATATTCAATTATGGATATAGATTATTATTAAGGCTAGGACATATTACTATCATATTTGGTGATTCTAAATAACCTTTCAATTTAAAGTGAGTTATTGGGATTGCTTTCATGATGTGATCTTAATAATCCTATGAGAGTAGGTTCTTATTAGGGTTTACGACAATCAGGTAGACAAGGCTTTCATACATGATAACTCATCTGGTTCTCTAATTATCCTTTGGAAGTTTTCATTTGACTAAGAGATATTATTCAATGGTTACCTAGGAATAGGAAATGGTTTCACTATCCATTTGATTCTAGGGTTTTGAATAATGAAGTAGACATGGGTCTTGTCGTGGCTGCATGTATAGCTAGCTAAAGGTTTCTAAAGAATTCTTACCTCAATACTTCACTAAGCTTATCTTGAGATAAGGAATTCCTTTCCTAAATATACTCTAGATATCTCTCTTATCTTATTCACAAAGATCATATCTTCTTGAATAAGACAATCGTCTGACTCCACCATATCCATCATCATATGATAACATGGTCATGCCACTTCAACATTATTCCATTCTTACTCCTAGTATATAACTCCTCTTAATTAACTACCATTGATGCACCTATCAATGTATCTACTACTAACTCCATCTATTAACTTCCTTAAATCCATCTTGCAACTACTTACAAGACTTGCAAGATTATAGTTCTCTCTATATCACATGTGATATCAATCCTCTAGAATAGGTATGGTACTACTCTCCACAATACAAGTTTGTTCTCGTATTACCTTGGTTAAACTATTATACTTCCATATACTCATGTTATATACTTCATCATACTCTAGCTTTACTTTTCTTGATCAAGCTAGATGATTCGTCTTACTAGGGATTTACCTAATTTGGTATACTCACTAGTCTGCTTCAACACCTAGTCATCTATTCTCAAGTGACTTGGGAATAATGACCACCATCATATAATCATACTAAGCTTAGGCTTCTAGTTGTCTGATCAACAACTATCATCAACTAAGTAGTAGACTTGTACTAGTCTCTCTATAGGCTTATCTTGTTAAGCAAACTTACTTTAGGTTTATACCTACTTGTCCTAACGAGATTATTATTTAATATACTAATACTACTAGCTTTCTCATGGCTCCACAATTACTAGCTTAACTCTTGGGTTTAAATACCGCTTCTAGTTAACTCATGAGTGAGTTAACACCTACAACATCAAATGGTTTGATCACCACTAAGGATCTCATTCCATTGATGATGCCACACTATACCATAACTAGTTCATTCTTCTTATTAATTTACTTAAGGTCTTTGGAAGGTCAATATAATAGGTCAAAAGCTATGAGTCAATAAGTGCCAGGTCAAGAATTGATCACACACATTGATGATCAGTAAACACTAGGACTTGGTTAAATAGGATTGTCATCTATTAACATGACACTAAGGGTATATGTTGAATGGTCTTGACTTGACTTCCTTTACTACTCTATTTGTAATAAGAGTTAATGTTTAAGAACTACCATGATACCCATGGTATAATTAACTACGACAAGCAAGTGTCTCAAGTTTTAGTT
The DNA here is from genome assembly GCA_023614405.1 of Avena insularis. NCBI lineage: Eukaryota > Viridiplantae > Streptophyta > Magnoliopsida > Poales > Poaceae > Avena > Avena insularis. Next base: position 207,221,035 of record CM042694.1, read on the forward strand.
ATGGAGTTTCTTTTACTTAAGTTATATCCTTAACTTGGTATTCAGGGTTTGTGGTAGGTAATATCTTGATATCATCTTTAGAATATTAAGTATTCATCCTTGAGTTGTGGTATGGAATACCATGTAATAATCTCTAGAAGATCAAGTACTCCTTATTAGGTAGTGTGTTGTGACTTAGTTTTTATTACACTTGATCTACCCTTAGATCAAATTATATTACCCAAAGGTAAGGTTTTAGCAAAGGTCACATTGAAACTTATCATAGTCAACTTGATGATCTACTTCAGTTCCACCAAGTTAAAAGAAGCTTCAATCACTTTGACAAGTTTTATTTAAAAGCGCGAAAATTATATAGATTTTCTATGCATGAATGCAATGCACACACCTGTGTTCAGCTTATTTCTAAGCTCTAATGTTGGGGTGTTATAGTGCACTTGCAGACATCAAGCTATTTTCTGGCGCCGTTTCCAGGGAGCTAAGCGCTAAGTGTTTGTCTCTTGACATTTCAGGTGTTACTACTACAAAATGGTCTCCCTAGGAGACAAAGGGTCTACACGCTCTGGTAGGACCTATTTACCAGATTATTTTGAGCGTGTGCCTATTCAAAGGCACGAAGAAATTATTAAAAAACTTTTAAGATCAGACAAAGTTGAAGTTGAAAACCTGAGTGATTTTATGGAAATCATGTCCATTTACAGAACAACTCCCAAGAAACCTGAGAAAACTCTCAGGGAATACAATGCTCCAAATGCTGCTTTCCTTAAACAACCAATATAATTTCCTAACCCTGGAGTTAGAGAATATCAATTTGATGGTGGAATTATTAAAATTTTGCAAGAAAAAGCTTTTAGTGGAAGGGGAGATGAAGACCCAGGAAGACATATTAGAGAGTTTGACGATTTGATGACAATACTTGGACCAAAAGGTTTGCCAAGAGTTTTCTCTCGTCTAATTTTTTTTGTTGGTCTCTTAAAGGTAAAGCTCTAGACTGGTTATATTCTCTCCCTCGACCGCATCCCGCGTGCACCGCTTCGCCACGACCCCAGGAACCGCCTGGACATGCCTGTCCGCCGCCGCTTTGCCTGCAGCCCCCGTGCGCCGTGTCAAACGCCACCTCTGCCGCGCAGAGCACTAGCCACACCCGACCAAATGCCACCGCTCCTAGCCACGCCTTTACGCCGTAGATGACCGCCAGCAGACTGCGCACCGTCCCCTACCTCTAGCCACGACGATAGCATGATGTACCGCCCTCGCCGGAGACGCCAGCCCAGCCCCCTCGGTCCCCTCATCGAGCCTATATAAGGAGCCCTCCCAGCATGAATTCCTCACACCATTCCACTCCCCTCTCACCACTGATCCTTCCCCACTCTCGCTGGAGCAGCTCGAGCCTTAGTTCGCCGGAATTGCACCGGAGGAGCCCGCAGCAGAGGAGGAGACGCTGCCGTCGATTCCATCCACCGCAGCCCCTGCCGCGACCTCGCCTGAGTCCGCCGTCGCTGTTCAGTTTGATCGCCCACCTCGCCGCACTAGCTGGAGCCCTGGTACGTCTCCAGTAGACCCCCACTGGCCGTTTAGGGTTCGGTCTCGCCGGCGATGAGTCTGTCGTCAACGACAACTGTGAGCCGCCGATCTCTATTCTAATCGTGTGGCCCAGATTAATAGATACCGTTTTGGGTTTTAAGTCTCGCTGACAAGTGGGACCAACCTGTCAGCCGCCTCACGCTGGCGTCCACTGGCCGCCCATTTCCTTTCCCGCGTGACCCAGTTAGTTCAAATATAGATTTTTCTATTTAGGTTTGAACTCACTTCTATCCCTTAGTTTAAAACCAATTCAGGAAGATTTACTGAACCAAATTGGGTGGTTCAAATTTTGTTGGAAAGCTTCTGAAAATATCTATCCAAGCCCGTTGGATTTAATTCATTTAGAGTTAGAGATCTCTCCTAGTAAAAATAACAATAATAGCTTTTGAGTTGATTCCAACTCTCAAAAATCACATTTAACCATACCTATCTAAATATGTAATAATATTAAGGTTTGCATGTAGTGGCTTTGGACTAGTACCATAATAATGCTATATAGGCATTTCTAGTCACTTTAAATCATTAAATATTAAACTTAAACTTAATAAAATGTGATCCAACCTTTAAATCACATTCCCATATGTTAGAATATGTGGTGATGACATGGGTCCACATGATCCCATATTTTAATTGGAGAATATTAAATCTTAGTTAATTTCAATGAGTAGAAATTACTTTTCTCAAATAAAAAGAATGAAGCTAGTTAATAAAACCTTGTGATGCTTGTGATGATAATAGATCATCAAATTTGTGCCTTAGTATGCTAAGTAGCCTAGTTAATCATTGTTTGGTGATTGTGTACTCCGTATGTATTTATAGATGATAGTACCAACCAAGTTTACGAGGAGGAGGAGTTCTACCAAGAGGAGGAGGAGGAGGAAAACTTCAACCACTGCACTGCACAAGGCAAGCCATCATTAACAATGCAAGCTATTGATAGCAAGCTAGCATTATACAAGTTAACCATGCAAGTGATTACTTGCAAGCCTAGCACTTCAAGTAAATTTAGCAAGCTATTATTGGCAAGCTAACACTTGCAAGTATTATACTACCAAGCCATCATTAGCAGTGCAAGCTAACCCTTGCAAGCTAGATAACCTAAGCAAAGGCATTAGGCATGCTTTGGTGGTACCATTTTGGATTTATACCTATTCCAAGATTTAATTCCAAGCTTTACTCTTCTTTACTTTATTAAAGTACCTTACTTGTTTTGAAGGTAGCATAAATAGTATAAAACTTGACCTATCTAGATAACCTTAGATGTCATTCTATGGCATGAGATTGAGATTAGCATCCCACCTTAGTGAACACTCTTAACTTAGTAGTTTAGAGCTAAACTGAAATTTGAGTCACTTAGATGGGAATACTTGGTGAAAATGAATTGTGAAAACCTTGGAATGATGAGTCATTCTATTGAGATGTTTTGACATGTGTTGAGAAACACAAATGGTTTATGATGATGAAAATGTTGAGGCATGAGCCTTAGCCCTTTTACCAAAAACTGATGGTTAGATTCGGATGCGATACCATTCCAATTTTATAGTACAACCACAATACCTGAATTGGGTAAGGCTTAGCCGGAAGTTTATATGCATTAGTATTAGTTCCCTCGTGGGAGAGGTTTGAGCTGAGGCTACCTCTCGATGTTGTCCACCTATGCAGTGCCCAAGATGACAGATGGTCATGGTTGGGAGGCCATGCTCATAGGAGAGGTGCTTATAGTAGGGTGTGTAAAGGAAAGGTTATGTTTGATTATCTGCATACTAAGTATGATGATTCAGGGTTATCCCTGACAGATGTATCGAATCTTGTGGTGAAAGTGTACCACCTCTGCAGAGTGTCAAACTATTCGAATAGCCGCGTCCGTGGTTATGGACAGTTGGAGTGGCCATACTGTTTCATTGTTAGATATTTTCAAAATGACTTATGAAATGAATGATGAATCTTGACTTGACCACAACAGGGTTGTGACTATGATACTAGCTTCCCAATTTAAGTAATTCTAGAACCTTGTTTTAGCTTTCTTTGTTTCTGAACTCAGCTTAGGTTTCAAACTTAACTTTACAAATCAACTTAGAGTTAGCATTTCCCGCTAGAACTATCTTACTTGTTAGTGGTAGTTTGCGAGTACTTAAAGAGTACTCATGGCTTTTGTCCCTGGCTATTCCTATGGCCAGACTATGAAGGAGACTACCAAGATGAAGGACAGCAGGACGGCTATGATAGCTAGGACTATCTTCCATCGTCAGCATTGCCTGTGCCTCTAAAGATGGACCCCACCACTACGCTTATTATTTATTCCACTGCTTGTTGTATTTAGACTGGATCATGAGATCCTTTATTCGTGTAAGACCTTATTATGATTTGTAATGGATGATGTACTATGATATCCAATCTGTTATGTCTCGCAAAAATGGTAATCCTGGGATTGCGATGTATGACATAACAGGCATCTGGGATTAAAAATCCGGGTGTTGACAGACATAGTATCTCAATATCCATCGGATCCCCACAAACACAACATATAGGATTACAAATAGATGATCTTGATCATGAACGAATCTCACAAGATCTAAACATGATAGCACAAAGGAGGAGAACCAATCATCTAGCTACTGTATGGACCTATAGTCCAAGGGTGAACTACTCACGCATCACTACGGAGGCTGGCATGGTGATGAAGAAGGCCTCTGGGATGATCTCTCCCCTCCGGCAAGGTGCCAGGAAGTGCTTCGGATGCCCCCGATCTAGGGATGGAGATGTCGGTGGCTACAGACTCTTTCGTAGATTTTTGATTGGGTCCTTAAGGTTTCTGCATCGGGGTACTTTTATAGGCGAAGAGGCAAGGTCGATGGCCGCCCGAGGGGACCACACCAGGGCCTGGCCTACCCAGGGGGAGGGGGCGCCAGCCCTAGGTGTGGCCACCTCGTGGCCCCACTTCGGCTGCCCTTCGGACTCCATGTTCCCTCTGGTAAAATATTGACTTTGGTTTTGTCCCGTCTAATTCCGAGAATATTTCCTTACTAGCTTTTCTGAAACCAAAAACAACAGAAAACAGGCAACTAGCACTATGGCATCTTATTAATAGGTTAGTTCCAGAAAATATATAAAAATACCTCAAAGTGTAAACAAACCATAAGAAAGTTGATATAAAATAAGCATGGAGCATGAAAAATTATAGATACGTTTACGACGTATCAAGCATCCCCAAGCTTAACTCCTGCTCGTCCTCAAGTAGGTAAGTGATAAAAAGAATAATTTTTGAGGTGACATGCGCTATCAAAATCTTGATCAAGGTATTTCTAAAGCATTGATAACTAGGATCAAAGTACTCTAAACATAAGCATGAAAGATAGAGTTCTAACAATAAGACATAGCAACTATGTTGTAACATGAAAAGGTACAAACAAAAGATCATGAATAACAATGCATTGAAAGACGTTTGTTTGTTTCACATATAGAAAACATAATAAGAGTGGTATTCAGCTTGTCCCTCATGGTATAGTAAAACATAAATGCATTGGACACCTTCAAAGTTCATAAGGGTGACTAGATACAAATAATTTAAGAACAAGCAATATCAAAGTTATGAATCAATCAACAAGTTTTGGGACAATGCACATTAAACTAAGAATGACCACTATGCTCTCTCAATTGGTGCATAAACATAGAAGATGTAGACTCAACATAAAAGTAAAAAAGAAAGGCCCTTCACAGAGGGAAGCAGGGATTTCAAGTTTCATAAAGAGCTTCCAAAAATTATGGTACTTATTAGCTTCCAGCTCTCATTGCCCCTATCATAAGCATCTTGAGGTGATTAAGGTTAAAGTGACACAAATATGAGGATATGCTTGACAAGTTATAAGTTGAAAATCTCATGCCCCTTTCTTACGAGTACCGAATCTCATGCTACTCAACTTTAGTCACAAGTAAGTTCTTGTCATTGTAAGTACATGTGTATCATGGAGAACCGCCAACGGGGTACCCCTTTCCCCATGACACAGGAGCTTTCCCATATCAAAATGACAAGGCAACAGATAATGAGCATCTCAGCGATCTTTTTATTTTCTATTTGCATAGGTTTTCATTGAGGATGCTTCACATAATGCTCACTATGGTTATGCCAAGATTCCACCATGATTAGGCATGGCTTAGGCTAGCCGCCCATGCGTTTCTCTAACACACATACAAACTCCATGAGCTTACAAGCTCCCCTTTTATTTCACACCGCCGAGATCCATAAACAAAAGAACATGATATTAACTGAATAATAGGTGCAATGTTGAAAGCGTTCCCCATGGTATCATGGTTCTGCTAATTCACAACTTATAAAGTGCAAGCATATAAGCAACATAGATGGACACAATGGTTCAAGTTTATTAAGTGTAAGAAAATAAAATGTGCCATCAAGTTTGTGAGAGCTTTAATCACTAATTTTCACATAACAAGTTTAATTTGGAAGGTAGATAAAAGCATGAATATACTTGGAATGGTGTAACACACCATGTATAGGAATTTATAGTGGACTCTTTGGAATAACTTGGTTTTTCTTGGAGGTTAGATGCATGAGTGGAACTCATACTTGGTACAGGTGGAGGCTAGCAAAAGACTAGGAGCGACCAACTAAGAGAGCAATAATGGCCATAATCATGCAAAGCGATAAAACATTATTAATTAAAGCATAAAGTGATATTACAAGTCAAAAACTAAATGATCATAGAGGCTAAGGTGACTGGTTCATAGTCTTAACATGGTGTAAGCATGTGCCAAGTCAACCCAAATAAAGCATCAAAGGAGAATACCACAATATTATGCTTTTGTATGCTAAAACAACGCATGATCCTTTCAAGGCACATTAAGCAATCTCAACTGTTTGGAACAATTCATGCTACAGCAATAATCACTAAGCATAAGGTCAAAGCAACATCAAACATGACATGATAAAGTCTAGGCCACAGTCAAAAGAAGCTCCTTTTGTACCACTTATAAGCATGAAGCTTCCTACTCTTTTCCAACACCAATCAACTTATTTGAAACAACATATGAATGCGGGGGTCCAACCAATTTATGTAAGAAAACCAAACAAAATAAAACTAAAAACAAAAACAAAGACTCTCCAAGAACAACACAATTGTGCATGAAACAATAAAAATAAAGTGTTTTGGAAGAAAACCTGAGATTTTTATTGATGAAGAAGGGGATGCCTTGGGCATCCCCAAGCTTTGACGCTTGTACCTCTTGAATATTTATTGGGGTTGCACGGGTGGAATCCCCAAGCTTGAGCTTTTGTCCATACTTCATCTCATCACATTATTCTTCCCTACACTTGAAAATTTCCTTCATACAAAACTTCACACAATCTTTAGTAGCAATATTAGTGTATTCAAGATAATAAGTCTTTGGGTTTAGTTTCAACACAAATAAAACTTTCATTAAAACACAAGATACTGTAGCAATTCCTTCTAAAAGCTCAGGTGATCAAAGAGAACTCGAAGAGAAAGAGATTAAGAGGCAAATGCAAATAATGGTAGAAATCTGTCAAAACAGACCAGCAGGTAAAAACCGATTTTTTCGAAGACCTTCTGTTTCTCAAATAGAAACATGCTAAACCAGCGAAAGTTAGATAATAACCTGGTCATAAGCACAGAAAATAACAGCTCAATCCGATGTACAGGGATTTTTCAGGATTTTTTATAGTGAAGCACAAAAATCTGTTTCGGGACAGCAACTTTCCCAAGTCTTCTCTCTCATTAGAGGTTATTCTTGGCACAAAAACCACACAAAAAGGATAAGGAGAGGTTATTACTTAGGCAATAACTTCCAAGACTCAACAAAAGAAAAACTTATTGAAAGAAAAAATAATTTGGGTTATCTCCCAATAGTGCTTTTCTTTAACGCCTTTCAGCTAGGCATAGGAGCAAGATTTTGGTATTTTCGAATGGAGAAGCATTAAGATCCAATTTTGTTTTAATAGGAGAGGAAAAAGTTACCTTCTCTCTCTTTCTAGGGAAGTGTTCTATACCTTTCTTGAGTGGGAATTGATATTTAATGGTGCCTTCCTTCATATCAATAATGGCATCAATAGTTCCAAGAAAAGGTCTTCCATAAATAATAGGACAAGAAGCATTGTATTCAACATCCAAAACATAGAAATCAACAGGGACATAGGTATTGTTAACCATAATAAGAACATCATTAATACTCCCCATGAGTTTATTTTTAGCATTATCATCAAGTTGGACATCTAAATAACAATCTTCCAATGATGGCAAATCAAGCATTTCATAAATCTTTCTAGGCATAATAGAGACACCAGTACCGAGATCACATAAAGCTTTGAGATAAAAATAATTCACTTTCATATTAATGATGGGTTCCCAACCATCTTCTAATTTCCTAGGAATAGAAGCTTTATGTTTCAATTTTTCTTCTTTAATTTTTATGAGAGCATCTGTAATGTGTTTTGTAAACGCCATATTCATAGCACTAGCATTAGGACTTCTAGCAAGCTTTTGTAGGAACATAATTACTTCAGAAATATTGCAACCATCAAGATCAAACTCAAAATTACCATCCAAGGTAGTAGAACTATTGTCTCCCATATTTCGAAGAATTTCAGCATTTTTATTGGAAAAGGTTCCATCGGTTTTAGGTATTGTTGCAAAAGGAATGGGGACTTCATGTGGTTTGCTAGCATCAACGCTGGTGGTGGTAATAGTACAAATACTACTATTTCTAGAAATTTCATCTTCTCTTTCCCACTTAGCATGCAATTTAGCTAACAGTCTAACATTTTCATCAATTTTAACTTGTATGGCATTAGTAGCAGCAAAGGGGTTTTCCATAGTTTCAGGTTTAGCAGCCATTTTATTAATCAAAGAAGATTGTGCTTCAAGCAAAGATGATTTTTTTCAGCATTCGAAATTTTTTCCTCAATAGTTTTATTGAAAGCAGTTTGTTTACTAATAAAATCCTTAAGCATGACTTCAAGTTCAGAGGGAGCACTTCTATTATTGTTGTAGGAATTTCCATAAGCATTACCATTATTGGGAGGATATGACCTATAATTATTACTACCAAAATTATTCCTATAGGCATTGTTGCTAAAATTATTATTTCTAATGAAGTTCACATCAACTTGCTCTTCTTGAGCAACTAAAGAGGCTAAGGGAACATGATTTGGATCAATATGAGCTTTTCCATTAACAAGCGTAGACATAATAACATCAATTTTATCACTCAAGGAGGAGGTTTCTTCAACAGAATTTACCTTCTTACCTTGTGGAGCTCTCTCAGTGTGCCATTCAGAATAGTTAACCATCATATTATCAAGGACCTTTGTTGCAGCACCCAAAGTAATGGTCATAAAGGTGCCTCTATCAGGAGAATCCAACAGATTTCTTAAAGAATAATTTAGTCCTGCATAAAAGTTTGGATAATCATCCAAGTAGTCAGTCCATGAGTAGGGCAATTCTTTACCAAAGTTTTCATTATTTCCCAAGCTTGAGCAACATCTTCATTATCAAATTGTTTAAATTTCATTATTTCACTTCTCATAGATATAATCTTAGCAGGAGGATAATATTTTCCAATGAAAGCATCTTTGCATTTAATCCAAGAATCAATACTATTTCTAGGTAGGGATAACATACATTGTTTAGCTTTTCCTCTCAAAGAGAAAGGAAACAATTTAAGCTTAATAATATCTCCATCTATATCCCTATGTTTTTGCATCTCACAAAGTTCAACAAAGTTATTAAGGTGAGCAGCATCAGTACCAACACTAGAGAATTGTTCTTTCATAACAAGATTGAGTAAAGCAGGTTTAATTTAAAAGAAAGCAGCTTCAGGAACATGTGGAGCAATAGGTGTGCACATGAAATCATTGTTGTTTGTGCTAGTGAAGTCACATAACTTAGTGTTTTCAAGAGTAGCCATTTTTTTGCAAGATTAAAGCAAGCCAATAGAAATAGAAACTGAAATAGGAACTATTTTTTTGTGTTTTTGAGAAAAGGAGCAAACCAGTACAACTAATTTTTTTTGTGTTTTTTATAAAAAGAAACAAGCAAACAAAGCAAAATAACCTAAGCAAAACAAAAACAAAGTAAAGAGATTGGTTGTGAGAGACTCCCCTTGCAAGAATCTTCTTTCTCCCTAAAAAGTGATTGACGAGGAGGAAGAGATTGAAGCTGTCCTTAACTCCCCGGCAACGGCGCCAGAAAAGTGCTTGATGGCTCAAGATATGTAGAGCTCGTTGGAAACCCCAAGAGGAAGGTATGATGAGCACAGCAACAAGTTTCCCTCAGTTATGAAACCAAGGTTATCGAACCAGTAGGATTAAGGAAACAACTCCAAGGTGTTGCTAACAACTTGGAATCCTGCACAACACAACCACAGAACTTTGCCCCAACTTACAGTGAGGTTGTCAATCTCACTGGTTTTGATGAAAACAAATGATTAAACGTATACTGTGGAAGATAGTAATTGCTTGCAGAAAGTAAATAGTAAACGGTAAATAGAAGATGGTATATCAATAGTAAAGGAATAGACTGGGGTCCACAGTTCACTAGAGGTGTTTCTCCTTAAGATAAATATCATGTTGGGTGAACAAATTATAGCAGGGTGATACGTCCATTTTGCATCACTATTTGATATCATAATTTAATGTTATTCATTGATATATTTCATATTAGGAGATGATGCTTATGTTATTTCATCTATTTTTGCATGATTGGTGATTTTTGGAGGCTGAACCACCAGAGTCTGGATTCTGATGGAGAAAGCACTGTCTAGATGCAAAATTCACGAAGATCAGAAAATCCTAGAAAATATATGGAAATTCTTATTTTCCCAGAAGACGAAGGAGGCCAGAAGGAGGAGTGGAGATGGGCCATAGGGGGCCCACACCCCCTGGTGGCGCGGGTCCCCTGGCCACACCACCAGGTGGTGTGGACACCCTGGCCCACTTCCAGCATCGCCCTTTGGCATATATAATCCCCTCAAAACCCTAAGACTCGGGGAGCGACCACATAAAGATTCCACCGCCTCTGCAGGGTGGAAAACCGCAGAGAGAGAAAGAGCTCTCCAGCAGGCAGAAATCTGCCGGGGAAATTCCTTCCCAGAGAGGGGAGATCATCACCATCAGCACCATCATCAACCTAGACTTCATCGGGATTATCATCATCATCTCCACCATCATCTCCACCAGCACCATCACCATCACTCCGTACCGCTGTAACCATTTGGTTGAATCTTGCATGGTTCTTAGGGGAAATTTTCCCGGTGTTGATTATTTGTTGTAGTTGATGCTATTGAGTGGAACCATTGAATTATTGTTCATGTTCAGATTGTTACTTATCATTATTTCATCTCTGATCTTGATCCATATGATGTCTCGTGAGTAGTTCGTTTAGTTCTTGAGGACATGGGAGAAGTCATGTTGTTAGTAGTTGAATTGTGTTGAGAAAGATTCAATGGTTTGATATTTAAGTTGTGGTGTTATTATTCTAGTGGTGTCATGTGACCATCGACTACATGATACTTCACCTTTATGGGCCTAGGGGAATGCATTATGTATTTGGCTACTAATCGTGGGGTTGCCGGAGTGACAGAAACCTGAACCCCCGTTAGGAAACCTTTGCATAAGGGAGTGTAGGATCTCAAAGTTTAAGATTGTGGTTATGTTTTTATCTTAATTACTTTCTTGTAGTTGCGGATGATTACAAGGGGTATAATCACAAGTATGTATTAGTCCTAGGAAGGTTAGTACATTAGCACAGGTTCACCCAAACAACACTTATCCAACTAGAGAAGATTAATCAACTATATGAAGCGAAAGCACTTGACAGTATTCCCATGTGTCCTCGAGAATGTTTGCTCATCTTAAGTAATACAACCGGCTTGTCCTTTGCTAAAGAAAGGATTGGGACACTTGCTGCAATTATTATTATTGTCTTTTATTTACTCGCACTTTATTTATCTGCATTATAAAAAACCCTAAAAATCCGTTTGCAAAGTATTTACAAAGAATTCCCGATCCAAGCCACTTGTCAACACCTTCTGCTCCTCATTGGGTTCGACACTCTTACTTATAAAAAATACTGTGATACACCCCCTATACTTGTCTGTCATCAAGACTATTTTCTGGCGCCGTTGCCGAGGTGTGAAGCGCCATTGAAGAGTAGAATTGGTAAAGCAAACTTCTACTGTGAGTATTTTTTATTTCTGTTTGTTACTTTATTCTCAATATGGATAATTCACTTAGTTTCTTATTTCGGAATGCTACTACCACTACTAAGGTAGTAGATGAACCACCACCTGCTAAAATTTATCCTTTTAAAATACCTACAAAAATTGTTGATTGTGTTATGGATAACTACTATTTTGGAGATGGAACTGCCCATCCCGGTGATCATTTGCTTTTTATACATGAATTATGCGGATTGTTCAAGTGTGCAGGTATTACAAGACATCAAGTTAATAAAAATTTATTCTCTGTGCCATTAAAAGGCAGAGCTGAGGAATGGTATAAGATGCTAAAGAATGGCCAATCTCTTGAATTGGAGGAAATTGTACCTCTCTTTTATTCCAAATTTTATCCTCCTAGTGAGATTCATAAAGATTAGAATCAAATATATAACTTTTGGCCTCGTGATGGAGAGAGTACCGCCCAAGCTTGGGGGAGACTGAAGTCACTAATGCTCAAATGTCCTATTCATGAGCTCCCTAGTAATATTATTATCAATAACTTTTATGCAAGGCTTTCTCTTCATGATAAGGATCTATTGGATGCTTCTTGTGTTGGATCATTTACACGTATGGAATAAGAAGCTAAATGGGATCTTCTAGACCGTATTCAAGACAATGCCGAAGCATGGGAGAATGATAAAGGAAGAAAGTCAGGTATAAATTATGATTATGAATGCATTAAATCTTTTATGGGAACTGATGACTTTCATAATATTAGTAATGCATATGGTCTTGATTCTCAAAGTATTGCAAATTGCTTTAAGGCTTTTGCCTCTTATATTGAAATTCCTAAAAAGAAATGGAACAAGTTTCATGGGCCATATAAAGATATTGTTAATTGTGTTCCTACTAGAAATACTAAAGTTTATACTATTGATCATATTTTTGGGGAAGTTGCTGTCCCGAAACAGATTTTTGTGCTTCACCATAAGAAATCATGAAAAATCCCAGGATGTCGTACTAATCTGTAATTTTTTGTGTGCATGCCCCAGGTTATTATTTAACTTTTGTTAGCTTTGCACTTTTTAATTTGAGCAACAGAATATTTTCGAAAAAATTGATCTTTACCTGCTGGTCTGTTTTGACAGATTTCTGTCATTTTTGCATTTGCCTCTTAAATCGATTTCCTTTTTGAATTCTTTTTGGGCTTTCGAAAGGAGTTGCTCTAATAGCTTATGCTTTGATGGATTTCAGTTGAAATTGAACCTAAAGGATTATTATCTTGCATGCACTAATGTTGCTAATGAAGATTGTGTGATGTTTTGTATGAAAGAAATTTTCAAGTGGTAGGAGAAAGTGATGTAATGAGATGAAGAATGGTCAAAAGACTTAAACAATATATTTTTGGAGATTCTTACAATGAAGATATTGATATTATTCAAGTGGTGACTCTGGAAGAATTTATTAAAGACCAAATTTAGAAATCTGCAGAGTCCGTTTTTGAATAGGTAACAGTTCTGGTAAGAAAAGGTCCGCGAAAAACTTTCCAATTTATATCTTTTTGTAGTTTTTATCTAACATGGAAAATAATGAGTCGAAAAAGGGACGGAAACGGAGCCCGGGTGGATCACACCACCCCGTGGCGTGGGCCCACCTGGTCGCGCCACCAGGGGGTTTGGCCACCCCGATGCCCGTCTCCGACCCATTTTCTCCTAGTACCTTCCTTTTGTTGTTAAACTTTGTAATATATAATCCCCTGATGTCTACGCACTTCTATTCTTGTAGCCAGTTGTTGGGCCTCCAAGTGCAGAGGTTTGTAGAACAGCAGCAAGTTTTCCCTTAAGTGGATCACCCAAGGTTTATCGAACTCAGGGAGGAAGTGGTCAAAGGTATCCCTCTCAAGCAACCCTACAATCAAGATACAAGAAGTCTCTTGTGTCCCAAACACACCCAATACACTTGTTAGGTGTATAGGTGCACTAGTTCGGCGAAGAGATAGTGAAATACAAGTGGTATAGATATAAGACAATGGTGCCAGAAAATAGCTTGATGGCATGGAAGAGACTAAAGGCAAACTGAAATAAAGATGGAAGCAAGCAAACATGTAACAGATCTAGTTGTAAATGGTGTTCAATGCTTAGAAACAAGTCCTAGGGATCATACTTTCACTAGTGAACACTCTCATATAAATATATTATCTTCATGATACTACTCTAAACTACTCTCCGGTTGAACACTCTAATCGATGGTAGGGCTATAACAGCACACCTCAAAGTTCGCTTTCCGCATCTAGATAACCCCACACTGTCACCTCAAAGTTCCAACAAACACCACAATTTCATAAAGACATCCAACTCCAAATATAACTCATAACAAGTATTTGTAATCTCTAGCCTAAGTGCCACCATGGTGTGCACACTATCAACTTCACACACATGGGGAGAGCAGAGATCTATTAAAGCACTTGAGTAGCAAGGTAGATCTATAGATTACCAGCTCACGATCTCAATAATATCATGGATAGAGAGAGATGAACACATAGCTACCAGTAGAACCCTTAGCCTCGAGGAAGAACTACTCCCTCCTCATCATGGGAATCACCAACATCGATGGAGATGGTGGTGGAGATTGATGGAGATGGCTCCGGGGGCACATCCCCATCCCGACAGGGTGTCGGAACAGAGACTTTCTGTCCCTCGAATCTCCCCTTCGGTGGCGGCGGTGCTACGGAACTTTTCGTGGCTGGAAGCTTGACGATTTAGGGTTTTGCCTCGGGAGGCATCTTATAGGCGAAGAGGCAAGGTCGGTGGGCGGCCAGGGGCCCACACCACCTGGTGGCGCGGCCCGGGCTAGCCCGCGCAACCATATGGTGTGGCCACCCTGTGGCCCCTCTCCGACTCGTCTTCTGGCTCCGTGAGTCTTCCGGTAAAATATCGAATTTGGCTTTTGTCCAGTCCAATTCCGAGAATATTGATTTTCTGACTTTCCTGGAACCAAAAACAGCAGAAAACAGGCAACTGGCACTATGGCACTTGTTAATAGGTTAGTCCAAGAAAGTGTATAGAAAGTACTCCAAAGTTCGAACAAAACACAAGAAAGTAGATAAAACCAAGCATGGAACATCAAAAATTATGGATACGTTAGCAACGTATCAACATCCCCAAGCTTAACTCCTGCTCGTCCTCGAGTAGGTAAGTGATAAAAAGAAATAATAATTTTTGAGGTGACATGCACCATCATAAACATAATCACAGTATTTGTAAAACATTGATAGCTGGGAGCATAGTACTTCAACATAGCATGAACGATAAAGTTCTAACAATAAGGCAAAGAAACTATGTTGCAACATGAAAAGGCACAAACAAAAGATTAATGAATAACAATGCTTTGCAAGGCGTTTGTTTGTTTCACATAAAGAAAACATAGCATAGTAGCATTCAGCTTGTCCCTCATAGAGTAGCAAACATAAATGCATAGGACACCTTCAAAGTTCATAAGAGTGACTAGATACAAATAGGTTAAAACAAGCAATATCAAAGCTATGCATCAATCAACAAGTCTTGGGACAATGCACATAGAACTAAGAATGGCCACTATGCTCTCAAAGTAGGTGCATAAAGATAGAAGGTGGAGACTCAACATAAAAGTAAAAGAAAGGCGTTCATAGAAGGAAGCAGAGATTCAAGTTTCATAAAGAGCTTCCAAAAATTATGGTACTTATTAGCTTTCAGCTCTCATTGCCCCTATCATAAGCATCTTGAAGTGATTAAGGTTAAAGTGAACAAACTATGGAGTATATGCTTGACAAAGTATAAGTTGGAAATCTCATGTCCCTTGAATACGAGGGCTGCTCCTCATGCTACTCAAGTTTAGTCACTGGTAAGTTCTTGTCATAGTAAGTACATGTGTATCATAGAGAACCGCCAACAGGGTACCCCTTGCCCAATGATACGGAAGAATCCCCATATCAAAATGACAGGGCAAGCAGACAATGAGCATCTCAGAAATCTTATTATTAACCATGGGAAAATGGTGCTTTTTTCTCTCTTTCCTCTTTTCTCATATCTTTTTTTCTTTTTTCTCCTTTTCTCAATCTCTGTCTCTTTTTTTATAAGAAGAATGCTTCATAGACAGCTCATTATGGTTACGCTGCAGGTTTCCACCATGACAGCATGGATTAGACCAGCGGCCCAGGCGTTTCTCTAACACACATACATAACTCCATGGACTCACAAGCTCCCCTTTCATTTCACACCGACGACATCCATAGACAAAAGAGCATGATATCAACTAGGTACAAAGTACAAGTGCAATGTTGAAAGCGTTCCCCCTGACAACATGGTTCTGCTAATCCCCAACAAATAAGTGCAAGCATATACAACATAGACGACATAATGGTTCAAGTTTATTAAGGGCAAGAAAAGTAAAGTGTGCCATCAAGTTCGTGAGAGCTTTAATCACTAGTTTTCTCATAGCAAGTTTAATTCAGAAGGTAGATAAAAACATGAATATACTTGGAATAGCATATGCTAATAGGTAGGTATGGTGGAATCTTTGGAATACCTTGGTTTTAGGAGTTGGATGCATGAGTGGAAATCACACTTGGTTATGGAGGCTAGCAAAAGACTGGGAGCGATAAACTAAGAGAGCAATAATGGCCATAATCATGCAGAGCGACAAAACATCATTGATCAAAGCATAAAGTGATACTACAAGTTGAAAACTAAAGGATCATAAAGGCTTATGGTGACTTGGGATAGTCATAACATGGTGTGAGCATGCGCCAAGTCAACCCAAATAAAGCATCAAAGTAGAATACCACTATACTATGCTTTAATATGCTAAAATAACGCATGATCGTTCCAAGGAACATTAAGTAATCTCAATTGTTTATAACAAGTCATGCTACAGCAAAGAATACTAAGCATAAATCCAAAACAATATCAAGCATGGCATGACAAAGCATAGGCCACAGTCAAAAAGAAGCTCTCTTTACCACTTAAGCAAGAACTTTCCTACTCTTTTTCCAATCCAAACTAAACTATTTGAAAACCAATGTATGAAAGATGGGGTCCAACCAATTTATTCAGAAAACTAATAAAACCAAGCAAGTGAAAACCAAAAACAAAAAACGAAGACACTCCAAGAACAACACAACTATGCATGAAACAATAAAAATGAAGTGTTTGGAAGAAACCTGGGATTTTTATTGATGAAGAAGGGGATGCCTTGGGAATCCCCAAGCTTTGACGCTTGTAATTCTTGGATATTTCTTGGGGTGACACGCGTGGCATCCCCAAGCTTGAGCTTTAGTCCATCCTTCATCTCATT
Source organism: Avena insularis (assembly GCA_023614405.1). Lineage (NCBI taxonomy): Eukaryota > Viridiplantae > Streptophyta > Magnoliopsida > Poales > Poaceae > Avena > Avena insularis. The sequence continues at coordinate 207,238,135 of CM042694.1, forward strand.
ACTCATTCCTTCCATACACCTGAAAATTTTCCTTCATACAAAACTTCACACAATCTTTATTAGCAACATTAGTGCACTCAAGATAATAGGTATTTAGGTTCAGTTCCAACACCAATAAAACTTCCATTAGAACACAAGATACTGTAGCACTTCCCTCAAAAAGCTCAATTCCCCAAAAGAACTAAAACAAGGAACCAACAAAAAGCAAATGCAAATAATGGCAGAAATCCGTCAAAACAGACCAGCAGGTAAAGATGAATTTTTTCGAAGACCTTCTGTTACTCAAATCAAAAAGAGTTGAACTAACGAAAGTTAGATAACATCTGGGGCAGAAGCACAAAAATTCACGCCTCAAAATGACATACAGAGATTTTACACGAATTTTTATGGTGAAGCACAGAAATCTGTTTCGGGACAACAACTTTCCCAATCATTATTTCTCTCTCATTAGAGGTTATTCTTGGCACAAAAAGCAAATAAAAGGATAAGGAGCGGTTATTACAGAAGTAATAACTTCCAAGACTCATCTAAACCTTTTGGGTTATCTCCCAATAAGTACTTTTCTTTAACGCCTTTAAGTTAGGCATGATAGTTTGAGAAGATGCTCACATAAGAAATATGAATTGAAGTAAAAGAGAGCATCAAGAAGCAAACTCAAAGCACATTTAAGTCTAACCCACTTACTATGCATAGGAATCTTGTAAAGAAACAAGTCATGAAAGCACAAAGCAACAAGCATAGGAAAGCAAAACAAGTGCAACTTCAAGACTTTCAACATAAAGAGGGGAAACTTAATTTTGTTGAGATACATAAAACCATGTTTCCCTCTCTCATAATAACTTTCAGTCGCATCATGAATAAAATTAACAATATAACTATCACATAAAACATTCTTATCATGAGCCACATGCATGAAAGAATTAATACTCCCCACATAAACATAGTCATTCATATTAATTGTAGTGGGAGAAAATTCAACAAAATAGCTATCATTATTAATCTTTTCACCATAATCATCAAATATAGGAGGCATATTGTAATCATAATTAGTTTTCTCCTCAATAGTAGGTGGACTGAAAATATCATATTCATTATTGTAATCATGATATATTGGAGGTGTAGTATCATCATAAGCAATAGAATAATTATCTTCCAAAGTGTGTTCATTTGTAAACATATCATCATTGGAAGGATCATGGATAGCACTAATAGTATAGCAATTATTAATATCATCATTTTCAGAATTGGTACAGAAGAGATTTTCAATATCAAAAGTAGTGTGCTTTTCCCAATCATGATCACTACTATAGGTAATAGGCATAGGAACATCATCGAGTTCAGACTCATCAAAAACTATAATAGGAGCAACATGCTTAGGGGAAAATACCATTTCCTCTCTTCTTTTACTCCTCCTTTTCTTCATTTTCTTCTTCTCTTTAGGAGGGAGAGGCTTGAAAGGAAGCTTCTCCATATACGCTGGTTTATTGTTAGAGACAATAGAAGAAACTTTGGAGGATTCCTTCTTTTCATTAATAAGATCAAAACACATATTAGTCCTGTCATATCTTGGTAAAATCTCATCTTTTATAATATTTTGTATGTAAGTATTTATGTGCCAATTATCAACACAATAAAGATGACAACCATGCATGACGCTATTCATATCAAAAGCACTCATATCTACCAAAGAGGTTTTTCTTGACAACTCTTCACACCCCAAAAATAATGTAAGTTCATCATGCTGATTAGGAGTGATCATGTCATCACAATACAAACTTGCAGTACTCATTGGATTAGAAGGGCTATGATTATGGCCTGAGCATTGAAAATTGAAATGACCCACTTCAAAGCAAAGTTCACAAATAAAAGGATAGAGGGCACAAACTATTTTTACCAAGATCATTTAGAGCCCTATACCATGTTCTAGTTTTTTCATTCCTATGGGTGATACAATATTCTTCTTCAATTTGATTATTCTCACGAGGTCTATGTTTTCCACAAAAATTAACATGCTTATAAGAAATAGTACTTTCAGAGGTTTGGGCATGTTTATTGCTATCATTAATAACAATTTCATTTTCCATGCAAGTGTCTTTAAAAGACTCATGATACATGTCCCATTTTTATTTAGGAGCATTAATATGAGAAGCAAAGGTTCTAAAACAATCAATAAGAATTTGAGGATCAAGACCATATTTAGTACTAAGCTCTTGAAAATCGACGGTTTTAGCAAAATACTTAATGCAATCATACTCATAGTTTATACCTGGTTCTTTACCTTTGTTGTTATCCCAATCTTAGGTATTGCTTTGAATTGTTTCAAGAAGATCCCACTTAGCTTTGACCTCCTTACTTGTGAAGGATCCGTCTAAAAAATTATCTAGATAGTCCTTGTAATGTCCTGAAAGCCTTGCATAGAAGTTATTAATAACAATATTACTAGGGAGCTCATGAATGGGGCATTTGAGCATTAGTGGCTTCAATTCCCCCATGCTTGGGCAATATTTTCTCCATCATGTGGATGAAAATTATAAATGTAATTCCTATCTTTATGAATTTCACGAGGAGGATAAAATTTAGAGTAAAAGAGAGATTCAAGTTCCTTCCACTCCAAATGATGAGGATCATCTAGTAGCTCATACCACTATCTTGCTTTGCCCTTGAATGAAAAAGCGAATAGCTTCCTCTTAACTTGGTTCATTGAAATACCTGCACACTTGAATAACTCGCATAATTCATGTATAAAGAGTAAATGATCACCAGGATGGACAGTTCCATCTCCAAAATAGCAGTTATTCATAACATGTTCAACAATTTTTATAGGTATTTTAAAAGGGATGCTTTCAGTATGTGGATTTAAAATATCACAAGTATCATTAGAATTACCACATATGGGAGATAAAGTATCATCAGAGCAAATTTTCTTCTTTAAAGCTAGGGAACTAAAAAGATCATTTTCATAAAAACTGACTTCCCCAAGCTTAGATGTTTCCATAGCATTAGTAACAAAGGTGTTCAAAAGATTCATACTAATAACATTGCTATTAGCATGCAAAGGAAGTTCCATGGGTTTTTTAATTTTCTTTTCAGACAATTCATGTTCTATATTAGGAAAAATACTCAAAAGCTCTCTAATTTTGTTGTTGTTTTCCATTAAGCCTAACTAGTGAAAACAAGAAACAAAAAGACAAAATTGTAGAATCTAAAGGAAATAACTTCGAGCACTCACACCGGAGGATGTGAGTACCTTTTACCTTACCTCCCCGGCAACGGTGCCAGAAAATAGCTTGATGTCTACGCACTTCTATTCTTGTAGACAGTTGTTGGGCCTCCTAGTGCAGAGGTTTGTAGAATAGTAGCAAGTTTTCCCTTAAGTGGATCACCCAAGGTTTATCGAACTCAGGGAGGAAGTGGTCAAAGGTATCCCTCTCAAGCAACCCTACAATCAAGATACAAGAAGTCTCTTGTGTCCCCAACACACCCAATACACTTGTTAGGTGTATAGGTGCACTAGTTTGGCGAAGAAATAGTGAAATACAAGTGGTATAGATATAAGACAACGGTGCCAGAAAATAGCTTGATGGCGTGGAAGAGACTAAAGGCAAACTGAAATAAAGATGGAAGCAAGCAAACATGTAATAGATCCAGTTCCAAATGGTGTTTCAATGCTTAGAAACAAGGCCTAGGGATCATACTTTCACTAGTGAACACTATCATATAAATATATTATCTTCATGATACTACTCTAAACTACTCTCCGGTTGAACACTCTAATCGATGGTAGGGCTATAACAGCACACCTCAAAGTTCGCTTTCCACATCTAGATAACCCCACACTGTCATCTTGAGCACTAGATGGTTCCAACAAACACCACAATTTCATAAAGACATCCAACTCCAAATATAACTCATAACAAGTATTTGTAATCTCTAGCCTAAGTGCCACCATGGTGTGCACACTGTCAAGTTCACACACATGGGGAGAGCAGAGATCTATTAAAGCACTTGAGTAGCAAGGTAGATCTATAGATTACAAGCTCATGATCTCAATAATTTCATGCATAGAGAGAGAGATGAACACATAGCTACCGGTAGAACCCTTAGCCTCTAGGAAGAACTACTCCCTCCTCATCATGGGAATCAATAACGTCGATGGAGATGGTGGTGGAGATCGATGGAGATGGCTCCAGGGGAATTTCCCTGTCCCGGCAGGGTGCCAGAACAGAGACTTTCTGTCCCCCGAATCTCCCCTTGAGTGGCGGCAATGCTGCGGAACTTTTCATGGCTGGAGGCTTGACAATTTAGGGTTTTTGCATTGGGACGCATCTTATAGGTGAAGAGGCAAGGTCGGTGGGCGGCCAGGGGGCCCACATCACCTGGTGGCGCGACCAAGGCTAGCCCGCGCCACCATATGGTGTGGTCACCCTGTGGCCCCTCTCTGTCTCGTCTTCTGGCTTCGTGAGTCTTCCGGTAAAATATCGACTTTTGCTTTTGTCCGGTCCAATTCCGAGAATATTGATTTTCTGACTTTCCTGGAACCAAAAACAACAGAAAACAGGCAACTTGCACTGTGGCACTTGGTAATAGGTTAGTCCAAGAAAGTGTATAGAAAGTACTCCAAAGTTGGAACAAAACACAAGAAAGTAGATAAAACCAAGCATGGAACATAAAAAATTATGGATACATTAGCAACGTATCATCCCCCGGATCCCCCGAGGTTCGTATATCGTGTTCTCGTCGTGTTTTCATTTCGATCTGTTTCTGTTAGGAACTATTCTCAAGTTTACAAGCACGATGGTCTCCACCAACGATAAGGGCAAGGAGCCTGTGGAAGATGATCTCCAAGACCCCAAGATGGAGGAGGAGATTGAGGGTGAAGTTGAAGAGGAAGTGATGGAAGACCAGCATCCGTGCACCAACACCACCATTGCAAGCATTCAAGTGGTGGCAAATCCTGTCAAGTTCAAAAGGACTGCACGGATGTCCACTAGAGGGATGGTTCCACGCCTCTGCTTGGCTTCACAGTCACCTCCTCCACGCACCAAGAATCCCTTCCATACCCTTATTCATGAGCAGCAATTCCAAAATATGCCTAAGGAAAAATTACCCTTCAATTGGGATATGCCTCGCTCTAACCATGTAGGAAAAGAATACTTTAAGGAGGAAGAGTGGGGAAAGAATCACAAGGGCTGGGATTCACAGTCCAACATGATCATGAACCGCATTGAGCACAATTCGGAGTTGATTCATACTCTCACCTTCGAGATTGAGGATTTGAAGAAATTGATTGAAAAGCTTATTGAGAGAACAACAACACCACTGGAGGAGTAATTTGCTCATCAGGTTTTGGCATCCCCTTGGTTTGTTCCAAGCTTGGGGGAGTGCCGCAGTATCACATCATTATCTTTCATCTTTTTACCTTTTTAGTAGATTCATATCATGAATAGAGAAGTTATCATATAGGATGGTTTACATTGTGGAAGTATCTCCCATCTAGTTAGTTATCTATGTATCCCTTAGTGTGAGTTGCCGTTATGGAATATTAATGAGAAGTTCTATCATTTAATTTTTGCACATCTTATTTTAGTTTGCAATTTCTGTTATATGATTGATCTTGTTGTTAGTATTGGTATCACTTTGGGATCATTAAGTAAATTTAGTTGGTTTTGGCAAATCTATCTCTGGTAAGTAGCAACACTATTTAAGGATTGAATGGAAAAGAGAAAAGTACTTTTAGAAATATAATTTCATTATCTTTCTTTGTTGATTGGCTCATAAGCTTAGTATTCTCTAGTTAAGATCTTTTGTGTTTCCAAGGAAGATTGCATGATTGTTTCTATCACTTGTATGTTTTTTTGTTTCCTTCATCTCTTATGCTTGCTACCTAGCCTTGCTAGCCAAAAACATGTACTGAGAGGGAATGCTTCTCGTGCATCCAATCCTTGAACCAAAACCTATGCCATTTGTGCCAGAATATCTACCTATTAGCATTATTGCTATTTCAAGTAAATTCTCAAGTTTTATCTACCTTCCAAATTAAACTTGTTATGTGGAAACTAGTGATTAAAGCTCTCACAAACTTGATGGCACACTTTATTTTTATTGCACTTAATAAACTTGAACCATTGTGTCCATATATGTTGCTTATATGCATGCACTTTATAAGTTGGGAGTTAGCAAAACCATGTTGTCACGGGGTCCGCTTTCGACATTGCACTTATTATTTAGTTGATATCATGATATTTTGTTTATGGATCCCGGCGGTGTGAAATAAAAGGGGAGCTTGTAAGGTCATGGAGTTTGTATATGTGTTAGAGAAACGCCTAGGCGGCTAGCCTAAGACATGCCTAATCATGGTGGAAACTTGCAGCATAACCATAGTGGCATTCTATGAAGCATCTTCAATAAAAACCTATGCAAATAGCAAATAAAAAGATCGCTAAGATGCTCACTATCTGTTGCCTTGTCATTTTGATATGGGATAGCTCCTGTGTCATGGGGCAAGGGGTACCCCGTTGGAGGTTCTCTACGATACACATACACTTACAATGACAAGAACTTACCGGAAACCAAAGTTGAGTAGCATGAGGTCCGATACTCATAATCAAGGGGCATGGGATTTTCAACTTATAACTTGTCAAGCATATCCTCATATTTGTGTCACTTTAACCTCAATCACTTCAAGATGCTCATGATAGGGGCAATGAGAGATGAAAGCTAGTAAGTACCATAATTTTTGGAGGCTCTTTATGAAACCTAAAAATCCCTGCTTCCCTCTACGAAGGGTCTATCTTTTACCTTTTAGTTGAGTCAAGAAACCTATTCCTTTCTATCTCAAGCAAGCATTTGAGTTGTTGTGATTCAATCATCCATATGAGGATTTATTCAATCATGTTTCTTATGTTCCTTGTTTTGCACACTGCTCTTATCTAAGTGAATATTACTTTGAAAGCTATCATCGAAAACCCATTATGTTCGACTCCTGCAATTTGTTAACCGTTCTCTGACCAAGAACAAAGTTTGCCATTACCAATTATGATTTACTTTGTGTATCTTTATTGTGTTTTCCTTACTCATTGCAAGTTAAGTTATATAATTTTAAGTTGTTTTCTATTATGATTTGTGTATTCATGAATGTGATGATTCTTTTCCGTATTCTCTTTATCGACACTTCACTCCATAAACATGTGGTCATGTTTAATGAGCTCAGTTTTCACTTGGGGACAAGCGAGGTCTAAGCTTGGGGGGAGTTGATATGTCCATTTTGCATCACTATTTTATATCATAATTTACTGTTATTCATTGATATATTTCATATTAGGAGATGATGCTTATGTTATTTATCTATTTTTGCATGATTGATGATTTTTGGAGGATGAACCACCGGAGTCAGGATTCTGATGGAGAAAGCACTGTCCAGATGCAAAAATCGCGAAGATCAGAAAATCCCGGAAAATATATGGAAATTCTTATTTTTCCAGAAGAAAAAGGAGGCCAAAAGGAGTGGAGATGGTGAAGGAGATATGCCCTAGAGGCAAATAATAAATATGTTTTTATTGTCATATCTCAATTAGTTTATAATAGTTTCATATTGTGCTATAATTGTGCCAAGTAGAAACAATGGTACAGGTATGGTATGAAACAACCAAGTCCCTAGTAGCCTCTATTCATACTAGTTCGTTGGTCACGAAGATGATCTGGGTTTCAAGATCATGGGCATTTATGCCGACTGACAACGAGGTCATATCATTGGAGAATGATGTGGTTGGACATTCCTCGAAGGATTGCAACACGATCAAGTCATATAGTTCATTGTTGCAACATCTATACCTAGACTCCTTCTGCTTAGACCGTGAGATGATATCAATCACAGTCTCCTGAGAGTGCTTAGATAGCATCAAACGCCACTTGGTAATACGGTGGTTATAAAGGTGTGTTCAGGTTCTTGGAGGAACTGTAGAGGCAATATATGTCAAGAGCAGGATTTGTTCACCCACATGACGGGTAAAGATACATACGGCCGGCTTGGTGAGATTACATCTATAAATGTTGCAACATGTGACTAGGTCACGGGGATGTAATATCACGGTAACAAGAAAACATAACTTGTTGTGAACGAGATTGAACAAAGGTATGGATACCAATGATCGGATCTCGGACAAGTTGTATCGAGAAATAAAAGGAAGAGGATGCTACATTTAGACGGTTCAAACGGCATTATCATCGGGAATGCATAGGGGTCACATGGATATCCCTGGTTCCTCTATTGATCATTCATACAGATCATGTCTAGAGCATTCCCGAGCCGTGAGAGGATACACTTAAGGGTACGATGAGAGCGATCATTCATAAGACGGAATCACAGTAGAGAAAGAGAGAAAGCCAGAATCGTTCCGCGGAGAGATCCGAAGTTGTTCGGAGAAAGAATAAAAGAAAAGCCCGGAAAAGTGTTTTCGGATAAATGGGAATTTAAATATATATTTATTATATGTTAATTGTGAATTAATATATCATAAATAATATTTAGATTAGGATTTATAAAGGAAACTTTTATATTAGGCTAAATCCCGGAGGGAAATAGTCTAGAATAAAAGCTACAGAAAAATAAAAGGGAAAAAGAAAAACAGCCAGCCCACATGGGCGGCGGATAACAGCCGCCACACTAGGCGGCAAATAGCTGGGCCACGCTTGCCAGCAGGCGGCGGATAAAGCGCATGGGCGGGCCACACCGCCATCGCCACTGGCCTGCTCGACCAACCCACGAGGGGCTGGGAGGCTGGCGCCGGGCGGGTGTCAAGGGCGGGGCACCACACTGCCATCACTCGCAATGGCCGCCATTGCTGCTTAGCTGGTCGCTGTGGAGAGCCACCCCACCGGGTTGCTGCTGCTGCTCTTTTTATTTTTATTTAGCTATTTTCTGTTTGCTATTTGGGCTGAGTACTTTTGGCCCATTTGGCTAAACGAAAATCTGCTGCCTTTTTCTTTTAGTACTAGTCCCACATAGCTTAGCCTTTGAAAAAGGCACACCCCCTCCGCCTATATAAAGGGGTGCCCATGGGTGGGATTAAAGACACAATTGGAGAAGTCCTTTGGTTGACTTTCTCCTCCTCCCTCTCTCTATACCTCGTGACCATGGCCCCAAGTTTGGGCTGTGCGATTGAGGCACACCTGCAGTATGCCGTTGCACTGCAGGGATTCCTAGCCGGATATCAACTTCCACACTCCCGGTGGGATCGGGGAGCCGGAGGTCTCATCGTGCACCGGATGTGTACGAAGACACGAGGCACAACACTTGGGGCGCTTAAATGTCGTGAGCCGGAGCTGTTGCACGATGAAGATGACGAAGGACCAAGGGGTGACCTGCGAGGAGCTTCGCAACCTTGAGGTCGGCTATGAGTACGACTACTTCAACCACGTTCCTCGCGGAACGTTAACCGCATACAGACTACAAGGGTATGTACTCTCTATACTCCGGCCGTTACCGCATTACTACATAGATAGATCCTAGGCAGGTTCTGGGGTTTCAACGTAGGATTTTTTTTGTTTTCCGCACCAATCCCCAACAGTTGTATCAGAGCCGATCTATGCGTAGGAGTGATGTACGGCCAGTACGCACAAGTATTGTGCGGGCATTGATCCCTTAGTTGTTACCCTCTAATGTGTACTTATTTATATCGCGGTATTGTTTGATGAAGCGGCCCGGACCGACCTTACGCGTATTCGTACGCGAGACTGGTTCCACGCTCAACATAAGGCATGTACCGTATAAGTGGCTAGCAGGTGTCTGTCTCTCATTCGATAGTTGATACAGCATTTACAAAAGAGGGCCCCGAAAGGGGTGTAGTAGAGACAACTGTCGGATCCATGTTATGGTTGGAAAGTTTGTAGTTTAGAAACAGTTCTAGTGCGAAAGCCCTAACAACCATGTAAAACTTGCAATAGATAAAGTAGAGGCGTCTAACTTTATTTTATAGGGGGGCATGTGATTATGATATGACAATAGTCGTTGCGAAGGTAAAGTAGTTTACTTTTCTGTTACTAAGTAGTATAGTAATAGTCATCGTTCTGATGGACGACCTGGTGGAGGCCTCATGGACTTGGCGTCAAACCAAGGGCACGATGGAGATCATGCCGGAGCGCTCGATGGAGATCAAGGCACAAGAAAGACCATATCATATCACATTATACATATGATGTTGATACCAGTTTTTACATCTTATTGTGTGCTAGTATTTAGATACTCAATGGTAGAAAATAAGATAATCCCTATTTAATTCCAACGTTCTGTGTTCCCCTTGTGTGTGCACCACCAAGAAAGTTCTTCGGTATGAGGCCAGCCGTGATGATCGGGGGTCATACATATCTACGTTCGCATACAGTGGGTGTAAGCCATGTTGCACAGCAAATACACACAAGTTAGATTTGGCGAGCCTAGCATGTACAGACATGGCCTCGGAACACAAGAGATTGAAAGATCGAGCATGAGTCACATAGATGATGTGATTGACATTAGTGAATGTCTACCTTTGATAATGCACTGATGGCCATGATGATCGGGGGAGGTGCAGAGGATAGGGATCATGCGATCACTAAAGTTGTCCAGGGGATGACAATTTTAGTGAGACCAATTATAAATTGATCTCTTATTATAAACTTAGTCTAGATGTCTGTTTGCAAATATCTTAGTAGACCTTGTCCTATCCCATTGAGGTCCTTTGCGACCATGGGAATATATTGCTTAATATGGAACTTAGCAAAAGGGTCCAACTTCATAGATTAATACCCACGCCTGAGGGATATCCTCGTAAAAGGTGATCTTCTCTTCTTGACATAATAACCATTAGGAGATAATCCGACGACTCCATAATGTTTGGAAAAACACTTAGCGATCTTGCATTAGAGTTAAGAACTCTTAGAAGGGCTTGTTTGCAAATGGAGTCTTGGAAGAAAAGATATATGTAAGATATACAAATTATAAATGTGATTCTTGCAGAACTCGTTGCAGTTTGCAAAGTATTTGATACTTGTCCTGTTTTGTGAAAACAGGATGATCTGCTTGAGAATTGCTGGATTTGAGGCAACGTGACCTGATGACGGCAAGCAAAACAGTTGATGGCCGACATCACCTCTTTCCTCAAAGTTTATCATTTGGATTACTGGACTTGAATATAATTTGTAATCCTTGTATGTGTGTCTTGCTTTTGGCGAGACGATTATTCATATGAACAAGTTTCAAGCCAGTTTGTACTATTCTTATGAACAATACCTTATGGTCACATTATGATTATAAATAAGTTATTCTCATCACTATGTTAATGATAATAGTTTAAATATTTATAAAGGATTAGAATGCTAAAAGATATCCAAAGTTTAATAATGAAATGACACTATAGTTTAAGTCATTTTGGTTATTGCAGGTTCTTTATGAAAGATCGGGGTCCTAGATGCTTAATCTAGAGACTTTGCAAAACCATGCCTTTTGGACAGAATGACTAAAACTCCGCATTCTGGTAAAACAGTGATATGCGAAGAAATGTTGAATCTTATACATAGTGATGTATCATATTTTCAACAAGTAGTGGAAATCATTAGTTAATTGTGGACTTAAGTGAATAAGCATATTTACTTAATGAAACATAAGTTTGAAATGATTTGAATTGTTCAAATGAGTTCATAACTAAATGGGATATTGAAATTAACAAGAATACGAAGTCTCTTTGATTTGATCGACACGACAAAAGTATTCAAGTTTAAGTTCAGCATAAAAGGGACTTGTGAAAGATGTTTCACAAATTATGACAATTGGATGAATTCAAACTTTGTTGAAGTGTCTAAACATCATAATCATTTTGTATTAGATACATATTATCTCTTATCAAGGTTATAGTTATCGTTTAGAGCTAGAGATCAAAATAAGCAAACACTCATTTGAAATACAAAGGAACATCTAAAAGATTCGTGGAAACAACACCATAAGTGTTATGGCACGTTCGAGTTTCTGGAGATTTTGACAAGTCAAAATCGTGGCGAATAAACAAGTCTTTGTAGAGCATTCTTAGGAAGCTAGGAATGCATCTTCCACAAGGGGCAAACTTGCTGTTGTCCAAAGTCAACGTGTCTTGATGAAGATACAGTTGGAAGAAAGTAAAATATCAAAACAAGGTATTTGACCTTACCTCCGAATTGTTGAGTGGCGCAGCGGAATTTGTTTCGTGAATCCAAACTCTACATATAGAGGAGAGACTAATGATAATGATCATAAAGTTTCAAGTGAATACTTATACTAAAGAAAGTAGGATTCAACTATATATTCTACAAGTTTGTGGAATTGTATTGTTGATTCACTTGTCATGTTTTGAACAAGACATACCTATGAAATACAAAGAAGCGTGATGGACCTAAGTACGAGAAATGAATGGTCATTGGAATCTCGTTAGTGGAATTCTCGATTTGATAGTGATCAAAGAATTTTAGAATGTCCAAGATTATCGAGAGGACCTAGATTTGAGTGGGAGCAAATCATCTTGGCTAATTCATAATATGTAGCTAACATATTTTGAGTGGGAGCTAAGTGAAATCCCTGGATCTCAAACATGAATGTAATATTTGAGTGGGAGTATAAAATCATTCTCGGATATGTGGACGACATATATAATGATGTGATTGGTGTTAATAGTATTTAAGTTAGGATGAAGTTGAAGTTATTAAATGTTGGGGGGATACCCCCGGGTAGGGCAACGCCGGGGTATAAGGGCCAAGTTAGCCGGGGTATGACACGGTCAAAGCAAAGTGCTGACCAGGTCACCTCAAGGCAGACCAAATCACGATGTGGCCCAGACCGTGGGACATTTCCTTGACAATGGTCCGGCTGGCATAAGATCTATGCCGGCCATGCTTATCTGTTCTGCAGGTACTTGGGTAGGCCGGATTAGCTATACGCTAGCCGGATTATCTTGGCTTCAAAGAGAAGGAATCCCCCACTAGTCAAAAGGTGGCTTTATTAGCTGAAGCATGTGCAAAGTAAAGTAAAGGAGAGGACCAGCGGGTCAGTGGCGACCAAGGTGACGCGGGCAAAGCCGGATGACGTAGCCCGTGACGCCAAAAGACAAGGATGGTGCTGTGGGTTATGTCCAAAGCCCGGACGAGCCGTTAAAGAAGAATAAAGAAGCATCTATTTTATTAAAGGAGCATATTCATAGAATATGCTGCCACCTAAACCCTAGAATTGTAACCCGGGCTCCCCTATATAAGGAGCACCAGGGCCTCCATAGAGAGGGACGGCATTTAGAGGAATCACTCTCTATCTAAGGTAGAACTCAGGGGCTAGTTAGTGAGGGGTAAGAGACATCATCTCCTTCTTGCTAAGAGCTTCAAGAACACTTGTAAAGACCATTGATAGTGAGAATACAAGAACTTCCATGCATGGAATCACCACGTTCTCCCTCCCTGGATTCCCCTAGCACACATTGGCCCCATCTTTAGCCTATCCATGGCATCTGTCGTGCCACCACCATGACAGTTGGCGCCCACCGTGGGGCTAGCGGTGCTAGCAGGGGTGAAAATACAGACGGGAAACTTCTCGAGCACCGGAGAGCGTATCATCTCAGGCTTGGTTCAGCGCTTTGGAGCGCTGGACTACATCAGCGACAACACGGGAAGCTTCGGCAGAAACCCTCCACCGCGCAACGGCATCTTCATCAAGCTTGGCGCACACAAGATCTACGTCGGGGTGGATGAAACCTCCGTTCACCCGTGGCACATCGTCGACGGTGGCGAATCATCTCTCAGCGCCTCCCATGGAGTGCGTATCGCTCGCTCCACTAGCAGCGTTGAAGTCCTGATGACCGCGCCAGATGCGGGACCAAGCAAGGATCCGGCTCCAGAGCCGCAGGTAACGCCCAAACATACCAGGTCTAGGTTTCCTCCGCTAGAGAAGCCAGAGAATGTGCTCCAGCAAGCGATAGATATCTTAGCAACACCAATAGCACCTATGGTAGATCCGGCTCAGGCGCAAGTTGAGCTAGAGGAGACTTGGCAGAAGATGTTAGCTGGAGCAAAGAAGGTAGCCGAGCTGCATCAGTCGCTAAACATCACCTTGAGAGAGTACGCTAAGGCGAACCGTATCGATGGAGTGAAAATCCGAGGCAGAAACCTGATCACCGGGATTGACAAGGAGTACGAGCCCAGGCCGGGTCAAACAGCTACTATAGTGACAGGAGGGCTGGATCGATACAGTACCCCGGCAAAGAACCTCAAAGCAGCAAACACGGCCGTATCCGAGTTAGAAGGTTTGACTGGTGAGGATCGGCAGAGGCAACAATAGAGAGTGAATCACTTGTTGAGGGTCGCGTGTCAACAAAATGAAGAAATAAACAAAGCTAACCCGACACCACCAGGAGCTTCGCAGGTGGTACATTCAGCCAGAAATAACCCGGCGAGATCTAGAGGAGCCGCATCATCTCTGGGTCATGATCCTAGGAGAGAAGAGGTAGTGGACTCTGGGATAAGAAACAAGCAAATGGTCCTTTATGACCCGGTAAGAGCTGGAAAAGGAAAAGAAGTGCAAGTTGATGAGGATCGCCATAGTACCAGCCGGGGTATGGCTGCCCGGGGTAACCACGACCAAGGCAATGTCGGTCAAAGAAATGCTGCCAACGGCAATGCCGGATATCGTAATCCTGTGGGAGTGGGGCAAAATGTGCCTCAAGCGCAACATCGTGAACATCGGCAAGGAGGAAGTGCAGGGCAAGCAACACCACAGTGAACTGCGCATCCGGATCAAGAAAGATACAATGATGGTTATTCGGCTATGGTTAATGATGGATACCCCAGACCAGATCATCATGCAATTGGATCACGGTTGGGAAGCAGGAACTTGCAGCCAGATGATGCGAGATTGAAGTTGGATAGGATTTATAGGTCAGAGCAAATCGAGTTACAAGGTCCGCCGGGTCTAGCGTGTTTTGGGCCCCGAATCATGAATGAGCCACCAGTGCCAAACTTCCAGCTGGCCAGGGGAACCCGAACTTATGATGGAAGCACCAGGCCAGAAGATTGGTTGATTGATTATGCCACAGCTGTCAAGATCACAACAGGGAATTTGAGATGGGCGGTAAGATATGTACCACAAATGCTTGAAGGACCAGCGCGAGTTTGGCTGAACAATTTGCCACCAGGGAGTATCAACTGTTGGTTGGATTTCCAGGAACTATTTGTTAGCAACTTCTCAAGCACTTACAAGAGACCCAATAGACCGCAGACCCTTGCACTATGCTGGCAGAGACCGAATGAGCCAGATAGAGATTTCCTGACTCGGTGGTGCAACGTGCGAAATTCATGTGAAGGGGTGATCGAATCACAAGCAATTGTATGGTTCTCTCAGGGATGCAGGTATGGGAGTATGTTGTGGCAAAGGTTACATCGGGATATGCCAACTACCTTGTCCGAGACAATCCGGATTGCATATTCATATGCCTTGGGAGATCCAACTCAACCTCGGCTGATGACTAGCAAAGCAAATGAGGAGTATTACAACCGAGATATCTCCGGGTCATCAAGGAGGAATGATTTCCGATGAAAAAGAAGGGATGAGCGGTCGGATTATTGGTATAACTCGCAGCAGGTTGCAGCAATGGACCGGGATTAGCCCAATGCCAGAGCAAGCCAACGCCAGAAAACTAGAGGGCAAAACTGGCAGCAGAAAAGCAAAGGAAGAAAGCCTTGGACCCTGGAGCAGAAAAAGCAATGGCAGGAACGAATGGATAGGCCGAGGTATACGTTCGAATCTATGCTAGATCAGCCTTGCAAATTTCATACGCCAAGTTCGAACAGTCCAGCAAATCGTACGACCCGCCAGTGTGAATGGATGAGGAAGTTGGAACAGGTGGGTTCGGGGAATGCACAGGCACCTCAGAACGAAGCACCTAGGAATGAAACACTCTGGCCACCGTTACTAACTGGGGGAAATGGACAGCAACTGATGCTCCCACCAGCTCCGTCGAGGTACGAGAATCCGGAAAGAAGGGAAGTTGTACATCAAGTGGGCAATAACCAGCAACAAGGCCAAGGTTACGACGAGAATGAGGTACGAAATGAGTACAGGGAACATCATCAAAGCTATTTTGTATTCACCACGGAAGAGAACGACCGGAAAAGCTTACAGCGCCGGCACATGGAGGTGAACGCAGTAATGCTGGCCGTGTCGAGATATATGCCTTGGGCAGACCAAGAGATCACATGGAGTATCAAGGATCACCTGAAGATCATGCCAAGTCCAGGAACCTATGCTCTAGTCTTGGATCCGACGTTTATCGGACCAAATCTCAACGTGAGGTTTTCCAAGGTATTGATTGACAACGGCAGTAATATCAACATTATGTACAAGGATACCATGCACAAGTTGGGGATAACAGAGAACATGTTGCAAGCGACAAGGACCACTTTTCACGGTATTGTGCCAGGTATCTCTTGTGAACCAATTGGAAAGGTCCGGGTTGATGTGTTATTCGTCACAAGAGACAACTGCTGCACTGAGAACTTAGAATTCGAGGTAGTGATTCTGGAAAATGCTTATCACGCATTACTCGGCAGGCCAGCGCTGAGCAAATTCATGGCAACTACCCACGTCAGTTACCTTAAGATGAAGTTTCCCGGACCAAGGGGTGTGATAACTATATCAGGGGACTTCCGGCATTCGATCGAATGCGCTTTAGCCGGATCTAATTTAGCCGAGTCACTCGTGATAACTCAAGAGAAAAGGAAGATACTAGAGGTGGCGGCATTGGCTCAATCCACGCAACAACATATGCCGGCTCTGACCAACCCGCACGGGAGCGTATCGTTCCAAGTGACTAAGGATACGAAGAAAGCACCAGTTGATGATCTGTTCCCAGAGCGCACCGTTACCATAGGTGCCGGGTTGAGCAAAAAATAGGATAGCGAGCTCGTCAACTTCCTCCGTGAGAATCGGGATATCTTTGCTTGGTCTACGCAAGATCTGCAAGGTGTACCGAGGGAGTTGGCTGAGCACTCATTGAATGTAAGACCCGGGGCTAAGCCGGTAAAGCAGCCTCTCAGTGTTTCGCAGAAGATAGGAGAAAAGTAATTGGAGATGAGATAGCAAGATTGCTAGCGGCTGGATTTATCATGGAGGTACTTTATCCGGATTGGCTCTCTAATCCGGTGCTGGTGGAGAAAAAGAAAGATGATCCGAACGTGGCAGTGGTATGGCGCATGTGTATTGATTACACAGACCTGAATAAGGCGTGTCCAAAAGATCCATTTCCACTCCCTAGAATAGATTAGGTCATAGACTCAACTGTCGGATGTGAGCTACTGTCATTCATTGACGCATATTCTGGTTTCCATCAGATGCCCCTAAATCCGGATGATCAAATAAAGACAACATTCATTACCCCGTACGGGGCTTATTGCTATCGAACTATGCCGTTTGGACTACGTAATGCAGGAGCAACATACGAGTGATGTATGCAAAAATGCTTGCATGACCAGATAGGTTGAAATGTACAGGTGTATGTGGATGATGTGGTGATAAAAACCAAGGAAAGCAATACGCTCCTTGAGGATATCTGGCAGACATTCATGAACTTAAGAGGGTTCCGAATGAAACTGAACCCGGAGAAGTGCACCTTTGGCGTACCAGCAGGAAAGTTACTTGGTTTCTTGGTATCTAGCCGCGGCATTGAAGCTAACCCAACGAAAATCCGAGCCATAGAAAGAATGGAGTTACCAAAGTGTCTTAATGATGTCGAGAAGTTCACTGGTTGCCTGGCATCATTGAGTCGGTTTGTATGTCGACTGGGAGAGAAGGCCTTGCCCCTCTATCAGTTAATGAAAAAAGTAGATAAGTTCACATGGACGCCACAGGCAGATCTTGCATTTCGAGAGTTGAAAAAGATGCTATCTACCGCGCCAATCCTAGTTGCACCGTTACCTAAGGAACCAATGTTGCTTTACGTAGCCGCGACCAACCGAGTCATAAGTGCAGTGATCGTAGTGGAGCACGAAGAGGAAGGAAAGTCGGTGCAAAGGCCGGTGTATTATCTGAGCGAAGTATTGTCAGTGTCAAAACTGAACTATCCTCATTATCAGAAGATGGCGTACGGCATATATATGTCGGCCAAGAAGCTCAAGCACTATTTCGAGGAACACCCCATCAAGGTGATATGTGAGGTGCCTATTTCGGAGATCATGAGTAACAAGGACGCAAGCGGCAGAATAGCGAAGTGGGCAATCGAATTAGCTCCATACACGCTGTAGTTCAACAGAAGAGATGCGATCAAATCACAAGCAGTGGCGGATTTCTTTGTGGACTGGGCTGAAATACAATACGAGCCACCCCTGCCGGACTCCAATTATTGGCAAATGCACTTCGACAGATCGAAACTGAAAGACGGATTAGGCGCTAGAGTGGTGCTTACCTTGCCCAAGAAGGACCAACTGAAATACGTCCTATAGATCCATTTCAGTGCCTCGAATAATGTGGCGGAGTACGAAGCATTGGTACATGGTCTCAAAGTGGCAAAGGAAGTGGGGATACACCGAATGTAGTGCTTTGGAGACTCGGATTTGGTGGTGCAGCAAATATCTGGAAATTGGGATGCTCGGGATGCTAACATGGCCTTGTATAGGTTTCATGTCCAGAAGATAAGCGGGTTTTCCGAAGGGTGTGAGTTCCATCACGTACCTCAGAGCGAAAACGAGGCAGCAGACACACTATCCAAGCTAGGCTCATCCCGACAACCCATTCCGCCAAATGTGGCTTTGGAGCACTTGAGAAACCCGTCTATTACACTGTCACCCGAATCAGATTCAATTTATATCTCGGCGCTCACCGGATCAGGAGCTGCACCTATGGAGATAGAATGGGGAAGCACCTTAGCAAACCCGAGGATCGCCAGACACACTGGGACCGCTTCACAAACTCGGACCGTATGGTTTGATTCGGTGGGAGTTATGTCGGTGGATGCAACGGAAGTGGTTGAGGAACCCTTTCCCGTCTAACCTATACCGTCTTGGGCCAAGCCAATTTTTGATTTCCTGAAAGAGGGAATCTTGCCGGATGATGAAATAAGTTTGAGGCAAATCCAGAGAAGGGCAAAGGCTTATACCATTATCAACACCGAGTTATATAAAAGGAGTGTGACAGCGGTACTACCACGGTGCGTTGATCCGGAGGAAGGACTCGACATACTTCGAGATATTCACCAAGGGGAATGTGGCCACCATGCCTCCTCAAGGGCCCTAGTAGCAAAGGCTTTCCGGCATGGGTTTTACTGGCCCAGTGCTTTGGAGCAAGCAGAAAACTTGGTGAGAAAATGCAATGGTTGTCAAAGATACGCATCAAAAACTCACCTGCCAATGTTGGAGCTGAAAACTATCCCAATTACATGGCCATTTGCTGTATGGTGCCTAGATATCGTAGGACCATTTAAGCCGGCCAAAGGAGGGATGACCCACATGCTGGTCATGGTTGACAAATTCACCAAATGGATCGAAGTGAAACTAATTCGGAAATGTGATGGGGCAACAACAGTAAGATTCCTCAAGCATATAATCTTAAGGTACGGCTACCCCCATAGCATCATAACTGACAACGGGACAAATTTTGCCGAAGGAGCATTTGCGAGGTTCTGCCAGGAAAAGAAGATCCGGTTAGATGTTGCCTCAGTTGCCCACCCCGCGTCGAATGGGCAAGTGGAAAGATCCAACGGACTGGTATTGTCCAGGATAAAAACCCCGGCTCATAGAGCCGCTGCAAAGATTAGCGGGGTGCTGGATAGAAGAACTACCAGCAGTACTGTGGAGTTTAAGAACAACTTCGAATCGATCAACGGGCTATACGCCATTCGTTCTGGTATATGGGGCAGAAGCTGTATTACCATCCGACATAGAGCATGACTCGCCTAGGGTCACCCAATACACAGAAGCCGAAGTGCGTGAAGCCTGGCAGAATGATGTTGATCTACTGGAAGAAGCAAGAGAACTGGCCTTGTCCAGATCCGCCATATACCAGCAAAATCTCCGACGCTATCATAGCCGGAAAG
The DNA here is from genome assembly GCA_023614405.1 of Avena insularis. Lineage (NCBI taxonomy): Eukaryota > Viridiplantae > Streptophyta > Magnoliopsida > Poales > Poaceae > Avena > Avena insularis. Next base: position 207,258,201 of record CM042694.1, read on the forward strand.
TAAAGCCCCGTGTTTTTCGGGAAGGTGATTTGGTGCTAAGGCTAATACAGCGCACCGCTGGCATGCATAAGTTATCCCCCACATGGGAAGGGCTCTTCATTCTGAGCAAAGCTTTGCGCAATGATTCCTACTATCTTATTGATGCACAGCCCCAGCAAAAGAACAAGGCGGACAGGTCCGGAGAGGAATCCAAAAGACCATGGAACGTAGCACTGCTGTGTCCTTTCTACACCTGAGAGGTGAATGTATCTGAACTACTCATATGTCGGTATGTATGTCGGCAGTAAGCTTATCAATAAAATCTTTGCTACCTCGAGCAGAAGTATGATAAGTATGATAAGTGTTTTTCAAGGGTCAGAAGCAGCAGGAGAATCATCTGTTGAGGGAGGTTCTCCGGAATGTGTGGGAGGAGCACTGGCTTCGGCTTCGTCCTCCGGGTCAACTTTGTTGTCCTCCGGGTCTTTGGCCTCGTCGTCTAACTCGGAGTCCTCGCTCTCATTCCTTTCTTCAGCTCCAGAGACAATCTCACCGTCAGCAGCATCAAGGAAGCTCGACCCCTCATTCTAGGCATGGCAGAAGGAGTACTGAATGAGATTGTTCGCACAGGCCTGGCGGCGCGCGATCCACTCCGGATCCTCGCACCACTTAGACCCGGTGTGCATATGCTTGAGCAATGCCAAGTCAATCCCTTCATACCATGAAAGCGTAAACTTCAAAGCGATGTCGGCTCCAGCCCGTGCTGCAGATTCGCGCCACAGGTGCAGTTGAGTGTCACATTCCATGAGTTTAGCTATGAAGTCTGAAGTTTTCTTGGGAATGGTCTCACTGGGCCAGAGGCAGCCAAACATTCGTGTTGCTGCTAGGATAATGTCCGCGCCAAAATTCTTTACTACGTCAAGACGAGCGGTGAGACTCGCCAGGAGATCCTCTGTGGTATAAGGAATTGGCTCGGCATCAGGCCCAACAGGAACTCCACGCTGCTCACGGGATTCGCGTACGGCGGAGGCAGCGAATGTGTCGCTCTCTGGAAATTTGCCTAAGGATAAGAGGAGCAACATTGAGCGGCTGGACCAAATCCGAATTGTAACAAATGAAGCAAGAGCGGATAACTTACGCGCAATCTGGAAGAGAAGCCGCTAAAGCTCGGAATCAGTGTTGGCGTTGTGGACCCGGAGTTTTTCACACTCAGTGATTGCCGACATAAGTTTGACGTCGGCTTCCTCCAGTAAACCCTTGTCCTTAGAGATTTGCGTAATAAGACGCTCCTTCTCTTCGGCAAACTCCTGATCGGTCTTCTCTAGCGCAGACTGATGAGAGCTCTTAAGCCTCTGGATTTCGGCATTCAGCCGAGTAATCTCAAAGTCCTGCTGCTAGAGCCGAGCTATCTCAGCATCCTTCTTCTTCAGTTCAGCTTCATACTTCCCTGATTGTTCAAGGCAGTGGGTCATCAGTTCAGGCATAGGAACACTGTCCTCAAGAGCAACTGCAACATGATCCGGAGGACCTAGAATATGAATGTCCACCGGATGAAGTATGGAGGGTATGATGATCATGTGAAGGGGATGAAGTTACCTTTAATCTCCGCAAGATTTTTCCTCATAATTTTATTCTCAGCCTCAACCTCGGCTGTGTAATCCAGACAAGACATTCATATAAGCTCTAAGAAGTTGAAATGAACAAGGAAGGGAGGGAAATGGAAACTAACCCCTCTTCTGGTACTCCTCCAGGAGTTTACCATGACGCCCGCGTATGTCTTTGTAGGAGTCCAGCAGGCGCTAGAACTCGGCGGATCGGCGGTTAGTGGTAATCTGAAACAAGAAAGAGAAAAAAGTTCAGAGACAGTGGAAATTATTCGAAGGTTACAAGATCCAGGCCAAGTGGAACTTAACACGGCTCTAGGTGTGTGGATATTCGAAGTTTACAAGATCCGGGCCAAGTGGAACTTAACCCGGCTCTAGGTGTGTGGATATTCGAAGTCTACAAGATCCGGGCCAAGTGGAACTTAACCCGGCTCTAGGTGTGTGGATATTCGAAGGTTACAAGATCCGGGCCAAGTGCAAACTTAACCCGGCTCTAGATGTGTGGATATTCGAAGTCTACAAGATCCGGGCGAAGTGGAACTTAACCCGGCTCTAGGTGTGTGGATATTCGAAGTCTACAAGATCCGGGTCAAGTGGAACTTAACTCGGCTCTAGGTGTGTGTATATTTGAAGTCTACAAGATCCGGGCCAAGTGGAACTTAAACCGGCTCTAGGTGTGTGGATGTTTGAAAACTACTAGACCCGGCCCAACATTTAGTGCAAATTAATGACAATATAAACAGAAACTAGGGAGCATCCGACCGAATAACAAGTTATTCCCTTGGAGGCTCGGGGACTGGGATATACCTACAAATGCTAAGTTATGAAAAACATCAACAACAGAGAAAAAGGATTACCTCCATCATCCGGCCAGCCAGGGAGATAGCCTGAGTGGCGGAGTTCATTTGCGCGCTGAACTCAGCAGGGCCGAACCTTTCTGGGAGATCGCCCTGAGGGTCTACGATGTCGGCGTTGTTCCAGTTCTTCACATACTCAAGGAGATGTGGACTGTAACTCTCGCCAATCGCAGAATGGCTCGTCACTAGGCCCTTCACATGGGCCTCGCGCCTGGCGGATTGAGACGCAGCAGGGCTGGTGTGCAAAACCAGCTGTTTGCTGCCCTCTGATCCGGAAGCTGGCCCGGACGAAGCTGACCCGGAGGCCTTTGTAGCTTTTCCGGATGAGGGTTGAGGAGCGTGCTGAAACAAATCAGATTGAAGGGGCAGACCCGGTGGGGGCCGAAGGAGCTTTCCCCTTAGGAGGCTTGGAGGTCCTTGCTGTGCTTGTTCTTCTTTGTTGGTCTTTGTTGCTATTCTTTCGCTTGGTGCTGGTGTTGTTCTTCTTTGGTCTTTGTTGCACTTTCTTTGGTGTTGCTGGTGCTATTCTGGTCTTTGGGGATCTTTGGGCGGCGCCGATGAAGCTGGCGCCTCAACGTTGGGCATAGAGGCCGAGGAGCTGGACAGATCCGGCATTGCCGTATCCAAATCCAGCCCGCTACCCCCCACGTTGATGTTGTCCTCCTCTTGACGAGGTGGACTCTGGTCAGGCGCAGCCGTACAACCCTCATGAACAGGGCTAAGCGGACATTGGTCATCGTCGCGGGGGGGGGGGGGGGAGAGGGATCACTCCGGAGTGGGGAGGCTATGCCGGAACCACTCTCGGAGATATCCACAGGAGCTCTGAAAAAGGGGAAGGACATCAAGTCAAAAGGAAAGAACCAACTAGAGACTAAGGCAAGCAATGGAAGAATTCGAGATAGAAATGCTAAAAGGACTTACTCGTCAACGGTAGGAGGAGCCCAAGGCTTGGGTGCCTTCCGGACTGTGCTCTTGGCGGCAGGCTTGGCTGAGGGTTTAACCCCGGACTTCTTATGCCTCTTCTTGGGCGGCGGCGCCTCCGAAGCTGCGGCCGAGGTAGCTGCGCGCTTCTGGGAAGGGGCCGGGGCCAGGCCACCGGTAGCAAGCGGAGGAACCTCATGGACCTGAGCATCTGGGTTAGCTGAACATTCGAACATAAGCCAGGTGCAAATAAGAAATAAGAACCGGATCAAGTACCTCAAGGACCTCAACATCCGAATCATCATCATCTGGCCAATCGCTTAGAGAAGAGGCCTTACCAGCGCTGCGTTTGATGACGTCCGGGGCAAGCAAGAAGGCCTCCGGGTAAGTCTCCACCTTGTCCCCCTCAGGGCGGTCCTCCAACCACTTGTTGGCCAGAACCTCGCCATCCTCCAGTGTTTGCTGGAGAAATCTCTGAAAGAATAAGCAATTAAGTTACAAAGGGAAATCAACATACAAAGAAAATCCGGATAGAAGAAGAAGGTTAACTTACCCTTGGAGGAGGGTTGGCGCGAGTGAAGGGCTCAAGTCCCCATTCCCAGGCCTCGGTGAACTCCTCCATGTTGAAGACGGCCTTAACCCGGCGGTAAACCGCCGAGTTATCCAACTCGAAGGAGGAGGTCCGATGAGGGTCAAGAGGACCGCTGAGGTAGCAGATCTTGTGAGCTCGCTTCTGGAGGGGGGAGACTCGGCTACGAAGGAAATTGATCATGATATCCTCCCCCCAGAGATGCTCCTTAAGTAGCTCCGTGATCCAGCGAGCCACCTGATTCGCCAGGGCTGTAGCGCGCTTGGGAATGCTTTCCCATCGCGAAGTATCTGGAGGACCGAGTCTGAAGGGAAGCAGCCGGATCTGGTCCTCGTTGGTGGTATTCCGGATATAGAAGAAGGTCCGGGCCCAGCCCTTGCAAGATTCGAGCCTGGTGACCCGGGGGAAGACGGATTGTTTCCGAGGCGAGATGGAGGCGGCGCCACATAGGGTCATGTGCTTGTCCTCTGGGGCACGCTCCTTGTCCGGAACCACATTTCTCCGCAGACCAAAGAACTTTATCCATAGTTCTTTGGTTGGCCAGAGGCCGATGTAACCCTCAATGCCGGAGGCAAAAGAGGACAGAGAGGTGATTGCATTCGCGGGAAGATGATGCGATTGCAATTTGTAGGTGGAGATGAAATCAAAGAGGAAATCAGAGGTGGGAAGGCCGAAGCCGCGTTGGAAATGCGACAAGAAAACTACGTACTCCCCAGATTTGGGGGTGGGAGTAATCTCACCGGAGGGGAGGCGACAGGCGACACTGGCGGGGATGCGACGGGAGGCGTAGAGCCAAGCCCGGTCCTCCTCACGGGCGATGGAGCCATCCCAGCATCCACGCTCGTGGCCCTCTGCCCCTTCCTCCGGCTGCGCCACCATCGAAGCTTCTGCTTCAGTCATGGTGGGATTGAAGCTCTCGAAGGGATGATCTGAGTAATGGTAGCCCGAAGAGGGGAAACGGGAAGCACAAGGCCCCATGGTGAAGATTGGAACTGGAGGCGGCGGCGCTGGTGTGAAGTACCGTCGGAGCACGGTCGCGATGGCGCTCGTGGAGAAGAAAACCGGCAACGGCGGAGTCACGGTGAAAGAGAGAGAGCAGTGGAGCGTGGCGAGAATGGGGGAACTTCCCCTGGGAGTGCACATCACCCTCTACTTAACCGTGCCACGCGCGTCGTGGGATCCTTTGCGGGTGGCAAACCGCACGCAGCAAGCGTGTATGCGGCCCGTGCAACCAATCAGAGCAAGGCCATAGGAGGGGCCACTGGAGCAAAAGATCCCATGACGGGACATGGCGTTACAGTTAACGAGGCGCTGCAGTGATGAGACGTTTACAGCAGTTATGCCTGACACACCGATAGTAACCGGCGTGGTAAATGCACATGGCCCTTAAAATGAGGCAAATGATGATTACCCTCCACGTAGGATGTGGAGAAGCGTACGAGAGAAGGAAAAGAAACCCGGATAAGCAAGCAAAATACCTAGCCAATGAGGAGTAACCCGGAAAGAGCGAAAGGATCGCAAGAGAAGAAACTCCGGGCTACGAGATAACTCGGCCCAAGGAATAAAAGATTCAGATATAGGAACCTGTTGTGGCCTTAACAACTATAAAAGTTGCTAAGACCACACCAGCTTCAGGGACTAATGTTGGGGGGATACCCCCGGGTAGGGAAACACCAGGGTATAAGGGCCGAGTTAGCCGGGGTACGGCACGGTCAAAGCAAAGTACTGACCGGGTCACCTCAAGGCAGGCCGAATCACGATGTGGCCCGGCCCGTGGGACATTTCCTTGACAATGGTCCGGCCGGCATAAGATCTATGCTGGCCATGCTTATCTGTTTTGCAGGTACTTGGGTAGGCCGGATTAGCTATACGCTAGCCGGATTATATTGGCTTCAAAGAGAAGGAATCCCCCGCTGGTCAAAAGGTGGCTTTATTAGCTGAAGCATGTGCAAAGTAAAGTAAAGGAGAGGACCAGTGGGTTAGTGGCGACCAAGGTGATGCGGGCAAAGCCGGATGACGTAGCCTGTGACGCCAAAACACAAGGATGATGCTGTGGGTAACGTCCAAAGCCCGGACGAGCTGTTAAAGAAGAATAGAGAAGCATCTGTTTTATTAAAGGAGCATATTCGTAGAATATGCTGCCACCTAAACCCTAGAATTGTAACCCGGGCTCCCCTATATAAGGAGCACCAGGGTCTCCATAGAGAGGGACGGTATTTAGAGGAATCACTCTCTGTCTAAGGTAGAACTCAGGGGCTAGTTGGTGAGGGGTAAGAGACATCGTCTCCTTCTTGCTAAGAGCTTCAAGAACACTTGTAAAGACCATTGATAGTGAGAATACAAGAACTTCCGTGCGTGGAATCACCACGTTCTCCCTCCCTGGATCCCCCTAGCACACATTGGCCCCATCTTTAGCCTATCCATGGCATCTGCCGTGCCACTGATGGCTCAATGCATGGCGCGCAGAAAAGTGCTGGTGTGTGGTTGATGTAGAGCTCGTTGGGAACCCCAAGAGGAAGGTATGATGAGCACAACAGCAAGTTTCCCTCAGTTATGAAACCAAGGTTTAATCGAACCAGTAGGAGCAAGGAAACACCCCAAAGGTGTTACTAGCTGAGCTTTGGTCGGGCGCACTACCGGTGCTAGTAGCAACGTGGAGACCTGCACAACACAACCACAGAACTTTGTCCCCAACTTGCGACAAGGTTGTCAATCTCACCGTGTTTTGCAAAAAACAAAGGATTAAACGTATCGAATGGAAAGAAGTAATAGTTTGCAGAAAGTAAACACAAACCAGTAAACAATTTATAGATTGTATGTAAAAGACAAGGACCAGGATCCATAGTTCACTAGAGGTGGCTCTCCTTAAGATAGATAACATGCTGGGTGAACAAATTACAGCGGGGCAATTGACAAACATCGAGAAAGCATACAAGCATATACTAATCATCTTGACTCCTTTGGAACATGATTAGGCATTACAACATTATACATAGACCACCATCCAACTGCATCTATGACTAATAATCCACCTTCAGGTTATCATCCGAACCCCCTCCAGTATTAAGTTGGAAGCAACCGATTATTGCTTCTGATTTAATCAAGGTAAAGTAAACAATACGATTTTACAATGAACAAAGGATAGTTGTTTACTCACTAGTAGCAAAATCACATCTAGTACCTTAGAGATTTATCACTTCCCAGTTACTAGAGGCATGAACCCACTATCGAGCATAAATACTAATTCTTGGAGTTGCTAGCATCTACTTGGCCAAGATAGCTACTAACAACGGAAAGCATGCAAGATCACAAATAACAAAGACATGATAGAATCAATAATCAATCTGAAATAGCATCTCAATATCCATCGGATCCCCGCAAACACAACATGCAGAATTACAAATAGATGATCTTGATCATGAACGGAGCTCACAAGATCTAGACATGAAAGCACAAAGGAGGAGAACCAGCCATCTAGCTACTACATGGATCCGTAGTCCAAGGATGAACTACTCACGCATCACACGGGAGGCTTGCATGGTGATGAAGAAGGCCTCTACGGTGAATTCCCCTCTCCAGTAGGGTGCCGGGAAGAGCTTCAGATCCCTCCCGATCTAGGGATGGAGATGACGATGGCTATAGACTCTTTCGTTGATTTTTGATCGGGTACTTAGGGTTTATGTCCCGAGGGCATCTTATAGTCGGAAGGGGAGGCCGAGAGGGTGCCGGGAGCGGCCACACCACCCCCTGGCGCGGGCCAGGCTGGGCCATGCGGCCAGGTGGTGTGGTGGCCCCCTGGCCCCTCTCAGTCTCGTACTCTGGCATCTGATGACTTCTAGAAAAATAGGCACTTTGGCTTTTGTCCCATCCAATTCCGAGAATATTCATTTTCTGACTTTTCTGGAACCAAAACAGCGTAAAATGTGCAACCGCACTGTGGCTCTTGTTAATAGGTTAGTCCAAGAAATCATATGAAAAGTACTCCAAAGTTGGAACAAAACACAAGAAAGTGGATAAAACTAAGCATGGAACATCAAAAATTATAGATACATTTGCAATGTATTAGCCACCACCACGACATTAAACAAAAGATCTATCGAGATAGATTGGTGAGTTTAATAAACACTAAATGTCGAATGCTTCCTAGACTTGATTCTGAAAGATGTTCAGAATGTCCTAAGCAAGATTCTGAAGAAGTTCAGAACAGAACAAGGTAAGAAAGAAGTTCTGACTGTATGAAGCATTGAGTATTGCAACTATGGTTGAAAGAAAGAGATGCGTTGCATCTCCTATGCCCCAGTCGTAGGTTCTTCCATATAACCATGTTGTATACTCGACATAAAGTGACCCGAAGTTCTGGTTGGTAGGACAAAGTCTTAACTGTAAGAATGAGTCTTTAAGTGATTCCTGAGTTGATCACTGAACCATAATTAAGTTTGTACATAAATGGCAAGAAGCAATGTAAGTGGCATAGATGCATTTCATGCACTAGGATCTACATAGATATAGAAGTATAAAGGTTACATCTGATGTGATGTATAATGTTATGGTGGGGCTAGTTTGCTTTAACCATAGAATGATGTGTCCCAGGGCCCAGTGCCCATGAGAAAGCCCTCGAGGTTGATCTAACGTCACTGTAAGCTCCTGAAATTCGGCCTCGTTCTACTGCCATGACTATAGTATATACACAAAGGATAACAAAGTGTGTTTCGAAGTTTAGATGACAACGGTGAAAACGACCGTCATCATAAACACTAGAAAAAAAGTCTCACTATGTTGCCAAACAAATGCTTCGACCCATTTTAAGATAATGGAGTGAATGTCAAAATTAGGAAGACATTAACGATTTGCAAAAGACATAATGATCTGGTAAAATAGAACATGGACATGACGTTTCCCATGAGCATGCATGATCTGTAAACGCATATGGTATATGGTTTATATGAGTAAAATGCGAGCTAGTTTATTTGTGCTCTAGTGCAAGTGGGAGACTGAAGGATATATGCCCTAGAGGCAAATAATAAATAGGTTTTTATTGTCATATCTCAATTAGTTTATAATAGTTTCATATTGTGCTATAATTGTGCCAAGTAGAAACATTGGTACAAGTGTGGTATGAAACAACCAAGTCCCTAGTAGCCTCTATTCATACTAGTTCGTTGGTCACGAAGATGATCTGGGTTTCAAGATCATGGGCATTTATGCCGACTGACAACGAGGTCATATCATTGGTGAATGATGTGGTTGGACATTCGTCGAAGGATTGCAACACGATCAAGTCATATAGTTCATTATTGCAACAGCTATACCTAGACTCCTTCTCCTTAGACCGTGAGATGATATCAATCACAGTCTCCCGAGAGTGCTTAGATAGCATCAAACGCCACTTGGTAATACAGTGGTTATAAAGGTGTGTTCAGGTACTCGGAGGAACTGTAGAGGCAATATATATCAAGAGCAGGATTTGTTCACCCACATGACGGGTAAAGATACATACGACCGGCTTGGTGAGATTACATCTATAAATGTTGCAACATGTGACTAGGTCACGGGGATGTAATATCACGGTAACAAGAAAACATAACTTGTTGTGAACGAGATTGAACAAAGGTATGGGATACCAATGATCGGATCTCGGACAAGTTGTATCGAGAAACAAAAGGAAGATGATGCTACATTTAGACGGTTCAAACGACATTGTCATCAGCAATGCATAGGGGTCACATGGATATCCCTGGTCCCTCTGTTGATCATTGATACAGATCATGTCTAGAGCATTCCCGAGCCGTGAGAGGATACACTTAAGGGTACGATGAGAGCGATCATTCGTAAGACGGAATCACAGTAGAGAAAGAGAGAAAGCCAGAATCATTCCGCTGAGAGATCCGAAGTTGTTCGGAGAAAGAATAAAAGAAAAGTCTGGAAAAGTGTTTTCGGATAAATGGGAATTTAAATATATATTTATTATATGTTAATTGTGAATTAATATATCATAAATAATATTTAGATTAAGATTTATAAAGGCAACTTTTATATTAGGCTAAATCCCGGAGGGAAATAGTCTAGAATAAAAGCTGCAGAAAAATAAAAGGGAAAAAGAAAAACAGCCAGCCCAAGTGGGCGGCGGATAACAGCCGCCGCACTGGGCGGCAAATAGCTGGGCCACGCTCGCCAGCAGGCGGCGGATAAAGCGCGCCGCGCGGGGGCGGGCCGCAGCCGCCAGCCGCCACCTGGGCCTGCTCGACCCGGCCCACGAGGGCGCGTGGGGAGCTGGCTGTTGAGGCTGCTGCTCCTCCTTTTCTTTTTATTTAGCTATTTTCTATTTGCTATTTGGGCTGAGTACTTTTGGCCCATTCGGCTGAACAAAAATCTGCTGCCTTTTTCTTTTAGTATTAGTCCCACATGGCTTAGCCTTTGAGAAAGGCACACCCCCTCCGCCTATATAAAGGGATGCCCATGGGTGGGATTAAAGACACAATTGGAGAAGTCCTTTGGTTGACTTTCTCCACCTCCCTCTCTCTATACCTCGTGACCATGGCCCCAAGTCTGGGCTGTGCGATCGAGGCACACTATGATATGCCGTTGCTTGCAGGATTCCTAGCCGGATATCAACTTCCGCACTCCCAGCGGGATCGGGGATCCAGAGGTCTCATCGTGCACCAGATGTGTACGAAGACACGAGGCGCAACACTTGGGGCGTTTGAATGTCGTGAGCCGGAGCTGTTGCACGATGAAGATGACGAAGGAGCAAGGGGTGACCTGCGAGGATCTTCGCGAGCTTGAGGTCGGCTACGAGTACGACTACTTCAACCACGTTTCCCGCGGAACGTTAACCGCGTACAGACTACAAGGGTATGTACTCTCTATGCTCCGGCCGTTACCGCATTACTACATATATAGATCCTAGGCAGGTTCTGGGGTTTCAACGTAAGAATTTTTTTGTTTTCCGCACCGATCCCCAACAGATGGGCCACAGGGGGCCCACACCCCTGGTGGCGCGGTTCCCCCTGGCCACGCCACCAGGTTGTGTGACCACCCTGGCCCACTTCTAGCATCGCCCTTTGGCGTATATAATCCCCTCGAAACCCTAAGACTCGGGGAGCGACCACAAAAAGATTCCCCTGCCTCTACAGGGCGGAAAACTGCAGAGAGAGAAAGAGCTCTCCGGCAGGCAGAAATCTGCCAGGGAAATTCCTTCCCGTAGAGGGGAGATCATCACCATCAACACCATCATCAAGCTAGACTTCATCGGGATCATCATCATCTCCACCATCATCTCCACCAGCACCAGCACCATCAGTTCGTACCGCTATAACAATTGGGTTGAATCTTGCATAGTTCTTAAGGGAAACTTCCCCGGTGTTGATTACTTGTTGTAGTTGATGCTATTGAGTGGAACCATTGAATTATTGTTCATGTTCAGATTGTTACTTATCATTATTTCATCTCTGATCTTGATCCATATGATGTCTCGTGAGTAGTTCGTTTAGTTCTTGAGGACATCGGAGAAGTCATGTTGTTAGTAGTGGAATTGTGTTGAGAAAGATTCAATGGTTTGATATTTAAGTTGTGGTGTTATTCTTCTAGTGGTGTCATGTGAATGTCGACTACATGATACTTCACCTTTATGGGCCTAGGGGAATGCATTGTGTATTTGGCTACTAATCATGGAGTTGCCGGAGTGACCGAAACCTGAACCCCCATTAGGAAACCTTTGCATAAGGGAGTGTAGGATCTCAAAGTTTAAGGCTGTGGTTACGTTTTTATCTTAATTACTTTCTTGTAGTTGCGGATGCTTGCAAGGGGTATAATCACAAGTATGTATTAGTCCTAGGAAGGTTAGTACATTAGCACAGGTTCACCCACACAACACTTATCCAACTAGAGAAGATTAATCAACTATATGAAGTGAATGCACTTGACAGTATTCCCATGTGTCCTCGAAAACGTTTGGTCATCTTAAGTAATACAACCGGCTTGTCCTTTGCTAAAGAAAGGATTGGGCCACTTGCTGCAATTATTATTATTGTCTTTTACTTACTCGCACTTTATTTATCTGCATTATCAAAAACCCATAAAAATCCGTTTGCTAAGTATTTATAGAGAATTCCTGATCCAAGCCACTTGTTAACACCTTCTGCTCCTCGTTGGGTTCGACACTCTGACTTATCGAAAATATTGTGATACACCCCCTATACTTGTGGGTCATCACGAGGCAGTTGACAGATTGAGAAAGCATAACAATGCATATACTAGACATCTTGATTCCTACGAGATTTGATTGGGAATTACAACATAATACATAGACCATAATCCAACTGCATCTATGACTAATAATCCACCTTCAGGTTATCATCCGAACCCCTTCCAGTATTAAGTTGCAAGCAATAGATAATTGCATTAAGCAAAGTGTGTAAAATAAACAATACAATTGCCCCATGGACAAAGGATTGTTGTTTTCTCCCTATTAGCAACAACACATTTACAACCTTAGAGATTTATGTCACATCCCCAGATTACTAGAGGCATGAACCTACGATCGAGCATAAATACTCCCTCTTGGAGTTGCAAGCATCTACTTGGCTAAGATAGCTACTAACAACAGAGAGCATGCAAGATCACAAATAACATAGACATAATAAAATCAATAATCAATCTGACATAGTATCTCAATATCCATCGAATCCCCACAAACACAACATATAGGATTACAAATAGATGATCTTGATCATGAACGGAGCTCACAAGATCTAAACATGATAGCACAAAGGAGGAGAACCAACCATCTATCTACTATATGGACCCATAGTCCAAGGCTAAACTACTCACGCATCACTCCAGAGGCTGGCATGGTGATGAAGAAGGCCTCCGGGATGATCTCTCCCCTTTGGCAGGGTGCCGGGAAGAGCTTCGGATCCTCCCGATCTAGGGATGGAGATGGCGGTGGCTACAGACTCTTTTGTAGATTTTTGATCGGGTCCTTAGGGTTTCTGCATCGGGGTACCTTTATAGGCGAAGGGGCGAGGTCAGTGGCCACCCGAGGGGCCCACACCAGGGCCTAGCGCGCCCAGGGGGCGCCAGCCCTAGGTGTGGCCACCTCGTGGCCCCACTTTGGCTGTCCTTCAGACTCTGTGTTCCCTCTGGTAAATATTGACTTTGGCTTTTGTCCCGTCTAATTCTGAGAATATTTCCTTACTAGCTTTTTCGAAACCCAAAACAGCAGAAAACATGCAACTGGCACTGCGACATCTTATTAATAGGTTAGTTCCAGAAAATGTATAAAAATACCTCAAAGTGTAAACAAAACATAAGTAAGTTGATATAAAACAAGCATGGAGCATCAAAAATTATAGATGCATTTACGACATATCACACGGCTCATGTGGATGATGACAGGTAGGCCCTCAGCATCAGCGAGAGAGGCGGGAGGAGCGGGATGGCGCGGTTGCTTGCTATGGGCCGACCTGGTCAAGGGGTTCTAGCAGGCGCTAGGCTGCTGGGGTGGCCGGGGTAGGTTAGGTTTATTTATTTTGTTCTTTTTTTTTTCATTTTCCATTTGATTCTTTTCCTCATAACTTTTTCATTTAAACTCCAAATGAGTTCAAATTAATTTCTAAAATTTTCAAATATTCAGTAGATCACATTAGACTATTGTTCAGCAATGTTTTATGTTTTAGCACAAGTGGTTTTTTTAATAACACCTATTTAATTCCCTTTAGGAATAAAGTGATAATATAGAATTTTAAGGTTTTATTCATCATTTCAACTTGAGAATTTTTCCATGAAGCCAATATGCAATGCAATGATCATGAATGACATGCAAATGCAAAAGTTATTTTCTAGTCCCAATTTCTAAAATCTTGGGATGTGACAATTATACATTACCTTTAGATGAAACTTAGATGGAAATAAATGGGTTGCATGGCTGCACCTATGTGAGAGATTGATGGAAGTAAACCTAACAATCGAACAAGACAAGTTTATTTGGAAACTTTTTGAGAATGGGATTTTTGTGTTAAATCTATGTATGAAGACCTTATGAATGATCATTCGAGTTTTCCAACCAGATATTTGTGGAAACTGAAACTACATTTGAAATTTAAGATTTTCATGTGGTTTCTGAAAACCAAAGTTCTTTTGACCAAAGATAATCTTGCCAAGCGAAACTAGAATGGGTGTAAAAGATGTTGCTTTTGTAACAACAACGAAACAATTGAACATTTATTCCTTTCATGTCCATTCGCAAAAATAATTTGGCGTATGGTTTTTTATGGTTATAATCTTCCTCGACCAACCAATATTACTAATATGTTTGGAAATTGGCTAAATGGAGTAGATAAAGCGAACAAGGGTAGACTTCGTACTGGCATCTCGGCCATTTGTTGGTCCATTTGGAAATGCCGTATTAACTGTATTTTTTAACAATACCAGAGTTCCTTCCTTTTTGTAGGTTATCATTATGGCGGCGTATTGGATTCAGCTCTTAGCTTTCCTCCTCCCAAAGCATCAGCGGCAACCCAGGGTTTCTGGGTGCATCCGTCTTGTGGCGGTTACCTCGAATTTTTTCCAGCCAGGCTTCGTGGCGTCATTCTAGTAGATTGACTGAGGTCTAATTGATTTTTCATGTTCTCTCGTGAGACCCATTGTTTTCAGATGCTTGGTCTGCGCACCATAGTGATATAAGTTTTTGTAATACTTTTGAGATACTTTTGTTGTCATCTTTTAATAAAGGGCTGTGTGCATCCTTGGATGCAGAGACCGGGGCAATCCCCATTTCAAAAAAATAACAGAAAACTTGTTTTGGATATTGTGCTACGACGCTTAATTTCAGTTTGTAGTACTTATGATCATATTTTATTATATATGAGTGTTTCTTATCATATTGTGTTATCGATATGCAAATGCAATATATATTTTTATTCCTAAAGTATTAACCAGTGACGTGCAGACTACCAAACTATCAAAGGATCGGTCATTGCTAAGATCATACTAATGACGAGCATGAATAGACGACTATCACTAGTACACAAATTCTAGTGACAGACGCTTGTCGGTCATGGTAACCTGTTACCAGTAACACATTACTAGTGACGAGCATCTTGCTCGTCACTTATGAGACTTTGAGCCTGTCACTGGTAGGATATTCTATAGTAGTAATGAGCGGTTGCGGATTGGCCAGGCGGCAAGGCATTGCATCAGTATGACCTTTCCATCACCGCCAACAAAGGTCTTTTTGTATCCCCCAGCGGGCGGGAAGGGGCGTGTGGGAAGGGGAAAGCGCGAGGACAGAAAGAAACACTCGCGGGAAGGGAAAAAGAGCGAGGGCAGGAATGCACACGCATGAAGCTTTACACGACGGCCTATCATGACAGAGCCACCTCATGGGGAAGACGAAGGACCGAAAAAATAAATGCGCCTCTGGCCGTTGGGTGTGGGCAACGACTCAAACAGACATGTCTGTGTCCTACGCATGGTCAAACGGACCAACACATACTATTTCGGTGTCCGGAATGCGATGGCCTCTTGGGTACAAGCTATGAAACCGAACTATCCCTGCAAAAAATCATACCCACCATTTATTAATTTGTGACAGTTGTCAACGGAGGTTGTGACAAACTAAAAAAGATAGTGTTTCAAAATTATTGTTATCACACTGAACGATTAGTAAAAAAATATATTTTTTAGGACCACAATAAATAAATTGTGACGTACCTTGGCAAGCATGCAGATACCTGACCAGGATTTTCTTTGGACATGTTTGGTTGCTCGTGCCATTTACTTGCACTTGGAGATCATGGCTCCATGAAAGCTGCGCGCGGCGATGCAAGCTCTCGTGCTAAAAGGGACGTTCGTTTGGTTTCATGTATTCTTATTTACCTAGGGGTTGAGAAGTCAAGCCCCAGTCGTTTGGTTCCATGCATTTTAGGATTTTAGCAAATTTGCACTTATTTGGCTAACTGCATTGTCCCTGCTAGCCTTACCTCCTGGCTAGTGAGGTGAGCTTACCTATCCTCATCAAGGCAACAAACAAAGTTCAGAAATGTGCAATACAGAGAACTACTAGCTTGTTCTAACACATATTCAACATAATAAGTCATGACGTGTGTGCTGCAACACGAGTTCACGAGTAACTGCCCGTGATGCAGCACAAGTCCATCACATACGGAGGGGTTATAACTGAATAACACCTCCCAAAATATACAGACCAAAGTTCAGAGATCACCGCAACCATAGATCATCAACCCTACATACTCCAAAATACACATCACATCCATATCATCACTACCAGCACCTCCTCGAATAGCTTAGTCCACTGCTCAGAGGTAGTGCTTGTTCAGGAAGACCGTGAAGCAGCTCATCCTGCACTCAGAGGTCATGGCAAGATAGCTGGTAGCCTGTCCACTATGCTCCATCAGGTGGGTAAGAGCACGGTGTATCGCGGTCACAGAGACGAGCGCAACTAGAATGCGAGGACCGTAGATGATCTTCATCTGAGCATAGTTGCCAATGGGCTTATTGATTAACTCGGTGTCCTGCGGCTGATCCTACATGAGAATCACGGTTAGCTCAAGACACGTGTAGTTCATATGTGAGATTTACAACTAGTGATGCAAGTTCAAATATATCGAACATTGATGTGGACATAGTAATCATCATCGTCCATGATGAGAGAAGAGCTCTCCTCAACCCAGCGCACAGTCTCAAGCCTCTTGATCCTCAACACCCGGATCCAACGCACTCTCCAGTGCCTCATATGGTTGTACACCTGGTTCGGAGTGACTGTCCAGCCAACGAACTTGAAGACATCCTCTGCAATCAGGCGCATGTCCACCTGCCTGAATCCTCACACTATTGAACTCCCTTTCTCGATCAACTAGACAACTCGATTCAGGATGAAGGTGGACAGAGATGCTGGCCATGACATGGCCAACTTCCTCCTGGCCACCTCGATGACCGCATCAGGCATCAGCACATAACGCAGAGGTAGCATAGAGGTCGCGGACAGATCAGGGGACGCAACCTTCTCCTACGACAATAAGGATAACAATGTGTTCAGTTCTAGGGGATGAATGATGACTGGATTCCTGCACCAACAACAGGGTTATTGCAGTACTTGTAGCAGCAAATATTTAAAAGTTTGTCCCGATGGGAGATCTACGAATGGAAACAACATGACCACGTAGCCACGTTGTCAATGCGGCCACGTTTCGCACCCAAACCATGGTTTGGAAATAGCCTATTCTATAAGTTACTAGACCAACGATAATTGAGAGAGGTTTAAAATATCTAATAACAAAGAACTTTTAACAAGAACAAAATAAATTAAGACACAAAGTAAACAGGAATATGAACTGAATTAAAGAGATTGTAGTTGTAGGATTGAATGGAATGAGAGAGGGCTTCTAGGCTTTGGTCTCACTGGTACTAGATGGGCAAATATATGTGTGATCTATAAGAGATTTCTCAGACAAATAAACATTCCCCATTTGATTACCGGGCCATCACTCTGTGTGCACTATGCATGATTCTCGTGCGTCACCACAATACAAAGGGCACTTTCAGACCAAAGGATCACATAAACTCATCTTAGATCACAATAAATTCTAACTTAGTGCACTATATCATACCTCAAACTAGAATTGAATCAATCACTCACACATGGATGAGCAGCAAAACATATATAAATATATAGTGATGTCACAACTGTGTTCAATCTTACAATTACCAAAAACAAGAGAGAGAGAGAGAGGGAGATGGAGATGACGATGGCGATCGATGTGTGGTGGTGGTGATGTCTTCCTTCTCCTCCTCTTCTTCGTGCTTGGATGCCTTGATGGTGATGGTGTTGAGGCAGATCTAGATCTCGGAGGTGTGGTTGAGGCAGAGCTCCACTACTGTGGAGATCGGATGGGTGGCGGTGGCGGCAGGGCTCCGCCCCTAAAAGGGTATGGTGTTGTGGCTTGTTTCTTGACTCTTCCCACCTTTATATAGGCCTTGGGGGTGACCTAGGGTTCCCCCAATACTGTCATATGACTTAGGGAAGGTTCTGGAGCTTTCGGAGGGCGAAATCCCGTCGTTTGCGACCTTTTTGGTAACTATACGGCGGGAGCTATATGGCCGGAATGTTTGCTCCTGTCGTATAGTTGGTCGTTAAGCCACGAGTACTCTTTAGTATTTTGGTCGCCATTTTTTATACGAACTCTATTTTGGGTGTTCTTGGGCTCGTTGAGTTTGCCTCATCAAGGGCTACAACCCTATGGCCTTGGATATTTATTTTGAGAAGTTGGAAAATTTCACTTTTCCAACCTCTCAAATGGCTAAGTCTTGTCCCTGCAGCTCCTCCATACTATGCTCTCTTTGTTCCTTTTTCCTTTGTTTTATCCATAATCATCATCAATACCTATACACATGTCACTGACAAGGAAAATGATAATTTTTTACCTAAACTACTAAATGTGCAAAGCTCATATGAAAGTATATGAGAACTAGAAGTCATGCATATAAGGCATAGCTATAACCGGAAGAAACATGATATGAGAGATAAATAACACATTTTATATGGCTAAAAGAGGTGGTATTTTATAGCCATCAATGAACTACTTATAACACTAACCCTACCTACAACACATGGCAATCCTCATAGGACAACAACATGAATACTGACTGCAAAAATACTCAGGGTCCAGATCTACAACACCAGCTCAGAGCTTAGAACTATGAGCTAGAACATGGCAACCGAGCTAAGTTGCGAGATCTAGGGTTAGATGTTTCTTACCACGATCTCAACCTCGCTTGACAAGGAGGACATGTCCGACATAGCCGAGGAGGAAGACTTGCCAGAGATGAGCTAGACCCACCGGAGTAGGAGGCGCCACTTACCTGCTTGTCGGTGAGGAAGAGGATTTGGAGGGAGAGCTCGAAATTGGGGGAAATGGAGGCAGAGATTTTGGAGCCGGCGGAGGGATGGTGTAAATAGGCGCGGTGAATCAGCGAGCGGTAACCCCAATTTCTCCGACCGGATTTTGCGAGCTCCCGCCATCCCTCCCTTGCACGAGCGCGTGCAGCCTCTTCCCCCGCGAGCGCGAGAAGAACTTGGCTCCGTGGAAACGCCCGATTTTGGCGTTCCTCCAGGGCAGGCTAAGTGGTGCTTTAAAACTCGTGCGATGCAAAGATTTCATCCACCGCGGGAAACCAAACGTCCTTATTTTTTCCCGCCCCATGCGAGAAACGGAGAAACAAGTAACCAAACACGCCCTATATATATCAGATTAATTGCAACGTAGCTGGCCAAGAGTAGGTGTACAAGATCAGCCCGAGATATCAACAAGATGCTTTTGTTTTTGCATGGATATCAACAAGATGCTAGACTGCATTAGTTAGCTAGAAAGATCATGGACCCCCGTACAATGTATTTACTCATGTATAGTTGGCTGGTCCTGATACCTGTCCTACCTGTGAGGTCTTGAGTTTGAGTGCTCACGCCTGCTCCCTTGTCGTACACATCAAAAACTCTTTTACTGAACTGCTTGGAGGGCCTCCTGCTACCCTCCAAGTCACATTTTTTGTATTTATTCCTGTATTTTTTACTTTTTTCTAGAATACGTATAGCATGCGTATCATATAGTAAGAAGGATCAGTGAGTCACCGAGATACAACATCATTACAACACTTAGCTTTGACGGTCCACGTAACACACTTATGTTACAGTTCTACTACTAAGCTAACTATTCACTACGCGTCCACCTCCTCGACGCTAACAAAGAGGTTTCTCTTTCATGGCTCGGATGTTTAGCGTAAATACAGTACTTCCTCCGATTTTAATTAATATTCTCAGATTTGTCTAGATTCAGCCGAATCTAGATAAATCTGAGAACATTAATTAGAATCGAAGGGAATACTATCACGTAACTATAAATTAGTATCGTATATTAATTGTAGATCTCAAAGCATAAACCCGCGACCTTGATATGGTTCTCGCATGTCTCCGTGTCCAACCTACTTCTTCAATAGTACTAGTTATACCAGGAGTAGAACATATCTAGCTATTTAATAGAAATGCCATAATGGTACGTTATTAATTACAGTATATATCCATATGCAAATTAAATATTTATTGTCTTCAATTCTAGAACATATCTCTATCTTTCATTTCCGGCTATTCAAAATTCTATAAAGGGACTGTATTATGTCCACCTTGACATACCTATTATTATTTTAGTACCACAAAGGGGAAAAAAGATCAGATTCTACCATTGGAACGTGGAACTGAAAAATGGACGGAAGGTCTGGTGTGTGTTTCCTCTTGGCGCTACTTTTGTTTGGATGTCCTGTTTGTGCAGGTACCCTCTTTTTCTCTCACTGCGACATCTGCTATTGAAGTCTCAAGTTCAACAACTTCCTTCACAAAACCATATTTATAAAGTTTTTGCATGGAGAATGCCTTCGCCATTTCTTTCCAGATTGCTCTTTTTTGAATAACTTTTACGCTCTTTGACATGTGCGATGCACAACACATGCTATTTTTGGTAATATTTGAGTTATTTAATAATCCATTCCTATGTTTCAAAATTTTTAAGTATATGATGTCCCATTTTAGTCATGCTCTTTGTCTAATCACATACACACATCTTTTATGGGCACAGAGCACTGCAATACAGAGAGCCAATGGCTCTACTTATGCTTTAAGCCAACATGCGAGAAACCTTGCAAGAGTATCTTTGAAGAAGATCATGCCAAAAGCTGGTACTCTTGGTGTGATGGGTCTTTGGATGGTGTTTGCTATTGCAAGATTTGCTATGAGGATTAACCTTAGTTTATAGTGCTGGTATGTACTACTAAGATAGATTCATGATACTCAAGAAGAATAAATGTGAGTTTGTGATGATATTTTGTCCTTGATGTTTTTGTGGATGTTTATGTCCTAATGTTGTCTCCTGGATGTGGTGCTGATGTTAGTTCGTTTTGAGACCTCTTTACTATCTTGTTGGATTGTAATAGGCAATATACTTTGTTTAGATTATGTTCTTGTTGTGGCGGTAGTAGGTATTCGTTTCATAGTGGCAATCAAATGTCTCACTGTGCATTTCCTACTAATACCTCAACCCGCTACTACCCCAACCCCACCATCCTTATTGTTGTAAATATGTCTAATTGAATATTTCATTCGCTTAATGGAGAAGGGATGATACCTGGTTGAAAAAATAAAAAATGTGAGAGATGGGTAGTTAAAACCTAAATCCAAAGTCAATTTTTCATTTATTTTTATATGGTTTTGGTGTTTTTGATGCATTCTTTTGCTGAATTTATTGTTAAAAGGCAGTAGCGTCAGCAGGAAAGGTATGTTATAATAATGTGAAATCTACTAGAACCATCATACTATCTCCCCCATGTGTCCTCAAAGTCAAGTATGTAACGAAGAACCTGATGGATTTAGTTAAAACTAATTGAACCAGTATGCTCTCATGTTATCTATAAATAATATATGAAACAAGAGAACAAATGGCATACAACAGAAAGAGGGAATTAATTGAAGAGACATTAAATATGCTCTTCAGCAACAATAATATCCAAAGTATTGCCATAAGACAACGGACCCAAAAACAAGTCAACCTCCTTGCGATGTGAGTTCATAGACCTCAACCCATAAGCACAACTTGATTAAAATCTACTTAAATGAATACTCTGTTTTTTTAGATAAAAGAAATTGTATTGATCTTAGACAATACTAGATGAATAGCGCGAACCAATGTGCCGCCTACATTTCGTTCTTGCATGGGGTGGTCAGCGTGATAGTTTTCTTGTTAAAAGTAAGGGGGCAACTCGTGGGCGCTCGTGATGCTTGAATTTTCTAGCCCTTTATGTTCTCCTGAAATATGAAACTTTGTAAGAATGTGATCTTAAAAGCTAATTTTGAAGGTTTTAAATCAAAGACTTTACATAGACTAGTAGAATACCCATGCATTGCCACGAACATCATTTATTTATAAATGATAGCCCCCTTTCCATATCCGTCATCCAAATAGCCCGTTTCCCATATCCATCGCCCACCCTTTATCATTTCTCTTTGTTTTATATACCTCGATCCATCTTATTCCCTCCATGTTTGTGGACAGGTCATCATTTATTTATAAATGATAGCCCCTTTGCCATATTCGTCATCCATCCTTTATATTTTCTCTTTCTTTTCTATCCCACGTCCATCTTATTCCCTTCATGTTTGTGAATAAGTCCATATTCCGAAAGTTTGTTTTGCACATGATGGCCAGATAATCGAACATCAATGGTACTAAAAAGAGCTTTTCTTAATTATAAAATTTCCTTTTATCAAGTAAAGAGTGTTAATTTGATGTATCCCATTTTAAGTTTTGTTATTTGTGATATATCTGCAGCCCTATAGTGTCCTGGAAAAGTACACCGAAATTGCCTTCTATTTATATAGACAACTGACTCATTGTCCCACTCATAAACCCATCTCCCCAAACCAAAAAAAGCACACTTGATGCAAATATCTTTTTTCTAACATGTCCCACTTCTGACTCACAGCATATAAATGTTGCCATCCATGCTAGAGTCTCGTGTTCCTACTCAATCATTCATGATTAATACGTTGCTCCAAAGCTAATAGGAAAGACTTTTATTCAAATTACATGATCAAATTTGTGATATCTCTAAACTTTTTTATCTTGATGAACATATTCTCCTTAGATGTTGGCTCATCGTCATCAGATATACATGTATGATCCATGAAGAAAACCTGCAAGATAGAAATGAAGAAGGATTGCAAGGATTCATGAGGCAGGACTAAGAAAGAGATATGCTAAACTGAAAACAAACACAAGATTGACGTAACAAGGAACTCTTATCCACTGCCAATTAACGAAGTGCCTGAAACAACCACTGCCGTTAAACTTAAAACAACTACAGATGATCACCTGAAAATTACGTAGCCACTGTTGCAGGTCCAGCATACTACTTCTCTATAGCCATTGCCTTGGCAATGGACACGAACTTGTCCCTCGTCGACGCGAAGGCAGCAAGCAAGTGGCCCCTTTCTGGAAGACATTACCTCACAGTCTGGTTCGTCGTGTACTCCCCTCGTCCACCCGCACAACACCAGATGCTCCTCCTCGGTCATCAGCCGCACCCCGACGATCTCCTCAAACACCCCCATCCATTGCGCAATCTTGCTGATGACGATGTCCAAGAAGCAGATGGTGTCGCCTCCGAAAAGCTTTTTCCACTCTGGCTGCTGCCCCTCGATTAGTGTCAGGTTAGCCTTCACCTCCCTCAAGGACGCCGCCTGCTCCTCGTCGTCAGTCCAGAGCGCCATCCACATGGAGTCCCTGCACTGTGTATACATAACAAAAGAAGAGTGAAAATTCTGAAATTTGGTTGCTGAATCGATCCAATTCCGGCATGGGAGAGTGTTGTATTCGCGGGAGAGCGGAGCGGGCGAAGTCCATCCGGTTCCTACGCGGCAGGTCTTGGTGGCCTTGATGTGGGTGTGGGGGAACCGTTGAACTCGCATTCCGTACGGTGACGAACGAACTGTCCAACTCGCAGCCCAAGTGAACGCAGAGTCGTAACCGAGTATGACTTAATTAGATGAGCTTTCTATATCGGTTTTATTTTTTTGAGAGGATACATCGGTTATTCTATCTATACCCCAACTCTTCACAATACCTGTGCGTTGCTATAGGTTAATCTTCAATGATCCCCTAGCACCGGAGTGAACAGCTAGAGGCACTCCATCAACGCCGCCACATACGGCTCATCCTCCGACACACGTCATCCTCGGGTGTGTGAGGAGGCAGTCGGTGCTTTTCCTGTCCATCCTGGCATCCCCGTCCTCCAAAGGAAACAGCGGGAGGCATTCCGTATATTATTTCTCAATCTCATAATTCTCAACGTTATAGATTATTCTCTATACCCTTGAATAGCAAATCTAGGGAGAGAATGACAAAGATTACGGAATTTATATGGAGATCATGTTCGATTTCTTGTCTCCTGGCGTGATAGCCTAGCAACTGACTGACTTCGGAGCCTACGGTCGGATGGCAACTACAATATTTTGGGTGCAACATGTAAAAATTCCATTTGGTAACGCTATATGTTGCCGCATGCCACCGGAGTCCAAGATTTAAGGGGTGAAAACATTGCTATATATCCACTCCATTCTCCATTGCTACTGGTTACCACTCTAAAGATGTCAGATCTCTATCTTACAAATTAACTCCAGATCACTCATCTAGCTAAGAAGCAACGGAAATCAACAAAACAACAACTTTGCCAGGTGGAAAAAAGCTACGCAAACAAAAGAAAGTTGCAGCTCATTGACGCTTTGTAGTAGTCATACAACATAAAACTATATAATTGATCTGCACAGGAAGAATGGACTTGAAACTACTGACGAATTAGAGAAGTGCATCACACGGCTTCTAATTGCATACTTTTTATTTTATCTACCACAACATGGGAATTAATTGTTACCTGATTCTATTGCAAGAAAAAAGGACTCTTACCCCATTCTCCTTTTTTCTTCCTGTGAACAGAGAGAAAAAGGTTCGGCTGTGTTTTTAGATCCTGTTGCAATGAGTTGCTCGCTCCAGTCTCAAGCTTTCTTCGTGTTTTCCTTCTTTGCCGCCGATCGATTGAGAATTGGACTGTTGGAGAGTGGATATGTAGAACTGTCTTGGCGCCGTTGTGCACATTACCAAGGCCGCCTCCTACTGCGAATGACCTGTGAGGATCTCCAGCAGAACGACCCTGAACCTGAAGTCGTGCACGTCTGCTCCTGCAGTGTCTTTTCATATGATGATGCCGGCATAAGCTGCTGGAGCAGGGCAAAGTCAGGGACATGCATGTTGTCAGGGCAACAATACAACAACATGAAGCGCTTCACTTAAGTAAACTATTATGTCAATGTTTCAAAAAAACAGTAAGCTTACCCGCTACAACAAGCTTTGATGTTGTATGTCAAGCTCAACGTGGGGCAAATATTGACAAACTGCTCCCAACCAGTTTCTTAACTCCATTGAAGTAATTCAAACATGAACTTTCTATAACCTATTCCGAAAACATGTTCTCATATTTACTCTAACTACAGCGTGTAGTCATTTTGGCAGTCATCTTGCATGTGTACATAACTCATACAAAAGTAGGCAACAGCAGTTTAAAATGATACCAGTACATGACATCCCAGGGAAGAAAATGACCTTGCCACCACTGGCAGTTGCTCGGTGGTCCAGCTTTCGCCCTTGCCACCACTGACGATTAGAGATGGATCGTCAGGATCTAGCACCATTCAAAAAATTGGAGGGAATAAATAGATGATCTAGAATCTATCTGGACAAGCTCTAATATTATATACACAGTGCTGCTCACGAATTTTAAAATGTGCTTGCCCTTATGCAATTGCATGGAGCCATTTCTGATTTGTTCCCAATTTTCAGAAACGGAAGAGGTGCACAGCTTAAATACCATTCTTCTTGCTTCTTTGATCAACTTATGAGTTCAGGTGTAGCACAAGGCATAAGACTTCTAGGCCCAAAAACTGATATGTCCACGTTCAGATAAGCAATAGGTTCTGAAGCAATCGTATCCATGTTACCTTACGCCCATTATGTGGACCATAGATATTTCGGAATTCCTACATTTAGCACTTACACCTGCGAATAACCAACATTTGAGAGCATGCAAGCAAGAACATATCAGCGCAAACTCTTCTACAACCCAACTGCAAACGATAATTGTTCACGTTTGTCTTCATCCTTTCTCTTCTAGCTGGAGAACCACCTCACCTATAACCAAAAGTATGGTACTGAAATTATCCTCAATAGTAGACATACCCAAAAGTCAAAACAGTTCGGTATTGATTATTACCTCGAGCATAGACCCATGCCGTCCTCCTATGCCGTGCACGACACCCACATCAGCGTGGTTGGGTCATCGTCCTGTATTTAAGAGTTCTACCTGCACGTATAAAAACTAATCTTTATCTGACAAGACAAAAAAAATGATTCCCTCTAGTGTTGGCTCATGAAAAAAAGTTGCATCACTTTCTTGGCTAAAGGAATGGCAAGGAGAAAAAATCACCATCATTCCCTATTATAATAGGTTCTCTACTCATAACAGTCACATCACATTACATTACCATGTATCATCCTCACAAGCAAGATTAATCTGTCTTCCTCACTGATTTCTAGCCTACAGAATTTTATCTGTCAAAAGTTGTGGCCAATGATGGAAGTCCCATGACTTCCACACGCATAACAGAACAGAACAAAGCAAACTAGCAACCATTGGAGGTCTCAGTCTGATGTTTTCTTTTTCCATGCTCTCAGCACAAGCATCATGTTCTCTACAATACTTAGAAAGATACTGTGATTTATCAGTATTCAACAAGTTCTTTTGGACAGGAAAATTGTATAACACACATTGCCGAGTCAAGTCCATGCAAAAGATTTCAGAGCGCAGATGGCTGAGAAAACTTCATATAAACATGCTTAAGTGTTTCTTTTATTCATGTTTTCTAGTCCATCCAACCATCCGACTCACTCTTTGGTCTGTGAAGATAAGACAACATTATCACTAATCAGAAATGTTGTTGCATATATACGATGGGACAAAATGTTTCGCAGTACTGAATTTTAGGTGATAAATAGAATATATAGAACAAATTAACACAATTTAGAACAAATTTCCAAATGAACAATCTAGAGAAGAAAGAGATGCAGAGCAACATTGCATTTCCATCGCCATCTAGTCAGTCAGTCTGGTAGAATAACAAAGATAGATGAGCTTACGGGCTGGATCGACGGCCGCTTCGGAAAGGAAACGGAAGTTTCTCGGCGTCTTGTCCTCTCCAGGACCAGCAGAGGCGGACGGGGCCTTTGGTCCCGGTACCCGTGGCCATGGGCATACCTGGCCAACGGGCCGGCCCACGGCACGACATGGCCCGTCTAACTCTTACCGTGCCTGGCACGACACGGCCCACCATGGCACGTTAAGCTAACGGGCCGTGCCGTGCCGGCACGTGGGCTTGGCCTCGAGGCCCAGACACGGCCCCTTAAGTAAACGGACCGGCTCACGGCACGTTAGGCACGTCAAATAGACATCAATTTGTCTCTTTTAGACTATTTTTTAATAAAAATAATTTTAAAAATAGGTAAATATATATAAAATAAAAATAAAAATAAGTAAATAAGCTTAACGGGCCGTGCCGTTCCGGAACGTGGGCTTGGCCTCGAGGCCCAGGCACGGCCCGAGTCGGGTCGCGTGCCGTTAAGTAGCGTGCCGTGCCGGGCCCATGATGGGCCGGGCACGTGTGCCTGCGTGCCGGCCCGCCAGAAAACGGCCCGATGGCCAGGTATGGCCGTGGGTCCCGGCCCAGCTATTCCTAGCACTACAGTTTGAGGCGGATACGGCCTAACGTCGCTCAACTCGACTTCTCGACGCGGTGACGGCACGGGCGAACCGGCGGAGGTGGCCTCCCACGCGGAGCACACGTTGGCATTTGGTCTCCGCTGCTTCTTTAGGCGCGGTGCAGCCGGGTAAGGCGACGGCGGCGGTGCCCGAAGGCCAGCATGCAGGCGGAGAAGTCCTCCAGCCCGATGTACTCTCCCGACGCCCTTGACGTGGCGATTCGGGCTTGGCGTGAGATGGAGTGAAGGCGGATGAACGACGCATCTATGCAGAGGAAACGGGAGGGATCTGTGGTGGAGGATTTTGGCAAGGACTGCAGGAGGATCGTGCTTGCGTGGTAGAACTGTCCCAGATTTATCGTGAAGGATCATTGGTTCGCCACGGTTTCTCAGCGTGTGTGTTTTGGTGCGCGGTATTTTTCCGTGCGCGACGTGAGGGAGATGCCGACGTGCCCGGTTTTATTTTGGTTCTTGCAGGGATGAGTGGTTTTCCCGTGCGGGATGGGAGCGAAGGCCTCGTTCGTGGGTACGGGGTTTCATTTTGGTTTTTTTAGCGAGCCGAGATTTGCGGGGCGGGAGGTACGACGTACCACCATCACGTCGGCTTCTCCTTTAATGAATAGTAGAGATTAAATGCAAAAACAAATAGAAATCATTCACTCAGTGGCCATAGTTCGTGCCAATAATGTTTGGGAGCAAATGATATTTTCCATCTTTCCTACTCTCCTGATCTTTTTCTTCTCCAGTGAATGCAAGACCAGTCAGAAGTACAACCAGTTAGACAGAACATGCAAGTGAAGGCCATAGAGAAGAAGCACAATGTACACAAATGGCTTGGGAGGAGGCGCAAAATTCCCAGCATGATAAAGATGATACACTGTGAAAAATATAACTTCGAGATAAATAATTTGTTGTACATAACCCCCGCAGAATAGTACCGAGTAAAGTATACAATCAAGTAGTGGCTTTGGAAAGTTAATATACACATACGAAGAAAAATGTCCAGCTCAGGGACAAATGTTCGGTAATAGAAAATAATCTTATGGATCTGAATTGTGACATCATCATTCTTACCTCCTATTAGAAAACAAACAACTACATTTAACTTCTCAAGAAAACCACATCACAAATTTCAAAATATTACCAAGTTAAACCTTACCAATTACTCTACAACTCAAACAAGGCTAGCAGTACCACTACATGAAACAAAGCAAAATATAAGCACAACATCTAGTTTGATTATACTATCAGAAAGGTTTAGATTATTCAATCATCCAGTTTTCAAGATGAACAAGTGCAGTTGATCTTAAAGTTTTGAGATGGCGAAAAACAATTCACAAAATTATGGACAATAAATGTTCCATGAGATGTTAAGACATAGAAGAATCTCTCTTACTTACAAAGTTACTACAACATGCATAAGATACGAAAGGGAGCATATATGTAAGTTCATTTTACTCAAAAAGAAGCATTTCTGAATGTGTGTGGTGCCCTACAATCTTCATGGTACTACATAACAGTGAGAGATAAATCCGGAAAAACCTCAAGTATGCTTTGAAGGTGTTCATGTTGTCTCCATCTCTTCCTTCGGACAACCATGTTAAGTGCCACCTCAATAAAATATGAGAATAAAAAACCAATTACTTGTGGTTTAAGAACAACAAATGATTTCCGGTCAAATCATGGGTCCATGGACATTAACAATAGCTTAACTCAGAACACACATGAGCTTCCACCATACACGGGATTTCTTGAACATCATACAAACTGAAAGAAAGAACATAAAAAGTACCAAGATAATACTTCATCACTATTTATCATGCATCTATCGACCAACAAAACAATAGATAAGATAAATAGCACTTGAAATAAAAAATGAGAATAAATGTGATATGGAATTTGGTTGGCAAAGCAGACCCTAAAACCATTATGCAAAGTCAAGGCAATTTTAAGGCATCTTAATTTGCAAAGTACAACTGTCATAACTCACATCCTGGCTTATGCTAAAAACACCAATCCTTCCCCAAAATAACTTTGATAGACCTATACATACATTATGACACCAAAGCATTTTGTTTCAATATCACAAGCAGGAATGACTGAACACAAATAATAATACCTATATTAATTTCCTTTATTTTCATAGATAACGAACCATATTGACCACACAAACCATGAAAACATGGATTATACCATAAACTTTATCACAAAAAGAGGGAATTGTACAACACATAGTACCATAAATGTTATATCTAATTTTTTACTATTCATCCATGAGAAAAATACAATTTACACAATGGGTATGCACATAGAGCCAAGCATTGATGGATTATACACATGAGTACATGCGTAGTACACAAATTTTCAATGTCATTAGCAAAATAAGATCTCAACCAAAAAAGGTAGGGGAGGGAGGCAGCTTCGAACTGTTACCTTCACGGTATATAGGAGAGATAGGAGAAGTTTCTCGAAGAAAGGGATCAACCTGCTAAACATCTCATTTTCCATGATGAACACATTGAATCTGTTCAAATAGATAATTCTAATTTGGATGAGGATGGACCTTGTGGCAGAGACAACTGGAGCAGCGGCGGATGTTGGCAAGCAGAGGAGCCGAGGGATCTCGGAAGTGGAGGCCTGGAGGGAGGGAATAATCTTATGACGTACGACGATGGGCGGGCCTAAGTTGGATACATGCTAAAAATTATCTCGCCCTTCCATGGCGTCTCAAGGGACGAAACACAACTCTTATCACCCAAGGTCCGCATCCAACAAACCTGCAGAAAAAAGAGTTTGGGGGGAGGGGTCGCAATAGAGAACATTGCATAACAAAAATGAACAAACAACAATTAGTAGCCATGAAAACAACCGACAACAAATCAACGCAAGAAGTAGACAGAACGCGAAGGACAACAGAGGAGAGGGAGGTCAGGAAGCCTTTCCCTGGTCCGGCACCCTCCGGAGCTGGGAGGCGAAGCACGTCCTCTGGACAAAGAGGTGGCAGGACAGCGCTCGCCTGCAACGGGGACGGGCCTGGCGGATGCCCATGGAGACACCCGAGCAAGGAGCAGAGATGTTCATCCCAAGCAGATGGAGAAAATCATGAGGGTGATTCTAGCGCTTCGAGTACCGGGAGAGGGGGAAGCGGCGGAGACATCACCATATGGACAGGAGGCAGCGGCGGAGACATCGCCAGATGGATAGGAGGCGGCGACAGAGGGATGGGGATGGGTAGTTCATCTTTTTTTCATCGTTGGAGGGTACACCCGACGTTTCTTAGCGGGCACATGACCAAGTGGAGCAGTCTAGGAAGAGAAAGCCCGCTCCATCAACCCAGACTGATGGCTCGGATCGCTTCAGTACAATGAACATAAGTGTGTGTCTGAAATACCTTCAGCAACCGAGTTACTCACCAAGATTAAGCCTATAGATGTCAGCAAACATTACCAGCACGTATCTCTCGACCTAGGGCTCTGACAGGCGACTGTCAGGCCGACCAGGGTTTTCTCTACTTCGCCGATTGGATCCGTCCACCGTGCGAAGTTCAATCCTCCCCGGTTAGATCTCTTTGGCTCCTAGTAAAGGCGTGATCGCGCTGGGTTCTTTACTGTTTGTTTTCCGGAAACTGCTGAAGTTGATCTCACGAGGGTTGCTGGTAGTGCGTGGTGGTCTTGATGGCTAGTCCAGCGGCGAGTTCAACGAATTCGGCTGGTGGATCGGGTAGTAAGAAGTCAGAAACCATTGATGATCTGATGCAACACCTTGGGATTGAGGAGGATGAAATTGATGATCTAATTTTTGAGGAAGATGAAGCTGCTCCAAAACAGGGTACGAAGTGGATGGCGCTCGCGAAGGTACACACCACGAACTACTTTAGCCCCCAAACGTTTGAGCAGCATATGAGAGTTGCTTTGAGTCCGGCGAGGGAGGTGAAGATCCAACATCTTGAGGATAATATCTTCACAATCCAATGCTTCTGCTTAGGAGATTGGATCAAGGTTGAACAAGGGGGGCCATGGCTGTCGAATCCGGTTTGTATTGAGAAGTATGATGGGCTATCTCCTACGGAATCAATTAACCTGAACTTTTTTGATGCATGGATTCAGGTCCACAAGCTGCCTGTTGGGTACAGGAACTCAACGCTAATCAAAAATCTCGCTGAAAAGAAGGTGGGGAAGGTTAGTTCTATTGAAATAGATGTTCATGGGGCTGGCAATTTTGTCCGTGTTCGTGTAAAGCTGGACGTAAGGAAAGCCCTAGCAAGGTTTGTCACAATCTCGAGGGAAGGAAA
Source organism: Avena insularis (assembly GCA_023614405.1). Classification (NCBI taxonomy): domain Eukaryota; kingdom Viridiplantae; phylum Streptophyta; class Magnoliopsida; order Poales; family Poaceae; genus Avena; species Avena insularis. The sequence continues at coordinate 207,289,862 of CM042694.1, forward strand.
AAGAGAATTCTATCAGGTGATGTATGAAAAGATTCCTAAGTTTTGTGGTGTGTGTGGTTTCTTCGGCCATACTCATCTAATGCGGATCAGGGGAGCATGATGTTGATAATCTTAAGTGGGGTGATTTTTTGAAAGCTGATTGGAGTACATGGCAGGGTCATGGCTTTGCTGGTACCCGTGGTGGTTCTCGTGGAAGTGCGAGGGGTGGCCGTGGAAGAGACCCAAGAGGCATTGGGAGAGGAGATGTTGATGGGCCAGGATATATGCATACCCCTTGGCGCCACAATGCTATAGTACCAAGTGCTAAGAACAATGAAAAGGCTAATGGAGAATTAGAGGACATGGCTGCGAGCCCAACGAAACCAACAAATATGGAGACTGATGACTTGAATACCTCTAACCCCAAAGCAAAAAGAACACTAGACATGGGGACCGAGGTTTTAGGAGAGGATGGTTCTGCTAGAGATGGCTTTAATCCAGTTGCCATGCTAATGGATGGATCTGAGGTACCAAAAGAAAATGCAGAAAATGTGGATGATCTAGATCGCAAGAAACGCCCCAAGAAGGATGGAGCTAACTCCTCTTCACTAGGATCGGCGGGCTCCCGGGAGGAGCCTGTCCGGGCACAATGAGGATCTTATCTTTGAACTGTCAGGGCTTGGGTAACACCCCGACAGTTCGTGCACTTTCGAATATTCGAAGGCGATGTAACCCCGAGGTTGTGTTCTTGTCGGAGACACACCTTGATGAATATCCGGCAGAGTGTCTTAGAAACGTTGAAGATGGATTTTAAAATTGTCAACCCAAGCAATGGTCGAAGTGGGGGAGTAATTCTTTTTTGGAAAAAGGAGATTGTGATTCAACAAATCTTCTCGGCGCCAAAGTACATTGATGTTCGAGTAATTGAATCACCGGAGACGGTTTGGAGGTTGACAGGTATCTATGGAGAACCGAGATGGGAGGATAAATATAAAACATGGGATAAACTTAGAGAGCTAAAGAATAACTCGAATGTCCCATGAATGGTGATAGGTGATTTTAACGAGGTCCTTTATTCTCATGAGAAGGAAGGTGTTAGGGCTCGCCCTCCGGGTTATATGCAGGCTTTCCAAGATGCTTTAACTGCTGGAGGATGTTGGTTTCTCGGGAGAAGCTTTTACTTGGAAACGTGGTCAAATACGTGAGAGGCTTGACCGAGCATGTGCTAATGGTGCTTGGTCTATAATGCATCCGGGCGCGGTCTTGAAACACCTGGGCTATATCCGTTCGGATCACCGTCCAATATTACTAGATAACAGAGTATCAGAACACTCAATTGATGCATAGAAAGGGACCACGTCGGTTTGAGGCGAAGTGGCTTCGGGAAGATGGTTTTTGCCAGGTTGTAGAACATGCCTCGGAGGCTACAGCTGCTACGCCTTGAGGAGTGATGGCCAAACTTGGTCACTTGCATGCAGCGATGCATGAATGGGACGCATCAGTTCTCAAGAAACCAAAGAAGAGGTTAAAAAAGACACAACGAGAATTTGAAAAGGCCATGAATGGCCCTATGACGGACGAGAATGACACCAAAGCGAAAGAGATGTCAAATCTGATTGAGATTCTTCTTGAGCAATAAAAAGTTTATTGGGCGCAACGGTCACCTGCGAACTGGCTCCAACTTGAGACAAGAATACTTCTTTTTTTCATAATTTCGCGTCAGCTCGTCGCAAGAAAAATCTTATAAAAAACTTAAAGGATACTAATAATGATTGGGTGGAAGGCACCGAAGATCTCAAACCACTTGTGCTTAATTATTTTACTAACCTTTTTACTACTGAAGTTCAGGATACTGATCCGGCGGTACTTGACAAAATCCAGCCGAGAGTTGATCAATTGATGAATGAGAAGCTTCTTGCTCCCTTTACAGCTGAAGATGTCAAGAAAGCAGTCTTTGGTATCGGTGACTTTAAAGCCCCTGGGCCTGATGGATTGCATGAGGTATTCTACAAATTTTTTTGGAGTGTTTGTGGAAATGAGATCACACAAGAAATTTTGCAGGCTATGGAGACGGGGCTGATACTGGAAGGTTGGAATGATACAACTGTGGTACTTATACCAAAGGTAGATGATCCGGAGCTGATTACACAGTTTCGCCCCATTAGTCTTTGTAATATCATTTACAAGATTATTTCCAAGATGCTTGCTCTTCGGCTTAAAGGAATTCTTCCTGAGGTTATATCACCGACACAAAGTGCTTTTGTTTCGGGTCGGCTAATTACGGATAATGTTCTAGTTGCTTATGAGAGTATCCATGCTATCAAGAAAAGGAAATCGGGTAATAGTGGTTTGTGTGCGGTCAAGTTTGACATGCACCTATGATAGAGTGGAATGGGTCTTCTTGAAAAATATGATGAGGAAGATGTGGTTTGATGAGAGATGGATTACATTAATGATGGCATGTGTAAGGTCGGTACGATACCATGTCAGATTTAATTCTGAAGAAACCGACATGTTTATTCCTACAAGGGGACTCCGACAGGGAGACCCGCTTTCGCCTTATTTGTTTCTGCTATGTGCAGAGGGGTTATATGGTCTTCTGATGCATGAAGAAGAAGTTGGTGGCATCGATGGGGTAAGAGTGTGCAGAAATACACCATCAATCTCACATTTACTTTTTGCTGACAATTCTCTAATCCTCATGAAAGCTGATATGAATAATGCAATTTCCTTGCAATGGGTTCTCGATACGTACTGTGCAAATTTAGGACAATTGGTGAGTTTAGCAAAATCAAGTATTTTCTTCTCTCCCAATACTAATGTTTTATTGAGAGCAGAGATATGTGAGTCACTTCATATTGATACAGAAGCTCTATCGGATAAATATTTGGGCTTACCTACCATTGTTGGGACGGATAGGAGTGATTGTTTTCTGCATTTTGTGGAAAGGATAATCCAGAGAATTAATGGTTGGAAGGAGAAACTATTATCTATTGCTGGTAAGGAAATTCTATTGAAGGCGGTGGCCCAAGCTATTTCTGTTTATGCTATGTCAGTTTTTCTGATCCCTAAAGGTGTTTGTAAGAGGATGATGGATGCTATTTCGAAATTCTGGTGGGGAGATGATGACAATAGCAAAAAAATGCATTGGTTTGCTTGGTGGAAGTTGTGCTACGCTAAGAAAGAGGGAGGCATGTGCTTTAGAGATTTTCACTCTTTTAATTTAGCGATGCTGGTCAAGCAAGTTTGGAGGCTAATTAATGAGCCAGATTCTCTTTGTGTGCGTGTTCTGCGTGCCAAGTATTATCCATATGGGGATATTTTGAAGGATGGACCCAAAGCAGGCTCCTCCTTCACCTGGCAGAGTATATTGGTCGGCTTAGCTACTTTTAAGAGAGGATACGTGTGGAGAGTTGGCACCGGAGAAAATATCAATTTATGGAACGATCCTTGGGTTCCTAGCAGCCCAAATTGGAGAATTATATCACCGAGGGGAGGAGCAATTTATACAAGGGTTTATGAGTTGATCGACCCTATCTCGGACCAATGGGATGAAGCTCTTCTCAGATCCCTATTTGGATCAGTTGATGTGCATCGAATTATGAGGATTCCATTGCATAATCAAGGGTTTGAGGATTTTATTGCTTGGGGGCTTCTAAGCATGGTAGATACACTGTGAGTCTAGATACTATCTTCAGTGGCGTCATCAACTTGGAGCGTCAGCTGGTCAGCTTGCACTTCCTAGAGGCTCGGCCATAAATCCTGTTTGGAAAACCCTTTGGCAACTAAAAGTTCCGAGTAAAGTAAAGATTTTTATTTGGCGAGCACTTCATGGTATTATACCGTTAAAAAGCATTTTGGCTAATCGCCATATTGGCACTACTGGCGGTTGTCCGATCTGCAACCAAGACCCTGAAGATGTTGTGCACCTCCTGTTTCAATGCCTGAAGATGTTGTGCACCTCCTGTTTCAATGCTCAGTTGCTGTAGAGATGTGGGAGGCCTTGGGCTGTGCTGAAATTATTAATGAAGTAGTACACGTTGACCGGTCAGGGTCTACTGTTCTTGAGATCCTACTCCAACGCCAAGACAATGGGATTGGAGGGTTGGAGATTATAGGATTTAAAGAAGTTCTATCGGTTGCTTGCTGGTACCTATGGTGGATGAGGCGAAGGCGTACACATAATGAGGAGGTCCCCCCTACATATCAGTACAAGATGTCAATTCTTTCTATTACTGCTAATGCGGCCAAAGCTTCGGGAGTACACACAAATATACAATGTGAAAAATGGATCAGGCCTGAACCTCGCCAAATTAAACTAAACGTGGATGCTTCGTTCCATACAGACTTGTGTGCATGTGCGACATGAGCTGTACTTCGAGATTATCAAGGTTGTTTTATCGCAGCTTCGACTACTTTCATTCCTAATGTGGCTACGGTGTCGATGGCTGAAGCGATTGCTATGAGGGAGGGTCTGGCTCTCGCTAGGCAAATTGGATGTAACCGTATCATCGCTGAATCCGACTCGTCTGAAACAATCGAGGTATGCTCAAGTGTCGAGAGATGGTGGAGTCAAGAATCGGCGAGTTTTGCGGAATGCGTAGATTTGGCCACTTTAATTGGTAATGTTTCTTTTAATCATTGTAAGAGGGAAGCAAATAAAGTAGCTGATAAGTTAGCTAGATTTGGTTTCACAAATGGTAATCATTGTAATTGGGACGATGATCCCCGGGCTTTTTGCTGAACTCTCTTTTGGAGGATGTAACCATCATTTGATTATCAATAAAGCTTCCCTAAAAATAAGATTAAACCTATAGATAATAAGATCCTTACCTCGTTGTTCTCATTCTCCATGAGCATTATTTGCAAAATATGCCAAAATACGATAAAAAAATCCCTTGATGTTGATCTCGGATTTGTATAATTGTGGGTTTGCGTTACACATAGTCAGAGTCTAGGAGCCAACAAATTATTTAAAAGTTTAAGCGTGCTAAATTGTGAGCAATCTGAGGGCACTTGCTGTGCATTCTATCGTCTGGTGTGGGCCTATGTTGATTGGAGTCCTTCCCACTGCCTCTTTCTCCTCTCTCTTCTCTTCTCTCCCAAAGCGACCGTGTGCCCACCGCCCATCGCCACCCCACTAGTCTCTCTCCTATTCAGTCTCCTTCTTGCGCCTCATCGCCCCACACCCCTCTCTCCGCAATAGAGCTCACCACCGCCTCAAATCATCGGTCACCGCAACGGGCAGTGTTGCCTCTCCTCTCCCCGGACCGGATCCATGCTCAGGTTGCAGAGCAGTGAGATCGAGTTCGCCGAAGGCCGAGCAACTGGTCTGCCTCGACCTACGGTGGCTAAGTAGGAGGTGAGGCGAGCGAGAGCTAAAGGCCCTATTGCAGGAGGGGCAGCCGACGGGCTCCATGGAGGAGCGACCTGCCTCGCGGCGGGCGCCTAGGACGAGGGAGCGATCCTGGCTATCTTGGTCGCGAGGGCTGCCGCACCTAATAGGGGAAAATGTGGCGGGCTGCCGTTGTCGCGGTGCAGATAAGTGAAGAGCCACATTGTAACGCCCTAGTCTTAGTTAATCTTATATTTAGGGCTGTTTGTGCATTCATGAGCATCATCTTTTTAATTACATGCAAAAGAAATAAAGAAAAAACCCTAAAACCCTAGTTTTCTCCTTTCTCTCTAAAAGCAATTCAAAATAGTTTGAATTTTGAAAAGTATAAAAGTGTGGAGCCCAAATGGACTAAAGGGGCCCCCAACTATTTCATATGTTCTACAAACACTCTGGTATTTTTGAAATACCCAAAACAGTTTAGTATTTGAAATTACAAATGGAAAACCAAACAAACAGAAAAGGAAAATGATTTCTGCTAAAAAAAGAGAGAGCCAGAGCCTTCAGGCCGTGCAGCCCAGCATCCCACCTTCCCTCTTCTCTCTATCTTCCGCTTGCGTGCATCAGCTAGTTTCCGCAGCCAGCCCGCTTGCGGCCCATCTTGGCCCAGCCGGCCCGTACCGGTTTGACGCGTCTCGCTCGTCGTCTTCGCAGACGACGACGAGCAGCTCGCTGGCGTGCCGGCCGACACTCGATGCCGCATCCACGCCAATATCAATGCCGCCGCCGCCGCGAGGAGAAGATAAGACCCTCCTCGAGTCGTGCCCATCTGCCCCTGTGCCTCTCTCTCCCTCTCGCCCGTGCTTCTCCCGTTCCCCACTAGAGCCCGAACCCTAGACGCCTCTGCCGCTGTCCGTCGCCGTTGTTTCCGGCCACCCTGAGTCTCGCCGTGACGCCTGGAAGCTTCGCCTCGCTCGTCTCCGTCGATTGCCCCAGCTAGTGCAAGCAGGCGAGGTCCCAGTCGCTGCAATCGGACCCTCGTCCCCAACTCCGGCCGCCGCATTCGTCGTTGATTCTGGCGCCTCCAGACCTCCTCCGGCCTCGTCGACTACCTCTTCACGCTCCTGGTGAGCTCCTGAGCTTCCCCGCCCTAACCTCGCATCCTGGCGCTGTCTGTGTCGCCCCACCGTTGCGCGCCGCCGTCTGCCTCCGCCGCTCATCATCGTGGTTGACGCTCCGGTGACCAATAGCTAGTGGCGCCGCCCTAGTTAGGTTCGCCTCGGCTGCCTCTTCTGTTTGCGACCATCCGCGCGTGCTGGCTAGCCCTGTGTCGCCGCTGGCGACCACCGTCCGCCGGTCAACAGCCAGATGACGTGGCGTCGACCAGGCTCTGCCACCATGGCCAATGACATGGCCCATGGCCCACATGCCAGCCTCTATGGCTAGCCTATTCCCCAGTGAGAAAAGATTAGGGTTAGGGCATGGTGACATCATCCCCTGACGTGATGACGCAATAAACCCTTTTAAATAGTTTACTAATTTCAGAAAAAGGATAAATCTTATAAATTCAATAAGTAATTATTTTAACTCAGCAAAATGTGTATAATATATCAAAATGTTCTGAAAAATGAGATCTATCTGTTTAAACTATAATCATGCATTGTTAAGAAACTTAAATGACAAGTTAAATTAGAGAACTAAATCAACCCCATACAGGTGTTTCGGGGTTTTCCCTATCTTAGGGTTTGTACCCTTCAGACCCTGTTTAAAATGATCAAGTATGCCCTAGGGTTTTATTTAAGATCTATTTAACTTGGCATATCATCATCCTTGCTTGAGCATTGCATCGATGCCATGTGTTGATTGTTGTTTCCCCTTTCTTTCCGGTGTTTTCTTCTTCCGGTAGAATACGATATCGAGATCAAGATTGAACACCGAGATCAACACCATCGAAGATCGACGAACAATACTTGACCAACTGTAACCAAGTCAAGTACAAGGCTCCCGAAGATCTATATCTGGGTATCAACAAACAAGGCAAGCATAGCCCCACCATTATACAATCATATGATTTCGAAAGTATTTCATTCTTGCCATGATGCATACGATTCTACTGTGGTCTTTTATCGATAGATAGAGTATCCTATTGAAAGAGCATTTCATGTTTTCCTATATTTTGCATGTTAGATAACAATACTATGGAGACTTTTCATGTGCGCTAAGTGTGCAGGAAGTTTTGAGGGGGGCCGGATTATCCGCCCCTCCAAGGGCCGGATAATCCGGCCTACCTCATCTCTCAAGGAAGCCAAGGCGCGTTGCTCAGTGTCCAGGCGGATTTTCTCCCGGAAAATCTGAACTGGGGCGGTTTTTCCTCCCCAGGCCGGATAATCCGGGTTTTGCAAGGGCCGGATAATCCGGCCCCCAGTTTTCTAACAAAAGGACCCAAGGCGCGTCGCTCAGTATCCGGTCAGATTTTCTACCGGAAAATCCGAACTAGGGCGGTTTTTTTCTCCCCAGGCCGGATAATCCGGCCTTCCCATAGGGCCGGATAATCCGGCCCCCAGAAGTTGATCAAGGGCAAGCTCGAGAGGGGGCAGATTGTTCATCGATATTCAGTCTGGGGCAGAGTTTCTGCATCGATAATCCGGCCCACACTTGGGCCGGATAATCCGGCCCCCAAAGTGTGCAACGGCTGGTTTTTTGGAAAGGGGTATAAGTACCCCTTCTTCCCCAACGTCCAGAACTCTTGATTCATTTGAAATTGACCAGACCTTGTACAAGAGCTCTCATTCTCAATCTCCCACTTCAACCACTCGAAGGTCTTGATCTTTGGTGGAATTGAAGGAGGAGAAGTTCATCATCAACATCAAGAATCAAGCGCTTCAACTCCTCTCCATTCACTTGGAGAAATCCTTGATCTAGTATTCTTGTCAATACCTAGATCTTGTTATTGTGTTTGACAACTTTGTTCTTGTGGCAGCTTGTTGTCATTTCGGGAGCCTCCAAGTTGTTGTGGAGTTGTTGCCCCGCTAGTTGTGTAAAGGCGCCAGTGCCCGCCTCGAAGGGTACCTATAGTGGAAGGTGGATCAGGCCTGTTGTGGCGAGATCCATCGGAGAACAGGGTGAGGCCTTTTGTGGCGTGGTGGTCTTAGTACCGCCCACCCCTCCAACGCAGACGTACTTCCCTTAACAAGGAAGGAACTGCGGTCAAACAAATCCTGTGTCTCCGCGTGCTTCACTTCGGTTCACTCGTTCCTCTTCCACTTGCTCCTTACTCGCTAGTAGATAGGTTTGCATATAGGGAATTTCCCCACATTAGTTTATCTAGAGAGTTTACCTTTGTGCTAAGCCTGAAATTGAAAAAGAATTAAAAATTGGTATAGCACCTATTCACCCCCCTCTAGGTTCCCATATGATCCATTTCAATTGGTATCAGAGCCCCGACTCTTAATTCGGGCTTAACCGCCTAAGAGTAGTATGGGTACAAGGGATGATGGAAATGAGGCTGTGGATAAAGTCACAATGGATGATCTCAAGTCATTGGAAACAACCTTGTTGAAATCCTTTGAGGCCAAGATGGAGGAGATGAATCAAATGATTGCTCGCCTTACATCATCCATAGCCCCATCTCCATCCTCCTCTGAGGCTCCCTCACCATCATCTAAGGAAAAGGGTAACACCGGATCCAAGGATGATTATGTGGAAGGTGAAAAACTAAATGGTTCCACCTCCAAAAAGGGAAGTGGTAAGGAGGAATATAGTGAGGTTCGCCACGTATATTCCCCCGACCCACCTATCCCTCATCCTCATATAAACAATAGGGGTGATCCACCCAAGCTCACTGCATCTTCTTTTAACCAATGGCAATTTCTAATGAAATCTCATGTTTACAGCTCCTCCATTGAATTGTGGAGGATCATTGAAGAAGGTCTTCATGTTGGAGATCAAACCAATCTAACAAGAAGGGAAGTTGTGGATAGCCAGTTGAATGCCACTGCTCTCCACATGATACAACTGGGTGTGGGTCCCAAGGACATGCCACACATTGAACATCTCAACACGGCTAAAGAGGCGTGGGATGCTCTTACGGACCTTTTTGTTGGAAATGAAAGCATGAGAAGAAACCGTTATGATGCCCTTAGTAACGAAGCTGAGGGATTCTACATGTTGGATGGTGAAAACCATGAGGACATGTATAGAAGACTCAAGGGCATCGCAACAACATTTCGGAAGCATGGGGCCACTCACATTGATGATGCATGGATAAAAAGGAAGTATGTGAGTGCCTTAATGCCTTTCGAACCGACAGATTTGAAGAGCTTGCAAGGTAGACACAACTATCATCAAATGACATCCAATGAGGTCATGCAAGAAATGGCGTCATTCAAAGTGGCGACAAAGAATGCTGAAGATGCCTGTGCTCGGGCCATTGGAATGCAAAAGGGTGTCAATATGACTCTCAAAGCCAATGTTGCTGAGCAAGAGGATGATGAAGGAACATTTGAGAGGATATCCATGGACTGCCCCGATGAGATCAAACGTGCTCATGGTGAGTACATGGCATTCTATGCAAGGAACTTTTGGAAGGACCCTGCCAAAGCCAAGTCTGAACTTGAGCGCAAGAACGGGTCAAATGGAAGAAGAGAAAGTGGCCCAAGATTGAGAACTTGCTTCAACTGTGGAGATAGACTACACTTTGTAGCCGAGTGTCCTTATGAAAATAGAGAAGACAATGGTGGCAGGCTCATTCTTAAAGAGAAATCCAAAGTTCCTAAGAAGAAGCCATTTGCTAAGAAGAATGGTCCTTTCAAGAAGCAACCCAAGATGGTCCTTGTAGCTCAAGAGGAATACTCCTCCGCAAGTGAAGATGAAGAGGATGATGATAGTTCCCGCGAAGTGGCTGCTATAGCCACCACATCGACTCCCTCCTCTCTCTTCGACTCGCCGAACGATAATGCCATCAACAACAACGCCACTTGCCTAATGGCAAGAGGATCCGAGGTATCGACCTCTAACTCCTCATTTTCTAAGACTAACATAATTTTAGATATGGATGATCATGACAGTCTTGAAATAAAAGAAGAATTTATTGCCTTGGATATTTTTTTCACTAACCTACAAGGTGAGCACAAACTCCATTTTGATACTCTTATGAGTCAACTTGCTCGAGCCGAAGATCTCCTTGAAGAAAAGGGCAGAATTGAAAGAGAAGATGCTTTGGAGATAGCCTCTTTGAAGAATGCCTTGGAAGAGGAAGAGGAAACTCGAGTTTCTTTGGAAGAAAGACTCGAATCCCTAGAAGAGTCACAAGAAGAAGCTATAGCTCAGCTCATTAAAGAACGTGACCATGCCCTTGCCAAGGTAAAGAAACTAAAGAAAGAAAAGATTGATTTTGGGGCTGTTCATGCTAGACTTTTGGAGAAGTTTGATGATCTTGAAAGTGCTCACAAGGCATTGAAGAGTGATCATTCTACTCTAAATGAGTCTCATGACTAGCTCCAAACTCAATTGAAATGGTATGATGTACCAAGTACCTCATCTTCATCCATTGGAAAAGAAGATCTTGCAAGGAGTTCTCAATACAAAGGTAAAGGGGTTATTGATGAGATACTGAGCAGGCAAAGGACAAACAATAGTAAATAAGGTCTTGGTTACATACCCAAGATAAAGAGCAAGAAAAACAACAACAAGAAGAAGAACAAGACTGCTCAATCGAAGACTAGCAACATTACCAATGACAAGACTAATTATGATGGTTTTGCAGGGATCAACAATCCTAACTTCGAACTATATTGTGATGCTTATGGTGATGTGTATGCTAGTTATGTAGGGCCTTATGATTGTTACATTCCTTGGTTTATTTGGGTTCCCAAGACCCTTGTTACTAACATGAGAGGACCCATTGAAAAATGGGTACCTAAAACCAAGAAGTAATTTTCTTGCAGGGCTATGCTTCCGGTGGTTCTAAATGGGTACTCGATAGCGGTTGTACGAGTCATATGACCGGAAGCAAGGAGATCATCACGGAGATGCGGCCAAACCTTGATCACATTACCGTCTCCTATGGTGACAAGTCAAAATCTGAGGTATTGGGTCTTGGCAAAGTTGTGGTGGCTCACGATATCTCCCTCGTGGACATCATGCTTGTTGAAACCCTCGGGTATAACTTACTTTCAGTTCGTGCCCTTGGTAAGATGGGCTTTGCAGTTTACATTGATGCTGATTTGGTGGTACTCTTGTGGAGCAAGTCTCTAAAAGTCGCCAGGATATAAATGAAAACGACCAGACGCGGGTAGACTTTTCGGGGAAAACCACTACAGGTCCGATCTGTCTTTTCGGAAAGGCTGACACGGGTTGGCTATGGCATCGCCGACTAGCCCACGTCAATATGAGAACTTTGCCAAGTCTCCACAAGGGTGGCCACATTCTTGGACTAAAAGAAAATGTCTCTTTTGCCAAAGATCGTGTCTGCAGGGCGTGTGTTGAAGGGAAAATGCATGATTCTCCTCATCGAAGGAAAACCATTATCTCTTCAAAAAGGATCTTGGAGCTTCTTCATGTGGATCTTTTCGGACCTCCATCTCATGCAAGCCTCGGTGGGAAAAAGTATTGTCTAGTGATTGTTGATGATTACTCAAGATACACTTGGGTTTATTTCTTCAAGTTGAAGAGTGAAACTCAACAAACTGAGATCGACTTCGCCAACGAGGTTCAACGTCAACACAATGTCCCCATTCTGGATATAAGGAGTGATAACGGCTCGGAGTTCAAGAACTACACCTTAAATGAGTTCCCAAGTGAAGAGGGGATAAGACATCAATATTCCGCCGCGTACACCCCTCAACAAAATGGTGTAGCCGAGAGGAAGAATCAAACTCTAATGGACATGGCAAGATCAATGTTGGCCGAATTCAAATCTCCATATAACTTCTGGGCTGAAGCAATCTCTACTACTTGTCATTCATCCAATCGTTTATACCTCCGCAAGATTTTGGACAAGACTCCGTATGAAATACTTACCGGTAACAAGCCAAACATCTCATACTTTCGGGTATTCGGGTGTAAGTGTTTCTTTCTTATTAAAGGAGTTCGTTTATCTAAGTTTGATTCTAAGGCTCTAGAAGGTATTTTTGTTGGTTATGGTGCCGAATCCCACACTTATAGAGTCTACAATAAGCTCTCCGGAACTGTTGTAGAATCTTGTAGTGTGGTGTTCGAGGAAAATGACGGTTCCCGTGCGGAGCAAGTTGGTGTTTGTGATGCAGATATTGAAATACCCCAAGATGCCATAAGAAGAATGGGCGTGGGATTCTTCCGCCCCATTGAGGAACCCCTTGTGGCGGACCGGGAAGGACAATGCTCTACTCATATAGAGCCCTCATCTACACATACGCAACACGCTCCAACCACGGGGGCAACTTCTACACCATCTCTATCAACTGCTGAAGGTCAAGATGCTCCAGAAAGCTCCAGGCCGGATTTTCCTATGGATACCGGACTATCCGGCCACCCTGCTCCAGCAGCTCCTGGTGGTGAAGATATCAACACAAGCTCCAGGCCAGATTTTTCGGCTGACCCCAGATTATCCGGCTCCTTGCCAGGTCAAGCCAGTCCCAGGCTTCCTGATGTTGCTGCTGCAAGTCCTCCCATGCCAGATTATTCGGCCCTGACTCCCCAGTTCTGCAGCCTCCTGTTATGGCTATGGACTCACCTCAAGGGCATGCATCTCCACCACCTGCTACTGATGTTCCAGCTACTGATCAAGGCGGAGAAAATGCCTTCAATGAAGACTCAAGTGATGAATCTCCTCCACCAAGAGACAACAAACTTATTGAACTTCGTCGCAAGGCTCGGGCTGATCGCAACCTTGAGTTGAGGGGTCACACTCTCGACAAGGTTGTTGGTGATCTTCGACGAATGGTGTCTACTAGAAGAGAATTGGCCAGTTTTGGTGAGCATCAAGCTCATATCTCCATGGTGGAACCTAAGAAGGTCTTTGAAGCTCTTGAAGACCCAGACTGGGTTGTTGCTATGCATGAAGAATTGAACAATTTCGAGCACAACAAAGTCTAGAAACTAGTGGAGAAACCCAAAGAGTGCCGCAATGTTATCGGCACCAAGTGGATTTTCAAGAACAAGCAAGATGAGAATGGCATCGTTGTGAGGAACAAGGCAAGACTTGTGGCACAAGGTTACTCTCAAGTTGAGGGCATTGACTTCGGCGAGACCTATGCTCCTGTGGCTCGTCTTGAGTCCATCCGTATCCTACTTGCTTATGCTGCTCATAACAATTTTAAGTTGCAGCAAATGGACGTCAAGAGTGCCTTCCTTAACGGTCCTCTACATGATTTGGTATACGTAAAGCAACCCCCGGGGTTTGAGGATCCTAACTTCCCAAACCATGTCTACAAACTCGATAAGGCACTCTATGGCCTTAAACAAGCCCCACGTGCGTGGTATGAGCACCTTAAAGAGCTTTTGTTAGATCGTGGCTTCGAAGTTGGGCAAATCGATCCCACTCTTTTTACTAAGAAGGTTAAGAGGGAGCTCTTCGTATGCCAACTATATGTAGACGATATCATTTTTGGTTCTACTAACAAAGCTTTTAACGATGAATTTTCAAAGCTTATGACTGACAGGTTTGAGATGTCTATGATGGGGGAATTACGGTTCTTTCTTGGATTCGAGATCAAGCAACTAAGAGAAGGAACCTTTATTAATCAAGCAAAGTACATCCAAGACATGCTCAAGAGATTCAAGATGACGGATCTAAATGGTGTCGCCATCGATGCAAACAAAGTGTCATCTCGAACTCAACCCTCATGGTAAAGATGTGGACCAAAAGGTATACCGGTCCATGATCGGCTCTCTTCTTTACCTCTGCGCATCTAGACCCGATATTGTGTTGAGTGTGGGAGTGTGTGCAAGGTATCAAGCAGCTCCTAAAGAAAGCCACTTAGTGGTGGTCAAGAGGATCTTTTGGTATTTAGTTCATTCCCCCAACTTTGGTCTCTGGTATCCCAAGGGCTCCAATTTCTCTTTATATGGTTATACTGACTCAGATTGGGCTGGTGATAAGGATGATCGGAAGTCAACTTATGGAGCTTGTCAATTCTTGGGAAGATCTCTTGTATGTTGGTCCTCCAAAAAGCAGAATTGTATATCTCTCTCCACTGCCGAAGCTGAATATGTTGCTGCTGCCAGTGGTTGTACCCAATTATTGTGGATGAGGCAAACTTTAAAGGAATACGGTGTCAATTGTGACAAAGTGCCTCTTTTATGTGATAATGAAAGTGCTATCAAAATTGCGTACAATCTAGTTCAGCACACAAGGACGAAGCATATTGACAGAATCATTTTATTCGTGACCATGTTGCTCGAGGTGATATTGATCTATCTTTTGTGAGCACGAAGAATCAACTGGCGGATATTTTTACAAAGCCACTTGATGAAGCAAGATTCTGCTATTTGAGGAATGAGCTAAATATCATTGATTCCGGGAGCTTGTCTTGATTACTCATGCACCCACTCGTACATCTCAATCCCTGTTTGGAATAGGTGTGGGCATGGATATAGGGGGAGTGTGGTCCTAACATATTGGGCTAACCCTCCCCCCATAATGCTAATAGCAAGTTACATCATTTCTCTTAATATCATGTTGTGATATGTGAGCTTATTGATGAGTATTGGTCGTGAACCCAAGATATATCTTCGCGGTGTCACACCATACACTCCAACAAGGTGGCTTCGTCCACCACCCTCTCCTTCGTGGAGAATTGGATCTTTTTGGATGTTATTTGCTCTCTCATGTTCTTATGGGAATCACACTCAATCTTGGCTTTTATTTGATTTGGATTTTGCAATTTTGAGTGTCTAGTACCATCTCAGTTTGGCATTCTCAATCCTAAGCCTTCCCTACCCCTAAGACATCTATTCTTGCACACAAGTCCCTTGTACACCTTGTGGGGGTGTTGTCTAGGGACGCGCGGGCCTAGTTCTGTGTATAACAGAATCCCAGATTTGAGGCCGGATAATCCAACCCAAGTATTGGCCAGATAATCTGGCCCTGGCGGATTCGATCTTAAAGGGCAGGGCTCGGGGAGAAGGGCTCATAACGAGCAACACTTCTCCCCCAACCCTCTCCTTCTCCCCAGCCGCCGCCTGCCGCCCCTCACCCTCCCCGGAGCCTCTCCGGCCAGCAGATTTTCCGGGTCTTCCCGGATCTTCTTCTCCGTGCCTCTAGGTACCTTCTCCTCCGCGTTCTTCCTCCAATGAGTGAGGGTATCTCCCTCCCTCCCCATCTTTGGCTAGATGTGTATCTTGTTGGATGGAACGTTGTCTAGAAGGATGTGGTTTCGCATAGAACTCGTAGTCTTACAGTTTCTAGGCCCGATCTACTTTTTTTGCATGCATTCATGGTGAAATCGAAAATTTCTGCCAGGGCCGGATTATCCTCCCCTGGCCAGGCCGGATAATTCGGCCTGACAGATTCAAGTCTGCTTCAGTTTCACTATGGTGTATGTTTTGAGTAGTTTTGACCTATGAATTGTTTTGCCTACTTGTTCCATACTCTCTCCTGGACTTGTGTGTATGCTTATCCCCTTGCTATCGCCCTTATTCTCCTCACAGGTAGTTCCGGTGTTCCCAAGACATACAAGCGCCATCCTCGCGGCAAGTACTTTCGGGACGACGGTCAAGGTAACCTAGTGGACGGATTTGAATTGAGGAGAAGAAAGAACGAGGAAAGGCGCATGGCTGAACAATCCAAGAAGACTCGGAAGGGCGTGTCCAAGAGGAAGGGAAAGGAGCCCAAGATCAACTACAGGGCTTTGGATGCAGTCTCCTTTTCTGCCATCCGTCACTTGTTTGCTGAGCTGCCTCGTGATGCGGAGCTGGGGGATTCCCGCTTTTGGTGTGCCGAACAGAAGGGGATTTATGAAGACATCTATGCCAGGCTGAACATTAGGCCTATGCACCCTCTGGTACTTGCTGATGCTTTGGAGAAGACGCATCTTGTTGATGCAATGTATGTGGCTAAGAGGATGGGGCTGCACCATCTCATGTCCCTCTAGTGCTCCTTTGACTCTGAGGTGGTGAAGCAATTCTTCTCCACTCTGGTGATTTGTGGTGATGAGCGTCGCACTATGAAGTGGATGACTCATGACAGGTCCATGACTGCTGATTTTCACGTGTTTGCTGAGGTTTTGGGGTACTCCTTCCGCAGCAGGGATAGAGACAGTGGCCACCGCATCATCACTCAATTGAAGCCCAACAAGGATGCTGCTCTCTCTCCGTGCACTGTGGACAATGGTATTGTTGGTACTGTGGTTGGTCTTGCCCCCATCTATGCTGCATTGGTGGGTCTCTTCCGTGACTCTATTACACCGAGTGGGGGCAACAATGACAGCATCCGTGGCCACCTCGTTCAGCTACTTCAATTTTCTCATGAGGTTGCCTCCTGCGAGGACGAGTCAGTGCAGTACAGGCTGGATGTCATGGACTTCATTTACCATGAGCTGTGATGCTATGTTCAACCGTCTGTCCATTCCCTATGCGCCCTACATTATGTTGCTCATCTGCTACCTGCTTCCTGCCGAGGAGTTTCACATTGACTCGATGCACAAGGCCAAGAAGATTTACAACAAGGTTCGGAAGACTGCTCACCCCTCCTCTGCTCCTGAGGGCCTCATGAGGGATGCTCGTCGGCCCCCAGTGCCTCCCGTGGCCCATGAGATCAAGCAGCTGAACTGGTTCCAGCGTCACATCCTCTGCATGGGCGTGGACATACGCAAGGGTCAGTATGAGGCCTACAGGCAGCGCCATGAGTTGGCTCACTCCCAGCAGCTCATTCTCCACCACGTGTCTGGCGCTTGGGTGCTCCTCCGGCTCCTACACCTCCCACTCCATATGCTCGGTGGAACTCCTCCTCCGGGCTGAACTATGGTGAGTTGGAGCGTCACTTGTTCCCCTCTGCGCCTGCTGCTGATGCTGATGATGAGGAAGGTGACACTGAGGAGCTTGAAGATGAGGATGAGGAAGAGCATGAGGACGAGGACGAGGACTATGATGAGTGATCCCATGGGGCGCTAGCATCGCTCTTCTCCCTTTTTGGTGTCTCGATGCCAAAGGGGGAGAAGTAGTTCTATTAGGTTGTCCGTGGATTTGCATGGGTCGGGCATAAGCACTTGCACTTTTTATTTGTTATTTCTTGCTTATGCCCATTTAGCGTTGAACTTTTATATTCGTGGTTTGTGATTTGTGGTTGAGACTTTATGTGGTTGTCTGGATGATGCCTATGGATTTCATATCATGGATTATGCTCATGGTTATATCTATTCATATCCTACTGCTGGTGGTTTATCACGGAAGGCGCACGCTCATAATGGTTATCCACTAATAATGATGATTTATGTCAAGGATGCCCTATTCATATCCTACTGCTAGTGGTTTATCACGAAAGGCACGCGCTCATAATGGTTATCCACTAATAATGATGATTTATGTCAAGGATGCCTATTCTCTACTTCGGTGGTATGTGTTTTTGCCCTTTTGTCTATGGAATAGATTCACCGATTTGTGTGCATTTGTATTCCAATGCAAAACTCTATTATGCACACATTGAGGGGGAGTCCTCTCCATAGTTATCTCTGTTTGTCTTGTGTCTTTCTCCTGCAAATTGTGGTATTGTCATCTAACACCAAAAAGGGGGAGATTGAAAGAGCATTTCATGTTTTCCTATGTTTTGCGTGTTAGATAACAATACTATGGAGACTTTTCATGTGCGCTAAGTGTGCAGGAAGTTTTGAGGGGGGCCGGATTATCCGCCCCTCCAAGGGCCGGATAATCCGGCCTACCTCATCTCTCAAGGAAGCCAAGGCACGTTGCTCAGTGTCCAGGCAGATTTTCTCCCGGAAAATCCGAACTGGGGCGGTTTTTCCTCCCCAGGCCGGATAATCCGGGTTTCGCAAGGGCCGGATAATCCGGCCCCCAGTTTTCGAGCAAAAGGACCCAAGGCGCGTCGCTCAGTATCCGGTCGGATTTTCTACCGGAAAATCCGAACTAGGGCGGTTTTTTTCTCCCCAGGCCGGACCGGATAATCCGGCCCCAGAAGTTGATCAAGGGAAAGCTCGGCGCGACGCTCAGAGAGGGGGCGGATTGTCTACCGGATATTCCGAGTCTGGGGCGGAGTTTCCCCAGACCGGATAATCCGGCCCTCACTTGGGCCGGATAATCCGGCCCCCAAAGTGTGCAACGGCTGGTTTTTTGGAAAGGGGTATAAGTACCCCTTCTTCCCCAACGTCCAGAACTCTTGATTCATTCGAAATTGACCAGACCTTGTGCAAGAGCTCTCATTCTCAATCTCCCACTTCAACCACTCGAAGGTCTTAATCTTTGGTGGAATTGAAGGAGGAGAAGTTCATCATCAACATCAAGAATTAAGCGCTTCAACTCCTCTCCATTCACTTGGAGAAATCCCTGATCTAGTATTCTTGTCAATACCTAGATCTTGTTATTGTGTTTGACAACTTTGTTCTTGTGGAAGCTTGTTGTCATTTCGGGAGCCTCCAAGTTGTTGTGGAGTTGTTACCCCGCTAGTTGTGTAAAGGCGCCGGTGCCCGCCTCGAAGGGTACCTATAGTGGAAGGTGGATCAGGCCTGTTGTGGCGAGATCCATCGGAGAACAGGGTGAGGCCTTTTGTGGCGTGGTGGTCTTAGTACCGCCCACCCCTCCAACGCAGACGTACTTCCCTTAACAAGGAAGGAACTGCGGTCAAACAAATCCTGTGTCTCCGTGTGCTTTACTTCGGTTCACTCGTTCCTCTTCCACTCACTCCTTATTCGCTTGTAGATAGGTTTGCATATAGGGAATTTCCCCACATTAGTTTATCTAGAGAATTTACCTTTGTGCTAAGCCTAAAATTGAAAAAGAATTAAAAATTGGTATAGCACCTATTCACCCCCCTCTAGGTGCCCATACGATCCATTTCACCTATCTGTTGCATTACTACCTTGAGCTTATATTACCTGATCCACTGCTCCTAGCATAACTAGGTTTGGCTTGTGTGCACTGCTAGAACTTATCTGTGTCTTGCTTAGCCATGCTTAGCCGTTAGTGCTGGTTCATCCAGAAGATGTACCAAATGCAAAGAATCTAGTATGACAAGAGAACGAGGTATACTGATGAGGTAAGATCAGTGGTAAAGGTTAAACATGCTAAGGCTTGTATGGGAGGCCACGGTGGGATGTGGTTTTTCTAGTCCCATGCTCGCCACTACTAGGAACCGAGTTCTTGCCTTTGGAACCGAGACGAGCGTATAGCCACACGAGGCTTGGAAAACCTAACGAGTAACTAACTTGCCTAGTAGATTCCATGATTCACATAGTTCGGCGTTCCATTCGACATATGCATAGAAAATGTTTTGAAAGATTTGGCGGGTGAAGGTGCATCATAACAGGTACGTAAGCATGGTCGGGGTTGCTTGGGGTCGATGGAACCCCTAGTAAACCAACCTCGCCCACATCTCTAGGGACTGACTTCGGGATTTGACCCGTTACGGCGGAACTATCCTTAGGGCGTGACTCATGTTCTCGGCGAAAGTAAGGTAAAGGTCGTGTCCAACCACCCTCTGCCGGCCTTCCAAGTAAGAGGGCTTATCTAGTGGCATTAAGAGTCGGTTGGTACATGTGGGTAAAGTTGTACACCCCTGCAGGGTTAAATCTTTTCGAAAAGCCATGTTCACGGTTATGAATGCTTGGTGACCAAATTCTAAGATCATAGAGAACTATAATCTAATCGTAAAACTTGGTAGCTCAACGTGTGCTTAAGGATGATTCCTCATGGGTACGAGGGGGTGATCCTAGTTGTGAGATGAGGATTACTTTGGTGGATATCAAGATGATGATCAATTCTTTAGAGATGTCGCTCTCTTATCCCCTTTTAAAGATTCTGATTAGACGAGCTTCTTCTCCCTCTTGTTTTACAAAACAAAGATGGCTTTATACAAAATAACTCCACCAGCCATAAGTCTTGCGGAGTACACCCTATACTCACCCTTGCTTTGTTGATACTTTTGTAGCAGAATAAGTGTTCCCCTAAAGACGAGTTCCATACGACATCGACACTGACGAGTAGCTTGGGGTTCCCGGCCGGCAGCCTGGAATCTATGAGCTGGGACATCATCGTTATGCTTCAGGCCTCTTAGGCCATTTGTTAAGTTTGCTATACTTAATAGCATAATTTGCCTTCCGTTGTTTGATGTTTGTGGTCAGCGACCTCTGCTTGTAATATTTTGGTTCTTCACTTAGTTATGAGCTTGCTGTAATAATTTTTGTGTCGCAGGGTTATTGTTTTGTTACCGACTTCTCACTGAATATCCTCGAGCTCTAGGTTAAGCTTATGTCAGGCTAAGGTCTGGAATTGTTTAACCCTGATCCCGGGGGTGTTACAGTTTTTGGTATCAGAGCAGTACCGACCATAGGAAAACCTTGCTATTGGTTGATGTTGAGTCTAGTGTTTGTGAAAACTACTTTAAAGATGAAAAGTATCTGTGAAAACTCTAGTATGCTTGTTTTTCTCCTTATCTAGTTTCGCTCTAACTCTGGGTCATCTTATCTTGTTTTGACTTTGGAAAAGTTTTGATATCTCTTCTAGTCTTTCAAAACTTAGGCGCCTTCTTGGCATGTCGTGTCTCAACCAGTTGACCTAGTGTTGAGTTCTCTAGAGTTGTGTGTGTTGTGTTCTTTGTGTCCCCTTTGCTTTGCTTAGTTTGAGAGATTCCTCTCCATCATGATCTCTCTACCCTATGGGCCCACAATATTATATTGTAGGATCCATAGTGTTCTGTTCTAGGCTTTGAGGTTTCCTTTCGCCTCATGTGCCTCCTTTTAGTTTGTTTGGGGTACTTCAGAAGTTCTTTCTTCTCTTGGAAGTTACCTCGTGATTGTTACTTTGTAGTGTAGTATGTGTCACTCAAGTAGTAGTTACTTCTTTCTCGGGTTTTAACCCTTGGACTTGAACCGAAGATCCCGGATTGTGCTAGATTCTGTGTTATGAATCTTGTACATGAAGCTGATCTTTAACCCAAGATCCATTCCATTTTCCCCTCTTGTTAATGTTCACACATTACCTCAGGATGGCTGGTACTACAATTCTAGCCTTCGAGCTTGTGGTTATTGTTGCGATTGAATTGTGACAATTAAGGACTTCCCCTACCACTAGTTATGGCAGATGTTCTTTAATGGAACCAAATAGATCACGACAAGAGTACTCCTCATGAGTCGCTCATCTATATTCGTGACTCTGCCACACCTCTCCCTTCTATGCATTGGTTCTCGGAAGAATGATAAACCATGCATCCACATATTGGGATTCTATCCTGAGCATGTTCTTTTCCCTTGTTGTTTCCGACCTTTGTCTATCAGTTGGTAGCCAAGTGGTATTGTGCATTGGTGTCTTCCGACGCAATATACTCTTGTGGTCCGTCAAGACAAGCCATTTCGGAATGTCAGGAGAATCAAACTCCCGTACCTCGTCATATCTAGGACCAGGTCAAAGTGTTGTAGTCCGCAGATTAAGAGGCGTGATTAGCTTCTATCTGTTCTACCCTAGCGCATCACACCCTTTTATATTAAGAGGTTGTATTGATTTTCATGACCTCTTAATGAAGTGGTGCTCTTACACATTTTTATCCACCCTTCCTCCGAGCTTTTGTGCTCGTGAATGATGCGTGTGCGTAATAATGTGGCCATCTGAGATTCTTAGCAATCATTATTGCTTTGATCTCCAAGGACATTTGTGTCATCTTTAGCATGATTGGTTAACTCTATCACTAAGCAAAGGATGATTGTGCTACCACGTCCATTATTCTGGTGCATTTTCTTCGGTCAAAGAGTTAGGCTTAATCCGAAGCTCTAAGACTATGTCTTGTTGCCTTACCAAGCAAGTTTCCTCTCGAACTAAGTGACATATCGGTGGTTCGTGATGTTCTAGATGTCTTTCTAGAAGTATCGCCATGTCGCCACATGATCGTGTTATCAAGTTCTTGAGTAAGCAAGTTCTCCGAACTGCTCCTTTCTCCAAGGATCCATGTTGGATACCCTTGAACTAGTTAGTTGAGCTTAAACAACAACTTGGAGAGTTGTAAGACAAAAGTTCTGTCTGACTTAGTTTATCTAAAGGGATGTTTAGTGTTGTTCGTGCTGAAGAAAGATAGTGTTTCCTTCGTGGAAATGTTATCGTCCCAACCTTTTATTTGATTTGGGTTATCGTCAAATAAAACTCAGTTCCAAGGACTATCTTGACGATGTTGCTACTTGTGATGTTAGTACGTCCACATGTCCTTTGGTCTTACCAATATCGTTGCCTTGTTCATACAACATATGAGTCCATCTTTCTGGAGTATCTCGATACGTTTGTTGTTGAGCCCATCAATGACATCATTATCTTCTCCAAGCTAGACTAGATTCATATGAAACATTTGGCATTAAAGTTGGAAAACTTTCGAGAACCTTCTTCGTGTCATCTCGAAGAATGTGTTCTGGATGTTAGAAGTAACCTTCTCTGATTCACGTGCATTCGAAGAAAGATGTCGCCATGGATTTGAGTAAAGTTAACTCCGCATCTTAAGGACATAGTTGTATTTTGTTGCAAGTACTTGATGTATGAGAAATTGTCCTTTGACAAGTTGTTAATACATGGGTCTAGCAATCTATCTCAATTTATTGGAGCTTAACACTATAATCCATATCTTGAGAATCTAGTAACTTTACCTTTATGGTAAATGTTGCAAACTTTCTATTTGGACATGCCGAGTCTGAATTATCATCCCACCTAACCAAGTCTGAATCTCAAGCAGATACGATGGTTGGTGTTCCTCAAGGATTTGACATAGGTCTCTCTGTAAACCCGGCAAGATTGATTTAATGCTTTACACAACTAGTCGGAATACCTATTGCCATATTCTATTGAATCAGCAAATAACAACCCCTCTTCATGAGGCATCTTCTATGAGTTAATTATAAGAGTTATTCTTATGGTCTCCTTTGTATCCGAAGTCCGACCTTTACTTGATGTCTGCCTTCTTGAACATCAAGGAGAACATTTAAAGTAGTGTTGCTAAATGTCTCTCGGTCGATCCTCCAGACCCTTTTACGTTGGAAGCATCTTGTTGTGCCAAGTAATTAAAGTCTGAGAATGAAGTTTCTTTTTCCTCGTGTCATCAAGAATCCTATTACCTCTTCATCCTGGTGGAGTAAAGTGATATCATGATCTTTGGCAAAGATGTTGATAAACCTGGATGAATAAAGAGTTTCCTTCGTTATCAAGCATGTTCGAAGAGCGACTATGATGTTGGTAATCATTAGTTCCTCTTGTTACATGTTCCTTGTGACTCTTACAAGTCCTCGCCACAAAACAATCTTTTTGTCTTGACCTTCTGTTGAACAAAGAGTGATCCTTCTGTATCAAAAGTAGTTCAACAGCTTGGTTATCCATATCTATGTATCCCTGGAAGCTTTACTTAAGCTGTCTAGTAGAGTTCCGTATCTCGAAGTCTATGGTCATATTCTTTCTATTGTAAGCTTTCCTTTTCAGAAGCCTAAACCTTCTGAAACTCCATGGTCTCAATCCTTATGAAGACCATCTATCTAACAACTTGAAACCTATCTCATTTTGTTTCCTCTGTTACCTTGACGTGTTTCATGTCGTCATCTCAGAGTTGTTTCTGAACATTCATTCATGAGTTGACCATGAGATACTCCATGTGTTGTTAGTGTGTTTCCCTCTTATCCTTAGAAGTGACCCTGTTTCTCTTCCTTCTTCCTACTTGCGGAATCTCAGGTCGAGATTCTCGTAAGGGGGATAGAGCTGTAATGCCCCAGTTTTAGTTAATCTTATATTTAGGGTTTTTTGTGCATTCATGAGCATCATCTTTTTTAATTGCATGCAAAAGAAATAAAGAAAAAACCCTAAAACCCTAGTTTTCTCCTCCCTCTCTAAAAGAATTCAAAATAGTTTGAATTTTGAAACGTACAAAAGTGTGGAGCCCAAATGGACTAAAGGGGCCCCCAACTATTTCATATGTTAACGCTCTGGTATTTTTGAAATACCCAAAACAGTTTAGTATTTGAAATTACAAATTGAAAACCAAACAAACAGAAAAGGAAAAAGATTTATGCTAAAAAAAGAGAGAGCCAGAGCCTTCAGGCCGTGTAGCCCAGAAGCCCACCTTCCCTCTTCTCTCTATCTTCCGCTCGCGTGTAGCAGCTAGTTTCCGCAGCCAGCCCGCTTGCGGCCCATCTTGGCCCACCTGGCCCGTACCGGTTCGACGCATCTCACTCGTCATCTTCGCAGACGACGGTGAGCAGCTCGCTGGCACACCCGCCGCCACTCGATGCTGCATCCGCGCCAAGATCAACATCGCCGTCGCGAGGAGAAGATAAGACCCTCCCCGAGCCATGCCCATCTCCCCCTATGCCTCTCTCCCTCTCGCGCATGCTTCTCCTGTTCCCCACCAGAGCCTGAACCCTAGCCGCCTCTGTCACCGTCCGTCACCGTTGTTTCTGGCCGCCCCGAGTCTCGCCGTGATGCCTGGAAGCTTTGCCTCGCTCATCTCCGTCGACTGCCCCAGCCAGCGCAAGCAGGCGAGGTCCTAGTCGCTGCAATCAGACCCTCGTCCCCAACAATGGCCGCCGCGTTTGTCGTCGATTCTGGCGCCTCTAGACCTCCTCTGGCCTTGTTGACCGCCTCTTCATGCTCCCGGTGAGCTCCCGCCATTGCCGTGGCCGATGCTCCGGTGACCAATAGCTAGCGGCGCCACCCTAGTTAGGTTCGCCTCGGTTGCCTCTTCTGTTCGCGACCATCTGCGCGTGCTGGCTCACCCTGTGTCGCCGCCAGCGACCACCGTCCGCCGGTCAATAGCCAGATGACGTGGCGTCGACTAGGCTGTGCCACCGTGGCCGATGACATGGCCCATGGCCCACATGCCAGCCTCTGTGGCTAGCCTCTTCCCCAGTGAGAGAATATTAGGGTTAGGGCATGGTGATGTCAGCCCCTGACATGATGACGCCATAAACCCTTTTAAATAGTTTACTAATTTCAGAAAAAGGATAAATCTTATAAATTCAATAAGAAATTATTTTTAACTCAGAAAAATGTGTATAATATATCAAAATGTTCAGAAAAATGAGATCTATCTGTTTAAACTATAATCATGCATTGTTAAGAACCTTAAATGACAAGTTTAATTAGAGAACTAAATCAACCCCTCATAGGTGTTCTTGGGTTTTCCCTATCTTAGGGTTTGTACCCTTCGGACCCTGTTTAAAATGATCAAGCATGCCCTAGGGTTTCATTTAAGATCTATTTAACTTGTCATATCATCATCCTTGCTTGAGCATTGCATCGATGCCATGTGTTGATTGTTGTTTCCCCTTTCTTTCCGTTGTTTGCTTCTTCCGGTAGAATACGATATCGAGATCAAGATTGAAGACCGAGATCAACATCATCGAAGATCGACGAACAATACTTGACCAACTGTAACAAAGTCAAGTACAAGGCTCCTGAAGATCTATATCTGGGTATCAACAAACAAGGCAAGCATAGCCCCACCATTATACAATCCTATGATTTCGAAAGAATTTCATTCTTGCCATGATGCATACGATTCTACTGTGGTCTTTTATCGATAGATAGAGTATCATATCTGTTGCATTACTACCTTGAGCTTATATTACCCGATCCACTGCTCCTAGCATAACTAGGTTTGGCTTGTGTGCACTGCTAGAACTTATCTGTGTCTTGCTTAGCCATGCTTAGCCGTTAGTGCTGGTTCATTCAGAAGATGTACCAAATGCAAAGAATCTAGTATGATAGGAGAACGAGGTATACTGATGAGGTAAGATCAGTGGTAAAGGTTAAACATGCTAAGGCTTGTATGGGAGGCCACGGTGGGATGTGGTTTTTCTAGTCCCATGCTCACCACTACTAGGAACCGAGTTCTTGCCTTTGGAACCGAGACGAGCGTAGAACCACACGGGGCCTGGAAAACCTCACGAGTAACTAACTTGCCTAGTAGATTCCATGAGTCACATAGTTCGGCGTTCCATTCGACATATGCATAGAAAATGTTTTGAAAGATTTGGCGGGTGAAGGTTGATACATTGCAAATGTATCTATAATTTTTTGATGTTCCATGCTTAGTTTTATCCACTTTCTTGTGTTTTGTCCACACTTTAGAGTACTTTTCATATGATTTCTTGGACTAACCTATTAACAAGAGCCACAAAGCACTGCCTGTTTCGCCTTTTGGTTCCAAGAAAGTCAGAAAATGAATATTCTCGGAATTGGACGGGACAAAAGCCAAAGTGCCTATTTTCCGGAAGTCATCAGATGCTAGAATACGAGACAGAGAAGGGCTTGGGGCCGGCCACACCACCTGGCCAGGCCTGGCCCGCGCCAGGGGGTGGTCTGGCCGACCCCAGCACCCCCTCGGCCTCTCCTTCCGCCTATAAGATGCCCTCGAGACGAAAACCCTAAGTACCCGATCAAAAATCCACGAAAGAGTCTCAGAGTCGTCATCTCCCTCCCTAGATCGGGAGGGATCTAGCTCTTCCCAAGACTGCCGGAGAGGGGAATTCACCCTAGAGGCCTTCTTCATCACCATGCAAGCCTCCGATGTGATGCGTGAGTAGTTCATCCTTGGACTACGGATCCATGTAGTAGCTAGATGGCTGGTTCTCCTCCTTTGTGCTTTCATGTTTAGATCTTGTGAGCTCCGTTCATGATCAAGATCATCTATTTGTAATTCTGCATGTTGTGTTTGCGAGGATCCGATGGATATTGAGATGCTATTTCAGATTGATTATTGATTCTATCATGTCTTTGTTATTTTTGATCTTGTATGCTTTCCGTTGTTAGTAGCTATCTTGGACAAGTAGATGCTAGCAACTCCAAGAGTTAGTATTTATGCTCGATAGTGGGTTCATGCCTCTGGCAATCTGGAGAAGTGACAGAAATCTCTAAGGTACTAGATGTGCTGTTGCTACTAGGGAGAAAACAACAATCCTTTGTTCATAGAACAATCGTATTGTTTACTTTACACGCAGTTCATAAAGCAATAATCTGTTGCTTGGAACTTAATACTGGAGGGGGTTCGGATGATAACCTGAAGGTGGATTATTAGTCATAGATGCAGTTGGATGGCGGTCTATGTATAATGTTGTAATGCCCAATCAAGTTCCAAAGGAGTCAAGATGATTAGTATATGCATGTGTTGCTTTCTTGATGTTTGTCAATTGCCCCACTGTAATTTGTTCACCCAGCATGTTATCTATCTAAGGAGAGCCACCTCTAGTGAACTATGGATCCCGGTCCTTTTCTTTTACATACAATCTATAAATTGTTTACTGCTTTGTGTTTACTTTCTACAAACTATTACTTCCTTCCATTCGATATGTTTAATCCTTTGTTTTCAGCAAAACACGGTGAGATTGACAACCTCATCGCAAGTTGGGGACAGAGTTATGTGGTTGTGTTGTGCAGGTCTCCACGTTGCTACTAGCACCGGTAGCATACTCGCCAAGGCTCAGCTAGCAACACCTTTGGGGTGTTTCCTTGCTCCTACTGGTTCGATTAAACCTTGGTTTTATACTGAGGGAAACTTGCTGCTGTGGTCATCATACCTTCCTCTTGGGGTTTCCCAACGAGCTTATTAATACACGAGCCATCAAAGGTGCATCATAACAGGTAGGTAAGCGTGGACGGGGTTGCTTGGGGTCGATGGAGCCCCTGGTAAACCAACCACGCATACATCTCTAGGGACTGACTTCGGGATTTGACCCGTTATGGCGGAACCATCCTTAGGGCGTGACTCATGTTCTCGGGGAAAGCAAGGTAAAGGTCGTGTCCAACCACCCTCTGCCGGCCTTCCAAGGAAGAGGGCTTATCTAGTGGCATTAAGAGTCAGTTGGTACATGTGGGTAAAGTTGTACGCCCCTGCAGGGTTAAATCTTTTTGAAAAGTCGTGTTCACGGTTATGAACGCTTGGTGACCGAATTCTAAGATCATAGAGAACTATAACCTAATCGTAAAACTTGGCAGCTCAACATGTGCTTAAGGATGCTTCCTCATGGGTACGAGGGGGTGATCCTAGTTGTGAGATGAGGATTACTTTGGTGGATATCAAGATGATGATCAATTCTTTGGAGATGTCGCTCTCTTATCCCCTTTTAAAGATTCTGATTAGACGAGCTTCTTGATATGTTGCAAACGTATCCATAATTTTTGATGTGCCATGCTTGGTTTTATCTACTTTCTTATGTTTTGTCCATACTTTGGAGTACTTTTCATATGATTTCTTAGATTAACCTATTAACAAGAGCCATAGTGCCAGTTGCCTATTTTCTGCTATTTTTGGTTCTAGGAAAGTCAGAAAATGAATATTCTCGGAATTGGACGGGACAAAAGCCAAAGTTAGTTTTTCACCGAGGGACACCAGGAGCCAGAATACGAGACAGAGAGGGCTAGGGCCCGGCCACACCACCTGGCCAGAATCCTTATGAGCTATAATAGCTTGATCATGAAAGTTTTCATGATAAGGATGGATAGAATATGTAGGTAAAATGGTTACTACATTAAAAGGATTACTTAAAGGAATGAAATTTGGAAGATCACCAAACATTTGATGATGGGGATCTACATCAAAAGTGCAAGTCCAAGGATATTAGTGTTTGACTAACAAGATTTTGACTATGTGTCATGTGTATGGCACCACTATTGATGTTGATAGATTCTTTTGAAAAGTAAAAGGAAATGTTGAAAGAAAATCGGGAAAATATTTGGCAGAAAAGAAAATACTAGAAATGTCCATCTTAAGTATATAGATAATATACATGTTACGGGCATATTATTTTCTTGTTAAACAATGTGGTTCTTAGATATTGGATACCGAATTGGTTGGTGTGAAATGTCATGTAGAGCAAGACAATTCATGAACTACAATGGCATAAGTAACTAGCAATAGAATATGTGATGATGTTCATCAAAAACAAATAAAATGCTATTGTGTTTATCATCGACATCAAAGCTTTCTTTCGAGATTTGTTTTAATAATTGTTATTTTGTTCCGGTATTATGAGAACAATGGTTATTCAAATAGTTACCGTATTCCATAGAAGATGGATGAACTCTTACAAATCTAGTTGGAGAAATCACGTCCATAAACACTGATGCTAAACTATCGTAAGACAAATGATTAGAAGATCACTTATGAGTGACATTGCAGTTGAAATCATATTGGGAATGAAACATGAATAAACTCCATGTTGATGGAGTTTTGGAGTCTTTTTATTTTTGAATCAATTGACGCTTGTGAGATTTTCCTAGAAGTGATTTAAATTTTGTTCTACGCCAAAATAAGAACGAATGACTAACTTGGTGGACATTGTGCATGTTGATGTATATAGTCCATTATGTGTAGCCATGTGTGGTTAATCTTTCAACTTCACATACTTTAACCAAATATTTGAGTAAATATATATGTATATTTACTTAATAAGGGAGAAGTATGAAACATTTGAAAATGTTCAATAATTTCAAGACGAAGTGCAAAATTATTGTAACAAGAAAATAAAGAATTTATGATTGGATCATAAAGGAAGATATTTGAGTCACAAGTTTAGCAAACACCTAAGAGTTAAGGAATCGTTCCATAGACTTGCGTTTCCCGAAACACCGTAGGAGTATGGAGTGTTCGTGAAATGTAATCAAACCTTATTTGACATGGTAGGATCAACAGTGTCATTTATGAAAATGCCTTTATATTTTTAAGATTAAACTTTAGTGACTACTGCTTTTACACTGAAAAGATCTCCATCATGATCCGTTGAAATGACACCATATGAGTTATGGTTTGGGATAAAACCTGAATTGTCTTTTCTTAAATTTTAGTATGCTAGGCATATGCAAAATGTTTACAACCAAAGTCGGATGAGCACGTCTTTGTAGGTTATCCCAAATAACCATTGTGTGTTCCTCCATAATACCAAAGACAAAAGAGTTTGTTGCTTCGAAACATCAAATTTCTTGAGAAGATTTTTTTCGTGAAAGTTAAGTGGGAGGACAATAGAACTTTGATAAGGTTATTGAACCTTAGCTATATGTGCTGAGTTGCACAACACCGGAAAGTGTCCCGGAGGCATCCATAATGCTCATGGATCCCATGCCTCAATGGTTGTGGTCACAAAGATCCAAGTTCATATTGAACCATGTAAGTCAGATAAACAATCAAATAGTAAGATTTGAGATCAAGTCATTATTGTCTAACAATAATGAGCTAACTACATGCAAAGAAGTGATGATGGGCACTGACTCCATCAAATAACTAGAAGTCATAAAATCCGTGATAGTTTCCATACACGAGAAACAAGTTACCGAACTTGGAAGACCCTCTGGAAGGTGTGAAAACTATCAGTCATGTTTGGATCTATAAATAAACATACATGGATGTTTTCACATCTATGAAAAGGTTGACATATTGTTAAAAGAGTTTTACAATTATGTTAAAGGAGTTGACTATGACAAGGTTTAACCTTTCATAGTGATATTTAGTTTGGACGGATTATTGTAGCAACCACTACATATGTCAATTTTGGTATATGGTAGTTAAACAAACAAAACCAAGTTCTTCTATGGTTGACGTAAGCATCGTGGAGTTGGAATCTTCACCATGATGAATTTGTTAAAAGGTTTAATTTCATTGGAGATGATGAAGATGCTTTCATTTGCAAGAAATTAAGTGGGAGAGCTGAGACATTTTTCTAATACATTATGTATAAGACACATTGTTGATTGGAATGATGTATCTTTTATTAACACAAGTTAAGGATTTCATTAAAGTTAGATTTAAATGAAAGATTTAGGAAAAAACTAGAATATTGGACATCAATGTCTATGTAGATAGATTGAGATGATAATATGGTTGTGTTGAAGTAAATAGATGAAATATTGAATGAATTTCAATATGGAAACGATGAGAAAGGTTCTTGCCGCATGGAAGAGGTTGAAGTAAGATTCAAGTGTTTTGACACTTGGTGAGTGAAACCACATGAATGCTTTGATCAACCATGAATACCGTGATATATACATATCAAGATATGTCCTATGCTCTAAATATTATGAGCATATATACCAGAGTTAGTTATAAGATAATCAATGGACAATAGTAGGATAATCGTGCTTTGGAAGTACTAAGAATATATTATGTATGTAGAGGTGACAAATAGTTCTTTATAAAGTATTACACTAATACTAGGTTATTTTAGTTCAATGTAAAATGTTACATTGTTACTAGTTTTGTCAGAAGATACAAATTAAGTTTTTCTCAATTTAGGATATGGGTTAAGGTGGCACAATTTGCTGGAAGAAAGTTCCATGATAGATTTGGATGGGTTCCAAAAGGTTAAGTATTGTGACGGATACTACAACGAAAGGCTAAGTATATGACTTCTCTAGTAGCAGCATAGGAGGGCATTTGTGTCAAGAAGTTTGTTATCAAACTAGGTGTAGTTCCAAGTGGGCTAGTACTATGAAGATATATTGTACGACAATGGTGTCAACATGTTTTCAGCTCAAGGAACTGAGGTCTCACAAAAAGGACTAAATTTATACAATTCCATCTCATTTGAGAATGAGTGATGCATAGAGACGCAAATATATGCAAATACACATAGACATGAAAGTGTCAGATCTGGAGATTAAGTTTACAAATAGCAATGCGCATGGATAACACTTGAATGTCATAGGTGTTGAATGCACACGTATAAACTAGATTATTTATTCTAGTGCAAGTGGGAGACTAAAGGCAATATGCCCAAGAGGCAATAATAAAGTGGTTATTATATTATTCCTAGTTTATGATAAATGTTTATTTCTCATTCTATAATTGTTAACCAAAAACATTAATACATGTGTGCTTAGTAAACAAATAAAAGGTTCCCAGAAATGCCTCATATTACACTAGCTTGTTTATTAACAGATGATCAAGGTTTCATGATCATGAATATTGGATGTTGTTAATGGCAAGGTCATGTCATTGGAGAATGATGTGATGAACATACACCCACAGTAGGTATAGCAATATGATCATGTCATCAAAGTTTATATGGCTATATCAATCTCACATGAAGTAACACTAATCCTTACACCATGAGATCACGTCAATCACTAACACTAGAAGAGTACTTTGATTCTATCAAACGTCACACTGTAATAGGGTGATTATAAAGATGTCATTGGGTACTTAGAAAGTGTTAGTTGAGGCTCATGGATCAAGAGTGGGTTTTGTCCATCCTGATGATGGATAGATATACTCTAGGCCCTCTCAGTGATATCACATTGACATCGCTTGCAAGCACGTGACTGGCTCAAAAGAATGTTATATCACGGCGAGTAAAAGAGTACTTGTCGGTAACAAGATCAAAATAGGTATGGATGATACCAAATGATGAGATCTTGGACAAGTAAAATATCGCGATACAAAAGGAATTGGTTACTACAAAAAAGGTTCACACGATCACTAGCTCATCGTTGAGTAAGTGGGAGTTGCTATGGCTCTCCAGATCCCACTAATGACTATTGGTCAGAGAGAGTCTCGATCATGTCCACTTAGTTCATGAACCATAGGCTGACACACTTAAGGCTCTTCGATGCATTTTAGTGGATACGGGACGCAGGAGAAAATATCGGAGAGCGCAGAAACTATTTTAATAAAACTGTCGGAATAGTTTTGGTATATCGAAATAGTGCAAGGGAATAAATTGTTATTGTGTTCATTGAATGAAGTGTTTATTAAATGAAGTACTCATTGAATGAAGTGTTCATTAATTTGAGTGGCATTAAACCAAGTGAATTAAAAGTGTTTTAATGGAAGGACTCTTGGTTTTTGATTAGAGAATTATGAGAATAAAAGTGACCCTCTGTTTTTGTGAGTGGAGTGTCCACCCACATGAATGAGGAAGAGGTGGGGGCACCTCCATGGGGCGCCAGAAAACCTTTGGGTGTTCCCCTTCTCTCCTATGTAAGGAGGTGGTGGAGACCCCTCTCACTCACTCATCTCTCACACTCTCATATGCCTTTGGTTGGCAGCTTCTCCACTAAACCATGTCGTAGTGTTGTTGGAGTTCCCGAGGATCCACTACTTCTGCTGCCCAACTAGAGCAAGGGACAGAGGCTGTCATCGTGTTGGACATGTGACCGATTATGGAGGTGCTGCCTATTTGTGGTGTTGATCGTCTTCACGTCCTTGAGGACAGATGAGTACATTCTACATCAACTACGTTTCTTTGCGGGAACGTTATCCCACTTTCGGTCTTCGAGGGTGAGTCCTTCTAAACTGTTGCAAGTATCACCTAGTTTTGATCTTGGCGGTTGCAACCATAGGAATTTTTTGTTTTCTATGCAACAAAATCATCACATCACAGTCTACTCCTTCATCTTCATAGGAGGAAGTCTTTGTAATATTTTAAGGTGCATGTCTTTAGTGAAGGGGTTTCATAGCAAAAACAAAAAAAATCCTATGTTGGGATGCCCAGACACCCAATACCTATATATGTAGTAATGACCGGAGGTTTCGGAAACATACCCTTGTAGTCCAAAAGCGGTTAATGTTCCGAGAGAAACATGGTTAAATTAGTCGTACTTGTAGCCGACCTCAAGGCCGCGAAGCTCCTCATAGGTCACCCCTTGCTCCATCTTCATCGTGCAGTAGTCCGGATCATGACATCCAAAGTGTACTATTGGTAGCACCCTCGAGGTTTCGAACACATACGGTGTATGATGACGACCTCGGTTTCCTGATCCCTGCCAGGAATGCGGAAGTATATCCCCTGATTGGAATCCCTGCAGCGCAATGGCATGCTGAAGGTGCATCGTCTTTTGCAGGCACCATCCTTCCGAGGACGGCTCCATCACGAGAGGACAATAAGAGAGAGAGAGATAGATTTCCCTGGGGAAGTGCCTCAAAGAATATTTCAATTGGTGTGTACTGTTGTGTTTAATACCACCCATGGGCACCCCTTTATATAGATGGAGGGGCATGTACCCCGACCATTGGGTGCCACATGTAGGACTAAATAATCAAGGGAAAAAGGCAAAAGAGGGAGGGGTAGCCGGCTGGGTCCCAGACACGCATCCCAACAGCCAGTAGCAGCCATCGGGTGTAGTAGCTAGACCCTAGGTGGACCAGCTTGCTCGCTTCCCTACACACAATGACAATGGCGCACAGTGCGGAACGGGTGGCGGCCCGTGCGTGCCTGCCCGATGGCGTGACGCTGTGACTAGCGGGCAAGGTGGCAAAATGGGAGCAGCCCAGGCGGGACGGATGTAGGCCCACCAGCACCGGTGATGCGCTTGCCTGGGTGGGCTTGCCCTGCTGCAGCCCGCATGTGGCAGCCCGTTAGCTGCCGCCCGCGCGACGCGGAGCGCTCGTCGCCCGCTGTCCACTTAGGTCGGGTCAGAACCGGCCCAGCTCGCCTGAGCTATTATTTTTCTTTCCCTTTTTAGGGTGGCTTCCTCCTGGGCCAATTCCCTCCGGGGTTTTGTCCTAATGAGGAAGTTTCCCTATAAATTTTAATTTTAATATTTATTTAGTACATATTAATTCATAATTAATATATAATAATTTTTTATTTACCCAAACACTTTTTGGTCCCTTTTTCCTTTCTCTTCCTCCGAACAACTTAGGATTCTTTTCGGAACGATTCCAGTTTCTCTCTTGCTCTATGATTCCTTCTTACAGAATATCTCTAGATCATCATACCCTTAAGTGTATTGCCCCAACAGCACGGGGAACATCATAGACATGATCTCTATCAATGATGATTAGCGGGACCAGGATGCCCATAATGACCCCTGTGCATTCCACAAAGACGATGTCGTTTGAACCGTAGATGTCGCGTTCAATTCCCTTTCTTTTCTCGATACGACTTATCCGATATCTAATCATCAGTATCATATACCTTGTTCAATCTCGTTACCAACAAGTTCTGTTTCACTTGTTCCCGTGATAATCCATCCCCTTGACCTAGTCACATGTTGCAGCATTATGGATGTAATCTCACCAAGTCGGTCGTGTGTATCTTCCCGTCACACAGGTGAAGAAATCCCGATCTTGATAACATAGGCCTCAACTATTCCTCTAGAATACCTGACACACTGAAGGGAATATGCCCGAGAGGCTATAATTGTGTTAATTGGAAATGTTAATACATGTGTGATTAATAAACAAATAAGAGTTCCTAGTTATGCCTCTCATATAAACAATCTCGTTGATTAACAAGATGATCAAGGTTCCTTGACCATGGACATTGGATGTTGTTAATAACAAGGTCACAACATTGGTGGAATGATGTGATGAACATTCATCCGAAGTATATTAATACGATCAAAGTCATTATGTTTACATTTCTATAACATCATGCGAAGTAACTTTAATACTTAGACCATGATATCATGTTAATTGCTAACACCAGAAGAGTACTTTGATAACATCAAGCGTCACACCGTAACAGGGTGACAATAAAGGCGGTTTTGGGTACTCTAATTTTTTATGTTGAGGATCATGGATCAAGAGTGGAATTTTCCATCCCGATGACGGAGAGATATACTCTAGGCCCTCCCGGTGATATCACATTGACACAGCTTGCAAGCAAGTGATAAGATCACTAGAATATTATATCATGGGAACGATAGAAGAGTACTTGTCCATAATGATATCAAACTAGGTATGGAGATACCAATGGTCAAATCTCGAACATGTAATATATCGTGAGAAAAAGGGATTTAGTTACAACGTTAAAGGTTCACATGATCACTAGAGTCATCGTTGAATATGTGGGAGTCAGTACGGATCTCTAGGTCCCGCTGCTGATTATTGATCGAAGAGGGGTCTCGATCATGTCTACATTATTCACGAACCATAGGGTGACACACTTAAGGGACATTGACACCATTTGGAGAAAATATGATACCAGAGAAAGATTATGAAAGTGCTGGAATTATTTCGATGGACACCGGAACTGTTTCGGGTCAAATTGCTGAAATTGGTTTTGCATGTAATATCAAAATGTTGCAAGGGGTTTCATGTGAATGTTTGTTAATTAAGGTAATTAACAAAATTCAGAATAAAAGAAATAAAAATGGTTTTTATTTAATGATAGCTTGCAAAGTGATGGAGTTTGTGTTAATGGGAGTGGGCTTAGTGGAAGCTCCACTCACCATTATGGAGGGAGAGGTGGGGGCACCACGATGCCCATGAGCATGGACCCTTGGGGGCTGCCCCCCTATGAAAGGATCTCCCCTCCTCCTCCACTCTCACACTTCCTCGTGAAGGATCTCTCCCCCTCTAGAATATTCCCCATGGCTTATTAGTGAATTACATGTTCCCGATGGTTTTCTCTAGAAGGATTTGCTGCTTTTGCTGCTTTGTTGGAGCGAGGACTCGGAGGTGGTTGGGATACCAGACGTGTGAACGATCAGGTAAGCACTGCTGCTTTGCGGTGCTTGACTTCATCACGATCTTGAGATTGGCAAGTAAATGACTACATCATCCATGAAATCATATTTT
Source organism: Avena insularis (assembly GCA_023614405.1). Taxonomy (NCBI): domain Eukaryota; kingdom Viridiplantae; phylum Streptophyta; class Magnoliopsida; order Poales; family Poaceae; genus Avena; species Avena insularis. Next base: position 207,326,794 of record CM042694.1, read on the forward strand.
GTTAACATACATTTCAGTCTTCAAGGGTAATATCTCTATGGGTGTATATCCACCCGTTGATTGTATCTAGGTAGATAGATCTTGGTGCTTAGTTGTTCATATCGTAGGAATTTTTTGTTTTCTATGTTGAAAACCCAACACACACAACTTTATGGCCACCCAATTATGGACATGACGGTTGATGTGATCAAAGCAGCCTCGGGAGATAGTGATTAATATGATCTCACGGTCTAAGGAGAAGGAGACTACACTTCAACTATTGCAATGATGAACCTGGTGAGTTGAGTGTGCTGCAATAACTATCTTTGGGAAATGTCCATCATATCATATATGACTCCATTGTCAACTAGCACAAATGCTCCATGATTAGGAAACCTTGATCATCGGTTACCCAACAAACCAATATAAATAGAGGCTAGTAGGGACTTAGTCTGTTTCATACCACACATGTATCAATGTTTCCGCTTGATATAGTTATAGCACAATATGAAACTATTACGAAGTAACTGAGATATGATTATAAAACCCATTTATTATTTTCCTCTAGGGCATATCTCCTTTAGTCTCCCACTTGCACTAGAGTACAAATAATCTAGCTTGCAATCATGCTAATCATAACATCATATGATGATATGAACAAGAATCCTTGCTCATGGAAAACTTCATGTCTATGATCTGTTTTACCAGATCCATATGTCCTTTTGCAAATTGTTAATGTCTTCCTGGCATTTACACCATTATCTCATAATGTGTCGAAGTATGTTTTGGCGATAGAGTGAGACTTTAGTTCTAGTGTTTACAATGACGTTCGATCAATCAATTGGATTTGCACGATTGTGATTTGAACTTTGGAAACCACTCAGCAGAAGTCGAACTTCTTTAGCCAATCGACAATACATAGAATGCAACTTTGATGTCTATTCTTCCTCCTTACATTTAAGGCTAAACTTAACTCTGGTTCTGTGATTAACTCCTAGAATCACTTCAAGACATGTTCTTACAACTAAGGACTTGTTCTTCTAACCAAAACCTTGGGTCACATTATATCGAGTATACAACATGGTCATATGGAAGAACCTATGACTGAGGCATAGTAGATATAACACATCTCTTTCTTTCTTTTAACCACTTGGTTGTAATATTGAGATTAACTTAATGTTTCATCTAGATATACAAGTAGGAACTTATTTCTTACCTTGTACCATTCTAAACTTCTTCAAAATCTTATCTAGGCTATTCCGAACATCTTCAGAATAAAATCTAGAAGCATTTTGACTTTATTGTTTATGAAACCTACCAATCTATCTCAATAGATTTCATTGTTTAATAATCTGTTCAACTTCATCCATAGAATATTTACTAACTTAAATATTATTAATACCAACTACATCATTCATATATGTCCTCCACAGATATCAGAATGGTGCCATGCTCCCACTGAAATATATCACCATATATGAGATCTACGGATTTCACTTAGCTCCCACTCAAAATATGTCTCTTACATATTAAGATTTAGGAAAGCTACTTAGCTCCCACTAAAATGCAGGTCCTCTCAACAATCTTGGACATTCCAAAATTCTTTGGTCATTATCAAATTGAGAATTCCATCTATGAGATTCTAGCATCCATAGTAATTGACAAAATCTGGTCCGTTGTAACAATTATAACCCTTTTTTAATCTAGTTATTAAAGAACATGTAGTTTTGTCAAAAGATACCACCAATTATCAAATTGGAGTATTTGCTCGTGTAAATCCAATAGACTCAAGCTTCGCTACATATTGTAGTCAATTCTTTGAATTTGTCCAAACATACATTGTGACAAATCGTGCTTTCAAGTCTTTCTTTAAGTTTCATTTCTTTCTGATGACTTTGCAGTACTTTGGAAACATTAAGTAAACATCTTTACTTAATAAGATCAAGTAACATAATACTTTTCAATCTTAAATGTAACTTAATATAGGATTTTTATGACTCCTAGTCAATTCTCGCATTTAGGTCCATCACGCTTCTTTGTAGTTCATATGTATGTCTTGTTCAAAGAACAATACAAGTGAATCAATAATATAATTCTGCAAACTTGCAGAATGTATTATTGAATCCTACTTTATTTAGTGAAAGTATTCATCTAAAACTTTATGATCATTATCATTAGTTTATCCTCATGCAGAGTTTCAGACCTTGGACAAATTCCGCTGTGCTACTCTTCATTTGGGATGCAAGGTCAAATACCTTGTTTATGCTTTTACTTTCTTCCACCCGCATCTATCTTCACCAAGAAACTGCTTCTTGAGAAAAAAAGTACTTAGGGCAACAATAGGTTTGTCCTTTGTGGACAATGTATTCATAATACACCACAAAAATTTATTTATTCCCCACGATTTCGAACTATTGATATCTCCAAAAACTCGAACGTGCCATAACTTTTATGGTGTTGTTTCCACGAATCTTTGATGTTCCTTTTATTTTAAATTGAATTATTTGATCTCTAACTCAAAACGACAACTATAACCCTGATAAGAGATAATATTAGACCATTTGTATCTAATACAAAATGATTACGATGTTTAGACATATAAACACTTTGAATTGGTCCAATTATCATAATTGGTAAAACAACTTTGACAAGTCCTTTTATGCTAAATTTAACTTTAAATTAGTCATATTGATCAAATCGAAAAGAGTTTTGTATTCCTGTTAATTTAATATCCTCCTTCATTCTGAAATCATTTAAACAATTCAAATAGTTTCAAGCTTATGGTTCATTAAGTAAATACACATATTCACTTAAGTCAAGAATTAAGTTTATAAAATAATGATTTCCACTATTTATTGAAAATGCAATACATCATATGTATAAAATTCAACATTTTTCTTCGCATATCACTATTTTACCAGAATGCGGAGTTTAGTCATTCTGCTGAAGAGGCATGGTTTTGCAAAGTCTCTAGATTAAATCTAAGACCTAATTTTGATTCAACATGAAAAAACATGTAATAACCAAAATGACTAAAACAATAGTGTTATTCAATATTTAAACTCGGATATGTTTTAGCAATACTCAAGCAGACAATCATGTTTTCACAAAACTGGACAAGTATTGAATACTTTGTAAACTGCAACAAGTTTTGCATAAATAGCATTTATACTTTGTATATCTAACATATACCCTTTTCATCCATGAATCCCACTGTGATCAAGCCCTTTCAGAGTTCTTAACATTGTCATGAACTTATGAAGTTGAACTATTCATGTTTCATGATATAGCCCTTGTTGACATCTTTGTGACCGGGAAGAAGCGAATTGCAACGACCCATTTTCCACAAATTTTTCCATAGCGCACATCATATGTGTGGCGTTCATGACGCTACTACAACATCACTAAGAGATTCTCAAAGATCCGTTTTCCTCCACCTTGGAAGGAAACTCATCCAACGGCTCATACTTTACGTGCCTAATCTGTGTGAAAAAATCATAGTCTAGACTAGCCTCCATCGAATGGAGCATATCTTCATTGGACGGTAATGGAAAAAACACAAAATATCATCAATGGGACTAAGCCCATTGGATGACATTTGTAGATTCATCAGACTATCTCCTAATGATTCTTTGTATTAGAAAGAAAAGATCATCTAATTATGAGGATATCCCTCAAGTGTGGGTATTAATCTATGAAGTTGGACCCTTTCTAAAGTTTCACAACAACAAGAAAATTCCCATGGTCTCAAGGACCTAAATGGGATAAACCAAGATCTACTAAGATATTTGCAAAAATACATCTAGACTAAGTTCATAATACAAGTTCAATTCTATAATTGAGATCCCACTAAAATTGTCATCCCCTGAACGATTTTAGCGACCACACGATCCCTTTACACTGGATCATCCCCAATCATCACGGCCTTTGATGCAGCTACTAGGGTAGATATCACATATCGATCACATCCCCATGCGACTCATGCTCGATCTTTCGATCTCCTGTGTTCCGAGGCCATGTCTGTACATGCTAGGCTCGCCAATTTAACTAGTGTATTCATTGTGAATACATGTCTTGCACCCACTATATGCGAACGCAGAGATGTCTAGCACCCGATCGTCACGGCCTGCTTATAACTGCAAACTTTCTTGGTGGTTGCGCACTAATGGGAGAACACTGCAGTTGGTATTAATAAGGATCGTCATATATAGTATGCTACTGTTGAGTATCTAATACAAGCACACAATACATGTAAAACTGGTATCAACATCACATGTATATTGTGATATGATATGTTCCCTCTTGCGTCTTGATCTCCATCGAGTGCTCTAGCATGATCTCCATCTTGCCACCGGTTTGACGCCAAGTCCACGATGCCACCAGCAGGTCGTCCATTGTAACAATGACTATTACTATACTACTTAGTAACAGGAAAAATAAACTACTTTACCTTTCGTAACGAACAGACCATATCAAATCACAAGCCCTCTTGCAAAATAAAGTTAGACACATCAACTTTATCTTTTGCAAGTTTTACATGGATGTTAGGGCTTTCATAATAGAAAATTTCTAATCTACGATCTTTCCAACCACAACATGGATCAGATAGTTGTCTCAACTACACCCCTTTCAGGGCCCTCCATTATAAATGCCATATCAACTATTGAATGAGAGAGAGACGCCCGCTAGCCACTTATACGGTACAGGCCATATGTGGAGTGTGGAACCAATCTCGCGTAAGATTACGCGTAAGGTTGGTCTAGGCCACTTCATCAGACAATACCGCGATATAAACAAGTACACGTTAGAGGGTAACAACTACATGATCAATGCCCAAACAATCCACGTGCGTATTAGCCGTACAACATTCATTCGCATAGATCACCTATGATACTACTGAAGGGGTTCCGTGGAACAAAACAAAAAATTCCTACATTAGAAAGCCCAGACACCCAAGATCTATCTATGTAGTAATGCAGTAACGGCCAGAGGTTTCAGAAACATATCGTTGTAGTCCGAAAGCGGTTAATATTCCAAGAGGAACGTGGTTGAAGTAGTCATACTTGTAGCCGACCTCAAGGTTGCGAAGCTCCTCGCGGGTCACCCCTTGATCCATCTTCATCGTGCAGTAGCTCTAGCTCACAACATCCAATGTGTACTATTGGTAGCACCCTCGAGGTCTCGTACACATATGGTGTATGATGACGACCTCTAGTTCCCTGATCTCTGCCAGGAGTGTGGAAGTAGGTCCCCTGGCTAGAATCCCTGCGGCAGAACGGCGTGCTACAGGTGTGTCATCTCTTGCAGGCACCATCCTTCTTGGGATGACTCCATCACGAGAGGACAACAAGAGAGAGAGATTTCCCTAAGGAACTTCCTCAGGGAATATTTCAAGGTGTGTATTGTTGTGTTTAATCCCAACGATGGGCACCCCTTTATATTGATGGAGGGGCATGTACCCCGACCATTGGGTGCCCCATGTAGGACTAAAGAATAAAAGGAAAAAGGCAAAAGAGGGAGGGGCAGCTGGCTGGGCCTCAGGCGCCCAGCCCAACAGCTAGAAGCAGCCAGTGGGCACAGAAGCTGGACCCCGGGTAGGCCATCTTGCTTGTGGCCCAGCCATGCGGCGACAGCCGTAGGCAGTGATGACCCACAAGTATAGGGGGTGTATCGCAGTATTTTCGATAAGTAAGAGTGTCGAACCCAACGAGGAGCAGAAGGTGCTGGCTAGTGGTATGGATCAGGAATTCTCTTCAAATACTTAGCAAACGGATTTTTAGGGGTTTTTGATAAAGCAAGTAAACGAAGTACGAGTAAATAAAAGACAGTAGAAATAAATGCAGCAAGTGGCCCAATCCTTTATGCAGCAAAAGACAAGCCGGTTGTATTACTTAAGATTACCAAACGTTCTCGAGGACACATGGGAAGACTGTCAAGTGCTTTCTCTTCATATAGTTGATTAATCTTCTTTAGCTTGCTAAGTGTTGTGTGGGTCCAATTTTTAAAAAAAAGACATATTAGGGCGAACCTATGCTAATGTACCGACCTTCCTAGGACTAATACATACTTGTGATTATACCCCTTGCAAACATCCGTAAGTACAAGAAAGTAATTAAGGTAGAAACCTAACCACAGCTTTAAACTCTAAGACCCTTACGTCCCTTGTGCAATGGTTTCCTAACGGGGGTTCAGGTTTCTGTCACTCCGGCAACCCCTACGATTAGTAGCCAAATACACAATGCATTCCCCTAGGCCCATATAGGTGAAGTGTCATGTAGTCGACGTTCACATGACACCACTAAAAGAAGTACACCACAACTTAAATATCAAACTATTGAATCTTTCTGAACACAACTCCACTACTAACAACATGACTTCTTCCATGTCCTCAAGAACAAAACAAACTAATCACAAGGAAACATATGGATCATGATCAGAGATGGAATAATGATGTATAATAATCTGAACATAAACAATAATTCAATGGTTCACTCAATAGCATCAACTACAAAGAGTAATCAACACCGGGGAAGTTTCCCCTATGAACTATGCAAGTTTCAACTCAATTGTTACAGCAATATGGAGATGGTGATGATGGTGCTGATGGTGATGATGGTGGTGATGATGATGATGATCCCGATGAAGTCCAGCTTGATGGTGGTGTTGATGGCGACGATCTTCCCTCTCCGGGAAGGAATTCCCCCGGCAGAAATCTGTCTGCCAGAGAGATCTTTCTCTCTCGGTGTTTTCCACCCTGCAGAGGCGGCGGAATCTTTCTGTGGTCGCTCCCCGAGTCTTAGGGTTTCAGGAGGATGATATACGCCAGAGGGGAGAGCCAGAGGTGGGCCAGGGCGGCCACACCACCTGCTGGCGCGACCCAGGGCTGCCCACGCCAGGGGGTGGTGTGGGCCCCTGTGGCCCATCTCCACTCCGTCTTCTGGCATCCTTAGTCTTCTAGAAAAATAGGATTTTCCATATATTTTCCTAGATTTTCTGATCTTCGCGAATTTTGCCTCCCAACAGCACCTTTTCCATCAGAATCCTGACTGTAGCGGTCCATGCTCCAAAAGTCATCAACCATGCAAAAACAGATGAAATAACATAAGTATCACCTCTCAATACGAAATATATCAATGAATAAAAGTGAATTAAGACATAGAATAGTGATGCAAAATGGACGTATCAACTCCCCCCAAGCTTAGACTTCACTTGTCCCCAAGCGAAACTAGGCTCAATAAACATGGCCTCAGGTTTATGGAGTGAAGAGTCGATAAAAGAATACGGACAAGAAGCATCACATTCATCAATACATAGATCATAATAGAAGACAAATCACTATTATATAACTTAACTTGCAATGAGTAAAGGAAACACAATAAAGATACATAAAGTGAATCATAATTGGTAATGGCAAACTTAGCTCTTGGTCGAAGAATAGTTGATAATTTGCTGGAGTTCACAAATAACTGGTTTTTCCATGATAGCTTTCAAAGTAGTAAACATCAAGATAAGAGCAATGTGCAAAACAAGGAACATAAGAAACATGATTGAATAAATCATCATATGAATGAATGAAACGCAACAACTCAAAATACTTGCTGAGATAGAAGGGAATAGGTTTACTGACTCAACTACAAAGTAAAAGAAAGGCCCTTCGCAGAGGGAAGCAGGGATTGCAAGTCTCATAAAGAGATCCCAAAAATTATGATACTTACTAGCTTTCAGCTCTCATTGCCCCTATCATAGGCATCTTTAGGTGATTAAGGTTAAAGTGATCAAATATGAGGATATGCATTGACAAGTTGTAAATTGAGAATCTCATGTCCCTTGAATACGAGGGTCGCTCCTCATGCTACTCAAGTTTAGTCACCGGTAAGTTCTTGTCATCGTAAGCATATGTGTATCATAGAGAACCGCCAATGGGGTACCCCTTCCCCGATGATACGGAAGAATCCCCATATCAAAATGACAAGGCAAGCAGACAACAAGTATCTCAGCAATCTTCTTATTTACCATGGGAATATGGTGCTTTTTTCTCTCTTTCCTCTTTTCATAATATCTCTTTTTTTCTCTTTTTCTCAATCTCTATCTCTTTTTTTATAAGAAGAATGCTTTATAGATACTCGTTATGGTTACGCTGCAGGTTTCCACCATGTCAGCATGGATTAGACCAGCTGCCCAGGCGTTTCTCTAACACATATGCATAACTCCATGGACTTACAAGATCCTCTTTCATTTCACACTGATGACATCCATAGACAAAAGAACATGATATCAACTTGGTACAAAGTACCAGTGCAATATTGAAAGCGTTCCCCATGACAGCATGGTTCTGCTAATTCTCAACTCACAAAGCGCAAGCATATACGCAACATAGGTGAGCACAATGGTTCAAGTTTATTAAATGCAAGAAAGTAAAGTGTGCCATCAAGTTTGTGAGAGATTTAATCACTAATTTTCACATAACAAGTTTAATTTGGGAGGTAGACAAAACAGGAATTTACTTGGAATAGCAATAATGCTACTAGGTAGGTATGGTGGACACAAATGGCAAAGGTTTTGGTTTTAAGGAGGTGGATGCACGAGAAGAATACCCTCTCAGTACAGGTTTTTTGGCTAGCAAGGATGGGTAGCAAGTACAAGAGTTGAAGGAAACAACCAAACATACAAGTGATAAAGACAAACATGCAATCTTCCTTGGAAGCACAAAATATCTTAACTAGAGAATACTAAACTTATGAGCAAATCAAGAAAGAAAGATCATGAAATTATTTTTCTTTAGAGTACTTTTACCTTTTTCATTCAACTCTCAAAAATAGCGTGCTACTGACCGAGCCAGGTTTGCCAAAACCAACTAAATTAACTCAATGATCCCAAAGTGATACCAATACTAACAACAAGATCAATCATATAACCATGAATTGAAAACTAATATAAGCTATGCAAAAGAGTGAATGATAGAACTTCTCATTAATATTCCATAACAGAAACTCACACCAAGGGATACACATCTAACGAGAGAGGGGACACTTCCATAATGCAAACCATCCTACATAATAACTTCTCTTATTCATGATATGACTCTACTAATAAGGTAAAAAGATAGAAGATAGTGATGTGATACCGTGGCACTCCCCCAAGCTTGGAACAAGCCAAGGGGATGCCAAACCTGATGATGAATTACTCCTTTGGTGGTGGTGGTATCCTCTCGATGAGCCTCTTGACCAATTTCCCCAAGTTCTCAATCTCGAAAGTGAGGTTACGAATCAGCTGTGAGTTTTGCTCAATGCGGCTCATGATCATTTCGTGTTGAGAATTCCAGCTCTTGCTATTCTTTCCCCACTCTTCCTCCTTGAAGTCTTCTTTTCCTGCATGGCTAGAACGAGGCAAATCCCAATTGGAGGGTAATTTCCCCTTGGGCATATTCTGGTATTGATGCTCATGGATAAGGGTATGGAAAGGATTCTTGGTGCGTGGAGGAAGTGACCTGGGATCTGAACGGTGATGAGGAGGTTTCCCTCCAATGGACGAATTTGCCACCACTCCAATGCTTGCAACGGTAGTGTCGGTGTGCTTTGCCTCCTCTTCACCTTCACTCTTTATCTCCTTCTCCTTCCCGGGGTCTTGGAGGTCTTCCTCCATAGGCTCCTTCCCTTTATCCTTGGCAGACACCATTGTGCTTCTAAACTTTCAAAGAGTATGTCCTGGCAGAAACACATCAAAATAAAAACATGGTGAAAACACGATATACGAACCTCGGGGGATCCGGGGGGGTTATATATTACGAAGTTTCCTATCAAAAGGAAGGTACTAGGAGAAAACGAGTCGGAGGCGGAGTCCGGGGTTGACTCACCACCTGGTGGCGCGGCCAGGGGTGGGCCCGCTCTACAGGGTGGTGTGAGCCACCCTGGCTCCGTTTCCGTCCCTTTTTTCGCTTCTTAGCTTTCCTTATTGACTAAAAACTGCAAAAACATAATTGGATTGTATTTTCGTGGAACTTTTCTTACTAGAACCGTTACCTATTTGAAAGTGGGCTCTGCAGGTTTCTGAATTTGGTATCTAGTAGATTCTTCTAGAATCACCACTTGAATATCATTGATATCTTCATCTTCATACACTTATTACTTGAGTCATAAAACCCTTCTCTTCCTTATTACACCATTATCTCCACTACCTGGAAATTTCTTTCACACAAAACGCCACACAGTTCTCATTAGCAACATTAGTATAAGTGAAGTGATAAAACCTTTTGAGTTCAACTTAAACTGAAAACCATCAAAACATAAGCTACTGTAGCAACTCCTTCCAAAAACCCAAAAAAAATTCAAAAAGGAAATCGATTAAAGAAGCAAATGCAAGAGTGGCAAAATCTGTCAAAACAGACCAGCAGGTAAAGATCAATTTTTTAGAAAACCTTCTGTTGCTCAAATCAAAAAGTGCAAAGCTAACGAAAGTTAAATAACAACCTGGGGCAGAAGCAAAAAAAATTACAGCTCAATCCGACATACAGAGATCTCTCACGAATTTTTATGGTGAAGCACAAAAATCTGTTTCGGGACAGCATCTTCCCAAAATCTTACTTCTCTCTCATTAGAAGTTGATCTTGACACAGAAACCAAACAAAACGGATAAGGAGAGGTTACTACCGAAGTAATAACTTCCAAGACTCAAATAAACACAAACAAACTAAAAGCAAAAACAAATTGGGTTGTCTCCCATAAAGCTCTTTTTTTATAGCCATTAAGATGGGCATGATAATTTTGAAGACGCTCACATAGGAATATGAATTGAAGCAAAAAGAGCATTAAGAAGCAAAAACACACACACATTTAAGTATAACCCACTTCCTATGCAAGGGAATTTTGTAAACAAACAAGTTGTTGAAACCAAAGGCAACTTGCATAAGAAGGCAAAAGAAGTGCAACATAAAAACTTTTAGCATAAAACGGGGAAACTTGATATTATTGAGATGCATAAGAACACTTTTCCCTCTTTCATAATAACTTTCAGTATGATGCATAAACTTAACAATATAACTATCACAAGGGCCATCATAGCAATGATCATTTATTCTAACAGAAAACACAGGAATACTAGCCCTCATAACACTACTTTGTGAAACAATATTAGAGGTATCCTTACAAAGGATAGAATGTTCCTTTATCTTAACTGGGAAAGACATTTTCTCAATGTAAGGTTTAGGTAAAACATGATTAGCAGTATAAACTTCAGTATTTCTTGCAGGAACACTCTTAGCAATATCTTTATAAGGTTCATGATACTTATTCCACTTCTTTTTAGGCACTTCAATATAGGAAGCAAAAGCCTTAATATAAGAAGCAATAGCTTGAGAGTCTAGACCATAAGCATTTTTAATATTATGAAAGTCATCAGTTCCCATAAAAGATTCAATGCATTCATAATCATAATTTATACCTGAGTTTCTACCTTTGCCATTCTCCCAAGATTCAGCATTGTCTTGAATACGGTCCAGAAGATCCCATTTAGCTTCTTCTTCCATGCGAGTGAATGATCCAGCACAAGAAGCATCCAATAAATCCTTGTCGTGTAGAGGGAGCCTTGCATAGAAGTTATTGATAATAATATTGTTGGGGAGCTCATGAATGGGATATTTGAGCATTAGTAACTTCAATCTCCCCCAAGCTTTGGCTGTACTCTATCCATCAAAAGGCCAAAAGTTGTATATTTGATTCCGATCTTTATGAATCTCACTAGGAGGATAAAAATTTGAATAAAAGAGAGGCACTATTTCCTCCCATTCCAGAGCTTGACCATTCTTCAGCAGCTTATACCATTCCTCAGCTCTTCCTTTTAGTGATAATGAGAATAACTTCTTCTTGACTTGATCTGTAGTAATACCTGCACACTTGAACAACCCGCATAATTCATGTATAAAAAGCAAATGATCACCGGGATGGACAGTTCCATCCCCAACATAGTAGTTATCCATAACACGATCAATAATTCTTGTAGGTATTTTGAGAACATCATTCTTAGCAGGTGGTGGCTTATCTACTACCTTAGCAGTGGTAGTAGCATTACCAAATAAGAAACTCAGCGAATTATCCATAACGAAAATAAAGTGACTAGCAAAAGTAAACAATACTCACAGTAGAAGTTTCCTTTATCAGTTCCACTCTCCAATAGCGCTTCACTCCCCGACAACGGCGCCAGAAAATAGTCTTGATGACCCACAAGTATAGGGGGTGTATCGCAGTATTTTCGATAAGTAAGAGTGTCGAACCCAACGAGGAGCAGAAGGTACTGGCTAGTGGTATGGATCAGGATTTTTCTGCAAATACTTAGCAAACGGATTTTTAGGGGTTTTTGATAAAGCAAGTAAACAAAGTACGAGTAAATAAAATACAGTAGAAATAAATGCAGCAAGTGGCCCAATCCTTTATGCAGCAAAGGACAAGCTGGTTGTATTACTTAAGATGACCAAACGTTCTCGAGGACACATGGGAAGACTGTCAAGTGCTTTCGCTTCATATAGTTGATTAATCTTCTTTAGCTTGCTAAGTGTTGTGTGGGTGAACCTGTGCTAATGTACCGACCTTCCTAGGACTAATACATACTTGTGATTATACCCCTTGCAAACATCCGTAAGTACAAGAAAGTAATTAAGGTAGAAACCTAACCATAGCTTTAAACTCTAAGACCCTTACGTCCCTTGTGCAATGGTTTCCTAACGGGGGTTCAGGTTTCTGTCACTTCGGCAACCCCTACGATTAGTAGCCAAATACACAATGCATTCCCCTAGCCCATATAGGTGAAGTGTCATGTAGTCGACGTTCACATGACACCACTAGAAGAAGTACACCACAACTTAAATATCAAACTATTGAATCTTTCTCAACACAACTCCACTACTAACAACATGACTTCTCCCATGTCCTTAGGAACAAAACGAACTACTCACAAGACAACATATGGATCATGATCAGAGATGGAATAATGATGTATAACAATCTGAACATAAACAATAATTCAATGGTTCACTCAATAGCATCAACTACAAAGAGTAATCAACACCGGGAAAGTTTCCCCTATGAACTATGGAAGATTCAACTCAATTGTTACAGCAATATAGAGATGGTGATGATGGTGCTGATGGTGATGATGGTGGTGATGATGATGATGATCCCGATGAAGTCCAGCTTGATGGTGGTGTTGATGGCGACGATCTTCCCTCTCTGGGAAGGAATTCCCCGTCGAATCATGCTGAGAGATCTTTCTCTCTCGGTGTTTTCCGCCTCGCAGAGGCGGTGGAATCTTTCTGTGGTTGCTCCCCGAGTCTTAGGGTTTCGGGAGGATGATATACGCCAGAGGGGAGAGCCAGAGGTGGGCCAGGGCGGCCACACCACCTGCTGGCGCGACCTAGGGCTTCCCGTGCCAGGGGTGGTGTGGGCCCCCTGTGGCCCATCTCCACTCCGTCTTCTGGCATCCTTGGTCTTCTGGAAAAATAGGATTTTACGTATATCTTCCCGGATTTTCTGATCTTCGCGAATTTTGCCTCCAAACAACACCTTTTCCATTAGAATCCTGACTGCAGCGGTCCATGCTCCAAAAGTCATCAACCATGCAAAAACAGATGAAATAACATAAGTATCACCTCTCAATACGAAATATATTAATAAATTATAGTGAATTAAGACATATAATAGTGATGCAAAATGGACGTATCAGGCAGCGGTGCGGCCCCGGGTGGGCTGGCCCCCGTGCGTGCCCGCGGCCTAGTGTAGCGAGTGGCCTGCAACAGCTGGCGGGGCGAGGTGGTGCGGAGGAAGCAAACCGGGCGGGCTGGCTCGATGCCCACTAGCGCCCGATGTTGCGCCTGCCCGGGTGGGCTTGCCCGGCTGTAGCCCGCATGTGGCAGCCCGTTAGCTGCCGCCCGCACGGTGCGGAGCACCCGTTGCTCTCCTGTCTGCCTAGGTTGGGTCAGATCCGTCCCAGCTCACCTGAGCTATTGTTTTTCTTTCCCTTTTTTAGGGTGGCTTCGTCATGGGCCAATTCCCTCCGGGGTTTTGGCCTAATGAGGAAGTTTCCCTATAAATTTTAATTTATATATTTATTTAGTACAAATTAATTCATAATTAATATATAATAAATGTATATTTACCCAAACACTTTTCAGTCCTTTTTTCCTTTCTCTTCCTCTGAACAACTTCAGATTCTTTTCAGAATGATTTTGGTTTCTCTCTTTCTCTATGATTCCTCCTTATAGAAGATCTCTAGATCATCGTACCCTTCAGTGTATTTCCCCGATAGCACGGGGAACATCATAGGCATGATCTCTATCAATGATCATTAGCGGGACCATGATGCCCATGATGACCTCTGTGCATGCCACGAAGACGATGTCATTCGAACCGTAAATGGCGCGTTCAATTCCCTTTGTTTCTTCGATACGACTTGTCCGAGATCTAATCATCAGTATTATATACCTTGTTCAATCATGTTGCCGACAAGTTCTGTTTCACTTGTTCTCGTGACAATCCATCCTCGTGACCTAGTCACATGTTGCAACATTATGGATGTAATCTCACCAAGTCGGTCATGTGTATCTTCCGTCACGTAGGTGAAAAAATCCCGATCTTGATAACATAGGCCTCAACTATTCCTCTGGAAAACCTGACATCCACCTTTATGGCCACCCAGTTATGGACATGATGGTTGATGTGATCCAAGCAGCCTTGAGAGATAGTGATTAATATGTGATACGTCCAAAACGTATCTACTTTCCTGAACATTTTTGCTATTGTTTCTCCTCTAAACTTGTGTGATTTGGATGTAACTAACACGGACTGACATTTTTTTCAGCAGAATTGCCTTGGTGTCTAGTTTCTGTGCAGAAAATCAACTATCAGGAAAAATCCCGGAAAATATGCAAAAAATCCTATTTCACCAGAAGACTCCCGGAGCCAGAATACGAGACGGAGTGGGGCTGGGCCCAGGCCACACCACCTGGCCACGCGGGCTAGGCCTAGCCGTGCTAGGGGGTGGTCTGGCTGCACCAGACACCCCCTCGGTCTCCCTCATCGCCTATAAGTTGCCTTCTGACCTAAAAACTCAGGGGGGTTCGACGTTTTTCCAGAAAGAGTTCCGCTCCGCCGCCACCACCAGATTCCATGATTCGGAACTAGAAACTCCGTTCTGGCACCCTGCCGGGACAGAGAATTGGAGGAGATCATCGCCATCATCATCACCATCGCTTCACCATCGACCATCCATGTTTCCCCCATCTATGAGTGAGTAATCCCCCGCTGTAGGCTATGGGGATGGTAGGGATTGTATGAGATCGTTCATGTAATGGCATCAGATTGTTAGGGCATGGTGCCTAGTATCTTCTATTAGTGCTTTTTGACTTTGTTGCGACTTGTTATGCTTAATGCTTGTCACTAGGTCCCGAGTACCATGATTCTAGATCTGAACTTGTTATTGATTCATTATGATAATATTGTTTATGGTCTTACCTGCAAGTTGTATACACACGTTGTTGTTCGGAACCAATGGCCCCGAAGTGACAGAAATCGGGATAACCGGAGGGAATGGCTTTGATGTGAGGATCACATCTGTTCATGGAGTGTTAATGCTTTGCTCCGGTGCTCTATTAAAAGGAGCACCTTAATTGCCAGTAGTTCTCTTGAGGCCCCGCTGCAAACGGGCTGGCAGGACAAAAGATGTTGTGCAAGTTCTCATTACGAGCATGTATGACTATATATGGCACGCATGCCTATGATTATCTAGTACTTGGATGCTTTATCTTATTTATCTGCAATTGCCCTATGTTCTGATTGCTATGTGAATTGTCTTGTCCATGCAATGCCTGTCCATCCATCCCTATACCTACCGCACTCTAATGCTAATGTTTACTGCTATTGTTACTACTGTATTTACTTTATTATTGCTACTACAAAACTGTTGCTACTGATAAACTGCTGTGAGCAAGATTTTTTCCAGGTGCAACTGAATTGACAACTCAGTTGTTAAGGCTTATAAATATTCTTTGGCTCCCCTTGTGTCGAATCAATAAATTGGGTTTCACTTCCCTCGAAAATACTGTGATACACCCCCTATTCTTGTGGGTCATCAAGACTATTTTCTTGTGCCGTTGCCGGGGAGCATAGCTTTATTTATCAAGTTCACTTGGATTCATTATTGTTTGCTGCCATCCATCCATCATGGGTAAGTCTCGTGATGGCAAGGTTCCTATTTTACCATCCACTACAAGAAGAGGTACGGTTCTGAACACCTCTGTTGCTCTTGATTCACCATCTGTTATGAGTAAGCTCATTACACCACCACACACACATGCTAGACACATTGCTACTACTGCTGAATCTGAAACTTATGATACTTATGCTGCTGCTTCTACTATGCTTGATAAGAGTGGTTCATTAGGTCCTTTCCTAGATGCTACAATTGCTAGAACTATAGCTGGAAATACTGAAACTCCTAATGAAGACACTACTACACCTATTAGTTCACCTGAGTCTAGTGAGAGTTATGATATTGAAGACGGTTATCTTGAGATGACCGATGAATTTATAAAAGAATGTAAAAACACCCATGATAGGAGCGCTGCTAAGAGTCTCCTTGAGAGGCGTACTATTAGACCCAAGTTATCTCCTGCTGGTAAGTTTGCTGCTTCACCAATAAACATTAAAGATAAAGATTATTACTTCTCTCTTGATCTATCTTACATAGCTATTGTTGAGAAAGAACCTTTTTGTGGGACTAAGAATGAAAGTGCGGTAGCACATATGCTTGAGCTTTCTACCATGAGTGGCTTGTTTTCTGATGATATTAAGATGCGTACTTACTTTGTTGCTAAGATTTTCCCCTTTTCACTGAAAGGAGAAGCTAAAAATTGGTTTAGTAATTTACCTCTTGGATCTATTGATAGCCCTGATTGCTTGATTAGTACTTTCCTGCATAAATATTTTCCTCCTAGTGCTAGACATGCTATTTTTCAGGAACTTTTTGATTTTAAACAGGGAGAAAAAGAGATATTGCCTGAATCATGGGCAAGGTTTTGTGCTTTGATTCATGCACAAGCTGGAAGTCCATTACCTAAGAATGAGCTTCTTGATATATTTTATAATGGACTAACTGAAGAATCTAGGACATACCTAGATAGTTGTGCTGATTGTGTTTTCAGGAATAGGACTCCCAAAGAAGCTGAGGAATTAATGGCTAAAATAAGCAAGAATTATGAAGACTAGACTCCTCCTGAACCAGCTATACCTGAAGTAATTATACCTGAACCAGCTATACCGGTGCCTATACCATTATCTAAGAAGAGGGGAGTTATTGAATTGAATGATGAAGTGATGGAGGAAGCTAAGAAATGTCTTAAGGAGAAGGGAACTAAAGCTACATATGTCAATAATTTACCTCCTATAGAAGAATTATGTAAGCCTATCCCTTATTCACCCACTATTGAGGTACACTCTCTCCAACACTTTGATGAAGGTGATATCCCTTACTCTAAACCTCCTGATCAATGCTTAGAAGAATTCGATATTTTTATTGTTAAACAAGATAATTTTAATAAAAGGGTGCAAAATCATCTAATGGAAAACACTAGAGCTATTGTTGAGTTAATAGATATTGTGGAAAGAACCTCTAATGATGTTAAAATGATTGTTAAACATTTTCAAATGGTTCAAACTCAAATAGATCAACTTATTAAAGTGCAAAAAGACTTGCTAGTTAATGCGGCCAAAGAAAGACATGCTTATGAAATTAGAACTAGAAGTAGTGCTGCTACCCAGGATCCTCTATATCCTGAGGGGCATCCCAAAAGAATTGAGCAGGATTCCCAACAAGCTAAAAATAGTGGTACTACTCGTAAGAAAAGAAAAAAACATAAAACTATTGTGGAACCCTCTAAACCTGCTAAAGATCCTAATAGTATATCTATCTCTGATGCTAAAACTGAAAGTGGTAATGAAGAAAATGATGTTCCTGATAAAGAAAAAGTTGAAGAACCTGAAAAGCACACTAAGAATACTAAATACACTAAAGAAGATTTTGTTGCTAAGAGACATGGTAGTGAAAGAGAGCCTTGGGTCCAAAAACCTATGCCTTTCCCTGATAAGAAACACAAGTCAAAGGAAGATGAACACTATAATAAGTTTTGTGAGTGGATGAAACCTTTATTCTTGCAGATTCCTTTGGCTGATGTTATTAAATTGCCTCCTTATTCAAAGTATATGAAGGATATTGTCTCGAATAAAAGGAAGATCCCTAATAAAGAAATTTCTACTTTGCTTGCTAATTATTCCTTTAATGGTAAGGTTCCTAAGAAACTTGGAGACCCAGGGATTCCAACTATCCCTTGCTCTATTAAGAATAGTTATGTTAGAACTGCTTTGTGTGATTTGGGAGCTGGAGTTAGTGTTATGCCTTTCTCTCTCTATAAGAGACTTCAATTGGAAAAATTAATACCAATTGATATATCTTTGCAAATGGCTGATAAATCTACAACTATTCCTGTTGGTATATGTGAGGATGTACCTGTTCAAGTGGCTCATAATTGCTTGATATTAACTGATTTTGTTGTGCTTGAAATGCCTGAAGATGATAATATGTCTATTATTCTTGGGAGACCTTTTCTTAATACTCCAGGAGCTTTATTAATTGTAATCAAGGAAAGGTGACTTTCCATGTTAATGATAAGGAACATACTGTCTATTTCCCCAAGAAGACTGATAGGACTTATGGTTTGAATTCAATTGAACATGTTGAGGGCATTCAAGTTGGAGAAATATATTGTCCCATACCAAGAGAAAAATTTGAAACTATTATGATTGGGACCATTGCTATCAAGGTTGAGGTAACATAATCATTAGTGAAATACAAAGTTTTGTTTCATATAAAATTGTTTTGGTAACAAGACCTGATCAACCTTGTTAACAAAAGGATTTCATTGAACAAAACAATGTTTTCACCATGATTATCTTCGCTTACTTCTATTCTATCCTTTTAGTTTTTGTTTTCGTTTACTTTTCTTCTCTGTTGTTAGTTGCTTGCATGTTAGAGTGTCTTAGAACTTCTGTAGTTCTAGCCTTGTTTTGCCATTGTATCATTCCAAAAAATCTTTTTCTATCAGAAAAGCATTCATCTATACCTGAAAATTGCCCAAAAATAAAGTGTCTCGAAAAATTCCAGAAAATTCATATTAAAATTTTACGTGAAAAAAGGGGCAGAGAAGTGCCTGGATGGTACCAGGGGGACCCACCAGGTAGGCACACCACCTGGTGGCACGGCCACCCCTGGGGCGCACCTGCCTATGGTGTAGGCCACCCCTGGCCCTCCACTCACTCTCTCACTTGGCACTTTCTTCTCTCTCTCGAGCAAACACCAGTTCATTGCTCAAAATCACGTTCTTGTTGTGCGTGCCCTTGATTTTTTGATCTCCTTGCTCAGCCCATCTTTTCTGCTGAAATTTGGAGCATTTGTCCTCCGATATGTGACTCCTCCGCTTGTCCAAGTAGATTTGTGTTTAGTGGTTTATATCTTGAGTATTTTGCTGCTGTAGGTGACAGATTATGAGAGCTTGTAAGCTTGTTTGATGCTTAGAGATATAGTTTTGACGCATGTTTAGGCCTCATACAAGTCCCTATGAGTAGTGCCCTTCATTATATTCACTTTGCAATCACTTGTTTAATAGATGTTTAAATTTCAGAATATCAAACATGAACAACCGTACCCTTGGAGAAATATTTGAGAGGGATGCACCTAGGAGGTTAAGGCCCTCAAGATCAGCCTCTCAGTTTAGGCCATCATACAACGAAGATCTTATTGCGCCTCGTATTGGTAATGAAGGAGATGATGGGGATGCTCACCCATCTACTTTTCCTTGTTTTACTTTCTTACAAGCTGCAGGGATTCTTGATGATTTCTTGCTACTGATTCAGAGGGTTGGTTTGACTGTATACATGCAAGATGAGAGTGAGCAATACGCTATGCTCACCAAGACTTTTGTTGAGAGCTTCGTGTTTTCTAACACGCCCTATCAGTCAACTGTCTCTTTCAAAATGTATAATCTGCCCTTTACCATGTCATTGGAAAGATTTTGTAGTATTGTAGGTGTAAGCATGACAGGGACCGTGAAGAATATTCAAGGGCGACCTGCTGATTTGCTAGAGCTCTACCGAGGGGTGACCAATGATGATGACCGCGTAGCTCAGCATGGAAAGATAAGAAACATCCAACTCCCTGCTCTTAGATACTTTGCATATTATCTTGCTACTAGCGTTCTCGGTAGGGAGAATATGAGTAATATCTCCAACTATCATTTAGCCTTCCTTGCTGCTGCGCTTAACAATGATACTCGGTACAACCTTGGCTCACTTATTTCTCGCCGCCTAGCTGCTAGGGGGCCTATCTATGGGGGCATAATCGCTTCACGTATGGTCAATGCATTAGAGCTTTCTGTGGATCCCAATGATACTATATTGGCACCACAAAGGCTTGACCTTGCTGCTATGAAAACACATCACTTTGTCACTGCTGATTCTGAGTTGGACAGTTTAGTATATAGGATGCTTTTTACTGACGGGGATGAGAGGGAGATCCCTTTGCCGCAATCTACCTTGTTCAGTGTTCATAGGAGGTCATGGTCGCGCTCCAAGGAGGAGGTGGACGAGCAGCTCCGCTTGCTGGGTTTCCACAGGCAGCACCAGGAGGATGTGCCCTCCTACGATTACACTGTGCATTACGGTGGGGCGTCCTCGAGATCGCACCAGGACGAGGGTACCTCCTCACCGTACTACAGAGGCACTCCATCTTGGCCATCTTGGGATTGATACCCACTTAGGCCAAAAGCCTAAGCTTGGGGGGAGGTACACCGACATCGCACTCATCTCCATATCATTTTGTGTCAGTACTTTGTATATTCATGTTTCGTTCTCTTTTTAGCTTTCGTTCTTTCTTTGCTTTTGCTTTCTAAAACACAAAAAGACCAAAAATATTTCTGTTGTTTCTCTTTGTTTTCCTCTTCTTCTTTTTTCCTTGGTTTCCTTTTTCCTTTTTGCTTTGTTTGAACTATTCAAAAAACCCAAAAAGATTTTGCTTTGCTTGTTCTTCCTTTTTGGTTCTTGTTTTAAAAATCAAAAACACCAAAAATATTTGTTGTTCTTCTTTGGTTTTGTGAGTTGTTGCAGGGGTTCAGCAGTCCTCAGTGGAATTTGGTTTCATATTATTATTATTCAAACCACACAAGTGAAGAGCAATAATGAGGATTAATGACAACTTGAGGTGTGGTAAGAGGCTGGTAATGAACTCTATTTGTTTTCATTTTTGTACATATACTCATCATAGTGGGCATGCTTAGTCTGTTCATGTAGGGTGTATGTTATTCATGGATGCTTAGTAGTTCTTGCTTTCATATGATTAGTTCCAGCTTTCTAATAGTTTGTAGCATGTCTTATGAATGTTTGCTTGCATTACTCTATTCATAACTTGGTATGACACCGTGGTATCCTCCTTTGAATGTTTCATTTGAATTGACTTAGCACATGCTCATGCATGCATATGACTGAAATAATCAGCTAAGCCTCGATGAATTATTTTGCCTTGAGGGTCTTGAATCACTTTCATGCCATGATTAGTCATGTTTTGTTGCAAGCATGATTATGACAACTATTGCCCTCTCGTTTGTCGCTCCCTTACTATTGCTAGCCTTCACTTACACTGAGTATTTTTTACTCATGTCTCCAACTACCTAAAACCAAATATTGCCAAAAGAGTCCACCATACCTACCTATTAGCATCATTTGCTATTTCCGTGCATATTCAATATGCCTTGTTTTCTTCCGAATAAAATGTTTGCTTGTTATGAGAAAGTTAGTTAGTAAAGCTCTCACGAACTTGATGGCACACTTTATTTCCTGCACTTAATAAACCTGAACCATTGTGACTGTCCATGAAAGTTATATGCTTGCAAATTATAGGTCGGGATTAGCGAACTGCTTATCACGGGGAACGCTTTCAACACCTGTAAATATATACCCAGTTGATACCATGCTCTTTTGTTTGCGGATGTTGTCGGTGTGAAATAAAAGGGGAGCTTGTAAGTCCATGGAGTTATGTATGTGTGTTAGAAAAACGCCTGGGCCACCGGTCTAATCCATGCTTTCATGGTGGAAACCTGCAGCATAACCATAATAAGTATCTATGAAGCATTCTTCTTATAAAAAAAGAGAGAGATAGCTATTGAGAAAAATAAAAAAAGAGATTTGAGAAAAGAGGAAAGAGGAAAGAGAGAAAAAAGCACCATTTTCCCATGGTAAATAAGAAGATTGCTGAGATACTCATTGTCTGCTTGCCTTGTCATTTTGATATGAGGATTCTTCCGTATCATCGGGCAAGGGGTACCCCGTTGGCGGTTCTCTATGATACGCACGTATTTATAATGACAAGAACTTACCAGTAACTAAAGTTGAGTAGCATGAGGAGCGGCCCTCGTACTCAAGGGACATGGGATTTCCAGTTTATAGTCTGTCAAGCATATAACTCAGATTGGACCTCACTTTCACCTTAACCATATTAAAGATGCTTATGATAGGGGCAATGAGAGCTCAAAGCTAATGAGTACCATACTTTCAGCATTTGGAAGCCTTTCAAACTATTCAAAACCTTTTTCATTTCCTTGTTGAGTCTCCATATATTCTATGAGCACCTTCTTGAGAGCATAGTTGTCATTCTTAGTGTAATGTGCTTGTCTCAAAACTTGATTATTTGTGTTATGACTTTGATGCTTGTATCTTTGATATCTTTACTTCTAGTCTTCACCTAAACTTTAGAGGTGCCTTGGCATTCACAATAAAAACGCAAGCGAGATACCACTCTATCATACCTTGTTATGAGCATTCTAATGTTGCTTTTGTTTATGCTTCATGCTACTTATTATTTTTGAGTTGGAATCTATTCATAGATTGCAATTCCTATTTAGTAAACTTAGTTGCATACTCCTTATTATGAATTATCTAAGTAGTTGATCACATGCTGAGAATATATACATCTTATGAAGCAAATGTGTTCGTGAAAGTTTCTTTTATCGCACTCAGTTTTCAACAGAATTGCTTGAGGACAAGCAATAAGCTAAGATTGGGGGGAGTTGATACGTCCAAAACGTATCTACTTTCCCGACCATTTTTGCTATTGTTTCTCCTCTAAACTTGTGTGATTTGGATGTAACTAACATGGACTGATGCTGTTTTCGGCAGAATTGCCTTGGTGTCTAGTTTCTGTGCAGAAAATCAACTATCAGGAAAAATCCCAAAAAATATGCCAAAAATCCTATTTCACCAGAAGACTCCCGGAGCCAGAATACGAGACGGAGTGGGGCTGGGCCCAGGCCACACCACCTGGCTGCGCGGGCTAGGCTTGGCCGCGCCAGGGGGTGGTCTGGCCGCCCTAGACACCCCCTCGGTCTCCCTCTTCGCCTATAAGTTGCCTTCTGACCTAAAAACTCAGGGGGTTCGACGTTTTTCCAAAAAGAGTTCCGCTCCGCCGTCACGACCAGATTCCACGATTCGGAACCAGAAACTCCGTTCTGGCACCCTGCCGAGACGGGGAATTGGAGGAGATCATCGCCATCATCATCACCATCGCTTCTCCATCGATCATCCATGTTTCCCCCATCTATGAGTGAGTAATCCCCCGCTGTAGGCTATGGGGATGGTACGGATTGGATGAGATCATTCATGTAATGGCATCATATTGTTAGGGCATGGTGCCTAGTATCTTCTATTAGTGCTTTTTGACTTTGTTGCGACTTGTTATGCTTAATGCTTGTCACTAGGGCCCAAGTGCCATGATTTCATATCTGAACTTGTTATTGATTCATTATGATAGTATTGTTTATGGTCTTACCTGCAAGTTGTATACACACGTTGTTGTCCGGAACCAATGGCCCCGAAGTGACCGAAATCGGGATAACCGGAGGGAATGGCTTTGATGTGAGGATCACATGTGTTCATGGAGTGTTAATGCTTTGCTCTGGTGCTCTATTAAAAGGAGCACCTTAATTTCCAGTAGTTCCCTTGAGGCCCCGCTAGAAACAGGCTAGCAGGACAAAAGATGTTGTGCAAGTTCTCATTGCGAGCACGTATGACTATATATGGAACGCATGCCTATGATTATCTAGTACTTGGATGCTTTATCTTATTTATCTGCAATTTCCCTATGTTCTGATTGCTATGTGAATTGTCGTGTCCATGCAATGCCCGTCCATCCATCCCTATGCCTACCGCACTCGAATCCTACTCTTTACTACTATTGTTACTACTGTCTTTACTTTACTACTGCTGTTACTTTACTATTGCTACTACAAAACTGTTGCTACTGATAAACTGCTGTGAGCAAGATTGTTTTCAGGTGCAGCTGAATTGACAACTCAGTTGTTAAGGCTTATAAATATTCTTTGGATCCCCTTGTATCGAATCAATAAATTGGGTTTCACTTCCCTCGAAAATACTGTGATACACCCCCTATACTTTTGGGTCATCAATATGATCTCACGGTCTAAGGAGAACGAGACTACACTTTAACTATTGCAATGATGAACCTAGTGACTTGATCGTGCTGCAATAACTATCTTTGGGAAATGTCCATCATATCATATATGACTCCGTTGTTAATTGGCATAAATGCTCCATGATCTGGAAACCTTGATCATCGGTTGTCAAATGAACTAGTATAAATAGAGGCTACTAGGGACTTAGTATGTTTCATACCACACCTGCATCAATGTTTTCGCTTGATATAGTTATAGCACAATATGAAACTATTATGAACTAAGTGAGATATGATAATAAAATCCATTTAATATTTGCCTCTTGGTCATATCTCCTTCATTCACATCCTGCTACTTCATCTTTGTTGGTTCATACTGAGCTAGACTTGTATTTAGAAGATCCAACTTTGCCAAGAAAAAATGATTTTGATATCATCAATGTTGGGGATATACTTTTAGGGTATACCCACGATGAATCACTAACTAGGGTGGCCCACTTTTGGGTTACAGCTATGATCCACGGGCGACCCAGTTAGAGAGAGAAGATGGAAGCCCATCTGGCTACAATAAGGACTAGAAGACTTACCGACTTAGGACTTTAGATAGACTTGTACTCCAAGTTGTACCTTTGTACCGACTTTGTATCATAGTCAGATAAGACTCTCCTATAAACCCTAGGTCAGATGACTATATAAGACATCCTAGGGATCAGCCTATAGCACATAATAACCAAAATCACCAACCTCAATTCGCACAGGCGAAACCAACCCATGTAATCTGTTGTACTTCCAGCTCTGCTGATATACTGGATTTCTAGCAGGAGTAGGATCCATCCACTGCAGTCGGATCTGAACCTAGGTAACCTTGTGTGCTCACTGGCCCGGACAACCATACATCTCACATGTAACACCCCAGCATTTAGGAACCAACGAAGGGTAGAAATAAGAATCTGTGCATGTGCATGCATTCATCTGTAAAATCCGGGTAAATTTTTCACCAAACAAAAACCTAAAGAGATCAGAGTTTCTTTCACTAACAATAGGTAGGAATAGCTCTTTTTGGTGATTGCTATAAAATTTTGACATTACCTTTAGGAATTAATGAATTTTGGGGGGAAATTGTTTGAATTCAAATTTGAAATTTAAATCATTTGGAAAATATTTGGAAAATAGAAGTGAATAATATTACATTGTTTTCCAAAATGATTAGTAATATTGCTTGATTATATTAAAGTTATATTGAACCATAATAGGAATTTAAGACAAGGAAATTCAAATAAGAAATGAATTCTTATTTCTTTTCTTTATTCCATAAGAATATTACAAATTGAGATAAATACACCAAAACAGAATATTACAAGGAATAGAATTTAATGAAATAAAAGTTTATTAACTTATAAGAATATCTTTACAAGATTCTTTACAAAAGGATAAGAAGAAGATTACAATGAAAATCTATACTACCTATCTATTCCTATACTACATCTTGAGCATCCAGATCTTGTTCCTGCAAAATAAGATAAACCACTCAAATAGAAATAAAAGGTTAGTTGATTATTTTTACTCTCAATGGTGAACAGTGAAGTGCACCGTTCATATTACCTCATTGAGTAGTTAAAGGGGGCAAATTTCATCAATGTATGGTATCTGTTCTTTTCAAGTAAATAGCTTCAGTACCACATCATAAGCCAAGTAGAGAGGGGCAAGTTTCACCAGGACAGTAACCAGTAAAAGGATAGGAAGTGAAAGTCAATTCACTTGATTTGATCCACAAACAGCCAAGTAGCAAGGCAGCTTAGTCATCTAACTGCATGTTGTGTGCTGTCGACATAGCAACAACAGTCCAAGCAGTCAAAAAGGAACACTCAGCCGTGGCACAACTACTAGTGATCACATTCTATCCCCACCTTCTCAAGAACACACCAAGAACTCATTGAGCTTGCCAAATTCCTAACAAATCCACTAAATATCTTACCAAATCAACCATCAAATCACCACAGAATGGTGACATAAGGAGGGGGTGGTGCAGGAGGATAGCAAGGACAAGTACAAGGTCACAGGAGCAAGGAGGATCAGAACCAGAACCTGGGGTGTGCAAAATAGGCTCCAGGAAGTGATCAAGTCACCAAGATCAAGCCAGCAAAACCAAGCAACACCACAACATCACCAACAAGCAAGTTGTGTGGTGAGTTTATACAAAAGCATCACATGTTAAATCTTATATAAGCATGTATTGCTTCATATGAGATCTTCTTAGAAAAACACCCAAGTGGGGTGTATCCATCATAGAAGAAATAAAATAAAGCCCGAACAACCAATCTTTGCAAGCCACACCAAGATCTTAGCCTGTGCATCACTGATCTTGGATAACAAGGAATGTTTTTACATCCACATAGACATCATCCTTAAGTGAGGATTTCTGGGCACATCCAATGGATGGTAGCACCTCAGAAGTTATTATAGCTTCAGGATCCAACTTAAACAGTAGGGGTCTCTCATATTAACCTTACCAAGGACTATCAAATTGATTTCCCAAAGCACTGTAGGAATGATATCTTGAGGGTATCCATCCAAGGTCATTTAAGAAGAGAACTAGCAGGTGAAAATAGCTATTTTTCCATAGCATTGCCTTAGACCAGCATCACAGGCTTGGTAAAATTAATGAGTACCATAGGCTAATTTATCCAATAGAGTTTTTCAACTCTCAGACACTCTAGAATACAAATAGAAAATAGCCCAATATCAGGATAAAGCTTGTGTACCATTCAAATGAAGGTTTCACAATGATTCATCCTAACCAAGCACATTCTACCCAGGGATTTCATAATCCAATTCTTTAAAAAAGATACTCAATCATCTTCCTAATATAGTACTTAGGAATCATTCTGCTTTACATAAGAAGCCATCAACAAGAATGCATCAGTAATATTTGAACAGGAAGCCAACTACATGTTCCAGTATGGGAACAAATCCACTCTCGGCATAGATCAGAGTTCCAACATTCAAAGTTTACAAGTGATAATAATCCAACATTACAGAAGAATGCATTTAACAGATCCACTATCATCAAAATTCAAAGTCCACCAATATGCAGTAATTCTGCATAGACTAATCACCACCAATTACCCTAAATCGTTCATTACCTCAGTAATCACAACACTAGTGGGGCAAATCCCAACATAGGGGATGAACCCTAATTAGGGATTCCTCACCATAGGCAGCCACAGAGTTGCAAGGGAGGACTAGAGGGGGAGAGAGGTAGACTTACCCAAAGTCCTCACTGAAGATTAGAAGAGGAGAATCACAGCGGCATGGCGTCACGAGGAGCACCCAAAGGGCGCAACCCGTCTTGAAACCATGAGGCGATGTACAGCCACACGAGCAGCAGCGGCGGCACCATAGGGCCACCAAAGTTTTGGCACAACATCGCAGGGGAGGCGGAACACCACATCACTAGCAACCACCAAACCCTAGAGTTCGGGGTGGAGGCGTCCTAGCCAGAAGAAGCGCCCAATAACAAATCGAACTGGACCAATCGATGGAGCGGCACACTCTACACCATTGTGCACTAGGGCGGCTGCCGGAGAGGCCTGGGGAGGCCGAAGTCGCGCAACAGCGGTGTCGATAGCACATCATCTCAGCGGGGGTGCGAGAGAGAAAGGGGAGCACGAGAGAGAGAGAGAGAGAGAGATAGAGAGAGAGAGAGAGAGGGGAGCGACTAATACTGGGCCACTCGATCCGAAAGGGTTTGACCAGCCCAGGTGGTCCAAGTTAGGGCTAGGCCAGTGCTGACTCGTGTAATAACAAGCTCGTTGGGGAACCCCAAGAGGAAGGTATGATGAGCACAACAGTAAGTTTCCCTCAGTTATGAAACCAAGGTTATCGAACCAGTAGGAGCAAAGAAACACCTCCAAGGTGTTGTTGCCAACTTGGAATCCTGCACAACACAACCACAGAACTTTGCCCCCAACTTACAGTGAGGTTGTCAATCTCACCGGTTTTGCTGAAAACAAAGGATTAAACATATTGTGTGGAAGAAAGTAAAAGGTTGCAGAAAGTAAAGTAAGCGAAGCGATGCAGTTGTAGATTAATGATAAAAGAAAGGACCGGGGTCCATAGTTCACTAGTGGTGGCTCTCCTTAAGATAGATGACATGTTGGGTGAACAAATTACAGCGGGGCAATTGACAAACATCGAGAAAGCATACATGCATATACTAATCATCTTGACTCTTTTGAGATTTGATTGGGCATTAAAACATTATACATAGACCGTAATCCAACTGCATCTATGACTAATAATCCACCTTCAGGTTATCATCCGAACCCCCTCCAGTATTAAGTTGCAAGCAACAGATAATTGCATTACGCATTGCATGTAAAGTAAACAATACGATTGTTCTATGAACAAAGGATTGCTGTTTTCTCCCTA
Source organism: Avena insularis (assembly GCA_023614405.1). Classification (NCBI taxonomy): domain Eukaryota; kingdom Viridiplantae; phylum Streptophyta; class Magnoliopsida; order Poales; family Poaceae; genus Avena; species Avena insularis. Next base: position 207,355,756 of record CM042694.1, read on the forward strand.
GTAGCAATAGCACATCTAGTACCTTAGAGATTTCTGTCACTTCCCCAGTTTACTAGAGGCATGAACCCACTATCGAGCATAAATACTAACTCTTGGAGTTGCTAGCATCTACTTGGCCAAGATAGCTACTAACAACGGAAAGCAGGCAAGATCAGAAATAACAAAGACATGATAGAATCAATAATCAATCTGAAATAGCATCTCAATATCCATCGGATCCCCGCAAACACAACATGTAGGATTACAAATAGATGATCTTGATCATGAACGGAACTCACAAGATCTAAACATGATAGCACAAAGGAGAAGAACCAGCCATCTAGCTACTACATGGACTCGTAGTCCAAGGATGAACTACTCACGCATCACACCGGAGGCTTGCATGGTGATGAAGAAGGCCTCCAGGGTGAATTCTCCCCTCCGGCAGGGTGCCGAGAAGATCTTCAGATCCCTCCTGATCTAGGGATGGAGATGACGGTGGCTAGAGACTCTTTCGTGGAATTTTGATCGGGTACTTAGGGTTTCTGTATCGGAGGCATCTTATAGGAGAAAGGGGAGGCCAAGGGGGTGCCCTAGGTGGCCGCACCACCCCCTGGCGCGGGACTGGCCTGGCCGCGTGGCTAGGTGTTGTGGCTGCCCCCTGGCCCCTCTCCGTCTCGTATTCTGGCTCTGTGTCCCCCTCGGTGAAAACCTGACTTTGGCTTTTGCCCCTCCAATTCCGAGAATATTCATTTTCTGACTTTCCTGGAACCAAAAATAGCAGAAAATAGGCAACTGGCATTATGGCATCTTGTTAATAGGTTAGTCCAAGAAAGTGTATAAAAAGTACTCCGAAGTGTGGAAAAAACATAAGAAAGTAGATAAAACCAAGCATGGAACATCAAAAATTATGGATACGTTAGCAACGTATCAACATCCCCAAGCTTAACTCCTGCTCGTCCTCGAGTAGGTAAGTGATAAAAAGAAAGAATAATTTTTGAGGTGACATGCACCATCATAAACTTGATCAAAGTATTTGTAAAACATTGATAGCTGGGATCATAGTACTTCAACATAAGATGAAACATAAAGTTCTAACAATAAGACATAGCAACTATGTTGCAACATGAAAAGGCACAAACAAAAGATTCATGAATAACAATGCTTTGCAAGATGTTGGTTTGTTTCACATAAAGAAAACATAGCATAGTGGCATTTAGCTTGTCCCTCATAGAGTAGCAAACATAGATGCATAGGACACCTTCAAAGTTCATAAGAGTGACTAGATACAAATAGTTTAAGAACAAGCAATATCAAAATTATGCATCAATCAACAAGTCTTGGGACAATGCACATAGAACTAAGAATGGCCACTATGCTCTCTCAATAGGTGCATAAAGACAGAAGGTGGAGACTCAACATAAAAGTAAAAGAAAGGCCTTCATAGAAGGAAGTAGGGATTCAAGTCTCATAAAGAGCTTCCAAAAATTATGGTACTTATTAGCTTTTAGCTCTCATTGCCCCTATCATAAGCATCTTGAAGTGATTAAGGTTAAAGTGAACAAACTATGGAGTATATGCTTGACAAAGTATAAGTTGGAAATCTCATGTCCCTTGAATACGAGGGTCGCTCCTCACGCTACTCAAGTTTAGTTACCGGTAAGTTCTTGTCATAGTAAGTACATGTGTATCATAGAGAACCGCCAACGGGGTACCCCTTGCCCGATGATACGGAAGAATCCCCATATCAAAATGACAAGGCAAGTAGACAACAAGCATCTCAGCAATCTTCTTATTTACCATGGGAAAATGGTGCTTTTTTCTATCTTTCCTCTTTTCTCATATCTCTCTTTTTTCTTTTTCTCTTTTTTCTCAATATCTGAATATTTTTTCATAAGAAGAATGCTTCATAGACACCTCATTATGGTTACGCTGCAGGTTTCCACCATGACAGCATGGATTAGACTGGTGGCCCAGTCGTTTCTCTAACACACATACATAACTCCATGGACTTACAAGCTCCCATTTCATTTCACACAGACGGCATCCATAGACAAAAGAGCATGATATCAACTAGGTACAAAGTACAAGTGCAATGTTGAAAGCGTTCCCCATGACAACATGGTTCTGCTAATCCCCAACAAACAAGTGCAAGCATATACAATATAGACCACACGATGGTTCTAGTTTATTAAAGGCAAGAAAAGTAAAGTGTGCCATCAAGTTCATGAGAGCTTTAATCACTAGTTTTCTCATAACAAGTTTAATTCGGAAGGTAGATAAAAACATGAATATACTTGGAATAGCAAATTCTAATAGGTAGGTATGGTGGACTCTTTAGAATAACTTGGTTTTAAGAGTTGGATGCATGAGTGGAACTCATACTTGGTTATGGAGGCTAGCAAAAGACCGGGAGCGACCGACTAAGAGAGCAATAATGACCATAATCATGCAGAGCAACAAAACATCATTAATCAAAGCATAAAGTGATATTACAAGTCGAAAACTAAAGGATCATAAAGGTTATGGTGACTTGGGATAGCCATAACATGGTGTGAGCATGCGCCAAGTCAACCCAAATAAAGCATCAAACGAGAATACCACAATACTATGCTTTAATATGCTAAAACAACGCATGATTCTTCCAAGGCACATTAAGCAATCTCAATTGTTTATACCATGTCATGCTACAGCAAAGATAACTAAGCATAAAGCCAAAACAGTATCAAGCCTGGCATGACAAAGAATAGGCCATAGCCAAAAACAAGCTCCTTTTACCACTTAATCATGAACTTTTCCTACTCTTTTCCAATCCAAACCAAACTATTTGAAAACTAATGTATGAAAGAGGGGGTTCAACCAATTTATTCAGCAAACTAAGAAAACCAAGAAAATGAATGCCAAAACAAAAACGAAAAAGAAGACGCTCCAAGAACAACACAGCTGTGCATGAAACAATAAAAATGAAGTGTTTGGAAGAAACCTGGGATTTTTATTGATGAAGAAGGGGATGCCTTGGGCATCCCCAAGATTTGACGCTTGTACCTCTTGAATATTTCTTGGGGTGACACAGGGTGGCATCCCCAAGCTTGAGCTTTAGTCCATTCTTCATCTCATTACATTATTCTCTCCATACACCTGAAATTTTTTCCTTCATACAAAACTTCACACAATATTTATTAGCAACATTAGTGCACTCAAGATAATAAGTCTTTAGGTTCAGTTTCAACACCAATAAACTTCCATTAAAACACAAGCTACTGTAGCACTTCCCTCAAAAATCTCAATTCCCCAAAAGAACTCAAAAAGGAACCAACAAGAAGCAAATGCAAATAATGGCAGAAATCTGTCAAAACAGACCAGCAGGAAAAACCAATTTTTTCGAAGACCTTCTGGTGCTAAAATCAAAAAGTGTTGAACTAACGAAAGTTAGATAACAAACTGGGGCAGAAGCACAAAAATTCACGCCTCAAAACGACGTACATAGATTTTACACGAATTTTTATGGTGAAGCACAAAAATCTGTTTCGGGATAGCAACTTTCCCAATCATTACTTCTCTCTCATTAGAGGTTACTCTTGGCACAAAAAGCAAATAAAAATGATAAGGAGCGGTTATTACAGAGGTAATAACTTCCAAGACTCATCTAAACCTTTTGGGTTATCTCCCAATAAGTACTTTTCTTTAACGCCTTTAAGTTAGGCATAAGAAGCAAGAAAAAGAATCCAGTGTTCTCCAATGAACAAGCATTAAAACCAAATTTCTTGCCCTTACCTCTCTTACTTTTATTCTTGACCTTGGGGAACATATGATTGTTTGGTGGAGAAGCAAAGTGCATGGTGCCCTTTTCCACATCTATTATTGCTCCAAGGAGTTTCAATAGGGATATTCCAAGTGTAATTTGTCTTTTTCCTACACATTCAATAACAAGATAATCAGTAGAAACCATTTTCCCTAGGATCTTTGTAAACACTCCTTTAGCTACTCCAATGGGTAACATTGTGGCATTATTAGCAAGAAATATTTCTTCTCCTCCTTCAGAAAGCCCCCAAAGATTCAAAGATTCATAGATATCTTTGGGCATAAGACAAAATTCAGACATGATATCACAGCGAGCATGAAATGTTTCATTATTTATAACAATCTTTACTGTGGGGAGCCATTTTGAGGGTTCAGAATTTATTGGAACATACTCATGATGCTCTCTAAGTGTATTATACCAATCCATTAAACTAGTAGTGTGGGTCTCAAGTGTGTTCAATCTAGCAAATATGTTTATAAAGGAAGAATCAGATTTGCTAGGAAAGTTGTAAGTAAAGACCAACTTCTTTATGGCATTAACAACATCATCCTCATTGCATTGGAGGAAATATCCTCCCACTATAGCATCCAAAACATATCTATAGCAAAGAGTAATTCCAAGGTAAAAACTGCTAAGAAATAAGCTTTGAGTCATTTTAGGTTCGGTTTTTCATGTAGATCAGAGATTCTAGACCAAGATTCTTTAAAACTCTCTTAAATTCCTTGTTTAAAAGTGAAAATCATTTCCTCAGGTGACATAGTGATTGGAGAAAAGCTAGACATAATGGCAACTTAAGATAGGAACTAAATTTTTTTGTGTGTTTTTAATAAAGAAAGGAAATTAGAACAACTAATTTTTTTGTGTTTTTGATAAAGAAACAAGCAAACAAAGCAAAAATAAACTAAGCAAAACAAATAAAACAAAGTAAAGAGATTGGTTATGAGGGACTCCCCTTGTGAAGATGTCCTTGACTCCCCAGCAACGGCGCCAGAAAAATACTTGCTGACTCGTGTAATAACGAGCTCGTTGGGGAACCCCAAGAGGAAGGTATGATGAGCACAACAGTAAGTTTCCCTCAGTTATGAAACCAAGGTTATCGAACCAGTAGGAGAAAGGAAACACCTCCAAGGTGTTGTTGCTAACTTGGAATCCTGCACAACACAACCACAGAACTTTGCCCCCAACTTACAGTGAGGTTGTCAATCTCACTGGTTTTGCTGAAAACAAAGGATTAAATGTATTGTGTGGAAGAAAGTAAAAGCTTGCAGAAAGTAAATAGAAAGCAGTAAACAGTTGTAGATTGATGATAAAAGAAAGGACCGAGGTCCATAGTTCACTAGTGATGGCTCTCCTTAAGATAGATGACATGTTGGGTGAACAAATTACAGCGGGGCAATTGACAAACATCGATAAAGCATACATGCATATACTAATCATCTTGACTCTTTTGAGATTTGATTGGGCATTACAACATTATACATAGACCGTAATCCAACTGCATCTATGACTAATAATCCACCTTCAGGTTATCATCCGAACCCCCTCCAGTATTAAGTTGCACGCAATAGATAATTGCATTACGCATTGCGTGTAAAGTAAACAATACGATTGTTCTATGAACAAAGGATTGTTTTTTTCTCCATAGTAGGAACAACACATCTAGTACCCTAGAGATTTCTGTCACTTCCCTAGATTACTAGAGGCATGAACCCACTATCGAGCATAAATACTAACTCTTGGAATTGCTAGCATCTACTTGGCCAAGATAGCTACTAACAACGGAAAGCATGCAAGATCACAAATAACAAAGACATGATAGAATCAATAATCAATCTGAAATAGCATCTCAATATCCATCGGATCCCCGCAAACACAACATGTAGGATTAGAAATAGATAATCTTGATCATGAACGGAGCTCACAAGATCTAAACATGATAGCACAAAGGAGAAGAACTAGCCATCTAGCTACTACATGGACCCGTAGTCCAAGGATGAACTACTCATGCATCACACCGGAGGCTTGCATGGTGATGAAGAAGGCCTCCAGGGTGAATTCTCCCCTCCGGCAGGGTGCTGAGAAGAGCTTCAGATCCTTCCTGATCTAGGGATGGAGATGACGACGGCTACAGACTCTTTTGTGGAATTTTGATCGGGTACTTAGGGTTTCTATATCGGAGGCATCTTATAGGCGAAAGGGGAGGCCGAGGGGGTGCCCTGGGTGGCCGCACCACCCCCTGGCGTGGGTTAGGCCTGGCCATGTGGCCAGGTGGTGTGACCGCCACCTGGCCCCTCTCTGTCTCGTATTCTGGCTCTGTGTCCCCCTCGGTGAAAAACTGACTTTGGCTTTTGTCCCGTCCAATTCCAAGAATATTCATTTTCTGACTTTCCTAGAACCAAAAACAGCAGAAAAGAGGCAACTGGCACTGTGGCATCTTGTTAGTAGGTTAGTCAAAGAAAGTGTATAAAAAGTACTCCAAAGTGTGGACAAAACATAAGAAAGTAGATAAAACCAAGCATGGAACATCAAAAATTATGGATACGTTAGCATCGTATCAGCCAGCCCAATTTGCTAGGTCCAGATGTTTAAAAGAAAAGTCTAAGTAATTTATCAAAAGACCAAAATACCCCTAGGCCTTCAAAGGTTCTAAGAAATAAAATAAAAATCCTAAAAATATAAATAAAATACCAATGAACTCACAAAAGTGTCCTCTATTCAAGAAAAAATAATAAATAGAATTTTAGGTAATTAAATTTAGGACTGTTATTATTGATTTGTATACTCCTTTTGGAATTTTATAAAAATATACAAAACACTTAAAATTAAATAAAATTCATTTTTAAGATCCTAAAAGGGAGTACTATTATAGAAAAATACTAGTTTGTATTTTTGAAAAGTAAATCAAGTGTGATAAAAATAAAGTCTTATTTCCTTAAAGGAATTTTAGTTAAACAATTAAAATTGTTAAAAATTAAATAAAGTCATTTTTAAACTCTTAGAATAATACTAGTTATCTTAGTAATACTAAATATAAGAATTATATGAATTTAATTGTTCTTGAATAATACTTTTCTTTTATTAATTAAAAGAAACATAAAACCTTTATAAGGTGGGTACAACACGCAAAGAATGAAGATAATAAATCATTGCATGATATTACTATGCATTGCATATTGCTTCTTTAAATATTGTCCTTACTGGGCATTAATGGTCTTCTGTAGAAACCGGAGCTCAAGGTCAAGTGGAAGTATCCGACTTCACTACCTTGTTGTCACAAGGCAAGTTCATCACTTGCTCATGTCCTTTGAAGAGTCTTTATGAAAGTATTTGAAAATTGTGTGTTATCACCTATGTTCTAAAGAGACTCAAAGTTAAGTATTTTCCCAAACAAATGAAATGCTATTATCATCCTAAGTGATGATAGATACTATGAATGACAATAGAATCTAGGATTCCGATTGCCGAACAGTTAGGACTTAACAACCCCTGGCATCAGTGATTCTAGCACTGTATAATACGCGTTAACCATAATATTTGGAATGAGACGAAGAAGTCAGCTGGATCTTCTTCCTTTCGCATGGATGGATGACCTTATCGTGAAGCTGCAGATTTCTCGTGGAGAATCCATCACATGGGTGGGAACCCTTATGTCCCCGCGATATTGGTGTCTAGATTATCTTGAGAGGCTGCCAGTGGTTTAGCTGGACCTTTAAGGGAGCTTGCCAGGGCATAACCGTCTCATAGAGTCTTCAGGTGACTACTAGAGTTATAGCCGGTCCTATATGGGGCTTGACAAAGGTGGGGTATGTCCTGGAGGGTCGTGTCTTCATGCGAGGTCGCGAAGAAGGGCAACGATTGGCTTGGATCATCTACTGGGCCCCACATCAAGGAATTGTGGACAGGAAAGTACGCTCGGTTGTGCAACAAGGATTTGGTCTCTTATGGGTAAAGCAACACACCTCTGCAAAGTGTAAGAACTGTAACTTGTTACTCCCTATTCCGGAAGGAGTTACGAACGCGGCAGGAAAGGAACTCCATGAAGTTCTGGTCAACCTATGAAGGCTGATGGGCATAGTTTTTGATAATAAAATCGATCTTTGAAGAAATGTTTACAAAAATTGCATAGTGCCAAGGAATTATAGTCTGAGGTGGTAGTTAGAGCATCAAACTTCCCACCTTGCATATAGTGAACTTGCTGGGTAACGTTGTTACTCACTCTTTCCTTTGAACCCCTTCCTAGACTTTGAGGAACAGAAGGATGACCAGGTGTATGCTCCTGAAGTCCAGAGCGACGTCTACTATGAAGAGTCGTACCTGTCCGGTGGAATCGAAGGGGTGGACTACGGGATACACTATGGAGCTAAAGACAACAAATCAGAGTAGTTGTCAGGATGGAATGTAGTTACCTAGGTTGAGCCGAGCAACATGAACCCTATAGAATAAGCTGTTGAGCTCACGTCTTTCTTATCGTTGTGTCTTTCATTCTTCCGTTAAACTTATGAAACAAGTGATATGGTTTGTAAGTTTGAATCACTTGAAGTCTCGAACTTTTGGTATTGTAATAATAATGAAGTGTGTATGTTTGTAATCTAGACCCACAATATTTCTGTTGTACCACTCTGAGGGATGTGATATTTACGGGATGGTGTTCTGTGGATGTCATATCAACGACTATAGTGTACTACACATGCAGTGGTATGCTGGGTCACCGCATCACACCCCACCTTTTCCCATGCCTTGTGGACCCCCTAATGGCGTACTTATCTTCAATCCAACAACAGTTGGCGCCCACCACGTGGCAGGTGACCTTCGGATATGCATTCTGGGCAGAATCTGTGCGTGCAGGAATTGACAAAACAATCGTTGTTGGTTGTGTCCTCTATGCTAGTGATGTACCTATCATCCTCATCGACGAGACCTTCCGTCTAGGGAGGCCATGACGAGCTACACCATCCTGCCAATCGGCGAGATCGATATCTACCTTGGCTTTGCTGAACCTGCCCAACCCACCCTAGGGGTGATGATAGAGGTAGAAGAAACTTCTAAATCCACTTTGTCCACAGAGGCGGCAGAGTTCCGAATCTCAAAAAACCATAAACCCACCCTACCCGCCCTTCAGGCGGAGATCGTGGAGAAAGAGAAGGTCGAATCTGAAGAATATCTCCCTTTGGAGGTCGAATCTCAGGAAGACCAAAGATGCAATAGCTTTGGATCCGAAGCTATTGATGTATGAGTAGAAAAATCGCTTCTGAGGCACACAGTGAGGTGGATGATGCTGCACCTCCATGTAAATCTGGCACTATCCTCGAGACCATCAAAATTTTCGAGGAAGCTAACACCAAAGTCCTCACACATATCAGAGCACGTGGATCTCACTTTGTCAGCTACATCGGCTCTATATTTGGGTCTACCAATGCTGGAGATAACAACGACTCGGTTTTGGATGCCATCGGAACAAACACTCACACACCAGCCTCCCTAGGGGAGTCTATGACGTTGGCAGATTTTCGGGCGTACGAAGAAGAATTCGGAGAAGAAATCAATACCAGAGCTACGCAGGAAGGAAAAGGTCACAACCGAGTTTGTACAATAGTATGCACGAGGATTACGACGAAGAACATCCTGACTCGCAATACGTGGATCTCAATGAAAATCCTGGGGTCCTGGTGTCCGAAAGCACTGATGGAAGTTCAACCCCACGAAATAGACCCAAAGGCATCTTTGCCACTAGTGCCCAAAGGACCAACAAGGCAAAGAATAAGAAATACAAGACTTCAAAACAAGACCTTCTAGCGGAAGAAGAAGAAGTTGACGAGAGTATCCAAATGGAGGATTCGGACGGTGCTCTGATCCCCCATGAACCGAAAAAATCTCCGGTGGACATATATGTGGGTCTGAAATGCTCTGGACCATGGATCCGCAAGATACACTTTCCGGAAGGTTTCACTATTTCGAGGCACATTCAACCCTACAACAACGTAGCTCGGCCAGATATTTGGCTCCAAGATTTTTTCTAGGCCTACTACATTGCCAAAGGAGGAAATAGCTTGGTCGCATTCCGGTATCTCCCACTAATGTTGTGGAAGATGGCTCGATCATGGCTACATGAACTTCTGGAAAACACCATCCACAACTGGTACGCTATGCAAAGTGCATTCTTTCAGAATTTGAAGGTACTTACAGGAGGCCATGCACAGTCAGATACTTGTAGTGTTGCGTCTAGCAACTCAGAGAAACCTGCCGGGACTACTCAGATGATGGATTGACACAAAGAACTCCTGTTAAGGAGTAAACAACCAAACCGCGATTGAAGCTTTCATTGTAGGGTTCCCAGTCAGATTGTTGTGCCACTAGTTGAAGCGTGACAAGGTTACCGATTTGGGTGAGATGATAGAAACGACCAGCAAATATGTTGATGCCGATGATGATTCACATGGCCTGGAGAACGACCTGGTTGTGCCACACTCATAAAAACAGCTGAAGCCACAAAAGTGCAAGAACACCTCTGAGGACAACCCCAATCTAGAAAATGCAGCTGTTAACACAACTTTTGGGTTCGGAGGTTGTGGAGGGCATGAAGGCAGCCGGGGACGAGGCCACAGGGCTTCCTGGGTCCAAGGCAGAGGAGATCAGCAGCTTGGTAAGACCTACTCGTGGGCTGACATTGCCAATAACCCATGTGTGCATCACCTAGACATGAACTAGGGCTCTTCCAAGACAAATGATGAGTGTCGTTTCAACGATGACATCAAGAAAGATGAAACCGTTGGCTACTGGACCAAACAAAGGAAAGAAAAATTTCGACAAAGAAAAAGAGACCAAGGAAGATTCCGACATGGATGAGGCAAATACTACTAACCCCAAGTCGTACGGTAAGAAAACCTACCCAACCAAGAAAGACATCTATGTCTGCTTCCTTAGATCTTAGCCCACTAAAGTAAAAAAAGCAGTTATGCATGAGCTCAACGCAACTATTCCAGCTGTCCCCTAGTATCTGGATTGGTCGGAAGTAAAGATCACCTTTGACCGAAGCGATCATCCACCTAAGCCTCACAAGCGAGGAAAGTATGCTCTAGTCATCAATATACTTATTTACGGCTATGAGTTCTCTAAAACACTCATGGACGGTGGCAGTATCATCAACATCCTCTACATAGAAATTCTACACCACGTGAAGATATCACAAAACCCAGCTAAACTATAGCAGTGTGATTTCCATGGCATAGTACCAGGGAGAAAGACGAACTCTCTGGGTGAGATTACTCCTGACATTACCTTTGGAACACCAGAGAATTATCGGATTAACCACTATTTTTCAAAGTGGTGCCTTTCAAGGGTGCATACCATGCTATCTTTGGGTGTCTAGCTTGCTGGCAATTTATGGCTCGCCCCTTCTACATCTACAACATGATGAAGCTCCTAGGTCCCCGTAGCGTCATCACAATCTGGGGAAACCCGAAGAAAGCGTGAGAATGTAAAGATGGAGTTGTCGCCTTTGTTAAAGTTGTGCTACACGTCGAGGAGTACCAGAAGATCAAGAAAAACACTGACCTGTCCGAGATGCCACCTTCAAAGAAGGAGGTGCTAAAGCCAACTCCAAAATTCAAGGCATCAGAATAGACGAAGACAACACCGTTGAAGGATGATGACCCCTCCAAGGTGACACAGATAGGTGTAGGCTTAGATCATGCATAGGAAAGCATGCTCGTCAAGTTCATCAAAGCTAATAAAGATATCTTTGCATGGAGATCTCTTTTTTTGGAAGCTAGGGGAAAAAATAATGCCTAAATTCTAAACGAAAGTAGAAGTTCAAGGCCTAATTAATTTAATTATCTCTCTCCTCCTGCCTATCCCTATGGATTTGAATCCAGTTTTGACATGACTGGAGTACCTAGGGAACTTGTCGAGCACTCTCTTAATGTCTACCCTGATGCTAGACCCGTCAAACAATCCTTACTATATTTCGGTGATGAAAAGTACAAAGCTATATTCAAAGAATTAGCTCGACTAGAACTAGCATGATTTATTGAAGAAGTCATCCACACTGAGTGGGCGGCTAATCCTGTAATGGTCCCTTAAAAGGATCCTATTGATTTATGGATGTGCATTGATTATACTGCCTTGAACAAGGCTTGTAGCAAAGATCCATTTTCTCTGCTAGAATCGACCAAGTTATCGACTCAACGGTAGGCTTGGAACTCCTCTATTTTCTCGATGCATATTCCGGTTATAACTAAATACATATGAAGGCATCAGATAAACTAAATACTTCGTTCATCACCCCCTTGGAACTTTATGCTATGTAACGATGCCCTTCGACCTCAAAAACATAGGAGCTACATATTAGCGCAATATGCAGTGTTGCCTCCACGACCAAATTGGAAGCAATGTATATGCATACGTGGACGACATAGCGGTAATTACCAAAAAGAAGGAAACATTAATTTTTGACTTAGAGGAAACATTCACTAATCTACAAAAATACAACATTATGCTTAACCCGAAAAAGTGTTTCTTTGGAATCCTAGCCAAAAAATTGTTAGGTTTTATTGTGTCTCAGAGAGGCATAGAAGTGAACTGGGACAATATAAAGGCCATACTCAACATTACCAGGCCCACTCGCCTGAAGGATGTACAACAGATCACTGGCTGCATTGTAGCAGTAAGTCGGTTTGTCTGCTAGCTTGGTGAAATAGCTACACCATTATACAAGCTCTTGAATAAAACTGACAAGTTTGATTGAACCAACGAAGCTGAAGCTAAACTCTAAGATCTAAAAGCAGTACTCTCATCTGCCCCTATTCTTGTGGCTCCGGAACCTCAGGAACCTATGGTGATTTACATTTCTGTGACAAACAGAGTCGTTAGTGACGTCACAGTGGTGGAGCGAAAAGAGGAAAAAATAGGAGAACTTAGTGCAGCGTCCGACTTATTATCTCAGCGAGGTCCTGACAGAATTTAAACAGCGGTATCCGCATTATGAAAAGCTAGCATATGGCGTATTCTTTGTTGCTAGAAAGCTACGACAATATTTTCAAGAGAACAAAATCACGGTGGTGAGCACAACTCCCATGAGAGACATAATAAACAATAACGATACCACATGACGTGTTGCTATGTGGGGAATCTAGGTAGCAGCTTTCAACATTGAGTACAAGTGATGAACAACAATCAAATCACAGATACTTGCCGACTTTGTTGCTGATTGGATAGATATGGTAGAAAATACTAGTACCCTAGAGTTGGAATAATAGACCCTCCACTTTCACGGGTTGAAAGCGCTCGGGGGCCAGCGTGGTGCTCAAATCACCCCAAGGAGATAAGTTGTTCTATGTGTTACAAATTCACTTCACGACGACCAATAATGTTGCCGAATATGAATCATTGTTACATGGACTCTAGATCGCTAAAGACATCGGCGTTCACCGAATCATGTGCTACATAGATTCGGATTTAGTTGCTTAGCAAGCATCCGATCATTGTAGGAAATGCAAGCACATGGTGGCCTATCGAGCCGTTGTGGATGAATTATCAAAATCGTTCGAAGGGTTTGAAGTTCAACACACCCCAAGAAAAAAATGAGGAAGCAGATGCACTATCAAGATTAGGCTCTGGATGGAAACAGGTCCTGGATGGTGCTTTTCTGGAGCACCTAAAAATTCCCTCTATCATAGGAGTTAATGAGGGGTACCTAACCAAATCCGAATCACCACTCATAGAAGTTCTGGTTTTTATTCCCAGATGGACAAGACCCTATCTTGATTTCTTGGTAGATGGAAAATTACCCAAAGATGAGGTTCTGAGTCGACAGATTGTTGGACGAGAAAAATCCTACACGATAATGAATGGTGAGCTCTATAAGCGGAGTGTGTCTAGGGTCTTTTAGCGTTGTGTTTCTCCGAAAGAAGGAGTGGAAATCCTAAGGATAATCCAAGAAGGCGAATGTGGACATCATGCCACAGCCAGATCCTTGGTGGCAAAACATTTTTGATACAATTTTGTCTGGCTTACAGCTAAGGTAGATACCTCGAAACTAGTCAAGATGTGTAAAGGCTGCCAAAGATGCGCCAAACAAGCCTATACCCGTCTGATTAGTGATGGCTCCAAAAGAGCCATCTTACACCATGTTTAAACATTGTTTTTAGTTAAGCAATTGACAAGAAACTCTCTAGCCTTGCCACTAATGACTAATAATTGCAAATATATGCAAACCATTGCTTTGATTTGTGTTGTGCAGGAAATCACGCTTTTTAATGCGAAATCAGGAGTCATAACGAAGGTTTTGAGGAAGTCCACACGACTAAGTAATTCTGGAGCCATTGCCAAGCGTCTGCATCCATAACGACCACTGGTATGGGCATGGTCCACCCATACCATCCGCTCGTACCATGTGGGAACTGCTTCGTCTCATCAAACCCTACAACTTTCGTGAAGACGCCTATATATTTTGAGGCCTCAACCGCCGCGCGGAAGGCCGCCATTCTTAGATTGCATCACAACACCACCAAAGGAGATCCACACCATAGTTCATCCCTTCCATCATCCATCCCCTCCATTAGCCATAGTTATTACTTTGTACTTGAGATCTCCTTGTGATTTGGAGACCACTTTAAGAATATTTGGTTTCAATCTAAGTATTTTGCACAATGTTTTCTATCCTTGATCTTATTGTTATGAGTGAGTAGTCCTCATGGGCTGCGGGTTGGGGAGAAACCTCGCAGCAATTATATGCATCTAATCTATGGGAGCATTGTGTATTGTTTGAAAGAGAGATTTGTATCTTTTATTTCTTTGTCTCTTGCCTCAATTTTCCCAAGACCCCACGAGATTGATAAAGGCTTAAGGTGAGATACTTGGCTAGCAGTGATCTCATAGGAAACCCAGTGAAAAAAGGGATGTACGGTCTTCTCTTAGCGACCCATTCGGGATCACATCAACATCACCACTTAAGGCTTTGATCTGTGTTTTAGACTTAATAATCGTTTGTAGACCGGTTCATGGTGCACTCAGTTGGATCAAAAGACAATTGCTATGCTTGTTGCCTCTTAGGGGATCTAGTATATTAGGTTGTGTTGCCCACAAGAGATTATATCTATTAAAACATTACAAATGACTATACTTATTATTATCTTTTATCCCATACGATGTGCAGCCATAGGTAGATCTTCAACCCTGGCATATCTCCATCCATTGAATCAACCCACGATAAAAGTAAACTATATTGGTCCGATAAACGAAGGTAAAACAAAGAAACAAACTCTTGTAGATGAGTCCTTTTTATTTCCTTTTAGTATTGTTTCCCAAGGTTCGATTAAACCTAGGTATACTAGGGAAAAAGAGTATTATACTACATACATGAATCCGGATCGAAGGTATCAACCCTTTTTCTGGCGTTGTTACTGGGGAAGCAATTTCGCTATACTGGTGAGGTCACTAGAGACCTTGTTTTTTGTTTTATTATTTGTTTATAGTTTATTTCTTTTTATTAGTTTACTTTCTTGTTATCTATTTGAAAACCCAAAAAATTAGTTACTTGTTATTGTTTCCTTTACTTAAAAATACCAAAAATAAAAGAGCCATGTCTCAAAAGAGACTTGGGGACTATGCTACTCCCACTAATGATTTTATTTGTGCACCTATTACTCATCCCGCTGTTGATGCGGAAGCATATGAAATTAAGTCTAACCTTTTAAGTTTGGTTCAGCAAAACCAATTTGGGGGATCATCTTTTGAGGATTCAGGTTTGCACTTAAATACTTTTACTAAAATTTGCAACATGATGCGTATTAAGGATGTACTCCCTCCGTTTCAAAATATAAGATGTTCTGGCTTTGTGAAAGGAGTGTATTTAGACCACTTTTAGTGTGCAGGTTCACTCCAAATCTAAATGAACCTATATACTAAAAGGATCTAGATACACTTCCTTCACAAAGCTAAAACATCTTATATTATGGAACAGAGGGAGTAGATCGAAATGCTGTTAAATTACATTTGTTTCCTTTCTGTCTTAGTGACATATGTATGACTACTCAGGTCCTTATGATTAATTACCTCGGTTACATAATGGCTCACAACCCACGAAACCCGAGAAGAAGGTTCGGGAAGCATCTGACGGAAGTTGTAGTTTGCTAAATAAGGAAATAGAAACCGACATTGTATTACGGTTGTAATTGTAATTTGTAACCTATTCGTACACGGCCTTAGGACCCAGCCTATTATATAGGCTGAGAGGAATCGACAGAGAGGCACCGAAAAGAATCCTTGAGCGAACTATAATCTATTTGACCATAAGCAATCAGACAACTCCGACTCCCTTGTTTGTTTGATCAGCCAACAAAATCCCCAGCGTTCTCTTTTCCACGAAACCCTAAGTCCATAACCATGGGCATTTACAAGGTTACCCCTTGTCAATTGGTGATGTCTATAGGAAATCTGGACGCTGGAGTCATGGATTCGGTGGACCCCTCTCCATCAAGCAACAATCCAACGGCAGCGGATCCACGCCCGCTCACCCTGTCTCGGTTCCCGCCGACTTCAATGGTGAATCCAATCTCATCATCGAGAGCTTCCACTTTCACGTGGAGGAACCCGAAGAATCTACCCTATCGGCCCCGATCTTATCGGGTCTGTCGGCCCCAACAGCAGCACCCACGGTGGTACCTGTAACTTCTGTTGGCTCATCTGAAGAAGCCGCACTCTAGGGGTGGATAAAAAGCTTGAGGCTCGAGGCTCGGCTCGGGCTCGACAAGGTTCGTCTTGAGCTCAATCGGCTCAAAGGTTGAACAAGCCAAGCCTAAATCCCACTACTCGGGCTCGAGGCTTGACAAGCCAGCTCGATGAAGCTCGCAAGCTGGCTCGAAGATTCGATGAAAGATAAAAAATCAACATGATCTTTGATAAAATGTGACAATTTACAATTATAAGCAACAATTATACATGAATAGATCAATGCTATTGTCTAACAAGTTTCACCATTTACCACAAGCATTTGTTAATTGCAACTGCTAGAAACCATAATTTTTAATCCATGAATTTGATCAAACAATCAGAATATCAATTTTGTCTGCTGTTCTCCATTTTTTGTGCAAGTTCAAAATATCATAGCATATTAGGACCACTGTATCAACGAAGTGGTTTCCACACATGATATCAATACAATATTACAAGATACCCAGACTTTGTGGTATGAATTTGATATTTCCAAGTCCTAGCAGGCTAGCCGCAAGCACACAAGAATTGGACGTACGCAATTAGAAGGAACTACACACTAGACATACTTCTACACGGTTCTCGATCAATCCATCAATTCCTCCGATCCTCTGATCCAGTTTCTTCTATATGCTGCTACCGTCCTCCAATATCAACTCCCTTCACCTAAACAGTGAACGACATCCAAACTGCATAAATTCCTCAACCCATGGAGATCAGATGCGAGCACCTCTCCAGTAGTTCCACGGTGACGATGCACGCCCATGCTCCTCGTACCATTGCAATGTGCCCAGCCCATTCCTCTCCTCTTCTTCTTCTTTTCACGAACCAGCCTTGTGTGAGTGCCGCCTCCGTGCCTCATCGACCCAAGTGGCGGTGGCCGGAATCGACGCTTCCCACAATTAGGAGCGCGGGATCGACAGGGGTTTGGCCAGCCAGATTTGACAAGGGCTCGTGGGGACGTGCAATGGTCAACTCACAGACGTTGTGATGGATGGTCTCCTGGGGTCCTGTTGGAGGCAGGAGAGGGCGTTGGACCATCGGCGGTGGCATCCGACATTGGTGGTTGCAGCGGGACTAGGAATCAAGGCAAATCATGATGGTCGATGGGAGAGGGAGTTAGGCCATGAACACGTGAGGGGAATCGTCGGGGCAAGGCTAGGGGAATGTTGGGCTCGACGAGCCTCATGAGCGAGCCACGAGTCTACCAAGCCCAGCTGCGATCCCACCTTTTGGAAATTTTCAGGCACCAAGCCGAGCCATGCTCGGCTCGACTTTTCTCGAGCTTGACCGAGCCGAGTCACGACCCGGCTTGTCTCGGCTCGATTCTAGCCCTACCGCACTCCAGCCGATAAACAACAAAGAAAACAATGGAAACTCAGTAGATCTAGGGGATATGGCCGATCAATACGATGGTCTCTCCTTCGGGTTAGATGCCCAGGTAAAACCACCACGTGGCTCAAGTCCTGCAAATAACAAACCCGAGGAAAGCGATGAAGACATCGACTTCGGGATCAGGATGGCTGAAATCTAATCAAAGCAAAACCCGTAGGATTTCATGAACACTATATCTTGCGGGTCCAGTAAAAATAGCAGTAGTCCGTATCTCACGCATCACCAAGTATGTGTGATCATTGGCGAACCAAAAGTGACACCGCGTGACTCCAATAGTAGCCCGCTCATTGACCCTAATGATATTTTATCAGATGATAATGCAGAAAGCCACGGAAACAGGGGATACACACCAAATAACCGAGTCATACCAAGAAGAGAAGGACCACACGAAGGCGAACGGCAAACTCTTCGGCTATCCACTGAAACATGGCAAAGAGCAAGGGATGCAATATCGGGTGCAGTCCTGATGATAGCAGAAGCAACGCGCGAAGACCTAATGGCGTACCAATAGTTACTCCACCACAAGAAAAGAGACTTACATAGGATGCAAAGGCAACTCGATGAAAGGAAAAGACTAGACGATGAATCCAGCCTATGACGGATTCATCTAAGATCTACCTGAGGATTAGAAAGCATAGCTGGAGGCGTGCCACCGAGGAGAGGAACTTCGTGGCTACACAATATCCCCAAAGCGGAAAGAAACAAGATGGCCCGAAACCTCGATCTATCGTTCATGTCGGTAGACCAAGAGGGACACATAAGAGTGAAAACAGCACAAGCTGCAATCATCGGTGCACAGACCTACCTAATCACAACTCAACCCGCACCCGATGATCCCCGCGCGACCATCGATCCACTCTCATGAACCTTGGTATGGTAGGCGCATCTCTCGCACAAGGAGAACAAGGAGTTACACGACAACCCGACAGATCCTCGCACCTTCGCAGCAGCCCTCGGCACGTGGGGCACACCCGACAATCGCAACACCACATCGGTTATAGTTTTCGAACACCGAGCCACAGTATGATGAAAGAAATGACATTACACAATGAAGGGTCGATAGATCCAGGGAAGAGCGCAACATCCGAAGATATTACAATAGAGAAAGCGAGGACGAGTATGAATTATGTGGAGCCAGTTGCTTTACCCAACGGGTTCGCAAAACACCAGTACCCAAAGATTTCAAACTTCCTCACGATCACCAAAAGTACGATGATCTCTAGGAACCCGAAGCTTGGCTGGAAGATTATCTAGCAACCATCAAACTACAAGGTGGCTCCAAAGCTACCGCAATGCAAAGCCTATAGCTACACTTTAGTGGTGCCACACGATCATGGCTCAGGCAGTTACCCAAAGAATCCATTAGCAGCTAGAATGACCTCGAAGATAAGTTCATCCGAAACTTCACATCCACGTTCAAGCGACCCGCATCATTGGAGCAGTTACTAGCATGCAAGCAAAAGCCCAGAGAGTCGAGCATTTATCCAGCGGTACAACATCATCAAGAATTCAGCTGAAACTATATCTGACGAGAGGGCAATCGACACATTCAACGACGACTTCTGCCGAAGAGAGTTCATCAAGGAGTTAGGGAAGGTGAAGCCTAAATTTGTTTTGCAACTAATGGACATGGCTAATCACTGGGCAGATGGCGAAGATGCAGTAAACAACAAACGAGGGCGCTCACCCGAGGAAGATCAGGACATGCGCAATAACGATAGGAGGAGACGCAACAATGACGGATATGGTGGCCTGAGCTGTCACGGCTGGTTTTTCAGGGGAGAGCAGCCGAAGAAACGATGATCGTGGCAGCGGATACCGCAGCAGCAGAGAAGACGCCAGCGGAAGTAATTCCTCACATTGGTACCAGCCAAGGGTTTGGAGCCACCAATGTCCCCACTACAGATGTTGGAGGGACCCTGCAATACGCACTTCTACGTCGACTCCACATGAAGGAGGCGATCGAACCATGTCATGAAGGACTACCGCACTTTCCTAGAGATGCATAAGGTATGCAACGCAAAGGCACTCGAAGCAGCGAACCAAGGATATGCCACCGCACCAGGAACCCTAGCTCTCGGCGCACCACCGCCACCTTCGGTACAACCGCCAGCAGGACAGCCACAACCCGCAACAAACAGAAACCAGGAAGATGAATATCCACGATCCAGAGGAGCAATGTCTATGATCCAGAAAGGGCGCCCATAGAACAAGGTTCAAAAACTGATCACACGACAAGTTAACATGGCGGAAACAGCGCCACCACCCACACCCGAATACCTGCATTGGTCAGAGCAAGAAATCACATTTTGCAGGGCTGATCACCCACTTTGGGTCCCCAGACCGGGTCATTCAGCTCTGATCATGGAAGCCCAGATTGGTGGATTCGACATGAGCAAAGTTTTCTTGGACGCAGGTGTGGGGCCCCCGGATTAATCCTCCGAGAATCCCTGTTATGCATACAACCACGATCCCATGATCAGTTAGTCATGGCACATAACCGACAAGTATCATTACAACATCCGGGAAATACCGAATTTACAAGACTTACATAAATGTCGTTATGGGTACATCAATAATCATCAGCGGAACTTCATCAAGCGTAGAGCCCAATCCATGCCTTAACCTACAGGCAACTGACTGGGAGAACGTCCTAGCTCGCATAGTCGCCAACATTGTCTTCTTCTTGATATCTAACCAAGTTAATAGCCAGGGACGATGCTAGTGAGTACTTTGAATGTACTCGCAAACCACCTTAAGATAATAGTAATAACAAGAGGGTATGCATTATGGCTGTGGTAGTAGGAGGGCTCCAAGAGAAGTTCTTTTCTCAATTAGTTTCTCTTGTAGATATAGCATCTACATATCTTTGTTGAAAACCTTTGAAAACATTTTGGAAACCTTTTTGAAAAGTTTTGGAAAACATCAGGACTGGGTCACCCATTTGTTCCTGTCTTCAGGTCGTCCCACAACCAACTCCTTTCATTCCTTTCTGACCATCCCATGGTCAAAACCTTTCTCCTTTTCGACCATCCCATAGTCAAAATATTTTCAAAGCCTTTGCTTTTCCGAAATCCTTTTTGAAAACAAAATTAGCACCGCTCTACAGAAGTTTGTCCAACCCGTCCTTAACCGTGGACACGGCTATTCGAATAGATTTACACTCTATAGAGGTTGTACACTTTACCCACACCATCCGGGTACACTACCCTGATCTTCACCGATCGTGGGTCGAGTAACCGATCAAGACTCTCCGGATGCCCACTCCAATATAAGTGCCTACCCTATGAGTGTTGTTCCCCTCAAAACCGAACGTCGGGTACCTAGGACCAACCGGAGCGCTTTTTCCACTCTTCGAGTGTGCGCTTTCAATGAGGGGCTCATAGTAACGCGTGGAGGTCAGCAGACCCTTCGTTCCTTCTCCCGGTCGATGTCCCACATGGACTGTTATCGGAGAAGGCCCACCCTCCAGGGATCGCAATCCCCTGTAGTAGTTACGAGGCCGCTTATACCAGAATAGACAACCATCAAATCCAGCCCTGTCCCGTTCCAGAGTAATGTGGTTGCACGGGTTAAGTTGTTATAGCTAAACTGCAAAGAACCGGGTGCGTTTTTGTAAACCTTTTTCCTCCATCTTTCCTTCAGCATTTTGTAAAACAAAATATTTTTCCTTCTCAACAACTCTTGAGAGGTCCCACCTCACCAAGGTTTATCATAAAACATTTGGTAAAACTTTTTCCGGGGTCTTCCCATCCTATAGCTTTGCTTTGGCTAAAACAGGGTCTCCAACGGGTTACGGTGATATGCACCATCTATTCTACTAGGGGCCAGTAGGTGTCATCGAGGGAGTTGTACTTAATAGTACAAAAGTGTAATAGTTCGGAGGAGCCAAACCACTACCATATAATCATCAACATATAGTAAAACAGTGCATTTTTAATAAACAGAAGATAGAACATGCATAAGTAAAATAGTAGGACAAGGCTTATGAGCAAGAAGGTGGCTTGCCTGAGATCAGCAATATGGCATAAATGTCCCTGGACTTCTTCTGAGAATACCATAATAACCAATAAAAACAATAATAGAATAACCCGATGCTTCCTTCTTCTCGGCGTCACACAAACGCAACTATCGTCGATAACAAGCATACATGCAAATAAACAAGTCCACAATCAAACAAGGCATTCAAGCATCAAAACCATACAGTAAGCA
The DNA here is from genome assembly GCA_023614405.1 of Avena insularis. Taxonomy (NCBI): domain Eukaryota; kingdom Viridiplantae; phylum Streptophyta; class Magnoliopsida; order Poales; family Poaceae; genus Avena; species Avena insularis. The sequence goes on from CM042694.1 coordinate 207,377,852, forward strand.
AATGTCAATACAAGTTTACAAATCAGTAGTGGTGTTGAGAGAATGGATTAGAAGGATTGGGAGCATGCCGTGGAACAGTGAAGGAAGCCATATGAGTTTCATAGTCTAGGAACTAGGAATGAGAGGGTTTTGGACCAAAGACTTATTCTATGAGATACCATTATAAAAACATGATACCAATAGATAGGTATTGATAAAATGAAACCAACAAAAGTGGTTTCACTATTTTATCACTTACCAAAAATTTATAGTGATTTTTATAGTGAATAAAACTCTAGTTTTAGGAAATAATTCACCAGAAAAGTTCTGTACTTCAAATAATTATTTAGTTGGATGGTTAAGTGGGGTTTTGATGTACTGGTTCACTGAGAGTTGGAATCATGTCAAAATAATTAGCAGAATGCCCTCAGGAAATTCCCAAAGGCAGTTCTGTACACAACTTGTCTTTTTCACCAGATTAATTCTATAGGGAGTTTTGATATGAAGTAAAGGGCAATGGATACATACTTAGAATACAGTTCTGTATAAATTGAAATCACCCACTTTGGAGTGCTGAAACTACCATAGTGATTTTTCTACTGAAACTACCCTAGCCAGAGATGATTAATTCACCAAGGTTGGACAGAGCATCAATAAAATTTGATCTCCTGGGTTTTGATAGGACTTAGTGTACCACATCACAGAGAGTTGGAATTAGGTTAAAACAACTCATGGTTTGGTCTAGGGAAATTTCGAAAGTCAGAACTAGAGGAATTTTGTTATTTTTACTAAAGGTGGACCAAAGCTCCACTTGTCATGGGACCAATTCTATCTAACAGGTATTTTAGATACCAAACATTTGCAATTGGATTTACTCTATTTGGTGGTGTGGAACTCCTTTGAAGATTTATTGATTGAAAAAGGTACTATCTAGGAGATAATTCTACATAAAATATACAGAGGTTATTTGGCCAAACTTTTGGTACTGCATGTTTGAGAAAACATGTGAGAACATGTATAAATTTGTATATGTCCAGAATGGAGTGATTTCAATTTTATTTAGCAATTAAACTAACTGGCCAGAAGCAGATCTAGAAGGAGCTTAATAAAAGAAAAGGAAGAAATATGCCCTGCGGGCCGGATCTGAGGGAACCAGGCCACCGTCGTTGGGCCGGCCCAACAGGCGGCACCGGGGGAGCATGCTCGCTTGCGTTCGAACTACGGCGTAGGGCCCGGTTGTCAGCGAGAGCTGGCGCTGAAGGGGTATGGGGCGCCCTGGGCCGTCTGTTTAAGGCAAGATCGACGGCTGTGTGCTATCGTCTACCCCAGGCGGTGGCGGCGGCGATCCAACCCTAGCTGGGCTCGGGGCGATGCGGGGAGCTTACCAGAGCGGCGGGGAGGCGCCGGGAGGGGTGCTGGCGGGGGTGGCGCACCGAGACGGTTCCAGAGAGGGGCGGTACGGGGTGGTTCGACGTCGGGAGGATGCTCGCGCGATGACGGCTGGGGAGGGCGTTCGGGAGCTTGCCGGCGGGGCTTCCAGGGACCGTCCTGGGCGAGGAAATAACGAGGGTTAGAAGCAGCACGGCCAGGGGGTCTCAGAAATCTTACATGCAGAGAGGAGGAAGCTCGGGAGAGGAGATGCTAGCTAGATCTCGGAAATGGTCGAGGCTCCTTCTCTTGGGAAGCACAGAGCAGGGGGTGAGGGAGAGGAGCTCTGGGGAGGTGAGTGGGAGAGGGAGGGGGCAAATGAGAGGCCGAGAGTGTAACATCCCAAAACTTTAATCCAAGCGTATCAAGATGAAATCATCCAAAAATAGGGTTAAGAAAAACTTTTCCAAATTAAATATGAAAGCATTCATATGTGTGTGCATTTAAAATAGGAGTTGATTTGAAGTGCCTTGTTTAAGTGATCCAATGCTTGTAAAATGTTTGTTAGGTGATTTAAACATCATCTACATCAATCCCGAACTTTTCCTCAAGAAAATCAAATAAAAAAGAATTAAAAAGGAGAAATGGTCATTTTGGCCATTTTAATCCACTACACTACTTTGAGTGTTCCTAGCACTCATTTCTTACCAGAAACAATTCTTGATCTTTGTACCCCTTGCTAGTACACATAGTGAGGTACCAAGGCCCACCTTTTGATCTGCTAAAAACATTCTGTTAACTATTTTAATTGGCATTTGAAAATTGAATCTAATGCATATGCATAGATCACCCCTATTTCAAAACCCATCTATTTGAGCTCCATTTTTAAAACCCTTGCAACCAGAGAGTACCTAGCACTAGTGGAGATCACTCAAAAATTTTGAAACCAAAATTCAAAACTTTTTCTCTTGCTGCCATTTCATCAAACACTTGGCAGACAGATTTCAAACAAAACACATTTCACTATTTCAAATAGTTTTCTGGCCGAACTTGTCTCCCATTTGGCCCCTTTTTACTCCCTTTGTCTCTAAATGATCTAGCAAAGCCATTTAAACCCACTCCCTAGCCCCTAGTGGCATTGCCATGCCATGCCGAGCCACCTCTCGCCGGCCGACCATGCACCCGCTGTAGCAGACCACTCCCCTCTCCCTCGCCATGTCTAGGAGGTAGCCAGCACCTCATCGCCACCCTCTGTCCCCTGCCCGAGCTAAGCCTCGCCGTGGACCACCGAGGATACCACGCGCCCAGTGCCACCGCACCATGCTGAGCATGCGTCAGAGCGTCGCACCCGGCATGCATGCACAGACCGCCGCTCGACCGCAGTCTACGCCCACCGCTCCGCCACGACCCAGGGAACACCCCAGACACCCCCGTTCACCGCCCAAAGCACCACAGCCACCGCTCGCCGTGGACACCGCCGCCTCTGCCACTCAGAGCACCACCTCACCCAGACCGCATGTCACCGCCCCTACGGTCGCATTCACTTCCTAGAGCACCGCCAGGAGACCGCCTGTCGATCGCCACCCTCAGCCATGCCTCTAGCCGGCCATAGCCATGTCGCCACCGTCGGCTGCCCATCCCGCTCGGTCTCACCGTCGGGCCTATAAAAGGAGGCCTCCCCAGCCTCTTCTCTCCACACCACTCCACTCCCCTCACCTCACTGAACCTCACCCACCTCTAGCCGGAGCAAGGGGAGCAGCAGCTCGCCGGAATTGGAGCCGGAGCCGCCGCCTCTGGAGGAGAAGGGAGCCGCTGATTGCGACCACCCCAAGCTCCGCAGCAATCGCGCCTCGCCTCGCTGTCGTCTTCCAGTTCGTTTGCCCGCCTCACTGACCCCGCTGGAGCCCTGGTACGTCCCTAGCAGACCCCCACCGAGCCACTAGGGTTCGAGCTCGCCGGCGACCTGTTCGTCGTCGACGACGACCCTCAGTCGTAGATTCCCCTTCTAATCCTACGACCCACAGCACGCGTACCGTTTCGCGTATTAAGACCCACTGACAAGCAGGACTCCCCTGTCAGCTGAGCCCCGTGCCGCGGAGCACCACTGGGCCGGTCCAAGTTCTTTCCCGCGCTAGCCCACCCGTTCAAATCTGGATTTTCTTTTTAGTTAAATCTAGTTTCTGTTTACTAGTTTAAAATTGAATTCAGAGAGTTTTATAAATCCAAATTGCATGAAACCAATTTTTCCTGAAAGGTATGGAGATGATCTATCCAAGACTGTTGGATTTAATTCAGTTAGAGTTATAGATCTCTCCTAATAAAAATAACAAAACATAAGCTTTTGCAACTTGCAACATTTTTATAAAATCAACCAAGTTAGCTTTTGAGTTGATTCCAACTCTCAAAAATCAAATTTCACCATATCTATCTAAATATGTAATAATATTAAGGTTTACATGCAGTGACTTTGGACTAGTACCAAAATAATGCTATATAGGCATTTCTAGTCACTTTAAATCATTAAATAATGAACTTAAATCAAAGTAATATTGATCCAACCCTTAAATCTCATTCCCACATGTTAGAATATGTGGTGATGACATGTGTCCACATGATCCCATATTTTAAGTGCTGAATATTAAATCTTAGTTAAATTTTCAATGAGTAGAAATTACTTTTCTAAAATAAAAAGAAAGAAACTATTGAATTAAACTTGTGATGCTTGTGATGATAATAGATCATCAATTGTGTGTCTTAGAATGCTATATAGCCTAGTTAAGTATTGTTTGGTTATTGTGTACTCCGTATGTATTTTTATAGACGATAGTACCGACCAAGTCTACGAAGAGGAGGAGTGCTATCAAGACGAAGAAGAAGAAAACTTCAACCACTACACCAACCAAGGCAAGCTAGCACTATCCAATATTAACCCAATGCAAGCTAACCCTTACAAGTTTAGTGCTTAGCAAACTAGAATCAAACTAGATGGTTTAGCAAAGATGCCTTAAGCATGCTTTGATCACACCCCTTTAACTATTAGTTACCGCAAGTCTTTGTTTACAAGATTTACCTCCCTTAGTTTACACAAAGTTCTTTACTTGTTTTGAAGGTAGCATAAAAAGTATAAAACTTGACCTACTTAGAAACCTTTAGATGTCATTCTATGGCATGAGATTGAACCTGTCACTTCCACCTTAGTGAACACTCTTAACTTAGTAGTTTAGAGTAGATCATAAACTAGAGTCACTTTAGAGGGGAACACTTTGTGAAAATGAATTATGAAAACCTTGGAATGATGAGTCATTCTATTGAGATGTTTCGACATGTGTTGAGAAACACCAATGGTTGATGATGATGAAAATGTTGAGGCATGAGCCTTCACCCTTTTATAAAACTGATGGTTGGATTCAGATGCGATACCATTCCAAATTTACCGTACAACCACATTACCTAAATTGGGTAAGGCTTAGCTGGAAATTTATATGCATTAGTATTAGTTCCCTTGCGGGATAGGTTGAGCTGAGGCTACCTCTCATGATGTCCACATATGTAGTGCCCAAGATGACTGATGGTCATGGTTGGGAGGCCATGCTCATAGGAGAGGTGTTGGTACTAGGGTGTGTAAAGGGAAGGTTATGTTTGATTATCTGCATACTAAGTATGATGATTCAGGGTTATCCCTGACAGATGTATCGAATCTTATGGTGAAAGTGTACCACCTCTGCAGAGTGTCAAACTATTCGAATAGTCGCGTCCGCGGTTATGGACAGTTGGAATGGCCATACTGTTTTGTTGTCAGATATTTTCCAAATAACTTGAAATGAATGATGAACTTTGACTTGACCACAACAGGGTTATGTTTATGACAATAGCTTCCCAACTTAAGTGATTCTAGAACTTTACTTTATCTTTCTTTGCTTCAGAACTTAGCTTAGGTTTCAAACTTAACTCTATAGTTAAACTTAGATCGAGCACTTTAACTTAGAACTATATACTTGTTAGTAGTAGTTTACGAGTACTTAAAGAGTACTCATGGCTTTTGTCCCTGGCTATTCTCATGGCCAGACTATGAAGGAGACTATCAAGAGGATGGTCATCAGGACGGCTATGATAACTAGGACTATCTGCCTTCGTCAACATTGCCTGTGCCCCTGAAGATGGACCTCACCGCTACGCTTATCTTTTATTTCCGCTGCTTGTTGTATTAAAGACTGGATCATGAGATCCTTATTTGTGTAAGACCTTATGTATGGTTTGTAATGGATGATGTACTGTGATATCCAATCCGTTATGTCTCGCAAAAATGGTAATCCTGTGATTGCGAGGTATGGCATAACGGGCATCTAGGATTAAAAATCCGAGTGTTGACAGAGAGGGGGCGGTACTGGCCTGTGGCCTATTTATCTCGAGGAGGGAGATGGGGATGTTAAATGCCCATTTTGGACATGGGAGGGAGGTGCTGGCCAGTGGTTGGGCAATAAGGGAGGTGGAGTGAGGGGTGCTGGGGCCTCTGATTCGAGCACTAGGTGGAGGAAGGGCTGGTGTTTGTTGTTGCACAAGATATCCAAGATTTGGATGATTCCATATCTCTCCTTCCAAGGACAAATAAGAAGGGGAAGGTGGTGCTACAGTAGCTTAGATACAATGATGGTCGACCAGAGGAGGGGTGGGTTCTGTGGTGCATTGCTTTGCAAGATTGGTGGTAGTTTGGTCTTGATTTAACTCAATACTAGCTAGATTTGCTAAATTGAGTAAATAGGTGATTGTGAAGGAAGTTCAAAATTTTGCATAGGACAAGGTGGTAATATGGTACTAGTAGATAGATGAGGTCAAGGTAGATATCCAGGAATTATTTGAGATTTATTGGATGAATTTTGGTCCGCTTTAGATCATTTATTCAAAAAGTGCATAGATGGTTTCTAGAAGCTCATTTGGTATTTTTGAATTGGACAAGTGTGGTTTTTGGTTTGAGAGGGTCTCAAATGTGAATACACACTTAGGGGAATTTTCCCAAGATTTATTGGGGTTTAAAGGTATTTAAAACATTTATTATTCCATTTCAGCCATTTTAGAAAATGGGCAAAAAGAAATAATAAAACCCTTCAAAAATATTTAATTTTGAAGTTGGAAGTTAGAGTATGATATATGGATCTCAATTGAGCCAAAAGTTTAGGAAGTGTTTTGGCAAAAACCACACTTTCCTTTATGGAAGAGGTTTTGGAGGTTTTGCCTATTAAGGGAATTAAATAGATTTGGTCCATAATAAATATGGATAATTATTGATAAATCTTGATGATCAAGGTAGATGATGTAGACCAGGTGTAACAAGCATTTTCAACCTTGGTATTTGGGAATCCAAGTTGATTTTGGTGAAAACTAGAGATTTAAGGATCTTGGGTAAGATTGTTTTCATGCCACCAAAACCTTGTTGGATCTTGGAGTGCAGGGCTCCCCTTGGGGCATGGGATATATGGAAGGATATACCAAGTGATGTAGATTGCAATGGTGTAGGGGTTTGAGCTTGATCCTGCTTGAGCTCACCAAGACAAGCTTTCAAACTTTGAATAAAATAAGCCTGCCAAAGTAGATTATCAACTAGCCTTCAAAACCTTGTGGGTTTAGGTAGCAAAAAGGTCCACTTGGAACAGGTGAAGTAGATATTGATAGGTATATATGAGTAGAACACAACCATGCAAAGAGTTGGTCCATAGAAGGTTGGATGGTGGTGTGAGCTTCTATCAAGGTAGGCATGTTGACTAGATTTGCAGGAATAGTTATTTTCTTGCCTGCAAAACTACCAAGAACAAGTGGGTTGGAGAATGATTTAACCAAGGGCAAGAGTGGTCCTTAGTAGTCCTTAGGATGGTTTACAAGATGGTTCAAGTGCATTTCCAAAAATGCACAAGGGTTGGGAAAGGAAGCATTCAAAAAGGTGATGTTGGAAACAGATTTCCAGACAGCCAAATTTGCCAGATTTAGGGTTTTTGACTAGAATTAGACGGGGGATGTTTTTGATTGATTTCAAAATACCAAAGCATCATCAAGTGGATGATGTTGGATTGTATATTAAGTAGAAAGGATCCTTGCTTGATATTGGTCTTCATTGACTTGGAAACTTCTAGAAGTGGTATCTTCAAAATTGATTTGGTTAAGGGTTTTAGATGATCACCTGGTGGCTAGAGGTTAGATCCAGATTGTATTCTTGCTTAGGGTTTGGTGATTTTAAAGTACCTTGATCCTAGTGTATGAGCTCCTAGAGTATCTCATACTACTTCTAAGCCAACAAGTCAAACAGCATATCAAGGCAACTCATCTTACAGACAAATCAACTACTACTAGGGTTACCATCAAGCTTAGATTGAGGTAAGGATGGGTATTTTGAATAGGTTGGAGTTTGAACGAGGTAAGGTCCTTGGTATCTCTACCAAGAGTAGAATTCAAAGGCTTACAAAAGGGTTTTGGAGATCCTAGAGGTAAGAGTGGTTGAAGGTTCTGTCTTGAAAACATAAGGAGATGATATTATATCTCTCTCCATAGTTTTGTCAATAGAAGCGACTAAAATAGTTTTGGTTACATAAGCATCTTGGCTCATGTTTTGGAATGCCAGAGCATTTGAGAATATTTAAAATGAGCCAGGATAGTTTTTGAAGGAAATATGCCCTGAGAGGCAATAATAAAGTTGTTATTATGTATTCCTTGTATATGATAGATGTTTATTTTACATGCTATAATTGTATTGATAGGAAACATCAATACATGTGTGTTTAATAAACAAAAAGGGTTACTAGTCATGCCTCTCTTATAGACTAGCTTGTTGATTAACAAGATGATCAAAGTTTCCTGATCATGGACATTGGATGTTGTTAATAACAAGGTCACACCATTGGTGGAATGATGTGATGAACATTCATCCGAAGTATAGCATTACAATCAAGTCATTGTGTTTATATTGCTATAACATCATAGAAAGTAATCTTTATCCTTAGACCATGAGATCATGTTAATTGCTTACACCGGAAGAGTATCTTGATAACATCAAACGTCACACCGTAATAGGGTGACTATAAAGATGGGTTCAGTGCTACGAAGGTGTTATGTTGAGGCGCATGGATCAAGAGTGGAATTTGTCAATCCAGATGATGGATAGATATACTCTGGGCCCTCTCGGTGATATCACATTAGGATAGCTTGCAAGCAAGTGATGTGATCACTAGAATGTTATATCACGGGAACGAGAAAAGAGTGCATGTCGGTAACGAGATCAAACTAGGTATGGAGATACCGATGATAGAATCTCGGACATGTAATATATCGAGAGACAAAGGGATTTAGTTACAAGCGTTAAAGGTTCTCACGATCACAGGAGTCATCGTTGAATGTGTAGGAGTCGACGGATCTCCGTGTCCTGCTGATTATTGATCGGAGAAGGGTCTCGATCATGTCTGCATTATTCGTGAACCGTAGGGTGGCACACTTAAGAGTTACCGGACACCATTTTGGAGCACATATGTTTCAGACGAAAGAATTGCAAAGTGCAGAAATCGTTTCAATAGAAACCGGAAATTGTTTTGGGTGAAATTGCAGAAGGTGGTTCTGCATGTGATATTGAAATATTGCAAGGGGCTATATGTGAATGTTTGTTAATTAAAGTAATTAACAAACTTCTGAATAAATTTAATAAAAGAGTTTTATTAAATGAGAGAGCATTAAATTTGGAGAAACCTAATGCATTTAAAGTGGAGACTTTAAAAGGGAATGTGAAGAGGCATTTTAATGTGCAGGAGTTACCACCACATGAATGGGGGAGGTGAGGGGTCACCCCCCATGCGCCGGCCATGGAGAGAGGGGGCACCCCCCTCCTCCTATTAAAGGCCACCCATTCCCTCCTTCATCCACACACCTCCTTATGAAGGATCTCTCTCCCCCTCTAGAATTATTCCCCCATGGTCTCGGATTAGCGAGATACATGTTCCTGGTGGCATTAGGCTAGAAGGAGTTGCTGCTTCCGCTAGATCGCTGGAGCAAGGAGGTGGAGGTTGTCCGGTGGCTTGAACGTGTGTGTGAGTGCGGATGCGCTGCTGAGTTGCGGCGCTCGGACTTCCTCACGATCTTGAGATCGGCAAGTGTACGACAACATCAACCACGAGTTCCTACTCGTTAACAAAGCTCGTTGTCTTTGAGGGTAAGTTCTCTATGGATGTATGTCCACCCGTTTGCTTTGTACCTAGTAGATAAATCTTGGCGTGTAGTTCACACCGTAGGAAAATTTTTGTTTTCTATGTTGCGGACCCAACAGTTTTGTTAAATATCTTTTGTCAACTGATGGTGAGGTAAGCAGTATCATATGGTATACACTCACAAGCACAAGCACAAACAAACAACAAGCAAACACTGCACCAATGAACAAGAAAAAGTTTTTGTTCCCCTAATTTTTGCATTTTGGACAACTAATCAGGGTTGCTGAAATTGGGATGTTACAGCAGGAAGCAGCATCAATCTAATATATGCCAAAACTCTGTGAGCTATGAATTGGTCCTTAGCAAACTTGGTACCCATACAACCTTCCACGGGATAGTCCTAGGAAAAGTAGAAACTCCTCTAGGAAAAGTCTATCGTAACATAGTCTTCAGGTCAAGCAACAATTTCAAGCGTGAAAAACTCGAGTTCAAAGTCATGAACTGGCCATCACAGTACCACGTGATCCTAGGACGCCGAGCTTTCCCCAGATTTATGGCAGTGCCTCACTACGCATATCTGGTATTAAAAATGCCAACACCCAACGGAATCGTAACCGTGAGAGGAAGTTTCACTCACTCAGATAATTGCGACCGGGTATTCAACAAAATCTCAGAATCTTTCGGGATGGAGACAGAATTTTCCCAAGTGAAAATTGCAGATATAAAGCTACTATCCGAAGGACACGTCCCCATCGATCAAACCCCGTACAATCAGCTCCACCGCAGAAACCCAAGGGCGATCTATCCGTCCTCCAACAGTGGTCCCACATAGGAAAGCACCCTCGTTGATTTTCCCCGTGAGAATTGGGAGATCTCTTCACAGTCAGCCAACATACAAGAAATTCCCAAGGAACCCTATGAGCATCTATTCGAACTACATCCAGGCATTGAAATACGGTCCACCAAACAGGTCATGGGACCAACAATCGAGGCCATTGGGCAAAATATCCATCGCCCACCAACTCATGGAACATCATGGAGATAACAAGAGCAACATGGGTGGCCAACCCAGTAGTCACCCTGAACAAAAACCACGGGACTTCTGATGTGCATCGACTTTGCCACCCGAAGCAACCACGCAGGACACACACCTTTCTCTCTGGTCCACTAAGCAGGAGATGTGCCTCTAGTCGAAAGGCTAGAAAAACCACCTTGAATTACCATGGTCAAAAGGGACACGTGAAGACAACAAGGAAGCAAGTCAAGCTAAGAATCACAAATGCTAGGATTTTTGCTTTTTATGCATTTTATATTGAATAAGGCAAACACGCCAAAACATGTACCCCCTATGATTCGATGATAAATAAAGATAAGTTCCCAAAACTGAGTCTCAGTCCTCTTTTGTTGGTTCAATTCATCAACCTGACACTCGGGCGCTATGCCAATCGACAACCAATCAAAAAAACACCCAAAACTCGGGGGCTTCGCCAAATATGCCATACCAAAAAAATCTGGCTTCAATACAACACGCTTTAACCTGAATAGCTGACTCGGCCCTAGGGTGTCAAGCAAACGAAAGGGTCTCACGCAATAAATAATTTTCGTATAAACTAATGACTTTTCACCAAAACAAAGGTGCCACATGTTTATCGAATATTGGAATACAAAATCTACATAATATATATGTTCCATGTTTGCAGGAAATAGTTACATGTAGAAATTCAAGAAGAAATCTCCATCTTCCTCTAGGCACCTCCGGACAACCCTAATGGTAGGCTTGCGAGCAGCCACGTAATGGGCCTCCATGCTAACCATCCCACCACCAGGAGGGGAGGCAATCCCCGCGACACAGCATCTAAGTCCAGATGAGGATGGTGTGCGTGCACCTAGAAAAGTGCAAGTTTGGCACCTGCCACAAGCTGTAGTTTTACAAAGTGGTAAATCATCTGGCCTTGTCAAAACACTGCCATCAAATCAGCAAGGCTATGAGGCTGAGGTTCCCGAGGAAACATAGCATTGTACACCGTGGACAAAGTCCTGCGACAGCACTTGACAAACTGCTCTACTTCGGATACGCGATCCTAGAGCAAGGCTAAGGAATATGCACGACGATGGTCAGTCCAGAAATCACTACCAGTACCTTAGGAGGCGGCCACAAGAGCACTAATTTAGTTACACAGACGTTTGGGTTTCATCCCTGATACGTTGCAAACGTATCTATAATTTTTGATGTTCCATGCTTGTTTTATATCTACTTTCTTATGTTTTGTCCACACTTTGGAGTATTTTTACACATTTTCTAGAACTAACCTATTAACAAGATGCCACAGTGCTAGTTGCATGTTTTCTGCTGTTTTTGGTTTCAGAAAATCTAGTAAGGAAATATTCTCGGAATTGGACCGGACAAAAGCCCAAGTCAATATTTCACCAGAAGAATCTGGTCAGGAGGAGCGAAGGGAGCCAGGGCAGCCACACCTGGTGGTGGCGCGGCTAGCCCTAGCCGTGCCACCAGGGGGTGTGGACCCCCTGGTACTCCACCGACCTTGCCCCTTCGCCTATATATTTCCTCCGGGACAAAAACCCTAAGGACCCGATCAAAATTCCACGAAAGAGTCTGTAACCGCCGCCATCTCCATCCCTGGATTGGGAGGGATCTGAAGCTCTTCCCGGCACCCTACCGGAGGGGAGAGATCACCCTGGAGGCCTTCTTCATCACCATGACTACCTCCGGTGTGATGCGTGAGTAGTTCATCCCTGGACTACGGGTCCATGTAGTAGCTAGATGGTTGGTTCTTCTCCTTTGTGCTACCATGTCTAGATCTTGTGAGCTCCGTTCATGATCAAGATCATCTATTTGTAATCATACATGTTGTGTTTGCGGTGATCCGATGGATATTGAGATGCTATTTCAGATTGATTATTGATTCTATCATGTATATGTTATTTGTGATCTTGCATGCTTTCTGTTGTTAGTAGCTATCTTGGCCGAGTAGATGCTAGCAACTCAAGGGAGTATTTATGCTCGATAGTGGGTTCATGCCTCTAGGAATCTGGGGAAATGACAGAAATCTCTAAGGTACTAGATGTGTTGTTGCTACTAGGGAGAAAACAACAATCTTTTGTTCATAGAACAATCGTATTGTTTACTTTACACACTTTGCTTAATGCAATTATCTGCTGCTTGCAACTTAATACTGGAGGGGGTTCGGATGATAACCTGAAGGGGATTATTAGTCATAGATGCAGTTGGATTATGGTCTATGTATAATGTTGTAATGCCCAATCAAATCTCATAGGAGTCAAGATGATTAGTATATGCATGTATGCTTTCTCGGTGTTTGTTAATTGCCCGCTATAATTTGTTCACCCAACATGTCATCTATCTTAAGGAGAATCGCCTCTAGTGAACTATGGACCCCGGTCCATTCTTTTACCATCAATCTACTATTTACTATTTTCTGTTTACTTTCTGCAAGCAATTACTATCTTCCACACAATACATTTAATCCTTTGTTTCAGCAAAACTGGTGAGATTGATAACCTCACTTTAAGTTGGGGCAAAGTTTTGTGATTGTGTTGTGCAGGATTACAAGTTGGAAACAACACCTTGGAGGTGTTTCCGTGCTCCTACTTGTTCGATAACCTTGGTTTCATAACTGAGGGAAAACTTGTTGTTGTGCCCATCATACCTTCCTCTTGGGGTTCCCCAACGAGATTGACGTGTTGAGTCCGATCATCAAGGCTTTTTCTGGCACCGTTGCTGGGGAGTCAAGGACATCTTCTCAAGGGGAGTCCCTCACAACCAATCTCTTTACTTTGTTTTTTTGTTTTGCTTGGTTTATTTCTGCTTTGTTTGCTTGTTTCTTTTATCAAAAACACAAAAAAATAGTTCCTGCTATAGTTGTTATTTCTGTTGATCTGTTATTGTCTTGCTTTATCATGCTTTCTATCAATGGTGGGTTTCTTTGAAACTAGATCTTATTGGCAAGATGGGTTCATGGAACAACAAAAATATTATGAGGAACACCGCTTGTCACAAAAAGGGAAACTCTTATGGGAACAAATGGATAAATTGTGTACCATTGCTAGAAACATGTGCTCTACTTATAATGTTACTTATTGCTTTGATAAATCTTGTTGCTGTAGGAGGTATAAACACCTCCCTTTTCAATGTGAGCATAATGATGATGTTACCATATCTTCTTATGTTAAGGGAAATTATGACTTTTATCATGTGGAACAAATTGAAGAATTTATTGCTTGGAAGGGTGCATTCGAACTTGCTTATTTGCTTGAAAATACTGATGATGCACCTTATAAATATGAGTTTTATTATATACTTAAATTTTGCTTTGATAATTACAAGGTAGAGAATGGATATACTCTTGAATATCTTAATAGATGCTCTCCACCAATGGAAGAGACTAATGCCTTGTAGGAGCCTATGGAAGAAGAAACTGCTGAAACTGGAAGCTCATTGGATGAAAAGAGGAGGAGAGTGATGATCAAGAGGAGGAAGAATAGATCTACTCATTCCTACCTTCTAATGAGAGTAACTCTTTACCCATTACATTATTATTCCATTGTCCTCCATGCTTACCAAAGGAGGATGAATGTTATGTTCCTATGGATTCTTTTGAATTTTTTTATAATAAAGCTCTAGATGATGGTCCTGTATTGGTTGATAATATTAATTGTACTACTATTGAAAATGAGTTTGATCAGTCATCTTGTTAAAAATTGTTAAAAGTGGGTCTGAAGGTTTTAATCCCACTATTTTTGAGCTTGATAAAAATTATGTGTTTGTAGATCATGAAAAGCATGCTTTTTGTGATAGTTATATTGTTGAGTTTATTCATGAGGCTACTGAAAATTATTATGAGAGAGTAAAATATGGTTGTAAAAGTTTCCATGGTACTGAAACACCTCTCTATTTGCTGAAAGTTTTGAAGTTACTCTCGTTTTATCTTCCTATGCCTATCACTTTGTTCTTTGTGAATTTATTTGCATATGAGATTCCTATGCATAGGAAGTGGGTTAGACTTAAATGTGTTTTGAATTTGTTTCTTGATGCTCTCCTTTACTTCAATTCATATTTCTTATGTGAGCATCATCGAAATTCTTATGCCTAGCTCAAAGGCGTTAAAGAAAAGCACTTATCGGGAGATAACCCAAATTTTTAGTTAGTAAGTTTTTTTGAGTCTTGGAAGTTATTACCTCTGTAATAACCGCTCCTTATCCTTTTTGTGTGGTTTTTGTGCCAAGAATAACCGCTAATAAGAGAGAAGTAATGCTTGGGAAAGTTGCTGTCCTGAAACAGATTTTTGTGCTTTGCTGTAAAAATTCGTGAAAAATCTCTGTACATCGGTTTGAGCAGTAATATTTTGTGCTTCTGCCCCAGGTTGTTATCCAACTTTCGTTAGTTCAAAACTTTTCTATTTGAGCAATATAAGGTCTTCGAAAAAATCGATTTTTACCTGCTGGTCTGTTTTGACAGATTTCTGCCATTATTTGCATTTGCCTCTTAATCTCTTTCTCTTTGATCATTTGAACTTTTTAAAGGAAGTGCTACAGTAGCTTTTGTTTTAATGGAAGTTTTATTTGTGTTGGAACTAAACCAAAAATACATATTATCTTGAGTACACTAATGTTGCTAATGAAGATTGTGTGAAGTTTTGTATGAAGGAAATTTTAAAGTGTAGGGAAGAGTAATGTGATAATATGAAGTATGGACAAAACCTCAATCTTGGGGATGCCACCCGTGTCACCCCAAGAAATATCTGAGAAGTACAAGCGTAAAAGCTTGGGGATTCCCAAGGCATCCCCTTCTTCATCAATAAAAATCTCAGGTTTCTTCCAAACAATTCATTTTTATTGTTTCCTGCACAATTGTGTTGTTCTTGGAGCATCTTCATTTTCGTTTTTAGTTTTCGTTTGCTTAGTTTGCTTTAATAAATTGGTTGGACCCCCTCATTCATGCATTAGTTTTCAAATAAAGTTGATTTGGATTGGAAAAGAGTAGGAAAGTTCATGCTTAAGTGGTATAAAAGGAGCTTGTTTTTGACTGTGGCCTAGGCTTTATCATGTCATGCTTGATATTGTTTTTGCTTTATGCTTAGTGATTATTGCTGTAGCATGACTTGTTACAAACAACTGAGATTGCTTAATGTGCCTTGAGAGAATCATGTGTTGTTTTAGCATATAAAAGCATAATATTGTGGTATTCTCCTTTAGTGCTTTATTTGGGTTGACTTGGCGCATGCACACACCATGTTAAGACTACACCAAGTCACCTTAGCCTCTATGATCATTTTGTATTCGACTTGTAATATCACTTCATGCTTTAATTAATAATATTTTGTCGCTTTGCATGATTATGGTCATTATTGCTCTCTTAGTTGGTCGCTCCTAGTCTTTTGCTAGCCTCCATACCAAGTATGAGTTCCACTCATGCATCCAACTCCAAATAAAACCAAGTTATTCCAAAGAGTCCACCATACCTACCTATTAGCATTTGCTATTCCAAGTATATTCATGTTTTTATCTACCTTCCGAATTAAACTTGTTATGAGAAAATTAGTGATTAAAGCTCTCACGAACTTGATGGCACACTTTACTTTTCTAGCCCCTAATAAAATTGAACCATTATGTCATCTATGTTGTATATGCTTGCATATACGTTGGGATTAGCAGAACCATGTTGTCATGGGGAACGCTTTCAACATTGCACTTTTACATTGTACCCAGTTCATATCATGCTCTTTTGTTTATGGATGTCGTCAGTGTGAAATGAAAGGGGAGCTTGTAAGTCCATGGAGTTATGTATGTGTGTTAGAGAAACGCCTGGGCTGCTAGTCTAAGCCATGCCTAATCATGGTGGAAACTTGTAGCATCACCATAGTGAGCAATCTATGAAGCATTCTTCTTATAAAAAAAGAGATAGAGATTGACAAAAAAAGATGAGAAAAGAGGAAAAAGAGAAAAGGCACCATTTTCCCACGGTAAATAAGAAGATTGCTGAGATGCTCATTGTCTGCTTGCCTTGTCATTTTGATTATGGGATAGCTCCTGTATCATGTGCAAGGGGTACCACGTTGGTGGTTCTCTATGATACACATTTACTTACTATGACAAGTGAAGGGAATATGCCCGAGAGGCAATAATAAAGTGGTTATTATCTTATTCCATGTTTATGATAAATGTTTATTTTGCATGCTATAATTGTATTGATCGGAAACATCAATACATGTGTGTTTAATAAACAAAAAGGGTTCCTAGTTATGCCTCTCTTATAGACTAGCTTGTTGATTAACATCAAACGTCACACCGTAACAGGGTGACTATAAAGGTGGGTTCAGTGCTACAAAGGTGTTATGTTGAGGCTCATGGATCAAGAGTGGGATTTGTCCATCCCGATGACGGATAGATATACTCTGGGCCCTCTCGGTGATATCACATTGAAATAGCTTGCAAGCAAGTGATGTGATCACTAGAATGTTATATCACGGGAACGAGAAAAGAGTGCATGTCGGTAACGAGATCAAACTAGGTATGGAGATACCGATGATCGAATCTCGGACATTTAATATATCGCGGGACAAAGGGATTTAGTTACTAGCGTTAAAGGTTCTCACGATCACAGAAGTCATCGTTGAATGTGTAGGAGTCGGTATGGATCTCCAGGTCCCGCTGCTGATTATTGATCGGAGAGGGGTCTCGATCATTTCTGCATTATTCGCGAACCGTAGGGTGACACACTTAAGGGATACCGACACCATTTGGAGCAAATATGTTTCAGATAAAGATTTAAGAAAGCGCTGGAATTATTTCAATAGACACCAAAACTGTTGCGGGTGAAATTGTTGAAACTGGTTCTGCATGTAATATTGAAATGTTGCAGGGGGTTTTATGTGAATGTTTGTTAATTAAAGTAATTAACAAAATTCTGAATAAAAAATAATAAAAGAGTTTTATTAAATGAGAGAGCATTAAATTTGGAGAAAATTAATGCATTTAAAGTGGAGACTTTAAAAGAGAATGTGAAGGGGCAAATTTATGTGGAGGGAGTTACCACCACATGAATGGAGGAGGTGAAGAGACACCTCCTCCATGCGCCGGCCATGAAGGAGGGGCACCCCCCTCCTCCTATAAAAGGCCCCCCTCTCACACCTTCATACACACACCTCCTTGTGAAGGATCTCTCTCCCCCTCTAGTATTATTCCCCCATGGTCTTGGATTAGCGAGATACATGTTCCCGGTGGCTTTATCTGGAAAGGAGTTGCTGCTTCCGCTGCTTTGCTGGAGTGAGGGACGGAGGTTGTCGGGGTACCGTACGTGTGTGCGATCACGGATGCACCGCTGCTTTGCGGTGCTAGACTTGGTGCTGCTAGAGCTAGATCTGATAGACGTGCTGGAGCCGGACCTGCTGGACTTCATCACGATCTTGAGATCAACAAGTGTACGACTACATCAACCACGAGTTCCTACTCGTTAACAAAGCTTGTTGTCTATGAGGGTAAGTTCTCGTTGGATGTATGTCCACCCGTTGCTTTGTACCTAGTAGATAGATCTTGGTGTGTAGTTCACATCGTAGGATTTTTTTGTTTTCTATGCTGCGGACCCAATTGTGGTATCAGAGCCTGATCTATGCGTAGGTGCTTTGCACGGTTAGTACACATATGTTTATATGTGGGCGATGATGATCATGTTATTGCTTCTTTCATGTATTTTCGATATTGTTGGCATAGTGGGATGAAGCGGCCCGGACCAACCTTACATGTCATCGTACATGAGACCGGTTCCATGACTGACATGCAACTTGTTTTGCATAAGTGGCTGGTGGGTGTCTGTCTCTCCTACTATAGTCAATATCTGATTTACAACGAGTTGCTAATAACTTAGTTATCCTTGTTGTGGTTCATGTTCGTAGGTAAGAACGGTTCTATCTCCGAAAGCCCTAAGCCACGTAAAACTTGCAATTGATAAATTAGAGGCGTCTAGTTTAGATCGTTGCTGGGCTAGTGTATTGATATGGTATTGTTGTAAGTAGATGTATGATAGATACTCTTACAACACACTCAACGTGTAAGTTCCATAGACCTTGGACTTACACACAAAGGAATGATAGAGATCATACCACGATGCAAATGATAGAGATCAAATGCATGGACCATATCATCTCACTTTACACATTAGATGTTAGCATCTTATACTGCTAGTTTGGCGCTTTCTGTAGCATTGTAAGATGATCCCTCATTTAAATATCAAGATAAAATGTGTTCTTCCTTAAGTATGCACCGTTCTATGGATCGTGTTTCGAGACATCACGTGATGATCGGGTGTTCTCAACTCTACGCTTTCATGCAACGGGTGTAAGAAAGTTTTACACACGCGAATACTAAGGTTCTTACTTGGCGAGCCTAGCATGTACAGACATGGCCTTGGAACACGGACAGAAAGGTTAAGCATGAGTCACATAGTTGATGTGATGACCATATTGATGCTCGCCTTTGAAGCTACACCGACTCACATGATGATCAGACTTGGTGTAGTGGATTTGGTTCATGTAGTCACCAAAAAGGCACAAGGGATGTCGTTTTTGAGTGGGAGTTCATTTCTAATTTGGATTAGTCAAACTCAATTTGTCATAAACTAAATTGAAGTGAATTTGCATAATTTATTGTAGTCATTGGCATCTGTTCACTACCTTATGCTTAGTTTTAATTGAGATAATAGAACTATAGAATTCTGGATATTTACTTTACGAACTGGTATCGTATTGTTTTGAATGTCAATTTAAAGTTTATAAGTCCTATTGCAAACTTTCAGCAAACTCTATTTACTCCATGAAGTTTAATAAGTAGTATTAAATCAAGAGTAAGAATTCCAATGTTAGTATCTAAAGTATCATGTTTGCCTCCATGATTATTGATATTAAAAAAGTTGTTTTAATATCAAGATTATATTGGAGCTGGAAATTGTTTCAGAAACCATCATGTGTGAAAGATATTGTGATATCTGAAACAATGTTTTTGGTTGCATTATTATAGAGTATAATTTAGCAAAATACATGTTCTCATATTGTATGAGAATTTGTGAAGGATGGAGATGCTAGGCATCCGAATCTACCAAAAAGGTTTTGGGAACTGATATTATACTCGTGATTCTTCCTTATAAGCTATAGTAGCTTGATCATGAAAGTTGTCATGATAAGGATGAATAGAAGGTGTAAGTAAAATGTTTACTACACTAATATATTACTAAAGAATGGATTTTTGAAAGAATGCCAAACATTTGATGATGGTGATCCACTTCAAAGTGCAAGTCCAAAGGTATTAGTATTTGACTATATATGCTTTGTACTATGTGTCATGTGAATGACACCACTATTGATGTTGATAGATTCTTTTAAAAGAAAAGGAATTGCTAAAAGAGAATCTATAAAATATTTGGCAGAAAATAAAAGGTTGGAGATGTCCAACTTAGGTATATAGACGATATACATGTTATGGCTATATTCCTTGCTTGTTAAACAATGTGGTTCTTAGGTATTGGATACCGGTATTGGATACCGAATTGGTTGGTATGAAGTGTCATACAGGACAACGCAATTCATGAACTACAATGGCCTAAGTAACCAGCAAGAGAATGAGTGATGATGTTCTTCGAAAACAAATAAAGTGTTATTGTGTTTTTCGTTGTCATCAAACCAAGCCTTTAAGATTTGTTTAAATAATTGTTATTTTGTTCCGGTATCATGAGAACAATGGTTGTTCAAATAATTACCATATTCCATATAGGATGGATGAACTTTTACAAGTCTAGTTGGAGAAATCACATCCATAAACACTATTGCTAAAATGTCGCAAGACAAATGATTGAAAGATCACTTATGAAGTGACATCGCTGTTTGAATTATATTTGAAAGAAAACATGAAGAAACTCCATGTTGATGGAATTTTGGAGTCCTTGATTTTGATCAATTGACGCATGTGAGACTTTCCTTGAGATAATTAAAACTCCGTTCATAGGCCAAAGAGGAACGGATGACTAGCTTACTGGAAATTGTGCATGCTGATATGCATAAGTCCATTATGTGTAGCCATATGCGATGGATCTTTTTGCTTCATATGCTTTCTTCAAGAATTTGAGTGAATATATCTGTATATTTACTTAATAAGGAAGAAGTATGAAATATTTGAAAGTTGTTCAAAGACTTTCAAGATGAAGTGAAAAATCATTGTAACAAGAAAATAAAGCGTTTATGATTCGATCATAAAGGAAGATATTTGAGTTACATATTTGGCAAAAACACCTAAGACTTGAGGAATTGTTCCATGATTTGTGTTCTCCGATAAACCATAGGAGTATGGCATATTCGAGAGATGAAATCAAACCATGTTTGACATGGTAAGATCAAAGGTGTCATTTATAAAACTGCCATTATGTTTTAAGGATTGAAGATTTAGAGACTACCGCCTTTACACTGAAAAGAGTACCACCGTGATCCGTTGAGATGACACCATATGAGTTATGATTTGGGATAAAACCCGAATTGTCTTTTCTTAAATTTTGGTATGCTATGCATAAGTAAAATGTTTACAACCAAAGTCAGATAAGCACGTCTTTGTAGGTTATCCCAAAGAATTTGTTGGGAATTTCTCCATAACACCAAGGACAAAAGAGTTTGTTACTTGGAACGTCAAGTTTCTTGAGAAGGAATTTTTCGTGAAAAGTTAAGTGGGATGACAATAGAACTTTGGTAAGGTTGTTGAACCTTAGCTATATGTGCTAAGTAGCGCAGCGCCGGAAAGTGTACCGATGGCGGCCACAATGCCCATGGGTCTCATGATTACAAAAGGTGTGATCTCGGAGATTAGAGTTTCTATAGAACCGTGTGGGTCGGTAAGAATCAAATAGTAAGATTTGATAAGCAAGTCGTTATTGTTTTGACAATGATGAACCGACTATATGCAAAGAAGCGATGATGGGCCCTGACTCCATAAAATGACTAGAAGTCATAGAATCCGTGATAGTATCCATACACGAGAAATCAAGTTTCTGAACTTGGAAGACCCTCCGGAAAGGCGTGAAGCCTATCGGTCGTGTTTGGATCTATAACGAAATAAGACATGGATGTTTAACATCTATGAAATAGTCGACATGTTAGAAAGAAGTTTACGACAATGTTCAAGGAGTTGACTATGACAAGATTTGATCTTTCATAGCGATATATAGTCTTGACGGATTAATGTAGCAACCACTACATATAATTTGGTATATGGTAGTTGAATAAACAAAACAAGGTTCTTCTAATAGAACGGTAACCTAGGACATGTACATGACATGGTCCGAAGGGTTTTGTTAATTCAAAGGGTGCTAAAAGGGCATGTAAACTTCAATAGTTGAATTAAGCATAGCGGAGTTGGAATCTTCACCATGATGAAACTATTAAAAGAGTTTAAATTCATCGGAGATGATGAAGATGCTTGCATTTGCAAGAAATTAAGTGGGAGCGCTGAGACATATTTCTAATACATTATGTAGAGGACATATTGTTGATTGGAAATGATGTATCTTGTATTGACACAAGTTAAGAATTTCATTAAAATAAGATTTCGATGAAAGACTTGGGCAAACCCGGAATATTAGGCATCAATATCTATATGGATAGATTAAGGCGCTAATATGGTTGTGCCAGACATACATATAAGAGATATTGAAAGGGTTCAATATGGAAACAACAAGAAAGGTTCTTGCTGCATGGAAAGGATTGTATCAAAATTCAAGTGTTTCAACACTTGGTGAGTAAAATCAAATGAAAATTTTGATCGATTATACCATGATATGTATATATCCAGAATGTCCTATGCTCTAAATGTTATGAGCATATACCATAATGATTCATAAGATGATCATTGGACAATAGTAAATATATTCTTATGAGCTTTGGAAGAACTAAGAATATATCATGTATAAGTGACAAATAGTTAAAGGTAGTTCATTGTAAAGTGTTACATTGATACTAGTTTTGTCACAAGATACAAATCAAATTTATCTCAATTTAGACTATGGGTGGCACAATATAATGGAAAGGATGTTCCATGATGGATTTGGATGAGTTCCAAAGTTGAGATATTGTGACGGATACTACAACAAAAGGCTAAGTATATGACTGCTATAGTAGCAGCATAGGAGGGCATTTGTGTTAAGTAGTTTGTTATCAAACTAGGTGTGGTTCAAAGTGGGCTAATACTATGAAGATATATTGTGTGACAATAATATCAACATATTTTAAGCCGAACAAACTAAAGGTCTCACCAAAGGACCAAATCTATACAATGCCATCTCATTTGAGAATGAGTGATGCGTAGAGACGCAGAGACATGCAAATACACACGGACCTGAAACTGTCAGATCCAGAGATTATGTTAACGACTAGCAATAGCGTATATGCAACACCAGAAAGCCATAGGTGTTCAATACACAAAAGTTTTTCAAACTAGATTATTGACTCTAGTGCAAGTGGGAGACTGAAGGGAATATGCCTGAGAGGCAATAATAAAGTGGTTATTATCTTATTCCATGTTTATGATAAATGTTTATTTTGCATGCTATAATTGTATTGATCAGAAACATCAATACATGTGTGTTTAATAAACAAAAAGGGTTCCTAGTTATGCCTCTCTTATAGACTAGCTTGTTGATTAACAAGATGATCAAGGTTTCCTGATCATAGACATTGGATGTTGTTAATAACAAGGTCACACCATTGGTGGAATGATGTGATGAACATTCATTCGAAGTATAGCATTACTATCAAGTCATTATGTTTATATTGCTATAACATCATACGAAGTAATCTTAGTCCTTAGACCATGAGATCATGTTAATTGCTAACACCGGAAGAGTATCTTGATAACATCAAACGTCACACCGTAACAGGGTGACTATAAAGGTGGGTTCAGTGCTACGAACGTGTTATGTTGAGGCTCATGGATCAAGAGTGGGATTTTTCCATCCCGATGACGGATAGATACTCTGGGCCCTCTCGGTGATATCACATTGAAATAGCTTGCAAGCAAGTGATGTGATCACTAGAATGTTATATCACAGGAACGAGAAAAGAGTGCACGTCGGTAACAAGATCAAACTAGGTATGGAGATACCGATGATTGAATCTCGGACATGTAATATATCGCGGGACAAAGGGATTTAGTTACTAGCGTTAAAGGTTCTCACGATCACAGAAGTCATCGTTGAATGTGTAGTCGATATGGATCTCTGGTCCATTGTTGATTATTGATCGGAGAGGGGTCTCGATCATGTCTACATTATTCGCGAACCGTAGGGTGACACACTTAAGGGATACCGACACCATTTGGAGCAAATATGTTTCAGATAAAGATTTAAGAAAGCGCTGGAATTATTTCAATAGACACCGAAACTGTTTTGGGTGAAATTGCTGAAATTGGTTCTGCATGTAATATTGAAATGTTGCAGGGGGTTTTATGTGAATTTTTGTTAATTAAAGTAATTAACAAAATTCTGAATAAAAAATAATAAAAGAGTTTTATTAAATGAGAGAGCATTAAATTTGGAGAAATTTAATGCATTTAAAGTGGATACTTTAAAAGAGAATGTGAAGGGGCAAATTTATGTGGAGGGAGTTACCACCACATGAATGGAGGAGGTGAAGAGACACCTCCTGCATGCGCCGGCCATGAAGGAGGGGCACCCCCTCCTCCTATAAAATGCCCCCTCTCACACCTTCATACACACACCTCCTTGTGAAGGATCTCTCTCCCCCTCTAGTATTATTCCCCCATGGTCTCGGATTAGCGAGATACATGTTCCCGGTGGCTTTATCTGGAAAGGAGTTGCTGCTTCCGCTGCTTTGCTGGAGCGAGGGACGGATGTTGTCGGGGTACCGTACGTGTGTGCGATCACGGATGCACCGCTGCTTTGCGGTGCTGGACTTGGTGCTGCTGGAGCTAGATCTGATAGACGTGCTGGAGCCGGACTTGCTGGACTTCATCATGATCTTGAGATCGGCAAGTGTACGACTACATCAACCACGAGTTCCTACTCGTTAACAAAGTTCGTTGTCTACGAGGGTAAGTTCTCGTTGGATGTATGTCCACCCGTTGCTTTGTACCTAGTAGATAGATCTTGGCATGTAGTTCACATTGTAGGAATTTTTTTGTTTTCTATGCTGCGGACCCAACAACAAGAACTTACTAGTAACTAAACTTGAGTATCATGAGGAGCGACCCTCGTATTCAAGGGACATGAGATTGCCAACTTATACTTTGTAAAGCATATACTCCATAGTTTGTTCACTTTAACCTTAATCACTTCAAGATGCTTATGATAGGGGCAATGAGAGCTGAAAGCTAATAAGTACCATAATTTTTGGAAGCTCTTTATGAGACTTGAATCCCTACTTCCTTCTATGAAGGCCTTTCTTTTACTTTTATGTTGAGTCTCCATCTTCTATCTTTATGCACCTATTGAGATAGCATAGTGGCCATTCTTAGTTTAATGTGCACTGTCCCAAGACTTGTTGATTGATTCATAACTTTGATATTGCTTGTTCTTAAACTATTTGTATCTAGTCACCCTTATGAACTTTGAAGGTGTCCTATGCATTTATGTTTTGCTACGCTATGAGAGACAAGATGAATACCATTCTCATTATGTTTTCTATATGTGAAACAAACAAACGTCTTTCAAAGCATTGTTATTCATGAATCTTTTGTTTGTACCTTTTCATGTTATAACATAGTTGCTATGTCTTATTGTTAGAACTATATCTTTCATGCCATGTTAAAGTACTATGATCCCAGCTATCAATGTTCTACAAATACCTTGATCAAGATTATGATGGTGCATGTCACCTCAAAAATTATTCTTTTTTATCACTTACCTACTCTAGGACGAGCAGGAGTTAAGCTTGGGGATGTTGATACGTTGCAAACATATCTATAATTTTTGATGTTCCATGCTTGTTTTATACCTACTTTCTTATGTTTTGTCCACACTTTGGAGTATTTTTACACATTTTCTGGAACTAACCTATTAACAAGATGCCACAGTGCTAGTTGCCTATTTTCTGCTGTTTTTGGTTTCAGAAAAGCTAGTAAGGAAATATTCTCGGAATTGGACCGGACAAAAGCCCAAGTCAATATTTCACCAGAAGGAATACAGAGTCCGGAGGGGAGACGAAGAGGGGAGCTAGGGCGACCACACCGAAGAGGTACTAGGGGTGTGGGCCCCTGGTACTCCACCGACCTTGCCCCTTCGCCTATATATTGCCTCCGGGACAAAAACCCTAAGGACCCGATCAAAATTCCATGAAATAGTCTATAGCCGCCACCATCTCCATCCCTAGATCGGGAGGGATCTGAAGCTCTTCCCAGCACTCTGTCGGAGGGGAGAGATCACCCTGGAGGCCTTCTTCATCACCATGACTTCCTTCGGTGTGATGCGTGAGTAGTTCATCCCTGGACTATGGGTCCATGTAGTACCTAGATGGTTGGTTCTTCTCCTTTGTGCTACCATGTCTAGATCTTGTGAGCTCCGTTCATGATCAAGATCATCTATTTGTAATCATACATGTTGTGTTTACGGGCATCTGATGGATATTGAGATGCTATTTCAGATTGATTATTGATTCTATCATGTCTATGTTATTTGTGATCTTGCATGCTTTCCGTTGTTAGTAGCTATCTTGGTCGAGTAGATGTTAGCAACTCCAAGAGGGAGTATTTATGCTCGATAGTGGGTTCATGCCTCTAGGAATCTGGGGAAGTGACAGAAATCTCTAAGGTACTATATGTGTTGTTGCTACTAGGGAGAAAACAGCAATCCTTTGTTCATAGAACAATCGTATTGTTTACTTTACACACTTTGCTTAATGCAATTATCTGTTGCAACTTAATCTTTGGAGGGGTTCAGTGATAACCTTAAGGTGGATTATTAGTCATAGATGTAGTTGGATTACGGTCTATGTATAATGTTGTAATGCCCAATCAAATCTCATAGGAGTCAAGATGATTAGTATATGCATGTATGCTTTCTTGGTGTTTGTCAATTGCCCCGCTGTAATTTGTTCACCCAACTTGTCATCTATCGTAAGGAGAATCACCTCTAGTGAACTATGGACCCCGGTCCATTCTTTTACCATCAATTTGCAATCTACTATTTACTATTTTCTGTTTACTTTCTGCAAGCAATTACTATCTTCCACACAATACGTTTAATCCTTTGTTTTCAGCAAAACCGGTGAGATTGACAACCTCACTGTAAGTCGGGGGCAAAGTTCTGTGGTTGTGTTGTGCGGGATTCCAAGTTGTAAACAACACCTTGGAGGTGTTTCCTTGCTCCTACTGGTTCGATAACCTTGGTTTCATAACTGAGGGAAAACTTTCTATTGTGCTCATCATACCTTCCTCTTGGGGTTCCCCAATGAGATCGACGTGTTGAGTCTGATCATCACTCCCTCTCATACAATCGAATACCTGAAGGAAAAGAAGGTCAACTTCCACGACGGAACAAGTAAAACTAGGGGGCTCTGTGCAAAACTTACAAAGCATTTTTTCGCTCGCCCTAGAGATTTCCTCTAAGCAAGACGACTCGTGATCCAGCGCTTTGCGCATTTTCGATTGCGACACATCTACCATTGCTTGCACAACTCGAAGATTTCCTTCCAGTCCCTTCACTTGTTCAATCTTTTCTGCATATAGTGGCGGATCGGCAACACGAGCAATGGTCGTCTCAGATGCACCCACCCTAGAAGAAGATGGTTGCGCATCTGAAGCCTGAGTGGACCTAGTGGAGCAGTCAAATCAAGCAATATCTGGCAGGACAAACAAAAAATATAGGAATACCATTAAACTAGATAACTTGCATACACAGCATCAGATACACCATTTACACATGCAAACCAGATTCTTCTCGACAGAAGGAGTAGTTTGGCAAAGGAAACCTGGTTCATTACAAGCACAATAAACAAAAGGGGAAGCTTCTACGACTACAAGCCAGTTATGGGGAAGATTTCTTTGCAGACAAAGTAGCACTGGCCGATGGAGCATCGGCCGAAGAAGGCACAACTGGAGCAGTACTCCCAAAAGGAGATCCATTCGAAGGATGGGCGGCGGAGTTCTCAGGACCTCCACCTATACCTAGGAGAAGCTGATACATTGCAAATGTATCTATATTTTTTGATGTTCCATGCTTGGTTTTATCTACTTTCTTGTGTTTTGTCCACACTTTGGAGTACTTTTCATATGATTTCTTGGACTAACCTATTAACAAGAGCCACAGTGCCAGCTGCCTATTTTCTGCTGTTTTTGGTTCCAGGAAAGTCAGAAAATGAATATTCTCGGAATTGGACAGGACAAAAGCCAAAGTCATTATTTTACTGGGGACACCTGGAGCCAGAATACAAGACGGAGAGGGGCTAGGGCCCAGCCACACCACCTGGCCGTGCGGGCTGGGCCTGGCCGCACCAGGGGGTGGTCTGGCCGCCCCAGACACCCCCTCGGTCTCCCTCTTCGCCTATAAGATGCTTCTGACCTAAAAACTCAGGGGGTTCAACGTTTTTCCAGAAAGAGTTCCGCTCCGCCGCCACCACCAGATTCCACGAAACAGCACCAGAAACTCCGTTCTGGCACCCTATCGGGACGGGGAATTGGAGGAGATCATCGCCATCATCATCACCATCGCTTCTCCATCGACCATCCATGTTTCCCCCATCTATGAGTGAGTAATCCCCCGCTGTAGGCTATGGGGATGGTAGGGATTGGATGAGATTGTTCATGTAATGGCATCAGATTGTTAGGGCATGGTGCCTAGTATCTTTTATTAGTGCTTTTTGACTTTGTTGCGACTTGTTATGCTTAATGCTTGTCACTAGAGCCCGAGTGCCATGATTTCAGATCTAAATCAGGATGGGAATGGGCCAGGTCGATCCACCGGGTCACTGACCCGACTCGAAAAGTCGAAGCCAATGGGTCGTGTGGGTCGGCCTCAAACCATAGTTCGGTCACTAGAGCCGGCACCGACTGACCCAGTGGGTCAGCAGGGTCGACCCACCTCCAAGGCCTCAACTTCCTCGCGTAGTACGGCTGGTTGTGCCCTTGTGGCCACCCCGTCGATCCGTGCCTCCGGCGGCGTGCCTCCCGCTCGGTCCTGTTCCTAGCGCATCGTATCGCCGTCTAGCTCACCGCCTAGCCGTTGTTCCACGGATTGTGCTGCTCGCTGTCCTATTCCTCCGCCGCTCGTCCTGCTCGAAGATTGGACTTATGGTAGGCTTCCTCACCTTCCCGGCGCCGCTGCCAAGCACAAGTGAGACTAGCCTGAGCCTCCTACTTCCACATGCTCTGGTTGTTTGTTAGCGCTCATCCTGCTCTGCTTCTTATTCAATCTCTTAATACTTCCTATTAACTACAGTGAGACTAGCCAGTAACCTTGAGCACATGACGAAGAAAGGCAATGAACGTCCTAATTTGTTGGATCATTTGACAGTCCTGATCTATGCTATTAGGTGCTTGTAAAGTTTGATTCTGAATGTTGCTACCATGGAGGAACTTTCTGTTGGTGATCTTGTGCGGATGTTTTTTATCCAGCTTGTTAATTTTATAATCAAAGACTTCTTGCTCATAGCTGCAATTGCCCAGTTCTCATTCCGAGCACGGATGACTATACTTGGATGCTTTATCTTATTTATCTGCAATTGCCCTATGTTATGATTGCTTTGTGAATTGTCTTGTCCATGTAACACCCGTCCATCCATCCCCATGCCTACCGCGCTCAAATCCTACTGTTTACTGCTATTGTTACTACTGTCTTTACTTTACTACTACTATTACTTTACTATTGCTACTACAAAATTGTTGCTACTGATAAACTGCTGTGAGCAAGATTGTTTCCAGGTGCAGCTGAATTGACAACTCAGTTGTTAAGGCTTATAAATATTCTTTGGCTCCCCTTGTGTCGAATCAATAAATTGGGTTTCAATTCCCTCGAAAATACTGTGATACACCCCCTATACTTGTGGGTCATCAAGACTATTTTCTGGCGCCATTGCCGGGGAGCATAGCTTTATTTATCAAGTCCACTTGGAATCACTATTGTTCAAGCTTAGTTTATTTCCGCTTTGCTTGCTTGTTTCTTTATCAAAAATACAAAAAAATTAGTTCCTACTCTAGTTGTTATTTTTGTTGGTCTGTTATTGTCTTGCTTTATCATGCTTTCTATCAATGGTTTTTTCTTTGAAACTGAATCTTATTGGCAAGGTGGGTTCATAGAAGATCAAAAATATTATTATAAGGAACACCGCTTGTCACAAAAAGGGAAACACTTATGGGAACAAATTGATAAATTGTATACCATTGCTAGAAACGTGTGCTCTACTTATAATGTTACTTATTTCTTTGATAAATCTAGTTATTGTAAGAGGTATAAACACCTCCCTTTTCAATGTGAGTATAATGATAAGGTTACCATATCTTCTTATGTTAAAGGAAATTTTGAATTTTATGATGTGGAACAAATTGAAGAATTTATTGCTTGGAAGGGTGCATTTGAACTTGCTAGTTTGCTTGAAAATATTGATGATTCACCTTATAAATATGAGGTTTATGATATACTTAGATTTTGCTTTGATAATTACAAGGAAGAAAATGGCTATATTCTTAAATATATTAATAGATGCTTTCCATAAATGGAAGAGACTAATGCCTTGCAGGATCCTATGGAAGAAGAAAATGATGAACCTGAAAGCTCATTAGATGAAAAAGAGGAGGAGAGTGATGAACAAAAGGAGGAAGAATGGATTAGCTACACATGCCTACCTTCTAATGAGAGTAACTCTTTATCCCTTACATTATTTGATTGTCCCCCACACTTACCAAAGGAGGATGAATGTTATGCTCATGTTATCTATGATAATCCTTTATTTGTGCTTAACTTCGAGATGCATGGTACTAAAGAGTTTTTCTTAGAAATTGTTTATGATAAAACTCTAGACGATGGTCCTATATTGAATGAGCACTCATCGTGTTATAGAATTGTTAAAAGTGGGTTTGAAGGTTTTAATCCCACTATTTTTGAGCTTGATAAAAATTATGTTTTTGTAGAACATGAAAAGCATGCTTTATGTGATAGTTATATTGTTGAGTTTATTCATGAGGCTACTGAAAATTATTATGAGAGAGGAAAATATGGTTGTAGAAGTTTTCATGGTATTGAAATACCTCTCTATGTGCTGAAAGTTTTGAAGTTACTCTTGTTTTATCTTCCTATGCCTGTCACTTTGTTCTTTGCGAATTTATTTGCATATAGGATTCCTATGCATAGGAAGTGGGTTAGACTTAAATGTGTTTTGAATTTTCTTCCTGATGCTCTCTTTTACTTCAATTCATATTTCTTATGTGAGCATCCTCCCAAACTATCATGCCTAACTTAAAGGCGTTAAAGAAAAGTACTTATTGGGAGATAACCCAAAAGTTTTAGATGAGTCTTGGAAGTTATTACTTCAGTAATAACCGCTCCTTATCCTTTTTATTTGCTTTTTGTGCCAAGAATAACCTCTAATGAGAGAGAAGTAATGGTTGGGAAAGTTGCTGTCCCAAAACAGGTTTATGTGCTTCACCATAAAAATTCGTGTAAAATCTCTGTACGTCCTTTTGAGGAGTGATTTTTTGTGATTCTGACCCAGGTTGTTATCTAACTTTCGTTAGTTCAACACTTTTCGATTTGAGCAACATAAGGTCTTTCAAAAAATCCGTCTTTACCTGCTGGTCTGTTTTCACAGATTTCTGCCTTTATTTGCATTTGCTTCTTGTTGGTTGCTTTTTGAGTTCTTTTGGAAATTGAGCTTTTGAGGGAAGTGCTATAGTAGCTTGTGTTTTAATGGAAGTTTTATTGGTGTTAGAACTGAACCTAAATACCTATTATCTTGAGTGCACTAATGTTGCTAATAAAGATTGTGTGAAGTTTTGTATGAAGGAAAATTTTCAGGTGTATGGAAGGAATAAGTAATGAGATGAAGGATGAACTAAAGCTCAAGCTTGGGGATGCCACGCGTGTCACCCCAAGAAATATCCAAGAAGTACAAGCGTCAAAGCTTGGGGATGCCCAAGGCATCCCCTTCTTCATCAATAAAAATTCCAGGTTCTTTCCAAACACTTCATTTTTATTGTTTCATGCACAGTTGTGTTGTTCTTGGAGCGTCTTCTTTTTCATTTTTGTTTTGGTTTTTCATTTGCTTGTTTTTCTTAGTTTGCAGAATAAATTGGTTGGACCCCCTCTTTCATACATTGGTTTTCAAATAGTTTGGTTTGGATTGGAAAAAGAGTAGGAAAGTTCATGCGTAAGTGGTAAAGAGAGCTTGTTTTTGACTGTGGCCTATGCTTTGTCATGCCATTTTTGATATTGTTTTGGCTTTATGATTAGTATTATTTGCTGTAGCATGACTTGTTATAAACAATTGAGATTGCTTAATGTGCCTTGGAAGGATCATGCGTTGTTTTAGCATATTAAAGCATAGTATTGTGGTATTCTCCTTTGATGCTTTATTTGGGTTGACTTGGCGCATGCTCACACCATGTTATGACTATCTCAATTCACCATTGCCTTTATGATCCTTTAGTTTTCAACTTTTAGTATCACTTTATGCTTTGATCAATAATGTTTTGTCGTGCTGCATGATTATGGCCATTATTGCTCTCTTAGTTTGTCGCTCCCAGTCTTTTGCTAGCCTCCGCAACCAAGTATGAGTTCCACTCATGCATCCAACTCCCTAAACCAAGTTATTCCAAAGAGTCCACCATACCTACCTATTAGCATATGCTATTCCAAGTATATTCATGTTTTTGTTTACCTTCCAAATTAAACTTGTTATGATAAAACTAGTGATTAAAGCTCTCACGAACTTGATGGCACACTTTACTTTTCTTGCCCTTAATAAACTTGAACCATTGTGTCGTCTATGTTGTATATGCTTGCACTTATTTGTTGGGGATTAGCAGAACCATGCTATCATGGGGAACGCTTTCAACATTACACGGGTACTTTGTACCTAGTTGATATCATGCTCTTTTGTCTATGGATGTAAATCGATTGTGAAATGAAAGGGGAGCTTGTAAGTCCATTGAGTTATGTATATGTGTTAGAGAAACGCCTGGGCCACTGGTCTAATCCATGCTGACATGGTGGAAACCTGCAGCGTAACCATAATGAGTTGTCTATGAAGCATTCTTTTTATAAAAAAGAGTCAGATATTGAGAAAAAAGAGAAAAAGAAAAAATGAGATTATGAAAAGAGGAAAGAGAGAAAAAAGCACCATATTCCCATGGTAAATAAGAAGATTGCTGAGATGCTCGTTGTCTACTTGCCTTGTCATTTTGATATGGGGATTCTTCCGTATCATCGGGCAAGGGGTACCCCGTTGGCGGTTCTCTATGATACACATGTACTTACGATAACAAGAACTTACCGGTGACTAAAATTGAGTAGCATGAGGAGTGGCCCTCGTATTCAAGGGACATGAGATTTCTAACTTATACTTTGTCAAGCATGTACACCATAGTTTGTTCACTTTAACCTTAATCACTTCAAGATGCTTATGATAGGTGCAATGAGAGCTTAAAGCTATTAAGTACCAAAATTCTTGGAAGCTCATTATGAGACTTGAATCCCTACTTCCTTCTATGAAGGCCCTTCTTCCACTTATATATTGAGTCTCCACCTTCTATCTTTATGACCTGCTTTGAGAGCATAGTGGCCATTCTTAGTTCTATGTGCATTGTCCCAAGACTTGTTGATTGATGCATACCTTGATATTGCTTGTTTTAAACTATTTGCTTGTTCTATGTGCAGGTGTCCTATGCATTTATGTTTGCTACTCTATGAGGGACAAGCTAGATACCACTATGCTATGTTTTCTTTGTGTGAAACAAACAAACGTCTTGCAAAGCATTGTTATTCATGAATCTTTTGTTTGTGCCTTTTCATGTTGCATCATAGTTTCTTTGTCTTATTGCTAGAACTTTGTCTTTCATGTTATGATTGAAGTACTATGATCCTAGCTTTGAATGTTTTACAAATACTTTGATCAAGTTTATGATGGTGCATGTCACCTAAAAAATTATTCTTTCTTTTTATCACTTACCTACTCGAGGACGAGCAGGATTTAAGCTTGGGGATGTTGATACATTGCAAATGAATCTATAATTTTTGATGTTCCATGCTTGGTATTATCTACTTTCTTGTGTTTTGTCCACACTTTGGAGTACTTTTCATATGATTTCTTGGACTAAACTATTAACAAGAGCCACAGTGCCAGCTGCCTGTTTTCTGCTGTTTTTGGTTCCAGAAAGTCAGAAAATGAATATTTTTGGAATTGGACGGGACAAAAGCCAAAGTCATTATTTTACCGGGGGACACCTGGAGCTAGAATACGAGACGGAGAGGGGCTGGGGCCCAGCCACACCACCTGGTCGCGCGAGCTGGGCCTAGCCACGCCAGGGGGTGGTCTGGCCGCCCCAGACACCCCCTCGGTCTCCCTCTTCGCCTATGAGATACCTTCTGACCGAAAAACTCAGGGGGTTCGCTGTTTTTCCAGAAAGAGTTCCGCTTCGCCGCCACCACCAGATTCCACGAAACAGCACCAGAAACTCTGTTCTGGCACCCTGCCGGGACGGGGAATTGGAGGAGATCATCGCCATCATCATCACCATCGCTTCTCCATCGACCATCCATGTTTCCCCCATCTATGAGTGAGTAATCCCCTGCTATAGGCTATGGGGATGGTAGGGATTGGATGAGATTGTTCATGTAATGGCATCAGATTGTTAGGGCATGGTGCCTAGTATCTTTTATTAGTGCTTTTTGACTTTGTTGCGACTTGTTATGCTTAATGCTTGTCACTAGGGCCCGAGTGCCATGATTTCAGATCTGAACATGTTATTGATTCATTATGATAGTATTGTTTATGGTCTTACCTGCAAGTTGTATACACACGTTGTTGTCCGGAACCAATGGCCCCGAAGTGATAGAAATCGGGATAACCGGAGGGAATGGCTTTGATGTGAGGATCACATGTGTTCATGGAGTGTTAATGCTTTGCTCCGGTGCTCTATTAAAAGGAGCACCTTAATTGCCAGTAGTTCCCTTGAGGCCCCGCTGCAAACGGGCTGGCAGGACAAAAGATGTTGTGCAAGTTCTCATTGCAAGCATGTATGAGTATATATGGAACACATGCCTAGGATTATCTAGTACTTGGATGCTTTATCTTATTTATCTGCAATTGCCCTATGTTCTGATTGCTTTGTGAATTGTCTTGTCCATGCAACGCCCGTCCATCCATCCCTATGCCTACCGCGCTCGAATCCTATTGTTTACTGCTATTATTACTACTGTCTTTACTTTACTACTGATGTTACTTTACTATTGCTACTATAAAACTGTTGCTACTGATAAACTGCTGTGAGCAAGATTGTCTCCAGGTGCAGCTGAATTGACAACTCAGTTGTTAAGGCTTATAAATATTATTTTGCTCCCCTTGTGTCGAATCAATAAATTGGGTTTCACTTCCCTTGAAAATACTGTGATACACCCCCTATACTTGTGGGTCATTAGAAGCCACGAATACTTCTGTGCTTTCTTAATATAGGGTTTAAGATCGATCTCTTTGCCATCATTCGTGATTGGACCAGAGGCGCTAAACTACTTCTAGTCGACCTTTTCGTCGTGCGCCATCGCCAAGGCCATGGAAGTCTCGGCGCCACTCTTCGACTGAACCATGTTGTAGCCCGTCAGTGGGTTCGGATCAGCGCCAAAAATAGCGATGAGGTCATTTAGATCCGTCAGCATCTCCTTCGCTGGGAAACTTCAGCATGAAGACTTTTGAAGGCGCGGCGCAAACAAATCAGAAGGTTGGGCGTGCGAACATTGTTGGCCTCAAAAGTACCAACAACATCCAACAAAGGGTCAACCTTCTTGTCCTCATCCAGCATTAGAGATTGGCCATTAAGCTCTGCAATAAGGAGATCTCCACTAAGAAACAATAACCAAAAGGAGAAAACATAACTCGAAGATTACTGATGACTGGGTTCATGCACCAATAACAGGGTTATTGCAGTACTTGTAGTAGCAAATATTTAAAGAGTTTGTCCCAATGGGAGCTCGACGAACACGACCCCGTAGCCACGTTGTCAATGCGACCACCTTCACACCCAAACTGTGGTTTGGAAATAGCCTATTCTATAAGTTGCTAGGATAAATGAATTTAAGATGTTTTGTAATAACTACTACTAGGACTAGAAGAAAACTAGAACAAAAGTAAAATTACAAAGAGGTGAATGCAATGAGATGAAATATTAATGCTATGATTCCTCAAGTAATATTGTTTATACCGGTGTGCATGATAAGTGCTTATGGAATAGCTGTTAACTATAATTGTGGCGGTCCCTCATACACCGTTGTCTCCCACCATTGGTAAGTGGCAACTAGACAACTCAATTGTCCACACCCTCTTCGGACATGGGTCATATCGTAAGAGAATAGTGTATTAAGGTAACAAGACCAATCAAGGTAAACCAGAGCAAAAGGCATTAGGTTCTATGGACAACCGTACTTTGAGCGGTGCATCCTAAGATGTTATTGCCTCCGCAGATCACTTATAGCAAATAGCCTATTAGGTCTACCCATGGAACAACAGAGACTAATGATAAGTTTTGTGACACTCCGTGAATCCCTGGTAAATTCCTCAACAATGGATTGGACGTCTCCAATCACTAGAATAATATCATGAATAGAACAATGCAAAGAGAAAGCATAAACATATTAATTTACAAGAACACACCACACTTCAATTACTCAAATTATCATAACATTAATAAAAGGGGGTTCAAGCCATGTTACAACCCATCATAGAGATCATGATGGGGAAGGATGGCGTAGCGGCGATGGAGATGGTGATGATGGCACGATGCTGGTGGCATTGGCGTGGTGATGGCGGCGTCCTCCTTCTCCTCCTCTTCTTGCTTGTATGGTTTGATGGTGTTGATGGAGATGTGGATCTTGGTGGAGCTGTAGAGTCTATGGAGGCGGCACGGCGGTGGAGGCAGTAGATGGGATCTAGATCTTGTATATGGTGTATGGTGGCTTCCTCCTCTCTTCTTTGACTCCTCCCTATTTTATATAGGCCTTGGGGGTTCCCTAGGATTCCCCCAATACCGTCATATGACTTAGAGAAGGTTCTAGAGCTTCCGGAGGGCGAAATCCCGTCGTTTGCGACCTTTTTGGCAACTATACGATGGGAGCTATACGGCCAGAATTTTTGCTCCCGCCGTATAGTTGGTAGTTAAACCTTCGGTACTCTTTAGTATTTTGGTAGCCATTTCTTCACACGAACTCCGTTTTGGGTGTTCTTGGGCTCGTTGAATTCATCTCGTCGAGGGATATAACCCTGTGGTCTTGGATATTTATTTTGAGAAGTTGGAAAATTTTACTTTTCCAACACCTCAAATGGCTAAGTCTGGTCCCTGCAGCTCCTCCATACTATGCTCTCTTTGTTCCTTTTGCCTTTGTTTTATCCATAATCATCATCAACACCTACACACATGTCAAAGACAAGGAAGAGGGATAAAATTCTACCTAAACTACTAAATGTGCAAAGCTCATATTGAATTTAATAAAAACAAGTAATCATGCATATCAGGCATAGCAGTAGTTAGATGGAGCATGATATGATAGGCAAATGACACAATTTATATTGCTAAAAAGTGTTGTATTATCACAGCCATCACCTTCCCCAAGATAGATCTTGCTCGTCCTCGAGCAAAAGGGATCGATAACTTAATGGATGTGATCTTGCTTATCATTGGAAATCAATGCACCGTATCCCTGTTTTTCCTGCAAGCTCAAAGCAAGAGAGCACATAATCATACAAGGCAATATAATCTTAGTTATATTATTCCAAACCACTAGATATTAGTCAAAAACTTTTATGCCCCATGTCAAAGTTAAATCTAGCTTGCAAGTAAACTTGTGATCCTTCTATACGCACTTTATTGTATTTTTGTATTTTTATTTGTATAAGGCAAAGCTGAACACGGTTAGTTGTCAATCATAAATAGAAATAGAGTTTTCCAATGATGCCCACTCATGCCATCTATTAAAGTCTCTCAAGTGCAAACTTCGATTGTTGAGCTCATAGAAAATATATTTCTTAGTAACGAGACCATGCCAAAAGAGTGGTATATGTTAAATCAAGACTGTGTAGGCTAGGAAGGACACTCGAGACCATTACCAAGGTTTCCCTTTTTGGTATAATGATTTCTCATAATGGTCAGAGGAGTATTCCAACTTTTGATTTTAACGTAGGCCCATGGGAATACCAATGCATACCCAAATATAGCATTTTTGCTACATATGTTGGGAAACTCGTAGCCAAACTCCAAGAGTTTCCTCTTTTTGGATTGTCCAAAGGCTAGTGGAGTTGTTAGCATCCCATGTTGTGCAACAGTGGCGCAAGACACGCATAAAGCAATATCTCACTTTGATTTCCAAGACAAATTTTGGCATATGTAATCTCGAAACTTTGAAACATAATTTCTTATTTGACAACTCACACAGTAAGCATCTATTAAGACCATCATTTCCAACACTATGGGGTCGTGCTACTCCATAACCATTCACTTAAGAGAATTTTGAACAGTGACAACTCGCAAGTTTCGAAGAACTTCTTTATTATATTTTTTTATTTTCAAAATGTAGAGAACATGGCAATGTATATTTAGAGGATCACAATATTTTTCACAAGCTAGATAAAAGTTGAACAAGGTGCATCAAAGATATGGCTTGTCTCCTATGGGGCCTAACATGAGCAAGTATATCCCTTATATAAATATGAACAAAAACTCACCTAAGCAAGCATTCAAAAACAAAGGGATACACAATAGCATGAAAACTTTTTAAGATAAAGAACTTTGCACAAGACTCTACACATGCAAAATAACCTCCCTAAGCTAAGAATACGAACTTGAGAAGATCATGAAAACAAAAGAGAAAATACAGTTATCAAAAGAGAATATAAGAAGTGGTTACCTCCCCAAGCTTAAGTTAAAGCAAGGGTGACATACTTTACCGTTGAGGTGCTTTTAACCTCTACTTTGATGGACAAAGAACCTTTGCTTAAATGAATGCTTCACAATCCGATGTATGCATTCCTTAAGAACCTGGTAGGAACAAGACTAGAAAGAACACAAAATATTTTTGTGTTTTTGAAGACATGGGTTTGGCTCACAAGTGATAATAATACAATTCCCACTGAGTCGGTTCATCAACCTAAGCACCACGCTTAAGTCAACAAATTAGTTCTAGAAGTGGCCTCTCCTATTGCGATGAGGTGCAAGTGAAATAGGATACGAGACACGAGTGTGCACCCCTATGTGCTTGTTTAAAAGAGGTTCAAGTTGGAAGGTTTTACTAGACACTGATTGTTGAAACGTTGAATTGAAGCAACCAAGTGGCTCATGCGAGTGTTTGCACGGTTGGCACTACCATACACATCGTCACACAAGGTTCAAGTCCCTGCGAAAATAACACGCAGAATAAAAGACAACGGTTTTGTGTATGAATGAAGTTTGTTCACCCAACTAATGAAAGAAAATGAACAAAAAACATGAACTACTAAAGAGAATTACAACTTAAGGAATTTTTGAGATAGAACTTTATTGTTTACATACGCTTGGCTTCTCTAAAACATCGGAGAAGCTCCCAGGTGGTGTTTCGAGGTTTTTAGAAGAAGAAATAATGAAATCTTGAGCAATGGTTACCTTCTAGTTGGTGTTTGAGGGGTTTTCCCATCTATATAGGTGCAACTATACGGCCGGACCAAAAAGGTCCCGCCGTATAGTTGGTCATTGAACTTACAGTACCTTGAACATCAAAGGGTAGATGGCATCGATATCTATATGACTACAACTATACGGCTGGACCAAAAAGGTCCCGCCGTATAGTTGGTCGTTAAACTTGCAGTACCCTTCAATAGAAATTCGAAGATGGGGTAGATAACTATACGACCGCAACTATACGGCCGAAAACAATTTCTCGCCATATAGTTGGTCGTTAAACCTTCTGGAAATGCCAATATTCACCTATTTCTTCGAGGATTTGTTATTAACCTGAAACTTAATAAACACCATGTTTTGAATGTAAAACTTTAAATTTCAACCAACAAATACATATAATCGAAGGATTCACCTAAAACTGATTTTCTCTTCCTTTTTACCGAGTTTATGCAACACATAATATAGTGACAATAAATTCTACCTTTTGAAAACTACCACAAGATTACTCAAATAGCAAGACATGCGAAGAATAAAAGTGCCAGTGCAACATGAATGCAACTAGACTCGAGACACAAAACTAAGAAAGACACCTAGTAACTTCCGGGTTGCCTCCCGGGAAGCGCTCTCTTTAAAGCCATAAAGCCAGGCTAGGATGCTCCATACATTTCCAACCTAGATCCCAAGAGATATCGACTCGAGGTGAGGTTGTACATACCAGCTTGGAGCATCTTGAAGTAGAGTTCGGTTGAAGTCATACCCGCTTACGGTGCATCGGCATCATGTAGATGAACAAGTTCTCGCTTTCAAGCGATTGTTGATGCACCAAGCTTGGTGAACATGCCTCCGTGTATAGCTGCAATGAGAGGATTTGAGATTCATATAAAATTCTTAAATCTTTACCTTGGTTACCTATGTAGGGGAACACTTCATAGTATTCTTCCTTCATAGCAGGGAGTTCAGGACCCTGCATGTTAGTATAGCAAGGTTCTATCTCTAGTTCATTATTAATGCTCTCCATATGAGTGTCTAGGAACAAGGCCTTCGCATAACAATTACCAACAGTTTTAGCATCATAAAAATCACCACTAGAGTGAGAGGCATCACAAACAAAAGTTGTAGTGTGACTTGATGGCTCAATGCACGGCGCCTAGAAAATTGCTTGATGGCGGTGTTGATGTAGAGCTCGTTGTGAACCCCAAGAGGAAGGTATGATGAGCACAGCAGCAAGTTTCCCTCAGTTATGAAACCAAGGTTTAATCGAACCAGTAGGAGCAAGGAAACACCCCAAAGGTGTTACTAGCTGAGCCTTGGCAGGGCGCACTACCGGTTCTAGTAGCAACATGGAGACCTGCACAACACAACCACAGAACTTTGTCCCCAACTTGAGATGAAGTTGTCAATCTCACCGTGTTTTGTGGAAAACAAAGGATTAAACGTATCGAATGGAAAGAAGCAAAAGTTTGCAGAAAGTAAACACAAAGCAGTAAACAGTTTATAGATTGTATGTAAAGAGAGAGGACCGGGATCCATAGTTCACTAGAGGTGGCTCTCCTTAGATAGATAACATGTTGGGTGAACAAATTACATCGGGGCAATTGACAAACACCGAGAAAGCAATACATGCATATACTAATCATCTTGACTCCTTTGACACTTGATTGGGCAATACAACATAATACATAGACCGCCATCCAACTGCATCTATGACTAATAATCCACCTTCAGGTTATCATCCGAACCCCCTCCAGTATTAAGTTGCAAGCAACAGATTATTGCTTTACGAACTGCGTGTAAGGTAAACAATACAATTGTTCTATGAACAAAGGATCGTTGTTTTCTCCCTAGTAGCAATAGCACATCTAGTACCTTAGAGATTTCTGTCACTTCCCAGATTACTAGAGGCATGAACCCACTATCGAGCATAAATACTAACTCTTGGAGTTCCTAGCATCTACTTGGCCAAGATAGCTACTAACAACGGAAAGCATGCAAGATCTCAAATAACAAAGACATGATAGAATCAATAATCAATCTGAAATAGCATCTCAATATCCATCAGATCCTCGCAAACACAACACGGATGGATTGCAAAAAGATGATCTTGATCATGAACGGAGCGCACAAGATCTAAACATGAAAGCACAAAGGAGGAGAAACCAGCCATCTAGCTACTACATGGATCCGTAGTCTAAGGATGAACTACTCACGCATCACATCGGAGGCTTGCATGGTGATGAAGAAGGCCTCCAGGGTGAATTCCCCTCTCCGGCAGGGTGCCGGGAAGAGCTTCAGATCCCTCCCAATCTAGGGATGGAGATGACGGCGGCTACTGACTCTTTCGTGGATTTTTGATCGGGTACCTAGGGTTTTCGTCCCGGGGGCAACTTATAGGCGGAAGGAGAGGCCGAGGGGGTGCTGGGGTCGGCCAGACCACCCCCTGGCGCGGGCTAGGCCTGGCCGCGCGGCCAGGTGGTGTGGTCGGCCCCTGGCCCCTCTCCGTCTCGTATTCTGGCACTTGATCCCTTCCGGAAAAATAGGCACTTTGGCTTTTGTCCCGTCCAATTCCGAGAATGTTCATTTTCTGACTTTCCTGGAACCAAAAACAGCAGAAAACAGGCAGCTGACACTGTGGCTCTTGTTAATAGGTTAGTCCAAGAAATCATATGAGAAGTACTCCAAAGTTGGAACAAAACACAAGAGAGTGGATAAAACCAAGCATGGAACATCAAAAATTATAGATACATTTGCAATGTATCATGACTCTCTTTGTCAACCTCACCTTTTTGTTCCTCCTTTTCATCGACTAGTGTTTTAATATCAATCATAGAATCAAAAGTAGGAGTCGAAGGTGTGAGCGAGTGATCAATCCGTTCTTCCTCCTTGTGCTCCTTTTTCTCTTCGCTCTTTAGTGAGTCGTGCAAAAGGTTATCTTTCTCCATGGCGGTTTTACACCGCTTCAAATAATATAATACCAATGCATTGTTACTTAAATTATTGTCACAAAAGAGGAATATGAGGTATACTAAATTAAAAACTCCATCAAGTGCTTCACTTTCAACCTTAATACTTCCTAGTCTAAATACCATTTCAGATGCACCTTTGAAAAGAAAGTATTCTAGTACTTCCAAACTAGCATAGTAATTTATCTCTATTATAATTTGCTAGAGTAGGATTGTTGGAACACTTAAATTGAAAATTAAGGTGGTCATCTGTTATACAAATTGTGCAATAAGATCCATCATTGGCACGCAACCATAATGAATGCCTTTCCAATTGGTCTAGCAATTTCTTTATCAGCTCATGTCTAGCAACCAGGCTTGATGAACTTGAATCATTTATCTCCTATAATGCTTGTATTATCTCTTGAACAAAATTTATCTTGGAAGACATGATTAGTAGCAATAGTTTTTATAAATATTTGGTTTTGTAATTTTTTATTGTTTTCAATATAAAAGAAAGCAGTAAGATAATAGCAACAAACTGAAATAAACTATCTGCGAGTAGATAACCGAATGTTTGATCCCCGGCAACGGCGTCAATTTGATGACTGGGTTCCTCCACCAATAACAGGGTTATTGCAGTACTTGTAGCAGCAACTATCATTAAAGAGTTTGTCCCGATGGGAGCTCGGCAAACATGACCCCTTAACCACGTTGTCAATGTGACCACGTTCGCACCCAAACTGTGGTTTGGAAATAGCCTATTCTATAAGTTGCTAGGATAAATGAATTTAAGATGTTTTGTAATAACTACTACTAGGACTGGAAGAAAACAAGAACAAAAGTAAAACTGAAAAGAGGTGAATGCAATGAGATGAAATATTAATGCTATGATTCCTCAGGTAATGTTGTGTATATCGGTGTGCATGATAAGTGCTTATGGATTAGCTATTAACTATAATTGTGGCGGTTCCTCATACACGGTTGTCTCCCACCGTTGGTAAGTGGCAACTAGACAACTCAATTGTCCACACCCTCTTCGGACAAGGGTCATCTCGTAAGAGAATACTGTATTAAGGTAACTAGACCAATCAAGGTAAACTAGAGCAAAGGCATTAAGTTCTATGGACAACCGTACTCCTAAGAAAGTGTGCTAGTCACAAGATATCCCGTATGTCACTTTGGGGTCAAGCAATTCTCAACACTATACCTATCTATATCATGAGTGATCTTGAGGGAACTCTGGGCGGTTGATACGTCCATTTTGCATCACTATTCTATATCATAATTTACTGTTATTCATTGACATATTTCATATTAAGAGATGATACTCATGTAATTTCATCTGTTTTTGCATGGTCGATGACTTTTGGAGCATGGACCGTTGCAGTCAGGATTATGATGGAAAAGGTGTTGTTTGGAGGCGAAATTCGCGAAGATCGGAAAATCCGGGAAAATACATGGAAAATTCTATTTTTCCAGAAGACGAAGGTTGCCAGAATGGGGAGTGGAGATGGGCCACATGGGGCCCACACCACCCCCTGGCGTGGGCCACCCTAGGCCGCACCACTAGGTGGTGTGGCCACCCTGGTCTACTCCAGGCTCTCCCCTCTGGCGTATATTATCCTCTTGAAACCCTAAGACTCGGGGAGTGGCCATAGAATGATTCCGCCGCCTCTGCGGGGCGGAAAACACCGAGAGAGAAAGATCTCTCTGGCAAACAGAATTCTGCTAGGGGAATTCCTTCCCGGAGAGGGGAGATCATCGCCATCAACACCACCATCAAGCTGGACTTCATCGGGATCATCATCACCATCATCATCTCCACCAGCACCATCATCACCACCTCATACCGCTGTAACAATTGGGTTGAATCTTGCATAGTTCTTAGGGGAAACTTTCCTGGTGTTGATTACTCCTTGTAGTTGATGATATTGAGTGAACCATTGAATTATTGTTTATGTTCAGATTTTTACACATCATTATTTCATCTCTGATCATGATCCATATAATGTCTTGTGAGTAGTTCGTTTAGTTCTTGAGGACATGGGAGAAGTCATGTTGTTAGTAGTGGAATTGTGTTGAGAAAGATTCAATAGTTTGATATTTAAGTTGTGGTGTATTTCTTCTAGTGATGTCATGTGAACATCGACTACATGACACTTCACCT
The DNA here is from genome assembly GCA_023614405.1 of Avena insularis. Lineage (NCBI taxonomy): Eukaryota > Viridiplantae > Streptophyta > Magnoliopsida > Poales > Poaceae > Avena > Avena insularis. Next base: position 207,422,350 of record CM042694.1, read on the forward strand.
ATATGGAACTAGGGGAATGCATTCTGTATTTGGCTACTAATCGTAGGGGTTTCCGGAGTGACAGAAACCTGAACCCCCGTTAGGAAACCATTGCACAAGGGACGTCAGGGTCTTAGAGTTTAAAGTTGTGGTTAGGTTTCTACCTTAATTACTTTCTTGTACTTGCGGATGCTTGCAAGGGGTATAATCACAAGTATGTATTAGTCCTAGGAAGGTCGGTACATTAGCACAGGTTCACCCACACAACACTTAGCAAACTAAAGAAGATTAATCAACTATATGAAGCGAAAGCACTTGACGATATTCCCATGTGTCCTCGAGAACGTTTGGTCATCTTAAGTAATACAACTGGCTTGTCCTTTGCTAAAGAAAGGATTGGGCCACTTGCTACATTTATTCTTATTGTCTTTTATTTACTCGTACTTTATTTACTTGCATTATCAAAAAAACCTAAAAATCTGTTTCCTAAGTATTTATAGAGAATTCCTGCTTCTAGCCACTCGCCAGCACCTTCTGCTCCTCGTTGGGTTCGACACTCTTACTTATCGAAAATACTGTGATACACCCCCTATACTTGTGGGTCATCAAGACTACTTTCTGGCGCCGTTGCCGGGGAGTGAAGCGTTATTGGAGAGTGGAACTGGTAAAGGAAACTTATATTGTGAGTATTGTTTACTTCTATTAGTTGCTTTATTTCAATATGGATAATTCGCTGAGTTTCTTATTTCATAATGCTACTACCACTGCTAGGGTAGTAGATGAACCACCACCTGCTGAGAATGATACTTTTAAAATACCTACAAGAATCATTGATGCTGTTATGGATAACTATTATGTTGGAGATGGAACTGTCCATCATGGTGATCATTTTCTCTTTATACACGAATTATGTGGGTTGTTCAAGTGTGCAGGTATTACTACAGATCAAGTCAAGAAGAAGTTATTCTCATTATCACTGAAAGGAAGAGCTGAGTACTGGTATAAGCTACTGAAGAATGGTCAAGCTCTTGAATGGGAGGAAATAGTACCTCTCTTTTATTCAAAGTTTATCCTCCTAGTGAGATTCATAAAGATCGGAATCAAATATACAATTTTTGGCCTCTTGATGGAGAGAGTACAGCTCAAGCTTGGGGGAGATTGAAGTTACTAATGCTCAAATGTCCCATTCATGAGCTCCCCAACAATATTATTATCAATAACTTTAATGCAAGGCTTTCTCTTCATGATAAGGATTTATTGGATGCTTCTTGTGCTGGATCATTCACACGCATGGAAGAAGAATCCAAATGGGATCTTCTTGACCGTATTCAAGACAATGCTGAAGCATGGGAGAATGACAAGGGAAGAAAGTCAGGTATAAATTATGATTATGAATGCATTGAATCTTTTATGGGAACTGATGACTTTCAAAATATTAGTAAGGATTATGGTCTTGATTCTCAAGTTATTACAAATTGTTTAAAGGCTTTTGCTTCTTATATTGAAATTCCGAAAAAGGGATGGAACAAGTATCATGCACCATATAACGATATTGTTGACTGTGTTCCTGTTGGGAGTACTGAATTTTGCACTATTGATCACATCCTACCTGAACCTTATATCGAGAAAATACCCTTCCCGGATAAGGTAAAGGATCATCCTATGATAACTAGTGTAATCAATAAAAGTGCAAAGAGAACTGTAAAACCTGATGAACAAATAAACATTGAACCTGTTGTAGCAATTGTGAAAGACCTTGTCACCAAAAGTGTAGAAGATGGACACATAGTCTTTTGTGAGGATGCTTCTAATATTGTCTCACATCCTAATAGAACTAAAAAGGCTAGTGTCCCTATGCTTTCTGTTAGAATTGGTGATCATTGCTATTATGGATGTGATATTGGTGCAAGTTCAAGTGCTATTCCTTATGAGCTTTACAAAGAAATTATGCATGAAATCAGTCCCTGCGAACTGGAAGAGATTGATGTGGTTATTCACCATTCTAATAGAGAGACCATCTCTCCAATTGGTATTGTGCGGGATGTAGAAGTTCTTTATGGTAAGATTAAATATCTTGCTGATTTTCTAGTACTTGGTTCAGCTGCTAGTAAAACTTATCCCATCATTTTTGGTAGACCTTTCTTGAGTACTTGTGGAGCTATTATAGACTGCAAAAGGGAGAAAATCTTGACTAAATTTGATGGGGAATCTTATGAGTTTAATTTTTCGAAATTTACTAAAGAACCTTGGGAAAATGAAACCCATAATGAGGATTTTAGAGTTGAACAACTTGCTTCTATTTCTCTTGCTCCTAACAATGCTTTGCAGCAATTTATGGAAGATCATGAAAGCGAAATCTTCATGGAAGAAAGAAATGAGATTGATGAGATTCTCCGTCGTCAACCTAAGATGCTTAAGCATAACTTGCATGTAGAAGACTTGGGTACCACGTTGCCACCTAAAAAGGATCTGGTCTTCGACCTAAAACCTTTACCTGACGATCTTAAATATGCTTACATTGATGATAATAAGATATATCCTGTTATTATTAGCTCTAAACTTTCAGGGAAGGAAGAAGAAATGTTATTGGAGGTACCGAGGAAACACCGAGGGGCTATGGGCTATACTCTAGATGATTTAAAAGGGGTTTCTCCTACTATATGTCAGCATGCTATCAATATAGAACCAGATACAAAGCCAGTGGTAGAGCACCAATGTCGTTTAAATCCTAAGATGAAGGAAGTGGTAAGAAATGAGGTATTGAAACTCATTGATGCTAGTATTATTTACCCTATTGCTGATAGTGAATGGGTTAGTCCTATTCATTGTGTCCCTAAAAAAGGGGCTAGTACTGTTGTCCCTAATGATAATGATGAGCTTATTCCCCAAAGAATAGTAGTAGGTTATAGAATGTGCATTAATTTCAGGAAAGTTAACAAAGTTACTAAGAAAGATCACTACCCACTTCCTTTTATTGATCAAATATTAGAAAGGTTGTCTAAAAAGACCCATTTTTGTTTTCTTGATGGATATTCTGGTTTCTCTCAGATTGCTGTTAAACAACAAGATCAAGAAAAAACTACTTTTACATGCCCTTACGGAACCTATGCTTATAGACGTATGCCTTTTGGTTTATGTAATGCTCCTGCTACTTTTCAAATATGCATGTCTGCTATCTTTCATGGTTTTGTGAGGAAATTGTGGAAGTGTTCATGGATGACTTCTCCATCTATGGAACTTCTTTTGATAATTGTCTGCACAACCTCGATAAAGTTTTGCAGAGATGTGAAGAAACTACTCTTGTTCTTAATTGGGAGAAATGCCACTTCATGGTGAATGAAGGGATTGTACTTGGACATAAGGTTTCTGAAAGAGGCATAGAAGTTAATAGAGCTAAAGTTGAGGCAATTGAGAAAATGCCCTGTCCAAGAGACATAAAAGGTATTCGTAGTATCCTTGGTCATGCTGGTTTCTATAGAAGGTTTATTAAAGATTTCTCTAAGATATCAAAACCCCTCACTAATCTTCTTCAAAAAGATGTACCCTTTGTATTTGATGATGATTGTAAGGAAGCTTTTGAAACTCTAAAGAAGGCTTTAACTACAGCTCCTATCGTTCAACCACCTGATTGGAGCATACCCTTTGAAATAATGTGTGATGCTAGTGATTTTGCTGTAGGTGCTGTCCTTGGGCAACAAATTGACAAAAAGTTAAATGTTATCCATTATGCTAGTAAGACTCTTGATGATGCTCAAAGGAATTATGTTACTACTAAAAAAGAATTCCTAGCCGTCGTCTTTTCTTATGATAAGTTTAGACCTTATATTGTGGACTCAAAATTTACCATTCATACTGATCATGCTGCTATTAAGTACCTTATGACGAAGAAAGATGCTAAGCCTAGGCTTATTAGATGGATGCTACTCTTACAGGAGTTTGACCTACATACTGTAGACAGGAAAGGTGCTGAAAATCCTGTAGCTGATAATTTATCTCGATTGGAAAACATCTCTTTTGATCCTATGCCTGTCAATGATAGTTTCCCAAATGAATAGTTGGCTGCAGTAGGGGTAAGCTCGCGAGGGAGCCCTTGGTATGCTGATTATGCTAACTTTATTGTCTCCAAGTATTTGCCTCCAACTTTCACAGCTCAGCAAAGAACAAAGTTCTTTTACGACTTGAGGCATTATTTTTGGGATGATCCACACTTATATAAAGAAGGAGTGGATGGTATTATGCGAAGATGTGTTCTAGAATATGAACAAAAGGAGATATTGCATAAATGTCATGGTAGTGCTTATGGAGGACATCATGAAGGAGATAGAACTATGCAAAAGGTGCTACAACCAGGTTTCTACTAGCCTACCCTTTTTAAAGATGCAAGAAAATTTGTTTTATCTTGTGATGAGTGCCAGCGTGTTGGTAATATTTCTAGACGCAATGAAATGCCTATGAACTACTCTCTAGTTATTGAACCCTTTGATTGTTGGGGATTTGACTTTATGGGTCCTTTTCCTCCCTCAAAAGGTTATACTCATATTCTTGTTGCCGTTGATTATGTCACTAAGTGGGTAAAAGCTATACCTACGAAGAGTGCTGATGGGGAGACCTCTCTAAAAATGCTTAAGGATGTTATCTTTCCTAGGTTTGGAGTGCCTAGGTATCTTATGACTGATGGAGGTTCTCATTTCATTCATGGTGGGTTTAGAAAGACCCTTGCTAAATATGATGTTAATCATAGAATCTCTTCAGCTTATCATCCCCAAACTAGTGGACAAGTAGAGTTATCAAATAGAGAAATTAAATCCATCTTGCAAAAGACTGTTAATAGGTCTAGGAAAAATTGGGCTAAAAAGTTGAAGGATGCTTTATGGGCTTATAGGACTGCCTATAAAAACCCTATGGGGATGTCTCCTTATAAAATGGTTTATGGGAAAGCTTGTCACCTACCTTTAGAATTAGAACAGAAAGCTTATTGGGCAGTTAAAGAACTTAATAGAGATTGTAAGCTTGCTGGTGAAAAAAGATTATTTGACTTAAGTTCATTGGATGAATGGAGGAGTGAAGCATATGAGAATGCTAGACTCTTCAAGGAAAAAGTTAAAAGATGGCATGACAAGCGAATACTTAAGAGAGAATTCCATGTTGGTGAGAAAGTTCTATTGTATAGGTCTCGTCTCAGATTTTTTGCAGGGAAACTACTGTCAAAATGGGAAGGACCTTTTGTTATTGAAGAAGTGTACCGTTCAGGAGCGATGAAAATTTCTTCTTTAAAAGATAGCACTACATAAGTGGTGAATGGGCAGCGACTCAAGCACTATATTGCTGGAGATTCTTACAATGAAGATGTTGATGCTTTTCAAGTTATAACTCGGGAAAAATTTATCAAAGACCAAATTCAGAGACCTACAGAGTCTGTTTTCGAATAGGTAACGGTTCTGGTAAGAAAACCACCGTGAAAATTCTGTCCAGTTATACTTTTGGAGTTTTTATCCAACAGGGAAAGCTACGAAGCGAAAGAGGAACGGAAACGGAGCCAGGGTAGCTCACACCACCCCCTGGCGCGGCCCCCCTGGCCGCGAACAGTTGGCTATAGTAGGGGTAAGCTCGCGAGGGAGCCCTTGGTATGCTGATTATGCTAACTTTATTGTCTCCAAGTATTTGCCTCCAACTTTCACAGCTCAGCAAAGAAGGAAGTTGTAACAACCTCTGACCCTACGCTCTAAGTTCAAGCCTGGATGAACCAAAAGTGGTTAAGGGTTTTACAGCGGAGGCCCAGGGCCACCCACGTGTAGGCCCGTCGGCCGCCATAACTACTTCCAAGAACATCGGGACAAGAGCGAGCGGCGTAGGCAACAGGCGAAGAGATCAAATATATACACAAGTGAGTATGTATGCAAGCTACCTTACAACAGTTCTCAGAGCCATTCCATCTAAAATAAATAGAAATATTGCAACGCCATACGACAAGATCCAAATATCCTAGATAGCGATAATAGTGTAGGATATTTCCTGATACATCAATCAACAGAGTATCAAGCAGAAGCGGGAACAAGATCCGAGTACGGACAAGAAGCAAATCGGCATAAGATGCCACATAAATAAGCACATCCCGCCCACAGATCTCACGGATCCCCATCCCCGGAATCTCTACACCGACTGATCGTTGCCAACATCATGTATCTCCTCCACCCAGTATCCATCTTGCGAATACACCTGTTCATCTGAATCAAACAATTTATCGTGTGAGACCCTAGGGGTACTCAGCAAGTCTTTATGCCTCTAAAGGGGACATATACCTGGGGTGACGCAATTGCAGCAAAAAGATAATCACTAACAAGTCTACAGATACTCGCTAACCATCCGCCTAACCAATGATAGACGGATGTCCGTTAATTAGGAACAACAGTTATAACAGTATAAAATAACAGATCCATCCTCCTTCTCGCTTACCAACGAGAAAGCGGATGAACAACCCATCCGTTGGCAGTTTTATTAATCATTCCATGAATATTGTACTATTTACTAGTCAGATATTTAGTCAAATTAAAGATGGTACTTTAGTTATACTTGTCTATGATCAAGAAACTATGCTCCAAGTCGTCCATAACCGCGGACACGGCTTTCAGAAACATTTACCCTGCAGGGGTGCACAAATAGGAACACACACATGATCGACCTCGGAAAAACCAAATCAAAACCCAACGAGGCTTTCACGACAAAGCAATCATAGGATTCATAAATCATTTCAGGGGGCCACCCCAATAAGCTACCCGCAACGAAGTTGGCCGGCTCCAAGACGGACCTAGGGTTTGCGAGAACGGTTGTAAACGACTAGGAACCCGAAAGTGTGACTGGGCTTGTCGATACCACGAAATCGTGTCGCGATCCAAAACAGTACAGGTGCTCCACACACAATCGTAAATAAAGCGGTAAAGCATGGCATAAGTACATGATAGTAATAAAGCCCCAAACTACTTTGTGGCCCCAAGAAATAAAGTGCAAATCAAGCGCGTGCAAAGGGGGATTCGTAGAGTCTCCCGTATGTGGATAGTGCGAATAGTCAAGGAATAGGTATCAAGTACTCGGGGTCCTATGGGACACAAGTGAGCATGAAAAACCAAATAACAGATATTGCCCACCGGTGCCTCTTTCATTAGTTATCCCATTACTACTCAGGTTAAGTTGTTTAGTTACCTCGTTATCCACCAGACACTCACAAACCCTACACATGCAATTCTACGACTCGCAAGGCTCAAGCAACTCCTGTAGTAATGGTTCATAGGATGGAGGAACAAGCTTCAGTGGGGATTAAAAGTAAAGGCCATGCAATACTTGGGATTCAGTTTAATGCAATCGCGACTCCATGATGCAAGAATAACATAGAAGCAATAGGTACTAATGTATGCAAGCATGTGCTAGTGCTTGCCTGGCAGCTCAGTTGAAGCGAGAGATGGATCTGGTTAGTACTCCTGGGATTTCTGATATTTCCCCTGCTCGGCGTCTATTCGAAAGAAGAACCAAACAAATAAGGGCCAACATAAATAAAGTGCACAAGCATATGAATAAAATACGACAAGCAATCAAGCATGCCATGATGAATGATGCACAATTTACATGGCAATAATGTAGCATGGCAAGGTTGAGGTGTGGGGACAAGAATAAATCATTTTATTAATTATTTAGTCAAGTTTTATTACCATAAACAGTTCTGATTATATAATATGTATATGATGCATGCTTCAATTCATAACATGGAATGCATAGTTAGAACAGGCTCATCGCGCTGATCGATTTAGACATATTATTTGTCAAATTTGGATTTATAGAATTAAATTTATTAATTAATTAAGAAAAGGCATTTTTGTTGCAATTAAACAATTTCGAAAATTTAAAATTAGACAAACATCATTTTGGAAGGCATATTTGAATTCCTCACATTTTTTTGATTCAAAAACATATATTATTTGTATTATTTGGAAATGTCAATAAAAAGTTATTTAATTCTGGATATTAAAACATATTACACAATTTCTGAAAATATTTTTATTAACAGAAAGGATCACAACGCTTTTGTACTCAGGAGGGACTAGTCACAGCCGCTAACGGTGGGCGTCACGACTCAAAGACAAGTGGGGTGTAGCGGTGGGCTTTTCTCACCGCGGAGACCTTACCCGATCATGTGTGACAGACGGGCCCCTTGGATCTTGGGACACCTGTGTGACGGCCATGGCGTGGGACACGTGGCGAGGCTGGGGCGCGAGGGACCTATCCATGACGGACAGAAACTACCGAGGGGGTTTGTGCAAAAAGACCAACGAAACTGAAACTCGATCCACTAACACGAGCTAGCTCGCCTGATCTTCGGTCAATGATGGAGAGAAAACCTTTGGGAATTTTGTGAGGTCTCAAAAAGCAAAGTTACAGAGAAAACCAAGATCTACAAGTACCGTGTTTGGTGTTTCGGCGGAGGTGGGCTGTAACGACGGTAAAAACATGATGAACAGAGGGTGTCTCTATGGTTTAAAACTGACGGAAAGTTTCAGAAAAAGGGCTGAGATCGGGCTGGGTTGTGGCTACGATTGCGACTAAACGGCGGCGTATTTCGCCATGCCGTAAAAAGGAAAGCTGTAGAGGCTTGATCGGGCTACAATTTCCGTTCAGCAAGTTCGCATGGAGGTGGACCACATCGACCGGAAACTGCGGAAGAACAGAGGGTGCGCACGGGGTTCTCTGCTGCTGTTGTCTACGAGCGCGACTGCTGCTGTCTGGGCGGCACACAGCGGCGGGGCTTCACGGCGAGCAAGCGACGATGGCGGGGAACTGCGGGGTCGCTGGGGAATAGGAAGAGGGAACTCACCCCAGGATGCTGCAGTTCTTGGCGAGGCCGGAGAGGAAGCTGACAAGCGGCGCGGCAACGCGGTCGGTGACGACTGTGGTGGCCGCAGCGTCGCGTCCTGGTGTGCACGGCTCGACATTGGCGTCTGTGTGTTCGGACTCGGCTTGCACTTCCTGTGCCTCCAAGGCGTGGCCTCCTTGTCCAGGCGATGTAGGCGTCAGAGAGGAAGCTCAAGGAGCTGGTGGCGTCCTTGGCGAGCAGGAGATCGACTAGGCAGTGAGGTGGTCGGAGACGTTGTAGGTAGGCGTAGGACATGGCTGATGGTTTGCTTGGGAAGGAGGTAGGTGCCTCCCAGATCTCGATTTGGGAGTGGTTGGAAGGATGGAGATGGGTTGCCCTCCTGCTACTGCTTTATGCAGAGGTGAAGGAAGAGAGGAGGCAGGCGCTCGGCTGGCTCACGTGCTGCGTCCAGGAAGAAAAACAGGACCCGGCCAGGCCACCTCCAGCTGGTTCGGTTCAACCGAGAGAAAGAGAGGGAGAGGCGCGTGAGTGCAGCAGCTGAGACCGGGCTTGGCGCGGGTGCGGGTTCAGGCTACTGCCGAGCCATGTTGCAGCGACTGCTCTGGTACAGGAAGAGGGGATTGGAGATTTTATCTTGTCTAAACTAGACTAGATGAGACTAGTTTTAGACAAAACTTTAGACGGATTTAGTGTCAAAGATTTAGGCAGAGAGCAAGAGTCAAGAAAGAATAATTAAATATTAGAGATGGAGTCTTTATTTAGATAGCTAGATTAGCTAGGAAACTTGGTAGATGGAGTGTAGATATAGAATTTGATCAAAATTTAAATAAGCAACCAAGTGCAAAAGAATTTGAATAGAAGAAAGGTCACTAGTGGCATTGATATCACATGTGATTAGAGACTATTATTGCATGTAGTAGGACATGATGTAGAGCTAGGGTAGGTGTATTCCTCTTTTAGTTATTTTACTAGTTTGAAAACAAACTACTCAAAACTCTTCCAAAACCCAAAGCAAAATCAAATAGGTAGAAAAAAGGGGAGAGAGGAAGCTTGCATGGGCCATGCACATGTGATATAGGACCAATACTTCTAGTTGTGAAAACAACTATGGCACACATGTACATATATTCATACATGCATTCAAGATGTTGAATAAACCCATACAAAGGAGAAGTTTGCTTGACCAATATGAATTAATTAGCATATGCACATGGATGAAGTCATATGACCAATATAGTGTGTATTTTCCCACTAGATTATTTATGGCCAAAATACGCCCTCATACATGGCATATATTGATAGATCCATATGGAAGCTAGAGCAAGTGAAACTAACCACATGCATGCAAAAGTGGCCATGTGGCTCTCCACATATCAACAATGTGAAAACAACATGAGGCATATATGGGAGCATGTGGAATTAGAAGTGGATCCATCCCAACCCACATGAGCTAGAGGTAACCCAAATAAAATGCAAAGATCACATATAGTTGGATGGTGGAATTATGGGGTGGTGACAAAGAAAGGTGGTGGAGTTAAATAAGATATGCCCCCAACTCAACTTAGGCATCAAGCATTTATCAAGAACCAAATACAATTTATTAAGAACCAAATACAATTGATAAATGCATATGAGACAAGATCCAAAAGAAAAGGGTTTTATATGATGCTCAAATGCAAGGTGGCATGATGACATGAGCATGATATAATTATGATGCAACAATTATATGTAGGAAGTAGCATTTTATTATTAGACCATGTATCATTATAGATGTTAGACATATGGGATGCTACAACTCTCCCCCACTAAACAGGAATCTCGCCCCGAGATTCTAGGAAGAAGAAGACACGAAGAGGGTAGGATACTTGGCACGGAGCTCATCCTCGCGTTCCCAAGTGGCTTCATCAACGGAATGGTGCGACCACTGCACCTTGCAGAACTTGATAGACTTGTTGCGAGTCTTTCTTTCTGCGACTTCTAGGATTTTTGTGGGGTGTTCTTGATAAGACAGATCTTCTTGGAGATTGATAAGCTCATGGTCCATGGTCCTGCCGAGATCCTTGAAGCACTTCTTGAGTTGGGAGATATGGAAAACATCATAGACCTTGAGTTTTTCAGGGAGCTCAAGAGCATAAGCAACTTATCCTGTTCTTCCACGAACTTTGAAAGGACCGATGTGAAGGAAATATGCCCTGAGAGGCAATAATAAAGTTTTTATTATATATTCCTGATACATGACAGATGTTTATTTTACATGCTAGAAATGTATTGATTCGGAAACATCAATACATGTGTGTTTAATAAACAAAAAGGGTTCCTAGTCATGCCTCTCTTATAGACTAGCTTGTTGATTAATAGGATGATCAAGGTTTCTTGATCATGGATATTGGATGTTGTTAATAACAAGGTCACACCATTGGTGGAATGATGTGATGAACATTCATCCGAAGTATAGCATTATGATCAAGTCATTATGTTTATATTGCTATAACATCATACGAAGTAATCTTTATCCTTAGACCATGAGATCATGTTAATTGCTAACACCGGAAGAGTATCTTGATAACATCAAACGTCACACCGTAACAGGGTGACTATAAAGATGGGTGCAGTACTACGAAGGTGTTATGTTGAGGCTCATGGATCAAGAGTGGAATTTGTCAATCCAGATGATGGATAGATATACTCTAGGCCCTCTCGGTGATATCACATTAGAATAGCTTGCAAGCAAGTGATGTGATCACTAGAATGTTATATCACGGGAACGAGAAAAGAGTGCATGCCGGTAACAAGATCAAACTAGGTATGGAGATACCGATGATCGAATCTCGGACATGTAATATATCGAGAGACAAAGGGATTTAGTTACAAGCGTTAAAGGTTCTCACGATCACAGGAGTCATCGTTGAATGTGTAGGAGTCAAGACGATTTCGTGTCCATTGCTGATTATTGATCGGAGAAGGGTCTCGATCATGTCTGCATTATTCGCGAACTGTAGGGTGGCACACTTAAGAGTTACCGGACACCATTTTGGAGCACATATGTTTCAGACAAAAGAATTGCAAAGCGCAGGAATTGTTTCAATAGAAACCGGAAATTGTTTCGGGTGAAATTGCAGAAGGTGGTTCTGCATGTGATATTGAAATATTGCAAGGGGCTATATGCGAATGTTTGTTAATTAAAGTAATTAACAAAATTCTGAATAAATTTAATAAAAGGAGTTTTATTAAATGAGAGAGCATTAAATTTGGAGAAATTTAATGCATTTAAAGTGGAGACTTTAAAAGGGAATGTGAAGAGGCATTTTAATGTGGAGGGGTTACCACCACATGAATGGAGAGGTGAGGGTCACCCCCATGCTTGACCATGGAGAGAGGGGCACCCCTCCTCCTATAAAAGGCCACCCATTCCCTCCTTCATCCTCACACCTCCTTGTGAAGGATCTCTCTCCCCCTCTAGAATTATTCCCCCATGGTCTCGGATTAGCGAGATACATGTTCCCGGTGGCATTTCGTCTGGAAGGAGTTGCTGCTTCCGCTAGATCGCTGGAGCGAGGAGGTGGAGGTTATCCGGTGGCTTGAACGTGTGTGCGAGTGCGGATGCGCTGCTGAGTTGCGGTGCTCGGACTTCCTCACGATCTTGAGATCGGCAAGTGTACGACTACATCAACCACGAGTTCCTACTCGTTAACAAAGCTCATTGTCTACGAGGGTAAGTTCTCGTTGGATGTATGTCCACCCGTTGCTTTGTACCTAGTAGATAGATCTTGGCGTGTAGTTCACACCGTAGGAAAATTTTTGTTTTCTATGTTGCGGACCCAACACGATGTATCTAGGAGCCAGCTTCCCTTTGATACCAAACCGGTGCATGCCTCTCATGGGAGTGACACGAAGGTAAACGAGATCACCAGGGACATACTCCATGTCCGTGTGCTTTCTGTCATAGTTGCTCTTCTGGCGACTTTGAGCAACCTTCAGGTTTTCGAGAATGATGTGAACCTTCTCCTCCGCCTGAGTTACAATGTCAGGGCCAAACAATGTTCTTTCACCTGCGCCCGACCAACCAATCGGAGTTCTGCATTTGCGGCCACAGAGAACCTCAAATGGTGCCATCTTTAGACTCTTCTGGAAGCTGTTGTTGTAAGAGAATTCAGCATAAGGAAGGCATTCTTCCCACTTCATGCCGAAAGAGATGACGGAAGCACGGAGCATATCTTCCAGAATCTGATTGATCCTTTCCACTTGTCCTTGTGACTGAGGGTGATAAGCAGTGCTGAAGTTCAACCTTGTTCCCAAAGCATTTTGGAAACTTCCCCAGAACTTGGAAGTGAAGATGCTTCCACGGTCTGAACTGATCTCGAGAGGAATCCCATACAGAGAGACAATTATGTTGATATAGAGCTCAGCCAACTGAATTGCTGAAATTGTTTCCTTGACGGGGAAGAAGTGAGCCACTTTAGAAAGCCTGTCGATGACAACAAAGATTGCATTGTTGCCTTTCTGCGACCTTGGAAACCCAGTTATGAAGTCCATCTCTACTTTCTCCCATTTCCATTCTGGAGGCTTCAATGGCTGTAGAAGACCGGAAGGTTTCTGATGGACAGCTTTAACTCTACGGCAGACATCACACTCCGAGACATACTTGGCACAATATCGTTTCAACCCAGGCCACCAATTCTGTGTTTTCAAGTCCATGTACATCTTAGTGCTGCCAGAGTGGATAGAAAGAACAGAATCATGAGCTTCTTTAAGAACTTGCTCTCTCAAACCCGGATACTTCGGAACGAACATCCGGTGCTTAAATAATAGAGTGACTTGGTCGTCAAGGTGGAAAGGTTCATACTTCGGAAGCTGAATCTTGGAGATGATGTTTTTAGTGTAAGGATCACCAAGTTGAATGGAGCGAACTTTTTCTTCCAAGAGAGGGGTTGCCAGAAGATTCAGAAGATACCCTTGATCCACAATTTCAAGGTTGAGCTGGCGGAATTCCTCGCACAAGAGAGGCTGTTGTTCTTCCACCATGAGGCTGTTGACATAAGCTTTTCGGCTGAGAGCATCGGCCATGACATTAGCTTTGCCCGGATTGTAGTTGATGGTGAGATCAAAGTCATTGATGGTTTCAATCCATCTCCTTTGGCGAAGATTGAGGTCCGGCTGAGTGAAGATATACTTCATGCTTTTGTGGTCAGAAAAGATCTCACAACGGTTTCCAAGCAAGTAGTGCCTCCATACTTTTAGAGAGAAGACAACCGCTGCAACTTCAAGATCATGTGTTGGATAGTTGAGCTCATGAGTTTTCAACTGACGAGAGGCATAAGCAACCACTTGCTTTTCTTGCATGAGGACCGCACCCAATCCTTGCAAGGAGGCGTCACAGAATATCTGGAAAGGCTTTGATGTATCTGGAGGAATCAAGACTGGTGTGGAAGTGAGCTTCTCTTTGAGTGTTTCAAAGCTAGCTTGACATGCAGGAGACCAAAGGTATTTTTTGCCTTTCTTGAGGAGATCAGTAAGAGGCTTCACAATCTTCGAGAAGTTCTGAACGAAGCGGCGGCAATAACTAGTCAAACCAAGGAAACTCCGGACTTCTTTGACATTTTTAGGTGGAAACCACTCAACAATTGTCCGAACGGTTTCTGGGTTGACGGCAATGCCCTTAGCAAAGATGACATGGCCAAGATAGGTGACTTCAGGCAGCCAGAACTCACACTTTGAGAACTTTGTATACAGGCGATTCTCACGAAGCTTGTTCAGGACACACCGAAGGTGTTCTTCTTGTTCTTCCTTTGACTCAGAATAGACTAGAATGTCATCCAGATATACCACGACGAACTTGTCAAGATACTCCATGAAAACCGAGTTCATAAGCCTCGAGAAGGTGGCAGGTGCATTGGTGAGACCGAAAGACATGACCGTGTACTCATACAGGCCATAGCGGGTGGTGAAAGCTATTCTGGGAACATCTTCCTTGCGAATCTTGATTTGATGATATCCACTTCTCAAGTCAAGCTTAGAGAACACCACAGCTCCAGCTAGTTGATCGAAGAGATCATTAATCCGCGGAAGGGGATATTTATTCTTGATGGTTCTAGCATTGAGAGCTCGGTAGTCAACGCAAAGTCGATCAGTGCGGTCTCGCTTCTTCACAAAGATGGTTGGGCTACCCCAAGAAGAAGTGATGTGCTGAATGAAACCCAACTTCTCTTGTTCATCAAGCTGACGTTTGAGTTCAGCCAACTCAGCAGGACCCATTTAAGGCCGCTTGGAGATAGGAGTGGTTCCAGGTTCAAGCTCAATCACTAACTCGACTTCTTGGTCAGGAGGCATACCTGGTAACTCTTCAGGAAAAACATCTGGGAACTCACAGACCACCGGAACATTTTGCAAGGCTTCCATAACATCAATGTCTTGGACACCCAAAGAGTAGAGTTGAAATGAAGGAGTTTGCTTTGGAGAATAGACTATGTGGCCTTCAAGAATTTTCAAAGAAACCAAGTGTTCAGCATAATCAATCACAGCTTCATTTGCTTTCAACCAATCCATGCCAATATGACATCAATATCTGAATTGCCCAATTCAATGAGGGATGCTGGAAAAATTTGGTTGCCAATTTCAATTTGATTCCCATGGCTTATTTGAGAAGCCTTCATAGTTGTCCCCGGTGATTGCACCCTAAGAACCTTGGACAAGGATTGAATCGGAAGACCTTGTTGCTGAGAGAACCTTTGAGACACAAAAGAATGCGATGCACCAGTATCGAATAACACTCGTGCAGAAACTGAGTTAACAGAAAGCATACCCAGCACAACTCCAGGTGCATGCTCGGCTTGAGCGACGTTGACACAGTTGGCACGAGCAACAGTGGACCCGGTCTTGGTGTTGATGTTGAGAGCCCGAGGTGGAGGTGCACGAACCATAGAAGGACTTGATGCAAGTCTTGGAGGTGGAGGAGGAAGAGCTTTGTTGTTCATGGGACAACTCCAGTGTTGATGCCTAGTGTTCCCACAAGTGTAACAAGCACCAGGTGGACGTGGAGCAGCGTAGCCAGGGACTCCACCAGGCGCTCCAGGGTAGTTGTTGTTGTAGCCCCTAGGAGCAGCGGTGAAGGAGTTTGGTGGCCTTGCCACGTAGCTTGAAGGTCTTGGTGGAGCCGGGAGCGGTGGTGCGGTATTAGGAACCCACACGCGACGCTTAGAAGGAGCTGTCATAGCTGAAGAGCTTGCTGCGTCACGATTGTGTTTCTTGGACTCCTCGAACACTTGCCTACTGGCTTCTTCCTGTAGAGCTGTATGTTGGAGTTCCAGAAAAGACCCCGGCCTTGCATGAGTGATTGCATATTTGATAGATGCATTGAGCCCTTGCCTGAACCTCTTTTGCTTCTTCTTGTCATCAGAGATCTCATCGCCACCATACCGAGAAAGATTCATGAAGTTTCTGATATAGGTATTGACATTGTCATTGCCCTGCTTGAGGTTGAGAAACACTTCCTTCATCCTTTCCATGACAATTTCTGATAGATATTGCTCTTTGAAAGCCCCAGTGAACTGCTCCCAAGTAGGCTAAAAACCAGAGTGGTTTGCCTTCAGGTAATTCTTCCACCATAGAATTGCGTCTCCTTTCAGAAGGTGTGTGGCGCATTTTACCCATTCTTGTTCAGGAACATCAGCAGTCATCAGCAACCTTGACATCTCATGCAGCCAATCATCAGCATCCAGTGGCTGATCAGACACCTCAAAGTGGCGCGGGTTAAACTTCAGAAAACCCTTGATGTCTCCTCGCTTGGGAGGTGGAGGTAGCGGAACAAACTCATTCCTCCAGACACTTTCTTCAAAGCGTTGCTGGTTCTGTTGCATTGTTCCCAACGCATTAGCAATACTTGCCAACTCAGCCCCCAGTTCAGGTGGTATGTCCTCCTCAGTGCGGCGTGGTGGTGCCATCCTGGGATTGATATAAAACTCAAGTCAGTACCATAATGGAGAATAATAATAATCCAAAATAGTACAAAAATGGAATTAACCAAGATTAAAGGATACAAATCACTAAGATGATATTAAAATATCAACAAAGTTCGAAGCACCTAGAAGATATTAAGCATATCAGACACGACTGAACAAGGAGTGTGGTACACAAAGCTATCAAAGAAAAAATTTCCGCAAATTTCGGCATTAGAATACCACTATATGCGCAAAACCACTTAACGAATCAAGATTAGTAACCCTACCAATTCAATATACAAGAGCGAATGATAAAAGTAGTGGTATGGTCGCGACTCCATCCCACACTCAAATCATTACTCCGCACATGAATAAGTAAAACACATATCCCGACTCTCTTCCTTCATAAGATGAACCTAAAGATTAGCAACTATGGAAAACAAACACCCCTAACAAGATAGCGTCGGATAACAAAGAGTAAGACAGATCGCGTCGGTTTACAACGAATCAGATAGATCACGTCGGTTTACAAAAGCCTGTCGGTATGGAATGTACCCGCAGTTGATAACCAAAAGGCAGATAGCGACAACAAGTTGGATGCAACAGATAGACAAGGAATTACACACACACACACACTTTCTATGGTACTACGGAACCTAGAACACGTGAATCCTAGTTTGAATTTTAGACGAGGATTGAAAACGTTACACTTCCTTACCAGAAATGGGTGGGTGGCTGGGTAAGAAGGAAAGTGGAAGCAGTCCTACTCTCACGTTTTGTTTTTCCCTAGTATAAATAACTACCAAAATATTTGCTAGACTGACAACGACCATTTGGCTAAGACCCTGAAGGGTGGGATGGCTCTGATACCAATTGTAACAACCTCGGACCCTACGCTCTAAGTTCAAGCCTGGATGAACCAAAAGTGGTTAAGGGTTTTACAGAGGAGGCCCAGGGCCACCCACGTGTAGGCCCGTCGACCGCCCTAACCACTTCCAAGAACATCGGGACAAGAGCGAGCGGCGTAGGCAACAGGCGAAGAGATCAAATACATACACAAGTGAGTATGTATGCAAGCTACCTTACAACAGTTCTCAGAGCCATTCCATCTAAAAGAAATAGAAATATTGCAACGCCATACGGCAAGATCCAAATATCCTAGATAGAGATAATAGTGTAGGATATTTCCTCATACATCAATCAACAGAGTATCAAGCGGAAGCGGGAACAAGATCTGAGTACGGACAAGAAGCAAATCGGCATAAGATGCCACATAAATAAGCACATCCCGCCCACAGATCTCATGGATCCCCATCCCCGGAATCTCTACACCGAGTGATCATTGCCAACATCATCTGTCTCCTCCACCCAGTATCCATCTTGCGAATACACCTGTTCATCTGAATCAAACAATTTATCGTGTGAGACCCTAGGGGTACTCAGCAAGTCTTTATGCCTCTAAAGGGTACATATACCTGGGGTGACGCAATTGCAGCAAAAAGATAATCACTAGCAAGTCTACAGATACTCGCTAACCATCTGCCTAACCAATGATAGACGGATGTCCGTTAATTAGGAACAATAGTTATAACAGTATAAAATAACAGATCCATCCTCCTTCTCGCTTACCAACGAGAAAGCGGACGAACAACCCATCTGTTGGCAGTTTTATTAATCATTCCATGAATATTGCACTATTTACTAGTTAGATATTTAGTCAAATTAAAGACGGTACTTTAGTTATACTTGTCTATGATCGAGAAACTGTGCTCCAAGTCGTCCATAACCGCGGACACGGCTTTCAGAGAGATTTACCCTGTAGGGGTGCACAAATAGCAACACACATACGATCGACCTCAGAAAAACCAAATCAAAACCCAACGAGGCTTTCACGACAAAGCAATCACAGGATTCATAAATCATTTCAGGGGGCCACCCCAATAAGCTACCCGCAACGAAGTTGGCCGGCTCCGAGACGGACCCAGGGTTTGTGAGAACGGCTGTAAATGACTGGGAACCCGAAAGTGTGACTGGGCTTGTCGATACCGTGAAATCGTGCCGCAATCCAAAACAGTACAGATGCTCCACGCATAATCGTAAATAAAGAGGTAAAGCATGGCATAAGTACAGGATAGTAATAAAGCCCCAAACTACTTTGTGGAAATAAAGTGCAAATAAAGCGCATGCAAAGGGGATTCATAGAGTCTCCCATATGTGGATAGTGCGAATAGTCAAGGAACAGGTATCAAGTACTCGGGGTCCTACGGGACACAAGTGAGCATGAAAAACCAAATAACAGATATTGCCCACCGGTGCCTCTTTCATTAGTTATCCCATTACTACTCAGGTTAAGTTGTTTAGGTACCTCGTTATCCACCAGACACTCACAAACCCTACACATGCAATTCTACAACTCGCAAGGCTCAAGCAACTCCTGTAGTAATGGTTCATAGGATGGAGGAACAAGCTTCGGTGGGGTTTAAAAGTAAAGGCCATGCAATACATGGGATTCAGTTTAATACAATCGTGACTCCATGATGCAAGAATAAAATAGAAGCAATAGGTACTATATGTATGCAAGCATGTGCTAGTGCTTGCCTGGCAGGTCAGTTGAAGCGAGAGATGGATCTGGGTAGTACTCCTGGGATTCCTGATATTTCCCCTGCTCGGCGTCTATTCGAAAGAAGAACCAAACAAACAAGGGCTAACATAAATAAAGCGCACAAGCATATGAATAAAATACGACAAGCAATCAAGCATGCTATGATGAATGATGCACAATTTACATGGCAATAATGTAGAATGGCAAGGTTGAGGTGTGGGGACAAGAATAAATCATTTTATTAATTATTTGGTCAAGTTTTATTACCATAAACAGTTCTGATTATTTAATATTTATATGATGCATGCTTCAATTCATAACATGGAATGCATAGTTAGAACGGGCTCGTCGCGCTGATCGATTTAGACATATTATTTGTCAAATTTGGATTTATAGAATTAAAGTTATTAATTAATTAAGAAAAGGCATTTTTTGTTGCAATTAAACAATTTCAAAAATTTAAAATTAGAAAAACATCATTTTGGAAGGCATATTTGAATTCCTCGCATTTTTCTGATTCAAAAACATATATTATTTGTATTATTTGGAAATGTCAATAAAAAGTTATTTAATTCTGGATATTAAAACATATTACACAATTTCTGAAAATATTTTTATTAACAGAGAGGATCACAGCGCTTTTGTACTCAGAAGGGACTAGCCACAGCCGCTGACGGGTGGGTCGTCACTGACTTAGCACAAGGTGGGGCGTAGCGGCTGGGCCGGCTTTTCTCACCGCGGAGACCTTACCCTTGATCAAGGATGTGAACGGGCCGGATCTTGAGGGCTGCAGCATGTGGCGTGGGACACATGGCGAGGCTAGGGCGCGAGGGACCTGTCCATGATGGACAGAAACTACCGGGAGGTTTTGTGCAAAAAGACCAACGAAACTGAAACTCGATCCACTAACACGAGCTAGCTCGCCTGATCTTCGGTCGACGATGGAGAGAAAACCTTTGGGAATTTCGTGACGTCTCAAAAAGCAAAGTTACGGAGAAAACCAAGATCTACAAGTACCGTGTTTGGTGTTTCGGTGAAGGTGGGCTGTAACGACGGTAAAAACATGATGAACAGAGGGTGTCTCTGCGGTTTAAAACTGATGGAAAGTTTCAGAAAAAGGGCTGAGATCGGGCTGGGTTGCGGCTACGATTGCGACTAAACAGCTGCGTATTTCGCCATGCCATAAAAAGGAAAGCTATAGAGGCTTGATAGGGCTACAATTTCCGTTCAGCAAGTTCGCACGGAGGCGGACCACATCGACCGGAAACTGCAGAAGAACAGAGGGTGCATGCGGGGTTCTCTGCTGCTGTTGTCTACGAGCGCGACTACTGCTGTCTGCGCGGCGCGTGGCGGTGGGGCTTCATGGCGACCAAGCGACGATGGCGGGGAATTGCGGGGCCACTGGGGAATGGGAAGAGGGAGCTCACCCCGGCGTGCTGTGGTTCTTGGCGAGGCCGGAGAGGAAGCTGACGAGCGGCGTGGCAACGCGGTCGGTGACAACGGTGGTGGCCGCAGCATCGCATCCCGGCGTGCACGGCTCGACGTTGGCATCTGCGTGTTCGGACTCGGCTTGCACTTCCTGTGCCTCCAAGGTGTGGAATCCTTGTCCAAGCGACGTAGGCGTCGGAGAGGAAGCTCAAGGAGCTGGTGGCGTCCTTGGCGAGCAGCAGATCGACTAGGCAGTGAGGTGGTCGGAGACGTTGTAGCTAGGTGTAGGACATGGCTGATGGTTTGTTAGGGGAGGAGGTAGGTGCCCTCCCAGATCTCGATCTGGGAGTGGTTGGAAGGATGGAGATGGGTTGCCCTTCTGTTACTGCTTTATGCAGAGGTGAAGGAAGAGAGGAGGCAGGCGCTCGGCTGGCTGCTGGCTCACGTGCTACGTCTAGGAAGAAAAACGGGACCCGGCCAGGCCACCTCCAGCTGGTTCGGTTCAACCGAGAGAAAGAGAGGGAGAGGCGCGCGAGTGTAGCAGCTGAGACCGGGCTTGGCGCGGGTGCAGGTTCAGGCTGCTGCCGAGCCATGTTGCAGCGACTGCTCTGGTACAGGAAGAGGGGATTGGAGTTTTTATCTAGTCTAAACTAGACTAGATGAGACTAGTTTTAGACAAAACTTTAGACGGATTTAGTGTCAAAGATTTAGGCAGAGATCAAGAGTCAAGAAAGAATAATTAAATATTAGAGATGGAGTCTTTATTTAGATAGCTAGATTAGCTAGGAAACTTGGTAGATGGAGTGTAGATATAGAATTTGATCAAAATTTAAACAAGCAACCAAGTGCAAAAGAATTTGAATAGAAGAAAGGTCACTAGTGGCATTGATATCACATGTGATTAGAGACTATTATTGCATGTAGTAGGACATGATGTAGAGCTAGGGTAGGTGTATTCCTCTTTTAGTTATTTTACTAGTTTGAAAACAAACTACTCAAAACTCTTCCAAAACCCAAAGCAAAATCAAATAGGTAGAAAAAAGGGGAGAGAAGAAGCTTGCATGGGCCATGCACATGTGATATAGGACCAATACGTCTAGTTGTGAAAACAACTATGGCACACATGTACATATATTCATACATGCATTCAAGATGTTGAATAAACCCATACAAAGGAGAAGTTTGCTTGACCAATATGAATTAATTAGCATATGCACATGGATGAAGTCATATGACCAATATAGTGTGTATTTTCCCACTAGATTATTTATGGCCAAAATACGCCCTCATACATGGCATATATTGATAGATCCATATGGAAGCTAGAGCAAGTGAAACTAACCACATGCATGCAAAAGTGGCCATGTGGCTCTCCACATATCAACAATGTGAAAACAACATGAGGCATATATGGGAGCATGTGGAATTAGAAGTGGATCCATCCCAACCCACATGAGCTAGAGGTAACCCAAATAAAATGCAAAGCTCACATATAGTTGGATGGTGGAATTTTGGGGTGGTGACAAAGAAAGGTGGTGGAGTTAAATAAAAGATATGCCCCCAACTCAACTTAGGCATCAAGCATTTATCAAGAACCAAATACAATTTATTAAGAACCAAATACAATTGATAAATGCATATGAGACAAGATCCAAAGGAAAAGGGTTTTATATGATGCTCAAATGCAAGGTGGCATGATGACATGAGCATGATATAATTATGATGCAACAATTATATGTAGGAAGTAGAATTTTATTATTAGACCATGTAGCATTACAAATGTTAGACAGATGGGATGCTACAGAAGTTCTTTTACGACTTGAGGCATTATTTTTGGGATGATCCACACTTATATAAAGAAGGAGTGGATTCTATTATGCGAAGATGTGTTCCAGAATATGAACAAAAGGAGATATTGCATAAATGTCATGGTAGTGCTTATGGAGGACATCATGCAGGAGATAGAACTGCGCAAAAGGTGCTACAATCAGGTTTCTGTTGGCCTACCCTTTTTAAAGATGCATGAAAATTTGTTTTATCTTGTGATGAGTGTCAGCGTGTTGGTAATATTTCTAGACGCAATGAAATGTCTATGAACTACTCTCTAGTTATTGAACCCTTTGATTGTTGGGGATTTGACTTTATGGGTCCTTTTCCTCCCTCAAAAGGTTATACTCATATTCTTGTTGCCGTTGATTATGTCACTAAGTGGGTAGAAGCTATACCTACGAAGAGTGCTGACGGGGAGACCTCTCTAAAAATGCTTAAGGATGTTATCTTTCCTAGGTTTGGAGTGCCTAGGTATCTTATGACTGATGGAGGTTCTCATTTCATTCATGGTACCCTTGCTAAATATGATGTTAATCATAGAATCGCTTCAGCTTATCATCCCCAAACTAGTGGACAAGTAGAGTTATCAAATAGAGAAATTAAATCCATCTTGCAAAAGACTGTTAATAGGTCTAGGAAAAATTGGGCTAAAAAGTTGAACAATGCTTTATGGGCTTATAGGACTGCCTATAAAAACCCTATGGGGATGTCTCCTTATAAAATGGTTTATGGGAAAGCTTGTCACCTACCTTTAGAACTAGAACAGAAAGCTTATTGGGCAGTTAAAGAACTTAATAGAGATTGTAAGCTTGCTGGTGAAAAAAGATTATTTGACTTAAGTTCGTTGGATGAATGGAGGAGTGAAGCATATGAGAATGCTAGACTCTTCAAGGAAAAAGTTAAAAGATGGCATGACAAGCGAATACTTAAGAGAGAATTCCATGTTGGTGAGAAAGTTCTATTGTATAGGTCTTGTCTCAGATTTTTTGCAGGGAAACTACTGTCAAAATGGGAAGGACCTTTCGTTATTTAAGAAGTGTACCGTTCAGGAGTGATAAAATTTTCTTCTTTAAAAGATAACACTACACAAGTGGTGAATGGGTAGCGACTCAAGCACTATATTGCTGGAGATTCTTACAATGAAGATGTTGATGCTTTTCAAGTTATAACTTCGGAAAAATTTATCAAAGACCAAATTCAAAGACCTGCAGAGTCCTTTTTGAATAGGTAACAGTTCTGGTAAGAAAACCACCATGAAAATTCTGTCCAGATATACTTTTGGAGTTTTTATCGAACAAGGAAAGCTATGAAGCGAAAGAACAACGGAAACAGAGCCAGGGTGGCTCACACCACCCCCTAGCGCACCCCCTCCTGGCCACGAATAGTTGGTTGCAGTAGGGGTAGGCTCGCGAGGGAGCCCTTGGTATGCTGATTATGCTAACTTTATTGTCTCCAAGTATTTGCCTCCAACTTTCACAGCTCAGCAAAGAAGGAAGTTCTTCTACGACTAAAGGAGTGGATGGTATTATGCGAAGATGTGTTCCATAATATGAACAAAAGGAGATATTGCGTAAATATCATGGTAGTGCTTATGGAGGACATCATGAAGGAGATAGAACTACGCAAAAGGTGCTACAATCAGATTTCTACTGGCCTACCCTTTTTAAAGATGCAAGAAAATTTGTTTTATCTTGTGATGAGTGTCAGCCTATTGGTAATATTTCTAGACACAATGAAATGCCTATGAATTACTCTCTAGTTATTGAACCCTTTGATTGTTGGGGATTTGACTTTATGGGTCCTTTTCCTCCCTCAAAAGGTTATACTCATATTCTTGTTGACATTGATTATGTCACTAAGTGGGTAGAAGCTATACCTACGAAGAGCGCTGATGTGGAGACCTCTCTAAAAATGCTTAAGGATGTTATCTTTCCTAGGTTTCGAGTGCCTAGGTATCTTATGACTGATGGAGGTTCTCATTTCATTCATGGTGGGTTTAGAAAGACCCTTGCTAAATATGATGTTAATCATAGAATCGCTTCAGCTTATCATCCCCAAACTAGTGGACAAGTAGAGTTATCAAATAGAGAAATTAAATCCATCTTGCAAAAGACTGTTAATAGGTCTAGGAAAAATTGGCTAAAAAGTTGAACGATGCTTTATGGGCTTATAGGACTGCCTATAAAAACCCTATGGGGATGTCTCCTTATAAAATGGTTTATGGGAAAGCTTGTCACCTACCTTTAGAATTAGAACAGAAAGCTTATTGGGTAGTTAAAGAACTTAATAGAGATTGTAAGCTTGCTGGTGAAAAAAGATTATTTGACTTAAGTTCGTTGGATGAATGGAGGAGTGCAGCATATGAGAATGCTAGACTCTTCTAGGAAAAGTTAAAAGATGGCATGACAAGCGAATACTTAAGAGAGAATTCCATGTTGGTGAGAAAGTTCTATTGTATAGGTCTCGTCTCAGATTTTTTGCAAGAAAACTACTGTCAAAATGGGAAGGACCTTTCATTATTGAAGAAGTGTACCGTTCAGGAGCGATAAAAATTTCTTCTTTAAAAGATAACACTACACAAGTGGTGAATGGGTAGCGACTCAAGCACTATATTGCTAGAGATTCTTACAATGAAGATGCTGATGCTTTTCAAGTTATAACTCCGGAAAAATTTATCAAAGACCAAATTGAGAGACCTGCAGAGTCTGTTTTCAAATAGGTAACAATTATGGTAAGAAAACCACCACGAAAATTCTGTCTAGTTATACTTTTGGAGTTTTTATCCAACAAGGAAAGCTACGAAGCAAAAGAGGAACGGAAATGGAGCGAGGGTGGCTCACACCACCCCTTGGCGCGGCCCCCCTGGCCGCGCCAGCAGGTGGTGTGGCCACCTCGGCCTCCTTCTCTGACCTGTTTTCTCCCTGTACCTTCCTTTTGTTGTAAAACTTCATAATATATAATCCCCCGGATCCCCCGAGGTTCGTAAATTGTGTTCTCATCATGTTTTTGTTTCGATCTGTTTCTGACAGGTAGAGTCCCAGATTTGGAGCCACAATGTCTTCCTCTGGATCAGCCAAGGAAGATCCTCAGCGGATATCATCAACCCATACATGAGAGAGTTGAAGATTCATCCCAAGGAGTTGTTGCTTGAAGATGGGGAGATACGGATAAAAGAGGTTCAAGGCCCTAAAGGTGAAGCAAGTCTAGAGGATAGGATGGAAGCACTGGAGCAAGAAGTCTTTAGGTACAAGAAGATGGCGGAACACGGAGTGGATATCATCCACAAGATTTGTTCTGAACTCATTGCCGAGCACCAAAAGGAGACTGCTGAGCTCAAGGATGAAGTTCTCTCACTCCACCAAACAACCAACCAACTGCAAGCACAGCTCTACGACATTCAAAATCAAAACTGTGAGTACGAGGTTAGGTTTAAACGCATAAGTGCTGCTGCAAGTTTCAGGATGCTGGAGACCACGATGTCTTTTGTTGATGGGGAGCCCTTACCTTGGAAGTCGGACGATGATGAGAGAATACCACCACCACTGAAGGAGTAATTTGTCATCAGGTTTTGGCATCCCCTTGGTTTGTTCCAAGCTTGGGGGAGTGCTACGGTATCACATCACAATCTTCTATCTTTTTACCTTTTTAGTAGAGTCATATCATGAATAGAAAAGTTATCATGTAGGATGGTTTGCATTATGGAAGTGTCCCCCCTCTCGTTAGATATCTATGTATCCCTTGGTGTGAGTTGTCGTTATGGAATATTAATGAGAAGTTCTATCATTCATTTTTTTGCATATCTTATTTTAGTTTTCAATTCATGGTTATATGATTGATCTTGTCGTTAGTATTGGTATCACTCTGGGATCATTGAGTTAATTTAGTTGGTTTTGGCAAACCTGGCTCGGTCAGTAGTAGCACTATTTTGAGAATTGAATGAAAAAGATAAAAGTACTCTTAAAGAAATATAATTCCATCATCTTTCTTTCTTGATTTTCTCATAAGTTTAGTATTCTCTAGTTAAGATCTTTTGTGCTTCCAAGGAAGATTGCATGTTTGTTTTTATCATTTGTATGATTGTTTGTTTCCTTCAACTCTTATACTTGCTACCTAGCCTTGCTAGCCAAAAACCTGTACTGAGAGGGAATTCTTCTCGTGCATCCAATCCTTAAACCAAAACCTATGTCATTTGTGTCCACCATACCTACCTATTAGCACTATTGCTATTCCAAGTAAATTCATGTTTTTTATCTACCTTCCAAATTAAACTTGTTATGATAAAACTAGTGATTAAAGCTCTCACGAACTTGATGGCACACTTTACTTTCTTGCATTTAATAAACTTGAACCATTGCGTCCATCTTTGTTGCGTATATGCTTGCGCTTTATAAGTTGAAGTTAGCATAACCATGTATCATGGGGAACGCTTTCAACATTGCACTTATATTCCGTTGATATCATGATTCTTTTGCTTATGGATCCCGGCGGTGTGAAATAAAAGGGGAGCTTGTAAGATCATGGAGTTTATATGTGTGTTAGAGAAACGCCTGGGCCGCTAGCTTAAGCCATGCCTAATCATGGTGGAAACTTGCACCATAACCGTAATGAACACTCTATGAAGCATCCTCAATAAAAACCTATGCAAATAGCAAATAAAAGGATTGTTGAGATGCTCATTGTCTGCTTGCCTTGTCATTTTGATTATGGGATAGCTCATGTATCATGTGCAAGGGTACCCCGTTGGCGGTTCTCTATGATACATATGTATTTACAATGACAAGAGCTTACTTGTGACTGAAGAGAGTAGCATGAGGTTTGGTACTCGTAAGTAAGGGGCATGAGATTTCAACTTATAACTTGTCAAGCATATCCTCTTAGTTGTGTCACTTTAACCTTAATCACCTAAATATGATTATGATAGGGGCAATGAGCTGAAAGCTAATAAGTACCATAATTTTTGGAAGCTCTTTATGAAACTTGAAATCCCTGCTTCCCTCTGCGAAGGGCTTATCTTTTACTTTTTAGTTGAGTCGGTAAACCTATTCCCTTCTACCTTAGCAAGTATTTTGAGTTGTTATGTTTCATTCATTCATATGATGATTTATTTAATCATGTCTCTTATGTTCCTTGTTTAGCACATTGCTCTTATCTTGGTGTCTACTACTTTGAAAGCTATCATTGAAAACCAGTTATTTGTGAACTCCAGCAAATTGTCAGCTATTCTTCGACCAAGAGCTAAGTTTTCCTTTACCAACTATGATTCACTTTATGTATCTTTATTGTGTTTCCTTTACTTATTGCAAGTTAAGTTATATAATAGTGAGTTATCTTCTATTATGATTTATGTACTGATGAATGTGATGCTTCCTGTTTGTATTCTTTTATCGACTCTTCACTCCATAAACCTGAGGTCATGTTTATTGAGTTCAGTTTCGCTTGGGGACAAGCGAAGTCTAAGCTTGGGGGGAGTTGATACGTCCATTTTGAATCACTATTCTATATCATAATTTACTGTTATTCATTGACATATTTCATATTAAGAGATGATACTTATGTAATTTCATCTGTTTTTGCATGGTCGATGACTTTTGGAGCATGGACCGCTGCAGTCAGGATTCTGATGGAAAAGGTGCTGTTTGGAGGCGAAATTCGCGAAGATCGGAAAATCCAGGAAAATACATGGAAAATTCTATTTTTCCAGAAGACGAAGGTTGCCAGAAGGGTGAGTGGAGATGGGCCACAGGAGGCCCACACCACCCCCTGGCGCCGGCCAGCCCAGGCCACGCCACCAGGTGGTGTGGCCGCCCTGGTCCACTCCAGGCTCTCCCTCTGGCGTATATTATCCTCCCGAAACCCTAGGACTCAGGGAGCGACCACAGAAAGATTCTGCCGCCTCTGCTGGGCGGAAAACACCGAGAGAGAAAGATCTCTTTGGCAGACAGAATTCTGCCAGGGGAATTCCTTCCCGGAGAGGGGAGATCATCGCCATCAACACCACCATCAAGCTGGACTTCATCAGGATCATCATCATCTCCATCATCATCTCCACCAGCACCATCATCACCACCTCATACCGCTATAACAATTGGGTTGAATCTTGCATAGTTCTTAGGGGAAACTTTCCCGGTGTTGATTACTCCTTGTAGTTGATGCTATTGAGTGAACCATTGAATTATTGTTTATGTTCAGATTGTTACACATCATTATTTCATCTCTGATCATGATCCATATGATGTCTTGTGAGTAGTTCGTTTAGTTCTTGAGGACATGGGAGAAGTCATGTTGTTAGTAGTGGAATTGTGTTGAGAAAGATTCAATAGTTTGATATTTAAGTTGTGGTGTATTTCTTCTAGTGGTGTCATGTGTGAAGGGAATATGGTTATTATCTTATTCCATGTTTATGATAAATGTTTATTTTACATGTTAGAATTGTATTGACCGGAAACATCAATACATGTGTGTTTAATAAACAAAAAGGGTTCCTAGTTATGCCTCTCTTATAGACTAGCTTGTTGATTAACAAGATGATCAAGGTTTCCTGATCATGGACATTGGATGTTGTTAATAACAAGGTCACACCATTGGTGGAATGATGTGATGAACATTCATCCGAAGTATAGCATTACGATCAAAGTCATTATGTTTATATTGATATAACATCATACGAAGTAATCTTTATCCTTAGACCATGAGATCATGTTAATTGCTAACACCGGAAGAGTATCTTAATAACATCAAACGTCACACCGTAACAGGGTGACTATAAAGGTGGGTTCAGTGCTACGAAGGTGTTATGTTGAGGCTCATGGATCAAGAGTGGGATTTGTCCATCCCGATGACGGATAGATATACTCCAGGCCCTCTCGGTGATATCACATTGAAATAGCTTGCAAGCAAGTGATGTGATCACTAGAATGTTATATCACGGGAACAAGAAAAGAGTGCATGTCGGTAACGAGATCAAACTAGGTATGGAGATACCGAAGATCGAATCTCAGACATGTAATATATCTCGAGACAAAGGGATTTAGTTACTAGCGTTAAAGGTTCTCATGATCACAGAAGTCATCGTTGAATGTGTAGGAGTCAGTATGGATCTCCAGGTCCCACTGCTGATTATTGATCGGAGAGGGGTCTCGATCATGTCTGCATTATTCGCGAACCGTAGGGTGACACACTTAAGGGATACACACCATTTGGAGCAAATATGTTTCAGATAAAGATTTAAGAAAGCGCTGGAATTATTTCAATAGACACCAAACTGCTTTGTGAAATTGCTGAAATTGGTTTTGCATGTAATATTGAAATGTTGGGGGGTTTTATGTGAATGTTTGTTAATTAAAGTAATTAACAAAATTCTGAATAAAAATAATAAAAGAGTTTTATTAAATGAGAGAGCATTAAATTTGGAGAAATTTAATGCATTTAAAGTGGAGACTTTAAAAGAGAATGTGAAGGGACAAATTTATGTGGAGGGAGTTACCACCACATGAATGGAGGAGGTGAAGAGTCACCTCCTCCATGCGCTGCCATGAAGGAGGGCACCCCTCCTCCTATAAAAGGCCCCTCTCCTCACTTCTCACACACACCTCCTTGTGAAGGATCTCTCTCCCCTCTAGTATTATTCCCCATGGTCTCGGATTAGCGATACGTGTTCCCAGTGGCTTTATCTCGAAAGGAGTTATCGCTTCCGCTGCTTTGCTGGAGCGAGGCGGAGGTTGTCGGGTTACAGACGTGTGTGCGATCACGGATGCACCGCTGCTTTATGTGCTGGAGTTGGTGGTGCTGGAGCTGGATCGATGGACGTCTTTGGAGCTGGACTGCTAGACTTCATCATGATCTTGAGATCGGCAAGTGTACGACTACATCAACCACGAGTTCCTACTGTTAACAAAGCTTGTTGTCTTGAGGTTAAGTTCTCCATGGATGTATGTCCACCGTTGCTCTGTATCTAGTAGATAGATCTTGGCGTATAGTTCTCATCGAGAAATTTTTGTTTTCTATGTCATGGACCCAACAGTGGTATCAGAGCCTGATATATGCGTAGGTGCTTTGCACGGGTAGTACACATATGTTTATAGGTGGGCGATGATGATCATGTTATTGCTTATTTCATGTATTTTGGATATTGGTGGCATAGTGGGATGAAGCGCCCGACCAACCTTACATGTCATCGCACATGAGACCGGTTCCACGATGACATGCAACTTGTTTTGCATAAGTGGCTGGCGGGTGTCATCTCTCCTACTATAGTCAATATCTGATTTACAACGAGTTGCTAACTTAGTTATCCTCGTTGTGGTTCATGTTCGTAGGTAAGAACGGTTCTATCTCCGAAAGCCCTAAGCCACGTAAAACTTGCAATTGATAAATTAGAGGCGTCTAGTTTAGATTGTTGCTGGGCTAGTGTCTTGATATGGTATTGTTGTAAGTAGATGTATGATAGATACTCTTACAACACATTCAACGTGTAAATTCCATAGACATTGGCCTTACACACAAAGGAATGATAGAGATCATACCACGATGCAAGTGATAGAGATCAAATGCATGGACCATATCATCTCACTTTACACATTAGATGTTAGCATCTTATACTGCTAGTTTGGCGCTTTCTGTAGCATTGTAAGATGATCCCTCATTTAAATATCAAGATAAAATGTGTTCTTCCTTAAGTATGCATCGTTCTATGGATCGTGTTTCCAGACATCACGTGATGATCGGGTGTTCTCAACTCTACGCTTTCATGCAACGGGTGTAAGACAGTTTTACACATGCGAATACTAAGGTTCTTACTTGGCAAGCCTAGCATGTACAGACATGGCCTTGGAACACGGACCGAAAGGTTAAGCATGAGTCATATAGTTGATGTGATGACCATATTGATGCTCGCCTTTGAAGCTACACCGACTCACGTGATGATCGGACTTGGTGTAGTGGATTTGGTTCATGTAATCACCAAAAAGGTACGAGGGATGTCGTTTTTGAGTGGGAGTTCATTAGTAATTTGGATTAGTCGAACTCAATTTGTCATAAATTAAATCAAAGTGAATTTGCATAGTTTGTTGTTGTCATTGGCATTCGTTTTCTACCTTATGCTTAGTTTTTATTTGAGATAATAGAACTATAGAATTCTGGATATTTACTTTATGAACTGGTATCATATTGTTTTGAATGTCAATTTAAAGTTTATAAGCCCTATTGCAAACTTTCAGCAAACTCTATTTACTCCATGAAGTTTAATAAGTAGTATTAAATCAAGAGTAAGAATTCCAATGTTAGTATCTAAAGTATCATGTTTTCCTCCATGATTATTGATATTCAAAAAGTTGTTTTAATATCAAGATTATATTGGAGCTGGAAATTGTTTCAGAAACCATCATGTGTGAAAGATATTGTGATATCTGAAACAATGTTTTTGGTTGCATTATGATAGAGTATAATTTAGCAAAATACATGTTCTCATATTGTATGAGAATTTGTGAAGGATGGAGATGCTAGGCATCCGAATCTACCAAAAAGGTTTTGGGAACTGATATTATACTCGCGATGCTTCCTTATAGGCTATAGTAGCTTGATCATGAAAGTTGTCATGATAAGGATGAATAGAAGATGTAAGTAAAATGTTTACTACACTAATAGATTACTAAAGAATGGATTTTTGAAAGAACACCAAACATTTGATGATGGTGATCCACTTCAAAGTGCAAGTCCAAAGGTATTAGTATTTGACTATATACGCTTTGTACCATGTGTCATGTTGATGACACCACTATTGATGTTGATAGATTCTTTTAAAAGAAAAGGAATTGCTGAAAGAGAATCTATAAAATATTTGGCAGAAAATAAAAGGTTGGAGAAGTCCAACTTAGGTATATATAAGATATACATGTTATGGCTATATTCCTTGCTTGTTAAACAATGTGGTTCTTAGGTATTGGATACCGGTATTGGATACGGAATTGGTTGGTATGAAGTGTCATACAGGACAACGCAATTCATGAACTACAATGGCCTAAGTAACTACCAAGAGAATGAGTGATGATGTTCATCGAAAACAAATAAAGTGTTATTGTGTTTTTCGTTGTCATCAAACCAAGCCTTCAAGATTTGTTTAAATAATTGTTATTTTGTTCCGGTATTACGAGAACAATGGTTGTTCAAATAAATTACCATATTCCATAAAGGATGGATGAACTTTTACAAGTCTAGTGGGAGAAATCACATCCATAAACATTATTGCTAAAATGTCGCAAGACAAATGATTAAAAAATCACTTATGAAGTGACATTGCTGTTTAAAATTATATTGGAAATAAAACATGAAGAAACTCCATGTTGATGGATTTTTGGAGTCTTTGATTTTGATCAATTGACGCATGTGAGACTTTCCTCGAGATAATTGAAACTCCGTCCATAGGCCAGAGAGGAACGGTTGACAAGCTTATTGGAAATTGTGCATGTTGATGTGCATAGTCCATTATGTGTAGCCATATGCGATGGATCTTTTTGCTTCATATGCTTTCTTCAAGAATTTGAGTGAATATATCTTTATATTTACTTAATAAGGAAGAAGTATGAAACATTTGAAAGTTGTTCAAAGACTTTCAAGATAAAGTGAAAAATCATTGTAACAAGAAAATAAAGAGTTTATGATTCGATCATAAAGGAAGATATTTGAGTTACATGTTTAGCAAAAACACCTGAGACTTGAAGAATTGTTCCATGATTTGTGTTTCCCGATAAACCATAGGAGTATGGCATATTGGAGAGATAAAATCAAACCATGTTTAACATGGTAAGATCAAGGGTGTCATTTATAAAACAGCCATTATGTTTTAAGGATTGAAGCTTTAGAGACTACCGCTTTTACACTGAAAAGAGCACTATCGTGATCCATTGAAATGACACCATATGCGTTATGGTTTGGGATAAAACCCGAATTGTCTTTTCTTAAATTTTGGTATGCTATGCATAAGTAAAATGTTTACAACCAAAGTCGGATAAGCACGTCTTTGTAGGTTATCCCAAAGAATTTGTTGGGAATTTCTCCATAACACCGAGGACAAAAGAGTTTGTTACTTGGAACGTCAAGTTTCTTGAGAAGGAATTTTTCGTGAAAAGTTAAGTGGGAGGACAATAGAACTTTGATAAGGTTGTTGAACCTTAGCTATATGTGCTAAGTAGCGCAGCGCCAGAAAGTGTCCCGGTGGCGGCCACAATGCTCATGGCTCTCGTGATTACAAAAGGTGTGATCTCGTAGATTAGAGTTCCTATAGAACCGCAGGGTCAAGAAGAATCAAATAGTAAGATTTGATAAGCAAGTCGTTATTGTTTTGACAATGATGAACCGACTACATGCAAAGAAGCGATGATGGGCCCTGACTCCATAAAATGACTAGAAGTCATAGAATCCGTGATAGTATCCATACACGAGAAAACAAGTTTCTGAACTTGGAAGACCCTCCGGAAAGGCGTGAAGCCTATCGGTCGTGTTTGGATCTATAAAGAAATAGACATGGATGTTTGACATCTATGAAATAGTCGACATGTCGGAAAGAAGTTTATGGCAATGTTTAAGGAGTTGACTATGACAAGATATGATCTTTCATAGCGATATATAGTCTTGACGGATTAATGTAGCAACCACTACATATAATTTGGTATATGGTAGTTGAATAAACAAAACAAGGTTCTTCTAATAGAATGGTAACCTAGGACATGCACATGACATGGTCTGAAGGGTTTTGTTAATTCAAAGGGTGCTAAAAGGGCATGTAAACTTCAATAGTTGAAGTAAGCATAGCGGAGTTGGAATCTTCACCATGATGAAACTGTTAAAAGAGTTTAAATTCATCAGAGATGATGAAGATGCTTGCATTTGCAAGAAATTAAGTGGGAGCGCTGAGACATATTTCTAATACATTATGTAGAAGACATATTGTTGATTGGAAATGATGTATCTTGAATTGACACAAGTTAAGGATTTCATTAAAATAAGATTTCGATGAAAGACTTGGGAAAACCCAGAATATTAGGCATCAATATCTATATGGATAGATTAAGGCGCTAATATGGTTGTGCCAGACATACATATATAAGATATTGAAAGGGTTCAATATGGAAACAACAAGAAAGGTTCTTGCTGCATGGAAAGGATTGTATCAAGATTCAAGTGTTTCAACACTTGGTGAGTAAAATCACATGAAAATTTTGACCGATTATACCATGATATGTATATATCCAGAATGTCCTATGCTCTAAATGTTATGAGCATATACCAGAATGATTCATAAGATGATCATTGGACAATAGTAAAGATATTCTTATGAGCTTTGGAAGAACTAAGAATATATCATGTATAAGTGACAAATAGTTAAAGGTAGTTCATTGTAAAGTGTTACATTGATACTAGTTTTGTCACAAGATACAAATTAAATTTATCTCAATTTAGACTATGGGTGGCACAATATAATGGATAGGATGTTCCATGATGGATTTGGATGAGTTTCTAAGTTGAGATATTGTGACGGATACTACAACAAAAGGCTAAGTATATGACTGCTATAGTAGCAGCATAGGAGGGCATTTGTGTTAAGTAGTTTGTTATCAAACTAGGTGTGGTTCAAAGTGGGATAATACTATGAAGATATATTGTGTGACAATAATATCAACATATTTTGAGCCGAACGAACTAAAGGTCTCACCAAAGGACCAAATCTATACAATGCCATCTCATTTGAGAATGAGTGATGCGTAGAGACGCAGAGACATGCAAATACACACGGACCTGAAACTGTCAGATCCAGAGATTATGTTAACCACTAGCAATAGAGTATATCCAACACCAGAAAGCCATAGGTGTTCAATACGCAAAGTTTTTCAAACTAGATTATTGACTCTAGTGCAAGTGGGAGGCAAGGAATATGCCCGAGAGGCAATAATAAAGTGGTTATTATCTTATTCCATGTTTATGATAAATGTTTATTTTACATGTTAGAATTGTATTGATCGGAAACATCAATACATGTGTGTTTAATAAACAAAAAGGGTTCCTAGTTATGCCTCTCTTATAGACTAGCTTGTTGATTAACAAGATGATCAAGGTTTCCTGATCATGGACATTGGATGTTGTTAATAACAAGGTCACACCATTGGTGGAATGATGTGATGAACATTCATCCGAAGTATAGCATTACGATCAAAGTCATTATGTTTATATTGATATAACATCATACGAAGTAATCTTTATCCTTAGACCATGAGATCATGATAATTGCTAACAACGTAACAGTATATTAATAACATCAAACGCGTAATGTGAGGTGACTATAAAGGTGGGTTCAGTGCTACGAAGGTGTTATGTTGAGGCTCATGGATCAAGAGTGGGATTTGTCCATCCCGATGACGGATAGATATACTCCGGGCCCTCTCGGTGATATCACATTGAAATAGCTTGCAAGCAAGTGATGTGATCACTAGAATGTTATATCACGGGAATGAGAAAAGAGTGCATGTCGGTAACGAGATCAAACTAGGTATGGAGATACCGATGATCGAATCTCGGACATGTAATATATCGCGAGACAAAGGGATTTAGTTACTAGCATTAAAGGTTCTCACGATCACAGAAGTCATCGTTGAATGTGTAGGAGTCAGTATGGATCTCTAGGTCCCACTACTGATTATTGATTGGAGAGGGGTCTCGATCATGTCTGCATTATTCGCGAACCATAGGGTGACACACTTAAGTGATACCTACACCATTTGGAGCAAATATGTTTTAGATAAAGATTTAAGAAAGCGCTGGAATTATTTCAATAGACACCGAAACTGCTTTGGTGAAATTGCTGAAATTGGTTACGCATGTAATATTGAAATGTTGCAAGGGGTTTTATGTGAATGTTTGTTAATTAAAGTAATTAACAAAATTCTGAATAAAAATAATAAAAGAGTTTTATTAAATGAGAGAGCATTAAATTTGGAGAAATTTAATGCATTTAAAGTGGAGACTTTAAAAGAGAATGTGAAGGGACAAATTTATGTGGAGGGAGTTACCACCACATGAATGGAGGAGGTGAAGAGTCACCTCCTCCATGCGCCGGCCATGAAGGAGGGGCCCCCCCTCCTCCTATAAAAGGCCCCCCTCTCCTCACTTCTCACACACACCTCCTTGTGAAGGATCTCTCTCCCCCTCTAGTATTATTCCCCCATGGTCTCGGATTAGCGGGATACATGTTCCCGGTGGCTTTATCTGGAAAGGAGTTGCTGCTTCCGCTGCTTTGCTGGAGCGAGGGACGGAGGTTGTCAGGGTACCGGACGTGTGTGCGATCACGGATGCACCGCTGCTTTGCGGTGCTAGACTTAGTGGTGCTGGAGCTGGATCTGATGGACGTGCTGGAGCCGGACCTGCTGGAATTCATCACGATCTTGAGATCGTCAAGTGTACGACTACATCAACCACGAGTTCCTACTCGTTAACAAAGCTCGTTGTCTTCGAGGGTAAGTTCTCCATGGATGTATGTCCACCCGTTGCTCTGTATCTAGTAGATAGATCTTGGCGTATAGTTCTCATCGTAGGAAAATTTTTGTTTTCTATGTTGCGGACCCAACAATGTGAACATAGACTACATGACACTTCACCTATATGGGCCTAGGGGAATGCATTGTGTATTTGGCTACTAATCGTAGGGGTTGCCAGAGTGACAAAAACCTGAACCCCCGTTAGGAAACCATTGCACAAGGGATGTCAGGGTCTTAGAGTTTAAAGCTGTGGTTAGGTTTCTACCTTAATTACTTTCTTGTACTTGCGGATGCTTGCAAGGGGTATAATCACAAGTATGTATTAGTCCTAGGAAGGTCGGTACATTAGCACAGGTTCACCCGCACAACACTTAGCAAACTAAAGAAGATTAATCCTATTATATGAAGCGAAAGCACTTGACGATATTCCCATGTGTCCTCGAGAACGTTTGGTCATCTTAAGTAATACAACCGGCTTGTCCTTTGATAAAGAAAGGATTGGGCCACTTGCTGCATTTATTCTTATTTTCTTTTATTTACTCGTACTTTATTTACTTGCATTATCAAAAAACCCTAAAAATCCATTTGCTAAGTATTTACGGAGAATTCCTGCTCCTAGCCACTCGCCAGCACCTTCTGCTCCTTGTTGGGTTCGACACTCTTACTTATCGAAAATACTGCGATACACCCCCTATACTTGTGGGTCATCAGCGGTGCATCCTAAGCTGCTATTGCCTCCACAAATCACTTATAGCAAATAGCCTATTAGGTCTACCCATGGAAGAGCAGAGACTAATGATAAGTTTTGTGACACTCCGTGAATCGCTAGTAAATTCCTCAACAATGGATTGGACGTCTCCAATCACTAGAATAATATCATGAATAGAACAATGTAAAGAGAAAGCACAAACATATTAATTAACAAGAACACACCACACTTTAATTACTCAAATCATCATAACATTAATAAAAGGGGGTTCAAGCCATGTTACAACCCATCACGGAGATCATGATGGGGAAGGATGAAGGAGTAGCGGTGATGGAGATGGTGACAATGGCGCGGTGATGGTGGCATCGGCGTGGTGATGGCGGAGTCCTCCTTCTCCTCCTCTTCTTGCTTGGATGGTTTGATGGTGTTGATGGAGATCTGTATCTTGGTGGAGCTGTAGAGGCTATGGAGGCGGCATGGCAGTGGAGGCGGTAGATGGGATCTAGATCTTGTATATGGTGTGTGGTGGCTTCCTCCTCTCTTCTTTGACTCCTCCCTCTTTTATATAGGCCTTGGGGGTTCCCTATGGTTCCCCCAATACCGTCATATGACTTAGGGAAGGTTCTGGAGCTTCCGGAGGGCGAAATCCCATTGTTTGCGACCTTTGTGGCAACTATACAACGGGAGCTATACGGACAGAATTTTTGCTCCCACCGTATAGTTGGTCGTTAAACCTTTGGTACTCTTTAGTATTTTGGTCACCATTTCTTCATACAAACTCCGTTTTGGGTGTTCTTGGGCTCGTTGAATTCGTCTCGTCGAGGGATATAACCCTGTGGTATTGGATATTTATTTTGAGAAGTTGGAAAAATTCACTTTTCCAACACCTCAAAAGGCTAAGTCTGGTCCCTGCCGCTCCTCCATACTATGCTCTCTTTGTTCCCTTTGCCTTTGTTTTGTCCATAATGATCATCAACACCTACACACATGTCAAATACAAGGAAGAGGGATAAAAGTCTACCTACACTACTAAATGTGCAAAGCTCATATTGAATTTAATAAAAACAAGTAATCATGCATATCAGGCATAGTAGTAGTTAGATGGAGCATGATATGATAGGAAAATGACACAATTTATATTGCTAAAAAGTGTTGTATTCTCACATCCATCAATTACGATGAAGAAACTCACGAGTCAAAGAAGTGTTGAGAACTTCTAGTCGCTTCCTGAGATTTTCATCTTGTTCCGCAAGGGCAATCGCTTGCCATTTCCCTTTCTTTGGCATCAGCTTTGGTTCTCTGCTTGGCCTCCTCTAGTGCCTTCTCCTCTACACGCAATTTGGCATCTAAATCTTCAACGCGCTTCAATGCCTCATCCCAGATAACCCTGGATTCTTTGGTAGTGGCTAGGTATTTAAAATTTGCATAAGATCAAAAAAAGTTAGTGACGTCTAACACTATCGGGTGACAGAACAAGCCTTTAGATTCTTTGGCTTCATCGTAGATATTGATAAAACGAGAGGCCATACTAACCATATCGTACATTAGTGGCTGCAGCAAAGGAAGAAGAACATCAGAAAATCAAGAATAGAGGCAAGCCACAAGAACAAATTTCACGGGTAGCACTTACATCCTGCATGTCGACCTTGACAGGATTCTCGGTGATTGCCACACCCTTGCCCGCAATTTTTATTCTTTTTTGCGGTGACGGTGTTGGCAAGGCACCAGTATCCTACAGGATCATTTTCTCTACAAGTGATACATGCGGTTTTCCCGGATCCGTCAATGGCATGGGCGACATGGTAAGGGGAGGCGCAATAGAAGTACCAAGGGGAGACAGGGGGATTTTCTTCTTCTTCATCACTACAAGAAGCAGATAGAGAATCTCTTGTCATCAAAAGGCAAAGTTACAAGCAGTAAACACCAAAGGGAGACAACCGTACTTACGTGGAAACATCTTGTGTCATTTGGAAAAGATTCATCTGCGATAGAGCTAATGAAATAGGAACAGCTAGCAGGGGTTTTGAACCATTTGAATCATCGATGTATTTGACCATTTCTATAGCCTCTGCATGTTTCCTTTTCTTAGTAGCAGGCACCCTTCAAAAATCCCGAGACTGAGACGAAGCAACAAAATGAGTATGGAAAGAGGACTCAGCAGCATATGTCTCCTCTTCTTCATCGGGGACAGTCCCAGCTCCAGTAAAATCCTCGAATAAAGAGGGACTGGCCGGCAGTTCACCACTCTCCGAAAGGGGGGAAGAGCAGAAAGGTGGTCATAATCCTACACCATAAGCTGACAGATTAAGGCCACAGAAATACTATAACATACAAAGGAATGCAAACAAAAAAGGGGGAGTAACTCACATCAGGGATAAGATTTTTCTTGCCAAAGGGCTCCACCCGACAATCTGAAGGAACTGGGCTTTTCTTCGTCAGCAAGGTGAAGGAGCAAACTCTTTTCTCATAAATGGGAAGAGGGAGATTATCTAGAGAAATCCTCATGGGATCCTTCTTGCCCATTGATACATTGCAAATGTATCTATAATTTTTGATGTTCCATGCTTGGTTTTATCTACTTTCTTGTGTTTTGTCCACACTTTGGAGTACTTTTCATATGATTTCTTGGACTAACCTATTAACAAGAGCCACAAAGGGTTTGTTTTCTTCTGTTTTTGGTTCTAGGAAGTCAGAAAATGAATATTCTCGGAATTGGACGGGACAAAAGCCAAAGTTCCTATTTTACCGGAAGACTCACGGAGCCAGAAGGAGAGTCGGAGAGGGGCCACAGGGTGGCCACACCACCCCATGGCACGGGTCCACCTAGGTCGCGCCAGGGCATGGTGTGGGCCCCCTGGACAGCCACCGAGCTTGCCTCCTTCGCCTATAAGAGCCTCTCGATACCAAAACCCTAAATAGTCAATCAGAAATCCACGAAAAGTTCCACAGTGCCGCCGCCACTGAAGGGGAGATTCAGGGACAGAAAGTCTCTGTTCCGGCACCCTGCCAGGACGAGGAAGTTCCCCCGAAGCCATCTCCATCAATCTCCTCCACCATCTCCATCACCATTGCTGATTTCCATGATGAGGATGGAGTAGTTCTCTCTCGAGGCTAAGGGTTCTATCGGTAGCTATGTGTTCATCTCTCTCTCTATGCATGATCTTATTGAGATCATGAGCTTGTAATCTATAGATCTACCTTGCTACTCAAGTGCTTTAATAGATCTCTGCTCTCCCCATGTGTCTGAAAGTGACAGCATGCGCACCATGGTGGCACTTAGGCTAGAGATTACAAATACTTGTTATGAGTTATATTTGGAGTTGCATGTCTTTATGAAATTGTGGTGTTTGTTTGAACCATCTAGTGCTCAAGGTGACAGTGTGGGGTTTTCTAGATGGGAAAGACTTACTTTGAGGTGTGCTTTTATAGCCCTACCATCGATTAGAGTGTTCAACCGGAGAGTAGTTTAGCGTAGTATCATAAAGAAGAATATATCTATATGAGAGTGTTCACTAGTGAAAGTATGATCCCTAGGCCTTGTTTCTAAGCACTGAAACACCGTTTGCTACTAGATCTGTTATATGTTTGCTTGCTTCCATCTTTATTTCAGTTTGCCTTTAGTCTCTTCCACGCCATCAAAGTATTTTCTATCACCATTACCACTTATAATTATCCTTACCACTTGTATTTCACTATCTCTTCGCCAAACTAGTGCACCTATACACCTGACAAGTGTATCGGGTGTGTTGGGGACACAAGAGACTTCTTGTATCTTGATTGCAAGGTTGCTTGAGAGGGGATACCTTTGACCACTTCCTCACTGAGTTCGATAAACCTTGGGTGATCCACTTAAGGGAAAACTTGCTGATGTTCTACAAACCTCTGCACTTGGAGGCCCAACAACTGTCTACAAGAATAGAAGTGCGTAGACATCACCCATATAAACCCACATCCCAGATAACCTCGCATAGATAGGCTGGATACGCACCCGAAGGAAGTAGGCTAAGATTTGTAACCCTGACAGCTCCTTGCCAACTATAGTACGCAGCTTCTCTATCCGCGTCAGCAAGTGCTTGGTTTCCTTCATTTCTTCCGGAGTAGGACGTTGGTCCCATGAGTCAAGCCTTTGGCAGGTTTTCTTAGGGTCAAAAGGAGCCAACCCGAAGGTCTGACCCTCATTTTTATTGTCCCTGATGTAAAACCACTTGGTTTTCCACCCTTGGACATAATCCAATATTTTGAAGTCAAAACAATCAAATCCAGGGCGAACAGAAAAAATAGCACCACCAACATCATGAACAAGAGTATCGGTGGCATTGCGGTGGACGTAAAAGAAATACTTCCACATGCCCTAGTGGGGATGAATCCCGAGGAAGCACTCATAAAGAGTAATGAAGCAAGCGATATGGAGAATAGAGTTGGGCGTGAGCTGATAAAGCTCCACGCAATAGATGAAGAGGAGACCACGGAGAAATTCATGGATGGTATGAGAAAGGCCACAATATAAAAAGGAGAGGAACATTACCCGCCAGCTAGATTCAGGGGTCAGGGTAGCCTCATCCCCTGGGACCTTGCAGGAGCCCTCTTCAACAAGAAAATTGTTGTGCGCCTCACGTAGCTCTCGCTGGCTGCACTTCGAAGGAGCCCACCCAACAGCCCTTTTCTTTGTCTCCTTGGCAGCAACGGCAGAAGTCCCCACCTTGGCAGCAACAATGGAAGTCACTACCTTGGAATTG
The DNA here is from genome assembly GCA_023614405.1 of Avena insularis. Lineage (NCBI taxonomy): Eukaryota > Viridiplantae > Streptophyta > Magnoliopsida > Poales > Poaceae > Avena > Avena insularis. The sequence goes on from CM042694.1 coordinate 207,464,950, forward strand.
CCCATGGTGGTTCATGAGGGAGAAGTGGAGATTGTGCAAGATTGAAAGAACAGGCAAGAACACAAGAAAATACGAGCGCGGCACAAGGAGGAAGAAGAAGTGTGCAGCAGAAGGAGGTAGTAAAATAGTAAAAGTATCTCCCCCGGTTTATAAAGAAGAGGGGCTTAAAGATCAACCATTGGATATGGGCGATGGAACATCAAGAACATAGACGATGAAGACACGTGGAAGGATTTAATAAAGGATAAAAATCATGGACATTTATTGCCACAGTAAAAGTAGAAGAAAATCGCATGATTCCTCGATTCTCACACAAAAAGTGCGTCGTGGGGTCAACTATCACCACTGACACGCCGCTCAAGCATCACCATTACTGTAGTATAGGCCCACCATTGTAACATCCCATCGGGTCTTGTTTTCTCGAAAGCCATGACACGTCAACTTCGTCAGCAATGACGTAATGGAAAGCCTCGGGAATATTGAGCAACGGACCCGAGAAAGTAATTAAAATCCACGAGTCAGATTAAATATTTAGGTAAAGACTTGAGCCTACAATCAAATACAAATATCCGATTGTAGATTCAGGGGCTACTCCCATCGGGAGCACTGTCGTGCACCCGATAAAAGCGTTATGATGATTCTATAAAAGGAAGACCTAAGTTGAAAATTTCCTCGGACGACTAGAGACATGAGCCTACAATCGAATACAAATACTCGACTGTAGCCTTGGGGGCTACTCCCATCGGGAGCGCAACCGCGCACTCGATAGACAAATTTCATTCTACATATAAAGTCACATTGTGGCCCGAAGAAAAATTATCCTCATGTGTTGAAAGCACACCCGATAAAATAAAATCTCCAATGGAGTCAAAAGATATGAACTTATGAGTATTACATCATTATCACCTCAAACATTTTCTCCCATTGGGAGTATTTATGAAACATCACCCAAGAAAATAGAAGCTGATAACTTTGGCAACTCCAACGGCCAAACAAGGCAGTCGATAAAAATTCAAAAATCTCAGACCACGCCTGACGCGATAATAAGTCTAAATGTCGTGTCCATGACATGAAGGTAAGACCTCAGGAGTTATCTTGTGTGGCCTGGTAATCGCACATCAATGCGCTCTGGCAGTAAATTATCCGTATCAATGATACGATGAAAAATCCTGACGGATGTGTTGGGTACCCAAAATAATAGAACTGGAATTCGGTATTGGATAAGACCTCAACGGCCCGAACTGAATTACGCCAGCAAACTTCGAGTTCAAGCCTAGGGACTTGAATTTGATGTAGGTTCATGGTGTTTTTGCCCTGGAGCAATTAGGCATGTTGTACCAAATCCCTACAATGATTTAAACAAAGAGAAAAACTTCATTTTGAGGTAAAATTGTCTTTGAGACTCAACCTGAATCTGCGATTCGGATAAGGTCTCGAGGGCTACTGACATAGGTATGACTACTCGGGTCCTTATGATTAATTACCCCCATTACATAATGGCTCACAACCCACGAAACCCAAGAAGCCCAAGAAGAAGGCCTAGGAAGCATCTGACGGAAGTTGTAGTTTGCTAAATAAGGAAATAGAAACCGACATTGTGTTACAGTTGTAATTGTAATTTGTAACCTATCTGTACATGGCCTCAGGACTCAACCTATTATATATAGACTGGGAGGAGACGATGGAGAGGCACCAAAAAGAAGCCTTGAGAGATCTATAATCGATTTGACCATAAGCAATCAAACAACTTCGACTCCCTTTTTTGTATGATCAGCTAACGAAATCCCCATCATTCTCTTTTCCACGAAACCCTAAGTCCATAAGCATGGGAATTGCCGAGGTTACCCCTCGTAACTTAGAGGAAAGGCTAAGGACTGGTTGCTAGCTCTACCTAAGGGCACTATTAAATCTTGGGAGGAATGTACTAATATTTTTATGACTAAATCCCCCCCCCCAATTAAAACTATGCAACTAAGATCCAACATTAAAAGTTTTACACAAGAAGATCGCAATCCACTAGAGCTTGCATGGGAAAGGATGAAAGAAGCCGTAATGAACTTTCCTAGTCATGGGATGGAAGAATGGCTTATATTACATTTATTTTATAATGACCTTAACCCAATGTCTAAGTCTATGCTAGATACTGCAGCACGAGGAACAATCATGGGAAAGCAAGTGAGTGTTGCAAAGAAATTACTCGATGATACGCAAAATAACCATGCCTAATGGCATGTGGAAAGAACCTCAAAAGGGCGAATTCAGTCACCGAGGTAAAAAATGAAGAGCTTACATCTAAGGTAGACGAGTTACTCAACATAGTCAAGGGTAAGGAAGATACCCAAGTTAATGCTATCACTACCGATGTTAATGATGTTAATTTTATAGCTTGCACTCCTTATAATCCTGCTTGGAAGAACCAAAAAAATCTTCTAATGTTCAAAAACATTATTCTAATCCCGCGGGAGCTCCTTACAATAATTATGATAATCATAATGGAGAAAATCATGGCAATCTCTCGTTTGAACAAACTGTTAGAACCTTTATGCAAGCTCAAACCGAGCAAAATAATATGCTTATTAAAATCACAGAGAACCGTGAAAGTAGTATAGGTAAATTATCTAACCAAGTCATTGCAATTAGAAATGATGTGTAGGATCTATAAAAAGGACAAAGACCGTGGAGGCTCAATTGGGCAAGGTAGCTGAGAGCCAAGCTCTCATACTAGCAAAGTTTGCTGGCAAGCCTGGGCCAAATCCAGTATAAGACCTGAAGATGATGATGATGGAAATAAATGAATAGAAACCTAAAGAGATGGACTATACCAACACACATACACCTTAATATACCATGGAAGATCTACTAAAGATGATCACCGTAAAGAATCCTAGTTTAGAACAAGGTAATGATGCTATGTACCAACAATTTATTCAACAAGTAGCATCTAAAGTTTGAGAAATAGAGATGGAGTATAAGAGACTAGCTAATAAGATTCCTGCTAAGCTAGATGATATATTTAAGCCCACTATTAAAATTAAAATTGGGGTTAATGATATACATGCACTTTGTGATCTTAGTGCAAGCATCTCAACAATTTCCAAAAGTCTATTTGACAAGTTAAATTTTGGGCCTTTTGCAACCACTGAACTGAGACTCCATCTATCGGATTCAACTTATAAACAAGCTTTTTGGATAAAAGAAAACATAGTTGTTGAAAGTAAAGAAAGTCCCGCTCTTATTGATCTTGTTATAGTGGACATGTCTGAAGATCCCATAGCACCTATAATTGTAGGTAGGCCATTCCTAAGAATTATTAAAGCTTTAATCAATTTACATGAAGGGAATGTGAGAATAGGATTACCATATAGAGATCCTTTTATAGTCCACTTCCCTAGGAAGAAAAAGGCTAAGCCTAATAATGATGATGATGGTATAATTACACTGAAAGATAATTACTTTGGAGTTAGTGTCCCACTCATAAAACCTAAATGATCACCATCTGGGTCAAGATAATTAACCTTAACTATAAGCACTACATGGGAGGTAACCCATGTGAAATAAAAGTTTTTAATCTTATGTTAGTTTTGTTTAATTTTGTTTCTTTTTTAATAATGATTGTTCAAGAAGTCCTTTGGAGAGAGGATGAGAAAATAAGGTAATCCTCGATATTTTATTTTACTAACACATGGCCTATAAGGTATTGCTGATTTTTATGAAGTTTATTTTCTATTATTTTATCCTCTACTAATATGTGTAAAGGTGCACAAAGCTACTAACCAAATTCTATGAGTTTTCAGCTTACTATCTGCATAATGACCACTGGTCCGTATCGAGTGCATCATCGGAAGGGAACCATCGACCCCAAGGTTAGTCACTCGGTACGGGTGGGCTCCAGCCGTACCACCCGCCCGTACCACGTACACGGCCACCATATCACCTAGGAGGAGGTAACCCTAAAATTCCAAAAACACAAAATTCTCTTTCTTCTACCTCCAAACTCCAAACCATCTCCATTGGATCTTCAAATTTATTCAATATTTCTTTGATTACTCACACCCAATCGCTCTAAGGTATGTTTCTCCTCTGATCCCCAACTTATTTACAACACAACCCTGCTCAATCTTTCACCATTATCAATCTAGACTTAGGTCTTGTTCTTGAGCTAATCTTCATATTGAGCATGCTTAGTATTGTTTTTATAGGAATTTCTTTTGTAACAAGTGTAGAGGATCATTTATGCTATGTTTCTATTGGACTAAATTTTTTGATTAGCAATTTTATTTATTTTGTTTTAGACGAAGAGTCGTACATGTGTGATGGTTGTGGAACAAATCGCACCACCCGTTGATACATTGACCCCCCCCCCCCCCCCGAGTCACTTGGTATCGAGTTCACAGAGGAGTTTCAGCTAAACCATTTCGACCGTCTCAAGCTCCGAGAAATCAAGTCCACCAAGTGGGTGTGTCCCTGATGGCTCAGTATTGATGTAGAGCTTGTTGGGAACCCCAAGAGGAAGGTATGATGAGCATAGCAGCAAGTTTCCCTCAGTTATGAAACCAAGGTTTAATCGAACCAGTAGGAGCAAGGAAACACCACAAAGGTGTTGCTAGCTGACCCTTGGCAGGGAGCACTACCGGCGCTAGTAGCAACATGGAGACCTGCATAACACAACCATAGAACTTTGTCCCCAACTTGCGATGAGGTTGTCAATCTCACCGGTTTTGCTGAAAACAAAGGATTAAACGTATCGAATGGAAAGAAGTAATAGTTTGCAGAAAGTAAACACAAAGTAGTAAACAGTTTGTAGATTGTATGTAAAAGAAAGGACCGGGATCCATAGTTCACTAGAGGTGGCTCTCCTTAAGATAGATAACATGTTGGGTGAACAAATTACGGTGGGGCAATTGACAAACATCGAGAAAGCAACACATGCATATACTAATCATCTTGACTCCTTTGGAACTTGATTGGGCATTACAACATTATACATAGACCGCCATCCAACTGCATCTATGACGAATAATCCACCTTCAGGTTATCATCCGAACCCCCTCTAGTATTAAGTTGCAAGCAACAGATTATTGCTTTACAAATTGTGTGTAAAGTAAACAATACGATTGTTCCATGAACAAAGGATTGTTGTTTTCTCCCTAGTAGCAACAACACATCTAGTACCTTAGAGATTTCTGTCACTTCCCCAGATTACCAGAGGCATGAACCCACTATCGAGCATAAAAACTAACTCTTGGAGTTGCTAGCATCTACTTGGCCAAGATAGCTACTAACAACGGAAAGCATGCAAGATCACAAATAACAAAGATATGATAGAATCAATAATCAATCTGAAATAACATCTCAACATCCATCGGATCCCCGCAAACACAACATGCAGAATTACAAATAGATGATCTTGATCATGAACGGAGCTCACAAGATCTAGACATGAAAGCACAAAGCAGGAGAACCAGCCATCTAGCTACTACATGGACCCGTAGTCCAAAGATGAACTACTCACGCATCACACCGGAGGCTTGCATGGTGATTAAGAAGGCCTCCAGGGTGAATTCCCCTCTCCAGCAGGGTGCCGAGAAGAGCTTCAGATCCCTCCCGATCTAGGGATGGAGATGACGGTGGCTATAGACACTTTCGTGGATTTTTGATCGGGTACTTAGGGTTTTGGTCCCGAGGTCAATATATAGGTGGAAGGAGAGGCTGAGGGGTTATTGGGGTCAGCCAGACCACCCCCTAGCACGGGCCAGGCCTGGCCGCGCAGCCAGGTGGTGTGGCTGCCCCCCAGCCCTTCTCCGTCTCGTATTCTGGCATCTGATGGCTTCCGGAAAAATAGGCACTTTGGCTTTTGTCCCGTCCAATTCCGAGAATATTCATTTCCTGACTTTCCTGGAACCAAAAACAGCAGAAAATATGCAGCTGGCACTGTGGCTCTTGTTAATAGGTTAGTCCAAGAAATCATATGAAAAGTACTCCAAAGTGTGGACAAAACACAAGAAAGTGGATAAAACCAAGCATGGAACATCAAAAATTATATATACATTTGCAACCCCCAAGCTTAACTCCTGGTCGTCCTCGAGTAGGTAAGTGATAAAAAGAAAGAATAATTTTTGAGGTGACATACACCATCATAAACTTGATCAAAGTATTTGTAAAACATTCGAAGCTGGGATCATAGTACTTCAATCATAACATGAAAGACAAAGTTCTAGCAATAAGACAAAGAAACTATGATGCAACATGAAAAGACACAAATAAATGTTTCATGAATAACAATGCTTTGCAAGACGTTTGTTTGTTTCACATAAAGAAAACATAGCATAATAGTATTCAGCTTGTCCCTCATAGAGTAGAAAATATAAATGCATAGGACACCTTCAAAGTTCATAAGAGTGACTAGATACAAATAGTTTAAAACAAGCAATATCAAGTTATGCATCAATCAACTAGTCTTGGGACAATGCACATAGAACTAAGAATGGCCACTATGCTCTCAAAGTAGGTGCATAAAGATAGAAGTTGGAGACTCAATATAATGGTGGAAGAAAAGCCTTCATAGAAGGAAGTAGGGATTCAAGTCTCATAAAGAGCTTCCAAAAATATGGTACTTAATAGCTTTCATCTCTCATTGCCCCTATCATAAGCATCTTGAAGTGATTAAGGTTAAAGTGAACAAACTATGGTGTACATGCTTGACGAAGTATAAGTTAGAAATCTCATGTCCCTTGTATACGAGGGCCGCTCCTCGTACTACTCAAGTTTAGTCATCGGTAAGTTCTTGTCATTGTAAGTACATGTGCATCATAGAGAACCGCCAACGAGGTACCCCTTGCCCGATGATACGGAAGAATACCCATATCGAAATGACAAGGCAAGCAGACAACGAGCATCTCAGCAATCTTCTTATTTACCATGGGAATATGGTGCTTTCTTCTCTCTTTCCTCTTTTTATAATACCTTTTTTTCTTTTTCTCTTTTTTTCTCAGTATAGGACTCTTTTTTTATAAGAAGAATGCTTCATAGACAGCTCATTATGGTTACGCTGCAGGTTTCCACCATGTCAGCATGGATTAGACCAGCGGCCCAGGCGTTTCTATAACACATATACATAACTCCATGGACTTACAAGCTCCCTTTCAATTCACAAGCGACATCCATATACAAAAGAGCATGATATCAACTAGGTACAAGTACCAAGTGCAATGTTGAAAGCGTTCCCCATGACAGCATGGTTCTGCTAATTCCCAACAAATAAGTGCAAGCATATACAACATAGACGACACAATGGTTCAAGTTTATTAAGGGAATGAAAAGTAAAGTGTGCCATCAAGTTCGTGAGAGCTTTAATCACTAGTTTTCTCATAAGAAGTTAAATTTGGAAGGTAAACAAAAATATGAATATACTTGGAATAGCATATGCTAGTAGGTAGGTATGGTGGACTCTTTGGAATAACTTGGTTTAAGGAGTTGGATGCATGAGTGGAACTCATACTTGGTTGCGGAGGCTAGCAAAAGACTGGGAGCGACAAACTAAGAGAGCAATAATGGCCATAATCATGCAGAGCGACAAAACATCATTGATCAAAGCATAAAGTGATACTACAAGTTGAAAACTAAAGGATCATAAAGGCTTAGGTGACTTGAGATAGTCATAACATGGTGTAAGCATGCGCCAAGTCAACCCAAATAAAACATCAAAGGAGAATACCACTATACTATGCTTTAATATGCTAAAACAAGGCATGATTCATCCAAGGCACATTAAGCAATCTCAATTGTTTATAACAAGTCATGATACAGCAAAGAATACTAAGCATATAGCCAAAACAATATCAAGTATGGCATGACAAAGCATAGGCCACAGTCAAAAACAAGCTCTTTTTACCACATAAGCATGAACTTTCCTACTCTTTTCCAAACCAAACCAAACTATTTGTAAACAAATGTATGAAAGAGGGGGTCCAACCAATTTATTAAAAAAACTAAAAAAACCAAGCAAACGAAAAACCAAAACAAAAACGAAAAAGAAGACGCTCCAAGAACAACACAACTGTGCATGAAACAATAAAAATTAAGCGTTTGGAAGAAACCTGGGATTTTTATTGATGAAGAAGGGGATGCCTTGGGCATCCCCAAGCTTTGACGCTTGTACTTCTTGGATATTTCATGGGGTGACACGCGTGGCATCCCCAAGCTTGATCTTTAGTCCATCGTTCATCTTATTACTCATTCCTTCCGTACACCTGAAATTTTTCCTTTATACAAAACTTCACACAATCTTTATTAGCAACATTAGTGCACTCAAGATAAATAAGTCTTAAGGTTCAGTTCTAACACCAAATAAACTTCCATTAGAACACTAGATACTGAAGCACTTCCCTCAAAAAGCTCAATTCCTCAAAAGAACTCAAAAAGGAACCAACAAGAAGCAAATGCAGAAAATGGCAGAAATCTGTCAAAACAGACCAGCAGGTAAAGACGAATTTTTTCGAAGACCTTCTGTTGCTAAAATCAAAAAGTGTCGAACTTACTAAAGTTATATAACTACCTGGGGCAGAAGCAAAAAAATTCACGCCTCAAAAAGACATTCAGAGATTTTACACGAATTTTTACGGTGAAGCACAGAAATCTGTTTCGGGACAGCAACTTTCCCAATCATTACTTCTCTCTCATTAGAGGTTACTCTTGGCACAAAAAGCAAATAAAAAGGATAACTTCCAAGACTCATCTAAAACTTTTGGGTTATCTCCCAATAAGTACTTTTCTTTAACGCCTTTAAGTTAGGCATAAGAAGCAAGAAAGAATCAAGTGTTCTCAAATGAAGAAGCATTAAGACCAAATTTTGTTTTCATAGGAGAAGCAAAATAAATCTTCTCTCTCTTCTTAGGGAAGTGTTCTATACCTTTCTTGAGTGGGAGTTGATATTTAATGGTGCCTTCTTTCATATCAATAATGGCACCAACAGTTCTAAGAAAAGGTCTTCCCAAAGTAATAGGACAAGAAGCATTATATTCAACATCCAAAACATAGAAATCAGCGGGTACATAGGCATTGTTAACCATAATAAGAACATCATTAAGACTCCCGTGAGTTTCTTTTTAGCATTATCATCAAGTGGGACATTCAAATAACAACCTTCAAGTGGAGGCAAATCAAGCATATCATAAATCCTTCTAGGCATAATAGAAACACTACTATCAAGATCACATAAAGCTTTGAAATCAAAGGCATTCACTTTCATATTAATGATGGGTTCCCAACCATCTTCTTGTTTTATAGGAATAGAAGCTTTATGTTTCATCTTTTCTTCTTTAATCTTTATGAGAGCATCAGTAATGTGTTTTGTAAAGGCCATGTTCATAGCACTAGCATTAGGACTTTTAGCAAGCTTTTGTAGGAACTTAATAACTTCAGAGATATTACACCCATCAAGATCAAAATCAAATTTATCATCTAGAGTAATAGAACTATTACTAGCCTCAACACTAGTGGTGGTTATAGTAGAAACACTAATGTTTCTAGCAATTTCATCTTCTCTTTCCCACTTAGCATGTAATTCAGCTAATAGTCTAACATTTTCATCAATTCTTACTTGTATAGCATTAGTAGCTGCAAAGGGATTATCATTAGTTTTAGGTTTAGCAGCCATTTTATTCAAATAAGATTGAGCTTCAGCCAAAGATGTTATATTTCTTTCAGCATTAGAGAGTTTTTCCTCAATAGTTTTATTGAAAGCTGTTTGTTTACTAATAAAGTCCTTAAGCATAACTTCAAGTTCAGAGGGAGCACTCCTATTATTGTTGTAGGAACTTCCATAAGCATTACCATTGTTGGGAGGATATGGCTTATAATCATTGTTACCAAAATTACTCCTATAAGCATTATTGCTAAAATTATTATTTCTTATGAAGTTCACATCAACTTGCTCTTCGTAAGCAACCAAAGAAGCTAAAGGAACATTATTTGGATCAATATGGACTTTCCCATTCACAAGCATAGACATAATAATATCAATCTTATCACTCAAGGAGGAGGTTTCCTCAACAGAATTTACCTTCTTACCTTGTGGAGCTCTTTCAGTATGCCATTCAGAGTAGTTAACCACCATATTATCCAGAAGCTTTGTTGCAGCACCCCAAAGTAATGGTCATAAAGGTACCTCTAGCAGCAGAATCCAATAGGTTCCTTGAAGAATAGTTCAATCCTGCATAAAAAGTTTGGATGATCATCCAAGCAGTCAGTCCATGAGTGGGATAATTCTTTACCAAAGATTTCATTCTTTTCCAAACTTGAGCAACATGTTCATTATCAGATTGTTTAAACTTCATTATTTCACTTCTCATAGATATAATCTTAGCAGGAGGACAGTATTTTCCAATGAAAGCATCCTTGCATTTAGTCCAAGAATCAATACTATTCCTAGTTAAGGAATTCAACCATTCTTTAGCTTTTCCTCTCAAAGAGAAATGAAACAGTTTCAGCTTAATAATATCACCATCTACATCCCTATGCTTTTGCATCTCACAAAGTTCAACAAAGTTATTTAGATGGGCAGCAGCATCTTCATTACTAATACCAGAAAATTGTTCTCACATAACAAGATTGAGTAAAGCAGGTTTTATCTCAAAGAAAGTAGCTTCAGGCACAGGTGGAGCAATAGGTGTTCTCATAAAATCATTGTTGTTGGTGCTAGTGAAGTCACACAACTTAGTGTTTTCAAGAGTAGTCATTTTTTTGTGTTTTTGATAAAGAAAGAAAACTTGTAAAACTAATTTTTTGTGTGTTTTTGATAAAGGAACAAGCAAACAAAGCAAAAAAGAAACTAAGCAAAACAAAAATAACAAAGTAAAGAGATTGGTTATGAGGGACTCCCCTTGTGAAGATGTCCTTGACTCACCGGCAACGGTGCAAGAAAAGTGGTTGCTGGCACGTGGTTGACGTGGGAGCTTCTTCTTCTTCAGTCGCCGGCAATGGTGCCAGAAAAGTGCTTGATGGCTCAGTATTGATGTAGAGCTCGTTGGGAATCCCAAGAGGAGGTATGATGAGCACAGCGGCAAGTTTCCCTCAGTTATGAAACCAAGGTTTAATCGAACCAGTAGGAGCAAGAAAACACCCCAAAGGTGTTGCTAGCTGAGCCTTGGCAGGGTGCACTACCGGTGCTAGTAGCAACATGGAGACCTGCACAACATAACCACGGAACTTTGTCCCCAACTTGCGATGAGGTTGTCAATCTCACCGGTTTTGCTGAAAACAAAGGATTAAACGTATCGAATGGAAGAAGTAATAGTTTGCAGAAAGTAAACACAAAGCAGTAAACAGTTTGTAGATTGTATGTAAAAGAAAGGACCGGGATCCATAGTTCACTAGAGGTGGCTCTCCTTAAGATAGATAACATGCTGGGTGAACAAATTACAGCGGGGCAATTGACAAACATCGAGAAAGCAACACATGCATATACTAATCATCTTGACTCCTTTGGAACTGGATTGGGCATTACAACATAATACATAGACCGCCATCCAACTGCATCTATGACTAATAATCCACCTTCAGGTTATCATCCGAACCCCCTCTAGTATTAAGTTCCAAGCAACAGATTATTGCTTTACGAACTGCGTGTAAAGTAAACAATACGATTGTTCTATGAACAAAGGATTGTTGTTTTCTCCCTAGTAGCAACAGCACATCTAGTACCTTAGAGATTTCTGTCACTTCCCAGTTACGGAAGCATGAACCCACTATTGAGCATAAATACTAACTCTTGGAGTTGCTAGCATCTACTTGGCCAAGATAGCTACTAACAACGGAAAGCATGCAAGATCACAAATAACAAAGACATGATAGAATCAATAATCAATCTGAAATAGCATATCAATATCCATCGGATCCCCACAAACACAACATGTATGAATTACAAATAGATGATCTTGATCATGAACGGAGCTCACAAGATCTAGACATGAAAGCACAAAGGAGGAGAACCATCCATCTAGCTACTACATGGATCCGTAGTCCAAGGAGGAACTACTCACGCATCACACCGGAGGCTTGCATGGTGATGAAGAAGGCCTCCAGGGTGAATTCTCCTCTCCCGCAGGGTGCCGGGAAGAGCCTCAGATCCCTCCCGATCTAGGGATGGAGATGACGGCGGCTACAGACTCTTTCGTGGATTTTTGATCGGGTACTTAGGGTTTTCGTCCCAAGGGCAATATATAGGCGGAAGGAGAGACCGAGGGGGTGTTGGGGTCGGCCAGACCACCCCCTGGCATGGGCCAGGCCTAGCCGCACGGCCAGGTGGTGTGGCCGGCCCCTAGCCCTTCTCCGTCTCGTATTCTAGCATCTGATGACTTCTGGAAAAATAGGCACTTTGGCTTTTCTCCCGTCCAATTTCGAGAATATTCATTTTCTGACTTTCCTAGAACCAAAAAACAGTAGAAAACAGGCAGCTGGTACTGTGGCTCTTGCTAATAGGTTAGTCCAAGAAATCATATGAAAAGTACTCCAAAGTGTGGACAAAATACAAGAAAGTGGATAAAACCAAGCATGGAACATCAAAAATTATAGATACATTTGCAATGTATCAAAGTACAACAAGAAAAATTCTGAAATTTATGATTTGTTTGATGTATGATTGTCTTGACAGTTTACCCTTGAAGACACTTCACCCCATATATGTTTTGATAGACTTGACGGCACTCTTGAAAGGAGTTGTTTGATTTAAATGAAGTCTAGAGGTAATTGTGAAGCATGCAAAATCTAACCTTGTGGATCAAACTATAATGCTAGTTAAAAAGTTCTATGTTTCTCGTGCACACCTTTGGATGCCAACAACTCCGCTAGCCTACGAACTATCTATGGTATAATCCCAGATTTTAGCTATGAGTTGACGACATGAGTGGCATACGTGTCAATATAATGGGCAAAAGTATTGGTACTCCCAAAGTTTGTGCAAGAAATTGTAAAATAAACATTTAATGATCCTTGAAGAAGGAAGCAAAAAATGTATATGAAGATCCACACAACAAATCCTTGGCATGGTCCCATTACTACTTTATAAATTTTCTTGAAAGAAAATGATTGGATTAAAAGTGTTTTGATAGCCTTGATTTACTGATGTGGGCATCAATAAGACACTTCATTGTTATGCTACTTAGACATGAACTCTCTTACTCAATTATGCTATTAAAATATCCTAGTGTTCCTTGGCAAGCTAAGAGTTAACTGGAAGAATTGGATTGATAGTTACACTTCTAGTTATTTATGCTTATATTAAACTCTACTTTGATTGTCTTGATTTACCGAACCTCGTATAGTATTCTTGTCATCTCTCTAACTTTGATAAGCCTTTCAAATAGATGAAGCGTTGGATGCATATGACTACCAACCATAAGTGAATTTTTATTCGCGTTGTTTCAAGTTTAAACGTTGAATTCCTTATAGTTATATTGTTTCTTCTTGCTCAAGGGCGATCAAGGTTTGAGATTTGAAAGTACTTTATGCTCATGTTTGTTCTGGTTAAATATCCGATTATATAAAATGATACCTTCGGGTGTAAGTCTCACTTTTTCTATGTATATTTTGGTTTTTGTCTGATTGCTTGGACGTGGGTATTTTCCGAGTAATGAATTGTTGGTAATGGAAGTTGGCTCTGTTTTCGAGTTTAAACTGGTTTAGCAATTGAGATTCGTTGCCCGGTAGTGTTTCCATGCTAAAGGTTGGCTGACTCACAAAAGGGACGAGGCATAAAAGCCAGATAAGCGATAAGTATGAACACAATAGTGTTTAAGTAAATTTTTGAGCACATCAAAAATAACTAAGTGCTAGAGTAAATGCATAGGTTCTTACATAACAACATAGGCAAATAAAATATTTATACTACACCACTTGTTTCAGAATTATGCATAGTTTTTAGGCCCTGTGCTATAGGTGGAGGAGATGGAGATTGTGCCGGATTGCTGGTGCCAGCTTCCACATCACCCTGATCCTTGTCCGAGACAATGACGTCAGACTTGGTCTTCTTGTTATCATTAGAGGTTTCAGTTTCTTCGGCATGGGGCTTGGCGGCATATTGATGGACTAAAAGAACGACTTGGAGTAATTGGTCATCTCAGCCACACGACAAGCGTATCCAGCACAAGACTCCTAAATGGCTCTGATGTTTTGCTTATTGCCGTCTTCATCAATAGTCGAAATACCCTTCATGACCTGCCAGATATCCATATTACCATGGTGCTCATCACCATGGTAAGGGAGTTCTGGGCAGCTGTCCGAGCATACGACATCTTCTAGTCATTGACAAGTTATGGAAATTCCTTAGCCTTGTCCCTCACCTCAAGGAGGAAACCTTGTCTAGGTCGCACATGTTAACAACTTCATAGTTTCTTCAAGAATCTGGCGGAAGTCATGGATCAGATCTCCGACTGCGACAAGTCGGCTGGTGCAGGACTCGGAAGAAGATGCATCAAGAATGTTGAGGGGTCCTGTGAAAAGACAAGGATTGGCAAAATATGGAAAAAATAGCCGAAAATTTCAATAAAAACGAATTGATTTGGCATAGGAAAATTACCAAAGAGGTTATCATCTACTTTGGCTTTCTCCTCCCTCAAACTCCAGAGTTCTTCCCTAAGTTCCTGGGTGATATCAACTTGCATGTTCATTTCCACCTTAAAATCATCGATCTCGTTGTCCCGAAGGGAAATGGTTCAGTCAAGTTTCTCAGTCGGATGGTTGCTAGATTCCAACAAGTTGTTCACGCTCTTTTCGTGCTCATCCTTGAGTTTGTAAAGTTTAGCACGAAGGTCGGCATTCTCTGCTTACAAGACTTTGAAATTGTCCGCCTCCTCCACCAGCTTGCAAGATTGCTTCAGCAATCCTGAAATGGCAAAGAGAGAGTTAGTCAGATTAAAGTTCAGCATGATAATCAAAAATCAAAACAGGAGAGTCAAAAATGTTTACCTTATGCCTCGTCCTTCTCAACCTTAAGTTTTGCATTTTCAAGTCGGAGAGATTTGACCTCTTTCCGCTTGGTGCATATGTTCTTCAACAATTCCTGGTTGTAACAAGTAACTTTCTGTAAGTCAGGATAATAACCATAGTCATCGGTCTACTAAGACTTGGGATGTTGCTTTAACTCGGTTAAAGTCCAGCACGAGCATTGGGGGCTTACACTACTTCATTCTTTGGCATCCTAAAAGCATAAACTCGAATGTTGCATCTCTAATTTCTATCTGACTTCATGCTTGGGGGCTAGAGGATATGATATAAAGACAGTAAAAAAGAGTCAGTTTACGACTTACAATATGCTCTTGATGTAGTTTTGTGAGGCTGGCATTAACCTTGGAAGAAACTTTTTCGGCTAAGGTTAAGGGCTATATCTATGGAGACGGAACTCCACCAGCCCCTTATTCGTTGTTCTCGAAGATGAATCTGACCCAACAATCTTTCAAGCTTTGCATCTTCAATCTCCTGGGCCTCTTCTTCGGTAGATAATTTCCAGGCCTCCAGTCAAGAACGTGCAAGCTATTGAATTTCTTCTTTGTTCTTCCTGGTAAGACCAAGATTTGCAATCGCATGGATTCTTCAGAAGATTGTCGACAAAAATGTCAGCCGAGGGATCATTACCTTTAGAGGGTTCACCCATTTGTATTCCCGAGTCACCGACAGTGACATCGTCTTGTGAACTTGTGTTCACTGGATCTTCAGTTTGAGCCTCAACATCTCCAACGCGAGGAGACGGAATATCCTCCGGCACTGATGACGTGTTGGGGTTGGGAGTTGGAGGAGCGGTGGCCGGAGAAGTCAAGTTTAACTTCTGTTGGTGCAACATCTTTCCAAGTTTCCATTCCCCTTCATTAATGGTTTTGTTCTGTACTGTAAGATGGATACTATTATGATTCGGAAAGAATATAACCAAAAATACAAGTGATTACAAAAGAACTCACTTCTTGACGACTGACAATGCTAGCGGGCCAGCCGAATTGAAGCCTTACTCTTCCTAGTGAGCATCTTCGGCAATTCCTCCAACTCATACTCCTCATAAATAGGAATCAGATCTTTTGACGGATAACCCTTAAGGGGGGCAAGCTCTGACTCGGGGAGGTATGCAAGCTGAAATTCGAAAATATCTCAGTATTGCGTAATGATAAAGGATTGGAGATGATAAGAGAACAAAATAAAGTCAGAAAACTTACCGAAACCAGGGGATTCTCCATTGTATACATATGCATGGAGATCTCTAAGGCTTTCCTATCAAGCCATTCCTTTATCAACCAACGGATCCAAGACTTATAATCCTTGGAGGCAAAACGAAGTGGGCTGACCTTCAGGCTATCATTCTTTTCGGATGTAACCGAGTGCATCAGTCGGTCACCATGATACTGTAGAGGCTGGATCCAACGTTCCAACCAGCAGTCCACTAAATCGAATCCCTTCAAACCTTTTTTTCAAGAACTCAATTTGCCTCTTAGCATGGATCAAGTCCTCAGTTAGAGTTGGCTCCTCTGCATCCCAAGAATCTTGGTGGTTTGCAGTACCATCGACGAAAACTGGCAAACTTTCTGGTTTCCTAGGAGCCGGCATATCCTTGTGGTAATAGAAGGTTGTTGGCCACTTCTTCACTGAATCGCTAGCTAAAACCTTAGGGTAGACTCAGTCTCTCCTAAGGACTAAGCTAATAGTACTGGTGTTGTAAGGCACCAATAGTGATATAATTCTTCCGAGTACCAAAGTAGTATCGAAAAAATAGAAGGCTCGTCCTAATGCCGAGAAAACCCTCACAAAGAGATACATGGGCACTAAGCTCTAGCAATGAATTCAGGGGAAGATTATGAAGTTGAATGCCGTAATAATTTATTACCTCGGAAAAGAATTCCGATGGTGGAAAGCTGAAACCATGATCAATGTGGGTTGTGAAGTGTGAAGGGTTTCGCAGCATAGTAAATCAAAATTTTCTACGGAAGCGAACAGAAGGAAAGCCAAGATATAATCTAGGAGATGCAAACAACGAGAGAGATTGGATTAGATCTTCATACCCTTGAAGATTCGTGCAGTGAGCGTTAAATCGGAACGTGGGTGATGTAGTCGTACTCGCTTCTCCTCCTCGCGATCCGATCCGATCTAGCACCACAAGTGGCGGTGCCTCCGTGAGATGCACACGTGCAGCACCTCAACGTCTCCTCCTTCCTTGGACCAGCAAGTATGGTGGAGAGATGGATTGGATCTACAACACGACAGCGTGGTGTATTTGGTGGAGAATTTCTGCGTGAGGCTTCGCTGCAAGCGATCGGGAGGGAGAGAGGAAGGCGGCAGGGCTACTAGGGCTTGGAGGAGATGTGTGGGGGAGGCGCACCATCCCTCTATATATAGAGGGAAGGCGGCCAGCCCTAACCCTCCTCCAAGCCTATCTCTAGTTTAAACGATTTAAACTCTCCCTTATCTAGAAATTCTATCCGAGATTTAAACGAGTTAAATCTCTCTAGAATCGGCTGGGCCCTATGGGGCCTTGTGCCCTGGCCCAATGCGCAGGACACTCCCTCATAGGCCCATGCCCCTCCGGAAGGTGGGACCACGTTGGCCCCCTTCCGGAAGGTTCTAAGCTTCGGTACAATACCGATTAACCCGGAACAATTCGAACTCCAAAAACTGCCTTGCCTTATATGAATCTTATTCTCGGACCATTCCGGAACCTCTCGTGATGTCCCGGATCCCATCAGAGACTCCGAACAAAAATTCATAAACCAATTATCCAATCTATCCTAGCGTCGAGACACGTTAAGTGTGTGACCCTGCGGGTTCGAGAATATGCAGACATGATCTTCTATCAATAATCAACAGGGTGCAGGCACCCATATTGACTCCCACACATTCATCGATGATCATATCGGATGAACCACGATGCCAGATTCAATCAATCCCATATATATATTCCCTTCGTCTCGCGATATTTTACTTGCGAGATTCGATCGTCGGTATCATCATACCTAGTTCAATCTCGTTCACGCAAAGTACTTTACTGTTCAGTAATCCGATATCACTTTGTGATTAACTCCTTAACCACATGCTTGCAAGCGGTGTTGATATCGATTACGAGTAGGCCAGTATATCTCTCCGACTTGGGAGGGACAAATCCCATCTCGATACATACCCAGAGATACTTTCCGATTACCTGAGAGACACCTTTATGATCACCCTCTCATAGGATGATGTTTGATGACCTCAAAGCTTTCTTCCGATACCAGGGAGTTGTATTATCTCATGGTCTAAGGAATACAATATTTGGCATAAGAAAAACTTCGCAAAGACGAACACGATGACACGGTCTAATTGCTTCGCTTAGTTTGGGTCTATCCACCATATCATTCTCCAATGATATGATCTCATTATCAATTGACAACTCATGTCTATGGTTAGGAAACCTTAACCATCATTGATCAATGAGCTAGTCCATAGAGGCGTACTAGGGACACGGTGTTGTTCACAAACCACACAAGTATTAATGTTTCCGCTTAATACAATTCTAGCATGGAATATAAACTTTATCATGAACAAGAATTATAATAATAACATCTTTATTATTGCCTCTAGGGCATAATTCCAACAGTCTCCCACTTGCACTAGAGTCAATAATCTAGTTTACATTTGGCAACAATCTCACACCCATGGCACTGAGGTGCTGATCATGTTTTACACGTGGAAGAGGTTTAGTCAATGGATCTGCGACATTCAGATCTGTATGTACTTTGCCGATCTTCAGATCTCCATCTGCTATATAATCTCGGATTATATGAAACTTATGGTTGATATGCTTGGTCTTTGGATGATATCTTGGTTCCTTAGCGAGTGCTATGGCGCCAGTGTTGTCACATAATATCTCCAGTGGGTCCAATACACTTGGAACCACGCCAAGCTCAGTGATGAAGTTTCTGATCCAAACTCTTTCACTTGATGCTTCTGCAGCCATGTATTCCGCTTCTACTGTAGATCCCGCGATCATGCTTTGCTTGCAGCTTCTCCAGCTCACAGCTCCTCCATTCAAAATATACACGTATCCTGTCTGAGATTTACAATCATCCTTGTCGGTGTCGAAACTAGCATCGACGTAACCCTTCTGACGAATTTGTTCATCACCCCCATAGACTAAGAACATTTCTTTAGTCCTATTTAGGTACCTTAGGATGTTCTTCACGGCTGTCCAGTGTTCCACTCCTGGATCACTTTGATATCTGCTCGTCAAACTAAGAGCATTGGACACATCCGGTCTAGTACACAGCATGGCATACATGATGGAACCTATGGCCGAGGCATAAGGCACTTTGCTCATAGCTTCCCTATCATTTACCGTAGCTGGACACTGAGCCTTGCTCAATATCTTACCTGACAACATAGGCACTGAACCTTTCAATGCCTTATCCATTCTGAACCTTTTCAGAACTTTGTCTAGGTATGTACTCTGGCTTAAAGCTATCAGGCGTCTTTGTCTATCTCTATAGATTTTGATGCCCAATATATAAGCAGCTTCACCTAGGTCTTTCATTGAAAAACACTTGTTCAAATAACTCTTCACATCGTTAAGCATGTTGATGTCATTTCCAATAATCAATATGTCATCCACATATAGTACCAGAAACGTCACCGAGCTCCCACTCACTTTCTTGTAGATGCAAGCTTCGTAGAAATTTGGAACAAATCCAAAGCTCTTGATCACTTGATCAAAAAGAAGGTTCCAACTCCGAGATGCTTGCTTCAGTCCATAAATGGAACGCTGAAGTTTGCATACTTTATCAGCATCCTTAGGATCGACAAAACCTTCGGGTTGCATCATATACAACTCTTCATCAATGTTGCCATTGAGGAAAGTAGTCTTGACATCCATTTGCCATATTTCATAATCATGAAACGCAGCAATTGCTAATAAAATCCGAATGGACTTAAACATCGCTACGGGAGAAAGTCTCATCGTAGTCAACACCTTGAACTTGTCGAAAACCTTTCGCAACAAGCCGTGCTTTATAGACGGTAACATTACCATCCGTGTCCGTTTTCTTCTTGAAGATCCATTTGCACTCAACGGCCTTTCGGTCGCTAGGAGGGTCCACCAAAGTCCATACTTGGTTTTCGCTCATGGATCCCAATTCGGATTTCATGGCTTCTAGCCATTTCTCAGAGTCTGGGCTCATCATCGCTTCCTCATAGTTCGCGAGTTCACTTGTCTTCTACTAACAAGACAGTCAAGAGCGAGTTGCTTAGTACCACTCGGGGAGGGCACGCGACCTGCGACGTTCAGTAGCAGCATCGTCCGAAGCTTCATGATCCTTGTCATTAGCTTCCTCTATTGTTGGTGCAGGCGGCACTGGAACAATTTCAGGTGCTGCGCTACTCTCCAATTCAAGAGAAGGTTCAATAACCTCGTCTAGCTCTACTTTCCTCCCACTCACTTCTTTCGAGAGAAACTCCTTCTCAAGAAAGGAACCGTTCTTCGCGACAAACACTTTGCCTTCGGTTACGTGATAGAAGGTATACCCAGAGTTTCCTTAGGGTATCCTATGAAGACGCATTTCTCGCTTTGGGTTCGAGCTTGTCCGCATCAACTTCTTGACGTAAGCCGCATCCCCAAACTTTAAGAAACGACAACTTAGGTTTAGCACCAAACCATAGTTCATACGGTGTCGTCTCAACGGATTTAGATGGAGCCCTATTTAAAGTGAATGCAGCGGTTTCTAATGCATAACCCCAAAATGATAACGGCAAATCAGTAAGAGACATCATCGATCGGACCATATCTAATAGGGTTCGATTCCAGCGTTCAGACACACCATTGCGTTGTGGTGTTCCGGGTGGCGTGAGTTGTGAAACGATTCCACTTGCTTTGAGATGCGTGAGAAAATCATAACTCAAATATTCGCCCCCACGATCGGATCGTAGAAACTTAATCTTTACACGATGGTTCTCCACTTCATTCTGAAATTCTTTGAACTTTTCAAACTTTTCAGATTTATGTTTCATTAAATAGATATACCCATATCTACTTAAGTCATCGGTAAAAGTGAGAAAATAGCGATATCCACCGCGCGTCGAAACACTCATCGGTCCGCATACATCGGTATGTATGATTTCCAACAAGTCCGTTGCTCGCTCCATCATACCTGGGAGAACGGGTTTTGATCATCTTGCCCATGAGGCATGGTTCGCATGTGTCAAATGATTCAAAATCAAGAGACTCCAAAAGTCCATCGAATGGAGTTTCTTCATGCGCTTTACACCAATATGACCTAGACGATAGTGCCACAAATAAGTAGTATTATCACTATCTACTTTGCATCTCTTAGCCTCAATGTTATGGATGTGTGTTTCATCCCTTTCGAGATTTAGAAGAAATAAACCACTCACAAGAGGTGCATGACCATAAAAGATGTTACTCATATAAATAGAACAACCATTATTCTCCGATTTAAATGAATAATCGTCTTGCAAAACACGATCCAGAATAATGTTCATGCTCAACGCAGCACATAATAACATTTATTAAGGTTTAGAACTAATCCCGAAGGTAAAACTAAGGAGAGTGTGCCGACGGCCATCACATCAACTCTTGATCCGTTGCCAACGCCGCATCATCACCTCATCCCTCATAAGCCGCCTCATTCCGCAGCTCCTGCTTTGAGTTACAAATATTAGCAACCGAACCGTATCAAATACCGGCACTACAACGAGGGCTAGTAAGGAAAACATCAATAACATGTATATCAAATATACCTTTGATGGTGCCAGCCTTCTTGTCCGCTAAGTACTTCGGACAGTGCCCAAAGTGACCCTTGTCCTTGCAATAGAAGCACTCTGTTTCCGGCTTGGGACCATACCTGAGATTCTTCTTAGCAGGGCATTGCGCTGGCTGCCGCCCTTCTTGAAGGGCTTCTTTGCACCTTTACCTTTCTTAAAGGAGGTCTTGTTGACCATCAACACATGATTATCCTTCTTGATGTCCACCTCGCAGCCTTCAGCTGCGAAGAGCTCGGTGATCGTATCGATGGAACCAATCTGATTATGAGTCACTACAAAACTTTTGTAGCTGGGAGGAGTGATTGCAGAACCTGTCAATCTTGAGCTCCTCTGGAATCTTGATCCAGTTGCTCAAGGCGTTGAGTGTAGCCCGACATCTTAATGGCGTGCTCACTAACGGAACTCCCTTCCTCCATCTTGCAGTTAAAGAACTTCTCGGAGATCTCATATCTCTCAGAACGGGCCTGAGTCTGAAACATGGTTTTCAACTCTTCGAGAATCTCAAAGGGCCCGGGATAGTTTTCAAAACAATTTTGAAGTTCCGGTTCCATAGCAAACAACATGGCGCTCTTAATCACAGCATAATCATCTTTGCGCGACTGATAGACAGCTTTCTCATCAGCCAAAGCAGTTAGGGGGTCACCTAACGCTTTCCCAAGGACATAGTCCTTTGTCCGCCGATGTAATGATTCTTAGATTGCGGAACCAATTGGTGAAGTTAGACCCATTGTTTCTAAGCTTTTCCTTCTCAGGAAAAACGTTGAAGTTGAAGTTGGACATGGCCATGTGATCTACAGTATTTGCAAGTACAATTTAGACTATGTTCATGATAAATAGTTCAACTTAATCAAATTACTAGATGAACTCCCACTAAATTCAACATCCCTCAAGTTGTTTAGTGAACACGATCCAAATTCACCACACCTAATCCGATCTTCACGAGAAGAGATGTGGTTTCAATGGTGGACAACGAAGTGTCGATCATATCATTCATATGACTCATGCTTAACCTTTCGGTTCTTGTGTTCCGAGGCCATGTCCGTACATGCTACGCGTCAAGCTAGACCCAAGTATTTCGCAGTGCAAACTGGCTTGCACCGTTGTATGTGAGTAGAGTCTATAGCACCCGATCATCACGTGATGCTTGGACACGATTTAACTTTCGCAAAGGTGCATACTTGGGGAGAACACAGTTTTTATCTTGATCTTTAAGTGAGGAATCATCTTATAGTGCTACCGTCATGATCTAAGCATAATAAGATACATAAAAGGATAAACATCACATGCATATAACTTTATGTGACATGGTATAGCCAATCTTCGCAATGATCTCCATCTTGTGCGTCGGCATGATCTCCATCACTCCACCATGATTGCCTCCACCATGAATAGCAACTACAACTATTGCTAACTACTTAGCGATAAAGTAAAGCTATTACATGGCGTATAAGAAGTTGACTCAGGTCATACACAATTATAAAGACAACCATATGGCTCGCCGTTGTGTACTCATCGACATGCAAGTCGTGAAACATTACAAAACATGATCATCGCATACATTATACACATCACATCTTGGGCCATACCATATCACGAAAACACTCCTGCAAAAACAAGTTAGACGCCTCTACTTTGTTGTTGCATGTTTTACGTGGCTTATGGGAGTAGATGCTAAGAACGATTCTTACCTACGTAAGCCACAACGGTGATATTATGGTTGCCAAACTCCGTGTTAATCCCATGACAACTATAGTGAGAGAACTGACATCCACCAGCCGCATGTGTGGTACAAGCCACACGTCAAGTGCGGAGCCGGTCTCGAACGACGCCGCAGAAGGTTGGCCTGGACCGCTTCAATCTCACTATCCCGCCATAAGAAGAACACAAACAAGAGGCTTGCAACAGAAAACATCAACGCCCGCAACAACCATGTTGCGTTCTACTCGTGAATCACATCTACGCATAGATCTAGCTCTGATACCACTGAAGGGTTTCGCAGCATAGTAAATCAAAATTTTCTACGGAAGCGAACAGAGGGAAAGCCAAGATCTAATCTAGGAGATGCAAACAACGAGAGAGATTGGATTAGATCTTCATACCCTTGAAGATTCGACAGAACGTTAAATCGGAACGTGGGTGATGTAGTCGTACTCGCTTCTCCTCCTCGCGATCCGATCCGATCTAGCACCACAAGTGGCGGTGCCTCCGTGAGATGCACACATGCAGCACCTCGACGTCTCCTCCTTCCTTGGACCAGCAAGTATGGTGGAGAGATGGATTGGATCTACAACACGACGGCGTGGTGTATTTGGTGGAGAATTTCTGCAGCAGGGCTTCACGCAAACAAATGGGAGGGAGAGGAAGGCAGCAGGCTACTAGGGCTTGGAGGGAGATGTGTAGGGGGAGGGGCGCACCAGCCCTCTATATATAGAGGGAAGGGCGGCCAGCCCAGCCCTCCTCCAAGCCTATCTCTAGTTTAAACGATTTAAACTCTCCCTTATCTAGAAATTCTATCCCGAGATTTAAACGAGTTAAATCTCTCTAGAATCGTTGGGCCCTATGGGGCCTTGTGCCCTGGCCCAATGCGCCAGGACACTCCCTCATAGGCCCATGCCCCTCCCGGAAGGTGGGACCATGTTGGCCCCTTCCGAAGGTTCTAGAAGCTTCCAAGACAATACCGATTAACCGGAACAATTCAACTCCAAAACTGCACCGCCTTTATATGAATCTTATTCTCCGAACCATTACGGAACCTCTCATGATGTCCCGGATCCCATCCGAGACTCGAACAAAAATTCATAAACCAATTATCCAATCTATCCTAGCCGAGACACGTTAAGTGTGTGACCTCGGGTTCGAGAATATGCGAACATGATCTTCTATCAATAATCAACAGGGTCTGGCACCCATATTGACTCCCACACATTCATCGATGATCATATCGGATGAACCACGATGCCAGGATTCAATCAATCCCATATATATATATATTTCCTTCGTCTCGCGATATTTTACTTGCCCGAGATTCGATCGTCGGTATCGTCATACCTAGTTCAATCTCGTTCACAGCAAGTACTTTACTTGTTCCGTAATCCGATATCACTTTGTGATTAACTCCTTAACCACATGCTTGCAAGCGGTGTTGATATCGATTACCGAGTGGGCCCGAAGTATATCTCTCGACTTGGGAGGACAAATCCCATCTCGATACATACAACCCAACAGATACTTTCCGATTACCTGAGAGACACCTTTATGATCACCCTCTCATAGGATGACGTTTGATGACCTCAAAGCTTTCTTCCGATACCAGGGAGTTGTATTATCTCATGGTCTAAGGAATACAATATTTGACATAAGAAAAACTTCGCAAAGACGAACACGATGACACGATCTAATTGCTTCGCTTAGTTTGGGTCTATCCACCATATCATTCTCCAATGATATGATCTCATTATCAATTGACAACTCATGTCTATGGTTAGGAAACCTTAACCATCATTGATCAATGAGCTAGTCCATAGAGGCGTACTAGGGACACGGTGTTGTTCACAAACCACACAAGTATTAATGTTTCCGCTTAATACAATTCTAGCATGGAATATAAACTTTATCATGAACAAGAATTATAATAATAACATCTTTATTATTGCCTCTAGGGCATAATTCCAACAAAGTGAATGTGCTCGCTATCACGTGGCGCTGGGATGGCCTTGTTGAAGCCACTCCGCCATGCGCCGGCACGTAGCAAACCTTCACCCTACATCAACTTGAGATTCTAATTATTTATGATGCTTGGGATCCAGATCCCGTGATACTTCTTCTCCTCGGCCACAGTAGAAGACGACCCCACGCTCGCTGCACCGGTGGAATCGGCTATATCGTTGGAGATGACCAGGAAATGGCGGCGCTAGAAGCTTTGCTGGAGGAGAGAAGGAGATGTCAAGTGCATGAGTTCGCAAGGAAGAGGAAGCACTAGAGAAGTGGTGAAGAGAAAATGAGGGTTTTCTCCCTCTTATAACCCTTCTGTGTGGAGACTAGCGCTAATCGCGTCGGATTTTCGCCACGCGCTGCGGAACGATAGAGGCAGTTTCCTCGCGAAGACTCCACCGCCTCGATCTCCATGTATGCATTGAAATGACGCCTCGGTTCCGCATGGTGCGGGACCCGCCAACGATCACCCTTATAGAGTAAATGGTAGTGACGTAACAAGACCTAAAAAGGTGTTAGGTTATGTCACCAGACTAAATTCTGGCTCAATTTAAATCGATCGTGGAAATAAAGATAACTTATGAACGATCCGACTTACTCGTGACTCAGATCCTACAATTTTGTTTTCAAGTTTCAGGAACCCTTCAAGATTCGACGACCAAAGAACTCTCAAGCTAGATGATGGAATCCGACTTTGGATCTTGGAGGCTTCTGGGGGCTACTGTTGGGGATATACTTTCCGGGTATACCCACGGTGACTCACTAACCATGGTGGCCCACTTTCGGGTTAGAGCTATGATCCATGAGTGGACCAGTCAGAGAGAATAGATGGAAGCCCATCTGGCTATGGGAAGGCCCATAAGACTTACCGATTTAGGCCTGTAGATAGACTTGTAGTCCAAGTTGTACCTTTGTACCGACTTTGTATCGTAGTCGGATAGGACTCTCCTGTAAACCCTAGGCTAGATGACTATATAAACCATCATAGGGATCAACCTTTAGGGCACAACAACCACAATCACCAACCTCAACTCACACAGGCGAAACCAACCCTTGCAATATGGTGTACTTCCGGCTCTGCCGGTATACTGGATTGCTAGCAGGAGTAGGGTTAGTCCACCGCAGTTAGATCTGAACTTGGGTAAGGTTGTGTGCTAACCGTCCTGGACAACCGTGCGTCTCATACCCCACCTTTTCCCATGCCTCGAGGACCCTCTCATGGCGTACTTGTCTTCAATCCAATGACAATCAATTGGTGGAAGATTGGAGGGATCAAATATCCTACTATGCAGCTTATTGGTCATGGCATCTTGCCTATTCCGGTCACAATGGTAGCATCAGAATCTACATTATCTACAAGTGGTAGAATCCTTAGCCCTTACCGCAGTAGGCTTGCACTAAAGATGGTTCAATCTATAATGTGTATGCAAGCTTGGTCTAATGCTGATATGCTAGGTAATACACTACATTTCATAGATAACCAGTGAACCATTCATCACTAATTAGACTTGTATGCAAGCGATAATGTGTATGCAAGCTTGTTAAACTGATATTTTTTCTTAGATACTTTATTGCAATATACACCTAAATATGTTACTATGTTGTCATCTAAATTTACATTGTTTTTAATTTCAGGTCAGAACCATTCATCACTCTGTGTTTCAGACTTGTCTTCATGATGAGGATGAGTCAATGGTAATTTGGCATTCTCAAACCTCAACTCTCATCTTATGTCTTGATTTCACTTACAACTTCTAAATTATTTTGTACTATTCTTTGCTATGATCAGGATGAGGAACTGTCCACATGCAATAATTACTAGGCTTTCTGCACTGAGATACAAGCCTCCATGGAGTCGAGAACGAGGAAAACTGAAGACCGTGACGAATGGAGTCCATGCAGTCAACAATTTCTTCAAGTCATCATTTCATTCATGTTGCCTACCATGCTTATGTTAAGAATTCAGACGTTTAGTTTGTAAATGTACCAAGTATTGTCATTTGTGATGCTGAGACTTGTTCAGGATATCACTTATTTGGGCAGACTTGAGAGGATGAATCATTGAAACTTGAGATTATCAGTTCTATGATTCACTGTTGATGCTACCTATGTAAAGTGTGGTTGAATCTATCAACATTTTTCTTGGTATGTACTTCTAATTTACTACTGTTACATCCTATTTTTTATGTTGTTAGTATCCATGGGGATCGGGTACCCGTTATTAGCAGGGATGGGGTTGTTTGCCCCCTCCCCCCCCCCCCCCCCCGGGCCAGGTATTGACAGTGACGGTGGCATGTCCCCCGGTGATCCCTGTCCTCATCACCATCTTGAGCATGCACACGCCATCCCACGGCTTCGGATCATGGACTCACTCGTGTGCTAGAAAAACTTTCATGACTAGACTTGCTACAACATGGACTGAGCACGCCTCTGGCCATACAAGATTCGTGTTTTTTCGAAATGGGGACTGAGCCCCGGTCTCTGCATCGGTAGATGCATGCGATCTTTTATTACTTTATTTGAGTCAAAGGTTTACAGAAGATTACAGCATGTACAAACGTTATGTACAAATAAAACTACAGAATGTTCATGCTACAAATTCCTATGAAATAAACATAACATGATACACTCTAAGAAATTAATGTCACCAGAAACTTGTAACAAGATTAAGTCTAACAACCTTGACTCCCTTCTGAATGATATGCAACTTCTTATCCAGCACCTTCTCCATTATCGATGGCACATGCAGAGATTTTAGGTCATTAGTGCCCACTTGCTCGTAGAACCGCAGTGGCTGCTCTAGGAAGTCGACATGCCCAAGGCCAGAGGTCACCATATGCTTCTTTGGCAGCTCAAGCTCTTGCACAACCTGCATGAGGTCTTGTATCTCAGACCTCAGCTGCACATCTGAGATGTAGTCTGCTGGCGCCATCAGAAGAGCGTCGACCCTGGCCACGAACTCCTAGTTCTGCAGCACAACAAACCACAATGTCAGTGGCACGCATTAACAACCATGTAATGTGTGAGTACACAGATGATACACGCCATGTTGGCGATCATTGTGCACAGAATGACAATCATGCCTATGGCTGTGCATAAAATGCATGCCATGGCGGTGATCATTGTGCATGTATCGATAACCATGTCAATGGCAGTGCGCATATGCATGCTATGTTGGTGATCACCGTGCGCAAATAGACAACCATGACAACGCAAGTGTACAGATTGGAAGGGATAAATCTAACATTGCAACCATTGAATCTAACACTACAACCATTGAATCTAAACCGTAAGCAAGGGTTAGGAAGTATCTTCAAAAACCCAACTAAAAAGAGGAAAGGATCCTTACCACGAGCCACAAAGACAATGTGCCGGCATTATCTCTCCTCCACATAGTTTTTTCTGACATGGAGCGCACTATAGTGAGCTGACATCGAGAGTACTAGTATTGTACTACTACTAGTAGCCCGCCAGGCTCCATAAATTGCATGGGGAGAAGATCCGCACGCACGCATACTCGTGCATGTAAGCAGCTCTCCGCCCAATCATCTTGCTCCATCAGCAACACGGGACACTCCTCGCCTCTTCCTGGATGCATTCATTTCTGCTGTAATTCGTCTGCGCCCGAGTCAAAGCCAAGGCTCGATTGGTGAGCATGCACCGGTACCTCTCCCATCGCATCCCATCAATGAAGGGTAACTGTCCCTAGGCTTGACTGCTGGCGATCCAGCCGCCGCACGTCCGTCCGCTTGCCTCCCGCCGGAGAATACATATTGCGCTCGCTGAAGAGACCGCTTGGCATGATACTACTAGTATTAGATTGGTTTCTTACCCATGTATTGAACTGAACTTCCGCCGCCGGCGAGATGAGCTCGACGCCTCGTGACGATGCTACTTCTGCCTCCGTCTCCACGCCGAGGTACGTACACTCGTTCGTGCTGCCACTGTCGATAGGTCGAACGATCCATGAATGGTTCCTGATACCATTAAACTGACCGGCCGATCGATGCATGGTGCAAGGGAGGAGTCGTCAGAGGAACGGGACGGCGCCGTGGACGCGATGGGTAAAAAGAGGATCACGTACTCGAGGGAGTTCCTGCTCGCCGTCGGCAGCTCGGAGGACTGCAAGGCGCTGCCCGCCGGCATCGACATGTCCAAGCACCCGGATGACGTGACGCTGTGGTCGCTGGAAGCAACAACCAGGGCTTGCTCGTCCGGCGCCAAGACTTGGCGTGCTCCCTCTGTTGGAATAATTAGATCAGGCGGGAGTCAACAAGGGGATTTGCCCCAGCGCGCCCGAGGTGAGCCCGATCGAAACTGGTTCATCTTCCGTTAGTAGCACTAATCATGCCCGAGGTGCGCATGATTGATTGATGGATTTGGGTCGGTGTCGCAGAACCGTTGTCGTTCAAAACTGGCGTTGGAAGCATACCGAAGCCATGCACCAGATTCTTCAGGTAACATTTTGTTTAGATAATGACCGGATCATTCTTGGGGCTATAATAATCCAACCTAAGATGAACTCCCATCTTGTATCGAACTAGTATATTCCGCATCTCATTAGTACTTATAACGGGGACGATTTCCCTTCTGCATGGTTTTGTTATTATATCTGCCGTCGTCATTCGTCAACAGTTGTTCTTTTCAAATCCTCGCCGCGAACTGTCATAGGCTTAATTATGATTTTTAACCCTGAGTCACTAACAAAATTCTGTCGTGCTTATCTTCCAAAAAAAATTATATGATCAACAATAGGAAGAAACTTGTCCTGACGTTATTTCTGCATAGTTCTTCAGAGTTCTGAAGCCACTACAGAATTTTCTTCAGTCTATTCTGATGGTTCATGCATGATGCTTATTAAGTCCGCGTGTCTAATCTTGCTAGTGTATATCAATTGCTTTCACAGAAGAATGCATGATCAATTCTTGATGATCACAGACAAATTCTGAACCTGCATGATACTGGCTGCCACTGCTCTTTGAATCCTGACTGTAGTACGTACCTAAGCTAGTAGCTAGTTTGTCAACAAAGTATTTCTAAAACTGAAGTATTTACAAAACCATAGTAGTATCTAACTGCCTGTGCAGGCAATACTTCAGTTTCAGAAAAAGAGATCTAGAGTTCTTTTTTCAATACTTCAAAGTTATCACCTTTTGAGGGATACTGAAGTATTAATACCACAGTTTTTAGTCACTGCCGAACACATCAAAGTATTCAAAAACTTTAGTTTTTTTAGGAACTTTAGTATTGCTGAAATACTACAAAAATACTTTGCTACCAAACACAACCTAAGCAATGTACCTGTAGTGGTGTATCATTCTACTGCTAGCTTTGCTTTTTTCCACAAACCTGGTTACATTCTTGTTCAGTTACTCATCCACTCATCCACATGAAATTCTCATCGTGCAGTACTGATGGTTGTCGTTTCGGTGAGAACTGCCGCTTCATCCACGACTTCCCAGGCGGCTACAAGGCCGTCGCAAACCTGGGCATCCTGGGTGGTCCAGCTTCTGCACAAGACGATGAGGAGCTTCCCCGGCCCGACGGTCACCGTGCACCTGATCAAGCTACAAAGCCCAACCCCGGCATGGCCACGGCCGCAGTGGCAAGTTTTGGGGCTTCGGCGACGGCCAAGATCAGCGTCGACGCGTCCCTCGCTGGCCTCATCATCGGGAGGGGCGGAGCTACAATCAAGCAGATATCCCGGGCCAGTGGCGCCAAGCTGTACATCCGGGACCACGAGTCGAACGCCGGCTTGAACAACGTCGAGATGGAGGGCACGTTCGAGCAGATCAAGAACGCCAGCGAAATGGTTATGGAGCAGTTGAGCCGCGTAGGCCTCGGCGATGGTGCCCCTCCACCGGCGGGTGCCGAGGACTCGGCTGGTGGGTCTCTGCGCGACGGAGGTCAGCGGGACTGCTTCAAGACAAGGCTGTGCGGGCACTTCGCTAGAGGATGCTGCACTCACGGCGACCGCTGCCGCTTCGCCCACGGAGAGAAGGAGCTGCGCAAGACCGTTAAAGTTTATGCTGCTCGAGAACCGGGTGGATGGTAAGCCATCGGTGTGGATGCCAGTGACGAATCTGAAATCTGAACTTGAGAACTGGTGAAATCAGACTGGTTCTGCTTGAAACTTAATTATGCCAATGTTAACCGTGTACTGTGAGTTTCTCATGGTTTCAGTGTGGGTTAGTTCAAAAGTTCAAATTGCCTAAACAGAACCTTGGAGTTTGTTGTCTCTCGGTGTAGCTGCGGAATCATTTTAAGTTGGACGGAGGTATATTTCTCGAGGGTGCTCCATTGGCAACCCGCCTCTTGAAACAATCCACATACGTTGTGATGATTTTGTAACCTCACGTGCTTGAGCTTTAACCTACCGATTTATGGATGAATTTGGCAGGAACCTGATCTCCACTTCCCATCGATTCGCGCCAAGGCTCTCAATCTTTCATCCGACGGATGGCACAACTCCAATGGTCTTATTCAAAACAGGACCATGTCATGTATTTCATTAATAGAAAATTAAGTTACATGAGTAAACAAACGTGAAAACTAACAAACAGATTAGAAGAAAGCAAATATCCTAAAAACTTTGCAGAGAACTATTCTTAGGGTTTTCTGCACTTGCCGAAGCCGGCGGCCGCCGCCAAACACCAATGCTGCCTAGACGTGCGTTGGAATGACGTTGAGCCTCCACCATTGCCGGATCCAAGGGAGCATTTTCGCCAGCGAGGCTTTTTGAATTGATGAGCAAGAACGCTGCAAGCAGCAAGACACATGTCGATGTGGCACGTCGACCGGGGGACATCCTCGTGCTACCTTGAACCAAGATCCGCTGCATTACCATCGACGAAGTCGAGGAATAACGGCAAATCCAGCACCTCCAGACCAACATCCTTGCTCCAGAGCATCCACCTCGCCCCAGCCACCAGCGTCGCCATGGATAACGACGAAAGCCAGCGACACGTCGAGATATAGATCCACGAGAAGACCAAGCCGCTGATCTAAAGGATCGACAAACACACGTTGTCATCAACTCCGAGACATCGTCGTGAAGGTTGCTGCCGGTGTGGGAGAAGAGTTGAGGCAGATTTATTCCCCCGTGCATCGCTCCTACCACCCCAACGATACACCACAGTAAAAAAGACCCTAACCCTAACTACAGAACGGAGGAACGAGGTTCTCCTCCCTCCTGCCATCAAAGCGACATGGAGGGAGAGGGGACTCATGCTATGGCCGGTGGAAATTGGGGGGATTTTTGGTCATCGCCGCCTCTCATACGGGGGGGAGGAGGACGAAGGGGTTCCCATAGAGATATTTTCCAAACAGCAAAACATGACCATGTTCTTTACAGCTGTCCCCTTTTTCTTACCTGCTCACTTATTTGTCCCATTCCAATCTATAATATAAAGATCGGATTGCACTAGGGTCGGGTAGCTAGATTTATTTTGGGTTAAACCCTAGCCACCTCTTACGAGGTTTGGCCTTATGTTCTTCCTATAGTCGACTCTGGAGATTATTACTCTCTGAAGTTAGTAGCGATTCTAGTGAATTTCCCTGAATTCCGTTCTTAGCATATCTGAAGGATAGTTCAGTGCTTTTCAAGTGGTATCAGAACCTTCTATTCCTCGACGGTGTTTAGGATCTAAAGCAAAGTGAGGTTGGGATCTCTCGTCAAAATCCCTCACCCAGTTCTTGGTCCCAGTGGAGGTGTTGACCTCTGATACATTGCAAATGTATCTATAATTTTTGATGTTCCATGCTTGGTTTTATCCACTTTCTTGTGTTTTGTTCCAACTTTAGAGTACTTTTCATATGATTTCTTGGACTAACCTATTAACAAGAGCCACACTGCCAGCTGCCTATTTTCTGCTGTTTTTTGTTCCAGGAAAGTCAGAAAATGAATATTATCGAAATTGGATGGGACAAAAGCCAAAGTGCCTATTTTTCCGGAAGGGATCAAGTGCCAGAATACGAGACGGAGAAGGGCCAGGGAGCCACCACACCACCTGGCCGCGCGGCCAGGCCTGGCCCGCGCCAGGGGGTGGTGTGGCTGCTCCTGGCACCCCCTCGGCCTCTCCTTCCGCCTATAAGTTGCCCTCGGGACGAAAACCCTAAGTGCCCGATCAAAAAATCCACGAAACTATTACTTCTTTCCATTCGATACGTTTAATCCTTTGTTTTCCGCAAAACACGGTAAGATTGACAACCTCATCGCAAGTTGGGGACAAAGTTCTATGGTTGTGTTGTGCAGGTCTCCACGTTGCTACTAGCACCGGTAGTGCGCCCTACCAAGGCTCAGCTAGTAACACCTTTGGGGTGTTTCCTTACTCCTACTGGTTCGATTAAACCTTGGTTTCATAACTGAGGGAAACTTGCTGCTGTGCTCATCATACCTTCCTCTTGGGGTTCCCAACGAGCTCTACATCAACACCGCCATCAAGCAATTTTCTGGGCGCCGTGCATTGAGCCATCAAGCGATTTTCTGGCGCCGTTGCCGGGGAGTCAAGGACATCTTCACAAGGGGAGTCTTTCATAACCAATCTCTTTATTTTGTTGTTTTTGTTTTGCTTAGTTCCTTTTTGCTTTGTTTGCTTGTTTTGTTATTCAAAAAACACAAAAAATTAGTTTTACTTGTTTGCTTTCTTTATCAAAAACACAAAAAATTAAGTCTCCTTTAGTTGTCACCTTTTCCTTAGCTCACCATGTTGATTCCTACTTTCACCTTGAAAGACCTTCCAATTGGTGGTGGTTCTATAATTGGGAAAGATAACATTGAAGAATTCTTTAATCATGTTAGTAAGCATGAAGATACTAAGGATAGATCCCTTGTAGAACTTGCTCCAAATTTTGAGATTGCTGCAGCTTCTTTAATTCACATGTTAGAAGCTAGGTTTGTTAACCTCAACCCCTTAATGCGAGTGATGTTTCTTAAGCTTAAAGAAATTGAGGACCCTGAAAAGAGGGATTTTATTCTAGAAACTTTGTTTAAGGAGTTTTATGATGTTGCCAAGGAAGCTAGAAAAGTCTTTGAACGTTTCAATATGCTAGGCTCATGTGTAGATGTTGTTGGTACACGAGAAAAGATGAACAAAACCAAACCTAATGGGGAGGAACCTAAGATACCAATACCCTTTAAACTAGTAGCAATA
Source organism: Avena insularis (assembly GCA_023614405.1). Classification (NCBI taxonomy): domain Eukaryota; kingdom Viridiplantae; phylum Streptophyta; class Magnoliopsida; order Poales; family Poaceae; genus Avena; species Avena insularis. Next base: position 207,499,593 of record CM042694.1, read on the forward strand.
CATGATGCCATAGAAAAGAATCTTGATTGGATTGTTCCTGCAAACCCTTTTGATGAGAACAGTGAACCTAAGAGCATTGAGAGAGGATCCTCTCGAACTTATTTCGATGATATACCTTGCCTTGTTGAAAATATTTCTGATATTAATCTTAATGCTTCTTCATTTGAGAAAACTTGATTCTTTCTTTGGTTCTTATGCCTATCTTAAAGGTGTTAAAGAAAAGTACTTGTTGGGAGATAACCCAAGAGTTTTAGATGAGTCTTGGAAGTTATTACCTCTGTAATAACCTCTTCTTATCCTTTTTATTTGCTTTTTGTGCCAAGAGTAACCTCTAATGAGAGTGAAGTAATGATGGGGAAAGTTGCTGTCCCAAAACAGATTTTTGTGCTTCACTGTAAAAATTCCTGAGAGAGTTATGTCCGTCGGATTGATCTGTAATTTTTTGTGCTTCTTCCCCAGATTGTTATCTAACTTTCGTTAGTTCAACAGTTTTTTATTTGAGCAACAGAAGGTCTTTTAAAAAATTCGTCTTTACCTGCTGGTCTGTTTTGACAGATTTCTGCCATTTTCTGCATTTGCTTCTTGTTGGTTCTTTCTTGAGTTCTTTTGGGAAATTGAGCTTTTTGAGGAAAGTGCTACAGTATCTAGTGTTTTAATGGAAGTTTATTTGGTGTTATAACTGAACCTTGAGACTTATTTATCTTAAGTGCACTAATGTTGCTAATGAGATTGTGTGAAGGAAAAATTTCAGGTGTATGGAAGGAACGAGTAATGAGATAAAGGATGGACTAAAGCTCAAGCTTGGGGATGCCACGCGTGTCACCCCAAGAAATATCTAAGAAGTACAAGCGTCAAAGCTTGGGTATGCCCAAGGCATCCCCCTTCTTCATCAATAAAAATTTCAGGTTTCTTCCAAACGCTTCATTTTTATTGTTTCATGCACAGTTGTGTGTGTTTTAGAGCGTCTTCTTTTTCGTTTTTTTTGGTTTTTAGTTTGCTTGGTTTGCTTAGTTTTCTGAATAAGTTGGTTGGACCCCCTCTTTCACACTTTGGTTTGCGAATAGTTTGGTTTGGTTTGGAAAAGAGTGGGAAAGTTCATACTTGTGTGGTAAAAAGAGCTCGTTTTGACTGTGGCCTATGCTTTGTCATGCTATGCTTGATATTATTTTGGCTTTATGCTTAGTATTCTTTTCTTTAGCATGACTTGTTATAAACAATTGAGATTGCTTAATGTGTCTTGGATGAATCATGCGTTGTTTTAGCATATTAAAACATAGTATAGTGGTATTCTCCTTTGATGCTTTATTTGGGTTGACTTGGCACATGCTCACACCATGTTATGACTATCTCAAGTCACCATAGCCTTTATGATCCTTTAGTTTTCAACTTGTAGTATCACTTTATGCTTTGATCAATGATGTTTTGTCGCTCTGCATGATTATGGCCATTATTGCTCTCTTAGTTTGTCGCTCTCAGTCTTTTGCTAGCCTCCACAACCAAGTATGAGTTCCACTCATGCATCCAACTCCCTAAACCAAGTTATTCCAAAGAGTCCACCATACCTACCTACTAGCTTATGCTATTCCAAGTATATTCATGCTTTTGTTTACCTTCCTCTTGTTATGAGAAAACTAGTGATTAAAGCTCTCACGAACTTGATGGCACACCTTACTTTACTTGCCTTTAATAAACTTGAACCATTGTGTCTTCTATGTTGTATATCCTTGCACTTATTTGTTAGGAATTAGTAGAACCATGCTTTCATGGGGAACGCTTTCAACATTGCACTTGGTACTTGTACCTAGTTGATATCATGCTCTTTTGTATATGGATGTCGTCGGTGTGAAATGAAAGTGAAGCTTGTAAGTCCATGGAGTTATGTATATGTGTTAGAGAAACGCCTGGGCCGCTGGTATAATCCATGCTGACATGGTGGAAACCTGCAGCGTAACCATAATGAGCTGTCTATGAAGCATTCTTCTTATAAAAAAAAGAGTCCTATATTGAGAAAAAAAAGAGAGAAAAGAAAAGAAAAAAGAGATACTATGAAAGAGGAAAGCAGATAAAAGCACCATATTCCCATGGTAAATAAGAAGAATGCTGAGATGCTCGTTGTCCGCTTGCCTTGTCATTTTGATATGGGGATTCTTAGTATCATCGGGCAAGGTACCCGTTGGCGGTTCTCAATGATACACATGTACTTACAATGACAAGAACTTACGGTGACTAAACTTGAGTAGCATGAGGAGGCCCTCGTATACAAGGGACATGAGATTTCCGACTTATACTGTCAAGCATGTACACCATAGTTTGTTCACTTTAACCTTAATCACTTCAAGATGCTTATGATAGGGGCAATGAGCTGAAAGCTATTAAGTACCATAATTTTTGGAAGCTCTTTATGAGACTTGAATCCCTACTTCCTTTTACAAAAGGCCTTTCTTCCACCATTATATTGAGTCTCCACCTTCTATCTTTATGCACCTACTTTGATAGCATAGTGGCCATTCTTAGTTCTATGTGCATTGTCCCAAGACTAGTTGATTGATGCATAACTTGTTATTGCTTGTTTGAAACTATTGTATCTAGTCACTCTTATGAACTTTGAAGGTGTCCTATGCATTTATATTTGATACTCTATTGAGGGACAAGCTGAATACTATTATGCTATGTTTTCTTTATGGGAAACAAACAAACGTCTTGCAAAGCATTGTTATTCATGAATCTTTTGTTTGTGCCTTTTCATGTTGCATCATAGTTTCTTTGCTTATTGCTAGAACTTTGTCTTTCATGTTATGATTGAAGTACTATGATCCCAGCCTTGAATGTTTTGCAAATACTTTGATCAAGTCTTTGATGGTGCATGTCACCTCAAAAATTATTTCTTTTTATCGCTTACCTACTCGAGGACGAGCAGGAGTTAAGCTTGGGGATGTTGATACATTGCAAATGTATCTATAATTTTTGATGTTCCATGCTTGGTTTTATCCACTTTCTTGTGTTTTGTTCCAACTTTGGAGTACTTTTCATATGATTTCTTGGACTAACCTATTAACAAGAGCCACGGTGTACTGCTTTTCTGCTGTTTTTGGTTCCAGGAAAGTCAGAAAATGAATATTCTCGGAATTGGATGGGACAAAAGCCAAAGTGCCTATTTTTCCGGAAGGGATCAAGTGCCAGAATACGAGAAGGAGAAGGGCCATGAGCCACCGCACCACCTGGCCGCACGGCCAGGCCTGGCCCGCGCCAGGGGGTGGTGTGGCCGCTCCCGGCACCCCCTCGGCCTCTCCTTCCGCCTATAAGTTGCCCTCGGGACGAAAACCCTAAGTGCCCGATCAAAAATCCACGAAAGAGTCTGTAGCCGCCGTCATCTCCATCCCTAGATCGAGAGGGATCTGAAGCTCTTCCCGGCACCCTGCCGGAGAGAATTCACCACAGAGGCCTTCTTCATCACCATGCAAGCCTCCGGTGTGATGCATGAGTAGTTCATCCTTGGACTACGGATCCATGTAGTAGCTAGATGGCTGGTTTCTCCTCCTTTGTGCTTTCATGTTTAGATCTTGTGAGCTCCGTTCATGATCAAGATCATCTATTTGTAATTCATACATGTTGTGTTTGCGGGGATCCGATGGATATTGAGATGCTATTTCAGATTGATTATTGATTCTATCATGTCTTTGTTATTTGAGATCTTGCATGCTTTACGTTGTTAGTAGCTATCTTGGCCAAGTAGATGCTAGCAACTCCAAGAGTTAGTATTTATGCTCGATAGTGGGTTCATACCTCTGGTAATCTGGGGAAGTGACAGCAATCTCTAAGGTACTAGATGTGCTGTTGCTACTAGGGAGAAAACAACAATCCTTTGTTCATAGAACAATCGTATTGTTTACTTTACATGATTCAGTAAAGCAATAATCCGTTGCTTGCAACTTAATACTGGAGGGGGTTCGGATGATAACCTGAAGGTGGATTATTAGTCATAGATGCAGTTGGATGGCGGTCTATGTATTATGTTGTAATGCCCAATCAAGTCTCATAGGAGTCGAGATGATTAGTATATGCATGTATTGCTTTCTCGGTGTTTGTCAATTGCCCCGCTGTAATTTGTTCACCCAGCATGTTATCTATCTAAGGAGAGCCACCTCTAGTGAACTATGGATCCCGATCCTTTTACTTTACATACAATCTACAATCTTTTACTGCTTTGTGTTTACTTTCTGCAAACTTTTACTTCTTTCCATTCGATACGTTTAATCCTTTGTTTTCCACAAAACACGGTGAGATTGACAACCTCATCACAAGTTGGGGACAAAGTTCTGTGGTTGTGTTGTGCAGGTCTCCACGTTGCTACTAGCACCGGTAGTGCACCACCAAAGCTTCAGCTAGTAACACCTTTGGGGTGTTTCCTTGCTCCTACTGGTTCGATTAAACCTTGGTTTCATAACTGAGGGAAAACTTGCTGCTATATTCATCGTACCTTCCTCTTGGGGTTTCCAACGAGCTCTACGTCGAAAGTCGAGCGCATCAAGCTCCACCATCAATTGGAGTAGTCGGTGGCGGCTTGACATCAGAGACACCATTCGGTTACAGATCATGGGAAAAGGTAGTGGTTTCCGACGAACATCCCGTACGTGTAAAATCCCACCTCCCTCTCTGATATGTGTAACATAGGTAGCGAGCGGCGCAGGTGGCGGTGTCGGAGATGGTAGATCCTCCACATAGTGAGTTTCTCTAGCATACCATAAAATCCGCTTTCTGAGATGGCAAACCACGTAGAGTCCGGTGACACGGAGTGACTCGAGCTCCGTTCTCCGTAGCTCAATGTTCAGCATCTGCAACATTTCAGAGAAGAGGACCGCAGAGAATTCTTGGAGTTCACAAATTCAGTTCAGGACAACTTTGCAAGTATTCAAAACGATTTCACAACGATTTGGTCCAACTTTGACAGGCTCTTCTCAACTCACCAACCTGGACAAGTTGACAATGCCGCACAAGCTCGGGATGAAGTACAACAATTACCAATAGCTCCTGCTTAGCCTAATAGTTCACTGGGACAGGGTAGTATGTACATGATCACACACCAATGCCCAAGCTTATGGCACCACAACACAATAAATCCACCAAATAGCAACAAGACAATGTTGTAGGCATGGAAACTCTACATGACTACAAGGGCAGAGATAAATCTTGATGGCATTTCCAAGAATCCCTATAGGCACCCTCACCATGGAAACTAGAGGAACTTTGACCATCATCAACAACTGTTGATTGAAAACAATGCCAGAGAATAGCAAATGCACAACATGTTACAATACACCATTGCTGAAGAGGAGAATTGTGACAATGAGCAAGGTGCTGGCTTTCAGAGAAACCAATCTCAAGTTCAAAGCCGGCAAAACTTAATATCCCTAAGTTTGAAGGAGAAGATGCAGATTCCTTGATTCAAACAATTGAACTATATTGATTTGTGAGCTACTAAAGGACAACTTCATCAAAGAAAGTGCAAGCCCTTATTCTTCCCCTGCATTGATTGTTAAGAAAAAGGATTTGATTGGAGATTATGCATTGATTTCAGGAAACTCAATGCATAAACAATCAAAAATAAATTCCCAAAACCAGTAATTGAGGACTTACTGGATGAACTCCATGGAGCACATATTTTCTCCAAAATAGACCTTAGAAGTGGATACCACCAAATAAGAATGTCCGAAAAGGATATTGAGAAAACATCATTGATTACCCATCAAGGTCATTGTGAATATGTTGTCATGATTGTCAAAAAAAATGTTGGCATGCCCTTTGGATTAACTAATGCTCTTGCAACTTTTCAACAACTTATGGATATTGTCCTAGAACCATTACTTAAGAAGTTTTCTCTAGTCTTATTTGATGATATTCTCATCTACAGTCCATCATTATAACAGAATGCTCAACATCTGAAACAGATTTTCTTAGCACTAAGAGCAAACAAACTATATGCAAAGAGAAAGATGTGCACATTTGCACAAGACAAGGTTGGGTACTTGGGACATATTATCACACGCGAAGGAGTAGCCACTGACCTTCAAAGGTGCAAGTTGTTGTCAATTGGCCAATAGACACAAATGTAAAAGAAATTAAAAGTTTTCTAGGACTTTCTGGGTACTACGAGAGGTTCATGAAGAACTACAGAGTAACTTGTAGACCCCTATTCTCAGCACTAAAGAAATAGGGATTTCTCTAGGGAAAGAACAAACTGATTTGTTCAGTCAAGTAAAGAAAAACCTGAAAGAAGGACTTGTCCTTACAATGCCAGATTTCACAAAACCACTTGTTCTAGAAGCTGATGCTAGTGTCTATGGTATTGGGGTAGACCTTAACTCCTTATGCAATAAGGTAGGCCTATTTCCTTATGAACAAATCAATAGGCCGGATATTAGCAATACTGTCAACCTATGATAAGGAGGCACTACCAATAATTGAGGCAGTCAAGAAGTGGAAGCACTACTTTGCATCATGCTCCTTAATAATAAGAACTAACTAACAAATCCTTAAGTATATTCAAGAACAAAATCTTACTGAAGGAATTCAGCACAAGTTAATGATCAAACTCCTTGGCTACAAATACACTATGGAATACAAAAAAGAAGAGCAAATAAAGTAGCTGGTATTTTATCTAGAGTGAAACACTACTTGACAACTCTCTGCTCTAGCTCTACCATTCCAACATGGATAAATGAGGTCGCTGACAGCTACCAAGAGGATGACAAATGTAAGGATTTAATTGCCAAACTAACCATTGATCCTACTACAGTACCAAATTATACTTTAATAAGTGGAGTTCCCAGATTCAAGCACAAGCTATACATTGGCAACTCTACAGAATTAAAACAAAAGCTTATTCAAACAATGCATAATTCTGAGCTAGGAGGACATTCTGGTGAAAGAGCAACTTATCAAATAATCAAACTACTGTATGATTGTCCTAGCTTGAAGACTGATGTTATTACATTCATCAAAGCTTGCCCTGTCTGTCAGTTAAACAAACCTAAACACTATAACTATTCGGGACTACTTCAACCCCTACTAGTCCTAGATTTTGCTTGGACACATATTAGCATGGACTTTGTGGAAGGCTTGCTAGTCTTAGAAAACAAGGATATGATCTTGGTAGTTGTTGACATGTTCACAAAATATGCACATTTCATCTCCCTCAAGCACCCTGTCACAGTAAAGATAGTAGCAAGAGCATTTACTGGCAATATCTTCAAATATCATGGGTTGCCAAGTGTCATGGTCATGGATAGGGATAGAATATTTACCAGCAATCTGTGGTAATCTCTCTTCAAAGCTTTAGGCGTAAAACTGCACTTCAGTACCTCCTACCACCCACAGGCAGATGGGCAGACAAGAAGGGTCAACCAGTGCTTGGAGAACTACTTAAGAAACATGGCTTTCCTACAACCCACCAAATGGCATAGCTGGCTATCTAGAGCTAAGTGGTGATACAACACAAGCTTCCATACATCACTCAAGATGACTCTATTTCAGGCCCTATATGGTAGGCAACCACCTCTACTTGATGAGATGATTATACCCAAAGAAGATTCTGGAGACACATTTATCCCTGACCCAGACATTGACCATATTTACATTCAAATCAAAGCAAATCTTAGAAAAGCCCAAGAAAGGCCTCAAATTACAACCATATAGACAGACATCTATCAGTCTACATCACTGCCTCAAACTCCATTCAAAATATTATGGTCCATTTAGAGTACTAGCAAATATGGTAAATACATCATACAAGATCTTGGATGGATGCAAATTACACCATACTTTCCATGTCAATCAACAGAAAGAGCACATAGGCGCAAGAGCTATCCCAAATCCTATGTTTCCACTTTTGGATGATATGGGTGATGTCTACGCGTGCTTCTATTCTTGTAGATAGTGTTGGGCCTCTAAGTGCAGAGGTTTGTAGAACATAAACGAGTTTTCCCTTAAGTAGATCACCCAAGGTTTATGGAACTCAGTGAGGAAGTGATCAAAGGTATCCCTCTCAAGCAACCCTGCAATCAAGATACAAGAAGTCTCTTGTGTCCCCAACACACCCAATACACTTGTCAGGTGTATAGGTGCACTAGTTCGACGAAGAGATAGTGAAATACAAGTAATATGGATGATTATAAGTGGTAATTGCAATCTGAAATAAGAGTGTCAGCAAGGAAACATGTAACAAGACTGATTGTAAATGGTGTTTCAATGCTTAGAAACAAGGCCTAGGGATCATACTTTCACTAGTGGACACTCTCATATAAATATCTTCTCTTCATTATTCTACCCTGAACTACTCTCCGGTTGGACGATGTAGGGCTATAACAGCACACCTTAAAGTTCGCATTCCCCATCTAGATAACCCCTCACTGTCACCTTGAGCGCTAGATGGTTCCAACAAACACCACAATCTCATAGAGACATCCAACTCAAATTATAGTCATGATAAGTATTTATGTAATCTTAGCCAAAGTGTCACACGGTGTGCACACTGTCAACTTCACACACGTGGGGATAAGCAGAGATTAACTAAAGCACTTGAGTAGCAGAATAGATCTATATTACAAACCTCATGATCTCAATAAGATCACGCATAGAAAGAGAGATGAACACATAGCTACTTGTAGATCCCTTAGCCTCAAGCGAGAACTACTCCCTCCTCATCATGGGAGTCAGCAACGGCGATGGAGATGGCGGTGGAGTCGATGGAGATGGATCCGGGGGCACTTCCCCGCCCCGGCATGGTGCCGGAACAGAGACTTTTGTCCCCCAAATCTCCTCTTCGGTGGCGGTGGCGCTGCGGAACTTTTCGTGGAATTCTGATCTGGTTCTTGATACATTGCAAATGTATGTATAATTTTTGATGTTCCATGCTTGGTTTTATCTACTTTCTTATGTTTTGTACACACTTTGGAGTACTTTTCATATGATTTCTTGGACTAACCTATTAACAAGAGCCACAATGCCAGCTTCCTGTTTTCTGCTGTTTTTGGTTCTAGGAAAGTCAGAAAATGAATATTCTCGGAATTGGACGGGACAAAATCCAAAGTCATTATTTTACCAAGGGACACCTGGAGCAAGAATACAAGACGAAGAGGGGATGGGGCCCGGCCACACAACCTAGCCGGGCGGCCAGGCCTGGCCTGCGCCAGGGGGTGGTCTGGCCGCCCCAGGCACCCCCTCGGCCTCTCCTTCCGCCTATATATTGCCTCTGATACGGAAACCCTAAGTACCCGATCAAAAATCCATGAAAGAGTCTGTAGCCACCATCATCTACATCCCTAGATCGGGAGGGATCTGAAGCTCTTCCCGGCACCCTGCCGGAGAGGGGAATTCACCCTAGAGGCCTTCTTCATCATCATGCAAGCCTCCGGTGTGATGCGTGAGTAGTTTATCTCTGGACTACGGGTCCATGTAGTAGCTAGATGGCTGGTTCTCCTCCTATGTGCTTTCATGTCTAGATCTTGTGAGCTCCGTTCATGATCAAGATCATCTATTTGTAATTCTGCATGTTGTGTTTGCGGGGATCTGATGGATATTGAGATGCTATTTCAGATTGATTATTGATTCTATCATGTCTTTGTTATTTGTGATCTTGCATGCTTTCCGTTGTTAGTAGCTATCTTGGCCAAGTAGATGCTAGCAACTCCAAGAGTTAGTATTTATGCTCGATACTGGGTTCATGCCTCTGGTAATCTGGGGAAGTGACAGAAATCTCTAAGGTACTAGATGTGCTGTTGCTACTAGGGAGAAAACAACAATCCTTTGTTCATAGAACAATCGTATTGTTTACTTTACACGCAATTCGTAATGCAATTATCCTTTGCTTGCAACTTAATACTGGAGGGGGGTCGGATGATAACCTGAAGGTGGATGATACGTCCAAAACGTATCTACTTTCCCAAACACTTTTGCTATTGTTTCTCCTCTATACTTGCGTGATTTGGATACAACTAATGCGGACTAACGCTATTTTCAGCAGAATTGCCTTGGTGTCTACTTTTTGTGCAGAAAACCAACTATCAGGAAAAATCCCGGAAAATATGCCAAAAATCCTATTTCACCCGAAGACTCCAGGAGCCAGAATACGAGACGGAGAAGAGCCAGGGGTGGCTAACACCACCTAGTGGCGCGGGTCAGGCCAGGCCGCGCCAGGGGGGTGGTGTGGGCCCCTCGAGCACCCCCTCGGCCTCTCTCTTCGCCTATAAGGAGCCTTCTGACCTAAAAATTCAGGGGGTCAACATTTTTCCAGAAGGAGTTCCGCTCCGACGCCACCACCAGATTCCACGAAACAGTACCAGAAACTCCGTTCTGGCACCCTGCCGGGATGGGGAATTGGAGGAGATCACCGCCATCATCATCACCATCGCTTCTCCATCGACCATCCATGTTTCCCCCATCTATGAGTGAGTAATCCCCCGCTGTAGGCTATGGGGATGGTAGGGATTGGATGAGATCGTTCATGTAATGGCATCAGATTGTTAGGGCATGGTGGCTAGTATCTTTTATTAGTGCTTTATGACTTTGTTGCGACTTGTTGTGCTTAATGCTTGTCACTAGGGCCCGAGTGCCATGATTTCAGATCTGAACATGTTATTGATTCATTATGATAGTATTGTTCTTGGTCTTATCTACAAGTTGTATACACACGTTGTTGTCCGGAACCTATGGCCCCGAAGTGACAGAAATCGGGATAACCGGAAGGGAATAGCTTTGATGTGAGGATCACATGTGTTCATGGAGTGTTAATGCTTTGCTCGGGTGTTCTATTAAAAGGAGCACCTTAATTGCCAGTAGTTCCCTAGAGGCCCCGCTGCAAACGGGTTGGCAGGACAAAAGATGTTGTGCAAGTTCTCATTGCGAGCACGTATGACTATATATGGAACACATGCCTAGGATTGTCTAGTCCTTGGGTGCTTTATCTTATTTATCTGCAATTGCCCTATGTTCTGATTGATATGTGAATTGTCTTGTCCATGCAACGCCCGTCCATCCATCCCTATGCCTACCTTTTCGAATCCCATCATTCGCTTTTGTTACTACTGTCTTTGCTTTACTATTCCTACTACAAAACTGTTGCTACTGATAAACTGATGTGAGCAAGATTGTTTCCAGTTGCAGCTGAATTGACAACTCAGTTGTTAAGGCTTAAAAATATTCTTTGGCTACCCTTGTGTCGAATCAATAAATTGGGTTTCACTTCCCTCGAAAATACTGTGATACACCCCCTATACTTGTGGGTCATCAAGACTATTTTCTAGTGCCGTTGCCGGGGACCATAGCTTTATTTATCAAGTTCACTTGGATTCTCTATTGTTCGCTGCTATCCATCCATCATGGGTAAGTCTCGTGATGGCAAGGTTCCTATTTTACCATCCACTACAAGAAGAGGTACGCTGATGCTCTTGATTCACCATCTGTTATAAGTAAGCTCGTTACACCACCACATACACATGCTACACACACTGCTACTACTGCTGAATCTGAAACTTCTGATACTTATGATGCTGCTTCTACTGTGCTTGATAAGAGTGGTTCATTAGGTCCTTTCCTAGATGCTATGATTGCTAGAACTATAGCTGGAAATACCGAAACTCCTAATGAAGACACTACCACACCTGTTAGCTCACCTGAGTCTAGTGAGAGTTATGATATTGAAGATGGTTATGTTGAGATGACCGATAGTTTATTAAAGAATGTAGGAACACCCATGATAGGAGCGCTGCTAAGAGTCTCCTTGAGAGGCGTACTATTAGACCGAAATTATATCATGCTGCTAAGTTTGCTGCTTCTCCCATAAACATTATAGATGAAGATTATGATTTCTCTCTCGAACTATCTTACATAGCTATTGTCGAGAAAGAACCTTTTTGTGGGACTAAGAATGAAAGTGTGGTAGCACATATGAATGAATTTTCTACCATGAGTGGCTTGTTTTCTGATGATATTAAGATGCATACTTACTTTGTTGCTAAGATTTTCCCCTTTTCGCTGAAAGGAGAAGCTAAAACTTGGTTTAGTAATTTACCTCCTAGATCTATTAATAGCCCTGAGTGCTTGATTAGTACTTTCCTGCAGAAATATTTTCCTCCCAATGCTAGACATGCTATTTTGCAGGAACTTTTTGATTTTAAACAGGGAGAAAAAGAGGTATTGCCCGAATCTTGGGCAAGGTTTTGTGCTTTGATGCATGCACAGGCTGGAAGTCCATTACCTAAGAATGAGCTTCTTGATATATTTTATAATGGACTAACCGAGGAATCTAGGACATACCTAGATAGTTGTGCTGATTGTGTTTTCAGGAATAGGAATCCTAAGGAAGCTGAGAAATTAATGGCTAAAATAAGCAATAATTATGAAGATTGGACTCCTCCTAAACAAGCTATACCTCAAGTAATTGTATCGGAACCATCTATTCTTGTGCCTATTCCAACATCAAAGAAGAGGGGAGTTATTGAATTAAATGATGAAGTGATGAAGGAAGCTAAGAAATGTCTTAAGGAGAAGGGAATTAAAGTTGCAGATGTCAAGAATTTACCTCCTATAGAAGAATTATGTAAGCCTATTCCCTACTCATCCACTATTGAGGTACACTCTCTCCAACACTTTTATGAAGGTGATATCCCTTACTCTAAACCTCCTGATCAATGCTTAGAAGAATTTGATATCTTTATTGTTAAGCAAGATAACTTTAATAAAAGGGTGCAAAATCATCTAATGGAAAACACTAGAGCTATTGTTGAGTTGAAAGATATTGTGGAAAGAACCTCTAATGATGTTAAAATGATTGTTAAATACTTTCAAATGGTTCAAACTCAAATAGATCAACTCGTTAAAGTGCAAAAAGATTTGCTAGTTAATGCTGCTAAAGAAAAACATGCTTATGAAATTAGAACTAGAAGTGGAGCTGCTACCCAGGATCCTCTATATCCTGAGGGGCATCCCAAAAGAATTGAGCAGGATTCTCAACAAGCTAAAAATAGTGGTTCTACTCGTAAGAAAAGGAAAAAGAAACATAAAACTGTTGTAGAACCCTATGAACCTGCTATAGATCCTAATAGTATATCTATCTCTGATGCTGAAACTGAAAGTGGTAATGAAGAAAATGTTGTTCCTAATAAAGAAAAAGTTGAAGAAGAACCTGAAAACCACACTAAGAATACTAAATACACCAAAGAAGATTTTATTGCTAAGAAAAATGATAGTGAAAGAGAACCTTGGGTCCAAAAACCTATGCCTTTCCCCGATAAGAAACACAAGTCAAAGGAAGATGAACACTATAATAAGTTTTTTGAGTGGATGAAGCCTTTATTCTTGCAAATTCCTTTGACTGATGCTATTAAATTGCCTCCTTACTCAAAGTATATGAAGGACATTGTCTCGAATAAAAGGAAGATCCCTAATGAAGAAATTTCTACTTTGCTTGCTAATTATTCCTTCAATGGTAAGGTTCCTAAGAAACTTGGAGACCCAGGGATTCCAACTATCCCTTGATCTATTAAGAACAGTTATGTTAGAACTGCTTTGTGTGATTTGGGAGCTGGAGTTAGTGTTATGCCTTTCTCTCTCTATAAGAGGCTTCAACTTGAAAAATTAATACCAACTGATATATCTTTGCAAATGGCTGATAAATCTACCACTATTCCTATGGGTATATGTGAGGATGTACCTGTTCAGGTGGCTCACAATTGCTTGATACTAACTGATTTTGTTGTGCTTGAAATGCCTGAAGATGATAATATGTCTATTATTCTTGGGAGACCTTTTCTTAATACTGCAGGAGCTGTTATTAATTGTAATCAAGGAAAGGTGACCTTCAATGTTAATGACAAGGAACATACTGTCTATTTCCCCAAGAAGATTGAAAGGACTTATGGTTTGAATTCAATTGAACATGTTGAAGGCATTCAAGTTGGAGAAATATATTGTCCCATACCAAGAGAAAAATTTGAAACTATTATGATTGAGACCATTGCTATCAGGGTTAAGGTAACATAATCATTAGTGGAGTACAAAGTTTTGTCTCATATGCAATTGTTTTGGTAGTAAGACTTGATCAACCTTGCTAACAAAAGGATTCCATTGAACAAAACAATGTTTTCATTATGATTATCTCCGTTTATTTCTATCCTTTGCATTTTAGTTTTTGCTTTCGTTTAGTTTTCTTTTTGTTGTTAGTTGCTTGCATGCTAGAACTTCTGTAGTTTTAGCCTTGTTTTGTCCTTGCATCATGTGTTCAAAAAAAATCTGTCTGTCAGAAAAATCATTCTATTTCTGAAACATGCCCAAAAAAAAAGTGTCTCGAAAAATTCTAGAAAATTCATATTAAATTTTTACATGAAAAAAGGGACAGAGGAGTACCTGGTAGGTACCAGGGGGGCTGATGGCTCAATGCACGGAGCCCAGAAAATTGCTTGATGGCGGTGTTGATGTAGAGCTCGTTGGGAACCCCAAGAGGAAGGTATGATGAGCGCAGCAGCAAGTTTCCCTCAGTTATGAAACCAAGGTTTAATCGAACCAGTAGGAGCAAGGAAACACCTCAAAGGTGTTACTAGCTGAGCTTTGGCAGGGCGCACTACCGGTGCTAGTAGCAACGTGGAGACCTGCACAACACAACCACAGAACCTTGTCCCCAACTTGCGATGAGGTTGTCAATATCACCGTGTTTTGCGGAAAACAAAGGATTAAATGTATCGAATGGAAAGAAGTAATAGTTTGCAGAAAGTAACACACAAAACAGAAACAGATTGTAGATTGTATGTAAAAGACAAGGACCGGGATCCATAGTTCACTAGAGGTGGCTCTCCTTAGATAGATAACATGCTGGGTGAACAAATTACAGCGGGGCAATTGACAAACACCGAGAAATCAATACATGCATATACTAATCATCTTGACTCCTTTGAGACTTGATTGGGCAATACAACATAATACATAGACCGCCATCCAACTGCATCTATGACTAATAATCAACCTTCAGGTTATCATCCGAACCCCCTCCAGTATTAAGTTGCAAGCAACAGATTATTTCTTTACGAACTGCGTGTAAGGTAAACAATACAATTGTTCTATGAACAAAGGATTGTTGTTTTCTCCCTAGTACCAACAACACATCTAGTACCTTAGAGATTTCTGTCACTTCCCCGGATTACCTGAGGCATGAACCCACTATCGAGCATAAATACTAACTCTTGGAGTTGCTAGCATCTACTTGGCCAAGATAGCTACTAACAACGGAAAGCATGCAAGATCTCACATAACAAAGACATGATAGAATCAATAATCAATCTGAAATAGCATCTCAATATCCATCGGATCCCCGCAAACACAACATGTATGAATTACAAATAGATGATCCTGATCATGAACGAAGCTCACAAGATATAAACATGAAAGCACAAACGAGGAGAAACCAGCCATCTAGCTACTACATGGATACGTAGTCCAAGGATGAACTACTCACGCATCACACCGGAGGCTTGCATGGTGATGAAGAAGGCCTCCAGGGTGAATTCCCCTCTCCGGCAGGGTGCCGGGAAGAGCTTCAGATCCCTCCCAATCTAGGGATGGAGATGACGGCGACTACAGACTCTTTCATGGATTTTTGATCGGGTCCCTAGGGTTTTCGTCTCGAGGGCAACTTATAGGCAGAAGGAGAGGCCGAGGGGGTGCTGGGTTCGGCTAGACCACCCCGTGGCGCGGGCCAGGCCTGGCCGCGCGGCTAGGTGGTGTGGCCGGCCCCTGGCCCCTCTCCGTCTCGTATTCTGGCACTTGATCCCTTCCAGAAAAATAGGCACTTTGGCTTTTGTCCCGTCCAATTCCAAGAATATTCATTTTTTGACTTTCCTAGAACCAAAAACAGCAGAAAACAGGCGTTTGTGGCTCTTGTTAATTGGTTAGTCCAAGAAATCATATGAAAAGTACTCCAAAGTTGGAACAAAACACAAGAAAGTGGATAAAACCAAGCATGGAACATCAAAAATTATAGATACATTTGTAATGTATCAGGGGCCCACCAGGCAGGCACACCACATGGTGGCGCGTCCAGCCTTGGGTGGCGCCATGCCCTGGTGTGGGCCACCCCTGGCCCCCCACCAACTCTCTCACCGGCCACTTTCTTCTCTCTCCCGAGTAAGCTCCAGTTCATAGCTCAAAATCACGTTCTTGCTGTGCTTGCTCTCGATTTTTTCGATCTCCTTGCTCAGCCCATCTTTCTTGCTGAAATTTGGAGCATTTGTTCCCTGGTATGTGACTCCTCCCCTTGTCCAAGTAGATTTGTGTTTAGTGGATTATATGTTGAGTATTTTGTTGTTGTAGGTGACTGGTTATGAGATCTTGTAAGCTTGTTTGATGCTTAGAGATATAGTTTTGATGCATGTTTAGGCCTCTTGCAAGTCCCTATGAGTAGAATACTTCATTATATTTACTTTGCAATCACTTGTTTAATAGGTGTTGAAATTTCAGAATAGAAGATGAGTGAACACCACCTAAACCAACATGAGCTTTGGGTGCCTGAGGTCATGAAGGTCCACCGGGAGGAGGAAGTTTTTCCCTCCATTTATCCATATTCTGAGTTCATGAGAGCTGCAGGAATTCTACAAGATTTCCACACTTTGGTTTCTAATGCAGGGTTAGAGCACTTTTTGGAAGATGAACCTTGTCAATTTGTGAAGCTAACCATGTCTGTGGTGCAGGACTTCCAATTTAGTCACTCTTTGCCTAACCCCATGGTCCATTACAAAATTTACAATATTGCTGTCAACCTTTCTCTTGATGATTTTTGTGCAGCTATTAAGGTACCTCAATGGGGATCATGTAGGAAGATTAAAGAGAGACCGGAACCACTCATGGATTTATACGCAGAAATTTGCCAAGGGAGTAGCTTGTGTGTTCTTGCTAGGAAAACTGCCAATAAGTTATCTTCGTTTGATCTAGCATTTATCTCTGCTGCTCTTAGACGAGATAGGTCTTACAACTTGGGTGCTTTGATAGCTTTCCATCTTGCTGCTAACCGTGAGAAAGGTGGAATTTGTGGAGGCCTTATTGCTTCTCGTCTACTAGCATTGCATGGTTTAGTGCCTCATCATCTAGACCTACAGTTTCCCATAGAGAGGCTTGATCTTAATTCCATGATACAACATAAATTTGTTTCCTCGTGGGCTAGTTTGAGTGAGTTATCTTATGAAATAACCTTTCTCAAAGCTGGTTGGAGAAAGAGCAAGTCCGATCGTGTTGTTCTTTTGTCTGCACCTGTTTTGTTTAACCTTGATAACAGGGAAGGATGGTCCCTCACTGAGGAGGAGCTTGACACGTACTTGGGAGAGCTCTCCCAATAGGAGCAGGACACTAGAAGGGAGGTCACGGATGATTCGGTCCAGCCCTCGAATGAGGGAGAGTCTTCATACCAGCAGCCCTCTTATGATTGGGGAGCTTCTTCTTCTCATGGGCCCAGCTACGACCATTCTTACCAAGATCCGCCTGCTTGGAACCCCTATTCGTACATGGATTGATACCCACTTAGGCTAAAAGCCTAAGCTTGGGGGGAGGTACGCCGACACCGCACTCATCTCCATATCATGTTGCGTCGGTACTTTGTATATTCATGTTTTCGTTCTCTTTTTAGTTTTCGTTCTTCTTTGCTTTTGCTTTCTAAAAACACAAAAAGACCAAAAATATTTTTGTTGGTTCTCTTTGGTTTTTGTGAGTTTGCTACAGGGTTTGGCAGTCCTCAATGGATATTGGTTTCATATTATTATTCAAGCCACACAAGTGAAGAGCAATAATGAGGATCAATGACAACTTGAGGCGTGGTAAGAGGCTGGTAACGAACTCTATTTGTTTTCATTTTTGTACATATACTCATCACTGTGGGCTTGCTTAGTCCGTTCAAGTAGGGTGTATGTCATCTTTGGATTCTTAGTATTTCTTGCTTTCTTATGATTAGCTCCAGCTCTAATAGTTTGTAGCATGTCTTATGAATGTTTGCTTGCATTGCTCTATTCATAAATTGGTATGACACCGTGGTATCCTCCTCTGAATGTTTCATTTGAATTGACTTGGCACATGCTCACGCATGCACAAGACTGTGATAATCAGTTAAGCCTTGATGAATTATTTTTCCTTGAGGATCTTGAATCATTTTCATGCCATGAGTAGTCCTGTTTTGTTGCAAGCATGATAATGATAGCTATTGCTCTCTCGTTTGTCGCTCCCTTACTTTTTCTAGCCTTCACTTCCACTGAGTGTTTTACTCATGTTTCCAACTCCCTAAACCAAATATTTCCAAAGTGTCCACCATACCTACCTATTAGCATCATTTGCTACTCCCGTGCATATTCATTATGCCTTGTTTTCTTCCGAATAAAATGTTTGCTTGTTATGGGAAAACTAGTTAGTAAAGCTCTCACGAACTTGATGGCACACTTTATTTCCTGCACTTAATAAACCTGAACCATTGTGAACTCTCCATGAAGTTATATGCTTGCAAATTATAGGCTGGGGATTAGCAGAACCGTCTTTGTCACACGGGAACGCTTTCAACACTTGTAAATATATACCCAGTTGATACCTTGCTCTTTTGTTTGCGGATGTCGTTGGTGTGAAATAAAAGGGGAGCTTGTAAGTCCATGGAGTTATGTATGTGGGTTAGATAAATGCAGGTCATTGGTCTAATCCATGCTGACATGGTGGAAACATTCATCGTAACCATAATGATATCTATGAAGCATTCTTCTTATAAAAAAAGAGAGATAGCTATTGAGAAAAAGAAAAAAAAGAGATTTATGAAAAGAGGAAAGAGAGAAAAAAATCACCATTTTCCCATGGTAAATAAGAAGATTGCTGAGATACTCATTGTCTGCTTGCCTTGTCATTTTGATATGGGGATTCTTCCGTATCATCGGGCAAGGGGTACCCCGTTGGAGGTTCTCAATGATACGCACATACTTACGATGACAAGAACTTACCGATAACTAAAGTTGAGTAGCATGAGGAGCACCCTCGTACTCAAGGGACTTGGGATTTTCAGTTTATAGTCTGTCAAGCATATAACTCAGATTGGACCTCACTTTCACCTTAACCACATTAAAGATGCTTATGATAGGGGCAATGAGAGGTCAAAGCTAACGAGTACCATACTTTCAGCATTTGGAAGCCTTTCAAATTATTCAAAACCTTTTCTTCTACTTGTTGAGTCTCCACATATTCTTTGAGCACCTTCTTGAGAGCATAGTTGTCATTCTTTGTGTTTGCTCCATTACTTGATTATTTGTGTTATGACTTTGATGCTTGTATCCTTGATATCTTTACTTCTAGTCATCACTTGAACTTCAGAGGTGCCTTGGCATTCATAATCAAAGGCAAGTGAGATACCACAATATCATACCTTTTTATGAGCATTGTAATGTTGCTTACGTTTGTGCTTCGTGCTACTTATTATTCTTGAGTTGGAATCTCTTCATAGCTTGCAATGACTATTAAGTAGACTCAGTTGCATACTCTTTATTATGAATTGTCCAAGTAGTTGATCACATTGCTGAGAATATTTACATCATATGAAGCAAATGTGTTCGTGAAAGTTCTTTTATCGCACTCAGTTTTCAACTGAATTGCTTGAGGACAAGCAATAAGCTAAGCTTGGGGGGAGTTGATACGTCCAAAATGTATCTACTTTCCCGAACACTTTTGCTATTGTTTCTCCTCTATACTTGTGTGATTTGGATACAACTAATGCGGATTAACGCTATTTTCAGCAGAATTGCCTTGGTGTCTACTTTTTGTGCAGAAAACCAACTGTCAGGAAAAATCCCGGAAAATATGCCAAAAATCCTATTTCACCTGAAGACTCAGAGCGAATCTGAGGCGGAGAAGAGCCGGTGGACACACCACACAGTGGCGTGAGCCAGGCCGCGCCGAAGGTGGTGTGGGCCCCAGGCACCTCGGCCTCTCTCTTCGCCTATAAGGAGCCTTCTGACCTAAAAAATTCAGGGGGTCAACATTTTTCCAGAAGGAGTTCCGCTCCGACGCCACCACCAGATTCCACGAAACAGTACCAGAAACTCCGTTCTGGCACCCTGCCGACGGGAATTGGAGGAGATCATCGCCATCATCATCATCACCATCGCTTCTCCATCGACCATCCATGTTTCCCCATCTATGAGTGAGTAATCCCCTGTAGGCTATGGGGATGGTAGGGATTGGATGAGATCGTTCATGTAATGGCATCAGATTGTTAGGGCATGGTGCCTAGTATCTTTTATTAGTGCTTTATGAATTTGTTGCGACTTGTTGTGCTTAATGCTTGTCACTAGGGCCCGAGTGCCATGATTTCAGATCTGAACATGTTATTGATTCATTATGATAGTATTGTTCTTGGTCTTATCTACAAGTTGTATACACACGTTGTTGTCCGGAACCTATGGCCCAGTGGCGTAAATCGGGATAACTTAAAGGAATGGCTTTGATGTGAGGATCACATGTGTTCACGGAGTGTTAATGCTTTGCTCGGGTGCTCTATTAAAAGGAGCACCTTAATTGCCAGTAGTTCCCTAAAGGCCCCGCTGCAAACGGGCTGGCAGGACAAAAGATGTTGTGCAAGTTCTCATTGCGAGCACGTATGACTATATATGGAACACATGCCTAGGATTGTCTAGTACTTGGGTGCTTTATCTTATTTATCTGCAATTGCCCTATGTTCTGATTGCTATGTGAATTGTCTTGTCCATGCAACGCTGTCCATCCATCCCTATGCCTACCGCACTTTCGAATCCCACATTCGCTTTTGTTACTCATCTTTGCTTTACTACTGCTATTACTTTACTATTCCTACTACAAAACTGTTGCTACTGATAAACTGCTATGAGCAAGATTGTTTCCAGGTGCAGCTGAATTGACAACTCAGTTGTTAAGGCTAATAAATATTCTTTGGCTCCCTTTGTGTCGAATCAATAAATTGGGTTTCACTTCCCTCAAAAATACTACGATACACCCCCTATACTTGTGGGTCATCAAGACTATTTTCTAGCGCCGTTGCCAGGGACCATAGCTTTATTTATCAAGTTCACTTGGATTCTCTATTGTTCGCTGTTATCCATCCATCATGGGTAAGTCTCGTGATGGCAAGGTTCCTATTTTACCATCCACTACAAGAAGAGGTACGGTTCTAAACATCATGGGAAAGTCTCGAGTAGGTAAGTGATAAAAAAGAATAATTTTTTAGGTGATATGCACCATCACGATCTTGATCAAAGTATTTGTAAAACACTGATAGTTGGGATCATAGTATTCTAACATAGACATGAAAGATATAGTTCTAACAATAAGACATAGCAACTATGTTGTAACATGAAAAGGTACAAACAAAAGATTCATGAATAACAATGCCTTGAAAGACGTTTGTTTGTTTCACATATAGAAAACATAATGAGAATGGTATTTAGCTTGTCCCTCATGGTCTAGCAAAACATAAATGCATAGGACACCTTCAAAGTTCATAAGGGTGACTAGATAAAAATAGTTTAAGGACAAGCAATATCAAAGTTATGAATCAATAAACAAGTTTTGGGACAATGCACATTAAACTAAGAACGACCACTATGCTCTTTTAATAGGTGCATAAAGATAGAAGATGGAGACTCAACATAAAAGTAAAAGAAAGGCCCTTCATAGAAGGAAGCAGAGATTCAAGTTTCATAAAGAGCTTCCAAAAATTATGGTACTTATTAGCTTTCAGCCTCATTACCCCTATCATAAGCATCTTTAGGTGATTAAAGTTAAAGTGAACAAATATGAGGATATGCCTCACAAGTTATAAGATGAAAATCTCATGCCCCTTGCTTACGAGTACCGTTCCTCATGCTACTCAACTTTAGTCACAGGTAAGGTCTTGTCATTGTAAGTACATGTGTATCATAGAGAACCGCCAACGGGGTACCCCTTGCCCGATGATACGGAAGATTCCCCATATCAAAATGACAAGGCAAGCAGACAATGAGCATCTCAGCGATCCTTTTATTTCCTATTTGCATAGGCTTATCTTTTTTCCTATTTGCATAGGGTTTTTTTCTTTTTTTATTGAGGATGCTTCACAGATTGCTCGCTATGGTTACGCTACAGGTTTCCACCATGATTAGGCATGGCTTAGACCAGCCGCCCATGCGTTTCTCTAACACATATACGAACTCCATGAGCCTTACAAGCTCTCCTTTCATTTCACACTACCGGGATCCATAAACAAAAGAACATGATATCAACTAAATAAAGTGTAATGTTGAAAGTGTTCCCTATGATAACATGGTTCTGCTAATTCACAACTTACAAAACGCAAGCATATACGCAACATAGATGGGCACAATGGTTCAAGTTTATTAAGTGCAATAAAAGTAAAGTGTGCCATCAAGTTCGTGAGAGCTTTAATCACTAATTTCCACATAACAAGTTTAATTTGGAAGGTAGATAAAAATATGAATATACTTGGAATAGCAATAATGCTAATAGGTAGGTATGGTGGACTATTTGGAATAACTAGGTTTTATTTGGAGTTGGATGCATGAGTGGAACTCATACTTGGTACATGTGGAGGCTAGCAAAAGACTGGGAGCGACCAACTAAGAGAGCAATAATGGCCATAATCATGCAAAGCGACAAAACATATTAAAGCATGAAGTGATATTACAAGTCGAAAACTAAATGATCATAGAGGCTATGGTGACTTGGTATAGTATTAACATGGTGTGAGCATGCGCCAAGTCAACCCAAATAAAGCATCAAAGGAGAATACCGCAATATTATGCTTGTGTATGCTAAAACAACACATGATTCTTTCAATGCACATTAAGCAATCTCAATTGTTTGGAACAATTCATGCTACAGCAATAATCACTAAGCATAAAGTCAAAGCAATATCAAACATGACATGATGAAGTCTAGGCCAAAGTCAAAACAAGCTTCCTTTTGTACCACTATAAGTATGAAATTTCCTACTCTTTTCCAACACCAATCGAAAACTAAAGCTAAACACAGTGCTAGCAAAGGAGAACACTCACAGAACAATAAGAGTGGAAACTAGAGTGTTCTAGGCAATGAATAACGGGGTGTGTCTCTCTCCAAAAGAAGTGTGTTGGGATCCAACCAACTTATTTAAGCAAACCAAACAAAAGAAAACTAAAAACAAAAATGAAGACGCTCCAAAAACAACACAATTGTGCATAAAATAAAAAATGAAGTGTTTTGGGAGAAAACCTGAGATTATTGATGAAGAAGGGGATGCCTTGGTCATCCCTAAGCTTTGACGCTTGTACTTCTTGAATATTTCTTGGGGTGACATGGGCGGCATCCCCAAGCTTGAGCTTTTGTCCATACTTCATCTCATCACATTATTTTTCCCTACACTTGAAAAATTCCTTCATACAAAACTTCACACAATCTTCATTAGCAACATTAGTGTATTTAAGATAATAAGTCTTTGGGTTTAGTTTCAACATAAGTAAAACTTCCATTAAAACTCAAGCTACTGTAGCAATTCCTTCTAAAAGCTCAAGTGATCAAAGAGAACTCAAAGAGAAAGAGATTAAGAGGCAAATGCAAATAATGGCAGAAATCTGTCAAAACAGACCAGCAGGTAAAAACCGATTTTTTCGAAGACCTTCTGTTGCTCAATTCGAAAAGTGATAAACTAACGAATGTTATATAATAACCTGGGGCAGAATCACAAAAAATTACAGCTCAATCCGACGTGCATATATTTTTCACAAATTTTTACAGTGAAGCACAAAAATCTGTTTCAGGACAGCAACTTTTCCAAATCTTACTTCTCTCTCATTAGAGGTTATTCTTGGCACAAAAATCACACAAAAAGGATAAGGAGGGGTTATTACTGAAGCAATAACTTCCAAGACTCAACAAAACAAAAATAAACTGAAAACAAAAATATATTGGGTTGTCTCCCAAAAAGCTCTTTCTTTATAGCCATTAAGATAGACATGATAAATTTCAATGATGCTCACATAAGGTTACGAATTGAAGTAAAAGAGAGCATCAAGAGGCAAATATAGAACAAATTTAAGTCTAACCCACTTCCTATGGAAAATAATCTTGTAAAGAAACAAGTCATGAAAGCACAAAGCAATAAGCATAGGAAAGCAAAATAAGTGCAACTTCAAAATTTTCAACATAAAGAGGGGAAACTTAATATTGTTGTGATACATAAAACTATGTTTTCCTCTCTTATAATAACTTTCAGTAGCATCATGAATAAAATTAACAATATAACTATCACATAAAACATTCTTATCATGATCCACATGCATAAAATAATTAATACTCTCCACATAAACACAGTCATTCTTATTAATCGTAGTAGGAGCAAATTCAACAAAATAGCTATCATTATTATTCTCATAACCATAATCATCAAATATAGGAGGCATATTATAATCATAATTAATTTTCTCCTCAATAGTAGGTGGACTAAAAATATCATATTCATCATTGTAATCATCATATATTGGAGGTATAGTATCATCAGAGTAAATTTTCTCCTCCGTGCTTGGGGACTAAAAAGATCATTTTCATAAAAACTAGCTTCCCCAAACTTAGACGTTTCCATAACATTAGTAACAAAGGTGTTCAGAAAATTCATACTAATAACATTGCTATTAGCATATAAAGAAAGTTCCATGGATTTTTTAATTTTCTTTTCAAACCATTTATGTTCTACCTTAGGAAAAATTCTAAAAAGCTCTCTTATTTTGTTGTTGTTTTCCATTAAGCCTAACTAGTGAAAATAAAAACAAGAAACAAAAAGATATAATTGCAGAATCTAAAGGAAATAACTTCGAGGACTCACACACCAGCCGCAGTACTAGAAGATAGCTTCATAGCCAGAGGATGTGAGTACCTTTTACCTTACCTCCCCGGCAACGGCGCCAGAAAATAGCTTGATGTCTACGCACGCTTCTATTCTTGTAGACAGTGTTGGGCCTCCAAGTGCAGAGGTTTGTAGAACAGCAGCACGTTTTCCCTTAAGTGGATCACCCAAGGTTTATCGAACTCAGTGAGGAAGTGATCAAAGGTATCCCTCTCAAGCAACCCTGCAATCAAGATACAAGAAGTCTCTTGTGTCCCCAACACACCCAATACACTTGTCAGGTGTATAGGTGAACTAGTTTGGCGAAGAGATGGTGAAATACAAGTAATATGGATGATTATAAGTGGTAATTGCAATCTGAAATAAGAGTGACAGCAAGCAAACATGTAACAGGACTGATTGTAAACGGTGTTTCAATGCTTAGAAACAAGGCCTAGGTATCATACTTTCACTAGTGGACACTCTCATATAAATATTTCTCTTCATTATTCTACCCTAAACTACTCTCCGGTTGGACGAGGTGGGGCTATAACATCACACCTTAAAGTTCGCATTCCCCATCTAGATAACCCCTCACTGTCACCTTGAGCACTAGATGGTTCTAACAAACACCACAATCTCATAGAGACATCCAACTCAAATTATACTCATGATAAGTATTTATGTAATCTTAGCCAAAGTGCCACACGGTGTGCACACTGTCAAGTTCACACACGTGGGGATAAGCAGAGATTAACTAAAGCACTTGAGTAGCAGAATAGATCTATATTACAAAGCTCATGATCTCAATAAGATCACGCATAGAGAGAGGGATGAACACATAGCTACTTGTAGAGCCCTTAGCCTCGAGAGAGAACTACTCCCTACTCATCATAGGAGTCAGCAACGGCGATGAAGATGGCGGTGGAGTCGATGGAGATGGATCCGGGGGCACTTCCCCATCCCGGCAGGGTGCCGGAACAAATACTTTTGTCCCCTAAATCTCCTCTTCGGTGGCAGCGGTGCTGCGGAACTTTTCTTGGGATTCTGATCTGGTCCTTAGGGTTTTCGTCCCGGGAGGCTTTTATAGGCGAAAGGGCAAGGTCGGTGGGCGCCCGAGGAGGCCACACCACCCCCTGGAGCGGTCTGGCCTGGCCCGCGCCACCAGGTGGTGTGGTCCCCTCGTGGCCCCTCTCTATCTCGTCTTCTGGCTCCGTGAGTCTTCTGGTAAAATAGGAACTTTGGATTTTGTCCCGTCCAATTCCGAGAATATTTATTTACGAGTTTTTCTGAAACCAAAAACAGCAAAAAATAGGCAACTGGCACTGTGGCATCTTGTTAATAGGTTAGTTCCAGAAAATGTATAAAAATACCTCAAAGTATGAACAAAACATAAGAAAGTAGATACTAAACAAGCATGAAACATCAAAAATTATAGATACGTTTATGACGTATCAATGGGCAACATCTTGGTAGCTCCTGAAGCAATTCTTGAAATAAAATTGGTCCCAAGAGTTCGAGACATTAGTAGTCTAGTAATACACTGTTTGGTCAAATGGGTAAACCTCCCTGAAGAAAACGCCACTTGGGTATACTCTGGCTTCATACAGAAAACATTCCCAATGTTCCAGCCTTGAGGACAAGTCTGCTCTTAAGAGCATCTCCACTCGAGGCCCATAAAGACCCCCTCCCAAACGATATATAGGGGTGCCAACACAAAAAAACGGCACCCAACAGTCTCCCCCATTTTAATTTTTTGTCCGACGCGATCGTTTTATACATCCAGCATCCCCAGGCCACCCCCTGGCCAAAGGGAGTCAATCGGGGGCACCGGCTAACTCCCACCCTATCTAAAATCACGCCACGTGTCTAGGGGGACCAACTTCCCACACGTTTCTCTCTCCCCACCTCTCCTTTCTCTCTTCCCTGCCTCGCCCAACTACCTCCCACCGCCGCCCACACCTCCTGCGCCACCTCATCACCTCGCCACGCCGCCCCGGTGCTCGTGACCGTGCTCGTGCTTGTAGCCGCCCGGCCTCGCCACGACGCCTCGATGTCGCGCCCCACCGCCTGGTGCACTACCTCCTCCGCATCCTCCACCTGCACGCGCCCCGACGCTAGTGCTTGTTCTCCTCGCCTATGCCGGTCGTGCAGGGGCTCGCAGTCGATGTGCTCGATGACGTCTCTGTCTTCTCTGCGATGGAGGAAGAAGACTCGCATTGAGCAGCGTCCATGGCGGTCGTACCAGAGTGGTGTCTGTGGCGGTAGAGGCTGGTCGAGGGAGCGCGTCTGTGAGGTGCGGGACTCCTCCGCCTGTGCGCGCTCGTGCTCGTTGCGCGCATGGCCTCGCCACGACGCATCTGGCCTCGACGCCGTGACCCACGGCCTTGCGCGCGCTGCCTTCTCTTCCTCTGCCTCCTGTGTGCGTGTTGCGGCACGGTGCCAGTGCTCGTCGCGGCCCAGCCTCGCCACGACGCCTCTGTCCTCGACGTCGCGCCCCACCGCCTCGACGCCTTTGGCCTAACGCCACGCCCTACCGCCTCCCTGCACTGCCTCTCACCGCTGGCGCGTGCTGTGCTCTGGCCGCGCGCACCGATAGCAGCAACATCAGCATGCAACATCCTTGCGAGCAACAACAGTGCGTTGTCTTGCCCCTCGCCCTCTGTCCGCCGCCCGCAAGGTGTTTGTGAAAATGACAAAGTTAATGAGATTTTGGTATGGGTGTACGACTGGGTAGCTTCCATCCCCTAAATTTAGAAGTTGTCCCCCCCCCTACGGGAAAAAATTGCTCTCACCGGACCTCGTATGGGGGGACGAGTGGAGATGCTCTAAGACAAGGGAGTTGTCAGGAACCTGATCTTCACTTCCCATCGATTGGCGTCAAGACACTCAATCGAAGATCATCGATCCTTCATCCGTCGGCTGGCACAGCTCCAACTATGACCATGTCCTTTACAGTTGTCCCATTTTTCTTACCTACTCACTTGTTTGTCTCATTCCACTCTGTAATATAAAGATCGGATTGCTCTAGGGTTGGGCAGCTAGATTTGCTTTGGGTTAAACCCTAGCCACCTCTTACGAGGTCTGGCATTATGTTCTTCTTGTAATCGACTCCGAAGATTATTACTCTCTGAAGTTAGTAGCAATTCCAGTGAATTTCCCTGAATTTCATTCTTGGCATCTCTAAAGTGTAGTTTGGTGCTTTTCATAATTTGACGAAATTGGTGACTCGGATTTTTCTAGATTCTCGTGTAGTCACTTATTTTAGGAGGGAGTAGTACTCCCTCCGATCCAAAGGCAGAGCTGGGCACCAGGCAACACGGGCCACGGTCTGGGCGTGGAAAAAACGCCAGCCTATAACTTGGAGTCTGGCCTGGGGCGCAGCCCAGCCCAGCCCGGTTAGGCTTGCACATCGATGATCGATCCACGACCCAGGAGCCAAGACGCATGAGACGGGAGCGAAGAGAGCCAGGACGCCACGGGACGGGAGCGAAGTGAATAGCGAGCACAAACCCCGTCGCCCATTTTGCGGCTTCCGGCCTCCGCTCACCTCCCTCCTTCCGGCCTCCTCTCACCTCACGTCCCAGACTCCCGGCAGCGTTGTCGTGGCCAGCAGAGCTAGGTATTCCCCTCAAATCCCCCCTTCGTTTCTCTGGAGTAGATTTCCTCTTTCATTTACAAATCTTGATTTCCTCTTTCATTTACATTGTATAGATTTCCCCTTTAGCCTTTAGCTGATCTGCCCTAAGCTGTGAGACATTTTAGTAAATTTTGCTTCGATTTATATTTTATATTTTACAGGAAGACAAGATGAACAAAAGAAATACAATTGATAACTTTTTTCAAGTACAAACCACCGGATCCACAGAATTGGGTCCTTCAACTCGAGGAAGTGATAATATTCCCCGTGTTGCAGCTGAAGTTAGACCTGGTGATATTGAATCTGATCCGGGTTTGAGAAAACCAATTGAGAATTTGGATCCAGATATTAGAGATATTGCTAGAAGGGAGTACATTAGTAGAGGTCCATGCCAACCAACTAATCATACATATGAACGGAAATGGGTAGAAAATGGCTACTTCGGGATCGTGTGAATGGTTTATTATGAGTTTCTCATGATCCTGTGTTGGCTGCTTCGGGACGGCTCAACTGACCACTAGAAAGCCTTGGAGACAGACTTTCTGAAAACCTGCCCCGCAGACAGCACCCTGGAATCCATCCTGCATGTCTCCTCTGCCCACGTACAGCAATGCCAATGTTTGTGTTCTCTAATCGGTGTACGTAGTAGTTCGTGTGACTGATGTCCACCGTAGATGACTTGACCATGCTGAGCATATAGGTAGCGTGCAGGGCAACACACAGAAGCTACACGTACCCGAGGAGGTGAGCAGAAGCCGAGCACCCGGCCACCCTCCATCAAGCCGCGCGCGCACGTAACGCTCCCTAGCAGGTCGCCGGCCGCCGTCCGCTGGACTCCCGAAAAATACATGTACCTGATGCGATCGAATCGATCCGATTACTCGTGGTCGTGGTAAGCTCACGGGTTCCATTTAATTCTGGGATTAATTCTCTTCGAGGCGCAAGGGACCATGCATATATCGATCGGCAATGGCATAGGCTAATTTGAGGATGCCGTCATAAAACTATGGATAGATCTTGCTTCTTGCGTAAGACTTTACTCTTTCCGCCGCTGGACGCCGGCGAGATGAGCTCGGCCGGCCCTAACCATGTTGCTCCCAGCAGGTACCCAAAAAAAAATTCTAGCCATGTGTGGCCGTGTTTGATGCATGGTTCCTGACGCGTCCCAGTTCGTCGCGCCATAGGCAGGAGGAGGGGGACAGTCACCGGTGGATCACGTACTCCAGGGAGTCCCTGCTCTCCGTTCGTCGCGCCGCTGCGTCGGAGGCCTGCCGTGGCAGCAAGCTACCCGCCGGCATCGACGCGTGCAAGAGCAAGGTCGGAGCGGCATTCATGTGGGAGGCGGAACCGCGAGGTATTACATCGAGTTCACCTGTTCTTTTCTTTTCTCTTCGCCTTTTGGGATCAGGCGATTCGAACAGTTCACCAATGTGACAGGGTCGGAGACGCCTCAGAACAGTGAAGGAAGCAAGTCGAAGCTATGCACCAGGTTTTTCAGGTGAATCTGGTATTCTCCAGAGCGTGTACTACCTGTTGCTCCACCCGAGCTGTACTTTCTTTATCCGAATGTGAACATTTTTTGGGGTTTACACCAAAAGAAGAAAATTGCTAATGTACCTGCAACTCGGTTGCAAAACTGAATCACTTTCACTCGTTTTCCTCACGGTGGATCCTACTTTTGTTGTCATGGTGCAGCAGCGCCGACTGCCGCTTCGGCGACGGCTGTCGTTTCCTGCATCACCTCCCCAGCGGCCACGACCAGGACGTTGCCGTCGCGAAGGAAATGAGCAGCCTGGGGCTAGGGCTAGGTGACCCAGCTCCAGCACGGGCACCCTGCGGGTCTACCGTTAAGACTCGCCTCTGCAAGAACCACGACACACCGGAGGGGTGCAAGTGGGGGGACAAGTGCCACTTCGCGCACGGCCAGGGGGAGCTCGGGAAGCCCATGGGGCCTGGGAGCAGCTTCAAGACCCGGCTGTGCGTGCGCTTCGTCACCGGCGGGTCGTGCACCTTCGGCCGCAGATGCCACTTCGCCCATGGTGAAGACGAGCTGCGCGGCTCGGACGCACCTCAGTAAGATCTTATCAAGCTACTCACCATCTCGCGTCAGTTCTTTAGAATGATGCCATGACAGAAATGTTCTGCGTAACCTTGCAAGTTCCCATCGATAACTTTTCAGTTCGCAAGGAGGTTTTACAAAAGATAAGTGGGGTCTCTTCCAGAATTATGGCTTATGAATAGTTTATCCAAAGCAGATTCTGCTACTACTAGAAACTGAAATTTCTTTTCCTGAAAAATCGTAGTACTATAGTTTACAAGTCTCATCCAAGAACTAGCACAAGCTGTGCTCAGCACACACCTAATGTTCTACAAGGGATAAGTTAATACGGTGAAATCTCTACATACAGATACAAGGTACTACTCCCTCCATTTCAAAATATAAGATGTTTTAGCTTTGTGATAGGAGTGTATCTAGACCTCTTTTAGTGTCTATTTTACTCCAAATCTAGATGAGCCTATACAGTAAAAGTGGACTAGATACACTCTTTCCGTAAAGCTAAAACATCTTATATTTTGAAACGGAGGGAGTAGGTGCTAAGCGAGGTCACTCCTGACCTCTAAAAAGACGCCTGCGTTTGGAGGTATTATCCCCCTCGGGTGTCTCGGCCACAACCATCTGCTCTTGCAGAACCAAACCTCGGTTCCGGCAAAGTTTCCTGATCGGTGTCCGTTGCGCACATGCCTCCAACTCTTCATTGCGCTCTTCATTATCTTCATCACAGGGACTGCTTTGGGTCCTGTGTGGCATCAGTTCTTCACCATCCACAACGAATTCTTTCATAAGCTAGAAACAGGTAAAAAAAGGAGGAGATTACGATCAGAATATCTGAAAGTAGAAAGTCAGTAACTCGTGCATCGTCTAAAGAATTTCGATCACGTATATTCCACAAGGGGGGCATTGGAAAGACAAAACGAGCCAATATAGGAGCAGAAAGATGCAAACAGAATCCATGAAATTTCTTCTCAACTCAGGATTAAGATGATTTCTATTGCTAACTAAATAAAGGATGACATGCTACTGGATCGAAGATGCTATTGTACCTTCCAATCTCTATAATCAAATCGGAAAACAAAATGGCTGTAGGAGACTTCTCCTGACGCTATTGCACTGGCAGCAGGTGCATTTCTTGGGTCTGTGCAAATCCAGCAGAATTATATTAGATACACAAGCATCTACGTAGTACTATTAAAGCACAAACGGAACCGTACGAGAAAATCCTTACAGACAATATGGTGACCGTTGTCATCAATGTTTATTGCCACCCTGCCATCTTTAACTAGGAAAGAAAGTGCAAAAACATTCTCAACCGTTTGGGCAAATGAATCTCTGTTTAAAACAAGGTTCTCCAGCCTTGCACTCTTCTTTTTCCTCAGGATGTCAAATACAACAGACACATTCCGGTCAGTGTCTGACTTTGCTACCTCTGAAGAATCAGCAAGCTGCATATTAAAGAGATGATATGAATCAATTATTTGAAGTGATGAATCAGTCAATAAGACTACCCGCAAAGAAAACAGTCAATAAGTGCAGTGACCATACATTTCTGACAAAAATCAACAATGATTATGGTAAGAAAATAGGTCTTGCTAGCAGTGCTGAAACTTCATGGCAGGCAACAGAAGATTGCAAGAATATGAATGGAACTGTCTCAGACATTTCTTTAAACAAAAGATGTTAGATCATTTTATGCACACACAATATTACTCCTAACAATCCAAAGCGTATAAATTTACTCAAAAGTCAATGGCTTCTGAATTTGACAATTTTATAAACAAAAATATGAACATCTACAATACCAATTCAATATCAATAGATCCAATCTAAAATATATTTTCAGAATATTTGGTCAAAACTTAGTAAGCTTTGACTTTTGACCAAATTTGTAGATGTTGTTTTTAGAACAGAGGAAGTAACTACTCCCACCGACCCATATTAGTTGACTTGGATTTGTCTAGATACATCCTTATGTAGACAAATCTGAGTCAACTAATATGGGTCGGAGGGAGTAATAAGATTGGTCACACATTAGACCGTCAACAACAAGAATGATGGCTAAGTGCCTAAGAGCGTGTGCAGCGTACATAAAATAAAATGAGGTGTCTAAGGATGACTTTTGAGTACTAGACATGGGTCTAAACACGGCGGAAGAGGTGTCTAGCAAAAAGATTCTTGAGGGTGAGTCTAGTACAAGACTCAAGGTCTAAGAAAGTGGATTGTTAGCTGGGCCCATGGTCAGCCTCTAATTTCTCTCTCTGGTAACAGTGCATGCATATAAAAAGGTGACAATTTCGTTCTTTAGCTTGTCAGTTGGCTGCTATAAAAAAAATTGCTCAGCTAGTACCAGCCCGGGACAACAGGCTTTTCTGACAGAATTTCTTAGGCCTATGTCCAAACGCTGGGCATGCTCTAAGTGACACACCTGCTACGAGCTACCTACCTCACAGTAGCACAGTGGAATGGACCATATGGCAAACAGAGGGGAAACAAACCATGTGATATGTAAAGATGGATGTTACTAATCTCTTAGCCCTCTATATCATCAGTACACAAAAGCATGTGGATACCTCTTCAGGACGAGTATTTTCAGTTGGTCTGGCAGTTTTTTTTCTACTAACCACCGAAATCTTGCGCTGCTTTACTTCTGTATCCATGGGTCCTATCCTGCAAAAGATTTAGAGCATGTATGGTTTAAGTCACTTACCAAGACACTAAGTAGGAAATGTGGAGAACTAATAAAAGACAAAAGAGCTTAATTACATTGTGCTGCATCCAGGCACAGCCCTGAAGATATGTGAAGCAGAAAGTCCAACATCAGCCCAGCACAATGAAACAGGCTCAGAATCAAGGCTAGCTTGCTGCCCAAATTTCGTCAGCAATGCTGTTACGAAATCAGAAGGTGTGATTCCTTCACTTGACTGGGACCTCACAGATTTTACTAATGTGGTTGTAATATCCAGCAGAGCTTCTGCATCAGCTATTTGTTCCCTCGGCTTCTGCACTGTAGTGTGAAAGGGCACCTCATTTTGTGTTTGTACATAGTATCAATACTTGAAAACTTTAAACAGAAAAATAGAGCAGAAAATAGAGATTTTGTTTTACAGCAAGGGCCTAGTTGCGTAGGAGGGGGATTGAGATTTTAGTTGGATTCAAATACTTCAGATTCATTCTAATCTAAAAGAATCTAAAAGCCCCCTTGATGCAGCCGGTCCTACGGACGCTTCTACATCTACACCAACAAGTCCCCCAAGTGGACCCATGACTCGTGCCCGAGCCAAACTCCTCCAAGCTAAGGTGAACTCGCTCCTCTCTTCGTGCCAATTCGATACCTCCTTGGATGGCGTGCTACTTCATACCACTACTTTGTGCATCATCAGGTACGAGCCCCCGCCGCGTCGACCCACGAGCCCTGAAGCTGCACCTGTCCTGAAGCTGCCTGAGCCGGAGTGTCCGCCCGAATCCAGCCGGAGTGTCCGGCTCCACCGGAGTGTCCGGCGCGACTCAGCCGGAGTGTCCGGCCTGCTTGAGCCCGGACCTGGCGTGGACATTCAGAAGGTCGAATCGGACACTGCCCGGAGTGTCCGGCCACCCCGGACTGTCCGGTCGATCCGACCCGGACTGTCCGGCCCAAACGATGGGCCTGCGAGCCTAGCTGGGCCCTATGGCCCATGTACCCCTCTACTTCGCCCAGAACTCTACTTTAATGCCTAAACTACTCCTGAACTTGTGGCTGGCCTATATATAGCCCCCACCTCTATTGTAAACCCTAGGCTTGATATTGGAATTAGTGGAAACCCCTTTGTGGATCTAACTAATTCTTGCCTCATGCTCCTTGACTAAGGAGCACCAATATCCCCAAACCTCGTTGGAGTTTGCATCGTGCCTCCGCGTTGTACAAGGCCTAGGCATCGGTGTCCCTTTGCCTAGACGTCAAGATCTCACCAAGTCTCCCCTCTCGCCGTGCCGGTTCGAGAGAGAGTCCTCCGCCCGACGCCGATCCTAGGGATTGCGCCGGACCGGTCACCGCCGGCGTGAGCTATTGGTGTTTATCGTGGTTTTGCGTGTGTGTGTTCATCGGGTTCTTCGTGTGTGTGTTCGTCGTGTTCATCCTTCCCTCCTTCCCCCGCACTCCACCCTCGATTTGAAAGGGAATCGTGAAAGATCGGGCCACCCTAGAGGATATTGGTATCAAGAGCTTCGTTGCTCACGATTTCCCCCACAAATTTTTCTTCTATTCACCAAAAAATTCGAAAATCCCCACAAAAAACAGCCTATATTTGCCTTTGGATCGATCTCTTGATTTGGAGTGTTATTTGTGGTTTTGATCCGACCAAACCTTATCTAAGGAGTTGGTCCAGCTTTATCCTGCGTTTCCCCAGCCTGATTTGGCGGCCATGGATTTGAGGCCCGGCGAGGATTTCCGCTCAAGAACACGAGCAGGAAACCCGCGCCGGAGTGTCCGGCTCATACCGACCGAGTGTCGGCCCGGACCGAGTGTCCGGCGAAACAGACCGGAGTGTCCGGCAGACAGGAGTGTCGGTATGCGCGGTTTTGACAGTTTTGCCTCATGTTTCGCATTGGCTAATCTCCTTTGTTTGCTCGTGTCCCGTGTGCGTGTCAGTAACTACCAGCAAGCTTCCGCATCATCAACTTCCGCGCTCATCGACACCACGGACCACGAACATCATCCCGCACCACCGACGCCAAGTTCATCATCAAAGAAGGTATAACTTGCGTCACCTTGTTAACCCCCATCTTCCTTTGTGTGTACCTACCCCATGAGTGGCTCATCTTGTGTTTGCTTGAGCCTTGTGCATTTGTCCTTGGATAGTGAGAGTGCAAGAGCAATAGCAAGTGTGACTAGGTAGCACCAAGAGAAAGCAAAAAAAAAAGATACAAAGAAAAAGCAAAAGAAAAATAGTCTCCCATTGCCAAAAAGAGTCTCAAAGCTTGTAAGCAAGAGAGAAAGAAGAGCGCCCAAGGCAAGTGCACAAATCCATTGCTCACTTTTCCTCTTTGCAAACAAGCCACGGTCTCTCCTTGCATTGGCACGACAACAAGCTTAGTCTTCGTTAGGACATTTGGTTTGCTCATTTTTCATAGTCGTGTCAATCCCAACTTTCTCCACGTGTGTGTACATAGTCGTAGGTTCCCGTCACCCTTTTGAGTTGTTGACCTTCACCTTTGACTTGAGTTTTGTTGGATTTTTACCACTTTTGACTATCCCTTTTCTTTTGGTTGGTTCTTTGGCTTTCCACAATACTAACCTACCACCAACAAGCTTTTGAGAGTTAGTTCTTTCTTTAGTGTGAGTTTTCTTTGCAATTCCACTTTACACGCTAATAGCTCTCACTTGTGGTTTCTAGTTTGGTGCAATCCCCAAGGTGAGGTACAAGGCTAACACCACCATATTCCACTTCCATATATAATACTTGTGTGTTTTGCATGATGGATAAGCACGGTGAGACGAGCCAACCACCCCCCAAGAAGAAGATCAAGGTCCATACATGACGCGTGCAAGTCACTTCATCGTCTGCCAAGAGTTCCGTGAACGTTGCCAAGCACTTGAGACGCGACAAGATGAACAATTTGGCGAAACGCAAGCCGAGTTCAAGAACATCGACAACCGCTTCGACGGCCTCGAACGACAAATGCATGCAATGCATCACAACTTCGGCCACCAAAATGAAGCGCTTCAACGCTCTGTCGCTGAAACAAATGACAATCTTCGACGCCTCATCGATGGCATGGCAAGACCACGTTCACGCGCATCAAGCTCGGCAAGTTCTTCGCATCGTCATGCACCACTTCCACAAGATCTACATCAAAGTGCTCAAAGACGCAATGATGCCCCCGTGGTTGAAGATGGAATCTCTTCGGACTATGTACCTTCCCCACGGCATGCCGCAACGTCAAGCTATGACGGTGACCTCTCTTCAAGGCCACGAGCAAGGCAAGAAGCACACCGTCATCACGCAAGGGCACTAGTGATTCAACAAGAGCAACCACAAGAGGAACCGCAAGCGCAACCGCAAGTCTACCACCATCGACCGCGACACATTCTTGACACAACAAGTGATGGCTCCAACTTGGAGAATCAAGCTTGTCATCGACGTGAAGCTCTCCAAGATCCTCCTCCTCGTCATCAACGTCATGAACGTCAACAACGACACCATGGTCATCACGAGGCGCCTCCTCCACATCAACAAAACTTGGAGCGTCAAGTGATACAAGTTGAGCGACGCCAACCACGTCAAGAGGCTCATGACCATGTTCTTCACCGTGAGGCCCAGGTGCCTAACCAACATCACCAACCAAGGAACGAGCCTCGTCTTCGTCATCAACCGCGTCAAGAGGCTCCACACCTTCGCCACCATGAGGCCCAAGCGCCTCAACCACGTCAACAACCGCGCCAAGAGCAAGAGCAAGCTCTTCAACAACAATATCAAGAGCAAGCTCCGCAACAAGGACGCGAGAACCAAGTTCCACCTTCCCAACTACAAGATCA
Source organism: Avena insularis (assembly GCA_023614405.1). Lineage (NCBI taxonomy): Eukaryota > Viridiplantae > Streptophyta > Magnoliopsida > Poales > Poaceae > Avena > Avena insularis. The sequence continues at coordinate 207,536,680 of CM042694.1, forward strand.
TCAACAAGGTCACCAAGCTCGTCGCAATGACCGCAACGATGAAGAAACTTTTGGCAAGCTCAAGTTCACAATGCCCAAGTTCACCGGATCCAATGACCCCGAAGAATACCTCTCGTGAGCACTCAAAGTCGACAAGATCTTCCGCATGCACAACTATAGCAACGAGAAGATGGTCGCCATGGCTTCGCTAGAGTTTGATGATTACGCCAACCTTTGGTGGGAACAAGTTCAAGTTGCTCATGATGCAAGACAAGAACCGCCAATCACAACTTGGCATGACATGAAGGCTCACATGAGATCCCGGTTCGTCCCCGCGCACTACACGAGTGACCTCTTCAACAACCTTCAAGCGCTTCGTCAAGGGAAAAAGACCGTGGAAGAGTACTTCAAGGAAATGAAACTCAACTTGATTCGCGCCAACATCGATGAGCGCACGGAGCAAACAATGGCACGTTTCCTTATTGGGTTGAACCACCCAATCAAGCGCATCGTCGAGTTCCAAACCTACAACAACATGGTTGAGCTTGTGCACATCGCAACAAAGGCTGAACGTCAAGTGCAAGAGGACATCAAGTACAACAAGCCCAAGACGTACTTCACCTACAAGCAAGCTTCAACCGCTACACCAACAACTTTCAATGGTAGCTCCTCAAGTACCTCCAAGACTTCCTTCAAGCCCACACTTCCTCAAGGAAAACTGCCCCCAAGTGGCAAGCAAGCAAAGAGTGATACACCTTTCAACGGTGAATGCTACAAGTGTGGAGGTAAAGGACACAAGTCGACCGAATGTGGAAACAAGAAAGTCTTGTTCATTCACGACAATGGTGATGAAGAGTACTTGAGTCAAGATGAGTTTGATGCCCGTGTCAAGGAAGCAATGGCAAGGCAACGAGTGGAAGATGATCAAGAACTCCTCATGTGTGAACATGACACAAGTCCATCGCTTGTAGTCACAAGGATCTTGACCACTCAAGCACAAGAGCATGAAGACCAACGCTCCAATATCTTCCAAACACGAGCCATCAATGGCAAATCTATCAAGGTGATCATTGACGAGGGAGTTGTCACAACCTTGCTAGCACCAAGTTGTGTGAGAAGCTCAACCTCACCCTCCATCCACACAAGCACCCTACCACGCAGTAATGGCTAAGTGACCAAGGGTCCGTGAAGATCAAGCATACCAGACGGTCTCCTTCGCCATTGGTCCTTACAAAGATACTTGGAGTGTGATGTGGTTCCTATGACGGTTGCCACATGCTTCTTGGTCGACCGTGGCAATTTGACAAGGCTGCTCAACATGACGGTCGCACCAACATCTACACCTTCAAATGGCTCAACAAAACATGTGTTTTGCAAACCGATGACTCCTAGCCAAATAATTATGACAATGCAAAGGCTTTAGCGAGGCGCAAAGCACAACACCTACTTGTGAGAAGAGCGTGAGAGAGAGAACCACCTCATAGTGAGTGAGAGCCACAAGCCAAATTCGAGTGGAAAAACTAAGAGTGTTCTCCTTGCCAAAAAAGTGAGATGAGAGATGTTCGAACAACCCATCCATCTTGCACTATGTCCTCCTTTGCAAAGGACTAGCACAAGGAACTAACGAATTAACCAATGTTCCTCCATCTTTGATGAGTGTTTTGCAGAATTCAAGGATGTGTTCTCAAGAGCTCCCACATGGACTACCTCCTCTTCGCGGAATCGAACATCGCATTGACCTCATCCCGTGCACCACTTCCAAACCGCTACCGCCATGCACGAACCGGAGGAGACAAAGGAGATTGAACGTCAAATCAACCAACTCGCTCCAAAGGTTTGATCCAAGTTAGCACTAGTCCAAGTGTCGTACCCGTGATTCTTGTTCCAAAGACGGATGATACGTTACGGTTATGCATGGACTGCCGTCCAATCAATGCTATCACCGTGCGTTATCGACATCCCATACTACGTCTCGATGACATGCTTGATGAGTTGTGTGGAGCCACTATTTTTTCGAAAATTGATCTTCTTAGTGGTTACCATCAAATACGCATGGCTGAAGGTGATGAGTGGAAAACCGCCTTCAAGACCAAACTTGGTCTCTATGAATGGTTGGTTATGCCCTTTGGTTTATCAAATGCCCCATCCACCTTCATGCGCCTTATGAATCACATCTTGCGTTCTCTCATTGGAAAAAGTGTTGTTGTCTATTTCGATGATATTCTTGTTTATAGCAAATCACTTGAGGACCATATAGCACATGTCAAGGAAGTTTTGCAAATTCTTCGACATGAAAAGCTTTATGCTAATCTTCCCAAGTGCACTTTTGCTAAAGACAAGTTGATTTTTCTTGGATTTGTCGTTTCTTCGAAGGGAATTGAAGTTGATGTTTCCAAGGTAAAGGACATACGAGATTGGCCCATACCAACAAATGTGAGTGAACTCCGAAGTTTTCATGGGTTGGCCGGTTTCTATCGTCGCTTTGTGAAAGACTTTTCAACCATTGCTTGTCCCCTTAATGAATTGACCAAAAAGAATGTCACCTTCGTGGGGCAAAGCACAACAAAAGCTTTTGATGAACTTAAAAGAGGCTCACCAAGCACCTCTTCTTGCTTTACCGGATTTCACAAAAACTTTTGAGATAGAGTGTGATGCTAGTGGTATTGGCATTGGAGGAGTCCTTATGCAAAACGGACGTCCTATAGCCTACCATAGCAAAAAACTTGATGGTGCTCGCCTTAACTATCCGATTTATGACAAAGAGCTTTTTGCCTTAGTTCATGTCCTTCAAGTTTGGCAACACTACCTTTGGCCTAAGGAATTTATCATACATTCCGACCACGAGTCGTTGAAATATCTCAAAGGACAAGCTAACTTGAGCAAGAGACATGCTAAGTGGGTTGAGTTCATGGAGTCTTTTCCGTACATTGTCAAGTATAAGAAGGGCAAAGATAATGTAGTTGCGGACGCATTGTCTCACAAACATACAAGCCTTCTTACGAGACTTGAAATCAACGTGTTGGGTCTTGAGGAAATAAAATCTTTGTATGCTTCCGACCCGTTCTTTGAACCAATTTTCGCAAAGTGCTCCAATGACAAGGGAGTTGATGATTTCTATTTGCATAAGGGCTTTCTTTTTAAACAAAACAAGCTATGCATTCCGAAGTCGTCGCTTCAACTTTTGCTTCTCCAAGAATCTCATGGTGGAGGCCTTATGGGTCACTTTGGTCGCGACAAGACATTGGACATGCTCTCCAACCACTACTTTTGGCCCAAGATGAAGCGTGACGTGGAGCGCTACGTTCAAAGATGCACGACATGTGTTCAAGCTAAGTCGCAAGCTAATCCCTATGGTCTTTATATGCCATTGCCTATTCCTCATACACCTTGGTCCGACATTAGCATGGATTTCGTGTTAGGATTGCCTAGATCTAAGCATGGTCATGATTCTATATTTGTTGTTGTGGATCGTTTTTCCAAGATGGCACACTTCATACCGTGCCATAAGACCGACGATGCTTCACATGTTGCAAATCTGTTTTTCAGGGAAATCGTCCGTCTTCACGGTGTGCCAAGGACAATCGTCTCCGACCGCGACGTCAAATTCATGAGCTACTTGTGGAAGACCCTCATAGCCAAGCTGATGGCCAAACCGAAGTTGTCAACCAAAGCCTCGTAACTCTCCTTCATGTGTTGATCAAGAAAAACCTGAAGGATTGGGAGGAATGCATTCCACATGCCGAGTTCGCCTACAATCGAGCCAAGCACTCAACAACCAAGATGAGTCCATTCATGATCGTCTATGGTTTCGAGCCCCTCACCGCGCTCGACAACCTACCACTACCTCTCCATGAGCGCACAAACATGGACGTCGAGAAGCGCGCACAAGCTATGAAGAAACAAGAGCAACTATCGAACAACAAGTCCTTCGCCAAGCTTCAAGGTTAAACAAGGACAAGAAGGAGATGATATTTGAAGAAGGTGACCTTGTGTGGATACACCTAAGCAAGGACCGCTTCCCCAAGGAACGTGACTCCAAGCTCAAGCCAAGAGGAGATGGTCCCTTCAAGGTCCTCAAACGAATCAACAACAACGCCTACATCATCGACATCCCGACCTCCAAGTACCTTGCAAGCAATACATTCAATGTCAAGGATCTCTCACCCTACCATGGAGATGTTCAAGATGATATCCATGAAGAGTCGAGGACGACTCTTTCCCAAGGGGGAGGCGATGCACGGCAAATTCTGGACGCTTCTACATCTACACCAACAAGTCCCCAAGTGGACCCATGACTCGTGCAGAGCCAAACTCCTCCAAGCTAAGGTGAACTCGCGCCTCTTCGTGCCAATTCGATACCTCCTTGGATGGCGTATACTTCATACCACTACTTTGTGCATCATCAGTCACGAGCCCCACGGCGTCGACCCATGAGCCTGAAAGCACTGTCTGGCTACTGGCCGGAGTGTCCGCTCGAATCAGACGGAGTGTCCGCTCCACCGGAGTGTCCGGCGACTCGGGAGTGTCCGCCCTTGAGTTGACTGGCGTGGACATTGAAGGTCGAATCGGACCTTGCCGGAGTCACACCTTGACCGTCCGTCGATCCGACCGACTGCCGTCGATAAACTGGGCTCATGAGCCTAGTTGGGCCCTATGGCCCATGTACCCTCTACTGCCGAACTCTACTTTAATGCCTAAACTACCTCGAACTTGTGGCTGGCCCATATATAGCCCGCCTCTATTGTAAACCCTAGGCTTGATAATGGAATTGGAAACCCCTTTGTGGATCTATCTAATTCTTGCCTCATGCTCCTTGACTAAGGAGCACCAATATCCCAAACCTCGTTGGAGTTTGCATCGTGCCTCCGTTGTACAAGGCCTAGGCATCGGTGTCCCTTTGCCAGACGTCAAGATCTCATGAGTCTCCTCTCGCCGTCTTAGGTTCGAGAGAGAGTCCTCACTTGACGCCGATCCTAGGGATTACCGGACCGTCACCCGCGTGAGCTATTGGTGTTTATCGTGGTTTTGCGTGTGTGTTCATCGGGTTCTTCGTGTGTGTGTTCGTCGTGTTCATCCTTTCCTCCTTCCCCCCGCACTCCACCCTCGATTTGAAAGGGAATCGTGAAAGATCTGGCCACCCTAGAGGTTTGCCCTCAACACCCCTCCTCAACATCCCTTCAGTTATCATTTTGATGTGCCATGGTGAGCTCAAGACATGCCAATACTCGCACAGTTTTGCATGGAAATGCAACCATGTAGACAAACAGCCAAGCACTGAGCAAACACGATCAACATGTGCTCCATATTAGCATGTGAGAACAATCTACAGTCTATTTGTGACACATACTGCACAGGCAACCACATTTTACAGCATGGTGCAGAAATACAGAATACTTCAAAAAACTCTAAAATAAAACAAGGCAGGACCTAAATATATGGAAAACGATCCAATCCATTCAGAGGATACGACACACGCGTCCTCCGGTTCTGCAGCGTGCCACGTGTCCTCACTCCTCACGACATGGAAAGAAACAGAGGCATCAACATGGGCCCAACCTTATCTCTCCAGAACCGTTCTCCACAAAAACCTTCCTCTGTTCTTCTCTATCTCTCTCGCGCACACCGCAAACCGCCTAGCCATGACTGCCTCCACCATACCTTCCCACCTACGCTTTTTTGCCGGTTGTTTATGCAGGGAGTATGCTCGCCACTGCAAACAAGCTCCTCCTCTGCTGCCAACTCGGGAAGCTGGGCAGCACCGCTTTCCTGCATCCCTAGTTCTCGTTTTGCTACGTCGTCGAGCTATGAGGGTGGAAGACTGAGTCGGCGGAGCTGCAAGGAGGAGGCCGTTGTGCTGCGAGCGGTGTGTGACGGAGCTGCCAAGGGAAGACGGTGGTGCTACGAGTGGTCTGCGGCGCAGCTGCCAGAGGAGGACGATGGTGCTACAAGCGGCGTGTAGCGGAGCTGTGAAGGAAGGCAAGTGGTGCTGCCAAGGGAGAGTGACCAACGGTGATGCTACCAGGGGAGGGGCGCAGAGCTGCAAGCGGCCAAGGGAGTTGCTACGAGCGACCACCGTTGATGCTACCAAGGGAGGGGCAGGAAGATCCAAGCGGCAAGGGGAGGTGCCATGAGCGACTAGCGGTGATGCTACCAAGGTAGGGGTGGGGAGCTGCAAGCGGACAGGGGAGGTTCTACCAAGGGAGGCTGACAGAGCTTCATGCTGTGAGGAGAGGTACTGCTAGCCAGAATCAGAATGCTGTAGCTGGCACTCGTCACCAGAGTTCTGGGCACGGTGGTGGTACGAGACTACAGAGGGTGGGGGATTTTCTGTGGCTGCGGGGGTAGATGGTGCGATGGAGAGACCAGTTGCTGCTGGGCGAGTGGCGCCCGCTGCTACTGCCAGGGACGGGGGCCTTCGTGGGCGAGCGATGCGCGTAGTCGCGAGGGGATATTTTCTTGTTTTGAGAAGTGGCAGGAAGAAGGAAGCCCACATGGAAGAGATGGTCATCCAGCAGCTGAGCGTCCTCCAATCGAACGGCTCCGGACCCAGGGGATGGGGGCGTCGTATTCCCCAGGGAACGCTCAGCACGGGCCTTAATATATTTGACGTGAAAATAAATGTATGCTCATGCTACACACTAGACAAGATACACTAAAAACTCTACGAGCAAATGTTTATGTAACTTGCTTGATAGTTTACTGCCAGTGATGTGCTGTGACGACGTTCACTCAACAATATGAAAGATAAAACTATGATAATTTCACGTAACATGAATATGTATGTTGATACCATATCTCCTGTCTGAGCCCCTGGACATGTTTGGTTTTCAGAAGAGTTGCCACTTTCATACAGTACCACGCACCATTTGAAGGAGGATCCAGACATTAATAATTATATAAGTACATCTGAATCAGTTAGAAACTCATTTTGTTTTACTTCTAGTAGATTACAACTTCTAACTGCAGCAGTTGATCCAGGCAGAGTAACAGGCCCAGCTGAAAGGGGCTGAAGGCAATTTTTTCTGATCCCAAACGAATCTACTACATGTCTGACAGGGGGGGAAAATCGCGTGTTGCAAGAGCGAGAGATGATGATTCGTGACCATACCGAGCTCGTGCAGGCTTTCCACCTGCGTGATGATGGAGGCGAACTTGTCTGAACCCTCCTTCGCCATGTCATCCTTCTCATCTGCGTCAAGCACACGCACACAAAAACAAGTCAGAATCACACCACATCCAGTCCCGAAGGGGAACCCCCAAACAAAATAAAGGGGGAACAGGAGGGGCGTACCGCTGATGAGGTTCTTCATGGCGAGGTACCGCGACCGGAGCAACCGCCGCTCCGCCAACCCCTGCGGCGGCGGGCGCCCGCCGCCATCGGCCCCGCCGCGGCCCTCCGCCCCAGCAGCCGCCCCCGACCCCGACGCCGCCATGGGGAACCGGCCGACCTAAACCCTAGGCCCCCAAATCAATCCGAACCCTAGGTACTGCGGCGCAGCTGAGAGAGACGGGGGAAGGGAAGCGCGCGTGGGGGGAATGGGAAATTTTCCCCGAATTTTTCGAGACGGGGAGAGAATAGGGCGGGGATTTGAAATCTCGCGTGTCGCGGGTAGGGTATGGTGGGGTGCGCAGGAAGGAAGTTTTTGCGGCTTCCTGTTGCGACGCCGCGGCGTGTTCCAGCCAGGGGCTGGAACGCGGGCGTTGAATGGGCCCGCTCTGCAGTGACAGGGCGAGAGTGCGACACCCTGAGACTCGATGGAGGTACGGCGGATTTTTTTTATTATTATTACAACTGGGACCAGACTGTCAATGAGTGCGCGAGGTTTGCTTCGTCGTTGGGTTGCACTCAGGAGGATGATTGTAGAATGGCAAGTGCTGACCGTCACCAGGGGTTGACACGCTGTAGGGAAACCTCTACAGCAATTTTGCTTTTCAAATAACTAGTTAGCATGCACATGCAACGCACGTCTGAATCAATGTTCTACATATATGTTCATCAATATAAAATAATTTGACAATATTTAAAAATATTGTAATTGATACTCTAGTTGAAACAAATAAATAAAGATTGTTATATAATCCAGCGTTGTTTGACGCACTTAAGTCTCATAAACTGACATGCTCTGAATCAATGTTATACATATATATTCATCAATATAAAATAATTTGACAACATTTAAAAATATTGTAATTGATACTCTAGTTGAAACAAATAAATAAAGATTGTTATATAATCCAGCATTGTTTGACGCACTTAAGTCTCATAAACTGACATGCTCCTATTTAATCAACAAGATAAATTAATAAAACATTATATGATTGGTTGAAAATAGTTAATAAAAAGCAACGAAAGGAATTTATGGTTGGGTTATTTAGAACTCGCCATAATGCTTACTACTTCCTCCGAGTACGTATTTTTTATAGATTCGAAAAAATTGTGTGTGTGCGTGTATAATTCAAGAATATTGCACAAACTTTATATTGCGAAATAAAAATAAATAAGAAGGCGCAAAATGCAGAAGCAACTGGACAACCATTTGGTTCACAATTTCAAAACATTCAACTGAAAAAATGGCGAACATTACGCTGATAAATTCTGCACACGATAACTGAAGAAGTTATAGCATCAAGTTACACAAATTTACATGATCAACTCCATCATCCTAAAACAGAAGTTGCTATCAATGATCAAAATATACATTTCATAATACCCAGCTCACACTATTAGCTAGAACAGACATTTTCATGCATGGACATATTATCATTCTACCTCATATTCACACTGATCAGAATATACAGTTCATAATACCCAGCTCACACTATTAGCTACAAAAGGCATTTTCATACATGGACATAAGGATATTATTTGATCTGTTATCATTCTACCTCATATTCGCACTGATCAGTACTAATATGCCAATAACATACAAAACATCACTCTACCAGCACACTTCACAATCAGTATTCATCGTCAGTATGATTTTAGTATCCACACTATTACTTTCACTGAAGCATTGATGCCAGAAACTTCCAGTGTCCTACGTTGTGATGTGTTGCCACCAAGGGTCACTGATGTTGGGATCGTATGTTCACATGCAACGTCTCCACTGGTACGTCCTCATTTAGGAAAAAGCTGCTGCTAGGAAACTACAAATGATAGCACATCTCCCTTTTCCATAAAAGAAGTCAATATTGTTCACAAAATAACATGAGAGGACAAAACACTTCACCTTGTTCTTCTTCACCGGTTGGTTATCAGTGACATCGACTAATACCAGAGAAATAAGTTAATGTCTATCTAATTATAGAAAGTGCTTCCATTAGGATATGTCTTGTAGTAAGTCTGGACAAGCAAATTGCCTTGAGAAATATGGAAACCTTGATATATAATGGCATAGAACGCATATACGTAAAACGATGCCTGGTAATACTTTTCTCCATTTATGATTTCTTTCCAATTTAATGTTTAGCAATAATGGATTTAGACTCCTCTCTATATACCATCGCTGAATCTACAAAAAAATATTGCATAGACAATTATACTTGTTTAAGTTCAAATTACAGAACAAACGGCCAAATAAGTAGCACCTAATTTTAGGAAACCCGCATACCAGCACAAACAAAGATATATGGTCCAAGAAACATAACAAATCAACATGGGATATGAGGCTTCCATCTGTGGGCACACTCTCTCTAGTTTGAATGAATACTTATATGCCCATTTGTTTTAAGCACTGTCTACAACAACACCTGCATATGTGAGAACAAACTCATATTTGAGCCACCTGAGGCTAACAACTAACACTTCTTTACTAACCAAATGCATGAAGCATACCTAGTCGGTCTTGCTTTTGCTTCACTCTAACATGCCACTTTAAGCCTTGCTTGTCTTTCACAAGGCCTCCACCTTCTTCCCATCCCTAACACACAAGAATAATACTAATCACTGTAAAATGGAACAATTTTAAATAGTACAACACCTATCTCAAGTGAGAATGACAGGAGAGTTACAGTTCAAAGAAGATCGACCTATCCAGGTAAGATTGAAAATAACTGGATAAATTCCAGGCTGCTTCTCACCACAAAGCCATGGTATACCAGTTGAGCTCCTCCATTGCTGGCACTTGCCGATCATTCACCGAATCAGTCACGGACCAGTCCTCACAGGTTTGGAATACACCTAAATGCTTCCACATTGTAATATCTACTTCTTAATTCAATCAGATCAAAATATATGTATTGAATCCATAAAAGAGCTGCCATGTTTCAATTCTACATGAGATAGAGCATATGATGAGATTAAAAATGTGGGATATAGATGACGTGGCTGCTAGGAACTCCAGAGTTAGAATGGTGAATGGTGGCGGGTCGTGGATTGCAGGATGTACCTTAGCGGGATGGCGGAGTGTTATGTCCAGGCATCACGACCTTCGGCGGTGGCAAGTGAACTACGGTGAGCGATGCGCTTGTTCAAGGAGAGCAGGCGGTCTGCAACGGCGAGGCGAGGATAAGTTTGCTTTCGAACATAAAAAATGGAGAATTGTATTTGTTAACAATGCTTTAAAGCATCTTACAGTAGAAGGCGTACTTTGAGTTCCACAAGAGTGTTAAACTAATAATAATTGGTTCCAATAAAATCAAAGTGCCTAGAAACTAAAGAAGTATCCATAACAAGGAAATAAGATGTCCACATTTGTGGGTGAATTACATTACCTTTGGATCATGGGACCATCATCTGATGTACTCAATCTTGAATCAGGCCGATGTGGACATGACAAGTGAGTTGTCATAAAACTTTGCACCGAAAAGAATAGAAGTTGTTTAAATAAATAAAAATATGTTGTGAATCCAAAGGAGTGGCCATATATACTTGAACCACATTGAATCTTACGGAATAATAAGAACTAATACTTTCATACATTAATTTGAGTTTCACATCAGTGAGAAAATCCTTTAAAATTGCTCATAAGTGATAAGTAACACCTGTGCATATTTTGTAGGATCAAGTTCATTCAATTGTTGATCCTCTGAGGCAGATTCCAGTCTCTTTCTTAGCTGACTTATTATAAATATTGTAACACAAAACAAAGCCACATGACTATATGATTACAAACCGAATATTTCAATAGAGATCGTTGTGCAACAGAAACCCTGTCATTCATTTCCTATGTTCTAAATGAATGGAACTTATATACAGAGGTATATGACACAAGAACCTGTCAAGGACTTACGAATAGAAAGCATAATTTATCTTTTATGGGGAACATAAAGCAGAACTTTGATTGCATGGATAACATGATCTCCGGGTCCCAATTTTGCGTGGATAGACATGTCAAAATTCACATAATGTAAATTGCGATACTGCACTGTGAAAAGAAACGTAGTCGATCATGCACTCCATGGAATAATAGCACTGATCAAGCTAGGGCTACACACGCTAATAGATTCAGTCTTGAGTTGTCCAAAGGAAAACTACAGTACAACATTGTCATCCAAAAAAACAAAAGAGGCGCCTTCTCTAGGGTACCTGTGCGCGAGAGGCAGGAAGCTGGGAGCTTGTTCTAGAGACGGTGAGGTTGTAGAGCCGTTCCTGGCATTAGCATAGAGGCCGGTGGCGTGAGAGATAGACGACGCCTTGAAGGGGTGGGAACATGATTTAGGGCGTCCGACGGTCCTCCACAGTGGCTAGATCCGACAACGCCGCTCACTGCCCGTTGTTGCTCACCGCCCGTCGCTTGCCGCCTCCTTCTATGCCCGCCGATATCGTCCACCAGCATGGAAGAGAGGTTCAGAGGGAGAGTCGGGATAGATGTGGATGAGAGAAATCCCCGGTGGCTGGGTGTGGAGGGATTAGGGGGTGAAGGGATCGTGGGAGCAGGAAGAATCACATGGAGAGAGATGGGGAACTCCTTCCGATGGATTGTGGGATGCGAGATTCTGGGAAGATTGAGCGGAATTGACGCAAAAATCGGGACTACTTCCTACGGACGCGGGGTGGGGCGGGCGCGGGCATATTGGATATTTTCTCTATGGGATAAGTGCGTCCGACAAAATAAATTGCTAAGTGCACACGGATAACTAATTAGGCTACCTATAGCCGTTAGATTCTCTTTAGTTCGTCTAATCGTGTGATTATAGTCAGTTTGTGTATGTTGTGGGGTGCGTTTAGTGAAGTTCTAATTTGTTCCTTTATAAGTAGTAGAGATAAGAAGTCAAATTCATGTCCTTAAGTATTTAAATCTGGATGGTTGGCTTGTACATCCATTTTTCTTTCTTTATAGGGAGTACATCCATTTTCCTGACCAAATAAGATAGACTCACTTCTTTCGGCGTTCAACTTTTACGTACTATTTCCTTTTGGTTTTGTGTATAGCAAAAAAAATATGCTTCTACCAAAAAATGGTTCGCCCATAAAACAAAATAAAAGACTGACGTCATCGGGAGATGTCACCACAGACGTCGTGTCGCGGATAGGGTGGGGTGCGCAGGAAGGAAGTTTTGCGACTTCCTATTGCAGTGGCGGAGCTATGTATAGCTCAGGGGGGGCCACCGCCCCCCCCAAACTTTGTATATTCATTGAAGAAAATATTTTTTTAGAACTTAGATCAAAGAAAATACTCTAATTTGCCCCCCCCCAAATATTCATAGTTCAAATTTTGCCCCCCCCCCCCCCCCATAATTCTTGTGCTAGCTCCGCCACTGTCCTAGGGACGCCGCGGCATGTTAAAATTTCAGCCAAGGACTGGAACACGGGCGTTGAATGGGCCCACTCTGCAGTGACATGGCGAGGCTGTAAGACTAGATGGAGGCATGGCGTTTTTCTTTTCTTTTTTACAACCGGGACTGTCTTTTTTTATGCAGGGACCGGACATCCAATGAATTAGGTTAAGTTTTGTGATACTTGGACCACTATTATGATTTTAGGATCTTTCATACCAATAAAGTATTGATAAAATATGAGAAGAAAATTTTGATAGTATATTATAATAATTGGTTTGAACCAATAAGAGCTATAAAGAGTATTAACATGATACAATATTATTGGTGAAACAAAAAGAGAAAAAGTTGTGATACGATAGAAAAAGAAAAGATAAGAAAAGAGAGAGTACCAAGTTGACAAAAGATACTTAAACAATGATCATATTTCTTACTCAATCAAGTGCTCGTTATATGAACTGATGATTGTATAATATGTTTAGCATTTAAAACTTTATATAAATTATTATACAAAAGGTGTGGAGGCCTCTAAGTCATGTGATATGTGAGAGTGATACAACTCACGATGCGGTTCTATATCTGATATTATAATTTTTAAAATTATCTCATTTATTGTAATGGCTCATGCCTCATGAACATGATGACCTTATTCATAAGCCATTATCTTGCTCGGGGACGAGCAAGAATCTAACTTGGGGATGTTGATGAGTTCATTTTTGAAGCATATTTATATTGTGTTTTTGCATAAGTAGAGTTAAGATTTTTGTATTTTACAGTGTTTGTGTGCACCTTTTGTCCTTGTTTCAATAGGATCCTGAATTATTAAGTCCTTTGTGAATATATCAATTAAAACTGTCATGTTATGCAATAATATAATATTTCTAAGTAATAAAAGTCATTTAAATGATTTTCCACGCACATGGGAGAATAGAGGATGCGAGAGGAAACAACAGAGGGTTTAACGACATGTGGTATGGGCGAGGTCTGCCCGTACCACTAGGACGTCCGCCTCGTCACCATGCGAAGACGGATCTGACATCCGATATTCACAAAACTTCCAGCCTCGAAATACCAAGACATAGAGAGATCTGGAGGAGAGACTTGGAGAAGGACAAATCCTTACTGCTTCATGGATCATTGAAGGACAACACATCATCTCCTTCATCATCAGCTGTTGCATCTCCATCAACACCATTTACGCCAACTCTTATTCATTAGATATTGGTTTGTACAATTGTACTTGATTTACCATTGTACTTTCAATCTATCCATATGAATATGATGATGTTGTTAATTGCTTCCATATGTGAGTAGTTTCCCTTATTCCTGGGGAGATGGAGATACCCTAGTATTATTATAAAATGAAATAAAGATGATCTATAACTTTGATCTTTGATCTATTGATCTATGATATTGTGTTAGATCTCTCTCTAGATGGTATGTGAAATCGACCATATAGTATTTGTCTTTGGGACTAGAGAGAGGGAAATATCTTGGACGTGTATGGGAGTATGCCCGGTGCTACTTTGTGGCTGTAAGCATCGGCTTATAACCAATACGGTCAAACGGGGAATTAAGGGAGATTTACTAAGCTTATACGATATCGATGGAAAAACCCTTAATTATGGTGGTCTGTAGAAGTGATTTGCTCGCAGGCATCACAGTGGTTATCTAGAGATGATGTCAAAACTTGACTTGTAGAAGCGGCTGCTCGCGGCTGACATATATATTTTTCAGAATAAAAGCAACCTTTAAAGCAATGTTAACAAAAACCTTCATAGTCTATGATCTATGGTCTGTGGCTATAGATAGTGTATCAAACAGTCATTTTAATAAACTTGTTGAGTACGCCCGTACTCAATCGTACATTCTTAAGCCTTGGTAGATCTCAGAACAATCAACAACGTCTTCGGAAGGTGAGCTCCTTTGAGAAATTGAAGATATCCGCTGGAATAGATGGAGTTGACCGCTACATCAGCGGCTATGAATGTGAAGCTAAAGATTAGACAACGAATAAATCCATAAATGCTAGAACCTACTTCTGTAGAGCATAGCTATAGCAGCAATCGCAAGCTAAATAGATATTATTAGTAGGCTTAATCATAGAATCGTCTGCAAGTTGCTATTTCTAGTTTTCTTTTGTAAAGACACTTTCCTCGCTGTATCGAGAAGGTTCTCTTGTGTCTTGAACTTGCGATGTTTCAGTTACAACGCTCCGAGGGATATAATACTGGTGGAATATTATTTTATTGGTGTTATATGTCAACGACTTGCATACTACACCCTGCAGTGTTATGTTAGGTCACCGCAGAGCACATTATAGAGTTTACGGTCTGCTGGAAATTTTAGTGGAAAAACCGGGTGTAGGAGAAGCTCGGTTGTGTGGCGCATGCAAGCGTAGAAAGAATCTCAAAGACATTATTTTTTGTAAATGTAGGGACTTGTGTTTTGCAGATTTTTGTGCAGATGGGTCGCCTACACGTGGTTAACAACGGGATGTGCCAAATGGGGCAGTCACATGCATAGGGAAGTGCCAAGAGCGTTGCGTCCCCTTCCCTCTCGTAGCCTAGCGCACGTGTAGTGTACCCCCGTGCCGTTTCGTGACCACCTGAACCTGGATCTGTACGTACGTTTTGGCAAACACTTGGTATGTATCCACACACTGTCACACAACATCTCCGCGCCTCACACATAAACGCACATGAAGCACGACGCGCCGGCCTGAAGCACCCACGGCCACGGAATGTTCCTATAACTAGCGCCATACACTCAGAGAGATAGACGCAGCCTGGCCTGGACTGGACGCAGAGAGGAACGAACGCACGTATTAGTGGCCGAAGCACGATCTATAGCAGCTCGCTCGGCCGGCCATGATCCATCTGAAGCAGCCTCTGGTGCTCTCGGCGCAGAGCGGCAATGTCGCCTCGCCTCTTTTCGCTACCGCGGCGGCAGCGGGCAGCCAGCAGAGGCGAGCACCCGGACCCAGAGCTGGCGGCCGGGTCAGGACGCGCCGGATTAGCTGCGTGTCGACCGAGGATGCCGTCGGCGCGTCGACCACGTCCGTGACGACCAAGGAGAGGAACCTCACGGTGACGGCCACCGTGACCGCGCAGGCGGCGCGGACGTCCGTGTACGTTTCCCGCGGCCTCGACGACCTCGGGGACCTCTTCGGCAAGACGCTGCTCCTGGAGTTCGTCAGCTCCGAGCTCGACCCCAGTGAGTTCCTCTATCTGGTTTGGGGCTGGATGATTCCGTTTGTTTTCACGTGACGTGACTCATTGTAAAAGTGCCGTTTCTTTTCTTTGCGACGAGAAGCGACGGGAAGGGAGAGGGAGAGAGTGAAGGGGTTCGCGCACATGACGCTGGAAGAAGGGAAGTACGAGGCCAAGATGTCGGTGCCGGCGTCGTTCGGGCCGGTGGGCGCGGTGCTGGTGGAGAACGAGCACCACAGGGAGATGTTCATCAAGGACATCGAGCTCGTCACCGGCGGCGACGAGAGCACCGCTGTCAGATTCGACGTCGCCTCCTGGGTGCACTCCAAGTTCGACAACCCCGAACCGCGCGTATTCTTCGCAGTCAGGGTAATGAATCGAATCGAACCTCTGCCATGCATGACACTCTCCGTGCATGCACGCGCGCGCGGAGGAATTAATTGATTAACAACCATGCGTGGTGTTGCAGTCGTACCTTCCGTCGCAGACGCCTCCGGGGATCGAGGCGCTGAGGAAGAAGGAGCTGGAGACGCTGCGTGGCGACGGGCAAGGCGAGCGCAAGGTCCACGAGCGCGTCTATGACTACGACACCTACAACGACCTCGGCGACCCTGACGTGAACGTCCAGCACAGACGCCCCGTGCTCGGCGGCAAGGAGCGCCCCTACCCTCGCCGATGCCGCACCGGTCGCCCCAGGACCACCTTCGGTGCGCACATCATGCATAATCCATCATCAATCTGGCAGATATATATCACTAGTCGACTGAATCGATCAATAATAAATTACTAATAACTGACGAAAAATAAACCGCGCGCAGACCCGGAGACGGAGAAGAGGAGCTCGTCGGTGTACGTGCCGCGCGACGAGCAGTTCTCGGGCATCAAAGGGCTGACATTCAGCGCGACGACGCTGCGGTCGGGATTGCATGCCGTCCTGCCGGCGCTGGCTCCGCTGCTCAACAACTCGGAGCACTTCCCCCACTTCCCGTCCATCGACGCCCTATACGACGATGGGATCCCACTCCCCGTCGACGGCAGCGCCTCCTTCAACATCGTCAGCGACGTCATCCCCCGAGTCGTCAAGATGGTCGAGAACACCACCGAACACGTCCTCCGCTTCGAGGTTCCCCACATGGTCGAGAGTGAGCAACCGCCGTCCGCCGCCGCCGCCTACTTGAGCACATGACACCACCATTTGCTGACCATCATCCATATGGTTTTGCAGGGGACAGGTTCTCGTGGTTCAGAGACGAGGAGTTCGCCAGGCAGACGCTCGCTGGGTGCAACCCTTTCTGCATCCGCCTCCTCACGGTAACTAATCAATCAGCAAAGGATGGATTCATTAATGCAAGTTACATTCACCCAAGTAGAAAAAGAATGCAATAAAAACATGCAGTAGAAACATATCAGACGTGGTGAAAAAATCGTTTCAAGGTAGTACTCTGCGGTGTACGGTCCCCTACCCCGCTTTTTGATAAACGAGAGAGCATGCATGGTGCAGGAATTCCCCATCGTGAGCAAGCTCGACCCTGCGGTGTACGGTCCGCCGGAGTCGGCGCTGACAAGGGAGCTCCTGGAGAAGATGATGAACGGCGTCATGACGGTGGACGAGGCGCTGGAGAGTAAGCGGCTGTTCACGCTGGACTACCACGACGCGTTCCTGCCGTACGTGCACAAGGTGCGCGAGCTGCCGGAAAGGACACTGTACGGGTCCCGCACCGTCTTCTTCCTCAGCGACGAGGGAACGCTGATGCCGCTGGCCATTGAGTTGACACGGCCGCAGTCACCGACCAAGCCGCAGTGGAAGCGGGCATTCACGAGCGGGAACGACGCCACCGAGTCGTGGCTGTGGAAGCTGGCCAAGGCGCACGTGCTCTCCCACGACACCGGCTACCACCAGCTCGTCAGCCACTGGCTGCGCACGCACGCCTGCGTCGAGCCGTACATCATCGCCACCAACCGGCAGCTCAGCCGGATGCACCCGTTGTACCGCCTCCTGCACCCGCACTTCCGCTACACCATGGAGATCAACGCGCTGGCCAGAGAGGCTCTCGTCAACGCCGACGGCATCATCGAGGACGCCTTCTGGCCGGGGAAGTACTCCATCGAGCTCAGCTCCGTCGTCTACGGCGCGACCTGGCAGTTCGACACGGAGGCGCTGCCGGAGGACCTCGTCGGCCGGGGACTCGCCATGCGCCGGGAGGATGGCGAGCTTGAGCTCACCATCAAGGACTACCCGTACGCCAACGACGGGCTTCAGATCTGGAACTGTATCAAGCAGTGGGCGACCGATTACATAAATTTCTACTATAAGTCTGATGAGGATGTCACGGGCGACGAGGAGCTTCAGGCATGGTGGGAGGAGGTGCGCACCAAGGGGCACGCGGACAAGAAGGACGAGCCGTGGTGGCCGGTGTGCGACTCCAGGGACAGCCTTATCCAGATCCTGAACATCATCATGTGGGTCACGTCCGGCCACCATGCCGCCGTCAATTTTGGGCAATACCATTACGCTGGGTACTTCCCCAACCGGCCCACTGTGATGCGGATGAATATCCCGGTGGAGGAGAACCGGGACGACGAGATGAAGAAGTTCATGGCCAGGCCGGAGGAGGTTCTGCTGCAGAGCCTCCCATCGCAAATGCAGGCCATCAAGGTGATGACGACGCTGGACATTCTCTCTGCACACTCGCCTGACGAGGAGTACATGGGAGAGTACGGCGAGCCTGCGTGGCTGGACGAGCCCATGGTGAAGGCGGCATTCGAGAAGTTCAGCGGCAGACTCAAGGAGGTGGAGGGAAGCATAGACGAGAAAAATAACAACCTAGAGAACAAGAACAGGTGTGGCGCTGGGATCGTGCCATACGAGCTGCTCAAACCATCTTCAGAGCCAGGGGTCACTGGGAGGGGCGTCCCATACAGCATCTCCATCTGATCCGGCTCCAGGATTAAATGATAGGATTGTATTTCTGCATGTAGGATTGGGAATAAGATGAACACCATGTACGCACCCATATTGCTCCCGTACAAAAAACGGGCCGGAAGAGGGTATCTACAACTAGTGTGTTTCCACTACTAGAATGTCATGGATCAATGCTAGTTAAGGTTATCTGAACTCGTGTGTTTTTGGATACTCCCTCCGGTTAAGACTAGATGAATTCGCATCTAGACAAGGTTAGGGTCATTAATATGAACCCAGGGAGTATTAGAATTTTTTGAACTCCATCGATCTCCATCTGACTCCGTACCTGACACATGCCGCATCTATTCATGTGTTTTGGCTACTCGTGTACCGTCATTCGATACTAATAGTACTATCGGATTTGCTAGTTCTCATACACCTGAGAACTTCTTATGTCTCAATCACCACTCTCGTCATTGGATTTACTTCGCGATTCGTGCAATATAGACGTTACACATGAGTTGAAAGTAGGTTGTAACTGAGAATTTAATAAGTTACAACTAGGTTCATGAGAATTGATACAAATTTTATAAGTAGCAACTAGGTTGCACATGAGAATTAGCATAAATAGTAAGATGATGTCAGCCGACCGGGACATAAGAAGTTCTCATACACCTGAAATCTAGGCACTCCCTAGTACTATATTGCGGTGATTCAACAGTTTTAGTACTATATAATTTTTATAGGTACCTCATGTTAATAAGAGATAAGCCTTCTAGAACATGTGTTGTAACAACTTGTAACAGGTTTCGGTGTGATCTAACACTGAAATTGAACATTTTCTTAATCTTCACGTTTTGTAACTAACGAATGATGTAATTGTTAGATTATTAGGCAATATTTCACAATTAATTTTAAAATATAATTTATGACTACAACATCTAAATCATGTGAAACTCTAACATAATAGATGTACTAATCAACATGAACAATAGCAATGCAAACTCTACAACACCCACAGTAAAAAACATATCAAAACACAACATATTTACTGATCGTTTGTAGATGGAGAAGCCGTTGGTGCAGAGGTTGCAAAGAACGATCGAAAAAGGTTGCATAGAAGAAGACGCATACATCATCCTGCTTGATGACGAAAAGCCTTATTCACCATCTCTCGTACAGGATCGCAAAGACGAGTGGTTCCGGAGACTCGCTCTCCCCTTCGCTGGTGCACGCATGTGCTCGGGATGGAGTAGCCTACGGTGGCTACGCAAACAGAGAGAAGGAAAAAAACCTAGATTGGTTTTAGTGTATATTGTGGTGGAGAGCACAACCGCTTATATATAACAACTCGGGAAACCCCGTAACACACACAGTGTAGTCTGATTCCATGTCGCAAACGTTCAGGTCGGTTACAATATCCCACGACCTAGGAGTGAACGGAACCGACTAGCTGTTGACACATCAGTACACCGATGCTCGGGATAGAGTAGTGTATGGAGCCAGCGCAAGTAGACAGGAGGCAAAAACCCTAGATTGGTTTTGGTGTATATTGTGGTGGAAGACGCGCATGTGCTTATATAGAGCAGCTCGGGAAAAACCTGTAAAGGACATAACGTGGGCCGAGTCCACGTCACACAAGTTCGGGTCGGTTATCGTAGCCCACGATCTGGGAGCGGGCATGTAGCACTACTATTCTCACTCACTTACAAAGTTGTGAAACCCTCCACCTTATAACGTGGTGTAACTCTCATCTAACTTTGCACGTGGGATAAACTTTAGCTTCCACTCCCCTTTTCACTCACATGTGAGATGCCACCAACATGGGTTGCATCACATATGGTCTTCCGCACACATGGGATTTAAGATTTAGGAAAAATCTGAAATCTCACATAGGCCAAGATATTGTCCCATTATCTCTAACAATCCCCACCATATCTCAAATGTCCATTTGAAAATCTGTCAATCCTACCTACTTATTTATATACTAGTGTTTCAATAGAGGTTGTTAAGGTGTACTTCCGTCTAGAGCCTTAAGCTACATCCATTCACACTTGAATAGTGGACTATGTGTTGAATTGCAAGCTTTGCATGAACTGATTTCGCTGAAATTCATAATGATTACTTGGATGCCAATAGCTTGCCCTGCGGGTGGGGCATATACGTCGTACTCCCTAGTCTCTTCATCAGTTTACTAGAGATCACCTAACAGGGACGGAGCCGAGATTTAAACATGAGGGGGGCGAAGATTTTTTTGGGACATGGATAATACATCATATATATCAAGTTAATATACCTGAATCAAAGCATATCAATAATTCAATATAAATGTTTGACTTTGGCACCACACAAAAAAACTATATTTTCTACTATTGGATTAAGTTTATGATGCAAGTGGCTTGTAAAAATATACATTTTGTTAGTTTTCTCCCAAAGTTAATAGGTGCATAAAAATTACAGAAACACATCCAAGTAGTAAACATATCCATTGTGATGTATGCAAGTAAAGAAAATAACCAGACTAATAAGTTGTAAATTTGCAGTCCATATGAGAGACGACAAAAAGGTACTAGTACTAGTCTGTGTATACTTACCTTCAGATTGATTTGAGTGTGTTGCTCGGTGGATTTGATGTTGTAACACCACAGTAGGAATTAACATAGGACTAAGAAAGCCGGCACCACGGCGGCATGTGGGCACCATGGCGGCAGCTGCGACTGGGTCATGGCGCGTGGAAGATAGCAATGGGCATTGATGGAGAAGTAGTTTGATCGGGAAAGAAGGCAGTCGCGTTAGTCTAGGATAACAGATCAATCAGCTACGCTATGTCCGACAAACTAACACACAGAAGCACGAGATTTTTCAGGGTTTTAACCCTTCACGGTGGCTTAATGTGCTGTTTTTTCTCAGTTGAATGCCTAGCTAGTTGCGGACATTAGACTTGGGCCTCTCAGACTAATTACACTATTAGATGAGGCAATTAGCAGTACATATGTTTATGGGGGCGATGGTTGGGGGATCTAGCCCCTTCTAGCCCCCTTGGCTCCATCCCTGTCACCTAAGTCTCATAGACTGCGATGTTTAACAGTCGGACTCATATAGATGTGTTCTTTCAAGAATGTTCTGTAGGACAACATCTTTGCTAGTTATAGCCAACATGAACACATTAAATCATGTTGCCAACCCGCCTTGTAGATTTTGACAGTTATGCATCTTCATATAGAGAGGATTACAGAATACTCTCCTCGGTCAAGCCACTACTTTGTTCTTCCCACGTTCTAATTCACAGGATCTCCGATCACAAAGGTTGGGTTACCATTATGGTGTAACATCTATGGGTATCAACCCATCTCCCTCGATGCACTTTCAATCACGTTTCGTGATAGTCCCTTTGTAAATGGATCTTCCTGTTTTTTGTTTGTTTGAATATATTATTACTCCGGTGTTCCGTAATTTCCTGACAGATTTCAAACGTCTCTTCAGGTGTCTTGATGACTCCGCGTTATCCTTAGAATTGTTCACTTTGACAATAACAGTTTGGTCATCACAATTCAAAAGGATGGTCAACATAGGATTTTCAACCACAGGAAAGTTCATCAAGAGCTCACGCAACCACTCTAACTCAATAGTGGTTGTGTCTAAAGCAGTAAGTTATGCTTCCAACATTGACCTCGTCAATATGGTCTCTCTACGAGACCTCCATGACACTACTCCACCTCCAAGGGTAAACACATACTCGCTTGTGGCATAAATTTTATAAACATCAAATATGCAGTTCGATATATCCTTCAAGCACAACATTGTGCCTTGAATAGTGAACCCCGTAGCTCATTGTACCACATAGATAGCGCATGACCCTTTTAGGTGCATCCCAATGATCAATACCCGGGTTAGACATGAGCCTAATCAACTTGCTCACATCAAAAGAGATATCGGGTCTTGCTAAGTACATGAGAGAACCAACAATTTATGAATATTTCAACTAATATGTTGGCCCTTTCGTATTCTTTTGTAATGTCACACTAGGATCATAAGGCATTGGAGAAGTCTTGCTATCAATAAATCCAAATCGGCTCAAGACCTCCTCAACATAATGATATTGCGTTAAAGTAATCTCATTCTCATTCTTAATAATCTTGATGTTTAGGATCACATTAGCTTCTCATAGATCTTTCATATAAAAAATGTTTGACAAGAAAGACTTGAGTCTGTTTATCACTTTCATGTTTGTACAAAAGATCATAATATCATTCACATACAAACATAATATAACACCTTTGATCCCACTATGGCGATAGTAAACACAGCTGTCAGCTCGCACATCTTTGTCTCTTCATCCTTTACCACTAACCCATCCGGATTATCCATATAGATTTCCTCTTCGAACTCTCCATTGATGAAAATTGTCTTCAGATCCATTTGATGAGCGAAAAGACCATAGGAGGAAGCCCAGGAAAGTAGTACTCGAATGGTGGTCAGTCTAGCGATAGGTGAATACGTGTCAAATTAATCTTTGCCTTTTTTCTGGGTGTAGCCCTTTGCTACAAGTCGTGCCTTGTACTTCTCAATAGTACCATCAGGCCTAAGCTTCCTCTTTAACACCCACTTATAGCCCACTGGTTCACAACCATATGGTCATTCTAATAATTCCCAAGTTCCATTAGAAAGACTCGAGTCCATCTCATTTTGGATAGCTTCTTTCCAATCATCTGCATTAGGAGATTCATATGCCTCAACAATGGTACGCAATGAAACCATTACCAAATGATTTTGCAATGTTTTGTCTCTTACTCCTCGTGGGAGGTTCATCATCATCCTTCTCGAGGACTTCCCCATGTGGTTGTTAGAAAATCTCAATAGATCCACTAGATTCGGGAAGTATTTTAGAAGAAATTCTAGTAGTGCTATGCATATGTTTCATAGGAAACATACTCTCAAAAATGTTGCACGAGATTGCATTATAGTATCAACATTCCTACTTGGTACCTCAAATTTAACCACTAAAAATCTATATCCAACACTCAGTGGAGCATATCCTAGAAAGATACAATCCACTGTCTTTGGGTCGAGCTTGTGTTTTTTGGGAATTAGTATGTTGACCTTCACCAAACACCCCAAAGTGTGCAAGTAATAAAGTGATGGTTTTCTCCTAGCCCACTCCTCATAAGTGGTCTTTTTTTATCTGTGTTAGGAACTCTACCCGGGACATGACATGAATTCACTAAATCCTCGCCCACCATGCCTTTGATAAACCAGAAGTGGCTAACATGGAATTCACCAAGTTAGTCAGCATGCGGTTTTTCCGCTCGACATTCCCTTTTGATTGGGGTGAGTAGAGAGGAGTCCTCTTATGAATAATACCGTGTTCCTCATAGAATTTTAGAAAAAATACTCACCACCACGATCTGTCCTAAGACGCTTAATCTTTATCTCTAGCTAATTTTCAACTTCATCCTTATAAATTTTAAAGTAGTCTAAAGCCTCATATTTAGTTTGCAACAAGTAAATATAGAAGAATTTAGTAGCATCATCAAGCAATGTCATGAAATATCTCTTTCCACCTTTTGTCAACACATCATTTATCTCGCATAGATCAGAATGTATGAGTTCTAGAGGTGCCAGGTTTCTCTCCTCGGCTGCCTTGTGAGGCTTTCGAGGTTGCTTTGTTGCACACAATTAAAGCACTTAGAACCTTTGACAATAGTGAAATTTAGAGTTAAACTCATAATGGATATTCGGGATACCAAACCAAAATTAATGTGACATAAACGAGAGTGCCAAACACTAGTATCATCATTAACACCTCCACAAAATATGATTCACGGATTTATTACAAAACTCTAAAAGAGAAAGTCATAATGAGCCTCCGGGACATGCTACATGTTCCTCAGTTACACGATCTTTTCCGAAGTGAACTTTAGATCCACCATGCCAACACCACAAATATAAGCATGTGATCCATTCCCCATTAATACGGAAGAATCCTAGGAGACCTGATAGGAAGTGAACTTAGAAATATCAACACACACATGAACATTAGCACATGTATCAGTCACCAACATGGAGATTGAAATACCTAAAGAAGAGTAAATATATTACCATACTCATCAGTATTGTTAGCGGTCACGATGTTGATAGTCTTCCCCCATTAACCCTCTATGATTTGCACATTCTAGGTAGTCCTTGGAAATGTGTCCGAGCTTTCCATAGATAAAGCAACCTAGCTCAGCCTTGTTCGACTTCTTCTTCTTTAAGGTCGTAGTCTTTGTAGGCTTGTTGAAGGAGGGCTCGTAGTTCCCTTTGTTCTTGTGGAAGGTTTTTTGATGCACCATGTTGGTTCTAGACTAATGCTCGCCTCCTTTCTTAGTAGTGCTCTTAGCCTGAGCCTTTTCCTCAAGATCAAGATACAATATAAGGTTTTCCACCGATATATCATGTTTCTTGTGTTTGAGAGTTGTGGTAAAGTTCCTCCATGAAGGGGGAAACTTTGCAATAATGCACCAACCACAAACTTGTCAGGTAATACAGACTTAAGAAGTTTGAGATCTTTTGCAATGCACTGTATCTCACGAGCTTTCTCAACTACAGAAAGGTTATTCACCATCCTGATGTCATGGAAGCTTTCCATGATGTATAGTTCACTGCATGTATCTGTTACACCAAACTTAGGGTTCAATGCCTCCTAGAGCTCTTTTCCATTTGTGATTTGCATGTACACATCAAATAGTTTATTATCAAGAACACTCAGAATGCATCTCACAAAGGTAGTATTGGCTTCCTATAACTTATTCTGATCCTTGTTAGATATAGTTCCTTCAGGTAAGCCTTTACTAGCCTCGAATACTTTCAGCGCTTGCAGCCAGAGCATGGCCTTATACTACCACCTCTTAAAGTGCACTCTGGTAAACTTATCCAGCTTCAGTGCATCGGCCAAGTGTCCAATGTTTAACTCAGGAAATTGCCTATAATAAGGTTTTTGGATTGTTGGAGTATTATTAGGTAATATTTCCACAATTAATTCCAGAATATAATTCATGACTACAACAACTACGATCATGTGAAACTCTAACATAGTAGATTTACTAATCAACATGAACAATAGCAGTGCAAACTCTACATTAGCCATAGTAAAAGAATAAATCAGAACACAACGCACATACTGATCATTTGTAGATGGATAATCCATTAATGCATAGGTTGCAAATACCAGTGGAATAATACGACATAGAAGACGACGTCCACATGGTCCCGCTTGACATCCGGGAAGATGAGCCATGATGAAGAGCTTGAGTAGTCATGCAGAGCACTTCCCAAAAACCTTATTCACCCTTTATGTACAGGATCACAAAGACGAGTGGTTCTGAAGACCCTCTCCCATTCGTCGGTGCATGCTGATCCTCAAGATGGATTAATCTACGGTGACAACACAAGCATAGAGGAGGAAAAGACCCTAGATTGGTTTTGGTGCATATTATGGTGGTGTAACATCCCAAATTCAGCAACCCTAACTAGTTGTCCAGAATGCAAAAATCCGGGGGAACAAAAACTTTTTCTTGTTTAATGATGCAGTGCTTGCCTGTTGTTTGATTATGCTTATGCATCTAAATGTATAGCATATAATATACTCCTTACCTCAACATCAGTTGACAAAAGCTATTTAACAAAATTGTCCTGGCTCATTATAGATATTCTCAAATGTTCTGGCATTTCAAAACATGAGCCAAGATGCCTTTGCAACCCTAACTATTTTATTAGCTTCCATTTACAAAACTATGGAGATCTATATGATATAATCTCCTGATGTTCCAACATAGAACTTCAACCAATCTTACCCTCTAGGTTTTCCAAAACCTTTTCATAAAACTTTTGAATTCCACTCTTGGTAGAAGTACCAAGGACCTTACCTTGTTCAAACTCCAACCTCTTCAAAATACTATCCTTACCTCAAGCTAAGCTTGATGGTAACCCTAGTATTAGTAGATTTGTTTTGCTTGTAAGATGAGTTGCCTTGATCTGCTGCTTGACTTGTTTTCTTAGGAGTAGTATGAGATACTCTAGGAGCTCATCCTCTAGGATCAAGAGATTACTAAGATCACAAATCCTAAGCAAAGAATACCAAGCTGGATCTGATCTCTAGCCACTAGGTGATCATCTAAAATCCTTAATCAGATCACTTCTGAGATTATCCTCCTCTAGAAGCTTCCCAGTCAATGAAGACCAAATACAAGCATGGATCCTTTATATTCAATCTACACTTCAACATCATCCCCTTGATGATGCTTTGGTACCTTGTAACCAATCAAAAACATCCCCTCTTATATTCTAATCAAAAACCCTAAATCTGCCAAATATGGCTAAGTCTGGAAACTGTTTCAACATCACTTCTTTGAATACCTCTCTTTCTAAACTCATGTGCATTTTTGGTAATGCACTTGAAGAATCTTGTAGACCATCATAAGGACTACCAAGTTCCACTTTCTACCTTGGCTAGATCTTCCTCCAAACCACTTCTTCTTGATGGTTTTGAAGGCAAGAAAACAATAATTTCTGCAAATCTTATCAACTTGCCCACTTTGACAAAAGCTCACATCTTCATGTGAAATTCTTTTTACCAAATCTTTGCATGGGTGTGCTCTACTCATGAAGTTATATACGTACCTACTTCACTTGTTTCAAATGGATCTTTGTGCTTCTAGAACCCACATGGTTTTGGAGGATGTTTGATAATCTGTTCTAGCACCCTTATTTTATTCAATTTCTGGCTTCAATTCTTGGAGAGATCAATCATGATAAACCTAAAACCTCTGTATCATGGTGATCTACATCACTTTCTCTATCCATACTTATATTCCATGACCCAAGGGGAGCTCTGAGTTTCTAGATCCAACAAGGTTTTGATGGTATGAAAATAACATCACCCTAGATCCTTTGTTCTTTGTTTCTTACCAAAATCAAGTTGGATTCTCAAATACCAAGGTTGCAAATGCTAGATACACCTTGTTTACATAATCTACCTTGGTTATAAAGATTTATCAAATATTATCCATAATTACTATGGACCAAAACCTATTTAATCTCTTAAGTTGACAAAAACTCCAAAACTTAATCTATAAAAGAAAGTTTCATTTTCTCCAAAACACATCCCCATTTATAGGATCTTTTGAAGTCTAATTATCATACCTATCTTTCAACTTCAAAAATAAATATTTTTTAAGAGCCTTATTATTTATTTTTCCCCATTTTCTTAAATGGCAAAAATGGATTAATAATTGTTTTAAATGCTTTTAACTTTCAATAAATCTTGGGAAAATTCCCCAAAGTGCTCAACATTTGGTATCAGCTGATACATTGCAAACGTATCTATAATTTTTGATTTTCCATGCTTGGTTTATATCTACTTTCTTATGTTTTATCCACACTTTGGAGTACTTTTTATACACTTTCTTGGACTAACCTATTAACAAGATGCCATAGTGCCAACTGCCTAATTTTTGTTGTTTTTGGTTCCAGGAAAGTCAGAAAATGAATATTCTCGGAATTAGACGGGACAAAAGCCAAAGTCAATATTTCACCCAGGGGGACACAGAGCCAGGATATGAGACGAAGAGGGGCCAGGGGCCGGCCACACCACCTGGTCGCGTGGCCAGGCCTGGCCTGCGCCAGGGGGTGGTGTGGCCGCCTAGGGCACCCCCTCGGCCTCCCCTTTCGCCTATAAGATGCCTCTGATACATAAACCCTAAGTACCCAATCAAAAATCCACGAGAGAGTCTGTAGCCGCCGTCATATCCATCCCTACATCGGGAGGGATCTGAAACTCTTCCCGGCACCCTGCCGGAGGGTAGAATTCACCCTGGAGGCCTTCTTCATCACCATGCAAGCCTCCGCTGTGATGCGTGAGTAGTTCATCCTTGGACTATGGGTCCATGTAGTAGCTAGATGGTTGGTTCTTCTCCTTTGTGTTACCATGTCTAGATCTTGTGAGCTCCGTTCATGATCAAGATCATCTATTTGTAATCATACATGTTGTGTTTGCGAGGATCCGATGGATTTTTAGATGCTATTTCAGATTGATTATTAATTCTATCATGTCTTTGTTATTTGTGATCTTGCATGCTCTCCGTTGTTAGTAGATATCTTGGCTAAATAGATGCTAGCAACTCCAAGAGGGAGTATTTATGCTCGATAGTGGGTTCATGCCTCTAGTAATATGGGGAAGTGATAGAAATATCTAAGGTACTAGATGTGATGTTGCTACCAGGGAGAAAACAGCAATCCTTTGTTCATAGAACAATCGTATTGTTTACTTTACACGCAATGCGTAATGCAATTATCTGTTGCTTGCAACTTAATACTAGAGGGGGTTCGGATTGATAACCTGAAGGTGGATTATTAGTCATAGATGCAGTTGGATTACGGTCTATGTATAATATTGTAATGCCCAATCAAATATCATAGGAGTCAAGATGATTAGTATATGCATGTATGCTTTCTCGATGTTTGTCAATTGCCCCGTTGTAATTTGTTCACCCAACATGTCATCTATCTTAAGGAGAACCACCACTAGTGAACTATGGACCCCGGTCCTTTCTTTTACCATCAATCTACAAGCTGTTTACTGTTTTATGTTTACTTTCTGCAAGTAATTACTTTCTTCCACACAATACAGTTAATCCTTTGTTTTCAGCAAAACTGGTGAGATTGACAACCTCACTGTAAGTTGGGGGCAAATTTCTATGGTTATGTTGTGGAGGATTCCAAGTTGGCAACAACACCTTGGAGGTGTTTCCTTGCTCCTACTGGTTCGATAACCTTGGTTTCATAACTGAGGGAAACTTGTTGCTGTGCTCATCATACCTTCCTCTTGGGATTCCCCAACGAGCTCGGGATATCTTGAGCCATCATCAGCCCAAACCAAAAACCACCCTTGCCCATTTCAAAAATATCAAAGGAGCTTCTGAAAACCACTTTAGCACATTTTGAATAAATAATAATAAGTGGACTTTTAAACCCTAGAAAATACTCCAACAATTCCTAGGGTTATGTCTTGACCTCATATACCTACCAGTACCTTTGTCCCATCTTGTCAAGACTAAATTCCTTGACTTGATTCATAAACATCTATCTAGCCAAAATTTGTCAATATTCAAACCTATGCTTCAAATATCAACCAAACCCTCACCAAATGTGGACATGTGACCACCACAGCAACTCTAACCCATCCTTGGTCAACACGCACTATAGCACTCACCTCTCCCTTGTCTCTTGCTTTTGGAAGTGTGAGAGGGAGAGAGACAAGGCCTAGGAAATTTAAATCTTGACCTTAAAAGCCACAACAACTGTAGCACGCCTCACATCTCCCTCTGGTCGTGTCCCTGGCACCACCTCACCTCTCCACCACCCCTGTTGCCCAATGGATGGCCACCTCCATCCCTCCAAGATTTCCATGGACCTAGACCACCATACACCTCCCCCTCTTGGTTTATTAGACCAGAGTCTCTTGCAGCTATCCTCCCCTCCCTCACTTCACTCCCTGGCCACTATCACACCGCCCCACGAGCTCCCCCTCTCTTCCTCTTCCATACCACACCATGGAAAGGGAGGAAGCTCCCCCTCTCGGGTTTGGCAAAGGAAGGCAAGTTTGCCCTGTGTTGAGTATCCCCTCACCTCTTCTATGTTGTCCCAGTGCTTCCCAGATCTACTCTGACCTCCCTCACCCTTCCTTGGTTACAGGAACGCCAGAGGCTGCCACCAAGCTCTCGGCCGAGCGGAGCACCTCCCGCAAACCCAAAGCTCACGAGCCCTGTCTTCTCTACATGCATCACCCTTGGCCGCCCCCGGACCACCACATCTGAGTGTACACCTCGCCGTCACCTTGCATGCCACCTCAGGGCTACTCCGGCGAGCTTCCGAGAGCAACCTTGCAGGCACCACCGTGTGAAACCACTCCCGGCGTCGAACCCCGCCTTCCCGCCCATGTCCAGGCTTGGCTTGAAGTTCCGCGTCACCTCCGCCACTTCCCAGCTGACGCGGAACCCTAGGTATGCCGTCCTCGACCTCCCTGAAGCTTGCTAGGGTTTCATCGCACCGTCGATGCCCTCAGGAAGAGGACGACCAAGGTCCGTCCATCTCCTTCTAATCCGACGGTCCCCGTCACCTTATACCACTTCAGTGCCGCAGCCGCTGACTGGCGAGGCCGGCCTGTTAGGGATTCAAATCCCTCCTGCCCACGGTGACGCACTAACAGGCCGGCTGTAGCACCGCGCGACCCATTTTCTACCAGATCTGGCCTATGCCTCCTTTTTCATTTAATATTTTCCCCCAGGACAAATAGAAATAGTTCTAGCTTTAAATCAAAACAAAAATGAAAAGGAGAGGAAATTGCCCAGATATATTTTTGTACATGATCCCTGATAAATCCTCAAACATGCAATACCAGAACTTTGAGCAAATACTACTTGTACTTTTTCTAAGAATTAAATTACCTTAGCATATCCTTTTCAGTATATAAATTCCCTAGGGATCTCCATAGGTCCAAATTGAGTAAATCCAACTCCCACTAGAAGATTTTTGAAATATCTTTTAACTAGCATTGGTATCATGCCAAGTTAAACTCTGGTTTTCCTTTAACCTAAATAACAAAAACAATTATCTTTGGACTTTATAAAATTCTCTAGACCAAACCATGATATGTCTGGACCTAATTCCAACTCCCAGTGAAGTGGTACATAAATATAAATCAAATACAAGGAGCTCAAAATTTATTGAGCCTTGGTTGAATTTTAAGGAATTAAAACCTTCTGACCATAGTTGTTTCACTAGGAAAATCCTTACAATAGTTGTACAAATCCAAAATTAGTGATTCAAATATCTACAGAAAGGTTTTCAAAATACCTACCTTGTGAATTTTGATTCATATCAAAATCTCATGTAGTTTAAATCTAGTGAAAAAGACAAACTGCTTGCATAATTGACTTTGGAAATTTCCCAAGGGCATTCCGGTAATTATTTTGAGATGATTCCAACTCTCAAAAATCACAAACTCAAATATATACAAAATCCTCCGAGGACAAATTTATTTGACCTCCAGATCTTTTCTGTTGGATTATTCACCTAAACTAGGGTTTATTCCACTAGAAAATTCATAGTAAATCAAAGGAAATTGATAAATTAGTGAAACCACTTCTGTTGGTTCCATTTTTGCAATACCTATCTAATGACCTCATTTTTGTACAATGATGTCATGCAGGCCCAATCCCTAGTTCAAAACCCCTTCTTTAGGTGGTTTTGACATTTAAAATCATAAAGGAATTTCCCAAAGGAAAGTATAGTATTTTCCAAATGCTATGGACTCAATCTACCAAAACCAACTTGAGTTAGTGATGTGTTGTATGTTTTATTGCTGAATTGTATTAGTGCTTGTATGTCTTGTGTTGATTGTGGCTTTGTTTGCTTGCATGTGCTATCTCTGACGATGATAGTTGCGACTATATCGGAGACCAAAAGAAGTGGTTATTATTGGATTATTATGGCATTCTCAGAAGAAGTCCAGGGACATATATAGCTAGATTGTTGATCACAGGTAAGCCACCTTCTTGCGCATAAGCCTTATCTTACTGTTTTACTTATGCATGTTTTATCTACTATTTATGAAAATTGCACTGTTTTATTATATGTTGATGTATATCTGGTAGTGGCTTGGCTCCTCCAACCCATTTCACCTTTGTACTGCTAAGTGCAACCCCCCTTTATGGCACCTACTTGCCCCTAGTATGGTAGTTGGTATGTAACAACATACCCATCTGGAGACCCTATTTTAGCCGAAGCAAAACAGTAGGATGGGAAGACCCCGAAAAAGTTTACAAGGTGTTTTATGATAAAACCTTGGTGAAGTTTGAGAAAGGACAAAGTTTTTGTTTTATAAAATGCTGAAAGAAAGAGGAAGAAAAATGTTTATGAAAACGCACCCGGTTCTTTGCAAATTTGCCAGAACAATTAACCCGTGCAACCACATTACTCCTATATGGGAAGGGGCTCGATTCGAAGTTTGTTTGCTCCGGTATGAGTTGTATCACAACTACTACAGGGGATGTCCATCCCCGGAGGATGGGTCTTCTCCTGTAATGGTCCACGGCACGTCGACCAGGTGAAGAAATGATGACAACAAGTGCACAGATCGTTTGTAGCTAGTTTCGAAATAAAGATATCGATCCCACTGGGAGCAGGAGTGTGAAGTTTAATAACTCTTGAATTAAATACTACAATAGAAATACTAAATAAAGTTCTAAGTAACAAGATAAAATGCGAGTATTGTGTAAAAAGGTGTTTTGGGGGTTTTGGTATAAGAGAACAATAAGTAAAGTAAAACAACTGAACATAGAAAGTAAGTATCACGTATGTAAAAGAGATTTGAAACCGCAATGGGAAAAAGGCATTCTCAGGGAGTAGAGGATACACCTCTAGCATTATAAAGAACTAATGTAAAGATTATTATCATGAACATTCTCAACTATGTATATTTGGGAGGAACTCCATATTTTAAAAAATAGGCAGCAACCACTGCTCACATCATCCTCATAACCACAGCAGTCAGCAATCGACATCAATCGAATTACTGCGCTATTAAGGGACTTAATCCCGTAGGACGTATTTCATGGCATGGATAGTGTTCCGTGAGTTTCCTCGGTTCCCAAGTTGATACGTAAGGGGTGCCAACAACTTTATAGTCAATGTAAGTGCTAACACACCTACGTCTACCAACAAGTAGTCCCTCCATCAAGTCCCCACAAGAGGCAAATATTGAGAGGTCGACTTCTCCCAACATCAAGATGAAGACAATCTAACACATGGTCACAACGATGAATATCATAATAAACTGTATCTTATTTCAATATCATACTAGGGTTTCTCCATCTCCCCAAGAACTAAAGATCTACTTAGACATGGAGGCAATCAACATCATGGAAATAACAATGGAATCTATCATAGATGAATAGTAGTTGTATAAATCCACAACGAGTACGGAAATTACAATAAGATCTAGACAAGATGTAGATGAGATGGATGGAGATGGTGGTGATGCAGCGGTTGATGATGAAGATCGATGTCTTATCCTCCCAGATCTGCACAGGGCGAAGATGGATCCCCGATGCACAAGTTCCCTCTCCAGATGCCTTCCGGAGGTGAGGTTTCAGCGATTTCTGGTTATTCTGTATGTCGTCTCCCTGATCTAGTTGCACGGGGTGAAACTTTGAGGAGGCAGTGGCAACGCCAACTATACGACCGGGACTATATGACCGGAAAATTAATTCCCGCCCTATAGTTGGTCGGTAAACTGTCTGGATGCCTCGATCGCTTCGGGTTTCCTTCTGGTGTTATTGATATTTCCCAAATAAGCGATTTACGTTGTTTTTGACTCCTTTTATCCCCAATACAATTGCTCCAAGAATTGTGTCCATTGTATCCATCACCTGTCCTGTTCCTGGTGAAAATAGACATAAAATGTGCACAGGAACGCCATAAAATACCAAGATCCTACAACTATAGTGCAAAATAATAATATAAAACATGATACAAATATGCACTCATCAAGTTCCCCAAGCTTAAACTCTTGCTCATCCCGAGAAAGTTTAGCTTAATGGATGTGATCCTCATATTCATGAAGCTGAGTCGAGAGGCAGTTGCAACATGTATTTATCATATATGATACATAGAAATAAGTTCATGAATAGTACCTTACTCAAACCATCCGAATAATATTAGAAGGCTTCCACAAATTAGTGATCAACAGTTCACAAAAGATGAATCTTGACATGTTGTAAAATTATTTGGTTCGATCGACTGAGTTAGTGAGGTAGTCCCAAGTGTTCTAGGATTACCATATTCACTTGGGATTCAAAATCTCAAAACGTCTCTTTGTCTTACTATAGTATAGTGGTGTATGCCTATTTTCTCTTTGCACATTTGCTCTTTTTCTTCTCTCTTTTCTTCTTCCCCCTTTTATATATATATGCTCAAACTTTTGTTTAAGTGTTGTGAAAAGGAGCTAGCCATACATTCCACTTCATGTAGGAATTCAAAGTTTAACGATCTCAATTACCAAATTCCAATTGTATATGAAGCAATCTTTATAGCTTGAATATTCTACCTCATCTTGTTCTCACTCTAATTTGATAGCACTTTTAATTTTCCTCTGTTCAATGTTTCTTTTTCTACTTAACTGATTAGATAATTGTTCTTTGTAAATCAAACCATGAACTTACAACATATTGACCAAATTATCTTTGTATGTTCCATTAATACCAATGGTGTGGAAGACTCCTACTGCTATCATCAAGTGCAAGTAAAATTATACTCAAGCCATTCATATATCCAATAGGACAAACACAAACTCAATATTGCTCCATATATGATAATAAACTCGGAATTTCATAAAGGGGTCTACTATTCCTGAAGGGAATTCTAATGATGCAAACTTTATTTCTAATTTGAACTAATGCAAAACTAAAATAGTAATGTAAAACTTATAAGATAGATTACAATGTCTTAAAGATCTCCCCAAGCTTGGAATCAAGCCAGGCGGGATCAAATAATCCCTTGCGATTATTTGATACCGTGATTATTGTAGATCACTATGGCGCCATGGCATGTAACACCGCGGTGTGTAGCTTCTTGTTGGTATCCTCCAAAGCAGTGATGCGGCTATAGCGCCTGCGCAAATCAGATTGCAAAGTGTCCACTTTATCTGTGAGTTTAGTCACCAATTGGATAAGATCATCCTTCTTCTCTATCTCCTTGAGACGGTGATAGACTTCAACTCGATGGAGTAGCTCCTGCTTCTGATATATCCCCAGTGCTTACACGCGGTCCTTGGTCCTGGGAACAACTTCTTCTTCCTCATCCATAATTGATGGATCAGAGAAGTGGAAACCGTTCCTCCGCTCTTCTTGAGGCTTCACTCTCATACGAGCACAAATGGTAGGCTTCAAGAGTGGCACCTTCACTCCCTTTATAGCACCTGCACCAATATTAGGTAATTCCTTACACTTGTGCGGCCTAGGGTCCGTGGCGATGAACTTGGCCGTCTCCACATGCCATTTTCCATGTGTCCTGTGATCTTCTCTCTCTTGTTGAGATCTCTTCATTGCCTCCCAGTTGATCTTCGGGGGATCATAGACATCATGGCAGATGTAGATGTCACTCCAATCTTCATCGGAATCGTTGTTGTAGAAGCTTGGCTCGATGTACTCCTTGTACCCCAGGCTAAACCTCTCTACCTCCTTGTTGTCATCCTCCATGGATGGGCTGCGAGAGCGGTCCCTAGAAGGAGCAATTAGTCCCAAGAGTTTTCCATGGCCTTGGATGGGATAAAGCATTGCTGGATTGGTTCCTGGTAATTATGATTAGAGAGAAACACAATGGTAGTATATAAGGGGTGTCAGAGGTTGATAAAACTCGTGAGAAACACCAAATTCACGCTCAACAAAAGAATCTTAATGAAACAGGGAAATAAATCTTGAATTTGGAGGAGTCTTGCCGCATAACGACCAACTATACGGGCGCGACCCGTATAGTTCCGACCGTATAGTTGGTTCCGGGCAGATATTTCCAAATATCTCGAGTCCAGGTCAATTAAGTTACCGACTTGGAACCGACAAAATCGTTTTTTATGAATCTAAAGTGAAAAAGGAAATCAAAAAATGTCTGAGAGTTTAACGACCAACTATACGGCGGGAGGATTTTCTCCGGTCGTATAGTTGTGACCGTATAGTTTCCAGACATCGAAAACAATTTCACGAAAAAGGTACAGAAGGTTTAACGACCAACTATACAGCTAGAGATTTTTCTCTGGTCATATAGTTGCGACGTATAGTTGGTAAAAACCTCCAGAAACTTTAGAAAAACATGAGGAATGCAAAGGCAAAAAATTCAGAAGTAAAATTTGTGAAAACAAATCACTTACCTTGCACTTACCGTTTACTTATTCGGGGATGACAAGCTCCTCCAACAACAAAGACTTATTCTCTTTTGGAGGAATTGACCTTAATTCATTTAATAATCCTCATAAACGAAAATCACCAGGACTAAAGTTCCTCTCAATAAGATTGGTGTCTTGCTGGGCAAATATGGACACTGCATCCAACATCTTTATTTCTTGCCTCTGCATAATCTGCAACTCAAATTCTTGAAGTAAAAGGATACAGCGGATCAGTCTTGTCTTATGATTTTTCCTCTCAAGGAGTTCTTTTAAACCATCATGATCTGTATGAACTCTTACTTTTGCATCAACTATATAAGAACAAAATTTATCGCAAGAGAAAAATATAGCAAAAAGTTCCCTTTCTTCCTTAGGATAATTCTTTTGAGCACTGTTAAGAGTTCTACTAGCATGATGTATAATATTAAATCTTTGACCTATATGTTGTCACATATTAAGTCAAAAGTGATATCCCAGATAGGTGAATGATAGGAGCATGAGATAAAGCATATTTAAGTTTATCAAAGGCTACAAGACATTTATCAACAAAATTAAATCTTACTCCCTTTTGCAGAAGGTTAGTCAAAGGTTTAGATATTCTAGAGAAATTCCTAATGAACCTTCTATAAAAACCCACATGACCAAGGAAACTTCTTATACCTTTAATATCCCTAGGTTGTGGCATTCTCTCTATGGCCTCAACCTTAGCTCTATCCACTTCAATTTCCTTACCTGATACCTTATGTCCAAGGACTATACCTTATTTGACCATAAAATGGCACTTCTCCCAGTTTAGAACAAGATTGGTTTCTTCGCAACGCTACAAAACTCTGTTGA
The DNA here is from genome assembly GCA_023614405.1 of Avena insularis. NCBI lineage: Eukaryota > Viridiplantae > Streptophyta > Magnoliopsida > Poales > Poaceae > Avena > Avena insularis. Next base: position 207,574,301 of record CM042694.1, read on the forward strand.
GATTATCCAAGCAACTAGTAAACGAAGTTCCATAGACAGAAAAGTCATCCATAAAAACTTCCATTATCAGTTCTATAAAATCTGCAAAAATAGCAATCATGCATCTTTGAAAAGTAGATGGAGCATTACATAAACCAAAAGGCATACGACAGTAAGCATGTAAACCATAAGGACTAATGAAAGTTGTTTTAAGTTGGTCATTAGGATGAACAACTATTTGAGAAAAACCAGAAATATCCGTCCAAGTAGCAAAAATGAGTGTGGTTTGCTAACCTCTCTAAAGTTTGATCTATGAACAGTAAATGATAGTGATCTTTCCTAGTTTCTTTATTCAATTTCCTAAAATCTATACACATCCTTTGTCTAACAATAGTTGTAGTAGGGATCAATTCATTGTTTTCATTTGGAACAATAGTAAAACCGCCCTTCTTAGGGACGCAATGAACATGACTTACCCATTCACTTTCTTTTATAGGATAGATTATACCTGCGTCCAATAGGCGTACTATTTCTTTTCTTACCACTTCCTTCATTTCGGGCTTCAGTCGTCTATTAAATTCCGCAACTGGTTTAGCACCTTCCTCCATGAATATTCGATGGACGGTTATCATGGGACTAATGCCCTTCAAATCATCCATTGACTACCCAAAGGCCTTACGATGCTCCTTAAGTATTTTCATGAGTTCTTCTTCTTCATCCCCTGAAAGTTTAGTGTTGTCGAATTGATGACAAGTGCGCCATGAGGGGGTCCTCGAGGCGTGCGGAAGAGAGGGGTGTGAGACGTACGGTGTTCTAGGACGGTGAGCACACAAGTTTACCCAGGTTCGAATCCGCCGATTTTGGACGGATCCTACTCCTGCTAGCAATCCAGTAATACGGCATAGCCGGAATATGGGTTACAAGGGTTTCGCCTGTGCGAGTTGAGATTGCAGACTATTGAGGTGTCCTAAAGGCTCTCCCTAGGATGGCTTATATAGATATCCGGCCTAGGGTTTACAGGAGAGATCTATCCGGCTATGACTAAGAGTCGGTTACAGAGTACATCTTGAACTACAAGTAATGCTATGGGCCTAAGTCGGTAAGTCTTCTGGGCCTTCCCGTAGCCGGATTGGACTCCGTCTTTCTCCCTGACTGGGCCGCCCGTGAAGCAAAGCTCTAACCCGAAGTGGGCCACCCTGGTCAGTGAGGAACTGTGAGGATACCCGGGAAGTATATCCCCAACAGCAGCCCCCAGAGGCCTCCAAGATCCAAAGTCGGATTTATCATCGTCTAGCTTGATCTTCGGCTTGCAGAGTCTTGAAGGGTTCCTGAAACTTCACAATAAAAAATACGATCCGGGTCTTAAAAATAAGTCGGACCTATCAACAGGTTACTCAGTTTTTCCAGCTTGATTTCAAACTAAGTCAGAACTTGGTCTCTAATGCCACCTGACATAAGCATGGTAAAGTCACGTCATCTTACAAGCGTTCCGTCAGCACGACCATTGGTGGGTCCGCGGTTCGCGGAACCGAGGCGCCGTTTCAATGGGTGCGTGGAGATCGAGGTGACGCAATCATCGCGTGGGTCCTTCCCAGTTCCTTCCACGACGCGTGGCGGTTACACTGTAGCATTTGCACGAATCTTGGCGCAGTTAGGTGGATATAAGAGGTTTGGATTTCTCCTTCTCCTTTCCACCAGTCCTTTGTCGTTTCCTTCCTTCCCAATCCTCCTGCGCGCACAGAGCCTCCTCGTCCTTCCCCCACAGAACTCCCAGCGTCGCCCGTTTCAGGTCATCTTCTCACCAGAGAAATGGCTTCACCTTCTTCCTCTGGTTTGGCGGCAGCGGCGACGACGGCGGAAGCAGCAACAGAGAAGGAGAGCTTCCGGGGAATCTGGACCCCCTGCGCCCTTAACGAGGAGGGCCTCAAGAACGTGGAGAAGGAGGGGCTTCTCGCCGCCGGTGACTGGCGGAGCGGCTACGGGGAAAACGTTCCCAACTCGCGCGACGGCGAGCGGGTCCACTTCGGCACCCATCTCGACCGAGGTCTGTCTTTTCCTCCCTCGGAGTTCTTCTCCGAGGTGATAGATCATTTTGGAGTTCAACTCCACAATCTTCCTCCCAACTCTCTCTTAGAGATGAGTGCGTATGCTTCGCTTTGTGAGGGCTTTATCGGCATTAGGCCGAGTTTGACTCTCTTCCGGTACAACTTTCATCTCCGGAGAAACTCCATCACTATCGGTGTTCCTTACATCACTGGCACTATCAACTTTTCACTTAGACGCGACCGTTCTTATCCCAAGATTCTAGCCAGTGACTCGGTCAAACAATGGTCGGCCACCTTTTTCTATCATAGGGATATTTCGGCTCCCGACAAAGCTACTGCTTTGCCGGCTTTTGTCGACGGAGCCGCCACGGCCCAGCCTTCCTGGGACGAGGCTGCTCCGGCTCTTTCCGACAATCTGATCCTCGCTAAGAGGCGGATCAAATATTTGATTAAGCACAATGGTCTGAAGGGATCCGACTTGGTCCAGTGCTGGGTCTCACGTCGGATCCAGCCACTTCAGTACCACGGAACCCGACTGATGCACTCCATCATGTCATCTCCAACCGACTCCCTCCGCATCAGCTCCAAAGCCTACACCACTCAAGGCTACATAAGCCAAATCAAGTGGCTGATCAAGGAGCGGATCGAAAGGAGGATTCCGGAGGTTTCTCTGGACATGCACACGGTGGAAAACCCCGTGGTGCCGGTAAGCTTCCATCATCACACCTTTTATGTGTTTCAATCTTCGAGTTATACTGCAATACTGATATGTTTTCTTCTTTTCAGCTTGCTGACATCCCCGAGTCGGAACTTGCTCCGCTCGAAGGATACCCTCCGGAGTTCTCTCAGGAGGTAGAAGTGGTCCCATTGCCGGACCTTGCGCTCAAGAAGCGCAAAGCTCCGACAGTGGCCGTTGGCACAAAGGAGATGCCTGTCATGAAGAGGTAACTTTCAGTCACAACTTTCCGCCTTTGTACTTTACTCAAATTTCTTTCCAAGATGTAATGTTTCCGACTTCACTACATTCTCAGAGCAAAACCGCTCGTCAAGGCCAAGGGGAAAGGGATTTCTTCGAAGCCTCTGCGGCAGATGAAGCTTACGATAGCTTCCCCTGCTGTGGCTCCTCCGACTCCTGCCCCTCAACCTTCTGCAACGCCGGTTATCTCGCCGGACGCTGCAGAAGATCCGGCTCCTCCAACAGGGCTTGCATACCTTGGATCGCAAAATGACGTCACCACGTGTGCGTCAGATCTAGATAAGGGTGAACCCTCTTCGGGTAATGATCCCTCAGCAGAAACCTTCGCCGAAGACCTCATGAGCAATCCGGGTCTTGCCAAGTTTGGCCTGACCCGGAAATCTGCCAAAGAGATCTAGCGGCTCGCCAAGCATGTCCTGGAGAAAAGCCATCTATCTGTCGAAGAAGAAGCGCAAGAAGCAGAGGACGTCAAGTTCTCTGATCTTCTTGCTCAAGTCTGCCTTCGCGACGAGAGGATTAGGACTGGCGAGCTTCCAACAGCCCCAGTGATCCCTCTTACTCTTGCCGAGAAGGTGGACGCTGAAGTGAGCGCGGGTTTGGATAAACTTACCCGCGAGCAATATGTAAGTCGGAATTCCAACTCCTGTTTTTCCTTTATTGTATTTTATATCATATCCTCTAGCCCTCAAGCATGAAGTAGGATAAACAATCCGGGTTTATGCTTTATTAGGATGCCAAAGAACGAACTAGTGTAGCCCCCAAGGCTCGTGCTGATATTTTTAGCAAAAATATTAGCCCGAGTCTTAAGTAGCTTTCTGACTTTGGGTATTCTGACTTATAGAAAGTATGTTCCTATAACCAGGAATTATTGACCAATGTCTGCGATAAGCGGAGAGAGATCAAAGCTCTCCGGCTTAAAAATGCTGAACTCAAAGTTGCCAAGGATGAGGTCGAAGGTAAACATTCCGAGACTCAACCCTTGTCTTTGTATTTTCAATGTCGAATTTTTCTGAACTTTTGTTCTTTTTGACTTATAGCGTTGGTGAAACAATCCGTCGCCATGATTGAAGAGGCCGAGAACCTCAAGACCCTGGTGGTGGAGAACAAGGGACTTCGCCAAGAGCTGGATAAGCTTAAGGCGGATCATGAAAGGAGAATAGCTCAAGTCCTTGAATCCTCCTTCATGGCCACTGATGAGCGTGATCGCAAGATCACTGCTCAAGATAAAATAATCTCGGATCTCAAAAATGAGCTTGGCAGAGAGAAGGATATGTCCCATGCGCTCTGGGCTGAACTCCAGAGTCTCCGGGAGGAGAAGACCAAGATTGACGACGTCATTTTTGGTACGTTCCATCTATCTAACTTGTCTCTTTCTTCGACTTTTATCAATGTCGGATTTTACTTAACTTGTTTTGTGTATAGGTCCTCTGAACTTGACGGACTCTTCCTCCTCCGAGCCCCGCACCCACCGGCTTACCCAAGTCGGTGACCTGCTTCATGACTTCTGCTAGTCCCTTGAGGACGTCGGCGAAGCCCTCAAGATTCTGGACATGCCAAGCATGTCGGATTTTCAGGTGCGGGACAAGGCCAAGGAGATACCGTAGCTTGTTTGGGACTGGAACATGTCCTACGCGCGGACTGCTGCGCAGAACGCTCTCACCATGGTCATGAGCCACCATGGAAACATGGAGATATGGCAAGTGACCAGAGGGTACTGCAAGGTAGATGGAGACGGCCAGGAGCAGGACCTTCAAGCCATCATGCACTCCTGCGCCGGATACGGGTGTCACGTGGCTGATCTGACTAGCTACAAGATCCCCTTCTTCACCCGCATGGATACTCCGCCTCCTCCTGCAGAAGAAACCGAAGAAGTTTCTGACGATGAACGCACCACCTCGGATGCGGACATCTCGGAACGATATCAAGGTGGAGTGACCAGCGAGCCGGCAGATCCTTCATCTCCTCCTGCATCATAGACCAGAAATTTATGTATTATTCCTGAAAAAACATGATGCGTTTTGTAAATGTAAAGTACTATGACTTTGCTAGTGCTAAGCTTTTGATCTATTCAGCACTTTTTGGCTTTTAAAATTTTTGAGTGCCTGAATTGTTTACATAAGCACTTGTATTTTTTTGTCTCTACTTATCGTTTGTCTGGCTTTCCGCCTCGTCTCTTTCGTGAGCCGGCTAAACCTTCCGCCAGAAACTTTGCCGAGCAACGGAGCTCAATTGCTAAACCAGTTTAAACTCGGAAACAAAGTCGGCTTCCAGTACCAACAATTCACTACTCGGAAAATGCCCGCATCCAAAGAATCGGACAAATAACCAAAGTAAAGACTAGAAACTTTAGAGTTATACCGAGGGTAGCAGTTTAGAATCGAAATCTAAACGAAGCGAACATGAGCATAAAGTACTTTCAAGCATTCTGGGATTTTCGACTATGACATGATCATTCGGAAATAAGATGGTAAAAACTTCTCAGAAAAATTTGAGGCAACCAAAACTTTTATTTCTCACAGAACATGTACATATGTATGATTACAAAGAAGGATAAACTAAGAGTAAAATGGACGTAGCTGAGCAATATTCCATGGTCTGTCTAACTCATCCGGATTTGTATTGCCTCCAGCTCTCTTTCTCCTCTTAGTAGCAGGTCTTTCTTTGACTGGCCTCATGTCAGTTAAGTAGTACGATCCATTATGCAATACTCAACTAACTAAAAAGGGCCCTTCCTATACTGGGGAAAGTTTGTGCTTTCTTTGTTGCACAAGCCGGAGAACGAAATCACCTTTATTGAAGGATCTATTTCGGACTCTCTGGCTATGATACTTGCGTAACTTCTGCTGATAGGCTGTAGATCTCATTTCAACAACAACGCGAACTTCTTCGACTAAGTCGAGATCATTTTGTCAAGAAATCTCGGCATCCTCTTCGATATACGCGGCCACTCTAGGAGAAGTATGAATCAAATCACTAGGAAGAACTGCTTCTGCACCATAGACCAAGAAGAAAGGTGTGTATCCTGTTGACCTGTTTGGAGTTGTTCGTAAACTCCAAATTACAGAGGGTAATTCCTCTGCCCAAGCCCCCGCAGCACGTCGTAGTAGTGCTTCGAGTCTCGGTTTTATGCCTTGTAGAATTAAACCATTTACTCTTTCGACTTGTCCGTTAGCCTGTGGATGTGCGACTGACGCAATGTCAAGCCGGATATTTTGTTAGTCGCAGAATTCAGCCAATTCTCCCATAGAAAAGTTACTCCCGTTGTCTGTGATAATGCTATGCGGATAACCATACCGGATTATAACATCCTCGACAAATCTTTTGGCTGTTGCTACATCACAACTTGTGACGGGTTTAGCCTCAATCCATTTGGTGAATTTATCCACCATCACTAAGAGGTGAGTAAATCCACTTGGAGCTCGTTTAAAAGGTCCTACCATATCAAGCCCCCAGACCACAAAGGGCCATGTTATAGGTATTGTTCGCAACTGAGCAGCCAGAACATGAGCTTGCTTGGCGTACTTTTGGCAGCCTTTGCATGTCTTGACTAATCGTTTGGCATTTGCATGAGCTGTAAGCCAGAAAAATCCGTGTTGAAAAGCTTTTGCCACTAAAGATTTGGCTGCAGCGTGGTGACCACACTCGCCTTCGTGGATTTCCTTAAGATTTCCACTCCTTCTTCCAGAGATACACAACGTTGAAAGACCCCAGAAACACTCCGTTTATGGAGCTCACCTTTAACGATAGTATAGGCTTTTGCTCGTCGGATAATCTGCCGGCTCAGCACCTCGTCTTCGGGTAATTTGCCATCTACCAAATAATCGAGGTAGGGTTGAGTCCAGCTGGGAATTACAGCCAGAACTGCTATCAAAGGTGAGTCAGATTTGGTCGGATATTCCTCATCTACTCCCTTAATTGAGGGAACTTTGAGGTGCTCTAAAAAAGCACCATTCGGGACCTCTTTCCGCGCAGAACCTATTTGAGATAGTGCATCTGCTTCCTCATTTTCTGCTCGAGGGATGTGTTGTACTTCAAACCCTTCGAACGATTTAGATAGATCATCCACGACAGCTTTATATGCTGCCATGTGTTTATTTGCATTACAAATATCTGACACTTGTTGAGCAACAAGATCCGAATCTCCGTAACACATCAAATGTCGGATGCCAATATCTTTAGCAATCCGGATTCCATGCAGCAGTGCTTCATACTCGGAGATATTGTTTGTCATTGTGAAGTGGATCTGCAACACGTATAAAAGTTTATCTCCTTGGGGTGATTTGAGCACCACGCCAGCCCCCGAGCCCCCTCGAGCCATAGACCCGTCGAAAAAGAGGGTCCAATATTCCGACCCAGGGAGGATCATATTCTCCTTCGTCTCTATCCAATCAGCGACAAAGTCAGCAAGGATCTGGGATTTGATTGATGTCTGAGGTTTGTACTCAATACCGAAAGCTGAGAGCTCTATGCCCCATTCGGCGACGCGTCCTGTGGCGTCGCTGTTGTTGATTATATCTCCCATGGGAGCTGTGCTCACCATGGTAATTGGATGCTCCTGAAAGTAGTGCCGTAACTTACGAGATGCTAGAAAAACACCGTAAGCCAACTTTTGATAGTGCGGATACCGCTGTTTTGATTCTGTCAGAACTTCGCTGACAAAGTAAGTCGGACGCTGCACCAGGTGTTCCTGATTTTCCTCTAGTCTCTCCACCATCATGACGATACTAACGACCTTATTTGTCGCAGCAAGATAGAGCAACATCGGTTCCTTAGGTTCCGGCGCTGCAAGGATAGGAGCAGATGAGAGTACTTTCTTCAGGTCTTGTAGTGCAACTTCAGCTTCATTAGTCCAAACAAAATCTTTGGTCTTTTTTAGGAGTTTGTATAATGGTGTGGCTCTTTCACCAAGCCGGCTTACAAATCGACTGACCGCAGCGATGCAGCCAGTTAATCTTTGTACGTCCTTCAGGCGAGTTGGCCTGGAAATATTGAGTATAGCCTTGATTTTGTCTCGGTTCACCTCTATGCCTCTTTGAGACACGATAAAACCTAACAATTTTCCGGCTGGTATTCCAAAGAAGCATTTCTTCGGGTTAAGCATGATGTTGTATTTTCGTAGATTTGCGAACGTTTCCTCCGAGTCGGAAATTAGTGTTTCCTTCTTTTTGTACATCACCGCGATATCATCCACGTATGCATGTACATTGCGTCCGAGTTGGTCGTGGAGGCAACGCTGCATCGTGTGCTGGTATGTAGCTCCTGCGTTCTTCAGCCCAAAGGGCATCGTAACAAAACAGAAGGTTTCGAAGGGGGTTATGAATGAAGTTTTGACTTTATCAGATTCCTTTATCCGGATTTGGTGATAACCGGAATATGCGTCGAGGCAAGTTCTAGGCAAAGAATCGATAACTTGATCAATTCTAGGCAAAGCGAACGGATCTTTTGGACAAGCCTTGTTTAAGGCAGTATAATCAACACACATCCTTAAATCAGTGGTGTCCTTTTTAGGGACCATTACAGGATTGGGCGACCACTCAGTGTGAATGACCTCTTCTATGAATTCGGCTAACTCGAGCTGCGCTAGTTCCTTAGCTATTGCCTTACGCTTTTCATCGCCAAATCATCGTCAGGACTGTTTGACGGGTTTAGCGTTTGGGTTTACATTTAGAGAGTGCTCGGCAAGTTCCCTAGGTACTCCGGTCATGTCAGATGGCTGCCATGCGAAGATATCTTGGTTTGCTTGGAGGAACTTGACGAGCGCGTTTCCTATGAGCTATCTAGGCCTACGCCTATCTGGGTCACCTTGGAGGCGTCATCATCCTTCAACGGTGCTTTCTTCGTCTCTTCTGATGCCTTGAACTCCGGATTTGGCTTGGTCACCTCCTTCTTCGTTGAGGGCATCTCGGACGGATCTATGCACTTCTTGATCTCCTGGTACTCCTTGGCGTGCAGCACGGCTTCGGCAAAGGTGGCATTTCCATCCTCGCACTCTCGCGCTTTCTTCGGGTCTCCCCTGATGGTGATTACGCCGTTGGGACCTGGAATTTTCATCATATTGTAAATGTAACACGGACGAGCCATGAAAGCCCAGTAAGTCGGACGCCCGAATATAGCGTGGTATGCGCTCTTGAACGGGACCACTTCGAAGGAAAGTGCCTCCGTCCGATAATTCTTTGGAGTTCCAAAGGTAACATCCAAAGTGATCTTTCCCAGGGAATTAGCTTGTCTTCCTAGGACAACTCCGTGAAAAATAACAGAGCTATGGTCCAGCTAGGTCTCCGAGATCTTCATCCGGCGTAGCGTTTCGACATAGAGAATATTGATACTGCTACCACCGTCCATGAGGGTCTTGGAGAAACCATAACCGTCAATAAGTGGGTTGATGATTAAGGCGTATTTTCCTCGCCTGTGTAACTTAGGCGGATGATCATCGCGGTCAAATGTGATTGCCACTTCCGACCAGTCCAGATACTAGGGGACAGCCGGAACTATTGCATTGAGCTCGTGTAGAATTGCTTTCTTGACCTTGGCTGGTTGAGATCCGAGGAAAGTGACATAAGTGTCCTTCTTGGTGGGAAAAGTCTTCTTCCCTTCCGGCTTGGGATTTGAAGCATCGTCTTCCTCCATGTCGGAATCTTCCTTGGTCTCTTTGTCCTTTTCGGGATTTTTCTTTCCCTTCTTCTGCTTAGCTTTGTAGCCCGCGGTGTCATCTCTTTTGATGTCGTCATTGAAACGACATTCAGCGTTGGTGTGGGACGAGCCCCCATTAGCGTCTAGGTGATGCACACATGGGTTATTGGCAATGTCGGCCCAAGAGTGGGTTTTGCCTGGTTGTTGTTCTCCTCTACCTTGGACCCTTGAAGTCCCACGGCCACGCCCGCGGCCTCCGCCACGTCCTCCTCGTCCTCCAGACCCGGAAACAGTAGTAACCACTGCTATTTTCGCGTTGGGTTTTTCCTCCGAGGTGTTCTTACGTTTCTGAGCATGTTGCTTTGTTTTTGCCGACTGAGGTACAGCTAGGATGTTGAGTAATCCCTCTGCATCGTCGTCAGCATCTGCATATTTGCTCGTTGTTTCTATCATTTCTCCCAAATCAGTGACCTTGTCACACTTCAAGCGATGACACAGTAGACCAATTGGGAGACCTGCAATGAAAGCTTCAATCGCAGTTTGATCATTTACTCCTTCACATGAGTTCTTGGTGTCGATCCATCATCCGAGGTAGTCCCGGCAAGTTTCTCCGGCTTTCTGGGTGTAACGCTGTAGGTCTCCGACCGAACAGGGCCTCCGATATGTGCCTTCGAAATTACGAAAGAATGCACTTTGCATGTCATACCAGTTATGGATGGTGTTCTTCAGAAGTTCATTGAGCCATGATCGCACCGTCTTCCGCAACATAAGTGGGAGATATCGGGTTGCGACCAGGCTGTTTCCGCCTTTGGCGATGCAGCAAGCTTGGAAAAAGTCCTGTAGCCAGGTATCTGGCCGAGCAATGCCATCGTAGTCTTGGATATGTCTTGAGATAGCAAATCCTTCCGGGAATTTTGTAGGTCTGATGCATGGTCTGAAGCACTTTGGGCCCACGTAGAAATCATCGTTGTCATAGCACCGAGCCTCTATGTTAGAATTGATCCTGTGCCTTGCCTCGTTCAGGGATAGAGATCGTCCCGAATTCCGGCTGTGGCTGCGGTGCCGTGGAGCCGGACTTCGGCTTCTGCCACCACCTCCTATGCCATGTCGTCCTCCTTGCCCTCCATGGGAGTCGTTGTGATGACTGTGTGGTGGAGAGGGTGGAGCAACTGGATAGTTTCCGGCTGATCGCCGGCCTCCGTCCGAAACGTCATTATTCCGATTCCGGGGAGGGTCTTGACTACGACGAGCCCCCTGCCAGCTTGTACCAGCATGGTTTCTGTCATTTCTTCTTCCGTCGTTCCCACCATGGTGAGGATCAGCCGGACGGCCTGTATACTTAGGAGGTGGCATTTTTTGACGATCCTCCTCCCGTCGTTTTTCTTTATCTTCTCCCCTTCGATCCTTAGATTCTCGTCGGGGAGGGTTCATCGCATTCAGGGTAGCAATGGCATCTTTCTCGGCCGCTGAGCGCTGTTCAGCCACGTGAAGTTCTGTGATGCTGTCCTGAAGATCCGGTTCTTGAATGGTTGTCTTCCCGGTGTTCGGGGTGATGATATTGTGCCCGGACGTAATGGGATCTTACGCCAGCCCATGCCGGATCCGTGCAACATTGGTCAGAATCTGAGACCAGTTTTTGACTTTCGGACAGGGTGACCTTTTGCTGCTCCAGTCCCTTGTTGAGTACTTTGATACCCAAGTGGATCTCCTCCGGTCCTGGATTAGCCGATAGAATTTCTCGGGCTGCCACGGTATTCTGTACTGGTGTTGGGTATACCCAATCTTCGTTGCTATCTTTCCGTGGCTTCCCCATCTCATCTCCAAAAAGAACGGCACGGGCACGTGGGAATTGGTTGTCATCTATGTGACGTTTCCATGTCTTCTGATGCAAACGAGACATGTATTCCTTGTTTGACATGCGTTTCTTCTCCACCTCGATGTTTTTGGCTTCATCGAGGAGTTGTTGACGACGCGCTTCTAGGGCCTGCGCCCTTTCGTCCAGCTCATCCGCAGTAAGTTCTGCGGCTGTAGGGATAGGTGTGGTTAATGCGGCATCGATGAGTTTACGCGCACCTTCGGTGATCACGTGTCCATCCATCGACATTTCTTTTTTCAGCTCGTCTGGGATAAGTGCTCCATCCGAGTCTTCTTCGTATTCCTCGACAATCACCTCCTCTGTTAGAGGGTCTTTTGCCGGGGTCTTGTTTTTCTTGTTCTTCTTCTTTGCCTTCTTGGCAGCACCGGTAGCAAAGACGGCTTTGGGTCCGTTTCCCGGAGTCAAGCTCTGATCGATATTTTCGGACATCTGGACTTCGGGATTGTCTCCGACGTCCATGTCATCCTGCGCTTTGGGAGAGTGTTCCCCGGATCCTTCATCCATGGCTTCTCCTTCTTCTGCAACTTTGGAGTTGTACTCCTCTTCATATTCCGCGGAGAACTTTCGGAAATCTGCTGACATCATCGATTCATCCGAGGATGCGGGTATGTCAGCGTTTGTTCCAATTGCCTCCAGCACAGAGTTAGTGTTTTCTCCAGCATCGGCAGAGCCAGATCCGGATCCCACGTATCCGACGAAGTGCGACGCGTGCTTCCTGAGGTACCTGCGGCTTTCACGGTCAGCCATGTCGAAACTTTTGATGGTCTCGAGGATTGCATCTGCGCTTTCGCCTTGCAGTATCGTACGTTTTAGTGTGTACCTTAGGAAAGGTCTGTCTGTCCCGGCATCATCAGAGCCGGAATCAGTGTCACTGATATGCTCCTCCTGGATTTCGACTTCCGTGGGTGGGTCAATCTGGGATCCGGCTCCTCCAGGGAGATCCACTCCAGATTCGACGTGGACCTCTAGGTCTTCTTCAGGCTCAGATTTCTCCTTGTCGCTCAAGAACTGGTGTGTCTTTGGGTGGGATTAGGGTTTTCGAGATCCGAACTCACGCCTCATGGACAAAGGGGACCTGAAGATTCTTACGCTCTATCATCACCGCTGGGGTGGGTTGGGCAGGTTCAGCGAAACCGATGTAAACATCGATCTCGCCAAAAGACATGATTGTGTAGGCAGTCACGACCTCCCTAGCCGGAATCCAAGTCTCGTCGAGAACGATGAGAGGGACGTCACTGGCGTAGAGGATGCGACCGACGGTGATGGTCTCGCCGATTCCGATTCTTGCAGATTCCGCTCGAAACGCAGATCCGAAGCTCACTTGCCCCACGGTGGGCGCCAACTGTCGTCGGATTGATGACAAGTACGCCATGAGGGGGTCCTCGAGGCGTGCGGAAGAGAGGGGTGTGAGACGTACGGTGTTTCGGGATGGTGAGCACACAAGTTTACCCAGGTTCGAATCCACCGGCTTTGGACGGATCCTACTCCTGCTAGCAATCCAGTAATACGGCAGAGCCGGAATATGGGTTACAAGGGTTTGGCCTGTGCGAGTTGAGATTGTAGACTATTGAGGTGTCCTAAAGGCTCTCCCTAGGACGGCTTATATAGATATCCGGCCTAGGGTTTACAGGAGAGATCTATCCGGCTACGACTAAGAGTCGGTTACAGAGTACATCTTGAACTACAAGTAACGCTATGGGCCTAAGTCGGTAAGTCTTCTGGGCCTTCCCGTAGCCGGATTGGACTCCGTCTTTCTCCCTGACTAGGCCACCCGTGAAGCAAAGCTCTAACCCGAAGTGGGCCACCCTGGTCAGTGAGGAACTGTGAGGATACCCGGAAAGTATATCCCCAACATTTAGCACTAATAATAACAGGAAATTTATTTGTATCATCTAAAAATCTACATTTAAGTTTATCTGGTAGAGTCTTCAACTCTGGGGGTGGTAATTCCTCGTCTCCTCTCTTTTTTGGCTCTTCGAAAGCCTCATTAGTTGGAGGCCCTATAATGGGAAGTGAATCGAATTCACCTTCTAATTTTTCTAGGGACTTGTCCTCCATAACTATTTCTTCATAATTTAAGTCTTCGTTTATTTCTTGTTTTTGATCACTAAAGAAGAGAGCTACCATTTCCTCAATAGTTTTCTCTTTCTCTTCTTCTTATATTAGTAGAGGTCTGTCTTTAAATTTGGAAAAGTGGAATTCTTTTTTCGCTTCCCCAAGCTTAAGAGACACAATCTCCTTTTTGAAATCAACTTCGGCACCTACATCACTCAAAAAGTTTCTTCCAAATATAATTGGGCAAAGAGTGTCAGCTGTCATATCAACAATTACAAAACCGATAGGAATTTTTTTATTGCCAATTGTGATAGTTGCATCTTCAACTACTCCCATTGGAATTCTAAGAGTTTTATTGGCTAACATGATCGTCATATCAGTATTTTCAATTTTAGTCGGTTCTATTTCTTATTTTATTTCTAAATAGAAATCATAAGATATAACATTAACTTCGGTGCCAAGATCGCATAAACCATAATGCGAGGTTTCCTTAAATATGTAGGGCATAATAGGCTTACCCACATCTTTTACCTTTGTTTTGCCTTCAACCAATACGGAAGTCTCTTTATCAAGTTCAACTATGTTACAATGTGCATACATAGCCATAATTGCTTCCTTGGTTACCCCTTCATCTTTGGTTTCTTCCAGATGTTCCTCAACTTCTGGCGTACTTTCCTCTTCCTTCTTTTCCTTTACTGCTTTGACCTGTTCATGTTCAAAAATATGCTTCTGTGCAGTGTTAGGGAAAGGTATCTCATATATTGGTTCTAGGGAGGCCAGTGTTGCTTTAACTTATGTTTTCTTCTCAGGTTCAGGTGGTGGATCATACTTGACCAAACTCTCTTTGGAGCTTTGATGTGTTCTGTAAAAGATTTAACAACATGCAACACAAGATCTGAATCCAAATAAAGTTTTTTAGATAATTCGTTAACATGGCCCTTTTTATTATAGTCATGAATACAATCATAATCTATTTCTATGCCTCCTTCGCTTCCTAGACCAAAATTCCATGAAACTCTATGATCACGAATTTTGTTAAGTAAAGCCCAAGATTTAGTTATAGGAAGATTCATAAAGGATCCTTTCACGAAAGAGTCTAGTTCAATTTTACTAGGTTCAATTAAACCACCATAAAAGATATGCAATAAATACCATTCAGGCAAATCATGATCAGGACATAGATTAAGTAAATCTTTAAATCTGATATAAGATCTTACTAGTCCTTCATTAGGACGGTTCCTCCAAGTCATTATAAGACGCTCGATTCCAAAAGATTTTGATAATGGATAATATTTTACTAGAAACTCATAGGCTAAATTATCCCAAGTAGTAGTGGCTTCTAGGGGTAGAGATCTATACCATGAGAGAGCTGTACTAGTCAAATTCTGACTAAAAAGTTTAACCCTTACCTCATTAGTAGTGTATCCCGGTAATTGGAAAGTGCCACATATGTCTTTAAAACATGCAATATGCTCATATGGATCAGGATCTTCTTCATCTCCAATAAATTGCTTCTTGTGTAGAATACCAAGTAGTAGAGGATTTATTCCAAACCCCCTTGTCTTCTTGTTGGAGTTGTCTCTTTTAATATCCTAAGGCTCCCCAAAGTGGCTGAGTGGGTTAGCACTAGCCATATGCTCAAAATCCATCATGTTGGTGGAAACCTGTAACTCAAAATAGAACCTAGCAAAACAAAAGTAAATAAGCAAAAACTAAAAGACCTACAATGCTTAGCTCCCCGGCAACAGCGCTAGAAAATAGCTTGATGACTGCAAGTGCACAGATCGTTTGTAGCTAGTTTTGAAATAAAGATATCGATCCCACAGGGAGCAGGAGTCTAAAGTCTAATAACTCTTGAATTAAATACTACAATAGAAATGCTAAATAAAGTTCTAAGTAACAAGATAAAATGCGAGTATTGTGTAAAAAGGTGTTTTTAGGTTTTTGGTATAAGAGAACAATAAGTAAAGTAGAACAACTGAACATAGAAAGTAAGTATCGCGTATGTAAAAGAGATTTGAAACCGCAATGGGAAAAAGGCGTTCTCAGGGAGTAACGGATACACCTCTAGCATTATAAAGAACTAAGGTAAAGATTATTATCATGAACATTCTCAACTATGTATGTTTGGGAGGAACTCTATATTTGGACAAATAGACAGCAACCATTGCTCACATCATCCTCATAACCACAACAGTCAACAATCGACATCAATCGAATTACTACGCTATTAAGGGACTTAATCCCGTAGGACATATCCCATGGCATGGATAGTGTCCCGTGAGTTTCCTCGGTTCCCAAATTGATACGTAAGGGGTGCCAACAGTTTTATAGTCATTGTAAGTGCTAACACAACTCCGTCTACCAACAAGTAGTTCCCTCCATCAAGTCCCCACAAGAGGCAAATATTGAGAGGTCGACTTCTCCCAACATCAAGATGAAGACAATCTAACACATGGTCACATCGATGAATATCATAATAAACTTTAGCTTATTTCAATATCATACTAGGGTTTCTCCATCTCCCCAAGAACTAAAGATCTACTCAGACATGGAGGCAATCAACATCATGGAAATAACAATGGAATCTATCATAGATGAATAGTAGTTGTATAAATCCACAACGAGTACAAAAATTACAACGAGATCTAGACAAGATGTAGATGGGATGAATGGCGATGGTGGTGATGCAACGGTTGATGATGAAGATCGATGCCTTAGCCTCCCGGATCTGTGCAGGGCGAAGATGGATCCCCGGTGGACGAGTTCCCCCTCCAGATGCCTTCCGAAGGTGAGGTTTCAGCAATTTATGCTTGTTCTATATGTCGTCTCCCTGATCCAGTTGCATGGGGTGAAACTATTTGAGGAGGCGGTGGCGGCGCCAACTATATGACCGGAACTATACGGCCGAAAAATTAATTCCCGTCGTATAGTTGGTCGTTAAACCGTCTAGATGCCTCGATCGCTTGGAGTTTTCTTCTCGTGTTATTGATATTTTCCAAGTAAGCGATTTACATTGTTTTTGACTCCTTTTCTCCTCAATACAACTGCTCCAAGAATTGTGTCCATTGTATCCATCATTTGTCCTGATCCTGGTGAAAATAGACATAAAATGTGCGCGCGAACGCCGTAAAATACCAAGATCCTACAACTACAGTGCAAAATAATAATATAAAACATGATGCAAATATGCATTCATCAAGAAACAAACGGCTGCAGGCCCATTGAAAGCGCACACTTTGTGTAGTCAAAAAGGCGCTCCGGTTGGTCCACGGTACCCGATGTCCCGGTGTTGAGGGGAATGACTCATAGGGTAGGCGCTTATACTGGAGTGGGCATTCCAAAGTTCTTGACCGGTTACTCGACCCAAGATCAGTGTAGATCAGGGCAGGGTACCCGGATGGTATGGGTAAAGTGTACAACCTCTACAGAGTGTAAATCTATTTGAATAGCCATGTCCACGGTCATGGACAGTTGGGAAGGTTGCTGTAGAGCGGTGCCGGTTTTTGTTTCAAAAAGGATTTCAGAAAAAGCAAAGGCTTTGGAAATGTTTGGACCATGGGATGGTCGGAAATGGAGAAAAGGAGTTTGGTCATGGGATGACCAGAAGGAAGGAATTAAAACGGGTGACCCAATCCTAGTGTTTCCCAAAAACTTTTTAGAAGGGTTTCCAAACTGTTTTACAAAAGTTTTCAACAAAGATACGTAGATGATATATCTACAAGAGAAACTATTCAAGAAAAGAACCTCTCTTGGAGCCCTCCTACTACCACAACTATATTGCATATCCTCTTGTTGTTTATCTTAAGGTGGTTTGCGAGTATATTCAAAGTACTCACTAGCATTGTCCCTAGCTATTAACTTGGTCAGATTGAAGAAGAAGGTGATGTTGATGGCTATGCGAGCTAGGATGTTCTCCTTGTCAGTTGCCTGTAGGTTAAGGCATGGCTCGGGCTCTACGGATAAAGTTCCGCTAATGATGACTATTGTAGCCATAAGGGCATTTGAGGTATGACTTGTGTTCGCTTAAGTAATGGATGTTTACTTTGATACTTGTCGGTTATGTGCCACGACTAACTGATCATGGGATCATGGTGTATGCATAATAGGGATTCCCGGAGGATTAATCTGGGGGCCTCACAGGTGGAATACGCACATGCACTTATACAGAGCAGTTCAGGAAAACCCTGTAACGGACACAACATGGGATGAGTCCACGCCGCGCACATTCGGGTCGTGGACACAACGAGTGTCTGCTCCTTGGCGAGGGGTTGGACACTAGGGGCGGAGTGCTTGATGACGCATTGGAATCCTCCTCCAGTTCCTCGGTGGAACCGAGGAGCCGAAAGACCGCCTACGCGCCTAGCCGCAAGAGGGCAGGCATGGTAGCTACGCTGGTGAAGTGCTGCCGAAGGTGCGCCCCTATCTGGTGCGCCAGATGTTGTGTCGTGGTTTTCGACACCGGTGGTACGAGTCCTCCTTTGTTGTTCGGCCAGGGGCGCAACGTCCGGCGAGCTCGATCAACGAGCTAGACAAACACAATCACAGAGAGAGAGATACGCGTTTTTTTACCCATGTTCAAGTCCATCGTGAGCGGAGCCCTATGTCCTGCAGTGTCAACTATCTGACTGTCACTAGAATACGATTTGTTCCTTCTCCAAGGAAGGAACCCTACTCGAAGCCAACTATGCTCCCTCTCCTCTTTCGACCTGGGCCTACTTTTATACTGTAAGGGGACACCACATGGGTCGAAACACACAAGGCAGTGTGAGTCTTGCCACGCGGCTGGCCGAGGCATGCAACATGGCTGCATAGTCCTGCCCTAGTATTGCATGTTGCCTGGCTCCTACATACTGACGCAGAGACTAATCACGTCACTCTGACTCTTGTCTCCCATGTCCTACCCACGCGGGGTGCGCGGGCGGGATTTCCGCCAGGCCCATGGGCATCCCAGCGTAAATCCCCGCATGGGCTTCTTCCCGGGCTACGACTCACCCCACCTGGCAAGTGAAATGGATCGTACACCTAGAGGAGGGGTGAATAGGTGCTACTCCAAATTTTAATTATTTTTCAATTTTAGGCTTGACACAAAGGTAAATTATCTAGATATGCAACTACGGATAATTTCTCTATATGTAAACCTAACTACTAAGCGAGTAAAAGCGAGAAACCAAGAAACCGTAGTAGAGCACACGGAGACACATGATTTGTTTGACCGCAGCTCCTTCCTTGTTAAGGGAAGTACGTCTGGGTTGGAGGGGTGGGCGGTTCTAAGACCACCATGCCACAATAGGCCTCACCCTATTCTCCGATAGATATCGCCACCAAAGGCCTGATCCACCTTTCCACTATTGGTACCCTTCGAGACGGGAACCGGTTCCTTTACACAACTAGCAGGGCACATATCTACAACTGAATTGGAGGATCCCATGATGACAACAAGCTGCCACAAGAACAAGTATAATCAATAACCAAATATAAGATCTAGATATTCGCAAGAAATACTAGATCGAGAATCCTCCAAGTGAATGGACATGAATTGATGCGCTTGATTGGTGTTGATGAAGATTGAAGCCTCCTCCTTCGATTCCCTAAAGATCGGAGCCTTCAGGTGGTTGAAGAGGGAGATCTCAGTTTAGAGCTTGAAGAACAATACTGCACTTTTTCGAATGAATCAAGAGTCCCGACAAGAGGAGCAATTGGGGTATTTATACCCTGTAAAAACTCAGCCATTGGAGAATTTGGGGCCGGATCATCTGGCCCAAGTGGGGGCCGGATCATCGGCCCAAGTGGGGGCCAGGGCAAAAACTCTGCCCCAGAGTCAGATTTTCCGGGGGAAAATCCGCCCCTTACTGCATGACGCGCCTTGGCTCCCTTTGCAAAATTTCCCCCTCGGGGGGGGGGGGGGATTATCCGGCCCGGGCAAAAACTCTGGCTCTGGCCGGACAATCCGAGGGAAAGTCCGCCTCCCATACAGCATGCCGCGCCTTGTCCACCTTTGTCGATTGGTCTAGGGCGGATAATCCGGCCCTTGACAGGGGCGGATAATCCGCCCCCAAACTCTATTCTGGCTGTTTTTCATATGAGCAATTATCTGCAGCACTCAACACACATTAAATATTCCTCGGTATTGTTATCTAACACATAAAACACTAGAGATTATGAAATGTTCTTTCAATCTCTCCCTTTTTGGTGTTAGATGACAATACGAGGATTTGCAATAACGTTCCTACTAATAACATCATTTCAAGAATGGATAAGACTCCCCTAAATGTGTGCATATAAGGAATTTGCGTTTGAATACAAATACACAGAAGTAGGTTACAAGGCTTTTCATTGAATTGGAAACCACAAACAAATGATGAGTTAGACAAAACATCATACCATCGAGGAGATGAAGTCCTCAATAATATAGAGATAACCAAATTAATAATCACTTATTGAGACTCCGAAGCATAATACCATTTGGAAGCATCCATAGAGATAATACCATAATTCCATAACACCTAGATGGATTCATACTTCCTAAGAGGTAAATCCATAATAATAATTCCAATGATGACCGGGATAAATCCAAAGTACCACACAAACCACATAATCTCATACAAACCAAATGGCAAATTTAAAGTTCAATGCTAAAATGGGCACAAGCAAGGATAAAATGAAACTATAAAAAGTGCAAATGCTTGCGTTCGACCCATGCAAATCCACGATAGCCTAATAGAACTACTTCTCCCCCTTTGGCATCAAAACACCAAAAAGTAAGAAGAGCGATGCTAACGCCCCAAGGAATCACCCCTCGTCCTCGCCATCATCATCATACTCCTCTTCATCTTCCTCATCATCAACAACCGGAGGAGTAGGCTCCCTATCAAAGGGGGGAAACAAGTGACGCTCAAACTCTCCATAGTTGGTGCCATATGGATGTTCCACTGAGCATATAGTGTGGGAGCTGTAGGAGTAGGAGGAGGGTCTGATGCCCTTGACACATGGTGAAGTATGATCTGCTGGGTGTGAGCTATATCATGGTGCTGCCTGTAGGCCTCATACTGCCCCTTATGAGTGTCTATACCCATGCACAGAATGTTCCGCTGGAACCACTTGAGTTGCTTCACCTCATGGGCAGCAGATGACACAGGGGGACTACGCCCACTAGAACGAGCATCTCTCATGAAACCCTCTGGAGCAGAAGAGGGATGGGAGGTCTTTCTTAACTTGTTATAAATCTTCTTCACTTTATACTCACCATCATAGTTGAAGTTCTTAAGAGGAAGCAGATGCTTGATTAGCATCATGATGTAAGGAGCATAGTGTATAAGTTCATATAGATTTGGAGTGAACCTACACACTAAAAGTGTTCTAGATACACTCCTTTCATAAAATAAAACATCTTATATTGTGAAACAGAGGTACTCCCTCTGCTTCAATTTACATTGCGCGGATGAACAGTGCACACAAAACGAGGTGAAAAATAAGAGAGAAATGGATCGGCTTGTTTTGCGTGACGAACTGCAATTAACTGCTAGTGTATTTAACTCTTCTTCCCGCCCAATCCCACCGCCTCCCCGTCCGTCTCTAAGTTTCTAACGGCTTGCGCGTGACAGCCTCTCTCTCTTCTTCCTCGCTCCCCGGGCCTCCTTTTTTCCTCTTCCCTCCCAAACCCAGAAGCTTCCGGACCATTTCAAAACCCTAAACCCTCGCCACCACCCAAACAAGCAAATTCCCGCAGCTTCGCAGGCCACTCCGGGCGATTCGGTCCGCCCCGATACCCCTGCCTATCCGATTCGCGCCCGCATTGATCGATCCGGCTGCGACCCCGCGGGAATCGGCGCGGATTTGGGCGCAGGATTTCGCTCGAGAGGCGTTCCCGCGCCCGGATCTCCTGAAGCTTCTAGAACATCCTATGCTGTGCGGCCACACGGAGCGTAGGACCCTCTGGTTCGTGCTCCGTTTGCTCGATTCAGGAGGGGCTTCGCTAGAACGGGGGCGGATTTGGGGCGCGCGCGGGTTCGGAATGGCCGCGGCGTCTCATCTTCTCGCCGCGGTGGTGCTCTGGGCCGCGTTCTCCGCCGCAGCGTCTTTCACCGATCCCTCCGATGGTACGTTTGCTCACCCACGACACGTGGTGGATCGAGCTTACCCCGTGATTCCTCTACTTTGTGCGTGCGCCGTGCGTTACGCGCGCACTTCCTCTTTGTGGCTTCTGTGAGCGCGCGCGTGGTTTTGGTCAGTTTCTCTCTGTCCAGTGCGCACACGGTGCGCTGGTTTGTATCGCAGTTAGGGAGCTTGCCCACGCTCGTGGATTGGTGTGCTTGCGTTCCTTGGGCGCGCTTGTGACTGTGTCTGTACATGCTTGCACTTTCATTTAGATCTATCATCACTGGATATGGTTGCGTAGTGGTCACATTTGTGTGCTAGCACTTGGAAATAGCATGTCTTACTTCTGGCTCTTGCCACAACGATTAATGTGCTTATGTAGTGCCATAATACACAAGAGTGTGCGTCTTTTTGTGCATGTAAAGTACTTCCCTTTGTGCAACGACTCTGTCTGATGCCATCCTGTTTCCTGTGTATGTCTCTTTCTGCTCTGAAATTTGTAAGCTGTAGGTCCTAACAGCTTCACTGTTTGTTTTGTTACTGTACTATGGTTACTGTCCAGCAATCGGGATTTGGGAATTATATCGCACACTGGAGTCGCCATGGCAGCTTTCTGGGTGGACAGCCATGGGTGGTGACCCCTGTGGCGGAGACGGGGAACTTGGATCGTGGCGGGGGGTCTTTTGCAAGGACTCGTGTGTCGTGGCTATGTAATTCTCATTTAATTCTTAACTTGCCGCTCTGTTTGCCTGCAAATTTATAGGAACATTTATTCTATTCTTTCTGTTTTGTTGCTCCCATGCAGAAATATTAGTGGGCTCGGGGTTGGTGGGTGGCTTGGCCCAGAACTGCTCAAATTCCACTCTCTGAAAGAGCTGTAAGCTTATATTGTTACAAAATTTGTGATATCTGCTAACTGGTCATGATTCTGCAATTTTTGACACACATTTCTGCTTATGGTGCTTTTACTTGTCATGATGATAGTGATGTGAGCTTCAACAACATCGCTGGTGAAATCCCACCCACTTTGCCCCCAAATGTGGAATACTTGTACATTCTTCTTGCCTTTGTTGCTTGTCCTCTTCAAACTTGGTTAAGTATATTTAGATATGAAATATGAATGGTATGACTATTGTATGGTGTGGTCTATTGCAGAAATTTGGCAGCCAACAAGTTTGAGGGAAATATACCACCGTCACTGCCATATTTGCACTCCCTTAAATATTTGTGAGTTGATTTTTGGAAATTGGAGCATCCCCTAGTCCCTACTTAAATTTGGTGGCAGAATCAATTCTGAACTGTAATCTTGGTTGCAGGAATATCAGCTATAATAATCTCTCTGGAATAATTGGTGATGTGTTCATTAACATGGAAAGCTTGGTAACAATGTAAGCTCATCATATCTTGATTACTTCTAAAACATATATGTCCCTCGCAGAATAAATGATTTATTATCGTACTCTGAAATGCAACATGCTGTTTGCAGCATGCTATGCACATATCTGTATCCTGAAACATCTGCATACCACTGCATGAATCATCAAATGTAGTATTGGATTGTCACGTGTAATGATTTGTGCACTTCATTTTGTTGTGAACTTCTCGCAGTTATTTTGTTCAATGATCTGTTCTAAAACAATCTTTCAGCTCATTTCTATGTTAACAGACGACACATTTTTAATCGTATTAACCCCCTCCTTCTCCCACACACATACACATATTTCGATGCCGTTTTTTTGCTTTTTTCTTGCTCTGGTCCAATTTGTTCTGACCAATTTATCTTAATATTTTGATCTGTCTGTAACTTCGCGTCATATTTGTCCCCTCTGTTTTCAGGGACTTATCATCCAACTCTTTCGGCGGTGACTTACCAAGATCATTTAGTTCATTGAACAACCTTCACTATCTGTAATAACGATGTGCCTTCTATGTCATGCACACTGCACACAGCTACAGGAATTTGTTAATTAGAAGTTTCCTTGCCTTCTTTTGCAGTTATTTACAGCATAACGACTTCACCGGATCTGTGATTTTGTTAGCAGACCTTCCACTGGTAGCACTGTAAGAAATTTGACCGGACTGGAGGCATATTTGATTTTCCATATTATCTGTCAATGCTAATGTTCATCTATTGCTTGTAGCAACATTGAGAATAATCACTTCAGCGGGTATGTGCCTGGAAGTTTTGAGTTCATTCATGAGCTGAGGTACTGAATTCTGTTATACATTGACCCCTTCTATTCATCCACAGGATCTTGTGTGCATATCTATATGTCTTGACTTCATATCTAGTACATTATGTGATTAACCTTCTGGTTAATGTTCCAGGATTGATGGAAACCATTTTCAACCAGGTTTCAAACGTTCGCCGTCCTCATTTACTAGGAAGAAACATTCACCTCCACCCCTGCATCCGCCTCGACCTCCACTTCCATCTCCACCTCCACCTCCACCTCCACCTCCACCTTCATCAGCAGTCAAGCAGAATTTAAAGCACAGAGCAAAACCTCCGCAGTCTTCTGTTGGCTACGCTTCTCTGCACAGTCCTAGCCACCATACGAAGTCAC
This sequence comes from Avena insularis, assembly GCA_023614405.1. NCBI lineage: Eukaryota > Viridiplantae > Streptophyta > Magnoliopsida > Poales > Poaceae > Avena > Avena insularis. The sequence continues at coordinate 207,598,526 of CM042694.1, forward strand.
ACTCTCGAGTGACAGCAGCTGCAATAGCTACCATCACTTGTACAATTTTTGTACTCTTCATTGTTGGGTTGATTCTGAAAAGCTGGAAAGATTGTACATGTGACCCGAAGAGCACTGCTGACAGTATCAAGTCTTTACCTGCCAATTTGGAAGGAGGTAGCACTGGGCAATTTACTAGAATTTTCGTACCAATTTGTGCTAGTTGATGGTCAATTGGTCATGAATATATTTGTATCTATTTTGGTTATTTTTGTTACTCACCATGAATCTAGGACCGGTAACTGGAAACTTGAGTCATCAGAAACCCCGAACCCTTTAATTTTCCATGCCCATTGACAAAGTGTTACATCAAATTCATCTGCGTACATTTTTCTTTCATCCTTGCATTGATTCACATCATTGAAATTTATATTATTGCTGTTTTGCAGTTCCTAAAGCAAATGAGGTCCCGTACTCTTGGAGTTCTCTTATGATTGGACATGATACTTCCTCTAGCAATAATAATAGCATTAAACCTGGAAGAGTTTCCAAAAGGAAAATTTTGGCCAAGACATCCAAAAACTTTGTACCTGCAAAACAATTTCTGGCAGTCGACATTTTGGTGGCTACCAGGAACTTCAATGAAGAATGCCTTATCGGTGAAGGTATTACTGGCCGGGTTTACAGAGGTGATTTTCCGGATGGCCAGGTATGACACTTTTATCATAGCAACTGGATCATTATGACCTTTCTATATTGCTAATGTGTTATTCTGGAAAAGGTTCTCAAATCTAATTTCTATAGCTTTTATTTTATAACCCTGATCGTTGACTTGTTCTTTATCTGGTTTATTATTGACTATACTAGATTGAGTACTTTCCTTGTCGGTATGACACCTTGTCTTGCTGTATTGAGGGCTGTCGCAATACTTATTCTCCATGTCTTCATAAGATTTACAGTTTCATGGACAGGGAGGGATATTCTTAGTTTCAAATATCACTTTCAAAAAATGTGAATTTTTAAGTGGTGTAATGAAATTGTCATTTTCCTAAATAGTGAAGGTATCTTCCCTAAAAAAAATAGTGAAGGTATAAAATTTCTATGAACCATTTTTTAATCTATAATTCATGCATTTCTTGTTGTATGCACAGCTCCTGGCTATAAAGAAGATCAACATGATAGATTTGTCATTATCAGAACAGGATGAGCTCATGGACATTCTTTGGAATATGTCCAGATTAAAGCACCCCAATATATCTTCACTTGTGGGATATTGTGTGGAGTTTGGACATTGTGCTCTTCTATATGAGTATGCAGAAAATGGCTCCCTTGAAGATCTTCTGTTTTCATCAGCCACAAGATCAAGGGCTTTGTCATGGAAAGCTCGGATGAAGATTGCTCTTGGAGTTGCCTATGCTTTGGAGTAAGTACAGATTGTCTGGATTTGATTCACACCAATCCTCTAATCAGTTCTATACGAAGTACTGCAGAATAATGGATTACACCTATCTTATAACCTTAATAGCTTTGTTCGTATCGTTTAGTTGACCGATGCCAACTACCAACTTCCTTGGACTTGTATACAGGAGCTGGGATGCCAGATATTTCATAACTATGTTTGATCTCTGCAGATACATGCATTTGATGTGCTGTCCTCCAGTTGCCCATGGAAATATTAAAGCTACAAATATTTTGCTCGATGCTCAGCTCATGCCCTACCTCAGTCACTGTGGGTTAGGGAAGTTCAGCCATTTTGTCAGCGCCACAAGAATGGTGAGTGTTCACAAGTTATCTATAACCTAGGATAGTATTGCTACTCTATGATTACTTTATAAGAAAGAATGGTGATGGAGTTAACATTTACTTTATCAATTCAAGAACAATTGAACTATGTGGGATTCAAATTTGAGGCAGTGATGGATGCATTAGAACTGCTCTCTTCCATATTAGATTTTTCCTCATTCGATGCCAAGCTAGATTACCGGGCACTCACATATGTACTATGTGGTATCTCCGATGTTTTGCGATAATATTTGCTTAAGTCAGAGAGTGACCCCCCTCCAAACAATTGAAAATCGTGAAACTACCCATGCCCCCTCCAAATATACACAATAGGTGGAAGGATCTGATGTTGCCCGATTTGAATGTTCTACTGCACTTTATAAAATAAACTACTCGTACTAGATTCATTGGCCATTAACAATACCCCACTTGGAAAGCAGGATTCAGAAGCTCTCAACGGTACTAAAGGCTATGCTGCCCCTGAGGCTAATGGTTCAGGAACAGATATTGTAAAAGCTGATATTTACAGTTTTGGTGTGATATTGCTTGTGCTTTTGACTGGACAAAAGGCTTTTGACAGGTATGTAATCACACACACTTGTGCCATGCTAGCAGTCTGGTTTACTGAAGGAATCTTGTTCTCTTCAGTTCAAGAAGGCAGAATGAACAGTTTCTAGTTGATTTGGCCTCTCCTCATCTCCATAACCTTGATTCTCTGGAGGGAATAACTGATCCAAGAATATGTGGCCACATTCCCACTATAGCTATCTCTGCATTAGGCAACATCATCTTGCTTTGCATCAAGGTAGTTCTCCATTCTCTTGTCTGGTACACATTGTTTTGCATTTGAGTAACCTTGCTGATAGCTATTGGGTAAAAACTGAAACACTGCCCATGCTGTTACGTGAAATGATTAAAATGTTCAGAGCCACAGCAATATCTTAATGATCACTGCATTCACGAACTGGATTTCAGGACAATTTTCTGCGAGCAATACATGTTCTTTTAATTAAAGGAAGAGTTTATTGCCTCCTGGCTTTCGGCATCAGATTGATGCACATAGCTTAAAAAGTTTACAAAGTTACGAAACTTGAACCAAATGGCACAAAAAGAAAAATATATCACACACACCGGAGAACTGACAGCTCAATTGTTACATAATCTATTAGGTGATCACACATCCATGTTTTGAATAGTACCTATGTTATTTCTTCAAATGCAGGAATCACCAGATCTACGCCCACCAATTACAGTCGTAACAGACAAATTAGTAAAGCTTGTCCAGTCAACAGGCCTTCAAAAGACGAATGCAGCACATCAATTGGAGGCTGATGCTCAGGACCCCTCTTTCATAACAACCCGGCCATATTTTGAGCCATCGTCCACTGGTATCTCACTTGAAAGCGCTGCATCGTTTTTTCTATACTCTTCATATGTTATTAGTCTTAATTTGATTGTCTGATCAGTCAGTCAGGCTGCAACTGGGAGCTTCATCCCTCGGTGACGAAGATCTGCTTCTCCTCAAATTGCTTCACATATCATGATACTTTGTGTTGTCAAGGTAACTTGGAGTATCTGAAGGGTCGCAGCTCTTTTCAAATTTTCTGCAATACCAATTGGTGACACCCGAAGGCCAAAGCTGCTGCGTTGAGACGCACTGACCACAGAAGACAACCATGCGGTGCTCGACCATGTGGAGTAAGTAACCAAAATAAACTGTGCTCTCATGCTCACTCTGGTAGAAAATTGGTGCAAGCATGAACAGTAGTATCTCATGTTCTGTTAGATTGGACTCAGGTTAAGCTCACATGGGATGCTGCTTGGACCGCTCCTTTTGTAAGTATACTGATTCTGACTGGCAGATCAACGTACACCCATTCCCAACAGTCCTGTCTATATGCTCGCTTTCTTGTCTTGAAATTGTGTGGACGACATGCTCGTTAGCCAATCCGAACTGCCCCCCAACACATCACTGCTCTGGCCTGGTTCTGATTTTACAATGCTGCTCGGTTCACATGCTGGTTTTTTTTTGGGATGATATGCGCCGAGTGTGAGATATGATATTGTCTGTACATAAATATGCGACGATGCCCACTCTTTCTAAAGTGAGTAGTAATGTTACAGCCGATAAAACTAACCATCTACTTTTTTGTTCTTCACAACCAATTCTATTAGCTGACAGTTCAAATAACCTTAATTAGTATTGATCCATGACATTCTAGTAGCAGAAACACACTAGCTGTAGATACCCTTTCCTGGCCCGTGTTGTGTACGGGGAGCAATATGGGTGCGTACATGGTGTACATCTTATTCCCAATCCTACATGCAGAAATACAATCCTATCCCTTAAGTCTGGAGCCGGGATCAGATGGAGATGCTGTTAGGGATGCCTCTCCCAGTGACCCCTGGCTCTGAGAATGGTTTGAGCAGCTCGTATGGCACGATGCCAGCGCCGCACCTGTTCTTGTTCTCTGGGTTGTTGTTTCGCTCGTCGATGGTTCCCTCCACCTCCTTGAGCCTGCCGCTGAACTTCTCGAATGCTGCCTTCACCATGGGCTCGGCCAGCCACGCCGGCTCGGCGTACTCTCCCATGTATTCCTCGTCGGGCGAGTGCGAGGAGAGAATGTCCAGCGTCGCCATCACCTTGATAGCCTGCATTTGCGAGGGGAGGCTCTGCAGCAGAACCTCCTCCGGCCTGGCCATGAACTTCTTCATCTCGTCGTCCCGGTTCTCCTCTACTGGGATGTTTTTCCGCACCACAGTGGGGCGGTTGGGGAAGTACCCGCCGTAATGGTATTGCCCAAAATTGACGGCGGCATGGTGGCCAGATGTGACCCACATGATGACGCTTAGAATCTGGACGAGGTTGTCCTTGGAGTCGCACGCTGGCCACCATGGTTCATCCTTCTTGTCTGCGTGCCCCTTGGTGCGCACCTCCTCCCACCACGCCTGAAGCTCCTGGTCGTTGGTGACGTCCTCATTGGACTTGTAATAGAAAGTTACGTAATCGGATGCCCACTGCTCGATACAGTTCCAGATCAGGAGCCCATCGTTGGCGTACGGGTAGTCCTTGATGGTGAGCTCAAGCTCACCGTCATCCTGGCGCACGGCAAGTCCCCGGCTGATGAGGTCCTCTGGCAGCGCCTCCGTGTTGAACTGCCAGGTCGCGTCATAGGCGACGGAGCAGAGCTCGATGGAGTACCTACCCGGCCAGAAGGCCTCCTCGATGATGCCGTCGGCGTTGATGAGGCTCTCCCTGGCCAGCGCGTTGATCTCCATGGTGTAGCGGAAGTGCGGGTGCAGGAGGCGGTGCACCGGGTGCATCCGGCTGAGCTGCCGGTTTGTGGCGATGATGTACGGCTCGACGCTGGCGTGCGTGCGCAGCCAGTGGCTAACGAGCTGGTGGTAGCCGGTGTCGTGGGTGAGCACGTGCGCCTTGGCCAGCTTCCACAGCCATGACTCGGTGGCGTCCGGCCCATGCGTGAAGGCACACTTCCACTGCGGCTTGGTCGGTGATTGTGGCCGCGTCAACTCGATGGCCAGCGGCATAAGTGTTCCCTCGTCGCCGAGGAAGAAGACGGTGCGGGACCCGTAGAGCGTCCTGTCTGGCAGCTCGCGCACCTTGTGCACGTAAGGCAAGAACACGTCGTGGTAGTCAAGCATGAACAGCCGCTTCTTCTGCAGCGCCTCCTCCACCGTCATGAGGCCGTTCATCATCTTCTCAAGGAGCTCCTTGGTTAGCGCTGACTCCGGCGGGCCGTACACCGCAGGGTCGAGCTTGCTCACTATGGGGAATTCCTGCACATTGCACGCTCTCTCGTTAATTCAACTGATCAAAAACAGAGGAGGATTTACCTTTGAATGATTTTTCTGCTCCATGGCATGCATGGCTAAGTAGTTACCGTGAGGAGGCGGATGCAGATAGGGTTGAGCCCAGCGAGCGTCTGCCTCGCGAACTCCTCATCTCTGAACCACGAGAACCTGTCCCCTGCAGAACCATATCATGTATGTGGTGATCAGTCATTGCTTGCGTACGTGCTCAAGTAGGCGGCGGCGGCGGCCGTGGTGCTCACTCTCGACCATGTGGGGAACCTCGAAGCGGAGGACGTGGTCAGTGGTGTCCTCGATCATCTGGACCACCCGGGGGATGACGTCGTTGATGATGTTGAAGGAGGCGCTGGCGTCAACGGGGAGTGGAATACCATCGCTGTAGAGGGCGTCGATGGCCGGGAAGTGCGGGAAGCAACGGGTGTTGTTGAGCAGCGGCGACAGCGCCGGCAGGATGGCATGCAACCCCGATCGCAGCGTCGTCGCGCTGAACGTCATCCCTTTAATGTCCGAGAACTGCTCGTCTCGTGGCACGTACACTGGCGAGCTCCTCGTCTCCGTCTCCGGGTCTGCGTTATTTTTTTGAATTTCATTCTGTTACGGTTCATTATGCTTGATTGATTCAATCAATTGTTATTGTCAGATTGATCGACTATGATATGATGTGCGCACCGGCGATGGTCTTGGGGCGACCGGTGCGGCATCGGCGAGGGTAGGGGAGCTCCTTGCCGCCGATCACGGGGCGTTTGTGGTCGATGTTCTTGTCAGGGTCACCGAGGTCGTTGTAGGTGTCGTAGTCGTAGATGCGCTCGTGAAACTTGCGCTGGCCTTGCCCGTCACCACGCAGCGTCTCCAGCTCCTTCTTCCTCAGCGCCTCGATCCCTGGCGGCGTTTGTGATGGCAGGTACGACTGCAACATATATGTGCATGCCCACTCAAACGCATGGTTAATGAATTCCTCCGGACGGTGTCCGTGCATCCATGGAGAGTGCCATGGCAGCCGCATGTGTCTAGCTTAATATTACCTTGATGGTGAAGAAGACGCGCGGTTCAGGGTTGTCGAACTTGGAGTGCACCCAGGAAGCGACGTCGAAAGTGATTGCGGTGCTCTCATCGTCGCCGGTGATGAGCTTGATGTCCTTGATGAACATCTCCCTGTGGTGCTCGTTCTCCACCAGCACCGCGCCCACCGGCCCGAATGACTCGGGCACCGACATCTTGGCCTCGTACTTCCCTTCTTCCAGCGTCATGTGGGCGAACCCCTTCACTTTCTCCCTCTCCCTTCCGGTCCCTTGGCACACACACAAAAAAGAGTTGAATACTCTCCTTAGTCATGGGAAAATGAATCAAGAACTGTGCATCCATGTAGACAGGATTAACGGTTCCCCAGCCACGGACTAGAGAGTGTAGTTCAGACTTGAGAGAAAGAAACTCACTGGGGTCGAGCTCGGAGCTGACGAGCTCCAGGAGCAGCGTCTTGCCCATGAGGTCCTGGAGGTCGTCGAGGCCGCGGGAGATGTACATGGAGGTGGGCTTCTGGGCGGTCACAATGGCCGTCACCGTAAGGTTCCTCTCCTTGGTCGTCACGGACGTCGAGACGCCGACAGCCTCCTCGGTCGACGCGCAGCTAATCCTGCGCGCCCTTACCCGGCCTCCGGCTCTGGGTCCGGGGGCTCGCCTCTGCTGGCTGCTGGCTGCCGCCGCAGTGGCGAAAAGAGGCGAGGCAACGTTGCCGCTCTGCGCCGAGAGCACCAGAGGCTGCTTCAGACGGATCATGGCTGCGCCGGCAGGGCTTGCTATGGATTGAGCTTCGACCACTACGTGTACGTACGTTCTTGCTTGGTGATTAGTATACAATCTGCGGATGCTTGTGGGCGTCGTGTTTCACGCGCGAAACAACTCTGTGACCGTGCAGTACAGGCGGAGCTATCATATAAGGGACCTTCTTACGATGAATCCTAACGAGATACTGACCATTTAGCTATATTATGGTGTTTATAAATTCAAAAAATCCAAAAAGCTCAATATATTTGGGTCGGAAAGTCGGATTCTCGGGGGTGCTTGGGATAATATCCGGCCTTGTCGACTATATCTAGGACTTCAGAAAACCACATAAAATCTGTTCATCAAGGAGCACCTTCCACCACGTACATCCAGGCAGGTGGTGGTCACGCACCAAGTACACATCAGTAGGCTACAAGGCTAGTACGAGAGCGAAGGTGACACAACGCTTGTCACTTCCATGCGCATCTGCACAAGATTTGTTGAAACACAAGCCTCCACGCTAGTGCAACCACCGCAGGAAAAGGCCTGTAATAAGTTCACCATTTTTCTTTCTACTTCTGCATGAGCCACACGTCTCATCAGATAGGTACCCAGGCCGGAAATTAATTCTATGAGACCGGGTCTATTAATAGACACTCTCCTATGACTGACACATGTCTATTTTTTTCCAGTTTTCTAGTTTTTTTAATCAGTTTAAAATTCAATGGAGCAGCAGTTTTGCATTGATGTGGGTCTATCCTTCGTGATAATAGACCAGGTCTCATAGGGCGTCGCTAACAATTGAAAGGTGAAGGAATTCAGCGGGTAAAGAGATCGGCAGCATCTATTGTCGCTTTGTTTTCGAATTTTGCAAAAGGGCTAAGTACATAAAAGAGACACACCTGGGGTTTACGATAGAAATGAGTGATATAAGCAGATTGGCAGCCTAGTACAGTGGATCAATAGAGATTTCCCTGCCAAGGTGCTTATTAATGGAGATTGGCAACCTAGTACAGATAATCTGTGCAGAATCTATGCATAACTAGATGTACTCCTCGGTCAGAAAGCCATGGACAATGCTTTCATCAGGACGCGCCTTGTTAAGAACGAATCTCTTGACGACTCTATTCTTCCTTCCGAACGACATCATGACCTGCATAAATATCGAAACATTGATCCCAGGGACAATATAGACCAACAAATGCACCATAACATCGAAGAATATAGGCAGAGAAAGTAGATCTCAAGCTCATATAGCATGACAATGATCTCTTCATGCAGCCTTGCGAGATGTTGAATCGAGAGATAATTGTGGGTTTATGTGTTTAATCGGTTGTCACATTTCATCTGTTTATGAGGCGGCTAGGCTTTTCGTACAAAAAAAAAGACTCAAAATGTGTTAAACTAGTTCTTACCCAATTTAGATAGATATGCACCAATCTTCATGGTGAACTTGGATTGTCTAGATTTCCTCGAATCGCTGAAAGAACATGTCTATGGGGGATCTACCGACAAATTCCATTTTCGGTGGCACCCGCTATGAAAACCGGGTATGCTCGTTCTTTGACTTGAGTAGAAACCGCTCCCTATGGAGAATATTGTCAATCTTCATCCCCCCATCAGGCGATATCGAGCTTTCGCGGCGGTAGGATGGGTTCACCTATGACATGGGTTTTTTTTGAACGATCAAAGGGTGCAAAGCACCCAACTTTAATAAGATGCAAAGCACAAGGTGGCAGGTAAAAAATATAAGGAAGCCCCAGACAACACTCGCAAAGGACCGAATTCGAAGATAAGGGTCTCCACAATTATAGAAAACACCCTAGCAGATAATTGGAAAACGCAATCAGGTCCACGACGTCTCTGCCACCATTGCCGGCGACCTCGGAGGCAAGCCAACATCGAGGTCAGAGCGCGGGCTCGACCAAGCTCATCCGGCGAGAAGACTCAGCGACCGGCCATCTCCAAAGCATCGGGGACAACACCACTTGGTGGAGAGGAGACGTCGAGCTCCAGCGCAGAGCCAAAGCAACAAATGGAGCGGCAACCCTACTGCCCTTGGGTCCGGCACGGCGATGGGGAAAACCCAGCAGAACGTGTCGGAGAAAATCTCCAGACGAATCCGCCACGGCAAGCCACCACCTCCTTAGATCGAGCGGCCACCAGAAGACAAGGAGGGAGACCCAGCGCGGCACGGACGACACCAGCAACCAGGCGAAGAAGAAGAGGGGCCAACACAGAGGACTGCTTCCCCCTCGCCACCATGGCCGACCGGGAAGAAGAAACCCTATGCCAGTCCCGCAACACCAATACTCCCCCGCCACCACGGCCGACCAAGCAAGATGCCCAGGACTCCACCTTCCACCACCAGATGCCAACTCCTAGGCCATTATTACGAGCTTCCAGCAGTAGATCTCACACTCCCTCTTTCCTCCGACCACCGGAGCACCCCAAGGAAGTAGAGCCACGCTGGCGGGCTTCAAATCAAGGCCGGTGATTGAAACCCTAAGCTCCGGGCAGAACGCCCACAACGGCGTCAAGAACACCGCAAGCAACCTACAGACTAACCTAGACTACTCCGGCAACTCCCATCCGCCACCTCCGGCCAGCTACGTCGACGAAGGGGCTCGGATTCAGCCCAACCGCTCTCTTCTTATCTTGGGTTACTGTGCACGGGAGGAGGAGACAAATGGGGATACTCTCGAGTTTGAGGAGGAGGTGGTGAAGAAGAAAGAGGTAGGCCACCTATGACATGGTTACGCCGGCGTTTTGTCAATTTGATAGTATGATACAACTCATGGTTAAGTAGAACTTGGGAAAACCACCACGTACATTTGAATCCGGGAGTACCTGGGGCCACACACGAAGTACACATCAGTAGGCTACAAGGCTAGTGCGAGAGTGAAGGTGACACATCGCTTGTCACTTCCCTGCGGATGTAACTGCCCATTTGGCACATCCCTATTTACGGTATGCGTGTACGTGATCCAGATCTGCAAAAGATTTGTAGGAATGCAAGCCCCATTATTCACCGCAAGAAAAGTCTTTAGGCTACACCATTTTTCTTTCTGCTTTTGCAAGAGCCACACATCTGATCGGATAGGTACCCAGCAGGCCTAGCACATACACGTTCGCACACTCTCGGGAGCAAGATCGTGAGCGTCCGTGACCGTGAACGAGTGAAACTGCGAATTAATTTAAGAGAACCACAACAGATACTGGTTTCGAATTTTGCAAAAGGAGAAAGCCACGGTTCTACGGTGAAGCGTCATGGACGGACGAAACCTCTGTCAGTACGGTCAAGTGAAATTAAACGTGGAGGATGCGGCAAAGTTGGGTGCTGCGAGGGCATCTCAGCGCCACAATCCGAGCCGGCCCGAAACTGTCCGTGCCGCGGACAGGAGCACAGGTCGCGAATGCTCCAGCGGCTCGATCTAAGACTAGTCACAATGGTGAGTATCATATAATAATATCATGTATATGATACTAGTATATGATACCATCTCCACAATGCATAGTATCATGTACTAATATCATAATCTTAGTATATTTATTGTTTTGTAGAATCTCAATGTAAAATTGTGTACAAGATTTATTTAGAATTAGTTTTTCTAGTTCTACGTGTGCTATGATACGGTATCTACCTATGATACCAACACAACCTCTTTTATCATTAATTAGCATGTCACGTCAGAATTCTGCCAACATGGCATGCATGATACTGCCTATGATACTCCCATTAGGACTAGTCTAAACGAATTGACGCGTCTGCGATTTATTGTTCATCAAGGAACACGAATGCGTTGCCTGGACGCGTCGCGGGTTGCGTGCGTGTCCTCGCTCGCTCACACTGGGCCTACCTGACAGCGACCCAACGACCTCCGTGTGCCTGACGCCTGCGACGACTGCGGCAGCTGGCCTTCAGAAGACTGACCGCCGCTAGCAGCTATGGCCATTAATGCCGACGCTAAAGCTGTGACGCGATGCCTGAACTCCTGCGCCATCATTGATGACCAGAGCTTCTTATACTAGTCCTGTGGCCGTCTCTCCTCACATATTCTTGCATGCACCATTGCCGCTTCTAGCCAAGCCCTCTACCTCTCTGAAGGAGATATGTTCTAGAGACAAATAATAACTATGTTTAATATCATATCTCAAACTAGTTCATAAGTCATAACAGTTTCATACTGTGCTATAACTGTATCAATAGGAAACACTGATACACGTGTGGTATGTAAATAAAGCTGGTCCCTAGTAGTCTATATTTAACTAGTTTGTTGGACAACCGATGATCAAGATTTCCTGATCATAGTGCATTTATGCCAGTTGACAACAAAATCATATCATTGGAGAATGATATGATGAACATTACCCACATAGGTATTGCAAACGTGATCTAGTTACATGGTTCATCGTTGTAATAATTAGAAACGAAGTGCCTTCTCCTTAGATCGTGAGATCATATTAATCACAGTCTCCGGAAGAATACTTTGATCTCACTAACCGTTATGTTCGTAACCGAGTGGCCATAAAAGTGTGTATTTGATATTTCAAAGGAACAGTTGATGCCTATGTATCGAGATCGGGATTTGTGCACCTGCATGACGGGAAGATGTTTGGGATAAATGGCAATTTATAAATTTACATTTGTATATATTAATTATAAATTAATATATTCAATAAATATTCTAAATTATTATTTATGGGGCAACTTTCAGCATTGGGCCGAATCTCCGGAGGAAAACAATCCAAGAGGAACCTACCCTGAGAGGTAGCCGTAGCAGCCGCAACAGCGGGCCCACGAAGGGCACACGCATGCAGGCGAGCAAGTGCGGGCGGTCACCGCGTGAGCGTGCAACAACTGGCTTCTGCCAACGGGCCTCCTTCGGCTGGCCCACGCGGAGGGGACGATGTGCGCTGGCGGGTCACGCCAGGCCCACCTGGCCGACGCCTCCTCACCGCATGGTCGTCGCCTCGCTGGCCGCTGGGCTGGGCCGGCTGGCACGCATGGGAGGCAGCCCACCCGGGTGCCCCTCCACCTCCTCGCCCCGGCCAGGCCGTGGGCTAGGGCGCGCGCAGCGGCCCACCCGACCACCACGTGGCCACCGGCTGTGCTGCCTCCTCCTTTGCCTTTTCTTTAGTCCAACGTGGGGACTTAAAGGAAGGGTGTACCCTTTTTTCACCTATAAAATAAGCCATATAGTGGGAGAAAAAGAACACACAAAAATAAATGAGGATTTCCTAAGACCTAACTTCCTTAGGAAATCTTCCCTCCTCTTTCTCTGTTGACTCTCACGAGTGTGGTTCCACGAAGAACTGCGCATGAGAGGATTGACACCACCGACATACCGTCGCGTTGCTGGATCCCAGTTCCAGAGGATCTGCTTCCGCATCCCGGCTGGATCAAGGTGAACGAGAGTTGTAACTAGACACCATACGTGTGCGAGCCCTTGATAGAACTACCATTAGTTGGCGCTAGGACTGTCGTGCAAAGGGCCAGGATATGACGTGCGAGGAGCTTTACGATCTTGAGGTCGGCTACGATCGTCTACTTCATCCACGTTTCCCACGGGACATTAACCGCTTTGCGATTTACAAGGGTATGTAATCGGAACCTCATCATGTTACTACATTAACTAATAGATAGATCTTGGGCTTACGGTGTGTTCTAGCTAGGAAAAATTGTGTTTTCCGCTACGAACCCCTTCACTCTCGCCCTAGACAGTGCCATGAAGATGTCGTCGGGGCTAAAGAAGACCACCAACAACCACGAGGCAGGCTCAACCTTGGGTCATCTCCGCCCTCGGCAGTTGCCAACACCGCCGCCTCCTCCACCACGCGCTAGAGCGGCTCCGGTCAGCCGCCGCCGTAATTTGCCGCCACCTCCATGGGCAGAAGATTTCGTGGGTACGGTGGCAGCTGTACCCATGGCGTGGCCCGAACGACGAGAATATGACCGCTGGTGCATGAATGCATTCGGAGGTAGGACGAAGGGGATCTGTGCGATCACCACGACATTTCTATCCCTGGCGACCGGCACCTGAACGTCGACAGGGTGCCGGTGTTGCCTCTGCTGGCTAACGGGCTGGCACTGGATGCAGAGATGTTCTATCGCATCACGTTGCTCTCGTCGGTGCTGTGGTACGACTGCACGTACCACCGGAAGGACTTCTGGGTGAAGTTCATTCGTCTGGGAGCATGATGCGTGGCAGGCGAGCTCGTACCAGGGCGAGTTCCAGCCGGGGCAAGAGTACGGGAACCTGGCCCCGCAGTACGACGACAAGGACTCCGAGGAGGAGGAGGAGGAGGAGGGCAGATATCGTCGTGAAGCACGAGGGCGCGGCCACCCTCCCACTAGACAACTTCGAGGAGGCGGCCACCGCACGCACCATTGAGCTGTCTAAGCAGGAGGAGGGTAGCCAGTGGGCTGGGCTAGAGGACGTCATCAAGATTACTGGGGTGGTGGCGGCACACTAGACGGAGCTGCCACCTCCACCGCAGCCGCCTGTTGCATGAACCGGACAGAAGGTTCCACCGCCGCCGCGGCCCTACATCGACCTCTCATTGGATGACCACGAGTAGCTGGCTCGGTTGCCGTTAGCGGCGCAGACAGCACCCATGGCTAGGGTTTCGTTCTGTGTCTCACTATGTAAATTATGTTTCCAAAAAAGAGTCTAGGCAACTGGCCGTTTGGACCTGGCCTCTGCGTCGAAACAGATCGGTTGGGTGTCCTAAATAGGTCGTGCTCTGGAAATGCGTGAATCTAGCTAGCGGTGATAAGGTGCATTTTGTCGGTGCGTCTTGCATCGCTGTTGAGCCTGTGGTCGACAACCGGAACAGCCTAAGGCTTGTGCGCGCCGTGCCGGACTTCCTCTAGCTATACTACTCGGGTGTAGCAGAAAGCGGCGGTGGCAATCATGGGGGACTGGTATGTCTCGTCCAAGGACCTCGTGACAGTAAACTTGGAATACTGCCATTGGGAAGCTACAATGCAGCAGCTCACATGTTAGCTCGTAATATCAGGCAGAATCCTCAGGGTGTGTTTCCTTGCAGACATCGCGTGGTTGCGGTGATAGCGCAAACGAAAAATGTGTGGCTACTGCCCCCTGTATAATCCCTAACCTGTAGCAGCGCTGCAAACTCACGCATTCTGATGTCCTATTGCCCTGTGGAACAACAGATTAACATGTCGGGGGAAAACCCAAAACAACTGCGCAGGTTTCTCATAAAGTTGTACGTTCTCCAGCCAGCAATGATCTGACCCGCGAGAAATGCACTTCTCCTCTCTGTTTTTTTTTCCGATGATATCTTTTAAACAAGTTTAAATTTAACATAATTGGAAAACTGAATTTTGAAATACAATAAAACGTCATGATTCACAATGACACATAATGAATCTTGTTTTTCATCAATTTATTTTATGGTTTGAACTCTAAGAAAATTATCTAACTATGATGAACAAAGTTTAAAACACAGTGAAACAAACTGTTTCAGAAAAATATTTTCACCAAGTGAGTTTTTCAAAGTTTCATCAGGTTTAGAAAGTCTCGATTTTCAAATATTGTTAAAGAATATCCGGTATTGGTCTTGTTTTGAATATCTTCTTCACTAGGAACCCACATATTCAAACTGTTTTCGCATTAAACTTCTAGCTTAAAAGCTATAGAGAATTTTCAAAGTTTTAAAACTAGTTCCTGCAAAGTGTAGAAGGAGAGAGATGCTAACACACCCTTTGGAAAAAGTAATAGAGAGAGATGGGTCCATGCAAGGTATATCCTGTGCATGGTAAAAATGGGCAAATCGCTCGTATGCGACGTCTTTTCGCGGAATTGGCTGAAACGCAACGTCGTTCGTAAGAATGACTCCAGCATCGCGAGTGCAGCATGGCGCTTCTCGCGGCAGAAATAGCTCCTGTGCGACATGGGCCATAAATCGGTGTCAACGCTTTCTTGTGACGTGTTTTAATGAACGGTGGGGTTAAGGATTAGGGATAGATTCAGACAACCATTTCGTTCCAGCTCTAAAAGAATAAAACCGTTTCGAATTGGTCCCACTCATTTGCTCGCCAGCGAAACTTCTGCCCGTCGTGCTGACCGTCCCGACCGCCGTCCTCCTTCATCTTCTCCGGTGGCGACGCCGTCAACTTCGTGTGCTCGGCAGCGGCGGCCCATGTGAGCTCAGCGGCAGCCCATCGGTGGTGAGTAATCTCAAAACCCTAGCTCCATTCCCCGCGCCTGGATTTGGATCTGACCCGGTCGCTTCTGATTTCTGAGCTAGATTTTGGTGGACGGGTTGGCTAAATCGGGGGCATCGAGATGGAGAGGCAAGAGAGCACCTCCAATAGGTAAAAAAAAATCTTTTTTTGATTTGATTTTATCGCATTTGGGTAATCAACCAATTCCGCTAGCTCACTCTGCCCGCCGCCACTCAAAACATGGGTGATTGTGAGCACAAAAATTTCCAATTCAATGTCAAGTTCTTCCCATCTAAAGCGAAACTAGGTGATGGTAGTGTACATAACATCGAGAGAGGTACATCTGTGGGTTGGAAGGTTGAGTTTGCATATATTGTTCCACAACAACTACAGCAAATGGAAGAACTGGTCGTGAAGAATTTGGTGGAGAAAATTGGGCAAAGTGTTCCTTGGCGTCCATAACAGGAAGTTGCATTGTTACGGTTTGAAAATTGGAAGGGAGAATATTTGAGAATTAAGGATGGAGAAGAGTTAGTTGATGAAATTAGTCGGCAAGATGGTTGGACAAACAAAGAGGTTACTTTTCATGCTGAGCTCGTCGATCTGCAAGCAGATTCCAAAGTTGGATATGTGGCTTCAAATTTGTCTTCGCGAATGTCAGATGATGATTTGGCTTTACAAGGCAGATGGTGCCCATACGAACTAAAGTGACAATATTATCATATAGAAATGATGTTGATGCAGGGCCTGGTGTTGATGCAGGGTCTAGTGTGTGTGTTGATTGGAATTAAGTGGAGTTAGATGAACCTACCGATTTTGTCATAGCACCAATGGCTGCCATAGAAATGGCCAAAATATTGACATTCCAGTAGATGACGGAGATAAGGAAAAGGCTGATGAAACTAATTTGACTAATGATGATGATGGTAACAAAACATTTTTTTGAATATATGTAGATAGAGATTTGATGGAAAATACTGCAGATGATGTAAATGATGCACATGATGATGAGCTGGTTACTGTCTATGACAAGGAAAACCCTATTATTGCAGTAGGGAAACTGTTTCCAAGCATGGATGAGTTTATGATGTGTTTCAAAACTTATGCAATCAAGAAGGAGTTTGATGCCAAGACTCAGTGGACTGATAAAAAGAAGTTCTATGCTAGATGCAGATGTTTTGATGGGGGCGTCAATCCTTGCAAATGGTACATTTCTGCTAGACGCCATTAGAGTTAATCAAATCCCTTTTGAACGCACTTGCATTACTAGTTCACAGAGAGTATCAACAATGACATCACAGATTTGGGTTGCTGAAAAGATCACTCCTATTTTAGCTAAGACACCAAACACTATTGCAAAGAGGCTAAAAGCAGATTTGGAAAAGGACTACCCAAGTAAGGTGAATTATAGCACTATGTGGAAAGCAAAACAAAGGGCAGTGAAAGAATTGTATGGTGATTGGGCAAATACTTTTAGGATGTTGTATAACTTCAAAGCAGAGGTGGAGAAAAGGTCACCTGGCAGTGTTGTGGAGATAGATACCGATGTTAGAGATGATGGCAAGGTCTTCTTCTCTAAGTTTTTTATGGCTTTAAAGCCTTGCATCGATAGCTTCAAAGCAGTATGTCATCCATATTTAAGCATAGACTCTTCATTTTTAACTAGAAAGTGGAATGGTCAGATAGCAACATGCAATGCTCTGGATGGACATAATTGGATGTTCCCTGTTGCCATTGGGTTATTTCAATCAGAGACTAAGGCTTCATGGACATGGTTTATGATGCAGTTGAAAAGATGCTTAGGGCCAGTCTCACCTTTGGCAATCCATACAGATGCATGCAAAGGGCTAGAAAATGTAGTAAAGATTGTGTTTCTCCATGCTGAGCAAAGAGAGTGGTTTGGCCATATGTGGATGAATTTGATCAAAAAGTTTGGAGGAGAAGAATTTGGACACATGTGGCCTACAACAAGGTCTTACACTACCTACATTCATATCATCTTGGTAAGATAATGATAGCATGTAGTGAGAATGATAGGTA
This sequence comes from Avena insularis, assembly GCA_023614405.1. Lineage (NCBI taxonomy): Eukaryota > Viridiplantae > Streptophyta > Magnoliopsida > Poales > Poaceae > Avena > Avena insularis. Next base: position 207,616,113 of record CM042694.1, read on the forward strand.
TAGGTTTGGTACATGGCTGCAAACCTATCACTCTCTCTTATGGTATAGGTCAGGATCTAATACTACCATCAAATATGATCATATCAATAACAACTTGACATAAAGTTTTAACAAGGTGAAGGATTTAAAGGACTTGCCTGTACATGACATGGTTGACCAAATTAGGATCATGATCATGCACTTGTGGGAATTGAGAAGAAGAATTGGTGATGTCCTGCAAGGGGACAAGCTTCCTGTTGTGGTACAACAGGTTATCAACAGGAGTAGAAATCTTACACATTTGAAAGTTGATAAATCTTCTTTGTTGGGCGCTGAAGTTAGAGACACCAAAACTGGAAGGAGACATGTTGTTGACACTGAAGTGCATGAATGCACTTGCCTAGAGTGGCAACACATTGGAAAACCATGTTAGCATGCCATACTTTTCTTGGCCTCCAAACCAAATTTAAATATGCACCCATACTTGCATGAATATTATTCAGTAGCAAAATTCGAAGCTACATATGCAACTCCAATTCTAGCACTTACACACCAATCTTAGTGTCCTGAAGTAGAATTTGAATTTTCTATGTGTCCTCCACTAACCAAAAGAAAAGCTAGTCGGCCTAGACAAAGTAGATACAAGGCATGGTTTGAGAAAGATGGGAATAGTAAGAAGGGGAAAAAGGATGATAAGCCAAAAAGACCTTAAAAAGGCAGTAAAAACAGATGCAAGATTTGCCAGGAAATTGGGCACCAAGTTGGATCTTCCAGATGCCGTTACACTCCTGAAAAGCCAAAGAAGTATGCAATATTTTTGTTGTTACTATTAGTATTGTTTCTTCACTTTGTTTTGTTACAAAATGACATGTTATGTTTTTCAGGAGAAAACGTCTAGTTCAGCCCCTTGTTGTTGAAAACTGCTGGCCAACCAAAAAGGCAAGAGTTGGTGTATTTAGAAAAAACAGAAATGTGCAGATCATGTTTAGTGCTAATAAAACAATGTAAAATGAGCCGGTTCTAAATGATGCAATGGTATCTAAAGTTGTTGTGGATGTTGCAATGGAAGCAGATCATGTTCTTGATGATATTGTGCTGCAAAATAAATTGTTTTGGATGGCATGCAAACTGAAGCTATTCCAACAATAAAAGAGGTAGTTGAGTTGCCACCTGAACTAGTTCTGGATGATGTGGAAACTGAAGAGGCAACAAAAGAGGCTATTGCGTTGCTACCTGAACTAGTTCTAGAGGTTGTGCTGAACGACGTCACTGATTTGGCCATTGAATTGCCACTAAAACCAGTTAAGGAGGTTGTTCTACGAAAGTTGTGGGGGTCAACTATTGCTGGTAAGAAAACCAAGAGCATAAACCAATTATATCATGTGGAACCAAGCAGTGAAAAGAAGAAGAAGAGATTGAGCGGCAAGAAGCAACATAAATAGAGTTGGAACCATTGAAACATTATGTTTGTTGTATTGGCTTATGTACTTTGATGTGAAAACCTTTATTCATTGATGTAATCTTGTTTGTTATAATGGTTTGTGTACTTTGATGTGAAAACTTATGTTCCATGAATTTGAATTGATAGTCAAATTTGAACCAACATTCAATATTTTTGAACTTTATTGGTTTGTTCTATGATGTTTCAATGCTTTATGTACTATTATGCACGTTAGTTCATCAATGCTAGCCCTTTTGTGAAGTACAACTCATCATCACCGAAAATGTGGTAGAAATGGCCTCCAAAGTTAGGGGAAACGACCCCATTTGTAAGCAACTTATTTTTTTACCTTGTCCAAATCATCCAAATAAATTTCCTTAGCATCTATTCTACCTATATAGTATCCATACGAAGTCTCACTATTTTTTGAATTAATCTTCATATTATTAAATTATTTTTGAAAGTATATGCTATAATACAAAATGATTAAAAAACAACTTTAAAACATGATATTGCAAAACTAACTTCAAATCCTGCTTAGTCACTCCAAAAGGAAGCTAGGGTGAGGTTTTTTGATATTTTGCATTTTCAAAACCCCAAACCCTCTACTCTCTTCTTTGAACTCTCTGCAACCTTAGTCGAGGTTGTTCGATTTGTGAAGGAGTTTTCGTGCAAATTTCTTTTTATAAACATGATTTTTCCTTGTAACTAGGTGACATAACATGACTATGTGCGAAGGTGTTGTATTTTTTGATTTTTTTAATTAGTTATGCACAATAAAAGTTGTGAAAACACTGTTGACTAAGCCCAAAACCTCTCGAAACCCCGTTTGTTGACCAGGCTAACCCTAACGATCAACCTGGAGCATTGGTCTAACCCTAGCACGCTATCCGGTCTGTTCGATCTGATCTTTTAGAAGGATTCTGTGTGAGGCTCAGCAAACCAACCTTGACCATTCATCTGACGCTACCGCGCTAAACTGCCGCCATGCGATATGGTCTTCTAGAAGGAATCACGAGTGATCTGCGAGAGCCCCGGTTCTTCGACGTGATTGGCTAGTGTTTTTTTCAACGAGTCACATCTGGTTTGGTGGGAGACGATGACATGTCTGTTGGGCAGTCCACGCCTCGTCTAACTACCCCGTCTATGCCTCTACTTGTGGCAGCCACGTCTCTGCCGCCCGTCGCAGCCTCCTTTTCCATGCATGCGCATGCAGCGTCATAGCCTGTCTATTGCACATCGTTGTAGCATGACAACGGTTTAGGCATCACGGGCACCCTGTCATCACATGCACGCGTAGTATCCTAGCTATTTGCACACCTTTGAATGTTCTGGATGCTCTGCCGATTTTGGCATCTCATTTAATTTTAAGTTAAACTCATTTTGTTTTAGGTGAAACTCGTCATGTACACACGTACACACACGTAAAGGATAATGGGTCATGCAGCCTTACCGTCACGCGCCGATAGATGCTCTGCCCTTGGATACCCCTGCCGCTTTGAATGCTCTGCCACGCCGCTTTGACTGCTCGACATAGAGAAAACGTCACTGCAACACACCATAGCTGTCTTCTTTACACTAGGGTTTGCAATGGGCCTATATAAAATGGCACCATTTCATCCCTAATTTTCGCACCTCTCACACACTTCTATTAAGACACCACCGCATTTTCTTCTCGACCAAAAGCCACCGCAACCAAGCCCCCCCTAGACGCCACCATGCAGTTCAATGGCCCCACCTTTCGTTGCCCAGCCACCGTGCCCGAGCGGGAGTTTCCGTCGAGTGTCATCGTGTAGAATGAGCTGCGTGTGTGGGCGATCTCGAGGTGGAGGGGCCCAATTGCCCTAGCGCATTTCTTCCTCATGGACGGCTACCGCCACCTCCCCAGGGGCTCTCTGCGCATGTTCACGCTCGAGTGGAACTACGATGGTGACAATAGCAACAACAACATGGAGATTGGCCTATACGTCCGCTTCACCACCCCCTACGACACGTTCGCATTTCTCGGGCAGGTGTTTTGGTGTGGATGCAAGTTCATCGCATTCACGACCTACATCATCTTCTCGAACTTCCATGTCATCTTCCCCTCCCTGGACAACATGCACATCCTCCCCTACCACATGCCGGAGGACGACGAGTGAGCCCCTACCCCCCAAGGAGGGAAGATGTCGTTGTTTTATTGTTTTTCTAGTTTGTATGAGTGTTTCTATTATCTACATCTAGTTATGTGCGTTTGTATCGTGTCAGTGGGATGGGTTTATTTAAGGCTACTATCGTGTTATATTTATCTATGTGGTTACAGTTCATGAAAAAACCTATTTTATGTAATTAACTTTTGCATATTATCATTTGGCCTAAAATTGGGTGGCTCGTGCAAACTAAGGCTCAATATCAACGTCTAATTTCATCACTAGTAAACTACACAAATGCATAAAGAAAGAGAGAAAGAAAAATGGGTACCCAAAGAGAAAAAAAGAAACTACTCCATCCGTTCACGTTTATAAACACTAAAATCGAGTTCTCAAATGAGATAACCTCACAAGGTGCAAACTAACTTTGCTACTTGATGCAATGATTGAGACAACTCATTTTCTTTAACACAAAAATAACATTTTTTTAAAAGAATGCTTGATGCTACAATTGTGAATAACTAAGCTGAAAGTTATATGACAACGTATTTTTGTCTATACTATCACTCAGAGTTATAGGACAATGTCCATTGACTTAAAATATGCTTCTTGTTTCTTGGAATAGAGGTAATGTTGTACACAAAAAAAATAGTTGTCATATTTTTTAACCATAAAAGGTGCAAGTTCCTTTCATAGAAAACATTAAAAAAAACTTTAGCTAACATTGAGAGGGATTCGTTTCTTTTCTGATCTTAAACGACCAAAACTTTATTGATCACTAGATAAAATATTTATAGAAATTCCTAAATCAATTGGGGGAATAGAAAACCACACATGTAAATGGCCCAACTTACAACATGATCCTCTGTCAGAAGCTAAATGGGTTCACCATCTTAGGTGGGCTTCCTTTCTCAATGGGCCAAGGGCAATAATTACATTTTTTTCAAAATGCAACGCTTCCTTAACTGAAAAAACAGAAGAACCTAGAAATTTTTTGCCGAATTGCTACCACATTTGATTCATTATGAAAAGCCAGCGCCCAAGTCATGCATCTTATTGAGCATACATTTAAACACAAACAAACATAACCAGTTTATCTAAAATAGGAACCATAGTAATAAGCACGTCTAACGACTGATCAACTGAAGGTAAACAATTCCTAGAGAAATTATACAGAAATAAAATGCTGCATTGATCACATTTGCCTGCTTCTTCAAACCAACCGTCTATCTTAGGTGCTTGTTCAGTTTCTTCACTTCTCCAATCAGTTCCCCATCACCCGTGGCAAATTTCTCCATCGCTGGCGCTTGATTAATCTCCCGGGTTGTGCCCCCTCAGATCAATGATGCCCTCCACTTGAAGCCTCTCAACATATTCATCAATCCACTCAAAATGGTGACATTTCTTCATATCCTAAAAAAGAACACATGAACCCTAATTCCCAAATCGGTGGAAAAATCAAAAAATATGCACAAATTATAGAAAAAAGACCGATGGGTAACTCAGATCTAACATTTCCCGGCTCGGCCTTGGTCTCACACTTCACAAATTCTTGCCCAAAGTTCCCATTGTCCTCCTTGATTGTGACCAATTGCTTCAATGGTGCGGAGCATGTGCAGTCAGGACATCTTATCATGGACACTGCCCCATACTTAGGCCATGAGGGGCAGGAGGCTGAACTAGAGATCGACATAAATCGTCAAGCAGTCGTAGTTGCGCGCCGTCGCCGGAGAAGAAGACCCGAATAAATGGGGGTGGCAGGTAGGAACGGGCGAGCGAGGGAGAGAGATCTGAAGCTGAGATGGGCAAGTTGTGGGTCCCACAACAAGATGGATCCTAGGCTCGCTGGACAGTGTGTGGGTCAGCGCTGAGATGGATAAGTTGTGGGTCTTGCTCAGTTCACATAATCCAAACTTTTAACGACCTCTACTGCTCTTAAAGCCCGTGTCACACATGATCTATTTCTGCCGCGAAAACATCGTGTTGCAACCATTCTTACAAACGACGTTGGGTCTCATGGAATTATGTGGAAATAAGTTGCACAAGAACGATTTTCCTGGTAAAAATTCTCTGCTGCACATATATATGCAGTTGTGGTGTGAGATATCTTGGGATAGTGCCACAATAGTGATGAAAAAAGGGGACATCCATTAGAAATCATCGTCGGAACTTACGGTGTACCACAGAATCTAATTATAAGTTTCAAAAACTATGAAAACAATCATGCATGTGGGTGGGTAGAACTTGCTCTTGCAAATTTTTACAATAAGTTATGCCCTTTTGCGAACGATGCCAATATCATATGATCACAAATCATCGTGTTTAAGTTCCAAAAATTTGTAACTTCGTATGCATTTTATGATTTTTGTACAGGTGATGATTGCTCATATTTAATTGTCAAAAGTTACATGAGATATTTCTATATGCTCTCTACATACATCTTTTTCCAAAACATAAAATTACGATTTTTAATTATGTGTCTAAAATATATACAAAGAGAAGGGATGTCACTTAGAGTTTACATGATGTCTTGTGCAAATATCTATGAAATGCTTCTTACCCATGTGACTTACTATTTGGCACATCCCCATTTAGGACGTGATCATTAGCAAGATCGGCACAAGGTTTGTAGAAAGCAATAATAGTTGTGAGATTCCACATATTTTTAATGGTTTTTATTGATAGTTTTCTTCTGGATTTGATTGTTTTCTAGCTTTACCTAACGCTAATACTTCGGTAGCGAAGAAAACTTGGTTTTTAATGTGTGTTTCAGGTTTAGAACATCAACAGAAGGTTTTAACAAGAGAAACATAATATTCAGGCAAAAACAAACAAGTCTCTTTTCGGAAGCAATCAAGGAAGACATATAGTAGCTTTAACGAGCAACTATACGGCGGGAATATTTTTCCAGCTGTATAGTTCCTGCCGTATTGTTGCTGCCACCTTCGTCTTGTCAAAAGGGACAATTTTCGTGAAGAGATGAGACACGAAATCATAACACAGCAGCCGCCATCCTATCTAGAAAGGAGAAAGAAGAGATCCGGAGAAGAAGGGGAAGACGTTCTTTATCTCGCTCCACGATCTTCGACCTCCTAGCCATCACACCCTCATAGCCATTACTTGTACTTGAGAGAGAGAGAGAGATCTTCACTTTGCAAGATTAGGGTTTGAGATTGTTTCTTACTATCTTGAATTGTGTTGGATTACTTTTCTATTCCTATTCAAAGGCGCGAGGAAATTATTGAAAAACTTTTAAGATCAAATAAGGTTGAAGTTGAAAACCTGAGTGATTTTACGGAAATCATGTCCATTTATAGGACAACTCCCAAGAAGCCTGAGAAAACTCTCAGAGAATACAGTTCTCCAAATTATGCTTTCCTTAAACAACCAATAGAATTTCCTAATCCTGGAGTTAGAGAATATCGATTTGATGGTGGAATTATTAAAATTTTGCAGGAAAAAGCTTTCAATGGAAGGGAGGATGAAGACCCAGGAAGACATCTTAGAGAGTATGACGATGTGATAACATCACTTGGACCAAAAGGTTTGCCAAGAGACTTCTCTCATCTAAAATTATTTCATTGGTCTCTTAAAGGTAAGGCTCTGGACTGGTTATATTCTCTCCCTCGTCATTACATTAAATGTTGGGAAAACTGTATTGTTAAATTCATAAACAGGTTTAATCCTTTTAAAAAGGTAACTTGTAACATTCCAGCATTAGAGCTTAGAAATAAGCTGAGATCAGGAGTGTGCATTGCAGAAAATCTGGATAATTTTCGTGCTTTTAAATAAAACTTGTCAAAATGGTTGAAGCTTCTCTTAACTTGGTCGAACTGAAGTAGATCATCAAGTTGACTGTGATAAGTTTCAATATGACCTTGCTAAAATCTTATCTTTGGGTAATATAATTTGATCTAAGGGTAGATCAAATGTAATGAAACTAAGTCACAACACACTACTCAATAAGGAGTACTTGATCTTCTAGAGATCATTACATGGTATTCCATACAACAACTCAAGGACGAATACTTAACATTCTAAAGATTATATCAAGGTGTTATCTACAACAAAACCTGAATACCCAATCAAGTATATAACTCCAAGTAAAGAAACCCCATAACTAAACCTTGATATACTTGCTTACCATAGTTATTCCTACCATGAGAATCATGGTAGTTTCTAAACATTAACTCTTGCTACAAATAGAGTAGAAAAGGAAGTCAAACCAAGACCATCCAGCACATACCCTTAATATTATATTAGGTGGTGACATATCTATTTAACCAAGTCCTAGTGTCAATTGATCATCAATATCGAGTAATCAATTACTGACCTAGAACTTATTGACTCTTAGCCTTTGACCTATTATATTAACCTTCCAAAGACCTTAAGTAAATTAATAAGGAGGAGGAACTAGCTATGGTGAAGTATGCCATCATCAATGGAATGTGATCCTTAGTGGAGATCAAACCATCTAATGTTGGAGGTGTTAACTCACTCATGAGTTAACTAGAAGAAGTACCTAAAACCAAGAGTTAAGCTAGTTATCAGGAAGCTATGAGAAAGCTTGTAGTATTAGAGTATCAACTAATAACCTTGTTAAGCCAAGCAGGTATAAACCTCAAGTAAGTTTCCTTAACAAGAAAAGCCTTATAGAGAGATTAGTACAAGTCTAGTACATGGTGTTAATAGGTTTTGATCAAACAATCAGAAGCCTAAGCTTGTTGATCAAAGTATGGAAGCCATCATTCTCAAATTACTTGAGAATGTATGATTAGGTGTTGAAGTAGGGTTGTGAGTATACTAAATTAGGTAAAGTTCTAGTCAGCTGAATCATCTAGCTTGATCATGAGAAGTCAAGCTAGAGTATGATGAAATATATAATATTAGTTGTATGGAGTAGTTGGAGGCAATGTAGCCTAACCAATATAATACAAGAACAAACTTGTATTATGGAGAGTAGTACCCTACCCATCCCAGAGGATTGTTATCACATGTGATATGGAAAAGAATTGTAATCTTGCAAGCCTTAGAAGTAGATGCAAGGCTAATATAAAGGAGTTTATGGATGGAGTTAGAATTAACTAATTGATGGATCTATCATAGGGAGTTAAATAATGGATTTTATATTAAAAAATGAATGTAGGGGAATATTGTTGAAGTGGCATGACCATGTCATCATATGATGATGGATATGGTGGAGCCAGATGACTAGACCAGTTAGACAGAAGGGATCTTAGTGAATGAGATGAGAGATTTAAATAGAGTATATTTAGGAAAGGAATTCTTTAGTAGCCTTAAACTAAATCATATCAAGCCATGACAAAACCTATGTCTACCTCTTTGTTTAAAACCCTTGAATAAAGAGGGTAGTTAAACCAATTCCTATTTTTAGGCAGCCAATGGATAGTATCTCTTAGTCAAATGAAATGTCTAAGAGATAAGTAGTATACCAGTTGGGAGTGTATTGATGGAGGCCTTATCCACCTGATTGTATTAAATCCTAATAAGTATCTAGTCTCATATACCATCAAGATCACTTTAGTAAAGCAATCTCAATAGCTCACTCTAAGTTGAGTTATTATCCATGGCCACAAGGCATGAAGGCAAATTGTTTTAGCTCTTAATCTTCATCCATACCCATAATAGAATGTGAGTTCATTAACTATTTTCCAAACCAATAATAGCTGTCTGTAAATGAATATCTTCATTCCTCCATTAATGAATCTATTAAACCTTCTCAAAACTCATGTCCATTATTTGGAAATGAGCAGTTTCATTTCCTCATTAATGATTGATATTCATGCATAAGGACTTAACCAAGATTGTGCTAAGGAAAATCGTAATACTAAACACCTAGTTGATTTGAATAGAAGGAATCACCATATTTTGAATCATAAAGACTAAAAGGATTATTAAGGGTCTATATAGATATATATAGGAATTCCAATATGATACCAAGTGTATAGAATGATATACATCATTAACCATCTTAAATAGTTACCATAACCATTATCATGGGAAGATGGAAATCGTTTTCTATATAAGGAATAAATCCCTAAAACCTTAGTCTCAATTAATATCTCCTAATAAACAATCCTTTATATATTAAACAGTGAAAATACTAGGAAGGAATGCCAAACCAACTAGTTACATTAACCATGCAGAACCCTAGTTGATGCAATGAATTTTGAACATTTGAATCATTGTATAAATTTGAATTTAAAAGGAAAACAGAAAACAGAAACAGAAACAGAAAAAGAATCAGAAAATAAAAAATAGAACCAGGCTGCTTCCTAGTTCCTATTCAATGCCCACGAGCAACAGATATCACAACTCGCTCGCTCAGCCAAAGCCCATTAACAGCAGCCCATATCACCTCTCTCTTTGACTGACAGGTGGGCCACAGCCGTGGACCACGGGTTTGTTCCAAAGAAACATAGGGGGTTTTCTGCAAATTTCTGTCGTCGTCACCCTCACGCACACAGGCAGCTGCGTGCACTCCGCCAATGCTGTTCGCCGCCGTTAGCAAAGATCTGACCACCGCGATGGATCGCCGTCGCTAGAGAGGAGGATAAGACCGCCACCGCAACGCTCCTGTCCATCCTCATCCCCATTTCCCTCTCTCTCTCTCTCTCCTTCTTATCCTCTCCACATAGGAGATCACCGAACCCTAGCTCGTCGGAGTTCGCGGTCCTTGCTACTACCAACCGCCTCTGAGCCAACCAAGGGCACCGCCGGGATCACCATCATCTTCTTATTCATCTCCAACTCGTCTCGCATCTGAGCCAACCAAGGGCACCGCCGGTATCACCATCATCTTCTTATTCATCTCCAACTCGTCTCGCAAGCAGGCGCGCTCCAAATCAGCTGGAATCAAGCTCTGCATCCAACGCCGGCCGCCATCGATTTTATCGATTCTGACCACCTCTTGCCTTGCTGTCACGTCTGACATGCTCACGGTGAGCTTGCGCATATTCCCATGCTCTTCACTCTCTTTATCTTGCTCTGTATTATCACCAAGACCGCGGCGCGAAAGCACCGCCAACACCGTGGTTGCCGTTGCTCCGGTGATCTTTAGCAAGCCTAAACACCTTAGCTAGGTTCACATTGATCTACTCCTTCAAACGAGCCCCTCTGCGTGGCCTCTGGTACCATAAATCGGTGTCGCCACCGTGCTCCGGTGAGGTTCTGGCGTGCTGGCGTCAGGTGAGGTCAGGGTTGATCCGTCCTCGCCAACGTGGCTAGTGACGTGGCCTCTGGCCCACATGTCTGTGACTATGTCTAAGATTAGTCTGAGTGTAAAAAGTATTTTCTATTTAATAATTAGACAAAACATTATAAATTCAAATATAAATATTTCTCAGAAATTTAATAAAATGATTAAATCTTGTTAAATCAATATATTTTATTTTATAACTCAGAAAAATGTATATAATATATCAAAATGTTCAGAAAAATAAACCCTATATTATAAACCTATTGTCATATTTTATTCTCCCACTTAAATAAGATAATAATTATTATTAGTAAATAATCTATTAGGGATAAATCTTAAATAAATATATTCTATTATTTAAAACTCATAAAAATAAGTATAATATATCAAAATTCTTATAAAAACAAAATATACATTTATAAACATATTTTGTACATTTTTTGATACTTATCTAAGTATTTATTATTTATTTAGTATTTATAAAGTGATAAAACTTATAAAAATCATATCTTATTAATTAAAAATCATAAAAATACTTGTAATATACCAAAATGATCACAAAAATAAAAACTACACATTAAAAATATCCTCTTGCACATTTGAAGTCAAATAAAGGTAAAAATTTAATAATTCTTGATTAAAACTATTTTCTAATATTTTAAAGGATTAAAAATACAAAAATCTTTACTTTACCTTTAACATTAATTGTTCAAAGTATAAAAGTGAATAACAAGTTCCCTTAATGTTTTCGTGGAGTAAAATAGATCTAACTATTTTAAGATGTATTTACTAAAACTATCATCTAAAATTAAGTGTATCTTAATTTTCCTAAAAAGATTTATACATTATAAAATCAAAAAGAATAATTTATTATCTATCAAAAGGGGCATATTCACTTACAAAATTAAGAAGACACTACTTCTATAAAAGCAATAATACTCTTATTCCATCTGTATAAAACATTAAGAAGTGAACCACATATAATTTAATACCTTATCCAAAACATAAAGGTTTCCACTACAAGTGTTATGCTTATTCAAAGTTCAATGATGATTTCCTCTATTTCAAAATATCAAATAACACTACTCAAGCAAAAGAAATAATACTTTTGTTTCACCTTCATGGAGTAATATAAAATGTCCTCTCATATTACAAAATATATGAGTCTCCACTTACTAGTGGAATAACTATTCAAAAATGCTAATTGTTTTCTTCTTTAATACTCATAACTGGTAGTAAAACCTTAAGGTGTTAGCTTTAAGTTTAAATGCTTTTACTTTGTAAAAGTAACCTTTCCTCAAAAGTTATTCTTTTAAGAAACATTAAAAGTAATCTTTAAACACTTCTTTAAAAGCTCTAATTGATTAATAATCTTGCTTAAGAAATCTTTTAGATACCATTCCCCATTTGAGTGTTTAATATTGTATGCTACTTATTTTATTTACATATTGTTTCACACACTCTCACAAGCCTTAATAAGAAGCACAAGGGCGAAGCTGGTATAAAAGTGAAACACATTCTAAAGAAACCATTCCCAGTTTCCAAACCCTAGATTTGATACGATTATTCTGGGAATTCACGTTTACCTAACTGCATTACATTACTTATGCATAATTGCATCATGCTTCTTTAAACATTCGTCCTTACCGGACCAATGATGCTATTTCCAGATTTTGGATCTTCTAGTGGCTTGAAGACCGTGAGTGCATAATCTTGCAATCACAAAAGGCAAGTTCACACTTTGTCATGTCCTTTGGTTATTTTCTATCAAATGCTTGTAACTCGAATGTTGTCATCACCTGCATTTCAAAAGGAACATAAAACACCATTTTCATAATAATATGATTCTGGATTATTTACCAAATGGTAATAATCTATTGATACAGTTCTAGTGGAAAAGGAACATAATATCTAGGACTTAACAACCAATGTCGCCAGTGATTCTAGCGCCGTATATTACACGTTAACCATGAGATTTGGAATGGGACGAAGAAGTCAGCTGTATCCTTTCCTTTCGTATGTATGGTAAGGCGACCTTAACGTGACGTTGTGATTCTTGTGCGGATCCAACATATGGGTGGGTACCCTTATGCCCCATGATTTTGGTATGTAGATTATCTATGAGTGGCTACCAGAGGTATAGCCAGACCTATATTGTACTTTCCAGGGGCATCTCTAGCTCATAGAGTCTTCGGGAACTCATCGGGGTTATAGGATGCCCAAAAGGGGGCTTAAGGGAGGTGTAGTCAGCCCCGAAGGATCGTGCAGACATATGGGATCGCGGATAGGGCAGTGATTGGCTTGGATCATCTACTAGGCCCCACATCAAGGAACTGTGGACGGGAAAGATAGCCCGGTTGTGCAACAAGGATTTGGTCTCTCATGGGTAAAGCAACGCACCTCTACAGAGTGTAAAAACTATGACATGTTACTCCCTATTCTGAGAAGGAGCTACGAACGCAGTAGGAAAGGAACTCCATGAAAGTTCTGGTAAACCTGTGAAGGCTGACAGACAGTTTTCAGAATAAAAGCAACCTTTGAAGAAATGTTTATGAAAACCTGCATTGCCTACAACCTTTGGTCTGTGGAAGTAGAGATAGTACATCATACGCTCCTTTTTAGTGAACTTACTGAGTACGCTCGTACTCAACCGTACCTTCTTAACCCTTGCTACATTCTGAAGCCATTAAAGACGACATCAACACCAACTTATACTCAAGAAACCATCATCGATAGCACAAGTTCTTCAATAAAGTCAATGAAGTCAACATGTTCATTAACCGAAGTGAAGACGAAGTTCTGGTTAGATGGGAGTAGATACTCTAGCCATAAAGTATCAACTCATCCTACATTACTCTCAATCCTAAAGTGTCAGACCCTTCCACCCCTGCTGATTTCAGGCCCATATCTTTATTAAACTGTGTGTTTAAAATTATTACCAAACTCCTTGCAAACAGACTACAAACTGTTATTCTGAAGTTGGTGCATAAGAATAAATATGGCTTCCTCAAAGACAGGTCTATTCAGGATTTCCTTGGGTGGGCTTTTGAATATCTTTTCCAATGCCACAAATCAAAGGAGGAAATTGTCATTTTAAAATTGGACTTTGAAAAGGCTTTTGATATAATTGATCATTCATCCATCCTAAATATTCTCAGGGCTAGAGGATTTGGCAAGAAATGGATTAAATGGATTGAGATGATTTTTGAGTCTGGCTCCTCTGAAATTCTTCTAAATGGGGTACCTGGGAAAAAAATTTACTACAGGAGAGGTGTGAGGCAAGGAGACCCACTTTCACCACTCCTTTTTGTACTTACTGCAGACCTTCTTCAATCTGTCTTGAATAAAGCCATGTACCTCCACCTTCTATCCCCTCCAATATGTGGTCCTCTTAACAATGACTTCCCTGTGATTCAATATGCTGATGACACCTTGGTTGTGCTAAAAGCAGATGCTGCTCAATTATTATGCTTAAAAGCTCTTCTTCAAACTTTTGCACTTTCCACTGGCCTCAAAGTGAACTATTTGAAATCAAGCATGATGCCAATAAATTTAAGCAATGATAGGCCCTCATCTTATCAAAGCCATCCATGGAACATTTTCTACCAATTGTTCAAAGAGTAGAAAGAAGGCTATGTGGTATTGCTGACTTCTTAAACTATGGAGGAAAACTGCAATTGGTTAAATCTGTTCTATCCTCACTCCCTTTATTCTTCATGTGTTGCCTGGATGTGCCAGTTGCTATCAAAGATCAGGTCATAAAATATATGAGACCCTGTCTCTGGAGAAAAAACTGAGGATGTTCAGGCCAAGGGTCAGGCTCTGGTGTCATGGGATAAGATTTGTAGACCTAAAAATCAAGGGGGTCTTGGAGTCCTGGATCTAACCATTCAAAATTCCGCCCTCCTATTAAAGAACCTTGACAAATTTTACAATCACCATGATATCCCTTGGGTTCACCTCATTTGGGAAACCTACTATAAGAATGGAAAATTACCTGGAAGAAGCATGGAGGGATCATTCTGGTGGAAATCCCATATCAAATTAATTGATAATTTTAAGGCCATGGCTAAATGCAGACTGAAATCTGGGAAAACTGCTTATTTCTGGACTGATCTTTGGCAAGATGAATGCTTAAAGAATAAATTTCCACACCAGCTGTCCTATGCAAAGTCATCAAATATCAGTGTGCAGGAATTTTTACATGCTGAATACTTGGAGGATAATTTTCATCTACCTCTTTCTCAATAAGCATACTCTGAATTTTTAATCCTAGAAGATAGATGCCAAGAGATCCTTCCAACCTTACAGGAAAATCAACATGATAGATGGAGTTATATTTGGGGGTCTGATAGATTTGAAGTAAAAAAGGCCTACTCTTCTATGATTGGTTATTCCCCTACACCACCACATTTCTCTTGGCTTTGGGCATCATCTTGCCAGAACAAACACAAATTCTTTTTTTGGCTTATGCTTCTGGATAGATTAAGTACAAGAAATCTTCTGAGAAGGAAACAATTTGCTCTGCCTAACTATAATTGTGCAATTCTCAATTACCCTTTGGATGAATCGGTAATACACTTATTCTGGGATTGCCCCTTTGCAAAATTTTGCTGGGATCATATATGCACAGACAGAGCAACAGAGTTATCTGGATTGGAGGCTTTAGCAGACATTAAAACCAAACTACATCTACCATTTGCAATGGAGATTATTATCTTGGCTGCTTGGGGTATCTGGATTTGTAGAAATGAGAATTTTTTTAATGATAAAAGGCCAACATTAGAGGGATGGAAGACAATTTTCTATCAAGAGATGAGATGGGTGCAATTCAGAATTAAAAGAAAACACTAGGAGAAATTCAATACTTGGCTGGACAATTAGACCAGAGATAGAGTAGATTTTGTTGCCCTCTTTGAGGTGGAATTTGTTCTCTTTTGATCTTCCTTAGATCTTTAGACTCATATGTAATATCACTATATTTATATAATAGAAAAAAATTGCAGTGGGGACTTTCCCTACTGTTTCACCTCAAAAAACTCTAGCCATAAAACCTACTTCTATAGAGCATTGCATTAATAGCAATTGCAGGCCAGATAGTTTAGATGCTAGTCTTCTTAGCTAGATAGCTCTGAGTTATTATTTCTGGTTCTTCTTTGGTAGAAGTTTCTTTCTCTCTCTTTAACCTAGAGTATTCTCTGGATCTTTTGTAAAGAGTCGAGTTGTAATCTATAGTCATGTCTTGGACCCGCTGTGTTTCTGTTGTACCACTCCGAGGGATGTAATACTAGTGCATGGTGTGTCACTGGTATTATGTCAATGAATATAGTGTACTACATCATGCAGTGGTATGCTGGGTCGCCGCATAATTGAAATTAGAAAGAATGTAGGCAACTTTAGTTAGAACACGGGAGAAAACTACCCACAAGCCTGGAATAGATTCTTTGGAATGATCAATAGTATTCCTAATCATGGCTATTCTGAATCAACTATTTGCCATTTATTTTACCATGGTATTAATACTCAATGCAGAGAGTTGCTTGACTTATCAGCATGAGGATCAATAAATACTTTAAATATTAAAGCATGTTTGGAATTGATGTCTACTAGGGCTAAGAATGATTCTTTATATAATCCTGATTTTGGCACTAAGCTAGAAAAAGGGATACATCGTATAACTCCTCACCTATGATTCTTTCAAAAAGGCACTTGGTGATCTTCGTCTAGAAATTCCATGGTGACTAGTTATCCTACATATTCTAAATTCCTACATATTCTAAATTCCTTTGTGATATTCTTAGTAGAAAGAAAGAAATAACTGAAACCGTTTCCATGGTGACTAGTTATCCTGCTAATGGGAAGGTATTGTCTAAATTGGGAGATCTCGGAATACCAACTATTTCATGCTCAATTGGCAAAACAGATATTCACAATGCCTTGTGTGATTTATGTGCAGGAGTTAGTGTAATGCCATATTCCCTCTATAAAAGGTTAGGATTAGGGGAGTATTCCCCTACTACTATTACTTGACAGATGGCTGACAAGTCCACTAAACAACCCATTGGTATGATTGAGAATGTTCTACTTAGAATAGATGAGCATGTTATTCCCACCGATTTTATTATTCTTGAAATGCCAGAGGATGAAAAATTATCCATAATACTTCAAATACCTTTCCTTAGTACTGTAAGAGTGTTAGTTGATTATGCCGAGGGAAAATAATCTTCAATGTTTATGATGCTAAAATCATCTGGTATTTTCCAAAGAAGCTAGAAGCAGGAGAAAGATATATTTCACTGGCAAAACGAGTTCATGTGGTAAGTGCCTTTGATAAGGGGTAACCCAAGGTGAGAATTCAAGAATAGAGAAGGGGTTGAATTATTCAACCATTCTTAATAAAATGCTTAATGGGAGTCAACCCATCATATTAATAAAATAAATTAAAGAATAAAATGTTCATCGCATTCCTACAACTTTTTCACAGATATTCTTGCGGAAGCGCGCCCATGAAGATGCAGCTATCAAAAAGTAGTAGAAATATCGACTAAAAAAGTGTAGAATAAGTATAAAAATAAAAATTTTGAGTTTTATCTACGAAAACTAGCTTAATCATTTTGTCCAGATTAAAAAGTGAATCTCTGAAAATTTGGGTGAAAAAGCTTGGTACAGAAGGTTTAACAACCAACTATACAGCGGGAATAAAAATTCCATCCATATAGTTATCTTTGCCTTTGTAAAATTTCTTTTCTAGGATAGAGAAGGTTTAATGACAAACTATACGGCGGGAATAAAAATTCCAGCTGTATAGTTCCGGCCGTATAGTTATCGTTGCCTTTGTAAAATTTCGTTTCTAGGATACTGAAGGTTTAACGACCAACTATACGGTGGGAATAAAAATTCTGGCCATATAGTTTGGCCGTATAGTTATCGATGCCTGCTTCAGAAATTTCATCACAAGGTTCTAGAAGGTTTGACGATCAACTATACGATGGGACCATTTTGATCTGGCCGTATAGTTGTGCCCGTATAGCTATGATCTGGCATAAAGAAACCCTAATTGTCGACGCCACGCAACTATACGGTGGGAACTACTTCTCCCGCCCATATAGTTGTGGACGTAAAGTTCGGCGCGACCACTTAATCGCACCAGAGCGGCTAGGGTTCTTCCTCCTCCTTACTTCTTCTCTCATATTCTCTCTCCAAACCCCTCAAAACCCACCTAGAATTCTTGATTCTTCGCGGATTTCATTCGTTTGAGTTGGGGAAT
Organism: Avena insularis; assembly: GCA_023614405.1. NCBI lineage: Eukaryota > Viridiplantae > Streptophyta > Magnoliopsida > Poales > Poaceae > Avena > Avena insularis. The sequence goes on from CM042694.1 coordinate 207,634,148, forward strand.
CAATAGATCAGTATGTTTCTCTTCCTATCCATGCTTTATTTTCAAAATTCCATGGTTGAAACTCTCACATTGATCTAGTGGATGAACTCAAGCTTATTTTGTTTTTCCTTTTGATTTCTCACATTAGGATTAAATTTTTCCATGTAGAATTGATCGTATATCATGTAGAAACTATATGCCCAAGGTTTCATGGTGAAATTTTTCAGTGCATCAAGATGAACAAAATTGGTACATTTTTCACAAGAGCAAGCGCCAACGTGGCGAGAGCTCAGGGATTCGGGCCGATCTCAACAGCAAGTTGGCCATGGTTTCATCAAGGAGGGTGATGCCACACATTGGGCCGATGATAGCTTTCTCACCACAGAGGGTTGAGGGTGGACTTCGACCTCATGTGTGAAAAAGCAGGGCTATCACTACTCACCTACACAGGCCACAATACTTACACCGAGCTGACCTATGAGTTCCTTGCCTCTTTCTATGATGACCACAAGGAGAAAGGGAATGCATGCACGGTAAGCTTCTCCGTAAACCAGCAGCCATATGAAATAACTTTCCAACAATTTTGTGATGCTTTTGGCCTCCCTCACGGTGGGGAGTCAACTGTTACAAATTTATATAGCGTCTCATGTGGAGAAACTTGGGAGGTTATTTCTGGTAACGGTGGCAGGGACTTCTACCAGAAGAAGATGTCCACCATTTAGAACCCAACAATTTGCTACTTCGCCTTATTCTTCGCCTATACACTGTTGGGAAGAGGAGATACTGGTTCCATGGCCAATGCGGATATGGCCATGATCACCAAGGCACTCTTCCAGCACCGCAAAGCCCCAATCCTATGGCTCTACTCTCCAGCACCTTCGCCACCAAAGCAATAGAAAGAAAGGTGACATTCGCATTGGTGGCTTGGTAACCCACCTTGTCCTACCATTGGAAATTCCATTACCTATTATGCAACCTGTTAACGGCTCCAAACTTATTGATGTCAAATATTTAACTGCTTGTGGTTTCCTCGGTGTTTTACCAAGCGGACAAGAGGCTCCGATCATATCGGTTTGGTTATCTTGGTGATGCACAGGTTGAGAAGGTTCCGTTGCCCTGTCCACAAGCCTTATCGATTGTGGCGAAAGACAACTGGATCCTCACCAAGGATCATGTGGTGGAGATCATGGCTAAATTACAGCCTGGTCAAGAAGAAGATGAAGAAGGAGAGCAGTAGGATGAGCAGGAGCTAGAATACAACCCTACTTGGGAGAGACAGCTGCAGCAATAGGAGGAATCCTGGGACCCATAGCCCAATCAGCAGCAACAGGGGTTCAACAACGTCCCCTATCAAGAGTTTCAGCAGCTCAACTAGCGCATTGGGGAGATTGACCACATGCTACAAGGAGTGAATGAGGATGTTAGTGCCTTAACTCACAACTTCAGTCACTTGATGACCCACTTCCCTGACTACTACTAGTTGTATCCGCACCCGCCGCCGAACGACGGCAACAACTGAGCCTGGCAACAACCTAAGCTTGGGGGAGGTTTGAAAACCTCCAAACCTTGCATTCATATTTTCATTTCTTATTTTGATTTATTTTACTTCTTCAAAATTGCATGTTTACTTTTAGTTTGCATTCCTAAACCAAAAACACAAAAAAATTAGTTGTAACCTTTATTACAAATTTGTTTCTTTGTTTCTCTCGGAGATTGCTCAATTTCAGGTGACTTAGAAATATGGAAATGTAGAGGGGATTCGACTCAAGTACGAGAACGAAGCAGGCAAGAGGAGGTATCACATTCCTTTCATCACCTTTTCTGCAACTTTAAATTAACCCTACAATTATTTAGTCGTTTGCACTTGTGCCACTCCCCAATTAGCTTGTTATCCTATAAATTCTATTCCTTTGCCAATGTCTCCTTTTTAGCTTTGAAATAATGAGCAATGAACTTGGTTAAAAATATTTCTGACATTTTTACAACAAGAAAAAGCATCTAAAAGATGACTTGAGAGTCCATGTTTAGCCCAAAGGATTTGATTTTAGAACTACTCAACCCCATTTGAGCTTAATGTAAATAGACTCGATAGCACTCTTGAATGAAATTATCTGATAAAATGGATGCTTCGAAGTAGTAGAGATTATGCAACTGCCTTTTCTAATAATTACCGTAAGATATTGCTTTACGTGTGTCATTACAACACTGTCGTGCTCAATGGGGAACTATTAACTCTGCTGGCCAATGAACGATATAAATGTGGGAAACCACTTCATTTCGGCTATTGAGTTATGTAAGCGTTTGTAGCTGCAATGCTATGATGGGTAAAATTTTAGTCTCCTCGTGGTTTCACGTTCCAAGTGAAGTTGTAGTAATCCTCTGACCCACTATTGCTAAACAGTTATCTATTGGCATGGTTACGAGTGCGCAAGACAGTCCCAATTAACATATTAAAAAATAGTGGCATGATTTCTCTATGAAAGGGCTAAAGTTTTTGAAAAACAAGGAAAGGAAAAAGGTGCTTTGAGAGTCTTGAAATTTTGACGTGGGTATAGATGAGTTGTTCTTAAATTGAATGTTTTTGGTGCCAACTTGAGCACTCTTAATTGATTAAAGAAACCAGAGCAAAAAGTTTTCATCTCTCAATAAAGAGAGACACCAAAAGAATTTGTTTCACTTTCTTAGCTAAACTTTTGACACTTGCTCGGGCATATGATTTATTTTCTAGCATGATATACGTGGTTAGGAAGTGGACTTAGTGCAATCTTGTGAATACTTGTATGATCATGTTTAAGATTGCAGGAATTGCAAAGAAAAGAATTTGACACGAATTCAAGCTTGTAGGTTCTTTTATTTCAGTCTTGAATCTCTGCTATTCTTCCTTATTTTCTTGTCACTCGAGGGCGAGCAACATCTAAGCTTGGGGGAGTTGATAGCGGTGAGATTCGACATATTTTTGATGGTTTTTATTGATGGTTTTCTTCTGGATTTGATTGTTTTCTAGCTTTACCTAATGCTAATACTTTGGTAGCGAAGAAAACTTGGTTTTTAATGTGTGTTTCAGGTTCGGAACATCAACATAAGGTTTTAACAAGAGAAACACAATATTCAGGCGAAAATAAGCAAGTGTCTTTTCGGAAGCAATCAAGGGAGGCATACAGTAGCTTTAACGAGCAACTATATGGTGGGAATATTTTTCCGGCCATATAGTTGCCGCCACCTCCGTCTTGTCAAAAGGGACAACTTTCTGAAGAGATGGGACGTGAAATCATAACACAACAGCCGCCATCCCATCTAGAAAGGAGAAAGAAGAGATCTGGAGAAGAAGGGGAATATGTTCTTCATCTCGCTCCATGATCTTTGACCTCCTAGCCATCACACCCTCATAGCCATTACTTGTACTTGAGAGAGAGAGAGAGAGATCTTCACTTTACAAGATTAGGGTTTGAGATTGTTTCTTCCTATCTTGAATGTGTTGTATTACTTTTCTATTCTTATTGTGGATCTCCATAGTAATATCGAGAAGAACTCCCTTTATTCAATTATATCGATGATGCTTTCTTCTCTCATGTGTGAGTAAGTTCCTTGGGCGTGGGAGATGTAAGGGATTGGTGAGATGTGATGTGCCTCCATATATTTTCCATCAGTTTGTGATTGATTTTAATTATTATATTATGTGTGCTTGACTATCTGTGGGATGCCTAATGCTTGTTGTCCAATTAAGGGCCCAGACAAGATGATGATTTGTTCTACATAGATAGGATCTTGTTCGCTAGCAGACCGGCGACCCCCGAGTGACATGGGGATATAAATGGGAAACTAGTTTGACTCGAGGATCACAAGGAACCACTATGCTTATTGCATTAGTTCGATCCAAGGAGCTTAATTTCTAAGCAACCTGAAGGATCTTAATCGTCTAGTGACTGACTATGGTTTTGGTAACAGACTAGTAGGATTATTGAAGTTGGGATGAAATCTACCAAGAGGAGTTCCGACTAATTATGGGGTGCTCGCCTACACATATACTTATAAGATTATAATTGTTACACTTATCATTCGTCCACCTAGCACAGTCACTATCACCATGAACTGTATCTCCTCGCGCCTTCTTTGTCATCTGCAGAAAACCACAAATAATCAAATCGTTCTTTACTTTTATGCCTTTTATTCCTGAAGTTTACATTTGAGTTTTATTTAAATACATCCAGTTTAATCCAAATTCATTCTTATTTCCACACTTGCAGTCAATTCACTCCAAGACTTGTGACAACTTTGAGTGTGATAGAGACTTCATTTATAAACACTTACCTTTGGGCTCCATGTGGGATCAATATCTATACTTCAAAACTAGCTACAAATGATCTGTGCACTTGCAGACATCAAGCAACAAGTCTCCATGCTACATTCGCCACAAAAATGGTCTTTTTTGGCAAATGCACAAAAAAGGTCTTTAGGTTACACATTTTTTATTTCTACTTCTACATGCACCACACATGTTATCAGATAGTTACCCAGGCTGAGCAAACATTCACGCACCCTCGACAACAAGGCCTCCAAGAAATGATTGCAACTGCCTCCTGGTACTCGTGGTGGGAGCATCACGAACGATTGAAATTTGAAGGAGTTCAATGGGTAAAGAGATTAGAAAAATCTATTGCTGCTTTGGTTTCAAATTTTGCAAAAGTACTAAGTAAAGAAAAGAGAAACACCCGTGTTTTACGCCAAAATGAGTGGTAGAAGCAGATGTTAGCCTAGTATAGTAGATCAATTGAGATTTACCTACAACGATGGCCTAGGGTTCCCATCCCAATCCCAATATTGTTCACCACTTTGGCGGCAGCGGTAGCTAGACCAACATTCGCCAACAATTCCTCCAATCTCAGCTTCAACCCACATCCCCCTTTCCCTCCAGTGAACTTTCCCACCCAACATGTTGTTCGCGCATGCACATGTCACCATGTACTGTTGATGATGAGCGTGATACGAAAGAAAACATGACCGATGCAGCCTTGCCAGTAGCATGATACACAAGATAACCATCAAAGTCTTTTTAGAACACGAAACCCAACTTTCCTGGTAGGGATCTCATCTGGATGTGATGGGATCTCCTAGGATGATTCACACACCAGTAGGACTTTGTGGATTAGATGTTTTTGACTTAAGGAACACCAAAGAATGAAAAGAAGAAAACTAGGGAAAATGAGATAAAACTAGTAGATTCATTTTTTAACTATGTGCTTGTGTGTTTAATTGGCTGTCACATTTCATCTTACTACGAGGCTAGTGGACATTCCGTACAAGAAAATGACTCAAAATGTGTTAAACTAAGTTCAAATCGTACGAAATTGTGTTAATCCTCTTCTCTCCCTCCCTCGATTCTATCTTAATCACCATAGAGGCTGCACCAATCGACCTTCATCTCTCACCGTCTCCCGCATATCGGTTAGCCAAGATAGCTTGGAGCTAGGAATCCCACCAGTTTAGTCTTTTGCTGCCCGATAGTCATGCTGAAGGAGATATGCCCTAGAGGCAAATAATAAATAGGTTTTTATTCTCATATCTCAATTAGTTTAAAATAGTTTCATATTATGCTATAACTGTATCAAGTAGAAACATTGGTACAAGTGTGGTATGAAACAACCAAGTCCCTAGTAGCCTCTATTCATACTAGTTCGTTCGTCATGAGGATGATCTGGGTTTCAAGATCATGGGCATTTATGCCAATTGACAATGATATCATATCATTGGAGAATGATGTGATTGGACATTCCTTGAAGGATTGCGACACGATCAAGTCATATAGTTCATTGTTGCTATAGCCAAATCTAGACTCCTTTTCCTTAGACCGTGAGCTCATATTACTCATTGTTTCCCGATGCTGCTTTGACTACATCAATTGTCATCTGGTAATACAGTGATCATAAAGGTGTACGTTGGGTATTCCAAAGGAACAGTAGATGACATGTGACTGCAAGACCAGGATTTGTTCACCCACATGACGGGTAAAGATACATACGGCTAGCTTTGTGAGATTACACCCATAAATGTTGCAAGAAGTGACTTGATCACGGGGATGTAATATCATGATAACAAGAAAACAAAACTTGTTGTTAATGAGATTGAACAAGGTATGGGATACCAATGATCGGATCTCGGACAAGTCGTATTAAGAAACAAAAGGAAATTGGATGCTACATTTACCGGTTCAAACGACATTGTCATCAGGAATGCATAGGGGTCACATGGATATTCCTGGTCCCTCTGTTGATCATCATATAGATCATGTCTAGAGCATTCCCGAGTCGTGAGGGGATACACTTAAGGGTATGATGAGAGCGATCATTCGTAAGACAAAATTACAGTAGAGAAAGAGAAAGTCGGAATTGTTCTACGGAGAGATCCGAAGTTGTTCGGAGAAAGAATAAAGGAAAAGACCGGAAAAGTGTTTTCAAATAAAAAGGAATTTAAATATACATTTATTATATGTTTATTATGAATTAATATATTTTAAATAATATTTAAATTATGATTTATAAAAGCAACTTTTATATTAGGCCAAATCCCGGAGGGAAAAGACCTAAAAGAAAAGTTGCAGAAAAAATAGAAAAGGAAAAACAGCACAAGCCCACGTGGGCGACGGATAATAGCCACCGCACGGGAGGGGGGGGGGGGCGTAGCTGGGCTGCGCTGGCGGATGGGCGGCAAATACTTCACGCTGCCTAGGGAAGCAGAGCGCCAGGCGATGCACGGGCCACGGTCAAGCCAAGCCCACCCGGGTAAGGACTGGCAGCGTGGCGCCTGGGCGACCCCTTGAGCCGGCCCACCCGGCTGCCCGCTCGCCTCAGCTACCACACTTGCTGATCAGGTTGTGGGGACGCTGGAGGCAGCACCGACCCACCCGGCTGGCTCCTGCCCAGGCTGCTATTTGTTGTTGCTCTTTTGTCTATTGGGCTTGTTTTGGCCCATCCAGCCATTAGCTTGCTATTCCTGTTATTTCCCTTGTTAATTAGTCCCACATGGCTAACACCCCTTCCGCCTATATAAAGGGATGTCCATGGGTGGGATTAAACACACCAATATTTGGAGAAGTCCTTTGATTGACTTTCTTCTTCCCTCTCTCTCTATACCTTGTGACCATGGCCCCAAGTCTGGGATGTGCGAACGAGGCACACCTAGAGCACGCCATTGCGAAGCAGGGATTCCTAGCCGGATATCAATTTCTGCATTGTCGGTGGGATCAGGGAGACGGAGGTCTCATCATACACCGGATGTGTACGAAGACACGAGGCGCAACACTTGGGGCGCTTAAATGTCGTGAGCCGGAGCTGCTGCACGATGAAGAAGGAGCAAGGGGTGACCTGCGAGGAGCTTCACGACCTTGAGGTCGGCTATGCGTACGACTACATCAACCACGTTCCCCTCTAAACGTTAACCGCGTATGGTCTACAAGGGTATGTATTCTATACGCTCGGTTGTTACCGCATTACTACATAGATAGATCCTAGGCAGTTTTTGGGGTTCCAACATAGGAAATTTTTTGTTTTCTGTTGCGGATTCCCTTTAGTGGTATCAGAGCCGATCTATGCGTAGGAGTGCTGTACGGCCAATACTCACAAGTATTGTGCGGGCATTGATCCCTTAGTTGTTACCCTCTAACATGTACTTGTTTATATCGTGGTATTGTTTGATGAAGCGGTCCGGACCGACCTTACGCATATTCATACACGAGACTGGTTCCATGTTCAACATACGGCTTGTACCGTATAAGTGGCTAGAGGGTGTATATCTCTCATTCAATAGTTGATATATCATTTACAACGGAGGGCCCCGAAAGGGGTGTAATAGAGAAAACTTTTGGATCCATATTGTGGTTGGAAAGTTCATAGTTTAGAAACGGTTCTATTGCGAAAGCCCTAACAACCATGTAAAACTTGCAATAGATAAAGTAGAGGGATCTAACTTTATTTTGCAGGAGGGCATGTGATTTGATATGGTATTGGTCGTTACGAAGGTAAAGTAGTTTACTTTTTTTGTTACTAAGTAGTGTAGTAATAGCCATTGTTCCGATGGACGACCTGGTGGTGGCGTCGTGGACTTGGCGTCAAACCAAGGGCAAGATGGAGATCATGCCAGAGCGCTCGATGGAGATCAAGGCGTAAGAAGGACCATATCATATCACAACATACATATGATGTTGATACATGTTTTGCATCTTATTGTGTGATAGTATTAAGATACTCAACGGTAGCAAATAAGATAGTCCCTATTTAATTCCAATGTTCGTGTTCCCCTTGTGTGTGCACCACCAAGAAAGTTCTTCATTATGAGGCTGACCGTGATGATCAGGGGTCAGACATCTCTATGTTCACATACAGTGGGTGTAAGCCATGTTGCACAGCGAATACACACAAGTTAGATTTAGCGAGCCTAGCATGTGACAGACATGGCCTCGGAACACAAGAGATCGAAACATCGAGCATGAGTCACATGGATGATGTGATTGACATTAGGGAATGTCTACCTTTGAGGCTGCACTGATGGCCCTGATGATCGGGGGAGGTGTAGAGGATTGGGATCACGTGGTCATTAAAATCGTCTAGGGATGGTAATTTTAGTGGAGATCAATAATAAATTGAACTCTTATTATGAACTTAGTCTAAATGTCTATTTGCAAATATCTTAGTAGATCATGGCCTATCCCATTAAGGTCCTTTGTGACCATGGGAATATATTGCTTAATGTGGAACTTAGCAAAAGGGTCCAACTTCATAGATTAATACCCACACCTGAGGGATATCCTCATAAAAGGTGATCTTCTCTTCTTGATACAATAACCATTAGGAGATAATTCTATGACTCCACAAAGTTTGTGTTTTCTCCATAATCGTCCTATAAGCCATTCTCCATTCGATGGGGAGTTGGACTAGATTTTGTATTCTGCAGAATAAGGCACATAGAGTATGAGCCGTTGGATGGGTTTTCCTCCATCATGGATGAAAATGGATATTTGTAAAATCACTTAGCAAACTTACATTAGAGTTGAGAACTCTTAGAAGGGCTTGATTGCAAAAAGAGGTCATGGATGAAAAAGGTATATGTTAGATATACACAATTATAAATGTGGTTCTTGCAAAACTCGTTGCAGTTTGCAAAGTATTTGATACTTGTCCTGCTTTGTGAAAACGGGATGATCTGCTTGAGAATTGCTGGATTTGAGGCAACGACTTGATGACGGCAAGCAAAACAGTTGATGACCGACATCACCCCTTTCCTCAAAGTTTGTCATTTGGATTAGGGGACTTGAATATAATTTTGTAATCCTTGTTTGTGTGTCTTGCTTTTGGCGAGACGATTATTCATATGAACAAGTTACAAGCCAGTTTGTACTATTCTTATGAACAATACCGTTATGGTCACATTACGATTATAAATGAGTTATTCTCATCACTATGTTAATGATAACAATTTAAGCATTTATAAAGGATTAGAATGCTAAAAGATATCCAAAATTTAATTATGAAATGACACTATAGTTTAAGTCATTTTGGTAATTGCATGTTCTTCATTCTAAATGAAGATCGGGGTCCTAGATACTTAATCTAGAGACTTTGCAAAACAATGCCTCGTTAGGCAGAATGGATAAAACTCCACATTCTGGTAAAATGGTGATATGCGAAGAAATGTTGAATCTTATACATAGTGATGTATCATATTTTCAACAAGTAGTGGAAATCATTAGTTTAATTGTGGACTTAAGTGAATAAGCATATTTACTTAATGAAACATCAGTTTTAAATGATTTGAATTGTTCAAATGAGTTCACAACAAAATGGGATATTGAATTAACTGAATTAACAAGTCTCTTCGATTTGATCGACATGACTAAATCATTCAAGTTAAGTTTAGCATAAAAGGGAATTGTGAAAGAGGTTTCACAAATTATGAAAATTGGACAAATTCAAAGTGTATTGAAATGTCTAAACATCATAATCAATATGTGTTAGATACATATGGTATAATATTATCTTTTATCGGGGTTATAGTTATCGTTTAGAGTTAGAGATCGAAATAAGCAAACACTCATTTAAAATAAAAGGAACATCTAAAGATTCGTGGAAACAACACCATAAGTGTTATGGCACGTTCGAGTTTCTGGAGATTCCAATAAGTCAAAATCGTGGCGAATAGACAAATCTTTGTAGAGCATTCTTAGGAAGCTATGAATGCATCTTCCACAAAGGGGCAAACCTGCTATTGTCCAAAGTCGACGTGTCTTGATGAAGATACAAGTGGAAGAAAGTAAAAGATCAAACGAGGTATTAAACCTTACCTCCTGATTGTTGAGTGGTGTAGCGGAATTTGTTCCATGAATCCAAACTCTAAATATTGAGGAGAAACCAATGATAATGATCATAAAGTTTCAGCGAATACTTTTACTAAAGAAAGTAGGATTCAACTACATATTCTACAAGTTTGTGGAGTTATATTGTTGATTCACTTGTCATGTTTTGAACAAGACATCCCTACGAAATACAAATAAGCGTGATGGACCTAAATACGAGAAATGAATGGTCATTGAAATCTCGTTGGTGGAATTCTCGATTTGATGATGATCAAAGAATTTTGGAATGTCCAAGATTATCAAGAGGACCTGGATTTGAGTGGGATCAAATCAGCTTGGCTAAATCATAATATGTAGCTGACATATTTTGAGTGGGAGCTAAGTGAAATCCCTGGATCTCAAATATGGATGCAATATTTGAGTGGGAGCGTGAAATCATTCTGTGATATGTGGACGGCATATGTGAATGATGTGATTGGTGTTAATAACATTTGAGTAGATAAATAAGGATGAAGTTGAAGTTATTAAACAATGAGACCTATCAAGATAGATTGGTAAGTTTAATAGAAGTCAAATGTCGAATGCTTCCTGGACTTGATTCTGAAAGATGTTCAAAATGTCCTAAGACAAGATTCTGAAGAATCTCAGAATGGAACAAGGTAAGAAAGAAGTTCTTACTATATGAAGCATTGAGTTAGTATTGCAACTATGGTTGAAAGAAAGAAAGAGATGCGTTGCATCTCCTATGCCTCAGCCATAGGTTCTTCCATACAACCATATTGAATACTCGACGTAATGTGACCCAAGGTTCTGGTTGGTAGGACAAAGTCGTAACTGTAAGAATGTGTCTTTAAGTGATTCCCGAGTTGATCACTGAACCAGAATTAAGTTTGTACTTAAATGGCAAGAAGCAAAGTAAGTGGCATAGTTTCATTTCATGCACTAGGATCTACATAGATATATAAAGGCTCCATCTGATGTGATGTATAATGTTATGGCAGGGCTAGTTCGCTTTTAACGTAGAATGATGTGTCCCAGGGCACAGTGCCCATGATAAAGCCCTCGAGGTTGATCTAAATTCATTGTAGGCTCCTGGAATCCCGCCTCGTTGTGCTACCATAACTACAGTATATACACAAAGGATAGCAAAGTGTGTTTCGAAGTTTAGATGACAACAGTGAAAACGACCGTCATTATAAACACTAGAAACAAAATCTCACTTTGTTGCCAAACAAATGCTTCGACCCATTATATGATAATGGTGTGAATGTCAAAATTAGGAAGACACCTAACGATTTGCAAAAGACATAATGATCTGGTAAAACAGAACATGGACATGACGTTTCCCGTGAGCATGCATGATCAGTAAACGCATATATTATATGGTTTATGATGAGTAAAATGCGAGCTAGATTATTTATACTCTAGTGCAAGTGGGAGACTGAAGGATATATGCCCTAGAGGCAAATAATAAATAGGTTTTTATTCTCATATATCAATTAGTTTATAATAGTTTCATATTGTGCTATAACTGTATCAAGTGGAAATATTGGTACAAGTGTGGTATGATACAACCAAGTCCCTAGTAGCCTCTATTCATACTAGTTCTTTGGTCATGAGGATGATCTGGGTTTCAAGATCATGGGCATTTATGCCAATTGACAACAAGATCATATCATTGGAGAATGATGTGATTGGACATTCCTTAAAGGATTGCGACACGATCAAGTCATATAGTTCATTGTTGCAACAACCAAATCTAGACTCCTTTTCCTTAGACCATGAGCTCATATTACTCACTGTTTCCCGATGCTGCTTTGACTGCATCAATCGTCATCTAGTAATAGAGTGATCATAAAGGTGTACGTTGGGTATTCCAAAGCAACAGTAGATGACATATGACTGCAAGATCGGGATTTGTTCACCCACATGACTGGTAAAGATACATACATCCGGCTTGGTGAGATTACATTCATAAATGTTGCAACATGTGACTCGTTCACGGGGATGTAATATCACGGTAACAAGAAAACAGAATTTGTCGTTAACGAGATTGAACAAGGTATGGGATACCAATGATCGGATCTCAGACAAGTCGTATCAAGAAACAAAAGAAAATTGGATGCTACATTTACCGGTTCAAACGATATTGTCATTAGGAATGCATAGGGGTCACATGGACATCCCTGGTCCCTCTGTTGATCATTGATATAGATCATGTCTAGAGCATTCCTGAACCGTGAGGGGATACACTTAAGGGTACGATGAGAGCGATTATTCGAAAGACGGAATTACAGTAGAGAAAGAGAAAGCCGGAATTGTTCCGTGGAGAGATCCGAAGTTGTTCAGAGAAAGAATAAAGGAAAAGACCAGAAAAGTGTTTTCGGATAAATAGGAATTTAAATATACATTTATTATATATTAATTATGAATTAATATATTTTAAATAATATTTAAATTACGATTTATAAAAGCAACTTTTATATTAGGCCTAATCCCGAAGGGAAAAGAGCTAAAAGAAAAGCTGCAGAAAAAATAGAAAAGGAAAAACAGCACAAGCCCACGTGGGCGGAGGATAATAACCGCCGCACGGGGCGGCGCACAGCTGGGCTGCGCTGGCGGATGGGCGGAAAATACTTCATGCCGCCTAGGGCGGCAGAGCGCCAGGCGTCGCACGGGCCGCGGTCAAGCCAGGCCCACCCGGGTGAGGACCTGGGCAGCGGGCGCTGCCTAGGCTACCACGTGCCAGGCCGGCCCACCCCAGGCTGCCCCTCCTGGCTCGCCTCCAGCCATAGCTGCTGCACTGGGCTACATCGCTGTGGGCCACCAGGGAGGCAGCGCTGGCCCACCTGGATGGCTCTTGCCCAGGCTGCTGTTTGCTGTTGCTCTTTTGTCTATTGGGCTTGTTTTGGCCCATCCGGCCATTAGCTCGAAATTCCTGTTATTTCCCTTGTTAATTAATCCCACATGGCTAACCTAATGGGGAGGGCACCCCCCTCCGCCTATATAAAGGGGTGTCCATGGGTGGGATTAAATACACTAATATTTGCACAAGTCATTTGGTTGACTTTCTCCTTCCCTCTCGCTGTATACCTTGTGACCATGGCTCCAAGTCTAGGCTGTGCGAACGAGGCACGCTTGCAGCACGCCATTGCGTTGCAGGAATTCCTAGCGGGATATCAACTTCCGCACTCCCAGCAGGATCAGGGAGACAGAGGTATCATCATACACCGGATGTGTACAAAGACACGAGGCGCAACACTTGGGGCGCTTAAATATCGTGAGTCGGAGCTGCTACACGATAAAGAAGGAGCAAGGGGTGACCTGCGAGGAGCTTCGCGACCTTGAGGTCGGCTACGAGTACGACTACATCAACCATGTTCCCCTCGGAATGTTAACCATGTACGGTCTATAAGGGTATGTATTCTATATGCTCGGTCATTACTGTATTACTACATAGATAGATCCTAGACAGTTTTTGGGGTTCCAACGTAGGAATTTTTTTGTTTTCTGCTGTGGATCCCGTTCACATGCCCACATTGATGTGTGTGTGTGGAACACTAGAGGTTTTCCTCCCTCCGCTATCCATATATGATGATTCCGACTTCATCAACTTTATGGAAGGGCAGAAGACAAAGCCAACGCATGACCTAGAGGAGGAGCAGAACGAGGAGGATGAGTCTCTAGAGGAGGAGGACAACGACAAGGAGGTGGCGCTGGAGGAGGAGGCATTTAAGGTGGAGGTTGCACCAGTTGAACAAGACAATGATGATAACGAAGAAGATGAATATGGCTCTAACGATCATGATGATGTCGACGAGCTACCTCCCATGACCAGCAAGAAGCAACGTCATGTGAAGCACACGTATAGCGCAATAAGAAGGGTGGAAGGATGAGAATTAGTTGTATGTATAGTCTAGTTCATCATTGTTAGTATCATTATGAATTAAATAAAATATCTCTTTGTTCTTTCATAGCCATGGTGGAAAAAATTAACACCCTCTATACGTAGGTCTTGTTTGCCAATTGGAGTAGGTGAGTTCCAAACTCCTTTTCTAATTTATAAAGAAAATGATTATCTAAAATATTTTTATCCAATGAGTATAAGATGCCAAAAGTTCTCCTACACCCTAAGCAAACCCTAATTAACCCATTCTCTCCCATCACTCTCCACAATATGGACATGGTGTGGTGGTGGGTCAGCCTCACCTCTTTGCTGTCTTCCCTGATCGATGATGTTGGCCTCACCGCCTCCATGTCTTCCCCGAGCGGAGCGGCCGACCTCATCGCTTCCGCAACTTCCGCAAGTTGTGCATCTGTCTGTAAGAATGAGTTGCACCACCAATAACTAGAGATAAGCAAGAAAGCACAAGATATATTTCACAAGCGATAAACAAGATATAAGTACTTCAAGCTCGGAGCAAAGCTGTCAGAGGGAAATAAAGTCGAGTATAGAGATAACTGAGGCATGCAGAGATGGAGATTTATCCCAATGTCCACTTACATAAAGCAACCTACCCACCATTGGAGAGGTGCGGGTTACCATGAAGGACCCTGAACACCACGAATGCTCGCCTTATTTTCCAAGCTCCCTCACGAGGATAAGGGCCTTTTCTTATAGCTTCCATTTCCTCCACTTCAGATATGGCAAATTCCATAAACCACTTCACAAATCCATGAAGGGGAAAACCCGAGCCTCTTCACAATCCTCCATGCAGAGGTCACCGTGGCACCAACCTCCAATCAACTAGGAGGTCACCCTCCAAGTAACAAGCTCACAACCTCTCACTCAAACAAATCGTAATGGGTAACTCAACACGTATGCATGAAAGAAAAGCAATAACACCAAGGGTGCTCAAATATTTCTCTCTTAAATCCCACCAAAGCAACAAATTCTAGGGAGGAATTAGAAAGGTAGATGACATGGGGTCTCCATGGCAATTTCCATACTTGATGGACTTGGGTTTTCGAGAAGGAGATATGTGCTGGTGACTTTGTCGGCTAACAGACAAACAAGGGGACACTATTTACCCAGGTTTAGGCCACCGGAGGGAAAACCCTACACCCGCTGGTCTATTCTTGATTGATGAAGAAGATTACAAGTCAACATGATGGCTGTGGATGTGCAGATTGGATCTGACATAATCTACAAGTGTTGTGTGTAAGGTGTCCTCCTCGGCTCCCCCTCCTATCCGCTATATATGGGGAGGCTAGGTCTCGGGTACCTTACCGAGTCGGATACATGTTGGATTCTATCTCTATGCTTTTCTAGTTTAGGATCTTATTCTTGTTGGACATGCCTAGAGTCGGTATCCTTGTGGGCTTCATATCAGTCGAATAGCTCTGGCTTCATGGACCTAAGCAGATTATCATGTGGGCCTCCCATTGGGATGAGCAAGGTAGGCTAAAGGAAGGTGCCCCGTGGAGCATACCTATGTTAGTAGAGGTAAACCAATGTATCTAATTCTAGATTCAATGGGTAACTCTGACTTAGAGTAGTGGAGAATGTAGATATGGATCTCCTCTTCCGAATCCCTAAAAAATATTCAAGAATCATAGGAGGGATGGGGGAGGAAGCAAGATTTTTAAGTTCAATAATGGAGGTAAAAATGTGTTCAAGAACCTTAGAAAACCATCGGGCAAGAATACCCCTTTTATAGAAAATCCAAATATAGTCGTTGGAGGCAATATACTTGGCGTATCAGTTCTACGGTTGGATAAACCGACCCCTGTACATGACCCCTCAGTCAACAGTACCAAGGACAAGACCAAAAACAAACAACCCCTGGTATCTGGGTAGGTATAGGTTAGTCCCAAAACAATTAGACCAACCGACAAAACCTCATCCCGATGCCAAGCTCGGTAGGACTAGATCGACGGTTGGCAAAATATTACAATTATGAAATAGGTGATATATTTTGCATCTAGACTCGGATTTTAATAAACAGGCTTTTCAAAAAGCTTAGACCAAGATCTATCTAAACAAGACTATAAAATCTAAGAAATAAAAGGATATAAAATACCAAGAATGGAGAGGTGTGAAAGCTCCCTAAACAAAGAACCGGTAAAACTTCCAAACTCGAAAATGCAATATAAGATGCATACCAAACTCTATTTTCGATGAACTTGGACTTGCTAAAAAATATAGCACAATCCCAATAACCTCATATAGAGAAATTCCATGAAACAACAACATATGGATATGCAAGGTATGCAAAGGATTGGGCTCCCTATATATGACGATGTGATCAAGATACTAAACCGCACACCCCTGATAGTGTGGCTATCTATCCTATAACCTGGTCTCCCAAAAACAACTTAAGACCAGGGAAAGGAATACATGGTAAGGATATACCTTTGCCTTGCGCATCCCACTTGATCTTGATAAAGATGCTTCATGCTTCCTTCAGGATGAAAGTCTTTACTTGATCATTGTTCATTGGTGAAATCACAATTTTCTCCCCATAAACCACTACATGATAGCTTCATTAAAGCACATATTCACATGTCCATTATAACCAATGAATGGCAAGTTTGAAGAATATGATCTTCTCATGATGCTTACCTTGAACTTGCGCTCCTCAAACTTGATGACCATTAACACTTGATGACATCCTAGCATGGGATCCATAATAAATGTCCTTTTGATGCATGCCCATGGAAGGATACATAACCCCATAGATATACAAAGCACATAGATCACATGTTATAACACAAATCACAATTGATACATACTTAATACCACGAGATCAATGATCTCACATCATACATTTTTATGCTCTGTGTGTTGACCAACTTGAATTCACACTATTCTGTGTGGTTTGGTCAACCTTGTATATTCCCATGATCCATCACAATCTCTTGAGGTACATACATAATTCTTCACTTGATTGCATGATCTAAGTATTGGTCAACCATAACTCAATAAATCAATCATGACATCAGCTTAGAGCCATATCTTGTATTCTTCTCTTGGAATCAAATGACTCTCAAGATCTTTATAGTCCATGGATTATCAAATAAGTATGAGCATGGATTCTTTTGAGTTCCACACAATAACTCCATATTATTTAACTTCTTATTGATCATATTGAATTCATCTCTTCAAATCGATGATCTTGATGCCAATACTCAAGGTATATATTTATGTTCATGGTATCCAACCTTGAATCCTAAACATAGAATTCAAGCATTACCTATGGAATATTCATTCATATAAAACTCAATAGAAAAAAATTAGACAATGGGGAGTATAATTAATTACAAAAACCATATTTAGGGGTAATATACCCTTAGAACCTCGCCCATTTTGGTAATCGATGACAATATCAACAAGAAGGTTTATATAATGAATATACGAGGCAAGTATGAAGATTATTCAAGAATAAATCGTATATAAGAGGTTGTATTTGATATGATCAAGTGAAACAAGGCTACTACTCCATATCAAAACCGTTTGTACTCACATCAACCTCAACTAATGCAAGTGATTGATTAACTCCAAGAGAAGGGGATCACTGTAGTACCTCTTAGTGTTGAATTAGGGTATCGATCCATAGGAGCAAGAAGGAAAAGCTATTTATTCTCTCCAACTAAAGTGTCACATGTTTTAGTTGTTCATGCACTAAACAAGTTGTAGGGACAAGGAGGTTTATTTAATACAAGAAAGTAAAGTGCAACAAAATGATAATGTAATAGTTTCCCAAACCTCTTCAATGCAAGATGACAAGACAAAGGCATTCTCTCATAGGAACAATGGGCATGGTTTCATGGGTTCACTCAATCCTCTCTCTTCTATATGGTGGTGATCTTGTTATAGATAGTAAAATTACACACAATCGTCATGTTTAATTGGTAACTTTTATGATGGCTACGTGTCCTAAAACACATATTTGAAAGAAGTATCCATATGTGTTTCTGTGTAACCCTTGTAAGGCCAACGTGTAGTTATTGTCACTCTACCATGTCACACTTCACCTTTTTACCCCAAGATAAAGCATGATTGGATTCATCATTTTTGTTGCTTGACACATATGTCGTCTATCACTCGGCCACCCCTTATCTCCATACATTATACTCCTTAATGGTAAACACTCTAAGCACTACTGTAATGATTTATTGTTGTGCACATTACCTCATCTCTCCCATCTGCATACACCTGGCATTGTCAAGCACCTCATGACATGGGTAAACATGGCATTATGAATAGAAACCATTACATGTATCATAGAAGTATCTCCAAAGTATGACACACCATAAAGTACCAACATAATGCTAAATGCATAACAATCATCTCATACCATAATACCCACCATAGGAATTACATAGATAGATCCATAATCATGCAAGGCACACAATATGGACTTCAACAATGATCATTCATATATAGATTGGATTAAGTTACCACCACAAACCCATAGTCCAGGGGGTGGACTACTCTCCTCTCATGGTGGAGAGCGATGAAGAGGCATTGGTGATGGAGTAGATGGATAGCAATGAAGGGGCCTAGGGTACGCCACTTTCCCTTGCCATGTTGCTTCCTCTACGAAGCCGGAACTAGTGTGGCTCCCGGGAGTGCGTCCCCTAGGCGGTGTGAATTATGCTACCTTGGGTTGAGCATTGAAGAGCCCAAGCGCTTACATCTCATCCACAAATTCCCCTGAGGGCCACCCCATCTTAGGCACTTGGTGTGGAGGCTCTAGTTCCTAGGCTGGCCAAAGTGTCACGGAAGGGGCATTGCTACTAGAGGCTCCTACAGTTGGATAGTCACCTATCAGCAACATAAGTAGATATCAACAAGGTTATAGAATGTGCATTTGGCAGGGCATGCATGGATGTACCGATCATCGGAGTTGCAATCGCTGGGGTGAGCTTGTTCTTGGCAAGGCCATTGCCATGGGTCCTAGGTGGGCGGGCGTGGCCTCCCTTAGTCTCAGGGGTTGGCGCCCCAATGGAAAGGCATATCCTCTTAGATGGCGGGTCAGGAACACTACTACATGAATAAAGAGCAAGTTAGGTGAACACACCAATGCAATGGGATGCCTTCACAAGAAGAATCTAGCGGGAAGGGGCATGTGTGTGCTTCTTGGATGGTTCAATCCACCCCAGTCCCTCTTCCAATCTAAGAAGATGATAGCATGGGCATGACGTAGAGAGATGGCAGGACAATGCGCTCATGCACCCTCGGAGGTTATCATTTTCTTCGTACCAGTGGATGCCCGGAAATATGAGCATTGGGTTAGTCAGATTATGTCATCTTTGTCATCCTCGGAGTCTCATCGGCACCCTCCAGCATGTTCTTGGGGCGAAGATCATGGGCCCTCCATAGTGGAGATTGCGGGGGCTACCCCTCCTCATCATCGTTGTCAACAAGATCAATTAGGGGAACGTTGACGGCCATGCCGCTTGATACCCTAGCAGGAGAGGGCCCAGGAAGTGTTTTCTGCAGAGTGGGTCAGCAAGAGGGAGCGAGTTCCATTATCTCTACCCTCCTCCCAGAATCCTGCGTTCTTCGCACTGCGGCATCATCACTAAGATATCTCCATGGTGCGGGTAGTCGTAGAGTGCCAACCTGGAATGAGGAGAACAAGCATATGCATGCAAGCCGAAGAACACAAACATGAACTTCTCGTGAAGAGATACATCTAGCTCCCTAGAAGAGTGCATGCTCAAGCGAGTCTCGAAAGACCTCGTACTCCGAAGAGGGGCGCGGACGCTCCTATAGCAGAGCTAGCAGCCGCCAAAACAAAATCCGAGAACACCCCCTAGAGGTTCAGGCCCTGCTCTAGGAGCAAGCCAATCTACAGCAACACCGGTGCGAACCTCGTGTCTTGGGAGGCTGCATCCCACTAGCCCTCGTGATAATGCATCGGGGTTGTGTGAATGTTTAAGCACGGAAGAAATTTGGGAACCCCCGTGAAAGAACCATCGGTCGCGCCACTCTCTCGCAAGGTGGCATGGGTCGCCAACGAGGAATTCCTTGGTGCGGTTGACGCGAAGAACCCATGTAAATCCCTCAGACAGTACTGGCGTGGGACTGACGAGAGGGATGAATAAGTAGAAAAATAGTTCCATGGACGAAATCACCCGAACAAAGTTCTCGTAGAGGTGTTGGAAGGTTGCCATGGTCATCACCTCCGGAGGGCTCAGCTGGCCTAGTAGAAGGCCAAAGGCATCCAACACTACAAGGCAAAAATGGGATAACGATGGAACCATGCCCTCCACTAGGAAGGAGGAGAAAATGCGCATGTCCAGTCTCGTCGATGTGTTCACCTCCGAGGCTTTCCAGATTTGTGTTGCCCCGCCCTCGTGGGTGTTGTCAGCCAACATCAGTAGTATCATGTTAAAATACTGATCATTGTAATGGTCAAGTGGAAGGAAGGCCACATCCAATCGGCGCTTCCCCAACTCCACTCCCAGATCCAATCTTGGTCAGCTAACACTTTTGGAGTATCTGAACCCACCTTTATTGTCAACCTGTTATGATGTGACATTTGATGTTATCAAGTTACTCTTCCAGTATTAGTGATTGACATGATCTCATGGTCTAAGGACTAAAGTTACTTCGCATGATGTTATAGCAATGTAAACATAATGACTTCAATCGTATTACTATACTTCAAATGATTTTTTTCATCACATCATTCCACCAATGTTGTGACCTCGTTATTAACAACATCCAATGTCCATGATCAGGAAACCTTGATCATCTTGTTAATCAACGAGCTAGTTTATATGAGAGGCATAACTAGGAACTCTTTGTTTGTTTATTAAACACACATGTATTAACTTTTCCAATTAATACAATTATAGAAAGCAAAATAAACATCTATCATATACCTGGGATAAAATAATAACAACTTTATTATTGCCTCTCGGGCATATTCCCTTTAGTCTCCCACTTGCACTAGAGACAATAATATAGTTTACATAGTGATAAATCTAATAGCCATGGAGTTCTGGTGTTGATCATGTTTTTCCCTAGGGAGATTTATACTCAACGGATCTACTACATTCAGATCTGTATGTACTTTACAAATCTTTATATCTCCATCATTGACATGCTCGCGGATGGAGTAAAACCGGCGCTTGATATGCTTGGAATTCTTGTGAGACATCGATTCTTTGGCATTGGATATGGCTCCATTGTTGTCACAATAGATAACCATTGGGTCCAACGCACTAGGAACCACCCCTAGTTCAGTTATGAACTCCTTCATCCAAACCACTTCATGTGCTGCTTTTGAAGCAGCTACATATTCTACCTCTGTTGGTGATCCCACCACCACAGGTTGTTTGGAGCTCCACCAACTAAGTACTGCTCCATTCATGAGAAACACGTACCCGCATTGAGACTTAGAGTCATCCGGATCGGTGTCAAAGCAATCATCAACATAACACTTAGCGACGAGCTCTTCTTCACCTCCGTACACGAGAAACATGTCCCTAGTCCTTCTTAAGTACTTAAGGATATTCTTGACCGCTATCCAGTGTTCCAAACCTGGATCAGATTGGTACCTGCTAGTCAAACTAATATCATGTGCCACATCTGGTCTTGTACATAGCATGGCATACATAATAGAGCCTATGGCTGAGGCATAGGGGATCTTATCGATTATCTCTCTTTCTTCCTCTATAGCCGGACTTTGAGTCTTACTCAATTTCTTGCCTTGTAACCTAGGTAAGAACCCTTTCTTACTTCCATCCATTTTAAACTTCTTTAAAATCTTATCAAGGTATGTACTTTGTGATAGCCCAATTAGGCGTCGTGATCTATCTCTATAGATTTTGATGTCTAGTATGTGAAGGAGATATGCCCTAGAGGCAAATAATAAATAGGTTTTTATTGTTATATCTCAATTAGTTTATAATAGTTTCATATTGTGCTATAACTATGCCAAGTAGAAACATTGGTACGGGTGTGGTATGAAACAACCAAGTCCCTAGTAGCCTCTATTCATACTAGTTCGTTGGTCATGAAGATGATCTGAGTTTCAAGATCATGGGCATTTATGCCGTCTGACAACGGGATCATATCATTAGAGAATGATGTGATTGGACATTCCTCGAAGGATTGCAACACGATCAAGTCATATAGTTCATTGTTGCAATAGCTATACCTAGACTCCTTCTCCTTAGACCGTGAGCTCATATTACTCACTGTTTCCCTAGGCTGCTTAGACTACATCAACCGTCATCTGGTAATACGGTGGTCATAAAGGTGTATGTTTGGTGTTCCGAAGGAACAGTAGATGACATGTGACTGCAAGACCGGGATTTGTTCACCCACATGACGGGTAAACATACATACGGCCGGCTTGGTGAGATTACATCCATAAATATTGCAACATGTGACTAGGTCACGGGGATGTAATATCACAGTAACAAGAAAACAGAACTTGTTGTGAACGAGATTGAACAAGGTATGGGATACCAATGATCGGATCTTGGACAAGTTGTATCGAGAAACAAAAGGAAGAGGATGCTACATTTAGCGGTTCAAATGAAATTGTCATCAGGAATGCATAGGGGTCACATGGATATCCCTGGTCCCTCTGTTGATCATTGAAACATATCATGTCTAGAGCATTCCCGAGCCATGAGAGGATACACTTAAGGGTGCGATGAGAGCGATAATTTGTAAGACGGAATCACAGTAGAGAAAGAGAAAGTCGGAATCATTCCGCAGAGAGATCCGAAGTTGTTCGGAGAAAGAATAAAGGACCAGAATCTTTCCGGGAAAGATCCGAAGTCGTTTGGAGGAAATCGAAAGGGAACCGAAAGGTGTTTCGGGTTGAATCAGGTTTTGTAATATGTATTTACATATTAATTAGTGTAATTAATATTAAATATAATGTTAAAATCTAATTTGAAGGGTTATTCCACTAATGGGCCAAACTTCCTAGGGAAAAAGGGCCCATGAGGGAAAACCGAAGGGGGGAAGGGCCAAGGCCCAGGCGCCTCAAGGGGGCCCACCCGGCCAGCCTAGGGCTGTGCGTGGGGTGGGGCCCACCCCTGGCCGGCTGGCCCATGAGGCACATGCGCCTCCCCCCTCTCCCTTGAATATTCCCACATGGGAAACCCAAAGGGGAGGGCACACCCCTCCCCCTATATAAAGGGGTGCCCATGGGTGGGATTGGACACACCATCAATTGGAGAAGTCCTTTGGTTGAATTCCTCCTTCCCTCTCTCTCTCTCTCTCTAGCCCTTGTGACCATGGCCCCAAGTTTGGGCTGTGCGATCGAGGCACACCTGTAGCACGTTGTTGCGCTGTAGGGATTCCTAGCCGGATATCAACTTCCGCACTCCCGGCGGGATCAGGGAGCCAGAGGTCTCATCGTGCACGATGTGTATGAAGACATGAGGCGCAACACTTGGGGCGCTTGAATGTCGTGAGCCGGAGCTGTTGCACGATGAAGATCAAGAAGGAGCAAGGGGTGACCTGCGAGGAGCTTCACGACCTTGAGGTCGGCTACGAGTATGACTACATCAACCACATTCCCCGCGGAATGTTAACCGCGTACAGTCTACAAGGGTATGTATTATCTACGCATTGGCCATTACCGCATTACTACATAGATAGATCCTAGGCAGTTTCTGGGGTTTCAACGTAGGAATTTTTTTGTTTTCTGCACCGATCCCCAGCAGTGGTATCAGAGCCGATCTATGCGTAGGAGTGCTGTACAGTCAGTATGCACAAGTATTGTGCGGGCATTGATCCCTTAGTTTTTACCCTCTAACGTGTACTTGTTTATATCACGGTATTGTTTGATGAAGCGGCCCGGACCAACCTTACGCGTATTCGTACGCGAGACTGGTTCCACGCTCAACATATGGCTTGTACCGTATAAGTGGATAGAGGATGTCTGTCTCTCATTCAATAGTTGATATAGCATTTACAACGGAGGGCCCTGGAAGGGGTGTAGTAGAGACAACTGTCGGATCCATGTTATGGTTGGAAAGTTCGTAGTTTAGAAACGGTTCTAGTGCGAAAGCCCTAACAACCACGTAAAACTTGCAATAGATAAAGTAGAGGCGTCTAACTTTATTTTGCAGGGGGCATGTGATTATGATATGGCAATGGTCGTTACGAAGGTAAAGTAGTTTACTTTTCTGTTACTAAGTAGTATAGTAATAGTCATCGTTCCGATGAACGACCTGGTGGAGGCGTCGTGGACTTGGCGTCAAACCAAGGGCAAGATGGAGATCATGCCGGAGCGCTCGATGGAGATCAAGACGCAAGAAAGACCATATCATATCACATTATACATATGATGTTGATACCTGCTTTACATCTTATTGTGTGCTTGTATTTAGATACTCAACGGTAGCAAATAAGATAATCCCTATTTAATTCCAATGTTCCGTGTTCCCCTTGTGTGTGCACCACCAAGAAAGTTCTTCGGTATGAGGCCGACCATGATGATCGGGGGTCAGACATATCTACGTTCGCATACAGTGGGTGTAAGCCATGTTGCACAACAAATACACACAAGTTAGATTTGGCGAGCCTAGCATATACAAACATGGCCTCGGAACACAAGAGATCGAAAGATCGAGCATGAGTCACATGGATGATGTGATTGGCATTATTGAATGTCTACCTTTGATAATGCACTGATGGCCGTGATGATCGGGGGAGGTGCAGAGGATAGGGATCATGCGATCACTAAAATCGTTCAGGGGATGACCGTTTTAGTGGAGACCAATTATAAATTAATCTCTAATTATAAACTTAGTCTAGATGTCTGTTTGCAAATATCTTAGTAGATCTTAGCCTGTCCCATTGAGGTCCTTTGTGACCATGGGAATATATTGCTTAATTTGGAACTTAGCAAAAGGGTCCAACTTCATAGATTAATACCCACGCCTGAGGGATATCCTCGTAAAAGGTGATCTTCTCTTCTTGACACAATAACCATTAGGAGATAATCCGATGACTCCGGAATGTTTGAAAAAACACTTAGCGATCTTGCATTAAGTTGAAAACTCTTAAAAGGGCTTGATTGCAATGGAGGTCATGGATGACAAGGTATATGTAAGATATACAAAATTATAAATGTGGTTTTTGCAAAACTCATTGCAGTTTGCAAAGTATTTGATACTTGTCCCGTTTTGTGAAAACAGGAGGATCTGCTTGAGAATTGCTGGTTTTGCGGCAACGTGACTTGATGATGGCAAGCAAAACAGTCGATGGCCGACATCACCACTTTCCTCAAAGTTTATCATTTGGGTTAGTGGACTTGAATATAAATTTGTAATCCATGTCTGTGTGCCTTGTTTATGGCGAGACGATTATTCATATGAACAAGTTACAAACCAGTTTGTACTATTCTTATGAACAATACCTTATGGTCACATTACGACTACAAATAAGTTATTCTCATCACTATGTTAATGATAATAGTTTAAACATTTATAAAGGATTAGAATGTTAAAAGATATTCAAAGCTTAATAATGAAAAGACACTATAGTTTGAGTCATTTTGGTTATTGCATGTTCTTTATGAAAGATCGGGGTCCTAGATGCTTAATCTAGAGACTTTGCAAAACCATGCCTCTCAGGCAGAATGACTAAAACTCCGCATTCTGGTAAAACGGTGATATGCAAAGAAATGTTGAAACTTATACATAATGATGTATCATATTTTCAATAAGTAGTGGAAATCATTTATTGTGGACTTAAGTGAATACGTGTATTTACTTAATGAAACATGAAGTTTGAAATGATTTGAATTGTTCAAATGAGTTCATAACTAAATGGGATATTGAATTAACTGAATTAACAAGTCTCTTCGATTTGATCGACTTGACTAAGGTATTCAAGTTAAGTTTAGCATAAAAGGGACTTGTGAAAGATGTTTCACAAATTATGATAATTAGACGAATTCAAACTTTGTTGAAATGTCTAAACATCATAATCATTATGTATTAGATACATATGGTATAATATCATCTCTTATAGGGGTTATAGTTATCGTTTAGATTTAGAAATCGAAATAAGCAAACACTCATTTGAAATATAAAGGAACATCTAAAGATTCATGGAAACAAAACCATAAATGTTATGGCAAGTTCGAGTTTCTGGAGATTTCGATAAGTCGAAGTCATGGTGAATAAACAAGTCTTTGTAGAGCATTCTTAGGAAGCTATGAATGCATATTCCACAAAATGGGCAAACCTGATGTTGTCCTAAGTTGATGTGTCTTGATGAAGATACAGGTGGAAGACAGTAAAAGATCAAAACAAGGTATTTGACCTTACCTTCGGATTGTTGAGTGGCGCAGCGGAATTTGTTCCATGAATCCAAACTCTACAAATAGAGGTGAAACTAATATGATGATCATAAAGTTTCAGGGAATACTTTTACTAAAGAAAGTAGGATTCAACTATATATTCTACAAGTTTGTGGAATTATATTATTGATTCACTTATCATGTTTTGAACAAGACATACCTACAAATTACAAAGAAGCGTGATGGACCTGAGTGCGAGAAATGACTATGAGTCATAAAATCCTATATTAAGTTACATTTAAGATTGCAAAGTAACATGTTACTTGATCTTATTAAAGTAAAGAAGTTTACTTGATATTTCTGAATGACTGCAAAGTCATAAGAAGGAAATGAAACTTAATAAATGATAAAAAGCTCGATTTGTCACAAGTTTGGACAAATTCAAGGAGTTGACTACAACAGTAGTGATGCTTAAGTCTTTTGGATTTACACTAGAAATATATATGGATATTGAAGTCTCGTAATTGGAATTCTCAAATCGATGATGATCAAAGAATTTTGGAATGTCCAAGATTATTGAGAGGACCTAGATTTGAGTGGGAGCAAATCAGCTTGGCTAATTCATATTATGTAGCTGACATATATTGAGTGGGAGCTAAGTGAAATCCCTGGATCTCAAACATGAATGTCATATTTGAGTGGGAGCATGAAATCATTCTAGGATATGTGGACGACATATGTGAATGATGTGATTGGTGTTAATAATATTTATGTTCGATAAATAAGGATGAAGTTGAAGTTATTAAACAATAAGATCTATCGAGATAGATTGGTGAGTTTAATAAACACTAAATGTCGAATGCTTCCTGGACTTGATTCTGAAAGAAGTTCAGAATGTCCTAAGCAAGATTCTGAAGTAGCTCAGAATGGAACAAGGTAGGAAAGTAGTTCTTACTGTATGAAGCATTGAGTTAGTATTGCAACTATGGTTGAAAGAAATAGATGCGTTGCATCTCCTATGCCTCAGACATAGGTTCTTCCATATAACCATGTTGTATACTCGACATAAAGTGACCCGAAGTTCTGGTTAATAGGACAAAGTCTTAACTGTAAGAACGTGTCTTTAAGTGATTCCCGAGCTGATCACTGAACCAGAATTAAGTTTGTACTTAAGTGGCAAGAAGCAAAGTAAGTGGCATAGTTGCATTTCATGCACTAGGATCTACATAGATATAGAAGTATAAAAGCTCCATATGATGTGATGTATAATGTTATGGCGGGGCTAGTTCGCTTTTAACGTAGAATGATGTGTCCCAGGGCCCAGTGCCCATGAGAAATCCCTCGAGGTTGATCTAATGTCTCTGTAAGCTCCTGGAATCTGGCCTCGTTCTGCTGCCATGACTATAGTATATACACAAAGGATAGCAAAGTGTGTTTCAAAGTTTAGATGACAACGGTGAAAATGACCGTCATCATAGACACTAGAAATAAAGCCTCACTTTGTCGCCAAACAAATACTTCGACCCATTATAAGATAATGGTGTGATTGTCAAAAAATTAGGAAGACATTAACGATTTGCAAAAGACATAATGATCTGGTAAAACAGAACATGGACATGACGTTTCCCATGAGCATGCATGATATGTAAACGCATATGGCATATGGTTTATATGAGTAAAATGCGAGCTAGTTTATTTGTAATCTAGTGCAAGTGGGAGACTGAAGGAGATATGCCCTAGAGGCAAATAATAAATAGGTTTTTATTGTCATATCTCAATTAGTTAATAATAGTTTCATATTGTGCTATAACTATGCCAAGTAGAAACATTGGTACGGGTGTGGTATGAAACAACCAAGTCCCTAGTAGACTCTATTCATACTAGTTCGTTGGTCACGAAGATGTTCTGGGTTTCAAGAGCATGGGCATTTATGCCGACTGACAACGGGATCATATTATTGGAGAATGATGTGATTGGACATTCCTCGAAGGATTGCAACACGATCAAGTCACATAGTTCATTGTTGCAACAACTATACCTAGACTCCTTCTCCTTAGACCGTGAGATCATATTACTCACTGTTTCCCTAGGCTGCTTAGACTACATCAACCGTCATCTGGTAATACGGTGGCCATACATGTGTACGTTTGGTGTTCCGAAGGAACAATAGATGACATGTGACTGCAAGACCAGGATTTTTTCACCCACATGATGGGTAAAGATACATACGGCCGGCTTGGTGAGATTACATCCATAAATGTTGCAACATGTGACTAGGTCACGGGGATGTAATATCACGGTAACAAGAAAACAGAACTTGTTGTGAACGAGATTGAACAAGGTATGGGATACCAATGATCGGATCTCAGACAAGTTGTATCGAGAAACAAAAGGAAGAGGATGCTACGTTTAGCGGTTCAAACGACATTGTCATCAGGAATGCATAGGGGTCACATGGATATCCCTGGTCCCTCTGTTGATCATTGATACATATCATGTCTAGAGCATTCCCGAGTCATGAGAGGATACACTTAAGGGTACGATGAGAGCAATCATTCGTAAGACGGAATCACAGTAGAGAAAGAGAAAGTCGGAATCGTTCCACAGAGAGATCTGAAGTTGTTCGGAGAAAGAATAAAGGACCAGAATCATTCCAGGAAAGATCCGAAGTCGTTCGGAGGAAATCAAAAGGGAACCGAAAGGTGTTTCGGGTTGAATCAGGTTTTGTAATATGTATTTACATATTAATTAGTGTAATTAATATTAAATATAATGTTAAAATCTAATTTGAAGGGTTATTCCACTAATGGGCCAAACTTCCTAGGGAAAAAGGGCCCATGAGGGAAAACCGAAGGGGAGAAGGGCCAAGGGCCAAAGGGCCAAGGCCCAGGCGCCTCAAGGGGGCCCACCCGGCCAACCTAGGGCTATGCGTGGGGTGGGGCCCACCCCACGCCGGCTGGCCCATGAGGCCCATGCGCCTCCCCCTCTCCCTTGAATAGTCCCACATGGGAAACCCAAAGGGGAGGGCACACCCTCTCCCCCTATATAAAGGGGTTCCCATGGGTGGGATTGAACACACCATCAATTGGAGAAGTTGTTTGGTTGACTTCCTCCTTCCCTCTCTCTCTAGCCCTTGTGACCATGGCCCCAAGTTTGGGCTGCGCGATCGAGGGACACATGCAGCACGCCGTTGCGCTACAGGGATTCCTAGCCGGATATCAACTTCCGCACTCCCGGCGGGATCAGGCAGCCGGAGGTCTCATCATGCACCGGATGTGTACGAAGACACGAGGCACAACACTTGGGGCGCTTGAATGTCGTGAGCCGGAGCTGTTTCTCGATGAAGATCAAGAAGGAGCAAGGGGTGACCTACGAGGAGCTTCGCGACCTTGAGGTCGGCTACGAGTACGACTACATCAACCACGTTCCCCGCGGAACGTTAACCGCGTACAGTCTACAAGGGTATGTATTCTCTATGCATTCACCATTACCGCGTTACTACATAGATAGATCCTAGGTAGTTTCTAGGGTTTCAATATAGGAATTTTTTTGTTTTCCTCACCAATCCCCAACAGTATGTATGATGCTTCACCAAGGCCCTTCATCAAAAATTTGTTGTTTAGATAACTTTTAACACTATTCAAAAGATCTATATCATTTCCAATCAATAATATGTCATCCATATATAGTATTAGAAATGCAACACTGCTCCCACTCACTTTCTTGTAAATACAAGCTTCTCTGTAAGTTTGGACAAATCCAAACACTTTGATCACCTCATCAAAGCAGAGATTCTAACTTTGGGTTGCTTGCTTCAGTCCATAGATGGATCGCTGAAGTTTGCAAACCTTGTCAGCATCCTTAGGATTGACAAAACCCTTTGGTTGTATCATATACAAATCTTCTTCAATATTACCATTGAGGAACGCGGTTTTGACATCCATCTGCCAAATTTCATAATCGAAAAATAAAACAATTGCTAACATAGTCCTAACCTACTTTAGCATCACTACGGGAGAGAAAGTCTCATCATAGTCAACTGCTTGAATTTGTCAAAACCCCTTTGCGACAAGTCGTGCTTTATAGATGGTCACATTACCATTGGCGTCGGTTTTCTTCTTGAAAATCCATTTATCCTCAATGGCCTTTCGGTCGTGAGGTAAGTCCACCAAGGTCCAAACCTAGTTTTCGTCCATGGATTCCATCTCGGATTGCATGGCTTCTAGCCATTTCTTTGAATCTGGGCTCATCATTTCTTCTCCATACGTTGCAGGGTCATTATTTCCATCTACCATGAAATTCATGACAAGATTTCCGTATAGTTCAGGAACTGCACGTGTCCTACTTGACATGCGAGGTTCAGTAGTGCCCTCTTTTGGAGTTTCATGATCTTTATCATTAGTTCCTTATTCATTCGGTGAAGTCAACTCTAGCAAAATTTTCAGCGATGTGCCACTCGTCGTCTCATGAAGAGAAGATTCAGTAACCTCTTCGAGTTCTACCTTCCGACTACTCACACCTTTCACGAGAAACTCCTTCTCTAGAAAGGATCCATCATTGGCAACAAAAACCTTGCCCTCGGGTCTGTGATAGAAGGAATACCCAATTGTTTCTTTAGGGTATCCTATGAAGACGCATTTTCCATGTTGGGTTTCAGTTTATCAGGTTGAAGCTTCTTCATATAAACATCGCATTCCCAAACTTTTAGAAATGATAGCTTTGGTTTGTTTCCAAACCACAATTCATACAGTGTCATCTCAACGGATTTAGACAGTGCCCTATTTAAAGTGAATGCAGCGGTTTCCAGTGCATAACCCCAAAAAGAAAGTGGCAAGTTAGTCAGAGACATCATAGATCAAACCATATATAATAAGGTATGATTACGATGCTACGATACACCATTACGCTATGGTGTTCCGTCAGGCATGAGTTGTAAAACTATTCCACACTCTCTCATGTGTGTGCCAAACTTGTAACTTAGAAATTCACTGTTGGGGGGATGACCTCCGGATACCCCAACTGGATAAGAAGTATGGTAGTCGGATCGCTTCCGGCTGGTCAACCAAGCACAAGGGACAAGTCACCGTCGCCAACGTGAGGTAGCCGGAGTGGCAAGAAGCAGCCGGCTACAACAGCGTAGCCGGAACCAATCAAGAAGATAGGGCGACGTGCAGAACAGTGCGCGGTACGCCCTGTATGACGACAAGACTGGCAACTACCAGGCCATACCGAAGACTTTGCGGGGATGACGCGGGAACAGTGGCCCGATGCTGACGATAGGCTCGCACGGTGTTCACTATGCCCACACAGCCATACCGCTCGTACTCTGATGGGACATGGTTGTAATAGGTACTATAGATGACCAGCCGGCTGGGACCCACCTGTGGGGCCCGCTAGTCGGATTGGCCAGTGAGACCGTTGCCCCTCTGCCTATATAAGGAGAGGCAAGTCCTCAGTAGAAAGGATTGGTCTCAGTGCATTTAAGGCAGGAGCTAGAAAATACAGCTCGAGGAGCACTTGTAGCTCATATATCGCCCATAGTCAGATCGGCAGGAGTAGGAGTTTTACCTCACCACGAGGGCTCCGAAACTGGGCACTTCCTGCGTCTAGCTACGCTTGCTTGTATCCAATCCCGCCTACAGACGCCGTTGATAGCTTCCCTGCTAGTCCCCACACCTCTATCTAACCTCCTTAGGTACTGCCGTTCCCAACACAATGACAGTTGGCGCCCACCGTGGGGCTGATGGCTTCGACCGGAGTCACGTTCCGCACGGGACCCTGCACTTCGGCCGGTGAGTGCGTGGCCTCCGGCCTGGTGCTCACGCTCGGCAAGTTCGACTGCGTCATCGACAACGCTTCCTGCTTCGCCGGAACCACCTTCCCGGTGAACGGCTCCATCCTACTTTTCGACGATCTCCCTGTCTACGTCGCCACTGTTCCGGAGCGGTTCCCTAGGGAGATCGTCTCTGTTGCGGAGCTACCGCATCCGGGCGGCAGCGCCTCCGTCGCTTCCTGTGGCGTTGAGGTCATGATGGCCGGCTCCAGTTCTCACCCCCGCCAGCCGCGGGAGCAGGACGCGGATGAGGGCGGAACCTCCACGCCTCCACAGCCTCGGAATCCGGTAGAGGAGGCCATTGATCGGCTCCTGATGCCGGTTAACCTCGGGGACAACCCGGAGGAGACGGAAGCCAACTTTGCCATGGAGAGACAGATCCTCCTCCAGGAGACCATGGAGCTGGCGGCAACCCGCAAGCAACTCGAGATCACCTGGCGCGAGTACGACTGCGCGCACGGCTTCACTCCGGCTACCGCAGAGCCGAGTTGGCATGGCCAGGTGCGACGCTGGGGTGGCGAGCTGGGCGGAAGGATGGAAAAGGACAGGGAACCGGATCCTGTGCCCGCCCTTATCCGGCCCACCTACAGCACGCCCATCAAGAACCTGCGCATGGTGCGAGCCGCAGCAGAAGAGCTGCCCAACCTGGAGGGCGAGGAGCGAGCCCGCCAGCACGCTCGTGTGTAGGAGCTCCTCCGAATCGCGGATGAGCAGGCCGAAGCCAACCGGCAAATGCAGGAGGACCCCAGCTACTCCAGGGGGAGCAAGCCGCCTGTCAATAGCAAGGGCGTGCCTCGCGACACCCAACAGGCGTCCTCCCCTCAGCCGGCTAAGGCCCGCAGCAAGCGCCACAGCTCTGGCAATAAGGGCCAGCCGCGCCCGGAGCAAACGGTGAACAGCAACCCACCGCCTCCCCCTCCACCAACCGGAGCACCAAGACCCGCCGGTTCCCGTCTCTCGGGCCGAGTGGGAGCGCCCAACCCGGATCGTCCAGATGCCCGTGACCATATCGAGCTCCTTGCTCAAGCGCGCGTCACGGAGGAAGAAGACTCCACCAGACCAGTTTGTTTCGGACCTCGCATCCGGAACGAGCCATTTCCGGATAAGTTCACCCTGCCCATGGAAACCCCCAAGTACGATAGCAGCATGAAACCGGAAGATTGGCTGACCAACTACGCCACGACAGTCAGCATAGCCCATGGGAACAAGTGCGCAGCCATGAGCTACGTCCCCCTTATGCTAACCGGGTCGGCAAGGACATGGCTCAACAGCCTTGCGCCCAACAGCATCAACGCCTGGTCAGACTTCGAGAAGGTGTTCGTCCGCAACTTCAATGGCATGTACAAGCGTCCGGGATGCCCACGCAACCTAGACTTGTGCGTCCAGGGCGACTGAGAGACCGACCACGAGTACCTCGCCAAGTGGACGGAGCTGCGTAACACGTGCGAGGGCATCTTGTAGAGCTAGGCCATCAGCTTCTTCATCGAGGGATGCTGAGAAGGCACCATGCTTCACCACCGGCTACTGTGTGAGGAGCCGAAAACCATGGCGGAGCTCATGACGGTTGCGGACCAGTACGCCATGGCGGATGCCGCCATGAAGAAACCCCTCCGAGTAAATGATGACGGGCGTCCGACTCCTATGGAGCCGGCTCGTGACCGTCCGAGCAATCCCGCAGGAGAAGCCAGATCCTCCAGGCGCCACGGCAACGACAACCGGTTCCACGAGGACCACCAAGCCGGACAGCAGAAGCCCCGCTACCACGCGCGGCAGGTCAATGCTATGGAGGGTGCGCCCGATGCACCGACTAACGATGCAAGGAGGCAGAAGCCGCGACTCACCTTCGACCAAATGTTTGACGGTCCGTGCAAGTGGCATAGTGGTCCCTTCAAACCGGCTACACACACCACCCGGAATTGCAGCTGGACTCGCCAGCTAAAAGACCAGGGCAGCCAGCAATGCCTCCCCCCGCCCCCTCCTGGTGGACCACCACCACCGGCTAGGGGAGCCGGCAATGATGGTAACAGCGGCAACCGCGGCAACAACAACAACGGCTACCCCCAGCCGCACGCCACCAACCACATCTTCGAGACGGAGCTGGACGACAAGCACAGCCACAGGCGACGCTCCAAGGAGGTCAACACCATCGTATCTCCGGTCCCCCAGTACCTGAACTGGTCGGAAACCCCCATCACCTGGAGCCGCGAGGACCAGCCGGACCAGCTATCGACTCCCGGGGGCTACGCCATGGTGCTCGACCCCCTCATCGTCTCCAACGCGCACACCTACGGTTTCTCTCGCGTCCTCATCGACGGAGGCAGCATCCTCAACCTCCTCTACCGGTCTTTGCTGGAGAAGCTGGGCATTCACGAATGCGATCTGCGCCCAACTACCACAACGTTCCATGGCGTACTGCCGGTGCCGGCTTGTGCCCCCTGGGTAAAATCCAGCTAGACGTCATCTTCGGAACTAAGGAGAACTTCCACCGCGAGCCGATTTGGTTCAAGGTGGTAAACCTGACGAGCTCCTACCATGCTCTCCTCGGGCGCCTCGCCCTCGCCAAATTCATGGCCGTCCCTCATTACGCATACCTCAAGACGAAGATGCCGGGACCCAATGGCGTGATCACCGTTGCCGGCTGCTTCAGGCGGTCAATGGAGTGCGCCTCAGCCGGTTCCAAACTGCCAGAGGCCCTCATCATAGCCGAGGAAAAGCGCGTGATCATGCGCAACGTGGCCATGGACCAGCAAGACATACCAGCTAGCAGCAAGCCGGCTGGAGAAGGAGCTTTTCAGCCGGCAAAGGAGACGAAGAGGATCCTGCTCGACCCCTCCGACCCGACCAAGTTCGTCACCATTGGTGCCAACTTGGGACAACAAATAGGAAGGCGTGCTCGTCGACTTCCTCCGTGAGAATCGGGACATCTTTGCATGGTCACCCAAGGACATGCCAAGTGTACCGAGGGAGTTCGCCGAGCACTCACTTCATGTGTGACCGGATGCCAAGACGGTCAAGCAACCTCTACGCCAGTTCGTAGAGGAGAAGAGGAAGATTATCGGTGACGAGATCACCCGGCTCCTTGCAGCCGGGTTCATCATGGAAGTGTACCACCCGGACTAGCTGGCGAACCCAGTCTTGGTGCTGAAGAAGAATAAGACCTGGCGCATGTGTATCGACTACACCAACCTGAAGAAGGCGTGCCCGAAAGATCCATTTGCATTGCCCCGTATCGATCAAGTCATCGATTCCACGGCCGGCTATGATTTGTTGTCTTTTCTAGATTGCTATTCCGGTTACAATCAGATCCGGTTAAACCCGACTGATCAGATTAAGACATCATTTATCACCCCCTACGGGGCTTTCTGCTATGTAACCATGCCTTTCGGTCTAAAGAATGCAGGCGCTACCTATCAACGCTGCATGCAGAAGTGCTTGCACTCGCAGATCGGCCGAAACATGCACGCCTATGTGGACGATGTGGTCATCAATACCAAGGAGAAGCGCACCCTCCTTGAAGATCTGGGAGAGACATTCAGCAACCTCCAACAGTACCAGATGAAGCTGAACCCGGAGAAATGCGTCTTCGGAGTCCCATCCGGCCAGCTACTCAGTTTCCTCGTATCGCAGCGAGAGATCGAGGCGAATCCAGAGAAGATCGCAGCCATCGAGAGGATGCAGCCGCCCAAGAGCTTGCTTGGGGTCCAGAAATTCACCGGATGCCTCGCCTCCCTCAGCCGGTTCGTCAGTCGGTTGGGGGAGAAGGCACTCCTACTATGCCAGCTGATGAAGACGACGGACAAGTTCTCCTGGACCTCGCAAGCTGACGCCGCCTTTCACGACCTCAAGCGCATGCTATCCACAGCGCCGGTTCTAGCCATGCCGGCTAGCAAGGAGCCGATCCTGCTCTATATAGCAGCCATCAGCCGGGTCGTCAGTGTGATCCTGGTGGTCGAGCACCCCGAGGAAGGCAAGGCTCAGCTGGTTCAAAGGCATGTCTACTACCTCAGCGAGGTTCTCTCCCTCTCCAAGCAGAACTACCCCCACTACTAGAAGATGTGTTATGGCGTGTACCTGGCATGCAAGAAGCTCAAGCACTACTTCCAGGAGCATCCAATTAAGGTCGTGTGCACTGCACCCCTTTCGGAAATCATCGACAACAAAGACGCCACCGGCCGAGTCGCCAAGTGGGCCATCGAGCTCGCCGCCTACTCCATCCAGTATGAGCCCCGGCTCACGATCAAGTCGCAGGCACTGGCGGACTTCCTCGTCGACTGGGCCGATACCCAGTACCTCCCACCGGTTCCGGATTCGGACCACTGGAGGATGCACTTCGACGAATCGAAGATGCTCGGGGCTTGGGAGCTGGCATCATGCTCACCTCACCCAAAGGAGACCGGATGGAGTACGTCATGCAGATCCACTTCAAGGCCTCCAACAACATAGCCGAATATGAGGCACTAGCGCATGGCCTCCGGCTAGCCAGAGAGATTGGTGTCAACCGGATCCTCTGCTTCGGCGATTCGGATCTGGTGGTGCAGCAGGTATCGGGAGAGTGAGACGCCCGCGATGCAAACATGGCTCTCTACCGGTTCCACATACAGAAGCTCAACGCTTGCTTTGACGGGTGCGAATTCCAGCACGTCCCTCGCGCCAACAACGAGGCAGCCGATTTGCTGCACGAATCGGATCCACCAGGCAGGCGATCCCACCCGGGGTCTCCTTGGAGCACCTACGCAAGCCCTCCATCAACCTATCCCTCGAGTCGGATTCCATCATATGGACAAGGAGCGCTCCGGTTGACGGGGCGGCAGATGCAAAGCTGGCAGAACCTCCAAAAAAGAAGTCCCGTACCAACTCCGGCAAGTCCGTACCCTCCGAATCGCAAGACCCGGAGGCTGCCGACTCGTCAAGCGGCTCGGGGGCTGCCGTCTCGGGTACCACATCCGGGCGACCCCCCGACGTCCATCAACCAGAAAGCGGAAGCATCCTCGTCATCCGGGAAATACCATCCTGGGCGTAGCCCTTCATGAACTACATCGCCAGCGGGGAGCTTCCGGATGACGAGGTGGAGGCCAGGTAAATCCGGCGCCACGCGCACACATACACCATCATCAACAAAGAGCTGTACAAGCGCAGCGTATCCGGCATCTTCCAAAGGTGTGTTGACGTGGACACAGGCTACCAGCTACTCAAAGATATCCACCAGGGCAAGTGCGGGCATCACGCTTCATCAAGGGTGATAGTCGCCAAGGCGTTCCGCCATGGTTTCTATTGGCCCACCTCCCTCGAGGACGCCAAACATCTAGTCCATGCGTGCAATGGGTGCTAGCGCTTCGGGCAGTTCAGGCACATGCTGACTTCGGTGCTCAAGACCATACCGATTACCTGGCCCTTCGCTATTTGGGGCCTCGACATGGTCGGTCCCTTCAAGCGGGCGCGCGCAGGCATGACCCATTTGCTGGTGGCAGTGGACAAATTTACAAAGTGGATCAAGGCCAAGCCCATTCAGAAGCTGGACGGGGCGACAGTCGTCACCTTCTTCACCGACGTCATCAATCGGTTCGGCTACCCCAACAGCATCATCACCGACAACGGCACGAACTTCGCCAAGGGGGCCTTCACCCGATTCTGCAGCAACAAGGGCATCCGGCTGGACCTCGATTCCGTCACGCACCCGCAGTACAATGGGCAAGTCGAAAGGGCAAATAGCTTAGTGCTAGCCGGCATCAAGCCACGCCTCATCGAGCCTCTAGAGCAGTCACCCGGATGCTGGATCGAGGAGCTTCTGGTTGTGCTATGGAGCCTCCGCACCACGCCGAATAGATCAACCGGCTACACCCCGTTCTTCCTGGTCTATGGATCGGAAGCCGTCCTCTCTACGGATATCGAGTTCAACTCTCCACGCAAGCTCCTCTATGATGAAAAGGCCAACTAGGAGGCACGGGAAGATGGTGTGGATCTCCTCGAGGAGGCCCGCGAACTGGCATTGTCCAGATCGGCCCTGTACCAGCAATGACTACACCGCTACCATTTCGGCCAGATCCGCCCAGTCGCGTTCCGTGAGGGGGATCTGGTCCTCCGGCTGGTACAGGACACGAAGGGCATGCACAAGCTGTCACCTCACTAGGTGGGTCCCTTCATCATCAGCCGGGCGCTGCCCAACGACTCCTACTACCTCATCGACGCGCAATAGCCGTGCAAGAACAAGATGGACAAGTCGAACGAGGAGACCGAATGTCCCTGGAACGCGGCCCTGCTGCGCTCGTTTTACACCTAGTCACCCGACAGTGTATGTATATCACAAACCCTATGAATGAAAATGCGGACCCCTATGAGATGCTCGGGGGCTCCTTGCTAGAAATGTGTATGCATCTGTTTTCCGGTTCAGATTTTCCGGCTCCGCCAACCCCTACCCGTGGGCTTGCCGGCTGGCCCGACCTGCTAAGTCAACAAACCGGCTGAGTAGTGTGCGACAATGTCAGAGGCCCACTCTTCGTCTCAGCTACAGACCGTAACCCGGCTGACCGGCTAGCAAGAGCAAAAGCCCGAGGCATCCCACATGAAAAATGGAGAGGAGATGTGATAGATCGGGCGTCCCGGCCTCGCAACTATCTTAAGACAATCTGGCTGCTAAGCCGTTAGTACCATGCGCGATGTACTATTAGCTCCCTTCGATTCCGGCTGCAGACCGCAACCCGGCTGCCCGGCAAGGACACAGCAAAAAGAGCAGAGCACACGGGAAAACGACTAAGTGTCCAGAAAGGCGCAATCTAGTTTTCAAAAAACAAATCCGCCTCCCGGCTATAGTTTAGCAGACTAACCTATTAACGAGTGAGAATGTATGTGTATGTATATTTTTGTACAACTACTTCGAGTCGGAATTCAGGAAGAAAAGAGAAGAAGATTCGAAGTCCTTGCCTTCATCAAGCGCTCCGAATCTCGGGGGTTACCTTGTAGTTTCCCGACCGCTAAGGGCGTTTAGCCGGATATTTGGAGCCCACGTGAGGGCAAGGGCAGGAGCAAGAGAAGACGAAGAAGATTCAAAGTACCTGGCTACCCCAGCTACTCCGAATCTTGGGGGCTACACCTAGTGGGTGCGCTCGCGTGCCCCCACTAGAATGTTCGTTCCCCCGGCTGCAGGCGTTCAGCCAGCGGAAGCAACCGACTAAGATGCGTCTAGTCGGATGAAGTTAGAGGACTTGAGGAAAGAAGATTCAAGTACAGCTGCCACTCCAATCTCGGGTTACACCCAAGGTGCCGACGTGCCCCCACTGGAAGTACAGTTCCCCCGGCTAAAGGCGTTCAGCTGAGCAAAGTCAGCCGGACAAAGTCAGCCAGCAAAATGTCGAAAGGACATACAAAAACACAAGTTGAAGGCAAGCAAATTGAGTCAGAATAGCACTAAAAAGAAAAGAGGAGACGAAGCTCCCATAAGTTTACCCGACGCTAGAGGCAGCCGGTATAGACATACAAGTTTCAAAACAAGACAAGATAAACAAGTACACCTGGCATCTCGGGGCGATAGCTAAATAGCAGGGCCCTTTTCGTGTGGAGCGCCTTGGCTGGCAGCAGCCTCAGGCGGAGGAGGAGGTGCGGCTCTCGACCCGGTTTCGGCATCCCCAGCCGGCTGCGTCAAAGCTTCCGCATCCGGAGTGCCGACGGACTCCGAGTCGGTGAGCACCTTGTTAGGATCCACGTAATCGGCAATCTTGATGGTGGAGCCCTGGAGCTCCGGATGAGCCTCGCGGATGGCGGCAAGATCGGCGCCGGCGCAGAAGCCTCCGTCGATCTTCTCGACTCAGGCGTCCTTGTACCACGAGAGCATGAGGGCCAGAGCCATCTCCGCTCCGGCTCGTGCCACCAAGTCTCGTAGCCGGTTCATGGCAGCCGGTACCTCCCCTACCTTTGCGGCTAGCTGCGTCATCGTCTCCGGGACCGGAGCGTCCGGCCACAGAAACGAGAAGATGGCCTGCGCCGCTTGGTGAAGCTTGGCAGCTTCCTCGCCAAGAAGGACGACGAGCTCCTGGGCTGTCGGCTGCGCTCTGGGTAGTTCTCCTATAGCCGGTTGTACGCCAGCAGGTCTATGTCGGGATAAAACACTATCAGGAAAAAGATAGTCAGATCCGGCTATCGGATCCAGAAAGACAAAGGAGACAGAAAAGGGGAACTTACCCTTAGCCGTATGACCGACTTGCATTAGCTCTTCCATGAGGGCCTTCTCCTTCGTCTCTAGCCGCTTGTTTTCCTTCTCTTGGTCTTTGTTTTGGGCCTCGAGAAGGTTGAAGGCGTCGATCCGGCTGGCGAGCGAGGTGTCGTGCTCCTTGACGGTGGCCTCCAGACCGTCTACCTTTGCGTGCCAATCCTTGTTTTGCAGTCACAGCAGGGAGTTAGACTTGCTCAGCCGGTCGTTCGCTTTCTTCAAGCGATCGATCTCGCACTAAGCGCACACAAGGATAGCTGCAACAAAACCGGCTATTGTAAAAAAAGATGATTCTGGATGAAGCAAACTTACTCTGGGAGGTTCCGTTGGCAGCAGCAAGCTTCTGCTCCAAGGACCGATTCCCGCCGGCTGCAGCCTCGAGTAGCCGGATCTCCTTCACCACCAGTTTGAGCATGGCGGCGAGATCTGTCAGTGAGGCGGCGGAGGAGGCGTCATCGTCCACGGTATTGGCGGCCAGGGACTCCTTCGCTGCAACCACCGTTGTCCTCCACTCCTCCCCGGCTCGTCCTCGGAGTTGTCGTTGCCGACAACCACGAGCTCCTTGTCGGTCGCTGCCCTCCGCGTCCCCGCAGAAGAGCCGTCCAGGCCCTGCGAGGAGGCCTCAACCGTTTCTGACTGGACCACCACATCTGGCTGAGGGCCCCCCACTCCGGCTGAGGTAGCCGGTTCAGCTCGAGGCGGCGGCAGAGGCGGTGCCTCGGAGGGAGGGGCGGAGGAAGACGTGGCCGATGCGCGGGGTGGCGACCCAGTCGACGCTCGCGCCGGGCTCGCGACCCCGAAGGAGACCAGCGCGCTGAAACAACAGAGGAAGGAAAAAGAAGCAAGTAAGCCAAAGACAAACGAAAGAAGCAAAAAATAATAAAGGCGCCTAGGGAAGAACCTACCCCTGTACCACCGGGGGCGGCCCTTTCTTCCGGCCAAGGTGGCTCGGGGGAAGGGCGCCGGTTTGACTCCACTTGGGAGCCGGCTCCTCCGCGGCAGGCTAGCTGGCGCTGGAACGGCTGGAGCCGCTCCCGCCAGCGCCAGACCGGCTGGAGTCGCCGTTCGTCGGGAGGCGCCATGCCGGATCAG
The DNA here is from genome assembly GCA_023614405.1 of Avena insularis. Lineage (NCBI taxonomy): Eukaryota > Viridiplantae > Streptophyta > Magnoliopsida > Poales > Poaceae > Avena > Avena insularis. The sequence continues at coordinate 207,675,829 of CM042694.1, forward strand.
GGGTCGGCGCGGCCTCCTCCTCCTCGTCGACCTCTGCGTGGGGATCGGCAGCCGGCTCGTTGTTCCGGCTGGGGAAGGCGTCCCCATCCCCGTCCGACTCCTTGCCAGATCGCCGAGCGCGCGACTCGGGCAGGTCGGGCGTGAACGTCTGAAGAGGAGCATCGCCCTCCTCGCGAAGGATACAGGGGAAGATCTGCCGAGTACGAGATATTAGTCGGATAAACAAAAAGAAGGGCAAGAGATACAAAAGAAATTTCGTCTAGAAGAACTTGCCCAGGGCGCGCGGTTGTCTCGACTATAGGGTGCCAGCCCGAAGGCCCAGCCTTCCAGCAGCCGCTCCTTGGTAATCGTCCACACCCACTCCTTCATATTGTGGTAGCGGGGGTCATGACGAGACAGCCGGGTAGGGTCCAGCCGGCCGGAGTAAAAGCACATCTTGTGTGCTCGCTGCTGCAGCGGCATCATCAGCCGGGACATCCAGCTGAGGGTGATGTCCAGGCCGGTTAGTCCGGCAGTGACGAGGGCGCGCATGCGTTTCAGCATCTCGTCCGACTCCGCCTTTTCACCGTATATCTTCAGGTCCCAGTGCTGCCGGCTGGACTCCACGTCCTGGAATGTCGGAAGGTTAATCCGGTCGATGGCGGTGAGGTTCTGGACATAGAAGTACGACTGATGCCACAGCCGTATCGTGTCCTCCAGCCGGAACTTCGGGTAGCCGGTCTGTGCACGGGAGTAGATGGAGGCGCCACCACAGACGACCAGCGGCCCCTTCGTAAATTAGACCTGTGGCCGGACTCGGAAGAGCTGGCAGAAGAGCCCGAGATCCGGCTAGATCCCGAGGTAGCTCTCGCAGAACACGATGAAGTGCACCAGCGTGCCGATTGCGTTGGCGCCGAGATGGTGGAGGCGGAGGTCGAAGAAGGCGAGGAAGGTGAGGAAGAACAGGTGCACCGGTAGCGCGAACCCGCGCGCCAGGTGCGAGAGGAAGATCACCCATTCTCCCTCGGCCGGATGCGGTGACTCCTCACACGCCGGCGCGAGCCGCACCGCCACTTCCTCCTCTGACGGAAGGACGCGGGTGGCGTGGTACTTTTGGATGTGGTCCTCCGTGACAGAGGAGCCACACCATGCTCCGCGCTCAGCGGCCATCTCCGGTTCACTGGAGGGCCCGGTGGCGGACGAATGACGGTGGCCCGTACCACCGACGATGACAAACGGGCGGCACAGCGGGATACAGCGGCAGCGAAGCGCAGAAAGCAGGAGCGCAGAGGAAGAAGAAGGCAACTGGCAGTGGGGGAAGCGAAGGAAGGGAACTACCCTCCCCTGCACGCCCCTTTAAAGGCCCGGGAGGGCAACCGTCCGCGGCGCCACGCGGCGTCCATCGAGGCGCTTCCCACCCCAACCGCCGCCCCAGATCTCGTGTGCAGACGCGGGGTGCGCAGAAGATCCCGGAGCAAGAACCGAAGCGTCAGGCGGCAGTTTCCTGAGGCGACGTGCGACGGGACGTTACACTACCCGCCGCAGAGTAATGATGGCGCGTGCACGCGTGGCCGGCGTCAGCACTAACGTCACGGGTAGCGCAACCGCTAGGCGTAGCCGGTCAGAAATTCAAAACGAAGAGGGAGTGCGCGCACATTTCACCGAAGGGCGAAATCTACACGCGCTCGGGGGCTAGTGTCGGGGGGATGACCTCCGGATACCCCAACCAGATAAGAAGTATGGTAGTCGGATCGCTTCTGGCTGGTCAAGCACAGCCGGACAAGGCAAGTCAGGCCGGCCACTGTGAGGTAGCCGGAGCGGCGAGAAGCAGCCGACTACAACAGCGTAGCCGGAACCAATCAAGAAGACAGGGCGACATGCGGAATAGTGCGCGGTACGCCCTGTACAACGACAAGACTTGCAACTACCAGGCCATACCGAAGACTTTGCGGGGATGACACGGGAACAGTGGCCCGATGTTGATGACAGGCTCGCACGACGTTCACTATGCCCACGACAGCCATACCGCTCGTACTCTGATTGGACATGGTTGTACCAGGTACTGTAGATGACCAGCCGGCTAGGACCCACCTGTGGGGCCCGCTAGTCGGATTGGCCAGTGAGACTGTTGCCCCTCTGCCTATATAAGGAGAGGCAAGGCCTCAGTAGAAAGGGTTGGTCTCAGTGCATTTAAGGCAGTAGCTAGAGAATACAACTCGAGGAGCACTTGTAGCTCATATATCGCCCATAGTCAGATCGGCAGGAGTAGGAGTTTTACCTCACCACGAGGGCTCCAAACCTGGGTACATCCCGCGTCCAGCTACGCTTGCTTGTATCCAATCCAGCCTGCGGACACCGTTGATAGCTTCCCTGCTAGTCCCCACACCTCTATCTAACCTCCTTAGGTACTGCCGTTCCCAACACAACGACATTCACCTCCGTGATCAGACCGCAGAAATTTAAAATTTCTATTATGATGATTTTCCACTTCACTCTAAAATACCTTGAACTTTTCAAAGGTTTCAGACTTGTGTTTTATCAAATAGATATATCCATATGTACTCAAATCATCCATGAAAGTAACAAAATAACGATATCCACCTCACACCAACACATTCATTGGACCACATACATCAGTATGTATGATTTCCAATAAATCTGTCGCCTGTTCCATTGTACCGGAAAACAGGATTCTAGTCATATTGTCCATAAGGCTTGGCTCACATGTATCGAATGACTCAAAATGAAGTGATTCTAAAAGTCCATTAGAATGGAGCTTCTTCATGGGTTTGACGGCAATATGACCTAGACGACAGTGCCACATATATGCAGACATATCATTATCAAGTTTAATCCTTTTGACATCAACATTATGAATATGTGTATTATTACTATTGAGATTTGAAAGAAATAAACCATTCATCACGGGTGCATGACCATAAAAGATATTATTCATATAAATTGAACGACCATTGCTTTTGGATTTAAAGGAATAACTGTCTTGGAATAAACATGATTCAGATACAATGTTCATGCTCAACGCAGGCACCAAATAACAATTATAGAGGTTTAGAACTAATCCAGACGGTAAATGGAGAGGCAATGTTCTGAGTCACATCAACTCTTGATCCATTGCCGACACGCATCGTGACCTCATACCTTGCAAGTGGTCGCCTGTTCTGCAGCCCCTGATTCGAGTTACATATATTAGCAAACCATCCATTATCAAATACCTAGGTGCTACTGCCAGTACTAGTCAAGTACACATCAATAACATGTATATCAAATATACCTTTGTTCATCTTGCCGGCCTTCTTGTCTGCCAAATATTTCAGACAGTTGCGCTTCCAGCGGTCGGTCCCCTTACAATAGTAGCACTCGGTATCAGGCTTAGAGCCAGCCCATGTCTTCTTCTTAGGCGCAACATTAGATTTGTCGCCTTTCTTGAAGTTACCCTTCTGTTTACCCTTCTTGTCCTTCTTGAAACTGGTGGTCTTATTGATCATCAACACTTGATGTTCTTTCCTAATCTCCACTTCAGTAGTCTTAAGCATTAACAGAAGCACTAGGAGATACTTCTTCATGCCCTGCATGTTATAGTTAATCTTTGTAGCTTGGTGGTAGAGATAGGAGAACACGATGTATGCTTAAGTCAATGGGAATTGTTATTCCCGAGGCTACAAGCTTATCGGTGTACCTAGACATTTTGTGTACATGCTCACTAACATAGTTCTCCTCCATCATGCAGCTAAATAACTTTTCTGAAGCATCATAACTCTCTATGATAGCATGGGTATCAAAAAACATTTTCAATTCACCCATGGTATCAAAGGCATTGCCATTCTCGAAACACTTTCGGAGTTCTGGCTCTAGCCCATACATTATGCCGCAATGAACCATGATGTGGTCCTCTTGATGACTTAAGTAAACATTCTTTACATAGTCAGAAGCATCATCAGGTGATGGGGGTCCTAGTGGCGCATCTAGCACATATTGCTTTTGTGCAACAGTAAGGAGAATCCTCAAGTCCAGGACCCGGTTGGTAAAGTTTCTACCATTTGTTGCAAGTTTCTCTTTCTCCATGAACACATTTAAATAAAAATCAGGTGGTGCCATCTACAATAGAATTTGCAAAGATTATTTAGACTAAGTTTATGATAGATTGAGTTCAACTAATCCAAATTACAAATGAACTCCCACTCAAAAACAACAACCCTCGTCTCTTTTTGGTTATTACATGAACCAAATCCACTACACCAAGACCGATCATCACGTGAATTAGTGTAGCTTCAAAAGCGAGCCTCTAGATGGTCATCATATCAACCATATGACTCATGATTTACCTTCCAGTTCGTGTTCTGAGGCCATGTCTATACATGCTGGGCTCGCCAAGTAAGAACCTTAGCACCCGTGTGTGTAAAACTGTCTTACACCAGTTATATGAACGTAGAGTCTATCACACCCGATCATCACGTGGGGTCTCGAAACGACGAACTTTCTTAATAGTGCATACTAGAGGAAGAACACATTTTATCTTGATATTTAAATGAGGGATCATCTTATAATGCTACTAAAGCACCATACAAGCAATATAAGATGGAAACAAACATCGTATGCAAAAGTGACATGATATGGTTCTTGCACTTGATCACTATCTTGTGCATCATGGTATGATCTTCATCATTCCTATATGTGTAAGGCCAATGTCTATGAAACTTACACTTTTGTATGTTATAATTTTCAAGAGTATCAAACCATACTACAAATTATAACATTACCATATCATGACACTTGCTCATCAACAACTAAACTAGACACTTCTAATTTATCCATTGCATGTTTTTACACGGCTTAGGGCTATCGAAGATAGAATAGTTCTTACCTATAAACATGAAACCACAAAGATGATAGTAAAATTATTAGCAACTCGATGTAAATCAGATATTGACTATAGTAGGAGAGACAGACACCCGCTAGCCACTTATGCAAAACTAGTTGCATGTCAAGCATGGAACATGTCTCATGTGCGAGGATATGTAAAGTTAGTCCGGGTTGCTTCATCCCACCATGCCACTGATGAGTGCATATTTCCATCATGTTTTACATTATTATTTTGCATTGTAGATGTAGGATCTTGGTATTTTACGACGTTTGCGGCACATTTTATGTCTATTTTCACCAGGATCAGGACAGATGATGGATCCAATGGATACAATTCTTAGAGCAGTTGTACTGTGGAGAAAAGGAGTCAAAAACAACGTAAATCGCTTATTTGGTAAATATTAATAATACTAGAAGAAAACTAGAAGCGAACAAGGAAGGAAGAGAGTCCAACAACCAACTATATGACTGGAGCAGTTTTTCGGCCATATAGCTCCAGCCGTATAGTGCCGGTGGCACCTCCACCTCATCAAATAGTTTCACCCTGTGCAATTTATTCGAGGAGACGACATACAAAACACCTAGATATCACAGAAACCTCACCTCTGGAAGGCATCTGGAGGGGGAACTCATCCACAAGGGATCCATCTTTGCCCTACGCAGATCCGGGAGGCTAAGGCATCGATCTTCATCATCCACCGCTGCATCACCACCATCTCCATCCATCCCATCCACATCTTTTCTAGATCTTGTTGTAATTCCCATACTCATTGTGGATTTATACAAGTACTATTCATCTATGATTGTTTCCATTACCATTGCTATGATGTTGATTGCCTCCATGTCTGAGTAGATCTCTAGTCCTTAGGGAGATGGAGAAACCCTAGCATATGACTGAGATGGGATAGAGATTATGATGTTATACATCATTATGTGTATGTGTTAATTGTCTTTATCTTGATGTTGGGAGTTGTGCACCTCCTTAACATTTGCCTCTTATGGGGACTCGATGAAGGTGATTACTTGTTGTAGACGAAGGGATGATAACACTTAATGCGACTATAAAGCTATTGTCATTCTTTACGTAACTTGGGGAATCAAGGAGAACTCACAAAGCCATGTCCATGCCATGGGAAAAATCCCTTAATAGCATAGTAATTCGATTGATGTCGATTGTTGTTTGTTGTGGTTATGAGGATAATGCGCACAGCGGTTGCTGGCTATTCTTCCATATATGGATCTCCTCCCACATACATACACATTATGAGAATATTCGTTATAATACTCTTGATTACTTAGTCTAAATTGCTAGCGGTGTATCCACTATTCCTTAAGAACGCCTTTTCCCTATTGTAGTTCCAAAGTTTTATTACACACTCGATTCTTACTTTCTGCATTAAGTTTTTCTTTACTTTAAATCACCTTGCTCAACCAAAAACCGAGAAACAACTTTACTTTACTTGCATCTTAAAGTTATTTCTTAAGTACTTCGTTTAGTTATAGTTAAAAGCATTTTAGTCTTATGCCTATTGCTCCCTGTGGGATTGATATCTTTATTTCGAAAATAGCTACAAATGATCTGTGATATAAAAGGAGGGCCATGTCCTAAGGGAAACAAAGGATGGAAAACATATAGGATATACCACAAAGAATGGAAAATAGATATGATAAAACACAAAGGATGAAAAAGAGATGGGATGAAGCATAAGAGATGAGAAAAAGAGAGTCGCCTAGAGAGAGCAGTGATGTCTACGCACTTCTATTCTTGTTGACCGTTGTTGGGCCTCCAAGTGCAGAGGTTTGTAGAACAGCAGCAAGTTTTCCCTGAAGTGGATCACCCAAGGTTTATCGAACTCAGGGAGGAAGTGGTCAAAGGTATCCCCTCTCAAGCAACCCTGCAATCAAGATTCAAGAAGTCTCTTGTGTCCCCAACACACCCAATACACTTGTCAAGTGTATAGGTGCACTAGTTCGGCGAAGAGATAGTGAAATACAAGTGGTATGGATAATTATAAGTAGTAATGGTGCCAGAAAATAGCTTGCTGGCGTGTGGTTGACGTGGGAAAAGACTAAAGTAAAACTGAAATAAAGAAGGAAGCAAGCAAACATGTAACAGATCTAATTGAAAATGGTGTATCAATGCTTAGAAACAAGGCCTAGGGATCATACTTTCACTAGTGAACACTCTCATATAAATATATTCTCTTCATGATACTACTCTTAACTACTCTCCGGTTGGACACTCTAATCGATGGTAGGGCTATAACATCACTCCTCAAAGTCCATCTTTCCCATCTAGAAAACCCCACACTGTCACCTTGAGTACTAGATGGTTCCAACAAACACCACAATTTCATAAAGACATCCAACTCCAAATATAACTCATAACAAGTATTTATAATCTCTAGCCTAAGTGCCACCATGGTATGCACGCTGTCACTTTCACACACGTGGGGAGAGCAGAGATCTATTAAAGCACTTGAGTAGCAAGGTAGATCTATAGATTACAAGCTCATGATCACAATATGATCATGCATAGAGAGAGATGAACACATAGCTACCGATAGAACCCTTAGCCTCGAGAGAGAACTACTCCCTCCTCATCATGGGAATCAGCAATGGTGATGGAGATGGTGGTGGAGATCGATGGGGATGGCTCCGGGGGCACTTCTCCGTCCCGGCAGGGTGCCGGAACAGAGACTTTCTGTCCCCCGAATCTCCCCTTCGGTGGCGGCGGCGCTGCAGAACTTTTCGTGGCTAGAGGCTTGACGATTTAGGGTTTCTGTATCGGGAGGAATATATAGGAGAAGGGGGAAAGGTCGATGGCCGACCAGGGGGCTCACACCATGCCCTAGCACGGCCTGGGTTGACCCGTGCCTAGGGGTGGTTTGGCCACCCTGTGACCCCTCTCCGGCTCTCCTTCTGGCTCTGGGAATCTTCTGGGAAAATATCAACTTTGGCTTTTATCCGGTCCAATTCCGAGAATATTGATTTTCTGACTTTCGTGGAACCAAAAACAACAGAAAACAGGCAACTGGCACTGTGGCACTTGTTAATAGGTTAGTCCAAGAAATCATATGAAAAGTACTCCAAAGTTTGGACAAAACACAAGAAAGTAGATAAAACCAAGCATGGAACATCAAAAATTATAGATACATTTGCAATGTATCAACATCCCCAAGCTTAACTCCTTCTCGTCCTCGAGTAGGTAAGTGATAAAAAGAAAGAATAATTTTTGAGGTGACATGCACCATCATAAACTTGATCAAAGTATTTGTAAAACATTGATAGCTGGGATCATAGTACTTCAACGTAGCATGAAAGATAAAGTTCTAACAATAAGACAAAGCAACTATGTTGCAACATGAAAAGGCATAAACAAAAGATTCATGAATAACAATGCTTTGCAAATTATGGTACTTAATAGCTTTCAGCTCTCATTGCCCCTATCATAAGCATCTTGATGTGATTAAGGTTAAAGTGAACAAACTATGGTGTACATGCTTGACGAAGTATAAGTTAGAAATCTCATGTCCCTTGAATACAAGGGCCACTCCTCATGCTACTAAAGTTTAGTCACCAGTAAGTTCTTGTCATCGTAAGTACATGTATATCATAGAGAACCGCCAACGGGGTACCCCTTGCCCGATGATACGGAAGAATCCCCATATCAAAATGACAAGGCAAGCAGACAACAAGCATCTCAACAATCTTCTTATTTACCATAGGAATATGGTGCTTTTTTCTCCCTTTCCTCTTTTCATAATCTCTTTTTTTCTCTTTTTTTTCAATATTGGACTCTTTTTTATAAGAAGAATGCTTCATAGACAGCTCATTATGGTTACGCTGTAGGTTTCCACCGTGTCAGCATGGATTAGACCAGCGGCCCATGCGTTTCTATAACACACATACATAACTCCATGGACTTACAAGCTCCCCTTTCATTTCACACCGACGACATCCATAGACAAAAGAGCATGATATCAACTAGGTACAAAGTACCAGTGCAATGTTGAAAGTGTTCCTCATGACAACATGGTTCTGCTAATCCCCAACAAATAAGTGCAAGCATATACAACATAGACGACACAATGCTTCAAGTTTATTAAGGGCAAGAAAATTAAAGTGTGCCATCAAGTTCGTGAGAGCTTTAATCACTAGTTTTCTCATAACAAGATTAATTAGAAAGGTAGACAAAAACATGAATATACTTGGAATAGCATATGCTAATAGGTAGGTATGGTGGACTCTTTGGAATAACCTGGTTTTAGGAGTTGGATGCATGAGTGGAACTCATACGTGGTTACGAAGGCTAGCAAAAGACTGGGAGCGACCAACTAAGAGAGCAATAATGGCCATAATCATGCAGAGCGACAAAACATCATTCATCAAAGCATAAAGTGATACTACAAGTTAAAAACTAAAAGATCATAAAGGCTATGATGACTTGAGATAGTCATAACATGGTGTGAGCATGTGCCAAGTCAACCCAAATAAAGCATCAAAGGAGAATACCACAATACTATGCTTTAATATGCTAAAACAACGCATGATTCATCCAAGGCACATTAAGCAATCTCAATTGTTTATAACAAGTCATGCTACAGCAAAGAATACTAAGCATAAAGCTAAAACAATATCAAGCATGGCATGACAAAGCATAGGCCACAGTCAAAAACAAGATCTCTTTACCACTTAAGCATAAACTTTCCTACTCTTTTCCAAACCAAACCAAACTATTTGAAAACCAATGTATGAAAGAGGGGGTCCAACCAATTTATTCAGCAAACTAAGAAAACCAAGCAAACGAAAAATGAAAAATGAAGACGCTCCAAGAACAACACAACTATTCATGAAACAATAAAAATGAAGCGTTTGGAAGAAACCTGGGATTTTTATTGATGAAGAGGGGGATGCCTTGGGCATCCCCAAGCTTTGACGCTTGTACATCTTGGATATTTCTTGGGGTGACACGCGTGGCATTCCCAAGCTCTAGCTTTAGTCCATCCTTCATCTCATTACTCATTCCTTCCATACAGCTGAAATTTTTCCTTCATACAAAACTTCACACAATCTTTATTAGCAACATTAGTGCACTCAATATAATAGGTCTTTAGGTTCATTTCTAACACCAATAAACTTCCATTAGAACACTAGCTACTGTAGCACTTCCCTCAAAAAGCTCAATTCCCCAAAATAACTCAAAAAGGAACCAACAAGAAGCAAATGCAGAAAATGGCAGAAATCTATCAAAACAGACCAGCAGGTAAAGACGAATTTATTCAAAGACCTTCTGTTGCTCAAATCAAAAAGTTAGATAACAACCTGGGGCAGAAGCACAAAAAATCACGCCTCAAAAGGATGTTCAGAGATTTTACATGAATTTATACGGTGAAGCACAGAAATCTGTTACTTCTCTCTCATTAGAGGTTACTCTTGGCACAAAAAGCAAATAAAAAGGATAAGGAGCGGTTATTACTGAAGTAATAACTTCCAAGACTCATCTAAAACTTTTGGGTTATCTCCCAATAAGTACTTTTCTTTAACGCCTTTAAGTTAGGCATGATAGTTTGAGAAGATGCTCACATAAGAAATATGAATTGAAGTAAAAGAGAGCATCAAGAAGCAAATTCAAAGCACATTTAAGACTAACCCACTTCCTATGCATAGGAATCTTGTAAAGGAACAAGTCATGAAAGCACAAAGCAACAAGCATAGTAAAGCAAAACAAGTGCAACTTCAAAATTTTCAACATAAAGAGGGAAAACCTAATATTATTGAGATGCATAAAACCATGTTTCCCTCTCTCATAATAATTTTCAGTAGCATCATGAATAAAATTAACAATATAACTATCACCTAAAACATTCTTATCATGAGCCATATGTATAAAAGAATTAATAATCTCCCCATAAACATAGTCATTCTTATTAATTATAGTGGGAGCAAATTCAACAAAATAGCTATCATTATTATTCTCATCACCATAATCATCAAATATAGGAGGCATATTGTAATCATAATCAATTTTCTCCTCAATAGTAGGTGGACTGAAAATATCATATTCATCATTGTAATCATCATATATGGGAGGTATAGTATCATCAAAGTAAATTTTCTCCTCCATCCTTGGGGGACTAAAAATATCATACTCATCAAAACTAGCTTCCCCAAGCTTAGACTTTTCCATAGCATTAGCAATTATGGTGTCCAAAGAATTCATACTAACAACATTGCTATTAGCATGCAAATACAGTTCCATAGGTTTTTTAATTTTCTCTTCAAACACTTCATGTCCTAACTCAAGATAAATACTATAAAGCTCTCTAATTTTGTTGTTGTTTTCCATTAAGCCTAACTAGTGAAAACAAGAAACAAAAAGACAAAATTGCAGAATCTAAAGGAAATAACTTCGAGCACTCACACCGGAGGATGTGAGTACCTTTTACCTTACCTCCCCGGCAACGACGCTAGAAAATAGGCGTTTGCCGTGGGAGGGTCTTCTTCTTTAATCCTCCAGTGTGAATACCTTTTACCTTAGCTCCCCGACAACGGCGCCAGAAAATAGCTTGATGTCTACGCACTTCTATTCTTGTAGACAGTTGTTGGGCCTCCAAGTGCAGAGGTTTGTAGAACATCATCAAGTTTTCCCTTAAGTGGATCACCCAAGGTTTATCGAACACAGGGAGGAAGTGGTCAAAGGTATCCCCTCTCAAGCAACCCTGCACTCAAGATACAAGAAGTCTCTTGTGTCCCCAACACACCCAATACAGTTGTCAGGTGTATAGGTGCACTAGTTCAGCGAAGAGATAGTGAAATACAAGTGGTATGGATAATTATAAGTGGTAGGTAATTGCGGAAAATAGCTTGTCATGGTGGTTGATGTGGGAAAAGACTAAAGACAAACTGAAATAAAGAAGGAAGCAAGCAAACATGTAACAGATCTAATTGCAAACAGTGTAATAATGCTTAGAAACAAGGCCTAGGGATCATACTTTCACTAGTGAACACTCTCATATAAATATATTCTCTTAATGATACTACTCTTAACTACTCTCCGGTTGTACACTCTAATCGATGGTAGGGCTATAACAACACTCCTCAAAGTCCATATTTCCCATCTAGAAAACCCCACACTGTCACCTTGAGTACTAGATGGTTCAAACAAACACCACAATTTCATAAAGACATCCAACTCCAAATATAACTCGTAACAAGTATTTGTAATCTCTAGCCTAAGTGCCACCATGGTATGCACGCTATCACTTTCACACACATGGGGAGAGCAGAGATCTATTAAAGCACTTGAGTAGCAAGGTAGATCTATAGATTACAAGCTCATGATCACAATATGATCATGCATAGAGAGATATGAACACATAACTACCGGTAGAATCCTTAGCCTCGAGAGAGAACTACTCCCTCCTCATCATGGGAATCAGCAATGGTGATGGAGATGGTGGTGGAGATCGATGGAGATGGCTCCGAGGGCACTTCCCTGTCCCGGCAGGGTGCCGGAACAGATACTTTCTATCCCCCGAATATCCCCTTCGGTGGCGGCGGCGCTGCAGAACTTTTCGTGACTGGAGGCTTGACGATTTAGGGTTTCTGTATTGGGAGGAATATATAGGTGAAGGGGGCAAGGTCGGTGGCCGGCCAGGGGGGCCACACCATGCCCTGGCGCGGCCTGGGTGGACCCGCGCCTAGGGGTGGTTTGGCCACCCTGTGGCCCCTCTCCGGCTCTCCTTATGGCTCCGTGAATCTTCCTGGAAAATATCGACTTTGGCTTTTGTCTAGTCCAATTCCGAGAATATTGATTTTCTGACTTTCCTGGAACCAAAAACAGCAGAAAACAAGCAACTGGCACTGTGGCACTTGTTAATAGGTTAGTCCAAGAAATCATATGAAAAGTACTCCAAAGTGTGGACAAAACACAAGAAAGTAGATAAAACCAAGCATGAAACATCAAAAATTATAGATACATTTGCAATGTATCAAGCAGCTAGAGGAAGGAGAACAACCGAGAGATAGGTTAGGATAGGAGAAGGAGAGGCAACAATGGAAGATGATCATCGTTGCAGTTAGAGTCTAGACGAGCGAGCATAGGAAGGGCTCGACTCATTCACCTTTTAATCCATTCTCCAACCCTATGAGCAATACCAGCAGACATGCAGATGGAGGAATGTTAGCCTCCGAGCAGCCTGAACCTAGGTAAACATCGTGTGCATCTATGTTCTTGTTTTCTTGAGTGATATGCGTGAGGTGCCGATAAGGAACCTTGGATGTGCTGGTCACCCCACTGCCGAACAACTAAACGAGTTTATCTATTACACTTGATGTCCGTGCTCCCATACAAGACAAGATAAATGACTCAAGGATTATGAGGAACCAAGACATCATTTCATATGATCATATTGTGAATATGTTTACAAAGATATATCTAAGAATATAAAGGATGTAGTTGTGCTATGTTCCATGGGCGATTTGAGTCGGCAAAATCCTTGTCTATTTCACCTATTTTTTTATCTTCAGCATGTCTTTCTTCTCTCGGATATCAATGAGGCAGTATGAACCATTGTGCAGAACCTTGATGATCATGAACAATCCTTCCCATGATGGGGAAAGTTTGTGCCTTTTCTTCTGCACAAGGCGGAGTACTAGATCATTGATGAGTGCATATTTGCATCATGTTTTATATTATTATTTTGCACTGTAGATTAGGATCTTGGTATTTTACAGTGTTCGCGCGCACATTTTATGTCTATTTTCACCAGGATCTGGACAAATGATGGATAAAGTGGACACAATTCTTAGAGCAGTTGTATTGGGGAGAAAAGGAATAAAAAACAACATAAATCTCTTATTTGGGAAATATCAATAACACCAGAAGAAAACCCGAAGCGATCAAAGTATACAGATGGTTTAACGACCAACTATACGGTGGGAATAAGCCGTATAGTTCCCGCCATATAGTTGGCGCCGCCACCGCCTGCTCAAATAGTTTCACCCCATGCAACTGGATCAGAGAGACGACATACAGAACAACCAGAAATCGCCGAAACCTCACCTCCAGAAGGCATCTGGAGGGGGAACTCGTCCACCTGGGATCCATATTCACCCTGCATAGATCCGGGAGGCTAAGGCATCGATCTTCATCATCAAGTGCTGCATCACCACCATCTCCATCCATCCCATCTACATCTTGTCTACATCTTGTTGTAATTCCCGTACTCATTGTGGATGTATACAAGTACTATTCATCTATGATAGATTCCATTGTTATTTCCATGATGTTGATTGCCTCCATGTCTGAGTAGGTCATTAGTTATTAGGGAGATGGAGAAACCCTAGTATGAGATTGAAATAATATAAAGTTTATTATGATATTCATCAATGTGACCATGTGTTAGATTGTCTTCATCTTGATGTTGAGAGAAGTCGACCTCTCAATGTTTGCCTCTCATGGGGACTTGATGGAGGGAACTACTTGTTGGTAGACGGAGGTGTGTCAGCACTTACAATGACTATAAAGCTATTGGCACCCCTTATGCATCAACTTGGGAACCGAGGAAATTCACAGAACACTATCCATGCCATGGGATACGTCCTACGGGATTACATCCCTTAATAGCGCAGTAATTCGATTGATGTCGATAGCTGTCTATTGTGGTTATGAGGATGATGTGAGCAGTGGTTGCTGCCTATTTGTCCAAATACGGAGTTCCTCCCACACATACACAGTTGAGAATGTTCATGATAATAATCTTCACCTTAGCTCTTTATAATGCTAGTGGTGTATCCGCTACTCCCTGATAACGCCTTTTTCTCTATTGCAGTTCCAAATATCTTTTACATACGTGATAGTTACTTTCTGTGTTTAGTTATTTTACTTTACTTATTGTTCTCTTATACCAAAACCCCAAAAACACCTTTTTACACAATACTCACATTTTATCTTGTTACTTGGAACTTTATTTAGCATTTCTATTGTAGCATTTAATTCAAGAGTTATTAAACTTCAGACTACTTCTCCCTGTGGGATCGATATCTTTATTTCGAAACTAGCTACAAACGATTTGTGCACTTGCAGTCTTGAAGCTATTTTATGGCACCCTTACTGGGGAGCTAAGCGATGTAGGTCTTTTAGTTTTTGCTTATTTATTTTTGTCTTGCTAAGTTTTTTTTTGAGTTACAGGTTTCCACCAACATGATGGAGTTTGAGCATATGACTAGTGCTAACCCACTCAGCCACTTTGGGAAGCCTTATGATATTAATAAAAGAGACAACTCCAATGATAAGACAAGGGGATTTGAAATAAATCCTCAATTACTTGGTATTCTACACAAGAAGCAATTTACTAGAGATGAAGAAGATACTAATCCATATGAGCATATTGCAATGTTCAAAGATATATGTGGCACTTTCCAATTGACGAGATATACTGCTAATGAGGTAAGGGTTAAACTTTTTAGTTAGACTTTGACTAGTGCAGCTCTCTCATGGTATAGATCTCTACCCCCAAAAGTCAATACTACTTGGGATAATTTAGCCTGTGAGTTTCTAGCAAAATATTATCCATTATCAACAACTTTTGGAATCAGGCATCTTATAATGACTTGGAGGAACCGTCCTAATGAAGGACTACTAAGAGCTTATATCATATTTAAAGATTTACTTCATCTATGTCCTCATCATGATTTGCCTGAATGGTATTTATTGCATATTTTTATGGCAGTTTAATTGAACCTAATAAAATTGAACTAGACTCTTTCGTGCAAGGAGCCTTTATGAATCTTCCTATAACTAAAGCTTTGGCTTTACTTAATAGAATTCGTGATCATAGAGTTTCATGGAATTTTGGTCTAGGAAGCAAAGGAGGTGTAGAAATAGATCATGATTGTATCCATGACTATAATTAAAAGGGCCATGTTAAAGCATTATCTAAAGAACTTTATCTGGATTCAGATCTTGTGTTGCAAGTTGTAAAAGCTTTTACAGAACACATCAAAGCTCCAAAAGAGGGTTTGGTCAAGTATGATCCGCCACCCGAACCTGAGAAGAAAAGAGAAGTTAAAGCAACACTAGCCTCCCTAGAACCAACATATGAGATACCTTTCCTTAACACTGTACATAAGCATATTTTTGAATATGAGCAGGTTAAAGCAGTGCATGAGAATAAGGAAGAGGAAACAATGCCAGAAGTTGAGGAACATCTAGAAGAAACCAAAGATGAAGAGGTAACCAAGGAAGAAATTATGGCCATGTATACACATTGTAACATAGTTGAACTTGATGAAGAGACTTCCGTATTGGTTGAAGGTAAAGCAAAGGTAAAAGATGTGGGTAAGCCTATTCTTTCCTGCATATTTAAGGAAACCTCGCATTATGGTTTATGTGATCTTGGCACCGAAGTTAATGTTATATCTTATGATTTCTATTTAGAAATAAAATAAGAAATAGAACCAGCTAGAATTGAAAATAGTGATATGACAATCATGTTAGCCAATAAAACTCTTAGAATTCCAATGGGAGTAGTTGAAGATGCAACTGTCACAATTGGCAATAAAAATTTTCCTATAGATTTTGTAGTTGTTGATATGCCAGCTGACACTCTTTGCCCAATTATATTTGGAAGAAACTTTTTGAGTGATGCAGGTGCCAATGTTGATTTCAAAAAGGAGATTGTGTCTCTTAAGCTTGGGGGAGCGAAAAAAGAATTCCAGTTTTCCAAATTTAAAGACAGACCTCCACAAATACAAGAAGAAGAGAAAGATAAAACTATTGAGGAAATAGAAGCTCTCTTCTTTAGTAACCAAGAACAAGAAATAAATGAAGACTTAAATTATGAAGAAATAGTTATGGAGGATAAGTCCCTAGAAGAACTAGAAGGTGAATTCGATTCACTTCCCATTATAGGGCCTCCAACTAATGAGGCTTTCGAAGAGCCAGAAAAGAGAGGGGACGAGGAATTACCACCCCCGGAGTTGAAGACTCTACCAGATAATCTTAAATACAGATTTTTAGATGATACAAATAAATTTCCTGTTATTATTAGTGCTAAACTTTCAGGGGATGAAGTAGAAGAACTCATGAAAATACTTAAGGAGCATCACAAGGACTTTGAGTACTTGATGACTGCAAGTGCACATATCATTTGTAGCTAGTTTCGAAATAAAGATATCCATCCCACAAGGAGCAGTAGGCATAAGACTAAAATGCTTTTAACTATAATTAAACGAAGTACTTAAGAAATAAATTTAAGATGCAAGTAAAGTAGAGTTGTTTTGGGTTTTTGGTTGAACAAGGTGATTTAAAGTAAAGCAAATCTTAATGCAGAAAGTAAGAATCGAGTGTGTAATAGAACTTTGGAACTACAATAGGGAAAAGGCCTTCTCATGGAATAGTGGATACACCGCTAGCAATTTAGACTAAGTAATCAAGAGTATTATAATGAATATTCTCATAATGTGTATGTATGTGGGAGGAGATCCATATATGGACGAATAGCCAGCAACCGCTGCATGCATCATCCTCATAACCACAACAAACAACAATCGACATCAATCGAATTACTGCGCTATTAAGGGATTTTTCCCATGGCATGGACATGGCTTTGTGAGTTCTCCTTGATTCCCCAAGTTAGTACGTAAAGAATGACAACAACATTATAGTCGCATTAAGTGCTATCATCCCTCCGTCTATAACAAGTAGTCACCTTCATTGAGTCCCCATAAGAGGCAAATGTTAAGCAGGTGCACAACTCCCAACATCAAGATGAAGACAATTAACCCATACACATAATGATGTATAACATAATAATCTCTATCCCATCTCAGTCATATGCTAGGGTTTCTCCATCTCCCCAAGAACTAGAGATCTACTCAGACATGGAGGCAATCAACATCATGGCAATAACAATGGAATCTATCATAGATGAATAGTACTTGTATAAATCCACAACGAGTACGTGAATTACAACAAGATCTAGACAAGATGTGGATGGGATGGATGGAGATGGTGGTGATGCAGCGATGGATGATGAAGATCAATGCCTTAGACCCCCGGATCTGCGTAGGGCGAAGATGGATCCCTTGTGGATGAGTTCCCCCTCCAGATGCCTTTCGGAGGTGAGGTTTCTGCGATTTCTGAGTGTTCAGTATGTCATCTCCTCAAATCAATTGCACGGGGTGAAACTATTTGATGAGGCAGAGGCGGCGCCAACTATATGGCTGGAGCTATACGGCCGAAAAATTGCTCCGGTCGTATAGTTGGTCGTTGGACTCTCTGCATTCCTTGTTTGCTTCTGGTTTTCTTCTAGTATGATTAATATTTCCCAAATAAGCGATTTACGTTGTTTTGACTCCTTTTCTCCATAGTACAACTGCTCCAAGAATTGTATCCATTGGATCCATCATCTGTCCTGATCCTGGTGAAAACAAACATAAATTATGCACGCGAGCGCCGTAAAATACCAAGATCCTACATCTACAATGCAAAATAATAATTTAAAACATGATGCAAATATGCACTCATCAACTTCCCCAAGCTTAGACTCTTGCTCGTCCCGAGCAATTTTTTAGCTTAATCTATGTGATCCTCATATTCATGAAGCTGAGTCGATAAAATAAATGAGGCAATTGCCGCATGTGTTTTATATATACGATACATAGGAATAAGATCATGAGTAGTACATCACTTGAACCATCTAAATAGTATTAGCAGGCTTCCACACCTTAGTGATTAACAGTTCATAAAATATGAATCTCAACATGATGTAAAAGTATTCAGTTCAACTGAATGCGTTAGCGAGGTAGTCCCAAGTGTTTTTAGGGTCAACGTATTCACTTGGGATTCAAAATATCAAAAGTGTATCTTTGTCATACTACAATGTAGTGGTATATGCCTATTTGCTCTTTGCACACTCACTCCTTTTCTTCTTCCTTTTCTTTCTTTTGTATACATGCTCACACTTTTGTTTAAGTACTGTGCAAAGGAGCTAGCCATACATTCCACTTCATGTAGGAATTTCAAAGTTCAACGATCTCAATTATCAAATTCCATTTGTATATGAAGCGTCGTTATGACTTGAAGATTCTACCTCGACTTGTTGTCACTCTATTTCGACAGCACTTTCATTTTTCTTTGTTCAAGGTTTCTTTTCCAATTAAATTGTTTAGATATTTTCTCTTTGTAAATCAAACCGTAGACTTACATCATGTTGACCAAATTATCTTTAAGTGTTCCATTAATACCAATGATGTGGAAGCCTCCTATTGCTATCATCAAGTGCAAGTAAAATTATACTCAAGCCATTCATATATCAATAAAACAAACACAAACTCAAAATTGCTCCATATATAATAATAAACTCAGAATTTCACAAAAGGGATCGACTATTCCTGAAGGGAATTCTAATGATGCAAACTTTATTTGTAGTTTGAACTAATGCAAAAACGGTAACATAAAACTTGTAAGAAACATTACAAGGTCTTTAAAGATCTCCCCAAGCTTGGAATCAAGCTAGGCAGGATCAATTAACTCCTTGTTGGTACCTATTCCTCCTCCTGGGTAGAAAGAGCGTCGCCTTCTTCTTTCACGTTGCCCTCTTTAATTATGCTTGCAAAGAAAATGCTAAGCTCGTCCATGTCGTATTTGAGCTTCAACATTTTCCTCTTGGGGAATTTCTTCTCATCTGTCAACTCAAAGACAATTTTAATTAAGAAAGCAACTCTACCATCGATGTCATTGACCTTCTTCTCAAGATCTTTGCTCATCATCCAGTAGGAGTCAATCCCTTCTCCACTTGTTTCAACACATGCCTTAGAAGACTTTTCCAACTCATAGATCTTATCATGAATCTCATCTTGCCGCACCTTCTTAGGTTTAAGAGGTGCTAGACTAACAGGAGGTTTATAATAGGATCCTATGTTGTAACGATAAGGATTAGGGAGGTACTCATCCTTGTTCCTTCCCTGCTCAGCTTGTCTCGTCATCTCCATCCTTTGCGGAAACATGTCCTCCCAATTTGGGAGAGGCTTGATCTCTGGTCCGAATGATGACGACGATCCTTTTGGTTCTGATTCTTTGATCCTCTTCACGGGCTTATCTTCTTTCTTCTTCTAGATCTTGCTGACGTGGAAGGGCTGCATGGCTTCGCTGTACGGATGTTGTTAAAGGGGCCTATATAGGGATGACAAAGATCTTTCAGCCATATAGTTCCTGCCGTATAGTTGTGAACCGACTATATATTAGATCTACGGTGGAACCTAACTATACGGCCAGAACTATATGGGGGAATTTTAAATCTCGCCGTATAGTTGGTCGTTAAACTCTCTGTATCCTGGATAAAAAATTTGTACAAGGGTCGACAACTATACGATCGTGACTATACGGGCGGAATTTTAATTCTGGCCGTATAGTTGGTCGTTAAACTCTCAGTACTCCAGAAATTATTTTGTCAAAGGTGTTGACAACTATACGACCGCAACTATACGGGCGGAATTTTTTCATTCCGGCCATATAGTTGGTCATTAAAATCTCAGTACCTTTTGTGGATGAAAGCATTGATGTCTCAACAATTATACGGCCAGAACTATACGGCTGGAATTTTTATTCCCGCCGTATAGTTGGTCGTTAAACCTTCTATGTCCACCAAAAAATTCTGCTTCTCCAAGAATTCTTTATTAATCTGAAACTTAACGAAATATCGAGTTTTGACAAAGAAATGTCAGCTTAGATTTTCGACCAATTGTGGCATCATCACTCTTCCTTCTTCTTTGCTAGAGCATGAATTGTTCTCATTAAAAACAATACTCAAACTAGACTTTAGCTGAAAATTTAAAAACTTACTCCAACCTTTATTTCACATGGGTTGCCTCCCATGGAGCGATCTTTTATGGTCAATAGCTTTATCGTAGTACCGCTCATTCTGTCTTGAGTCCGTTCTTCTTATAATTGCCGTTCTTCGTATATCTTTGCTTTATCACTTCTTCGGGGGTGCTCAAGTCTATGGTGATTGCACTTATATCTTATTTCACCTGATAATGCTTCAAGCGTTGTCCATTTACCACCCATGCAAGAGAGGGTGTTTTTCTTGGAGCTTCACTGCTCCCGACGAATAGGCTTCTTCAACTACATATGGACCTTCCCACTTCAATCTGAGTTTTCCTGGAAACAACTTAAGACGAGAATTATAGAGCAACACTTTGTCTCCACTTTTAAAAGTTTTATTCTCTATTTTTTCTATCATGCCATCTTTTAACTTTTTCCTTAAACAACCTAGCATTCTCATAGGCTTCACTTCTAAACTCATCTAAAGAATGCATATCTAATAAACACTTTTCCCCTGCTGCTTTGAGATCATAATTTAGATTCTTGATTGCCCAAAAAGCTTGGTGTTCTAGTTCTAAAGGTAAATGGTATGCCTTACTGTACACCATCTTATAAGGTGTCATACCCATTGGATTTTTAAACGCATTACGGTATGCCCATAGAGTGTCATTTAACTTGTATAACCAATCTTTTCTTGATTTGTCCATCGTCTTCTCGAGTATGGTCTTCAGTTCTCTATTAGAGAGTTCCACTTGACCACTTGTTTGGGGATGATATGGTGAAGCAACACGGTGAGTTACTCCATAATTGCTGAGGATTTTCCTGAAAGTCCCTTTCATAAAATGAGAACCACCGTCAGTAATTAAAAATCTAGGAACTCTAAACCTGGGGAATATGACATCCTTGATCATCTTCATTGAGGTAGCTGCATCCGCATGATTTGTTGGGATAGCTTCAACCCACTTAGTAACATAGTCAACATCAACAAGAATATGAGTATAACCATTTGACTCTATAAATGGTCCCACGTAATCCATTCCCCATACATCAAAGGGTTCAATTATTAGACTATAATTCATCGCCATTTCTTGTCTCCTACCTATATTACCTCTTCTTTGGCAAGCATCGCAGTATTCCACATACATGTGTGCGTCCTTGAGCAAGGTGGGCCAATAGAATCCGGATTGAAGTACCTTTGCAGTAGTTCTTTTACCTGCATGATGCCCTCCATATGGACTGTCATGACAAGCCTTCAATATCGCATTCATTTCGTGATTAGGAACACACTTCTGAATCATTCCGTCAAGTCCATGATGATATAGATACGGATCATCCCAAAAGTAATATTTAAGATCATTAAAGAATTTAATTATTTGATTTCTTGACATACCAGGAGGTATAAATTTTGTTGCTAGATAGTTAGCATAATCTGCATACCATGGATCAACAATTTCTACCTTTGTTAAATATTCTCCCGGAAATGATTCATTAGTAGGTATGAGGTCATTAATTATTCCCTCCATCCTAGAGAGATGATCTGCTACCGGATTATCCTTACCCCTCCTATCTACTATTTGCAAATCGTATTCTTGTAGTAATAAAGCCCACCAAATCAACCTGGGCTTAGCATCCTTTTTCACAAGGAGGTGACGCAAATCTTGGTGATTTTCGTATGAATTATTACCTTAGAATTAATTATGTAAGATCTAAATTTGTCGCAAGCAAAAATTATAGCTAGAAACTCTTTTTCTGTAGTAGCATAATGTTTCTGAATCTTATTAAGAGGTCTACTAGTGTAATAAATAACATTCAAATTATTTTCATCTCGCTGTCCCAACATAGCCCCTAAAGCATAATCACTAGCATCACACATAATTTCGAAAGGTTCATCCCACTTTGGAGATTGCATTATAGGTGCTGAAACTAGTTTATCCTTAAGGTTCTCAAAAGCTGCAATATAGTCATGGTCTAAATAGAATGGAGTTTCTTTATCAATAAGATTGGTAAGGGGCATAACAAGTTTAGCAAAATCTTTTATAAACCACTTATAAAAACCTGCATGTCCTAGAAACATTTTTAAGTTTTTAATGTCCTGAGGTATTGGGAGATTTTCTATAGCATTTATATAATTTTTATCTATATCTATTCCCTTCTCCGAAACTTTGTGCCCGAAAACTTTAACTTCTCTTTTCATGGAACGGCATTGCTCCCAATTCAAAACCAAGTTTGATTGCCTGCATCTCTGCAAAACTTTGGTTAGATTGTAGAGGCAATTATCAAAAGTTGTTCCACAAATGACAAAATCGTTTGTAGGACTTCCATAGTCTTCTCAACAACATTATCAAAAATATATAGAACACATTCCTGAAAAGTTGCTGCTGCATTACATAAGCCAAATGGAATTAATCTATAAGCATATGTGCCATAAGGACAAGTGAAAGTTGTTTTCTCTTGATCTTCCGGTTGTATGGCAATTTGAGAGTATCCAGAATAACCATCAAGAAAACAAAAGTAAGAATTATTACTAAGTCTTTATAAGATTTTATCCATGAATTGTATAGATTTATGATTTTTATGTGTCTCATGGTTTAGCTTCCTAAAATCAATGCACATACGATATCCTACAATTGTCCTCATAGGAACTAGCTCACCTTCCTCATTCATAGCAGCATCAAGACCACCTTGTCTTGGTATGCAATGGGCTGGGCTAACCCACTTACTGGTAGAAATAGGATATATTATGACAGCATCAAGTAAGTGTATAACTTATTTTTTTACTACTTCCTTCATCTTAGGATTAAGCCTTCTTTGCGTATCTACTACGGGTTCAGCATCATCAAGCATGGTCATCTTATGTGTTACAATAGATGGTTCTATTCCTTTAATATCACTCAATGTATATCCAAAGGCTTCACGATGCTTAACCAAAACTGAAATGACTTTATTCGTTTCATTTTCTGATAGATTCTTGCTAATAATAACAGGACATTAATTTTCATTATCTAAAATTTCATACCTCATATTTTGTGGAACTTTTTTCAATTCTATTGGTGGAGGTTCTTCATCTCGCGTTCTTACTAATTATTCATAGTCATGTGGATTTTGTGCTTCCGGAATTGAATCAAGGTAATCATCCATGGCTTCTTTCTTCTCATCATCTGGTGCTTCTTCCCAATTAATCAAGCTCCTTTCTAATTCATCTTGTGGAGTACTGAAATGAATTGCCGCTAGCTCGGCAATCGTCTTTTCTTCCTTGATATCCTCCACTTCATATGGAATCTTCTTTAGTTTGGCGAAGTGGAATGTCATTTCCTCTTCTCCAAACTTCAGTGAAATAGTTTCCTTCTGATTATCTACTCGAGCTTTGGTGATGGAAATAAAAGGCCTGCCTAAAAGAATAGGACAAAAAGAATCTCGAGGCATATCAACAATATGAAAATCAAGGGGGTACATGAGTGAGCCAACAAAGACATAGATATTTCTGATTACCCCTTCCGGTTTTATATTGGTTCTATTAGACAATTTAATAATAGTGTCTACCGGTTCAACATCTGGATTATTTAAGTTGTAGAGAAGTTCTTCATAAAGTGATGAAGGCATAATATTTATGGTGGAAATTGGTTCACAAATTCCATATAAAAAAGTTTCTCCACAATATATAGGGGTCATTGGTTTTGAAGTTTCGTTAACTCGAACCTTACCTTTGATGAATTCCGAGGTTTCACGGTCTAACATAACCACTTAATCTTCCACTATTCGTGCTTCCATAAGATCCTTTATTATAACATTATTTATATTTGTAGCTTTGGAATTCCTTTCTGGTTTCTTCGGTCTCTTCTTTATTTGTTCTTCCTCTCTTTGTATTTTTCAAAGATCCCCTGTATAGGTATCGAGGAGAAATCTTCCATTAGTGCTCTTGCATGCTTCTTTTGTTTGAGGGGTTTACGAGGTTCCCATTCTGTAGGTACCTACAAATTCCCTGCATAATTCTCAATTATTTTCTTTAGTGAGTAAGAATCAATACCGAGGGTTTTAATCATTGTATCTGTCCTCTCATCTGCAAGGAAATCGTTAATGCAAGCACATTGAGAAAAACTATTTGTAATATTTTCCTAATCTTTAAAATTTTTAGTTGCTTCTCTCATTTTTATTATTAGATTCCAAGCCTCGTCATAGGTATAAGATAGAAAACTGCCATTTGAAGCAGTGTCTAGATTTGTCCTACTTTCAATATTTAGCCCTCCATAAAAGGTATGGGTGATTAACCAACCAGGCAAACGATGATGGGGCATTTATCTAGGTAGCTTTTATACCTTAGATATCCTTCATATAAGTCCTCACTAGGATTATTTTTGAAACTGATAATAATACCTCTCATCCTATGAGCTTTGCTTTCAGAATAATATTTTGATAGGAACTTGGTTGTCAATTCCTCCCATGTCCTTGGTGCTTCTGCACAAAAAGATCTGTACCAGTCACAAACATTATTAGAGAGAGTTTGTCTAAACAACTGGGTTTTAACCATATCAAGATTACAGTCGTAAAAAATAAAGGAACTAAGAATGTCTTCAAAGAATTGTAAGTGTCTATATGAACTTTCTTAATTGGTTCCTGCAAATTTCTTAGAATGTAATAATTCAAATAATAAAGGATGGATCTCGACTCCGTCCGGATTTATGCTTTTGTTGACAGTTATAAAAGCGTCCATGGGTGAACCCATTTTCCTTACTGCCTCAAGCTAGTTTAAATGCTGAGTATTGTCCATTGTTGCGGTCCTGCAACTCAAGTAAAAATTAGTAAAACGAAAGTAAATAACTAAAAGTAAAGTGACTTATAGCGCTAAGCTCCCCGACAACGACACCAGAAAATAGCTTGATGACTGCAAGTGCACAAATTGTTTGTAGCTAGTTTCAAAATAAAGATATCGATCCCACAGGGAGCAGTCGGCGTAAGACTAAAATGCTTTTAACTATAACTAAACAAAGTACTTAAGAAATAACTTTAAAATGCAAGTAAAGTAGAGTTGTTTTTGGTTTTTTGGTTGAACGAGGTGATTTAAAGTAAAGCAAAACTTAATGCAGAAATTAAGAATCGGATGTGTAATAGAACTTTGGAACTACAATAGGGAAAATGTGTTCTCAGGGAATAGTAGATACTCCGCTAGTAATTTAGACTAAGTAATCGAGTGTATTATAACGAATATTATCATAATGTGTATGTATGTGGGAGGAGCTCCATATATGGACGAATAGCTAGCAACCGATGCGCGCATCATCCTCATAACCACAACAAATAGCAATCGACATCAATCGAATTACTGCACTATTAAGGGATTTTTCCGATGGCATGGACATGGCTTTGTGAGTCTTCGTTGATTCTCCAAGTTAGTATGTAAAGAATGACAACAGCTTTATAGTCACAGTAAGTGCTATAATCTCTCTGTCTACCAAAAAGTAATCACCTTCATCGAGTCACCATAAGAGGCAAATGTTAAGGAGGTGCACAACTCCCAACATCAAGATGAAGACAATTAACACGTACACATAATGATTTATAATATAATAATCTCTATCCCATATCAGTCATATGCTAGGGTTTCTCCATCTCCCCAAGAACTAGAGATCTACTCAGACATGGAGGCAATCAATATCATAGCAATGGTAATGGAAACAATCATAGATGAATAGTACTTGTATAAATCCACAACGAGTACAGGAATTACAACAAGATTTAGACAAGATGTGGATGGTATGGATGGAGATGGTGGTGATGCAGCGGTGGATGATGAAGATCGATGCCTTAGCCTCCCGGTCTGCGCAGGGCGAAGGTGGATCCCTTGTGGTTGAGTTCCCCCTCCAGATGCCTTCCGGAGTGAGGTTTCTGCGATTTCTGGGTGTTCTATATGTCGTCTCCTCAAACCAATTGCACGGGGTGAAACTATTTGACGAGGCGGAGGCGGCGCCAACTATACGGTCGGAGCTATACCGCCGGAAAAATTGCTTCGGTCGTATAGTTGGTCGTTGGACTCTCTGCCTTCCTTGTTCGCTTATGGTTTTCTTTTAGTATTATTAATATTTCCCAAATAAGCGATTTACGTTGTTTTTTACTCCTTTTCTCCATAGTACAACTGCTCCAAGAATTGTATCCATTGGATCCATCATTTGTCCTGATCCTGGTGAAAACAGACAGAAAATGTTCGTGCAAGCGCTGTAAAATACCAAGATCCTACATCTACAATGCAAAATAATAATGTAAAACATGATGCAAATATGCACTCATCAATACTCAATGGATGATTTGAAGGGCATTAGTCCCGTGATAACCATCCATCGAATATTCATGGAGGAAGGTGCTAAACCAGTTGTAGAATTTAATAGGCGACTGAAGCCCGAAATGAAGGAAGTGGTAAGAAAAGAAATAGTATGCCTATTGGATGCAGGTATAATCTATCATGTAAAATAAAGTGAATGGATAATTTATGTTCATTGTGTCCCTAGGAAGGGCGGTTTTACCATTGTTCCTAATGAAAACAATGAATTGATACCTACTAGAACTATTGTTGGACATAGGATGTGTATAGATTTCATGAAATTGAATAAAGAAACTAGGAAAGATCATTATCCTTTACCGTTTATAGATCAAACTTTAGAACGGTTAGCAAACCACACTCATTTTTTCTACTTGGACGGATACTCTGGTTTTTCTCAAATAGTTGTTCATCCTGATGACCAACTTAAAACAACTTTTATTAGTCCTTATGGTTTACATACTTACCGACGTATGCCTTTTAGTTTATGTAATGCTCTAGCTACTTTTCAAAGATGCATGACTGCTATTTTAGTATATTTTATAGAACTAATAATGGAAGTATTTAAGGATGACTTTTCTGTCTATGGAACTTTGTTTACTGGTTGCTTGGATAATCTCAAAAGAGTTTTGCAGCGTTGCGAAGAAACCAATCTTGTTCTAAACTAGGAGAAGTGCCATTTTATGGTCAAAGAAGGTATAGTCCTTGGACATAAGGTATCAGATAAGGGAATTGAAGTGGATAGAGCTAAGGTTGAGGCCATAGCGAGAATGCCACAACCTAGGGATATAAAAGGTATAAGATGTTTCCTTGGTCATGTGGGTTTTTATAGAAGGTTCATTAGAAATTTCTCTGGAATATATAAACCTTTGACTAACCTTCTACAAAAGGGAGTAAGATTTAATTTTGATGATAAATATGTTGTAGCCTTTGATAAACTTAAATATGCTTTATCCCATGCTCCTATCATTAAACCACCTATATGGGATATGACTTTTGACTTAATATGTGAAGCTAGTGATGATGCTATAGGAGTAACTCTAGGACAACATATAGGTCGTAGATTTAATATTATACATCATGCTAGTAGAACTCTTAATAGTGCTCAAAAGAATTATCCTAAGGAAGAAAGGGAACTTTTTGCTGTATTTTCTCTTGCGATAAATTTTGTTGTTATATAGTTGATGCAAAATAAGTGTTCATACGGATCGTGCTGGTTTAAAAGAACTCCTTAAGAGGAAAAATCATAAGCCAAGATTGATCCGTTGGATCCTTTTACTTCAAGAATTTGAGTTGCAGATTATGCAGAGGCAAGGAATAAAGATGTTGGATGCAATGTTTATATTCGCCCAACAAGACACTCATCTTATTGAGAGGAACTTTAGTCCTAGTGAATTTCATTTACAAGAATTGTTAAATGAACTAAGGCCAACTCCTCCAAAAGAAAAGAAGTCTTTGTTGTTGGAGGAGCCTATCATCCCCGACTAAGTAAACAGTAAGTGCAAGGTAAGTGTTCTTACTCAAATAAGTGATTTGTTTTCACAGGTTTCACTTCTGAAATTTTTGCCTTTGAATTCCTCGTGTTTCCCAGAATTTTTTGAAGATTTTTACCAACTATACGGGTGCAACTATATGACCAGAGAAAAATCTCCCGCCGTATAGTTGGTCGTTAAACCCTCTGTATCTTCTTTGCAAAATTGTTTTCGATGTTTAGATCTATACGGTTGCAATTATACGACCAGAGAAAATATCCTGGCCATATAGTTGGTCTTAAAACTCTCAGACATTTTCATTTTTTGATGTCTGTATCTATACGGTCGCAAATATACGACTGGAGAAAATATTCCGGCCATATAGTTGGTCGTTAAACTCTCAGACATTTTCATTTACTTTTTCGTTTTGCCAAAAAAGAGGTTTTGTCGGTTATGAGTCGTGACTTAACCGACCTGGACTCGAGATATTTGGAAATATCTGCCTGTTACCAACTATACGGCCGGAGCTATACGGGTCGCGCCCGTATAGTTGGTCGTTACGCGGCAGGACTCCTCTAAATCCGTGATTTCTTTCCCTGTTTCATTAAGATTCTTTTCTTGGGCGAGAATTTGGTGTTTCTCGCGAGTTTTATCGATCTCTGATCCCCCTTATATACTGCCATTGTCTCTCTCTCTAATCATAATCTCCAGAAACCAATCTACCTCTTATTCACACGTGAGGACACACAACGGAGGGATAGAAGCCAAAGGGAAAAGTTCCTATGGAGATCAGGAGCAATAGCGAGTAAGGCAAGGAGATCAGGATCATCCCTATGGAGTTCCTCGATGCTGATAATGAACGCCGGAAGAGGGAGTTGAAAGCCCTTGAGCTGAAGATTGAAGCGATGGACACGGAAACACCAGGGATACCCAAACATCTTCGGTTGCTACGACTTTATCTTGATAAACTTGATGTAGATATTAAGCAGACAACCAAAGCAGGTTTTTCTATGAGTCTTAAGGCGATATAAACCCTTCAAGATAACAATGCGCTCATTAAAGAACAAGTGAAAGTGCTAGAGAGGAATAATATTTTCTACAAGTTGCGTGTTAAAGAATTAGAACCTATCAATCAATCCCTCCGTCTTAGGCTGGCTCGTGAGGAGAAGATACCGCGTGCCATGGCACCACAATGATCTACAATAATCACGGTATCAAATAATCGCAAGGGATTATTTGATCCCACCTGGCTTGATTCCAAGCTTGGGGAGATCTTTAAGACCTTATAATCTATCTTATAAGTTTTATATTACTATTCTAGTTTTGCATTAGTTCAAATTAGAAATAAATTTTGCATCATTAGAATTTCCTTCAGGAATAGTCGGTCCCTTTTATGAAATTCCGAGTTTATTATCATATATGGAGCAATATTGAGTTTGTGCTTGTCCTATTGGATATATGAATGGCTTGAGTATAATTTTACTTGCACTTGATGATAGAATAGGAGTCTTCCACACCATTGGTATTAATGGAAAATACAAAGATAATTTGGTTAATATGTTATAAGTCCACGATTTGATTTACAAATCAATAAAGTTGAAAAAGAAACCTTGAACAAAGGAAAAAAAGTGCTATCAAATTAGAGTGAGAACAAGACGAGGTAGAATTTTGAAGCTATAAAGATTACTTCATATACAATTGGAATTTGGTAATTGAGATCGTTAAACTTTGAATTCCTACATGAAGTAGAATGTATGACTAGCTCCTTTGCACAACACTTAAACAAAAGTGTGAGCATATATACAAAAGAGAAGAAAAGAGGAAAAGAAAGAAGAAAAAGAGTGAATGTGCAAAGAGCAAATAGGCATACACCACTATATTGTAGTATGACAAAGAAGCGTTCGAGATTTTAAATCCCAAGTGAATATGTTAATCCAAAAACACTTGGGACTACCTCGCTAACTCATTCGGTTGAACTAAATACTTTTACATCATATTGAGAGTGGTCTTTTGTGAACTGTTAAATCCTAAGGTGTGGAAGCATGCTAATATTATTCGGATGGTTCGAGTAAGGTACTATTCATGAACTTATTCCTATCTATCATATATGATAAACACATGCTGCAACTGCCTCATTTATTTTATCGACTCAGCTTCATGAATATGAGGATCACATCCATTAAGCTAAATTTGCTTGAGACGAGCAAGAGTCTAAGCTTGGGGAAGTCGATGAGTGCATATTTGCATCATGTTTTATATTATTATTTTGCACTGTAGATATAGGATCTTGGTATTTTACGGAGTTCGCGTGCAATTTTATTTCTATTTTCACCAGGATCAGGACAGATGATGGATACAATGGACACAATTCTTGGAGCAGTTGTATTGGGGAGAAAATGAGTAAAAAACAACGTAAATCGCTTATTTAGGAAATATCAATAACACCAGAAGAAAACCCGAAGCGATCAAAGTATACAGACGGTTTAACGACCAACTATACGGCGGGAATAAATTTTCTGGCCATATAGTTCCCGCCGTATAGTTGGCGCCGCCACCGCCTCCTCAAATAGTTTTACCCCGTGCAATTGGACCAGAGAGACTACATACAGAACAACCACAAATAGCCGAAACCTCACCCCTGGAAGGCATCTGGAGGGGGAACTCGTCCACCGGGGATCCATCTTCGCACTGTGCAGATCCGGGAGGTTAAGGCATCGATCTTCATCATCAACTGCTGCATCACCACCATCTCTATCCATCCCATCTACATCTTGTCTAGATCTTGTTGTAATTCCCGTACTCGTTGTGGATTTATACAAGTACTATTCATCTATGATAGATTCTATTGTTATTGCCATGATGTTGATTGCCTCCATGTCTGAGTAGATCATTAGTTCTTGGGGACATGGAGAAACCCTAGTATGAGATTGAAATAAGATAAAGTTTATTATGATATTCATTGCTGTGACCATGTGTTAGATTGTCTTCATTTTGATGTTGAGAGAAGTTGACCTCTCAATATTTGCCTCTCATGGGGACTTGATGGAGGGAACTACTTGTTGGTAGACGAAGGTGTGTCAGCACTTACAGTGACTATAAAGTTGTTGGCACCCCTTACGTATCAACTTAGGAACCGAGAAAACTCATGAAACACTATCCATATCATGGGATACGTCCTACAAGATTACATCTCTTAATAGCGCAATAATTCAATTGATGTCGATTGTTGTCTGCTGTGGTTATGAGGATGATGTGAGCAGTGATTGCTGCCTATTTTTCCAAATACAGAGTTGCTCCCACACATACACAGTTGAGAATATTCATGATAATAATCTTTATCTTAGCTCTTTATAATGCTAGTGGTGTATCCGCTACTCCTTGAGAATGCATTTTTTCCCTATTGCAGTTCCAAATCTCTTTTACATACGCGATACTTGCTTTCTGTGTTTAGTTAATTTACTTTACTTATTATTCTCTTATACCAAAAACCCAAAAACATCTTTTTACACAATACTCTCATTTTATCTTGTTACTTAAAACTTTATTTAGCATTTCTATTGTAGTATTTAATTCAAGAGTTATTAGACTTCAGACTACTGCTCCCTGTGGGATCGAGATATTTATTTCGAAACTAGCTACAACTGATCTGTGCACTTGCAGTCATCAATCATCCTCTCTAAAGGATCGGTGCCTGACCATTGACTATACATGCGTAGATTTTTCTGATAGATTTCCGATCTTCTCTCATCCAGCTCACGAACTTCATCAAGTAGATCCAGATCATTCTTCCTAGAAAACTTAGTGTTTTCCTCAACATAAGCAGCAACTCACGAGGAATCATGAAGAACATAACTTAGACCACGAACAAATTCCCATAGCCAGTTGACCTTTTAGGAGTTGTTCACAATGTTCGTAACACAGCAGTAAATTCTTTCGCCTAAGCTCCAGTGACACGATGCAATGGAACTTAAGGGACAATCTTGATGCCTTGTAGAATGAGTCCATTGGTGCGTTTGACATGTCCATTACATTGTGGAGGAGCCACTGATGCAATGTCAAGGCGGGTCCCTGAGTCCTCACAGTACTCATCTAATTATCCATCTGATAAGTTCTTCTCATTATCATTAATAATACAATGCGGAAGGCCAAATCTGACCACAATCTCCTTGAAAAATTTGGTGGTCATAGAACAATCAATTTTTTATGGGTTTAACTTCAACCCACTTAGTAAACTTGTCCACCTGTAGATGCGTAAATCCACTTTTTGTAGTCTTAAATGGTCCTACCATGTCAAGGCCTCAGACAACAAAATGGTAGGTGATTAGAATTGTTGTGATCTCTAGAGCCGGTGCGTGAGGTTGACAAGCGTACATTTGACATCCTAGGCACATCTTGACAAGCTTGTTGGCAAACGTCTTAGCTGTGGTCCAGAAAAATCCGTGTCGAAAGGCTTTGGCCACTAGGGCCCTAGCGGAGGCTTGACACCCACAGTCATCGGTATGGACCCTCTTAAGATCTCAGTTCCTTCTTCTAGAGAAACACAACACTGTAAGATGTCAGATGCACTCCACTTGTAAAGCTCGCCTTTAACCAATTTGTAAGCTTTGGCTCGTCGGATGTTCTTCTGTCTCAGCAGTTCTTTCTTGGGTAATTTTATTTCTAGCAGGTAAGGAAATCGGTCATCATTAACTGCTCAGTCGGCTTGGGAGTAGTGACTAGCGATTAACAGAATTAATTGGTCTGCTATTAATCAGTGCAACCTACATAGCACCTAAACCACCTGTATATAAGAAAGAAATAGTATATGGGCGTAATCTTCAAGGTCACGAGCGACTCAAAATCCATCAGCTAGCACCATGTGCCCTCCTTCTGCTTATCATCCTTTATCCTCTGAAGTTTCTCTTCTCCTACCAGCTATCCAGGGTACGAGTCCTATTGTACCTCAACCACCTACCATATTAAAGGCAGCCTCGAGCCCCTAGATGAGTTCCTCAAGGCGCTCGACCTCTTGTATCTGAGGTCTGGTAGGTAACTGTGAGGAACTGGTCAACGACAATAAGGAACTGGTTGGTGATGGTGGGAATCAAACTCCTAGAGGCGAGAATCGAGCCGGACCTTCGCACACCTACTTCATTAGGGCGGGCTAGCGGCTGGACGGGCGATATGCATTAAAGATTTTGTGAATTTTTTGACCAAGTGTAGTAGTTAATCGGGAAATTACCTAGTAATCGGACTATCAAAGCTATTAGTCGGGTCAAATGATTAACACAACTGATTAGTGGTAATTGACATGGTCAGGTCCCGAGTAGCGATTAAGCAGCTTATTACATTCATTCGGTCAATCTTTTGAATGATAGTAGGTAATCCAAATAGGGTGTTGTCTAGCTGGGAAT
This sequence comes from Avena insularis, assembly GCA_023614405.1. Classification (NCBI taxonomy): domain Eukaryota; kingdom Viridiplantae; phylum Streptophyta; class Magnoliopsida; order Poales; family Poaceae; genus Avena; species Avena insularis. The sequence continues at coordinate 207,709,693 of CM042694.1, forward strand.
CACAGCCATGCTAGTTTTTAGTGGTGAGTCGGATTTTTCCGGGTACTCTTCGCCAACTCCTTTGATAGAGGGAACTCTTAGGTGCTCTAAGAAAGCGCCAGTCCGAACAGGCTTGCGAGTAGACCCTTTCCACGATAGCGCATCTGACTTTTCATTTTTATTCGTGGGATGTGGTGAATTTCAAATCCCTCGAAGCACTTAGCCAACTCGTCCACCATGACACGATAATTTTCCAAATGTCGGTTGGCATCGCATGTGCCCGACACTCGCTAGGAAACTAGATCCGGATCACTATAACACATGATCCAGCTAATGTCTACGTCCTTGGCAATGTGAAGGCCGTGTAGTAGAGCCTTGTACTTCGCCATATTGTTGGTGGAGTTGGAGTGTATTTGGAGTGCATAGTGCATCTTCTCTCATTTAGGTGATATGCAGAACACGTTGTAGTCCAGACGCTTGGAAAGATCAGCTATGATTAGGTCTAGTCTATTCTGAGCATGTTTGTGTTGTGGATTATGCTGAATTGATCATATTGTGAAAGATGTGTTTTGTTGATATTGTGAATTAGTCACAGTGTGAAAGACGGTTTTTGCCTATGAAAAAGCTAGACTTATGGAATCCTCCTTACGGAAAAGTTCTTCGGAAGGACATGGTAATACAGGTTGGTTCTTGTGATTTTTCCTTCCATGATTTTGGGGTTGCGCGTTAGCCGTAAGTCTGTTTTCATAAAAAATTGTGCGGGCGTTACTCTTTTGCCTATATTATTAATGGACCATGCTATAGCGCAACCGTCGCGCGCTATCACCCTGGCACGATGCAGGCGTGGCCTGCCCGAGCGCGAGCGCGCGGAGGCGCATGAGCGCGAGCCATGACTCAGCAGACACGTCAGACGCCGTATGCGCCAAGCAACCTATCGAGCGACGCCGCCAGCTAGCAAAATATCACGCTGAAGCGCTAGCGCGCGACGAGCACCGATTTGTCATGCTAAAGCACTACCACGCGATGCCCCCAGCGGCACCTATCTCTTCCCTCCCGATGATTTCAAAACGAGTCTTCTCGGTACTGTAACCTAGGCAGCTTCTTCTTCTCCAAGCTAGACGCAATTCCCTCCCAGCTCAAAAGAGAGATATGGCAGGAATTGCCAGCCGTAGTTGCCGCAAGATGCCTCCCTACCAAAGACTCTACCACATCAATGCCGCCGCCCCATATCGCAGCTTGAGATCCACCCCCAAATCCCTCCTGAAACTAGATCCCTCACCTCCCAATACAACCCACATAATCCCCCCCCTCCCAAACCTCCACCAATTTCACATAAGAGTAGCATACAAAGGACTGGACCAGAAAAGTTGTATCAGATCGCAGGATATTGAAGCTTTCAACAGCAAAAAAGAAGGTAATCCAACTCACAGAAAAGTGCCAGGGTTATAAGATTGAAATTGACATGTTAATTGTACTTAAAAATCCAAGTAATTTCATGGAAACCAACATTCATACCAATCTCCCACCCCCAAACCCCTATTGCCATGTTTAAAAGTACAAATCTGTCATGCTAATCAAGAAGAAAACCAAAATTAAGAGATGTATGGTAATTACCAAGGTTCAGCAATGCAAGATTAATGAATAGAAACATGAAAATGCCATGATAAAAATGCAATGTGCTTCATATAAAAGGCATTATGCAGCAACTGGAAACAAATGCCATGTGACGGCGGTTTTTAGGATATAAATGCCATGCCAGGTTAATATAAATTCCATGAGGCCTATATTGAATTGGCCATGCCAAGGTAACAATGATAATGCCAAGTAGAAGAAGTTGCATTTCCCATTTTTTGATGGCATTTTAAGAAAGAAATGCAGTCTGGGAAACAAATGCCATGAACACTACTATGAAAATGCCATGTCTTGTTAATATAAAAATGCAATCAAGCCTGCAGTGAATTGGCCATGGCAAGTTAACTATGAAAAATGCCATGAGTATAAGCTGCATTTGACATTCTGGATGTTTTTAGGAAAAGGAATGCAATCTGGGTGAAAATGCCATGACGAGTAATAAGTAAATTACATGCCAAGTTAGTATAATATGCCATGGAGAATAATTTAAAAATGCCATGGTCAGCCAACTGAGAATGCTTTGTATTTTAAACAATATGAAATGGCATGAATTTTCAGAAGTAAAAACCCTGAAAAATGCCAGTTAAACTAATGTTTAGTAGCCATAAAGTGTGCAGCGAAAATGCCAAAGGAGTGTAACATCATATAATGCCAATAAAATTTGTAAAAGCTGGAGGCAGTGTATCAATATGTACAAAAATAAATATCCGTGCACTTAGTCTTTACATCAGTGATGACACAGAAACATAAATTGTTATATGACAACCTAGCACACATAGAACTACTATTTTGATACATCTCGAAAGACTAAAAAACAGAGAACGATAGAACAAAAGCATATATGGAGAATTGTAGGGGTGACGACGGTCCAATGCATATGCATAGACAAGATTTGATTCACATTTGAACAAACGAAAATGATATCAATCAACCAAACCATCCCCATACATTGTGCATCAGACCTGGATAAAAATAAGAAACAAAATATAATTAGTACATATTAAAACCACATAAGAATTTACTATATGATAATGTTTTGTTTTTTGCATTCTATGTAGAATGGATTCAGGGAGCAGTAACCAGAATCAAGATGGCGGTTATGAAGAGATTGACAAATGGTTTGGTCCTATGCTAAACATGGAGGAACAAATGAGGATAGATATGGAGGCCATTAACACATCGTACCCACTGATGCCGCTACTGCAGCAAGCCATGCAAGGTAAAAACACATGAATGAAGATTGCGCATAATTGTTTGGGTTTTTTGATTGGCTTAGCATGAACACTGAACAATTCCTTGAACTGAAAAAGTTGCCATGCTACTACAATAGAAAAGGCCAGACCAGAAAAGCCAAAATTGGTATGGCATGTTTGGGTATAATGTAGAAATGGACCTATAGTGTGGATAAAATATATAGATTCAATATTGTTGCCATCAGCAAAAGCTACAAGTTTTTGTTAGGTTAATTGTTAGAAGGATAAACAATGAGAATTAGCTGGTACAGAAAAGATACCAAGCTACTATAGTAGAAAATGCCAGAGAGTAACAACATAAAGTGCCAGGGGTTCTGGCAAAAAAAAGATGTATCAAAATCAGATTTGTTTTGCAAGCAGACACAAAGTGACAAAATTGAGTGTTGATAAAATAAATAGAATGCAATCTGACGTAAAAATGACATGAAATTTATGATGTAGCTACAATGCTGGTTTTGATTGAACTATACAATCCGATATAAAAGTTGCCATGCATGTACAGCTAAAAATGCCATTGGCTAACAGTATGAGTTTGTTGTTGAGAAAATTGCAGGAACAATGAGCGCGCCCACTGTGTTTGATCTGCCCGTTGCGTCGTACCAGACCGGAGGAAGCCTTCCAGGACAGACTACAGAAACTGTCTCTACGAGTGCAAACAACACAGCGGCGAGTGTAGGAGTTGCAAAAACCGCACAAGCTGAAGACCTAAATGACGATGCGGAGGGAAAGATGTCAGGACCTAAACCACCGGACAGAACGATGAAGTTCGAAACCTTTGAAGCAGCGCAAGCATACTACCAGAATTATGCAAAGTGGCATGGATTCATGATAAGGGTAGACTACAAAAGAGAAGTGCAAGCAGGCTACGTAAGCAGGGGTTAGTTGGTGTGCTATAAAGCAGGAGTCAACAAGAAGCCCAAGCCGAACAGCCAGAAACCGGTATCGGTAGTTCTAGAGAGAAAGAGGGGGTTTACATTGAGGACAAAATTCCCAGCATTGATGAAGATTAAGCGGGATGGGGCTTGGTACGTTGTCAAATTTTTTGTTAAAGAACACAACCACCAAGTACTCAGGAAGTTTGACCTGTCCAAGTTCTTAAGAGAACACCGGTTCATGGACAAGGAAGAGAGGGATTTTGTGAGGGTTCTTCATGAGTGCAACGTGGAAACGAGCAGAATGATGCAGATAATGGTAAATTTGCATGGCACACTGTCGGATGTACCATATACAACAATGGACATGGCTAACCAGCGGGCTGCATTTAGGCATGAGTTCAAGGTGAGTGATATCCAAGACACACTTGAATATTTCAGAGAGAGGCAAATAGATGATCTAGACTTCTTCTTCGACTTGGATCTGGACGACGAGGACAGAGTGTGTAGCCTGTTTTGGGTGGACGGCAATGCTCGCAGGTCATACAAGTACTACAATGACTACATCTCATTTGACACAACGTTCTGCACCAATGAGTACAAGATGTCGTGTGCCCCCTTCATTGGGATCAACAACCACGGACAGTCAGTGCAGTTCAGATGCGGGTTCCTACGAAACGAGGACAGTGAAAGCTTCAAATGGTTGTTCAAGACATTTCTGAAATGCTACAACAACATCGCTCTAAGAAACATAATAATAGACTAGTACATCGGCATGAGGAAGGATATAGACGACATATTCTTGGAAACAATACATCAAAATTGTCGCTAGCACATAATGCAGCATCTGGAGAAAGAGTTTGGGGTGTTCATGCACAATAACCCGGATATTCATGCACTATTTGAGGACTGCGTGAACAACAGGCTGTCTCCGGAGGAGTTTGAGACAAAATGGTGGGCAATGATATATGCATATGGGCAATGGGAGAACACGCAGCTGCAAAACCTGTATGAAGAAAGGAAATGTTGGGTGCCAGCATACTTCATGAAGGACATTTATCCATTCCTACAATCAACACAGCGAAGTGAAGGGTTCAACGCTATGCTGAAAAAATACGTGGTCCCGTACAACTCAATATATGACTTTGTGCAGCAATACACAGCCATTCAAGACAAGATATATGGGGCAGATAGGCAGGCAGAGGCCGAGTTGGCATTGCTGGAACCAAAAGAATACAGCTGGAGTCCGCTAGAAGCTCAACTAAGGAAGGTCTACACAAAACGCATATATCACACATATGTAACCTAAAAAACACATGTTGTCTATCTCATGTTACATGAAGTGATCCATGATAGTTGCCACGTATTATATGAAAAATGTCACCCAATAACTGTTATAAGTTCCATGTGAAAGAAGGAAGTGGATGATATTAGAGACTTGTTTTCTGTTACTACAACTAAAGTGCCATGAGTTGCTTGAATCAAATGCCATGAGAAACTAGCATAAATTGCCACCAACAACAGATTTTTAAAATGTATACATAGAACCAAAATCCCCTGTTATAACTGTAATGATTTTAAAATGCCACCCAAATTTTGTTATATGAGCCATGTGAATTGGGGCAGTGTATGATATGGAATATTGTTTTATAGTCATTACACTTAAAAAATGCCATGAGTTTATTACATGAAGTGACAGCAACTTTGACTACAAAATGCCAAGGATAGCATAAGATAATTAAGACTAACAATACTACATGGCTAACATTAAAATGTAGGTTCCAGGAGGAGATGAAGCTGGTATCATCGTACCACTGCACGCAGATAATGTACGACAAATACCAAGTTGCACCATTGACACACCACTCTGGTCGGTATGGTGACCGGACATACTATGTGACCGCAGACGTGCTAGAAGGCACATACTCATGCGAGTGCTGCAAGTTTGAGAGGGATGGGATGTTGTGCTTCCACATCATCAGTGCGATGTAGCTAAGAGGGATAACACAGATCCCGGAGAGGTATATCATCAGGAGGTGGACATGGAATGCAGATGAAACATTGTGCAAGCATGGCGAACAGGAAATGTTTGCACCTCCAAAGGAGATGTCACGGGAGTCACGAGAAAATATGAGGTTTGTAACCATGAGCACCGGCCTGAATCAGATAGCAAAGGAGGCAAGCAAGGACACAGACTACACGAAACTAGTGGACCGGCACATGAAAGAAATAAGGAGGGAGTGGGTTGCTCTGAAGAAGAAAAAGGATGATGCCGCAAAACAAAGACAAAACATGACATCCCCTGTGACAACGGCACCTCCCCCAATAAACATCCCAAGGTCAAGGTCACCCACATCAGAACAAGAGCCATCCCGATCAGTACCATCTACATCAGATCAAAACCCATCCCGATCAGTACCTTCTACATCAGACAACGTGTCAGCAAGTTCTAGCAGTTTTGCTAATGCTCGTGACCCCCCTCAATCAAAGACAAAGGGACGCAATAGAAAAATCAGGTTCAAATCACCGCTGGACATCCAACCTAGACCGACGAAGCAGCAGAAGATGACGTGCAAGATTTTCAAGCAACCGGGGCACCTAGCCAAGGAGTGCCCTGCGAAACTCGCACACAGGGCCACCAGCGCTTGAATGTAGAGAAGAAACAAAAAAATTAGCTATCATGTATTAGTTGTAATGTTTTTAATTATGGCTCATGCAATGTTGACATGGATATAACTGATGTGACTGGAATCATGGTTGGATATTTTATGATGTTGGGAATATTGGTTGCGTAATGCAATATATATCAAAGATCTTTAATGCTACAAGAACACCAACTAAACAGGATCAAAAAGATTATTTTATTTAAAATGCCAGCATGATGGCACATAATTTGCCAGGCCTAATTAATCACTATAAAAACAATACACATAAACTGCCATGGTGGTTATGAATAAAACGCCAGCACAAGAAATATAAAAATGCCATGTGAATTGCTTGTAAAAGTGCCAGAATACAGAAAAATCAAAGCAAAAATTATAGGAAAGTGGCATTGCATACACAGTTACAAAGCACAAAGGGATTTACCTCATCAAGACCCCGAAAAACCCATGTACTTGGCCTGCAGAACCTTGATGTTATCCTCAATGACGGTCTTTGCATCGGTGTTCTTGTTGAACGGCGTGGAGTTGATCAACTTGTAAGCCTAGACCTTGCGCGCATTAATGATATCATTCGCAGTTAGGGCCGACATTCCACGACCAAGCCAGTGAACAAAGTACTCCAGAACATGGAACCCACAATCATCGCTGCATAAAAAGTGAAAAGAAGTCATAATTAAATATTGCCATGTCGTAAACACATGGAAATGTAGAAAAATGCCAAGAAAGAAAAAAAGAGGAAATTTAAATTACCCATTGTTCTACATGGGCACCTCTGGGTAAATGATTCCGTACTCAGAAATCTGAATCCTTGATTCTCCACAGTAATGATTCCAGGGCCCCTTTAATATGGTTGATAACTAAGGATGCATGTGCACGAAGCCCCTCGTCATCACCGCCGCGGAGAGAATCTAGCACCTCAAACCTCTTGTACTTTGTGTTGAGAGAAATAGCAAACCAGTGCTTTGGAGCGTCCTTGTCTACTCCCAACTTCTGGTTAATAGGCACCATAATCTGGACATAAAAATGGAAGTAGTAGGTTAGTTAAAACACCGTACAACTAAAAAATGACATGGTAACACAATACAAAAAACTGAAGACTCACAACTTGTTTGCTAGAGAGCTTGTAATCATCAGTGGTACGGAAAGATCTCCTCAATATAGAATGACCATAATCACCTTCAACGAGCTTAATACCAACCTCGAAATCCAGTATAATTTTATCTTCATGAGGATGGTATTAGTTCAGGTACTCGATAGCTAATGATGGCTCAATGCACGGTGCCCAGAAAATTTCTTGTTGGCGGTGTTGATGTAGAGCTCGTTGGGGACCCCAAGAGGAAGGTATGATAAGCACAGCAGCAAGTTTCCCTCAGTTATGAAACCAAGGTTTAATCGTACCAGTAGGAGCAAGGAAACACCTCAAAGGTGTTACTAGTGAAACCTTGGCGAGGCGCACTACCGGTGCTAGTAGCAACGTGGAGACCTGCACAACACAACCACAGAACTTTGTCCCCAACTTGCGATGAGGTTGTCAATCTCACTGTGTTTTGTGGAAAACAAAGGATTAAACGTATCGAATAGAAAGAAGTAGAAGTTTGCAGAAAGTAAACACAAAGCAGTAAACAGTTTATAGATTGTATGTAAAAGACAAAGAACCGGATCCATAGTTCACTAGAGGTGGCTCTCCTTAGATAGATAACATGCTGGGTGAACAAATTACAGAAGGGCAATTGACAAACACCGAGAAAGCAATACATGCATATACTAATCATCTTGACTCCTTTGAGACTTGATTGGGCATTACAACATTATACATAGACCGCCATCCAACTGCATCTATGACTAATAATCCACCTTCAGGTTATCATCCGAACCCCCTCCAGTATTAAGTTGCAAGCAACGGATTATTGCTTTATGAACTGCGTGTAAAGTAAACAATACGATTGTTCTATGAACAAAGGATTGTTGTTTTCTCCCTAGTAGCAACATCACATCTAGTACCTTAGAGATTTCTATCACTTCCTGATTACGAGGCATGAACCCACTATCGAGCATAAATACTAACTCTTGGAGTTGCTAGCATCTACTTGGCCAAGATAGCTACTAACAACGGAAAGCATGCAAGATCACAAATAATAAAGACATGATAGAATCAATAATCAATCTGAAATAGCATCTCAATATCCATCGGATCCCCGCAAACACAACATGTATGATTACAAATAGATGATCTTGATCATGAACGGAGCTCACAAGATCTAGGTATGAAATCACAAAGGAGGAGAACCAGCCATCTAGCTACTACATGGATCCGTAGTCCAAGGATGAACTACTCACGCATCACACCGGAGGCTTGCATGGTGATGAAGAAGGCCTCTAGGGTGAATTCCCCTCTCCGGCAGGGTGCCGGGAAGAGCTTTAGATCCCTCCCAATCTAGGGATGGACATGACGGCGGCTACAGACTCTTTCGTGGATTTTTGATCGGGCCCTTAGGGTTTTCGTCCCGAGGGTAATATATAGGCGGAAGGAGAGGCCGAGGGGGTGCCGGGAGCGGCCACACCACCCCCTGGCGCGGGCCAGGCCTGGCCGCGCGGCCAGGTGGTGTGGTGGCTCCCTGGCCCTTCTCCATCTCGTATTCTGGCACTTGATCACTTCCGGAAAAATAGGCACTTTGGCTTTTGTCCCGTCCAATTCCGAGAATATTCATTTCGACTTTCCGAACCAAAACAAGTAGAAAGCAGGCACTGGCACTGTGGCTCTTGTTAATAGGTTAGTCCAAGAAATCATATGAAAAGTACTCCAAAGTTGGAACAAAACACAAGAAAGTGGATAAAACCAAGCATGGAACATCAAAAATTATAGATATATTTGCAATGTATCAACATCCCCACGCTTAACTCCTGCTCGTCCTCGAGTAGGTAAGTGATAAAAAGAAAGAATAATTTTTGAGGTGACATGCACCATCAAAGACTTTATCAAAGTATTTGCAAAACATTCAAAGCTGGGATCATAGTACTTCAATCATAACATGAAAGACAAAGTTCTAGCAATAAGCAAAGAAAATATGATGCAACATGAAAAGGCACAAACAAAAGATTCATGAATAACAATGCTTTGCAAGACGTTTGTTTGTTTCACATAAAGAAAACATAGCATCAAAGTATTCAGCTTGTCCCTCAATAGAGTAGCAAATATAAATGCATAAGACACCTTCAAAGTTAATAAGAGTGACTAGATACAATAGTTTAAAACAAGCAATATCAAAGTATGCATCAATCAACTAGTCTTGGGACAATGCACATAGAACTAAGAATGGCCACTATGCTCTCAAAGTAGGTGCAGAAAGATAGAAGGTGGAGACTCAATATAATGGTGGAAGAAAGGCCTTTTGTAAAAGGATGTAGGGATTCAAGTCTCATAAAGAGCTTCCAAAAATTATGGTACTTATAGCTTTCAGCTCTCATTGCCCCTATCATAAGCATCTTTAAGGTGATTAAGGTTAAAGTGACACAACTAAGAGGATATGCTTGACAAGTTATAAACCGAAATCTCATGCCCCTTGCTTACGAAGACCGGTCCTCATGCTACTCAATTTTAGTCACGAGTAAGCTCTTGTCATTGTAAGTACATGTGTATCATTAAGAACCGCCAACGGGGTACCCCTTGCACATGATACGGGAGCTTTCCCATAATCAAAATGACAAGGCAAGCAGACAATGAGCATCTCAGTGATCTTTTTATTTTCTATTTGCATAGGTTTTTATTGAGGATGCTTCATAGAGTGCTCATTATGGTGATGCTGCATGTTTCCACCATGATTAGGCATGGCTTAGGCTAGCGGCCCAGGCGTTTCTCTAACACACATACAAACTCCATGATCTTACAAGTTCCACTTTTATTTTACACTGTCGGGATCCGTAAGCAAAAGAACATGATATCAACGGGGTACAAACTACAAGTGCAATGTTGAAAGCATTCCCCATGAAACATGGTTCTGCTAATTTCAACTTATAAAGCGCAAGCATATACGCAACAAAGAAGGACCCAATGGTTCAAGTTTATTAGAGGCAATAAAGTAAAGTGTGCCATCAAGTTCGTGAGAGCTTTAATCACTAGTTTTCTCATAACAAGTTTAATTTGGAAGGTAAACAAAAGCATGAATATACTTGGAATAGCACAAGCTAGTAGGTAGGTATGGTGGACTCTTTGGAATAACTTGGTTTAGCTAGTTGGATGCATGAGTGGAACTCATACTTGGTTGTGGAGGCTAGCAAAAGACTGGGAGCGACAAACTAGGAGAGCAATAACGGACATAATCATGCAGAGCGACAAAACATCATTGATCAAAGCATAAAGTGATACTACAAGTTGAAAACTAAAGGATCATAAAGGCTATGGTGACTTGAGATAGTCATAACATGGTGTGAGCATGTGCCAAGTCAACCCAAATAAAGCATCAAAGGAGAATACCACTATACTATGCTTTAATATGCTAAAACAACGCATGATTCATCCAAGGCACATTAAGCAATCTCAATTGTTTATAACAAGTCATGCTACAACAAAGAATACTAAGAATAAAGCCAAAACAATATCAAGCATGGCATGACAAAGCATAGGCCACAGTCAAAAACAAGCTCTCTTTACCACTTAAGCATGAACTTTCCTACTCTTTTCCAAAACAAACCAAACTATTTGTAAACCAATGTATGAAAGAGGGGGTCCAACCAATTTATTCAGAAAACTAAGCAAACAAAAGCAAACGAAAAACCAAAGCGAAAACAAAAAAGAAGACGCTCCAAGATAAACACAACTGTGCATGAAACAATAAAAATGAAGTGTTTGGAAGAAATCTGGGGTTTTTATTGATGAAGAAGGGGATGCCTTGGGCATCCCCAAGCTTTGACGCTTGTACTTCTTAGATATTTCTTGGGGTGACACGCGTGGCATCCCCAAGCTTGAGCTTTAGTCCATCCTTCATCTCATTACTCATTCCTTCCATACACCTGAAATTTTTCCTTCACACAAAACTTCACACAATCTCATTAGCAACATTAGTGCACTTAAGATATATAAGTCTTAAGGTTCAGTTCTAACACCAAATAAACTTCCATTAGAACACTATCTACTGTAGCACTTACCTAAAAAATCTCAATTCCCCAAAACAACTCAAAAAGGAACCAACAAGAAGCAAATGCATAAAATGGCAGAAATCTGTCAAAACAGACCAGCAGGTAAAGAAGAATTTTTTCGAAGACCTTATGCTACTCAAATCAAAAAGTGTTGAACTAACGAAAGTTAGATAACAACCTGGGGCAGAAGCAAAAACAATTACAGCTCAATCCGACATACAGAGCTCTCTCACTAATTTTTACGGTGAAGCACAAAAATCTGTTTCGGGACAGCAACTTTCCCAATCATTACTTCTCTCTCATTAGAGGATACTCTTGGCACAAAAAGCAAATAAAAAGGATAAGGAGCGGTTATTACAGAGGTAATAACTTCCAAGACTCATCTAAAACTTTTGGTTTATCTCCCAATAAGTACTTTTCTTTAACGTCTTTAAGTTAGGCATAAGAAGCAAAGAAAGAATCAAGTGTTCTCAAATGAAGAAGCATTAAGATTAATACCAGAAATATTTTCAACAAGGCAAGGTATATCATCCAAATAAGTTCTAGAGGATCCTCTCTCAATGCTCTTAGGTTCACTATTCTCATCAAAAGGGTTTGCAGGAACAATCCAATCAAGATTCTTTTCTATGGCATCATGTATTGCTATTAGTTTAAAGGGTGTTTGTATCTTGGGTTCCTCCCCGTTAGGTTCGGTTTTGTTCATCTTTTCTCGTGTACCAACAACATCTACACATGAGCCTAGCATATTGAAACATTCAAAGACTTTCCTAGCTTCCTTGGCAACATCATAGAACTCCTTAAACAAAGTTTCTAAAATGAAATCCCTCTTTTTAGGATCCTCAATTTCTTTAAGCTTAAGAAACATTACTTGCATTAAGGGGTTGAGGTTAACAAACCTAGCTTCTAACATGTGAATTAAAGAAGCTGTAGCAATCTCATAGTTTGGAGCAAGTTCTACAAGGGATCTATCCTCAGTATCTTCATGCTTACTAACATGATTAAAGAATTCTTCAATGTTATCTTTCCCAATTATAGAACCACTACCAATTGAAAGGTCTTTCAGAGTGAATTTGGGGACCAACACGGTGAGCTAAGGAAGAGGTGACAACTAAAGGAGACTTAATTTTTTTGTGTTTTTGGTAAAGAAAGCAAACTAGTAAAACTAATTTTTTTGTGTTTTTTGAAGAACAAAACAAGCTAACAAAGCAAAAAGAAACTAAGCAAAACAAAAACAACAAAGTAAAGAGATTGGTTATGAGGGACTCCCCTTGTGAAGATGTCCTTGACTCCTCGGCAATGGCGCCAGAAAATCGCTTGATGGCTTAATGCACGGTGCCCAGAAAATTGCTTGTTGGCGGTGTTGATGTAGAGATCGTTGGGAACCCCAAGAGGAAGGTATGATGAGCATAGCAGCAAGTTTCCCTCAGTTATGAAACCAAGGTTTAATCAAACCAGTAGGAGCAAGGAAACACCTCAAAGGTGTTACTAGCTGAGCCTTGGCAGGGTGCACTACCGGTGCTAGTAGCAACGTGGAGACCTGCACAACACAACCACAGAACTTTGTCCCCAACTTGCGATGAGGTTGTCAATCTCACCGTGTTTTGCGGAAAACAAAGGATTAAATGTATCGAATGGAAAGAAGTAAAAGTTTGCAGAAAGTAAACACAAAGCAGTAAACAATTTATAGATTGTATGTAAAATACAAAGGACCGGGATCCATAGTTCACTAGAGGTGGCTCTCCTTAGATAGATAACATGTTGGGTGAACAAATTACAGCGGGGCAATTGACAAACACTGAGAAAGCAATACATGCATATACTAATCATCTTGACTCCTTTGAGACTTGATTGGGCATTACAACATTATACATAGACCGCCATCCAACTTCATCTATGACTAATAATCCACCTTCAGGTTATCATCCGAACCCCCTCTAGTATTAAGTTGCAAGCAACAGATTATTGCTTTATTTAATGCGTGTAAAGTAAACAATACGATTGTTCTATGAACAAAGGATTGTTGTTTTCCCTAGTAGCAACAGCACATCTAGTACCTTCGAGATTTCGTCACTTCCCAGTTACACAGAGGCATGAACCCACTATCGAGCATAAATACTAACTCTTGGAGTTGCTAGCATCTACTTGGCCAAGATAGCTACTAACAACAGAAAGCATGCAAGATCACAAATAACAAAGACATGATAGAATCAATAATCAATCTGAAATAGCATCTCAATATCCATCGGATCCCCGCGAACACAACATGTATGATTACAAATAGATGATCTTGATCATGAACGGAGCTCACAAGATCTAGATATGAAAGCACAAAGGAGGAGAACCAGCCATATAGCTACTACATGGATCCGTAGTCCAAGGATGAACTACTCACGCATCACACCGGAGGCTTGCATGGTGATGAAGAAGGCCTCCAGGGTGAATTCCCCTCTCCGGCAGGGTGCCGGGAAGAGCTTCAGATCCCTCCCGATCTAGGGATGGAGATGACGGCGGCTACAGACTCTTTCATGGATTTTTGATCGGGCCCTTAGGGTTTTCGTCCCGAGGGCAATATATAGGCGGAAGGAGAGGCCGATGGGTGCCGGCATAGGCCACCTCGGCATAGGCTGCCTGCCAGGTGGTGTGGTGGCCTGGCCCTTCTCCGTCTCGATTCGCACTTGATCACTTCCGAAAAATAGGCACTTTGGCTTTTGTCCCGTCCAATTCGAGAATATTCATTTTCGACTTTCTGAACCAAAACAGCAAAAACAGGTACCGGCACTGTGGCTCTTGTTAATAGGTTAGTCCAAGAAATCATATGAAAAGTACTTCAAAGTTGGAACAAAACACAAGAAAGTGGATAAAACCAAGCATGGAACATCAAAAATTATAGATACATTTGCAATGTATCAGCTAACGAAAGCAAATTTGACCCAAGATGACCACCCGGTTTGACCTGAAAAGCTAGGGTTCCAAGTTCAATGAAACCATGGCTCCTCGTCCTTATTATGTGATTTCTGTCGAAACATGTACTGTCAACAAAAAAAGGGAACATAATACCTCAGGAAAATGAATAACGGGTATAGCCTCGTTGGATGATCATAAAAAATGTCAGTAATAAAAAAGTTTTGAGTAAAAATGGCGGGCATGGATGTTTAGTATAACAAGCAAAACCAAAAAAACAAGCATGAATGATATAAAATGCCTAATCTAGTTAACATAAAATTCAAGTGAGCATAATAGTTAATAGAGTATGCTAGTGAACAAAAAATGCCAGTGAGCATAATATTTAATAGAGGACCAAAAAACAAATGACATGCATGGGTTAAAGAAAATGCCATTACTTGGTAAAATAAAAATCCATGTAAAATTTAGATGTCAAATAATAAAGAATGCAAATATTGTTGCTACTTTAAAAATCAGGTACCACAAAATTAAAAGAACATAAAAAAGATGTACGTCACAAAAGCTACATATAAAAAAATGCCATGGATGGTTACAAAAACAACCAGGACCACAAGGGAAATAATGCCATGGATAGATAGTAAAAAACTTAAATTTCAAATAAGATAGTATAAGAAAAATTTCACGCATGGAAAATGTTTACTGCATAATGACGGGTAAAGAGACAATGGAATAGAGAAATTCGTACTCTTTGATCTTCTTCACATGATCGCCACGTTCCCTAGCAGATCCATATCTTTTCAGCAAGTTGTAAAACTAATATTCCTACTTGGAGCTATAATAATACACTAGGGGCCATACTTCTGGACCTTTGGCTTAACTATCCTAGCAGGGCGAACATTGGCTACAAGTGTTTTACTTTTTACACCAAACTTTGGACTTGAAATAGCTACGGTTATATCAGCTGGTGTAACTCCTTCAGATTCTACAGTATTGACAACAGATAAAAGAATTATTAGGTATAGTAGAAGAAGACATAGAAATGTAATGAAGCAACAACCAAACATGAAGAAAAGTTGCCACCATATATATATTATAAACACCAGCCCAAGTACAATAGAGCTACCATGCAAAAAAAAGTTATGATACAAAAAGCAACCAAAAAATGAATTAAAATTAAAAAAAGAAAACATGAGATGGACACCTGAAGATATCAGGATTGTATCATTGTCAACAACATTCAACTTTTCATCTATACTTATGGAGGCACTTGGGGTCCTCTTGCGACTCTGAATCAAAAGGAAAATTGAAAAAGCCACCAAGGGTTAACAAAAAATGCAAGCCAGGATGAACAAAAATTGCCAAACTAGAATCCTGATATCTAATAAGGACATTACGTGTCAAAAGGAAAAAAGATGCATACCTGAATCTAACAGAATAGATTCGGCATTCACAATGGCATCTCCAGGGACAGGCAAAGCAATGGAAACCTCAGGCACTTGATCAGCTGGACGGTTTGACTCCAATGGAGCCACCAAATCATTAGCAGGTGGAGACGTAGATGTCATGCCAAGACTAAAAATCGGAGGGGGAAAGTTCAACAGATGCTTCTCAATTAGCTCCCTCCTTATTTTCATCATGGTGACAGGGGATTGTGGTAACGGTCCACCGGGAGATTTTCCATATGATGGTGCACCGTCTTCCGAACCAGGACAGAAAATATCCAACAAGCGCGATCGAGCCAAGGAATCTGCCAGCTATTTGCCCATTGATCTAGTAACAGGTGAAGAACTTGGTGGCACTACAGGTGAACCACCATCAACATTGCCGACAGTGGCGGTTAGCGGGGCAGTAACTGGTGCTTCAAAGCCAGATGGTTTGTCATTAGAACCCTTGGGACAGTCAGCATCAACATGGGCAGTACTAGACGTCTCTTTGACTATGGAGCTAACACGTTTGTTCACAAGAGTTGTTGCACGACCTTTGCCAAGCTTAAGAGAAACCTTGGTTCTCACAGCATCTTTGCTAGATGTAGCTGGACCATGACACGTCGCATTCTCGATATTTGCAGATACATCAGCAGATGGAACATCAACACCAGTAGGTCCAGGATCAGCAACAGTGGCATCACCGGGAGTGGACACAAGGTCAGATGAGGGGACAACTGTAGGATCAGAGCCAGTAGCTGCAGCATCCGTGACAGTAGGAGCAAGATCAGCGATAGTATCACCACCAACTAAGGACACCGGGTCAGAGACAGAGCCAACAACGAGCATAACAGGATCAAAAAAATTCAGCATGACAAGACCCTCTATAGCATAAGGGGTTGTTTCTTTCGCAACACCGGCATCACCTGATGGAGGAGCATCGATGGTTGATGGGACAGCCTTGTCAGATCCAATAGGAGGGACAGTCGCTAAAACAACCGGGGCGGAATTGACACCATCCCTACTCCTGACTACGCCCCCTTCTTCTTGACCCCCCTTCTTTCACGCTTGTACTGCTTAACAACAATGGCAGGGTTGGAAGGATCTCTGAAAAAAAGAAGTCACAATAAACAACAACTGAATGAAAAATCCCATAAAAAAATAGCATAAAATGCCATACAAAAGAAAGAAGTAAGCTGGTATAGACTTAACGCGCTGCCTCTTGTGTGCAGCTAGAGGGGGATCCATGAAATCGTCATCCGAATCATCAGGACCGGGACACTTGTTAAGCCGAGGAGAGCAACGAGAAGCCGTCGCACCTTTAGGGTCCAACGCTCTACAACAAACAAACACGAGGTAAAAAATTATATTACAACAATGAAACACATATAACAAACGGATTGAAAATAACTTCACAATGCTAAATATGAGAATCAAAACAGTGTTCTACAATGAAAATGCCAAGGAAGAGCAACACAAAATGCCATGCATGGATAACAGATATAGCCATGTAAGAAACAAATAAAATTGTAAATCTGCATACTAGGATGAACAATGCCATGATTTTTTTAATAAAATGCCATGCATACAAAACTAAAAGAGCCATAAAGTAATACATAGAAGGAGAAATTAGTATATTAAAAGAAAAGAAAAATGCCATATAAGAACAGAATAACAAGCAATGAAATGAAACACACAATTAAATTAAGATAAAAAAACCATGCGGTAAACAAACTAAAAAAGATATCAAAGCTAGCAGCGCAACACGAAAAAAGGGATAATGTACGTCTTCTTTGCCCGCGGTGGTACTGGAATACACTCAATTGTTTGAGCTTGTTCTGCTGGCGCCTTCCCACGTGGAGACCTTCGCACCTTAGCAGGAGCATCTGCGTTCTTTACTGCCTTTTTAATTTCTGTAGGTTTAGGCTTCGTGCTGTTTCTCAGAGGCATCTTAGCAGCGGTGCGGGGTGGGCTACAAAAAACAGTAGCAATATGAGAGAACTTGGAAAAAAAGATAATGATGATGCACATAAAACTGAAATTAGATGCATGAGCCATATTAACAAAATAGTGCAGGTTTAATCAAAGCAACTAAGAAAAAAAGGAAAATGCCATGCATAAATAGCTAAAAATGACAAGGCTAAATATGAAAACTTGCCAGGCAAAAATTATATAGCATACCTGCTACCATCATCATCGGGTTTGGACCCCGCTGGTGCAGTCTTAATATTCAGCTCATCGGTGACAATGCTTTTGATAACATTGCTCTTCACTCCCTGTCTAACAACGTTCGGCTTCTTACGAGGCACAAGTTCGTACTGATCAGCATCTACATCGTCATTTTTGGTTTCATTGTCTTCGTTCGCAGTAGCATTTTCGTGGTCTAGATTAGAAGGATTATCGCCTTCATTCTCAGGAACATCCCACCGGGTCCCTTCATCTTCAAAGACATCATCCATCTCTTCGATCCGGACGCCTTGGTCGGGGTCACGCCCCATGTACCTCCCACGTGTAATATGGGAACGGGTTGGAGCCCCATTAGTGAAACGGAAGAACTGCTGCGACAGAGTTTCGTTGTCGGCTGCGGTCATTCCAGTCAATGATTGCACAAGGGCGCCAAGGAGAAAGGTCATTCCAGAAAGAAACCGGCCCAACACCTGCTCAACATTAGCACGGATCTAAAAAAACCAAGCAGAAAAAAATGAAAACCAAGTGTGAGCACTAAAGATATACATAGATATGATGCAAAACACCAGAAATAATGGTTAAAAGAAATCTAGGATAATACTACGTACAGCAGGATCACAAGAAGACGGGAAATTCACATCCATCCACTTATTGAACCCTTCAATACCACCAAAATAACTATAGTTCACTGCACACTCACTTACTAACTGCGAAAAAAGAATATAACATCTTAAAAATCCATTATAACATGAGCAGCCAAGCATACCAGATAGTAATAATACACAACCAGAACAATGGATAGGAAAGATACAAAAACAAAAAATGCTAGTCTGAACAATATAAAAGTGCCATACATAATTAGCATAAAATGCCACACATATAAGAATTAATCTATGGGTGAAAGGAGAATCATAAAGTTGCCAGTATATCAAGTCTAAAAATGTCGTGAGAACGTAATTAAACATGCACAAAGCAATGAACAACTCATACCTCAAGTCTGCCATATTCTTTACCATCTTTACCATCCTCCTTCAAGTCAGCTGCCAAAACCGTGTCAACCATCGAATTTGTCCAAGCTTCACAAGCAAACTTTTCCCGTGGGATTTCCAAATTAAAACTATCAAGGCACACATGGTCAAGGTAACTTAGCTGCAAAATAAAGAATGACAAGATGTTAGTAGTATAAATGCATTACCAACATCAAAAACAAATCGATAAAGGGGCATATGAAAAAATTGCACTTACAAAAGCACATGAATACAAAAGGTTAACGAGGAAAGTGCATGCATATCATGAGATGCAAATGGCTGCCCTTGTTGTACTTCCTACACACAAGTGCATCATGCAACTTGTCAGCAACTAGCTTGCAAAAGTTCATGATACGGGCTTCTTTATACCTAGCCTGCAATAACAACATAAAAATGTTATGGATGTTACTCACAAAATGCCAGGCACAACTGAAGTAAAAAATAGAAAAAAATATGCAAAATTAAAGAAATGGAAATATCATGATAGGGTAAACCCAGTTGCTAGCTCTGTATGACGTCGTCGGGGCTAAGACAGCACATACAAGGTACATGAGGTAAATCATCTTAAACCGAGGCCTGTGGGTCTTCATATTAGAGAGCATTTCCCAAAGATCTTGAACCTTGGATTGGTGACCATTATGATCAGGAAACAGCCAAACAAATAATTTTGACTGAATTTTCTGGTCAATGCCACAAGGAACTGGGATGTCTCCTTTAAGTACTCCCAATATGGAAAACACCAAACCCACATCTAGCTTTATCCTACCACCTCCCGGGATAACCAAAGTTCGAGTAACAGGATCATACCGATGGCCAAGCCAAAGGCATAAGTTATTGTCCAGATTAGGACATGTGATGTGGTTCATGGATCAGAACCCCATCTTTTCAATTTCTCCAAACTGCTCTGGAGTGAACTTGTCATACAGAAGAACCAGCGAAGCCGGGGATGCCCGATTCCGCTTCTTATCCTGAAAACCAGTGAAGTATGGCAAAAATTATGGTTTGCAAGTTATAAAACTAGGAAAAACAGAAAATGCAGTACAAATACATTAGCATAAAGGCTTAACATTAAAATAATGCAATGGTTTACAAACCAAAAATGCCACATGATGAACTATATGATGTAAGAGAATCAGATGGGATGAAAAACATGAAAATGCCACATTATGTAGACATAAAATGCCATATATTGTACATAAAAAATACAAGAACCAAATCCATAGATCATTATGAATGAGATTACAAGAGGTGATGGATGCATCAACATTTCATAATGACAAAAAAGGGGTTACATGTACAAAAAATAACACAAAGAAGTATACCACACAAATTACACGATATATAATAGATAAACAACACAACGAAGGAGAAAGTTTCCAGTGTCATTTATCAAAAAATACCATAGCAGGTACACATAAAAAACAGATGACATAAACAAGATGTGTCGTGGTGGTGTCACGGCAGATGCCATGGATAGGCTAAAGGTGGGGACTAGTTGCACTAGAGGAATCTAGGGAGGGATAGTGTGGTGATTCCACACACAGAAGTTTTATATTCGATTCACCTTCACAGATTACAAGTGCTCCTCGAGCTGTATTGGAGAGAGGAGGAAGAATAAACTCTCTTACTCTCACCGCTAGCTAGCCCTCAGGAACCAAGTAAAATCTAGCCAATAGATATCAACCAGTCAAAGACCAACCCGTTATACAGAGGCCCTAGCCCTCCTTATATAGGGGTGGCTAGGTCGCCACTTAAGGCATACGTGGACGCATATTCTAGGGAATATGCCTCCTCCCAAAATAGTAAGCCGACCAGGTCGCTTTTCCCCGCGTCACCCATGCAGAGGCTACTTGAGCCTCTGCGACGCCTGCGTCAGCCAAATTAGTGTCGTCACCTCTATCGGCCACGCCTCAGTGGTCCTGCCTCTGTCCGCTTCGCTCATGCCGTGCATACCGGGGTTACTTTTGATCAGCGAGATACCTTCCTTCTCCTAGAAGCTTGACATGACCCGGATCATAGTTGATCGGGCCACACCTGTTCCTGCATACAAGCTAGATTCATCCATCCAACTTACGTCTTAAGTCGGTTGAGACCCAGTTAGGTGGACATCCCCTGGTCCGGGTTACCCCGAGATTCGGCCTGCCTTGAGGTGACTCGGCCAGCATTCGCTTTGACCTTGCCGTACCTCGGATAACTCGGCCTTTATACCCCGGTGTGACCCTATCCGGGGGTATCCCCCAACATTAGTCCCCGAAGCTGGTGCGGTCTTAGTTGCCTTAGCCGCTAAGGCCACAGCAGGTTCAATTTCACCATGTATTGAGTTTCATTTCTGAGTTATCTCCTCATCTCGGATTCCATGGGTTTACTTTCCCTTAGCACATTCCAAGTTTTCACTTGCTGGCCGGGTTACCACAATCTCATCTGGGTCATTCTTCCTTCTCTCGTACGCTTCCCCATGTGGAGGCTAATCATTAGGTTGCCTCGTTTTAAGGGCCAGCAACAGTAACCGTCGCAGTTATTGTCAAGAGTTACTGTGCGCACGTCACGTCACGCCTGCCTCCTCGTTAACTACATCAATGCGTCGCATCATGGGATCCGCTGCGCCCTGTGGCCTTCCGTGTGGCTTGATGCTGATTGGTCAATCTGGTTTGCACACGGCCACACGATGTGGCCCGCCCGCAAACGCGATCCCACTACCTCACTGAGGGAGCGGTTAAATAGGGTAGGGGTGCACCCCTTGGGTCCTTTCCCCATTTCCGCGCCCCTCTGCCCTTTCTTCTTCCTCGTCTTATCCCGCGACAGCGCCGCCGCCACCGCGTCTGAGTAGCAGCGCCGCCGCCGTACTGCTTCCACACGCATCTACATCTCCGCCGCTGCTGCGCACCTCCTCTGCCACGGGTCGCTGTCAGTCTAGGCCGCTGCCCCCCACCGCCTCTAGCGCCAGTGAGGGCAGCGAACTCGAGATGACTGAGGAGGAGCTCGCCGTCGTCGAGTAGGAGATGGAGGAAGACGCTGCAACGACGGACCGCGATGCGTGGGTTGGATCCTGGGTCTGCCAGGATGACCTGGATTGGCTCTACCACACCAGGCGCATCCCCACAGGCGTCACTGCACGCCTCGCCTCCGCCGAACTTGCCCCCTCACCCAATCTGGGTGAGTATGTGGTGTTCCTGTCACATTTCTAGCGGGGATTCGGTTTGCCCGTTAGCGATTTTTTCCATGACTGGTTGAATACCTACGAATTCCAGCCGCACCACCTTCCTGCCAATGCCATCACATCCCTCTCTACTTTCGCCTCCACGATCGAAGGCTATGCCGGATTATGGCCCACAAAGGAGCTATGGATCCGGTTCTTTGGCCTTCGTCGGAACGTAATTCCGAATGTTGATCTAGAGCCGGAGAACAAACAACTTACGCAGTTCGGTGCTGCGTCCATTTCTCCCCGGAGGTTCTCCGTCTTTCCCCGGGTTACCGGGCTGGACTCCTCCAAGGGATGGGCCCGAACTTTCTTTTATGTTCGGAACGACGGTACCGAAGACCTGATCCGGCTTCGCCCCTATGCTCCGGGTCCTCCTAACCCGGAGTTGTGGGACGTTATCCCGAAGAAGCCCACAGTCCTGGCCAACCAGGTCAACAAAAGGTTCGCGGAGCTGAAGGAGATCGGGTTGCGCAACAAGGATGCCATGATCACATTCGTCCGCAACCAGATCTCCCCTCTCCAGAAACACACTCATAAAGTGTGCCATATGAGCTGGGGCCACGACCCCAACCGGACCTCGTCTTTCGAGTTGAGCAACACAGAGATCTATCGTCGGGTCAAGGCCCTCTTCACCGCCCACAAGGACTTCTCCTCTGAGTGGACGTGGGGAATTGAGCACTATTGTCGAGATAGGCTTCCTCCCGTGGTAAGCTTCATGCCACAAACTTTCTCTGAATTAATCCTTATGTCGGTCGCTATTGTATTTTTAACTCTGTCGTCTTTTCTCTCCCTTAGCAATTCCTTCAGCAAACTATCGAGGATGGCACCGATCCCACCCTCAAATGTGCGCCTGACCGGGAGACCTTGGACGAGGAAGAACCGGATCAGGAGATGTTCCTCCCAATGGCCGACGCGACCAAGCGACCCACCGGTAAAATCTCTTCCATTAGAGATTGGCCCGACGATGAAGATGACTCGGATGTTGAGGTGATGGAAGCATTTGACATTGTCCCCCTTTCTTATGCTTTTCCGGCATCAGCTAACCCCGGTGGGCAGATCCATGAGGACCCTCCCCTTGCCGTGGGTGATCCTGTTCCGGTTGCGCCGAAGAAGAAAAGGGAAGCCGCATCCACTTCTTCCTCCGGACCTTCTCAGCCAACCAAAAGGCGAAAGAAGTCCGGGGACAAAACTGCCTCCAAGCCCGCAACCAAGGCCCCAGTACGAAGAGCTCGGAAGCCCAAGGAGCCCTTGACCTCGGATGAGTAAGCCTCTTTTCCCTCTGCCATTTACTTGCTCTTCTATTGTTATAGTTTCTCATCTGACACTGTTTGATTCGGCAGGGCCGTGGTGGAGGTCCCACAGAGTGGATCCGACATTGCCTCCCTGCTCCGACACAACCCTTCTCCCCCTCGCGGCGACGATTCACGCCCGCTGAGCCGAATCCCGGAGGGTTCAGCGGCTGCTCCGGGTTCCAGCTCACCTCGTCAAGAGGAGGGCAACTTTGGAGTGGGGGAGACTGGCTCTGCCGAGGCAACGGCCACCACCACTTCGGCTCCGCCGCAACCAGCTACCACCGAGGTTGCCTCAGCACCTCCACCGAAGAAGAAACCAGCACCAACACCAGCATCAACCCCAGCACCAACTCCAGCACCAGCAGCAAAAGCAACAGCAGCAGCGCCAATCCCCTCCGCCTCATCCGAGTCATCTCAGTCTCGGTGAGAAAGTACCCAGGCAGCTCCCAAGGGTAAATCTGCTGCAACCACTTCCTCCTCTTAGCACCCCAAGGGCAAAAAGTCCCCTGACGCCACCAGGGCAGCGTCCGTCGAGGCTGGACAGCGCACTCTCGCATCCATGCTTTCCAAGAAGCCTCCAGCACCGAAAGACACCCCTGTCGAGCCAGCTGATGCGCAACAACTTGTTTTGCACACCAGCCTGGCCCTTGCCCTAGTTGAGAGGAGGGAGGCGGATGCGAAGGGTTTAGTGGCGCCCCACATGCTCAGTGGCGAACGATATCCTCCGACCTTGATCGAGTTCATGAACAACTAGAACAAGGCGGAGTTCGTCCACAACGATGATCTCCCGAAGAAGTTCGGTCCCGCCGAGTTTTCTGCTCAAATGAACACAGCCGCTAAGGCGATTAACCTTGCGGGTCGGATGATGGAGGTACGTTACTTCACCTTTTCCTTAGCATGCTGTAGATATTAGTGATATAACCATTAGTCCCCGAGCCTCCAGGGGAGTAACTTGTTACTCGGTCGGATGCTCCTTAGAAAACTAACGTAGCTCCTTGATAACTTCAAATATGCACACACCTAGAGCCGGGTTAAGTTCCACTTGGCCCGGATCTTATACACTTCGAATATGCACACACCTAGAGACGGGTTAGGTTCCACTTGACCCGAATTTTGTACACTTCGAATATCCACACACCTAGAGCCGAGTTAAGTTCCACTTGGCCTGGATTTTGTACACTTCGAATATGCACAAGGCTTAAGTTATATTTTTGTACTCTTTTTAGGTGACCACCAACCGCCGGAGCGCTGAGTTTCAGCGTCTCCTGGACACTCACAAAATGCTACTCGCAAAGCATAATGCATTTCTCGCTGAGCACGAGAAAAGGGGTAAGTTCTCTTCTTGACATTTTTCTGTTTTCCTTTATCTTTTTCTGCTGAACTAACCCATCATTTGGTTTTCGCAGCTGGGGTGGAAGCTGAGAATACCATAATGAGGAAGAAGCTTGACCAGATCAAGGGTAAGTTACTTTTGTGCGACCTTGCTCTGCTTTCTATCTCCTTTTCTCCTTGGCTCGGCAAACATTCATACCTCGGCTTTGCCGGGTTAACAAACTATTTCAGTATCGCTGGAAGATAGTGTGCCCGTGCCTGATATGATGCTGCATTTTCTCGAACAAGCAGGGCAACATCAGGCCGAGCTCAAAAAGAAAGACGATGAGCTTGCCCTCCTCTGAACCAAGGATGATGAGATTGCCAAGCTCAAAGCAGAGATGAAGAAATTGAAAGCGTAGCACCAATCCGAGCTTCAAAAGGCTGGCCAAGACTTCACCGAGGAGCGCGAGCGCCTCAACCTCCAAATTGCCAAGGACCGAGAACTTCTCCAGGAGGCTGACGTCAAGCTTGAGTCGGTGAACACTGAACTTGTGCAGCTTCGCAAAAGACGTGATGACTGTACCAGGGAGTGGACTCGGATCCACAGCCATATTTTACGTAAGTTCCTTTCCCTTATCTGGCATATTTCTCCGGGTTACTTCACATGTGTTTTCTTTACCTGCTTCTCTTATCCCGTTGCAGGCAAATTTCCAGAGGGCACTGCCATTGCAAGCGCCGCTGTTGCTAATTTCCGCCGAGAGAGGGGTAATCCCGTTGCTCCTGACGCTAAAGAGATTCCCTATGACATGGAGGACCTGTTGGTGAGCCTGTCATCTCGCCTGGAAATCATCAAGAACTATGGCAAGGATATCCTTGACGTTGCAGTCCGAATCTTCAACACGTTTTGGCCTGCAGAAGACACTCCGGAGAGAACCGCAGTTCTTGTTGAAAAGTTGATGGAATGCGAGACCCAGCTCGACCTTTGGAGGGAATCCGCTGGACGCGCCGCTGCTGAGACCGTTCTCCACTACGTACTTACGTGGTATGAGAAGATCGACCTCAACCTCTTAGCGTGCATGCACACCGGATCCAAATGGACCAGTGACCCGGAGTGGGTAGCTCGGCGCAAGGCTTGCGCCCATAGCCTCATCGAGTATGCTCCTATTCATGAATGGACTGAGGGACCGAGCTTCCTGGAAGCCACCGGTGACAAAAACGCTGAAAACATTGAAGATGGCTCCGATGAGGACGAAGAGGGCGATGCCTCGGACATTGAAGACAACGAAGATGACGCCGAACTTCCTCCTCCTGCTTTTCCTTAAGTGAAAAAAACTTTAAAGTTTATCAGATCCCCGGTATGCCGGGTGGAATTGTATCCAGTACACATGTGATATTTTGCTAGTAAGTTTTTATGCCGGATTAACTTGGGCGTAGTCCCTGAGTTTCATTTTCTTGTTCGTCCAATCTTCTGGCTCGGCTCGTGTCTACCTTGATTCGGTTTTACGACTTACAAATCCGAGCTTCAAAAATTGTCTTAACAATACTTGGAAACTTTTAGGCTTAGCTCAAAATAATTCAGCATAATAATTTGAAAGTAAACACAAGGTTAGTCCGAAAAACCAATGTCGGCTCGATTAAGTTCTTTTCCTTAGTCGTTTTTCATGTGCTACGCAATTCCAAACTTGTTATCTTGCTTGCCATGAAGCCAATTCTTGTTGGACAGCAGCAAGTCGAAGAGTTGGGTTTTTTGTGCTCACACACTACTAATCCGAGTTAAGTAGAACAACTTACTCCATCTGACGTATAAATAATAAAAGACAACAAATATTATTAAGGCAGTCCCCGAGTTACTGCTCGAGGTGCCAACATTTCATTGATAAGCTCATTGCCGACATACATACCGACATATGAGAAGATTCGGATATATACACTTCTCTGCTAAGTGTAGAAAGGACGAAGTAGAGCTACATTCCATGGACGCTCAGATTCCTCACCGGACCTGCCCGCCTTGTTCTTTTCCTGTGGCTTTGCATCGATAAGATAATAAGAATCATTGTGCAGTGCTTTGCTCACAATGAATGGCCCTTCCCATGGGGGGGATAACTTATGCATGCCAGCAGTACGTTGTACCAAGCGGAGTACCAGGTCGCCTTCCCGTAAAACTCGGGGGCTTACTTTCTGGCTATGATAGTGTCGGAGATTTTGCTGATATATGGCGGATCTGGACAATGCCAATTCTCTCGCTTCTTTCAACAGATCCACATCATTTTGCCGGGCTTCTTGCACTTCGGCTTTTGTGTATTGGGTGACCCTAGGAGAATCATGCTCTATGTCGGCTGGTAATACAGCTTCTGCCCCATATAGCAGAAAAAATGGCGTATAGCCTGTTGATCGATTCGGAGTTGTTCTTAAACTCCACAGTACCACTGTTAGTTCTTCTATCCAGCACCCCGCTGATCTTTGCAGCGGCTCAATGAGGCAGGGTTTTATCCCGGACAGTACTAATCCGTTGGATCTTTCCACTTGTCCGTTCGATGCAGGATGAGCTACCGAGGCAACGTCCAGCCAGATCTTCTTATCCCGGTAGAATCGCGCAAATGCTCCTTCAGCAAAATTTATGCCATTATCAGTTATGATACTGTGAGGATAACCGTATCTCAAGATGATGTCTTTGAGAAATATCACGGCCGTAGCTCCATCACATTTTCTTATTGGCTTCACTTCGATCCATTTTGTAAACTTATCCACCATGACCAAAATGTGAGTCATATTCCCCCTTGCTGGTTTGAACGGGCCAACCATATCGAAACACCATACGGCCAATGGCCATGTGATCGGCATTGTCTTGAGTTCCTACATTGGCATATGTGTCTTGGTAGCATACCTCTGACAACCATTGCATTTTCTCACCAGGTCTTCTGCTTGTTCTAAGGCACTTGGCCAGTAGAATCCATGTCGGAAAGCTTTTGCCACCAAGGCTCAGAGAGGCATGATGCCCGCACTCCCCTTGATGTATATCTCAGAGGATGTCAAGCCCTTCTTCCGGGTCAACACATCGCTGGAGGACATTGGTCACACTCCTTTTGTATAGCTCGGAATTGATGATCGTGTATGCCTTTGCTCTTCTCTGAGTTTGCCTGGATAGCACCTCCTCAGTGGGTAAAGTTCCATCTTTCAGGAATTGAAATGTAGGCAGTGCCCAAGCTGGTATTGCTCGCACAGGGAACACATCCTCATCAATTTCCATCTGATCCACCGGCATAACTTCAACCGGATCACGCTAAGCAGTCCCCGGGTCCTGCGAGGCAGTCCCCAGGTTCGCTGAGGCAGTCCTCGAGTTTGCTGAGGCAATCCCCAGGTCTCGCGCACCACCTCCCATGTCAATGTCCATGGGCACAGCTTCAGACTCCGGATCCTCCGGGACGTAGATTGAGTCGGTTTCTAGGGACGGTCTGATAGATGGTTTTCTGAGGTGCTGTAATGCTACACCCGGTGGGATTGCTTGTCGGGTTGATCCGAGCTTCGACAATACATCGGCAGCCTCATTCTCCACCCGGGGTACATGGAGAAATTCGCATCCCTCAAAGTAACCAGATATTTTCTGCACATGGAATCTGTATAATGCCATGTTTGGATCAAGAGCGTCCCACAGCCCCGACAGTTGCTGAACTACCAAATCCGAGTCGCCAAAGCATTGGATCTGACGTATCCCAATTTCTTTTGCCACTTTGAGCCCATGCACAAGTGCTTCATATTCAGCGACATTGTTCGACGCTGCGAAATGGATCTGTAGCACATACTTCAACTGGTCATTCTTTGGCGAGGTAAGCACAACTCCGGCGCCTAACCCGGTTTTTGTTTTTGACCCGTCAAAGTGCATCCTCCAGTAGTTCGAATCTGGTAGCGGTGGTTCATGTTGTACCTCGGCCCAGTCCACAAAAAAGTCGGCCACAGCCTGAGACTTGATTGCTTCTCTTCTGTCATATTGTGGCGCATAGGGAGCTAGTTCAATTGCCCATTTTGCAATCCTGCCACTTGCATCTTTGTTACTCATTATCTCGGATATGGGAGCTTCACATATTACTTTGATGGGGTGCTCTTCAAAATAATGTTTTAGCTTCTTTGCCGACATATACACACCATACGCCACTTTCTGATAGTGCGGATAATTTTGCTTTGATGCTGACAATACCTCGCTTAGATAATACACTAGCCTTTGCACTGACTTACCCTCTTCATCGCGCTCTACCACAATTACTGCACTTACAACTCGGTTGGTTGCGGCTATATAGAGCAACATTGGCTCCTTTGATAGTGGGGAGGATAACACCGGTGCAGTGGCTAACATTTTCTTTAATTGTATAAAGGCTTCATTGGCCTGCGGCATCCAAATGAACTTGTCCGACTTTTTCATGAGTTGATACAGAGGCAATGCCTTTTCTCCCAACCGACATACAAACCGACATAACGATGCCAGGCAACCAGTGAACTTCTGGACATCGTTAAGACACTTCGGTAGTTCCATTCGTTCAATGGCCCAGATTTTAGTTGGATTAACTTCGATACCTCGGCTGGATACAAGAAATCCGAGTAATTTTCTAGCCAGGACACCGAAGGTACATTTTTCCGGGTTAAGCTTCATCTGGAACCTTCTTAGGTTCGCGAATGTCTGCCTGATATCGTCAAGGAGCGTTTTGCTTTCCATGGTCTTGATAACTACATCATCCACATACACCTGTACATTTTGACCAATTTGGTCGTGCAAACATTTCTACATACATCTTTGGTACGTTGCCCCTGCATTACGTAAACCAAACGGCATGGTGCGATAGCAATAAGCCCCATACAGGGTGATAAACGCAGTATTTATTTGATCATCTGGATTCAGAGGTATCTGATGGAAACCAGAATATGCATCAATGAATGACAACAGTTCACATCCAGCAGTTGAGTCTATGACCTGATCTATCCTTGGCAGTGGAAATGGATCTTTTGGACACGCCTTGTTCAGGTTCGTGTAATCGATACACATACGCCAAACCACTGCCACATTCAGATCATCCTTCTTCTTCTCCACCAGCACCGGATTAGATAGCCAATCCGGGTAAAGAACTTCCATGATAAATCCTGCTGCTAGTAACCGAGCTATCTCATCTCCAATGACTTTTCTCCTATCCTCGGCGAAGCGGCGGAGAGGTTGCTTCACCGGCCTTGCTCCGGGTCTCACGTTCAAAGAGTGCTCGGCCAACTCCCTCGGAACACCTTGCAAGTCCTTTGTGGACCAAGCAAAAATATCTCGATTCTCACGGAGGAAGTTGACGAGCTCGCTTTCCTATTTATCATTTAACCCGACACCAATTGTTACGGTGCGCTCTAGGAACATATCATCAACATGCACTTTCTTGGTATCCTTTGTGGCTTGGAACAAAACGCTACCATGCGGATTACTCAACGCCGGCATATATTGCTGCGCGAACTGAGCCAACGCTGCCACCTCTTGGATTTTTCTTTTCTCTTGCGCAATCACGAGTGACTCGGCTAGGTTAGACCCGACTGACGCACACTCAATGGAACGTCGGAAATCTCCAGCAATGGTAATCACTCCATTTGGCCCGGGCAACTTCATCTTCAGATAACTGATGTGGCAGCTTGCCATGAACTTGTTCAGTGCTGGTCTTCCGAGTAACGCGTGATACACACTTTCTAAGTTCACCACTTCAAACTCCAAATTCTCAGTTTGGCAATTATCTCTCGTACCGAACAATACGTCAACCCGGACCTTGCCTATGGGCTCACAAGAGATGCCTGGCACAATGCCATGGAAAGTTGTCCTTGTAGCTTGGAGCATGTTCTCCGAGATACCCAACTTGCGCATTGTATCCGCGTATATGATGTTAATACTACTGCCATTGTCAATCAGTACCTTGGAGAACCTCACATTGATGTTTGGCCCAATGAATGTCGGATCCAGCACTAGCGCATACAAACCGGGACTTGGCATAAGCTTGGGATGATCTTTGATGTTCCAGGTAATTTCTTGGTCCGACCAAGGCATATACCTCATTACTGCTGGCATTACCGCATTCACCTCCATATGTCAGCGCTGCAAGCTCTTTCTATCTGTTTCCTCAGTGGTAAACACACAGTAACTCTGATGATGCTCCCTGTACTCATTTCTCCCCTCATTTCTGGGGTACCTCTGATCCGGCTGATGCTGGTTTTCTACTTGATGCACTGCATCCCTTCTCTCATGGTTATCATACCTCGGCGGAGGGGGAGGCAACATTAGCTGTTGCGTGTTCGCTCCGGAGAGCAATTGCTACCGGGGTAAATTCTGCCGAGGTTGATCATTCCGGGGTGCCTGAGCATTCCTCGAGCCACCTTGTTCTATTTTACGCATCCACTCACATTGCCTTGTTGTATGACCCGCTAGGTTACTTGGATTTGGCGTGTGAAATTTACACGGTTGATCCAACATTGACTCATAAGTATACCTCGGACGATCCTTCTTTTCTTGCCACTGTTTCTTTGCTCAAGGCCCAAGTTTTCTTGCCATCATTTCTCGGTGTCCATTGTTGCCCTCCAGTTTTCTGACGTTGATTGCCCCCTGCTCCGGGCTGATCTTGATTCACAGCTGCAACTTGTTGCGAATTGTACCAGTGATCCGGTCTGTCATCTCTTCTTTTACCTCTGTAATCATTCCTCTGGGATGATCCGGCTCCATCTCTCTGGTAGTACTCCTCATTTGACTCGTTTGACACGAGCCTGGGTTGAGTTGGATCACCTAAAGCATACGAATCAGCAATCTGAATCATCTCTACCAATGTGGTTGGCATTTTCCTTTGCAACTTCTGCCACAGCTCGCTTGCATATTTGCATCCCTGCGCAAACCATGCTATGGCCTGTGACTCTATCACACCCTCACACGAGTTTCTCACGGTACACCACCGGGTTAAAAATTTCCGGCCCGTCTCGTTTGGTCTCTGCTTACACATAGCTAGGGTCTATGGCCTATTTGGCCTCTGATACGTACTTGAGAAATTGCTGATAAACATTTCCTCAAAATCGATCCAGCAGTTAATACTTCCGGGCGGCAAATTGTTTAGCCATACCCTTGCTGGCCCCTCCAACATCTAGGGTATGTATCTCACAGCCCATCTCAAGTTGCCTGTAGCAATTTTCACAGCTGTAGCATAGTTTATCAACCAATCCTCCGGCTTAGTATTGCCGTCATACGTCTTTGTGCCTCTAGGTAACTGGAAGTTAGGTACCGGTGGCTCCTTCATGATCCGGGGCCCAAAACACGCAGGACCCGGTGGACCTTTACATTCAATCTGTTCTGACCTATACGGTCGATCCAGTTTTAACCTGGCATCGTCAGGCATCAAGTCCCTTCTTCCCAGTCTTGACCCTATCACATGATAGTCCGGCCTTAGGTATCCTGCGTTCACCATTTCAGAATCTCCATCGTTATACCGGTCTTGCTCTCGTGGAGCACCTCTCTGTTGCATACCTCGACCGGCACTTTGCTCTTGCCTCGGTATATTCCGCTGCTGCGGTTGTCCTGCCGTGTTGTGCTGTCCGGCATTGCCATTTACAGCGTTTCCTTGACCGGAATTGCCTTGGTCGCGGTTACCTCGGCCAGCTTCACCTCGGCTCATACTTCGTCGATCGTCATTTCTCTGTACTTCTTTTCCTTTCCATGCCCTTGTCGGGTCGTACGGGACGATCTGTTTGTTCCTTCTGGCCGAGGTTACTACCTCTTCCCTCCTAGGACCCCCATGAGGAGACGATGCGGCTCTAGCGGATTTCTCTGGGTTACCCACCGCCGAATGAACGATCTTGGAGGCCCCAGCTCTCTCCGGGTTAGCCCTGAGCAATTCCTCATTTTGCCTGTTCGCGATCCGAACCAACTCATTGACCCTATCTTGCTGTCTCTGACGGGCCTCACCCGTTAGACCCTCTAACTCGGACGGAGCTGCATCCGCTGCTCTGAGGTTTTTTACCGGGGTACTATACTTCGGCAGCCCCACGGATAAACAGTTCTCTGAATCCTCAATCCTAGTATCACCCTCTTTGTTCATTTCACTCATGAGATTTCTCCCCTTCACTTTTACAGCATCTACTTTATTTGCCTTTGCGTACTCACGCAGCGTCATGTTCAACGACTGCTGAGCCGCGGCTATCTTTTTCGCTCCCTCTAGAATTTTTTTCCTAGTTTTCTCTAGCTCGGCCTGTGCTTGAGCCGGATCTACCACTGCTGCTACCAGGTTTGCCAAGCTATCCATCGCTTCTCGCAGCACATTCTCAGGCCTCTCTAGTGGAGGACCTCTACCTTTCCTCGGTGCCTTAGGCGTTACCTCCAGATCTGGTGCCGGATCCTTGCTTGCGCCTGCACCAGGCGCAGTCATCATCACCTCAGCACGGTCCGGGGAGCGAGTGATAGGCGCCCCGTGAACCACGCTAAGGGGTGGCTCCCCTGCCTCGACGACGTGCCGCGGATGAATGCACGACACATCGACAGCAACGTAGACCTTGTGCGCGCCGAGCTTGACGAAGAGGCCGTTGCATGGAAGTAGGCGCGTGCCGAAGCAGCCAGCGTTGTCGCTGACAAAGTCCAGCGCTCCAAAGCGCTGAACGAGCCCGGAGACGATGCGTTCGCCGGTGCCGATGAGGTTTCCCGTGCGGATCTTGACCCCTGCTAGCGCCGCTATCCCCACGGTGGGCGCCAACTGTCGTGGTGGTGTCACGGCAGATGCCATGGATAGGCTAAAGGTGGGGACTAATTGCACTAGGGGAACCCAGGGAGGGATAGTGTGGTGATTCCACACACAGAAGTTTTATATTCGATTCACCTTCACAGATTACAAGTGATCCTCGAGCTGTATTGGAGAGAGGAGGAAGAATGAACTCTCTTACTCTCACCGCTAGCTAGCCCTCAGGAACCAAGTAAAATCTAGCCAATAGAGATCAACCAGTCAAAGACCAACCCGTTCTACAGAGGCCCTAGCCCTCCTTATATAGGGGTGGCTAGGTCCCCACTTAGGGCATACGTGGAGGCATATTCCAGGTAATATGCCTCCTCCCAAAATAGTAAGCCGACCGGGTCGCTTTTCCCTGCGTCACCCATGCAGAGGCTACTTGAGCCTCTGCGGCGCCTGCGTCAGCCGACATTGGCGTCGTCACCTCTGTCGGCCACGCCTCGGTGCTCCTGCCTCTGTCCGCTTCGCTCATGCCGTGCGTACCGGGGTTACTTTTGACCAGCGAGATACCTTCCTTCTCCTAGAAGCTTGACATGACCCAGATCGTAGTTGATCCGGCCACACATGTTCCTGGATACAAGCTAGATTCATCCATCCGACTTACGGCTTAAGTCGGTTGAGACCCAGTTAGGTGGACATCCCCTGGTCCGGGTTACCCCGAGATTCGAACTGCCTTGAGGTGACTCAGCCAGCATTCGCTTTGACCTTACCGTACCTCGGCTAACTCGGCCTTTATACCCCGGCGTGACCCTATCCGGGGGTATCCCCCAACAAGATGGAAAAGGGGATACATGTATGAAAATAGCACAAGATTGTATGCTACTCACATTCTATGATATTAACAGATAGAAACCCTAGATCATAAGAGATAGATGCAAGTACAATTAAACAAAAAATGCCATATGTGGAACACATAAAAACAGGGCATAAACAATATGGCAAGGACATAGATCATCACACCTTCCTCATCGTCGAGTGATCCATCTTCTGCTTTGCGCTTCCTCGGAGGCATTGTTCACAACCTACACATTTTCACAAAATGAGAGAGAAAGGTTAATTTGAGCATTTCAATAGACATAGGGAAATGCAAACCATATTATGATAAGTCAACCATGAAATGCTGATTGCCATCAACATGACAATCCAGTAATCATCTATGGAGGTACAGGAAAAAATAACAACAAGCATAACAGAAAATGCCATACACAATTAACTGAAAAATACAATGACAAGAAATGCCAATAAAAAACTAGAATAAGCATCAATCTCATACCTACAATGCTTGGGGAAGGACAAACAAACATCCAAGAGTATAGCCTCGATTTCACTATATGATTCATGACAACACATACACAAAAAGCTTCTCAGTAAAGCCTTTAGAAAATGCTAATAGAGAGGATGAACTAGAGGACATCCTCTATGCCACAAAGCATGAATTCAGAACATCTAACTACAAAAAACACCTCGCCGACTGAAATGGAATCCTACGACTACCACGTGAAAATCAAATCGAAACCCTACCGATGAATCTGAACACACAACCACCTCGGCGTTTGAAAATGGGATCCTAAAACTACCACGGGGAAATCATAGAGAACAAGGACGAGGAGGGCGCGCGCGTGTGGATACTACGAGGCGGAATGCGTAACCGCGAAAACTTAGCACAAACGCGCGAAATCTAGCCATGAAAACACAACACAAAGCACGAATTGCATCGGGCTAATGCCAGATGAACAAATTACTCTGCCATTTCGAGGGATTTCGCTGATTTCTTCGCCGATTCTATACAGAACGACGGCCACGAGGGAACAACATGCGTAGAATGGGATGGGGGGGAGTCCATGTACCTCAACCCCGACGAGCGGCGAGCTTCTGCATGAGGAAATGGCGTCCGGAATCACGCCGGCGACCGCTGGAACCGCAGGGGATAGGGAGGCGACGAACTTGGCGAAGAGGAAGCGGGAGGGAGTGGGAGGGGAAACTGTTTGGACACATTGAGGAACCGTCGCGCTCAGGTGATAATGCGCGACCAACCGGCCACGTCGTGCGCGGCCATGCCGGATCCTACGTGGCAGGAGCGGGCACGGTTGCACAGCGATCCAGCGCGCTGAGATGCGAGCAATGGGAATCGGACGGCCAGGAGCACGTCGCGCCGCGAGACAAGTTTCCTCACGTTCGCTCTTTAGATTTTAGGTTATTAATTGGTTCGTCATGAAAGATGTGTAAATACATAGTTTGTTGTCATTGATGGTTATGCTGCCAGACGTTTTAATATACTCTGAAATATATGTTTCTACACAGTAAATCTCACTAGAAAAACCTTAACCGATGAGGAATGTCTTTTAAAAACGTGGAAAAGTGGAACTCCGTTTGCTATATGGCGTACATCTTATTCCCAATCCTACATACAAAAGTACAACGGTATCCGCTAACCCTGTAGCCGGGATCAGATGGAGATGCTGTTAGGGATGCCCCTTCCAGTGACTCCTGGCTCTGAGAATGGTTTGAGCAGCTCGTATGGCACGATGCCAGCGCCGCACCTGTTCTTGTTCTCTGGGTTGTTGTTTCGCTCGTCGATGGTTCCCTCCACCTCCTTGAGCCTGCCGCTGAACTTCTCGAATGCTGCCTTCACCATGGGCTCGGCCTGCCACGCCGGCTCGGCGTACTCTCCCATGTATTCTTCGTCGGGCGAGTGCGAGGAGAGAATGTCCAGCGTCGCCATCACCTTGATGGCCTGCATTTGCGAGGGAAGGCTATGTAGAAGCACCTCCTCTGGCTTGGCCATGAATTTCTTCATCTCGTCGTCCCGGTTCTCCTCCACCGGGATGTTCTTCCGCACCACAGTGGGACGGTTGGGGAAGTATCCGGCGTAATGATATTGCCCAAA
Organism: Avena insularis; assembly: GCA_023614405.1. Lineage (NCBI taxonomy): Eukaryota > Viridiplantae > Streptophyta > Magnoliopsida > Poales > Poaceae > Avena > Avena insularis. The sequence continues at coordinate 207,746,222 of CM042694.1, forward strand.
ATTGACGGCGGCGTGGTGGCCGGACGTGACCCACATGATGACGCTTAGGATCTGGACGAGGTTTTCCTTAGAGTCGCACACCGGCCACCACGGTTCATCTTTCTTGTCGGCGTGCCCCTTGGTGCGCACCTCCTCCCACCACGCCTGAAGCTCCTCGTCGCCGGTGACGTCCCCATCGGACTTATAGTAGACATTTACGTAATCGGACGCCCACTGCTTGATAGAGTTCCAAATCAGGAGCCCGTCATTGGCGTACGGGTAGTCCTTGATGGTGAGCTCAAGCTCACCGTCATCCCGGCGCAAGGCCAGTCCCCGGCTGACGAGGTCCTCTGGCAGCGCCTCCGTGTTGAACTGCCAGGTAGCACCGTAGGCGACGGAGCTGAGCTCGATGGAGTACTTCCCCGGCCAGAAGGCGTCCTCGATGATGCCGTCGGCGTTGATGAGAGCCTCCCTGGCCAGCGCGTTGATCTCCATGGTGTAGCGGAAGTGCGGGTGCAGGAGGCGGTACACCGGGTGCATCCGGCTGAGCTGCCGGTTGGTGGCGATGATGTACGGCTCGACGCAGGCGTGCGTGCGCAACCAATGGCTGACGAGCTGGTGGTAGCCGGTGTCGTGGGTGAGCACGTGTGTCTTGGCCAGGTTCCACAGCCACGACTCGGTGGCGTCGACCCCGCGCGTGAAGGCGCGCTTCCACTGTGGCTTCGTCTTCGACTGTGGACGTGCCAGCTCGATGGCCAGCGGCATCAGTGTGCCCTCGTCGGTGAGGAAGAAGACGGTGCGAGACCCATACAACGTCGTGTCCGGCAGCTCGCGCACCTTGTGCACGTATGGCAGGAACACGTCATGGTAGTCCAGCACGAACAACCGCTTCTTCTCCAGCGCCTCCTCCACCGTTATGAGACCCTTCATCATCTTCTGGAGGAGGTCCTTGGTTAGTGCTGACTCCGGAGGGCCGTACACCTCCGGGTCGAGCTTACTCACAATAGGAAATTCCTGCATCATGCTCTCTGGTTAGTCATCCAACTGAATAAAAATCAGAGAAGGGAATTTGCATGCTGATAAGTGGAACAAATGGCTGCACCTCTATGCCAAAGACTAATGATGATATGATTATCACGAGCGGATAAATTTATTTGGAGCCTCACATCCTTAAGAGATTTATGGTAAAACCGATGTACGACGACTTAATGGATGGTCATACGAGATTCCTCCATAAATATTTATGGAAATTTAAAATTTTACTAAATATTAAAGTATTTAGATTCCTTCGTAAATATTTATGAAAATTTAAAATTTTACTAAAGATTAAAGTTTTTATGTGCTTCCTAAATAGAAAAGTTTTTTTTATAAAAGATACTCTAGCAAAGGAGAATGGGAAGGAAGTAAAAAATATTGCTTATGTGACCGAGAGGAGACTGTTGGACATCTTTTTCTTATATCTTTCCCTTTTGCATGAATTGTATGGCGCATTGTAGACATCACTTACACTCTTCCCCTACCAACCAATATCAAAAATATGTTTAGAAATGGGTTGAAGGGGATTGACAAGAAAATTAAAACTAGAATTTGGACAGAAGTTTCTGCTTTATATATGTTGGTCCATATGAAATTACAGATATAATTTGGTGTTTAACAAGGTGGGAGTTGTTCACTTTTTGCAGGTTATACCACATATGGATGCGCACATTGTCTTTCCTCTTCCTGTTGGAGATGCGGGATCTTATGGCTATTGGATGCAACCCGCTGCTATCGGTTGCTCATGATATCTACTCCCAGGATGGTTGGCGCTTACTAGTAGAATTAAAGATGTTTAGTTGGTTTATCATGCATTTCATTTTAGTGTACTGACCTTATGTGATCCTTGATTTCTAATAACTGAAACGTGAAACTTGGCAATAAAAGGCTGTGTGCATCGATTGATGTAGATGTCAAGGTTATACTCCTTTTTTCAAAACAAAAAATTTGAGGAGAGTATCATGAACTGTTATAAGGGTTATTTTGTCCTTTCGACATATAGTAATATTGTGTTGAATGTCCGAAGTTTTTGCCGATGACATTCTCCAGGTTACTTTGGAACAAAATTAAATCCTTGCCACCCTTTTTATGAGAAAGGAAGTTAGAGAGGCTATATCTAAAATGGACATAATAAAGCTTCTGGATCAGATGGTTTTGTGGCACAGTTTACTAAGTGTTCTTGGAGGTTATCGTAGATGATTTGATGGATTTGTTCTATGCATTTCACCGTGGAGATCTACCCGTGTATAGTCTCAAATTAGTTTCCTTTCTCGAAAAATGTAATGAGTCTATGCATATATAACATTTCCGACGCACCTCTCACCTAATTGTAATTTTAAAAATCTTCACTAAAGTAATAATAAATAAAGTTAATAAGTTAGCCCACCAGTTGGTTACGTTGACCAAATGGTGTTTACACAAGATAGAAAACATCCTCAAAAGACTCCTAATTTTAAATGGGGATGTGCCTGACCTCCACGGGAAAAAGATGGGATGGGTAACTTGTAAGATAAGTTTCCAGAAGGCACATGATAAGTGCTTTTTTCTTCTATATAGACCCTCAATATGATTTTTTAAAACTTTCTTGGTGTAAGTTGGTGCAATATTTATAACCGCGGAAGTGTCCACACAAAGTTAACAAAAATTTAGAGGCATATTACTAGAAAAAGAAAGTCCTTCTCCAAGGAAATACTTTAACCCTATTTTTCGATATGCTAAACCATTATGATCGACAGAGCTAATTTACAGTGATGTGTGTTAATGCAATTTTCCGTAGAAGAAATATTAACTCTCATGTGTAGGTAATCTATTTATGTCGACAATATATGGGGTCAGCCGTATAACTACGGTATACGGTGGCTACCCCCACCCTAACCTAGGTCAATTGGTGTCTGCTTAAGTTTCATCATTTATCTATTGGACCGAGCCTCTGTAGAACGAATAAATACTCTTTAGATCATTGAAAGTGTGATCGTTCAAAGCAATACTTCGTCAACTTATGTACAACTAGATAAATCATTGGTCATATTTCTAGCAGTAAGAGGAAGAATTGGTGATGGAGGCATGCACGTGGCTAGAATTGGTAGCGACGGACCTTTTTTCCAACATCTGTAGTGGCATAGTCTTTGTTATGTCAACACCTTCAGGAAACTGGAGTGTATTATTTTTTATCTCTAGCCACTTAAACATTTACCAGGTCTGTTCTTGTTTGCGTCTGAGTGCATGTAGGCCGTGCGATTCTAATATGCATAGTCCTCAATCTGAACTATGTAGTTTTTATATAATTTATATACATATCAAATAATCACCCAAAGATCCAGGGTTAAGGTATTGAGGTACTTGACATAAAAATAGATTCTTAATTAGCAAATGGATATTTAAGTTACTACATGAGAAAAGGGGTGGCAGAAGTTGCTGCATAATAAATAGCTTTAAAACAAAACGCTTTCGCAAGTACAAGACAAACCACAAACTGATCTCCCGGTAAACAAGAATTCTTTGATTGAGGTTCTTTCATCATTGGTGATGGTAAGATTTTTTTTTGGAAGACAACTGGTTAGGTGATACATCTCTTTCATCTAAAAACCCATATTTATATAATATTGTGTGACACAAGAATGTTCTTGTCGCATATGTATTCTCCCAAACGCCGCTGAACATAAATTTTAGGGAGGCTTTATTGGGCGATAAATTGGATGTGTGGAAAATTTGGTTCAGTGGCTAATCGCGGTGAATATTTTAGAGGAGCCAGATAGTTTTAAGTGGTGGTTGACATCCACGAGTGTCTTTTCTGTGAAAACTATGTACGCAAAATTTATCAATTGGCATACTAGATTCCTAAGAAAATACATTTGGAATTTAAAGATACCACTGAAGAAAAAGATATTGGTGTGGTTGTTGAACAAAAGTGTGCTACTTACTAAGGATAATCTTGCGAAAATAGGATGGAATGGATGTAAACATGTGTCTTTTGTGTCTCTTACGAGTCTATTGAACATTTATTTCTCTCATGTCCTTGCACGCATCTAATTTGGGGGTTGTCCACCTCATTTTTAATATACATCTGCTAACCAATGTACCAATATGTTTGGTAATTGACTAAATGATATACTCCCTCTGTCCAAAAATAACTGACTTAGGTTTGTGTAGATTCGTATGTATCAAGATGCATTTTATATAGATACATGCGAATCTAGACAAACTCAAATCACTTATTTTGAGACGGAGGGAGTAGATAAAAAGACGGACCGTTGAATCCGTGTGGGAGTTTGTGTTTTACTATGTGAAATTTGAAATGTTGAAATGATATTGTTGTTAATAGAAACACCACTCCAAATTTCTTGCAGGTTGTCCAAAGAGGTACATATTGGACTGACATGTGGTTCTTGCTCATTCTTGTGGATCAACGGGGACATATGGATATTGGATGCAACTGAATGATGGTGGTCGTTCTGAGTATCTTCTCCCGGTGTGGTTGGCTACATGCTAAAAGAATTCAAGATGCATGGATGCTTATTGTGTTCTTCTTTTTTACATGGCTTATTCATGTCGCTACTTTGAGCAATCCTTGATTTGTGAACATTGAACTTTTGGATGCTGCAATAAAAAAGATTTGTGCATCGTTTTGATGTAGAGACTGGGTATATCCCTATTTTGAAAAAAACAAAGAATCAATAAAGGCTTCTGATTCATAAAAAAATACCGTTAGGAGGCAGATGCAAATAGGATTGAGCCCTGCAAGTGTCTGCCTCGCAAATTCCTCATCAGTGAACCATGAGAACCTATTACCTGCAAAACCATGTCATGTAAGTGCAACAACATTTTTCTTTACCTATATAGATATTACTCCATGTGTGCAAAAATGTAATGCATAATAGTCTTAGTCAACGTCAAACTTAGCAAATTTGACCAAGTATGGCAAAAAATATGTCAGTATTTTTATAACCTTCATTAAATATGCTTTCATACTATATGTTTCTGTGGTTTCATGTGCCAGATCTAATGTTTGATTCCTAATAATAGTTCTCCGTCCTGAAAAGGATGCCACGGGTTTGTCTAGATTCACATATCTATACACAAACGGGTGAGTACATTGGAATTGGTCAACATTTGTTTTTTCTAAATTTTAAAGAGTGGAAAATAAAATTTCTACAAAGTGACCGTGAAATTTTTGCTTCATAATACATGTAAAGAAACATTCAGAATTTTCTTACGCCTTGAGAAGTTCAAACTTTTCAAGACTACAAATTATTGTGTTCATGTCCATGTTAATCCAATGTCATGATCGATTTCTGTGTGGGGTGGGAAAGCGGGAATAAAAAGGATTCCAGGGAATGAGATAGTTAAAATGAAAAGAGTGTATAGTTAAAAGATTTGAAATGAAAAAGTTGGCACGAATTTCATAGAAATGGATGCCCGAGAGGGTTCGGCGACGTCCTAGGTATGGAGTTGGTAAGCCTGTGCATCGACGGGGTGGAGTGGGCATGGACGGCGGTGCTCACTCTCAAGCATCCGGGGGACCTCGAAGCGGAGCACGTGCTCGGTGGTGTCCCCGATCATCTGTACGACACGGGGGATGACGTCGTTGATGACGTTGAGGGAGGCGCTGGCGTCAACGGGGAGCGGGATGCCGTCGCTGTAGAGGGCGTCGATGGCCGGGAAGTGCGAGAAGGACTGCGAGTTGTTGAGCAGCGGCGCCAGCGCCGGCAGGACGGCATGCAACCCCGACCGCAGCGTCGTCGCGCTGAACGTCCGCCCCTTCACGTCCGAGAACTGCTCGTCACGCGGCACGTACACCTGCGAGCTCCTCTTCTCCGTCTCCGGGTCTACACCACCACCGCGCGCAATCAATTAGAATCTGAGAGTAGATCGAAGGTAGGCCGATGTGTGCGCCTGCGTGCTTTACCGAAACGGGTCATGGGGCGGCCCGTGCGGCATCGGCGAGGATAGGGGTACTCCTTGCTGCCGAGCACCGGGCGTTTGTGGTTGATGTTCCTGTCGGGGTCGCCGAGGTCGTTGTAGGTGTCGTAGTCGTAGACGCGCTCGTGGAACTCCCGCTCGCCCTGCCCGTCACCACGCAGCGTCTCCAGCTCCTTCTTCCTCAGCGCCTCGATCCCCGGCGGCGTCTGCGACGGCAGGTACGACTGCAACATATATACGCCCTTGCCTGGTTAGCAGTTCCTCCCGGACGGTGACCGTGCATCGCTGCTGCATGTGCATGTCCTAGCTAGCATAATTACCCTGAGCGTGAAGAAGACGCGCGGTTCGGGCTCGTCGAACTTGGAGTGCACCCAGGAGTTGACGTCGAAGGTGATGGCGGAGCTCTCGTCGCCGCCGGTGATGAGCTTGATGTCCTTGATGAACATCTCCCTGTGGTGCTCGTTCTCCACCAGCACCGCGCCCACCGGTCCGAACGACGCGGGCACCGACACCTTGGCCTCGTACGTCCCGTCTGTCGGCGTCATGTGCGCGAACCCCTTCACCTTCTCCCTCTGCCTTCCCGTCCCTACGCGGCGCAAAATTAACTTCTCTTAGTCACGTGAAAGCAATTCAAAACCTAGGCATGCAATGAGATGCACAGTTCTCCAGCATGCCACTGGTACACATCCAGAGAGCGTTTAGAGAGAGGGACTCACTGGGGTCGAGCTCGGAGCTGACGAGCTCCAGGAGCAGCGTCTTGCCGAAGAGGTCCTGGATGTCGTCGAAGCCGCGGGAAACGTACACGGAGTTGGGCGCCTGGGCGGTAACGATGGCCGTCACAGTCATCGGCCTCTCCTTGGGCTTGGGCGTCACCGACGTCGACATGCCGGCGGCCTCGTCGGCCGGTGCGCAGCTGATCCTGTGCGATCTGAGCCGGCGCAAAGCGCTGGGGCCTTGCCTATGCTGGCTGCTGGCCGCCGCCGCGGTGGCGAAGAGTGGCGAGGCAACATTGTTGCACTGCGCGGAGAGCACTAGAGGCTGCTTGAGATGATGGATCATGGCTAGGCCCCCAGGTACCGGGGTGGCTTATAGGTTGAGCTGCTTCGATCACTACGCACGTTCTTGATTGGTGATACAATTAGTTACAGGACAGCATAACATCAGCACAATTGAAGGTGGAAATGCATGAAGAGGGCGGCGGTCTCTCTCTACTCCACAGTCCACTACTCAACACAGGTGTTCTGTGTCTCTACTCTCTAGTAGTGTATATATATGGTGGTAGTAGTTAATAGTAACACACTCTCTCTCTGAGCTTTTTTTTAAGTAACCACATATTTCATTAAACCAAAAGTTTACAGAGATTATACATATGGTCACCATATGACAAAAACATACTTGTCAAGCAACTTTGTACAAAGAACCTCGCAAGAAGTAAAACTAAAATTTCACCCTTGGAGAAACTTGTGCATCGCCGAACCGTCGTCCACCGATGTCCCCCGCCGCCACCATGGCAACGCCGGAAAAAGAGGCGAACTGCCACCATACCAAGATCTGGGAGAGCACCTTCGCATACACGGATGCTTTTTGAGCCGATGAACCGGACCGCCGCAAGTGACGAGACCGAGACTTTGTGGAGCATCGACCGGGGATCTTCCCCGTGATCACCAAATCCCGACGTCGTTACCTTCATCCTATATAGTCGAAGAAGAGGAACGCCGCCACCTGCCGTCATCCATGCGCCCAGCTGCAGGACAACAAACACAACTACAACAGCCGACAAGACCGCCACCCGCGAGGGTGCCGATCGCCGACCACCAGACACGAGTCTCGCTAGATCCAGAGATCGACGAGATGACAAGGCCACCTGCCCCTCGATGCCACTGATTGGAACGACGCCGAGATAGAGGAAGAGCAGAGGCAAATTATTCAGACGCAGCGCCGTCTCCTCCATTGAAACAGCACCCCAGGAAACACTAGGCCAACCTAACTACAGGCCGGAGCCAAAGCACAGGGGTCCCCACCCCCTCACGTCGCTGGAGCGGCAGACAGAGGAGGGAGGGACCGGCCGCTGGCCGGTGGAGTTGGGGCAGATCGGATCGCCTGATCCGTTTTTCTCGGAGGTGGGCGAACAGTTGCAAGCAGAAAGAGCCCTTTTTTCCAGCCACTCTCTCGGAGCTTGAGGCGGTCAGTGTCGTGTTTCAACTTTCACGTGTGTACGAGTATGAGTGTCATTTATTATTTTTTACGTGTGTATGATAAGAAATTAATGACGATGATGATTGACTATACTTACCTATCTAACCAAATCTTTTTTTCTCTTCAAAAAGGAACATATTGATGCATGTAGACTTTTATTTCATTACTGGGTATTAGTTATAAGGTAATACATCATGAATCACCTAGAGTATCAAATCAACCATCTAAATAGCAAACACAACATGCTATCCTTATACTATCAGAAGTTTGGTGCAACCATTTTCAATTGGTTGCACTCAGTATCCAGAGCCCACTGCTTCTCCGTTGGTTGCAGGTATATCCACATACGGGTGCAGTGAGTGGCAAGAGAGATGATGACTGCACGGGAGAGAAATATTTTGTATAGTTAAAAAATAATACCATTAGTTGTGCATGTTCCAAATGGGCCAAAGTAAAGCATAAACTTCGGGTCGAATTTAGACTTTATCTTTATCATTGACACCCATAAGCCAATTCTCAAACAGATTAGTAACGGTTTTAGGCGGGTGATGGTAGATTTAAGCCATATGGATTATGCACCAAATAATCTTCGCAAAAGCCAAAAACAGTATGATTCATTCTGATCATAAAAATAACATTCTTTACTACCATGCCAGTTTTTTTAGCTAAATTATCTCTTCTGAGGAACACTTTTCAACGTAGAAAGCACATTCAAGTCTTACTTTTAGTGGTACCTTCATTTTACATATGTAGTAAAGAGGAACGCAGACGTGATCATTCACGTAATCTAGATACGTTGATTGGACTGAGAATGATCTTGATGTGTGAGCTTCCACATAAACACATCAGGTTGCACGGTTGCATCTTGATGTGTGAGTCCACATAAACACATCATGTTGCACAGTTAGTTGCATCTTGATGTGTGAGTCCACATAAACACATCAGGTTGCACAGTTAGTTGCACGTCCATAAGTATGTGAACCAAACGAACCCATCTTGACCTTTGTATAGTTAAGGCTCTTCTAAAAGCTTTATTTAGAGGACTCCGGGACATAACATTTCTACCAAAACTTGTTTTCTAGGAACAATGTTATATAAAAAGGATATTGGTGTGATAAAGGTGCATCCTCTTATTGAATTTGTGTCCTAGTTAATTATTCCAAAAGTCCGAACTGATGAAAAGACAATAGGGAACATATTTATATTCTCAACACTCCTGCTCACATCCAGGCTGGTGGCCTTTTTTTTTCCTTCACGGGCCTAGGACGTGGATTCGGGTGTCCACATATATTTATTTTTAATACTGCGTTAGCCAGGACTTGAACTCAAGATCTCTGGCTGTGATATCATATTGAATTGATGCACTAGCCATCTATCCAAAAGTCCGAACTGATGAAAAGGGCTAGATGTATATTATATTCTTAACACTCCTCCTCACGTCTAGCCTATTTTAGTCCTTAGCATGGGTTCGGTGCAGGCCGTAGAATCGTTTTTTAATACTGCGTGAGCAGGGTCTTTTGTTTTATTGATTTGTTGACCCTCGGGGGTATATATAGACGTACATAGAGGGGAGAGACTTGTAGTACAAGAACATGATTCCTAGTCTACCTCTAAGTCCTATACGTATTCTAACATTCCCCTCAGTTGTAGCGGGAGAGAAGTGGATGTTTACGACTGGATTTGACGTCCGCCGTCATCTCCTCCTTGTCATCATCAACTGCGTCTCTGATGATCATGGCCAGCACCTAGGGCGGTGACTGCGTCCCCTTCCGGTGCCTCTCCTCCCTCCCGCAGTCACAACGGGAGTGTCGTGGACGCATGTGATGATGCGGACGCTGTTGACTGGAGTTATCGCAGTTGTGTAGATGTAGACGTTATGGTTGTTGTTGTCGATGTCGAGGTAACCGATCGTAAGTCAAGGTGGGTGTGGTCAATGTTATAGTCGTCGTATGTTATGTGGCCGCCATGCCGAGGTGCAAAATATTGCACTTTTCTGTTGTTGTTGACGAAGATGCAGTTGTGGATGTTTTGCACCTTGTAAAGGTACCGTCGGGTGCATCTCTTAGACGCGGTCATAAGTGAGACCACCGGTTTTGCCAGGACCGGAGGAACCCACTAAGCACATAGGGTTTTGTCATAACCGTATGTGCGGTCGTAGGGGCATCATAATCGTGATGCCGGTTTGTTGATGCAGTCGTCCGTGTCATGGACGCGGTCATGCCGTCGCCATGCCTTGCAGATGTACTGTCAGAGGGCTTCGTAGTTGTATGTCCATCATGTGGATGGGTATAGTGGCGGCGGTACTGTGTCAACGAAGATGTTGATGAAGACCACGTTGATGTAGACCTTGGCGATGATGTGTCGTTCCAGCAGGCGTGACGTAGAGCGTCGCTTGAAGGCGTCCCTTGTGGCGACAATGGTGTCGATGCCGTGCTGCACGTGATAAGTCGCGAAGTAGTGTCCCACATTGTCCTGGCATATGGATAATGTTGATGTCGCTTCTCCTCCATGGATGTGCTCGACGAAGTAGTAGATCATCGTACAGCTAGTTCGACTTGATGTAGTCTGGTTGGTGCAGTGCAGATTTCTCGGTGTTGCTGATGGCTCAATGACCTGGACAATCATGATCTTGTGTAGAGTTGTCCCGTTTTGCAGGTCGGCAGAATGGCGGTTGGACGCATGACCCTGATCAGATTGGGTGCCCGCCTGGCTCAGCGTCGCTGTTCATGCATGTGTTTGCATGCACATTATGGAGTCCCGTTGGCCTTGATGTCTACGCACTTCTATTTTTGTAGACAGTTGTTGGGCCTCCAAGTGCAGAGGTTTGTAGAACAGCATCAATTTTTCTCTTAAGTGGATCACCCAAGGTTTATCGAACTCAGGGAGGAAGTGGTCAAAGGTATCCCCTCTCAAGCAATCCTGCAATCAAGATACAAGAAGTCTCTTGTGTCCCCAACACACCCAATACACTTGTCAGGTGTATAGGTGCACTAATTCGGCGAAGAGATAGTGAAATACAAGTGGTATAGATAATTATAAGTGGTAATGGTGATAGAAAATAGCTTGATGACGTGGAAAAGACTAAAGTAAAACTGAAATAAAGATAGAAGCAAGCAAACATGTAATAGATCTAATTGCAAATGGTGTTTCAATGTTTAGAAACAAGGCCTAGGGATCATACTTTCACTAGTGAACACTCTCATATAAATATATTCTCTTTATGATACTACTTTTAACTACTCTCCGGTTGGACACTCTAATCTATGGTAGGGCTATAATATCACACCTCATAGTAAGCCTTACCCATCTAGATAACCCCACACTGTCACCTTGAGCACTAGATGGTTCAAACAAACACCACAATTTCATAAAGACATCCAACTCCAAATATAACTCATAACAAGTATTTGTAATCTCTAGCCTAAGTGCCACCATGGTGTGCACACTGTCAACTTCACACACATGGGGAGAGCAGAGATCTATTAAAGCACTTGAGTAGCAAGGTAGATCTATAGATTACAAGCTCATGATCTCAATAAGATCATGCATAGAGAGAGAGATGAACACATAGCTACCGGTAGAACCCTTAGCCTCGAGAGAGAACTACTCCCTCCTCATCATGGGAATCAGCAACGGTGATGGAGATCGATGGAGATGGCTCCGGGGGCACTTCTCTGTCCCGGCAGGGTTTCGGAACAGAGACTTTCTGTCCCTCGAATCTCCCCTTCGGTGGCGGAGGTGCATCGGAACTTTTCATGGTTGGAGGCTTGATTATTTAGGGTTTATGCATCAGGAGGCTTCTTATAGGCGAAGAGGCAAGGTCGGTGGAGTTCTAGGGGGCCCACACCACCTGGTGGTGCGGCCAGGGCTAGCCCGCGCCATGATACATTGCAAATATATCTATAATTTTTATGTTCCATGCTTGGTTTTATCTACTTTCTTATGTTTTGTCCACACTTTGGAGTACTTTTCATATGATTTCTTGGACTAACCTATTAACAAGATGCCACAGTGCCAGTTGCCTGTTTTCTGCTGTTTTTGGTTCCAAGAAGTCAGAGAATTAATATTCTCGAAATTGGACGGGACAAAAGCCAAAGTTACTATTTTCCTGGAAGACTCACGGAGCCAGAAGGAGAGTCAGAGAGGGTCCACAGGGTGGCCACAGCACCCCTAGGCGCGGGCAACCCTAGGCCGTGCCAGGGCATGGTGTGGGCCCCCTGTCCGGCCACCGACCTTGCCTCCTTCGCCTATAAGAGCCTCCCGATGCAAAAACCCTAGATAGTCAATCAGAAATCCACGAAAAGTTCCGCAGCGCTGCCGCCACCGAAGGGGAGATTCGGGGGACAGAAAGTCTCTATTTCGGCAACCTGCCGGGACGGGGAAGTGCCCTCAGAGCCATCTCCATCGATCTCCACCACCATCTCCATCGCCGTTGCTGATTCCCATGATGAGGAGGGAGTAGTTCTCTCTCGAGGCTAAGGGTTCTACCTATAGCTATGTGTTCATCTCTCTCTATGCATGATCATATTGTGATCATGAGCTTTGTAATCAAGTAGATCTACCTTGCTACTCAAGTGCTTTAATAGATCTCTGTTCTCCCCATGTGTGTGAAAGTGACAGCGTGCTCACCATGGTGGCACTTAGGATAGAGATTACAAATACTTGTTATGAGTTATATTTGGAGTTGGATGTCTTTATGAAATTGTGGTGTTTGTTGGACTCATCTAGTACTCAAGGTGACAGTGTGGGGTTTCTAGATGGGAAAGATGAACTTTGAGGAGTGCTATTATAGCCCCACCATGGATTAGAGTGTCCAACCGGAGAGTAGTTCAGCGTAGTATCATAAAGAAGAATATATTTATATGAGAGTGTTCACTAGTGAAAGTATGATCCCTAGGCCTTGTTTCTAAGCATTGAAACTTCGTTTGTAACTAGATTTGTTACATGTTTGCTTGCTTCCATCTTTATTTCAGTTTGCCTTTAGTCTTTTCCACACCATCAAGCCATTTTCTATCACCGTTACCACTTACAATTATCTATACCACTTGTATTTCACTATCTCTTCGCCAAACTAGTGCACCTATACACCTGACAAGTGTATTGGGTGTGTTGGGGACACAAGAGACTTCTTGTATCTTGATTGCAGGATTGCTTGAGAGGGAATACCTTTGACCACCTCCTTCCTGAGTTCGATAAACCTTGGGTGATCCACTTAAGGGAAAACTTGCTGCTGTTCTACAAACCTCTGCACTTGGAGGCCCAACAACTGTCTACAAGAATAGAAGTGTGTAGACATCACGCCACCATATGGTGTGGCCACCCTGTGGCCCCTCTCCGTCTCGTCTTCTGGGTCCGTGAGTCTTCCGGTAAAATATCGACTTTGGCTTTTGTCCGGTCCAATTCCGAGAATATTGATTTTCTGACTTTCCTGGAATCAAAAACAGCAGAAAACAGGCAACTGGCACTGTGGCATCTTGCTAACAGGTTAGTCCAGGAAAGTGTATAAAAAGTACTCCAAAGTTGGAACAAAACACAGGAAAGTAGATAAAACCGAGCATGGAACATCAAAAATTATGGATACGTTAGCAACATATCAACATCCCCAAGCTTAACTCCTGCTCGTCCTCGAGTAGGTAAGTGATAAAAAGAAAGAATAATTTTTGAGGTGACATGCACCATCATAAACTTGATCAAAGTATTTGTAAAACATAGCTGGGATCATAGTACTTCAATCATAACATGAAAGACAAAGTTCTAGCAATAAGACAAAGAAACTATGTTACAACATGAAAAGGCACAAACAAAAGATTCATAAATAACAATGCTTTGCAAGACGTTTGTTTGTTTCACATAAAGAAAACATGATTATGGTGATGAGAATAATAATGATAGCTATTTTGTTGAATTTGCTCCCACTACAATTAATAAGAATGTCTATGTTTTTGTGGAGAGTATTAATTCTTTTAAGCATGTGGCTCATGATAAGAATGTTTCTTGTGATACTTATATTGTTAATTTTATTCATGATGCTACTGAAAGTTATTATGAGAGAGGGAAACATGGTTTTATGTGTCTCAACAATATTAAGTTTCTCCTCTTTATGTTGAAAGTCTTGAAGTTGCACTTGTTTTGCTTTCCTGTGATTGTTTCTTTGTGCTTTCATGACTTGTTTATTTACAAGATTCCTATGCATAGGAAGTGGGTTAGACTTAAATGTGCTTTGAATTTGCTTCTTGATGCTCTCTTTTACTTCAATTCATATTTCTTATGTGAGCATCTTCTCAAACTATCATGGTTAACTTAAAGGCGTTAAAGAAAAGTACTTATTGGGAGATAACCCAAGAGTTTTAGATGAGTCTTGGAAGTTATTACTTCTGTAATAACCGCTCCTTATCCTTTTTATTTGCTTTTTGTGCCAAGAGTAACCTCTAATGAGAGAGAAGTAATGATTGGAAAAGTTGCTGTCCCGAAACAGATTTTTATGCTTCACCGTAAAAATTCGTGTAAAATCTCTGAACGTCTTTTTGAGGCGTGCATTTTTGTGCTTCTTCCCCAGGTTGTTATCTAACTTTTGTTAGTTCAACACTTTTTAATTTGAGCAACAGAAGGTCTTCGAAAATATTCGTCTTTACCTGCTGGTCTGTTTTGACAGATTTCTGCCATTTTCTGCATTTGCTTCTTGTTGGTTCCTTTTTGAGTTTTTTGGGGGAATTGAGCTTTTTGAGGGAAGTGCTTCAGTAGCTAGTGTTCTAATGGAAGTTTATTGGTGTTATAACTGAACCTTAAGACTTATTATCTTGAGTGCACTAATGTTGCTAATAAAGATTGTGTGAAGTTTTGTATGAAGGAAAAAATTCAGGTGTATCGAAGGAATGAGTGATGAGATGAAGGATGGACTAAAGCTTAAGCTTGGGGATGCCACGCATGTCACCCCGAGAAATATCCAAGAAGTACAAGCGTCAAAGCTTGGGGATGCCCAAGGCATCCCCTTCTTCATCAATAAAAATACCAGGTTTCTTCCAAACGCTTCATTTTTAATGTTTCATGCACAGTTGTGTTGTTCTTGGAGCGTCTTCTTTTTCGTTTGCGTTTTGGTTTTTTGTTTGCTTGGTTTGCTTAGTTTTCTGAATAAATTGGTTGGACCCCCTCTTTCATGCATTGGTTTGCAAATAGTTTGGTTTGGTTTGGAAAAGAGTAGGAAAGTTCATACTTATGTGGTAAAAAGAGCTTGTTTTTGACTGTGGCATATGCTTTGTCAAAAAGCATCTTGAAGTGATTAAGGTTAAAGTGATTAAGGTTAAAGTGAACAAACTATGGTGTACATGCTTGATGAAGTATAAGTTACAAATCTCATGTCCCATGAATACGAGGGCCGCTCCTCATGCTACTCAAGTTTAGTCACCGGTAAGTTCTTGTCATCGTAAGTACATGTGTATCATAGAGAACCGCCAACGGGGTACCCCTTTCCTGAAGATACGGAAGAATCCCCATATCAAAATGACAAGGCAAGCAGACAACAAGCATCTCAGCAATCTTCTTGTTTACCATGGGAATATGGTGCTTTTTTTCTCTTTCCACTTTTCATAATCTCTTTTTTTCTTTTTTTTCTCAATACCGGACTCTCTTTTTTATAAGAAGAATGCTTCATAGACAGCTCATTATGGTTACGCTGCAGGTTTCCACCATGTCAGCATGGATTAGACCAGTGGCCTAGGCGTTTCTCTAACACATATACAGAAGTCCATGGACTTACAAGCTCTCCTTTCATTTCACATCGACGACATCCATAGACAAAAGAGCATGATATCAACTAGGTACAAAGTACCCGTGCAATGTTGAAAGCGTTCCCCATGACAGCATGGTTCTGCTAATCCCCAACAAATAAGTGCAAGCATATACAACATAGACGACACAATGGTTCAAGTTTATTAAGGGCAAGAAAAGTAAAGTGTGCCATCAAGTTCGTGAGAGCTTTAATCACTAGTTTTCTCATAACAAGTTTAATTTGGAAGGTAAACAAAAACATGAATATACTTGGAATAGCATATGCTAATAGGTAGGTATGGTGGACTCTTTGGAATAACTTGGTTTAGGGAGTTGGATGCATGAGTGGAACTCATACTTGGTTGCGGAGGCTAGCAAAATACTGGGAGCGACAAACTAAGAGAGCAATAATGGCCATAATCATGCAGAGCGACAAAACATCATTAATCAAAGCATAAAGTGATACTACAAGTTGAAAACTAAAGAATCATAAAGGCTTATGGTGACTTGAGATAGTCATAACATGGTGTGAGCATGCGCCAAGTCAACCCAAATAAAGCATCAAAGGAGAATACCACAATACTATGCTTTAATATGCTAAAACAACGCATGATTCATCCGAGGCACATTAAGCAATCTTAATTGTTTATAACAAGTCATGCTACAGCAAAGAATACTAAGCATAAAGCTAAAACAATATCAAGCATGGCATGACAAAGCATATGCCACAGTCAAAAACAAACTCTCTTTACCACTTAAGCATGAATTTTCCTACTCTTTTCCGAACCAAACCAAACTATTTGAAAACCAATGTATGAAAGAGGGGGTCCAACCAATTTATTCAGCAAATTAAGCAAACAAAGCAAACAAAAAACCAAAACGAAAACGGAAAAGAAGATGCTCCAAGAATAACACAACTGTGCATGAAACAATAAAAATGAAGCGTTTGAAAGAAACCTGAGATTTTTATTGATGAAGAGGGGGATGCCTTGGGCATTCCCAAGCTTTGACGCTTTTACTTCTTGGATATTTCTTGGGGTAACACGCGTGGCATACCTAATCTTGACCTTTAGTCCATCCTTCATCTCATTACTCATTCCTTCCATACACCTAAAAATTTCCTTCATACAAAACTTCACACAATCTTTATTAGCAACATTAGTGCACTCAAGATAATAGGTATTTAGGTTCAGTTATAACACCAATAAAACTTTCATTAAAACACTAGCTACTGTATCACTTCCCTCAAAAATCTCAATTCCCCAAAATAACTCAAAAAGGAACCAATAAGAAGCAAATGCAGAAAATGGCAGAAATCTGTCAAAACAGACCAACAGGTAAAGACGAATTTTTTCGGACACCTTATGTTGCTCAAATAAAAAAGTGTTGAACTAATGAAAGTTAGATAACAACTGGGGACAGAATCACAAAAATTCACGTCTCAAAAGTACGTACATATATTTTACACGAATTTTTACGGTGAAGCACAGAATTCTGTTTCGGGACAGCAACTTTCCCAATCATTAATTCTCTCTCATTAGAGGTTACTCTTGGCAGAAAACGCAAATAAAAAGGATAGGAGAGGTTATTACAGAAGTAATAACTTCCAAGACTCGACTAAAACTTTTGGGTTATCTCCCAATAAGTACTTTTCTTTAACGCCTTTCAGTTAGGCTTGATAGTTTGAGAAGATGCTCACATAAGAAATATGAATTGAAGTAAAAGAGAGCATCAAGAAGCAAATTCAAAGCACATTTAAGTCTAACCCACTTCCTATGCATAGGAGTCTTGTAAAGAAATAAGTCATGAAAGCACAAAGCAACAAGCATAGGAAAGCAAAACAAGTGCAACTTCAAAACTTTCAACTTAAAGAGTGGAAACTTAATATTGTTGAGACACATAAAATCATGTTTCCCTCTCTCATAATAACTTTCAGTAGAATCATGAATAAAAGTAACAATATAACTATCACAAGAAACATTCTTATCATGAGCCACATGCATAAAAGAATTAATACTCCCCACATAAACGTAGTCATTCTTATTGATTGTAGTGGGAGCAAATTCAACAAAATAGCTATCATTATTATTTTCATCACCATAATCATCAAATATAGGAGGCATATTGTAATCATAATTAATTTCCTCCTCAATAGTAGGTGGACTGAAAATATCATATTCATCATTGCAATCATCATATATTTGAGGTATAGTATCATCATAATCAATAGAATAGTTATCTTCCAAAGTGTGTTCATTTGTAAACATATCATCATTGGAAGGATCATGGATAGCACTAATAGTATAGAAATTATTAATATCATCATTTTCAGAATTGGTACCGAAGAGATTTTCAATATCAAAGGTAGTGTGCTTTTCCCAATCATGATCGCTACTATAGTAATAGGCATAGGAACATCATCGAGTTCAGACTCATAAAAACTATAATAGGAGCAACATGCTTAGGGGAAAATACGTTTCCTCTCTCCTTTTACTCCTCCTCTTCTTCTTTTTCTTCTTCTCTTTAGGAGGGAGAGGCTTGAAAGGAAGCTTCTCCATATACCCTGGTTCATTGTTAGAGACAATAGAAGAAACTTTGGAGGATTCCTCCTTTTCATTAATAAGAACAAAACACATATTAGTCCTGTCATATTTTGGTAAAACCTCATCTTTTATAATATTTTGTATGTAAGTATTTGTGTGGCAATTATCAACACAATAAATATGACAACCATGCAGGACACTATTCATATCAAAAGCACCCATATCTCCCAAAGAGGTTTTTCTTGATAACTCTTCACATCCCAAAAATAATGTAAGTTCATCATGCTGATTAGGAGTGATCATGTCATCACAGTACAAACTTGCAGTACTCATTGGATTAGAAGGGCTATTATTATGGCCTGAGCATTGAAAATTGAAATGACCCACTTCAAAGCAAAGTTCACAAATAAAAGGATAGAGGGCACAAACTTTTTACCAAGATCATTTAGAGCCCTATACCACGTTCTAGTTTTTTCATTCCTGTGGGTGATACAATATTCTTCTTCAATTTGATTATTCTCACAAGGTCTATGTGTTTCACAAAAATTAGCATGCTTATAAGAAGTAGTACTTTCAGAGGTTTGAGCATTTTATTGCTATCATTAATAACAATTTCATTTTCCATGCAAGTGTCTTTATAAGGCTCATGATACATGTCCCATTTTTATTTAGGAGCATTAATATGAGAAGCAAAGGTTCTATAACAATCAAAAAGAATTTGAGGATCAAGACCATATTTAGCACTAAGCTCTTGAAAATTAACAGTTTCAGCGAAAGACTTAATGCAATCATACTCATAGTTTATACCTGGTTCTTTACCTTTGTTGTTATCCCAATCTTCGGTATTGATTTTAATTGTTTCAAGAAGATCCCGCTTAGCTTTGACCTCCTTACTTGTGAAGGATCCCTCTAAACAAGTATATAGATAGTCCTTGTAATGTCTTGAAAGCCTTGCATAGAAATTATTAATAACAATATTACTAGGGAGCTCATGAATGGGACATTTGAGTATTAGTGACTTGAATCCCCCCATGCTTGGGCAATACTTTCTCCATCATGTGGATGAAAATTGTAAATGTGATTCCTATCTTTATGAATTTCATGAGGAGGATAAAATTTAGAGTAAAAGAGAGATTCAAGTTCCTTCCACTCCAAATGATGAGGATCATCTAGTAGCTCATACCACTCTCTTGCTTTGCCTTTAAGTGACAAAAGAAATAGCTTCCTCTTAACTTGGTTCATTGAAATACCTGCACACTTGAACAACTCGCATAATTCGTGTATAAAGAGTAAATGATCACCGGGATAGACAGTTCCATCTCCTAAATAATAGTTGTTCATAACACGTTCAGCAATTTTCATAGCTATTTTAAAAGAGATGCTTTCAGTATGTGGATTTAAAATATCACAAGTATCATTAGAATTACCATGTATGGGAGATAAAGTATCAGAGCAAATTTTATTTTTTAAAGCTGGGGAATTAAAAAGATCATTTTCATAAAAACTAACTTCCCCAAGCTTAGACTTTTCCATAGCATTAGTAACAAAGGTGTTCAAAAGATTCATACTAATAACATTGCTATTAGCATGCAAAGAAAGTTCCATGGGTTTTTTAATTTTCTTTTCAAACAATTCATGTTCTACATTAGGAAAAATACTAAAAAGCTCTCTAATATTTTTGTTGTTTTCCATTAAGCCTAACTAGTGAAAACAAGAAACAAAAAGACAAAATTGCAGAATCTAAAGGAAATAACTTCGAGCACTCAAACTGGAGGATGTGAGTACCTTTTACCTTACCTCTCTGGCAACGGCGCCAAAAACTAGCTTGATGTCTACGCACTTCTATTCTTGTAGACAGTTGATGGACCTACAAGTGCAGAGGTTTGTAGAACAGCAGCAAGTTTTCCCTTAAGTGGATCACCCAAGGTTTATCGAACTCAGGGAGGAAGTGGTCAAAGGTATCCCCTCTCAAGCAATCCTGCAATCAAGATACAAGAAGTCTCTTGTGTCCCCAACACACCCAATACACTTGGCAGGTGTATAGGTGCACTAATTCGGCGAAGAGATAGTGAAATACAAGTGGTATAGATAATTTTAAGTGGTAACGGTGATAGAAAATAGCTTGATGGCGTGGAAAATACTAAAGTAAAACTGAAATAAAGATGGAAGCAAGCAAACATGTAACATATCTAATTGCAAATGGTGTTTCAATGTTTAGAAACAAGGCATAGGGATCATACTTTCAGTAGTGAACACTATCATATAAATATCTTCTCTTTATGATACTAATCTTAACTACTCTCCGATTGGACACTCTAATCCATGGTAGGGCTATAACAGCACACCTCAAAGTAAGCCTTTCCCATCTAGATAACCCCACACTGTCACCTTGAGCACTAGATGGTTCAAACAAACACCACAATTTCATAAAGACATCCAACTCCAAATATAAATCATAACAAGTATTTGTAATCTCTAGCCTAAGTGCCACCATGGTGTGCACACTGTCAACTTCACACACATGGGGAGAGCAGAGATCTATTAAAGCACTTGAGTAGCATGGTAGATCTATAGATTACAAGCTCATGATCTCAATAAGATCATGCATAGAGAGAGAGATGAACACATAGCTACCGATAGAACCCTTATCCTCGAGAGAGAACTACTCCCTCCTCATCATGGGAATCAGCAATGGTGATGGAGATGGTGGTGGAGATCGATGGAGATGGCTCCGGGGGCACCACTGTCCGGCAAGGTGCTTAGCAGAGACTTTCTATCCCCTGAATCTCCCCTTTGGTGGCGGCGGTGCTGCGGAACTTTTCGTGGCTGGAGGCTTAATTATTTAGGATTTATGCATTGGGAGACTTCTTATAGGAGAAGAGGCAAGGTCGGTGGAGTGCCAGGGGGCCCACACCACCTGGTGGCGCGGCCAGGGCTAACCCGCGCCACCATATGATGTGGCCACCATGTGGCCCCTCTCCGTCTCGTCTTCTAGGTCCGTGAGTCTTTCGGTAAAATATCGACTTTGCCTTTTGTCCGGTCCAATTCCGAGAATATTGATTTTCTGACTTTCCTGAAACCAAAAACAGCAGAAAACAGGCAACTGGCACTGTGGCATCTTGTTAATAGGTTAATCCAGGAAAGTGTATAAAAAGTACTCTAAAGTTGGAACAAAACATAAGAAAGTAGATAAAATCGAGCATGGAACATCAAAAATTATGGATACGTTAGCAACGTATCAGGCCTGCATGCAAAGAATATTAATCTCGTACATGCAAAGCCTGGTCTTGTGCTTCGGCGCATGGGTTGATGATGTCGTGTGCTGCTGCGCCTCCCGCGGGTGCCTTACTGCCTTGTACAACATGACGAAGACGTTGCGCCCGCGGGCTTCCTTCGTCATTGCATCTGGTCGAGGTCGTGCGGGCGTCAACTGCCGCGTCTCTTTGATGGTGTGGCGGATCTTGTCCGCCGGTTCACGTGTGCCGTTGCCGGCACAAGCCGATATTTGACGATGATTTTGCACTATTTTTTCACCATACGAGGGTTTAACGGATCTAGGGATTTATCTTATGGCTAATCGGATCTAATCTATGAATTGTAGAATTTTGAATTTGGATCTAATCTTAAAAAACTAAGCTAAGAACTAGAATTGATCTAAGATCTAATCTAAAGAACCGATCCGGTCATTAATCGAGACCGAGTGCCGCGCCCTCGAGGAGAGGAGATTGATCTCCCCGAGGGCGGCGTGGTGCGGAAGTGGTGGAAGAAACCTAGGATCGGCGCCGTGAGGCTGACCGCTCTGATACCATGTAAATTGTTGCCCTAGCCAATTATTCCAAAAGTCCGAACTGATGGAAAGACCATAGGTAACATATTTATATTATCAACACCTCTAACCAAGAATCCTCTCACAAACATGTGCCCTTGGTCCTCACCATTCCTAACTTTGAATGAAGAAACCTCTACTGAGGAAGTCCGTTACTTTCATAAGCACTTTCATTACCCTTACAAAGACTAGTACTATCAAAGTAGAGGAGTACCATAGACTACCTAAGAAACTACTAACAAGTACTAGATCTTCAGACAGAACTCTAACAGAAGAACAACAACAGTTAAGTGATAGACTATAGCAGATAAAGCCAGTTAACGAATTCTAGATACCAAACCTAGAACTGATCAATCACATGAATACAAGAGACACTACCAAGAGCATATATAGAATAAGCTAGAACATTCTAGAAGTTTTTAGAACAAAACCTAGAATCAAAATAGATAGAGGCATAACCTAAGTCTAGAAATTAGGAGAGTCAGCAGTAGAAATTGTAGAAGAGAGGAAGAAGAGAAGTACTAAACTTAGGCCGAATGGGGGCTGAGCTCACGGGTGGCCAGAGAGGAGGAATAAGTTAACCGCGGTGATGGCGACATGAGGAGCACCAATGGGTGGGTGACTCTACCTGCGCCAGGCCATGCCAACAAGGGGGAGATGTCCCTAACATGCTCCAGTACCAGCTCGATGCGGGGAAGAACCGGAGTAGCACCAAACGTGGGGCCACCATCTCACCAAAACCCTAGGGTTAGGGTTGGGAGAGGCCGCAAGAGATCAAGACATGATAAATTGAGTGGTGTAACGGTAGAGCAGAATGAGAGGAGGCGTTTGAGAGTCGTCGCGATGGTGGAGGCGGCCAGAGG
Organism: Avena insularis; assembly: GCA_023614405.1. Taxonomy (NCBI): domain Eukaryota; kingdom Viridiplantae; phylum Streptophyta; class Magnoliopsida; order Poales; family Poaceae; genus Avena; species Avena insularis. The sequence goes on from CM042694.1 coordinate 207,769,348, forward strand.
TGGCCAACGAAGCGGGGGTGGCACATAATTGCTACATCTCGGGAGTGAGTGGGAGACATAAGGTTTATGAAAGCAAACAGAAAGGAAAACAAATTGCCATTTTGTGAATGAAATGAATCACAAATTGATGGGCAATTAAATCATGATTTTTATACATGATGGGAAATAGTGTGGAAGAGATTTCATTGTACCGAGAAAATTACCTAGGATATAAACAACAACAATAGTAAGTTATTTCAAGGCGTCGTATAAACTATGCTGACCACATAACTTGGAATAGGATTAGCGAGTCAGAAGTTTCTTCTCAGTTTTGTATACCTTCAGATAATTAGGTTGGGTTGTATTCCCAGATAGGAACGACAGTGGGTGGGAGCCCGTAACGTCCCGTCTTGTGTTACAAGATGATGACTCTAGTATCTTAGCCTGGATCATTTTTACAGCGGTCGTTGACCATGTTTAGAGCTAATGGTTAGATTATGGAATTTGGTAGAGCTTGACATGACTTGGAGAAACTTGATAACAACCTTCACAAGTAAGGAAGTGTGATAAGTGCAATAAGACCAAGGATGTTTGTAGGGAAAGTAGTGCGCCTCTCGAGAGTGTATAAATGTGGCATGTCATTACTCCCTATTCGGGGAATGCATTATGAAACATGAAGAACTTAATAAAGTTATAACAACCCCTGGAGAATGATGGACATAGTTTTCTATACTAAAACTTATCTTTTCTAGAAACCATTTTTGAAGACTAAGAAACCTGGATGGTAGATCCATGGTTACACAATACTCACCTAATTATAGAATTTCTTGAGTACGCTTATACTCAAGCGTATATTCTTAAACCTTTCCTAGACTTTGAGAGTTACAATACCATGAACCACGACAACATCAAAGACGATGGAGATATCTACTACGAGGAGCCAGATTTTTTAGAAGGCATTGAAGAAATAGACTACGGTATAGAATATGGAGTAGAGTATGAAGACCTTGGAATAGGAACATAGTTTATAGGATAGAGTAAATGAGTTGGGAAACATAGACTTACCTAAATAAGTTGCTAATCTCCAGTGATACTAATTATAGTGGTGCCATTGATAGATAGACTAGATAGTTTTGCATTCAAATTCAAATATGAATCCTCGATAGACCAAAAAGAATATCGAATCTTTGTACATTTTGGGTTGATAATTATAAACAAGTAAAGTTGCAGACCCGCAATGTTTCTGTGGTACCACTCTAAGGGTTCGGATGTAATATTTATGAAATGTTACCTCACGAGTATTATGTCAACGACTTGCACACTATAACATGCAGTGGTGTTCTAGGTCACCGCACCGAACAACGACGAAATTTAGATTAGGTTAGGTTAAAATCTAGTTAAAATTCATTCACATTTGTAAAATATTTTTAAAAAGTTCAATATTTTTAGAAAGGATCTACGTTGTAGTGGTTATGGTCACTAGAATGACCAACCAGGTTCCGTGTTCAATTCCCAACACTGGACCAATTTTAAATTGTAACACCCTGGACTCAGCGTGCCCGGGTTGTCACCCCTAGCAGCTTACTAGAATCTCTATACTGACCCACGGATCAATACCAGTATTTTTTGCGTACTTTGTCCTCACTCGTGAGCACAGGGGACCCACTTCCCAGTTGGTCACCCATCCTCAAATTGCTCTGGACTAAGCACTCTTAACCTCAGAGTTTTTTTAGATGAGCTTTCGGAAAAGAAGTTGCAACTTGTTGGTATGAGTATCCTATCAATCCTATTAAGCCATGCGTCAGGTTCTCATATAAACCAACCCTAAGAAGATTGTCGCCCTTGTTCATCAACCACAATCCAGGAACATATCCTCTTGGCACACATCTGTCTGCCTAGTGCCGGCACATGTGCCATGTCGTGTTCACTCTAGGCCACACGCGTCATGCTCCACATGTCCCGCCACTAACCCGCACATGCTCGTGTAACCGCGAGGATTGGCTCTGAAGGGGATAAGGGACTAGGGTTCCTAGGGAGGGAGTCTCGCAGAATAAGTTGGGGAGGTGGTGACGCGGATGACGAGGACTAAGGCCACCTGCTCCTCCGTCAGTCACAGAGGGATAGGAAAGCGACAGAGAATAAGAATGGGGGAACGGCGTGTTCCTCCTGTCGAAGGGTACAGGCTGGTGGGGTGAGTTGGACTGGCCTAGAGGAAGCGAGGGGAAGGGAGTTCCAGGTGGGCAGGCTTCTACTAGGCTATTGCGGTTGCTACAGGTTTGTCCTCTCTCCTTTCTTTTTATTTTCTATTTCTATTTTCTTTATTTGTTTGTTTGTTTAAATCCAATTTAACCAATATTTTTAATTCAAAATATTTTGAAACCTGCAGATGTTTTGAAAAGAAGATTTCAGGCAAAGATAAGACAATAGAGAAATAACATCAAAGGTAAAATGGGATGCCCATATACATAGTCATTTTGGGCATTTATACAAGATTAAAGATTTTATGGTTTTATGAAATAGAATAAAATCATTTGTAAATAGTGGAACCCTAGCTACTGGTCCCTTAATTGTGGCAAACAAAATAGAGGGAGATAAAAAGAGGGAGAGAAACTAATGTGATAGCAAACACAACAAGACAAGAGCAAGAAGATACAAATGCAATGCAACATATTAATGCATCGATTGAATATGATCATGCAATGTGGCATGATGAACATAAGAATGATATTATGAGGATGCAATAAAGTAAAAAAATAAGCAAATTCTAATTGGGGAATTCCATGGATGCTACAATTCGACACCACTAATAATGGATTTTGTCCCGAGATTTGCTCCATGGTACGGGGAATAAGGTGATGGTCGGATTCTTCTTGCTTCATGTAGATCCTAGCGACACCACTAACAAGGCTTCTTGCTCTATCTTTAAATCATCGACACCACCAACAAAAGGTTGTTTCTCATGTTCGTCTAAAGAACACTCCAGAGAACAAAAGGCAAAGGTAGAGGTCTCAATAGATAAGGCCACCTCTAACTTCCGTGAAAGGAGTAAATTGCATTAATCCCCCACTTCAATGTATAAGAGTGAATGATAAGAGTAGTCGGATGGGGATTAGTCCATCCCGCACCCAAAGCATTACTCCGCACATGTATAGGAGAATTGTGCAACCTAACTCTCGAAATTCAGACTAAAGATTTAGACAAGTGGTGTTCGGAAAGCTTTGAAAAACAAACAAATGATGCGGGCTCTTTATCGGATCTGACGTAGATGATGTTGTCGTGTTAGAAAACACTAGAAGATATAAAGAAATATTTTAGTGAATTTATAGTCAAATGAAAGGTACAACATATGAAAGATTCATCATGCGGCATGAAACCCAGATGTAGAAACACCGTTGCAAGAGGATGGAATCGAAATCCTAAAGGTACGACGAAAACCCAACCACGAGAAATCCTTGATTTGAAGAAAATATAAGAGGCGGATTCAAAACACGCAAAGGTAAGAAGAGAATATCATGGATGTAAGGAGTAAAAGCAGAGCTACTCAGATCTAACTAACGGATTTTGCAAAATAGTTTTGACACTCTACATCGAACATTAGCTAGGTTATCCTATAGGATGGACTAGGGGGTATCGAAAATTATACCAATTGTAATACCACGGACTCTCTGTGCCCGGGCTGTTAGGGCATCTCCACCGGGCTGATCCAACCCGTCCAAGCGCGTCCGAACGCGTCCTCCCGGATGTGTGGTACATGTGTGATCTCTGCAACGGCACGTCCCATCCAGACCTACGTGTCCGGCTCGACCCACTGGCGCACCAAATTTGCATGGCCGATGCATCGCCCCGTACACAGGCGGGCCGAGGGCATGTCCTCCCGCACATGCCACTAGACCACCCGTTAGCGACCGCTAAGCGTGGCACTGATTCAGATGCAACCGCGGCACCGATTCAGAGGCGCGAGCGGCAGCTTGACCGGCGGCAGCCTGACCCATCAATGCCGACGGAGCATCATCCTGTGACTAACGGGACGCCGCCTGAGTTATCTCACCGGCATTGATGGAAAGCCCGAGAACATGCGCTCACTCGCACGATCAAGGTCCACTTAAGCAGGCCCTTGTGCCCGTCGGTGCCGCACTTCCCTCCACTCGCCATCGCCAGGTACACCCCTCCCAACACCTCCCACCACCACCGCCAACGATGAACAAGCCAGGGTGGTTCAAGAAGGCCAAGAACGACCATGAGGTAGGCAGGTCTGGCTCGAGCGGCCAGCGCGGGCAGGGGAGTGGCATGCTGGATTTCGTTCCGGGGGTCGTGTCGCCGCCTCCGCGGATGCAGGACTTCATCGGCCGCCCCATCGAGCGCCAAGAGGAGGAGGAGCCCCATCGCGACCGCCGCTACTTCCACGTGACGGTGTGCAAGCGGCTGTGGAGGGAGGGAGAAGGCATCGCCCACCATGATGTCTCCCTCCCCACGGGATGGCACCTCAACCGGGAGTGGGTGTCGGTGCCGCTGATGACTTCAAGTGCACAAACCAATTGTAGCTAGTTTCGAAGTAAAGATATCGAACCCATAGAGAGCTATTGGTAAAGGTCTTTATGCCCCTCATTACTCTCTACCAAAGTATACTTATAAGTTGTCTTTGATCTCAAGTAAAAGGGTGTTTAAAAGGTTTATGGTTGATTGCAGAAAAGTAATTAAAACAAGTAAAAGAAAACAAGTAACAAGTTTGTGTGAAAGCATGGTTGAACTCAATAGGGCTAAAACGTTCTCGGGGATGTAGGATACACCACTAGCATAGTATTATTGTTATATGTAATCAAGATAGCATACTCCTTGTGTCATGATATGTGTGGAGAGATCCCCATAATAAGATGTTCACTACAAGGCTCGTAGGAAGCCACTTTGTTGAGCCAAGAGTGAGGTCACCTCTAAATAACCACTGCGATGTCTAAGAGCATTCACCCAAACAAACCACCACAGTTAAGGGTTTCCCCATGGATATCGTAATTAGCTTAAGGAGTCCGTCCTTAATCCTCCTTTGACCGTGTAGGTTACGAGCCGACGCCAATCTGTCACGGGGCATTCCGGGTACGCTTCCAAGACACGTCCAAAGGATTTCTCCCTCCCTTTAGTCCTGAAGGCAAATGATACGCGGTCGACTACACATACCATCTAAAGAGAGAGAACAAAAACAAATCATAATTACATCATAGAGACAAGCAAGTCATACAGATACAAGAATAGATCATCTTTATTACAAGTTCATAATGGTGCTAGGGTTTCTCCATCTCCCCAACAACAAATGAACTACTCACTCATGGAAGCAATCAACAACATCATCATATCAAATGAATGGATAAAAGTATGGCGGTAGATCTAATGCAAACCACAATTGGATCTAGAATTGCAAAGAGATCTAATAGATGAAATATGGGAGTAACGGTGGTAATGGAGATGCAGCAGTTGATGATGAAGGGGATGATGCATTGTCCTCCAATGATCAGTGAAGTAGACAGGATTTTTCCCTAGCCAAGTTCCTCCTTCAGATCCCTCTAGGATGTGGTTTTTCGTGGTTTGTGGTGGCTATGAATGTCGGATCTCCCTCTCGTCTTTGCCGGGAGAAAGTATTTGACGAGGCGGTCGCGATGGTGCCTACTACTTGCATGACGGTATAGCTCATAACAAATAAAATGTACGATTATCGTGATCGGTGCCTCCTCCTTGTTTGGTATTCTTCCAGGTGCGAAGGTAAATTCATAAAATGACTTTTATCGCTTAGAAATATCATATAATTACACAATATGACAGCTCTAATTGATATGTTCATATATGACTCCATGATTTGGGATCCTATTGAAACAAGAACAAAATAGCACATGTAGATGCAGTGAAATACAAAGATTCTTACTCTATTTATGCAAAAACAGAAGGTAAATATGATTCAATTTTGGACTCATCAACTCCCCCAAGCTAGGCTCTTTCTTGTCCCCGATCAAGATGGCGGCTTATGGACAAGATCATCATGTTCATGAGACACGAGTCGTTACAATAAATGAGGTAGAAATTGAAGCAGGAATACAACATCTGATGTAGAGATACTTCGGGGATATTACCATACCCTTACACATTACATAACTTAGAGGCTTCCACACCTTTTTCAGTATTAATGAAATTATAAGAAGCTGCTAGTGATTCAACATATCATATAATCACAGAGTTTAAAGATATAGAGCACTAAGTTTAGTAATGAAGATTCATGATCATTTTCTCTCTTTTTTCTATGTTTGATTCTTTTGATAGCCGCTTTCTTCTTTTCTTTTGATACTTGTATGTCTATATTTTTACTTGCTCCCTTTTCTCTTCTTCTTTTCAGCATAGCTATTTGATCATGCTCACTAATTCAATGGCTTTCAAAAACTCTTAATTATAATAAATCTTCTCTTGAACAAAGGGAACTCGAAGTTGATGCAACTAATGCAAATTTGGAATTTTAAACCTAACCATGCATGCAGAAAAGTAAACATGCAAAAACTATAAGATAGATTACAAGGTTCTCATAGATCCCCCAAGCTTGGAATCAAGCCGGGTGGATCAAATAATCCCTTGCGATTATTTGATATCTTGGCGCATATCCTGGTGAAGGAGTCTTGTTGGAGAGTGCCACCCGAAGCTTCTTATTCTTCTCTTCTAGAGGAGATATGCGTTCAAGAAACTTCTGTATATCCAAACGCAAGAGGAACATCCCATCAGTTACTTTGCTCATCATGTCATTGTGTTCCTTCTTGCCTTCAAGATCCAAAATGTGCTCGTGCACGATCTCCCTGTGGATGAGCTCTTCTTTCTGGTACTTATCTATCATGTGAAGATGGTGTTCATTGTCTGGGACGTGCGCGCCAACTGGCACATCCAGAAGGTTGAACCCCCAATCCTCTTGTGGCTTCACGCTCATGCGCATGTTCATGGTGATCTTCTTTGTTGTTGAGGTATGAGCCATAGTCTCCTGATAAGTTCCTACATTGGAACAGTTAGACTTCTTACGCTTTGGTGAAGAGTAGTTGACGGAGATGAGCTTGAGAAATTCCGTGCACCCCTTCCCATGAGGTTTCTTGGCTTCTTCCTCATCTTCAGGCTTCACCATTGCCAAGTAGTCCGGTTGCTTTCATCCCCTCTTTGATTGTTCCATGAAGATCTGTAACTCCTCGTCTTTAGAATCATCATTGGAATCATAAGTGTACCACTTGTCCTTTGGACTTAGGCCTTGAGCTTCACGATCATCAGCTTCAATGGAGGAGGTCTGGAAACTATCCCACAAACGAGCCATGAGGTTTAGAGGCTTGCCTTTGCCTTGAATCGAGTAGCGCATCAAGTAAATTAGATATGTTGATATAAGAGAGAGGTGGATCTCTAAAGAGACTTATAAAGGGTTAGAGGCAGGGTAAAATTCATACTGAGAGGAAGAAGGTCGCCCAAGAAAAGAATCCTAAAAAATATGAAAACAAATAAGTGCAAAAGAAGGAAATTCGGATCGTAACGACTAGTCGGTACAGACGCACGCCCGTACGGTGCGCCTGTACCGGGTCATTTCCAAAAACAACATGGCTCTAAGTCGGTAATTAGTCAACCGACTAAGCAGTAAGGGAGGGTCCCACCCGTACTGCCCGTTCGTACCGACTTCACGGCATTTCAATTTCAGTTTTTTTTACATCATAAACGAAAAGTGGACGGCGGACACAGAATAGATAACGACCAGTCGTACGGGGGGCTACGCCCGCATGGTGCGGTCATAATCTATTATGCAAAAATGAAACCGAGGCATCAGCAGGCTTAGCGACCATCGGTACGGGCAGAGCCGGCCGTACCGCCCACCCGTACCGATCTCGTAAGACTGGTAACGAACTCAGAAAAATGAGAGGAAATCAAATATGCAAAAGTAAATAGCAGAAAATCATCCAGAACAAAGATGTGTTAAGGATTTCATAAGACATGATCATCGAGGGAATATGGACTCATTTGAGTATCTTTTCTTCATCTCTTTGAATAAAGTAGGTCGTAGAAAATCACCAAAAGCATTGCAAGAAGAAATAGAGAACTTCCTTTTTGGTAGTGTGGTTCCCATAGGTATATACACGGATGACACGTCCTTAGGATGAGCAACATCTTGAGTGTTCATGAATGTTTCCTCCATATCTTCCTTCCTTTGTAGGATCTATAAATCAAATTCTTGCAAAAGTAGAGTCCAACGGATCATTCTTGGCTTAACTGTAGGGGTTCCGCATATGAAAACAATAGATTTTTACCCTACGTCCCTGAACCCCTGGTGTTGCCAGGACCTATCTATTAGTAATATAGTAACAAGAGGGGCTTTTCGCGAACTTACCCTTAAAGACCGAAAAGCGTTGTCAACGCTCAGGAGAGCGTGGTTGATGTAGACGAGCCGAAGCCGACCTCAAGGTCGTGATCAAGTCCTTGCGCTCCTTTGGCTCCAACGACTTGAGTGCCTCAAGTGTGACATCTCGCGGGGAGTTACACACGTTCGGTGCCTGACGATGACTCCCGCTTCCTCGATCCAAAGCGATTGCAGTAGAGCTCTGGATCTGAATCCGCACGCATGGCGCTCCGCGGTGAAGATGTCTCTCGTTCGCGCGGTCCGAACTTGGGACCATGGTCACGAGAGAGAGAGAGAGAGAGAGAGAGAGAGAGAGAGAGAGAGAGAATATCAATTGGAGGTCTTCCCAAAAGTGAGAAGACCTTTATTGAATATTGTGTGTATTTATCTAGCCAAATACCCCCACTATATATAGGGGGAGGGGAGGTACTACCTCCCTCAAAGTCTCGCGATGGGACTAAAGGAGAGGAGGGGGAGGGGCAGCCGCCGACCGGCCCTAGTGGGCCCCGCGCGGGGGGGCTTGGCTCAGCCGGCCACCCCCTTGCCCCTTCTCCCTCTCTCCTTTCCCTAATGGGCCCTCTTCCCTCCGGAATTGGCCCATTAAGCCTTTTGACCTTTTAATTGATTTTCTCTTTTATTAAATAATTATGAATAAATGATTAAATCAATATTTAACATTCATTCATATATTATTAAATCTCCGTGGCTATGGAACACCTTCCACCTCCACTCCAGACATCCTACGGACTTACCGAAACCCTTCCGGTTTTCTCTCTACTATTCTTTGGCGATTCTTCCAATCCTATAAACACTCTCTAAGCATCATCAAACCCTTAAGAGTGATACATACGGTTCGAGAACACTCTAGACATGGTTGGGACACTCCCGGACCAATGATCAACAGAGGGACCTGGATGGCCATGTGACCCCTGTGTGTTCCATGAAGATCTTTCGTCGTTTGATACGGGACAGTCGTGTCTTATTCCCTTTGTCTCTCGATACTTGCATTGCCTGAGATCTGATCAATGACATCACCATGTCGTGTTCAATCTCGTTACTAAACAATGCTACTTTACTCGTTCCGACAAGTGATATCCCTGTGATCAAATCACACGCTGCGCAGCTATTGGATATAACTTCTCCGAGTGGGCCCTTGAGTATCTTTCCATCACGTGGACGGACAAATCCCGCTCTTGACATATATTGCCTCTACGGTTTCCTCCGAGTACCTGAACACACCTTTATAACCACGATATTACCAGATGGCGCTTGATGTTATCTAAGCACTCTCGGGAGATAGTGATTGATATAGCCTCACGGTCTAAGGAATAGTCTATGAGGATCCATTTCTAATCATCATAACTTGAACTTCGTGACATGATCGGGTCACGATGTTTAGGTTGGGTATTGGTTCATCATCTCATTCTCAGAATGAGTTGACTCCATTTCCAACTGGCATAAATGCCACATGATCAGGAAACATGATCATCTGTTGACCAATGAACCAGTGACTAGAGTTTCACTGGGAACCCCTGGTTGTTTATATATCACACGTGTATTGATGTTTCCACTCAATACAGTTACAGCATGATATAAAACTTAATCATAAACTATATGAAATATGATAATAGTCCTTATTACTATTTGTCTCTAGGGCATATTTCCAACATTAACATCGGTCCTTTCCAGGATTTCCTATAAGCCAACACGATCAGTGTGTACTCTTACTTTGGAGTCCATGATATAAGATCTAAATTTATCACATGAGAAAACTACTTCGAATAATTCTTTTTCCGCCATAGGATAGTTCTTTTGGGCCTCGTTTAAGGTGCGACTAGCATGATGAATGATATTAAGGTCATCACCATCATACTAACAAAGAATTGCTCCTACAGCTTCATGACTAGATTTACAAAACAGCTCAAAAGGTTTCTTCCAATTAGGTGGTTTTATAATGGGAGCTTCAAGAAGGGTTTGTTTTAATATGTTGAAAGAAGTAAGACACTTTTCATCAAAATTAAAACGAACATCCTTTTGAAGAAGGTCAGTTAAAGGTCTAGCAGTTTTAGAGAAATTCTTAATGAATCTTCCATAAAATCCTACATGACCTAAGAAGCTTCTTATACATTTTATGTCTTGAAGAGGGGGTAACCTTTCTAATTCTTCAATCTTTGCTTTATTGACTTCTATTCCCTTACCAGAGACTTTATGTCCGAGTATTATGCCTTCTTGAACCATAAAATGACATTTCTCCCAATTCAAGACTATGTTAGTGTCTTCACATATCTGCAAAACTTTATGAAGGTTATGGAGACAATGATTAAAGGAAGTTCTATAAACAGAGAAGTCGTCCATGAATACTTCCATAATACTTTCAACATAATCAGCAAAAATATCAGTCATGCATCTTTGAAAAGTTGCAGGATCATTGCAAAGACCAAAAGGCATATGTCGATAAGCATAAAGGCCATAAGGACAAATAAAAGTTGTTTTAAGTTGATCATCAGGGTGAACAACAATTTGGGAAAAGGCGGAATAGCCGTCTAAGTAACAAAAATGAGAATGCATAGCAAGCCTTTCTAAAGTTTGATCTATAAACGGTAAAGGGTAATGGTCCTTCCGAGTTTCCTTATTAAGTTTCCTATAGTGAATGCACATCCTATGTCCAACGACAATCCTAGTAGGTACCATTTCATTATGCATTTTCTACAACCGTAAACCCACCTTTTTTCGGAACACAATGAACATTACTTACCCATGCACTCTCCTCCACATGAAAGATGACGCATGCATCTAACAAACGTATTATTTCTTTTCTTACCTCCTCTTTTATGTGAGGTTTAAGACGTCGCTGAAAGTCCGCGACCGGCTGAGCTCCTTCTTCCATGAATATTCTATGGGTGGATATCGAGGGACTAATCCCCTTCAAGGCACTCATCGAATACCCAAGAGCATTTTGATGCATGTGGAGAACCTTCATTAAGTTTTCCTCCTCTTTCTCTGCGAGGTTAGCACTTACAATAATAGGAAATTTATTTGTCTCATCAAGAAACCTATATTTCAGTTCCTTTGCTAGAGTTTTAAGGATTGGAGGAGGAAGAGCCTCGTCTCCTTTCCTGATGGGTTCTTCATATTTTTGATTAATCTCGATGTCCACCTCAGGTGTGGAGTCGAGATAGTCATCTATTTCAGCTTTTTCTATGTCTTGAAGGATATTATTAATATTGACTAAACTTCTTGCTAGATCATCATCATGAGTCTTGATGACTATTGAGGCTAAATTTACGATATTACCTTCTTCCTCACGTTCGTACTCATCATCATCCAATTCTTCAATAGCCGTCTTATGGTCAAATTTAGAGAAATGAAAATCCATTTTCTCTTCACCAAACTTGAGAGACATAGTTTATCTCTTGCAGTCTATGTTTGCTCCTGCGGTATTTAGAGAAGTTCTTCCAAAAATGATGGGACAATAAACGTCAGTGGGCATATCAATAAGCACAAAATCAATGGGATATTTGTAAGGTCCAATACAGATTGGTACATTCCTAATTATTCTCATAGGGACTCTGAGTGTTTTATCTGCAAGCATTATAGTCATATCCGTATCTTCCAATTCAGCTAGAGCTAATTCATTTTGAATTTTTAAATAAAAATTAAAAGGGATAACGTTAACAGATGTACCAATATCACAAAGGCCATAATAGGAAGTTCCTCCAAAAGTGCATGGGAGGATAGGCTTACCCACTTCTTTAGCTTTTACCTTTCCTTCAACAAATTACAAAGCTTTGGTATCTAGCTCAATCACGTTACAATGTGCAAACATGGTTAAAATATCTTCCTTTATTGATGCCTCCGCCTCTTGTACACGCTCTTCTTCAGTTTTCCTTATTTGTGTTTCCTCTTCCAGCTCCTTGAGAAATATTTTTTCCTCTTTGCGTTGATCTTGATCCTCCAGTTGCTGAGTCATCATATGTTTTCTCATCGTCCTTGGAAAAGGAAACGGTTCAACATATGGGGATACCTCCCTTAATGGCTCGATAGGGGCCACGATTATTCGATCTTCTTCTACAAGTGGCTCGGGTGGTGAAGTATAATGAAGCCAGTCTTTCTTAGGAGTTTCAATAAGTTCTATAAAAGACCAAAGGATTTGCAAAATAATATCATCATCAAGTTGCAGTTCATTAGCAGTTTTTGTTACCTTACCGAAGTCTTTATAATCATTGAGATAATCATATTCATTTCTATACCTCCTTTGCCTCCTAAATCAAATCCCCATGTTTCTCTATTACGGCGAATTTGTTCTAAAAGTTCCCAAGCTTTAATTATAGTTAACTCCATGAAAGAGCCTACTGAATTCGTGGCAATCTCATGTTTAATTTCTTGATTAAGTCCTCCATAGAAAATATGCAAAACGTACCATTTAGATAAATCATGATGGGGACATTTATGAAGTAGATACTTGTACCTTTTGTAGGCTCTTACCAAACCTTCACCTGGGCGATTCTTGAAGTTTGTAATCGCCCTTCTTACTTCAGCGGTTTTTACCTTGGGAAAGAATCCAAACACAAATTCTCCTTCAAGTTTTTCCCAGTATCAATTTTCTCTGCAGGGCAAATTCTAAACCAAGCCAAAGCAATGTTGGTTAGAGATTGGATAAATAGTTTAAGTTTCAATTCATCATCAGAATAGCCTTTCAACATAGCTCGGTAAAATGCATTAAATGATTGTAAGGATCCTCATCGGGATCATCTCCTGCAAAAGTTTTCTCTTTAATAATAGCGATAAAACGAGGGTTGACCTCGTATTCTGGTTCGCTCCCACTCGGAAATTCTTTGACTAGTCCTCTATTGAACTTCCCGAGGTATTTAGTAGCATCGATCTGATTAATTAGTCCGAGTGCAGTCATGATGCTTACCTAAAACTAGTAAATAACTTTAGTAAAATAATGAATAAAATAAGTAATTAAGAACAAAGACCAAAAGCGCTTAGCTCCCCGGCAACGGTGCCAGAAAATAGCTTGATAACTGAAAGTGCGCAGACCAATTGTAGGTAGTTTCGAAGTAAAGATATCAAACCCACAGAGAGTTATTGGTAAAGGTCTTTATGCCCCTCATTACTCTCTACCAAAGTATACTTATAAGATGTCTTTGATCTCAAGTAAAAGGATGTTTAAAAGGTTTATGGTTGATTGCAGAAAAGTAATTAAAACAAGTAACAAGTTTGTGTGAAAGCGTGGTTGAACTCGGTAGGGCTAAAACATTCTCAGGGATGTAGGATACACCACTAGCATAGTATTATTGTTATATATAATCAAGATAACATACTCCTTGTGTCATGATATGTGTGGAGAGAACCCCATAATGAGATGTTCACTACAAGGCTCGTAGGATGCCACTTTGTTGAGCCAGAGTGAGGTCACCTCTAAATAACCAATACGATGTCTGAGAGCAGTCATCCATACAAACCACCGCAATTAAGGGTTTCCCTGTGGATATCGTAATTAGCTTAGGGAGTCCCTCTTTAATCCTCCTTTACCCGTGTAGGTAACGAGCCGACGCCAATCTGTCACGGGGCATTCCGGGTACGCTTCGAAGACATGTCCAAAGGATTTCTCCCTCTCTTTCATCCTGAAGACAAATGATATGCCCGACTACACATACCATCTAAAGAGAGAGATCAAACACAAATCATAATTATATCATAGAGACAAGCAAGTCATACGGCCACAAGAATATATCATCTTTATTACAAGTTCATAATGGTGCTAGGGTTTTGCCATCTCTCCAAGAACAAAGGAACTACTCACTCATGGAAGCAATCAACAATATCATCATAATCAAATGAATGGATAAAAGTACGGCGGTAGATCTAATGCAAACCACAATTAGATCTGGAATTACAAAGAGATCTAATAGATGAAAGATGGGAGTAATGGTGGTAATGGAGATGTAGCGGTTGATGATGAAGGGGATGATGTGTTGTCATCCAATGATCCGTGAAGCAGTCGGGATTTTGCCCTAGCCAAGTTCCTCCTTCAGATCCCTCTCGGGTGTGGTTTTTCGTGGTTTTTGGTGACTGTGAATGTTGGATATCCCTCTCGTCTTCACCAGGAGAAAGTATTTGACGAGACGGTCGCTATGGAACCTAGTAGAGCGGACGGTACAGGCGGGCTCTGCCCGTACTAGTGGTCATTATCAGTATTGGTGCCTTGTGAGATCCAGGCACATGGCTTAATAGGATTGATAGGATATCCATATCAACAAGTTGCAACTTATTTTCCGGAAGCTCATTCGAAAAGAACTCTAAGGTTAAGCATGCTTGGCCTAGAGCAATTCTAGGATAGGTGACCGACCAGGAAGTGGGTACTGGGTGCACACGAGTGAGGACAAAATGCACAGAAAAGATCAGTGTTGGTCTATGGGGCCAGTCTAGATATCCTATTAAGCTGCCATAAGTGACACCCCGGGGTCCTGTGGACGGGGTGTTACAAAGTGGTATCAGAGCCGATCCTCGCGGTTAAATAGGTGTGTGCGGGTCAGTGGCGGGACATGTGGAGCATGGCGCGTGTGGCTTGGAGTGGACATGGCATGGCATATGTGCTGGCACTGGATGCACAGTCGCACAAGCGCATGCCAAGAGGGGACGTCCATGGCCTATGCTTGATCGATGAGGGCATCGATCTTCTAAGGGTAGGTGCATGTGAGATCCAGGCACATGGCTTAATAGGATTGATAGTGTACCCATATCAACAAGTTGCAACTTATTTTCCGGAAGCTCATTCAAAAAGAACTATAAGGTTAAGTGTGCTTGGCCTAGAGAAATTTTAGGATGGGTGACCAGCCGGAAAGTGGGTACCGGGTGCATACGAGTGAGGAAAAAGTGTGCATAAAAGACTAGTGTTGGTCTATGGGGCCAGTCTAGATATCCTATTAAGCTGTCAGGAGTGACACCCCCGGGGCCTAGTGGACGGGGTGTTACATGCCTCCTTGTTTGGTATTCTTCCAGGTGCGAAGGTAAATTTATAAAGTGATTTTTATCACTTAGAAATATCATATAATTATACAATATGACAGCTCTAATGGATATGTTCATATATGACTCCATGATTTGGGATCATGTTGAAACAAGAACAAAATAGCGTGCGTAGACATAGTGAAATACAAAGATCCCTACTCTATTTATGTAAAAAAAAGGTAAATATGCTTCAACTTCGGACTCATCAGCCGCCCGCGCCCAAGGAGGGCAAGGGGCTGGAGGAGGAGATCACCCGCCGCATCCGCAAGCTCCCGCAGGCCCTCCGCTGGGATCGCGCCTACCAGAACAAGCGGTTCTAGAAGCAGTTCCTGGAGTAGGAGCACAAGCGTGCGGCGCGCGAGCTCCTTCCGCAGCGAGTTCGAGCCGTGGGGGTCCCGTGCCCTCCCCGTCTTTGATCCCAACGATGACGGCATCGTCAAGCACTCTGACGCTGAGCTCGGCAACAACGACATCAACATCGTCGTCAAGGGGAAGGAGGAAGTGGTTGTCGTATCCGCCGCCACGCACTTCCCCCAAGAGTACCAGGAGCTCCTGGTGCGGGGCTACGACGAGGACGCTTTCACCGAGCAGGCCATCGCGGCCAGCGCGAAGGACGGGGACGTCATGTGGGACAGCTACCAGGAGGTCGTCCAGCTCATCGGCCTGGTGGCGCAGGTGAATGCGGGGCTGCCTCCACCGCCCCCGCTGTCGGGTGGGCTGCTCCGCCCATGCCGGAGGAGACAGATGCATGGACAGCGTGGCATGGCCAGGAGATCGACCAGCCCGCGCCTGCTCTGGGTCTGCCACCAGCACACCTCTGGATGCCGCCGAAGTACATCGACCTCGATCCCTAGATGGATGTGGCGGCACCGGCGGCGGGGAGATCGGTAGCTAGGGTAGGACCAGTTTAATTTTCGTATTTTTATATTTCAAATGTAAAATTATGTATAAATATGTTTAAACTTTGCCAGTTTTCACCTGAATTGTCTCGGTTTTAATTTCGAAAAAAAAATTGGCGTGGCCCTATTGGCCAGGCGCGGAGAGATGGGTCACGCCACTGGGCGCGGTTGGCCAGACAGCCAAACCATGACCCAAAAGTGACCGCGGCTCAATCCAAACGGACAAATTCGGCTGTTTCGGTCAGCTCGGAGGAGATGCCCTCACCCCTGGCAGCTTACTAGACTGGCGGCACATACCGACACTAGTATTTTCTGCGCACTTTGTTCTCACTCGTGCACACCCGAGACCCAATTTCGAGTCGATTACCCAGATGAGCTTCCGAAAAAGAAATTACAACTTGTTAGTATGAATATTCTATCAATCCTATTAAGCCATGCGTCAGGATCTCACATAAGTCCGGTGCCCCCTTGCAACCAACCAATCCCAACTTGTTGGTACGCGACGCCGGAGCTGGCTAGCTTTTGACCATGAAAGCTAGTGAAGCTTGCTCAAAAGTAGTGGCGGAGCTAGCTCCGTCTTGGCGTGCTGCCTGAGGCCGAAGGAGCTGCGGCGCCAAACAGGCCGAGGAACGCGCATGGCACGCCGTGCCTCGTCGCGGCCGCCGGCGTCCAGTATGACGCGTAGTCGACGAGCACCCAGTCCGGCCTCGAATCAGTCCACGCCGCCGACCCGCAACCTCAGCCGCGCGCTAGGCCGCCGCCGGCAATGGTTCCCGTGCCCTTAGTCATCGCCGTCTTATCCTAATTAGCCCAGGTGGAGACCGTGGAGAAAATGGACATGATTAGTAGTAGCAATTAAGGAATATGGCTGCACGCGGAGGGTCACGGACTTGCACCCAGCGAGAAGCGGGGTTCCCCCTTTTTATGGATGCGAGCCTGGCTCCGTGGAAACGTTCAAAATCGGCTTCCCTCCAGAGCCAACTTTTTTGTGCTTTAAGACTCGTCATGTGCAAGGAATCTTTTCTCCGTGAGCAACCAAATGCCCTTATTTCTTCCCGCCAGGTGCGAGAAGCGGAGATGCGGACAAGCAAACACGCCCTTATTGAACATCGTATGGAGATGTGTCTTGGTGGCCTATGCGTAAGAAAAGCAGAGTTGTGATATTATGGATGTCCTGTTCACGTGTGATCGAGAGTGTTGAAGAGGTTGAATGGTGCGGGCCTAGAGCATATAATCGGAGAAGATGGGGGTGTGAGTTGGTCCGGTGATCGATGACGGAGCACATGATATGCCATGGTTAGTCGTACTTGAGCCACTCAAGCTCCCTGTCTGAAGACAGTCCTCCATCTGAAAAGATTGGGTCGAACTTCCCTCGACATCTTGGCATTCCTTGTCATCCAAATGGCCCTAGAAACTGGTATGGCCAGCTCCACGAAGAAATGCCTTTGAGCATGCTGTTTCATAGTACTACTCAATAAGCAACCAAAAAGTCGGACGCTGTAGCAGCAGCTACTATTACGCGTCGGTGCTTCTTCTTTGCAACGCTCTGGAGCATGTCGTCGACGCCTGAACAACGTGCCGAGGCATGTGCACCTGACCTCGTGCTGGATTTCATGAAATCTGCTTCCTGGCTCCGCGACTGCGGGTGATCGCGCAAAGCCAAAAATACGTGTGGCTACCGCCCCCAGAGTAATCTCTACCCTGTAGCAGCCCTGCAAATAACCACGCACCCGTCGTCAGGACTTGTCCCGTTCGTTCGTTCCCCGTGAATGTGTCCATGCATCTCCCTTGCTTGTTGAACGACAGAGCTCATGCGAGGGACAACTCGGCAGAACAAAACAGCCGCACCTGTTGGTGATAAAAGTTGTGTGTTGTGCAGCGAGCAATGATGTGTCGGCCTCTTCGTGTACGGTGTATTGGCCGTATATGCAGCTGTGGTGTGCGTGAGACCTCCCGGGCCAGGGCATCAACAGTGACCAAGGACAAAGGGTCACTGCAGGGACTTCCGTGTCGTGCATGTGTGGGTACGTCGAGAGTCCAGACCACACGGATCTGCCCAGACGTACCCAATCCATGCGCTCGGCAAGGAATGTACCACCTGAAACGTGTTTCTACCTACCGGCGTCAGTATGTGCGAGTATCTCGGCCTCGCATTCACCACCCATCTTTTTACGACATTGGTGGAACAGTTTGTCCTTTTTTTTAATACAGACCTACTAATTGAAAGATTATCGAACTTTTATAAAAAAATTGGAACAGAAGAAATATTTCATAATTTTCAGAAATATTTCATAAGTTTCAGAAACATGTACCAAATAGATCATCTACACGTATTTATATTGGGATTGTACAAATAATTACGAGAGAAGGCTCTCCAAAAGGTAGCGGCTAAAAACTCATCTAGGGTTCGTTCCCTCCGTCAGCGACGCCACTGGTATGTCCCGTCTCCGGTGGCCTTAGGGCCTTGGAGGCGTGGCGGACCACGGCCCCTCGCCGGCGAGAGGTCTTAGTGTCTTCTTTAGACTATTTTCGGTGTATTTTTCAGGATGTTGAGGCGTGGGCTCTGTCCTAAAGTCAGAATAAGATTCTCACCATCTTATCCTCGCTCTGGTGGTGCGGCTAGCATCAGCGTAGGGCGCGTGGAGTCGTGTGTTCAACGGATCCCTTCGGATCCGATCGTTTTTCGTATTCGGTGGTGTGATTTTAGGCCAGTCTCTTCCGATCTACGTTTGTCATCTTCAGCGATGGTTACTGCTCTGGTGCGCTGGTCCTTTCGGGTCTTAGCACGACGACTTTCTGTCCGTCTACTATAACAAGTTCTACTACATCAAGCTTTTCCCGGCTTCGATGATGGAGGGGCGAGGGCGGCGGCGCGCCTTCGGCTCGTGTCAGTGTTTGTAGTCGCCGTTAGGTGGTCCAATGATCTCTTTATATTTTTTATTATTTTTAGGATTCTTTGTACTGATGTTAATGATTATTAATATTATTAATAGATTGTTAAAATTTCGCAAAAACCAAGAGGGAAAAAAAGGTCACAAGGACTTCCATGTCATGCATGTTTTTTTTAACGTGGAGAGGCGAGATCTACGGATCCACGCCCAGACGAACCCAATCCATGCACTCGGCAAGGAGTGTACCACCTAAAACTTGTTTCTACCGGCGTATGTGCCAGTATCGGCCTCGCATTCACCACCCACATTTTTATGATATTGGTGAGACAGTTTGTCCCTTTTTTTAACAGAGACCCTGCTAATTAAAATATTATCGGAACTTTTATAAAATCAGATTGACACATGAGTAATGGTGTGAAATAATTATGAAAAAAAATAGAACAGAAGAAATATTTCATAAGTTTTGGAAATATTTCAGAAGTTTCATTTTGTTTCACAATTTTTTTAAAGTTTATATTATAGTACATTGGTGATGTCGTGCGCTCCTCCAAAAAAAAGACATCACCACTCCGGTACATACTGGTCTCTTGGTCTACACGTCGTAGTGGGCACAAGGATAGCAGGATACATGGAGAAAGGTTGCAAGTGCAGCTAACCTTGTGATACTACATAAACTCCCGTTATAAATATTAGCCTAGCCATAGTGAGTATCATGTAAGTCATATTGGAAAAAATCTTACATGGTATGCTAATTAATGAAGAAAGAGATCGTGGTGGTAGAATATTAGATACGGTATCATAGCACGATGCTGAACACAACTTATAGTATAACTCAACTAGATCAATACGATATACTACCTCCGACCAAATTAATTGACTCAGATTTGTCTAGATGCGGATGTACCTAACACATTTTAGTGCTACATATATTCATATTTCAACGAACCCGAGTCAATTAATTTGTATCGAGGGAGTAAGAAAACTTAGTGTAGAACTACATTCATGTCCATGGCTTGTATAGAATTCTTGTAGGGCATGGGAGGCCCTAGTATGAACTAACCATTCTTAGCATTAGGATTTCCCTTCCTTTTTCTCTCCTTTGGTGACCTAAAGATTGGTAGAGGACTACAGTGACACCATAGAGATCACGTGTGTGTGTGCGCGCGCATAGAAGACTACATTTTCGCAACAAAAAAAAAATACATTGAGAACTACGTACATTATTCAAGCACCTTGCGCCAACCAAACGTACCTTGTTTCGGTAGCTACATCACCCTACCTACTACCTAGGCGTATAACGTAGACAGTGACAGGAGAAAGCAACAAGACTGGGCCCAACAGATCAAAAGACGGATATCGGCCTCTGGCTCTCTGAGGAATCTTATCAAGAGGTTTCGCTGGTGAGCGGACGAGGACTCGCCGGGTATCTTATCTCGATTCATCTGATGCTGGCCAAAGTGATTCTGTGGCTACCAATCAGCTACCGTAGTGTACCCCTGTAGAACGGTTCTAGTCGGTTCGTGCAGCTCCAGCAGGTCTCCCTCTGTGATGAAGCGCGTCGGGATATTTCGGTGGAGTCTGTCCACGTGAGGGCAAAACAATTTGTGGTGATTACCTTTGCTAGTACGGCGTGGGTCATAACTCGTGAAAAGGGATAGAAAATGATCAAATGAAAACACCTTAGTTTCCACACAATGATGACAACATCTCAGCTCATTTCTACTACGGAACAAAACATGAGCCGATTAAAACTGCATATTTCACGTCACTATGCGATTAGAGAATTTAGTTTAGCATCATGTAAGTGCCCTTATAAGATACATTGAACCTCTGCCCTTTCAAATTGCGGGGGATAAATTAATTCATAGTACATACCGGAAGGAGGTGCATAAGAACGTATGCACATGTTTTTGTAAACTGGACAGGACATATTTTTAAGTTTCAGAAAATCCATGAACTCGTTTGGTTCCCATTAATTCATTTCATTTGATAGAAATGAAATAAAATAACATTGATGATATCATTTTATTTGGCAATTCCACAGAAATGATAGATACCAAAAGGAATTAAGGTTAGGCATGAAATGAAAATCATGAAATTTACAAATGAATTTCGTGGCAACCAAACATGTTGATTCTTGGAATCACGAGTTCCTTGATTACACCCCGAATGATGGGAGCCAAACGAGCTATAGGAAATCATACATACCTATGGTGAAAACCGGCCTTGTAAATATATAGGCACTAGATGGACCGAGCGAAAATCACATGAAGGATATCTGCTATGACACAATTAACATAGCTACATTTTCATACGGTATCTTGGCCTTTTCATACTTGTGCACCGCAAATAAATAAATATTCTTTACATAATAATAACAGCAATGTTTTTTCCAATACTTGCAGTATGAATTTCATATATTCTTCTAAGAAATAAATGGTGTCTAGACACATGTGTTTTAGAAAAAACGAGGAAGTATATATGAATGTTCTGAAATGTGATCTAACACAATCTAAAGGATGAATGGTCTTCCGTTTGGCAGGTGGTGCTAGAAACTAGGGCAGTGTAAATTGGAAGCCAAAAAGATCACCTCCTGGACAGTTCCCTAGAAAAAGGTTGAGGAGGACAGTGATATAAGCAGAACCGGTCCAAAGATTTTAGGGACTCGAGATGAAACTATAACCTAGGTCGCCCTTAAAGCATCAAATCATAATGAAATAATACTAATAAACATTTAATCATATAGAAGCCTTTATTGATACAAATAATTTGTTTTTCCTAAAAAATTATAACATTCCGAGATGAAAAAGTATGGCGGCTATCATATGTCAATATCTATCTTACTAATTATCTCGTTGACTTTGACCACAACCACCTGTGGCAATGGTCGTCTTCGTAATGCAATTTCCTCTTGATGAATTTGTATTAAGTTAAGGGCGGATACAAAATCCCAACGCCCTTTCGCGGATCAACTAGTCAAGTATGACTACATCATCATGTAGGGGTATCCAAGCAAATATATGTGTTTCTTTATTTAACTCTCTCTTTTAATGCCTAAATGAGGATTCCATACTTTTCAAACTGATTTTTTAACCTTGAACAAAAGGAAAAGATCATACTTGCTTTTTAAATATATATGAAGCAGATTCGTGTATATATTTACAAAAACCCACAAAGGGAACTAGGGGTTAGTTAGGAGAGGATTACACGCTCTTTATAAATTTTCCTCCATAAAAGGGTGAAGGGATGTTTTGACCCCACTCGTCCCCCCCCCCTCCCCCTCCGCAGGCGACGATAAGACGCCCCTTCTCTCCCGCCCCAGCCCCCTCCCTTCCCCTCTCCCATGCCGCTGCTGCCAGCATGGACTGCCAGGCATTGCCCGCGCGGGGCTGGCGGCGGCGGGATGGCCTTTCCCCGGCGCGCGGAAGGGGGCACGAGCCCTAGATGGCGGCGGTTCTACCTGGCGGCGTGGTATCCGTGGGTGGAATGGGAGGAGGTGCGGTGGTGCTACCTCTTGGGCGGCGGGTGGCCCAATGAGTGGTAGCGCCTGCTCGGCCTAGATCTGGGCCCCTTTGGGCCTCATCTATCCCGGGGAGGGTCGGATGCTCTGCGAGTTGGTGCAGCTCCCTGGAGGTGCAGAACGGCGACGGTGGGTCTGGGTGGTGGCGGCGCTCGTAGCCACCCCTGATGCAGTGTGAAGACGGGGGCTTTGCTGGCCCTTTGGGGTCTCGTCTAGGCCAGGTGGGTCTGGTGTGTCCCTATCACCGCGTCCGGTTGGCTGCCGCGATTACGGTAGAGGTAGTTCCCTCCCAAGCGGATGCGATGCTGCTGCCCCGCTCCTACTATCACTGTTCTTGGATCTCGAGGACTCGCATTGATATCCACACTGAGATGACGAAGATGGTGCCTTGTCGTGGTAGCGCGTGTTGGTTGGTGGCAGGTTGGGTAGAGCGCTACGGAACGTCCGGGGTGATTTTTTTTGGGGGTTGGGAGAAAGCCATGTCGGCTCTATCCGGCACCGATGCAGTGGCGCCTACGGGTGTCGCTACTCCTTCCTGAAGGGTGTCGGGTATACCTCTTTTCCACTCCCCTTAGGACCAGTCCGGCAGCAGTGGTGTCATCGTCGCATTCCTTGGTGACGTTGTTGTTTGGTACACGGCGGTTCGGAATGCCAGGAGCGCGGTGGGACTTGTCCAGAGGGCGCAGTGGTTGAGTGTCGTCTTCATTTCATCGAAGTGCCAATGTCAGCATTTGTTTCTCTTTATTTTCTTTTGGGCTTGGTTGTATTCGTGTGGTCGTTATATTAATATAGCGGGACGAAAGCATGTTTCGAGAGAGAATGGATGTTTCGGTCATCTAAACCAATAAACTAATATCGCTCTTAGACTAGCCCCAACGGGAGTATCATAGGTGATATCATGCATTACATGCATGCAAAATGTTTAGTGTCACTACAATTAATGACGAAAGAGAGTGTGTTGGTATCATAGGTAGATATGATATCATAACACATAGAACTAGAAAAACTACTCTCAAATAAATCTTGTACACAATTTTATATTGAGATTCTACAAAATAATAAATACATTAAGATTATGATACTACTACATGATACTATGTATTGTGGAGATGGTATCATATACTACTATTATATGCATGATACTATTATATGATACTCCTGAAAGGGATATGCCCTAGAGGCAAATAATAAATAGGTTTTATTCTCATATCTCAATTAGTTTATAATAGTTTCATATTATGCTATAACTGTATCAAGTAGAAACATTGGTATAGGTGTGGTATAAAACAAACCAAGTCCCTAGTAGCCTCTATTCATACTAGTTCATTGGTCATGAGGATGATCTAGGTTTCAAGATCATGGGTATTTATGCCAACTGACAACGAGATTATATCATTGGTGAATGATGTGATGGACATTCCTCAAAAGATTGCGACATGATCAAGTCATATAGTTCATTATTGCAATAGCTAAAATCTAGTCTCCTTTTCCTCAGACCGTGAGTTCATATTACTCATTGTTTCTCGAGGCTGCTTTGACTATATCAAACGTCATCTGGTAATATGGTGATCATAAAGGTGTACGTTGGGTATTCTAAAGGAACAATAGATAACATGTGACTACAAGACCGGGATTTGTTCACCCACGTGACAGGTAAGATACATACGGCCGGCTTGGTGAAATTACATCTATAAATATTGCAACATGTGACTCGGTCACGGGAATGTAATATCATGGTAACAAGTAAAATAGAACTTGTTGGTAACGATATTGAACAAGATATGTGATACCAATGGTCAGATCCTGGACAAGTCGTATCAAAGAAACAAAGGGAAATTGGATTCTACATTTTACGGTCCAAACGACAATGTCATCTGGAGTGCATAGGAGTCACATAGGCATCCCTGGTCCCTCTGTTATCATTGATATAGATCATGTCTAGAGCATTTCCGAGCCGTGTGGGGATCATCTGTAAGATGGAATCACAGTAGACAAAGAGAAAGCCGGAATTGTTCCACAGAGATATCCGAAGTTGTTCGGAGAAAGAAATAAAGAAAAAGATCGAAAAAGTGTTTTCGGATAAATGGGAATTTAAATATACATTTATTATATGTTAATTATGAATTAATATATTCTAAATAATATTTAAATTAAGATTTATAAAAGCAACTTTCATATTATGCCAAATTCTCGGAGGAAAATAGCCTAGAAGAAAAGCTGCAGAAAAAGAAAAGGGAAAAAGAAAATAGTCCAGCCCACCTGGGCGGCGGATAATAGCCCCCGTGTGGGGGCGGATCACAGCCAAACGGCCACCGGGCCGGCCAGCTCGACCCTGGTCCACATGGCCGCGTGGGCGAGCTAGCCAGCCAGGCAGGCCACGGCCACTGCTGGCCCACCCGGGCGGCTAAGGTGAGCCAGACGGCCGCCACACGGGCCAGGCGCGCCCGCCCAATCTTGGGCGCCACTTGCCACCATGGGCGGATGCTAGCTGGGAGTGGGCCGCGCAAGGCCCACTCGGTTGGCGCTGGCCTGCTAGCTACTGCTCACTGTTGCTGCATGCTATTGGCTGTTGTTGGGCTGTGGGGTTTTGGCCCATTCGGCCAGGACGATTTTTCTTGGGATTTTTTTCTTTACTAATAGTCCCACATGGCTAACCTAATGGGGAGGGCACACCCCCTCCGCCTATATAAAGGGGTGTCCATAGGTGGGATTAAACACACAATAATATAGAGTTATTCCCCTTGATTAGAATGATCTCCCTCTCTCTCTAATTGTCTCCACGCGTTGGCACGGTCTCAAGTAAGGAATGTCCATGCAAGAGACTACACATCTGTAGCACGTTGTTGCCCTGCGGGAATTCCTAGCCAGATATCAACTTCCGCACTCCTGGCGGGATTGGGAGCCGGAGGTCTCATCGTACACCGGATATGTACGAAGCCACAAGGTGCAATACTTGGGGCACTTAAATATCGTGAGCTGGAGCTGCTGCACGATGAAGAAGGAGCAAGGTGTGACCTACGAGGAGCTTCACGACCTTGAGGTCGGCTACGAGTACGACTACATCAACCACGTCCCCCTCGGAAGGTTAACCGTGTACGGTCTACAAGGGTGTGTATTCTATACGCTTCGGCCGTTACCGCATTACTACATAGATAGATCTTGGACAGTTTAGGGTGTTCCGATGTAGGAATTTTTTTATTTTCTGCTACGGAACCCTTCAGTGGTATGAGAGCCGGTCTATGCGTTTACGGCCAGTACACACAAGTAGTGTGTGGGCATTGATCCCTTAGTTGTTACCCTCTAACGTGTACTTATTTATATCGTGGTATTGTTTGATGAAGTGGCCTAGACCGACCTTACGCATATTCGTACGCGATACTGCTTCCACACTCAACATACGGCTTGTACCGTATAAGTGGCTAGCGGATGTCTGTCTCTCATTTAATAGTTGATATAGCATTTACAACGGAGGGCCCCGAAAGGGGTGTAGTAGAGACAACTGCTAGATCCATATTGTGATTGGAAAGTTCATAGTTTAGAAATGGTTCTATTGCGAAAGCCCTAACAACCACATAAAACTTACAAAAGATAAAGTAGAGACGTCTAACTTTGTTTTGTAGGAGGGCATGTGTTATGATATGGTATTGGTCGTTATGAAGGTAAAGTAGTTTACTTTTCTATTACTAAGTAGTATAGTAATAGTCATCGTTCCGATGGATGACCTGGTGGAGGCATCGTGGACTTGGCGTCAAACCGATGGCTCGATGGAGATCATGTCGAAGCACTCGATGGAGATCAAGGCGTAAGAAGAAGGACCATATCATATCACAATAGACATATGATGTTGATACCTGCTTTACATCTTATTGTGTGCTAGTATTAGATACTCAATGGTAGCAAATAAGATAATCCCTATTTAATTCCAATAATAGTGTTCCCCTTGTGTGTGCACCACCAAGAAAGTTCATCGGTATGAGGCAGCTCCATGATGATCGGGTGTCATACATATCTACATTCGCATACAATGGGTGTAAGCCATGTTGCACAGCGAATACACACAAGTTAGATTTGGCGAGCCTAGCATATGTAGACATGGCCTCGGAACACAAGAGATCGAAAGATCGAGCATGAGTCACATGGATGATGTGATTGACATTAGGGAATGTCTCCCTCTTATACTGCACTGATGGCCATGACGATCGGGGGAGGTGCATAGGATTGGGATCATGTGATCACTAAAATCGTCCAAGGGATGGCAATTTTAGTGGGAGATCAATTATAAATTGAAGTCATATTATGAACTTAGTCTAGATGTCTGTTTGCAAATATCTTAGTAGATCATGGCCTATCTCATTGAGGTCCTTTGCGACCATGTGAAATATATTGCTTGATGTGGAACTTAGCAAAAGGGTCCAACTTCATAGATTAATACCCACACCTGAGGGATATCCTCGTGAAATAAAATCTTCTCTTCTTGATACAATAATCATTAGGAGATAATTCGATGACTCCACAATGTTTGTGTTTTCTCCATTATCATCCAATAAGCCATTCTCCATTTGATGGACAGTTGGACTACAATTTTGTATTATGCAAGATCTGGCACATAGAGTATGAGCCGTTGGATGGGTTTTCCTCCATCATGGATGGAAAAGAATATTTGGAAAAGCACTTAGCGATCTTGCATTAGAGTTGAGAACTCTTAGAAGGGCTTGATTCAATGGAGGTCATGGATGAAAAGGTATATGTTAGATATACAAAATTATAAGTGTAACTCTTGCAAAAACTCGTTGTAGTTTGCAAAGTATTTGATACTTGTCCTGCTTTGTGAAAACAGGATGATCTCCTTGAGAATTACTGGATTTGAGGCAATGTGGCTTGATGACAGCAAGCAAAATAATTGATGGCCGACATCACCCATTTCCTCAAGGTTTATCATTTGGAGTAGTGGACTTGATTATACTTTGTAATCCTTGTTTGTGTGTCTTGCTTTTGGCGAGACGATTATTCATATGAACGAGTTACAAGCCGGTTGTACTATTCTTATGAACAATACTTTATGGTCACATTACGATTATAAATGAGTTATTCTTATCACTATGTTAATGACAATAGTTTAAGCATTTATAAAGGATTAGAATGCTAAAAGATATCCAAAGTTTAGTAATGACATGACACTATAGTTTAAGTCATTTTGGTTATTGCATGTTTTTCATTCTAAATGAAGATCGGGGTCCTAGATGCTTAATCTAGAGACTTTGCAAAACTATGCCTCGTTGGGCAGAATGACTAAAACTCCGCATTCTGGTAAAACGATGATATGCGAAGAAATATTGAATCTTATACATAGTGATGTATCGTATTTTCAACAAATAGTGGAAATCATTAGTTAATTGTGAACTTAAGTGAATAAGCGTACCTACTTAATGAAACATGAGTTTGAAACTGTTTTGAATTGTTCAAAAGGACTTCAAAGTAAAAGAAGGATATTCAATTAAGAGAAATACAAATGTCTCTTCGATTTGATCGACATGACTAAAGTATTTAAGTTAATTTTGGCATAAAAGGACTTGTGAAAGATGTTTCACAAATTATGAAAATTGGACGAATCCAAAATGTATTGAAATATCTAAACATCATAATCATTTATGTATTAGATACATATGGTATAATATTATCTCTTATAGGGGTTATAGTTGTCGTTTAGAGTTAGAGATCGAAATAAGTAAACACTCATTTGAAATACGAAGGAATATCTAAAAGATTCGTGGAAACAATACCATAAGTGTTATAGCACGTTTGAGATTCTGGAGATTTCGATAAGTCAAAATCGTGGCGAATAAACAAGTCTTTGTAGAGCGTTCTTAGGAAGCTATGAATGCATCTTCCATAAGGGGCAAACCTGCTATTGTCCAATATTTACGTATCTTGATGAAGATACTAGTGGAAGAAATTAAAAGATCAAACAAGGTATTTGACCTTACTTCCGGGTTATTGAGTGGCATAGCGAAAGTTGTTCTGTGGAACTGAACTTTACAAATAGAGGAGAAACCAATGATAATGATCATAAAATTTCAGCGAATACTTTTACTAAAGAAAGTAGGATTCAACTATATATCTACAAGTTTGTAGAATTATATTGTTGATTCACTTGTCATGTTTTGAACAAGACATACCTACAAAATACGAAGAAGCGTGATGGACCTAAGTGCGAGAAATAAATAGATATTAAAATCTCGTTAGTGGAATTCTCGATTTGATGATAATCAAAAAAAATTGGAATGTCCAAGATTATCGAGAGGACCTGGATTTGAGTGGGAGCCAAGTAGCTTGGCTAAATCATAATATGTAGCTGCTATATTTTGAGTGGGAGCTAAATAAAATCCCTGGATCTCAAATATAGATGCCATATTTGAGTGGGAGCGTGAAATCATTCTAGGATATGTGGAAGACATATGTGAATGATGTGATTGGTATTAATAACATTTAAGTAGATAAATAAGGATGAAGTTGAAGTTATTAAGCAATGAGATCTATCGATATAGATTGGTAAATTTAATAAAAATCAAATGTCGAATGCTTCCTAGACTTGATTCTGAAGATATTCAGAATATCCTAGACAAGATTACGAAGAAGTTCAGAATGAAACAAGGTAAGAAAAAAGTTCTTACTATGTAAAGCATTGAGTTAGTATTACAACTATGGTTAAAAGAAAGAAAGAGATGCATTGCATCTCCTATGCCTTAGCCATATGTTCTTTCATACAACCATATTGTATACTCGACGTAATGTGACCCAAGGTTCTGGTTGGTAGGACAAACTCTTAACTGTAAGTCCGGAAAAGTGTTTTCGAATAAATAAGAATTTAAATATACATTTATAATATGTTAATTATAAATTAATATATACTAAATAATATTTAAATTAAGATTTATAAAAGCAACTTTCATATTAGGCCAAATCCCTAGAGGAAATAGCCTAGGAGAAAACCTGCAGAAAAAGAAAAGGGAAAAAGGAAATAGTCCAGCCTACGTGGGTAGCAGATAATAGCTCCTGCGTGGCGGCGGATCACAGCCAAACGGCCGCCAGGCCAGCCAGCTCGACCCCAGCCCACGCGCCACAAGACGTGGGAGGCAGGCAGCAGCAGCCAACACCGCTGCCACCCGGGTTAAGGTGCAGGAGAGCAAAGGGCTTCGGGTGAGCCACGAGGCGCGTGTGATCTTGGGGCACCACTTGCCACCGCTGCAAGTGTGGATGTCAAGGGAGGATGCAGGGCCATGCAAGGCCCACTGTCGGCCTTCAGCTTGCTAGCTGCTGCTCACTACTGCTGCATGGTGTTGGCTATTGTTGGGCTATGGGGTTTTGGCCCATTCAGCCAGGACGATTTTTCTTAGGATTTTTCCTTTACTAATAGTCCCACATGGCTAACCTAATGGGGAGGAAACACCCTCTCCGCCTATATAAAGGGGTGCCCATGGATGGGATTAACACACAATAATATAGAGTTACTCCCCTTGGTTGGAATGATCTCCCTCTCTCTCTCTAGTTGTCTCCACGCGTTGGCACGGTCCCAAGTAAGAACTGTCTGTGCAAGAGATTACACATCTGTATCACGCCGTTGTGCTGTAGGAATTCCTAGCCAGATATCAACTTCCACACTCCCGGCGGGATCGGGGAGCCAGAGGTCTCATTGTACACCGGATGTGTACGAAGCCAGGAGGTGCAACACTTGGGGCACTTAAATGTCGTGAGCCGGAGCTACTGCATGATGAAGAAGGAGCAATGGGTGACCTGCGAGGAGCTTCGTGACCTTGAGGTCGGCTACGAGTACGACTATATCAACCACGTTCCCCTCGAAATATTAACCGCGTATGGTCTACAAGGATATGTATTCTATACGCTTCGGCCGTTACCGCATTACTACATAGATAGATCTTGGGCAGCTTAGGGCGTTCTAACGTTGGATTTTTTTTGTTTTCTGCTACGGAACCCTTCAACTCCCCTACTGTGACTAGTCTTAAACCTTGTCTTCCAGGATTAATGTGAGCTGATTATTATTTTCATGGTGACTTCTCATATTAATCTCGTATGGGATGTCGTGTAGAGTTTAAATACTAGGAACAGGTCCCCTCGCGTCTCGCTTTGCCCCCGCGAGGAAGACCGAGACACCACCCTAATCCCTGCCACCCCCTTCCTCCTTCTCCCCTCCTTCCCGCCGTCGCTGGCGAGCGCCGCCCGGCTAAGTCCTTGTGGTCCGGTGGCGGCGGGACCTTCTCTACCCGAAGCTAGGGCGACCTCACGGGAGGAAGTTGCTGGCGGCGGTGCGGCATGGTGCTGGCATCGGGCTCGTCTGGCGATGGTGCATGGCCCTAGGGCGGCGCAACGGTGGGGTAGCCCCTGGTAGATGCTAGCAGGCCTTAGCCGTTATCTTGCTAGGTATGGTGCTGCAGGGGAAGAGCGGCCAAGGTCCTACGGTGGCGGGGCATGGTGGCATGGTATGCGCGGCAATGACGGGTGTACGGCAAATCGAGGAGCAGGTTGAGGGCGGCGTGATAGCCCGGCTGCAGCAGCACAGCGGCGGAGCCGATGGGGCTCGATCTAGGCATGTTCTATGCCTAGTTGGTTCTGCTTCTCCGCCCGGACGACAATCGTCGTGGGCGATGGAGGGCAGTTCCCCTCCCCCCGGCGGTTGTGTGGCTTGATACCTGATGACCCACAAGTATAGGGGGTGTATCCCAGTATTTACTAAGTTGTCAATTCAGCTGCACCTGGAAACAATCTTGCTCACAGCAGTTTTGCAGTAGCAACAGTTTTGTAGTAGGAATAGTAAAATAACAGCAGTAGTAAAGTAAAGACAGTAGTAACAATAGCAGTAAACAGTAGGATTCGAGTGAGGTAGGCATAGGGATGGATGGACGGGCGTTGCATGGACAAGACAATTCACATAGCAATCAGAACATAGGGCAATTGCAGATAAATAAGATAAAGCATCCAAGTACTAGATAATCCTAGGCATGTGTCTCATATATAGTCATACGTGCTCGCGATGAGAACTTGCACAACATCTTTTGTTCTGCCATCCCGTTTGCAGTGGGGCCTCAAGGGAACTACTGGCAATTAAGGTGCTCCTTTTAATAGAGAACCGGAGCAAAGCATTAACACTCCATGAACACATGTGATCCTCACATCAAAGCCATTCCCTCTGGTTATCCCGATTTCTGTCACTTCGGGGCCATTGGTTCCGGACAACAACGTGTGTATACAACTTGTAGATAAGACCATAAACAATAGTATCATAATGAATCAATAACATATTCAGATCTGAAATCATGGCACTCGGGCCGTAGTGACTAGCATTAAGCATAACAAGTCGCAACAAAGTCATAAAGCACTAATAGGAGATACTAGGAACCATGCCCTAACAATCTGATGCCATTACATGAACGATCTCATCCAATCCCTACCATCCCCATAGCCTACAGCGGGGGATTACTCACTCATAGATGGGGGAAACATGGATGGTCGATCGAGAAGCGATGGTGATGATGATGGCGATGACCTCCTCCAATTCCCCATCCCGGAAGGGTGCCAGAACAGAGTTTCTGGTGCTATTTCGTGGAATCTGGTGGTAGCGGCGGAGCGGAACTTTTTTTGGAAAAACGTCAAACCCCCTGAGTTTTTAGGTCAGAAGGCATCTTATAGGCGAAGAGGGAGACCGAGGGGGTGCCTAGGCGGCCAGACCACCCCCTGACGCGGCCAGGCCCACCCCGCGTGGCCAGCTGGTGTGGCTTGGCCCCAGCCCCACGTCGTCTCATATTATGGCTCCGGGAGTCATCTGGTGAAATAGGATTTTTGGCTTTTGTCCTGTCTAATTCCGAGAATATTCATTTTCTAACTTTCCTAGAACCAAAAATAGCAGAAAAATGTGCTTTGTGGCTCTTGTTAATAGGTTAGTCCAAGAAATCATATGAAAAGTACTCCAAAGTGTGGACAAAACACAAGAAAGTAGATAAAACCAAGCATGGAACATCAAAAATTATAGATACATTTGCAATGTATCAACATCCCCAAGCTTAACTCCTGCTCGTCCTCGAGTAGGTAAGTGATAAAAAGAAAGAATAATTTTTAAGGTGACATGCACCATCATAAACTTGATCACAGTATTTGTAAAACATTCAAAGCTGGGATCATAGTACTTCAATCATAACATGAAAGACAAAGTTCTAGCAATAAGACAAAGAAACTATGATGCAACATGAAAAGGCACAAACAAAAGATTCATGAATAACAATGCTTTGCAAGACGTTTATTTGTTTCACATAAAGAAAACATAGCATAGTAGTATTCAACTTATCCCTCATAGAGTAGCAAATATAAATGCATAGGACACCTTCAAAGTTCATAAGAGTGACTAGATAGAAATAGTTTAAAACAAGCAATATCAAGGTATACATCAATCAACAAGTCTTGGGACAATGCACATAGAACTAAGAATGGCCACTATGCTCTCAAAGTAGGTGCATAAAGATAGAAGGTGGAGACTCAATATATAAGTGGAAGAAAGGCCTTCATAGAAGGAAGTAGGGACTAAAGTTTCATAAAGAGCTTCCAAAAATTATGGTACTTAATAGCTTTCAGCTCTCATTGCCCCTATCATAAGCATCTTGAAGTGATTAAGGTTAAAGTGAACAAACTATGGTGTATATGCTTGACGAAGTATATGTTAGAAATCTCATGTCCCTTGAATACGAGGGCCGCTCCTCATGCTACTCAAGTTTAGTCACCGGTAAGTTCTTGTCATCGTAAGTACATGTGTATCATAGAGAACCACCAACGGGGTACCCCTTGCCCGATAATACGGAAGAATCCCCATATCAAAATGACAAGGCAAGCAGACAACGAGCATCTCAGCAATCTTCTTATTTACCATGGGAATATGGTGCTTTTTTCTCTCTTTCCTCTTTTCATAATCTCTTTTTTCTTTTCTCTTTTTTTTCTCAATATAGGACTCTTTTTTTATAAGAAGAATGCTTCATAGACAGCTCATTATGGTTACGCTGCAGGTTTCCACCATGTCAGCATGGATTAGACCAGCGGCCCAGGCGTTTCTCTAACACATATACAACTCCATGGACCTACAAGCTCCCCTTTCATTTCACACCAACGACATCCATATACAAAAGAGCATGATATCAACTAGGTACAAAGTACCAGTGCAATGGTAAAAGCGTTCCCCATGACAGCATGGTTCTGCTAATCCCCAACAAATAAGTGCAAGCATATACAACATAGACGACACAATGGTTCAAGTTTATTAAGGGCAAGAAAAGTAAAGTGTGCCATCAAGTTCGTGAGAGCTTTAATCACTATTTTTTCATAACAAGTTTAATTTGGAAGGTAAACAAAAACATGAATATACTTGGAATATCATATGCTAGTAGGTAGGTATGGTGGAACCTTTGGAATAACTTGGTTTAGGGAGTTGGATGCATGAGTGGAACTCATACTTGGTTGTGGAGGCTAGCAAAAGACTGGGAGCGACAAACTAGGAGAGCAATAATGGACATAATCATGAAGAGCAACAAAACATCATTGATCAAAGCATAAAGTGATACTACAAGTTGAAAACTAAAGGATCATAAAGGCTTATGGTGACTTGGGATAGTCATAACATGGTGTGAGTATGCGCCAAGTCAACCCAAATAAAGCATCAAAGGAGAATACCACTATACTATGCTTTAATATGCTAAAACAACGCATGATTCATCCAAGGCACATTAAGCAATCTCAATTGTTTATAAAAATTCATGCTACAGCAAATAATACTAAGCATAAAGCCAAAACAATATCAAGTATGGCATGACAAAGCATAGGCCACAGTCAAAAACAAGCTCTCTTTACCACTTAAGCATGAACTTTCCTACTCTTTTCCAAACCAAACCAAACTATTAATCAATGTATGAAAGAGGAGGTTCAACCAATTTATTAAGCAAACTAAGAAAACCAAGCAAACGAAAAACCAAAATGAAAACGGAAAAGAAGACGCTCCAAGAACAACACAAATGTGCATGAAACAATAAAAATGAAGCATTTGGAAGAAACCTGGGATTTATTGATGAAGAAGGGGATGCCTTGGGCATCCCCAAGCTTTGACACTTGTACTTCTTGGATATTTCTTGGGGTGACATGCGTGGCATCCCCAAGCTTGAGGTTTAGTCCATCCTTCATCTCATTACTCATTCCTTCCATACACCTGAAATTTTTCCTTCATACAAAACTTCACACAATCTTTATTAGCAACATTAGTGCACTCAAGATAATAGGTATTTAGGTTCAGTTCCAACACCAATAAAACTTCCATTAGAACACTAGCTACTGTATGACTTCCCTCAAAAAGCTCAATTCCCCAAAAGAACTCAAAAAGGAACAAACAAGAAGCAAATGCAGAAAATGGCAGAAATTTGTCAAAATAGACCAGCAGGTAAAGACGATTTTTTTTGAAGACCTTCTATTGCTCAAATCAAAAAGTGTTAAACTAATGAAAGTTAGATAACAACCTGGGGCATAAGCACAAAATTCACGCCTCAAAAGGCCGTATAGAGATTTTACAAGAATTTTTACGGTGAAGCACAGAAATCTGTTTCGGGACAGCAACTTTCCCAACCATTACTTCTCTCTCATTAGAGGTTACTCTTGACTCAAAAAGTAAATAAAAAGGATAAGGAGCGGTTATTACTGATGTAATAACTTCCAGGACTCATCTAAAACTTTTGGGTTATCTCCCAATAAGTACTTTTCTTTAACGCCTTTAAGTTAGGCATGATAGTTTGAGAAGATGCTCACATAAGAAATATGAAGTGAAGTAAAAGAGAGCATCAAGAAGCAAATTCAAAACACATTTAAGTCTAACCCACTTCCTATGCATAGGAATCTTGTATGCAAATAAATTCACAAAGAACAAAGTGACAGGCTTAGGAAGATAAAACAATAGTAATTTCAAAACTTTCAGCACATAGAGAGGTGTTTCAATACCATGAAAACTTCTACAACCATATTTTCCTCTCTCATAGTAATTTTCAGTAGCCTCATGAATAAAATCAACAATATAACTATCACATAAAGCATGATTTTCATGCTCTACAGAAACATATTTTTTATCAAGCTCAAAAATAGTGGGATTAAAACCTTCAAACCCACTTTTAACAATTCTATAACACGATGACTGATCTTTCAATATAGGACCATCGTCTAGAGCTTTATCATAAACAATTTCCAAGCAAAACTCTTTAGTACCATGCATCTCGAAGTTAGGCACAAATAAAGGATTATCATAGATAACATGAGCATAACATTCATCCTCCTTTGGTAGCATGGGGACAATCAAATAATGTAAGGGATAAAGAGTTACTCTCATTAGAAGGTAGGCATGGGTAGCTAATCCATTCTTCCTCCTTTTGTTCATCACTCTCCTCCTATTTTTCATCTATTGAGCTTTCAGGTTCATCAATTTCTTCTTCCATAGGATCCTGCAAGGCATTAGTCTCTTCCATTTGTGGAAAGCATGTATTAATATATTCAAGAATATAGCCATTTTCTTCCTTGTAATTATCAAAGCAAAATCTAAGTATATCATAAACCTCATATTTATAAGGTGAATCATCAATATTTTCAATCAAACTAGCAAGTTCAAATGCACCCCGTTCTAAGCAATAAATTCTTCAATTTGGTCCACATCATAAAAGTCATAATTTCATTTAACATAAGAAGATATGGTAACATTATCATTATACTCATATTGAAAAGGGAGGTGTTTATACCTCTTACAGCAACAAGATTTATCAAAGCAATAAGTAACATTATAAGTAGAGCACACGTTTCTAGCAATGGTATACAATTTATCAGTTTGTTCCCATAAGTGTTTCCCTTTTTGTGACAAGCGGTGTTCCGTATAATAATATTTTTGATCTTCCCTGAACCCACCTTGCCAATAAGATTCAGTTTCAAAGAAAACAACCATTGATAGAAAGCATGATAAAGCAAGACAATAACAGACCAACGAAAATAACAACTAGAGTAGAAACTAATAATTTTATTTTTATTTTTGATAAAGAAACAAGCAAACAAGGCGGAAATAAACTAAGCTTGAACAATAGTGATTCCAAGTGGACTTGATAAATAAAGCTATGCTTCCCGGCAACGACGCCAGAAAATAGTCTTGATGCCCCACAAGTATAGGGGGTGTATCGTAGTATTTTTGAGGGAAGTGAAACCCAATTTATTGATTCGACACAAGGGAGCCAAAGAATATTTATAAGCCTTAACAACTGAGTTGTCAATTCGGCTGCACCTAGAAACAATCTTGCTCACAGCAGTTTATCAGTAGCAACAATTTTGTAGTAGGAATAGTAAAGTAACATCAGTAGTAAAGTAAAGACAGTAGTAACAATAGCAGTAAACAGTAGGATTCGAGTGCGGTAGGCATAGGGATGGATGGACGGGCATTGCATGGATAAGACAATTTACATAGCAATCAGAACATAGGACAATTGCAGATAAATAAGATAAAGCATCCAAGTACTAGATAATCCTAGGCATGTGTCCCATATATAGTCACACGTGCTCGCAATGAGAACTTGCACAACATCTTTTGTCCTGCCAGCCTGTTTGCAGCGGGGCCTCAAGGGAACTACTGGCAATTAAGTTGCTCCTTTCAATAGAGCACCGGAGCAAAGCATTAACACTCCGTAAACACATGTGATCCTCACATCAAAGCCATTCCCTCCGGTTATCTCGATTTTTGTCACTTCGGGACCATTGGTTCCAGACAACAACGTGTGTATACAACTTGCAGATAAGACCATAAACAATACTATCATAATGAATCAATAACATGTCCAGATCTGAAATCATGGCACTCAGGCCCTAGTGACAAGCATTAAGCATAACAAGTCGCAACAAAGTCATAAAGCACTAATAGAAGATACTAAGCACCATGCTCTAACAATATGATGCCATTACATGAACGATCTCATCCAATCCCTACCATCCCCATAGCCTACAGCGGGGGATTACTCACTCATAGATGGGGGAAACATGGATGGTCGATGGAGAAGCGATGGTGATAATGATGGCGATGATCTCCTCCAATTCCCCGTCCCGGCAGGGTGCCAGAACGGAGTTTCTGGTGCTGTTTCGTGGAATCTAGTGGTGGCAGTGGAGCGGAACTCTTTTTGGAAAAACGTCTAACCCCCTGAGTTTTTAGGTTAGAATGCATCTTATAGGCGAAGAGGGAGACTGAGGGGGTGCCTGGGGCGTCCAGACCATCCTCTGGCGCGGCCAGGCCCAGCCCGCGCGGCCAGGTGGTGGGGCTGAGGCCCACTCCGTCTCATATTCTGGCTCCGGGAGTCTTCTAGTGAAATATGATTTTGGCTTTTGTCCCGTCTAATTCCGAGAATATTTATTTTCTGACTTTCCTGGAACCAAAAACAGCAGAAAACAGGCAGCTGACACTATGGCTCTTGTTAATAGGTTAGTCCAAAAAATCATATGAAAAGTACTCCAAAGTGTGAACAAAACACAAGAAAGTAGATAAAACCAAGCATGGAACATCAAAAATTATAGATACATTTGCAATGTATCAATACCTATTGCCATACCGCGTCCTACCCGGCGACTTTGCGATGTGTCGTTGGTTGGAGCTTTGACTCGAGTTCGTGGATGCCAGAGCGACGGCCCAGGAAGGAGAGATGCATAGTCATCTCGACGGCATGGCGTGTTGTGGTGGTGATGGCTCATCTCCTTGGTTCACGCGGGTGGCAAGGAATGGGCAGCGGGAGCTCGGCTCGAGGAGTGGTGGTGGTTCGAGGCGCCGAACGTGGCGAGAGTTTTTCCAGGCGAAAGCCTAGCACTTCAGCACCGACAACAACGACGCATGTGGGGATCATAACTCTCTTAGGGACATTGTTGTGGCCACTCTCACCCTATTAAGGCTCCGGATGAAAAACCTAGACCCCTGTGGTCTCGGCGGCGGCGACGCTGGTGGCGTCGTTACCTTCTTGGGGGCGTTGTCGTGGAGCTCTGGCCTCCTTAGTCTCGTCGTCCTTGGTGGCAACCTAGATGCTTTTTAGGCTTAGTAGTTTTATCTTTGATCTGCTTGTAAGAGAAAATCCTCATCACTATGTATCGGTTTGGCCGTGCAGCTTTATTTATCAAGCGGAACGAAAGTCTAGTTGGAGGAGTTCAAATACTAGACCGGCCCCACCCACTTAATCCTCTCATTGCTAATGAAAGGATTACATTTTTTTTGAGGGGATGAAAGGAATTAATGCCCAAGCTGACCAAAGATAAAAAAGGCCCAGTATAACCTGGAAATGAGTTTGGAGGACGGGTACCATGGAGCCCTTTTTGAAATTCGTTCAGAAAAATTCCAAAAAAATCTAGATGTTTATCTTTGAGAAATTCTACTGTAGATGTTAACGACTTATTCTATGGGCGTGCAAATTTTCAGCCTGAAATACTTTGCATCCCGGCCTACGCAAAAATGACAAATTATGACAACTCTGGAAATTTGGTCGGCCCCTTGTTCGTGGTTTTGTGTTTGGTTTCATTTTTCCTGTTTCCGTTTTTTGTTTCTTTTCAAAAAAAATTAAACATTTCTATGATTTTGAATTTTGTTCGGATTTTAAAAATGTTTAGATTTTGAAATATATTCAGAACAAATTTAATTTGAAAATGTGCAGAGTTGAAATTTGTTCAAATTTGAAAATGGTTTGGATTTAAAAATTGTTCAAAGTTGAAATTATTTTAGAATTAGAAATTGTTCAAATTTACAAAAGAAATCAAATTTCAAATTGTTTAGATTACGATTTTTAAAAAATATTTAGGATTTCAAACAAATAAAAATTTAAAAACATTCAGACTTAAATCTGTTCAAAATTTGAATAATATTCGTACACTTATATCCGATTTTGAAAACCACAAAAGAATCAAGAAAAAACAGAACAAGTGAAAACGAAGAAACGCCTGATAGGCCGCGGCCCAAAAGACCACTGCGCGCGAGAAAAAATTTCTCCATAAAAGGGTGAAGGATGTATCTGGACCAATAAACCAAAATCACCCTTAAACCTTGTCTTCCAGGATTGAGGTGAATTGATCAAAATATAAGATGTTCTAACTTTATGTGTATCTAGATGACTTTTATGTGTATTGGAGTGAATCTACACATAAAAGGCAGATGCATTCGTTTCACAAAAGTTAAAATATCTTAAATTTTAGAATATTATTTTGATGATGACTTCTCATATTAGTCTCGTGTGGGATGTCGAGCATAGTTTAAATATTGGACCGGCTCCACGCACTTAATCCTCTCATTGCTAATGAAAGAAATAAATGCCCAAGCTGACCAAAAGAAAAAGGCGCTCATATAACCAATGGCAGAAGGCTTCGTCCTCCTCCCCTAAACTGCACGAACGAAGAACTCTGATGTGTTCTAATGGTAACGCCAAAATGACCTCGGCCCATATGCCTTGGCTAGCCTGGCTTGGGCCTCCTTGCTTTCGAGGGCCCGGGGCGGCTGCCCCCCGTTAGTGCTGGGCTGTACAAGTGGTTATGAATTAGCTTTTTTTTTTAAACGACTCGAAAGGCTAGGATGCTGCAATAAATTAAAGTCGGGTACAAATTACAAAGAGACCTCTCACATCTATAGCCCTACATTGAAGATAATACCTCTAATATTGAAAAAAAGCAATCAAGTCTGTGTCGTCTTCCTCTACCGCTCACTTGCGAGCTCCAGGCATGGGCACTGGAGCCACCATCGGGGACTACTACGCCACCTAGGGTGACACCAGCAGTGAATCCCGTGCCGAGATCAAAGAAGATCCTCAGAATCTGGAGGGAAAAAAGCTCGGCCATTCCCAAGGGTGGAGTGGCCTCACCGGCCTAGGATAGCGTTGGCACCGCAGCCTTCGTTTGGTACTCCACCACGCGCAACATTAGGGTAGCACGATCGAGCACGCCACCCAACTTCTCTAGGAGCTCCAGGATAGGAAGGGAAGAGGCAACCCTCCTCTACTGCTCCATCACCACGACGACTTGGTAGAAGAAGAAGCCAACCGTCCTGGTACTGAAGCTCCAACAAACCAATCCCCTCCATTCGAGGGCAAGACCCACATGTGGATACTGCCTTCGCTTCGTCGCTGCTCAACTCCTCCTCGTCTCCTCGGTCGGCCAGGAATCTCGCAGCCACACAGCTTGCTACAGACCAGTGGATCCCCCGCTTGCCTCCACGACCGGCCAGGAAGAGCGCGTTGTCGCCACTTCAGAGCACCTTCAGGTAGGTCGCCGCCACCGATTTATTCAGAAAGGCGTCAGTCCTCCCCTCCACCCCTACTTCCGACCGCCAGAGAAGAAGGACGAGGAGAAGATGAAAGGATCGAATGGTCACCTAGAGGGGGGTGAATAGGTGCTACTTCAAATTTTACTCCTTTTTCAGTTTAGGGTTTGACAAAAAGGTAAATTCTCTAGATATGCAACTATGGTGAATTTACCTATATGTCACACTAGCACACCTAGCTAAGCAAGAACTAGATAAAGGTGCGGTAAAGGATAGAAGTAACCGAAGTGAAGCACACGGGGACACAAGGATTATTTCCCACAGTTCCTTCCTTATGAGGGGAAGTACGTCTGCGTTTGGAGAGGGGGTGGTATCAAACCACCAACGCCACGAGAGGCCTCCCTTGTTCTCTGGTGAACCTCACCCCAAGGGGATCGATTCATGCTTCCACTATGTCGGCAACCTTCAAGGTGGTAGCCGGCACCCTTACAACAAGTTCGAGGCACACACCCACAACTTAATTGGGGTCTCCCGAATCCAAGCAAGCTGTCACACAATCAAGAACAAGCTTGTAAGAATCAAATCAACCAAAACAAGGCTTAGGGTTTCCAATGAAACCCTAGAGCAAGGGTCCCTCAAGTGAATGAGGGGGAAATGAAGATCTCTCTTGGTGAAGCTGTAGATCGATGCCTCCTCCTCCGATTCCCCAAAGATCAACGACTTTGGGTGGTTGGATGAAGAGATCTTGGAGTTTTGGTGGCTCTAATGGTGTGGCCTTCTTTTTCTGGAACGAGCAGCTGGAGGAAGGGGATGAGGCCCCCTATATATAGGCCACACACTTGTGAACCGTTTTCTGACCATTGGAGATAATTCACACCAGAGACTCCGGTCTGCTAGACCGGAGACTCTGGCCTGGACCGGAAACTCCGGCCCACCTCTAGTCCATCTCCGGACCGAGCATCTGACTGACTTGGGCAGGGGCTTGATGTCCACTTCGGAGACTCTGGCCGTAACTCCGGACCAGAGACACCGGAGACTCTGGTGAGACCACACCGGAAACTCCGGTCAGAGAAGTCACACCAGAGATTCCGGCTGAAATCCGGTCCATCTCTGGACTACCACACAGAGAGACCCTGGGCCAAGTCCAGTACTCACACCGGGAACTCCTGGGGAAACTCCGGACCACATCGGAGACTCCGGTGTTTGCACACCGGAGACTCCGGTCTAGAATCTTCAGGAAAGCATAGACTTGGCCATGGAATTTCCCACAACAATCTGATTTTTTCCCTTTTCAATAGATTGACCTGGAGACATTAACACACAGTAAAATGTACCTTATGTTGTTAACGAACACCAAAATAGATTAGAACAATAAATGTCCTTTCAATCTCCCCCTTTTTGGTGTTCGATGACAACACGAGGTTTTGCATGGAATTTTTGATGACATAGTTGTGCTCCCCCTGACAATGTGCAGCAAGATAAACAAGTAATACATGCCTGTCAGGTAATGGATAAATATTACAATAAGGAACGGGCATAGACATGTCCACACACATATATAGTTCACATAAGCCGAATAAGTCACAAGAACCAAATGAAAGGAAATGTTCGAACATAAATATAACAACCCAACCCATGCAAATCCCGATGCTCCTAATGGACAACTTCTCCCCCTTTGGCATCGAAACGCCAAAAAGGAAAAAGGTCCTAGCTATCGTCCCAAAGAAGATCACTCGGAGTCATCGTCATCGTCATCATCCTCATCCTCATCATAATCATAATCATCATCAGCAGTAGAAGTCTGTGGCCCTTTGCCGTGAGGGCTAGAAGAGGAGGTGCCATGAGGTGCAAAACCAGAAGTAACCTCAGAGAAAGTCTGCCAGTCAACCAAGCTTGCATTCATGCCATTCCAAGCCCCAAAGGAAAGTGTGTGATCAGACTCTGTAGACGGTTCAGCTCCATGTTCATCATTGTACTCTGACTCTCCTTCCTCTTCTTCCTCACCTTGAGCCTTGATTTCCTTGAGAATTTTCTCAATCCTGCGGTTGCTCTTGTAGGCATCATGTTGTCCCTTACGAATGTCAACATTCATGCAGCAAAGGGTCTTCTCCCAAAAGGATGCCTTCTTGCTTTCTCCTTAACAAACTCACATGTGACAGGAGGCATGGGTACATTGGAGGCATTCTTCCTCCTAAAGCCCCTAGGAGGGGTGGGAGCATG
This sequence comes from Avena insularis, assembly GCA_023614405.1. Taxonomy (NCBI): domain Eukaryota; kingdom Viridiplantae; phylum Streptophyta; class Magnoliopsida; order Poales; family Poaceae; genus Avena; species Avena insularis. The sequence goes on from CM042694.1 coordinate 207,812,591, forward strand.
CTCAGCCTCAGAGATCTCCTCATCCTCACTCTCAAACGGCTACCAATTAGCCATTTTCCCTTTCTTATGAAGGGACACCAAAGCATGCTCCGTAAGGTTGGGAGGGAGGGCAAGGGTGAAAGATGGGATTGAGTGTTGATAAGCCTCATCACTAAAGGAGCATATGGAGGAGATTTCCTATAGATAATAGCATGGTGCATCTCCTCAAAAATGTTCATCACATCAATAGCAAAGCCTTCAGCCTCAGGACCAGCAAGATATATCTTGTGAGCATGGTGAAGTAGGTTGACAAGCCCACATCTAATGGCATCATCATTGCTAGCACTGGGAGAGATATTGTGGCAGAAAATCCTTAGTAGCAAGTTGTAGAGAGGTTTGAGGCCCATGGCCTCACCGACGACTGCACCCTTGCCATAGAGAGGAGCCAACTTGGTCTTGCTCTCTCTAAGAGCAGGATCATGCATACGGTGCCCAATAGGAACAGCCACACCCTGGAAGATCTCATTGATGACCCTGGAAAAGTCAAAGAAGGTAGTAGAGCAGTGGACATCGCCAGTCATCCAGGTCATGGTCCTTGCCTGATCAGTCCCAAACACCACAGTGGCATAGAATTGTTGGACAAGGGGAATGTTGTAATCTTCTTGGAGCTTCATGAACCCATGCAGCCCGAGCTTCTCAGTGATCCATACAGCATCTGCAAAAGTAACTATTGGCACGCATGTACTCAAGCTCCATATACCTCTGAGGACAAACTGGGGACTTGGTGAGCTTGCTATAAACATCAGTCATGAATACTTTCTGTTCCCTCCTCCAATAACGAGGATCCTCACAAGTCCTTGGCAGATCATAGAAATTAGTCTTGCGAAGGTCACGAAACTCCTTCTTGGACATGTGAGCAAGAGATTGCAAATTTTCATACTTGGCCCTCTTGGCACGGTTTTCCTCCTATATCCGTTCTTGATTCTTTCTCATATAATCATCATATCTGAGCTGCTGCTTGAGGTTGGATGGCAGGATCACATACTGCCCAGCCTCTTCATCAAACCGAGGATCCGCCCTCCTAGACTTGGCCTTGGTGCGACCACGATGAGAACCAGAGCCTCATGTGAACAGAGAGTGAGGGGGATAACATGGGGGTAAGCACATATGTCTAGGAGATAGGCACAAGACCCTCACAGCTATGCCAGAAGTGTTGGAGGCAATCTACATCGGAGTCTCCGGAGTGCAACACCAGAATCTCTGGTCTGGACCAGAGTTTCCGGTCAGACAGACCGGAGTCTCCGGACTAACCAACTAGAATCTCCGGTCTGGAGATTTCGATTTGCACATAGAGACTACAGGTGAGATTGATTCCAGTAGATCAGGCAAAGATATGAGACTAAAGTGATGCAGTGCACGCAGGCATGTTGTTCTAATGGACAAACTAGTACAAAAACTCAAAACAAACAAAGGGGATGAACCCTAGGTTCATGGTGAGAGAAAACGGTACCAGATCTGTACATTGGGGAAGTTCCACCGGTGGGGAAGATCCCAGGGGTGGAGAGGGTGGAGTTGGCCGGCGGCACGGTGGATCCCAGCGGCAAAACAACCTCCGGGCAATAGTTTTGGAGGAGGACGAGGTGGTTGTTAAGGTGGGGTCAGGGATGGAAGATCGAGTCTGTGTGACTCTTTCACCCCGGCCCCCTTAAGTCAAAGCCCGAAACCGCACCAGACCGGAGACTCCGGCTTGCACCAGAGACTCCAGTCCACACCAAAGACTCCAGTCCTCTTTGACAAAAAATAGCCAGTTTCAAGTTTTTTTGGACATATATGATGGATAGAAAGTTTCCAGGGAATGGAGACAGGCTTAGGTTAAGATTTCAAACTGTGAAGAACAAAAGGCAATGAACTTCAAAAGAAATGGCCATGTGAAACTTCAACACAAAAAAACGCGAACAAGAACCAATCCTTCATAGTGAAGGGGGTGATGGCCGAGGCCACCATGTAAGAGTGTGAGGCATGAGACCGCGGAGAATTATCCTTCGGTTCATAACCTCTACTCATCAATGAGACTCACATATCACAAATAATATTTAAGTGAAATGATTTTCTTAATTTTGGCATTATGGGGGGAGGGATAGCCCAATGAATTAGGACCGCACTCCCCTTATGTCCATGCATGCACCTAAACCACATAATTATCAAGTAATAGGTGAGTATGCAAGATGATCAAGTCAAACTTCTTGAATCTATGATATTTAGTTCATTCCTCAAATAACAAAATCTTGCTTCATCAAGTGGCTTCGTGAAAATATGTGCAAGTTGGTCTTTGGTTGACACATAAGAAAGCTCAATATCTCCTCGGGCAACATGATCTCTAATGAAATGATGATGGATCTCAATATGCTTTGTTCTTGTATGATCCACCAGATTGTAGGAAATTTTGATAGTACTTTCATCATCACATAAAAGAGGCACTTTGTCACAATGGACACCATATTCCTTTAAAGTTTGCCTCATCCATAACAATTGAGTGCAAGCACTAGCAGCAGCCACATATTCAGCCTCGGCGGTGGAAAGAGAGATACAATTTTGCTTTTTAGAAGACCAACACACCAAGGACCTACCAAGGAATTGGAAAGCCCCGGAGGTTGATTTTCTATCATCCTTATCACCAGCCCAATCCGAATCAGTGTATCCACAAAGAGAGAATGTAGAGCCCCTAGGATACCATATACCATAGTTTAGGGTATGAACCAAATATCGAAAGATTCTTTTGACTGCCATCAAGTGGCTTTCTTTAGGATCCGCTTGATACCTTGAACACACTCCTAAACTTAATACAATATCGGGTCTATATGCACAAAGGTAAAGCAAAGAACCAATCATGGACCGGTATACCTTTTGATCAACATCTTTACCATTTGGGTTAAGTTCAAGATGTGTCTTGGTTGCCATGGGAGTTGGAGCTCCATTTAGTTCCTTCATGTTGAACCTCTTGAGCATGTCTTGAGTATATTTGGCTTGATTGAAAAATGTACCTGCTCTTATTTGCTTGAACTCAAAGCCAAGAAATACCCTTAACTCCCCCATCATGGACATCCTGAACCTGTCAGTCATAAGCTTTGAGAATTCATCATTAAAAGCTTTGTTATATGAGCCAAAGATAATATCATCAACATATATTTGGCAAAAGAAAAGCTCCCCATTAACCTTATTAGTAAAAAGAGTGGGATCAATTTTACCAACCTCAAATCCATGGTCTACCAACAACTCTCTAAGGTGCTCATACCAAGTACGTGGAGCTTGTTTAAGTCCATAGAGCACCTTATCAAGTTTGTAGACATGGTTTGGGAAGTTGGGATCCTCGAAACCTAGGGGTTGCTTAACATAAACCAACTCATGCAATGTCCCATTTAGAAAGGCACTTTCCACATCCATTTGTTGTAATTTAAAGTTATGATGTGCAGCATATGCAAGAAGGATACGGATGGACTCAAGGTGAGCCACGGGTGCATAACTCTCTCCATAGTTAATGCCTTCAATTTGAGAGAACCCTTGTGCAACCAATCTTGCCTTGTTCCTCACAACAATGCCATGTTCATCTTGCTTATTCTTGAATATCCATTTAGTGCCAATAACATTGCGGCACTCTTTGGGCTTTTCTACTAACTTCCATACTTTGTTTCTCTCAAAGTTGTTGAGCTCTTTGTGCATTGCTTCTAGCCAATCTGAATCTTCAAGAGCTTACCAAACTTTCTTTGGTTCCACCATGGATATGTGAGCTTGATGCTCACCAAAGTGTTTCAATTGAGCTCGAGTGGACATTCCACTCCTTAGATCACCAAGAACATTCTCTAGAGTGTGTTCTCTTCTTTCTAACATTCTGTCCACTCTAGCTTTGCAACGAGTTTCGATCTCCTTGTTGTTCCTTGCAGGAGTCTCTTCATCATTCTGGTCCTCGTCTTGACCATCAAATTGACCTTGATCAACAATGGGTTCAGCTTCATCAACATGAGGTAGCGATTGATCTTGGTATTGATCAGGCAAGTTACTAGAGAGCCTTTGAGATGATCTTGTAGCTACCTGAATAAATCTGCCTTGAGCAACTGACTGCGCTGGGCTGGACAGTCTCGTCAATGGAGAGAGTGGACAATTCAGCCTAGCGCATTCAGCCTGTTCATCATCGAGAGGGATCTTAGCTTGTCTTTGGCTTGGGTCATCATTTCCCTCAATAGTGGGAGCTTGTTGAAGTTGTGAAGATGAGGGCTCCACATGAGTAGAGCATAGTTCTTCTCGATCCACCACAAGGGGTTCCTCAATGGGGCGGATGAATCCCGCACCCATTCTTCTTATGGCATCTTGAGGTATTTCATCATCTACATCACAAACATCAACATGCCCCGCTTGGGGGCCATCATATTCTTCGAAAACCACACTACAAAATTCTATGACAATCCCGGAGAGTTTATCATAGATTCTATAAGTGTGGGAATCAAGACCATGGCCAACAAAAATACCCTCTAAAGCTTTGGAATCAAATTTGGACAAACAAACACCTTTGATGAGATAGAAACACTTACAACCAAACACCCAGAAGTATGAAATGTTGGGCTTGTTACCGGTTAGTATTCCATATGGCATCTTGATCAATTCTTTGCGGAGGTAGAGGCGGTTTGATGCATGGCATGTGGTGGATATAGCCTCTGCCCAGAAATTGTATGGAGACTTAAACTCTGCCAACATAGACCTTGCCATATCCATTAAAGTCTTGTTCTTACTCTCAGCTACACCATTTTGTTGAGGGGTATAAGCAGCGGAATATTGATGTTTTATCCCCTCATCACTAAGAAAGCCATTAAGAGTGTAGTTCTTGAACTCGGTGCCGTTTTTACTTCTTATTGTTAGCACGGGCAAATTGTATTAACGTTGAACCATATTGACAAAGTCAATGAAATATTATTGAGTCTCACTCTTCAACTTGAAGAAATAGACCCATGAATATCTTGATAGTCATCAACAATCACCAAGAAATATTTCTTCCCACCAAGGATAGCATGAGATGGAGGACCAAAGAGATCCACATGAAGGAGCTCCAAGATCGAAACTCGTTGGCAAAACAAATATTATTTGGGTTGTGGGGAGCATCATGCATTTTTCCTTCAACACAAGCCCTGCAAACACGATCTTTGGCAAAACAAACATTGTCCTTTAGTCCCACAATGTGGCCACCCTTGTGAAGGCTTTGAAAAGTTCTCATATTGACATGGGCTAGTCGGTGATGCCATAACCAACCCACATCAGCCTTTCTGAATAAGCACATCGCATTTGTAGTGGTTTTCCCTGAAAAGTCCGCCACATACAAATCATTTTGGACATACCCAACGAAAGCAACCTTTAGAGTCTTGCTCCACAAGAGGACCACAATATCATTATCAATAAAGACGATGAAACCCATCTTGCCTAGGGCACGAATAGAAAGTAGATTATATCCAAGGGTCTCAATAAGCATGACATCCATGAGAGTAACATCATGTGCAACCACAACTTTGCCAAGACCCATTACCTAAGATTTTGATTTATCGGCATATGTGACGGTTATATGATCTTGATTTTCCCTTATCTCTGTCATTATTGTTTTGCTTCCGGTCATATGACTTGTGCAAACACTATCAAGCACCCACTTTGACCCTCTGGAAGCATAGTTCTACAAGAGATCAAGGTAGTTTTTATCTACCCATTTTTCAATGGGTCCTATCTTGTTAGTGACAAGGGTCTTTGGAACCCAAATAGACCAAGCAATATAACCATCAAATGGACCAACATATTGTGCATATACATCACCAAAAGAATTACGCATTAAAACATAGTGAGGGTTAGCACTTCCCGCAAAGTCATCATGTGACATAGTTTTGCCACTTTGGGCATCACTACCCATAATGGCCTTATCTTTTGGTTAAGCGGGCTTGGCCTTCTTCTTCTTGTTGTTCTTTTTCTTCTTGGCTTTGGAAATATAGCCAAGACCTCTTTTCTCAGTATTTGGCATTTGCTTACTTAAAAGGTCATCAAGAGACTTGTTACCTTTTGGGAAGGTTACCTTTGCAAGCTCCCCCTTCAACCTAGCATTTTCTTTAAGGATTTTGTACTACTAGAGGGAATGGAAATGCTAGGTGGAGCAACATTAGTTAATTGAGTTTGAAGTTGTTCACTTGACTTTGTGAGAGTCATGAGATCATTTTCCAAGGCTTTGTGAGCCTTGTTAAGCTTCTCATGATCCTTGGCAAAATTTTCATGAACAACACAAAACTCAATCTTGTCCTTTTTAGCCTTTTTGTATTTAGCAATGGCATGATCATGTTCCTTAATGAGTTGAGCAATAATTCAATCATTTTCCTCATCAAGGCCTTCAAGTTTTTCTTCCAGAGACACCCTAGTCTCTGATACGTTGCAAACATATCCATAATTTTTGATGTTCCATGCTTGGTTTTATCTACTTTCTTGTGTTTTGCCCACACTTTGGAGTACTTTTCATATGATTTCTTGGACTAACCTATTAACAAGAGCCACAGTGCCAGCTATCTGTTTTCTGCTGTTTTTGGTTCCAAGAAAGTCAGAAAATGAATATTCTCGGAATTGGACGGGACAAAAGCCAAAGTCAGGTTTTCACGGAGGGACACCTGGAGCCAGAATACGAGACAGAGAGGGGATGGGGCCTGGCCACACCACCTAGCCATGCGGCCAGGCCTAGCCCGTGCCAGGGGGTGGTCTGGCCGCCCCAGGCACCCCCTCGGCCTCTCCTTCCGCCTATATATTGCCTCTGATACGGAAACCCTAAGTACCCAATCAAAAATCCACGAAAGAGTCTATAGCCGCCGTCATCCATCCCTAGATCGGGAGGGATCTGAAGCTCTTCCCGGCACCCTGCCGGAGAGGGGAACTCACCCTGGAGGCCTTCTTCATCACCATGCAAGCCTCCGGTGTGATGCGTGAGTAGTTCATCTCTGGACTACGGGTCCATGTAGTAGCTAGATGGCTCGTTCTCCTCCCATGTGCTTTCATGTTTAGATCTTGTGAGCTCCGTTCATGATCAAGATCATCTATTTGTAATTTTGCATGTTGTGTTTGCAGGGATCCGATGGATATTGAGATACTATTTCAGATTGATTATTGATTCTATCATGTCTTTGTTATTTGTGATCTTGCATGGTTTCCGTTGTTAGTAGCTATCTTGGCCAAGTAGATGCTAGCAACTCCAAGAGCTAGTATTTATGCTCGATAGTGGGTTCATGCCTCTATTAATCTGGGGAAGTGACAGAAATCTCTAAGGTACTAGATGTGTTGTTGCTACTAGGGAGAAAACAACAATCCTTTGTTCATAGAAAAATCATATTGTTTACTTTACACGCAATTCGTAATGCAATTATTCGTTGCTTGCAACTTAATACTGGAGGGGTTCGGATGATAACCTGAAGGTGGATTATTAGTCATAGATGTAGTTGGATGGCGATCTATGTATAATGTTGTAATGCCCAATCGAATCTCAAAGGAGTCAAGATGAGTAGTATATGCTTGTATGCTTTCTCGATGTTTGTTAATTGCCTCGCTGTAATTTGTTCACCCAACATGTTATCTTTCTTAAGGAGAGCCACCTCTAGTGAACTATGGACCCCGATCCTTTCTTTTACTTTCAATCTACAATCAACTGTTTACTGCTTTGTGTTTACTTTCTGCAAACTATTACTTTCTTCCACTCGATACGTTTAATCCTTTGTTTTCAGCAAAACCGGTGATATTGACAACCTCATCACAAGTTGGGGACAGAGTTCTGTGGTTGTCTTGTGCAGGTCTCCACGTTGCTTGCTGGCACCGGTAGTGCGCCCTACCAAAGTTCAGCTAGCTACACCTTTGGGGTGTTTCCTTGCTCCTACTGGATTGATAACCTTGGTTTCATAACTAAGGGAAACTTACTACTGTGCTCATCATACCTTCCTCCTGGGGTTCCCCAACGAGCTTGTTAGTACACGAGTCAGCAAGTATTTTTCTGGCGCCGTTGCCGGGGAGTCAAGGACATCTTCATAAGGGGAGTCCCTCATAACCAATCTCTTTACTTTGTTTTTTTTTGTTTTGCTTAGTTTACTTTTGCTTTGTTTGCTTGTTTCTTTATCAAAAACACACAAAAAATAGTTTTACAAGTTTGCTTTCTTTATCAAAAACACAAAAAAATGACTACTCTTGAAAACACTAAGTTGTGTGACTTCACTAGCACCAACAACAATGATTTTATGAGCACACCTATTGCTCCACCTGTTCCTGAAGCTACTTTCTTTGAGATAAAACCTGCTTTACTCAATCTTGTTATGAGAGAACAATTTTCTAGTATTGGTAATGAAGATGTTGTTGCCCATCTAAATAACTTTGTTGAACTTTGTGAGATACAAAATCATAGGGATATAGATGAAGATATTATTAAGCTTAAATTGTTTCTTTTCTCTTTGAGAGGAAAAGCTAAAGAATGGTTAAATTCCCTAACTAGGAATAGTATTGATTCTTGGACTAAATGCAAAGATGCTTTTATTGGAAAATACTATCCTCCTACTAAGATTATATCTATGAGAAGTGAAATAATGAAGTTTAAACAATCTGATAATGAACATGTTGCTCAAGCTTGGGAAAGAATGAAATCTTTGGTAAAGAATTGTCCCACTCATGGACTGACTGCTTGGATGATTATCCAAACCTTTTATGCAGGATTGAACTATTCTTTAAGGAACCTATTGGATTTTTCCGCTGGAGGTACCTTTATGACCATTACTATGGGTGCTACAACAAAGCTTCTGGATAATATGATGGTTAACTACTTTGAATGGCATACTGAGAGAGGTCCACAAGGTAAGAAGGTAAATTCTGTTGAGGAAACCTCCTCCTTGAGTGATAAGATTGATGTTATTATGTCTATGCTTGTTAATGGGAAATCCCATATTGATCCAAATAATGTTCCCTTAGCATCTTTGGTTGCTCAAGAAGAGCAAGTTGATGTGAACTTTATAAGAAATAACAATTTTAGCAATAATGCCTACATGAATAATTTTGGTAACAACAACTATAAGCCATATCCTCTCAACAATGGTAATGCTTATGGAAATTCCTACAACAATAATAGGTGTGCACCCTCTGAACTTGAAGTTATGCTTAAATACTTTATTAGTAAACAAACTGCTTTCAATAAAACTATTGAAGAAAAACTCTCTAATGCTGAAAGAAATATAGCATCTTGGGCTGAAGCTCAATCTTCTTTGAATAAAATGGCTGCTAAACCTAAAACAATTGATAATCCATTTGCAGCTACTAATGACATACAAGTTAGAATTGATGAAAATGTTAGACTATTAGCTGAATTACATGCTAAGTGGGAAAGAGAAGATGAAATTGCTAGAAACATTAGTGTTTCTACTATCACTACCACTAGTGTTGAGGCTAGTTATATCTCTACTACTTTAGATGATAATTATGATTTTGATCTTGATGGTTGCAATATCTCTGAAGTTATTAAGTTCCTACAAAAGCTTGCTAAAAGTCCTAATGCTAGTGCTATGAATATGGCCTTTACAAAACACATTACTGATGCTCTCATAAAGATTAAAGAAGAAAAGATGAAACATAAAGCTTCTATTCTTATAAAACAAGAAGATGGTTGGGAACCCATCATTAATATGAAAGTGAATGATTTTGATTTCAAAGCTTTATGTGATCTTGATAGTAGTGTTTCTATTATGCCTAGAAGGATTTATGATATGCTTGATTTGCCACCACTTGAAGATTGTTATTTGATGATAATGCTAAAAAGAAACTCATGGGGAGTATTAATGATGTTCTTATTATGGTTAATAATGCCTATGTCCCCGTTGATTTCTATGTTTTGGATGTTAAATGCAATGCTTCTTGTCCTATTACTTTGGAAGACCTTTTCTTAGAACTGTTGGTGCCATTATTAATATGAAAGAAGGCACCATTAAATATCAACTCCCACTCAAGAAAGGTATAGATCACTTCCCTAAGAAGAGAGAGAAGATTTCTTTTGCCTCTCCTATGAAAACAAAATTTGCTCTTAATGCTTCTTCATTTGAGAACACTTGATTCTTTTTCTTGCTTCTTATGCCTAACTTAAAGGCGTTAAATAAAAGTACTTATTGGGAGATAACCCAAAAGTTTTAGATGAGTCTTGGAAGTTATTACCTCTGTAATAACCGCACCTTATCTTTTTTTTTTGCTTTTTGTGCCAAGAGTAGCCTCTAATGAGAGAGAAGTAATGATTGGGAAAGTTGCTGTCCCGAAACAGATTTATGTGCTTCACCGTAAACATTCGTGTAAAGTCTCTGTACGTCCTTTTGAGGCGTGAATTTTTGTGCTTCTGCCCCAGGTTGTTATCTAACTTTTATTAGTTCAACACTTTTCGATTTGAGCAAGAGAAGGTCTTTGAAAAAATTCGTCTTTACCTGCTGGTCTGTTTTGACAGATTTCTGCCATTTTCTACATTTGCTTCTTGTTGGTTCCTTTTTGAGTTCTTTTGGGGAATTGAGATTTTTGAGGGAAGTGCTACAGTATCTTGTGTTTTAATGGAAGTTTTATTGGTGTTAGAACTGAACCTAAAGACCTATTATCTTGAGTGCACTAATGTTGCTAATAAAGATTGTGTGAAGTTTTGTATGAAGGAAAAAATTTTAGGTGTATGGAAGGAATGAGTAATGAGATGAAGGATGGACTAAAGCTCAAGCTTGGGATGCCACGCGTGTCACCCCAAGAAATATCCAATAAGTACAAGCTTCAAAGCTTGGGGATGCCCAAGGCATCCCCCTCTTCATCAATAAATATTCCAGGTTTCTTCCAAACACTTCATTTTTATTGTTTCATGCACAGTTGTGTTGTTCTTGGAGCGTCTTCTTTTTCATTTTTGTTTTTGTTTTTTGTTTGTTTTGTTTGCTTAGTTTGCTGAATACATTGGTTGGACCCCCTCTTTCATACATTGGTTTTCAAATAGTTTGGTTTGGATTGGAAAAAGAGTAGGAAAAGTTCATGCTTAAGTGGTAAAGAGAGCTTGTTTTTGACTGTGGCCTATGCTTTGTCATGCCATGCTTGATATTGTTTTGGCTTTATGCTTAGTATTATTTTCTGTAGCATGACTTGTTATAAACAATTGAGATTGCTTAATGTGCCTTGGAAGAATCATGCGTTGTTTTAGCATATTAAAGCATAATATTGTGGTATTCTCCTTTGATGCTTTATTTGGGTTGACTTGGCGCATGCTCCATGTTATGACTATCCCAAGTCACCATAGCCTTTATGATCCTTTAGTTTTCAACTTGTAGTATCACTTTATGCTTTGATCAATGATGTTTTGTCGCTCTGCATGATTATGGCCATTATTGCTCTCTTAGTTTGTTGCTCCCAGTCTTTTGCTAGCCTCCACAACCAAGTATGAGTTCCACTCATGCATCCAACTCCTTAAACCAAGTTACTCCAAAGAGTCCACCATACCTACCCACTAGCATATGCTATTCCAAGTATATTCATGTTTTTATCTACCTTGCGAATTAAACTTGTTATGAGAAAACTAGTGATTAAAGCTCTCACGAACTTGATGGCACACTTTACTTTTCTTGCCCTTAATAAACTTGAACCATTGTGTCGTCTATGTTGTATATGCTTGCACTTATTTGTTGGGGATTAGTAGAACCATGTTGTCATGGGGAACGCTTTCAACATTGAACTTGTACTTTGTACCTAGTTGATATCATGCTCTTTTGTCTATGGATGTCATCGGTGTGAAATGAAAGGGGAGCTTGTAAGTCCATGGAGTTATGTATATGTGTTAGAGAAACGCCTGGGCCGCTGGTCTAATCCATGCTGACATGGTGGAAACCTGCAGCGTAACCATAATGAGCTGTCTATGAAGCATTCTTCTTATAAAAAAAGAGTCCTATATTGATAAAAAAAAGAGAAAAAGAAAAAAAAAGATTATGAAAATAGGAAAGAGAGAAAAAAGCACCATATTCCCATGGTAAATAAGAAGATTGCTGAGATGCTCGTTGTCTGCTTGCCTTATCATTTTGATATGGGGATTCTTCCGTATCATTAGGCAAGGGGTACCCCGTTGGTGGTTCTCTATGATACAGATGTACTTACGATGACAAGAACTTACCGGTGACTAAACTTGTGTAGCATGAGGAGCGGCCCTCGTATTCAAGGGACATGGGATTTCTAACATATACTTCGTCAAGCATATACACCATAGTTTGTTCACTTTAACCTTAATCACTTCAAGATGCTTATGATAGGGGCAATGAGAGCTGAAAGCTATTAAGTACCATAATTCTTGGAAGCTCTTTATGAAACTTGAATCCCTACTTCCTTCTATGAAGGACTTTCTTCCACTTATATATTGAGTCTCCACCTTCTATCTTTATGCACCAACTTTGAGAGCATAGTGGCCATTCTTAGTTCTATGTGCATTGTCCCAAGACTTTCTGATTGATGCATAGCTTTGATATTGCTTTTTTTTAAACTATTCGTATCTAGTCACTCTTATGAACTTTGAAGGTGTCCTATGCATTTATGTTTGCTACTACTATGCTATGTTTTCTTTATGTGAAACAAACAAACGTCTTGCAAAGCATTGTTATTCATTAATCTTTTGTTTGTGCTTTTTCATGTTGCAACATAGTTTCTTTGTCTTATTGCTAGAACTTTGTCTTTCATGTTATGATTGAAGTACTATGATTCCAGCTTTGAATGTTTTACAAATACTTTGATCAAGTTTATGATGGTGCATGTCACCTCAAAAATTATTCTTTCTTTTTTATCACTTACCTACTCGAGGACGAGCAGGAGTTAAGCTTGGGGATGTTGATACGTTGATAACGTATCCATTATTTTTTGATGTTCCATGCTTGGTTTTATCTACTTTCTTTTGTTTTGCCCACACTTTGGAGTACTTTTCATATGATTTCTTGGACTAACCTATTAACAAGAGCCACAATGCCACCGCCTGCTTTTCGCTGTTTTTAGTTCTGAAAGTCGAAAAATGAATATTCTCAGAATTGACGGGACAAAGCCAAAGTCAGGTTTTTCACCGAGGGACACTGGAGCCGAATACGAGACGGAGAGGGCTGGGGCGGACACACCACTGGCAAGGCGGCTAGGCCTGGCCCATGCCAGGGGTGGTCTGCCACCCTGTGCACCCTCGGCCTCTCCTTCCGCCTATATTGCCTCTAATAGAAACCCTAAGTACCGATCAAAATCCACGAAGAGTCTCAGAGTCGCCGTCATCTCCATCCCTAGATCGGGAGGGATCTGAAGCTCTTCCCGACACCCTGCCGGAGAGGGGAATTCACCCTGGAGGCCTTCATCATCATCATGCAAGCCTCCGGTGTGATGCGTGAGTAGTTCATCTCTGGACTACGGGTCCATGTAGTAGCTAGATGGCTGGTTCTCCTCCTGTGTGCTCTCATGTTTAGATCTTGTGAGCTCCGTTCATGATCAAGATCATCTATTTGTAATTCTGCATGTTGTGTTTGCGGGGATCCGATGGATATTGAGATACTATTTCAGATTGATTATTGATTCTATCATGTCTTTGTTATTTGTGATCTTGCATGCTTTCCGTTGTTAGTAGCTATCTTAGCCAAGTAGATGCTAGCAACTCCAAGAGTTAGTATTTATGCTCGATAGTGGGTTCATGCCTCCGTAACTGGGAAGTGATAGAAATCTCTAAGGTACTAGATGTGATGTTGCTACTAGGGAGAAAACAACAATCCTTTGTTCATAGAACAATCGTATTGTTTACTTTACATGCAATTCGTAATGCAATTATCCGTTGCTTGCAACTTAATACTGGAGGGGGTTCGGATGATAACCTGAAGGTGGATTATTAGTCATAGATGCAGTTGGATGGCAGTCTATGTATAATGCTGTAATGCCCAATCGAATCTCAAAGGAGTCAAGATGAGTAGTATATGCTTGTATGCTTTCTCGATGTTTGTCAATTGCCCCGCTATAATTTGTTCACCCAACATGTTATCTATCTTAAGGAGAGCCACCTCTAGTGAACTATGGACCCCGGTCCTTTATTTTACTTTCAATCTACAATCAACTGTTTATTGCTTTGTGTTTACTTTCTGCAAACTATTACTTTCTTCCACTCGATATGTTTAATACTTTGTTTTCAGCAAAACCGGTGAGATTGACAACCTCATCGCAAGTTGGGGACAGAGTTCTGTGGTTGTGTTGTGCAGGTCTCCTCGTTGCTTGCTGGCACTGGTAGTGCGCCCTGCCAAAGTTCAGCTAGCTACACCTTTGGGGTGTTTCCTTGCTCCTACTAGATTGATAACCTTGGTTTCATAACGGAGGGAAACTTACTGCTGTGCTCATCCTACCTTCCTCTTGGGGTTCCGCAACGAGCTCGTTAGTACACGAGTCAGCAGTCTCTTGTTCTTCTTCAAGAGCATTAGTTAGAGCATGCATATCAAGTAGATGCTCTCTCCCAAGCTTACATCTCTCCTCTAGGAGCTCTTTAGTGTGAGCAAGTTGGTTCAAGAGGTTTACAAAATGCTTCTTATGCTCCCCTTGCAAGTTAGACATGTAAGCATCGAAAGAAACTAATTCTTCCTTCACCTCAAGAGTTATATCATCATTCAAATCATCATTGACACTAGAGGTGGAGAGAGGAGATGGTGATACCTTTGATGCTCTTTCCATAAGGCAAGTGACGTTCTTGTTGGAGGTGTTCTCATTTGGGAACCAAAAAGGGAGAAGGTGGGTGTAGAGGTAGTGGTAATTGCTGCAACGCCATTCATTGTTTCTTCTTCTTCATCCTCCTCATCATTGGAAGAGAACTCTTCATGTGCTATCAATGCAATGTCACTTGGCTTCTTGTTGGTTGCATTCTTCTTGTAAAAAGGCTTCTTGAAAGGAGCCTTTGGATTTTTCTTTAATATGAGTGCACCACCATTGTCTTCTATCTTCTCATAAGGACATCCAGCAACAAAGTGATAGCGGTCACCACAATTGAAGCAAGTTCTCAGTCTTGAAGAATTTTCTTTTCTACCACTAGGGTGCTTCTTCGTTGCATTTCCATCTTGACCTTGGCAGGGTCTTTCCAAAAGTTTCTTGCATAGAAGGCCATGTATTCACCATGAGAAACCTTGACATCTTCGGGGTGGCTCATTGAAAGTGCATCATCACTTCCTTCTTCTTCATCATACTCCACAACCTTGGCCTTCAAGGCAAGATTGACACCGCTACTCATTCCAATAGCACGAGCACGGGCATCTTTGGCATTCTTGGCAGCAACCTTGAAGGTGGCCATCTCTTGCATAACTTCATTGGAGGTCATGAGATGGTAGTTGTGTCTTCCTTGGAGACTCTTCAAGTCAGTGGGCTCGAAAGGCATGAGTGCACTCACATACTTCCTCTTGATCCAAGCATCATCAATGTGAGAGGCACCAACATTTCTAAAGGCGGTGGCTGTGGATTTGAGTCTTCGATACATGTCTTCATGATCCTCACCATCCTTCATGAAGAAACCTTCAGCTTCATTGCTTAAGGCATCATATCTATTTCTTCTCATGCTCTCATTTCTGACAAACAAGTCAATGAGAGCATCCCAAGCTTCCTTGGCGGTATTGTAGTGCTCAATGTGAGGGAAGTCCTTTGGTCCCAATCCAAGTTGAATCCTGTGCAAAGTTGTGGCATTGAGTTGGCTATTGACCACTTCTCTTCTTGTCAAGTTGGTTGGATCCTCAATTTTGAGTCCATCTTCAATGATGTTCCATAGGTCAATATAAGAGTTGTGCACATGAGATTTCATTAGCACTTGCCATTGAGCAAAGGTATGTGCAACTAACTTAGGTGGGTCACATCTACTCCCTCTGTTTAGAAATATAAGATGTTTTAGCTTTGTGAAATGAATGTATCTAGACATATTTTAGTGTATAGATTCACTCCAAACCTCTACAAACCTATACACTAAAAGATGTCTAGATACATTTGATTCACAAAGCTAAAACATCTTATATTTCTAAACGGAGGGAGTATTATTTATGTGGGTATGAGGGATAGGTGGGTCGGGAAAGTACCATCCGGGAACCGCATGGTGCCTGTTGGGGGGATACCCTCAAGTAGGGTTACACTAGGGTATAGAGGCCGAGTTAGCCAAGGTACGGCACGGTCAAAGCAAGTGTTGGCCGGGTCTCCTCAAGGCAGGAGGATTTACGGAGTGACCCGGCCCGGAGAGTATTCACCTAACACTTACCCGACCGGCATAAAATATATGTCGGCTATGATTAATCTACCATGTGTGTAGGTACCCTCCTAGCCATGTTACCCGGGCACTAGTTGGGCTACCGCTTGGCTTCTGAGAGAAGGAAGGAATCTCCCGTTGGTCGAAAGGTGGTCTTTTCCTGCTGTAGCATGAGCGAGGCGAGCTGAGGAGAGGACCAACGGGGCGTGGCCGACAAAGGAGACGCGGTTGAAGCCGGCTGACGTAAACCGTGTCTCGTGACGCCAAAAGACAAGGGGCACGCAGAGGGTTACGTCCAAAGCCCGGACAAGCCGTTAAAAGCAAATAAAGAAGCATCTAGCTTTAACCAAAGGGCATATTCGGGGAATATGCCTCCACGTATGCCCTAACCATTGTACCCTGGGCTCGCCTATATAAGGAGTACCAGGGCCTCCATAGAAGGGGATCGATCATTTTCTCTGTCTAAGGTAGAACACTAGAGCGTAGTTGTGGGGGGGGGGGGGTAAGAGACCTAGTCTCCTTCTCACGAACAGCTTGAGGAGCACTTGTAATCCACCATTGGAAGAGAAAATACATCAACACTTCTGCATGGAATCACCACACTATCCCTCCCTGGATTCCCCTAGTGTACTTTGGCCCCGTCTTTAGCCTATCCATGGCATCTGTCGTGCCACCACCATGATAGTTGGCGCCCACTACGGGGCTAGCAGCGCTAGCAGGGGTGAAAATCCGGACAGGAGGCATCTACGGCACCGGCGAGCGCGTCGTCTCTAGCCTAGTTCAGCACTTTGGAGCGTTGGACTATGTCAGCGACAACGCTGGGAGCTTCGGCATGCGTCCTCCGCGCAACAGGCTCTTCATCAAGCTTGGCACACACAAGATCTACGTCAGCATGGACGAGTCCTACGTTCATCCGTGGCACATCATCAAGGGAGGCGAACTACCTCTTAGCGCAGCTCGCGGTGTGCGTATCACTCGCCCTGCTAGCAGCGTTGAGCTCATGATGGCCGCACAGGACGCAGGAGCAAGCAAGGACCCTACGCGAGATCCGGAAGTCACACCAAAATAGGCAAGGTCTAGATTTCCTCCGCTAGAGAGGCCAGAGAATGTACTCCAACAAGCAATAGATAGCTTGGAAACACCAATAGCTCATGTAGTAGATCCAGCTCAGGCGCAAACCGAGTTAGAGGAAACTAGGCAGAGAATGCTAGCTGGCACGAAGAAGGTAGCGGAGTTACAACAGTCCTTGAACATTACTTTGAGGGAATATGCAAAGGCAAACCCCATAGATGGGGTGAATATCCGAGGTAGAAACCTGATTACTGAGATTGACAAGGAGTATGAACCTAGGCCGGGTCAGACAGCCACGATAGTAACAAGAGGGCTAGAGAGGTACAGTGCCCCGGCGAAGAACCTCAGGGCTGCAAATGCAGCTGCGTCCGAGTTAGAGGGTTTAACCGAGAGGCCCGGGAAAGGCAATAGGAGAGAGTAAACCACTTGCTGAGGGTGGCTTGCCAGCAAAATGAGGAAATGAACAAGGCAAACCCGACGCCACCCAGAGCGTCAAACATGGTTCATTCGGCCAGAAATAACCCAGCAAAATCCGCTGGACCCGCATCGTCTCCGGGTCATAACCCAAGGAAAGAAGAAGTGGTAAACTCTGGCAGAAAAGACAAACAAATGGTCCCCTATGACCCGGTGAGAGCCGGAAAAGGAAAGGCCGTGCAAGTTGATGAGGATCATCATAGTACCAGCCGAGGAGAAGCTGACCGAGGTAACCACGACCAAGGTAATGCCGATCAAAGGAACGCTGCCAACAGCAATGCCGGACAACGTGATCCTACGGGACCAGGGCAAAATGCACCTCGGCAGCAGTAGCAGCAATACCCACCTCGGCAGGAGAGAAGTGTAGGCCCGGTAATGCAGCAGCAGTATGCTCGTTCGGATCAGGACATGTATAATGATGGTTAATCGGTAATGGTCAATGACGGATTCCCTAGGCCGGAGCACCATGTTATTGGGTCAAGGCTGGGAAGCAGAAATTTGTAGCCGGATGACGCGAGGCTGAAGTTGGACAGAATTTATAGGTCGGAGATGGTCGAGGTGCAAGGTCCTCTAGGCCCAGCGTGCTTTGGACCTCGGATCATGAGGGAACCGCCAGTACCAAACTTTCAGCTGGCCAGAGGAACAAAGACCTACGATGGAAGCACCAAGCCAGAGGATTGGCTCATTGACTATGCGATAGCAGTTAAGATCGCAACAGAAAATTTGAGATGGGCAGTGAGGTATGTGCCTAACAACCAGGTGAATAACAACCAGCAGCAAGATCAAGGGTACCACGCTAATGAGGGACGAAATGAGTACAGGGAGCATCACCAAAGCTACTGTGTGTTTACCATGGAATAGACTGACCAGAAAAGCCTACAGTGCTAGCATATGGAGGTGAATGCGGTAATGCCGGTTGTGGTCAGGTATATGCCTGTAACAACCTCGGACCCTACACTCTAAGTTCAAGCCTGGATGAACCAAAAGTGGTTAAGGGTTTTACAGCGGGGGCCCAGGGCCACCCACGTATAGGCCCATTGACTGCCCTAACCACTTCTAAGAACATCGGGACAAGAGCGAGCGGCATAGGCAACAGGCGAAGAGATCAAATACATACACAAGTGAGTATGTATGCAAGCTACCTTACAACAGTTTTCAGAGCCATACCATCTAAAAGAAATAGAAATATTGCAACGCCATACGGCAAGATCCAAATATCCTAGATAGAGATAATAGTGTAGGATAGCTCCTCATACATCAATCAACAGAGTATCAAGCGGAAGCAGGAAACAAGATCCGAGTACGGATAAGAAGCAAATCGGCATAAGATACCACATAAATAAGCACATCCCGCCCACAGATCTCACAGATCCCCATCCCCAGAATCTCTACACCGAGTGATCATTGCCAACATCATCTGTCTCCTCCACCCAGTATCCATCTTGTGAATACACCTGTTCGTCTGAATCAAACAATTTATCGTGTGAGACCCTAGGGGTACTCAGCAAGTCTTTATGCCTCTAAAGGGGACATATACCTGGGTTGACGCAATTGCAGCAAAAGATAATAACTAACAAGTCTATAGATACTCGCTAACCATCTGCCTAACCAATGATAGGCGGATGTCCGTTAATTAGAAACAACAGCTATATAATAAGATAAGGTAACAGATCCATCCTCCTTCTCGCTTACCAACGAGAAAGCGGACGAACAACCCATCCGTTGGCAGTTTTATTAATCATTCCATGAATATTGCACTAATTACTAGTCAGATATTTAGTCAAATTAAAGACGGTACTTTTGTTATACTTGTCTATGATCGAGAAACTGTGCTCCAAGTCATCCATAACCATGACACGGCTCGAAGATTTACCCTGCAAGGGTGCACAAATAGCAACACACACACGATCGACCTCGGAAAAACCAAATCAAAACCCAACAAGGCTTTCACGACAAAGCAATCACAGGATTCATAAATTATTTTAGGGGGCCACCCCATTAAGGTACCCGCAACGAAGTTGGCCGGCTCCGAGACGGACCCAAGGTTTGCGCCAATGGTTGTAAACGACTGGGAACCCGAAAGTGTGACTGGGTTTGTCGATACCGCGAAAACACTCCGCCATTCCTAAACAGTACAGGTGCTCCACGCACAATCATAAATAAAGCGTTAAAACATGGCATAAGTACAAGATAGTAATAAAGCCCCAAACTACTTTGTGGCCCCAAGAAATAAAATGCAAATCAAGCTCAGGCACAGGGGGATTCATAGAGTCTCCCGTATGTGGATAGTGCGAATAGTCAAGGAACAGGAATCAAGTATTCGGGGTCCTACGGGACACAAGTGAGCATGAAAAACCAAATAACAGATATTGCCCACCGGTGCCTCTTTCATTAGTTATCCCATTACTACTCAGGTTAAGTTGTTTAGGTACCTCGTTAACCAACAGACGCTCACAAACCCTACACATGCAATTCTACGACTCGCATGGCTCAACCAACTCCTGTATTAATGGCTCATAGGATGGAGGAACAAGCTTCGGTGGGGTTTAAAAGTAAGGCTATGCAATACATGGGATTCAGTTTAATGCAATCGCGACTCAATGATGCAAGAATAATATAGAGGCAATAGGTACTATATGTATTCAAGCATGTGGTAGTGCTTGCCTGGAGCTCAGTTGAAGCGAGAGATAGATCTGGGTAGTACTCCTAGGATTCCTGATAATTCCCCTGCTCGGCGTCTATCCGAGAAGAACCAAACAAACAAGGCCAACATAAATATAATGCGCAAACATATAAATAAAATGCGACAAGCAAACAAGCATGCAATGATGAATGATGCACAAATTACATGGCATAACATAGCATGGCATGGGTGAGGTGTGGGGTACAAGAATAAAGCATTTTATTAGGTTTTTAGTCAGGTTTTGCTCCCATAGACATTGATGTATGATTAATATTTAGATGATGCATGCTTCAATTCATATCATGGAATGCGTAGTTAGAACGGGCTCGTCACGCTGATCGATTTAGACATATTATTTGTCAAATTTGGAGTTGTAGAATTAAAGTTATTAATTAAAGGAGAAAAAGGCATTTTTATTGCAATTAAACAATTTCGAAAATTTAAATTAGTCAAACATTATTTTGGATGGCATATTTGAAATCCTCATATTTTTCTGATTCAAAAACATATATCATTTGTCAAATTTGGAGTTTCCAATTAAAAGTTATTAAAAACTGGATTCAAAAACATATTAAACATTTCTGAGAATCATTTTTATTAAACAGAAAAGGACACAGACTTTTTATACACAGGCAGAAGCTAGCCACTGTAGCTGACGGGTGGGGCCGCGCTGAGCTGGCGGAAACCAACGCGGCAGAGCTTTTATCACCACCACAGAAGTGAGCCGCAGCAACTGATCGGTGGACCCAGCGCTCAAACGAGCCCACGCGCCAGCGGGTGAACGGGCGGGTGCCACGCGGCGCGAACGAGGACCGCGGGTTGCGGACCGGAAAAGTGGAGTGCCTTTTTGTAAAAGTGCCACAGACGATGACAGGTGGGCCTGGGTGGAGCGCGGGCTGAGTCACAAAAAGGCGCAGGGGGTATTCGGGAAAAAGCCCCAGCCATCGCTTTTTCTTCCACACGCCATCTTTAAATCGACGGCGAAGGGCACCGGCACGGCGGGGGATCGATCTCGCGATCTAGCGCGCGCACGGCGGCGGCTACCGCTGCGGTGGAAGGGAATTGATGCTAGGAAGGAACTACGCCACGGAAAGAAGCTACTGCGGCGCAACGGCGGGGATCGAACATGAACGTGATGCACAGAGGGCGTTCGACAGAGTGCTCGGCGCGTACAGGAAGAAAAACAGCTAGAGGAGGTGTCTGGGAGGGGCAGAGGCTCAGCGGGAGTGGGTCGGTGGTGGTGGTTCGGGCCGGGGTGCAGGGATCGCCGGGGGAGCTGACGACCGGCTAGTTAGGGTTTTGCTCGGTCTTGTCGGGGTGCAGCAGGATCTGGCCGTCTCCTCCTCGCCTCCGTGTACAGGGGTGATGCAGGGGATCTCCTCGGCCTTCCTCGACAGCCCAGCACCATGCCCGCCTCCTTGATACGGTGAATACGAGAGAAACCGACGGTGAGGTTGTCAGAGATGGGAGAGAGGGGGTAGCAGGGTAGGTGGGGATCTTGGTGGGGATGGGCAGGGCCCTGGGGATCTGGGGACGACGCCAGGCAGAGGGGAGTAGATAAGGACGGAGGGGGAGGTGCACAGAGGGTTAGCTGGGGTGGAAAAAGGTGGTGGTGGCCACCTTTCTCTCCTCTCCCTCTTCTCACGTGCTGGCACGATCGGGGGCTGGACGGTGGGCCTGAGACTCTGGCTCAGTGTGGAAGTTCTGAGTGGCTCGGTGGGGTTTTGCTTGGCAGCAGGAGAGAGAGGAACAAAGAGGGTATAGAGGCTCGACTGGGGTAGGGAGGTGTCGAGCAAGGGGTGGCTCGGGCTGGGTGTTGAGCAAGGGGATTGGGTCGAGCCCAGGTTGCAAGGGGGGACCAGACCAGGCTAGGAAGGGGGGACCAGACCAGGCTGGGTGATGATGGTCTAGGGTAGCAAGGGGTTTAGATGGGGGCTTAGCCGAGGCTAGGAAGGAGAAGGGGTGAGAGATAGAGTTTTGGGTTTTAGCATGCCATGACAAGATCAAAGCAAGGGATGTTGAGGTGATGGAGTGAGGTTAGGGTTTAGCTCGATTAGGTTGGGAAGGTGAGCTAGAGAGAAAAGAGTAGAAGGGCTAGGCTTGAGTAAGTGAAGAGAGAGGGTTTTAAGCTAGAGAGGAGAGATTAGGGTTCCAAGATCACATGGAAGAAATCAAAGAAGAGAAGCCCCCAAGGTGTATGCTCATGCAAGGATAGGCATGTAAGAAAGATTAAAGGAGACAAGATGTACTATTAAGCTCCTTTGAAAGGGATATTTGATGGTCTCCCAAACCAACAAGCTTTACTCCAAAATTCAAAATAAATCCAAATAGAGGAGGTATGGCAAGCTTGCATGGGCCATGCATAAATAATAAATGCATTCTCTAGTAGTGAAAACCACTAGAATAACTCATGGCATTTATATAAGCAAGGTTTCAAGAATTTGAATATGGCCCAACAAAAGGAAAGGAAGCTTGTTTACCACATGTACTAAATACAAGATCATGCATGAATATAAGGTGGCCAAGCTTGTGTGTATGTGCCACTAGCCAACATGAACCACAATTGTATTCCTCCATGAGCTTACATTCAAATTTAAACCATATGGAAGCTTGACAAGGCACTCCACTCACATAGCATGCAAAGGTGACCATGTGGCTCTCCACATATCAATAATGTGAAAACAACATGATGCATATATGGGAGCATGTGGAATTGTAAGAGGATCCATCCCAACCCACATGAGCTAGAGGTAAACCCAAACAAAATGCAAAGCTCACATATAGTTGGATGGTGGAATTATGGGGTGGTGACAAAGAAAGGTGGTGGAGTTAATAAAAGATATGCCCCCAACTCAACTTCGGCATCAAGCATTTATCAAGAACCAAATACAATATATCAAGAGGCAAATACAATTAATAGTGCATATGAGATAAGAACCAAATGAAAAAGGGTTTATATGATGCTCAAATGCAATGTGGCATGATGACATGAGCATGATATAATTATGATGCAACAATTATATGTAGGAAGTAGCATTTTATTAGACTAGGCTAGTAGCATTGAAATTGTTAGACAATTGGGATGCTACAATGCCTTGGTCGGATCAGGAGATAACTTGGAGTATCAAAGATCACCCAAAAATTATGCAAGTCCAGGGACCTACGCACTGGTCCTGGATCCGACGTTCATCGAGCCGAATCTCAATGTGAGGTTTTCCAAGGTGCTGATCGATAATGGTAGTAGCATTAACATCATGTATAAAGACACCATGCACAAATTGGTGATATCAGAGAATATGCTCCAAGCTACAAGGGCCGCTTTCCATGGCATTGTGCTAGGTATCTCCTGTGAGCCCATTGGAAACGTCCGGGTTGATGTGCTATTCGGTACAAGGGATAACTTCCGGACTGAAAATTTGGAGTTCGAAGTGGTGAACTTGGAGAGCGCCTATCACGCGTTACTCGGTAGGCCTACTCTGAACAAGTTCATGGCAAGTACTCATATCAGTTACCTAAAGATGAAACTGCCCGGACCAAGGGGAGTGATAACCATATCAGGGGACTTCAGGCGTTCGATCGAGTGCACTTCTGTCGGGTCTAACTTAGCCGAGACACTCGTGATAGCTCAGGAAAAGAAGAGAATACAGGAAGTGGCGGCATTCGCTCAGTCCACGCAGCAACATATGCCGGCCCTGACCAACCCGCATGGAAGTATGTCAGTTCAAGCAACCAAGGACACTAAGAAAGTGATAATTGATGATCAGTTCCAGAGCGCACCATAACCATTGGTGCAAGGTTAGGCAACAAATAGGAAAGCGAGCTCATCAACTTCCTCTGTGAGAATTGGGATATCTTTGCTTGGTCCACACAGGATCTGCAAGGTGTGCCGAGGGAGTTGGCTGAGCACTCTTTAAACATGAGACCCGGGGCTAAGCCGGTGAAGCAACCTCTCCGCTGCTTTGCCGAGGACAGGAGAAAAGTCATTGGGGATGAGATAGCTAGGCTCCTTGCAGCCGGATTTATCATGGAAGTACTTTACCCAGATTGGCTCTCTAATCCGGTGCTCGTGGAAAATAAAAAGGATGACCCAAACGTGGTTGTGGTGTGGCATATGTGCATTGATTACACGAACCTGAATAAGGCGTGTCCGAAGGATCCATTCCCACTACCTAGGATAGACCAAGTCATAGACTAAATAGCCGGATGTGAACTGTTGTCATTCATCGGCGCGTATTCTGGTTTCCACCAGATACCTTTGAATCCGGAAGATCAAATAAAGACTGCGTTCATCACCCCGTACGGGGCTTATTGCTATTGCACTATGCCGTTCGGATTACGTAATGCTGGAGCAACGTATCAGCGATGCATGCAAAAATGTTTACATAACCAAATAGGCCGGAACATCCAAGTTTACGTGGATGATGTTGTGATAAAGACTAAGGAAAGCAATATGCTCCTTGATAACATCCGGCAAACGTTCACAAACCTTAGACGGTTCCGGATGAAGCTTAACCCAGAAAAATGTACTTTTGGTGTGCCAGCTAGGAAACTACTTGGTTTCCTTGTATAAAGCCAGGGTATCGAAGCTAACCCGATGAAAATCTGGGCTATAGAGAGAATGGAACTGCCAAAGTCCCTTAACAATGTGCAGAAGTTCACTGGCTTCCTGGCATCGTTAAGCCAGTTTGTAAGTCGGCTGGGAGAGAAGGCATTACCCCTCTATCAGTTAATGAAAAAGGCAGACAAATTTACATGGACACCGCAAGTGGATAGCACATTTCGGGAATTAAAAAAGATGATGTCCTCTGCACCAATACTAGCTGCCCCACTACCTAAAGAACCAATGTTGCTCTATGTAGCGGCAACCAACCGGGTTGTAAGTGCAGTGGTAGTGGTGGAA
The DNA here is from genome assembly GCA_023614405.1 of Avena insularis. Classification (NCBI taxonomy): domain Eukaryota; kingdom Viridiplantae; phylum Streptophyta; class Magnoliopsida; order Poales; family Poaceae; genus Avena; species Avena insularis. The sequence continues at coordinate 207,837,992 of CM042694.1, forward strand.
CGCGACGAGGAAGGAAAATCGGTCCAGAGACCGGTGTATTACCTAAGCAAGGTATTGTCGATCTCAAAGCAGAATTACCCACATTACCAAAAGATGGCATATGGAGTGTATATGGCGGCCAAGAAACTCAAACACTACTTTGAGGAACACCCCATCAAAGTGATATGTGAGGCACCCATATCAGAGATTATGAGCAACAAAGATGCTAGCGGCCGAATAGCGAAGTGGGCAATTGAGTTGGCCCCATACGCACCACAGTTCGATAGAAGAGATGCGATCAAATCACAGGCTGTGGCGGACTTCTTTGTGGATTGGGCCGAGATGTAATATGAACCACCCTTGCCGGACTCAAATTATTGGCGGATGCACTTTGACGGGTCAAAACTGAAAGAAGGACTTGGCGCCGAAGTAGTACTTACCTCGCCCAAGAAAGATCAGTTGAAGTATGTCCTCCAAATCCATTTCAGCGCCTCAAATAATGTTGCAGAATATGAGGCACTTGTGCATGGGATTAAAGTGGCAAAAGAAGTAGGAATACGTCGGATACAATGCTTTGGAGACTCGGATTTGGTGGTGCAGCAGGTGTCTGGCAATTGGGATGCCCTGGATGCCAACATGGCCCTTTAAAGATTCCATGTTCAAAAGATAAGCGGATTCTTTGAGGGGTGTGAATTCCATCCCGTACCTCGGATTGAAAATGAGGCAGCCGACATACTATCCAAGTTGGGCTCATCCCGGCAACCAATCCCGCCAAATGTTGCTTTGGAGCACTTAAGAAAACCATCTATTACACCATCACCGAAATCCGAGTCAATCTATATCCCGGCTCTCTTCGGGTCAGAAGTTACACCTATGGAAATGGATTGGGGAGGCACTTCAGCAAACCCGAGGACTGCTTCAGAAAACCCGGGGACTGCCTCAGGAAACCCAGGGACTATTCAGCTAAACCCGGCTGGAGTTATGTCGGTGGATGCGATGGAAATCGATGAAGAATTTTTTCCATCCGGCCTATACCCACTTGGGCTAAGCCAATATTTGATTTCCTAAAAGAAGGAATTTTTCCGGATGATGAGGTGCTCTCAAGGCAAATACAGAGAAGAGCAAAGGCGTCTACTATCATCAACGCCGAATTATACAAAAGAAGTGTAACCACAGTGCTGCAGCGATGCGTTGATCCGGAGGAAGGGCTTGACATACTCTGGGATATCCACCAAGGAGAGTGTGGCCATCATGCATCTTCAAGAGCATTAGTGGCAAAGGCTTTTCGGCACGGATTTTATTGGCCAAATGCCTTGGAATAAGCAGAGGATCTGGTGAGGAAATGTAATGGATGTCAGAGGTACGCCACCAAAACCCATGTGCCAATGTCGGAACTGAAGACCATCCCCATTACTTGGCCATTTGCTGTATGGTGCCTAGACATGGTAGGACCATTTAAGCCAGCTAAGGTAGGAATGACCCATATCTTGGTTATGGTGGACAAATTCACCAAATAGATTGAAGTCAAGCCAATGAGGAAATGTGATGGGGCAACAACAGTGAGGTTCCTCAAGGATATAATCTTGAGATATGGCTATCCCCACAGTATCATAACTAATAATGCCACAAATTTTCCTGAAGGGGCATTTGCGAGGTTCTGCCGAGAGAAGAAGATCCGGCTAGATGTTGCCTTTGTTGCTCACCCCGCATCGAACGGACAAGTGGAAAGATCCAACGAACTAGTCTTGTTCGGGATAAAACCCCGGCTCATAGAGTCGCTGCAAAGAACAGCGGGGTGCTGGATAGAAGAACTACCAGCGGTACTGTGGAGTTTAAGAACAACTCCGAATTGATCAACAGGCTATACGCCATTTTTTCTGGTATATGGGGCAAAAGCTATACTACCAGCCGACATAGAGCATGATTCGCCAAGGGTCACCCAATACACAGAGGCCGAAGTGCATGAAGCCCAGCAAAACTATGTTGATCTACTGGAAGAAGCGAGAGAACTGGCCTTGTCCAGATTTGCCATATATTAGCAAAACCTCTGACGCTACCATAGCCGGAAAGTAAACCCCTGAGTATTCCGGAAAGGTAATCTGGTACTCCGGCTGGTGCAGCGTACTGCTGGCATGCATAAGTTATCCCCTCCATGGGAAGGACCTTTCGTTGTGAGAAAAGCTTTGCACAATGATTCCTACTATCTTATTGGTGCACAGCCACATGAGAAGAACAAGGCGGACAGGTCTGGAGAGGAATCTAAGCGTCCATGGAATGTAGCACTGCTTCGTCCTTTTTACACCTGACAAAGAGGTGAATGTATCCGAGCTACTCATATGTCGGTATGTATGTCGGCAATGAGTTTATCAATGAAACTTCAGCACCCCTACCAGAAACTCGGGGACTACCATAATAATTGTCTTTCTTGCTTTTGTGTTTTATCTACGTCGGGTGGCTTAAGTTGCTTACACCTTAGCCGGATTAGTAGTGTGTGAGCACCAAAAACTCAACTCTTTGACTTTGCTGCTGTCCAACAAGAATTGGCTTCATGGCAAGCAAGAGAACAAGTTTCGAATTGCAAAGCACATGAAAAACGACTAAGGAAAAGAACGTAATCGAGCCGACATTTATTATTTGGACTAACACTTTGTTTACTTCATTCACTTCTCGTCAGATTATTTTGAGCTAATCTCAAAGTTTCAAGTATTGTTAAGTCAATTTTTTGAACCTCGGACTCGTAAGTCAAAAAACCAAATCAAGGTAGACACGAGCCGAGTCATAAAATTGGGGAACAAGAAAAGGAAACTCGGGACTTCGCCCATGTTAATCCGACGTTAAGAACTTAGTAGAAAACGACACTAATTGTAGCAAAACCAAACCATTGTGCTTAAGTATAACTTCACCTGGCATACCGGGGATCTGACGAATATTATTAAGTGTTTTTCAAGCTCAAGGGGCAGCAGCAGAAGCCGAGTCATCGGTCGAAGGAGGAGGTATGTCGGTGTCTGTAGGCGGGGCACTGACCTCGGCCTCATCTTCAGGATTGGCCTCCTCGTCTTCCGGATCTTTGGCATCATCGCCAAGTTCGGAGGCCCCGCCCTCACCTTCCTCGTCCTCCCCGCCCTCAGAAACATAGGCATCATCAAATACATCTAGGTAGCTCGGGCCCTCATGTAGGGGTTCGTAGCATGGAAAACAAAAATTTTCTATCGCATACAAACAAACAAGCCAAGATCTATCTACTAGATTGTAGCAACGAGTCGATGGAATAACTCACCCTCGAAGATTCCAAAGTGTTTAACGAGAGCAGATTCTCGTGGGTGATGTAGTCGTACTCTTTCCGATCTCAAGATCGCGTAGACGATCCTTCCGCTGCTCAAGCAGCGCCCCAAGAGTCGGGTCACACGCTCAGACTGACGAAGACCTTCCTCTCCTTGTTCCAAAGCAGCGGAGGTTGTAGCACTCTCTCGCGATTCCGGCAAAGACAACGGCGTGGTACCGGAGGTAGAGGGAGATCCCGCAGGCTTCAGCCTAAGCCAAAGTAGTATGGTGGAGCTTATGAGAGAGGCTATTAGTGGTCTAGTAATTAGACACACCAATTAGAGGGCTCTAAACCAATTAGAAGGCTCTAAACCGAAACAGCTCTAAACCGGGGTCTAGGTCTAGTTTCTAGTTTAGAGGATAGGAACTTGTGTGTCTTTAGAGGGAGGCCCTGCCTCCCTTTATAGGTGGGAGGGCTGGCCAGGAGGGAGGGAGTCCCTCCCCAACTCGGCCTAGGCTGGCCGCCGGCTTGGGAGGAGGACTCCTCCCAAGTCGGTTTCCAACTTCTCCTCTTCCGAAATCGGCTTGACCAAACCGGCAGCTTTGACTTTTCCAATTTAGGAATTAAATAAACCCTTTATTTTGGACAGCGAGAACACTTAGTACATGATGCAATCATTCCATCTTGCAATGACACATTCATGTACCCTTCCCCGGAGTGCCGGACATTCCGGGACCTTCTAGAATGTTGGCGAAAACACCTAACCATTCCCCAACTCCAAAACGGACTTTCCTTATATGAATCTTATTCTCCGGACCATTCCGGATCACCTCGTGATATCCCGGATCCCATCCGAGACCAACAACATTCGGTCTCTTTCTCATAATACCATAACTACTCAAACAACGTCAATCCTTATGTGTCTCCCTACGGTTCGTGAATTATGCGACATGATCGAGACACTTCTCAACAATAACCAATAGAGGAATCTGAAATTCATATGGCTCCTACATATTTCTACGATTACTGCATCGAATGAACCACTTACATACGATACCAATTTCCCTTTGTCTCACGATATGTTACTTATCCGAGGTCATGATCGTCAGATTCTCGCATACCTAGTTCAACCTCACATCGATAAGTACTCTTTTCTCGCTCGTGATATGTGATCCCTTGTGACCAAGTCACATGCTTGCAAGCAAATTGGATGACATTTCACCGAGAGGGACCAGAGAATATCTATCCGTCATGTGGATGGACAAATCACACTCTTTATCCAAGTGTTTCAACCAATACTTTCCAACACCCAATGCCACTTTTATAGCCAATTGTTACGGTGTGGTGTTTGATGACATCAAAGCATCCATCCAAGAAAGGCAATATGCATGATCTCATGGTCAAGGAATTAGGTTACTATGTATCGTAAAGCATATAGCAATTGAACTATTGAAATGACTTGATCTTTATGCTACGCTTGTCTATAGGAGTATGTCCACCATATCATTCTCCTAACGATATGATCTTGTTGTTGATAACATCTCAATGTTCATGACAAAGAAACCACATCATCAATCAACCAACAAGCTAGTGAAGTATAGAGGCCATACTAGGGACTTCAAATTAAGTTTACAAATCACACAAGTATTAATGGTTTCCTTGTTAATACTATTATAGCATGAATGTAAACATTTATCATAAACACAAAGATATATAATAATAACTACATTTATTATTACCTCTAGGGCATATCTCCAACAGTCTCCCACTTGCACTAGAGTCATCTAATCTAGATTACATGGTAATATACCAACACCCATGGCAGTTTGGTGTTGGTCATGTTTTGCCCTTGGGAGAGGTTTAGTCAATGGATCCGCCACATTCAGATCTGTGTGTACTTTGCAAATCTTTATATCCCCATCCCGGATATGTTCTAATAGCGTGAAAACGCAGCTTGATATGCTTCAGCTTCTTGTGTGACCTTGGTTCTTGGCGCATTGGCTATGGCGCCCATGTTATCACAAGAGATAGACATTGGGTCCAGCGCACTAGGAACCACACCCAGCTGTAATGAACTCTTTCATCCATATCGCTTCTTGTGAAGCCTCCGAAGCAACCATGTATTCCGATTCAGTTGAAGATCTCGCCACAACGCTTTGCTTTGCACTCCAGCTAATCGCTGCACCATTCAAAATAAATACGTATCCAGATTGTGATTTAGAATCATCCGGATCGGTGTTCCAACTAGCATCGGTGTAACCATTAACAACGAGCTGTTCATCACCTCCATAAGAAAGAACCATATCCTTAGTTCTTCTCAAGTACTTAAGGATGTTTTTGATCATTGTCCAATGATCCATTCCTCGATCACTTTGATATCTGCTAGTTAGACTAACAAAGATATGCGATGTCGGTCTAGTACATAGCATGGCATACATTAGAGATCCTATGGCTGAGGCATAGGAGTCTTACTCATCTTTTCTCTATCTTCTCGATGTCGGACTTTGAGTTTTACTCAACGTCAGATAGGCAACATGGGCAAGAACCCTTTCTTGCTATCTTCCATTCCAAACCTCTTTAGAACTTTGTCCAAATATGTACTTTGTGACAATGATATTTGGCGCTTCGATCTATCTCTATAAATCTTTATGCCTAATATGTAAGCTTTCGCCAAGATCCTTCATTGAAAACTATTATTCAAATACTTTGACACTATTAAGAAGGTCTACATCATTCCCAATCAACAATATGTCATCCACATACAGATTAAGAATGCCATGAGCTCCCACTCACTTTCTTGTAAATACAAGCTTCTCCATAAGTTTGTATAAAACCAAAACTTTGATTACCTTATCAAACGTTGATTCCAACTTCGGATGCTTGCTTCAATCCATAGATGGACCGTTGAAGTTTGCATACCTTGTTAGCATCTTTAGGATCGACAAAACCTTTGGGTTGCATCATATACAACTCTTCATCAATGTCTCCATTGAGGAACGCTGTTTTGACATCCATCTGCCATACCTCATAATCATAATATGCAGCGATTGCTAACCTAATCCTCACAGACTTTTAGCTTCGCTACCGGTGAGAAAGTCTCATCGTAGTCAACTCCTTGAATTTGTCGAAACCCTTTATGCGACAAGTCGAGCTTTATAGACAGAACATTACCATCAAGATCTGCTTTTCTTCTTGAAAATCCATTTGTTCTCGACAGCCTTCCGCCATCCGGTAAGTCCACCAAAGTCCATACTTGGTTTTCGTACATGGATCCAATCTCGGATTTCATGGCTTCTTGCCATTTATTGGAACTGGGCTCATCATTGCTTCCTCATATGTCTCGGGGTCATCGGTGTTGTCCACCAACATGACATTCATAACGGAATCATACCAACTGGAGTGGTACGATTTCTCGTTGACCTCCGAGGCTCAGAGCAACTTCAACCGAAGTTTCATGATCACCATCACTAGCTTCCTCTCTTATTGGTGCAGGCACCACAGAACTTCTTCCGTGCTGCGCTACTCGCAATTTCGAGAGAAGGTTCGACAACCTCGTCGAAGTTCTACTTTCCTTCCAAATCACTTCTTTCGAGAGAAATTCCTTCTCTAGAAAGGATCCATTCTGGCAACAAAGATTTTGCCTTCGGATCTATGATAGAAGGTATACCCAATAGTTTCCTTCGGGTATCCTATGAAGACGCATTTTTCCGCTTTGGGTTCAAGCTTGTCCGGCTGTAACTTCTTTACATAGGCTTCGCATCCCCAAACTTTAAGGAACGACAATTTAGGTTTCTTCCCAAACCATAATTCATACGGTCGCTTTCAACGGATTTAGACGGTGCCCTATTTAAAGTGAATGCGGCGTTTCTAATGCATAACCCCAAAATGATAGTGGCAAATCTGTAAGTGACATCATAGAACGAACCATATCTAAGAGAGTTCGACACGACGCTCGACACACCATTACGCTGTGGTGTTCCCGGTGTCAATCATGAAAGTATTCCACTTTTCTTGAAATGCTCGCAATACTCGTAACTTTGATATTCACCTCCACGATAATAACGTAGAAATTTAATCTTCTTGTTACGTTGATTCTCTACCTCACTTTGAAACTCCTTAAACTTCTCGAAAGTTTCGGACTTATGTTTCATGAAATAGATATACCCATATCTACTCAAGTCATCCGTGAAGGTAAGAACATAACGATAACCATCACATGATGCTACACTCATTGGACCACACACATCGGTATGTATGATTTCCAATAAGTCAGAGCTCGCTCCATCATACTGAAAATGGAGTCTTAGTCATTTTACCCATCAGACAGGCTTCGCATCTTTCAAGTGATTCAAAATCAAGTGATTCAAGAAGTCCATCGGAATGGAGTTTCTTCATACGCTTCACTCCAATGTGACCAAGACGATAGTGCCACATATAGGTCAAATTATCGCTGATTTCAAACGTTTAGCCTCAATGTTATTAATATGTGTATTTCTACTATCGAGATTCAATATGAATAGACCATCTATCAAAGGTGCATGTGCATAAAACACATTACTCATATAAATCGAACAACCATTATTCTCGGATTTAAACAAGTAACCGTCTCGCAATAAACAAGATCCCGATATAATGTTCATGCTCAACGCAGGCACCAAATAACAATTATTTAAGTATAAAACTAATCCCGATGGTAGATGAAGAGGTAGTGTGCCAACCGCGATCACATCAACCTTTGATCCGCTTCCCACGCCGCATCGTCACCTCGCTTTACTAGCTTCCGCTTATTCGTAGCTCCTGCTTCGAGTTACAAATATGAGCAACCGAACCAAGATCAAATACCCAGCACTACTACGAATACTAGTGAGATACACATCAATAACATGTATATCAGATATACCTTTCTTCTTGATGTTGCCGCTTCAAATCCGCCAAGTACTTTGGGCAATTCCGCCCAAAGGACCTTCTCCCTTGCAAAGAAAAGCACTGGGCCAGGTTTGGTCCAGCCTTGGTCCTCTTCGTCGGTATGGTAACTTTCTTACCACCCTTCTTGAAGTGTCCCTTCCGCTTAGACTTGCCTTTCTTGAATTTGGTGGTCTTATTGACCATCAACACTTGGTGCTCTTTCTTGATCTCCACTTCGCAGATTTTAACATAGCAAATAGTTCCGCAACTCTTGTTCATGTTCGCATGTTGTAGTTCATCACAAAGTTCTTGTAACTTGGTGGTAGTGATTGGAGGATGCGGTAAACCCCAAAGTATTAGGAATCACTATACCCAAACTTTGAAGTTTATTTATGCGTGCACATCTTAAGCACATGCTCACCGACGGAGCTACCCTCTTCCATCTTGCGCTTAAAGAACTTTTCGAAGCTTCATAACTTTCAATTGCCGCATGAGTCTCAAAGATTAATTTGAGATCCTCGACAATATCATATGGGTCCGACTCTTCAAACCTTTTCTCAAGCTCCGATTCTAAACCATACAAGATAGCACTGAACTATGGAGTACGATTCTTCCGAGCGAGGTAAACATTCTTTACTTCATCGGTAGCATCACCGCAGTGGGTCACCTAGCGTGCATCCAGCATAGGTCAAATTACCAAATGTGAGGACAATCCTCAAATTGCGGAACCAATCCGCGAAGTTGCTTCCATTGTTTTTCAACTTTTCTTTCTCTAGGAACGCATTAAAATTGATGGTAGGGGCTGCCATTGATCTACAACATATTTGCAATAGTTTAGACTAAGTTTATGACAAATTGAGTTCAAATTAATTAATGAAATTAAACTAGGTGAACTCCCACTCAAAACAACATCCCTCACATTGTTTCAGTGATCACACGAACCAAATCCACTACATCAACACCGATCATCACGAGAGTTGATATAGTTTTAATGGAACAATCATCATGTTCATCATATCTACTATATGATTCATGCTTTGCCTTTCGCGATCCGTGTTCCCGAGGCCATGTCCGTACATGCTAGGCTCGTCAAGACAAACCTTAGCTTCCGTGATAAGCAAATCTGGCTTGCTTACGTTGTAGTCACCCGGAATCAAAGACACCCGATCATCACGTGGTGCTTCAAGCAGCAAGCTTTGGCAGCAGTGCATACTAAGGGTGAACACTTTAGAACTTGAAATTTATGTGCATGAGGATCATCTTATAATGCTACCGCTGCCTACTAAGCAAGACAAGATGCATAAAGGATTAACATCACATGCAATTCATAATATGTGATATGATATGGCCTTTCTTCTTTGTGCTTCCGATCTCCATCTTCAAGCACGAACATGATCTCCATCATCTCCTGGCATAGCATCAAGGTCAATGACGCTTCTTCATGGTTGTCGTCCACCAGCTTCAACTATTACAACTATTTTGAATAGACACGCAGGTCTTAACAGAAATTAAAGACAACCATATGGCTCCTGCCGGTTGCCAACTTACAATAAGGAACATTGCATACATCAAATATAATCACAATCATGGCCATATCACATCACTGCACACCCCTGCAAAACAAAGTTAGACGCTTCTACTTTCTTTGCATATTTTACGTGGTTTGGGGCTTTCCATAAGTGTCGTTCTAACTTACGAACAAGAACCACAACATTGATACTAGCATTGTTGATTACCCGTTGTAAATTGGATCTTAACTATGCTAGGAGAAACAGGCACCCGCAAAGCCACTTATGCAATACAAGTTGCATGTTAAGCGTGGAGCAAGTCTCATGAACGATGTCATGTAAGGTTAGCCCGGGCCGCTTCATCCCAACATACCGCAAGATGCAAAGTACACAAAAAGTAATCTACAATAAAAGCATCAACGCCCACAATGACCATTGTGTTCTACTCGTGCAACAGATCTACATATAGACACGGCTCTGATACCATCAGAGGGGTTCGTCGCATGGAAAACAACATTGTCTATCGCATACAAACAAACAAGCCAAGAGCTATCTACTAGATTGTAGCAACGAGTCGATGGAATAACTCACCCTCGAAGTTTCCAAAGTGTTTAACGAGAGCAGATTCTCGGGTGATGTAGTCGCATTTTTCCGATCTCAAGATCGCGTGACGATCCTTCCGCGCGTTCAAGAGCGCCCCGCAGTCGGTCACATCGCTCGTACTGACGAAGACCTTCCTCTCCTTGTTCCAGGAAAATGGAGGTTGTAGCACTCTCCTCGCGATTCCGCAAACGGCGTGGTACCGGGAGGTAGAGGGAGATCCGCAGGCTTCGCTTAAGCCGGTGCGAGTATGGTGGAGCTTATGAGAGAGGCTATTAGTGGTCTAGTAATTAGACACACCAATTAGAGGGCTCTAAACCAATTAGAAGGCTCTAAACCGAAACAGCTCTAAACCGGGGTCTAGGTCTAGTTTCTAGTTTAGAGGATAGGAACTGTGTGTCTTTAGAGGGAGGCCCTGCCTCCTTTATAGGTGGGAGGGCTGGCTGGCCAGGAGGGAGGAGTCCTCCCCAACTCGCCTAGGGCTGGCCGGCCGGCTTGGGAGGAGGACTCCTCCACCAAGTCTGTATCCAACTTCTCCTCTTTCCGAAAACTGGCAGTTTGACCGAAAACTGGCAGTTTGACTTTTCCAATTTAGGAATTAAATAAACCCTTTATTTTGGACAGCGAGAACACTTAGTACATGATGCAATCATTCCATCTTGCAATGACACATTCATGTACCCCTTCCCCCCCGGAGTGCCGGACATTCCGGGACCTTCTAGAATGTTCCCGATGAAAACACCGGAACCATTCCCCAACTCCAAAACGGGACTTTCCTTATATGAATCTTATTCTCCGGACCATTCCGGATCACCTCGTGATATCCCGGATCCCATCCGAGACTCGAACAACATTCGGTCTCTTTCTCATAATACCATAACTACTCAAACAACGTCGAATCCTTATGTGTCTCCCTACGGTTCGTGAATTATGCGGACATGATCGAGACACTTCTCGAACAATAACCAATAGAGGAATCTGGAAATTCATATGGCTCCCACATATTTCTACGATTACTTTGCGATCGAATGAACCACTTACATACGATACCAATTTCCCTTTGTCTCACGATATGTTACTTATCCGAGGTCATGATCATCGGTATCTCTGCATACCTAGTTCAACCTCGTTACTGATAAGTAATCTTTCTCGTTCCCGTGATATGTGATCCCTTGTGACCAAGTCACATGCTTGCAAGCTAATTGGATGACATTTCACCGAGAGGGCCCAGAGAATATCTATCCGTCATGTGGATGGACAAATCCCACTCTTGATCCATGTGTTTCAACCAATACTTTCCGAACACCCAATGCCACTTTTATAGCCACCCTGTTACGGTGTGGTGTTTGATGACATCAAAGCATCCATCCAGTAAAGGCAATATGCATGATCTCATGGTCGAAGGAATTAGGTTACTATGTATCAGAAAGCATATAGCAATTGAACTATTGAAATGACTTGATCTTTATGCTACGCTTGTCTATAGGAGTATGTCCACCATATCATTCTCCTAACGATATGATCTTGTTGTTGATAACATCTCAATGTTCATGACAAAGAAACCACATCATCAATCAACCAACAAGCTAGTGAAGTATAGAGGCCATACTAGGGACTTCAAATTAAGTTTACAAATCACACAAGTATTAATGGTTTCCTTGTTAATACTATTATAGCATGAATGTAAACATTTATCATAAACACAAAGATATATAATAATAACTACATTTATTATTACCTCTAGGGCATATCTCCAACACCTCATTCCAAGCGTGGCAGGAGGCATATTGGATGAGCTTGTTGGCGCAAGCCTTGTGCTGTGCGATGCACTCCGGATCATCAGACCACTTTGATCCGGTGCGCAAACGCTCAAGCAAAGTGAGATCCAGCTCTTTGTACTAGGACAGAACAAACTGCAGCACTGTATCAGCTCCGGATCGAGCAACAGATTCCCGCCAAAGGTGAACTTGGGTCTCGCATTCCATAAGTTTTGCTAGAAAAGCACTGCTTCCTTCGGGAATGGGCTCAATAGGCCAAAGAGCATTGAACATCCGAACTGCTGCCGGTATTATGTCTGTGCCATAGTTCTTCACAATTTCAAGGCGGGTGGCAAGGCTAACCAGCAGATCCTCCACATCATAGGGAATTGACCCGGTGGCAAGACCTGTTGGGATACCCCGCTGCTGACGAGACCTAGCCACGACACTAGAAGCAACAGGGTCACTTTCTGGGAATTTTCCTACAAACAGAACGAGGGATGTCAGTGATCAGGAACACTAAATCCGGAGAGATAAGAATCGAAATAAGGGAAGGGAACTCACGTGAGATCTGGAAAAGGATACGACTGAGCTCGGCATACACGTTGGCGTTGCTAGCTTGGAGTTTTTCATATTCAGAGGTCACCGAAGTTTTACATCGGCGTCCTGCAGCAAGTCCTTGTCCTTGGAAATTTGAGTGGTCAGGCTCTCCTTTTCCTCGGCGAACTCCTGATCCGCCTTATCCAGCTCGGATTTGTGGAGGTCCTTGAGCCTTTGGATTTTGGTGTTCAGCCGAGTGATCTCCGAGTCCTTGAGGCGCAGCTGAGCAATCTCGTCATCCTTTTTCTTCAGTTCAGCCTGGTGCTTCCCTGCTTGTTCGAGAAAATGTGTCATCATATCAGGAATGGGCACGCTATCTTCAAGTGCAATTGCAATAGTGAGTTAACCCGGCAGAGCCGAGGTATAAATATCTACCGAGTCATGGAAGGAGCACGCAATGGCCAAGATAACAAGACAAATTACCTTGGATTTCAGCCAGATTTTTGCGCATAATAATATTTTCAGCCTCGACCTCGGCTGCATAATTTGGATAATAAGTTAATACGGATGGGGAATAAATCAAATGAGGGTGAATAAAAAGGGCTTAAGAAAAGGAAATTACCCTTCTTCTGGTGATCAACCAATAACTTGCCATATCTGGCACGGAGATCCTTGTATGAGTCCAGCAAGCGCTGGAACTCAGCACTTCGGTGGTTGGTGGTGATCTAAAAAATGAACCAATGTTAGTTCATGGGTAGAGAGAAAGTAATTCAAAGTCTACAATATCCGGGCCAAGTGGAACTTAACCTGGCTCTAGGTGTGTGGATATTCGAAGTCTACAAGATCCGGGCCAAGTGGAACTTAACTCGGCTCTAGATGTGTGGATATTCGAAGTCTACAAGATCCGGGCCAAGTGGAACTTAACCCGGCTCTAGGTGTGTGGATATTCGAAGTCTACAAGATCCGGGTCAAGTCGAACTTAACTCGTCTCTAAGTGTGTGGATATTCGAAGTCTACAAGATATGAGCCAAGTGGAACTTAACCCGACTCTAGGTGTGTGGATATTCGAAGTCTACAAGATCCGGGCCAAGTGGAACTTAACCCGGCTCTAGGTGTGTGGATATTCGAAGTCTACAAGATCCGGGCCAAGTGGAACTTAACCCGGCTCTAGATGTGTGGATATTCGAAGTCTACAAGATCCGGGCCAAGTGGAACTTAACCCGGCTCTAGGTGTGTGGATGTTCGAACTCTAAAAGATCTGGGCCGAGTGGAACTTAACCTGGCTCTAGATGTGTGGATATTCGAAGTCTACAAGATCCGGGCCAAGTGGAACTTAACCCGACTCTAGGTGTGTGGATATTCAAAGTCTACAAGATCTGGGCCAAGTGGAATTTAACCCGGCTCTAGGTATGTGGCTATTTGAAAACATTAAGGACTTACACTAAATTCTCCAAGAGAATCCGACTGAGTAATAAATTAATCCCTCGGAGGCTCGGGGACTAGTGGGTATATCTGAAGGAGATATGCCCTAGAGGCAAATAATAAATAGGTTTTTATTATCATATCTCAATTAGTTTATAATAGTTTCATATTGTGCTATAACTGTGCCAAGTAGAAACAATGGTACAAGGGTGGTATGAAACAACCAAGTCCCTAGTAGCCTCTATTCATACTAGTTCGTTGGTCACGAAGATGATAAGGTTTTCAAGATCATGGGCATTTATGCCGACTGACAACGAGATCATATCATTGGAAAATGATGTGGTTGGACATTCCTCGAAGGATTGCAACACGATCAAGTCATATAGTTCATTGTTGCAACAGCTATACCTAGACTCCTTCTCCTTAGACCATGAGCTCATATTACTCATTGTTTCCCCAGGTTGCTTTGACTGCATCAAACGTCATCTGGTAATACGGTGGCTATAAAGGTGTATGTTGGGTATTCTGAAGGAATAGTAGATGACATGTGACTGCAAGACCGGGATTTGTTCACCCATATGACGGGTAAAGATACATACGGCCGGCTTGGTGAGATTACATCCATATATGTTGCAACATGTGACTAGGTCATGGGGATGTAACATCACGGTAACAAGTAAACATAACTTGTTGCGAACGAGATTGAACAAAGGTATGGGATACCGGTGGTCAGATCTCGGACAAGTTGTATCGAGAAACAAAAGGAAGAGGATGCTACATTTAGACGGTTCAAACGACATTGTCATCAGGAATGCATAGGGGTCACATGGATATCCCTGGTTCCTCTGTTTATCATTGATACAAATCATGTCTAGAGCATTCCCAAGCCGTGAGAGGATACACTTAAGGGTACGATGAGAGAGATCATTCGTAAGACAGAATCACAATAGAGAAAGAGAGAAAGCCGGAATCGTTCCGTGGAGAGATCCGAAGTTGTTCGGAGAAATAATAAAGGAAAAGCCCCGACAAGTGTTTTCGGATAAATGGGAATTTAAATATATATTTATTATATGTTAATTGTGAATTAATATATTATAATAATATTTAGATTAAGATTTATAAAGTCAACTTTTATATTAGGCTAAATCCCGGAGGGAAATAGTCAAGAATAAAAGCTGCAGAAAAAGAAAAGAAAAAAAAGAGAAAAAGAAAAAGGCACCTGCTGCCCACAAAGGTGGGCGGCTGGTATTCTTACCAAGTGTGAGTGCGCAGGGTGCCGGTGCCGCCAAGGCCAGCCGCTGCCTCACCTGCCGGCCCACCCGGCTCGGCCCACCCGCTGGGTTAGCAGGCCGGGCCGGGTGAGCCGGAGAGCAGTGGCCGGGAGGTGGCCACCCACCAGCTGCCTCATTGGCTGCCACCATGGAGGTCATTGGCCGCGGGTGGCCGGCCCACCCGGTCATTGGCTGCCTTTTCTCTTTTTCCTTTTATTTAGTATTTTTTTGTTTGCTATTTGGGCTGAGTACTTTTGGCCCATTTGGCAGTCCGAATTTCTGCTGAGTTTTTCCTTTAGTAATTAGTCCCACATGGCTTAGCCTTTAGGAAAGGTACACCCCCCTTAGCCTATATAAAGGGGTGCCCATGGGTGGGATTAAACACACCATCAATTGGAGAAGTCATTTGGTTGACTTCCTCCTTCTCTCTCTCCCTCTATACCTCGTGACCATGGCCCCAAGTCTGGGCTGTGCGATCGAGGCACTCCTGCAGTACTCCATGGCGCTGTAGGGATTCCTAGCCGGATATCACTTCCGGACTCCCGGCGGAATCGGGGAGAGGGAGGTCTCATCATGCACCGGATGTGTACGAAGACACGAGGCGCAACACTTGGGGCGCTTAAATGTCGTGAGCCGGAGCTGTTGCATGATGAAGATGATAAAGATCAAGAAGGAGCAAGGGGTGACCTGCGAGGAGCTTCGTGACCTTGAGGTCGGCTTCGAGTACGACTACATCAACCACGTTCTCCGCAGAATGTTAACCGCGTATAGACTACAAGGGTATGTATTTTCTACGCTCCGGCCGTTACCGCATTACTACATAGATAGGTCCTAGGCTAAGTTTCTGGGGTTCTGTCGTAGGGAAATTTTTGTTTTCTGCACCGATCCCCTACAGTGGTATCAGAGCCGATCTATGCGTAGGAGTGATGTACAGCCAGTACGCACAAATATTGTGTGGGCATTGATCCCTTAGTTGTTACCCTCTAACGTGTACTTGTTTATATCGCGGTATTGTTTGATGAAGCGGCCCGGACCGACCTTACGCGTATTCGTACGCGAGACTGGTTCCACGCTCAACATACGGCTTGTACCGTATAAGTGGCTAGCGGGTGTCTGTCTCTCATTCAGTAGTTGATATAGCATTTACAACGGAGGGCCCCGAAAGGGGTGTAATAGAGACAACTGTCGGATCCATGTTGTGGTTGGAAAGTTCGTAGTTTAGAAACGGTTCTAGTGCGAAAGCCCTAACAACCACGTAAAACTTGCAATAGATAAAGTAGAGGCGTCTAACTTTATTTTGCAGGGGGCATGTGATTATGATATGGCATTGGTCGTTACGAAGGTAAAGTAGTTTACTCTTTTGTTGCTAAGTAGTATAGTAATAGTCATCATTCTGATGGACGACCTGGTGGCGGCGTCGTGGACTTGGCGTCAAACCAAGGGGCACGATGGAGATCATGCCGGAGCGCTCGATGGAGATCAGGGCACAAGAAGAAAGACCATATCATATCACATTATACATATGATGTTGATACCAGTTTTTCATCTTATTGTGTGCTAGTATTTAGATACTCAACGGTAGCAAATAAGATAATCCCTATTTAATTCCAATGTTCCGTGTTCCCCTTGTGTGTGCACCACCAAGAAAGTTCTTCGGTATGAGGCGATCCAGGGTTACAGGCCTGGGTGTCAGACATATCTACGTTCGCATATAGTGGGTGTAAGCCATGTTGCACAGCAAACACATACAAGTTAGATTTGGCGAGCCTAGCACGCTAGAGAAGCGTGGCCTCGGAACACAAGAGATCGAAAGATCAAGCATGAGTCACATGGATGATGTGATTGGCATTAATGAATGTCTACCTTTGATAATGCACTGATGGCCATGACGATCGGGGGAGGTGCAGAGGATAGGGATCATGCGATCACTAAAATCGTCCAGGGGATGACCGTTTTAGTGGAGACCAATTATAAATTGATCTCTTATTATAAACTTAGTCTAGATGTCTGTTTGCAAATATCTTAGTAGATCTTAGCCTATCCTATTGAGGTCCTTTACGACCATGGGAATATATTGCTTAATATGGAACTTAGCAAAATGGTCCAACTTCATAAATTAATACCCACGCCTGAGGGATATCCTCGTAAAAGGTGATCTTCTCTTCTTGATACAATAACCATTAGGAGATAATTCGATGACTCCGGAATGTTTGGAGAAACACTTAGCAATCTTGCATTAGAGTTGAGAACTCTTGGAAGGGCTTGATTGTAAGTGGAGTCATAGATGGAAAAGGTATATGTAAGATATACAAATTATAAATGTGGTTCTTGCAGAACTCATTGCAGTTTGCAAAGTATTTGATACTTGTCCCGTTTTGTGAAAAACAGGATGATCTGCTTGAGAATTGCTGGTCTTGAGGCAATGTGACTTGATGACGGCAAGCAAATCAGTTGATGGCCAACATCACCTCTTTCCTCAAAGTTTATCATTTGGATTAGTAGACTTGAATATAATTTGTAATCCTAGTTTATGTGTCTTGCTTTTGGCGAGACGATTATTCATATGAACAAGTTACAAATCAGTTTGTACTATACTTATGAACAATACCTTATGGTCACATTATGATTATAAATAAGTTATTCTCATCATTATGTTAATGATAATAGTTTAAACATTTATAAAGGATTAGAATGCTAAAAGATATCCAAAGCTTAATAATGAAAAGACACTATAGTTTAAGTCATTTTGGTTATTGCATGTTCTTTATGAAAGATCGGGGTCCTAGATGCACAATCTAGAGACTTTGCAAAACCATGCCTCTCTGGCAGAATGACTAAAACTCCGCATTCTGGTAAAACGATGATATGCGAAGAAATGTTGAATCTTATACATAGTGATGTATCATATTTTCAACAAGTAGTGGAAATCATTTATTGTGGTCTTAAGTGAATAAGTGTATTTACTTAATGAAACATGAAGTTTGAAATGATTTGAATTGTTCAAATGAGCTCATAACTAAATGGGATATTGAATTAACTGAATTAACAAGTCTCTTCGATTTGATCGATGTGACTAAGGTATTCAAGTTAAGTTTAGCATAAAAGGAACATGGGAAAGGTGTTTCACAAATTATGATAATTGGACAAATTCAAACTATGTTGAAATGTCTAAACATCATAATCAATATGTATTAGATACATATGGTGTGATATTATCTCTTATCAGGGTTGTAGTTGTCGTTTAGAGTTAGAGATCGAAATAAGCAAACACTCATTTGAAATACAAAGGAACATCTAAAGATTCGTGGAAACAACACCATAAGTGTTATGGCACATTCGAGTTTCTGGAGATTTCGACATGTTGAAGTCGTGGCGAATAAACAAGTCTTTGTAGAGCATTCTTAGGAAGCTATGAATGCATCTTCCACAAAGGGGCAAACCTGTTGTTGTCCAAAGATGACGTGTCTCGATGAAAGATACATGTGGAAGAAAGTAAAAGATCAAAACAAGGTATTTGACCTTGCCTCCGAATTGTTGAGTGGCGTAGCGGAATTTGTTTCGTGAATCCAAGCTCTACAAATAGAGGAGAAACCAATGATAATGATCATAAAGTTCCAGTGAATACTTTTACTAAAGAAAGTAGGATTCAACTATATATTCTGCAAGTTTGTGGAATTATATTGTTGATTCACTTGTCATGTTTTGAACAAGACATACCTATGAAATACAAAGAAGCGTGATGGACCTAAGTACGAGAAATGAATAGTCATTGAAATCTTGTTAGTGGAATTCTCGGTTTGATAGTGATCAAAGAATTTTGGAATATCCAAGATTATCAAGAGGACCTAGATTTGAGTGGGAGCAAATCAGCTTGGTTAAATTCATAATATGTAGCTGACATATTCTGAGTGGGAGCTAAGTAAAATCCCTGGATCTCAAACATGAATATCATATTTGAGTGGGAGCGTGAAATCATTCTGGGATATGTGGATGACATATGTGAATGATGTGATTGGTGTTAATAACGCTTAAGTTAGATAAATAAGGATGAAGTTGAAGTTATTAAACAAAGAGATCTATCAAGGTAGATTGGTGAGTTTAATAAACACTGAATGTTGAATGCTTCCTGGACTTGATTCTGAAAGATGTTCAGAATGTCCTAAGACAAGATTCTGAAGAAGTTCAGAATGGAACAAGGTAAGAAAGAAGTTCTTACTATATGAAGCATTGAGTATTACAACTATGGTTGAAAGAAAGAGATGTGTTACATCTCCTATGCCTCAGTCATAGGTTCTTCCATAAAACTATGTTGTATACTCAACATAATGTGACCCAAGGTTCTGGTTGGTAGGACAAAGTCTTGACTGTAAGAACATGTCCTTAAGTGATTCCTGAGTTGATCACTAAACCAGAATTAAGTTTGTACTTAAGTAGCAAGAAGCAATGTAAGTGGCATAGTTGCATTCCATGCACTAGGATCTACATAGATATAGAAGTATAAAATGCTACATCTGATGTGATGTATAATGTTATGGTGGGGCTAATTCGCTTTTAACGTAGAATGATGTGTCCCAGGGCCTAGTGCCCATGAGAAAGCCCTCGAGGTTGATCTAACGTCACTGTAAGCTCCTGGAATCCGGCCTCGTTCTGCTGCCATGACTATAGTATATACACAAAGGATAGCAAAGTGTGTTTCGAAGTTTAGATGACAACAGTGAATAACGACCGTCATTATAAACACTAGAAACAAAAGTCTCACTTTGTTGCCAAACAAATGCTTCGACCCATTATAAGATAACGGTGTGAATGTCAGATTAGGAAGACATTAACGATTTGCAAAAGACATAATGCTCTGGTAAAACAGAACATGGACATGACGTTTCCCATGAGCATGCATGATCTGTAAACGCATATGGTATATGGTTTATATGAGTAAAATGCAAGCTAGATTATTTGTACTCTAGTGCAAGTGGGAGACTAAAGGAGATATGCCCTAGAGGCAAATAATAAATAGGTTTTTATTATCATATCTCAATTAGTTTATAATAGTTTCATATTGTGCTATAACTGTGCCAAGTAGAAACATTGGTACAGGTGTGGTATGAAACAACCAAGTCCCTAGTAGCCTCTATTCATACTAGTTCGTTGGTCACGAAGATGATTTGGGTTTCAAGATCATGGGCATTTATGCCGACTGACAACGAGATCATATCATTGGAAAATGATGTGGTTGGACATTCCTCGAAGGATTGCAACACGATCAAGTCATATAGTTCATTGTTGCAACAACTATACCTAGACTCCTTCTCCTTAGACCGTGAGCTCATATTACTCACTGTTTCCCTAGGCTGCTTTGACTGCATCAAACGTCATCTGGTAATACGGTGGCTATAAAGGTGTATGTTGGGTATTCCGAAGGAACAGTAGATGACATGTGACTGCAAGACCGGGATTTGTTCACCCATATGACGGGTAAAGATACATACGGCCGGCTTGGTGAGATTACATCCATATATGTTGCAACATGTGACTAGGTCACGGGGATGTAATATCACGGTAACAAGTAAACATAACTTGTTGTGAACGAGATTGAACAAAGGTATGGGATACCGGTGATCGGATCTCGAACAAGTTGTATCGAGAAACAAAAGGAAGAGGATGCTACATTTAGACGGTTCAAACGACATTGTCATCAGGAATGCATAGGGGTCACATGGATATCCCTGGTCCCTCTGTTGATCATTGATACAGATCATGTCTAGAGCATTCCCGAGCCGTGAGAGGATACACTTAAGGAATGCGATGAGGCGATCATTCGTAAGACGAAATCATGATGAAAGAAAGCCAGAATTGTTCCGCGGAGAGATCCGAAGTTGTTCGGAGAAAGAATAAAGGAAAAGCCCCGAAAAGTGTTTTCGGATAAATGGGAATTTAAATATATATTTATTATATGTTAATTGTGAATTAATATATTATAAATAATATTTAGATTAAGATTTATAAAGTCAACTTTTATATTAGGCTAAATCCCGGAGGGAAATAGTCAAGAATAAAAGCTGTAGAAAAAGAAAAGAAAAAAGGAAAAGAAAAAGGCACCTGCTGCCCGTGTGTGCTTGGCAGCCCACAAAGGTGGGCGGCTGGTATTAGCTGCCGCACGCGGGCAGGCAGAGCGCTGACCATGCATGCAGCTGGGTTGCCGCCACAGTGCCGCCCACCCGGCCTCGCGCCAAAGACTGGGCCACGGATCGAGCCACCCACGGCTGGGTTGGCCGGGTAAGCCCGGCCGTGGGAGCCAGCGGGTGGCTAGCCACCGGCTGTTTGGCTACCACTGGGGAGGCGATGGACATGCGCCGGTGGGCCGGCCTTTTTCTTTTTCCTTTTAGTATTTTACATTTGCTATTTGGGCTGAGTACTTTTGGCCCATTTGGCAGTCCGAATTTCTGCTGAGTTTTTCCTTTAGTAATTTGTCCCACATGGCTTAGCCTTTAAGAAAGGTACACCCCCTTAGCCTATATAAAGGGGTGCCCATGGGTGGGATTAAACACACCATCAATTGGAGAAATCCTTTGGTTGACTTCCTCCTTCTCTCTCTCCCTCTATACCTCGTGACCATGGCCCTAAGTCTGGGATGTGCGATCGAGGCACTTTGCAAGATTCGCTATGCCGCAGGATTCCTAGCCGGATATCACTTCCGCACTCCCGGCGGGATCGGGGAGACAGAGGTCTCATCATGCACCGGATGTGTACGAAGACACGAGGCGCAACACTTGGGGCGCTTAAATGTCGTGAGCCGGATCTGTTGCATGATGAAGATGATGAAGATCAAGAAGGAGCAAGGGGTGACCTGCGAGGAGCTTCGCGACCTTGAGGTCGGCTTCGAGTACGACTACATCAACCACGTTCCCCACGGAACGTTAACCGCATACAGACTACAAGGGTATGTATTCTCTACGCTCCGGCCGTTACCGCATTACTACATAGATAGATCCTAGGCTAAGTTTCTGGGGTTCCGTCGTAGGGAAATTTTTGTTTTCCGCACCGATCCCCTACAATATCTACTGCGTATATAAAAAGCTTAGCAGAAAAAAGAGTTACCTCCATCATCCGGCCAGCAAGGGAGATGGCCTTAGTAACGGAGTTCATCTGAGCACTGAACTCCACCGGACCAAATCTCTTCGGCAAGTCATCTTGCGGGTCGATAAGCTTGGCGTTATTCCAGTTGTGCATATATTCTATAAGAGCCGGACTGTAGCTTTCGCCTATAAGAGAATGGGTTGTCACCAGGCCCTTGGCGTGAGCCTCCCGACTTGCGGACTGAGCAGCAGCGGGACTGGTATGCAAAATCAATTGCTTGCTGCTCTCAGACCCGACTGCAGGAGGGCCAGAAGTGGGATCCTTGGCTGGCTCGGTAGCTTTCTTGATCTTGCCAGATGATGATGGCCGATGAAGAAGGACCAATGATGCAGAGCCGGACTAGACTTGGGAGGCTGGCTGGAAAATGTCCTTAATGGACATGGTGGATCCGGAGGCAGCGGACTGAAATTTCTTCTTTGAAGAGGGCTTGGTTGTGGCTGATGCCGCTAGCGCTGGTGCTGCTACTGCTGTTGGTGGTACTGGTACTGCTGGTGCTGGTGCTGATGATGCTTGGATTACAGGTGTTGATGCTACTGGTGCTGCTAGTAATAGTGCTACAGGTGGTGGTGCTGCTGGTACTGGTGATGTTGGTGCTGGTGCTGCTGGTGTTGGTACTACTGGTGCTGCCGGAGAGACTGAAACTGGAGCTAAAGGAATTATTTGGGGTAATGCCAATGAAGCTGGCACCTCGGAACTGGACGGTGGCGGCAGAGCGGAAGAGCTGGGGAGATCCGGCATCGTCGTATCCTCAGCCGCTCCACTGCTCCCCACATCGATGTTGCCCTCCTCATGACGAGGTGGGCTCTGATCTAGCGCAGCCGTGGAGTCCTCTTGGATAGGACTCAACGGACGAACATCGTCGTCGCGGGGGGAGAAGAGCCGCTGCAGATTGGAGAAGAAATGTTGGGGCCACTCTAGGGAATAACCCTAGGAGCGCTGAAGGAACGAAAAGACAGCAAGTCAAAAGGAGAAAGGCAAATGCAGAAGCATAAAAACTCGAAAGTGAAAGAGAAATAAAAGCGACTTACTCGTCCGAGGTTGGGAGCGCCCGAGGTTTAGGTGCCCTCTGGTCCGTGCTCTTGACCGTGGGCTTAGCCAGAGCCTGGACCCCAGATTTCTTCTGTCTCTTCTTAGGCGGTGGCGCCTCCAAAGCTACGCCCGAGGCAGCCATGTGCTTCTGGGAAGGAGCAGGAGCCGGATCATCCGTGGCGAGAGGGGGAACCTCGAGGACCTGACCGGCCAGGTTAGCTAAAGATTCGGACATAACCGAGAATGCGTAAGAGATAGGCACAAGATCAAGTACCTCCAAAACCTCAACATCGGAGTCATCGTCATCCGGCCAATCCCTTAGAGAAGAGGCCTTACCAGAGGGTCGTTTGGAGCTGTCCAGGGTGGGCAAGAACCTCTCCGAGTCAGGCTCCTCCTCGTTCGGTTCTGCGCGGTCAGGCACCTATTTGAGGGCCAACTCCTTGCCATCCTCAACTGTCTGCTGGAGAAACAGCTGAGAGCAAAAGTACTAAATGGTTCAGTTAGGGAGCTATCTGACATACTGCAAAACCCATACCAGATATCAAGAAAAGAGTTTACCTTAGGAGGCAGGTTAGCCCGGGTAAAGGGTGTAAACCCCCATGTCCAAGCCTCAGAGAACTCCTTCTCCACCTTGAAGATGGCCTTGACCCGGCGGAACACCTCGAAGTTGTCAAGCTCGAAGGAGGAGGTCCGGTGGGGGTCAAGGGGGCCACTAAGATAGCAGATCTTGTGGGCACGCCTCTGAAGCGGGGAGACTCGGCTACGGACAAATGTGACCATTTTGTCTTTGCTGCATAGCCGCAGCCCGAGGAGCTCCTTAATCCAACGATCCACCTGGTTCGCCAAGGCAGTGGGCCGCTTCGGGATCTTCTCCCACAGAGAAGTGTCCGAGGCGCCCATCTTGAAGGGGAGGAGCCGGATCAGATCCGTATTTGTGTTGTTCCGGACATAGAAGAAGGTCCGGGCCCAGCCTTTGCAAGATTCAAGGCCGGTAACCCGGGGAAAAGGAGAAGTCTTGCAGGGAGAGATCGAGGCTCCACCACACTGGGTCAGATGCTTTTCGGCTAGAGTAAGGTGGTTGTCTAGGACAACGTTTTTCTTAAGACCAAAGAACTTAATCCAAAGTTCTTTGGTAGGCCAGAGGCCGAGGTAACCCTCGATGCCAGAGGCAAAAGAGGAAAGAGAAGTAATGGCATTAGCGGGGAGATGATGCGGCTAAAGTTGGTAGATGGAAATGAAATCACGGAAGAAATTGGAGATAGGCAGGCCAAAGCCGCGCTGGAAATGGGAGAGGAAGACTACGTACTCGCCTGGATTTGGCGAAGGGGAGATTTCTTCGGCGGCGAGGCGGCATGTGACGCCCGCTCGGATGCGGCGCGTCGTGTACAACCAGTTGATGTCATCCTCGCAGACAAAAGCGCCCACCCAAGCGTCGCACTCGTGGGCTTCGTCCTCCTCCTCCTCCTCCTCAACGACAATGGCGGCCTCCTCCTCTATCATGGAGAGGTCAAGATCCTCAAGAAGATAATCAGAGAAGAGGTAGCCGGCCGTGGGAAACTTGGAAGCACAGGTCCCCGTGGCGAACGGCTCAGGCAGAGGCGATGGCACGGCCGCGGAGAGCGGTTGAACGAGGCAGCAGCGGCGCAGCACTAGCACAGAAACGGTGGCGGCGGTGGCGTCCCTATGGAGAAGAAGAAGGGAAGGAGGCGTGCGAAGTGGGGGAACTTCTCCAAGGACCGCCCCTGCCCCCTATTTAACCGCGTGTCGTGGGCGCGTAGTGGGATCAGTTGTTGCGGACCAACCGCGCGTTGTGGTCGTGTATCCTCCGCATCACCCAATCAGGCGCATGCCACAAAAAAGGACACAGGGAACAGGGGATCCCATGACGTGATGTTATGATACTGTTAGCAAGGCACTACCGCGACGGGACGTGCGGAGCAATTGTTCCTGACATTTACTACAGTAACCGACGCAGTAAACTGGCGCGACCCTTAAAATGAGACAAAGTGATGATTACCCTCCACGTAGGACGTGGGGTAGCGTATGAGAGAAGGAAAGGTAACCCGGATGCATGGGCAGAAACCTGGCCAGCGAGAGGTAACTCGGATCGAGCCAAGGGAGCATTAAGGTAAAGAATTCGGGTTACAGGATAACTCAGCTGAAGAAGTGCAGATCCGGATAGGGGGAACCTGTTGTGGCCTTAACAGCTGAAGATGCTAAGACCGCACCAGATTCGGGGACTAATGTTGGGGGGATACCCCCAGGTAGGGTTATGCTGGGGTATAGAGGTCGAGTTAGCTGAGGTACGGCACGGTCAAAGCAAGTGTTGGCCGGGTCTCCTCAAGGCAGGCCGACTTACGGAGTGACCCGGCCCGGAGAGTATTCACCTAACACTTACCCGACATAAAATATATGTCGGCTATGATTAATCTACCATGTGTGTAGGTACCCTCCTAGCCGAGTTAGCTGGGCGCTAGCCAGGCTACAGCTTGGCTTCTGAGAGAAGGAAGGAATCTCCCGTTGGTCAAAAGGTGGTCTTTGACCGCTGTAGCGTGAGCAAGGCAAGCAGAGGAGAGGACCAGCGGGGCATGGCCGACAAAGGTGACGCGGGCGAAGCCGGCTGACGTAAACTGTGTCCGGTGATGCCAAAAGACAAGGGGCACGAAGAGGGTTACATCCAAAGCCCGGGCAAGCCGTTAAAAGCAAATAAAGAAGCATCTAGCTTTAACCAAAGGGCATATTCGGGGAATATGCCTCCACGTATGCCCTAACCATTGTACCCTGGGCTCGCCTATATAAGGAGTACCAGGGCCTCCATAGAAGGGGATCGATCATTTTCTCTATCTAAGGTAGAACACTAGAGCATAGTTGTGGGGAATAAGAGACCTAGTCTCCTTCTCACGAACAGCTCGAGGAGCACTTGTAATCCACCATTGAAAGAGCAAATACATCAACACTTGTGCGTGGAATCATCACACTATCCCTTCCTAGATTCCCCTAGCGTACTTTGGCCCCATCTTTAGCCTATCAATGGCATCTGCCGTGCAACCACCACGAAAGTGTCCTTCCTTCCCATCATCCCCCACTTCCACACCCGTAGGCATAGCCGGAGCATTGTCCTTAGGATTAGGAGGTGTCTCCTCAGGAGAGGGAGGTGTTGAGGTTGACTTTTCTTTAACAAGTTGCGCAACTAGTTAACGCAACTGGATGATCGCCTTGCTTGCATGCGCTAATCCACTTCGTACACATCGCGTGGTGGTTATAGAATTGCAGGCCTAACACATATAGCATGCATGCATACATGGGAAAATTTTGAAAAAGTGAGATTTCCTGGACAGCTATGTCGGTGTGGCAACGATCCATGACTCACATAACAATGCAACATCAACTGTCAAGATTTTGGTGTGGAATCAAAATATTTTGGCAAGGGGTCAGTATTTAATTTACACTCATGGCGGTACGACAAGCAGGTCGAACTGTACAAGAATTGCGGCCATGTCAGTGTGTCTGCTGCGCTGCTCCTGACTTGGGACGGCATGTGCCCGTTCTTACAGGCCTCGATCCGTGGCGTCCAGTCATGCCCCGTCCAAGTGATTGGCAGAGTTGCCCTATGCAAGCTCGCCACCGGCTTCTTCATCGTGATCCAGGAGCTCAGCTCGTGTACCTACCGGTTGAGGCGCAGAGAAACAACATGAGCTTCCTCCACAGCACCATGGCGCGAGGAGCTATACTTCAAAAAGACGAGACCAACCAAGCACTAGCACTCAGTGGTATTTTTTTATAGAAGAGCAACTTGAGGCACACCGCCGCGGAGTCCAGGACTCGAATGCGGGTGGGCTACGGGAGCACTCTCCCTGCTAGCCAACTGAGCGACACCCAGTTCTCGAGGAGCTATACTTTGGAGCTCCAGTGCATGGCAGCTGCTTGTGTATGTGCCATTGAAGCTTGTTGCATGATCAAGTTGGCCTCTGTTTCAGAAAAAATTTCTCTGATGATGGGTGTGTCCGGATGTTTAGACTTTTGCTATACTGTGGGAGCACTCTCCCTGCTAGCCAACTGAGCGATGCCCAGTTCTCAAGGAGCTATACTTTGGAGCTCCGGTGCATGGTGCATGGAGCTGCTTGTGTATGTGCCATCCAAGCTTGTTGCATGATCAAGTTGGCCCCTGTTCCAGAAAAAATTTCTCTCATGACGGGTCAGTCCGGATATTCAGACTTTTGCTATATACACTATGATGTTGTCCATCCATTCAATTATGTCGTGTCTATGCCCTTCTTAAGCACAACCATTTAGCTCGGTGTGGTGTTACAGGTAATCCTATACGCTTGGGAAAAGATCTATGCTTTATGTGCTAACATGATCAAAAAAGGTTGAAAAAAACAAAAAAAGCAATCAGGCCCCTAGGCCTCTCCTCCGTCGGTGAGATTCCAGCTCCGGCCACTCTTTCTCCGCCGAGGACGCACCACTTGGCGGCGAGAGGGCGAGCCGGTGAGGAACTCCAGCAGATGTCTCCATCTTGGAGGTTGAAAATACGCATCTCTGACATCTGGAATGGCTGCCAAATCGGTTGTAGATCGCGACAACAACACTGGTCACCTCGTGATGAGCTCCATGGCGCTTCTCAAGCCAAAACTGTTGTCGCTCCGAAGCAAGAGCAGCGGCGCCGGTAGACTTCCCCTCCTCGCCACCAAGGCTGGCCAGGGCAGCACACCAGCTCCTTTGCTTCGCTTACTATTAGAGTATTAGGTATATACGGTTGTTATGGTAGTTTAGATAGAGTTAGGATCTATTTACGTACAGTTCTAACTTGACTCGTACTCCAAAATAATCCTCTGTATGCCTATATATACTCGCCCATGAGGCTCAATAATATATCCACCATATTCCGCCAAACTCATATTTTTTCATGGTATCAGCCTAATCGGTCTAAACCCTAGTCAAGACGCTTCCGCCATCGGGATCGATCTCCATGATCTCCTCCGGGGGCCGCGCGATCCGTACGCAGGGTTCGTCCGCCGATCCATGATCGGCTGCCCTGTAAGTCTTTTTTTCCGATCTCTTGATTGGTTTTCTTTTTTGGTTTACCGATCTTAGATCGAATTGAGTCCCCCACCGCCGTCGTCATCGCCGCACCTCTACTCCAACCATCGGTATCGAGGATCTACACAACGCCCGTGCACCTGCCTCCTCCGCTGTTGCGCCTGCCTCGGCAGGCTGTTGCGGCCTCAGGGCAGGCTGCTGCGCACCGTGGACGGCTGCTACGCCTTCCTTGCAAGGTGCCACGGCTGCCCCCCCCTCGGATCGTCTTTATCGTCATCGTCCGAGGCTTCACCGACAACGCCGCCATCGAATCCTATCTACGCGTCGTCCACACCATGGCGCATACTGTGCACTGTCGGCCTGATCAACCGATCCCACGCATGTCTACGCCAAGCATGTCTCCGAGCATGCGCCTATCACCGATCAAGCTACGGGCTGCCGCTGTATCGCCTTGTCGGGCCGCAGCACCGCCGCCCTTGGTCCATGCTATCGGCTTCCAACGCGTCTTCCTTGGCGTGTACGTCGTTGGTGGTCTGCACGCTTGCGGCGCTGCTGGCTATGCCTGCCCCCTCCCCTGGTTAGCGCGTGCTACGCAGCTACTACCGCCGTCCTCGTGCATCGACGACCTCGGCTTTCACCGCGCCATCTCCTACGGCACGGATCGCCGCCGTCTGCACATGGTCTTCGTCATGTCGCCGGGTCTTCCTCGCCTACTTCGAGCACCACCGCCGCGCTTCACAAGGTAACCTGCAGGGCGCCCTCTCGTCGTCGCAGGTCCCGCCGACTACCCCATCGCCACTCCAGGCATCCAACATGACTACCCTAGGTCGCCGCTATTTTTGCCGCCTTCTACGTCTTCGTCCACTACAACTTCGCCGCCAGCATCATCGTCTCATCCCCGACTACACCACCTGCTACTCTACTCCGACAACCACGGACAGCGCCAGCATCTCTCCCTTTGCCGCTCTACGCGTCGCAACCGCTCTGGAGGCTTCCTCTGCTAGTCTTTCTGACATGGCGACAAGTTCATGATGGTCCCTGCCCCCCGCGCGCCTGGTACTAGCAACACCGGGAGTGCCTTCGTCCCCAACGCGTTCCTGAGTCTGGCAAATTCGGATCGGCGCCTCGTCTTCTTCGGTTTCGACAACGTCTTCTTCGGCATCGACCCCTCTACAACTGTCTTGACCACGTCACCGACGAGTTCTTCTTTGCATACTCGGTTCTGGTAAAACTGGAGTGTGCGTTCGTCCCCGACGTGCGCCTAGTTTTGGCAAAACTATGACCGTACCTCGTCCTCGACGGCTCGGACTACATCGACTTCGGCATCGACACCCTCAACGACTGCCTCAACGCGTCTCCGTCATCCTCCTCGTGCGCTATGCGCATGCAGCTTCACGTGCGGCTACCTCGACACCGGCATCCCTGACCACAACATCGACCACGGCGACCCATCGCACGACTACCTCGACCATGGCACCGCATCATGCTCTCGGCTCCCTCGACATCGGCACAAGGGCTATCACCTTGCCTAAGAATCTCACCAGCTTCCTCTACAGCCCAAGCTACCATGACGCAACACCGTCCACGATGTTCCCGCTCGGACTGCGGGGGGATGTCAGCCTACTGGATGCTACTTCGATTTATCTCCAGTCTGACCATCCGTGACGTTCCAGTTGTTCACGACTCTACCGCTATGACTGCGGGGGAGTGTTAGAGTATTAGGTATATACGGTTGTTATGGTAGTTTAGATAGAGTTAGGATCTGTTTACGTACAGTCCTAACTTGACTCGTACTCCAAGATAATCCTATGTACGCCTATATATACTCGCCCATGAGGCTCAATAATATATCCATCATATTCCGCCAAACTCATACTCTTTCACTTACAACAATAACACCCCACAAGAGGGGAAGACCACCAAGTCGATGTCGAGAATGCCCCGCCGCTACTCAGCTCCTCCTCACCACCACGGCCAGACAGGAGCCAAACAAGCACACAACACGCCGCGAAGCAACGCCTCTCCCCCTCACCTCCACGGCTGGCCAGGAAGAGGTCACATCTGCACCACTCCAACACCTGCAAGAAGGTCACCATGCCCAGATTATTCAGGGGAACATTGGTCTTCCCCTCCACTCTCGCCTCTGACCACCAGAGAAGAAGAGGAAGGAGAAGGAACCCTAAAGCTCCAAGGATCTAGATGACGAGATCCGGAGCTCCGTTCCTTCTACCAGGAAAACTGCCTACTACCGGCATATATATAGCCACTACAAGATCTACACCTAGCTACTCCGAAGCCTTCCCTCCATCGTATCTTACCGGCAACGCCGGCGAAGAGGCCTCGAGGGTGGCCCGGTCTCCTAGAGTCGACTCTCAACCTAGCAGGGGAAGGGGCAGAGAGGAGAGATGTAGTACGATCCACCTACCGCTCTCCTAGAGTCCTAGTGTTGCGTTTACGTGCACACCCCGACCTCTCCTATTGAGGGATGAGGATGGTGCAATACGCTCCGACAAGGCGCTCCCACGGACCCGATGGCACTCCAATGGACCAACACAAGAGAGGCCTTTATTCACGAGTCTAGCAAATATCAGGGTTAATTGGTAGGTGGGCCTACGGTTTAGACATTTCCAATGTTGATGTCTACTCTGTTCGCTCAGGTACCGGCTAGCTAGCACCTAGCAGTAGTGTTCCTCCTCAGCTCCTCGCGGGGCCGCCGTCTGTGGTAGTTAGACGCTAGCTCCAACCGCCGGAGTTGAGGAAGAAAATAGACCAGAGCACTCATGCAATCACGTCCAGAAAAATGAACATCTTCCATGTTGTGATTCTCCACCGGCCACCGCCCTAGTATTCACAGTTATGCTCTCTGCCTACGGCAACCATGCCGGCCTTCTTAACCAACGATAGATCGAGTGGAACAAGAGAGATGTGAGATGCTAGGGTAAACATGGTGGAAAGAGAGCGGAAGGCAATGCATTTACTTCCTGTGGACCCTACGGGCGGGCTGCATGGATAGATGCACGCTTAGATCATCTCCACTCAGGGTCCCTAAGGTCCCCCCCCCAAAGGCCTATGGGGTGTGTCAGCGACCAAAATGACGTCCAGCCTTGCCCCAAATGTTTTTTGGCGCCTGCGTGACCCGTTTAGTTATCTGGCGTCCCTAGGCCAAACCCAATCCACAGGAGGGCAAGCGAGGGCGCCAGATGAAGCTAAGAACAATGCGGGCTGGCCCTATTGGTGACACACACCTGCGAAAGCCGCCCACATATCATGTTCCTACCCACCCACCCTCCCTATCCCTAGCGACCACCACTCGACGCTGTTACCACCCCTCGTTGCCGTCTGCAGTTAAGCCCGCTAGAGTCGCCGCCGCAGCCACCGAGAATACTCCCCCAACCCTCTCGAGCCGCCCACACTCATCCCTACCTAGCCCTAGGCCCTCCGGTAGCCCCAAGCCCGCTGCACAACCGCCCTGCCCTCGAGGTATTCGACGGTTTGCTGAAGGCATGGATTCAGACGAGGAAAAGATGTTGGTCACTCTGATGGACGATGAAGTCGCTGTTGCTGCTGGCATCCGAGACAACATCGGTGATGATGATCATCTCCTGATCGTCACATCCCTCCTGGGCATGATCGCTGGCGCCAATGAGAAGCCGCCTGCTGGGGGTTCGAAGCCTGGGCGGTGCAAGAGCAAACCGAGGCAGAGGATGGAAGGCTACTGCATGCTCTACGCCGATGACCCATTGCATGGTGACATCACATTTCGACGCCATTTCAGAATGTGCCGGATGCTTTTCCTGGAGATTGTCGAGGAATTAAGAGAGTTCGACGACTACTTCAAACTAAAGAGAGATGTCGTCGGCACGCTTGGTTTCTCTACAATCCAAAGATGCACAGTTGCTCTCCAGATGCTTGTATATAGAGTTGTTGGAGACACACAGGACGACTACCTCCGCATGGCGGAGTCCACAGCCATCGACTGCATGTACAAATTTTGCAGGGCTATTGTGGCAGAGTGTGGGAAGAAATATTTGAGAACACCCAATGCAGAAGACACAGCTCGGATCTTGGAACAAAATGTTACAAGGGGTTTTCCAGGAATGCTTGGAAACATTGACTGTATGCACTGGGCTTGGAAGAACTGTCCATTCGCGCACCAGGTCATTGTGGCATCCCGCTAAAACCACTACTAGAAAATCGCTGTGTTTTTGTGCATTGCATCATCATGACCGCATGCTCATGTCATCATGCCACATTACATTTGAGCATCGTCATGATCATGCATGGTTTTGTCTAAAACTAATTTCGAAAAGTCTATTTTTGTTTTCTAAATACCCCGCCTTTATTTTAAATCGAAACACCGAGCCTCCTCCGGGTATTTTGTTCTGTCTAAAAATAGTTTACAAAAGGACATTAAAATAAAAATAAAGAATAAAACTATTTTTCAGACCGGGGAGGCAGCCCAGCCGTTAGGCCAGGCCACCTACAACCCGGCCCATCTAAAACAAAACCCTAATCTACCTAATCCCTAGCCACACCCCACCAATCCCCAATCCACTCCTACCACCGTCGCCAGCCACCTACCCCAGACCCCCACTCCATCTCCCCATCCGACGCCACCTGCCGCACACCCACACCACACCCCCACCAGACCCAGCCGCCCCACTCCCCCCCCCACGCCTGCCAACCCCCTTAACGACACACAGCGTCATGCCCAACACGCAACACACACACGCGGTGCACCGCACCAACACGTCAGCCACCCCCGCTCTCCCACCTACCGCGATGTGGGCCCCACCCCACAGACGCGCCCTCCACCTCGATCCCACCCCCACCTTCCTCTGCTCGCTCGGCCCTCCGCCTTGCTCCCTCTCCGTTCCGCCACCAAGGCCGCCCCTCCTCCGCGAGCCGCCTTCCTCACCCCTCCTGGCGTCGTCGTCTTCTCCGCTTCGAGCAGCGGCTACCAGCGAGACTGTCGCCCTGCTTCCTCTCTACGAGGCGCCGCCATCGCCCGCATCCCTCGCCGCCGCGGCCACTCTTGTGACCCCGCCTCCGTCGCCAGGCCGTGTTGCGCCTCTGGCCTCCCTCGTCCTCACGGTTGTGCGCCGCCGCTCGAGCCCGTCTTCTGGAGCCCTGCTCCTCCTCTGAACGCGAGTGCTGCTGTGCCGCCGCCGTCGGCCTCGTCTCCGTCCGAGCCCGGCCAACAGGCCCCTCCGTGTCGCCGTCCCACGGGAACCCAGCGCTCGAGCCGGCCACCGTCGCCAAGGCCCCTACCTTGCTTCCCGCCTGCGCGTGTCGTTCTCTGAGAATCGACATCCGCTGCCTCCTTCGCTGCCATTGCGTCACCCCGAACTCCACCTAGGCTCTCTTCTGTTGCGAGCAAGCGCCTATCTCCGAGCGCGCTGCCCTCTACGAGCCCGCCTCCCTATGCATCGACCGACGCCCCATCTACGTCATTCTGCCCAAGCAGGCTCGAGCTCCTCCAGCCGCTCGTCCTGTCAACCGCCTTGGGCTGTGGCTCCTAGCTCGTCCCTGCTATCTTGTTAATCCACTTCGGCCAGCCCCATATGTCTGCATCGTCACCTGCAAGGCACCCTCCTGGCGTTGCTGTGTCTAGCACCTGTTTGTGCTTTTGTCTGAAAGAAATCCTCTCAGGGAATAAACTGAGCTAGTTCCTTTTGATTGGTTTGGTTGCTGTTTGTCCCCTCACAGTAATGCAAAGATGGAGTGGTGGTATGGTGTTGCAGTGACGAAGACCACATGAGGATGGGTAGAACGACAACCTCTGCCCCAGTGCGAGCAAGGTCAAGATGTTGCGGCGTCAAGCATGTGAGGATGGTGGTGTTGGGAGCACCATGACCTCGACAAGATCTCTCGATGACCATCATCACTAGAACCAAGTACACATTCGGTAATTGAAGCCGGAACACCAAGACATCCTTCCCGGATGCGATGCCCGAGGACCCGGACGCCAAGGTCGCCGACGCGGAACGCCAAGTTCTTCATCCTGCACGCCAAGACCAACCCGATACGTGGACCCGACAAGATCTTCGCGACGACAAGATCGACACCGACCAGGGCGAATCCGATGCGCCCCGACACCAAACCAAGTCCTTCTTTTCGGAACGCCAAGCTCTCCTTCCGTTGTCCGAGAC
Organism: Avena insularis; assembly: GCA_023614405.1. Classification (NCBI taxonomy): domain Eukaryota; kingdom Viridiplantae; phylum Streptophyta; class Magnoliopsida; order Poales; family Poaceae; genus Avena; species Avena insularis. The sequence goes on from CM042694.1 coordinate 207,872,591, forward strand.
CGATCCCGTCGAACCGTTCCCCCCGTCGAACCCTGAGACTCAGACCCGGACCCCCGGAACCCAAGATCTTCCGAACCCAGATGTGTGACCCTAAGCCCCTATTTTATAATATGACATTACAACTGTCGCATATTAAATTGTTCATGCAAGCATACTTGTCTGTGGTTTGGGGGCATTATGCCGATTCACCTCATAATTAAATATGGAGTCAATATGCGGGATAGTTTTGTCTTATTCCGGACTCCATTTAAATTTGTGTAGCGAACCGATGCCATGTTTCGCCCTGTTAATACAACATTTAAATTCCGGGGGTTCTAAATAACTTGAACCGTGTAATTAATTATTGGGACCCGGTTTCCGCTTAATATTGCCTAATTGCACCGCATCTGTGCCATGCCATGCATCATATCATAAGCAGGCCGAATCTTCTGCCATAGTATTAAATATTGCATCTGGTGTTTCTTCTAGTGTTTGCTTCTTCGCGGATTAAGCCGATGATTTGATGCGAGTATCGACAAGTTCTTTGGATATGAACCTTCGGCAGTGTTTCCCAGGCGAGCGTCTCTCCCCCTTTTACCTATTTTGCATTTATAGTCTTTATTTCCTCCTATTGATCTATTGCTATCCGTGTTGTGATGATTTAGTTCCGTACCCAATATATCCCGTGCAGCCTCTATATTGCCTTGGATACCTCCTATTACCTGTTGTTTGGTAGATAGCTGGCCTTGCGAGTCGTAGTTGCTTGCTCAGGTGCGATCTCGTGTTGTCGAGTACCACAGTTGTTGGAATGCTGGCAGATGTATTATGGTGGAGTTGATCATGACTTTAAATACAACTATTAAATTGTTGGGATAACTAATGAAAGAGGCACCGGTGGGCAATATATGCTATTTGGTTTTTATGTCCACTTGTGTCCCGTAGGCCCCGAGTACTTGATACCTGTTCCTTGACTATTCGCACTATCCACATCCGGGAGACCCTATGGGATCCCCCTGAGCCAGAGCTTGATTCATTTCTATTTCTTGGGGCCACAAACTAGTTTGGGGCTTTATTACTATCTTGTACTTATGCCATGCTTTACTGCTTTATTTACGATTGTGCGTGGAGCACCTGTACTGTTTTGGATGCAGAGTGTTTTCGCGGTATCGACAAGCCCAGTCACATTTTCGGGTTCCCAGTCGTTTACAGCCATTGACGCAAACCTTGGGTCCGTCTCGGAGCCAGCCAACTTTGTTGCGGGTAGCTTAATGGGGTGGCCCCCTGAAATATTTATGAATCCTATGATTGCTTTATCGTGAAAGCCTCGTTGGGTTTTGAGTTGGTTTTTCGAGGTTGATGATGTGTGTGTTGCTATTTGTGCACCCCTGCATGGTAAAACTTTCTGAAAGTCGTGTCCGCGGTTATGGACGACTCGGAGCACAGTATCTTGATCATAGACAAGCATAACTAAAGTAGTGCTATAAATTGACTTAATATGTGACTAGTAATCAGATTCAAATACAACGGAATGGATATTAAAAATGCCAACAACTGGTGGAGCTGGGGTTCCTTGTGTCTTGTTATATCTGCCTAGTAAGTATTGCAACTCCAATGGAATGTGATAAAAGTGCCAACAACTGCTGGGTTTTGGGATTTCTCAGAACAATTATATCTGACTAGTAAATGTTCCAACTACAACGGAATGGTAACTAAAACTGCCCACTACTTATGCTATCAGGATGACTCATGCTATTTATATCTGACTAGTAAGTGCTTCAACTATAATGGAATGGATAAAACTGTCAACGGTGTGAGTTCCTCGGTTTGACTTTCTCGTTTGGTCTCGAGGGGGAATACCAGGATGGGTACGTTTGGTGTTACTATCAGGTTGGATCAGGATAGGTCTTTCTTATCCCTCTCTAATAGCCGCCGGTTTTACTGAGTCTTTATAGGTTGTTTAGTGCTGCTGCGCTGCCGCTTCAGTCCACCATACCTATGTAGGCAAGAGCCGCCGAATTCTAGCCTTGCTGTGTACTGGCCTTAGTACTGACGCTCCTCTTTTTCCTTTGCCCTTTGTCGGCACCCCTTTTGTTTTAGCAGGTTTGAGATCGACGTCGTTAGCAGGGTTACCCTTCCGGCTTGGCCTGGGCAGGGTTATGGACGCCATTGGTTATTCTTCAAGGCTCTTAGCCTCATTTGCATCTTGTCCATAGTTGGACGCTCTATCGTTTTCAAGGTGATTTGGATCTTTATATAGTATTTCTGTATTCTTGACTCATGGAGTCGCTGTTGTATATATATCTGTTCTGTGGGTCTCATCGAGGACTGTTGTGTAATGGTATTACTTCGTTTTCCACCCGCACGAAAGTGCCTGGTGGGCGTCCTTGAATCGTTTCTATGCGGGTTTGGCGGAAAGGGCTAAAACTTGCATAGTGCCGATTCGAGGGTGTTACAGAGTGGTATCAGAGCTCAGCAGTTACGATACCCCACTGGTCCAGCCTGTAGGATAACCTAGCTAACAGCCGAAGTAGAGAGTCAAAACTATTTTGCAAAATCGGTTGGATAGATCTGATTAGGTCTCCTTTAGTCCTTACCCTCTGCTATTCTCCTCTTACCTCTGCGTGTTTTGGATCTGTTCTCTTATCTTTTCTTCGAGTCTAGGATTTCTTGTGGTTGGGTTTTCGTCGTACCTTCTGGGTTTTGCTTCCTTCTTTGGTAACGGTGCTTCTACATCCGATCTTCGTGCTATCTGAGTAATCCTTCATCTGTTGGACTTCTCACTGTTCCTTCTTGTGCCTTCCGGTGTTTTCCGACGCGACGACATCATCTATGCCAGATCCGATGCAGAGTCTGCATCAATCCTTTGTTTCCGAACCTCGCTTGTCGAGATCTTCAGTCTGATTCCGAGAGTTGGTTGCCTAATTCTCCTATTCATGTGCAGAGTAATGGTTTGGGTGCGCGATGGACTGATCACCATCCGACTACTCTTATCATTCGCTTTTATATATTGAATCGGTGGATCCAGCAATTTTACTCCGTCCACGGAAGCTAGAGGTGGCTTTATTTGTTGATACCTCTACCTTCGCCCTTTGTTCCCGGAGTGTTCTCTCGACGATCACGGACAACGACACTTTGTTGGTGGTGTCGCCGATTTCAAGATGGATCAAGAATCTCCGTTAGTGGTGTCGCGAGGATCTACATGAAGCGAGAAGAATCCGATCATCATCCTTCTCCCCGGTACCATGAGGCGGATCTCGAGGGCGAGATCCATTGTTAGTGGTGTCGAATTGTGGCATCCCGCTAAAACCACTACTAGAAAATCGCTGTGTTTTTGTGCATTGCATCATCATGACCGCATGCTCATGTCATCATGCCACATTGCATTTGAGCATCGTCATCATCATGCATGGTTTTGTCTAAAACTAATTTCGAAAAGTCTATTTTTGTTTTCTAAATACCTTGCCTTTATTTTAAATCGAAACACCGAGCCTCCTTCGGGTATTTTGTTCTGTCTAAAAATAGTTTACAAAAGGACTTTAAAATAAAAATAAAGAATAAAACTTTTTTCGGGCCGGGGAGGCAGCCCAGCTGTTAGGCCAGGCCACCTACAACCCGGCCCATCTAAAACAAAACCCTAATCTACCTAATCCCTAGCCACACCCCACCTATCCCTAATCCACTCCTACCACCGCCGCTAGCCACCTACCCCAGACCCCCACTCCATCTCCCCATCTGACGCCACCTGCCCGCACACCCACACCACACCCACACCTGACCCAGCCGTCCTACTCCCTGCCTGGCCCCACCACGCACGCACACCCCAGCACAACGCACACACACCGCGTGCTGCCCCAACACGCAACACACACACACGGTGCACCGCACCAACACGTCGGCCACCCCCGCTCTCCCACCTACCACGATGCGGGCCCCACCCTATAGACACGCCCTCCACCTCGATCCCACCCCCACCTTCCTCTGCTTGCTCGGGCCCTCCGCCTTGCTCCCTCTCTGTTCCGCCGCCAAGGCCGCCCCTCCTCCGTGAGCCGCCTTCCTCACCCCTCCTGGCGTTGTCATCTTCTCCGCTTCGAGCAGCGGCTACCAGCGAGACCGCCGCCCTGCTTCCTCTCTGCGAGGCGCCGCCATCGCCCGCATCCCTCGCCACTGCGGCCACTCTTGTGACCCCGCCTCGGTCGCCAGGCCGTGTTGCGCCTATGGCCTCCCTCGTCCTCATGGTTGTGCGCCGCTGCTCGAGCCTGTCTTTCGGAGCCCTCCTCCTCCTCTGAACACGAGTGCTGTCGTGCCGCCACCGTCGGCCTCGTCTCCGTCCGAGCCCGGCCGACAGGCCCCTCCGCGTCGCCGTCCCACGGGAACCCAGCGCTCAAGCCAGCCACTGTCGCCAAGGCCCCTGCATTGCTTCCCGCCTGCGCGCGTCGTCCTCTGAGCATCGACATCCGCTGCCTCCTGCGCGTCCTCAACTCCATGCGTCGCCTCCTTCGCTGCCATGGCGTCACCCCGAACTCCACCCAAGCTCTCTTCTGCTGCAAGCAAGCGCCTGTCTCCGAGCGCGCTGCCCTCTACGAGCCCGCCTCCCTATGCGTCGACCGACGCTCCATCTGCGTCATTCCGCCCAAGCAGGCTCGAGCTCCTCTAGCCGCCCGTCCTGTCAACCGCCTTGGGTTGTGGATCCTAGCTCGTCCCCTCTATCTTATTAATCCACTTCGGCCAGCCCTATCTGTCTGCATCGTCACCTGCAAGGCACCCTCCTGGCGTTGCTGTGTCTAGCACCTGTTTGTGCTTTTGTCTGAAAGAAATCCTCTCAGGGAATAAACTGAGCTAGTTCCTTTTGATTGGTTTGGTTGCCGTTTGTCCCCTCACAATAATGCAAAGATGGAGTGGTGGTATGGTGCTGCAGTGACGAAGACCACATGAGGATGGGGTAGAACGACAACCTCTGCCCCAGTGCGAGCAAGGTCAAGATGTTGCGGCGTCAAGCATGTGAGGATGGTGGTGTTGGGAGCACCATGACCTCGACAAGATCTCTCGATGACCATCATCACTAGAACCAAGTACACATTCTGTAATTGAAGCCGGAACACCAAGACCTCCTTCCCGGATGCGATGCCCGAGGACCCGGACGCCAAGGTCACCGACGCGGAACGCCAAGTTCTTCATCCCGCATGCCAAAACCGACCCGATACGCAGACCCGACAAGATCTTCACGATGACAAGATCGACACCGACCAGGGCGAATCCGATGCGCCCCAACGCCAAACCAAGTCCTTCTTTCCAGAACACCAAGCTCTCCTTCCGTTGTCCGAGACCGATCCCGTCGAACCGTTCCCCCCGTCAAACCCTGAGACTCAGACCCGGACCCCCGGAACCCAAGATCTTCCGAACCCAGATGTGTGACCCTAAGCCCCTATTTTATAATATGACATTACCAACTGTCGCATATTAAATTGTTCATGCATGCATACTTGTCTGTGGTTTGGGGGCATTATGCCGATTCACCTCATAATTAAACATGGAGTCAATATGCGGGATACTTTTGTCTTATTCCGGACTCCATTTAAATTTGTGTAGCGAACCGATGCCATGTTTCGCCCTGTTAATACAGCATTTAAATTGCGAGGGTTCTAAATAACTTGAATCGTGTAATTAATTATCGGGACCCCGTTTCTGCTTAATATTGCCTAATTGCACCGCATCTGTGCCATGCCATGCATCATATCATAAGCATACCGGATCTTCTGCCGTAGTATTAAATATTGCATCCGGTGTTTCTTCTAGTGTTTGCTTCTTCGCGGATTAGGCCGATGAGTTGATGCGAGTATCGACAAGTTCTCTGGATATGAACCTTCGGCAGTGTTTCCCAGGCGAGCGTCTCTCCCCCTTCTACCTATTTTGCATTTATAGTCTTTATTTCCTCCTGTTGATCTATTGCTATCCGTGTTGCGGTGCTTTAGTTTCGTACCCGATATATCCCGTGCAGCCTCTATATTGTCTTGGACACCTCCTATTACCTGTTGTTTGGTAGATAGATGGCCTTGCGAGTCGTAGTTGCTTGCTCAGGTGCGATCTCGTGTTGTCGAGTACCACAGTTGTTGGAATGCTGGCAGATGTATTATGGTGGAGTTGATCATGACTTTAAATACAACTATTAAATTATTGCGATAACTAATGGAAGAGGCACCGGTGGGCAATATATGCTATTTGGTTTTTATGTCCACTTGTGTCCCGTAGGCCCCGAGTACTTGATACCTGTTCCTTGACTATTCGCACTATCCACATCCGGGAGACCCTATGGGATCCCACTGAGCCAGAGCTTGATTCATTTCTATTTCTTGGGGCCACAAACTAGTTTGGGGCTTTATTACTATCTTGTACTTATGCCATGCTTTACTGCTTTATTTACAATTGTGCGTGGAGCACCTGTACTGTTTTGGATGCAGAGTGTTTTCGCGGTATCGACAAGCCAGTCACATTTTCGGGTTCCTAGTCGTTTACAGCCATTGACGCAAACCTTGGGTCCGTCTCGGAGCCGGCCAACTTCGTTGCGGGTAGCTTAATGGGGTGGCCCCCTGAAATATTTATGAATCCTGTGATTGCTTTGTCGTGAAAGCCTCGTTGGGTTTTGAGTTGGTTTTTCCGAGGTTGATCGTGTGTGTGTTGCTATTTGTGCACCCCTGCAGGGTAAAACTTTCTGAAAGCCGTGTCCGCGGTTATGGACGACTCGGAGCACAGTATCTTGATCATAGACAAGCATAACTAAAGTAGTGCTATAAATTTGACTTAATATGTGACTAGTAATCAGATTCAAATACAACGGAATGGATATTAAAAATGCCAACAACTGGTGGAGTCAGTTCCTTGTGTCTTGTTATATCTGCCTAGTAAGTATTGCAACTCCAATGGAATGTGATAAAAGTGCCAACAACTGCTGGGTTTTGGGATTTCTCAGGACAATTATATCTGACTAGTAAATGTTCCAACTACAACGAAATGTTAACTAAAACTGCCCACTACTTATGCTATCAGGATGACTCATGCTATTTATATCTGACTAGTAAGTGCTTCAACTATAATGGAATGGATAAAACTACCAACGGTGTGAGTTCCTCGGTTTGACTTCCTCGTTTGGTCTCGAGGGGGAATACCAGGATGGGTATGTTTGGTGTTACTATCAGGTTGGATCAGGATAGTTCTTTCTTATCCCTCTCTAATAGCCGCCAGTTTTACTGAGTCTCTATAGGTTGTTTAGTGTCTTGCTGCCGCCGCTCACCACCATACCTATGTAGGTGAGAGCCGTCAATTCTAGCCTCGCGTGTCTTGGCCTCAAGATCGACGCCCTCTTTTTCCTTTGCCCTTTGTCGGCACCCCTTTGTTTTAGCAGGTTTGAGATCGGCGTCGTTAGCGTGGTTACCCTTCCGCTTGGCAGGGTTATGGACGCTATTGGTTATTCTTCAGGGCTCTTAGCCCCATTTGCGTCTTGTCCGTAGTCGGACGCTCTATCGTTTTCAAGGTGATTTGGATCTTTGTATAGTATATCTGTATTCTTGACTCATGGAGTCGATGTTCTATGGGTATCATCGAGGACTGTTGTGTAATGGTATTACTTCGTTTTCCACCCGCACGAAAGTGCCTGGTGGGCGTCCTTGAATCGTTTCTATGCGGGTTTGGCGGAAAGGACTAAAACTTGCATAGGGCCGATTCGAGGGTGTTATAGTCATGTACAAAGGTCACAAAGAATCATGCCGTGTGGTGCTTGAGGCTATGGCATATCAGGATCTATGGATTTGGCATGCTTTCTTTGGTATGGCAGGATCACACAATGACATCAACATGCTCCAGTGTTCAAATATGTTTGCCAAGCTTGTTGAAGGAAGGGCTCCTCCAGTGCAGTTCGAGATCAATGGACACCAGTATGACAAGGGATACTACTTGGCAGATGGCATCTACCCAAGATGGTCAACATTTGTGAAGACAATCTCAAGCCCTATGTCTGGAGGAAAGAAAGCTTGGTTTGCCCAACAGCAAGAGGCTTGCAGGAAGGATGTGGAGAGGGCATTCGGTGTGCTGCAAGCTCGATTTGCCATTGTCAGGTACCTTGCCCTTACCTGGTCGAAAGATCAGATGTGGGAGGTCATGACCGTCTGTGTGATCTTGCACAACATGATCATCGAGAGCGAGCGAGAGACTCCAGTGTTTAACACTGAACCGTATTTTCGCCAAGATCCTCTTGCAGATATTGACCACCAAGTGCCACCTGCGTTTGCTACTTTTCTTACTAGGCGGCAGAAAATTCAAGACACAAATACTCATAGCCAACTGCAAGATAATTTGGTGGAGCATCTGTCGAGGCTCAAATGAGCCAACTAGTTTGTTTATTTGTTTGTTAATGAACATTTTGAATTATTTGTTTAATTTCATGAACTTGTGATAAATCTGAATATTTAATTATTTATTTGCTATATTTAACTTGTTTAAATTACTTGTTGATTTAATAAAAAAACTTGTTGATTTTTTTATAGGGGCAAGCAGCGGCTCCCAAATCGTGAACCAATCCGCCCATTTTTCTGCGATTCAGTTCACATGCGGATCAACCGATCAAAGATTCAATATAGAAATGAACATTTGCACAGGTGTCACAGCATAGCTGTCAAGACACTAATATTGTGCGTGTCCCCGGATTTTTTTAACACGGTGTTAATAATGTATAAACATAAATATTGAGCTATGTAAGAATACAACGACGCATTGACGGTATGACCAGGATTGCTAAAGTCTTGCAGTACGCACATCTATGCGTAATTCCTTGTGACCCATTCAGAACATTAAGATACTAAAAAAAAAAAATCATCAGTTAAAGAGCAAGACTCAGGACAACCAGCCCTAGCAGCGCCCAGTAGCACTAGCATGTGCTACAACAATGGTTGATAGTTAAGCGAAGGTATTGGATATTTCGAGAGTAGTATAAGGAATAATACGATGAGATTCAAATGCTTATTTGCTTTGAGTGGTTAAAAATCTCTGTTACATATTCGTGGAACTTCTGGAGGACCCCAAAAGGCTGTGCAACCACCAAGAAACCGAGACCAACAACCTAACGACCTATACCTCAAGCAAACGGGCCAATTTTTGGGGAAAACAAATCGATCTACTTTGCAGAAAGAAAGAAAACAAAAGAGACAACACATGTTCCGTTTTATACGTTCTTCTTTCGGTACTCTGGGAGTAAGGTCAGCTTCGACGAGGGACCGCCGAATGTTTCTGGAGTCACACCAGCTGGTCAGCAGAGGGTGAAAGGACTTGAACACTTCTGTTGTCGAAACAAGCTCATGGCATGGTTAGTCGCCCTGCAGACAGTAGAGCTGGCGGATGTTGCCTGTAGCTGGAGACATGAACCGACATTGTTTCCATTACTCAGTGCACAAGATAGACCGGAATGAGTTCTACGATCAGAATACTCCATTGAGCAGTAAGGTACAATGCTTCATTGAGCACTGATGAAAAATACACTAGTACATAAAACTAGTTGGTGTACTGAACTAGAATACTGAAACTACTGAAACTGAAGGAGATAAGGCAACAAGTGTAACTATTGACATATAAAAGGGGGGAATGATAGGTACTCCCTCCGTCCCATAATATAAGATGTTATTACAGCCAATATACTCATGTATTGGTTGTAATAGCATCTTATCTTATGAGACGAAGGGTGTAGATTGTATTGAAATAATAAAATGCACACATGAAAACTTACCATATAGCCAATCCTTGAATTGTGCGTGAAGGGCACTTGCTAATTCCTTTTTCCTATTTTCATCAAGTTGCAGCTCCCGGATAGTTTTTTGAGTATCTTCCAGAACAGCTTGCTGAAGATGATATGGCATGTCAGAGACGTGTGACTTTTAGGAATACTAAACAGTAATCCCTCCGTCCCATAATATAATACACTTTGGCAAACTGTTTTAGCTTTCCAAAAATCTTATATTGTGGGACAAAGGGAGTAATAATGTAATACATAAGAAAGTGAACAAACTGCACCCAAATAACATCAATAAATCAACGCTTATTTTCATTATGGCCATAAGGTAATGCGAGTCATACTAGATAGCTCTAGCATTAAGTAAGTTGCAGAAATATTTATAGGGAAATTTAGCTCTATCACATTTAATGTACCTTCTTGCTTTGCGACGCCTGATAAATTTCAGGCAATGGAAAAGGATTGCATTTTGTAGGCTCTTGCACTGCATCCTCAGACCAATTAGGAATCTGTGGACGGAAATAGCCATGATTTTGAAATTTTTATATAGGAGAAAACTGTTCTGAACAGACAGACAAGGCCTCAGTTTAGCTTACTATACTCAACATACCAAAAAGTTTGTGAATAGATCAGGATCTACACAAGTAGCGGATTCAGCTTGAACATCAGAAACCCCAGCAGGATGGGACAATGAATCGTGTGGATCAACGACTCCCAGTACAAAAGGTTGGTCCCATTTATTGGTAGAGGGATCTACACCAACTTGCCTCATGTGCTCACCCAATCTTGGATAGTAAGTATTAAATGGAGCAATCTGTTGATACAGGAAAGGAGAATGTCACGATAGCGCAAATAAGTTCAGCATTGACCATCACGCTTTCCCCAACTACAACTTGCATACTATGATGTATTCAGAACTCAGAAGTATTGTCTATTAGGTGATTATCTTCAGCTTTCACTAATAGCAACACATAATAGCTAGCCATGCAAATGTATTCTCAAGAATTTACAAAATTGTCTACCATATTCTGCTTAATTTCTAGGCAGCGGTCAGTCATTGCAAGTGTGGCAGAGAACATATACCTTCTAGTTCTACTGAGTACTAACTGTACACAACAAAAGGAGTAACAGAACCTCACATGTAATTTATGGTTGTCCCCCACAATAAGAGGCCGGTGAGTTACTCCCAAGTAGAAGATGCACTCACGACAGTTGGCAATACAGATTTGTTTAGCAGCAGCAATAATATGCACTCTTTCACAATGCTCCACCTTTACAACCTGACAACACAAAACATTATGTTATGTTCGTAATGTAATTACTAATTAGCAGAGTAGAGGGGGAAATAGCAAAAATAGAATACAAATAACATACTATTATTAAGCTGAAGTAATCCCCGTGAAAATCTAGCATTAATTTGGTGAACCATAGTATTTAAGGATTAGAGTTATTATTGGACTTAAAAATATATATTCTAGCACTATAGATAATTTAAAGGATTAGAGTTGTTAGTGGGCTTAGAAATATATATTCTAGCACTATAGATACAATTCAAAGGTTCACAGAAGGTATATTAACTAGACAGCTCCTAATCTTCTCTTTCACAATCTGGGAGAGATTTCAAAACAATGTGCTAACTGAATATGACATACAACGTCTCTAATGTATTTTATTTGCACAATAAGTGTACAAAAATTTGGAATTGAGCAAAAAACTTCAGACATTATACTAAATAGCACTACACCACGTAAACAAAATATATTTCAATGGCAGGTCTTAGCTGGTGCCAAGACACAAACTACATCAAAGAAAATTGGATCCCCATAACAGAAGGTGAAACGAATAACCAAATCACATGCATACCTTACCAACAGCACCAAGAACAACAGTAGTATCAGAACATCCATACACGGTAGCATACTTCACTGGTGCTAATATGTAGATAACAGAATCATGGCAGTTCAAAACCTACACATGCAGTTCGTAGTTCGTGTTAAACAATACTGACAAATTTAGGCACTGTGGCTCCAGCATTGAACAGACAAAGAAGCTACAAGAGGTCACATCATTAGAACACAGGCGTGGGAGTCTCTTGGAACAATACGGAACATATTTCAACACTGATAGTTAGAGGGTAGAGGATGTTCTGGAGTGTCCAGCATGAAAAGACATTTCATATTTGTTCTCCCCAGATCCGATCAACGGCCTAGATACCTCTCTTCTGCTTTAACCTCGTACATATCCTGACGTAAGTAATGCAACTTTGCATGATTATCTCCTTAATTATCCAGATGTGGCTACATAGTACTTCCCCCGTTTGGAAACAAGTGTCGCAGATTTCTCTAGATACGCATGTATCTATACAATAAAACACGTCTAGATACATGCGTATCACATGTATCTAGACAAATATGCTACACTTATTTCCGAACAAAGGGAGTACTATTTATTTTCCTTCTAAGAGGCAGAATGCTCCACCACAAATCTGGTGATCGAAACATCTCGACTGTGCTTACAATGGCACACTAGCACTCAGACTAGATTCAAGCACCCGATAACTCATCACACTAGATTTCACAATAACGATTTCTTAATCAACACTAAATTGCATCTTGGGTGGGACAATGCAAACATATTGGAATTCAAAAGGGACAGATCTCTTCATTCCTTTCAACATCCAAGTTGGCTAATGGCTACCAGTAATTAAACAAAGCATTTTGATACTAATACTACTATAACTACAATTCATACCTTCACTGAATGTCCTTTGACATCAGATGCATGCTTGACAACAGAAGTTTTGGAGAAACCCTCCACAAATGTAGAATTTCTATGGAATGCAGGATTAACAACAGTAGGTGTGTTGTTCCTTGGATGACTTGTATTGGCATCAGCCATGGTAACATCGAGATCAGATGCGATCTGCTGGCTCCCTTCCTTAGCTGTCGATTTCTCGGTATAAAACTCCAATGAAGAAACAATATTCTGCAAAATCCAATCATGGACCTGAGCTGCAGATACCGGAGCAGCCGGCATGTCTGGATCAGAATTTGCAAAAAATGTGGCTGCCTGGCTTAGGGATGTTCCTTCCGAAAAGTGCACAAGAAATCCAAGGTGCTCAAAAGTCTCCATTGTCAGTACCTGCACAAAATTGGTGTGATACAGCTATCAAATAGACAAAGTTTAGAAGCATACATCAATGTCGTCTTCCAGGTTTCCTGCATTACAGAGAAAACTAGCTGGACGATTCTGTGAAGTCCAAACAAAATTACTTTGTCAAATTCGAAGAAACAATGTCTTTAAAAAATGTCCTCAAATGTAAGGACACGTCGACTCTTAGTTGCACAGAAAGAGATTTCACTCATATATTTGTCTGGATAGTGTTATCATTTACCTTTTATTTTATTTGTCTCTGGGTTGTTCTACACTTGGTCTTTTGTTTCAATCGCTTGATACAATTTGTTGTAGACATATTGTCTATGGATAGTTCTCATATTTGGTTACAGTCAACACCTAACAGGCGAAACTCATACATCATAACCTATTTGGAGGTACATGTAAGTAAACTCCACAGTCAGTACAACAAATATTTTATTTCTGCCACACTATCCCCCCATAAATAGTTCGACTCACTAACAATAAAAGGTCAAGAATGAAGAATAATCAGCATATAATGCATGGAAACAACTTGAGTATGTTAGAGGAAAGGTGACATACCAGAGAATCATCCCCCTCCCCCTCAACAGAATCGGCCAATAGAGTAAGAATATTAGCCATATGTTTTTGAAGATAAGATAACTGGTGAATTTCTTCATCTGCTTGAGAAGGTACAAAGCGACGGCTATTACTGCGTACAAGCTGCAAAACAATAGAAAAGTAATCAGCAAATGGAGATGGTGTGAAAACTATGGACATGCTAACTGGTTGTATTTGCAAAAGGAAATAAATTAGAAGTGTGCTGATATGGTACTACTGATCTGGAGCTGGGGCAATTAGCGCCCTTTTGAAGGGTCATCATTAACTCCAAATGAACATATATCAAACAAGACAACATGTAAAAAGCCAAGGTTGCTGCAAAAATATCAAATAAAAATGCAGCTGTATAAGCCCTGTTCAGGCAGCTCTCAATGCATTCGACGTATATAAGTTGCATACCCAGACAGTCAAACATATACTTGATTGAAGTGAGGCAATTCAAGTTTAAATTTTAGAGCTAACATTCAATTCCCACACTGTCAAATCTGTATTACTTAAGCGGTCACTCATTCATGATGTCCACTACATAAGACAGAGAACCTGGATTTTCTAGTCAAGAAATGTCTCAGTTCAGAGTATGCATCCATTTAGCTATCCGGAGTCCAGGATTGCATGGTATCATAGCAATGATGTTTCCTTGCAAATGCAGCTTCTGTGCCACAATTTTTACTGCACCACAGGTTCTGCAGTTTGAGTACTTCTCAGATCAATATTCTTTTATTATGAAACGAATCAATGTCAGCATTCCAGCTGTTAGGAACGCAGATGAACGGTAGCACAGGATGGCATTGGGAAGGCAGGGTGCCCACCCATGGCATCATCATTTAAAGATCAACGTGACTGTTTGAAGCCCACTCGGCCACCTACGCTATGCAAACAGAAGATGAGCTTCAGAGATTCATGGTGCCTGACCAAAATCGCAATGTTGGAAGACAAGAAGATGGTCCAAACATAAAACAAAGGGAAGGACTACGGCCACAAGTGTAACGATAGACGGATAGCACCACCAAGATACCTCTTACTGTAAACTCTGCCTACATAGAAATCTCCATAAATACGTTGACAGTTTATTAGCCCGGTAAAATGTTCAAGGATACAGTGGCTCGAGCACTGAAGGCGATGAAGGAAATGTTCGATGAAACATGTCATCCTCTTTGTCTAACCAAACATGTCACATCAGTTTCATAGGAGTACCTGATGACAGTAGGCAATTTTGCAAGTCATGTAGCATTAATTAATTTACTAATTTCAATTAGGTTTCCGACGCACGATGAGCGTGATAGGAGTTGGCACTGCATGTTTGTCGAGCACAGCACACTGGCGCAGTCAAATAGTCCATTCATGGAAAGGCGAGGTACAATTGTTGCATGGATTCAATGCCCCATTTATAGTAATGTGATCTAGAGTTTTCAAATGGATGGCAATTTCCAAACATAAGTGGCTTATAATTCTGCCAGCTCTTAGCTATTCTACACGAGAAGCGAAATTACGTACTAATGGGTCCTGATCCTAACCTGGATCGGGGAGAGGGCGGAGAGGTAGCCGTCGAACGCGGAGGTAGAGGGCCAGACGTCGGTGACAGCGGGGGAGTCCTTGTGCGGGCGCGGCACGAGACGCTTGTACGACTGGATGTAGAGGAAGAGCAGCACGTCCCGGAGGTCCGCGCCTCCTCCCCCGCCGGCGCCTAGCGCGGGGTCCTCTGCGGGGAGCACCGCCGCGAGGATGCCGAGCGCGAGCGCCGCCTGGCCGGGAGGGATCTGCAGCGCCTCTGCGAGCGCCTCGGCGCCCACGCGCCCATCGCCCGACGCGGCGGCGGCGGGCGCGAGCTTCTCCTTGAGCTGGGAGAGGGTCTGCGCCAGCGCGCCCTCCGGGAAGATGAGCTTGGGGATGGGCAGGAGGCCGTACTCGAAAGCCACCCGTCGCGGGCGGAGGAGCTGCGTGGAGGCCGCCACCATCGGCGGCGTCGCCGGCGGCGGGTCGAGGGACTCGTCAACCATCGCCGCGGGAGAAGCGGGGAAGGAGAGAGGGAGGAAGAGATCTGGAGGCCGGAGGGATGCGCGACTGTGAGAGTGCGATGCGACCCCGGAAACGGTGAAATGGTGCCTACGTGGTATATTTTCCCCTAATAACTGCCTATATGAAAGTGGAGCGTTTCAGCGAGCGATTGGAGCCGCCAAATCAACGAATTTACTGTAGCGTTCTACAGTACCGCACGTCTACAATAAACGTGGGCTATTTTTCTTTTTAGTTTCTTTTTTTTCTGCCGCTTATTCCGTCTCGGCACGCCCGCCTAGCGATCTCTCTAGAATCGCATCCACATCTTTCCCACGCCTCTCCTCTCCACCGTCTTTCACCTAGGGCCGACACCCTCCCTTTTGTCCTGCTCGTCGTTCCATCTACGGCGGCGGCCAACAGCGCCACGGCGGCCTCTGTTTCCTCATCCTCCACTCCTTCCTCTCCCTCAGATCAAGCCCCTCCTCGGATGACCATGGGCGCGAGGCGACTCGCCATCCATTCCTCCCATGCTTCTACCTCTCCTCCCGGCAGCACGTCCTAGCGCTCCTCGATGGCCAGGTTAGACAGTCGATCGAGGTTATATGAAAGTGGAGCGTTTCAGTGAGCGATTGGAGGCGCCAAATCAGCGAATTTACTGTAGCGTTCTACAGTACCGCACGTCTACAGTAAATGTAGGCTATTTTTCTTTTTAGTTTCTTTTTTTCTGTCGCTTATTCCGCCTCGGCACGCCCGCCTAGCGATCTCTCTAGAATCGCATCCACATCTTTTCCACGCCTCTCCTCTCCACCGTCCTCCACCTAGGGCCGACACCCTCCCTTTTGTCCTGCTCGTCGTTCCATCTATTGCGGCGGCCTCTGTTTCCTCATCCTCCACTCCTTCCTCTCCCTCAGATCAAGCTCCTCCTCGGATGACCATGGGCGCGAGGCGACTCGCCATCCACTCCCCCCACGCTTCTACCTCTCCTCCCGGCAGCACGTCCTAGCGCTCCTCGATGGCCAGGTCAGACAGTCGATCGAGGTTGTTGACAAGGGTCTTGATCGCGTACTGGTCCGTTGCGCGCCATGCCTCCGTCACCAGCCGCCTCGCCACCGACGGGGACATCTGCCTGCAGTTCGGATCCCCACGGTCCGATGCGCGCCATGCCCCTGTCACCGGTCGCCTCGCCACCGGCGGGGACGTCTCCCTGCAGCTCGGATCCCGCTCTTGCAGAAAGCTCAGCTAGCACCGCCATCGATCTCGACGGCTCCGTCCTACTCCTACTCGCCTCGGAGATGGAGAAAAAACGATTGTGCTGGCCACCATGCGTTGTGAAGATGGTAGCCACTGGTGAATATTTGCAGGTAATGTTCAGTTGTTCACTACCAACTCTTTGGATAACTTATATCTCTTTCTTGATTGATGAGGAATGTTTTATTTAGGACATGAAAATAGCATTATCAAGTACTTGGTTGCTGTACTGCAAAAGATTTTGAGATGCTTTCAACTAAGCGTTAGCAACTTCTATTCAAAAGCCACTGTGAAATACCAACAGGAGCTAATATAGTGATGTTTCATGTCGCTGTACCAGAATTTAGGTAAGTGTGGCATGAACATCTTAAACTCAAATTCTACTCAATAGGTACGACCTCTTAAGTTTAAATGGCATAAGGGTTTCTGTCTGTCAATTCATAAGAGGAATCAGTAAGCATGTTGTATGAAACTAACAAACCATGTTTGTGTGTTTTTCTTGACATTGATACAAAACCTGTGCCAGCTACCTACGTCTTAAAAAAAATCATGTAATCACCCTATAAATTCAGTCTTGATTGATGATTTTTCGCTTGCAAATACTTACTTGCCAACTTAAGATGATGAGGCTTCAAAATATTCGTCTATACTAGAGCAGCATAATGGAGGGATGAGTCCCAGCTATACACGTAAATCAATTTAAGGAACTTCTAGGAAGGTTCAGCCTACACCTTTGAAACATTCACCTTTGACAATGCACGGAAGAAGTATAAGACAACAAATCATCCATACAGAATCTAGATTACTCTGGGCTGAAGGATCCAAGAAATTATCCTACAACCTGATAACTTTTCTCTATTCGCATGCAATACGAAACGTGTTGAGGTCCCTCAAGCATGTACAGAAGACAACACTCTTCTTTCCAGTACTCATTTTGTTTCATACCTGGATCCATTGCTTATATTATTCATCCTATCCTGCTATAATTTTTTCCTTCTTATTTTCCATTCTCCTTTTAATGAGTTATATAGTAATATTGATTATCCTTTTATCAAAAGCCTCATGTCTAATCTTTCTGGTTTTCGTCATTTTTATATGTAGAAGAGTCATCGGATCAACAATGCAAGTTAGATCAGTGAAAGATTTGTCTGGCCGCGGATCTATACCGGGAATTATCCACCGGCTCACTCATGTTTGGGAGAACCAGAACCAAGCGCAAGAGGTGTACGAGGTGGGACTGGTGTTTCTCGATCAGCGGGTATATTTCCGATATATACTCACTTAATTTTCTTTCTCAGATGTTGAGTGATCTTTTTTTACTTCATTATATCAACCTATGTACATTGTATGAATTATGTACACGTCCATCATATGATCCAACCCCTATGATCCAAATATTGATTTACCTGCCCTAATCACTAACAGTAAATTTCATTACTGCTACGTGTAAGTGTCTTCTTTCGTTTTACTTGGATGTTCATTTTACATCCATCTTTATGGAATGCACATTTACATCCAATTCATTCTCCAGGGCAATATGATAGAAGGCTTTGTAGCATAGGATCAGATATCCACATTCAGAGACAAACTGAAAGAAAGTCTGATATGTAAGATTGAAAGTTTCGTACTCGCTGGTCCAAAAAAGTACAGAGCAACAAATCACTCACATACATTCTGCACATCCACGCAATATGGTGCTACTTTACGGATTGATCTTTTGTCCAACAATATGATGCTACTTTGTGAATTGATCTTTTGTATTCCAACTAACTGCATATAATGCAGAGGCTTACTTCCATTTAAGAGCACCTCTGTCACTCGCTGGCACTTCAACCCACCAATTCCTGAAACTGAATTCCTCCATAACAGGTCAGAACGACTGCGTCATGACATCTTTCCATTCATCAGCAATATAACAAACCATAATCTAACATGTGATTTATATTCTGCTAGAGCTTCCAAGGACAACACTATATTGTCAAATTTGACGGCCAAAATGCGGTGCAAGCTGACGCCCTCACACTACGCTGTATGCACGAGGAAAGCAAGATACCGACGACATTGTTGTAAGCCTTTTATTTCAAATTTCTGTTGCAAACCAGTAACTGAACGACACTACCTCAGTTCATAGCAGCCAAGCACACTTTTGCAGCTTACACCCTGCCTGTACTTGCAAGGAAAAAGATTCGAACTCAACCTGATGATCAGTCAAGTAAACGAACCTGCTATATTATTGATGTTGCTATCTACTTAATTCTCAATACAACCAGTGACAAAGAAGCACGCATAGGCAGAAAACTTGACTTTGGTAGGTACATATTAAGAGTAGATTCTATTTACAAATTTCCAATAATACTACAAAGCACTGATCAAACCATGGTGTACTCCCATTACAGCAATCACCGATGCACTCTCTATGCTATCACGGCGACCAGAACATCCAGAGACAGCTACTGAATGAACAACACGGGCGCGGCGTGACGCCGCGCATAATTCCCTAGTATTATTTTTAAAGGATAAATTTCCGGATTCCCTGATTTCAGGCATGACAAGAAGAATATAAGCATCATGGATGAACTTATTAACACCACGTGATATATCCTGCTACTTCCATTCCAAAAAAAAATAAGGCGTACAGTGTAAACTTCGACCAAATCTATACAATAAAGTAATAACATTTATAAGACTAAATAGACATAATAGAAAGTATCTAATGTTATTGACTTTGAATTATAGATGTTGACCATTTTTTTTGATAAACTTGGTCAAACTTTGTGATGTTTGACTTTAGAAAATTTTATACGACTTATTTTCTGGAATGGAGATAATATGACAATTTTAGTTTCCTTTTTCAGCATTTACGATGTCATTTTAGATGTATATCTCACTCAGTTTCACCAATTATAATATATTATGGTGCATGAGTCATCGTCATGTTCAACAAAAAAATTAGATGAAAAAGATCTTCCATTAACAGGTGCGCACAGCAGAATCGTTGGCCACTAACAGATGTACAAATTATGGTGGCTCCTTGATCCAAATGTCAGGAGTTACAACAACTTTGCACCATGCGTCACAAGCGCGTCTGCAACAAAATAACAAGCATATGGGCAAAAGTTAATAGAGAACAACTATAAAGTTTAGAGAAGCAAAGTACTTAATCTCCCTAATCAACTGTAGCAAGGTCCTATGAGTGACCATTAATAGCTTGAGCAAGCATCCGGGAGTCCGCCTCCACCTGATTTTTTGTCATGCCCTAGGAATGAGCCCACCGAAGGCTGGAAAGACAGGCAAGATCTTCAATCTGGAGAACATCAAGAGCTTGAGGAATATGTCCTGCCCCTGCACTCACGGAAACACCATTAAGATTGCGGATAATAAAACCCCAACCTCTAGAGCAGTTTGCAGCGGAGAAGCTACCACAAACATCTATCTTGACCTCATCCCCTAGGGGCATATCTGATGAGGGATTGTAGTGAGAATAAAATAGAAATAAAATCCAGTATTATCTTCTACACACTTCTACTATATTCTAGGTAATTTGGTCCTTTAGTCATATGTGTTGTAGTAGTTTCTAGAGTGTCCTAGTATGAGTTGCAACCATATTGTTTGTGTTTGCTTTCCTAGTTTTAAGTAGCATTCTCTAGAACCTTCTAGCTATAAGTAGAACTAAGTAGTGGAGGCTCATGAGGCCTATAAATAGAGGTCCTCACCTCTAGCTATGGAACCTGTACTATGTACCCACTACCTATCAAATAAATGGAACCTTGTGTTCTTGTTTTAGATCTTGGATTAGATCTAGTATGTTGAGAGTTTTGGATTGAACTCTTGACAGCCCTCGCCCCTAGAGCGATATCTAGCTCACGCCCCCAGAGCGATATCTAGCCCAGCACGTTGGAGTGGTTCCTTCAACATTTGTGATGTCTTTATTATAGCAGCAAGGTGGAGTTGTTCCTCCATAACCTTTGTGCTGCATTAGGTGGTATTAGAGCCTTGCTTATCCATTTCGGTTCTTGGTGTTCTATTGGAGACGAAGCTACAACCAACAATGGAAGGATTGAAAAAGAGGATGGATGCTGCAGAACAACAGATACGAGCGCCGCGTGAAGATCCAACACATCCAATATGGCAGACTTAGCTCTTCATCATCCATAACAAGCACTCTGTGAAGATAACTCGACGTCGAGTTCTAAACAACCAGGGGAGGAGGATGAGGAACAATACTGAGAATAAAATAGAAATAAAATCCAGTACTAGCTTCTACACACTTCTACTATATTCTAGGTAATTTGGTTCTTTAGTCATATGTGTTGTAGTAGTTTCTAGAGTGTCCTAGTGTGAGTTGCAACCATTTTGTTTGTGTTTGCTTTCCTAGTTTTAAGTAGCATTCTCTAGAACCTTCTAGCTATAAGTAGAACTAAGTAGTGGAGGCTCATGAGGCCTATAAATAGAGGTCCTCACCTCTAGCTATAGAACCTGTACTATGTACCACTACCTATCAAATAAATGGAACCTTGTGTTCTTGATTTAGATCTTGGATTAGATATAGTATGTTGAGAGTTTTGGATTGAACTCTTGACAGCCCCCGCCCCTAGAGCGATATCTAGCTCACGCCCCTAGAATGATATCTAGCCCAACATGTTGGAGTGGTTCCTTCAACATTTGTGTTGTCTTTATTATAGCAGCAAGGTGGAGTTGTTCCTCCACAACCTTTGTGTTGCTTCAATATCTAGGCATGGGCATCCCGGCCCGGGCTTCAGATCTAAGTCCGATGAGTGCACGGACCAGGCTCGGGCTTGAAGAAAACGCGGAATAGGGAGAGGCCTGCCTCGCGGCCCAAACATTTGTGCACTTGGCAGGCCGGGCTCGGGCCTGGTTTTGAAGGCCGACTATCGGGCCGGGCTGGGCTCGGGCCTAGGAAATGTGTGGGCAGGCTTTGTGCGGCCCGGCCCGGAAAATGCCAAGGTATACCTAGGGGTGGTGACCAAGAGTATGCAAGCTGCTATTTTGGCTTTTTTGTCTCAAGTGAAGAAATGTTCAAATTCAGAGAATGATTTTCGAACAAGGTCCCGGACAAAATCTTGTTGTATATTGTGATCCCCGGCAACAACCTTGTTCCTGGCTTGCCATAACCACCAAGAAGACCAATGGTTTGTAGTTTGAGATTATGCTCAAGCTGGGTCACTGTCTTGATGAAGTCCTTGGCATCACTACTTAGTAGTAGATCATTTCACACCTTCTCAATCTTTAGCTCTCTACATGCATCTTTTGTTGATTTGCACTTTAGAAAGAGACGTGCCCAATCCTCATCTTCTTTGTTGCACATGGGAGAGATTGGATCAAGCTTCATTCCTCTTCTCACCAGATTGAGGCAATGTTGTATGCTATTATGTGCAAATCTTCACATGAACATTTTGATCTTCCCTGGATAGTCAAGTTTCCAAATGGCGCTCCAATCAAAACTAGGTTGAGACGAGTGATTGTCCATCTGACCATGCAACGCAACATCGTCCAGTTGGCGTTTCAATCTGTAAGCAGATTTGACAATAAAAATGCCTTTTTCTTCAAAAATTCCAGGCCCATTCATCCTCAAGGTCTTCAAAAATCGGCATGGGCATAATTAGATTGGGATGTTGTGGCCAAAAGGTGTCTCAGACTAGAGCAGCATCCCAGGATCCCGACCCTAGGTTAATCAGTTCACTAGTTTTCGTTATAATAGTATGTCCTTTTGGAGTAGCAGGCCTTCTGCACCACAAACGGGGTAGCCAAGGGTCAACCTAGATGTTCAAAGTGGTGTTATCACCCACCCTTTTTATAACACCCCATTTAAGAAGATTGATGCCTTTTAGAATGTCGTGCCACACACAGGAGAGGATGTCATAGCTTTTGGCCTCTAGAACAGAACAATCAGGAAGGTATTTTGCCTTCATCACACGAGCACATAAAGAGTCTGGATTGGTAAGTAAGCGTCACCCCTGTTTTGCAAGCATGGCAAGGTTAAAAGAGTAAAGATCCTTGTAACCTAGGTTCCCCTACTTTTTTGAGCGAGTTAACTTCTCCTAGTTGAGCCAATGGATCTTGTTATCCTTATCTTGGTGAGACCACCAGTACCAGCCAACCATGCTATTAATTTCATCACAAAGGCTCTTAGTGATGTCAAAGCAAGTCATAGTAAAGATATATATAGCTTGAGCACATGCTTTAATCAAAATTTCTTTACCCACCTTGGACAACATGTTCTCCTTCCAACCTTGTATTTTGCTCCAATCACGGGCCTATATATAAGTAAATGTATGTTTCTTATATCTCCCCACATAAACTAGTACGCCCAAGTATTTTCCGTTTATGCCTTCAATAGTGACATCCAAGAAGGCCATCATTTTCCTTCTATCTCCCAGCCCAGTGTTCTTGGTAAACACAATGGAGGACATGTCCACATTGATAGTCTGCCCCCGATCAAACCTTTTACAAATTTAAAATATGTTGTAGGTAATGCGCACTTTTCTCTAAAACCTTCAGAAGGATTAACGAATCATCTGCAAATAGTAAATAGTCCTAGTCCCCTCTAGCTTCCCACTTTCATCGGCTTGATTCAACATGCTTGAGAAGGCTTCAACGCAAATGAGGAAAACGTAGGGGTAGATAGGATCGCCTTGGCGAAGCCCTCTTCCTGGAACCACCTTGTATGTTAAGGACCCGTTCAACTTGAAGTTATACTTGATATACGAGCAACATTTCATAATCAGCTGGATCCATCTCTTTGCAAAGCCCATTTCCCTCATCATATTTTCTATGAAATGTCATTCCACGCGGTCATACGCTTTACTCATATGCAGTTTTAACGCAGCATATCCCACAGACCCACTCCTCTCAGTTTGCATGTAGTTGTTTAATGGGTTCGTTGCATGAAAAACAAAAAAATCCTACGGAAGAACCCAATAAGATTTGATCTATGGGATGCTAGTAACGAGAGATTAGATCCGATCTACTTACCCTCGAACTTACACGAGTTTTTAATGATCGAGGGATCTGAAGGGGTTCATAGCAGAAAAAATAATTTTTCTAACTAGTGCAACACTCATGTAAAGATCTATCTATGAGTTAATACAGTAATGGGAGAGCTTCCTTACATACCCTTGTAGACCGAAAACATTTAACGTTTCACAAGAAACATGGATGATGTAGTCGTACTCTTAGCCGACCTCAACATCGCGTTGCTCCTCGCACGATGTCCAGGTTCCACAACTGGCAGCACCTCCGTGGTCTCGCACACATCCCGTGTTCAACAATGACTCTCGTTCTCCTTGATCTAGCTGGGATGCGAAAGTAGGCATTCTAGAACTGGGATCCAGGAGCCCAATGACATGCCAGAGTGGTGTCATCTCCCATGCACGCGGTTCTTCTTGGAACTGCAGGCACGAGAGCCAACGAGAGAGGGGGGAAATCCCTAAGGAAAAGGCCTTAGGAATTTCTCAATTATTTATTGTTATTTCCCCTCACCCTGGACCCTTCTTTATATAAGAGAAGGGGAGGGACCCCCACTTGCCAACTGGCAATGTGGGACTAAAGGAGGAGGGGGCGCGCCATGGGGAGGAGGTCGGCCGGGTGGGTGCCTCCCACCCACGCGCGTGGACCAAGGCCGGCCGGCCGGGGTGCCCTAGGCGGCTGCACCCCATATGGGCCCTTCCCTTTGAGAAGTGGCCCATTAGGGAGGTTTTGCCCCAAAATATATTTAAATATTATTTTTAATCATTAATTCCAATATTTAATATTACAAACATATTTAACATTTCCTCATGATCAAAAACTCCTTTTCGATCATTCCGAACTACCTCGGACTTTACCTAGAACCCTTTCGGTTTCTCTCATATCTCTTTTGGTGATATCGATGATCCCAAAACGATTTCCAGGCGTCGAAGAACCCTTAAGTGTGTTACCCTACGGTTCAGAAACTTCATAGACATGATCGAGATCCCTCTCACATCAATGGTCATTAGCAGGATCTACATACCCATAATGACCCATGTGCATTTCACAGTGTTATTTTCGTTTGAACTATAAACTTCGAGTCCAATTTCTTTTGTTACTTTGATACATAACTTGTCCGAGATCTGATCACTGTTATCATCATACCTTGTTCAATCTCGTTATCAACAAGTCTACTTAACTTGTTCTCATGATATCACATCCTCATGACCTAGTCATTCGTTGTAGCTTCTTGGTGCAATCTCATCATGCGGGAGAACAAATACCGATCTTGCTGCATACGCCTCAGCATATCCCTTTGAAATACCTGATAGACACCTTTATGATCACCCTGTTATGGTGACGATTGATGCAGTCAAAGCATCCTTGGGTGATAGTGATTAGATATGATCTCACAGTTTAAGGAGAAGGTTACTTTGTTTCCTAATTATTACAACGATGAACTATGTTACTTGATCGTGTCGCAATACTAATGTTGAGTAAGCATGTCCATCACATCATTCACTAATGATATGACCTCATTGTCAATTAGCATAAATGCTCTATGATCAGGAAACCTTGATCATCAGTTGCCCAATGAACTAGTTATATAGAGGCTACTAGAGAATTGGTTTGTTACATACCATACGTATACCAATGTTTCTGCTTGATACAGTTATAGCATGATATAAAACTATTATGAACTAACTGAGATATGATAATAAACACCATTTATTATTTGCCTCTAGGGCATACCTCCTCCAGTCTCCCACTTTCGCTAGAGTACAAATAATCTAGTTGCATCATAAAACATAGTATTACATAGTATGCTTTTGATCATGCTTTCTCATGGAAAACCTTCTGTCACTGATCCGTATCTACCAGATCCGTATGTTCTTTGCAAATCATTAATGTCACCTAATTTGACATTCATCACTTAATGTGTTGAAGTATATGTTTGGCGGTAGAGTAAGACTTTGTTTTCCAGTGTAAACAATGACAATTGTTTAATCAAGTGGACTTCCACTGTAGTCATGTATACTAGAAACACACTCATTTGAAGTCGAACTTCATTAGCCAAACTTACCATACTTGCCATTTTTGAAGTAGTCACCTACTTGAATATTAATTTAGATCCTTAATTTTCTCTAAACATTGAGGATATGCTTAATTTTGTTTTAGTGATTTATTCATGAATCACTTTAGAACCTGTTCTTCTAACTAAGAACATGGGTCACATTTTGTCAAGTATACAACATGGTTGTATGGAATAATCTATGACTAAGGAATCGGGATGAAGATCATCTCTATACTCCTCTTTTAAACCATCATTGCTCATACCTAATGTTTCACCTAGTTTTACAAGTAAGAACATCTTTCCTTGCGTGTTCCATTCTGAACTTCTTCAGAATCCAATCTGGGACATTCTGAACTTTCTTCAAAATCTAAACTAGAAACATTTTGACTATAATGCTCATAAAACACATCTATATATCTCGATAGACTTCAACGTTCTAGTGCTTTGTTCAATTTCATTCACATAATATTTACTATCTTAAAT
The DNA here is from genome assembly GCA_023614405.1 of Avena insularis. Classification (NCBI taxonomy): domain Eukaryota; kingdom Viridiplantae; phylum Streptophyta; class Magnoliopsida; order Poales; family Poaceae; genus Avena; species Avena insularis. Next base: position 207,898,864 of record CM042694.1, read on the forward strand.
ATCATTGATACCAATTACACCATTCACCATATATTATCCACATATATCAGAATGTTGTCACGCTCCCTCTTAGAATGTTATCATGCTCCCTCTCAAGCATGCATGATCAATAAACGCATATGTCATATGGTTTATGATGAGTAAAATGCGAGCTAGATTATTTATACTCTAGTGCAAGTGGGAGACTGAAGGGGATATGCCCTAGAGGCAAATAATAAATAGGTTTTTATTATCATATCTCAATTAGTTCATAATAGTTTCATACTGTACCATAACTATATTAATACGAAATGTTAATACACGTGTGGTATGTAAACAAACCAAGTCTCTAGTTACCTCTAGCGAACTAGTTCATTGGTCATAAGGATGATCTAGGGTTTCGAGATCATGGGCATTTATGCCAATTGACAATGAGGTCAAGTCATTAGCTGAATGATGTGATAGACAAACAACCCAACCAGTTGTATCTTAATGAGATCTAGTTACAAAGTTCACCATTAATGATAACCTAAGGAAATCTCGCAACCTAATCCTTAGACTGTGAGATAATGCAAATCACCGTTTTGAGGGAGCTTAGATGGTTATCAAGTATCATTCTGTGACTAGATGATCAAAAAGGTGCCACTTAGGTTTCTCAAAGGGGCGCATAGAGGGGCCTGTTCATCTGCGGTACCAAAGTTCGCAGCCGACACCATGGGTACCTAAGTTGCTCGAAATTGCGCTTTGAAATGTTGGGCCGCCAACTACTGAGAGGGGCCATTTCGAGGCAAACTCATCTCACCCCTGCCAAATTCAAACATTCCGTTAAACTGCCCCGTGAAGTAGACGGTCGGGACCCTCATGTCGGTCATATGTCCGTGACGCGAGCGCCAATGCGGCAACCTCTTAGGCAAATCGAGTAACTAAGTGGATTGGATGCGTTGACCAATTTCACAAATCCATTCCCACCTTTCCCCTAGCACCGTGGCCGAATCCACCCTCCGTGCGGGACGATCCTTCGACATTTGACTTGGCGCCAAGTTGCTACGCCCGCTTGTCATTGCGCCCGGTCACGATCCTGAGCTCCAATGGCGCATGCCGTAGCCGTCGTTACGAGGCTCTAGCCCGCCTCCACCGCTGACGAGCTGAGCAGCTTGGAGGATGGCAGATCCTACTACCAAGGAAGAAGAAGTTCTAGCTACAAGCGGGTGAGCTACCCTTCTCTTTGCTATTCGCACTAATTATAATCGCTGGTAGCTCTTGAACCTAAAATTGTTTGTTAGCCCAACGCTGACAAACATATTTTGTCCACAGTTTTCTGTCAAGTGGGATCTCCGCGGACCACCCTTACCTGGTTACAGTAGTCCTCTTCAGGTACGACTCTAAGGGCAAGTGGTATGGACACCATTGTATCACGATGGAAGAAGCGCCTGCGTAGATCTGCACTATATCTGGTATGGTTATTGCTCTGCGTAATCATGATGAATTATGGCCGAAGCAGACTACAAAGTTCAGCTTCATGGATGAACGTGGCATCATGGTTCCTCTAACATGTGATAGTCAGTTAATTGGGTTGATGAAAAGGTATGCTTCGGCTTGCATGTTTGAGATGAATTGTGATGTACTGGATGTGGAAGCCGCAATCGGAGTCGCCTTCTATTCTTGGATGGGTGGTTGCTCGAACCCAATTAGCTCCTGGTAAGCAAAAGTCTCTTAGGGTTCGCATGTTTGTGCTGAATTGTAATTTTTCTTTTATTTACTCTGTAGATATTGGGCAGTTATGCAACAGTCTTGTTTCTTTGACAGGAAGCGCCGCAAGGTTAGAAACATGACTGCCGGGTCAGTCATTTTGCTGCCCGAAGAAATTAAAAACGAGACTGCAAGGTCACAAATTCTTCCACAAATTAATCGAAATAGAGATCTAAATCGAGGCATTTCATTAATTCAACCACAAATTCTTCTAAACAAAGGTGCGATTTCACATCCTACATTAATTCAACCACTAGTCAACAATTTCACTTCCACTTTGTCCTCAGCCGCTCGTCGTCGTCGGACAGAACCTCCACGATTTCTGCATTGTTAGCGAGACGGAGCACCTCTTCGCGGAGAGCGGCGGCGATGACGGTGTACTTGGTCCGTCCAGGGACAGACCAGAACCTCTCCCGCCCTTCTCGGTTGCGGAGATCCCGGTGCACCACGTGCCCGTAAACGATGCTATTGCTAATCTTGGCCTTCCGCTCCTTCTTGAACAACGCCGGCCAGTACGGGCCGGCCGCCGTGTACCGGGGCAGCGCCCTCTTCCACGCGGGCATCTGGTGGCAACGTGCCGCGATTTTGCTCTCCATCCCGGCTCCACCAGGGACGAGGAGCGGAGCCACCAACACCCCCGCATAACTGATGCGCCATCCGTGGGGCACCGTCGCGGCCGGCGGCACGAGGATGTCAAAGTGTGCGAACATCACCGCCTTGTAGAAGTTCATCGCAGGTATCTCCATGGAGGCGCGGTGGAGATTGGAGAGGGAGAAAGGGGATGGACGATGAAGTGACGGCGCGGTGGAGATTGGAGAGGGCGAGGGGATGGACAACGAAGCGACGTGTTGTGGCGCCTCCTATTTGTACACGAGGACGGCGAAGCAACGGGCGGAATATCCAAGGGGCATTGGTCAGGGGAGTAATGCAGGGTTAAGACAGATTAACGGGCGACCAATTTTTTTCCTCCCAGGACTCCGGGGCCAATAGTTCAGACCGCTAGGTCAACAAGTACAACTATTACAACTTAAAAAGGCATAGAGCTCAAGCTAAATAGAACTAGTTATCACACATCTCCTAGATCTTCCTAATCTTATCCCGATGCGCATCTTCCTATGAGAGCAAGGATCGAATTGTCTGCTCCTTCCTTTTAGCATCTTCCTTGCACAACTTCAATTGTTTCTCTGCATTTTTCCTCATGCACTTGTCAATACTCGTAGTTGTGAACTACAGGACTTTGGCCTGGTGAAGATCATTCCTTGCTTGAGTCAGTTCTTGCTCTGCTTTAGCCTTCAGGGCCAACACCGCGTCCCTCTCCTTCTCGACTTTTCTAACCTTGTCTTGCACCCAGCTGAGATCTCGCTTATGCTTGGTCATGTCAACTGGTTCCCATAGCTTCATCTCAACACTGTCAAGAAGTGAGCTGAATACGGATTCTTTCAACTCAACAGTCATTTCCCATAGTTTGTCTAGTGTTTTCTGCATCGATTTGGGCCACTCTGGATCTACCCATTTGACAACACCGCAACTTCTGCCTTGCATCATTGCACGATGTCCTTGACACCGTAGAAACCTCCTCGCGTTTTCGCCCTTCAACGCTACAAATTTAGCGGGCACATATCCATGTTTACATAGCAGAGGACTGTCTTCATCCGCTAAACCGTGATAGTTGGAGTCATACATCATCTGGTTGGCCTAACACATCATACACGCATGAGTAAACAGAGTAGATCTAGCTCAAAAAATAGATAACTGGCCACAGATGATAGAGATAGAGATGAGACGACTCACATCGAAATCACCGCCTCGCTGCACGACGTTACTCGTCGTCTCCCTTGAACCCATGGTGAGAGGAGGGGAAGGGGGTGGCCTTTGGAGAGGATTGGGATGGAGGCATCGACTAAGGCTACGGCAGGATGGGAGTGAAGTGGGGAAGTGGCTTTGAGGGGAAGGAAGAGAAGTACGGGGAGGAAGAGAAGTAATGGGGACGTGACACTGGGATATGGCCCATTCAACTCGTGAGTCGTGACACTCGCAATACGGGAGCGCCCGGTGTTGCCAGTTCGTCCAGACCAAGTGTGGCCAATCATGCTGTAGAATAGCCTACTCACGGATCGCTCTCATGAAGACCATCCCAATCGTCCAAGCGCCCCGATCAAACGGTGTAACAATCGTCAAGCAGAACAACTGTGTGAGACTCGGTCTAACGGCCACCCATTGCATGGCTAAGGTTCGGGCTCTCCTAAGGTTAGGATCCATATGTGTTTTATGAAAAGAACACACATCCAATGACGCTGGTGAATCCTTATGTGGTTTGTGAGAAGAACACACATACAATCACACTGGGTGGATCCATATGTGGTTTATGAGAGGAACACACATGCAATGACACTGGTGATACGTGGTTTGCGAAAAGAACACACATGCAATGACTCTAACTGGGGTTAATGAAAAGAGCAGACATGCAATGACATAGGTGGATCCATGTGTGGTTTGTGAGAAGAACACACATGCAATGACACTGGCTGTGGTTCATGAAAAGAACAGACATGCAATGACACCGGTGGATCCTTGTGTGGTTTGTGAGAAGAACATACATGCAATGACTCTAGCTGTGGTTCATGAAAAGAACAGACATGCAATGACATTGGTGGATCCATGTGTGGTTTGTGAGAAGAACAAACATGCAATGACTCTAGATGTGGTTCATGAGAAGAACACACATGCAATAACACTGGTGGATCCATGTGTGGTCTGTGAGAAGAACACACATGCAATGACACTAGGTGTGGTTCATGAAAAGAACACACATCCAATGACACTGGTGGATCCTTATGTGGTTTGTGAGAAGAACAGACATGCAATGACTCTAGATGTGGTTCATGACAAGAACACACATGCAATGACACTGGTGGATCCATGCGTGGTTTATGAGAGGAACCGACATGAAATGACACTGGGTATGGTTCATGAAAAGAAGAGACATGCAATGACACTAGTGTATCCATATGTCGTTTGTGAAAAGAACAGACATGCAATCACACTGGTTGACTCTAGATGTGGTTCATGAGAAGAACACACATCCAATGACACTGGTGGATCCATGTGTACACTGTGAGAGGAACACACATGCAATGACACTGGGTGTGGTTCATGAGAAGAACACACATGCAATGACACTGGTGTATCCTTATGTGGTTTGTGAGAATAATAGACATGCAATGACTCTAGCTATGGTTCATGAGGAGAACACACATGCAATGACACTGGTGGATCCATGTGTGATTTATGAGAAGAATAGACATGCAATGACACTGGGTGTGGTTCATGAAAAGAACAGACATGCAATCACACTTGTGGATCCATATGTGGTTTGTGAAAAGAACAGACATGCAATCACTCTAGCTGTGGTTTGTGAGAATAATAGACATGCAATGACTCTAGATGTGGTTCATGAGAAGAACACACATGCAATGACACTGGTGGATCTATGTGTGTTTTATTAGAAGAACAGACATGCAATGACACTGGGTGTGGTTCATGAAAAGAACACACATGCAATGACACCGGTGTATCCTTATGTGGTTTGTGAGAAGAACACACATGCAATGACTCTAGCTGTGGTTAATGAAAAGAGAAGACATGTAATGACACTGGTGGATCCATGTGTGGTTTATGAGAAGAACAGACATGCAATGACTCTAACTGTGGTTAATGAAAAGAGCAGACATGCAATGACACTGGTGGATCCATGTGTGGTTTGTGAGAAGAACACACATCCAATGACACTGGTGGATCCTTATGTGGTTTGTGAGAAGAACAGACAAGCAATGACTCTAGCTGTGGTTCATGAGAAGAACACACATGCAATGACACTAGTGTATCCTTATGTGGTTTGTGAGAAGAACACACATGCAATGACTCTAGTTGTGGTTAATGAGAAGAACACATATGCAATGACACTGGTGTATCCTTATGTGGTTTGTGAGAAGAACACACATGCAATGACTCTAGATGTGGTTCATGAGAAGAACACACATCCAATGACTCTAGATGTGGTTCATGAGAAGAACACACATGCAGTGACACTGGTGGATCCATGTGTGGTTTGTGAGAGGAACAGACATGCAATGACACCGGATGTGGTTCACGAAAAGAACACGCATCCAATGACACTGGTGGATCCTTATGTGGTTTGTGAGAAGAACACACATGCAATGACACTGGTGATATGTGGTTTGTGAAAAGAACACACATGCAATGACTCTAACTGTGGTTAATGAAAAGAGCAGACATGCAATGAGACTGGTGTATCCATGTGTGGTTTATGAGAGGAACACACATGCAATGACTCTGGGTGTGGTTCATGAAAAGAACACACATGCAATGACACTGGTGGATCCATATGTGGTTTTTGAAAAGAACAGACATGCAATCACACTGGGTGGATCCATGTGTGGTTCATGAGAAGAACACACATGCAATGACACTGGTGATATGTGGTTTGTGAGAAGAACAGACATGCAATGACTCTAACTGTGGTTAATGAAAAGAGCATATATGCAATGACACTGGTGGATCCATGTGTGGTTTGTGAGAAGAACACACATCCAATGACACTGGTGGATCCTTATGTGGTTTGTGAAAAGAATAGACATGCAATGACTCTAGATGTGGTTCATGAGAAGAACACACATGCAATAACACTGGTGTATCCTTATGTGGTTTGTGAGAAGAACACCCATGCAATGACTCTAGATGTGCTTCATGAGAAGAACACACATCCAATGACACTGGTGGATCCATGTGTACACTGTTAGAGGAACACACATGCAATGACACTGGGTGTGGTTCATGAGAAGAACACACATGCAATGACACTCGTGTATCCTTATGTGGTTTGTGAGAAGAACAGACATGCAATTACTCTAGTTGTGGTTCATGAGAAGAACACGCATGCAATGACATTGGTGGATCCATGTATGGTTTATGAGAGGAACAGATATGCAATGACACAGGGTGTGGTTCATGAAAATAACACACATGCAATGACACTGGTGGATCCATATGTGGTTTGTAGAAAGAACACACATGCAATGACACTTGGTGGATCCATGTGTGGTTCATGAGAAAAACACACATGCAATGACACTGGTGGATCCATGTGTGGTCTGTGAGAAAAACACACATCCAATGACACTGGGTGTGGTTCATGAAAAGAACACACATCCAATGACACTAGTGGATCCTTATGTGGTTTGTGAGAAGAACACACATGCAGTCACACAGGGTGGATCTATATGTGGTTTATGAGAAGAACACACATGCAATGACACTGGTGATATGTGGTTTGTGAAAAGAACAGACATGCAATGACTCTAACTGTGGTTAATGAGAAGAACACACATGCAATGACTCTAGTGGATCCATGGGTGGTTTGTGAAAAGAACACACATACAATGACTCTAGCTGTGGTTCATGAGAAGAACACACATGCAATGACATTGGTGGATCCATCTGTGGTTTGTGAGAGGAATAGACATGAAATGACACTGGGTGTGGTTCATGAAAAGAACACACATCCAATGACACTGGTGGATCCTTATGTGGTTTGTGAGAAGAACACACATGCAATGACACTGGTGATATGTGGTTTGTGAAAAGAACACACATCCAATGACTCTAACTGTGGTTAATGAAAAGACGAGACATGTAGTGACACTGGTGGATCCATGTGTGGTTTATGAGAGGAACACACATCCAATGACACTGGGTGTGGTTCATGAAAATAACACACATGCAATGACACTGGTGTATCCTTATGTGGTTTGTGAGAATAACAGACATGCAATGACTCTAGCTGTGGTTCATGATAAGAACACACATGCAATGCCACTGGTGTATCCTTATGTGGTTTGTGAGAAGAACACACATGCAATGACTCTAGATGTGGTTCATGAGAAGAACACACATCCAATGACTCTAGCTGTGGTTCATGAGAAGAACACACATGCAATGACACTGGTGGATCCATGTGTGGTTTGTGGGAGGAACAGACATGCAATAACACCGGGTGTGGTTCATGAAAAGAACACGCATCCAATGACACTGGTGGATCCTTATGTGGTTTGTGAGAAGAACACACAAGCAATGACACTGGTGATATGTGGTTTGTGAAAAGAACACACATGTAATGACTGTAACAATGGTAATGAAAAGAGCAGACATGCAATGATACTGGTGTATCCATGTGTGGTTTATGAGAGGAACACACATGCTATGACTCTAGGTGTGGTTCATGAAAAGAACACACATGCAATGACACTGGTGGATCCTTATGTGTTTGGTGAAAAGAACACACATGCAATGACACTGGTGGATCCACATGTGGTTTGTGAAAAGAACAGGCATGCAATCACACTGGGTGGATCCATGTTTTGTTCATGAGAAGAGCACACATGCAATGACACTGGTGATATGTGGTTTGTGAGAAGAACATACATGCAATGACTCTAACTGTGGTTAATGAAAAGAGCAGACATGCAATGACACTGGTGGATCCATGTGTGGTTTTTGAGAAGAACACACATCCAATGACACTGGTGGATCCTTATGTGGTTTCGGAGAAGAACAAACATGCAATGACTCTAGCCATGGTTCATGAGAAGAACACGCATGCAATGACACTGGTGTATCCTTATGTGGTCTATGAGAAGAACACACATGCAATGACTCTAGATGTGGTTCATGAGAAGAATACACATCCAATGACGCTGGTGGATCCATGTGTACAATGTGAGAGGAACACACATCCAATGACACCGGGTGTGGTTCATGAGAAGAACACACATGCAATGACACTGGTGTATCCTTATGTGGTTTGTGATAAGAACAGACATGCAATGACTCTAGCTGTGGTTTATCAGAAGAACGCACATGCAATGACATTGGTGGATCCATGTGTGGTTTATGAGAGGAACAGACAAGCAATGACACTGGGTGTGGTTCATGAAAATAACACACATGCAATGACACTGGTGGATCCATATGTGGTTTGTGGAAAGAACACACATACAATGACACTTGTTGGATCCATGTGTGGTTCATGAGAAGAACACACATGCAATGACACTGGTGGATCCATGTGTGGTCTGTGAGAAGAACACATATCCAATGACACTTGGTGTGGTTCATGAAAAGAACACACATTTAATGACACTGGTGGATCCTTATGTTGTTTGTGAGTAGAACACACATGCAACCACACATGGTGGATCCATATGTGGTTTATGAGAAGAACACACATGCAATGACACTGGTGATATGTGGTTTGTGAAAAGAATAGACATGCAATGACTCTAACTGTTGTTAATTAGAAGAACACACATGCAATGACTCTAGTGGATCCATGTGTGGTGTGTGAAAAGAACACACATCCAATGACTCTAGTTGTGGTTCATGAGAAGAACACACATGCAATGACATTGGTGGATCCATGTGTGGTTTGTGAGAGGAACAGACATGCAATGACACTGGGTGTGGTTCATGAAAAGAACACACATCCAATGACACTGGTGGATCTTATGTGGTTTGTGAGAATAACAGACATGCAATGACTCTGGTGATATGTGGTTTGTGAAAAGAACACACATCCAATGACTCTAACTGTGGATAATGAAAAGAGGATACATGTAGTGACACTGGTGGATCCATGTGTGGTTTATGAGAGGAACACACATCCAATGACACTGGGTGTGGTTCATGAAAAGAACAGACATGCAATGACACTGGTGTATCCTTATCTGGTTTGTGAGAATAACAAACATGCAATGACTCTAGCTGTGGTTCATGAGAAGAACACACATGCAATGACACTGGTGTATCCTTATGTGGTTTGTGAGAAGAACACCCATGCAATGACTCTAGATGTGGTTCATGAGAAGAACACACATCCATTGACACTGGTGGATCCATGTGTACACTAGAAAGTAAACACAAAGCAGTAAAAGATTGTAGATTGTATGTAAAGTAAAAGGACCGGATCCATAGTTCACTAGAGGTGGCTCTCCGTAGATAGATAACATGCTGGGTGAACAAATTACAGCGGGGCAATTGACAAACACCGAGAAAGCAATACATGCATATACTAATCATCTTGACTCCTCTGAGACTTGATTGGGCATTACAACATTATACATAGACCGCCATCCAACTGCATCTATGACTAATAATCCACCTTCAGGTTATCATCCAACCCCTCCAAGATTAGGTTGCAAGCAATGATTATTGCTTTTACTGCTTGTAAAGTAAACAATACGATTGTTCTATGAACAAAGGATTGTTGTTTTCTCCCTAGTAGCAACAACACATCTAGTACCTTAGAGATTTTTGTCACTTCCCCAGATTATCACAGGCATGAACCCACTATCGAGCATAAATACTAACTCTTGGAGTTTCTAGCATCTACTTGGCCAAGATAGCTACTAACAACGGAAAGCATGCAAGATCTCAAATAACAAAGACATGATAGAATCAATAATCAATCTGAAATAGCATCTCAATATCCATCGGATCCCCGCAAACACAACATGTATGAATTACAAATAGATGATCTTGATCATGAACGGAGCTCACAAGATCTAAACATGAAAGCACAAAGGAGGAGAAACCAGCCATCTAGCTACTACATGGATCCGTAGTCCAAGGATGAACTACTCACGCATCACACCGGAGGCTTGCATGGTGATGAAGAAGGCCTCGAGGGTGAATTCCCCTCTCCTGCAGGGTGCCAGGAAGAGCTTCAGATCCCTCCCGATCTAGGGATGGAGATGACGACGGCTATAGACTCTTTCATGGATTTTTGATCGGGTTCTTAGGGTTTTCGTCCTGAGGGCAACTTATAGGCGGAAGGAGAGGCCGAGGGGGTGCCGGGAGTGGCCACACCACCCCCTGGTGTAGGCCAGGCCTGGCCGCACGGCCAGGTGGTGTGGTGGCTCCCTGGCCCTTCTCCGTCTCGTATTCTGGCACTTGATCCCTTCCAGAAAAATAGGCACTTTGGCTTTTGTCCCGTCCAATTCCGAGAATATTCATTTTGTGACTTTCCTCGAACCAAAAAACAGCAGAAAAGCAGGCTTTGTGGCTCTTGTTAATAGGTTAGTCCAAGAAATCATATGAAAAGTACTCCAAAGTTGGAACAAAACACAAGAAAGTGGATAAAACAAAGCATGGAACATCAAAAATTATAGATACATTTGCAATGTATCAACATCCCCAAGCTTAACTCTTGCTCGTCCTCGAGTAGGTAAGTGATAAAAAGAAATAATTTTTGAGGTGACATGCACCATCAAAGACTTGATCAAAGTATTTGCAAAACATTCAAAGCTGGGATCATAGTACTTCAATCATAACATGAAAGACAAAGTTCTAGCAATAAGCAAAGAAACTATGATGCAACATGAAAAGGCACAAACAAAAGATTCATGAATAACAATGCTTTGCAAGACGTTTGTTTGTTTCATATAAAGAAAACATAGCATAATAGTATTCAACTTGTCTCTCAATAGAGTAGCAAATATAAATGCATAGGACACCTTCAAAGTTCATAAGAGTGACTAGATGCAATAGTTTCAAACAAGCAATAACAAGTTATGCATCAATCAACTAGTCTTGGGACAATGCACATAGAACTAAGAATGGCCACTATGCTCTCAAAGTAGGTGCATAAAGATAGAAGGTGGAGACTCAATATAATGGTGGAAGAAAGGCCTTTTGTAAAAGGAAGTAGGGATTCAAGTCTCATAAAGAGCTTCCAAAAATTATGGTACTTATAGCTTTCAGCTCTCATTGCCCCTATCATAAGCATCTTGAAGTGATTAAGGTTAAAGTGAAGAAACTATGTTGTACATGATTGACGAAGTATAAGTCAGAAATCTCATGTCCCTTGTATATGAGGGCCGCTCCTCATGCTACTCAAGTTTAGTCACCGGTAAGTTCTTGTCATCGTAAGTACATGTGTATCATTGAGAACCGCCAACGGGGTACCCCTTGCCCGATGATACGGAAGAATCCCCATATCAAAATGATAAGGCAAGCAGACAACGAGCATCTCAGCATTCTTCTTATTTACCATGGGAATATGGTGCTTTTTTCTCTCTTTCCTCTTTTCATAGTATCTCTTTTTTCTTTCCTTTTTTCTTTTTTTTATCAATATAGGACTCTTTTTTTATAAGAAGAATGCTTCATAGACAGCTCATTATGGTTACGCTGCAGGTTTCCACCATGTCAGCATGGATTAGACCAGCGGCCTAGGCGTTTCTATAACACATATACATAACTCCATGGACTTACAAGCTCCCCTTTCATTTCACACCGACGACATCCATATACAAAAGAGCATGATATCAACTAGGTACAAGTACCAAGTGCAATGTTGAAAGCATTCCCCATGAAAGCATGGTTCTGCTAATTCCCAACAAATAAGTGCAAGCATATACAACATAGAAGACACAATGGTTCAAGTTTATTAAAGGCAAGTAAAGTAAGGTGTGCCATCAAGTTCGTGAGAGCTTTAATCACTAGTTTTCTCATAACAAGAGGAAGGTAAACAAAAGCATGAATATACTTGGAATAGCATAAGCTAGTAGGTAGGTATGGTGGACTCTTTGGAATAACTTGGTTTAGGGAGTTGGATGCATGAGTGGAACTCATACTTGGTTGTGGAGGCTAGCAAAAGACTGGGAGCGACAAACTAAGAGAGCAATAATGGCCATAATCATGCAGAGCGACAAAACATCATTGATCAAAGCATAAAGTGATACTACAAGTTGAAAACTAAAGGACCATAAAGGCTATGGTGACTTGAAATAGTCATAACATGGTGTGAGCATGCGCCAAGTCAACCCAAATAAAGCATCAAAGGAGAATACCACTATACTATGCTTTAATATGCTAAAACAACGCATGATTCATCCAAGGCACATTAAGAAATCTCCATTGTTTATAACAAGTTATGCTACAGCAAAGAATACTAAGCATAAAGCCAAAACAATATCAAGCATGGCATGACAAAGCATAGGCCACAGTAAAAAACGAGCTCTTTTTACCACATAAGTATGAACTTTCCTACTCTTTTCCAAACCAAACCAAACTATTCGCAAACCAAAGTGTGAAAGAGGGGGTCCAACCAACTTATTCAGAAAACTAAGCAAACCAAGCAAACTAAAAACTAAAACAAAAACAAAAAAGAAGACGCTCCAAGAAAAACACAACTGTGCATGAAACAATAAAAATGAAGCGTTTGGAAGAAACCTGGAATTTTTATTGATGAAGAAAGGGAATGCCTTGGGCATCCCCAAGCTTTGACGCTTGTACTTCTTGGATATTTCTTGGGGTGACATGCGTGGCATCCCCAAGCTTGAGCTTTAGTCCATCCTTTATCTCATTACTCGTTCCTTCCATACACCTGAAATTTTTCCTTCATACAAAACTTCACACAATCTCATTAGCAACATTAGTGCAGTCTCAAGGTTCAGTTCTAACACCAAATAAACTTCCATTAGAACACTAGCTACTGTAGCACTTCCCTCAAAAAGATCAATTCCCCAAAGGAACTCAAGAAGGAACTAACAAGAAGCAAATGCAGAAAATGGCAGAAATCTGTCAAAGCAGACCAGCAGGTAAAGACGAATTTTTTCGAAGACCTTCTGTTGCTCAAATCAAAAAGTGTTGAACTAATGAAAGTTAGATAACAACCTGGGGCAGAAGCACAAAACATTACAGCTTAATCCGACATACAGAGCTCTCTCAGGAATTTTTATGGTGAATCACAAAAATCTGTTTCGGGACAGCAACTTTCCCAATCATCACTTCACTCTCATTAGAGGTTACCCTTGGCACAAAAATCAAATAAAAAGGATAAGGAGAGGTTATTATAGAGGTAATAACTTACAAGGCTCAACTAAAACTCTTGGGTTATCTCCCAACAAGTACTTTTCTTTAACGCCTTTAAGTTAGGCATGAAAATTTGAGAAGATGCTCTCATAGGAAATATGAATTGAAGTAAAAGAGAGCATCAAGAAGCAAATTCAAAACACATTTAAGTCTAACCCACTTCCTATGCATAGGAATCTTGTATGCAAATAAATGCACAAAGAACAAAGTGATAGGCATAGGAAGATAAAACAAAAGTAACTTCAAAACTTTCAGCACATAGAGAGGTGTTTCATTACCATAAAAACTTCTACAACCATATTTTCCTCTCTCATAATAATTTTCAGTAGCCTCATGAATAAACTCAACAATATAACTATCACATAAGGCATGCTTTTCATGATATACAAGCACTAGAGCTTTATTATAAACATTTTCAAAAGAATCCTCGGGAACATAACATTCACCCTCCTTTGATAAGCATGGGAGACAATCAAATAGTGTAAGGGATAAAGAGTTACTCTCATTAGAAGGTAGGCATGGGTAGATCCATTCTTCCTCCTTTTGTCCATCACTCTCCTCCTCTTTTTCATCTAATGAGCTTTCAGGTTCAGCAATTTCTTCTTCCATGGAGGTTCTAGCAGGCGGTGGTTCATCTATTACCTTAGCAGTCATAATATTGTTCCCAAATAGGAAACTGAGTGAGCTATCCATAATGAAATAGTGATTGGAGCAGAGCTAGTCATAAAGGCAACTTAAGAAAGGAACTATTTTTTTTGTGTTTTTGAAATAAGAAAGCAAACAAGTAAAACTAATTTTTGTGTGTTTTTGAAGAACAAAACAAGCAAACAAAGCAAAAAGAAACTAAGCAAAACAAAAACAACAAAGTAAAGAGATTGGTTATGAGGGACTCCCCTTGTGAAGATGTCCTTGACTCCCAAGAACGGCGCCGGAAAATCTTTGATGGCGTAGTTGGGGAGCTTGTTTTCAAGCTTCCCAAAGAACGGGCCCAGAAAATCTTGATGCGCTGACTTTCGACGTAGAGCTCGTTGGGAACCCCAAGAGGAAGGTACGATGAATATAGCAGCAAGTTTTCCTCGTTATGAAACCAAGGTTTAATCGAACCAGAGGAGCAAGGAAACACCCCAAAGTTACTAGGCGAGCTTTGGCATGCATCTTTGGGTGCTAGTAGCAACGTGGAGACCTTCACAACACAACTGTAACACCCTCGAATCGGCCCTATGCAAGTTTCAGCGCTTCCCGCCAAACCCGCATAGAAACGATTCAAGGATGCCCACCAGGCACTTTCGTGCAGGTGGAAAACGAAGTAATACCATTACACAATAGTTCACGATGGAACCCACAGAACATATATATACAACAACGACTCCATGAGTCAAGAATACAGATATAATATACAAAGATCCAAATCACCTCGAAAAAGATAGAGCGTCCGACTATGGACAAGATGCAAATGGGGCTAAGAGCCCTAAAGAATAACCAATGGCGTCCATAACCCTGCCCAGGCCAAGCCGAAAGGGTAACCCTGCTAACGACGTCGATCTCAAACCTGCTAAAACAAAAGGGGTGCTGACAAAGGTCAAAGGAAAAAGAGGAGCGTCAGTACTGAGGCCAGTACACGGCGAGGCTAGAATTCGGTGGCTCTCGCCTACATAGGTATGGTGGACTGAAGCGGCAGCACAACATGCACTAAACAACCTATAGAAACTCGGTTAACTGTCGGCTATTAGAGAGAGATAAGAAAGACCTATTCGGAACCAACCTTATACTAACACCAATCATACCCATCCTGGTATTCCCCCTCGAGACCAAATGAGGAAGTCAAACCGAGGAACTCACACAGTTGGCAGTTTTATTCCTTCCATTATAGTTGAAGCACTTACTAGTCAGATATAGATATCATGAATCATCCTGATAGCATAAGTAGTGGGCAGTTTTAGTTAACCATTCAGTGGTAGTTGCAGTACTTACTAGTCAGATACAATTAGCACGTGACATCCCAAACCCAGCAGTTGTTGGCACTTTTATTTCATTCCATTGGGGTTGCGATACTTACTAGGCAGGTATAACAGGACACGATACACCCTAGTTCCACCAGTTGTTGGCATTTTTATTATCCATTCCATTGTAGTGAAGCTGATTACTAGTCACATATTAAGTCAAATTTATAGCACTACTTTAGTTATGCTTGTCTATGATCGAGAAACTGTGCTCCAAGTCATCCATAACCGTGGACACGGCTTTCAGAAAGATTTACCCTGCAGGGGTGCACAAATAGCAACACACACACGATCAACCTTGGAAAAACCAACTCAAAACCCAACGAGGCTTTCACGACAAAGCAATCACAGGATTCATAAAATATTTCAGGGGGCCACCCCACTAAGCTACCCGCAACGAAGTTGGCCGGCTTCGGAACGGACCCAGGGTTTGTGACGACGACTGTAAACGACTGGGAACCCGAAAGTGTGATTGGGCTTATCGATACCACGAAAACGTGGCACGATCCAAAACAGTACAGGTGCTCCATGCACATTCTTAAATAAAGCAGTAAAACATGGCATAAGTACAAGATAGTAATAAAGCCCCAAACTACTTTGTGGCCCCAAGAAATAAGAATGAATCAAGCTCTGGCTAAGGGGATTCATGGTCCCATATGCAGATAGTGCGATAGTCAAGGAACAGGTTTCAAGTACTCGGGGTCCTACGGGACACAAGTGAGCGTGGAAGGACCAAATAACATCTATTGCCCACCGATGCCTCTGAATTAGTTATATCTAGCAATTTAATAGTTGTATTTAAAGTCATGATCCTCTCCACCATAAACATCTGCCAGCATTCCAAAAACAGTGGTACTCGACAACACGAGATCGCACCTGAGCAAGCAACTACAACTCGCAAGGCCAGCTATCTACCAAACAACAGGTATTGGGAGGTGTCCATGGCAATATAGGGGCTGCACGGGATATAACTGGTGCACGGAAACTAAAGCATCGCGACACGGATAGCAATAGACCAACAGGAGGAAATAAAGAGTATAAATGCAAAATAGGTAGAAGGGGGAGAGATGCTCGCCTGGGAAACACTGCCGACGGATCACATCCGGAGAACTTGTCGATACTCGCATCAACTCATCGGCCTAATCCGCGAAGAAGCAAACACTAGAACAAACACCGGATGCACTATTTAATACTACAGCAAAAGATCCGGCATGATTATGATGTGATGCAGATGCGGTGCAATTAGGAAATATTAAGTGGAATCGGGGTCCCGACAAATAATTATATCGTTCAAGTTATTTAGACCCCTGCAATTTAAATGTTTAATTAACAAGGCGAATCATGGCATCGGTTCGCTATGCAAATTTAAATGGAGTTCATATAAGACTAGAATAACCCGCATATGGTCTCCATATTTAATTTAGGTGAATCGGCTATTTAACCCAACCCACCAGATGACATGTATGCAAGCATGATGATTTAATGATGCGACAGGTATATGTCATATTATAAAAATAGAGGCTTAGGGTCACACATCTAGGTTTGGAAGATCTTGGGTTCCGGGGGTTCGGGTCTGGGTCCCAAGGTTCGACGGGGATCGGCGAGGTTCGAATACAAGATGGAGAACTTATCGTGTCATGACGGAGAACTTGGGTTCCAAGCGGTCGACCTTGTCATCGATGGCGAACTTGAATGGATCGGGTACCGGTGGTCTTCGGGGTCCGTGTAGACGGTCATGGCGTCCGGGATGAAGAACTTGGCGTATCTGTGTCGACAACCTTGGCGTCCGGGTTATCGGCATCGCATCCAGGAAGGAGGTCTTGTCGCATCCAATGGATCGGTCCTTGGGGTCGAAGAACTTGGCGCGCCAGGGTTCGGTCTTGGCGGTCATCGGGTCCGAGAAGAAGACCTTGGCGTTCGGCGTCCTTCGGTTTCATGATGTAGAACTTGTCGGTTCCGTATCGGCGTACTTGGCATTCTTGTCGAAGTCCTCGAGTGACGATGTCGGTCTTGGGTCTCGGCGCCAGAAGATCTTGAGGTTCCGGGAAGGAGATCTTATCGTCGTGAGGTCGATCTTGTCGGTTCTACCTCGAAGGACCTGGGGTCTTCCCATGTCGGAGGTCTTGTGTAGCACCATGTACATCCGTCGAAAACCATCGGCATCGAGCCGGTCTTGTCGATGACTAACCATGTACGCATGTCTGGTTTTCCATGTCGATGATCTTTCGGGTCGTGACTTTGAGTGTCCAGGTCTCGCAGATAATCGAGGTAGCATATCTTCACATGTTTGAGACCATGTTCCATCCACACCAACATCTCCTTTACTCCACCGCAGCGCATCATCCGCACCACACCACCAAACACTAGAGAGATCGAGCTGTTCCTGGACATAGGGACAAACTGAGGCCAAAACACTGCGCGCGTGTGAATGGGCAGGCTCGCGGGTGACGCCAAGGCCGGAGACAACGCTTGGCGGCAGGGAACGAAGGGCGGAGGCATTCTGGAGGACGGAAGTGAGGGAGTCGGCCGACTTGGCGGTGGCAGGGACCACGGCCTGCCGACGAAGGCGCCAAGGCAAGCGTGGACATGACAGCGGGGTAAGGCAAGGTGGCAGCAACGCGGTGAGGCGGCCGGTGAGGCTGCTACAGGGAGGAAGCCGAGGTGGGTGGCACGAGCGCCCATGCAGCAGAGAATGCGACGGAGGCTGGCGACGAGGACGCGCGCGGGGTGGAGCCAGAGGAGGGAGACGGGATGGTCGACGACGACCTAGTCCACGAGCACGAAGGCGGGGCCGGACGCGGGCTTGGCCGGATGTGAGGGCGGCCAATGGGAGGTAGATGGCGACCGCGGGGCGACGGAAAGGCTGCCGGGGCGGCGCTGCCATGGTGCCTGCAGAGCTTGAGGCGGCCGGCAGCCGGAGAAGCCGGGGAGGGAGGAGGCGAGGAGGCCGTGGCCAGAGCTTGAGCGCGGAGTCCCTGGAGGCGGGGTCGAGCTCGGGCAGGGCTTGCAAGGGGATGACAACGGGGAGAGGACGGAAGGTAGGTGGGGAAGGGGCTGTGAGCCGGCGGCGGTCTCTCGGCTCGATGGGAGCATCGCGGGGGGGGGGGGAGGAGGCTGCCGACGGCGAGTCAGAGACGGAGGCGGGCGGAATGGCATGGTCGCAAGGGAAGGAAGGAGAGAGGAAGCATCACGGCTGGTGGGGTTGGTGCGGGATGCATGGGAGGAGAGAGAGGAGCGGGAGAGAGCGGGTCCAGGGACAAGAGGTGGGGCCGGGTGTGAGGTGGCGTGTGGCTGGCAGGAAAAGAGAAGGAGGTGGAGCCAGGCGGGGTGAGGTGGCAGCCTGGGAGTGGCCGGAGTGATGTGGCGATGGGGTGGAAGTTTGGGCAGGTGTGGGGTGGTGCGTGCGTGGCGTGTGTGCGTGTTGTGTGCGTGTGAGCAGGTGAGGGCTAGGGGTAGGTAGGGGTCTGGGGTTTGGTTTTGATCTGTTTTGTTTAGTGGGGGTGGCCGGCTGGGTCGGTTCGGCCCGGTTCGGCTGCCCCCTAAAAATAATATAATTATTTTTATTTGTCACAACAAGGCTTTTAGAATCCATTTTTAGATGAAACAAAATATTCCGGAGACCCGGGTTTTGATTTGAAATAAAGACTAGGTATTTAGAAAACATAAATAGGGTTTTTCGAAAATAGTTTCAGACAACAGATGCATGATGATGACGATGCTCAAATGCAATGTGGCATGATGACATGAGCATGTGGTCATGATGATACAATGCACAAAAATACAACGATTTTCTAGTAGTGGTTTTAGCGGGATGCCACAACAACCACAAACCTTTGTCCCCAACTTGCGATGAGGTTGTCAATCTCACCGTGTTTTGCAGAAAACAAAGGATTAAACATATGGAATGGAAAGAAGTAAAACTTTGCAGAAAGTAAACACAAAGCAGTAAAACATTGTAAATTGTATGTAAAGTAAAAGGACCGGGATCCATAGTTCACTAGAGGTGGCTCTCCGTAGATAGATAACATACTGGGTGAACAAATTACAGCGGGGCAATTGACAAACACCGAGAAAGCAATACATGCATATACTAATCATCTTGACTCCTCTGAGACTTGATTGGGCATTATAACATTATACATAGACCACCATCCAACTGCATCTATGACTAATAATCCACCTTCAGGTTATCATCCGAACCCCCTCCAGTATTAAGTTGCAAGCAACAGATTATTGCTTTACGAACTGCTTGTAAAGTAAACAATACGATTGTTCTATGAACAAAGGATTGTTGTTTTCTCCCTAGTAGCAACAACACATCTAGTACCTTAGAGATTTCTGTCACTTCCCCAGATTATCACAGGCATGAACCCACTATCGAGCATAAATACTAACTCTTGGAGTTGCTAGCATCTACTTGGCCAAGATAGCTACTAACAACAGAAAGCATGCAAGATCTCAAATAACAAAGACATGATAGAATCAATAATCAATCTGAAATAGCATCTCAATATCCATCGGATCCCCGCAAACACAACATGTATGAATTACAAATAGATGATCTTGATCATGAACGGAGCTCACAAGATCTAAACATGAAAGCACAAAGGAGGAGAAACCAGCCATCTAGCTACTACATGGATCCGTAGTCCAAGGATGAACTACTCACGCATCACACCGGAGGCTTGCATGGTGATGAAGAAGGCCTCCAGGGTGAATTCCCCTCTCCGGCAGGGTGCCAGGAAGAGCTTCAGATCCCTCCCGATCTAGGGATGGAGATGACGACGGCTATAGACTCTTTCGTGGATTTTTGATCGGGTACTTAGGTTTTCATCCTGAGGGAAACTTATATGCGGAAGGAGAGGCCGAGGGGGTGCCGGGAGCGGCCACACCACCCCCTGGCACAGGCCAGGCATGGCCGCACGGCCAGGTGGTGTGGTGGCTCCCTGGCCCTTCTCTGTCTCGTATTCTGGCACTTGATCCCTTCCGGAAAAATAGGCACTTTGGCTTTTGTCCCGTCCAATTCCGAGAATATTCATTTTTTGACTTTCGTGGAACCAAAAACAGCAAAAAACAGGCAGCTGGCACTGTGGCTCTTGTTAATAGGTTAGTCCAAGAAATCATATGAAAAGTACTCCAAAGTTGGAACAAAACACAAAAAAGTGGATAAAACCAAGCATGGAACATCAAAAATTATAGATACATTTGCAATGTATCAACATGCAATGATACCGGTGTATCCATGTGTGGTTTATGAGAGGAACACACATGCAATGACTCCGGGTGTGGTTCACGAAAAGAACACACATGCAATGACACTGGTGGATCCTTATGTGGTTTGTGAAAAGAACACACATGCAATGACACTGGTGGATGCATATGTGGTTTGTGAAAAGAACAGACATACAATCACACTGGGTGGATCCATGTGTGGTTCATGAGAAGAACACACATGCAATGACACTGGTGATATGTGGTTTGTGAGAAGAACATACATGCAATGACTCTAACTGTGGTTAATGAAAAGAGCAGACATGCAATGACACTGGTGTATCCATGTGTGGTTTTTGAGAAGAACACACATCCAATGACACTGGTGGATCCTTATGTGGTTTGTGAGAAGAACAGACATGCAATGACTCTAGCTGTGGTTCATGAGAAGAACACACATGCAATGACACTGGTGTCTCCTTATGTGGTTGGTGAGAAGAACACACATGCAATGACTCTAGATGTGGTTCATGAGAAGAACACACATCCAATGACATTGGTGGATCCATGTGTACACTGTGAGAGGAACACACATGCAATGACACTAGGTGTGGTTCATGAGAAGAACACACATGCAATGTCACTAGTGTATCCTTATGTGGCTTGTGAGAAGAACAGACATGCAATGACTCTAGCTATGGTTCATGAGAAGAACACACATGCAATGACATTGGTGGATCCATGTGTGGTTTATGAGAGGAACATACATGCAATGACACTGGGTGTGGTTCATGAAAATAACACACATGCAATGACACTAGTGGATCCATATGTGGTTTGTGGAAAGAACACACATGTAATGACACTTGGTGGATCCATGTGTGGTTCATGAGAAGAACACACATGCAATGACATTGGTGGATCCACGTGTGGTCTGTGAGAAGAAAACACATCCAACGACACTCGGTGTGGTTCATGAAAAGAACACACATCCAATGACACTGGTGGATCCTTATGTGGTTTGTAAAAAACACACATGCAATCACAGTGGGTGGATCCATATGTGGTTTATGAGAACACATATGCAATGACACTGGTGATATGTGGTTTGTGAAAAGAACATACATGCAATGACTCTAACTGTGGTTAATGAGAAGAGCAGACATGCAATGACTCTAGTGGATCCATGTGTGGTGTGTGAAAAGAACACACATCCAATGACTCTAGCTGTGGTTCATGAGAACAACACACATGCAATGACACCGGTGGATCCATGTGTGGTTTGTGAGAGGAACACACATGCAATGACTCCGGGTGTGGTTCATGAAAAGAACACACATGCAATGACACTGGTGGATCCTTATGTGGTTTGTGAAAAGAACACACATGCAATGACACTGGTGGATGCATATGTGGTTTGTGAAAAGAACAGACATACAATCACACTGGGTGGATCCATGTGTGGTTCATGAGAAGAACACACATGCAATGACACTGGTGATATGTGGTTTGTGAGAAGAACATACATGCAATGACTCTAACTGTGGTTAATGAAAAGAGCAGACATGCAATGACACTGGTGTATCCATGTGTGGTTTTTGAGAAGAACACACATCCAATGACACTGGTGGATCCTTATGTGGTTTGAAAGAAGAACAGACATGCAATGACTCTAGCTGTGGTTCATGAGAAGAACACACATGCAATGACACTGGTGTATCCTTATGTGGTTGGTGAGAAGAACACACATGCAATGACTCTAGATGTGGTTCATGAGAAGAACACACATCCAATGACATTGGTGGATCCATGTGTACACTGTGAGAGGAACACACATGCAATGACACTAGGTGTGGTTCATGAGAAGAACACACATGCAATGACACTAGTGTATCCTTATGTGGCTTTTGAGAAGAACAGACATGCAATGACTCTAGCTATGGTTCATGAGAAGAACACACATGCAATGACATTGGTGGATCCATGTGTGGTTTATGAGAGGAACATACATGCAATGACACTGGGTGTGGTTCATGAAAATAACACACATGCAATGACACTAGTGGATCCATATGTGGTTTGTGGAAAGAACACACATGTAATGACACTTGGTGGATCCATGTGTGGTTCATGAGAAGAACACACATGCAATGACATTGGTGGATCCATGTGTGGTCTGTGAGAAGAAAACACATCCAACGACACTCGGTGTGGTTCATGAAAAGAACACACATCCAATGACACTGGTGGATCCTTATGTGGTTTGTGAAAAAACACACATGCAATCACAGTGGGTGGATCCATATGTGGTTTATGAGAAGAACACATATGCAATGACACTGGTGATATGTGGTTTGTGAAAAGAACAGACATGCAATGACTCTAACTGTGGTTAATGAGAAGAGCAGACATGCAATGACTCTAGTGGATCCATGTGTGGTTTGTGAAAAGAACACACATCCAATGACTCTAGCTGTGGTTCATGAGAACAACACACATGCAATGACACCGGTGGATCCATGTGTGGTTTGTGAGAGGAACAGAGATGCAATGACACTGGGTGTGGTTCATGACAAGAAGACACATGCAATGACATTGGTGGATCCTTATGTGGTTTGTGAGAAGAACACACATGCAATGACTCTAGATGTGGTTCATGAGAAGAACACACATGCAATGACACTGGTGGATTCATGTGTGGTCTGTGAGAAGAACACACATGCAATGACACTAGGTGTGGTTCATGAAAAGAACACACATCTAATGATACTGGTGGATCCTTATGTGGTTTGTGAGAAGAACAGACATGCAATGACTCTAGATGTGGTTCATGAGAAGAACACACATGCAATGACACTGGTGGATCCACGTGTGGTTTATGAGAGGAAGAAACATGCAATGACACTGGGTGTGGTTAATGAAAAGAAGAGACATGCAATGACACTGGTGGATCCATATGTGGTTTGTGAAAAGAACAGACATGCAATCACACTGGTTGACTCTAGATGTGGTTCATGAGAAGAACACACATCCAATGACACTGGTGGATCCATGTGTACACTGTGAGAGGAACACACATGCAATGACACTGGGTGTGGTTCATGAGAAGAACACACATGCAATGACACTGGTGTATCCTTATGTGGTTTGTGAGAATAATAGACATGCAATGACTCTAGCTGTGGTTCATGAGGAGAACGCACATGCAATGACACTGGTGGATCCATGTGTGATTTATGAGAAGAATAGACATGCGATGACACTGGGTGTGGTTCATGAAAAGAACAGACATGCTATGACACTGTTGGATCCATATGTGGTTTGTGAAAAGAACAGACATGCAATCACTCTAGCTGTGGTTCATGAGAAGAACACACATGCAATGACACTGGTGGATCTATGTGTGGTTTATGAGAACAACAGGCATGCAATGACAATGGGTGTGGTTCATGAGAAGAACACACATGCAATGACACTGGTGTATCCTTATGTGGTTTGTGAGAAGAACACACATGCAATGACTCTAGCTATGGTTAATGAAAAGAGCAGACATGCAATGACACTGGTGGATCCATGTGTGGTTGGTGAGAAGAACAGACATGCAATGACTCTAACTGTGGTTAATGAAAAGAGCAGACATGTAATGACACTGGTGGATCCATGTGTGGCTTGTGAGAAGAACACACATCCAATGACACTGGTGGATCATTATGTGGTTTGTGAGAAGAATAGACATGCAATGACTCTAGCTGTGGTTCATGAGAAGAACACACATGCAATGACACTGGTGTATCCTTATGTGGTTTGTGAGAAGAACACACATGCAATGACTCTAGATGTGGTTCATGAGAAGAACACACATCCAATGACACTGGTGGATCCATGTGTGGTTTGTGAGAAGAACACACATGCAATGACACTGGTTGTGGATCATGAGAAGAACAGACATGCAATGACACCGGTGGATCCTTGTGTGCTTTGTGAGAACAAACATGCAATGACTCTAGATGTGGTTCATGAAAAGAACAGACATGTAATGACACTGTTGGATCCATGTGTGGTTTGTGAGAAGAACAGACATGCAATGACACTGGTGATATGTGGTTTGTGAAAAGAACACACATGCAGTGACACTAGGTGTGGTTCATGAAAAGAACACACATCCAATGACACTGGTGGATCCTTATGTGGTTTGTGAGAAGAACCCACATGCAATGACACTAGTGGATCTATATGTGGTTTGTGAAAAGAACACATGCAATCACACTAGGTGGATCCATGTGTGGTTCATGAGAAGAACACACATGCAATGACACTAGTGACATGTGGTTTGTGAAAATAACAGACATGCAATGACTCTAACTGTGGTTAATGAAAAGAGCAGACATGCAATAACACTGGTGGATCCATGTGTGGTTTGTGAGAAGAACACACATCCAATGACAGTGGTGGATCCTTATGTGGTTTGGGAAAAGAACAGACATGCAATGACTCTAGCTATGGTTCATGAGAAGAACACACATGCAATGACACTGGTGTATCCTTATGTGGTTTGTGAGAAGAACACACATGCAATGACTCTAGATGTGGTTCATGAGAAGAACACACATCCAATGACACTGGTGGATCCATGTGTGGTTTGTGAGAAGAACACACATGCAATGACACTGGTTGTGGTTCATGAGAAGAACAGACATGCAATGACACCGGTGGATCCTTGTGTGGTTTGTGAGAACAAACATGCAATGACTCTAGATGTGGTTCATGAAAATAACTCAAATGTAATGACACTGTTGGATCCATGTGTGGTTTGTGAGCAGAACAGACATGCAATGACACTCGTGATATGTGGTTTGTGAAAAGAACACACATGTAGTGACACTAGGTGTGGTTCATGAAAAGAACACACATCCAATGACACTGGTGGATCCTTATGTGGTTTGTGAGAAGAACCCACATGCAATGACACTGGTGGATCTATATGTGGTTTGTGAAAAGAACAGACATGCAATCACACTAGGTGGATCCATGTGTGGTTCATGAGAAGAACACACATGCAATGACACTAGTGACATGTGGTTTGTGAAAATAACAGACATGCAATGACTCTAACTGTGGTTAATGAAAAGAGCAGACATGCAATACACTGGTGGATCCATGTGTGGTTTGTGAGAAGAACACACATCCAATGACACTGGTGGATCCTTATGTGGTTTGGGAAAAGAACAGACATGCAATGACTCTAGCTGTGGTTCATGAGAAGAACACACATGCAATGACACTGGTGTATCCTTATGTGGTTTGTGAGAAGAACACACATGCAATGACTCTAGATGTGGTTCATGAGAAGAACACACATCCAATGACACTGGTGGATCCATGTGTACACTGTGAGAGGAACACACATGCAATGACACTAGGTGTGGTTCATGAGAAGAACACACATGCAATGACACTAGTGTATCCTTATGTGGCTTTTGAGAAGAACAGACATGCAATGACTCTAGCTATGGTTCATGAGAAGAACACACATGCAATGACATTGGTGGATCCATGTGTGGTTTATGAGAGGAACATACATGCAATGACACTGGGTGTGGTTCATGAAAATAACACACATGCAATGACACTAGTGGATCCATATGTGGTTTGTGGAAAGAACACACATGTAATGACACTTGGTGGATCCATGTGTGGTTCATGAGAAGAACACACATGCAATGACATTGGTGGATCCATGTGTGGTCTGTGAGAAGAAAACACATCCAACGACACTCGGTGTGGTTCATGAAAAGAACACACATCCAATGACACTGGTGGATCCTTATGTGGTTTGTGAAAAAACACACATGCAATCACAGTGGGTGGATCCATATGTGGTTTATGAGAAGAACACATATGCAATGACACTGGTGATATGTGGTTTGTGAAAAGAACAGACATGCAATGACTCTAACTGTGGTTAATGAGAAGAGCAGACATGCAATGACTCTAGTGGATCCATGTGTGGTTTGTGAAAAGAACACACATCCAATGACTCTAGCTGTGGTTCATGAGAACAACACACATGCAATGACACCGGTGGATCCATGTGTAGTTTGTGAGAGGAACAGAGATGCAATGACACTGGGTGTGGTTCATGACAAGAAGACACATGCAATGACATTGGTGGATCCTTATGTGGTTTGTGAGAAGAACACACATGCAATGACTCTAGATGTGGTTCATGAGAAGAACACACATGCAATGACACTGGTGGATTCATGTGTGGTCTGTGAGAAGAACACACATGCAATGACACTAGGTGTGGTTCATGAAAAGAACACACATCTAATGATACTGGTGGATCCTTATGTGGTTTGTGAGAAGAACAGACATGCAATGACTCTAGATGTGGTTCATGAGAAGAACACACATGCAATGACACTGGTGGATCCACGTGTGGTTTATGAGAGGAAGAAACATGCAATGACACTGGGTGTGGTTAATGAAAAGAAGAGACATGCAATGACACTGGTGGATCCATATGTGGTTTGTGAAAAGAACAGACATGCAATCACACTGGTTGACTCTAGATGTGGTTCATGAGAAGAACACACATCCAATGACACTGGTGGATCCATGTGTACACTGTGAGAGGAACACACATGCAATGACACTGGGTGTGGTTCATGAGAAGAACACACATGCAATGACACTGGTGTATCCTTATGTGGTTTGTGAGAATAATAGACATGCAATGACTCTAGCTGCGGTTCATGAGGAGAACGCACATGCAATGACACTGGTGGATCCATGTGTGATTTATGAGAAGAATAGACATGCGATGACACTGGGTGTGGTTCATGAAAAGAACAGACATGCTATGACACTGTTGGATCCATATGTGGTTTGTGAAAAGAACAGACATGCAATCACTCTAGCTGTGGTTTGTGAGAATAACAGACATGCAATGACTAGCTGTGGTTCATGAGAAGAACACACATGCAATGACACTGGTGGATCTATGTGTGGTTTATGAGAACAACAGGCATGCAATGACAATGGGTGTGGTTCATGAGAAGAACACACATGCAATGACACTGGTGTATCCTTATGTGGTTTGTGAGAAGAACACACATGCAATGACTCTAGCTATGGTTAATGAAAAGAGCAGACATGCAATGACACTGGTGGATCCATGTGTGGTTGGTGAGAAGAACAGACATGCAATGACTCTAACTGTGGTTAATGAAAAGAGCAGACATGTAATGACACTGGTGGATCCATGTGTGGCTTGTGAGAAGAACACACATCCAATGACACTGGTGGATCATTATGTGGTTTGTGAGAAGAATAGACATGCAATGACTCTAGCTGTGGTTCATGAGAAGAACACACATGCAATGACACTGGTGTATCCTTATGTGGTTTGTGAGAAGAACACACATGCAATGACTCTAGATGTGGTTCATGAGAAGAACACACATCCAATGACACTGGTGGATCCATGTGTGGTTTGTGAGAAGAACACACATGCAATGACACTGGTTGTGGTTCATGAGAAGAACAGACATGCAATGACACCGGTGGATCCTTGTGTGGTTTGTGAGAACAAACATGCAATGACTCTAGATGTGGTTCATGAAAAGAACAGACATGTAATGACACTGTTGGATCCATGTGTGGTTTGTGAGAAGAACAGACATGCAATGACACTGGTGATATGTGGTTTGTGAAAAGAATACACATGCAGTGACACTAGGTGTGGTTCATGAAAAGAACACACATCCAATGACACTGATGGATCCTTATGTGGTTTGTGAGAAGAACCCACATGCAATGACACTGGTGGATCTATATGTGGTTTGTGAAAAGAACACATGCAATCACACTAGGTGGATCCATGTGTGGTTCATGAGAAGAACACACATGCAATGACACTAGTGACATGTGGTTTGTGAAAATAACAGACATGCAATGACTCCAACTGTGGTTAATGAAAAGAGCAGACATGCAATAACACTGGTGGATCCATGTGTGGTTTGTGAGAAGAACACACATCCAATGACACTGGTGGATCCTTATGTGGTTTAGGAAAAGAACAGACATGCAATGACTCTAGCTATGGTTCATGAGAAGAACACACATGCAATGACACTGGTGTATCCTTATGTGGTTTGTGAGAAGAACACACATGCAATGACTCTAGATGTGGTTCATGAGAAGAACACACATCCAATGACACTGGTGGATCCATGTGTGGTTTGTGAGAAGAACACACATGCAATGACACTGGTTGTGGTTCATGAGAAGAACAGACATGCAATGACACCGGTGGATCCTTGTGTGGTTTGTGAGAACAAACATGCAATGACTCTAGATGTGGTTCATGAAAATAACAGACATGTAATGACACTGTTGGATCCATGTGTGGTTTGTGAGCAGAACAGACATGCAATGACACTGGTGATATGTGGTTTGTGAAAAGAACACACATGTAGTGACACTAGGTGTGGTTCATGAAAAGAACACACATCCAATGACACTGGTGGATCCTTATGTGGTTTGTGAGAAGAACCCACATGCAATGACACTGGTGGATCTATATGTGGTTTGTGAAAAGAACAGACATGCAATCACACTAGGTGGATCCATGTGTGGTTCATGAGAAGAACACACATGCAATGACACTAGTGACATGTGGTTTGTGAAAATAACAGACATGCAATGACTCTAACTGTGGTTAATGAAAAGAGCAGACATGCAATAACACTGGTGGATCCATGTGTGGTTTGTGAGAAGAACACACATCCAATGACACTGGTGGATCCTTATGTGGTTTGGGAAAAGAACAGACATGCAATGACTCTAGCTGTGGTTCATGAGAAGAACACACATGCAATGACACTGGTGTATCCTTATGTGGTTTGTGAGAAGAACACACATGCAATGACTCTAGATGTGGTTCATGAGAAGAACACACATCCAATGACACTGGTGGATCCATGTGTACACTGTGAGAGGAACACACATGCAATGACACTGGGTGTGGTTCATGAGAAGAACACACATGCAATGACACTGGTGTATCCTTATGTGGTTTGTGAGAAGAACAGACATGCAATGGCTCTAGCTGTTGTTGATGAGAAGAACACACATGCAATGACATTGGTGGATCCATGTGTGGTTTTTGAGAGGAACATACATGCAATGACACTGGTGGATCCATGTGTGGTTTGTGACAAGAACACACATCCAATGACACTGGGTGTGGTTCATGAAAAGAACACACATCCAATGACATTGGTGGATCCTTATGTGGTTTGTGAGAAGAACACACATGCAATGACACTGGGTGTGGTTCATGAAAAGAATACACATCCAATGACACTGGTGTATCCTTATGTGGTTCATGAGAAGAACATACATGCAATGACTCTGGGTGTGGTTCATGAGAAGAACACACATGCAATGACACTGGTGGATCCATGTGTGGTCTGTGAGAAGAACACACATGCAATGGCACTGGGTGTGGTTCATGAAAAGAAAACACATGCAGTGACACCGGTGGATCCATGTGTGGTTTTTGAGAAGAACAGACATGCAATGAATCTAGGTAATCCATATGTGGTTTATGAGAAGAACACACATGCAATAAACTCTAGTGGATCTATCTTGGCATAATTTGATGTATGCCACGATGTATTTCATTGTACAAGACACTCACTTTCGATTTTTATACTACTTAGTTTTGCCCTTGGTTTTTTGATACTACTTAATTTTGCCCTTGGTTTTTTGATACTACTCAGTTTTGCCCTTGGTTCCCCCTCTCTCTTTCGTAGAAGCCCAAACCTGTGCTCACTCTGTCTGCTATGCCCTGCTTGGTTATCACAGTTGTCACGCGGATCGTGCGCACCAAATGTTGATCCTATGTGATCCAACGATGATTGTTGCACACGTCGTGCCCTTCGCGGTACAGCGCGAGACAGCACAGACGTCTCCCTCTACAAGAAGGAACGCGATGCCGTCCATGTTAAAATTCGTCGAGTGGTCATGTCACATTTAATATAGTATGCAAAGGCTACTACTGCTACTACAACACATGCACAGGGCAACGGGGTCATCGAGTGCACGGTTGTCGACGGGACGCTGCAATTTATTGCCAATTGATTTTAATAAGACATATCCCATTTTTATGCAACGCTCTCAATCTCACTTCCAACTGGGCCCTACCGCAAGTAACTTCCATGAGTCAAGGGCCCCCCTCGAGTAGATCTAACATTGCTAGAAATTGGTTCTGTGCCACTTGCATGTGGTGGAATCGAGGTCTGCCATGAGAATGTTTTCAATGCAGCTCTAAAGTGGAGATCGTGGCTATTTCAAAAAAAAGGGAACCCAAAAAAAGAGAGGTGGAGATCGTGGTAGCCCCCTGCCCCCGCCCATCACACGTGTCCACTCGAGGACTACGAACGGTCCGGTGTTTATAAACCCGCTCGACCTTCTTCTTCCATGTGCTCGTGTCATTTTCCCCCAGTCTGTCTAGTCCCAAGACCCTAATCTGGACCTACCGTGCGCGCTGAAGCTCCCTCGCTTGCAATACCTCCTTCCCTAGGTGCGCCATGAAGCATATGCATGGAGACGAGCCGGAGGTGAAGCCAGTTGAAGGCACATCATCAGATGGCTCGGTCATCGCCAAGCAGGCGGAGGCGTCTTCTCCGGGCATGAACGCCGCTTGTCGCCGTGCCATCGAGGGTGCGAGCTCATCCGTCCAGCCAGTAGCCGTTGCTGCCGAGCAACAGGGGGCCGAAAACGTCATGGCCGATAACGTCGTGGTGCCAGCGGCAGATCTGGATGGGGGGCAGGCGGCAGGCGGAGGCAATCTGTTGCTCTACATCAACGACCCCATCGCCGTACAAGAAATCTTTGACGCAATCATGGAGAATGACGAGTTCGAGGAGGAGGTCCCTGATGAGGAGTCCGAGGTACTACATTGTTAGCTTCTGTAGTCGCAGCCGCAGATTTCACTATTCATACACAGGATTTGCTCAATCCTGTACATATTCTTTTGCTCTTGAAGTAGGGTAGTATATATATGGTTCGATCGGTCGATTGATGCATCTGCCATCCAGTCACAAAATCCCAATCCGTCTAGTCACAAAACCCTAATCTGCTCATCTGCCATCTAGTTGAGTTTGCTAGTTGAGTGTTGATTTCGATACACAACATGCCTATAACATTACATTTCTATTCCTTACTGAGCCTAATGATTCAATTTTGCCCCAAAATAGTGCAAGGGAATTTGATGGTGTCGTTTTCTTAGGGATGGTTAGTGAACCCGAGGCAGCAATGCACATAAACAATATGTTGTGCTGTTGGTATTTTGGTTCTCCGACCCCATCGCTGAAAAAATGAGGCCCTAATTTTTTTATCATATGGAACCTATATATATTATCTTTGTATTGTTTCTGATCTATGAATGCATTGTATGATGCATATGTATATCCCTGAATATTGTTTTGTACGATTACATTTCAATTTCTTATTGTGGCCAATGATTCAAATTTGCCCCAAAGAGAGGCAAACACATTGGTGTCAGATTTTTTCAGGGATGAGTTAGCGAACCTGAGGCCATGTACAAGATCAATATAAGCTGTGCAATTGTTACTTCGATCGCTTACACCATCTCTGTAGAAACTTATGAGGCCACAATCTTTATTCTACATTCATAGAACTATGATATTTGAATTATCTATTCCATGCATTCATAGTGTATAAGAATTACATTTTAGTTTGTCACCGAGGCCGATGATTGAAATTTGCCCCAAAAGAGTTCAAGGGGAGACACGTATGATGGTGTCGTGTTTTAGGGATGGGTTGGTGAACCTGAGGCAGCAATGCACACAAACAATATAGGTTATGTTGTTGGTACTTTGGTTCTCCAAATCCATATCCGAAACAAATTATGAGGCCCTTGATTTATTCTCATATGGAACTACATATGTGATCCTTGATTTGTTTTTGATCTTTTAATGATTGGTATGATGCATATGTATATGAATGGTTTTGATCATAAGTATTTTAACATGTACCTGAAGATTAATTGTTTGGTTTTTTATTTATAATTACAATATTTAGGCTTGTTTTTGTACCTGACTATGTATATCCCTGAATATTGTTTTGTACGATTACATTTCAATTTCTTATTATGGTCAATGATTCAAATTTGCCCCAATGAGAGGCAGACACATTGGTGTCAGATTTTTTCAGGGATGAGTTAGCGAACCTGGGGCCATGTACAAGATCAATATAAGCTGTGCAATTGTTACTTGGTTCGCTTACTCCATCCCTGTAGAAACTTATGAGGCTGCAATCTTTATTCTACATTCATAGAACTATGATATTTAATTGTCTATTCCATGCATTCATAGTGTATAAGAATTATATTTTAGTTTGTCACCGAGGCGGATGATTGAAATTTGCCCCAAAAGAGTTCAAGGGGAGACACGTATGATGGTGTCGTGTTTTAGGGATGGGTTGGTGAACCTGAGGCAGCAATGCACACAAACAATATAGGTTGTGCTGTTGGTACTTTGGTTCGCCAACTCCATCTCTAAAATAAATTATGAGGCCCTAGATTTATTCTCATATGGAACTACATATATGATCCTTGAATTGTTTCTGATCTTTTAATGATTGGTATGATGCATATGTATATGAATGGTTTTGATCATAAGTATTTTTAACATGTACCTGAATATTAGTTGTTTGGTTTTTTATTTATAATTACAATATTTAGGCTTGTTTTTGTACCTAACTATGTATATCCCTGAATAATTTTTTGTACGATTACATTTCAATTTCTTATTGTGGCCAATGATTCAAATTTGTCCCAAAAGAGAGGCAGACACATTGGTGTCAGATTTTTTCAGGGATGAGTTAGTGAACCTAGGGCGATGTACAAGAACAATATAGGTTGTGCAATTGTTACTTGGTTCACCTACTCCATCCATGAAGAAACTTATGAGGTCGCGATCTGTATAATACATACACTCTGATGCAATTATTTGTCATTGTGTTGAGATGAAATGATATATGAACTGATCAAACTATTACTGAGATGCTTTATCTTTGATATCCACGGATATATTGTCTTACATATACATGTTTTCAATTCTTGAGTTGTAATACAATTCAATCATATGTATGAGTTCTAAGTTATGTTCTTAAAAATCAACAGGAGGATGATGATGAAGTGGACGATAGCAAGGTATCTAGGGACAACAAGAGCCGCTGCGTGCTGAGGCGGTTACGGTGTGGGCTAATCCGTTTCCACCGTAGGAGGAGACTGTTTTGCCCATTCTGTGGCAGAGCAATCAACATGGACCTCGACAGCATGATCTAGCACGCGGTGGGCGTTGGCAGAGGTGGAGGCAGAAGCCATAGGCCGATTACCTTGGCGCGGCATGCAGCCTTCGGCAAATTCCTCCGGGAGTATGTCAGGACTGGCCTGTATCCCATCAACTAGGCTGTCGCTGCCTCCTGCTGATATGCCCCTGCCCTGCTAGGTGTCTCCGTGTCCCAGCCTCCTGCTACCGCCCTCCTTTTATTTTGTTTTAGTTAATTATTACCTGTGTGTGACATGTAAGACAATATATCCGTGGTGTCTCTGGTGAACCTTCTATATTAATCTACTCCTTTATATGGAGTGCCTTAAAATTTACAGTGTTCAATTATATTACTGATCATGCTCATGCACACTACAAAATATTTCTAGTGCTCGATTATATTATAATTATCAAGGAATACATCAACAAGTTAAATTGGTCGAAATTTTGTATTGAAGTAACTAAATGATCTCACATCGGCGATGGACATTGGTAGAAGCCGAAGGCATCAGCCGAAGACCTTGGAGCGACACGCAGTCTTCCGCAAATTTCTTGCAGGTTCAACAACAGGTTGCCGCCGCCCAGCTCTGAATTCGCTTACAGGTACAACATGACAAAACTTGAGATACCACAGAGACGTCGACAAAGGTGGCAGAATTGGTGCGGGTGCAACCACGGCGACGGCGAGCTCGTATTCTAGAGGAGGAAAACAGAACCGAGCATGGTCGACACGGTGACAGATCTCACCGGGAACCAATTCTCGTCCTTGCACCGTGCCATGGGTGCGTCCATGGTGAGGGCGAGCTCCGACTCGGGATGGGGAGGAGAGCGGGGCCGAGCAGGTTCTTCACGTCCCAGCTCTGCGCCATGGCCGCGACCACAGATTGCAGCTCCGGGGAAGAAGAAGACGCATAATGGATGCAGGCACCTACGTTGCAAGCCTACAGGGAGGAGAGCTGGGCCGAGCAGGTTCGTCCACGTCCTAGCTCCGCACCATGGCTGCAACGCCCCACAGATTGCCACTCCGAGGAAGAAGAAGATGCGTAATGGATGCAGGCGTCAACGCTGCAAGCCTAATTGACACCTAAGCGACATGGGCGACATAACGGCGAGAACTAACAAGGGGGCCCAACTTGACGGCCGTTAGCCTGATATTTTTTATTAAAACATAAAGTTGAATTCGTGCCGAAAAAGACCCTTTGAGTATTTGGCACACCAACTGTAGTCATCGCGGATGATTTCAGGGAACTTGGGTACCGCGTTGCCTAGGCGCCCCAACTTTCAGGCTGCAAAATGATATTCTCTGCATAGAGGAATACATATCAAGACCAGGATTTGCCAATCCATGTAACGGATAGATATATATGTGGCCATCTCGGTGGCGTTGCATTAACAAAGCTTGCAAGCGTGTGACTGGGTCATGAAATGCAATGACACAGAACAAGAAAACAAGTTCATCGGTAACGAGATCAAACGAAGGTATGGAGATACCAGAGATCAAATCTCGGGTGAACTAGGTATCAAGTGGCAAAGGGAATGGGAAACGACATTTACGGTTCAAACGACATTATCATCGTGGAATGCACAGGGGTCATTATGGGCATCCCGGTCCCGCTATTGATCATTGATGGAGATCATGTCTGTGCCATTTCCGAGCCATGGGGAAATATACTTAAGGGTATGATGAGCTAGATATCCTCTATAAGTTGGAATCACCATATGAAAGAGAAAAGGAAACTGGAAAAGTTCCATGAGAGAACCAGAATCATTCCGGAAAAGTTCCAAAGTCATTCGGAGGAAATCAAAAGGGAACCGAAAGGTGTTTTGGGTCAAATCGGATTTTATAATATGTATTTACATATTAATTAATGTAATTAATATTAAATATAATATTAAAATCTAATTTGAAGGGGTATTCCACTAATGGGCCAAACTTCCTAGGGGAAAAGGGCCCATGAGGGAAAACCATGAGAGGGAAGGGACAAGGCCTAGCCGCCTCAAGGGGGCCCACCCGGCCAGCCTAGGGCTATGCGCGGGGTGGGGCCCACCCCTGGCCGGCCGGCCCATGTAGCCCTAGGGTCCATGGTGCCTCCCCCCTCTCTCCCTTGTTTAGTCCCACATGGGAAACCCAAAGGGGAGGGCACACCCCCTCCGCCTATATAAAGGGGTGCCCATGGGTGGGATGAGACACACAATTTGAGATGTTGTATAAAGCATTTTCCTTAGAGAATTCCTCCCTCTCTCTCTACATAGTTGTCTCCACACGTTGGCACGGTCCCAAGAAAGGACTGTCAAGAAGAGATGACGCTTTTGTAGACGCACAGCCGTTCTTGCAGGATTCCAAGCCGAGATCTACTTCACTTTGGCAGATCAAGGAGTCGGAGGTCGTCATCGTACA
Source organism: Avena insularis (assembly GCA_023614405.1). Taxonomy (NCBI): domain Eukaryota; kingdom Viridiplantae; phylum Streptophyta; class Magnoliopsida; order Poales; family Poaceae; genus Avena; species Avena insularis. The sequence continues at coordinate 207,935,517 of CM042694.1, forward strand.
CCGTATGTGTACGAAACCATGAGGGACCACACTTGGGGCACCTTGGATGTCGTGAGCCGAAGCTGCTACACAATGAAGATGGAGCAAGGGGTGACCTGTTAATACGTCCAAAACGTATCTACTTTCTCGAACACTTTTGCTATTATTTCTTCTCTAATTTGTGTGATTTGGATACAACTAATGCGGACTAACGCTGTTTTTAGCAGAATTTCTTTGGTGTCTCGTTTTTGTGCAGGAATTCAACTTTCAGGAAAAATCTCGGAAAATCTCGCAAAATCCTATTTTGCCAGATGACTCACGGAGCCAGAAGATGAGACGAAGAAGAGCCACAAGGGGCCCACACCACCTGGCCGCGCGGGCCAGGCCAGGCTGCGCCAGGGGGTGGTGTGGCCGCCTCGGACTCCGCCTCGACCTCTCCTTTCGCATATAAAAGCCCTCTGACCTAAAACATACAGGGGGTTCAATGTTTTTCCAGATAGAGTTCTGCTGCGTTGCCACCACCAGAAACCGCGATTCAGAACCAGAAACTCCGTTTTGGTACCCTGCCGGGACGGGGAATTGGAGGATATCATCACCATCATCATCACCATCGCTTCTCCATCGACCATCCATGATTCCCCCATCCATGAGTGAGTAATCCCCCACTGTAGGCTATGGGGATGGTAGGGATTAGATGAGATCGTTCATGTAATGGCATCAGATTGTTAGGGCATGGTGCCTAGTATCTACTATTTGTGCTTTTTGACTTTGTCGCAACTTGTTATGCTTAATGCTTGTCACTAGGGCCTGAGTGCCATGATTTCAGATCTAAACATGTTATTGATTCATGAGGATATTATTGTTTATGATCTTACCTGCAAGTTGTATACACATATTGTTGTCCGGAACCAAAGGCCCCAAAGTGACAAGAATCGGGATAACCGGAGGGGATGGCTGTGATATGAGGATCACGTGTGTTCATGGAGTGTTAGTGCTTTGCTCCGGTGCTCTATTAAAAGGAGAACCTTAATTGCCAGTAGATTCCCTAGAGGCCCCGCTACAACGGGCTGGCAGGACAAAAGATGTTCTGCAAGTTCTCATTACGAGCACATGACTATATATGGAACACATGCCTATGATTATTTAGTACTTGGATGCTTTACCTTATTTATCTGCAAATGCCCTATATCTTGATTGTTACATGAATTGTCTTGTCCATGCAACGCCCGTCCATCCACCCCCTATGCCTACCATGCTTTAATCCTACCGTTTACCGCAATTGTTACTACTGTCTTTACTTTTACTACTGCTTTTTTACTTTGCTATTGCTACTGCAAAACTGTTGCTACTGGTAAACTACTGCGAGCAAGATTGTTTCCAGGTGCATCTGAATTGACAACTCAGTTATTAAGGCTTATAAATTTTCTTTGGATCCCCTTGTGTCGGATCAATAAATTGGGTTTTACTTCCCTCGAAGACTATTGTGATCCCCTATACTTGTGGGTCATCAAGACTATTTTCTAGCATCGTTGCCGGGGAGCATAGATTTATTTATCAAGTTCACTTGGAATCATTATTGTTCGCTACTATCTATTCATCATGGGTAAATCTCGTAATGGAAAGGTTCATATATTACCATCCACTACAAGGAGAGGTACAGTTCTGAACACCTCTGTTGCTCTTGATTCACCATCTGTGATGAGTAAGCTCCTTACACCACCACCACATACACATGCTACACATATTGCTACTTCTGCTGAATCTGAAACTTCTGATACTTATGATGCTGCTTCTACTATGCTTGATAATAGGGGTTCATTTGGTCCTTTCCTAGATGCTATGATTGCTAGAACTATAGCTAGAAATACTGAAACTCCTAATGAAGACACTACTACACCTGTCAGTTCACCTGAGTCTATAGAGAGCTATGATATTGAAGACGGATATATAGAAATGACTGATGAATTTATTAAAGAATGTCACAATACTCATGGTAAAAGTGCTATTAAGAGTCTCCTTGAGAGGCGTACTATAAAACCCACATTATCTCCTAAAGATAAGTTTGCTACATCTCCCATAAACATTAAAGATAAGGATTATGATTGCCCCCTTGATTTATCTTACATAACCATTGTTGAGAAAGAACCTTTTTGTGGGACTAAGAATGAAAGTGTTGTAGCACATATGATTGAGCTTTCTACCATGAGTGTCCTATTTTCTGATGATATTAAGATGCACACCTACTTTGTTGCTAAAATTTTCCCTTTTTCACTGAAAGGAGAAGCTAAGGCTTGGTTTAATAATTTACCTCCTGGATCTATTGATAGCCTTGATTAGTACTTTCTTTCAGAACTATTTCCCTCCTAGTGCTAGATATGCCATTTTGCAGGAACTTTTTGATTTTAAATAGGGAGAAAAGGAGATATTGCCTGAATCATGGGCAAGGTTTTGTGCTTTGATTCATGCACAACCCGATGTCCATTACCTAAAAATGAGCTTCTTGATATATATATTACAATGGACTAACTGAAGAATCTAGGACATACTTGGATAGCTGTGCTGATTGTGTTTTCAGGAAGAGAACTCCCAAAGAAGCTGAGGAATTAATGGCTAAAATAAGCAAGAATTATGATGACTTGAATTCACTTGAGTCAACTACACCTAAGTCAACTACACCTGAGTTAGCTGTGCTTGAGCCAACACCAACATCAAAGAAGAGGGGAGTGATTGAACTAAATGATGAAGTGATGAAGGAAGCTAAGAAATGTCTTAAGGAGAAGGGTTTTAAAGCTGAAGACGTGAAGAATTTACCTCCTATAGAAGAATTATGTAAGCCAATCTCCCACTCATCCACTATTGAGGTACACTCTCTCCAACATTTTGATGAAGGTGATATTCCTTATTCTAAACCTCCTAATCAATGCTTAGAAGAATTTGATATTTTTATTGTTAAGCAAGATAATTTTAATAAAACATTATAGAATCATTTGATGGAAAACTCTAGAGCTATTATTGAGTTAAGGGATATTGTGGAAAGAACCTCTAATGATGTTAAAATGCTTTTTAAACATTTCTAAATGGTTCAAACTCAAATTGATCAGCTTATTAAAGTACAAAAAGACTTGTTATTCAATGCTGCTAAAGAAAAACATGCTTATGAAATTAGAACTAGAAGTGGTGCTGCCACTCAAGATCCTCTATATCCTGAAGGGCATCCTAAAAGAATCAAGCAAGATTCTCAACAAATTGAAAATAGTGGTACCTCCCCTAAGAGAAAGAAAAAGAAACAGTTGTAGAATCTTCTGAACCTGCTAAAGATCCTAATAGTATATCTGTCTCTGATGCTGAAACTGAAAGTGGTAATGAGGAAAATGATGCTCCTGATAAATAAAAAGTTGAAGAAGAACCTGAAAGGAACACTAAAAATGCTAAGTACACTAAGGAAGATTTTGTTGCTAATAAACATGGTAGTGAAAGAGAACCCTGGGTTCAAAAACCAATGCCTTTTCCTGATAAGAAACACAAGTCAAAGGAAGACGAACACTATAATAAGTTTTGTGAGTGGATGAAACCTTTATTTTTGCAAATTCCTTTAACTGATGCTATTAAATTACCTCCTTATTCAAATTATATGAAGGATATTGTCTCTAATTGACATGGGTATACCCTACAGGTACTCGATCTTGGTATATACGGTCTGAATATGTACAGGCCCACGGTGTCGCCAAGGCCCAAACGAAGGATTCGAGTAATCTGCGGACTCTCGATTGCTTGAAGAACAAGAAGAAGCTAAAGATAGAAAGTTCAAAGGGGAAAACCCTAACCTCTAACCGACTCGACCTGCTACCCGAGACCCAGCCTATCTATATAAAGGCTAGGAGGGGGCGGCCAGGAGGACACACGCAACCCTAATTTCCATCACCCTCGCCAAATTGCATCTACGCACCATTGTAACCTTCGGTTCCTTCGATAATTCCATGAGCAGACAAGCAGGAGTAGGGACCTCTACGAGGCCTGAACCTGGGTAAATCTTTGTCCCCTGTGTGCTTGTCTGTTAGCCGATAGATGTCTCCAGCGCTCCCTCCTTCTCCAAAACCCAAGTCCATAACAATGGGCATTGAAGAGTTAAACCCTCGTCAATTGGCGCCGTCTGTGGGAATAGGGAGTGCTGATGTTGCGGCTTCTTCGGCCCCATCAACTGCGATCTACAACTCCGCAACAGTGGAGATTCGCCAGCTCTTCAGCGCGTTCGACTTCATCGTCCACATGCCAGCCACTTGCCCGGCCTTCGAGTCCGTGGGCGACGGAATCAGCCTGGCGATCGGGAGCTTCCGCTTCCAAGTTGGTCAGATGGGCACGCTTCACATGCCTGATCAGCCGACAGCACCGGCGATTGCCCAAGCATCATGGTTCCCCCCATCAATCGGCACCCTCAGCAAGCTCAACGCCTCGACAACAGTCGAGAAAACGGTCAGCGACAGCAGTCGCGACTCCGATCTGAGCGATCTGGCCACTGAAGATGGAACCTACGGTTCTCAATCTGAGAGTTGTGGAAGCAGCAGCTTCCCAAATCACTTCATGTGCGCCGTCATCAACGCAGGCGACACCTCTGCCAACCGCGACAACAGCGGCAATCGCGGCAATGGAACTAACCCGCCTAATGGCGGCAACAGTGGCAATGGCAGCAACAGTGGCAACGGTGGCAACCGCGTCCCCGTTGACAACGGAGGGGCAGTCAAACCTCCAACCATAGTAAATGAGCAAACCGGCGAACGCGTCGTAATCAAGCTCAACGAGCAAGAATGGGCTTGCTGCCGCGAGGCCCTGTGAGGCACCCCTCTACCCTTTAGATCCCCGCAGGAGCTGCTGATGGGCTATCACTAGATCCTAAAGGAAGAATTCAAGCGCCAAGTACAAACAATCGCGCAACTCGAGGCGCACAAAAAGGCGGCAGACGAGTCGAGCCTTCGTCATGCTGGACTCTCCTCCTACGGAGGATCCTCCTCAAAGGGCAACGAGCACCTCACCAAGAAGAGGCAGTCTCGGATGGCCCATCTCACCGAGCAGGAACGCATAGAGGCCGCAAAGGTCCTCGACTTCGGCTCTATGACAGTCGACACCAGGGGCAACATGGTCCCCAAGACGCCATAGGCTGCGGTGACAGCGGCCACCATGTACCTCCTGAACAACCAACCACTAGCTGGAGACCCCCGAGCCGCCATGCACCAATATATGATCGCGGGCTTGGGATTAATCGAGGCCGCCCTCAACAAGGAGCCGACACCAGAACCAAAGAAGGGCAAAGCGCTAGCAAAGCGTTACTCCTCGCCCTCATCCAGCGATGATAGTCACGACTTGTCTCGATGTCGCCGCTCACGACGACACGACCACGACTACAACGATGTGACGACACGCAGCACAAGATCGACAAATCAAGGGCATGACGTGCTCGGTCGACTGACTCAGAGGAGGAGGACGTGGAGCTCTGCGGCGCCAGATGCTTCAGCAGATCCATTAGGCAGAAGCGAATGCCTAAAGGGTTTAAACTCCCGTCGGAGAACCCGAAGTTTGACGGCCTACAGGACCCCAAGATCTGGCTGGAAGACCACATCTCCTCCGTCAGACTCCATGAAGGCAGTCGAAGCACTGCCATGCAATGCTTGCAGCTACAACTGCAGGGCGCCGCCCGAGCATGGCTCAACAACCTCCCACGCGGATCCATTCGCAGTTGGGATGAGCTGGTTTACAGCTTTGTGCGCAACTTCAAGGGTACGTACAAGCGGCCCGCATCAATCGAAGAGCTGAGATGCTGCCAGCAAAGATCTGGTGAATCGCTGCGCTCTTACATCCAAAGGTGGTCCATCATCAAGAACTCCACAGAAAACATCTCGGAGGATCGCGCGATTGACGCATTCAACGGTGGCGTCCGCCGCTTAGAAGTCAGAGAGGAGCTGGGCCGCTCAAAGCCCCAGACCATCGACCACCTGATGGAGATCGTGAATCGGTGGGCCGATGGAGAAGATTCAGTGAAGAATCGCGTTCACTCCGACGAGGAGGCGGAGCTCGAACACAGAGGCGATCACTGAGGCAAGTGTCGCATGCGCATTTACGATGACCGCGACGACGTCAACATGGTCGCGGCTGGCTACGCCAAAAGACGCGACGACAACCGCAACAGTGGATACCGTAGCGGCAGATACCGCGACTCCGAGAAAACCACGCAAGTGTGGCAACACCGCACTCGCGACGAGGAACCCGCGAGCTCCATTGAGGACAAACTGTCCAGGCCATGTACGGTGCACTTCTACATTGACAAGCATGATGGCAAGAAGAATTCCAGCCACCTCCTCAAGGATTGCCGCGAGTTCCTCAAGCTACATGGGGGACTAGTTCGGATGAACCGCAATGTAGTCGAAAGAGGCTACGGAGCCGATCCAGGCGCCGTGGCACATGGTGCTCCGCCACCTCCACCTGGGCCACCCCCGAATGCAGCCGCACCGGACCAACACCATGGAGGCGAACCGTACCCACAAGCCATGGGCACCATGATGATCCAAAAGGGACGCCCCTCCAATAGGGTGTAGAAGGCCATCACTCGCCAAGTCAACTTGGCCACACACTCGCCACCATCCACCACTGAGTACCTCGGTGGAAGCGAGTCCTGCATCACCTTCTACAAACGTGACCATCCGCCTCAGGTACCCCATCCAGGCCATTGCCCCCTCGTACTCGAGGCGCAAATCGGAGGCTTCGACATGAGCCGCGTCTTAAGATTTTTCTTTTCTTTTTTCAGGAATATGGACAATCAGAAGCAAACCCAAACCACTCGAAACATGATTCGACTATGGACATGGGTTACTCCCATAGGGAGCACTGGAAAAAAATTCGACTGAAACAAGCAAGCAAAAGACGGTGATGCATAAATGATTCTTTAGTCTCACTGAGTCTTGACTCAACCAGGCACTCGGGGGCTACTCCCATAGGGAGCGCTGGTCGCGCACCCTATGATTATTTATGCAAAAACTGTGTGTCGATAACATCCACACTCGAAACTCATGGCGACACCGCCTCATAATTTTTCCCTACAAAGAGATCGCGTCTGCTGGGTCACCCGAATCGTCTCCGCGATGATAAAATTCGGATGCCGCGCTTACAGCGTGAAGGTAAGACCTGAACAAGGCCTGTCAACGCATTAGCTGCGCACTACCAGAAACATATCCGTGCCTGCAGGTACGATGAATATGCCTTGACGGACGCGTCGAGTGCTCACACCCATATAACTGGAATTCGACTCCTATAAGACCTCCACGGCCTGAGTCGAATTACACCAGCACTTTTCCGGATTCGAGTCTGGGGACTCGAGTTCGAGTAGATTGCGTTGTTTCACCCTAAGGTGGTTAACTGATACCGATACTTCGGTTATATCAGGCACGTATATCAACAATCCCTATGACACAATTAAAAGCAGTCGAAATATATACTCATTCAGGCACTCGAAAGACTTCAAAAGTCCCAGTCGAATCTGCGATTCCCCTGGACACTTGGGGGCTACTGACATGGGTATACCCTACAGGTACTCGAGCTTCGTATATACGGTCTGAATATGTACAGGCCCACGGTGTCGCCAAGGCCCAAATGAAGGATTCGAGTAATCTGAGGACTCTCGATTGCTTGAAGAACAAGAAGAAGCTAAAGATAGAAAGTTCAAAGGGGAAAACCCTAACCTGTAACCGACTCGACCTGCTACCCGAGACCCAGCCTATCTATATAAAGGCTAGGAGGGGGCTGCGAGGAGGACACACGCAACCCTAATCTTTGTCCCCTGTGTGCTTGTCTGTTAGCCGATAGATGTCTCCAGCGCTCCCTCCTTCTCCAAAACCCAAGTCCATAACAATGGGCATTGATGAGTTAAACCCTCGTCACTAATAAAAGTCCCTAATGAGGAAATTTCTACTTTGCTTGCTAATTATTCATTTAATGGTAAGGTTCCAAAGAAACTTTGATACCCAAGGATTCCAACTATTCCTTGTTCTATTAAAAATAATTATGTTAGAACTGCTTTGTGTGATTTGGGAGCAGGAGTTAGTGTTATGCCTTTTTGTCTCTACAAGAGACTTCAATTGGAGAAATTAATACCAACTGATATATCTTTGCAAATGGCTGATAAATCTACTACTATTCATGTTGGTATATGTGAGGATGTTCCTGTTCAAGTGGCTCATAATTGCTTGATATTAACTGACTTTGCTGTGCTTGAAATGCCTGAAGATGATAATATGTCTATTATTCTTGGGGGACCTTTTCTTAATACTGCAGGTGCTGTCATTAATTGTAATCAAGGAAAGGTAACTTTTAATGTTAATGACAAGGAACATACTGTCTATTTCCCCAAGAATATTGATAAGACTTCTGGCTTAAATTCAATTGAAAATGTTGAGGGCATCCAAGTTGGAGAAATATATTGTCCCATACCAAGAGAAAAATATGAAACTATTATGATTGGGCCTATTGCTATCAAGGTTGAGGTAACATAATCATTTAGTGAATTGCAAGGTTTTGCTTCATATAATATTGTTTTGGTAACAAGGCCTAATCAACCTTCTTAACAAAAGGATTTTAATAAACAAAACAATGTTTTCACCATGATTATCTTTGCTTACTTTTAGTTTATCCATTTTAATTTTTTGCTTTCACTTAGTTTACTTTTCTACTTTGTTAGTTGCTTGCATATTAGAGTGTTTTAGAACTTCTGAAGTTTTAGTTTTGTTTTGTTATTTGATGTCTACGTACTTCTATTCTTGTAGACAGTTGTTGGGCCTCCAAGTGCAGAGGTTTGTAGAACAGCAGCAAGTTTTCCCTTAAGTGGACCACCCAAGGTTTATCGAACTCAGGGAGGAAGTAGTCAAAGGTATCCCCTCTCAAGCAACCCTGCAATCAAGATACAAGAAGTCTCTTGTGTCCCCAACACACCCAATACACTTGCCAGGTGTATAGGTGCACTAGTTCGGCGAAGAGATAGTGAAATACAAGTGGTATAGATAATTATAAGTGGCAACGGTGCCAGAAAATAGGTTCCTGGCGTGTGGTTGACGTGGGAAAAGACTAAAGGCAAACTGAAATAAATAAGTAAGCAAGCAAACATGTAACAGATCTAATTGCAAACTGTGTATCAATGCTTAGAAACAAGGCCTAGGGATCATACTTTCACTAGTGAACACTCTCATATAAATGTATTCTCTTTATGATACTACTCTTAACTACTCTCCGGTTGGACACTCTAATCCATGGTAGGGCTATAACAGCACACCTCAAAGTAAGTCTTTGATACGTCCAAAACGTATCTACTTTCCCGAACACTTTTGCTATTGTTTCTCCTCTATACTTGTGTGATTTGGATACAACTAACGCGGACTGACGCTGTTTTCAGCAGAATTGCCTTGGTGTCTACTTTTTGTGCAGAAAACCAACTATCAGGAAAAATCCGGGAAAATAAGCCAAAAATCCTATTTCACCTGAAGACTCCAGGAGCCAGAATACGAGACAGAGAAGAACCAGGGGGTGGCCACACCACCTGCTGGCGCGGGCCAGACTAGGCCGCGCCAGAGGGTGGTGTGGGCCCCCCAGGCACCCCCTCGGTCTCCCTCTTTGCCTATAAGGAGCCTTCTAACCTAAAAACTTCAGGGGGTTCGACGTTTTTCCAGAAGCGCCACCACCAGATTCCACGAAACAGCACCAGAAACTCCGTTCTGGCACCCTGCCAGGACGGGGAATTGGAGGAGATCATCGCCATCATCATCACCATCGCTTCTCCATCAACCATCCATGTTTCCCCCATCTATGAGTGAGTAATCCCCCGCTATAGGCTATGGGGATGGTACAGATTGGATGAGATCGTTCATGTAATGGCATCAGATTGTTAGGGCATGGTGCCTAGTATCTACTATTAGTGCTTTATGACTTTGTTGCGACTTGTTGTGCTTAATGCTTGTCATTAGGGCCCGAGTGCCATGATTTCAGATCTGAACATGTTATTGATTCATTATGATAGTATAGTTTCTGGTCTTATCTGCAAGTTGTATACACACGTTGTTGTCCGGAACCAATGGCCCCGAAGTGACAGAAATCGGGATAACCAGAGGGAATGGCTTTGATGTGAGGATCACATGTTTTCATGGAGTGTTAATGCTTTGCTCCGGTGCTATATTAAAAGGAGCACCTTAATTGCCAGTAGTTCCCTTGAGGCCTCGCTGCAAACGGGCTGGCAGGACAAAAGATGTTGTGCAAGTTCTCATTGCGAGCACGTATGACTATATATGGAACACATGCCTAGGATTATCTAGTACTTGGATGCTTTATCTTATTTATCTACAATTGCCCTATGTTCTGTTTGCTATGTGAATTGTCTTGTCCATGCAACGCCCGTCCATCCATCCCTATGCCTACCACACTCGAATCCTACTGTTTAATGTTATCGTTACTACTGTCTTTACTTTACTATTACTGCTACTTTACTATTCCTACTACAAAACTGTTGCTACTGATAAACTGCGGTGAGCAAGATTGTTTCCAGGTGCAGCTGAATTGACAACTCAGTTGTTTAGGCTTATAAATATTCTTTGGCTCCCCTTGTGTCGAATCAATAAATTGGGTTTCACTTCCCTCAAAAATACTGCGATACACCCCCTATACTTGTGGGTCATCAAGACTATTTTCTGGCGCCGTTGCCGGGGAGCATAGCTTTATTTATCAAGTTCACTTGGATTCTCTATTGTTCGCTGCTATCCATCCATCATGGGTAAGTCTCGTGATGGCAAGGTTCCTATTTTACCATCCACTACAAGAAGAGGTACGGTTCTGAACACCTCTGTTGCTGTTGATTCACCGTCTGTTATGAGTTTGTTCCTTACACCACCACATACAGATGCTACACACACTGCTACTACTGCTGAATCTGAAACTTCTGATGCTGCTTCTACTGTGCTTGATAAGAGTGGTTCATTAGGTCCTTTCCTAGATGCTACGATTGTTAGAACTATAGCTGGAAATACCGAAACTCCTAATGAAGACACTACCACACCTGTTAGTTCACCTGAGTCTAGTGAAAGTTATGATATTGAAGATGGTTATGTTGAGATGACCGATGAATTTATTAAAGAATGTAAAAACACCCATGATAGGAGCGCTGCTAAGAGTCTCCTTGAGAGGCGTACTATTAGACCCAAATTGTCTCCTATTGCTAAGTTTGCTGCTTCTCCCATAAACATTATAGATGAAGATTATGATTTCTCTCTCGATCTATCTTACATAGCTATTATCGAGAAAGAACCTTTTTATGGGACTAAGAATGAAATTGTGGTAGCACATATGAATGAACTTTCTACCATGAGTGGCTTGTTTTCTGATGATATTAAGATGCGTACTTACTTTATTGCCAATATTTTACCCTTTTCACTGAAAGGAGAAGCTAAAACTTGGTTTAGTAATTTACCTCCTGGATCTATTGATAGCCCTGAGTGCTTGATTAGTACTTTCCTACAGAAATATTTTCCTCCTAGTGACATGCTATTTTGCAGGAACTTTTTGATTTTAAACAGGGAGAAAAAGATGTATTGCCTGAATCTTGGGCAAGGTTTTGTTCTTTGATTCATGCACAAGCTGGAAGTCCATTACCTAAGAATGAGCTTCTTGATATATTTTATAATGGACTAACTGAAGAATCTAGGACATACCTAGATAGTTGTGCTGATTGTGTTTTCAGGAATAGGACTCCTAAGGAAGCTGAGGAATTAATGGCTAAAATAAGCAAGAACTATGAAGATTGGACTCCTCCTAAACAAGCTATACCTGAAGTAATTGTACCTGAACCTACTATTCCTATGCCTATTCCAACATCAAAGAAGAGGGGAGTTATTGAATTAAATGATGAAGTGATGAAGGAAGCTAAGAAATTTCTTAAGGAGAAGGGAATTAAAGCTGCAAATGTCAAGAATTTACCTCCTATAGAAGAATTATGTAAGCCTATTCCCTACTCATCCACTATCGAGGTACACTCTCTCCAACACTTTGATGAAGGTGATATCCCTTACTCTAAACCTCCTGATCAATGCTTAGAAGAATTCAATATCTTTATTGTTAAGCAAGATAACTTTAATAAAAGAGTGCAAAATCATCTAATGGAAAACGCTAGAGCTATTGTTGAGTTGAAAGATATTGTGGAAAGAACCTCTAATGATGTTAAAATGATTGTTAAACACTTTCAAATGGTTCAAACTCAAATAGATCAACTCGTTAAAGTGCAAAATGACTTGCTAGTTAATGCCGCTAAAGAAAAACATGCTTATGAAATTAGAACTAGAAGTGGAGCTGCTACCCAGGATCCTCTATATCCCGAGGGGCATCCCAAAAGAATTGAGCAGGATTCTCAACAAACTAAAAATAGTGGTTCTACTCGTAAGAAAAGAAAATAGAAGCATAAAACTATTGTAGAACCCTCTGAACCTGCTATAGATACTAATAGTATATCTATCTCTGATGCTGAAACTGAAAGTGGTAATGAAGAAAATGAAGTTCCTAATGAAGAAAACATTGAAGAAGAACCTGAAAACCACACTAAGAATACTAAATACACCAAAGAAGATTTTATTGCTAAGAAACATGGTAGTTAAAGAGAGCCTTGGGTCCAAAAACCTATGCCTTTCCCTGATAAGAAACACAAGTCAAAGGAAGGTGAACACTATAATAAGTTTTGTGAGTGGATGAAACCTTTATTCCTGCAAATTCCTTTGAGTGATGCTATTAAATTGCCTCCTTACTCAAAGTATATGAAGGATATTGTCTCGAATAAAAGGAAGATCCCTAATGAAGAAATTTCTACTTTGCTTGCTAATTATTCCTTCAATGGTAAGGTTCCTAAGAAACTTGGAGACCCAGGGATTCCAACTATCCCTTGCTCTATTAAGAACAGTTACGTTAGAACTGCTTTGTGTGATTTGGGAGCTGGAGTTAGTGTTATGCCTTTCTCTCTCTATAAGAGGCTTCAACTTGAAAAATTAATACCAACTGATATATCTTTGCCAATGGCTGATAAATCTACCTCTATTCCTGTGGGTATATGTGTGGATGTACCTGTTTAGGTGGCTCACAATTGCTTGATATTAACTGATTTTGTTGTGCTTGAAATGCCTGAAGATGATAATATGTCTATTATTCTTGGGAGACCTTTTCTTAATACTAAAGGAGCTTTTATTAATTTTAATCAAGGAAAGGTGTCTTTCAATGTTAATGACAAGGAACATACTGTCTATTTCCCCAAGAATATTGAAAGGACTTATTGTTTGATTTCAATTGAACATGTTGAAGGCATTCAAGTTGGAGAAATATATTGTCCCATACCAAGAGAAAATTTTGAAACTATTATGATTGGGACCATTGCTATCAAGGTTGAGGTAACATAATCATTAGTGGAATACAAAGTTTTGTCTCATATGGAATTTTTTTGGTAGCAAGACCTGATCAACCTTGTTAACAAAAGGATTCCATTGAATAAAACAATGTTTTCACTATGATTGTCTCCGTTTACTTCTATTCCATCCATCTTAGTTTTTGCTTTCGTTTAGTTTTCTCTTTGTTGTTAGTGGCTTGTATGTTAGAGTGTCTTAGAACTTCTGTAGTTCTAGCCTTGTTTTGTCCTTGCATCATGTTTCCAAAAAAATCTGTCTGTCAGAAAAATCATTCTTCTATTTCTGAAAAATGCCCAAAAATAAAGTGTCTCAAAAAATTCCAGAAAATTCATATTAAATTTTTACGTGAAAAAGGCGAGGAGTACTGGAGGTACAGGGGCCCACCCGGCAGGCACACCACATGGTGGCGCGGCCAGCCCTGGGTGGTGCCATGCCCTGGTGTGGGCCACCCCTGGCCCCCCACTAACTCTCTCACCTGCCACTTTCTTCTCTCTCCTGAGTAAGCTCCAGTTCATTGCTCAAAATCGCGTTCTTGCTATGCTTGCTCTCGATTTTTTTGATCTCCTTGCTTAGCCCATCTTTCTTGCTGAAATTTGGAGCATTTGTTCCCTGGTATGTGACTCCTCCCCTTATCCAAGTAGATTTGTGTTTAGTGGATTATATATGGAGTATTTTGGTGTTGTAGGTGACTGGTTATGAGAGCTTGTAAGCTTGGTTAATGCTTAGAGATATAGTTTTGATGCATGTTTAGGCCTCTTACAAGTCCCTATGAGTAGAACCCTTCATTATATTTTACTTTGCAATCACTTGTTTAATAGGTGTTTAAATTTCAGAATATCAAGCATGAACAACCATACTTTTGGAGAGATTTTTGAGAGTGACGCACCTAGGAGGTCGAGGCCCTCAAGATCAGCCTCTCAGGCTAGGCCATCATACAACGAAGATCTCATTGCAACTCGTATTGGTAATGAAAGGGATGATGGGGATGCTCACCCATCCTCTTTTCCTTGTTTTACTTTCTTACAAGCTGCAGGTATTCTTGATGATTTCTTGCTACTGATTAAGAGGGTTGGTTTGACCTCATATATGCAAGATGAGAGTGCACAATACGCTATGCTTACCAAAACTTGTGTTGAGAGCTTCACGTTTACTAACACATCCTATCAGTCGACAGCCTCTTTTAAAATCTATAATCTGCCCTTCACCATGCCTTTGGAGAGATTTTGCAGTATTGTAGGTGTACGCATGACAGGGACCATGAAGAAAATTCAAGGGCGACCCGCTGATTTGTTGGAGCTTTACCGAGGGGTGACCACTTTGTCACTACTACTTCTGATTTGGATAGTCTAGTATATAGGATGCTTTTCACTGACGGGGGCGAAAGGGAGATCCTTTTGCCACAACCTTCTTTGTTTAGTGTTCACAGGAGACCGTGGTCGCGCTCCAAGGAGGAGGTGGACGAGCAGCTTCGCTTGCTGGGTTTCCACGAGCAGCACCAGGAGGATGTGCCCTCCTATGATTACTCCACGCATTACGGAGGGACGTACTCGAGCTCGCACCAGGACGAGGGGACCTCCTCATCATACTACGGTGACACATCAACCTGGCCGGCTTGGGATTGATACCCACTTAGGCCAAAAGCCTAAGCTTGGGGGGAGGTACGCCGACACCGCACTCATCTTCATATCATGTTGCGTTGGTACTTTGTATATTCATGTTTTCGTTCTCCTTTTTAGTTTTCGTTCTTCTTTGCCTTTGCTTTCTAAAACACGAAAAGACCAAAAATATTTCTGTTGTTTCTCTTTGGTTTGCTTCTTCTTTTTTCCTTGGTTTGTTTTTTCCCTTTTTTGCTTTGTTTGAACTATTTGAAAAACCCAAAAAGATTTTGCTTTGCTTATTTTTCCTCTTTGGTTCTTGTTTTAAAAATCGAAGACAACAAAAATATTTGTCGTTCTTCCTTGGTTTTTGTGAGTTTCCTACAGGGTTCAGCAGTCCTCAGTGGATTATTGGTTTCATATTATTATTCAGGCCACACAAGTGAAGAGCAATAATAAGGATTAATGATAACTTGAGGCGTGGTAAGAGGCTAGTAACGAACTCTATTTTTTTTTCATTTTTGTACATATACTCATCACTGTGGGCATGCTTAGTCTGTTCATGTAGAGTGTATGTTTTCTTTGGATGCTTAGTAGTTCTTGCTTTCTTATGATTAGCTCCAGCTTGCTAATAGTTTGTGGCATGTCTTATGAATGTTTGCTTGCATTGCTCTATTCATAAATTGGTATGACACCGTGGTATCCTCCTCTGAATGTTTCATTTGAATTGACTTGGCACATGCTCACGCATGCACATGACTGTGATAATCAGTTAAGCCTTGATGAATTATTTTGCCTTGAGGATCTTGAATCACTTTCATGCCATGAGTAGTCCTGTTTTGTTGCAAGCATGATAATGACAGCTATTTCTCTCTCGTTTGTCGCTCCCTTACTATTGCTAGCCTTCACTTCCACTGAGTGTTTTACTCATGTTTCCAACTCCCTTAAACCAAATATTGCCAAGGTGTCCACCATTCCTACCTATTAACATTATTTGCTACTTCCGTGCATATTCAATATGCCTTGTTTTTTTCCGAATAAAATGTTTGCTTGTTATGAGAAAGTTAGTTAGTAAAGCTCTCACGAACTTGATGGCACACTTTATTTCCTGCACTTAATAAACCTGAACCATTGTGAACTCTCCATGAAAGTTATATGCTTGCTAATTATAGGCTGGGGATTAGCAGAACCATGCTGTCACGGGGAACGCTTTCAACACTTATAAATATATACCCAGTTGATACCATGCTATTTTGTTTGCGGATGTCGTCGGTGTGAAATAAAAGGGGAGCTTGTAAGTCCATGGAGTTATGTATGTGTGTTAGATAAATGCTTGGGCCGCTGGTCTAATCCATGCTGACATGGTGGAAACCTACAGCGTAACCATAATGATATCTATGAAGCATTCTTCTTATAAAAAAAGAGAGAGATAGCTATTGAGAAAAAGGAAAAAAAAGAGATTTATGAAAAGAGGAAAGAGAGAAAAAAAACACCATTTTCCCATGGTAAATAAGAAGATTGCTGAGATACTCATTGTCTGCTTGCCTTGTCATTTTGATATGGGGATTTTTCCGTATCATCGGGCAAGGGGTACCCCGTTGGCGATTCTCAATGATACACACATATTTACGATGACAAGAACTTACCGGTAACTAAAGTTGAGTAGCATGAGGAGCGACCCTCGTACTCAAGGGACATGGGATTTTTAGTTTATAGTTTATCAAGCATATAACTCAGATTGGACCTCACTTTCACCTTAACCACATTAAAGATGCTTATGATAGGGGCAATGAGAGCTCAAAGCTAATAAGTACCTTACTTTCAGCATTTGGAAGCCTTTCAAATTATTCAAAACCTTTTTTACTTGTTGAGTCTCAACATATTCTTTGAGCACCTTCTTGAGAGCATAGTTGTCATTCGTTGTGCTTGTCCCATTACTTGATTATTTGTGTTATGACTTTGATGCTTGTATCCTTGATATCTTTACTTTTAGTCATCACTTGAATTTCAGAGGTGCCTTGATATTCATAATCAAAAGCAAGCGAGATACCACTCTATCATACCTTTTTATGAGCATTGTAATGTTGCTTACGTTTATACTTCATGCTACTTATTATTTTTGAGTTGGAATCTCTTCATAGCTTGCAATGCCTATTAAGTAAACTTAGTTGCATACTCTTTATTATGAATTGTCTGAGTAGTTGATCATATTGCTGAGAATATTTACATCATATGAAGCAAATGTGTTCGTGAAAGTTCTTTTATCGCACTCAGTTTTCAACTGAATTGCTTGAGGACAAGCAATAAGCTAAGCAAGGGGGGAGTTGATACGTCCAAAACGTATCGACTTTCCCGAACACTTTTGCTATTGTTTCTCCTCTATACTTGTGTGATTTGGATACAACTAACGCGGACTGACGCTGTTTTCAGCAGAATTGCCTTGGTGTCTACTTTTTGTGCAGAAACCCAACTATCAGGAAAAATCCGGGAAAATATGCCAAAAATCCTATTTCACCCGAAGACTCCAGGAGCCAGAATATGAGACGGAGAAGAGTTGGTGGCCACCACCTGGCGCGCCAGCCAGGCCACGCCAGGGGGTGGTGTGGGCCCCCCAGGCACCCCCTCGGTCTCCCTCTTCGCCTATAAGGAGCCTTCTGACCTAAAAACTTCAGGGGGTTCGACATTTTTCCAGAAGGAGTTCCTCTCCGCCACCACCACCAGATTCCACGAAACAGCACCAGAAACTCCGTTCTGGCACCCTGCCGGGATGGGGAATTGGAGGAGATCATCGCCATTATCATCACCATCACTTCTCCATCGACCATCCATGTTTCCCCCATCTATGAGTGAGTAATCCCCCACTGTAGGCTATGGGGATGGTAGGGATTGGATGAGATCATTCATCTAATGGGATCAGATTGTTAGGGCATGGTGCCTAGTATCTACTATTAGTGATTTATGACTATGTTGCGACTTGTTGTGCTTAATGCTTGTCACTAGGGCCCGAGTGCCATGATTTCAGATCTGAACATGTTATTGATTCATTATGATAGTATTGTTTCTGGTCTTATCTGCAAGTTGTATACACACGTTGTTGTCCGGAACCAATGGCCCAGTGGCGAAATCGGGATAACCGGAGGGAATGGCTTTGATGTGAGGATCACATGTGTTCACGGAGTGTTAATGCTTTGCTCCGGTGCTCTATTAAAAGGAGCACCTTAATTGCCAGTAGTTCCCTTGAGGCCCCACTGCAAACGGGCTGGCAGGACAAAAGATGTTGTGCAAGTTCTCATTGTGAGCATGTATGACTATGTATGGAACACATGCCTCGGATTATCTAGTACTTGGATGCTTTATCTTATTTATCTGCAATTTCCCTATGTTCTGTTTGCTATGTGAATTGTCTTGTCCATGCAACGCCCGTCCATCCATCCCTATGCCTACCTTTTCGAATCCTACATTTCTTGCTAGTGTTACTACTGTCTTTACTTTACTATTGCTGCTACTTTACTATTCCTACTACAAAACTGTTGCGACTGACAAACTGCTGTGAGCAAGATTGTTTCCAGGTGCAGCTGAATTGACAACTCAGTTGTTAAGGCTTATAAATATTCTTTGGCTCCCCTTGTGTCGAATCAATAAATTGGGTTTCACTTCCCTCAAAAATACTGCGATACACGCCCTATACTTGTGGGTCATCACTCTTTCCCATCTAGAAAACCCCACACTGTCACCTTGAGCACTAGATGGTTCAAACAAACACCACAATTTCATAGAAACATCCAACTCCAAATATAACTCATAACAAGTATTTGTAATCTCTAGCCTAAGTGCCACCATGGTGTGCACGCTATCACTTTCACACACATGGGGAGGGCAGAGATCTATTAAAGCACTTGAGTAGCAAGGTAGATCTATAGATTACAAGCTCATGATCTCAATAAGATCGTGCATAGAGAGAGATGAACACATAGCTACCGGTAGAACCCTTAGCCTCGAGAGAGAACTACTCCCTCCTCATCATGGGAATCAACAACGATGATGGAGATGGCTCCGGGGGCACTTCCCCGTCCCGACAGGGTGCCGGAACTGAGACTTCCTGTCCCCCGAATCTCCCCTTCAGTGGCGGCACTGCGGAACTTTTCGTGGATTTCTGATTGACGATTTAGGGTTTATGCATCGGGAGGCTTCTTATAGGCAAAGATGCAAGGTCGATGGGCGGCCAGGGGCCCAAACCACCCGGTGGCACGGCCAGGGCTAGCCCGCGCCACCATATGGTGTGGCTAGGCCCTGGCCCTCCTCCGTCTCGTATTCTGGATCCGTGAGTCTTCCGGTAAAATAGGAACTTCGACTTTTTGTCCCGTCCAATTCCGAGAATATTCATTTTCTGACTTTCCTGGAACCAAAAACAGCAGAAAACAGGCAACTGACAATGTGGCATCTTGTTAATAGGTTAGTCCAAGAAATCATTTGAAAAGTACTCCAAAGTGTGGACAAAACATAAGAAAGTAGATAAAACCAAGCATGGAACATCAAAAATTATAGATACATTTGCAATGTATCAACATCCCCAAGCTTAACTCCTGCTCGTCCTCGAGTAGGTAAGTGATAAAAAGAAAGAATAATTTTTGAGGTGACATGCACCATCATAAACTTGATCAAAGTATCTGTAAAACATTCGAAGCTAGGATCATAGTACTTCAATCATAACATGAAAGACAAAGTTCTAGCAATAAGACAAAGAAACTATGATGCAACATGAAAATGCACAAACAAAAGATTCATGAATAACAATGCTTTGCAAGACGTTTGTTTGTTTCACATAAAGAAAACATAGCATAATAGCATTCAGCTTGTCCCTCATAGAGTAGGAAACATAAATGCATAGGACACCTTCAAAGTTCATAAGAGTGACTAGATACAAATAGTTTAAAACAAGCAATATCAAAGCTATGCATCAATCAACAAGTCTTGGGACAAAGCACATATAACTAAGAATGGCCACTATGCTCTCAAAGTAGGTGCATAAAGATAGAAGATGGAGACTCAACATAAAAGTAAAAGAAAGGCCTTCATAGAAGGAAGTAGGGATTCAAGTCTCATAAAGAGCTTCCAAAAATTATGGTACTTATTTGCTTTCAGCTCTCATTGCCCCTATCATAAGCATCTTGAAGTGATTAAGGTTAAAGTGAACAAACTATGGTGTATATGCTTGACGAAGTATAAGTTAGAAATCTCATGTCCCTTGAATACGAGGGCCGCTCCTCATGCTACTCAAGTTTAGTCACCGGTAAGTTCTTGTCATCGTAAGCACATGTGTATCATAGAGAACCGTCAACGAGGTACCCCTTGCCCGATGATATGGAAGAATCCCCATATCAAAATGACAAGGCAAGCAGACAACGAGTATCTCAACAATCTTCTTATTTACCATGGGAATATGGTGCTTTCTTCTCTCTTTCCTCTTTTCTCATATTTTTTCTTTTTCTCTTTTTTCTCAATATCTGACTCTCTTTTTTATAAGAAGAATGCTTCATAGACAACTCATTATGGTTACGCTGCAGGTTTCCACCATGACAGCATGGATTAGACCAGCGGCCCAGGCGTTTCTCGAACACATATACATAACTCCATGGACTTACACGCTCCCCTTTCATTTCACACCTACGACATCCATATACAAAAGAGCATGATATCAACTAGGTACAAGTACCAAGTGCAATGTTGAAAGCGTTCCCCATGAAAGCATGGTTCTGCTAATTCCCAACAAATAAGTGCAAGCATATACAACATAGACGACACAATGGTTCAAGTTTATTAAGGGCAAGAAAAGTAAAGTGTGCCATCAAGTTCGTGAGAGCTTTAATCACTAGTTTTATCATAACAAGTTTAATTTGGAAGGTAAACAAAAGCATGAATATACTTGGAATAGCATATGGTAGTAGGTAGGTATGGTGGACTCTTTGGAATAACTTGGTTTAAGGAGTTGGATGCATGAGTGGAACTCATACTTGGTTGTGGAGGCTAGCAAAAGATTGGGAGCGACAAACTAAGAGAGCAATAACGGCCATAATCATGCAGAGCGACAAAACATCATTGATCAAAGCATAAAGTGATACTACAAGTTGAAACTAAAGGATTATAAAGGCTATGGTGACTTGAGATAGTCATAACATGGTGTGAGCATGTGCCAAGTCAACCCAAATAAAGCATCAAAGGAGAATACCACTATACTATGCTTTAATATGCTAAAACAACTCATGATTCATCCAAGGCACATTAAGCAATCTCAATTGTTTATAACAAGTCATGCTACATCAAAGAATACTAAGCATAAAGCCAAAACAATATCAAGCATGGCATGACAAAGCATAGGCCACAGTCAAAAATAAGCTCTCTTTAACACTTAAGCATGAACTTTCCTACTCTTTTTCCAATCCAAACCAAACTATTTGAAAACCAATGTATGAAAGAGGGGGTCCAACCAATTTATTCAGCAAACTAAGCAAACCAAGCAAACGAAAAACCAAAACAAAGACGAAAAAGAAGACGCTCCAAGAACAACACAACTGTGCATGAAACAATAAAAATGAAGCGTTTGGAAGAAACCTGGGATTTTTATTGATGAAGAGGGGGATGCCTTGGGCATCCCCAAGCTTTGACACTTATACTTCTTGGATATTTCTTGGGGTGACACGCGTGGCATCCCCAAGCTTGAGCTTTAGTCCATTCTTCATCTCATTACTCATTCCTTCCATATACCTGAAATTTTCCTTCATACAAAACTTCACACGATCTTTATTAGCAACATTAGTGCACTCAAGATAATAAGTCTTTGGGTTCAGTTTCAACACCAATAAAACTTCCATTAAAACACAATCTACTGTAGAACTTTCCTCAAAAAGGTCAATTCCCCAAAAGAACTCAAAAAGGAACCAACAAGAAGCAAATGCAAATAATGGCAGAAATCTGTCAAAACAGACCAGCAGGTAAAGACGAATTTTTTCGAAGACCTTCTGTTGCTCAAATCAAAAAGTGTTGAATTAATTAAAGTAAGATAACAACCTGGGGAAGAAGCACAAAAATTCATGCCTCAAAAAGACGTTCAGAGATTTTACACGAATTTTTACGGTGAAGCACAGAAATCTGTTTTGGGACAGCAACTTTCCCAATCATTACTTCTCTCTCATTAGAGGTTACTCTTGGCACAAAAAGCAAATAAAAAGGATAATAAGCGGTTATTACTGAAGTAATAACTTCCAAGACTCATCTAAAACTTTTGGGTTATCTCCCAATAAGTACTTTTCTTTAACGCCTTTAAGTTAGGCATGACAGTTTGAGAAGATGCTCACATAAGAAATATGAATTGAAGTAAAAGAGAGCATCAAGAAGCAAATTCAAAGCACATTTAAGTCTAACCCACTTCCTATGCATAGGAATCTTGTAAAGAAACAAGTCATGAAAGCACAAAGCAACAAACATAGTAAAGCAAAACAAGTGCAACTTCAAGACTTTCAACATAAAGAGGGGAAACTTAATATTATTGAGATGCATAAAACCATGTTTCCCTCTCTCATAATAACTTTCAGTAGCATCATGAATGAAATTAACAATATAACTATCACATAAAACATTCTTATCATGAGACACATGCATATAATAATTATTACTCTCCCTATAAGCATAGTCATTCTTATTAATTATGGTGGGAGCAAATTCAACAAAATAGCTATCATTATTATTCTCATCACCATAATCATCAAATATAGGAGGCATATTGTAATCATTAATTTTATCCTCAATAGTAGGTGGACTAAGAATACCATATTCATCATTGTAATCATCATATATTGGAGGTATAGTATCATCATAAGAAATAGAATAGCTATCTCCCAAAGCTGGGGAACTAAAAAGATCATTTTCATAAAAACTAGCTTTCCCAAGCTTAGAATTTTCCATAGCATTAGAAATAATGGTGTCCAAAGAATTCATACTAACAACATTGCTATTAGCATGCAAATAAAGTTCCATAGGTTTTTTAATTTTCTCTTCAAACACTTGATGTCCTAACTCAATATAAATACTATAAAGCTCTCTAATTTTGTTGTTGTTTTCCATTAAGCCTAACTAGTGAAAACAAGAAACAAAAAGACAAAATTGCAGAATCTAGAGGAAATAACTTCGAGCACTCACACCGAAGGATGTGAGTACCTTTTACCTCACCTCCCCTGCAACGGCGCTAGAAAATAGGCGTTTGCCGTGGGAGGTTTTTCTTCTTTAATCCTCCGGTGTGAATACCTTTTACCTTACCTCCCCGGCAATGGTGCCAGAAAATAGGCGTTTGCCGTGGGAGGTTCTTCTTCTTTAATCCTTCGGTGTGAATACCTTTTACCTTACCTCCCTGGCAACAGTGCCAGAAAATAGCTTGATGTCTACGCACTTCTATTCTTGTAGACAATTGTTGGGCCTCCAAGTGCAGAGGTTTGTATAACAACAGCAAGTTTTCCCTTAAGTGGACCATCCAAGGTTTATCGAACTCAGGGAGGAAGTGGTCAAAGGTATCCCCTCTCAAGCAACCCTGTAATCAAGATACAAGAAGTCTCTTGTGTCCCCAACACAACCAATACACTTGTCAGGTGTATAGGTGCACTAGTTCGGCGAAGAGATAGTGAAATACCAGTGGTATAGATAATTATAAGTGGTAACGGTGCTAGGAAATAGCTTGCTGGTGTGTGGTTGACGTGGGAAAAGACTAAAGGCAAACTGAAATAAATAAGGAAGCAAGCAAACATGTAATAGATCTAATTGCAAACTGTGTATCAATGCTTAGAAACAAGGCCTAGGGATCATACTTTCACTAGTGAACACTCTCATATAAATATATTCTTTTTATGATACTACTCTTAACTACTCTCCGGTTGGACACTCTAATCCATGGTAGGGCTATAACATCACACCTCAAAGTAAGTCTTTCCCATCTAGAAAACCCCAAACTGTCACCTTGAGCACTAGATGGTTCAAACAAACACCACAATTTCATAGAAACATCCAACTCCAAATATAACTCATAACAAGTATTTGTAATCTCTAGCCTAAGTGCCACCATGGTGTGCACGCTGTCACTTTCACACACATGGGGAGAGCAGAGATCTATTAAAGCACTTGAGTAGAAAGGTAGATCTATAGATTACAAGCTCATGATCTCAATAAGATCATGCATAGAGAGAGATGAACACATAGCTGTCGGTAGAACCCTTAGCCTCAAGAGAGAACTACTCCCTCCTCATCATGGGAATCAGCAACGGCGATGGAGATGGTGGTGGAGATCGATGGAGATGGCTCCGGGGGCACTTCCCTGTCCCGGCAGGGTGCCGGAACAGAGACTTTCTATCCCCCGAATCTCCCCTTTGGTGGCGGCGGCGCTGCGGAACTTTTCATGGATTTCTGATTGACGATTTAGGGTTTATGCATCGGGAGGCTTCTTATAGGCGAAGAGGCAAGGTCGGTGGGCGGCCAGGGGGCCCACACCACCTGGTGGCGTGGCCAGGGCTAGCCCGCGCCACCATATGGTGTGGCCAGGCCCTGGCCCTCCTCCGTCTCATATTCTAGATCCGTGAGTCTTCCTGTAAAATAGGAACTTCGGCTTTTTTCCCGTCCAATTCCGAGAATATTCATTTTCTGACTTTCCTAGAACCAAAAATAGCAGAAAACAGGCAACTGGCACTGTGGCATCTTGTTAACAGGTTAGTCTAAGAAATCATATGAAAAGTACTCTAAAGTGTGGACAAAACATAAGAAAGTATATAAAACCAAGCATGGAACATCAAAAATTATAGATACATTTGCAATGTATCATTATTGCATCATTTCAATTCTATCTTTTTGCCAGAAAATTATTCATCAATACCTAAAAATTGCTAAAAAATAAAGTGTCTCAAAAAATTCCAGAAAATTCATATCAAATTTTTACGTCAAAAGAGGGGCAGAGAAGTACCTGGAGTGACCTAGGGGGGCCTACCAGGCAGGCACACCACCTGGTGGCGCGGCCACACCAAGGGCGCGCCTGGCCATGGTGTGGGCCACCCCGGCCCTCCACTTATTCTCTCACCTACCACTTCTTTCTCTCTCCCGAGAAAACACTGGTTCATTGCTCAAACCCGTGTTCTTGCTGTTCCTGCTCGCGATTTTCGATCTCCTTGCTCGGCCCATCTTTGCTGCTGAGATTTGGAGCATTTGATCTCCGGTATGTGACTCCTCCGCTTGTCCAAGTAGATTTGGGATTAGTGGATTATATCTTGAGTATTTTGCTACTATAGGTGATAGGTTATGTGAGCTTGTAAGCTTGTTCAATGCTTAGAGAAATTGTTTTGATGCATGTTTAGGCCTCTTACAAGTCCCTATAAGTAGTTCCTTTCATTATGTAATCACTTTGCAATCACTTGTATGATGGTTGTCTAAAATTTCAGAAAAATAGATGAATGAACACCAACTCAACCAACATGAATTAAGGGTGCCCGAGGTTATGAAGGTCCACCGTGAGGAAGAAGTTTTCCCTTCTATTTATCCATGCCCCGAATTCATGAAGGCTGCAGGGATTTCTCAAGATTTCCATATTTTAATTTCTAATGCAGGATTGGAGCATTTTGTGGGAGATGGACCTTACCAATATGTGAAACTAACTATGTCTGTGGTGCAGGATTTTCGAATTAATTGCTCCTTGCCTAACCCATGGTTCATTACAAAATTTATAATATAGCTGTCGATCTTCCTTTTGATGATTTTTGTGTAGCTATTAAAGTACCACAGTGGGGTTCATGTGAAAGAATTAGAGAGCAACCTACACCACTCATGGACTTGTATGCAGAGATTTGCCAAGGGAGCAGCTTCTCAAAGAAAAGTGGTAAAATTCGTAATATTCACCTCCCGTCTATTCGATACTTTGCCTACTTTATTGTCAAGTGCGTTCTTGCTAGGAAAACTGCTAGTAAATTACCCTCATATGATCTAGCCTTCATCCCAGCTGCCTTAAAACAAGATAGGACTTATAATTTGGGTGCTTTGATAGCTTTACGTCTTGCTGCTAACCGCGAGAAAGGTGGAATTTGTGGAGGCCTCATCGCCTCTCGGTTATTAGCTTTGCATGGTTTAGCGCCTCATCATTTAGACCTATAGTTTCCCATAGAGAGGCTTGATCTTAATTCCATGATACAACATAAATTTGTTTCTTCTTGGGCTAATTTGAGTGATTTATCTTATGAAATAACCTTTCTCAAGGCTGGTTGGAGAAGGGGTAAGTCCGAGCGTGTTGTTCTTTTGCCTGTACCTGTGTTGTTTAACCTTGAACCCAGGATAGGATGGTCACTCACTAAGGAAGAGCTTGATACATATCTGGAGGAGCTCTTGCAGCAAGAGCAGGATACTGGAAGGGAGGTTGCAGATGATTCGGTCCAGCCCTCGAATGAGGGGGAGTCTTCGTACCAGTAGCCTGCCTATGATTAGGGAGCTTCTTCTTCTTCGCAAGGGCCTAACTACGATCATTCTTATGATGACCCACCGGCTTGGAGTTCCTACCCGCGTTGGGGTTGATACCCACTTAGGCCAAAAGCCTAAGCTTGTGGGGAGGTATACCGACATCACACTCATCTACATATCATGGTCAGTCGGTGCTTTGCATATCCATGTTTTGTTTTCCTTTTAGTTTTTGTTCTTGCTTTATTTCTTCTTTCCAAAACACAAAAAGACCAAAAATATTTTCGTCATTTATCTTTGTTTGCTTCTTTGTCCTTTTAAGCTTTGTTTTGATTATTCTAAAAACCCAAAAATATTTCGCTTTGCTTGCGTTTCCCTTCAGTTCTTGCCTTTAAAAATCGAAAACCCAAAAATATTTTTTGTTCTTCTCTGGTTTTGTAAAGTTTGTTGAAGGGTTCAGAGGTCCTCAGTGACTCCTTGGAGTTTGGTTTTATCTTATTATTCAATTCACACAAGTGAAAGGCAATGATGATTTATGACAACTCGAGGTGTGGTAAGAGGCTGGTATGAACTCTATTTGTTTTCATTTTTGTACATATACTCATCATTGTGAGAATGCTTAGTCTGTTTATGTAAGGTGTATGTTATTTAATGGATACTTAGTGGTCCTTGCTTTCTTATGATCAGTTCAATCCATTATAGTTTGTAACATGTCATATAAATGTTTGCTCGCATTGTTCTATTCATAACTTGGTATGACATTGTGGTGTCCTCCTCTGAATGTCCTATTTCAATCGACTTGGCACATGCTCACGCATGCATATGACTAAACAAAAGGTCAGTTAAGCCTCAATGATTTATTCTGCCTCAGAGTTCTTGTGTCACTTTTATGCCACTATTAATTTTGTTTTATCGCAAGCATGATTATGACAGTTACTGCTCTCTCGATTGTTGCTCCCTTTCTATTGCTAGCCTTCACTTGTACTGAGTATAAGCTTTACTCATGCATCCAACTCCCTAAAACCAAAGTCGTCAAAAATAGTCCACCATATCTACCTATTAGCATTACTGCTATTCCTTGCATATTTATTATGCTCTGTTTTCTTCCAATAAAAATGTTTGCTTGTTACGTGAAAATTAGTTAGTAAAGCTCTCACGAACTTGATGGCACACTTTACTTTCTTGCACTTAATAAACTTGAACCATTGTGCCCATCTATGTTGCGTATATGCTTGCCCTTTGTAAGTTGTGAATTACCAGAACCATGTATCATGGGGAACGCTTTCAACATTGCACTTTATTTAGTTGATATCATGTTCTTTTGCTTATGGATCCCGGTAGTGTGAAATGAAAGGGGGAGCTTGTAAGGCTCATGGAGTTCGTATATGTGTTAGAGAAACGCCTGGGCAGCTGGTCTAAGCCATGCCTAATCATGGTGGAAACCTGCAGCATAACCATAGTGAGCAATCTATGAAGCATCCTCTATAAAAAAAGAGAAACCTATGCAAATAGGAAAAAAAGAGAAAAAGAAAAAAAGAAGCCTATGCAAATAGGAAATAAAAGGATTGCTGAGATGCTCATTGTCTGCTTGCCTTGTCATTTTGATATGGGAAATCTTCCGTATCATCGGGCAAGGGGTACCCCGTTGGCTATTCTCTATGATACACATGTACTTACAATGACAAGAACTTACTTGTGACTAAACTTGAGTAGCATGAGGAACGGTACTCGTAAGTAAGGGGCATGAGATTTTCAGCTTATAACTTGTCAAGCATATCCTCATATTTGATCACTTTAACCTTAATCACCTAAAGATGCTTATGATAGGGGCACTGAGAGCTCAAAGCTAATGAGTACCATACTTTCAACATTTGGAAGCCCTTCAAACTTTTCAAATATTTTCTTTCACTTTTATATTGAGTCACCATTTATCCTTTGAGCACCTTCCCGAGAGCATAGCTGTCATTCTTCGTGTAATGTGCTTGTCTCAAAACATGGTTAATTATGACATAACTTTGACACTTGAATCTATAATATTTTTATTTCTAGTCTTCACTTAAACTTTAGAGGTGCCTTGGCATTTATGTTTTGATCCATAGAAAGGCAAGCGAGATACCACTTTATCATATCTTCTTATGAGCATTACAATCCTGCATATGCTTATATACCATGTTGCTTATTATTAATGAGTTGGAGTCTCTTCATAGATTGCATGACCATTGGGTAGACTTATTTGCATACTCCTTATTATGAATTGTCTAAGTATTTGATCATATGCTTGGAATATATACATCTTATGAAGAAAATGTGTTCGTGAAAGTTTCTTTTATCGCACTCAGTTTTCAACTGAATTGCTTGAGGACAAGCAATAAGCTAAGCTTGGGGGAGTTGATACGTCCAAAATGTATCTACTTCCCCGAACACTTTTGCTATTGTTTCTTCTCTAACTTGTGTGATTTGGATACAACTAATGCGGACTAACACTGTTTTCAGCAGAATTGCTTTGGTGTCTCGTTTTTGTGTAGGAATTCAACTTTCAAGAAAAATCCTGGAAAATATCGCAAAACTCTTATTTTGCCAGAAGACTCATGGAGCCAGAAGATGAGACGAAGAAGAGCCACGAGGGGCCCACACCACCTGGCCGCGCGGGCCAGGCCGCGCCAGGGGGTGGTGTGGCCGCCTTGGACTCCGCCTCGACCTCTCCTTTCGCCTATAAAAGCCCTCTGACCCAAAACTGATGGGGGGTTCAATGTTTTCCAGATAGAGTTCCGCTGCGCCGCCACCACCAGAAACATGATTCGAACCGAAACTCGTTCGGCATCTGTCGGATGGGGAATTGGAGGAGATCATTGCTATCATCATCACCATCGCTTCTCCATCGACCATCCATGATTCCCCCATCCATGAGTGTGTAATCCCTCGCTGTAGGCTATGGGGATGGTAGGGATTGGATGAGATCGTTCATGTAATGGCATCAGATTGTTAGGGCATGGTGCCTACTATCTACTATTTGTGCTTTTTGACTTTGTCGCAACTTGTTATGCTTAATGCTTGTCACTAGGGCCCGAGTGCCATGATTTCAGATCTGAACATGTTATTGATTCATGAGGATATTATTGTTTATGATCTTACCTACAAGTTGTATACACATATTGTTGTCTGGAACCAAAGGCCCCAAAGTGACAAGAATTGGGATAACCGGAGGGGATGGCTATGATATGAGGATCACGTGTGTTCATGGAGTGTTAATGCTTTGCTCCGGTGCTCTATTAAAAGGAGAACCTTAATTGCCAGTAGATTCCCTAGAGGCCCCGTTGCAACGGGCTGGCAGGACAAAAGAAGTTGTGCAAGTTCTCATTACGAGCACGTATGACTATATATGGAACACATGCCTATGATTATTTAGTACTTGGATGCTTTACCTTATTTATCTGCAAATTCCCTATATCTTCATTGCTACATGAATTTTCTTGTCCATGCAACGCCCGTCCATCCATCCCCTATGCCTACCATGCTTTACTCCTACCGTTTACCGCAATTGTTACTACTGTCTTTACTTTTACTACTGCTTTTTTACTTTGCTATTGCTACTGCAAAACTATTGTTGCTGATAAACTACTGCGAGCAAGATTGTTTCCAGGTGCAGCTGAATTGACAACTCAGTTGTTAAGGCTTATAAATATTCTTTGGCTCCCCTTGTGTTGAATCAATAAATTGGGTTTTACTTCCATCGAAGACTGTTGCGATCCCCTATACTTGTGGGTCATCACCTGCGAGGAGCTTCGCAACCTTGAGGTCGGCTACAAGTTTGACTACTTCAACCACGTTCCCCTCGGAATGTTAACCGCTGATGACTGCAAGTGCACAAATCGTTTGTAGCTAGTTTCAAAATAAAGATATCAATCCCACAGGGAGCAGTAGGCGAAAGACTAAAATGCTTTTAACTAAAACTAAATGAAGTACTTAAGGAATAATTTTGAGATGCAAGAAAAGTAGAATTATTTTTGGGTTTTTGATTGAATGAAGCAATTAAAGTAAAGTAAAACTTAATGCAGAAAGTAAGACTCATGTGTGTAAAAGAGCTTGGAACTACAATAGGGAAAAAGGCGTTCTTAGGGAGTGGTGGATACATCGCTAGCAATTTAGACTAAGCAATCAAGATTATTTAAAAAAATATTCTCATGATATGTATGTATGTGGGAGGAGCTCCATATATGGACAAATAGACAGCAACCACTGCTCAGATCATCCTTCATAACCACAGCTGACAGATAAACGACATCAATAGTGTTATCCCGCTATTAAGGGATTTATCCCGTGGCATGGACATGGCTTTATGAGTTCTCCTTGTTTCCCCAAGTTAGTACATAAAGAATGACAATAGCTTTATAGTCACAATAAGTGCTATCATCCCTCCGTCTACCAACAAGTAATCCCCTTCATCGTGTCCCCATAAGAGCCAAATATTAAGGAGGTGCACAACTCCCAACATCAAGATGAAGACAATTAACACATACACATAATGATGTATAACATAATAATCTCTATCTTATATCAATCATATGCTAGGGTTTCTCCATCTCCCCAAGAACTAATGATCTACTCACACATGGAGGCAATCAACATCATGGCAATGGTAATGGAAACAATTGTAAATGAATAGTTCTTGTATAAATCCACAATGAGTACGTGTAACACCCCGTCCACTCTTGGGCCCAGGGGGTGTCGCTCCTGGCAGCTTAATAGGATATCTAGACTGGCCCCACAGACCAACACTAGTCTTTTCTGCACACTTTGTCCTCACTCATGCGCACCCGGTTACCCACTTCCCGGTCGGTCACCCATCCTAGAATTACTCTAGGCCAAGCACGCTTAACGCTTAACCTTAGAGTTCTTTTCGAATGAGCTTATGGAAAAGAAGTTGCAACTTGTTGGTATGAGTATCCTATCAATCCTATTAAGCCATGTGCCTAGATCTCACATACACCCACCCTTTAGAAGATCGATGCCCTCATCGATCAAGCACACCCTAGGAACATTCCCTCTTGGCACGCGTATGTGCATCCAGTGCCGGCACATGTGCCATGTCGTGTCCACTCCGGGCCACACGCGCCATGCTCCACATGTCCCGCCACTGACCCACACACACCCGTGTAATCACAAGGGTCGGCTCTGATACCACTTGTAACACCCCGTCCACTCTTGGGCCCAGGGGGTGTCACTCCTGGCAGCTTAATAGGATATCTAGACTGGCCCCACAGACCAACACTAGTCTTTTCTGCGCACTTTGTCCTCACTCGTGTGCACCCGGTTACCCACTTCCCGGTTGGTCACCCATCCTAGAATTGCTTTAGGCCAAGCACGCTTAACCTTAGAGTTCTTTTCGAATGAGCTTCTGGAAAAGAAGTTGCAACTTGTTGGTATGAGTATCCTATCAATCCTATTAAGCCATGTGCCTAGATCTCACAGTACGGAAATTACAACAAGATCTGGATGGGGTGAAGATGGGATGGATGGAGATGATGGTGGTGTAGAGGTTGATGAAAATCGATGCCTTGGCCTCCCAGATCTACATAGGGCAAAGATGGATCCCTTGGGCAAGTTCCCCCTCCAGATTCCTTCCGGAGGTGAGGTTTTCAGCGATTTCTAGGTATTCTATATGTCGTCTCTCCGATCTAGTTGCACAGGGTGAAACTATTTGAGGAGGCGGTGGTGGCGCCAACTATATGGCTAGAACTGTACGGCTGGAAAATTAGTTCTCGTTGTATAGTTAGTCGTTAAACCTTCTAGATTCCTCGATCGCTTCGGGTTTTCTTCTGGTGTTATTGGTATTTCCCAAATAAGCGAGTTACATTGTTTTTTACTCCTTTTCTCCCTAATACAACTGCTCTAAGAATTGTGTCCACTGTATCCATCATTTGTTCCAATCCTGGTGAAAATAGACATAAATTGTGCACGCGAACACCGTAAAATACCAAGATCCTACCACTATAATGCAAAACAATAATATAAAACATGATGCAAATATGCACTCATCAACTTCCCCAAGCTTAGACTCTTGCTCGTCCCGAGCAAGGCTGGCTTAGTGAATGTGATCCTCATATTCATGAGGCTGAGTCGATAAAATAAATGAGGCAATTGCAACATGTATTTATCCTATAAGATACATAGGAATGAGTTCATGAATAGTACCTCACTCAAACCATCTAAATAATATTAGCAGGCTTCCACACCTTAGTGATCAACAGTTCACAAAAGATGAATCTCAACATGATGTAAAAGTATTCGGTTCGGCTGAATGAGTTAGCAAAATAGTCCCAAGTGTTTTAGGATTAACATATTCACTTGGGATTCAAAATCTCAAAACGTCTCTTTGTCTTACTACAATATAGTGGTATATGCCTATTTGCTCTTTGCAATTCACTCTTTTTCTTCTCTCTTTTCTTCCCCTTATATATATATGCTCACACTTTTGTTTAAGTGTTGTGCAAAGGAGCTAGCCATACATTCCACTTTATGTAGTAATTCAAAGTTTAACAATCTCAATTACCAAATTCCAATTGTATATGAAGCATTTTTATGACTTGAAGACTCTACCTCGACTTGTTCTCACTCTATTTTGATAGCACTTTTAAATTTTTTCTCTGTTCGAGGTTTCTTTCTCAACTTGACTAACCATATTATTTTTACTTTTGTAAATCAAACTTTAGCTATGCTTGCGAGGCGGATGCTGAGCTCGGCCATGTAGTATTTAAGCTTCAAAATTTTCTCCTGGAGGAATTTCTTCTCATCTGTCAACTTAAAAACAGTTTTAATCAAGAAACCAACTTTACCATCAATGTCATTGACCTTTTTCTCAAGGTCTTTTCTCATCATCCAATAGGAGTCAATTCCTTCTCCAATTGGTTCAACACATGTTTTCGAAGCTTTTTCCAACTAATAGATCTTATCATGAATCTCATCTTGCGACACCTTCTTAGGCTTAAGAGGCGACATACCGAGAGGATGTTTATAATAGGATCCTATGTTATGATGATGGGGATTAGGGAGATACTCATCCTTGCTCTTTCCCCGCTCTGCTTGCCTCATCATCTCCATCCTTTGCGAGAGCATGTCCTCCTAGTTTGGGAGAGGCTTGATCTCCGGGCTGGACGATGATGATGATCCTTTAGGTTCTACTGCCTCTTCACAGGCTTCTCTTCTTTCTTCCTCCAAATCTTGTTGACATGGAAGGGCTGCATGGCTTTGCTGCACGGATATTGTTAGAAGGGGATTGTATAGGTATGGCGAGGATTTTTCGAGGCTGGAGTGTCAACACCCAGATTTTTAATCCTAGATGCCTGTTATGCCATACCTCGCAATCCTAGGATTACCATTTTTGCGAGACATAACATATTGGATTTCACAGTACATCATCCATTACAAACCATAATAAGGTCTTACACAAATAAAGGATCTCATGATCCAATCTTAATACAAATCAAGCAGCGGAAAGAAACGTAGTAGGGGTTCCATCTTCAGAGTCATAGGCAATGCTGACGATGGGAGATGATCCTAGTTGTCCCAGCAATGAGTGTTATGTCCCCCATCATCATCATCCTCTCTCCTCATAGTCTAGCCACGGGAATAGCCAGGGACAAAGTCATGAGTACTCTTTAAGTACTCGCAAACTATCACTAACAAGTAAGGTAGTTCTAATAGGAATCTTAAGCTCTAGGTTTATTTGCAAAAAGCCAGGTTTATCTAAACTGAGTTTAGAAGTAAAGAAAACTAAGTTAATGTTCTAAATCACTTAAGTGGGAACCTAGTTTTCATATTCACAACCCTGTTGTGGTCAAGTCAAAATCATAGTTCACTTCACAAGTCATTTTTAAAACATCTGACGACGGAACAATATGGCCACTCCAACTGTCCATGATCGCGGATGTGGCTATTCGAATAGTTTGACACTCCGCAGAGGTGGTACACTTTCACCACAAAATTCGATACATCCGTTAGGGATAACCCTGAATCATCATACTTAGTATGCAGATAATCAATCATAACCGTTCAATTACACACTCTAGTATAGGCACCTCCCCTATGAGCTTGGCCTCCCAGCCATGGCCATCTGCCATCCTGGGCACTACATAGGTGGACAATTCACACTCACGAGGTAGCCTAAGCTCAAACCTCTTTCGCGAGGGAACCCATACTAATGCATATAAACTTCCGGCTAAGCCCTACCCAATTCGGGTATTGTGGTTGTATGGTAAAATTGGAATGGTATCGCAACCGAACCCAACCATCAGTTTTGGTAAAGGGCTAAGGCTCATGCCTCAACATTTTCATCATCAAATCCTTTGGTGTTTCTCAACACATGTCAAAACATTTCAATAGAATGAAACATCATTCCAAGGTTTTCATAATTATTGTCACCAAGTATTCCCATCTAAAGTGATCAACTTTTATGCTTAGCACTAGCCACTAAGGTTAAGAGTGTTCACTAATGAGGGGTGCTAATCTTCAATCTCATGCCATAGAATGACATCTAAGTATGACTAGTTAGGCCTAGTTTTATACTCTTTATGCTATCTATCCTATTTTTCCAATACTCACAGAGCACTAACTAAAAGTAAAGAACTTTAGTACAAGTAAAAGAATAAAGCTTGCAAGTAAAACTTGGGATTGGTATAATCAAAGTTATATAACCAAAGCATGCCTAATGCATCTTGCTTAGGTTATCTTGCAATTAGTGATGGCTTGCATAGGTATAATACTTGCAAGTGTTAGCTTGCCTTGAGTAGAGCAGTGGTTGAAGTTTTCTTCTTCTTCTTGGTAGTACTCCTCCTCCTCGTATCCCGGGTCAGTACTATCATCTATAAATGAATACGGGGTACAGAATCACCAAACAATACTTAACTAGTTCTATTTAGCACACTAAGGCTCACACTTGATGATCTAGCATCATCACAATCATCTCATGAATTAAAGACTTAATCCTATTTAGTTTATTTTAGAAAAGTAATTTCTACTCATTGAAAAATAATTAAGATTTAATATTCTCCAATTTAAAATATGGGATCATGTGGACACATGTCATCACCACATATTCTAATACATGGGAATGTGATTTAAAGGGTTGGTCATATTTCATAAAGTTTAAGATTATCATTTAATAGAATTAAAGCGACTAGAAATGCCTATATAGCATTATTTTGGTACTAGTCCAAAGTCACTACATGCAAACCTAAATATTTTTACATATTCAGATAGATCTTATCAAATGTGATTTTTGAGAGTTGGAATCAACTCAAAAGCATTTATGATTGATTTTTGAAAAATGTTTGAATGTGGAAAAGTGTCTATCTTGTTGTTTTTGGTATAAGTGATCTCTAACTCCAATTGATTTAAATCCAACGGCCTTGGATAGATAATTTAAATACCTTTCTACCAAAATTGGAATCATGCAATTTGGTTCTGTGAATCTTTCTAAATTGATTTTTGAATCTACTGACAGAATGTGGTTTTTAACTAAATGGAAAAATACTAATTTGAATTCACTGGGCTACGCGGGAAACTAAATGGGCCGGCCCAATCTGCACAGCACAGTGCAGCGAGCTGCTGACAGACGGGGTCCACCAGTCAGTGACTTAAACTAACCAAAACGGTATCTGCAAATCTAGGCCATGCGATTAAAAGATGATCCAATGGCGGAGGGTCATCGTCAATAACGAACAGCTCCGACGAGGAATTAAACCTAACGCGGTGGTGGGGGTCCGGCAAGGCTCACCTGGGCTCCAGCTAGGGTCGACGATGGGGGCGAATGGGGTTGTCAACGACGACGGTTCAAGGCGCGGTCACAGCAGCTCCTGGGGCGGCTTCAATCGACGGCGCCCTTCTCCTCCTACAACGGCAGGCTCCGACCAAATTCCAGCAAAGGAGAGCTCGCCTTGCTCCAGGGAAGGGTGAGGGAGTGTCAGTAAGGAGTGGTGAGTGTGTTGGTGTGGAGAATGGAGGCAAAGGGGGTCTCTATTTATACCGCGGCGAGGGGACCGAACGGCGTGGGCTCGGGCTCGTCGGTGACAACGGTACATGTGGCTAGCAGTGCGGCTGAGGGTAGGGGATGGTGCAGTGTTCCCTGGCGATCATCACTGGCTTAATGGCGAGGTGCAGGGCGGTCTAGGCTGGTTAGGATCGTGCGATGCTCTGCGCGGGAGCGACGGTGTTTGTGACGGCGCACGGGTGCTACGGGTCACGCGGCGGAGAACGGGGGTGTCTGGGAGGTGGTGGTGATCATGGCGAGTGGGCGCGTGCGCAGAGAGGGCGAGGCGCAGTCTGTGTGAGCCGGTCGGCTACGACGCGCCAGTGCACTCTAGGCACGGCGCAGAGACGATGGGCGCGGCGTCACTAGGGTGGTCCAGGGCTTGGCTGAGGTCGTGGCTTGGACAGGATGGCGGTGGACGGTGGCGTGTCTGGTGCGCGTCGTGGGCAAGGGCGGCGTGGCCTCTATCACTCTGTCCATTGTCGGCCGGTGATGACCATATTCGGGCGGTGCTGCACTGGTGCACAACGGCTAAGGGGGAGCTGGTCTGGTGCTGCTCGACACTAGGGTGACACGGGAGTGAAGAGGGGACATAGGGGTGGATGATCACTGCTCCAAAACAGTGAAGTTAGGTAGTGCTTAATTAGGGTAAGCCAGGTGTTTGATGAAATGGCCACAAGAACTTTAGTTTGAAATTTTCGAATGAATTTTGGTGAGTGATTTGATCTTAAGCTTGAGTGTCTATGATTGCTTGGAGAAGTCAAATGGAATTGGTTTGAGTGGTTTTTGAAAAAGTGTGATCTTACCATATGAACTAGATTTAAATTGGAACTGTCCTTTAAATTGATTTGGAAATAGTTTTTGTGAATTTGTAAAGTGGGCCTTGGTTCACTTTTACTTGGTCTAGCAAGGGGTGAAAAGAAGTGGAATTGTTTCTGTTAGAAATTCTCTTCTAGGAACACTCAAAGTGGCCTAGTGGTTAACTTTGGTCAAAATGACCATTTGGTTATTTAACTCATATTTGATTTCTTTTTCTTTTGATTTTGTTTGGAAATGGCCTAGATGATGTAGCATTCACCTTTAAACCATTTCTCATCATTTGTAGCAATAAAGCATGGCAAATTCAATCAATTCTACACTAATGCAAATCACACATGCATTCATATTAATTTTTGGAATAAAAGTTTTTGTTAACCCTAAACTTGGGTGATTAGAACTTGATAATCTTGATTAATAGTTTTGGGGTGTTACATGGAGGCTGTAGCTCTGCGAAAACTTAATGAAAAACATTAGATGCAATCAGCTTTAAAAGGGGAGGTCGAAAGCCCTAGCCACAGTTTGTAGCAAGCAACTATACGAGCGTGGCCCGTATAGGTCCCGCCGTATAGTTATGAACCGACTATAGATTTTCCTTCTATGGTGGAACCAACTATACAACTGAAACTATACGGGCGGGAATTTTTATTCCTACCGTATAGTTGGTCGTTAAACCTTCTGTACTTCAAATAAACTTTTTGGATACGGGTTGATATCTATACGATGGCAACTATACAGGCAGAATTTTTATTCCCGCTGTATAGTTGGTCGTTAAACCTTCAGTACTCTAGAAAAGAATTCTGATGAAGGCATTGATATCTATACGAAGGCAACTATACAACCAGAATTTTTAATCCCGCCGTATAGTTGGTCGTTAAACTTTCAGTACCTTCCGTAAACGGAAGGGGTGATGTCGAAACAACTATACGACTGCAACTATACAGTTGGTCGTTAGACCTTCTGAATCCACCACAAAAATTACTTGCTTCTCCGAGAATTATTTATTAATCAAAAACTTAATGAAATATCAAGTTTTGACAGAAAAATGACATCTTAAATTTTTGACCAATATTAGCATCCCTTGGACGGGATTTCAGCATTATCAATCTTCTTTTTCTTCGCTAGAGATTTAAATGTTCCTTATTTAACACAATCTCAATTAAAACTTAATGGAAAATTTAAAAAACTAAACCAAACCTTTATTTCGCATGGGTTGCCTCCCATGAAGCGCTCTTTTATGGTTAATAGCTTGACCATAGTGTTGCTCATTTCGGTTCGATTCCATCCTTCTTGTAGTTTCCATTCCTTGTATATCTTTGCTTAATCACCTCTTCTGGGGTGATCACTTGTATGGTGACTGCCTTATATATTCTTTTGCTCGATAATGCTTCAAGTGTTGTCCATTTACCACCCATGAAAGAGATGGTGTTTTTCCCTGGAGCTTCACTGCTCCTGATGAATAAGCTTCTTCAACTATATAGGGGCCTTCCCACTTTGATCTGAGCTTTCCTAGAAACAACTTAAGACGAGAATTATAGAGCAACACCTTGTCTCCACTTTTAAAGGCCTTATTTTCTATTTCTATCATGCCACCTTTTCACTTTTTCTTTAAACAATCTAGCATTCTCATAAGCCTCACTTCTAAACTCATCTAAAGCATGAATATCTAGTAAACGTTTTTCTCCCGCTACATTAAGATCATAGTTTAGGTTATTGATTGCCCAAAAAGCTTTGTGTTCCAATTCTAGAGGTAAATGGCATGGCTTATCGTATACCATCTTATAAGGTGTCATACCCATTGGATTTTTAAACGCAGTACAGTATGCCCATAGAGTGTCATTTAACTTGTATGACCAATCTTTTCTTGATTTGTCCACCGTCTTCTCGAATATGGTCTTTAATTCTCTATTGGAGAGTTTCACTTGACCACTCGTTTGAGGATGATATGGTGAAGCAACACAGTGAGTTACTCTGTATTTGCAGAGGATTTTCCTAAAGTTCCTTTCATAAAATGAGAACCACCGTTAGTGATTAAAAATCTAGGAACTCCAAACCTGGGGAATATAACATCCTTGATCATCTTCACTAAGGCAGCTGCATCTGCATGGCTTGTTGGAATAGCTTCAACCCATTTAGTTACATAATCGACAACAACAAGAATATGAGTGTAACCATTTGATTCTATAAAAGGTCCCATGTAATCCATTCCCCATACATCAAAGGGTTTGATTATAGGACTATAATTCATTGTCATCTCTTGTCTCCTACCTATATTACACCTTGTTTGGCAAGCATCACAGTGTTCTACATACCTGTGTGCGTCCTTGAGCAAGGTGGGCCAATAGAATCCAGATTGAAGTACCTTTGCTGCAGTTCGCTTGCTTGCATGATTTCCTCCGTACGAGCTGTCATGACAAGCTTGCAAAATTGCATTCATTTCATGGTTAGGAACACACTTCCGAATCATTTCGTCAGGTCCATGACGATATAGATACGGATCATCCCAAAAATAATATTTAAGATCATTAAAGAATTTCATTCTTTGATTTCTTGTCACACTAGGAGGTACAAATTTTACTACGAGATAGTTAGCATAATCCGCAAACCAAGGATCAACAATTTCAATGTTTGCTAAATATTCTCCTAGAAATGACTCATTTATAGGTACAGAGTTAGTAATTATTCCCTGCATCCTAGAGAGATGATCTGCTACCGGATTATCCTTACCCCTCCTATCTACTATTTGCAAATCATATTCTTGCAGTAATAAAACCCACCTAATCAACCTGGGCTTCGCATCCTTTTTCACAAGGAGGTGACGCAAAGCTTGGTGATCCGTATGAACTATTACCTTAGAATTAATGATGTAAGATCTAAATTTGTCACAAGCAAAAATTATAGCTAGGAACTCTTTTTCTGTAGTAGCATAATTTTTCTAAATCTTATTAAGAGTCCTACTAGCATAATAAATAACATTTAAATTGTTGCTCTCTCGCTGTCCTAACACAGCCCCTAAAGCATAATCACTAGCATCACACATGATTTCGAAAGGTTCATCCCATTTTGGAGATTGCATGATGGGTGCTGAAACTAATTTGTTTTTAAGGTTCTAAAAAGCTGCAATGCAGTCATGATCTAAGTAGAATGGAGTTTCTCTCTCAAGAAGGTTGGTGAGAGGCATAGCTATTTTAGCAAAATATTTTATAAAACGCTTATAAAAACCTGCATGTCCTAGAATCATTTTTAAGTTTTTTATGTCATGAGGTATTGGAAGATTTTCTATAGCATTTATATTAGTTTTATCTATTTCTATACGCTTATCCGAAACCTTATGCCCCAAAACTTTACCTTCTCTTTCCATGAAACGACATTGTTCCCAATTCAAAACCAAATTTGATTGCCTTCATCTTTGCAAAACTTTGGTTAAATTGTAGAGGCAATTATCAAATGTTGTTCCACATAAAACGAAATCATTTGTTATAACTTCCATAGTCTTCTCAACAAGATCATCAAAGATTTTTAAAACACATTCTTGAAAAGTCACAACTGCATTACACAAGCCAAACAGAATTAATCTATAAGCATATGTGCCATAAGGGCAAGCGAAAGTTGTTTTCTCTTAAGCTTCCGGTTGTATAGCAATTTGAGAATATCTAGAATAACCATCAAGAAAACATAAATAAGAATTATTACTAAGTCTTTCTAAAATTTTATCCATAAATGGTATAGGTTTATGATTTTTCCGTGTATCATGGTTTAGTTTCCTAAAATCAATGCACATGCGATAACCAACAATAGGTTTTACAGGAACTAGCTCACCATCCTCATTCATAGCAGCATCAAGACCCCCTTGTCTTGGTATGTGATGGCTCAGTGTATGGTGCCAGAAAAGTGCTGGTGCAGTGTTGATGTAGAGCTCATTGGGAACCCCAAGAGGAAGGTATGATGAGCACAACAGCAAGTTTCCCTCAGTTATGAAACCAAGGTTTAATCGAACCAGTAGGAGCAAGGAAACACCCCAAAGGTGTTGCTAGCTGAGCCTTGGTAGGGCACACTACCGGTGCTAGTAGCAACGTGGAGACCTGCACAACACAACCACCGAACTTTGTCCCCAACTTGCGATGAGGTGGTTAATCTCACCGTGTTTTGCTGAAAAGAAAGGATTAAACGTATCGAATGGAAAGAAGTAATAGTTTGCAGAAAGTAAAC
Source organism: Avena insularis (assembly GCA_023614405.1). Lineage (NCBI taxonomy): Eukaryota > Viridiplantae > Streptophyta > Magnoliopsida > Poales > Poaceae > Avena > Avena insularis. The sequence continues at coordinate 207,977,069 of CM042694.1, forward strand.
ACAAAGCAGTAAACAGTTTGTAGATTGTATGTAAAGAAAAGGACCGGGATCCATAGTTCACTAGAGGTGGCTCTCCTTAGATAGATAACATGCTGGGTGAACAAATTACAGCGCGGCAATTGACAAACATCGAGAAAGCAATACATGCATATACTAATCATCTTGACTCCTTTGAGACTTGATTGGGCATTACAACATTATACATAGACCACCATCCAACTGCATCTATGACTAATAATCCACCTTCAGGTTATCATCTGAACCCCCTCCAATATTAAGTTGCAAATAGCAGATTATTGCTTTACGAATTGCGTGTAAAGTAAACAATATGATTGTTCTATGAACAAAGGATTGTTGTTTTCTCCCTAGTAGCAACATCACATCTAGTACCTTAGAGATTTCTGTAACTTCCCAGTTACGGAGGCATGAACCCACTATCGAGCATAAATACTAACTCTTGGAGTTGCTAGCATCTACTTGGCCAAGATAGCTACTAACAACAGAAAGCATGCAAGATCACAAATAACAAAGACATGATAGAATCAATAATCAATCTGAAATAGCATCTCAATATCCATCGGATCCCCATAAACACAACATGTATGGATTACAAATAGATGATCTTGATCATGAACGGAGCTCACAAGATCTAGAAATGAAAGCACAAAGGAGGAGAACCAGCCATCTAGCTACTACATGGATCCGTAGTCCAAGGATGAACTACTCACGCATCACACCGGAGGCTTGCATGGTGATGAAGAAGGCCTCCAGGGTGAATTCCCCTCTCCGGCAGGGTGCCGGAAGAGCTTCAGATCCCTCCCGATCTAGGGATGGAGATGACGGCGGCTACAGACTCTTTCGTGGATTTTTGGTTGGGTACTTAGGGTTTTTGTCCCGAGGGAATCCTATAGGCGAAAGGGGAGGCCGAGGGGTGCTGGTAACTGACCACCCCTAGCTGGGCAGTCAGCGTGGCTGTGTGTGGTGCCCCCCTGGCCCCTCTCCGTCTCGTACTCTGGCATCTGATGACTTCCAGAAAAATAGGCACTTTGGCTTTTGTCCCGTCCAATTCCGAGAATATTCATTTTCTGACTTTCCTAGAACCAAAAACAGAAGAAAACAGTACCGCAATCGTGGCTCTTGTTAATAGGTTAGTCCAAGAAATCATATAAAAAGTACTCCAAAGTGTGGACAAAACACAAGAAAGTGGATAAAACCAAGCATGGAACATCAAAAATTATAGATACATTTGCAATGTATCAGTATGCAATGAGCTGGGCTAACCCACTTACTGTCAGAAATAGGATATATTATGCCAGCATCTAATAAGCGTATAACCTCTTTTCTTACTACTTCCTTCATTTTTGGATTAAGCCTTCTTTGTGTATCAACTACAGGTTCAGCATCATCAAGCATGGTAATCTTATGTGTTACAATAGATGGATCTATTCCTTTAATATCACTTAGAGTATATCCAAAGGCTTCACGATGCTTAATCAAGACCAAAATGAGTTTATTTGTTTCATTTTCTGATAGATTTTTACTAATAATAACAGGACATTTATTTTCATTATCTAAAAACTCATACCTCGTATCGTCTGGAAGTTGTTTCAATTCAATCGACGGAGGTTCTTCATCTCCTTTGCTTACCAGTTCTTCATAGTCATGTGGATTTTGTGCTTCCAGAACCGAATCAAGGTAATCATCCATGTCTTCTCTCTCCTCATCATCTCGTGCTTCCTCCCACTTTATTAGGCTCCTCTCTAATTCATCTTGTGGAGTACTGAAATGAATTGTCGCTAGCACGGCAATTGTTTTCTCTTCCTTGATATCTTCCACTTCATATGGCCTCTTCTTTAGTTTGGCGAAGTGGAATGTCATTTCCTCTTCTCCAAAGATCATTAAAATAGTCTCCTTCTTATTATTAATTTGAGTTTTGGTTATGGAAACAAAAGGCATGCCTAAAAGAATAGGACAAAAAGAATCTTGAGGCATATCAACAATATGAAAATCATGGGGGTACATGAGTGATCCAATAAAGACATAGATATTTCTGATAACACCTTACAGTTTTATATTAGTTCTATTAGACAATTTAATAGTAGTGTCTATCAGTTCCACATCTGGATTATTTAAATTGTAGCGAAGTTCCTCATAAAGTGATGAAGGCATAATGTTTAGAGTGGAAATCGGCTCACAAATTCCGTATAAGAAAGTTTCTCCACAATATATAGGAGTCTTAGATTTAGAAGTTTCATTACCTCGTACCTTACCTTCGATGAATTCTGAGGTTTCAAAGTCTAGCATAACCACTTCATTATCCACTGTTCGTGCTTCCATAAGATCCTTCAATATAACATTATTTATATTGGTAGCTTCAGGGTTCTTTTTTGGTTTCTTTAATCTTCTATTTATTTGTTCTTCCTCTTTTTGCTTTTTCTTGATATTCTCTTGAATAGGTGTAGAGGAGAACTCTTCCATTAGCGCACTTTTTCTTGCACGCTTCTTTTCTTCAAGGGGTTTATGGGGTTCCCATTCTGTAGATACCTGTAAATGCCCTGCATAATTCTCAATAATTTTCTTTAATGAGTAAGAATCAATACCAAGGGTTCTAATCATTTCACAAGTCCTTTCATCTACAAGGAAATCGTTAACACGAGCATATTCAAGAAAACTATTCATAATGTTCTCCTTATTTTTAAGATTTTCTGTTGCCTCCCTCATTTTCATTATTAATTTCCAGGCTTCATCATAGGTATAAGATAGAAAACTACCATTAGAAGCGGTGTCTAGGTTCGTTTTATTTTTATTATTAAGCCCTCCATAAAAAGTCTGAGTGATTAACCAATCAGGCAAACAATGATGGGGGCAATTATATAGATAGATTTTGTACCTTAGATACCCTTCATACAAACTCTCATCAGGACTATTATTGAAACCTATAATAATGCCTCTCATCTAGTGAGATTTGCTTTCTGAATAATATTTTGATAGGAAATTTGTTGTCAATTCTGTCCAAGTCCTTGGTGCTTCTGCACAAAAAGATCTATTCCAGTCGCAAACATTATTAGAGAGAGTTTGTCTAAACAACTAGGTTTTAACCATATCAAGATTACAGTTGTCGAATATAAAGGAACCAAGAACATCTTCAAAAAATTGTAAGTGTCCATATGGACTCTCTTCATCGGTTCCTGCAAATTTCTCAGAGTGTAGTAGTTCAAATAATAAAGGGTGGATCTCAATTCCATCTGGATTTATGCTTTTACTGACAGTTATAAAAGCGTCCATGGGCAAACCCATTTTCCTTACTATCTCAAGCTGGATTAAATGCTGAGTGTTGTCCATTGTTGCGGTCTTGCAACTTAAATTAAAAATTAGTACAATGAAAGTAAATAACTAAAAGTAAAGTGACTTATAGCGCTAAGCTCCCCGGCAATAGCGCCAGAAAAGAGATTGATGCCTGCAAGTGCACATATCGTTTGTAGCTAGTTTCAAAATAAAGATATCAATCCCATAGGAAGCAGTGGGGGAAAAACTAAAATGCTTTTAACTAAAACTAAACGAAGTACTTAAGGAATAATTTTGAGATGCAAGAAAAGTAGAATTATTTTTGGGTTTTTAATTGAATGAAGCAATTAAAGTAAAGTAAAACTTAATACAGAAAGTAAGAATTGCGTGTGTAAAAGAGCTTGGAACTGCAATAGGGAAAAAGGCGTTCTCAGGGAGGGGTGGATACACCGCTAGCAATTTAGACAAAGAAATCAAGATTATTATAACAAATATTCTCATGATATGTATGTATGTGGGAGGAGCTCCATATATGTATAAATTTGCAGCAACCACTGCTCACATAATCCTTCATAATCACAACTGATAGATAAACAACATCAATCGTATTATCCCGCTATTAAGGGATTTCTCCCGTGGCATGGACATGGCTTTATGAGTTCTCCTTGTTTCCCCAAGTTAGTACATAAAGAATGACAACAACCTTATAGTCACAGTAAGTGCTATCATCCCTCCGTCTACCAACAAGTAATCCCCTTCATCGTGTCCCCATAAGAGGCAAATATTAAGGAGGTGCACAACTCCCAACATCAAGATGAAGACAATTAACACATACGCATAATGATGTATAACATAATAATAATCTCTATCTTATCTCAATCATATGCTAGGGTCTCTCCATCTCCCCAAGAACTAATAATCTACTCAGACATGGAGGCAATCAACATCATGACAATGGTAATGGAAACAATTGTAAATGAATAGTTCTTGTATAAATACACAACGAGTACAGAAATTACAACAAGATCTAGATGGGGTGAAGATGGGATGGATGGAGATGATGGTGGTGCAGCGGTTGATCAAGATGAAGATTGATGCCTTGGCCTCCCAGATCTGCGTAGGGCAAAGATGGATCCCTTGAGCAAGTTCCCCCTCCAGATTCCTTCTAGAGGTGAGGTTTTCGGCGAGATCTGGGTGTTCTGTATGTCGTCTCTCCGATCCAGTTGCACAGGGTGAAACTATTTGAGGAGGTGGTTGTCGTGCCAACTATACAGCCGGAACTATATGGCCAGAAAATTAATTCCCGCCGTATAGTTCGTCGATAAACCTTTTGGATGCCTCGATCGCTTCGGGTTTTCTTCTGGTGTTATTGCTATTTCCAAAATAAGCGATTTGCATTGTTTTTGACTCCTTTTCTCCCTAATACAATGATGATCGGCTCAACACGTCGATCTCGTTGGGAAACCCCAAGAGGAAGGTATGATGAGAACAACAACAAGTTTTCCCTCAGTTATGAAACCTAGGATATCGAACCAGTAGGAGCAAGGAAACACCTCCAAGGTGTTGTTGCCAACTTGGAATCCTGCACAACACAACCACAGAATTTTTCCCCCAACTTACAATGAGGTTGTCAATCAAACCGGTTTTGCTGAAAACAAAGGATTAAACGTATTGTGTGGAAGAAAGTAAAAGCTTGCAGAAAGTAAACAGAAAGTAGTAAACAGTTGTCGATTGATGGTAAAAGAAAGGACCGGGATCCATCATTCACTAGTGGTGATTCTCCTTAAGATAGATGACATGTTGGGTGAACAAATTACAGCGGGGCAATTGACAAACATAGAGAAAGCATACATGCATATACTAATCATCTTGACTCCTATGAGATTTGATTGGGCATTACAACATTATACATATACCGTAATCCAACTGCATCTATGAATAATAATCCACCTTCAGGTTATCAATCTGAACCCCCTCCAGTATTAAGTTGCAAGCAACAGATAATTGCATTACGCATTGTGTGTAAAGTAAACAATACGATTGTTCTATGAACAAAGGATTGCTGTTTTCTCCCTAGTAGCAACAACACATCTAGTACCTTAGAGATTTCTGTCACTTCCCCAGATTACTAGAGTCATGAACCCACTATCGAGCATAAATACTTCCTCTTGGAGTTGCTAGCATCTACTCGGCCAAGATATCTACTAACAACGGAGAGCATGCAAGATCACAAATAACAAAGACACGATAGAATCAATAATCAATCTGAAATAGCATCTCAATATCCATCGGATCCTCGCAAACACAACATGTATGATTACAAATAGATGATCTTGATCATGAACGGAGCTCACAAGATCTAGACATGGTAGCACAAAGGAGAAGAACCAACCATCTAGATACTACATGGACCCGTAGTCCAAGGATGAACTACTCACGCATCACACCAGAGGTTTGCATGGTGATGAAGAAGGCCTCCAGGGTGAATTCTCCCCTCCGGCAGGGCGCCGGGAAGAGCTTCAGATCCCTCCCGATCTAGGGATGGAGATGACGGCGGCTACAGACTCTTTCGTGGAATTTTGATCGGGTCCTTAGGGTTTCTGTATTGGAGGCATCTTATAGGCGAAAGGGGAGGCCGAGGGGGTGCCCTAGGTGGCCGCTCCACCCTCTGGTGCTGGCCAGGCCTGGCCGCGCGGCCAGGTGGTGTGGCCGGCCCCTGGCCCCTCTCCGTCTCGTATTCTGGCTCCAAGCCCCCCTCGGTGAAATACTGACTTTGGCTTTTATCCTGTCCAATTCCGAGAATATTCATTTTCTGACTTTCCAAGAACCAAAAACAGCAGAAAATAGGCAGCTGGCACTTTTGCATCTTGTTAATAGGTTAGTCCAAGAAAGTGTATAAAAAGTACTCCAAAGTGTGGACAAAACATAAGAAAGTAGATATAAACCAAGTATGGAACATCAAAAATTATAGATACGTTTGCAATGTATCAACATCCCCAAGCTTAACCCTGCTCGTCCTCGAGTAGGTAAGTGAAAAAAAGAATAATTTTTGAGGTGACATGCACCATCATAAATTTGATCAAAGTATTTGTAAAACATTGATAACTAGGATCATAGTACTTCAAGATAGCATGAAAGATAAAGTTCTAACAATAAGACATAGGAACTATGTTGTAACATGAAAAGGCATAAACAAAAGATTCATGAATAACAATGCTTTGCAAGACGTTTGTTTGTTTCACATAAAAAAACATAGCATAGTGGCATTCATCTTGTCCCTCATAGAGTAGCAAACATAAATGCATCGGACACCTTCAAAGTTTATAAGGGTGACTAGATACAAATAGTTTAAGAACAAGCAATATCAAAGTTATGCATCAATCAACAAGTCTTGGGACAATGCACATAGAACTAAGAATGGCCACTATGCTCTCTCAATAGGTGCATAAAGATAGAAGGTGGAGACTCAACATAAAAGTAAAAGAAAGGCCTTCATAGAAGGAAGCAGGGATTCAAGTTTCATAAAGAGCTTCCGAAAATTATGGTACTTATTAGCTTTCAGATCTCATTGCCCCTATCAGAAGCATCTTGAAGTGATTAAGGTTAAAGTGAACAAACTATGGAGTATATGCTTGACAAAGTATAAGTTGGAAATCTCATGTCCCTTGAATACAAGGGCCGCTCCTCATGCTACTCAAGTTTAGTTACCGGTAAGTTCTTGTCATAGTAAGTACATGTGTATCATAGAGAACCACCAACGGGGTACCCCTTGCCCGATAATACAGAAGAATCCCCATATCAAAATGACAAGGCAAGCAGACAACGAGCATCTTAGCAATCTTCTTATTTACCATGGGAAAATGGTGCTTTTTTCTCTCTTTCCTCTTTTCTCATATCTTTTTTTCTTTTTCTCTTTTTCCCAATATCTATCTCTTTTTTTATAAGAAGAATGCTTCATAGACATCTCATTATGGTTACGCTGCAGGTTTCCACCATGATTAGGCTTGGATTAGACCATGCCCAGCGCTTTCTAACACACATACATAACTCCACGGACTTACAAGCTCCCTTTCATTTCACAATCGACATCCATAGACAAAAGAGCATGATATCAACTAGGTACAAAGTACAAGTGCAATATTGAAAGCGTTCCCCATGACAGCATGGTTCTGCTAATCCCCAACATATAAGTGCAAGCATATACAACATAAATGACACAATGGTTCAAGTTTATTAAGGGCAAGAAAAGTAAAGTGTGCCATCAAGTTCGTGAGAGCTTTAATCACTAGTTTTCTCATAACAAGTTTAATTCGGAAGGTAGATAAAAACATGAATATATTTGGAATAGAAAATGCTAATAGGTAGGTATGGTGGACTCTTTGGAATAACTTGGTTTTATTTGGAGTTGGATGCATGAGTGGAACTCATACTTGGTTATGGAGGCTAGCAAAAGACTGGGAGCGACCAACTAAGAGAGCAATAATGGCCATAATCATGCAAAGCGATAAAACATCATTAATTAAAGCATAAAGTGATTACAAGTCGAAAACTAAAGGATCATAGAGGCTATGGTGACTTGGGATAGTCTTAACATGGTGTGAGCATGACTCAGTCAACCCAAATAAAGCATCAAAGAAGAATACAACAATACTATGCTTTAATATGCTAAAACAACGCATGATTCTTTCAAAGCACATTAAGCAATCTCAATTGTATAACATGTCATGCTACAACAAAGATCACTAAGCATAAAGCCAAAACAATATCAAGCATGGCATGACAAAGCATAGACCACAGTCAAAAACAAGCTCTCTTTTACCACTTATAAGCATGAACTTTCCTACTCTTTTCCAGTCCTAACCAAACTATTTGAAAACTAATGTATGAAAGAGGGGGTACAACCAATTTATTCAATCAAACTAAGAAAACCAAGCAAAAGAAAACCAAAAACAATAACAAATATGCTCCAAGAACAACACAACTATGCATGAAACAACAAAAATGATGTGTTTGGAAGAAACCTGGGATTTTTATTGATGAAGAAGGGGATGCCTTGGGCATCCCCAAGCTTTAATGCTTGTACTTGTTGGATATTTCTTGGGGTGACACGCGTGGCATCCCCAAGCTTGAGCTTTAGTCCATTCTTCATCTCATTACATCATTCTCTCCATACACCTGATTTTTTTTCCTTCATACAAAACTTCACACAATCTTTATTAGCAACATTAGTGCACTCAAGATAATAAGTCTTTGGGTTCAGTTTCAACACCAATAAAACTTCCATTAAAACACAGGTTACTGTAACACTTCCCTTGAAAAGCTCAATTCCCCAAAGAGAACTCAAAAAGGAATCAACAAGAAGCAAATGCAAATAATGGCAGAAATCTGTCAAAACAGACCAGCAGGTAAAAACCAATTTTTTCGAGGACCTTCTGTTGCTCAAATCGAAAAGTGTTGAACTAACAAAAGTTAGATAATAACCTGGGTCAGAAGCAAAAAAAATGCACGCCTCAAAATTATGTACAGAGATTTTACACAATTTTTTTCAGTGAAGCACAAAAATCTGTTTCGGGACAGCAACTTTCCCAAGCATTACTTCTCTCTCACTAGAGGTTACTCTTGGCACAAAAAGCAAATAAAAAGGATAAGGATCGGTTATTACTGAAGTAATAACTTCCAAGACTCATCTAAAACTTTTGGGTTATCTCCCAATAAGTACTTTTCTTTAACCCCTTTAAGTTAGGCATAAGAAGCAAGAAAAAGAATCAAGTGTTCTCAAATAAAGAAGCATTAAGAGCAAATTTTGTTTTCATAGGAGAGGCAAAAGGAATCTTCTCTCTCTTCTTAGGGAAGTGTTCCATACCTTTCTTGAGTGGGAGTTGATATTTAATGGTGCCTTCTTTCATATCAATAATGGCACCAGTTCTAAGAAAAGGTCTTCCCAAAGTATTAGGACAAGAAGCATTACATTCAACATCCAAAACATAGAAATCAATGGTGACATAGCATTGTTAACCACAATAAGAACATCATTAATACTCCCCATGAGTTTCTTTTTAGCATTATCATCAAGTGGGACATTTAAATAACAATCTTCCAATGGTGGCAAATCAAGCATGTCATAAATCCTTCTAGGCATAATAGAAACACTATTATCAAGATCACATAAAGATTTGAAATCAAAATCATTCACTTTCATATTAATGATGGGTTCCTAACCATCTTCTGGTTTCATAGGAATAGAAGCTTTATTTTTCATCTTTTATTCTTTAAGAGCATCAGTAATATGTTTTGTAAAGGTCATATTCATAGCACTAGCATTAGGACTTTTAGCAAGCTTTTGTAGGAACTTAATTACTTCAGAGATATTGCAACCATCAAGATCAAAATCATAATTATCATATAAAGTAGTAGAGCTATTACTAGCTTCAACACTAGTGGTAGTGATAGTAGAAACACTAATATTTCTAGCAATTTCATCTTCTCTTTCCCACTTAGCATGCAATTCAGCTAATAGTCTAACATTCTCATCAATTCTAACTTGTATGGCATTAGTAGCAGCAAAGGGATTATCAATAGTTTCAGGTTTAGCAGCCATTTTATTCAAAGAAGATTGTGCTTCAGCCAATGATGCTATATTTCTTTTAGCATTAGAGAGTTTTTCCTCAATAGTTCTATTGAAAGCAGTTTGTTTACTAATAAAATCTTTAAGCATAACTTCAAGTTCAGAGGGAGCACTCCTATTATTGTTTTAGGAATTTCCATAAACATTACCATTATTGGGAGGATATGGCCTATGGTTGTTATTACCAAAATTATTCCTGTAGGTATTGTTGCTAAAATTATTATTTCTTATAAAGTTCACATCAACTTGCTCTTCTTGAGCAACCAAAGAGGCTAAGGGAACATGATTTGGATCAATATAAGCTTTCCCATTAACAAGCATAGACATAATAACATCAATTTTATCACTCAAGGAAGATTTCTCTTCAACAGAATTTACCTTCTTACCTTGTGGAGCTCTTTCAATATGTCATTCAGAATAGTTAACCATCATATTATCCAGAAGCTTTGTTGCAACACCCAAAGTAATGGTCATAAAGGTACCTCCAGTAGCAGAATCCAGTAGATTTCTTGAAGAATAGTTCAATCCTGTATAAAAGGTTTGGATAATCATCCAAGCAATCTGTCCATGAGTGGGACAATTCTTGACGAAATATTTTATTCTTTCCCAAGATTGAGCAACATGTTCATTATCAGATTGTTTAAACTTCATTATTTCACTTCGCATAGATATAATCTTAGCAGGAGGATAGTATTTTCCAATGAAAGCATCTTTGCATTTAGTCCAAGAATCAATACTATTTCTAGTTAGGGATTGCAACCATTCTTTAGCTTTTCCTCTCAAAGAGAAAGGAAACAATTTAAGCTTAATAATATCTCCATCTATATCCCTATGCTTTTGCATCTCACAAAGTTCAACAAAGTTATTTAGATGAGCAGCAGCATCTTCAGTACCAATTCCATAAAATTGTTCTCTCATAACAAGATCGAGTAAAGCAAGTTTAATTTCAAAGAAAGTAGCTTCAGGAACAGGTGGAGCAATATGTGTGCACATGAAATCATTGTTGTTGGTGCTAGTGAAGTCACACAACTTAGTGTTTTCAAGAGTAGTCATTTTTTGTGTGTTTTTAATATAGAAAGCAAACTAGTAGAACTAATTTTTGTGTGTGTTTTGATAAAGAAACAAGCAAACAAAGCAAAAATAAACTAAGCGAAAAAAATAAAATAAAGTAAAGAGATTGGTTATGAGGGACTCCCCTTATGAAGATGTCCTTGACTCCCCGGCAACGGCGCCAGAAAAGAGCTTGATGATCGGCTCAACACGTCAATCTCGTTGGGGAACCCTAAGAGGAAGGTATGATGAGCACAATAGCAAGTTTTCGCTCAGTTATGAAACCAAGGTTATCGAACTAGTAGGAGCAAGGAAACACCTCCAAGGTGTTGTTGCCAACTTGGAATCCTGCACAACACAACCACAGAACTTTGCCCCAACGTACAGTGAGGTTGTCAATCTCACCGGTTTTGCTGAAAACAAAGGATTAAACGTATTGTGTGGAAGAAAGTAAAAGCTTGCAGAAAGTAAACAGAAAGCAGTAAACAGTTGTAGATTGATGGTGAAAGAAAGGACCGGGGTCCATAGTTCACTAGTGGTGATTCTCCTTAAGATAGATGACATGTTGGGTGAACAAATTACAGCGGGGCAATTGACAAACATAGAGAAAGCATACATGCATATACTAATCATCTTGACTCCTATGAGATTTGATTGGGCATTACAACATTATACATAGACCATAATCCAACTGCATCTATGACTAATAATCCACCTTCAGGTTATCAATCTGAACCCCCTCTAGTATTAAGTTGCAAGCAACAGATAATTGCATTACGCATTGCGTGTAAAGTAAACAATACGATTGTTCTATGAACAAAGGATTGTTGTTTTCTCCCTAGTATCAACAACACATCTAGTACCTTAGAGATTTCTGTCACTTCCCTAGATTAGTAGAGTCATGAAACCACTATCGAGCATAAATACTCCCTCTTGGAGTTGCTAGCATCTACTCAGCCAAGATATCTACTAACAACGGAGAGCATGCAAGATCACAAATAACAAAGGCATGATAGAATTAATAATCAATCTGAAATAGCATCTCAATATCCATCGGATCCCCACAAACACAACATGTATGATTACAAATAGATGATCTTGATCATGAACGGAGCTCACAAGATCTAGACATGGTAGCACAAAGGAGAAGGACCAACCATCTAGCTACTACATGGACCCGTAGTCCAAGGATGAACTACTCACACATCACACCGGAGGCTTGCATGGTGATGAAGAAGGCCTGTGGTGAATTCTCCTCTCGTGGTGCCGGGACGAGTTTCAGATCCCTCCCGATATAGGGATGCAGATGACGGCGGCTATAGACTCTTTCGTGGAATTTTGATCAGGTCCTTAGGGTTTTGGTATCGGAGGCATCTTATAGGCGAAAGGGGAGGCCGAGGGGGTGCCCTAGGAGGCCGCACCACCCCCTGGCGCGGGCTAGGCCTGGCTGCGTGGCCAGGTGGTGTGGTCGGCCCCTGGTCCCTCTCCGTCTCGTATTCTGGCTCCGTGTCCCCCTCGGTGAAATACTGACTTTGGGTTTTGTCCCGTCCAATTCCGAGAATATTCATTTTCTGACTTTCCTGGAACCAAAAATAGCAGAAAATAGGGAGCTAGCAGTGTGGCATCCTGTTAATAGGTTAGTCAAACAAAGTGTATAAGAAGTACTCCAAAGTGTGGACAAAACATAAGAAAGTAGAAATAAACCAAGCATGGAACATCAAAAATTATAGATACGTTTGCAACGTATCATACAACTTCTCCAAGAATTGTGTCCACTGTATCCATCATCTGCTCTGATCCTGGTGAAAATAGACATAAAATGTGCACGCGAACGCTGTAAAATACCAAGATCCTACCACTATAATGCAAAATAATAATATAAAACATGATGCAAATATGCACTCATCAACCGCGTATGGTCTACAAGGGTATGTATTCTATAGGCTCCGGTCATTACTACATAGATAGATCTTGGGTGTTAGGGAGTTCCAACATAGGAATTTTTTTGTTTTCTGCTACGGAACCCTTCAGTGGTATTAGAGCCGATCTATGCGTAGGAGTCCTGTATGGCCAGTACGCACAAGTTTTGTGCGAGCATTGATCCCTTAGTTCTTACCCTCTAACGTGTACTTGTTTATATCACGACATTGTTTGATGAAGCGGCCCAGACCAATATTACGCGTATTCGTAAGCGAGACTAGTTCCACGCTTGACATATGGCTTGTTCCGTATAAGTGGCTAGCGGGTGTCTGTCTCTCATTCAATAGTTAATATAGAATTTACAACGGAGGGCCCCGAAAGGGGTGTAGTAGAGACAACTATTACATCCATGTTGTGGTTAGAAACTTTGTAGATTAGAAATGGTTCTATTGCGAAAGCCCTAACAACTACATAAAACTTGCAAAGATGAAGTAGAGGCGTCTAACTTTATTTTGTAGGAGGGCTTGTGTTATGATATGGTATTGGTAATTATGAAGGTAAAGTAGTTTACTTTTATGTTACTAAGCAGTATAGTAATAGCCATCGTTCCGATGGATGACCGGGTGGTGGCATCATGGACTTGGCGTCAAACCAGGGGCAAGATGGAGATCATGCTGGAGCGCTCGATGGAAATCAAGGCGCAAGAAGAAGGACCATATCATATCACAATATACATGTGATGTTGATACCTGTTTTACATCTTATTATATGCTAGTATTAGATACTCAATGGTAGAAATTAAGATAATCCCTATATAATTCCAATGATAGTGTTCCCCTTGTGTGTGCACCACCAAGAAATTTCGCTGTTATGAAGCCGGCCGTGATGATAGGGGGCTAGACATATCTATGTTCGCATACAGTGGGTGCAAGCCATGTTGCACTGCAGGTACGCACAAGTTAGATTTGGCGAGCCTAACATGTGTAGACATGGCCTCAGAACACAAGAGACCAAAAGGTCGAGCATGAGTCACATGGTTGATGTGATTGACATTGGGGAATGTCTAACTTTGAAACTGCATTGCCGACCATGATGATTGGGGGTGGTGTAGTGGATTGGGATCGTGTGATCACTAAAATCGTCTAGGGGATGACAATTTTAGTGGGAGCTCAATTAGGATTGAACTCATATTATGAACTTAGTCTAGATGTCTGTTTGCAAATATCTTAGTAGATCATGGCCTATCCCATTGAGGTCCTTTGCGACCATGGGAAATTTATTGCTTGATATGGAACTTAGCAAAAGGGTCCAACTTCATAGATTAATACCCATGCCTGAGGGATATCCTCGTAAAAGGTGATCTTCTCTTCTTGATAGAATGACCATTAGGAGATAATACGATGACTCTGCAATGTTTGTGTGTTCTCCGTAATCATCCAATAAGCCATTCTCCTTTCGATGGAGAGTTGGATTACAATCTTGTATTCTGCAAGATCAGGCACATAAAGTATGAGCCGTTGGATGAGTTTTCTTCCATGATGGATGAAAAAGAGAATATTTGGAGAAACACTTAGCAATCTTGCATTGGAGTTATGAACTCTCAGAAGGGCTTGATTGCAATGGATGTCATGAATTAAAAGGGTATATGTCAAATATACAAAGTTATAAATGTAATTCTTGCAAAATTCATTGTAGTTCACAAAAGTATTGGATACTTGTCCCATTTTGTGAAAAGAGGATGGTCTGCTTAAGAATTGCTGGAATTGAGGCAATGTGGCTTGATGACGGCGAGCAAACTGGTTGATGTCCGACATCACTCATTCCCTCAAGGTTTATCATTTGTATTAGTGGACTTGAATATAATTTTTTAATCCTTGCTTGTGTCTCTTGCTTTTAGCGAGACAATTATTCATATAAATAAGTTACAATCCAGTTATACTGTTCTTATGAATAATACCATTATGCTCACATTATGATTATAAATGAGTTATTCTAATCACTATGTTAATGATAATAGTTCAAGCATTTATAAAGGATTAGAATGCTAAAAGATATCCAAAGTTTAATTATGATATGGAACTATAGTTTAAGTCATTTTGGTTATTGCATTTTCTTCATTCTAAATGAAGATTGGGGTCTTAGATGCTTTATCTAGAGACTTTGCAAAACCATGAATCATTGGGCAGAATGACTAAAACTCCACATTCTGGTAAAACAGTGATATGCAAAGAAATGTTGAACTTTATGCATAATGATGTATCATATTTTCAACAAATAGTGGAAATCATTATTTATACTTCATGTTGAAATTTATACATAGTGATGTATCGTATTTTCAACAAATAGTGGAAATCATTATTTCACACTTCATTGTGGATTTAAGTGAATATGAGCGTTTGCTTAATGAAATATAAGTTTGAAACAATTTTGAATTGTTCAAAAGATTTAAAAGTGAGGGAGGATATTGAATTAACAAGAATACAAAAGTCTCTTCGATTTGATCGACATGACTAAAGTATTTAAGTTAATTTTGGCATAAAAGGACATGTGAAAGAGGATTCACAAATTATGATAATAGGGCAAATTCAAAGTGTATTGAAATGTCTAAATATCTTAATCATTATGTATTCGATACATATGATATAATATTATCTCTTATCGGGGTTATAGTTATTGTTTAGAGTTAGAGATCGAAATGAGCAAACACTCAGTTGACATACAAAGGAACATCTAAAGATTTATGGAAACAACACCATAAGAGTTATGACATGTTCGAGTTTCAAGAGGTTCCGATAATTTGAAATCGTGGAAAATAAAAAAGTCTTTGTAGCATATTCTTAGGCAACTATGAATACATGTTCCACAAGGGGAAAACCTGCTTTTGTCCAAAGTTGATGTGTCTTGATGGAGATACAGGTGGAAGAGAGTAAAAGATCAAAACAAGGCATTTGACCTTACCTCCTGATTGTTGATTAGCGCAGCGAAATTTGTCTCGTGGAACCGAACTCTACAAATAGATAAGAAACTAATGATAATGATCATAAAGTTTCAGTGAATACTTTTACTAAAGAAAGTAGGATTCAACAATATATACTATGCAAGTTCGTGGAAATATATTATTGATTCACTTGTCATGTTTATGAACAAGACATACCTACGAATTACAAACAAGCGTGATGGACCTAAGTGCGAGAAATAACCATGAGTCATAAAATCCTATATTAAGTTACATTTAAGATTGCAAAGTAATATGTTACTTGATCTTATTAAGTAAAGAAGTTTACTTGATATTTCTGAATGACTTCAAAGTCATAAGATGGAAATGAAACTTAATGGAAACGTAAAGCTCGATTTGTCACAAAGTATGGAAAAATTCAAGGAGTTGACTACAAATGTAGCGTTGCTTGAGTCCATTGGATTTACACCAGCAATATATGGATACTGGAATCTCGTAGATGGAATTCTCAATTTGATGATGATCAAAGAATTTTGGAATGTCCAAGATTATCGAGAGGACCTACATTTGAGTGGGAGCTAATTAGCTTGGCCAAATCTTAATATGTAAGAGACATATTTTGAGTGGGGGCTAAGTGAAATACCTGGATCTCATATATGGATGCCATATTTGAGTGGGAGCGTGAAATCATTCTAAGATATGTGGACAACATATATGAATGATGTGATTGGTATTGATAACATTTAAGTTAGTAAATATGAATGAAGTTGAATACGCTATTAAAGAATGAGATCTTTCGAGATAGATTGGTAAGTTTAATAAACATCATAGTCGAATGCTTTCTGGACTTGATTCTGAAGATGTCCAGAATATCCTAGATAAGATTCTGAAGTAGTTCAAAATGGAACAAGGAAAACAAAGAGGTTCTTACTTGTATGAAGCATTGAGTTAGTCTTAGTATTACAAGCATGGTTAAAATAAATAAAGACATGTTTTGCATCTCCTATGCCTTAGTCATAGGTTCTTCCATACAACCATATTGCATACTCGATGTAATGTCACCCGAGGTTCTGGTTGGAAGGACAAGCTCTTAACTGTAAGAACATGTCTTTAAGTGATTCTTGAGTTAATCACTGAACTAGAATTAAGTTTGTCCTTAAATGGCAAGAATCAAAGTAGGGCGCATAGTTGCATTTCATGCACTAGGATCTACATAGATATAGAAGTATAAGGGCTCCATTTGACATGATGTATATAGTTGTGGTGGGACTAGTTCGTCTTTATGCAAAGGGTGTGTCCTAGGACACAATGCCCATGAGAAAGCTCGTTGTGGCTGATTTAATGTCACTGCTGGCTCCTGGATACAGACCTCACTCTATTGCCATAACTACTATATATACACACAAAGGAGTGCGAAATGTGTTTCAAAGTATACGTGACAACAGTGAAAGCGACCGTCATGGTAAATACTAGAAACAAAGTCTCACTTTGTCACCAAACAAATACTTCAACCCATTATGAGATAATGGTATGAATGTCAAAGTTAGGACGACATTAACGATTTGCAAATACATAATGATCTCGTAAAATGGAACATGGACAAGACATTTTCCATAAGCATGCATGATCAATAAACGCATATGTGATATGGTTTATGATGAGTAAAATGCGAGCTAGATTATTTGTACTCTAGTGTAAGTGGGAGAATGAAGGAGATATGCCCTAGAGGCAAATAATAAATAGTTTTTTATTGTCATATCTCAATTAGTTTATCATAGTTTCATACTATGCTATAACCGTATTAATACAAAACGTTAATACACATGTGGTATGTAAACATACCAAGTCTCTAGTTACCTCTAGTGAACTAGTTCATTGGTCATGAGGATGATCTAGGGTTTTGAGATCATGGGCATTAATGCCAATTGACAATAAGGTCATGTCATTAGTTGAATGATGTGATAGACAAACGGCCCAACCAGTTGTATCTTAATGATAAACTAAGGAAATCTCGTAACCTAATCCTTAGACTGTGAGATAATGCAAATCACCGTTTTGGAGGGAGCTTAGATGGTTATCAAGTATCATTCCATGACTGGATGATCAAAAATGTGCCACCGGATTTCCCAAAGGGGCGCGTAGAGGACTACATATCAAGACCAGGATTTGCCAGTCCATGTAACAAATAGATACATATGTGACCATCTCGATGACATTGCATTAATGAAGCTTGCAAGCGTGTGACTAGGTCACGGAATGCAACCACACGGGAACGAGAAAACAAGTTCATCGGTAACGAGATCGAACAAAGGTATTGTCAACACCCGGATTTTTAATCCCAGATGCCCGTTATGCCATACCTTGCAATCCCAGAATTACCATTTTTGCGAGACATAACGGATTGGATATCACAGTACATCATCCATTACAAACCATACATAAGGTCTTACACAAATAAGGATCTCATGATCCAGTCTTCAATACAACAAGCAGCAGAAATAAAAGATAAGCGTAGCGGTGGGGTCCGTCTTCAGGGCACAGTAATGCCGACAAGGCGTATAGTCCTAGTTATCATAGCCGTCCTGATGACCATCCTCCTGATAGTCTCCTTCATAGTCTGGCCATGAGAATAGCCAGGGACAAAAGCCATGAGTACTCTTTAAGTACTCGCAAACTACTATTAACAGGTACGATAGTTCTAAGTTAAAGTGCTAAATCTAAGTTTAACTCTAAAGTTAAGTTTGAAACCTAAGATGAGTTTAGAAGCAAAGAAAGATAAAGTAAAGTTCTAGAATCACTTAAGTTGGGAAGCTATTATCATAAACACAACCCTATTGTGGTCAAGTCAAGATTCATCATTCATTTCAAGTTATTTGGAAAACATCTGACAACGAAATAGTATGGCCATTCCAACTGTCCATAACCGCGGACGCGGCTATTCGAATAGTTTGACACTCTGCAGAGGTGGTACACTTTCACCACAAGATTCGATACATCTGTCAGGGATAACCCTGAATCATCATACTTAGTATGCAGATAATCAAACATAACCTTCCCTTTACACACCCTAGTATAAGCACCTCTCCTATGAGCATGGCCTCCCAACCATGACCATCAGTCATCTTGGGCATTGCATAGGTGGACATCATGAGAGGTAGCCTCAGCTCAAACCCCTCCCGTGAGGGAACTAATACTAATTCATATAAATTTCTAGCTAAGCCTTACCCAATTCAGGTAATGTGGTTGTACGGTAAATTTGGAATGGTATCGCATCCGAATCCAACCATCAATTTTATAAAAGGGTTAAGGCTCATGCCTCATCATTTTCGTCATCATAAACCAGTTGTGTTTCTCAACACATGTCAAAACATCTCAATAGAATGACTCATCATTCCAAGGTTTTCACAATTCATTTTCACCAATTGTTCCCATCTAAAGTGACTCAAGTTTTTGATCTACTCTAAATTACTAAGTTAAGAGTGTTCACTAAGGTGGAAGTGATGGGTTCAATCTCATGCCATAGAATGACATCTAAAGGTTTCTAAGTAGGTTAAGTTTTATACTTTTTATGCTACCTTCAAAACAAGTAAAGAACTTTGTGTAAACTAAGGGAGGTAAAACTTGTCAATAAGACTTGGGTACTAATAGTTAAAGGGGGTGTGATCAAAGCATGCTTAAGGCATCTTTGCTAAACCATCTAGTTTGTTTCTAGTTTGCTAAGCACTAAACTTGCAAGGTTTAATCTTGGATATTGCTAGCTTGCTAAGGGTAGCTTGCACTGTTAATGGTGGCTTGCCTTGGTTGGTGCAGTGGTTGAAGTTTTCTTCGTCTTCGTCTTGATAGCACTCCTCCTCCTTGTAAGCTTGGTCGGTACTATCTTCTATAAAAATACATATGGAGTAGACAATCACCAAACAAATACTTAACTAGTATAATTAGCACTCTAAGGCATACATTTGGTGATCTATTATCATCACAAGCATCACACGTTTAATTCAATAGTTTCTTTCTTTTCATTTTAGAAAAGTAATTTCTACTCATTGAAAAATTAACTAAGACTTAATATTCACCACTTAAAATATGGGATCATGTTGACACATGTCATCACCACATATTCTAACATGTGGGAATGAGATTTAAGGGTTGGATCAATATTATTTTGGTTTAAGTTCATTATTTAATGATTTAAAGTGACTAGAAATGCCTATATAGCATTATTTTGGTACTAGTCCAAAGTCACTGCATTTAAACCTTAATATTATTTCATATTTAGATAGATATGATGAAATGTGATTTTTGAGAGTTGGAATCAACCCAAAAGCTAACTTGGTTGATTTTATAAAAATGTTGCAAGTTGCAAAACCTTCTGTTTTGTTATTTTTATTAGGAGAGATCTATAACTCTAATTGAATTAAATCCAACGGGCTTGGATAGATCATCTCCATACCTTTCAGACAAAATTGGTTTCATGCAATTTGGATTTATAAAACTCTCTGAATTGATTTTCAAACTAGTGGACAGAAACTAGATTCAAACTAAAAAGAAAAATCCAGATTTGAACGGGTGGGCTAGCGCGGGAAAAGACTTGGGCCGGCCCAGTGGCGGTCCGTGGTGTGGGGCTTAGCGGACAGGAGGGTCCCGCTTGTCAGCGGCACTTAACACGTGAAACGGTACGCACGCTGTGGGCCATAGGATTAGAGTGGGAATCTACGGCTGAGGGTCGTCGTCGATGACGAACAGGTCGCCGGTGAGCTCGAACCCTAGCGGCTCGGTGGGGGTCTGCTGGGGACGTACCAGGGCTCCAGCAGGGTCGGCGAGGCAGGCAAACGAACTGGAAGACGAAGGCGAGGCGGGGCGCGGTTGCGGTGGAGCTTGGGGTGGTCGCAATCAGCGGCGCCCTTCTCCTCTAGAGGCGGCTGCTCCACTTCAGCTGGCCGCTCCCTTTGCTTCGGCTAGAGGTGGGCGAGGTTCAGAGAGGTGAGGGGAGTGGAGTGGTGTGGAGAGAAGAGGCTGGGGAGGGCTCCTTTTATAGGCCCGACGGTGAGACCGAGCGGGATGGGCAGGCGACGGTGGCGACATGGCTACGGCAGGGTAGAGGCATGGCTGAGGGTGGCGATCGATGGGCGGTCCCCTGGCGGTGCTCTAGGGATTGAATGCGGCCATAGGGGCGGTGGCACGCGGTCTGGGCGAGGTGGCGCTCTGAGCGGCAGAGGCGGCGGTGTCCACGGCGAGCGGTGGCTGCGAGGCGTTGGGCAGTGAACGGGGGTGTGGGGGGTTCTCCAGGTCGTGGCGGAGCGGCGGGCACGGGCTGCGGCCAAGGGGCGGTCTGTGCGAGCGTGGATAGAGCATGCTCTGGGGGCGGCACCGGCATGGTGCGATGGCACTAGGCGCGTGGTATCCTCGGTGGTCCACTGCCGGGCTGGGCTCGGGCAGGGGACAGGGGGTGGCGGTGAGGTGTGAGCTACCTCCTAGACATGGCGAGGGAGGGGGAGATGGTCTGCTGCGGTGGGGCAATGTTTGGCCGGCGACCATGCCCTCGGGTTGGCATGGCATGAGGGTTAGGGACAAGGGAGAGGGGTGTTAAGGGCCTGGTTAGACTAGGAGGGGACAAAGGAGATAAATGTAGATCATTTGGGGGCAAAACCCTGTTCAAAACAGTGAGCTAGGATTAGGGTGGAAATTATGCATGCCAAGTGTTTGATGAAATGGCCGCATGAGGTTTAGTTTTGAATTTTGGTTTCAAACTTTTTGAGTGATCTCCACTAGTGCTAGGTAGTCTCTGGTTGCAAGGGTTTTGAAAGTGGAGCTCAAATAGAGGGGTTTTGAAATAGGGGTGATCTATGCATATGCATTAGATTCAATTTTCAAATGCCAATTAAAATAGTTAACAGAATGTTTTTAGCAGATCCAAAGGTGGGCCTTGGTACCTCATTATGTGTACTAGCAAAGGGTACAAAGATCAAGAATTGTTTCTATTAAGAATTGAGTACTAGGAATAGCCAAAGTAGTGTAGTGGATTAAAATGGCCAAAATGACCATTCCTCCTTTTTAATTCTTTTTGATTTGATTTTCTTTAGGAAAAGTTTGGGAATGATGTAGATGATGTTTAAATCACCTAAGAAACATTTTACAAGCATTGGATCACACAATCATGGCAATTCAAAACAACTCCTATTTTAAATGCACACACATATGAATGCTTTCATTTTAAATTTGGAAAAGTTTTTCTTAACCCCAAATTTGATGATTTAGATCTTGATAAGCTTGGGTTGAAGTTTTGGGATAGGTCAGGTCATTGTTGATTTCCACAGCTCTGTGATCGATGTTCTTGAAAACTTCAGTCTTCTTAGGCACTTCCAAGCATTTGCGAAGTAACGAGATATGGAACACATTGTGGATGGCTGACATCTCTTTAGGCAGTTCCAGCTGATACGATACTTCTCCTCGGCGGTTCAGAATCTTGAAAGGTCCGTTATATCTGGGGGCTAATTTTCCCTTCAGACTAAAGCGTTGAGTTCCCTTCAATGGTGAAACTTTGAGATATACAAAATATCCGACATTGAAAGTCAGGTCTCTCCTTCTCTTGTCAGCATAGCTCTTCTGTCTGGATTGGGCGGTCTTGAGGTGTTCACGGACTTTGTGAACTTTCTCTTCGGCTTCTCGGAGAATGTCGGGTCCAAAGATCTGACTCTCTCCTACTTGCGACCAATTCAATGGGGTACGACACTTTCTTCCATATAGGAATTCAAATGGTGCCATCTGCAAACTAGCTTGATAACTGTTGTTATATGAGAATTCTGCGAAAGGCAGGCAGTCTTCCCATTTTGATCCGTATTCCAACACACAAGCTCTAAGCATATCCTCCAAGATCTGGTTGACTCTCTTAGTCTATCCATCTGTTTGCGGGTGATATGCGGTACTGAATTTCAACTTGGTTCCTAAACCTTCCTGAACTTTCTGCCAAAATCTTGAAGTAAATTGGGTTCCTCGATCTGACACGATGGTCTTGGGGGTTCCATGCAGACTAACAATCCTAGCAATATACAGCTCTGCTAGCTTTGCACTCTGGTAGGTTGTCTTGACAGGTATGAAGTGGGCTACCTTGGACAATCTATCAACGATGACCCAGATTGAGTCATTTCCCCTACTAGAAGTAGGCAAACCGGTGATAAAGTCCATTCCGACAGAATCCCATTTCCATTCCAGAATCTGCAATGGTTGCAACAATCCTGCAGGTCTCTGATGCTCTACTTTGACTCTTTGACAGATGTCACATTTGGCGATGTAGCTTCCGATTTCTCTCTTCATCTTGTGCCACCAAAATTGCTCTTTCAAATCCTGATACATCTTTGTTCCTCCGGGGTGGATAGAATAAAGAGTATCATGAGCTTCCTTCATGATAATTTCCTTCAGCTCCGAATCTGCTGGCACACAGATACGTCCTTTGTACCACAGTACTCCTTCTTCGTCTTCGGTGAATCCAGGTACCTTTCTTGTACCAATATGACGTCTAATTCCGTCGATACTTCCATTCCCTTTCTGGGCTTCCTTGATTTGGCTAATCAACGTGGGTTGAAGTTCAATGCTAGCTAGGAATCCTTTGCTAACTAACTCAGTCCTGAACTTCTCCAACTCCTCATACAAACTTGGTTGCTTCTCCTTGATCATGGTGTTAAGCCTACACGGCAATCTGCTAAGAGCATCCGCTACCACATTGGCTTTGCCGGGGTGATAGTGAATGTCAAGGTCATAATCCTTGATTAACTCTATCCATCTTGTTTGCCTCATATTTAGCTCTTTCTGAGTGAAGATATACTTCAAGCTCTTATGATCTGAGTAAATCTCATAGCGATTACCCATCAAATAATGACGCCATGTCTTCAATGGTAGAACCACAGCTGCTAGCTCAAGATCATGGGTCGGATAGTTCTGCTCATGCTTTGCTTGGTTTGAGACAGATAAGCGATGACTTTGCCTTCTTGCATCAATACACATCCTAGACCAATCTTGGATGCATCACAATATACATCAAACGGCTTCTTGATGTCTGGCATGATCAAAATTAGGGCGGATATCAATCTCTTCTTCAGCTCCTGGAAATTGGCTTCACATTTGTCTGTCCATTCAAACTTCTTGTCCTTCTTCAACAATTGGGTCATTGGTCGGGCTATGCTCGAGAATCCTTCTACGAACTTGCGGTAATATTCCGCTAATCCGAGAAATGAACGGACTTGGGTTTGAGTGGTTGGGGCTTCCCATTCTTCGACATCTTTGATCTTGGTGGGATCAACAGAGACTCCTCCGACAGACACAATATGTCCTAGGAATCCTACTTCTTTCAGCCAAAACTCACACTTGCTGAACTTGGCATATAACTGATGCTCTCTCAGGGTTTCTAGGATAATTCTTAGATGTTGCTCATGCTCTTCTTCCGACTTGGAGTAGATAAGGATGTCGTCGATGAACACAACTACAAACTTATCTAGGAAATTCATAAAGATCTTATTCATGAGATTCATGAAATAAGCAGGGGCATTGGTTAATCCAAAAGACATAACCGTATACTCGTATAAACCATAGCGAGTAGTAAAGGCGGTCTTCGGAATATCCGCTTACGAATCTTAAGTTGGTGATAACCAGTCCTAAGATCAATCTTTGAGAATACCTGAGCTCCGGTCAACTGATCAAATAGATCCTCTATCTTTGGCAAGGGGTACTTGTTCTTGATGGTGATGTCATTCAACTTTATATAATCTGTACACAGACGGTTGCCTCCATCTTTCTTGTCGATGAATAACACTGGTGATCTCCATGGCGATGCGCTTGGTTGAATCAAGCCTGTTGCTAACATGGCATCCAACTGCTTCTTCAGTTCCACTAACTCTGAGGGGTTCATGCTATAGGGTCTCTGGGCTATAGGTCTGGTTCCGGGGATTAGTTCGATAATGAACTCAATATCCCTATCCGGGGGCATACCTGGCAATTCATCTGGGAATACATCGGGGTATTCACAGACTACTTTGACTTGGTCTATGGTGGGCAGGGCTACACTCTTGTTGCACTTGAATTGACGGGGTGAGGTTTCAGAGATATGCTCTACTGTTACTCCAGAACTACTGGTCATGGTGATGGCTTTCTTAGCACAGTCTATCAATCCTTTATGCCTTGACATCCAGTCCATACCTAGTACTACTTCCAATCCTTTGGTTCCAAGTACAATTAGGTTGGCATAAAAATCTATCCCATGTATTCTGATAGGTACAGCTTTGCAAAATTTTCTAGCTTTTGTTGTTGAACTGGGGATTTGAACTATCATGACATGCTTCAGGTTGGTTGGGTGAATCTTACTAGTGCATACAAATTCTTTGGTGATAAATGAATGCGATGCTCCAGAATCAAACAATACTCTTGCTAAAACTGAGTTGACAGAAAACATACCCAGCACTACATCTGGCGCTTCCTAGGCTTCTTCTACGTTCATGTGGAAGAGACGACCGTTGCGGTTGTGAGGGTTCCCTGGGGCAAATCTCCTTCTTGGTTGAACACGACGCTACTGCTGAGCTGGGGCATTCACAGGGGCATTGGCGGCAGTCTTCTTGGGACACTCATTGGAGTAGTGACCCTTCACTCCACACTCGAAACAAGTGATCTAGGACTTGTCCTTGACTGCGACAGGCACAACATTGCTGCCAGTTCTGGGTGCAGTGTTGTTGTTGTTTTTGCTCTTGGGAGGGGCACGAACGGTTGAAATTGTTGGCATTACCGGAGTTGTGATTGTTTCCTCCGGACTTCACATTACCTCCGCTATGGTTGGGGTAGCTTGGGCGAGGATTTGGGGGTCGGTTGTTCCTTGGTGCATATCCTGGTGAGGGGTTGGGATGGTACTTCTGGTGACTACTGGATCCAGACTGCTGCATCATACGACGCTTGCGGTTGTCGTTTTCCTGGTTAATCTTCCCTTCCATCTGAATGGCAGAGTCAACTAGTTCTTCTAGATCCTGAAAACGGATGTTGACGAGGACAGTCTGCATCTCATCATGCAGTCCGTTCAAGAATCTCTCCTTCTTCTTGGCCTCTATGTTGATCTCGTCCGGTGCATATCTGACAAGTGACAAGAATCTGTCACGGTACTCCACCATAGTCATTCTTCCTTGCTTCAATTCGTGGAATTCATCTCTCATCATGTTGACGAGACCTTGCGGCACGTGGGTGCGGCTGAACTTGACTTTGAATGCTTCCCAGGTCATCACCTGGACATGGTTCATATTGCGGATGCTATTCCACCAAGCTCTAGCATCTCCCGCTAGATAGTGGGTGGCAAAGAGAACTTTCTCATTTTCATCAACTCCTGCAACTTCAAGGTTGTTTTCCATGGTCTGTAACCAGTCATCAGCATCTAATGGGTTCTCAGATTGGTTGAAGATTGGGGGATTGGTGTTCTGAAATTTTTTGAGTTTGGATCCATGGTGATCCTGATTTCCATGTCCTTGGTTATTGAGAGCCATTTGGGCGATCTGCTGCAATGTTGCTAAGTTGGCTTGGCGCTCGGCCCTGCTTGCTTCACGGTCTGCAATGAGATTCTGCAAGATCTGCAGCATTGGGTCCTGCGACGAGCTGCTCCCTCATTGGTTTCCACGAGTCATCTGAAGATTGAGATAGATATAGGGGTAAGAGGGAAATTCTAAGGTTCATGGTTTTGGGTTTTCAAAGCTAAAACTTTGAGTTAGACTCAGGTTTTTCAACTAACTTCATTTTCATTCATGCAAGCAAGCACACGATACAACACACACCACAACAATCAAAGGGGAAAATAGATGGTTTAATGAACCATTCTCTAAGCTACGATACAATGAGATGATACATCTCATGCTACGACAGTGCTCTAGTGCATCTACTCATCGTCGATGAAGTCGGAGTCCTCATCGTCAGCGTAGAAGTCCACGGCATCCTCCTCCAAAAAGTCACCATCGTTGATGAGGTAAGAATCCATGTCTCCCTGGATGTCTTCACCCTCATCTTCTTCTTCCTTTGCTGCAAGCTGAGCTTCCTGCTCCTTGACGGTCTTCTCGAGGTCGGCCACCTTCTTGCGAAGACGGGCGATGGTGCGATCCTTCTTTGCATGCTGGCGGCAAAGAGACTAGCGATCTTGGACAAGCAGTGCGAAAGTCTAGGCCTTCTGGTCGGCAATGGCACGGTTCTGGTTGGCTAATTCCCTGGCATTGTCCAGTTCCTGCTGTCTGTCATGAAGCAAGAAGTCAAGGTTCTCCACTTGACGCCTCAATTCTGGGTGATTTGGCATCTCCCTCGGCATTCCCATGAAGTCACATCTTGCATAGTGGGCAAAACGGGTTCCTTGGATCTTGTTGACGCTGAGGGCACATAGACGTGCGAGAGCTTCATGCATTGCCCTGGCTAATCCATCTAGCCAGTTGTTCTCTCTCACGGAGAACTTAATTCTTCCAGAAGTTGGTGCTTCGATGCTTCCTCAAAGATCTGCAGTGACTAGCCATTGTAGGTCTCCTCCTGGGGGTCCTGGAAGTTGAGCTCCAAGAAACTCCGGATATGGGCGTCCCAGTAACTCCAACAGTGAATCCAGATCCCTCTCAAAGATCAGCCGACCTCCGTTTCCCAACTGGTAAAACTTGCTGAACTGAGTCTCCATCTACAAGAATTAAGGATGAGGAAGTTAGTGAAGTGATCAAGTGTGCCAATTTTTAAGTCATAATGTAAGAATTTTGAGGAACATGAATTTTTGAGAAAGAATGAGTTCACAAGGGTAAGAGAGGAAATAGTTTTTCATAAATACTCACTTTGGTTTTGAAGCTAAGTTTTTGGTTTGGACGTCCATTCTAACTAGGGTCTCCTATGGTCAGGATGGCTCTGATACCAACTTGTCAACACCCGGATTTTTAATCCCAGATGCTCGTTATGCCATACCTCGCAATCCCAGGATTACCATTTTTGCGAGACATAACGGATTGGATATCACAGTACATCATCCATTAAAAACCATACATAAGGTCTTACACAAATAAGGATCTCATGATATAGTCTTTAATACAACAAGAAGCGGAAATAAAAGATAAGCGTAGTGGTGGGGTCCATCTTCAGGGGCACATGCAATGCTAACGAAGGCAGATAGTCCTAGTTATCATAGCCGTCCTGATGACCATCCTCCTGATAGTCTCCTTCATAGTCTGGCCATGAGAATAGCCAAGGACAAAAGCCATGAGTACTCTTTAAGTACTCGCAAACTACTATTAACAGGTACGATAGTTCTAAGTTAAAGTGCTAAATATAAGTTTAACTCTAAAGTTATTTTTGAAACCTAATCTGAGTTTAGAAGCAAAGAAAGATAAAGTAAAGTTCTAGAATCACTTAAGTTGGGAAGCTATTATCATAAACACAACCCTGTTGTGGTCAAGTCAACATTCATCATTCATTTCAAGTTATTTGGAAACATCTAACAACGAAACAGTATGGCCATTCCAACTGTCCATAACCACGGACGCGACAATTCGAATAGTTTGACACTCTGCAGAGGTGGTACACTTTCACCACAAGATTCGATACATCTGTCAGGGATAACCCTGAATCATCATACTTAGTATGCAGATAATCAAACATAACCTTCCCTTTACACACCCTAGTATAAGCACATCTCCTATGAGCATGGCCTCCCAACCATGACCATTAGTCATCTTGGGCACTGCATAGGTGGACATCATGAGAGGTAGCCTCAGCTCAAACCCCTCCCGTGAGGGAACTAATACTAATGCATATAAATTTCCAGCTAAGCCTTACCCAATTTAGGTAATGTGGTTGTACGCTAAATTTGGAATGGTATCGCATCTGAATCCAACCATCAGTTTTATAAAAGGGTTAAGGCTCATGCCTCATCATTTTCATCATCATAAACTAGTTGTGTTTCTCAACACATGTCAAAACATCTCAATAGAATGACTCATCATTCCAAGGTTTTCACAATTCATTTTCACCAATTGTTCCCATCTAAAGTGACTCAAGTTTTTGATCTACTCTAAATTACTAAGTTAAGAGTGTTCACTAAGGTGGAAGTGATGGGTTCAATCTCATGCCATAGAATGACATCTAAAGGTTTCTAAGTATGTCAAGTTTTATACTTTTTATGCTACCTTCAAAACAAGTAAAGAACTTTGTGTAAACTAAGGGAGGTAAAACTTGTCAATAAGACTTGGGTACTAATAGTTAAAGGGGGTGTGATCAAAGCATGCTTAAGGCATCTTTGCTAAACCATCTAGTTTGTTTCTAGTTTGCTAAGCACTAAACTTGCAAGGGTTAATCTTGGATATTGCTAGCTTGCTAAGGGTAGCTTGCACTGTTAATGGTGGCTTGCCTTGGTTGGTGCAGTGGTTGAAGTTTTCTTCGTCTTCGTCTTGATAGCACTCCTCCTCCTCGTAAGATTGGTCGGTACTATCTTCTATAAAAATACATATGGAGTAGACAATCACCAAACAAATACTTAACTAGTCTAATTAGCACTCTAAGGCATACATTTGGTGATCTATTATCATCACAAGCATCACAAGTTTAATTCAATAGTTTCTTTCTTTTTATTTTAGAAAAGTAATTTCTACTCATTGAAAAATTAACTAAGAAAAATCCAGATTTGAACGGGTGGGCTAGCGCGGGAAAAGACTTGGGCTGACCCAGTGGCGCTCCACGGCACGGGGCTCAGCTGACAGGGGTCCCGCTTGTCAGCGGCACTTAACACGCGAAACGGTACACGTGCTGTGGGCCGTAGGATTAGAGTGGGAATCTATGGCTGAGGGTCGTCATCAACGACGAACAGGTCGCCGGCGAGCTCGAATCCTAGCGGCTCGATGGGGGTCTGTTGGGGACGTACCAGGGCTCCAGCGGGGTCGGCGAGGCGGGCAAACAAACTGGAAGACGACGGTGAGGCAAGGCGCGGTTGCGGCGGAGCTTGGGGTGGTCGCAATCAGCGGCGCCCTTCTCCTCCAGAGGCGGCTGCTCCAGCTCCAATTCCAGCGAGCTGCTGCTCCCTTTGCTCCGGCTAGAGGTGGGTGAGGTTCAGAGAGGTGAGGGGAGTGGAGTGGTGTGGAGAGAAGAGGCTGGGGAGGGCTCCTTTTATCAGCCCGACGGTGAGACCGAGCGGGATGGGCAGGCGACGGTGGCGACATGGCTACGGCGGGGTAGAGGCATGGCTGAGGGTGGCGATCGATGGGTGGTCCCCTGGTGGTGCTCTAGGGATTGAATGCGGCCATAGGGAGGTGGCACGCGGTCTGGGCGACGTGGCGCTCTGAGCGGCAGAGGCGGAGGTGTCCACGGCGAGCGGTGGCTGTCAGGCGTTGGGCAGTGAACGGGGGTGTCTGGGGGGTTCTCCAGGTCATGGCGAGCGGATGGCGCTGGCTGGGCAAGGGATGTCTGCGGCGAAGGGACAGAGCACGCTGTAGGGAGGCACCGGCATGGTGCGGTGGCACTAGGCGCGTGGTATCCTCGGTGGTCCACTGCCGGGCTGGGCTCGGGCAGGGGACAGGGGGTGGCGGTGAGGTGTGAGCTACCTCCTAGACATGGCGAGGGAGGGGGAGATGGTCTACTGCGGTGGGGCAAGGTTTGGCCGGCGACCATGCCCTCGGGTTGGCATGGCATGAGGGTTAGGGACAAGGGAGAGGGGTGTTAAGGGCCTAGTTAGACTAGGAGGGGACAAAGGAGATAAATGTAGATCATTTGGGGGCAAAACCCTGTTCAAAACAGTGAGCTAGGATTAGGGTGGAAATTATGCATGCCAAGTGTTTGATGAAATGGCCGTATGAGGTTTAGTTTTGAATTTTGGTTTCAAACTTTTTGAGTGATCTCCACTAGTGCTAGATAGTCTCTGGTTGCAAGGGTTTTGAAAGTGGAGCTCAAATAAAGGGGTTTTGAAATAGGGGTGATCTATGCATATGCATTAGATTCATTTTTCAAATGCCAATTAAAATAGTTAACAGAATGTTTTTAGCAGATCCAAAGGTGGGCCTTGGTACCTCATTATGTGTACTAGCAAGGGGTACAAAGATCAAGAAATTGTTTCTGTTAAGAATTGAGTACTAGGAATAGCCAAAGTAGTGTAGTGGATTAAAATGGCCAAAATGACCATTCCTCCTTTTTAATTCCCTTTCATTTGATTTTCTTTAGGAAAAGTTTGGGAATGCTGTAGATGATGTTTAAATCACCTAAGAAACATTTTACAAGCATTGGATCACACAATCATGGCAATTCAAAACAACTCCTATTTTAAATGCACACACATATGAATGCTTTCATTTTAAATTTGGAAAAGTTTTTGTTAACCCCAAATTTGATGATTTAGACCTTGATAATATTGGATTGAAGTTTTGGGATGTTACAGGTATGGAGATACCGTAGATCAAATCTCGGGTGAACTAGGTATCAAATGGCAAAGGGAATGGGAAATGACATTTACGGTTCAAAGGACATTATCACTCTAGAATGCACAGGGGTCATTATGGGCATCCCGGTCCCGATATTGATCATTGATGGAGATCATGTCTGTGCCATTCCCGAGTGATACGTTGCTAACGTATCCATAATTTTTGATGTTCCATGCTTGGTTTTATCTACTTTCTTATGTTTTGTCCCCACTTTGGAGTACTTTTTATACATTTTCTTGGACTAACCTATTAACAAGATGCCACAGTGTCAGTTGCCCATTTTCTGCTGTTTTTGGTTCCAGGAAAGTCAGAAAATGAATATTCTCGAAATTGGACGGGACAAAAGCCAAAGTCAGTTTTTCACTGAGGGGGACACGGAGCCAGAATACGAGACGGAGAGGGGCCAGGGGGCCGCCACACCACCTGGCTGCACGGCCAAGCCTGGCCTGTGCCAGGGGGTGGTCTGGCTGCCTCGGGCACCCCCTCGGCCTCCCCTTTCACCTATAAGATGCCTCCGATACAGAAACCCTAAGTACCTGATCAAAATTCCACGAAAGAGTCTGTAGCCACCGTCATCTCCATCCCTAGATCGGAAGGGATCTGAAGCTCTTCCTGGCACCCTGTCGGAGAGGGGAATTCACCCTGGAGGCCTTCTTCATCACCATGCAAGCCTCTGGTGTGATGCGTGAGTAGTTCATCCTTGGAATACGGGCATGTTGTGTTTGCGAGGATCCTATGGATATTGAGATGCTATTTCAGATTGATTATTGATTCTGTCATGTTTTTGTTATTTGTGATCTTGCATGCTTTCTGTTGTTAGTAGCTATCTTGGCCAAGTAGATGCTAGCAACTCCAAGAGTTAGTATTTATGCTCGATAGTGGATTCATGCCTCTAGTAATCTGGGGAAGTGACAGAAATCTCTAAGGTACTAGATGTGTTGTTGCTACCAGGGAGAAAACAACAATCCTTTGTTCATAGAACAATCATATTGTTTACTTTACACGCAATGCATAATACAATTATCTGTTGCTTGCAACTTAATACTAGAGGGGGTTCGGATGATAACCTGAAGGTGGATTATTAGTCATAGATGCAGTTGGATTACGGTCTATGTATAATGTTGTAATGCCCAATCAAATCTCAAAGGAGTCAAGATGATTAGTATATGCATGTATTTCTTTCTTGATGTTTGTCAATTGCCCCACTGTAATTTGTTCACCCAACATGTCATCTATATTAAGGAGAGCCCCCACTAGTGAACTATGGACCCCGGTCCTTTCTTTTATCATCAATCTACAATTGTTTACTGCTTTCTATTTACTTTCTGCAAACTACTACTTTCTTCCACACAATATGTTTAATCCTTTGTTTTCCGCAAAACCGGTGAGATTGACAACCTCACTGTAAGTTGGGGGCAAAGTTCTGTGGTTGTGTTGTGCAGGTTTCCACGTTGCTGCTGGCGCCGGTAGTGCGCCCTGCCAAAGTCCAGCTAGCAACACCTTGGAGGTGTTTCCATGCTCCTACTGGTTCGATAAACCTTGGTTTCATAACTAAGGGAAAACTTACTGCTGTGCTCATCATACCTTCCTCTTGGGGTTCCCCAACGAGCTCGTTAATACATGAGTCAACAAGTATATTTTCTGGCGCCGTTGCCGGGGAGTCAAGGACATCTTCACAAGGGGAGTCCCTCATAACCAATCTCTTTACTTTGTTGTTTTTTGTTTTGCTTAGTTTGTTTCCACTTTGTTTGGTTGTTTCTTTTATCCAAAACACACAAAAAAATTAGTTCCTACTGTAGTTGTTATTTTTGTTGGTCTGTTATTGTCTTGCTTTATCATACTTTCTATCAATGGTTGGTTTCTTCGAAACTGAATCTAATTAGCAAGGTGGGTTCACGGAAGAACAAAAATATTATTATAAGGAACACCACTTGTCACAAAAAGGGAAACTCTTATGGGAACAAATTGATAAATTGAATACCATAGCTAGAAATGTGTGTTGTACTTATAATGTTACTTATTGCATTGATAAATCTTGTTGCTATAGGAGGTATAAACACCTCCCTTTGCAATGTGAGTATAATGATAATGTTACCATATCT
Organism: Avena insularis; assembly: GCA_023614405.1. Lineage (NCBI taxonomy): Eukaryota > Viridiplantae > Streptophyta > Magnoliopsida > Poales > Poaceae > Avena > Avena insularis. The sequence goes on from CM042694.1 coordinate 208,010,438, forward strand.
TCTTATGTTAAAGGAAATTATGACTTTTATGATGTAGAGCAAATTGAAGAATTTATTGCTTGGAAGGGTGCATTTGAACTTGCTAGTTTGCTTGAAAATACTGATGATGCAGCTTATCAATATGTGGTTTATGATATACTTCAATTTTTCTTTGATAATTCCAAGGAAGAAAATGGCTATATTCTTGAATATCTTAATAGATGCTCTCCACCAGCGGAAGAGACTAATGCCTTGCAGGAGCCTATGGAAGAAGAAATTGCTGAAACTGGAAGCTCATTGGATGAAAAAGAGGAGGAGAGTGATGATCAAGAGGAGGAAGAATGGATCTACCCATTCCTACCTTCTAATGAGAGTAACTCTTTACCCCTTACAATATTTGATTTTCCCCCATGCTTACTAAAGGAGGATGAATGTTATGTTCCTGAGGATTCTTTTGAAAATATTTATAATAAAGCTCTAGTGCTTGTAGATCATGAAAATCATGCTTTATGTGATAGTTATATTGTTGAGTTTATTCATGAGGCTACTGAAAATTATTATGAGAGAGGAAAATATGTTTGTAAAAGTTTTCATGGTACTGAAACACCTCTCTATGTGCTGAAAGTTTTGAAGTTGCTCTTGTTTTATCTACCCATTCTTGTTACTATGTGCTTCTTTGATTTATTTTCCTACAAGATTCCTATGCATAGGAAGTGGGTTAGACTTAAATGTGTTTTGAATTTGCTTCTTGATGCTCTCTTTTACTTCAATTCATATTACTTCAATTCATATTACTTCAGTAATAACCGCTCCATATCCTTTTTATTTGCTTTTTGTGCCAAGAGTAACCTCTAATGAGAGATAAGTAATGATTGGAAAAGTTGCTGTCCCAAAACAGATTTTTGTGCTTCATCGTAAAAATTCGAGTAAAATCTCTGTATGTTGTTTCGAGGCATGAATTTGTGTGCTTCTGCCCCAGGTTGTTATCTAACTTTCATTAGTTCAACACGTTTTGATTTGAGCAACAGAAGGTCTTCGAAAAAATTGGTTTTTACCTGATGGTCTGTTTTGACAGATTTCTGCCATTATTTGCATTTGCTTCTTGTTTGTTCCTTTTTGAGTTCTTTTGGGGAATTGAGCTTTTTGAGGGAAGTGCTATAGTAGCTTGTGTCTTAATGGAAGTTTTATTGGTGTTGGAACTGAAACTAAAGACTTATTATCTTGAGTGCACTAATGTTGCTAATAAAGATTGTGTGAAGTTTTGTATGAAGGGAAAATTTTAGGTGTATGGAGAGAATGATATAATGAGATGAAGAATGGACTAAAGCTCAAGTTTGGGGATGCCACCCCGTGTCACCCCAAGAATTATCCAAGAAGTACAAGCGTCAAAGCTTGGGGATGCCCAAGGCATCCCCTTCTTCATCAATAAAAATCCCAGGTTTCTTTCAAACACTTCATTTTTATTGTTTCATGCACAATTGTGTTGTTCTTGGAGCGTCTTCTTTTTTGTTTTCGTTTTGGTTTTCTGTTTCCTTGGTTTTCTTAGTTTGCTGAATAAACTGGTTGGACCCCCTCTTTCATACATTAGTTTTCAAATAGTTTGGTTTGGTTTGGAAAAGAGTAGGAAAAGTTCATGCTTAAGTGGTAAAGAGAGCTTCTTTTTGACTGTGGCCTATGCTTGATCATGCCATGCTTGATATTGTTTTGGATTTATGCTTAGTGATCTTTTCTGTATTATGACATGCTATAAACAATTGAGATTGCTTAATGTTCCTTTGAAGAATCATGCGTTGTTTGAGCATATTAGAGCATAGTATTGTGGTATTCTCCGTTGATGCTTTATTTGGGTTGACTTAGCGTATGCTCACACCATGTTATGACTATCCCAAGTCACCATAGCCTTTATGATCCTTTAGTTTTCGATTTGTAATATCACTTTATGCTTTGATTAATGATGTTTTATCGCTCTGCATGATTATGGCCATTATTGCTCTCTTAGTTGGTCGCTCCCAGTATTTTGCTAGCCTCCATAACCAAGTATGAGTTCCACTCATGCATCTAACTCCTAAAACCAAGTTATTCCAAAGAGTCCACCATATCTACCTATTAGCATTTTCTATTCCAAGTATGTTCATGTTTTTATCTACCTTCCGAATTAAACTTGTTATGATAAAACTAGTGATTAAAGCTCTCACGAACTTGATGGCACACTTTACTTTTCTTGCCCTTAATAAACTTGAACCATTGTGTCGCCTATGTTCTATATGCTTGCACTTATATGTTGGGGATTAGAAGAACCATGTTGTCATGGGGAATGCTTTCAACATTGCACTTGTACTTTGTACCTAGTTGATATCATGCTCTTTTGTCTATGGATGTCGTCGGTGTGAAATGAAAGGGGAGCTTGTAAGACCATGGAGTTATGTATGTGTGTTAGAGAAACGCATGGGTCCCTGGTCTAATCCATGCTATCATGGTGGAAACCTGCAGGGTAACCATAATGAGCTATCTATGAAGCATTCTTCTTATAAAAAAAGAGTCAGATATTGAGAAAAAGAGAAAAAGAAAAAAAGGGATATGAGAAAAGAGGAAAGAGAGAAAAAAGCACCATTTTCCCATGGTAAATAAGAAGATTGCTGAGATGCTCGTTATCTGCTTGCCTTGTCATTTTTATATGAGGATTCTTCCGTATCATCAGGCAAGGGGTATCCCATTGGCAGTTCTCTATGATACACATGTACTTACTATGACAAGAACTTCCTGATACACATGTACTTACTATGACATGAGGAGCATTAACTATTCACTTGACATGAGATTTCCAACTTATACTTCATCAAGCATATACCCCATAGTTTGTCCACTTTAACCTTAATCACTTCAAGATGCTTATGATAGGGGCAATGAGAGCTGAAAGCTAAGAAGTACCATAATTTTTGGAAGCTCTTTATGAAACTTGAATCTCTACTTCCTTCTATGAAGGCCTTTCTTTTACTTTTATGTTGAGTCTCCACCTTCTATCTTTATGCACGTACTTTGAGAGCATAGTGGCCATTCTTAGTTCTATGTGCATTGTCCCAAGACTTGTTGATTGATGCATAAGTTTGATATTGCTTGTTCTTAAACTATTTGTATCTAGTCACCCTTATGAACTTTGAAGGTGTCCTATGCATTTATGATTGCTATTCTATGAGGGACAAGCTGAATGCCACTATGCTATGTTTTATTTATGTGAAACAAACAAATGTCTTGCAAAGCATTGTTATTCATGAATCTTTTGTTTGTGCCTTTTCATGTTGCAACATAGTTGCTATATCTTATTGTTAGAACTTTATGTTTCATGTTATGATTGAAGTACTATGATCCCAGCTATCAATGTTTTACAAATACTTTGATCAAGTTTATGACGGTGCATGTCACCTAAAAATTATTCTTTCTTTTTATCACTTACCTACTCGAGGACGAGCAGGAGTTAAGCTTGGGGATGTTGATACGTTGCTAATGTATCCATAATTTTTGATGTTCCATGCTTGGTTTTATCTACTTTCTTATGTTTTGTCCCCACTTTGGAGTACTTTTTATACACTTTCTTGGACTAACCCATTAACAAGATGCCATAGTGCCAGTTGCCTATTTTCTGCTATTTTTGGTTCCAGGAAAGTCAGAAAATGAATATTCTCGGAATTGGACGGGACAAAAGCCAAAGTCAAATTTTCACCGAGGGGGACATGGAGCCAGAATACAAGACGGAGAGGGCCCAGGGGACCGCCACACCACCTGGCCGTGCGTCCAAGCCTAGCCCACGCCAGGGGGTGGTCTGGCCGCCTAGGGCACCCCGTCGGCTTCCCCTTTCACCTATAAGATGCCTCCGATACAGAAACCCTAAGTACACGATCAAAATTCCAGGAAAGAGTCTGTAGTCGCCGTCATCTCCATCCCTAGATCGGGAGGGATCTAAAGCTCTTCCTGGCACCCTGCCGGAGAGGGGAATTCACCCTGGAGGCCTTCTTCATCACCATGCAAGCCTCCGGTGTGATGCGTGAGTAGTTCATCCTTGGACTACGGGTCCATGTAGTAGCTAGGTGGCTGGTTCTTCTCCTTTGTGTTATCATGTTTAGACCTTGTGAGCTCCGTTCATGATCAAGATCATCTATTTATAATCCTACATGTTGTGTTTGCGGGGATCCGATGGATATTGAGATGCTATTTCATATTGAGTATTGATTCTATCATGTCTTTGTTATTTGTGATCTTGCATGCTTTCCATTGTTAGTAGCTATCTTGGGCCAAGTAGATGCTAGCAACTCCAAGAGTTAGTATTTATGCTCGATAGTGGGTTCATGCCTCTAGTAATCTAGGGAAGTGACAGAAATCTCTAAGGTACTAGATGTGTTGTTGCTACTAGGGAGAAAACAACAATCCTTTGTTCATAGAACAATCATATTGTTTACTTTACATGCAATGCGTAATGCAATTATGTGTTGCTTGCAACTTAATACTGGAGGGGGTCCGGATGATAACCTGAAGGTGGATTATTAGTCATAGATGCAATTGGATTACGGTCTATGTATAATGTTGTAATGCCCAATCGAATCTCAAAGGAGTCAAGATTATTAGTATACTCATGTATTGCTTTCTCGATGTTTGTCAATTGCCCCACTGTAATTTGTTCACCCAACATGTCATCTATCTTAAGAAGAGCCACCACTAGTGAACTATGGACCCCGGTCCTTTCTTTTATGATCAATCTACAACTGTTTACTGCTTTATGTTTACTTTCTGCAAACTATTACTTTCTTCCACACAATACGTTTAATCCTTTGTTTTTAGCAAACCCGGTGAGATTGACAACCTCACTGTAAGTTGGGGGCAAAGTTTTGTGGTTGTGTTGTGCAGGTTTCCACGTTGCTGCTAGCGCCGGTAGTGCGCCCTGCCAAAGTCCAGCTAGAAACACCTTGGAGGTGTTTCCTTGCTCCTACTGGTTCGATAAACCTTGGTTTCATAACTAAGGGAAAACTTACTGCTGTGCTCATCATACCTTCCTCTTGGGGTTCCCCAACGAGCTCGTTAATACACGAGTAAGCACCGAGCCATGGGGAAATACACTTAAGGGTACGATGAGCTAGATATTCTCTGTAAGTTGGAATCACCATATGAAAGAGAAAAGGAAACCAGAAAAGTTCCATGAGAGAACCAGAATCGTTTCGGGAAAGTTCCAAAGTCGTTCGGAGGAAATCAAAAGGGAACCGAAAGGTGTTTCGGGTCAAATCAAATTTTGTAATATGTATTTACATATTAATTAATGTGATTAATATTAAATATAATATTAAAATCTAATTTGAATGGGTGTTCCACTAATGGGCCAAACTTTCTAGGGAAAAGGGCCCATGAGGGAAAACCACAAGAGGGAAGGGCCAAGGGCCAAAGGGCCAAGGCCTAGCCGCTTCAAGGGGGCCCACCCGGCCAGCCTAGGGCTATGTGCAGGGTGGGTCCCACCCCTGTCCGGCCGAGCATGGAGCCCTAGGGCCGATGGTGCCTCCCCCCTCTCTCCCTTGTTTAGTCGCACATGGGAAACCCAAAGGAGGGGCACACCCCCTCCACCTATATAAAGGGGTGACCATGGGTGGGACGAGACACACAATTTGAGATGTTCTCTAAGGCATTTTCCTTAGAGAATTCCTCCCTCTCTCTCTCTACCTAGTTGTCTCCACGCGTTGGCATGGTCCCAAGAAAGGACTGTTCGCGCAAGAGAGGACACACCTACAGCATGTCGTTGCGCTGCTGGGATTCCAAGCTAGAGATCTACTTCCGCACTCCCGATAGGGATCAAGGAGTTGGAGGTCGTCATCATACACCGTATGTGTACGAAACCACGAGGGGTCATACTTGAGGCACCTTGGATGTCGTGAGCCCGAGCTGCTACACGATGAAGATGGAGCAAGGGGTGACCTGCGAGGATCTTCGTGACCTTGAGGTCGGCTACGAGTTCGACTACTTCAACCACGTCCCCCTCGGAACATTAACCGTGTACGTTCTATAAGGATATGTATTCTATACGCTCCGGTCGTTAATGCATTACTATATAGATAGATCTTGGGCGTTAGGGAGTTCCAACGTACGAATTTTTTGTTTTCTGCTATGAAACCCTTCACTTTCTCTATAGTTTCATTTCTTTCTTGTAACTTTGCAATTATTGGGAATGATTAAGTAACCAATTTACTTAATAAAATCAAGTACCTCATTACTTTGCAATCTTAAATGTAACTTTATTTAGGATTTCATGGCTCTTAGTCATTTCTCATACTCAGGTCCATCATCACTTTCTCAAAGTTCGTAGATATGTCTTGCTCCATTAACATAGCAAGTGAATCAACAATATATTTCCACAAATAGCGGAATGTATTCTTGAATCCTAATTTCTTTAGTAAAAGTACTCAGTTGAAAACTTATGATCATTATCATTAGTTTCTCCTCTACTCATAGAGTTCAATTCTTGGAACATATTGCGCTACTTGACATTTGGAGGTAAGGTCAAATACCTTGGCTTTGAACTCTTACTTTCTTCCACTAACACTTTCATCGAGAAACTTTTATTGAGAAAACAACATGTTTGGTTTGGGTAACAATAGGTTTGACCCTTAGTTGTGGAAAGTGTATTCATAATCGCCTAAGAATACTCTACAAAGATTTACTTATTCATCACGATTTTGAATTATCGAAATCTCTAGAAACTCGAACATGACATAACTCGGTGGTGTTGTTTCCACGAATCTAGATGATTCCCTATTTTAGTGTTTGCTACTATTGACTTATAACTCTAAACTACTATGATAACCTGGTAAGAGATAATTTTAGACCATATGTATTGATGGCTCTGTGTATGGCACCAGAAAAGTGCTGGTGCGGTGTTGATGTAGAGCTCGTTGAGAACCCCAAGAGGAAGGTATGATGAGCACAGCAGCAAGTTTCCCTCAGTATGAAACCAAGGTTTAATCGAACCAGTAGGAGCAAGGAAACACCCCAAAGGTGTTGCTAGCTGAGCCTTGGTAGGGCGCACTACCGGTGCTAGTAGCAACATGGAAACCTGCACAACACAACCACAAAACTCTGTACCCAACTTGCGATGAGGTTGTCAATCTCACCGTGTTTTGCTGAAAACAAAGGATTAAACGTATCGAATGGAAGGAAGTAGTAGTTTGCAGAAAGTAAACACAAAGCAATAAACAGTTTGTAGATTGTATGTAAAAGACAAGGACCGGGATCCATAGTTCACTAGAGGTGGCTCTCCTTAGATAGATAACACGCTGGGTGAATAAATTACAGCGGGGAAATTGACAAATATCGAGAAAGCAATACATGCATATACTAATCATCTTGACTCCTTTGGAACTTGATTGGGCATTACAACATTATACATAGACCGCCATCCAACTGCATCTATGACTAATAATCCACCTTCAGGTTATCATCCGAACCCCCTCCAGTATTAAGTTGCAAGCAACAGATTATTGCCTTACGAACTGCGTGTAAAGTAAACGATACGATTGTTCTATGAACAAAGGATTGTTGTTTTCTCCCTAGTAGCAACAGCACATCTAGTACCTTAGAGATTTCTGTCACTTCCTTAGATTACCAGAGGCATGAACCCACTATCGAGCATAAATACTAACTCTTGGAGTTGCTAGCATCTACTTGGCCAAGATAGCTACTAACAACGGAAAGCATGCAAGATCACAAATAACAAAGACATGATAGAATCAATAATAAATCTGAAATAGCATCTCAATATCCATCGGATCCTCGCAAACACAACATGCAGAATTACAAATAGATGATCTTGATCATGAACGGAGCTCACAAGATCTAAACATGAAAGCACAAAGGAGGAGAACCATCCATCTAGCTACTACATGGATCCGTAGTCCAAGGATGAACTACTCACGCATCACACCGGAGGCTTGCATGGTGATGAAGAAGTTCTCTAGGGTGAATTCCCCTCTCCGGCAGGGTGCCGGGAAGAGCTTCAGATCCCTCCTGATCTAGGGATGGAGATGACGGCGGATAGAGACTCTTTCGTGGATTTTTGATCGGGTACTTAGGGTTTTCGTCCCGAGGGCAATATATAGGCGGAAGGGGAGGCCGAGGGGGTGCCAGGGGCCACCACACCACCCCCTGGCGCGGGCCAAGCCTGGCCGCGTGGCCAGGTGGTGTGGCTGGCCTCTGGCCCCTCTCCGTCTCGTATTCTAGCATCTGATGACTTCTGGAAAAATAGGCACTTTGGCTTTTGTCCCCTCCAATTCCGAGAATATTCATTTTCTGACTTTCCTGGAACCAAAAATAGCAGAAAACAGGCAGCTGGCACTGTAGCTCTTGTTAATAGGTTAGTCTAAGAAATCGTATGAAAAGTACTCCAAAGTGTGGATAAAACACAAGAAAGTGGATAAAACCAAGCATGGAACATAAAAAATTATAGATACATTTGCAGTGTATCAACATCCCCAAGCTTAACTCCTGCTCGTCCTCGAGTAGGTAAGTGATAAAAAAGAAAATAATTTTTGAGGTGACATGCACCATCAAATACTTGATCAAAGTATTTGTAGAACATTCAAAGCTAGGATCAAAGTACTTCAATCATAACATGAAAGACAAAGTTTTAGCAATAAGACAAACAAACTATGATGCAACATGAAAAGGCACAAACAAAAGATTCATGAATAACAATGCTTTGCCAGACGTTTGTTTGTTTCACATAAACAAAACATAGCATAATAGCATTCAGCTTGTCCCTCATAGAGTAGCAAATATAAATGCATAGGACACCTTCAAAGTTCATAAGAGTGACTAAATACAAAAGTTTAAAACAAGCAATATCAAGTTATGCATCAATCAACTAGTCTTGGGACAATGCACATAGAACTAAGAATGACCACTATGCTCTCAAAGTAGGTGCATAAAGGTAGAAGATGAAGACTCAATATAATGGTGGAAGAAAGGCCCTTTTATAAAAGGAAGTAGGGATTCAAGTCTCATAAAGAGCTTCCAAAAATTATGGTACTTATAGCTTTCAGCTCTCATTGCCCCTATCATAAGCATCTTGAAGTGATTAAGGTTAAAATGAACAAACTATGGTGTACATGCTTGACAAAGTATAAGTCATAAATCTCATGTCCCTTGTATACAAGGGCCGCTCCTCATGCTACTCAAGTTTAGTTACCGGTAAGTTCTTGTCATCGTAAGTACATGCGTATCATAGAGAACCGCCAACGGGGTACCCCTTGCCCGATGATACGGAAGAATCCCCATATCAAAATGACAAGGCAAGCAGAAAACAAGCATCTCAGCAATCTTCTTATTTACCATGGGAATATGGTGCTTTTTTCTCTCTTTCCTCTTTTCACAATATTTTTTTCCTTTTTCTCAATGTAGTACTCTTTTTTTTATAAGAAGAATGCTTCATAGACAGCTCATTATGGTTACGCTGCAGGTTTCCACCATGTCAGCATGGATTAGACTAGCGGCCCAGGCGTTTCTCTAACACATATACATAACTCCATGGACTTACAAGCTCCCCTTTCATTTCACACCGGCGACATCCATATACAAAAGAGCATGATATCAACTAGGTACAAGTACCAAGTGCAATGTTAAAAGCGTTCCCCATGAAAGCATGGTTCTGCTAATTCCCAACAAATAAGTGCAAGCATATACAACATAGACGACACAATGGTTCAAGTTTATTAAGGGCAAGAAAATTAAAGTGTTCCATCAAGTTCGTGAGAGCTTTAATCACTAGTTTTCTCATAACAAGTTTAATTTGGAAGGTAAACAAAAGCATGAATATACTTGGAATAGCATAAGCTAGTAGGTTGGTATGGTGGACTCCTTGGAATAACTTGGTTTAGGGAGTTGGATGCATGAGTGGAACTCATACTTGGTTGTGGAGGCTAGCAAAAGACTGGGAGCGACAAACTAAGAGAGCAATAATGGCCATAATCATGCAGAGCGACAAAACATCATTGATTAAAGCATAAAGTGATACTACAAGTTGAAAACTAAAGGATCATAAAGGCTTATGGTGACTTGAGATAGTCATAACATGGTGTGAGCATGTGCCAAGTCAACCCAAATAAAGCATCAAAGGAGAATACCACTATACTATGCTTTAATATGCTAAAACAACGCATGATTCATCCAAGGCACATTAAGCAATCTCAATTGTTTATAACAAGTCATGCTAAAGCAAAGAATACTAAGCATAAAGCCAAAACAATATCAAGCATGGCATGACAAAGCATATGCCACAGTAAAAAACGAGCTCTTTTTACCACATAAGCATGAACTTTCCTACTCTTTTCCAAACCAAACCAAACTATTTGCAAACCAATGTATGAAAGAGGGGGTCCAACCAATTTATTCATAAAACTAAGCAAACAAAAGCAAACGAAAAACCAAAACAAAAATGAAAAAGAAGACGCTCCAAGAACAACACAACTGTGCATGAAACAATAAAAATGAAGCGTTTGGAAGAAACCTGGGATTTTTATTGATGAAGAAGGGGATGCCTTGGGCATCCCCAAGCTTTGACGCTTGTACTTCTTGGATATTTCTTGGCTTAACATGCGTGGCATCCCCAAGCTTGAGATTTAGTCCATCCTTCATCTCATTACTCATTCCTTCCATACACCTGAAATATTTCCTTCATACAAAACTTCACACAATCTTTATTAGCAACATTAGTGCACTCAAGATAAATGGTCTTAAGGTTCAGTTCTAACACCAAATAAACTACCATTAGAACACTAGCTACTGTAGAACTTCCCTCAAAAATCTCAATTCCCCAAAAGAACTCAAAAAGGAACCAACAAGAAGCAAATGCAGAAAATGGCAGAAATCTGTCAAAACAGACCAGCAGGTAAAGACAAATTTTTTCGAAGACCTTTTGTTGCTCAAATCAAAAAGTGTTGAACTAACTAAAGTTAGATAACAACCTGGGGCAGAAGCACAAAAAATCATGCCTCAAAAAGACGTTCAGAGATTTTACACGAATGTTTACGGTGAAGCACAGAAATCTGTTTCGGGACAGCAACTTTCCCAATCATTACTTCTCTCTCATTAGAGGTTACTCTTGGCACACAAAGCAAATAAAAAGGATAAGGAGAGGTTATTACTGAAGTAATAACTTCAAGACTCATCTAAAACTTTTGGGTTATCTCCCAATAAGTACTTTTCTTTAACGCCTTTAAGTTAGGCATAATAGTTTGAGAAGATGCTCACATAAGAAATATGAATTGAAGTAAAAGAGAGCATCAAGAAGCAAATTCAAAACACATTTAAGTCTAACCCACTTCCTATGCATAGGAATATTGTATGCAAATAGATTCACAAAGAACAAAGTGACAAGCATAGGAAGATAAAACAAGAGTAACTTCAAAACTTTCAGCACATAGAGAGGTGTTTCAAAATCATGAAAATTTCTACAACCATATTTTCCTCTCTCATAATAATTTTCAGTAGCCTCATGAATAAACTCAACAATATAACTATCACATAAAGCATGCTTTTCATGATCTACAAACACTAGAGCTTTATTATAAACATTTTTAAAAGAATCCTCAGGAACATGGCATTCGTCCTCCTTTGGTAAGCATGGGGGACAATCAAATAATGTAAGGGGTAAAGAGTTACTCTCATTAGAAGGTAGGCATGGGTAGATCCATTCTTCCTCCTTTTGTCCATCACTCTCCTCCTCTTTTTCATCTAATGGGCTTTCAGCTTCAGCAATTTCTTCTTCCATAGGCTCCTGCAAATTGTGCACACATTCTTGTGCATGACTGTGTCTCTCTTTATAATCAATGATATAACAATTAGTACTGAATTTTTCTATGCAATGATTAAGGATAGAAGAGACCATATCTTTAAGGTCTTTACAAGCAACATAGGTTTCATAGTTTTTAGACATGAAGGATTCTATTTCAGAAGCTCCCATAAACAAAACAAATTGTTCTACTTATTCAAATCCAAGATGAATATAGTTGTTCCAATGATAGTTCATAATTACTAATTCTTTACTAAAGACACATTGGAATTTAAGATGTTTAGTGTCCTGTTGAGAGCAACAATTTATATCATGGCGTTTAAGCAAAATTTTAGCAATTAGATCCAACCTTTTTAACACGGCTCTCATGACTTTACCCTTATAAGATTCTCTATACCTTATAAAATCTTCCATGGAGGTTCTAGCAGGCAGCGGCTCATCTATTACCTTAGCAGTGATAGTAGTGTTCCCAAATAGGAAACCGAGTGGGCTATCCATAATGAAATAATGATTAGCGCAGAACTAGACATAAAAACAGCTTGAAGTGGGAACTAACATTTTTTGGGGTTTTCAAATAAGAAAGCAAACTAGTAAAACTATTTTTGTGTGTTTTTGATAAAGAAACAAGCAAACAAAGCAAAAAGAAACTAAGCAAAACAAAAATAACAAAGTAAAGGGATTGGTTATGAGGGACTCCCCTTGTGAAGATGTCCTTGAGTCCCCGGCAACAGCGCCAGAAAAATGCTTGATGACTCTGTGTATGGCGCCAGAAAAGTGCTGGTGCGGTGTTGATGTAGAGCTTGTTGGGAACCCCAAGAGGAAGGTATGATGAGCACAGCAGCAAGTTTCCCTCAGTATGAAACCAAGGTTTAATCAAACCAGTAGGAGCAAGGAAACACCCTAAAGGTGTTGCTAGCTGAGCCTTGGCAAGGTATGACTAGTGCTAGTAGCAACATGGAGACCTGCACAACACAACCACAGAACTCTGTACCCAACTTGCGATGAGGTTGTCAATCTCACCGTGTTTTGCTGAAAACAAAGGATTAAATGTATCGAATGGAAGGAAGTACTAGTTTGCAGAAAGTAAACACAAAGCAGTAAACAGTTTGTAGATTGTATGTAAAAGACAAGGACCGGATCCATAGTTCACTAGAGGTGGCTCTCCTTAGATAGATAACATGCTGGGTGAACAAATTACATCGAGGCAATTGAAAAATATCGAGAAAGCAATACATGCATATACTAATCATCTTGACTCCGTTGGAACTTGATTGGGCATTCCAACATTATACATAGACCGTTATCCAACTGCATCTATGACTAATAATCCACCTTCAGGTTATCATCCGAACCCCCTCCAGTATTAAGTTGCAAGCAACAGATTATTGCTTTATGAACTGCGTGTAAAGTAAATGATACGATTATTCTATGAACAAATGATTGTTGTTTTCTCCCTAGTAGCAACATCACATCTAGTACCTTAGAGATTTCTGTCACTTCCCTAGATTACTAGAGGCATGAACCCACTATCGAGCATAAATACTAACTCTTGGAGTGGCTAGCATCTACTTGGCCAAGATAGCTACTAATAACGGAAAGCATGCAAGATCACAAATAACAAAGACATGATAGAATCAATAATCAACCAGAAATAGCATCTCAATATCCATCGGATCCCTACAAACACAACATGCAGAATTACAAATAGATGATCTTGATCATGAACGGAGCTCACAAGATCTAAACATGAAAGCACAAAGGAGGAGAACCAGCCATCTAGCTACTACATGGATCCGTAGTCCAAGGATGAACTACTCACGCATCACACCGGAGGCTTGCATGGTGATGAAGAAGGCCTGTGGTGAATTCCCTCTCCCAGTGGTGCCGGGAAGAGCTTCAGATCCCTCCCAATCTAGGGATGGAGATGACGGCGGCTATAGCCTCTTTCGTGGATTTTTGATCGGGTACTTAGGGTTTTCGTCCCGAGGGCAATATATAGGCGGAAGGGGAGGCCAAGGGGGTGCCAGGGGCCACCACACCACCCCCTAGCGTAGGCCAAGCCTGGCCGCGCGGCCATGTGGTGTGGCCGGCCTCTGGCCCCTCTCCGTCTCGTATTCTGGCATCTGATGACTTCTGAAAAATAGGCACTTTGGCTTTTGTCCCGTCCAATTCCGAGAATATTTATTTTCTGACTTTCCTAGAACCAAAAACAGCAAAAAACAGGTAGCTGGCACTGTGGATCTTTTTAATAGGTTAGTCCAAGAAATCATATGAAAAGTACTCCAAAGTGTGGGCAAAACACAAGAAAGTGGATAAAATCAACCATGGAACATCAAAAATTATAGATACATTTGCAATGTATCATGTATGTAATACTATATGATTATGATGTTTAGACATGTCAATATGCTTTGAAATATCTAATCATCGTAATTTAATTTGTGGAACATCTTTCACAAGCATTTTATGCCAAAATCTTGACTCAAAATACTAGTCACTTTGATATAATCATAAAGACTTGTGTTTATCGTTAATTTTATATTTAGCTTTATTCTGAAGGCTCTTGAACATTTCATATGCTTCCAGATTCAAGTTTCACTTAGTAAATACTTATATTCACTTAGATCCACAATCATGTTTATGAAATAATGATATCCACTATATACAACCCTACGTATGAACTTCAATGGCTTACCACACATTCCGTTTTACTAGAACGCGAGTTTTAGTCATCTTTCCTAATGAGGCATAGTTTTGCATGCGTCAAAAGATACAATATCTAAAGACTTTATATTTTCATCAAGATGAGACTATTACATGCACACACCAATCTGACTTAAACAATAGTGTCATTCATTAATGATGTCATTGTTAAGGTTTGGATATCTTTTGTCTTTCAATGCTTTATAAATGCTAAAACTATTATCATCAAGATTATAATAAGAAGACACATTCATAACCAAAAATCTGACCATAATATAAATTATACATAATAATAGAACAAATGATTTGCCACTAAATTATATGAATAACCGTCTCGCGAGATGCAAGACACACTAATAAGTTCACACACGCAAATTGATTACAAAATTTATTCAAATTCCAAACTAATCCAGCCGATAAATGTAGAAGGAGAAATGTCGCGGGACATCAACATCTTATTTTCCATCAACATGTTGTGTCTCCTCATCTTATCCATGCAACACGCAATCAGACGATCATTTCTCATAAAACAGAACATGTATCAAATAATTTAGTAAAACTACAATAAGTGTTTTGTGATAAACACATTTATAAACTGTATATCATGTATATACCTTCTTCATCGATGATCTCTCCTACAATAGGTTCTACCTTGACAATTCTCAACTGCTCCATACACTGATGAAAGGTGAGTGAATCCTCTTTCATCACATATCCCTTGATGACCTCTTTGTAGCTGGGACGAAGCGAACGCAACACCCCATCTATCAAAAATTGGTCCATCATCTAGTAGTCCACATCATACACGAGACGCGCATGATCTCCAAGTGACTCACCAAGCACGTGTTTACTTCCATATTTTGTGAAAGAAACTTGTCCAGTAGCTCAAACTTCAAAAGCCTGATTTGTTCTATGAACATTTCCTTCAATCCATCGATCATATCATATGGTTCGGTATGTGGAAATTGCTATCGCAACTTAGGTACCACACTAAATCGCATGGTGCATGAGACAAGGATGAACATGTCACGATGATCACGAAACTCATCATCATCTTTCTCACTTGCATTATCATCGGGAGAATATCCTAGTGGTTCTTGTATTGTGTAGAGTATGTCATTAACATTGAGGATGTCCCTTAAGCGTTGATACCAGTCTATGAAGTTGGACCCATCTAGTTTAAGTTCCTCATCATGCAAGAAAACCCCATGGTGAAATTACATAGGAGGTACTTGACGACATGATCTACAAGGATATTTGCAAAGACACTAATACTAAGTTCATAATACGAGTTCATGTTTTATAATCAAATTATTACATGAGCTCCCACTGAAACTATCATTCCTAAGATGGTTATAGTGATTACATGATCCAAGTTCACTACACCACCTTCGATCATCATGGTCGGTGATATAGATGCAAAGGTGGACAACACAGTGTCGATCACATCATTCATGTGACTCATACTCGATCTTTTGATCTCTCATGTTTCGAGTCCATGTATATACATGCTAGGCTCGCCAATTCAATCTTAGTGTATTAAAGTGCATACATGGCTTACACCCACCAAATGTGAACGTCGATATGTTTGCACCTGATCATCACGTCCTGCTCCATAACGATGGACTTTCTTGGTGGTGCAGACTAATGGGAGACCACTATAGTTGGTATTAGTTAGGGATCATCTTATTTAATCCTATCGTCATGTATCTAATACAAGCAAACAATAAGATGTATAAAGGTATCAATATCACATGCAGTTATAGTGATATGATATGTTCCTTCTTCATGCGCCATGATCTCCGTCAAGCTTTCCGACATGATCTCCATCTTGCCACCGATATGGTGCCAAGTCCATGATGCCACCAGCTGGTCGTCCATCGATATGATGAATATTACTATACTACTCAGTAACATAAAAGTAAACTATTTTACCTTAGCCACAACCATGACCATATCAAATCACATGCCCACTGCAAAATAAATTTAGACGCCTCTACTTTATCTTTTGCAAGTTTTACGTGGTTGTTAGGGATTTCATGATAGAACCATTTCTTACCCCCTACCAAATGAAGGACTAGCAAAGACTATAAGCTCATGTCGTATAAGTTCAAGGAGAGACGCTAGTTCGATTGCACAAAATTGGAGGGCTACACGATTTGCACAGTAAGTACCACCTACAAGATGTTCTTCGAGCTTTCACTTACTATTCTCTATGGCATTTGTATCCTTCTTTTTTATATTTTTATATTCTTTCTTTATTTTTCTTTTCTTTTTCACTTGCTTTTTGTTGTGCCAACAACTATACAAGATAACTATATAAGATAGAGCTCACAACTTTTGCTCGAAATTCTACAAGGTATCAAATGTGCAAAGCCCAAGCAATCATAGGAGTAACTAGTCTAAATATTTGTTTGTTGATCGCAAAGATAGTGTGGCTTTCAAATGAATGCAAGTGGGGAGAAGTCGTGGAATTGTTATACCTTTCGTCGTCGATCTTCACCCTTTATTGGTTGGTTTTGTCCTTGCTCATGGAATTTTGTTGGAGTATATAGCATGAACAACGTGGATGATGATGTATATATCCTTCTTCTCTTCGAAACGAGCTAAAGAACACAAAAATCTGAGTTCGAATGCAAAAGTTATGCACAAAACGGTGCGGAAGGTGAAATATGTTTTCTGCTAGAATTCTAGTGCAAGCCCCTTGTACAGGGGCGAAGACTCTGGCCTCGGGGGCGGAAACTCCGGCCTAGAGTCACTTGTGGTGGAGACTCTGGCTTAGGGTCGGAGACTCTGGCCCTAGGGTGTTCCAGAACTTCAAGAACACAACTAGGGCTCGATTTGGACGGAAAAACTTGCACCAAAATGTCAAATTGATGGGGGAATCAAGAAATTAGGCTATGGGAATGCAAAGGGAGGTAGATCAATGAGTATAGTAGTGTATCTATGGATCAAAACCTACCAAAATGCTCTCAAATTCCAGATCGATGCAAATCACGAATATTCCGCTTTTTGTTGGAAAATTTCAAATTTAGGCAAGAAAAACAAAATTGGTGGCTAGAAACTCAACACAAACTCAAATCCATGGCAACTAAAGTCTCTCATACTAGATGATGTAGCATGAAGCTAATATTATGGCCCACTGTTCATAGATACGAGGGGTATTTGGGGGAGGGAGCGAAGAACACGATGAACATGCAAGGGAAAATCGATACAACCGCACACCACACCCGATACAATCTGGTTTGCTCTCTTTGGCACAGACCACAAAACCAATAGAATCATAAGGGAGAGATTAAAGGTAGAATCCCTTGATATAGATTGTCTAGCTCTTGATAGAATCACACATAGGGAGAGATAACACAGGAGAGACCTAGATGCTACTAGAATCCATACATGTGAGAGATCAAGAACTAGGAGAGGGTCTTGACAACTCCAATTTAGGGAGGCCTTGTCATACTCATGGGTATATTCTCCATGAGGAGGGAGATATGAGCAAAGCTCTATCCTTCTCTTAGCTTTACTTCATTCTAGGGTTTACATAAGGAGGTGAGGGCATATATATAGGCCAACCACAACCTAGGGGTAGTTTAGGCATAAACAAAGGGGTACTTGGGATGAGGCCCAACTCCAAGACGCACAGGACCATTTGTAGGCCAGAGACTCCGGGGTAGCGGAGGCGAAACTCCGTTGCTGGTGGAGACTTAGCTTTTGGAGGTGGAGACTCCATGCGGGTTCTAGAACCTTGCAGTCGCGGGCTGGTCGAGGTAGGCCCGGAGACTCAGGTCTGCTGTGGGAGGAGACTCCAGGAAGGTGGAGACTCCGGTCTTGCTGTGGTGGAGATTCTGGTGTTGCTGTATCCACTTCTTCCTTCTCCTCTTCCAGACCTCATGCTTGGCGGTCTTGACTCCTGGGGCATCCTTATCTACTCCTCTTGGCATCATGGTCATGGGCCTAGTCAAACAATTGGTTGTTGGCTCAAGTAGGATCCCATTCAAGTGATGACCCAAGGAAGGAAAGATATGGAATGAATTCACCATGGTAGTAATGATTGGCATATCATGATGTGTACCAATAGTGATTACCATGTGTTGGGTTACATCATCTGCCCCAGCTTGAGAAAGAGTCGACCTCGACGATATCCCATCATCTTATAAGGAAGGAGATATGCCTGTTATGTCTTGTGGGATGCTCTCTAGAGCTCGTTTTGTCAACTCGTGATCAGTTGATGTTGACATTGGAATGTGGGTACCTAGACATAACATAGATGAAAGAAACAACGTATGTGTTTGGTAGATGAATACATCATCCGCCATGATGCATCTTCTCTTGTGCACATCACCATTAGCATCAAACAATATATTATAGAAAGCATGGTGATTATGCGAGAAAAAAGTGGGAACATGCTTATCATGGCAAGTACCAAAATTTCCAAAAGTTGAGAAATCTATGGGGGCAATCTCAAGGTTAACCATATGATCATTATTGCGAGCAACAACGGTAGAAAATGAGGAACATGCATGATCAAGCATTTCCAAAGTACGAGTATGGTTGCCGAAAAACAGAGGGAAAGAGAAATTGTTCATCAAGTTTGTCACAACAATTGTAGGATAAAAGAAAGATTTATAGCATGACATGTCTATGGCAATATCATCACATTCAAATAATTCCACATGATCAACTTTATGCAAAGGCAAAGCATCACATGGGAACATGAATGAAGCATATGAAATGTCACAAGTAGTGTCCATAGCATGCATATCCTCACAATTCATCATGTCCACTAGTGGGATCATGGCATCATCAACACCCGTATGTTTACCTTGATCATACATCTCATTTGAAGCGGGCATTGTGGTAGTAGTCACTACAAGAAAAAATGGCTTTTACAATAGACGATTTTCATGGTTGAAGGCCCATTTTTCATGGCGGAAAAGTCTTTCATGACAGATGGCCTCCATGGGAAAAGTCTCGTCACCAAAGAATCTACCACGATTTTTCCCGACCGTGGCGGATCGCACCTTTTTAGCCATGGAAATTTGTGTCGTCGTAGATCGGTTTCCCCAGCCCAGTTGACTACTGATGTCATGCGAACTACCACGTGGCAAGCATCGTTAATGGCCAGTTACCGTCGTTAACAGTCAAAAAACCATGGTCGAAGACAAGGCCTGCTAACCATTAAGTGGGCTAGACCATGAGAGAAGCCTAATAAGAATATGATCTGTTATTGTTTCGGCCTGCTAGAGGCCTGCCCTGCATTAATAGGACCCACAACTTTGTAGACCAACTGGGGCGTGTTAACTTTCAAGTCCGTTACTGTTTCAGCCTATTTAAGGCCCAGCTTGGTCCAACACTATGCAGCCCATTAGCGGCCTACACCACGTCGACCTTTATTGTTAACGACTGCCCTAGGCCCATCACTATGCATAAAGCCCATCGCTTTCAGTTTGTTCTGGGCCTTTTTGGTGGAAGGCCTGTTGTTGTTCAGGACCTCTTCCAATATAGTATTTCACTGTTCCAGCATGTTACTATACTGGCATGTTACTGTTCTACTATTCTAGCATGTTACTGTTCTGGCCTGCTAGTACTTTCTGGCCATTTACTGTTTGAGCCTGTCATGAATCAAAACTTTTACTATTTAGGCCCGTTACTGCTTTCTGGACTTTTAATTTAGGACGTTGACTATTCAGGCCTCTTACTATTCAAGCAATTTACTATTCAGTCCCTTTATTGTTCAGGCATCTTACTGTTTAGGCCATTTACTATTCATGCCCTTTACTGTCCAGGCATTTTACTGTTCATGCCTTTTACTATTCAAGCCTTTTACTATTCAGGACTTTTACTGTTTGGTCCTTTTACTATTCATAGAACCCCATCCATGTTTGACCAATCACAGCCTTTCACTATTCATTACATTACTGTTGCGGTCTTTCACCGTATGGTGTGTTACTGTTTCGACATTTTTAGCAGCATCCATTTTTGCAGAACAACATAGGAATGCCAACAAGTTGATTAATAAACATGAGAAATTTAAACTCCTCTCTCAAAAAAGGAGAAATTCAAACTATTTATTACACAACGATAAAAGTTGGTCTCTCCAAATTGAAAATTACAATAGATCATTAGACAAGATCTGCATTTTAAAAGATCACAAAGAAGAGTTCACAGCATCAATACAAGATCGGTACATGGTGATGCACTTCATGATATCATCTACCCTCTTCTTCAACATTTCAGCTATAGATCTAAGAGTAGCTACACCATTTCTTTCTACATGCAATACAACCTTTATATATATACCAGAGTTATTCTGCAATTGGTTGCAGAATATTATTCTATGCACCAGACTGTACTTTCCATTATTAATAGTTGTACTTCCCGGATGACAGTATTGACCTTCTCATTTGTATTCTGTGAACTGCCCATTTGTTCCAACATACATATTTTACTTCTAGTTTTCAACTGTTAATCAGAATTGTACAGATGATATGTTGTTGGAAAGATCTTGGAGAACCGCAACTTTTTCATTTTCAAAGTTTTCAAAGATTCTACACAATTTGAATTTAATTTGGAAAATGCGTAATCCATCTATATGGAAAGATAATGAACTTCTACTCCAGTTTCGAATCCCTTTTCCAAATGATACAAATGATATACCAATTGGAAAGATATTGAAATTGTGTAACATTTTTGTTTTAAAAGTTTTTTATATTCTATACGGTTTTAGAATAATTTTGGAAATACTAAAATTCAGATCTATTTAGAACGAGCGGACGGTATTTGTACGATTATTTCTAAACCGTTTGTCAGAATGATACAAACGATATGGCACTGGAAATCTATGAAGTAGGAGCAACTTTTTTGTTCAGAATGTTTTCCCAAATTCCTCATGGTTTAGGAGCAGATTTTAAATTACTGTCTGCTTGTTTTAAATTCCTTATGGTTTAGAAGCAACTGTCTGAACTTTTCTCGACTAGTATTTGTACTTCTTGAGCTATACATTCATACTTCCCAGAGTCGAAATCTGCACTTCCTTCTTTTTGCAGACTTATTTATTATTTTTCAAATATTTCATTTTTATATAGCAATCTACATTAGCGAAGATGTTATATGGTAGACCATTTGTATTCCCCCCAATATCTAGTTTCATATGTGAATTTTCCTCTATGGGGCATGTGTACTGCATGTTAACTTCCTATGTGCTCCCCCTATTATAGTCTGCACTTCCTCTGTTTTAAATTTGAACTCCTCTGTGGGGCATTTGTATTGCCTGTTAACTTTCTATGTGCTTCTCCCCTATTGTAGTCTACACTTTGTCTTTTTTAAGGAGTTAGTGGTCATAGTTTATGTAGATACGGCAGTCTTAGGTGTTAGGGTACTGAGGATGCATCACCGTCGACGCGGTAGCGGCGACGAGCGACGAAGCCGAGCCATTGGTCCATAAGGTTGTGTTGAGAATGCGCACGACGACTTAGTGTTGGGTGTGGGTGGTGTTAAAACCCCCAACTAATATATCGTTATGCAAACAAGACTTAAATTTAATTTCTCACTTGGTACATGTCGACGCGTTAGCTTTGACGCTTCATGGTAGACCATTTGTATCCCCCCAATATGTAGTTTCATATGTGAACTTTCCTCTATGGGACACGTGTACTTCCTGTTACCTTTCTCTATGCTTCCCCCTATTTTAGTCTTCACTTTCTCTATTTTAAATTTGAACTTCCCTCTATGGGGCATGTGTATTTCCTGTTAACTTTCTCTGTGCTTCCCCTATTGTAGTCTGCACTTCCTCTGTTTTAAATTTGAACTTCCCTCTATGGGCATTTGTACTACCTGTTAATTTCCTCTGTGCTTCTTCTCTATTGTAGTCTACATATTCTCTTTTTTGAGGACTTAGTTGTCCTAGTTTACATAGACGCGATAGCCTTAGGTGTTAGGGTACCGAGGGTGCATCGCTGTCGACGCGGTAGCATCGACGAGCGACATAACCTCGGTACCCTAACACCCAGTCGAGGCTTCATCACCCGTACACCGCGTCAATGGCGATGGGCGACGAAGTCGAGCCGTTGGTCCATAAGGTTGTGTTGAGCACGCGCATGACGAATTAGAGTTGGGGTGGGTGGTGTTAAAACCCCCAACTAATATATCATTATGCAAACAACACTTATATTTAATTTCTCACTTGGCACCTGTCGGCGCGTTAGCGTCGATCCTTCATGGTAGACCATTTGTATCCCTCAATATCCAGTTTCATATGTGAACTTTCGTTTGTGGGGCATGTGTACTTCCTATTAACTTTCTCTGTGCTTTCCCTATTGTAGTCTACACTTTCTCTATTTTAAATTTTAACTTTCCTCTGTGGGGCATGTGTACTACCCGTTAACTTTCTCTGTGCTTCTCCCTATTATAGTTTGCACTTCCTCTGTTTTAAATTTGAACTTCCCTCTGTGGGGCATTTATACTTCCTGTTAACTTTCTCTGTGCTTCTTCTCTATTGTAGTCTACATATTCTCTTTTTTAAGGACTTCGTGGTCTTAGTTTACGTAGCCTCGGTACCCTAACACTCATTCGAGGCTTTATCACCCGTACGCCGCTTTAACGGCGACGAGCGACGAAGCCGAGACGCTGGTCAATAATGTTGTGTTGAGCATGCGCACGATGACTTAGGGTTGGGAGTGAGTGGTGTTAAGACCCCCAAGTTATATATCGTTATGCAAACAAGACTTAGATTTAAGTTCTCACTTGGTACCTGTCGACGCGTTAACATTGGCGCTGCATGGTAGACCATTTTGTATCCCCCAATATCTAGTTTCTTATGTGAACTTCTCTCTGTAAGGCACTTGTACTGCCTGTTAACTTTCTCTGTGCTTCCCACCCGTTGTAGTCTGCACTTCCTTTTTTTCAAATTTGAACTTCCCTTTGTATGACGCATGTACTGCCTGCTAACTTCCTCTGTGCTTCTCCTATGTTGTAGTCTACACTTCCTCTTTTTTATGGACTCAGTAGTTGATGTGGGCATACCTTACAGGTACTCGAGTTTGGTATATATGGCCCGATCTAGCAGAAGCCCACGACGTTATTAGGGCCCAATCAAAGATTCAGGTGACCGAAGGAGACTTCGACTGCTTGCGGCACATGGCAAGTTCAAAGATAGAAAGGGGCAAACCCTAACTTGTAACCGACTCGGCCTGTTACCTAAGACCTAGCCTATCTATATAAAGGCTAGGAGGGGGCAGCGAGGAGGACAATCACAACCCTAGTTTTCCACAACCTCGCCAGATTATATCTGCGCACCCCCTGTAACTTTTGACTCCCTCAATAATTCCAAGAGTAGACAAGCAGGAGTAGGGTCCTCTACGAGGCTTGAACCTGGGTAAACCTTGCATCCCTGTGTGCTTGTTTTCTAGCCGATTGATGGTTCTAGTGCTCCCTCCTTCTCCAAAACCCAAGTCCATAACCATGGGAATTGATGAGTTTAACCCTCGTCAATTGGCGCCGTCTATGGGAAATGGGAGTGCTGATGTCGTGGCTTCTTCAGCCCCGTCAACTGCAACCTACAACTCTGCAACAGCAGAGATTCGCCTCCTCTTTGGTGCCTTCTACTTCATCGTCCACACGCCGGCCACTCACCCGGCTTTCGAGTCCGTGGGCGAAGGGATCGGCCTAGCGATCGAGAGCTTACGCTTCCAAGTTGGTCAGCTGGGCACACTTCGCCTCCCTGACAAGCCAACGGTTCCCGTGATTGCTCCATCATCATGGTTTCCACCGCCGATCGGCACCCTGAGCGAACTCGACGCCCCGACAACAGTCAGGAACACGATCAGCGATAGCAGTTGCGGATCTGATCTAGGCGATTTAGCCACTAAAGACGGAGCCTACGGCTTTGGGTATGAAAGCTGCAGAAGCAACAGCTTCCCCAAGCACTACATGGGCACCGTCGTCAACACAGGCGAGAATAGCGGCACTCGAGACAACACTGCTACCGACAGTGGCATCCCAGTCGCGAACGATGGTCCCGCCAACGGCGCACCCACCAACAACGGGATAGAAGGAGACCCATATCTCACGGCGAATGAGCGCACCGAAGAACGCGTGCTGATCAAGCTCAATGACAACGAGTGGGCCCGATGTCAAGAAGCTCTGCAGGGTAATCCTTTTCCCCCGAACTCATCGCAAGACATGCTGATGGGTTATCATTGGCTGCACAAGGAAGAATACAAGCACAAACAACAAGTAATCGCGCAGCTCGATGCGCGCAAAAATGCGGTGGATGAGTCGAGCCTTCGGTGGGCTCATCTCTCTTGCATGGGGGGATCCTCCTCCAAGGGCACTGACCATGTGGCCGCCAACAGGCACTCTCAACTGGCCCACCTCACCGACAAGGAGCGATAAGAGGCCGTACGAGTCCTCGACTTTACGTCTATGACGGTGGATACACGGGGCAATGTGCTCCCGAAGACACCGCAGGTGGCGGTGAAGGCAGCCACCATGTACCTCCTCAACAACCAGCCTCTAGCTAGGGATCCGTGAGCTTCCATGCACCGATCTATGATCGCAGGCTTGGGCTAGTCGAAGCTGTGACGTTATATAGGGAGGTCAGGTCTCAGGATAACAGGTCTAGTCGGTTATGAAAGGAATATGCCCGAGAGACAATAATAAATGGTTATTATATTATTCCATGTTTATAATAGATGTTTATTTATCATGCTATAATTGTATTAAAAAGGAAATGTTAATACATGTGTGTTTAATAAACAAATAGAAGGTTCCTAGTGATGCCTCTCATTACACTAGCTTGTTTATTAACATATGATCCAAGTTTCTTGATCATGACATTGGATGTTGTTAATAACAAGGTCACACCATTGATTGAATGATGTGATGAACATACTCAAAAAGTATAGTAACATGATCAAACCATTATGTTTACACTACTATAACATCATTCAAAGTAACCCTAATCCTTAGACCATGAGATCACGTCAATCACTGACTCCGAAAGAGGATTTTGATTGCATCAAACGTCACATCATAACAGGGTGATCATAAAGGTGTCATCAGATATTTGGAAAGTGTTAGTTGAGGCTCGTGGATCAAGAGTGAGATTTGTCCATCCGAATAACGGAAAGATATACTAAGGGCCCTCTCGGTGATACCACATTGACATAGCTTGCAAGAAAGTGATAATGATCACTAAGAATGTCATATCACGGGAACAAAAAAAGAGTACTTGTCAGTAATGGGATCAAACTAGATATGAATGGTACCGAATGATTGGATCCTGGACAAGTAAAATACCACGAGAAAAAAGGAATTGGTTACTGCAAATAAAAGGTCACGCGATGACTAAGTCATCGCATGAGCTGGTGGGAGTCATTATGGATCTCCAGGTCCTGCTAATAATTATTGATCGAAGAATGTCTTAATCATGTCCACACAGTTCGCGACCGTAGGGAGACACACTTAAGGTTAGTCGACGCAATTGAGTGGATAGGAAACACATGAGAAGAAAATGGACATCGCAGGAATTTATTCTGTCAAATCTGCCAAAATGGTTTCGGGGTATCGAAACAAAGCAAGGGTTCAAAATGTTAATGTGTTCATTAAATGAATTAATCATTAAATGAAGTGTTTATTAAATTTAGTTGTATTAAAACAAGATAATTAAAGTGCTTTAATAGAAAGACCTTTGGTTTTTGAGTGGAGAATAAATGGGAGAAAGTGGAGATTGAAATTATGTGAGTGGAGAGTCCACCCACATGAATGAGAGGAGGTGAAGGGGCACCCCATGGCACCAGTCAAGGTGGGGGGCTTGCCCCTCCCCTATAAAAGGAGGCGGAGACCTCCTCCCTCTCACACACTTGCCCACTCCTCTCATATGCCCTTTGGTTGACATCTTCTCCCTCTTGATAGCCTTGTCCATTGCCACAAGAAAAGGTGCTTAGGTGAAGCCCTGCTCGAGATCTTACCCTACACCATCTATACCATGGCGTAGCGCTGTTGGAGTTCCCGAGGATCCGCTACTTCTGCTGCCCGACTAGAGCGAGGTTTCGGGAGTCGTCGACACACCGTACATGTGATCGACTACGGAGGTGCTACACGTGCAGCTGATACCTTCGATCCGGATTCATGGATGTATTATAATAGCTTTTTTCCCTAGAAGACCTAGGTTTAATCGAACCTCGAAAAGCAATGCTAAAACGAAATAAAAAGGACACGCCTACAAGACTTTGTTTGTTTGTTTTACCTTAGTTTACTAGACCAATCTTGTTTACTTTATAATGGGTTTGAATCAATAGATGGAGATAGACCAGGGTTGAAGATCCACCTACAGCTGCACATCAAATGGGATAAAAGATAATAATAAGCATAGTCATGTATAATGTTTGTATCGAGATAATCTCTTATGGGCAACACATCCTAATATTCTAGAGCCCCCATAATGCAGCAGGCATAGCAATAGAATTTTAATCCAACCGAGTGCACACCAAAGGCACGTGTTACAAACGGTTATTAAGTGTAAAACACAGATCAAAGGTTTAAGTGGTGATATGTTGTTGTTGATCTCGAATGGGGCGCTAAGCGAAGACCGTACTACCGTTTCTGTCACTGAAGTTTCTATGAAATTGCTGCTAGCCAAGTATCTCACCTGAAGCCTTTATCAATCTATGGAATCTTGGGTACCTACAAGTCCACAGATCGAGATAAGAGATGAAGAAACAAAAGATACAAATCTCAGTTGCAAACAAAATATAATACTCCCATGATCTAGATGCACATAATCACTGCGAGGTTTCTCCCCAACCCGTAGCCCGTGAGGACTACTCACTCATAACAAATAGATCAGAGATAGAAAACATCATACAAATAGTTAGATTGAAATCAAATATTCTTACAATGGTCGCCAAATCACAAGGAGATCTAAAGTACAAAGCAATGTCTATGGCTAGTGGATGGATGGATGGCGGAAGTGATGAACAAAGGATGAAAAATGGTGTGGATCTCCTTTGGTGGTGTTGTGATGTAATCTGAGAATGGCGGCTCTCTGGCCGGCGGCTGGAGCCTCAAAATATATAGGCATCTTCAGGAAAGTTCTAGGGTTTGACGAGACGAAGTCGTCGCCATCTGGTATGGGCAGGTGGTACGGGTGACCCCTGCCCGTACCAGTGGTCATTAAGCGTGCTGCCGCTCTAGTATAGCTTCCCATTTACTTGGTCGTGTGTACTTCCTCAAAATCCTTCATTATGACTCATCATTTTGCCTTAAAAGCCGTGATTTCCTTCACAACATAATTCAAAGAGAGATTTTGCATATCTTTGCAATTATTAGTCATTAGTGGCAAGGACTGAGAGTTTCTTTGGCAATTGCTTGACCAAAAACAATGTTTAAATGGAGTGGAAGATGGCAAATATTGGAGCCATCGGTAGGACTATCATCGCGTCCTTAAGGATGGTCGAGTACACTCTACAATAGCCACGTTAGTTTGCGGGAACGTTATCCCGCATTACGGTCTTCGAGGATGAGTCCATCTGAAACCGTTACATGTATCTCCTAGATATAATCTTGGTGGTTGCAATCGTAGGATTTTTTTGTTTTGTATGCAACGAACCCCATCACTGGTATCAAAGCTATGTCTATGTGTAGATGATTTGTATGGTTAGAACACATAGAGATGTGGGCTTTGATAGTATTGTTGTTTCATACTTGCGTAAATTTTGATCATGGTGGCATGTTGGGATGAAGCGGCCCGGACTAACTTTACATCTCCTCGCACATGAGACCTGTCCCATACTAGACATGCAACTCGTATTGCATAAGTGTCTCAGCGAGTGTTTGTATCTCCCAACATAATCGTGATCTAATTTACAACTGTTTGCAAATAACCTGATTTGTCAATGTTGTGACTGAAATTCGTAGGTAGAGCGATTCTCTCCTAGAAAGCCCAAAGCCGCGTAAAATATGTAAAAATAAATGAGAAGACGTCTAACTTGTTTTTGTAGGGCATGTGATGTGATATGGTCATTGTGCCAAAAAAAATTATGCAATGATATTTATTAAACAACCGACGTGATCCATATGGTTGTATTTATATTTTATAGTCTGCATGTTATTCATGTATATCCAAGAGATATATTGTAATGGAGAAGATGACCATGATGGTGGTGCCATAAACCTTGGAGACACGCTGGTGGAATGATGGAGATCATACCATGGAGCACATGATGGAGATCAAGTGCAAGAAAGGATCATATCATATCACATTTTATATGCATGTGATGTTTATCCCTTTTATGCATCTTATTTTGGTTATGTGTTGCCTAGTTCTTGGCGGTAGCATTATAAGATGATCCCTCCCACTAATATCAAGATAATAATATGTTCTTCCTTAGTATGCACCGTTAATAAAGTTAGTCGTTTCGAAGCACCAAGTGATGATCGGGTGTGATAGAATCTATGTTCACATACAATGGGTGTAAGACAGTTTTACACACGTGGGTACTAAGGTTCTTACTTGGCGAGCCTAACATGTATAGACATGGCCTCGGAACATGAACCGAAAGGTAAAGCACGAGTCATATGAATGATATGATATCCATATGATGCTTGCCATTGGAGCTGCACCACCACTCGTGATGATCGGTCGTGGTGTAGTGAATTTGGTTCGTGTAATCACTAAAAATGACTAGAGGGATGTCATTTTTGAGTGGGAGTTCTCATAGTAATTTTGAATTGACTTGAACTCTATCTTTTATAAACCTAGTCTAAAAATAGTCTTTGCAAATATATTGTAGATCATGGCACCCCCTGCGTTCAATATCAATGCATTCCTAGATAGAGAAAAGCTCCAAGATAATGGGTATAACTTCACTGACTGGTACCGCAACGTGAGGATTTTCCTCATGGGTATTAAGAAGTCTTATATGCTGGATGGTCCGTTAGGTGATGCTCCTGCAAAATATGTGTCTTAGGATGAGCACAACATGTACAACACGAAGTGTGATGACTACACTCTTGTGCAATGTGCGATCCTTCAATCGCTGGAACCTAAACTCCAAAGGCGTTTTGAACTTACTGATGCTTATGCTATGGTAATGGAAGTCAAAACCATGTTTGAGAGCCAAATCTGAGATGAGAGATATATGATACCTAGTAAGTTCTTTAGTGCAAAGATGAAGGAGCAAAACTCTATGAATGAGCATGTCATCAAGATGACTGGCTATGCTCAACATCTTAAGGCACTTGGATGTGAGATTCTAGTTGATCTTACGATAGATAGGGTTTTTCAATCGCTACCACCAAGTTACAACGAGTTTGTACTAGATTACAAGATGAATGGTGCAAACAAATTGCTCACTGAACTCACTGCTATGCTGATAGCTGCCGAGGTAGACATAAAGAAAAAGCATCAAGAGTTGATGGTCGATAAGATTGACAAGGGCAAGAAAGGCAACTCCAAGGGTAACTCTAAGGAGGATGGCAAATCTATTACCAAGCTTGAAAAGAAAACCAAAGGAAGCCCTAAGCCTGACACTGAGTGTTTCTACTACAAGGGGACTGGTCATTGGAAGCGGAACTGCTCGAAGTACTTGGAAGATAAGAAGGTTGGGAACATGAATAGAGGTATATGTGATATACATGTTATTGATGTGTACCTCACTAGTAGTCGAAGTAGACCTGGGTATTTGATACCGGTTCGGTTGCTAACATATGTAACTCAAAACAGGGGCTAATGAATAGTCAACCACTGACAAAGGATGAAGTGACGATGCATGTAGGCAATGGATCCAAGGTGGATGTGATTGCCGTTGGGACGCTGCCACTTCATCTGCCACCAGGATTGACAATAAACCTAAATAATTGTTATCTAGTGCCTGTGTTAAGCATGAACATCATGTCTGGATCATGTTTAATGCGAGATGGTTATTCATTTGTGTCCGAGAACAATGGTTGTTCCTTTTATATGAATAATATCATTTATGGTCATGTACATATGTTGAATGGTTTATTTGTTTTGAATCCTGATATTAGTAGTGCACATATTCATAATGTGAATGCCAAAAGAATCAAGTTGAGTGATGATATTGCTGCACATATGTGGCATTGCCGTTTAGGTCATATTGGTGTTAAACGCATGAAGAAGCTCCATTTTGATGGACTACTGGAATCACTTGATTAGGAATCATTTGGGACATGTGAGCCATGCCTTTTGGGCAAGATGACTAGAACTCCATTCTCTGGAACAATGGAATGAGCAACCGACTTATTGGAAATAATACATACCGATGTATGTGGTCCAATGGGTGTGTCTACACGTGGTGGATATTGTTATTATGTAACCTTCATAGATGACTTAAGTAGATATGGGTATATTTACTTAACAAAACACAAATCTGAAACATTTGAAAAGTTCAAAGAATTTCAGAGTGAAGTAAAAAATCATCGTAACGGAAAGATTAAATTTCTTCGATCCGATCATGGAGGTGAGTATCTTAGTTACGAGTTTGGCAAGCACATGAGACAATGTGGAATTGTTTCACAACTCACTCCCGTAGGAACACCACAAATAAATGGTGTATCCGAATGTCGTAATTAAACTTTGTTAGATATGGTGCGGTCCATGATGTCCCTTACCGATTTGCCACTGTCATTTTGGGGTCATGCATTAGATATGGCTACATTCACTTTAAATAGGGTACCATCAAAGTCCATTGAAATGACACTGTATGAATTATGGTTTGGTCACAAACCTAAGCTATCATTTCTAAAAGTTTGGGGCTGCGATGCTTATGTGAAGAAACGTCAACCTCATAAGCTCGAAACCAAAGCAGAAAAAATTGTCTTCATAGGATACCCAAAAGAAACAATTGGGTACACCTTCTATCACCGAATCAAAGGCAAGGTTTTGGTTGCCAAAAATGGATCCTTTCTAGAGAAAGAGTTTCTTGCGAAAGGTATGAGTAGTAGGAAGGTAGAACTCGACAAGGTTATCGAACCTCCTCCTCCTAAAGTGGCAAGTAGCATAGCACCGTAAACTATTCCAGTGGTGACTCCACTGAATGAAGAGGGAACTAATGATGAGGATCGTGAAGATCATAAAACTCTAGAAGAGAACACTACCTTACCTCGCAGGTCAAGCAGGATACATGCAGCTCCTGAACTATACGGTAATCCAATCTTAAATTTCATGGTAGATGGAAGGGATGACCCTGCGACATATGAGGAAACAATGATGAGCCTGGATTCCAACAAATGGCTTGAAGCCATGCAATCCGAGCTGGGATCCATATACGAAAACCAAGTTTGGACTTTGGTGGACTTACCTCACAACCGCAAGGCCATTGAGAATAAATGGATTTTCAAAAAGAAAACTAATACTAACGGTAATGTAACCGTCTATAAAGCTTGACTTGTCATGAAAGGGTTCTGAAAAATTCAAGGAGTTGACTACGAGGATACTTTTTTCTCCTGTAGTGATGCTAAAGTCAATTAGGATTATGTTAGCAATTGCTGTATTTTTTGATTATGAAATCTGGCAAATAGATGTAAAATCAACATTCCTAAATGGAAACATTGAGTAAGAGTTGTATATTATGTAACCAAAAGGTTTTGTCGATCCTAAGGAGGCTAACAAGGTATGCAAACTTCAGCGTTCCATCTATGGACTAAAGCATGCATCCCGAAGTTGGAAACTCTGCTTTGATGAAGTGATCAAGGGGTTTGGATTTGTGCAAACTATAGGAGAGGCTTGTATTTACAAGAAATGATGTAGATCTTTTGAATAGCGTAAAAGATTATTTAAATAGTAAGTTTTTTATGAAGGACCTTGGTGAAGCTGCCTATATTTTAGGTATCAAGATCTATAGAGATAGATCAAGACGCTTAATTGGATTATCATAAAGTACATACCTTGACAAGATTTTGAATAAGTTCAAAATGCATAATAGTAAGAAAGGTCTCTTACCCATGGCACAAGGTACGATTTTGAGTAAAACTCAAAGTCCAGCTACAACATAAGACAATGAATTGATGGTCAATGTCCCCTATGCCTCAGCCATAGGCTCTCATATGTATGCTATGCTATGTACGAGACCGGATGTGGCAGATGCTATTAGTTTGACTAGCAGGTACCAATCTAATCCAGGTGTACAACACTGGAGAGAAGTCAAGAATGTCGTTAAGTACATAAGAAGAACTAAATACATGTTTCTCGTCTATGGAGGTGAAGAAGAGCTCGTCACAAAGTGTTACGTTGATGCTAGCTTCGACACCGATCCGGATGACTCTAAGTCACAATCTAAGTATGTATTTATTATGAATGGTGCAGCAGTGAGTTGGAGGAGCTCCAACAAACCTATGGTGACAAGATCTTCAATGGAGGTGAAATATATTTCTGCTTTAGAAGCAGTGGCAGAAGCGGTTTGGATGAAGGAGTTCATTTCTGAACTAAGTGTGGTTCCAAGTGCTTTGGATCCAATGGTTATCTATTGTGACAACAATGGTGCCATAGCCAATGCTAAGGAACCAAGGTTTCACAAGTATTCCAAGCATATCAAGCGCCATTATCACTCCATCCGGGAGTATGTCCAGGGTGGTGATGTAGAGATTTGAAAAGTAGACATGGATTTGAACATTGCGGATCCGTTGACTAAAGCTCTCCTAATGGCAAAACATGATTGGCACCAGAACGCTATGGGTGTTAGATTCATAACTATCTAAAACTAGATTATTGACTCTAGTGCAAGTGGGAGACTAAAAGGAATATGCCCGAGAGGCAATAATAAATGGTTATTATGTTATTCCAGGTTTATAATAGATGTTTATTTATCATGCTATAATTGTATTAAAAAGGAAACGTTAATGCATGTGTGTTTAATAAAAAAATAGAACGTTCCTAGTGATGCCTCTCACTACACTAGCTTGTTGATTAACAAATGATCAAGGTTTCCTGATCATGACATTGGATGTTATTAATAACAAGGTCAAACCATTCATTGAATGATGTGATGAACATACTCCCAAAGTATAGTAACATGATCAAGCCATTATGTTTACACTACTATAATGTCATCCAAAGTAACCCTAATCCTTAGACCTTGAGATCATGTCAATCAATAACTCCGGAAGAGTATTTTGATTGCATCAAATGTCACTGCAATAGGGTGATCATAAAGGTTTTATCAGATACTTGGAAAGTGTTAGTTGAGGCTCGTGGATCAAGAGTGGGATTTGTCCATCCTAATGACGGAAAGATATACTCAGAGCCCTCTCTGTGATATCACATTGACATAGCTTGCAAGCAAGTGATAATGATCACTAAGAATGTCATATCATGGGAATGAGAAAAGAGTACTTCTCAGTAATGAGATCTAACTAGGTATGAATGATACAGAATGATCGGATCCTAGACAAGTAAAATATTGTGAGACAAAAGGAATTGGTTACTATGAATAAAAGGTCACGCGATCACTAAGTCATCACATGAACTGGTGGGAGTCATTATGGATCTCTAGGTCCTGCTAATTATTATTGATCGAAGAATGTCTTGATCATGTCCACACAGTTCACGACCCGTAGGGAGACACACTTAAGGGTAGTCGACGCAATTGAGTGGATAGGGAACATATGAGAAGAAAATGGACATCGTAGGAATTTATTATGTTGAATCTGCCGAAATGGTTTCAGGGCATCGAAACAAAGCAAGTGATCAAATGTTAATGTGTTCATTAAATGAAGTGTTCTTTAAATGAAGTACTCATTAAATGAAGTTTTCATTAAATTGAGTTGCATTAAAACAAGAGAATGAAAGTGCTTTAATGGAAAGACCTTTCGTTTTTGAGTGGAGAATAAATGGGAGAAAGTGGAGATTGAAATTATGTGAGTGGAGAGTCCACCCACATGAATGAGAGGAGGGGAAGGGGCACCCCATGGCACCAGCCAAGGAGGGGGGCTTGCCCCCTCTTCCCTATAAAAGGAGGTGGAGACCTCCTCCCTCTCACACACTTGCCCACTCCTCTCATATGCCCTTTGGTTGACATATTCTCCCTCTTGCTATCCTTGTACATTGCCATAAGAAAAGGTGCTTAGGCAAAGCCCTGCTCGAGATCTTTCCCTCCACCATCTCTACCATGGAATATCGCTGTTGGAGTTCCCGGGGATCCACTACTTCTGTTGCCCGGCTGGAGCGAGGGTTCAAGAGTCATCGACACACTATACGTGTGACTGACTACGGAGGTGCTACACGTGCGGCACTATCATAGCGTCATTGAGGATGGTCGAGTAGACTCTACAACAGCCACGTTTGTTTGCCGGAACATTATCCCGTGTTACGGTCTTCGAGGGTGAGCCCATCTGAAACCGTTACATGTATCTCCTAGATATGATCTTGGTGGTTGCAATCGTAGGATTTTTTTGTTTTCCATGCAACAAACCCCATCAGGTTATAGATTAGGGTTTTCCCTTTATATTTATATCTGGCCTGGGTCATCTGAATCCTTGCTGGTCTTCAATTGTCCTGTGGGCTCCTCTTGGCCAAACCGTATAGGCTAATCCAGGGTACCCGTAGGGCATACCCATGTTAGTAGCCCCCGAGTGTCCGTTCGAATCATAGATTCGGATGGAGACTATGAAGTCTTTCGAGTGCTCATCTGAACATTTTATCAGGTGCTTGCTTATATCATAGGGATAGTCGATATGCATACCTGATTCATCCGACGGATCAAGATCATTTAACTGCCTTAGGGCAAAACAACACTATCTACTCAAACTCGAGTCCTTAGACTCGAATTTAGAAAATTGTTGGCATAATTCGACTCATGCCGCAGAGGCCTTACAGAGTCGAATTCCAATGTATTAATTTGTGCACTCGATGCGTCCATCGAGGCTTGATCATCATGCCTGTAGGCATGATATACTTATGGTAGAGCACAGTAGGTGCGTTGCCAGGCCATTGGATTGCATCCACGGGTTTTATCTTCATGTTGTAAACACAACATCCGAAGTTTATCACCATGGAGGTGTTTCGGGTGGCCCAAGATACGTTGTCCCTTTGTCAGGAAATTTCGTGTTTGATTGGAGTCGAGGTCGTCAAAATATTCGAATGCTCATGGTGCGGACGTGGTCAACGCTTTTTTTTGCCATGAATAACTATTTTTTATTTTCATAGGGTGCATGACCAGCGCTCCCTATGGGAGTAGCCCCCAAGTGCCTATTCATGTCGTAGACTCGAGTATGCACTTTGAATTCTTGCGACTGCTATCATTAGCCGTAGCATGTTGATTGAGTTTCAAGCGCTCCCTATGGGAGTAGCCCCCGCCATAGTCGAATCGTTGATTCGAAGAAGGGGTCAAGGCATTACTGCCATGGACTTCTGTTTTTTGGATGGCATGTTCACTAGACCCGGAAGAGCTTCGTGACCTAGAAGGCCGCCGCCGCCACTAGGTCCAGAACTTGATGGTCTACTCTGAAGCCGCACAAGCTGCATCCTCATCGCCTGGCCGGACTTATTCCGGCCGATGAAGATGACTGCTGGATTCCCGCGCCAGAGGTAATTCCCAACCCCCCGCCGGGTTTCATGTGATGTTCATTGCTTTCCTTCTTCGAGTTTTTTCACTTCCCCTCCATGACTTTGTTCGTGGATTGCTCTGTTTGTATGGGATTTGGCTCCACCAATTGACTCTCAACTCTATTCTGCACATCGCATGCTTTTATCACTCTTTGCGAGTGCTAGCTCGGAATCGAGCCGCACTTCGGTCTCTTCAGGAAGTTGTTTAAGTTGAAGAGACAGCCGGGGTCTGGTTCCGTGGTGTACGATCTTGGCGGGTGCGGAATATCTGTGGACCCCTATGTCCAGTATTTTGGCCTCGGCATGGTCGACTCCGCCCAAGGATGGAGGGACAAGTGGTTCTATATCCGGGACCACAAAAGCAGAGGGACAAAGGCTCGTCCTTGCTACCTTTGATCCTAAGGCGAAGCTGAAGAAGAAAAGGTTGTGCAAGAATGTAGTGATGCCCGGAGAGGAGGACGACGTGTAGATCTTGTACCAGCAAGTGCAGGATCTTCAGCTCATTCGAGGCAAGGAGGTCACGGTGTGGACCTCATTCGAACGTGGCTGCGATGTCGAGTGCAACCACTTCAAACCAGGGCTTATCTGATGTACCTCTAGACGAGTGTGATGGATCCGCCACGTGTCCGCGAAGAGGATATGACTGCGGTTGAGCTCGAGAGGTAGATCAGGTCATTAACTAAGATAACTTTGAAGGAGAAGCTTCCTGCAGAGTCGAGCATGCTTCCTTTCTATGCTACTCACCCTCCCCCGGAGGTGAGATTCTGTTGAGTGTTTCCCTTGTGTTCATGGGACAATATGAATGATGAACTTACTATATGATCATTTTTGTTGTAGGATTGGAAAGTTGCACCCACTGTGCCTCCTCAGCCAAAAGACGTCACCCCTTGAAGCTACAAAGGCAGACAAGTCGGATTCGACTGTTCCTATTGCTGAGACGCAAGGAGACCACAAGTCCAGCGGTCAGAGTCGTGGAAGTGGGAGCGAAGCGAGGAGTCGGATGCCTCCATTCCTAGGACGCCAAAGGACCTTGCTCCTGAAGAAGACGCCGAAGATTCTGGCCGTGCCTGTCTGCAACGTGTGTCCTCCTACGCCGAAGAAACAGAAGCATGATGAACCATTTGAATTTGACCATTTTGACGGGTAAGACTCCACTCCTTTTCTAGCGATGTTTCCTTGGTTTGATCTTCCTTGCTCTTACTTTAATTTGCTTTTACTGAAGTGTCACAACATCATGTTCGTCTAACACCATCCGCGAGCTAGAAGATGAGGGAGTCGTGGACTTCAGGGGAAAAACTAAGGACCAACCTGTGCCTTCCCCGAAGACAACGACCAACTTCGGCGAGAGCTCCTCAAGTTCCTCCCAGTCGAGGAACATAGGGTTCTCACCCGGCTGACCCCAAAAGAACCTTCGGAGTCTTAGGGAGGCCACATAAGTGTTTGCTTAGTCCTTCTCTGAAGCCCTTGAGTACTTTTGCTGCTCATCTGACTCGAATTTTATTGCAGCCCTTTCTGCAAAATATGATTCGCCTTGGCAATGACTATGTGCGGATGGATGCTGACCATCAACAACTGTAGAGTAATGTTTTTTCTTCTTCGAGTGGTTGTTGTAGGAGTTTTTTGGCCAATATTCTCACTAGCGTGCCCTTTCATTGCCATAGGAGAATAATGATAATCGTCATCGGCTAAGCTCCCTCGAGAAGAGTCTCAGTGCGACTGAGACAAAGAGGAAATATGCGGTCGATGCCCTCGAGCGCTACAAGGAGGAGTCTCAACGGCGTGAGGAGGAATGGGATGCCGCTACATCTGAAAGGGAGCACGGGTTCACAGAACAACTCCTGGCTGTTGCCCAAGATCTTTCTGGTTTCTGCTTAATTCAACTCTTGTTTCGAATTCATCAATGTGTTTTATCTTCTTCTTTGTACTTGATCGTGACCCGCGATGGTCTCACACATGCGGCCGGTGTCGACTGCGATCATCAGGTGCTGACCTGTGAGGACCTCTTGGCCGGCGCAGTTGCTGTAGTCAAAGATTGTAGTGCTTCCGCAATAGACGCACTTCAAAAGTCCAAGGTCATTCTTCATCGTCTCCGGGGGGAGATGATGCCGAAGGCTGCGGCTATTGAGGACCTTGATAAAGCTTTCGCCGGGAGTGTACCAGTGGAGTAGAAGCAGGCACAGAAAGGCGTGGGGGCATCTCTTGGTCTGGCAATGGTGCAGGCTTATGGCATTGATATCATTGTGAGCAAAATCATGTCAAGGATGCTGGTGACCGCGGACGACGAAGAGGTAGCATACGCTCCTTTTGCTGCTTGTTGTCAGAAGTATGGGCCTCGGCTCTTAGAGATGCTCACGAGGTATTCTGTGGAGCAGAAGTGACTGAGTGCAGCAAAGACCATGACATTGGGGGCTGCTGCTGCAAAGGCCACGACGTCGAAAGCTGACATGGAGTCTGCAAAGCCCGCAGGTGATGACACATAGGCCTAGCTTTCCTTATGCTTACTGTATAGTTGTACTAGGAACTTCAATACTTTTGTGGGGGTACCCTGCCAAGAACTTGTTTGAACTTGATGTGTATATTTTTGGCTGCATGATGATTTTGTTTGCTTCTTCGGACTCGAATTCCATGTTCGAGGATTCGGTATAGTGCTCCGGCAAAGAACCTCAGGGCAGCAAACGCGGCCGCATCCAAGTTAGAAGGTTTAACTGGAGAGGCCCGACAAAGGCAACAAGAGAGGGTGAATCACTTGCTGAGAGTTGCTTGCCAGCAAAATGAAGAAATGAACAAGGCAAACCCAGTGCCACTAGGAGCCTCACAGGTGGTACATTCGGCCAGGAATAACCTGGCGAGATCCGAAGCAGCCGCTTCATCTCCGGGTCACAATCCCAGGAGAGAAGAAGTAGTAAACTCCGGAAGAAGAGACAAACAGATGGTTCCATATGATCCGGTAAGGGCCGGAAAAGGCAAAGCAGTGCAAGTTGATGAAGATCGGCACAGTACTAGCCGAGGTGTGGCCAACCGAGGTAACCATGACCAAGGCAATGTAGGTCAGAGAAATGCTGCCAACGGCAATGCCAGACAGCATGATCCCGCGGGAACGGGGCAAAATGTACCTCAGACGCAGCAACAGCGTGCACCTCGGCAAGAGGGGAGTGCATGATAAGCAGCACAACAACAAAATGCTTGTCCGGATCAGGAAAGATACAATGATGATTATTTGGCCATGATCAACGACGGATACCCCAGACCGGATCACCACATAATTGGGTCAAGACTGGGAAGCAGGAACTTGCAGCCAGATTATGCTAGGCTGAAATTAGATAGGATTTATAGGTTGGAGCTAATTGAGGTACAAGGTCCACCGGGTCCAGCATGCTTTGGGCCCCGGATCATGAAGGAGCCACCTATGCCGAACTTTCAGCTGGCCAGAGGAACCTGAACTTATGATGGTAGTACTAGGCCAGAAGATTGGCTGATTGATTACGCCACAGCGGTCAAGATCACAACAGGAAATTTGAGATGAGCAGTAAGATATGTGCCACAGATGCTGGAAGGACCAGCGCGAGTTTGGCTGAACAATTTTCCACCAGGGAGTGTTAACTGTTGGTTGGATTTCGAGGAGCTGTTCGTTAGTAACTTCTCAAGCACTTACAAGAGGCCCAACAGGCCACAAACCCTTGCGTTGTGTCGGCAGAGACCAAATGAGCCAGACCGAGATTTCCTGACTCGGTGGTGCAATGTGCGAAACTCGTGCGAGGGGGTAATTGAATCACAAGCTATTGCGTGGTTCGCTCAGGGATGCAGATATGGAAGTATGTTGTGGTAGAGGTTACAGCAAGACATGCCAACTACCTTGGCTGAGACAATCGGATCACGGATTCGTATGCCTTGGGAGATCCAACACAACCCCGGCTGATGTTGAGCGAGGCAAACGAGGAATATTACGGCCGAGATGGCTCCGGATCATCAAGGAGGGATGATTTTCGAGGAAAGAGAAGGGATGAGCTCCCGGATTACCGGTATAACTCGCAGCAGGTCACAGTGGTAGACCGGGATCAACCCAATGCCGGAGCCAGCCAACGCCAAAAAACTGGAGGGCAAAACTGGCAGCAGAAAAACAAAGGGAAAAAGCCTTGGACCCCGGAGAACAAGAAGCAATGGCAAGAACGAAAGGATAGACCAAGGTATACGTTTGAGTCCATGCTAGATCAACCTTGCAAATTCCATACGCCAAGCCCGAATAGTCCGGCGAATCATACAACCCGGCAGCGTGAATGAATGAGGAAGTTAGAACAGGGCAGTTCCGGGAATGCTCAGGCACCTCGGAACGAAGCACCTAGAAATGAAGCACCACGGACACCATTACTGACAGGGGGGAATGGACAGCAATTGATGTTGCCACCACCTCCGCCGAGGTACGAGAATCCGGAAAGAAGGGAAGGGGTACATCAAGTAGGCAATAACTAGCAACAAGGTTAGGGTTACCACGAGAATGAGGGACGAAACGAGTATAGGGAGCATCATCAGAGCTACTGTGTGTTTACCACGGAAGAAAATGACCTAAAAAGCTTGCAGCGCCGGCATATGGAGGTGAACGCAGTAATGCCGACAGTAGTGAGATATATGCCCTAGGCGGATCAAGAGATTACATGAAGTATTAAGGATCACCCAAAGATCATGCCAAGCCCGGGAACCTATGCTCTGGTCCTGGATCCGACGTTCATCGGGCCGAATCTCAATGTAAGGTTTTCCAAGGTACTGATCGACAATGGCAGTAGTATCAACATTATGTACAAGGATACCATGCACAAGTTGGGAATAACGGAGAACATGTTGCAAGAAATGAGGACCACCTTTCATGGCATTGTATCAGGTATTTCCTGTGAGCCAATTGGTAAGGTCCGGGTTGACGTGTTATTCGGCATGAGAGACAATTGCCGGACTGAAAACTTGGAATTCAAAGTGGTGAATCTGGAGAGCGCTTATCACGTGTTACTCGGCAGGCCAACGCTAAACAAGTTCATGGCAACTACCCACATTAATTACCTCAAGATGAAGTTGCCCGAGCCAAGGGGCGTGATAACTGTATCAGGGGATTTTCGGCGTTCGATCGAGTGCGCCTCATCCGGATCTAACTTAGCCGAGTCACTCGTGATAGCTCAAGAAAAAAGGAAGATATTGGAAGTGGCGGCACTGGCTCAATCCGCACAACAACATATGCCAGCTCTGACCAACCCGCACGGGAGCGTATCATTCCAAGCAACCAAGGACACGAAGAAAGTGCCAATCGATGATCAATTCCCAGAACGCACCGTGACCATTGGTGCCGGGTTAAGCAACAAATAGGAAAGCGAGCTCGTCAACTTCCTCCATGAGAATCGGGATATCTTTGCTTGGTCTACTCAGGATCTGCAAGGTGTACCGAGGGAGTTGGCTAAGCACTCATTAAACGTAAGACCCGGGGCTAAGCCGGTAAAGCAACCTCTCCGACGTTTCGCCAAAGACAGGAGAAAAGTCATTGGAGACAAAATAGCTAGGCTCCTAGCGGCCGGATTTATCATGGAAGTACTCTATCCGGATTGGCTCTCTAATCCGGTTCTTATGGAGAAAAAGAAAGATGATCTGAACGTGGCTGTGGTATGGCGCATGTGCATTGATTACACGAACCTGAATAAGGCGTGTCCCAAAGGTCCATTTCCGCTCCCTAGGATATATCAAGTCATAGACTCAACGGCCGGATGTGATCTACTATCATTCATTGATGCGTATTCTGGTTTCCACCAAATACCCCTGAATCCGGATGATCAAATAAAGACTGTGTTTATTACCCCGTACGGGGCTTATTGCTATCGCACTATGCCGTTTGGATTACGTAATGTAGGAGCAACGTACCAATGATGCTTGCAAAAATGCTTACATGATCAGATAGGTCGGAACGTACAAGTTTACGTGGATGATGTGGTAATAAAAACCAAGGAAAGCAATACGCTCCTTGATGATATCCGGCAGACTTTCGCGAACTTGAGAAGGTTCCGAATGAAGCTGAACCCGGAGAATTGCACCTTGGGCATGCCCGCCGGGAAGTTACTCCATTTTTTGGTATCTAGCCTGGCATAGAAGCTAACCCGATGAAAATCTGGGCCATATAGAGAATGGAACTGCCAAAATGCCTTAACGATGTGCAGAAGTTCACTGGTTGCCTAGCATCGTTAAGCCGGTTCGTGTGTTAGTTGGGAGAGAAGGCCTTACCCCTCTACCAATTAATGAAAAAGGCAGACAAATTCACATGGACGCCATAGGTGGACCATGCATTTCGAGAGTTGAAAAAGATGTTGTCTACTGTGCCAATCCTAGCAGCACCACTACCTAAGGAGCCAATGTTGCTCTAGGTAGCCGCGACCAACCGAGTCATAAGTGCAGTAATCGTAGTGGAGCGCGAAGAGGAAGGAAAGTCGATGCAAAGG
Source organism: Avena insularis (assembly GCA_023614405.1). Lineage (NCBI taxonomy): Eukaryota > Viridiplantae > Streptophyta > Magnoliopsida > Poales > Poaceae > Avena > Avena insularis. The sequence goes on from CM042694.1 coordinate 208,052,961, forward strand.
TCGGTGTATTATCTGAGTGAGGTATTGTAAGTCTTGAAATAGAACTACCCTCACTATCAGAAGGTGGCGTACGGTGTATATATGTCGGCCAAGAAACTCAAACACTATTTTGAGGAACACCCCATCAAGGTGATATGTGAGGCACCCATTTCAGAAATTATGAGTAACAAAGATGCAAGTGGCTGGATAGCAAAGTGGGCAATCGAGTTAGCTCCCTATGCACAGCAATTTGACAGAAGGGATGCTATCAAGTCACAAGCCATGGCGGATTTCTTTGTGGACTGGGCCAAAATGCAATACGAGCCACCCCTGACGGACTCCAATTATTGGCAAATGCACTTCGATGGATCAAAACTGAAAGATGGTTGGGCACCAGAGTAGTGCTTTGCTCGCCCAAGAAGGATCAACTGAAATATGTCCTTCAAATCCACTTCAGTGCCCCGAATAATGTGGCGGAGTACGAAGCATTGGTGCATGGTCTCAAAGTAGCGAAAGAAGTAGGGATACATCGGATACAATGCTTTGGAGATTCTGATTGGGTGGTGCAGCAGGTGTCTGGAAATTGGGATGCCTTGGATGCTAACATGGCCCTATACAGGTTCCATGTTCAAAAGATAAGTGGGTTTTTCGAGGGGTGTGAGTTCCATCACATACCTCGGATTGAAAACGAGGCGGCAGATACACTGTCCAAGTTAGGCTCGTCCCGGCAGCCAATCCCGCCAAATGTTGCTTTGGAGCACCTGAGAAAACCATCTATCACGCCCTCACCCGAATCAGATTCAATTTATATCCCGACACTCTCTGGATCAGGAGCTGCACCTATGGAGATAGAGTGGGGAAGCACCTCAGCAAACCCGGGGACTGCCTCAGCAAACCCGGGGACTGATCAGCCTGATCCGGCAGGAGTTATGTTGGTGGATGCAATGGAAATTGATGAGGAAACATTTCCCGTCCGGACTATACCAACTTGGGCCAAGCCGATTTTTGATTTCCTGAAAGAGGGAATCTTGCCGGATGACGAAATAAGCTCAAGGCAGATCCAGAGAAGGGCAAAGGCCTATACAATTATCAACGCCGAACTATACAAAAGAAGTGTGACAACAGTACTGTAGCGGTGTATTGATCCGGAGAAAGGACTTGACATACTTCGGGATATTCACCAAGGGGAATGTGGCCACCATGCCTCCTCAAGGGCATTAGTGCCAAAAGCTTTCCGGCATGGATTTTATTGGCCCAGTGCTTTGGAGCAAGCAGAGGACTTGGTGAGAAAATGCAATGGCTGTCAAAGATACGCCACAAAAACTCATCTGCCAATGTTGGAGTTGAAAACTATCCCCATTACCTGGCCATTTGCTGTATGGTGCCTAGATATGGTAGGGCCATTTAAGCCGACCAAAGGAGGGATGACCCATATCCTAGTCATGGTAGACAAGTTCACCAAGTGGATTGAGGTGAAACCAATTCGGAAATGTGATGGGGCAACATCAGTAAGATTCCTCAAGGATATAATCCTAAGATATGGTTATACACATAGCATCATAACTGATAATGGAACAAATTCGCTGAAGGAGCGTTTGCGAGATTCTGCCGAGAAAAGAAGATCCGGTTAGATGTCGCCTCAGTCGCCCACCCCGCATCGAACGGGCAAGTGGAAACATCCAACGGAGTGGTATTGTCTAGGATAAAACCCCGACTCATAGAGCCGCTGCAAAGATCAGCGGGGTGCTGGATAGAAGAACTACCAGCAGTACTGTGGAGCTTAAGAACAACTCCAAATCGATCAACAGGCTATACGCCATTCTTTTTGGTATATGGGGCAGAAGCTGTATTACCAGCCGACATAGAGCATGATTCGCCAAGAGTCACCCAATACACAGAAGCCGAAGTGCGCGAAGCCCGGCAAAATGATGTTGATCTACTGGAAGAAGCGAGAGAATTGGCCTTATCCAGATCCGCCATGTATCAGCAAAATCTCCGATGCTATCATAGCCGGAAAGTAAACCCCCGAGTCTTCCGGGAAGGTGATCTGGTACTCCGGCTAATACAGTGCACTGCTGGCATGCACAAGTTATACCCTCTATGGGAAGGAAATTTCATTGTAAGCAAATCCTTGCGCAATGACTCCTACTATCTTATTGATGCACAACCCCAGGAAAAGAACAAGGCGGACAGGTCCGGAGAGGAATCCAAACGACCGTGGAACGTAGCACTGCTTCGTCCTTTCTACACCTAACTAAGAGGTGAATGTATCCGTGCTACTCATATGTCGGTATGTATGTCGGCAATGAGCTTATCAATAAAAACTTTGCCACCCCGAGCAGAGACTCGGGGACTGCTATAATAATTGTCTCTTGTTTTCGTATTTTTATGTCAGCTGGGTTAAGTCTCTTATATCTTAGTCGGATTAGTAATGTGTGAGCACCAAAAAACCTAACTCTTTGACTTTTCTACTGTCCAACAAGAATTGGCTTCATGGCAAGCAAGAGAACAAGTTTGGAATGGCAAAGCACATGAAAACGACTAAGGAAAAGAACTTAAGCGGGCCGACATTGTTTTTTTGACTAACCCTTAGTTTGTTTTGATCAATAAAACACCGGATCATTTTGAGCTAATCTCAAAGTTTCAAGTACTATTAAATCAATTTTTTGAACCTCGGACTCGTAAGTTGGAAAACTAAATCAAGGTAGACGCGAGCCGAGTCAAAAATTGGGGGAACAAGAAAACGAAACTCGGGGACTTCGCCCATGATAATCTAGCAATAAAACTTAGTTAGGAACATCAAATTGTAGCAAAACCATACTAAAGTATTTAGATACATTTACGCCCGGCATTCCGGGGATCTGATAAATATGATGAGTGTTTTCTAAGGAGCAGGAGCAACAGATGAATCATCCGTCGATGAAGGAGGTACTTCAGAGTGTGGGGGAGGGGCGCTAGCCTCGGCTTCATCCTCAGGGTTAACCTTGCCATCCTTCGGGTCTTCGGACTCGTCGCCAAGCTCGGAGCCCTCACCTTCACTCCCTTCCTCTTCACCTTCAGAAACAGCTTCTTCATCAACAACATCGAGATAAATCGGCCCTTCATTCCAAGCGTGGCAGAAGGAGTACTGGATGAGCTTGTTGGCACAAGCTATGCGGCGTGCGGTCCAATCCGGATTCTCGCACCACTTAGACCCAGTGCGCATGCGAGTGAGCAACCCTAGATCAATTCCTTCATACCACGAAAGAACAAATTGCAAGGCAATGTCGGCCCCAGCCCGTGCGGCAGATTCGCGCCACAGATGCGGCTGCATATCACACTCCATTAGTTTGGCTATGAAAGCCGAGCCTTTCTTTGGAATGGTTTCACTGGGCCAGAGGGAGCCGAACATTCGTGTTTCCGCCGGGATAATATTTGTGCCATGGTTCTTCACTACCTCAAGACAAGCGGTGAGGCTCGCCAATAGATCCTCCGTATTATACGGGGTTGGCTCGGTACCAGGGGCGTCAAGAATACCATGCTGTTCGCGGGACCGGGTTACGGCAGCGGCACCAAGCGTATCACTCTCTGGAAATTTACCTAAGAATGGGGAAGAAGAAACAGTGAACAAAAGCACCAAATCCAGAGGAATGAAAGTTAGGCAAGGGCAGAAAACTCACGTGCAATCTGGAAGAGGAGTCGCTGAAGCTCGAAATGAACGTCGGCGTTATGGGCCTGAAGTTTCTCATATTCGGTGGTCACCGACGTAAGCTTGACGTCGGCTTCCTGCAATAAGCTCTTGTCCTTGGAGATTTGCGTGGTTAAACGCTCTTTCTCCTTAGCAAACTCCTGGTCCGCCTTTAAGCCTCTGAATTTCAGCATTCAGCCGAGTGATCTTCGAGTCCTGGAGCTGGAGCCGAGCTATCTCTTCATCCTTCTTCTTCAGCTCAGCCTCATGCCTCCCTTCTTATTCGAGGAAATGAGTCATCATTTCAGGCATAGTGACGCTATCCTCGAGAGAAACTGCAACATCACAATGATCTAGAGGACCCAAAGTATAAGTGTCCACCGGATAAAGGAAGGAAAATACAATGATCGTGGGGAGGGGATAAATTTACCTTTGATCTCAGCAAGGTTTTTCTGCATGATTATATTTTCAGCTTCAACCTCCGCTGCATGATTCAGACAACAAATTAATATGGATCCTAGGAAGTTCGAATAAACGAATACGAATGAGGAAGAAGGGAAAATTACCCCTCTTCTGGTACTCCTCCAGGAGTCTACCAAAACACGCTCGAAGGTCTTTATAGGAGTCCAGCAGGCGCTGGAACTCAGTGGATCGGCGGTTAGTGGTAATCTGAAATAAGCAAGGCAATGGCAAAAGTTCAAAGGCAAAGTAATTCGAAGTCTACAAGATCCGGGCTAAGTGGAACTTAACTCGGCTCTAGGTGTGTGGATATTCGAAGTCTACAAGATCCGGGCCAAGTGGAACTTAACCTAGCTCTAGGTGTGTGGATATTCGAAGTCTACAAGATCCGGGCCAAGCGGAACTTAACCCGGCTTCTAGGTGTGTGGATATTCAAAGTCTACAAGATCCGAGCCAAGTGGAACTTAACCCGGCTCTAGGCGTGTGGATATTCGAAGTCTACAAGATCCGGGCCAAGGGAACTTAACCCGGCTCTAATTATGTCAAAATTTGACGTTGCTACGGACAAAAACTAGATTCTATAAGGAGCATCTGACCGAATAACAAGTTATTCCCTCGGAGGCTCGGGGACTAGGGGATATATCCACAAGTGATCAATTATGCAAAGTATCAACAGCAGAGGAAAAGAGTTACCTCCATCATCCGTTCAGCTAAGGAAATAGTCTTAGTAGCGGAGTTCATCTGGGCGCTGAACTCAGCCGAGCCGAACTTCTCTGGCAGATCATCTTGCAGGTCGATGAACTCTCCATTGTTCCAGTTTTTCACATACTCAAGGAGCAGTGGACTCTAACTTTCACCACTTGGAGAATAGTTCGCCACAAGGCCTTTCACGTGGGCCTCTCGCCTGGCAGATTGAGCTACAGCGGGGCTGGTATGCAGAACCAGCTGCTTGCTGCCCTCTGACCCAGAGGCGGTAGACCCGGGTGAAGTTCCTTTAGCTGACCCGGAAGCCTTCTTGATCTTGCCAGATGAAGGCTAAGGATCTATTTGGGAGAAATCTGCGACTGAACGAGTAGACCTGGAGGGAGCCGATGGGGCTTTCCCCTTGGGAGGTTTGGTGGAGGCTTTGGCTGTTGCTGTTTGTGCTGCTGGTGCTGGTGCTGATGGTGCTGCTGGTTGATGGCCCAAAATATATCGAGCTCGTTGGGGAACCCCAAGAGGAAGGTATGATGAGCACAGTAGCAAGTTTTCCCTCAGTACGAAACCAAGGTTATCAATCCAGTAGGAGCAAGGAAACACCCCAAAGGTGTTTCTAGCTGAGCCTTGGCAGGGCGCAGTACCGGTGCTAGTAGCAACGTGGAGACCTGCACAACACAACCACATAACTTTGCCCCCAACTTGCGATGAGGTTGTCAATCTCACCGGTTTTGCTGAAAACAAAGGATTAAACGTATCGAATGGAAGGAAGTAATAGTTTGCAGAAAAGTAAACACAAAGAAGTAAACAGTTTGTAGATTGAATGTAAAAGAAAGGACCGGGGTCCATAGTTCACTAGAGGTGGCTCTCCTTAAGATAGATAACATGCTGGGTTAACAAATTACAGCGGGGCAATTGACAAACATCGATAAAGCATACAATCGTATACTAATCATCTTGACTCCTTTGAGATTCGATTGGGCATTACAACATTATACATAGACCGCCATCCAACTGCATCTATGACTAATAATCCACCTTCAGGTTATCATCCGAACCCCCTCCAGTATTAAGTTGCAAGAAACAGATTATTGCTTTACGAATTGCGTGTAAAGTAAACAATACGATTGGTCTGTGAACAAAGGATTGTTGTTTTCTCCCTAGTAGCAACAACACATCTAGTACCTTAGAGATTTCTGTCTCTTCCCCAGATTACCAGAGGCATGAACCCACTATCGAGCATAAATACTAACTCTTGGAGTTGCTAGCATCTACTTGGCCAAGATAGCTACTAACAAAGGAAAGCATGCAAGATCACAAATAATAAAGACATGATATAATCAATAATCAATCTGAAATAACATCTCAATATCCATCGGATCCCCGCAAACACAACATGCAGAATTACAAATAGATGATCTTGATCATGAATGGAGCTCACAAGATCTAGACATGATAGCACAAAGGAGGAGAACCAGCGATCTAGCTACTACATGGACCCGTAGTCCAGAGATGAACTACTCATACATCACACCGGAGGCTTGCATGATGATGAAGAAGGCCTCCAGGGTGAATTCCCCTCTTCGACAGGGTGCCGGGAAGAGCTTCAGATCCCTCCCGATCTAGGGATGAAGATGACGGCGGCTACAGATTCTTTCGTGGGTTTTTGATCGGGTACTTAGGGTTTCCGTATCAGAGGCAATATATAGGCGGAACGAGAGGCCGAGGGGGTGCCTAGGCTGGCCACACCACCCCATGGCGCGGGCCAGGCCTGGCCGCGCGGCCAGGTAGTGTGGCCGCCCTCTGGCCCTTCTCCGTCCGTATTCTAGCTCCAAGTATCCCCTGATAAAATAATAACTTTGGCTTTTGTCCTGTCCAATTCCGAGAATATTCATTTACTGACTTCCTGGAACCAAAAACAGCAGAAAACAGGCAGCTAGCACTGTGGCTCTTGTTAATAGGTTAGTCCAAGAAATCATATGAAAAGTACTCCAAAGTGTGGAAAAAACATAAGAAAGTAGATAAAACCAAGCATGGAACATAAAAAATTATAGATACATTTGCAATGTATCAACATCCCCAAGCTTAACTCCTGCTCGTCCTCGAGTAGGTAAGTGATAAAAAGAAAGAATAATTTTTGAGGTGACATGCACCATCATAAACTTGATCAAAGTATTTGTAAAACATTCAAAGCTGGGATCATAGTACATCAATCATAGCATGAAAGACAAAGTTCTAGCAATAAGACAAAGAAACTATGTTGCAACATGAATAGGCACAAACAAAAGATTCATGAATAACAATGCTTTGCAAGACGTTTGTTTGTTTCACATAAAGAAAACATAGCATAATGGCATTCAACTTGTCCCTCATAGAGTAGCAAACATAAATGCATAGGACACCTTCAAAGTTCATTAGAGTGACTAGATACAAATAGTTTAAAACAAGAAATATCAAGGTATGCATCAATCAACTAGTCTTGGGACAGTGCACATAGAACTAAGAATGACCACTATGCTCTCAGAGTAGGTACATAAAGGTAGAAGGTGGAGACTCAATATAATGGTGGAAGAAAGGCCATCATAGAAGGAAGTAGGGATTCAAGTCTCATAAAGAGATTCCAAAAATTATGGTACTTATAGCTTTCAGCTCTCATTGCCCCTATCATAAGCATCTTGAAGGTGATTAAGGTTAAAGTGACACAACTAAGAGGATATGCTTGACAAGTTATAAACCGAAATCTCATGCCCCTTACTTACGAAGACCGAACCTCATGCTACTCAACTTTAGTCACGAGTAAGCTCTTGTCATTGTAAGTACAAATGTATCATAAAGAACCACCAACGGGGTACCCCTTGCACATGATACAGGAGCTATCCCATAATCAAAATGACAAGGCAAGCAGACAATGAGCATCTCAGCGATATTTTTATTTGCTATTTGCATAGGTTTTTATTGAGGATGCTTCATAGAGTGCTCATTATGGTGATGCTGCAAGTTTCCACCATGATTAGGCATGGCTTAGGCTAGCGGCCTAGGCGTTTCTCTAACACACATACAAACTCCATGATCTTACAAGTTCCACTTTTATTTCACACCGCCGGGATCCATAATCAAAAGAACATGATATCAAAGGGGTACAAAGTACAAGTGCAATGTTGAAAGCGTTCCCCATGATACATGGTTCTGCTAATTTCAACTTATAAAGCGCAAGCATATACGCAACAAAGAATTACCCAATGGTTCGGGTTTATTAAATGCAAAAAGGTAAAGTGTGCCATCAAGTTCGTGAGAGCTTTAATCACTAGTTTTCTCATAACAAGTTTAATTTGGAAGGTAGACAAAAACATGAATATACTTGGAATAGCATATGCTAGTAGGTAGGTATGGTGGACTCTTTGGAATATCTTGGTTTAAGGAGTTAGATGCATGAGTGGAACTCATACTTGGTTGTGGAGGCTAGCAAAAGACTGGGAGCGACAAACTAAGAGAGCAATAATGGCCATAATCATGCAAAGCGACAAAACATCATTGATCAAATCATAAAGTGATACTACAAGTTGAAAACTAAAGGATCATCAAGGCTTATGGTGACTTGGGATAGTCATAACATGGTGTGAGCATGCTCCAAGTCAACCCAAATAAAGCATCAAAGGAGAATACCACAATACTATGCTTTAATATGCTAAAACAATGCCTGATTCATCCAAGGAACATTAAGCAATCTCAATTGTTTATAACAAGTCATGCTACAACAAATAATACTAAGCATAAAGCCAGAACAATATCAATCATGGCATGACAAAGCATAGGCCACAGTCAAAAACAAGTTCTCTTTAACACTTAAGCATGAACTTTCCTACTCTTTTCCAAACCAAACCAAACTATTTGAAAACCAATGTATGAAAGAGGGAGTCCAACCAATTTATTCAGCAAACTAAGCAAACGAAAAACCTAAATGAAAACGAAAAAGAAGACGCTCCAAGAACAACACAACTATGCATGAAACAATAAAAATGAAGCGTTTGGAAGAAACCTGGGATTTTTATTGATGAAGAGGGGGATGCCTTGGGCATCCCCAAGCTTTGATGCTTGTACTTCTTGGATACTTCTTGGGGTGACACGTGTGGCATCCCCAATCTTGAGCTTTAGTCCATCCTTCATCTCATTACTCAGTCCTTCCATACACCTGAAATTTTTCCTTCATACAAAACTTCACACAATCTTTATTAGCAATATTAGTGCACTCAAGATAATAAGTCTCTAAGGTTCAGTTCTAACACCAATAAAACTTCCATTAAAACACTAGATACTGTATCACTTCCCTCAAAAAGCTCAATTCCCCAAAAGAACTCAAAGAGGAACCAACAAGAAGCAAATGCAGAAAATGACAGAAATTTGTCAAAACAGACCAGCACGTAAAGACGAATTTTTTCGAAGACCTTCTGTTGCTCAAATAAAAAAGTGTTGAACTAACAAAAGTTAGATAACAACCTGGGGCAGAATCACAAAAATTCACGCCTCAAAAGGACGTACAGTGATTTTACACGAATTTTTACGGTGAAGCACAAAAATCTGTTTCGGGACAACAACTTTCCCAATCATTACTTCTCTCTCATTAGTGGTTACTCTTGGCACAAAAAGAAAATAAAAAGGATAAGGAGCGGTTATTATTGAAGCAATAAATTCCAAGAATCATCTAAAACTTTTGGGTTATCTCCCAATAAGTACTTTTCTTTAACGCCTTTAAGTTAGGCATAAGAAGCAAGAAAAAGGGTCAAGTGTTCTCAAATGAAGAAGCATTAAAACCAAATTGCTTGCCCTTACCTCTCTTACTTATATTCTTAACCTTGGGAAACATATGATGGTTTGGTGGAGAAGCAAGGTGCATGGTCCCCTTTCCCACATCTATTATTGCTCCAAGGAGTTCTAATAGGGACCTTCCAAGTGTAATTTGTCCTTTTCCTGCACATTCAATAACAAGATAATCAATAGAAATCATTTTCCCAAGGATCTTTGTAAACACTCCTTCAGCTATTCCAATAGGTAATATTGTAGCATTATTAGCAAGAGATATTTCTTTTCCTCCTTTAGAAAGTCCCCAAAGATTCAAGGACTCATAAATATCTTTGGGCATAAGACAAAATTCAGACATGCTATCACAGCGAGCTTGAAATGTTTCATTATTTATATCAATCTTTACTATGGGGAGCCACTTTGATGGTTCAAAATTTATTGGAACATAATTATGATGCTCCCTGAGCATATTATAGCAATTTTTCAAACTAGCAGTGCTGGTCTCAAGAGTGTTCAATCTAGCAAATATGTTTGTGAAAGAAATATCAGTTTTGCTAGGCAAGTTGTAAGTAAAGACCAATTTCTTTATAGCATTAACAGCATCATCCTCATTGCATTGGAGGAAATCTCCTCCCACAACAGCATCTAAAGCATATCTATAGCAAAGAGCAATTCCAAGGTAAAAACTGCTAAGGAACAAGCTTTGAGTCATTTTAGGCTCAGTTTTTTCATGTAGATCAAAGATTCTAGACCAAGCTTCCTTGAAGCTCTCCTCAATTCCTTGTTTAAAAGTGAAAATCATTTCCTCAGGTGACATAGTGATTGGATCAAGGCTAGACATATTGGCAACTTAAGATACAAACTATTTTTTTGTGTTTTCAATAAAGAAAGCAAACTAGTAAAACTAAATTTTTTTGTGTTTTTGATAAAGAAAGCAAACTAGTAAAACTATTTTTTTTATGTTTTTGATAAAGAAACAAGCAAACAAAGCAAAAGTAAACTAAGCAAAACAAAAATAACAAAATAAAGAGATTGGTTATAAGGGACTCCCCTTGTGAAGATGTCCTTGACTCCCCGGCAACGGCGCAAAAAAAGAGCTCGATGGCCCAAAATATATTGAGCTCGTTGGGGAACCCCAAGAGGAAGGTATGATGATCACAGCAGCAAGTTTTCCCTTAGTACGAAACCAAGGTTATCAATCCAGTAGGAGCAAGGAAACACCCCAAAGGTGTTGCTAGCTGAGCATTCGCAGGGCACACTACCGGTTTTGCTGAAAACAAATGATTAAACGTATCGAATGGAAGGAAGTAATAGTTTGCAGAAAATTAAACACAAAGCAGTAAACAATTTGTAGATTGAATGTAAAAGAAAGGACCGGGGTCCATAGTTCACTAGAGGTGGCTCTCCTTAAGATAGATAACATGCTGGGTGAAAAAATTACAGCGGGGCAATTGACAAACATCGAGAAAGCATACAAGCATATACTAATTATCTTGATTCCTTTGAGATTTGATTGGGCATTACAACATTATACATAGACCGCCATCCAACTGCATTTATGACTAATAATCCACCTTCAGTATTCATCCGAACCCCCTCCAGTATTAAGTTGCAAGCAACAGATTATTGCTTTATGAATTGCGTGTAAAGTAAACAATACGATTGTTCTATGAACAAAGGATTGTTGTTTTCTCCCTAGTAGCAACATCACATCTAGTACCTTAGAGATTTCTATCACTTCCCCAGATTACGAGAGGCATGAACCCACTATCGAGCATAAATACTAACTCTTGGAGTTGCTAGCATCTACTTGGCCAAGATAGCTACTAACAACGGAAAGCATGCAAGATCACAAATAATAAAGACATTATAAAATCAATAATCAATCTGAAATAGCATCTCAATATCCGTCCGATCCCCGCAAACACAACATGCATAATTACAAATAGATGATCTTGATCATGAACAGAGCTCACAAGATCTAGACATGATAGCACAAAGGAGGAGAACCAGCCATCTAGCTACTACATGGATCCGTAGTCTAGAGATGAACTACTCACGCATCACACCGGAGGCTTGCATGATGATGAAGAAGGCCTCTGGTGAAATTCCCTCTCGCAAGTCGGGAAGAGCTTCAGATCCCTCCTGATCTAGGGATGGAGATGACGGTGGCTACAAACTCTTTTGTGGATTTTTGATCGGGAACTTAGGGTTTTCGTTTCAGAGGCAATATATAGGCGGAAGGAGAGGCCGAGGGGGTGCTTGGGCTGGCCACACCACCCCCTGGTGCAGGCCAGGCCTGGCCACGCGGCCAGGTGGTGTGGCCGCCCTCTGGCCCTTCTCCGTCTCGTATTCTGGCTCCAAGTGTCCCCCGGTAAAATAATAACTTTGGATTTTGTCCCGTACAATTCCGAGAATATTCATTTTCTGACTTCCTGGAACCAAAAACAACAGAAAACAGGCAGCTGGCACTATGGCTCTTGTTAATAGGTTAGTCCAAGAAATCATATGAAAAGTACTCCAAAGTGTGGGCAAAACATAAGAAAGTAGATAAAACCAAGCATGGAACATCAAAAATTATAGATACATTTGCAATGTATCACTGGTGCTTGTGCTGATGCTGCTGAAAACACTGGGACAAAAGAACTTGTTGGGGGCGGTGCCGATGAAACTGGCACCTCATGACTTGGCACTGAGGCCGAAGAAGGACTGGGGAGATCCAGCATCGCCGTATCCAGAGCCGCCCCACTACCCCCCGCGCCGACATTGCTCTCCTCTTGATGAGGTGGGCTCTAGTCAGGCGCAGCCGCGGAACCCTCTTGAATAGGGTTGAGCGGGCGAGTATCGTCGTTGCGGGGAGAAGAAGGGCTGCTCCGGAGTGGGGAGGCTATGTCGGAGCTGCTCTAAGGAATGACCCTAGGAGCTCTAAAAAGAATAAGAGCACCAAGTCAAAAAAGAGAGAAACAATAAGAGACAAAGGCAAGCAAAGGAAAAACCCCAAAGTATCAATGCAAAAGGACTTACTCATCCGTGGTTGGAGGAGCCTGAGGTTTGGGCGCCCTCCGGACCGTGCTCTTGGCGGCTGGCTTAGACGAGGCTTTCACCCCGGATTTCTTCTGCCTCTTCTTGGGCGGCGGCACCTCCGAATCTGCGGCCGAGGTAGCCGTGCGCTTCTGGGAAGAAGCAAGGGCCAGACCACCAGTGGCAAGGGGAGGAACCTCGTGGACCTAACCATCTGGGTTAGCTGAACATTTGGACATAACCAGATGCGTGTAAGAGATGGGAATCGGATCAAGTACCTCCAGGACCTCAACATCTGAGTCATCGTCGTCCAGCCAATCCCTTAGAGAAGAGGCCTTACCAGTGCTGCGTTTGATGATGTCCAGGGTAGGCAGGAAAGTCCCTGGATCAGGCTCCTCCTCGTCCTCCTCGGTGCGGTCCGGCAACCACTTGCTCGCCATCCTCCAGTGAATGCTGGAGGAATCGCTGAGAACAAGACAACAATTGATAGGTTACAAAAGTGAACCGACATACAGAGAAGATCCGGAGAACAGGAAAAAGTAAATTCACCTTTGGTGGAGGGTTGTCCCAGGTGAAGGGCTCAAGTGCCCACTCCCAATCCTCGGAGAACTCCTTCTCCACATTGAATATGGACTTAACCTGGTGGTAAACCGCTGAATTATCCAGCTCAATAGAAGAAGTCCGGTGGGGGTCGAGAGGGCCGCTCAAGTGGCAAATCTGGTGGGCTCGCTTCTGAAGGGGGAGACCCGGCTACGGAGAAAAGTAATCATGATGTCCTCCCCCCAAAGTTTCTCCTTGAGTAGCTCCTTGATCCGGCACTCCACTTGATTCGCCAGGGCTGTAGGTCGCTTCGGAATGCTCTCCCAACACGAGGTATCAGGAGGGACAAGCTTGAAGGGGAGGAGCCGGATCAAGTCCTTGTTGGTGGTGTTCCGTACATAGAAGAAAGTCTGGCCCCAGCCTTTGCAGGACTCGAGCCTGGTGACCCGGGGGAATGCGGAGGTCTTCCGAGGAGAAATGGAGGCAGCGCCACACTGGGTCAAGTTCTTGTCCTCCGGGGCAAGATCCTTATCTGGAACCACGTTCCTCCGGAGACCAAAGAACTTGATCCAAAGTTCCTTGGTTGGCCAGAGGCCAATGTATCCCTCAATGCTAGAGGCAAAAGAGGTCAGAGAAGTGATAGCATTGGCGGGGAGGTGATGCGGTTGCAATTTGTAAGTGGAAATGAAATCAAAAAAGAAATCGGAAGTGGGAAGGACGAAGCCACGCTAGAAATGCGAAAGGAAAACTACGTATTCCCCAGGATTGGGGGAAGGAGAGATTTCACCGGAGGCGAGGCGGCAGGCGACGCCGGTGGGGATGTGGCGCGTGGCACGGAGCCAGTCCAGGTCCTCCTCGCGGATGATGGAGCCGTCCCAGTAGCCGCGCTCATGGCCCTCTGCTCCTTCCTCCTGCTGCGCCACCACCGCTGCCTCCTCCTCAGTCATGGTGGATTCAAGATCCTCGACAGAGAAATCAGAGTAGAGGTAACCGGAGGAGGGGAAACAGGAAGCACAAGGCCCCGTGATGGAAATCTTGAGTGGGAACAGCGGCACGGGCGCGAGATGCTGCCTGTGCGCGGTTGCGATGGCGCTGGAGCAACAGGAAACTAGCGGCGGCAGCAAGGTTGCGGTGAGAGAGAAAGAGGCTACGAGGCGCGGAGAAAATGGGGGAACTTCCCCTGAAAATGCCCCAGGCCCTCTACTTAACCGCGCAGCACGCGCGTCATGGGATCTTTTGTGGTGGCCACGCTGCACGCAACGGGCGTGTATGTGGCCAAAACGGCCAATCAAAGCAAGGCCACAGAAAGGGCCACAGGAGCAAACGATCCCATGATGTGATGTAATGTTATGGTTAACGAGGCGCTGCAGTGAAGGGACATTTACAGCAGTTATTCCTGACATTGCGACAGTAACCGGCGCATTAAATGCGCGTGGCCCTTAAAATGAGGCAAAATGATGATTACCCTCCACATAGGATGTGGGAAGCGTACCAGGGAAGGAAAGGTAACCCGCATAAGCGAGCAAGAGACCCGGCCAGTGAGGAATAACTCAGAATGAGCCAAGGGATCGCAAGATGAAAAACTCCGGGTTGCGTGGTAACTCGGCATAAGAGGCAAAGATTCAGATATAGGAACCTGTTGTGGCCTTAACAACTAAAAGTTGCTCAGACCGCACTAGCTTCGGGGACTAATGTTGGGGGATACCCCCGGGTAGGGTAACGCCGGGGTATAAGGGCCGAGTTAGCCGGGGTACGGCGCGGTCAAAGCAAGTGCTGACCGAGTCACCTCAAGGCGGTCCGAACCATAGTGTGACCCGGCCCATGGAGCATCTCCTTAACTATGGTCCGGCCGGCATAAATTATATGCCGGCCATGTTTATCTATCTGTTTTGCAGGTAACATGATAAGCCAGATTAGCTATATGCTAGCCGGACTATCTTGTACCTTCTAAGAGAAGGAATCCCCCACTGGTCAAAAGGTGTCTTTATTAGCTGTAGCATGAGCGAAGGAAAGTAAAGAAGAGGACCAGCGGGTCAGGGGCGACCAACGTGACGCGGGCAAAGCCAGATGACGTAGCCCGTGTCTAGTGACGGCAAAAGACAAAGATTACGCTTTTGATTACGTCCAAAGACCGGACGAGTCGTTAAAGAGAATAAAGAAGCATCTGCTTTAGGCAAGGAGCATATTCGTAGAATATGCTGCCACGTGTGCCCTAGAATTGTAACCCGGGCTCCCCTATATAAGGAGCACCGGGCCCTCCATAGAAGGGGATGGATCATTCTTTCTGTCTAAGGTAGAACTCGAGGGCTAGTTGGTAGGGAGTAAGAGACATTGTCTCCTTCTTGCTGAGAGCCTCAAGAGCATTTGTAAACACCATTGATAGAGAGAATACAAGAACTTTTGTGCGTGGAATCACCACGTTCTCCCTCCCTGGATTCCCCTAGCACTCATTGGCCCCATCTTTAGCCTATCCATGGCATCTGTCGTGCCACCACCACGACAACAACCGGTGAGGATGAGACTTTTCTCTGTGGTCGGAGGATATGGGGATGGGGTCAGTCCTATTGCGTGCCTCCCTTTGTCTTTGCTCTGTGGAGCCTGTGCGAGATCCCTCGTCATAGGGAGATTTTGGCCTTCTGCGCTTGTTCATGGTTGACTGGCAAAGCTCCGGGTTGGACTCAACCCTCTGCGAGGTAGCCTTTTCCTGTTGCTTGCATGCCTTGGCGACGAGGTCATACACCTGAGCAACTGCTTCTGGCGACCTGTCCTGCTCTAGGAGGGCCTTGGCGACGGTGATGTTGAGGGCGGGAGTTGGCATGACTTGCCTCCCCTCTGAATCAATATAAGGGGTGGCTTTTGTCAGCTTGGAGCCCTCATATCCCATCCTGCGCCGAACGCCGGGATCTTCAACGACGTGAGCTGGTGCCTTCTTTGCCTTTTGCTTTAGCAGCAATTGCTTGTACTTAGCCTCCATAGCTCTTGTCGCCTTGATGGATTGCTGCGCCTTAGCCATGTCTTCATCCAGCTTAGCGCCCTGCTCTGCGATGCACTTGGCCTCCGGCAAAATTGCCGTGCACTTCTCGTCGAGCTTCGTAATGCTCCGGATATGGGTGACGGTGATAGGTTCAACGAGGAGTGCGCTGTAAATTGCTTTGTCGGTGGGTGTGGCCAATGGGTTGTCGACTGTAGACGTTGATGGTGGCATTGGCGGCTGGTTTGATTGTTGGGCCGTACTAGGGGCCATGGTGAGTTCCTGCACCGGTTGTGGGCGGATAACTGGAGGAGGCATTTCTTTGGCCGGAGCCGGAGGCTCAGCGGCCTTCTTGGCTGTTGTTGCTCTGGTTACTGCTGGCATGGGCGGAGCTCTCTCACGATCCTGTTCCTATCTGTCTTATTCCATCATGCTCCCAATGGGGACTAGAACCTGGTGGGAAGTGTTGGTCTTTTCGGCATGCTCCTCCTTCTCAATCTCCTCCTTGATCTCCCTCATAACAGCATCGTATTCCTCTGAGTTTGCATCCGAGCCACTTCCATCCATGTTGATGTCGGCGTATAGCGTGTCAAGGACGGAGTCAGAGTTGGCTTCGGTGTTGGTGCGATGGCGGACGTGGAGGGTGATGGAGGCAAGCCATTGTTATTGTTTCCTCCTCCGGCCATAACGGTGATCGCCGTTTCTGCCTCTGCATACTCTTTGACAATGGTGACCATCTCACCAAGGGTGAGAGGACCTTTGGCTTGCCGCCTTCGGAGGGTATGATGAAGGAGTGTTCCAGGTGTGAGACCTTCCACGAAGTGGTATACGAGCTCGTCGGTGCAGTCTCCCTCTAGGGTTACATTTACCCTCATCCATCTGGCGAGGTATTCACGAGGAGGTTCACCATCCCTCTGAATGCATCTAGCTAGATCGAAGATGGTGATGACGCTGACAAAGTGAGACCCGCGCATCTCTAATGCTCGGGGAAGCCAAGCGGTCTTGCGGGGTCCTTCCACCTTTATATCCTGCACAGGGGCGGTTTGGGTGGGCCTTGAAATTTCCTGATCTGAGCCACCATACTCCAAGGAGAGGTATGGCCAAGATCCTTCTGCGAATGTGTCCTGCTCATAGGTGGTCCGTGCAGGGCTTGACGATTTTCCGACTTCTTGGGATCTAGGACCCGAGTCAGTTTCGTTGATGAAGATGTGGATGTCTCTGACGGGGATGATGGAGCAGCGCGTAGGGCTCGTCTTCACCGACAACCAGAACTCGTATGGAGGGACGATTGGGACATTGCCAGAGAAGAGAATGCGTCCGATGGCTACGGTCTCGCTGATTCCTGCAAAGAGATTGGACCTCCTCCGGTGTAGAGCTCAAAGCGCCTCTTGCCCCACGGTGGGCGCCAACTGTCATGGTATTGCCGATGAGTATGCCATGGAGGGATCCTCACAATGCGTGTTTAGAGACGTGGGGTAAGGCGGAGAGTTGGCGGGTACAAGGTAACACGGCTTACCCAGGTGCAAGTTCCACAACGGTGGTGGAACTCTACTCCTGCAATAAATCACTATAATGGCAATACACTGAGTTACAGAGATAGGTTTGCTGTGCAAGGTGTTGCGTGTTGTACGCTGCAATCTAAGAGGTTGTGCCCTAAAGGCTCCCACATGCCAGCTTATAAAGGCGCCAAGACCTAGGGTTTACAGGGAAAGGTCCTTGCTGGACAAGGTAAAGAGTCCTACACCTATACAAACTAGTCTTCCGTGTATTGTACTCCAAGGCTCCTAGTATGTCGGTGACTCCTGTGTAGCCTTCCTTTATCTGGCATGGGCCTCCCTTCCGGATCCATCTAACTGGGCCGCCCAGCAGACCATAGGCCTTGCTACCAACTACGGGCCACCCGGGTTAGGCAGATTGTTGACATTCTATGAGGATACCCATATAGCATATCCCCAACATCGGCTGGTAGGACCGCCTCGGTGCCGTGCACCAGGAAGAAAGGCGTGTATCTAGTGGAGCTGTTCGGGGTTGTCCGGAGGCTCCATAGTATGTAGGGTAGCTCCCCTTCCCAACATCCTGCCGCTCGCTCGAGAGGTCGAAGGATGCGCTTCTTGATGCCATTGTAGACTAGGCAGTTGACCTCCTCGACTTAACCATTGGTCTGAGGGTGTGCCAGAGAGGCGTAGCTGATGTTGATGCCCAGGTTTTCGCAGAAATTGTGGAACTCTTTCGAGGTGAAGTTCATCCTGTTGTCAGTGATGATGTTGTGCGACACCCCGAATCTGAAGACGATGGACTCGAAGAACTTGACGACGGTAGCGCTAGTTTGGTTGGTCACAGACATGGCCTCGATCCACTTGGTGAACTTGTCGACTGTGACGAGGAGGAAAACGTATCCTCTGGGCGATGACTTTTGTAGCTTGCCGACCATGTCTAGTCCCAACCACGCAAAGGGCCAGGCCACAGGTATTGGCCTAAGTTCCACGCCTGGTGCCTATGGCTTATCCGTGAATCTCTGACAGGCATTGCACCGTTCAATGATGTCCTTGGTGTCGCGCATCACGGTGGGCCAGTAGAAGCTAGCTCATAGAGCTTTAGCGACGAGGGTGCGACTGTCAATGTGATGTACGCAGATACCCTCGTGTATATCAAGGAGGATGCCTCTTCCGTCATCGTTGGTGACGCATCACTGGAGGACGCCCATGATGCTGCGTTTGTATAGCTTGCCATTGATGATGGTGAAGGCCTTGGAGCGTCACGCTATGTGCCGTGCATCTGTTGGGTCATCTGGCAGCCTTTTGGTGAGCAGGTAGGTGATGTACCACTGTGTCCAGGACGACTCGATGAGCATGACCTCCATGGTACCTTCAGGTGCAGATCCTTGTTCTGCCTCGCTAGATCCTTCGGCCTCTTCGGGCGGCGTAGTCCCTGAGTGCGCTGCTGTGCCAGATGGCCCTACAGTAGTCTTCGGCTTGATGGAGCATTCACAAACTTGCTCGAGGAATACGCCTGGTGGCACTGGGGCGTGGGTGGAGCCTATGTTGGTGAGTATGTCGGCCTCCTCGTTACTTTTGCGGCCGACGTGCCGCAGTTCGTAGCCATCAAAGTCCCCTTGAAGTGCGTTGTAGAGTTCATGGTACACAACCATGTTGTTGCTCAGTGCATCGCACATGTTCATGGTCTATTAGACCACGAGTTTGGATTCTCCATAGATGATGATTCGTGTGGTGTCGCGGGCCTTGGCCATCCCATGGATCAGTGCATCATACTCCGCCTCGTTGTTGGATGCACGGAACTTCGTCCGTAGGATATACTGCATCTTCTCACTCCGAGAAGATGTTAGGATGACGCTGACACCAGCTCCTTCCTTGCATTTGGATCCATCGAAGTTCATGGTCCAGAGGTTGGACATGTCTGGTGTGTCCTAGAGCTAATTCTCCATCTAGTGGATGAGGAAATTGGGTAGGACCTGTGACTTGATCGTTGTTCGCCTCTTGTATGTGATGTCCTGCAGGGGACAGCTTCATGCCCTAGGGGGCGACCCGTCCTGTAGCATCGGGGTTGTTGAGGATGTGGTTCTGCAGGGAGTCATTCACCACAACTATGGGGTGCTCCTAGAATTAGTGGCGCAATCACAGTGTTGTCATGAAGACACCATAGGCCAACTTCTGGTAATGCGTGTACCACTGCTTTGTTGGCATCAGTACCTCACTTAGGTAGTACACTGGTCATTGTGCCCTATGAATCTTGTTTTCTTCGGCTCATTCAACCACCAACACAATACTGACCACCTGGTTGGTGGCATAGATGTATAGCAACATTGGCTCCTTTTCCCTAGGGGTCACTAGCATAGGCGAGGTGCAGAGAAGGCGCTTGAGATCTTGGAATGCATATTGCGCCCCGTCCGTCCACTCGAATTTGTTGGTCTTGCAGAGGAGCTAGTAGAACGGTAGTGCCTTCTCGCCCATTCGACTAATGAATTGACTGAGCACTGCGATTCGCCTAGCCAGCTGTTGGATGCCCTTGATGTTCTTCGGCTTCTCCATGGCCAGTATGTCCCTTATCTTCTTCGGGTTGGCCTCTATTCCCTTGGTGGAGATGAGGTACCCAAGTAATTTCCCGGATGGTACGACGAAGGTGCACCTCCGAATTCAGCTTGATTCGATAGTGGTCGAGGTTGTCAAAGGTCTCGCGGAGATTGATGGCTCAGTGTATGGCGCTAGAAAAAGTGTTGGTGCGGTGTTGATGTAGAGCTCGTTGGGAACCCCAAGAGGAAGGTATGATGAGCCCAGCAACAACTTTCCCCCAGTTATGAAACCAAGGTTTAATCGAACCAGTAGGAGCAAGGAAACACCCCAAAGGTGTTGCTAGCTGAGCCTTGGCAGGGCGCACTACCGGTGCTAGTAGCAACGTGGAGACCTGCACAACACAACCACAGAACTTTGTCCCCAACTTGCAATGAGGTTGTCAATCTCACCGTGTTTTGCTGAAAACAAAGGATTAAACGTATCGAATGGAAAGAAGTAAAAGTTTGCAGAAAGTAAACACAAAGCAGAAACAGTTTATAGATTGTATGTAAAGAAAAAGGACCCGGATCCATAGTTCACTAGAGGTGGCTCTCCTTAGATAGATAACATGCTGGGTGAACAAATTACAGCGGGGCAATTGACAAACATCGAGAAAGCAATACATGCATATACTAATCATCTTGACTCCTTTGAGACTTGATTGGGGATTACAACATTATACATAGACCGCCATCCAACTGCATCTATGACTAATAATCCACCTTCAGGTTATCATCCGAACCCCCTCCAGTATTAAGTTGCAAGCAACATATTATTGCTTTACGAATTGCGTGTAAAGTAAACATTACGATTGTTCTATGAACAAAGGATTGTTGTTTTCTCCCTAGTAGCAACAGCACATCTAGTACCTTAGAGATTTCTGTCACTTCCCCATATTACCAAAGGCATGAACCCACTATCGAGCATAAATACTAACTCTTGGAGTTGCTAGCATCTACTTGGCCAAGATAGCTACTAACAACGGAATGCATGCAAGATCACAAATAACAAAGACATGATAGAATCAATAATCAATCTGAAATAGCATCTCAATATCCATCGGATCCCTGCAAACACAACATGCAGAATTACAAATAGATGATCTTGATCATGAACGGAGCTCACAAGATCTAAACATGAAAGCACAAAGGAGGAGAACCAGCCATCTAGCTACTACATGGATCCGTAGTCCAAGGATGAACTACTCACGCATCACACCGGAGGCTTGCATGGTGATTAAGAAGGCCTCCAGGGTGAATTCCCCTCTCCGGCAGGGTGCCGGGAAGAGCTTTAGATCCCTCCCGATCTAGGGATGGAGATGATGGCGACTACAGACTCTTTCGTGGATTTTTGATCGGGCACTTAGGGTTTTCGTCCCGAGGGCATCTTATAGGCGAAAGGGGAGTCCGAGGGGGTGCTAGGGCTGGCCAGACCACCCCCTGGCACGGGCCAGGCTGGGCCGTGCGGCCAGGTGGTGTGGTGGCCCCCTGGCCCCTCTCCGTCTCGTACTCTGGCATCTGATGACTTCCGGAAAAATAGGCACTTTGGCTTTTGTCGCGTCCAATTCCGAGAATATTCATTTTCTGACTTTCCTGGAACCAAAAACAGCAGAAAACATGTAGTTGGCACTGTGGCTCTTGTTAATAGGTTAGTCCAAGAAATCATAAGAAAAGTACTCCAAAGTGTGGACAAGAAAGTGGATAAAACCAAGCATGGAACATCAAAAATTATAGAAACATTTGCAATGTATCAACATCCCCAAGCTTAACTCCTGCTCGTCCTCGAGTAGGTAAGTGATAAAAAGAAAGAATAATTTTTGAGGTGACATGCACCATCAAAGACTTGATCAAAGTATTTGTAAAACATTCAAAGCTAGGATCATAGTACTTAAATCAAAACATGAAAGACAAAGTTCTAGCAATAAGACAAAGAAACTATGATGCAACATGAAAAGGCACAAACAAAAGATTCATGAATAACAATGCTTTGCAAGTCGTTTGTTTGTTTCACATAAAGAAAACAAAGCATAATAGTATTCAGCTTGTCCCTCATAGAGTAGAAAAACATAAATGCATAGGACACCTTCAAAGTTCATAAGAGTGACTAGATACAAATAGTTTAAAACAAGCAATATCAAGTTATGCATCAATCAACTAGTCTTGGGATAATGCACATAGAACTAAGAATGGCCACTATGCTCTCAAAGTAGGTGCATAAAGGTAGAAGGTGGAGACTCAATATAATGGTGGAAGGAAGGCCTTCATAGAAGGAAGTAGGGATTCAAGTCTCATAAAGAGCTTCCAAAAATTATGGTACTTATAGATTTCAGCTCTCATTGCCCCTATCATAAGCATCTTGAAGGTGATTATGGTTAAAGTGACACAACTAAGAGGATATGCTTGACAAGTTATAAACTGAAATCTCATGCCCCTTACTTACGAAGACCGAACCTCATGCTACTCAACTTTAGTCACAAGTAAGCTCTTGTCATTGTAGGTACATATGTATCATAAAGAACCGCCAACGGGGTACCCCTTGCACATGATACAGGAGCTTTCCGATAATCAAAATGACAAGGCAAGCAGACAATGATCATCTCAACGATCTTTTTATTTGCTATTTGCATAGGTTTTTATTGAGGATGCTTCATAGAGTGCTCATTATGGTGATGCTGCAAGTTTCAACCATGATTAGGCATGGCTTAGGCTAGCGGCCTAGTCATTTCTCTAACACACATACAAACTCCATGATCTTACAAGTTCCATTTTTATTTCACACCGCCGGGATCCATAAGCAAAAGAACATGATATCAACGGGGTACAAAGTACAAGTGCAATGTTGAAAGCGTTCCCCATGAAACATGGTTCTGCTAATTTCAACTTATAAAGCGCAAGCATATACGCAACAAAGAAGGACCCAATGGTTCAAGTTTATTAGATGCAAAAAAGTAAAGTGTGCCATCAAGTTCGTGAGAGCTTTAACCACTAGTTTTCTCATAACAAGTTTAATTTGGAAGGTAAACAAAAGCATGAATATACTTGGAATAGCATAAGATAGTAGGTAGGTATGGTGGACTCTTTGGAATAACTTGGTTTAGGGAGTTGGATGCATGAGTGGAACTCATACTTGGTTGTGGAGGCTAGCAAAAGACTGGGAGCGACAAACTAAGAGAGCAATAATGGCCATAATCATGCAGAGCGACAAAACATCATTGATCAAAGCATAAAGTGATACTACAAGTTGAAAACGAAAGGATCATAATGGCTATGGTGACTTGATATAGTCATAACATGGTGTGAGCATGCGCCAAGTCAACCCAAATAAAGCATCAAAGGAGAATACCACTATACTATGCTTTAATATGCTAAAACAACGCATGATTCATCCAAGGCACATTAAGCAATCCCAATTGTTTATAACAAGTCATGCTACAGCAAATAATACTAAGCATAAAGCCAAAACAATATCAAGCATGGCATGATAGAGCATAGGTCACAGTAAAAAACGAGCTCTTTTTACCACATAAGTATGAACTTTCCTACTCTTTTCCAAACCAAACAAAACTATTTGCAAACCAATGTATGAAAGAGGGGGTCCAATCAATTTATTCAGAAAACTAAGCAAACAAAGCAAACAAAAACCAAAACAAAAACGAAAAAGAAGACGCTCCAAGAACAACACAACTGTGCATGAAACAATAAAAATGAAGCGTTTGGAAGAAACCTGGAATTTTTATTGATGAAGAAGGGGATGCCTTGGGAATCCCCAAGCTTTGAAGCTTGTACTTCTTGGATATTTCTTGGGGTGACACGCGTGGCATCCCCAAGCTTCAGCTGTAGTCTATCCTTCATCTCACTACTCATTCCTTCCATACACCTGAAATTTTTCCTTCATACAAAACTTCACACAATCTTTATTAGCAACATTAGTGCACTCAAGATAAATAAGTCTTAAGGTTCAGTTGTAACACCAAATAAACTTCCATTAGAACACTAGCTACTGTATCACTTCCCTCAAAAAGCTCAATTCCCCAAAAGAACTCAAAAAGGAACCAACAAGAAGCAAATGCAGAAAATGGCAGAATTCTGTCAAAACAGACCAGCAGGTAAAGAAGAATTTTTTCGAAGACCTTCTGTTGCTCAAATCAAAAAGTGTTGAACTAACGAAAGTTAGAGAACAACCTGGGGCGGAAGCAAAAAAATTCACGCCTCAAAAAGACATTCAGAGATTTTACATGAATTTTTATGGTGAAGCACAGAAATCTGTTTCGGGACAGCAACCTTCCCAATCATTACTTCTCTCTCATTAGAGGTTACTCTTGGCACAAAAAGAAAATAAAAAGGATAAGGAGCGGTTATTACTGAAGTAATAACTTCCAAGACTCATCTAAAACTTTTGGGTTATCTCCCAATAAGTATTTTTCTTTAACGCCTTTAAGTTAGGCATAAGAAGCAAGAAAAACAATCAAGTGTTCTCAAATGAAGAAGCATTAAGACCAAATTTTGTTTTCATAGGAGAGGCAAAATAAATCTTTTCTCTCTTCTGAGGGAAGTGTTCTATACCTTTCTTGAGTGGGATTTGATATTTAATGGTGCCTTCTTTCATATCAATAATGGCACCAACAGTTCTAAGAAAAGGTCTTCCCAAAGTAATAGGACAAGAAGCATTGTATTCAACATCCAAAACATAGAAATCAACGGGGACATAGGCATTGTTAACCATAATAAGAACATCATTAAGACTCCCCATGAGTTTCTTTTCAGCATTATCATCAAGTGGGACATTCAAATAACAATCTTTAAGTGGAGGCAAATCAAGCATATCATAAATCCTTCTAGGCATAATAGAAACACTACTATCAAGATCACATAAAGCTTTGAAATCAAAGCCATTCACTTTCATATTAATGATGGGTTCCCAACCATATTCTTGTTTTATAGGAATAGAAGCTTTATGTTTCATCTTTTCTTCTTTAATCTTTATGAGAGCATCAGTAATGTGTTTTGTAAAGGCCATGTTCATAGCACTAGCATTAGGACTTTTAGCAAGCTTTTGTAGGAACTTAATAACTTCAGAGATATTGCAACCATCAAGATCAAAATAAAATTTATCATCTATAGTAGTAGAACTATTACTAGCCTCAACACTAGTGGTGGTGATAGTAGAAACACTAATGTTTCTAGAAATTTCATCTTCTCTTTCCCACTTAGCATGTAATTCAGCTAATAGTCTAACATTTTCATCAATTCTTACTTGTATAGCATTAGTAGCTACAAAGGGATTATCATTAGTTTCAAGTTTAGCAGCCATTTTATTCAAGGAAGATTGAGCTTCAGCCAAAGATGCTATATTTCTTTCAGCATTAGAGAGTTTTTCCTCAATAGTTTTATTGAAAGCAGTTTGTTTACTAATAAAGTCTTTAAGCATAACTTCAAGTTCAGAGAGTGCACTCCTATTATTGTTGTAGGAATTTCCATAAGCATTACCATTGTTGGGAGGATATGGCTTATAATTGTTGTTACCAAAATTGTTCCTATAAGCATTATTGCCAAAATTATTATTTCTTATGAAATTCACATCAACTTGCTCTTCTTGAGCAACCAAAGAGGCCAAAGGAACATTATTTGGATCAATATGGGCTTTCCCATTAACAAGCATATACATAATAATATCAATCTTATCACTCAAGGAGGAGATTTCCTCAACAGAATTTACCTTCCTACCTTGTGGAGCTCTCTCAGTATGCCATTCAGAATAATTAACCATCATATTGTCCAGAAATTATGTTGCAACACCCAAAGTGATGGTCATAAAGGTACCTCCAGCAGCAGATTCCAATAGGTTCCTTGAAGAATTGTTCAATCCTGCATAAAAAGTTTGGATGATCATCCAAGCAGTCAGTCCATGAGTGGGACAATTCTTAACCAAAGATTTCATTCTTTCCCAAGCTTGAGCAACATGTTCATTATCAAGTTGTTTAAACTTCATTATTTCACTCCTCATAGATATAATCTTAGCAGGTGGATAGTATTTTCCAATGAAAGCATCTTTGCACTTAGTCCAAGAATCAATGCTATTCCTAGTTAAGGAATTCAACCATTCTTTAGCTTTTCCTCTCAAAGAGAAAGGAAACAATTTCATCTAAATAATATCACCATCTACATCCCTATGCTTTTGCATCTCACAAAGTTCAACAAAGTTATTTATATGGGCAGCAACATCTTCATTACCAATACCAGAAAATTGTTCTCTCATAACAAGATTGTGTAAAGCAGGTTTTATCTCAAAGAAAGTATCTTCAGGCACAGGTGGAGCAATAGGTGTGCTCATAAAATCATTGTTGCTGGTGCTAGTGAAGTCACACAACTTAGTGTTTTCAAGAGTAGTCTTTTTTTGTGTTTTCAAATAAGAAAGCAAACTAGTAAAACTAATTTTTTTGTGTTGTTGATAAAGAAATAAGCAAACAAGGCAAAAAGAAACTAAGCAAAACAAAAATAACAAAGTAAAGACATTGGTTATGAGGGACTCCCCTTGTGAAGATGTCCTTGACTCCCCGGCAACGGCGCCAGAAAAATGCTTGATGGCTCAGTGTACGGCGCTAGAAAAAGTGCTGGTGCGGTGTTGATGTAGGGCTCGTTGGGAACCCCAAGAGGAAGGTATGATGAGCACAGCAGCAAGTTTCCCTCAGTTATGAAACCAAGGTTTAATCGAACCAGTAGGAGCAAGGAAACATCCCAAAGGTGTTGCTAGCTGAGCCTTGGCAGGGCGCACTACCGGTGCTAGTAGCAACGTGGAGACATGCACAACACAACCACAGAACATGGTCCCCAACTTGCGATGAGGTTGTCAATCTCACCGTGTTTTGCTGAAAACAAAGGATTAACCATATCGAATGGAAAGAAGTAAAAGTTTGCACAAAGTAAACACAAAGCAGAAACAGATTATAGATTGTATGTAAATAAAAAGGACCGGGATCCATAGTTCACTAGAGGTGGCTCTCCTTAGATAGATAACATGCTGGGTGAACAAATTACAGCGGGGCAATTGACAAACATCGAGAAAACAATACATGCATATACTAATCATCTTGACTCCTTTGAGACTTGATTGGGGATTACAACATTATACATAGACCGCCATCCAACTATATCTATGACTAATAATCCACCTTCAGGTTATCATCCGAACCCCCTCCAGTATTAAGTTGCAAGCAACAGATTATTGCTTTACGAATTGCGTGTAAAGTAAACAATATGATTGTTCTATGAACAAAGGATTGTTTGTCTCTCCCTAGTAGCAACAGCACATCTAGTACCTTAGAGATTTCTGTCACTTCACCAGATTACCAGAGGCATGAACCCACTATCGAGCATAAATACTAACTCTTGGAGTTTCTAGCATCTACTTGGCCAAGATAGCTACTAACAACGGAAAGCATGCAAGATCACAAATAACAAAGACATGATAGAATCAATAATCCACCTGAAATAGCATCTCAATATCCATTGGATCCCCGCAAACACAACATGCAGAATTACAAATAGATGATCTTGATCATGAACAGAGCTCACAAGATCTAAACATGAAAGCACAAAGAAGGAGAACCAGCCATCTAGCTACTACATGGATCCGTAGTCCAAGGGTGAACTACTCACGCATCACACCGGAGGCTTGCATGGTGATGAAGAAGGCCTCTAGGGTGAATTCCCCCCTTCGACAGGGTGCCGGGAAGAGCTTCAGATCCCTCCCGATCTAGAGATGGAGATGACGGCGGCTACACTC
This sequence comes from Avena insularis, assembly GCA_023614405.1. NCBI lineage: Eukaryota > Viridiplantae > Streptophyta > Magnoliopsida > Poales > Poaceae > Avena > Avena insularis. The sequence continues at coordinate 208,080,940 of CM042694.1, forward strand.
TTTCATGGATTTTTGATCGGGCACTTAGGGTTTTCATCTCGAGGGCATCTTATAGGCGAAAGGGGAGGCCGAGGGGATGCCAGGGCTAGCTGCACCACCTGGCGGGCAGGCTAGGCAGCGTGGCTGTGTGGTGTGGCCCCCAGCCCCTCTCCGTCTCGTACTCTGGCATCTGATGACTTCCGGAAAAATAGGCACTTTGGCTTTTGTCCTGTCCAATTCCAAGAATATTCATTTTCTGACTTTCCTGGAACCCAAAACAGCAGAAAACAGGCAGCTGGCACTATGGCTCTTGTTAATAGGTTAGTCCAAGAAATCATAAGAAAAGTACTCCAAAGTGTGGACTAAACACAAGAAAGTGGATAAAGCCAAGCATGGAACATAAAAAATTATAGATACATTTGCAATGTATTAGAGATCATCGATGAGTGTAGCTTCCTATTTGGTCTTCACCACTATGTCGTCGACATTGACCTGGATGTTTCGACCAAGATGGTTCTTGAGGCAGGCCTGCATACACCATTGGTAGGTGGCTCCTGCGTTCATCAGCCCAAATGGCATTGTGGTGTAGCAGTAAATGCCAAAGGGCGTCATGAAGGCCGTTATTTCCTGATCCTCTTCCTTCATTCGGATCTGATGATAGTCTGGGTAGGTGTCGAGGAAACAGAGGCGTTCGCATCCCCCGATGGAGTCGAATATCTGGTCGATATGTGGTAATGGGAAGTGGTCCTTCAGGTAGTGTTTGTTGAGGGAGGTGAATCGCACGCACATCCACAGTATATCCGTGTCCTTTTTAGGAACAAGCACGGGCTTAGCTACCCAAGTGCTTTCCTTGATCTCGCGTAAAGTTGGCGTCGAGGAGTTTGTTGACTTCCATGCCAATCGCCTTGGCCCTTGGCTCCGACAGTCGATGCACCGACTGCTTGACTAGTCTTTCATCTAGAGACACATTGAGTGCATGCTCGATGAATCCCTGGGAACTCCTGGCATGTCCACGAGAAAACCAGGCAAATATTTCCCAGTGCTCACGGAGGAATTCAACGAGCGCGAGTTCCTATGTGGAACTTAGGTTGTTGGTGATGACGGCCGTCTTGGTTTGGTCCGTCGGGTGGATCTATACCGTCTTGGTGTTCGTCGACGAGTCGAAGGACTAGTCGGTGCGTCCTGCTTGCTCACAAGAGGAAGAGTATTGTTTGTCGACTCCTTGAGCCTCACCAACTCTTCTTGCATGCCGAAGGATTAGGATATACTGTTGAATTACATGTCGTAGTTGTCGGACTTGGTGAAGCTTCCGTTGACAGTGATAATGCCATTAGGTCCTGGCATCTTCATCTGGAGGTACGTGTAGTGCGGGACCGCCATGAACCTTGCGAACGTGACATGCCCAATGATAGTGTGATACTCCAAGGGCTAGTCAACTACCTCAAACTTAAGGCGTTCTTGTCAAAAGTTTGTGAGTGTGCCTAAGATGACATCCATATAGATTTTTCCCAGGGGGTATACTCATTTCCCTGGAACAATGCCGTGGAAGGTCGTTTTGGATGCTTCTAGGCTAGAGAGGGGAATCTGCATGGTGCGCAGAGTGCTGACGAACATGAGGTTAATGCTGCTGCCGCCGTCCATGAAGACTCGACTCATCTTGACTCAGCCAATATGCACCTCGAGCACCTGGGGAGAATGGCCTGGGCAAGGGACCTGGCACGGGTGGTTGTTCCTATCAAAGGTGATGCAGCACTCCGACCCGCTGAGGTACTTAGGGGTTGAGTGTGGGGCGTTGACTGCTAGATTGACTTGGCGAGTGATTGTTTTCTGCATCCTGAGGGGCGCCCCTTCTGGATCATACCCATGTTCCCAAGTGCGCGTGGGTATTGCTCACCTGAGATATGGTGGTGGCACTCCGGGTGGTGGTGGCGCTCCATGAGCTATGGTGCCTGGGGCAGCTCCATACCCCCGAGTCATTACATAGTGATGTAAATGGGCGTAACCCTCATGGAGCTTCTCGAACTCACGGCATCCCTTGAGGAAGTGGCTGGACTTCTTCTTGCCATCATGTTTGTCGATTTAGAAGTGAACGTTGTAGGGTCCAGACGTCTTCTCCTAGATGCTGGATGTTCCAGGTGCAGTGTTGCCACACTTGCACGGTTTTCCCACTACCGGGGTAGCTACTGCTAGGTATACGCTACTGCGGTTACCCTTGTCGCATTTGTCGGCGTAGCTGGCTGCGACCATGTCGACCTCCTCACGGTCTTCATAATTGTGCATCTGACGCTTCCCTCGGCGGTCGCGTCTGCGGCCGAGGTCATCCTCGTCATCTAAGCGGACATGGTTGTTGTTCAGCAAGTCCTCTCCGTCCGCCCACCAATTTGCGATGTCCATCGGGTGGTCGATTGTTTTGGGCTTTGTGCGGCCCAGCTCCTCCCTGAACTCTCTACGGCGTACACCACCATTGAACGCGTCGAATGCGCGATCTTCGAAGATATCCTCCACTAAATTTTTGATGATGGACCACCTTTAGATGTAGGAGCGAAGGGATTCACTCGGCTTTTGGCAGAAGGCCTAAGCTCTTCGATTGACGAGAGCTGTTTGTAGGTTCCCTTGAAGTTGCAGACGAAGCAATACACCAGCTCCTCCTAGCTGTGGATCGATCCACGTGGAAGATTGTTGAGCCATGCGCGAGCAGCGCCTTGCAGCTGTAGCTGGGGGCATTGCATGGCTATACACTTGTTCCCGCCGTGCAGCTTGACGGAAGATATGTGATATTCCAACCAGATCTTCGTGTCCTGGAGATCGTCGAACTTTGGGTTTTTCGAAGGAAGTTTCAACCCTTTTGACATTCGAGTTTGCCGTATAGCTCTATTGAAGCAGCTGGTGCCGCAGATCTCTGTTCCATTGTCCTACGAATCTGTTGAGTAGGCGCCCTTGTCACGCATCTTATCGACCTTGCACTAGGTGATTTTGTCATACGCATCATCATCACGGTCATGTCTCCGCGAGCTAAGGCATCACCACGATAGGTCATGGTCGTCCTCACTAGAAGACATCGAGTAGTATTTTCAAGATGGAGCCTTGCATTTCTTTGGCTCTAGTGTTGGCTCCTTTGCTAGCACAGCCTCGACCAATCCAAGTCCAGCGATGGCGAACTGGTGCACGACAGATCGTGGATCTCCAGTTGGTGGCTGGTTGGTGAGCAGATACGAGGTGGCTGTTATCACCGCTGCTTGCGGCATTTTCAGAATCATGTGACCCCACAAGTCCACCGACATGACGAGAAGTCGAGGGCTCTGGTTGCCTTGTCATGATCTTTTTCATTGAGTTGGTTTAGTCGAGAGCGCCTTTTGGCGGATGCGGGGCCGTTGCCTTTCGAGGAGGACCCGTCGATAGAGGAGAGTTCTGCTCGTCGGGCACTCGACTCATCTGCGGCCTTCTTGCAGGCCTCGAGTTGTGCATTCACCGCCTATTGGCGTTTGAATTCCTAGATGAGTGGCCAATGGTATCCCATCAGCATTTCGTGTGATGCGTCTGCTGGCAGTGGGTTGCCATGTAGGGCTTCCCTACATCATTCCCACACAGCGTTGTTGAGGTGGATCTCCTGGCGCGTCGCCCTGTTGTTGGCAGGTTCGCCCTGATTGTCGGGGTTGGGCAGGATGGGCGGGTTAGGTGGTATGGGCTGCTCACTATTGGTGGGGCCAATGACGAGAAATCTATTGGCAGGCCCGTTGTTGTCGGTGTTTCCTTGAGTGCACCCATCACCGTTGTTGATGACGGCACACATGTGGTGGTTGGGGAAGCCGCTTCTCCCACAACTCTCAGATCCAAAGCCGTAGGTGCCTTCCTCCGATGACAGATCTGTCAGATCGGAATCACAACTGTTGTTGCTATTTGTGTTGTAGGCTGAGCCACACGTGTTGATCTCGCTCAGGGTGCCGATTGGTGGTGGGAACCATGAGGCAGGTGTAACCAAAGGTGCGGGCGAGTGATCGGGGAAGTGGAGCATGCCGATCTAGCCAACCTGGAAGCATAAGCTCCTGATCCTAATGTCGATTCCATCACCCACGGACTCGAAGTCCGGGCGAGTCGTTGGTGAGTGGATGGTGAAGTCGAAGGTGCCGAAGAGGAAGCGATTCTATGCTGCAGTAGAGTTGTAGATCGTAGTTGATGGAGCCGAGGAAGCCACAACATCAGCACTCCCTTTTCCCACAGACGGTGCCAATTGACGAGGGGTTAACTCGTCAATGCCCATCATTGATGGACTTGGGTTATAGGAAGTGGGGAGCGCTGGAGGCATCAATCGGCTCGCAAACAAGCAATCAGGGACAAGAGGTTTACCTAGGTTAAGGCCCTCGGAAGGGACCCTACTCCTGCTTGTCTGCTCTTTGATTATCGAGGAGTCGAAAGTTACAAGGGGTGCGCAGATGCAATTTGGCGGTGTGTAAACTAGGGTTGTGGATGTCCTTCTCGCAGCTCCCTCCTGTCCTTTATATAGGGAGGCCAGGTCTCGGTATAACAGGTTGAGTCAGTTATAGATTAGTGTTTTCCCTTTAAATTTCTATCTATTTCTTTTCATGTTCATCAAGGAGTCGTTTGCGCCTGGGTCATCCGAATCCTTGTTGGGCTTCAATTGTCCCGCGGGCTCCTCTTGGGCCAAACCGTATAGGCTAATCCAGGGTGCCCGTGGGGCATATCCATGTGACATGTATTATAAAACTACATATCATTTAAGTAAGTATGAACTTATAGTAGCTTGTTTAGGCTCACGGTAGTTCTTTCTCAAGCGAGTGTTACTCCTGGTCAATCTGCCAGTAGAATCTGAGTCGAGCAGCTAGAACTCTAGACCTTGTACTCCTTTGTCCTTTCTCTGCATTAAGGCATGACATTTAAAACCGAGTCAGCTAGTTCATAAGGATGAAAGTAGTTAAAACACCAAAAATATAGCATTAAAATTGACTAGATGTATAATTCAAACTAGCTAGCTAGTTTGGAAGGATGAAAGCACTTGAAAACACCTAAAACATAGCATTAAAATTGACCATATGTATGATTTAAACTTGGTAGCTAGTTTGGAAGGATGAAAGCAGTTGAAAACACCAAAAATATAGCATTAAAAATGACCAGATGTATGATTCAAACTAGATGGATATTTTCTAAATTACTCAAAGCATTTGTAGATAGAAAGATAATAAAACATGAATGGAAATGTTAGGGCAAGGTTTTAGGTAGAATGATTTATTAACTTATTATGCATACAAGTTATATGAGTTATTAACATGACAAGAAACTAGCCTAAGTAACACACGAAAACCTCACACTTCAACCTTGCTTGGCATCAGAAAGTTAGTGTTGGATCCTCTACGAGCAGTTTGCATGACCCAAGCGAGCGCTCGGAAAGAATAGCATCTACGAGTTAGGGTTACAGGATTGTATAGTGTGACAATGCAATAAAGGAAATAATAGTGAGAAAATAATGATGTGGATAGGACCAACCAGATGTGCATGCAAATGAAATGGCAACAACAGGCCAGATATTGAGCAACATTGTAACACTTTCGTAGCTTAAGAGTACCAAAAAATAACAAACATGCAAGGGAAATTACCACTCCCACTACAAGAAAAGTGTCCATCTGTAACGACTTGGCCCGTCAGTCATCGTAGAAGGCACGTCTTCTACAACAAATTTCTCAGCTCGACCATGGCCAATGGAAAACTTTTTTTCCAGTTTCGCAGCTCTCTAGTATGACGAAACCGCTAAACATGGAGGAAGCTCAGCCGGTGCGTGGCAGAAGCAAGATTTTCGGTTCCTCACGTGATGTTGACTCGCCGAAGTATTTTGGGGCATCTGGGTCCCGGACGTCAGTGTCACTTGTGGACCATACTTTTCGGTCATGCCTCCCTGATTTGATCTCGATAACATTGCTCGATGTGTTTGCCATTTAGTCAGCCTGCTAGGTCCCACATGTTAGCCTCTCATTAGAAGAATCGTGTGTATGATGGAATTTTTTTCTTCGCTTGCGCTACCCTGTTCCGAACTTGATAGCATTGCTGGATGCATCTGCCGCTTAATTGGGCTGCTGGGTCCCACGGGTCATCCTCTTATTAGAAGAAACATGTGCATGATGGAATTTTTTATTGGCTATTGCCTCCCTGATTTCAACTCGATAATGTTGCTCGATCTATCTACCGTTTAGTCATGCTGCTAGGTCCCCCATGTCAGCCTCTCATTAGAAGAATTATGTGTATGATGGAATTTTTTTCTTCGCTCGCACTACCCTATTCTGAACTTGATAGCGCTGCTCGATGCATCTACCGTTTAATCACACTCCTAGGCCCCACATATCGTCCTCTCATTAGAAGAAACGTGTGTATGATAGAATTTTCCCTCGGTCGCGCCTCCGTGTTCTGAACTTGATAGCGTTGCTCGCTGCATATACCATTTAATCACACTGCTGGGCCCCACATGTCATCCGCTCATTAGAAGAAACATGTGTATGATGGAATTTTTGCCCTTGGTCGCGCCTCCATGTTTCGAACTTGATAGCGTTGCTCGATGCATCGGCCGTTTTTTCAGGCTGCTGGGTCCCCCATGTGAGCCTCTCATTAGAAGAAATATGTGCATGCTGGAATTTTTTCTCACTCGTGCCTCCCTGTTTCGAACTTGCCAACGTTGCTCGATGCAGTACCTATATAGGGCCGCGTTATTGGGTCCCACATGTCGGTCTCTCTATAAATGAAACCTGTGTATGATGGACTTTTTTTGGCTGCGTCCGCTATTTTGACCTTGGCAACATTGCTCGACGCGGTAACCGTTTATAGTCTTGCTGCTGAGGCCCCCCATGTCAGCCTCTTTGGTATGTTCTAGCTTGTGGGTCCCTGATGCAGCCTTGTATGTTCTGGCGGGTGGGTCCCCGATGCCATCCTCTCTATATGTATATAACTTTTATTAAAACCCGGCCATTAAACTTGAGAGATGTTGCAGGCTAGTGGGTCCATGATGTCAATCTCTCAGTAATGTGATATTAAAATGTAAAACCAAGATATATATATATATACGCACAGGGGATTCAAACTAAAGACCTTCAAATCAAATAAACGTAAACTGAGTGCTTTGCCACTACACCAAAGATATTTATAGAAGTTATAACATTAAACATGTATTAGTAGTACAACTTATGTATCCGTCTTTAAAAAAATATTTTGTGTGTCTATGTTTATCTCTTTTAAAATATAAAATGGCAGCACTCAGGCATCTCAATTTATAAAATGCCACATAATGGAGCATTTTCAAACCTGGGTAGGCAGAGTTTTTTATTTGGAGAGGTGGGTGGAAATGCCCAAAACGCCGAATTAAAAAAAGTTTGGCTATCTACATGGGCTGCTCTACATGGGTTACACTACATAGGCTATGCTCCATGGGCTCCTTTCCCAAATTTATTTGGGCTGTGCTTAGTAGTCCCCCATGTCCCTCTCATTAGAAAAACCATGTGCATGCTGGACTTTTTCCTCGCTCGCGCCTCCCTGTTTCGAACTTGGCAATGTTGCTCGATGCAGCACCTGTATAAGGTCTCGCTACTGGGTCCCACATGTTAGTATCTCTATAAATGAAACGTGTTTATGATGGACTTTTTTTCAGCTATGTCTACTGTTTTGACCTTGGAAATGTTGCTCGATACGGTAGTCGCGTGTGGTCTTCCTGCTGTGGCCCACATGTTAACCTCCCTGGTATGTTCTGGCTTGTGCGTGTCAGCCTACCTGGTACATTCTGGCTTGTGGGTCCCTGATGCCAGCCTCTCTGTATAAGTACTTAAGTTCTTTTTTTCAAACCCGACCATTAAACTTGAGGGACGTTGCAGTCTGGTGGGTCCACGATGTCAGCGTCTCTGTAAAGCAATATTGCTACATAAAAAAAAGTAAAGCCAAACAAATATATGTTAAGCACACAAGATTCAAACTCGAAATCTCAACAAATATAAACCTTATGCGTTGCCACTACACAAAATAAATCGGATGAAAATTATCATTAAAAGCTTTATAGTACCTATAACTTATGTATTAGTCTTCTTCAAAATATTTTGTGTGTCCATGTTTATCTCTCTTAAAATAAAAGGGCAGTGCTGCTGGAAGCTCAATTTATAAAATACCTCATAATGGATTAGTTTCTTAAAAATATGGGTAGGCAGAGTTTTTTTAGAGGTGGGTGCAATGCTAAAAAGGCCAAATTAAAAAGTTTTGGGCTATTGTTAATGGGCTCCTATCTCAAATTTCACTGGGCTATGGCTCGTCGGATTTAAACACAGACCTCACCGAGTGAGGAAAAAACGATAATTCCTTTGACAAATATTCATGTAAAAATATCTAAAGAACCAGGGACACGCACCACATGCGCCAAAACAATGCTAGTATCCAATGACTTCACTTGGTGAAATCATGCTATATCTTTACCCTCTCATCTCTATCAGAAACACATCCAATAGTTCTGATGACACATAGGAAAAAGCTCTAGAGCAAGTAGCCTAGCAACAATGACAGAACTTTTGACAAATTCATACCATTTTAAAGATTAAGCAGTATAGAATAATAAGACATAAAAAATATCGACAGATTCCTAGTTCATATTCAGCAGCATTAGACCAATTCAGCAGCATTTCAAAGTGACTGATTCAGCAATATAGACACTGAAATTCAATAGCAGTATAGAGAGAGCCAGTTCTTGTTTCAGCTCTAAAAACCATGTCACACGATCAGTTTTCCCTTTTCTCCAAACACACTCGATCACAGGAACACAATCATTGTCATAATATTTGGCCATATAGGGAACCGTCATATAGATACAGATATACCATACAAGTATGTACTAGTCACAGCTCCAATCCAGCAAAAGGTTATCATAGTTTTACCACCCATATATGATTAATGGATATAAGTTAACCACATAATTAATTACAATAGTATGCGACCAAAGAGCTAGAAAACTAGGAAATTCATGAACAACATGCGACATTCAGGGTAGCCAGATACATCGACCTTGACCGTTCTTCCAATGGTAAGTTTGGCTTCTTTCCGGAACTTGGTCCACCTAGAAGTAGTTGCCAAGCACCCATCAATCGAGTTAATGGCGTAGCGTCTTTCACTCCTTCGCCATGCATCTTGAAGACTATTGTGCCCTTTCGTCTGGCCTAGAGTTGCTTTGTGACACTCTTAGACAATTTCTGAGTCAAAGTAAGAGATAGATACATAATTAATAAGAGCAATGCACTGAAACATGTGAAACTTGAGAAGACACTCAGAGTAGTTTATTTGCCGCCATATACTCACAAACATAATCCGGTGTGACCTTGTGATGACACATGTGTAGGATATGGTCTGACAAGGCACTGCTCGGGGTGATGAAGAAGCTTGTGTCAGTGCCTGTGCTGGGGCTGGTGCGGTAGCTGGTGCTAGTGCAAGAGATGGTGCCGTTGCATGTGCTGGGGCTGGTGCTGGTGCAGGTGCACGAGATGGTTCTAATGCAGTTAATTGTAGAGGGGATGGTGCAGGAGGTAGAATGGTTCTGGCGCCAATAGCTTGATGCTATATTCCTTCTGAGGGGCAGCTAAGCTGAATGCAGGGATGGTAGAGGTAGATGAGATGTGTACAAGCAAAATGGTCTCTTATACAACAGCTACTCACAAGACAGTGATCAGAGGATATGATGAGTATACAAGAAAATTAAGTTACTACCTTCATTCTTTCTCCTTAGGTCAATAGGTGCCAGAGCAGGAACTAGGGTCGGTGCTGGTGCGGGTTCTAGCAGCTTGATGCTGGTTACCTTCTAGGGGGTATGTAAGGGGACTGCAGGAGTGGTCAGAGAGGCATATGAGATGTGTACACGCAAAATGGTTTCTTATACAACAGTTACTCCTAGATAGATATGAGAGTATACACGAGAATTAAGTTACTACCTCTATTCTTTCTCCTACTTAGGTCAACATGTGTCATTGCAGGAACTAGGGTCAGTGTCAGTGCCACCAGCTTGATGTTAGCACCCTTCTAGGGGGTACATAAGGGGACATAAGGGGAAGCGGACTGCAGAAGTGGTCAGGGTCATATGACGAGTAAAGACAATGGTGCAGAATAGTTAGTCGCAATAAAATCATTAGAGGTTGTGATAATACAGAAGCAAATTAATTAGTACTACCTCTATTCTTGGTCCTTAGGTCAACATGTGTACGATGGCGTGCAAGTATCTGCCCAGGCTTGCTAAAATCGAATTCTACTTTGTCCCCCTGCTTGGACATACTTGGACCAACCTCGGCCACCCAAATAGGTGGTGACCATTGTCTAGGAGACGTACACATCATATAGTTGCCGCATGCTTTTAGGTCCCTTGATATATAGAGTTAGAAACTTGCCGTTTCCGAACAACTTGTTTATAATGGGGCGAGCAACATAAGGGACAGCCTTCATGAGAAAATTGATAGAGAAGTAAGGAGACAAAAAAAGTGAGATACAAGATCTTACATCAAGTCGGTCTAAACCACTTGGAATCCATACCTGATACCATGGATACCCTTTGCGAAGGGTGGTCATGCACCATTTTCTTCCCTCTGTCTTTGGAAGGGCATACAGGGCCCCCTTTGAATCCACAAGCTTGACAAGAGGACGATAGAAGTAAGGTCTAAGTAGCTAGTGCGTGGTACTGATTGAAATTAAGTGGAAAGGTTAAATTATGTAAAGAGCAAGTAAATCTAATAATATCATACAAAACCATTGCTTATAAAGCAAACAAATTTGATGTTTGTGATCTTCTGATGAGCTAAAATATATAGTACTAGCTGATTATAATAACACGGAAAATCATAACATGTGAAATTGTGGATTTCCAAATTATACCCATTTCTTAGAGAGGTCACTACCCGCCTGGGTACTATGTCGACGCTTCCTCATCGTGTAGACGATGTCCGCTTTTGGTGTGGGTATCAGCAATCTATTAGCCTCTATAGCAGCCTCAGCCGCCGCAACAACACCTTCAATCTGCATAAATAGCAATAGAGCTCAACAATTCAATACAGTACATAGTAGTCATATACTAACTGTATAAGACAGTCAGACAGATCCAGATCTGGATTCACATAAACATAGTGGCAGAATTAATAAAACCACACATATGTTTCTGAACATTTGATAAGCATGCATGACACCAAGCAGATAATAACTAAATCAAACTGCACCATGGTAATAAGTGGATTAAGAAAAAAACCTTTATCTTTAAGCTGGGCCCTCTCAGCTAGTCAGTGGTCTTGCGCTTGTTTGCTGAGTAGTGGTACTGGCCGGATCCTACGGTATGTGGGGGTCCCATCCTGTTTGTTGCACCTAGAGCACCACACGTTCGCATGTATGTACCACCGTGCTACAGTAAATAAACAAGAGATGGTGTCGCATAGGCTTCCACAAAAGCAGGATGCAGAGCGAGACAACTTTTAGCACAGGGATACATCTAGGTTGCAGCCAACCACTTTCAGCATTGGAAAGAATGGAAGAATGCAACGAATATACTGTTACATTACCTTTTTCGGCAAATTTTAAGGGAACTGACATGAACATCCCTATCCATAGTGGCCGTGCATGCCAGTGATGCATAGTTCTCCATACAGAATCTGACACAAAATTCATTGCACATAACAAGTAGAAACTAAAGGTTATAGAAGTGAAGAATACAGAAATCAAACCTGACCAAATGCCCCAACCAGAACAGAGGTGACCATGCCTTGATCCCGAATCCATATGAAATCAGTACCCCTCCCTTCGCCCTCCCTAACCACCCACCTACCCCACCGCCACTCCCACCCAAATGACCCAATCGATCAGAGCAGAGGTAAAATATCCTGATTAGGTGATTCTGAGGTGAGCAATAAGCAAGAACTCCACAATCAAAACATACCAAATACTACTACTAATAGTACCCCCAATGGCCCAATCGGAAGCAAATTAAACAAAGATGGATTTCGAAGTGAGCAAATATACCCACCTATTTCAGCAAGAACTCCCCAATCGGAGGTTGCATCAGTTCCAACAGTTGCTTGTTAGATGGGAGCTAGCTAGTGGTTGTTTCTTGTCTTGCCGGTAGAAAGGTATGGGCAGCAGAGTAGTAGTACTACTAGTAGTAGGGCTGGGCAAGACACTTTTTCTAAAGTAATATTTTTAAGTGGCGGTGGCGGGAACATTTTGCTAGGCGATTTCCAAATTTTTGATCCAGCTATCACGTGGTGGCTTACAGGCTACATCTATTTCAGGGGATAAGTTAAAGCGGGACTGATACCTTCGATCTGGATTCACGGATGTAGTATAATAGATTTTTCACTAGAATACCTAGGTTTAATCGAACCTCGAAAAGCACTGCTAAATGGTAAGAAAAAAGGACACGTCTACAAGACTTTGTTTGTTAGTTTTACCTTAGTTGACCGGACCAATCTAGTTTACTTTATAACGGGTTTGAATCAATGGATGGAGATAGGCCAGGGTTGAAGTTCCACCTACAGCTGCACATCAAATGGGATAAAAGATAATAATAAGCATAGTCATGTATAATGTTTGGATCGAGATAATCTCTTGTGGGCAACACATCCTAATATTTTAGAGCCCCCATGATGCAGAGGCCATAGCAATAGACTTTTAATCCAACCGAGAGTACACCGAAGCCACGGGTTACAAACGATTATTAAGTGGAAAACACATATCAAAGCTTTAAGTGGTGATGTTGTTGTTGATCTCGAATGGGGCACTAAGCGAAGACCGTACTACTCTTTCTGTCACTGAGGTTCCTACGAGATCACCGCTAGCCAAGTATCTCACCGCAAGCCTTTATCAATCTATGGGATCTTGGGTACCTACAAGTCCACAGATCGAGACAAGAGATGAAGAAACAAAAGATACAAATCTCAACCTCAAACAAAATACAATTCATTCATTTGTGGATCTTATCAAAGTTAGAGAGATGACAAGAATACTATAAAAGATTCGGTAAGTCAAGATAATCAAAGTAAAGTTTATTATAAGTATAAGTAACTAGAAGTGTAGCAATCAATCCAATACCTCTAATTAACTCTCAGCTTGCCAAGGAACACTAGGATGTTTAAAATAGCATAATTGAGTAAGAGAGTTTCATGTCCCAAGTAGTATAACAATGAAGTGTCTTACTTACACCCACATCAATAAATCAAGTCTATCTAAAACACTTATAATCCAATCATTGTCTTTCAATAAAAAATTGTGAAGTAGTAATGAGACCATCATAAGGACTTGTTATGTGGATCCTCATAGATATCTTTCTTTCTTTCTTTCTTTCTTTTGTTTTTCAAGGATCACTGATTGTTTCTTTTGCAAGTGTTTGCACAACCTTTGAGAGTACTAATACTTTTGCCCATACATTGACACGAATTCCACTCATGTCATCAACTCGGAGCCAAAATTCAGGGTTATACCATAGATCGTTCAAAAGCTAGCAGAGTTGTTGGTATCCCAAAGGTGTGCATTAGAGACATAGAACAAAGTTGTCTCACTTCTTCCTCTTTCTATTTTTTGAGCTAGTACCACGGTTGGATCCACAAGGTTAGATTTGGCATGCATCATAATTACCACTAGACTTTATTTCAATCAAACAACTCCTTTCATGAGTGTCGTTGAGACTGTCAAAATATCTATGGGGTTAAGTATCATCAAGGGTATACTCTCAAGACAATTATTCATCAAACAAGTTATAAATTTCAGACTTTTTCTTATTGTACTTGTTTGGAATTATTATTTCTAAGGCAAGATTCGGTTAACTAAAAGAACTAGAGCAAGAGCTTCAACAACTAATCATCATACCAATAAAAAGCCTTACTCTAACCATATTAAATTACTTCCCACTAGCATGGCATCTTAGCAAATCAACTAACTAAGATAAACAATTCAAATTTCATAAGTGCAAGACATAGGACATACCTCTCATAAGTAACTTCATGATCCTCTTCCTTATAGGGATGTGTTTCTTCAAAACCCAAACGCGATTACTCTCGAAATGATATTAAAGCAAAGAGGCAAAGTATAAATCCACATTTATGAAAAAAAGGATAAAAAGAAAAATCTTTTTGTATTTTTGAGGGTAGGGATTAAAGAATAGAAACGAACTTGTGACCAAGCAAGGGTTTAAGAAAATAAAAACAAAGTAAAACAAATAAACTAAAATGAAAGCAAATTAAAAAGCAAGGAAAAAGCAAAGTGTTGGAACAAGCCAACACGAGTGTTTCAAAGCTCCCAAGGAGCTGGAGTACAACCTCATTATTACACAAATAAATTTGTCGGGGGAACACATCCGCAAGCTCAAGCTTTTGCAAGCCCTTTTGTTGCTCATTGTGGTGGCAGTGAATAATATCCCATGTTCCATTGGCTGCTCTAATCATGGAACTGGGTGGCGAGGCTTGCAGTCGCATCTCGAAGGTTGGTGGAGAGGTTTTTCATGTTTTGAATGTTTCCTTCGAGTGCATAGATATCTTCAAAGGTGGTGTAGTAGTTTGTTGGCTGCACATCTTGCTCGGGTCCTCCTTGTTCTACTTCATCTTCTTCTCCTCCCATAGGTACTTATTGTTGGGGTAGATTAGCTTCAACCTGTACGTCATAACGCAAACGTCCATCCTTGATAGAGAATAAACCCTTAGGCAAAAGGGCTAGGATCAAGTGATCCGTTCCAGGTATATTGAAGAAATATCTACCATGATTTTTAGAAATCATACCACATGCTCTTAGAGTAGAAAGACCAAGACGGTTACCTCCAGTCAACGGTTGGATGTTACCTAGGTTGATGCAAAGTGTGCATGCAAGAACGGTCACAACTCCTCCTCCACATATGGGTCCTCGAGATTGAAGAGCCTGATACCTAAGGTAAAACACAAGAAGAGCACACAAATTTGGCGTTAAATTACAATTGATAAGTGCACTTTTGGGAGGATCAACATGTCCTCCTCATTAACTCTAGTAAACTCACCATGTGCCTACAATGTGTTAGCAATAACATAGAATAAATATCGAATAGCAGGATGATCAATTTGGTTTCCCTTGGATGTGTTTCCACGAATTATCATTAAATTCAAATATTGTGAATGGGAAGGGTCTAAAACAAAGGTAGTTGTGCATACATCGGTGTTGTTATTGGAAAACCCAAAGCATTGAGCCCATTGGCTGAGTGTCAAAGTATAATGACAGTTCATAAGGTGGAATTTAATTCGATCAACTTCGGGCCTTTGTTCCTCGGAACAACCATAAGAATCCATCGTGTGTGTCAAGGTGCTGAAGAACTCAAGCGTCAAGCCACGATATGTCACAACATCCTGAAAGACAAAATTGTACAAACCAACATTGTTGCAAAGTAAATCAAAATTAGCACGGATGGAAAGTTGGTTCAGGATATAAGGACACGCCCACTTGGTGGACTTGATCTCTCGAATCTTGAGACGATCGAAAAGGGTCAGATGGAACTCCTCGGTGAACTCGATGCCAATTGACTCGGGGGTTAACGTATCAACGGGTGGTGCGGAGGATTCTGCAGCCATCTCACGTGTACGACTCCTCGTGTTCATCTAAAAAAATAAAAACAAGACAAAATAAATAAATGCTAATAATTTTGTTGGTCCAATAGAAACATAGCATAAGTGATTCTCTACACTAACTACAAAAGCAACTCCTCTAGAAACAATGCTAAGCATACTTAATATCAAGATTGAATCAATAACAAGACCTATGTCTAGATTGACAATGATGAATGATTGAGTGAAGCTTTTGCACAAATAAGTTGGGGATCGAGGAGAATCATACCTTAGATCGAGTGAGTGCAAAGAATCGAAGAAAGATTGAGTAAATTTGAAGATCCAATGGAGGTGGTTTAAAGTGTGGAGGAAGAAGAAAGAGAAAAAATTGATTTGGGGATGTTTAGGTTACCTCCTCGGGGTGCTTATGGCGGCCGCGTACTCGGTACAGGCGGGCGGTATGGCCGGAGCCCGCCTGTACCGGGTGACTTACCTTGGAGGCGACGACTGCTCCCAGGCAGTGCACTCAGTACAGGCGCGCGGTACGGTCGCGTGAGCCCATACTGTTGGTCGTTAACGCTGCGGTGACATTTGCTTAAAATCTGATATTTGCTCGGGGGTACGGTACAGGCGCGTTCGGCCGTACCAATGGTCATTATCGACACTGTTCCTTTTGGCGAACATCAATTTTTTTATCTTTCTTCGCCTTGAGGTGGTACGGGCGCATGGTACGATCCACTCCGGCCGTACCAGTGGTCGTTATGAACACTATGACCTACAAAACTCAAGGAATTTGGTTAGTAGCTCCATGCGCCTTTGCACATCTTATCAAAGGGTTAGATAATAGCAAAAACACTAAGTAATGATCCAGCAATACTTCTTAGGCCATGTGTTAGGAAAATAAAATCATAGAGGATTTCCTTATTTCTTCTCCTCTCTCCATAGGTCTTCTTGAACACTCTTTATTTAAAACAAAACAAAACAAAAATAAAACTAACACAATACTAATACAATAGGAAATATAAAGAAATAATTTTATTTCACATGGGTTGCCTCCCATGAAGTGCTTCTAGTTAAGGTCAATTAGCTTGACCTCGATGGCAATCACTTAGGGTTGTGAAGTGGAACACCCACTCCAAAGTAGTTTGCTTTCAAAGTAATTACACCATCATCATCATTAGGCTTGGCCTTATTTTTCCTAGGGAAGTGGACTACAAATGGATCTCTAGATGGTAGCCCTATTCTCACATTCCCTTCATGTAAATTAATCAAAGCTTTAATAGTTCTTAGGAATGGCCTACCTAGAATTATAGGTGATATGGGATCTCGAGGCATATCCACAATAACAAGATCAATAAGAGAGGGACAATCATTAATTTCAACAACTATATTTTCTTTTATCCCAACAGCTTGTTTATAAGTTGAACCGGCTAGATGGACCCAAGTTTAACTTATAGAATAGGCTTTTGGAAATCATGGAGACACTTGCACCAAGATCACAAAGTGCAGATATCTCATTAACTCCCAACTTAATTTTAATAGTGGGCTCAAATATATCATCTAGCTTTGATGGAAGCTTATCAGCTAGTCTCTTATACTCCATCTCTAAATCACGAACCTTAGATGCTACTTGTTGTATAAATTGTTGGTACATAACATCATTACCTTGTTCTATACCTGGAATCTTAATGGTGATTATCTTCGATAGATCTTCCACGGTATATTCCGGTGTCGGTGCTCTGCTATAATCCATCTCTTCAGGTTTTTCATCATTGGTTACCGCCCTCATCTTTGCTAGTATGAGATCTTGGCTCTCGGCTACCTTACTCAGTTGAGCCTCCACGGTCTTTGTTCTTTCCTGTAATCTTAATAAGCATATTATTTTGCTTGGTTTGAGCTTGTATAAATGTTCTAATGGTTTTCTCAAATGGGAGATTGCCATGATTTGCTCGATTAGTACTATGATAATTATCATAAGAACATCTTGTAGGATTAGCATGATATTTTTGAACATTAGAAGCATAATTATTTTTCCATGTAGGATTAAAAGGACTGCGAGCTATAAAATTAACATCATTAACATCAGTAGTGATATCATTAATTTGGGTATCTTCCTTACCCTTTACTAAGCTAAGCAACTCATCTACCTTAGATGTAAGCTCCCCATTGTTTACCTTGATAATTGAACTTACTCTCTTCGAGGTTCTTTCCACATGCCATTGGGCATGGTTATTTTGCATATCATCAAGTAGCTTCTTTGCAACACTCACATGCTTTCCCATGATCGTTCCTCATGCTGCAGTATCTAGCATAGACTTAGACATTGGGTTAAGACCATTACAATGTAATATAAGCCACTCTTCCATCCCATGATTAGGACAGTTCATTACGGCATCTTTCATCCTTTCCCACGCAAGCGCTAGTGGCTCACGGTCTTCTTGTCTAAAACATGTAATGTTGGATCTTAGCTGCATAGTCTTAGTTGGGGGAAAATTTTAGTCATAAACAAATTAGTACATTCCTCCCAAGATTTAATAGTGCCCTTTGGTGGAGCTAGCAACCAATCCTTATCCTTTCCTCTAAGAGAGAAAGGAAACAATCTTAGCTTAACATCATTTGGATCTACATCCTTAATACGCATCGTCACAAATTTCAGTAAAAGTATTTAAGTGCAATCCCGAATCTTCATCAGATGAACCCCCAAATTGGTTTTGTTGAACCAAACTTAAAAGGTTAGGTTTTATTTCATATGTTTCCGCATCAACTGCGGGCTGGGTGATGGGTGCACGAATAAAATCATCAGTGGGAGTAGCATACTCCCCTAATATCTTTTGAGTCATGGCTCTTATCTTTTTGTAATTTTTAAGTAATGAAAACAAATAACAAGTAACTAATTTTTTGGTTTTCAAATAGATAACAAGAATTAAACTACAACTAATAATAAAACTAAAAACAAGGTCTCTAATGACCTCACCAGGATAGCGAAATTGCTTCCTCGGCAACGACGCTAGAAAAAGGGTTGATACCTTCGATCCGGATTCACGGATGTAGTATAATAGCTTTTTCCCAAGAAGACCTAGGTTTAATCGAACCTCAGAAAGCATTGCTAAAAGGTAATAAAAAAGGACATGTCTACGAGACTTTGTTTGTTCGTTTTACCTTAGTTGATCGGGCCAATCTAGTTTACTTTATAACGGGTTTGAATCAATGGATGGAGATAGGCCAGGGTTGCAGATCCACCTGCAGCTGCACATCAAATGGGATAAAAGATAATAATAAGCATAGTCATGTATAATGTTTGTATAAAGATAATCTCTTATGGGCAACACATCCTAATATTTTAGAGCCCCCGTGATGCAGCGGGCATAGCAATATACTTTTAATCCAACCGAGAGTACACCGAAGCCACGGGTTACAAATGACTATTAAGTGCAAAACACAGATCAAAGCTTTAAGTGGTGATGTTGTTGTTGATCCCGAATGGGGCACTAAGCGAAGATCGTACTACCCTTTCTATCACTAAGGTTCCTATGAAATTGCCGCTAGCCAAGTATCTCACCTCAAGCCTATATCAATCTATGGGATCTTGGGTACCTACAAGTCCACAGATCGAGACAAGAGACGAAGAAACAAAATATACAAATCACAATCTCAAACAAAATACAATTCTCCCATGATCTAGATGCACATAATTGCTGCGAGGTTTCTCCCCAACCCGCAGCCTGTGAGGACTACTCACTCATAACAAATAGACCAGAGATAGAAAGCATCATGCAAATACTTAGATTGAAATCAAATACAATGGTCACCAAACCATAAGGAGATCTAAAGTACAAAGCAATGGATATGTCTAGTGGATGGATGGATGGTGGAAGTGATTAACAATGGATGAACAAGGTGTCGATCTCCTTTGGTGGTGGTGTGATGCAATCTGAGAATGGCGGCCCTCTGGCCGGCGGCTGGAGCCTCGAAATATATAGGTGTCTTCACGAAAGTTGTAGGGTTTGACGAGACGAAGCCAATGCCACCTGGTACGGGAGGGCGGTACGGGCGGACCGCGCTCGTACTAGTGGTCGTTAAGGTTGCTGACACCCTGGAATGCTTCTCCAATTACTTGGCAGTGTGTACTTCCTAAAAATCCTTCATTATGACTCCTTATTTCACTTTAAAAGTCGTGATTTCTTGCACAACATAAACCAAAGAAGGGATTTGCATACGTTTGCAATTACTAGTCATTAGTGGCAAGAGTTGAGAGTTTCTTTGGCAATTGCTTAACCAAAACAATGTTTAAACATAGTGGAAGATGGCAAAAATCGGAGCCATGAAGGACCCATGTCAAGGGGGTGAGTTAAAGCGGGTCCCACATCAAGGGGGTGAGATAAAGAATTGAATGAGCCAAACTCCTCCATCCCTTGGTACAACTAGTTCTCCCGGGTTCCTCTCCCAGGACCAAGAAAATCACCCCTCTTCGAATCAAATTGATCCCAACTTATATATCCTCTTGCTGATTCGGCTCACGGAGCATTGCATAGGGCACCATCGTTGGGGCCTCAAAAACCATTTGGGAACCGATAAAATCATAATCTTGGATTTCAAACTAGAAACACGTACAAACACACATATCTATAATAATATATGAAATAGTTTCCAATTACAGTTCTGCTAACAAAGGCCTAGAAATCATAAGGTAGCTCCATATTACATAACTATGACAATAGCGAACCAATCATGGGACAGCTCTACACCCCCAAAGTTTTGCAGTTGGGCTAGTGGTCATGAGACTACCCAAACGGCACCAAAAGTACACCCCTAATGATCAACAACCCTACATTAACTCCATCCAGAAGCAGTGTACCCGATCCATAGCCTCAGGTGTAGGCTCATCAATGAACATGTCATCGTCATTACCATCAAAGTCCTCTTCGGTTGTCTGCTTCTGTGATTAGTAGATTAACAAATACATTTATAGAGAAACATCAAAGATACACAACCTGAACATTTGTCGTTCTATAGATATACCTTGTCATTTGGCATAGCGGAAGTACCAGAAATGAAACTTGTTTCATGCAGCTTGCGCTTTTTCTCTCCTTCCCCTTCTCCAAGTTGATCTAGATGTTCAGCAGGTGCCTCTGTCAGTTGATCTAGATGATCAACATCTACTTCCCCTACTTGATCTTGATGATATAGATGTGCTTCCCCCGGTTCATATGGAGGATCATATGGTTCACCATGGAATACCCATCTAACATATGTGCTTAGCATCCCAAATATAAAAATATGTTCTTCCACTATACTTTGAGGCAACACCCTATGATTCACACATAACCAGCAGGGGCAATGTACTTTTGAGTTGTCACAATGAGCTTTAACAAACTTCATAAATCGTAGAACACCAAGGATATGTTTAGCGCTTCCTAATGGAGCAACCTCTATCCAAAATATGTCCATCTATTTAATTATGACATACAAGATTGGTTCTTATTAAAAGAAAAGGAGGAAACATATAGATGGAGTACAAAAACTATATATGCATATGCATTTCAGCAAACATACTGACAGCAAAAATCACCAAAGGTATTTAAGAACACAGATTGAGCGCAGAATAAACTATGACCATGCAGATTGAGGACAAATTAAACTATGTATTTGAGGAGGCAAATCAGGTGAAAGGGCAATAAAATGCCAACCAGATCAAGCTTGAGATAGAAGAACTACTGTGGGATCGACGTGCCCACCGGTGCGTCTCAAGAAGACCGATGGGTAGGGAAAGCTTCTTCGTGCACAGTGGTGATGAGGAGCAGTCGTGAGCACGTCTATTTTGTGGGAAAGAGGGTGAGGGTCTAGGCAGCGGAGGGTGGAAGTTATTACACAGCACAAAGGGGTAGGGACGGATAACTTTAGAAATTCTAACCTATCCTGCTTTGGGCACCAGCATATACGTGGCCCACCTGCCAGTCACCATAGATCAAAATTGATACAAAAGTTGTCAAAATACAAGTTTATGTTTTACCATGGAAACTAATGCACATAGCATTGCACTTTGCGAATGAATGGTTTTATTTCAACATATATTTAATTTCATCCCTAATTTTTTCCAAAAGGGGCCAAATTTGGAAATTCAAAAATAAACTTCAAATTTGGAACTAGACATATTGGTTGATTAAGATACATCAATATACCAAATGCGGACATGTCATCATAAACTATGGCCATGACCTAGGTCAACTTTTTTTGGGTGATGGTCATCTTTTTGAAAGCCTTGAATTGTTCGACAATTTCATTATATGCCAAAAAACTCATTTAAATGCTGGAAAGCAACTCTCGCTAGCGGGTAGGTCTAGACGGTAACATGGCATCTGAGCAGCCCACGTCGGAACAGTGTATGTTAGAAGCTTCAACCTCAAAATTTTGGTACGGCGCCCAAACATCGCGCACATCCATTCAAATATCCCGTGCATCCATTCAGACATACTTCATCCTTTTTAAATGCAAAATTCCTCTTCTATACCTACTCCAGAAATAAGAACCCGAAGAATGTGATGAGCCTCCCTAAACCCTAGAGGGATATAGCAATAAAGCAGCTAAACCCTGAACCCTAAACCCTAAACAACTCATAAAACCTAAACCATAAAACCTCAACCCATAATCCCTAACCAAGCAGGTACCATGCAAGTATGGATCAAATTTTGAGATACTTTCATTAAATTGCGGTATAGCATTCTATTCCACGAATACAAGCATAAAGCTTGAACATTATTAAAAATTCCCTAAACCCTAAACCCTTAACCCCTAAACGACCCTAACAAAGGAGGCATCATGCACTTGTAGATCAAAATTCTAGATATACTTCCATCAAATTGTGCTAACTCCATTATATTCCACGAATATAAGCATAAAACAGCTTGAACATTATTGAAAAATCCCTAAAACCTAAACCCTAAATCCCTAAAACCTAAACCCTACACCCTAAAAACCATAAACCCTAGAACCCTGAAGCCTAAACCCTCAACCCCTTACCAAGTAGGTATCATGCACTTATAGATCAAAAATCGAGATACTTCCATTAAATTGTGATAAAACTATTATAATCCATGAATATATATAAGCATATATATAAAGCCTGAACATTATTATTGAAAATTCCCTAAACCCTAAAACCTAGACAACCCTAAACCCTAAATGCTGAACCCTAAACCCCTAAACCCTAAACCCTAAAATCCTAAATCATAAACCCTAAACCCCTAAACCCTCAACCCAAAAACCCCGAACCCTAAACCTTAGGGTATATATATTGTGTGAAAGCTGGGGCAGTGGGATTTGAGCCATACTTATTTGTAGTTTTCATGACAAAAGCCACTATCGTTGCTTAGAAAATTGAAAATAACTTTAAATTTGGAAGCTTCTTTTGTAAATAATATTTTAAATGCCAATACACACTAATCTACCAAATATGGACATGTTATTATAAACTATAGCAAAGATATGGCCATGACCTTGGTCATCTGGTTTGAAAGCCATGCATATTCATACATGGTACGCCATATCTTGTATGACAAAATTAAAGCCATTTTTATCTAAAAATTGAAAACAACTTCAAATATGGAAGCTCTTTCTATAAAAAATGTTTAAATGTCAATTGCACCAATCGACCAAACATGGTTACATTATCATAAAGTATGGTAACACATATGACCTTGACATTGGGCATCTAGTTTTTGAAAGCCATGAATGTTCATACATGGTACGCCATATAGTGAAACGAGTTTTTTCAAGAGTTATCAAATTTTAAGATTATATTTTTTCATGGAATGCACACAGTGAGACACCAATAGAGTAAAAAATGGTTGGATTTCGTTTTATATTTTTTAAAGGGCCCAAATTTGGGGAATGTTCGTTTGCGGTACCAAACTTGGGGGGTGAATGCACCGCGGTACCCGAGTTGCCATCAATCGCGCAGAGGGGCCATAGTAGATTGGCCAATTGTCCAGAAGGGCCAAATGGGGGTGAATACAAATCTAAAGGCCAAACGGTCGTTTGAACCAGACGAAAAACGGTTGAACTCAAATACCGCCGTTAGGTCAACTCTTCTTGGCCCGCCATGTCAGTATTCCTCGTTATCTTTTGCGGTCGTGGACTAGCTTACCCCTGCGTGGACCAGATCCCTGAGTGGACCAGATCTATTTCTTTGCTCTACTCTGGTCTTCTCCCCTGCTCCCCCCATAACATTTGCTCATCTACGGCTACTCGTCTCAGATTGGAGCTCGCACTTGCTCTAATTTGCATAACTGCCATGTCTGGTCAACCTCCCACGCCTCTAATCGAAGCTCGTAGCCATCAGGGTTGCATCGTCCACCATATCGGAGCTTCGTGTCCCCGAATTAATATCTCGCCTCTGGCTAGTCCTTCTCGCACGGCGGAGCGCTTCCTGTCGGGCGATCCAGGCCGGCGACCGGCCTCGGGAAGTTGCATGCTGCCGCGCACCCCAGGCATGGTAGCCCTGGCATAGCAGTTCGACGACCACGCTCTCATGGCCACCGTGATGGGCATCCGTCCCGCCGTGTCACCGGCAGAGTTGCTGTCAGCTTTTAATTCTCGTTTTGGGATCAGACGAAATGAGGTCAACATTGAGGTATGCGTGCCGCCATTCGATTTTTTTGTCAGGTTCGAGCACAGCTCAGACACCGAGTGCGTTCTACATTCTTCCCGTTCTTTCGAGTGTTGCAGGGAGAAAATGAGCTTCATGCGTTGGCATCGCGCTTGTGGGTGGGACGATCGCTTGGGGCAGCTCCTTTCTTCTCCAAACTCGGCTTTGATGGCCTCCCATTGGATGCTTGGGAGATGGAGGCCCTCAAGCAGGTCGTCAGTAGCCTTGGCGGCGAGCTGGTGGAAATCGTGCCACCGAGCGACAGATAGGTCATCGAGGTAAAGGCATGGCTAAAAGATCCTGACGTCGTTCCTAAGATGTACGAGGTGCAGATTCCAAGCAGGGCAGGGCGACAGCTTTGCTACGAGCACCCGGTCATCATCCACCTGGAGGACGTTCTAGAATCGGTACATGGCATTCAGGGCCCCGAAGAGGCTGCCAGAAAGCATCCTCGTCGACTGCAATGTTGGCCTGGAAGGATCGATGGCACAGGACCGCCACCGTTTCACGACGGGGCACACAGTTTTGGTGGGGGACCGGGCTTCGACGAGCTGGTGGTTCTGATTTCCCTCGAGTGAAGACAGAGCTCTAGTGAATTGCCGTGGTATGTCTGGCTAATGAATTTGTAGTATGGAGAGCGTAGCAGGAAGTTAGCATCGACTAAAAATGTGTAATAGTTTGAATCGATGTAGTATGTGTGTGTAATAGTTTGAAGTAGTATGTGTGTGTAATAGTTTGAATCGATGTAGTATGTGTGGGTAATGAATTTGATGTAGTGTGTGTGTGTAATAGTTTGAAGCGATGTAGTTGAACACCGTGCTTTATAATTTCTGTGAATAACCAAGGACAACCTCATGAAAAGAGGGTGGTCTGGCAATGAGCAATGTCAATTCTGTGGATGCCAGGAAAATGTGTTCCATCTCCTCTTCAAGTACAAGGTAGCTACATTTGTAACACGTTGAACTGCAGGACCATTTTGCAGGCAACACAAGACAAAGGAAAAAATGGTTTACAACATAGACAGTAGACGCAAAATCTGTAGTCTGGGATAAAAAGATGCCAGTTAACTGGATTGAACAACGACTAGTAATTGAAGGAAATAGGTACTTGATAGTATTTGCTTACAACAGTAGTACTTCCATACAAAAGGGTCTTATACCTGCACAAAAGTGGGCTAAACTTCCTACTAGTTTATAGAACAATTCGTCAGCATTTCATCTACAAAAGCCATTCTTCAGTCTAAACTTAACTATTCTACACTGAAGAATCTACAGATCTCCACTAGAAAAGTTTTCTGGCCAATTGCCTTGAGAGGACATAAGTTCTTTGCTCATTTAACCCAAACTGATCTATTGCCTTCCCGCCAAACTACAAGAAATCTGCATCGTTCATGCACGAGCGATTTGCGTGCGCCAGTCCTGGTTCAGTTGGACCATCCGCGCTGCTGCAATGATTTCTTCGAAACTGAAATTCGACATCTCCTTCTCGGGATCGTAGGTCCATGTGAACTCGAACCTGAATTCCGGGGCTGAGCTGATGCCCGTCGCCGGCTCCAGCTGTCGAACAATCCAGCATGCTGAGTGTAGACGCTTGGTCGCCGCCATGGTACGGCCTTCGACGGTGCGTAGGATCGAGCGTCTTTGCCGCAGACGGCGTGCTCCCAGCCTGCCCCACTGAGGTAAGGTAGTCCGTGCCGAAGCATGGACGCAAGAGTTCCTAGACCTTGGCGCTGCCCTGTTCGAGGGTGTGTACCCTCGGCGGTGGCATGCTCTCATGAACGATTTGATGCGTACCTTGTTCCCACTGCCTAGAGCATGTCGTAATGCCGCCGCATGATTTCTCCACATCGCTCTCTTGGCCCTGCTTGCCGCATCTGGCGCCGACAACAGCGCAATCGCCGTCGTGGCTGATTCGGCACATTCGGGGAAATCATCCGCCTGGCAGGGCAATGGGATACCAGCCTTGACGTAGAGCTTCATGGCCTGCCTTAGAGGGGCTAAATACCCCAGTTTTGGCGGTTGTTGTGGCGGCGGCGGCTTAGGCGGGGTCATGTTACCCTAGTTGGTGCGGCGCGGAGGAGCTGTGCAAGGTGAACTGTGGTTAGTCGGAGAAGGGGAGTGAAAGACTGACATTAGGTTTGGACTACGGGCACGCGTGAAAATAACCATTTCCATTTCCTTAGAGGGTAATAATTCGACACTCGTTGCATTAACAGCTCAATCTTTATTTCCCTTCTCAGCATAAGAGTGTGAACGTATTAAAAAGATCGGCCGTGGCTATCCACCTCATCGGGCAATGTACAAGGACAGGTAGGAGACGGGACCGGGTTTCATTTTAGAAATGTTGATGACTGTGCCCTTATGT
This sequence comes from Avena insularis, assembly GCA_023614405.1. Taxonomy (NCBI): domain Eukaryota; kingdom Viridiplantae; phylum Streptophyta; class Magnoliopsida; order Poales; family Poaceae; genus Avena; species Avena insularis. The sequence continues at coordinate 208,107,475 of CM042694.1, forward strand.
TTATACGATATTATTTATATGCCACCATGTACCGTCAAGTGTAGCAACACCATCAGAAACAGGGGATAACGATGTGGCGTGTTTTATTTTTTTAAAGGGCAACAGAAACAGGGGATGCCGACGTGGCATGTTTTCTGACTGGCAGGCCCACCCCCTCCACCTTCGACGGCATGCATCCCAGGTTCGAGGGGTGGTGCCGCCCACCAACACATTATTGTGCAATTTTCCATGTGGGACCTGAATTCCGGCGTTGAGATGATGCCCATGTCGAACACAGAGAATTCTGAAAGAAGCTACTAAAAATAAATACTTTGAATTCTGAAAGTACTAAATTTAAATACATTACAATTTTGTCTGAAAGTTAATACGCATACTTCTCATCGAAATAATATAAATACAGTACAAATTTCTACTTTGAAAAATAGACCTAAAAATGCTAGCAAATAACCTAGGATGAATATAGGATTCATTCTCCCCTATATATTTCGTCGTCGGTGGCTCCCGCGTGCTGTAACACACATTCAGAAAACTCTCTCCGTCTGCAATGTGCTGCCAGTATCTTGTCCAGAGGGTAAGGCCTCGATGTATGTTCCAGACTTAAGCCATACGTCATTGTTGGTTCCTCTTGCCAGGCTTGAACCTCATGATCGTATAGTCTGATATAATCCCTGTAGTATATGCAACCGGGTTTGACTGTGGGATGTAACCTGGTGTCAATGGAGATAGACCGACTGTAATCAACAAAGAGGGCACGACTTCCAATGTCACCAACGGCCTCGAGAGAGCGGTTCTCCGTGTCCACCCGGTACAACACCGCTTGCCCTTTGGCGAAATCCCCGTTCAACACAAGAAGCAGATCACCATCTGACTCCACAAGGTAAAATTTGTAAGTTCCGCGTACCTGTTCAAAGACTGGGGCCGAAATTATTTTGGCCATCGTGACAGTGCTCGCGCGCTGCTCTAACTTGATGTTGGTCGACAAGATGTCTCCATTCTCAAGTAATGCATATACTTCCCCTCGGAATGTCGTCATGCAGTCCAGAAGCATAGCAGGAGGTGGCGAATACAATCCTTCTCCAAATGATTCATTGATTTGCCCCATTGGGGTGCTCTCATCGGCCCATGCAATACGATCTGGATAATTGGTGCAAACGAACACCATCGTCGGGGACTTCGTCACGATGACAGATTGCAGAGGATCAGATGGTATGTGTGCTTGAAACTCAGTGTTAGACTTATGAGTGATTGGGTTCAGAAGCCGAATCTGGTACGGCTCCACCCTCTGAGCAAGCACGATGACGCCACGAGAAACACCGACGAAGTAGAATCTTTTGGAAGAAGAGGGCATCAGTTAGTACTAAGATGTTTACAATGGAAAATACCAATAAATATCGGATGTGAATGTGAACCTGGGATGGACGTCCATTAGATTTGTCCTGAAGCAACGACCAGTGGCGAGGTTGAGGAAGGTGAAGTCGCCAACGTCTGGAAGTGTGTGATCTATCATGATCAAGTTGTTGAGATGGAATTCGGGAACCTATAAAGTGCGGCGCCAATCGGTGCAGACTTCTCGACAAGCAGCATAGGTGTCGACGTACTCCTCTTTCTCTAGCAAATAGTCGGCGATCTTGCGAAGTGGGTCGGCCAGGAGATCGGCCCAGTTCCTCTTCATCCGGCTACTAGCCATGGCTTATGTGCGGGAATGTTTTGATCGAGGAAGAAAGAAGAACTACCACTGCGAGGAGAAGAAGAAGAGGATAACAGACGAGGGAGACGAAGCGGAACTACCACTACGAGGAGACCATGAGACGGGGGAGAAGAAGCGGAACTGCCAATTCAAGTTTGGATCAACGGGCTTTTTTTGGGAACTAGCGCGTGAACTAGCCATGCACTGCATGCAAGTTTTGATCAAACAGACTGACATGTGGGACCTGCTAAAAAATTCTGTGAAGTGCTCCCCGTGCATAGTGCGCTGACAGGTGGCATATTTTCTGACAGGCGGGCCCACCTCCTCCACCTACGACGGCGCGCGTCCCAGGTTCGAGGGCTGGTGCCGCCCACCAACACATTATTGTGTTATTTTCCATGATTTGTCGCAACCAGCTCCGCTCCTCTCCGCTGCTCCTACCACCGCCACTCCGGCTCGTCGTCCCCTTGGGTCGCTGCCCTCCTCCTCCTCCCTCGCCATCCCCTCACGCCCCCTCCTCCCTGCCTGTCTCCTTGCCGCCACCGCCCAAAGGCCCGAAACAAAAACCGAGAGTCAGCCATTGGGTTAGGGGCCCAACGACGCTGGTGATCCGGATCCCACTCGGAGATGGATCCTGCGAGGCTTGAGAGCACGGATATGGGTCCTGCACAGCTGGAGAGCACAGAATCTCCTTCAAGTCTAGAGAGCACAAAGGACAACGAAACGGGGGGAGAGGGAGCGGGGTGCAGAGCTTTGGAGGTATGGAGCCCGGAGAAGGTGTCGTGCATCCACATTGAAGGGTAAGAACTGTGATTCCTTATCTGCATACCCCAATTAGCGTTTCTAGTCCCGTGGTGATGGAAAGGATATGTGTTGGTAACATGAGGCGTCTGTCTGACAATTTTGTCCTTGAGCATGATGCTTTGTCAAGCGAGCATGAAGGCACTGAAACGTGTGGCGGTGCGATGATGATGAGAAAGCATATCCAGACGTGGATGCTAACCCTGATAGGATGGAGAGTAGGGAATATTTGGTTGATTCGAACTTTGAGCCTGACTATGGGACTGATGAGAAAGAGGAATGTGAAGATGTGGAAATGGGATGTAGATATGACGACGAAGACGTGGGCCAAAGATGATACACTTTGACAGGGGCAATCCTACAATTGATGAGGGACTGTCTTTGATAATGTGGAGGATCGCAGATATGCATTGCAACCTATGCAATCGAGTTGGGTTGAATTTATCATTGAAAAGCGACCAAAAGAGATTTAGGGTGCAATAGGGAAAGTAATGTGTGTAAATGGAGATTACATGCATCTCCAATGTGGTGGACACCCATTTCAGGTTCAATAGCTACATTTAGTTTGATCTTTCTCATATTTATTCTGGCGATAACTAGCTGAATTATTTGGATTCTTATCGAATGCGATCAAAGTAAACACAAAGAAACACAGCTGCCCTAATACTTCTTTAAGTGGTAAAATTAGACCGTGACTACCAAGTGGATTCTGCTCTTGTACTTATTTGGGTGAGGCAGGATCATAACATTGGACCTGCTAAACTCAGAGCAAAGATTAGCAAAAAGTTTAATGTTTTGATTCCTTATCACAGAGTCTTTGATGGGAAGGAGATGGCTCTAGACTTCATTAAAGGCAAGTGGAATGATAGTTTTCATATGTTGTATAGTTTCAAAGCTCAGGTAGAGAAAACATCACCTGGTAGTGTTGTTGACATTGATTACGAGGTTGTGAAAGGGAGAGAAAAAGTCTCGAGGGGGGTTAGGTATAAGCAGGCAGATAAGATATGCTTCAGGAGATGTTTTGTCTGCCTGAAGGCATGCTGGAAGGGGTTCCTAGACGACTGCAGGCCATACTTGGCAATAGGCGCAACTTCTTTAACAGGGAAGTTCAGGGGACATGTTGCTTCTGCTTGTGCTTTGGACACGCATAATTGGCTTCTACCCATAGCTTATGTTGTTCTTGAGGGTGAATCAAATGAAAGCTGGACATGGTTCATGCAGAGACTACGGGAAGTAATTGGTCACCCTGAAGGCTTGGTGATACACACCGGTGCATCCGAGGGTCTTGAGAATGCTGTTGATGCTGTGTTTCCTGGGGTTGAGCATAGGGAATGCATGCGGCACCTCGCTACTAACTTCACGAAGAATTTCAAAGGAAATATCTTTGAAGAGGACTTGTGGCGATCAGCATACACATACATCCCAAGCACGCATGCTACTTACTTGCAAAACATGTATGTAGTGCCAAAGGTGAAAAAATACCTTGAGGAACATCACACCAAGCTATGGGCCAGAAGCAAGTTTGGTGAGTTAAGCAAGGTGGATTTTGTATGCAATAATTTGGCAGAGAGTTTCCATGATAAGATTTCGGGCATGAAGACACTTGGAATTGTTATTTTGTTGGATGCAATAAGACAGTGCATAATGGTGAAGATAGATTTAAGGCAAAGAATTTGTGCAAGGAAATTTTTAGGCCATAAAATAGTTCCAAAGGTGGTTATGTTACTGAATGCAAGAACCAGGGCAATGAGAACGATAAAGATGAGGGTGGTCAAGTTCGAACATTGGTGAGGTTTATGCAGAATACAAGTGTGGAAGCGAGCGGAGGTACCTTGTAGTAATTGGAAACAAGACTTGTTCATGCGATGCATGACATTAGTCTGCCATGTCACCATGCAATTTACTTCATCTTAAAGCTTAGAGGTAACGGAGCTGAAATAGAGAACTATGTCAACAACTATTTCTCCATGGACAAGTTTGCTGCAACTTATGCAGAAAACGTACCACCTATGGCCGATGAAAATGATTGGGAGATTGTCGATCCAGGGTTCAAACTTCAACCACCAGTTCTTAGGAGGCCACCTGGGAGGCCTAGAAAGCTAAGGATCGAAGCCTCCATCAATAAATGTCCAAGGCTGGGAGCTAGGAAAAGGAAATGCGGATGTTGTGGTGGATTCGGCCATATCAAGAGGTTGTGCAAAAACCCAGTTACACATGATATTGTCCCTGTTCACACCCCGGTGGCAGAAAATGAGGCTTCTCAGCCAGAACTGGCGGAAGAGCAGCACGAAGACGGTGATGAGCACTCGGAGGAAAACGTACGTAAGCAGTCAATTTATGAAGAAGGGGAGGTGCCGGCGAGAAAAGGGTGTGAAAAGAAACAAAAGGGTAAGCGGAACGGGGAGGAAAGTGCAAATAATGGAGGTGTATTATAATATGAAGAAGTTGCAAGGGTGATTGAGGATGTTCTTGAGGATCTATCGGCTAACTGCAGGAGAAATAATAAATCCCTGCCAATTTCATCTTTGTACGATTCTCTGGATGAAAGGTAAGCTTAAAAATTGTTTTATTTTCCATTTTATCATTTTTTTTATCCTCATCAACTGATGCGTAATGCAGCGTGGGCTAGCAGACCAATAAGAGGAGCAAAAAGATGCGGGCATAGTAACGTCGTATGTTGAATTATATTATTGAAACTAAACTAGCTATGTCGTCTTTATTTATATCTAGCGCATGCAACGTGTCTGTGATGGGGTCATGTGGACCAGATTACTTTTTAAAAATATTATTACATTAATTTTTTACCTGCGTTTGGACGCGGATACTAGTTCCTATCTCCCTTGCATTCCCATCTCCTCTGGCGCACTCCAGAATTATGGTTGTGCCATCAAGTAGCAGAGTCAGGGTATTGTCCCATCAGGTGTGAACGCAATGACTTTGTTTGTTCAGAATTTGACGACTTTTTATTAGTTTGAAAGACAAAGAAACCTAAAACATGTATCTAGACATGTTTTGGGTATAGACACATTTATTAAATATCTAAAAAAAACCAAGTCAGTTATATCTGGACAGGAGTAGTACACTATTACAACACGCTCGATCCCTTCTCCTCAGGCGCACTCCAAATTACGGCTGTGCCATCAAGTGCTGGGAGCAGAGTCAGCGTATTATCCCATCAGATATGCCAGGGAACGCACGAACTTTATTTTCAGGATCGGACGAGTTTCGATCGACTAGTTTCAAAGACAAAGACAACTAAAACATGGCCAACATATATAGATTATGACGATAATCGATCATGACTCAGGTGACCCAGATCCAAGAGCGCATTAAGATACCGTACATAGATTTAATTTATGCTTAAGTGACCCTAATCGACTATGACGCTCCCGCAGTCTCCATCATTGACGACGTTGTCCGCGTCGGAATCGATGCCGATGTTCCCGGCAGTGTTCCTCCTCCTCATGGATTCTTCATGGCGCGCTGCATCGATAACGGTGGAGGTCGTACGCCCAGGCACTGCCTAGAAGCGCTGCCTCCCTTCGGGGTTGTGCAGATCCGGGTGGATCTCCCGCCGGTGGGTTCCGCACAGCTCAATCAACGCATCCCGCTCCTTCTTGAACAGCTTTCGCCAGTACGCGCTCGTACGCGAGTACCGCTCCATTGACCTCTTCCGCTCCGACAGCTGGCGGCGGTGCTCCTCGATCTGCCTCGCCAACGCGTTGTCGCGCAAGAGCGGCGCGACAGGAACCCCGACATAGCTGAGCTTGAAGCCGGTCGGAAGCCTCGCTAACGGTGACCCGAGTAAGTCATAGTGGGCGAACATCTGAGCCTCGTGCAAGATGAGTTTGGTCCTCTCCCTCTCCATGGCGATGAAGGAACACAATCTGATTTTCGGCCCCAAGGTTAGGGGATAAGGGTAAGGACGTAGGCCCAGCGTAGTTGCCACAGCCAATCATTTCGCAGAACAGACTTCTCGCGGATCACCCTCGCGAAGGACATCACTATCATCCACTCACCCCGATCCAACGGCGCCTAACAATCGGGGATCGGGTCTTCTAGAAGCCCAGAGCGGTTGCTGGTTAGTTCTGCGTCCCGATTGTTTGTGGCCAACGGCGGTAGTTGAAAATAATACACATTTCAATGACATCAGGATCCATGTGTGGTCTCTAAAGAGAACACACATCCAATGACTCTGGTTGTTGTTAGTAAAAAGAGCACACATGCAATGACACTGGTGGATCCATATGTGGTATGTGAAAAGAACAGACATGCAATGACTCCAGTTGTTGTTAGTGAAAAGAACACACATGCAATGACACAGGTGGATCCATGTGTGGTCTCTAAAGAGAACACACATTTCAATGACACTGGTGGATCCATATGTGGTATGTGAAAAGAACAGTCATGAAATGACTCAATTGTTGTTACTAAAAAGAACACACATGCAATGACACTGGTGGATCCATGTGTGGTCTCTAAAGAGAACACACATTTCAATGACACTGGTGGATCCATATGTGGTATGTGAAAAGAACACACATGCAATGACTCCAGTTGTTGTTAGTGAAAAGAACACACATGCAATGCCACAGATTGATCCATTTGTGGTCTCTAAAAAGAACACACATTTCAATGACACTGGTGGATCCATATGTGCTATGGGAAAAGAACAGTCATGAAATGACTCAGTTGTTGTTAGTAAAAAGAACACACATGCAATGACACTGGTGGATCCATGTGTGGTCTCTAAAGAGAACACACATTTCAATGACACTCGTGGATCCATATATGGTATGTGAAAAGAACACACATGCAATGAATCCAGTTGTTGTTAGTGAAAAGAACACACATGCAATGACACTAGTGGATCCATGTGTGGTCTCTGAAGAGAGCACACATTTCAATGACTCTGGCTGTTGTTACTAAAAAGAACACACATGCAATGACATTGGTGGATCCATGGGTGGATTGTGAAATGAACACACATGCAATGACACTGGTGGATCCATAGGTGGTATGTGAGAAGAACACACATTTCAATGACTCTAGTTGTTGTTACTAAAAAGAACACACATGCAATGACACTGGTGGATACATGGGTGGATTGTGAAAAGAGCACACATGCAATGACACCGGTGGATCCATATGTGGTATGTGAAAAGAACACACATGCAATGACTCCAGTTGTTGTTAGTGAAAAGAACATACATGCAATGACACCGGTGGATCCATGTGTGGTCTCTGAAGAGAGCAGACATTTCAATGGCTCTGGTTGTTGTTAGTAAAAAAGAACACACATGCAATAACACTGGTGGATCCATGTCTGGTCTCTGAAGAGAACACACATGCAATGACACTGGTTGTTCTTAGTAAAAAGAACACACATGCAATGACACTGATGGATCCATGTGTGGATTGTGAAGAGAACACACATGCAATGACACTGGTGGATCCATAGGTGGTATGTGAGAAGAACAGCCATGAAATGACTCTGGTTGTTGTTAGTAAAAAGAACAAACATGCAATGACATTGGAGGATCCATAGGTGCATTGTGAAAATAGCACACATGCAATGACTCCAGTTGTTGTTAGTGAAAAGAACACACATGCAATGACACTGGTGGATTGTGAAAAGAACACACATGCAATGACACTGGTGGATCCATGTCTGGTCTTCGAAGAGAACACACATGCAATGACACTGGTTGTTGTTAGTAAAAAGAACACACATGCAATAACACTAGTTGTTGTTAGTAAAAAGAACACACATCCAACGACACTGGTGGATCCATGTGTGGATTGTGAAGAGAACACACATGCAATGACAATGGTGGATCCATAGGTGGTATGTGAGAAGAACAACCATGAAATGACTCTGGTTGTTTTTAGTAAAAAGAACACACATGCAATGACACTGGAGCATCCATAGGTGGATTGTGAAAAGAGCACACATGCAATGACTCCAGTTGTTGTTAGTGAAAAGACAACACATGCAATGACACTGGTTGTTGTTATTAAAAAGAACACACATGCAATGAAACAGGTGGATCCATGTGTGGATTGTGAAAAGAGCACACATGCAATGACTCCAATTGTTGTTGTTGAAAAGAACATACATGCAATGACACTGGTGGATCCATATGTGGTATGTGAAAAGAACACACATACAATGACTCTAGTAGGTGGTATGTGAAAAGAACACACATTTCAATGACACTGGTGGATCCATAGGTGGTATGTGAAAAGAACACACATTTCAATGACTCTGGTTATTGTTACTAAAAAGAACACACATGCAATGACACTGGTGGATCCATGGGTGGATAGTGAAAAGAACACACATGCAATGACACTGGTGGATCCATGTCTGGTCTCTGAAGAGAACACACATGCAATGACACTGGTTGTTGTTAGTAAAAAGAACACACATGCAATGACACTGGTGGATCCATGTGTGGATTGTGAAGAGAACACACATGCAATGACACTGGTGGATCCATAGGTGGTATGTGAGAAGAACAACCATCAAATGACTCTTGTTGTTGTTAGTAAAAATAACAGACATGCAATGACACTAGTGGATCCATAGGTGGATTGTGAAAAGAGCACACATGCAATGACTCCAGTTGTTGTTAGTGAAAAGAACACACATGCAATGACACTGGTTGTTGTTACTAAAAATAACACACATGCAATGACACTGGTGGATCCATGTGTGGATTGTGAAAAGAGCACACATGCAATGACTCCAATTGTTGTTGTTGAAAAGAACATACATGCAATGACACTGGTGGATCCATATGTGGTATGTGAAAAGAACACACATGCAATGACTCTAGTAGGTGGTATGTGAAAAGAACACACATTTCAATGACACTGGTGGATCCATAGGTGGTATGTGAAAAGAACACACATTTCAATGACTCTGGTTGTTGTTACTAAAAAGAACACACATGCAATGACACTGGTGGATCCATGGGTGGATTGTGAAAAGAACACACATGCAATGACACTGGTGGATCCATGTCTGGTCTCTGAAGAGAACACACATGCAATAACACTGGTTGTTGTTACTAAAAAGAACACACATGCAATGACACTGGTGGATCCATGTGTGGATCGTGAAGAGAACACACTTGCAATGACACTGGTGGATCCATAGGTGGTATGTGAGAAGAACAGCCATCAAATGACTCTTGTTGTTGTTAGTAAAAAGAACAGACATGCAATGACACTGGTGGATCCATAGGTGCATTGTGAAAAGAGCACACATGCAATGACTCCAGTTGTTGTTAGTGAAAAGAACACACATGCAATGACACTGGTTGTTGTTACTAAAAAGAACACACATGCAATGACACTGGTGGATCCATGTGTGGATTGTGAAAATAGCACACATGCAATGACTCCAGTTGTTGTTGTTGAAAAGAACATACATGCAATGACACTGGTGGATCCATATGTGGTATGTGAGAAGAACACACATGCAATGACTCTGGTTGTTGTTAGTGAAAAGAATACACATGCAATGACACTAGTGGATCCATAGGTGGTATGTGAAAAGAACACACATTTCAATGACTCTAGTTGTTTTTACTAAAAAGAACACACATGCAATGACATTGGTGGATCCATGTGTGTATTGTGAAAAGAGCACACATGCACTGACTCCAGTTGTTGTTGTTGAAAAGAACATACATGCAATGACACTGGTGGATCCATATGTGGTATGTGAAAAGAACACACATGCAATGACTCCAGTTGTTGTTAGTGAAAAGAACACACATGCAATGACACTGGTTGTTGTTACTAAAACAAACACACATGCAATGACACTGGTGGATCCATGTGTGGATTGTTAAAAGAGCACACATGCAATGACTCCAGTTGTTGTTGTTGAAAAGAACATACATGCAATAACACTGGTGGATCCATATGTGGTATGTGAAAAGAACACACATGCAATGACTCTGGTTGTTGTTAGTGAAAAGAACACAAATGCAATGACACTGGTGGATCCATAGGTGGTATGTGAAAAGAACACACATTTCAATGACTCTAGTTGTTTTTACTAAAAAGAACACAAATGCAATGACACTAGTGGATCCATGGATGGATTGTGAAAAGAACACACATGCAATGACACTAGTGGATCCATAGGTGGTATGTGGGAAGAACACACATTTCAATGACTCTGGTTGTTGTTACTAAAAAGAACACACATGCAATGACACTGGTGGATCCATGTGTGGTCTATGTAGAGAACACACATTTCAATGACAGTGGTGGATCCATATGTGGTATGTGAAAAGAACACACATTTCAATGACTCTGGTTGTTGTTACTAAAAAGAACACACATTTCAATGACTCTGGTTGTTTTTACTAAAAAGAACACACATGCAATGACACTGGTGGATCCATGGATGGATTGTGAAAAGAGCACACATGCAATGACACCGGCGGATCCATATGTGGTATGTGAAAATAACACACATGCAATGACTTCAGTTGTTGTTAGTGAAAAGAACATACATGCAATGACACCGGTGGATCCATGTGTGGTCTCTGAAGAGAGCACACATTTCAATGAGTCTGGTTGTTTTTAGTAAAAAGAACACACATGCAATGACACTGGTGGATCCATGTGTGGATTGTGAAGAGAACACACATGCAATGACACTGGTGGATCCATAGGTGGTATGTCAGAAGAACAGCCATGAAATGACTCTGGTTGTTGTTAGTAAAAAGAACACACATGCAATGACACTGGAGGATCCATAGGTGGATTGTGAAAAGAGTACACATGTAATGACTGCAGTTGTTGTTAGTGAAAAGAACACACATGCAATGACACTGGTTGTTGTTACTAAAAAGAACACACATGCAATGACACCGGTGGATCCATGTGTGGAATGTGAAAAGAGCACACATGCAATGACTCCAATTGTTGTTGTTGAAAAGAACATACATGCAATGACACTGGTGGATCCATATGTGGTATGTGAAAAGAACACACATGCAATGACTCGGGTTGTTGTTAGTGAAAAGAACACACATGCAATGACACTGGTGGATCCATAGGTGGTATGTGAAAAGAACACACATTTCAATGACTCTGGTTGTTGTTACTAAAAAGAACACACATGCAATGACACTGGTGGATCCATGGGTGGATTGTGAAAAGAACACACATGCAATGACAGTGGTGGATCCATGTCTGGTCTCTGAAGAGAACACATATGCAATGACACTGGTTGTTGTTAGAAAAAGAACACACATGCAATGACACTTGTTGTTGTTAGTAAAAAGAACACACATGCAATGACATTGGTGGATCCATGTGTGTATTGTGAAAAGAGCACACATGCACTGACTCCAGTTGTTGTTGTTGAAAAGAACATACATGCAATGACACTGGTGGATCCATATGTGGTATGTGAAAAGAACACACATGCAATGACTCTGGTTGTTGTTAGTGAAAAGAACACACATGCAATGACACTGGTGGATCCATAGGTGGTATGTGAAAAGAACACAAATTTCAATGACTCTGGTTGTTGTTACTAAATAGAACACACATGCAATGACACTGGTGGATCCATGGGTGGATTGTGAAAAGAACACACATGCAATGACACCGGTGGATCCATGGGTGGTATGTGAGAAGAACACACATTTCAATGACTCTTGTTGTTGTTACTAAAAAGAACACACATGCAATGACACTGGTGGATCCATGTGTGGTCTATGTAGAGAACACACATTTCAATGACACTGGTGGATCCATATGTGGTATGTGAAAAGAACACACATGCAATGACTCTGGCTGTTGTTAGTGAAAAGAACACACATGCAATGACATTGGTGGATCCATAGGTGGTATGTGAAAAGAACACACATTTCAATGACTCTGGTTGTTGTTACTAAAAAGAACACACATGCAATGACACTGGTGCATCCATGGGTGGATTGTGAAAAGAGCACACATGTAATGACACCGGTGGATCCATATGTGGTATCTGAAAAGAACACACATGCAATGAATCCAGCTGTTGTTAGTGAAAAGAACATACATGCAATGACACCGGTGGATCCATGTGTGGTCTCTAAAGAGAGCACACATTTCAATGACTCTGGTTGTTGTTAGTAAAAAGATCACACATGTAATGACACTGGTGGATCCATGTCTGGTCTCTGAAGAGAACACACATGCAATGACACTGGTTGTTGTTAGTAAAAAGAACACACATGCAATGACACTGGTGGATCCATGTGTGGATTGTGAAGAGAACACACATGCAATGACACTGGTGGATCCATAGGTGGTATGTCAGAAGAATAGCCATGAAATGACTCTGGTTGTTAATAAAAAGAACACACATGCAATGACACTGGAGGATCCATAGGTGGATTGTGAAAAGAGCACACATGCAATGACTGAAGTTGTTGTTAGTGAAAAGAACACACATGCAATGACACTGGTTGTTGTTACTAAAAAGAACACACATGCAATGACACTGGTGGATCCATGTGTGGATTGTGAAAAGAGCACACATGTAATGACTCCAGTTGTTGTTGTTGAAAAGAACATACATGCAATGACACTGGTGGATCCATAGGTGGATTGTGAAAAGAGCACACATGCAATGACTGCAGTTGTTGTTAGTAAAAAGAACACACATGCAATGACACTAGAGGATCCATAGGTGGATTGTGAAAAGAACACAGATTTCAATGACTCTAGTTGTTGTTATTAAAAAGAACACACATGCAATGACACTGGTGGATCCATGTGTGGATTCTGAAAAGAGCACGCATGCAATGGCTCTAGTTGTTGTTGTTGAAAAGAACATACATGCAATGACACTGGTGGATCCATATGTGGTATGTGAAAAGAACACACATGCAATAACTCTAGTTGTTGTTAGTGAAAAGAAAACACATGCAATGACACTGGTGGATCCATAGGTGGTATGTGAAAAGAACACACATTTCAATGACTCTGGTTGTTGTTACTAAAAATAACACACATGCAATGACACTGGTGGATCCATGGGTGGATTGTGAAAAGATCACACATGCAATGACACTGGTGGATCCATGTGTGGTCTTTGAAGAGAACACATATGCAATGACACTGGTTGTTGTTAGTAAAAAGAACACACATGCGATGACACCGGTTGTTGTTAGTAAAAAGAACACACATGCAACGACACTGGTGGATCCATGTGTGGATTGTGAAGAGAACACACATGCAATGACACTGGTGGATCCATAGGTGGTATGTGAGAAGAAAAGCCATGAAATGACTCTGGTTGTTGTTAGTAAAAAGAACACACATGCAATGACACTGGTGGATCCATAGGTGGATTGTGAAAAGAGCAGACATGCAATGACTCCAGTTGTTGTTAGTGAAAAGAACACACATGCAATGACACTGGTTGTTGTTACTAAAACAAACACACATGCAATGATACTGGTGGATTCATGTGTGGATTGTTAGAAGAGCACACATGCAATGACTCCAGTTGTTGTTGTTGAAAAGAACATACATGCAATAACACTGGTGGATCCATATGTGGTATGTGAAAAGAACACACATGCAATGACTCTGGTTGTTGTTAGTGAAAAGAACACACATGCAATGACACTAGTGGATCCATAGGTGGTATGTGAAAAGAACACACATTTCAATGACTCTGGTTGTTGTTACTAAAAAGAACACACCTGCAATGACACTGGTGGATCCATGGGTGGATTGTGAAAAGAACACACATGCAATGACACCGGTGGATCCATAGGTGGTACGTGAGAAGAACACACATTTCAATGACTCTGGTTGTTGTTACTAAAAAGAACACACATGCAATGACACTGGTGGATCCATGCGTGGTCTATGTAGAGAACACACATTTCAATGACACTGGTGGATCCATATGTGGTATGTGAAAAGAACACAAATGCAATGACTCTGGTTGTTGTTAGTGAAAAGAACACACATGCAATGACACTGGTGGATCCATAGGTGGTATGTGAACAGAACACACATTTCAATGAATCTGGTTGTTGTTACTAAAAAGAACACACATGCAATGACACTGGTGGATCCATGGGTGGATTGTGAAAAGAGCACACATGCAATGACACCGGTGGATCCATATGTGGTATGTGAAAAGAACACACATGCAATGAATCCAGTTGCTGTTAGTGAAAAGAACATACATGCAATGACACCGGTGGATCCATGTGTGGTCTCTAAAGAGAGCACACATTTCAATGACTCTGGTTGTTGTTAGTAAAAAGAACACACATGTAATGTCACTGGTGGATCCATGTCTGGTCTCTGAAGAGAACACACATGCAATGACACTGGTTGTTAGTAAAAAGAACACACATGCAATGACACTGGTGGATCCATGTGTGGATTGTGAAGAGAACACACATGCAATGACATTGGTGGATCCATAGGTGGTATGTGAGAAGAACAGCCATGAAATGACTCTGGTTGTTGTTAGTAAAAAGAAAACACATCCAATGTCACTGGAGGATCCATAGGTGGATTGTGAAAAGAGAACACATGCAATGACTTCAGTTGTTGTTAGTGAAAAGAACACACATGCAATGACACTGGTTGTTGTTACTAAAAAGAACACACATGCAATGACACTAGTGGATCCATGTGTGGATTCTGAAAAGAGCATGCATGCAATGACTCTAGTTGTTGTTGTTGAAAAGAACATACATGCAATGACACTGGTGGATCCATATGTGGTATGTGAAAAGAACACACATGCAATGACTCTAGTTGTTGTTAGTGAAAAGAACACACATGCAATGACACTGGTGGATCCATAGGTGGTATGTGAAAAGAACACACATTTCAATGACTCTGGTTGTTGTTACTAAAAAGAACACACATGCAATGACACTGGTGCATCCATGGGTGGATTGTGAAAAGAGCACACATGTAATGACACCGGTGGATCCATATGTGGTATGTGAAAAGAACACACATGCAATGAATCCAGTTGTTGTTAGTGAAAAGAACATACATGCAATGACACCGGTGGATCCATGTGTGGTCTCTAAAGAGAGCACACATTTCAATGACTCTGGTTGTTGTTAGTAAAAAGATCACACATGTAATGACACTGGTGGATCCATGTCTGGTCTCTGAAGAGAACACACATGCAATGACACTTGTTGTTAGTAAAAGAACACACATGCAATGACACTGGTGGATCCATGTGTGGATTGTGAAGAGAACACACATGCAATGACACTGGTGGATCCATAGGTGGTATGTCAGAAGAATAGCCATGAAATGACTCTGGTTGTTGTTAATAAAAAGAACACACATGCAATGACACTGGAGGATCCATAGGTGGATTGTGAAAAGAGCACACATGCAATGACTGAAGTTGTTGTTAGTGAAAAGAACACACATGCAATGACACTGGTTGTTGTTACTAAAAAGAACACACATGCAATGACACTGGTGGATCCATGTGTGGATTGTGAAAAGAGCACACATGTAATGACTCCAGTTGTTGTTGTTGAAAAGAACATACATGCAATGACACTGGTGGATCCATAGGTGGATTGTGAAAAGAGCACACATGCAATGACTGCAGTTGTTGTTAGTAAAAAGAACGCACATGCAATGACACTAGAGGATCCATAGGTGGATTGTGAAAAGAACACAGATTTCAATGACTCTGGGTTGTTGTTATTAAAAAGAACACACATGCATTGACACTGGTGGATCCATGTGTGGATTCTGAAAAGAGCACGCATGCAATGACTCCAGTTGTTGTTGTTGAAGAACATACATGCAATGACACTGGTGGATCCATATGTGGTATGTGAAAAGAACACACATGCAATGACTCTAGTTGTTGTTAGTGAAAAGAACACACATGCAATGACACTGGTGGATCCATAGGTGGTATGTGAAAAGAACACACATTTCAATGACTCTGGTTGTTGTTACTAAAAACACACATGCAATGACACTGGTGGATCCAGGGGTGGATGGTGAAAAGAACACACATGCAATGACACTGGTGGATCCATGTCTGGTCTTTGAAGAGAACACATATGCAATGACACTGGTTGTTGTTATTAAAAAGAACACACATGCGATGACACCGGTTGTTGTTAGTAAAAAGAACACACATGCAACGACATTGGTGGATCCATGTGTGGATTGTGAAGAGAACACACATGCAATGACACTGGTGGATCCATAGGTGGTATGTGAGAAGAACAGCCATGAAATGACTCTGGTTGTTGTTAGTAAAAAGAACACACATGCAATGACACGGGTGGATCCATAGGTGGATTGTGAAAAGAGCACACATGCAATGACTCCAGTTGTTGTTAGTGAAAAGAACACACATGCAATGACACTGGTTGTTGTTACTAAAACAAACACACATGCAATGACACTGGTGGATCCATGTGTGGATTGTTAAAAGAGCACACATGCAATGACTCCAGTTGTTGTTGTTGAAAAGAACATACATGCAATAACACTGGTGGATCCATATGTGGTATGTGAAAAGAACACACATGCAATGACTCTGGTTGTTGTTAGTGAAAAGAACACACATGCAATGACACTGGTGGATCCATAGGTGGTATGTGAAAAGAACACACATTTCAATGACTCTGGTTGTTGTTACTAAAAAGAACACACCTGCAATGACACTGGTGGATCCATGGGTGGATTGTGAAAAGAACACACATGCAATGACACCGATGGATCCATAGGTGGTACGTGAGAAGAACACACATTTCAATGACTCTGGTTGTTGTTACTAAAAAGAACACACATGCAATGACACTGGTGGGTCCATGCGTGGTCTATATGGAGAACACACATTTCAATGACACTGGTGGATCCATATGTGTTATGTGAAAACAACACAAATGCAATGACACTGGTTGTTGTTAGTGAAAAGAACACACATGCAATGACACTGGTGGATCCATAGGTGGTATGTGAACAGAACACACATTTCAATGACTCTGTTTGTTACTAAAAAGAACACACTTGCAATGACATTGGTGGATCCATGGGTGGATTGTGAAAAGAGCACACATGCAATGACACCAGTGGATCCATATGTGGTATGTGAAAAGAACACACATGCAATGAATCCAGTTGCTGTTAGTGAAAAGAACATACATGCAATGACACCGGTAGATCCATGTGTGGTCTCTGAAGAGAGCACACATTTCAATGACTCTGGTTGTTGTTAGTAAAAAGAACACACATGTAATGACACTGGTGGATCCATGTCTGGTCTCTGAAGAGAACACACATGCAATGACACTGGTTGTTAGTAAAAAGAACACACATGCAATGACACTGGTGGATCCATGTGTGGATTGTGAAGAGAACACACATGCAATGACATTGGTGGATCCATAGGTGGTATGTGAGAAGAACAGCCATGAAATGACTCTGGTTGTTGTTAGTAAAAAGAAAACACATCCAATGTCACTGGAGGATCCATAGGTGGATTGTGAAAAGAGCACACATGCAATGACTTCAGTTGTTGTTAGTGAAAAGAACACACATGCAATGACACTGGTTGTTGTTACTAAAAAGAACACACATGCAATGACACTAGTGGATCCATGTGTGGATTCTGAAAAGAGCACGCATGCAATGACTCTACTTGTTGTTGTTGAAAAGAACATACATGCAATGACACTGGTGGATCCATATGTGGTATGTGAAAAGAACACACATGCAATGACTCTAGTTGTTGTTAGTGAAAAGAACACACATGCAATGACACTGGTGGATCCATAGGTGGTATGTGAAAAGAACACACATTTCAATGACTCTGGTTGTTGTTACTAAAAAGAACACACATGCAATGACACTGGTGGATCCATGGGTGGATTGTGAAAAGAACACACATGAAATGACACTGGTGGATCCATGTCTGGACATTGAAGAGAACACACACGCGATGTCACTGGTTGTTGTTAGTAAAAAGAACACACATGCAATGACACTGGTGGATCCATGTGTGGTCTATGTAGAGAACACACATTTCAATGACACTGGTGGATCCATATGTGGTATGTGAAAAGAACACACATGCAATGACTCTGGCTATTGTTAGTGAAAAGAACACACATGCAATGACACTGGTGGATCCATAGGTGGCATGTGAAAAGAACACACATTCCAATGACTCTGGTTGTTGTTACTAAAAAGAACACACATGCAATGACACTGGTGCATCCATGGGTGGATTGTGAAAAGAGCACACATGTAATGACACCGGTGGATCCATATGTGGTATGTGAAAAGAACACACATGCAATGAATCCAGTTGTTGTTAGTGAAAAGAACATACATGCAATGACACCGGTGGATCCATGTGTGGTCTCTAAAGAGAGCACACATTTCAATGACTCTGGTTGTTGTTAGTAAAAAGATCACACATGTAATGACACTGGTGGATCCATGTCTGGTCTCTGAAGAGAACACACATGCAATGACACTGGTTGTTGTTAGTAAAAAGAACACACATGCAATGACACTGGTGGATCCATGTGTGGATTGTGAAGAGAACACACATGCAATGACACTGGTGGATCCATAGGTGGTATGTCAGAAGAATAGCCATGAAATGACTCTGGTTGTTGTTAATAAAAAGAACACACATGCAATGACACTTGAGGATCCATAGGTGGATTGTGAAAAGATCACACATGCAATGACTGAAGTTGTTGTTAGTGAAAAGAACACACATGCAATGACACTGGTTGTTGTTACTAAAAAGAACACACATGCAATGACACTGGTGGATCCATGTGTGGATTGTGAAAAGAGCACACATGTAATGACTCCAGTTGTTGTTGTTGAAAAGAACATACATGCAATGACACTGGTGGATCCATAGGTGGATTGTGAAAAGAGCACACATGCAATGACTGCAGTTGTTGTTAGTAAAAAGAACGCACATGCAATGACACTAGAGGATCCATAGGTGGATTGTGAAAAGAACACAGATTTCAATGACTCTGGGTTGTTGTTATTAAAAAGAACACACATGCATTGACACTGGTGGATCCATGTGTGGATTCTGAAAAGAGCACGCATGCAATGACTCCAGTTGTTGTTGTTGAAGAACATACATGCAATGACACTGGTGGATCCATATGTGGTATGTGAAAAGAACACACATGCAATGACTCTAGTTGTTGTTAGTGAAAAGAACACACATGCAATGACACTGGTGGATCCATAGGTGGTATGTGAAAAGAACACACATTTCAATGACTCTGGTTGTTGTTACTAAAAATAACACACATGCAATGACACTGGTGGATCCAGGGGTGGATGGTGAAAAGAACACACATGCAATGACACTGGTGGATCCATGTCTGGTCTTTGAAGAGAACACATATGCAATGACACTGGTTGTTGTTATTAAAAAGAACACACATGCGATGACACCGGTTGTTGTTAGTAAAAAGAACACACATGCAACGACATTGGTGGATCCATGTGTGGATTGTGAAGAGAACACATGCAATGACACTGGTGGATCCATAGGTGGTATGTGAGAAGAACAGCCATGAAATGACTCTGGTTGTTGTTAGTAAAAAGAACACACATGCAATGACACTGGTGGATCCATAGGTGGATTGTGAAAAGAGCACACATGCAATGACTCCAGTTGTTGTTAGTGAAAAGAACACACATGCAATGACACTGGTTGTTGTTACTAAAACAAACACACATGCAATGACACTGGTGGATCCATGTGTGGATTGTTAAAAGAGCACACATGCAATGACTCCAGTTGTTGTTGTTGAAAAGAACATACATGCAATAACACTGGTGGATCCATATGTGGTATGTGAAAAGAACACACATGCAATGACTCTGGTTGTTGTTAGTGAAAAGAACACACATGCAATGACACTGGTGGATCCATAGGTGGTATGTGAAAAGAACACACATTTCAATGACTCTGGTTGTTGTTACTAAAAAGAACACACCTGCAATGACACTGGTGGATCCATGGGTGGATTGTGAAAAGAACACACATGCAATGACACCGATGGATCCATAGGTGGTACGTGAGAAGAACACACATTTCAATGACTCTGGTTGTTGTTACTAAAAAGAACACACATGCAATGACACTGGTGGGTCCATGCGTGGTCTATATGGAGAACAGACATTTCAATGACACTGGTGGATCCATATGTGTTATGTGAAAAGAACACAAATGCAATGACACTGGTTGTTGTTAGTGAAAAGAACACACATGCAATGACACTGGTGGATCCATAGGTGGTATGTGAACAGAACACACATTTCAATGACTCTGGTTGTTACGAAAAAGAACACACTTGCAATGACACTGGTGGATCCATGGGTGGATTGTGAAAAGGGCACACATGCAATGACACCGGTGGATCCATATGTGGTATGTGAAAAGAACACACATGCAATGAATCCAGTTGCTGTTAGTGAAAAGAACATACATGAAATGACACTGTAGATCCATGTGTGGTCTCAAGAGAGCACACATTTCAATGACTCTGGTTGTTGTTAGTAAAAAGAACACACATGTAATGACACTGGTGGATCCATGTCTGGTCTCTGAAGAGAACACACATGCAATGACACTGGTTGTTAGTAAAAAGAACACACATGCAATGACATTGGTGGATTCATGTGTGGATTGTGAAGAGAACACACATGCAATGACATTGGTGGATCCATAGGTGGTATGTGAGAAGAACAGCCATGAAATGACTCTGGTTGTTGTTAGTAAAAAGAAAACACATCCAATGTCACTGGAGGATCCATAGGTGGATTGTGAAAAGAGCACACATGCAATGACTTCAGTTGTTGTTAGTGAAAAGAACACACATGCAATGACACTGGTTGTTGTTACTAAAAAGAACACACATGCAATGACACTAGTGGATCCATGTGTGGATTCTGAAAAGAGCACGCATGCAATGACTCTACTTGTTGTTGTTGAAAAGAACATACATGCAATGACACTGGTGGATCCATATGTGGTATGTGAAAAAAACACACATGCAATGACTCTAGTTGTTGTTAGTGAAAAGAACACACATGCAATGACACTGGTGGATCCATAGGTGGTATGTGAAAAGAACACACATTTCAATGACTCTGGTTGTTGTTACTAAAAAGAACACACATGCAATGACACTGGTGGATCCATGGGTGGATTGTGAAAAGAACACACATGCAATGACACTGGTGGATCCATGTCTGGTCTTTGAAGAGAACACACACGCGATGACACTGGTTGTTGTTAGTAAAAAGAACACACATGCAATGACACTGGTGGATCCATGTGTGGTCTATGTAGAGAACACACATTTCAATGACACTGGTGGATCCATATGTGGTATGTGAAAAGAACACACATGCAATGACTCTGGCTATTGTTAGTGAAAAGAACACACATGCAATGACACTGGTGGATCCATAGGTGGTATGTGAAAAGAACACACATTCCAATGACTCTGGTTGTTGATACTAAAAAGAACACACATGCAATGACACTGGTGCATCCATGGGTGGATTGTGAAAAGAGCACACATGTAATGACACCGGTGGATCCATATGTGGTATGTGTAAAGAACACACATGCAATGAATCCAGTTGTTGTTAGTGAAAAGAACATACATGCAATGACACCGGTGGATCCATGTGTGGTCTCTAAAGAGAGCACACATTTCAATGACTCTGGTTGTTGTTAGTAAAAAGATCACACATGTAATGACACTGGTGGATCCATGTCTGGTCTCTAAAGAGAACACACATGCAATGACACTGGTTGTTGTTAGTAAAAAGAACACACATGCAATGACACTGGTGGATCCATGTGTGGATTGTGAAGAGAACACACATGCAATGACACTGGTGGATCCATAGGTGGTATGTCAGAAGAATAGCCATGAAATGACTCTGGTTGTTGTTAATAAAAAGAACACACATGCAATGACACTGGAGGATCCATAGGTGGATTGTGAAAAGAGCACACATGCAATGACTGAAGTTGTTGTTAGTGAAAAGAACACACATGCAATGACACTGGTTGTTGTTACTAAAAAGAACACGCATGCAATGACACTGGTGGATCCATGTGTGGATTGTGAAAAGAGCACACATGTAATAACTCCAGTTGTTGTTGTTGAAAAGAACATACATGCAATGACACTGGTGGATCCATAGGTGGATTGTGAAAAGAGCACACATGCAATGACTGCAGTTGTTGTTAGTAAAAAGAACACACATGCAATGACACTAGAGGATCCATAGGTGGATTGTGAAAAGAACACAGATTTCAATGACTCTGGGTTGTTGTTATTAAAAAGAACACACATGCAATGACACTGGTGGATCCATGTGTGGATTCTGAAAAGAGCACGTATGCAATGACTCCAGTTGTTGTTGTTGAAGAACATACATGCAATGACACTGGTGGATCCATATGTGGTATGTGAAAAGAACACACATGCAATAACTCTAGTTGTTGTTAGTGAAAAGAACACACATGCAATGACACTGGTGGATCCATAGGTGGTATGTGAAAAGAACACACATGCAATGACACTGGTGGATCCATAGGTGGTATGTGAAAAGAACACACATTTCAATGACTCTGGTTGTTGTTACTAAAAATAACACACATGCAATGACACTGGTGGATCCATGGGTGGATTGTGAAGAGAACACACATGCAATGACACTGGTGGATCCATAGGTGGTATGTGAGAAGAACAACCATGAAATGACTCTGGTTGTTGTTAGTAAAAAGAACACACATGCAATGACACTGGTGGATCCATAGGTGGATTGTGAAAAGAGCACACATGCAATGACTCCAGTTGTTGTTAGTGAAAAGAACACACATGCAATGACACTGGTTGTTGTTACTAAAACAAACACACATGCAATGACACTGGTGGATCCAGGTGTGGATTGTTAAAAGAGCACACATGCAATGACTCCAGTTGTTGTTGTTGAAAAGAACATACATGCAATAACACTAGTGGATCCATATGTGGTATGTGAAAAGAACACACATGCAATGACTCTGGTTGTTGTTAGTGAAAAGAACACACATGCAATGACACTAGTGGATCCATAGGTGGTATGTGAAAAGAACACACATTTCAATGACTCGTTGTTACTAAAAAGAACACACTGCAATGACACTGGTGGATCCATGGGTGGATTGTGAAAAGAACACATGCAATGACACCGGTGGATCCATAGGTGGTACGTGAGAAGAACACACATTTCAATGACTCTGGTTGTTGTTACTAAAAAGAACACACATGCAATGACACTGGTGGATCCATGCGTGGTCTATGTAGAGAACACACATTTCAATGACACTGGTGGATCCATATGTGGTATGTGAAAAGAACACAAATGCAATGACTCTGGTTGTTGTTAGTGAAAAGAACACACATGCAATGACACTGGTGGATCCATAGGTGGTATGTGAACAGAACACACATTTCAATGAATCTGGTTGTTGTTACTAAAAAGAACACACATGCAATGACACTGGTGGATCCATGGGTGGATTGTGAAAAGAGCACACATGCAATGACACCGGTGGATCCATATGTGGTATGTGAAAAGAACACACATGCAATGAATCCAGTTGCTGTTAGTGAAAAGAACATACATGCAATGACACCGGTGGATCCATGTGTGGTCTCTAAAGAGAGCACACATTTCAATGACTCTGGTTGTTGTTAGTAAAAAGAACACACATGTAATGTCACTGGTGGATCCATGTCTGGTCTCTGAAGAGAACACACATGCAATGACACTGGTTGTTAGTAAAAAGAACACACATGCAATGACACTGGTGGATCCATGTGTGGATTGTGAAGAGAACACACATGCAATGACATTGGTGGATCCATAGGTGGTATGTGAGAAGAACAGCCATGAAATGACTCTGGTTGTTGTTAGTAAAAAGAAAACACATCCAATGTCACTGGAGGATCCATAGGTGGATTGTGAAAAGAGAACACATGCAATGACTTCAGTTGTTGTTAGTGAAAAGAACACACATGCAATGACACTGGTTGTTGTTACTAAAAAGAACACACATGCAATGACACTAGTGGATCCATGTGTGGATTCTGAAAAGAGCATGCATGCAATGACTCTAGTTGTTGTTGTTGAAAAGAACATACATGCAATGACACTGGTGGATCCATATGTGGTATGTGAAAAGAACACACATGCAATGACTCTAGTTGTTGTTAGTGAAAAGAACACACATGCAATGACACTGGTGGATCCATAGGTGGTATGTGAAAAGAACACACATTTCAATGACTCTGGTTGTTGTTACTAAAAAGAACACACATGCAATGACACTGGTGGATCCATGGGTGGATTGTGAAATGAACTCACATGCAATGACACTGGTGGATCCATGTCTGGTCTCTGAAGAGAACACACACGCAATGACACTGGTTGTTGTTAGTAAAAAGAACACACATGCAATGACACCGGTGGATCCATGTGTGGTCTATGTAGAGAACACACATTTCAATGACACTGGTGGATCCATATGTGGTATGTGAAAAGAACACACATGCAATGACTCTGGCTATTGTTAGTGAAAAGAACACACATGCAATGACACTGGTGGATCCATAGGTGGCATGTGAAAAGAACACACATTCCAATGACTCTGGTTGTTGTTACTAAAAAGAACACACATGCAATGACACTGGTGCATCCATGGGTGGATTGTGAAAAGAGCACACATGTAATGACACCGGTGGATCCATATGTGGTATGTGAAAAGAACACACATGCAATGAATCCAGTTGTTGTTAGTGAAAAGAACATACATGCAATGACACCGGTGGATCCATGTGTGGTCTCTAAAGAACACACATTTCAATGACTCGTTGTTGTTAGTAAAAAGATCACACATGTAATGACACTGGTGGATCCATGTCTGGTCTCTGAAGAGAACACACATGCAATGACACTGGTTGTTGTTAGTAAAAGAACACACATGCAATGACACTGTGGATCCATGTGGATTGTGAAGAGAACACACATGTAATGACACGGTGGATCCATAGGTGGTATGTCGAAGAATAGCCATGAAATGACTCTGGTTGTTGTTAAAAAGAACACACATGCAATGACACTTGGAGGATCCATAGGTGGATTGTGAAAAGAGCACACATGCAATGACTGAAGTTGTTGTTAGTGAAAAGAACACACATGCAATGACACCGTTGTTGTTACTAAAAGAACACACATGCAATGACACTGTGGATCCATGTGGATTGTGAAAAGAGCACACATGTAATGACTCCAGTTGTTGTTGTTGAAAAGAACATACATGCAATGACACTGGTGGATCCATAGGTGGATTGTGAAAAGAGCACACATGCAATGACTGCAGTTGTTGTTAGTAAAAAGAACACACATGCAATGACACTAGAGGATCCATAGGTGGATTGTGAAAAGAACACAGATTTCAATGACTCTGGTTGTTGTTATTAAAAAGAACACACATGCAATGACACTGGTGGATCCATGTGTGGATTATTCAAAACACGCATGCAATGACTCGGTTGTTGTTGTTGAGGAACATACATGCAATGACACTGTGGATCCATCTGGTATGTGAAAAGAACACACATGCAATAACTCTAGTTGTTGTTAGTGAAAAGAACACACATGCAATGACACTGGTGGATCCATAGGTGGTATGTGAAAAGAACACACATTTCAATGACTCTGGTTGTTGTTACTAAAAAGAACACACATGCAATGACACTGGTGGATCCATGGGTGGATTGTGAAAAGAACACACATGCAATGACACTGGTGGATCCATGTCTGGTCTTTGAAGAGAACACATATGCAATGACATTGGTTGTTGTTAGTAAAAAGAACACACATGCGATGACACCGGTAGTTGTTAGTAAAAAGAACACACATGCAACGACACTGGTGGATCCATGTGTAGATTGTGAAAAGAACACACATGCAATGACACTGGTGGATCCATAGGTGGTATGTGAGAAGAACAGCCATGAAATGACTCTGGTTGTTGTTAGTAAAAAGAACACACATGCAATGACACTGGTGGATCCATAGGTGGATTGTGAAAAGAGCACACATGCAATGACTCCAGTTGTTGTTAGTGAAAAGAACACACATGCAATGACACTGGTTGTTGTTACTAAAACAAACACACATGCAATGACACTGGTGGATCCATGTGTGGATTGTTAAAAGAGCACACATGCAATGACTCCAGTTGTTGTTGTTGAAAAGAACATACATGCAATAACACTGGTGGATCCATATGTGGTATGTGAAAAGAACACACATGCAATGACTCTGGTTGTTGTTAGTGAAAAGAACACACATGCAATGACACTAGTGGATCCATAGGTGGTATGTGAAAAGAACACACATTTCAATGACTCTGGTTGTTGTTACTAAAAAGAACACACATGCAATGACACTGGTGGATCCATGGGTGGATTGTGAAAAGAACACACATGCAATGACACCGATGGATCCATAGGTGGTACGTGAGAAGAACACACATTTCAATGACTCTGGTTGTTGTTACTAAAAAGAACACACATGCAATGACACTGGTGGATCCATGCGTGGTCTATATGGAGAACACACATTTCAATGACACTGGTGGATCCATATGTGTTATGTGAAAACAACACAAATGCAATGACACTGGTTGTTGTTAGTGAAAAGAACACACATGCAATGACACTGGTGGATCCATAGGTGGTATGTGAACAGAACACACATTTCAATGACTCTGGTTGTTACTAAAAAGAACACACTTGCAATGACATTGGTGGATCCATGGGTGGATTGTGAAAAGAGCACACATGCAATGACACCAGTGGATCCATATGTGGTATGTGAAAAGAACACACATGCAATGAATCCGATTCTTTGTTAGTGAAAAGAACATACATGCAATGACACTGTAGATCCATGTGTGGTCTCTGAAGAGAGCACACATTTCAATGACTCTGGTTGTTGTTAGTAAAAAGAACACACATGTAATGACACTGGTGGATCCATGTCTGGTCTCTGAAGAGAACACACATGCAATGACACTGGTTGTTAGTAAAAAGAACACACATGCAATGACACTGGTGGATCCATGTGTGGATTGTGAAGAGAACACACATGCAATGACATTGGTGGATCCATAGGTGGTATGTGAGAAGAACAGCCATGAAATGACTCTGGTTGTTGTTAGTAAAAAGAAAACACATCCAATGTCACTGGAGGATCCATAGGTGGATTGTGAAAAGAGCACACATGCAATGACTTCAGTTGTTGTTAGTGAAAAGAACACACATGCAATGACACTGGTTGTTGTTACTAAAAAGAACACACATGCAATGACACTGGTGGATCCATGTGGATTACGAAAGAGCACGCATGCAATGACTCTACTTGTTGTTGTTGAAAAGAACATACATGCAATGACACTGGTGGATCCATATGTGGTATGTGAAAAGAACACACATGCAATGACTCTAGTTGTTGTTAGTTAAAAGAACACACATGCAATGACACTGGTGGATCCATAGGTGGTATGTGAAAAGAACACACATTTCAATGACTCTGGTTGTTGTTACTAAAAAGAACACACATGCAATGACACTGGTGGATCCATGGGTGGATTGTGAAAAGAACACACATGCAATGACACTGGTGGATCCATGTCTGGTCTTTGAAGAGAACACACACGCGATGACACTGGTTGTTGTTAGTAAAAAGAACACACATGCAATGACACTGGTGGATCCATGTGTGGTCTATGTAGAGAACACACATTTCAATGACACTGGTGGATCCATATGTGGTATGTGAAAAGAACACACATGCAATGACTCTGGCTATTGTTAGTGAAAAGAACACACATGCAATGACACTGGTGGATCCATAGGTGGCATGTGAAAAGAACACACATTCCAATGACTCTGGTTGTTGTTACTAAAAAAGAACACACATGCAATGACACTTGTGCATCCATGGGTGGATTGTGAAAAGAGCACACATGTAATGACACCGGTGGATCCATATGTGGTATGTGTAAAGAACACACATGCAATGAATCCAGTTGTTGTTAGTGAAAAGAACATACATGCAATGACACCGGTGGATCCATGTGTGGTCTCTAAAGAGAGCACACATTTCAATGACTCTGGTTGTTGTTAGTAAAAAGATCACACATGTAATGACACTGGTGGATCCATGTCTGGTCTCTGAAGAGAACACACATGCAATGACACTGGTTGTTGTTAGTAAAAAGAACACACATGCAATGACACTGGTGGATCCATGTGTGGATTGTGAAGAGAACACACATGCAATGACACTGGTGGATCCATAGGTGGTATGTCAGAAGAATAGCCATGAAATGACTCTGGTTGTTGTTAATAAAAAGAACACACATGCAATGACACTTGAGGATCCATAGGTGGATTGTGAAAAGATCACACATGCAATGACTGAAGTTGTTGTTAGTGAAAAGAACACACATGCAATGACACTGGTTGTTGTTACTAAAAAGAACACACATGCAATGACACTGGTGGATCCATGTGTGGATTGTGAAAAGAGCACACATGTAATGACTCCAGTTGTTGTTGTTGAAAAGAACATACATGCAATGACACTGGTGGATCCATAGGTGGATTGTGAAAAGAGCACACATGCAATGACTGCAGTTGTTGTTAGTAAAAAGAACGCACATGCAATGACACTAGAGGATCCATAGGTGGATTGTGAAAAGAACACAGATTTCAATGACTCTGGGTTGTTGTTATTAAAAAGCACACACATGCATTGACACTGGTGGATCCATGTGTGGATTCTGAAAAGAGCACGCATGCAATGACTCCAGTTGTTGTTGTTGAAGAACATACATGCAATGACACTGGTGGATCCATATGTGGTATGTGAAAAGAACACACATGCAATGACTCTAGTTGTTGTTAGTGAAAAGAACACACATGCAATGACACTGGTGGATCCATAGGTGGTATGTGAAAAGAACACACATTTCAATGACTCTGGTTGTTGTTACTAAAAATAACACACATGCAATGACACTGGTGGATCCATGGGTGGATGGTGAAAAGAACACACATGCAATGACACTGGTGGATCCATGTCTGGTCTTTGAAGAGAACACATATGCAATGACACTGGTTGTTGTTATTAAAAAGAACACACATGCGATGACACCGGTTGTTGTTAGTAAAAAGAACACACATGCAACGACATTGGTGGATCCATGTGTGGATTGTGAAGAGAACACACATGCAATGACACTGGTGGATCCATAGGTGGTATGTGAGAAGAACAGCCATGAAATGACTCTGGTTGTTGTTGTTAGTAAGAAGAACACTCATGCAATGACACTGGTGGATCCATAGGTGGATTGTGAAAAGAACACACATGCAATGACTCAGTTGTTGTTAGTGAAAAGAACACACATGCAATGACACTTGGTTGTTGTTACTAAAACAAACACACATGCAATGACACTGGTGGATCCATGTGGATTGTTAAAAGAGCACACATGCAATGACTCCAGTTGTTCTTGAAAAGAACACACATGCAATAACACTGGTGGATCCATATGTGGTATGTGAAAAGAACACACATGCAATGACTCTGGTTGTTGTTAGTGAAAAGAACACACATGCAATGACACTGGTGGATCCATAGGTGGTATGTGAAAAGAACACACATTTCAATGACTCTGGTTGTTGTTACTAAAAAGAACACACCTGCAATGACACTGGTGGATCCATGGGTGGATTGTGAAAAGAACACACATGCAATGACACCGATGGATCCATAGGTGGTACGTGAGAAGAACACACATTTCAATGACTCTGGTTGTTGTTACTAAAAAGAACACACATGAAATGACACCGTGGATCCATGCGTGGTCTATATGGAGAACAGACATTTCAATGACACTGGTGGATCCATATGTGTTATGTGAAAAGAACACAAATGCAATGACACTGGTTGTTGTTAGTGAAAAGAACACACATGCAATGACACTGGTGGATCCATAGGTGGTATGTGAACAGAACACACATTTCAATGACTCTGGTTGTTACGAAAAAGAACACACTTGCAATGACACTGGTGGATCCATGGGTGGATTGTGAAAAGGGCACACATGCAATGACACCGGTGGATCCATATGTGGTATGTGCAAAGAACACACATGCAATGAATCCAGTTGCTGTTAGTGAAAAGAACATACATGCAATGACACCGGTAGATCCATGTGTGGTCTCTGAAGAGAGCACACATTTCAATGACTCTGGTTGTTGTTAGTAAAAAGAACACACATGTAATGACACTGGTGGATCCATGTCTGGTCTCTGAAGAGAACACACATGCAATGACACTGGTTGTTAGTAAAAAGAACACACATGCAATGACATTGGTGGATTCATGTGTGGATTGTGAAGAGAACACACATGCAATGACATTGGTGGATCCATAGGTGGTATGTGAGAAGAACAGCCATGAAATGACTCTGGTTGTTGTTAGTAAAAAGAAAACACATCCAATGTCACTGGAGGATCCATAGGTGGATTGTGAAAAGAGCACACATGCAATGACTTCAGTTGTTGTTAGTGAAAAGAACACACTTGCAATGACACTTGTTGTTGTTACTAAAAAGAACACACATGCAATGACACTAGTGGATCCATGTGTGGATTCTGAAAAGAGCACGCATGCAATGACTCTACTTGTTGTTGTTCAAAAGAACATACATGCAATGACACTGGTGGATCCATATGTGGTATGTGAAAAAAACACACATGCAATGACTCTAGTTGTTGTTAGTGAAAAGAACACACATGCAATGACACTGGTGGATCCATAGGTGGTATGTGAAAAGAACACACATTTCAATGACTCTGGTTGTTGTTACTAAAAAGAACACACATGCAATGACACTGGTGGATCCATGGGTGGATTGTGAAAAGAACACACATGCAATGACACTGGTGGATCCATGTCTGGTCTTTGAAGAGAACACACACGCGATGACACTGGTTGTTGTTAGTAAAAAGAACACACATGCAATGACACTGGTGGATCCATGTGTGGTCTATGTAGAGAACACACATTTCAATGACACTGGTGGATCCATATGTGGTATGTGAAAAGAACACACATGCAATGACTCTGGCTATTGTTAGTGAAAAGAACACACATGCAATGACACTGGTGGATCCATAGGTGGTATGTGAAAAGAACACACATTCCAATGACTCTGGTTGTTGATACTAAAAAGAACACACATGCAATGACACTGGTGCATCCATGGGTGGATTGTGAAAAGAGCACACATGTAATGACACCGGTGGATCCATATGTGGTATGTGTAAAGAACACACATGCAATGAATCCAGTTGTTGTTAGTGAAAAGAACATACATGCAATGACACCGGTGGATCCATGTGTGGTCTCTAAAGAGAGCACACATTTCAATGACTCTGGTTGTTGTTAGTAAAAAGATCACACATGTAATGACACTGGTGGATCCATGTCTGGTCTCTAAAGAGAACACACATGCAATGACACTGGTTGTTGTTAGTAAAAAGAACACACATGCAATGACACTGGTGGATCCATGTGTGGATTGTGAAGAGAACACACATGCAATGACACTGGTGGATCCATAGGTGGTATGTCAGAAGAATAGCCATGAAATGACTCTGGTTGTTGTTAATAAAAAGAACACACATGCAATGACACTGGAGGATCCATAGGTGGATTGTGAAAAGAGCACACATGCAATGACACTGGTTGTTGTTACTAAAAAGAACACGCATGCAATGACACTGGTGGATCCATGTGTGGATTGTGAAAAGAGCACACATGTAATGACTCCAGTTGTTGTTGTTGAAAAGAACATACATGCAATGACACTGGTGGATCCATAGGTGGATTGTGAAAAGAGCACACATGCAATGACTGCAGTTGTTGTTAGTAAAAAGAACACACATGCAATGACACTAGAGGATCCATAGGTGGATTGTGAAAAGAACACAGATTTCAATGACTTTGGGTTGTTGTTATTAAAAAGAACACACATGCAATGACACTGGTGGATCCATGTGTGGATTCTGAAAAGAGCACGTATGCAATGACTCCAGTTGTTGTTGTTGAAGAACATACATGCAATGACACTGGTGGATCCATATGTGGTATGTGAAAAGAACACACATGCAATAACTCTAGTTGTTGTTAGTGAAAAGAACACACATGCAATGACACTGGTGGATCCATAGGTGGTATGTGAAAAGAACACACATGCAATGACACTGGTGGATCCATAGGTGGTATGTGAAAAGAACACACATTTCAATGACTCTGGTTGTTGTTACTAAAAATAACACACATGCAATGACACTGGTGGATCCATGGGTGGATTGTGAAGAGAACACACATGCAATGACACTGGTGGATCCATAGGTGGTATGTGAGAAGAACAACCATGAAATGACTCTGGTTGTTGTTAGTAAAAAGAACACACATGCAATGACACTGGTGGATCCATAGGTGGATTGTGAAAAGAGCACACATGCAATGACTCCACCTTTGTACACACACATGCGCGACACTGGTTGTTGTTACTAAAACAAACACACATGCAATGACACTGGTGGATCCATGTGTGGATTGTTAAAAGAGCACACATGCAATGACTCCAGTTGTTGTTGTTGAAAAGAACATACATGCAATAACACTAGTGGATCCATATGTGGTATGTGAAAAGAACACACATGCAATGACTCTGGTTGTTGTTAGTGAAAAGAACACACATGCAATGACACTAGTGGATCCATAGGTGGTATGTGAAAAGAACACACATTTCAATGACTCTGGTTGTTGCTACTAAAAAGAACACACCTACAATGACACTGGTGGATCCATGGGTGGATTGTGAAAAGAACACACATGCAATGACACCGGTGGATCCATAGGTGGTACATGAGAAGAACACACATTTCAATGACTCTGGTTGTTGTTACTAAAAAGAACACACATGCAATGACAATGGTGGATCCATGCGTGGTCTATGTAGAGAACACACATTTCAATGACACTGGTGGATCCATATGTGTTATGTGAAAAGAACACAAATGCAATGACACTGGTTGTTGTTAGTGAAAAGAACACACATGCAATGACACTGGTGGATCCATAGGTGGTATGTGAACAGAACACACATTTCAATGACTCTGGTTGTTGTTACTAAAAAGAACACACTTGCAATGACACTGGTGGATCCATGGGTGGATTGTGAAAAGAGCACACATGCAATGACACCGGTGGATCCATATGTGGTATGTGAAAAGTACACACATGCAATGAATCCAGTTGCTGTTAGTGAAAAGAACATACATGCAATGACACCGGTGGATCCATGTGTGGTCTCTGAAGAGAGCACACATTTTAATGACTCTGGTTGTTGTTAGTAAAAAGAACACACATGCAATGACACTAGTGGATCCATGTCTGGTCACTGAAGAGAACACACATGCAATGACACTGGTTGTTGTTAGTAAAAAGAACACACATGCAATGACACTGGTGGATCCATGTGTGGATTGTGAAGAGAACACACATGCAATGACACTGGTGGATCCATAGGTGGTATGTCAGAAGAACAGGCATGAAAGTACTCTGGTTGTTGTTAGTAAAAAGAACACACATGCAATGACACTGGAGGATCCATAGGTGGATTGTGAAAAGAGCACACATGCAATGACTGCAGTTGTTGTTAGTGAAAAGAACACACATGCAATGACACTAGTGGATCCATGGGTGGATTGTGAAAAGAACACACATGCAATGACTCCAGTTGTTGTTACTAAAAAGAACACACATGCAATAACACTGGTGGATCCATAGGTGGTATGTGAGAAGAACATCCATGAAATGACTCTGGTTGTTGTTAGTAAAAAGAACACACATGCAATGTCTCCAATTGTTGTTAGGTAAAAGAACACACATTTGCAATGACTCCAGTTGTTGTTATTGAGAAGAACATACATGCAATGACACTGGTGGATCCATGTGTGGTTTCTGAAGAGAGCACACATTTCAATGACTCTGGTTGTTGTTAGTAAAAAGAACACACATGCAATGACACTGGTGGATCCATAGGTGGTCTCTAAAGAGAGCACACATGGAATGACTCCAGTTGTTGTTAGTGAAAAGAACACACCTGCAATGACTGGTTGTTGTTAGTAAAAATAACACACATGCAATGACACTAGTGGATCCATAGGTGGATTGTGAAAAGAGCACACATGCAATGACTCCAGTTGTTGTTAGTGAAAAGAACACACCTGCAATGGCACTGGTGGATCCATAGGTGGATTGTGAAAAGAGCACACATGCAATGACATTGGTGGATCCATATGTGGTATGTGAAAAGAACACACATGCAATGACTCTGGTTGTTGTTAGTAAAAAGAACACACATGCAATGACACTGGTGGATCCATAGGTGGATTGTGAAAAGAGAACACATGCAATGACATTTGAATGGTACCGGTGGATCCATAGGCGGATTGTGAAAAGAGATTTTCTCTCTCTCTCTGTCACAAATCTCACAAAAGCCCAAACGTGTGGAGATCCCAAACATGTGCTCACTCTGGGTGCTATGCCCTGATTGGCTGACACAGATGTCATGCGGATCGTCTCCACCAATCGTTGATCCCATGTGATCCAACGGGCAGGATAACCCCTCCCTTCTCTAGTTTTTATGCATGGTCAACTCGTGCCCCCTCTCTATCCATGCCACCGATACTTTACCCCCATAAACAAGTGAAAATCCATCTATTTAACTAAAATAAATGATCATATTTCAAAGAAGCCATTGTCTTCGTCTTCCGGTTTGTCCTCGTCTTCGTCAACGCCATGGTCCCTGCCATCGCCGCAGTCGGTGCCCTCCTCTGACGACTCGACACCGCCCTCTTCCTCGAATAAGCGCGCTATCTCCTCGTCGGAGTCCTCCTCCTCCTCCTCTTCGTAGTCCCACGGGTCGACGTCACTCTCCTCCGCTTCTGCCTCCAACTGATCGATGAACGGCTCCTCATTGGCCGAGTCGGACTCGTCCAAATAGCTATCTCCTCTCTTCTTCCTGGTCTTCTTCTCGTTCCTCTTCTTGTCCATTTTGGGTGCAAATACACGCCCGCCTGGCTGCTACTTTGCGCTCGTCTGACGCTGCAGGTACCCCACGCTCCTCCTGTGCGGCCGGTACGAGCTTCGATGTCGTGGTGTCCTCGAGTGCCGATGTCGATGGATCCTGGCGCGGTCGGACACGACGTGCTGCCTCAGCAGGCGACTCGCGAGCGCGGACGATGCAGCGAAGAGCTGGGGACGCAGGACGGTCAGTGGACGGCTTGGACCTGCCATTGCCACGGCTAGGGGGCATCGTGCTCGAGGTAGTTGCTCCGAATGGTCGATGGCGGGTACACAGAGTAGGGTTCCGATCTGATCAAGGACGAGCAGCGGTTTCGTGCTTCGTGTCCACGCATGCATTTGTCGATTATAAAAAAAAGTAATATCTCGCGTACTGAACATAATTTGATCACAACAAAAGTGGCACAGCGTATTCTAGAATCGTAAATATCCCGTGTGTGCCTGTCACGTGGAGTTCGACAGAGTTGGACGTGCCGACGTGATCGTGCAGCAGTTGCGCACGTCATTGCCCCATCAACACATGACGCACGCACGCGGGATGTGCACGCCGATTCCCGTGACGACCACCCGGCTCGCACTAACCTTATTATATACTAGATTTTGGGCGGCGCTGAAGACCATTGAAGTGTCCATCGCAATAAATACAAGTCTCATCGATTCCCTACCCTGCCTCCCTGGCTTCTTTCAGAAGGTAGACCGTACACGGTGGTCTTGTATAATAGTACTAGTACTACTGGACCACGGCCTGTACTCTTTGACTCTTCTCCCACACTAATCACTATCTCCTTCCTCCTACCGCCGCCACACTCACCCTGCAAGCCATGGCTCCACTGAGGAGGGGGAGAGGCCGGTCGATGATCCTCGCGGAGAAAAGGGAGAGAAATCGGCGCGAGGCACTTCTTGCTCTACCAACCGCTCAAGCCCACCCTCTCATCGAGGCCCAATCTCCCCCGACAATGGCACTGAATGTTCTAGCAGGCGAGGGCTCCTCCCGGTACGGTCTCCTTGTTCTACTTCTTCTCCATCTCCCTCTCCATCATGATCGTAATCATCTTCTTCTTGTTTTTCTTCTTCTTTTGGCTCTTCCTCTTCTACGTATTACAGGCCGGCCATGGAGCCCGAATCCACCACGACGGAGGCGTTGCAGGACCTGTTCGGCCCCGTTCCATGTCTCAGCGAGGTAGCAAATCTCCATGCTGTTATTTCTCCGAGTTATGATGTGGATTTCTTATATGTTGTCCGCCCCGCATTGGTTTTTCTTCTTCTTTTGTGAGTTGTATTAGTTTTCATGAATATGACTAGATCTCTTGGTCTTTCCTTAATGCTGCTGTTCATAGATTCACTATGGATTTTTTGTGATTAGGATTAGTTTATCATGGTCATGAATAGATCTCCAGGTCCATTTTTTAACACTACGGCCAATAGATTCAACGGGGATTTTTTTTGATCTGTATTAGTATTCACCTAGGACCTAGAGTGTAATTGTAGAATTCCTATTTCAATTAACATGAACGATGCAGCGATCGAAGGCCGAGTACCGTGAGAAGGTGGCCGCGATCAGTTCCAAGATTGCCAACCAACATGAGCTTGCACGCTCCCTCACCCAAGCTAATGAGAGCCTACACAAGCAATTATCTGTGCAGAAGGAGATCTCGCTAGATTTTGCACGTGACGTTGTTAGGCTGCAGAAAGTGCTCGACCGTAAATTGATCAGGCAAGAACAGGCCATCAAGATAATCAATGAGCTCACGGAGGAGAAGAAGAATCTCGTGGAAAGGTGCATTCTCCTGCAGGACGAAGTCAGCGAGGCACTCAGAGGACGCGTCGAGGAAACCAAGGCTACCATCCGAGCCTACCATGACAGGAACCGTTGCCTGGATGCAGTCAAGGAGATGAAGGCGGACATGAGCAGAGGGATCATCGTACTCGAGGGAGAACGAGGAGCTAAGGGCATGTCTGGAGGCGTATCGAAGCAATGCCCAAGTCTGATTCCTGTTAGCGGGGACACGAATACCAGTTCGTCCTCCTCTCCTTTTGTAATGTTTAGGGTTCAGGGAGCAATCCCATGTCTGCTTCCCATTATAGGGTGCAATAAGAATCCTAGGTCAACTCCTTATCTATCTGGACATGTGTTGGTGTTCATGTTCATGAATGGACACCATGTTCTCTTTCCATTATGTATCTGGACATGGGTTTCTGCATTATGAGTTTGCCACTCTCCCACTACTATTTGGTGATATTGGGAAAAACCCACAGCACACTAAACTGCTGATAAATCTTATTTGTCTTCGAAATTGTAATTATGACAGTGCCACTAGTCGATTCATAAAATGTTGATTAGTCCTAGATTGCTTCTTCCTTGAAATTATGACAGTGCCACTAGTCGATTCAGTTAATTATGGAAACTAACCAGCTTGTCCTGGTGAACTGAACAAACCATACTATGTATTTTTGTTGCAGGGAAAGAGGCGAAAGATCGACCGGGACCTGGCGACCTGGCTAAATGACAAGATAGCAATCCAAAGGGAGAAGCAGAATTTAAATCGGCCTTTGACCAATCGCGCTGAAGTTGCGGTCCTTTCTGACAAGTGCCAGAAACTGAAGGAGTTAAACGCCGAATGGGCGAAGCTACACATTGAAGGTCGCGCCTCGGCTAGGAAGCAGACGGAGATCATGAAAGGGATCTTGAAGGAAAATCGTATGGCTACGGACAAAATTCTCCAATCCGTGACGGAGCGCTGGAACCTATAGCCGAAGCATGACATAGTACTGAAGGAGCTGGCCAATCTTACGGAGGAAAACAGGCAGCTCTGGGCCAGGCTCGCTTGAACATAACATATGTCTATTTAGTACTGAACTGCCTGGTTTATCCTCTATAGTGGTGATTTTGTAAGCGTGAACTTAACTCTATGCACGATATGTGTGTTCGTCTGAAATTAGTTTGCTCGAGGATTGGGTTTGGCTTAGTTCGGAAAGCGCAACTGCAAGTCTTACAATTAACTAGTTTCAGGCATTGGTACAACATAAATTATTCATCTCGAATTTCCTGTATCCTCTATAGTCTGTCCTTGTTCACCCTTGCGCGCCTTCTTCAGTTCCTTCAACAGATCCGCAATGCAGTACTCTAGCTTCTTCTTGTCTTCCCTGAGCTGATCCCTCTCCTTTTCTGCATTATGAATTAGTAACCTGTGACTATCCTGAAGCTTCTTTGCAGTTCCAACAACCAAGCTCCCATCGATTCCGTCAGTTAGCCCTGACTGCAAATTCTCGATTTCTTGTTCCAGCTCCTTATTTCGTACCGATAGCTTGTATTTTTTTTCAGCTGCATCACTTACATAAGTAAATCTCCCTGACCTTTCCAACTCATACATCTCCCATAACTGTGCCAAACATTTCTTAAGTGCATCTGGACACTCAAGATCCACCCACTCTACTGCTTTACACACCGGGCCAACCTAAAAACACACACACTATAGTGTTATGAACATGCACGATACATTTTACTTCATGTCACAGTTGCACATAATGTAAACAAACCTGATTTGTACAGCCCAAAAACCTTCTCCCGGTGTTACTGCCTTCGAATGCAACATATCTCCTCAGTTTTAGCTCATGGTCACATGGCACTTCTCCATCGAGATCTAGGCCCTCCCATTCGGAGTCGTAGATCGTCCTTGGTACCTATAGGTAAACGCAAAGCTGAAATCGAACACGATTGCATGCACATATGGAGCTCAGATCAAGAGATTTACCATTGCCTAACCCTAGCCCGAGAAAATAGAGGAACTCACATCGTGGAAGGAATACTCGATGTCGGAGAGAAGGCTGTTGCTGCTCGACTGGTCGTCCTCGCCGTTCAAGGACAGCATGGCGAATGCGTCGTCGCAGGCGACGGCGACGACGACGGTGTCGGCGTTAGCGAGAGAGAGAGAGAGAGAGAGAGAGAGAGAGAGAGAGAGAGAGAGAGAGAGAGAGCAGCCCTTCTACCGCTGCAACGATGACTAAATTGGCATGTTACAATAGTTTAATGGATACCATGCCCTTTCCCTGGATTACTGTCTCCTGCCTGATATGGATTCTCTTCACACATTCTCATTTCAAATATTAAACCTGCACTCCCTCCATCCCAATTTCATTGCCTAACAAAAACATACTAGTATATTACATCATCCAAAGAAACAAAATCATGTCAACTACAAGGTACTTATGCATCACTTCTTCAGTCATGGTTTCACAAAACATTACATTATAATCTCCCAACAAACATAACCACAACATGGTTTCACAAAACATCACATTACAATCTCTCAACAAACGTAATCACAGAAACAAGTATATTACATCAACTCAAGAAACAAAATCATGTCGACTACAAGGTACTTACACATCACTT
Organism: Avena insularis; assembly: GCA_023614405.1. Lineage (NCBI taxonomy): Eukaryota > Viridiplantae > Streptophyta > Magnoliopsida > Poales > Poaceae > Avena > Avena insularis. The sequence goes on from CM042694.1 coordinate 208,147,710, forward strand.
GTCCTGTCATGGTTTCGCAAAACATTACATTACAGTCTCTCAACAAACAAAATAATAGAAACAAGTACAGTACATCATCTCAAGAAACATAATCATGTCAACTACAATGTATTTATGCATCACTAGTCCAGTCATGGTTTCACAAAACATTACATTACAATGTCCCAACAAACATAATAATAGAAACAAGTACAGACGTCATCTTAAGAGACATAATCATGTCAACTACAATGTACTTATGTCTTATTACAACAACGATGGTTTCATGAGTGACATGTCCGAAAATCTCAATAGCTCGCGACATTATATCGCAATCTCTCAACAAACATAATCATGTAAGCATGCTCTAAATGCAACAAATCAATATTACAAATACGGGCAGGGAACCCATGTCCATATGACAAGCCCAGGGTAGCAGCTCTCATCAGATCTCATCAACGTTGACCACCTCATTCTGTTCAGCCACTACAGGAGCATCTACATCCACTATAACATGTTCAACAACATCAGAAATGGTACCAAGGAAGAACACCTTCCTGGTTCGCTTCTTTCGCCGCATAATCTGCATAAGATCTTCAGTATCCAAAACATCTATGAGTTGCTGCTTCTTATGATGCCACCACCGGATTTTTGCCATCTGCTTAGGGCCAATACTGATTTCCTTACCGATCATCTCTCTCATTTCATCAAGATTTATGTTTTTGGAATCGACAGTAATCTCCACAGTACATGACGAAACTGGCTTATTAACTCCCTCATCAAGTTTTGCCTCGTATGAATCCACCTCTATGCGTATACTGAACTTATCTAGATCAGCATCTATTGGTCCGTATTCTTTAGGAGCAGAAGCTCTGGCAGCAAGATCTCCAGCATCTGCATACATATCATCAATCTGATGGGTTCGTAGCATGGAAAACAAAAAAAATCTACCCCAAGAATGAACAAACCCAGATCTAATCTAGATAAAAGCCAAGATCTAATCTATTAGACATGTGCAACGAGATAGATCTGTACTAACCCTCGTAGAACCGAAAGCGTTACGAGATTAGATCTCGGGGTTGATGTAGTCGATCACTTGCCGATCTCAAGATCGTGTGGACGATCCTTCCGGCGCCGTTCAGCGCGCTTCATGATCGGTCACACGGCGGAGTCGGCGCACCTTCCTCTCCCGTTCAAATGAGCGGAGGTAGTAGATCTTCTCCACAGAATCCCAGCAGCACGACGGTGTGGTGGTGGTGGTGGAGTAGAGAATTCTGCAGGGCTTCGCCTAAGCCGGAGCAGAGCGAAGGAGGAGGAGAGAGGCGGCGGCTAGGGTTTGTTATGGGAGAGTGCTAGGGGGTGGCGCCCCCTCCCCTCTATTTAAAGGAGGGAGGCGCCATGGGAGGGGGAGTCCTAGTAGGACTCCCCTCCCTCCTTGGCCGGCGGATTGGGAGGGGGGAAGGAATCCTCCTCCCCCATGAATCCGTGTCTTACCCCACAAAGACTCCTTGATCCTTTCTTGGTTTTCAAGCAAACTCCAAGAAATCTTCTAGAACCTTCTAGAACATTCCGAAACCTTCTAGAATTTCCATACAAACACTCCGGAACATTTCCTCACTTAGAAAATGATCCCCAATATATGAATCTTATTCTCCGGACAATTCTGGATCTCCTCGTGATGTCCCGGATCCAATCCGAGACTCCGAACAACATTCGGTCTCCAACGCATATTCCATATCTACTTAAAACAACTTCGAACCTTAAGTGTGTCACCCTACGGTTCGTGAATATGCAGACATGATGAAGACACCTCTCCGATCAATAACCATCAGCAGGATCTGGAGATCCATAATGGCTCCCACATATTCAACGATGACTTTGTGATCGATAGAACCATTAACATACGAAACCCATTCCCTTTGTCACGCGATATTCTACTTATCCGAGGTTTGATCGTCGGTATCTCCATACCTAGTTCTACCTCGTTACTGATAAGTACTCTTTACTCGTTCCATGTTATGTCATCCATTGTGACCTAGTCACATGCTTGCAAGCTAACTAGATGACATTCCACCGAGAGGTCCCAGAGCATATCTATCCGTCATATGGATGGACAAATCCCAATCTTGGTCCATGCGCTTCAACAAATACTTTCAGAATACCCAATGACACCTTTATAACCACCCAGTTACGAAGCGGTGTTTGATGTCATCAAAGTACCCATCCGGTGATGGTGATTAACATAACCTCATGGTCGAAGGATTAGGTTACTATGCATTTGAAAGCTTACAGCAATACGAACTTAATGACTTGATATTATGCTATGCTTACTATGGGTGTGTGTCCATCACATCATTCTCCTAATGATATAACCTTATTATTAATGACATCCAATGTCCATGATCAGGAAACCATGATCATCAATTAATCAACAAGCTAGTTTAACAAGAGGCTTACTAGGGACTCTTTTATGTTTACAAAACACACAAGTATTAATGTTTCCTGTTAATACAATTATAGCATGGGATGTAAACATTTATCATAAACATAAAGATATAATAATAACCACTTTATTATTGCCTCTTGGGCATACCTCCAACAGTCTCCCACTTGCACTAGAGTCAATAATCTAGTTAATAACTTGTGCATTCAACACCTATGGCTTTCTGGTGTTGTATAGACACTATTGCTAGTGGTAAACATAATCTTCGGATCTGACACTTCCAGGTCCGTGTGTATTTGCATTTCCTTGCGTTTCTACGCATTACTCATTCTCCAATGAGATGGCATTGTATAAATTTGGTCCTTTGGTGAGACCTTTAGTTCCTTGGGATTAAATCATGTTGATACAATTGTCATACAATGTATCTTCATAGTATTATCCCGCTATGAACCACACCTAGCTTGATAACAAACTACTTGACGCAAATGCCCTCATTTGCTGCTACAATAGCAGTCATATACTTAGCCTTTTATTGTAGTATCTGTCATAATGTTTTAACTTTGGTACTCAACCAAATCCGTTATGGAACTTCCTTTCCATTACATTGTGCCACCCATAGTTTAAATTGAGATAAACTTAATTTGTGACAAAACTAGTATCAACGCAACAATTTACAATGAACTATTTGTCACCACTATATAAATAATATATTCTTAGTTCTTCCAAAGATCATAGGAATATCCCTACTATTGTCCAATGATCATCTTATGGGTCATTCTGGTATATGATCATAACATTTAGAGCATAGGACATATCTGGATGTGTACATCTCAAAGAATGATTGATCAAAATATTCTTGTGATTTCACCAAGTGTCAAAACACTTGAATCTCGTGTCAACACACTTGAATCTTGATACAGTCCTTTCCGTGCGTCAAGAACCTTTCTTGTTGTTTCCATATTGAACTCATTCAACATCTTATCTATGTACATTTGGAAAAACCATATTAGCGCCTCAATCTATCCATATAGACATTGATGCCTAATTCTTGGGTTATGCCTAAGTCTTTCATCGAAATGAAATTCTTAACCTTTGTCAATAAAAGATACATCATTTCTAATCAACGATATGTCTTTCACATAATGTATTAGAAATATGTCTTAGCGCTCCCACTTAATTTCTTGCAAAAATGCAAGCATCTTCATCGTCTCTGATGAAATTAAACCTTTTAACGGTTTTATCACGGTGAAGATTCCAACTCCGCGATGCTCACTTCAACCATTGAAGCTTTGCATACTCTTTTAGCATCCTTTGAATTAACAAAACCCTTTGGATCGTGTCATGGACACATCCTAGGTAACCATTCTATTAGAAGAACTTGTTTTGTTTGTTCAACTACCATATACCAAAATATATGTAGTGGTTGCTACATTAATCCGTCCAGACTAAATATCGCTATGAAAGATCAAATCTTATCATAGTCAATTCCTTGAACATTGTCATAAACTCTTTCCGACATGTCGACTATTTCATAGATGTGAAACATCCATGTCTATTTCTTTGTAGATCCATATACGACTGTAAGGTCTTGCACCTTTCCAGAGGGTCTTTCAAATTCAAAGCTTGATTTCTCGTGGATTTTATGGCTTCAAGCCATTTAACAAAGTCAGGGCCCATCATTGCTTCTTTGCATGTAGTCGGTTCATCATTGTCAAACAACAATGATTTAACTCTCAAATCTTGGCATTTGATTACTTACCCGACCTACTTGGTTCAATAGTAACTTAGATCTCCGTGACCACAACCTTTGAGGCACGTGAGCCATGAGCATTGTTGCTGCATGAGGGACACTTACCGACTCAAGAATATATTAGCCAAGGTTCAACGACCTTGTCAAAGTTCTATTGTCCTCCCACTTAACTTTTCACCAAAATTCCTTCTCAAGAAACTCGACATTCTAAGCGACAAACACTTTTGTCTTCGGTGTTATGGAGGAATATCCAATGGTTATTCGAAATAACCTACAAAGACATGCTCATCCGACTTTGGTTGTAAACACTTTACTTATGCCTAGCATACCAAAAATTTAAGAAAGGACAACCTGGGTTTTATCCCAAACCATGACTTATATGGTGTCATTTCAGCGGATCACGATGGAGCTCTTTTCGATGTAAGCGGTAGTCACTAAAGCTTTAATCTTTAAAATATAATGGCAGTTTTATAAATGACACCTTTGATCTTACCATGTCAAACAAGGTTTCATTACATATCTTGAACACTCCATACTCCTATGGTGTTTTGGGAAATGCAAATCTATGGAACGATTCCTCAAATCTTAGGTGTTTTGCTAAACTTGTAACTCAAACATCTTTCTTTATGATCCGATCATAAACTTTTTATTTTCTTGTTACAATGATTTTCCACTTCATCTTGAAAGTCTTTGAACATTTTCAAATGTTTCATACTTCTTCCTTATTGAGTAAGTATATACATATACTCACTCAAATCTTCGGAGAAAGCATATGAAGTTGAAATCCATCCACGACTCACACATAATGAACTATATACATCAATATGTACAAATTCCAATCAGTTAGTCGTCTGTTCCTCTTTTGGCCTATGAACGGAGTTTTAATTATCTCCGTGAAAGTATCTGGCGTCATTTGATCAAAATCAAAGACTCCAAAAATCCATAAACATGGAGTTTCTTCATGTATCCCTTTCAATATAATTTAAACGGTGATGTCACTTCGCAAGTGATCTTTCAATCATTTGTCTTGCGACATTTTAGCATTAGTTTTATGGTCGTTATTTCTCCAACCAGACTTGTATATCATCCATCTATTATGGAATGCGGTAATTATTTGAACAACCTTTTGTCGTCATAATACCTGATCAAAATAACAATTATTGAAACAAATCTTGAAGGCAAGCTTTGATGTTAATGAGCAACACAACAACCCTTTGTTTGTTTTCGATGAACATCATCACATATTCTCTTGCTAGTTACTTAGGCCATTGCAGTTCATGAATTCTATTGTCCTGTATGACACTTCATACCAACCAATTCGGTATCCAATACCGCAGAACCACATTGTTTAACAACCAAGGAATACAGCCATAACATGTATCTTCTATATACCTAAGTTGGATATCTCCAATCTTTTCTTTTCTGCCAAATATTTTATAGATTCTCTTTCAACAATTCCTTTTCTTTTAAAAGAATCTATCAACATCAATAGTGGTGTCATTCACATGAAACATAGTACAAAGTGTGTATAGTCAAATACTAATACCTTTGGACTTGCACTTTGAAGTGGATCACCTTCATCAAATGTTTGGCATTCTTTCAAAATTCCATTCTTTAGTAATCTTTTAGTGTAGTAAACATTTTACTTACATCTTCTATTCATCCTTATCATGACAACTTTCATGATCAAGCTGCTATAGCTTATAAAGGTGAATTAAGTAGTATAATGTTTCTTTTCCAAAACCTTTTGGAGGATTAGGACTTACTACCGCTCCAACCTTCACAAATTCTCATCAAATATGAGGACATATACTCTATCATGTTGTAACCAACACATTGTTTTAGATATCGCAATACCTTTCACATATGATGGTTTCAAACATTGCTTTCATCTCTTAGATAAACTTGATATTAAAACAATCTTTTGAGTATCAAGAATCATGGAGGCAAACATGATACATTAGATACTAACCGGAATTGTTACTCTTGATTTAATACTGTTTATTAAACTTCACGAGTAAACGGAGTTTGCTGAAAGTTTGCAATATGACTTTTAAACTTTAGATTGACACTCAAACAATACGATACCAGTTCGTAAAGCAAATATCCGTAATTTCTATAGTTCTACTATCTCAACTATAACTAAGCGTAAGGTGGTGAACGGATGCCAATGACTACAACAAACTATGCAAATTCACTTTGATTGTGTTTATGATAAATTGAGTTTGACTAATCCAAATTACAAATAAACTCCCACTAAAAACAACATCCCTCAAGTTGTTTAGTGATTACCGAACCAAATCCACTACACCAAGTCCGATCATCACGTGAGATGATGTAGCTTCAAAGGCGAACAATCAACATGTTCATCATATCATCCATATGACTCATGCTTTACCTTTCGGTATTCCGTGTTCCAAGACCATGTCTGTACATGCTAGGCTCGTCAAGGTTAACCTTAGTATCCGCATGTGCAAATCTGGCTTGCACCCGTTGTATGCACACGTAGAATCTATCACACCCGATCATCACGAGATGCTTCGAAATGACGAGTCTTAGCAACGGTGCCTACTAAGGACGAACACTTTATTACTTGATATTTAGTGAGAGGGATCATCTTATAATGCTACCGTCACGATCTAAGCAATACAAGATGCATAAAGGATTAACATCACAGGCAATTCATAATTAGTGTGATATGATATGGCCCTTTCTTCTTATGCCTTTGATCTCCATCTCCAAAGCACGGACATGATCTCCATCATCACCAAAGATTAAGGCCAAGGTCAAGGCGCCGCTTCATGGTTGTCCATCATCACTAACAACTATTACAACTACTTGGAATAAAGCTATTACAAGATGAATAGACACGCAGGTCTTAACAGAATTAAAGACAACCATTAGGCTCCTGCCGGTTGCCATATTACAACAAGAATCATTGCATACATCAAATATAATCACAATCACATGATGGCCATATCACATCACAAAACCCCTGCAAAAACAAGTTAGACGCCTCTAATTTTCTTTGCATGTTTTATGTGGTTTGGGGCTTTCGAATAAGAACGGATCTTACCTACAAAACTGAACCACAACATTGATACAAGTGCTATCAAGTGCAAAGTGTAGATTGGATCTATACTATGATGGGAGAGACAGACACCCGCAAAGCCACTTATGCAATACGAGTTGCACGTCATCTGTGGAGCAAATCTCATGTGCGATGACATGTAAGGTTAGCCCGGGCCGCTTCATCCCACCATACCGCAAGATGCAAAGTACACAACGCAAAAGAAGGCACGAGCACCAACGCCCACAAAACCATTGTGTTCTACTCGTGCAACAAATCTACGCATAGACACGGCTCTGATACCACTGATGGGTTCGTAGCATGGAAAACAAAAAAATTCTACCGCAAGAACGAACAAAACCCAGATCTAATCTAGATAAAAGCCAAGATCTAATCTATTAGACATGTGCAACGATATAGATCTGTACTAACCCTCGTAGAACCGAAAGCATTACGAGATTAGATCTCAGGGTTGATGTAGTCGATCACTTGCCGATCTCAAGATCGTGTGGACGATCCTTCCGGCGCCGCGTTCCGGCAGCGCTTCCGCAGTCGGTCACACGTGCGGAGTCGAAGCAGACCTTCCTCTCCCCGTTCCAGCGAGCAGCGGAGGTAGTAGATCTTCTCCACGGAATCCCAGCAGCACGACGGTGTGGTGGTGGTGGTGGAGTAGAGAATTCTGCAGGGCTTCGCCTAAGCCAGAGCAGAGCGAAGGAGGAGGAGAGAGGCGGCGGCTAGGGTTTGTTATGGGAGAGTGCTAGGGGTGGCGCCCCCTCCCCTCTATTTAAAGGAGGGAGGCGCCATGGGAGGGGGAGTCCTAGTAGGACTCCCCTCCCTCCTTGGCCGGCGGATTGGGAGGGGGGAAGGAATCCTCCTCCCCCACGAATCCGTGTCTTGCCCCACAAAGACTCCTTGATCCTTTCTTGGTTTTCAAGCAAACTCCAAGAAATCTTCTAGAACCTTCCAGAACATTCCGAAACCTTCTAGAATCTCCATACAAACACTCCGGAACATTTCCTAACTTAGAAAATGATCCCCAATATATGAATCTTATTCTCCGGACAATTCCGGATCTCCTCGTGATGTCCCGGATCCAATCCGAGACTCCGAACAACATTCGGTCTCCAACGCATATTCCATATCTACTTAAAATAACTTCGAATCTTAAGTGTGTCACCCTACGGTTCGTGAATATGCAGACATGATGAAGACACCTCTCCGATCAATAACCATCAGCGGGATCTGGAGATCCATAATGGGTCCCACATATTCAACGATGACTTTGTGATCGATAGAACCATTAACATACGAAACCAATTCCCTTTGTCACGCGATATTCTACTTATCCAAGGTTTGATTGTCGGTATCTCCATACCTAGTTCTACCTCGTTACTGATAAGTACTCTTTACTCGTTCCATGTTATGTCATCCCTTGTGACCTAGTCACATGCTTGCAAGCTAACTAGATGACATTCCACCGAGAGGGCCCAGAGCATATCTATCCGTCATATGGATGGAAAAATCCCAATCTTGGTCCATGCGCTTCAACACATACTTTCAGAATACCCAATGACACCTTTATAACCATCCAGTTACGAAGCGGTGTTTGATGTCATCAAAGTACCCATCTGGTGATGGTGATTAACATAAGCTCATGGTCGAAGGATTAGGTTACTATGCATTTGAAAGCTTACAGCAATACGAACTTAATGACTTGATCTTATGCTACGCTTACTATGGGTGTGTGTCCATCACATCATTCTCCTAATGATATAACCTTATTATTAATGACATCCAATGTCCATGATCAGGAAACCATGATCATCAATTAATCAACAAGCTAGTTTAACAAGAGGCTTACTAGGGACTCTTTTATGTTTACAAAACACACAAGTATTAATGTTTCCTGTTAATACAATTATAGCATGGAATGTAAACATTTATCATAAACATAAAGATATAATAATAACCACTTTATTATTGCCTCTTGGGCATATCTCCAACACAATCATCGCTTCAACTTTCACCTACGATCAGCTGCACAACACTCCCAAACCATCTGAAGCTCATGGGAATGCTCAATTTGCTGATAGGTATCATTTATGTTGTGCCACACCCATTTTGTCCTCTGTCTAGAACCCCAGGGAATTCTAGCGGCAAGCATATCTACCAGCCAAATGCATACAACCTCTTTGCAATTCACAAGCAGATGCACATCTTGCCCGAACACAACCCTCTCGCAACCAAAGTCAAGCTTTGTAGTGTACTGCCGAACATGAACTGTGAACTCATATAGGTCCCTTGTATCAAAGTTGTGCCTAATTTGATTAAAAAGGGGGAACATTTCAGTTCATTCGATTCTATTATGCCGTAACTAATCTACTTGCAAGATAAGGCACAGATAAGAAAAATTCACCTCTCGCTCTTCTCCCGGGTTTTTTTCTTCGAGATTTGAGTGTTGCATCCGCCCACCGGAGCCGAACAATCCGTCGCCGGTCTTGCTTTTCTCTTCAACCCGCTGCTTGTAGGTACCTTGGGAGCAGAATCCTTGTTGGCCTCCTCGCTAACCGGGGCTGAAGACCTCGCCGCTGCTACGCGTTGAGCCTAGACTTGGGCCCCGACGGACCCTTTTCAGTCGGCGACGTAGCTACAACCTTCGCCTTGCAAGACATGTTGGGCCGCTGCCGCCGGATTCAGTGTCGGGGGAGGGAGAAAAAAGGTCCTCCGCCGCCGGCAGGTTTAGGGTCGAGGAAGGGAAGAAAAGTGACCGCCGCCGCCGCCGCAGCAAGATTCAGTGTCGAGAGTTAGGAAAGTACAGTAATGGATTTGCCCCTACGACACGTGCAGGGTGGCTAAGAAGAGTGACCGGCGAAGGAGGGACACAGCAGGAACTAGTGTAACGGAATATCCTGACTTAACGGGCGCGATTTGAAAATATTGGATTTGGCCATCATTCACTCGAAAGACCCCTCTCAGCAATTGGCGCCCCAACTTTTCAAATCGTGGTGATAAAAATCAACTTGGGTACCGCGTTGCCTGGCCACCCCAACTTTCGGGCCGCAAAATGATATTCTCCCAAATTTGGTGTCATTATCATTCATATCAAAAAGTTAAATCTTGCAAAACTCTTGGTGGATCTACAATATTTGACTAATTTGGTACCTTTAAATTATTTTTAAAAAGTTAAGAGCAAGCTATATCCCACACTTTGTAGTTCAAAATTAGACATACTTACTTTAAATTGTCAAAAAATCATTTTATTGCAGAGATCTACCAAATATGGACACGTTTGTAAGCAAATCTTGATTGGCGAAGATGCATCAATAGTAGATTTAGGGGTACGCCTTGGCGCACGATCCCCTTGGAATTCGCACTGATTTACATTTCATACGATGACAACAAAAGTCAAGCGGAAAAATGATAATACGTTTTTTAGTTTCTGCTGGAGTAGCTATTGCCATGGTTCCTTTATGGAGATGAAGGTACACCTGGATGTAATCTATTTATTTGTTCTTACAATGGCCTGCACGGAAGATAAACATAAAATCGACCAAAACATGAGCGCTAGATTAAATTCAAAATAGACAAATAGTTATAAGAACATTCGTGAACTGTCAAGCTTCTCACAACAGATGTCAAAATCCTTCCTCTCCAACTTATTAGAACATTCTGAGGGCCTCTTTTAGGTACATTGTAAACTGTCAAGCTTCTCAGATAAGTGTGGTACTACCTCGCCATTGGGTTAAAGCTCTCTTGTACACGAGTTTAGGTTTGTATTTATACTTGCTAGGGTGTTTTACAATTTGCCCCAAAGTTGGCATGACTACGATCATTTGCCCACATTGGCCTGACTGAGTTTTCTCCGGAGAGAGATGTCTTTCTGGATGAAGGTATGAATTGTGAGTTCATATGTGGATAACCCTGAATTCAAGTAGTGATTTTGTGTCCATCTCTATTGTCCTCGATGTCCGTGCTCCCCCGTAGTCCGTCGTTGCTCATCCACTTGCTATTAGAGGGATCTCGCCGGGGGTCGACCCACCTAACACCCAGCTCACTGACAGAGGGCTCCCGCGGGGGAAGGCATGCTCCATGGATGCCGCCGGAAATCGCGGGGATCGACCTTGACGACGGCGCCTCTCTTGTCACCCTAGATGTGCCTCCCTCCTCGAGCTCGGCCCTGACACGCCTCGCTGTGATAGATATTGTACCAAACATGAAAATCGGTTATGAACTGAGAATAAAGATACATTTGAACATGAACTAAAAGGATCTTGAAATTATCATCCAGTTTCAGTTTTCCTACTCATTTGTACTGTAACAATAACTACCTACTACTTACATTACAAAAAGAAACCACTAAATTGAAAGATTCAAGTTTAGTATGACCTTGTGATATTATTATAGATGTACAACACAGTACCATAAATTCAGTACAAACATAACTCTGAATTTCAAGGAGTATATATATCTCACTCCCACCAAAAATATTCAGAACACTTAAGAGATGAGAATCTGTTTCCTGAAGCAAAGGAAGTTGGTTGATGAATACCACCATCTTGCAAGACAGGTATACATACAGCCGCACAGGGTAAATTCAGAACTCAATATGAATTAAGAAACAGACTGCTTGTATGATTAGGTTGTTAAGAAACTGCTAGGGTGGCAAGCGGTGTCCCGCAAAAGAAGAATTAGGCAAAAGTCTGATGTAATCAATGACATAATTAAAGCTGACTTAGGCAAAGGACTAATCCCACACCCCGTCCAGCCTGCAGCCCTAGAAACAACCTCACTGCTGACTTTTCATGAATATAATTGCATATATTTTCATGGTCATGAACTTCTAATCGTGGTAAGGTGATCTCTCAATGACTATAATCTCAGTAAAATAATTGAACAAGGCAAAAATCACTTTCACTTAAATACTCCTTCAAGAACAATGAATTACAGGAAAATATGGGGTGGGGGGGGGTGCATTACGGTCTTAAAAAATCTGGTGTTCTTTAAATTACAGGAATATTTAGATTATTCACATGCTAATAGCACTAATCTGAACAAGAATTAATAACAGCAATTTCAATGGATATTAATAAATGAGAGATAATATAGGCATAAATAGAGTGATCAATGGGCATAGAAATAAATGACTACTCGTGGTCATGGATACGGTGTGTAATTTCTACAAGAATAACACTTTATCTAAGAGGAATTGGAATGCTTGATTTATAACAATTTTGCAAGGGAGTGACCTTGTACTGGACCATTCATTCTTTCTAAGCATGATGAAAACTATGGTTCTTTTCTGTTTGAGGCATATTCTAGATCTCCAGCCTGAGCCATACAGATGGTTAATTTGGTTAGATAAATACATGGCTTTAAAGAAAACACTCTATTTAACTTTAATGAAATAACTCATTTTGAACTGAAGATTACCATTGTCCACTGTAAATTCAACATGCCAGAACTGAAAAAAAGAATATGCCATGAAAAGGATAAATGAAACCTAATCCTTTGGCATATGCCTAAATAGTATGGAGGCAATATGATATCCTTTCCACAAAGAAGAAATCTGAATTAAATGTATCAACATATTCCTAAGCAAACCATGATTTATCAAGTGCAAAAGACCCCATGCCTGCTCAAAGCTAATCAGTTCATGGTTGCCAATCTAGGCTAGCTGAAATTCTAAACAAAACAAAATTATGCAAGGAAGTTAGGTAAAGAAAATCCCGGGGGAGGTGCTGCCACAACCTCTACAAAATTCCTATCCTTTCCTGACCATCTCGGTGCCATGGCCGTATCGCTGGTTATATAAATCTACCACACTTACATATAAGAAATAATTAACCAGTTGGTTAGAATAGAACATAGAGCTATATCCATATGCTCGGAGTGACAAATAACAAAGGGAGCGCAAATTTTATATTGATGACTTCTACGAATACAAATATGATGGTCAGTGTCATTTGCTATACCCAGGTCAACGACTTTACATTTGTGTTGAATAGCAGCATCAAGTATCATGGTCTGGTTAAAATCACAAATTACAGAATGCAAATAAAAATAAAGGATGCAAATGGTGTGAAACAGTAAAAATAACCTGACCATGATTCAGAAATGGTAAGCAGTGGCTAGCTATACCAACTCATCCCTAGCAGAAATTACAACAATGGTTGGTAAACAGTATGCCTGCACATGCCTGAAACTACAATAACCATTGCAGCTCAGTATCCTTTAATGGTTATGTATAATACATATCGCCAATCTGCAAGAAAAAACACTATTGTCAAAGAAACAATCAAACCAAGTGAAAAAAGAAGACCAAGCCTTTAAGAATCGGATGTAAAAAGTTGTAGTAGAGAACTAAAAGCATGACTCAGTGTGATCTGTACTTTTCATCCAACATATAAAATGGAAATTAATTGAGTACAACAAGCCAATATCCCAAAGTAAGAGGATAACTTCATATAAAAATACGTCAAAGTGTGATCGATAAAATGGTAATCATAGATCACAGGATGCAAAGTAAACAATGTCATCATTCTTCTAGACTTGAAATTTAAGCAATTATGAAGAACACAGAGTTATATTCATATACATGGATATTCTACAATCCTTCTAGGTACCATAGAATAGTAAAATAAAGAATGCCACACTGCAATGTGGCCTTAAGTTAATAAATCCTTGCAAGGAACACATAACATCATCATTACCGAGGACTAAGGCTAAGCAACCCAACTTCGCATGCAGGCACCCAAATGGCCTGTTTCCGCCACTATCCAACCTCACGTAGGCTACCAAACACGTCCTATGTGTACTTGGCTTACTGTAAATCTAGCCTTTTCTATACTTCTCGTGAAGCATTCTAGTGGCAACGGTGATGCACCACAGCGGCTGGGAGAGGGTATTTTAGAAACAAAATGCTTGTCTTATTATCATCAGCTCATCTTTTCTTGATGGTAGTATGACATTATAAGAAATAATACTAAACTTAGGCAGGAGAAAGAAATCTTTTTTTGATACACACGGTAAGATTTGTTACCTAGAGGTTATAGGATTCAACTGACTAACTACCAGCTATTTTATTTTCTTTCTACGAATATACACCACAAGCTGTTACCTAGAGGTTATAGGATTCAACTAACTAACTACCACAAGCTTCCATGCGGAGCTTGCACTGGAGGAATCAGGGTGCACCCAACAGCTTAGGTTTGAAAATATAGTCTGTACAAAACATGAAAACATGTTAGACGATCCAACCATACAGATTTACAACCATAGCATATATTGATATGCAACAAATGTCATACACAGAGATCAGGGGAACATACTATAAAAAGAAGCTATTAATAGGGCAATCCATCATATGTTGTTTAGGATCGATCGATTTGTGCCTTTTGGAAGTCTAGGTCGAGTTGGCACCCAACCAGTAAATCATCCATTCATTCGTTGAGTTCTTAGCATGTGGTTGCGGTTAACATAACATGCAAATGCGGTTAACATAACATGCAAACACACAATTCCATCCAGAATAGAGCATGTATCGGACAAAGCATATATGCCATAGTATGATTATTCCTAGTAGTTTCCAACAAATGTCTAGCCTACTTTTGATCGATTTCCTCTAAAAATCGTGCAGAAACATACAAAGCTCTCTATTTAGTCAAAGGGTTTTTGTTTAGAAAAAAGATGAATAGTTTCCTGGGTTCAGAAATCCATGCATGTTTGACCCAAACCATTAATCAAAAACCAGTACCAAACATAGATATTTACATGGTAATAGATCAAAAATATAGGAAACTAAAACTAGAGAAGAATATTTATCTCCTTAGAGCATAGCCTAAGCACATGCTCAAGCCGATCCACTAAATCAACATTTAAAAATATTTTTATCTGCTAACATAGCATGACCACATCGTAAGCAAAAATTCATGAACTAAGACATTCCACAATGTATAACGAAGGTTCACCTAAAATATTTTCATAAATAAAATCTAAATCAACAGGGCACCTGAGTCTACTTAAACTATGTTATTCAGATGAAACACTTACTGAGTTTAGCTGTACCTAAAAAAATCAGAATGCAAGTAAGTCGTTGACACCTCACCTGATCTAGCACAGCGTCACTGATATCCCCAGCAACCTTGTTTGACTCGGCCACCACTTCAAGCTCATCTGCAGCCCACTTTTGGTACAACCTGTAGTCTGATTTTGGGGTGCACCTTGATCATTAAAATCTGGAAGACGAATCTCGGTCTTTAGTGTCACTGGAAGGGTATTTATTTGAACCACCAAAATACGAGACCACACTAAAAAATGATAGCAAATGCAAGATAATAAGAAACCAAATACTAAAATATGGTATCAACAAATAGTGTTTGCTTGATTCTTCAAACGAAATAACAACAAGAAAGATGGCCTGGTTTGTACCGCATCATAGAGAAGTATTAGTTCATGAAGTTGATTAAGAAGCATGGTTCTTATGAATATATGATATGACGGTGTATCATGGCGATACATTATCACTAATGCTTATGCATAGGATATAACATGCATTAGTTTGATAGTCTCATCATTACTTAATTTTTTAGATTGCTCGACATACTTGGAAATAAAAGAAAATCTAACACCATCCTAACACCACAACACAAAACTTATTAGACCCAGCGATCAGGGTAACACCTAATCACCACATCTAAAATATATTTGCAAACACAAAAGCAAATGGGGTCGCATTAGAAATTGTATCACCAGGAGAGCACTTGAACTGCATTTGAACAGAGCATCATAGCGAGCGAAACATGTGACATCTCTCCGTGTGACATCATGGGAGGAGGTCAAGAGAAGGATGGAGACCCGAGCGAGAAGTTTCTGATGCCGGATGCCACAACACCGAGGCACCAATCATAAACTAATCTTAATTATCAGAACTGAAATTGACCAGTCAGGGAAATATTCTTTCCAGTGAGACAAATATATCGGAAATTTTTATTGTGAGTATAGTATTTTTTTCGGATGGTGGCTTGAAGGGATTGGCATTTTATTTTCTTCCCATCTTTATTCAACACCCTTCTGTATTTGCATGAGGATTTCTCTATTTTCATTAGAAACTATAACAGATACAAAATTGTAGTAGAAGACACAAATGCAAAGGTTCATAGTAGATAAAATAGTGTTGGCTTGACCACTCGACTGCCTCACTGAAAATACATCCAAATGATATGATAAATGAGTGTATACCACTCACTGACATAATTTAAATAGGACTACAGTTAAGATGGACATATTCAGTACCTAAATGTTCAGACCTAAAATAGGACAGTGCTAAGGTACATTGTTCAATGCACAATTACACTGTAGTTGGCTAATTGATAACGGCCTAGACCACTCTTTCACTAATATCAAGACAAATGTAGGCAGAGAAAATAGATCATAGGGGGGATTTTCTTGCCTAAAGCATTTGTAAAAAATGCCAATAGGAAGAAATTATCATATTATAAACACCAATACAAATACAAAACACATGCGATACTGAATCGGGAACTCACTCGTAGCTAACCGAAAGCACTAGCAGATATAGGCACTACGCTGAACAGTTATAAATATAGAAAAGCCAACATTTTGAAATAGGCACGACATTGAACAGTTAAAACTTTAGAATAGATAACCTTATGAAATCAAAGATGTGGTTGAATTGATATTTTTTATGTTGTCCTCTCCTTTACTCTCATTTCCTCTCCTTGCTTATATATTATGTACCTACACTGGTACCCACGGTAATTAGCTCAAGTAAACATATGTTCTATTTGAGATTAAAAAAAGAACATAATATATGTTGTATTGATTGTACAATACCAAAAAAAATATTAAATTTGATACATTAGCAACCAAGATGGGATACAACCAAGGATGAGCATGCCAACATGTATGTAGTGGTGTGCAAAAGAAACCAATGGATAATCAAGCCAGCTCCTAGAATGCTTGCAATCTGATCACCAAGGGCTTCCAGTCCTCGCCGGTGCCGACTACTGCTGTCTCCCAGACTGCCTGCAGGGGTGTGGCATGCCACTATGGTACTCACCCCTGGCCTAGGATATCGACCTCACCACTACTAGATGTGTTCATGTTGTCTGTGAAGCGCTTGCGTAGAGGCTCGGGACTACACGCACCATGGTTCTTGGTCCGAGAAACCTAATCCTTTGGCATATGCCTAAATAGTATGGAGGCAATATGATATCCTTTCCACAAATAAGAAATCTGAATTAAATGTATCAACATATTCCTAGGCAAACCATGATTTATCAAGTGCAAAAGACCCCATGCCTGCTCAAAGCTAATCAGTTCATGGTTGCCAATCTAGGCTAGCTGAAATTCTAAACAAAACAAAATTATGCAGGGAAGTTAGGTAAAGAAAATCCCGGGGGAGGTGCAGCCACAACCTCTACAAAATTCCTACCCTTTCCCTGACCATCTCGGTGCCATGGCCGTATCGCTGGTTATATAAATCTACCACACTTACATGTAAGAAATAATTAACCAGTTGGTTAGCATAGAACATAGAGCTATATCCATATGCTCGGAGTGACAAATAACAAAGGGAGCGCAAATTTTATATTGATGACTTCTACAAATACAAATATCATGGTCAGTGTCATTTCCTATACCCAGGTCAACGACTTTACATTTGTGTTGAATAGCAGCATCAAGTATCATGTTCTAGTTAGAATCACAAATTACAGAATGCAAATAAAAATAAATGATGCAAATGGTGTGAAACAGTAAAAATAACCTGACCATGATTCAGAAATGGTAAGCAGTGGCTAGCTATACCAACTCATCCCTAGCAGAAATTACAACAATGGTTGGTAAACAGTATGCCTGCACATGCCTGAAACTACAATAACCATTGCAGCTCAGTATCCTTTAATGCTTATGTATAATACATATCGCCAATCTGCAAGAAAAAACACTATTGTCAAAGAAACAATGAAACCAAGTGAAAAAAGAAGACCAAGCCTTTAAGAATCGGATGTAAAAAGTTGTAGTAGAGAACTAAAAGCATGACTTAGTGTGATCTGTACTTTTCATCCAACATATAAAATGGAAATTAATTAAGTACAACAAGCCAATATCCTCAAGTAAGAGGATAACTTTATATAAAAATACGTCAAAGTGTGATCGATAAAATGGTAATCATAAATCACAGGATGCAAAGTAAACAATGTCATCATTCTTATAGACTTGAAATTTAAGCAATTATGAATAACACAGAGTTATATTCATATACATGGATATTCTATAATCCTTCTAAGTACCATAGAATAGTAAAATAAAGAATGCCACACTGCAATGTGGCCTTAAGTTAATAAATCCTTGCAAGGAACACATAACATCATCATTACCAAGGACTAAGGCTAAGCAACCCAACTTCGCATGCGGGCACCCAAATGGCCTGTTTCCGCCTCTATCCGACCTCACGTAGGCTACCAAACACGTCCTATGTGTACTTACATCAGAATCTTTTTCTATACTTCTCGTGAAGCATTCTAGTGGCAACGGTGATGCACCACAGCGGCTGGGAGAGGGTATTTTAGAAACAAAATGCTTGTCTTATTATCATCAGCTCATCTTTTCTTGATGGTAGTATGACATTATAAGAAATAATACTGAACTTAGGCAGGAGAAAGAAATCATTTTTTTGATACACACGGTAAGATTTGTTACCTAGAGGTTATAGGATTCAACTGACTAACTACCAGCTATTTTATTTTCTTTCTACGAATATACACCACAAGCTGTTACCTAGAGGTTATAGGATTCAACTAACTAACTACCACAAGCTTCCGTGCGGAGCTTGCACTGGAGGAATCAGGGTGCACCCAATAGCTTAGGTTTGAAAAATAGTCTGTACAAAACATGAAAACGTGTTAGACGATCCAACCATACAGATTTACAACCATAGCATATATTGATCTGCAACAAATGTCATACACAGAGATCAGAGGAACATACTATAAAAAGAAGCTATGAATAGGGCAATCCATCATATGTTGTTTAGGATCGATCGATTTGTGCCTTTTGGAAGTCTAGGTCGAGTTGGCACCCAACCAGTAAATCATCCATTCAATTGTTGAGTTCTTAGCATGTGGTTGCGGTTAAAATAACATGCAAATGCGGTTAACATAACATGCAAACACACAATTCCATCCAGAATAGAGCATGTATCGGAAAAAGCATATATGCCATAGTATGATTATTCCTAGTAGTTTCCAACAAATGTCTAGCCTACATTTTATCTATTTCCTCTGAAAATCGTGTAGAAACATACAAATCTCTCTATTTAGTCAAAGGGTTTTGGTTTAGATAAAAGATGAATAGTTTCCTGGGTTCAGAAATCCATGCATGTTTGACCCAAACCATTAATCTAAAACCAGTACCAAACATAGATATTTACATGGTAATAGATCAAAAATATAGGAAACTAAAACTAGAGAAGAATATTTATCTCCTTAGAGCATAGCCTAAGCACATGCTCAAGCCGATCCACTAAATCAACATTTAAAAATATTTTTATCTGCTAACAGCATAGCATGACCACATCGTAAGCAAAAATTCATGTGCCAACACTAGTGGAAATGAGGTCTTTTGTTGATCCCGAAAAGGGGCTTTAACACCGGTTCTTCTACGAACCGGTGTTAAAGGGGGGGCCGTACCAGCGTGGCCCCTGCGGCAAAAAAGGAGCCCCCCCTTTAACACCGGTGGCATGAACCGGTGTTAAAGCTGCACTATATTGAAGACACTAGCAGCCCACACACACCCCACTCTTCCATTCTTTCACATTTTGGAGCCTAGCAAGAGGGTGTGAAGAGTGCTAGTTTGTGTTTTTTTCATATGCACTAGAGGTGTTCGGTGAAATGCCCGAGAGCTCAAAATAAGCTTTCTTGTTGCTCTTTCCGTCTCGGTCGAGGTCGGCAACTATAGTTTCATGTGTCATTGATGTACTATATATATAAATGGTCATCTCCCTATTATTTTTTGATATATACTACATATTAATGCAGATGAATCGGCAATGGATGTACGGTGACCGCCGCACTTCCGAGTACATTCCGGGCCTCCCAAATTTCATCGTTGTGGCTAATGCAAACCGTGGTCACAATGGTTTTATGTGTTGTCCGTGTGTTCACCGTCGTAACAAGAAAGACTACTCAAATACTAGAACCATTCACGCCCACCTGCTTGATCCGGTTTCATGCCCAGCTATAATTGTTGGACCAAGCACGGAGAAAAAGGGGTTGTGATGGAAGACAACGAAGAAGAGGATGATGAAAACTATCATAATATGTATCCTGAATATGATGATAATGCAACGGAGGTAGATAATGAAGATCAAGAGGAGCGGATGGGCCCGCTGATGACGATCTTGGTCGGGCCATTATTGATGCAAAGGAAGAATGTGAAACTGAAAGGAGAAGGAGAAGTGGAGCAGATGTTAAAGGATCACAAAACATTGTTGTATCCAACTTATGAAGATGGCCACAAAAGCTAGGTGCCACCTGGATTTGCTGCAATGGAAGGCAGAGAATGGTGTGGTGACGCATTTTCAAAGTTGTTGGTAAAATGAAGAATCTTCTTCCAAGAAATAATGAGTTGCCCGTACATACCAAGCAAAGAAGGTTGTACGCCCTCTAGGATTAGACGTAGAGAAGATATAATCGCATCCTCATCGCGGTGAAGTACGAGAATTTGGATGCATGCGGTATGCACCGTGCAGTATAAGATAAGATCGATTAGACGATCCTGGCGATGTTGAGGGCGAGGCCCCTAGGAAGAAGGTTCCGCCAAGGTTATGTGGTATGCTCCTATAATACCATGGTTAAAACGTCTCTTGAAATAAAGAGCATGCCAAGTTGTTGCGATGGCACATGGAAGACCGTAAGAAAGACGCGATGTTGAGACACCACTTGATGGGTCACAGTGGAGAAAAGTCGAGCGAGAGTACCCGGACTTCGACGCGTGACGCAAGGAACTTAAGGTTTGGTCTAAGTACGGATGGCATGAATCCTTTTGGTGAGCAGAGCTGCTCCATAGCACCTGCTGTGACCCTATGTATCTATAACCTTCCTCCTTGGTTGTGTATGAAGAGGAAGTTCATTATGATGCCAGTGCTCATCCAAGGCCCGAGGCAACCGTCAACGACATTGATGTGTACCTAAGGCCATTAGTTGAAGAACTTTTACAGCTGTGGGCCAAACCAGGTGTACGATGTGGGATGAGCACAAAGGAGAGCCATTTGACCTACGAGCATTGCTTTTCGTAACCATCAATGATTGGCCTGCTCTTAGTAACATTTCAGGCGGACAAACAAGGGATACAATGTATGCACACACTGTTTAGATGATACTGAAAGTGTATATTTGGATAAATGTAAGAAGGTTGTGTACCTAGGGTATCGCGATTTCTTCCGAACTCGCATCCAAGAAGAAAGAAAGGCAAGCATTTCAAACGTCTGGCGTGAACCGGAGGAAGCCTGTCCTCCGTCGGTGAGGAGGTATTTGGTATGGTCAAGGACCTCAAGTAATCTTTGGAAAAGGTCTGGCGTCTATCTTCCGAATGACGATGCTGGACACGCCCATGTGGAAGAAGCAATCTATATTTTGGGACCTACCCTATTGGAAAGTCTTAGAGGTCCGCTCTTCAATCGACGTGATGCACGTGACGAAGAATGTTTGCGTGAACCTGCTAGGCTTTCTAGGAGTGTATGGGAAGACAAAAGATACATCGGAAGCACGACAGGACCAGCAACGTCTGAAGGCCTGAAGAGCCTATGCATCCACGAGAACGAGAAGGGTAAACGATGCCACTTAACTCCTGCCATTACGCTCTTACCAAAGCAGAAGGAAATCTTTTTTGAATGTCTGAGTAGTATCAAGGTCCCGTCTGGCTTCTCGTCGAATATAAAGGGAATAATAAATATGGCAGAGAAAAAATTCCAAAACCTGAAGTCTCATGACTGCCACGTGATTATGACACAATTGCTTCCGATTGCATTGAGGGGGCTTCTACCTGAAAATGTTCGAGTACCCATTGTGAAGCTATGTGCATTCCTCAATGCAATATCTCAGAAGGTAATCGATCCAGAAAGCCTACCAGGGTTACAAACAGATGTGGCCCAATGTCTTGTTAGCTTTGAGTTGGTGTTCCCACCATCCTTCTTCAATATTATGACGCATCTCCTGGTTCACCTAGTAGAAGAGATTGCCATTCTCGGTCCTGTATTTCTACACAATATGTTCCCTTTGAGAGGTACATGGGAGTCTTAAAGAAATATGTTCATAACCGTGCTAGGCCAGAAGGAAGCATCTCCAAGGGCTATGTAATGAGAGGAGGTCATTGAGTTCGTGTTGATTTTATTCCTGACCTTAAGGCGATTGGTGTTCCAGAATCACGACATGAGGGGAGACTACGTGAAAAGGCACCCTAGGATGTAAAGCAATGATATGTAGGGACGCATTCTCTCAATCAAGCACACTACACGGTTTTACAAAGATCTATCTTGGTTGCCCGTATATCAATGAACACAAGAATTTAATACGCCTCAAACACCCGGCGGTCGATGAATGGATTATAAGTGAACACATGGCGAAGTTTTGGCTGGCTGCAAAGACTTCTCACTTAATAACACCACTGTTGGGGATCAGCTGTACTTGTTGGCCAGGACACCATCTTCGACTGTATGTACTTTCCAAGGGTACGAGATAAATGGGAATACATTTTACACGATAGGCTAAGATAAAAAGAGCACCAACCAAAACAGTGGTGTCCGCTTCGATGCAGCAGAAGACAATGGGCAAAAGACCACGTATTATGGGTTCATAAAGGAGATATGGGAACTTGACTATGGACCTAATTTTAAGGTCCCCTTGTTTCGATGCAAATGGGTCAAGCTTACAGGAGGAGGGGTTGAGGTAGACAAGAAGTACGGAATGACAACGGTGGATCTCAACAATCTTATGAAGAACTTAGACGAACCATTCGTCCTAGCCAATGATGTGGCTCAGGTTTTCTATGTGAAGGACATGTCCTCCAGACCAAAAAAAAGAAAAAATATGCAAACGAATACATCATATGATGAGCCAAAGCATCACATAGTTCTTTCAGGGAAAAGAAACATCGTGGGAATCGAGGACAAGACAGACATGTCAGAAGATTATAATAAGTTTGATGAAATTCCGCCCTTCACAGTGAAAACTGACCCAAGCATTCCATTAAGTAAAGAAGATGCTCAATGGTTACGTCTGAAGCGATCATAAGGAAGGACATATGCCAAGAAGTTCATGCTCATATTATGTAACTCTAGTTCATGTTTTTAATGGCCGCACGAAATAATGTCGACGCTCACCCCTATTATTAGTAGTGACTCGTGTTTTGTCCCGGTTGGTGTCTCCAACCGGGACTAAAGGTTCATCCAGCCATTTTTTCCCGCCATTTTTCTTCCCGCCAGTTCTTCTTCCCGCCATTTTTCTTCCCGCCATTTTTCTTCCCGCCATTTTTCTTCCCGCCAGTTCTTCCCTCCAGTTCTTCCCGCTAGTTCACTATATATATATATATATGTAGGGGGTTGGCCTCCATTGTCATTGCACATCTCTAGACTCATATCTGCAACCTCATCACTCTTTCCCATGGCTTCCGCCGTAGCACTAACCCCTGGAGGCGAGGCGCTTTGCGCTTGAACTACCCCTACCCCGGGCCATCGTGTCCCCGTCGGCTGGATGCTGGCGTCGAGGCGTGCAGTTCCTCCTGTCCCTCTAGGTGTGGCGCGCCGGATGGCCATCACGAACCACTACTACTTCGAGCTCACGCCGGAGCAGCGGAGGAATCCCAGATGGTATCCCGACTATTTCCCTACTTGGGAAGCCTTCTTCGTGGATCGGCATGAGAGGGCGCTCGCCAGGCACGAGGAGGACGGCCCACCTCCTCCTAACTTCAACGAGGCCGGCCATCGGCTATGGTGGCGTGGTCGGACTCTCCAGAGCGTCATGTCCTATGACACTGCCGCCGACTCTAACCCTCGTCTGCGCTACCCTCAAGTCCAGCCCACGCGCTACCCTCAAGTCCAGCCCACGCGTACTCTCCAGAGGTTCAATTACGGCGACCCCGACAACGACAGTGATGACGGCGGCGGCGAGTACGCCACAAAGGGCGAGTATTACAGTGGCAGGAGCATGACTGAATCACTCCAACATTCCGAAACAAATTCGGCCGATTGTTACTTAATCTGGCCATGTATCTTAATTTTCAGTTCTTTTATGTATCTTAATTTTCAGTTCCAGTTCGGCCGATTGTTACTTAATCTGGCCATGTATCTTAATTTTCAGTTCTTTTATGTACCAACAGGGGATCTGAAACCTTTCCGTCCACCTCTGGTGAAAAAGACAAATTCCTACCGAATCGGCAGGAAGTGGGTCAGATATGAACTACAAGTACATGATACGATGCTCATGATTTTTTACAAAAATCATTTTTAGGTTCACAATATGCTATTTTATCAAAAAACAATGCAAGTTGAACGAGGCTTGGTGAGATTCAAGTGTATACAAAAGATGCGACATTTAAAAATCCAATCAATTCAAAAATATTAATACAAAAGATGAGGCATTAAAATATGATTTGATCTAATAAAAATCATTTTTTAGATGCTTAATATTTCTTATGTTCAAAGTTTTAGGATTTAACAATTTATTTTTGTTTGAATTGAATAATCAAAATTTATATGTAAGTGTTTTAATTATTTTGAAAATTTTCATGGAAAGTAAATATAAAATGATTTACATGAATGGATAGATATTATTTTTCTGAAAATTATGATATATTATTCATATTTTTCTGAGTTGAAATAAAAAGATATGAATTTTCTAAATTCATATCATATTTTTTGAATTAAAAATGCCCCTTTAATGCATGAAATAAATGCCCCCCTTTTAACACCGGTTCCAGCCACGAACCGGTGTTAAAGCGAAACATTATTCGTTCAAGACTGCACTTTAACACCGGTTCATGGCTGGAACCGGTGTTAAAGGGGGTAATCTGCTGAACGGATCCCTTAACACCGGTTCGAGCCACGAACCAGTGTTAAAGGGGGGGTATTAATTCACCTTCCCCTCCTTTCTTCCCCCCAGAGCAGCCAGATCGATCGAACACCGCCAGCCGCGCGCAGAGAGAAGCGCCGCCGCCGCCGCCCGCGAGCGTCTCGCCACCGCCACCGCCAAGACCGCCACCGCCACCGCCACCGCGCGCGCCGCGCGCAGAGAGCAGCCGCGCCGGCGCCGCGTCCTCGCCCTCGCCGCCATCACAAGGCCAAGACCGCCATCAAGACGCTAAGACCGCCCACCGCCACGCCATCACGCGCTGCCAGAGAGTAACAGCTGGAGCCTCGCCCTCGCCGGAGCCCTCGCCGAGCGCCCGCGTTGCCTCGCCCGTGAGCGTCCTCGTCCTCGCCTCGCCGCTGCGCCCTCGCCAGAGTAGCCGTACGTCGGATTAGCTAATATATATGTAATCTTGAACTTTTGTCCGGCGCAAGCTGGACGATGGTAACACTCTCGGTCGCTTTGTATTGTGCAAGCTGTCAGACGCACGACGGCCATGCATGGTAGCAACGGTAGCAATAGTACTACTAGTCTTAGAACGAAGTCTAGCTCAATTAGATAGATGGGCACAATTAACCACGCATGCGTTAGAATAGACATGTGCGCAAACACGATTAGAGACAAACTACTCATTATTCAACAACACTCAAATAAATTTATACTATAAGACACACACACTATTTGTGATCCAGCAACAATACTATCAAGTATATGTTGGCAGGATCGGAATGGAGGGAATACTCGTGAGTATAAAACCAATTAAAAATAGTGAAGTAATCTTCATCATATCAAAAGAATAACAAGCGGAATGTAAAAGGCCAAGCAGGACATATATGGATGCACTTGTTGGCACTTGTGTAGTACTTAATTTTTTTTTGTCGCAATATGTCGATGATTATTGAAATCAACACCAACTATTAAAACCAGTTGGTGCGAATGCGTCGAAATTAAAGATGATCTTCATCCTAAGAACACACCGACGTGGTCAGTCACAAGCGATACGAAGTAGTTCCCCCATGTCGTCAGTCCAACAGGAGCAACCATTTCCCCACCAGTCTTGCTTGTCTTTTTTAATATAGTGTATCATTGCACATCTCACTAACATCGGGAAACTCGAAACTAAGATGCCATGTAATTATGGAGGGAGTAGTAGTATAGATAGGGTGTCAAGCGGGGCGGGTTCGCGGGCAACATAGTTTCATCCTGATTAGGGTTTCGACCCCTCGGAACTCGTTTAAAATGATCAAGCATCCTTAGGGTTTTAATTTCATTTGTGTATTTTTGTATGAATAATATGTATATTTGTGTATGAATCCAAGTCCACTTGAATGTTTACACTCTTACTCTAGATAATATTATTGTTTTAGAAACTATGGATCCACTTAGTAGAAACCTTGAAGAAGAAGAAATAATGGAGAACATTATTGATGAGGACACCTCACAATATCTGAACTTGGAGGGACATGATGACGACAGCTCAAGTACTAGTCATGGAGAAGATGAAGACTCCGGTGAACGCAATTTAATGGTTACAAAGTCCAGCGAGGTATATGCATTGATTAAGCCTCTGCTGACTTCCACCAACAATCTTGTTCTACATGTATTAATTAATTAACGCTTCTTTCTTCTTTTAGCCCTCTGGATCGACCAGCCAGCAACCATCTTCTTCTACGAAAAAGAGCAAGCGAGGCGCGAGCCAGCGGTTGAAAGATCATGCAAAGTTCACGATCGAAGCAGTCCGTGTTGATGGCAGGCCGATGGAGCCCAAGAAGGCCGCAGGCAAATTTGTACGTCAGGCTGGAGTTCTTGTTAGGGAACAAATCCTAATCATAATTGAAAATTGGAATAAGCCAAAGAAGGGCGACGGTATCTTTGTCGATGACAGATCCAAAGAAACGCTTTGGAATTCGTTGTTGGTAAATTTCACCCTTCCGCCAGAGGAGGATGAAAACAACCCGGTTATAAAGGAAAAGGTCAAAGAGTGGACTCTAAAGAAGATGGCTGACGCTTTCCAAGAATCGGAAGACAAAATTGAACAAATTTGTCAAAGCTGGCGAGACTCCAAATTTTGAAGACGCATATTATGCGAAGATAAGACCTCACTGGCCCGAATTTGAGACATATAAAAAAGTGCTATAGCTAAAAAGAGGTCAGAAACCAATACGCTTAATGCCCTGAAGAAGGAATATCACCAGAGGACGGGGTCAGGTGGCTACATATCTCAGAGGCCTAAGTGGGAGGAAGCTGAGAAGGCCCTGCGCGAGAGAGGGATCACACCCCAGACAGATGGGTGGGACCTACGTGCAAAGACTTGGTTATACGGAATAGGGGCAAGGTTGGACCCAGAAATAGGATTGTGTATCTTCTCAACCCTCCTTGCCAAACCCGTCACTGAACTCATCACGGCATACGAGGAAACATCCGCCAGGACCTTCCATCCCGACAGAGAGAATGACCAGCTCACACGCGCCATCGGTAAAAAAGAACACCCTGGACATGCACGAGGCACAGGGGGTATGACGTGGAAGGATGGGTTTGCCGACTGGAGCGACTCTTACAGATGGCGCGGCAGAAAAGAAAAAGAGCGTACAGAGCGGATGACACAGATAGAACATGCACTTGCGGCGCTGCAGGCGCAAGTGAATGCACAACAGAGCCATCAAGCTACCGGCCCATCTCAGCGGCACGAAGAGCCTGCATTGGAAGCTGCCCGCGGCCCAGACTCTGCGCGGAAAAGCAGTGTGGCTTCCACGGAGAACGTGCAGCCCACGCTTGAAATGACGGGTCCTCGATACCCCGTGGATGAGATCACGGAGAGCGAACACGCTGAGCTGCATGTGAGATTAATGGGCTTATCCATTAAGGTGGTACGGCTATGCCTTACCTCCTAGCTGGTGGAACTTACCACCGCCGACCGATTCCAGATGGCTATGCTATTGTCGGGGTGGATGAGGTTGTGAAGGAATATGAGGAAGCACTTGACCATGCTACGGTGAAGGGAAACTCAACTCAAATTTGCAGTGAAAACAACCATTCTTTGGAAGAAGGAACACATTGTGCTTCCAAATTGGAGGTCACTGGCACCCCGCCGCCTCCAAGCGTCGTGATCTGAGCCGCTTCAGCTATCTCTGTGGCAGCCATCTCCGGCTGGCAGCCATCTCTCGCTTGGCAGCCATCTCCGGCCCGTCGGCCATCTCCTCTGGCGACCATCTCCGCCTGTCAGCCATCTCCGGTGCTTCAGCCATCTCCTCAACAGAAGCGGAAGAGCACTGCCACGGAGCATCAGCACTGCCACAAAGAAATCCGCAGGAAACCGTACTAAAGAGTTCAAAAAACTACGTCCAGCCTTCCGCCAAGCCATTGCGGTTTACCGTGGAATCGCAGTGATGAGGAGACCAATAGGATCTCGGAAGAACAGGTCAAGAAATTCTTTGCACCTAGACGGGCGAGCCAAAGGAGAAAATAGATCCGGCGGTGGTGGAGAAGTTTTACAAAAATCTTCAAACCTGAAACCCCACTTGTGCCGGACTACGCCAGATTTTGAAGGCGGATGCAAGGCGCCATAGGGAGACTGAAAGTAGAAGTGAGGCACCCAGAAAACAGTTCCCATGCTCGGAGAGCAGAAAACCAATCATGTGCCCGCTCCAAATGTTCGACACAGACGCTCCTCCCGTAAATGATTACGAGGCGAGCTACAAAGAAAGGCCAATGAGATGGGGATGACTTATATTGCATACTTGAACGTCATGGGAGACAACTTGCCCAAATCGATGCCAACCCCATACAGCCATGGAAGTATGGGAAGAATCTCACAAGAAAGAGGAGCTCAAGACTCTACCAACAAAGATGCAAAATTGCACAAGTGGTACCTTCATTTCTGCAAGACGAGAAACTTAGAATGGATCACTAGCATATAAGAGATGAAATTTTCTTCTGCGGAGATGACGCGATCGACTACAAAATTCAAGACTTGCATTTTCTATTCAATCAGAAGGAAATCGACAAAGCTTCCATCAGCCTTTATTGTGTTTAAGTACTATTTCTAAAATTTATATCTCATCTCATTCACTTTATTAATTGCATGTATATATATGCTCACCATATATGTATATACTATTATGCAGGAAAAAGGTTATGGAATGCAGTGAAAGGAGGCCCTTTTGACATTGGGTTCGTTGACCCAAATAGAGTTCATGAAGAAGTGGTAGAAACCAAACCGGGCAAATGAAGATTACTTGCTAACGTCTTTCTGAGACAACAAACCAAAGGAAATACTATTGCCTTACAACTTCTCGTGAGTCTGTTACCCACTCTCTTGTACACATTCTATTTCAGCTTACTCGATGTTAAGTGTGATGATGAGTTATGCGTCGTAGGTTCCACTTTATTCTGCTAGTCATTCAACCCGACTCAGGAAAAGTCCTTGTCATGGACTCGTTACGAAAAGAAAAAGAGATATGGGCAAACTTTAGAGAGATGCTCCAGAGGTAATTTCAATCATATTATCGCACTAGATCGGCAACTTTCGTGACAATAAGTAATTAATTACTCCTTTATCCATTTTCTTTGTCGGACGGGGTTTGGAAAAGGTTCACGGGCAGGGCCGTGGGTGAATGGTCGAAGAACTAAAATTTGTAGACCAAAATGTAAGTAATACTAGCTAGCTTCCAATTCCATTATATCATGCTTTATTGATTATTATTTTGATTGAACTCTCTATTCTCGTAAAGCGCGCATCGGGGACACGGCAATAACTTATGTGGGTACTATGTTTGCGAATTCATTCAACACGATATGTGCGACGGGCCAAGCCGCACTAGAACAACTTAGTAAGTAAACAAAGTCCACAACATTATTTTATTACCATCAATTGTGCTGAGTTTATTCTTATATATATATTGGCCCATTCTTCATATATATTCAGATCGAACGGATGCGGGACCAACTCCTACCATTTGAACGCATACGAGCCATTCAAGAGGAATTGGCGGGGTTCATACTTGATGAGGTCGTCACGCCTGGCGGAGAACTCTTTAGATATCCACCAAAATGAACGATGACGATGTATGTGCCGATGACGATGTATGTGTCGATGACGATGTTTGTGTATAATAATAGTTGCTTAATTATTCATGTACTCGTATGTACCGATGACGATTTATGTGTATACCGCTCCCGATCGATTCACCCTCGCGCCCCCTCCGCAAATACGCCTTAACGAGCAGGTAGGCAGAAGTTGCACGGCGAGATTTATGCCGTTTTTCCGCAGAAAACGGCCTAAATCTGCGCCAACAGAATTTTAACACCGGTTCCGGATACGAACCGGTGTTAAAGGGGGGGCTGAGGCCTGCGGCAGCCCCACGTGCGCCACCCTTTAACACCGGTTCGTATAAGAACTGGTGTTAAAGGGCCCCCCCCCCTCTAACACCGAACCCTCAACAGCGGTTGGGGAACCGCTGTTAGAGGGCCCTCCCAACCGGAGTTAAAGGGGGGGCCTGCACTAGTGCAAACTGTTTGTCTGTCACGGTGGACTTGCAATTGGCCATCCTAGCGAACCAAGACATTCCACAATGTATAACGAAGATTCACCTAAAATATTTTCATAAATAAAATCTAAATCAACAGGGCACCTGAGTCTACTTAAACTATGTTATTCAGATGAAACACTTACTGAGTTTAGCTGTACCTAAAAAAAATCAGAATGCAAGTAAGTCGTTGACACCTCACCTGATCTAGCACAGCCTCAGTGATATCCCCAGCAACCTTGTTTGACTCGGCCACCACTGCAAGCTCATCTGCAACCCACTTTTGGTACAACCTGTAGTCTGATTTTGGGGTGCACCTTGATCATTAAAATCTGGAACACGAATCTCGGTCTTTAGTGTCACTGGAAGGGTATTTATTTGAACCACCAAAATACGAGACCACACTAAAAAATGATAGCAAATGCAAGATAATAAGAAACCAAATACTAAAATATGGTATCAACAAATAGTGTTTGCTTGATTCTTCAAAGGAAATAACAATAAAAAAGATGGCCTGGTTTGTACCGCATCATAGAAAAGTATTAGTTCATGAAGTTGATTAAGAAGCATGGTTCTTATGAATATATGATATGACGGTGTATCATGGCGATACATTATCACTAATGCTTATGCATAGGATATAACATGCATTAGTTTGAAAGTCACATCATTACTTAATTTTTTAGATTGCTCGACATAGAAATCTAACACCATCCTAACACCACAACACAAAACTTATTAGACCCAGCGATCAGGGTAACACCTAATCACCACATCTAAAATATATTTGCAAACACAAAAGCAAATGGGGTCGCATTAGAAATTGTATCACCAGGGAAGCACTTGAATTGCATTTGAACAGAGCATCATAGCGAGCGAAACATGTGACATCATGGGAGGAGGTCAAGAGAAGGATGGAGACCCGAGCGAGAAGTTTCTGATGCCGGATGCCACAACACCGAGGCACCAATCATAAACCAATCTTAATTATCAGAACTGAAATTGACCAGTCAGGGAAATATTCTTTCCAGTGAGACAAATATATTGGAAAATTTTATTGTGAGTATAGTATTTTTTCGGATGGTGGCTTGAAGGGATTGGCATTTTATTTTCTTCCCATCTTTATTCAATACCCTTCTGTATTTGCATGAGGATTTCTCTATTTTCATTGGGAACTATAATAGATACAAAATGTAGTAGAAGTCACAAATGCAAAGGTTCATATTAGATAAAATAGTGTTGGCTTGACCACTCGACTGCCTCACTGAAAATACATCCAAATGATATGATAAATGAGTGTATACCACTCACTGACATAATTTAAATAGGACTACAGTTAAGATGGACATATTCAGTACCTAAATGTTCAGACCTAAAATAGGACAGTGCTAAGGTACATTGTTCAATGCACAATTACACTGTAGTTGTCTACTTGATAACGGCCTAGACCACTCTTTCACCAATATCAAGACAAATATAGGCAGAGAAAATAGATCATAGGAGGGATTTTATTGCCTAAAGCATTTGTAAAAAATGCCAATAGGAAGAAATTATCATATTATAAACACCAATACAAATACAAAACACATGCTGTACTGAATCGGGAACTCACTCGTAGCTAACCGAAAGCAGTAGCAGATATAGGCACTACGCTGAACAGTTATAACTATAGAAAAGCCAACATTCTGAAATAGGCACGACATTGAATAGTTAAAACTTTAGAATAGCTAACCTTATGAAATCAAAGATGTGGTTGAATTGATATTTTTTACGCCGTCCTCTCCTTTACTCTCATTTCCTCTCCTTGCTTATATATTATGTACGTACCCACGGTAATTAGCTCAAGTAAACATATGTTCTATTTGAGATAAAAAGAACATAATATATGTTGTATTGATTGTACAATACCAAAACAAATATTAAATTTGATACATTAGCAACCAAGATGGGATACAACCAAGGATGAGCATGCCGATATGTATGTAGTGGTGTGCAAAATAAACCAATGGATAATCAAGCCAGCTCCTAGAATGCTTGCAATCTGATCACCAAGGGCTTCCTGTCCTCGCCGGTGCCGACTACTGCTGTCTCCCAGACTGCCTACAGGGGTGTGGCATGCCACTATGGTACTCACCCCTATCCTAGGATATCGACCTCACCACTACTGGATGTGTTCATGTTGTCTGTGAAGCGCTTTCGTAGAGGCCCGGGACTACACGCACCGTGGTTCTTGGTCCGAGATCTAATTTTATTGGCT
Organism: Avena insularis; assembly: GCA_023614405.1. NCBI lineage: Eukaryota > Viridiplantae > Streptophyta > Magnoliopsida > Poales > Poaceae > Avena > Avena insularis. The sequence continues at coordinate 208,180,877 of CM042694.1, forward strand.
GAACATTAACCTTCATTGCTAAGAGGAAAATAGTAGTAAGCAGAATCATGGCTGGTGGGAAAACCTGATAGCTCCCCCTTGCATGCATATACCCATTATCCAAACTCCATACAATCACCACAATGAATAAGATGCAAAGAAATATATGGAGAAAAAGAAAACAAAGAGAATCTATGTTACCTGCATTTCATCAAATAGGTAGTGTGCATAAAAACCATCGTTTTTCCCATGGTCGCCTTCCTCCTACAAATCCCATTCTTGTGACTTTTCTAACTCACATCCATGTCCAAACTGCAGAAATCGCTAGCTACATAAAATTCTCCTTTTTGCTAGAGCGAGAACCTAGACCAAACAATATTTAACCAACAAAAAATTAGGGAGATAAGAGGCTGTTCTAGGAGATGAGATGACTCGGGGAATCACCTGGCTACTACGATGCAGCTGAAGGTCTGGTGTTGGTCGCAGCAAAAAAGAGAGAAATAGAGGAGTCAAAGATGAAAGGAAAAAAGAGGGGAATGAAAAGGCAGAATTGCATCAAGTGGACTTATTTCAACACGCAGTCATGGCAGTGCTGGAGTCCAGACGCTGCGGTCGCTGCTCACCACGGAGCAGAGGACGCGCCAGTGGGAGGGTCAAGCATGCCTGCCTCCGTCTCTGGATCTTCTTACGGATTCTCTCCCATGTCAACCGACCGGCTGATCGCGTGCTGCTTCTGCTCACCCGGCGAGGCGGCCGCTGGCGAATGGAGGAGGTGACATGCGGCAACAGGGAGAGACGGCGGAGCGCGAGACCCACCGGCGGCGCGACAGGATTAAGGGCGGTGGTGTGGAGCAGGCCTATCGGGAGGCGGCTAGGGTTTCCACCCTGACGACCACGCCTAGGTCTTTTGACCTCGCAACCATGTCTGGCTTGCCCCTCCACGTCCCAAGCAGCTGCACCCAGCGGAAAAAATCATTGTGAGGTTAAAGGATGTCCCAGGAGTGGATGGACCCACCGGCAGTGTCCTATCCGGTGTGCACATAGCAGTTCAGTAAAACGCCGATTGCGGGGTAATAAAGTCATTAACGTGAAAGGACGCTCCAGATTTTCTTAGGGGGCTTGATCTAATGGTCCAAATGTGCTAATTGATGTGGTAACTCCTAGAGGGTGCCCCTATTATACTTTTAGATACGGAGTAGTACAAAACATGGACACGGTACAGAAACTATGATTGTGACCTTGGTTATCTTATTTAAAATCCTTGAATTAATGTTTATTAATTTCGGCAGATGTTCATAAACTCATTAAATACTGGAAAGCATACACGTGTGTGGGTCTATCTAGCGGGGACAACATCTCCAAGTAGGATTAGTCGTATCTTAGAAACTTCAAGTTCAAAATTTCAGTAGAGTGCCAAAATATTCCGCCCATCCATTCAAACATCTAGCTTCAAAAATTATTTTATTGCAAAATTTTAGCCTGGAAGCTTAAATGGGCATTATACATTGTATGAAAAATGAGGGCGGCGGTATTTTGAGCCATGATCTTTATAGTTGCTCCACAACAAAACACATTGCTGTCCCTTGGAAACTCGAAAACAAACTTCAAATATGGAACCCGACATATTGGTTGATTTGCCAAGATGCACCGATCTACCAAATGCGTACCCATCATCATAAACTATGCCAATGACCTTGGTCATCTTTTTTTGGATGATCTTTTTTTGGATGATGGTCATCTTCTTGAAAGTATTGAATTGTTCGAAAATTTCAACAAATGCCTAAAAACTCATTTAGATGCTAGAAAGCAACTCTCGCTGGCGTGTGGGTCTAGACGGTGACAGCGCATATGAGCGGCCCCACGTCGGAGTAGCATATGCTAGAAGCTCCGACCTCAAAATTTTGTACGGTTCCCAAACATCGCACCCATCCATTAAAATATCACACTCATCCATTCAAACATACTTCACTTCTTTTAGAATGCAAAATTCCTTTTCTACCCCTACTCCGGAAACAACAACCCGAGGAGCACTGCAATAATAGAGGGATATAGGTTGTAAATTTGCGTTCTCCCACGGGCATCACCCCATCGATGTTTCCCTGCCCTTTTTCAATATTTACATGCCCACCTACTCCAACCTACACTAACTTTTTGGACCCACCATGCAAGTGACCCATATGTCAGTGGGCCAGAATTACGGGGAGTAGAGATTCCCATCTTGTTGTTCAAAATTCGAACAATTTTCACTAAATCGAGATAAAATTGTTAAAATCGGTGAACCTGACTCGAAAGCTTGAAAATTCATGAAACTTGGACATTATCCGTCAATTTTTTTATACTTTGTAAGAAAGTTGGTGCGGTGATATTTTGAACCACATACAATCTTTGTAGTTGCTTCACAATGAAAGCTATTTTTGTCACTTGGACATTTTAAAATAACTTCGAATTTGGATGCACCCTTTGTAAACATTGTTTGAAATGCCAATATGTAGTTATACACCGATCTACCAAATATGGACATATTATTATAAACTATAACAAACATATTGCCATGACCTTGGTCATCTCGTTTGAAAGCCATGAATGTTTATACATGATACGTCATATTGTGAAATAAGTTTTTTCGAAAGTTGTCAAGTTTTAGCATACTTTTTCATGAAAACTAGGCAACGCACATAACAAGATACTCTGTGAAAGAAAGACATTGCTTCAATTTATATATTTTTTATTTAGATTTTTCTTTCAAAAGGTCCCAAATTTAGATGCATTAGCATTCATATCAAGAAGTTGAGGAATTGTTTGGTTAAGCTTATCTATCGCTTTTAGCTTTATTTTATAAGCTACTTTTGATTTTGGCTTTTGACTTATACCATCATTCAACTATGTTAGAGTAAAAGCTAAAAAAATAAAGCCAAAAACACCTTCCTGGCTTATAAGCCAAAAAATCAAAAGTCAGAATTAGAGCCCAACCAAACATCGTCTAAATCTCGCGGTACTTTTGTTGTTTCTCCCTTGTTTTAGTACTTGAGTACCTTCAATTGAATTTAACAAAAAATATGACCAACCAGGTATCATCGACTTATAGATCAAATTTTAAGATACTTTTATTAAATTACGGTAACACCATTCTATTCCACGAATATAATCATAAAGTTTGAACATATCTATTATATACTATAAGTAATATACGGATAACCAAAAGAGAAATCAGCTAGAAATTCAAACAAAAATTAGGAACATCTCACGGTTTATTTTGATGGATTAAAATCTATAACTATCAAATTTCATTACTGTAACATATTCGCACCTCATCTCCCGTCACACCGACAGACGAGAGAAAGACTAAAACAAAAGAAACCTGGCCACCGGAAAAGAAATCGCGATCTAGAAGAAACCCACCCAGTGCCGCCGACATGCTCCCACAGCGATGTCCTAGCCCTTCGTCCTCCCTTCTCTCTTGTACGGACGCATGTTGGTCGATGAAACGGCGAGAACGCTAGAAGACACGGCCGACTCTTCTGCATGATCGATTCTCTCAAATCATCCAGATCTCACGTGAGTAGATATTTCTTTCGTGTTTTATTCTCTAATTAATAGCACATCAAGAAAAGGTTGATAGGCAGCAAATCTTGACGCAGTAAATTGCCAACATAAAGGAAAGAATTCTTCCAATCCGAACTCTTCTGCCCCAATCACCGGTGTTTGTTGCCATTTTTCGTATGCCCCAATCACCAGGTAAAGTACATACATCTTGTCGTATTCTCCATGCCTAGAAACCAATCTATGTGCTGGCTCAGATATTAGGTAAAATTTCCTTTTCGAAAAAATCAGGTCAGATTTGTGACCCTTGAAGGTGGCAAATGGTAATTATGCATTATTCTGATCTAAAAGGAATTCCTTAAATTCTTAATAGGCTCCAACGAAGCAAGCATGGATGCATCCAGCGCCAAAAGATTCTTCAGGAGAACAAGCCGATCAGTCACCAAGAGCAAGGCGTAGATTAGGTTAAGATATCAAGGGTTTGGCCGGTCTAACCCTACAAATGCGGCAGTGGCGGCTGACGCTCGCGCCCGGCGATCTTGGGCCGGCGACGTTCACCTTGCCACGGGCGGCCGGATCTGCGTATGGATCCTGGTTTGAGTGTCTGGCGGAGAAGGCGGCGGAGGAAGATGAGACTCTGGCGGCGCGGGTTGCCCTTGAGGACCTTGCCTATGCGGATGGTCAGCTGGGCTGGACCACGGTGTCACGCCGTCAGTGGCAGTCGGATGATGAGCTGAGCCAACAATTTTGGGAGGAAATGGGGTTTCCCACGCCTGCTTCGCGTTTTTGGGAGAAATCCCCAAGCCCTGCGCCACGTGCTGTTTCTGCTTCGCCGCCGCCGGAGTGTTCTTTGTCGCCGGTATTGGTGGGAGCTAGGCGAAGGTCGACATCCCCTTTGCTGTCTCGGCGTGGCGGTGTGGCGTCCCTGGTGGTCGTTTGCGGCAATGGCGCGGTCTACTTCCTCCGCGCCGGGTTTCGGCGCCGCCGGTGCTGGGTCAGCTGATCTCGGACGCGCTAGGGCGGGCTCCTCCTGCCTGCTAGGCCGCATGGTGCGGAAACGGAGGTGGCTGCCATGCGGGACGCGGACGTTGAGGTGGCGGACTTTGGTGGACCACTTCACGGACCGGTCGAGCCGAACAAGGAACCAGAATTCTCCTAGACTCGCATTGCCTATCGCTTTAGGGCTGCGTGGTCTAGGGTTTCTTCACTTCGCCAATCGTCATCGTCTTCTCCGTCTCTCGTCGCGTCGCCACTGCCGGTCTCGCCTCCATGCTCTTCTCTGGTCACGTTGTCTGGGCGGTTCGCTCTCTCCTTCGCCGATGTGCTTCGGTCGCCGGCCGTCATGGCTGGGAACGGCGCGGGCGGAGCTCCCCCTGGTTTTCTGCCGCGTGGACCTCCGATGGCTGCGACGCAACAACTGCGGGGACTCTCTACTGCTGCTCATCCCCGAGGCATGCCGCCTTTCGCAGCCCCGCAACCGGGTGGCCCTCCGCCGCCTGCTCAGCTCCCTCCATCCGCGGGATCACTGCAGTACCCTCCGGGGTTTCCGCCGGGGATGGTCTTCCGGCCACCTTCGCCGTACTTTTTGGCTCCTCAGACCGCTCTGCACCAGCCGTTACAGGCTCCATACCGTGGGCCAACGCCGCAGGGGTACGCCGGGATGTCCACATCGAGTTCTGTTGGGAGCGGTCAGGGGGGCGGTGTCGCCATGCACGCGCATCAGCTGAATCCTGGCGGTCCTCTTATGGGGGCTGATCCGGGGGCACAGACGTTTGCCGCTGGTACTAGCTCCTATGTTCCCGTAGTGCCCAACAAGAAGAAGAAAAAGAAGCCTATTCAGGGACAGTCGCAACCTCTGGGGCTTGCCGGGGCGTTTATGCAACCCTCGTACCCACCTCATATGCCACAGTTGCTCGGACAGCAGTATGGGCTCCAGCAGATGCCGTATAATCCGACACAATATCCACCTCAGGACTAGGAGGCACACATGGCCAGCAATAGGCCGAGGTGGTTACAGATGTTTCTGTGGTGCCCTAGGGTACATCGGGGCATGGGGCTGTGGCAAAGAAAAACAAGAAGGCTGTTAGGTGCTGGGACACTCATGCTTCAAAGGATTGCAAGGATGTCCATTACTGTTATATCTATGATGTCTCAACCCATCCAACACTCAGGTGCCCGGTCTTGAAGCAACCCCGCCCCACGGCTTACATGGTTGGTGTGCGTCACGACAAGACTTTGTCTGCGCAGATCCCGGATAGCGTGGTTCGCCCTAATTTGGGAACCAGTAAGACTCCTATTGCATTGATTCAGGTCACTTGTTAGGCTGTTTCTGCTGAGGTTGTGCAACAGCAGATTGCTCGAAGATGCCAGGTCAAGTCTAAGTGGAAGTGGGAAGTGCTCACACATGGGTCCAATGCTTTTCTGATTAGTTTTCCATCTTTCGAGGACCTTGACAGGGTGGATGGGAGTTAGTTCTCTATGCCCTTGGGTAAGACTCAGCTGACGGTCTCGGCTTACAAGTTTCAGGAGGTGCCACATACGTGTGAGTTACATCAGGTATGGTTGCATGTGGAAGGAGTCCCTCATTCGCTGCAGACATTCCTAGGTTTATGGGTTGTTGGATCACTGTTGGGTAATCTCCTAGATGTGGACTTGCTGTGTCTGCGGCAGAGGGGTCTGGTTCGTATTTTGGTTGGTATGTTTGATATTACTGTGTTCTAGAAGAAGCGGGACATGTTGGGGGCATATCTTACCTCTGATGTGGTGGTCAAGTTGAAAGGATAGGAGTTCCGTTTTCACTTGGAGCCTGCTGACTTTGTTCCGGAGCTAGACTTTTCGCCTACTCTGTGGAAGAAGAACCCTGGTGATTATGGGGATGATGGTGCTAGGGCTGCTGGGGATGGTATGGATACCTCGGAGCCGTCTCTTGCTCCTCCCGCGGCTGGGACCTTGGCTGGTCAATCATCTGGACATGGACTTTCTGCGCCACCAAGCATGGAAGGGAGCTGCTCGATGCCTTGACGATCGATTATCCTCTTTGTGGGAGTACACCTACGGGGGCCTCGCAGAGAGTCACACGGACTCAACTCCAGGAGGTTATTCATCGGGCGTGTAGTTCTACGGGGCTTTCCACGCCTCCGGCCAGATGTAGACCAAATGTTTTGGGACGGACTATTCCTCGTTGCGTTGCGGCGAGATCGTCTGGACCGATTATTTTTGAGGTTCCGTCGGAGGTTGTGGCGCAAGAGCTAACTCGTGAGGAGGTGGCCGATGCCTCGAAGGTTGCTTCGCTCGGACTGGGGAGGCCCCGGCTCTCTGGCATCATCGGTGTTGGACGCGGGGGCCCAGGAGGTCCAGGAGGGGCCGCCGGCTGGTGCTACTATGGTCGTGGCCTAGGCGGGGTTGCTGACCGACATGGCCCAGGAGAGGCTTCCGCGTGCGAGCATGCTGGAGACCGTGGCGGATTTGCGGGCCGACATCGTGGCCACGACCTAGGCAGGGGGGTCCTGGCCTAGGCGGGGTCGGGACCTTCCCCCTGGTTGACCAGGCCCAGGTGGGGCTGCCACGGGCGGATGCTTCGATCCTGGAGGGGCAGCGGCGTGGGGGGTACCTGGCCTAGGTGGGGTCGGGAACTCTCCATGATAATCCAACCCAGGAGGGGTCGGGTTCGAATTTGGGTGTTGCTGCTCCGCCGGGACCTCGATGATGATGGATGGGACCCCGGCGAGGCGTAGCCTTCGTCATGGTTCTGATTCTACTGGTGCGTCCGTCACAGACAAGGATTCTCTTGGCAAAGCCATGCGGAGGAAGGCGGAAAAAATCTAGATTCTCAGGGTACTATGAGTTCTTCGAAATCCTTCCTCTCTTTCTCTACCCCGGTTATTGTAAATAATTTAGCCTCTATTGGGGTTTGTATGGGTAAAATTGTAATGGAAGTTAACTTGTCTAGTTCTGTTCTGACGCATATGGAGGTTGACCGTTTAACGGTTACTCCTAAGGCTTCAGTGGTTCTTGACTCTTTACTGATTGAGGAGGAGGAGTTGCATGCCACAGTAGCTGGTCTACTTCTCTCTCACTTAGTTGGTGAAGTGTCATATGTGGGCTTTGATGAGACGGGACTGGACTCGTTGTACGAGCTAAAAGCTTCTAGTCGGAAATCAAAGGGCCAGAAGGCTCGGAAGAGACCCCGTGTATCCAAACAATCTATTGCTTCTCAATAAATGGCATGTTTTCAAATAGCAGAGGTCTTCGTGACTTGGCCAAGCATTTGTTTTTTGCCGATTGTGTGAGAGATTATCGTTTGGATTTTCTGGATATTTCGGAGACTGGTAGATGAGACTATTCACAAGCTCTACTCAATCACCTATCTGGTGGAGTGGACTTTACGTGGGTATATCGATCGCCGCGTGGTCCCTGAATAGGCTTAGGAGTATGTGATGAGACCATGGAAGTCTTAGCTAGTTCGATTGGAGATTTTTTATAAAACTCCATATCCGTAACAAGGATGATGATTTCACATGGTCTCTAGTCACTGTATACGGAGCTGCCCAGGATGTGTTTAACGCTAATTTTTTACATGAGTTGGTAAATCTTGCAAAGGACAATCCGTATCCTATTCTTACATGTGGGAATTTTAATTTGATGAGATTCCCTCATGAGAAAAGTCAAGGCTGTTTTGACGAACATTGGCCTTTCATGTTTAATGTTGTTATTGACAGCTTGGACTTGAGAGAGGTTAGAATGTTAGGATTGCAATTTACTTGGGCTAATTGTCTGCCTGAGCCGACATACGAAAAGCTTGATAGGGTACTTATGGATATAGAATGGGAAAAAAAGTTTCCCATGGTAACTGTAAGGGCTCTAGAACGTATTGAGGCTTTGTCTAATCATGCCCCTTTACTTTTGTCGGTTGGTTCACCGTCATGAAATTCCAAGCATGAGTTCAAGTTTGAACTTGGCTGATTGATTCGGGACGGGTTCTATGACATGGTTAAGAAAATTTGGATAAAACCAGTTGGTGGTCAAACATCCATACAACGTTGGAATAATAAAATACATGCATTACGTAAATTCCTTCGTGGTTGGGCTAGACATACTGCTGGAATCCTGAAAAGGAGAAAATTCGCCTTTTCTCTATTATTGATGACTTAGAGGCTTCTCCGGAAGTTAGGACGTTATCTGCATAAGAGATTGAGCTTAAGAGCCAATCAAATACGGAAATGGCAAGACTACTACGTGAGGAAGAACTCAAATGGTACCAATGCTCCAAAGCAAAATTCATTCTGAAAAGAGATGCTAATACAAGATATTTCCATGCTATAGCCAATGGCCAGCATAAGAAGAAATGTATTCACTCTCTCAACCAAGATGAAGGTATTATTGAGGGACAAGAGCAACTTAAGTCATACATTACTAATTATTATAAATCTTTGTTTGGACCATCCCAAGATAATTATTTTACTCTGGATGAGTCTCAAACAACGGATATACCGCAGGTTTTTGTCGAGGAAAATAACTTTCTAACCACCTCATATACGGAGGAAGAGGTCAAGAAAGAGGTTTTCCAGATGGAACATAACAAGGCACCAGGTCCAGATGGCTTCCCAGCAGAATTCTACCAAAACTTCTGGGATGTCATTAAGGAGGACTTGATGGCCTTATTTGGCTTTTTGCATGTTGGGCAACTTGATCTCTTTAGACTAAACTTTGGTAATATAATTTTACTGCCTAAGGTTAACAGTGCAGAGCGGATACAATAGTATTCTCCTATCTGTCTTCTTAACGTTAGCTTTAAAATATTCACAAAAGTTGCCACGATTAGACTAAATTCAGTTGCTGAACATGTTGTCAGTCCTTCTCAAAGTGCTTTCATGTAAGGAAGAAACATCTTGGATGGTGTAGTAATCCTACATGAAACAATTCATGAATTACACTCCAAAAAACAAAACGGGGTATTGTTCAAGATTGACTTTAAGAAGGCTTATGACAAAGTTAATTGGTCTTTCCTTCAGCAAACACTCTGAATGAAAGGTTTTTCCGAGGAGTGGCGTGCTCTCATTCAGTCTTTTGTGTCTCGAGGAAGTGTTGCCATAAAAGTTAATGATGACACTGACAACTACTTCCAGACTAAGAAGGGCTTGAGGCAAGGGGATCCGCTATCGCCAATACTATTTAATATAGTGTGAATATGATGCTTATCCTTATTAAGAGGGCTAAAGCTGGGAGCCAAATTGAAGGACTAGTCCCACATCTTGTTGATGGAGGAATTTCTATCCTACAATATGTTGATGATACAATCTTATTTATGGAACATGATTTGGAGAAAGCTAAGAACCTGAAATTAATACTATCAGCCTTTGAACAACTCTCTGGATTGAAAATTAATTTCCAAAAGAGCGATCTGTATTGTTTTGGCGAGGCCCAAAACGAGCCACACCTCTATGCTGAACTTTTCGGCTGCGGATAGGGGCAATTTCCAATCAACTATTTGGATATTCTGATACATTATCGGCGTCTCGCTATTGCTGAATGGAAACTCGTTGAGAAAAGAATTCAGAAACGTCTTAATAGTTGTAAAGGCAAATTGCTATCCCTTGGAGGAATACTTGTACTCATAAACTCAGTACTTACCAATATGATACTGTATATGATCTCGTTTTTACAACTACCAAAAGGTGTCTTAAATAAAGTGGATTATTTCCGATCAAGATTCTTCTGGCAGTAGGATAGTGAGAAGAAGATGTATCAACTGGCCAAATGGGATGTGGTTTGCCGGCCCAAAGAATACGGTGGAGTTGATATACATGACCTACAAGTCAAATACACCGTCCTTTTAGGTAAATGGTTATTTAAGCTACTTACCAAAGAAGGAGTCTGGCAAACTATCATTTGGAGAAAATATGTTGGATCCAAAGTTGTGCCTCAAGTGGTATGGAAACCTGGTGATTCACACTTTTGGGCTGGACTAATGGTGTCTAATTTTTTTTTCTGTTTTGGTGTTTTTAATATTACGGATTGGTCTCAAATTAGATTCTGGGAAGATAAGTGGCTTGGGCATACTTCTCTTCGGGAACAATATCCGGCACTTTATTCGATTGTTAGACACAAAGGGGACACACTTTCTAAAATATTGGAAACTACTCCTCCTAATGTATCTTTCAGAAAAAGCATCATTGGTCCTAGACTAGTATCATGGAACAATCTGTTATTACGATTATCCACGATTCACCTGTCGGACGGTATAGACAAGTTCCGTTGGAAATTACCCGAGAGCGGTAAATTTTGTATGGACTCAATGTATAGAGCCTTGATCCAACCTAATATTCCGGTCGATGATAATAGTACAATTTGGAAAATGAAAATACCCCTGAAAACTAAGATATTTGCTTGGTACCTTCGTAAAGGGGTAATTCTTACAAAAGATAATCTTGTTAAGAGGAATTGGCATGGAAGTAAACAATGTATGTTTTGTCATCAGGACGAGACGATCAAACATTTATTTTTTCAATGCAAATTTGCTCGTCATATATGGTCAATCATCCAAGTAGCTTCTGGGTTATCTCCCCAACGATCGGTGGCCAATGTATTTGGTAATTGGTTGTACGGGATTGATGATAAATACAGGATCTTATTTAGGATGGAAGCGCTTGCCATTATTTGGTCACTGTGGCTATGTAGAAATGATAAAAAAATTAATACTAATGTGTCTTCAACGCTGCAGGTAATTCATCGGTCTATGGCTACTCTCCGATCTTGGACTATTTTCCAAAGGGTCGAGTTCCATGCTTTGTTTATGGAGAGGTGTACACGATTAGAGGATACGACGAGGGATATTTTTTCCTTTGCGTGAGCTACGGATTGAGCTACCTTAGCGACTTGTCATGGACAATCTTGGAGACATTTATTTTTTTCTCTTTTCACTAGTTCTATACCTGTGTGGTTTGATCAGCTGTGTACATCTTAGTTATGCAGAGGCCGGGTGTAAACGTTATGAAAGTAATAAAGCGCCTATTTCTAAAAAAATAGATGTACTCCTCCATTATAATCTATCACTACGGGAAATATTGCCGCTGCCGTGTGCCAAATAGACTGGAACACGGCAAAATTTGTCTTTGCCGTGTATAACCTAGAAAACACACGGCAAAGTACGCGAACACGGCAAATTTCTGAAAAAGAACACGACAAAGAAATATACACGGCAAAGACCTACAAAGGAACACGGCAAAGAAAAAACACTCGGCAAAGTTGACAGCGGCACACGGCATAGGTGTCATCACGGCAGTAAGGTGGGACCCTTGACCCCACAGGTCCACTTGACGAGAATGAGCTAACGGCAGCAAACGGTGGCCTCTTTGCCGTGTGCCCTCGCCAGCCCTTTGTCGTGTGTATTCTGCAGTATACACGGCAAAGGGTCTTTGCCGTGTGTATTCCGCAGTATACACGGCAAAGGGCCTTTGCCGTGTGTATTCTGATATATACACGGCAACGTTCTATTTTTTTCTTTTTTCTCTTTTATCACATTACTCTTAGAAAAATCTAAAAAAATCATTCTAGTTCAGAAAAATAGAAATAATATATCAAAATTTGCATAAAAATAAGATCTATCTATCTACACTCAAATATTAGATATTTATATTGAATATGAATCTCCATACTCGCCATTTTGACCATAGTTTAAAATAGGCATAAAAAATACAAAAATGAGCGAAACAATGTGAGACCTTCGCGTGGTGTCATATTTTGTGATATAGTTGGAAGGAAAAATATCAAACTTGGTATATTGATTATGTCTCAAAAAACCCTTCACAAAATGACCTATCTCATTCGAGGATTCCTGGCTTTCGGTTCAAATGACCAATGTTATGGCCAGAATCGTAACATAGTTTGTGATAATGTACCCATATTGTGCATTCATGTGAATCATGGGATGGAGAACAATGTTGCAGGAGGAATTTTTCCTTTTCGTTGCACGGAAAAGCCATTTTCTATTTTCGGAGCGCAAAAATCGGGACGTTTTGTGAAGCAACACCAAATGTTCAATTCAAAAATGCTACCACCCCATTTTTCAAAAATACTAGACCACCTTACATGAACAATGTCCCAACCGGAGATTTTAAAACCTTTTCGTCCATCCCTGGTGAAAAAGACAAATTTCTGCCGAGTCGGTAGGAAGTGGGTAAGATATGAACTGCAGGTACATGATCTGATGCTCATGATTTTTTACAAAAATCATTTTTAGGTACAAAATATGATGTTTCTTCATAGATTACGTTGATGCATCACTGAATAAATTCCTCTGTTTATTGTCAGATTAGAGAAGAGCACCTAAAAGTTCTTACAGTGTCATGATACTGTTGATATAAAACACAATATTATCTCAGCATACGAGTATCATAACATCCCAGTAGGCGGGATGTCAAACATGGATTTAATTGTCTAACTGTCATCAATTGCTTCTACTTTCAGGGCCTAGGGTGTCCATCACCGAGATTTAAATGAGGAACACGAATCCAAGTTGATATTAAAGCGGAGATTAATACCTAGATCAATTTGTTTGCCAGTAACAAACTTTACTTCCTTTTTTCCTTTGAAGATCTACAAGATCTCTAATGTTATTTTCTATGCAACGAGCACATTAATCCAAATTGGTTTCTCACCTTCAATATATGTCCGATCGTGCCCAATTAATAATTCATATTTTTAGTGTCGATGGACTAGCAATTCCCTCAGTGCCGGTACACATGTCTAGAAGTAGCATAAATTATCTCAGCAAGAAAGAAATCGGTCAGTCCAATCTTCCAACCGTTGTGCTTTCGTACTGCACTTCCCGTCAGTAGAGATTGATCGTGTCATGTTACTACGGCAGTAACATGTCCTTGCAGACAGTTCAGGTTTGAAGCCATACATGCATTATTCCGTTTTCTTTCATATCACATAGGAATTGCAGATACATGTTTGGATCAATTTCGCTTAGGTGGTCCTCGGGTAATGCTCAACCACTGCAATCTGCATTGATTACAGTTTCATTTCTGTCATCCATTATCATCTCAATTATTGTTACTAATTGTGTCTATAAAGAAGTACCACTAAAAATTATACTTTGTTGATATAAAATCTGTGGCTTCTTGAGCTGCAAGGATATATCGTGATATCAACACATATTGCCAGAATCATATCAGGAGTTGTGAGGCTTTTATATGTGAGTTGATCACTGAAAGTACCTTGAACAAGTAGGGATCTAAACCGGCCATGCTTTTTTTCTCCACCACATGCTAAAAGGTGAAATGTTGTTTGCTACCAACTTGTTATCTAACTGCATATGTATGTGCACGTATTTATGTTTCCATATAAGTTATATATCAAATAAATTTTGAATAAACGTTTAGACCAGCTTTTTTCTAGTGTTTTCCAGGTACTTCTCAACCACTACTATGTGGATTTTATTTAAGGGTTTTGTTGATTACCATCATCTATACTAAAATTAGTTGTTATCTATTGCAGAGTGGAAGTTTGGGGCTTAACGGACTTGGGAGAGAGGAAAAATGGATCAATTTTGTATGTGTCTTACTAGGATATTGCTCAACGATTGCCTTCTGCATGGATTGAACGTAGTGTTTTATCCAATTGGCACCCTATAGATTAAGTATTACCACAAATTGCATGATGTAAAAAGAAGTATTATTGAAGATTATACTTGGTTTATATGAATTAATGGCTTCTTGAGGGAGGATAAGTGGTGGTATAAAGTATCAACACATATGACCATAATAAAAGCTTGCACTGGTGAGCTTTATAGCCTATTGGTCAATAAGATGCCTCCCCAAAGGAGAAAAATAAAGAGGAATAGTGACCATCTTTGCTTGATTTCTTCCTTATCCATGCTAAGATTTGATTATTGATGCTACTATACGAACTACGTGGTTTACTTAGAATTTCTCTAATTTTAAGAACATATTGAAAATTTTGTTAGATAGTATTATCAATGACAACTAGGTTTGGCTAAATCAGGTATCACATTTCCCTGGTTCCTACTTTACAAAATTTTGAATTGAAAATAGTAGCTTCACATTAAGTCCATATTCCTAGGAAATCGAGCTTAATTTCATGGGTAATCCTTGAAATGGCCAACATGTTGATTATACTTAATTGGTTATTTCCGCATGCATATGAACAAATTTCATTTCATGGGCTCTACATGGTTGTGCATGCGGCAACCTCTTGGTGGGAATGGTATTGCTTACTTCTAAGACGTGTACAAAGTTTAAGATCTTAGATGCGTAATTGTAGTGCCAATAACCTAAATGTTTAGGCACTGTACTAAAACTCGCATGAGCTTTCTACTGACCTAAAGACCTATAAGGGGCATGTTTCAAAGTAGGAAATCATCTATTAACATTACAATGTGCAAGTGTTGTTTAAAATTATTACCTGGATTTCATTTGAGCTACCCTCTCAATTCGGAACATAATATCACTCTATGAGATTTCCATAGTAATGTTTAGTATTGTATCTACGTAGCACATCAAAATTTGTTATGTATAACAGTTCACATAATCACAAGGAGCATGGAGACCTAGGTTAGCGAGCACATATCAATTAATCTAAAGGTTTGCGGGTTGTGGTTTAGTTCAGTTCGTGTCCTCTTAAACCCATCCGTATATAGATTCTTTGTAGAACACATTTTATAATGTCTTTGGTTATGTATAGAAACATAATCATATATAAAACAAATTTCAGAGGTGTACCTAATGTACACATGTCTAAAATGTTAGTGTATTTCACAATCAAGAGGAAATACCATAATATATTAATACATATATGATAAAAATAAATATTTGACACAACAAAGATGATGCCCTCGCATTGCGAGGGTCACTGTGCTAGTTTTAATAATAATAATATAATAAAGACTATATGTATTGCCCACGATGCGAACCAGCCCCCTATCGAAGCACAAACACCGTTTCGAAAGAAAAAAAACAGGTTTTGGTGTCTTCTGCTCATGGACAGTGTAACGTTGGACAGGTTCTTGGTCAACTCAAGGACGGACTGTTGGTTCACCTTGACCTGTTCTGTGCAAACATCAGCTCGATCTGCTTGGTCAAGATACGCTCGTACTTGACTTTGCCATCAGCATGTAATCTTCCCATGACCTTCGCGTAGCCTTCTTGATGCGTTCGCTTGTGACATTTGCCCGGCTGCTCTGGCATCTTGTAGGTGGTTTGGACGACAGCATCGCGGGAAGAAGAACCCAGCTTCTCTTGCAATAATCTCAAACACATTGGTTGATCTCCTCCCCGTTGACCTCTGTTTGTCCGCTTGTTCGTTGGTTTTTTCCTCTTGTTTAAAATCGGTTTCCAAGTCTGACCAAGAAGAAGGTCGGAAGAAGGAGCTCGCAACTTGGTTAATCGACAGGTCAAGTTGGTCTCCCCGACATTATTCAACGGAGGGAGTAGTATGACTCTGTAGCCAGTCGACCGTCGACATCATTAAGGCAGACGATTATCAAAAGATAATGTTCTTTTTGGGAAGTTATGTTTTGTGCCGCGGAATTGGACACGTCTGGATTAATAATGGACTCGTTTAGTTAGAGCATCTCCACGCCTCATTCTCAAGAGGCCATTTCTAGAAAAAAATTTATCCAAATTTACACAAAACGGTCCAGTAGCGTTTTCAGACAGAATTTTGTGCCGTTTTCATCCAGCGTTTTCAGGCCGATCCCGGGACGCTAGGAACGCCCTAGAAATACCGGATTTGCCTGGTTTCGTCCGCGTGGCCCACCGTCAGTGAAATAGAGGTAGAAATATGTGGTCCCGGCACCCACCCGCCCTTTCTCTCTCCCCCACGTTCTCCCCTCTCTCCCCCACGGTCTCCTCCTCCACCGACGCGCCGCCACCCAGGCCGCGCCGTCGCCGCCACCCAGGTCGCGTCGTCGCCGCCCAACTTGCGTCGCTGCCGCCACCCAGGTCACGCCGTCTCCGCTGCCCTCCATCTCGCGCCTCCCAACTCGCGTGGCTGCCGCCATTGTCGCCCTGCCCTTCCTCCTGGCCGTTGTCGCCTAGCACTGGTGGTCGTGAACCAGGCGGGCTGGTGTTGATGGCGTCGGCGGCAGCAAACTCGCCTGCACGAGCGCGACCTCCCGCTCGTGCGTTCTTGGCTGGGAATCCTACTGGAAAATAGTCGTCCCCAGGCCCAAAAATTAGATCCATCCAGAGCCGAATTTGGGCCTGGGAATCAAAAACGAGTGCGGATGCTCTTAGGTACCAGTGTGATTAGCCAAAAAGAAATTGTTGGGAGATTAGCCGATGTTAAATCCATTGGATGCCTCGTGTCTATAGATTGCTGAATTTCATGGGATTTGGTCGTGCACACACGATTCTTTCTGATTGTTCGGTTTCAGGTGAGAGCGTTGTGAAGTTTTGTTGTGTGTTGCTATCAGAGATGCAGAATGTCTTGGAGGCTGAGTTATGAGAAGTAGTATTGGTGATTCGGGTCTTCGGGACATTGAGGAATTTGCTTGGTGATTTGTGACTCATAGCAGCGGCATCGGCATCGGCAAGTGGGGCGATAGCACAAAAAAAAGTGCAAAGTCTTATCTTTCAGGGTGAAAATCTAATATATGGCCTTAATTGGTTGTGCTTGTGAGTGGCTTTGTCGATGACATTGTTTTAAGAGCACAAAATTCGTGATCTATGATCAGACGACCATGCTTGTGCGTTGTTTCCTTCTTAAAGGAGTCACTCTTAGAGTATTTGGACTTCTAGTGATGTCTGGGTGTTGTTTGTACTGCTGCTACAAGGAATAGATCATTGTGACATAATTTTTCTTTTTGTAATTCTTTATCTTTGTGTTTTTGGTTGTTTGCATCTCTAATATCATTGGAGCACTGTGATATTGCAGAGATTGTGTGTAATTAGTATTCACGATATTAATATATTCCTTTACCAAAAAAACATTGGATCACAAATCAAAATAGGCCTACGGCTTCACCCAATCTAAAAAAATGATGTGTGCGTATAGTTATGACAAGAAAATTGAATATTTAAATGTTTTAACCACCAGTATTCTATCAAATATTAGATGTGATTTTTCTGAGATATTTTCTTAACACACAATTTAAATATTATTGTTGTATCTTAGCAAATATTAACACTCAAAGTTATATTTATTTTAGAAACTATGTCGACATCATCTAGAAAAGAGAGACTATGTCAAGTATCTAAAACATTTCCTTTTTTCTGACAATCAATACCATATATATTCATAGTAACAAATAGTAGATGCTAGAGATACATAACATGTCTCCAACGATTACAAAATAAATTTTAAAAGAAACTAGCAAATCTTTAAGGTTTTCAAACTCTTTCTTTTTCCAAGACTCCATCTTGTAACCAAACCACGACATGAAATACCAATAAGGGTTCTCCCATAATTTTATTTTGATCCAAAGTGCCAAGGCTACGTGCACGTGTGCAGCCATTAGAGTAGTTAATCAACATCGGCAAGAGTACCGACACCAGTATTCCAGTCAAAAGTAACCGAACAACCTTGTTGATGTCGCTGGCATTGCCGAAGACGTGCAGCTGGGACAATTATTACGAGAACAAACCTCCTCACGACAACCATAAGAAAAAAACTAAGATCGATCTGGCGAAGCAAGATCTAAAGGCCCATACCTAAAGAATTGTAATCTTCGAACGCCACCATTGACGCTGAGAAGTAGATCTCTTCGTCGAATAAAAGACCGAAGATCACTTATTGGATACGATACCATCTCCACTGACGCAGAGGCCAAGAGGAAGACGACTAGCAGAACCATAACCTAATTTGATGAAATCACTACTTTTATTGAAAACTCCACCCATTGATCGGGTTCCCACCCCTTCCAACACCGGCGAGGCCGGCCGGAGGAGGGGGAACTAATCTATGGAGGAAGCGGAGGTGGAAGACGGCGACTGTTCTTAGTGGCGTTGGTTGTTTCCCTAACTAGAGCATTGTTCATATGTATAGTTACAAAAACATTTCCTTTTCTAATTATTAATGCTCCCTTTACGCGGGAGAGGGGGAGCGGCGGTCATTCCCTCGTTCTCTTCGTGTGTCTTGATGAGTCCATTTCCTCATAGATTTACCCTGGTCCTAGTACATCCCCATACCAAGTCAAAAGCTGTCAATTTTGTTTCCATGCAAACCACACTTTTTTCTAAAATGGAGGTGATATCCCGGCCTCTTCATCAACAATAAACTTTTTAATTTATTATTCAACGAAACATTACAAAGAGAATATATAGATCAATCTAAATTCACCGCTCCAATAACATCAATTGCGTCTCCTAGAATATGGATGAAGGGATGTCCATGTTAGAGCTAGCACTTTGATCGCACACCAACAAACATCATCACAAAACCCGGAGACCCCAACTGACCGTCCAGCAGCTAGCTGGGGGGCACAAACCGCTCCGGCAAATTCTCGGCGTGCACCAGCGCACGCGGACCTAAAGTCGCCACCGCCACCTTCCGCTAACCCATCTTTGGGACAGGGATCAAAACATAAGCCTTGCTTGGATTGACATGGATGTTGTCACGGTGCGAGATAACTCCACTACCCTGCGTGTGTCCATCATAAGGCGTTCTCCGGCGAGACCCACAGTTATTAACACATCAAAACAATTCTTTCTTCAAAGCTAAATCTCAGAAACAAAACAAAAATTATTTAGCAACTAAAATGAACAGTAGCGTGTCTTATTCATCAACTAGTTCACGGACATAAACCTTAGCCATTGAGTTTAAGATGTGCCAGCTATTGTTTGGGTTAAATCGAACTGCTGGAGGCCATTACCGCCATCGAAATGGTACACTGCTAACTTTGCATATTCAAAAAAAGTAATGATAGAATAAAGTTTAATTTCTTCGATCCATAATTGTTGTAATGATCATAGTTTAAATTTAAACTAAAACCACATCAATAATTATGAAACAGAGAGAGTATGAACCAAGCGCGAGCGTCTGAATAATAGGATAAATACTATCATCCCAGTGGTAATATAACGGATTGAACATTTCTTGAAGTTGCATTTTTTGCAAACCTTCTTGGAGTGGTGATTTTGAATACGGGAAATTGGCAATGGCATAGATCTAGCCCTTAAATTTTCTCGTTGTAAATTTTATGAAGGATATTCGCTGGTTTTCATGTACTAGTCATCCTCCATTAGGGGTAGAGAGTGTTAAATAAATTGTCTAATCCTTTCCATCAGTTCGGACGGTTGGTTGCGTTGGCTATTGCATTCAATTCAATATGGTATTAGAGTAGGAGATCCTAGGATCAAATCCTAGCCACGCAAAAATTAAAAATAAATATTGCGGCTCTCCAAACAAACATCATAATAGGCTAAAGGGTAAAGACGTAGGATGAGTGTTGAAATAAATTTTCTAACCCTTTCCATCAGTTCGGACTGTTGGTTGCGTTAACTAGTGCATTCAATTCAATACAAGAATGAAAAATAAATATTGCGGCTCCCCAAACAAACGTCACAATAGGCCAAAGAGCAAAGACGTAGGGTGAGTGTTGAAATAAACCTAACCCTTTCCATCAGTTTGAACTGTTGGTTGCGTTGGCTAGTATATTCAATTTAATATGGTATCAGAGCGTGTCGCTCCTCGGCCTAGGTTTTAGCCACCGCTTCCGCCGCGTCGCCCCCGGCGAGGTCGATCTCCATGATCTCCGCCGGGGGTATCGCATCTCATAGCTAGTTTTTCTTCCAATTTCCTAGATCGGTTTAGCAGTTCTAGCAAATTTCTTTTTTTATTAGATCTATTTTTTTCTTTTAGCCACCAAAAGCATCGTCCACAACTGTATGTCGTCATCGCGCGCATCTACTTCAACCTCGGCGTCGACTCAACTCCGGCAAATCATCGTCAACGATCATGGCAAGGAGGCTCCACGCGGCGCCCCAAGGGACGCCTTCACGCGCTACGTCGTTTGCTCCGTCCTCACGTCGTCTCCACGCCGGCCCGTCTTCGCCAACATCTACCGGGACGCATGTTACTGAGTACGCGCCTCGCTGTCAACAAAGAGACGCACCTTCATTATCCGTGGTCATCATCGCCGACAACCATCTACAGCAATGTAACATCCTAGCATTAGAGTTTAGAAATAAGCTGAACACAGGTGTGCGCATTGCATTCATACATAGAAAATCCGAATAATTTTTGCGCTTTTAAATAAAACTTGTCAAAGTGATTGAAGTTTCTCTTAACTTGGTGGAACTGAAGTACATCATCAAGTTGACTGCGATAAGTTTCAATATGACATTTGCTAAAATCTTATCTTTGAGTAATATAATTTGATCTAAGGGTAGATCAAATGTAATAAAACTAAGTCACAACACACTACTTAATAAAGAGTACTAGATCTTCTAGAGATCATTACATGGTATTCCATACCACAACTCGAGGATGAATATTTAATATTCTAAAGGTGATATTAAGATATTACCTACCATAAACTCTATATACCAAGTTAAGCTTATAACTTAAGAAAAAGAAACTCATGACTAAAACTTGAAACACTTGTTTGCCATAGTTATTCCTACCATGGGTATCATGGTAGTTCTTAAACATTTACTCTTATTACAAATAGAGTAGAAAAGAAAGTCAATCCAAGACCATCCAGCACATATTCTTAATATGATATTAAGAGGTGCCATATCTATTTAACCAAATCCTAGTGTCTATTGATCATCAATGTGAGTGATCAATTCTTGACCTAGAACTTATTGATTCATAGCCTTTGATCTATTGTGTTGACCTTTCAAATACCTTAAGTAAATTAATATGAAGGAAGAACTAGATATGGTTGAGTGTACCATCATCAATGGAATGTGATCCTTAGTGGAGATCAAACAATTTGATGTTGGAGGAGTTAACTCACTCATGAGTTAACTAGAAGCAGTACCTAAATTCAAGGGTTGAGCTAGTAATTGAGGAGCTATGAGAAAGCTAGTAGTATTAGTACATTAGATAACAATCTTGTTAGGACAAGTGGATATAGACTTAGAATAATCTTGCTTAACAAGATAAGTCTATAGAGAGACTAATACAAGTTTACTACTTAGTTGAGTATAGATCTTGATCAGACAATTAGAAGCCTAAGCTTTGTTTGATCAAATGATGGTGGTCATTATTCTCAAGTCACTTGAGAATAGATGACTAGGTGTTGAAGAAGATTTGTGAGTATACCAATCTAGATAAAGCCTAGTAAGATGAATCATCTAGCTTGAACGTGAGATGTCAAGCTAGAGTTTGATGAAGTATATAATATGAGTTGAATGGAGTAGTTAGAGGCATAGTGCTTTAGCCAAGCTAATACAAGAACAGACTTGTATTATGGGAATAGTACCATACCTATATTTGATTAAACCTTAGTATTTCTCTATCAATGATTGATATTGATTCATCATTACCTAAACAAAAGTGTTCTATGGTAATTCTAAACTCTACAAAACAAGTAGAATTGGATTTGGTGAAATCACCAAATATGGAGGACCATGAAAACCAAATCATCATATTATGAACCACAAAGATTCATCTTTTATAATGTATTTAGATAAATCCTTTATAAAAATAAGAAGGAACAAGATTCTATATACATGGGTAAACATCTCAAATCATAACCATTAAGATTATTAAGTGAAACTAGAATAATTTCTATAAGATCTTCTTATAGGAAGAAAATCCTTAAAACCCTAATCATTATTAATATTTCTTAATGGAACAGACTTTTAATATAACGAATATATTATTGCCCAATAAGAAATTAAGATAAGATTATTATAAATTCTACAAACAATAATATTTATAACTTACATAGTTTCTAAACATTTTAAACTCTTGTGGAATTCATATGTGAAATGAAATTATAAAAAAACAGAAATAAAAATGGAAATAAAAAAGAAAATAGAAAGAAAAAAAGGATCTGGCCAAGCCAGCAGACCAGCTTGGGCCGTAGCCCTTCTGCTATGTGCCGCTTGTGAGTAGCAGCAACAGCAGCCGTGCAACCTTGGCCAAAGCTCGTATGCATTCCAAGTCGGCCCACCTAGCCCAATACCGTTTCGCCGTGTTCTTCTAGTCGTTGTCCACCTCCCGATCGAGCCAAGCAGCTCGCTGGTCGTGTCCTTGCCGCCGGCGTGCGCCAAGATCCGTGTCGCGTCCCCTGGTCGCCTATAAAGTCGCCTCCGCACCGCTAGGGATGAACCCTGCCAGTATTTCTCTTTCTTCTCCTCTCCGAGCCAGAAACCCTAACCTCGTCGGTGATCCGCCGCGTCACCGTTTCCGGTCGCACCGAGGCAATCCGAGGCTACCGTTGCGTTCCTCGTGCTCCTCTCGGTCATCTCACGGAAGTAATCGAAGTTGCACGCCCTAGTCGAGCTTCCCGACAGCTTCTTCTCCGACGCTGACCGTCGTCGATTATCGCCGCTACAACGTCCCTCCGACCTCGCCAGCATGCTCTTCAGCTTCATGGTGAGCTACCGGTGCTCGTGCACCTTCTCGATTTCTTCCTAGCGCTCGGAGCCGTCTTACCGCCGTGCGCTGCCGTCAGCCGCCGCGGAGGTTGGTCACCGGAGTACCTCCGGTGACCAAAAAGGGGCAGCCACACCACCCATCGACTCGCCTCGCTCCCCTCTCTCCAACGAACCTAGCCACGAAGCCCCGCGCGCAGCCGATCGACGGATTCGTGCTCAAACTGAGAGCAATTCCGGTGCTGACGTCATGGTGATGTCATAAATATAATTCTTTAGTTTCTTTTCGATAATAATTTTTATAATATATAAACTCCTGGGTATTACGTGGCATAGACCCCACATGTTACTGTGTGTGGCTAGAGTCAGTACCGGTGTAAAAGGTTCTAATATGCATATGTGCGTCATGCTGATGTCAGCATGACCTAATAATAGGATTTAGTTATTTAAAATTTAATTAGAAATAGAATAAAACTTGTATCTTTTGTTTTATAATTTAGAAAAATGTGCATAATATATCAAAATATAGAAAAAAATAAAATCTATGATTTTACTTTATTATCAAATGTTATTGTGTTAACTATTTAAATAATTAGTATTTAATAAAGATTTTATAAGTAATAATACTTTGAAAATTCATATTTTAATATTAGTAAATAAGAAAAATATAAATAATATACCAAAATTCTTATAAAAACAAAATCTACATTTACAAACTTGTTTCAATTATTTTTGTATCCCTTAACTCATATTTATTATTTGTTTAGTATTTATAGAGTGAATAAACTTATAAAAATCATATCTTATTATTTAAAATTCACAAAAACACTTATAATATACCAAAATGATCACAAAAATGAAATCTACACACTAAAAATATCAACTCATACTTTTGAAGTAAAATAAAAGGTAAAGGTCTAATAAATCTTATTTAAACCCTTTTCTTTTATTTTAATTCATTAAAAATATATAAATCTTTACTATTGTCTTTAGTATTGTTTGTTTAAAATCTAAAAATGTAATAGCAAGTCAATTAATGTTTAAGTGAAGTTTAAATAGGTCAAACCATTTTAAAATATATCTGCTAAAACTATCATCTAAAATTAACGGTATTTTGATTTTCCTAAAAAGATTTTATCAATTATAAAATCAACTAAAACAGTATATTGTTCATAACAAGAATCCTAGTCACTTATACTATGATTATTTAATGTAGTAATGTTTTCCTATTTAATAATCTTAGCTAATAAGAAACCTTAAAGTGTTAGCATTAAGTTTTAGTACTTTTTACTTTGTAAAGTAATATTTTCCTCCAAGGGTATTCTTTTAAGGAACATTAAAAGTGATACTTGAACACTTTTTTAAAATCTCTAATTGATTCTTAATCTTGTTTAAGAAATATTCTAGATACCATGATCCATTTGAATGCTTTAGTATTATATACTACTTGTGGTATTTACTTATTGTTTCACACACACTCTCACAAGCCTTAATGAGACGCACAAGTGTGAATTTGTTATAAAAGTGCAACACATTCTAAAGAACTCAATCCCAATTTCCAAACCCTAGATTAGATACGACTATTTCGGGGATTCACGTTTATCAAATTGCATTACATTACTTATGCATCGTTGCATCTTGCTTCTTTAAACATTAGTCCTTACCGGACCAATGATACTATTTACAGAATTTGGATATTCTATTGTCTTGAAGACCGTGAGTGCATAATCTTGCAATCATAAAAGGTAAGTTCACAACTTGCTCATGTCCTTTGATTATTTTCTATGCTTGTAACTCAACTGTGTCATTACCTGCATTTCAAAAAAAGACAGAAAATACTATTTTCATAATAATATGATTATGGATTATTTACCAAGTGGTAATAATCTATTGATACAGTTCTAGTGGTAAAGGAACATAAGATCTAGGACTTAACAACCAATGTCGTCAGTGATTCTAGCGTCGTATATTAAGCGTCAACCATAAGACTTGGAATGGGACTGGAAAGTCAGATGTATCTTCTCCCTTTCATATGGAGGCAAGATGACCTTATCGTGACATTGGGATTCCTGGTGTGGATCCAACATATGGGTGGGCACCCTTAGGCCCCACGATTTTGGTGTCTAGATTATTTATGAGTGGCTGCCGGAGGTATAGCCGGACCTCCAGGGGCATCACCAGCTCATAGAGTCTTCGGGAACTCACCATGGTTGTAGCCTACCCTAGTTGGGGGCTTAACGGATGTGTAGTCAGCCCCGGAGGATTGTGCAAACATATGGGGTCGCAGAGAGGGCAGTACTGGCTTGGATCTTAGACTGGGCCCCACATCACGGAATTGTGGACGGAAAAGTACGCTCGGTTGTGCAACAAGGCTAAGGTCTCTTATGAGAAAAGTGACGCACCTCCGCAGAGTGTAAGAATTATGACATGTTACTCCCTGTTCTGGGAAGGAGCTACGAACGCGGCAGGAAAGGAACTCCATGAAGTTCTAGTCAACCTGTGAAGGCTATCGGACATAGTTTTCAGAATAAAAACAACCGTTGAAGAAATGTTTACGAAAACCTACATTGCCTATGACCTATGGTCTATGGCTGTAGAGATAGTGCATCATACACTCCTTTTTAGTGAACTTGCTGAGTACGCCCGTACTCAAACGTACCTTCTTAACCCTTACTAGGTTCTAAGCTATTGAAGACGACGCCAACATCAATTTCTTCTCAAGAAACCATCATCGACAACTCAAGTTCTTCAACAGAGTCAATGAAGTCCACATAGATGTCAACCGAAGCAAAGACTAAGTTCTTAAAGTAGATTCTCTAGCTATAAAACCTACTTCTGTAGAGCATTGCAATAGATTCAATGGCAAGCCAAATAGTATATATGTTAGTCATAGTTACTAGATAGTCCTGAGTTATTACTTCTGGTTCTTCTTTGTAAGAAGTTCTTTCTTTCTCTTTAACCTAGAGTGTTCTCTAGATCTTTTGTAAAGAGTCAAGTTGTAATCTATAGTCATGTCTTAGACTGTGTGTTTCATTGTACCACTCGAGGGATGTAATACTAGTGAAGTATTTCATTGGTGTTATGTCAACGACTATAGTGTACTACATCATGCAGTGGTATCTTTGGGTCATCGCAATTTGGTATCAGAGCATATGCTTTGACCTTAGGATTAAAACCCTTTTAGGAAGATCTGTAGGTTGGATTGTGACTATAGGAGCCATCTTATCTAAACCAAGACTTGTGATGGATATTCACTTGAGGATAAACCTTGTCACACTTAAGTTGGATGTTCTTGTCATCTTTCTTAAGGATTAGTTATATGTATTCTCTAGAGAAATGTCATTCTAGTGTAGATCTAAATAGGTATAAGACCACTAAGATATCTGAAGTAAGATAAAATATCAAAGAAGATCAGGACTAAGATTAGGATATCATGTGGAGTAGTATTAGTGATGGAGTCTACATTTAGAATTCCTGTAAATTTGAAGAACCTTATCAATAGTTGATACCATTATACCATATAGGGTAGACCATTAGAGTATGTATAAATACAGTTGGAAGTAAATCATGTGGCATTCACTTGAGAATCCATGTGATGGAGTAGAATTTTGTTAAGAATCATTAATACTGAGTTAATAAGAAGAGCCGTCATGGTGAGATTAGCTCTTTAATCATGATGACTAGGTAAATCTGGACAAGTTCATGGTGAGAATAGCTCCGAGACCATGATAAGTCTGTAATTAGGACAAGTACTTAGTAAATAATCTTGTAACAACAGTAAGTAAAGAACAGTGTAGGTCTATGATAGAAGTCATAGGTACTTATAACATTATGATAATTTTAGGATTAAGGTAGTAACTACAATTCTGTTAGTCGTTTTAAGAGATCATGTGAGGATAGTTTACGATAGAATGGAAGATTGGTAGTCTTTAGTAGTCCCAAAAGAAAGGTAAGTGGTTAGTATAAACCAAAGTGAGACCACTTTGCTCAAGATTATCGAGTTGCAACTAAGCAAATTGGGTAAATAATGAGACAAAGAGTAGTTTAACCCTAAGTGCTAAGTATCACGAGGTAAACCTATACTAGGAGGTGTCATATACTACATAGCTAAGCCTGAATTTAGAGGTATTATACTCAACTACTATATTCCGAGCTTAGAATGATGTGTGTTATATGTACCACATTTGGATTTCTGGTTTTTCTTGCATCTTCTTGATTGATTAGGTCTATGCATGAAGTGGAACTTTATGGGCATATGCATGCTGTTTCATGGAGTTCTTACTTGATGTATAGGTCTAGTGGGAAAAATGGGTTCGCGTGAGGGAGAGGCGAATTATCACTCTAATGAAGGGAAGGTGAAGGCTCATGAGATGATGCAGACACAACAAAAGGAGGTTAGAGATCCAATTCCAAAGGAAGTAGAAATTCAAATGCCGCATTTAATTCCCAACGAAGGAGTTCTTCAGTATATGAAGGGTATGGAAGTCAGGAGAAATGCTGAAATAGAGAGGCAGGATCAATTCTATAAGGAGACTTTAAATAAAATGCAAGAAAAGCAACCCGAGGAATTATATCCAAGGGTTAAACTAGTGAGGTTCTTACAAACCAAGCCTTGGAGTTTTTCCATGGTAGAAGAACCTTTGGAGGCGGAAAATTGGTTAATGGATACATCTCAGAAGCTTAAAAGTGTGGGATGTAAGGATGAAGAAAAGGTGCGATAAGCAACTTATCTATTGACCAGAACTGCAGTCGTGTATTGGGAGAAGTCAAGGTTCACAACATTGGGAGAAGGTGTTAGTACCTGGGCTGAGTTCAAAAAGAAGTTTCGTGAAGAATTTGTTCATCGAAACAATGGGAAAAGGAAGGAGGATGAAACCTTAGAAATGGAGAATCTTCCAGTTCTGAAACATGTACGGGAGTTTAATCGTTTATCCAAGTACATTAGAGTGGAAGTAAACATGGATGCGAAATGACAAAGGAAGTTCATGAAGTGACTACAAGAAGTTATGAGGATGCAGCTTAGGATTGTGCGTACAAAGGAGTTTCAGAAAAATGTGCATAATATATCAAAATGTTCAGAAAAATTAAATCTATGATTTAACTTTATTATAAAATGTTATTGTGTTAACTATTTAAATAATTAGTATTTAATAAAGATTTTATAAGTAATAATACTTTGAAAATTCATATTTTAATATTAGTAAATAAGAAAAATATAAATAATATACCAAAATTCTTATAAAAACAAAATCTACATTTACAAACTTGTTTCAATTATTTTTGTATCCCTTAACACATATTTATTATTTGTTTAGTATTTATAAAGTGAATAAACTTATAAAAATCATATCTTATTATTTAAAATTCACAAAAACACTTATAATATACCAAAATGATCACAAAAATGAAATCTACACACTAAAAATATCAACTCATACTTTTGAAGTAAAATAAAAGATAAAGGTCTAATAAATCTTATTTTAATTCATTAAAAATATATAAATCTTTACTATTGTCTTTAGTATTGTTTGTTTAAAATCTAAAAATGTAATAGCAAGTCAACTAATGTTTAAGTGAAGTTTAAATAGGTCAAACCATTTTAAAATATATCTGCTAAAACTATCATCTCAAATTAACGGTATTTTAATTTTCCTAAAAAGATTTTATCAATTATAAAATCAACTAAAATAGTATATTGTTCATAACAAGAATCCTATTCACTTATACTATGATTATTTAATGTAGTAATGTTTTCCTATTTAATAATCTTAGCTAATAAGAAACCTTAAAGTGTTAGCCTTAAGTTTAAGTACTTTTTACTTTGTAAAGTAATATTTTCCTCCAAGGGTATTCTTTTAAGGAACATTAAAAGTGATACTTGAACACTTCTTTAAAATATCTAATTGATTCTTAATCTTGTTTAAGAAATATTCTAGATACCATGATCCATTTGAATACTTTAGTATTATATACTACTTGTGGTATTTACTTATTGTTTCACACACACTCACAAGCCTTAATAAGACACAAGTGTGAATTTGTTATAAAAGTGCAACACATTCTAAAGAACTCATTCCCAGTTTCCAAACCCTAGATTAGATACGACTATTCCGGGGATTCACGTTTATCAAATTGCATTACATTACTTATGCATCGTTGCATCTTGCTTCTTTAAACATTAGTCCTTACCGGACCAATGATGCTATTTACATAATTTGGATATTCTATTGTCTTGAAGACCGTGAGTGCATAATCTTGCAATCACAAAAGGCAAGTTCACAACTTGCTCATGTCCTTTGATTATTTTCTATGCTTGTAACTCAACTTTGTCATTACCTGCATTTCAAAAAAAGACAAAAATACTATTTTCATAATAATATGATTATGGATTATTTACCAAGTGGTAATAATCTATTGATACAGTTCTAGTGGTAAAGGAACATAAGATCTAGGACTTAACAACCAATGTCGTCAGTGATTCTAGCGCCGTATATTAAGCATCAACCATAAGACTTGGAATGGGACTGGAAAGTCAGCTGTATCTTCTCCCTTTCATATGGAGGCAAGGTGACCTTATCGTGACATTGGGATTCCCGGTGTGGATCCAACATATGGGTGGGCACCCTTAGGCCCCATGATTTTGGTGTATAGATTATTTATGAGTGGCTGCCGGAGGTATAGCCGGACCTCCAGGGGCATCACTAGCTCATAGAGTCTTCGAGAACTCACCATGATTGTAGCCTACCCTAGTTGGGGGCTTAACGGAGGTGTAGTCAGCCTCGGAGGATCGTGCAGACATATGGGGTCGCGGAGAGGGTGGTACTGGCTTGGATCTTAGACTGGGCCCCACATCACGGAATTATGGACGGGAAAGTACGCCCGGTTGTGAAACAAGGCTAAGGTCTCTTATGGGAAAAGTGATGCACCTCTGCAGAGTGTAAGAATTGTGACATGTTACTCCCTGTTCCGGGAAGGAGCTATGAACGCGGCAGGAAAGGAACTCCATGAAGTTCTGGTCAACTTGTGAAGGATATCGGACATAGTTTTCAGAATAAAAATAACCGTTGAAGAAATGTTTGCGAAAACCTGCATTGCCTATGACCTATGGTTTATGGTTGTAGAGATAGTGCATCATACACTCTTTTTAGTGAACTTGCTGAGTCCGCCCGTACTCAACCGTACCTTCTTAACCCTTGCTAGGTTCTAAGCTATTGAAGACGACGCCAACATCAATTTCTTCTCAAGAAACCATCATCGACAACTCAAGTTCTTCAACAGAGTCAATGAAGTCCACATAGATGTCAACCGAAGCAAAGACTAAGTTCTTAAAGTAGATAGAAGTAGATTCTCTAGCTACAAAACCTACTTCTGTAGAGCATTGCAATAGATTCAATGGCAAGCCAAATAGTATATATGTTAGTCATAGTTACTAGATAGTCCTGAGTTATTACTTCTGGTTCTTCTTTGTAAGAAGTTCTTTCTTTCTCTTTAACCTAGAGTGTTCTCTGGATCTTTTGTAAAGAGTCAAGTTGTAATCTATAGTCATGTCTTAGACCTGCTGTGTTTCTGTTGTACCACTCTGAGGGATGTAATACTAGTGAACAGTATTTCATTGGTGTTATGTCAACGACTATAGTGTACTACATCATGCAGTGGTATGCTGGGTCATCGCAGCTGGTATCAGAGCATATGCTTTGACCTTAGGATTAAAACCCTTTTAGGAAGATCTGTAGGTTGGATTGTGACTATAGGAGCCATCTTATCTAAACCAAGACTTGTGATGGATATTCACTTGAGGATAAACCTTGTCACACTTAAGTTGGATGTTCTTGTCATCTTTCTTAAGGATTAGTTATATGTATTCTCTAGAGAAATGTCATTCTAGTGTAGATCTAAATAGGTATAAGACCACTAAGATATCTGAAGTAAGATAAAATATCAAAGAAGATCAGGACTAAGATTAGGATATCATGTGGAGTAGTATTAGTGATGGAGTCTACATTTAGAATTCCTGTAAATTTGAAGAACCTTATCAATAGTTGATACCATTATACCATATAGGGTAGACCATTAGAGTATGTATAAATACAGTTGGAAGTAAATCATGTGGCATTCACTTGAGAATCCATGTGATGGAGTAGAATTTTGTTAAGAATCATTAATACTGAGTTAATAAGAAGAGTCGTCATGGTGAGATTAGCTCTTTAATAATGATGACTAGGTAAATCTGGACAAGTTCATGGTGAGAATAGCTCCGAGACCATGATAAGTCTGTAATTAGGACAAGTACTTAGTAAATAATCTTGTAACAACAGTAAGTAAAGAACGGTAGGTCTATGATAGAAGTCATAGGTACTTATAACATTATGATAATTTTAGGATTAAGGTAGTAACTACAATTCTGTTAGTCGTTTTAAGAGATCATGTGAGGATAGTTTACGATAGAATGGAAGATTGGTAGTCTTTAGTAGTCCCAAAAGAAAGGTAAGTGGTTAGTATAAACCAAAGTGAGACCACTTTGCTCAAGATTATCGAGTTGCAACTAAGCAAATTGGGTAAATAATGAGACAAAGAGTAGTTTAACCCTAAGTGCTAAGTATCACGAGGTAAACCTATACTAGGAGGTGTCATATACTACATAGCTAAGCCTGAATTTAGAGGTATTATACTCAACTACTATATTTCGAGCTTAGAATGATGTGTGTTATATGTACCACATTTGGATTTCTGGTTTTTCTTGCATCTTCTTGATTGATTAGGTCTATGCATGAAGTGGAACTTTATGGGCATATGCATGTTGTTTCATGGAGTTCTTACTTGATGTATAGGTCTAGTGGGAAAAATGGGTTCGCGTGAGGGAGAGGCGAATTATCACTCTAATGAAGGGAAGGTGAAGGCTCATGAGATGATGCAGACACAACAAAAGGAGGTTAGAGATCCAATTCCAAAGGAAGTAGAAATTCAAATGCCGCATTTAATTCCCAACGAAGGAGTTCTTCAGTATATGAAGGGTATGGAAGTCAGGAGAAATGCTGAAATAGAGAGGCAGGATCAATTCTATAAGGAGACTTTAAATAAAATGCAAGAAAAGCAACCCGAGGAATTATATCCAAGGGTTAAACTAGTGAGGTTCTTACAAACCAAGCCTTGGAGTTTTTCCATGGTAGAAGAACCTTTGGAGGCGGAAAATTGGTTAATGGATACATCTCAGAAGCTTAAAAGTGTGGGATGTAAGGATGAAGAAAAGGTGCGATAAGCAACTTATCTATTGACCGGAACTGCAGTCGTGTATTGGGAGAAGTCAAGGTTCACAACATTGGGAGAAGGTGTTAGTACCTGGGCTAAGTTCAAAAAGAAGTTTCGTGAAGAATTTGTTCATCGAAACAATGGGAAAAGGAAGGAGGATGAAACCTTAGAAATGGAGAATCTTCCAGTTCTGAAACATGTACGGGAGTTTAATCGTTTATCCAAGTACATTAGAGTGGAAGTAAACATGGATGCGAAACGACAAAGGAAGTTCATGAAGTGACTACAAGAAGTTATGAGGATGCAGCTTAGGATTGTGCGTACAAAGGAGTTTCAGGAATTATTGGATAGTGCACATATATCAGAAGGTGATGAGATTGGTGTACCTGAAGGAAAGAGGAAGAAAGTTCAAAAACAAACCACAACATGTCCGGATCCACATCTGATGTACAACACAAAGAAGATATGTCACAATTGTGGAATCAGGGGCCACGTTATTAAGGAGTGCCCAAACCCTAAGATATTATGTTACCAATGTGGAGAACCTGGACACATGATGATGAACTGCCTAAACCGACCGTTAACTCGTGGGTTGTCAACAGGAGAAATAGGACCAATAATGGTGCTACCATCTAGTCCAAACATTCATCCTACTCCAATTAAGAGAAATGCAAGAGAATTTCTAGGAAAGTGTAACAAGTGTGGAATAATAGGACACAAGAAATCATGTTGTCCAGAACATAGGGATAAATATGGAACATCCGTAGGAGGAAACCTAACATCCCCTGGATCATCTTCAAAGGAGGGTGTTATTGAAGAAGATACATCTTCAGGAAAATGGAAGTTTGAGACCATGACTCAAGTCAATCGCAATGAAGCAAGTGGTAAGTCAATACATTATTAGTTGTATAAGATGCTTCGTACATGCATTTAAGGAATCAGGGAATTTGTGTAAGGGAGTGACGAGTTCCGAAGATCAAGTTGAAGACTTGCACGAAGAAGGAAGCTGAATATAAGTAGTATCAACACTATTTTGAAGGATGGATCAATCCCAACTCACTATGAGCTGGCAATAAAAAGAAATACTAGTGTTGAAAAAGGTGTGGAGCAACATAAAGGAATGAACTTAAGTTCACTCAAAATAGGTGATGTTGCTAAGAAGCTGATGAAGTAGTTATACCTAGTTCATGGAAGTATCATGAATAAGTGCAAAGAAGAAGTCTTGGAAAAAAGGTGGTATTCAAGCTCTGACAACTCAGAGAGAATGCCAATAGTAAGTCAAGAACCTATAGGGTAATCCATATACCCAGGAGTATCCGTAGCTGGTATCCGTAGTCGGTATCCGTAGCTGGTATCCTAGCGGTTTATCTAAGTAGGTCATCTTTGTGTAATTTAAAGAGCATAAAACTTGGACTAAGTTAAGTTAGATCTAAGGAAGTATGAAATTAAAAGATCGTCTTTCGAGACGCTTCGTGAAATCGGGCTTACCAAAGCGAAAATGTCCAAAAGGTTAGAAGTAATACAAATAGTGTCAGAAGATTCATTTCGAAGATCCACAACTGTGTGGGTGTACCGCAAATTCTTTCGTGAAGCCTTATAGAGATAAAGTATAAGCTAGACGGAGACTAATGTCCTAACTATTGAGTTAATGGGTATTCTACATTAGTTTAGAGACTATTAGGAAACCCCAAGGGGGAAAGTAAACAATAAACACTGAAGTGTTGTTGTCTAATTTTTTGACTAAAGGTGGAAGATAAGTACAAATTTATGGTGATATTAAGCCTTATTCTCATAAGGCTATACGAAGCCATCATTATAAAGTATTCCCTAGAGTAAGTCCGGATGAAAGATGGAAGGAGATATAACTTCTTAACCCTAATAGACTAGTTATAAGGGGGAATAGCTGGTAAGTTATCCTTTAGTGTAAAGAGAGTATTCCAATATACATTGGTGTAGTGTAATAAGAAAGCCGGATTGGAATGGACTAAATGTGTCCTAAACCAATTCTAAATAGAAATATAAGGACGTAATCCAAGAAATTATGGTAAAAGAAGCCATAGGATAACTTAGAAGTGATAGTGGATATTGTAAAAAATGAAGAGGATTCAAGGAAAAAGATTTGGATACGGGATATCACAATTATCCCCAATTATGATCACTATGGATTTGAGAAATGGTGTGATCAATACAAGTCAATACCTCATTCCAAAACGCAAAAGAGTACGAACTTTGGGGACGAAGTTTATTTTAAGGGGGGGAGTCTGTAACATCCTAGCATTAGAGCTTAGAAATAAGCTGAACACAGGTGTGTGCATTGCATTCATGCATAGAAAATCTGGATAATTTTCGCGCTTTTAAATAAAACTTGTCAAAGTGATTGAAGCTTCTCTTAACTTGGTGGAACTAAAGTAGATCATCAAGTTGACTGCGATAAGTTTCAATATGACCTTTGCTAAAATCTTATCTTTGAGTAATATAATTTGATCTAAGGGTAGATCAAATGTAATAAAACTAAGTCACAACACACTACTTAATAAGGAGTACTAGATCTTCTAGAGATCATTACATGGTATTCCATACCACAACTCGAGGATGAATATTTAATATTCTAAAGGTGATATTAAGATATTACCTACCATAAACTCTATATACCAAGTTAAGCTTATAACTTAAGAAAAAGAAACTCATGACTAAAACTTGAAACACTTGTTTGCCATAGTTATTCCTACCATGGGTATCATGGTAGTTCTTAAACATTTACTCTTATTACAAATAGAGTAGAAATGAAAGTCAAGCCAAGACCATCCAGCACATATTCTTAATATGATATTAAGAGGTGCCATATCTATTTAACCAAATCCTAGTGTCTATTGATCATCAATGTGAGTGATCAATTCTTGACCTAGAACTTATTGATTCATAGCCTTTGATCTATTGTGTTGACCTTTCAAATACCTTAAGTAAATTAATATGAAGGAAGAACTAAATATGGTTGAGTGTACCATCATCAATGGAATGTGATCCTTAGTGGAGATCAAACAATTTGATGTTGGAGGAGTTAACTCACTCATGAGTTAACTAGAAGCAGTACCTAAATTCAAGGGTTGAGCTAGTAATTGAGGAGCTATGAGAAAGCTAGTAGTATTAGTACATTAGATAACAATCTTGTTAGGACAAGTGGATATAGAATTAGAATAATCTTGCTTAACAAGATAAGTCTATAGAGAGACTAATACAAGTTTACTACTTAGTTGAGTATAGATCTTGATCAGACAATTAGAAGCCTAAGCTTTGTTTGATCAAATGATGGTGGTCATTATTCTCAAGTCACTTGAGAATAGATGACTAGGTGTTGAAGAAGATTTGTGAGTATACCAAGCTAGATAAAGCCTAGTAAGATGAATCATCTAGCTTGAACGTGAGATGTCAAGCTAGAGTTTGATGAAGTATATAATATGAGTTGAATGGAGTAGTTAGAGGCATAGTGCTTTAGCCAAGCTAATACAAGAACAGACTTGTATTATGGGAGTAGTACCATACCTATATTTGATTAAACCTTAGTATTTCTCTATCAATGATTGATATTGATTCATCATTACCTAACCAAAAGTGTTCTATGGTAATTCTAAACTCTACAAAACAAGTAGAATTGGATTTGGTGAAATCACCAAATATGGAGTACCATGAAAACCAAATCATCATATTATGAACCACAAAGATTCATCTTTTATAATGTAATTAGATAAATCCTTTATGAAAATAAGAAGGAACGAGATTCTATATACATGGGTAAACATCTCAAATCATAACCATTAAGATTATTAAGTGAAACTAGAATAATTTCTATAAGATCTTCTTATAGGAAGAAAATCCTTAAAACCCTAATCATCATTAATATTTCTTAATGGAATGGACTTTTAATATAACGAATATATTGTTGCCCAATAAGAAATTAAGATAAGATGATTATAAATTCTACAAACAATAATATTCATAACTTACATAGTTTCTGCACATTTTAAACTCTTATGAAATTCATATTTGAAATGAAATTATGAAAAAATAGAAATAAAAAAAAATAAAACAGAAAAAAAAGGATCTGGCCGAGCCAGCAGACCAGCTTGGGCCGTAGCCCATCTGCTATGTGTCGCTCGTGAGTAGCAGCAACAGCAGCCGTGCAACCTTGGCCAGAGCCCGTATGCAGTCCAAGTCGGCCCACCTGGCCCAATACCATTTCGTCGTGTTCTTCCAGTCGTCATCCACCTCCCGATCGAGCCAAGCAGCTCGTTGGCCGTGTCCTCGCCGCCGGCGTGCGCCAAGATCCGTGCCGCCGCCCCCGGTCTCCTATAAAGTCGCCTCCGCGCCGCCAGGGATGAACCCTAGCCAGTATTTCTCTTTCTTCTCCTCTCCGAGCCAGAAACCCTAACCTCACCGGTGATCCGCGGTGTCGCTGTTTCCGATCGCACCGAGGCAAGCCGAGGCTACCGTTGCATTCTTCGTGCTCCTCTCGGTCATCTCATGGAAGGAATCTAAGCCGCACGCCCTAGTCGAGCTTTCCGGCAGCTTCTTCTCCGACACCGACCGTCGTCGATTCCCGCCGCTTCAGCGTTCCTCCGACCTCGCCAGCACGCTCTTCAGCTTCGTGGTGAGATACTAGTGCTCATGCACCTTCTCGATTTCTTCCTAGCGCTCTGAGCGTCTTACCGACGTGCGCTACCATCGGCCGCCGCGGAGGTTGGTCGTCGGAGTACCTCCGGTGACCAAAAAGGGGCAGCGACACCACCCATCGACTCGCCTCACTTCCCTCTCTCCAACGAACCTAGCCACGAAGCCCCATGCGCAGCCGATCGATGGATACGTGCTCAAAATAAGAGCAATTCCAGTGCTGACGTCACCATGACATCATGGTGATGTCATAAATATAATTCTTTAGTTTCTTTTTGATAATCATTTTTATAATATATAAACTCCTGGGTATTACGTGGCATAGACCCCACCTGCTAGTGTGTGTGGCTAGAGTTAGTATCGGTGTAAAAGGTTCTAATATGCATATGTGCGTCATGCTGATATCAGCATGACCTAATAATAGGATTAAATTATTCAAATTTCAATTAGAAAAAGAATAAAACTTGTAAATTGAATATCTTTTGTTTTATAATTTAAAAAAATATGCATAATATATCAAAATGTTCAAAAAAATTAAATCTATGATTTAACTTTATTATAAAATGTTATTGTGTTAACTATTTAAATAATTAGTATTTAATAAAGATTTTATAAGTAATAATACTTTGAAAATTCATATTTTAATATTAGTAAATAAGAAAAATATAAATAATATACCAAAATTCTTATAAAAACAAAATCTACATTTACAAACTTGTTTCAATTATTTTTGTATCCCTTAACACATATTTATTATTTGTTTAGTATTTATAAAGTGAATAAACTTATAAAAATCATATCTTATTATTTAAAATTCACAAAAACACTTATAATATACCAAAATGATCACAAAAATGAAATCTACACACTAAAAATATCAACTCATACTTTTGAAGTAAAATAAAAGATAAAGGTCTAATAAATCTTATTTTAATTCATTAAAAATATATAAATCTTTACTATTGTCTTTAGTATTGTTTGTTTAAAATCTAAAAATGTAATAGCAAGTCAACTAATGTTTAAGTGAAGTTTAAATAGGTCAAACCATTTTAAAATATATCTGCTAAAACTATCATCTCAAATTAACGGTATTTTAATTTTCCTAAAAAGATTTTATCAATTATAAAATCAACTAAAATAGTATATTGTTCATAACAAGAATCCTATTCACTTATACTATGATTATTTAATGTAGTAATGTTTTCCTATTTAATAATCTTAGCTAATAAGAAACCTTAAAGTGTTAGCCTTAAGTTTAAGTACTTTTTACTTTGTAAAGTAATATTTTCCTCCAAGGGTATTCTTTTAAGGAACATTAAAAGTGATACTTGAACACTTCTTTAAAATATCTAATTGATTCTTAATCTTGTTTAAGAAATATTCTAGATACCATGATCCATTTGAATACTTTAGTATTATATACTACTTGTGGTATTTACTTATTGTTTCACACACACTCTCACAAGCCTTAATAAGACGCACAAGTGTGAATTTGTTATAAAAGTGCAACACATTCTAAAGAACTCATTCCCAATTTCCAAACCCTAGATTAGATACGACTATTCCGGGGATTCACGTTTATCAAATTGCATTACATTACTTATGCATCGTTGCATCTTGCTTCTTTAAACATTAGTCCTTACCGGACCAATGATGCTATTTACATAATTTGGATATTCTATTGTCTTGAAGACCGTGAGTGCATAATCTTGCAATCACAAAAGGCAAGTTCACAACTTGCTCATGTCCTTTGATTATTTTCTATGCTTGTAACTCAACTTTGTCATTACCTGCATTTCAAAAAAAGACAAAAATACTATTTTCATAATAATATGATTATGGATTATTTACCAAGTGGTAATAATCTATTGATACAGTTCTAGTGGTAAAGGAACATAAGATCTAGGACTTAACAACCAATGTCGTCAGTGATTCTAGCGCCGTATATTAAGCATCAACCATGAGACTTGGAATGGGACTGGAAAGTCAGCTGTATCTTCTCCCTTTCATATGGAGGCAAGATGACCTTATCGTGACATTGGGATTCCCGATGTGGATCCAACATATGGGTGGGCACCCTTAGGCCCCATGATTTTGGTGTCTAGATTATTTATGAGTGGCTGCCGGAGGTATAGCCGGACCTCCAGGGGCATCACCAGCTCATAGAGTCTTCGAGAACTCACCATGATTGTAGCCTACCCTAGTTGGGGGCTTAACGGAGGTGTAGTCAGCCTCGGAGGATCGTGCAGACATATGGGGTCGCGGAGAGGGTGGTACTGGCTTGGATCTTAGACTGGGCCCCACATCACGGAATTGTGGACGGGAAAGTACGCCCGGTTGTGAAACAAGGCTAAGGTCTCTTATGGGAAAAGTGATGCACCTCTGCAGAGTGTAAGAATTGTGACATGTTACTCCCTGTTCCGGGAAGGAGCTATGAACGCGGCAGGAAAGGAACTCCATGAAGTTCTGGTCAACTTGTGAAGGATATCGGACATAGTTTTCAGAATAAAAATAACCGTTCAAGAAATGTTTGCGAAAACCTGCATTGCCTATGACCTATGGTTTATGGTTGTAGAGATAGTGCATCATACACTCTTTTTAGTGAACTTGCTGAGTCCGCCCGTACTCAACCGTACCTTCTTAACCCTTGCTAGGTTCTAAGCTGTTGAAGACAACGCCAACATCAATTTCTTCTCAAGAAACCATCATCGACAACTCAAGTTCTTCAACAGAGTCAATGAAGTCCACATAGATGTCAACCGAAGCAAAGACTAAGTTCTTAAAGTAGATAGAAGTAGATTCTCTAGCTACAAAACCTACTTCTGTAGAGCATTGCAATAGCAGCAATGGCAAGCCAAATAGTATATATGTTAGTCATAGTTACTAGATAGTCCTGAGTTATTACTTCTGGTTCTTCTTTGTAAGAAGTTTCTTTCTCTCTTTTTAACCTAGAGTGTTTTCTGGATCTTTTGTAAAGAGTCAAGTTGTAATCTATAGTCATGTCTTGGACCTGTTGTGTTTCTGTTGTACCACTCTGAGGGATGTAATACTAGTGAACAGTGTTTCATTGGTGTTATGTCAACGACTTTAGTGTACTATATCATGCAGTGGTATGCCGGGTCATCGCAACCAACAACATTGCCCCATCGTCGCTGCTACCACCGATCATGGTCATCGTCAATGCCAACAAGTTCTTCTCCACGACCACGAGCGACGCCGCGCTCATACAAGCAGAAAATACGGGTCTAATTCTCGAAATCGCTATCGCTACAATCAAATGTCCATCAACAACTACCTCTTCGTCTTCGTCCACCACGACCTCGCCGCCAGAGTCCCAGTCTAATTTTTATTTATTTTTACTTAATCAATTTTCTTCTTGCAACTACTTCATGTACTCCGACAAATCGGCGGACAACTTCTACGCATGACCGTTCACGGAGAATTTCTCTGCTGCTCCCTTCGGCTCTGGCTCGCATGGCTCGTGATAGTCTCTGTCTTCGCACATCCGGTATTGGCAACATCGATGCGTGCCTTCGTCACCGACGCGCACCCGAGTTTGGCAAGCTCGGCAAGGCGTGTCGCCTACCTCGACTACTCCGGTTCCAACTACGTCTACGTCAACTACTATGGTGAATTCTCCAGGCTCAACGACGACATCGACCACAACACCACGACAACATAAACATCATCAATTTCATCAACAGCGACTAGATCACCAACATCATCATCGACCACGACTACAACACCCTACTTCTGGCTACATCGACATCGACATCCACCAACATCCTCTACAGTTCGCACCTTCGGATTATGCTCCAGTCAGACCGTCCATGATGCTCCGGCTGTTCTCGTCACTACCGATCTGACTGCAGGGGTGTTAGAGTATTCACGGTTTGGTAATATTTGGTAGTTTAAGTTTGTAATCCAATTCTATCTCTAGTAGTCTTCTTGCCCCACAAGTCTTCTAGTACTATATAAACAGCCTAAGGGCTCACAATGTAATCACCTCTTGCAATATCAATACAATCTATATTCATTGGATGAAACCAGAATATATGATGACCCTTCGGTCTTGGTTTCTGAAAATGACTTTATTATAGCTTCCTTTTCATTAAATGGAGCAAGGGAGGCCGGTCTTGAAAGGTTTCCAGCTGATTTCTACCAATATTTTGGGGTTCATGATGGAGTTGTTCAATCGTATCCATGCCAGGAATTTGATTTGTCTAGGCTTAACTTTGGTGAAACCATTTTGTTACCCAAGTTAAAAGAGGTGAGTCAGATTCAGCAATACCGACATTTTATATCTTCTAAATTCCAGTTTACTCTTTTCTCACTGAAGTGGCGAATAACCGGCAAACTGGGATTGTTGACCACATGGTATGGCTGATGACACCACCATGTACCACATCAAGGAGTAATCCCTTAATTAGATTATTCGCATCTGCTTTAGATAACATCTTGGTAAAAACCTCAGCTATAAAATTAAAAATAATAGGCGAGAAAGGGTCACCTTGCTTCAGACCCTTGCTAGCCACAAAATACTCATTATTTTGATCATTAATTCTCACACAAAAGGAACCATTAACCATAATTTTAGAGACTCACCCTCTAAATTTGTTACCAAAACCTCTAGAAGACAACATCTCATCCAAGAATTCCCAATGTACACGATCATCAGCTTTCTCATAATCTAATTTCAAAACTATACTAGAGGAGTGTGATCTGTGAATTTCATGAATAACCTTATGGGCAGACACAACACTCACAAGAATGAACCTCCCCTTAATAAAAACTGATTGATTCGTAGAAATCAATCTATTTGCTATAGGTCCCATCCTATTAGTCATGATTTTTGTAAAAATCTTCAAGGAACAATTACAAAGACTAATGGGTCGAAAAAAATTCATCTCTCTAGCTTCTGGTTCTTTTGGAATTAGAGTAATGATAGAAAAAATAAGTCTGAAATCATCAAGAGAACCTGCCCAAAAATCATTAGCTAAAACCATAAAACCTTTCTTGATTATTTCCTAGAAAGTTTGGTAAAAGAGGAAAGATAGCCCATCAGGGCTAGGTGCCCCATTGACATAATAACCAAAAATGGAATTTTTAACTTCCTCTTTAGTGAACTACTTTTCAAGCAAATTATTTTCTTCAGTTGTGACTAGATCCTCATTGTCCCAAAAATCAGCACCAAGATGAACATTTGGTTTGGCTTTAAAACCAAAGAGGCCTTTGTAAAAGTCACAAGCCACAGTAAGCATCTCAGAAATAGTGGTCATAGGACCAGAAGGACTATCCAACACAACTAGTTGTTTTTCCCTCCGAAGTTGGTTAGCCACCACGTGGAAATAAGCTATGTTACGATCTCCTTCTAGAATATTTTTCTCTCTCGAACATTGAAAAGATTTGGTTTCCTCAGTTTTCCAAATAGAATCAAGGTAAGTTTTGATTTGAGCCACCCTATCTCTATAATTTTGATCTAGTCTATTTTGTGCAGAAAAAACATCTAAAATATCAAACTCTTGGAGTAAATCTTTTTACGTGTTTTTAAAGCAGCTTCAACATTTGAATTCCAACCTTTGATATTTCTCCTAATCCTTCTAACTTTGAATTGCCAGATATCAATAAAAGAAATGAGGTGGGTAGGAACAGGGACGGTCCAACTTTTAGTAACAAAAGGGACAAACTCTGGTTCACTAAGCCACCATTTCTCAAATCTAAACATTTTTTGGACAGCAGGAGGACTAAGTCCAAATTCAATAATGAGTGGGGTATGGTCACTCCCAGATTTGGGTATAGTTCTCACCAACGAGAGTGGAAATTTATTATCCCATTCAGTAGAAGAAAAAATATGGTCAAGGGTAGCCATGACAAGATTCTCTTGATTATTAGCCTAGGTAAAACTTCAATTAGAAATTGGAAGGTCAATTAAAGCCCATTTATTCATCCAATCATTAAACAAAAAGGTAAGTTGATGATTAATATTCCTAGAACTTTTCTCATATTTTAACACTAAATTAAAATCACCTCCTATCAAGGAGGGGTAATTGCATTGCTCCATAACCAAGTGCAGTTCAGCAATAAAATCTAGTTTATGTTCTGCATAGGAAGAACCATAAACCACAATTAATTGCCAGGTGAAACCATCACATAAGTTTTTCACCATTGTGGTAACACGGTACTCATGCAAATTGTAGCTAATAACTTCAAATAAATCCACTTTAAAACCTACTAAGATACCCCCAATAGTACCTTTTGCAGGTAAATAATGCCAATGAAACTCATAAGCACCAGAAATAGCTTTAAGAAAACTATTAGACATTTGTTCTTTCTTGTTCCTTGAAAACCCACAAAATCAATTTTGTTGTTTTGCAATACATCCCCAATACTTTTTGATCTACCAGGTTTACCAAAACCTCTCAGATTCCAAAAACAACCTATCATGATATGCGAGAGTTTTTATGTCTATTTTTACTGACAGTAGTCCAACCTGACTGATCAGTAGCGCCCCTCACATGGATATAATACTCTTCAGAATTATCATGG
Organism: Avena insularis; assembly: GCA_023614405.1. Taxonomy (NCBI): domain Eukaryota; kingdom Viridiplantae; phylum Streptophyta; class Magnoliopsida; order Poales; family Poaceae; genus Avena; species Avena insularis. Next base: position 208,224,367 of record CM042694.1, read on the forward strand.
GAAATAATATCCAAATTATCAGGAAGGACAAACTCAGGGTTTTGTTTGGCAAAATTAAAGGATCTTTCATGTTCTTTATTTACTAGATCAGTAATGATCAAGGTGTTTTCTTCCATGTCATTTCCAATGACAATTTCAATAGAACTACTACTATCAGCAAGGGTTTCAGAGCTTAAGACTGATGGGTTCGTAGCATGGAAAACAAAAAAATTCTACCGCAAGAACGAACAAAACCCAGATCTAATCTAGATAAAAGCAAAGATCTAATCTATTAGACATGTGCAACGAGATAGATCTGTACTAACCCTCGTAGAACCGAAAGCGTTACGAGATTAGATCTCGGGGTTGATGTAGTCGGTCACTTGCCGATCTCAAGATCGTGTGGACGATCCTTCCGCGCTGCTTTGGCAGCGCTCGCAGATCGGTCACACGTGCGGAGTCGAAGCAGACCTTCCTCTCCCTGTTCTAGCGAGCAGCGGAGGTAGTAGATCTTCTCCACAGAATCCCAGCAGCACGACGGTGTGGTGGTGGTGGTGGAGTAGAGAATTCTGTAGGGCTTCGCCTAAGCCGGAGCAGAGCGAAGGAGGAGGAGAGAGGCGGCGGCTAGGGTTTGTTATGGGAGAGTGCTAGGGGTGGCGCCCCCTCCCCTCTATTTAAAGGAGGGAGGCGCCATGGGAGGGGAGTCCTAGTAGGACTCCCTCCTCCTTGGCCGGATTGGGAGGGAAGGAATCCTCCTCCCCACGAATCCGTGTCTTACCCCACAAAGACTCCTTGATCCTTTCTTGGTTTTCAAGCAAACTCCAAGAAATCTTCTAGAACCTTCCGTAACATTCAAACCTTCTAGAATCTCCATACAAACACTCCTAACATTTCCTAACTTAGAAAATGATCTCCAATATATGAATCTTATTCTCCTGACAATTCGGATCTCCTCATGATGTCCCGGATCCAATCCGAGACTCAACAACATTCGGTCTCCAACGCATATTCCATATCTACTTAAAACAACTTCAACCTTAAGTGTGTCACCCTATGGTTCGTGAATATGCGAACATGATGAAGACACCTCCAATCAATAACCATCAGGGATCTGGAGATCCATAATGGCTCTACATATTCAACGATGACTTTGTGATCGATAGAACCATTAACATACGAAACCAATTCCCTTTGTCACGACATTCTACTTATCCGAGGTTTGATCGCCGTATCTCCATACCTAGTTCTACCTCACATCGATAAGTACTCTTTACTCGTTCCATGTTATGTCATCCCTTGTGACCTAGTCACATGCTTGCAAGCTAACTAGATGGCATTCCACCGAGAGGGCCCAGAGCATATCTATCCGTCATATGGATGGACAAATCCCAATCTTGGTCCATGCGCTTCAACACATACTTTTAGAATACCCAATGACACCTTTATAACCACCCAATTACGAAGCGGCGTTTGATGTCATCAAAGTACCCATCCGGTGATGGTGATTAACATAACCTCATGGTCGAAGGATTAGGTTACTATGCATTTGAAAGCTTACAGCAATACGAACTTAATGACTTGATCTTATGCTACGTTTACTATGGGTGTGTGTCCATCACATCATTCTCCTAATAATATAACCTTATTATTAATGACATCCAATGTCCATGATCAGGAAACCATGATCATCAATTAATCAACAAGCTAGTTTAACAAGAGGCTTACTAGGGACTCTTTTATGTTTACAAAACACACAAGTATTAATGTTTCCTGTTAATACAATTATAGCATGGGATGTAAACATTTATCACAAATATAAAGATAAAATAATAACCACTTTATTATTGCCTCTTGGGCATATCTCCAACAAAGACAGCAAATGAATTACCTTTAGAAGTCTTGGGAATTTCCAGGTTGAGCTCTTTTTTGAGTTATTTATCCCTTTCCATAATGGTTCCTTTTCCTAAGTTTCTCTTGCTCTGTCTGGTCACTGGGACAGGTCCCCAATCTTTTCTTTTAGCAGTTTTCTTAGGAGTCTTCTTTTTAAGGACAGGGGGTGTTGGTGAGCTAGATGTGGGCACCTGATTCACCGATATATCACCTTTATCACCCAAATTTGAGATTACAGAATCAGCTTCTACCTGGAGGCCCAAGTGGGCACCAAAAGTGGTCACACTTTCAGGGGCATGCAGTTCCATTTCTTCATCATTGTCATCATCATACTCTTGTTCCAATTGTCTAAGAACAGTAATCTCTTTGTGTGGATTTAACACCACCCTCAGGAGTACAGAGTTTACTGAAGTCCACTTCTGACATTAGAACATTAGATCCAACTGGCATTTGTGCTTGAATATGTTGAGTTTCTTCATGATAGATCACATCTTCAGGAGCTTCTTAAGTGGTAACCTCATGTATGGAAATATTTCCACTTGGGAGGCCAATATCATGTGAAGACTGATCTACAATAGTGACATTAACTATCTTAACAAAATCAGCTTCAGAAATGCACTTAGTCACCAGATCCTTTTCCTTAATAAATAATTGAACAGCAACATTAGCACCTATTGACAGAGTAGAGTGAGCAGGGCCACCATTTCCAGTGCTAGGACTAGCAACAGCAGAGGAACTACCTGTATCCTGATGAGAAGTATGAGGAAGGTCTTTAGAAGCATCAGCCAAATCTTCTCCCAAGCCATCATAATCCTCATCATCTTCATCAACCATATCATTAGCATATCCCAGGTTGGTTTGCACAAACCCTTCCACTTTGAACTACAGAACATACATCTTCTTTCTCATCTCCAGCATTCTCTCCATAGGTATCTTGGTGGGATCCCTACAAGCAATCTTGATACCTACTTTTGCATAAAAGCTTTTCAGTAACCCAGCCCAATCAACATCTGCTAATATCCCAAACCAGGAGGCAACCTGAGCAAACACTGACCATGCACACATCTTGGGAGGGATTCCATCCACTTGAACCCAAGTTTCCACTAATTCCCCAAAAGGATCTAGAGCACCATCCCACTCAAGGAACTTCAGCGTGACTCCATCTTCAAAAGCCAGCGGAGGTAGTTCAGTAAGTTCAGCAGCTTGTTTCTAGGGTGGGAACCTGACAATATAGTTTTTACTGTCAATCTCTCTGATTTTCCATGGCCACTTCTTAACCTTCCAGAAAAATTCAGTGAGTTTGGCCTCCAATGCAATCAGCGACATACTGCCTATTCTGATATTGACAAACCCACAATTACTAAAATTCATCCATGCAGTCTCCCAAGCATTAGGAACAGCAATATGAAAAAATCCTAAACCCTGTGCCGCGCTGCCAAAATAGGTAGCTAATGGATGAGGCGCAGCCCAGGCAGCGCAATTGTTGATATTGTGTTCCCCATGGCAGATGAAACAAAGCTTCGGCTTGATACAGTTTCCAGCGAAATGGCCTAGATCTCCACAATTAAAGCATACCAAATCCTTATACCTGAGGTCGAGAACTTGCTCTTGCAGTGTCTTGGGAGCAGGGATCGGTGTTGGTGCCGTCACCGGAGCAGGGGTTGGGCCCTTGACGAGGACGAGGTGCGGTGAGGGGTGGTTGCACAGCAATGCCCGAGGAACGAGCTGGAAGAGGTTGAGGTCGGTTAGGCCTTCGAGCTTGTTGGCGATAACGCCCATCCTTCTGGTGACCTCCATCTATCGATTGGCGGCGAAGGATTTCAGCAAACGTAGGTCGCTGACCTCCACCACCCCACCAATCTCGAGCAAAACTGAATTGTTTCAGAGACTGTCGGATCCGTTTGAACTTGGCGACAGGGAAGAAATCCTTGGGGGAGAAGTGTTTCAATTGGAAAAGCTCGCGGTGGATCCAGCAGAGGGTAGAGGAGGTAGCGCGAGGAACCCTAGCTTGAGGTGAGAAGGGACCGAGCAGAGCCGCCCGTAATATTCCTCCACACCTTCGGTCACAGGAGGCGCACCAGGGAAACTTGTAAAAGGAACGGGGCAACTGGGAGCCATCAAAGGTACCATTGCCATGGACTTGTCACCCGGGGTACCTGAATTCAAATTTAGAGTCTCACGGTCACGTGAAGACTCTGACGCTAAAGGCATCAGAGTAATCACCGGGATCGATCGCCGGCGGCAGAAGTGACATGGAACCATGCCTCGGTCTCTAGGCCAAGGAGGAGGTGGCCTGGGCTGGAACCGGTGTTGTCGCGACCGTGGGAACGGGGGGAAATGGTGGCTAGGCACCGACACCCTCGCCGCAGCCGCCGTAGGATCTTCGATCGACAAACCCACAGAGGATTTCGGGATCGAATCATCGTCAGGTGATGATGAACCAAAATCCGGCGCGGGGGGACTTCCTTCACCAGAACCCCTGCATCAGGATGGTCTATACTGGTATACTCTCCGTGAGGAGCAGGATCCACGATATGATTCAGTGGATTATTTGGGGGATTAGTCGGATCAGAGCATGGAGAGAGGGGGTGGAGGTGTAAGGAGAGGGATGCGGATGCGGAGGCGGGGAGGGAGACATGAGCCCCTCGCTGATCCTAAACGAGGAGTTTCTGATAGCAAGCGTCCCTGTCATTACCCATACGCTTTTCTTTGCTTTCTTTGATATTAGGAGTTAGCACACTAACCAATAAACTTTCTGTGTCTACAGATTTTGGAAGCTGGTACGATGTTATGTCTCTCTTCATTTATCAATTTATTTTCGTATTTTCTGTAATATGGTGATTCTCATTTTCTTCTATTTTAGCTCTCATAATTTTTTCTCTTTTTCCAGCTCTGCAAGTCTGCTCGCCCAGGAGGGCCAGAGAAGTTTCGTCCTTACATAGTTCGATGCTGGTAAAGCTGACGATGGAAGAACTGCTAAAGGAAGATGAATCGCACAATCTCGATGGTATGTGTTTTCTTTTTATTGTCTGCTCTTAAAGATTCTACGGTGTTCGCTTTCGCTGTTTTCATGTTTGCTTTCTTCTTACCAGGTTCTCCAGCGCGTCGATATAGTCCGCCTGCTGCGACGAAGGAAGACAATCTTCATGCGGACAAAAAATATAAAAGTAATTGGTGAGTAAAAAATATGTTTCTACTGCCACCATGAGGAGTCGGTCAAATACTACTCCCTCCGACTCAAATTAGTTGACTTGGTTTTGTCTAGATTCGAATGTATGTAACACTAAAATAAGTCGAAATACAGTTGAATCTAGACAAATCTAAGTCAGCTAATTTGGGTATGAGGGAGTACTTTTTTTGGTGCAAATTGCTCGAGAGGTGTGGTCTATTGTTCGTATTCACCCCATTGTGTGCCCAGCATGTTCGTAAATTGGTTACGAGTATATCCATAAAAAGTTTACATGCCATATCCTCGTGGGGGCGATGGCCTTGTGTTCAGCTTCTTGGCCACGCAGGAATGACATCGTATTTGACAGAAAGGGGTAGCTTCTACGCTGCAAGTTATACACTCGTGAAGGCAGAGTCTATGTGTTCTTTTGGAAATGGAGATGATACCCCGGTCTTTGCATATATAAATGATACACATGATCTTTTTTATTTATTATTCAACGTAGTTTTATAAAAATAGAGTATACCATGGTTCTGTATTAGAGTCAGATTGTTATATTTGGTAGTTTAAGATTAACTCTCAGCCATGTCTTCTGCTCACTCCTGCGCCTGATTTGCAGAGAGGGCGTCGGTTCCAATTTCAATCCTTCTGGCCTAAGGTGGATGGGTTCATGGATGTGGTCGAGGCCGCATGGTCGCTGCAGAGATGGGAGCCAAACCCATCCAAGAGACTTGACATGAAGTTGCCAGCTGTGGCAAAGGACCTTTCCCGGTGGAGTGCCAAATTCATTGGCAATGTCAAGCTACAGATCCTCATGGCCACAGAGTTGATCCTCCGCCTCGATGTTGCCATGGAGAGCAGGCCGCTCTCGCCTCAGGAGCGTGGACTTAGATGCCTCCTAAAGAAAAAGCTGTTGGGGCTCGCCTCCTTGGAAAGGACATTGGCCAGGCAGAGATCGCGAATCCTTTGGCTCCGTGAAGGGGGTGCTTGCACGCGCTTATTTCACACCCATGCGAGCCATCGCAGGAGGAAAAACTTCATTGGGCACCTCCTGGTGGATGAGGTCCGGATCTCGGAACATGCAGAGAAGGCTGAAGCCATGGACAGTTTCTTTGAGAACTTGCTCGGGGTGGCGAATGAGCGACCTTTCTCGCTCGACCTTGACTACCTCGGTCTACAATCGGTGGACCTCCAGCACATTGATGGGGCCTTCACAGAGGAGGAAGTGCTCTCAGCCATCCGGGGCATGCCTTTGGAAAAATGCCCAGGCCCGGATGGGTTCTCTACTCGCTTCTCCGTGACCGGTTGGACCATTATTAAGAAGGATGTCATGGACGCCTTCTACTCTCTATCCAGGCTGGATAGCTGTGGTTTCGGCTCGGTGAATAGTGCCTTGGTTACGCTGCTGCCCAAGAAGCAGGGTGCGGAGGAGCTTCGAGACTTTAGACCCATCAGCCTAATCCATGACATTGCTAAGTGGGTGGCCAAGGTGATTGCGAACCGTATTACCCCCATCCTACCACAAATGGTGGGGGTACACCAGAGTGCCTTTGTGCGTGGGCGTTGTCTGCACGACAACTTCATGATGGTTCAGGGAACGGCCCGCAAGCTTCATGCTAGCAAGACCCCGGCGATCCTGCTCAAGCCGGACATCACCAAGGCATTCGACACAGTGGATTGGGCTTTCCTATTGGACGTCCTGAGGAAGCTAGGCTTCGGAGAGCGCTCCTCGCATGTATATGCGCGTTGCTCACCATGGCATCCACGCGTGTCCTCATGAACGGCTGCCCTGGAGCCAAAGTGGCCAACCGTCGGGGCCTTCGGCAAGGAGACCCTCTCTCCCTGCAGTTATTCATCCTGTTGATGGAAGTGTTCCACCTAATGATAGTGAAGGCGGAAAGCCTAGGCCTTCTATCCCGACTTGCGGCGTCAGGTTTGAGCCAGCGTACCTCGATCTACGCGGACGATGTGGTCACCTTCTTGTGGCCGAATATTGTGGACTTCCGGGTGATCTCGTCGATCATCGTCGATTTTGGTGCGGCCTTGGGCCTCTGCACCAACTTCTCTAAATGCTCGGTCAACCTAATAAGATGCTCGGAGGAGGACAGATTGCTGGTAGCCCAGGAGCTACAATGCCTGATTACGCAGTTCCCGCTCCGCTACCTGGGGCTACCACTCTCCCTGCGCAAACCTTCAGCAGCATAGCTTCAGTCGTTGGTCGACATGGTGGCCTCTAAGCTGCCATCGTGGAAAGCATCGATGCTCAATCGTGGAGGGAGGCTGGAGCTGGTCAGGACGACACTCTCTACCATCCTAGTATTCGCTATGATGTCACTCGACATCCCGATCGAGATCATCATCGCTATCGAGAAAATCATCAGGAGCTTCCTGTGGAAAGGCAGAAAGGATGTTCATGGCAGTCACTGCCTAGTGGCTTGGGACAGGGTGTACATGCCAAAGGAAATGGGGGGACTTGGCATCCCCAACTTGCATCTTATGAATGTGGCGCTGAGGGCCAGATGGCTATGGCTGAAGCGCGTGGAGCTGGACAAGCCGTGGCAAGAGCTTTACATTAAGGTCCCGAGGTTGGCTAGGCAGCTCTTCGACGCGGCGACCACATCGGTGGTAGGAGATGGTGCTACGACGCTTTTCTGGACAGACAAGTGGCTTCCGTGCGGCCGCATCAGCGAGTTTGCACCAAACCTCTTTGCAATGGTGCCAGTTCATGTTGCTGCCACACGCAAGGTCCGTGAGGGCATCGTCGGTGGCTGGCTGCACGACGTCTCCCCTGATATGGGCGCCGCGGCAATCAGGGAACTCCTTGAGGTGGCTGACCGATTGGAAGGAGTCGGCCTGACTGGGGGGGAGCAAGACATTCTCAAGTGGAGCTGGGACCCGAGCAATTGTTACACGGCCAAATCCTGCTACCAGGCACTCTTTGCTGGCAGGACCTCGGTGGCGGGAGCCCTGCAGATCTGGCGCCTGCGCGCACCCGCCCGCTGCAAAGTCTCGCTCTAGCTGGCAGTGAGGAACAGATGCTGGACCGCTGATAGGCTTCAGAGATGTGGGTTGCAACACCCCACTGACTGTCCCTTTTGTGGCCAGTGTGGAGAAACCATTGATCACCTCCTGATGGGTTGCTTTCTCGCCCGGAAGGTGTGGGCTACCTGTCTGGACTGGTGGGGCAAAAGCCATTGGCTGCCCGAGCAGAACTCCAGACTTACGACATGGCTGCAGGAGAGGCGAGGAGGCAAAGGTCGGGATCGGGACCTATAGACCGGGATTTTGCTGGTCTGTTGGATGCCCTGGCACCATCAGAACGACGTTGTGTTTGAGGGAGTCACTCCGTCCGCGGAAGAGGCGATCTGCAAGATTTCCTCTGAGGCAGTGTTATGGAGGGCAGCGGGTCTCTTCCGCGACTGTTTAGGACAGGTGGACAAGTGGAGATGCCGCGAGTAGTCGTCTAGTGAGTGAGTGCTGTCCTTTTGATAGTGTGGGTCCGCTCGGGGCGTTTGTGCCCTAGCGAGTTGTAATGTTTGGCCGCTTGGCCCTTCTTCTATGGAAATGATACGTCTCAAAGGACGTATCTTTGAAAAAAAATTAGGATTCTATCTTTACTAGGCTTCTTAGTCCCCAAGTCTTCTAGTACTATATAAATAGTCCAAGAGCTCACAATGTAATCACACAATACGCAATATCAATTTAGTAATACAATCAACTATTATTACCTTCATGATACCAGAGCCTCTCATTTCTCGACCTAGGGTTTAGCCCACCTCTTCCGTCGCGCCGCCCTCGGGGAGACCAATCTCCGCGCCGGGGGCCGCGCAACTCGTAGATTAGATCCAGTAGACATCGTCAAAATTTTCTCACTGGTCGCTTGACTGTGTTTCTTATTCTTTGGGCAATCATAGATCGGATTGTGTCACCCACCGTCGCATGTCGTCATCACGCGTCTCTACCCGAATCTCTGCATCGACTCATCTCTGGAAAATCTTCTCCAACAACCGTGTCAAGGACGTTGTGTGTAGCACCCCAAGGGACGCCTTCATGTGACATCGCCGGATTCTCCGTCCACATGTCTCTACCTCGTCAGCTCGTCATCATCAACATGAACGGGAACAATCGTGCCCAAGTACGCGCATCACCATCAACAGAGGGCCACATATGCAGCGTCGCTGGTCATCATCATCGACAACAATCTATACAAACAACTTCATCGCACGTACCGTATCATCGCCGCCACCACCAAGCAAGGTCTTCACCAACACCAACGGGTTCTGCGTCACCACGCTCATGCATGTAGATGAATAAAATGGGTTTAATTCCCGACATCTACAACCTCTCCATCAACAAACGCGAAAAAAACTCCTACATGTGGACGAATAAATCGGCTTCGATCCCTGACTTTTACTACCGCTACAGTTCAATCACCATCGGAAATCACCTCGCTGTCTTCATCCACCACGACCTCATCGCTAGAGTTGTAGTCTAATTTTTTATTTCACCGCTTATGCTAAAATTTCTTCTTGCAACTACTTCGTTTACTCCAGCGCATACAACGCGCAACCGACTGTACATGGAGGCCTTCTCTGCTACTCCCTCCAACTCTACCTCGCATGGTTCATGATGGTCCATATCTTTGCATGTCCGATATTGGCAACACCGACATGTTCCTTCGTCCTTGGCACGCTGCCGAGTTTGGCAAGCTCGGTACGACGTGTCGCCTACTCTACTACCACAACTACAGCTATGTCTACCTCGAGTTGACTATCGCTGCAACCGCTTTTACTATTTTATTACCCTGGCAACTTCCTCCGGGCGCAAAGACGACACCAACTACAACTACATCAACCTCAACAACTTCATCAATGGTGACTACATCACCAACACTCCAACAACACCATCGACCACGACAACAACACCCACACACCGGCTACATCAACATTAGCATCAACGGCTATAATCCACCGGCATCCTCTCCAATCGGTGTCTTCGGCTTATGCTCCAATCGAACCGTCCGCGACACTCATGTTGTTCGCGTCACTACCGACCCGATTATGGGGGATGTTAGAGTATACCACGGTTTTTTATTAGAGTAGGTCACGGTTGTTATATTTGGTAGTTTAGGATTTCTAGTACTATATAAATAGTCCAATGGCTCATAATGTAATCACTCAATATGCAATATCAATCTAGCAATATAATCAACTATTATTGCCTTCAAACCCGAAGCCACCTCACTAACGACAACCGTTGCAACACTTATAACCTTGATGAAGGGGTTGCCATAAAACTAGAGGCCTCACCCAACCAATCAACGATGAGCTAGGGGCACAAACCAGTCTGGCATACCCTTAGCATGCACCAGCGCACATGCTCTAGAAGTTGCCACCGCCATCTTCCACTGATCCATCTTCGGGACATGAATCAAGACATTGACCATGCCAGGCCTGTCGTCAATGCCTCCATGATGCCATACAGTGCCACCTCCCTGCGCTTGTCCATCAGAATGCGACTATTGCCGAGACCCCGCTCCACCACACTGCGGAGACCTACCACCGTCGACACGGTAGATGAAACACCGCTCTGCCATCAGACCCCTCCAGGAAGTACGTGCTCCAAAATGATGCCCACAAGAGGAATACCGACATCTATTGTCGTCATTATATGATCCGGGAGACCAAGATCTAGAGTTTCCTTCGGAGCATCCCAAGCAAGGAAGCGATAGCTGCAAAAATGATGCCTTTGACAAGGGAACGACACCAAGAGACGGTGCCATCGTCCAACTCAGTTTTCACTAGCAGCCACACAATTCCAAGCCAGATACTGAATGGACCGAGATGCAGCCACACCAACGAACGTGTAACTATCCCAAAACTGATCGAAGATCAGACCTAAACATCCCTACCATTGTAGATCCATTTCTTCCGTGTGCCATCTGCGGATCTTGGCGATCGGAGGTGAAACCTCTAGATCACATCCACTAGATCACCCTCCGCCTCATCGCTACCACTCCGGACATGTCGATGCCACCACAAGCCGGAGGGTCTCTCCATCGTGATGCCCGGCCAACACCATGTCCAAGCCTGTGGTAGTGTCCTGCGCCAACCCCACGCACGTAGAGACGCGAGATCCCGGCCACCGTCACCACCGACCAAGCTTTGCTCGGTCGCGCCCTCTGGCGGTAGCGGAGGAAGGAGAGAGCGGTGGGGGAGAGTTGGCGACAATGGCTAGTGTTTCCTCCTCATCACCTCACGGGAGGGACACACAATTCTAATCATAGTGTTAAAGAGTTTTGAGTTAATAAAGCTTACTTTGTCAATAATCTAACCAATTCACCCAAAAATAATAACTTGTTGGCTCTACGCACTAATGCATCTACTTAGCTGTATAAGTAGAACACCATTTTGGTTAGTGGTACAAGTAATAACTAAGTAATATATCATGCATTGGTTTGGATTTTAAGGAACTAATCCAAACGGTCTATCAATCCCGCTTTGTATTAAATTATTTATGGCTTTTTTGCGAAAATTCCACCGATCTATTAATAATCATCGATATCAATACAAAGAGTGCCAAAAGTAATAAAAATTACAAATATGCGATGGCTACAAACACTATCGTGAGTCAAGGGCACGCCGCTGTCCTTGCCACTCTATCACTGGATCCGGGTAAAGCTTGTTGTAATAGACGGACGGAAAATCGTCATGCTAATACCCTAAAAGACCAGCACACTAGAGCAGCAACCATCATCAATGATGATAGCCGTAGATCGGAAAAAACTGACCTAAAACCACATCAAAGAACAGGAAAACCGACAAGGTCCCATGAGATCCATCAGATACACGACTACATGCGCCCTCCGCTGGCGCTAGAGGCACCACCAGAGCAAGAATAGGGCATGTAGGATCTTATTCTGACTTCAATATGTAACCAGCGCCTGACCATCCCAAAGAAGAGACTGAAAATAACCTAAACAGAGAAACAGGAACCCTCCGGTGAGGGACCATGGTCCGCTACACCTCGAAGGCCCCAAGACCACCGGAGAAGGAGCTGTGACATCGGAGGCAAAGGGTGACGAAACCTAGATTGGTTTTTGGAGTCGCCGCTGTAGTACTGACCTCTGTGCTTTCCTCTCTTACCGGTTCTAAAGGCATCTCTAACCGATCCCCAATAGTTAGAGGAGTGTATTTACTCCTCTAAAGAAAAGCGGTTCCTAACCGATCTCCTATATTTAGAGGTGTAAAATGTTTTTCCTTATTTACAATACCATTGGTCCATACGTACGCATATATAATCATATATTAGCAGTGCATACATACTGATATAACCCGATACAAACCAAAGTGTTCGAGTTATGCCATCTAGATGGCATTAGAACGCATAAAAGAATGTGTCATCTATTCAAGATCGAGTTAATTGATCTACCTTCTACTATTGTATTTTCACTAACATTCTCATGATTTTTTCCAAAATTGTTGAAATGGTTGACGAACACCACTATCTTCGTATAATACATTATCTAAAAGACCTTGATGGTGCCATGCAAAATACAACTCGTTGTCCTTTTCCTCGGTCCATTTAGGATTTCTTTTAATTCATTTGTAACAAAAAAACAAGTAAGTCATGACTTCTTCTACTTCATTTTACAAAAAAAAAGAGTAAAAATTCACCTTTCCCCCCCAAATGCGTTGGTTGCGGGTGATGGTGTTGATGATCCATCTTCGGCAGAGCTTCCACGGAGACTGCCCTGCCTCCTCCAACTGCGGCAAGAGATCCCGCACATAGACCAAACTTGTTGCACGTGGCGGTACCGGCGGAGCCAACCCTAGGCCGCGTGGGATCTGCGGTGGGTGAGGAGAAGGGGGTGAGCTTCCACGCGAAATTGGTGGTGGTTGGCCTTATACCACCTTCACATCCTCCAGCCTCTCTATTTTGCAAAGAATTCGAGCCTGGCGGTGGATTTGCAACAAATCGTGGTGGTGGCCGGTGAAATCTCGATATCCTAGTCGATTCTGGTAACGACGAGGAGCGTTGAGTGGCGGAGAGGTGAGCTCAAGGGTGGCGTAGGGTCCTGGGTTCCAGAGACGGGTTTTGGTGGTCATCGAAGGCGACGCCGGCATGAATGGGGCAGCGGGGTGGGAGGTCAGGTTTTTTCTCTAGAGTGATCGACGACTCTTCTACTGCCGACTCCTAAATTTTTTACTCCTCTAATAGTTTTTTCTCCATTATGACCGCTCACTTTACTTTAGCGGTCTAGATGTCTCGACTGCGAACTTTCATTGCTCTTGCGCACAACTCAGAGTCCTTGCCTGCTAACGAGTAATATCATATTGGTATATCTATCTCTCTACCGTTCAGATCACAGATATTCTCTCCCCCAACTACAGACTGTCTTCTCACTCCGTTCGTTGGATTAACCCCCTGCCCCCAATCTTGGGGGTTCTCTAAGACAAGACAAACATAATAAGCAGACGAAGTCAGGTTATTCCGTTTGCGCCTGCAGCGTGCCCGGATATTACGGTTGCTTTCGAGTAGTGTTTCCAATCAAGGAACCACTCCTCTCTAGGCAACCCGAAAAAGTATGCTCATACCGAAGTGCACATCAACTGGCAGCCCGTCTATGTCAAGTGCACGCTTGAGACCGTTTTCAAGCTCGATATCACCCCCGGTCTGTCGACCTCGATCAACACCCGATTGGCCTCAGAAAGCATGTCCCCTCATAGCGCCTAGCTAGCATTCCATCACCTTCTCAAGGAGCCCGACAAGATATTTTAAAAAGCACCTCGGCGGTGGGCCTGCGGTGAGCCCAGGCCTTGTTGGACAGTAAGGGTCGGAGAAGGGCAATCACTCGTTCTTAAAACCAGCATTCTGAAGTTTAAGATCAAAGAGTCAGACGGAAAAAGGGGAGAGATCCCTGTTCCTAGTTCTCCTGTAGCTAGATTCTCCGGAACCACAAGAATCCTTAGAATGAGATTCCAACTCAGCACCTTTTGTTTTGAGATTTTGAGAAGAGTTGTTCTTTGGAGAGCACAGTACAATAAAAGTTGTAAGCTATGTTCGGGGGGGGGGGGGGAGGGGGGAGTTATTGTCTATCGTTGACCTCTATGGTAGAACCCGTCAAGGACTAATTTGTTTATTTCCCGTATGGTCATCGCTTCGCTTCTTTTCGCTCGCTTGTCGGCCACCGTCCCAAGGATTAACGGTTAAGGTCATTTAAGACCAACGCCCACTCATTACCAGAAGCGATATGTCCGTAAATGGCTCTCTAAGATTGGTGCGATTTGGCGGGCACCTTAACAGGTGCTAGTCCTAATTTTTTTGAAAATTTGCATATTTTGCAAAGATTCAAAGCCGGATTAGTTAGTTACAGAATACCTATTCTTTTGCGGGCAATTGTTTTTCTTCACTAACCACGGAAATATATGAGTGTCCCATGGACTGTTGCACAACCAATGCATCATCCAAGGTCCACTGGTAGATAATCGACATAAGCACGTGTTTATTGAATTTGAATCTAACCACGCAAAATCAAAGTTAGAAAATTATGTGCGCGCGCTTGGCAATAAGGCAATGAATAATAATGCTTCAATTACGTTTGGCGTCTGTACTGGCCCGAGAAGCAGATGCTACTACAGTTTTGTTTTCTGATCCTCATCATATATGAGACAGATGTAGTGTTCAGAATTGTGTGCAATATGTATACCTGATCCGAAACATAATACGAGATGTCCGCTACCTGCCTCATATCTTTTTTTAATGCATATCAGTGGACAGGTATAATTAAGAATGCCTCTTTAGTGTACGGTCCTTTCAACTCTTTGTTTCCATTATTTCATCCGTTTCACAGGATGTTTTAGTTTTTTTTCTAAAACACATGTATTTAGACTGCTTAGTGTACAGTTTTGCTTATTTTACTTCAAACTTATACACTAAGTCGTCTAGATACACACGTTTCAGAAAAAGACTAAAATATTTTATAATTTGAAACGGATGGAGTAGTAGTTTATTACCGTTGCTAAACTGTGATGCACTGAACTAGAATTTAAATGGGGGGTGGTATATCACGGAGACAGGTTCTTGCTGCTAATTAGATATATCTAAAAAAATCAAACTGGAGAGCTTATCCACGGCTTCTGCATCAATAGATACACAAACGGTAATATTGCAAAGTTCGAACGTAATACAATCATGGATCAGGTATATTTGAGACATGTACCAACCATCAAAAAAAGAGCAGCAACAAAAGATTATCCATCTTGCAATCTATTAATATGTTATGATCCAGTTAACTGAAAATAGAAGTCTTAAACAACCATCAGCTCGGTTGCATCTGAAGTCTAAATAAAACATGGTCTTAACCATAGTAACTAAACTTGTTTCTAATTCAAGAAACTGCAAAAGAAAAATCGTAAGTTACATATATCCACTTTCATTGACCTTTTGTCCGAACTTTGATCAATCTAGGGGATAAAATAATTCTTATAGTATTCGTTTGTCTTACATTTAAATAATAGTACCCCACCATAGAAGTGAAGACAATGATATTTAGATCGAGCGATCTAACCTCACACAGAGCCCGATGTTGTAGGATTGCAAACCGTTTGATATTTTCAGCTGTACACGCGGTTATTCCGAATGAATCGTGTGTGATGCAACATTAATTGCATGCGATCGCGCAGTGCTGCAATTATATGTGCTTGGATGCATACAGTTTAACGGAAACGTCGTCTATGATATCTGTGTTTAACCATATAATTCAGGTGGACCGGCTAGATCGAAATACGATTATTTGCGCAATAGATAGCATTTGCGGAATTCCCCAAAGCGCACACAATTGAGTAGCCATGTGTGATGGGCCACACCGGACACACACCATGTGAGCTGTGAAACCGTGTGCGATTGGCCCCGTCATCACCTACCCTCTCTTAGCGACGGTTGGATAAACAATATGTGATGCACAAATCTAACTCTAACCATATTTGATGGTCCGATATGTACTAGTGATGTTCATTTCTCAACATGCACACAACCTAATTTAGCACATCTGCATAGTCCAAATATTTATCGATGCACACAATCCAATTTGGGTTCCAATACCCAATCAATCCTGGACCTAAACCCTTGATCACTTCATCCAAAAAGAATAATCACCCTTTAAATAATAATCCTCTATTTGATCTATTCCAAACATTTGACATATATAGCAGGCGCATAAAAAAAACAGGCCATATATCTCTACCGACTCGGCGCTCGTTCCAATCACACATCGTATTCTGCCTTTTTTATAAAAGTCTAATTATTGCCTACCTTTTTCCAAGGTTTGCAACCACTCCCCTTATATTTCTTGTACACGCACTCCACCTCAGGCTCTACAAGTCCTCTCCTACCCTCTGCCAGCTTCCGGTCAGAAGAAGCTAACGAGTCCATCCATAGCTAGGAAAAGAAGGGGACAAGCTACGGAATAGAATCGAGCTGTGGCGGCGCGCGACGACGGGTGATTATTTGGATCAGCTGGATCAATCGGAGTTCAGATGTGAAGAACAGGAGCTGGTTCTTGGATACGTTTTCCTAGGTAATTGAGCTGATTGAGAAGATATAGTAAGCTGAGATACTGGGAGCAGGAGTTTGCATGGGGGATAGGCCATGGCAGCAGCCACATGAGCAGGCTTCTTGTTCAGCACGCACCGGGATGACCCAACAAGCTTCTGCTGCTGCTACCTCCTCCATCCATGGAAGCATCATGTAAACCCTAACACCTTGAAACTGTCCTTTTTCGCTCTGAAATTAAAGCTCTTTTCCTGATGTTTTCCTCCTTCATAAATATCTTCATTTTCTTATTTTGAATACCTTTGAGATTTGGGACTTATATTCGTGTATTATCTATGATGTATGAATTGGTCTCACAACATAAATAACTTATCTGGAGGCAAGGATGAAGTAAGCATCTTAGTTTGAAGATGATTGTTCAGAGTCCGTGTACTATTGTATATATTGACTTGTTTTGATGGTGTTTGGTCCAAATGTAAAGAAGGCGATGGTGCAACTAATTAGCTAGACTTGCCACCATCAGATTTCAGTTGTCTCTTCTGTTTTCTTATTGCCTTCCAGGTTCTGAGAAATGCATTGAAAGTGTCATTTCCTATTCAGCTCGAAAGAGAACATTTCCAATGGATTTGTTAATTACGAATCTCAAAGCTTAATTGTCGCAACATCTCTTCCTTAATGTATCCTCTTTCTTGGATTTGTTAATATACTCCCTCCAGATCCTTTCTATAGTGCCCACAGTTTTTGAAGAAAAAAAATCCAAAATATAAGTATATTGTGTTACACAACTTGTTTGGATTTTTTTTTAGAAATTTAATTACCTTTCCTTATCTCATGCAAATCCTCTATTTTATCACGTAAATTAGCCAAGAGTAATCCCGCCCGAAAACTGGTGTAATTTCTCCCCCAGGTGTATTCTTTAATTTCTGTGCCCGAAAATATAGGCACTATAGAAAGGAACGGAAGGAGTATTTGTGAGACGGCTATTAACCTAACAATGATGGTCATGATAACCATTTTGTAGTACTCCATGTACTATATTAATGTGTGCAAATGCAGCAGAAAAGACCCTGGCAGATACGACGACATGGGGGAACTTGATCAAGCCCTCTTCCTCTACCTCAACAGCCAGGATCAAACATCAATTCAGGAACAACCGCGTAAGACATGCTTCATTAATTATTTCTCATATAAACTTTAGAATATTTCATAAAACGTGGTACTGAATAAATGTAGCCTGAATATTAAGCTGTGATGGCCAGAGGCAAGACATACATACTTTCATCAACCATGCATAAGTTGCACCCTTTTGATGAAAACATCCCATCTACCACGACTTGACATGCCTGGTTGAGTTTCGGCATATAGATGCGCGACAGCGATGATGAAATCTCATTGGTCATTTTCCTTGTTTCCGTGCAAAGCTTCCATTTTCTGACATGTAGATTATCTCCCAAAAGGAATTCTCTCTACTCTCTCCATCCCAGTTTAAGGGACACATATAGCAAATCTCTAGGCCCTAAACTTCCTCCGATTTGAACTAATTTAGCTCTTTCTAATTCTCTGATTGGCTATTCCTCTGAAACTAAATGTTTATGTGCCTAGGACGTGGGGGGATTTGGGATTGCATGATTTTTAATATGTGACCTTTAAACCGGAACTGAGTAGTTGGGGAGAGAGTGACGTGTAGCAAACACCTGCTGACGTGTACATGTTCTTGCCAAAGATGATCATCTTATTCTCTTCCAGAACAGATACATCCCCCTTCCTCGATATGCATGGGTGTGAAACCGTATATTCAATAGCTGATCACGGTACTGTAGAACTCTGGAATGGTCTCGTCAGACTTCTCCTTCACGTGTGCATGCAGAGACTCTCAACATCTTCCCTTCTCGGCCGATGCACGCCGCCGGACCTTCTCCGAACGCTACCACCCCGGGTTCTTCGTCGAAGCAGCAGCCGCCGCCGCCCAAGCAGCCGGCGATGCTCGCTCCGGCACCACCGGGCGGCAAGGCAACCGTCAAGGTCAGCTCCCTAGGCCCTAGCTACAACCTACTGTACATGGATATACATTTCTGTGATAAATTATTGTGATATCCCTAATAATATCAGAGAGAAGGAACCGGAAATGGCGGCACGGGCACGCCGTCGACCTCAGAGCAGGAGGGGCCCAGAACGCCGGACGCCAAGACCCTGAGGAGGCTTGCGCAGAACAGGGAGGCCGCGAGGAAGAGCAGGCTTAGGAAGAAGGTAAAAGACTAATTAATGGTATAGTTGATTATATATCTTGGTTAATCATGACAAGTCCAAGTTAAAACGCGTAGTAGTATTCTGATGTGTACGAATATATTGGGCTGGTGAAGTTAACCTGCTAGCTACTGTACCACCTAAAAGTTGAATATGTGCAATACTGTCTACCTAGGGCCCCAAAGGTTTTCACGTTTCTTTCTGCACGACAAGTACACATCCTGAAGACTTTGGCGCATGTATATGATGATTGATTCTCGATTGGCCTGTTATGGCGATGTGCATGTGTAGGCCTACATTCAAAATCTGGAGACCAGCAGGGTCAGGCTGTCACAGATGGAGCAGGAGATG
Organism: Avena insularis; assembly: GCA_023614405.1. Classification (NCBI taxonomy): domain Eukaryota; kingdom Viridiplantae; phylum Streptophyta; class Magnoliopsida; order Poales; family Poaceae; genus Avena; species Avena insularis. The sequence continues at coordinate 208,243,553 of CM042694.1, forward strand.
CAAAGAGGCAGCAATCAGGTATCCATACATATATATTCCCTGATAAAGATATAAAATAAGTCGGTTGCTTAGGGGGGCATCTAATAAAATTGGAATTGTACAAAGATTTGTAAAATAGGTTTTGATAGTATGAATCTAGATGAAACCTACCCACCACAAGTGATCCAAATCCCAATATTTCTACCCATCCACGTCATTTTTTAAAGCAAGGCAAAACCTCCTGCCTCTGTGTCCTCAAATGCACACGACCATAACACATACACATCGGGTTTTTTCGAAAACGGGAATGAAACCCCGGCCTCTGCATAGCCCTTTACTAAAATTTTATCATTCAGAGTTATTATAAATCTAGGATCAACCAAAGTTGATACATAAATTAATCAGCAAAGAAAGCATATAGCAACTAGACATATTGTACTCGATTAATATGATGCCAGCAAGTCCAACCGAAGATAACCTGACCGACCGTCAACATATGGTTGCATCCAAGTGCCATAAGATCCAGGTGCCAGTGATGTTAGGGTCAAGTTCGGTAGACAAAATTGCCAGGGCTCGCCAGAACCCCAACCTCCTTAGATCTCAAGTGGGGCAAAGGAATAATGACGTGAGGCGTTGAATATTTAGTGTTAAGTTTGGTGATATGGGATGGTTTCCACGGAGGATATAGAGGCAATAAAATATATGTTGGGAATATGAAATTAGGTGGTGGTGGCAAAAGAGTTCATTGGTGAAGAAAGTGAACCATTGTGGAAAATATAAGTTCCCATGGGTAGGTGGCATCGACAGAAGCAACTCAACATGCATTGCCAGCGCTAGCAACATGCTGAATAAATGGTTAGTGGTGGTGAGGACATGTGTGGCAATGTGTGGAAGTGGAAGCCATCCAGAGGTGGGAGGGGTAAAAATGTGCCAACATTGGGCTTATTTCGCAAAGCAATAAATAACAGAATTCTTTTTGAATATTTCGTACAAATAAGCCGGATAAACATTATTTTGGTATCTTCATATTACCGAAGCTACATTCATGCCTAGGTCTTGCTCCATCTTGTTCATAATAAGATGTATCGGCATGTCCGATGGACTTAGCTAGGATGGTCGTTCCAGATGAGTAACAGTGGATCGACGAGGAAGTTGAGCATGTGACTGAAGAAACGGTGAATTTGTGCGCACAATAGGGGTTCCAACAATTTGCGATGCTTTAGGTGTAGGGGGGTCGTCCATCGCATTATTGATGGATTATCAACAAAAAATTGCTAGAGATAGAGACATTAAATAATTTGGGAAGAAGCATCTTTGGCGAATTAGTTTCTAGTTGGTCATTTGTAACTCTGCACATTCAATGATGCGGCTAACGTGTTAAGAATCCCGTTTGGGGAGTATGCTGGCGAGAATGAGACTCAAATGAATAGATGGATCCCACGCAAGTGGTGGAACATGTGGTTTAATTCGATGTGAAGCGAGGAACGACTAAGGGTAGGCGACGACGGTAAAGCAAGTAGGCACAAAGAGCCACTAGTTGTAAGAAACGTGTGTGGTTGCTATGTGCGAAGTGAAGCCATTCGGAGATAGCATATGTATAAACTAATTTCTACTGTTTTATTATATGTACTATCGATATAAAAATTGCGAGTTAGGGTTTAGCCATCGGTCTAACATAATGACTCAATACTTAAAGCAAATATCTAAAAGTTATGTCTTAATTGCACATCCGATTCCTTATAACACCATAACCCCCCCCCCCCCCCCCTGACAAGGCCTCTTTCTCAATTCTGAGAAATTGCACTCGTTCTTTAGTCATCGCCATATTATTGCTTACATTAAGTGTTGCTCTATAGATTGTATTATTGTAGGATATCGTGATGTTGTATTATTCTTTTGGTATGATTAAAATTATGCTAGGTTCACAATTTTGCAAAAAAAAATGGAAGAGAATTTCAAATCTGGCTGCATTATATTATATATTTTTGGGAAACGTAAGGGAGAATCACTTACATTTGTATCACTGGCTAGCTAATTAATTTGTTTCATTCATCACTGCAACGAAGGGTGCGATCATGGGTGGTGGAGCTGGCATTGGAGGACTAAGCCCAGGCATGCATGGAAACTAAATCCTAACTTATTCAGTACCATCGCAAACAAATTAAACTTCCTCTAATCTTACGTGCATGGTAAAAAAAATATTAGCAGAGGCGGCATGGTTCGACGGGGAGTACGCGAGGTGGGTGGACGAGCACGACAGGATGATGCGGCACCTCCGGGCGGCGGTGGAGGACCACGACGCGGCGGCGCCGGCGACGGACGGCGAGCGGCTGCTGCGGCAGCTAGTCGACGCGGTGGCGGCGCACCATGTGGTGCTGGCGGAGCTCAAGGCCGCCGTGGCCAGGGCCGACGTGTTCCACATCATTTCCGGGACGTGGCTGCCCGCCGCCGAGCGATGCTTCCTCTGGATTGGCGGCTCCCGCCCTTCGGACCTCATCAAGGTATATCTTATCTGACTATTACTAGCGCACTACAGTGATTAGCTAATGCATGCCGCCTCGCACCTAACTAGCTAATAGTACCCGTCAATACCGTGTTCATTGCTTGAAGTTTTTGCTTTGCTTTTCTTGTACATGTCGTCCACTATGTCATCAGTTTCTTTTCAGTATGTTGTTTCGCCAAAAGGAAGTATAAAACTTGTGAATTGTGAGTATATCTCTAGAGTTTGAACTTTGATGTTTATAGATGCTGACCATGATTTTTCTGGTACCGACCACCAAAACTTACAACTAATGTTTGACTTAGGGAAAGCCATTTCTGAAACGATATGTATTGCGACACCGCAAACACAAAGAGACTAAAATACACATACGCAATATATGCATATGTATATATTTAAATAAATAAAAATTACAGATATATTGATGTGCTAAAGTACTACTATTTGGTCATTAATTAATTAAGGTCAAGGGAGTAGCCAGTTCTAAAAAAACATTAGGTAGAGAGAGACGTATATATGATGGATTAGCTAGCTATCGCCTATCTAACGAGAAGTAGGTGAGATGTCAGTTGATGGAACAGTTAGGCCTTTGCAAGTTTTCTACTAAGATTGATTAGTACAGATGCTTATGTTTGTTGTTTTCTGTGTTGGAAGGAAGTGTACATGGTGATGTGCAAGAGAGTTTGGTGACAGAGAAGTTAGATATGGTATGTGGGTGGGGGATGAAAAAGGTACGCGTGTTGGCTAGCTAGCTAGCTTCTAGATGGAATGGAGGCAACTAACCTTAGAATGACACACCAAGAAAAAACTAACTGTAGACCAAAGAATATCAACATCTTTTGTTAATATTCATGAGTGGCAAAACCAGGAAAAGCATAAATGGAATTGACCAAAGTGCAAGCATATACTCCATAACACTACTCAATCATAGGTGATGAGACACCTAATGACACAACACAGGGAAAGAGGCTCACGAATGGGTAGAACATTGCAATTCTAGTAGGCGGTGAAATTTCAAAGATTACACATGGTCGATCTTTGAAAAAACTAACTTTATGGAGGCAAACTACCCCTAGAACGAGCCCGCAAGAAAAAAACTAACTTTAGAACAAAGAATATCAACATCTTTTGATATATTCATGAGTGACAAAACCAAGAAACGCACTAAAGAGAATTGATCTAAGTGCAAGCTTTGAACAGTACTAGCTCAATCCTACATGATGAGACCTAATTAGGAAACATAGGGAGGAAAAGAGGCTCGATCCTACACCAATGGGTAGAACACTGTGATTCAATAGGCGGCGAAATTTTAGAGATTACACATGATTCAGTTCCAAAGGTTCTAAGATAATTTAGAAAAAATCAGTTCCTAGTTTTCGATCAACGGTTGACTCCTTATCCAACTTTAGCCATAGAACTGTACAAAACTGGCTAAGGTAGTTGCACATTTCACATTTGTACAGCTAGCAAACTGCAATGACATTCTTTGTGCAACTCCATATCTCATACTTGTGTAGTGTGCAACCTAACCGAGTTAGTTTTCTTGGAACATTGCATTTATATTTACATTTATATAATCAAAAACAAAACACAGGTTGTAGCACGACACGTGGAGCCTCTAACAGAGCAGCAGGTGGCGGGCGTGTGCGACGTGCAGCGGTGGTCGCGGGAGCGCGAGGAGGCGCTTGACCAAGAGCTCCAAGCGACATACCACTCCCTCTCCGACACCGTCTCCTCCGACGCGCTGCTCTCCCCCTACCCTGACATGGCCGCCTACATGGCGCACATGTCACTCGCCATCGCCAACCTCTCCTCCCTGGAAGCCTTCGTCAGGCAGGTAATTAAGCAAAGTCTACGCTCTCTTGGGAGATGAGAGGCGTGTCTCTGATATTCGTACTGAAGCCCGAAGGTGACGTGATTCTAGCATGACAAAGTCCCGTTTGATCTAACAATGCAGGCAGACGCGCTGAGGCTGCAGGTGCTGCACAGGCTGCCGCAGATCCTGACGGCGTGGCAGGCAGCACGGTGCTTCCTCTCCATCGCCGACTACTCCCAGCGCCTCCGCGCGCTCAGCTCCCTCTGGCTCGCCCGGCCGCGTTGCCAGGACCAGCCCACACCGCCCAGCGCCGGTGCATGCGGCCGGACCCATCCATAAATTTCCTCATCGCCTAGCCAGCTACTACATTGCTAGGTAGGTACATATAGGGAAGATGGTTATTTAGATTCACATAGAGATGGACAGCTTGTTTGGTAAGATGTTGACGAGGAGTGTTTGTGAATATGTACATATAAAGAGCCTGGATTTTAATAATACATGGCTGATAATTAGGCAGCACAGAAATAAGAACTGTGTAATTTGTGTGTTTGCTGTACTAGACTGACAAAGAGGAGTTGGTATTGTGAATGATCTTATTGCCAGCTAAACAATCAACAAGATACTGTATTGGTGTTACGAGTGACAAATGTGATCTACAACAATTATCCCAGCCTAAGGGAAAGATACTCCATATTAATTTAAGTTACACCAATCAATATGCCATTTCTTGGCTCTCTTTTTTTAAATATGAAGAAGAGATGCATCTATCCTGAGTTTGCGGAGTTCAACCAGTGTAATATCCCTGTGTACACAAGAATCACACAGGAAAAAGGATGAGCACCCTCCGCTGCTATAATCTGTCGAGAGCGTCGACGATGGCCTTGCGAAACGAGTCGTTGTGGAGAAAAAAGGATGACACGTGGCCTCCTGTGACCCAGCGGACTTCGGAGCCCGGCCATGCCTTCTGGAGCTGCAAGACTGAGTGTCTGGGAATGTAACCATCATCCTGAAACAAGGAGAACATTGCTTTAGAATACAAATCAGGCTTCAATAGTAGGCACTCTGAGATCTGATATATTAGCAAAAGGTTTCAACTTCGGAACACTACAGATTACTAACAGAGGTTTGGGTGATAATTAAATAGATCATCTACAACGATACTGCATGACATATGATGCAGAACACACATCTATTTTTACTTTTCAACAAGTACACAAATACGGTATGTTGTTGAAATAGTAGTAAAGCACATAGACTAGTAACGAAACCTGGTTGTCAGTTATGTTCTAACAGATCTACCTAGTACGCTGAAAGTACAAGACCCAGGTGGCTTGAATTATATTTGGATATTGACCATATATATATGTGCTAAATAGTAGGTGGGGTAGCACTAACCGTTGCACCAACAAATATGACAGCCTGCGGATTCTTCGGTAGTGGAAATCGAGTGACGTCAGTCAGAGAAAGCACCGATCGTAACCTGTCCTTTACTTGATCAATAGTGATTCCAGATTCATGTGCCACATCTTCCGGCAAAGAAGTTGCATCTTGAGCTAATGCTGCTGCATCTTCTCTCAATGCATCCCAAGCTGTGGCATGCCTGTAAAGCCCTTCACAGAAAGGCACCACAGCAGAATGTGGGGCAAGAAATGGTAGTGTGGCAATTGGTGTAGGATGTAAGGATCCAACCATTGCAGCATGTACGCCACCTATTAATAACAAATAAGTCTTGTGAATAAAAATGGGAAAAGATATCATAAATAGACCTTCTATAAGGTCGAATAAAGTTCATAAAATAAATAGGATTCTCAGTATCAATATGCATTTTTTTCTAATGGAACAAAGACAACATAGTGAAGAAGATTAAGGAGATATGTTTGAGAAAACTCATATTTATTTATTAGCACCACTTGTAAGGAATAAGGATAAAAACATATAGGAATCTTGAGAAACCAGGTTAGAATGGGATGATTTTGATGAATGGGCATGTGGGTCCTTAGTTCGTTAGAGAGATGTTACATACCCATGCTGAGCCCACATATGCCCAACTTGCCATAACCAGCCTCAGCCTGTAGCCAGTACAAGAGGCTGCGAGCTTCATCAATGGTAGCTTTTCCTAAGAGTAGCAGGTCACTGACGCATTGAAGCTTTGACCCATGCTGCATGCTTGGACGTCGTTGCCCATAGTAGGGACTGCAATCATACAAGATATCAGTATCTGCCAGAAGATTTGAATCAAAGAAAAATACAAGAAAACCTGACTATACAAACCTCACCTCTCAAGAACCATAGTTGCAATGTTGTCCTTCAAAAGTGGTCCACCAAGACGGAGCCTTCTCTCGAATGAGTGATCGCCAGTGCCTAAATTATTGACAAAAGTTCAAGTTGATTCACTAAATGAGTAAATGTGATTAACGGATCAAATTTCTTTGGAAGTAAGGAATATTGACAGGTATTAGGAAAAATCAGAGTGAAAAACTCCAGGCAAAACACAAATAAGATGATCAGGCTTGTCAGCACAAAAGCATCACATGGTGAAAACATGAATTCTAGAACCAGAAAGATCTCTCATCATATAACTTAGGTAGTTAGAAGATGGAAAAATTGAATTTTCTGCATTTAGGAGTAGACTGATCCTGTTTTGAAATGAGGTGAGGAGCTAAATGTCACAGAACCATAGGCATCAATTACATTGATCAGTAATTCAATATAGTGTTCAACATGTAATATCAAAATGTGAAAGGCATAAAAAACTACAAATTTTAATTCGAAGTTAAGAAGATTCCTCTAGCTAGATGAAAGTGGTACATTAAGATAGATTAGGATAATGATACAAACTTTTTACCTGCCAGATGGACCACACATGCCATCTTCTCTGGTGAGAAAGACTTAGGTGTAAGAAAAGCAACTCTCGCGTTGTGACTCTCAGGAGGCAACACATGAATTAGTCGCTCATCACATGTCGTCCTGAAAGCACCCTCTCGCAGAACAGAGTTCTTTGTCTCCCAGACTGTTTTCCATATGGGCTGCACAGCAGTTGGTGGCCAGTTCTGGTGAGGAGCTTCAGGAAATAGCTGCTTCACCATCCTCTCTAACAACTCGAGTCTGGTACCTCCCCATCCTTTTGAGAAAAATGGTGTTCCTATTTTCGTGCGATGGAGGAGAGTCCCATATATGTGGTCCAATACATAATGTACTAACCCAATATTCACTGATACCATATTCAGTGAGCTTCTTATTAATGATGATTACTCAGTCTTTGTTATCAATTGCAATCACAGACACTGATGAAAGCCTGCACCACAAAGATTTAACAGTAGTCCAGGTCAGCATATATTTTAGAAATATAAAACATATGAAGGACAATTAACAGCAAAACAATGGCTTTCAGCGTGTAACTAAGAATAAAACAAACAAAACTCGCCAGTTCAAACTTTCAGATAAATCGTAGGAATAACAGTGGAAGCATTTGACGGATACAAAAAATACTGAACTGCAAAAAGATAATTTATAAAGTTTGCGCCGACTGCTAAGGGCATAGTCGAACTGTGGACATGACATTCAGTTGGGCTACAAGTAAATGCACAGCAATGTCCAGAGAAGTACCATCAGTTAGTTTTCAAGAGCCACTGGTTGGGCAGGATAGGGCCAGAAGAACCACGATCAGAACTGAGAACTGTGAAAGAGAAGTTGTGAATTGTGAAATTGGACTTAACCACCTCAAATTTAAGATGAATTGAAGTGGATTGTTTTCCTTATTAGCAGAAAAACGATCAGGACATAGAGCTAGGACTTCCAGGAGATGAGAATTCTAGCGCCGACTTATGAGCTACGAGATGAGAATTCCCCGGGGCAATGCAGCATCGTGCCATCAGATATTCAGATTCAAGGAACACAGCCACACCAACTAAAAAGAAACAGCATCTCTGCCGAAGGAACGCACCTAATCGAGTCAGATCTGGAAGAGAATCGCTTTGAGCTCTTGGACAATCACCACCCGACGACGCCCAATGCAGGTTCGCCGTACCGCGGTATCCTCTACCGGGTCACGTCTAACTACGCAGATCAGGAAGGAATCCCCCTTAAAGCACAATCCTCGAACAACAAGCAGACACCGAATCTCTTAAGAAACCAACACGACACGACGGGCGGCTCAGAGAGCCTGCCTGATCCGCGGAGGGCTGGAGCGTGGACGGACCCGGCGGGGAAAACCCGTTCCGTCTGCGGCAGGAACTGGCACAATCCGGACCGGGATCCGCCGACAGCGAGAGAAGGGGAGGCGGAGACCACGAGAGAAGCGCGCGAGGAAGGGAGGAATTGAGGAGAACCTCGACGACGATTGCAGCAAGAATTTTACCTCGTTGAATCCGCGGCGCCGCAAGGAAGACGGCGGGCAAGGCACGATTTGCTGTGGTGGGCTGGAGATGAGAGGGGAGTTGGTCGCGTTGTCGGGGGAGAAGCGGTGGGCGACGGCCGCGAGGTGTAGTGTAGTTCTGTCCCGGCCCGGGCGGGCCTTGCCGCCGTGGCACATGGTTTTGGATATGAACGCTTTGCGCGTAGCGAAGGCGGACAGGTGGGGGCCGTGCTGCAGTGGATAAGGCCATCTCCAACGGCCCCGCAAAACGGATAGACCTTTTAACCATTTCGATCCATTTGCGAGCCGGGTGGGGTTCTGGGACGATGTCCGATCTGCCATGGCCGATGCACCCAACGGTGTCCTATCTGTCCGGGCTTTTCAAACTGAACCAAATGTTAAATCAAATTCTGAAGGACCAGCAGAGTACGAAAACAGGACACATGGTTTATATAGGCCCGTAAACATAAATAGAGCAATCTACGCATCTCGCTTGTAGATCATCTTCCTCTTCTTCTCGAACCAACCATGTTGAATGGGGTCATGTCGGTGAGATCCGCAGTCATGATCCGATTTTCTTCGACGATTCGTTGTAGCTCTACCTTCTCCTTCCTAGCACGGGTATTGATCTCTTCTATCTCAAGACATTTTGACTGAATTTCATAATAGTTCTTCACCATATCTTCTCTCTCCTTGCGCTTCCTCTCTTCCCTCCCGTTGATGGCACCTCTTTCTCGGCGATCATCCCTTTCAACGTCTCTTGGATGGCAACTGACGAAGCTTCACGCTTGAGCTCTAGCTTTGAGTTGTTCCTCCCTCTTGGCCTTTTGGTTGTCGGCCCTTCCTCATCGATGATGATGTCGGCTCCTGTACCCTTTGCACTCCTCGCATAGAGCTCTTTCCACTTCTCACAATTTTTGAGCTTTGTCCAACAATGGCCCATTGTGAAAGCTTTGTTCTCGTGGCAAGTCTTGAAGTGCTCCAATGGTTGTCACACCTAAACCAACAAATTGAAGTTCATGCTTACATGCTATATAGAAATGCAAAGCTCGTACGAACGAGAACATATAGCAACATACCATGTCTCCAACTCCAATGTCGCTCACGGGCCTGCTCATCACATGGTCATAAGCGGTACAAAACTTTGTGCATTGCTCGGAGATGAATGTCCACCTCTTCGTAAGAGAGTTCTCGTTGCGCTCACTTGCAAAAGAATGAGCACCGAAATGTTTGTGCTCATGGAAGTACTTCTATACTCGCTTCCAAAATGCCCCACCCTTTTGTTTCGCCCCGGTTATTGGATCTTGTCCAATTTCCATCCATGCCTCGCAAAGCATCTCGTCCTCAAGGGATGTGTACGACCCGCTCCGTCGACTACCACCTTGTGTTTGCCGAACTAGTTCATCCACAAACAAAGGCCCGTGGTCAATGGAGATACCATCTTCCTAGGTACCATGGCCTGGGAAAGGATCTTGCAAGGCCATCTCTCGTTGGATCAGATCATACGCACCGTCGAGAAAAGAAGACAAGGAGCAGACAAAGTACCTGTGTCGGAGTTGGGGTCGGAGTTGGGGCGGCATTTCATCAAACAGCTTGCGGGGAGCGGGCATGCTGCCATCGGGGATGCTCCTCCCGGTCTTGTTGCTACATGAAGAGCCACCACCGACAGGTGCCACGTTTAGGTCGAGGGCAAGCACTACCGGCGAAGAGTCACCGACGATATTCGGCCGATTGGTCGCTTCGACATGAAGTGGTTTGTTCGTGGACGTGGCCTAGTTCGATGTGCCCGTGGCGAAGGCAGCTAGTTGCTGCTCCTTTATCATGAGCAAAGTGGCAGCATTCACAGTGAGGGCCTCGATTGTGAACTTGGCATGCATGGCTGCGGCGTGATCAAGGGCGGCGGCCCTATCCTTGGCAGTTTAGGCTTCTGCAAGGCGTTGCCAGGCCTTCTCTCGCCGGTCAGCCCTCTTCCTTGACTCCTCCTCCAGCTGGTCGTCCGTCAGTTCTATCTTCACATGGGCGATACTTGCGGCAGAAGAAGCTTTGCCGGCTGCTTTTGATGAAGGACCAACAGCGGCCGGAGCAGGCAAAACAATGGCCAGAGCAGCTCCTAGAGGCACGAGCGGGCCACAGTCGGGGAGGGTTGGTGCCATGGAGGGCAGCAGCAGCGTGTCCATGGCAGTGCGTGCTAGGGATTTGGTGGTGAAGAGTGGAGGCTGGTACCGATGGCTCTCTGGCTGGCAGGACCATGCAGGACAGCACCCGGATGCACCGGTAGTCCAAGCCCCCGCAAACCAGGCTCAACTTTCGGCCTAGTTTGCGCCAAAATGGACGGTTCTAGGGCCTCCTCCTTGTTTGCGAGTGCATGTTGGGTCGTCGCCTCGGTACAAGAGGACAGGTTCGGACCCATGGCGTCCGTTTACAGGGAGCGTTGGAGATGGCCTAAGGTGTGAACCAACCTAGTGGGTGGCAATGGGCCCTGCATTTCGGACATCGATTTCGTCCGATTTGGTCCGTTTGTGGGGTGAAGGACAGGTCGTCTGGCTCAGCCCGGTTGTCGTGGCCTGTTCGCCCCAACGGTACTGCCCCGCAAAGAAAAAAGTGCAGAAAAAAGGAAAGGCCGAAAATAATTAAACATATTACAATAAAAGGTCCTGGTCCTAGGCCCGGTCACAAAATATCAACAGAAAAAAAGGCCCCAATATTTTGGGGTGCCGTGGTGTGGAAGGGGAACCGGCTGGGCGTTGTTGCTGCCTAGCCGGCGTTCCTATGGCTACACACCGCCTACTCCTCCTCGTCCTCCTCGACGACGATGAAGACCTAGGGAGGTGGCCAAGCGTCGCTCTAGGCTGGAGCGGGAGGCTTGGACAGAGCGGGAGGTGCTGGGAGAACGGGAGGTGCCGGTGAAGGCGGGCTCTAGGCCTGCGCAACCACCCAGGACTCATGGAGGGCCTGCGCGGTGCCATCCCATTGCTTCTCCTCCTCTAGTTGTGACAATAGGATGGCGTCCTCGAGCTCCTCCTCTATCATCTGTCGAGACTGTTTTGGCTCCGACTCCTCCTTCTTGACTGCCACCTGGACTAGATGCCACACCTCCGACTCGATGGTGTAGGCGCCCCTATAGCGCGACCAGTCGTGGATGCCGGGTTGCGGTGCTAGGAAGTGGTAGCCCTCGTTCGCGCCCTCGTTTTCCACACCCTCGTCATCCATGCTGGAGTCCTTGTCGGACTCCTCCTAGTAGTCCTCCTCGTCGTCGTCGAGGTTCTCGAGGTGGGACTTGATGGCCTCGCGCCACGCCGTGTGCTCCACCTCGAACCACTGGTCCCAGAGGTCCAAGTGCACGGAGTAGGCTGGCTCTCGCCTCAAATCTGGCTGCAGGAAGGCCCGACGGCGGCAGATCTCCCGGTGATGAGCAAGGCCTGACACCAGGATGGCTAGCACAGGAACGCGGGCGCCATTGAGGTGCTAGCCCGCTGGCAGGTGCACGTTTGGCCACAAGCACGACATGTCAGCCTCGGCCAGCATGCGCGCGGCCTCGAGGCTGACGTACACGCGCCGCTAGGAGCACGGGAGCGGTGGTGCGTGCGCCGTTGGGCCACGAAAGGAGGAGGAACCACATGTTGGCGACAACCTCGAGACGGAATGTCGGTGATTACGGTCGCCGCTACCGCCGGAGGAGGAGCCAGCCTCATGGTCATTCCGGCATGGCCGGAACCAGCCCTTCTAGCTCCCCTTCGTCATCGTGGCCAGCAACGTAGGGGCTTGTCAGTGGTGAGGGGGCTAGGGTTTTGGGGTTTGACTGGGAGCAGAGTGGAAGTGGAGTGTGGAGGATAGGGATAACACGTTCTGATTAAAAAGGACGTGGTCCCTCCCTCTAGGACACCGCCAAGTGGGACCCGTCGAAGCCTCAGGAGGACACGGTCGGACGAGGCCGGCGTCCGTCCCAACACATTCCAGCCCAAGGTTTGGGCCTGGTTTGCACTAAAACGGACCGAGACACGCTGTGCTCATGATTTGCGGGTGCGTGTTGGGTCGTGGCCTGTGTCCGGGAGGACAGGATCGGACCCACGGCGTTCGTTTGCCGGGGTCGTTGGAGTTGGCCTTAATGTGGAACAACGGACACCCTTTTCACCTGGTCCCCACCCGTCCGCCTCTACCATACTCCCACTTCTCCCGATCGTTCCGGATTTCCTCTCCGCTCTCCTCTTCTTCTCCAGCGATTTCGGTGTGGTGCGTTAGTTCCTTAGCGATTCCCGGCGATTCGACTTCTCCCCGCACCTGGCGATGCGCACATGCGCTATAGGTATGCACACGGGTTTACTTATCCTCCATTTTACCTCGCACACGCGCCCCACTCCTTTGCTCTCTCATCCTCTGTTTTCGGCGGTTCCATTTCAGTCGGCTTTGTCGCCGGCGTTGCTTCTGGCTGGTTCTAAGTTTTAGGATTGCTTTGAGGTAGTTAGTAACTGAACTTGTTCGACAAATTCAATACAGTCATTATACACTGGGAATACAAATTTACAGTCACTGAATATGCGTCGGAGCTTCACACACAGTCACCGCTCTCGATGTATCGTCATATTTGCCTACGTGGCAAGCTGAGGGAAAATGTCACTAACTTACCAGGGAGAAAAGAATAGGTAGCTAGAGGAGGGTGTTTTTGCAAATATGACATACCCTTCCCTAGATCTCTTGAGTGATTCCCTCTTAGTGTTGTGGCCGCGCCGCCGCCTACTGATGTCTTGGCCGCTGCCGGACAACCACACACGGACATGAGGATGAGCCTGCCGCTGTGCATAGACACGAGGGTGAGGCCTCCGGCCACACCTCCGCTACTCCTTCCAGGGGTGGATCTAGGCCCAGGGCAACAAGGGCCATGGCCCGGGGCGTGGAAATTTTTTTGGCCTAATATCTATAGTAGAAATAATTTGGCCTAGGACGCAGCTCAGTGTAACACCCCGTCCACTCCTGGGCCCGGGGGGTGTCACTCCTGGCAGCTTAATAGGATATCTAGACTGGCCCCACAGACCAACACTAGTCTTTTCTACGCACTTTGTCCTCACTCGTGCGCACCCGGTTACCCACTTCCCGGTCGGTCACCCATCCTAGAATTGCTCTAGGCCAAGCACGCTTAACCTTAGAGTTCTTTTCGAATGAGCTTCCGGAAAAGAAGTTGCAACTTGTTGATATGGTTATCCTATCAATCCTATTAAGACATGTGCCTGGATCTCACACTCAGGTCTAGCCGAACTCCTTGCTGGCCTCCCTCGCTCCCTTCTCCTCTCGCTCGTGTCCCCTTGCTGTTGCAGGAGTGTGGCTCCACGCCCACGCTGACAGAACGCTTGCTGCTCTCGTTGCCCAGGCAATGGCCTCCCCTGCTCCCGAATCCCGTATCCCCTGCATCCCTGCGTGTCCGCCGCCCCCTGTCCTCCAAGCGTGTAACTACCTCGGACACTACGCTCTAAGTTGCATGCCTGGATGAGCGAAAGTGGTTAAAATAGTACGGTGGGGGCCCAGGGGCCACCCAAGTAGACCCATCGGCCCTAACCACTTTGAACATCGACAAGAACGAAGCGGCGTAAGCGGCTAAAGGATCAACTACATACATAAGTGAGTATGTATGCAAGCCACCATACAACTGTACTCAGAGCCATACCATCTAAAAGAAATAGAAATATTGCAACGCCATACGGCAAGATCCAAATATCCTAGATAGAGATAATAGTTTAGGATAGCTCCTCATACATCAAACATCAGAGTATCAGGCAGAAGCGGAAAACAAGATCCGAGTATGGATAAGAAGCAAATCGGCATAAGATGCCACATAAATAAACACATCCCAATCGAATCAATATCCCTATTGGTAACCCTTTTTTTTTGGCCACTACCGACCCATAGATCTCACGGATCCCCATCCCCGGAATCTCTACACCGAGTGATCATTGCCAACATCATCTGTCTCCTCCACCCAGTATCCATCTTGCGCATACACTTGTTCATCTGAATCAAACAATTTATCGTGTGAGACCCTAGGGGTACTCAGCAAGTCTTTATGCCTCTAAAGGGGACATATACCTGGGGTGACGCAATTGCAGCAAAAGATAATAACTAACAAGTCTATAGATACTCGCTAACCATCCGCCTAACCAATGATAGACGGATGTCTGTTAATTAGTAATAACAGTTATAACAGTAGAATTAACAGATCCATCCTCCTTCTCGCTTACCAACGAGAAAGCGGACGAACAACCCATCCGTTGGCAGTTTTATTAACCATTCCATAAGTATTGCACTATTTACTAGTCAGGTACTTAGTCAACTTAAAAGCGGTACTTTAGTTATACTTGTCTATGATCGAGAAACTGTGCTCCAAGTCGTTCATAACCGCGGACACGGCTTTCAAAAAGAATTACCCTGCAGGGGTGCACAAATAGCAACACACACTCGATCAACCTCGGAAAAACCAAATCAAAACCCAACGAGGCATTCACGACAAAGCGATCACAGGATTCAGAAATATTTCAGGGGGCCACCCCATTAAGCTACCCGCAACGAAGTTGGCCGGCTCTGAGACGGACCCAAGGTTTGCGTCAATGGTTGTAAACGACTGGGAACCCGAAACTGTGACTGGGCTTGTCGATACCGCGAAAACATTCCGCATCCAAAACAGTACAGGTGCTCCACGCACAATCTTAAATAAAACAGTAAAGCATGGCATAAGTACAGGATACTAATAAAGCCCCAAACTTCTTTGTGGCCCCAAGAAATAGAAATGAATCAAGCTCTGGCTCAGGAGGGTCCATAAGGCCTCCCGAATGTGGATAGTGTGAATAGTCAAGGAACAGGAATCAAGTACTCGGGGTCCTACGGGACACAAGTGAGCATGAAAAACCAAATAACAGATATTGCTCACCGGTGCCTCTTTCATTAGTTATCCCATTACTACTCAGGTTAAGTTGTTTAGGTACCTCGTTATCCATAAGACACTCACATACCCTACACATGCTGTTCTACGACTCGCATGGCTCAAACAACTCCTATAGTAATGGCTCATGAGATGGAAGAACAAGCTTCGATGGGGTTTAAAAGTAAAGGCTATGCAGTACTTGGGATTCAATTTAATGCAATCGCGACTCAATGATGCAAGAGTAAGATAGAGGCAATAGGTACTATATGTATGCAAGCATGTGGTAGTGCTTGCCTGGCAGCTCAGTTGAAGCGAGAGACGGATCTGGGTAGTACTCACAGGATTCACGGTATTTCCACTTTCGGCGTCTATTCGAAGCAGAACCAAACAAACAAGGGCCAACATAAATAAAGTGCACAAGCATATGAATTAAAATGCGACAAGCAAACAAGCATGCCATGATGAATGATGCACAAGTTGCATGGCGATAATGTAGCATGGCATGGATGAGGTGTGGGGTACAAGAATAAAGCATTTATTAAGTTTTTGGTCACATTTTAACCCCAAATAAGTTGCTGTATACTTTATATTTATATGATGCATGCTGCAATTCAGAATATGGAATGCATAGTTAGAACGGGCTCGTCGCGCTGATTGATTTAGACATATTATTTGTCGAATTTGTAGTTGTAGAATTAAAGTTATTAATTATTTAAGAAAAGGCATTTTTATTGCATTTAAACAATTTCGAAATTTTAAAGTTCCCAAATAATATTTTGAATGGCATATTTGAATTCCCCATATTTTTCTGATTCAAAAACGAATATTATTTGTATTATTTGGAATTACAATTTAAAAGTTATTAAAACAGATTTAAATTTGAATTTAAACATTATCAGAAAATATTTATAAAAACAGATAAGCCAGAAAAACTTTTTATACTCAGTCCAACTCTAGCCCCACTCACAGACATGTGGGCCTGCTCTGCAGGCGACGGCAGCCTGAGGCTTTTGCACCACGGTGTAGTGACCAGTGAGGCCAGCAGTGGGTCCGAGGCGAGGTCCACGCGACAGCGAGAGGAAGTGGGCTGGCCACGCGGCGCGGAGGGGGATCGCGGGTTAAGGTCCTGGAAACTGGGGTCCCTCTTTGCAAAAAGGCCAAGAGGCTGCCTGGTGGGACCTGGGGTACCGCGGTTTGAGGCAAAAGGGGTGTGGGGGGGTATGTGCAAAGTGGCCACAAATACTGTTTTTCTTCCTCTGAACCTGACGGACAAGACGGTGTTCGACAGAGGACAGCGCGGCGCGGGGGATTGAACCCGCGACCTGCGGCGCACGCGCAGAGAGGCGGAGCCGCTGCGGTAGGGTGGGGGTTGTTGGTAGGGAGCGGCTAGGCGGCTAGATATGCTCCTGCGGGACGCGGCGACGAGCAGACGCTCGTGCACGTCGGCGCACAGAGCGTGCTCGACATGTGGTCCGGTGAGAACAGGCATCGACGGAGAGAGAGGGGATGTCTAGGAGGGAGGGTTGCTCACCGCGAGGTCGTCGGAGGGCTTGGATCGGGCCAGGGAGCGACGGATCAACGACGATGCAGACGGCCGGTGTGGCTAGGGTTTCGGCTTCGGACACGACGGTGGTTGCGAACTCCGGTACTTCTCCTCCTCGCTGCTGTGTACACGGGCGACGCCGGGGACCTCCTGACCTTCCTCGACAACCACAACACCTCGCCCGCCTCCTCGATCTCTTGGTGGAAGTCGAAGCCGAGGGTGGTGGTCGGAGTGGGAAGAGGTGGTGGCAGGGGAGGGAGGAAAAGCAGAGGGCGAGGCCCTGGGGATCTGGGGCTGCAAACAGGCGAGAGAGAGGGAGTAGATAGGGACGGGAGAGGAGAGGGGGTGTCGTGGGGTTTGGGAGAAAAAGGTGGCCTCGGCCACCTTTTCTCCTCTCCTCCCTCACGTGCTCGACGTGGGAAGGGCCAAGGCAGGTGGCTGCGCTGGAGGTGGGACCAGGGCGAGGAGAGAGGTAGGCTCGGGGGTGGGGTCAGCCTGGCAGGGCGAGAGAGAGAGGCTCGGGTATGGCTAGGGTTGGAGGGAGTGGTTAGCTAGGGTTGGGTAGCTCGGCCTAGGATAGAGAGGGGGCTAGGGTGGGTCCTTGCTGGCAGAGAGAGGGAGAGGTGCCTCGACATGGTGAGAGTAGGGTGGTGAGGTGAGGGTTAGGGTTTCATCCCCATGAGCAACACATGAGGGTGACAAGGGTGTGGCATGGTGGATAAGAGGGATAGGGGTTAGGGATCTAGCATGACCGAACTAGATCAAGCAAGAAGGGGAGGTGAGATGGAGAGGTGGATTTTTGGTGGTGCATGATCATGTGCATGATCAAGTATAGGGGAAAAGATGGATATGGGTGTGATCTCACATGATCATGCATGGAGGAGATGAGAGGTATGGAGGGCTTGATGCCCATGGCAAGGAAAACTAGACCAAGATGAGGAGGTTTGAGAGAAAAGAGAGCTCAAAAGAGAAGATCCACTCAAAAATCAAAGGATAAACCAAAAGAATGGAATGGTGATGCTTGTTGCATGGTCCATGCATGGGCATTAAATGCCATGTCTAATCTTGTGAAAACAAAATAATAATCATGGCATTTATACACATGCATTCCAAAA
Source organism: Avena insularis (assembly GCA_023614405.1). Lineage (NCBI taxonomy): Eukaryota > Viridiplantae > Streptophyta > Magnoliopsida > Poales > Poaceae > Avena > Avena insularis. The sequence goes on from CM042694.1 coordinate 208,261,767, forward strand.
TATGGAGCTAGGCCAAGCCAAAAGAATTAAAATGGAATTAAAATGGATGTTCCATGTGGAGTGTATGGAGATGCTCAAATTTGAATATAATTTGGACATGCTAGTGTGTATATTCCACTAGGTGCATAATATCCTCAAAAATATTCCAACATGAGCAAATATTTCAAAACAATCCATTTGGAAGCTAGAAAAGGGGTACCACTCACAAGGCATGCAAAGGTGGCTCCACATATCAATAATGTGAAAACAACATGATGTTAGTGTGAGGCCATGTGGAAAAATAGAAGTGGATTCATCCCATCTCACATGAGCTAGAGGTAAAACCCAATAAGATGCAAAGCTCACATATAGTTGGATGGTCGGATTATAGGGTGGTGACAAGAAAGGTAGTGGAGTTAATAAAAGATATGCCCCCAACTCAACTTGGGCATCAAGCATTTATCAAGAACCAAATACAATATATGAATAGCCAAATACAAATACTAATGCATATTAAAGAAGAACCAAATGAAAGGGGTTTTATATGATGCTCAAATGCAAGGTGGCATGATGACATGAGCATGATATAATTATGATGCAACAATTATATGTAGGAAGTAGCAATTATATTACTAGACCATGTAGCATTACATATGTTAGACAGATGGGATGCTACAAAGCAGCGCCGCCTGACCGCCGCCTCCGGTTCCTGTGGACCTTGTTTTGCTTGCGTAGAACATGGAGGATTTCAATAGGATCAAGCTGTTCGGAATCACCGTAAGGGCTTGTTCGGTTATTTCACTCCCCAAGTGGATTAGGGTGGATCGGAGGGGAATCAAGGGGATTTTGATCTAGAAGGGAATTAATACCCATCAATCTCTGCCATCCCCGCCCAATTCACGTGAAATCGAACAAGGCCTAAGGAGTTCGTGACCTCCTCTATCTAGGAGAATGCTTTGTTGCTAAGGGATAGCCAGTTGGTGGACGGAACCGTCATTTGTATTTATTTTTAACTGAACTAAGTCATTTATTTAACCATTATTTGTAATGGATTTCATATTTTAGGACCACCAGATGACATTTTATCCATCTAGCTCAAAACCGAGCCAAAAGAATTCAACTCCTCAAACCAAGAAGCTCCTCAACCAGTATCCCCCTACTGCTATTTCTAGTTTTTACAGATCTTTTATGTACACATTCTCAGACCGTTAACAATGAACTTGAAAATATACGTTCATCATCATAATCATACTAAAAATTTCATGCCAATAATAAGGATTTTTAGATAGATTTCTTTTGACTTTTTTTGTTGGAATTATGCCCTAGAGGCAATAATAAAGATGTTATTATTATAATTCTTGTTCATGATAAAGTTTATATTCCATGCTAGAATTGTATTAAGCGGAAACATTAATACTTGTGTGGTTTGTGAACAACACCGTGTCCCTAAATGCGCCTCTATGGACTAGCTCATTGATCAATGATGGTTAAGGTTTCCTAACCATAGACATGAGTTGTCAATTGATAATGAGATCATATCATTGGGAGAATGATATGGTGGGCAGACCAAACTAAGCGAAATTAGATCGTGTCATTGTGTTCATCTTTGCGAAGCTTTTCCTATGTCAAATATTGTATTCCTTAGACCATGAGATAATGCAACTCCCTGGTATCGGAAGAAAGCTTTGAGGTCATCAAACGTCATCCTATGAGAGGGTGATCATAAAGGTGTCTCTCAGGTGATCGGAAAGTATCTGTTGGGTTGTATGTATCGAGATGGAATTTGTCCCTCCCAAGTCGGAGAGATATACTTGGGCCCCTTTCGTGTCGATATCAACACCGCTTGCAAGCATGTGGTTAAGGAGTTAATCACAAAGTGATATCGGATTCTGAGCAGTAAAGTACTTGCTGTGAGCGAGATTGAACTAGGTATGGTGATGCAAGCGATCGAATCTCGGGCAAGTAAAATATCGCGAGCGAAGGAATATATATATGGGATTGATTGAATCCTGGCATCGTGGTTCATCCGATATGATCATCGATGAATGTGTAGGAGTCAATATGGGTGCCTGGACCCGCTGTTGATTATTGATAGAAGATCATATGCGCATATTCTCGAACCCGCAGGTCACACACTTAACGTGTCTCGGCTAGGATAGATTGGATACTTGGTTTATGAATTTTTGTTCGAGTCTCGGATGGGATCCGGGACATCACGAGAGGTTCCGGAGTGGTCGGAGAATAAGATTCATATAAAGTGCAGTTTTGGAGTTGAATTGTTCCGGGTTAATCGGTATTGTCGGAAGCTTCTAGAACCTTAGGAAGGGGCCAACGTGGTCCCACCTTCCGGGAGGGGCATGGGCCTATGAGGAAGTGTCCTGGCGCATTGGGCCAGGGGCACAAAACCCCATAGGGCCAGCCGATCCTAGAGAGTTTAAATCGTTTAAACTAGAGATAAGATAGGGTTTCTAGAAGGAGAGTTTAAATCGTTTAAACTAGAGATAGGCTTGGAGGATGGGCAGGGCTGGCACCCCCCTCTATATAGAGGGCTGGTGCACCCCTCCCGCCCTACACACCTTCCTCCAAACCCTAGTTGCCCTGCGCCCTCCTCTCTCCCTCCCATTGTTTGTGGCGAAGCCTGCTGCAGAAATTCTCCACCATATACACCACGCCGTCGTGTTGTAGATCCAATCTCTCTCCACCCTACTTGCTGGTCCAAGGAAGGAGGAGGCGTCGAGGTGCTGCGTGTGCATCTCACGGAGGCACCGCCACTTGTGGTGCTAGATCGGATCGGATCGCGAGGAGGAGAAGCGATACGACTACATCACCCACGTTAAATGAGCGTTCACTGTCGAATGTTCAAGGGTATGAAGATCTAATCCAATCTCTCGTTGTTTGCATCTCCTAGATTAGATCTTGGCTTTCCCTCTGTTAAACCGTAGAAAATTTTGATTTACTATCTGCGAAACCCTTGATGGCATCGAGCCAGTTTATGCGTAGATGTGTTTCACGAGTAGAGCATAACATGGTTGTTCGAGCGTTGATGTTTTCTGTTGCAAGCCTCTTGTTTGTGTTCTTCTTATGGCGGGATAGTGAGATTGAAGCGGTCCAGGCCAACCTTCTGTGACGTCGTTGCGAGACCCGCTCCGACTTGACGTGTGGCTTGTACCACACATGCGGCTGGTGGATGTCAGTTTCTCTCACTATAGTTGTCATGGGATTAACACCGGAGTTTGGCAACCATAATATCACCATTGTGGCTTTCCGTAGGTAAGAATCGTTCTTAGCATCTACTCCCATAAGCCACGTAAAACATGCAACAACAAAGTAGAGGCGTCTAACTTGTTTTTGCAGGAGTGTTCTGTGATATGGTATGGCCCAAGATGTGATGTGTATAATGTATGCGATGATCATGTTTTGTAATGTTTCACGACTTGCATGTCGATGAGTACACAACCGGAAGGAGCCATATGGTTGTCTTTATAATTGTGTATGACCTGTGAGTCAACTTCTTATACGCCATGTAATAGCTTTACTTTATCGCTAAGTAGTTAGCAATAGTTGTAGTTGCTCTTCGTGGTGGAGGCAATCATGGTGGAGTGATGGAGATCATGCGGAGCACAAGATGGAGATCATTGCGCAAAAGATTGGCTATACCATGTCACATAAAGTTATATGCATGTGATGTTTATCCTTTGTGTATCTTATTATGCTTAGATCGCGACGGTAGCATTATAAGATGATTCCTCATAAAGATCAAGATAAAACTGTGTTCTCCCCAAGTATGCACCGTTGCGAAGTTAAATCGTGTCCAAGCATCACGTGATGATCGGGTGCTATAGACTCTCTCACATACAACGGGTGCAAGCCGATTTACTGCCGAAATACTTGGGTCTAACTTGACGAGCCTAGCATGTACAGACATGGCCTCGGAACACAAGAACCGAAAGGTTAAGCATGAGTCATATGAATGATATGATCGACACTTCGTTGTCCACCATTGAAACCACATCTCTTCTCGTGATGATCGGATTAGGTGTGGTGAATTTGGATCGTGTTCACTAAACAACTTGAGGGATGTTGAATTTAGTGGGAGTTCATCTAGTAATTTGATTAAAGGTTGAACTAGTTATCATTAACATAGTCTAATTTGTACTTGCAAATATTGTAGATCAAATGGCTAAGTCCAACTTCAACTTCAACGTTTTTGCTGAGAAAGAAAAGCTTAAGAACAATGGGTCTAACTTCACCAATTGGTTCCGCAATCTGAGAATCATTCTGTCTGGAGGACAAAAGGACTATGTCCTTGAGAAAGCGTTAGGTAACCCCCCTGCTGCAACTACGTCGGCTGATGAGAAAGCTGTCTATCGTCATAAAAGATGATTATGGAGTGATTAAGAGCACCATGTTGTTTGCTATGGAACCGGAACTTCAAAATCGTTTTGAAAACTATCCCGGGCCCTTTGAGATTCTCGAAGAGTTGAAAACCATGTTTCAAACTCAGGCCCATTCTGAGAGATATGAGATCTCCGAGAAGTTCTTTAACTGCAAGATGGAGGAAGGGAGTTCCGTTGGTGAGCACGCCATTAAGATGTCGGGCTACACTCAACGCCTTGAGCAACTGGACTGCAAGATTCCAGAGAAGCTCAAGATTGATAGGGTTCTGCAATCACTCCCTCCCAGCTACAAAAGTTTTGTAGTGACTCATAATCAGATTGGTTCCACTGATACGAACACCGAGCTCTTCGCAAAGCTGAAGGCTGCGGAGGTGGACATCAAGAAGGATAATCATGTGTTGATGGTCAACAAGCCCTCCTTTAAGAAAGGTAAAGGTGCAAAGAAGCCCTTCAATAAAGGCGGCAAGCGCGTTGCCCTATGAGAAGAAGCTCAAGTCGGTCCTAAGCCGGGACAGGTGCTTCTATTGCAAGGACAAGGGTCCTTTGGGCATAACTGTCCAAAGTACTTAGCGGACAAGAAGGCTGGCACCATCAAAGGTATATTTGATATACATGTTATTGATGTTTTCCTTACTAGCCCTCGTTGTAGTGTCTGGGTATTTGATACCGGTTCAGTTGCTAACATTTGTAACTCGAAACAGGAGCTACGGAATGAGGCGGCTTACGAGGATGAGGTGACGATCGCGTTGCAGCGGATCAAGAGTTGATGTGATGGCCGTCGACGCTCTCCTTAGTATTACCTTCGGGATTAGTTTTAAACCTTAATAAATGTTATTATGTGCCTGCGTTGAGTATGAACAGTATTTCTGGATCATGTTGATTGCAAGACGGTTATTCATTTAAATCGGAGAATAATGGTTGTTCTATTTATATGAGTAACATCTTTTATGGTCATGCACCTCTTGTGAATGGTTTATTTCTTCTAAATCTCGAAAAGGATGAAACACACATCCATAACATTGAGGCTAAGAGATGCAAAGTAGATAGTGATAATACTACTTATTTGTGGCAATTGTCGTCTAGGTCATATTGGTGTAAAGCGCATGAAGAAACTCCATTCGATGGACTTTTGGAGTCTCTTGATTTTGAATCATTTGACACATGCGAACCATGCCTCATGGGCAAGATGATCAAAACCCGTTCTCTGGTATGATGGAGCGAGCAGCGGACTTGTTGGAAATCATACATACCGATGTATGCGGACCGATGAGTGTTTCGACGCGGTGGATATCGCTATTTTCTCACTTTTACCGATGACTTAAGTAGATATGGGTATATCTATTTAATGAAACATAAATCTGAAACGTTTGAAAAGTTCAAAGAATTTCAGAATGAAGTGGAGAACCATCGTAAGAAAGATTAAGTTTCTACGATCCGATCGTGGGGCGAATATTTGAGTTATGATTTTCTCACGCATCTCAAAGCAAGTGGAATCGTTTCACAACTCACGCCACGGAACACCACAGTAGCAATGGTGTGTACGAGCAGCAGAATCGAACCCTATTAGATATGGTCCGATCGATGATGTCTCTTCTTGATTTGCCGTTATCATTTTGGGGTTATGCATTAGAAACCGCTGCATTCACTTTAAATAGGGCTCCATCTAAATCCGTTGAGGCGACACCGTATGAGCGTGGTTTGGTGCTAAACCTAAGTTGTCGTTCTTAAAGTTTGGGGATCTGAAGCTTCGTCGAAGTTGATGCGGACAAGCTCGAACCCAAAGCGGAGAAATGCGTCTTCATAGGATACCCTAAGGAAACTATTGGGTACACCTTCTATCACGAACCGAAGGCAAAGTGTTTGTCGCAAAGAACGGTTCCTTTCTTGAGAAGGAGTTTCTCTCGAAAGAAGTGAGTGGGAGGAAAGTAGAGCTAGACGAGGTTATTGAACCTTCTCTTGAATTGGGGAGTAGCGCAGCACCTGAAATTGTTCGGTGCCGCTTTGCACCAACAATAGAGGAAGCTAATGACAAGGATCATGAAGCTTGGACGATGTTGCTCTTGAGCGTCGCAGGTCGACAAGGTCGCGTGCCCCTCCCGAGTGGTAGCAAGCTGTTCGACATCGTCTTGTTAGTAGAAGACAGCGAACCTCGAACTATGAGGAAGCGATGATGAGCCCAGACTACGAGAAATGGCTAGGAGCCATGAAATCCGAATTGGGATCCATGAGCGAAAACCAAGTATGGACTTTGGTGGACCCTCCTAGCGACCGAAAGGCCGTTGAGTGCAAATGGATCTTCAAAAGGAAAACGGACGCGGATGGTAATGTTACCGTCTATAAAGCACGGCTTGTTGCGAAAGGTTTTCGACAAGTTCAAGGTGTTGACTACGATGAGACTTTCTCTCCCGTAGCGATGTTTAAGTCCATTCGAATTTTATTAGCAATTGCTGCGTTTCATGATTATGAAATATGGCAAATGGATGTCAAGACTGCTTTCCTCAATAGCAACATTGATGAAGAGTTGTATATGATGCAACTTAGAAGGTTTTGTCGATCCTAAGGATCTTGATAAAGTATGCAAACTTCAGCGTTCCATTTATGGATGAAGCAAGCATCTCGGAGTTGGAACCTTCGTTTTGATCAAGAGCTTTGGATTTGTTCCAAATTGCTCTGAAGCTTGCATCTACAAGAAAGTGAGTGGGAGCTTCGGTGGCGTTTACGGTACTATATGTGGATGACATATTGATTATTGGAAATGACATCAACATGCTTAACGATATGAAGAGTTATTTGAACAAGTGTTTTTCAATGAAAGACCTAGGTGAAGCTGCTTATATATTGGGCATCAAAATCTATAGAGATAGACAAAGACGCCTGATAGCTTTAAGCCAGAGTACATACCTAGACAAAGTTACGAAAAGGTTCGAATGGATAAGTCGTTGAAAGGTTCGATTGCCTATGTTGTCGGGTAAGATATTGAGCAAGGCTCGGTGTCCACTACGGTAAATGATAGGGAAGCTATGAGCAAAGTGCCTTATGCCTCGGCCATAGGTTCCATCATGTATGCCATCTTGTGTACTAGACGGATGTGTCCAATGCTCTTAGTTTGTGACGGATATCAAAGTGATCCGAGTGGAACCTTTGGACAGCCGTGAAGAACATCCTAAGGTACCTAAATAGGACTAAAGAAATGTTCTTAGTCTATGGGGGTGATGAACAGCTCGTCGTAAAGGTTACGTCGATGCTAGTTTCGACAAACAAGGATGATTGTAAATCTCGCACGGATACGTGTATATTTTGAATGGAGGAGCTGTGAGCTGGATAAGCCGCAAGCAAAGCGTGATCGCGGGATCTACTGAGAAGCGGAATACATGGCTGCTGAAGCGTCAAGTGAAGGAGTTTGGATCAGAAACTTCATCATTTGAGCTTGGCGTGGTTCCAAGTGCATTGGACCCCTTGGAGATATTGTGACAACACTGGCGCCATAGCACTCGCTAAGGAACCAAGATATCATCCAAAGACCAAGCATATCAACCGCAAGTTTCATATAATCCGAGATTATATAGCAGATGGAGATCTGAAGATCAGCAAAGTACATTCAGATCTGAATGTCGCAGATCCATTGACTAAACCTCTTCCACGTGTAAAACATGATCATCACCTCAGTGCCATGGGTGTGAGATTGTTGCCAAATGTAAACTAGATTATTGACTCTAGTGCAAGTGGGAGACTGTTGGAATTATGCCCTAGAGGCAATAATAAAGATGTTATTATTATAATTCTTGTTCATGATAAAGTTTAGATTCCATGCTAGAATTGTATTAAGCGGAAACATTAATACTTGTGTGGTTTGTGAACAACACGTGTCCCTAATCGCCTCTATGGACTAGCTCATTGATCAATGATGGTTAAGGTTTCCTAACCATAGACATGAGTTGTCAATTGATAATGAGATCATATCATTGGGAGAATGATATGGTGGACAGACCCAAACTAAGCGAACCAATTAGATCGTGTCATTGTGTTCATCTTTGTGAAGCTTTTCCTATGTCAAATATTGTATTCCTTAGACCATGAGATAATGCAACTCCCTGGTATCGGTAGAAAGCTTTGAGGTCATCAAACGTCATCCTATGAGAGGGTGATCATAAAGGTGTCTCTCAGGTGATCGGAAAGTATCTGTTGGGTTGTATGTATCGAGATGGAATTTGTCCTCCCAAGTCGGAGAGATATACTTGGGCCCACTCGGTAATCGATATCAACACCGCTTGCAAGCATGTGGTTAAGGAGTTAATCACAAAGTGATATCGGATTAACGAGTAAAGTACTTGCTGTGAACGAGATTGAACTAGGTATGACGATGCCGACGATCGAATCTCGCAAGTAAAATATCGCGAGACGAAGGGAATATATATATGGGATTGATTGAATCTCGCATCGTGGTTCATCCGATATGATCATCGATGAATGTGTAGGAGTCAATATGGGTGCCTGCACCCATTGTTGATTATTGATAGAAGATCATGTGCGCATATTCTCGAACCCGCAGGTCACACACTTAACGTGTCTCGACGCTAGGATAGATTGGATACTTGGTTTATGAATTTTTGTTGAGTCTCGATGGGATCCGGACATCACGAGGTTCGGAGTGGTCCGAGAATAAGATTCATATAAGGCGTGCAGTTTTTGGAGTTCGGAATTGTTCCGGGTTAATCGGTATTGTACCGGAAGCTTCTAGAACCTTCCGGAAGGGGGCCAACGTGGTCCCACCTTCCGGGAGGGGGCATGGGCCTATGAGGAAGTGTCCTGGCCGCATTGGGCCAGGGGCACAAGGCCCCATAGGGCCCAGCCGATCCTAGAGAGTTTAAATCGTTTAAACTAGAGATAAGATAGGGTTTCTAGAAGGGAGAGTTTAAATCGTTTAAACTAGAGATAGGCTTGGAGGATGGGCAAGGTCTGGCCGCACCCCCCCTCTATATATAGAGGGCTGGTGCGCCCCCTCCCGCCCTACACACCTTCCTCCAAACCCTAGTTGCCCTGCTGCCCTCCTCTCTCCCTCCCGACTATTTGTAGGCGAAGCCCTGCTGCAGAAATTCTCCACCATATACACCACGCCGTCGTGTTGTAGATCCAATCTATCTCTCCACCCTACTTGCTGGTCCAAGTAAGGAGGAGACGTCGAGGTGCTGCACGTGTGCATCTCAGGGAGGCACCGCCACTTGTGGTGCTAGATCGGATCGGATCGCGAGGAGGAGAAGCGAGTATGACTACATCACCCACGTTCCGACGAATCTTCAAGGGTATGAAGATCTAATCCATCTTAGATTAGATCTTGCTTTCCCTCTCTCGCTCAGAGAAAATTTTGATTTACTATGCTGCGAAACCCTTCATTTTTTGGCTCGGAGCTTGCTCCAATCCTAGATCCGCCACTGATTCCTTCCCACCGCTTTCCACCATCCCTCCCCTCCTGCCACAACCCTCTGCGAGTCATCGTGTCGTCCGCTGCCTGCGCGTGGCAACATCGTCCATCTCTTGTGTGTGGCCATGTCGTCCACCTCTTGTGCGTTGTTGTGTCAGACGGAACCACTACACACAAAAATCTATCGCCGATGGCGCATGCCGCACACGCTCCCCCACGTCGACAAGCTCGCTACCAGGGTACCACACAATGAGGACTATCTTCCCTTTGCTCCACCGCAATCGTCGATCGAGTTGGGATTTTGATCGAGCTCGGGTCGCAGGTGTCGGTGCCGAAGACCATCATGGGCAAAGGCAGGAAGGTGGTCAAGATGGACGCCATTGCCGCCGCCGAGGGTGAGGTCAAGGCATAGTGTCGATTGTAGGTCAGCGCGTACACCCACCCATGCCCAATTAAATTCCTCGTCGATGGAAGCTGAACTGAATCCGGCTCGACTCTGAATCTCAGGAGAAATGGGTGCAGAAGTACGTGGATATGCTGGACGTTATCCACACCAAGAACGCGTCTGTGGCGGTGTTGAAATCCAATGTCAACGACGACGCCAAGGCTGACCGGTCGCTGCACCTCCCTCCATGGCAGTCACTCATGTCGCAATGTGTAATGCCCCCAAATTGGGTCTATGCAGATCAAAGACGTCCACAGACACTTTCATGTGGGTGGAATTTTCAACAAGTAGTTACATCACAATAGTTTACAACAGGATCCATAATAAATATATATATATACAACAGCGACTCGAAGAGTCAAGAATACAAATGATACAATTCAAAGATACAACTTAAGAAGAAAGCAAATTAGTATCTGAGTACGGACAAGATCTAAATGAGACTAAGAGTCCTGAAGAATAACTAAGTGGTGTCCATAATCCTATCCAAGCCAAGACGGAAGGGTAACCTTGCTAACATCGTCGAACACATACTTGTCAAGCCAAAGGGTGCTGGCAAAGGGCAAAGGAAAACAGAAAGAGAGCGGTCAGTATTGAGGCGAGTCTTAGAATTCAGCGGTCCTTGCCTACATAGGTATGGTGAGCTTAGCGGCAGCAAATTTTACACTATCTAACTTATAGAGACACGCTACAACTTCAGCTATCAGAGCAAGGTAAAAGAGCGTTATACGGTAACAATAATATAACACCAGACATAAATCATCTGAAGGTTTCCCCCTCAAAAACCAGTCGAGGAAGTTCTCTTGCGGAACACACACACGGTGGAAATTTTAGTTAAGTAAGTGTTTACTTGATAAGGTTAATTACTAATCATATTATTAGAGACAAAACATTAGTGTCATTGTCTGTGATCATGACATTGTACTCCTGAGGCATCCATAACCATGGACACGCAACTTCTCGAAAACATTTACCCTGTAGGGATGCACTTACCCAAACGCATATTCAACCCTTCAGCCAACAAATTGCGCGTGCCTTTCGAATCTCACAACAAGAACTGTACCATAACTACGCGCGTATCCAGATGTATCACCTACTATATTGACCCAACCAGGAGGTATGACGATTCTCAAGAGAGGTACATCGTTTGCGACCATGGCTAAAGAAGATAGAGGCCATAAGTATATCCCCTTTGCCATACTGCGTTTATGTATGCAATGCACCTACTGTCCACCAAAATATCATGGGATTTCTATTTTCACGCCCCTAGTTCGTTAGTTGTACTTAGTTTTTCCCAACCGCTTAGTTTTTTCTTAGTTTTGTCCATCTTCTTGTACGAAACTCTCACATGGTGTGAACTTCGTCCGTCACCCTTTGCATTACGCGTCGACAAGTGGGGCGCGTTCGATGGTCCCGTAGTGGACCCTCGCTGTTACGTGCTGACGAGTAGGGCCGCGTTCTGTCGGATCATGTAGTGTACCCTTGTCGTTACATGCTGACAAGTGGGGCCGTGTTCAGTCGATTCCCGTAATAGACACCTCTCTCAACTTATCCAGATCAGCATCGGATCCACAGCTTATCCACATGAGTGCCGGACCCACAACTTATCCACGCGAGCGCCGAACCCATAGCTTACCCAGGTTGGCGTTGCAAGATGGGACGCCGAGCCAGCCTCGCGCCCGTTTCGTTGCTTCATTTTCATATAGTGAAATGTAATGCATATACAAAAATTATACACCTTTGAACTCTTTTAAATCGCACTTAGGACATGATAATATTGTGCTAATAAAATCCTGATCATTTATCATTTTTATGGAATGAAATATAATGCATAAATTTGCGTATACAAAAATTATACACCTTTGAACTCTTTGAAATCGCACTTAATACGTGATAATGTCGTGCTAAGAAAATCTTGAGAGATTATCATTTTTATAGAGTGGAATGTAATGCACAAACTTGCATATGCGAAAATTATAAACCTTTGAACACTTTTAAATCGCACTTAATACGTGATAATGATGTGCGAACAAAATTTTGAGAGATTATTAATTTCTCCCCCATTTTCGTAGAGTAGAATGTAATACATAAACTTGCATATATGAAGTTTACACACCTTTGAACTCTTTGAAATCGCACTTAATACGTGATAATGTTATGCTAAGAAAATCTTGAGAGATTATCATTTTCATGGAGTAAAATACAATGCATAAACTTGCGTATACAAAAATTATACACCTTTAAACACTTTGAAATCGCACTTAATACGTGATAATGTTGTGCTAAGAAAATCTTGAGAGATTATCATTTCCATGGAGTGAAATATAATGCATAAACTTGTGTATATAAAAATTATACACGAAATCGCACTTAATACGTGATAATGTTGTGCAAAGAAAATCTTGAGAGGTTATCATTTTCATATAGTGGAATGTAATGCATAAACTGGCATATACGAAAATTATACACCTTTGGACTCTTTGAAATCGCACTTAATACGTGATAATGTTGTGCTAAGAAAATCTTGAGAGATTATCATTTTCATATAATGGAATGTAATGCATAAACTGGCATATACGAAAATTATACACCTTTGGACTCTTTGAAATCACACTTAGGTCATGGTAATGCTGTTCTAATAAAATCCTGATTATTTATCATTTCTATGGAGTGAAATATAATACATAAACCTGCGTATATGAAAATTTTAAACCTTTGAACACTGTGAAATCGCACTTAATAACGAGATAATAATGTGCTAGCAAATTTTTTAGAGATTATCATTTCTCCCCCCATTTTCATAGAGTGTAATGTAATGCATAAACTTGCATATACGAAAATCATACGCATTTGAACTCTTTGAAATTGCACTTAATACATGATAATATTGTGCTAAGAAAACCTTGAGAGATTATAATTTTCATAGAGTGGAATGTAATTCACAAATTATACACCTTCGAACACATTTCCTTCAAATTATATTCAAGTTCATTTTTTTATGGAGTTAAAGTACCGGTGGCATTTATTTTGCATGGATAGAGGGGTGCCCCCCGACAGATATAGGGGTTATCCTGTCCGCTCACAGAGGATCAACGGTTGGTGGGAACGATCTGTGTGACAACTGTCTCGACCAATCAGAGCGTAGCAGCGAAGATGAGCACATGTGCGAGAGATTGACACGAAGAGAGGGGAAAACTGAGTAGCACTTAAGAACCATGGGAAAAACTAAGTAGAACTTAAAAACCAAGGGCAAGACTAACAAAGGGATTCAAATAGAAAATAGAAAAAGATTTAAAAATGGAAAATGCGTCTTTTATACAATAAAATACATCTTGGCATACATCAAACTATTTGCAATTCAAATATACACCAGTTTGACAATTATTGCCTCATTCAGACAAACTATGTTTTGGGGAGGGATGTTTCGGGAAGAGGCTTGAGTAGAAAGCCATGAACCTTCATAGATAGTAGGTGATTTGAGAAGTGGTGATTTAGGTTAAAACTTGGTTTATATACATTTTTTATGGTGGCAGGTCACATAATAAGACTCCCTGGGTAGATGCCACTATGATTTGCTCTTTTTGAATTTGTTGTGCATAAAATGACTCAGTTAGCTAGCTAAAACCTATTCGTTGACTCTCTGTTGACCAGCCACCGAAGGGTAAAACTAAGAATATTGCACGCGGCAGTGCTAGTACTAGAGGGCAAAACTGAGTATAACCAAACTGCCAGTGTTACACTCGAGGGCAAAACTGAGTACAACTGAGTCGCCAGGGTTAGACATGAGGGAAAGAACATGACTCAAGGTATGCGTGTGTGGTGCACGGGGCGGTAGCGGATACGTGTGGCCGTGCACGGTGTAGTAGCATACGCAGTTACGCGGTGCATGGTAGTGCAACGAAATGTTGCTTCCCTTCTCCTTTAATAGAGGCCTCCCCACTCTCACTCATCACTCACTCGCTCACTCAACCGTCTCCACTGTCCCATCACCTTCTGCAAACCCCCCAAGAAAACCACAACCACGCTGGCGATGGAGAAGAACGGCACGGTGGCCATCGGCGCCTCCAAGGCCACCGGTGAGGAGGCCCCCGTCCCTATCCCCGCATCCGTCGTAGCCGTCGGCGAGGAGGCTCCCGCCGGTCTCGGGCAGATCCCACTCGGCTGGGACCCCTACGAGGAGGTTGATTACATAAGGCTAGAGAACCCCTACGACACCAGCATCACCGACCCATGGTCGGAGGTAACCAGGGTTTTCTCCCCTTCCCTTTTTCTTTCCCTGTTCCCATTGTTGGATGCTAGATCATATGTTATTAGGGCTCGGCTGTTCATATTTTTATGGTAGCTAATCCTCTTGTGTTAGATCTCGTATTTCGATGAATCCCTGATACATTGCAAATGTATCTATAATTTTTGATGTTCCATGCTTGGTTTTATCCACTTTCTTGTGTTTTGTTCTAACTTTTGAGTACTTTTCATATGATTTCTTGGACTAACCTATTAACAAGAGCCACAGTGCCAGCTGCCTTTTTTCTGCTATTTTTGGTTCCAGGAAAGTCAAAAAATGAATATTCTCGGAATTGGACGGGACAAAAGCCAAAGTGCCTATTTTTCCGGAAGGGATCAAGTCCCAGAATACGAGACGGAGAAGGGCCAGGGAGCCACCACACCACCTGGCCGCGCGGCCAGGCCTGGCCCGTGCCAAGGGGTGGTGTGGCCGCTCCCGGCACCCCCTCGGCCTCTCCTTCCGCCTTTATATTGCCCTCGGGACGAAAACCCTAAGTACCCGATCAAAAATCCACGAAAGAGTCTGTAGCCGCCGTCATCTCCATCCCTAGATCGAGAGGGATCTGAATCTCTTCCCGGCACCCTGCCGGAGAGGGGAATTCACCCTGGAGGCCTTCTTCATCACCATGCAAGCCTCCGGTGTGATGCATGAGTAGTTCATCCTTGGACTACGAATCTATGTAGTAGCTAGATGGCTGGTTCTCCTCCTTTGTGCTTTCATGTTTAGATCTTGTGAGCTCCGTTCATGATCAAGATCATCTATTTGTAATTCATACATGTTGTGTTTATGGGGATCCGATGGATATTGAGATGCTATTTCAGATTGATTATTGATTTTATCATGTCTTTGTTATTTGTGTTCTTGCATGCTTTCCGTTGTTAGTAGCTATCTTGGCCAAGTAGATGCTAGCAACTCCAAGAGTTAGTATTTATGCTCGATAGTGGGTTCATGCCTCTGGTAATCTGGGGAAGTGACAGAAATCTCTAAGGTACTAGATGTGCTGTTGCTACTAGGGAGAAAACAACAATCCTTTGTTCATAGAACAATCGTATTGTTTACTTTTCACGCAGTTCGTAAAGCAATAATATGTTGCTTGCAACTTAATACTGGAGGGGTTTCGGATGATAACCTGAAGGTGGATTATTAGTCATAGATGCAGTTGGATGGCGGTCTATGTATAATGTTGTAATGCCCAATCAAGTCTCAAAGGAGTCAAGATGATTAGTATATGCATGTATTGCTTTCTCGGTGTTTGTCAATTGCCCCGCTGTAATTTGTTCACCCAACATGTTATCTATCTAAGGAGAGCCACCTCTAGTGAACTATGGACCCCGGTCCTTTTTCTTTACATACAATCTACAACTATTTATTGCTTTGTGTTTACTTTCTGCAAACTTTTACTTCTTTCCATTCGATACGTTTAATCCTTTGTTTTCCGCAAAACACGGTGAGATTGACAACCTCATCGCAAGTTGGGGACAAAGTTTTGTGGTTGTGTTGTGCAGGTCTCCACGTTGCTACTAGCACCGGTAGTGCGCCCTACCAAAGCTCAGTTAGTAACACCTTTGGGGTGTTTCCTTGCTCCTACTGGTTCGATTAAACCTTGGTTTCATAACTGAGGGAAAACTTGCTGTTGTGCTCATCATACCTTCCTCTTGGTGTTCCCAACGAGCTCTACGTCGAATGACGAGCACATCAAGATCTTTTATGGCGCCGTTGCCGGGGAGTCAAGGACATCTTCACAAGGGGAGTCCCTCATAACCAATCTCTTTACTTTGTTATTTTTGTTTTGCTTAGTTTTCTTTTTGCTTTGTTTGCTTGTTTTGTTATTCAAAAACACACAAAAAATAGTTTACTAAGTTGCTTTCTTTCCAAAAACACAAAAAAATTAGTTTTACAAGTTTGCTTTCTTATTTGAAAACCCAAAAAAATGACTACTCTTGAAAACACTAAGTTGTGTGACTTCACTAGCACCAACAACAATGATTTTATGAGCACACATATTGCTCCACCTATGGCTGAAAATACTTTCTTTGAGATAAAACCTGCTTTGCTCAATCTTGTTACGAGAGAACAATTTTCTGGTATTGGTAATGAAGATGCTGCTTCCCATCTAAATAAGTTTGTTGAACTTTGTGAGATGCAAAAGCATAGGGATATAGATGGTGATAATATTAAGCTGAAATTGTTTCCTTTCTCTTTGAGAGGAAAAGCTAAAGAATGGTTGAATTCCTTAACTAGGAATAGTATTGATTCTTGGACTAACTGCAAAGATGCTTTGATTGGAAAATACTATCCCCCTGCTAAGATTATATCTACGAGAAGTGAAATAATGAAGTTTAAACAACTTGATAATGAGCATGTTGCTCAAGCTTGGGAAAGAATGAAATCTTTGGTAAAGAATTGTCCCACTCATGGACTGACTGCTTGGATGATCATCCAAACTTTTTATGCAGGATTGAACTATTCTTCAAGGAACCTATTGGATTCTGCTGCTGGAGGTACCTTTATGACCATCACTTTGGGTGTTGCAACAAAACTTTTGGACAATATGATGGTTAATTATTCTGAATGGCATACTGAGAGAGCTCCACAAGGTAGGAAGGTAAATTCTGTTGAGGAAACCTCCTCCTTGAGTGATAAAATTGATATTATTATGTCTATGCTTGTTAATGGGAAAGCCCATATTGATACAAATAATGTTCCTTTGGCTTCTTTGGTTGCTCAAGAAGAGCAAGTTGATGTGAACTTCATAAGAAATAATAATTTTGGCAACAATGCTTATGGTAATAATTCTTATAGGTACAATTTTGGTAACAACAATTATATGCCATATCCTCCCAACAATGGTAATGCTTATGGAAATTCTTACAACAATAATAAGAGTGCTCCCTCTGAACTTGAAGTTATGCTTAAAGAGTTTATTAGTAAACAAACTGCTTTCAATAAAACTATTGAGGAAAAACTCTCTAATGCTGAAAGAAATATAGCATCTTTGGCTGAAGCTCAATCTTCTTTGAATAAAATGGCTGCTAAACCTGAAACTAATGATAATCCCTTTGCAGCTACCAATGCTATACAAGTAAGAATTGATGAAAATGTTAGACTATTAACTGAATTACATGCTAAGTGGGAAAGAGAAGATGAAATTGCTAGAAACATTAGTGTTTCTACTATCAACACCACTAGTGTTGAGGCTAGTAATAGTTCTACTACTTTAGATGATAAAGTTGATTTTGATCTTGATGGTTGCAATATCTCTGAAGTTATTAAGTTCCTACAAAAGCTTGCTAAAAGTCCTAATGCTAGTGCTATGAACATGGCCTTTACAAAACACATTACCGATGCTCTCATAAAGATTAAGAAAGAAAAGATGAAATATAAATCTTCCATTTCCTATAAAACAAGAGGATGGTTGGGAACCCATCATTAATATGAAAGTGAATGACTTTGATTTCAAAGTTTTGTGTGATCTTGATAGTAGTGTTTCTATTATGCCTAGAAGGATTTATGATATGATTGATTTGCCTCCTCTTGAAGATTGCTATTTGAATGTCCCACTTGATGATAATGTTAAAAAGAAACTCATGGGGAGTCTTAATGATGTTCTTATTATGGTTAACGATTCCTATGTCCCCGTTGATTTCTATGTTTTAGATGTTGAATACAATGGTTCTTGTCCTATTACTTTGGGAAGACCTTTTCTTAGAACTGTTGGTGCCATCATTGATATGAAAGAAGGCACCATTAAATATCAACTCCCACTCAAGAAAGGTATAGAACACTTCCCTAAAAAGAGAGAAAAGATTTCTTTTTCTTCTCCTATGAAAACAAAATTTGGTCTTAATGCTTCTTCATTTGAGAACACTTGATTCTTTCTTTGCTTCTTATGCCTAACTTAAAGGCGTTAAAGAAAAGTACTTATTGGGAGATAACCCAAAAGTTTTAGATGAGTCTTGGAAGTTATTACCTCTGTAATAACCTCTCCTTATACTTTTTATTTGCTTTTTGTGCCAAGAGTAACCTCTAATAAGAGTGAAGTAATGATTGGGAAAGTTGCTGTCCCGAAACAGATTTTTGTGCTTCACCGTAAAAATTCGTGAGAGAGCTCTGTATGTCGGATTGAGCTGTAATGTTTTGTGCTTCTGCCCCAGGTTGTTATCTAACTTTATTTAGTTCAACACTTTTTGATTTGAGCAACATAAGATCTTCGAAAAAATTCGTAATTACCTGCTGGTCTGTTTTGACAGATTTCTGCCATTTTCTGCATTTGCTTCTTGTGGGTTCCTTTTTGAGTTCTTTTGGGGAATTAAGCTTTTTGAAGGAAGTGCTACAGTAGCTAGTGTTCAAATGGAAGTTTGTTTGGTGTTAGAACTGAACCTTAAGACTTATTTATCTTGAGTGCACTAATGTTGCTAATAAAGATTGTGTGAAGTTTTGTATGAAGGAAAAATTTTAGGTGTATGGAAAGTGAGTAATGAGATGAAGGATGGACTAAAGCTCAAGCTTGGGGATGCCACACATGTCACCCCAAGAAATATCCAAGAAGTACAAGCGTCAAAGATTGGGGATGCCCAAGGCATCCCCTTCTTTATCAATAAAAATCCCAGGTTTCTTCCAAACGCTTCATTTTTATTGTTTCATGCACAGTTGTGTTGTTCTTGGAGCGTCTTCTTTTTCGTTTTTGTTTTGGTTTTTAGTTTTCTTGGTTTGCTTAGTTTTCTGAATAAATTGGTTGGACCCCCTCTTTCATACATTGGTTTGCAAATGGTTTGGTTTGGTTTGGAAAAGAGTAGGAAAGTTCATACTTATGTGGTAAAAAGAGCTTGTTTTTGACTGTGGCCTGTGCTTTGTCATGCCATGCTTGATATTGTTTTGGCTTTATGCTTAGTATTCTTTGCTGTAGCATGACTTGTTATAAACAATTGAGATTTCTTAATGTGCCTTGGATGAATCATGCGTTGTTTTAGCATATTAAAGCATAGTATAGTGGTATTCTCCTTTGATGCTTTATTTGGGTTGACTTGGCGCATGCTCACACCATGTTATGACTGTCTCAAGTCACCATAGCCTTTATGATCCTTTAGTTTTTAACTTGTAGTATCACTTTATGCTTTGATCAATGATGTTTTGTCGCTCTGCATGATTATGGCCATTATTGCTCTCTTAGTTTGTCGCTCCCAGTCTTTTGCTAGCCTCCACAACCAAGTATGAGTTCCACTCATGCATTCAACTCCCTAAACCAAGTTATTCCAAAGAGTCCACCATACCTACCTACTAGCTTATGCTATTCCAAGTATACTCATGCTTTTGTTTACCTTCCAAATTAAACTTGTTATGAGAAAACTAGTGATTAAAGCTCTCACGAACTTGATGGCACACTTTACTTTTTGCCTCTAATAAACTTGAACCATTGGGTCCTTCTTTGTTGCGTATATGCTTGCGCTTTATAAGTTAAAATTAGCAGAACCATGTTTCATGGGGAATGCTTTCAACGTTGCACTTGTACTTTATACCCTGTTGATATCATGTTCTTTTGCTTACGGATCCCGACGGTGTGAAATAAAAGTGGAACTTGTAAGATCATGGAGTTTGTATGTGTGTTAGAGAAACGTCTGGGCCGCTAGCCTAACCCATGCCTAATCATGGTGGAAACTTGCAGCATCACCATAATGAGCACTCTATGAAGCATCCTCAATAAAAACTTATGCAAATAGCAAATAAAAAGATCACTGAGATGCTCATTGTCTCCTTGCCTTGTCATTTTGATTATGGGAAAGCTCCCGTATCTTGTGCAAGGGGTACCCCGTTGGCGGTTCTTAATGATACACATATACTTACAATGACAAGAGCTTACTCATGACTGAAGTTGAGTAGCATGAGGATCGGTCTTCGTAAGTAAGGGGCATGAGATTTTGGTTTATAACTTGTCAAGCATATCCTCTTAGTTGTGTCACTTTAACCTTAATCACCTTCAAGATGCTTATGATAGGGGCAATGAGAGCTGAAATCTATAAGTACCATAATTTTTGGAAGCTCTTTATGAGACTTGAATCCCTACTTCCTATTACAAAGGCCTTTCTTCCACCATTATATTGAGTCTCCACCTTCTATCTTTATGCACCTACTTTGAGAGCATAGTGGCCATTCTTAGTTCTATGTGCATTGTCCCAAGACTAGTTGATTGATGCATAACTTGATATTGCTTGTTTTAAACTATTGCATCTAGTCACTCTTATGAACTTTGAAGGTGTCCTATGCATTTATATTTGCTACTCTATTGAGGGACAAGCTGAATACTATTATGCCATGCTTTCTTTATGTGAAACAAACAAACGTCTTGCAAGGCATTGTTATTCATGAATCTTTTGTTTGTGCCTTTTCATGTTGCATCATAGTTTCTTTGCTTATTGCTAGAACTTTGTCTTTCATGTTATGATTGAAGTACTATGATCCCAGCTTTGAATGTTTTGCAAATACTTTGATCAAGTCTTTGATGGTGCATGTCACCTCAAAAATTATTCTTTCTTTTTATCACTTACCTACTCGAGGACGAGCAGGAGTTAAGCTTGGGTATGTTGATACATTGCAAATGTATCTATAATTTTTGATGTTCCATGCTTGGTTTTATCCACTTTCTTGTGTTTTGTTCCAACTTTGGAGTACTTTTCATATGATTTCTTGGACTAACCTATTAACAAGAGCCACAGTGCATTTGCCTGTTTTCTGCTGTTTTGGTTCGGGAAAGTCAGAAAATGAATATTCTCGGAATTGGACGGGACAAAAGCCAAAGTGCCTATTTTTTCGGAAGGGATCAAGTGCCAGAATACGAGACGGAGAAGGGCCAGGGAGCCACCACACCACCTAGCCGCACGGCCAGGCTTGGCCCGCACCAGGGGGTGGTGTGGCCGCTCTCGGCACCCCCTCGGCCTCTCCTTATGCCTATATATTTCCCTCGGGATGAAAACCCTAAGTACCCGATCAAAAATCCACGAAAGAGTCTGTAGCCGCCGTCATCTCCATCCCTAGATCGAGAGGGATCTGAATCTCTTCCCGGCACCCTGCCGGAGAGGGGAATTCACCCTGGAGGCCTTCTTCATCACCATGCAAGCCTCCGGTGTGATGCGTGAGTAGTTCATCCTTGGACTACGGATCTATGTAGTAGCTAGATGGCTGGTTCTCCTCCTTTGTGCTTTCATGTTTAGATCTTGTGAGCTCCGTTTATGATCAAGATCATCTATTTGTAATTCATACATGTTGTGTTTGCGGGGATCCGATGGATATTGAGATGCTATTTTTTATTGATTTTATCATGTCTTTGTTATTTGTGATCTTGCATGCTTTCCGTTGTTAGTAGCTATCTTGGCCAAGTAAATGCTAGCAACTCCAAGAGTTAGTATTTATGCTCGATAGTGGGTTCATGCCTCTGTAACTGGGAAGTGACAGAAATCTCTAAGGTACTAGATGTGCTGTTGCTACTAGGGAGAAAACAACAATCCTTTGTTCATAGAACAATCATATTGTTTACTTTACACGCAGTTCGTAAAGCAATAATCTGTTGCTTGCAACTTAATACTAGAGGGGGTTCGGATGGTAACCTGAAGGTGGATTATTAGTCATAGATGCAGTTGGATGGCAGTTTATGTATAATGTTGTAATGCCCAATCAAGTCTCAAAGGAGTCAAGATGATTAGTATATGCATGTATTGCTTTCTCGGTGTTTGTCAATTGCCCCGCTGTAATTTGTTCACCCAGCATGTTATCTATCTAAGGAGAGCCACCTCTAGTGAACTATGGATCCCGGTCCTTTTTCTTTACATACAATCTACAATTTCGCTTTGTGTTTACTTTCTGCAAACTTTTACTTCTTTCCATTCAATATGTTTAATCCTTTGTTTTCTGCAAAACACGGTGAGATTGATAACCTCATCGCAAGTTAGGGACAAAGTTCTGTGGTTGTGTTGTGCAGGTCTCCATGTTGCTACTAGCACCGGTAGTGCGCCCTGCCAAAGATCAGTTAGTAACACCTTTGGGGTGTTTCCTTGCTCCAACTGGTTCGATTAAACCTTGGTTTCATAACTGAGGGAAAACTTGCTGCTGTGCTTATCATACCTTCCTCTTGGGGTTCCCAATAAGCTCTACGTCGAACGGTGAGCACATCAATCCCCCTGTTCGTATTTGAACCCCCCCTATTCGTAGTTGGAATCAGTATTCGATTTGGTTTGGGATTTGGGGAATAATCAGGATATCTCAATCGGTTAATTAATGCAAATAATCAATCCCGATAATCAAAGTATCTCAATCATGTCCTTATTGCACTCTATTGTTTTTCCAACAGGAGGATAGCATCAACGTCCGCAGCAATGACGAGTCCAAGGGCACCAAGAATCATCATGTGCTGAGGAGGGTGAAGTCCGACCAGTACAACAACTTCTTCGCTGGCGATGTGTACATGTGCCCCTTATGCCCCACTAGGAGGCTCCGTGCCACGGACTTCAACTCCCTCGTGAAGCATGCCGAGGATGTGAGAACCTGTGGCAAGTCCGTGAATGTCCACGACTTCATAGCCAAGCACCAGGCGCTCAGTATTTTACCTCCGTAACCTCCAGAAGGTGGCTATCGAGGAGGGTCGCATGCCCCTGATCAAGCCCAAGGTGCCCAAGGTCAAGGGACTGGGTGCTGGAAATATGCCCTAGAGACAAATAGTAATAAGGACTATTATCATATTTCATAAAGTTTATGATTAAGTTTTATATCATGCTATAACTGTATTGAGTGGAAACATCAATACACGTGTGATATATAAACAACCAGGGGTTCCCAGTGAAACTCTAGTCACTGGTTCATTGGTCAATAGATGATCAAGTTTCCTGATCATGTCGCATTTATGCCAGTTGGAAATGGAGTCAACTTATTCTGAGAATGAGATGATGAACCAATACCCAACCTAAACATCGCGACCCAATCATTTCACGAAGTTCAAGTTACGATGATTAGAAGTGGATCCTCATAGACTATTCCTTAGACCGTGAGGCTATATCAATCACTGTCTCCCGAGAGTGCTTAGATAGCGTCAAGTGTCACTTGGTAATACAGTGATTATAAAGGTGTGTTCAGGTACTCGGAGGAACCGTAGAGGCAATATATGTCAAGAGCAGGATTTGTCTGCCCACGTGATGGAAAGATACTCAAGGGCCTGCTCGGAGAAGTTATATCCAATAGCTGCACAGCGTGTGATTTGATCACAGGGATATCACTTGTCGGAACGAGTCAAGTAGCATTGTTCGGTAACGAGATCAAACACGACATGGTGATGTCATTGATCAGATCTCAGGCAATGCGAGTGTCGAGAGACAAAGGGAATAATACATGACCGTCCCGGTTCAAACGACGAAAGATCTTCATGGAACGCACAGGGGTCACATGGCCATCCAGGTCCCTTTGTTGATCATTGGTCCGGGAATGTCCCGACCATGTCTGGAGTGTTCCCGAACCGTAGGGTATCACGCTTAAGGGTTTGATGATGCTTATAGAGTGTTTATAGGATCGTAAGAATTGCCAAAGAATAGTAGAGAGAAAATCAGAAGGGTTTTGGTAAGTCCGTAGGATGTCCGGAGTGGAGGTGGAAGGTGTTCCATAGCCACGAAGATTGAATAACATGTGAATGAATGTTAAATATTGATTTAATCATTTATTTATAATTATTTAATAAAAGAGAAAATCAATTTAAAGGTCAAAAGGCTTAATGGGCCGATTCTGGAGGGAAGAGGGCCCATTAGGGAAAGGCAAGAGGGAGAAGGGTCAGAGGGGGTGGCCGGTGCCCTAGTGGGCCAGCCCCCCGTGCGGGGCCCATGGGGGTGGCCGGCGACGCCTCCCCCTCTCCCTCTCCTCTCCTTTAGTCCCACCCCGGGACTTTGAGGGAGGTAGTACCTCCCCTCCCCTATATATAGTGGGGGTATTTGGCCAGATAAATACACACAATATTCAATAAAGGTTTCCTCACTTTTGGGGAGACCTCCAATTGATATTCTCTCTCTCTCGCTCTCTCGTGACTGTGGTCCCAAGTTTGGACTGCGCGAACAAGAGACTTTTTCACCGCGGAGCACCGTCGTGTTGCGAGATTCGGATCCAGGAGCTCTACTTCCGCAACTGCTACTGGATCGGGGAAGCGGGAGTCATCGTCAGGCACCGGACGTGTGTAAATCCCCGCAAGATGTCACACTTGAGGAACTCAAGTCGTTGGAGCCGCAGGAGCGCAAGGACTTCATCACGACCTTGAGGTCGGCTTCAGCTCGTCTACATCAACCACGCTCTCCTAAGCGTTGACAATGCTTTTCGGTCTTCAAGGGTAAGTTCGCGAAAAGCCCCTCCCGTTACTGCATTACTAATATATAGGTCCTGGCAACATCAGGGGTTCAGGGGCGTAGGGTAAAAAATTATTGTTTTCATACGCGAAACCCCTACAGTGGTATCAGAGCCAGGTCTATGCGTAGTACTGCTAGTATGGGTAGAACACGCGAGATGTAGCGTGTGGGCGTTGATCTTTTAGTTGTTACCCTCCCACACGTACTTGTGTATACCGTATTAATGCTTGATGAAGCGGCCCCCAACCGACTTTACGCGTTCATTCACGAGACTGGTCCACGCTTGACATACGGCTTGTATCGTAAAAAGTGGCTTTGGGGGTGTCTGTCTCTCTCACATTAGTTGGTATGCCATTTGCAATGGAGGGCCCCGAAAGGGGTGTAGTATATACAACTACTTGATCAGCGTTGTGGTGACAGTTCGTAGGTAAGAACGGTTCTTGTGCGAAAGCCCATTCAGCCACGTAAAACATGCAAAGATAAAGTAGAGGTGTCTAACTTTGTTTTGCAGGGGGCGTTGCTTTGTGATATGTTTGTCGCAAAGGTAAAGTGATTACCTTATGTTATGTAGTAGTAGATAGTCACGGAGGTGACGGACTACCACGCCGGAAAGACACTGGTACCCTGGTGTCTACGGCACCGGAACCCTGGCGCCAGAATCCGGTGATGTCGGATGGAGATCACGACGTGAAGGACCATATCACATCGCATTTACATTCAATGTTATTTTTTGTATATCTTATTTGCTAGTATTAGATACTCGACGGTAGCCTAATAAGATGATCCCTGTTAAAATTACCAATGATTGTGTTCCCCCTTAGTGTGCACCACCTAGAAAGTTCTTTGGTATGAGGCAGGTCGTGATGATCGTGTGTCAAACATATCTACATTCGCATATAGTGATTGTAAGCCATGTTGCACATCGAATACACTAAGGTTGAGTTGGCGAGCCTAGAACGTTACAGAGACGTGGCCCCGGAACACGGATGGTCGAAAGATAGAGCACGAGTCGCATGAATGATGTGACCGACGTTTAGCGTCCACCCTAGAACCCACATTGATGGCCGTGATGATCGGGGAGATGTGGGTTAAAGGGGTCGTGTTATCACTAGGAACCCTTCAGGGGATAGGTGTTTCTGAGTGGAGTTATTTTTAACTATTTAATTATAAACTTAGTCTAAATTCCTTTTGCAATTATAAATGTAGAGATGGCTCACCGTGAAGCTTACTTTGTCATTGAGGAATGGGTAATGGGTGAGAAACTTAGGCTTGATGGATCCAACTTCCCTAGTTGGCTTGTGCGCCTGAATGATCTCCTTACTAGGAATCATGTGGTAGACTACATACGCCGCACGATGGATTTGACTGATCCAGACCACTATGAGACCCCACAAGAGCTGGCAGACCGCTACTATCGTCAAGATATGTCCACCTACATTCAGATAATAATGCGTTACAGGATGGTGGATGAACTCCATCCGCTCATGGGTGATCTTGATCCATATTCGATGGTGGATCAGCCGAGAGCAGAGTTCATAAGCCATGTGCGCATGTGGAAGCACGATATGCTTGGAGAGTTCCTTTCCATATAGATGGAGGAGCACACATGTTTGAAGGGTCACTTGGAGTGCATGCTTGATGCACACATGAGACTGGTTCACTTCATGAAATACTGGATGGATGATCCATTTGCGATAGGCGTGCTGCTTCGATCGTTGCCTCCTAGCTATG
Source organism: Avena insularis (assembly GCA_023614405.1). Lineage (NCBI taxonomy): Eukaryota > Viridiplantae > Streptophyta > Magnoliopsida > Poales > Poaceae > Avena > Avena insularis. The sequence goes on from CM042694.1 coordinate 208,288,387, forward strand.
AAGGACATGTCCGGAGTAGCATCATGAGTGGTGATACGGAAACATTGTATTTCCAAGAGTTCATATTACGTTTCAGGAACGTAAAGGTTGAACCAATCACCGGTAAGGTCATCGATGACAAAGTTATATATTTGATATATAATTTTATAAATGTTATAATCTTGCAAACACATTTGCATTGTTAAGTATATTTGATACTTGTTCTGTTTTAATGAAAACAGGTCCTTCTGCGTGAGAGGTGCTTGCTAGAGAGGAGGTGACATTGCGTGTTGATGGCGAGCATGATGATGATGGCCAACGACACTCTCCCTCAACATTTTTCACTTAGTTTATATTTTGGATAGTTATTGTAATCAAAATATTATGAACTTATTTAGTGTGTCTCACACTTTGTGAGACGGTTATTCATATCAATTTGTAACAAATAGTTGTTCCACTTTTATGAATGATTTCTATTTGTGTTCATATCTTGTTTGATTATATGTGAATTATTCTTATTGTTTGAAACTAATTGGTAATACATGAACATTTGTAAAATATTGAAATGCCTTGTTAAAATACCCAACTTAATGATATGTTCATTAATGAATGAAACCATTGTTTGAATTAAGTTATGTGATAATATGTGAAAGTCATTCAATTTCTTGTCACATATAAATCATGCATAAGTTCGGCAAAATAACTTGAACACCGTGTATTACTTGAATACAAAGTGTTTTAATGAATTGTTAAAAGTATATACATATTCGATGTATTGTGTTTTGACAAAATGGTAATTATCATTATATGATTGTTTAAATGTGTAAAGTAGTTTACCAAAGGAAACATGAATATGAAACTATTTGATATGATCAAATTGTTTCATCAAACAAAGGGTATTAAAGATAAATGAGAATCTAATTACTATGATTTGATCAATAGTAATGAAATTCGACTTTGTAAGAATGGCATAGAAGAAATTGTGGAATGCAATGCGTTTGAAATGTCAAAATGCAAAGATCACAATGTGATATTAGATATCAAAGTGGGTAAATAGATGGCACCAAATAAATTCTTGTAGTGTAGATGTAGAGACCATTGGTTAGAAATAGTTAGCACTCAATTAGAACATATAGTGAACCATCTGGATTCGTGAGATCGGCTCCATATCTAGTATGGATCATCGTGGAAGTTTTGGGGTTATTCGATATAACCAAAACAATAGCAAATAAGTCCTTGGAGAGTATTCATTGGAAACTTTGAATACGAAATCCATAGCTGAAGCCAAAAGAGAAGCAAAATTTGTATTTTGGTGCATTCTTGAGAAAGTTCACTTTTAGTGATATTTCTCGATTATGGAGCAAATGGAAGATAGTGTGAAACACGATGAGGATTCAAAACCCTGCATCAGAGTGTTGAGAAGCGCAACGGAAATTGTTCCTGAACGATACTCTTCACAAAGGAAAGAATCAATGATAATGATCATTGTGTTTTACCCACTAGTGTTTTCACTACATAAAGTAGGATTCAAAATGTAACCCATATCATGTATGGAGACATTTGTAAATCATTTTTCATGATTCTTCGAATATGACATACCTACGAACTACTAAGGAAATAATGGTAAACTAAGAATTATGAAAAATCCTAGAAGCAAAATTCCCTTGAGATTAGAAAGCAATTCGTTGCTGAATCTCACAAGTAAAAGGGGTTACTTGGAATCTTCCCGAATGACTACAAAGCCATAGTGGAAAAGGGGGTAAATGACAAAAGCACAATTTGTCAAGTATTGGACAAATTCAAATGAATTTCATCCAAGTGTGTTGAATGTCTAGTTGATTTAAAACTAGTAAAAGTACTAGTATCTCATAGTAAATATCCAAGTTTGATATTTGATCAAAGGATTTTGAAATCATTCAAAATAGTGAGTGGATATGTAATTTGCATGAAATTGAGTGGGACTATAAAAGTCTTCCTAAAACAATATGTGAATGACATATTTTTGAGTGGGAGTAATATAAGTCTTAAATTCAAATATGTAGGAACATAGTTTGAGTAAGAGTAGTGACTCATACCCAAATATGTTGGGAACATATTTTGAGTGGGAGCTTATAGGAGTGATTCTTAAGTGTGTATTTGACACATTAAGAATAAAAGTGCAAGTAATAATAAATAGTGATTTATAAGGGGTAGAAGTTGATAATAAGTGTATTATGATATTGTGTAGTATTCCTTAAGGGATTCTGAAAAGGGTTTCAGAATAGAAGTTAATTAAGGAATTGGTCCTTGATAACTCAAGTTAGGAATAGTATTAAGTTTAACATCAATGGTTGAAAGAAAGAAAAGGGTGATCATCATCCACTATGTTTAGACATAGGTTCTATCTTATAAAACTATGATAATAACTTAACATAATATATGATCCAATAAGGAACATTTGAAAAGTGATTAAGTTCGAATCACTGAACGTTGAGCTAAGTTTGTCCGCAGTGTCTAATAGAGAACTGTAGACATGTGACATATCTTAAAACATAAAGAGTTATGTTATAAGGGATTATGTTGGAAACTCAAGTAAATACCGCCTAAAATAAAAGTAGGAAGCGAGGTGAACAAAAACATCGAAAGTTGCACAGGGTGCACTAGTGTTTCGATGATTAAATTTATAATAATAGATAAGGGTACCATCTAAAGTGTTGTATAATGTTTTCGCGGGGCTAGTTCTCTTTTAACGTAGAATGATGTGTCCCAGGGCACAGTGCCCACGAGAAAGCCCTCGAGGTTGATCTAAAGTCACTGTAGGCTCCAAGAATCAGGCCTCGTTCTACTGCCATAGCGATGATGCATCCATACAGATGTTATCATGTGATGATAAAGTATTAATGTCAATCAAGGTGATATTAGTAAGTTACAAAGGATTTGGGACTATAAAGTACAGACCCATGACTCAACCTCTTCCATGAGCAAGCATGTTCAGGGTACCGGATATATGGTGCCAACGATTAAGAACAAATGCAGCTAGTTTATTTGTACTCTAGTGCAAGTGGGAGACTGATGGAAATATGCCCTAGAGACAAATAGTAATAAGGACTATTATCATATTTCATAAAGTTTATGATTAAGTTTTATATCATGCTATAACTATATTGAGTGGAAACATCAATACACATGTGATATATAAACAACCAGGGGTTCCTAGTAAAACTCTAGTCATTGGTTCATTGGTCAACATATGATCAAGTTTCCTGACCATGTGGCATTTATGGCAATTGGAAATGGAGTCAACTTGTTCTAAGAATGTGATGGCTCAATGCATGGTGCCCAGAAAAATGCTTGTTGGCGATGTTGATGTAGAGCTAGTTGGGAACCCCAAGAGGAAGGTATGATGAGCACAGCAACAAGTTTCCCTCAGTTATGAAACCAAGGTTTAATCGAACCAGTAGGAGCAAGGAAACACCCCAAAGGTGTTACTAGCTGAGCTTTGGCAGGGCGCACTACCGGTGCTACTAGCAACGTAGTGACAGTAATTCATACCGGTGATAGTAAACAATACGATTGTTCTATGAACAAAGGATTGTTGTTTTCTCCCTAGTAGCAACAGCACATCTAGTACCTTAGAGATTTCTGTCACTTCCCCAGATTACCAGAGGCATGAACCCACTATTGAGGATAAATACTAACGCTTGGAGTTGCTAGCATCTACTTGGCCAAGATAGCTACTAACAACGGAAAGCATGCAAGATCACAAATAACAAAGACATGATAAAATCAATAATCAATCTGAAATAGCATCTCAATATCCATTGGATCCCTGCAAACACAACATGTATGAATTACAAATAGATGATCTTGATCATGAATGGAGCTCACAAGATCTAAACATGAAAGCACAAAGGAGGAGAACGAGTCATCTAGCTACTACATAGATCCGTAGTCCAAGGATGAACTACTCACGCATCACACCGAAGGCTTGCATGGTGATGAAGAAGGCCTCCAGAGTGAATTCCCCTCTCCGGCAGGGTGCCGGGAAGAGATTCAGATCCCTCCCGATCTAGGGATGGAGATGACGGCGGCTATAGATTCTTTCGTGGATTTTTGATCGGGTACTTAGGGTTTTCATCCCGAGGGCAATATATAGGCAGAAGGAGAGGCCGAGGGTGCGGGGCAGCCACCACCTGGCGCGGGCAGGGCAGCGGCTTGGCCAGGTGGTGTGGTGGCTCCCTGGCCCTTCTCCATCTCGTATTCTGGCACTTGATCCCTTCGGGAAAAATAGGCACTTTGGCTTTTGTCCCATCCAATTCCGAGAATATTCATTTTCTGACCTTCCTGGAACCAAAAACAGCAGAAAACAGGCAGCTGGCACTGTTGCTCTTGTTAATAGGTTAGTCCAAGAAATCATATGAGAAGTACTCCAAAGTTGGAACAAAACACAAGAAAGTGGATAAAACCAAGCATGGAACATAAAAAATTATAGATACATTTGCAATGTATCAACATCCCCAAGCTTAACTCCTGCTCGTCCTCGAGTAGGTAAGTGATAAAAAGAAAGAATAATTTTTGAGTTGACATGCACCATCAAAGACTTGATCAAAGTATTTGCAAAACATTCAAAGCTGGGATCATAGTACTTCAATCATAACATGAAAGACAAAGTTCTAGCAATAAGCAAAGAAACTATGATGCAACATGAAAAGGCACAAACAAAAGATTCATGAATAACAATGCCTTGCAAGACGTTTGTTTGTTTCACATAAAGAAAGCATGGCATAATAGTATTCAGCTTGTCCCTCAATAGAGTAGCAAATATAAATGCATAGGACACCTTCAAAGTTCATAAGAGTGACTAGATACAATAGTTTAAAACAAGCAATATCAAGTTATGCACCAATGAACTAGTATTGGGACAATGCACATAGAACTAAGAATGGCCACTATGCTCTCAAAGTAGGTGCATAAAGATAGAAGGTGGAGACTCACCGTGCTTTGCAGAAAACGAAGGATTAAACGTATCGAATGGAAAGAAGTAAAAGTTTGCAGAAAGTAAACACAAAGTAGAAACACTTTATAGATTGTATGTAACAGTAAAGGACCGGGATCCATAGTTAACTAGAGGTGGCTCTCCTTAAGATAGATAACATGCTGGGTGAACAAATTACAGCGGGGTAATTGACAAACACCGAGAAAGCAATACATGCATATACTAATCATCTTGACTCCTTTGAGACTTGATTGGGCATTAGAACATAATACATAGACCGCCATCCAACTGCATCTATGACTAATAATCCACCTTTAGGTTATCATCCGAACCCCCTCCAGTATTAAGTTGCAAGCAACAGATTATTGCTTTACGAACTGCGTGTAAAGTAAACAATACGATTGTTCTATGAACAAAGGATTGTTGTTTTCTCCCTAGTAGCAATAGCACATCTAGTACCTTAGAGATTTCTGTCACTTCCCAGTTACGGAGGCATGAACCCACTATCGAGCATAAATACTAACTCTTGGAGTTACTAGCATCTACTTGGACAAGATAGCTACTAACAACGGAAAGCATGCAAGATCTCAAATAACAAAGACATGATAGAATCAATAATCAATCTGAAATAACATCTCAATATCCATCGGATCCCTGCAAACACAACATGTATGGATTACAAAAAGATGATCTTGATCATGAACGGAGCTCACAAGATCTAAACATGAAAGCACAAAGGAGGAGAAACCAGCCATCTAGCTACTACATGGATCCGCAGTCCAAGGATGAACTACTCACGCATCACACCGGAGGCTTGCATGGTGATGAAGAAGGCCTCGTGGTGAATTCCCTCTCGGCGTGGTGCCGGAAGAGCTTGAGATCCTCCGATCTAGGGATGGAGATGACGGCTGAGACTCTTTCGTGGATTTTGATCGGTGCACTTAGGGTTTTCGTCGAGGGAAATATATAGGCGGAAGGAGAGTTGAGGGGTGCCGGGAGCCACCACCCCACCCCCTGGCGCGGGCCAGGCCTGGCCGCGCGGCCAGGTGGTGTGGCCGGCCCCTGGCCCCTCTCCATCTCATATTCTGGCACTTGATGACTTCCGGAAAAATAGGCACTTTGGCTTTTGTCCCGTCCAATTCTGAGAATATTCATTTTCTGACTTTCCTGGAACCAAAAACACTAGAAAACAGGCAACTGGCACTGTGGCTCTTGTTAATAGGTTAGTCCAAGAAATCATATGAAAAGTACTCCAAAGTTGGAACAAAACACAAGAAAGTGGATAAAACCAAGCATGGAACATCAAAAATTATAGATACATTTGCAATGTATCAACATCCCCAAGCTTAACTCCTGCTCGTCCTCGAGTAGGTAAGTGATAAAAAGAAATAATTTTTGAGGTGACATGCACCATCAAAGACTTGATCAAAGTATTTGCAAAACACTCAAAGCTGGGATCATATTACTTCAATCATAACATGAAAGACAAAGTTCTAGCAATAAGCAAAGAAACTATGATGCAACATGAAAAGGCACAAACAAAAGAATCATGAATAACATGCTTTGCAAGACGTTTGTTTGTTTCACATAAAGAAAACATAGCATAATATTATTCAGCTTGTCCCTCAATAGAGTAGCAAACATAAATGCATGGGACACCTTCAAAGTTCATAAGAGTGACTAGATACAATAGTTTAAAACAAGCAATATCAAGTTATGCATCTATCAACTAGTCTTGGGACAATGCACATAGAACTAAGAATGGCCACTATGCTCTCAAAGTAGGTGCATAAAGATAGAAGGTGGAGACTCAATATAATGGTGGAAGAAAGGCCTTTTGTAAAAGGAAGTAGGGATTCAAGTCTCATAAAGAGCTTCCAAAAATTATTGTACTTATAGCTTTCAGCTCTCATTGCCCCTATCATAAGCATCTTGAAGGTGATTAAGGTTAAAGTGACACAACTAAGAGGATATGCTTGACAAGTTATAAACCGAAATCTCATGCCCCTTACTTACAAAGACCGATCCTCATGCTACTCAACTTCAGTCACGAGAAAGCTCTTGTCATTGTAAGTATATGCGTATCATTAAGAACCGCCAACGGGGTACCCCTTGCACATGATACGGGAGCTTTTCCATAATCAAAATGACAAGGCAAGCAGACAATGAGCATCTCAGCGATCTTTTTATTTGCTATTTGCATAGGTTTTTATTGAGGATGCTTCATAGAGTGCTCATTATGGTGATGCTGCAAGTTTCCACCATGATTAGGCATGGCTTAGGCTAGCGGCCCAGGCGTTTCTCTAACACACATACAAACTCCATGATCTTACAAGTTCCACTTTTATTTCACACCGCCGGGATCCGTAAGCAAAAGAACATGATATCAACGGGGTACAAAGTACAAGTGCAATGTTGAAAGCGTTCCCCATGGTACATGGTTCTGCTAATTTCAACTTATAAAGCGCAAGCATATACGAAACAAAGAAGGACCCAATGGTTCAAGTTTATTAGAGGCAAAAAAGTAAAGTGTGCCATCAAGTTCGTGAGAGATTTAATCACTAGTTTTCTCATAACAAGTGGAAGGTAAACAAAAGCATGAATATACTTGGAATAGCATAAGCTAGTAGGTAGGTATGGTGGACTCTTTGGAATAACTTGGTTTAGGGAGTTGGATGCATGAGTGGAACTCATACTTTGTTGTGGAGTCTAGCAAAATACTGGGAGCGACAAACTAAGAGAGCAATAATGGCCATAATCATGCAGAGCGACAAAACATCATTGATCAAAGCATAAAGTGATACTAAAAGTTGAAAACTAAAGGATAAAAAAGGCTATGGTGACTTGTGATAGTCATAACATGGTGTGAGCATGTGCCAAGTCAACCCAAATAAAGCATCAAAGGAGAATACCACTATACTATGCTTTAATATGCTAAAACAACGCATGATTCATCCAAGGCACATTAAGCAATCTCAATTGTTTATAACAAGTCATGCTACATCATAGAATACTAAGCATAAAGCCAAAACAATATCAAGCATGGCATGACAAAGCATAGCCACAGTCAAAAACGAGCTCTTTTTACCACATAAGCATGAACTTTCCTACTCTTTTCCAAACCAAACCAAACTATTTGCAAACCAATGTAAGGAAGAGGGGGTCCAACCAACTTATTCAGAAAACTAAGCAAACCAAACAAACTAAAAACCAAAATGAAAACGAAAAAGAAGACGCTCCAAGAAAAACACAATTGTGCATGAAGCAATAAAAATGAAGCGTTTAAAAGAAACCTGGAATTTTTATTGATGAAGAAGGGGATGCCTTGGGCATCCCCAAGCTTTGATGCTTGTAATTATTGGATATTTCTTGGGGTGACACGCGTGGCATCCCCAAGCTTGAGCTTTATTCCATCCTTCATCTCATTACTTATTCCTTCCATACACCTGAAAATTTTCCTTCATACAAAACTTCACACAATCTCATTAGTAACATTAGTGCACTTAAGATAAATAAGTCTTAAGGTTCAGTTCTAACACCAAATAAACTTCCATTAGAATACTAGCTACTGTAGCACTTCCCTAAAAAAGCTCAATTCCCCAAAAGAACTCAAAAAGGAACCCACAAGAAGCAAATGCAGAAAATGGCAGAAATCTGTCAAAACAGACCAGCAGGTAAATACGAATTTTTTAGAAGACCTTATGTTGCTCAAATCAAAAAGTGTTGAACTAACGAAAGTTAGATAACAACCTGGGTCAGAAGCACAAAACATTACAGCTTAATCCGACGTACGTAGCTCTCTCACGAAGTTTTACGGTGAAGCACAAAAATCTGTTTCGGGACAGCAACTTTCCCAATCATTACTTCATTCTCATTAGAGGTTACTCTTGGCACAAAAATAAAATAAAAAGGATAAGGAGAGGTTATTAAAGAGGTAATAACTTCCAAGACTCAACTAAAACTCTTGTGTTATCTCCCAACAAGTACTTTTCTTTAACGCCTTTAAGTTAGGCATGAAAATTTGAGAAGATGCTCTCATAGGAAATATGAATTGAAGTAAAAGAGAGCATCAAGAAGCAAATTCAAAACACATTTAAGTCTAACCCACTTCCTATGCATAGGAATCTTGTATGCAAATAAATTCACAAAGATCAAAGTGACAGGCATAGGAAGATAAAACAAAAGTAACTTCAAAACTTTCAGCACATAGAGAGGTGTTTCATTACCATAAAAACTTCTACAACCATATTTTCCTCTCTCATAATAATTTTCAGTAGCCTCATGAATAAACTCAACAATATAACTATCACATAAGGCATGCTTTTCATGATCTACAAGCACTAGAGCTTTATTATAAACATTTTCAAAAGAATCCTTGGGAACATAACATTCACCCTCCTTTGATAAGCATGGGGGACAATCAAATAATGTAAGGGATAAAGAGCTACTTTCATTAGAAGGTAGGCATGGGTAGATCCATTCTTCCTCCTTTTATACATCACTCTCCTCCTCTTTTTCATCTAATGAGCTTTCGGGTTCAGCAATTTCTTCTTCCATGGAGGTTCTAGCAGGCGGTGGTTCACCTATTACCTTAGCAGTCATAATACTGTTCCCAAATAGGAAACTGAGTGAGCTATCCATAATGAAATAGTGATTGGAGCAGAGCTAGTCATAAAGGCAACTTCAGAAAGGAACTAATTTTTTTTGTGTTTTTGAAATAAGAAAGCAAACAAGGCAAAAAGAAACTAAGCAAAACAAAAACAGCAAAGTAAAGAGATTGGTTATGAGGGACTCCCCTTGTGAAGATGTCCTTGACTCCCCGGCAATGGTGCCAGAAAAATGCTTGATGGCTCAATGCACGGCGCCCAGAAAAATTCTTGTTGGCGGTGTTGATGTAGAGCTCGTTGGGAACCCCAAGAGGAAGGTATGATGAGCACAACAACAAGTTTCCCTCAGTTATGAAACCAAGGTTTAATCGAACCAGTAGGAGCAAGGAAACACCCCAAAGGTGTTACTAGCTGAGCTTTGGTAGGCACTACCGGTGCTAGTAGCAACGTGGAGACCTGCACAACACAACCACAGAACTTTGTCCCCAACTTGCGATGAGGTTGTCAATCTCACCGTGTTTTGCGGAAAACAAAGGATTAAACGTATCAAATGGAAATAAGTAAAAGTTTGCAGAAAGTAAACACAAAGCAATAAAAGATTGTAGATTGTATGTAAAGTAAAAGGACCGGGATCTATAGTTCACTAGAGGTGGCTCTCCTTAGATATATAACATGCTGGGTGAACAAATTACAGTGGGGCAATTGACAAACAACGAGAAAGCAATACATGCATATACTAATCATCTTGACTCCTCTGAGACTTGATTGGGCATTACAACATAATACATAGACCGCCATCCAACTGCATCTATGACTAATAATCCACCTTCAGGTTATCATCCGAACCCCCTCCAGTATTAAGTTGCAAGCAACAGATTATTGCTTTACGAACTACGTGTAAAGTAAACAATATGATTGTTCTATGAACAAAGGATTGCTGTTTTCTCCCTAGTAGCAACAACACATCTAGTACCTTAGAGATTTCTGTCACTTCCCAGTTACGGAGGCATGAACCCAATATCGAGCATAAATACTAACTCTTGGAGTTGCTAGCATCTACTTGGCCAAGATAGCTATTAACAATGGAAAGCATGCAAGATCTCAAATAACAAAGACATGATAGAATCAATAATCAATCTGAAATAGCATCTCAATATCCATCGGATCCCCGCAAACACAACATGTATGGATTACAAAAAGATGATCTTGATCATGAACGGAGCTCACAAGATCTAAACATGAAAGCACAAAGGAGGAGAAACTAGCCATCTAGCTACTACATGGATCCGTAGTCCAAGGATGAACTACTCACACATCACACCGGAGGCTTGCATGGTGATGAAGAAGGCCTCCAGGGTGAATTCCCCTCGGTGGTGCCGGGAAGAGCTTCAGATCCCTCCAGATCTAGGGATGGAGATGACGGTGGCTACAGACTCTTTCGTGGATTTTTGATCGGGTACTTAGGATTTTCGTCCCGACCGGGAGCCACCACACCACCCCCTGGCGCGGGCCAGGCCTGGCCGTGTGGCCAGGTGGTGTGGCCGGCCCCTGGCCCTTCTCCATCTCGTATTCTGGCACTTGATGACTTCCGAAAAAATAGGCACTTTGGCTTTTGTCCCGTCCAATTCCGAGAATATTCATTTTCTGACATTCCTAGAACCAAAAACAGCAGAAAACATGCAGCTAGCACTGTGGCTCTTGTTAATAGGTTAGTCCAAGAAATCATATGAAAAGTACTCCAAAGTTGGAACAAAACACAAGAAAGTGGATAAAACCAAGCATGGAACATCAAAAATTATAGATACATTTGCAATGTATCAGAATGCGATGATAAACCAATACCCAACCTAAACATCGTGACCCGATCATGTCACGAAGTTCAAGTTACGATGATTAGAAATGGATCCTCATAGACTATTCCTTAGACCATGAGGCTATATCAATCATTGTCTCCTGAGAGTGCTTAGATAGCATCAATCGTCACTTGGTAATACAGTGATTATAAAGGTGTGTTCAGGGACTCGGAGGAATCATAGAGGCAATATATGTCATGAGCGGGATTTGTCCGTCCACGTGATGGAAAGATACTCAAGGGCCCACTCAGAGAAGTTATATCCAATAGCTGCGCAACATGTGATTTGATCATAGATATATCACTTGTCGGAACAAGTCAAGTAGCATTGTTCGGTAACGAGATCGAACACGACATGGTGATGTCATTGATCAGATCTCGGGCAATGCGAGTGTTGAGAGACAAAGGGAATAAGACACGACCGTCCCGGTTCAAACAACGAAAGATCTTCGTGGAACGCACAGGGGTCACATGGCCATCTAGGTCCCTCTGTTGATCATTGGTCCAGGAATGTCCCGACCATGTCTGGAGTGTTCCCGAACCGTAGGGTATCACGCTTAAGGGTTTGATGATGCTTAGAGAGTGTTTATAGGATGGGAAGAATCGCTGAAGAATAGTAGAGAGAAATCGGAAGGGTTTCGGTAAGTCCGGAGGATGTACGGAGTGGAGGTGGAAGGTGTTCCATAGCCACGAAGATTGAATAATATGTGAATGAATGTTAAATATTGATTTAATCATTTATTCATAATTATTTAATAAAATAGAAAATCAATTTAAAGGTCAAAAGGCTTAATGGGCCGATTTCGGAGGGAATAGGGCCCATTAGGGAAAGGCAAGAGGGAGAAGGGCCAGAGGGGGTGGCTGGCGCCCTAGTGGGACAGCCCCGCCCCCTGCGTGGGGCCCATGGGGGTGGCCGGCGGCGCCTCCCCTCCCCCTCTCATCTCCTTTAGTCCCACCCCGGGACTTTGAGGGAGGTAGTACCTCCCCTTCCCTATATATAGTGGGGGTATTTGGCCAGATAAATACACACAATATTTAATAAAGGTTTCCTCACTTTTTGGGAGACCTCCAATTGATATTCTCTCGCTCGCTCTCTCGTGACCATGGTCCCAAGTTCGAACTGCGCGAACGAGAGACATCTTCACCGCGGAGCACCGTCGCGCTGCGGGATTCGGATCTAGGAGCTCTACTCCCGCAACTGCTGTTGGATCGGGGAAGCGGGATTCATCGTCAGGCACCGGACGTGTGTAACTCCCCGCGAGGTTTCACGCTTGAGGCACTCAAGTCGTAGGAGCCACAGGAGCGCAAGGACTTCATCACGACCTTGAGGTCGGCTTCGGCTCGTCTACATCAACCACGCTCTCCTGAGCATTGACAACGCTTTTCGTTCTTCAAGGGTAAGTTCACGAAAAGCCCCTCCCATTACTGCATTACTAATAGATAGGTCCTGGCAGCATCAGGGGTTCATGGGCGTAGGGTAAAAAAATATTGTTTTCATACGCGGAACCCCTACACTGGGCAGCAAGAAGTGGAGGAGGCGCTAGAGGGAGAAGGCAGAGGCCATGAGGGGCCACTGATCTGCTGCTGCTGTAAAGCAGCTTCTTTTGTCTTGTCTATGTTGAACTTGTCCGTTACTGCTGCTGAGCAACCTAATTGTCGAACCTTGTTAAGTGCTTTATCTACATCTACTGTGTTTACTGAATTTAATTATGGTGCTGGTTAGTTTGCTGCTCTAGATTTGCTACCAGATTGGGGAAAAACAAGGGCAAAAGGAACAATGAATGAAGAGAGAACCTGCTCTAGATTCGCTAACTTTTTGGGCAAAAAACACAAATGTTAGAGAGACAGGGGAAAAAGCGTTATTAAAAAGGCCAATCATAAATAAAAATAACAAAAAAGAAAACTTCCAATTTAGGCGACATGATGCACGTAACCACCAAACGCGTCCCACATGGTCCCACACCACGTGCCCCATAATCAGCGAGAGATGGATGGCTGGTCCGCTGTGTATCCTGGCCCCACCTATCAGCATGTAATGGTTGAGGCGACGTAACATAACGCTCAACGCACGACCCGCCCCAACGCGGTCCCACCGGTCAGCATGTAGCGGTCAAGCCTTTGACCTGACGACATCCCCCCGTCCGAGCGCATGTGAGGGTTTCAGAATGGAGGAAGGGAAAAAGTGAGGAAAAACTAAGCGGCTGGGGAAAAATGAGTACAACTAACGAACCAGGGGCATGAAAATAGAAATCCCAAATATCATACCATCACCATGTCCGAAGACGTATCCAACTCACCCATGTCCGAGAACATATTTGCATATGCACCAAATAGAAAACCAATTTGTGACCCTCTGGATAAACGAATAGCGCCGATAGTTAAGAGGGGATCCTAGTAGCCCCCATGTTTGATTAGCATGATCAACTCAGAACGACGGGTCCTAGGTCGGCTCAAGGAGTTCCTAAAGGTGGTCCCTACCAGGGCCTTATCATTAGGTGAAACAAAAACCAACAACATTAGATTAATTGTCTTATCACCAAAAATATCCAAGTATAATGTTCCACATGTATGAGAGCGATACTAAGCATGCCTACGACGCGCAAGGACAAAGCTAGCTAATCAAACAAGGCAATAGGATAACCAAGGCAATATAGTGGAGTAGGTAAATAAAGGAGTGGTACTAAACCATCGACAATAGAGGATAGCAATAGATCAAAGGAAGGAAGTAAAGAATATAAATGCCAAATAGGTAGAAGGGGAGAATGCTTACCTATGAGACAAAGTTGGTATCCGAAGGCTTGTCGCAACTCGCATCAACTCATCATCATATACGAGAAGAAGAAAAACACTAGAAAGAACATCCAATGCGATATTTAATAATACGGTGGAAGATCCGGCATGTTCATGATATAACGCATGACATGGCAATATGTGAGTCTATCTTAGCAATATTAAGTGGAATCGGGATCCCGGTATTATAATAGAAGATTCAAGTTGTTTATCTACCCCACAATTTAAATGTTGAAATAACACGGCAAAACATGGCATTAGTTCGCTACAAAAATTTAAATGTAGTCGAGATAAGACAAGATTATCCAACATATAGCCTCCATATTTAATTATTAGGTGATTCGACAAGGTCCCCCAAATAAATAAATATGTATGTGAGCATGAATGATTTAATATGCATCAAGTTATATGGCATTTATCAAAATAAGGCATCGGAAAGGGTCGAACTTTTTGATTCGAAGAACTTGGCTTCGGAGAGGGTTTGAGTTTGCTCTTCGGACTCCGGGATCGGGGTCTTCGGGGTTCGTGAAGAAGAACTCGGCGTTCCATGTCGGCGACCTTGTGGTTTGGGCTTCGTGTCGGTCTTCGTCACTCATGTCGTATCGAAGATCTTGTCGGAATTTCCGTCAATCATGTCCATCGCAAGGGTCTCAAACAGCCAAGTCAGCATCACCACATCTTCTCCTAGCAATAGTATCACCACATCTAAACACCGAACCACAACAGAACATACATCAACTTTACCACTTTGCATCTCCAAACTTCAGAGTACATCGTGTTGAGCCAAAGACCAGACACGATAGGAACATCATGATACCACATGAACAAGTGGTCGGGTTGGCAGGAGCAAGGCGTCACCCATGCAAGAGATACGGGTGGGCGTGCAGCCAGAGGATCCTGCGGCAGCACATCTCACATATGTGGTGGGGACTCGCGCCTGCGATGACCAGGGTGGGTCGAGGTTGACCGTGAAGGGGTCATGGTCAAGGCACGGCGCTGGGAGCGGAGGACGAGGTCGACCACAGGAGGCGCGACAACGTTCTGGTCGTGCGTTTGGAGCCAGGTTTGGCTGGATGCAGAGCAACAGTAGCGTGGAAGCGCGCGGGATACAGAGGAGGCACAGAGCCGTGGTCGGCATTGACGATCTGCAAAGGACGCGTGACCGATGATGTTGTAGTGATGAGGGGACCAGAGGCGAGGCGAGACGGTGTTAGGAAGCAGAGGAAGTAACGCGGTGACGATCGCTGTGCAGAGAGGAGAGGTGGAGGCGAGGACAATGGCAGAGGAGTGCTAGGCCGCGAGTGAGCTCACCGAAGCAAGGAGCCCCGAGGCGGAGGCAGCGGCCATCGGAGGTGGCGGCCATCAATGGCGGCCATGTAGAGGTAGTCGGGTGTTAACCATAGTGACTGGACGCGCACTTGTAAATTTGAATATAGCGCGCGCACCTAGTCAGCCCCATGTCCTGGCACACGATCTACACGATCGCCAGTTGAGTTGTACACGTTCTGTAGCAAACTACACATGTACTGGGGCTATTTATACCCCAACAGATATCAATGCAAGGTGTGTTGAATCCATTCCCTACTTTCATGGTATCAGAGGAGGATCTGCTCAATCCCTTCTCGCATCCCCTCTCTCACGCTTCCGCAACATCCCACGAGAACCCCATGGTCACGCCGGCGTCTTCTCCGGACAGCTCTCCACCCGGCTCGCCGCTGTGCCCTGCTGCTATCGGCGCCATCCCCAACACCGCGCCACCTCCTTCCTCTCCTCCGGCCTCGGTGATCCAAACGGTGGCCATCCGCTCCCATGTACCCGTGACGCTCGATCTGGCTGCCGACAACTACGCACAATGGCGCCGTTTTCTCCGCACCTTCATCGGCAAGTTCGGCCTCGCGGACCACATCAACCCTTCCGCCATCCGCCGCGTCGACGATCCGGAGTGGGTCATGATCGACCACGCCGTCACGCACTGGCTCTACATCACCATCTCGCCTGAGCTGCTCGACGTCGTCATGCAACCCGAGGATACGGTGGTCTCGGTCTGGACGGCTATCGCCGCCCTCTTCCGTGACAACCAGCTCTCCCGCGCCGTCTACATCGACGCCGAGTACCACGCCGTCGTCCAGGGCGACATGAGCATCATGCAATACTGCTCGCACCTCAAGAGCTTCTCCGACCAGCTCCGTGACCTCGGGAAGCCTGTCACAGAGACCCAACAGGTCTTCAACCTCATCCGAGGCCTCGGGCGCTAGTACCACGCCTCCATCCCGCACATCACGTCGCGTGTGCCGCTGCCATCCTTTTTGTAGGTCCGCTCCTTACTCATGCTGGAGGAGCACCGTGCCCAGCAGTACGCACGCCAGCAGGTTGTGCACGCCCTCTATGATGGGCGCGCTCCTCCACCGCCCACGCCATCTCCTGTCCCTGTGGCTTCGCCGGCGCAAGCGCCGTATGGCGCCCCCACGCCCAACTGCAACCGCAACCGCGGTCGCGGCAAGGGAAAGGGCAATGCGAAGGAGGCCGACGCTGGCGTCTCCAGCCCCGCACCACCTGCCCCACGCGCACCGGCATATCCTGCGCCGGCGCAGCGAACTCTGGACCCGGTCAGTTCAGGCCTGGCTGGCGGCGCTCGGCGCCGGCGTGCTTGGCCCGCGCCCAGGTGCTCCTCATCAGCAGCAGGTCTACATGGCTGCGCCGGCCTCCGCGTCTCCATACATGGCGCCCATGGGCGGTCCTGGTGCTCCCTCGTTCCACGGGACTGGCTCCGCTGGCGCAAGCTCATCCTCCGCGCCCGCGGCCTGGGACATGAGCGCCCTGCAGGCCGCGCTCCAGGCCTCCACTGCTGCGTCGTCTTCGTCCTCGACGAGCCCATCGGATGTCTACTTCGACACAGGCGCATCTTCCCACATGTTCCACGACCCTGGTAACCTACACTCTGTTTTCCCTTCCACCTCTCCTTCTCAGATTGTTGTGGGCAATGATGGACTGCTGCCCATCACGCACACTGGCACAGGCTCTTTGGTCACCTCATCTTCTCCACTCCAGCTTCACAACGTCCTTCTTTCCCCCTCTCTCATTAAAAATCTTCTCTCTGTTAGACAACTAACCCGTAAAAATCCAGTTTCTGTTGAATTTGACGCCTTGGGCTTTTCTGTTAAGGACCTTCGCACCAAGGCGGTGATCCTGCGCTGTGACTCTACCGGCGACCTGTACCCCGTGTCCTCTGCCTCACTGCATCCGCCGCGTCGTCCGTTCGCCGGCGTCGCTTCCGTGGAATTGTGGCATCAGCGACTCGGGCATCCCGGCGATACTACTCTTCGCCAACTACCAGCCGCTTTCCCCTTTAAGCTCAGTCCGACTAGCTCGCACTCCTGTCATGCTTGCAGAACAGGCAAAAATGTTAGGCTTCCTTTTTCATCATCGTCTAGCTGTAGCTACTTCCCCTTTCAGCTTCTGCATTTAGATGTTTGGACTTCGCCGGTTGTAAGCGTCTCAGGCTATGAATACTATCTAGTTGTGCTTGATGACTACACTCACTATGTCTGGTCGTTCCCTGTCAAACAAAAATCCGAAGTGCCTTCCATTCACCACCTTCTTCACCTACGTACGCACACAATTCGAGCGCCCCATTCTTGCCATTCAAACAGACAACGGACGTGAGTTTGATAATACCGCTATCCGTTCCCTTCTCGCTGCTCATGGCACAGTCATGCGCCTCTCCTGCCCCTACACGAGCTAGCAAAATGGCAAGGCCGAACGCGTCCTGCATACGCTCAACGACGGCATCCGCGCACTTCTCTTCCATGCATCTGTGCCGATCAAGTTATGGGTCGAGGCTCTCAACGCCTCCACCTTTCTACTGAATCGCCGGTCGTGCCGTGCCACCGCGCCGCGCACACCCCACGAACTGCTCCTCGGTGTCACCCCCGACTTCAGTTCTCTCCGCGTCTTCAGGTGTCTCTGCTACCCCAACTCGGAGGCCACCTCGCGGAACAAGCTCGATAGACGTTCCATCGCCTGCGTCTTCTTCGGCTACTCGCTGGACCACCGCGGCTACCGCTGCTATGATCCAGCCTCCCGCCGCGTCCTCACCTCGCGTCACGTTCACTTTGTCGAGGACAGCTTCCCCTTCGCAGCATGCGCTCCGGTCTCCCTGCCATCCGTGCCGCCCGCCACTGACCGCGACCCAGATGCACATTTTCTTCCTGTACAGGTTTTCCGTGCTGCTCGTGAGCCACCGACGCCAGCTCCCACACGCGTCACTGGACCCATTCCTCCACGGACGGCAGGGTCGGCCCAGCGCGCTGCTACCTCAGCCACGCGCGGGCCCTCTCTGGACTCAAGTGCAGCCATCGACCGCCGCACGGGCGGCTCCTCACCTTTGTCGTCCGTGTGCTCCTCGAGCTCCACCTCCACCGCGCAAGCGTCGTCAGGTTCTGCCTCGCCTGCACCTGACTCGCCTGCACCTGACTCGCCACTACCGCCTTCACCACCGCCTGTTCATCGGATGGTCAATCGAGCTCAGGACGGCATCTTCAAGCCAAACCCACGCTACGCCAACCTCGCATCCACCATCCCGGCCTCGGCAGATGTCTCGCCGCTCCCGTGCTCCGTGCGCTCCGCCATCAAGGACCCCAACTGGCTCGCCGCGATGCAGGAGGAATTCGCTGCGCTTGTCGGCAACCGCACGTGGGAGCTCGTGCCCTGTCCTCCGCGCGCCAACATCATCACCGGGAAGTGGATCTTCCACCACAAGACGCGCGCTGACGGTTCGCTCGAGCGTTACAAGGCCAGGTGGGTGGTGCGCGGCTTCAACCAGCGTCCCAGCGTGGATTACGGCGAGACCTTCTCGCCGGTCGTCAAGCCAGTAACCACCGTCCTGACCGTTGCTGCTTCACGGCGGTGGCCAGTCCACCAATTGACGTGAAGAACGCCTTTTTGCACGGCACGCTTGACGAAGAAGTGTACAGCCTCCAGCCCGCTGGGTTTCTTGACGACTCCAAGCCTAATCATGTCTGCAAGCTCTCCAAGTCCCTGTATGGGCTCAAGCAGGCCCCGCGGGCCTGGTTCCTTCGCTTCGCTGGCTTCATCAGCATGATCGGCTTCGTCGCCACGCGCTCCGACAGCTCCCTGTTCGTCTACACGCGCGACGAGGACACGGCGTTCCTGCTTCTGTACGTGGACGACATAGTCCTGACAGCGTCAAGCACTGCCCTCCTCCAGCGCATCATCACATGGCTAACCGGCGAGTTCGTGATGAAAGACCTGGGCGCCTTACATTACTTCCTCGGCATCCGCGTCACGCGCACCGCTGCCGGCTTCTTCCTCTCGCAGAGCCAATACGTAGAAGAGATCCTAGAGCGTGCTGGAATGGACAAATGCGCTCCATCGCCCACGCCGGTTCACACCAAGGGCAAGCTTCTCTCTACTGACGGTGCCAAGCTCCCTGATCCCACTGCCTATCGCAGCATCGCCGACACGCTTCAGTACCTGACGATCACGCGGCCGGAGCTCGCGTACGCGGTGCAGCAGGTCTTCCTGCACATGCACAACCCACGCGATTGCCATCAAAGCCTGGTCAAGCGCGTCCTCCGGTACGTGCGCGGCTCCACCGACCTCGGGCTGTGGCTGTCCTCGTCCTCGCCTCTCACGCTGCGAGCATACACCGACGCGGACTGGGCTGGGTGCCCCGACACCCGCCGCTCCACCTCTGGATTCTGTGTCTACCTTGGCGACTCGCTCGTGTCCTGGTCGTCCAAACGCCAGGCCATCGTCTCGCGCTCCAGCGCGGAGGCGGAGTACCGCGGCGTTGCCAATGCTGTCGCGAAGTGCGTCTGGCTCCGACAGCTTCTCGACGAACTCCTCTGCCCGGTCTCCTGCGCCACCCTCGTCTACTGCGACAACGTGTCTGCAGTGTACATGTCGACGAATCCCGTTCATCATCGCCGCACCAAGCACGTGGAGCTGGACATCCACTTCGTCCGCGAGTGCGTGGCCCTTGGCGACATACGGGTGCTTCACGTACCAACTCGACAACAACTTGCTGATGTGATGACTAAGGGGCTGCCGACGAACATTTTCCAAGAGTTTCGCTCCAGTCTCTACATCTCCGTCGGCGACGTCACGACTGCGGGGGGTGTTAACCATAGTGACTAGGCGCACACTTGTAAATTTTAATATAGCGCGCGCACCTAGTCAGCCCCATGTCCTGGCACACGATCTACACGATCGTCAGTTGAGTTGTACACGTTCTGTAGCAAACTACGCATGTTCTGGGGCTATTTATACCCCAACAGATATCAATGCAAGGTGTGTTGAATCCATTCCCTACTTTCATCGGGGAAGAGAGAGGGAGGTGGCGGGGCTCGGCTAGAACAACGAGGAGGAGTGGAGGCGACAGGTGGCGGTCACCGGCCTTGAGCGAGATCCAGCGGGCAAAGAGGACGAGGTAGAGGCAGTGGTTGGTGGGAGCGATCGAGAAAGAGGAGGGGCTCTCGCATGGGTCGCGTACTTATGTTGTATGTGGCTGCAGCGTTATGTTGTGCGTTTTGCGTGCCTTGGGTGCGTGGTGGTGTGCATGACTGTGTTGTGTTTGACCGCATGCGTTGTTGTAGGTTGTGTCAGGTGAGTTGTGGATTGGAGGTCAGGTGTTTTGTGCGTGTGGTGTCTAGTGGAGTGAGTGCGGCGGCGGTTGGTCTAGGGTTAGGGTTTTGTGTAGCTGGGGTGGTAGGAGGCTGCTGGTTGGGCCTTTGGGCCTTGCCGGTAGATGCCTCCCCTAGAAAAAATATTTTATGTTTATTTTTTTATAAAACCTTTTGCAAATAGTTTTTAAGACAAACAAAATATTCAAAAAAACCGGGGTTTCGATTTAAAATCAAAGGAGGGAATAATTAGGAAATAAAATAGGCTTTTGGTTAAAATATTTTTAGGCAAAAATATACATGATGTTATGATGATGCAAAAATAAAAATAATAGGCAATTTTAATTGGGGATATTTTCCAGGACATTACATCTCGACACCATTAACAAGGGATCTCATCCCGAGATCCAAGAAAAGGCACCGGGAGGGAAAGAGATGGGATTATCAGCATATGGTTGATGGTCGCGATATCACTAACAAGAATTCTTACTCCATCTTTAAAATTGTCGACACCACCAACAAGGGTTGTTGCTCACGTTCTTCGAGAGAACACTACGGAGAGGCAAAGGTGAAAGTAAAGGTATCAGAGAATAAGGCCACCTCTAATTTCCATGGAAAGAGTAAGGTATACATTGACCTAGTTCGGTTTACAAGAGTGAATAGAAAGAGTAGTCGGATGGGGGCCAATCCATCACACACCCAAACTATTACTCCATACATGAATAGGAAAACCGTGTAACCAAACTTGGGATTTAGATTGAAGATCATAACAAGTGTCGTTCAGAAAACTTCGGAAAAACAATCCAGAGAGGAGGACGTCGTCATCTTAGAATCCACAACACCAGAAACATATGATAAAAGATCAGATAGAATGAAAAACCAGATATTGAACCACCGTTGCAAAAGAAGGAAGGAGAATCCTAAGGGTATGACGGAAAACCCAACCACAAGAAATCCTAGACCGTAGGTAAGGTAAGAGAGAAGATTAAAGCATGCAAAGATAAGAGAAGAAAGAGTAGGGATAAGGAGTAAAATCAGAGCTAATCAGATATATCCAACACATTTATAGAAAAAATATTTTTGACACTCTACATCGTCCATTGGCAAGGTTAACCTACATGCTGGACCAGTGGGGTATGGTAAACATTTCATCTAATACCACTTGTAACACCCTCGAATTGGGCCTATGCAGATCTCAGCATTTCCCGCTAAAATCCACATAGAAGAAATCCAAAGATGCCCACCAGATACTTTCGTGTGGGTGGGATTTTCAACAAATAGTTACATCATAATAGTTTACAATAGGATCCACAACAAACATATATATACAACAGCGACTCGACAAGTCAAGAATACAAATGATACAATTCAAAGATACAACTCAAGAAGAAAGCAAATTAGTTTCCGACTACGGACAACCTCCAAATGGGACTAAGAGTCCTGAAGAATAACCAAGCGGTGTCCATAACCCTGCCCAGGCCAAGCCGGAAGGGTAACCTTGCTAACATCGTCGAACACATACCTGTCAAGCTAAAGGGTGCCGACAAAGGGAAAATGAAAACAAAAATAGAGCGGTCAGTACTAAGGCCAGTACACGACGAGTCTTAGAATTCGGCGGTCCTTGCCTACATAGGTATGGTGGGATCAGCGACAGCAAAAACCAGTCGAGGAAGTTCTCTTGCGGAACACACACGGTGGCAATTTTAGTTAAGCAAGTGTTTAGTTGATAAGGCTAATTACTAATCATATTATTAGAGGCAAAACATTAGTGGCATTGTCTATGATTATGACATTGTACTTCTGAGGAGTCCATAACCATGGACACACGACTTCTAAAAAAGATCTATCATGCAGGGGTGCACTACTATACCCAAACGCATGTTCAACCCTCCAGGCAACAAATTACGCATGCCTTCTGAATCTCATAACCAGAACTATCCCATAACTACATGTGTATTTAGAGGTATCACCTACTGTATTGACCCAACCAGGAGGTACGACAATTCTCAAGGGAGGTACAACATTTGCGACCACAGCTATGGAAGACAGAGGCCATAAATATACCCCCTTCGCCATACCACGTTTATGTATGTAATGCCGCTGATGTCCACCAAAATATCATATCATCACCATGTCAGAAGACGTATCCAACTCACCCATGTCCGAGGACATATTATGCGTATGCACCAAATGGAAAACCAATTTATGACCCTCTAGATAAAAGAATAGCACCAGTAGTTGAGGAGGGGATCCTAGAGGCCCCTCACATTTGGTTAGCTTGATCAACACAGAACTGGTATCATAGAACAAACATGTCCTAGGTCGGCTCAAGTAGTACCCAAAGGTGGTCCCTTCCAAGGCCTTATCATTAGGTGAAACCATAACCAACAACATCAGAATAACTATCTTATCACCAACAATATCCAAGTACCATGTTCCATTTGTATGAGAGCGATACTAAGCATGCCTATGACTCGCAAGGACAAAGCTAGCTAATCAAACAAGCAAATAGGATAACCAAGGCAATATAGTGGAGCAGGTAATAAAGGAGTGGTACTAAACCATCGACAATAGAGGATAGCAATAGATCAAAGGAAGAAAATAAAGACTATAAATACCAAATAGGTAGAAGGGGAGAATGCTTACCTGTCAGACAAAGTTGGTATCTGAAGGCTTGTCGCAACTCGCATCAACACATCGTCATATACGAGAAGAAGCAAAACACTAGAAAGAACACATGATGTGATATTTAATAATACGATGGAAGATCCGAAATGTTCATGCTATAACGCATGGCATGGCAATATGTGAGTCTATCTTACCAATATTAAGTGGAACCGGGATCCCGGTATTATAATAGAAGATTCAAGTTGTTTATCTACCCCACAATTTAAATGTTGAAATAACATGGCAAAACATGGCATTAGTTCGCTACACAAATTTAAATATAGTTGACATAAGACAAGATTATCCCGCATATCGACTCCATATTTAATTATTAGGTGATTCGACAAGGTCCCCCAAATAAATAAATATGTATGTGAGCATGAATGATTTATATGCATCAATTTATATGGCATTATCAAAATAAGGCATCGGAAAGGGCCGCACATTTGATTAGAAGAACTTGGCTTCTGAGGGGGTTCGAGTTCGGTCTTCGGAATCCGGGATCGGGGTCTTCGGGGTCGGTGAAGAAGAACTCGGCGTTCCATGTCAGCGACCTTGTGGTTCGGGATTCGTGTCGGTCATGGTCAGTCATGTGGTACCGAAGATCTTGTCGGAATTTCTGTCAATCATGTCCATCGCGAGGGTCTCGAACAGCCGAGTCAGCATCACCGCATATTCTCCCAGCAAGAGTATCACCACATCTAAACACCGGAACCACAACAGAACATACATCACCTTCACCACTTTGCATCTCCAAACTTCAGAGTACATTGTGTTGAGCCAAAGACTAAACACAACACGAACATCATGATACTAGAGGAACAAGTGGCCGGGTTGGCAGGAGCAAGGTTTCACCCATGCAAGAGAGACGGGTGGGCGCGTGGCCAAAGGATCCCTCGACAGCGCATTTCATAGAGGCAGCAAGGACTCGTGGCTGACATGACCAGGGCGGGTCGAGGTTGACCGCGAAGGGGGCATGGACGAGGCACTTCGCTGGGAGCGGAGGTCAATGTCAACCACAGGAGGCGCAACGATGTTCTGGTCGCGTGTTTGGAGCAGTGCTTGGGTGATGTAGAGCAATGGCGGCGCGGAGGCGTAGGATGCAGAGAAGGCAAGGAGGCGTGGTCAGCGCCGACGACCTAGAGAGGACGCACGACTGACGATGCTGCAGCGGTGAGGGGACCATAGGCGAGGCAACGCGACACGGGGAAGAAGAGGAAGTCGCGCGGCGGCGATCACCGTGCAGAGAGGAGAGGCAGAGGCGAGGACGGCGGTGGAGGAGTGCCAGGTCGTGAGCGAGCTGTCGGATCAAGGGGGCCCGAGGCGGAGGTGGCTGCTGTCGGTGGCGACCATGTAGTGGAAGCCGGGGAAGAGAGAGGGAGGCGACGGGGCTCGGCCGGAACAAGGAGGACGAGGGGAGGCGACGGGTGGCCAGGGGCGGACGCCAATGTGTCTACCCCGATGCATAGGACACAGGGTCGAGTCAACCTTTCTTCTCTGGCCACCTCAAATTTTTAGCGGTATATAACATGTCAAATGGGAAGGGGCATCAGGGTGGACCGGATGTTGTGCATCAGGGAGGCGCAGTCCGTCGAGCCGGGCAGCCGGCTGCTGTCGCTCGACTCCCAACCCGCACGCCAGTTTTGATCGATCAAACCGGTACACGCACGTTCAAGGCCTGCCCCGTTGTTCTAAAAAAAGAAAAAGAAACCTGTATACGTACGGAGGGACTGCACATACTCTTCTGCAGGGCGCGGTCTTGCTGGTTTGATCGTTCCGATCGCTCAGGAAAAAAGAGGAGAAGGCAACCGGCGGCGGTGCGTCCCTTGCTGCACGCCTAGGCGATTCCCGACGCACACATGCAGGCAGCGAGCGCGCAGCTCAGCACCTCGGAGGCTCCTCCGATCAGGCGATCTTCTGTCTCTCAATTTTTGTCCATCCGCCTAGTTTCCGATCCGGCAGCCAGCAGGAGTGCGTAGACCTTTCTAGGTAAAAATCTCTACAGACTGAATTTTCTGGTAATTTTTCAAAGCCTTTTCAAGTTTGACATGTATATTTATTTGTCAAACGCAGGTGTATTATGGACAAATTTGTTCTCAAAAGAAAAGCCCCATCACAAGATGTCCCAGAAGACATGAATTGGAAGGAGGAGATTCAATATGATCCAGGAAAGAGAAAATTGGTAGAATATTATCATCCGAATTTGAAAGAAGTGGTAAGAAGAAAATACTTGGTTAATGGACCTTGCCAACCAAGAGAATTTAACTTTCCGTATTTGAAGTTTGGGTTAAAAAATAGAAGGTTTAATCCTGATTGGTTTTATGAATTCGGAAGCTGGCTTGAATATAGTGAAGAGAAGGACAAAGTGTATTGTTTTTGTTGTTTCTTGTTTAGGGACCGTGACACCAAGAAGGAAGCTGGGTATGAGGCATTTGTTTTGAATGGTTGGAATACCTGGAACGTGAAGGCAAGGCTAAAAGATCATGTTGGTGATGTGGATAGCGTCCACAATCAAGCAATGAAAAAATGTATTGACTCGATAAAGAGAGATCAACACATTGATGTTGCTATTAACATTCAAAGTGAAGCAGCCAAGAAGGCTTATTTTACTCGACTAAATGCCTCAATTGACACAACCAGGTTGTTGCTTAAGCAAGGATTACCTTTTCGAGGCCATGATGAGTCGAAGAACTCCCATAATAAAGGTAATTTTTTGGAGGTTCGTGACTTCTTAGCCGAGCATGATCCAGTTTTAGGAAAGGTTATGGGAAATGATGCTGCAAGGAATGCTTTGATGATTGCTCCGGAGGTTCAGTAAGATATTGCTGAAGGTTTTGCACATGAGATAGTGCAATCTATTCTCAAAGAAATTGATAGTAATGTGTTTTGTTTGCTTGTTGATGAATCAAGGGATGTCTCTTGCAAAGAACAAATGGCAGTGGCCCTAAGGTATGTTGATAGTTCTGAAGATTCTAAAGAAAGTTTTGTTGGTCTTTTTCATGTGAAAGAAACAACTTCTTCGTACCTCAAGGCTGCAATTGATTCTCTATTTGCAAAGTACAAGCTAAGTTACAATCAAGTCAGAGGACAAGAATATGATGGTGCTAGCAATATGCGAGGTCAGTTCAATAGCCTCAAATTATTGATAATGAGAGAAAATAGTACTGTGTATTATGTTCATTGCTTCGCTCACCAACTTCAGTTGGTTGTTGTGGCTGTGGTAAGAAAGCATAAAGAAGTTAGTAATTTTTTACTATGATTACTACATTGTTAAATGTGGTAGGTGGATACGCCAAGCGAAGAGATATGATTAGAGATATCAATCTTGAAGAAATGAGCAAAGCTTTAGGATGTGGGCAGCTTACAACTGGTGCAGGGCTGAATCAAGAGCAATGCCTTCAAATACCTGGAGACACTCGTTGGGGTTCTCATGCCAAGACACTTAAAAGTTTGGTGGACCTATTTCGGTCAGTCATTAAAGTTTTAGAATATGTGGGAGAAGAAGACACTGATAGAACAAATAGAGACCTTGCAAATGGTCTCTTAGTGTACTTTCAGTCCTTTGACTTTGTGTTCTATTTGCATCTCATGCTAACAACTCTTACAACTACAAACACATTGTCATTAGCATTGTAGCGGAATGATCAAGACATAGTAAATGCCATGAAATGTGTGAAGTCAACTAGAACCGTTTTGAATGAACTTAGAGAAAATGGATGGGAATCCATGCTAGTTGAATTTCATAGTTTTTGTGAGAAACACGATGTTGAAGAGTTTGATATGGAAGCATCCTATGTTAATCCAAAAAAGAGAAGGCAGGTAACTAGAATGACCAACAAACATCACTATCAAGTTGATTGCTTTAATGATATTTTTGATTGGCTAGTTCAAGAGCTTGATGTCAGTGAAACATCCTCCAATTTTCTTGTTTGGTCAGCGGCTTTGAGTCCAAGAGACTCATTTCATGATTTTAATTTGGAGAGTTTGATAAATTTGGCTAAACTATATCCTCAAGTTTTTGATTCTGCAGAGTTGAGGGATCTTGATAAGGATCTACGCCTCTATATTGCTGATGTACGCACAGATGATAGCTTTTCCAACATAGCAACAATTATTGAGCTTTCTAAAAAAATGGTGGAGACAAGGAGGCATGTTATGTATCCTTTGTTTTATCGGTTGTTGAAATTAGTGATTGTGTTGCCTGTTGCGACTGTTACAGTTGAGAGGTGCTTTTCGGCCATGAAACTAGTGAATTTTTTTTTGCGCAATCGCCTCAATGATGACAGCTTGAGTGATGATGTTATTTTTTATGTGGAGAAAGAGCAGATGAAGAAAGTCACCAATGGTTAAATATTTCATGGCTTTGAAGAATCGACTGTACTAAAATATAAGAAGGTAATATAAAAATTTAGCTACTTTAGCGGTGTAATTATGATCATTCAACTATTCCACTTGACAACTAAACCTACTTTTTGTTTTGCAGCTTATTGAGACTTTGTGCTTGACGACATATTTTAGAATTTTGAAAATGCAAGGCATCTTTTGCAAGTAACATTTCTTTTGTTTCATCCATATAGAAAGAATTTTAATTTTTTCATTACGTGATTCTTTGTACTATACACTATCTCTTATTATGCCGTATTGTTTATTTTGGAGATATAAATTATTCTTTTATATAGAACGGTGTTGCTCAAAAATTTTATGCTATAGTAAAGTGGTGCATCAGGGTGACTCGAGCTCCAGCTCCGCCCCTGCGGGTGGCTGTCGCTGGCCTTGAGCGAGATCAAGCGGGTAGAGAGGGCGAGATGAAGGCGGTGGTTGGTTGGAGCGATCGAAAGACATGAGGAACTCTCGTGTGGGTCGCGTACTAGCGTTGTGAGCGGCTGCAACGTGGCGTTGTGTGTGTTGCGTGTCCTGGGTGTGTGGTGGTGTGCGTGAGTGTGTTGTGTTTGACTGCGTGCGTTGTTGTGGGTTGTGTCGGGTGATTTGTGGATTGGTGGTCAGGTGTTGTGCACTTGTAGTGTCTGGTGGAGTGAGTGTGGCGGCGGTTGGTCTAGGGTTAGGGTTTTGTATAGCTTACATGGTAGGCGGCTGCTGGTTGGGACTTTGGGGCTGCTGGTTGGGCCTTTGGGCCTGGCCAGTAGCTGCCCCCTCCTCCCCCATAAAAATATTTTATTTTTATTTCTTTTCTAAAACCTTTTGCAAATAGTTTTTAAGATAAACAAAATATTTGGAAAGACGGGAGTTTTGATTTGAAATAAAAGAAAGGAATAATTAGGAAACAAAATAGGGTTTTGGTTAAAATATTTTTATGAAAATATGCATGATGTTGTGATGCTGCAAAAATAAATATAAGAGGCAAATTTAATTGGGCATATTTTCCCGGGCATTACACAGTGGCAGCAGTTCAAGCAGTAACCCGTGCCGATGAATAGCAAGGCAGCGGCGGTAGTTCCCACAGTGAGTTGGGAGACGTTCGACCTGTTGTCGACGTCCTCAGTCATGGCGACCACCACCATGGCAGCTGCCACGACCACAAAGACCATGGCCCCCAACACCTCGCCGATCCCTCGACCGCATCGCCAACCTCATGTGCGTCGTCGTGCCAGCCGGCACCACTGCGCACAGACACGAGTGCTGGTCGAGCTCTCTCCTATCCCCACAAATACAACTTGTTCGCATCTTTACTCGGCCAAGTAAGAGGGGGTGACTCTAGGAGTGGTGGGGGAAGGGGAGTAGCCTCCTCGAGTAAACCTAGCTGTAACACAGCGACAGTGACCAGGGGCTCACCGGCGACCTAGTTGGACAAGAGGAGGAGGTGGAGGCGTAAGGGAATGGCAACCTTATCTCTGCCATTTTTTCAATTTAGCCCTGTTGTTTTTTATGTTTCGAAAATAGTCTCCATGAACGGTTATTGGCTCACAAATGGGATCCATGTAGTGCCACTTCAGAAAATACGACATTGTACTAGCTCCAGTGACCATGTGTGAAGTTCCAACGTGTATTTAGTGACCATA
Source organism: Avena insularis (assembly GCA_023614405.1). Taxonomy (NCBI): domain Eukaryota; kingdom Viridiplantae; phylum Streptophyta; class Magnoliopsida; order Poales; family Poaceae; genus Avena; species Avena insularis. The sequence continues at coordinate 208,317,918 of CM042694.1, forward strand.
AATTTGTATTCCCGGTGTATAATGACTACATTAAATTTGTCGGACAAGTTCAGTTACTAACGATGAATTTAACTCTTTTGTCCTGGCCTGGGCAGGCCTTGCCGCTGTGGCACATGGTTTTGGATATGAACTATTTGCGCCTAGTGAAGACGGACCTATGAGGCCCCCACGCTGTAGTGGATAAGGTGTGAACCAACCCACGCGGTGGGTGGTGGTTTTAATGTCGCACACCTGATCCGGACACCCTTTTCACCTGGATCCCCACCCGCCAGCCTCTCCCATACTCCCACTTATCCCAATCGTTCGGGATTCCCTCTTTGCTCTCCTCTTCTTCTCCAGCGATTCTGGTGTGGTGTGGTAGTTCCTTAGCGATTCCCGACGATCCGGTTTCTCCCCGTTGCCGGCGACATGCACACGCTCTATAGGTATGCTCGTGGGTTTACTTGTCCTCCATTTTACCTTGCACACATGCCCCACTCGTCTTCTCTCTCCTCCTCTGTTTCTGGCGGTTCCATTTCAGTCGGTTTTGTCACCGACGTTGCTTCCAGCTAAGTTTAAGGATTGCTTCGAGGTAGTTAGATGAGCCATTTTCCCCTATTTGAATTCCTAACCCCCTGTTTGTACCCCCATTATGCGGTGGTTGTTCATCAATGTTGGCAATTGTCCTCTCTACAGATCTTCTACAATCCTGGTTTGGAGTCTATTGTGCGTTTTCAAGCTAATTAGTGACTTATTGTTGCTGGTTTTGTGGTTCTGATATACTGTGGTTGTTTCTATGGTTGCAAATCTTCTATGTGTTGTAGGTGTCTACTATGAGTTCATATGTGTTATGTTATAGGCAACATATGCCTTTTAGTGATGAGTTTGATATTGTATTGGTCTCTGTTTCACATAATCGGACATCCTTTGCGTGTGGTCCCATTCATATGAAATATGGGGTGCTGCCTAATCTACATGATATAAACATGATGCATTTCATATAATGCTCTAGTTGTATGTGGCTTTTGAATTATTTTCGTAGGTTTTCATATGTGTAATTGATCTAGACAATATATGATTCAAGTGGGTAATTTATTATATCCCCTACAGGTACCTTTGGTGTAAATCACTTCATAAAAATGATGGCTCAAGATATGTATAGCTCGTTGGGAACCCCAAGAGAAAGGTATGATGAGCACAGCAGCAAGTTTCCCTTAGTTATGAAATAAAGGTTATCGAACCAGTAGGAGTAAGGAAACAACTCCAAGGTGTTGCTAGTGTCATTGGATTGATGACAAGTACGCCATGAGGGGGTCCTCAAGGCGTGCGGAAGAGAGGGGTGTGAGACGTACGGTGTTTCAGGACGGTGAGTACACAAGTTTACCTAGGTTCAAATCTGCCGGCTTTGGACAGATCCTACTCCTGCTAGCAATCCAGTAATACGGCAGAGCCAGAATATGGGTTACAAGGGTTCGCCTGTGCGAGTTGAGATTGTAGACTATTGAGGTTTCCCTAAAGGCTCTCCCTAGGACGGCTTATATAGATATCCGGCCTAGGGTTTACAGGAGAGATCTATCCGGCTACGACTAAGAGTCGGTTACAGAGTACATCTTAAACTACAAGTAACACTATGGGCCTATGTCGGTAAGTCTTCTGGGCCTTTCCATAGCCGGACTGGACTCCGTCTCTTCTCCCTGACTAGGCCACCCGTGAAGCAAAGCTCTAACCCGAAGTGGGCCACTCTGGTCAGTGAGGAACTGTGAGGATACCCGGAAAGTATATCCCCAACAGCAGCCCCCGGAAGTCTCCAAGATCCAAAGTCGGATTCATCATCGTCTAGCTTGATCTTTGGCTTGTAGAATCTTGAAGGGTTGCTGAAACTTCAAAACAAAAGATACGATCCGGGTCTCAAAAATAAGTCGGACCTATCAGTACGTTATTCAGATTTCCAGCTTGATATTCAAACTAAGCCGGATCTTGATCTCTGACGTCATCTGACACTGGTCATGGTCAAGTCACGTCACTGATAGAATTCTCCTGTCAGCACGACCGTTAATGGGCCCGCCGTTCGTGGAACCGAGGCGCCGTTTCAATGCACACGTGGAGATCGAGGCGGCATAATCATCGCGTGGGGGCTTCCCAGTACTTTCCACGACGCGTGGCGTGTGTACTGTGTCATTTGCACGAATCTTGGCGCGGTTCAGTGGTTATAAGGGGTGAGGATTCCCTCTTCTCATCTTCTTCACCTATTCCCATGCCGTTTCATTCTCCTCCACTTCTCCCACGCGCACAGAGCTCCCTTGCCTCCAGAACTAGATCTCGTGCATCCTCGACGACGAGAAGCTCCGCGGCGTCAAAGAAGAAGGGCTCCTCCGCGCCGGCGATTGGAGGAGCGGCTTCGACGAAGCCGTCCCCAACCCTCGCAACGGCGAGCGAGTGCACTTCGGCACCCACCTCGACAGAGGTTTCTCCTTTCCTCCCTCAGATTTCTTTTCTGAGGTGATTGATCATTACAGTGTTCAACTTCACCATCTCCCCCCAAAGTCTATCTTAGAGATGAGTGCCTATGCGGCTTTGTGTGAGGGGTATCTCGGCATTAGGCCGAGTCTCACTCTCTTCCGGTACTATTTCCATGTCCGGAGAAACTCTATCACCGCCGGTAATCCTTACATTACCGGTACAATTAGTCTTTCGGTTAGGCGTGAGTGCGTCTTATCCTCTGATTTTAGCTAGTGAGTCGGTCAAACAATGACCGGCTACCTTTTTCTATCACAAGGATATTCCCACTCCCGGCAAAGCTAGTGCTTTGCCGGCTTTCGTCGATGGAGCCGCTATGCCTCAACCATCTTGGGACGAGACCGCTTCGGCTCTCAGTGACGATCTGCTTCTCGCCAAGAGGCGGATTGAATATCTGATGAAGCACAAGGGCCTAAGAGGGTCCGACTTGGTCCAGTCCTAGGTGGCATGCCGGATCCAGCCTCTCCAGCACCACGGTGACCGACTGATGCATTCCATCACGGCCTCGAAAAAGGATTCCCTCTGCATCAGCTCCAAGGCCTTAAAGCGACAAGATTACATAAGCCAAATCAAATGGCTGATAAAGGAGCGGATTGAGAGAAAGATTCCGGATTTATCTCTGGATATGCATACAGCAGAAGACCCTGTAGTGCCAGTAAGCTTTAGCAGTAAACCCTTTTTATGTGTTTCACCTTTAAGTTATTTCGCAACACTGAGATATTATCTTCTTTTCAGCTTGCCAACCTCCCCGAGTCGGAATTGGCTCCTATCGAGGGATATCCTCCTGAGTTTTCTCAGGAGGAGGAATTGGTCCCACTGTCGGACGTTATGCCCAGGAAGCGCAAAGCTCCAACAGTGGCCATCGGCACAAAGGAAGTGCCAATTGTGAAGAGGTAACTTTCCGCACAACTTCCGCCTTTGTACTTTACTCATGATTTCTTCCGAGATATAATTTTCTTCATTCTATTACTTTCTTAGAGCTAAGCAGCTCATCAAGGGCAAGGGGAAGGGGACTATCTCTAAGCCCCTGAGTCAGATGAAGCTAACTATGGCTTCTCCTGCCGTGGCTCCTCCGACTCCTTCCCCTCAACCTTCTGCAGCACCGGTGATTACTCCATCCCCGGCGTCACAGAAGATCCGGCTCCCTCAACAGGGCCAGTGACCCTTGAGTCGCAGACTGACGTCACCATGGGTGACTCAGGTTTTGATAAGGGTGAACCCTCTTCGGGTAATGATCCCTCGGCAGAAACCTTCACCGAAAATCTCCTGAATAATCCGGGACTTGCCAAATTTGGCTTATCTCGGAAATCTAGGGAGGAAATCTAGCGGCTGGCCCGGCAATGCCTAGAAAGCCGAAATCTTTCTGCCGAAGAAGAAGCGCAAGAAGCGAAGGACATCAAGTACTCCGATCTTCTTGAACAAGTCCGCCTTCGCGACAAGGGTTTAAGAGCTGGTGTGCTTCCACCACCTCCGGTTATTCCACTCACCCTCGCCGAGAAGGTTACTACTGAGGTGAACATGTGCCTGAGCAAGCTCACACATGAACATCATGTAAGCCGGAATTCCAACTCATGTTTTTCCTTTATTGTATTTTATATCATATCCTCTAGCCCCCAAGCATGAAGTTGGATAAACAATCCGAGTTTATGCTTCCTTAGGATGCCAAAAAATGAACTAGTGTAGCCCCCAAGGCTCGTGCTGATATTAGCTACAATATTAGCCCGAGTCTTTAGTAGACTTCTGACTCTTGGTATTCTGACTTACAGAAAGTTAATTCATATAACCAGGAATTGTTGAAGAATGTCTGCAATAAGCGGAGAGAGATCAAAGCTCTTCGACTTAAAAATGCTGAGCTTAAAGTTTCCAAGGATGAGGCCAAAGGTAAACATTCCGAGACTCAAACCTTGTCTTGCGTTTTCATAGTCGGATATTTTTTGCTGAACTGTTGTTCTTTTTGACTTACATCACTAATAAAGCAGTCCTGTGCTATGATCGAAGAGGCCGAGAATCTGAAGACCTTGGTGGTGGAAAACAAGGATCTCCACCGAGAGCTAGACCATCTTAAGGCAGATCATGAGAAGAGCATTGCTCAAGTTCTCGAATCCTCCTCCATGGCCACCGTGGAGCATGATCGCAAGATTGCACTCCACGAGCAAAAAATCTCGGATCTCAACGACAAGCTTTTCAGAGAGAAGGACCTTTCCGAGGCACTCCGAGCTGAATTTCGGAGTCTTCGTGAGGAGAAAACCAAAGTTGATGACGTCATCTTTGGTATGTTTCCATCTTTCAGACTTGCCTACATTCTTTGACTCTTTCAATGTCAGATTTATTAAACTGTTTTGCGTTATATGCATATGTCCTCTGAACTTGACAGACTCCACCTCTACCGAGCCTCGCACCCACCGGCTTACCCAAGTCGGTGATTTGCTTCATGACTTCTGCCAATCCATTGAGTATATTGGCGAAGCTCTCAAGATTCAGACATGCATAGCATGTCCGACTTTCAGGTGCGGGACAAGGCAAATGAGATGTCGTAGCTTGTCCAGGACTAGAACATGTCCTACGCGCGATCCGCAGCGCAGAATGCTCTCACAATGGTCATGAGCCACCATGGAAGCATGGAGATCTGGAAAGTGACCAGAGGGTACTCTACTATGGACGAAGACGGCCAGAAGCAAGATATCAAATCCATCATGGACTCCTACGCCGGATATGGGTGCCACGTAGCTGATTTAACCAGCTACGACACTCCTTTCTTCACCCGCGTGGACACGCCACCTCCGCCTCCTGAAGAAGCAGCCGAAATTTCCGACGATGAACAAACCATATCGGATTTGGACATCTTGGATCGTTATCAAGGTGTGGCTGATGTGTCCAGCGAGCCAGCAGCTCCTACCTCTCCTCCTGCATCATAAGTTACCAAGAAAAAAAACAGATGTGTTATTCTGAAAACATTACAGGTCTGTAAATATGTAGTATGATACTTTTGCTAGTGCTAAGTTTTAATCTATTCAACACTTTTGGCTTAAATTTTTGTGTGCCTGAAATGTTTGCATAAGCACTTGTACTTTTTTGTCTGTACTTATCGTTTATCTGGCTTTCCGCCTCGTCCCTTTCGGGAGCCGGCTAAACTTTCAGCATGGAAACTTTGCCGAGCAACGGAGCTCAATTGCTAAACCAGTTTAAACTCGGAAACAAAGCCGGCTTTCAGTACCAACAATTCACTACTCGGAAAATACCCACATCTAGCAATCAGACAAATAACCAAAGTATATACTAGGAAATATAAATTTGTACCCGGAGGTAGCAATTTTAGAATCGGAAATCTAAATCAGAACGAACATGAGCATAAAGTACTTTCAAGTATTCTGGGATTTTCGACTGTGACATGATCATTCGGAAATAAGATGGTAAAAACTTCTCAGAAAAAACTTGAGGCAACCAAAACTTTTATTTCTCACAGGACATGTACACATATATGATTACAAAGAAGGATAAACTAAGAATAAAAGGGACGTAGCTGAGCAATATTCCATGGTCTGTCTAACTCATCCGGATTTATACTGCCTTCATCTCTCTTTCTCTTCTTAGTAGTAGGTATTTCTTTGACTGGCCTAATATCAGTTAGGTAGTATTAACCATTGTGCAATACTCGACTAACTAAAAATGGCCCTTCCCATACTGGGGAAAGTTTGTGCTTTCTTTGTTGCACAAGCCGGAGAACCAAATCTCCCTTATTGAAAGATCTATTTCTGACTCTTTGGCTATGATACTTGCATAACTTCTGCTGATAGGATGTTGATCTCATTTCAGCAATGACGCGAACTTCTTTGACTAAGTCGAGATCATTTTGTCGAGAAATCTCGGCATCCTCTTCAATATACGTGGCCACTCTAGGAGAAGTGCGAATCAAATCACTAGGAAGAACTGCTTCTGCACCATAGACCAAGAAGAAAGGTGTGTATCCGGTTGACATGTTCGGAGTTGTTCGTAAACTCCATATTATAGAAGGTAATTCCTCTGCCCAAGCCCCCGCAGCACGACATAGTGGTGCTTCGAGTCTCGGTTTTAGGCCTTGTACGATTAAACCATTTGCTCTTTCGACTTGTCCATTAGTCTATGGATGCGCGACTGACGCGATGGCAAGCCGGATATTTTGTTACTTGCAGAATTCGGAAAGTTCTCCCATAGAGAAATTACTCCTGTTGTCCGTGATAATACTATGCGGATAACCATACCGGATTATAACATCCTCGACAAATCTTTTGGCTATTGCTCCATCACAACTAGTGATGGGTTTAGCCTCAATCCATTTGGTGAATTTATCCACCATCACTAAGAGGTGAGTAAATCCACTTGGAGCTCGTTTAAACGGTCCTACCATGTCAAGCCCCCAGACCGCGAAAGGCCATGTTATAGGTATTGTTCGCAGCTGATCAGCCGGAACGTGAGCTTGTTTGGCGTATTTTTGGCAGCCTTTACACGTCTTGACCAGCCGTTCGACATCTACCTTGGTTGTAAGCCAGAAAAAACCGTGTCGGAAAGCTTTTGCCACTAAAGATTTGGCTGCAGCATGGTGACCACACTCGCCTTCGTGGATTTATCTTAAGATTTCCACTCCTTCTTCCAGAGATACGCAGCGCTGAAAGACCCCAGATACACTCCGCTTATAGAGCTCACCACTAACTACAGTATAGGATTTTGCTCGTCGGATAATCTGCCGGCTCAGAACTTCGTCTTCGGGTAATTTTCCATCTACCAAATAGTCAAGGTAGGGTTGAGTCCGGCTGGGAATTACAGCCAGAACTGCTATCAAAGGTGAGTCGGATTTGGTCGGGTATTCCTTGTCCACTCCCTTTATTGAGGGAACTTTGAGGTGGTCTAAAAAAGCGCCATCCGGGACCTCTTTCCGTGCAGAGCCTATTCGAGATAATGCATCTGCTTCCTCATTTTCTGCTCGAGGGATGTGTTGAACCTCAAACCCTTCGAACGATTTAGATAAATCATCCATGACAGCTTTATATGCTGCCATGTGTTTATTTGCATTACAAATATCCGACACTTGCTAAGCAACAAGATCTGAATCTCCGTAACACATCAAACGTCGGATGCTGATATCCTTAGCAATCCGGATTCCATGTAGCAGTGCATCATACTCGGCAATATTATTTGTCGCTGTGAAGTGGATCTGCAACACGTATAAAAGTTTATCTCCTTGGGGTGATTTGAGAACCACGCCAGCCCCCGAGCCCCCGCGAGCCTTATTTGGGTCCAATATTCCGACTCAGGGAGGGTCATATTCTCCTTCGTCTCTATCCAATCAGCAACAAAGTCGGCAAGGATTTGGGATTTGATTGCTGTCCGAGGTTTGTACTCAATATCGAAAGCTGAGAGCTCTATGCCCCATTTGGCGACGCGTCCTGTGGTGTCACTGTTATTGATTATATCTCTCATGGGAGCTGTGCTCACCACGGTAATTGGATGTTCCTGAAAATAATGCCGTAGCTTACGAGATGCTAAGAACACACCATAAGCTAGCTTTTGATAGTGCGGATACCGCTGTTTCGATTCTATTAAGACCTCGCTGAGGAAATAAGTCGAACGCTGCACCAAGTGTTCCTGATTTTCCTCCAGTCTCTCCACTACCATGACGATACTGACGACTTTGTTTGTCGCAGCGAGATAGAGCAACATCGGTTCCTGTGCTTCTAGGGCTGCAAGGATTGGAGCAGATGAGAGTACTGTTTTCAGATCTTGTAGCGCAGCTTCAACTTCGTCAGTCCACACAAAATCCTTGGTATTTTTCAGGAGTTTCTATAATGGTGCGGCTCTTTCACCGAGCCGTCTTACAAACCAACTGACTGTGGCAATGCAACCAGTTAGTCTTTGTACGTCCTTTAGGCGATGCAGGCTTTGGCAATGCAGCAAGCTTGGAAGAAATCCTATAGCCAAGTGTCTGGCCGAGCTATGCCGTCGTAGGCTTGAATATGTCTTGAGATAGCAAATCCTTCCGGGAATTTTGTAGCTCTTATGCGTGGTCCGAAGCACTTTGGGCCCACGTATATGTCATCATTTTCATTGCGCCACGCTTCTCTGTTGGAATTGATCTTGTGCCTTGTGTCACTTGGGGTTAGAGATCGTCCCGAATGACAGCTACGACTGCGGTGCCTTGGAGCCGGACTTCGTCTTCTGCCACCACCTCCTCCACCACGACGTCCTCCTTGGCCTCCTTGGGGGCCGTTATGATGGCTGCCTGGTGGGGAAGGTGGAGCAGCTGGGTTGTTTCCGGCTGATCACCGGCCTCCGTCCGAAGCGTTGTTATTCCGGTTCCGGGGAGGATCTTCATTGTGACGAGCCCCCTACCGGTTTGACTTGGCGCGGTGTCCGTCATTCCTTCGCCCGTCATCCGGACGGCTTGCGTGTCTAGGAGGTGGCATTCTTTGTCGGTCCTCCTCCTGACGTTTCTCTTTATCTTCTTCCCTGCGGTCCTTCGACTCTCGCCGGGGAGGATTCCTCAGATTCAGTGCAACAAATTGCCTCTTGCTCCGCAACCGTGTTAACATTACGCCAGTCACGTGCAGCTTTGTGGTGCTGTCCTGAAGATCCAGTTCTTGAGTAGTTGTCTTCCTGACGGTCGGAACGATGGTGCTGTTCCGAAACACGTTGGGGTCTTACGTCAGCCCAGGCCGGGTCCGTGTGACATTGGTCAGAATGGGAGACCAGCTTTTGGCTTCCGGACAAGGCGGCCTTTTGCTGTTCTAGTCCCTTGTTGAGTAGCTTAATGCTCAATCGGATCTGTTCCGGGCCTAGATTAGCTGATAGGATTTCTCGAGCTGCAACGGTGTTCTATACTGGTGTCGGATACACCCAATCCCCGTTGCTGTCGCGCCGAGGCATCCCATGTTCTCCTCCAAAGAAGACTTTGTGAATCTGTGGGAACTGGTCGTCATGAGTATGATGTTTCCTGGTCTTCTGTTGTTGCCTAGAGTTGTACTTCTCCGCAGTTGCCATGCATTTCTTTTCTTCCTCGAGATTTTTGGCTTCATCGAGGAGTACTTGGCGATGCGCTTCTAGGGCCTAGGCCCTTTCGTCCAGCTCTTTAGCAGTGAGTTCTGCAGCTGTAGGAATAGGTGTGGTTAATGCAACATTGATGAGTTTACGTGCACCTTTAGTGATCACGTGTCCGTCCACTGACTCTTCCTTGGGCTCGTCTGGGATAAGTGCTCCATCCGAGTCTTCCTCATATTCCTCGGCGATCACCTCCTCTGCCGGAGGATCTTTTGCCGGGGTCTTGTTCTTCTTGTTCTTCTTCTTTGCCTTCTTGGCAGCGCCCGTAGCAAAGACGGCTTTGGGCTCATTTCCCGGAGTGAAACTTTGATCGGTACTTTCGGCCATTTGGTTCTCGGGATCATCTCCGAGATCCATGTTGTCCTGCGCTTTGGGACAGTTTTCCCTAGATCCTTCATCCATGGCTTCTTCTTCCTCTGCAGCTTTGGAGTTATACTCCTCTGCATATTCCACGGAGAACTTTCAAAAATCTGCTAACGTCATCGAGTCATCCGAGGATGCGGGTACGTCGGCGTTTGTTCCGATCGCCTCCAGCACAGAGTCGGTGTTGTCTCCAGCATCGGCAGAGCCAGATCCGGATCCCACATATCCGACAAAGTGCGATGCTCCCCTCCTGAGATAACTGCAGTCTTCATAGTAGGCTTCATCGAAATGTTTGATGGTCTCGAGGATTTCATCTACACCTGAGTTTTGCATCATCATGCGTCTTAGTGTGTATCTCAGGAAAGGCCTGCCCGTCCCGGCGTCATTTAAGCCAGAACCAGCGTTGTTGTTATGCTCCTCCTGGATTTCGACTTCAGCGGGTGGGTCAATCTGGGATTCGGTCTCTCTAGGGAGATCCACTCCAGATTCAACTTGTACCGGCAGGTCTGCTTCAGGCTCGGATTTCTCCACTATCTCCCCAACTGGTGCAGGCTGGGTGGGATTATGGTTTTCTAAGATCCGAAACTCTGCCGCCTCGGTGGACAAAGGGGACCCAGAAATTTCTTCTGCCTCTATCATCACTGCTGGGGTGGGTGGGGCAGGTTCAGCGAAACCAATGTAAACATCGATCTTGCCAAAAGATATGATGGTGTAGGCAGTCACAACCTCCCTAGCCGGAATCCAGGTCTCGTCGAGAACGATGAGAGGGACATCGCTGGCGTAGAGGATGCGACCGACAGCACAGTCTCGTCGATTCTGATTCTTGCAGATTCCGCTCGGAACGCAGATCCGAAGCTCACTTGCCCCACGGTGGGCGCCAACTATCGTCGGATTGATGACAAGTACGGCATGAGGGGGTCCTCGAGGCATGTGGAAGAGAGGGGTGTGAGACGTACGGTGTTCCGGGATGGTGAGTACACAAGTTTACCCAGGTTCAAATCCGCCGGCTTTGGACGGATCCTACTCCTGCTAGCAATCGATGTCTGGCGGGGCCGGAATATGGGTTACAAGGGTTCGCCTGTGCGAGTTGAGATTGTAGACTATTGAGGTTGCCCTAAAGGCTCTCCCTAGGATGGCTTATATAGATATCCGGCCTAGGGTTTACAGGAGAGATCTATCCGGCTACGACTAAGAGTCGGTTACAAAGTACATCTTGAACTACAAGTAACACTATGGGCCTATGTCGGTAAGTCTTCTAGGCCTTTCCGTAGCCGGACTGGACTCCGTCTCTTCTCCCTGACTGGGCCGCCCGTGAAGTAAAGCTCTAACCCAAAGTGGGCCACCCTGGTCAGTGAGGAACTGTGAGGATACCCGAAAATTATATCCCCAACAGCTAGCAACATGGAATCCTGCACAACACAACCACAAAACTTTGCCCCAACTTACAGTGAGGTTGTAAATCTCACTGCTTTTGCTGAAAACAAAGGATTAAACATATAGTGTGGAAGATAGTAATTGCTTGCAGAGAGTAAACAGTAAACGATAAACAATAGATGGTATATTAATGGTAAAGGAGTGGACTGGGGTCCATAGTTCACTAGAGGTGTTTCTTCTTAAGATAAATAGCATGTTGGGTGAACAAATTACAGCGGGGCAATTGACAGATTGAGAAAGCATAACAATGCATATACTAGACATCTTGACTCCTACGAGATTTGATCGGGCATTACAACATAATACATAGATCGTAATCCAACTGCATCTATGACTAATAATCCACCTTCAGGTTATCATCTGAACCCCTTTCAGTATTAAGTTGCAAGCAACAGATAATTGCATTAAGCAATGTGTGTAAAGTAAACAATACAATTTCCCCATGGACAAAGGATTGTTGTTTTCTCCCTAGTAGCAATAGCTCATCTACAACCTTAGAGATTTCTGTCACTTCCCTAGATTACTAGAGGCATGAACCTACTATCGAGCATAAATACTCCCTCTTGGAGTTACAAGCATCTACTTGGCCAAGATAGCTACTAGCAACAGAGAGCATGCAAGATCACAAATAACATAGACATGATAGAATCAATAATCAATCTGACATAGTATCTCAATATCCATCGGATCCCCGCAAACACAACATATAGGATTACAAATAGACAATCTTGATCATGAACGGAGCTCACAAGATCTAAACATGATAGCACAAAGGAGGAGAACCAACCATCTAGCTACTATATGGATCCATAGTCCAAGGGTGAACTACTCACGCATCACTCCGAAGGCTGGCATGGTGATGAAGAAGGCCTCCGGGATGATCTCTCCCCTCCGGCAGGGTGTCGGGAAGAGCTTCGGATCCCCCTGATCTAGGGATGGAGATGGCGGCGGCTATAGACTCTTTCGAAGATTTTTGATCGGGTCCCTAGGGTTTCTGCATCGGGGTACTTTTATAGGCGAAGGGGCAAGGTCGGTGGGCGCCCGAGGGGCCCACACCATGGGGCAGCGTGCCCTAGGGGGTGGCCGCGCCAGCCCTAGGTGTGGCCACCTCCTGGCCCCACTCTGGCTGCCCTTCGGACTCCGTGTTCCTTCTGGTAACATATTAACTTTGGCTTTTGTCCCATCCAATTCCGAAAATATTTCCTTACTAGCTTTTATGAAACCAAAAATAGCAGAAAACAGGCAGCTGGCACTGCGGCATCTTGTTAATAGGTTAGTTTCAGAAAATGTATAAAAATACCTCAAAGTGTAAATAAAACATAAGAAAGTTGATATAAAACAAGCATTGAGCATCAAAAATAATAGATACGTTTATGACGTATCAAACAACACCCCCTAATCATGTTGGTAGTGTACTAGATAAGTTTTGATTATCTCTGTGGGTAACCTTTGTACATTTTTCATGATAACATTAGTCAATCAATGTGGGTAACTTCTGGATAAATGGAAGAACTAGACTATATGTGATTCAAGTGGGTAATTTATTAGATCCCCTATGGGTAGCTTTGGTGTAAATTCGTTGATAACAACACCTTTAATCATGTTGGTAGTGTACTGGATAAATTTAGTCATATATGTTGGTAACTTTTGTGCATTTTGCATGATAACACTAGTCAACCAATGTGGGTAACTTCTGAACAAATGACAAGATAACATTAGTTAACTCTTTTGGGTAACTTTATATTTTTTTGGCATGATAACATTATTTTATTTCTATGGTATTTTTTAAGTATCCATTCTCCTAATTATTTAGTTAATTTCATCTTTAAATAGCATGTGTAGCATATGTGTTAGAGTACCGTGTCCTCGTCTATGTTGATGTGGTGAAAAGGTATTCTAATTTGTAGTTAACCATCATTTTAACTTGCTACACATTTTATACAGGATGCATAACCCATTTGCCTTTTTTAGTTTTATTTTGGTTCCTTGTTCCATTTTCATGTTAGTAGTTCTCGTACATTTTTTCATGTGTTTTGTGTGTACTATGATACTTTGTGCTGGCTAATCTACATGATAGAAACATGATCTATTTTCATATAATGCTCTAGTTGTATATTGTTTTGAATTATTTTTTGTAGGTTTTCGTGTGTTTAATTGAACTAGACTATATACGGTTCAAATGGATAATTTATTAGTTTCCATATGGGGTAACTTTGGTGTAAATACCTTGATAACAACACCCCTAATCATGGTAGTATAATTGATAACTTTTCATTATCTTGGTGGATAACTTTTGAATAATTTGCATGATAACATAAGTTTATGAGCATGGGTAACTTTTGTACTAATGGCAGGATAACATTGGTTTATCTCTTATTAGGTAACTCTTTTATACATCTTGGCATGATAACATTGTTTTATCTCTGTGGTAATTTTTTAAGTATTGTTTTGCTTGTTTCATTTTGCATGTTATTAGTTCTCATTCATTTTTCTATGTGTTTTTGTGTACCGTTATACTTTTGTGGTCATGTAATTCATTATGTTTTATTTTTAAATTGTTTGCGGGAGTCACGATGGCGAGGAAATGGAAGGTTGCCAATGATGTTGTCGAGGGTGAAGACCACCTCCCCGTAAACGCGGGAGGAACATGGCATCCCCTTCTGCTATAAACACTATTTTTAGATGGTTATCAGATGATCAGAAGGTAGCATTTAAAGCAATGGAGCTTGATAGTTTGCTGGACATCAAGTGTTCCTCACTACACGACGCACTTATGACCTGGTTTGCAGGTTTATATGACAAGCACACACCTGAATTTGTTCTCCCAGGACGAGGAAGGATACCCCTTAATGAGGAAACTGTCTTCGGTTCTTTTGGATTGCCGCTTGGTGATGAGCTGGTCCCGTATTATGCTGATGCTGATATTCAGGATGCCCTTTCCCCTGTTCTTTTTCCTGAAGATGGTGGCATCCCTCTGAGAACTCGAGTGTTTGAAATCTTGAAAGATATGACTTCAGCTGATGATGATTTCAAGCAAACATATATCATGTACATTGTCTTAACACTCTTATTACACACCACCCAAAACCATGTTAGCCATACGTGCTACCCTATCATGGTTAGTTTTCCTTTCTTTTCTTTTTAGTTGGTAACGTTTGGGTAACTTATATGTTTTTGTGTGGATAACTTTTTGTTTGCCGTGTGGAACAATAATGTGCTATCATGGTTGTAACCTTTTTTAGTTGGGGGTGTGGTGTTGTGTAACATATATTTTTTGTAAGTGTGATGTTATGTTAACAGTTTCGTTCCATTTTCTGTTCATGGAACAATATTGCAAATGTTCACAAGTTTCAATGGTGCAAATTTGTTGCTGACCATCTGCGCAGGGAGCTTTCTAAGGGCACTCATACGCAGGCTTTCCTATTCCTCTTGGAGGTACACATTTTTGTTTATGTTTTTTCTATATTGTTTGAAGGTTACCTTTTACTTTCCATACTTGATGTTATGCGCCTGTTGTATTTTAGTTATTGTATAGATTTTAGGGATTTCTATTTTCATACCCTCGGTTCATTAATTGTACTCAAGCTTCACCAACCGCTTGACTTTTCCTCCCTTTTGCCCATCTCTTTGTACGAAACTCTCACACAGTCTGAAAACTCGTTGTCTGTCAGTCTTGCTGTTACGTGCTGACAAGTGGGGCTGTGTTCAGTCGGGTCCCGTAGTGGACCCTCAGGGTCGTGTTATGTCGGGTCCCTTAGTGTACCCTTGCTGTTACATGCTGACAAGTGGGGCCGCATTCAGTCGGTTCCTGTAGTGGACACCTCTCTCCACTTATCCAGATCAACATCGGACCCATAACTTATCCACGTGAGCGCTGGACCCACAACTTACCTAGGTTGGCGTTGCAAGATGGGACCCCGAACCAGCCCCGCGCCCACGCCCATGCTGTTGCCTCCCCTTTCTTCTTCTTCTCCGGTAATGGTGACCCTTTATCTAGCTTCATTTTCATATAGTGAAATGTAATTCATATACGAAAAATATACGAAAATTATACGATAATTATACACCTTTGAATTCTTTGAAATCGCACTTAGGACATGATAATGTCGTGATAATAAAATCCTAATAATTTATCATTTCTATGGAGTGAAATATAATGCATAAACTTGCGTATACGAAAATTATAAAGCTTTGAACACTTTGAAATCGCACTTAATACGTGATAATGATTTGCTAACAAAATCTTGAGAGATTATCATTTTCTCTCCCATTTTCATAGAGTGAAATGTAATGCATAAACTTGAATATACAAAAATTATACACCTTTGAACTCTTTGAAATCGCACTTAATACATGATAATGTTGTGCTAAGAAAATCTTGAGAGATTATCATTTTCATATAGTGGAATATAATGCACAAACTTGCATATGTGCAAATTATACACATTTGGACTCTTTTAAATTGCACTTAATATGTGATAATGATATGCTAACAAAATTTTGAGAGATTATCATTTTCTCCCCCATTTTCATAGAGTGGAATGTAATGCATAAACTTGCATATACGAAAATTATACACATTTGAACTCTTTGAAACCACACTTAATACGTGATAATGTTATGCTACGAAAATCTTGAGAGATTATCATTTTCATATATTGGAATGTAATGCACAAACTTGCATACTTGAAAATTATACACCTTTGGACTATTTTAAATCGCACTTAATACGTGATAATGTTGTGCTAATAAAATTCTGATCATTTATCATTTCCTTGGAGTGAAATATAATGCATCAACTTGTGTATACGAAAATTTTAAACCTTTTAACACTGTGAAATCGCACTTAATAATGAGATAATGATGTGTTAGCAAAATTTTGAGAGATTATAATTTTCTCCCCCATTTTCATAGAGTGGAATGTAATGTATAAACTTGCATATACAAAAATTATACACATTTGAACTCTTTGAAATCGCACTTAATACGTGAAAACTATACACATTTAAACTCTTGAGAGATTATCATTTTCGTAGAGTGGACTGTAATACACAAATTATACACCTTTGAACACTTTCCCTTCAAATTATATTCAAGTTCATTTGTTTATGGAGTTAAAGTGCCAGTGGCAAACTCGTTATTTTGCATGGATAGAGGGGTGCCCCCGACAGATATAGGGGTTATCCTGTCCGGTAGATAACAGATGATCAACGGTTGGTGGGCACGATCTGCATGACAACTGTCTCAACCAATCAGAGCGTAGCAGCCAAGATGAGCATAGGTGTGAGAGATTGTGACTAAGAGACGGGAAAACTGAGAACTTAAGAACCAAGGATAAAACTGAGTAGACCTTAAAAACCAAGGTTAAGATTGACAAAGGGATTCAAGTAGAAAATAGAAAAAGATTTAAAAAATGGAAAGTGTGCCTTTTATACAATAAAATACATCTTGGCATACATCAAACTATTTGCAATTCAAATATACACTATTTTGAGTTTGGGGAAGGGATGTTTTGGGAAGAGGCTTGAGTAGAAAGCCATGAACCTTCATAGATAGTAGGTGATTTGAAAAGTGGTGATTTAGGTTAAAACTTGATTTATATACATTTCTTATGGTGGAAAGTCACATAATAAGACTACCTGGGTAGATGCCACTATGTTTTGATCTTTTTGAATTTGTTGTGCATAAAATAACTCAATTAGCTAGCTAAAACCCATTCGTTGACTCTCTGTTGACTAGCCACTGGAGGGTAAAACTGAGTATATTACACACGACAGTGTTAGTACTGGAGGAAAAAACTGAGTACAACCAAACTGCCAGTGTTACACTCGAGGGCAAGACTAAACACAAATAAGTCACGAGGGTTAGACACGAGGGAAAAACATGACTCACGGTACGCATGTGTGGTGCACGGGACGGTAGCGGACACATGTGGCCATGCACGGTGTAGTAGAGCATGCGGTTACGCGATGCATGGTGGTGCAACAAAACGTCACTTCCCTTCTCCTTTATAGAGGACTCCTCACTCTCACTCATCAGTCACTCGCTCACTCAACCGTCTCCACTGTCCCATCACCTTCTACAAATCCCAAGAAAACCCCAACCACGCCAGCGATGGAGAAGAACGGTACGGTGGACATCGGCGCCTCCAAGGCCACCAGCGAGGAGGCCCCCAACTCCGTACAGGCCCCCATCCAAGCATCAAAGGCATCCGTCATCCCCGTCCCCACATCCGCCATAGTCGCTAGCGAGGAGGCCCCCGCCGGTCTCGGGCAGATCCCGCTCGGCTGGAACCACTACGAGGAGGTTGATTACATAAGGCTAAAGAACTCCTACAACACCAGCATCGCCGACCCATGGTAGGAGGTAACCAGGGTTTTCTCCCCTTCCCTTGTTCTTCCCCCATTCCCATTGTTGGATGCTAGATCGTATGTTATTAGGGTTCAATTGTTCGTATTTTTTATAGTATCTAATCCTTTTGTGTTAGATCTCGTATTTCGATGAATCCCCCTGTTCGTATTTAAATCCCCCTGTTCGTAGTTGGGATGAGTATTCAATTTGGTTTGAGATTTGGGGAATAATCAGGGGATCTAAATCGGTTAATTTATGCAAATAATCAACCCCGATAAGCAAAGTATCTCAATCATTTTCTTATTGCACTCTAATGTTTTTTCCAATAGGAGGATAGCAGCGACATCTGCAGCGACGACGAGTCCAAGGACACCAAGACTCATCATGTGCTAAGGAGGCTGAAGTGTGGCCAGTATAACAACTTCTTCGCCAGCGACGTCTATAGGTGCCCCTTATGCACCACCAGGAGGCTCTGTGTCACCGACTTCAACTCCCTCGTAAAGCATGCCGAGGATGTGAGGACCTACAGCGAGTCCGTGAACGTCCACGGCTTTAGAGGCAAGGACCAGTCGCTTGGTCTTCACCTCCGCAACCTCCAGAAGGTGGCTATCGAGGAAGGTCACATGCCCTCGATCAAGCCCAAGGCGCCCAAGGTCAAGGGACTAGGTAGCAAGAAGTGGAGGAGGAGCCAGAGGGAGGAGGCGGAGGCCATGAGGGGCCACTGATATTGTGCTGCTACTGTAAAGCTGCTTCTTTTGTCTTGTCTGTGTTGAACCTGTCTGATGCTACTGCTGAGCAGCCTAATTGTCGAACCTCATTAAGTACCATACTATATAACCTATATTAGCTATTTTTATCTACATTTGCTCTGTTTACTGCATTTATTTATGGTGCTGGTTAGATTTGCTGCTCTAGATTTGCTACCAGATTGGAGAAAACGAGGGCCGAAAGGAACAATGAAAGAAGAGAGAAGCTGCTCTAGATTCGCTACCTTTTTGGGCAAAAATCACAACTGTTAGCGAGCGAGAGGGGAAAAGACGCTCTTAAAAAGGCCAATCATAAAAATAACAAAAAATAAAACTTCTAATTTAGGTGACAGGGCGCACGTAACCACCAAGCGTGCCCCACATGGTCCCACACCACGTCTCCAATAACGCGTTCCCAACAAACCTGCCCCATGCAGTCCCACATGGCGCGGCCTGATACGTCTAACACGTATCTACTTTCCCGAACACTTTTGCTATTGTTTTCCCTCTAAACTTGTGTGAATTGGATACAACTAACACGGACTGACGCTGTTTTCAGCAGAATTACTTTGGTGTCTAGTTTTTGTGCAGAAAATCAACTATCAGGAAAAATCCCGAAAAATATGCCAAAAATCCTATTTCGCCAGAAAACTCACGGAGCCAGAATACAAGATGGAGTGGAGCTGGGCCCAGGCCACACCACCTGGCCGCGCGGGCTAGGCCTGGCCTCGCCAGGGGGTGGTCTGGCTTCCCCAGACACCCCCTCGGTCTCCCTCTTCGCCTATAAGTTGCCTTCTAACCTAAAAACTCAGGGGGTTTCGACGTTTTTCCAGAAAGAGTTCTGCTGCGCCACCACCACCAGATTTTTCGATTCGGAACTAGAAACTCCGTTCTGGCACCCTGCCGGGATGGGGAATTGGAGGAGATCATCGCCATCATCATCACCATCGCTTCTCCATCGACCATCCATGTTTCCCCATCTATGAGTGAGTAATCCTCCGATGTAGGCTATGGGGATGGTAGGGATTGGATGAGACCGTTCATGTAATGACATCGGATTGTTAGGGCTTGGTGCCTAGTATCTACTATTAGTGCTTTTTGACTTTGTTGCAACTTGTTATGCTTAATGCTTGTCACTAGGGCCCGAGTGCCATGATTTCAGATCTGAACATGTTATTGATTCATTATGATAGTATTGTTTATGATCTTACGTGCAAGTTGTATACACACGTTTTTGTCCGGAACCAATGGCCCCGAAGTGATAGAAATCGGGATAAACGGAGGGAATGGCTTTGATGTGAGGATCACATGTGTTCATGGAGTGTTAATGCTTTGCTCTGGTTCTGTATTAAAAGGAGCACCTTAATTTCCAGTAGTTCCCTTGAGGCCCCGCTACAAACGGGCTGGCAGGACAAAAGATGTTGTGCAAGTTCTCATTGCGAGCACGTATGACTATATATGGAACACATGCCTATGATTATCTAGTACTTGGATGCTTTATCTTATTTATCTACAAATGCCCTATGTTCTGATTGCTATATGAATTGTCTTGTCCATACAACGCCCATCCATCCATCCCTATGCCTACCATGCTTTAATCCTACTGTTTACTGCAATTGTTACTACTATCTTTACTGTTACTACTGCTATTACTTTACTATTGCTACTGCAAAACTGTTGCTAGTGATAAACTGATGTGAGCCAGATTGTTTCCAGGTGCAGCTGAATTGACAACTCAGTTGTTAAGGCTTATAAATATTCTTTGGCTCCCCTTGTATCGAATCAATAAATTGGGTTTCACTTCCCTCGAAAATACTGCGATACACACCCTATACTTGTGGGTCATCAAGACTATTTTCTGGCGTCGTTGCCGGGGAGCATAGATTTATTTATCAAGTCCACTTGGAATCATTATTGTTCGCTGCCATCCATCCATCATGGGTAAGTCTCGTGATGGCAATGTTCCTATTTTACCATCCACTACAAGAAGAGGTACGGTTCTGAACACCTCTGTTGCTCTTGATTCACCGTATATTATGAGTAAGTTCCTTACACCACCACACACATATGCTACACACACTGCTACTACTGCTGAATTTGAAACTTCTAATACTTATGATGCTGCTTCTACTGTGCTTGATAAGAGTGGTTCATTAGGTCCTTTCCTAGATGCTATGATTGCTAGAACTATAGCTGGAAATACTGAAACTCCTAATGAAGACACTACTACACCTGTTAGTTCACCTGAGTCTAGAGAGAGCTATGATATTAAAGACGGTTATATTGAGATGACCGATGAATTTATTAAAGAATGTCAAAACACCCATGATAGGAGTGCTGCTAAGAGTCTCCTTGAGAGGCGTACTATTAAACCCAGTTTATCTCCTAATGCTAAGTTTGCTGCATCTCCCATAAACATTAAAGATAAATATTATGATTTATCTCTTGATCTATCTTGCATAGCTATTGTTGAGAAAGAACCTTTTTGTGGGACTAAAATGAAAGTGCGGTAGCACATATGACTGAGCTTTCTACCATGAGTGGCCTATTTTCTGATGATATTAAGATGCGCACCTACTTTGTTGCTAAAATTTTCCCCTTTTCACTAAAAGGAGAAGCTAAAACTTGGTTTAGTAATTTACCTCCTAGATCTATTGATAGCCCTGATTGCTTGATTAGTACTTTCCTGCAGAAATATTTTCTTCCTAGTGCTAGACATGCTATTTTGCAGGAACTTTTGATTTTAAACAAGGATAAAATGAGATATTGCCCGAATCATGGGCAAGGTTTTGTGCTTTGATTCATGCACATGCTGGATGTCCATTACCTAAGAATGAGCTTCTTGATATATTTTATAATGGACTAACTGAAGAATCTAGGACATACCTGGATAGTTGTGCTGATTGTGTTTTCAGGAATAGGACTCCCAAGGAAGCTGAGGAATTAATGGCTAAAATAAGCAAGAACTATGAAGATTGGACTCCTCCTGAACCAGCTATACCTGAAACAATTATACCTGAACCAGCTATACCGGTGCCTATACCATCATCTAAGAAGAGGGGAGTTATTACATTGAATGATGAAGTGATGAAGGAAGCTAAGAAATGTCTTAAGGAGAAGGGAATTAAATCTGCAGATGTGAAGAATTTACCTCCTATAGAAGAATTATGTAAGCCAATTCCCCACTCATCCACTATTGAGGTACACTCTCTCCAACATTTTGATGAAGGTGATATCCCTTACTCTAAACCTACTGATCAATGGTTAGAAGAATTTGATATTTTTATTGTTAAGCAAGATAATTTTAATAAAAGGGTGCAAAACCATCTAATGGAAAACACTAGAGCTATTGTTGAGTTAAAAGATATTGTGGAAAGAACCTCTAATGATGTTAAAATGCTTGTTAAACATTTTCAAATGGTTCAAACTCAAATAGATCAACTTATTAAAGTGCAAAAAGACTTGCTAGTTAATGCTGCCAAAGAAAGACATGCTTATGAAATTAGAACTAGAAGTGGTGCTGCTACCCAGGATCCTCTATATCCTGAGGGGCATCCCAAAAGAATTGAGCATGATTCTCAACAAGCTGAAAATAGTGGTACTACCAGAAGAAAGAAAAAAGAAACATAAAACTATTGTAGAACCCTCTGAACCTGCTAAAGATCCTAATAGTATATCTGTCTCTGATACTGAAACTGAAAGTGGTAATGAAGAAAATGATGTTCCTGATAAAGAAAAAGTTGAACAAGAACCTGAAAGGCACACTAAGAATACTAAGTACACTAAAGAAGATTTTGTTGCTAAGAAACATGTTAGTGAAAGAGAGCCTTGGGTCCAAAAACCTATGCCTTTCCCTGATAAGAAACACAAGTCAAAGGAAGATGAACACTATAATAAGTTTTGTGAGTGGATGAAACCTTTATTCCTCCAAATTCCTTTGACCAATGCTATTAAATTGCCTCCTTACTCAAAGTATATGAAGGATATTGTCTCGAATAAAAGGAAGATCCCTAATGAAGAAATCTCTACTTTGCTTGCTAATTATTCCTTTAATGATAATGTTCCAAAAAAACTTGGAGACCTAGGGATTCCAACTATTCCTTGCTCTATTAAAAATAGTTATGTTAGAACTGTTTTGTGTGATTTGGGAGCAGGAGTTAGTGTCATGCCTTTTTCTCTCTATAAGAGACTTCAACTTGAAAAACTAATACCAATTGATATATCTTTGCAAATGGCTGATAAATCTACCACTATTCTAGTTGGTATATGTGAGGATGTACCTGTTCAAGTGGCTCATAATTGCTTGATATTAACTGATTTTGTTGTGCTTGAAATGCCTGAAGATGATAATATGTCTATTATTCTTGGGAGACCTTTTTTTAATACTGCAGGAGCTGTTATTAATTGCAATCAAGGAAAGGTGACCTTCAATGTTAATGACAAGGAACATACTGTCTATTTCCCCAAGAAGATTGATAGGACTTATGGTTTGAATTCAATTGAACATGTTGAGGGCATTCAAGTTGGAGAAATATATTGTCCCATACCACGAGAAAAAATTGAAACTATTATTATTGGGGCCATTGCTATCAAGGTTGAGGTAACATAATCATTAGTGAAATACAAAGTTTTGTTTCATATAAAGTTGTTTTGGTAATAGGACCTGATCAACCTTGTTAACAAAAGGATTTCATTGAACAAAACAATGTTTTCACCATGATTATCTCTGTTTACTTCTATTCCATCCATTTTAGTTTTTGCTTTTGTTTAATTTACTTTTCTGTTGTTAGTTGCTTGCATGATAGAGAGTCTTAGAACTTCTGAAGTTTTAGCCTTGTTTTGTCATTGCATCATTCCAAAAACTTTTTTCTGGCAGAAAATCATTCATCTATGCCTAAAAATTGCTCAAAAAAATGTGTCTCGAAAAATTCCAGAAAATTCATATTAAATTTTTATGTGAAAAAGGGGCAGAGGAGTGCCTGGAAGGTACCAGGGGGGCCACCAGGCAGGCACACTACTTGGTGGCGCGGCCAGCCTAGGGGCGCGCCTGGCCATGGTGTGGGCCACCCCTGGCCCTCCACTCAGTCTCTCACTTGCCACTTTCTTCTCTCTCCCGAGAAAACACCAGTTCATTGCTCGAAATCGCGTTCTTGCTGTTCTTGCCCTTGATTTTTCGATCTCCTTGCTCAGCCAATCTTTGCTGCTGAAATTTGGAGCATTTGCTCTCCGGTATGTGACTCCTCTGCTTGTCCAAGTAGATTTGTGCTTAGTGGTTTATATCTTGAGTATTTTGCTGCTATAGGTGACAGGTTATGAGAGCTTGTAAGCTTGTTCAATGCTTAGAGATATAGTTTTGATGCATGTTTAGGCCTCTACAAGTCCCTATGAGTAGTGCCCTTCATTATATATTCACTTTGCAATCACTTGTGTAATATATGTTTAAATTTCAGAATATCAAAGATGAACAACCACACCTTTGGAGAAATTTTTGAGAGGGATGCACCTAGGAGGTAAAGGCCCTCAAGATCAGCCTCTCAGTTTAGGCCTTCATACAACGAAGATCTCATTGCACCTCGTTTGGGTAATGAAGGAGATGATGGGGATGCTCATCCATCTACTTTTCCTTGTTATACCTTCTTGCAAGCTGCAGGGATTCTTGATGATTTCTTGCTACTGATTCAGAGGGTTGGTTTGACCTCATACATGCAAGATGAGAGTGAGCAATACGCTATGCTCACCAAAACTTTTGTTGAGAGTTTCGTTTTCACTAACACCCCCTACCAGTCAACTGTCTCTTTTAGAATCTATAATCTGCCTTTTACCATGCCATTGGAAAGATTTTGCAGCATTATAGGTGTAGACATGGCAGGGACCGTGAAGAAGATTCAAGGGTGACCCGCTGATTTGCTGGAGCTCTATTGAGGGGTGACCAATGATGATGACCGCGTAGCTCAGCGCGGGAAGATAAGAAACATCCAACTCCTAGCTCTTAGATACTTTGCCTATTATCTTGCTACTAGCGTTCTTGGTAGGGAGAATACGAGTAATATCTCCAATTATCATTTAGCCTTCCTCGCTGCTGCGCTTAACAATGATACTCGGTAAATCTTGGCTCTCTTATTGCTCGCTGCCTAGCTACTAGGGGACCTATTTATGGGGGCATCATCGCTTCACGTATGGTCAATGCATTAGAGCTTTCGGTGGATCCAAATGATACTATATTGGCACCACAAAGGCTTGACCATGCTGCCATGAAAACACATCACTTCGTCACTGCTAACTCTAATATGGACAGTCTAGTATACAGGATGTTGTTTACTGACGGGGATGCAAGGGAGATTCCTTTGTCGCAATCTACTTTGTTCAGTGTTCACAGGAGGCCATGGTCGCGCTCCAAGGAGGAGGTGGACGAGCAGCTCTGTTTGCTGGGTTTCCACAGGCAGCACCAGAAGGATGTGCCCTCCTACGATTACTCTGCACACTACGGTGGGGCGTCCTCGAGCTCTCACCAGGACGAGGGTACCTCCTCACCGTACTACGGAGGAGCTCCATCTTGGCCAGCTTGGGATTGATACCCACTTAGGCCAAAAGCCTAAGCTTGGGGGGAGGTACACCGACTCATATCCATATCATGTTTCATCGGTACTTTGTATATTCATGTTTCGTTCCCTTTTTAGTTTTCGTTCTTTCTTTGTTTTCTCTTTCTAAAACACAAAAGACCAAAAATATTTCTGTTGTTTCTCTTTGTTTGCTTCTTCCTCCTTTTTGCCTTGGTTTGCTTTTCCCTTTTTGCTTCGTTTGAACTATTCGAAAAACCCAAAAAGATTTTTCTTTGCTTGTTTTTCCTTTTTGGTTCTTGTTTTTAAAAATCGGAAACACCAAAAATATTTGTTGTTCTTCTTTGTTTTTGTGAGTTTGTTGCAGGGTTCAGCAGTCCTCAGTGGAATTTGGTTTCATGTTATTATTCAAGCCACACAAGTGAAGGGCAATAATGAGGATTAATGACAACTTGATGTGTGGTAAGAGGTTGGTAACAAACTCTATTTGTTTTCATTTTTGTACATATACTCATCATTGTGGGCTTGCTTAGTGCGTTCGTGTAGAGTGTATGTTATTTATGGATGCTTAGTAGTTCTTGCTTTCTTATGATTAGCTCCAGCTCGCTAATAATTTGTAGCATGCCTTTTGAATGTTTGCTTGCATTGCTCTATTCATAATTTGGTATGACACTGTGGTATGTCCCTCTGAGTGTTTCACTTGAATTTACTTGGCACATGCTCACTCATGCATATGGCTGAATCAATAATCAGTTAAGCCTCGATGAACTATTTTGCCTCAGGGGTCTTGAATCACTTTCATGCCATGATTAGTCCTGTTTGTTGCAAGCATGATTATGACAATTACTGCTCTCTCGTTTGTCACTCCCTTACTATTGCTAGCCTTCACTTGCACTGAGTATAAGGTTTACTCGTGTTTCCAACTCCCTAAAACCAATATTGCCAAAAGTGTCCACCATACCTACCTATTAGCATTATTTGCTGTTCCGTGCATATTTAGTATGCCTTGCTTTCTTCCAAATAAAATGTTTGCTTGTTATGAGAAAGTTAGTTAGTAAAGCTCTCACGAACTTGATGGCACACTTTACTTTCTTGCACTTAATAATCTTGAACCATTGCGTCCATCTTTGTTGCATATATGCTTGCGCTTTATAAGTTGAAGTTAGCAGAACCATGTATCATGGGGAACGCTTTCAACATTTCACGGGCACTTTGTGCCCCGTTGATATCATGATTCTTTTGCTTATGGATCTCGGCGGTGTGAAATAAAAGGGGAACTTGTAAGATCATGGAGTTTGTATGTGTTAGAGAAACGCTTGGGCCGCTAGCCTAAGCCATGCCTAATCATGGTGGAAACTTGCAGCATAACCATAATGAGCATTCTATGAAGCATCCTCAATAAAAACCTATGCAAATAGAAAATAAAAAGACCGCTAAGATGCTCATTGTCTGCTTGCCTTGTCATTTTGATTATGGGATAGCTCTTGTATCATGTGCAAGGGGTTCCGCATTGGCGGTTCTCTATGATACATATGTACTTACAATGACAAGAGCTTACTTGTGACTGAAGTTGAGTAGCATGAGGTCTGGTACTCGTAAGTAAGGGGCATGAGACTTTAGCTTATAACTTGTCAAGCATATCCTCTTAGTTGTGTCACTTTAACTTTAACCATTTAAAGATGCTTATGATAGGGGCAATGAGAGCTCAAAGCTAATGAGTACCATACTTTCAGCATTTGGAAGCCTTTCAAATTATTCAAAACCTTTTAATTTCTTTGTTGAGTCTCCACCTATTCTATGAGCACATTGTTGAGAGCATAGTTGTCATTCTTAGTGTAATGTGCTTGTCTCAAAACTTGATTAATTGTGTTATGACTTTGATGCTTGTATCTTTGATATCTTTACTTCTAGTCTTCACCTGAACTTCAGAGGTGCCTTGGCATTTACAATCAAAGGCAAGCGAGATACCACTCTATCATACCTTGTTATGAGCATTGTAATGTTGCTTATGTTTATGTTTCATGCTACTTATTATTTTTGAGTTGGAATCTCTTCATAGCTTGCAATGCCTATTATGTAAACTTAGTTGCATACTCCTTATTTTGAATTGTCTAATTAGTTGATCACATGCCGAGAATATATACATCATATGAAGCAAATGTGTTCGTGAAAGTTTCTTTTATCGCACTCAGTTTTCAACTGAATTGCTTGAGGACAAACAATAAGCTAAGCTTGGGGGGAGTTGATATGTCCAAAACGTATCTACTTTCCCGAACACTTTTGCTATTGTTTTTCCTCTAAACTTGTGTGAATTGGATACAACTAACACGGACTGACGTTGTTTTCAGCAGAATTACTTTGGTGTCTAGTTTTTGTGCAGAAAATCAACTATCAGGAAAAATCCCGGAAAATATGCCAAAAATCCTATTTCGCCAGAAAACTCACGGAGCCAGAATACGAGATGGAGTGGGGCTGGGCCTAGGCCACACCACCTAGCTGCTGGCTAGGCTGGCGCGCCAGGGGTGGTCCGCCGCCTGCACACCCCCTCGGTCTCCCTCTTCGCCTATAAGTTGCATTCTGACCTAAAAACTCAGGGGAGGGTTCGACGTTTTTCTAGAAAGAGTTCAATTGTGCCGCCATCACCATATTCTACGATTCAGAACCAGAAACTCCGTTCTGGCACCCTGCCGGGACAGGGAATTGGAGGAGATCATCGCCATCATTAACACCATCGCTTCTCCATCGACCATCCATGTTTCCCCCATCTATGAGTGAGTAATCCCCCGATGTAGGCTACGGGGATGGTAGGGATTGGATGAGATCGTTCATGTAATGGCATCGGATTGTTAGGGCTTGGTGCCTAGTATCTACTATTAGTGCTTTTTGACTTTGTTGCAACTTGTTATGCTTAATGCTTGTCACTAGCGCCCGAGTGCCATGATTTCAGATCTGAACATGTTATTGATTCATTATGATAGTATTGTTTATAGTCTTACGTTCAAGTTGTATACACACGTTGTTGTCCGGAACCAATGTCCCCAAAGTGACAAAAATCGGGATAACCGGAGGGAATGGCTTTGATGTGAGGATCACATGTGTTCACGGAGTGTTAATGCTTTGCTCCGGTGCTCTATTAAAAGGAGCACCTTAATTGCCAGTAGTTCCCTTGAGGCCCCGCTGCAAACAGGCTGGCAGGACAAAAGATGTTGTGCAAGTTCTCATTGCGAGCACGTATGACTATATATGGAACACATGCCTATGATTATCTAGTACTTGGATGCTTTATCTTATTTATCTGCAAATGCCCTATGTTCTGATTGCTATATGAATTGTCTTGTCCATTCAACGCCCGTCCATCCATCCCTATGCCTACCACGCTTTAATCCTACTGTTTACTGCAATTGTTACAACTGTCTTTACTGTTACTACTGCTATTACTTTACTATTGCTACTACAAAACTATTGCTACTGATAAACTGGTGTGAGCAAGATTGTTTCTAGGTGAAGCTGAATTGGCAACTCAGTTGTTAAGGCTTATAAATATTCTTTGGCTCCCCTTGTGTCGAATCAATAAATTGGGTTTCACTTCCCTCGAAAATACTACAATACACCCCCTATACTTGTGGGTCATCAAGACTATTTTCTGGCGCAGTTGCCAGGGAGCATAGATTTATTTATCAAATCCACTTGGAATCATTATTGTTCGGTGCCATCCATCCATCATGGGTAAGTTTCATGATGGCAATGTTCCTATTTTACCATCCACTACAAGAAGAGGTACGGTTCTGAACACCTCTTGTTCTCTTGATTCACAGTCTGTTATGAGTAAGTTCCTTACACCACCACACACATATGCTACACACACTGCTACTACTGCTGATTCTGAAACTTCTAATACTTATGATGCTGCTTCTACTATGCTTGATAAGTGTGGTTCATTAGGTCCTTTCCTAGATGCTATGATTGCTAGAACTATAGCTGGAAATACTGAAACTCCTAATGAAGACACTACTACACCTGTTAGTTCACCTGAGTCTAGAGAGAGCTATGATATTAAAGACGGTTATATTGAGATGACCGATGAATTTATTAAAGAATGTCAAAACACCCATGATAGGAGTGCCGCTAAGAGTCTCCTTGAGAGGCGTACTATTAAACCCAGTTTATCTCCTAATGCTAAGTTTGCTGCATCTCCCATAAACATTAAAGATAAAGATTATGATTTCTCTCTTGATCTATCTTATATAGCTATTGTTGAGAAAGAACGTTTTTGTGGGACTAAAAATGAAAGTGCGGTAGCACAT
The DNA here is from genome assembly GCA_023614405.1 of Avena insularis. Classification (NCBI taxonomy): domain Eukaryota; kingdom Viridiplantae; phylum Streptophyta; class Magnoliopsida; order Poales; family Poaceae; genus Avena; species Avena insularis. The sequence continues at coordinate 208,347,237 of CM042694.1, forward strand.
ATGACTGAGCTTTCTACCATGAGTGGCCTGTTTTCTGATGATATTAAGATGCACACCTACTTTGTTGCTAAAATTTTCCCCTTTTCACTAAATGGAGAAGCTAAAACTTGGTTTAGTAATTTACCTCCTGGATCTATTGATAGCCCTGATTGCTTGATTAGTACTTTCCTGCAGAAATATTTTCCTCCTAGTGCTAGACATGCTATTTTGCAGGAACTTTTTTATTTTAAACAAGGATAAAAAGAGATATAGCCCGAATCATGGGCAAGGTTTTGTGCTTTGATTCATGCACATGCTGGATGTCCATTACCTAAGAATGAGCTTCTTGATATATTTTATAATGGACTAACTGAAGAATCTAGGACATACCTGGATAGTTGTGCTGATTGTGTTTTCAGGAATAGGACTCCCAAGGAAGCTAAGGAATTAATGGCTAAAATAAGCAAGAACTATGAAGATTGGACTCCTCCTGAACCAGCTATACCTGAAACAATTATACCTGAACCAGCTATACCGGTGCCTATACCATCATCTAAGAAGAGGGGAGTTATTACATTGAATGATGAAGTGATGAAGGAAGCTAAGAAATGTCTTAAGGAGAAGGGAATTAAAGCTGCAAATGTGAAGAATTTACCTCCTATAGAAGAATTATGTAAGCCAATTCCCCACTCATCTAGTATTGAGGTACACTCTCTCCGACATTTTGATGAAGGTGATATCGCTTACTCTAAACCTCCTGATCAATGCTTAGAAGAATTTGATATTTTTATTGTTAAGCAAGATAATTTTAATAAAAGGGTGCAAAACCATCTAATGGAAAACACTAGAGCTATTGTTGAGTTAAAAGATATTGTGGAAAGAACCTCTAATGATGTTAAAATGCTTGTTAAACATTTTCAAATGGTTCAAACTCAAATAGAGCAACTTATTAAAGTGCAAAAAGACTTGCTAGTTAATGCTACCAAAGAAAGACATGCTTATGAAATTAGAACTAGAAGTGGTGCTGCTACCCAGGATCCTCTATATCCTGAGGGGCATCCCAAAAGAATTGAGCAGGATTCTCAACAAGCTGAAAATAGTGGTACTACTCGTAAGAAAAGAAAAAAGAAACATAAAACTATTGTAGAACCCTCTGAACCTGCTAAAGATCCTAATAGTATATCTGTCTCTGATACTGAAACTGAAAGTGGTAATGAAGAAAATGATGTTCCTGATAAAGAAAAAGTTGAAGAAGAACCTGAAAGGCAAACTAAGAATACTAAATACACTAAAGAAGATTTTGTTGCTAAGAAACATGGTAGTGAAAGAGAGCCTTGGGTCCAAAAACCTATGCCTTTCCCTGATAAGAAACACAAGTCAAAGGAAGATGAACACTATAATAAGCTTTGATGTGAGGATCACATGTGTTCACGGAGTGTTTATGCTTTGCTCCGGTGCTCTATTAAAAGGAGCACCTTAATTGCCAATAGTTCCCTTGAGGTCCCGCTGCAAACGGGCTGGCAGGACAAAAGATGTTGTGCAACTTCTCATTGCGAGCACGTATGATTATATATGGAACACATGCCTATGATTATCTAGTACTTGGATGCTTTATCTTATTTATCTGCAAATGCCCTATGTTCTGATTGCTATATGAATTATCTTGTCCATGCAACGCCCGTCCATCCATCCCTATGCCTACTGCGCTTTAATCCTACTGTTTACTGCAATTGTTACTACTGTCTTTACTGTTACTACTGCTATTACTTTACTATTGCTACTACAAAATTGTTGCTACTGATAAACTGTTGTGAGCAAGATTGTTTGCAGGTGCAGCTGAATTGACAACTCAGTTGTTAAGGCTTATAAATATTATTTGGCTCCCCGTATGTCGAATCAATAAATTGGGTTTCACTTCCCTCGAATATACTACGATACACCCCCTATACTTGTGGGTCATCACGGCCCTACACGTCATCATAACACATTCCTGACCAAACAACCCCATGTGGTCCCACACCGCGCGGCCCCACACGTCAGCCAACGACCAACCTAATAGCGGCTGCCATTCGAGCTCTTTGATGGGTTTCCGAGAAGGAGAGGGGCAAAAGTGAGGAAAAGTTAAGCGGATGGGGAAAACTGAGTACAACTAACGAACCAGGGGCACGAAAATATAAATCCCTTGATTTTATTCATTCATGGTTTTTAATATCTTCGCAACTACTTTATGTTGACTTTGTCGATGTAAGCAGGTTGAATCTCCCGTTGCCGGAAGAGCGGTATGCTATAAACATTTGGTCTAGAGAGCTAATTGATCTAGTATTAAAGGCTGATTTGCAGCATGATGGAAAGAGCTATGGAAAGCTCGAGGTAATATACTTGTACCTTTTGTTCCTTTTTAATATATTTATTTGGTGGATAACTTTTAGCTTTAAGGGTGGGTAACTATTGAGTCGACTAGTTGATAACAATTAGCATAAAAGATGTGTAGTCTATTTATTTTCTCAGTGTATAACTATGATGATAACATGTGGGTAACTTATGGTTTAGTGGGTGATAACATGTAGCACAAAAGGTGGGTAACTTTTTTTTTGCTTAATTTTATTTTTTGTTTGTGCAGCTGATACCTCGGTATGGCATCAACTTCAACTATTCGGTGGTGCCCAAGGGTTCAATAGATGGTTTTATACTTGCGTGGATCCTAGTTGTTCAAATGAGGCATCATTATGTTTTGAGCTATTATTGTTTTTTGTTCCTGTTATTTTGTGTCCCTTCATTTTTATTAATGTTTATGCATTTCTTTTCATGTTTTTGTGTAGAAAAAAGCAGAAGTTGCTAATCTGATGGGAAATTTTTCCTCTAGAATATTTGGGTTAATGAGTACCCTCATATAAGGGTGGACGGCATTGCAAGGTAATGTTGGTGCTAAAATGGCGAATCAATTTGCTAGCTAGTTTGGTGGTCAGCTTGCTGGAGAGCCCATGGGAGGAATCTTCATGGATGGAGCTAGCTTGAGTGTTGTTGTTGGTGCTCGGTTTCTCATGCTAAAACCCGTGGAAGGAATGTTCCACGTACCAATGTAGTAATCTCTCTGGTTCTTCCTTCTGATGACACAAATCTGCGGGATTTAGATAGGAGCAACTTTGATGATGATGACCCCCTAGGGACCTAGTCAGACAGTAGAGATGATTACGATCTTGAATAGTATGTCGATGCACACATAAAGGGGAAGGGTGTGGTTTGAAATGATGTTGTTGGTGCTGTTGATATCATACTCTCTTTGTCTCGCCTGGGTTTTATTGAAGATCAAAACAACAGTCTAGAACTGATATCACCTGCTGCACTTGATATATCAGCACCGGAAGATAGGTCACATGTTTTAGAGAGGCTACTTTCTCTACAGAAATCACATGTTTTAGAGTGTAGGTCATCGGTTGAAGATACTCGCCCCATCAATGTTAACCGAGCCGCTGAAGCTCTTGCTGATAATGTTGTTTCGGAACAACAACAACCCCCGCTTCGTGTTTGCAAAAGGGCCAAGACCAAGAAGCTGCATACAGCCATGTAGGTTGAAAATGAAATCAAGTTTCTTGTCTCTAAAGATATTGACATCACGCCTAACATGATGTGGTTTGTGGTTCCTAAGAGGTATGAGGCAGCATACGAGCTTTTTTCGTTTTTTATGCATTTTTTATTAGTGCTAGATAACTCTAGTATCCGACTATGGATAACAATAACATTCTCACTTGATAACTTCTTCATATTATTCATGTGGGTAACCTTTCTGTTTTTCCATCATGAAGCTCTAGTTGACCCATGCATCATATAATCTATGATATATAGCTAATTTGTGTATTGACTACCCTATTTTGTTACGGTACCGAGGCTTTATCGCCATCTTCTCATTAGCAGCGGCAATGATTTGACCGTTAAAGCCGAGCCACTATACTAGTTGTTAATTTTATGTGTGTTCTTTTATGGGGTTTTTTATTGTATTCTTATTTTTGTATCGTATTTGTTTTTTAAATGTGTAGATCTTATTTTTCTTGTGGTGTAATTTTTAGGTTTTCGAGTGGGTAACTATATTTGCAAACAATTGGTAACATGTACATAAGTATGTGGGTAACTACTTTTTCTGTTGCATAGATAACTTGTCTTTATCACTCTGGATAATTTCTGTACTTATACCTGGGTAACTTATGTATGTCAATATGGGTCACTACACTTTTTAAGTATGTTTTGTAGTTATAGTGAGTGTATTGTCTGTGTTTTAATTTCATTTTTTTGTATAACATCATGTACTCATTGTTGTTAATTATTTATTCTAGTACAATATCCTCGAATATTGGATTTAATTCGCCGAAGAATTCAGCGATGGTAGCTACAAGGTCTTCACCATGCTTGGCAAATTAGCATTCTGTAGAAGCAGGCACCATATCTGTTATAGATATTGGTGAATGCTCTCCAATTTCTTCACTTGCCCGTGTTGAAGGACCTGTTGCTGATGATGCAAATCCAGATGTTGTAGACACACTTGCTGACAATGTTCAAGCTTTATCACCTAGTGATGGATGTGCTCTATCACCACAAGCTAGTGTATCTAGTGGAGAAACAACTGACAAGACCATTGTGTTTGCAGATATGTTTGTGACCAACGCATCGGCTACAACTGCAACAGGAATATCTATGGACGTGACAAGCTCTGGAGATCAACCAAATTCATATGCTCCATTGCCAAAATTTGCTTCTGGCCAACCTGATAAGAGCAGTGTGGTAAATACCGTAGCAAACCAAGCGGATTTTTATGGAAGCCATTACTGCCACCAAAACTTCACCTCAAGTTGCTACCAATGTTCCACCCGACAATTGTATTTGTCCTTATGGTAGTATTCTCATTCCTGCATCATCCCTGTTCACCAACCTTGCAGCGGCTACTTTTGTTGATGTGCCTGCAAGTTATGATGTTTGATCAGTTGAAGATCCATCTACTCAGGGTGGAAATGATGATGTGCCTGCTAGCTTGGATGGAAGTTACTAGGGAGACTTACCACCAATTAGTTTCGGTCCCCTTCATTCCTGCATCAAGGATTTTCAATAACCTTTTTTTACCGCTCTACCGTAGGGGAGTCCCCTACGGTGTAATTTTTATATTAAAGCCAAAAGGCAAAGGTCGAGGAACTATACAAATATTTACATCAAGTGGAAGGAGGCTAAGATAAAGGAGAAAAGCTCAAAGAAATAAATTATAGAAAATTCGAAGACAACCAACTATCCAAACTCTGAATTCTATCATGTTTAACTCTGAATTTATGAAGTTTAAGTTCATTTAAACACTTCACTTTCCACCTCCCAAAAGAAGGTGTTAAACCTCTAAATATCAGGTCGTTTCTAATCCCCCAAATACTCCACAGTGCACTAGCCAATACCTCCATGAAGCAAGGTCCAGTAAAGCTCCCTGTAGCATGCTGGATTCTACTAAATAAGCCATCTGACATGATTTTCAATAACCTCATGGTCATGGGAGACCCTTTGTGGAATTTTAGCATCCAGTCCCCCGTGTCCAGGCCATATGATGTGCCTTCGCCACTTGTGAGTGGATCAACTCCTGCTGGCCCAACTGATGGTGCACCTGAAAGTTCACAGGGTGAAGTCACGGTTCTTAAGAAAGCTAAATTTGTTGGCACCTATGCCAAGTTGAGTATTACTGGTGGCATCCCAGTACCTATTCAAGTTCAGGTTGTTTCGTTGAGGACTCGGCCTACTGCGGATCCTCCTTCGGCTGCTTCGTCTCATGTGCCTGCTCATCCTGCTGCTCCTTCTCATTCGGCTGCACCTTCAGCTCCCGCGACTGTCCTTTCTGCTACTGCGAATTCCGCGCCAAGTGTCCCTGATATTTAAATTGTTGAGCATGTTGTTGATCCTCGTGACCCTAGATCTCCTGGCACTATGGCTGCTCCTGGTGACTTATTCCATGTGTTTGAACCAAATGTGTTTCCTTTTTCTTGGGCACCTTTTCCAACCATTGGTACACACCTCAACTTAACCTCCAATGACATCATGGAAATTCATATGATTTTCACATTTGCATCTTATTGTATTTTCTTCACTATACAACCATCTTTTGTTAATGATGTTATGTTTCCTAGTAATACATGGAATTTATCATGATTGTGTATTTGGTGGTCTTGATAACATTATATATGTGCACTGGGTCACTTAAATATATTAACGATGGTAACTTTAACTTGATTATGTGGGTAACTCCCTTTGTATTGGATTCAAATGTTCTGGTTGATAACTTTTTATAAATATGCATGGATAACTGTTGGGTTAAGTGGTGGATAACTTGTACATATATGCATGAGTAATTGTAGTGTTAACGAGTGGATAACTTTTTATAAATATGCATGGATAACTGTTGGGTTAAGTGGTGGATAACTTGTACATATATGCATGGGTAACTGTAGTGTTAACTGGTGGATAACTGGAGTTTCTACCCTCAATGTGTTGTATGCTGCTATCTATTTTACATCCTCATAGGCTGGTAACTTTAATGTATATGTGATGGTAACTTAGTGTACATGGGTTGGTAACTTATGTGTATACAGGCTGGTAACTATATTTTTATTATATGTGCATTTTTTTCTTTTGTAGTATGTGTTATGTTAGTTTACACCCAATTGTTAGTTTACACCCAATGGAGTTAACATCATGTTTCTCTATGTGTTTTAAACTTCATGCTAGTTGTACAATTGTTGTCCTATGTTTAGTTGCCATGCTATACGGGTTAACATGTTTCTTGTAGCCATATGTAGAATATTAAATTATATGATAGTAACAATCTTGTTTTTTCTAGTTTGGTCCCTTTTTCTTCTTCTCTCTATTTTTTTGGGACATACTCTATGCAGCAGTTAACTTATTGAACTTACCGAATATGGGTGGCAATAAGAATGAGGGTGCTGGTGGATCTAGTTAACTATTCAGATCATGACAAACCTAAAGATCATCACTGTCACGGTTGGTTGAGGTAGGGGGTTTGTGGCGGTGGGGCTGTTTGGGTTGCGATCTATCCAGATGGAGGTTCTCCTTATGTAGTGGTATCCGTAGTTTAATTTAGGTTATAGTTTATGGGAACTTTCATTTTGTGTTATGTTTCATGGAACATTTTGTGTTGTAAATTAAATGACGTTGTGCTCGTGTGATGTAATTAAACTACCCTTGTTATCTAATATCTGTTCATATACTTCATTTTTAATTTTTTATGTGGTGATAAACATGTGGTACTTATTTTCCACACGGGGGCCGCCATTTTTATCATTTTTTATTCGGACATTTCCTTTTGTACTTTCCTTATTCTTTTTGTAGTGGACAAACAAACAGTTGATTGTAAGGGCAAAATGCCGATAAATAATGAAAATGTAGTTATTTCTCTTGATGACCATATGGTTGAAAAGATTGGTGCTCAAGTCGTCTGAAACTTTACCCAAGATACAAAGCGATCCAGTCAGACTAGTTGTTCTGTGATAGGTATTCAAAAAAAATGTTTTATCCTCCTTTCTATTTGAATGGATAATTCTTGTGCTTCAATCTTTTTTGGTTGTTTTTTGTTATTGCAGTTGTCCCTGATTATTCAACTCCTGGTATTAGTATTGTTGTTCATATTCTTGTTGCTAGCAGTGTTACACCTACGACGCGGCTGCGCATTGTGGGACTTATTCACCCTTCTAAGTATCTTCTCTCTCTGTTCTCGTATACTATCACAATTGTATAGGAAGATGCATTGTACAAGAAGGTCATCATACACACAAAGAAAGAGAATAAGTCAAAGATTAAAGAGTATGTCCATGTTCTATTTTTATAACTTGCGGTCCTTCATTGTTTTCTATTGGTAACTTTTATTCTTTCTCATTGGTCACTTGAACCTTTTCTTGTGGATAACTTGTAGTTTTCATAATGGATAACTTGCATTATTTTGGTTTTTGGTTGGTAAGTTGTATTACTGCTGGTGGGTCACTTGTACTTTTTCTTTGTGGATAACTTGTAGTTTTCACAGTGAATAACTTGCATTTTTGGTTTCTGGTTGGTAAGTTTTATTACTGCTAGTGGGTCATTTGTACTGTTTCTTGTAGATAACTTGAATTCTTTTGTTTCTGGTTGGTAAGTTGTATTACTGTTGGTGTGTCACTTGTACTGTTTCTTGTGGATAGCTTGTAGTTTTCATAGTGGATAACTTGCATTCTATTTTTTACATATGTTTTATGTTTTTGTAGCACACCAATTTGTAGCATTGACCCAATGTGGGTGACAATTAGTGATTTTGCTAGAAGTGTGATGTCATACCACTACAAGAAAAGTTTCCTTCTGCAACGAATTGGCCCGACGGTCGTCGTAGAAGGCGCGTCTTCCGTGATAAAATTCTCGGCTCGACCGTGGCCGATGGAAAACTTTTTTTTTCCGGTTTCACGGCCCTCTACTATGACGGATCTGCTAAAAACATGGAGGAAGCTCGGCTGGCACGTGGCAGAAGCAAGATTTTCGTTTCCTCGTGCAATGTTGACTGCCGAAGTCTTTTGAGGCGTGTGGGTCCCAGACGTCAGTGTCTCTAGCGGACCATACTTTTCGGTCGCGCTTCCGTGATTTGAACTCAATAACGTTGCTCGAGGCGTCTTCTGTTTAGTCAGGCTCCTAGGTCCCACATGTCAGCCTCTCATTAGAAGGATCTTGTGTATGATGGAATTTTTTTCCTTCGCTCGCGCTACCCTGTTCCGAAGTTGATAGCGCTGCTCGATGCATCTACCGTCTAATCAACCTCCTGAGACCCACATGTCATCCTCTCATTAGAAGAAACGTGTGTATGATGGAATTTTTTCCTTCGCTGGCGCTACCACGTTCCGAGTTGATAGCGCTGCTCGGCGCATCTACCGTTTAACCAACCTCCTGAGCCCCACATGTCATCCTCTCATTAGAAGAAACGTGTGTATGATGGATTTTTTCCTTCGCTCGCGCTACCCTGTTCTGAACTTGATAGCGATGTTCGATGCATCTACCATTTAATCATGATGTTGGGCCCCACATGTCATCCTCTCATTAGAAGAAACATGTGTATGATGGAATTTTTTCCTTTGCTGGCGCTACCCCATTCCGAGTTGATAGCGCTGCTCGACGCATATACCGTTTAACGAACCTCCTGATCCCCACATGTCATCCTGTCATTAGAAGAAACATGTGTATGATGGATTTTTTTTCCTTGGCTCGCGCTACCCTGTTCCGAACTTGATAGCGTTGTTCGATGCATCTACCATTTAATCACGATGCTGGGCCCCACATGTCATCCTATCATTAAAAGAATCATGTGTATGATGGATTTTTTACCCTCTGTAGCGTCTTCGTGTTCCGAACTTGATAGCTTTGCTCGCTGCATCAACCGTTTATTCAGGCTGGTGGGTCCCTTATGTTAGCCTCACATTAGAATAATTGTGGGTATGATGGAATTTTTTTCTTCTCTAGTGCTACCCTATTTCGAACTAGATAGAGTTGATCGACGAATCTGCCGTTTGCTCACGCTGCTGGGTCCCTCATTTCAGCCTCTCATTAAAAGAAACGTGTACATGCTGAACTTTTTTATCGCTCGTGCCTCCCTGTTTCGAACTGGCTACGCTGCTCGATGCAGCATCTGTATAAGGTCGCGCTGCTAGGTCCCACATATCAGCCTCTCTGTAAATGAAATGTGCGTATGATGGTCTTTTTTTGGCCATGTCCGCTGTTTTGACCTTGGCAACTTGCTGGGTCCCAGATGTCAACCACCTCTATGCAGGAAACATGCCTATGCTAGGTCCCAGCTAACAACCTCTATTTGAAAGAAACATGTGTATGTTGGACTATTTTTTCGGGTCCCAGATGTTAGCCTCAGAGTACAAAAATGCTCATAAAGGCCAAATTAAAAAGATTCTGGGCTAAACTCGGGGCGTATGCCCTATTCGTCATGGCTTATATTCCATGGGCTCACGCCTAAGTTGAATGGGCTATGGTCGGTGGCCACAAGACCACGGAAAGGCCGAATTAGAAGGTATTCGGCTATGCTTGGGGCTGATAGGCTAATTTCATGGGCTATGCTTGGGCCTGCTGGGTCCGACATGTCAGCTTCTCTGTAAGTGCAATGTGTGTATGATGGACTTATTTTTCGGCCGCGTCCGCTGTTTTCATCGTGGCAACCGTGTATGGTCTTACTGCTGGGGCCCTTATGTCAGCCTCTCTGGCATGTTCTGGCTTGTGGGTCCCCGATGCAGCCTTGTATGTTTTGTCTGGTGGGTCCCCGATGCGAGCCTCTCTGTACAAGTATTTAAACTTTTGTTTCGAACCCACCCTCAAAACAAACTCCAGGGACGCTGCATGCTGGTGGGTTCGTGATGTCAGCCTCTCCGTAATGCGATATTGCTAGAAGAAAAAATGTAAATCCAAGATACGATTCGAACAAAAGACCTTCAAATCAAATAAATGTAAACTAAGTGTGTTGCCACTACAACAAAGATATTTATAGAATAAATATCATTAAACTTTTATTAGTACTACAATTTATGTATTAGTCTTCTTAAAAATATTTTGGGTGTCTATGTTTATCCCTTTTAAAATATAAAAGGGCAGCGCTTCTGGCATCTCAATTTATAAAATTCCACATAATGGAGTATTTTCTTAAAAACATGGGTAGGCAGAGTTTTTATTTTATTTTGAGAGGTGGGGGGCAATGCCCAAAAGGCCAAATTAAAAAGAGTTTGGATATTCTACATAGGTTGCTTTACGTGGGTTATACTCCATAGGGCAGGCTCCATGGGCTTCATTCTCAAATTTTAGTGGGCTGTGCTCAGCAGTCTCCTGACCCCTAAAATGCCGAATTAATATGTCCTCGGCTATGCACCATGGGCTCATTTCTCAAATTTCACTGGGTTATGGTCAGCAGTCCCCTGACCCAAAAAAGACCGAATAAAAATGTTATGGGCTAAAGAGGTGCCAAATGAGCTACGAAGTACTAGATGTCTTCTCCTGGTTAATAAAAATTGCATTGTGATGTGCTCGGCCGGATTCGAAACAAAGACCTCAGAGAGGGAGGGGAAAAGCGATAATTCTTTTTGGCAGTTATTCATGTCAAAATTCAGCAGTACAGAATAAGGTAGAAAAATTATCAATACATTCAAAGTTCATATTTAGGAGCACTTGACCAATTTAGCAGCATTTCAAAAGTGACCAATTCAGCAATACAGACAATGAAATACAAATAGCAGTACAGAGAGAACCAAATTTTGTTTCAGCTCTAAAAACCTTGTCGCGCGATCAGTTTGTCGTTTTCACCAATAACACTCGACCATTGGAGCAAGCAAAACTGACGATCAAGTCTGCTTTGAGTACCTTCTTCTCACATCAATGCCTGTGTGACCCCCATATGCAACCCAAAATGCCCAAGTCTCATCTAGATTGTGACACGGCCATGTACAAGGGAGACGAGCACTCGCCCGTTTCACATTCAGCAGCACATGACAAATTCAGCAGCAATTTAAAGTGACCGATTCAACGGTGACAGAAAATGACCAAAAGAATTGACAGATTCAGCAATACCGACATTGAAATTCAATGGATGTACAATAATGTGGCAAAGCCAAGTTTCAAAAGGAAAGCGTGACCATGCATTTTCTCCACTCAATCTGAATAAGTCCAAGTACATAGGTATTACTACAAAATAGATTAGCAGTAGCTGAACTCCATACAAAATACTTAGTAGAAGTGTAGAACTACAAGCTTACACAAAGTTAGGAACCACTACATGTCCCATCATACGTACACGAAGAACGAGAATGCTTCAAAGATGTCAGTGCTTGGCTGGCGCGCCTTGATTTCTGCTCGACGCTCTCGTTTCATTGTCGCCTGTCGGCCTCTAGGTCAGCAACATACATGTAAAATTCATACGACAAACCAGGAAGTTTGGGATCCTTAATTTCGGCAATTCCAATTACGAAGGGAATCTACCACCAACATAAACTAGCTAATTAGTACAACATTACATACACTCACAGTAGGATCATCACAAGAGGATTAAGATGTGATATCTCACCGGTGAATCTTGTCCGACGACAGGTTCAGTAGTATGCTAGTAAAGACGTGGCTTGGACAGAAAAGACATGAGCACTTCCTGCGCGGCGTTGGCCGGCGACGGCCTAATCGTTGTCTCGGGTGACCTCTTTACTACAACCTGATTGAAACTAGCGAACAAGACCAATGACCAAAACCTCACCTCATGCCGCAGGGATTTGCACGCAGCTAACCTGACCGGACTGACGGACAGGAGAAAGTCCATGCTATGCCCATTAATTTGGGCGACGAACAGCTTGCCCTCCTTCCCGATGTCGATGACCTCAGCTCTGAGCGAGCCCGATGCACGAACCGGCATAGACGGGTCCCATTTTGGGGGCTGTATCTGGGCACTGTTATCGAGTGGGCAGATATGAGGTGCTCAACGAACACTTTCTTGACGCCGGTGAACTCGCATCCTGGCTCCGTGCAGACACACCGGCAGTAGTTGCACGCGATCTTGTGGTCGTAGACGTCCTTGTAGGAGACCAAAGTCCAGCAAATGTCGTTGGGGCATCTACTACCTTTTCCGCCAGCGACTTGGCGGTACAGCTCCTTGGAGCATGCGGCCAGCCAGACGGCGCTGGTAGTGTCCAGACGCTTAGCTATTTTGTTGAAGACGTTGTCCCCGACATTCGTCCAGATGTTGTTTAGCCGGTTGTGCCTCGAATCGACAACCATCATGTCCGAATGATTGGGGGCAAGGGCGGATCTATGTATGACTATTGGGCTTATTTGGAGTAGAGGGGTGGCATCCTGTAAGGATAGATGTAGCGGGTGAGATGGCGAGAAAAATGTGTGAAGTGCGCACTAGAGAAGATCCAAATGCGGCCTCTTGGAGTTGGGAATGGCTCTTAAGGAGGGGTTTTTGTCGTTCTCCTACGGCTGTCTTCTGTCGGGCGTACTGCATCGAGCACGCCGACCAGAGTTATGGAGTAGGGAGTACTATAGGTACTCTAGACTAGCACACTGCTGATGTCTACGCACTTCTATTCTTGTAGACAGTTGTTGGGCCTCCAAGTGCAGAGATTTGTAGAACATCAGCAAATTTTCCCTTAAGTGGATTACCCAAGGTTTATCGAACTCAGGGAGGAAGTGGTCAAAGATATCCCCTCTCAAGCAACCCTGCAATCAAGATACAAGAAGTCTCTTGTGTCCCCAACACACCCAATACACTTGTCACGTGTATAGGTGCACTAGTTTGGCGAAGAGATAGTAAAATACAAGTGGTATGGATACAAGACAATGGTGCCAGAAAATAGCTTGATGGCGTGGAAGAGACTAAAGACAAACTGAAATAAAGATGGAAGCAAGCAAACATGTAACAGATCTAGTTGCAAACGATGTTTCAATGTTTAGAAACAAGGCCTAGGGATCATACTTTCACTAGTGAACACTCTCATATAAATATCTTCTCTTCATGATACTACTTTGAACTACTCTCCGGGTGGAAACTCTAATCCATGGTAGGGCTATAACAACACACCTAAAGTAAGTCTTTCCCATCTAGATAACCCCATACTGTCACCTTGAGCACTAGATGGTTCCAACAAACACCACAATTTCATAAAGACATCCAACTCCAAATATAACTCATAACAAGTATTTGTAATCTCTAGCCTAAGTGCCACCATGGTGTGCATGCTGTCACTTTCACACACATGGGGAGAGCAGAGATCTATTAAAGCACTTGAGTAGCAAGGTAGATCTACTTGATTACAAAGCTCATGATCACAATATGATCATGCATAGAGAGAGAGATGAACACATAGCTACCGGTAGAATCCTTAGCCTCGAGAGAGAACTACTCCCTCATCATCATGGGAATCAGCAACGGCGATGGAGATGGCGGTGGAGATCGATGGAGACGGCTCCGGGGGCACTTTCTCGTCCCGGAAGGGTGCCGGAAGAGAGACTTTCTGTTCCCCAAATCTCCCCTTCGGTGGCGGCGGTGCTGCGGAACTTTTCGTGGCTGGAAGCTGTTCTATTTAGGGTTTTCGTCTCGGGGGCTTCTATAGGCGAAGGGGCAAGGTCGGTGGCCGGTTAGGGGGTCCACACCATGCCCTAGTGCGGCCTAGGGCTGCCCGCGCCAAGGGGTGGTGTGGCCACCCTGTGGCCCCTCTCCGTCTCATCTTCTGGCTCCATGAGTCTTCCGGTAAAATATCGAATTTGGCTTTTGTCCGGTCCAATTCCGAGAATATTGATTTTCTGATTTTCCTGGAACCAAAAACAGCGTAAAAACAGTAAATCGCACTGTGGCATCTTGTTAATAGGTTAGTCCCAGAAAGTGTATAAAAATACTCCATAGTGTGGACAAAACATAAGAAAGTAGATAAAAACCAAGCATGGAACATCAAAAATTATAGATACGTTAGCAACATATCACCTGCCATGGAGTGTTCTCTCATCACATCTTAGTTATTAGAACTGAGAGATGACTTATTTACTGCTTCCATTTTTATACTACTCCCTCAAGGTCGTATTCTAATGGCCTCAACTTTGTCTAGATTCACATCAGTTAGGCAGAGTAGTTGTAAGTTGATTCACTTACGTTTTTTGGTACTTCATAGTACGTACCAAAATACCAAGATGTTGAACCTCATATGAACTTTCTAGAAAGGTACCCCTTTGCAAAGATTGGCAAGCCTGCTAAAATTGCTGAAACTTCTAGAAAGGCAAGAACCCATGGCTTAAATTGCATCATGCTTGGTGAAATAACGATAGGTTCCCAGTTTATATTCAGCAGCATTTCAAAGTGACCGATTCAGCAATACAGACTCTGAAATTCAATAGCAGGACAGCGAGAATCAATTCTTGTTTCAGCACTAAAAACCTTGGTGCGAGATCAGTCGCTTTTCTCCAAACACACTCGATCATCGGAGCAAGCAAAACTGACCATCAAGCCTGCTTTTCTGTGCATACTTTCTACTCACATGAATTACTGTGTGACCCACATATGCAAACCAAAATGCCCCAAGCCTCATGTAGATTGTGACAAGGCCATGTTTCAAAAGAACAGTAAGACCATCTACTGCCCTTGATCTAAAAAAGTATCAGTACGTCAGTATTAGTTCTACAAGATACTTTAATACTGTAATAAAAACGACAGAACATTTGACAGATTCACTACCATTTGAAAGATTTAGCAGCACTAAATAAAACAGAAAAATATCAATAGATTCCAAACACATAATCAGCGGCACTTGACAGATTCAAGAGCATTTCAACTGAACGATTTAGCAGTACAGATAATGACCAAAAGTATTGACAGATTTAACAATGTAGACACTAAAATCCAATAGATGTAGCAAGGCCATAATTCAAAAGGACAGAGAGAACATATTCTGGCCATGTTCCAAAAGAAGAGCAAGACCATCTACTGGTCTTGATCTATACAGGTACCAATACATCACTATTAGTTCTAAAAGATACTTTAGTAATAGCAACAACAGAACGTTCAACAGATTCAATGGCACTTGAAAGATTTAGCAGTACTGAATAAGACAAAAAATATCATCAGATTCCCAGTTCATAATAAGCAGGACTTGACAGATTTAGCACCATTTCAAAGTGACCGATTTAGCAGTACAGATAATGACCAAAGGAATTAACAGATTTAGCAATGCAGACATTGAAATGCACACAAGTAGGATTTAACAATTCTCACTTATCCCGCTTATTCCACTTAGTTTAGAGTTAGTTTATAAGTCTCCCATATATCCCACCTCGGCATCTACGGTAATAATCTTGCCGATACGAAGCATGTATTCCATGGTGAACTCCAATGGTCGATTCCGACGATGAGTGATCAGATTAGACCGACAAACCGACAAAGAGCAAGTGGCTTTAGAATTCGCATAGAATACCTTCTCACATAGGCCATTTGGATGTGCAGAGCTCAACTTCACCATGAACTACGGCGACACACGCACCGCCGGCCTGATGCACACGACAGATATCAAGATGACATCATCGCGCCTGTCGAATAGCACGCAGAACACCGTGTCATCGAACCCGGTTAGCCGGATATCTACATTTTGTGTGCCTGGTGCCGGCACCGGCTTAGAGATGTACCTGCCTTTCCTACCATAGTGTAAAATGCGCAACCTCATGGCGTGGGCTTCTCTGAGGTGGGAGTGGAGCACAAACAGAATTGCGGTGAACTTGCAGCCAGGCACCATGCAGTTCCATTGGACTGCATCAGCGAGCATTGAACATGAAGACATATTTGGCTGGACAGCCCATACCAATTGGGTCTGTCACCAACATAAAGAAATTAATTAGTACGACATTACATATATTCATATTAGGAACATCACAATAAGATTTATATGTGTTAACTCACTCTTGGTTGATATTCTTGTAATCCAGGGGGAATTCCGACAACATCTTGAGAAGCTTGCAGGTAACGCCTCGGTTTCGACAGGTACGACATGAGCTCTTTCAGCGCGACTTTAGCCAACGAAGGCCTGGTCGTCTGCTCAGATGTCGCTGCCATTTCGACCGAATGGAGCTTATTCCATGATGGCAGCGACCATAACATCACCTTGTACCGCGGCGACTCGCACGCCGCTGACCTGACATACCTGACAAATAGGAAGATGTCCGTGGTGTACCCTCTAGTTAGGGCGACAAACTCCGTGCCCTCTTTCCTGATACCGATGATCTCTGGTGCGTGCACCCGGTTAGTCAGGTACTAGTACTTGTTGGAGTAGGTCACTTGGGGAAAATAGTACATCTTGTGGGTAAGTTTCAAGTGGTCAAAGAGCTCATGCAAAGTTAATGGCCGATTGACGAACTCGCATCCTCACTCCATGCAGGCTGCGCACCGGGCGTAGCAACACTGGATCTTGTTCTCGTAGATGTCATTGTAGGAAACCAATGAACAACAGCGGTTGTTAGGGCACCTGCTACCTTTTCCACCGGTGACCTGGTGGTACAGCTCCTTGGAGCATGCGACCAGTCTAATGGCGCTGATAGTGTCCAGACGCGTAGTGATTTCGTTGAAGACGTCGTCACCAACCTTGCTCCAGCCGCAGTGCCATGGGTTGCACCTCGAATCCGCCATCCCGCCCGGACGAATTGGGGGCGAGGGTGGATCTATGTAGAGTTGTTGGTGGTTTTTGGAGGAGGGGGCTGGTGGCCTGGAGGGAGTGATGCAGCGTGCAAGATGGGGAGTAAAATGTTTGAAGCACACGCCTGAGATGCGGCCAGGCGGCGTCGGCGAGTGAGGATAAACTAAACGGGGATGGGGAAGATAGGATGGCTCTTTGAAAGAGGTTTTTCTTTTCTTCTGTTGTAAGAAGCGGCTGCATCAAGGACACCAGCTAAGCGTGAATGCGTGTAAAACGCGCCCCTGTGCAATAAATTAAACATGTCACTTCCTAGTGCAGTACTTTCTCGTCACGTCAGCTTCTATTTTCATACTAGTATTAGGGCATCACCTATGGTGGTAGAATTTGTCTATAAGCAGGGAGGTTTTAAGAAAAAGCTTTCGATGTACTACTGAATTCCTGGTTACCCTAAAATGTATTTGGAAAATTTTAAGAGCAATCTATCTATCGTGCTTACTTGTAGTTAAAATTTGACGCGGTCAGTGGGAGTACGGTTTACATCGAAGACCTCAAAAAAGAGAAAATTACATAGAGGTCCATGAACTTAGCACAAAGGGCCCTAAAGTTAAGCAAGGAAAAGCACTCGGTTCCTTCCCGAGCGAGAAACTGAGCCATACCCTTCATACTACTGTATTTGCTGCACACAAACACACAAAACGCTCCTCACACTTTTGAACCAGCGTGCTGGGGGTGTGCTTGGTGCTTCCTCTTCACAGGGTGTGAACTGGAACAACAATGCAGGTCGGCGCAAGCGCCACGGTATTTAGAGATCAAGGCCGGGGTGTGTGTGGATGGTGATGGGGCAGGAAAGGAGAGAGAAAACACAATTTGTTTTGCGTGCATATATATAGTAAAGGTCCCTAAATTTTGATAATAGGTTCAACTTCTTGCTAAGATTCTACATCTTGACAACTTAACAAAATTATATTAGGTCAAACATGAGATAGAAGTAAGCGTGTGATAAATAACTCTTGGATTAGTTGTCTTGTCGAAGGTAGATGGGTGCATCTTCTTTTAGTAAACGATGTTCTAGGTGTGAGTTTCCAACTATCAGGAAAGAACATTCTCAATTTTCCCATGTTTTGTGAATTTTAAAACTTCCTAGCTAACTCTGCTGACTTGAATGAGACTCTATGCAAATTTATCGAAATTAGGTCAAATTTGAACTACAAGTAAATTATAGATTTCTTTGGAAGTTTTACGAAAAAGCTTTCGGTGGTTTTCGATGTACTGAATTCCTGGTTAGAGCTTCAAAAGTTTGTTGGGACATTTTAAGAGGAATCTATCTATCGCGCTTACTAGTAGTTAAAATTTGATATGGACAGTGGGAGAAAGTACGATTTGCATCGAAGACCTAAAAAATTTTACATAGAGGTCCATAAATTTAGCATAAAGGGCTCTAAAGTTAAGCAAGGAAAAGCAGTCTTGTCCTTCTCGAGAGAGCAACTTAGCCATATACCCTTCGTACTAGTATACTTACTTCACACACACACAAAAACGCTCCTCACACTTTCAAACGAGCGTGTTGGGGTGTGCTTGGTGCTTCCTCTTCGCAGGGTGTGAAATGTAACGACAAGGCAGGTCAACGCACGTGGGCAGCACCATGTTGTGGACGATGGAGAGGTCAGCCAGTCGAGGTGTGTGTGGATGGTGATGAGGCAGTGTGAAGGAGAGAGAAAACACAACTTGTTTTTCGTGCATATCTTATCTTATCTTACCACTATATAGTGTATGAATAACTTTGAATGTTGACCATTGGATCAAGACTCGCGAATCCCAGCGTTTCTAGCTGTTGGATCTTCTTTTCCATTCTAGCTTCTAGAAGAATCTATTGATAGTCTTCGACATAATGAATGCTATGCACAAACCTCAAAACACACTTCTTCATCATACTAGAAGCTTCTCCCTTGTTTCTCTAGACCATGTTATCAAAAATTTCATGTGTTAGGTAGCTAAATAATCTTTGATTTCTACATGATGATACAAAGTACAAGGACCAAATATACACCCATACTTTATAGATGTTGATCAAATTTATATTTTTTGTGCTTTACCAATTATAATTGTATATAGTGATGATGATATGTCATACGTCTACTATCCGAGTCTCACATGCAACTTACTAGTAGCTAATAATTGTTGACTTCTACATGATCTTACCACTATATAGTGTACAAACAACTTTGAATATTGACCATTGGATCAAGACTCGCAATCCAACATTTCCGGCCATTGGATCTTCTTTTCCATTCTAGCACCTTGAAGATTCTATTGATAGTCTTCATTACAAACCACTATATAGTGTACGAATAACTTTGAATGTTGACCTTTGGATCAAGACTCGCGAATCCCAGCTTTTCGAGCCATTCGATCTTCTTTTACATCCTATCATCTAGAAGATTTTATTGATAGTCTTGGGCATAATGAATGCTATGCACAACCTCAAAACACACTTCTCCATCATACTAGAATCTTCTCCCTTATTTCTCTAGACCATGCTATAAAAAAATTCATGTGTTAGGTAGCTAATAATCTTTTACTTCTACATGATGATACAAAGTACAAGGACCAAATATATACACCCATACTTTATAGATGTTGATCAAATTTATATTTTTTGTGCTTTACCAATTATAATTGTATATAGATATGTCATACATCTACTATCTGAGTATCACGTGCAAGGCACGTGTAACTTACTAGTATATAATAAAGGTCCTGGAATTTTGACAAGAGGTTCAACTTCTTGCTAAGACTCTACATATTGACAACTTACTGAAATTAGGTCAAACTTTAGCTACAAGTAAACGTGATAGACAACTCTTGGAATAATTGTCTTTTCGAAGGTAGATGGTGGGTGCATCTTCTTTTAGTAAATGATGTCGTTGGTGTGAGCTTCCATCTATCAGGAAAGAACATTCTTGATTTTCTCATGTTTTGTGAATTTTAAAAATTCCTAGCTAACTCTGTCAACTTGAATGAGACTATGTGCCAATTTATCGAAATTAGGTCAAGTTTGAACTATAAGTAAATTGAGGTTGCTTTGGAAATTTTTCAAAAAAACTTTTTGGTGGTTTTCGATGTACTAAATTCCTTGTTAGCTTCAAAAGTTTTTTGGAAAATTTTAACAGGAAACTATCTATCATGCTTACTTGTAGTTAAAATTTGACACGATCGGTGGGAGTATGGTTTAGATCGAAGACCTCAAAAAATAGAAAATTACATGTAGAGGTCCATAAATTTAGCACAAAGGGCCCTAAAGTTAAGCAAGGAAAAGCAGGTGGGTCCTTCTCGAGCGAGAAACTGAGCCATACCCTTCATACTACTATACTCGCTTCACACAAAAAATGCTCCTCACACTTTTGAACCAACGTGACAGGGGATGTTCTTGGTGCTTCCTCTGTGTAGGGTGTGAAATGGAATGACAAGGTAGGTAGACGCACGTGGGCAGCGCCACATTGTGGACGAGGGAGAGATTAGCCAGCACGGGTGTGCGTGGATGGTGATGAGGTAGTGAAGAAGGAGAGAGAAAACATAATTTGTTTTGTGTGCATATATATAGTAAATAAAAGGTCCTGAAATTTTGACAACATGTTCAACTTCTTGCTAAGAAATTGCATCTTGACAACTTAACAAAATTAGGTCAAATTTAAGCTACAAGTTAGTGTGATAGATTGCTCTTGGATTAATTGTTTTTTTGAAGGTAGATGGATGCATCTTCTTTTAGTAAACGATGTCGTTGGTGTCAGTTTGCCAACTTTCAGGAAAGAATATTCTTGATATTCCCATGTTTTGCAAATTTTAAAACTTCCTAGCCAACTCTGCTACACAAGTAAGGGAGGCAGCGCGAGACTTTCAAAAAAAGCAGCGCAAGATCAGCGCAGAAGAGGACTTAAAGGCGGTGCGATGTTAGAGCAAAGCTATGATGGGCTGCTGACATGAGGTACATGGTACACTCCAATAGTAGTAGATGTATGGACCTACTACTAGTAGGAGTATATGCACGCAAAACAAGTTGTGTTTTCTCTCTCCTTCGCTGGCTCTCACCATCCATCCTCCATCGATTTCTTCTCTGCAGCCGCGGGTGCACAATCTGGGTTGTCTCTTCCTCGTCCACAACAAGTTCAACTTCTTGCTAAGATTTTGCATCTTGACAGTTTATCAAAATTAGGTCAAACTTGAGCTACAAGTAAGCGTGATAGATTGCTCTTAAATTAATTGTCTTTTTGAAGGTATATGGGTGTATCTCTTCTTGTAAAAGTAGTGTAGTCGGTGTGAGTGTCCAACTACCAGGAAAGAACATTCTCAATTGATGATGACTGGTTCGGCCTCTAGCTAAGATTTTGCATCTTCCTTAAATAAAAAAAGATTTTGCATTTTGAAAATTTTGAACCCCTTTTGAAAACGATCACATGAAATAGGGAGAGAGGGGAAATGATATTTCTATTCTCTATGGGCAACCCACAAGCTTGAGGTGCACCTTAGGCTTAAAGATAACTTTATTTTTTCCACTATGTATAAGGTGAACCTTAGCGGATGCCATATAGTAGGCCAATTTTTTTTAACGGGTAGTAGGCCATATTAAGGTGTGCTTTCTTACAGCTTTCTTACACAATGCGGGAGTAGTATGTATATTTTTTTGCTTAGAAGTATGGTCACCTCTGTCCACGTGCTGTACATGCTGAGAGAAAATATCTACATCTACAATATTGAATGGACATATTAAGAAAATATACTTTATGGTGAATCTATTGATATTAATTTAGTACTCTAAATTTATATATTTTTGTGTATAATCATGGTCAAGCTTAAAAAATATTGACTTTTGACTAATCCTTAGGTGACTAATATTTTGGCGGAGGGAGTACTATTCAACACGAATCTATTTGCTCTGAACCATTAGATCTAATAGCCCAATGGTCATGATTAGTGCTATGGATCCAATTCAAAATTGCTCCACTATAGTGGTATAAGTAGAGAGAATACAGTCTACTGTGCTATGAAATTTTGGGGGTGGTGATATGATGGTTCTAGAACATGCATGGTGGATTTTGCTCTAGGTACTATTAAACACGAATCTAGCTTCTCTGGACCATTGGATCCAACAACCCAACAGTCAGGATTGGTGCTATGGATCCAATTCAAAACTGCTCCACTATAGTAGTAGAGGTAGAGATATCTTATCTTATCTTACGACTACATAGTCTACGAATAACTTTGAATATTGACCGTTGGATCAAGACTCGTGAATCCCAACATTTCCAGCCGTTGGATCTTCTTTTCCATTCTAGCATCTAGAAGATTCTATTGATAGTCTTTAGCATAATGAATGCTATGCACAAACCTCAAAACACACTTCTCCATCATACTAGAATCTTCTCCCTCATAGCTAATAATCGTTGACTTCTACATGATCGTATCTTATCTTATCTTACCACTATATAGTGTACGAATAACTTTGAATGTTGACCATTGGATCAAGACTCGCGAATCCCAACATTTCTAGCTGTTGGATCTTCTTTTCCATTCTAGCATCTAGAAGATTCTATTGATAGTCTTGAACACAATGAATGCACTATGCATAAACCTCTCAAAACACACTTCTCCATCATACTAGAATCTTCTCCCTTATTTCTCTAGACCATGTTACCAAAAATTTCAAGTGTTAGGTAGCTAATAATATTTGACTTCTACACATGATGATACAAAGTACAAGGACCAAATATACACCCATACTTAAGAGATGTTGATCAAATTTATAATTTTTTGTGCTTTACCAATTATAATTTTATATAGTGATGATATGTCATACGTTTACTATCTGAGCCTTATGGTGTGCTTTTTTACAGAATGCGGGAGTAGTACGTATTTTTTTTACTTAGACATATGGTCACCTCTGTCCACGCGCTGTACATGCTGAGAGAATAAAAGGTTGGCAGGGGAAGAGGGCAGCAGCGAATAGAAATTGAAGGCGGTTCCATGTCAGAGCAAAGTTATGATGGGTTTCTAACATGAGGTACTCCTGTGGTCTTACAGTGTACTACACTATGCTAGTACTAGTAAATTTCAGGACCTATGCACGCAAAACAAATTGTGTGTTTTCTCTCTCCTTCGCTGCCTCTCACCTACCCTTTCCCCTCGCGCACCGGCCCGGCTGATCTCTCCCTCATCCACAGCGTGGTGCTGCACACGTGTTTCTTGGTACGGCAGCTTTGTGTCTCTGGCGTGTTCGACAGCCGCTTTGGTGTGGAGTAGGGACTAGGAGTACATAGGAAGGAAACCACTTTGGTCCTTGGCGACAAAAAAATTCAAACTTTTCCGGTTTTCAAAATTTTCACTTGCTTCCCAAACATCAGGATGGAAGGTTATCCAAAAGATCGGCCATTCGTAGTAGGACTTCTTATCTTATCTTTATCTTGTCTTATCTCTTACAATACCATACCATACCACTGTATAGTGTACGGATAACTTCGAACATTGACCGTTGGATCAAGATCGGCAAATCCAAACATTACTAACCGTTGGATCTTCTTTTCCATTCTTAGCATCTACAAAGATTCTACTGATAGTCTTTAGCATGATGAACGCTAGTATGCGCAAACTTCAAAACACACACTTCATTGCTCAGTTTCAGGGTCCTTGTGCTAAATGCATGGACTTGGGTGCAATTTTCATTTTTATGAGGTCCTTGATGTAACTTGTACTTCCACCGACCGTGTTAACTCTCAAGCACCTCGCTCCTACGAGACCTACCACGGTTAAAAGAAAATGCAACCACCCCAATTATCAAACAAACTGGACCACAATTTCTTATACGTAATACCCAAGTTTTAAGTACTAGGATTTTTCAAGCTTCCTAGCTAACTTTGCACACTTCAGTGACTTCTTGTTGATTAACAAATTAGGTTAAACTTGAGCTACAAGTAAGCGCAATAGATTGCTCTTGAATTAAATGTTTTTTCGGAGGTAGATGGGTGCATCTTCTTGTAGTAAACAATGTCATCAATGTGAGTTTCCAACTATCAGGAAATAAAATTCTCAGTTTTTCGAGTGATGACGAGATGGTTCTTTTTTGTAAAGAAAGCTCGGAGCAGAATATGGATCTCAATGCCATAAGCCAAGCTTCTAGACATATTAAGTGGACCAACGTGTTTTACTTATGATTCCCATATGTTTTTTGAGTTTTCAAACTCCCTAGCTAATTAACTCCGCCCACATGAATGACTACATGTCGATTTATCAAAATTAGGTCAAACTTGAACTATAACTAAATTGTAGGCTTCTCTAAAAATTTACGAAAAAGCTTTTGGAGGTACCGTACTAATCGGGAGGGGTGTCACAATCAATATATGAGAAAAAACCGAGAGTTTTGACAACAGGTTTGACTTCCTGCTAAGATTTTGCATCACATGACACTATTTAACGAAATTGGGTCAAACTTGAGCTACAAGTAAGCGCGATAGATTGCTGTTGAAATATATAACTTTTCTTGTAGTAAATAGTGCCATCGGTATGGTGTGATTTTCGAACTATATCAGGAAAGAAGATTCAATTATTCTCTATTTTTCGAGTGATGACGAGCGAGGTTGTTCTTTTCTGTAAAGAAATGTCCGAAGAATAATATTGGATTTGAATGCCAGAAGCCAAGTTTACCGACATATATAGTGGACCAACATGTTGTACCAACGATTCCCATGTTTTATTTATGAGTTTTCAAGCTTCCTAGCTAACTCTACCCATTTGACCAGATGACTTCATGTCGATTTATCGAAATTAGGTCAAATTTGAAATTACAAGTAAATTGTAGGTTGCTTTGAAACTTTTACGAAAAATCTTTTGGAGGTACCCATCGAGGGGTCACAATTAATATATCATAAAACACCGAGAGTTTGACGATATGTTCAACTTCTTGCTAGGATTTTGCATCTTGAAAATTTAACAAAATTGGGTCAAACTTGAGCTACAAGTAAGCGTGATAGATTGCTCTTCAATTAAATGTATTTTCAGAGGTAGATCAATGCACCTTGTTGTAGTAAATAATGACGTCAGTGTGAGTTTCTAACTATCAGGAAAGAACATTCAATTCTACATTTTCCGAGTGAAGACGAGTGAGGCTACTAGTTGTTCTTTTCCGTAAAGAGAAGTCCAAAGAATATTGGATGTGGATGCCACAAGCCAAGTTGACAGACCTATATATATATAGTGGATCGACAACATATTGTACTTATGATTCCCATGTTTTATGGGTTTTGAAGCTTCCTATAGCTAACCCCGCACATTTGAATAACTTTATGTCGATATCTTGGAATTAGGTAAAATTTGGAACTACAAGTAAATTATAGGTTTTGCTTTGATAGATTTACGAAAAAGCTTTTGGACGTACCCGTCAAGGGTTCAAAATTAATGTACCAGAAACTAGCGAGAGTTTCGACGATAGGTTCAACTTATTGCTAAGACTTTGCATATTGGTAATTTAACGAAATTAGGTCAAACTTGAGCTAGCTACAAGTAAACACCATAGATTGCTCTTGAATTAAATGTCTTTTCATAGGTAGATCATCGGTGCATATTATTGTAGTAAATAGTGTCGTTGGTGTGAGTTTCCAACTATCAAGAAAGAACATTCAATTCTACATTTTCTGAGTGAAGAATACGAGCAAGGTTGTTCTTTTTCCTAAAGAAAAGTCCGAAGAATATTGGATCTGAATGCCACAAGCCAAGTTTACATACATATATATTGGACCAACATGTTGTACCAACGTTTCCCATATTTTATGAGTTTTCAAACTTCCCAGCTAACTCTGCCCATTAGAATGACTTTATGTCGATTTATCGAAATTATGTCAAATTTGAAACTACAAGTACTAGTAAATTGCACGTGCCATGCATGTGAGACTCAGATAATATACATCTGGCATATCATCACTATATAAAATTATAATAGGCAAAGCAGAAAAAATATAATAGGTAAAATTTGAACTACTGCAAGTAAACCGTGTAGGTTACTTTGAAAGTTTTACGGAAAAGCTCTTAGAGTTACCCATCGGGGGCGTGCGCGGGGGGGGGGGATTAATATACTATCAGGAACCAAAAGAGAGTTCTGACGATAGGTTCATCTTCTTGCTAAGATTTTGCGTCTTGACAGTTTAATGAAATTAGGTCAAACTTGAGCTACAACTAAGTGCGATAGATTGCTCTTGAATTTAATTAAATTAGGTCAAACTTGAACTATATGTAATAAATTGTATGTTGCTTTGAAAGTTTTATGAAAAAGCTTTTGGAGGTACCCATCGAGCGGTTAATTAATATATCAGAAACCACAGAGAGTTTTGACAAGTGCTTCGACTTCTAGCTAAGATTTTGCATCATGAAAATTTTAAACACCTTTTGAAAATAATCACATGAAATAGGGAGAGAGGGGAAATGATATTTCTATTCTCTATGGGCAACCCACAAGCTTGAGGTGCACCTTAGGCTTAAAGATAACTTTATTTTTTCCACTATGTATAAGGTGAACCTTAGCGGATGCCACATAGTAGGCCTTTTTTTGAATGGGTAGTAGGCCATATTAAGGTGTGCTTTTTTACGCAATGCGGGAGTAGTATATTTCTTTGCTTAGACATATGGTCACCTCTATCCATGCCTCTACATGCTGAGAGAATAAAACGTTGGCAGGGGAAGAGGGCAGCAGCGAAGAGAAGTTGAAGGCGGTTCCATGCCAGAGAAAAGTTATGATGGGTTTCTGACATAAGGTACTCCTACGGCCTTACAGTGTACTACACTATGCTAGTACTAGTAAATTTCAGGACCTATGCACGCAAAACAAATTGTGTGTTTTCTCTATCCTTCGCTGCCTCTCACCATCCATCCTTCCTCTCTCCTACCCTTTTCCCTCACAAGACCGCCCTGATCTCTCCTCGTCTACAGGCAAGTGCCAAGACGTGTGCCTTGGTACGGCGGCTCTGTGTTTTTGGCGTGTTCGGCAGCCGCGTTGGTGTGAAGTAGGGACGAGGAGTACATAGGAAGTAAACCACTTTGGTCCTTGGCGGCAAAAAAATTCAAACTTTTCCAATTTTCAAAATTTTCACTTGCTTCCCAAACATCGGGAGGGAAGGTTAGCCAAAAGATCGTCCAAACAGCGGGAGGGAAGGCAATTTTGAACCCGTTTTGAACATTGATCACATTGAATAAACGAAAACAAAAAACAAAATCTTTACTCATGATGTCCTATCATGTCTTGTGCACCACGTGCCATGAAAACTATAATCATGGGATTAGATAAGTTTTGGAAAAATAGCCTCACAATATTGTCCTACCATGTGTATGGACACTATCGGGTATATTTCAACCCGAACGACCAAGGTTATCAAGGCCATATTGACATCATAGTTTACAATTTGATAGAGTTCCCATGATAGTTTGGTAGATGGGTGCATCTTGGCGTAGTAAGCATTGTTGCATGTGGGAGTTTTCAACAATTAAGAAAAAGAGAATTTCAATTTTCCCAGTGAGGACGGTGATATTTTTTTGTGAAGAAAGTCCAAATAGTATGGTTCAGAATGCCACAAGCCAATGGTTTCACACATACTATAGTTGATCATGCTTCATATCTAACTTTGGCTAAAAGTTTACATATTATGATGGGTCGTGACACGCGGTACTAGTACACATACTACAGTACAACATAGTAGATTTTCTCTCTCCTTCGCCCCCCTCTCACCATCCATCCACTATCCTCTCCATTTCTCCTTCCTTCCCATGTAAGCTTTCACGCAATGATTATACTTCTAGTCTGAGATGCAGCGGTGCAGAAAAAGATAAGGCCCACACCATACCACCATCAATCAAGTTCGATGCAGTGACGCAACTTTGGGAAGAGTATACGTATACTAGTAGTACTATAGCTAGATAAGTAGTATGTACTACTATAGACACTTATTTTTTAACAGAGGAAGTAAGAGACACTGAGTAATTCAGCATGATCTGCATGATTCTCTTCATTTTTTGGATAAAGCGGGGCGCCTCCTGAATTCTCTGGGTCGAGAAAAATCAAGAATCGTCAAGTCTGGTATAATCCTTTTTTTATGGGACGAGTCTGGTATAATCTATTTATGATATTTTGGGACATTTTTTAGGGTATTAACACAAGCACGACTATAAATAGACATTATAAATTGTAATAGTACGCACCCCTACTTTGACCCAAAACACCCAACCCACCGTTGCTTAGAACTCGATCTCTCTCTATTTCCTTCCAAAATGTCGTATGCCAACTCTCTCCAGAACACATCGATTGACCTGACAAATGGGAATGGCCCCGAAACTCCACCTGGAAGCCCAGACTCAGACGATGGGCCATGGCTGCCGCTGCTGTCTGACTCCTCTGATGAAGAAGATAGCCACCGGTAGCGCTTTTTCGAAGGGACGCCACCACCAATGCCGAGTGACTCCGATAAGACGGGAGATGAGACCGAGGAAGAGGAGGAGTCTGAGGTCGACCTTGAGAAGGAGGTGATACATTGCAAATGTATCTATAATTTTTGATGTTCCATGCTTGGTTTTATCCACTTTCTTGTTTTGTTCCAACTTTGGAGTACTTTTCATATGTTTTCTTGGACTAACCTATTAACAAGAGCCAGAGTGCTAGCTGCCTGTTTTCTGCTGTTTTTGGTTCCAGGAAAGTCGGAAAATGAATATTCTCAGAATTGGACGGGACAAAAGCCAAAGTGCCTATTTTTTCGAAAGGGATCAAGTGCCAGAATACGAGACGGAGAAGGGCCAGAGGGCGGCCACACCACCTGGTCGCGCGGCCAGGCCTGGCCTGCGCCAGGGGGTGGTGTGGCCAGCCCAGGCACCCCCTCGGCCTCTCCTTCCGCCTATATATTACCCTCAGGACAAAAACCCTAAGTACCCGATCAAAAATCCACGAAGAGTTCAGAGTCAGCTCATCTCCATCCCTAGATCGGGAGGGATCTCAAGCTCTTCCGGCACCTGCCAGAGAGGAATTCACCACGAGGCCTTCTTCATCACCATGCAAGCCTCCGGTGTGATGCGTGAGTAGTTCATCCTTGGACTACGGATCCATGTAGTAGCTAGATGGCTGGTTCTCCTCCTTTGTGCTTTCATGTTTAGATCTTGTGAGCTCCGTTCATGAGCAAGATCATCTATTTGTATCCATACATGTTGTGTTTGCAGGGATCCGATGGATATTGAGATGCTATTTCAGATTGATTATTAATTCTATCATGTCTTTGTTATTTGTGATCTTGCATGCTTTCCGTTGTTAGTAGCTATCTTGGCCAAGTAGATGATAGCAACTCCAAGAGTTAGTATTTATGCTCGATAGTGGGTTCATGCCTCTGGTAATATGGGGAAGTGATAGAAATCTCTAAGGTACTAGATGTGTTGTTGCTACTAGGGAGAAAACAACAATCCTTTGTTCATAGAACAATCGTATTGTTTACTTTACACATAGTTCGTAAAGCAATAATTTGTTGCTTGCAACTTAATCTTGGAGGGGTCTTGATGATAACCTGATGGTGGATTATTAGTCATAGATGCAGTTGGATGGCGTTCTATGTATTATGTTGTAATGCCCAATCAAGTCTCAAAGGAGTCAAGATGATTAGTATATGCATGTATTGCTTTCTTGGTGTTTGTCAATTGCCCCGCTGTAATTTGTTTACCCAGCATGTTATCTATCTAAGGAGAGCCACCTCTAGTGAACTATGGATCCCGGTCCTTGTCTTTTACATACAATCTACAATCTTTTACTGCTTTGTGTTTACTTTCTGCAAACTTTTACTTCTTTCCATTCGATACGTTTAATCCTTTGTTTTCCACAAAACACGGTGAGATTGACAACCTCATCGCAAGTTGGGGACAAAGTTCTATAGTTGTGTTGTGCAGGTCTCCGCGTTGCTACTAGCACCAGTAGTGCGCCCTGCCAAAGCTCAGTTAGTAACACCTTTGGGGTCTTTCCTTGCTCCTACTGGTTCGATTAAACCTTGGTTTCATAACTAAGGGAAAACTTACTGCTGTGCTCATCATACCTTCCTCTTGGGGTTCCCAACAAGCTCTATGTTGAACGACGAGCACATCAAGATCTTTTCTGGCGCTGTTGCCGGGGAGTCAAGGACATCTTCACAAGGGGAGTCCCTCATAACCAATCTCTTTACTTTGTTGTTTTTGTTTTGCTTAGTTTTCTTTTTGCTTTGTTTGCTTGTTTTGTTTATCAAAAACACACAAAAAAATTAGTTTTACTTGTTTTCTTTCTTATTTCAAAAACACACAAAAATTAAGTCTCCTTTAGTAGTCACCTCTCCCCTTGCTCACCATGTTGATCCCTACATTCACCCTGAAAGACATTCCAGTTGGTAGTGGTTCTATAATTGGGAAAGATAACATTGAAGAATTCTTTAATCATGTTAGTAAGCATGAAGATAATGAGGATAGGTCCCTTGCAGAACTTGCCCCAAACTATGTGATTGCTGTAGCTTCTTTAATTCACATGTTAGAAGCTAGGTTTGTTAACCTCAAGCCCTTAATGCAAGTAATGTTTCTTAAGCTTAAAGAAATTGAGGACCCTGAAAAGAGGGATTTTATACTAGGAACTTTGTTTAAGGAGTTCTATGATGTTGCCAAGGAAGCTAGAAAAGTCTTTGAACGTTTCAATATGCTAGGCTCATGTGTGGATGTTGTTGGTACATGAGAAAAGATGAACAAAACTGAACCTAATGGGGAGGAACCTAAGATACCAATACCCTTTAAACTAGTAGCAATACATGATGCCATAGAAAAGAATCTTGATTGGATTGTTCCTGCAAACCCTTTTGATGAGAATAGTGAACCTAAGAGCATTGAGAGAGGATCCTCTAGAACTTATTTGGATGATATACTTGCCTTGTTGAGAATATTTCTGGTGTTGGTCTTAATGCTTCTTCATTTGAGAACACTTGATTCTTTCTTTGCTTCTTATGCCTAACTTAAAGGCGTTAAAGAAAAGTACTTATTGGGAGATAACCCAAAAGTTTTAGATGAGTCTTGGAAGTTATTACCTCAGTAATAACCTATCCTTATCCTTTTTATTTGCTTTTTGTGCCAAGAGTAACCTCTAATGAGAGTGAAGTAATGATTGGGAAAGTTGCTGTCCTGAAACAGATTTTTGTGCTTCACCGTAAAAATCCGTGAGAGAGCTCTGTATGTCGGATTGACCTGTAATGTTTTGCGATTCTGCCCCAGGTTGTTATATAACTTTCGTTAGTTCAACACTTTTTGATTTGAGCAACAGAAGGTCTTCTAAAAAATTCGTCTTTACCTGCTGGTCTGTTTTGACAGATTTCTGCCTTTTTCTGCATTTGCTTCTTGTGGGTTCCTTTTTGAGTTCTTTTGGGGAATTGAGCTTTTTGAGGGAAGTGATACAGTATCTAGTGTTCTAATGTAAGTTTATTTGGTGTTATAAATGAACCTTAAGACTTATTTATCTTGAGTGCACTAATGTTGCTAATAAAGATTGTATGAAGTTTTGTATGAATTAAAATTTTCAGGTGTATGGAAGGAATGAGTAATGAGATGAAGGATGGACTAAAGCTCAAGCTTGGGGATGCCACACGTTACACCCCAAGAAATATCCAAGAAGTAAAAGCGTCAAAGCTTGGGGATGCCCAAGGCGGGCATCCCCTTCTTCATCAATAAAAGTCCCAGGTTTCTTCCAAACGCTTCATTTTTATTGTTTCATGCACAGTTGTGTTGTTCTTGGAGCGTCTTCTTTTTCGTTTTTGTTTTGGTTTTTCGTTTGCTTGGTTTGCTTAGTTTTCTTAATAAATTGGTTGGACCCCCTCTTTCATACATTGGTTTGCAAATAGTTTGGTTTGGTTTGGAAAAGAGTAGGAAAGTTCATACTTTTGTGGTAAAAAGAGCTCGTTTTTGACTGTGGCCTATGCTTTGACATGCCATGATTGATATTGTTTTGGCTTTATGCTTAGTATTCTTTGCTGTAGCATGAATTGTTATAAACAATTGAGATTGCTTAATGTGCCTTGGATGAATCATGCGTTGTTTTAGCATATTAAAGCATAGTATAGTGGTATTGTCCTTTGATGCTTTATTTGGGTTGACTTGGCAGATGCTCACACCATGTTATGACTATCTCAAGTCACCATAGCCTTTATGATCCTTTAGTTTTCAACTTGTAGTATCACTTTATGCTTTTATCAATGATGTTTTGTCGCTCTGCATGATTATGGCCATTATTGCTCTCTTAGTTTGTCGCTCCCAGTCTTTTGCTAGCCTCCACAACAAAGTATGAGTTCCACTCATGCATCCATTTCCCTAAACCAAGTTATTCAAAGAGTCCACCATATCTAACTACTAGCTTATGTTATTCCAGGTATATTCATGCTTTTGTTTACCTTCCACTTGTTATGAGAAAACTAGTGATTAAAGCTCTCACGAACTTGATGGCACACTTTACTTTTTTGCCTCTAATAAACTTGAATCATTGGGTCCTTCTTTGTTGCGTATATGCTTGCGCTTTATAAGTTGAAATTAGCAGAACCATGTTTCATGGGGAACGCTTTCAACATTGCACTTGTACTTTGTACCCCGTTGATATCATGTTCTTTTGCTTACGGATCCTGGCGGTGTGAAATAAAAGTGGAACTTGTAAGATCATGGAGTTTGTATGTGTGTTAGAGAAACGCCTGGGCCGCTAGCCTAAGCCATGCCTAATCATGGTGGAAACTTGCAGCATCACCATAATGAGCACTCTATGAAGCATCCTCAATAAAAACCTATGCAAATAGCAAATAAAAAGATCGCTGAGATGCTCATTGTCTGCTTGCCTTGTCATTTTGATTATGGGAAAGCTCCTGTATCATGTGCAAGGGGTACCCCGTTGGCGGTTCTAAATGATACACATATACTTACAATGATAAGAGCTTACTCGTGACTGAAGTTGAGTAGCATGAGGATCGGTCTTCGTAAGTAAGGGGCATGAGATTTCGGTTTATAACTTGTCAAGCATATCCTCTTAGTTGTGTCACTTTAACCTTAATCACCTTCAAGATGCTTATGATAGGGGCAATGAGAGCTGAAAGCTATAAGTACCATAATTTTTGGAAGCTCTTTATGAGACTTGAATCCCTACTTCCTTTTATACAAAAGGCCTTTCTTCCACCATTATATTGAGTCTCCACCTTCTATCTTTATGCACCTACTTTGAGAGCATAGTGGCCATTCTTAGTTCTATGTGCATTGTCCCAAGACTAGTTGATTGATGCATAACTTGATATTGCTTGTTTTAAACTATTGTATCTAGTCACTCTTATGAACTTTGAAGGTGTCCTATGCATTTATATTTGCTACTCTATGGAGGACAAGCTGAATACTATTATGCTATGTTTTCTTTATGT
Organism: Avena insularis; assembly: GCA_023614405.1. Classification (NCBI taxonomy): domain Eukaryota; kingdom Viridiplantae; phylum Streptophyta; class Magnoliopsida; order Poales; family Poaceae; genus Avena; species Avena insularis. The sequence continues at coordinate 208,380,859 of CM042694.1, forward strand.
GAAACAAACAAACGTCTTGCAAAGCATTGTTATTCATGAATCTTTTGTTTGTGCCTTTTCATGTTGCATCATAGTTTCTTTGCTTATTGCTAGAACTTTGTCTTTCATGTTATGATTGAAGTACTATGATCCCAGCTTTGAATGTTTTGCAAATACTTTGATCAAGTCTTTGATGGTGCATGTCACCTCAAAAATTATTCTTTCTTTTTATCACTTACCTACTCGAGGACGAGCAGGAGTTAAGCTTGGGGATGTTGATACATTGCAAATGTATCTATAATTTTTTATGTTCCATGCTCGGTTTTATCCACTTTCTTGTGTTTTGTTCCAACTTTGGAGTACTTTTCATATGATTTCTTGGACTAACCTATTAACAAGAGCCACAGTGCCAGGTGCCTATTTTCCGCTATTTTTGGTTCCAGGAAAATCAGAAAATGAATATTCTCGGAATTGGACGGGACAAAAGCCAAAGTGCCTATTTTTCCGGAAGGGATCAAGTGCCAGAATACGAGACGAAGAAGGGCTAGAGGGCGGCCACACCACCTGCCCGCGCGGCCAGGCCTGGCCCGCGCCAGGGGGTGGTGTGGCCAGCCCAGGCACCCCCTCGGCCTCTCCTTTCGCCTATATATTGCCCTCGAGACGAAAACCCTAAGTACCCGATCAAAAATCCACGAAAGAGTCTGTAGCCGCCGTCATCTCCATCCCTAGATCGGGAGGGATCTAAAGCTCTTCCCGGCACCCTACCGGAGAGGGGAACTCAACCCTGGAGGCCTTCTTCATCACCATGCAAGCCTCCGGTGTGATGCGTGAGTAGTTCATCCTTGGACTACGGATCCATGTAGTAGCTTGATGGCTGGTTCTCCTCCTTTGTGCTTTCATGTTTAGATCTTGTGAGCTCCGTTCATGATCAAGATCATCTATTTGTATCCATACATGTTGTGTTTGCGGGGATCCGATGGATATTGAGATGCTATTTCAGATTGATTATTGATTCTATCATGTCTTTGTTATTTGTGATCTTGCATGCTTTCCGTTGTTAGTAGCTATCTTGGCCAAGTAGATGCTAGCAACTCCAAGAGTTAGTATTTATGCTCGATAGTGGGTTCATGCCTCTGGTAATCTGGGGAAGTGACAGAAATCTCTAAGGTACTAGATGTGTTGTTGCTACTAGGGAGAAAACAACAATCCTTTATTCATAGAACAATCGTATTTTTTACTTTACACATAGTTCGTAAAGTAATAATCTGTTGCTTGCAACTTAATACTGGAGGGGGTTTGGATGATAACCTGAAGGTGCATTATTAGTCATAGATGCAGTTGGATGGCAGTCTATGTATTATGTTGTAATGCCTAATCAAATGTCAAAGGAGTCAAGATGATTAGTATATGCATGTATTGCTTTCTCGGTGTTTGTCAATTGCCCCGCTGTAATTTGTTTACCCAGCATGTTATCTATCTAAGGAGAGCCACCTCTAGTGAACTATGGATCCCGGTCCTAGTCTTTTACATACAATCTACAATCTTTTACTGCTTTGTGTTTACTTTCTGCAAACTTTTACTTCTTTCCATTCGATACGTTTAATCCTTTGTTTTCCGCAAAACACGGTGAGATTGACAACCTCATCGCAAGTTGGGGACAAAGTTCTGTAGTTGTGTTGTGCAGGTCTCCACGTTGCTACTAGCACCGGTAGTGCGCCCTGCCAAAGCTCAGTTAGTAACACCTTTGGGGTGTTTCCTTGCTCCTACTGGTTCGATTAAACCTTGGTTTCATAACTGAGGGAAAACTTACTGTTGTGCTCATCATACCTTCCTCTTGGGGTTCCCAACGAGCTCTACGTCGAACGACGAGCACATCAGGAGGCTAAAGACGACGACAGGGAGGAGGCCGAGGACGATGATGGGGAGGAGGCCAAGGACGAGGACGAGGACGAGGAGGTCTCTTCCCCCCCCCCCCACCGAAGAAGCGTGCCCGAGTGCAAAATTAAATGGCATCCAGAGAAGAGGCGGGCAGCGTACTATATCTCGTAATTAAGTACGTCTGGATAATTTGTCTTAGAGTGCACTCACTATATTCTAGCAAAATATAGATAATTTCCACCGCATGTTAGTACTATATGAAATACTTAATTCAATGTGTGTCATGATACATGGTTTTTTTGCGGGAGGGGGTGGGGTGGTAATGATACATAGTTGAAACTTAAATGGTGTCCTCTTATATTTGTGCTTGTTTGGACGAAAACTACAAACATGGATTTGGACAACTTTCGAAAAACTTGCTACACAATATGGTCATAACCATGAATGAACATTGTTCACATTTTAAGCCAAGTTACCAATGTCAAGATCATATCTGCATCACTCGTCCCGTTTATTGGGATAAATTAAAGAAAAGTAAAGAAACAATAAAAAATGTTAAGCACTTATGTATGGTGTCCTCTTCCGTAAATGATAAACATGAATTTTGACAAGGTTTAAAAACACTTCTTCACAATATGACCAGCGATGTGTAACATACTACTTGGGTTTCAAGTTAAATAATGACAAAGGTCGTGTCCATTTCGGGTAGACGGGGTGCATCTTGGCATGGCATACTAATGTTGTTAATTGGACTTTTCAACTTTTATGTATAAAATTTTGTTAAATTGTTTTAGAAGAGCCACATATAATTATTTTTTAAAGAAAAGGCAAAGAGTATGGCTCCGAATGCCACAACACACTAAATTTCACACAAAATAGAGTATGTTTCATGGTTAACAAGTTTCATGAATTTTTAGGACTTCTAGCTAATTTCGCATAATTAAATGACATTTTGTCAATAAAACCAAAGTAGGTAAATTTTGATCTACAAGTGCGTGATAGATTGCTTGTAAATTTGTCAAAAATTCATATAGTATTAATTATTGTACCCACGCAGTCATACTGAAAACCGACTATTGTTTTGAAAGATACAACTTCTTTGTATGAATTTTCATGCTGACACATCTGACCATGTTTCAAAAAAGTGAAAGAAAATAAGGAAACATGCACACAACCTTTTAGTAGTAGTACTCCTATTAAAAATTCATACTTGTAAAACAGTAATGACGCTGTTAAAGTTTCAATACAAGGGACCTCGGCACCTTCACCGGCCCTCCACAATTAACCTTTCTTCCTCTTAGACTTTGCAGCTATGGCTCCGAAAATCGGAGCTCCCCGTGGGAAGAAGAAGACCCAGGTGGCAGCGACATAGGACGTGGAGAAAAAGAAGACATGTCGCCAGCTTCTGAATCCTGCTCTGGCCACTCCAAGTCGCAGTATCGCACCAGGCAGCCGTAGGAAGAAGCAGGTGTCGAGGTCCGTCAAGGCCAGGCTGCATTTCCCCGTCGGCCGGATCGGGCACTACCTTAAGGAGGGTCGGTACTCCCAGCACATAGGCTTAGGGGATCCCGTCTACCTCGTGGCCGTTCTCGAGTACCTCACCGCCGAGGTGCTGGAGCTCGCCGGGCAAGCCGTGAAGGACAGCAAGAAGATCTGCATCATCCTGACGCACGTGATGCTCGGCGTCATGCGCGACGAGGAGCTCAACAACCTGTTGGCCGGTGCTACCATCGCGCACAGCGGCGTGCTGCCAGCATCCACGAGTCCCTTCTTGGCGATGGTACCGTGGAGGATGCATCCAAGTTGCCCGTGGAGGATGCTGCCAAGTCACCTGAGAAGACCGCGGAGTCACCCTAGAAGTCGTTAAGTTGTACTCCATATGTGTTTGGGTTTGCTCTGTTTGCAGTTTGGTTAATCATTAGTGTCAATGTAATATTCAGATCTGTGATGCTAAGAAAAAGCTTGTGAGGGTTCTAAAAAAAGTTGTTTTCCTAATCTTATCCTATACTCCATTTATTTAATACCCCCTCTCTTCAGAAATATAAGACGTTTTAGCTTTGTGAATTGAATGTATCTAGACACCCATACACTAAAAGGCGTTTAGATACATTCATTTCACAAAGCTAAAACGTCTTATATTTCTAAACAGAGGGAGTATTACTCAGCATATTAGGTTTAGTCAAAGTCAACCGTTACAAAGTTTGACCAACTATATACAGTATTAAATAGTATACTCATCGGAAAAAAATCAATATACAGTAAACAATGTTGTCGGTGTGAGTTTCGAACTATCAGGAAATAACATTCAATTCTCAATTTTCTGAGAGATGACAAGCGAGGTTGTTATTTTTCGTCAAGAAAGTCCGAAGAATATGGATCTGAATGCCACAATCCAGGTTTTCAGACATATATATAGTGGACCGACATGTTGTGCTGACGATACCCATGTTTTATGTGCTTTCAAACTTCCTATCTAACTCTGCCAACTTGAATGACTTTATCCCGATTTATCGAAATTATATTAGGTTGAATTTGAACTACAAGTAAATTGTAGGTTGCTTTGAAAGTTTCATGAAAAAGCTTTTGGAGGTACCCTTCAGGGGAGGGGTGAATTAACATATCAGAAACCACTATGAGCTTTGATGATAGGTTCAACTTCTTTCTAAGATTTTGCATCTTGACAATTTAACAAAATTAAGTCAGAATTGAGCTACATGTAAGCGCGATAGATTGCTCTTGAATTAAATGTCTTTTCAGAGGTAGATGGGTGCATCTTCTTGTAGTAAATAATGTCATCGGTGTGAGTTTCCAATTATCACAAAAGACCATTATCAATTTTCTGAGTGATGTCCAGATTATTCTCTCTCTTAAAGGAAGTTCAAAGAATATTGATCTAAATGCCAAAAGCCAAGTTTTCACACACACACATATATATATATAGTGGACCAACATATTGTACTTATGATTTCCTGTGTTTTATGAATTATCAAACTCGCTACCTAACTTCGCCCACTTGAATGACCTTATGTCGATTTATCAAAATTAGGTCAAATTTGAACTACTACAGGCAAATTGTAGGTTACTGTGAAAGTTTTACGAAAAAGCTTTTGAAGGTACCCATCGGGGGGTCACAATTAATATATGACAAACCATCCAACGAGATTTTTGACGACAAATTCAACTTCTTGCTAAGATTTTGCATCCTGCCAGTTTAACAAAACTAGGCCAAACTTTAGCTACAAGTAAGTATAATAGATTCCTCTTGATTTAAAATTCTTTTTGGAGGTAGATATAGGTGCATCTTCTTGTAGTAGACAATGCTGCCAGTGTGAGTTTCCAACTATCTTAGGAAAGAACATTCTTAATTTTTCAAGTAATGACTAGATTGTTCTTTCCCCTAAAGCAAGTCCAAAGACTATGGATCTGAATGTCACAAGCCAAGTTTTCACACATATATAGTGGACCAACCCGATGCACTTACGATTTACCATGTTTTATCAGTTCTCAAATTTCCTAGCTAACTTCACCCACTTGAATGATTTTATGACAATTTATCGAAATTAGGTAAAATTTGGACTACTACAGGTAAGTTGTAGGTTCCTTTGAAAGTTTTATGAAAAAGCTCTTGGAGGTACCCATCGGGGGAGGGTCAATTAATATATATTAGAAACCACCGAGGGTTTTGATGACAGGTTCATCTTCTTGCTAAGATTTTGCATCCTAACTATTTAATGAAATTAGGTCAAACTTTGCTAACCGATTAAATTTGAACATTGATCGTTGGATCAAGACTGGCAAATCCAAACATTACTAACCGTTGGATATTCTTTTCCATTCTTAGCATCTAGAAATATTCTACCGATAGTCTTTAGCACAATGAACACTTGTATGCGCAAACCTCAGAACACATAGTACTTCATTATTACTCGGTTTCAGGGTCCTTGTGCCAAATGCATGGACTTGGATGGAATTTTCATTTTTTATGAGGTCCTTGATGTAACTTGTACTTCCACCGACCACTCGAGCACCTCGCTCTTACGAGACCTACCATTAGATCGGCCATTCGCAGTACTTCTTATCTTTATCTTGTCTCTTATCTCTTACAATACCATATATACCACCACTACATAGTGTAGGGATTAACTTATTTTGAACATTGACCGTTGGATCTCAAGACTGGCAAATTCAAACATTGCTAACCATTGGATCTTCTTTTCCATTCTTAGCATCTACAAAGATTCTATTGATAGTCTTTAGCATGATGAACACTAGTATGCACAAACCTCAAAACACACAGTACTTCATTACTCGGTTTCAGGGTCCATGTGATAAATGCATGGACTTGGATGCAATTTTCATTTTTATGAGGTACTTGATGTAAATTGTAATTCTACCCACCATGTTAACTCTCAAGCACCTCGCTCTTACGAGACCTACCATAAGATCGGCCATTCGCAGTACTTCTTATCTTATCTTTTATCTTGTCTCATATCTCTTACAATACCATACCACTACATAGTGTAGGGATTAACTTTGAACATATTAACCGTTGGATCAAGACTAGCAAATCCAAACATTGATAACCGTTGGATCTTTTTTCCATTCTTAGCATCGAGAAAGATTCGATCTATTGATAGTCTTTAGAACGATGAACGCTAGTATGCGCAAACCTAAAAACACACAGTACTTCATTGCTCAGTGTCAGGGTCCTTGTGCTAAAATGCATGGACTTGGATGCAATTTTCATTTTTTACGAGGTTCTTGATGTAACTTGCACTTCCACCGATAGTGTTAACTCTCAATCACCTCGCTCCTATGAGACCTACCATTAGATCGGCCATTCACAGTACTTCTTATCTTACCTTTATCTTGTCTCTTATCTCTTACAATACCATGCATACCACCACTAAATAGTATAGGGATTAACTTATTTGAACATTGACTATTGGATCAACACTGGCAAATCCAAACATTGCTAACTGTTGGATCTTATTTTCCATTCTAGCATCTAGGTCTGTACTCCCTCGCTCCGTCCCAAAACATAAGGCGCCTAAGGATTGGTCAAAAGTCAAACCTTACTAACTTTTACCAAATATTTAGAAAAAATATCTACATCTACAATATTGAATGGACAAATTAAGAAAATATACTTTATGGTGAATCTATTGATATTAATTTAGTACTCTAAATTTTTATATTTTTTTGTATAATCATGGTCAAACTTAAAAAATGTTGACTTTTGACTAATCCTTAGGCGCCTTATATTTTGGCGCAGGGAGTACTATTCAACATGAATCCAGTTGCTCTGACCCATTGGATCTAACAGCCCAACGGTCATGATTAGTGCTATGGATCCAATTTAAAACTGCTCCACTATAGTAGTATAAGTAGATAGAATACAGTCTACTGTGCTACGAAATTTTGGGGGTGGTGACATGATGATTCTAGAACATGCATGGTGGAGTTTGCTCTAGGTACTATTCAACACGAATCCAGCTTCTCTGAGCCATTTGATCCAATAGCCCAACGGTCAGGATTGGTGTTATGGATCCAATTCAAAACTGCTCCACTATAGTAGTAGAGATAGAGATATCTTATCTTATTTTATCTTACAACTATATAGTGTACGAATAACTTTGAATATTGACCATTGGGTCAAGACTAGTGAATCCCAACATTTCCAGCCGTTGGATCTTCTTTTCCATTCTAGCATCTAGAAGATTCTATTGATAGTCTTTAGCATAATGAATGCTATGAACAAACCTCCAAACACACTTCTCCATCATACTAGAATCTTCTCCCTCGTAGCTAATAATCGTTGACTTCTACATGATCTTATCTTATCTTACCACTATATAGTTTACGGATAACTTTGAATGTTGACTGTTGGATCAAGACCCGCGAATCCCAGCATTTCTATTCGTTGGATCTTCTTTTCCATTCTAGCATCTAGAAGATTCTATTGATAGTTGTTGGCTCGTGGTTGACGTCGAGCTCGTTGGGGAACCCCAAGAGGAAGGTATGATGAGCACAGCAGTAAGTTTTCCTCAGTTATGAAACCAAGGTTATCAATCTAGTAGGAGCAAGGAAACACCCCAAAGGTGTAGCTAGCTGAACGTTGGCAGGGCGCACTACCGGTGCCAGCAGCAACGTGGAGACCTGCACAACACAACCACAGAACTCTATCCCCAACTTGCGATGAGGTTGTCAATCTCACTGGTTTTGCTGAAAACAAAGGATTAAACGAATCGAATGGAAGGAAGTAATAGTTTGCAGAAAGTAAACACAAAGCAGTAAACAGTTTGTAGATTGCATGTAGAAGAAAGGACCGGGGTCCATAGTTCACTAGAGGTGGCTCTCCTTAAGATAGATAACATGTTGGGTGAACAAATTATAGCGGGGCAATTGACAAACATCGAGAAAGCATACAAGCATATACTAATCATCTTGACTCCTTTGAGACTTGATTGGGCATTACAACATTATACATAGACCGCCATCCAACTGCATCTATGACTAATAATCAACCTTCAGGTTATCATCCGAACCCCCTCCAGTATTAAGTTGCAAGCAACAGATTATTGCTTTACGAATTGTGTGTAAAGTAAACAATACGATTGTTCTATGAACAAAGGATTGTTGTTTTCTCCCTAGTAGCAACAACACATCTAGTACCTTAGATATTTCATCACTTCCTAGATTACCAGAGGCATGAACCCACTATCGAGCATAAATACTAACTCTTGGAGTTGCTAGCATCTACTTGGCCAAGATAGCTACTAACAACGGAAAGCATGCAAGATCACAAATAACAAAGACATGATAGAATCAATAATCAATCTAAAATAGCATCTCAATATCCATCGGATCCCCGCAAACACAACATGTAGAATTACAAATAGATGATCTTGATCATGAACGAAGCTCACAAGATATAGACATGAAAGCACAAAGGAGGAGAACCAGACATCTAGCTAATACATGGACCTGTAGTCCAGAGATAAACTACTCACGCATCACACCGGAGGCTTGCATGATGATGAAGAAGGCCTCCAGGGTGAATTCCCCTCTCCGGCAGGGTGCCGGGAAGAGCTTCAGATCCTTCCCGATCTAGGGATGGAGATGACAGCGACTATAGACTCTTTCGTGGAATTTTGATCGGGTACTTAGGGTTTCCGTATCAGAGGCAATATATAGGCGGAAGGAGAGGCCGAGGGGGTGCTGGGGTCGGCCAGACCACCCCTGGCACGGGCAAGGCCTGGCCGCGCGGCCAGGTGGTGTGGCCAGGCCCCAGCCCCTCTCCGTCTCGTATTATGGCTCCAGATGTCTTCCCGTAAAATAGTGACTTTGGCTTTTGTCTCGTCCAATTCCGAGAATATTCATTTTCTGTCTTCCTGGAACCAAAAACAGCAGAAAACAGGCAGCTGGCACTGTGGCTCTTGTTAATAGGTTAGTCCAAGAAATGATATGAAAAGTACTCCAAAGTGTGGACAAAACATAAGAAAGTAGATAAAACCAAGCATGGAACATCAAAAATTATAGATACATTTGCAATGTATCAATAGTCTTGAACACAATGAATGCACTATGCATAAACCTGTCAAAACACACTTCTCCATCATACTAGAATCTTCTCCCTCGTTTCTCTAGACCATGTTACCAAAAATTTCAAGTGTTAGGTAGATAATAATATTTGACTTCTACACATGATGATACAAAGTACAAGGACCAAATATACACCCATACTTTATAGGTGTTGATCAAATTTACAATTTTTTGTGCTTTCCCAATTATAATTTTATATAGTGATGATATGTCATACGATTTACTATCTGAGCCTTATTAAGGTGTGCTTTTTTACACAATGCGGGAGTAGTATATTTCTTTGCTTAGACATATGGTCACCTCTGTCCATGCATTGTACATGCTGAGAGAATAAAACATTGGCAAGGGAAGAGGGCAGTAGCGAAGAGAAGTTGAAGGCGGTTCCACGTTAGAGCAAAGTTATGATGGGTTTCTGACACGAGGTACTCCTTCGGTCTTACAATGTACACTCTACTAGTAGTAAAATTCAGGACCTATGCTCCATCTCTCCTCCCCTTTCCCCTCGTGCACCGGTCTGGCTGATCTCTCTCCCCTCGTCCACGGCGTGGTGCTGCGCATGTGTTGCCTTGGTACGGCGGCTCTATGTCTCTGGCATGTTCGGCAGCCGTGCGTTGGTGTGGAGTAGGGACGAGGAGGCGTACATAGGAAGGAAACCACTTTGGTCCTTGGCGGCACAAAAATTCAAAGTTTTCCGGTTTTCGAAATTTTCACTTGCTTCCCAAACATCAGGAGGGAAGGTTATTCAAAAGATCGGCCATCCGCAGTACTATACTTATTATCTTTTCTTTATCATGTCTTATCTCTTCAATACAATACAATACAATACAATAAACCACTGCATAGTGTACGGATTAACTTTTTCACATTGACCGTTGGATCAAGACTTGCAAATCCAAACAATGCCAACCTCTTGATCTTCTCTTCCATTCTTAGCATCTAGAAAGATTCTACTTTAGCACGATGAACGCTAGTATGCGCAAACCTAAAAACAAAAACTCCATTGCTTAGTTTCAATGGTCCCTGTGCTAATAAATGCATGGACTTGGATGCAATTTTCATTTTTATGAGGTCCTTGATGTAACTTGTACTTCCACCGACCGTGTTAACTCTCAAGCACCTCTCTCCTACGAGACCTGCCATTTGATAGGCCATTCTCAGTACTTCTTATCTTCTCTTTGTTGTCTCTTATATCTTACAATACAATAAACCACTACATAGTGTACGGATTAACTTTGAACATTGACCGTTGGATCAAGACTAGCAAATCAAAACATTGCCAACCTCTTGATCTTCTTTTCCATTCTTAGCATCTAGAAAGATTCTACTTTAGCACGATGAACGCTACTATGCGCAAACCTAAAAACACAAACTCCATTGCTCAGTTTTCACGGTCCTTGTGCTAATAAATGCATGGACTTGGGTGCAATTTTCATTTTTATGAGGTCCTTGATGTAATTTGTACTTCCACCGACCGTGTTAACTCTCAAGCACCTCTCTCCTACGAGACCTACCATTTGATAGCCATGCGCAGTACTTCTTATCTTCTCTTTATCGTGTCTTATCTCTTACAATACAATAAACCACTGCATAGTGTACGGATTAACTTTGAACATTGACCGTTGGATCAAGACTAGCAAATCAAAACATTGCCAACCTCTTGATCTTATTTTCCATTCTTAGCATCTAGAAAGATTCTACTTTAGCATGATGAAAGCTAGTATGCGTAAACCTAAAAACACAAACTCGATTGCTCAGTTTTCAGGGTCCTTGTGCTAATAAATGCTTGAACTTGGATGCAATTTTCATTTTTATGAGGTCCTTGATATAACTTGTACTTCCACTGACCGTGTTAACTCTCAAGCACCTCTCTCCTACGAGACCTACCATTTGGTAAGCCATTCGCAGTACTTCTTATCTTCTCTTTATCGTGTCTTATCTCTTATAATACAATAAATCACTGCATAGTGTATGGATTAACTTTGAACATTGACCGTTGGATCAACTCTAGCAAATCCAAACATTGCCAAATGCTAGATCTTATTTTCCATTCTTATCATCTAGAAAGATTCCACTCCCTCCGACCCAAATTAGTTGACTTAGATTTGTCTAGATTCGAATGTATCTAGACTTGTTTTAGTGTTAGGTATGTCTGAATCTAGATAAAACTAAGTCAACTAATTTGGGTCGGAGGGAGTAATTTAGCACGATGAACGCTAGTATGCGCAAACCTCAAAACACAAACTCCATTGCTCAGTTTTCAGGGTCCTTGTTCCAATAAATGCGTGGACTTGGACCCAATTTTCATTTTTATGAGGTCCTTAATGTAACTTGTACTTCCACTGACCGTGTTAACTCTCAAGCACCTCTCTCCTACGAGACCTACCATTTGATAGGCCATTCGCAGTACTTCTTATCTTCTCTTTATCGTGTCTTATCTCTTACAATACAATAAACCACTTCATAGTGTACGAATTAACTTTGAACATTGAATGTTGGATCAAGAGTAGCAAATCCAAACATTGCCAACCGCTGGATCTTCTTTTCCATTCTTAGCATCTAGAAAGATTGAATTGATAGTTTTTAGCATGATGAATGCTAGTATATGCGCAAACCTCAAAACACAAACTTCATTGCTCTCAGTTTCAGGGTCTTTGTGCTAATAAATGCATGGACTTGGATGCAATAATTATCATTTTCATGAGGTCCTTGATATAACTTGTACTTTCACCGACCGTGTTAACTCTCAAGCACCTCGCTCCTACGAGACCTACCATTAGATCAGCAATTCGTAATACTTCTTATCTTATCTTTATCTTCTCTTATCTCTTACAACATCATACCATCACTATAGAGTGTATAAACCATTGACCATTTGATCAAGACTGGCAAATCCAAACATTGCTAACAACCATTCGATCTTATTTTCCATTCTTAGCATCTAGAAAGATTCTACTGAAAGTCTTTCGCAGGATGAATGCTAGTATGTGCAAACCTCAAAACACACACTTCATTGCTCAGTTTCAGGGTCCTTGTGCTAAATGCATGGACTTGGATGTAATTTTTTTATTTTTTACGAGGTCCTTGATGTAACCTGTACTTCCACTGACTGTGTTAACTCTCGAGCACCTCGCTCCTACGAGACCTAAAGTTAGATCAGCCATTCACAGTACTTCTTATCTTATCTTAATCTTGTCTCTCACAATACCATATATACCACTGCATGGTGTACGGAACAATGAATGTTTGATCAAGATAGGCAAATCCAATCATTGCTAACCATTGGATCTTCTTTTCCATTCTTAGCATCTAGAAAGATTCTACTTTAGCACGATGAACGTTAGTATGCGCAAACCTCAAAACACACACTTCATTGCTAAGTTTTAGGGTCCTTGTGCTAAATGCATGGACTTGGATGCAATTTTTATTTTTTATGAGGTCCACTTGTACTTGCTTAACAAAGAAAATCAGTGTGGTCCTCACTCCTGCAGCCTTACAGTGTGCTACCCCTCCTATATGCAAGGAAAATAAATTGTATACTACTCTCTCCTTTGCTACATCACACCCATCGTCTAGATGATATCTCCCTCGTCCATAGTGTGGCATTGCGCACGTGTGCCATGGTATTATGGTGGCTCTGTTTCAAGCTTTTTTTCATAACTTTGCTCTGACATCAAAACGCTTTCAACACCTCTTTGTTGCAGCCCTCTCGGGTTGCCTTCTCTGACCCCATAATCTCTTCTACAATATTTTGTAATAACCTCCGCTGCAGCCCTCTCGGGCTGCCTACGTGTATATATTTATATATACATACCAAGTACAATATCCCTTCTCTAGTGTTGTGAGTGTTGATCCTTGTAATAACCTTCCATGCGATGTTAAAAACGTTGACCCCTGGGGAATGATCCCTCACGGGTTGTACGTTGTTAGATAGATGAGACCTCTCCAGCAGCGAATTAAACGCGCTCGGATAAAACCCCGTTTAATTCGGTCCCCTTGGGGACTCGAACCCGGGTGGGCTGGCTGCGCACTCGCTAGCCTTGCCACCAAGCCAGCACTTGGTTCTCCTTCCATGCAATGTTTGGGATGAAGCAAGTGAAAAAATTGAAACCCGGAAAGTTTGATTTGTGACTACTTTTTTGCCGCCGCCCCAACCCAACGCCCAAAGTGGTTCCTTCATATGCACACCAACACAATGTAGCTGATGAACACACGATAGACAGACACAGAGCCGTCGTACCAATGTTAGAGTTGAAAGCGGCATCTCGTAGAAGTTCCACTCCCACGTCCGGAGTGTGAAGTACTCCTATAGAAACTTCAAAATGAACTAGAGACAGGACTTTCGCGGGATCCCGCTCGCAACCCTAACCATGGCACATGTGCTGAGCGCCACACTCCGGACATGGGAGAGATTAACTAGCAAGTGTGTGCGGGGGTGCCGAGAAGATACATACTTGATTACATTGTGTAAAATTTGACCGAATAAATAGAGTAACTAATACACTTGATTAATTTGTGTAAAATTAGTACTCGTACTGTTGGAGGTAGAGTAAAACTTTCCAATAGTGCTAATTTTCTACCAACATTCTTTATACTATATATTTAGAGTAAATCTTGGTCAAAGAAAAAACACCCAAAACAAGGACACCTTACTATTCCTCGGGACGGAGGTAGAGTAATACTCCTACCTACTACTCCTACTTCGCGCTCCTACTTATGCAAACAGTACTACTACAGTAGGACATGTAAATAAATAATGTGTCTAGTCAAACCGACGTGATGAGACTATACTGCGCCAGGAGGTGACATGGTTAATTTATTATAAGAAAAGAAAAAACCTCTTTCAAAGAGCCATCCCATCTTCCCCATCTCCGTTTAGTTTATCCACACTCGCCGATGTCGCCTGGCCGCATTTGGGATCCTCTCCACCATGTTGATCACATATTTTCCTCGCCATCTCGTCCGGTGCATCTCTCCTTCTAGACCACCACCCCTCTCCTCCAAAAAAATCCAAGCAGTTCTATATAGATCTGCCCTTGCCCCCAATCCTCCTCGACGTGAGGACGGATCGTCTGTACAAAATTTGGAGAGGTTCGAGGGAGAGCCGGCGGTGCAGCGGATTTAACAAGGTCAGCGATGATGTCGTCAACCAAATCACTGAGCATCTTGACGCTAAAAGCGCCGTCCGGCTGGCCGCATGCTCCAAGGAGCTACACCGCTAAGTCATCGGCGGCGAAGGTTACAGCTGCCTGAACTACAATTGCTCGGAAGTGGTCTCCTTCAACAAACTCTATGCCCACATGATCTCCTGCTTCCACAGCCCGTTTATCTGCATGGTGCCAGGATGCAACTGGGTCGGCAACAAATTAACATTGTATCTGCACCTCAAATCCACCCACTCGATCGAGGTGCCCACGGTCCTCTACAGCGTCAAACAATGGGGCCCATCTAAGCCGGTGCCTGTAGGGTGCTCGAGGAGAACAAATGTCATCAGCATCAAGAAGACGGGCATGTTGTTCATCAACCAGATTGACGGGCACAGAACGGAGATTGTCCTGTCCGTCAGCCGTGCAAGGTCCACGGCGTGGGAATTGGAGGACTACGAGGTGAAGATATCATCATTGGTCGATTGTCGTGGGTTCTATCCGCTTGAGTTTGATACTGAGCCAAAGATTGGGCAGCCGCCGGCCGAAGCCGTGCTGGAGGCGCTCAACCATTACTTGTCGGTAGCGGGGACTTATTGTCAAGCTCCTCAATTGTTGGTCGGAGTTCCTCGTGGAGTTCCAATGTTGGATCGACGACGGCATCAACCCTCTGTGAGATATCACATCTTAATATTCTCCTGATGATCCTAATATGAATGTATATGTATTTTTCTAGTCCCTCTGTTCTAATATTAATTACTTTATTTATTTTAGTGGCAGATTCATTTCGCAATCGGAGTGGTGGAAATGGCTGGAAAGGTCCATGAATTTTACATCTATCTTGCTAAGGGTGAACAGGCGAAAGCCTATTACGAGGATCCACAGACAACGGTAAAATGAGAGAAGCGTGCCAGGAGGGAAAGCAAGCGCTACCCGACCATGACCTGGACACGCTGAATCGTTGGCATACAGATCTTCTGGTGATTCCGACCTCTCTCTTTCTCTCATGCATGTTTGGAGTATATGATGGGACATGTAATCGTTCCTAGCTAGATTAAGGTTCTACTAAGAGTAGTTTTATACTTCTACCGAGTATTTTGTATGGAGTTCTGCAACTGCTAATATATTTTGTAATAATTCCTATGTACTGGGAATTATTCAGATCGAGTGCAGAATATGGCCTGTACTGCTGAATCTTTCAAAAGCTACCGAATCTCTCAAATGTGCTGATGTTGCTATTATTAAAGTATTTTGTAGAACTAATAATCTTGTACTGGTACTTGTTTTGATCAATGGCAGTAGATTGTTTTTCTTTTCTTTTGAAACATGGCCTTCTCAATCTAGATGAGGCCTGGGCTTCTTGGGTTGCATATATGTTGGTCACACATGCATTGATGTAAGAACGAGGTATGCACACAAATGCAGACTTAATCGTCAGTCTTGCTTGCTCCAATGATGGAGGGAGTTCGGAGAAAAAGGGCAAACTCATCCCTTGCCCGTTAAAAAAACAAAAAACAGGCTCAATGTGGAGACTCCCACTAGCAACATTTCCTACTATGCCAATATGCACCCATATACCAAATTAATGTGGGAATCGTACATTAACTATGATGTCGATATGGCCATGACCTTTTTTGGTCATCAGAGTTGAAATCTAATAATATTCATATATGGTGGGAAAATATGGCGTGGCTGGTTTCCAGAAGTTGTCAAATCCCATGGTTATTAGTTTCCTGGCAGGCTGTACACGTGACGTGATAGGATGCCATGCGTAAATATTTGTTTTTATATTTTTCTTTATTACATGTGATTGTTTCAAAACGGGTTCAAAATTGTCAAGATACAAAAGCTTTTTGTAGAACTTCGATAGAAATCTACCACTTTCTAGAGCTTCTAGTTCAAATATGACATAATTTTGTTAATAGAGATATAAAGCCATTTGAGTGGTCCAAGTTAGCTCGGAAGCTTTGAAAACTCATAAAACTTGGGAATCGTACATAAAACATTGTCCACTATATCTGGAAACTTAGCTTGTGGTATTCAAAACCATGTTCTCTGTACTTTCTGTGCATAGTATATTCATGGTGCTAGAGGCCAACAATAATGGGATCTTCTATATGCTAGACATAACATAATCAAATGTACTGAAAGAGATCCAATGGTCAATAATGTTGGGTTTTTCCAATCTATATCCAACTGCCGATGTTCGAAGTTATTCATACACTATATAGTGGTATGGAAATTGTGAAGCAACATAGTCGTTTTTTGTTTTGAAAAGAAGTGTCAAGCACTATATAGTGCTATGGAAATTGTGTCACGTGCCTTTTACTAGTATGGATATGGATGATCAGTTGATGTGACTCTCAGCTTTGATTTCACGGATAGATAGGTTAAGGTCTACTACCTTTTTTTATTACTAGATGGATGCTAGCCAAATTCAAAATCTAAATCGAGCGACAAAATCACCCACCGACCTTGAAGCATTTCCCGCCCCACCGATTCAAAACCTTTGAGCCAAAATCTCCCACCGGATAGTACCATTTTTCTATTATTATTAGCTGGACACGGGCCAAATTCAAATCTCAATCGAGCGGTAATATCACACACCGACCTTGAAGCATTTCGCGCCCCTCTGTTTCAAAAACTTTTGTCTTTAAATTTCCTATTCTACCCATTGTTCAGATGATAGATGGGCATGCTAAAATCAGTACCTCGGGGGCACGATCATAATTATATTGCTATTGACCTATACTATGGTCCCGATTCGCACAGTTTTTCCCGCTGGCCCTCCCAAAAATCCCAAGCTCCTCTATCGCCTCCACGGCCACCGTGTGCACCGGCTGATCTCTGGTCTCGTGCACCGCCGCAGAGCCGCTTCACCCGGGTCTCTCTGATACTGCATCGGAGCTGCTATGTCGTTCACCACGTCGATGGCGTCATCGACCGCCCAAGCTCTGCTTCCTCGCCGCCGATGGCGTCATCGATCTCCCAAGCTCTGCTTCCTCGCTGCCGATGGCGTCATCGACCGCCCAAGATTTTCTTCCTTGCCACCGAAAGCTACCCAACCATACCGGATCCGCTTCACTGGTGTCCACCTAATGTGATCTAGTTCAAGGAGTTCCATGTCCACCGCTCCAGACCAGCTACACGGCCGTCGCTATTCACTACACCGGATCTACCTCAGCGACGCTCTCGTCCACCATGTTCAAGCCAGCATCGACCACCCAAGATCTGCTTCCCCGACGCCAATAGCCACCAGAACCGCAACACCCTCGTGACCTGGACATCACTCGCACGGTACCGACGATGCTTAGACGCCTCTCCGACCAAGGTTAACCTAATCTCCTACACGTTTTTGTTTTGTCAGCAGTATAGCAGGTTCAAGCCTGTCGCAGTGAACTGCATTTTTGTAATTGTGCTAGTACATATAAGTCACTAGGCACACCTGTTCTTCGTGCTAGTACATGCAAGGTCATTAGACATGTTGGCTTGCATTCGCTGCTCTACAAATTTCAAGTCATGCACATGTCTATTATTTTTTATGCAAATGCTCTTAGCTACTTCATACAACAGTAATTGCCTGCTACCGTGTAATTCTTGCAAAATCTGTAGATAGTGGAAAATATTAGTGTGGATTCCCTGCTCTACAGTTGCTGAATCTATCTGGTACATCCTGAGATTAGTTCCTGCTATTATTTCCTCCTTGGCATCATTCTGCTATCATGTAGTAGCTATTTAAACTCTTCG
Organism: Avena insularis; assembly: GCA_023614405.1. Classification (NCBI taxonomy): domain Eukaryota; kingdom Viridiplantae; phylum Streptophyta; class Magnoliopsida; order Poales; family Poaceae; genus Avena; species Avena insularis. The sequence goes on from CM042694.1 coordinate 208,399,209, forward strand.
TACTAATTCGATTATAATTTAGTTGTTGCCATAATGCCATCTGGCTCTTCAAAAGCTGCATCACTCTTGCATAGAGCTCAAAATGGAACAATGAACATGTTGGTTTGCATAGCCTATTCTACAGGTTCACAAGGGATGCCATTACTTCCTTATATGGTGCTGGTTCGTCCTGGGCAATGCCATAACTGTCCTCTACTATGTAGTTCACTCGCGGTTTCCATTCCTGCTCTAGAATTTCTCTTATGATGCCATTATAATTTTTATCTGGTTGATTTTTATCTATGACAGTAACTACTTGCCATTGTGTAGCTCACCACAAATTTTGAGTCACCCAACGACTCTATGCATTCCAGGAGATGCCACAGCTTCCATATATATTTACTGAAATTATAAGAAACACTTTGTTTGATTGCTCATTTCATTCTAGGCACACTTGTCTAATGGTTGTTTGTCCTGTTCTATAGGTTCACGAGCGACGCCATTATATCTCGCATCTGGTTCTGGGTCTGGTTCGTCCTAAGTCATGACATAACTATCCTCTACAATATATAGTTCATTCGTGGTTTGCATTCCTGCTCTACAGGTTCTCATATGATGCGGTTATAATTTCTATCTAGTTCATTCTTCGCTATGACAGTAACTGCATGCCATTTTGTGGCTCAGCGTAAATTTCGAGTAATCCAACATCTCTTGCATTTTAGGGTATAGAACTGCTTCCATACATATTTTTTCAAAATGACCTGGCTAGTTTATATCTACTGAAATTCTAAGCCACATACACACATTTTTTGATTGCTCATTTCACGGTAGTCACACTTGTTTAATGTGTGCTTGCTTGTCATGTTTGTTTGACGTGTTGGTCAATAATTGAACCATTGACCAGTTGGTCAACACTGGATTACTCCAGTTCATATCTCCTATCATATTAGTCAAATGAGTAGTTTGTCTTGTTTGATGTATTAACTTATTATTACTTAGTTTCAGACTGCAATTATTGCTAACCCCACCAAAAAGGGGGCTTCAAGATCATGTCTCCTCCGATGTAGTTGTCACACTCAATGGAAGACGCAGGTGATCGATTGAGAAAGCAAATTGAGGACTCTGCTATCAACTTGATTGTCAACTGAAATGCCGATTTTTCTTTCCCCTGAGTTGATAATATGTAATAATTTTAAGAAGTTTGCAGCTGATGTAATATCTAGATAACTCGCGTAGGCCATGTAGGCATTTAGTTGACGCCGTCCACACATTGCGGTAGTCGTTACAGTAACTACGACGGGCAGGTCGATTAGGGAATAGTACCATGTTGTATTTGGCCGACAACGAACAGTCAAAAAATACTGGATTATTATACACGTTTTATGATATTGGCATGGGCTTTAGAATTGACGAAACTATAAAAGGCCATAAATAAAACGGGCCAATGCGCATATGGTAACAGGTCGTAAATGTAACAGGCCTAACGGGCTATAACAGAAACATGCCGTTACTGAGCAGGCCGTAATAGTAGCAGGCCAGAACAGAAAAAGCCCATTACAGTAATAGGCAAGAAACTACACAAATCGATAAATAGTAACCGGCGAAAACAGTAGCGGGCCACAACAGTAAATGGCCAGAACAGTGACGAGCCTAAACAGTACGGGCCGAGAAATTCCCAGACAAGGGTAGTAACAGGCCGACAAATTTACCAGGCTGGAACAATAAAGGGACTTTTGTGGGTCTAAACAGCTAAAGACCAGAACAGTAAAAGGCCGAATCAATGAGGCGTAAGAAGCGGACCATCTCAGAGAAGGGCCGTCAGTAGGCGGTCGACGATGGGTTGCGATAACAGTGATGGGCTGACCGCAGGCCTTATGTTTACAGGAGCGACTTGATGCAGGCTGCTAATGTGCCGCACAGTGCTAGACCAACATGGGTCTTATGTAGGCCGAAACAGAATCAGGCCAGAAAGTTCACGGGCCATTGCTGGCTGCATTTTTGGGCCCATTTCAAACAGTACAGGACAAACCAGTAACGGGTCGTCTTCTTATTGGGTTCCCCTTATGGGCCGGCCAAGTTAGTATTTAGCAGGCCTTGGCTGGGTATGGCTTCTGCCATGGTTTCTATGGTTGTTAATGGCGGTAACCGGCCACTAACGGCGGCTGCCACCTGGTAGTTCGCATGATGTCAACAGTCAGCGCAGCTAGCGAACAGATCTACGATGGAACAAGGTTTCGTGGCTAAAGAGTGCGATCCGCCACGGTCGGAAAAAAACCGTGGTTAATTCATTTATGACGGGTCTTTTACCATGAAGGCCTTTCGTCACGGAAGAGTCTTTGGCCACGAAAAACGGGCCTTCAACCACGAAAATCGTCCGTTGTAAAAGCCAACTTTTCTTGTAATGTACCACGAGCTTTCAAAATATACGTGTGACCTTGTTATTTCTGTCATGCAAGATACTTATCCATCCAATAAAATTATATTTCCACATCTCGTAACGAAGTATCTGATGGAGGACAATTGCACCGCCACTCTTGTGCGGAGGTCGTTCAGGAGAGATGACAACTACAAGCTCAGTCACAAACATTTGGTATGTGGTCTGATTTGCTTGTTTATATTTTTTACCTTTTTAGGCATTTGATAAGTTTAGGTTATAAGGTATGGTAACGATTGTTAGTTTGTGTTGATAACTCTTTCACTTCTATCTGCGTAACCATTATTCAGGGTTTTTTCGTGCATGTGCCCCTACTTATTCCATTTGCATTTGTTTGCTTGTAGCTTTTCTTTCTTGTGCTTCAGGAGCTTGGAACTAAAAAGGATCCAATGGGCACTGGTAGATGCTTTAGGTTAACATGTATGCTAAAAGGTTTGAGATTCTTGACTTGCTTCGTGGCGAATCTAATGTACAAATGATCGAACATGCGACCAAGCTAATGGAAGCAATAAAGAGAATGTGTCTAGTTAATTATTCCAATTCAAGGAGATAGATTGAAAACTTTGAGTTGATGCATATCCATGTTCCGAAGCAAGTTGGTAGGTTAGTGTTTTTCCTATCATTCCATTGCTCTTTTCTGTTCTTGTCTAGTTATGAATTTGTTGTATAAGCATATATTTTTTACGAGATCCTCTAATTTATTAACATTCTACTCTTTATTTTCTATTTTTTCATCACTGATTGTGGTTTCTTTATGCTCAAAAATCTTGAATTATGGAATGGAAGCATCGTGCCTGCTATTTGTCAATATATGATGTCAGGAATTAAGAAAAAGATGGCATATTTGTGGCTGAACCATCCATGCAATATGCTTTTGAATTGGAGGTCACTTTTGGAAGAAAACAAGTTTTGAGGTACGTTCCCTTCTGTATTTTTTATTTCATTTTTTGGTTTCAATTTGTGTACATCAGTTTCATGCTTCTTTGAGTGCTACCTTTATGTTTTCATTTTGATAAGCTTTAAATCATGCCATGAACATTCCATAGGTGGACGTAACTTTAGTTGTTACATCATGGTAACTTTTACGGAGTTACCTTTCTAACTTATGTTACATAGGGTGTATAACCTTTGGTTGAATCATTTTTTGAAACTGGAGCCCAAGTTACCAACACCCTAACACGTTAGTTATCCAGTCATAATATGTAAATTATCCATCTTATAACATATAAGTTACCCACCGTATATGGATAACTTTTTGTTCTCTTTTTTTGTTCTCATGAATCCTCGGTTTGCCCCATATGTCCTATTTTTAGTTTAGTTTATTAAATGTGAGCTTTGATTTATTAGCTAGTTTAAATGTGAGCTATGAGCGATGAAGGCTAGACGCTAGAATAACTTTTGTATTCTTTTTGTGGGTAAATTTTTGTAGTGGTGGATAACTTACATGTTAATGGGTTGGTAATTACATGTTGAAGTCATGATAAATTTTAATGTGTGCCCCTGGTAACTTCTGTTACACAGGACGGATAATCTTTTGTTGGCATCTATTTTTACATAAAAAGGTTGATTACTATAATAGGAGAGCGACTAGGGCGCGCACTGCGCGCCGCGAAAACGCGTGAGCGACCTGGCGTGGGTATCCGACACGTGTCATCGCGGAATCATCCCGGAAAACTGGTCGCGCAGATGTCGCCGATTTTTTCTCTATCCGATTTTTTCTCTTCGTATGCTGTTCTCCGCTCCGCACGTTAAGTATACACTTTCTATCAGTTCCGTTTTTAGTTTGTTTTCTTTTTCATTATCGTTTATTTTCATTCTTCTCTTTTTCATTTTTTGTTTATTTTTATTATCTTTTTTTTCTCTTTACGGGCAATGGAGATTTTATGGGGTATAATGGGAGGGGTATGGTTTGTACAACACAATGTATTGACTTTGAACGGATTACAGTAACGCAGTGCATTTGTATATTAAGAGCAGTACACAGATGATTCAGCACAGCGGAATGTATTGACTTTGAACGGATTAGAGTAACGCAGTGCATTTATATATTAAGAGCAGTACAAACATAATTCAACACAGCGGAATATATTGACTTTGAACGGATTAGAGTAACGCAGTGCATTTATATATTAAGAGCAGTACAAATATAATTCAACACAGCGGAATGTATTGACTTTGAACGGATTATAATAACGCAGTGCATTTGTATAAATCTTGAAGCGCCGTGTATTTCAGAGCGCCCTGTATTCCGGAGCGTCTTGTATTTCGGAGTGTGTGTTGCGGGCTCCGCCCATGGGCACGGCGCCTTCGGTGCATCAAGCATTCATATAGATCTTGAAGCGCCATGTATTTCAGAGTGCCTTGTATTTCGGAGCGCCCTGTATTTCGGAGCGCCTTGTATTTCGTAGTGTGTGTTGCGGGCTCCGCCCGTGGGCACGGCGCCTTTGGCGCATCAAGCATTCATATAGATCTTAAAGCGCCTTGTATTTCGGAACGCCTTGTATTTCGGAGCGCCCTGTATTTTGGAGGGCCTTGTATTTCGGAGTGTGTGTTGCGGGCTCCGTTCATGGGCACGGCGCCTTCGGCGCATCAAGCATTCATATAGATCTTGAAGCGCCTTGTATTTTGGAGCGCCGCGTATTTCGGAGTGCCCTGTATTTCGGAGCGCCTTGTATTTCGGAGTGTGTGTTACAGGCTCTGTCGTGCGCACGGCGCCTTCGGCGCATCAAGCATTCAAATAGATCTTGAAGCGCCGTCTATTTCAGAGCGCCTTGTATTTCGGAGCGCCCTGTATTTCGGATCGCCTTGTATTTCGGAGCGTGTGTTGCGGGCTCCGCTCGTGGGCACGGCGCCTTCGGCGCATCAAGCATTCATATAGATCTTGAAGCGCCGTGTATTTCGGAGCGCCTTGTATTTTGAGCCTCAGATTGAGTGAGTGTGTTATGGGTTCGCCCAGGCCTGGCGCCTTCGGCGCATCAAGCATTCATATAGATCTTGAAGCGCCTTCTATTTCGAGCTACAGTATTTCGAGTGTGTTATGGCTACCGTGAGCCTGGCGCCAGCGCATCAAGCATTCATATAGATCTTGAAGCGCCGTGTATTTCGGAGCGCCTTGTATTTCGGAGCGCCCTGTATTTTAGAGCGCCTTTTATTTCGGAGCGCCTTGTATTTCGTAGTGTGTGTTGCGGGCTCCGCCCGTGGGCACGGCGCCTTCGGCGCATCAAGCATTCATATAGATCTTGAAGCGCCTTGTATTTCGGAGCGCCCTGTATTTCGGAGCGCCTTGTATTTCGGAGTGTGTGTTGCAGGCTCCGCCCGTGGGCACGGTGCCTTTAGCGCATCAAGCATTCATATAGATCTTAAAGCGTCTTATATTTCGGAGCGCCTTGTATTTCGGAGCGCCCTGTATTTCGAGTGTGTGTTATGGCTCTTGGGCACGGCGCCTTCGGTGCATCAAGCATTCATATAGATCTTGAAGCGCCGTGTATTTCGGAGCACCTTGTATTTCAGAGCGCCCTGTATTTCGGAGTGCCTTGTATTTCGGAGTGTGTGTTGCGGGCTCTGCCCATGGGCACGGCGCCTTTGGCGCATCAAGCATTCATATATATCTTGAAGCGCCGTGTATTTCGGAGTGCCTTGTATTTCAGAGCGACCTGTATTTCGGAGCGCCTTATATTTCGGAGTGTGTGTTGCGGGCTCCGCCCATGGCAGTGCACGTAGGTTAACTGAGCAGTTTACCGGCTACCACATCTACAATTATAGAGCAGTATGCATGTTCCTACAAAGCAGTTTCTCATTCAATATATTTTAGCTTGGATGTTAACCGATGCATACGGCTAGCATAGGACGTTACGCCTTCATTCTTCCACAAAAATAAACAAACCCTTCTTCATCTTCTGTCTGGAGCAAAAGAAAACAATCTATTGAATAGTGATGGATTTTACTAGATCTGGTTCCTCGATCAGTCGCGTGGGTGAGGACCTAGATTTGGTGCAGGAGATTGTTTTAAGGTTAGCGTCTACGAAATCTTTGATCCGTTGCAGTATCCTCAACAAAGCTTGGTATACTGCACTCAAAGAGCCTGGATTTCTTTTGCGTTATATGAAAAAAAATTCGCCATCATGCCTAGGATTTCTTGTTGATTATCATTGGATGCCTGAGGTTGGTAATAGGCTACATGAGCTTGAATATTCATCTAAAGATAAAACATCTCTAGCTATTTGTTCGAACTTAGATTCAACATATCTTCTAAGGGAATTGGTCGTCTGCTATCGAAACGGAGCAATCCTCATTCAGGTCTTTCCACATGGTTCTAGAGATCCTGGGTACTATGTTAATTATCCTTGCAGGTCTCCAGATTTGTTCACTTTCCTTGCCTCACCTGTTACACGAATGCCATCAATGTCGATGAATGATACAGATCATTCATATGGGCAATTCTGTTTGATTCCAAGTGCTGCTAGATCAGGAATGACATTCTTTCATAGAAATATATTCAATGTTTGCAAGGTTTCATATCGTGGTGTTACTGCTAATACAACATCTGTAATATTTTTGCATGTCTGTATTCAGCAAAATGGTCAATGGGAGATGCATATTTCTGACCCAATTCCTGTGCCAACACCAACCACTTACCTTAGTCAGCCTGAAGGAATCTTGATAGGCAAAGACCTGTTTATGGCATATGTTGTAGGCCTTCTTCTGTGTTACAACATATCCACACATTTAACTCCTGTGATACAATTCCCTGAATCAGTCAGGCTGACAACAAAGGATCAGAGGAATTATTGTATTTCATAGGATAGATCAGGAAACATTTTACTAGCTGCCTTTTCTAGTGATGGTATACTGACAACTTGTCTCCTTGACTACAACAATGGTCAAAATAAGTGGATCATCCAGACAATGTTAGATCTGCATGTTGCATGCAAAACTGCTTTCGGGTGGGATATTGAAGATTACTGGAAGGAAAGACTTCGTAGTATCTGTGAGAATTGCAATCTCCCAGTTTGTGGTGTGTTGTGTGTTATAACAATGTCAGTTGATGGTCGCTATGTTCTGATGACAGTTGATTTTGATGTAGGCTTGTTCTGCGGACATCTTTGAAGAAGATGTCGCTTTTATCCAAGTTATCTACACTATTAGTTGTCCATAGTTCTTTTGCAATGTCTGAAGCCTGGCCACCTGCTCTATAGTGATTGACCGAAATGCAATAAAAAATAAATATCTCTTTGTAATGTGAGCACACTAAGCCTTTTGTTGCTTCTTTTGATCTTCTAGCACTTTATCCTGACTCCAATTATGTACTATGTTGCTTTTTCGTAATCTTCTTGCACTGTATGCTAAATTTGGCGTCCTAGTACTGCTATTGTAATTGCTAATTGATGCAGAGCAATTTCATATTATCAGTGTACCTGTAGCATTACATAGAGCAGTATGCTAAATTTCATATTATCAGTGTACCTGCAACATTACATAGAGCAGTGCAATTGTCGACATAAGGGCAGTGCACGCAGGATAAATAGGGCAGTTCTTCGAAAGTACATTGGTGTCTATCCGTGTAGAAAGCAGTGTTCTATATGACTATACGGGCAGTGCACTTAGAGTGCGGGGTCGTCCCGCATTCGTTAGGGGCTCGTATAGTTTCTAGGTTAGGCAGTGCATGTGGCTGAGGAAGCGCAGTGCTTCGAAGAGAAACCAGTGTACCTGCAACATTACATAGAGCAGTGCAATTGTCGAAATAAGGGCAGTGCACGTAGGATAAATAGGGCAGTTCTTTGAAAGTACATAGGTTTGTATCCGTGTAGAAAACAGTTTTCTATATGACTATACGGGCAGTGCACTTAGATTGCAGGGTCGTCCCGCATTCGTTAGGGGCTAGTATAGTTTCTAGGTAAGGCCGTGCATGTGGCTGAGGAAGCGCAGTGCTTCGAAGAGAAACCAGTGTACCTGCAGCATTACATAGAGCAATGTATTTGTCGACATAAAGGCAGTGCACGCAGGATAAATAGGGCGGTTCTTCGAAAATACATAGGTGTCTATCCGTGTAGAAAGCAGTTTTCTATATGACTATACAGGCAGTGCACTTAGAGTGCGGGGTCGTCCCGCATTCTTTAGGGGCTAGTATAGTTTCTAGGTTAGGCAGTGCATGTGGCTGAGGAAGCGCAGTGCTTCGAAGAGAAACTAGTGTACCTGCAACATTACATAGAGCAGTGCAATTGTCGAAATAAGGGCAGTGCACGCAGGATAAATAGGACAGTTCTTCGAAAGTACATAGGTTTGTATCCGTGTAGAAAGCAGTTTTCTATATGACTATCCGAGCAGTGCACTTAGAGTACATAGGGCAGTTTTTTGAAAGTACATAGGTGTCTATCCGTGTAGAAAGCAGTTTTTTATATGACTATACGGACAGTGCACTTAGAGTGCGGGGTCGTCCCGCATTCGTTAGGGGCTAGTATAGTTTCTAGGTTAGGCAGTGCATAAAGCTGAGGAAGCGCAGTGCTTCGAACAGAAACCAGTGTACCTGCAGCATTACATAGAGCAGTGCAATTGTCGAAATAAGGGCAGTGCACGCAAGATAAATAGGGCAGTTCTTCGAAAGTACATAGGTTTGTATCCTTGTAGAAAGCAGTTTTCTATATGACTATACGGGCAGTGCACTTAAAGTGCAGGGTCGTCCCGCATTCGTTAGGGGCTAGTATAGCTTCTAGGTAAGGCAGTGCATGTGGCTGAGGAAGCGCAGTGCTTCGAAGAGAAACCATTGTACCTGCAGCATTACATAGAGCAGTTGAATTGTCGACATAAGGGCAGTGCACGCAAGATAAATAGGGCAGTTATTTGAAAGTACATAGGTGTCTTTTCGTGTAGAAAGCAGTTTTCTATATGACTATACGGGCAGTGCACTTAGAGTGCGGGGTCGTCCCGTATTCGTTAGGGGCTAGTATAGTTTCTAGATTAGGCAGTGCATGTGGCTGAGGAAGCGCAGTGCTTCGAACAGAAACCAATGTACCTGCAGCATTACAAAGAGCAGTGCAATTGTCGAAATAAGGGTAGTGCACGCAGGATAAATAGGGCAGTTCTTCGAAAGTACATAGGTTTGTATCCGTGTAGAAAACAGTTTTCTATATGACTATACGGGCAGTGCACTTAGAGTGCGGGGTCGTCCCGCATTCGTTAGGGGCTAGTATAGTTTTCTAGGTTAGGCAGTGCATGTGGCTGAGGAAGCACAGTGCTTCGAAGTGAAACCAGTGTACCTGCAACCTTACATAGAGAAGTGCAATTGTCGAAATAAGGGCAGTGTACGCAGGATAAATAGGGGAGTTCTTTGAAAGTACATATGTTTTTATCCGTGTAGAATGCAGTTTTCTATATGACTATACGGGCAGTGCACTTAGAGTACATAGGGCAGTTTTTCGAAAGTACATAGGTGTCTATCCGTGTAGAAAACAGTTTTCTATATGACTATACGGGCAGTACACTTAGAGTGCGGGGTCGTCCCACATTCGTTAGGGGCTAGTATAGTTTCTAGGTTAGGAAGTGCATGTGGTTGAGGAAGCGCAATGCTTCGAAAAGAAACCAGTGTACCTGCAGCGTTACATAGAGCAGTGCAATTGTCGAAATAAGGGCAGTGCACGCAGGATAAATAGGGCAGTTCTTCGAAAGTACATATGTTTGTATCCGTGTAGAAAACAGTTTTCTATATGACTATACGGGCAGTGCACTTAGAGTACATACGACAGTTTTTCGAAAGTACATAGGTGTCTATCCGTGTAGAAAGCACTTTTCTATATGACTATACGGGCAGTGCACTTAGAGTGCGGGGTCGTCCCACATTCGTTAGGGGCTAGTATAGATTTTAGGTTAGGCAGTACACAAAGCTGAGGAAGCGCAGTGCTTCGAATAGAAACCAGTGTACCTGCAGCATTACATAGAGCAGTGCCATTGTCGAAATAAGGGCAGTGCACGCATGATAAATAGGGTAGTTCTTCGAAAGTACATAGGTTTGTATCCGTGTAGAAAGTAGTTTTCTATATGACTATACGGGCAGTGCACTTAGAGTACATAGGGCAGTTTTTTGAAAGTACATAGGTGTCTATCCGTGTAGAAAGCAATTTTCTATCTGACTATACGGACAGTGCACTTAGTGTGCAGGGTCGTCCCACATTCGTTAGGGGCTAGTATAGTTTTTAGGTTAGGCAGTGCACGTGGATGAGGAAGCGCAGTGCTTCGAACAGAAACCAGCGTACCTGCAGTATTACATAGAGCAGTGCAATTGTCGACATAAGAGCAGTGCACGCAGAATAAATAGGGCAGTTCTTCGAAAGTACATATGTTTGTATCCGTGTAGAAAGTAGTTTTCTATATGACTATACGGACAGTGTACTTAGAGTACATAGGGCAGTTTTTCGAAAGTACATAGGTGTTTATCCATGTAGAAAGTAGTTTTCTATATGTCTATACGGTCAGTGCACTTAGAGTGCAGGGTCGTCCCGCATTCGTTAGGGGCTAGTATATTTTCTAGGTTAGGCAGTACATGTGGCTGAGGAAGCGCAGTGCTTCGAACAGAAACCAATGTACCTGCAGCATTACATAGAGCAGTGCAATTGTCGAAATAAGGGCAGTGCACGCAAGATAAATAGGGCAGTTCTTCGAAAGTACATAGGTGTCTATCCGTGTAGAAAGCATTTTTCTATATGACTATACGGGTAGTGCACTTAGAGTGCAGGGTCGTCCCGCATTCGTTAGGGGCTAGTATAGTTTCTATGTTAGGCAGTGCACGTGACAGAGGAAGCGCAGTGCTTCAAAAAAAACCAGTGTACCTGCAGCATTACATAGAGAAGTGCAATTGTCGAATTAAAGGCAGTACAAGTAGTCTGAGTAGTACAACGCAGTGCACGCGAGAGTTAAATATGGCAGTGCCTCATAGTAAACTAATTTGGCTGGATTAACTCGCAGAGCAGTGCATATATTTAAATAATGGCAGTGCAGGAAGAGTACACGGTCGTTGCATATTTGTTTGTGTTGGTAGAACACCACGGTTAATTGGTTTCACAGGCAGTGCATGTAGTGTAGAAGCGCAGTGGTTCTTATCTAAACCAGTGTACACTTGTAGTGCACTATAACTTTTAGGTAATGCAGTGCACTCAGGAAAAATAGGGCACTTCTTAGAAAGTAAAGAGGTGTTCCTGCAGGATAAACGAAAGCAGTTTTCTATATGACTGCAAGTAATTTATTTATAAGGTAGTGCACGCGGGCTAACAAGTGCAGTTACAGTGCTTCGAAATTAAACTAGGCTACGCGTAGCATTACAGAGAGCATGGCATATATGAATATAATGGTAGTGCAGTTATAATATACAGTCGTAGCACATTAGTTCGTTGTTTCTATTGCGGTCGATGTATTACAGACTAATATTTTTGATTTGTACATAATGTAGTCCAATCATCGTCACCTTCATGTGATATTTAGGTCATACTGTATAAGACACTCTTAATTAAAAATGTATCTTATGCAGTGCACCAAAACATCACAGCAGCAACGGACTGCAGAACAAATTGTGACATGCTACAATATGCTGCACCCTATAGAGACAAAGGTAGAAAACAAATATATTAGTTTAAGCATATGAGTTATATTTTTTGAGTGTTCAGTTATTTGTTCTTACCAGGTAAAACTCTCACCTCGGTATTCAAGGTGTGGGTTTGCAAGCATGCTGATATCCCTCTTGTACAAAGGATTTCTTATACGGTGTGACCGAAATAATATACCTATTTTTAGATTTTTTAGCAGTGTTAGGTGTTTGTCTCATACACCAAGATTAGTATAAATCTATAGCATATTAACTTCTGTATATCTCTATTGTATAGTAAACTTATACATAAAGTAGTACCTTGGGTGTGTAAAACGACTTGGGCATGGCAGATGCACTTGACGATATTGATTTGCTCTTGAATTGGTAGATCCCTTCCTATATGTAATTCTCTGGTTGGTTTCACCTGTAGCTGAACAATTTGATTTATATCTAATATTTCTTGGACCTATGATTCCATCTACAAGCATGTATATTTTCATCGACCCGCTTAGCATGCTGCAAAATGGAAGGTGGCGGATTTTGAGCTGTTTGAGACTAGGTGTGGTCGTTGTATGTATTTATATACAATTTCTTGGTTGTTCTAGGGTTTCCGTCTGGTGGGCCTTGTTGGGCTAAACTATCAGTGTACGTGTAGATGTTGCAGTTTTTTAAAAACTTGGTTTGTACATGTACCGCTTGACTTATATATTTTTCTATTGTATGGCTATACACTTATAGCAGATAATCATTATTTAATCTAATATTATTTTTCCATTGTAATTACAATATGTTCATGTTAAATATGTATATTGTGCACTAATCAAATCTCTAGGAGCACAATGTATATTGTTTATATTCTGGTAATTTGATTCCACATAGAATTTATAACAGTCAGTGCGTAGTTAAAGCACCGATAATAGTATTACGAGATAACAGCAGGACACAAACTTTTCGTTTCAGTACATTGCAAATTCTAAATAGACATAAGATATAAACAAGTACATATTCTTAACAGACATAAGAAATAAGCAAATTATCAATCGGAGTTTGATTCTGACGACTCTGCTAATGCCTGGCTACTATGAATAATGATGTTCATGATAAACATCATTTCAGGGTTAAGCTGTGAATATTTTTTTGCTGTGATCAGTATTGCTTGTCCAACACTGAGATTTGTAGTTTCAATGAAGTTCTTTCATGTGTATTTGTTGAATGAGATGCGGCCATCTTTTGTTGTTTTGTACGTCATGGTGTTGACATTACCACTTGCTCCTAAGCGTACTCCAACAAGACCTTCTTTAGCAATTTCAAGTGTAGAAATGAACTTCAATGGTAGTTTCTGAGTTGCAATAGAAGGAAGACATTTTTTAGGAATAACATTATGAATGTATTAAACCAATGTGAAATCAATAAACAAATAAATAAAGTTAAATTTAAAAACATACCATATTGTGTTGTTTAATGTTTGTTTTTGTCAAACGAGTCACAAATGGCAACCCTACAAATGAATTGGTGTGCTCCTGCGCCGATCCTGTTCTCTGTGACGAACCTTGTCCAACCTGGACCGGTAATGCGAGTAATTGTGCGTTGTTTGTGGACTTCAACATAATATGTTTTTCCAAGAGCTTGGAATTCCACTCCAAGTTCAGTTATGTCATTGAATTGTAACCTTAGATTGCATGGTATAGTCTGTGGTATGATTTAGTGAAAGAGAGGACTATTATATTAACCAATATTAAGAAATGGATTTATATATATTGAAACATAGTGTATACATACTAGTGAATGCTCGAACTGGCCTTCTACGAGACGAATAATGAATTCCGAGCCTGAATGTCCTAAATTTTAACCACAGTGACTGAAACAAACTTGACATGGCGCCATTTCTTTTGCAATATAAATAGTTGTGTGTTATTAAATCTCTATACATATATAAAATAATTTATAATTTGTGCCTGAAATTTTTCTTATATTTTGTAATTATGCTGCTTCTAATAATCTGATTCTGTAGATATTATTCGTTTAGTCTGAAACTAATAAGTAGGGTTAATCTAGTAATTAAACTACTATTGATGTTTGTTAAATTAAACAAATGAACATTCTCATCATACCATTAAAAAAGTATAAGAACTTTAGTGTTAGTTCAACATCATATAGATATATTGTGTTCTATCTTTAACTCATACTAATGGACTCATATTTGTGAAAATCTGGACAGTATAAATCTTAGTATATTGATTTAGATCTGGAGGAATATAAGCACGCAAACATTTTTGCTAATGTTTGTACAATGTAAACGATTTGCTAAAAAATTAAACGATGTTGGTTGCTTACTGAAGACGCGGGAGTGGTGAATCGATGATGTTTCGTTGAAGGTGGCAGCAGAAGTTTGGCTAGGAGTTGGTTTCTTGGCGGCGGCAGAAACGGGAACGAGCTTTAGAGGAATTTGGAAAAGGAGTACTTAAATGGATAGGTTGCGTCGCTTCGTTTTATAGAAAGATACTATAATGCTAATTATTTCAATGAAACCTTTTGTGTACTTCCGTTTTATGCAGTTATCGGTAGATAGGATAGGCAGTGCAGAAAGACGGAATGCAGTGCGCCTGGTGCACAGCAGTTTCAATATTTTGAACCGTTTGCGCAGTAGTTTCATCGATGATGTCAATATAGTGCGTAAGTGATTAACAAGCAGTGCGTGGTACTGTAAATTTTAGTTGCAGTTCAATACACGGTTATGTCTCTACCTTGGCCCCTTATTTTGCTCCATACTCACGGTAATTTAACTAAGCATAAGAACGCAGTGCATGCTTATTTGGCAGGTGTAGTGTATTGCAGGTACATGTGTAGTGTGCTGCAGGTGCAGTGTATTGCACGGTCAGTGCACTGCCGCGGGTCCTTATCTTACACCGATCACAAAGCTATTTTAAGAAGCATAGCACCGCAGTGCATAGTTATTTTCGAGGCAGTGGGTGTCAGTATTTGTTACATGTGTAGTGCGTGGTAGTTTAAATTTAAGGTGTAGTGCACATTGCAGGGTTATTGCTCTGCCTTGGCGCCTTATTTTGAACCATACGCACGGTACCTTTACGAACCATAGGAACGCAGTGCATACTTATTTATTATGTGCAGTGTATTGCAGGTACAGGTGTAGTGCACTGCAGGTGAAGTGTATTGCACGATCACTGCACTGTCGTGGCACCTTATCTTTTCCCGTTCGCAAAGAAGCTTTAAGAAGCATAGCACCTTAGTGCATATTTATGTTGGAGGCAGTGTGTATCACTATTTGTTATAGGTGCAGTGCATTGCACGTTTATTGCTCTGCCGTAACACCTTATTTTGCATATTAGGATCGCAGTGTACTATCGGCTTCACAGGCTGTGCGTGTCACTGTGCATTATAGTTGGTGTGCAGTTCATGATCAATGCATTGCCGTGGCACCTTTTGCTAAACGTTCCTCACAACAACTTTAGTCGGGGACCATAATAACGCAATGCATACGTAGTGCACAGGTAGTTTCAATTCAATGTGCATTGGGTGAGCAATGCATTGCACGGTGAGTGTACGGCCTCGGCACGTTAACTGGCACCGTACGCAGAGTAATTTTATGGACCATAGTAAGGCAGTGCATACCTCCTTCATAGGCAGTTGGTTTGTGTTTGTATTGTAGGTGTAGTGTAACACATGTTTAGTGCAGTGTCGTGGCACCTTACGTTGCACCTTGCGCTTATGTGTTTTATGAAAATATGATAGCAGTGCATACGTCATACACACGCAGAGCCTTTCCATGTATTATTAACATATTGATACATACAAACATCTTAAATATAAGAAATATTTTATTTACATAGATTTACTGAACAACCTAGTGTATTAATATTATTACAAGTATCAATCTAATGACCATCTTCAGTCGGGGATGTCCTTCTCATTGATAGTAGGTCTGAATGCTCTCAATTCTTCAGGAAGTTCATCAAGTAGATCGTTTTCTATCCCGTATATCATCTTGTAGTTAAATTCTTCTCTCATTGCGGAAGGGGAGAACTGTTCAACAATCAGGAAATCGGTATGTTTTGAACGTATGTTGCCAATAGAAAGAATAGGAAGCAGATCATATTGTAACATAAACAACGCGACTTACCTCTTCTTGGTTGCATTTTATCGTGTCTCCATTGTACCACTGTATACTTCTTAGGATCGAGTAAGCATACTCATTCTCTGTCTGCTTTGGACACCTAGGGAACTTTGCTTCGTTGAACTTCTCTGCGAATTCTGGAAAATTGTGACTAGGATATGCCGCTTTAAGAAGTTCATCTATTCTTTTAAGCTGTTTTCATGAAATGCAACATTTATTGATCAGTATTCTAAATAGTGCAGTTGGAAGATTAATATGAAAGTAATGTTCTAACCATGATTGGTCCAACGTTGTTGTGATATTCTGTTCTTGTTTTAAACAAGTAATCCTTGGTGTATTTCCTTGAGTCAATTATGTCAAGTCGACCTCCATTGATATACATGTTGAGGGAGTAAACTGTAAAGTGAGAGCTATCGACAACAGGTATTTTAATCTGCAATGAACACATAACAGTAAGTCCATTAACAGAAAAGTTTATTTCATTAATAGTAAGCTCTCGAAATTTATTGTATAATCCTCTTCGAAATAGATGTTTTGAAAATTTACAGAAACTTAACAGTTTTGCCATGTCTGGTTTAAAAAATTTCGTCAATGATTTGAATTGCTTCACACGTTGTTCTGTGCAGATCCAGTTTTCCTTCTCGAATTCCGTCAGCGCAGAGACTGAAAGGTTGCATATGAATCTTTTGCCTCCGTCCACAAAGCCTTTGTAGGAATTGCTTATCATAAATATGTCTATGTAATGCTGAACCAATTGATTGTCAGCCATCCCTCCTTGTTTAAGATTGTTTTTCAGATCTCGGCTTGTCCATTCTGCTTCTATCATTACTCCAGATTCTATTCTTCGAATCTGAATAATGATTTTGCTGTAACAGATCAGAAAATTTTGTTGTCATTACTCCAAATTATTATGGTAAAGCAAGTACTGATACTTATTTTCCAAAATTGTAATTGTTTTTAACCTTTTATTATAAAATTTAACAAATCTTGATGCATTTAAGCTTTTATCCTTGGAACAGTGAAAAGTTAGCATACTATCTATTACTTTTATATGTAAATGTTTTAAATGAAAACGCTAGAAAAAGGGCGCCCTCGCGAGAGTGTTTTAAATGAAAGATCTGAAATATGCATTTTTTTAGAACAACATTAGTATGTAAACACAACTCTATATTATGTCTTACTCAGCATATTTATCTTGAAAACTTTCATCCAAGATAACCTTTCGAGCAGCGGCTGCGTGCTTCTTATATTTAAAAGGGACATGCTTGAAAACTGGAAAACTATTTTGACTTTGCCAAGCCGGCCTTGATGGCATGCTCGATGTTTCTGGTAGTGCTGTAATATATTCAGATTGCGACATTTTCACCACAGGTGTTTCATCCCTGGTTTTTTTTGTTTCTGGTTACTCTTCCGGATGTTCCACCCTTTTTTGGAGACATTGTTGATATCATGGCCAAGGTTTTTGGCTTTCTGCTCTTCTTGATCTTTTTTTCCCACTGTCCTGACTGGGTATTTTCAATATCCTTGGCCAATCTGAGTACTTCCATGTCTGTGAAATGGAGTTGAGCTGGACTCCTTTCGTCAATCAGCAATCTCTTTATTTCTTTAGCCGCCGACTCAAGAGACTGCATGACAGTGTTTTGTTTTGCATCTGTACTCAAATCAAGTTCGGGAATTCCTACAAAAAAAATCAAAAGCATGTTGTTAGTCTGCATACATCATGATTCTAATTGTATAAATTGAACTTCTAATTGTTATTATATTATTGTTACATTATAGCGCAACATACCTTCGGTATTTGTAGTCAACCCATTCAATAGTATATTGGTGTTTTCCATTTTGTTGAATATTTTATAGAACCACAGGTTGCGAATAATAGGCATGTCTTCTGCTGTAAATTCTGCGTAAGAATCCATTACTGTGGTTTCCATCGCTTGTAGCATCATGAAGGTACCGTCTTCACTGGGAATTGAATAAAGTGTAATAATAAATTATCAATTAATTCTAAAACATAAATTGATATATCTAAATTTAAAAACAAGGGGAGCAGTTAGTGCTTACACATTGATGTGTTTTGGCATATCACCAAACTCAACGTCGAAGCTCATTAATTCTTGATGCTCTTGACTGAACCCATTAAGCCATAAATTTTTAACATTGTTTGCGACTTTGATAACTATTGTTTGCAAACTCTCATCATCTGGATTTCTTCCTGAGTCTAGTATTCTCATCTTCCTTGATACGAAATCAATTATAAATAAGAAGTAGTGATGTTTCACTCGATTCTTATATGCATACGTGGCGTCTGGTATAGTAATCATTACCTATAAAAATGATAGGTATCATTACTAATTATGTAATATGTAAACAATTAAATGTAAAATTTCAGAAATATATTACTTGATGATTATTCACTATTGTTTGGAAAAAATCAACTTACGAAATTATATGCGGGTAACGTGTCTTCTGCTTGAGCCGAAAATAGATTCCTTGTTCTTTGTGGAATTTGGTTGATATCAGCAGTCAAAAATACCTGTAACAAGTTTACATTGTTTACTATCATTTAAAGAATTGAAAAAAGGTTTATTTTTTGCATGAACAACAAGGTTATGTTGAAATATATATAAACATATTTATTAACATTATATATGATATACTAGTTTTGTGAGCTTACCCCTATGTTAGGACCACGTTCCTTGTTCTGCTTTAGAAATTGCAAGATAATCTACAGCAAAATCGAGAACATTATTTTGTATAATTCCTCTATCACGGAATGAATCTGCAGTTTCTCCTGCAGTTACTATCTTTCCTTCTTTTCTTTTTATCAAAATGTATGACCTGCATGAATTATTGTGAATAAGTTAGTTTGATAATAAATTTCAGTATATTATAGCAATACTAATATATGTTAGATTACTATATATAATTTTTTCTTGAAAAAATTGCCTTTGCGGTTTTTTTGCAGTGTGGAATGTCAACATCATACTATGAAACTTTTGACTAGTAATCCGCCAGTCTTCTGTGCTTCCTCCTCTGCAAATTTGTGATAAACTGTGTTATTTCGTTTACGTAGGATTAGAATTTTTTCCTTATTACTGTTTTTGTTTGTAAAAATCACCTTGGTTGAAAGGCGCCTCATCGTGAATAGGTACTATAGCGTCAGGTTGTTCGTACTGCTGTTTGCCTGTTTCATGAGTAGAAACATATTGATATCATCATGGTTATTTGTAATAACAATCTTGACAGCTATTTATTTATTTATTTTAATTTTTTTTCAGTTATTCACAGGTAAACCTTTTTTGTTTGACAAAATATCTATTCACTATAACTGTACTTACCTTCTTGGAGATTATAGCCATGTAAATCTGTAGAAGCATTACCGTCAGTAATCCAACTATCTACTTCGGCATCAAGGTCTGGGTTTGCTATGTTCTTACCGTCGTCTATGCAGCTTTCCTGGTTAAATTATACATTTAAAAGTGATCAGATAGCATAATATAATGTTTATAAATATACGTAGAAATAAAAAGAATAAATATCGTTGGTAAGATCTAAAAGATAGATAACCTGTTGGTATGGCATGGTTTCATTAAATTGAACTCCCCGCCAATTCAATTGATCCATATTATCAACATCGTTGAAATCTTTCATGCCATCGATAATTATCATTTCTTCATCTGGCATTGAGTTATTTTCAAAAGAAGATACTTCTGGTTCTGTTTGATGTTCAGGTGTGTCATTCTTTTTGTTGTCATATGGCAGTCTGTCATCAGGATTCCTCATTGCTTCATCTTGTATAATATTATTATCCATGATGCGTAAGTCATCTTCTTTTTCTTCATTGTGTCTTTCTTGCTCAGCCAGAATACCATCTGTGTTGTCGTTAATCTTTTGCAACACAAATGTAACAGGTGTTACAACTGCATTTGACGCAGTGTTTGCAGGTGTTGGTATTTGCAATTTGTTAATAACAATTTGTGCATGCGTCAATTCGTCCAAAACATCACCCTTCGTTGAATACTCATCATCAATTGATGTTTTGTTTTCTCCTTGTTCTGCTGGCTGCTCAGTTTCTGTTTCGTTGACATCAACATCCTGCTCCTGGTCCCGTGTGCTCCCTGAATCAATTTGTACCTCAGTCACAAATTGATGAACTTCATAATTAGCGTGTTGAAGTTCATCGTTGTAATCTTCAATCTGAATATCAGTAATCCCCTCTGTAAAATCAGCATGACAAGCATTTGTATCTGCTTTACCATAACAAGCATTTTTTTCTATCGTAATCTCAGGTGTAATTATTGTATCACTGGGATCATTCATTCTCTGGTCACTGTCTTCTTTCATTCCTTCGTCAACAAGTGCTTCTGACATTTCACTCATAAGTTCAGCAACTTATGTGCCAGGTTTACTTGATGATGGTACGGTGGTGTCTTCAGCATGTGAGGTGGAATTATCTTTAGTGTTTTGCTCAACAGACCCAACAGGTGTTGTAACTGCAGACACCGCAGTGTTTGCAGTTACTGGTATTTTAGTTGTTTCAGTAACATTTGATGCATTCGACAGTTCTTCCAGATGATCACTTGTCATTGAATATTCAGCGTTGATATTGGTTTTGTCTTCTACTTGTCATGCCTGCTTCTCTACTCCTGTTTCATCGTGTTCCACATTATGATCCTGGTTCCTTGTGGTTGTAACTGAAACTGTGCATAACTGAGGCACGCATACATCAACTTTATCATTACCATATTCAAGTTTTCTCTCGTTGTTAACAACCTCCATGTTGTTTTTCAGATCTATCTCATATATATTTGTATCTGTTGTACCAGAACAAGGCATGTTGTCTGCCGCAATCTCATGTGTAATTTGAGTTGTACTAGCATCATTCATTCTCTGGTCGCTATATTCTTTTTTTCCATCGTCCACAACTTCTGTAGCTCCTTTACTTAATTCCGTTGTCTGGTCATTGATCAGTTCATGGACGTATGTGCCAGGTGTACTCAATGATGGTATGGCGGTGTCTTCAGCATGTATGACGGGTTCTCTTCACTTGAATCTGCTTCTGGTTTAGATGAAGAGGGTTCAGTAGATTCTTTTAGCACCACCTTCTCTGGTTTATCTTCTTCGTCCACTTCCTCCATTTGGTCCATGTTTGCCAGAACTTGTTCATACTCTGCATTGTGTATGATGATGTTTGATATGGCCATTTCCTTCTCCTTGTCCATAATATTGTTCTTTTCCACGAGGTCAACCTTCACAATCCTTAATCTATCTAGAGATACTTCCAGATCCTCCTTTCTTGACCGAACAATCTCATTGAGCTTACAAATCTCCTCTTGGTTAGATGCTTCATCATCTATGTTTTGTATCAATGGAGTGCTGTTACCAATTGTATTTATGGTTTTGGTTAAAAAGATATTTGCTATTTCAGAACCTGTGGCAGCATCTGAGCTTTGAGAAACCGTTAGGCAAGTAGTGTTGACACATCTAATTAAGTCTAAAAGTTGATAATCACTTCTTGCCTGCAGTATAAAATAATTAAAAAAACACAGTCAGACGATATGTTCTTTATTGTAGGTGTTTTGTTGCATTAGTGTAGGATTTTTCATAGTAGTGATTAATTTTTGTTGACTTGGATAATTAACATAGTTTAAATTTATTTGACTCAAAACGAACCGGAAAATTCTAAGATGAAGATATAAACATGATTTTTATAATAAATACAACTTACCCTAAGGCTTTCATAGCTTCTAGTGTCACTGCTCTAGTCATCTGATCTGATTTCCTCCAAATATTCCAATTTGAGGTGACCAACTCTTGGTGCAAGGTTAGTCAAGTTTGCTTTCTTGTGTGCACGAGTGTCCAAATAATAGATCAGAGGCAATGCTGCTGGACCCTCAGCTGTGTTTTTATTTCCCTTCTTATCTTGGTATTTTCTCAGCCCCCTCCTTAGCTCATCAAGGAGAACTTTACAGAGGTTCATGTGTTGAATTTTCTTGATATCGAGATCCATGACCATACCAGCCTCCCGTCCTATACATGCATTACTCGTTGCGCACGTTGTCTCGATGAAGAACACAAGAAATATGAGCTTTATTGCCAGATCTGATGTTCCACCATTCTTCACATGATCGTAAAGCTTACTCGGTATAATGTTATTTAACTCACTCAAACTGAGCTGCTGTTTCAGCCACCGCAAAGCTTTTGTATCGCGGTCGCTTGAAGGTCGTGGAGCATCAAACATATTCTTCTTTGGGAAACCATAAATTGCTTGCACCACATATTCTGTTATTTCAAGCTCTTCCCCTTGTTCAAGAACAATTGTTAGAGAACCAGGTCTGAATTTACTGTATAGCCATGGCATCATCTTCTTGGAAATGTTGTTGTTCAATTTGAAATCAACTACGAAACCACAGCCATGATTCCTCAAATAAATCTTCTGTTCATTTGTTACATAGTTTTCCAGAAATTTATGTAATTCTGAAAGTGACCCTCTCACTATGATCTCACCATCCTTCATGTCGACTAGTTCTTTGTGAACCGTGTCACGTTTTTGCTTCTTGAAACCAGGTTTATCTATGAAAGCTTGAGCAGCATTAGGGTTTTCTTGAGTACCAGACCCAACTTCTATGTTTTCATCCATACTGTTGTGTTTCCTCTTGGTTAATCGTCGTGTTCCATGAGATGAACAAATACTCAACTGCAGAAGTTTATGTTGAAAAAATTAAATCATGCATTATAATTTATATTTTACACTATGATGTTATTTAAAAAAATTAATAACAGAGCAACAGTTAAACACATACGTAATTTAAATTACTAGAATCAAGTGAATAAATTAAGAGATGTATAGTCAGCAAAGAGCTCATGAATCAAGAAGAATCAACTAGTACGAAATCAACACAGGTAAACAAAATTCATGGCAGTGCATTTCAGTTACTATTTGGTGCAGCAAAGGTGCAAACTTTTCCACCGAAATTTGAACTGTTAATCTGTGTACTCGGTAGAGGAGCAGTTCATTGAAGTTATAATTGGCAGTTCTTATCTGAAAACTATGTCATTGTTTCGAATTTCAACCATGTTGTTGAGAAAAATGTTACTTCACTATGGACATTAAAAACAATAAATCGAAAGAAACCCTAGATTAGTTTGATTAGTGGTTTTCTTGCTCGTGGTTTGTTATTCTCAAAATTGTTCAAACCATGTGCGCTGGCCATTTTTTAATATATGCTTCACTCTAAACTATGACTAGAAATAATCAAAATACCTGTATTGAACCTTCGTGACCGCGATTTTCGTCAGCCATGAAATCGATGAATAAGTGTTTTGGGGATGAAAATTCCAGGAACCTTCTGTGGGCGGTTTCAATCCGCGTTATATCTATCCTTTTTCCCCCTGAGAAAACCCTAATAAAACTTCAATTAGTGCTCATAAAACTGTGTCCAAACTAAATGGAGAACGAGAGGAAAATACTTCGTGGAATTTCGAACAACACAAGGCCGAATCTGGGATGAGAATGGAGAATATGTGATACCTTTCTTGTCGTCGTACCGCCAGTCGAGAATCTGGAGTACCAGTAGTCCTTAGTGCTGGTGAAGTTTTTCGCCACCAAGGAGTTGCCTCCGTTGCTTGCCCCCGTGCAGTTAGGGTGGAGGAAGAGAGAGAAAGTGGAGCAGTGACGGAGAAGAAGAGGAAAAAAGAGTAACAGTGTAATCATAGCCGTCCGTTGGGGTGTATTGCTGTATCCACGCGTGTTAAGCGTCAGCGGGTTGATGCCACGTAGTTTACATATGAGCCCAACTAAGGAGTACTGCCTCTAGATGCGAAGGTGCACTGCTTGGAGATTGCTAAGTAATAGAATATATTCTCACACTTGACAAATGCAACATCTAATTCTTCATGATCTACGGAAATTCAGCATTGTGTAACAGAGGCACGTATATCAATTTATTTTATCGATATTCACCGCAGTGCAATAGTAGTACTAGAGGCAGTGCAAACAAACTACAGCGAAACAACTATATTAAAACGAAATAGGCAAGGCAATTAGTGTTCATATTGCAGTTGACCCACGTTGAAGGGTTGAATAATTACTAGCCACCTAGAAACTGAATTTCACCACAGTTGCTTGTTTTTATTTTTGTGTTTTTACATTATGTGACTAGTGTTGTAGGATACCTAAGTTTTGTTATTATTTTTATCAGTTATACAAGATTACCAGGAAACAATACTTTTAAAAATAGTCGTGCAATGTTTTGTGATTGCTAGCAAAATAGATAGATTCTACCTGATCAAAAATTGTCAGGACTGAACGCAGAGCTATTGTACTATTTCAGAGCAGTGCAAACAAAATTAAGCGAACTTCAATCTTAATAATTCCACTTCATTGTTTTGTGTCTGACAGAAATATAATAAGAAATATATCTTTTAGTCCATATTACAGGCAGGAGGATATAACTGAAACTGGCAGCGCATAAATCCATAAGAGAACCAACTATATTAGAATATCAAAAAACATTGAAACTCGTGCTCGGACGGAAGTTCAGTTAACCTAATTGTAGGAGAAAACAATATATTACACGTGAATATTGTAGCAATATTAAACGCAGTGCGATAGAACGTTCATAAGCAGTGCAAATAACTATACGGTAACAAAATTAAATATTATAATAATAGCAGTGCATTGTCTGTTAATAAGGCAGTTATATGGTGCGGAAGAAAAGAATGCCCTTTAGCAGCTCATCGTAAGCAAAATGGACATTGTGCACTCCGTGAGCACAGTTACATTTCTATAGGCAGTTGGATGAAATAACCACGGACAGTGCAAATAACGATTAGAGAAGAAATCATTACAAAATGCAAAAAAAACATCACTCGGTCACAAGGCAGTGCACATCTATAAGAGCAGTGCATTATGTGTTTTGAAAGAAGTAGTATTTTTCAGTATAGAAATTTATTAATCACCTAGTTCGATGCATTATAGATCCTTTGCACTGCGTGAGCAAAGTAATATATATGGTTACGTCAACAGTATAGGTAGTCTTATATTTGTTCACAAGGCAGTGCTTAGGTTCGCAGTCAGCTACGTCTATAGGAAGCAACTTTATGAAAAAATAAAATAAGCAGTGCAATTATTGGTCCGTACATATACAAAGGCAATATGTTGTCAAAAAAAAAATTAAGCCCATCATCCGACATAAAATGGATCCGTAATCGCTAAGGTAAGTCATATATCGCTACGTCCATAGCACAGACAGTACAATATACCTTTCGAAGGCAGTGCAAAGACCGACTAGAGAACAAAGCATACTTCAATGTAAAGAGCAGTGTATTATTTGTTCATAAGGCAGTGCACACGCACAAGAGCAGACAAGAGCATAATACTATGTGTCAAGAAATCACCCTTTTCTCAGCTTTAGCGCAATCAGCTACACCTATAGTCTCGGTAGTGCGATATAATTGCCACAAGGAATGTAAAGAACGAATAGAGAAGCATCCTTACGTATATGTTTACAAGGAAGTGTATAGGTATAGACTTAAATAATATCATTGTTATCTCGACGATTTCAAGCCACATGATAAACACAAAGGTAAGATGAAATTTGTCTGGCAGTAATATTCATATACACACGCATGGAAACAATATTGTATTGCAAATAAGCATCCTAATTAATACATTCCACAAACTTATGCTTATAAGAGTATATTGTTGAACAACTTCTTTTTCCTTGCATTGTTGAATCTATGAGGAAATTGTATGACCCTTTTCTGCAGAAATTTCTGGATCGGCAACTTGTTCTTCTCCTGTGGTTGGTTCAACCACGCCAGGATCATCTTCTAAACCTAGATTTTGTGAACCAGGCTCTTCATGATCCTTTTCCTCATCGTCTTCTTCTTCTTCTACTTGAGGTCCTTATTAATTTTGTGCTATCTCCGCTTCGGGCTCCACCGCTTCTCCGGCGACTCCTTCCTCCTGGATCTCCTCCTCCATTTGTCGTACTACTGGTGCGAGCAACTCAGATCTATGCGCGTAGCATCTCTTGGTTGATCTGAAAGGTGTAAAGCTGGCGGAGTTTGCTCCGTTTGGGTCTGGCGACAAGGGCAAAGGTGGGTGGCATTGTTGGCGACGGCGAAACATTCTGGATAGGTGTGGTTGCAGGTTGCAGCTGGACAATGTTGAGGGCTATAAATAGAAATCCAGCGTTGCTAAATTTCCTACATGGCGGGATAAATACATGTTAGTGGCGGGAAAGATTGATGAACTAATCGAGAAAGATGGCAGGAAAGATTGATGAACTTATGGAGAATGACGTGATGTGCTAGCTCTCCGTGACAGCCAAGAAAAAGAACCATACGGAAAATCAAGAGTATATCTAATAGTGGTTCATCCATAAGATTCAAATGGAATATCAAATGTCTTTTACTGTAAACAATTTCATTTCGAAAACCATTTACTAGTTCATGGTCTGAACAGCAATCAGGTCTGCATGTCGAACTCAGGTAGGTTAGTTATATACAAAACTCTTATTGTAAACACGGAAGCGCAGATAGTGCATATATATCTACATCTGGCACAGCGGTGCCTATGTAATACATGGGGATAAGTTGTTTTTCTTTACCACAGAGAACTGCACTGCTTGGAAAACAGCAACTCTACTGCTACATAATAAACAAATTAATTCATCGTTTTTTATAACACTACAGTATATAGCATCATTGTTTATTTTCAGCTCGACTTAGGTGCCAAAGCTCTCAGTTCTTCCGGTAGTTCATCTTTTGCTTCGTTGGCCTCGGAGAACAGTGCCCAGAACAGATACTCCTCCATGACCGAGCTCGCATCCATCTGGTCAAATGGTTCAAACGAATCAATAAGATATATTGTTAATGTCAATCAAAAATTTGTATTTGGTAAAACTATTGATTCAAAACTGGCATTACTTACATCTTTAAGATCATATACAAGTTGAATGCCGTTGTAGTTCTCAATGCTCTTTAGAATCCAAAAACCATTCATGTCTTCAACTCCTTTTTGTACCTTCACATGTTTTGATCTAGATACAATATTTCCCCACTTTGGAAGCTTGTTCTTCGGGTAGAGTTTCTCAACGAACTTGTCAAATCTCTTTAGCTGAAAAAACCATTATGTAGAGCATAGTTAGTGACATATTTTTTTTCAAATTATGCAGATTGTCTTTATTTGTATCATAAAGATATAAATGTAAAAAAACCACACCATTTTTTCCCCAATTTGATTGTGATAAGCTGTTTTAGACAATCCTTTTCTCTGTGTTCTGTAATCCCGTGTGTCAATAACTTCAACGCGACCACCTTGGGGGTAGTTGTTTAGGATGTAAGTTGACACGTGATTGTCAAATTACACAGGCAGAAATATCTGTGATGGGCAAGGAAAATAGTCACATTGATTATATGTTCTAAATGAAAATACGTAATATTTCTGTATGTTATTAATGAGTTATGTATTAAAGAACATACCATCTTAGCTTTGCTCAAATCTGCATTTCTAGTTAGAAGTTTGAACTGTTTAATCCTGGAGATGGCTTCAAATTGATAAATTTCATCTTTTCCAACAGAATTTGTGAAATTCTCTTTTGTCCCAATGTCACATAAATGAGCAACTCCTAGTGGCAGTACTATCCTTTGATTCCTGAACAGACATTTGTACTCCAGGATACTGCGCCAGATTGAAATTATGAAGTCTATTATGTCATCATCAAGCTTGCCTTTTCCATTGAAACATGCTGCAAGCCTTGCTGCAGTCCAATATTTTGGTATTTTCAGGCCTTGTTCTAGAGTTGACGAATATTTCACCATAACCAGCCTGAGATTTTCCACAGACAAAAGAAAAAAGGATCAAATATAAAAACTGGGATCCATGATTGTGTGACAACATACACATATATTTTACTAAAGGAATCCACAAAGCATAGTTTGGTGCTTACTCTTCATTCTTCTCCAGAAAATCCTTGCTTAGTACCAGTCTACGAGCAACTACGATGTCTCCCTTGTACTTAAATGTGGGGGGAACGTACATAGGCAACTTAAGTTTTAAGATGTTTTTGTAGAAGCCTCTTGTAAGATTTGATATTATCTAGGGAATTATGACCAAGAGCCTTGCTCCTTGTAACAGGTGTTCTTAATCCTTGCTCTAGCAACGAAAATGTTTTAGTTGCATCTTCTCTGTGGCGTTTTGATCCGATACACGAGGTGTCTGCATTGTCAATCTGTGTTCTTACATCAGCTGTGTCATGCGGATGTCCTTTCTGAATTGCTTTTTCAACAACAGCGAACTCGTGGTTAGAGGAACCTTCTTTGTGAGTAATTTCTGGTAACAACATGGTCACACCTGCAGCAATATTTGTAAAAAATGTGTTATTTCCTCTTACATGTTATTAATGTAAAAAAAATCATCTAATGTAAAAACCAAGCATCTTGACATAATGTGACAATACCGTTGTTAAACTGCGTGGTTAACCTGTCTTCCTCGGCTCCTACAGCGTCTTTGTTGCATCCTTGTACTTGTTTAGATGAGTTTCCTCCTGCATCATTATTACAAGTAATTTTCCTATTAAGCCCACTAGTAATTTTGCTATTAGCAGCATATCTATAGGATACAACAATACCATTTCTAAGTTGTGTCGTTGATGGCTGTTGGTCAGTTTCAAATTTCTTAGAATTGTCTTCTTCTTCTCCCGTAGTATGCGTTGTTACTGGTGTCGGTGTCGCCATGCACGCAGAACAACTCTGAATAACACATCAAATATATCAGTAAAAATATAAAAAGTGGACAAGTTGTTACGTCACACTTCTATTTCATAGATTGTTATTTGTATGTGCTCGTGTGATCGAAGTAGCTAAATACACATCTAAGATATACAAACCTGTTCATCCAAGGCTCTTGCGGTGACAATGTCGTGCTCCTCTTCTGGTGATGTTATATTTTTTATTCTGTCCATGTACATGATTCCTCTATCGTCAAAATTCCAGGGCGTGTTGTTGTCAGCTGAATCCATTTTATTTATCACATCGCTTTGACTTGCCTGTAGTAGAGCATTCGATCCCAACATTAAGGTCATGAGTTGCTGCCTTGGCTGTATGCTTTGATTGCTTGATTCGACTGGTGCCTGAAATGTTTGCAACGTTGCTCAGGTCATTCTCGCATCTATCAAAACATCTCAGCACGTCAGTTGCACACTGATAGGATGCTCGAAAGCAGTTAGCCATTGCTTCCAGTTTACTTCTTTTCAGGTCCCTGTGCTTCATGGTAAGTTCTTTATATATCGTTGCAGCATTTGTATCATCACTTATGATTTCATCACCTGCTTCCTCCTCTAGCAGTATATCTATATACTTGTCCATGCATTGATCTAGCCTCTGGGACTTTGTTCCCGAACCCTCTAATTCTCTGTTAGAGGTTGATGTTATCTTGTTACAAGTTGTTTCTACCACAGGAGGTTTCAAATAATAGCTTTTTTTGTCACAGCTTTTCCACTGCAAACAGTAATCAAATATTATTTCCATGGATTGTGAATAACTGTCAAAAGAGGTAATTTTAAAATAGTTCATTTGATAGAATGATTCTTTATGTGAAACAAGATGAGGTCAAGTAGAATACTTACATTCAGTCGTCCCCACCTCTCTTTGTCAATAACATCCGCTTTCAATACAGCAAGAAGATCTGATTTGTCCAGATATTTGATCCTTAGTGTTTCTTTTGTCATAAGTGATTTTCTGCACTTGAGCGAATCCAGGTATATTATTAGAGGAAGGACTGCGCAACCTTCGACAACACTTTGATTCATATCATTGACATGAAACTTTATTGCTGCCCTCTTGATCTCGTCAATTACAAGCTGGAAAAAGTCCATTTTTCCAGAATTCTCGATATCAAGGCTTTTCACTACCCCAACTTCCCGGCTGATATGGTTGTTTAAACCTAGACATATAAGCTTTGTGCAGATTACAAGTATTATGCATTTCATTGTAAACTTGTCCGTTGCACCCTTTTTGATATGACGGGTCAGGTGTTGCACCGTTGCAGTGTCCCTCTTTCCCAAACCCAATTTCTTCTTAAGCCATAGTAAAGCAAAGGTATCGCCAGCTTCTGAAGGCCGGGGCGCCTTTATAATGTCGTTGGGTAGACCAAGGGCAGAATGCACTGCATCTGCTGTCAGAGCTATAGTCCTACCATCGGCAAACTCCATTTTCAGAGTTTCTACATCAATCTTCTTGTATAGCTTAATAATCAGGGGCCTACTAATATTTGAATCCAGCTTGTATTCCAGCATGAAACCCCAGTCAATCTTCACGAGCTCTACTTCTTTGAGATCATTAAGATCATGTTTAATCAATCTGTTGAGCTCTTTGAGAAAGCACCCTACTGTGTAATTTGATCCAGTCCTACTACGGGGTCTTCTTGTCCCTTGTATATTTTTCAATTGCCATCAGTTGATTCTTGGACATATCCTGGTAGTTTAAGAAAAAACGTATCAAATATTGATAAACTTATTTCTAAATTTCTTAGTGCAGACTGTAGTCTCGATTAAAGAATATGACATGCATTAACATTACTTAAGCTTACCATGACAACATTATTCTGGTTGTTCGGACTGCCATGTTGTTCTCCACCAATCTTTCGTTTCTTCTTACGTACACCGCCTTTGATGTTTGAATCTATTTTGCATTTCATTTTCAGCTCCAGCTTTACTTTATAATTCTCAATCTTCCTGTTAAGTTCATTTTCTGACACATCAAACTCATCGTCAGTCTGTGCCATACCGTCGGAAGATTCTCCATCGCTAGCATTGCAAGAGCCCATTTTTCCCTGGTGGAAGAGACATACCAATCTTATTTCACGTTATAATTTTTAAACCGATCACCTGAAGCACTTCAATTCGACGTGCTTAATTTAAACTTTAAATTATAACTACACCTAGCTGTACAGTGTAACATCAAGTTGCAGAATAGGACAGGTGCAGGTGCAGGTGCAACTAGTTATAAAATTATGCATACAATAAAAACTGAGAAAAACATTAAACTAACCAGAACGCATTACTAATCATTCATTGAATATCAGAATTGACTTGAAGTAACAGTAAAATATAATTTACTGAAGATGATCCTACTTGTGAAAAATATTGTGTATGTTCTCCGAGTGTATAATAAATATATTTTTTACTTACCGTACGATTTATGCAACAGGATTTCTCATAGAAAAAATACGATGTAGTAACGAAATGCTCCCTCCGTTTCAAAATATAAAATGTTTTGGCTTTTTGACATGAGTGTATCTAGACCCCTTTTAGTATCCATGTTCACTCCACACCTTGATGAACCTACACACTAAAAGAAGTCTAGATACATTTCATTCATAAAGCTAAAACATCTTATATTTTGAAACAGAGGTAGTATTAGATATAGAAAGCTAGGATTTCGATATTTAAATTTTACTAACCTATTCCCTCCGTCCTAAAAAGGATATCAAAATTCTGTTTGAATTTGGATGTATCTATATACTGTACTAAATACTGTCTACAATTGTATTTCGCTGAAACAAACTTGAAAAACTAATTTAGACTATAATAGTCTTTCAATTTATCGTGGACTTGATCTCAATACCAAGGTTTCCATAGTATGGATGACGAATCAATGATTCTACAAGGAAATCTTTGCTATCAAGTAAGAGCGTAAGTTCTTCGCAACTTAGTAGTAGCAGGGATGATCTCGAATCCTTATCAATGGGGATGTTTTGTTAAGTTGCTATAGAGAATCCTTACCTCGGAAAGAGGACGACGCCGGTGGTTCCTTCTGCTGCAGATTTTCCGCAATCTACGGAAGAGTTGCTTCTCTTCTAGGGATAGGACCAAGTAAGAGCGGTAAGTTCTTCGCAACTTAGTAGTAGCAGGTATGGTCTCGAATCCTTATCAATGGGGATATTTTGTTAAGTTGCTATAGATAATCCTTACCTCGGAAAGAGGACGGCGTCGCCGGTTCCTCCTGCTGGAGATTTTCCGCAATCTGCGGAATAGTTATTTCTCTTCTGATGATGGATAGTAGAGGAAGGAGATGAATGCTAATTAGATACAATAACGGAGAACCGTGTCTCCCGTCGTCCATAATAAATATTGTAATTTTCGATTTTATTAAGATTTTTCCATGGCAGTGCAAATCTTTTTTTTAAAGGGCAGTTTAATAGTAAACTAGTTGGCAGAACAATTATTCATGGGCAGTGCATCTTAGTGTGTATGGCATTATAATGTCAGTACCACGATGCACCCAACGAGCAGTGCATGATTGATATTCGAGCAGTGCACAGTAGGAGAAAAACGAAAAGGTCCTCATTATTGAAACAATACCCCACGTGTCAAAAGTCTACGTCAATATAGATAACGTTACGCAGTGCATACTACGTACACCGGCAGTGCATATCGCTGTGCATAGCAGGTGGGGTGCATTGCACGGTCATTGAACTGCCATAGAAACTTGTCTTGCACCGTGCGTATAGCGCTTTACGAAGCATTTGGAAGACAGTTCATACGTATTCCAATGGTAATATATACCTGTTTTTAACCTTATTACTGTAGTAGTATCCTGAAGCGCTCCGTGGGAAGTGTATGCTTTGTTTACCTGCAGTGCAAATGAGTGTGCGTAGCATGCGGGGTGCATTGCACGGTAAGTGCACTGCCCTCGCATATTATATTGGACCTTTGCGCACAGCAGTTTACAAAGCATTTCTAAGGCAGATCATACAGAGCTTCAACGCAGTCCATCTCGTGTGCATGGCATTATAATAACAGTATAACGATGCAATCAACTAACAGTGCATCTCAGTGTATATAGCAGGTGGGATTGAATTGCACGGCTAGTGCACTGCAATTTCATATTATCTTTCACCGAGCAGTACACAGTAGGAGAAAAATGAAAAGGTCCTCGTTATTGAAACAATACCCCACGTGTCAAAAGTCTACGGCGATACAGATAACATTACGCAGTGCATACTACGTACACCGGCGGCAGTGCATGATTGATATTCGAGCTGTGCATCATAGTGTATATAGCAGGTGGTATTGAATTGCACGTCTAGTATACTGCCATTTCATATTATCTTTCACCAAGCAGTGCACAGTAGGTGAAAAACGAAAAGGTTAAACCAAGACCCAACATGTCAGAAGTATACATCGATACAGATAATGTTCAGCAGTGCATACTACGTACATGGCAGTGCACCTCGCTGCGCATAGCAGATGAGTTGCATTGCACGGTCATTAAACTGCCATAAAATCTTGACTTGCACTGTGCATACAGCACTTTATGAAGCATTTGGAAGGCTGTCCATATATACTTCATTGGCAGTGCATGCCTGTCTTTACCCGCATTGTATTAGTATTATCCTGAAGCGCTCCGAATTTGCTCGTTTTTTACGTGATTGCATATTGCTTTTAATTGAAAATAATGAATAGTAGTTGCTTATTCGTCTGAATAAAGTGTTGTGCAGTATAGATGAGAGTGCTATATTTATAGTATGGGTTAATTGGATAGACGACACTCCAATTCTGGGCTATTTAAGAAACGCCACTACAACTTTCAGCTTTTAAAAAATGCCACTACAATTCTGCATACATTTCATATACGTCATTATGGCCATTTCAACACACATACCCCACAATATACACTTATATTTCTATCATACATACGTATATACGGTAGCCCTCACTAGAATCAGCTTAGGCCATGTGTATTTCTTTAGATGACTGTTGACTATGCTTCCTCTCTGTCATAGAAAATAGTATTAAAGCCATAATTTACAATGAGTTATATGTATCTCTATCAGTAAGCGCCACAAAAGCTAAATTTTGTCATTAACTAACTAAATAGTGTATAATAAATTAGGGCAACCTGAGTTAAAAAAAATAGCAAGCGAAAAGAGTACTTCATACGTGCAACCATTTTATTCTCGAAGAGCATAAATACAACACATGTGTATTGATTTATTACAAATATAATATTTAAAAATAACAAAACCATTATTACACATAAATGAATTGGCAAAAAAAGGTTAAATATGGTGAGGCGCACCTTGTATACGTATGTACGACAATAATATAAGTGTATATCGTGTTGTACGTGTCTGAAAAATAGGCATAATGACGTCTATGGAATGTATAAAGAATTATAGTGGCGTTTTTTACAAGTTAAAAGTTGCAATGGCATTTCTCAAATAGCTAGAAATTATAGTGGCATCTATCTAATTAACCCTTATAGTATAGACAGTGCATGCATTAGTACGTTTTTCCGCTAATAAACGACTTTTTATTTCTCACAAACTGTGCACTGCTCGGTGCAATATAATATGAAAGCGCATTCCCACTTGCTATGTACACTGAGATGCACTGCCCGAATACAAATCATGCACTGCTCGTTGAGTACTTCGTGATGCGGTCATTATAATGCCATGCACATAAGATGCACTGCTTCAAAGCTGTAGATGAACTACCCTAAAAATGCTTTATAAACTACTGTCAAAACAAATTTATAAATTTAATGATCTGATAGTGGTCTGAAATTTTAAATGTTACTAATCCCTATTACAATTAATTCGGACTATTTTTTTGGAGTGCCAATAATTCCATCGATCAATTTCTAGTCATGCTGGAAACGCACGTCAAGAATTTGTTTCTGAATGAAGTAGCATTATTCATCATATTCATCACTCCTGCGAATCAAACAAAAAATAAATAAAACTTCACTAAATGATGATAGACACTGAATAAAATAGTTATTATTTTGGTGCAATTATAGAAGTACATATATTTGTATTGATTGACAAGTTCCTTAATCTTTTTTGTGTACTTTTCATTGAACTTTGACAAAAACATGTCAAACGTCAGCTATTGTCACAAGGCTTTAGTATCAGTCTATACAAATAAAAGTTAATATCAAATAAATTTTGATTTAGTGCTGTTTTATACTAGTGCAAGTACGAAATTAAGTCTGCCTCGAAATTATACTTACAGACTGGAACCAATGGTCAACAACACCATCGTAAGATTTGAGCAACCTCAGCAAACCTACTCCGCTGTCTTTCCTGCTCATTTCATAGACAGACCCATATTTCAATTGCTTGTTTGATATATAACTTTTAATAGGGCAAGGATCACGCAGTGTTAACGATACTTAACTGGTTTTCATTGTCAGATATCCACTGAACAGGTGTGGTTCTCATATTTCGAAATTCAACCCTATACGAAAAACTGTATGCTTCTTCAAACGCAAACTTGAAGTTGTTTATCACAATGGTTGCATCCTCTTCAACAGTCTCGTTCATGTCGTTCGAACAAACAATATCATATTTCCGACCTTGAAGGTCAGCAATCACGGCATACCACACATCATTTGGTCGTAGAGGTATGATGATTTAAACAAACAAAGAGACGAAATAATTGGCTTGCAGATCTAAAGACAATGTCACTAGAAAATAACGTAGACACTAAAATTTAAAAATTACCATTGATACATTCGCCAGGTTCCATCCAGTGTGATTCTCTGATAAGTATCGTTTGAACGATCTTGGATTAAATTCTAGCCTTGTGAGCAAAAGCTAATAACATAAATTTTTAGAGAGAAAAAACAAACTAGTTAGTAGATATCATAATTTCTGTGTTCATGGATCGATGTATGCGTGTTCAGTCGTACATGAAAACATGTATAGATGGAACGGGTATTACTAAAAAAACTTTGTAACTGCACTTACCGCATCTTCGTGTATCATGATGTATCTGGTTGGGAACAATTCATGATTGTCTTGATTATTATCTAGGTTGTGTTTCTGTTCTGTCATGACCAGCATTGCCATATAGTTCATTACGTGTGAATTCACACTTCCATAAACCTGCATTGATAAACCAAACACTCTCTGGCAAGCCCATTTCTTCCTGCACAGAACCACCTTGTCGCTGGTAGAATACAGAAAAAATAGAATCAAAATACTCCATTATTACAATGCGATGAAAACATTTAAATATATTTTCATAGTAAAGTATGCGAGACAAAACGTTACCTTCCCGCCTTTTGATTCGGAGTGGTCTCTACTATGAATTCAAATAAAGCTACTTCAACATCTTTTGATTGTTTCACAGCAGGATATGGAATTCGGCGGCGATTAATGCTTGTTCTTGTTTCAGCATTGTCAGCACTGTTTGTTTGCATACCTGATCCAATGCTTGGTATGGATGCTGATGCAAAAGAGACATGTCTTCTGCAAGCTTCCTGCTCAAATGATGGTCTAGCGGTGCAGAATGATACATTATTATGCTGCAGTCTAGGGTCTCGAGAGTTTTCTCGTTCAGGACAGCTTCTTGTGTAGCTGGGTTGTTGGTTTCTAGTATTTATCAAAATTGACCTAGGCATACTCGAGGATATTGTATTTTCGCTGTACATTTGACTGCTGACAAAGTTACACCGAGGACTTTAAGCTTGGTGCATTAGTCTTACAGAGTAACTACTTCCTGGTAGTTGGCTCTGAGATACTGCCATCCCAGTAGTAGCATGCGTTGCCTCGTCTTCTGATTGCATTTGTATCTTGTAAACACAATTTGAATCTCGACTTGATGTATGAAAATCTCTGTGATTTGTATGTCCTAGATTTTCAGAGTCATTGTCTTGCAATGTTATTCTTGAGTTTGTTCCGCTTCCTCCATCCTGCTCTATGAAGCCACATCCATCTATTGATTTGTCATGTTCTATAGTCTTATCCGATCTTGCTGTCTCTGTAGACCTTCTGCTGTTCAACATGTTAGGCCCTTGTGTGGATGCCTGCTGCACAACATGCTCGGATTGCACATATTTCTCTCCTGATCCAGCATTCCAATAGAAAGTTGGATGGCAGGCTGTGCTGCTGTTTGACTTGTTAATAGTATCAACCAAACATTGTGCGTGTTTAGCAGAGATGTTTTCACTGCGAGTGATGCTGCTGACTCTTGGTATCTGAATTGCAAAATTACGAGTTGTCGTATCATTATACCTTTTCCTGTTATCAGTGGTTTCATTTGTAAGTGAATCTCTTATGCTGGAATTGATTCCTCCAGATAAATGATCGGTACTTGAACCTCTTATGCTGGAATTGGTTTCTCCAGAGAAATTTTTCTTGGCAGAAGCTCCACTAATTGGTGTATAACTTTTGGCAGACTGCTGAAGCTGCACAGAATGGGAGAATGTTCTCGCATCGCCATTGTCATTGCCTAGGTTTATATTTTTCAGTGTCATAGACATGTCTGCCACTGACGTGCTGCCACTTATTGATATAGAACCATACGAATCATAATTATCAGAACTTGTCCGTTGTGCTGAATACCAGATGAATGCACATTTGCAGATGCTGGTCCGTACGTTTCAATTGACAGACAGCTAAGTTGTGTTGGATTAGCTTCTATTTCAGGCTGGGCTGCTGAAGTGATAACAGGTTTTTCTTTCGCTCTCTGCGTAAGGTCAGCCAGATCTAAAACTTCGGTCCAAAATTCATCATTTCCTTTCCAGAAAGAAAAGGAATCATCACTGTTATCTTCTGTCTTCTGTTTTTTTGTAATGCGATCATCAGAAATAAGATTAAACTCAAATTGCAGTGATCTCGCAACCACCCGTTTTTCATCGAGACAGTTGGAGTTCTGTAAGAGCTGAAATGTATCTGTACCATTTGCAGCAGGCTGCCTCTCTTCTTCTTGATCACTTGCATGATGACTTGGTCCTGCTTCCGCACTTGGGATGCAAAGGCTTGCATTCAAGCGGTTGAAAACATCCGGACCAGGCACAGGGACATGTTGTGGGTTGGAAATTTGTAGTTGTCTTTCGTAATTTCCAATATCCAGTTTTGGCACGGGAACCAGAATCGGATTAGTAATGTCGAACGATGCAATGCCGAACCAGCGACTTCTGCACCGACCTGTACCTTAAGGTGGTTCAAGCCCATCTTTTGAGCATCACGAAATGTATGTACGTAACAGTGCGCCTCTCATCAAAATTATCTTGTGCGCAATGAGTTGCTGACTCAGAATGTAAAAAATGGCTATGATCGAAACCACGTGGTTGCACCTGAATTCTTGATCTGCCTTCATTGTCAAATGTATTTGACACGCCATTGGAAACAGCCAACACGGCAATCTGTGCATTAGTTCTGTTCCATTGAGATGCTGCTTCTGACACATGAACTGTATCTACAGTGTCCACCTCATTCCCTGCATGCTCTATACACCTTGTTCCTGATGAAAGCTCTGCCCGGGATTCATTATCAGTACATGTAATGGAAGTCACTGTACATACTTTACTAGTGTTGCCCTGAACAATAACTGTATGGACTTGCTGATTTTCGACTGAAGTTGCACTTGTTGCTACACAATTTGAAGCTGTAGCAGGCTTAGCGATCATCCGTTACGTAACGACACGCATATTCGTGCAGTGATTGCATGGATTGCGTTGAATTTGTGACAGGAATTATCACTTCATCTGATCGCAAGACGTCATCAGTAGCACTATAATCTGTTGGTTTAGAGTTCATCTTTGGTAATTGTTCAATTCTGGACAAATTATCACGTGTCGGTAACATATGTACCAGGGCCTTGCAACAAGATTCCAACTCCTGCATATATTTCATATTTTCAGGGGATCCATAACTTTGGTCTGCAAAAGTTAACTTGACAAGCAGCTCATAGTCTTCTGCTAGCCTTCTACATACAGATGTTAGCCCATATGTTGATTTATCCAGCACACTGCCTTTGTCTTCAACATCGCGCTCATTATCTTCTCTTGCGCATAGGGACCCTTGAGGTGTAGAGTACATACCCCTGTTCTCATGATTGAGCATAGATATTCTAGAAATCTTTCTAATATTGCTCTTCATATTGAGATTCATCGCAGACAACATGTCAGCATACATGTCCGTCACTATGGCCTGTATTTATCTGGTAGCCTAGAAGTTTTCACATTATAAGCATTATCGCTATCACCTATTTTTAATATCATAAATATAACAGTGCACTGCTGAGATAACTGAATAGGTAACACTATGATCAAACACCAGTAGTATGTTTACCTAATTAAACCTAGTAGAACATGCAGCTTTAGAAAGAATGTTCATCCTGATAGGAAGTAGCTAAAGCAGGCAGAAAAATCGTACAATGAAACGATGAGAGAATTTAATACTCTACTACAACAAGATCGAGAAATAAAAAACATGAATGCTTAAGGTCAAGTAGGCAATGTATATGTAGAACACAAACATAAGAAGATTCGTCATGATCACGAATGAAAAAATTGAGAAGATTATAAAAATTCTTACCTCCGCATGCATAAGTGGGTCTGTTACAAACTTTTCAATGAAAGTTGTAACATTCTGAACTATCTCTTCGTTCAGCTCAGCATTAGAAAACACAGTTTCATTTATATCCTTCAACTGCATATTCAACATGGACAAAACAGAAAATACAATACAATAATATGAGTAAGAAGCAACAAGACCGTAGTAATAATTGCACATAATATGAATAACTATGGGAGTCTTGCCTTGTGAACACCATAAACGTTTTGTTGATGAGGCATCTGGTCAAGACTCTCATATAACGCTATATTTTCAGTTGACCAGAAAGATATTCTAGGCAGTGCATGGCCTAGAAGCAGAGCATTTGTGTCCAGTAGTTCAAAGTACATTACCTGCATTAAAATTGTTACAACCATATTAAAACAACAAATCCACAGAAACTACTGACAACTAATATTATAGAAAGTAATTATCACGGTGGGTAACTAACCGGAATAATTGGAAGGAAACCACCAAGTGCACCTTTCAAACCATTTTTCTGGAAAGTGTCAATACAGCCAATAAGCTTGTTGAATGCAGCAAGATACCAGTCATAGGAGTCAATCTCATCAGACACTCCAATTGCAGAGAAGTAGTCCGGGCTGGCTCCATCATATGTGCTCGGACACAACATAACAGTGTTTGCAAATAGAACAAAACATGTTTTGAACTGAGATCCTACCAAGTTAGGAGTAATCATCTTTTCGAGCTCACTGATAGTTGGTGTTGGCCCTGCACAATAAGTTAATTCTCTGACCATATCGCGTATCCATTGCGGACACGCCTTATTTATGGTTCTACCCCCAAAGGGGATGCTAAGTATCTTGTTGAAGTGAAAGGGCTTCAGTTCAAAGCCGCATCCTTGGCAACTCTTCACAACACATACCAAGCATACCATCAAATTGTATGCTCCTTAGCAAAACCTTATAGTCATTACTCAGCCTTTTCACAAGTTTTATAAACTTTGGAAGAGATAACTGTGTGGTGAAAACATGATCAGCCATTTCTGTATGAGATTTTTTTTCTGTTGACAGGGTAAAAAAAGTTATCAGTTAACGAGGTATAGATTTTTTTAGTAAGTCATATATGTCAGATTTCAAAGTTATACATTCGACGCAGCACACAGGATAGAACCATTACAAAAAAATAATATGAAATTAAAAAACACCTCGCAAACATTATACAATGATCATAAAATGAAATAATAAACAGAAATTGAAGCGTGCTTAACCAACAATCGTCCTATATCGTTCTTAATTATGGATGTGCAAGTAATATATAGCTAGCAACAAACACTTTTGTCGTGAGCGCGGAAAGATTTATATGAAGTAGCTAAACATATGCATAATACAGAGATCTACAAGTGAGCTAGACGAAAAATCAACCTTCTGGGATACGACGAATCACATACGCATGGAGGGATGCAAGATGAATAGATGAACTTCGCTAGTAAAAGTAGATTTGAAAATGTGGAAGAACAACCCTAAAAGAAGAACGAGGAGAGAGCAACGTTTGTTAAACGCTATATCCGCCTGCCACAACCGGTGATTCTTGAGAAACAAGAAGGTCCTTATTAATAAACCAAGACCGCACATGTCAGAACTCTACTTTGTTTACCAACATTATATTAGTATCCTGAAGCACTCCGTAGGCCATGCATTTTATGTTTACAAGCAGTACACTGCCATTTCATATTATCTTTCACCGAGCAACGCACTGTAGGAGAAAAACGAAAAGGTCCTCGTTATTGAAACAATACCCCACGCGTCAAAAGTCTACGTCGATACAGATAACGTGAAGCGCTCCGTGGGTAGTGCATATTTTGTTTACCTGCAGTGCATATGAGAGTGCGTAGCACGCGGGGTGCATTGCACGCTAAGTGCACTGCCCTCGCATGTTATCTTGCACCTTTGCGCACAGCAGTTTACAAAACATTTCTAAGGAAGTTCATCTACATCTTTAGGACAGTGCATATCGTGTGTATGGCATTGTAATGACAGCATCACGAAGTACTCAACGAGTAGTGCATCTCAGTGTATATAGCAGGTGGGATGAATTCCACGGCTAGTGCACTGCCATTTCATATTATCTTTCACCGAGCAGTGCACTGTAGGAGAAAAACGAAAAAGTCCTCATTATTGAAACAATACCCCACGCATCAAAAGTCTCGTCGTCTGAACGTGCGTTCGTGCATATACTACGTGCACGGTAGTGCACATCGCTGTGCATATCAGGTGGGGTGTATTGCACGGTCATTGAACTGCCATAGAAACTTGTCTTGCACCGTGCGTACAACGCTTTACGAAGCATTTGGAAGGCAGTTCATACGTATTCCAATGATAGTACATACCTGTTTTTAACCTTATTATTATAGTAGTATCCTGAAGCACTCCGTGGGCAGTGCATGCTTTGTTTACCTGCAGTGCATATGAGTGTGCGTAGCACGCGGGGTGCATTGCACGCTAAGTGCACTGCCCTCGCATGTTATTTTGCACCTTTGCGCACAATAGTTTACAAAACATTTCTAAGGCAGTTTATCTACATCTTTAGGACAGTGCATCTCGTGTGTATGGCATTGTAATGACAGCATCACGAAGTACTCAACGAGTAGTGCATCTCAGTGTATATAGCAGGTGGGATGAATTCCACGGCTAGTGCACTGCCATTTCATATTATCTTTCACCGAGCAGTGCACTGTAGGAGAAAAACGAAAAAGTCCTCATTATTGAAACAATACTTCACGCATCAAAAGTCTACGTCGATACAGATAACGTTACGTAGTGCATACTACGTACACCGGTAGTGCACATCGCTGTGCATATCAGGTGGGGTGTATTGCACGGTCATTGAACTGCCATAGAAACTTGTCTTGCACCGTGTGTACAACGCTTTACGAAGCATTTGGAAGGCAGTTCATACGTATTCCAATGATAGTATATACCTGTTTTTAACCTTATTATTATAGTAGTATCCTGAAGCACTCCGTGGGCAGTGCATGCTTTGTTTACCTGCAGTGCATATGAGTGTGCGTAGCACGCGGGGTGCATTGCACGCTAAGTGCACTACCCTCGCATGTTATCTTGCACCTTTGCGCACAGCAGTTTATAAAGCATTTCTAAGGCAGTTCATCTACATCTTTAGGACAGTGCATCTCGTGTGTATGGCATTGTAATGACAGCATCACGAAGTACTCAACGAGCAGTGCATCTCAGTGTATATAGCAGGTGGGATTGAATTACACGGCTAGTGCACTGCCATTTTATATTATTTTTCACCGAGTAGTGCACTATAGGAGAAAAACGAAAAGGTCCTCGTTATTGAAACAATACCCCACACGTCAAAAATCTTCGTCGATAAAGATAATGTTACGCAGTGCATACTACGTACACCGGCAGTGCATATCGCTGTGCATAGCAGGTGAGGTGCATTGCACGATCATTAAACTGCCATAGAAACTTGTCTTGCACCATGCGTACATCGCTTTACGAAGCATTTGGAAGGCAGTTCATATGTATTCCAATGGCAGTGCATACCTGTTTTTAACCTTATTATTATAGTAGTATCCTGAAGCGCTCCACGGGAAGTGCATGTTTTGTTTACCTGCAGTGCATATGAGTGTGCGTAGCACGCGGGGTGCATTGCACGCTAAGTGCACTGCCCTCGCATATTATCTTGCACCTTTGCGCACAGCAGTTTACAAAGCATTTCTAAGGCAGTTCATCTACATCTTTAGGACAGTGCATCTCGTGTGTATGGCATTGTAATGACAGCATCACGAAGTACTCAACGAGCAGTGCATCTCAGTGTATATAGCAGGTGGGATTGAATTGCACGGCTAGTGCACTGTCATTTCATATTATCTTTCACCGAGCAGTGCACTGTAGGAGAAAAACGAAAAGGTCCTCGTTATTGAAACAATACCCCACGCATCAAAAGTCTATGTCGATACAGATAACGTTACGCAGTGCATACTACGTACACCGGTAGTGCACATCGATGTGCATAGCAGGTGGGGTGCATTGCACGGTCATTGAGCTGCCATAGAAACTTGTCTTGCACCGTGCGTACAGCGCTTTACGAATCATTTGGAAGGTAGTTCATACGTATTCCAATGGCAGTGCATACATGTTTTTAACCTTATTGTTGTAATAGTATCCTGGAGTGCTCCGTGGGCAGTGCATGCTTTGTTTACCTGCAGTGCATATGAGTGTGCGTAGCACGCGGGGTGCATTGGACGCTAAGTGCACTGTCCTTGCAT
The DNA here is from genome assembly GCA_023614405.1 of Avena insularis. Taxonomy (NCBI): domain Eukaryota; kingdom Viridiplantae; phylum Streptophyta; class Magnoliopsida; order Poales; family Poaceae; genus Avena; species Avena insularis. Next base: position 208,442,942 of record CM042694.1, read on the forward strand.
GTTATCTTGCACCTTTGCGCATAGCAGTTTACAAAGCATTTCTAAGGCAGTTCATCTACATCTTTAGGACAGCGCATCTCGTATGTATGGCATTGTAACGACAGCATCATGAAGTACTCAACAAGCAGTGCATAATTTGTATTCAAGCAGTGCATCAGCATATAAAAGCAGTATCACAAAGCTAAGATGGCACGTTTTTTAATACATAACTCATTAATAACATACAGAAATACTCCGTATTTTCATTTATAACATATAATAAATGCTACCTTGAACTCCTTTAAAAGGAGTTTCACAAAACTGGTGGGGTGTATTGCAAGATGAGTGCACTGCCAAAGATTGTTATCTTGCACCATGCGTAAAGCACATAGGTAGCTCATTTTTTATTTGATGATCAGTGCTTTATGAAGCACTTGTAAGGGACTTCCTATATAGTTCACGGGCACTGCATCTCGTTGTCCATGGCATTATAAAAGCAGTATCACAAAGCACTCACGGTAAGTGTATCCGTTGTATACGAGTTGTGCATCTCGGTGCACATTGTTGGTTGTATATGAGCAGTGCAATCGGATAAACAAAGCCACGAAACCCAGCACAAATGTACTGCCTCTCCCCTGACGAAGGACTGGTTAGACAGTAGACCCCGCATATATGTCGCTATCAATACTGAAGTGTTCTTCTTGGAAAAGGGGCAATGCATTTTCGTACTGAATTATGACCCACCTGTCAGACAACTTGTTTTCGGGAGATAAAACCTTCCCACCCGTCGTTGGTGTTTAAAGAAGGAAGGGAAGGTAGGAAAACGTATCTTCTTCAAACTATTATAACCAGCTAATGCTGGAACAACCCATAACTTTATCAGCCGCCGCCGCTGCCCGCATGTCGATCTAAAGAAAGTTTCAACCACGCTTCAAAACAAGCAGTAAGATATCTCCATCTCACCAAGGCAAGGCAATGGGCACAGACGTCGTCATCACTGGCGCCACAAATCAGGTAACCAGATATCGAACCTGCTCAAACGATTGAAATTATAGGGATATATGTGATGAGGCGATTCAGCTTGTACTTCGTCTCTACATGGTATACATGGTCGGCATCTACATTGTAGCGACAACGCAACAGTTTTTTGGAAAAAAATTGTCAACAACGTAGCTGATTTTTATCTTGAGATTCAACGGAGATATAACTTCCTAGTTTTAAAGCACGGAGCATAGTTTCTACAGTGATGGGAACAGTTTAATAACCATCATAGTGTAGTACAATTGATATAGCAGAAATAGTTATATACGAAACTACATGACCATTTGCTACGCATGTAGTTTGAGCAGCAGATAGCACTATGTGTAATCACAAAAACTTTTTCACAGTGGATCGATCACTTCAATTGTAGGCTACACCAATTCGTTCATTTTCTATCAAAGTAATGTATTACTCTGTGTACTTAATAGGAAGAGATTATACAATACATTGAGAAGTTCAGTCGATGTACAATAAAACTATGCTCTAAATATAATTCAGCTATTCCCGACAAATACTATTTATTATTATGTATATAATCAGCAAGGTTGTTGGTGGTTGTTGCAAAAAAGGTAAAAGAAGGAAATAATACCACAGTAAATTTCAAAATATTTCAGCATACATATTTCAACTGATTGTTTTTACATCGAAGCCTACTTATATAAGTTATATAGCAGATAGATTATTATTGTTGATGTTACAGATACGCAAGCAGAGTGTTGATCCTTTATCTATGAGTTATTTTTTTACTAAATCTAGAGAATGCGATATATGCTGCATTGCACCAAATTGTAAAATTCAGCAGGGACCCAGATTATCTCATTTGAATGATCGTACATTGGCTGAAATAGAAATGATGAAAGGTGCGAAATTCCAAGCTCCAGGCGTAACAGAACGTGTTGCACATCAATTCAGGATGGTATATATACTTTTAAGAATAATATATGAATTTTTATTATTTAAATGCTTTAAAAATCAAAAGATTGACCTTGAATAATTACGGTGCTACTATATTAATTATATCATGGCAGAGACATCTTAGAGCACTACACGATAAGTGGGATAAAGAGCGTGAGCAGAAACTGATAGCTCTCGCGGCGTCAACAGAAATGGTACGAAGATGTAATGCAGCATGCGCAAACTTGAAGCCAAAGATGGAAAAAATTAACATCACAATGTCTGTTTCACAAGTAATTTCTAGAGACCCTAGTGGTATAACAATGCTACGATGCAAAGATGAATCAGGTGTTTCAGTGAAAGGCAATAGCACAGTCAAGACTAGTTGTAAATTGAAAGATGCAAAGTGCAATGAGAATAGTTTGGTGAGTTTGCTCTTGCAATCATTAAAAAAATTAAAAAATAAAATAATTTTGAATGAGTACTGCTAACAATTATTTTATTCTATTTCTGTTTTGTCAGGTGCAAGTTGATGTGATGGTCTCAATGCAACATCTTCTGTACAGACAAGGACATCAAAGGACACAGATGAAGTAATCAACATTCAGTTCAGGTACAGCAAGAAAAAATCAGATACAGTGCAAGCAGCTCCTGCAAGCCAGAGAATCCTCATGAATACTTCAACACAGAATGGTCAGACACACGCAAAAATCGACCTAATAGCTGTCGGAATGGCAATGAGTGGCACAGAAGGAGAAGCTTTAGTAAGGTATGCTGGTAGCTCTGCAGAAGACAAAACAAAAATAATCATCACAACAAACGTACTCAAAACAAGCATGATTGTTCAAAATTGCCATGATAGGAGAGTGTTGAGCAAAGATGATAAAAAAATCGAAAGCAAGACAGTATATCCTGGATACGAGAGTAGCATAACAAATTCAGAAGAGAATATCACACATGAACAGATTATAGATGAGCAAAGTGTTGCAAGTGAACCAGTCAGCAACATTTTTTTTCCAGTGTAGCCAGCAACCATCGCTACAAGTACAGTAGAGTCACAAGATGGAAGCATTGATAGACCTAATTGTTCTGATGCAGGCAAGAGAGATTCAACCAGCATGCTGAACACACAAAGAGAAGAGAATAAAAGTCATCAGAATGTCAATTGTTCAGAGGAACCGGCAGAAACTGTATGCACAAACACCAACTCGGAAGCAATGAGCAATGTGCAGTTTGTGCCCTAGTGCGATGACACTATTCCTGAAAAAGAGATTAATCCAGGAGAACCTACGGAAGAAGAGTTAGAGATGGACAGAATGTTTAAGAATGAGTACCCAACTGTGGATGAAATTGGTGATGCCACGACACCGGAAGAAGGAATGGAATTTCAGTCAAGGGAAAATGCTTTCCAATTCTTTGCACTGTATGCAAGGAAAACCGGTTTTTCTATAAGAAAACACACCAGCCTTAACTCCAAGAAAACAAGCAAAATGATTAAACAGACATTTGTTTGCACAAAACAAGGTCAGACTCAAATAAGTGAGAAAGTTGTACAAGAAAGGAAAACAAGTTCTACTATCAGGTGCTCTTGCCCTGTATCCATTGTGGTAAAGAAAACAGAGAAAGGACGGATGTACAAAACAGTAAAACTAGACCATAATCACCCTTTGCACCCAACAGATTGGCTCATCAGGTTTTCAAAATGCCACAAGTCAATGACACAGCAAGACAAGGAATTCAGACGTATACTACACCTTGGAAAGATTCCACCGAGGAGACTGATGCAAATATACAGTAGAATGAAACTTCTAACCAGAGGAGTTGGTTTCGACGGCAAAGACGTGTCAAACCTTAAGTATGCTGACAAGAAAGACAGCAGAAATAAAGATATAGAGGAATGCTTGAAGAGGTTTACCCGTCTTCAATCAAAGGTTCCTGGGCTCTCATATAAATTCGACACTGACCACACAAACGCCGTTCGTAGCATCTTCTGGACAGACGCAATGTGCAGGATGAACTATGAACTATATGGTGAATACGTGTCATTCGACACAACGTTCCAGACGAATGTATACAACATGCCTTTTGCACCAATCATTGGCGTGAACAACCATGGAAACACTGTTTTGTTTGGGATCGGTCTCCTGCAGGACGAGTCAGCTGAAATGTTCAAGTGGCTGTTCAAAACTTTTGTCTTGGAAATGGGTGGTAAAGCACCAAAGTACATAATCACTGACTAGTGCAGAGCAATGAAGAAAGCAATTGATGAACTGGATATACTGCTTGACACAATCCACAGGTTCTGCCTGTGGCACATCATCAAAAAGATGCTAGAAAAGCTTGCTAGCATTTTGGCAAGAAATGAAGGCCTGTCAGAAGAACTAAGACATGTGATAAAGAACTCATTGACTGTAGAAGAGTTTGAAAAATGCTGGAGGCAAGTATTGGAAAAATACAGAATTGCAAACAACAAGCATCTGCTAGATTTATGGGATATCAGAGATCACTGGGTACCAGCCTACTTCATGGACTGCTTCTATCCCTTTTCCACATCAACTACAAGAAGCGAGAGCACCAACTCCATGTGGAAAGACTATGTCGACCACACAGACACAATACTGAAATTCCTAGATTCATATGAGGCAATTCAGGAGAAAAGCTTGAGTGGGCTCGACAGGAAAAGGAACAGGACTTCAGAGAAGATAACACCAACAAGGAGCAGATATGGACTTGAGACAGATGCAATAAACATTTACACTACAGACATATTTCTCAAGTTTCAGAAGCAACTAGCAGATAACACAGCTTTCGAAATAACAAGGGAAGAAACAACTGACATAGGAATGAAATCTTAATGACCAAAAGAAGTCATGTCACACATCCAGATTTCAACATAAATGTTTTTATAGTTGAAGTGGATAATGAGAATAAGATTTTCTCATGCAACTGCAAAAAAATGTCAAGGGATGGAATCCAGTGCTGTCACGTCCTCAGGGTTGTGGTACGTCTTGGTTTAGTACATAAGATGCCAGACAGTTTTTTGAACATGGAAAAGATGCAACCCACATCAGCCATCCAACTATGTTTTTGTCTTCCTGACGGTAACAAGAGCAACGCAGTAGGTCCAATACGTTATGTGATTGAGTTGACTCGTTTTGCTAAGATCTGCTCAAAAGCATGCAGTACAAACAAATCATACCAAGTTCTGGTAGAGTGCATCGATGAAATTGAGAAGAAAGTGAATGCTTTAGTAGAATAGGATGAGCAAAGCCACACAGAGGGCATGGCAGATGGCATCGATAACTTACATGAAACAATTCGTACTGTGTTGAGAGATCCTCCAATCATAAAAACAAAGGGTAGGAAAAAAGGACAGAGAATAAAACCAGGGTCAAAGCAGACGAAAAGAAAATGCGGTACCTGCGGAAAGAGAGGGCATAGAAAACCTAAATGTGAATTCTAGCTTAAGGAGAGAGAGGTATATATATATATACACATGAATATTTTTTCTTATATTTTACAAAGTATCGTACCTAGCGACAAATTATATCTATGTAGTTTTTACTATTGCAGATTGAGGTTATTGAACTATATATAAACTTTTGTTTGCAGGACAGAATGATCCAGAAGAAGCGCAAGATAAGATCAAAAGCTACAACAGAGAAAAGTCCAACTTCAAGCAGTCATTACGAGACGACTGATGCTATTGGTGTAAGTTTTCTTGTAAAAAATAATAATATTCGATACATTAAGTTGAACTAATATTTGAACAAATAATCTTCAGGACGACCTGACACCACCAAAGAGAAGATTTTTTCAGAAAAATACAAGCCAGAAAAGTAAATCAAAACGTGGACGCAGTTATGTTGACAACACTAGTACAGATGAAGTAAGCTAATTTTACACAATGATACCTATTACAGCATATCTTGAACCTGATTGTAACCATGCAAGACTAATATTTTGTCTGCTTTTTCTAAAGAAAAATTTGACTCCACAGAAAATAAGAAGAGTACGGAAAGAGAAGGATCAACAAACTCCATCAGCAACATCAAGTGATAGCAATTCAACTGATTCAGATAGAGTAAGTATTATATGAAATTTATAGCTGGTGACTTAGAAAATAGGAAAATTATTGGACATGATATTTGTTAAGTCGTGAAAATAAAACGCTTGATACATGTGATGCAGATGATATCAAAACCACAGAAGCAGAGAAGTTCAGTAGGAACAGCACGAAAATTAGGAGAAGAAAGCAATTGTACACGAGGGATTGATGGACAAAAGTCTGACATCAGAAAAAATATCTCATCCATATCCCACACGGAATATTGTGAATATGTATGAAATCCCTCAGACAGATGCTAACCTCAGTTGAAATGATGGAAATGTTTCTCCAAGTTATGGTCATTCAGAATGAAGCTGCAGAACGGCAGAAGCAGTGAACAATCAAAAGAGGAAGTGCAGTACAAAAATACAAATAAAAAGAACAGTGATTACAAGGAGCAGTCCAGTGCAGACATCCGTGTCAAGCCATGAAAGACCTCACGCATCAGTTGAGAGGAATGTACAAACAAGAAGCAGCCCTGTGAATTCAGTACAGTTCAATGTACATAAAAGTAACGGTACAAAAAGTCCGGTGATAAGAACAGTCAGAACAAGACAAAGCACCGTTCAAGATGAAGATCTCAATAGTGATCGGTCCAGAAGCAATAATAAAAAGGAAGGCACAAGCAGTTCAAAAATCCCTAGAAAAGGACATGCCGTCTACAATGGTATTTGACTGGACAAGTTCAAGAGCCAAGGAAAGTTTTAAATTTCATAATATTTAAAACATTACAATTAGGATTGCCCAAATAGTTTGCTCTACATACATGTTATAAAAAATGATTGCTAACAATGTTTCTTTATTTTATGCAGGAGAAGTAGCAGTATCAGGTCATGATACAAATACTGTTTTGTAGCAGACAGACTCAGAATTAAAAATTCACTCATAATAAATGTAAGAAATTATAGAGCAGATTTTGTATTCTTATCAACTTATCATAAAGTTATAGAGGAAAGTTTTTTGTATCATGGCACCACTTGTTAGTTACTGGTATAAAAAGGATAAACTGACTACAACCATACATACCATTACACCGGTTTTGCAAATAAGATAAAAACATTAGACACAATAGCCATGAAACTCTAGAACAATCTACTGTAGTTCAAAAGAATAGTTTTGTACCGGATTTTCAATGGAACAATGCTTTAAAAGAAAGAATTGCACTATATATATCATACAAACTTAACAACTAGAAATATTTTACTTAACAAAAAAAGTAGAACATTTACATTTTTTTTGTTTTGAAATAATTTACATATTATTCTTACAGACTATAAGATAGACCACTTGTACATCTATGCAATCACAATATAACAGATGAATCAGGGAATTAAAAAATAAAAAGGACCCAGGGCAGTACATAACTAACATCGTTGGCAGTACATGAACTGCATTAAAATATATCAGGATAAAACAAAATAAAGCAGTGCATAATCCTTTAGAGAAGCAGTGCTATGCTTCAAACAATAATGGGCCTGTGAATTGTATTAGTGGGCCTTTCTTGTATGGAAGCAGCAGTTTTATGGTTGCGAACTCTTGAGGTATCGCATGGACAATTTCGTAGTGGGTCTTAATTTTTATAACTACTAGCACGATTTGCACGATCGGTTGGTTATAAGGATACCAGGAGTCGTGGAAGCGGTAAAGGTGTAAGTTGCAACAACGGTGCACCAGTTCATCATTTGCAGCAACGAAACTCAGAAGAACAAGGTGTCTATCTAGCGCATAATTATATATTATTTTGTAGTCCATCACATACTTGTTCTTATTAGATCCATCCTTGTTTACTACTGCAAAAATAAACAGATTCAAGCCGTGGTACCAGACGTCTTCGTCCCAAACATGATGGACGACGGGCTTCAGACCATAGAGACTCATAGCATTATTGTTCACGGAACGACGGTTCTTACTGTGGAGTACACCAACGAGGAATCAACGCTGAACAGAATCCTCTCCATGTACGAGGCTTGGCTTGAAGAGGTTAGTACCCATCCAACTTACCGTCCGATTCTATTAAAACGATTGTCATATGAATTATGCATGACTACAACACAAATAAATTCAAGGTAGTTTGATTCGTATAAAATAGTTTACCATATTAATTTGAACTAGTTTTTCCTAACAAGTCCTTTTCACTAGTTTAGATACGAATCAAACATCAACCTATACATATTTTATCAAAATCCCTTGATTTTCCAATGGTAGAAACAAATATACTGTGTATCATATGAATCTCTACAAGATTAGAGTGGATATAGGAAATGCATTCCTACATTATCAATACTCCTACGTCTTTCATGTCATAAGAATCAATAATATAAGTTCTAAATTGTATCCTTCTAGTGTTCATTTCACCAGACTCTGGTTCTAATAATCACATTTCATTTGACACCAGGATAAGACCAGGTACATTGGACTAGACATTGAATATACTGTTCAAGGAAGTGAAAAAACCATCGTCGTCGTATAACTCACCGTGAGAGAGCACGTCCTAGTTTATCATTATGCTAGGGCCACGAAAAAATGCCAGGCACTCCGTGATATTTTCAAGGAAAAACAGATCACCTTCATTAGCGTCGATAAGAGGACTGATTCAAAGATGTTGATGAAAGAAAAGTTTTTGATCCCTGAAGAGTACCATGTAGACATACAGGGAATATTCAATACATTCCAAGGTGACAATTACAGGTACCGCATGGCTAATATTGCAGCAGTACTCATTGATTCATCATACAGTGAGATGAAGATAGCAGCAAGTGACTCAGAAATGCATAACAAATGAGAGTAAAAGCCAATGCCAATGGAGAATCTGCATTACTCAGCAAAAGATGGGTATGTAAAATATGAGTTGTACAAGAGAATAACATTCAGCAGCTACTGCCTCAGTTTAGGAAGACAAATTCTCAATGATAGGCTGTGCACCGGGTGTAAAGGAGGTAAAGGATATAAATCATACAAACGTTTTTTGGAGGCAGGTCCATCAGCTGATAACAATAATAAGTGGGACGACGAATACATGATGTGTCTGGCAGCATATATCGACAGGTGGACAAAGAACGATGAATGGTGGACGAAGAGAGATGACGATGAAGAAGACTGAATTTAGCTAAAGACTGTGATTATGTGAGTACGGTCTGCTAGCAATCTTATAATTCAGTTTGTTAATTCCGTTACACAAAAGTGGTTATGATCTAGTATATTATATTAGGAGTACAATGTAGTTAATGTGTGTGTATAAATTAAACTACTTTTTATCATTATTCTGTAATGTTTGTAATTATAGCATATGAATGTATACTTGTATTTCATATGTAAATTCCTAATTTAGTCTAGAAGGCAGGCAAGTTAATTGTAAATAAATAAGAAAAATCCCATTAACAAGTTAAAAATTCCTAAAAAATTAATTGAACATTTGACAATTGAAACGAATTCTGATGCATCCAGTTGAATATTCACAACACATCAAACAAAATCAATAGAAATAACGAAATGCATTACCACATAACAAGCAGTTCAAAACATACATCAAGTGGTTCATAACAACAAGCGGTTCAACACAACTTACATCTGCACTAAAAAACAATCAGAAGGAACTGCAGTCATCATATAAGATGATGTCAATGACAAACATTATCTTAATGTTTCGGTTTGAAGTGGTCTGCCAAGGCGAGAATTGCTTGCCCAACTTCAAGACATTCATGATGACATTCAACAAAGGTCTTCCATTTCGTGAAGATAATTCGACCATCACTCCCTGTCTTGTACGAAATGAAGCTCACAGCACCATTTGCACCAAGCCGTACTCCAGCCACGCCTTCTTCGGCAATTTCAAGAGAAAAAACCATTATCGAAGGTAGTTTATAATTAAGTTACAGAAGTTAGAAATCTAATAACTAACAAGCAATAAAAAAATAGGCAAGTAGAAAAATAATGATAACTAATAATATACCATATCATGACATAAACATGCCCCGGTCAAAGTAACAAGTGCTAGGCCAACGTACAATTATTTTGAAGGAATGATGTGGAGAAGATAGCACTTTTCACTCCTGGTAAGCTTGCATCTCTGTGCAACAACTGTATTATCCAATGGTCCTTCTTCCTCCTCATCCTCCCGATCCTCCTCATCAGACTCACCCTCTTCGCCCTCATCCTCATCATCACAATCGTCATCCTCGGTCTCATCATCCTCGTCCTCATCCCCCTCATCGTTCATATGCATAACAGTGATACTTGGACAAGGAGCTCCCATTGAAAATACCAGATACACACCAAAGTAAATTTGGTTTTCAGCAATAAACCTTCTCTATGAAGAACTGCATAGGAAGTCATTACCGCTTTTCTTGCATCCACAACATAAATTCGCCCAAGACCTTGAAACTCAATGCTTTGTCCTGTTATTCTATTGAATTCTCTCCTTATATTGCATGGGATAGTCTAAATTGAATAAAATAATTAAATAGATGACAATTTTATGGAAAGAAAATTCAATAAATGTAAAAATCAAGAATTATATGCATACCAATGAACGCTCAAATCGACCATGTACAAGACGGACAAGAAATAGCGAGGCTGATTTTGTTTCATCACTACAGTCTGAAACAAACCTGACACAGTGCCATGTCCTAAAAAAATGAAAAGCACTCGTTAATTTATGATAAAGCTAGCTAAGATTAAAAAAAGGGCATCATATTTGGAATGAGCATAAATTAATTTTAGGGACGGAGTAAGTGAGCCAAGTAGGAAGCACAAATAAATAAAAAAAATTCATATACCAAAAGGCTAAATCACACCACCCCAACCCTTCATTTCATAATCATATTGTAACTAATCAATAGGAAAATGAAAGTACAGAAGCATAATCAACCTAAAAGTGTATCCTCATTGCATCATCACATTGAATGCTAACTAAAAAACTAAATATCTCCATATATATACAAATTGAACAAAAAACTTAATATCTAAAACGTTGTCGAAATTTTTTTATCTGTACAATTTATAATATGAATCGACCAAAATGTGCAAGATTTATAGGATAAAAACGAGGGAATAAGTTGAGCATACCTTGAGAGGGAGATTGGGGAGCTAAATAACGGCGAAATCCTTCAGATCCGATGGTTTTTAGGGGAGCAATTGAGAGGGAGGGGAGATGGGAATAGGAGGCGACCTCTCTCTGTTAGTCCTAGCGGCTGGGGACAACTAGGTCGGGATGGGAAGGGCAACCACGCGCCTGATGCTATATTTATAAGTGTATGACCTTTATGCTAGGCGATACCTTTAAACCATGTTGTATCACAGCCCTCAAAGTACAATTTAAACTGTACGGGAAGTACTATGTATGCAGTGGATACATTTTGCATATGCCCATTTGCATTGAAAGTCGATTACATACCACGGTGAATGCACTGCCGTTGCACGTTATCTTATGTCGTCCACACATCACTATATCAAAGACTTAAAGAGCAGTGCACAAAATTTCCACAAGCAGTGCATCCGTTCTAAATGAATAGTACGTGTCCGTGTCTACCGCACGTGTCGAAAGTCTTGCACACTTGGCACAGCACTGTATTGTAGCACACGACATGCAGTCCACATAGAAAGTCCATATACCGCACAACACTATATTGTAGAACACGACATGCACTCCACAGAGGCAGTGCATATGGTAAGAAATGGTGGTTCACTCCTGCCTACGGATGCAGTGCACAAGATTTCCACAGGCAGTGCATATGCGGCTGCATGGCAGGTTCAGTGCATTCCAGCATAAGGATGCAGTGCATACGCTCTGCACAACCATACGTTCATCGCGGGTGGAGAACACACTGCAAAGACCGCACATGCAGTGCAACCATAACTTATCAGGGCAGCACACGACATGCAGTCAACACAGGCAGTGCATATAGATGTCAATAGCAGTGCCTTCCTAGATAGCGAAGAGATGTAGTGTATCTTGGTGTGCATGGTAGGTGTAGTCCATTCCACGGTCACTGCACTTCTTGCGCACGCGTTAAAAACGGTCGGTCAGCGTTATTAAAGATAGCGCAGAACCCAAGCGGCAAAACATTATGGATTTGGTGTGAGCTGTATAAGCGTGCAATTATTTTTAGCACACGATATGCAGCCCACCTAGGCAGTGCATATACCGCACAACAGTATATTGCAGAACACGACATGCACTCCACAGGGGCAGTGCACATTGTAAGAAATGGCGGTTCACTCCTGCCTACGGATGCAGTGCACAAGATTTCCACAGGTAGTGCATATGCGGCTGCATGGCAGGTTTAGTGCATTCCAGCATAAGGATGCAGTGCATACGCTCTGCACAACCATACATTCATCGCGGGTGGAGAACACACTGCATAGACCGCACAGGCAGTGCAACCATAACTTATCGTGGCGACACGACATGCAACAAGCACGGTACATAGATGTCAATAGTAGTGCCTTCCTGGATAGCGAAGAGACGCAGTGTATCTTGGTGTCCATGGTAGGTGTAGTCCATTCCACGTCAGTCACGCCGCACACGCAAGAAAACGGTCGGTCAGGCGTTATTAAAGATAGCGCAGCACCTGCCGACGAGCATTATGGATTTGGTGTGAGCTGTATAAGCGTGCAATTATTTGTAGCACCGACATGCGATCCATATAGGCATATATACCGAGCACTATATTGCAGAACACGACATGCACTCCACAGGGGCAGTGCATACTGTAAGAAAGGGCGGTTCACTCCTGCCTACGGATGTAGTGCACAATATTTTCACGGGCATGCGGCTGCATGGCAGGTTCAATGCATTCCAGCATAAGGATGCAGTGCATACGCTCTGCACAACCATACGTTCATCGCGGGTGGAGAACACACTGCACAGATCGCACAGGCAGTCCACCTAGGCAGTGCATATACTGCATAACACTATATTGCAGAACACGACATGCACTCTCCCAAAGGCATATTGTAAGAAAGGGCGTTCACTCCGCCTACGGATGCGATACAAGATTTCAGTAGTGCATATGCGGCTGCATGGCAGGTTCAATGCATTCCACCATAAGGATGCAGTGCATACGCTCTGCACAACCATACGTTCATCGCGGGTGGAGAACACACTACACAGACCGCACAGGCAGTCCACCTAGGCAGTGCATATACCGCACACCACTATATTGCAGAACACGAGATGCACTCCATAGGGGCAGTGCATATTGTAAGAAAGAGCGATTCACTCCTGCCTACGGATGCAGTGCACAAGATTTCCACAAGAAGTGCATATGCGACTGCATGGCAGGTTCAATGTATTTCGGCATAAGGATGCAGTGCATACGCTCTGCACAACCATACGTTCATCGCGGGTGGAGAACACACTGCACAGACCGCACAGACACTCCACATTGGCAGTGCATATACCGCACAGAACTATATTGCAAAACACGACATGCACTCCACAGGGGCAGTGCATATTGTCAGAAAGGGCGGTTCACTCATGTCTACGGATGTAGTACACAAGATTTCCACAGGCAGTGCATATGCGGCTGCATGGCAGGTTCAGTGCATTCCAGCATAAGGATGCAGTGCATACGCTCTGCACAACCATACTTTCATCGTGGGTGGAGAACACACTGCACAGACCGCACATGCAGTGCAACCATAACTTATCGGCAAAGACACGACATGCAACAACAAAAAGGTATATAGATGTCAATAGTAGTGCCTTCCTGGATAGCGAAGAGATGCAGTGTATCTTGGTGTGCATGGTAGGTGTAGTCCATTCCACGGTCACTACACTGCCTGCGCACGCGTTAAAAACGGTCGGTCAACGTTATTAAAGATAGCGCAGAACCCAAGCGGCAAGGCATTATGGATTTGGTGTGAGCTGTATAAGCGTGCAATTATTATTAGCACACGACATGCAGTCCACCTAGGCAGTGCATATACCGCACAACACTATATTGCAGAACACGACATGCACTCCACAGGGGAAGTGCACATTGTAAGAAAGGGCGGTTCACTCCTGCCTACGGATGCAGTGCACAAGATTTCCACAGGTAGTGCATATGCGGCTGCATGGCAGGTTTAGTGCATTCCAGCATAAGGATACAGTGCATACGCTCTGCACAACCATACGTTCATCAGGGTGGAGAACACATGCATGCATCGCATGTGCAAAGGCAAACATAACTTATCAGGGCAGCACACGACATGCAGTCAACACAGGCAGTGCACATAGATGTCAATAGTAGTGCCTTCCTGGATAGCGAAGAGACGCAGTGTATCTTGGTGTGCATGGTAGGTGTAGTCCATTCCACGGTCACTGCACTGCCTGCGCACGCGTTAAAAACGGTCGGTTAGCGTTATTAAAGATAGCGTAGCACCCAAGCGGCGAGGCATTATGGATGTGTGTGAGCTGTATAAGCGTGCAATTATTTGTAGCACACGACATGCAGTCCACATAGGCAGTGCATATACCCAGAGCACTATATTGTAGAACACGACATGCACTCCACAGGGGCAGTGCATACTGTAAGAAAGGACGATTCTCTCCTGCCTACGGATGCAGTGCACAAGATTTCCACGGGCAGTGCATATGCGGCTGCATGGCAGGTTCAATGCATTCCAGCATAAGGATGCAGTGCATACGCTCTGCACAACCATACGTTCATCGCGGATGGAGAACACACTGCATGGACCGCATAGGCAGTCCACCTAGACGGTGCATATACCGCATAGCACTATATTGCAGAACACAACATGCACTCCACAGGGGCAGTGCATATTGTAAGAAAGGGTGGTTCACTCCTGCCTACGGATGCAGTGTACAAGATTTCCACAGGTAGTGCATATGCGGCTGCATGGCAGGTTCAATGCATTCCAGCATAAGGATGCAGTGCATACGCTCTGCACAACCATACGTTCATCGCGGGTGGAGAACACACTACACAGACCGCACAGACAGTCCATCTAGGCAGTGCATATACCGCACACCACTATATTGCAGAACACGAGATGCACTCCACAGGGGCAGTGCATATTGTAAGAAAGGGCGGTTCACTCCTGCCTACGGATACAGTGTACAAGATTTCCACAAGAAGTGCATATGCGGATGCATGGCAGGTTCAGTGTATTTCAGCATAAGGATGAAGTGCATACGCTCTGCACAACCATACGTTCATCGCGGGTGGAGAACACACTGCACAGACCGCACAGACAGTCCACATAGGCAGTGCATATACCGCACAGAACTATATTGCAGAACACGACATGCACTCCACAGGGGCAGTGCATATTGTAAGATAGGGCGGTTCACTCCTGCCTACGGATGCAGTGCACAAGATTTCCACAGGCAGTGCATATGCGGCTGCATGGCAGGTTCCGTGCATTCCAGCATAAGGATGCAGTGCATACGTTCTGCATAATCATACGTTCATCGTGGGTGGAGAACACACTACCACGTAGCATGCGGCAACCATAACTTATCGAAGACACGACATGCAACAACAGGCGGTGCATATAGATATCAATAGCGTGCCTTCACGGATAGCAAGAGACACGGTGTATCTTGGTGTGCATGGTAGGTGTAGTCCATTCCACATCGTGACCGCTCGGCGCACGCGCGTTAAAACGGTCGATCAGTGTTATTAAAGATAGCGCAGCACCCAAGCGGTGAGGCATTATGGATTTGGTGTGAGTTGTACTCCTCTCAGGCATATAAATAGTGTCGGCACCTCTTCACACTTCTAAACGGCATCAGTACCAGGGATAACTATTCGATCTCACACACCTACCACCGGCTTCATAATGCCTCGCCGCCTACCCACCTGTTGGGCCAAGTTCCCTCCAGGTGCTCGCATACCACTTCCAACACCGCCTAGCTCCGATGACGAAGAAGAGAAAGAGGAGGTCTAGTCGCAGCAGTCGGTCACGGCTCAAGGTGTGGTAGCCGCTGCAGAGAAGGAGCAAAGCTACAAGAACCTACATGAATACGCCTCTTCCTCCGCCGACGGCAACCAATCCTACGACCTGATGCTGCCACCAACCTCAACAAAATTGAACTCGTTCGGTAAGGAGAAGAAGAGGCGGGAGGATGCAAGGAACCGCGAGGAACATACCGCGTTCCTCGCTTCCGTGGAGAGCGAGAGTATCTCTGCTCCATCGGTGCCGAAGAAGGAGAAGGAGGAGGTCAAGAAGGATAAGGAGGAGGTCAAGAAGGAGAAGGAAAGGGAAAAAAGAGGAGGGAGGATGCCCGGAACCGCGAGAGGTTCGTTGCCTATATGGCGCATAGGGCCACCGTTCATGAGGCCAACAGCATAGCAGTTCTGGAGAAGACCAATCAGTTTCGACAGGTAGCGGAGGCGAGGAGGAACCAATGCACGGCAGCGACAGCAGCAGTGCAAGCGGCCGGGCTCAGCGGTGGCGAACGACGCATTTAGGCAGGTCCATCATACGTCATCCACATATACAGCGACGAAGACGATTAGGGGATCTAGCTTTATATTACGTTTTTCTTTATATATCCATAAATGTCATTCAAATCTTGTAAAATATCTTCTGATTTGGATGGACTATTAATTTATCTGAATTTCGCAAAATGCCATCGATTCAGCAGTAACCACAGAAGAAATCCGGTCCATAGTCATCATACCGGGAAGTGCATGACCTTTATTAATATACATCCGGATCTTACAAACCAAGGCAGTGCATAGAAGGTTTGAAATGCAGTAGTTAAAAGGCAGTGCTCCTTTTCATGGGCTGCCTGCTTTAAAATTGTCATCTCCTCATCAACAGTGTATGGAAGCAACAAAGAAGTCTTTGCGCTGTTTGTCTGACGCTGGGGCTCTTTTAGTTAAAAGTCCATCGGCTGACAAAATGTCGGATCCTTAAGTTTGTTACTAAATCAAATGGGCATGTGCATAACAGGTGTGTGTTTAAGAAGTAGAGTTGTGGTTACGTACTTTTAAGGTCTAAAATGTAGTTTTCTTAATTAGTTTTTTGTATTTTTATGTAATATGAGGGAGTGCATAATACTTTACAAAAGTAGTGTTATGCTGCAACTACTAATGGGCCTGAAAGTTTTGAGGTCTTGTATGGACAATTTCGTAGTGGGCCTTTTTTATAACTACTAGCACAATTTGCACGATCGGTTGGTTATAAGGATACGAGGAGTCATGGAAGCGGTAAAGGCGTAAGTTGCAACAACGGCGCACCAGTTCATCATTTGCAGCGACGAAACTCAGAAGAACAAGGTGTCTATCTAGCGCATAATTATATATTATTTTGTAGTCCATCACATACTTGTTCTTATTAGATCCATCCTTGTTTACTACTGTAGAAATAAACAGATTCAAGCCATGGTACCTGACGTCTTCCTCCCATAGACGACGGGCTTCAAACAACGGAGATTCATCACATTCCTGCTCATGGAACGACGGTTCTTACTGTGGTGTACACCAACGAGGAATGCACTGTCGATAAAATACTCGCATTGTACGAAGACTGGCTTGACGAGGTTAGTACTGATCCAATTATGCAGAAATTTTGCAGTACCTTTTCCTAACTAGTACTTTAAACCAGTTTTCATTCGAATCAAACATTTACCCCATACATTCTTTTTCAGAATCCATTGTTTTTCCTATGATCAAGCAAACTATTTATAATACGAATTAATGTAACCCCATATATACGTTTTTCCTGTTTGGCACATGCCGTTTTGTCTCAGTATTCGGAAGATAACATAGTATCTAAAAATACTGTAGTTTTCAATAGTTTGGGAGTTTGGTCACAGTAAAACATAAAAGTTTCAAAACTGTGGTATTGCAAAAACTGAGGTTTTTTTGCACGTTTCAAGAAAGAGGTCTGGACCTATTTTTTTACAAATACTATGTTTTTGTGCAAACTGTTGTATTGATTGCCCTGCGTTGATATACTATGGTTTTAGAATATTTTCGTTTGACAAAAGCCAAGAAGCCAAATGGAGCCTTAGAGTGGGCATGGAAAATGCGATCCTACATTTTCCCCTACTCCTATTCTTCACGCCGTAAGAATCAAACATGTTTCACTAGATTCTGCTACTTACTAAATGATCAAATTTTACTTGACAGGACGACAGCAACAGGTACATAGGACTGGACCTCGAATACACTCCTAGAGGCAACAACAAACTATCGCCGTAGTACAACTCGCCATGATGCAGCACGTCCTAGTGTATCATTACGCCAGGAGCACTAAGGAATGCCAGGGGCTACGGGATTTTCTAAAACAAAAACAGATCACGTTCGTTAGTGTGGACAAGAGGACAGACATAAATATGATGCAGAAAGAGAAATTTGATATCCCTGACGAGTACCACGTCGACATATAGGATATATTCAAGTCAGTGCCACAAGATAATCACAGGGATGGCATGTCCAATCTTGCAGCAACACTCATTGATAGGTCATACATTCAGATGAAGATACTAGCCCGTAACTCAAACATGCATGACATATGAGAATGGAAGCCAATGCCGCCAGAGAATCTGCGTTACTCATCAATAGATGGATATGTCACATACGAGTTGTACAAGAGGATAGCATTCATCAGGAATCTCCTCGGTTTAGATAAACCAATCTTAGATGACAAGCTCTGCATCAGATGTCACGGAGGTTATAAACCGTACAAATGACATAAACAAGCAGGTCCATCAGAGGATACCAAGAAGATATGGCAGAAGGAGCAATGCGGATTCAGTCCAGAAGAAGATGTCGACAGATCGGAGAAGCAAGAAGATGGCTAGAAGGAAATGTGAATTCAATAAAGACTTTTGTAGCGTGGCTACGATATTATAACAGTTTGGTGATTTTAGTTGATAGCCACATATAACATGTGGATTTGATTTAGTGTTTGATGTTTTCCGAACAATGTCATTTTAAAAAGCTTGAAACCCTGCTTAGTGTGTGTAATACTTTGAACAATATGTAATTATATATAGTCTGTGCATTCTGAATGTTTTATTCCAGTAAAACAAATCATATATCCATTTTAAATACAATATTCTAGTTTGTGTAGGATTATGATGGTTATTCTCATCATTTAACTGTATAGAATACAAAAATAAATAAAGTTGCAAATACAAGTAAAATGCAATTGCATACGAACACTCAATGGCGGTGCATATTTACTAGTTAAGGCAAACCAAGATGACTCACGCATAAAAACTCGGAAACCGGAAAACATAGTGGACAAAAACAAATAAATATTCAGGCAGCTTATAAACTGTATGATCAGCAGTGCATAACTGCGCATAGGTTAGGCAGTCCACCCTTTAAAACCTAGGCAGTCCACCCTTTAAAACCTAGGCAGTGCAAATGGCAGAACTTGTGCAGTACATCAAAATCTGGGAACTCGAAAGTCGAAAACGTAGTAAAAAAACTTATCAGGGCAGTACATAAACTGTATGACCGGCAGTGCAACTTATCTAAACACACATTCTGACCTTACCGGCTACGGCAGTGCTTATTCCAACCTAGAAGCAGTTAACACAAAACTGCGCACAAATTAGGCAGTGCACCTTTAAAACCTAGGCAGTGCAAATGGCAGAACTTGTGCAATGCATCAAAACCTGAGAACTCGAAAGCCGAAAACACAGTGAAAAAAAATTTTAACATGGTAGTACATAAATTGTATGACCGGCAGTACAAAACTTATCAAAACACACGTTTTAACATTACCGGCTATGGCAGTGCTTACGCCAACCTAAAAGAAGTTAACACAAAACTGCGCATAAATTAGGCAGTGCACCCTTTAAAACCTAGGCAGTGCAAATGGCAGAACTAAAGTAAATAGAACTTAGGCAGTGCACCTGTACAACTTAGGCAGTGCACCCGACCAAGAGAATACAATGTCGCTCCCCCAACAATAAAGTAAATAGGACTTACATCAAATACAAACTGTGTGCAAGCAAAGAGAAGTAAACATATATTGGTCAATAAGAAAGCAGTGCACGAATTACAACTTAGGAAGTACACTCCGTACAACTTAGATACAGCTGGTGCAGTGCATCAATGAAATCTAATAAGACAATTAGTCAAATAAAATTATGGCAGATCACTCACGATCACCCGAGGCGTCAAAATTAAGCAGACACAAGGCAGTGCATTTCTTCTAAACAAGGCAGAGCAACCAAAACTACCATCCCATACACGATTTAGTGTTCCCTCTAGTATCCAACCCATAGAAAGGTAGTCCGAAGAAACAAAACCCGCGGAAAACAGACTCATTCTGCTACCGTCATCGCCGTCGACCAGGAGCAAACCGCCCAACGCCGGCAACCGTGAAAACAACCACCTTCCCACACCCCCAACACCAACAGCAAACACCACGCTCTGCCAACAGCAACCACCCCAGATCACCCCACCCCCACCGACCCACCCCAATGGAATCTAGTCCAACCCTTCAAATCCAACCCACCACCGCCCACACCAAACAATCCTCCGACGGTAGCAAGTTCGTCCTCATCAACCTGCACCGATTTGGAACAGAACTCCCCGATGATATCGATAGAGAGGATACATTCACAAAAAAGGTAAACGGCGGAAGGCAAGAGCGCGGCGGAAGGCCCCTGCTTCCTCTTATTCAAGAAACAAGTAAGCGTAGGAACCTACAACAAGAGGTACGCCGAATTAATATCAATCAAAATCATATAATTCCGGTTTAACACTAGATTCTTCACAAATCTGTAACAGAAAGTAAAATTTATAGTACATACTATCTAACTCCACTTTTAATTCATTCATTTCAGTTCCTTATCACCATACAAAGCATATGTGACTAACAGTTTAGAGATTACATATGTACAGTTGTTTTTCGTAAGTAATTATTGAGAAAAATAGGGAAATAGAATTCATATATAGAAAGGATAGACAAATATATTAAAACATCGAATCAGTGAAAATAATTACTAAGGATTAGAAGATTGCATAAAGAATTACTAATTTTCTGCCACACTTATTAAGAATTGTCTTATGCTAAAAATATTATTTAATTATTAGGTGAAATGGAGGACAACAGAAGTCCTAGTCCTGGGAAGGTATAGAGCAATATACAACATACCTTGTAGTCATCACTAACATAAATATAGAAATAGCATTTATTTAATACAACTTCTTTGCAGAGCATACCTGATAATACGGATGCTGACGAAAAAAAGTCATTGCTGACCCAAGGTAATGTTGTAAAACAAAGTAAAAGTACATATTATTAGTGTTTCTTCTTCATGTAGTAAGGAAAAATATTGCCCCAAAATAGATAACCAGGACAGCAGTCAGGTCCACACCAGCCAGCTATCAATAACACCATCACAAAGTGTGGACTGCACAGAAACACCCACACAGGAATGGCAAGTGGAAGATCAACTAGCAGAAGAGGAAGAGAAGAAAAAGAAAAAGAAAGAGTAAAAAAGGAAATTGAACCTGGATAAAGTTAAGAAGAAACTACCTCTTGCATCAACCTGTGAAGAAAGTGTGGACGATGAAAAAATAAAGAAAACATACCCCAGGATGACCCAATCCCACTGAGTGTTCAGCTTCCAGACAGCAGTACCATAGTAGATTTACAGTCCAATACAAGAAGATTGAAGAAGACGAAAGCAATAGTACCAGAAGAGCAAGATGACCCTCAGGAAAAAAAGAGGAGAGCATCTAGAATATCAAAGGAAGAAAAAGGACATCTAAAAGAGCAAGAGAACAACACAGATGATGATGAGGAGAGCAGTGACGATGACGATGAAGACTACAACATTCTTCCAGAAGGAACACAACCTGAAACAGAAGATGATGATGTTGCAGGTGATACGGAAGAAAATGAAGGAGAATTGGATAATCAGGTTAGTAAAGATTTACATAAATAAATTAACCATATGACATTCATTTTGGAAAATCCATAGCATGAACTAACAGCATAAAATCTTACATGCAGCAAGCTGGGAGAAAACACAAACGCAAGGATCAGAGCAAGAATATGATTCAAGGAACCTTGACAATAGGTGACAAAAAGCTACGCAATGACACAGGCACAAACTACATAGTAAGGTGTTCACTCAAAGAGCTCAACAAATTGCTTACAGTGGTCCTTACCGAAGATCAAAAAACCGAGCTATCAAATGTTGGGTGGGGATTCCTGTTTAATTACAGAGTAACATCAAACTTGTCATGGCCAATGATCTTGTGGTTATAACGAGAAAATTGATAGAGTTACAATGGTAATGGAACTTGGAGCCGACGTGGACATTGAAATAACACCAGAAGTTGTGAAATCAGTGTTCGGCTTCCCTTACGGACCTAACACAGCTCCATTACCATCAGTGGATGGTAACACAGAAGCTCTAAAATGGCTAAGGAAAGAACTTGGAATAACAGCGACAAAACAAGTTCAACCTAATGATTTGTATAAGCAAATAAAGAAAGGTGGCACAAGTCCTTTCACAATGCAATGCATATTTCTGGTCATTTTCAAGAGTATTGTCTGCCCCACTCTACACGCAAGGATAGGCCGAGAGGCTGGAATGATACACAATGTAGACTACAAGAAGCTTCAAAAAATGGATACCTGCTGTGTAGTAGTGGATGAACTGAAGACAGGAGTTCAGAATTTTTTTGCAGAAAAGAAAAACAGAAAAAAGAAAAAGGGTAAGGGTCCTATTAAAAAAACAAATACCAAAGGAGCTGAGGGATGCGCAATTCTGCCTTTAATAGTCTATCTGGACACTAAAAGGTTTGAGAATTCAATCAACACGATTCAAACACCACGGCTGCATGTCCTTGACAATGAATTATTGTCATCCATTGTGAAGAAGGACAGACAGAAACATAACATTGAGGAATTCGGAGCATTGAAATATGTAAGTACACATACTGGTAATATGTATCTTTGTATTTCCTTATTGCATATCTGATTTAATTATGTAACATAATAAGATTGAGCATAAAAATATCTAAATTGTCCTCTTCACATGAAACAGGTCAAGACTAGTTCCGAGCTGCAGCACTACAACAAAGGTTTTCATACAAAGAAAAACAGTTCCTCAAATACGGTGGTGGATAATGACCAGGAGAACCGGAAGGACAAGTATGCAATAGTTCTTGTCGGAGACAACTCAAACATTCCAACTGAAGAACCTTCTGTCCAGCCAAATCCAATCGGAGGTCTCATGATAGATGTTGAGAAGATGCAGCAAGCAATGGATCTCCTGAGACAGATTGCAGACAACCCAGAAAACATATGTCAAAATTTAGAAACTAACAACGAACTAGGCCTCATCAGTAACTACATACAAGATGTCAAGAGAGCAGGACTTCAGATTCTAGACTCAATGGATAAGCTTAAGTTATACATGGAGTCGGCAAAAGATATAGCAGTTAGATTAACAGCAAAAAGAGGACCTATCAGAATGGAAGATCATGCATCATGTTCATTGCCGTAGAATGAAACTGAGAAAAACAACTCTGGCAGTGTTGATACGTCTAAAAAAATAGAAGACACAACGATTGAAGCTACAAAGGTAATTTATATACCTATTGCAAGTTATTGCACGATATAATAAGAATGATTGCTCCTAGTTTAACTGTGCTGTATTTTTATTTCTAAATGGATTGGACAATCAGGCAGATGATACCAATAATGAAACTGCAGCAGAAGGACAGGAGCATCCAACATCAACAATAACAAAAGATAAATCTCTAAAGGTAGACGCTCATTTAGTAGAAAGGGGACAATTTGCTATAATATAAAGCAAAAAGAAAAATCTGATGATGGTTATAATATTCATAACAATTCAACAAAGAACTAATATAAACTTCTGATTGTAGGAGGACGCAGGAGGAGATACAAACAACCAAACCCCCTCTGACGAAGTAGCAGCAGCAGAAACAAGCATACGCTCATCTGACACAGCGAACAGGCAGGAACAGGATAAACAAGAGGAACATCAGACAGAAGATAAAGAAAAACAGAAAATCAAAGTTAAAGACAGTGAAGTTGGACACAAAGCAGAAGATTTATGCGGTCACCAATCTAACACAAAGAAGGTCTCTATGAAAATTAATTTGTTGAACAATTTGATTCATTTGTAAACATACCATGTTTCTACTAGTGTAAATAAATTATGCAAAATAGAGCTTGCTAAACATATCAAAAAATCTGGCTGTAATGACCATGAAGAGATTTGTATGAACGATTATGGTTACAAGTACTAGCCAGTCTACCATTGGCACTTGTCATACACGACAGTTGAACCAAGAACTGCCTCAACCATCAGAAATGAACTGTCATCGAACTACCATTCTGATGCACTGCCTAACATCATTCATTGCACTGATTTTTCTGCACTTCATTTTTTCACACACTAACAATTTTTTCTTTCCACAGATACAGATAGTGGAGACCAAGCAAACAAGGACAGCAGGCAAATACAATCAGAATGGACAAAATTGTATAACCTGATATGCAAGTTCACAGACAAAAAACTGTCAAAAGAAGATACATCTATATTAAAGTGAGATGATTTTAAAAATTATCATTTTGCACTTTGCATATTCTTTCAGAACCGTACTATGTTATAATAAAAACTACTCCACTCTACAGATCTTGGTATATCTTGAAGTACAAGAAAACCAATATGAAGGTGCCACTGTATTACATATCAAGTGATTTCAAAAACAAAGGACTGCTAGGCGATACAGAGGGTGAATTTGTGTTAACCTATCTTGAAGAATAACTTAGGAGAACCAAGTCGAAGAAGAAAATTATTCATTACAGAGCAACTGTAAGTACTACAGAAAAAGCAACTGTAAATAATAAACAAACGTTTTATATATTAAGAGCAAACAAACTAACGGTTGTTTTGCAGCAAAAACTTATTAACATTAGAGCAGTGAAAGACGATAAAAGAAGTATGTGTTGGGTAGAGGACTTGTTTAAACCAGACGCAGCAGACCGTCTAGACAAATACGAACTAGTAAGTAGAACAATAATGCTCATTACAGTATATTTTTTGAAAACTTGAAGAACACCATACTGCGAATATACAAGCTTGTATATTCTTTTTTTAAACAGAAAAAATATGTTAACAAATTTTAAATAATTGCTCATGCAGATAATGTTTCCTTTTCTCGAGCGACCTCCTAAGGGAACTTCAGGTTCATGAGGTCCTTTGGTTCAAATTGATGAGATATTTTAGAGAAGAAGTTCAGAATTTATGATTCGTTGAGAGAGCCAGGGGATATTGATCTTGAAAAAGTATGCTCAAAATTGATTAGGAAAATAAAGACATTGTGGAGTGAAGGTTTTGGAACAACAGAAACAAAAGTCCAAACGCTGGATGATTTGGAGATAGTATATGAACACATGCCTCTACAAGATAACGGGTAAATGTTCATACATAACATAAAATATAGTCTTGCATTGAACTACTTATCTTTGTCAACTTTTAACCATCTGACAACAACTAAAACGAAAAACGTTATGCAGATGTGACTGTGGGTTCTCCATGCTCTATATGATCGAGAACTGCACCAGAGATCATGTTCTAGAATTCACAAAAAAAGATATTCCGGGTTACAAGGAAATGCTTCTCATGAGGATGCTGACATCAGACATCTTCAACGTAAACATCAAAACATTAAATGATAGAATATTAGGTAATCCTTTACACAGTTTTTTGACTAGTATTGTTCATACTACAATATGTTGTTTCATAACATTGTTACTATCAAGTGCAACAAAAGTATTTACAAATTTGCTGCATCTACAGGCCATTCCGAATATCAAGAGCTATTCACAAGAAGAGATTTTCAGGACTTGAAGAGAGAGATATTGCTAGGAATTCAAGAGAAAGAAAACAAGATGTCAAACAAATCAACGATACAACTGAAAGAAACTAAGGAGAAAGATATCTTCAGAGAAAGATATAGAAGAAATCCAAAAAGGTGCAAGGTTTCCATGGAAGAACAGAAAAATCGAAATCCAGAAGAAAGACTTGTTTTCATTCCAGCAGAATTTAAAGAAACAGAGAATGCAAAGAAAGTACGGCAAAAACTAATCGAATATGCATCAAAACCAGATTACGAAGAGTAAGTGTAAATCTTAACTTGATACAGCTAGATCTCTTTTAATTAGCCTAGATATTTTTTGATCTAATCTAAACTAACACCCCTGTAATACTAATCCTATTTTTTGTAATACAACAGGAGAGTTTCTATCAAGACAACTAGATCCAATGAATCAATACAGCTAGATCTCTTTTAATTAGCCTAGATATTTTTTGATCTAATCTAAACTAACACCCCTGTAATACTAATCCTGTTTTTTGTAATACAACAGGAGAGTTTCTATCAAGACAACTAGATCCAATGAATCAAGAGATTTTAATCTGACATATACTGCACGTGAACTAGCAGACAGTTTCAAAGAGAATGGATGGATAGACAATGGATTTTTAGATGCCGTCATCCACACATGGAGAAGTAATGATGAGTTCAAATATCTTTTTCAGGAAGGTAAAAGGGTAATCCTACCCACACAGGTAACATCAATATTAGATTTTATGGACAAAAACAAAAATTTCGAACCTGAAGATATTGCACGCACAATTGATTACCTCATAGGAACAGACGACCTTACAAAAGCAGGCATGGTGAGTTATTTTAGAAATAAGCATAAATTTCTATATTTAGTATTAAAACACCTCATAAAACTAAAAATTACCACATGCTTAAAACCTACTTGAGTATTATATCTACTTCCATACACAAATACTACTACCGGTTCATTGCAAGAAACATTTTTCAGTTTATGTCTTAAATGGGTCTGCTCGGAATCCAAAGGTTGAGATCATAGACTCCTTCGCATACAATAACAGTATAGAGATGCAGGATTACCACAATAACATAGGACAAACTATGGTAAGACTCCTACCAAAATGTAGACATTACTAGAAAACTTTTACTAGAGTAAGAGTGTTATTTCTAAAAAAACATATCAGAACTTACTAGTCTTTTTATCTAACAATGTCACTATAATGTTTCAATATACAGCTAAGAAGGTTCGAACAAGTGCTAGAGTGCATTTACAAAGATGACACATTGCCAAGATGGAGTTCATCATTCAAAAGTGTACGCTACATCAGAACTAAAAAACAAGATGAAGACGCATGTGGACTGTGGACATTATATTACCTGTAGAGATACAATGGCGAAATTATAGAAAAAGGAAAGACGTCAAGTGTAAGTAGTAGTTAGATAGAATTTTTTCAAAAATGTTGATTACATATACTTGAAAACTAACAAGACTTTACAATACTTATGAGGACACAAGCTCCAGTATCAGAGATGAACAACTGTACACAATGTTGTTCCACAGATCTAACCAAGCACTAAAGAACCTACCAGCAGATCTTAGGGAGTTGGGCCCAGACATGGAGATGCAACAAATTGCAATAACATTAAGTGATTAGAAGAAGATTCTGAAACATATACATTATTTCGTCAAACCTGATTGCATGCACATATTGCATCTAACTAGACAGACGCAAAGGAAATAACAATATCTGTGGGTGTAAGTACACGCTTGTTAATCTGTAACAGATAACTTGATTTCTGATTTTAAGTTGGTAGTGCAATATCTACTTGCACTGTATCGGCATCTATGGGTCAGTGCATCTGCATACACTCTTGCATAACTATGTGTAAAAATTACAATTTCATCACAATGAACCAAATAATAACTGGCATCTATGTGAACAGTGCATATCACAAACACATACAGCGATAAAAACAATTGCATAGCTATGTGTAAAAATTATATTTTCATCACACTGAACCAAGTATAAACTACTTCCACATGACGATAATAATCAAGCCAGTATAAACTTCCTCTAAGTAGTCTTTAAACAAATTGCTTACATAGGTATCCTTGCACTACCATGGACAAATTGCATACATAAGTAAAGAAGGCAGTGCCAAAAATCAGCACAAGGCAGAATATATGTATGTACGAGGCAGTGCACCTAAATTTACGTGGGTAGTGAATGCACCACTAAAAACACTATTCCATCCCTATGTGTGAAAATTATATTTTCAGCGCACTCAACAGAGTATAAACTGCTTTTAGATGATCATTTCAAAAACTGCCTAAATAGATATCCTTGCACTACCATAGAACCATGAGTACATGAGTAAATACGACAGTGCAACCAGTCTAGTCAAGGCAGAACAAATAAGTTGTATAACACACACGGAAAGAACTCCGCAGTGCACCGTAGCTAGTCAGAGCAGTGCAAATAGAAAATTCACTGACAAACAGACACTTGCACGTACTTACTAAATTATATACAATCTTGCTCCATCACATTCATCAAGTGTTCTTCACAAACACCGTTACAAACACTTACAACATGATAGGCCAAATTTAGCTAGCATTTAAAACATGGAAGACGCTTCACAAGTTATTTGGACAGTTTCTTATCAAGCTCTTTGACCTCTTTGTGAATGTCATCCATGCACTCTGTGCAGTTACGACGGTGCTCAAGAATGTCCTTCAGAGATTGCATTGTATGTAGCATGTCAAGACGTGCATTTTTTGTTGTTTCAATGTCTTCAAAACGATTGGCTATCATGTTGGGCAATTGCTCATCAAGCTTCTGTCTATCAGCTAGTAGCTGAGCCATATCCATCATCAGAGTATCCCGCTCTAAGTCCTAGGCTACAGCGCCAGCTTTATACTTGTTCAGCTCCACCTTCATCATAGCAGCATCTTCGACAACGTGCTGCATTCCGACGATCTCGTATCAAAGACGGTCACACTCTATAGTAATACTCATCTTTTCTGCCTCCTTCTCGGAGAGCTTGACACACAATTCTGATACCTTAGCATTCTCAGCAGCAAGTTCATTACGAAGCCTTTAATATTCTACATCAACATGATTACTGCCATCCGAAACTCCCGTAACTAATGGCAATGAATCCTAATATTTTCACAGAAAACAACAACAAAATTTAGTGTAAATAGAACTGATCGTACTAAAAAATAGCCAACATACAAATACACGCACATTGATTAGTCCGCTCGGATGCACCACAAGAACAGACGGTGACGGAGTAGATGCCAAATGCGAGCAACCATGAACACCAGAGGAGTAATCCCTATATGTAAGTTCCAAATGCCAACGACACAACAAGAGTTTCAAAAATCTAATCTGAAAACTTAGAAATGAATACAAGAAAAAATTAAAGAACTAACCCGGACTCGTCGATCTTGCGACAGTTGCATCGAGACGACGACGAACCTTCGGCAAAGGAATCCACCATGGTGGGCAGCAGGGGAGCGACCTCCGAGCCCCGTCTCCTCCGCTCAGCAGCTTCCAAACGTTTCGTAACAGTTGTCTGCTGCTTTCTAGACATAGGCTTCATCATTGGATCCATGGCAGAAAGAACTGAAAATAGAACCAGAAGAAGAACCGTCTAGTAGAAGAGGAACTGGGACCGGAATGCGAAATGTTAAGCATCAACATCTGAATTTACAATGTACTTATACACATTGAACAGTCGTCTCACCTACCAACAATAAAACACACCCCACATATCATCCAAGACCAAAGATTGACCAAAGCTATAATACTATGCCTAATGTAAACGCAATTAACAATTCAGCGAATAAAACAGCACACGCGGATCGAAAGTTAAGTTTACCGAGGTTGCGAACAACAATACGCATGACACTGCAGTAAAAATAGAGCAGTTCAACATAATACAATACTAGGGCACTTCAACAAGCTAATAATATGGCACTCCACACAGATAAACTGTGCAGTATTCAATGTAGAAATTTCATAAAAAGTATAATACTTTAAGTAAAATGAACTATAAAATTTCAATTACCCGTAAATAAAAAAAACATAATATGCACTGGCGAAAGTGTCAACTATGAACTGCCTGGATGTACAAGTTCAGATTTGTTGTTAGTCTATTAGACTTTCAATTTTGTTGCACAGGGACAGAGGGATTGTCAGTCTCAGATGGTAAACAATAGGATACCTCAGACAGTGGGCGGGGGAACAGCACGTCGAAGCGTTAGCACATAACCATTTTAGTTGCTTGATTTATAAATGCAGGGAAACCGAAGGGACCCCGTTCAGTTCTCTCCACCGCTCTCCCACTACGCACGTCCAGAGCACTTCCCAAGAACAGTTCCCAAGAACAGTTCCTCAGAGTAGAGCAGTTTCTCAGAAAAGTTCGTCCCCTCCCGATCAAGTTTTCTCCTATAATTCCGTATCCCTTTCCTTTTCTTTATTGATTTGAGTTGTAATCCTTATTTCTTTCTTCATTTCAAGAAGCTTTGTTCTTTTATTTTAATCTCCATTCCATTGTCTTAGTACAAATCAACAGTGAGTTTTGCATCACCCTTCCAAAAAAAATTTAGTTTCCTCGTAATCCTTTATGTGTTCTTCCTATCATCTTATCCCCGTAATACTATGGTGTAATTTATGCCTGATAAATGATCTGTTTGATACTTTCTAGATTAGGAGTTAATGCACAGTTCACTCCTTAAATGCATTATTAATATTATCAGGTGTTTCTTGGAATGGACTGTACAGTGTGCGGCCAACCTGCCAACAATTGTGGTAGGGCACAGAGGAGAGCAACCAGCTTCTAGGTTAACATTGTTCAAGGTTTTCCCATCAATGGTGTGGTAAGTTTTTACATATTTAGGAGAAAGTTTTCGAAGGTTTTATTCAAAAAGTTCGAAATTTTCATTTTATGTAATGTTTCTTTTACTGTCTTGTTGTCACATGAACTGAACCATGTTGTTTACCTTCAGGTAGTGCCATGCTCATTTAGGGAAAGACTGAATGATTTCACTCCAAATAATTGGATGGTTGCAAACAGTGAAGCATTAAGGAATTTTGATTTGTTCCTCAAGAAGTCTAATGTTAGGACAATAATTTGTGGTCCATACTGGAAGTCCCTGATGAGGGTTTATGATATAGCACTTGGAGATGTAGTGCATTTTGAATATGATGACGACCAACTTGATGATGTTGGTTTGAACTTGACCAACTTATTTCATGTCATTGTTTACTCTAATGGTGAAGAGAAAAAGATTCATGAAGCAACTGGTATTTCCCTTATTTACTGTAAACAATTTGCACATACAGTTTTTCCTTGTCCTACTACTATTTCATCATAATAACATTCTTTAATACTCAACATGTATTTCCACTCATTCATCAGAGGTGGGAGATGTGCCTACATCCATCAGAAGCATTCTGCACAGGACCATCTTCTCAGACATAAATGCACTAATCGAAAGCAAAGAAATGGCTTCAATCCTGTTTGGCATTTTCAAAGATCTTCATGTCACAGAACATCAGTTTTTTGGAAGTAAAGATGAAAAGCATTTCTGGGTACACATGATGAATATGTATAACCATGACCATAATGCACCTAGTTAGTTTCCACATATTTAATATATTTTATGTTCAGATTAAACATATAATTTAGTGAACTTGTTAATTTAGAAAGCTTGTTAAAATACTGACTTTTTTCTTTATTGCAGTTCATCCCAATTGAGGCTCTAGATGGTTTCAGGTACCCAACTCAGGGCATAGCACATTCGTACAGATAGGGACATGATCTTGAAGGAGAAGAAGAGAATTATATTGCATGCGCATATACTGTACAAAGGACAATGGACGTGTCAGCTTCACCACAGGATGGTCTGACTTCACATTTGCTGCTGATGTTGGATGGGCATCACTACTTCTCATTAAAGTAGAGCATATGCAGGAGCACCTTGGTCTCAACTTTGTTGAGATTGTTATCTAGTGGTTAACTTGGGAAAACACTGTTCAGATAGTCATCTTTTCTTGTTTAATCTAGTGCTGAAGTGTATTGTACCTGTGTTGTTTAGTAAATTGAACATCTTTAATCTACTGTAATGTCAATGAATGTACTCAGTAAGTTGAACATTTTAATTATCTTTTAAATATTGCATATGTGAATCTTGGACATTGAATACTACGCACTGCTCAAGCTAAAACAAATGCACTGCCTCCTATGCTACGAGCAAGCCAATCGATCTCATCCTATAAGCAGTGCAAGACCCAGCAAAGCGCAGATGATCAACACTGCAATATATACACTGCCCAATCTACAACCAATGCACTGCACTCCTGTAAGTAGTGCATGGCTTCCTGTAAGCAGTGCACGACTCAGTACAACGCAGATGCCCAGCACTACACGTCGTGCACTGCTGAACATACAAAAAATGAACTGCCTCCCTGTCCTACAAGCAAGCCACTCGAACTCCTCTTGTAAGCAGTGCATGGCCTCCTGATGCACAACACTGCATGCCACGCACTGCTCGGGATACAAGCTATGCACTGCCTCTATGTCCTTCGAGCAAGCCACTCGAACTTCTAGTCTAAGCAGTGCACGGACTAGCACAGAGCAGATGTTGAGCAGGGCACTCCATGAACTGCTTAGTCTACAACCGGTGCACTGCCTCACTGTGCTACCAGCAAGCCACTTGAACTACTCCGGTAAGCAGTGCATGGACTCCTATAAGCAGTGCACGACTCAGTACAACGCAGATGCCCAGCACTACACACCATGCACTGCCCAAGATACAAACAATGCACTGCCCAAGATACAAACAATGCCTTTGCCGCCTATGCTACCAAGAAGCTACCGAAATCTCATCGTAAGCGGCACTTCCCAAAGAAGCGAGATGCTCAAGATGCACGCCATGCACTGCTGAACATACAAACAATGAACTGCCTCCCTGTCCTACAAGCAAGCCACTCGAACTCCTCCTGTAAGCAGTGCATGGCCTCCTGATGCACAACACTGCACGGACACACTGCTCGGGATATAAGCTATGCACTGCCTCTATGTCCTTTGAGCAAGCCACTCGAACTTCTAGTCTAAGCAGTGCACGGACTAGCATGGAGCAGATGCTGAGAAGGGCACTCCATGAACTGCTTAGTCTACAACCGGTGCACTGCCTCACTGTGCTACCAGCAAACCACTCGAACTACTCTGGTAAGCAGTGCATGGACTCCTATAAGTAGTGCACGACTCAGTACAACGTAGATGCCCAGCACTACAAGTCATGCACTGCCCAAGATACAAACAATACACTACCCAAGATACAAACAATGCACTGCCGCCCTGTGCTACCAGCAAGCCACTCGAAATCCTACTGTAAGCAGTGCACTGCCCAGCAAAGAGCAGATGCTTAGCGGTGCACGTCGTTCACTGCTGAACATACAAACAATGAACTACCTCCCTGTCCTACAAGCAAGCCACTCGAACTCCTCCTGTAAGTAGTGCATGGCCTCCTGATGCACATCACTGCACGTCACGCACTGCTCGGGATACAAGCTATGCACTGCCTCTATGTCCTTAGAGCAAGCCACTCGAACTTCTAGTCTAAGCGATTGCACTTGACCAGCAGTGGCGAAAGGCACTCCATGAACTGCTCAGTCTACAACGGGTGCACTGCCTCACTGAGTTCAAAGTATAGATAAATAGGAGTTCAAAGTAGAACCCCTCCCATTACACCCCACTATCCATTGCCTGTAAATAAAAGAAAACAAACAAAATTAAATAAAAGTAAAAAAATAAAAGCAGATACTAACTACCGAAAAAGAGAAAAACAAAGACCGACAAAGAGAAAAATAGGACCGAAAAAGAGTAACCATAGCACTGCGCCACTGCCAAGACAGATTATTGTGCACTGCCTCCAGTCCTACGAGTAACTAGAACTCCTCCTACAAGCAGTGCAAGCAACACAAACTGCAGTTCATACGAACCGAAAAAGGGAAAAAACCGACAAAACAACGGAAAAACCGGGAGACGTCACCGACAAAACAACGGAAAAATCGGGAGACGTCCCGCGACGGAACAAAACCGCCGAACATCCAAACCGAAACATCCAGAAGCGCTACAAGAACTACATGTGTCGAGAAAACAAGACAACCCCGCTCGACGGGACGCACCAAAATCATCCACGTGCTGCCATGAGCAGCGTCGCGGAGCGTACTCCCATGAGGGCGCCCTTTTTCTAGCGTATTCGCTATAATAGTTCTATATGGATAACTCTAGTTCTATCTCCATGGTAATTTCATATATGGTTGGTGGGTAACTCTATTTGAACATATTTTGGGGGATAAATAACGGGAAATGACGTGATGTATAACATGACCGCCATACATAGAAATAAGCTTCATGCAAATTTAATGTCATGTACTAAAATATGTTCGAGCAAAAAATGAGGACAATGTTAGCATATTGTGTTATATAAACATTCTACTACATATGTTATTTTGCACGGTTTGTCTAGGTTTAGTATCCTAGCAGTTTTAACCTTTCCTGGCATTTGCGGATTGTGTGTCCTGCGGCACCGCAGTGACTACATTTCTTTGATTTATTTATAGCAAGGTCGAGCAGATTTTTGTTTGGTTTCTGTCGTGGTCTCCTTTTTATTGACTTCCATGGGTTCTTTATGTGATGTGTTGATGACATGTAAGATCTCGATGTGCTTGTTGTTTTAATAGCTCCATGGTTGCTTCTTGGTTGTTCCATGTTTGGTGGGGCAGTTGTCGGAGGTGGCACGTTTGCGTCATTAGAGCACTAGACGAGGGCATAGTAATTGCTTCATTTCTGGCCTCTCTCCTTCTTATCTTCTCTTCTTGCTATCACATCTAGCTCATTTCCTTCAAGTGTTTCCTAATTATTTTTCTTTCATCATATGTCTTTACTCCTATCTTTGCAGCTCTAGCAAACTCTTGTATGTATGATGCAAACACCATCATATTTCTTGACTCTTCGGGCATCTCTTTCTTGCCTTGATTATCTTTGTCATTTGATTCACCTAGGATAGTTTCTGGTTCCAATGTCTACATTTTCAAGATGTATGCTTCTGGGATCTATTGGATTTTTATGTGCATCATCACTTTGATGATGTGGCAGCACAACATACCATCACGATCAAATTTGCAGCAGTTGAATGCATATGTTCCTTCTTCCTAGTTTGCAAATACCCTATAGCTTCTATAGCCATAGTGCGGAACTGGAATTCCTGTTATGTTCAGTTCAAACTGGTAGCTATTGAGGTGGTTGCATTGGTATGACATGCTATTTCGCATCTCACTCTGAAACCTGAAGAAAATTTTCCTTGTGTATGATTTTGTCATTTGTCGCTCCATTACGCTTCCACACCACCATTCCGGGTCTGTCAAAGCTATTTATGTCTCTGCCTTTAGCTCGACATTGTAAATCTTATCTTGTACCAACATGTACGGCTGTACAAATTCATATAGGGAGTTACTTGCTTAATGTAATGCTTGAGTACTATGTTGAAGCCTTCGCTTGGTCCGCGAGAATGGGGAAAAGGCGTGTATAAAGTAGGTTGGTACCCAAACCTTTCTTTGTTACCATAGTGAAAACAGATCCATGTTGTCATAGACATTATGAGTGTTTATCATTTGCATCCAAGCCTCCTCAGATTCCTCTAGTGTCAATTGTTGTTTACACAGGCATTAGAAGCACCTAGCAGCTCTGGGTGATTTGCCATGAATGTTCCCATTTTCCCAGTTGCATTCTAGATGATGTGCCATCTGCAATTTCTATGAGTCGCATCTGGGAAAACGGCATGTATAGCACCACCCATGGCAGAGTCTTGATCTGTTATGATTTTTTGCGCTAAGCTGTCCATTGCTGGTTTGAACATTTGAACATCCACACAAAGTTGTCATTGAGCTCTCGATGCACGAATCCGCATCTAAACTAAACCGAGAGCCCATGCTAGTTGATATCGGTTCATTAGGTAGGTAGTGTTGAATGATATGTAGTCATTGTAGCCAGCCTTGTACGCTTATCGTGATGCCCCATCCACCCAAAATAAATTCTCAACCTTGTCCTCCTCATCAAGTTTTATTTTGTAGAAGAAATCTGGATCTTCAGTCCTCATCTTTTCAAAGAATGCCAAGGTGTCTTGCATGTCGTAGTGATTGTTTTCATTGCGTAAAGATGCCCTCAGATTCGCCAAACCCTTTTGTATGTATGGCACATCATTCAGACTCCCATAGAAACTTGCCATCAGCTTCATATGCCGACACGATGTTGCATGCATGCAACATCTGTGGGAACACCTTTTCTTCTGCTGGTATGTTGTAGTGCGAATGAAAGAACCTTGTTAGTGAAGGTTTTATTATCAGGGAGTGGTTATGATCATCCGACGAATGTTCAATATACCACCAAGCATGCTTCCTCTGGACATATATGTGTGTTGTGCATCCAGTCCTTGGGTGTGTATTCTTTTTCCTCTTCTTGACAGATGATTTAGGATTATGTGTGTCTTCCTTATCTTCATGAGGTTTTCCAGTTTTGTGCACACAAGATACGGCTTTTTAGACCATTTTTGCATCTTATTTTGACCGATCTATCCTTACTCCGAGCCTCTTACTTTGTGAATACGCCTAGTAGTGCTCCCGGGCTGATTCAAAACTATCAAAGCATAATCCATTTGTTGGTGGTTGTGGTGTGGAGTGTACTTCATCCCTGTATCATTGGTAGAATTATTCTTCCAATCCTCAATTGATTCAACTGTGTGTCCTACTATTTCTTCGATTGTGCCATCCATCGCTGTTTCTTGTCTAGCTTGTTCAATTATGGTGTACATGCAATCATTGTTACTATGTTCTTTAGTTTGGACACCATCTGTTACGCAAGTAAACACAAGTTATTCGAGTAAATGACAAAAAACACCACATTTGAGGCAAAGTCACCAAACACCCACCAAAATGCATGTTTTCGGTGGTTTTTTGTGAAGGGTTATCACCCTAGCCCCAAATGTGGTGGTTTTTTGTCATTTTCTCCAAGTTATTCTATCTATTTTTGTAAGAATGAGTAACCAAAATGAAAAGGCATGGATAATAGATGTTATAATAGGTGGGTAACTTGCCCCTATCGAGAGTGTAACTTTTTAAATTAGCAATAATTTGCAAACATGTTGTTTGTCTTTCCAATGGTAAGTCAGATACAACACTACTGGATAAATATAGTGTTGATTTGTGGGGTAAATCCTACATTTAAGTATGGATAACTATAGTGTTAGCTTGTGGATAACTTGACTTATACCCTATGAGTGGATTTTATTTTCTATGATTATGCATAAACAACATACATTCATTTGTAACTACAATGTCCTATTCTACTTGCTTCTATTGGTCAAGTTTTTAATGCATTTGTAGTCACGGACAACACTGTTGCATAACTATAGTGTTAATTTGTGGGGTATCTTCTACATATAAGCATGGATGCTAACTTGTGGATGTCTCTGTACACATATGTCTGGATAACTGCTACATAAACTGGTGGATAACTTGTATACATATGCCTAGATAATTGTTGTATAAACTATTGGATAACTTGATTTTTATACCCCCTGAGTGATTTCTTATCTCTGATTGTGCTTAAACATCATGCCTTTTAGTCATAACTGTGCTATTCTTTTCTACTTTCTTCCTACTGTTAAGTTTGTAATGCATTTGGCTAGTCACACATAACACTGCTGGATATATATCTACTGATGATTTTTGTGGGGTAACTTTTGCATATAAGCATGAATAACTATAATGTTTGCTACTGGATAAATTGTACTCATATGCCTGGATAACTCCAGTGTTAGCTGGTGGATAACTTGTACTCATATGCCTAGATAACTGTTGTATAAACTGATGGAAAACTTATTTACACCCCCATGTGTGATTTCTTATCTGTGATTGTGCATAAATATCATACCCTCATTCATAACTTGCACAATAGCATCTGTGTGTGAAACATAACCATGTTCCTCCTCTTCTATTTCTTGGTCTAGTTCGGCATTAAGGTCGATATCCATGGTATCCCCACTTTTCAACCAAAATATGCAACATGTCAGAAATTTAGGTAGCAATAATAGGATGTCAATTTAGAAAAAAATCATTATTAGGAGAAGATATTTTTTTGCTACTGTTTGTATTGTTGTTAGTTGTCCTAATTCAGTTATTTCTCATGTAGTGATCAACAGAAACTGTATTAAAGCTTAGAAAGTTTGATATGTTGTAGTTTGAACAAGATTGGACATATACAGAGGCAAAATTGATCTAGAGAACCATAGTTTGTTGATTGAGGAGCAAAGTAGTTGTAGATGTCCAATTTTTGTTTAGATTCATGGTGTGTAGTAGTAGAATTTTATCTACAGAACCATATAGTATTTTTCCTATTTGTTTTTTTACCAAAATCTGCTGAATTCAGGGTTTTATTGTGATTGAGAAGTACCTGCTATTTTTTCCTGTCTTTTTTTTACTTTCCAAGAGAAGGGGCGTTGGGCATCAAGATGTTAAGGTGGAGCTCCAATGGCGAGAGGTTGAAGGCGAGTGTGGAATCGGGAGGGGTAGTCCTAGATCTAGGGGATTCGTATGGTTTTGTCTTAGAGAGGAAGATGGTGGGGAAAAGCCCACATTTTTCCTTTTAGACTCGGTCACTCGTCCGGGGCGGGGGGTGCGTGCTGGGGACGCTGGATCAGGACGCGGGAAATTGAAGTCGGTCGTTGTCGGAACGCCCACCAGGATCGTCATTTTTTAGGGTGTCCGCTGGGTAGCACGGTCCTATTTTTTAACACACCCATATTTTAATAAATTCGAGGATAGTTTATAGGTTGTAGCGAAAATAACAGAGTCAAATGCACATACGATACAACGATTTATGTTGAAAAACCTTCTCAGCGAGGGTATAAACTATGTTTGGTCCAAAATCACTAGTATGAAAATTCTGATCATAGAGTCTTCTCTAGAACACAGATGTAGAATACATTTCATCATGTTGCAAAATTGATAACAAGTACCACAAGAGATAAATAATCAGCAAAAGAGAGGTCTCACAGTTTTTATCCCCTTTAGTAGTCAGGTCCACAATAGTATATTATAGAAACTAGCTGAATGCCCGTGCGTTGCCACGGAAAAAACTTAAAAAATTGTCCGCTCGTCACAATGGAATAGAAAATGCATCAACAAGACGCACAGACGGCATGGAGTTGTTGCTAGCATGGTGGATACACTGGGTTAGATGATGATAGCACCATACTTACTTGTGCAACTTCGGTTAGGATTAAAAGTGGCTTAAATCAATGTAGTTAAAAGGTTTGGACCACTCGATTGGCACAACTCGATGTCAGGTTTAGTTTAAGGCCTTATATATGTAGTCTCTTGTTTCTAGTCCAGGGGCACATGTCATATAACATCGACAGTCTGGACAACCAACTGCTGACTCGTGTACTAACGAGCTCGTTGGGGAACCCCAAGAGGAAGGTATGATGAGCACAGCAGTAAGTTTCTCTTAGTTATGAAACCAAGGTTATCAATTCAGTAGGAGCAAGGAAACACCTCAAAGGTGTTGCTAGCTGGACTTTGGCAGGGCGCACTACTGGTGCCAGCAACAACGTGGAGACCTGCACAACACAACTACAGAACTCTGTCCCCAACTTACGATGAGGTTATCAATCTCACCAGTTTTGCTGAAAACAAAGGATTAAACGTATCGAGTGGAAGAAAGTAGTAGTTTGCAGAAAGTAAACAGAAAACAGTAAACAGTTGTAGATTGATGGTAAAATAAAGGACCGGGGTCCATAGTTCACTGGTGGTGGCTCTCCTTAATGTAGATGACATGTTGGGTGAACAAATTACAGCGCGACAATTGACAAACATCAAGAAAACATACAAGCATATACTAATCATCTTGACTCCTTTGAGATTCGATTGGGCATTACAATATTATACATAGACCGTAATCCAACTGCATCTATGACTAATAATCCACCTTCAGGTTATCATCCGAACCCTCTCCAGTATTAAGTTGCAAGGAACGGATAATTGCATTACACATTGCGTGTAAAGTAAACAATACGATTATTCTATGAACAAAGAATTGCTGTTTTCTCCCTAGTAGCAACAACACATCTAGTACCTTAGAGATTTCTGTCACTTCCCAGATTACTAGAGGCATGAACCCACTATCGAGCATAAATACTAACTCTTGGAGTTGCTAGCATATACTTGGCCAAGATAGCTACTAACAACGGAAAGCATGCAAGATCACAAATAACAAATACATGATAGAATCAATAATCAATCTGAAATAGCATTTCAATATCCATCGGATCCTCGCAAACACAACATGTAGGAATTACAAATAGATGATCTTGATCATGAACGGAGCTCACAAGATCTAAACATGATAGCACAAAGGAGGAGAACCAGCCATCTAGCTACTACATGGACCCGTAGTCCAGAGATGAACTAATCACGCATCACACCGGAGGCTTGCATGGTGATGAAGAAGGCCTCCAGGGTGAATTCTCCCTTACGGCAGGGTGTCGGGAAAAGCTTCAGATCCCTCCCGATCTAGGGATGGAGATGACGTTGGCTACAGACTCTTTCATGGAATTTTTGGTCGAGTACTTAGGGTTTCTGTATCGGAGGCAATATATAGGCGAAAGGAGAGGAGGGGTGCACAGGCGGCAGACCACCCTGGCGGGCGTGCCTAGCAGCATGGCCAGGTGGTGTGGAACGGCCCCAGCCCCTCTCCGTCTCGTATTCTGAATCCTGGTGTCCCTCGGTGAAAAACTGACTTTGGCTTTTGTCCCGTCCAATTCTGAGAATATTCATTTTCTGACTTTCCTGGAACCAAAAACAGCAGAAAACAGGCAGCTGACACTTTGGCTCTTATTAATAGGTTAGTCCAAGAAATCATATGAAAAGTACTCCAAAGTGTGGACAAAACATAAGAAAGTAGATAAAACCAAGCATGGAACATCAAAAATTATGGATACGTTAGCAACGTATCAACATCCCCAAGCTTAACTCCTGCTCGTCCTCGAGTAGGTAAGTGATAAAAAGAAAGAATATTTTTTTAGGTGACATGCACCATCATAAAGTTGATAAAAGTATTTGTAAAACATTGATAGTTGGGATCATAGTACTTCAATCATAACATGAAAGACAAAGTTCTAACAATAAGGCAAACAACTGTGTTGCAACATGAAAAGGCACAAACAAAAGATTCATGAATAACAATGCTTTGCAAGACGTTTGTTTGTTTCACATAAAGAAAACGTAGCATAGTAGCATTTAGCTTGTCCCTCATAGAGTAGCAAACATAAATGCATAGGACACCTTCAAAGTTCATAAGAGTGACTAGATACAAATAGTTTAAAATAAGCAATATCAAAGCTATGCATCAATTAACAAGTCTTGGGACAATGCACATAGAACTAAGAATGGCCACTATGCTCTCAAAGTAGGTGCATAAAGATAGAAGGTGGAGACTCAACATAAAAGTAAAAGAAGGGCCTTCATAGAAGGAAGTAGGGATTCAAGTTTCATAAAGAGCTTCCAAAAATTATGGTACTTATTAGCTTTCAGCCCTCATTGCCCCTATCATAAGCATCTTGAAGGTGATTAAGGTTAAAGTGACATAGCTAAGAGGATATGCTTGACAAGTTATAAGCTGAAATCTCATGCCCCTTACTTACGAAGACCGAACCTCATGCTACTCAACTTTAGTCACAAGTAAGCTCTTGTCATTTTAAGTACATATGTATCATAGAGAACTTAACTGGGTACCCTTGCACATGATACAGGAGCTATCCCATAATCAAAATGGCAAGGCAAGCAGACAATGAGCATCTCAGCGATCTTTTTATTTGCTATTTGCATAGGTTTTTATTGAGGATGCTTCATAGAGTGCTCATTATGGTTATGCTGCAAGTTTCCACCATGATTAGGAATGGCTTAGGCTAGTGGCCCAAGCGTTTCTCTAACACAAATACAAACTCCATGGTCTTACAAGTTCCTCTTTTATTTCACACTGCCGAGATCCATAAGCAAAAGAACATGATATCAACGGGGTACAAAGTACAAGTGCAATGTTGAAAGCGTTCCCCATGATACATGGTTCTGCTAACTTCAACTTATAAAGCGCAAGCATATACGCAACAAAGATGGACGCAATGGTTCAAGTTTATTAAATGCAAGAAAGTAAAGTGTGCATCAAGTTCGTGAGAGCTTTAGTCACTAGTTTTCTCATAACAAGTTTAATTCGGAAGGTAGACAAAAACATGAATATACTTGGAATAGCATATGCTAATAGGTAGGTATGGTGGACTCTTTGGAATAACTTGGTTTTAGGAGTTGGATGCATGAGTGGAATGCACACTTGGTTATGGAGGCTAGCAAAATACTGGGAGCGACCAAATAAGAGAGCAATAATGGCCATAATCATGAAGAGCGACAAAACATCATTAATCAAAGCATAAAGTGATACTACAAGTTGAAAACTAAAGGATCATAAAGGCTATGGTGACTTGGGATAGTCATAGCATGGTGTGAGCATGCGCCAAGTCAACCCAAATAAAGCATCAAAGGAGAATACCACAATACTATGCTTTAATATGCTACAACAACGCATGATTCTTCCAAGGCACATTAAGCAATCTCAATTGTTTATAACATGTCATGCTACAGCAAAGAATACTAAGCATAAAGCCAAAACAATATCAAGCATGGCATGACAAATCATAGACCACGGTTAAAAACAGGCTCTCTATATCACTTAAGCATGAACTTTCCTACTCTTTTCTAATCCAAACCAAACTATTTGAAAACCAATGCATGAAAGAGGGGGTCCAAATAATTTATTCAGAAAACTAAGCAAACCAAGCAAACGAAAACCAAAACAAAAACCAAAAAAGAAGACGCTCCAAGAACAACACAACTGTGCATGAAACAATAAAAATGAAGTGTTTGGAAGGAACCTGGAATTTTATTGATGAAGAAGGGAATGCCTTGGGCATCCCCAAGCTTTGAAGCTTGTACTTCTTAGATATTTCTTGGGGTGACACGCGTGGCATCCCCAAGCTTGAGCTTTAGTCCATCCTTCATCTCATTACTCATTCCTTCCATACACCTGAAATTTTTCCTTCATACAAAACTTCACACAATCTTTATTAACAACATTAGTGCACTCAAGACAATAGGTCTTTAGGTTCAGTTCCAACACCAATGAAACTTCAATTAAAACACAAGCTACTGTAGAACTTCCCTCAAAAAGCTCAATTCCCCAAAAGAACTCAAAAAGGAACCAACAAGAAGCAAATGCAAATAAAGGCAGAAATCTGTCAAAACAGACCAGCAGGTAAAGACGAATTTGTTTGAAGACCTTATGTTGCCCAAATCGAAAAGTGTTGAACTAACGAAAGTTAGATAACAACCTGGGTCAGAAGCACAAAAATTCACGCCTCAAAAGGACGTACAGATATTTTACACGAATTTTTACGGTGAAGCACAGAAATCTGTTTCGGGACAGCAACTTTCCCAATCATTACTTCTCTCTCATTAGAGGTTACTCTTGGCACAAAAAGCAAAAAAAAAGGATAAGGAGCGGTTATTACTGAAGTAATAACTTATAAGACTCATCTAAATCTTTTGGGTTATCTCCCAATAAGTACTTTTCTTTAATGCCTT
Source organism: Avena insularis (assembly GCA_023614405.1). Classification (NCBI taxonomy): domain Eukaryota; kingdom Viridiplantae; phylum Streptophyta; class Magnoliopsida; order Poales; family Poaceae; genus Avena; species Avena insularis. The sequence continues at coordinate 208,486,549 of CM042694.1, forward strand.
TAAGTTAGGCATAAGAAGCAAGAAAAAGAATCAAGTGTTCTCAAATGAAGAAGCATTAAAAGCAAATTTTGTTTTCATAGGAGAGGCAAAAGAAATCTTATCTCTCTTCTTAGGAAAGTGGTCTATACCTTTTTTGAGTGTAAGTTGATATTTAATGGTGCCTTCTTTCATATCAATAATGGCACCAACAGTTCTAAGAAAAGGTCTTCCCAAAGTAATAGGACAAGAAGCATTGCATTCAACATCCAAAAACATAAAAATCAACGGGGACATAGGCATTGTTAACCATAATAAGAACATCATTAATACTCCCCATGAGTTCCTTTTTAGCATTATCATCAAGTGGGACATTCAAATAACAATCTTCCAATGGTGGCAAATCAAGCATATCATAAATCCTTCTAGGCATAATAGAAACATTACTATCAAGATCACATAAAGCTTTGAAATCAAAATCATTCACTTTCATATTGATGATGGGTTCCCAACCATCTTCTTGTTTTATAGGAATAGAAGCTTTATGTTTCATCTTTTCTTCTTTAATCTTTATGAGAGCATCAGTAATGTGTTTTGTAAAGGCCATATTCATAGCACTAGTATTAAGACTTTTAGCAAGCTTTTGTAGGAACTTAATAACTTCAGAGATGTTGCAACCATCAAGATCAAAATCATAATTATCATCTAAAGTAGTAGATCTATTACTAGCCTCAACACTAGTGGTAGTGATAGTAGAAACGCTAATGTTTCTAGCAATTTCATCTTCTCTTTCCCACTTAGCATGCAATTCAGCTAATAGTCTAACATTTTCATCAATTCTTACTTGTATGGCATTAGTGGCAGCAAAGGGATTATCATTAGTTTCAGGTTTACCAGCCATTTTATTAATCAAAGAGGATTGTGCTTCAGACAAAGATGATATATTTCTTTCAGCATTAGAAAGTTTTAATTGCAAACTAGGAATTTTCCTATTTAAACTCTCAAGTTGATGACTAATATTCTTCAAAATGGTAGATTGTTCCTCCATGGTTTTAGTAAATAATTTATTTTGTTCATATTGCATTTGCATGAAGTTTTTAGTGGATCTTTCAACTTCTAAAATTCTTCCTTCACTAGGTGTTCTGGGTTTGCCATTATAACCATAAGTATTATTAGGAGGGTAAGACCTATAATTGTTATTACCATAAGCATTGTTTCCAAAATTATTATTTCGTATAAAGTTCACATCAACTTGCTCTTCTTGAGCAACCAAAGAGGCTAAGGGAACATGATTTGGATCAATATGAGCCTTCCCATTAACAAGCATAGCCATAATAACATCAATTTTATCACTCAAGGAGAAGGTTTCTTCAACAGAGTTTACCTTCTTACCTTGTGGAGCTCTCTTAGTATGCCATTCAGAATAGTAAACATCATATTATCTAGAAGCTTTGTTGCAGCACCCAAATTAATGGTCATAAAGGTACCTCCAGCAGCAGAATCCAATAGATTTCTTGAAGAATAGTTCAATCATGCATAAAAGGTTTGGATAATCATCCAAGCAGTTAGTCCATGAGTGGGACAATTTTTTACCAAAGATTTCATTCTTTCCCAAGATTGAGCAACATGTTCATTATCAGATTGTTTAAACTTCATTATTTCACTTCTCATAGATATAATCTTAGTAGCAGGATAGTATTTTCCAATGAAAGCATCTTTGCATTTAGTCCAAGAATCAATACTATTTCTAGTTAAGGAATTCAACCATTCTTTAGCTTTTCCTCTCAAAGAGAAGGAAACAATTTAAGCTTAATAATATCTCCATCTATATCCCTATGCTTTTGCATCTCACAAAATTCAACAAAGTTATTTAGATGAGCAGCAGCATCTTCATTACCAATACCAGAAAATTGTTCTCTCATAACAAGATTGAGTAAAGCAGGTTTTATTTCAAAGAAAGTAGCTTCAGGAACAGGTGGAGCAATAGGTGTGCTCATAAAATCATTGTTGTTGGTGCTAGTGAAGTCACACAACTTAGTGTTTTCAAGAGTAGTCATTTTTTGTGTTTTTAACAAAGAAAGCAAACTTGTAAAACTATTTTTTTGTGTTTTTGACAAAGAAACAAGCAAACAAAGCAAAAAGTAAACTAAGCAAAACAAAAACAACAAAGTAAAGAGATTGGTTATGAGGGACTCCCCTTGTGAATATGTCCTTGACTCCCTGGCAACGGTGCCAGAAAATCACTTGCTGACTCGTGTACTAACAAGCTCGTTGGGGAACCCCAAGAGGAAGGTATGATGGGCACAGCAGTAAGTTTCCCTCAGTTATGAAACCAAGGTTATCAATCCAGTAGGAGCAAGGAAACACTTCAAAGGTGTTACTAGCTGGACTTTGGCAGGGCGCACTACCAGTGCTAGCAGCAACGTGGAGACCTGCACAACACAACCACAGAACTCTGTCCCCAACTTACGATGAGGTTGTCAATCTCACCGGTTTTGCTGAAAACAAAAGATTAAACGTATCGAGTGGAAGAAAGTAGTAGTTTATAGAAAGTGAAAAGAAAACATTAAACAGTTGTAGATTGATGGTAAAAGAAAGGACCGGAGTCCATAGTTCACTAGTGGTGGCTCTCCTTAAGATAGATGACATGTTGGATGAACAAATTACAGCAGGGCAATTGACAAACATCGAGAAAGCATATAAACATATACTAATCATATTGACTCCTTTGAGATTCGATTGGGCATTACAACATTATACATAGACCATAATCCAACTACATCTATGACTAATAATCCACCTTCAGGTTATCATTCGAACCCCCTCCAGTATTAAGTTCCAAGCAACGGATAATTGCATTACGCATTGTGTGTAAAGTAAACAATATGATTGTTCTATAAACAAAGGATTGTTGTTTTCTCCCTAGTAGCAACAACACATCTAGTACCTTAGAGATTTCTGTCACTTCCCCAGATTACTAGAGGCATGAACCCACTATCGAGCATAAATACTAACTCTTGGAGTTGCTAGCATCTATTTGGCCAGGATAGCTACTAACAACGGAAAGCATGCAAGATCACAAATAACAAAGACATGATAGAATCAATAATCAATCTAAAATAACATCTCAATATTCATCGGATCCCTGCAAACACAACATGTAGGAATTACAAATAGATGATCTTGACCATGAACAGAGCTCACAAGATTTAAACATGATAGCACAAAGGAGGAGAACCAGCCATCTAGCTACTACATGGACCCGTATTCCAGAGATGAATTACTCACGCATCACACCGGAGGCTTGCATGGTGATGAAGAAGGCCTCCAGGGTGAATTCTCCCCTCTGGCAGGGTGCCGGGAAGAGCTTCAGATCCCTCCCGATCTAGGGATGGAGATGACTCTGCACTCTTCGTGGAATTTTTGATCGGGTACTTAGGGTTTCTGTATCGGAGGCAATATATAGGCGAAAGGAGAGGCCGAGGGGGTTCCTGGGGCGGCCAGACCACCCCCTGGCACGGGCCAGGCCTGGCCACGTGGCCAGGTGGTGTGGTCGGGCCCCAACCCCTCTCCATCTCGTATTCTGGCTCCTGGTGTCCCTCGGTGAAAAACTGACTTTGGCTTTTGTCCCGTCCAATTCCGAGAATGTTCATTTTCTGACTTTCCTGAAACCAAAAACAGCAGAAAATAGGCAGCTGGCACTGTGGCTCTTGTTAATAGGTTAGTCCAAAAAATCATATGAAAAGTACTCCAAAGTGTGGACAAAACATAAGAAAGTAAATAAAACCAAGCATGGAACATCAAAAATTATGGATACGTTAGCAACGTATCACCAACCATAATCCCACATACCAACCGAAACCCTAACAAACCCTAAGGCCTTGTTTGGACATCGGGTTTGTAGAGAACTTGTTCCCATAAACTCAGTTAAGACTAACCACCAAAAACCATGTTTGGTTGGAGCGACAAAAGTATGGATCATGAAAACTTAATTTCTACAAAACCGGGGAAGTGAGTTTTGGGAAAAACGACCGTCACTCATTTTCTCAAAACGTAATTCCAGATAACTTGATCTGAAGTTCTAAGCAACGTTTTTCCTCTGGCTGATTCCTCAACAACTGTTAGTCACGTCTTCATGAAAGCTTGCCAGATTGTAATTCATCGATCGACCGCCAGGCCGGCGTTTTCCAGTCGAGCTCGCGAGTGAGACTTGAAGACGTCGACGACTGCGACAGGGATGTAGAGATCGGAGGACCCAAAGACGCCACCAAATGGCTTGTGCGCGCTTGTGGTTGCCCAATGCCTTGTCGGAGCCAAACACGCGGAAGAAGAACGACCACTCCTGGAAGACCGTGATGTTGGAGGCCTTGCCCATCGGTGGCGGTGCAACTGCCTTTGCCTTTCTTGACACTGGCATCGGCCGCTGAGAGCCTGCACTTTTGGAAAAACTTCTTACATACATCGCACTTTTGGAAACCGCATGGGACAGCAGTCGTCGCCTTGCCAGTCATGCCGTACTTGTCCTCATCCTTGTTGAACATGTTAACACTGCATTTGGTTTTCTCGGGATTCAGCGCCGATGACTCGCGTCAAATCCTACACCACCACACGGACACTCAATTTTTATTTAGCAGCCGTTCTGCACGACTGATGAATCACAGGTCAGCGCAACAACCATGCGCCTGCTTTAGCAATGGAAGCATGCGAGCACATCTGGCCGCCGAGCGCGGAGCACATGTGGCATGCAGAAGCAACATCCAATTAGAATTATATAAACCGGATTAAAACTTTTGGAGTTCAATCACGATTTTTTATAAAGTGATTCTTATACTCCCTCGTTTACAATTAGATAGCGTTTTAGGTTTAATCAAAGTCAAACTTTTTGAACTTTGACTAAATATTTAGTAAAATAGAAAAATATCTAAAATGTAAAAGCTATAGTATTGGAATGGTTGTAAATTATATTTTTTTATATTATAAATATTGATATTTTTTCTATGTTTTTGGTCAAATTTGACAAAGTTTGACCTTAGTAAATCTTAGAACACGATCTATTAAAAAACAGAGGGAGTAACAGAATAATGCGTAAAACCGGTTTTACCAAACATTGGAGTGAAACTTGTTTTCTAAAGTTGGCTCCTAACATTCATTATCTAAATAACCACTAAACCCACCTACCCAGCACACCACGGGACACACACGATCATGCGATACACGGGAGCCACACAATGGACCGACCCTACCTACCCAATCACCACATCGCGGCCAACCCTTCCATCCCCATCGAACCACCACGCTGCCATTGTTCTCTCCCGGTCTCCCTGCCTCCCCTGCTCCCTGTCTATCCATGGTGGTGCCGCCAGCACGCCCCCGCCGCCTCTGGTCCCGGTTCTCCTCCGCTTGCCGCCTGTGAGTTCGCGTTGCCTTCGAACCCTGCTGCTTGCCGCCTGTGAGTTCGCGCTGTCATCGGATCCCTTGTCCCTGAGATCGCCTGCATCTGGAGGCATAGTCCCTTCTCCTTCCTCCGTGCCGCCCGGACGTTGACCTCCCTCTGTTCCTGCAGGTCCACCTCGGGCTTAATAGGCTGCGGTGCTCCAGTCCCGGCCGATCCGGCCGACAGCGGCGGGGCTCCAATTCGGCCGGCAACGCCCGTGTTCCAATCCCGGCTAAATGAACACGCGACACCCTCTTCTTGTCCGGCGGCGCTGGCTTCCTCTTCCCGTCCATCTCGGCCTGAGACGATGGAGGGCCACACAACGGCCTCCATGAAGAGTTGCAGGGCGCTCGAAGGAGCATCCGTGCGCCATGGAGGAGAAATGTGGCATCCCGCTAAAACCACTACTAGAAAATCGCTGTGTTTTTGTGCATTGCATCATCATGACCGCATGCTCATGTCATCATGTCACATTGCATTTGAGCATCGTCATCATCATGCATGTTTTCTCTCAAAACTAATTTCGAAAACCTATTTTGTTTTCTAAATAAGCCCCATCTTTATTCAAATACAAAACTCGGATCTTCGGATTATTTTATTTCGTCTTCAAACGGATTTCAAACGTCCCGTTTTAAACAGATAAAATATTTGTATTATTTTTAGGGGGCAGCCATACCGGGCCGAACCGACCCAGCCAGCCACCCCCAGAAAACAAAAAAAAAATAGAACCAACCCAGCCCGTTCAAACCCTACCCCTAGATCCCTACCTGCCCCAACCCACTCCCCTCCTATCCACCCACCAGCCACCTCCTGCTGCCCGCTCCTTGCGCCGATCCAGCCCGCGCGGCCAGCAAACACACGCACACCGTACACAGTGCCCATCCGGCCCCACCGCCTGCCTGGCCACCGTCCACCCCCACCTTGTCTGCACGCCACCACGTCTCCCGCTTGGCCTTGCCGACAGCTGCCTGCAACCCGCACCTACCCCCGCTCCCGACAACCGCACGCAACCGCGTGTCGCACACTCCTCCCGCAGCGGCCACGTCGCCCCAGCACGACCATCTTATGTCTCGTTTCTCTCCACCCACGTCCGGCCTGGTCCCACCAGCCAGTGTCCCCACACGGATCCATCGCCTCCACTCGTTGTCCCCTCACCAACCATCTTCGGCACGAGCCGAGCTCTCCGCCGCCACACCCGGGATCGATCCCACGTCGCGCCTCACCTATCTCTCCCTGCACGCAACCTCCCCCATCTCCTCCTTCCTCGGGTTCGATCCCCGCCGCCGCCGTCAGGGGCTCGCCACCCACCCGCCGCCGCTTGGACCCCCTCTCCTGCCCCGCAAACCACACCGCCATGGACACCTCGCCACCGTGTTCCTCTCCTCTCGCCTCGGCCGGCCGCCAGCAACCCCGAAGCCGCGCCGCGGGCCCCCTCCTCTGCAGCATGCCGCCCGGCCTACCTCCGCTCCTCCCGTCCGCCAAGTCGCCGGCCTCCTCGCACCCAAGCTCCATCTTCATCGCGGCCCAAGCGCCTCCCGGCCTCGCCACCCCTGCTTCCGCCCTGAGCCACCTTCTGCAGCAAGCCTGCCAAGTTTCCTCATGCGACGCCGAACCTCGTCGTCGTCCTCCTGTCCCTGGCCGCCGTCCTGCACGCCAGTGACCCCGGCCGCGTGCGCCTCCTTCCTCGCCACGACCTCCGGACCCTGCCGTCGTTCCGCGCCTCCGGCCGCGCGACCCAGTGCGTCGCCCCGCTGCGCCCCGGGCCAGAGTCCCCCCTCCCGCGCCCTATTGCGCCCTGTGGCCGTCGCCCTTCCGTTCGTTCGACCCCACGATCGCGCCTCACCAAGCCGTCACTGCAACGGTGCTCCACCGTCGGCCTCCCTAACGCGTCTCTGCCATCCTCGTTGTCGGTGCTCCTCCTCTCTGCCCCACGTACGTCTCCGGGCCGAGCCGACGCCTAGGCCCTGACCTGCCTTCGCTATCTTCTACATCCCCGGCAGGCCCACCTTGACCCTACCTCTCTGCCACGCCACCCGGTACGGTCATGTGAGACGTTTTGGTCTGGAAGTTCAGTATCGATGCTTGAAGCTTGGATGTATCACGAATAGATGGTGTTGCTGTTTTCTGTGCACAGGGAGATGGTGTACTCAGTGGACGTATGGCCGTCAAGAGCTTCGTGATGGCAAGTTTTGCCTTGTGCCGTGTGGGTGGCAAGGACCGCCTCCCTCTGTGTCAACACAAATTCACTAAGGAAAAACAGAGGTTGGGACATTAAGGTACTATCAAGGGAAATCGAAAGAAGATCTCCGTCGTGGAACCTCAAGCTCTCCTTCTCGGACCATACCCAAAGACGCCAAGACCCTGAGTGCGCCAACATGGATCCGAAGACCGATCTGGTGCCCGAACCCCTCCAAAACCAAGACCATCGCCAGGAACCCGAAGCAGCCCCAGAGTACCACTCCAAGGCCACCGACAAGATCTTCGACATGCGTCGCCATACTCGAAGCCTACTTCACGGACCCGAAGATCACACATGCGACAAGACCTCCTTCCCTCACCGATGCCCGAGGACCCGAACGCCAAGGTCGCCGACACGCAACGCCAAGTTCTTCTACTCGGATCCGAAGACTGAACCCTAGCGCACCAAGTTCTTCGACCCCGAAGACCGATCCATCGGAACACCAAGACCTCCATCTGAACCCGAGTTCTTCGTCCCAGGCGTCGAGATCTCCTACACGGACCCGAAGACCGCTGATACCCGATCCATTCAAGTTCGCCATCAACGGCAAGATCGACCGTTTGGTACCCAAGTTCTCTGTCGCGACACGACAAGTTCTCCATCTTGTATTTGAACCTCGTCGTCCCCGTCAAACCCTGAGACCGAACCCCGACCCCCCCCCAGAACCCAAGATCTTCTGAACCCAGATGTGAGACCCTAAGCCCCTATTTTTATAATATGACATTATCAACTGTCGCATATTAAATTGTTCATGCATGCATACCTGTCTGTGGTTTGGGGGCATTATGCCGATTCACCTCATAATTAAATATGAAGTGTTTATGCGGGATATCTTTGTCTTATTCCGGACTGCATTTAAATTGGTGTAGCGAACCGTTGCCATATTTTGTCTTGCTAATCCAACATTTAAATTGCGAGGTACCTAAATAACTTGAACCGTCTAATTAATTGTCGGGACCCCGGTTCCGCTTAATATTGCCTAATTGCACCGCATCTGCATCATATCATAATCATGCCGGATCTTCTGCCGTAGTATTAAATATTGCATCTGGTGTTTCTGCTAGTGTTTGCTTCTTCGCGGATTAGGCCGATGAGTGGATGCGAGTATCGACAAGTTCTCCGGATATGAACCTTCTGTAGTGTTTCCCAGGCGAGCATCTCTCCCCCTTCTACCTATTTTGCATTTATAGTCTTTATTTCCTCCTGTTGATCTATTGCTATCCGTGTCGCGATGCTTTAGTTTCCATGCACCAGTTATATTTCGTGCAACCTCTATATTGCCTTGGACACATCCTATTACCTGTGTTTGGTAGATAGCTGGCCTTATGAAGTCGAAGTTGCTTGCTCAAAGCGATCTCGTGTTGTCGAGTACCACGCTTGTTGGAATGCGGGCGATGTTTATGGTGGAGTTGATCATGACTTTAAACACAACTATTAAATTGCTAGATATAACTAATGCAGGCATAGGTGGGCAATAGATGTTATTTGGTTCTTCCACGCCACTTGTGTCCCGAGGACCCCGAGTACTTGATAATTGCCTTGATTTTTCGTGACTATCCACATCCGGAGGCCTTATGGACCCCCTCACCGTAACTTGATTCATTTCTATTTCTTGGGGCCACAAACTAGTTTGGGGTTTTATTACTATCCTGTACTTATGCCATGTTTTACTGCTTTATTTACGATTGTGCGTGGAGCACCTGTACTGTTTAGGATCGTGACACGTTTTCGCTGTATCGACAAGCCCAGTCACACTTTCGGGTTCCCAGTCGTTTATAGTCGTCCACACAAACCTTGGGTCCGTCTCGGAGCCGACCAACTTCGTTGCGGGTAGCTTAATGGGGTGGCCCCCTGAAATATTTTATGAATCCTATGATTGCTTTGTCGTGAAAGCCTTGTTGGGTTTTGAGTTGGTTTTTCCGAGGTTGATCGAGTGTGTGTTGCTATTTGTGCACCCCTGCAGGGTAAAACTTTCTGAAAGCCGTGTCCGCGGTTATGGACGACTTGAAGCACAGTATCTCGATCATAGATAAGCATAACTAAAGTAATGCTATAAATTTGACTTAATATGTGACTAGTAATTCAGCTTCACTACAATGGAATGGATAATAAAAATGCCAACAACTGGTGGATCTGTGGTGATCTGTGTCATACTATACCTGCCTAGTAAGTATTGCAACTATAATGGAATGTGATAAAAGTGTCAACAACTGTTGGGTTTTGGGATTCCTCGGGACAATTATATCTGACTAGTAAATGTTCCAACTACAACGGAATGTTAATTAAAATTGCCACTACCTATGCTTCAGGATGACTCATGCTATCTATATCTGATTAGTAATTACTGCAACTATAACGGAATGATTAAAATTGCCAACTGTGTGAGTTCCTTGGTCCAACTTCCTCGTTTGGTCTCGAGGGGGAAATACCAGGATGGGTTTGTTTGGTGTTAGCTTCAGGTTGGATCCGAATAGGTCCTTCTTACCCCTCTCTGATAACCGTTAGTTGTCTCGAGTCTCTATAGGTTGTTTAGTGCCGTTGCGCTGCCGCTTCAGCCCACCATACCTATGTAGGCGAGAGCCGCCGAATTCTAGCCTCGCCATGTACTGGCCTCAGTACTGACACTCCTCTTTTTCCTTTGCCCTTTATCGGCACCCTTTTTGTTTTAGCAGGTTTGAGATCGACGTCGTTAGCAGGGTTACCCTTCCGGCTTGGCCTGAGCAGGGTTATGGACGCCATTGGTTATTCTTCAGGGCTCTTAGCCCCATTTGCATCTTGTCCGTACTCGGACGCTGTAACGTTTTCAAGGTGATTTGGATCTTTGTATGTATATCTGTATTCTTGACTCTTGGAGTCACGTTGTATATATATCTGTTCTGTGGGTCCCATCGAGGATTGTTGTGTAATGGTATTACTTCGTTTTCCACCCGCACGAAAGTGCCTGGTGGGCGTCTTTGAATCGTTTCTATGCGGGTTTGGCTGGAAGCGCTAAAACTTGCATAGGGCCGATTCGAGGGTGTTACAAGAAATGACCCTTCCAGGCGCCGCCGTGGCTAGAGACGAGCGTGCGGTGGGGGAGATGCATGTGGTGTTGTACTGCGGATTTGGATCGGGAGGGGGTCTAGAGGTACGAGAACCCGACAGGAGAAAGCAAATCGATGCGCAACCTCTCTGTAGTCGATTTGGAAGTAGAAATCAACGGAGGAAGAAGCTAGGAGGGAACGAACCTGACTTGGTGACGGACAGCGGTCGAGGGTGTCCTGGGGCTATGGCGGTGGCCTCGAAGGGACCCCGTGGAGGTCATGGCCACGACCGTGGCTAGCCAGCGAGGCGCGCGGGGCAGAAATCCGGGACGGCGCGGGGGGGCGGAAATAGGGTGGCGTAATCTCTACGGCAGGGTGACGGGGTTGCCGCTCCGGGCTGTGCGCGGGGGCAGTAGTGGCGGCCGGCCACGGTTGGGGCCGTGGGGCACGGGAGGCAGCCGTCGAGGCGTGAGTAGAAGAAATCCTGGGCGGAACGCTGTGGACTTTTTTTAGTTGAACCGTTACTTCTCAATTAGCGGTGGCAGTGGGGGTAATTTGTGCGTTGAGAGGGAGGGCAAAATCATCAAGTAAAAATCGGAACGAAAATTTGGCTGTCTGACGAACCTACCTCAAGAAATATTATAGTATAGATAGATAGATAGATTACTACAATATAAAAAAATACATTATGAAAATGCATCTTATCATGGATCGATTGTTATTGATTTGATCTTGAAGATCTTTGTATTTTCTACTCCCTCTCAGTTCCTATACGTAGCAATCATATGCTTGCTTCGGTTGTTGCTTTGTCTAGAGTTTGAGCCATCGTAGCGTGTCAGCTGTCACATAGCTCAAGCGTACTCCCTTCGTTCCATCAAGCATGCCTTATAATTTTTCTTAAAAAAATATACAATGTAAAATTCAACTGTATTTTTGAAAGAAAAAAATTACCAACTTCTAAAAAAAACTTGATGGATACACCATTGAATATACTTTCATAATATGTCTATAATATTGCAATTGTTGATAGTCTTTTCTATAATCTTTTTGTTGTTTGATTTTAAAAACAATTAGTATAACATTTGATTAGGGAACGGAGGTAGTACTCTTAAAATTACCTTGCATTCTAGGTTTGGTCAAAGTCAAAATTTGCAAACTTTGACCATATATTTAGGTAAAAATATCAACACCTAAAATATATAATCTATTGTATTAGAATTTTTATAATCTATATTTTTATATTATATGTACCAAAAATAATAGATATCCATATTTTTTTCTTATATTCTCTATCAAATTTTATAAAGTTTAACTTTGACTAAACCCAGAACGCGAGGTAATTGTGAACGGAGGTAGTCGGATGTTTTGGCGACGGAGCTACCGATGCTTCTTGATAGGAAAACAATTCTGATTCCTCGGAATTTTGTCTCTGACTCACCTATGAACATCTCTAGTGTGACGACGAAATTCGACAAGTGTGGAACGAAGATAAGTGTGGAATAGGAGGGACAACCAACCAAGCTCTCTGTTTCTGCTCCCCTCTAAAAGGGAAAGAAACCGCCATGCTAGCTAATTCCGGCGAGATAAGGTCACAAACGCTCAAACTGTTGCCAGTGGAGTCCTCCATGAATGTAGTTCTGTCACAGTTTGGAAATCCATGAACAGAATTAGTAGCAGAGGATGTCGTCCAAGACGCACGCCATCCAATCGTGCCATGTGTCGATCGATCCCAGGTGTGGCGCACGATTCGCGGCGCTGGCGTCTACTCGCCGGGCCGGCCATGACGTCATCGGTTAGGCACCGTTCTCCACCGAAACGCTCCGACGAGTAAGCAAGCAAGCAGCGCAGCGCTGCCGTCACCGGGCACGGCTGGTCGTTGCAGCTCTTCGGGGGCAAGATTACTTCCTTCCCATAAACCGTCGCTCTCCCGTCCCGTGCCTCCGCTCGCCGATGCGCGTTTCTTGCGTCCACGCGCACGCCTCGCGCCTTTCTCCTTCTTCCCCGAGCAGAATCGTCACTCACTCTGTAGTCTGTACTCACGCTACTGGTCTAGTTGTCTTTGTCCCCGGGGTCTCGGAGCGAGAGTGCGAGTGACCTGTGAGGGGTGGAGATTGTCTATCTGGTTTTCTTTCTTTCTTTGATTCTCGATTTTGGGCTTGCTTCCCGTGCAATTCCGGTTAATCGATCCTGCCACAATCATGGCGATTGCCCCACATCTCTGACGCGCTGTCGCCGTCGCTTCGTGATTAACCTTCACGCCGCGGTCCGACCAAGATTTAAAAGGTTTGGGGATTCTTCCAAGCCTTCCCATTCCTTCCCCTATGCGTGCAGCCGTCGCCGAGTGAGGACTGAGGAGGACAGCGGAGTGACTGATTTCCTGGCGAGAGGAGGGATGGCGGCGGGAGGCGTCGCGGTGGCGGTGGCGGCGTTGGGTCTCGTGGCGGTGTTCTTGGCCGCCGCCGTCCCGGGCGCGGCGGCCAAGGTCTGCACGAACACGTTCCCGTCGTCGGAGGCGGTGGCGTCGCACACGGAGCGCGCGGCGGATCAGCTGCGGTCCGCGCCGTCGGGCGGCGACCCGCTGCGGCTGCCCGGTGGCCTCGCCGACCATGCCCACGGGCACGGACACGAGCAGCACCTCACCCCGACCGACGAGTCCGCCTGGATGGCGCTGATGCCGCGGAGGTTCCTCGGCAGCGGCGGCGGCGACAGTGCCCTGCCACGCGAGGCGTTCGATTGGCTGATGCTCTACCGCAAGCTCCGGGGCGGCGGTGCCGGCGCCTCCGTGGATGGTCCCGCGGGGCCGTTCCTCTCGGAGGCGTCGCTGCACGACGTGCGGCTGGAGCCGGGCACCGTGTACTGGCAGGCCCAGCAGACCAACCTGGAGTACCTGCTCCTCCTGGACGCCGACAGCCTCCTCTGGAACTTCCGCGCGCAAGCCGGCCTGCAGGCCACAGGGAAGCCCTACGGCGGGTGGGAGGGACCCTCCGTCGAGCTCCGGGGACACTTCGTCGGTGTGTCACCTTGATCTTTGCCCTGCTCCATTTGCACATAACAAATTGCTCATCTGGACTGAATTTCTGCTGGCCTGACGCTGTTCTCTGCATTGCAGGGCACTACCTGAGCGCCACCGCCAAGATGTGGGCGAGCACGCACAATGACACCCTCAGTGCCAAGATGTCGTCTATCGTCGACACGCTCTACGACTGCCAGAAGAAGATGGGCACAGGGTACTTGTCGCCATTCCCGACGGAGTTCTTTGACCGCGCCGAGGACCTAAAGACTGTTTGGGCTCCTTACTACACAATCCACAAGGTATGCAAGATGTTCAAATCCAGTCTGCTTCTCCTTCATCGAGGTGTGAATCATTGCTTTGAGTTGTGATCTGAATTGAATACGTGTCCCGAATTCATTTTGCGATTTCCTAACGAACTGTCATCCTGCACGACGGTGTTTTCGTTTGTAGATTATGCAAGGGCTTCTTGATCAGTATACAGTGGCTGGAAACTCCAAGGCCCTTGAGATGCTGGTTGGGATGGCTGATTACTTCAGTGGCCGCGTGAAGAATGTCATACAGAAATATAGCATCGAGAGGCACTGGGCATCACTCAATGAGGAGACTGGGGGGATGAATGATGTGCTCTACCAGCTCTACACGATAACGGTGGTTCTCCGATTATGTGTAGTTTGTCGTCTGTGAAGCATGTTCTAAATGGAGTTCAGAATTGATTATTTCTCTAACTTGGGCAGGGTGATTTGAAGCATTTGACACTGGCTCGCCTCTTTGACAAGCCATGTTTTCTGAGGCTGCTTGCCGTTCAGGTCGGTTAACTTGCTGTCCTAGCTGTATCGCTTCTGATACTTCAGAATGTGTGTTAGCTCATTGAAAATTATTCAAATGAAACCACCATCCATTTTCTTGTTTGCACCTAGTGTATCCATTTTACATGATTTTACTATGTCAAATATGATGATGTATTTCTGTTCAGTTTAGTTTGCTTGGTGTCTACATACCAGACTGATCTAAAGTATATCACTACCGCAATTAAGTGTGCATCGTACTGTGTACAATATGGCAAATTCACAGCATTTGCAGTGCTTATCTACTTGATAACTGAACTTGGTCTCTTTTCATCAGACTCTTAATCAACGGAATACAAGAATCTATTCCTATTGCAGGAGCTTCATGGGAGTGATTGCTTTGTGTGCTTGTTTCTTTTTCAGGCTGACAGTATTTCAGGCTTTCATTCCAATACACACATTCCAGTTGTCGTCGGGGCGCAAATGAGATATGAAGTTACCGGTGATGTTCTTTACAAGGTAAAAGAATTCAATCTTTGCTTTCTGCAGAGTTGAGCTACTCCACATGACTACATCCATTGATGGAGAAAAATTTGAAGGGGATATGAACTTCAGTTCAGATTATTATATTGGCTACTCTTCCGAAGCCAAAAATTAACCTTAATGTCGCTTCTAGCGTATACAGTTTTTTGGCCAATAGTGGTAAATATCAGAATGGGTTTTGAAGTTGGGTGGGGTAGCTTAATCTTGTCTAACGAAGATATTTAATGCTAAACTGTGTTCAGTTGGTATCTTTTTTTTTTTTTGCGTGGTGGATTCTAAACTGTGAATGTTGAATCTTTGGGAATTATGCTGTTTCTTTCTTCTTCTACTCATTTTTTGTGACGGATTCATGCGAAGATTGTGGTGGCATTTTACTGAAGCTGTATCATCTGCTTTCTTGTTTTCTCATTTTGACTCCATTGAGTGAAGCTGCATCAAAGCTAACCATGATCCTGTTCCTGAAACAGCAAATTGCGACATCCTTTATGGACATCATAAATTCTTCTCACAGCTATGCAACTGGAGGGACATCTGCCGGCGAATTCTGGTAATATAACTAAGCATGTAAATTGCCAAATTGGGTACACTAGGTATATACAATTCCGATACTGGATTGCCGTACTTACCTTTGGCATATGATCCGTTGCCTTTTCAACAAGAAGAACAGGGAGGGAGCCGAAGGCCCTTCAGAGGTTGTTATGCCTTAACCTGCCCTGCCCTTGCTGATCCTTCTGGAGCCTTGCCAAGAGCCTCTTCCACGACGGGAAGGGGACCTGAATCCTTCTTCGGGGCCCACGCCAGCTGCTTGCAATCTAGTTTTTTCACAACACAAAGGACGCGGCTCACTTGACCAAAGCCGATAGCAGGACTGGGTACGATGATGGGGCGAGAGAGGGAAAAAAACCTTCGGGATGGATCGGGAAAAGTGACCTCCGGCTCAGCCCACGACTTCCTTCCCTTCGCATAGCTCAGGTGACTCCCTTCCCCCTTTTTTCCCAGAATGAATTCGCCCGACACGACGAATCCTGCCCTCCTGTCTTTCTTTCTCATTGAATGAACCACTGCCTGGGACGCCCCTATGCCTATGAATTCAATGATTTAAGGAGGAAACTTCGGAAAGAAAGCCTACTGGTCTTTATACCCTTCTTCTCTTTTCAGGTCCGATCCAAAGCGTTTAGCTGCAACTCTGAGTACTGAGAACGCAGAATCCTGCACTACCTACAACATGCTCAAGGTTCCCTTACAATTATCAAACAATTCTCTGGAACATTTACTTTCTCTTTCCGAAACGTGTCATATGTAGGTGGTATGCAGGTTTCCCGCAACCTATTCAGATGGACAAAGGAAATAGCATATGCAGACTACTATGAGAGGGCGCTGATAAATGGTGTGCTAAGCATCCAGAGAGGGACGGATCCCGGTGTGATGATTTACATGCTACCGCAGGCCCCTGGCCATTCTAAAGCAGTGAGCTATCATGGTTGGGGAACAAAGTATGATTCGTTCTGGTGCTGTTATGGGACAGGTAACATGAAAAACTGCCGAGTAATATTTGCATCGCTGGCTTCATGTGTAAATCGAGCAATTGCAGCACTTTCCTTATTTTGACTGGAGTATATTTTATCTCCTTTTGCTTTCTGTTAAGTTGTCTAATTTGCAATTTAAACTTACAAATTCTTGTGGATTTTCTATTTTTGCACTTGCAGGGATAGAATCATTTTCAAAACTTGGCGATTCCATTTACTTTGAAGAGAAAGGAGCTACACCAGCACTCAGCATCATTCAGTATATCCCAAGCACTTTCATCTGGAAAACAGCTGGGCTTACTGTTACTCAACAACTCAAACCCCTCAGCTCTTCGGACCTGCATCTACAAGTTTCTCTCTCCATTTCCGCAAAGGTAATTATTTTCAGGTTTTTACTTGAAATTTATATTAAGTCATGAGAATTTAACTTCATTTTTTTTCTGTTTGTGCAGACGAATGGTCAGTCTGCCACATTGAATGTGAGAATACCAACATGGTCATTTGAATGTGTGAACCTCGTAAATATCATTTCAATTATCACCGGTAATTTTGAAAACATTTGTTATATTGACCTTATAATGGCAGGGTCTTTGCTCTCAGTCACCAAACAGTGGAACTCAGGCGATCACTTATCACTGCAATTCCCCATCGGCCTAAGGACCGAAGCAATAAAAGGTAGACAATTTAGGAAATTTTAACTAGTACGAAATATGCACATCCATATAATTCAGATGGAAGTAGCAGCTAATTTTTTAACTGCACAGTAAAGGCACAACAAAAAATTCATGTCAACGGATAATTAAAATTAAATATGCAAGCTAGCAGTGGACATATTTTTATTTTGCCTACACTTCCCTATGCAGACTACTGTGATTTACTTTAGCTAGAATCTCCAATCAGTTATTAATTGGTAACTATGCCTCAGATGATCGGCCAGAGTATGCATCTCTTCAAGCAATCCTATTCGGGTCATTCGTTCTTGCGGGTCTTTCCTCCGGTGATTGGGATGCAAAAGCCGGCAGTGCAGTTTCAGAGTGGATCGCTGCAGTACCTTCATCATACAACACCCAACTGATGACCTTCACACAAGAATCAAGTGGCAAGACATTCGTTCTGTCAAGCTCAAATGGCACTCTGACAATGCAAGAACGACCTGCAGCTGACGGCACAGATACCGCCATACATGCTACCTTCAGGGTGCACCCTCATGACTCGACAAGGCTGCGCGACACCCAGGGCACAACCCTGAAAGCCACCTCTGTGCAGATCGAACCTTTTGACCTGCCAGGAACGGTGATCACCACCAACCTTACCTTGTCTGCACAGAAGAGCTCTGATTCCTTCTTCAACATAGTACCTGGGCTGGATGGAAAGCCGAACTCAGTTTCTCTCGAGCTCGGGACCAAACCAGGATGCTTCTTGGTGCCTGGAGCAGATTACTCTGCCGGGACAAAAATCCAGGTCAGCTGCAAGAGTTCTCTGCAGAGCATTGGCGGGATACTTGAGCAGGCAGCGAGCTTTGTGCAGGCTACTCCGCTGAGGCAGTACAATCCGATAAGCTTCGTCGCGAAGGGGGTGAGGAGGAACTTCCTCCTGGAGCCGTTGTACAGCTTGAGGGACGAATTCTATACGGTTTACTTCAATCTTGGGGCCTGATCTTGCAGGATTACTTACTCCTTAGTGCAATTAAACAGTTCAGAAAATAACACATGCTGTCTTTCTTCTCATACACTGTAGTTCACGACACGCAGAAATGAGTTGTTTCTTGTGAAATCTTATGAAATTACAATTGAGTGCAATATTGTCGTTTCTTCAACGAATCAGCTACTTCTGATTGTGTAAATACTATTTGTGAAGGTGAAGGAACTATAAGCTGTTGAAGACATGATATCTAATTTTCCACATTCTGTGTGTTCCTAACTGATGATGCTGCTAATATTGTTTACTGCATACTGAGGCATATATGCTGCAGTAGGTGCTGTAGTTTATCATGGTAATGGATAAATGGTCAGAGCAAGTAACAGCACCTAATCTTCCAAATTAAAATACGTCTCCAGCTGCAGGGAGGAGTTGCAAAGCCTGGGATCCTATCCACTCTCATAAACAACGCAGAAGAATCTCAGCTGATCAGTCAGTGCCTACATTGTTTAACACATCTTGTGCTCAACATCCGGCAAAAGAGTTTATCAATGTGCAACATCATGTCAAAAGGGACCTAACCACAAATCAAGCAAAAGAAAATGCATCACCTGGAAAGAATAATTTGGGATTACTAATTGGCTTCTTTCAAAGAGACAATCATGCCAAAACAGCTCATACAGATTTCAACCCTGTGTTGTAATCGTGTAAAGATGCTGGGGGACAAGATTCAAGATTCAGCAACTGAATTTTTGAACTGTCCCCCTTGGATCAGAATGCACAAGCAAAAATGAATTTCAATACAAAATTATTGTATGCAGTATACAGCAATATAGATCGATCAGCATACCCAGTAAACAAGCTGAATCCTACCTCAAACTAATCCAATACAGAACTTCACAATCTGGTGACCAGGCACAAGATTCTTAGTTTCCACAGCTTGGCATTTCAAACATGCAGGTGTATTTGCTTCAATTATAATCCACTGAACAATAAGAACCAATACAAAAAGAAGAAGAGGGTAGAGTGATGACATGAGAAACAGAACCATGCTCCATTGCTCTCCGATTTGATGTCCAGTTGAGAAGAGAGCTAAGAAAGTACACAGTTTTGTAAACTTCTCAACAACAATAGAACTATACAACCATAAACGTGATCGAACATAGTGGAACTGGAACTTTTAGAAGTGTATTGTAAGAAATCTGTAAAATGAACTCAAAAACAATACTAGATGAACCATTGCTGATTACTATTACTGATTGGAATTTAACACGCAGGGGACAGTAGTACATTACAGAGCTAGCTAAATGGGAAGCCACAATACTGACCGAGAAACCACCATGAATTAAGTTACACAACATGCAAACCAATCGGAATGACTGAGAGAGGATGAGTTCTTGCAGCTGCCAAGATATGCAGTGTGCAACACAATGCTGAGCAGTTTAAGAAATGTAGCAGCCAACAAGACAAGTACAAGGATGGTGCCGCGAAGAGGGATGATGAAACTTCGCAGATGACAGCCATTTCTTCTTCCCGAGCAGGCCACTTAGATCTTGTCGAGCTTCTCTGCCTTCACCACTGGATTGGCCTTGGCGATGGCATCCCTGGCTGCAGTCCGGTAGTCGAACTGGCAGTCATGCTTGTCGGAATAACGGTGCAGTGAACAGAACATGTTGCCGCACCGGCAGTTGAATCCTGTCAGCCCAACCCTCTTCCTGCAAGTGGAGCACCGGTTTGGGCCCTCCTTCCTCTTGGGGCTCACAACAACAGCCTCACTGGTGCCTGCAACATCGGCAGGTTGAGGCTGCACAACGAGCTCCTTGGCGTCCACTTGAGCAACCGCCACCTCCACGCTGGCAGCAACAGCAGCAATCACAGGTCCTTTCCCACCGTCACCACCGTTGACAATGCTATCGAAGGAGGACGCGGCCAGCTTGGCCTGCTCCTCCTTCATGACCATCTCCTTGTGGCACTTGGAGCACATGTTCATGGTCGCCGCGCTACCAAAGAAGCCGCAGTTGTTGACACATAGGATTGGGCCCTCCGGCTGCTGGCAACCTGCCTCCTTGTGCTCCATCTGGTCTAACTGTAAGCTGCACAGAAAACAAACAATGCAAAAATCAGTGCCAAAAGAGGAAGTAGCAACCGCGAGCTTTCGGTAACAGGCGCAAAACCAAATCGAGCCGCACGGTAATCTAACGGGCGTCAGGCAGTTACAGTTCCATCGAAGAACTATACTTGAATACTTCGAATCGAAACTTTCAGAAACAAACGGGCGGGGGGAGCTCACCACTTGATGAAACGAGATCCTGATTTCCAGGAAATCACTATGCCAAAAGGCGACTTCTTCCTAACAGCTGCTACCAATCATACCCACTTAATTTTTTTCATTTCGCCGACACTCTAGAGGAAGGACAGGGGGCGCCGAATTCAAATCTCGAAAACACGCAAAAATTATGGCGATATGGTAAATCGAACACCGCGCGCCCCAAATCCGCCGCATGATTCAACTAATCCAAACAAAAACAATTTGAAAAAAAGGTAAATCTAATCATTTCACCCAAGGGAAACACAACACGCAAAGACTTTCTACCCGACAGGGACCAACCACCAAACCGGGCCACGAACATCAGGAAATACGCCGCCCTCCCATCGATCCCTGCACAGGGCGAAACAGCCACCGAACAGGCCGCCCGGAACTCCCTTCCCGAGAGCAAAACCCAGGCGGATCGACCACGTGACGGCGAATCGAGACCCGAACCAGACAGATCAAACAAGCCAAGGGGAGATGAACAGAGAGGGAAGGAACCCTAACCCTGTAGCGCGGCGGCGGCGGCGGGGGGGGCAGGAGGAGGAAGGAGGAGGCGTGCGGGGATTGGGAATCGCGAGGAGCTCGGCTCGATTGGAGGCGTCACCAGGGCGAGGACCGGGAGGTGGGGGAGAGAGAGATAAAAGAGGGGGTGGGCGGAGGCGCCCATGGGAAAGTACCGGTTTGCCCCTCCAACTTGCATGGATTCCATCTGTGTGGCAGGATCCTCGCCGTCGGATCTTGGTGGGGTTGGCAGGTGGGCGGCTGCGATCGCAGCGGGTGCGGTTTCGCGTAGAGGTCCCTGGGAGATGGGTAGCTCCTAAAGGAGGGCTTTTCTTTCTTGTTGGGGAAGAAGAAGGATCGCGTCGCTTTCTCATCTTTATGGTGTGAATGGATACTTGCTATCGTTTCATCCCGGTGCTGTCGTTTGTTGCGTTTCCTTCTTTTTTGAGTTGTGGAATATATTTTTGTTATTGTTGCTTTTTAGCAAGTGTGAGAGGAGAAAACCGTGTTATGTGAGCAAGAGCTGTTTTCTCGAAAAGGAGATGCTCACCCCACCCTGCACGGATGAGTAAGCAACTTTCGGTTGAGTACAATTCTAGCATGAGTTAATTCAGGTTCCGAAAGACGACAAGTTTTTTACACTCTTTGTGGGGTATTTACGTCAATTTAACCTAAATTTAAAATAAATTCACAGATTGAACTTTGGCCGAAAGAATTTTACTAGATCTAACATTTTTGCAGCACCGTATTGTGCAACGCTATGACAGATGACGCCACACTTTAAAAGTGCAACGCCGTGAACGACGGCGCTGCACTGTGTTGTGCAATGCCATGAACGACGGCTTGCACTGTAGAGTGCAGCTCCACTCTATACGGCGCTGCAAAAGGATTAGATTTAGTAAAATTCTTTCGGTCAAAGTTCAATATGTGAATTTCTTTCAAATTTAGGTTATTTTGATGCAAATACCCCTCTTTGTGAGGGTTTAGTGCTCCGACGGGGTCTTGTAGTGGACTCTCATTTGTAACCTTACCTGTGTGGTCGGCTTATCTTGCTCTTCCAATCTACGCAGTTTGTCTCCCTCTTGAGCGCTGGTTCGCAGGTTTCCTGGAGGTCTAGGGCACGACGACAACATGAACGTACATACCGTCTGGTGTAGAAGGGAATGGTCAGGTGGAGGTCGATGACATGTTCAACCATCTCGAGTTGAACGAGGATGAATTAGACGATGTGGTAATCGGTGCGAAGGAGGCTAAGATCTATCAAAAGGAGGCCAGATGGATGGCGATTAGGAAGGTGCTCATGAACAGATCTTTTAGCTCTAAAGTGTTGTTTGATAAGATGAAAAGTGTTTGGAATCTCTCGCGAGATCTAGATTGTCGGGAAGCAGGCGGGAACCTCTTCATCTTCTAGATGCATTGTTTGGGTGATTAGAAAAAGGTGGTTCATCAGGGACCTTGGACCTTTCGAGGTAGGGGCTTACTTATTGAGGATTATGAGAGCACATGATTTTTGGAGGGATGCACATTTGGGCCCAAATTCATGGTGTTCCGTCGTTGTGTCGCAAGGTTAAACCCATTGATGGTCTGGCTTAGAAGGTGGGAAAGGTGAAGGAAGTGTAGATGACTCCGAAATTATTCTTCGAGGGAAACTATGTGAAAATTCGTGTTATGATCGATGTATCACGAGCTCTGATGCGGTTAGTATCACTCTCGACATCTGGCGGCAGGAAGAGGTTGGTAGTTAAATATGAAAAGTTCTTTTTTCTGCCAGAGATGTGGTATATTTGGCCATGATCATGAGGAATCTGAGGATATAGTTTGGAAAGATAAGCGGCTCCAATACATTAAATGGATGCTTGCAGTTCGTAGAGAGAGTCGATCTACCCTAGAGCCTGACGTTTTACTCCCCACGCCCTGGTTCATGGAGGCTAGCACCTCGGTAAATCCTCAACTACAAATTTGCATGTTGTTTTTATTTTGTGTATCATCATGCATACATGTTGTCTCTAAAAAATATTTTATTAAACCCTATTTGTTTATACATTACTTGTCCTCTTTTATTAGTCTAAAAAGTATTTATAAAATAGTTTTGTTTTAAAAATAAAATAAAGCATTTTTAAAATAGGGGAGGCAGCCTAGCGGTTGGGCCAAGCTAACTACAACCCCCGCCAAACGTCCACCTAACCTAACCAAACCCTAAACTCAGCCTACCCGACCCACCCCCAACACCACCCGATGCACCCCACTTGTCGCTGCACTCACACCACACAACACACGCAATGCACGACACGCACCAAGCGACCACACACACGACCCGTACCACACCAACCCAACATTAGATGCACGCACACTAGCAGAACCACACACACCCGACACGAATAATCCTCACGCATGATCACACTTCACACAACGCACCAACCCGCACAACACGAACCGCATGCTCGGCACACATCCTCCCTTTGTCGTTTTGCGAAACCACCCCGCCACCACCTCCTGTTTCACGATTGGGTCCCCTCCACTTATTCTTCACCGCGATACCCAGATCGAGCATGAGCGCTCGCTCGTCCCCCGAGCCCTTCCCATCGCTGCTCTCTCCTCCACCGAGCTTCTGCAGCGTTATCGCCGGCTCGCCTCACCCTGAGCCCCTCCTCCTTCTGGTCTCCTTATCCCAGCGCAAGGCCACGCTGCCTGGAGCCATGGAGCGTCGTTGCCTGGACCCTGCATCGCTCGCGCCCCTCCATTTCTCACGGCATCCAAGCCCCGGCCGCTTCTCAAGCTCGTTGCGCATTGCCTCGACCGTGCAAGAATGCGTCGTCCCCTGCTTCCTTGGACCACGACCAGCGGCTTCGACCTTGCCTTGTCCTCGACCTCTGGTCGCCCCCGTCTACGAGTTCATCATGTCATGGGAAGCCTATGTTCGACCTTGCCCCCTGAAGGAGATATGCCCTAGATGCAAATATTAAAGTGTTTTATTTGATATATCTCTTGTATGTTCATAATACATTTTATGTCGTGTTATAACTGTGTTAATACGAAAAGTTAATACACGTGTGATATGTAAACAAACCAAGTCTCTAGTTACCTTTAGCGAACTAGCTCATTGGTCATGATGATGATCTAGGGTTTCGAGATCATGGTCATTTATGCCAATTGACAATAAGGTCATGTCATTGGCTAAATGATGTGATAGACAAACATCTCATAACGATATCTAGTTACAAAGTTCACTATTAATGATAAACAAAGGAAACTTCGCAACCTGATCCTTAGACTATGAGATAATGCAAATAACCGAGGGAGCTTAGATGGTATCAAGTATCAAGCTGAAAAAGGATGATCAAAAAGGTGCCACTCAGGTTTCCCAAAGGGATGCTTAGAGAAGTACATATCAAGACCAGGATTTGCCAATCCATGTAACAGATAGATACACTTGGCCATCTCGGTGACGTTGCATTAACGGAGCTTGCAAGCGTGTGACTGGGTCACGGAATGCAATGGCATGAGAACGAGTAAACAAGTTCATCGGTTACGAGATCAAATGAAGTTATGGAGATACCGAAGATCAAATTTCTGGTGAACTAGGTATCAAGTGGCAAAGGGAATGGGAAACGACGTTAAAGGTTTAAGAAATAAGATTCATGAAACACACGGGGGTCATCATGGGCATCCATGTCCCGCTGATGATCATTGATACGAGAGAGGTCTCGATGATGTCTGGAGTGTTCCTGAACCGAAGAATGTCACGCTTAAGGGTGGGGACGCATCTGGATTGATACGACACCGTAGGAGAAATAGAGAGAGAGAAACTAGAATAGTTCCGGGTAATACCTGATATTGATCGGAGGGGTCCGGAAGGAGTTCCGTAATGAGAAATATAATAATATATGTGTTTTGTATTAATTGGTTGAATTAATACTAAAATATATATTTTATTTATTTATTATAGGCAGCCCATCGCTAATGGGCCTCCCCTCGAGGTGAGGCCCAAAGGGGCAAGGCACCTAGGGAGGAGGGCCAGTCGACCAGGCCCTAGTAGGCTCCCCACGTGGGGCCCGCCTAGGCCGGCGGCTCCCCCTTGTTGGACGGTGGCTGTGGGAATAGTCCCACACCGCCTACCCCTTAGGTGGTGCTCCGCCCCTCCCACTATAAATAGGGGTCACTCCCTCCCCTTGGAAATCATCCATTCTCTCTTCTCTCTCTCATTTCCTTTAAGGGTTTCTCCATAATATTGGAGAGGACCTCGGGGTTTTTGAGTTCTCCACCTTCACACTACCGTCGTGTGATCTTCGGTCCATCATCTTCCTCTTCTGCTGCTCGGATGGATCGGAGCCCGGGAGATGCCGCCTACACCGAACGTGTGTAGTACTTCGGAGGCACCACACTTGGGGTGCTTGGAGCTGCTCGTCTTCATCAACATATGCCTTCCTGCATAAGACGTTCTTCAGTCTTCAAGGGTATGAATACCTTCTTCCTTTTCCGTTACTTATGTCTACATAGTATAGATCCTAGCATTAGTGTTCGCATAGTTAGAATTTTTTTGTTTTCTACTCCAGAACCCTACACCCCCATCTCTCCCAACACTGGCGGTCGCGTCTCACCTTACTTGACGATACACCACCTCTAGATCGTCGAGCTCCCTGGCACACCTCGCCGCCTCGAGGTACCCTTGTGCACTGGTTTGTGCATCAAGTCCGCCACCACTAGTCGCTACTACTCTATGTTATTGGCCCGGTTTATTCCTCAATGCAAGCATGAGTACGCTCCCTATCGCCCGTGTATCCTTGTTGTGCAGGATTGTACCAACACCGTACAACTCATCGAGAAGGCGGTGATGCCCCAATCTGTTTGTTCCTTGATGTGTCTATGTCGATCGGAAGACAGGATATATGTACATCCTCTTTCGAAGATCCATCGATGTCGAGCTCACTACTCCATTGTCAAGTTTCACTTCTATCTGTGTTGCTACAAGGCCAAGTTTGTCGCTTTCGGTGACACCCTATCTACCAACAAGAACTCGAAGGCTACTTGAAGAACTCTGACACGGACCTAAAGAACTAACGACGCTAAAAACCGAGTCTGAAACTGATAATCAAAGTCAAACACCCAAGTTCTCCTTCACGGACGACAAGTTCGTCAACATAGATCTGAAGACCGAATGTGAACTATTGGATTCCATAGTAGAAAACAAAAAATCATAGCAACGAGAATGACATAGACAAGATCTACTCTATGCAAATGTAAGACAATGGAGGAATTCAGTGTTCATACCTTTGAAGACCGAGAAGCATTACGGTCTAATGAATGTTGATGTTGTAGTCATACGGCGATGCCGACCTCAAGTTCGTACATACGTACAAGCGACAAGTGCCAAAATTGGGCAGCACCTCTGCAGTTCTACATGCATCAGGTGTAGACGATGTCCCCCCCAAATCCAGTCCAGCAAAGTAGCGGAAGAAGATTGATCCGGACCAAGCAAGCATCATCATGAAGGCATGTGTATGTTTCAGAACTCCAACCCCGTATGCATGTTCCAATATTATAGAACCACACTTGAGAGAGAGAGGGGGAGTGAGGCAAAAGCCAATGGGGTGAATGAGGGGAGGGCTCCCTTCCTCCTTATATAGGCCAGGGAAGGGGCTACTGTTGGGCCACGCAGAGATAAACAAAAAAATTCCCTACGCAGTGATCCCAAGATCTATCTGAGGTAGTAGACCACGAGGATTACTACTAGACACGCAATTGCGGAATTGATGAAGCACTTCGCTTGATGCAGTTGTAGTCCTCATGATCCGATCGTCGAAATGCTAAACGTACAACACCTCCGCCAGTATCCACACGTACGAGGAGGAGCATCGGCGATGGACTGCTAGGTCTGGTGTGGTGGCAGGACTGGACAGACTGGATCTAGGGTTTCCAATGATGGAATGACCTAACATGCTCGTTACGCACCTCTACGCCCCAGTATATATAGGAAGTGAAAGTAGGCTCCACTCACTTGTGGCCCATTCACTAAAAGGTCTATTTTAGTCACTATGAGTCCAATTCACTAACTCAGTCTGATTTGGGTCCAATCTAAATAGATTTCCATTTCGGGTCCAACCCAAACTTGCTTCCGCTCTTAGGTGTGTGACCCGATAGGCTCATGGTGACTCGGACATGATTCTAGTCTCACTCGTGATCGATCAGTCGGTAGCGGCTCCTAGCAAAACGTGTCGACTCCCAAGTACCAAAGAGTCATGATGGCATACCTTTCAATGCGACCTATGTCTGAGTCCCTTTTGCCTCACAATACATCTTGTCAAGCTATAGGAGAATAATTGTCATCCTTTAAATAGCTCAACTCTCTTCTCGATCCAAGATAAGTGATTTATCTGACTAGCTCTTAGTCGGCCACCTCGGTTAACACTTAACTGCGTCATGCATGGCCATGCTTTACGAATCATATCTTTCGAGAGGTCCCAGAGAATATCTCTCTAGTTGGAGGGGCAAAATCCCATCTTGGTCATCCACATCACGCAACTTGATTCTCAGTCGACTCGAACTCTGCCTCTATAACTTCCCAGTGACGGAACAACATTTGACAGAACCTAAGCCGGTGATCCTCAACTCG
Organism: Avena insularis; assembly: GCA_023614405.1. Lineage (NCBI taxonomy): Eukaryota > Viridiplantae > Streptophyta > Magnoliopsida > Poales > Poaceae > Avena > Avena insularis. Next base: position 208,514,148 of record CM042694.1, read on the forward strand.
TATTGTGCAATAACCTCAGTTCTAAGGATTATATTGATTAAGACATACGAATGACGACTTGTTCGTAGCATATCAATATGGGTCAATCTGACTCGCTAAATGATGGTTGTGAAATACCACCTCTTTTAGCCACATAAAATGTGCCATTTATCTCTCATATCATGTTTCTTCCAGCTATAGCTATGCCTTATATGCATGACTTCTAGTTCTCATTTACTTTCATATGACCTTTGCACATTTAGTATTTTAGGTAGAATTTTATCACTTTCCTTGTATATGACATGTGTGTAGGTGTTGGTGAAGATTATGGATAAAAAGGAACAAAGAGAGCATAGTATAGAGGAGCTGCATGGACCAGACTTAGCCATTTGAGAGGTTGGAAAACTGAAATTTTCCAACTTCTCAAAATAAATATCCAAGACCATGGGTTGTAGTCCTCGATGAGACAAACTCAACGAGCCCAAGAACACCCAAAATGGAGTTCATATGAAGAAATGGCGACCAAAATACTAAAGGATCTGCAAGTTCAACGACCAACTATACGACCGGAACTAAAAATTCCCGCCGTATAGTTTGGCCGTATAGTTGGTAAAAAGGTCACAAATGATGGGATTTTCCCCCAGAGAAGCTCCAGAACCTTCCCTAAGTCATATGACGGTATTGGGGGAACCCGAGGGCACCCCCAAGGCCTATATAAAGGAGGGAGGACCCAAGAGAGAGCCACGAAGCCATATCCTCCACCACGGCGGAGCCCTGCCGCCGTGCCACCGCCATAGCCGCCTCCAATCAGATCTACACCATCACCATCACCATCACCATCACACAAGAGGAGAAGGGACTAGGATCTTGAAAGCCTCCACATCGATCTACATCGTCATCTTCATCAACAACGTCTCCATCACCGATCCCCTTTGGTTACTTGTTGTAATTCTAGATTGAATCTTGGATTTGCACTTGTCTTCAATTGTATCATCATACTTCATCCATATTCTATCCATGATGTTGATTGCCTTCATGTGTGAGTAGTTTACTTTGTTCTTGGGGAGATGGAGAAACCCTAGTATGAGATTGAATTGAGATAAAGATTATTATGTGATACTGTTCATTATGTGTCTGTGTTAGATTTCCTTCGTCTTGATATTGGGTGAAGCGCGCCACTCAATATTTGCCTCACTGAGGACTAGATGGAGGGAACTACTTGTTGGTAGACGGAGGGATGATATCACTTACGGTGACTATAAAGTTGTTGTCATTCCTTACATATCAACTTGGGAACCGAGGAGAACTCACGAAACATTGTCCATGCCATGGGATACTGATACATTGCAAATGTATCTATAATTTTTGATGTTCCATGCTTGGCTTTATCTACTTTCTTGTGTTTTGTCCACACTTTGGAGTACTTTTCATATTATTTCTTGGACTAACCTATTAACAAGAGCCACAGTGCCAGCTGCCTATTTTCTGCTGTTTTTGGTTCCAGGAAAGTCAGAAAATGAATATTCTCGGAATTGGACGGGACAAAAGCCAAAGTTGCTATTTTACCGGAAGACATCTGGAGCCAGAATACGAGATGGAGAGGGTCAGTCTGCCACACCACTGTCACATGGCCAGGCCTGGCCCGCACCAGGGGGTGGTCTGGCCGACCCCAGCACCCCCTCGGCCAATCCTTCTGCCTATATATTGCCTTCGATACCAAAACCCTAAGGACCGGATCAAAAATCCATGAAAGAGTCTGTAGCCGCCATCATCTCCATCTCTAGATCAGGAGGGATCTGAAGCTCTTCCCGGCACCCTGCCGGAGAGGGGAATTCACCCTAGAGGCCTTCTTCATCATCATACAAGCCTCCGGTGTGATGCGTGAGTAGTTCATCTCTAGACTATGGGTCCATGTAGTAGCTAGATGGCTGGTTCTCCTCCTTTCTTCTTTCATGTCTAGATCTTGTGAGCTCCGTTCATGATCAAGATCATCTATTTGTAATTCTACATGTTGTGTTTGCGGGGATCCGATGGATATTGAGATGCTATTTCAGATTGATTATTGATTCTATCATGTCTTTGTTATTTGTGATCTTGCATGCTTTCTGTTGTTAGTAGCTATCTTGGCCAAGTAGATGCTAGCAACTCCAAGAGTTAGTATTTATGCTCGATAGTGGGTTCATGCCTCTGATAATCTGGGAAAGTGACAGAAATCTCTAAGGTACTAGATGTGTTGTTGCTACTAGGGAGAAAACAACAATCCTTTGTTCATAGAACAATCGTATTGTTTACATTACACGCAATTCGTAAAGCAATAATCTGTTGCTTGCAATTTAATACTGGAGGGGGTTCGGATGATAACCTGAAGGTGGATTATTAATCATAGATGCAGTTGGATGGCGATCTATGTATAATGTTGTAATACCCAATCAAGTCTCAAAGGAGTCAAGATGATTAGTATATGCTTGTATGCTTTCTCAATGTTTGTCAATTGCCCTGCTGTAATTTGTTCACCCAGTTATCTATCTTAAGGAGAGCCACCTCTAGTGAACTATGGACCCCGATCCTTTCTTTTACATACAATCTACAAACTGTTTATTGCTTTGTGTTTACTTCCTGCAAACTATTACTTCTTTCCATTCGATACGTTTAATCCTTTGTTTTCAGCAAAACCGGTGAGATTGACAACCTCATTGCAAGTTGGGGGCAAAGTTCTGTGGTTGTGTTGTGCAGGTCTCCACGTTGCTGCTGGCACCAGTAGTGCGCCCTGGCAATGTTCAGCTAGCTACACCTTTGGGGTGTTTCCTTGCTCCTACTGGATTGATAACCTTGGTTTCTTACTAAGGGAAAACTTGTTGTTGTGCTCATCATACCTTCCTCTTGGGGTTCCCCAACGAGCTCGATATATTTGGGCCATCAATCAAGCTTTTTCTGATGCCGTTGCCGGGGAGTCAAGGACACTTCACAAGGGAGTCCCTCATAACCAATCTCTATACTTTGTTATTTTTGTTTTGCTTAGTTTCTTTTTGTTTTGGTTGCTTGTTTCTTTATCAAAAACACACAAAAATTAGTTTTACAAGTTTGCTTTCTTTATCAAAAACACAAAAGAATGACTACTCTTGAAAACACTAAGTTGTGTGACTTCACTAGCACCAATAATAATGATTTTATGAGCACACCTATTGCTCCACCTGTTCCTGAAACTACTTTCTTTGAGATTAAACCTGCTTTACTCAATCTTGTTATGAGAGAACAATTTTCTGGTATTGGTAATGAAGATGCTGCTGCCCATCTAAATAACTTTGTTGAACTTTGTGAGATGCAAAAGCATAGGGATATAGATGGTGATATTATTAAGCTGAAATTGTTTCCTTTCTCTTTGAGAGGAAAAGCTAAAGAATGGTTGAATTCCTTAACTAGGAATAGTATTGATTCCTGGACTAAGTGCAAAGATGCTTTCATTGGAAAATACTACCCTCCTGCTAAGATTATATCTATGAGAAGTGAAATAATGAAGTTTAAACAATCTGATAATGAACATGTTGCTCAAGCTTGGGAAAGAATGAAATCTTTGGTAAAGAATTGTCCCACTCATGGACTGACTGCTTGGATGATCATCCAAACTTTTTATGCAGGATTGAACTATTCTTTAAGGAACCTATTAGATTCTGTTGCTGGAGGTACCTTTATGACCATTACTTTGGGTGCTGCAACAAAGCTTCTAGATAATATGATGGTTAACTACTCTGAATGGCATACTGAAAGAGCTCCACAAGGTAAGAAGGTAAATTCTGTTGAGGAAACCTCCTCCTTGAGTGATAAGATTGATGTTATTATGTCTATGCTTGTTAATGGGAAAGCCCATATTGATCCAAATAATGTTCCTTTAGACTCTTTGGTTGCTCAAGAAGAGCAAGTTGATGTGAACTTCATAAGAACTAACAATTTTAGCAACAATGCCTACAGGAATAATTTTGGTAACAACAATTATAAGCCATATCCTCCCAACAATGGTAATGCTTATGGAAATTCCTACAACAATAATAGGAGTGCTCCCTCTGAACTTGAAGTTATGCTTAAAGACTTTATTAGTAAGCAAACTGCTTTCAATAAAACTATTGAGGAAAAACTCTCTAATGCTAAAAGAAATATAGCATCTTTGGCTGAAGCTCAATCTTCTTTGAATAAAATGGCTGCTAAACCTAAAACTAATGATAATCCCTTTGCAGCTACTAATGCCATACAAGTTAGAATTGATGAAAATGTTAGAGTATTAGCTGAATTACATGCTAAGTGGGAGAGAGAAGATGAAATTGCTAGAAACATTAGTGTTTCTACTATCACTACCACTAGTGTTAAGGCTAGTAATAGTTCTACCACTCTAGATGATAATTTTGATTTTGATCTTGATGGTTGCAATATCTCTGAAGTTATTAAGTTCCTACAAAAGCTTGCTAAAAGTCCTAATGCTAGTGCTATGAACATGGCCTTTACAAAACACATTACTAATGCTCTCATAAAGATTAAAGAAGAAAGATGAAACATAAAGCTTCTATTCCTATAAAACAAGAAGATGGTTGGGAACCCATCATTAATATGAAAGTGAATGATTTTGATTTCAAAGCTTTATGTGGTCTTGATAGTAGTGTTTCTATTATGCCTAGAAGGATTTATGATATGCTTGATTTGCCTCCACTTGAAGATTGTTATTTGAATGTCCCACTTGATGATAATGCTAAAAAGAAACTCATGGGGAGTATTAATGATGTTCTTATTATGGTTAACAATGCCTATGTCCCCGTTGATTTCTATCTTTTGGATGTTGAATACAATGCTTCTTGTCCTATTACTTTGGGAAGACCTTTTCTTAGAACTGTTGGTGCCATTATTGATATGAAAGAAGGCACCATTAAATATCAACTCCCACTCAAGAAAGGTATAGAACACTTCCCTAAGAAGAGAGAGAAGATTTCTTTTGCCTCTCCTATGAAAACAAAATTTGGTCTTAATGCTTCTTCATTTGAGAACACTTGATTCTTTTTCTTGCTTCTTATGCCTAACTTAAAGGCGTTAAAGAAAAGTACTTATTGGGAGATAACCCAAAAGTTTTAGATGAGTCTTGGAAGTTATTACTTCAGTAATAACTGCTCCTTATCATTTTTATTTGCTTTTTGTGCCAAGAGTAACCTCTAATGAGAGAGAAGTAATGATTGGGAAAGTTGTTGTCCTGAAACAGATTTCTGTGCTTCACCGTAAAAATTCGGGTAAAATCTCTGAACGTCTTTTTGAGGCATTAATGTTTGTGATTTTGCCCCATGTTGTTATCTAACTTTCGTTAGTTCAACACTGTTTGATTTGAGCAACACAAGGTCTTCGAAAAAAATCGTCTTTACCTGCTGGTCTGTTTTGACAGATTTCTGCCATTTTCTGCATTTGCTTCTTGTTGGTTCCTTTTTGAGTTCTTTTGGGGAATTGAGCTTTTTGAGGGAAGTGCTACAGTATCTAGTGTTCTAATGGAAGTTTATTGTGTTTTAGGACTGAACCTAAAGACTTATTATCTTGAGTGCACTAATGTTGCTAATAAAGATTGTGTGAATTTTGTATGAAGGAAAAATTTCAGCTGTATGGAAGGAATGAGTAATGAGATGAAAGATGGACTAAACCTCAAGCTTGGGGATGCCACGCGTGTCACCCCAAGAAATATCCAAGAAGTACAAGCGTCAAAGCTTGGGGATGCCCAAGGCATCCCCCTCTTCATCAATAAAAATCCTAGGTTTCTTCCAAACGCTTCATTTTTATTGTTTCATGCACAGTTGTGTTGTTCTTGGAGCGTCTTCTTTTTCGTTTTTGTTTTGGTTTTTCGTTTGCTTTGTTTGCTTAGTTTGCTGAATAAATTGGTTGGACCCCCTCTTTCATACATTGGTTTTCAAATAGTTTGGTTTGGTTTGGAAAAGAGTAGGAAAGTTCATGCTTAAGTGTTAAAGAGAGCTTGTTTTTGACTGTGGCCTATGCTTTGTCATGCCATGCTTGATATTGTTTTGGCTTTATGCTTAGTATTCTTTGCTGTAGCATGACTTGTTATAAACAATTGAGATTGCTTAATGTGCCTTGGATGAATCATGCGTTGTTTTAGCATACTAAAGCATAGTATAGTGGTATTCTCCTTTGATGCTTTATTTGGGTTGACTTGGCACATGCTCACACCATGTTATGACTATCTCAAGTCACCATAGCCTTTATGATCCTTTAGTTTTCAACTTGTAGTATCACTTTATGCTTTGATCAATGATGTTTTGTCGCTCTGCATGATTATGGCCATTATTGCTCTCTTAGTTTGTCGCTCCCAGTCTTTTGCTAGCCTCCACAACCAAGTATGAGTTCCACTCATGCATCCAACTCCTTAAACCAAGTTATTACAAAGAGTCCACCATACCTACCTACTAGCATTTGCTATTCCAAGTATATTCATGTTTTTGTTTACCTTCCAAATTAAACTTGTTATGAGAAAACTAGTGATTAAAGCTCTCACGAACTTGATGGCACACTTTACTTTTTTGCATTTAATAAACTTGAACCATTGGGTCCTTCTTTGTTACGTATATGCTTGCGCTTTATAAGTTGAAATTAGCAGAACCATGTATCATGGGGAACACTTTCAACATTGCACTTGTACTTTGTACCCCGTTGATATCATGTTCTTTTGCTTATGGATCCCAGTGGTGTGAAATAAAAGTGGAACTTGTAAGATCATGGAGTTTGTATGTGTGTTAGAGAAACGCCTGGGCCGCTAGCCTAAGCCATGCCTAATCATGGTGGAAACTTGCATCATAACCATAATGAGCACTCTATGAAGCATCCTCAATAAAAACCTATGCAAATAGCAAATAAAAAGATCATTGAGATGCTCATTGTCTGCTTGCCTTGTCATTTTGATTATGGGATAGCTCCTGTATCATGTGCAAGGGGTACCCCGTTGGCGGTTCTTTATGATACATATGTACTTACAATGACAAGAGCTTACTTGTGACTAAAGTTGAGTAGCATGAGGTTCGGTCTTCGTAAGTAAGGGGCATGATATTTCGGTTTATAACTTGTCAAGCATATCCTCTTAGTTGTGTCACTTTAACCTTAATCACTTCAAGATGCTTATGATAGGGGCAATGTGAGCTGAAAGCTATAAGTACCATAATTTTTGGAAGCTCTTTATGAGACTTGAATCCCTACTTCCTTCTATGAAGGCCTTTCTTCCACCATTATATTGAGTCTCCACCTTCTATCTTTATGCACCTACTTTGAGAGCATAGTGGCCATTCTTAGTTCTATGTGCATTGTCCCAAGACTAGTTGATTGATGCATAACTTGATATTGCTTGTTTTAAACTATTTGTATCTAGTCACTCTTATGAACTTTGAAGGTGTCCTATGCATTTATATTTGCTACTCTATGAGGGACAAGCTGAATACTATTATGCTATGTTTTCTTTATGTGAAACAAACAAACGTCTTGCAAAGCATTGTTATTCATGAATCTTTTGTTTGTGCCTTTTCATGTTGCATCATAGTTTCTTTGTCTTATTGCTAGAAATTTGTCTTTCATGTTATGTTTGAAGTACTATGATCCTAGCTTTGAATGTTTTACAAATACTTTGATCAAGTTTATGATGGTGCATGTCACCTCAAAAATTATTCTTTCTTTTAATCACTTACCTACTCGAGTACGAGCAGGAGTTAAGCTTGGGGATGTTGATACATTGCAAGTGTATCTATAATTTTTGATGTTCCATGCTTGGTTTTATCTACTTTCTTGTGTTTTGTCCACACTTTGGAGTACTTTTCATATGATTTCTTGGACTAACCTATTAACAAGAGCCATAGTGCCAACTGCCTGTTTTCTGTTGTTTTTGGTTCCAGGAAAGTCAGAAAATGAATATTCTCGGAATTGGACGGGACAAAAGCCAAAGTTGCTATTTTACCGGAAGACATCTGGAGCCAGAATTTGAGACGGAGAGGGGCTGGGGCCCGGCCACACCACCTGGCCGTGCGGCCAGGCCTGGCCCGCGCCAGGGGGTGGTCTGGCCGACCCCAGCACCCCCTCGGCCTCTCCTTCCGCCTATATATTGCCTCCAATACCAAAACCCTAAGGACCGGATCAAAAATCCACAAAAGAGTCTGTAGCCGCCGTCATATCCATCCCTAGATCGGGAGGGATCTGAAGCTCTTCCTGGCACCCTACTGGAGAGAGGAATTCACCCTAGAGGCCTTCTTCATCATCATGCAAGCCTCCGGTGTGATGCGTGAGTAGTTCATCTCTGGACTACGGGTCCATGTAGTAGCTAGATGGATGGTTCTCCTCCTTTGTGCTTTCATGTCTAGATCTTGTGAGCTCCGTTCATGATCAAGATCATCTATTTGTAATTCTGCATGTTGTGTTTGCGGGGATCCGATGGATATTGAGATGCTATTTCAGATTGATTATTGATTCTATCATGTCTTTGTTATTTGTGATCTTGCATGCTTTCCGTTGTTAGTAGCTATCTTGGCCAAGTAGATGCTAGCAACTCCAAGAGTTAGTATTTATGCTCGATAGTGGGCTCATGCCTCTGGTAATCAGGGGAAGTGACAGAAATCTCTAAGGTACTAGATGTGTTGTTGCTACTAGGGAGAAAACAACAATCCTTTGTTCATAGAACAATCGTATTGTTTACTTTACACGCAATTCGTAAAGCAATAACCTGTTGCTTGCAACTTAATGTTGGAGGGGGTTCAGATGATAACCTAAAGGTGGATTATTAATCATAGATGCAGTTGGATGGCGATCTATGTATAATGTTGTAATGCCCAATCAAGTCTCAAAGGAGTCAAGATGATTAGTATATGCTTGTATGCTTTCTCGATGTTTGTCAATTGCCCCGCTGTAATTTGTTCACCCAGCATGTTATATATCTTAAGGAGAGCCACCTCTAGTGAACTATGGACCCCGATCCTTTCTTTTACATACAATCTACAAACTGTTTACTGCTTTGTGTTTACTTTTTGCAAACTATTACTTCTTTCCATTCGATACGTTTAATCCTCTATTTTCAGCAAAACCGGTGAGATTGACAACCTCATCGCAAGTTGGGGGCAAAGTTCTGTGGTTGTGTTGTGCAGATCTCCACGTTCTGTCGCTGCACCGTAGTGTGCCACCGCTAACGTTCAGCTAGCAACACCTTTGGGGTGTTTCCTTGCTCCTACTGGATTGATAACCTTGGTTTCTTACTGAGGGAAAACTTGCTGCTGTGCTCATCATACCTTCCTCTTGGGGTTCCCCAACGAGCTCGATATATTTGGGCCATTAATCAGATACATCCTACAAGGTAAAGTCCCTTAATAGCGCAGTAATTCGATTAATGTCGATTGCTGTCTGTTGTGGTTATGACGGATGATGTCTGCAGTGGTTGTTGCCTATTCATCCATATATGGAGCTCCTCCCACACATATCATAAATGGTCTTATTCATTGTAATAATTTTGATCACTCTTTCTAATTACTAGTGGTGGATCCACTACTCCCTGAGAACTCTTTCCATCATCTTGTAGACTTTCGTAATAGTACTTGCATGCTCTTGTTTACTTACAGCTTTAGTTTACTTATTGCTCTCTTATTTGAAAACCCAAAAATATCTTTTACACAAAACTCACATTTTATCATGTTACTTAGAATGTTATTTAGCATTACTATTTCATTATTTAGTTCAAAGAGTTATTAGACTTCAGACTCCTGCTCCCTGTGGGATCGATATCTTTATTTCAAAACTAGCTACAAACGATTTGTGCACCTGCAGTCATCAAGCTATTTTCTGGCGCCGTTGCTAAGGAGCTAAGCGTTGTAGGTCTTTTAGCTTTTGTTTATTTATGTTAGTTTTGCTAGATTTTGTTTTAAGCTTTCTTTATTTGCTGCATTTGTATTTTTGCTTTTGTTTACAAACCAAAAACCCATAAAAATATTTGTTACTAATCATGTCTTCCGAGATAACTACCTTCCAACAGATGAAATCTATAATGGAGGAGTCAAAGGGAAGGACTTTGGGAGATATTCATAAGAGGTAAGGCATATTAAAATAATGGTTGACTTGGGTGGATAAGTATTCATCCACACTATGTGCCACTTATCAATTATGTTGTTATTATTGTGGATCTCCATATCACCTGAATTATCAATGTAAGTATAATTTTGATACCGAACTAGCAGACTATAATAGAGATGAGTTTAAATTCCTTGCTAGGGAGGACACATTACAATTTGTGCTTTTTACTGGTTGCCAAGAGTTGTTATTTCGTTTAATAGATATATATGTAGAAAGTAAACCACTTGATATGATCTATAAAGAAGTTCACCCTATATTCTGCTATTGCCAAGATAACTTCCATGATAATGAATTTATTGTTGGGCGGATTAAAGCTACCATGGAAGAATCTAACCTTTTGCAGGGTGCTCCAAAATATAATGTGGAGGGAACTCCATTCAAAGAGCCTCCACATAAACCACCGAAACATGTTGTTAATAAAGACGTGGCGCTTGATGTTGCAGCCTCTCAACTAGTGGAAGTAAGCCCGAAAGTAAGACTATCGCTGAGATATTCGTGAATTATCTTCGTAAGAATGAAGAGGAGCAACTTGATTAACCACTTGAATCTCATACTTCTGAAAATAACTTTTCACACACAAATAGTATGCATGCAAACGATATATCATTATCTAGTAATGATTTCTATAAGTCCCAAACTTATTATGATTGTTCTAAGGAGGATTCGTGCATAGACAGTGATTTTGGGGACTTTGGTGAGGAACTAGAAAATGAATCTTTCTATGAATATTGTGATGCTATTAACATGGGACAGGAATCCTCATTGGAAGAGGAGGATGAGTATTTTGAAGAACAAGTGAGCAATATGACGGTAAGAGAAATGTATTCCCAAATAGTGGAATATGCTAAAAAGTTAATTTCTTCGGATATGATAGACGATCCAATAATATGTCCTCAATGTATGAAACTTGGGCACTACTTTCGTTTTCAATGCTCTGATACCTTTAATCAATTTCATTGTCTTATAATAATGGTGATGTTACTAGTGAAGTATTAGAATATATTATCTTTGAAGGTGCCCATGAGTTGATAATACATGTCATATCATGTGTTAATAGTGAAGATAGTGTTCTCATAAAAACAGCTTATGAAATCCTGCAACGTATTTCTTGGTATTCTCATGAACATTTTAGTGAGAATACACTTTTTATGAGGAGTAAGGCACGGAGAAAACCCATAGCACAGAAAATTACTTGTTTGCAGGAAATCTCATTGGAGAAGGACGAAGTTCCTTCACAAGAAGAGGATGAACACAAAGAAGAACCACTAATCCTTGAGGATATGCAACTAATGGACATGTGGGTGTCGTCGGATTGATGACAAGTACGCCATGAGGGGGTCCTCGGGGCGTGTGGAAGAGAGGGGTGTGAGACGTACGATATTCCGGGACGGTGAGCACACAAGTTTACCCAGGTTCGAATCCGCCGGCTTTGGACGGATCCTACTCTTGCTAGCAATCCAATAATATGGCAGAGCCGGAATATGGGTTACAAAGGTTTCACATGTGCGAGTTGAGGTTGTAGACTACTGTCTGGTGGTAGTTGCCCTAAAGGCTCTCCCTAGGACAGCTTATATAGATATCCGGCCCAGGGTTTATAGGAGAGATCTATCCGGCTACGACTAAGAGTCGGTTACAGAGTACATATTGAACTACAAGTAACACCATGGGCCTATGTCGGTAAGTCTTTTGGGCCTTCCCGTAGCCGGACTGGACTCCGTCTCTTCTCCCTGACTGGGCCACCCGTGAAGCAAAGCTCTAACCCGAAGTGGGCCACCCTGGTCAGTGAGGAACTGTGAGGATACCCAGAAAGTATATCCCCAACAGCAGCCCCCAGAAGTCTCCAAGATCCAAAGTCGGATTCATCATCATCTAGCTTGATCTTCGGCTTGCAGAATCTTGAAGGGTTCCTAAAACTTCAAAACAAAAGATATGATCCGGGTCTCAAAATAAGTCGAACCTATCAGTACAATTATTCAGATTTCTAGCTGGAAATTCAAACTAAGCCAGAACTTGGTCTCTGACGTAGCCTGACACCAACCATGGTCAAGTCACGTCACTGACAGACATTTCCTGTCAGCACGACTGTTGGTGGGTCCGCTTTTTGCGGAACCGAGGCGCCATTTCAATGCGGGCGTGGAGATCGAGGCCGCGTAATCATTGCGCGGAGATTTCCTTGTCCTTTCCATGACGCGTGGCATGTTTACTGTAGCGTTTACACGAATCTTGATGCGCCTGGCGGATATAAGGGGTGTGGATTCTTACCCCCATATTCTTCACCAGTTCCAGCGTCGTTTCCTTCTCTCCTACGCCTCCCACGAACCTAGCGCTTCACTTCCTCCCGCAAAAACACCTCGAGCGCCGCCCACCTAAGGTCACCGGCGTACCAAGAGAATGGCTTCCTCATCATCTTCCAGCTTGGTAGCGGCAGCGGCGGCGGAGAAAGAGAGCCACCGTGGAGTTTGGATCCCCTGCGTTCTGGATGATCCCAAACTCCAGGTCGTTGAAGATGAAGGGCTCCTCCGTGCCGGCAACTAGCAGAGCGGCTTTGGTGAAACCATCCCCAACCCTCACACCGATGAGAGAGTGCATTTCGGCACTCACCTAGACAGAGGTCTTTCTTTTCCTCCCTCGGAATTCTTTTCCGAGGTTATAGATCACTTTGGCGTTCATCTTCACCATCTCCCCCTAACTCTATCTTAGATATGAGCGCGTACGCTTCTTTGTGCGAGGGGTATCTTGGCATTAGGCCGAGCCTTACTCTTTTCCGGTACTACTTCCATGTTTGGAGAAATTCTATTACTGCTGGTAATCCTTACATTACCAGTACCATTAGCTTTTAGGTTAGGCGTGAGCGTGTTTATCCCCGGATAATGGCAAGTGAGTCGGTCAAACAATGGCCGTCCACTTTTTTCTACCACAAGGATATCCCCGCTCCCGGCAAAGATACTGCTTTGCCGGCTTTTGTCAACGGAGCTGCTACGCCCCAAGAGTCCTGGGACGAGGTCGCTCCGACTCTCAGTGACAATCTGTTTCTCGCCAAGAGACGGATCGAATACCTGATGAAGCACAAGGGCCTGAAAGGGTCCGACTTAGTTCAATGCTGGGTGGCACGCCGGATTCAACCCCTACAACATCACGGAGATCGACTGATGCATTCCATCACGTCATCAAAGAATGACTCTCTCTGTATCAGCCCCAAGGCCTTAAAGCCGCGAGACTATGTATGCCAAATCAAATGGCCGATAAGGGAGCGGATCGAGAGGAAGATTCCGGAGCTATCCCTGGACATGCATACAACGAAAGATCATGTCGTGCCGGTAAACTTCATCATTAACTCTTTTTTCATGCTCATCTATATGTTATTTTTGCAATACTGAGATGTTTTTCCCTTTCAGCTTGCTGACCTCCCCGAGTCAGAGTTCGCTCCTATCGAAGGATACCCTCCTAAATTTTCTCAGGATGAGGGTGAATTGGTCCCAATGCCAGATGTCGTTCCTCGGAAACGCAAGGCTCTGCCATTGGCCATAGGCACCAAAGAAGTGTCAGTTGTGAAGAGGTAACCTTTCTTCACGAGGTCTTTGTATTTTTCTTGTAGTTCCTTCTGAGATGTAATGTTCTTTGTTCTATATTCTTCTCAGAGCTAAACAACTCATCAAGGGCAAGGGGAAGGATGCTGCCGCGAAGCTCCTGCGCCAGTCGAAACTCAAACTGGCTTCTCCTGCCGCGACTCCTACGACTCCCACTCCTCAGCCTTCTGTAGCACCGGAGATTATGCCATCTCCGACTGTTGTAGAAGATCCGGCTCCCTCAGCAGAGCCAGCGATCCTTGAGTCGCAGACTGACGTCACCATGAGTGACTTAGGTTTTGATAAGGGTGAACCCTCTTCGGGTAATGATCCCTCAGCAGAAATCTTCGATGACAATCTCCTAAGTAATCCGGGACTTGCCAAACTTGGTCTGTCTCGGAAATCTGCGGAGGAAATCCAGCGTCTAGCCCGGCAATGCTAGAAAGCCGGAATCTTTCTGCCGAAGAAGAAGCACAAGAAGCGGAGGATGTTAAGTACTCCGAACTTCTCGAACAAGTCCGCCTTCGCGACGAGGGACTGAGAGCTGGTGTATTACCACCTCCACCAGTGATACTACTCACCCTTGCCGTGAAGGTTACAACGGAAGTGAACATGTGCTTGAGCAAGCTCACACATGAACAACATGTAAGTCGGAATTCCAACTCAGTTTTTCCTTTATGTTACTTTATATCCTATCCTCTATCCCCCAAGCATGAAGTTAGATAGTCAAATCCGGGTTTATGCTTACTTAAGATGCCAAAGAATGAACTAGTGTAGCCCCAAGGCTCGTGTTGATATTAGTTACAATATTATCCCGAGTCTTTAGTAGACTTCTGACTCTAGGTATTCTGACTTACAGAAAGTTAATTCGTATAACCAGGAATTATTAAAAAATATCTGCAACAAGCGGAAAGAGATCAGAGCTCTCTGACTTGAAAATGCACAGCTGAAGGTTTCCAAGGATGAGGCCGAAGGTAAACATTTTGAAACTCAAACCTTGTCTTTTTTGTGTCATAGTCGAATTTTTGTTGAATCGTTGTTCTTTTGACTTATAGCACTGGTAAAACAGTCCTGCGCCATGATCGAAGAGGCCGAGAATCTGAAGACCCTGGTGGTGGAGAACAAAGAACTTCGCCAAGAGCTTGATAAGCTCAAGGCAGATCATGAGAAGAGCATTGCTCAAATTCTCGAGTTCACCTCCATGGCCATCGATGAGCGTGATCGCAAGATTGCGCTTCAAGATCAGAAAATCTCGGATCTCAACGATGAGTTATTCAGAGAGAAGGACATTTTCGGGGCGCTCCGGGCTAAACTCCAGAGTCTTCGCGAAGAGAAGGCCAAAATCGACGATGTCATCCTTGGTATGTTTCCCTTTCTCTGATTTTTCTGCACCTTCCGACTCTCTAGAGTTCGGGTTTATTTGACTTACCCTTTGCATTATATGCGCATGTCCTCTAAACTTGACGGATTCCGCCTCTGCCGAGCCTCGCACCCACCGTCTTACCCAAGTCGGTGATTTGCTTCATGAGTTCCGCCAATCTCTCGAAGACATTGGTGAGGTTCTCAAGGTTCCGGATATGCTAAGCATGTCTGGTTTTGAAGTGCGAGACAAGGACAAGGATATGCCGCAGCTTGTTCAGGACTGGAACATGCCCTACGCGCGATCCGCAGCACAGAACGCTCTCACCATGGTTATGAGCCACCATGGAAGCATGGAAATCTGGCAAGTGACCAGAGGGTATTCTACTGTGGACGAAGACGGCTAGGAGCAAGATATCAAGGCCATCATGGACTCCTGTGCCGGATATGGATGCCATGTAGCTGATTTAACCAGCTACGACACTCCCTTCTTCACCCGCGTGGACACGCCGCCTCCGCCTTCCGAAGAAACAACTGAAGTTTCCGACGATGATCAAACCATATCGGATTTGAACATCTCGGATCGTTATCAAGGTGCGGTTGATGTATCCAGCGAGCCGGCAGCTCCTACCTCTCCTCCTGCATCATAGATCATCAGAAAGAACAGATGTGTTATTTTGAAAACATTATGGATCTGGAAATAAGTAGTGTGATACTTTTGCTAGTGCCAAGTTTTAATTTATCTATTCAGCACTTTTGACTTTGATATTATGTGCCTGAAATGTTTACATAAGCACTTGTTTTTTTGTCTACACTTATCATTTATCTGGCTTTCCGCCTCGTCCCTTTCGTGAGCTGGCCAACTTTCAGCACGGAAACTTTGCCGAGCAACGGATCTTAATTGCCAAACCAGTTTAAACTCGGAAACAAAGCCGGCTTCCAGTACCAACAATTCACTACTCGGAAAATACCCGCATCCAGCAATCATACAAATAACCAAAGTATAGACTAGGAAATTTAGATTTATACCCGAAGGTAGCAATTTTAGAATCAGAAATCTAAACCAGAACAAACATGAGCATAAAGTACTTTCAAGTATTCTGGGATTTTTGACGGTGACATGATCATTCGGAAATAAGATGGTAAAAAACTTCTCAGGAAAAACTTGAGGCAATCAAAACTTTTATTTCTCACAGAACATGTACACATATATGATTACAAAGAAGGATAAATAAGAATAAAAGGGACCTAGCTGAGCAATATTCCATGGTCTGTCTAAATCATCTGGATTTGTACTGCCTCAGCTCTCTTTCTCTTCTTAGTAGCAGGTCTTTCTTTGGCTGGCCGCATATCAGTTAGGTAGTATGAACCATTGTGTAATACTCGACTAACTAAAAATGGCCCTTCCCATACCGGGGAAAGTTTGTGCTTTCTTTGTTGCACAAGCCAGAGAACCAAATCGCCCTTATTAAAAGATTAGTTTCTGACTCTCTGGCTATGATACTTGTGTAACTTCTGCTGATAGGCTGTTGATCTCATTTTAGCAACAACGCGAACTTCTTCGACTAAGTCGAGATCATTTTGTCGAGAAATCTCGGCATCCTCTTCGATATACGCGGCCACTCTAGGAGAAGTGTGAATCAAGTCACTAGGAAGAACTGCTTCTACGCCATAGACCAAGAAGAAAGGTGTGTATCCAGTTGACCTGTTCGGAGTTGTTCGCAAACTCCATAATACAGAAGGTAATTCTTCTGCCCCAAGCCCCCGCAGCACGTCGTAGTGGTGCTTCGAATCTCGGTTTTAGGCCTTTTAGGATTAAACCATTTGCTCTTTCAACTTGTCCATTAGCCTGCAGATGTGCGACTGACGCAATGTCAAGCCGGATATTTTGTTCGTTGCAGAATTCGGCAAGTTCTCCCATAGAGAAATTAATCCCGTTGTCCGTGATAATACTATACGTATAACCATACCGGATTATAACATCCTCGACAAATCTTTTGGCTGTTGCTCCATCACAACTAGTGACAGGTTTAGCCTCAATCCATTTGGTGAATTTATCCACCATCACTAAGAGATGAGTAAATCCACTTGGAGCCCGTTTAAACGGTCCTACCATGTCAAGCCCCCAGACCGCGAAAGGCCATGTTATAGGTATTGTTCGCAACTGATCAACCGGAACATGAGCTTGTTTGGCATATTTTTGGCAGCCCTTGCACATCTTGACCAACCGTTCGGCATCTGCCTTGGCTGTAAGCCATAAAAAACCGTGTCGGAAAGCTTTTGCCACTAGAGATTTGGCTGCAGCATGGTGACCACACTCGCCTTTGTCGATTTCTCTTAAGATTTCCACTCCTTCCAGAGATATGCAATGCTGAAAACCCCCAGACACACTCCGCTTATAGAGCTTACCATTAACTACAGTATAGGATTTTGCTCGTCGGATGATCTGCCGGCTCAAAACTTCGTCTTCGAGTAATTTGCCATCTACCAAATAGTCAAGGTTGGGTTGAGTCCAACTGGGAATTATAGCCAGAACTGCTATTAAATGTGAGTCAGATTTGGTCGGATATTCCTCATCTACTCCCTTTATTGAGGGAACTTTGAGGTGCTCTAAAAAAGCGCCATTCGGGACCTCTTTCCGTGCAGAGCCTATCCGAGATAATGCATCTGCTTCCTCATTTTCTACTCGAGGGATGTGTTGAACCTCAAACCCTTCGAATGATTTAGATAGATCATCCACGACAGCTTTATATGCTGCCATGTGCTTATTTGCATTACAAATATCCGACACTTGCTGAGCAACAAGATCCGAATCTCCGTAACACATCAAACATCGGATGCCGATATCCTTAGCAATCCGGATTCCATGCAGTAGTGCTTCATACTCGGCAATATTATTTGTCGCTGTGAAGTGGATCTGCAACACGTATAAAAGTTTATCACCTTGGGGTGATTTGAGCACCACGCCAGCCCCTGAGCCCCCGCGAGCCTTAGACCCATCAAAATATAGGGTCCAATATTCCGACTCAGGGAGGGTCATATTCTCCTTTATCTCTGTCCAATCAGCAACAAAGTGAGTAAGGATTTGGGATTTGTTTGCTATACGAGGTTTGTACTCAATATCGAAAGCTGAAAGCTCTATGCCCCATTTGGCGACGCGTCCTGTGGCGTCACTATTGTTGATTATATCTCTCATGGGAGCTGTGCTCACCATGGTAATTGGATGTTCCTGAAAATAATGTCATAACTTACGAGATGCTAAGAACACACCGTAAGCCAATTTTTGATAGTGCGGATACCGCTGCTTTGATTCTGTTAAGACCTCGCTGAGATAGTAAGTCGGACGCTGCACCAAGTGTTCCTGATTTTCCTCTGGTCTCTCCACCACCATGACGATACTGACGACTTTGTTTGACGCAGCAAGATAGAGCAACATCGGATCCTATGGTTCCGGTGCTGCAAGGATGGGAGCAGATGAGAGTACTGCTTTCAGGTCTTGCAGTGTAGCTTCAGCTTCGTCAGTCCACAAAAAATTCTTGGTCTTTTTTAGGAGTTTGTATAGTGGTGCGGCTCTCTCACCGAGCCGGCTTTCAAACCGACTGACTGCGACAATGGAACCAGTTAGTCTTTGTACGTCCTTCAGGCAAGTTGGCCTGGAAATATTGAGTATAGCCTTGATTTTGTCTCGGTTTACCTCTATGCCTCTTTGAGACATGATAAAACCTAACAATTTTCCGGCTGGAATTCCAAAGAAGCATTTCTTTGGATTAAGCATTATATTGTATTTTTGCAGATTGGCAAATGTTTCCTCCAAGTCGGAAATCAAGGTTTCCTTCTTTTTGGACATTACCGCAATGTCATCCACTTATGCATGTACATTGCGTCTGATTTGATCATGGAGGCAACGCTGCATTGTGCGTTGGTACGTAGCTCCTGCGTTCTTCAGCCCAAAGGGCATCGTAACAAAACAGAAGGTTCCGAAGGGGGTTATGAATGAAGTTTTGACTTTGTTAGATTCCTTCATCCGAATTTGGTGATAACCGGAATATGCGTCGAGAAAACATAGGAGTTCCGAGCCTGCCGTAGAATCGATAACTTGATCAATCCTAGGCAGAGCAAACGGATCTTTGGGACAAGCCTTGTTCAAGGCAGTATAATCAACACACATCCTTAAATCAGTGGTGTCCTTTTTAGGGTCCATTACAGGATTGGCCGACCACTCAGTGTGGATGACGTCGTCTATGAATCCGGCTAACTCGAGCCGTGCTAGTTCCTTAGCTATTGCCTTATGCTTTTCATCGCCAAAATGTCGTAGGGAATGTTTGATGGGTTTAGCATTCGGGTTTACATTTAAAGAGTTCTCGGCAAGTTCTCTAGGTACTCCGGTCATGTTAGATGGCTGCCATGCGAAGATATCTTGATTTGCTTGGAGGAACTTGACGAGCGCGCTTTCCTATGCGCTATCTAGGCCTACGCCTATCTGGGTCACCTTGGAGGGGTCATCATCCTTCAACAGCGTCTTCTTCGTCTCTTTTGATGCCTTGAACTCCGGATTCGGCTCTGTCACCTCCTTCTTCGTTGCGGGCATCTCGGACGGATCTATGCTCTTCTTGATCTCCTGGTACTCCTAGGCGTGCAACACGGCTTTAGCAAAGGCGGCATTTCCATCCTCGCACTCTCGCGCTTTCTTCGGGTCTCCCCTGATAGTGATCATGCCGTTGTGACCTGGAATTTTCATCATATTGTAAATGTAACACGGACGAGCCATAAAAGCCCAGTAAGCTGGACGTCCGAATATAGCATGGTAAGCGCTCTTGAACGAGACCACTTCGACGGAAAGTGCTTCCGTCCGGTAGTTCTTTGGAGTTCCAAAGGTAACCTCCAAAGTGATTTCTCCCAGGGAATTTGCTTGTCTTCCTGGGACAACTCCGTGAAAGATCACAGAGCTGTAGTTCAGCTGGGTCTCCGAGATCTTCATATGGCGTAGCGTTTCGACATATAGAATATTAATGTTGCTGCCGCCGTCCATGAGAGTCTTGGAGAAACCATAGCCATCAATAAGTGGATTGACGACTAAGGCGTACTTTCCTCGCCTGTGCAACTTAGGCGGATGATCAGCACGGTCAAAGGTGATTGCCACTTCCGACCAGTCCAAGAATTGAGGGACAGCCGGAACTGTTGTGTTGAGCTCATGTAGAACTGCTTTCTTGACCTTTGCTGGTTGAGATCCGAGGAAGGTGAAGTAAGTGTCTTTCTTGGTCAGAAAAGTTTTCTTCCCTTCCGGCTTGGGATTTGAAGCATCAGCTTCCTCCATGTAGGAATCTTCCTTGGTCTCTATACTTTTCGGGATTCTTCTTTCCCTTCTTCCCCTTAGCCCTATAGCCAGCGGTATCGTCTTTCTTGATGTCGTCATTAAAACGACACTCGGCGTTTGTGTGGGATGAGCCCCCATTGGCATCTAAATGATGCACACATGGGTTGTTGGCAATGTCGGCTCAGGACTAGGTTTTTCCGGGTTGTTGGGGTCCTCTAGCCTAGACTCTTGATGTCCCACGACCGCGTCCACGGCCACCACCGCGCCCTCCTCGTCCTCCAGACCTGAAAGTGGCAGTGACCACTACCATTTCCACGTTGGGTTTTTCTTCCGAGGTGTTCTTGCGCTTCTGAGCTTGCTGCTTTGGTTGTTTTGCCGACTATGGCACAACTAGGGTGTTCAGTAATCCCTCTGCATTGTCGTCAGCATCTGCATACTTGCTCGCTGTTTCTATCATCTCTCCCACATCAGTGACCTTGTCACACTTCAAGCGATGGCGTAGTAAACCAATTGGGAGTCTTGCAATGAAAGCTTCGATCGCAGTTTGGTCGTTTACTCCTTCACAGGAGTTCTTGGTGTCGATCCATCATCCGAGGTAATCCCGACAAGTTTCTCTGGCTTTTTGAGTGCAACGTTGTAGGTCTCCTACCGTACAGGGCCTCCGGTATGTGCCTTCAAAATTCCGAAAGAATGCACTTTGCATGTCATACCAGTTATGGATGGTGTTCTCCGGAAGTTCATTGAGCCATGATCGTGCCGTCTTCCGCAACATGAGTGGGAGATATCGGGTCGCGACCAGGCTATTTCTGCCTTTGGCGATACAAGAAGCTTGGAAGAAATCCTGGAGCCAAGTATCTGGCCGAGCTATGCCATCATAGGCTTGAATATGTCTTGAGATAGCAAACCCTTCCGGGAATTTTGTGGCTCTTATGCATGGTCCGAAGCACTTTGGGCCCACGTATATATCATCATTTTCGTAGCACCGCGCCTCTATGTTGGAATTGATCCTGTGTCTTGCGTCACTTGGGGATAAAGATCATCCCGAATGACGGTTGCGGTTGCGGTGCCTTGGAGCCGGACTTCGGCTTCTGCCACCACCTCCCCCACCACGACGCCCTCCTTGGCCTCCTTGGGAACCGTTGTGATGGCTACTTGGTGGAGAGGGTGGAGCAACTGGGTTGTTTCCGACTGACCTCCGGCCTCCATCCGGAGCGTCATTATTCTAGTTCCAGGGAGGATCTTCATTACGACGAGCCCCCTTCCGGTTTGTCTCGGCACGGTGTCTGTCGTTCCCTCGCCCGTCAGTCGGACGACTTGCATCTCTAGGAGGTGGCATTCTTTGTCGGTCCTCCTCCCAACGTTTCTCTTTATCTTCTTCCCTATGATCTTTCGACTCTCGCCGGGGAGGATTCTTCGGATTCAGTGCAGCGATTGCCTCTTGCTCCGCAACTGGGATAACGTTATGCTAGTCACGTGCGGTTTTGTGGTGCTGTCCTGAAGATCCGGTTCTTGAGTAGTTGTTTTCCCGACGGTCAGAACGATGATGCTGTTCCAGAACGCGTTGGGGTCTTACGTCATTCCAGGCCGGATCCGTGCGACATTGGTCAGAATGGGAGACCAGTTTTTGGCTTCTGGATAGGGCAACCTTTTGCTGCTCCAGACCCTTGTTGAGTAGTTTATTGCCCAATTGGATATGCTCTAGGCCTAGATTAGCAGATAGGATTTCTCGAGCCGCAACGGTGTTTTGCACTGGAGTTGGATACACCCAATCCCATTGCTGTCGCGTTGAGGCATCCCATGTTCTCCTCCAAAGAGGACTTTGTGAATCTGCGGGAATTGGTCATCATGAGTATGACGTTTCCTGGTCTTCTGATGTTGCCTGGAGTTGTACTTCTCCGCAGTTGCCATGCGTTTCTTTTCTTCCTCAAGGTTTTTGGCTTGATCGAGGAGTACTTGGCGACGCACTTCTAGGGCCTGGGCCCTTTCGTCCAGCTCTTCAGTAGTAAGTTCTACAGCTGTAGGAATAGGTGTGGTTAATGCAGCATCGATGAGTTTACGTGCACCTTCAGTGATCACGTGTCCATCCATCGACTCTTCTTTGGGCTCTTCTGGGATCAATGCTCCATCCGAGTCTTCCTCATATTCCTCGGCAATCACCTCCTCTGCTGGAGGGTCTTTTGCTGGGGTCTTGTTGTTCTTTTTCTTTTTCTTTGCCTTCTTGGTAGCGTCGATAGCAAAGACGGCTTTGGGCCCATTTCCCGAAGTCACACTTTGATCGGTACATTCAGCCATTTGGTTCTCGGGATCATCTCCGAGATCCATGTTGTCCTGTGCTTTGGGAGAGTTTTCTCCGGATCCTTCGTCCATGTCTTCTCCTTTTGCAGCAGCTGTGGAGTTAATCTCCTCTTCATATTCTGAGGAGAACTTCCGAAAATCTGCCGACATCATGGAGTCATCCGAAGATGCCGGTAATTCAACGCTTGTTCCGATAGCCTCCAGCACAGAGTCGGTGTTGCCTCCCGCATCGGCGGAGCCGGATCCGGATCCCACATATCCGACAAAGTGCGATGTGCCCCTCCTGAGATAACTACGGTCTTCATAGTAGGCTTCGTCGAAATGCCTGATGGTCTCGAGGATTGCATCTACGCCTGAATTTTGCATCATCATGCGCCTTAGTGTGTATCTCAGGAAGGGTCTGTCTGTCCCGGCGTCATCAGAGCCAGAACCAGAGTTATCTTCTTGCTCTTCCTGGATTTCGACCTCTGCAGGTGGATCGATCTAGGATTCGGGCTCGCTAGGGAGATCCACTCCAGATCCGACATACACCACGAGATCCGCCTCAGGTTCAGCTTTCTCCACTATCTCCGCAACTGGTGCGGGCTGGGTTGGATTAGGGTATTCTGAGATCCGGAACTCTACCGCCTCCACGGACATAGGGGACCCAGAAATTTCTTCTACCTCTATCATCACCGCTGGGGTGGGTGGGGCAGTTTCAGCGAAACCAATGTAAACATCGATCTCACCGAAATACATGATGGTGTAGGTGGTCATGTCCTCCCTAGTCGGAATCCGAGTCTCGTCTAGGATGATGAGAGGGACATCACTGGCGTAGAGGATGCGACCAACGACGATAGTCTTGCCGATTCCAATTCTTGTAGATTCCGCTCGGAACGCAGATCCGAAGTTCACTTGCCCCACGGTGGGCGCCAACTGTCGTCGGATTGATGACAAGTACGCCATGATGGCGTCCTCGGGGCGTGTGGAAGAGAGGGGTGTAAGATGTACGGTATTCCGGGACGGTGAGCACACAAGTTTACCCAGGTTCGAATCCGTCGGCTTTGGACGGATCCTACTCCTGCTAGCAATCGATGTCTGAGAGAGCGAATATGGGTTACAAAGGTTTCGCCAGTGCGAGTTGAGGTTGTAGACTATTGTCTGGTGGTAGTTGCCCTAAAGGCTCTCCCTAGGATGGCTTATATAGATATCCGGCCTAGGGTTTACATGAGAGATCTATCCGGCTACGACTAAGAGTCGGTTACAGAGTACATCTTGAACTACAAGTAACACTATGGGCCTAAGTTGGTAAGTCTTCTGGGTCTTCCCGTAGCCGGACTGGACTCCGTCTCTTCTTCCTGATTGGGCCACCCGTGAAGCAAAGCTCTAACCTGAAGTGGGCCACCCTGGTCAGTGAGGAAATGTGAGGATACCCGAAAAGTATATCCCCAACAGTGGGAGCAGGTGGATTACTGTTCTGGTAATTTGTCAAATTTATTCGAAGGGATGGGGCAATATAATGGTAAGCCTAACAAGCTTTATGATTATGAATGCATTCCTCTCTTTAAAGAATTTTTATCAACCAATGCTCACATAAACGGTAATAATGTAAAACTCTTAGAAAAAATAGTTTATGAAGGGTCTCATGAGCTGCTTAGGAAAATTGGTATTATTATGAAAAGTAGAGATAATGAGGATTTAGCAAGGTATCATAATATTATGGATTATATTGTCAATTATTGTCAAGAACATTTTAGTGGGAATGCACTTGTGATAAAGAGTAGGGAGCTATGTAAAACAATAGTTCCCGAAACTAAGATTTTGCAGGAACCACTGGATAACAAGGAGGAACACCAAAAAGGTGAGGTTGAAGACAAACATCATTCTACTAATAATAAGTTTGTTTATGATGCCTCAGTCTCTAGTAATGATTCTTATTGTGTTGAAACTAAAGATAATTTATCTACGGAGGCTTTATGCCTAGATACTCATTTGGAGAACACTAATAATTATGAACTGAAGATAAATCCTTGTAGTATTTATGAGCAGGTTTTGGGAGATCACATCTTTGATGAAACATTTGTTGATGATGCTTCTTTTTGTGATTGGATTTATAAATCTAGAACTGAGGAACTTGTTAGCAAGGGTGATGAACTAGAGAATAGAGACACTTTTGAATTTTTTCCTGTTGCTAAAGATGAGTATCATGAAGTGTTTCCTCGTGATAGTGTAGCCCAAGAAGATTACTATGAATTGTATCCCGATGATGCTATCAAAGGTAAAATGTTTGACTTTACATGTAAATATCTAATCCTTTTGTTGAAGCTATCTAGGGAGGTATGCCCACCACACATGGCGCATCAATCATCATTTGTGAGCAATAACACATTTATCTACAAGACTCCAATGCACCACAAGCGGGTGAGACTTCGACCAGGCTATAATAGTAAGTGCTCCAAACCTCTTTTGGAGGTAAGAATAAATAATTTTCTGGCTCCTATCTATTGAAATCATATTGAGAAAATCCTGGCTACTTGGTTATAAGAAAGCGCTTCCCGGGAGGCAACCCGGAAGTCATTAGGTGTCTTTCTTAGTTTTGTGTCTTGAGTCTTGATGCATTCATGTTGCATTGACATTTTTATTCTTTGCATGATTTGCTATTAGAGTTATCTTGTTGTAGTTTTCAAAAGGTAGAATTTATTGTTACTATGTGTTGCATAACTCGGTTGTACTTAAATCCCGTTTCATACATGCTGTTGTTGGTCAAAAAATAAAATTGTTATTTTACTGTCAAAACAAGGTGTTTTGCTATGTTTCAGGATAAGAAAGAATTCTCGAAGAAATAGAATTTTTTTATGTCTACTGAAGGTTTAACGACTGACTATACGGCGGGAATAAAAACTTCCAGCCATATAGTTTGGCCGTATAGATATCTTTGTCGTCGAATTTTTTTCTTTCTTAGGTACAGAAGGTTTAACGACCAACTATATGACAGGAATAAAAATTCCAGCTGTATAGTTCCGGCCATATAGATATCGATGCCTTCGTCAAAATTCTTTTCCAAGGTATAGTAAGTTTAACGACCAATTATACGGTGGGACCTTTTTGGTCCGGCCGTATAGTTGCGCCCGTATAGATGGGAAAACCCCTCAAACACCAACTAGAAGATAACCATTGCTCAAAATTTTATTTTTTCTTCTTCTTTCTTCTTCTAAAAACCTCGAAACACCACCTCGGAGATTCTCCCATGATCTATAGAAGCTGAGCATATGTAAGCAATAATATTCTACCTCAGAAACCTCCTAGACTGTAATTCTCTATAGAAGTTCATGTTTTCTTTTTTACTTTACTTTTATAGGTGGGGTAAACGAACTATGTTCATCTACCAAACCGATGCATTTTATTTTGTTTGTTATTTCGCAGGGACTTGAACCTTGTGTGATAACGTGTACGATAGTGCCAACCGTGCAAACACTCGCATGAGCCACTTGGTTGCTTCAATTCATAGCTTCGACAATCAATGTCTGGTAAAACCTTCCAACTCTAACCTCTTTTAATAAGCACATAGGGGCTGCACACTCGTGTCTCGTATCCTATTTCGCTTGCACCTCATCACAATCTAGGAGAGGCATCTTCTAGAACTAGTTTGTTGACTTAAGCGTGGTGCTTAGGTTGATGAACCGACTTAGTGGGACTTGTATTTTTATCACTTTGAGCTAATCCCCGTGCCTTAAAAAACACAAAGTATTTTATTTTCTTCTTAGTTCCCAAGAACGTTCGCAAGGAAGGCAGCCACCGGCAATGGCGGACCAAGGCCAAATTGGAAGCCTGGGCACAAAGCCTCGACCAGTAAGTATGGAGAGAAATGACCGTGTTCCCAAGCTGTGCTGCTACAAACACGTCACAATATGCTTTGTCATAGCAAACTACACATATTTTACAGCTTAGAACATCGATTCTTGCTGTTCCAGCTTAGTACATCGCCTTGAGAGCTCACAGGAGTGCTTGGAAGTGACGCCGCTGAGCACGGGCACGTGCCCATGGTGACCAGACGGTAAATCCGCCCCTGGCCACCAGGCTATATCAAGAAGTATACGTTAAAGCAAAGGTTCTTTGTCCATCAAAAAGAGGTTACTTGTACCTCAATGAAAGTGTGTCACCCTTGTTTTCAACTAAGCTTGGGGAGGTAACCACTTATCACACTCTCTTTTGGAAACTATATTTTCTCTTTTTTTGGTGATATACTCAAGTTTGGTCCTTGCAAAGTTCTAAGCTTGGGGAGGTTACTTCTATATGTGTAGAGTCTTGTGCAATGTTCGTATTCGATGAAGGTTTAATGCAATCATGTATCCCACTGTTTTTGAATGCTTGTTTAAGTGAGTCTAGTTCTATATTCATATGGGGATGCACTTGCTCATGATAGGCACCATAGGAGTTGACTTAGAGCTTGTATGCATCTTGCCAAATTGTTTATCAAGCTTGTGACACTATTTGTGATCCTCTAGAAAACATTGCCACAATCTCTACACTTGGAAAGAATGAATACTTCATCAAGATCTTTTGAAATTTGTTGGTTGTCACTAAATAGCTTTGTCTTAAATGAATAGGTTATGGTCGACCCCATAATGTCAAAACAATAGACTTGATAGTTTGCTTACGGAAGGAGTTGTCAATTGGAAATGATATTTTGGAGTTTTGAGTTCTATGCTAAATAAGGTGTTGTTTAACTGTCTTAAGAGTTTAGCCTTAAAGATACTCAACACCATAGATGTGATGATCTACTTGATAGTACTCTTTGAAAGGATTTGTTTGAAGAAACTACTATTTAGCGGTAATTGAGATGCATGCCAAATCTTGACATGTTGATTAAAGTATGATATTGCTTTATGCGTGTCTGCACCACTATCACACAACATGGGATGCTAACAACTCCGCTGGCCTTTGAACAGTCCAAAAAGAGGAAACCCTTTGAGTTTGTCTATGAGTTTCCCAACATATGTAGCAGAAATGCTATATTTGGGTATGCATTGCTATTCTCATGGGCATGCGTTCAAAGAAAAAGAGGTAATACTCCTCTGACCGTTATGAGAAATCATTATACCGAAAAGGGAAACCTTGGTAATGGTCACGAGTATCCATTCTTAGTCTGCACAGTCTGATTAAACACACTAAGTTTTGGCATGATCTCATTACTGATGAACTGAAGTTTTAGAAATACAAAGAATAGAAAATGAGTGTTTGATAGCCATGATTAATCGATGTGGATGACCAAAAGAGACACTCTAATGCTATGCTTCTTTTGACATGTTCTCGCATTTCCTTTTGGCATAAATCTCGTTACTAAGAGATAAACTTTCTGAAACTCAATAACTGATGTTTGCACTTGAGAGCCTTAACTAGATGACATGATTGGGTAGAATCGATAGACTTTATTCCTATTTATGCTTGACATCTATTTGTGACTAAGTTTTGCCTCATAAAAAAATAATGAGATGAAAAGTTATACAAAAGGTGCAATAAGAGGATCACAAGTTTGTCTGCAAGTAGATTCACTGTTGACATGGAGCATATAAGTTTTGGTGAATCTTTATTGGTCTTTATAACTGAGCTTGTGTTGCCTTGTATGAATACATGTTTTCTCTCTTCGAGCTTGTAGAAGAAATATGGATGCAAGGCATTGATTTCCAATGATAAGCTATTTCACAACCATTAATTTATTATCAACCCTTCCTGCTCGAGGATGAGTTAGGTCTAGCTTGGGGAAGTTGATGGCCATGTACCACCTCTTTTAGCCATATAAAATGTGCCATTTATCTCTCATATCATGTTTCTTCCAGCTATAGCTATGCCTTATATGCATGACTTCTAGTTCTCATTTACTTTCATATGAGATTTGCACATTTATTAGTTTAGGTAGAATTTAATCACTTTCCTTGTCTATGACATGTGTGTAGGTGTTGGTGAAGATTATGGATAAAAAGGAACAAAGAGAGCATAGTACGGAGGAGCTGCACGGACCAGACTTAGCCATTTGAGAGGTTGGAAAAGTGATTTTTTTCAACTTCTCAAAATAAATATCCAAGACCATGGAGTTGTAGCCCTCGACGATACGAACTCAACGAGCCCAAGAATACCCAAAATGGAGTTCGTATGAAGAAATGGTGACCAAAATACTAAAGGATCTGCAAGTTCAACGACCAACTATACGGCCGGAACTAAAAGTTCCTGCCGTATAGTTTGGCTGTATAGTTGGTAAAAAGGTCGCAAATGATGGGATTTTCCCCCGGAGAAGCTCCAGAACCTTCCCTAAGTCATATGATGGTATTAGGGGAACCCGAGGGCACCCCCAAGGCCTATATAAAGGAGGGAGGACCTAAGAGAGAGCCACGAAGCCATATCCACCACCACGGCGGATCCCTGCCGCTGTGCCACCGCTATAGCCGCCTCCAATCAGATCTACACCATCACCATCACCATCACACAAGAGGAGAAGGAACTAGGATCTTGAAGGCCTCCACATCGATCTACATCGTCATCTTCATCAACAACGTCTCCATCACCGATCCCCTTTGGTTACTTGTTGTAATTCTAGATTGAATCTTGGATTTGCACTTGTCTTCAATTGTATCATCATACTTCATCCATATTCTATCCATGATGTTGATTGCCTTCATGTGTGAGTAGTTTCCTTTCTTCTTGGGGAGATGGAGAAACCCTAGTATGAGATTGAATTGAGATAAAGATTATTATGTGATATTGTTCATTATGTGTTTGTGTTAGATTTCCTTCGTATTGATATTGGGTGAAGCGCGCCACTCAATATTTGCCTCACTGAGGACTAGATGGAGAGAACTACTTGTTGGTAGATGGAGGGATGATAGCACTTACGGTGACTATAAAGTTGTTGCCATTCCTTACATATCAACTTGGGAACCGAGAAGAACTCACGGAACATTGTCCATGCCATGGGATACATCCTACAAGGTAAAGTCCCTTAATAGCGCAGTAATTCGATTAATGTTGATTGCTGTCTGTTGTGGTTATGACGGATGATGTCTGCAGTGGTTGCTGCCTATTCGTCCATATATGGAGCTCCTCCCCAGACATATCATAAATGGTCTTATTCATTGTAATAATTTTGATCACTCTTTCTAATTACTAGTGGTAGATCCACTACTCCCTGAGAACTCTTTCCATCATCTTGTAGACTTTCGTAATCGTACTTGCATGCTCTTGTTTACTTACAGCTTTAGTTTACTTATTGTTCTCTTATTTGAAAACTCAAAATATCTTTTACACAAGACTCGCATTTTATCTTGTTACTTAGAACGTTATTTAGCATTACTATTTCAGTATTTATTTCAAAGAGTTATTAGACTTCAGACTCCTGCTCCCTGTGGGGTCAATATCTTTATTTCGAAACTAGCTATAAATGATCTATGCACTTGCAGTCATCACTAAACTCTTTAGCTGAATCTGTGTAAGTCGAAATGGGATCACCATGCCCATGACAAGTGGAACTGAGTCATCAGGCGACTTTCACATTAGTCTAAGTTGTGTGTCCAGCACAACCTCAACGACCAAGGACATCTAGTATGAACAACATGAATATATAGTTCCACAATTGAATCACATATTCAATGATATATATCAGTAGTTCATACAAAGACAATAACTTTATGAATACATTTGGAATAACATCATACATGATTGCCTCTAGGGCATATTCCCAACAACTACCTAGGGGAGTCATCGCCTGGGGACACCCTAGGGCAGCCACCGGCCCCCTTTCCCATGTCGCGCGCCTTCCTCCCCTCCTAGGGTCGCCGGCCACTTGGGGAGGAGGGTGCCCCCTAATGGTATGCCACATGGTGGCCCATTAGGGGTAGGCCATATATTTATGAATATATTGATATTTAATTCATTTAATTAAATACTAAAATACATAATTTGAGTCTCCAAACAATTCATCGACTTCGAAACCTATCTGATCTCTCTGTAGAACAATTCTAGAGTTCCCTCTATTTTCTCCAACGATCTCGAATCAAACCCTAATCGTCATCTACCCTTAAGTGTGCCACCCTACGGTTCGGGAATGCGCAGACATGATCGATACACCTCTTCGATCAATGACCAACTACGGGATCTAGAAATCCATGACGCCCCCATGCATTCCACGAATTAACTTCATCGCTTGAACCTTAAACGTCGAGTCCTAATCCCTTTGCTACATGATACCTAGTTTGTCAAAGATCTGATTTTCCGTATCCCCATACCTAGTTTGATCTTGTTACCAACAAACACATTTACTCATTCCCGTGATATTACATTCTCGTAAGCTAGTCACATGCCTGCAAGCTTCGTAGATGTAATCTCACCAAGTGGGACCAAAGTATCTATCCATCACGCAAATTGGAAAATCTCGATCTCGATGTGTAACATCCCAATTTCAGCCACCCTGATTAGTTGTCCAAAAGGCAAAAATCAGGGGGAACAAAAACTTTTTCTTGTTTTATGCTGAAGTGTTTGCTTGTTGTTTGGATATGCTTATGCATATGAATGTGTATTTTATGATATCCTCCTTACCTTAACCCCAGTTGACAAAAGATATTTAACGAAACTATCTTGGCTTATTCTCCATATTACCAAATGTTCTGGCACTTCAAAACCTGAGCCAAGATGCCTTTGCAAAACCAACTATTTTAGTAGAATCTATTGATCAAACTATGGAGAGCTATATAACATAATCTCCTATTTTCAAGACAGAACCTTCTAATACTCTTATCTCTAGATTTAACAAAACCTTTTATGAACCATTTGAATTCTACTCTTGGTAGAGATACCAAGGACTCTCATCTTATTCAAACTCTAACCCTTTCCAAATGGCCCAACCTTATCTCAAGTCAGACTTGATGGTAACCCTAGTAGTAGTTAAATTGTTGGTAAGATGAGTTGCCTTGATCTGCTATTTGAATTGTCTGCTTAGGAGATAGTATGAGCTACTCTAGGATCTCATCACTAGGATCAATATGTCTCCCCAATCATCCCACACTAAGCAAGAATACAATCTGGATCTGGTCTCTAGCCACTAGGTGATCATCTAAAACCCTCAACCAGATCTATTATGAGGATTTCCTTTCTAGATGTTTCCAAGACCATGAAGACCAATATCAAGCAAGGATCTCTTATACTCAATATACACCTCAATATCACCCCCTTAGTAAAGCTCTGATACCTTGCAACTCCTCCAAGAACATTCCCTCTCATACTCTAGTCAAATTCCTCAAAACTGCCAAATTTGACTAAGTCTAGAAACTGATCCAATATCACCTTTTGGAATATCTCCTTTTCTAAAACCATGTGCATTTTTGGAAATGCACTTGAACCATATTGTTAACCATCCTAAGGACTACCAAGGCCCACATTGGCCTCTGGTTAGATCCTCCTCCAACCCACTTGTCCATGATGGTTTTGCAGACAAGAAAATAACATTTCCTGCAAAACTAGTCATCATGCCAACTTTGCTAGAAGCTCACACCCTCATACATCCTCCTATAGACCAACTCTATGCATGGTTGTGTTCTACTCAGTGAGGTCTATCAAAACCTACTTCACTTGCACCAAGTGGATCTATGTGCTGCTTAAACCCACATGGTTTAGAAGGGTTCATGACACTTTCTACATGGTAGCCTTAATTTCAACAAAGTTTGCCATCATTTCTAGATCACCTCAAACACAGATAATTCAAACTCTTTCTGCCATGATAATCTATATGACCTGGTCTACCTATCCACCTATCCCTTGCACCAAGGTGAGCTCTAAGCTCCAAGATGCAAGCATGTTTTGGTGGTATAAAAATAACACCACCCTAGATCATCAACTCCTTGTTTTCCATCCTTTTCAAGTTGGAAATCCATTCCACAAGGTTGCAACTGCTTGCTACACCTGTTCTATCTCATCTATATTGATAATCAAGATTTATCAATAATTATCCATAATTATTATGGCCGCAAAACTATTTAATTCCCTAAATAGTCAAAATCTCCAAAACTCCCTCCATAAGGGAAAGTTTGGTTTTTACCAAACAACTTCCCCAACTTTTGGCTCATATGAGCCCCACAAATCATATCCTACCTTTGCATATCAAAAATAAATATTTTTGAGAAGCCTTATTATTTCTTTTAGTCCATTTTCTTAAATGGCTGAATTGGAATAATAATTGTTTTAAATACTTTTATGTCCCAATAAATCTTGGGAAAATTCCCCTCAGTGTGTATTCACATTTGGGACCCTTCCACACCAAAATCCAGCCTTTCCCAATGGACAAATATCAAATGATCCCCAAGAAACCACTTCTGCCCTTTTTGAGTAATTGGATTTAAGTGGACTTAAACTCCACATAAAAATCCCAATTAAATCCTAGAAGTCCACCTTGACCTCACCTATCTACCAGTACCATTTTCTCCTCTGGTCCAATGCAAGATTTTGGACTTCCTTCATAAATCTCTAGTTGATCAAATTTGTCAAACAAGCAAACCAATACTCTAATCACTTCCAAACCTCATCCAATCTTGATGAAAGCCCCTCCTCAGCACCAGGACACCACACTGGTTGACTAGTACTGTAGCTACACCCCAACAAATCCCCATTGTAACCTTTGTACTAGTGGTAAGAGGAGATTTAACCCCAATTCTTACAAGGATCTTATCCACTAATCACCACAGCCTCCCTCTCTGATCTTGCTCGACTAAATTACCATCCTACCCCTCTCCACCTCCCCCTGGACCAATCACTGGCCAGCATTGCTCTCCCCCATGCCCACTTTGGTAATTTACCTCATCTACTCCCTTCCCTTGGTATAAAGCCAGCAGGCTACCCTAGCCAACCCTCTGCCCCTCATTTGCTCCCTCTCCACCCCACTCACATTCCCCGAGCACCACACCCCCTCCCCTGCTCTGTGCTGTCCGAAGGAAGAGGAGGAGGAGCTCTTGGCCTCCTCCCAAAAATCGAGCAAGGCTCTTCCCTCTCTGCTCTATTCCTTCTGCATGTCAGCCCATGTGATCCCCTTGCTCTCCTGCATCTAATTATGCTCTCTTTTCTGCTAGGACCCTCTCCTCCGCCGTCGCTGTCGAGCACCGACGAGATCATCCTCGGTCGCCATCGCCCGAGTTGCTTCCAGTGGTCCTCCACCGCCGTGCCGCCCATCGATCTACTCAGCACCGACGACGCTGCGCCGTCCATCGCGACTTGATCCGACGGTCGCTGTAGCTCGGTACCGCTTCGGCCTCCCCCTCTCTCTGACTGCCGGGCCCCGCCTGGCAGGTTCGAGCGCCAGCTCCCGCGCGCCACGCAGCCCTGCCGTGGACCGAATCCTCCCCTGCAGCCCAGTAGCTCCCCAGATCCGGCCCGCTTCACCCTTTTTTCCTTTTTCTTTTAGCAGATCCATTTATTCCAGAAATGTATCTACTAGGATTAAATCTAAATAAAATGGCAAACCTAATCCAAATGCCTAGATCTAATTTTTTGATTGCTCTCTAATGTTTTCTCAAACATGCAGAGGCAACTCCATGTCCAAAATAATTTTCTCTAATTACTAGTAATTAATCTGCTAGAATGTGTCTAGGGCACTAATTAAATTCCACAGGGAGTTTTACAACTCCATTTGAGTTGAACCAAAGACCCACTGGAAGGTATTTGAAATACCTACTCACCAGCACAGGTCTCATACCCAGGTGAACTGTATTCTGCCTTTAGCAAAAATTAACAAAACTAGCAACTATCTGTCTTAGATAAATTCCCCAGGCCTAACCAAATATGGTATGGACCTGATTCCACCTCCAAGTACTTCACATTATCATTACCTACCAAACCCCAGCAGCTCAGATTTTATTGAGCTCTGGATGATTTTTAGTGATTTAAATACTTCTGTGATGGGTATTTTCACTAAATAAATCCCTCCAGGAGTTTGGAAACTCCAAAATGAGTAAGTCCAATTCCTACAGAAAGGGATTGGACATGCCTAGCATATGCCCTTGGAACCAACTCAATATCTCCTGTAGATTTAATCTGGTAAAAAGGAGAAGGATCATATAGAACTGTCTTTGGGAATTTCCTTATGGCATTCTGGTAATTGTTTTGACTTAATTCCAACTCTAGGTGGTTCAGTACATCAAGTAATACCAAACTATCCAAGGAAATAATTTTTGGAGCTCCAGAACTATTCTGGTGAATTATTTCCTTAAACTAGAGTTTAATTCACTATAAAAAGCATATCTAATTCTAGAAAATTGATAATCAAGTGAAACCACTTGTGATGGTTTTATCTTATCAACACCTATCTGAGGATATCATGGTTATCCATTGATAACTTGCTGACCCCAGATCCCTAATCCAAGCTCTTTATATCTAGCCTTGACAACTATCCTCCAAAAGTAAAACACCCAAGTGGCACTTGTGTAAATTCCACCTTTTGAAGCCCACTCCTCCGAAACCTCCCAAGTTCAGTAGTATTCTTATGCTTGTTTGCTGTATGATTTGATGTTGTATGCCTTGTATTGAGGGTGGGATTGTCTGCTTGCATGTGTACCCGATGACGACGATAGTGTGAGAGTCTGACGACAAGAACGAAGGGTTTTCTTATTATTATTGTTATTATTGGGTATTCTAAAGAAGAAGCCCAGGGACAATTATGCCATATTTCTGATCATCAGGCAAGCCACCTTCTTGATCATAAGCTTTGTCCTACTATTTTACTTATGCATGTTTTATCATCTGCTTATTAAAACTGCATTGTTTTGCTATATATTGATGTATATATATATATATGGTAGTGGTTTGGCTCCTCCGAACCATTATACCTTTGTACTATTAAGTACAGCCCCCTTGGTGACACCTACTTGACCCTAGTAGAATAGATGGTGTATTACACCATACCCCTTTGGATACCCCGACTAGAGGATGGGAAGACCCCGGAAAAAGTTTTACCAAATGTTTTATGATAAAACCTTGGTGAGGTGGGACCTCCCAAGAGATGTTGAAAAAGGAGAAGGTTTTGTTTTACAAAATTGCTGAAGAAAAGATGGAGGAAAAAGGTTTACGAAAATGCACCTGGTTCTCTGCAGTCTAGCTATAACAACTTAACCCTGTGCAACCACATTACTCTGGTATGGGACAGGGCTGGATTTGATGTTTGTCTACCCTGGTATAAGCTGCCTCGCAACAACTACAGGGGACCAAAAGTCCCTGGACGGTGGGCCTTCTCACGTAAGGGTCCATGTGGGACATCGACCTGGAGAAGGAATGAAGGGTCGGCAGGCCTCCACGCGTTACTATGAGCCCCTCATTGAAAGCACACCTAGGAGGTGTTCTGGTTGGTCCTTGCCCGACGTCCTGGTATTAAGGGGATTAACACTCATAGGGTAGGCACTTATACTGGAGTGGACTTGCGGAGAGTCTTGATCGGTTACTCGACCCACGATCGGTGAAGATCAGGGTAGGGTACCCGGATGGTGTGGGTAAAGTGTACAACCTCTGCAGAGTGTAGATCTATTCGAATAGCCGTGTCCACGGTTAAGGACGGGTTGGACAAACTTCTGTAAAGTGGTGCTGATTTTGTTTTCAAAAAGGACTTTGAAATGTTTTGACCAGGGGATGGTCGAGAAGGATACCTTCTTTGACCATGGGATGGTCAGAGAGGTATGGAAGGAGCTTGGTCGTGGGACGACTGGGAGAAAGGAACAAATGGGTGACCCGGTCCTAATGTTTTCAAAACTTTTCAAAAAGGTTCCCAAAACATTTTACAAAAGTTTTCAACAAAGATATGTAGATGATATATCTACAAGAGAAACTATTTGAGAAAAGAACCCCTCTTGGAGCCCTCCTAATACCACAACCATATTACATAGCCTCTTGTTATTATTATTTTTATTAAGGTGGTTTGCGAGTACATTCAAAATACTCACTAGCATTATCCCTGGCTATTAACGTGGTCAGATATCAAGATGAAGGTGAAGGGGACGACTATGCGAGCTAGGACGTTCTCCCAGTCAGTTGTCTATAGGTTAAGGCATGGCTCGGGCCCTACGCCTAATGAAGTTCCGCTGTTGTTGATTGATGTAGCCATAGTGGCATTCCTGTAAGTCTTGTATTTCGGTACATTATTGGATGTTTACTTTGATACTTGTCGGTATGTGCCACGACTAACTGATCATGGGATCGTGGTTGTATGCATAACAGGGATTCTCGGAGGAATAATTCGGGGGCCCTACACGATGCATACGCCTCAACCTACCCCTTCGGACTACCTGAGAGACACCTTTATGATCACCCTGTTATGGTGTGACGGTTGATGCAGTCAAGGCAGCCTCCGGCGATAGTGATTAGATATGACCTCACAGTCAAAGGATTGGGTTACTATATTTCCTAGTTATCGCAATGTTGAACTTTGTGTCTAGATGGCATTGCAATACTTGAACTTAGGTGTGTTTCCATCACATCTTTCACTCAATGGCGTGACCCCATTGTCAATTGGCATAAATGTCCGTGATCGGGAAACCTCGATCATCAGTAAACTAATGATATAGTTGACTAGAGATTACTAGGGACTTGGTTTGTTTACATACCACACATGTAATAATGTTTCCTCTTAATACAATTATAGCATGGTATAAAACTTATTATGTACATTTGAGATATGATAATAAAAACACCTTTATTATGTGCCTCTAGGGCATATCTCCAACAATCCACCACTTGCACTAGAGTACGTATAAAGTAGTTTTCATTTCGCACATTTAACACTTATGTCATTCCGATGTTGCCCACATGCATTTATTATAGTAAAAGTAGTCTTCAGAACTGTCACTTTCAGTTATATGTGTATTTGCATGTTTTTACATCTGTACATATCACTCATTCTCCAATGAGATGATATTGTATAAATTTGGTCTTCTAGTGAGACTTCAATTCCTTAGCCAAATCTATGTTGGTACTATTGTCGAACAATAGATCTTCATAGTATGGCCCGTTTTGAACTACACCTAGTTTGATAACAAACTACTTGACACAAATTCCATCCTTCTACTAGTGCTAGAGTAGTCATATACTCAGCCGTAGTTGTAGTATTCGTCATAATGTTATAACTTTAGAACTAATTCAAATCCATCATGAAACTTTCTTCCATTTTACCATGCTACCTAATTTCTTAATATATAGCCTAAATTGAGATAAATTTCATTTGTACTAGACTCCTCTCTGTGCCCCCTAGGGCGTGACAGTAAGAGAGAACGTCTATTACCGTAGGAGATAAGTAGGTCGTCTATGACAAAGTTGGAAATGTGTTATACGATAAACTCGCGCGCAAAAGAGTAAGTTACCAAACGACGGGATACCAGGATGATGCGAAGAACCAAGACAATGTGTAGACCGTACGTAGGGTAAGTAGAGAAAAATGTTAAAAAAATACAAACACGGGAATACAATACATTAGTTATCATATATGAATGAGAGCACAAAGACGTGTTAGATGATAAACTTGTATTTACTCTTGATAGCAAACAGAAAAGTTACAACAGTACATCGAAACAAAGAGAGAGAAACTTATACCTAGATGAGCAGACAAACGCGTGTGAGAAGAGAAAGCACAAAAGAGTAAGTTACTGAATAACAGTCACACCAAGACGATACGAAGATCGTACGTAGGACATAGAGAAAAAAGTATAAAAATAGAAACACAGCAAGACAAAACATTTGTTATCATCTATGGATGAGAACACAAAGGCGTGTTAGACGTTAAACTTGCATTTACTCTCGATAGCGAACATAAAGGTTATAATAGTACATCCAAACAAAGAGAGAGAAACTCATATCTGGAGGAGCACACAAAACGTGTTAGAAAAAAATGCATTTCTTGTTGATAGTGAACAGAAAATTACAGTTGTGGATCGAGAAAAAAAAGACGACTACATCTACCAAGAAATAAAAAAGTAACGCCTACATCTAAATTCTACATTCTAAATATGCGCCTTCTAGAGAGGGCTCTAAGTTGAAAGCCCCCGACGTGGTCACCGTCATGATGGCAAAGCCTCGCGTAGAAAAGCCTTGGGCATCATAAATGATTCTTCATCACTCTCTTCGATGTAGCAAATACGCGATGAAGAGAGTAAGAAAGATTCAGCCATGCCGCCCAGGGCATCGTCTTCTGTCTTCGAGAGTGTGTCATCTTCTGTCGTCGCAAAGAAGTGGCGTACGACCAACACCGCGGCAAAAAGTCGATGAGAGGACATGCCACCGGTCTGAACCCGTAGAAGTGTGTCTAACCTAATGTCGGAGACATCGCAGGATCACGCACAACTGAGGTGTAGTGTGTTGACTATCGCTACAGGGTACGTACAAAGGAACGAACCTACGCTTCCGCTGCCTGTCGTACTATAGAGCACCAAGACACCACCCCGAATGCGTCGGATACAGCAAAGTCATCGTTTGGGGTGGAAGGCGGTGTCTCTTCTAGCACGACGTGTAGAGAAGGTAAGCCGAACCAGAATGTGATGCGAGAAACCATGAAGACAAAGTGGTATTTTATAGGATAAGGGCTGGTTCTGACGCCGAGGATCCACGTACCTAGGACCCACGAAATTGTCTCACTGCACGAACCCACGTTCGGCTAGAGTATACGCTACCTGCAGTGCTATCAGCCGCGAGAATCTGCCGACGCCTACATTCTATGCTGCCAGCTCGCCCCTCTGCCATGAGAATACGCGTCTGCCCATGCTTTCTGATGCCTCTTCCGCTGCCACCTTGGCTCTCCGCCACGAGAACCCGCGTGCGGATAAAGTGTAGGATGTCGCATCGGCTCTGATCAGGCCCCACGCCCACGAGAAACCACGGCCGACATGGGCTCATGCGATCACGTCAGTTCTCGGCGGGCCCCCATCTACGGTAAACCGCGGTTGTCAAGGGCTCATGCGCCACGTCGGCTCTTGGTGGGCCCCACGTTCGCGAGAAACCGTGGTCGACATGGGC
Organism: Avena insularis; assembly: GCA_023614405.1. Lineage (NCBI taxonomy): Eukaryota > Viridiplantae > Streptophyta > Magnoliopsida > Poales > Poaceae > Avena > Avena insularis. The sequence continues at coordinate 208,553,784 of CM042694.1, forward strand.
TTACTGCGCCACGTTGACTTTGAAGGAGATATGCCCTAGAGGCAAATAATAAAGTGTATTGTTTGATATATCTCTTATATGTTCATAATATGTTTCATACTATGCTATAACTATGTTAATACGAAACGTTAATACATGTGTGGTATGTAAACAAACCATGTCTCTAGTTACTCTAGTGAACTAGCTCATTGGTCATGAGGATGATCTAGGGTTTCAAGATCATGGGAATTTATGCCAATTAACAATGAGGTCATGTAATTAGTTGAATGATGTGATAGAAAAACATCCGATATTTATATCTTAATGAGATCTAGTTACAAAGTTCACGATTGATGATAAACACAGAAAACCTCGCAACCTGATCCTTAGACTGTGAGATAATGCAAATCACCATTCTAGAGGGAACTTTGATGGCATCAAGCATCATCTCGTGACATGGTGATAAAAAAGGTGCTACTCAGGTTTTCCAAAGGGACACATAGAGGAGTACATATCAAGACCATGATTTTTCAATCCATATAACGGATAGATACATGTGGACATCTTGGTGACGTTGCATTAACAAAGCTTGCAAGCGTGTGACTTGGTCACGAAATGCAACAACATGGGAACGAGTAAACAAGTTCATCGGTAAGAAGACCAAACTAAGGTATGGAGATAACAAAGATCAAGTCTCAGATGAACTAGGTATCAAGTGACAAAGGGAACGGGAAACGACGTTTACGGTTCGAGTGACAAGATTCGTGAAACGCAAGGGGGTCAACATGGGCATCCAGGTCCCTCTGATGATCATTGCTATGAGAGAGGTATCAATCATGTCCGGAGTATTTCCGAACCGAAGGATGTCATAATTAAAGGTGGGTATGCTTAGAGATAGATGCGGTATCATAGGAGAAATAGAGAGAGAAACCAGAATAGTTCCGGATAATATCTGATGTTGATCGGAAGGGGTCCAGAAGGAGTTCTAGAGTGAAGAAATATAATAATATGTATATTTTATGTTAATTGGTGAATTAATATTAAAATATATACTCCCTCCGATCCATAATAAGTGTCGCTCATTTTGTACTAAGCTAGTATAAACTTTGTACTAGACGAGCTACACTTATTATGGATCGGAGGGAGTATTTTATTTTCATTTTATAGGTAGCCCATTGCTAATGGGCCTCACCCGGAGGGGAGGCCCAAAGGGGCATGGCGCCTAGGGAGGAGGGTCGTCCGGCCAGGTCTTGGTGGGCCGCCCAAGTAGGGCCTACCTAGGGCCGACGGCTGCCCCTTGGTGGCCTACAAGTGTGGGCATTAGTCCCACACCGCCTACCCGTTGGGTGGTGCCCCTCCCCTCCCACTATATATAGGGGTCACCCCCTCTCGTTTGGAATCATCCCATTCTCTCATTCTCTCTCTCATTCTCTCTCTCATTTCCATTGAGGGCTTCTCCATAATATTGGAGAGGACCTCTAGGATTTTGAGTTCTCCACCTTCACACTACCATCATGTGATCTTCGCTCCGCCATCTTCCTATTCTGCTGCTCGGCTGAATCAGATCTTGGGAGACGCCGCCTACACCAAACATGTGTAGTACTTCAGAGGCACCACACTTGGGGGTGCTTGGAGCTGCTCGTCTTCATCAACATACGCCTTCCTTCATAAGGCATTCCTCGGTTTCAAGGGTATGAATACTGTCTCTCTCTTTCCATTACTTATGTCCACATAGTATAGATCCTGGTATTAGTGTTCGCATAGTTAGAATTTTTTGTTTTATGCTACGAAACCTTACAGTGGTATTAGAGCGGGTCTATGGGTAGACATGTCGTACGGATAGAACACATAGCAATATGTGGGCATTGATTTTCTATTTGCTACCCTCTTTTATGTTCTTGTTCATATATTGCAACATTGTTTGATGAAGCGGCCCCCAACCGACCTCACGTGGTGATTCACGAGACTGGTCCATAATTAAGTGGCTTAGGGGGGTGTATGTCTCTCTATGGCAGTTGATATGGCATCAACATTGGAGGGCCCTGGAAAGGGAAGTAAAACAACAATCGTTGAATCCATGTTGTGGATCCATGTTCGTAGGTGGGAAGGGGTTCTACCGCGAAAGCCCTAAAGCCGCGTAAAACTTGCAATAGATAATATAGAGGTGTCAGTCTTTATTTTTTGCATAGGGGCTTGTGTTGTGACATGGCAATGACAAGTTTGTGAAACTTCCATTGGAGCTCTCGATGGTGATCAAGATGTTGCAACCACGTCATAACACTTTACTTTATGAAGTATCACCTCATTCATCTTATTATGCTAGTATGATAGTATATTCGATGGTAGCATAGTAAGATAATACCTCACAAAATTCTAGTTATAGTATTCCCCTTGTGTGTGCACCACCAAGAAAGTTCTCCAATATGAGGCAGGCCGTGATGATCGGGTGCCAGACATATCTGCGTTCGTATACAGTGGGTGTAAGCCATGTTGCACTGGGGATACACACAAGTTAGAATTGTCGGGGTTCCGCGTATGAAAACAATAATTTTTACCCTACGCCCCTGAACCCCTGATGCTGCTAGGACCTATCTATTAGTAATACAGTAACGGGGGGTCTTTTCGCGAACTTACCCTTGAAGACCGAAAAGCGTTGTCAACACTCAGGAGAGTGTGGTTGATGTAGACGAGCCGAAGCCAACCTCAAGGTCGTGATGAAGTCCTTGCGCTCCAGTGGCTCCAACGAATTGAGTGCCTCAAGTGTGACACCTCGCGGGGAGTTACACACGTCCGGTGCCTGCAGATGACTCCTGCTTCCCCGATCCAGCAGCAGTTGCGGAAGTAGAGCTCCTGGATCCGAATCCCTTGGCGTGCGCTCGCTGTGATGAAGATGTCTCTCGTTCGCGCAGTCCGAACTTGGGACCACGGTCATGAGAGAGAGAGAATATCAATTGGAGGTCTTCCCAAAAGTGAGAAGACCTTTATTGAATATTGTGTGTATTTGTCTAGCCAAATACCCCCACTATGTATAGGGGGAGGGGAGGTACTACCTCCCTCAAAGTCTTGGGGTGGGACTAAAGGAGAGGAGAGGGGGAGGGGTGGCACCGCTGGCTCTTCTCCCTCTTGCCTTTCCCTAATGGGCCCTCTTCCCTCCGGAATTGGCTCATTAAGCCTTTTTGACCTTTAAATTGATTTTCTCTTTATTAAATAATTATGAATAAATGATTAAATGAATATTTAACATTCATTCACATATTATTCAATCTCCGTGGCTATGGAACACCTTCCACCTCCACTCCAGACATCCAACGGACTTACTGAAACCCTTCCGGTTTTCTCTCTACTATTCTTTGGCGATTCTACCGATCCTATAAACACTCTCTAAGCATCATCAAACCCTTAAGCGTGACACCCTACGGTTCAGGAACACTCCAGACATGGTCGGGACACTCCCGGACCAATGATCGACATAGGGACCTGGATGGCCATGTGACCCCTGTGTGTTCCACGAAGATCTTTCGTCGTTTGAACCGGGACGGTCATGTCTTATTCCCTTTGTATCTCGATACTTGCATTGCCCGAGATCTGATCAATGACATCACCATGTCATGTTCAATCTCGTTACCGAACAATGCTACTTGACTCGTTCCGATAAGTGATATCCCTGTGATCAAATCACACGCTACGCAGCTATTGGATATAACTTCTCCGAGTGGGCCCTTGAGTATCTTTCCGTCACGTGGACGGACAAATCCCGCTCTTGACATATATTGCCTCTATGGTTTCCTCCGAGTACCTGAACACACCTTTATAACCACTGTATTACCAAATGGCGCTTGATGCTATCTAAGCACTCTCGGGAGACAGTGATTGATATAGCCTCACAATCTAAGGAATAGTCTACAAGGATCCATTTCGAATCATCGTAACTTGAACTTCGTGACATGATTGGGTCATGATGTTTAGGTTGGGTATTGGTTCATAATATCATTCTTAGAATGAGTTGACTCCATTTCCAACTGGCATAAATGCCACATGATCAGGAAACTTGATCATCTATTGACCAATGAACCAGTGACTAGAGTTTCACTGGGAACCCCTGGTTGTTTATATATCACATGTGTATTGATGTTTCCACTCAATACAGTTATATCATGATATAAAACTTAATCATAAACTTTATGAAATATGATAATAGTCCTTATTACTATTTGTCTCTAGGGCATATTTCCAATAGTCTCCCACTTGCACAAGAGTACAAATACACTAGCTGCATTTATTCTTAATCATTGGCACCATATATCTGGTACCCTGAACATGCTTGCTCATGGAAGAGGTTGAGTCTTGGGTCTGTACTTTACAGTCCCAAATCCTTTGCAACTTACTAATGTCAACTTGATTGACATTAATACTTTATCATCACATGATAACATCTGTGTGTATGCATCGTCGCTATGGCAGCAGAACGAGGCCTGATTCTAGGAGCCTACAGTGACTTTAGATCAACCTTGAGGGATTTCTCATGGGCACTGTGCCCTGGGACACATCATTCTACCTTAAAAGCGAACTAGCCCCGCCATAACATTATACAACACTTTAGATGGTACCCTTATCTATTATTATAAATATAATCATCTAAACACGAGTGCACCCTGTGCGACTTTCGATGTTTTTGTTCACCTTGCTTCCTACTTGACTTTAATCGATATTTACAGGAATTTCCAACATATTCCCTTATAACATAACCCTTTATGCTTTAAGATATGTCATCCTTTTATGGATTTGGAAAATATGTCTACAGTTCTCTATTAGACACTGCGGTCAAACTCAGCTCAATGTTTCGTGATTCAAACTTAATCACTTTTAAATGTTCCTTACTGGATCATATATTATGTTAAGTTACCATCATGGTTTTCTAAGATATAACTTATGTCTCAACATAGTGGATGATGATCATCCTTTTCTTTCTTCCAACCATTGATGTTAAACTTAATACTATTCCTAATTTGAGTTATTAAGGACCAGTTCCTTAATTAACTTCTATTCTAAAACCCTTTTCAGAATCCCTTAAGGAATACTACATAATATCATAATACACTTATTATTAACTTCTACACCTTATAAATCATTATTTATCGGTACTTGCGCTTTGATTCTTAACGCACTTAAGAATCACTCTATAAGCTCCCACTCAAAATATGAGTCACTAATCTTACTCAAACTATGTTCCTACATATTTGAATTTGAGACTTATATTGCTCCCACTCAAAAAATATGTCAATCACATATTGTTTTAGGAAGTCTTTTATAGCTCCCACTCAATTTCATGCAAATTGCATATCCACTCACTATTTTGAACGACTTCAAAATCCTTTGATCAAATATCAAACTTGGAGTTTTACTATGAGATACTAGTAATTTACTAGTTTTAAATCCACTAGACATTTAGCACAATTGAATCAAATTCATTTGAATTTGTCCAATACTTGACAAATTGTGCTTTTGTCATTCACCCCCTTTTCCACTATGGCTTTGCATTCATTTGGGAAAATTCAAGTAACCCCTTTTACTTGTGAGATTCAGCAACGAATTGCTTTCTAATCTCAAGGGAATTTTGCTTTTAGGATTTCTCATAATTCTAGTTTACCATTATTTCCTTAGTAGTTTGTAGGTATGTCATATTCTGGTAATCATGACAAATGATTCACAAATGTCTCCATACAAGATATGGATTACATTTTGAATCCTACTTCATGTAGTGAAAACACCAGTGGGGAAAACACAATGATCATTATCATTGATTATTTCCTTAGTGAAGAAAATCGTTCAGGAAACTTTGTCCGTTGCGCTTATCAACACTCTGATGCAGGGTTTTAAATCCTCATCGTGTTTTTCACTATCTTCCATTTGCTCCATAATCGAGAAATATCACTGAATGCGAACTTTCTCGAAAATGCACCAAAATGCAAGCAATACGGATTTTGCTTCTCTTTTGGTTTCAGCTATGGATTTCGTATTCAAAGTTTCCAAATGAATACTCTACAAGGACTTATTCATTATTGTTTTGGTTATATTGAATAACCCCAAAACTTTTACAATGATCCATACTAGATATGGAGCCGCTTTCACGAATTCAAATGGTACACTATATATTCTAATTGAGTGCTAACTATTTCTAACTAATGGTCTCTACATCTACACTACAATGATTTATTTGGCGCCTTCTATTAATCCACTTTTATATCTAATATCACATTGTGATGCTTTGCATTTTGATGTTTCAAACGCATTACATTCCACAATTTTCTTTTATGCCATTCTTATAAAGTTGAATTTCATTACTATTGATCAAATCATAGCAATTAGATTCTCCTTTATCTTTTAATACCCCCTTGTTGATGAAACACTTTGATCATATCAAATAGTTTCATCCTCATGTTTCCTTTGGTAAACTTCTTTACACATTTAAACAATCATATAATGATAATTACCATTTTGTTAAAACACAATAGATCGAATATGTATTTACTTTTAACAATTCATTAAACACTTTGTATTCAAGTAATACACGGTGTTCAAGTTATTTTGCCGAACTGAGGCATGATTTATATGTGATAATAAATCAAATGTATTTCATGTATTATCAACATAACTTTTGAATTCATACAATGGTTTCATTCATTAATGAATATATCATTTAAGTTGGGTATTTTTAAAGGCATTTCAATATTTTACAAATGTTCATGCATTATTAATTAGTTTCAAACAACAAGGATAACTCATATATAATCAAACAAGATATGAACACAAATAGAAATCATTCATAAAAGTGGAACAACTGTTTGTTACAAACTAATATGAATAACCGTCTCACAAAGTGTGAGACACACTAAAGAAGTTCACAATCTTTTGATTACAATAATCATCCTAAACATAAACTAAATGATAAATGTTGAGGGAGAGTGTCATTGGCCATCATCATCATGCTCGCCATCAACACGCAATGTCACTTCCTTTCCAGCAAGCACCTCTCATGCAGAAGGACCTGTTTTCAGTAAAGCAGAACAAGTATCAAATATACTTAACACTGCAAATGTGTTTACAAGATTATAACATTTATAAACTTGTATATCAAATATATACCTTTCTCAGCGATGACCTCACCGGTGATTGGTTCAACCTTTACGTTCCTAAAACGTAATATGAACTCTTGGAAATCCAATGTTTCCGTATCACCACTCATGATTCTACTCCGGACATGTCCTTCGTAGCTGGGAGACAACAATCGAAGCAGCACGCTTATCACAAATGGATCATCCATCCAGTAGTCCACGACGTGAACCAGTCTCATGTGTGCATGCGCTCCAAGTGACCCTTCAGACATGTGTGATCCTCCATCTGTATGGAAAGGAACTCTCCAAGCAGCTCGTGCTTCCACATGCGCACATGGCTTATGAACTCTTCTCTCAGCTGATCCACCATCGAATATGGATCAAGATCACCCATGAGCGGATGGAGTTCATCCACCATCCTGTAACACATTATTATCTGAATGTAGGTGGACATCTCTTGACGATAGTAGCGGTCTGCCAGCTCTTGCGGGGTCTCATAGTGGTCTGGCTCGGTCAAATCCATTGTGCGGCGTATGTATTCTACCACATGATTCCTAGTAAGGAGATCATTCAGGCGCATAAGCCAACTAGGGAAGTTGGATCCATCAAGTCTAAGTTTCTCACCCATTCCTCAATGACAAAGTAAGATTCACAGTGAGCCATCTCTACATTTATAATTGCAAAAGGAATTTAGACTAAGTTTATAATTAAATGAGTTAATAATAACTCCACTCAGAAACACCTATCCCCATAAGGGTTCCTAGTGGTAACACGACCCCTTTCAGCCACATCTCCCCCGATCATCATGACCATCAATGTGGGTTCAAGGGTGGACACTAAACGTCGGTCACATCATTAATGCGACTCATGCTCGATCTTTCGACCATCCGCGTTCCGAGGCCACGTCTCTGTAACGAGCTAGGCTCGCCAACTCAACCTTAGTGTATTCACTATGCAACATGGCTTACACCCACTGTATGCAAACGTAGAAATGTCTGACACCCACGCCTGTATCGTGGATCGCCTCATATCGAAGAACTTTCTTGGTGGTGCACACTAAGGGGGAACACAATCGTTGGTAATTTTAACAGGGATCATCTTATTAGGCTACCGTCGAGTATCTAATACTAGCACACAATAAGATATGCAAACAATGACATTGAAATGTGATGTGATATGGTCCTTCACGTCATGATCTCCGTCCGTCGTCACCAGATTCCGGTGTTAGAGTTCCGACACCGTAGACACCAGGGTACCGGTGTCATTTCGGCGTGGTAGTCCATCACCTCCATGACTATCTACTACTACATAACATAAGGTAATCACTTTACTTTTGCCAGAACCATATCACAAAGCAATGCCCCCTGCAAAAGAAAGTTAGACGCGTCTACTTTATCTCTGCATGTTTTACGTGGCTGAATGGGCTTTCGCACAAGAACCGTTCTTACCTACGAACTTTCAGCACAACACTGATCAAGTAGTTGTCTCTACTACACCCCTTTCGGGGCCTCCGTTGCAAATGACATACCAACTAATGCGAGAGAGACAAACACCCCTTAAGCCACTTTATACGGTACAATCCGTATATCAAGCGTGGACTAGTCTCGCGAATGAACGCGTAAAGTCGGTTGGGGGCCGCTTCATCAAGCATTACTATGGTATACACAAGTACACGTGGGAGGGTAACAACTAAAAGATCAATGCCCACACGCTACATCTCGTGTGTTCTACGCGTACTAGCATTACTAAGCATAGATCTAGCTTTGATACCACTATCAGGGTTCCGCGTATGAAAACAATAATTTTTACCCTATGCCCCTGAACCCCTGATGCTGCCAGGACCTATCTATTAGTAATACAATAACGGGAGGGGCTTTTTGCGAACTTACCCTTGAAGACCGAAAAGCATTGTCAACGCTCAGTAGAGTGTGGTTGATGTAGACGAGCCGAAGCTGGCCTCAAGGTCGTGATGAAGTCCTTGCGCTCTTGTGGCTCCAACGAATTGAGAGCCTCAAGTGTGACACCTCACGGGGAGTTACACACGTCCGGTGCCTGACGATGACTCCCGCTTCCCCGATCCAGCAGCAGTTGCGGAAGTAGAGCTCCTGGATCCGAATCTCGCAGCGCGACGACGCTCCACGGTGAAGATGTCTCTCGTTCGCGTAGTCCGAACTTGGGAACACAGTCACGAGAGAGAGAATATCAATTGGAGGTCTTCCCCAAAGTGAGAAGACCTTTATTGAATACTGTGTGTATTTATCTTGCCAAATACCCCCACTATATATAGGGGGAGGGGAGGTACTACCTCCCTCAAAGTCCCGGGGTGGGACTAAAGGAGAGGATAGGGGGAGGGGTGGCACCGCCGGCCACCCCCATGGGCCTCGCGCGCGAGGGGGGGGGGCTGGCCCACTAGGGCACCGGCCACCCACTCTGGCCCTTCTCCCTCTTGCCTTTCCCTAATGGGCCCTCTTCCCTCCGAAATTGGCCCATTAAGCCTTTTTGACCTTTAAATTGATTTTCTATTTATTAAATAATTATGAATAAATTATTGAATCAATATTTAACATTCATTCGCATATTATTCAATCTCCATGGCTATGGAACACCTTCCACCTCCACTCGGGACATCCTCCGAACTTACCGAAACCCTTCCGGTTTTCTCTCTATTATTCTTCGACGATTCTACCAATCCTATAAACACTCTCTAAGCATCATCAAACCCTTAAGCATGATACCCTACGGTTCGGGAACACTCCAGACATGTTCGGGACCCTCCCGGACCAATGATCGACAGAGGGACCTGGATGGCCATGTGACCCCTGTGCGTTCCATGAAAATCTTTCGTTGTTTGAACCGGGACGGTCGTGTCTTATTCCCTTTGTCTCTCGATACTTGTATTGCCCGAGATCTGATCAATGACATCACCATGTCGTGTTCAATCTCGTTACCGAACAATGCTACTTGACTCGTTCCGACAAGTGATATCCCTGTGATCAAATCACACGCTGCGCAACTATTGGATATAACTTCTCCGAGTGGGCCCTTGAATATCTTTCTGTCACGTGGATGGACAAATTCCGCTCTTGACATATATTGCCTATACGGTTTCCTTCGAGTACCTGATCACACCTTTATAACCATTGTATTACCAAGTGGCGCTTGATGCTATCTAAGCACTCTCTAGAGACAGTGATTGATATAGCATCACGGTCTAAGGAATAGTCTACGAGGATCCTTTTCTAATCATCGTAACTTGAACTTCGTGACATGATCAGGTCATGATGTTTAGGTTGGTTATTGGTTCACCATCTCATTCTCAGAATGAGTTGACTCCATTTCCAACTGGCATAAATGCCACATGATCAGGAAACTTGATCATCTGTTGACCAATGAACCGGTGACTAGAGTTTCACTGGGAACCCCTGGTTGTTTATATATCACATGTGTATTGATGTTTCCACTCAATACAGTTATAGCATGATATAAAACTTAATCATAAACTTTATGAAATATGATAATAGTCCTTATTACTATTTGTCTCTAGGGAATATTTCCAACAAGAATTGGCGAGCCTAGCCTGTGAAGACATGCCTCGGAATACAAGAGACCAAAAGGTCGAGCATGAATCATATAGGATGTGATTGACATTGAGAATGTCTACCCTTCAAACTGCTTTGTCGGCCATGACAATCGGGGGTGAAGTAGTGGATTGGGGTCATGTGATCACTAAACGAATGGAGGGATGTTCGTTTGAGTGGGAGTTCCTTTTGTTTTAACTTTAGTAGTATAAATTGAAACTTGAACTCATTATTATGAACATGGCCTAAACACTTCACAAATCCATTGTAGATGTCTCCCCACCCACCTTCAACCTTAGCACTTTCCTAGAGAAGGTCAAGCTGAAAACTGATGGAACCAACTTCACCCCATGGTTCCGCAATCTTAGGATCCTCCTAGTCCCCTACAAGTTGACTTATGTCATCGATGCTGAGCTTCTAGCTAAGCCTGCAGATTCCGCCTCCCAGGACGAAAAGAATGTCTGGTAGTCCAAGGCGGATGATTCCTCCCTCGTCCAAAGTGGAATGCTCCATGCCATGGAGTCGGAGCTTCAAAAGCGTTTTGAGAAGATGAATGCTTTTGAGATCATTGAGATCACAGGCTCAGGAAGAGAGGTATGATGCTTCCGAGCTCTTCTTCTCTGCCAAGATGGAAGAGCACAACAGTTTTAGTGAGCACATAGTTAAAATGTCTGGCTATGCTAAGCGCTTGCATGTCCTGGATTGCAAAATCCAAGAGGAGCTCGCGATTGATAGGGTGTTGCACTCGCTGCCCTAGTTACAAGAGCTTTATGATGAACTACAACATCAAAGGGATGACTAAGACCCTTGCTGAAGTGTTCGCCATGCTCAAAACTGTTGAGGTAGAGATAAAGAAGGAGCACACGGTGTTGATGGTCAACAAGTCCACCAATTTTAAGAAACCGGAGCAAAAGGGAAAAGGCAAGGGCAAGAATCCTAAGAAGGATGGCAAGTTCTTTGCCAACACCTCTAAGACTGCCAAGCTTGGCCCTAAGCCTGGCACCACGTGCTACTACTACAAAGGGGATGGGCACTAGAAATGCAACTGCCCCAAGTACATTGAAGATAAGAAAGCCGACAAGATAGCCGCCAAAGACAAAGGTATATGTGATATACATGTTATAGATGTGTTCCTTACTAGCGTTAGGAGTAACACCTGGGTATTTGATATCGGTTCTGTTGGTCACATTTGTAACTCTTAGCAGGAACTACGGAGTAAGAGGCGCCTGATGAAGGACGAGGTGATGATGCATGTTGGCAACAGATCGAGAGTCGATGTGGTGGTCGTCGGCACTTTACCTCTATGTTTGCCGTCAGGATTAATTTTAGTTTTGAATAAATGCTACTATGTACCTGCATTGAGTATGAATATTCTGAGTGGATCTTGCTTGTTGCAAGATCTTTATTCGTTTAAATCAAGAACAAATGGTTATTCTATTTATATGAATGATGTTTTCTATGTTCACGCGCCTGTGTGTAATGGTTTATTCTTACTAGATCTTGATTGCAATACTCGCATCCATAATATTGATGCTAAATGTTGTAAGCATAATGATGACAACTCCATGTTTATGTGGCATTGTCGTCTTGGTCACATTGGCGTAAAGCGCATGAAGACGCTTCATTCAGATGGACTTCTTGGATCGTTGTATTTCGAATCTCTTGATACATGTGAGCCATGCCTTATGGGCAAGATGACTAGGACACCCTTCTTTGGCATAATGGAGAGAGCTGCAGAACTACTAGGAATCATACATACGGATGTATGCAGACCGATGAGCATGTCAACATGCAATGGTTATATTTATTTTGTTACCTTTACTGATGACTTGAGTAGATATGGATATATCTACTTAATGAAGCATAATTCTGAAAACTTTGAAAAGTTCAAAGAATTTTAGAAAGAAGTAGAGAATCAACTTAACAAGGAATTCAAGCATCTTCGATCAGATCGGGGAGGTGAGTATTTGAGTTATGAGTTTAACATGCACTTGAAGGACTGTGGGATCATACCACAGCTTACGCCAGCCGGAACACCACAGCGTAATGGTGTGTCGGAACAATGTAACCGTACTCTATTGGATAGTGTGTGGTCCATGATGTCTTTGACTGATTTGTCCGAATCGTTTTGGGGATATGCGTTAGAAACCACCTCTTCTATTTTAAACCGAGCACCATCCAAGTCCGTGGAGACAACCCCATATGAGATATGGTATGGAAAAAAGGCAAAGTTGTCATTTCTGAAAGTTTGGGGATGTGAGGCTTACGTCAAGAAACTACAGTCTGACAAACTTGAACCCAAGGCCAAAAAATGTATAGGATACCCAAGGGAAATAGTTGGGTATACCTTCTACAACCAAGCCGAAGGCAACATGTTTGTCGTAAAAAACGGCACCTTTCTTGAGAAAGAGTTGGAGTTAGTGGAAGGAAAATTGAGTTAGATGAAGTTGTTGACCCTTCTCTCCATTCCATGTAGCGCAATGGAAGCCGTTCCGAAACCACTCTCCAACGTGGAAGAAGAGCCTAATGATAATGATCAAGACAACAACATCAAAACTCCTGCGGTTCACAAGTCTGCAAGAGTTCATACCACTCATGATTGGTACAATATCCTTGTGATGTCTATCATTCTAGATGAACAGGAAGAACCTGCAAACTACAAAGAAGCTATGGATAGTGCTGATTCTGAGAAATGGCTAGAAGCCATGAAATCTGAAATAGGATCCATGTATGAAAACCAAGTTTGGACCTTGGTAGATCTTCTGGAAGGCTACAAGGCCGTGGAAAATAAATGGATCTTTAAGAAAAAGATAGATGCGAATGGTAATGTGACCATTCACAAAGCTCGACTTGTCACAAAGGGGGTTTGAAAAATTCAAGGAGTTTACTACGATGAGATTTTCTCTCCCGTAGTAATGCTTAAAGCTTTCCGGATTCTACTAGCAATTGCTACTCATTTCGACTATGAAATATGGCAGATGGATGTCAAAACCGCATTCCTCAATGGATACATTGATGAAGAATTGTATATGATGCAACCGGAAAGTTTTGTTGATCCTAAGGATGCTAGAAAGGTGTGCAAACTTCAGTGATCCATTTATGGACTGAATCAAGCATGTCAGAGTTGGAACCAACATTTTGATCAAGTGATCAAGAGTTTTAGATTCATCCAAAATCAACAAGAGTTCTGTGTTTATAAGAAAGCGAGTGGGAGCTTAGTGGTTTTTACAGTAGTATATGTGGATGACATATTACTTATGGGAAAGGATGTGGAACTTATGAAAATCGTGAAAGCATATTTGAGTAGTCAATTTTCCATGAAGGACTTAGGTGAAGCTACATACATATTAGGAATCAAGATCTATAGAGATAGATCAAGATGCCTAATTGCATTAAGTCAAAGTACTTATATTGAAAAGATTTTGAAGGGGTTCAAAATGGAAGTTGCCAAAAGGGGTTTGGTGCCTGTGATGAGGAATAACACACTAAGTTGGACTCAATGTCCAGCAACAGATGATGATAGAGAAAGGATGTCTTACGTCCCCTATGCTTCAGCCATAGGATCTATCTTGTATGCAATGCTAAGTACTCGACCTGATGTGGCATTGGCTCTTAGTCTGACGAGCCGATACCAAAGTAGTCTAGGATCAGATCACTAGACAGCTATGAAAAATATCCTGAAGTATCTCAAGAGAACAAAGGATATGTTCCTAGTATATGGCGGAAGTGATGAAGCTCTAAACGTAACCAGTTGCATGGATGCAGGCTGGAACTCAGATCTTGATGACTCGAAGTCTCAGACAGGATTTGTGTTTCTGGTGAATGGTGGGGCGGTAAGCTGGAAGAGCAAGAAGCAGCCAGTAGTGGCATAGTCTTCAATGGAGTCTGAATACATTGCTGCAGCTAATGCAGCGAATGAAGTTGTTTGGCTAAGGAATTTCATCATTGAACTAGGAGTCATTCCAAGTGCGCAAGACCCTGTGATGATCTATTGTGACAACACGGGCGTTATTGCAAACGCAAAGGAACCAAGGAATTATTCCACGACCAAACACATCAAGCTACGGTTTCACGTCATCTGGCAGAATGTTAACGAGGGTGAAATCAAGATTTGCAAAGTACACACGGATCTAAATGTGGCAGATCCTCTGACTAAAGCTCTCCTATAAGCCAAGCAGGAACAACACTGAGATGCCATCGGTGTTAGGTTCTTGCCTATTGTAAACTAGATTAATTTGTACTCTAGTGCAAGTGAGAGACTGAAGGATATATGCCCTAGAGGCAAATAATAAATCGTATTATTTGATATATCTCTTATATGTTCATAATACGTTTCACACTGTGCTATAATTGTGTTAATATGAAACGTTAAAAATACGTGTGGTATGTAAACAAACCATGTCTCTAGTTACCTCTAGTGAACTAGCTCATTGGTCATGAGGATGATCTAGGGTTTCGAGATCATGGGCATTTATGCCAATTGACAATGAGGTCATGTCATTAGTTGAATGATATGATAGACACACATCCGACAGTTATATCTTAATGAGATCTAGTTACAAAGTTCACCATTGATGATAAACATAGAAAACCTCGCAACCTGATCCTTAGACTATGAGATAATGCAAATCACCATTCTAGAGGGAGATTTGATGGCATCAAGCATCATCTCGTGACATGGTAATCAAAAAGGTGTTACTTAGGTTTTCCAAAGGGACGCGTAGAGGAGTACATATCAATACCAGGACTTGTCAATCCATGTAACGGATAGATACATGTGGCCATCTTGGTGACGTTGTATTAACGAAGCTTTGACATAGCGTGGTACTTCCCACGTACACTAACGGCGGGCCCATGGCACGCGCTCGGCTCATCGTTCGGAGACATGGGGTATGAAGACGCACGTGACACCCCTCCGTGATCTAGAATCTTTCATCCTGGCCCGCTGAAAGGTCCAAATTTGGTCGACTAGAGGTGGTGAATAGGAGACTACCAATTTTTATGTTTTTCTTACAAATTTTGGCTTTTCAAAAAATTAAGTTCTCTAGAGATGCAACTAGATGACCAACCTATATGCCAAACGATACAACAAGTAAACAAAGCGGTAATAGCAAGTAGTAAAGGAGAGGAATTGATACGTCGTAAATGTATCTACAATTTTTGATGCTCCATGCTTGTTTTGTATCAACTATCTTATGTTTTGTCTACACTTTGAGGCATTTTTATACATTTTCTGGAACTAACCTATTGACAAGATTCCACAGTGCTAGTTGCATGTTTTCTGCTGTTTTTGGTTTCAGAAAAGCTAGTAAGGAAATATTCTCGGAATTGGACGAAACAAAAGACGAAGTTCCTACTTTTCCTTACACAAGACGGAGTCCAAAGCAGAGACGGAGGAGGGCACCAAGGCGACCACACCCTATGGTGGCGCGGGTACCCCCTAGGTGCGCCACCAGGTGGTGTGGGCCCCTCGGGCCTCCCCCAACCTTGCCCCTTCGCCTATATATTCCCCCCCGAGATGAAAAACCTAGAGACAAGATCAGAATTCCATGAAAAGTTCTGCAGCACCGTCGCCACTGAACATGAGATTCAGGGGACAGAAGTCTCTATTCCGGCACCCTGCCGGGATGGGGAAGTGCCCCTAGAGCCATCTCCATCGACTCCACCTCCATCTCCATCGCCGTTGCTGACTCCCATGATGAGGATGGAGTAGTTCTCTCTCGAGGCTAAGGGGTCTACCGGTATCTATGTGCTCATCTCTCTCTATGTGTGATCTTATTGAGATCATGAGCTTTGTAATCTAGATCTATTCTGCTACTCAAGTGCTTTAATTAATCTCTACTTATCCCCACGTGTGTGAAGTTGACAGAGTGCACACCGTGTGGCACTTAGGCTAAGGTTACATAAATACTTACCATGAGTATAATTTGAGTTGGATGTCTCTATGAGATTGTGGTGTTTGTTGGAACCATCTAGCGCTCAAGGTGACAGTGAGGGGTTATCTAGATGAGGAATGTGAACTTTAAGGTGTGTTGTTATAGCCCTACATTGTCCAACCGGAGAGTAGTTTAGGGTAGCATAATGAAGAGAAGATATTTATATGAGAGTGTCCACTAGTGAAAGTATGATCCCCATGCCTTGTTTCTAAGTATTGAAACACCATTTACAATCAGTCCTATTACATGTTTGCTTGCTGCCACTCTTATTTCAGATTACAATTACCACTTATAATCATCCATATTACTTGTATTTCACTATCTCTTCGCCGAACTAGTGCGCCTATACACCTGACAAGTGTATTGGGTGTGTTGGGGACACAAGAGACTTCTTGTATCTTGATTGCAGGGTTGCTTGAGAGGGATACCATTGACCACTTCCTCCCTGAGTTTGATAAACCTTGGGTGATCCACCTAAGGGAAACTTGCTGCTGTTCTACAAACCTCTACACTTGGATGCCCAACACTGTCTACAAGAATAGAAGCGTGCATAGACATCAAGCTATTTTCTGGCGCCGTTGCTGGGGAGGTAAGGTAAAAGATACTCACATCCTCTGGTTACTAAGCTATCTTCTAGTACTGTTGCTTGTGTGTGAGTGCTCGAAGTTATTTCCTTTAGATTCTGCAATTATATCTTTTTGTTTCTTGTTTTTATTTTCACTAGTTAGGCTTAATGGAAAACAACAACAAAATTAGAGAGCTTTTTAGTATTTTTCCTGAGGTGGAACATGAATGGTTTGAAAAGAAAATTAGAAAACCCATGGAAATTTCTTTGCATGTTAATAGAAATGTTATTAGTATGATTTTTTGAACACCTTTGTTATTAATGCTATGGAAACGTCTAAGCTTGGGGAATTTAGTTTTTATGAAAATGATCTTTTTAGTTCCCCATCTTTAGAGGAGAATTTTTTCTCTGATGATACTTTATCTCCCATATGTGGTAATTCTAATGATACTTGTGATATTTTAAATCCACATACTAAAAGCGTCCCTTTTAAAATACCTATGGAAAGTGTTGAACGTGTTATGAATAACTGTTATTTTGGAGATGGAACTATCCATCCTGGTGATCATTTACTCTTTATACATGAATTATGCGAGTTGTTCAAGTGTGAAGGTTTTTCAATGAACCAAGTTAAGAGGAAGCTATTCTCTTTATCACTTAAGGGCAAAGCAAGGGAGCTACTAGACGATCCTCATCATTCGGAGTGGAAGGACACTACAAGAAAAGTTGGATTTTACAATGGATGATTTTCGTGGTTGAAGGTCCTTTTTTGTGGCTAAAAAGTCTTCTACGACGGATGCCCATCGTGGTAAAAGCCCTGTCATAAAAGAATCTACCATGGTTTTTTTCCTAACTATGGCGGATCACACCCTTCAGCCGCGAAAACTTGTTCCGTCGTAAATCTGTTCGCCGGCCACATTGAGTGCTGACGTCATGCAAAATGCCACATGGCAAACACCGTTAACATCCAGTTACCACCATTAACGGCCACAAAAACTGTGGTAGAAGCTAGGCCTAGCCAAGGCCTGATAATAATTAAGTGGGCTGGCCCATTAGGGGAGCCCAATAAGATTACTGCCCGTTACTATTTCGTCCTGCACTGTTTGAAATTGTCCCAAAAGAAGCGACCACCAGTAGCCCGAGAATGTCAGGACCATTACTATTTCGGCCTACAGAAGCTCATACTATTCGAATAGCGTGCAGCCCGTTAAAAGCCTGCGTTAAGTAGACCTGATACTGTTAAGGCCCACGGTCAGCACATCACTGTTCGCGCAGCTCGTCTTGGGCTGCCTACGAACGACTCACTTTTGAGAAGGTCCGATACTGTTCTGGCCTTTTACTATTCTGGCCTTTTACTATTCTGTCTCGTTACTGTTCTGGCCATCTACTATTCATGTCTGTTACTGTTGCGGTCCTTTACTGTTCTGGCCCGTTACTGTGCTGGTTGCCACTATTACGACACATCGTTCATGCCTGGCATCGCTACGGCATGTTGCTTTTCTGGTATGTTATTGTTCTGCTACTATCTTTGGGTTGCCACTGTTCTGGTCTGCTGGTGTTTTGGCATGTTTCGCATTTAGATCGCATCGTTTTGGCCTATTCTTTGTTACTATTTTGACCTGTTACTGTTCTACCCAGTTGTCGTTACTGTTTTGGTAATTCTGAAGCCCGTGCAAATATCATAAAAGGACTATAATTAGCGATCCTCTTTTACTATTCATGGAAGGCGCAATACAAGAAGGGCAAATAACAAAACCCTATACAGTTACCTGATCGACCTGGCTGGCGCAGTTATGGTACCACCATTCGTGGATAGCATCATCTAAATGCCTACATGGCCTATGCGAGTTATCTAGATATTACATCAGCTGCAAACTTCTTAAAAATATTACATAATATGAACAAAAGGGAAAGAAAATTCAGCATTTCAGTTTCCAATCAAGTTGATAGCAGAGTCCTCAATTTGCTTTCTCAATCCATCAACTGCATCTCCCTTTGAGTGTGACAGCTACATTGGAAAACCACCTTGAGACATGATCTTGCAGTCCCCTCTTTGGTGGCGATAGCAATAATTGCAGTCTGAAACTAACTAATAACAAGTAAATACAACAAAGAAGACAAACTACTCATATCTAAGAATGAACCAGATAGGAATTATAACTGCATAATACGAACATGTACAGCCGGAATGCAAACCATGAATCAACTATATAGTAGATGATAGTTATGTCGTTGCCTAGGACGAACCAGAACCAGAACGAGATATAATGGTGTGGCTTGTGAACCTGTAGAACAGGACAAACAAACATTAGACAAGTATGCCAACAATGAAATGAGCAATCAAACAAAGTGTTTCTTAGAATTTCAGAATAAACTAGCCAGGTCATTTCAGCAAATATATATGGAAGCAGTGGTATCTCCTGAAATGCAAGAGACGTTGGGTGACTTAGAATTTGCGGTGAGCTACACAATGGCATGCAGTTACTATCGTAGCTAAGAATTAACCACATAGAAATTATAACCACAACATACCAGAACTTGTCGAGCAGGAATGGAAAACACGAATGAACTATATAGTAAAGAATAATTATTCCATTGATTAGGACGAACCAACACCAGATACAAAAAATATATAATGGCATCGCTGGTGGACCTGTAGGCTGTGCAAACCAACATGTTCAGTGTTGCCTTTTTGAGCTCTACACAAAGAAAAAGAAAATAGTCAGTATTGCAGCTTTTGAAGAACCAGATGGTAACAACAAAATTATAATTGAACTAGTACGAAGAGTTTGAACGGGTACTATAGGATAGCAAAACGATGCCAGGGAGGAAATAATAGCAGGAACTTAGCTCAGGAATAACTAGATAGAGTCAGTAACTATGGAGCAGGGAATCCACACTAATATTTTCCACTAACATTACATTTTAAAGAACTACACAATAGAAGGCAATTACTAGTGTACGGAGCAGCTAAGATAAGAACATATGCATGACAATATAACAGATATGTGCATGACTTGAAATTTGTAGAGCAGCGAATGCAAACCAACATATCTAATGACATTGTATGTACTAGCACGAAGAACAAGCGTGCCTAGTGACTTGCATGTACTAGCACGATTACAAAAATGCAGTTCACTCTGACAGGCTTGAACCTTCTATACCACTGACAAAACAAAAATGGGTTGGAGATTTGGTTACCTTGGTCAGAGAGGCGTCTAAGCATCATCGGTACCGTGCGAGTGACGTCCAGGTCACCGAGGGTGTTGCGGTTGCGGTGGCTGTTGGTGTCGAGGAAGAAGATCTTGGGCGGTCGATGCCGATGCAGTCAACAGTGACGACCGTGCAGTTGGTCTAGAGAAGTGGACATGGAACTTGTTGAACTAGATCCCATCTGGTGGACAATGGTGAAGCTGCTCCAGTACGGTTGGGTAGCTTTTGGTGGCAGGGAAGCAGAGCATGGGCGGTCGACGACACCATAGGCTCGGTCAGCAAGACCACAACTCTAGTGGAGTGGCAGAGAGACCCGGTGAACTAGATCTGATGGGGTGAGCATCGATGAAGCGGCTCCGGCAACCGTGGAATTGCCGCTGGGCGGTGCACGCGGTGGTCGTGGAGGTGAGGGCGTGGGAGAGAAACCTGGGATTTTGGGAGGGCCAGCTGGAAAAACTTTGTGAATCGAGACTATGGAGGTGAACGAAAAATAATTACGATCGTGCCCCCAAGCTACCGACTTTAGCGTGCCCATAGGGCGTCTGAAAAATGGGTAGAATAGGAATTTTAAAGTCAAAAGTTTTTGAAACAGAGGAGCACGAAATGCTTAAAAGTTGCTGTGTTATTTTGTTGCTCGATAGATATTTTGAATTTGGCTACTGGTCAAATAATAATAATAGAAATGTGGTACTCCCCGGTGGGAGATTTCGGCTCAAAGTTTTTGAAACAGTAGGCCAGGAAATGCTTTAAAGTCGGTGTTTGATTTTGCTGCTTGACAGAGATTTTGAATTTGGCTACCGGACAAATAACAAATAATAGTAAAGTGGTACTCCCCGGTAGGAAATTTGGCCTCAATTTTTTTGAAACAGTGGGGCGGGAAATTCTTCAAAGTCAGTTTTTTGATTTTGCCGCTCGACAGAGATTTTGAATTTGGCTACCGGCCAAATAATAATTAATAGTAAAGTGGTACTCCCCGGTGGGAGATTTGGCCTCAAAGTTTTTGAAACAGTGGGGCGGGAAATGCTTCAAAGTCGGTTTTTGATTTTGCCACTCGACAGAGGTTTTGAATTTGACTACCGGCCAAATAATAATTAATAGAAACGTGGTACTCCCCTGTGGGAGATTTGGCCTGAATGTTTTTGAAACAGTGGGATGAGAAATGCTTCAAAGTCGATTTTTGACTTTGCCGCTCGACAAAGATTTTGAATTTGACTACCGGCCAAATAATAATTAATAGAAAAGTGGTACTCCCCGGTGGGAGATTTGGCCTCAAAGTTTTTGAAACGGTGGGGCGGGAAATGCTTCAAAGTTAGTGTTTGATTTTGCCGCTCACCAGAGATTTTGAATTTAGCTACCAACAAAATAATAATAATAGAAAAATGGTACTCCCCGGTGGGAGGTTTTCCCTCAAAGTTTTTGAAACGGTGGGGCGGGAAACGCTTCAAAATCAGTTTTTGACTTTGCCGCTCGACAGAGATTTTGAATTTGACTACCGGCCAAATAATAATTAATAGAAAAGTGGTTCTCCCCGGTGGGAGATTTGGCCTCAAAGTTTTTGAAACGGTGGGGCGGGAAATGCTTCAAAGTCAGTGTTTGATTTTGTCGCTTGACAGAGATTTTGAATTTAGCTACCGGCCAAATAATAATAATATAAAAATGGTACTCCCCGGTGGGAGATTTGCCCTCAAAGTTATTGAAACGATGGCGCGGGAAATGCTTCAAAGTCGGTTTTGACTTTGCCGCTCCACAGAGATTTTGAATTTGACTACCGGCCAAATATTAATTAATAGAAAAGTGGTTCTCCCTGGTGGGAGATTTAGCCTCAAAGTTTTTGAAATGGTGGGGCGGGAAATGCTTCAAAGTCAGTGTTTGATTTTGCCACTCGACAGAGATTTTGAATTTGGCTATCGGCCAAATAATAATAACAGAAAAATGGTACTCCCCTGTGGGAGATTTTGCCACAAAGTTTTTGAAACGGTGGGGCGGGAAATGCTTCAAGGTCAGTGTGTGATTTTGCCGCTCGATTGATATTTTGAATTTGGCTACCGACCAATTAATAATTAATAGAGAAGTGGTTCTCCCCGGTGGGAGATTTGGCCTCAAAGTTTTTGAAACGGTGGGGCAGGAAATGCTTCAAAGTTAGTGTTTGATTTTGCCGCTCGATAGAGATTTTGAATTTGGCTACCAGCCAAATAATAATAACAGAAAAATGGTACTCCCTAGTGGGAGATTTTGCCACAAAGTTTTTGAAACGGTAGGGCAGGAAATGCTTCAAGGTCAGTGTGTGATTTTGCTACTCGATTGAGATTTTGAATTTGGCTACCGGCCAAATAATAATAGAAAAAACCTAGTAGACCATACGCTATATGTCTAGGAATTCAAGTCCTAGAGTCACATCAACTAATCATCCATGAGCATAATTTGGATATTTTGAATTTGGCTAGCGTCCAGGCAATATTTGGATAAAAGGTGTACTCCCTATTCAGGAATTGAAGGCCGAGAGTGACATTAACTTATCATCCATAATGAAAATTGGATTACTCTGATTCAAACAGGGTTGGCTACAGGTTTTGCCGCTTGACTGAGATTTTTTAATTTCGTTAATGGTACTCCCTCGATATGAATTTAAGGCTAATTCACATCAACTGATCATCAAAATACTGATCATATTAGCAAAGAAACTGGATACATAACCTCTGATTCAAATGGGGTAGGCGGTAGGATTTGTCGGTGGACTAAGATTTTGAATTTGGCGGTTGTCCAAAGAAGAAAAAACCTTTGTGAGGTTCATGAATCCAAGGCTGAGAGAGTGAGGTTGGGGCACAGGATTTTTGTGCATCGAGCATACGGTAAACATATAAAAGCATGATGCGAAACAAATACTCCCTTCATTTTTGTTACATGGCCCCAAACACAACCCGGGCTCTATAGCAGGAATCATTTCACAGGACCATTGTACTCATCTATCATTGTTAGGGTTCATCTTCAATTTAGACAAGTCTCTTCATCTATGGGCTCTCGAGAATTCTGCTGATCTCGTAACATCTTCAACTCCACATCACATGCTAATGCTTTCTGTCTCATATCATCGATTGCTCGTCTATGCACTTCCTTTTCTCAGCCCGTAGTGCTACAATTTCATCCTGACTAGACAAATACGGCGACTTGGACTTGGACTTGCACTGCCACAACCTAGCATTACGCAGGAACGTGCTTTTACGATGACCTTCACCTTTTAGTACCATTTTAAATGTTTCCAAACATTCTTCTTGGGTTTGTTCCAGACCATCTTTCCTAGGTTTTGCCATCTCCTCATTCAATTTAATCTGTAAGGTTATCATTTGGTAGACATGGGTGAGAGAAGTAAAGCTAATACAGAGAACCATGCAGACAACACATTTAACCTATCTATGAACAAATCTTACAAGTTGGCATGGCTGATTACGCATCTTATATATTGTAGTAAAAGTATAGCTATCTGATCATACTGATAAGAATTTTATCACTAGCACGCAATAACAGGACTATGCCAACATGGCATCTATCTATTTCTCCATCGCCGGGTGCTTGATATACACAAGACAACTCTTTGTATAGCTGAAAACTGAAACTCACACTAGTTGGAAATCATCTAGTACTTAAATTAAAAAGAAAACTGGGTAGAAGTTCAGGCAATGTTGCACATTTAACTATACATATAAATCACTGAGGGTGTGTCATCACAAAATATCAATCGAACAGAAGACTTACAATAACACTCTCAGCGGAGGGATTGAGCCCTTCTTTTTTGCTCGTCTGGCATGCCTGGAATTTTTGCTACAGACTTACCACACCTTTCTACAAGTGGGCGGAACACATTATCAAAATATAAGAAGCACAAAGTCTGTAGAAGATTAAAAACTAATTATTCTTACTATTGCCATCAGGCGGCCAACCAATGCATGAGATCCAGTTCAGTTTGTTAAGCATTGTGTAACACGGTTTCTCTTGTTTTTTCAGCGTTCATCTGCAAAAGGAGACTAGTGATACATATGTGCAAATAGGAATTTTGAATGTGATATGGTATCAGTCTTAACAAACCATACCGTAATCCTTGGATCAAACCAGTGGTCGAGAAGATCTATCCATTGTTGGTCAGTCATAGTGTGTTCCATAGGAGTCGTTCTTTGAATATCCTTGCTTGCCTTACCATCAAAGTATTTACGCTTTAGCCTATGGCGCTGCTGGCGCAAAGAACAGGAGAACATGTCCATGAGAACATACTCTACATCCTCATTATCCCGATCAAAGTTGAATTTTGTCTGTCGGCAAGAATGGAACATTTTATGTGTTATATGACTTAGAATAGAACCAAGAGCAAGCTTGAATGCATGGGATAGAGCACCATGACTTACATGTAACTTCTGCAGTAATGAATTGTAATGGTCAGGGGTCTGTTGGTGGAGCTTGAATGATGCGAAGATGGGAATATCATTCCTGACAAAAACACCTATTTTGGATGCTAGAAAAGCAGATTCTTCTGGATCTTCTGGCCTTCGCTTGCTAGGAACAATAGAATTGATGCAATATCTAGATTGCGTTCCAGAAATTTTAGCTTCAAGCTTTTTTCCTACCGTTGGCCCCCTTTTCTTAAATCTTTGTGTAGCTGCCAATTCAACCATTACATCAAGCTTGTACGGTATATATAAGGAAGCATACATCGATAATCCTTGGAACACATACCTTGTTTGGTGACGGGCTGATCAACAGGTTGGTGATCATCGCTAGCTTGTTGGTATTGTGCCAGCAGTGTTAGGCAAGTAGAGGTCAAAACTGGTTCAGCTGTCAATTATTGTTGGGTATCTTGATTGGAAATTGGTGATTGTGGAATGCGTGGGATGGTATTTGCTACGTCTACTACTGTTGGAACCTGTGGTGTGCCACCAAGACGACACTTTTTAGCCGTATGTGAGTTTCCTGATTTTCGTTTATTGTATTTCACGACATGTGTTTGTGTTCCACCGGTAGCATTAGCAGGACGGCTTGTCGACGCTTCACGTTTGGTACCTGAACGTGTCTTACATGAACCAGCTGATTCCTGACACACATAAACAATACTTCAATCTGTTATAGTTCTATCTGTAATGAGATACACATGGAACAGAAGAATAGTAAGGCAAAATGTGCTCTATATATATGATGCATGAACTAGGCAGAGGGCATTGCAAAATATTTGGTGGGATTGAAATACAAAACATGGAAAATGCAACAGATATCACAATTAAAAAATAGAGCAAGCACCTTGGGGGTTGGACAAGCTGGCAGACTAGCAGGGAGGTCCTCGATGGGTCCAACTTCCTGAGTCAGGTCTCCCTCAAAATATTTTTCATCAACAGAAACTAATGCTGAATCAGACACTTGCCGATCATAGTTTTTCTCCCTGCTAGTACCTGGAAGGGTCTTAGGTGAACCAGCTGATTCCTGACACACATAAGCGATACATTAATCTATCAAAGTCCTATGTAAAATGAGACGCGGATAGAACAGAAGAACAGTAAGGCAAGATATGCTGAACATATATGATGCATGAACTAAGCAGATGGCATTGCACAACGTTTGGTGGGAATTGAGGTATGAAACATAGAAGATGAAACAAATATCGCAATGACAAGACAGAGCAAGCACCTTGGGCAGTGGACAAGCAGGCGGATTAGGGAGGGGGTTCTCGACCGGTCCATCTTCCTGAGTCAGGTCCCCCTTGGGGTTTTGTTGATCTTAAGGATAAAATTCTACATCAGAATCCTGGACTTCATGATTGGTGGTGGTAGCTATGAAAGATCTAACTCTCTGTGGGTCGAGCGACCTTGCATATCTGGAGTTCTTTAATAATCTATCTTCCCTAATCTTCTGTTCTTCCTCATCAGTCGGCCGCAAATCACCTTACATGCATCAGGAAAAAATATATCTTATGAGATTTAAGAGCGAGGTGTGTGTAGAAGAGCAAGTTAGTACAGTGCTAGCAAGCAGTTGAAAGCTCTGAAGGAACAATGACATACATATTCTTATACGATGCCTCGACAAGAAATGTCGGAGTACAAGATAAAAAACTCAGTGCGAGAATGCAGTGAAACAAGCGATGAACTACTTTTAGACATCAAATGCGTAAAGAGCATATGAAGTGTATGGCAGCAACCTTTGTGACCGCGATTACGCGATTTCCTTCCCGTGCCTTTGTCGGACTTATGGTGAGCTACGACCTCGACGTTTGCCCTTGAGCGGATTTGCCTCCCCATATCTCCGGCGTCATGGACAAGGTCTAGGAAGCAGATCCAGTGCCGTGGAGTCGGAGAATTGGATCCAATGAAGCTACGACGGTGTTCCTGGGCCGGCTCCAGCACCGTGGACCTCATGTACAGAGGAGCTGATCTGGTGCGGGCCGGCGTCGGGAGCTGGTAAAACGTCTTCGGTCGCTATGGTGGCATGCCGGTGGAGAGGTTGTGAAGGGGAGATGGGACGGAAGGAGCACAACCGTGGTCGTGCAAGGTGGTCTTGAGGGATTCGGCCCGAAGGGCGCGAGTGGTACTAGTATGTTTGAAACTTTGAATTGTGTGGCGTGTGGGAATTTACAAGAGAAACCATTTTGAGGAATGGCCTTTGGCGCGTTGTTTCTAGACCGAAGGGCGAGATGAAAATTTAGTACTGTTTGAATTTTGGACGTAGGAGCCCATTGCGGCGGGTGTTTCTGGCGCACTGCTTGGTGGAAGAGGTGATTTCGGCTTGTGGTTTGTCGCTCAGTTGATTTTTTTGTACTCAATCTACTACTACAGTCTAAAAGTTTGACTTTAGGGCCACACAAGTATATAGTGCATGAATTTATTCACGATAATAGGCACGAACTACCTTTCATGGTAATGTGTTAATTTTCAGCAAAACGTTTGTCTACAGATCTAAACGAAAGTGCAAAATAAGGTTTCAAGTTTATCACGGGAAAATGTTGTTTTTCCATTTTCTGAATGGCTAGAATGAGACCGGGATACATTGTCTAGATGAAGCAATTAGGTACAGTACAGTTTCATACAGCGTGCCAAAGAAAATATTAGGCTGACAACACAAGGAAAGTCATCCTCATTATTCGAAATAACAATCTATTCGCATGGTGGCTCTTTCATCACCCTTCGAAAATCCTCTGCCTGCAAAGATGCGTGGAGAATTTCTGCTCGTGCTTTCACCTATTCCAAAACTGTCACGTTGATCTCATTGACATCTGCATCAGCCGAATTGGGAACATGATTTTCAGCGACTAACTTCTGAAGATCAGCGGCAGCATCAAGGCCATCTTCAATAGTAGAAATCCATCCTTGGTTCAATTCTCTGATCCGCCGAGTGGCTGTGTCCAAATCCTTTTGGAGAAGCCTAATCTTAGCTTCGGCCATTCACCATACTTCGGTCTGGTTCGTAGAAATGGTTGTATCACTGGTACACTAAATATCTGTGCTGCGAACCTCCTTGGTAGTGACATGATCATGCACTTGCTTCTACAAATTGCAATGTAGCAAATCAATCAGTAAATAAGACGCAAGATGCAACAAATAGCCATGTTTAGGATACTCGACCAGGCCACGTTTCTGTACTAGTTTTGTTGTGCCGAGCGGGGCTAGATCCGCATGTCCAAAACTCTTCAGGATTCGTTGGCAAGACATAGCATGTTTCGGCAGTACATCATCTTCCATGCCTTACAAAAAATATATACTAGTATGACAAGACAGGGCAAGCAAAGGCTGAACTACTCTCAAAAATAAAATGCATAACGACAGTGCGCATATATGCAAAATGGAGGCAAACCATTGTCTGGGGAGGATTGTTGGGGGTTATAATTGGGTTGGCGAGGCTTCGTACTAGTGCGAGATAACCAATTTGGCTTGATGACTAGCAGTTGCCTTCTTTTCTCTTTGAACCGACCCCGCAGTACTGCAACTAGCATGCATTAGAAATAATTGGTAATGAGAAGGCACATCAAGGAAGCGATGAACTACATTCGGAAGTAGTAGTAAAGTGCAAGGAAAGCGGGAATAGGAAGTGCGCAACAACCTTCATCTCGGTTGTATGGAGTTCTAACCATCGCCCTGGTGAGGGGTCTACGTGGCGTACACATCTCTTGGTTGGGGTGGTGGGGAAGCTGACACTGTGAGTGGGGGAAGCAGATGCGACGAAGCAACAATAGTAGCGTGGATGACGGCGTCGCTGAGTAGACTCCGACGACCTGGAAGTCAGCTAAGGAGGGATGGGATAGAGGATGATGTGAGTATGGATTGTGGAGTCGGTGGGCGAGCGAGAGGCCCCGTGGAGGTAGCTAGCGTTTGTCGAGAACTAAGAAGTGAAGGAGGGGTTAAATTTTGGGAAAGGTAGAAGGGAGGGTCCCACCAATAATCCTCTAAAATTTTGAACTAAAAGATCCCGCCAATATCACACGAAAATTTAGTGCTGAATCGCGCTTGGCTCACCTCCTGAGTAGTATTAAAAGGAAGGCTCAAAAAGCAGCACGCATCGAATGCGATGGGACGGTGGCATGCGCAGCTTGTGAACAAAGGTCAGAGTCTAGTACGGTGGCGGATAGATGAAAAATAAAATTGGGGTGGTGCTGGCTGCCAGACGTGGCCCTCATAAAAATTAAATAAATATTTCAAATTCATGTAAATACATCAAATAATTGATCCAACGGTCATCATTCAAAGTTATTTGTATGAATGGGGCCCATATACTGTAGTGAGCGAAACGGCCGAGTGAACTTGGGTTTCTTAGCTAAACGGTGCGCATATGCATATGCCAACTCATTTGAACTAATTTAGGAAGACATCACTGTAATTTAAGTGGTTTAATTTATCTACAAACCATAAAAACTCATAGAACCTAGGAATCACAAGGAAAACATGCATGCTCCGCAATGTCTAGAAATATGGCGCGCTTGTCGCATTTCGAGCCAAATTCTTCTGATTTTCTTTACTAGTACGAAACATCCCCGTAATCACTTGGAAAAGTGAAAAATGTTTTTTCATAATTGTTCGAAACTCCCACGGTCAACATTGTGTACTACGCCAAGACGCACCCATCTACCCGATGTGAGAATCGTATCATAAGGTGTAGCTAGGGTATCGATATATATGGCCATGACCTTATTGGTCCTTCGGACTGAAACACAAGAATGTTCATACATTGTAGGCTACTAGTAAATTGCACGTGCCATGCACGTGAGACTCAGATAATAGACATATGACATATCATCATTATATAAAATTATAATAGGTAAAGCACAAAAAATTATAAATGTGATCAACATATATAAAGTATGGGTGTATATTTGGTCCTTGTAATTTGTATCATCATGTAGAAGTCAAAGATTATTAGCTACCTAACACTTGAAATTTTTGGTGACATGGTCTAGAGAAACGAGGGAGAGGATTCTAGGAGTATGATGGATAAGTGTCTTTTGAGGTTTGTGCATAGCATTCATTCTGCTGAAGACTATCTATAGAATCTTCTAAATGCTCGAATGGAAAAGAATATCCAAAGGTTGGAAATATTGGGATTCACGAGTATTGATCCAACGATCATCATTCGAAGTTATTCGTATCTTACCACTATTAGTAAATTGCACATGTCCTGCACGTGAGACTCAGATAATAGACACCCGGCATATCATCACTATATAAAATTATCTCTACTATTATAATTGAGCAGTTTTGAATTGGATCCATTGCACCAATCCTGACCGTTGGACTGTTAGATCTAATGGTTCAGAGCAGCTAGATTCGTGTTAAATAGTACCTAGAGCAAACTGCACCATGTTCTAGAACCATCGTTTCACCACTCCCAAAATTTCATGGCACAGTAGGTTGTATTCTCAATATGTGTAGATAGTTATTATGAATAGACTTAATTTATGCATTTTGGGGGTGGTGACATGATGTTTCTAAAACATGGTGGAGTTTGCTCTAGGTCTGTACTATATATTCAACATGAAACCAGTTACTCTAAACCATTGGATCTAACAGCCCAACAGTCAGGATTGGTTCTATGGATTCAATTCAAAACTGCTCCACTACATTAGTAGAGAGTATACAACCTACTGTGCTATGAAATTTTGGGGGTGGTGGCATGATTCTATTGATAGAATTCAACATAATGAATGCTATACATAAACCTCAAAACAAACTTCTCCATCATACTTGAATCTTCTCCCTCGTAGCTAATAATCGTTGACTTCTACATGATCTTATCTTATCTTACCACTATATAGTGTATGAATAACTTTGAATGTTGACCGTTGTATCAAGATTCACGAATCCCAACATTTCTATCTATTGGATCTTCTTTTCCATTCTAGCATCTAGATGATTCTATTGATAGTCTTCGGCATAATGAATGCTATGCACAAACCTCAAAACACACTTCTCCATCATACTAGAATCTTCTCCTTGTTTCTCTAGACCATGTTATCAAAAATTTCATGTGTTAGGTAGCTAATAATCTTTGACTTCTACATGACATACAAAGTACAAGGACCAAATATACACCCATACTTTATAGATGTTGATCAAATTTATAATTTATTGTGCTTTACCAATTATAATTTTATATAGTGATGATATGTCATACATCTACTATTTGAGTCTCATGTGCAAGGCACGTACAACTTACTAGTATAATAGGTAAAGTAGAAAAAATATAAATTTGATCAATATGGGTGTATATTTGGTTCTTGTACTTTGTATATCATGTAGAAGTCAATGATTATTAGCTATCCAGTCTAGAGAAACGAGGGAGAGGATTCTAGAATGATGGAGAAGTGTGTTTTTAGCTTTGTGCATAGAATTCATTATGATGAAGACTACCAATAGAATCTTCTAGATGCTAGAATAGAAAAGAAGATCCAACGGCTGGAAATGTTGGGATTCGCGAGTCTCTTGATCCTAAGGGCAATATTCAAAGTTATTCGTACACTATATAGTGGTAAGATAAGATAAGCTAAAAGACTAGTAAGTTGCACGTGCCCTACACGTGAGACTGAGATAATAGACGTCTGACATATCACCACCATATAATATTATAATAGGTAAAGCAGAAAGATATATAAATTTGATCAACATCTATAAAGTATGGATGTATATTTCATTCTTGTACTTTGTATATCATGTAGAGGTCAACGATTATTAGCTATCTAAAGCTTTTAATTTTTGGTAACATGGTCTAGAGAAACGGGGGAGAATATTTTAGAATGATAAGTGTTATTTGAGTTTTATGCATTGCATTCATTGTGATGTAGGCTATCAATAGAATCTTCTAGATGCTTGAATGGAAAAGAAGATCCAACGGCTGGAAATAATGAGATTCATGAGTCTTGATCCAACGGTCAATATTGAAAGTTGTTCGTAACTATATAATGGTAAGATCATGTAGAAGTTAACGATTATTAGCTATTTAAAACATGATTTTTTGGTAACATGGTCTAGAGAAACAAGGGAGAAGATTCTAGAATGATAAGGAAAGTGTGTTTTGAGTTTTGTGCATACCATTCATTGTGATGAAGACTATCAATAGAATCTTCTAGACCGTTAAAAAATAGAGTCTTCTAGATGCTAGAATGGAAAAGAAGATCCAACGGCTGGAAATGTTGGGATTCGTGAGCCTTGATCCAACGGTCAATATTCAAAGTTATTTGTACACTATATAGTGTTAAGATTATAATAGGTAAAGCACAAAAAATATAAATTTGATCAACATCTATAAAATATGGGTGTATATATATATTTGGTTCTTATACTTTGTATATCATGTAGAAGTACGTCAACGATTATTAGCTATCTAAAACTTTAAAATTTTGGTAACATGGTCTAGAGAAACGAGGGAGAAGATTCTAGAATGATGGAGAAGTGAGTTTTGTGCATAGCATTCATTGTAATGAAGACTATCAATAGAATCTTCAAGATGCTAGAATGGAAAAGAAGATCCAACGGCTGGAAATGTTGGGATTCGTGAGTCTTGATCCAACAGTCAATATTCAAAGTTCTTTGTACACTATATAGTGGTAAGGTCATGTAAAAGTCAACGATTATTAGCTACTAGTAAGTTACACGTGCCTTGCACATGAGACTCGGATAGTAGACGTATGACATATCATCACTATAGACAATTATAATTGGTAAAGAACAAAAAATATAAATTTGATCAACATCTATAAAGTATGCGTGTATATATTTGGTCCTTGTACTTTGTATCATCATGTAGAAGTCAAAGATTATTAGCTACCTATAACATGGAATTTTTGGTGACATGGTCTAGAGAAACGAGGGAGAGGATTATAGTATGATGGAGAAGTGTGTTTTGAGGTTGTGCATAGCATTCATTATGCCGAAGACTATCAATAGAATCTTTTAGATGATAGAATGGAAAAGAAGACCCAACAGCTCGAAAAGCTGGGATTCACGAGTCTTGATCCAACAGTCAACATTCAAAGTTATTCGTACACTATATAGTGGTTTGTAATGAAGACTATCAATAGAATCTTCAAGATGCTAGAATGGAAAAGAAGATCCAACAGCCGGAAATGTTGGGTTGTGAGTCTTGATCTAGTGGTCAATATTCAAAGTTGTTTGTACACTATATAGTGGTAAGATCATGTAGAAGTCAATGATTATTAGCTACTAGTAAGTTGCACGTGAGACTCGGATAGTAGACGTATGACATATCATCATCACTATATACAATTATAATTGGTAAAGCACAAAAAAATTGATCAACATCTATAAAGTATGGGTGTATATTTGGTCCTTGTACTTTGTATCATCATGTAGAAGTAAAAGATTATTTAGCTACCTAACACATGAAATTTTTGATAACATGGTCTAGAGAAACAAGGGAGAAACTTCTAGTATGATGGAGAAGTGTGTTTTGAGGTTTGTGCATAACACATTATGTCGAAGACTATCAATAGATTCTTCTAGAAGATAAAATGGAAAAGAAGATCCAATGGCTAGAAACGCTGGGATTCACGAGTCTTGATCCAACGGTCAAAATTCAAAGTTATTCGTACACTATATAGTGGTAAGATAAGATAAGATAAGATCATGTAGAAGTTAATGATTATTAGCTACTCCGTACTAGGGAGAAGATTCTAGTATGATGGAGAAGTGTGTTTTGAGGTTTGTGCATAGCATTCATTATATTGAAGACTATGTATATAATTTTCTAGATGCTAGAATGGAAAAGAAGATCCAACGGTTGGAACTATTAGGATTCGCAAGTCTTGATCCAACGGTCAGCATTCAAATTTATTCATACATTATATAGTGGTTATATCTCTACTACTATAATGGAGCAGTTTTGAATTGGATCCATAGCACCAATCCCGACCATTGGGCTATTAGATCCAATGGTTCAGAGAAGCTAGATTCATTTTGAATATCACCTAGAGCAAACTCCACCATGCATGTTGTAGAACCATCATGTCATCACCCCAAAATTTCATAGCAAAGTAAGTTGTATTCTCTCTACTATTATAATGGAGCAGTTTTGAATTGGATCCATAGCACCAATCCTGACCGTTGGGCTCTTAGATCCAATGGTTCAGAGCAGCTAGATTCATGTTGAATAGTACGTACCTAGAGCAAACTCCACCATGTTCTAGAACCATCATGTCACCACCCCCAAAATTTCATAGCACATTAGGCTGTATTCTCAATATGTGTAGATATAATTATTATTAATAGACTTAATGTATATGCATTTTTTCTCTAACAAGACTATTGGTTAATAACAACTCAATTTTTGTTAAATCACATTTCATACATTAGAGAAAAAATGCATAAATTAAGTCTATTAATAATAATAATATACACATATTTAGAATACATATGAAATTTTCTAGAACATGGTGGAGTTTGCTCTAGGTACTATTCAACACGAATCCAGATGCTTTGAACCATTGGATCTAACAGCCCAACGGTCAGGATTGATGTTATGGATCCAATTCAAAACTGCTCCATTATAGTAGTGGAGATCTAAAACATGAAAATTTTGGTAACATGGTCTAGAGAAATGAGGGAGAAGATTCTAAAATGATGGAGAAGTGTGTTTTGAGTTTTGTGTGTAGCATTCATTTTGATGAAGACTATCAATAGAATCTTCTAGACTGTTCAAACAAATAAAATCTTCTAGATGCTAGAATGGAAAAGACGATCCAACGGCTGGAAATGTTGGGATTCACGAGTCTTGATCCAATGGTCAACATTCAAAGTTATTCGTACACTACATAGTGGTAAGATAAGATTATAATAGGTAAAGCAAAAAAATATAAATTTGATCAACATCTATAAAGTATGGGTGTATATGTTTGGTTCTTGTACTTTGTATATCATGTAGAAGTCAGTGATTATTAGCTATCTAAAACTTTAAAATTTTGGTAACATGGTATACAGAAACGAGGAAGAAGATTCTAGAATGATGGAGAAGTGTGTTTTGAGGTTTATTAAACTATAGAAGTGATTATTAATCCAGTAGATGGCTTGAATTTCGGGGGGGGGGGGGCGATTGCTAGAAGTAGATCGGTGTGCCGTACTAAGGCACACGTGCACAGCGCCATGCTATGGACGAGGAAGAGACAAGCTGGACTGTGCACCCGCGGCTGCAGAGAAGAGATCGATGGAGGATGGATGGTGAGAGCCAGCAAAGGAGAGAGAAAACACAAGTTGTTTTGTGTGCATATTACTACTAGTAGGTCCATATTTTTACTACTACTAGTGGAGTGTACCTCGTGTCAGCAGCCCATCATAGCTTTGCTCTGACATCGCACCGCCTTCCGACTCCTCCTCCCGCTGCTCTCGCGCTGCCTCCTCTTTTTTATGGAAGGAGCCACCTCCCTTTTTGAGTAGTACTAGTACGGAAGTGGAGTACTTTGCTTTACAGAAAAAATATTTCCATCGCTTCGAAAATTGGAGTTGTTACTTTTCCTAGTATTTGGAAACTCCCATTGGCAAAGGTGTTTACCAACGCCAAGATGCGCACATCTACTTTCTTGTAGTACTACTAAAAAATTCCCATAAACATGGATATGTCCGTGACCTTGCTTGGTCGCTCGTCATGAAACCTGTTCATACTTATACATGGTAGGCCATTTTTGTGACGCGGTTTTTTTCAAAAGTTGTGAAAAACTCATGTTTATTATTTTTCATGGCAGGTAATACAAGCAAAAGGACGCCATGCAATGAGTCTCCCTGTTTTTTTGGCCTATTTCTCTCTCTTTTTTCAAAGCAGGGTCAACTTTGCCATCATGCAAAGTCTAGAAAGAAGTTGAATCTTTGAAAACTCTTGGTCATGTTCTCCATATATTGGCTGTCTAGTGTGCAACTTCAAAAGATTTTTGTGGAATTTAAAGAGCAATTGGTAGCTCACATGTGGTTCGAAATAATTTGACATAATTTCTACAGACTCCCTTCGATCCATATTAATGTTCATAGATTCATCTAGATTCAAATGTATCTAGTCATGATTCTGTGCTAGATACATATACCCGAATCTAGACAAATCTGAGAACATTAATTTGAATTGGAGACAAATCAGATAATAGACGTCTGACATATCATCACTATATAAAATTATAATAGGTAAATCAGGAAAATATAAATTTGATCAACATATATAAAGTATGGGTGTATATTTGGTTCTTCTACTTTGTATTGTCATGTGTAGAAGTCAAAGATTATTAGCTACCTAATACTTGAAATTTTTGGTAGTAACATTTGTCTAGAGAAACGAGTGATAAGATTCTAGTATGATGGAGAAGTGTGTTTTGTGCATAGCATTAATTATGCTGAAGACTATTAATAGAATCTTCTAGATGCTAGAATGGAAAAGAAGATCCAATGGCTGGAAATATCGTTCGGATTCACGAATCTTGATCCAAGGGTCAATATTCAAAGTTATTTGTATTTTTACACTATATAGTACTTGGTAAGATAATATTGTATGAATGACTTTGAATGCTGACCGTTGGATCTCAATACTCGCGAATCCCAATATTTCCAACCGTTGGATCTTCTTTTCCATTATAGCATCTAGAAGATTGTATAGATAGTCTTCAGCATAATGAATGCTATGCATAAACCTCAAAACACACTTCTCCATCATACTAGAATCTTCTCCCTCGTTTCTCTAGACCAT
This sequence comes from Avena insularis, assembly GCA_023614405.1. NCBI lineage: Eukaryota > Viridiplantae > Streptophyta > Magnoliopsida > Poales > Poaceae > Avena > Avena insularis. The sequence continues at coordinate 208,590,358 of CM042694.1, forward strand.
ATTACCAAAAAAATCAAGTGTTTTAGGTAGCTAATAATCTTTGACTTCTACATGATGATACAAAGTACAAGAACCAAATATACACCCATAATTTATGTATGTTGATCAAATTTATAATTTTTTGTGCTTTACCTATTATAATTTTATATAATAATGATATGTAATACGTCTATTATCTGAGTCTCACGTGCAGGGAACTCCTCTCGCTGCTCTCGCCCTACCTACCTTTTGGAGTAGCAGTACAGAATGAAGTGGAGTACTTTGCTAAAAAATATTTCCATCGCTTAGTAGAGTTATTACTTTTCCTAGTATTTGGAAACTCGCATTGGAAAAGTTGTTTACCAATGTCAAGATACACACATCAACTTTCTTGTAGTACTACAAAATTACCATAAACTATATGATGTGGATATGTCCATGACCTTGCTTGGTCGCTCGTCCCGAAACCTGTTCATACTTATACATGGTAGGCCATTTTTGTGAAGCGGGTTTCTCCAAAAGTTGTGAAAACTCATGTTTATTATTTTCATGGCAGGCAATACGAGAAAAAGGACGCCAGGCATGAGTCCCCTTGTTTTTGTTGCCTATTTCTCTCTATTTTTCCAAAGCAAGGTCAACTTTGCCGGCATGTAAAGTCTAGAAAGAAGTTGAATCTTTGAAAACTCCCGGTCGTGTTCTTGATATATTGGCTGTCTGGTGGGAAACTTCAAAAGATTTTTGTGAAATTTAAAGAGCAATTGGCAGCTCACATGTGGTTCGATATAATTTGACCTAATTTCGGCAAACTCCCTCCGATCCATATTAATGTTCATAGATTCATCTAGATTCAAATATGTCTCGTCATGTTTCTGTGCTAGATACATATATCCGAATCTAGAAAAATCTGAGAATATTAATTTGAATCGGATATAGTAGTGTAATTTAATTGGGTTAATTTATCTACGAACCTTGAAAACTCAAAGAACCTAGGAATCACAAGTAGAACATGGATGGTTAGCTATGTCCGGAAACATGGCGCGCTTCTCGCATTCTGTTCCACATTCTTCTGATTTTCTTTACTGCTAGTACAAAACATCCCCATAATTAGTTGGAAAAGTGAAAAATGTTTTTTCCTAATTGTTTGAAACTTCCACGGGCAACATTGTTTACTAGGCCATGTCGCACCCATCTACCCGATGTCAAAACCCTATGTAAAAGTGTAGCTAGGGTATACCTCGATATAGAAGGCCATGACCTTATTGGTTGTTCGTGCTGAAAACCAAGAATAATGTTACATCATGGTGGGCTATAATATGAATCCGTTTTCCCTAAGGTTGTCGAATCTCATGTTTATCAGTTTTCTTGGAAATTAATAATACTACTAGCAAAAGTACCCCAATCGTAATGAAGTCTCATGTTTTTGTTTTACGCTTTATTTTGTTTGAATGTTTTCCATACGCGGTCAAATTTGTCGATATGCAAATACTAATCAGTAATGACATTTCTCAAAACTATTGTTGGCCCATGATATATTGGCTACCTGGGTACCTTCAAAAGAATTTTTGATATTTTCAAGAGTAATAGTCTATCGCGCTCACATGTATTTAAGTTTGACCTAATTTCATTTAATCGACTTAGAGTCATGCATTTAAGTGCACGTGGAGCTTTAGCTTGGAAGTTTGAAAAATACTTAAACTTGGGAACTATAAGAAAGAATTGTCCACTTTGTACGAAAATTTGGTGGGGCTATTCTTTCTTATTTTTCTACCACTAAAAGTACTTGAAAAACTCACACTTCTAGTATTTCCTACTATATCATGTAGTATGTATGAACTTTCTTGGGTTTTAAGCCAAATGACCAAGGTCATGGACATACTCTGTCTTCATCAAGATAATGACCGTGTGCCCATATTTTGGTATAACTAGGTCGGTGCATGTTAGCATGCATGGTAAAGAAGTAAAAGTATTTTTTAGAAGGAAGTGCTATCAATATGGCTTAGAGTTCATAGCATGTGCCATTTATTTACTATAGTACATAAAGTTGTTGGATAAATTACATGTTATATTTTTCAAGCTTAATTTTCTAGCTAATTTCACCCACTCAGACGACTTTTCATCAATTTGTCGAATTAGGTCTAATTAATATTCTACAAGTGCGTGAGAGCTAGTTCAATAGTATAACCGAGTGTTAGGTATAACAAAGTGACACGTCATCTATTGCCGGCTTTATACTAGCATTAACAATACCTAACATTTGAACTATAGAACAACTAGCATTACATGCAGCAACCTCATCAAAAAGCAAGAAGATTAAACAGGAATAAAATGAAAAACATTTCTATGCCCACTTGAAAAATCCTAAAACTTGGGAGTTGTAAGAAAGCATGGTACACTTAGTCTGAAAATTGGGGCAGTGGCATTCTTTATTTATTTTTTGGAACCTGGGTACCGTAGGTCCTGAAGGAGCGAGACACTCCAATTAGCGCACTAGGGTTTGTAGTCGTCGCAATGTGGTCTAAGGACCTTTTTGTAATTATTATTATTACTTTTGTGACCTTTTGTATTGGTGTACTAGATGATTACTATTAATCCAGTAGATGGCTTGAATTTCGGGGGAAAAAGGTTGCTGGAAGTAGATCGGTGTGTCATACCAAGGCACACGTGCGCAACGCCATGCTGTGGGCGAGGAAGAGACAAGTCGGACTGTGCACCCGTGGCTGCAAAGAAGAGATCGATGGAGGATGGATGGTGAGTGCCAGCGAAGGAGAGAGAAAACACAACTTGTTTTGCATGCATATTACTACTAGTATGTCCATATATTTCCTACTAGTGGAGTGTACCTCGTGTCAGTAGCCCATCATAGCTTTGCTCTAATATCGCACCGCCTTCCGACTCCTCCCGCTGCTCTCGTGCTGCCTCATTTTTTTGTGGAAGGAGCTGCCTCCCTTTTCGAGTAGTACTAGTATAGAAGTGGAGTACTTTGCTTTACAGAAAAAAATATTTCCATCACTTAGAAAATTGGAGTTGTTAGTTTTCCTAGTATTTGGGAACTCCCATTGGCAAAGCTATTTACCAACACCAAGATGCGCACATCTACTTTCTTTTAGTACTACTACAAAATTCCCATAAACATGGATATATCCGTGACCTTGCTTGGTCGTTCGTCCTGAAACCTGTTCATACTTATACATGGTAGGCCATTTTTGTGAAGCGGCTTTTTTGAAAAGTTGTGAAAAACTCATGTTTATTATTTTTCATGGTAGGTAATACAAGCAAAAGTACGCCATGAAATGAGTCCCCCTGTTTTTGGCCTATTTCTCTCTCTTTTTTCAAAGCAGGGCCAACTTTGCTGGCATGCAAAGTCTAGAAAGAAGTTGAATCTTTGAAAACTCTCGGTCGTGTTCTCCATATATTGGCTGTCTGGTGGGCAACTTCAAAAGATTTTTGTGGAATTTAAAGAGCAATTGGCAGCTCACATGTGGTTCAAAATTATTTGACATAATTTCGATAGACTCCCTCCGATCCATATTAATGTTCATAGATTCATCTTGATTCAAATGTATCTAGTCATGTTTCTGTGCTAGATACATATACCCGAATCTAGATAAATATGAGAACATTAATTTGAATCAGAGACAAATAAGATAATAGACGTCTGACATATCAACACTATATAAAATTATAATAGGTAAAGCAGAAAAATATAAATTTGCTCAACATATATAAAGTATGGGTGTATATTTGGTTCTTCAACTTTGTATCGTCATATGTAGAAGAAAAGATTATTATCTACCTAACACTTGAAATTTTTGGTAGTAACATTGGTCTATAGAAATGAGTGATAAGATTCTAGTATGATGGAGAAGTGTGTTTTGAGGTTTGTGCATAGCAGTAATTATGCTGAATACTATCAATAGAATATTCTAGATGTTAGAATGGAAAAGAAGATCCAACAGTTGGAAATGTCGTTCGGATTCGCGAGTCTTGATCCAACGGTCAATATTCAAAGTTATTTGTATTTGTACACTATATAGAACTTGGTAAGATAAGATTGTATGAATAACTTTGAATGCCGACCGTTGGATCTCAATACTCGCAAACCCCAATATTTCCAACCGTTGGATCTTCTTTTCCACTATAGCATCTAGAAGATTGTATAGACAGCCTTGAGCATAATGAATGCTATGCATAAACTCTGACACACATCATACTAGAATCTTCTCCCTCGTTTCTCTAGACCATATTACCAAAAAAATCAAGTGTTTTAGGTAGCTAATAATCTTTGACTTCTACATGATGATACAAAGTACAAGAACCAAATATACATCCATACTTTATGTATGTTGATCAAATTTATAATTTTTTGTGCTTTAACTATTATAATTTTATATAATGATGATATGTCATACGTCTATTATCCAAGTCTCACGTGCAGGGCAGTCCTCTCGCTGCTCTCGTGCTGCCTACCTTTTGGAGTAGCAGTACAGAATGAAGTGGAGTACTTTGCTTTATAGAAAAAATATTTCCATCACTTAGTAGAGTTGTTACTTTTCCTAGTATTTGGAAACTCGCATTGGTAAAGTTGTTTACCAATGCCAAGATGCACACATCTACTTTCTTATAGTACTACCAAATTACCATAAACTATATGATGTGAATATGTCCATGACCTTGCTTGGTCGCTCGTCCTGAAACCTGTTCATACTTATACATGGTAGACCATTTTTGTGAAGAGGGTTTCTTCAAAAGTTGTGAAAACTCATGTTTATTATTTTTCATGGCAGACAATACAAGCAAAGGGACACCATGTATCAGTCCCCCTGTTTTTGTTGCCTATTTCTCTCACTTTTTCCAAAGCAAGGTTAACTTTGCTGGCATGCAAAGTCTTGAAATAAGTTCAATCTTTGAAAACTCCCGATCGTGTTCTCGATATATTGGCTGTCTGGTGGGAAACTTCAAAAGATTTTTGTGAAATTTAAAGAGCAATTGGCAGCTCACATGTGGTTCGATATAATTTGACCTAATTTTGATAGACTCCCTCCGATCCATATTAATGTTCATAGATTCATCTAGGTTCTATCTAGTCATGTTTCTGTGCTAGATACATATATCCAAATCTAGACAAATCTGAGAATATTAATTTGAATCGAATACAGTAGTGTAATTTAATTGGGTTAATTTATCTACGAACCTTGAAAACTCATAGAACCTAGGAATCACAAGTAAAACATGGATGGTTCGCTATGTCTGGAAACATGGCGTGCTTCTCGCATTCTGTTCCACATTCTTCTGATTTTCTTTACTGCTAGTACAAAACATCCCCATTATTAGTTGGAAAAGTGAAAAATGTTTTTTTCCTAATTGTTCGAAACTCCCACGGGCAACATTGATTACTAGGCCAAGACGCACCCATCTACCCGATGTCAAAACCCTATGTAAAAGTGTAGCTAGGGTATACCTCGATATAGAAGGCCATGACCTTATTGGTCGTTCATGCTGAAAACCAAGAATAATGTTACATCATGGTGGGCTATAATGTGAATCCGTTTTCCCTAAGGTTGTTGAATCTCATGTTTATCAGTTTTCTTGGCAATTAATAATACTACTAGCAAAAGTACCCCAATCGTAATGATGTCTCATGTTTTTGTTTTACGCTTTATTTTGTTTGAATGTTTTCCATACGCGGTCAAATTTGTCGGTATGCAAATACTAATCAGTAATGGAATTTCTCAAAACTATTGTTGGCCCATGATATATTGGCTACATGGGTACCTTCAAAAGAATTTTGGATATTTTCAAGAGTAATAGTCTATCGCGCTCACATGTATTCAAGTTTGACCTAATTTCGTTTAATCGACTTAGAGTCATGCATTTAAGTGCACGTGGATCTTTAGCTTGGAAGTTTGAAAAATACTTAAACTTGGGAACTGTAAGAAAGAATTGTCCACTTTGTACGAAAATTTGGTGGGGCCATTCTTTCTTATTTTTCTACCAGTAAAGGTACTTGAAAAACTCATACTTCTGGTATTGCCTACTATATCATGTACTATGTATGAACTTTCTTGGGTTTCAAGACAAATGACCAAGGTCATGGACATACTCTGTCTTCATCAAGATAATGACCGTGTGCCCATATTTTGGTATAGCTAGGTCGTTGCATGTTAGTATGCATGGTAAAGAAGTAAAAGTATTTTTTGGAAGGAAGTGCGATCAATATGGCTTAGAGTTCATAGCATGTGCCATTTATTTACTATAGTACATAAAGTGGTTGGATAAATTACATGTTATATTTTTCAAGCTTAATTTTCTAGCTAATTTCACCCACTCAGATGACTTTCCGTCGATTTGTCGAATTAGGTCTAAATTATTATTCTACAAGTGCGTGAGAGCTAGTTCAATAGTATAACTGAGTGTTAGGTATAACAAAGTGACACATCATCTATTGCCAGCTTTATACCAGCATGTACAATACCTAACATTTGAACTATAGAACAACTAGCATTACATGCAGCAACTGAAGGGAATATGCCCGAGAGGCATTAATAAAGTGGTTATTATATTATTCCATGTTTATGATAAATGTTTATTTTGCATGCTATAATTGTATTAATTGGAAACATTAATACATGTGTGTTTAATAAACAAAATACAAAGTTCCTAGTAATGCCTCTCATATAAACTAGCTCGTTGATTAACAAGATGATCAAGGTTTCTTGATCATGGACATTGGATGTTGTTAATAACGAGGTCACAAAATTGGTGGAATGATGTGATGAACATTCATCCGAAGTATAGCATTATGATCAAAGTCATTATGTTTATGTTGCTATAACATCATACGAAGTAATCCTAGTCCCTAGACCATGTGACGTGCGCATACCTTAAAGGTACTCAAGTTCGGTATATACGACCTGATCTGGCGTCAGCCCACGACGTTATCAGGGCCCAATCCAGGATTTAGGTGACCTACGGAGACTTCGACTGCTTGCGGCACAAGGCAAAGCCCAAAGATAGAAAGTTTAAATGGGCGAACCCTAACTTGTAACCGACTCGACTTGCTACCTGAGACCTAGCCTATCTATATAAAGGCTAGTAGGGGGCAGCGAGGAGAATAATGACAACCCTAGTTTCCACATCCTCGCTAGATTGCATCTGCGCATCCCTGTAACTCTCGACTCCCTCAATAATTCCAAGAGCAGACAAGCTGGAGTAGGGATCTCTACGAGGCCTGAACCTGCGTAAACCTTGCATCCCTATGTGCTTGTTTGCTAGCCGATTGATGCCTCCAGCGCTCCCTCCTTCTCTAAAACCCAAGTCCATAACAATGGGCATTGATGAGTTTAACCCTCGTCAATTGGCATCGTTTGTGGGAATTGGGAGTGCTGATGTCGTGACTTCTTCGGCCCCGTCAACCGTGATCTACAATTCTGCAACAGTAGAGACTCACCTCCTCTTCGGTGCCTTCAACTCCACCGTCCATACACCGGCCACTCGCCTGGCTTTCGAGTCCGTGGGTGAGGGGATCGGCCTGGCGATCGGGAGCCTACGCTTCCAAGTTGGCCAACTGGGCATGCTCCACTGATACGTCCAAAACGTATCTACTTTCCCGTACACTTTTGCTATTGTTTCTTCTCTAATTTGTGTGTTTTGGATACAACTAATGCGGACTAATGCTGTTTTTAGCAGAATTTCTTTGGTGTCTCATTTTTTTGTAGGAAATCAACTTTTAGGAAAAATCCAGGAAAATATCGCAAAACTCCTATTTTACTAGAAGACTCACGAAGCCAGAAGACGAGACGAAGAGGAGCCACGAGGGGCACACACCCCCTGGCCGTGCGGGCCAGGCCAGGCCGCGCCAGGAGGGGGTGTGGCCGCCTCGGACTCCACCTCGACCTATCCTTTCGCCTATAAAATCCCTCAGACCTAAAACTGACGGGAGGGTATGTAACACCCCAAAAATATTAATCAAGATTATCAAGTTCTAATCACCCAAGTTTAGGGTTAGCAAAAACTTTTATTAGTAAATTGAATACGAGTGCATGTGTGTTTTGCATTAGTGTATGATTGAGTGAAATTGCCATGTGTGTTTGCTACAAATGATAAGAAATGGTTTAGAGAAGAATACTACATCATCTCGGCCAATTACAAACAAAATCCAAAGAAAAAGAAATCAAATATGAAGCAAATAAGCAAATGGTCATTTTGACCAAAATCAACCACTAGGACACTTTGTGAGTTCCTAGTAAAGAATTTCTAACAGAAACATTTCCATTTCTTTTCACCCCTTGCTAGACCAAGTAAAAGTGAACCCAAGCTCACTTTACAAACTCACAGAAACTATTTTCAAATCTATTGAAGGACATTTCAAAATTGAATCAAGTGTAGGTACTAAGATCACCATTTTGCAAAAACCACCTAAATCAATTCACCTTGACTTTTCCAAGCAACCATAGACACTCAAGCAAGTGCTCAGAACACTCAACAAATTTCATTCAAAAATTTCAAATTTGAATTCTTGCGGCCATTTGGTCGAGCACCTAGCAGACATAGATCAAACTCTGCCTAACTCTACTGTTTTGAGCAGTGATCACCCAACCATTTGCCCCCTCTTCACTCCCCTGGTCTCCCCCAGCACCTAGGAGCGTAGTAGACCACTTCCCCCTTTGTCGTTGCGTCAGTGCAGCGCCGCCTGACGCTCACCTTGCCGGTCGACCATGGACAGCTAACCACAGACCACGCCGCCCTCTCCCACGATGACTAGGAGACAGGCGACTGTCCACCGCCACCCCCTGTCTAGCCCTCGACCACAGGCAAGCCATGGACCACCCAGCATCATCGCGCCCATTTTCTCTGCGCCATGCCAAGAGCACGCCAGAGCACCACAACCGAATAGCACGCACACACCGCGCCTCGCCCTCTCCGCGCATGCACACACTCGCCATGACCCTAGCTACCTCCTAGACATCCCCGTTCGCCGCCACGCGACCCGTAGCCCCCGTGCGCCGTCTCAAACACCGCCAGTTCCGTGCAGAGCACCTCCCGCGCCCAACCATTCTCGACCGCCCCGTGCCTTGCCTTTAAGCCCGTGACGACCGCCAGGGAGCACCGTGTCGCCCCCTACCCCCAGCCACGCCAATAGCTCGCTGTAACGCTATCGTCGGAGGAGCCAGCCCATGTCGCAATGTCCCTCTCGCCGGTGTATAAATAGAGGCCATCCCGCCCTCAATTCACCACACCATCTCACTCCCCACTCCTCACAGAACCTTCCACACTTCTCCCCGGAGCAAGGCGAGCACCGCACCGCCGGAATTTCACCGAAGCCCGCCGTTGCAGTGAAGGAAGGGCGTCATTGATTGGAGCCGCTCCAGGAGCCGTAGCGACCACCATTCGAACCACCGTCATCTACAACGTCGTTCGCCCCCATCGCCGACCCTAGATGGAGCCCTGGTGAGCCTCACATGACCCCCATCGCCGCGTTAGGGTTCAGTCCTCGTCGGAGCTGTTCGATGTAGGAGCTGAACCTCAGTCGTCAGATCGCATTCTAATCGTAGGGCCTAGATTGAAACATACCGCTTCGGTTAGATAGAGCCACCGACTAGTGGGACCCCCTATCAGCAGCCCGCTGCGCCCGCACAGTGTAGCTGGGCCGGATTGTTTACTTTCCCGCGCAGAGCCCAGTGATTCAAATAGTTATTTTCCATTAGATTCTGTCAGTAGATTCAAAAATCATTTCAAGGAGATTCACTGAACCAAATTGCACGATTCCAATTTTGTTGGAAAGGTATTTAAATTATCTATCCAAGACCGTTGGATTCAAACCATTTGAAATTATAGATCACCTATAGTAAAAATAATAATACAGAGACTTTTCCAACTTCAAACATTTTCCAAAAATCAACCATAAATGCTTTTGAGTTGATTCCAACTCTCAAAAATCACATTTGACAAGATCTATCTGAATATGTAAAAATATGTAGGTTTACATGCAATGAAATTGGACTAGTACCAAAAGAATGCTATATAGGCATTTCTAGTCACTTTAATTCTATTAAATGATAATCTTAGACTTTAGAAAACATGACCACCACTTTAAATCACATTCCCATGTATTAGAATATGTGGTGATGACATGTGTCAAAATGATGCCATATTTTAGTTGGAGAATATTAAATCTTAAGTATTTTCAATGAGTAGAAATTACTTTTCCAAAATAAGATAAATAAAGTTAGGTCTTTATTTCATGTGATGTTTGTGATGATGCTAGATCATCAAGTGTGAGCCTTAGTGTGCTAAATAGAAATAGTTAAGTATTTTTTGGTGATTGTGTACCTCATATTCATTTATAGACGATAGTACCGACTCGGGATACGAGGAGGAGGACTACTACCAAGAAGAAGAAGAGGAGAACTTCAATCACTACACTACTCAAGGCAAGCCTAACACTACAAGTTAACTATGCAAGCCATCCTTGCAAGATAACCTATGCAAGATGCCTTAGGCATGCTTGGTTACATAACTTTGATTATACCAATCCCAAGTTTTACTTGCAGGCTTTATTCTTTTACTTTACCAAAGTTCTTTAATTTTAGTTAGTGCTTGGTGAGTATTGAAAAATAGGATAGATACCATAAAGAGTATAAAACTAGGCCTAACTAGTTATACTTAGATGTCATCCCAAGGCATGAGATTAGAGTTGGATAGTTACCCTTAGCACCCCTCATTAGTAAATACCCTCAACTTTAGTGGTTAGTGTTAAGCATAAAAGTTGATCACTTTAGATGGGAATACTTGGTGAAAATGATTATGAAAACCTTGGAATGATGATTCATTCCATTGAAATGTTTTGACATGTGTTATGGACTAAAAAGGATTTGATGATGAAAATGTTGAGGCATGAGCCTTAGCCCTTTATAAAAACTGATGGTTGGGTTTGGATGCGATACCATTCCAATTTTACCATACAACCACAATACCTGAATTGGGTAGGGCTTAACTAGAAGCTTATATGCCTTAGTATGGGTTCCCTCGCGGAAGGAGGTTGAGCTGAGGCTACCTCGTGAGTGTTAATGTCCACCTATGTAGTGCCCAGGATGGTAGATGGCCATGGCTAGGAGGCCAAGCTCATAGGGGAGGTGCCTATACTAGAGTGTGTAATTGAAAAGTTATGATTGATTATCCGCATACTAAGTCTGATGATTCAGGGTTATCCCTGATGGATGTATCAAATTTTGTGGTGAAAGTGTACCACCTCTGTAGAGTGTCAAACTATTCGAATAGCTGCTTCCGCGGTCATGGACAGTTGGAGTGGCCATACTGTTCCGTCGTCAGATGTTTTCAAAATGACGTGTGAATTGAACTATGACTTTGACTTGACCACAACAGGGTGGTGAACATGAAAATTAGGTTCCCACTTAGGTGATTTAGAACACTAACTTAGTTTTCTTTACTTCTAAACCCAGTACTAGATAAACCTAGCGTTTTGCAAATAAACCTAGAGCTTAAGATTCCTACTAGAACTACCTTACTTGTTAGTGATAGTTTGCGAGTACTTAAAGAGTACTCATGGCTTTGTCCCTCGCTATTCCCATGGCCAGACTATGAGGAGGACTACCAGGATGATGGATAGCAGGAGGTCTACGACAACTAGGATCATCTCCCATCGTCAACATTGCTTGTGACTCTGAAGATGGAGCCCCTACTACGTTTATTTTCCGCTGCTTGATTTGTATTAAGACTGGATCATGAGATCCTTTATTTGTAAGATCTTTATTATGGTTTGTAATGGATGATGTACTGTGGTACCAATTCTGTTATGTCTCACAAAAATGGTAATCCTGGGATTGCAAGGTATGGCATAATAGGCATAAGGGATTAAAAATCCGGGTGTTGACAGGGTTCGACATTTTTCCAGATAGAGTTCCATTGCGCCGCCACCACCAGAAACTGCGATTCGGAACCAGAAACTCCGTTCTGGCACCCTGACGGGACGAGGAATTGGAGGAGATCATCGCCATCATCATCACCATCGCTTCTGCATCAACCATCCATGATTCCCCCATCCATGAGTGAGTAATCCCCCGTTGTAAGCTATGGGATGGTAGGGATTGGATGAGATCGTTCATGTAATGGCATCAGATTGTTAGGGCATGGTGCCTAGTATCTACTATTAGTGCTTTTTGACTTTGTTGCAACTTGTTATGCTTAATGCTTGTCACTAGGGCCCAAGTGCCATGATTTCAGATCTGAACATGTTATTGATTCATGATAATCGTATTGTTTATGATCTTACCTGCAAGTTATATACACATATTATTGTCCGGAACCAAAGGCCCCGAAGTGACAATAATCGGGATAACCAGAGGGAATGGATGTGATATGAGGATCACGTGTGTTCATGGAGTGTTAATGCTTTGCTCCAGTGCTCTATTAAAAGGAGCACCTATTGCTAGTAGTTCCCTTGAGGACCCGTTGCAAACGGGCTGGTAGGACAAAAGATGTTGTGCAAGTTCTCATTACGAGCACATATGACTATATATGGAACACATGCCTATGATTATTTAGTACTTGGATGCTTTACCTTATTTATCTGCAAATGCCCTATATCTTGATTGCTACATGAATTGTCTTGTCCATGCGATGCCCGTCCATCCATCCCTATGCCTACCGCGCTTTAATCCTACTGTTTACTGCAATTGTTACTACTATCCTTACTTTTACTACTGCTTTTACTTTGCTATTGCTACTATAAAACTGTTGCTACTGATAAACTACTGCGAGCAAGATTGTTTCTAGGTGCATCTGAATTGACAACTCGGTTGTTAAGGCTTATAAATATTCTTTGGCTCCCCTTGTGTCGAATCAATAAATTGGGTTTTACTTCCCTCGAAGACTGTTGCGATCCCCTATACTTGTGGGTCATCAAGACTATTTTCTGGCGCCATTGCTGGGGAGCATAGCTCTATTTATGAAGTTCACTTGGAATCACTATTGTTCGCTGCCATCCGCTCATCATGGCTAAATATCGTGATGGAAAGGTTCCTATATTACCATACACTACAAGGAGAGGTACAGTTCTGAACACCTCTGTTGCTCTTGATTCACCATATGTGATGAGGAAGCTCCTTACACCACCACATATATATGCTACACATACTGCTACTTCTGCTGAATCTGAAACTTCTGATACTTATGATGCTGCTTCTACTGTGCTAGATAAGAGTGGTTCATTAGGTCCTTTCCTAGATGCTACGATTGCTAGAACTATAGCTAGAAATACTGAAACTCCTAATGAAGATACTACTACACCTGTCAGTTGACCTGAGTCTAGAGAGAGCTATGATATTGAAGACGGATATATAGAAATGACTGATGAATTTATTAAAGAATGCCAAAACACTCATGGTAGGAGTGCTATTAAGAGTCTTCTTGAGAAACATACTGTTAGACCTAAATTATCTCCTAATGCTAAGTTTGCTACATCTCCCATAAACATTAAAGATAAAGATTATGATTTCTCTCTTGATTTATCTTACATAACCATTGTTGAGAAAGAACCTTTTTGTGGGACTAAAAATGAAAGTGTTGTAGCACATATGACTGAGCTTTCTACCATGAGTGGCCTATTTTCTGATGATATTAAGATGCGCACCTACTTTGTTGCTAAAATTTTCCCTTTTTCACTGAAAGGAGAAGCTAAAGCTTGGTTTAATAATTTACCTCCTGGATCTGTTGATAGCCCTGATTGCTTGATTGATACTTTCTTTCAGAAATATTTCCCTCCTAGTGCTAGACATGCCATTTTGCAGGAACTTTTTGATTTTAAACAAGGAGAAAAGGAGATATTGCCCGAATCATGGGCAAGGTTTTGTGCTTTGATTCAAGCACAGCTTGTGTGTCCATTACCTAAAAATGAGCTTCTTGATATATATTATAATGGACTAACTGAAGAATCTAGGACATACCTGGATAGTTGTGCTGATTGTGTTTTCAGGAAGAGAACTCCCAAAGAAGCTGAGGAATTAATGGCTAAAATAAGCAAGAATTATGATGTGGACTTCACCTGAGTCAACTCCACCTGAGTTAACTACACCTGAGTTAATTGTGCCTGAGCCAACACCAACACCAAAGAAGAGAGGAGTGATTGAACTAAATGATGAAGTGATGAAGGAAGCTAAGAAATGTCTTAAGGAGAAGGGTATTAAAGCTGAAAATGTGCAGAATCTACCTCCTATAGAAGAATTGTGTAAGCCAATCTCCCACTCATCCACTATTGAGGTACACTCTATCCAACATTTTGATGAAGGTGATATTCCTTATTCTAAACCTCCTGATCAATGCTTAGAAGAATTTGATTTTTTTATTGTTAAGCAAGATAATTTTAATAAAAGAGTGCAAAACCATTTGATGGAAAACTCTAGAGCTATTATTGAGTTAAGAGATATTGTGGAAAGAATCTCTAATGATGTTAAAATGCTTGTTAAACATTTCCAAATGGTTCAAACTCAAATTGATCAGCTTATTAAAGTACAAAAATATTTGCTAGTTAATGCTTCTAAAGAAAAAAAGCTTATGAAATTAGAACTAGAAGTGGTGCTGCCACCCAGGATCCTCTATACCCTGAGGGGCATCCTAAAAGAATTGAGTAGGATTCCCAACAAATTGAAAATAGAGGTACTTCTTCTAAGAGAAAGAAAAAGAAACATAAAACAGTTGTAGAATCTTCTGAACAAGCTAAAGATCCTAATAGTATATCTATCTCCGATGCTGAAACTAAGAGTGGTAATGAGAAAAATGATGCTCCTGATAAACAAGAAATTGAAGAAGAACCTGAAAGGCACACTAAGAATGCTAAATACACTAAGGAAGATTTTGTTGCTAATAAACATGGTAGTGAAAGAGAGCCCTGGGTTCAAAAACCAATGCCTTTTCCTGATAAGAAACACAAGTCAAAGGAATACGAACACTATTATAAGTTTTGTGAGTGGATGAAACCTTTATTCTTGCAAATTCCTTTGACTGATGATATTAAATTGCCTCCTTATTCAAAGTATATGAAGGATATTGTCTCTAATAAAATGAAGATCCCAAATGAGGAAATTTCTACTTTGCTTGCTAATTATTCCTTTAATGGTAAGGTTCCAAAGAAACTTGGAGACCCAGGGATTCCAACTATTCCATGTTCTATTAAAAATAGCTATGTTAGAACTGCTTTGTGTGATTTGGGAGCTGGAGTTAGTGTTATGCCTGTTTCTCTCTACAAAAGACTTCAACTAGAGAAATTAATACCAACTGATATATCTTTGAAAATGGCTAATAAATCTACTACTATTCCTGTTGGTATATGTGAGGATGTTCCTGTTCAAGTGGCTCATAATTGCTTGATATTAACTGACTTTGTTGTGCTTGAAATGCCTGATGATGATAATATGTCTATTATTCTTGGGAGACCTTTTCTTAGTACTGCAGGTGCTGTCATTAATTGTAATCAAGGAAAGGTAACTTTTAATGTTAATGACAAGGAGCATACTATCTATTTCCCCAAGAAGATTGTTAAGACCTATGGCCTAAATTCAATTGAAAATATTAAGGGCATCCAAGTTGGAGAAATATATTGTCCCATAGCACGAGGAAAATATGAAACTATTATGATTGGGGCTATTGCTATCAAGGTTGAGGTAACATAATCATTTAGTGAAATGCAAAGTTTTATTTCATATAAAATTGTTTTGGTAACAAGACCTGATCAACCTTGTTAACAAAGGGATTTTAATGAACAAAACAATGTTTTCACCATGATTATCTTTGCTTACTTTTAGTTTATCCATTTTAATTTTTGTTTTCACTTAGTTTGATTTTCTATTACTGGTTGCTTGCATATTAGAGTGTCTTAGAACTTCTGAAGTTTTAGTTTTTTTTGTTATTGCATCATTCCAAAATTATCTTTCTGTCAGAAAATCATTCATCAATACCTGAAAATTCCTAAAAAATAAAGTATCGTGAAAAATTCCAGAAAATTCATATTAAATTTTTACGTGAAAAAAGAGGCAGAGGAGTACCTAGAGTGACCCAGGGGCCCACCAGGCAGGTACACTACCTGGTGGCGCGGCCACACCAGGGGCGCGCCTGGCCATGGTGTGGGCCACCCTGGCCCTCCACTTACTCTCCCTCCTGCCACTTCCCTCTCTCTCCAGAGAAAACACCAGTTCATTTCTCAAACCCGTGTTCTTACTGTTCTTGCTCGTGATTTTCGATCTCCTTGCTTAGCCCATCTTTGCTGCTGAGATTTGGAGTATTTGATCTCCGGTATGTGACTCCTCCGCTTGTCCAAGTAGATTTGTGATTAGTGGATTATATCTTGAGTATTTTCCTACTGTAGGTAACAGGTTATGTGAGCTTGTAAGCTTGTTCAATGCTTAGAAAATTGTTTTGATGCATGTTTAGGCCTCTTAAAAGTCCCTATAAGTAGTTCCTTTCATTATGTAATCACTTTGCAATCACTTGTATGCCGGTTGTCTAAATTTTAGAAAAGGAGATGAATGAACACCAACTCAACCAACATGAATTAAAGGTGCCTTCGGTATGAAGGTTCACCGTGAGGAGGAAGTCTTTCCTTCTATCTATCCATGCCTGAATTCATGAGGGCTGCAGGGATTTCTCAAGATCTCCATACTTTAATTGCTAATGCGGGATTGGAGCATTTTGTGGAAGATGAACCTTACCAATATGTGAAACTAACTATGTCTATGGTGCAGGATTTTTGATTTAGTTGCTCCTTGACTAACCCCATGGTTCACTACAAAATTTACAATATAGCTGTCGATCTCCCTTTTGATGATTTTTGTGCAGCTATTAAAGTACCACAGTGGGGTTCGTGTGAAAGGATTAGGGAGAGGCCTACACAACTCATGGACTTGTATGCAGAGATTTGCCAAGGAAGTAGCTTCTCAAAGGAGAGTGGTAAAATTCGTAATATTCATCTCCCGTCTATTTGATACTTTGCCTACTTTATTGCCAAGTGCGTTCTCGCTAGGAAAACTGCTAGTAAATTATCCACCATGCAAATCTAATACTGCTCTCTCGATTGTCGCTCCCTTTGTATTTCTAGCCTTCACTTGTGTTGAGTACTTTACTCGTGCATCCAACTCCCTAAAACTAAAGTTGTCAAAAAGAGTCCACCACATCTACCTATTAGCATTATTTCTATTCCCTGCATATTTATTATGCTCTGTTTTCTTCCAATAAAAATGTTTGCTTGTTATGTGAAAATTAGTTAGTAAAGCTCTCACGAACTTGACGGCACACTTTACTTTTCTTGCACTTAATAAACTTGAACCATTGTGCCCATCTATGTTGCGTATATGCTTGCGCTTTGTAAGTTCTGAATTAGCAGAACCATGTTATGATGGGGAACACTTTCAACATTGCACTTTATTTAGTTGATATCATGTTCTTTTGCTTATGGATCCCGACAATGTAAAATGAAAGGGGATCTTGTAAGGCTCATGGAGTTCGTATATGTGTTAGAGAAACGCATGGGCGGCTGGTCTAAGCCATGCCTAATCATGGTGGAAACCTGCAGCGTAACCATAGTGAGCAATCTATGAAGCATCCTCTATAAAAAAAAGAGAAAAACCTATGCAAATAGGAAGAAAAAAAGAAAAAAGAAAGAAAGAAAAAAGGGCCTATGCAAATAGGAAATAAAAGGATCACTGAGATGCTCATTGTCTGCTTGCCTTGTCATTTTGATATGGGGAAACTTCCATATCATCGGGCAAGGGGTACCCCGTTGGCGGTTCTCTATGATACACATGTACTTACAATGACAAGAACTTACCTATGACTAAACTTGAGTAGCATGAGGAACGGTACTCGTAAGTAAGGGACATGAGATTTTCAGCTTATAACTTGTCAACCATATCCTCATATTTGATCACTTTAACCTTAACCACTAAAAGATGCTCATGATAGGGGCAATGAGAGCTCAAAGCTAATGAGTACCATACTTTCAACATTTGGAAGCCTTTCAAACCTTGAAATCTTTTTCTTTCACTTTTATGTTGAGTCACCATTTATTATTTGAGCACCTTCCTGAGAGCATAGCTGTGATTCTTAGTGTAATGTGTTTGTCCTAAAACACGGTTAATTATGACATAACTTTGACACTTGTATCTTTGATCTGTTTATTTCTAGTCTTCACTTAAACTTCAGAGTTGTCTTGGCATTTATGTTTTGCTCCAAAGAAAGGCAAGCGAGACACCATTTTATCTTATCTTCTTATGAGCACAACAATCCTGCATATGCTTATGTGTCATGTTGCTTATTATTAATGAGTTGGAATCTCTTCATAGCTTGCATGACCACTGGGTAAACTTATTTGCATACTCTTTATTATGAATTGCCTAAGTATTTGATCATATGCTGAGAATATATACATTTTATGAAGCAAATGTGTTCGTGAAAGTTTCTTTTATCACACTCAGTTTTCAACTGAATTGCTTGAGGACAAGCAATAAGCTAAGCTTGGGGGGGGGGGGGGGTTGATACGTCCAAGACGTATCTACTTTCCCAAACACTTTTGCTATTGTTTCTTCTCTAATTTGTGTGCTTTGGATACAACTAATGCGGACTAACGTTGTTTTCAGCAGAATTGCTTTGGTGTCTCATTTTTGTGCAGGAAATCAACTTTTAGGAAAAATCCGAGAAAATATCACAAAACTCCTATTTTACCAGAAGACTCACGGAGCCAGAAGACGAGACGAAGAGGAGCCACGAGGGCCCCACACCCCTGGCCGCGCAGGCCAGGCCAGGTCGCGCCAGGAGGGGGTGTGGCCGCCTCGGACTCTGCCTTGACCTCTCCTTTCACCTATAAAAGCCCTCTGACCTAAAATAGATGGGGGGTCGATGTTTTACCAGATAGAGTTCCGCTGCGCCGCCACCACCAGAAACCGCAATTCGGAACCAGAAACTCCGATCTGGCACCCTGCCGGGACGGGGAATTGGAGGAGATCATCGCCATCATCATCCCCATCGCTTCTCCATCAACCATCCATGATTCCCCCATCCATGAGTGAGTAATCCCCTGCTATAGGCTATGGGGATGGTAGGGATTGGATGAGATCGTTCATGTAATGGCATCAGATTGTTAGGGCATGGTGTCTAGTATTTACTATTAGTTCTTTTTGACTTTGTTGCAACTTGTTATGCTTAATGCTTGTCACTAGGGCCCGAGTGCCATGATTTCAGATCTGAACATGTTATTGATTCATGATGATAGTATTGTTTATGATCTTACCTGCAAGTTGTATACACATATTATTGTCCGGAACGAAAGGCCCCGAAGTGACAATAATCGGGATAACCGGAGGGAATGGCTATGATATGAGGATAACGTGTGTTCACGGAGTGTTAATGCTTTGCTCCGGTGCTCTATTAAAAGGAGCACCTTAATTGCCAGTAGTTCCCTTGAGGCCTCGCTGCAAACGGGCTGGCAGGACAAAAGATGTTGTGCAAGTTCTCATTACGAGCACGTATGACTATATATGGAACACATGCCTATGATTATTTAGTACTTGGATGCTTTACCTTATTTATCTGCAAATGCCCTATATCTTGATTGCTACATGAATTGTCTTGTCCATGCAACGCCCGTCCATCCATCCCTATGCCTACCGTGCTTTAATCCTACTGTTTACTGCAATTGTTACTACTATCTTTACTTTTACCACTGCTTTTACTTTGCTATTGCTACTATAAAACTGTTGCTACTGAGAAACTACTATGAGCAAGATTGTTTCTAGGTGCAGCTGAATTGACAACCTAGTTGTTAAGGCTTATAAATATTCTTTGGCTCCCCTTGTGTCGAATCAATAAATTGGGTTTTACTTCCCTTGAAGACTGTTGCGATCCCCTATACTTGTGGGTCATCATCCGCCTCCCTGACCAGCCCGTGGTTCTCGCGATTGCTCCAGCATCATGGTTTCCACCACCGATCGGCACCCTGAGCAAACTCGACGCCCCGACAACAGTCGGGAACACGATCAGCGATAGAAATTGCGGATCCGATCTAGACGATCTAGCCATTGAAGACGGAGCCTACGGCTCTGGATCTGAAAGCCGCGGAAGCAACAGCTTCCCCAATCACTACCTGTACACCGTCATCAACACAGGCGACACCAACGTCAGTCGCGAAAACACTGACACTAGTCCGACCAATGGCGGCATCCCAGTCGCAAACGGTGGTCCCACCAACGACGCACCCACCAACTACGGTACGGGAGGAGAACTGCACCTCACGGCGAATGAGAATACCGGAGAGCACGTGCAGATCCACCTCAATGACAACGAGTGGGCTCGCTGTCGAGAAGCTCTGCGGGGTAACCCTCTACCCCCAAACTCATCACAAGACATGCTGATGGGTTACCATTGGCTGCTCAAAGAAGAATACAAGCGCCAACAACAAGTGATCGTGCAACTCGACGTGCGCAGAAGGGCGGCGGACGAGTCAAGTCTTTGACGGGCTCAGCTCTCTTTCATGGGAGGATCCTCCTCCAAGGGCAATGACCACGTGGCCGCCAAAAGGCGCTCTCGACTGGCTCACCTCACCGACAAGGAGCGAGAAGAGGCCGCACGAGTCCTCGACTTCTCAGACATGACGGTGGATACGCGGGGCAACGTGCTCCCGAAGACGCCACATTTAGCAGTGATTGCAGCCACCATGTACGTCCTCAACAACCAGCCTCTGGCTAGGGATCCGCGAGCCGCCATGCACCGATCTACGATCGCAGGCTTGGGGCTAGTCAAAGCTACCCTTATCAAGGATCCGATGCCAGAGCCGAAAAAGAGTAAAGCTCTGGCCAAATGATACTCCTCGCCCTCGTCCAGCGATGATAGCCACGACTTGTCTCGATGTCGCCGCTCACGGTGACACGACCACGACTACAACGCGCATGATGACATCACGCAACGCAAGGTCGACAAGATGCACGCAAGGCGCGCTCGTTCGACTGATTCAGAAGACGACGAAATAGAGCTCTACGGTGCCAAATGCTTTAGCAGAGCCATCAGGCAGAAGCGAATGGCCAAAGGGTTCAAACTCCCATCAGAGAACCAGAAATTCGATGGCCTACAAGACCCGAAAATCTAGCTATAAGATCACATCTCCTCCGTCAGGCTACATGACGGAAGCTCGAGTACGGTGATGCAATGCCTCTAGCTATAGCTGCAAGGTTCCGCTCGAGCATGGCTTAACAACCTCCCACGTGGATCTATTCGCAACTGGGAAGAGCTGGTCTACAGCTTCGTGCGAAACTTCAAGGGCACTTACAAATGGCCCGCATCAATCGAAGAGTTAAGAGGCTCACTGCGCTCGTACATCCAGAGATGGTCTATCATCAAGAATTTCGTAGAAGACATCTCCGAGGATCACGCAATCGACACGTTCAACGGCGGCATGCGCCGCAGAGAGCTCAGGGAGGAGCTATGCTGCTCGAAGCCCAAGATGATCGACCACCTGATGGAGATCGCGAATAGGTGGTCCGACGGAGAAGACTTGGTGAAAAACCGTGCCTACTCCGATGATGACGACGACCTCGGGCGTAGACGCGACCACCGAGGGAAACATCGTATGCGCGGTTATGAGGACCGCGAAGAGGTCGACATGGTTGCAACCGGTTATGCCAACAAACACGACGACAACCGCAACAGCGGATACCGCATCGGTGGATACCACGACAGAGGGAAAACCACGCAACTATGGCAACACCGCACTCGCGATGAGCCACCCGCAACATCCATTCAGGACAAACTATTCGGACCATGCAACGTGCACTTATACATCGACAAACACGATGGCAAGAATAAGTCCAGACACCTCCTAAAGGACTGTCGCGAATTCCTCAAGCTCCACGAGGGCCTGGCCCAGATGAATCGCGATACGATTAACCAAGGCTACGGAGCTGCCCCAGGCGCTCTGGCACATAAATCTCCTCCACCACCGCCAGGTCCGATACCCCCTGCTGCTGCACCAGTCCAGAATCATGGAGGCGAACCATGCCCCCAACCACTGGGGAATATGGGAATGATCCAGAAGGGTCGCCCCTCAAATCGAATGCAGAAATCGATCACTCGCCAAGTCAATCTGGCGATGAATTCTCTGCCCTCCACCACTGGGTACCTTAGTGGCGGTGAGTCCTGCATCACCTTTGACAAGAGTGACCACCCGCGTCAAGTACCTTGCCCGGTCCACTGTCCCCTGGTGCTCGAGGCACAGATCGGAGGATTCGAGATGAGTCGCGTCTTCATGGACGACGGAAGCGGCATCAACCTCATGTTCGCGAGTACCTTGCGAGCAATGCGGATCCCTCTGACATGTCTAGAAGTTTTAGACACGACGTTCCATGGCATCGTTCCAGGGAAAGGCGTGTACCCCCTGGGCAAGATCAACCTCGACGTTATCTTCGGCACGCTGCAGAACTTTCGGCGAGAACGCATCGACTTTGAAGTTGTCAACTGGCCTTCACAGTACCACTGCATCCTCGGATGTGTCACGTTCGCAAGGTTCATGGCGGTACCACATTATGCCTACCTGCAAATGAAGATGCCAGGCCCAAACAGCGTCATCATGGTCAATGGAAGCTTCGAGAGGTCTGATAGCTGCGATAGGGAATTAAACAGAATCTCCCAGTCCTTCAGCATGCAAGAGGAACTCGCAAGGTTGAAGCAGTCGACAGACAATAGTCTGCCTTCCCTAAGCAAGCCAAGCTCACCCGACCAATCCCTCGACACGTCGGTGCACACCAAGAAAGTACAGGTCCACCCAACGGACCCGACCAAGACGGCCGTCATCGCCAACAACTTGAGTCCCGCATAGGAAATTGCGCTCGTCGAATTCCTCCGTGAGCACTGTGAAATCTTCGCATGGTGTCCAGCGGACATGCTAGGAGTTCCCAGGGAATTCGCCGAGCACTCACTCAACGTGAATCCAGACGCAAGGCCAGTCAAACAAATGATTCAATGACTGTCGAAACCAAGGGAAAAAGCAGTCGGTATGGAGATCAACAGACTCCTCGACGCAAAATTCATACGCGAGATCAAGGAGAGCACCTGTCTCGCGAATCTGGTGCTCGTGCCTAAAAAGACACAGACATCCTGCGGATGTGCGTGGACTTCACCTTCTTAAACAAGCACTGTCTGAAGGATCATTTCTCGTTGCCACATGTCCATCAAATAATCGACTCCACTGCGGGATGCGGGCGCCTCTTCTTCCTCGACGCCTACTCATGCTACAATCAGATTCGGATGAAGGAGGAAGACCAAGAGAAAATGGAGTTCACGATACCTTTTGGTGTGTTCTGCTACAACATGATGCCCTTCGGGCTAAAAAACGCAGGAGCCACCTATCAGTGGTGTATGCAGGTCTGCCTCAAGAATCAACTTGGTCGCAACATCCAAGTCTATGTCGACGACATCGTCATCAAAACCAAAGAGGAATCCGCGTTACTCGACAACCTCCGCGAGACCTTCGATAACCTCGATCGCAACCAGATCAAGCTCAATCCGGAAAAATGCGCCTTTGGCATACCATCTGGGAAACTTCTCGGGTATCTCATCTCCGCGAGAGGGATTGAAGCAAACCTGAAGAAAATAAAGGCCATACTGGCCATGGAGAAGCCGAAGAACGTAAAAGGTGTCCAGCAGCTAGCTGGGCGAATCGCGACACTTAGTCGATTCATCAGTCGAATGGGCGAAAAGGCACTGCCTTTGTACCAACTTCTCTGTAAAGTTGACAAATTCGAGTGGACAGACGAAGCACAAGAAGCATTCAAAGACTGCATCTACTATCCACCTCGCCAGTATTGGTGACGCCTCACGAAAAGGAGCCACTGCTGCTATATATCTCCGCCACCAACCAGGTGGTCAGCACTATGCTCGTGCTGGAGCGAGCCGAAGAAAATAAAGTCCATGGGGTACAACGCCCAGTCTACTGCCTCAGAGAAGTGCTCACACCAACAAAACATCGGTACCCGCACTACCAGAAGCTGGCCTATGGCGTCTTCATGACCGCCAGGCGACTGCGCCACTACTTCCAGGAGCACCCAATTGTAGTGGTGAATGATGCCCCGCTCGGGCACATACTCAATAACCCCGACGCCACCGGATGAGTCGCGCTATGGGGCCTGTCTCCATGAGACATCACATACTAGAAGCGCGACGCAATCAAATCGCAAGTTCTCCCGGACTTCCTCGTGCACTAGATGGAGAACCAGCTCCCCGACAAGCCAGACATGTCCTACCTATGGACAATGCACTTCGACGGACCAAGCACAAGGAAGGAGCTGGCGCAGGTGTCATACTGACATCGCCCAAGGCGACAAGATGAGGTATGTTCTATGAATGTAGTTCAGAGCCTCCAACAATGAAGTCGAATATGAAGCGTTGATCCATGGGATGAGAATGGAAAAAGCCTGTGGCGCCAAGCGACCCATCATCTATGGCGACTCCAAATTAGTGGTCAACCAAACAATGAATGAGTGTGACGCTCTGAGCGATAACATGATCCCTTATCGCGACCTCTACGACACACTCGAAGGGGATTTCGACGGCTGCGAGCTACGACACGTCGGCCACGAAAGCAACAAGGAGGCGGACATACTCGCCAACATTAGCTCCACCTGCACCCAAGTGCCACCGGGTGTATTTCTAGAGCGCATCTGCGAGCGCTCCATCAAGCAAAAGGCTATAGAGACTAAAGCTAATACGACAAAGGACTCGGGGGCTATGCCACCAAGCGAACCTATGGCAATCGACAACATGGAGCCTGACACAGGACTTGAAGGCCCCATGGAGGTCATGATGATCGAGCCATCCTGGACACAACCATACATCACATACTAGCTCAGGAAGAGGCTGCCAGATGACCCGACTGATGCGCGTCACATAGCGCGACGATCCAAGGCATTTGCCCTCATCAACAATGAACTGTACAAGCGCATCATCACAGGAGTCCTTCAATGGTGCATCTCCCACGGGGATGGAAGGGCCATCCTCCTCGACATACACGAAGGCACTTGCGGGCACCACGCCGGTGGTCGTGCCCTCGTCGCCAAGGCTATGCGAGCTGGATTCTACTGGCCAACGGCCATGCACGACGCCAAGGACATCTTCCAGTGTTGCAGCACTTGCCAGTGATTCGCAAACAAACCGCACACACCTAGCGCGGAACTCAGGCCAATACCTGTGGCTTGGCCTTTCATGCAATGGGGACTCGACATGGTCACCAAGCTCCAGAGATCCTCACAAGAAGGATACGTCTACCTCCTAGTCGCGGTCGACAAATTCACCAAGTGGATTGAAGCCATGCTGGTGATAAACCAATCGGGAGCCAGCGCTGTCAAATTCTTCGAGTCCATTGTCTTCCGCTTTGGGGTGCCACATAGCATCATCACAGACAATGGGACAAATTTCACCTCCAAGGAGTTCCAGGAATTTTGTGAAAACCTGGGAATAAACATCAGCTATGCCTCGGTGGCCCACCCTCAGACCAACAGTCAAGTCGAAAAGGCCAACGGCCTCGTCTGTCGCGGAATCAAGAAAAGGCTTCTCCGGCCACTCAAACAAGCCGCCGGTTGCTGGCTAGACAAGCTGCAATCAGTACTTTGGAGCCTACGCACAACTCCAAACAGCGCCACAGGCTACACTTCGTTCTTCATGGTGCACGGTGCCGAAGCGGTACTACCCGCAGAAGTGCGCTACAAAGCCCCGCGGGTGGTTGCATACATCGAGAAGGAATCAACTCTCGCACTCGAAGACCCTGTTGACCTCCTTGTTGAGGCACGCGAGATTGCAGCGGAGAGATCCACGATCTACCAGCAGAACCTCCACAACTACCACAGTAGAAGGCTACGCCCCAGATCCTTCGTCGAAGGAGACCTGGTCCTACGACTGAAGCAGCAAGGGCATCTCAAATTCGAGTCCCCTTGGGAAGGACCTTATGTTATTACCGAAGTAATCCCAGGTGGCGCCTACCGCCTTAAAGACCTAGAAAGCGGAGTCGCGTACTCCAATCCCTGGAACGTCACGCAGCTGCGTCATTTCTACCCTTAGACGTTTTACATTACAAATAAGGCTATTCAGCCAGGCTACTTAGCCACACATTGTACCTCGTACTATTCTGCGAATAAATAAATCTAAGTGCCCCAAACCCTGTGTTTTTATGTTTTCTTGCAATTACACTCGGGGTCTGCCCCACCCTTTACGCTTTCATTCTACGAACAAACGTAGTATCCTGACTAGTTGACACACTACCAATCGAACCCTTGATAACACCAATCCAGCTGCAACGCACCTGGCAGGTTGGCAAGGTGCTGAGATAAAAATATGTCATGCTAACGAAAGGGAACTGCAGAGTACCACACACTCGAAAAACATACAAGCTAGCAAGCTCTTTACACAATAATGGGTATCAAGCACACTCGCCACAATCATATGAATTTTACAACACTTATACATCTATGTGCAGGATACAAACTACACTACTGCCGCAAAAGGAGAACATTTGTTTGCTCTTCAAAGAAGTCGACAATATCCTCCGCTGGCTAGTTAAACGCCTGATAGTGCGGTACCATATTCCAAGTCATCCCTTCTGGTGGCGATGGCGGTCTAGTGGCAACAGACATGATGTCCACGTCCGGACGATGCAGTCGAACCAGCGACAGTGCAGCCTTAGCACCTGCGACTAACTATTGGCGCACACACTCATGGACCACGCCTATATCCTGAAATTTCGCCAGAAGAGCCAAAAGGCTTGAGGGCACAACGTCCAGTGGCAACATCGTCTGGTAAATATACTTCAAGCATGACTGCGCCTTCTTCAAACATTGAAGCACCCGCGACGCACGATCCTGCAAAGTTGCCAATGCGACTGCATGGTCGTGATCCACCTAGAAGTACCCACTAGCATGTAGCTGCTCCTGGGTTAAGTCATTCATGCGAATGGCAACCCGGTTCTTCTCATCCTGCAGATGACGAGCACTAACAACTAAAAAAAGCAAGACCAAAAGCATAAGACAAGGCATCGCCGCGAATGGCTAAAGAAAGGATAAGAAGATAGAGAGCTAACATTTAAAGTGCTCGTTCAACTGTGCAACTTCATCTAGGAGATACTTCTCGCGAGCGGTGGCCTTCTCAGCCTTAGACTTCCACACATCCATGTTACCGCGGGTAATGGGCAACTCTCGCTCCAACTGCTTAATATGGTCGCGTAGTCGCGAGAGAAGCAACAACTCCTCCACCTTTGAACGCGGTTGCGCTGCAGTTTCATCTGTGGGAGGAGAGTCACGAGGACCACTCGAAGGACCCTAGTACAACCAAGCAAGAAGCAAATAAGGGAACAAGGATACATTGATAAAAGGGCGAGTGCATTCAAATGCAGCAAAATATCAATAGGGGCACCCCCAGCAAAAGGAAGTTAAATTATTACAGACAACAACTAAGGAATGATCTACTTCTTTGACTTGGACTTTGACTTCAGGGGCTTCCTCGAATCCGTGGCAGCCTCTGACGCCATAGACTTTCTGGTGGTAGCCCCAGACGCCACAGTCTTCGCCGCCTTTGCTCGCCATAGCTCCGCAGAGTATTTTGCGATTGTATCAATGAGCTGGTGCCCATACTTACTGCAACTACTGGTGAAGGGAGCAAATACTACCTACTGACCATCCGCGTCGACAGGCATTGCCTCCGATACTGTGTTGGGGTCCAGCTCCATGCCATGTGCTTGCGCCATCACGAGTGCCATGGTGGCGCTGACAGACCGTTGCGAATTCTTGAAGTCCATGGGAATACCTTCAGCAAAGGATTCAACCAAGTCATCAAGGTTGTCGATTAAGCTGGCCTTGGGGATCAGGTCTTCTCGGAGGCGGCTCAGCACACCCTTGGCTTTCCCAAGCGTCTCTTGGAGAGAGACACTGCAGTCCTCGACTGCGACCATAGCGCCAGCCAAGGCATCTGCGCGGCGCAAGGCCTGGGCATCGAAGCTTACGCCGGTGGCATCTGAAGAACACAAATGTCAACATCCGGATTTTTAATCCCAGATGCCTGTTATGCCATACATCGCAATCCCAGGATTACCATTTTTGCGAGACATAATAGATTGGATATCACAGTACAACATCCATTATAAACCATAATAAGGTCTTACACAAATAAAGGATCTCATGATCCAGTCTTAGTACAAACAAGTAGTGGAATAATAAGCGTAGCGGTGGGCTCCATCTTCAGTGTCACAGGCAATGCTGACGATGGGAGATGATCCTAGTTGTTGTAGCCATCCTACTGTCCTTCTTCCGGATAGTCCTCCTCATAGTCTGGCCACGGGAATAGCCAGGGACAAAGCCATGAGTACTCTTTAAGTACTCGCAAACTATCACTAACAAGTAAGGTACTTCTAGTAGGAAATGCTAAGTTCTAAGTTTATTTGCAAAGTTAAGTTTGAAACCTAAGCTGAGTTCAGAAAAAAAGAAAGATAAAATAAAGTTCTAAATCACCTAAGTGGGAACTTAGTTGTCATAGTCATAACCCTGTTGTGGTCAAGTCATGTCAAAATTCATTTCATAAGTCATTTTGAAAACATCTGACGACGGAACAGTATGGCCACTCCAACTATCCATAACCGTGGACGCGGCTATTCGAATAGTTTGATACTCTGCAGAGGTGGTACACTTTCACCACAAAATTCAATACATCCGTTAGGGATAACCCTGAATCATCATACTTAGTATGCGGATAATCAAACATAACCTTTCCTTTACACACTCTAGTATAAGCACCTCTCCTATGACCTTGGACTCCCATCCATGGCCATCTGCCATCCTGGGCACTGCATAGGTGGACAACATCAAGAGGTAGCCTCAGCTCAAACCTCTCCCACGAGGGAACTCATAGTAATGCATATAAACTTCCGGCTAAGTCCTACCCAATTCAGGTATTGTGGTTGTACGGTAAATTTGGAATGGTATCGCATCCAAACCCAACCATCAGTTTTTATAAAGGGCTAAGGCTCATGCCTCAACATTTTCATCATCATAAACCATTTGTGTTTCTCAACACATGTCAAAACATCTCAATAGAATGACTCATCATTCCAAGGTTTTTATAAGCATTTTCACCAAGTATTCCCATCTAGAGTGATCAAGTTTTTGGTTTAGCTCCAACTACTAAGTTAAGAGTGTTCACTAAGGTGGGATGATAATCTCAATCTCATGCCATAGAATGACATCTAGTATAGGCCAAGTTTTATACTCTTTGTGCTATCTAAACTAATTTCTAAAATCTCACAAAGCATTACTAAAAGTAAAGAAAACTTTGGTAAAGTAAA
This sequence comes from Avena insularis, assembly GCA_023614405.1. Classification (NCBI taxonomy): domain Eukaryota; kingdom Viridiplantae; phylum Streptophyta; class Magnoliopsida; order Poales; family Poaceae; genus Avena; species Avena insularis. The sequence goes on from CM042694.1 coordinate 208,619,705, forward strand.
AGGTAAAACTCGGGATGGGTATAAATCAAAAGGTATAACCAAAGCATGCCTAATGCATCTTGCTTAGGTTATCTTGCTTGCAAGGGTTAGCTTGCATTGTTAATAATGGATTGCAAGTATTAGCTTGCCAATAATAGCTTGCCTTGGTTGGTGAAGTGGTTGAAATTGTCCTCGTCTTCTTCGGGGTAGAACTCCTCCTCCTCGTAGACTTGGTCGGTACTATCGTCTATAAATACATACGGGATACACAATCACCAAACAATACTTAACTAGTCTATTTGCACACTAAGGCACATACTTGAGGATCTGGTATCATCACATTCATCACAAGATTTAATGAACAAGTTTCATTTATTTTATTTGAGAAAAGTAATTTCTACTCATTGAAATTAATTAAGATTTAATATTCTCCAATTAAAATATGGGATCATGTGGACACATGTCATCACCACATATTCTAATACATGGGAATGTGATTTAAATGTTGGATCACATTTTATAAAGTTTAGGATTCATATTTAAATGATTTAAAGTGACTAGAAATGCCTATATAGCATTATTTTGGTACTAATCCAAAGTCACTGCATGCAAACCTAAATATTATTACATATTTAGATAGGTATTATCAAATGTGATTTTTGAGAGTTGGAATTAACTCAAAAGCTATTATGGTTGATTGAATGTAGAAAAGTCTCTATCTTGTTATTTTTGCTATATGTGATCTATAACTCTAATTGATTTAAATCCAATGGTATTGGATAGATATTTGAATTATCTTTCTAAAAAAATTGAATCATTCAATTTGGTTTAGTAGAACTCTCTGAATTGATTTTTAAACTGGTGGACAGAATTGAGTTTAAGTCTAAATAGAAAAATCTTTATTTGAATCTGCGGGCTAAGGCGGCAAACTAAATGGGCCGGCCCAGTGATGCTCCGCGGTGCAGAGGGCAACTGATGGGGGGGTCCACATGTCAGCGGCTGACTCTAACGCGAAGCGGTACGGGGCGATGTGGGCCGTGTGATTAGAACTACGATCGACGGATGTGGTTCATCATCGACGACGAACAAGTCGCTGGCGAGACTGAACCCTAGCGGCTCGGTGGGGCTCGATTGGGGGCTTACCAGGGCTCTAGCTAACATGGCGATGGGGGCGATCGAACTGGTGGTCGACGATGGAATCAGACGTGGTCGCGGCGGCTCCTAGGGTGGTCACAATTGACTGCCCCCTTCCTCCTCTGCTGCGGCGGCTCCGGTGGAAATTCTGGTGAACGGTGGCTCGAGTGGCTCCGGGGATGGTGTGAGGGACTCAGTGGGAGGTGGGGAGTGTTGGAGTGTGGAGAAATGGTGCTAGGGAGGGTTCCTTATATATCCCAACAAGTGGACCGCGAGGTGCGACGGTGAGCTCGTCGGTGACGGTGGTACAGGGTGCTAAAGGCATGGGAGGGGTAGGCGGACGGTGCACTACCTCTTGGCGGTCATCTATGGCGCAATGGTGCAGCTAGGGGCAGTGGATTTTGGTCGGGTGAGGATGGCGCTCTGAGCGGGTTCGACGGTGTTTAACGTGGCGTGCGGTGGCTGCAGGTCAAGCGGCGGGGAGTGGGGTTGTCTAGGAGGCTACTGGGTTAAGGCGATGCTGCATGTGCAAGCTGGGAGAAAGGCGTGAGTTGGGCGAGTGGGTCGGGGACGGCGCTCTGGCATGGGCTGTGCATGGGACAGAGGCGGAGAGTGCGGACGTGCCTCGGTGGTCCAGTGCTCAGCTGCGTTCATGGGGTGGACAGGGGATCGCGGTAGGGTGCGGCGGAGCTAGAGGACGATCTGGTTTGGCATGGCGTTGTCTCTGGCGCATTGTCCATGTTTGGCCGACGACGACCATATTTGGGCGGCGCGCCACTACTACTAGCGGCGAAGGGGATGTTGTCTGGGCTGGGATAGATGCTAGGGGGACAAGGGGTTAAGATGGAGACCAAATTGGTCGATGATCACTGTAGAAATAGTGAAGCTACTCTAGTGTTTGATCTGTGCCTGCCATGTGTTCGACAGAATGGCCACATGAAGAATTTTTCTGAATTTTGGATTCAAAAATTTTGAGGGTTCTCCACTTAAGCTTGAGATTCTAAGTTTGCTTGGAGAGGTCAAGGGGAATTCATTTGAGTGGTTTTTGAAAAGATGGGATCTATGCATATGAAATGGATTCCATTTTCAAATGCCATTTAAAATTAGTGTTTAAATGTTTTTGTAAGATTTCAAAGTGGGCCTTGGTAGATCTTTACTTGTACTAGCAAGGGGTGAAACGAGTTGAGAATGTTTCTGTTTGAATTTGACTTCTAGGAACACCTAAAGTGACCTAGTGGATTAAAATGGCACAAATGACCATTTGGTATTTTTATTCTTATTTGATTTCTTTTTCTTTGGATTTTGTTTTTTAAATGATCTAGATGATGTGGCATTCACCTTTGAATCATTTTACAACCATTAGAACAATCAAACATGGCATTTTTAAACAATTCTATCTTAATGCAACACACATATGCATTCTTAATTATTTTAATGCTAAAAAGTTTTTGTTAACCCCAAATTGGGTGATTAGGATCTTGATAACTTTGATTAAAGTTTTGGGATGTTACAACAAAGTATCAGCATAGTGACATGAAAACCAAAATAGGGAAAATGCAAGTGAAGCAGTGCAAGTACCTGAGAGTGCTTTCGCAATCGAGAAAAGCTGTTCTATGAACAACTTCTCCCTCTCAGCAGTAGAGGCGCGCAGGTCTTCCTCACGCTTCTGCGACTCCTCTAGAGCAGCGACTGTCTCATCACGCTTCTTATCCGCCACGGCAAGTCCCTCCTCAAGGGAAGTAACGCGACAGAGAAGTTCATTATGCTCGCCTACAAAGGGTAGAGGACAACAACACTTGATTTTACAAATCTCCACACAAAGCAGAGCGAAGAGACAAGTTTAGCACAAACCTTCGACTGCACGGTGGTGGTTGTCTAGCATGGCATGCTGTCGACACAAGGCAAGGATCTGTTGTGCAAGGCGAGCGGAATCCTTTACGATAGGCTGCACCAAAAGAAACGAAGCTTCAGAGATGCCAAATATGCAAAATCTCACAATTCGACTGCCAGCAGGAAAAGACAGTTACATATTCCTCCAGGGACTCCGAAGGTTCTGGTCGAGTGAGCATCCGTGCAACCAGCTGGTGCCCCCCAGTGTGGGGGGAAATCGAAGAATTGGTGCCAGAGTGGGCCGCCACTGGAGGAGAAGGAGACCGTGTTATCACCTCCTTGTTCTTGGAGTCTACGACTCCGGATTCTTTCACAAATTGGCAGTCGTCGGAGGATGATGACGCCGTTTGACTACAAACATGACCAGTATAACTTCAGAAGGGAAACTTCAAGGAAAACAAGACGAACTCGCGAATATAAAAACTCACCAGTCAAATTTGTCAAGGTCGAAGGAATCATCTGATGACTCCTTTGGCAACCGCAACTTCATCTGTGCGGGAGTTGAAGGAAATATGCCCTGAGAGGCAATAATAAAGTTGTTATTATGTATTCCTTGTATATGATAGATGTTTATTTTGCATGCTATAATTGTATTGATAGGAAACATCAGTACATGTGTGTTTAATAAACAAAAAGGGTTCCTAGTTATGCCTCTCTTATAGACTAGCTTGTTGATTAACAAGATGATCAAAGATACCTGATCATGGACATTGGATGTTGTTAATAACAAGGTCACAACATTTGTGAAATGATGTGATGAACATTCATCCAAAGTATAGCATTACGATCAAGTCATTATGTTTATATTGCTATAACATCATACAAAGTAGTCTTAGTCCTTAATCACTAACACCGGAAGAGTATCTTGATAACATCAAACATCACACCGTAACAGGGTGACTATAAAGGTGGGTTCAGTGCTACGAAGGTGTTACGTAGAGGCTCATGGATCAAGAGTGGGATTTGTCCATCCCGATGACGGATAGATATACTCAGGGCCCTCTCGGTGATATCACATTGAAATAGCTTGTAAGCAAGTGATGTGATCACTAGAATGTTATATCACAGGAACGAGAAAAAAGTGCATGTCGGTAACGAGATCAAACTAGGTATTTGGATACCGATGATCGAATCTCGGACATGTAATATATCGCGATACAAAGGGATTAAGTTACTAGTGTTAAAGGTTCACACCATCACAAGAGGCATCGTTGAATGTGTGGGAGTCAGTACGGATCTCCAGGTCCCGCTGCTGATTATTGATCGGAGAGGGGTCTCGATCATGTATGCATTATTCACGAACTTTAGGGTGACACACTTAAGGGATACCAACACCATTTAGGAGCAAATATGTTTCAGATAAAGATTATGAAAGCGTTGGAATCAATTTGATGGAAATCGGAATTGTTTCGGGTGAAATTGCTGAAATAGGTTCTACATGTGATATTGAAATGTTGCAGGGAGTTTTATGTGAATGTTTTTTAATTAAAGTAATTAACAAAATTCTGAATAAAATAAATAAAAGTGTTTTATTTAAAGAGAAAATACATTTAATTTGGTGGACATTAAATGCAAAGTGAGTGGAGTTGAAATTGATGTGAGTGCGCTTAGTGCAAGCTCCACCCACATGAATGAGGGAGAGGTGGGGGCACCCACCATGGCCGGCCAGCCATGGCCTTGGGGCTGCGCCCCCTCTCCTATAAAAGGAGCCCCATGGCTCCTCTCCTCTTGCCCCACCTCCTCGTGAAGGTTCTCTTCTCCCTCTAGTTATTCCCCATAGTCTCGGATTAGCGAGATACATGTTCCCGGCGGCTTTATCTGGAAAGGAGTTGTTGCTTCCGCTGCATCAATGGAGTAAGGACACGGAGGTTGTCGGGGTACCGGATGTGTGTGCGATCACGGATACACCGCTGCTTTGCGGTGCTGGACTTGGTGGTGCTGGACTTGTTGGAGCTGGATCTGATGGACGTGCTGGAGCTGGACCTGCTGGACTTACTGGACTTCATCACAATCTTGAGATCAGCAAGTGTATGACTACATCATCCACGAGTTCCATCTCATTAACAAAGCTTTGTTGTCTTCGAGGGTATGTTCTCTATGGATGTATATCCACCCGTTGCTTGTATCTAATAGATAGATCTTGGCGTATAATAGTTCCCATCTAGGAAATTTTTTGTTTTCTATGCTGCGAACCCAACAGTGGTATCAGAGCTAGGTTTATACATAGGTGATTTGCACGGGTAGTACACATATGTATAGATGTGGGTGATGATGATAATGTTATTGCATCTTTCATGTATTTTTGATATTGGTGGCATAGTGGGATGAAGCGGCCCGGACCAACTTTACATGTCATCGCACATGAGACCGGTTCCACGACTAACATGCACCTAGTTTTGCATAAGTGGCTAGCGGGTGCCTATCTCTCCTACTATAGTCAATATCTAATTTACAACGAGTTGCTAATAACTTAGTTATCATCGTTGTGGTTCCATGTTCGTAGGTGAGACCGGTTCTATCTCAGAAATCCCTATGCCACGTAAAACTTGCAATGGATAAATTAGAGGCGTCTAGTTTAGATTGTTGCTAGGCTAGTGTCATGATATGGTAATGTTGTAAGTTGATGTATGGTAGATACCCTTACAACACACCTAATGTGTAAGTTACATAGACCTTGGCCTTACACACAAAGGAATGATAGAGATCATACCACGATGCACATGATGGTGATCAAATGCATGGACCATATCATTCCACTTTACACATATGATGTTTGCATCTTATATTGCTAGTTTGGCATTTTTGTAGCATTATAAGATGATCCCTCATTTAGATATCAAGATAAAAATGTGTTCTCCCTTAAGTAGGCACCGTTTATGTTTCGCCGCTTCAAGACATCATGTGATGATCGAGTGTACTTGAATCCACAATCATATTTCGGGTGTAAGACAGTTTTACACACGCGAGTACTAAGGTTCCTACTTGGCGAGCCTAGAATGTACAGACATGGCCTCGGAACACGGATCGAAAGGTTAAGCATGATTCATATAGTTGATATGATGCCCATATTGATGCTCGCCTTTGAAGCTACACCGACTCACGTTATGATCAGACTTGGTGTAGTGGATTTGGTTCATGTAATCACCAAAAAGGCACTAGGGATGTCGTTTTTGAGTGGGAGTTCATTTCTAATTTGGATTAGTCGAACTCAATTTGTCATAAACAAAATCGAGGTGAATTTTCATAATTTGTTGTAGTCATTGGCATCTGTTTACTACCTTATGCTTAGTTTTAATTGAGATAATAGAACTATAGAATTCTGGATATTTACTTTACGAACTGGTATCGTATTGTTTTTGGAATGTCAATTTTAGAAGTCCTATTGCAAACTTTTAGCAAACTCTATTTACTCCATGAAGATTTAATAAGTAATATTAAATCGAGAGTAAGAATTCCAATGTTAGTATCTAAAGTATCATGTTTGCCTCCATGATTCTTGATATTCAAAAGTTATTTTTAATATCGAGGTTATCTAGGATCTAAAAGAATTGTTTTAGAAGCCATCATGCATGGAAGATATTTTGATATCTAAAATAATGTTTATGGTTGCAATATAATAGAGTATAATTTGGTAAATACATGTTCTCACATTGTATGAGAATTTGCGAATGTTGGAGATGCTAGACGTCCTAATCTCCTAAACAGGTTTTGGGAACTGACATTATACTCACAATTCGTCCTTATGAGCCATAGTAGCTTGATAATGAAAGTTTTCATGATAAGTATGAATAGAAGATGTAAGTAAAATGTTTACTACACTAGAAGATTACTAAAGTATGGATTTTTGAAAGAACACCAAACATTTGATGATGGTGATCTACTTCAAAGTGCAAGTCCAAAGGTATTAGTATTTTACTATACATGCTCTGGACTGTGTGTTATATGTATGGCGCCACTAATGATGTTGATATATTCTTTTAAAAGGAAAAGGAAATGCTGAAAGAGAACCTATAAAAATATTTGGCAGAAAATAAAAGACTGGTAATGTCCAGTTAAGTTATATAGATGATATACATGTTATGGTTATATCCTTTGCTTGTTAAACAATGTGGTTCTTGGGAATTAGATACCGAATTGGTTGGTATGAAATATCATACAAAACGACGCAATTCATGAACTACAATGGCCTAAGTAACTAGCAAAAGAATATGTGATGATGTTCATCAAAAACAAATAAGGTGTTATTGTATTCATCGTTGACATCAGAGCTTGCCTTTAAGATTTGTTTAAATAATTGTTATTTTTTTCTGGTATAATGAGAACAATAGTTGTTCAAATAATTACTGTATTCCATAAAAGATGGATAAATTTTACAAGTCTAGTTGGAGAAATTACATCCATAAAACTAATGCTAAAATGTCGCAAGACAAATGATTGAAATATCAATTATGAAGTGACATCGCCGTTTAAATTATATTGGAAAGAGAACATGAAGAAACACCATTTTGATGGATTTTTGGAGTCTTTTGATTTTGATCAATTGACGCTTGTGAAACTTTCCTCGAGATAATTGAAACTCCGTTCATAGGCCAAAGAGAAACGGATGACTAACTTATTGGAAATTGTGCATGATGATGTACATAGTCCATTATATGTAGCCATGTGTGGTGCATCTTTCGACTTCATATGCTTTCTCTGAAAATTTGAGTGAATATATCTATATATTTACTTAATAAGGAAGAAGTATGAAACATTTAAAAATTGTTCAAAGACTTTCAAGATGAAGTGGAAAATCATTTTAACAAGAAAATAAATATTTTATGATTCGATCATAAAGGAAGATATTTGAGTTACAGGTTTAGCAAAACACCTAAGATTTCGGGAATTGTTCCATGGATTTTCATTTCCCGATAAACCACAGGAGTATGGTATATTCGAGAGATCAAATCAAACCTTGTTTGACATGGTAAGATCAAAGGTGTCATTTATAAAACTGCCATTATAATTTAAGGATTAAATCTTTAGAGACTACTGATTTTACACTGAAAAGAGCACCATCGTGATCCGTTGAAATGACACCATATGGGTTATGGTTTGGGATAAAACCTGAATTGTCTTTTCTTAAATTTTGGTCTGTTGTGCATAAGTAAATGTTTACAACCAAAGTCGGATATGCACGTCTTTGTAGGTTATCCGAAAGAATTTGTTGGGTATTCCTCCATAACACCGAGAACAAAAGAGTTTGTCGCTTGGAACGTTAAGTTTCTTGAGAAAGAATTTTTCGCGAAAAGTTAAGTGGAAGGATAATAGAACTTTGATAAGGTTACTGAACCTTAGCTATATGTGCTAAGTATCACAGCGCCGTAAAGTGTTCTAGTGGCTGCCACAATGCTCATGGCTCCCGTGATTACAAAGGTTGCGATTTTGGAGATTAGAGTTCCTATTTCAACCATATGCATCGGGTAATAATCAAATAGTGAGATTTGATAAACAAGTCGTTATTTTTTTTGACAATAATGAACCGACTGCATGCAAAGAAGCGATGGTGGGCCCTGACTCCATAGAATGACTAGAATTCATAAAATCCATGATAGTTTCCATACACAAGAAATCAAGCTTTTGAACTTGGAAGACCCTCTGAAAAGGCATGAAGCCTATCGGTCGTGTTTGGATCTATAAAGAAATAGACATGGATGTTTTACATCTATGAAATAATCGACATGTCGAAAATGAATTTACAACAATGTTCAGGGAGTTGACTATCACAAGATTTGATATTTCATAGTGATATTTAGTCTTGACGGATTAATCTAGCAACCACTACATATAATTTGGTGTATGGTAGTTGAACAAACAAAACAATGTTCTTCTAATAGAATGGTTACCTAGGACGTGTACATGACACGGTCCAAAGGGTTTTGTTAATTCAAAAGGGTGCTAAAAGGGCATGCAAACTTCAATAGTTGAATTAAGCATAGCGGAGTTGGAATCTTCACATGATGAAAATGTTAAAGGAGTTTAATTTCATCGGAGACGATGAAGATGCTTGCTTTTGCAAGAAATTAAGTGGGAGCGCTGAGACAAATTTCCAATACATTATGCAGAGTACATATTGTTGATTGGAAATGATGTATCTTTTATTGACATGGGTTAAGAATTTCATTAAAGTTAGATTTTGATGAAAGACTTGGGCAAAACCAGAATATTCGGCATCAATGTCTATATGGATAGATTGAGGCGCTAATATGGTTGTGCCAGACGTACATATATGAGATATTGAAAAGGGTTCAATATGGAAACAACAAGAAAGGTTCTTGCTGCATGGAAAGGATTGTATCAAGATTCAAGTGTTTCAACACTTAGTGAGTAAAATCACATGAAGATCTTGATCAATAATACCATGATATGTACATATCTAGATATGTCCAATGCTCTAAATGTTATGAGCATATACCAGAATGATTCATAAGATGATCATTGGACGATAGTAAAGATATTCTTATGAGCTTTGCAAGAACTAAGAATATATCATGTATAAGTGACAAATAGTGAATAATAGTTCACTGTAATATGTTACATTGATACTAGTTTGTCACAAGATACAAATTGAATTTATCTCAATTTAAACTATGGGCGGCACAATATTATGGAAAGGAAATTCCATGATGGATTTGGATGAGTTCCAAAGTTAAGACATTGTGGCAGAGACTACATCAAAATGCTAAGTATATGACTGCCATAGTAGCAGCAAAGGAGGGCATTTGTTTCAAGTAGTTTGTTATCAAACTAGGTGTGGTTCACAGTGGGATAACACTATGAAGATATATTGTACGACAATACTATCGACATATTTTAACCCAAAAAGAACTAAAGGTCTCATCAAAGGACCAAATTTATACAAAGCCATCTCATTAGAGAATGAGTGGTGCATAGAGACACAAAGACATGCAAATACACAAGGACTTGAAAGTACCAGACCCGGAGATTATGTTAACCACTAGCAAACGCGTATATTTTACACCTAGGTGTTGTATATACAAGTTTACAAACTAGATTATTGACTCTAGTGCAAGTGGGAGACTGAAGGGAATATGCCTGAGAGGCAATAATAAAGTGGTTATTATATTATTCAATGTTTATGATAAATATTTATTTTGCATGCTATAATTGTATTAATTGGAAACGTTAATACATGTGTGTTTAATAAACAAATACAAAGTTCCTAGTAATGCCTCACATATAAACTAGCTCGTTGATTAACAAGATGATCAAGGTTTCCTGATCATGGACAGTGGATGTTGTTAATAACGAGGTCACAACATTGGTGGAATGATGTGCTGAACATTCATCCGAAGTATAGCATTACGATCAAAGTCATTATGTTTATGTTGCTATAACATCATACGAAGTAATCCTAGTCCTTAGACCATGAGATCATGTTAATCACTAACACTGGAAGAGTATCTTGATAACATCAAACGTCACACCATAACAGGGTGACTATAAAGGTGGGTTCACTGCTACGAAGGTGTTATGTAGAGGCTCATGGATCAAGAGTGGGATTTGTCCATCCCGATCACGGATAGATATACTCAAGGCCCTCTCGGTCATATCACATTGAAATAGCTTGCAAGAAAGTGATGTGATCACTAGAATGTTATATCACGAGAACGAGAAAAGAGTGCATGTCGGTAATGTGATCAAACTAGGTATTTGGATACCGATGATCGAATCTCGGACATGTAATATATCGCGATACAAAGGGATTAAGTTACTAGCGTTAAAGTTTTACACGATCACAAGAGTCATCGTTGAATGTGTGGGAGTCAGTACGGATCTCCAGGTCTTGCTGCTGATTATTGATCGGAGAGGGGTCTCGATCATGTCTGCATTACTCGTGAACTGTAGGGTGACACACTTAAGGTATACCAACATCATTTAGGATCAAATATGTTTCAGATAAAGATTATGAAAGCACTAGAATCATTCCGATGGAAACCGGAATTGTTTCGGGTGAAATTGCTGAAACTGGTTCTGCATGTGATATTGAAATGTTGTAGGGAGTTTTATGTGAATGTTTGTTAATTAAAATAATTAACAAAATTCTGAATAAAATAAATAAAAGTTTTTTATTTAAAGAGAAAATGCATTTAATTTGGTGGACATTAAATGCAAAGTGAGTGGAGTTGAAATTGATGTGAGTGGGCTTAGTGGAAGCTCCACCCACATGAATGAGGGAGAGGTGGGGGAACCCACCATGGCCGGCCAGCCATGGCCTTGGGGCTACGCCTCCTCCCCTATAAAAGGAGCCCCATGGCTCCTCTCCTCTTGCCCCACCTCCTCGTGAAGGTTCTCTTCTCCCTCTAGTTATTCCCCATGGTCTCAGATTAGGGAGATACATGTTCCCAGTGGCTTTATCTGGAAAGGAGTTGCTACTTCCGCTGCATCACTGGAGTGAGGACGCGGAGGTTGTCGGGGTACCGGACGTGTGTGCGATCACGGATGCACCGCTGCTTTGCGGTGCTGGACTTGGTGGTGCTGGATCTGATGGACGTGCTGGAGCTGGACCTGCTGGACTTGCTGGACTTCATCACGATCTTGAGATCGTCAAGTATACGAATACATCATCCATGAGTTCCATCTCGTTAACAAAGCTTTGTTGTCTTCGAGGGTATGTTCTCTATGAATGTATATCCACCCGTTGCTTGTATTTAATAGATAGATCTTGGCTTATAATAGTTCCCATCATAGGATTTTTTTTGTTTTCTATGCTGCAAACCCAATAGCAACCTCATCAAAATGCAAGAAGATTAAATAGGAATGAAATGAAAAACATTTCTATGCCCGCTTGAAAAAACATAAAACTTGGGAATTATAAGAAAGCATCGTACACTTAGTTTGAAAATTTGGGTAGTGGCATTCTTTATTTATTTGTTGGAACCTGGGTACCGTAGGTCCTGAAGGAGCGAGACACTCCAATTAGCGCACTAGGGTTTGTAGTCGTCGCAATGTGGTCTGAGAACCTTTTTGTAATTATTATTATTACTTTTGAGACTTTTTGTACTGGTGAAGATGATTACTATTAATCCAGTAGATGGCTTGAATTTCGGGGGGGGGGGGAATGGTTGCTGGAAGTAGACTGGTGTGACGTACCAAGGCACACGTGCGTAGCACCACACTGTGGACGAGGAAGAAACAAACCGGACTGTGCACCCATGGCTACAGAGAGGAGATCGATGGAGGATGGATGGTGAGAGCCAGCGAAGGAGAGAGAAAACACAAATTGTTTTGCGTGCATATTACTACTAGTAGGTCCATATATTTACTACTAGTGGAGTGTACCTCGTGTCAGCAGCCCCTCATAGCTTTGCTCTAACATCGTACCGCCTTCCGACTCCTCCTCCCGCTGCTCTCGCACTGCCTCCTTTTTTGTGTGGAAGGAGCCGCCTTCCTTTTCGAGTAGTACTAGTACAAAAGTGGAGTACTTTGCTTTTACAGAAAAAAATATTTCCATCACTTAGAAAATTGGAGTTGTTACTTTTCCTAGTATTTGGGAACTTCCATTGGCAAAGCTGTTTACCAACGCCAAGATGTGCACATCTACTTTCTTGTAGTACTACTACAAAATTCCCATAAACATGGATATGTCCGTGACCTTGCTTGGTCGCTCATTCTAAAACCTGTTCATACTTATACATGGTAGGCCATTTTTGTGAAGCGGTTTTTTTCAAAAGTTGTGAAAAACTCATGTTTATTATTTTTCATGGCAGGTAATACAAGCAAAAGGACGCCATTCAATGTTTTCCCCTGTTTTTTGGCCTATTTCTCTCTTTTTGCAAAGCAGGGTCAACTTTGCCGACATGCAAACTCTAGAAAGAAGTTGAATCTTTGAAAACTCTCAGTCGTGTTCTCCATATATTGTCTGCCTGGTGGGCAACTTCAAAAGATTTTTGTGGAATTTAAAGAGCAATTGGCAGCTCACATGTGGTTCGAAATAATTTGACATACTTTCGACAGACTCCCTCCGATCCATATTAATGTTCATAGATTCATCTAGATTCAAATGTATCTAGTCATGTTTCTGTGCTAGATACATATACCCGAATCTAGACAAATATGAGAACATTAATTTAAAATGGAGACAAATCAGATAATAGAAGTCTGACATGTCATCACTATATAAAATTATAATAGGTAAAGCAGAAAAATATAAATTTGATCAACATATATAAAGTATGGGTGTATATTTGGTTCTTCTACTTTGTATCTGCATCTGTAGTAGTCAAAGATTATTAGCTACCTAACACTTGAAATATAAATTTGAATGCCGACCGTTGGATCTCAATACTCGCGAATCCCAATATTTCCAACCGTTGGATCTTCTTTTCAATTATAGCATCTAGAAGATTGTATAGATAGCCTTCAGCATAATGAACGTTATGCATAAACCTCAAAACACACTTTTCCATCATACTAGAATCTTCTCCCTCGTTTCTCTAGACCATATTACCAACAAAATCAAGTGTTTTAGGTAGCTAATAATATTTGACTTCTACATGATGATACAAAGTACAAGAACCAAATATACACCCATACTTTATGTATGTTGATGAAATTTATAATTTTTTGTGCTTTACCTATTATAATTTTATATAATGATGATATGTCATACATATATTATCCGAGTCTCACATGCAGGGCACTCCTCTCACTGCTCTCGTGCTGCCTACCTTTTGGAGTAGCAGTACAGAATGAAGTGGAGTACTTTTCTTTATAGAAAAAATATTTCCATCGCTTAGTAGAGTTGTTACTTTTCCTAATATTTGGAAACTCGCATTGGCAAAGTTGTTTACCAATGCCAAGATGCACACATCTACTTTCTTGTAATACTACCAAATTACCATAAACTCTATGACGTGGATATTTCCATGACCTTGCTTGGTCGCTCATCCTGAAACATGTTCATACTTATACATGGTAGGCCATTTTTGTGAAGCGGGTTTCTTCAAAAGTTGTGAAAACTCATGTTTATTATTTTTCATGGCAGGCAATACAAGAAAAAGGACGCCATGCATGAGTCCCCCTGTTTTTGTTGCCTATTTCTCTCTCTTTCTCCAAAGCATGGTCAACTTTGCCGGCATGCAAAGTCTAGAAATAAGTTGAATATTTGAAAACTCCCGGTCGTGTTCTTGATATATTGGTTGTCTGGTGGGCAACTTCAAAAGATTTTTGTGAAATTTAAAGAGCAATTGGAAGCTCAGATGTGGTTCGATATAATTTGACCTAATTTCGACACACTCCCTCCGATCCATATTAATGTTCATAGATTCATCTAGATTCAAATGTATCTAGTCATGTTTCTGTGCTAGATACATATATCTAAATCTAGAAAAATCTGAGAATATTAATTTGAATCAGATACAGTAGTATAATTTAATTGGGTTAATTTATCTATGAACCTTGAAAACTCAAAGAACCTAGGAATCGCACGTAAAACATGGATGGTTCGCTATGTCCAGAAACATGGCGCGCTTCTCCATTCAGTGCCACATTCTTCTGATTTTCTTTACTGCTAGTACAAAACATCCCCATAATCAGTTGGAAAAGTGAAAAATGTTTTTTCCTAATTGTTTGAAACTCCCATGGGCAAAATTGTTTACTAGGCCAAGACGCACCCATCTACCCGATGTCAGAACCCTGTGTAAAAGTGTAGCTAGGGTATACATCGATATAGAAGGCCATGACCTTATTGGTCGTTCGTGCTAAAAACCAAGAATAATGTTAAATCATGGTGGGCAATAATGTGAATCCGTTTCCCTAAGGTTGTTGAATCTCATATTTATCAGTTTTCTTGGCAATTAATAATACTACTAGCAAAAGTACCCCAATCGTAATGAAGTCTCATGTTTTTGTTTTACGCTTTATTTGTTTGAATGTTTTCCATACGCAGTCAAATTTGTCGGTATGCAAATACTAATTAGTAATGGTATTTCTAAAAACTATTGTTGGCCCATGATATATTGGCTGCCTAGGTACCTTCAAAAGAATTTTGGATATTTTCAAGAGTAATAGTCTATCGTGCTCACATATATTCAAGTTTGACCTAATTTTGTTTAATCGACTTAGAGTCATGCATTTAAGTGCACGTGGAGCTTTAGCTTGGAAGTTTGAAAAATACTTAAACTTGGGAACTGTAAGAAAGAATTGTCCACTTTGTACGAAAATTTGGTGGGGCCATTCTTTCTTACTTTTCTACCAGTAAAAGTACTTGAAAAACTCACATTTCTGGTATTGCCTACCATATCATGTACTATGTATGAACTTTCTTGGGTTTCAATCCAAATGACCAAGGTCATGGACATACTCTATCTTCATCAAGATAATGATCGTGTGCCCATATTTTGGTATAGCTAGGTCGTTGCATGTTAGTATGCATGGTAAAGAAGTAAAGGTATTTTTTGGAAGGAAGCGTGATCAATATGGCTTAGAGTTCATAGCATGTGCCATTTATTTACTATAGTACATAAAATGGTTGGATAAATTACATGTTATACTTTTCAAGCATAATTTTCTAGCTAATGTCACCCACTCAGACGACTTTCCATCGATTTGTCGAATTAGGTCTAAATTAATATTCTACAAGTGTGTGAGAGCTAGTTCAATAGTATAACAAAGTATTAGGTATAACAAAGTGACACGTCATCTATTGCCGGGTTTATACCAGCATGTACAATACCTAACATTTGAACTATAGAACAACAAGCATTACATGCAGCAACCTCATCAAAAATAAAGAAGATTAAACAGGAATAAAATGAAAAACATTTCTATGCCTGCTTGAAAAATCCTAAAACTTGGGAATTGTAAGAAAGCATGGTACACTTAGTCCAAAAATTGGGGCAGTGGCATTCTTTATTTATTTTTTGGGACCTGGGTACCATAGGTACTGAAGGAGCGAGACACTCCAATTAGCGCACTAGGGTTTGTAGTCATCGCAATGTGGTCTAAGGAACTTTTTGTAATTATTATTATTACTTTTGAGACTTTTTGTATTGGTGTAGATGATTACTATTAATCCAGTAGATGGCTTGAATTTCGGGGGGGGGGAGGGGAACGGTTGCTGGAAGTAGATCGGTGTGCCGTACCAAGGCACACGTGCGTAGTGCCACGCTGTGGACAAGGAAGAGACAAGCCGGACTGTGCACCCACGGCTGCAGAGAAGAGATCAATGGAGGATGGATGGTGAGAGCCAGCGAAGGAGAGCGAAAACACAACTTGTTTTGCATGCATATTACTAATAGTAGGTCATATTTACTACTAGTGGAGTGTACCCCGTGTCAGCAGCCCATCATAGCTTTGCTCTAACGTCGCACTGCCTTCCGACTTCTCCTCCCGCTGCTCTAACGCTGCCTCCTTTTTTTTGTGGAAGGAGCCACCTCCCTTTTCGAGTAGTACTAGTATGAAAGTGGAGTACTTTTCTTTACAGAAAGAAAAAAATTCCATCGCTTAGAAAATTGGAGTTGTTACTTTTCCTAGTATTTTAGAACTCCCATTGGTGAAGCTGTTTACCAACGCCAAGATGCGCACATCTATTTTCTTGTAGTACTACTACAAAATTCCCATAAACATGGATATGTCTGTGACCTTTCTTGGTCGCTCATCCTGAAACTTGTTCATACTTATACATGGTAGGCCATTTTTGTGAAGCGGCTTTTATCAAAAGTTGTGAAAAACTCATGTTAATTATTTTTCATGGTAGGTAATACAAGCAAAAGGACGCCATGCAATGAGTCCCCCTGTTTTTTTGGCCTATTTCTCTCTTTTTTCAAAGCAGGGTCAACTTTGCCGGCATGCAAAGTCTAGAAAGAAGTTGAATCTTTGAAAACTCTCGGTCATGTTCTCTATATATTGGCTGTCTGGTGGGCAACTTCAAAAGATTTTTTTGAAATTTCAAGAGCAATTGGCAGCTCACATGTGGTTCGAAATAATACGACATAATTTCGACAGACTCCCTCCGATCCATATTAATGTTCATAGATTCATCTAGATTCAAATATATCTAGTCATATTTCTATGCTAGATACATATACCCGAATCTAGACAAATCTGAGAATATTAATTTGAATCAGAGACAAATTAGATAATAGACATCTGACATATCATCACTATATAAAATTATAATAGGTAAACAGAAAAATATAAATTTGATCAACATATATAAAGTATGGGTGTATATTTGGTTCTTCTACTTTGTATCGTCATGTGTAGAAGTCAAAGATTATTAGCTACCTAATACTTGAAATTTTTGGTAGTTACATTGGTCTAGAGAAATGAGTGATAAGATTCTAGTATGATGGAGAAGTGTGTTTTGAGTTTTGTGCATACCATTAATTATGCTGAAGACTATCAATAGAATCTTCTAGATGCTAAAATGGAAAAAAAGATTCAATGGCTGGAAATGTCGTTCGGATTCGTGAGTCTTGATCCAACGGTCAATATTCAAAGTTATTTGTATTTGTACACTATATAGTACTTGGTAAGATAAGATTGTACGAATAACTTTGAATGCGGACCGTTGGATCTCAATACTCGCGAATCCAATATTTCCAACCGTTGGATCTTCTTTTCTATTATAGCATCTAGAAGATTGTATAGATATCTTCAGCATAATGAATGTTATGCATAAACCTCAAAACACACTTTTCTCTAGACCATATTACCCAAAAAAATCAAGTGTTTTAGGTAGCTAATAATCTTTGACTTCTACATGATGATACAAAGTACAAGAACCAAATACACACCCATAGTTTATGTATGTTGATCAAATTTATATTTTTTTGTGATTTACCTATTATAATTTTATATAATGATGATATGTCATACGTCTATTATCCGAGTCTCACGTGTAGGGCACTCCTCTCGCTGCTCTCGCGCTGCCTACCTTTTGGAGTAGCAGTACAGAATGAAGTGGAGTACTTTGCTTTATAGAAAAATATTTCCATTGCTTAGTAGAGTTGTTACTTTTCCAAGTATTTGGAAACTCACATTGGAAAAGTTATTTACCAATGCGAAGATGCACACATCTACTTTATTGTAGTACTACCAAATTACCATAAACTATGATGTGGATATGTCCATGACCTTGCTTGGTCGCTCGTCCTAAAACCTGTTCATACTTATACATGGTAGGCCATTTTTGTGAAGCGGGTTTCTTCAAAAGTTGTGCAAACTCATGTTTATTATTTTTCAAGGCAGGCAATACAAGAAAAAGGACGCCATGCATGAGTCCCCCCTGTTTTTGTTGCCTATTTCTTTCTCTTTTTCCAAAGCAAGGTCAACTTTGCCGGCATGCAAAGTCTAGAAAGAAGTTGAATCTTTGAAAACTCCCGGTTGTGTTCTTGATATATTGGTTGTCTGGTGGGCAACTTCAAAAGATTTGTGTGAAATTTAAAGGGCAATTGGCAGCTCACATGTGGTTCGATATAATTTGACCTAATTTCGACAGACTCCCTCTAATCCATATTAGTGTTCATAGATTCATCTAGATTCAAATGTATCTAGTCATGTTTCTGTGCTAGATACATATACCTGAATCTAGACAAATCTTAGAACATTAATTTGAATCGGAGACAGTAGTGTAATTTAAGTGGGTTAATTTATCTACGAACCTTGAAAACTCAAAGAACCAAGGAATCGCAAGTAAAACATGGGTGGTTCACTATGTCCGGAAACATGGGAACCTCAAAACACTTCTATATCATTCTAGAATCTTCTCCCTTGTTTCCCTAAACCATGTTACCATATTTTGAAGTTTTAGATTAGCTAATAATCATTCACTCTACATGATATACAAAGTACAAGAACCAAATATACACCCATATATTATAGATGTTGATCAAATTTATATTTTTGCTGCTTTACCTTTTATAATTTTATATAGTGATGATATGTCAGATGTCTATTATCTGAGTCTAACGTGCAGGGCACGTGCAATTTACTAGTTTACTATAGTACTACATGAATTGGTTGGATAAATTACATGTTATATTTTTCAAGCTTAATTTTATACTCCATAGCTAATTTCACACAAAAGTGCATCATGCTTCAATCAACACGTTCAGTGGAATTAAAAGGTTACATAAAAAATAGAAAATTACATCCAAGTCCATACAATTGGCACAAAGCACTACAAGAAAAGTTTCCTTCCGCAACGACTTGGCATGACGGTCGTTGTAGAAGGCACTTCTCCTGCGACGAAATTCTTGGCTCGGCCGTGGCCGATGGAAAACTTTTTTTCCGGTTTCGCAACCCTCTACTACGATGGATCTGCTAAAAACATGGAGGAAGCTCGGCCAGCGCATGGAAGAAGCAAGATTTTCATTTCCTCGCGCGATGTGGACTCGCCGAAGTCTTTTGAGGCGTGTGGGTCCCGGACGTTAGTGTCTCTAGCGGACCATACTTTTCGGTTGCGCCTCCCTGATTTGAACTCGATAACATTGCTCGAGGCATCGACCATTTAGTCAGGCTGCTAGGTCTCACATGTCAGCCTCTCATTAGAAGGATCGTGTGTATGATGGAATTTTTTTCCTTCGCTCGCGCTACCCTGTTCCGAAGTTGATAGCGCTGCTCTATGCATCTAACGTTTAATCAACCTCCTGGGACCCATATGTCATCCTCTTATTAGAAGAAACGTGTGTATGATGGAATTTTTTCCTTCGCTGGTGTTACCCTGTTCCGAAGTTGATAGCACTGCTCGACGCATCTACTGTTTAACCAACCTCCTGAGCCCCACATGTCATCCTCTCATTAGAAGAAACGTGTGTATGATGGATTTTTTTCCTTCGCTCGTGCTACCCTGTTCCGAACTTGATAGCGTTGTTCGATGCATCTACCGTTTAATCAGGATGTTAGGCCCCACATGTCATCCTATCATTAGAAGAAACGTGTGTATGATGGATTTTTTACCCTCTATCACACCTTCATGTTCTGAACTTGATAGCGTTGCTCGCTGCTTCAGCCATTTATACAGGCTGGTAGGCCCAACATGTGAGCCTCCTTTGTGTAGAAAATGTGTGTATGCTAGACTTTTTTTCTTCTCTCACGCCTCCTTGTTTGGAACTTGGCAACGTTGCTCGATACAACACCTGTATAATTTCTCCCTGTTGGGTCCACATGTTAGCCGCCTATATAGAGGAAATGTATGTATGTTGGACATTTTTTTGGTCGCGTCCGCTGGTTTGACCTTGGTAACATTGTTCCATGTGGCAGGCGTGTATGGTCGTGCTGCTGGGACCCACGTGTCAGCCTCTCTCGACAAGAAACGTGTCGATCTTGGTCTTCTTTTTTCTGGTCGTGACTGTTGTACAAGTACTTTTTAAACGCGCTCGTTAAACTTGATCTCTTGTATGATAAGGTTGATGGGCGCTAGCTGTAGGCAGGTTGGTCGGCCATGTCAGCCTCTCAGTACAAAAATATTTCTATAGATAAACTGCATGCCTTGCCACTACACAAGAAAATTGTTATCCTTTTATAAAACGTAAAAGTATATACTAACATCGTATATAACTTATTTATTTTTCTTCTTAAAAAATTGCTTGTCTATCTGCTACACGTGCTTGCTAGCAGCTTAACTAAAAAATGTTAAGTATAAATAATATAGTAGGTAGTACTGAAAACATGGATATGCAGAGTTTTTTTAGGGGTGGGTGGACGGTGCCCAAAAAAGACCGAATTGGAGAAAAATGGGCCAAGCAGGGATTGATGGGCTATTTTTCATGGGCTCTCGCCCAATCTAACTGGGCTATTGCATGACCGAATGACCCAAAACATGGCCGAGTTAGAAAGTCTTGGGCTATAATGAGGCCGGATAGGCTAATTTCTTGGGCTCGATAGTTAAAATCCCAAGGTACGTGTGGGGCTCGGCAGGATTGAAAACAAAGCCATCAACAAGGGGAAAAAGGTATAAAATATGAGCGCCTAGATCCTAGATGCCTGAGAACTTGTTATGTTAAGGAGTTGACGCCACCCTACTAATTGTGCTAATACTCAGTTGTAACCTAGTAGTTGCAACTCATTAAATTCCCAGTTACAAGTTGTTGCAACAAATGTATAACCCTCACGTTGCACCAATCGCAAGGTAAATCCAATGGCGAGAGAGGTGACTCTTGAGAACTGACAAACCCGATAAAATATTCATAGATATTTTTGTGAAAATTGTGGACAAACACCCTGCACCCGCCAAAAATTTCCACCGAGGCCCCAAACTTTCCTAAGCCCGCCCTCAATCGAGCGACCAGCCCCTGTCTCTTCAAATTTTGCGCCGTTCTTATGGGAGATGCACCGGATTAGAACCAGACCGCAAACTTCTCCACGCCTTAAAAAAACTTCTCGACGCCTTTCTATCAACAGTGTCGGCCTACCACCATTGGCCGCGCCGTTCTTCACGAGACGCACTGGCCAGCGGTCAGCTAGGCGATCCCCACACTTCGCCTGCTAGATTCAGGCACTGGACATTCTTCTTGGCTTTGGTTTGTTCTCCACCTATCCTAGAAATAGTTAAAGCTTGTGACCATCTATATTTACAAGGTGCTTGCATATTTGGGTAGGTACGTTCTTTAGGTAAATCTATAGTAAAGCTCTGGACAAAAGAGTTCGAAAACATCTTAAAAAAGACTTGGTAGAGATCCTGTGCAAGCTTTTGACCTGATATATTCCCCATCCTTCTTTGATACGATGGAGCATTTGGCTGTTGATGTACCTGACAAGGAAGTACTTAGAGGTACAATATAGTATAGATGGATGTACCCTATAGAACGTCGACTTCGCATTTCCAAGGAGCAGGAAGATATCCGTAGACAGTTTGATAAGTGAGTGTTATGCAAAGATATCTTCACATATAAGACTGTAGAAAAGTTAGATATATTCATATGTCTGACTTGGCTATGTTTTGTAGGTTCTTCGTAGAAATAAAAGTACCAACAAATTTCGGTCCACCAATAAAAAGACCGGATGGACTAAGATCTAAGGATCATGTAAGACACTCAAATTGCACTATGAATTATCTATGAATTGTCTAGATGGGGTAACCTCTTGTCTATTTTGTAACGCTAGATTTCGGAGCTTGAATTTCTGGCCCTTATCTGTGGTCCTGATAGGAGTATAACAACAACTTCAGCTTGTATTTCCAACGGTGCCTGCCATAGTGCAGATGTACCTTTTGCGGAGACTGATGCAGCTGGAGGTTTTCCGGATGAACCTGCACTGGATTGCGTTTAGATTCAAAATCCTGCACTTGACATTATCGTCCCAAGGAAAAGAAAGTTGTGGATATGGTAATAACGCCTTCTGTAGAACAAGATGCTGGAGGTGATGATTTCCTATGGAAATCCCTACCACTCTATGACTTGTACGAGTAGTTATCATAGTTTAATTGAATTGCATGTCCCTCTCCATCAATGAAAATGGCATATCGTTTGCCTTGTTTCAAAAATAAATAAATATTTGCATGTCTCCTTGTGTTCGTCGATGCAAAGAAGATATTGTTTTCTGTTCAAGTCATGTGAACAAATATGTTTGTATGTAGAGACATAAATGTGGATTGGGTGACAAAATCAGCATAAAATTGCCAGATCAATAACACAAGCATAATGGCATTGCAAGAAAAGGAACAGAACCATCTTTTCACCGTGCTTGTGAAAAGGAGATGAGCCAGGAACCACGCCTGCAAGTGGTAGAGGCCAATTATCATGCAACTCAGCTAGCATTGGTTTATCATCGATAATACTCAAGCATCTGAATATTATGATTACATACTAAGAGTATTTCCAGTTCCACACTATAGTTCAACAGGAAAAAGTGTAAGAAATGTGTAAGGTGGCTCCATAATACAGGTTCTAGAGAAAAGCATACAAATCATAAGAAAGAAAGATCCACATCACAGTTCACCACCTTCAGGTGCAACAGTTTCTACAGATTGTAAACCCAAATCACTGTCTCCTTCAGATGGCACGATAATTTTGGGAGCAGGATCAGCAGCGCCAGCACCGGTAGCATGAGTCTCCACAATAGGTGAACTATCGAGCACCACAATGTCCTCTGAAGGCTCTTCACTGCCAGCTCCAGCCGCACAAGTCTCCGTGGATGGTAAAACCAATCCACCACCTCCATCAGCTGGCACGAAGATGGCGGTGTGCAGAGCTCATCGACCCAATTGCAAGCTGCATCAGTCTCCACAGAAGGTAAACAAGGAGGCGCCTTAGGTGTAGCGATCTGACATCCATTTTGTACTCCGTCATGAGAAAATTGAGAGTCTTCTTCAACTATGTGCTTCTGCGGTTACAAGATAAACAGAGATTACAGCGAAAGCATCTACACGTAACAACAAGAACATATGTCATTCTATTGATTTACCTTGTCATCTGGGATAGCAAAAGTCACAGGATTGGAACCCATTTCATCGAGAATCTTCTTTTTTGCTCCTTCCCCTATCTCCTTCTGTAGCAAGTTGTAATATTGATTACATGATGTTGATTGACAAATATATGCAAATTTTCAAAAGTTTGCGCTGTCAAACTACCAACTTCGAATGGATCCCCACTGTTCTTAGTTATGGGATCTAGCCTAGAAAACAAGCTTCTATGGAAACCTAGTCTACAAAAAAAGGATGCATACCCAGGATAAGAACTACTCTAACATGACAATGTTGTGCAATCGACAATAAAAATTTAACCGCATCATCAACTCTATCATGTAAGTTCGGAGTGAATCTAGATACACTCGTTTCACATAAGCTAAAACATCTTATATTATGACACGGAGGGAATAGGTACGAGTGTTCTAGTATTTCACAAACCGCCATTGCTACCGCGGGACAGAGATGACGGATGCTCCACCACCCTACAGAAGGTTGCCGCGCCGATCTCGCCGCCACCTGTAGAGGACGGAACCGAGGAGCTGGTCGGCAACAATGTGGAGCGAGAGTCCAGGGGCAGTAGTGGATGGGAAGAAGGGACTGAGTAAAATAGGTTGTGTGTGCGTGGGGAGAGGCTGGTGAGGGAGTTAAATCTAGCTTGTCTCGGAAGGAACGCGCTGCCACATGCACCGGTGTGTGCAAAACTCCCTCCCTCTCTCTTCTGCGGCAGATACTGACAGTAGTACTCCAGCTAGCTTCAACGAGTTCTCTGGTACTCCTACTAGTAGACCTTTACTACTACTACTAGGTAGACAAGGAGTACTTGTTCATAACAATAAAAAACTAGACTAGCACACTGTCGTACAGTATTGCCTTGTCAAATCACTTGTGATGCCATGATGAGCGACATGTTTTTACTGGTAAACCTGGAAACATCATGTTCCTTCCACACGTTCAGTTTCTGAGCGAAGTACTTACCAACACGTCCAACTTAGGCTTACAGGACCCAAACTACAGTGAAAAAGAAACAAAATTATGGACCTGCAAGGAGTAATACTAACAGTACTACTATTGTACAACATTCTGGAAGAAATTATGTACGGAATAGTAGTAGTAGAGTACAACTGTACTCCTAATAAGGTTCTTTTACAAGCTTGGTGAAATATACATACTAGAGAAACTACCAAGTGTACAAAGGAGGTTTTTGGGCATACGGAGTATTTTACAAGCCGGACCGGTGTGAAATTAAATGCTAAGTACTTGTACATCAGCTAAAAACCAGCCAAAAGAAAGAGTTCAACAGAAGGCCAAGACCAAATGAGCTATCCTTGAATAGGCTCGTTCCACTCCAAGGCGTTTGAGAAGCTTGGGATGAACCAAAATGGAGTCTCCGACCATGTCCAGCAAGTGTTGGTGTGGAAACCAACAGCTGCATCACCATTCAGACTGAAGCGGAAAATTTTAGGACGTGTCCTATACTCGTACCCAATTTCTTGGTGTGATGTGTAAACACAGTTCCTTCTTGTCAGATGTCCTGGCGGATCATTTGCATCGCCTACTGCAATGATAATCGGATAGTTCACGCCAAGGAAAAGAGAATATGATCCAAGGTCAGTAACCCTTTTCCATCGGTTAGATGGAGTTAACTGGCTTGTGTCCATCGAGAACACCATGCACTCAAACCCAGAAGGATAGGTGCGAACGGTGCGACCATAGTGAACAACACTAGTATAATCAGCAATTGCATTGCCTGAGACACCATATGTATAGACCAGAAGAAGTCTTATACCACCGGCAGATCTTGCTAACCACCACCTACTAGGATCATTCTCCTCATCGTCCTCAACAAACCCATGTGTCAGGTACAGCACATCGCGTGGCAATAGGATAAGGATAGGACCTTCAAAGGGAAAGGAAATGTAACATGGAAATAATATTGGTATTGATCTGACATTGTAGAAGTTGATATACAGTACTATTTTCAAAAATCTTGATTATACTTAAGATGTTTGATTGCGTAAAAAATGCTAACCTAGGGAGATGCTATAGAAATTCTAATTCTTTTAGAAATGGAGATATGCTATGGAAATTCTCCTAGAGACACGGTTTAATTCATGGGATGAAATATAATCCTATAGGATCTTGAATGTAAAGTTCATAGGGAAAAAAGCAAGGTTGGATCCTACAAGATTTTGGTGTCTTATATACCAAAGGAAAATCAACAAGGATTATTTCTAGGAGGTTTAATATCTTATCTTATCTTATCTTACCACTATGTAGTGTATGAATAACTTTGAATATTCACTGTTGGATCAGGACTTGCGAATCCCAACATTGCCAGCAGTTGGATCTTCTTTTCCATTCTAGCATCTACTTGAAGATTCTATTGATAGTCTTTAGCACAATGAACGCTATGCACAATCCTCAAAACACACTTCTCCATCATTCTAGAATCTTATCCTTCATTTCTCAAGACCATGTTAACAAAATTTACAAGTACTACTACCTAATAAACATTGACTTCTACATGATAGAAAGTACAAGAACTAAATATGCGCCCATACTTTATAGATATCGATCAAATTTATATTTTTTTGAGCTTTACCTAGTATTATAATTCTATATAGTTATGATATGTCATATGTCTAGTATCTGAGTTTCGCGTAAATACTACTAGTAGATACCATATTTTCCATGGATGTACTAGTACTAGGAGACAAGGCAATACTATCAGCAGAACTCAATACTATGAATCAAATTACTTATATGTAAGAAAACTTAGTAAGGATTGCATTCCTCTGAAATTCCTAAGGAATTCATACGAATCAAAGCGGCTAAAATTCCTATGAAATTCCTACTAACCAAAGAAACTTTAGAAAAAATAACTTACATTGATTCAGGAATAATATCTGGGTCTCACATAAGTACTTACTACTACATAGTAGATACCATATTTTCCATGGGATGTACTAGGAGGCGAAGCAATACTATCAGCAGAACTCAATCATATGAAACAAACTACTTATATGTAAGAAAACCTCCTAAAGATTGCATTCCTCTGAAATTCCTAGGGAATTCCTTCGGATCAAAGAAACTAAAATTTTAATGGAATTCGTACTAACCAATGAAAGTTTAGAAAAAATAGCTTGCATCGATTCAGGAACAAAGCTAATAAAATACATAGGGAGGAGAATTTACCAAGTTCTAGAGACTTCCATGCATAAACACAGCCGTTCTCGATCACGGCAAACACACGATCGTGTTGGATAATAGCATCGCAGCATCTGAAGTAGCCCTGGAACTCGTTCACACAAACTGACCATCCATGACTATCATTCCCGTTGATGACAGCAATCTTGAACTCGAAAATGGCGAATAGAGAGAAATATTTGTGTCCCCCAACAGCTGTCGGAACTTGGCAAATGACTATCTTCTGCAGTTTAGTACGTTGACCTTCATCGGCATCATCCTGAAATGTAAGTGCAGAACCTTCGGTCGGTTCAAACCCCGACACTTGCGGAATAACAATCTTGCGACGAGTGTACACGTTGACAAGGTCCCACATGAAATCATGCCCAACTGTGATGATCCAATCTCCATTGCCGCCTGCTCGCTGCTCATCAAAACCATTTGGCATCACAGCATTGGAGGAGAACCTATCCAGCGGCGTTAGCTTGCATGGGCTGCCCGCCACTTCAAAGCAGTCTTTAGATTCCCACGGTCTCACCGTCGGGTGAGAATGAAGAACACATGGGAGGCCAAACGGATGAGAAGAAGGCGTAGTTCCGCTCTCTTTTTCTGATTGAAGAATATGTTTGGACGAACCGACGAGGCTCGCGGAGGTGGTGCCATCGCAATGGTTGATGAGTACTTGAACAGGGCCTTCGGTGAACACCTTCTAAAACTGCTCAGGATCTTTACAGACCTTGCTCGATCTCACCATGGAAGGAGGTTGTGGATGGTGTTTTGGGGGCTTTCTTTGGGGTAGGGTGGGGTGGGGGAGGGAGGGAAGATAGTTGGCGTGAGCTGGCAGACAGGGTGCGATGGAGAAGACAAAGGCTGATGGTGCTAGTGCTCTACTACTAGTAGTACTGCAGAAGGTGGGCGAGTGGGGGGTGGGGATCCAATAGAGGCTAGTTGCACAAACCTCCAACAATTAGAGTCGTAGTTGCAAAGAGATCCAACTGTTGAGCCTCGGGTATGTAAGAAATAATGTTAAGAGGGCTAATCGAGAATTTTGTGCTATGTGCAGCATTTGTACCCAAAATTAATTGTAGTAGTTTCTTGCAACTAGACTATCCTGATTATCTGGAGTTCCCTGCAATTTCGAATCCAATTTTTGGTGGTTTGTGCAATTTCCACCCTCCTCGTGTTCCGAGGAAGCTCTATGACCCTATGTTCAAACAAAAAAATGATCAAAGACAAACAAAAAAAGACCATCTCTTAGGGCTCGTTTGATTTGTAGGATTCTCAGAACATAAGAAGAGGAAACAGGAATTTGGATCAAGTATGTGTTTGAATCATAGGGAAAGCAAAGCAATTATACCATGAGGTTGGAGTGGATGAAAATTTTCCTAAAAATAGAGGACAAAGGAATACTTTGAAGGAATCTCAATTCCCGTGTTTTTCCTATTCCTATATTTTTCCTACCCTGCGTTCCACATGGGACATAATTCCTACATATTGGAATCCTATGAATCAAACAAAACAGCGTAGGATTATTTCCTAAGGGACAAGATCCTTCACAAAACCTTTGAATTTTATTTGAATCAAAGAAGGAATAAAAAAAGTTTCCTCTCTCAGAAAAAAAGGAACTCCACCTCTTGGAGAAAAAAAAGGAACTCCACCTCTTGGAGAAAAAAAAGGAACTCCACCTCTTGGACAATCCACTATGACGAGAGTAGCTACTAAAGTCTATGCCTAGTACTAGCTGTAGGGCCCAACCGTAGCACGTTATTTACTAGTAGTATACTAGTACAATACAGTATCAGTCTTTGCAGGTGCCTCGAAGGAAACAAAATAAAACTCTGCAGGTAATAAATGGGCATGGCAATTTCCAAGATACACAATCTTTTGCTTCTTCATTTTGATCTGGGCGACAACCGGAGGATAGAGGAGTACTAGCTGCTTTGTGTCTTAAGCCATCGAGCTGGAGTGGAAATTTGGATATCTAAAAACCTGAATTGTCCTGTCAAACCAATGCTCGTTGCATGCAGCTTGACCAAACAGACTTACTGCACTACACCAAACAGACTTACTGCACTACTTTACTGCGTGTCCAAAAACTAGGGAGTACAAGAAGTACTAGTACACTAATGTTACACAGAGAGTTTTTTGAATAGACACAGAGAGTTCCACATTCATCTTGTAGCGTCAAAAGCAGAAATTGTGCCAATATAGTACTATAGTAGTCACGTCCAGGTTGCCTTATAGGGCAAAAAAATAGTACGATGAGCAACAAGATCTATCTATTTTTGTACTTCTATTTGTGTATACTAGTAGTCCTACTACGTACTCAGGAACGGCATGAGCGTGTGCTCCACTAGTGTGCCTCTGCACGTAGGGTAATCCAGTACGGAGTAGATCGCCACCACATGGTCGCGTGATTATTATGCATTGGTCCATGCTCTAGTCGTGGGCACGTGCCATAGCAGTAATGTTTTTGTGAAAAATAGATTACTCATAAATAATTACTCCCTCTATTGTAAAATAGTAGTTACTGACTTTGTCTAGATACGTATGTATTTTGACGCATTTTAGTACTTGGATGCTCCCTCATTTCCTAATTAGAAAGCATAATAGGTTTTGTAGAAGTCAATATTTATAAAGTTTGATCAACTATGTGTACAAACATACTAACTTACATAATGTCAAACACATATAATATGAAAACATGCTTCGTGATGATTCTGATAACATTGAGTTGATGTCGTAGATGTCCATATTGTTTTCTAGATATTTAGGAAAAATTCCAGGGCAGCCTATCCTACACGCTGGACCCACGTCGATGCATCGTCCACACCAGCGCAATTTTGACGGCAATCTTGGTTCAAGACTTAAATCAAGTCGAATTAACAAGTTTGGGCATAAAATTCCGTAATCATTGAGTTAGATGATTAAAATCGAAGCACCGTAAGAATGGTTAGTGTGTTTATCTCCGGTCCAAGTCGTATAAGTGAACAATTACATAAAAGTCATACTAGACCCCTAAATACTCCGTAATAACATTAACAACAAACTTAGTTTACATCCAAAATGCATCCTTCCTAGTAGCAAAGAGAACCTACATGCGACTACTACTAGTAAACTGGAGTAGTAAAATACTACTACTAGTACTACTATTTATCTGCTAATACATCATTACAGTCTTGATCATCAGCCGTAGTTTAAGATCATATTTTCCTGTCGATACAAATCCAGAAAGATACATAGATGGACTGTCGAACCTTCATCAGGAACTGTGGCGACACCCCGAGGTACGTCCTAAGCTTGTCGGACGGGAAGTTGGCCGGTGATGAGCTGCTCGTCAGCTCGATTACCGCATTAAGGCTCTCGACCATCGACAAGTCCGCCGACCCCGGTGGGCTAGGCGCACACAGTTTCACCGTGTACCGCGGCCACAAGCACATGTACTGCTTGATGCACACCAAGGACACGACGGTGGCCAGGCCGAGCGTGCTGATGGTCAGGCCGAACACGGCACCGTCATCCCCGCAGAGGAAGCACGTGAATCCCCTCGTGCTTGTTGGTGGCGGAGTCAGGATGAGGCAAAAGAAGGCACTGTCGTAGATGGCCCTGGTTACTATGACCCCGTGGGCCTCCTTGATGTGGGGAAGGAGCCCTGCCGGCGAGGCAATGAAATCATAGGCAGAATCAATGTAGGAGCACGGGCTGTGCGAGCACGCGATCTTGTGCTCGTCGAGCTTGTCGAAGGCGACCAAGCTAAAGCAGACATCATAGGGGCACTCAATCATCGCCTCAGACTAGACGACGTCCATAGCAGCCGGCTCACGGTCGAATCCGCCGACGGGGTACACAAACTTGTGGGAGTGGTTACAGAGGGAAGATCGGCTCGCCGACGTAGTGTCCATCGGCCAGAAACCCGGGTTGGGTGGGTATACTGAAGAGTATATTAATTGAGTTTCGTACTATACTGGCATGATTGTACAGGAATACGCTAGGCATGGGCGCACCGGCGGCAGCTGCACTTGGCCACTTTTTTCTTAGACAGTGTCCACACGTTGTACATGCTTCGTCAAAACAAAAAGGCTGCAGAAAGTTGACAGGTGAGTATTAAAGTAGGTGTCACGATGTACTGTACTAGACAGAGGGAGAGACCGAGGCAAGAAGATCCAGGTGAGTGAGAGGCAAGAAGATCTACTCCTGGAGAGACGAAAAGTATGCGTCCTGTTGCAGGGTGTACAGTGCTACAGGGGAGAGACCAAGGATCGCATGCATGTCTTCCACACCAACCTATAATTAACTTTTTTGGTCTTATCAAATTTAAATGGCCTTAATAATCCCAAACAGAGGGAGTACTAGTAATAGTAGTAGTACTACATCTTAGAACAAATCAGACAAACTAGTAGTGCTTTTATTAGTGGTACTTTTTTTGAGAAATTATAATTAGTAGTAGTACTTAGATATGTGAAAACCAATCCAAGTTACTACTCCAATAGAGAGTACGATCACTCTGTTTTATGGATTCTTGTTTACTATACATACTAGTAGTAAAATCTAGAATGTAGATTATTTTAGAACAAATTTTGGTTCTACAATATCTAGCATACGCGCAAACCTCAAAAGACACTTCATTGCTTAGTTTAAGGGATCTTGTGCTAAATGCATGAACTTGGATGTAATTTTCATTTTTATGAGGTTCTTGATGTAACTTGTACTTCCACCAACCGCGTGTTAACTAATAAAGCACCTTGCTCCTACGTGACCTATCACAATTAAAAAATAATTACACTTCCTCGATTATTAGACAAAGTGGAACATGGTTTCTTATAATTCCAAAGTTTTTAGAAATAGGATGTTTCAAGCTTCCCAGCTAACTTTGCACACTTTAGTGACTTTTTGTCGATTTAACGAAATTAGGTCAAACATTTGCTACACAAGTAAGCGCAATTGATTGCTATTGGATTAAATGTATTTTTAGAGGTAGATGGGTGATGTACTAAACAATGTCGTCGGTGTTAGTTTCCAACTATCACGAAAGAACATTTAATTCTCAACTTTTTGAGTGATGACGAGATTGTTCTTTTACGTAAAGAAACTCCGAAGAATATGGATCTAAATACCACAAGTTAAGTTTTCAGACATAAAGAGTGGACCAACATGTTGTACTAACGACACCCACATTTTATGAGCTTTCAAACTTCCAAGCTAACTCCGCCAATTTGAATGACTTTATGCTAATTATTTATCGAATTTAGGTCAAATTTGAACTATAAGTAAATTGTAGGTTGCTTTAAAAGTTTTATGAAAACTCTTCTGGAGGTACCTATTCAGGGGACAATTAATATATCATAAACCACCCAGAGTTTTGACGACACGTTCAAATTCATGCTAAGATTTTGCATCTTGACAGTTTAACAAAATTAGGTCAAACTTGAGCTACAAGTAAGCGCGAAAGACTGCTCTTGAATTAAATGTTCGTCGATATTTGAATGACTTCGTAGCTAACTCTGCCCATTTGAATGACTTTATGTCGATTTATCGAAATTAGGTCAAATTTGAAACTACAAATAAATTGTAGGTTGCTTTGAAAGTTCTACGAAAAAGCTTTTGGGGGCACCCATCGAAGGGTCACAATCAATATGTCAAAAACCACCGAGAGTTTTGACGATAGTTTCAACTTCTTGCTAAGATTTTGCATCCTGACTATTTAACAAAATTAGGTCAAACTTGAGCTACAAGCAAGTAAGCGCGATAGATTTCTCTTGAATTAAATGTCTTTTCTAGGGTAGATGGGTGCATATTCTTGTAGTAAACAATGTTGTCGGTGTGAGTTTCCAACTACCAGGAAAGAACTTTCTCAATTTTTCAAGTGATATCGAGATTATTCTCTCCTATAAAGGAAGTCCGAAGAATAAGGATCTAAATGCCACAAGCCAAGTTTTCAGACATATATAGTGGACCAACATATTGTACTTATGATTTCCCGTGTTTTATGAGTTCTCAAACTTCCTATAGCTTATCGCTGTGCCCACTTGAATGACTTTATATGTCGATTATTCAAAATTAGGTCAAATTTGAACTATATACTACAAGTTTTGTAGGTTGCTCTGAAAGTTATACAAAAAAGCTTTTGGAGGTACCCATCGAGGGGTCACAATCAATATATGAGAAACAACCTAGAGTTTTGACAACTGGTTTGACTTTATGCTAAGATTTTGCATCATGACACCATTTAACGAAATTGGGTCAAACTTGAGCTACAAAGTAAGCGCGATAGATTGCTCTTGAAATATATGACTTTTTAGAGGTAGATGGGTGTATTTTCTTGCGGTAAATAGTGTCGTCGGTGTGATTTTCCAACTATCAGAAAAGAACATTCAATTCTCAATTTTTTGAGTGATGACGGGCGAGGTTGTTCTTTTCCGTAAACAAATGTCCAAAGAATATTGGATCTGAATGCCAGAAGCCAATTTTACCGACATATATAGTGTACCAACATGTTGTACCAACGATTCCCATGTTTTATGAGTTTTCAAACTTCCTAGCTAACTCTGTCCATTTGACCGAATGACTTTATGTCGATTTATTGAAATTAGGTCAAATTTGAAACTTCAAGCACATTATAGGTTGCTTTGGAAGTTTTACACAAAACTTTTGGAGGTACCCATCGACAGGTCACAATTAATATATCATAAAACACTGAGAGTTTTCATGATAGGTTCAACTTCTTGCTAAGATTTTGCATCTTGACAATTTAACGAAATTAGGTCAAACCTGAGCTACAAGTAATTAAGAATGATAGATTGCTCTTGAAATTAAATGTATTTTCAGAGGTAGATCGGTGCATCTTGTTGTAGTAAACAATGTCGTCAATGTGAGTTTCCAACTATCAGGAAAGAACATTCAATTCTACATTTTCCAAGTGAAGACGAGTGAGGTTGTTCTTTTTCGTAAGAATTCCGGAGAATATTGGATGTGAATGCCAAGCCAAGTTTATAGACATATATAGTGGACCAACATGTTGTACAAACGATTCCCATGTTTTATTTATGATCTTTCAAACTTCCTAGCTAACTCTACCCATTTGACCGAATGACTATATGTCGATTTATCGAAATTAGATCAAATTTGAAACTACAAGTAAATTGTAGGTTGTTTTGAAAGTTTTAAGAAAAATCTTTTGGAGGTACCCATCGAGGGGTCACCAATTAATATATCTGAAAACAACGAAAGTTTTGACGATAGGTTCAACTTCTTGCTAAGATTTTGCATCTTGACAATTTAACAAAATTAATTAGGTCAAACTTGAGCTACAAGTAAGCGTGATAGATAGCTCTTGAATTAAATGTCATTTCAGAGGTAGATGGGTGAATTTTCTAGTAGTAAGAAGTGCCAGGGGTGTGAGTGTCCAACTACCAGGAAAGAACATTGAATTCTACATTTTCCGAGTGAAGACGGACGAGGTTAGTTGTTCTTTTCCGTAAAGAGAAGTCCAAAGAATATTGGATGTGGATGCCACAAGCCAAGTTGACAGACATATATATATATATAGTGGATCGACAACATGTTGTACTTGCGATTCCCATGTTTTATGGGTTTTGAAGCTTCCTATAGCTAACCCCGCACATTTGAATAACGTTATGTCGATATCTCGGAATTAGGTCAAATTTGAAACTACAAGTAAATTGTCGGTTTTGCTTTGCTAGATTTACGAAAAAGCTTTTGGACGTATCCATCGAGGGTTGAAAATTAATATACCAGAAACCAGCGAGAGTTTCGACGATAGGTTTAACATCTTGCTAAGACTTTGCATATTGATAATTTAATGAAATTAGGTCAAACTTGAGCTAGCTACAAGTAAACGCCATAGATTGCTCTTAAATTAAATGTCTTTTCATAGGTAGATCATTAGTGCATCTTCTTGTAGTAAACAGTGTCGTCGGCGTGAGTTTCCAACTATCAAGAAAGACCATTCAATTCTACATTTTTCGAGTGAAGAATATGAGCGAGGTTGTTCTTTTTCCTAAATAAAAGTCCGAAGAATATCCGATCTGAATGCCACAAGCCAAGTTTACATACATATATATTGGACCAACATGTTGTACCAACGATTCCCATGTTTTATGAGTTTTCAAACTTCCCAGCTAACTCTGCCCATTAGAATGACTTTATGTCGATTTATCAAAATTAGGTCAAATTTGAAACTACAAGTAGTAAATTGCACGTGCCCTGCACGTGAGACTCAGATAATAGACATATGGCATATCATCACTATATAAAATTATAGTAGGTAAAGTGGAAAAAATATAATAGGTAAAATTTGAACTACTACAAGTAAACTGTGTAGGTTGCTTTGAAAGTTTTACGGAAAAGCTCTTAGAGGTATCCATCGGAGGGGGCGGGGGCGGGGGGAGGGGGGGTGGGGGGTCAATTAATATACTATCAGAAACCAAAAGAGAGTTCTTATGATAGGTTCATCTTCTTCCTAAGATTTTGCGTCTTGACAATTTAATGAAATTATGTCAAACTTGAGCTACAACTAAGTGCGATAGATTGCTCTTGAATTTAATGAAATTAGGTCAAACTTGAACTACAAGTAATAAATTGTAGGTTGCTTTGAAAGTTTTATGAAAAAAGCTTTTGGAGGTACCCATCGAGCAATTAATTAATATATCAGAAACCACAGAGAGTTTTGACGAGTGGTTCGACTTCTAGCTAAGATTTTGCATCATGAAAATTTTGAACACCTTTTGAAAATGATCACATGAAATAGGGAGAGAGGGGAAATGATATTTCTATTCTCTATGGGCAACCCACAAGCTTGAGGTGCACCTTAAGCTTAAATATAACTTTACTTTTTCCACTATGTATAAGGTGAACCTTAGCGGATGCCACATAGTAGGCCATATTTTTTTTTAACGGGTAGTAGGCCATATTAAGGTGTGATTTTTTACATAATGCGGGAATAGTATATTTCTTTGCTTAGACATATGGTCACCTCTGTTCCCGCGTTGTACATGCTGAGAGAATAAAACATTGGCAGGGGAAGAGGGTAGCAGCAAAGAGAAGTTAAAGGCGGTTCCATGTCAGAGCAAAGTTATGATGGGTTTCTGACACGAGGTACTCCTGCAGCCTTACAGTGTACTACACTATGCTAGTACTAGTAAATTTCAGGACCTATGCACGCAAAACAAATTGTGTGTTTTCTCTCTCCTTTGTTGCCTCTCACCATCCATCCTCCCTCTCTCCTACCCTTTCCCCTCGCGCACCGGCTCGACTGATCTCTCCCTCGTCCACAACATGGTGCTGTGCACGTGTGCCTTGGTACGATGGCTCTGTGTCTCTGGCGTGTTCGGCACCCGTGTTGGTGTGGAGTAGGGACGGGGAGTACATAGGAAGGAAACCACTTTGGTCCTTGGCGGCAAAAAAAATCAAAATTTTCCAGTTTTCCAAATTTTCACTTGCTTCCCAAAGGAGGGAAGGTTACTGATGACCCACAAGTATAGGGAGTGTATCGCAGTATTTTCGATAAGTAAGAGTGTCGAACCCAACAAGGAGCAGAAGGTGTTGGCTAGTGGCTTGGAGCAGGAATTCTCTGTAAATACTTAGCAAACGGATTTTTAGGGGTTTTTAATAATGCAAGTAAATAAAGTATGAGTAAATAAAAGACAATAAGAATAAATGGAGCAAGTGGCCCAATCTTTTATTCAGTAAAGGACAAGCCGATTGTATTACTTAAGATGACCAAACGTTCTCGAGGACACATGGGAATTCCGTCAAGTGCTTTCGATTCATATAGTTGATTAATCTTATTTAGTTTGCTAAGTGTTGTGTGGGTCAACCTGTGCTAATGTACCGACCTTCCTAGGACTAATACATACTTGTGATTATACCCCTTGCAAGCATCCGCAAGTACAAGAAAGTAATTAAGGTAGAAACCTAACCACAACTTTAAACTCTAAGACCCTGACGTCCCTTGTGCAATGGTTCCCTAATGGGGGTTCAGGTTTCTGTCACTCCGGCAACCCCTACGATTAGTAGCCAAATACACAATGCATTCCCCGAGGCCCATATAGGTGAAGTGTCATGTAGTCAACGTTCACATGACACCACTACAAGAAGTACACCACAACTTAAATATCAAACTATTGAATATTTCTCAACACAATTCCACTACTAACAACATGACTTCTCCCATGTCCTCAAGAAAAAAACAAACTACTCACAAGACATCGTATGGATCATGATCAGAGATGAAATAATGATGTATAACAATCTGAACATAAACAATAATTCAACGGTTCACTCAATAGCATCAACTACAAGGAGTAATCAACACCGGGAAAGTTTCCCCTAAGAACTATGCAAGATTCAACCCAATTGTTACAGCGGTATGGAGATGGTGATGATGGTGCTGGTGGAGATGATGGTGGTGATGATGATGATGATCCCGATGAAGTCCAGCTTGATGGTGGTGTTGATGGCGATGATCTCCCCTCTCTAGGAAGGAATTCCCCCGGCAGAATTCTGTCTGTCGGAGAGATCTTTCTCTCTTGATGTTTTCCGCCCCGCAGAGGTGGCGGAATCTTTCTGTGGTCACTCCCGAGTCTTAGGGTTTCGGGAGGATAATATATGCTAGAGGGGAGAGCCAGGGGTGGACCAGGGCAGCCACACCACCTGGTGGCGCGGCCTAGGGTGGCCCGCGCCAGGGGGTGGTGTGGGCCCCCTGTGTCCCATCTCTGCTTCCCCTTCTAGCTTTCTTCGTGTTCTGGAAAAATAGGATTTTCCATGTATTTTCCCGGATTTTCTGATCTTCGCGAATTTTGCCTCCAAACATCACCTTTTCCATCAGAATCCTGACTGCAGCGGTCCATGCTCCAAAAGTCATCAACCATGCAAAAACAGATGAAATAACATAAGTATCATCTCTTAATATGAAATATATCAATGAATAACAAGAATTATGATATAGAATAGTGATGCAAATGGACGATCAACTCCCCCAAGCTTAGACTTTGCTTGTCCCTGTTTAAACTGAACTCAATAAACATGACCTCAGGTTTATGGAGTGAAGAGTCGATAAAAGAATACGGACAAGAAGCATCACATTCATCAATACACAAGTCATAATAGAAGACAAATCACTATTATATAACTTATCTTGCAATAAGTAAAGGAAACACAATAAAGATGCATAAAGTAAATCATAATTGGTACTAGCAAACTTAGCTCTTGGTCGAAGAATAGTTGACAATTTGCAGGAGTTCACAAATAACTGATTTTCAATGATAGCTTTCAAAGTAGTAGACACTAAGATAAGAGCAATGTGCAAAACAAGGAACATAAGAAACATGATTGAATAAATCATCATATAAATGAATGAAACATAACAACTCAAAATGCTTGCTGAGGTAGAAGGGAATAGGTTTACTGAATTAACTAAAAAAGTAAAAGAAAGGCCCTTCGCAGAGGGAAGCAGGGATTTCAAGTTTCATAAAGAGCTTCCAAAAATTATGGTACTTATTAGCTTTCAGCTCTCATTGCCCCTATCATAGGCATCTTTAGGTGATTAAGGTTAAAGTGACACAACTAAGAGGATATGCTTGACAAGTTATAAGTTGACATCTCATGCCCCTTACTTACGAGTACCGAACCTCATGCTACTCAACTTCAGTCACAAGTAAGCTCTTGTCATTGTAAATACATATGTATCATAAAGAACCGCCAACGGGGTACCCCTTGCACATGATATAGGAGCTATCCCATAATCAAAAATGACAAGGCAAGCAGACAATGAGCATCTCAGCGATCCTTTTATTTTCTATTTGCATAGATTTTTATTGAGGATGCTTCATATAGTGCTCATTATGGTTATGCTACAAGTTTCCACCATGATTAGGCATGGCTTAGGCTAGCGGCCCAGGCGTTTCTCTAACACACATATAACCTCCATGATCTTACAAGTTCCCCTTTTATTTCGCACCGCTGGGATCCATAAAAAAAGAATCATGATATCAACGGAATATAAGTGCAATGTTGAAAGTGTTCCCATGATACATGGTTCTGCTAACTTCAACTTATAAAGCGCAAGCATATACGCAACAAAGATCGACACAATGGTTCAAGTTTATTAATTGCAAGAAAGTAAAGTGTGCCATCAAGTTCGTGAGAGCTTTAATCACTAATTTTCACATAACAAGTTTAATTTGGAAGGTAGATAAAAACAAAAATTTACTTGGAATAGCAATAGTGCTAGTAGGTAGGTATGGTGGACACAAATGGCATAGGTTTTGGTTTAAGGATTGGATGCACGAGAAGAATTCCCTCTCAGTACAGGTTTTTGTCTAGCAAGGCTGGGTGGCAAGCATAAGAGTTGAAGGAAACAAACAAACATACAAGTGATAAAAACAAACATGCAATCTTCCTCGGAAATACAAAAGATCTTAACTAGAGAATACTAAACTTATGAGCAAATCAAGAAAGAAACATGATGAAATTATATTTCTTTAGAGTACTTTTATCTTTTTCATTCAATTCTCAAAAATAGTGCTGCTACTGACCGAGCCAGGTTTTCCAAAACCAACTAAATTAACTCAATGATCCCAAAGTGAAACCAATACTAACGACAAGATCAATAATATAACCATGAATTGAAAACTAAAATAAGATATGCAAAAGAGTAAATGATAGAACTTCTCATTAATATTCCATAACGGCAACTCACACCAAGGGATTCATAGATATCTAATGAGAGAGGGGACACTTCCACAATGCAAACCATCCTACACGATAACGTCTCTATTCATGATATGACTCTACTAAAAAGGTAAAAAGATAGAAGATAGTGATGTGATACCACGACACTCCCCCAAGCTTGGAACAAACCAAGGGGATGGCCAAAGCCTGATGACGAATTACTCCTTCGGTGGTGGTGGTATTCTCTCGTCATCGTCCGACTTCCAGGGTAAGGGCTCCCCATCAACAAAGGACATCGTGGTCTCCAGCATCTTGAAACTTGCAGCAGCACTTATGCGTTTAAACCTAACCTCATACTCACAGTTTTGATTTTGAACGTCGTAGAGATGTGCTTGCAGTTGGTTGGTTGTTTGGCGGAGTGAGAGAACTTCATCCTTGAGCTCAGCAGTCTCCTTTTGGTGCTCGGTGATGAGTTCGAAAAAAATCTTGTGGATGATATCCACTTCACTTTTCGCCATCTTGTTGTACCTAAAGACTTCTTGCTCCAGTGATTCCTTCCTGTCCTCCAGACTTCCTTCACCTTTAGGGCCTTGAAACTCTTTTATCTGTAACTCCCCTTCTTCAAGCAACAACTCCTTGGGATGAATCTTCAACTCTCTCATATATGGGTTGATGATATCCGCTGAGGAATCTTCCTTGGATGATCCAGAGGAAGAC
Organism: Avena insularis; assembly: GCA_023614405.1. Lineage (NCBI taxonomy): Eukaryota > Viridiplantae > Streptophyta > Magnoliopsida > Poales > Poaceae > Avena > Avena insularis. The sequence goes on from CM042694.1 coordinate 208,659,714, forward strand.
ACTGTGGCTCCAAATCTAGGACTCTACCTGTCAGAAATAGATCAAAACGAAAACATGAAGAGAACATGATATACGAACCTCGGAGGATCCGGGGGATTATATATTATGAAGTTTTATAGCAAAAGGAAGGTACTGGGAGAAATCGGGTCGGAGACGGAGGCCGAGGTGGCCACACCACCTGCTAGCGCGGCCAGGGGGCCCACACTAGGGGGTGGTGTGAGCCACCCTGGCTCCGTTTTCGTCCCTCTTTCACTTTGTAGCTTTCCTTGTTGGATAAAAATTGCAATAATATAACTGGATAGTATTTTTGTGGAACTTTTCTTACCAGAACTGTTACCTATTCGAAAACGGACTCTACAGGTCTCTGAATTTGGTCTTTGATAAATTTTTCCGGAGTTATAACATGAAAATCATCAACATCTTCATTGTAAGAATCTCTAGAAATATAGTGCTTGGGTCGCTGCCCATTCACCACTTGTGTAGTGTTATCTTTTAAAGAAGAAATTTTTATTGCTCCTGAACGGTACACTTCTTCAATAACGAAAGGTCCTTCCCATTTGGACAGTAGTTTCCCTACAAAAAAACTGAGACGAGACCTATACAATAGAACTTTCTCACCAACATGGAATTCTTTCCTAAGTATTCGCTTGTCATGCCATCTTTTAACTTTTTCCTTGAAGAGTCTAGCATTCTCATATGCTTCACTCCTCCATTCATCAAACGAACATAAGTCAAATAATCTTTTTTCACCAGCAAGCTTACAATCTCTATTAAGTTCTTTAACTGCCTAATAAGCTTTGTGTTCTAATTCTAAGGGCAGGTGACAAGCTTTCCCATAAACCATTTTATAAGGAGACATCCCCATAGGGTTTTTATAGGCAGTCCTATAATCCCATAAAGCATCATTCAACTTTTTATCCCAATTTTTTCTAGATCTATTAACAGTCTTTTGCAAGATGGATTTAATTTCCCTATTTGATAACTCTACTTGTCCACTAGTTTGGGGATGATAAGCTAAAGCGATTGTATGATTAACATCATATTTAGCGAGGGTCTTTCTAAAACCACCATGAATGAAATGAGAACCTCCATCAGTCATAAGATACCTAGGTACTCCAAACCTAGGAAAGATAACATCCTTAAGCATTTTTAGAGAGGTCTCCCCATCAGCACTCTTCGTAGGTATGGCTTCTACCCACTTAGTGACATAATCAACGGCAACAAGAATATGAGTATAACCTTTTGAGGGAGGAAAAGGACCCATAAAGTAAAATCCCCAACAATGAAAGGGTTCAATAATTAGGGAGTAGTTCATAGGCATTTCATTGCGTCTAGAAATATTACCAACACGCTGACACTCATCACAAGATAAAACAAATTTTCTTGCATCTTTAAAAAGGGTAGGCCAGTAGAAACCTGATTGTAGCACCTTTTGCATAGTTCTATCTCCTGCATGATGTCCTCCATAGGCACTACCATGACATTTCCGCAATATCTCCTTTTGTTCATATTCTGGAACACATCTTCGCATAATACCATCCACTCCTTCTTTATATAAATGTGGGTCATCCCAAAAATAATGCCTCAAATCGTAAAAGAACTTCCTTCTTTGCTGAGCTGTGAAAGTTGGAGGCAAATACTTGGAGACAATGAAGTTAGCATTATCAGCATACCAAGGGCTCCCTCGTGAGCTTACCCCTACTGCAGCCAACTGTTCATTTGGGAAACTATTATTAACAGGCATAGGATCAAAAGAGATGTTTTCCAATCGAGATAAATTATTAGCTACAGGATTTTCAACACCTTTCCTATCGACAATATGTAGGCCAAACTCCTGTAAAAGTAGCACCCATCTAATAAGCCTAGGCTTAGCATCTTTCTTCGTCATAAGGTACTTAATAGCAGCATGATCAGTATGAATGGTAACTTTTGAGTCTAGAATATAAGGTCTAAACTTATCACAAGCAAAGACGACAGCTAGGAATTCTTTTTCAGTGGTAGCATAATTCCTTTGAGCAGCATCAAGAGTCTTACTAGCATAATGGATAACATTTAACTTTTTATCAATTCGTTTCCCAAGGACAGCACCTATAGCAAAATCACTAGCATCACCCATTATTTCAAAGGGTAAGCTCCAATCAGGTGGTTGAACGATAGGAGCTGTAGTTAAAGCCTTCTTTAGTGTTTCAAAAGCTTCCTTACAATCATCATCAAAGACAAAGGGTACATCTTTTTGAAGAAGATTAGTGAGGGGTTTTGATATCTTAGAGAAATCTTTAATAAACCTTCTATAGAAACCAGCGTGACCAAGAATACTACAAATACCTTTGATGTCTCTTGGACAGGGCATTTTCTCAATTGCCTCAACTTTAGCTCTATCAACTTCTATGCCTCTTTCAGAAACCTTATGTCCAAGTACAATACCTTCATTCACCATGAAGTGGCATTTCTCCCAATTAAGAACAAGATTAGTTTCTTCACATCTCTGCAAAACTTTATCGAGGTTGTGCAGACAATTATCAAAAGAAGTTCCATAGACGGAGAAGTCGTCCATGAACACTTCCACAATTTCCTCACAAAAACCATGAAAAATAGCAGACATGCGCCTTTGAAAAGTAGCAAGAGCATTACATAAACCAAAAGGCATACATCTATAAGCATAGGTTCCATAAGGGCATGTAAATGTAGTTTTTTCTTGATCTTGTTGTTTAACAGCAATTTGAGAGAAACCAGAATATCCATCAAGAAAACAAAAATGAGTCTTTTAGACAACCTTTCTAACATTTGATCAATAAAAGGAAGAGGGTAATGATCTTTCTTAGTAACTTTGTTAACCTTCCTGAAATCAATACACATTCTATAGCCTACTACTATTCTCTAGGGAATAAGCTCATCATTGTCATTAGGGACAACGGTAATTCCCCCTTTTTTAGGGACACAATGAACAGGACTAACCCATTCACTATCAGCAATAGGGTAAATAATACCAGCATCAAGGAGTTTCAATACCTCATTTCTTACCACTTCCTTCATCTTCGGATTTAAACGCCGTTGGTGCTCTACTACGGGCTTTGGATCTGGTTCTATATTGATAGCATGCTGACATATAGTAGGAGAAATCCCTTTTAAATCATCCAGAGTGTAGCCCATAGCCCCTCGGTGTTTCTTCAGTACCTCCAATAACCTTTCTTCTTCCTTCCCTGAAAGTTTAGAGCTAATAATAACAGGATATATCTTATTATCATCAATGTAAGCATATTTAAGATCGTCAGGTAAAGGTTTTAGATCGAAGACTGGGTCCTTTTAGGTGGCAACATGGTACCCAAATCTTCTACAGGAAAGTTGTGCTTAAGCATCCTAGGTTGACGACGGAGAATCTCGTCAACCTCATTTCTTTCTTCCATGAAGATTTCACTTTCATGATCTTCGATAAATTGTTGCAAAGCATTGTTAGGAGCAAGAGAAATAGAAGCAAGTTGTTCAACTCTAAAATCCTCATTATGGGTTTCATTTTCACAAGGTTCTTTAGTAAATTTTGAAAAATTAAACTCATAAGATTCCCCATCAAATTTAGTCAAGATTTTCTCCCTTTTGCAGTCTATAATAGCTCCGCAAGTACTTAAGAAAGGTCTACCAAAAATGATGGGATAAGTTTTACTAGCAGCTAAACCAAGTACTAGAAAATCAGCAGGATATTTAATCTTACCACAAAGAACCTCTACATCCCGCACAATACCAATTGTAGAGATGGTCTCTCTATTAGCAAGGTGAATAACCACATCAATATCTTCCAGTTCGCAGGGACTGATTTCATGCATAATTTCTTTGTAGAGCTCATAAGGAATAACACTTGAACTTGCACCAATATCACATAAACCATAATAGCAATGATCACCAATTCTAACCGAAAGCACAGGGACACTAGCCTTTTTAGTTATATTAGGATGTGAGACAATATTAGAAGCATCCTCACAAAAGACTATGTGTCCATCTTCTACACTTTTAGCGACAAGGTCTTTCACAATTGCTACAACAGGTTCAATGTTTATTTATTCATCCGGTTTTACAATTCTCTTTGCACTTTTATTGATTACACTAGTTATCATAGGATGATCCTTTACCTTATCCGGGAAGGGTATTTTCTCGATATAAGGTTCAGGTAGGATGTGATCAATAGTGCAAAATTTAGTACTCCCAGCAGGAACACAGTCAACAATATCTTTATATGGTGCATGATACTTGTTCCATCCCCTTATCGTAATTTCAATATAAGAAGCAAAATCCTTAAAATAATTTGTAATAACTTGAGAATCAAGACCATAAGCATTACTAATATTTTGAAAGTCATCAGTTCCCATAAAAGATTCAATGCATTCATAATCATAATTTATACCTGACTTCCTTCCTTTGTCATTCTCCCATGCTTCAGCATTGTCTTAAATACGGTCTAGAAGATCCCATTTAGCTTCTTCTTCCATGCGAGTGAATGATCCAGCACAAGAGACATCCAATAAATCCTTATCATGAAGAGAGAGCCTTTCATAAAAGTTATTGATAATAATATTGTGAGGGAGCTCATGAATGGGACATTTGAGCATTAGTAACTTTAATCTCCCCCAAGCTTGAGCTATACTCTCTGCATCAAGAGGCCAAAAGTTGTATATTCGATTCTGATCTTTATGAATCTCACTAGGAGGATAAAACTTTGAATAAAAGAGAGGTACTATTTCCTCCCATTCAAGAGCTTGACCATTCTTCAGCAGCTTATACCATTCTTCAGCTCTTACTTTTAGTGATAATGAGAATAACTTCTTCTTGACTTGATCTGTAGTAATACCTGCACACTTGAACAACCCGCATAATTCGTGTATAAAGAGCAAATGATCACCAGGATGGACAGTTCCATCTCCAACATAATAGTTATCCATAACACGGTCAATAATTCTTGTAGGTATTTTAAAAGTATCATTCCCAGCAGGTGGTGGTTCATCTACTACCTTAGCAGTGGTAGTAGCATTACGAAATAAGAAACTTAGCGAATTATCCATGTTGAAAATAAAGCAACTAACATAAATAAACAATACTCACAGTAGAAGTTTCCTTTTACCAGTTCCACTCTCCAATATCGCTTCACTCCCCGGTAACGGTGCCAGAAAATAGTCTTGATGACCCACAAGTATAGGGGTGTATCGAAGTATTTTCGATAAGTAAGAGTGTCGAACCCAACGAGGAGCAGAAGGTGTTGGCTAGTGGCTTGGAGCAGGAATTCTCTGTAAATACTTAGCAAACGGATTTTTAGGGGTTTTTGATAATGCAAGTAAATAAAGTACGAGTAAATAAAAGACAATAAGAATAAATGCAGCAAGTGGCCCAATCCTTTATTCAGCAAAGGACAAGCTGGTTGTATTACTTAAGATGACCAACCGTTCTCGAGGACACATGGGAATTCCGTTAAGTGCTTTTGCTTCATATAGTTGATTAATCTTCTTTAGTTTGCTAAGTGTTGTGTGGGTGAACCTGTGCTAATGTACCGACCTTCCTAGGACTAATACATACTTGTGATTATACCCCTTGCAAGCATCCGCAAGTACAAGAAAGTAATTAAGGTAGAAACCTAACCACAACTTTAAACTCTAAGACCCTGACGTCCCTTGTGCAATGGTTTCCTAATGGGGGTTCAGGTTTTTGTCACTCCGGCAACCCCTATGATTAGTATCCAAATACACAATGCATTCCCCTAGGCCCATATAGGTGAAGTGTCATGTATTCGATGTTCACATGACACCACTAGAAGAAGTACACCACAAGTTAAATATCAAACTATTGAATATTTCTCAACACAATTCCACTACTAACAACATGACTTCTCCCATGTCCTCAAGAACAAAACGAACTACTCACAAGACATCATATGGATCATGATCAGAGATGAAATAATGATGTATAACAATCTGAACATAAACAATAATTCAACGGTTCACTCAATAGCATCAACTACAAGGAGTAATCAACACCGGGAAAGTTTCCCCTAAGAACTATGCAAGATTCAACCCAATTGTTACAGCGGTATGGAGGTGGTGATGATGGTGCTGGTGGAGATGATGGTGGTGCTGATGATGATGATCCCGATGAAGTCCATCTTGATGCTGGTGTTGATGGCGACGATCTCCCCTCTCTGGGAAGGAATTCCCCCGGCGGAATTCTGTCTGCCAGAGAGATCTTTCTCTCTCGGTGTTTTCTGCCCCACAGAGGCGGCAGAATCTTTCTGTGGTCGCTCCCCGAGTCTTAGGGTTTCGGGAGGATAATATACGCTAGAGGGGAGAGCCAGGGGTGGACCAGGGTGGACACACCACCTGGTGGCGCGGCCTAGGGTGGCTCGCACCAGGGGGTGGTGTGGGCCCCATGTGGCCCATCTCCGCTTCCCCTTCTGGCTTTCTTCGTCTTCTGGAAAAATAGGATTTTCCATGTATTTTCCCGGATTTTCTGATCTTCGCGCATTTTGCCTCCAAACAGCACCTTTTCCATCAGAATCCTGACTGCAGCGGTCCATGCTCCAAAAGTCATCAACCATGCAAAAACAGATGAAATAACATAAGTATCATCTCTTAATATGAAATGTATCAATGAATAATAGTAAATTATGTTATAGAATAGTGATGCAAAATGGACGTATCAGTTACTCAAAAGATCGGCCATTCACACTACTTCTTATCTTATCTTTATTTTGTCTTATCTCGTACAATACCATACCATACCACTGTATAGTGTACGGATAACTTCGAACATTGACTATTGGATCAAGACCGGCAAATCCAAACATTGCTAACTGTTGGATCTTCTTTTCCATTCTTAGCATCTACAAAGATTCTACTGATAGTCTTTAGCACGATGAACGCTAGTATGCGCAAACCTGAAAACACACTTCATTGCTCAGTTTCAGGGTCCTTGTGCTAAATGCATGGACTTGCGTGCAATTTTCATTTTTATGAGGTCCTTGATGTAACTTGTACTTCCACCGACCGTGTTAACTCTCAAGCACCTCGCTCCTACGAGACCTACCACAGTTAAAAGAAAATGCAACCGCCCTAATTATCAAACAAACTGGACCACAATTTCTTATATGTAATACCCAAATTTTTAGTACTAGGATTTTTCAAGCTTCCTAGCTAACTTCGCACACTTCAGTGACTTCTTATCGATTAACGAAATTAGGTCAAACTTGAGCTACAAGTAAGCGCGATAGATTGCTCTTGAATTAAATGTATTTTCGGAGGTAGATGGGTGCATCTTCTTGTAGTAAACAATGTCGTCAGTGTGAGTTTCCAAATATCAAGAAATAAAATTCTCAATTTTCCGAGTGATGACGAGATGTTCTTTTCCGTAAAGAAAGCTCGAAGTAGAATATGGATCTCAATGCCATAAGCCAAGCTTCTAGACATATTAAGTGGACCAATGTGTTTTACTTAAGATTCCCATATGTTTTTCGAGTTTTCAAACTCCCTAGCTAATTAACTCCGCCCATGTCAATGACTACATGTCGATTTATCAAAATTAGGTTAAACTTGAACTATAACTAAATTGTAGGTTGCTCTGAAAGTTTTACGAAAAAGCTTTTGGAGGTACCATACCGATCGGGGGGTGTCACAATCAATATATGAGAAACAACCGAGAGTTTTGACAACAGGTTTGACTTCTTGCTAAGATTTTGCATCGCATGACACTATTTAACGAAATTGGGTCAAACTTGAGCTACAAGTAAGCGCGATAGATTGCTGTTGAAATGTATGACTTTTCAGAGAGGTAGATGGGTGCGTTTTCTTGTAGTAAACAGTGTCGTCGGTACGGTGTGATTTTCGAACTATATCATGAAAGAAGATTCAATTATTCTCAATTTTCCGAGAGATGACGAGCGAGGTTGTTCTTTTCCGTAAAGAAATGTCTGAAGAATAATATTGGATCTGAATGCTAGAAGCCAAGTTTACCGACATATATAGTGGACCAACATGTTCTAATGATTCCCATGTTTTATTTATGAGTTTTCAAACTTCCTAGCTAACTCTTCCCATTTGACCGAATGACTTCATGTCGATTTATCGAAATTAGGTCAAAGTTGAAACTACAAGTAAATTGTAGGTTGCTTTGAAAGTTTTATGAAAAATCTTTTGGAGGTACCCATCGAGGGTTCACAACTGATATATCATAAAACACCGAGAGTTTTGACGATATATTCAACTTCTTGCAAAGATTTTGCATCTTGACAATTTTATGAAATTAGGTCAAACTTGAGCTACAAGTAAGCGCGGTAGATTGCTCTTGAAATAAATGTATTTTTAGAGGTAGATTGATGCACCTTGTTGTAGTAAACAATGTCGTCAGTGTGAGTTTCCAACTATCAGGAAAGAACATTCAATTCTACATTTTCTGAGTGAAGACGAGCGAGGCTAGTTATTATTTTCGGTAAAGAGAAGTCCAAAGAATATTGGATGTGGATGCCACAAGCCAAGTTGACAGACATATATAGTCGATCGATAACATATTGTACTTGCGATTCCCATGTTTTATGAGCTTTCAAACTCCCTAGCTAACTCTGCCCATTTTAATGATTTTAAGTCGATTTATCGAAATTAGGTCAAATTTGAAACTACAAGTAAATTGTAGGTTTTGCTTTATAATTTTTATGAAAAAGCTTTTAATTGGAGGTACCCATCAAGGGGTCACAATTAATATATATGAAAACAATGAGAGTTTTGACGATAGGTTCAACTTCTTGCTAAGATTTTGCATCTTGACAATTTAATGACATTAATTAGGTCAAACTTGAGCTACAAGTAAGCGTGATAGATAGCTCTTGAATTAAGTGTCATTTCAGAGGTAGATTGGTGCATTTTCTAGTAGTAAGCAGTGGTGTGGGTGTGAGTGTCCAACTACCAGGAAAGAACATTGAATTATACATTTTCCAAGTGAAGACGAACCAGGTTAGTTGTTCTTTTCTGTAAAGAAAAGTCCAAAGAATATTGGATGTGGATGCCACAAGCCAAGTTGACAGACATATATATATATATATAGTGGATCGACAACATGTTGTACTTACGATTCCCATGTTTTATGGGTTTTGAGGCTTCGTATAGCTAACCCCGCACATTTGAATAACTTTATGTCGATATCTCGGAATTAGGTCAAATTTGAAACTACAAGTAAATTGTAGGTTTTGCTTTGATACATTTACGAAAAAGCTTTTGGACGTACCCATCGAGGTTTCAAAATTAATATACCAGAAACCAGCGAGAGTTTCGACGATAGGTTCAACTTCTTGCTAAGACTTTGCATATTGATAATTTAACAAAATTAGGTCAAACTTGAGCTAGCTACAAGTAAAAGCCATAGATTGCTCTTGAATTAAATGTCTTTTCATAGGTAGATCATCGGTGCATCTTCTTATAGTAAATAGTGTCGTCGGTGTGAGTTTCCAACTATCAAGAAAGAATATTCAATTCTACATTTTCCGAGTGAAGAATACGAGCGAGGTTGTTCTTTTTCCTAAAGAAAAGTCTGAAGAATATTGGATCTGAATGCCACAAGCCAAGTTTACATACATATATATATATTGGACCAACATGTTGTACCAACGATTCCCATGTTTTATGAGTTTTCAAACTTCCCAGCTAACTCTGCCCATTAGAATGACTTTATGTCAATTTAGTAAAATTAGGTCAAATTTGAAACTACAAGTACTAGTAAATTACACGTGCCCTGCACGTGTGACTCAAATAATAGACATCTGGCATATCATCACTATATAAAATTATAATAGATATAGCAAAAAAATATAATAGGTAAAATTTGAACTACTAGAAGTAAACTGTGTAGGTTGTTTTGAAAGTTTTACGGAAAAGCTCTTAGAGGTACCCATCGAACGGGGCACGTGGGGGGGTCAATTTATATACTGTCAGAAACAAAAAAGAGTTCTAACAATAGGTTCATCTTCTTGCTAAGATTTTGCGTCTTGATAGTTTAATGAAATTATGTCAAACTTGAGCTACAACTAAGTGCGATAGATTGCTCTTGAATTTAATGAAATTAGGTCAAACTTGAACTACAAGTAATAAATTGTAGGTTGCTTTGAAAGTTTTATGAAAAAAGCTTTTGGAGGTACCCATTGAGCGGTTAATTAATATATCAAAAACCACAGAGAGTTTTGACGAGTGGTTCGACTTCTAGCTAAGATTTTGCATCATGAAAATTTTGAACACCTTTTGAAAATGATCACATGAATTAGGGAGAGAGGGGAAACGATATTTCTATTCTCTATGGCAACCCACAATCTTGAGGTGCACCTTATACTTAAATATAACTTTATTTTTTCCACTATGTATAAGGTGAACCTTAGCGGATGCCACATAGTGAAGGGAATATGCCCTAAGAGGCAATAATAAAGTTGTTATTATACATATTCCAAGTATATGATAGATGTTTATTTTGGATGCTATAATTGTATTAATTTGTAACGTTAATACATGTGTGTTTAATAAACAAAAGGAAAGTTCCTACTTATGCCTCTCTTATAAACTAGCTCGTTGATTAACAAGATGATCAAGGTTTCCTGTTCATGGAAATTGGATGTTGTTAATAACGAGGTCACAACATTAGTGGAATGATGTGATGAACATTCATCCGAAGTATAGCATTACAATCAAAGTCATTGTGTTTATATTGCTATAACATCTAACAAAGTAATCCTAGTCCTTAGACCATCAGATCATGTTAATCACTAACACTGGAAGAGTATCTTGATAACATAACACGTCACACCGTGAAAGGGAGATTATAAAGGTGGGTTCAGTGCTACAAAAGTGCTATGTAGAAGCTCATGGATCAAGAGTGGGATTTTTTCCATCCTAATGACGGATAGATATACTCTGCGCCCTCTCGGTGATATCACATGGATTAGCTTGCAAGCAAGTGATAAGATCACTAGAATGTTATATCACGGGAATGAGAAAAGAGTACATGTCGGTAACGAGATCAAACTAGGTATGGAGATACCGATGATCGAATCTCGAACATGTAATATATCGCGAGACAAAGGGATTTAGTTACTAGCATTAAAGGTTCTCACGATCACAAAAGTCATCGTAGAATGTGTAGGAGTTAGTATGGACCTCCAGGTCCCGCTTCTGATTATTGATCTGAGAGGGGTCTCGATCATGTCTGCATTATTCACGGACCGTAGGGTGACACACTTAAGGGACACCAACACCATTTGGAGCAAATGTGTTTCAGACGAATGAAATTGGTTATGCATGTAATATTGAAATGTTGCAGGGGTTTTATGTGAATGTTTGTTAATTAAAGTAATTAACAAAATTCTGAATAAATTTAATAAAAGATTTTTATTAAGAGCATTAAATTTGGAGAAATTTAATGCATTTAAAGTAAAGACTTTAAAGAGATTTTAAGCGACACTTTTATGTGGAGAGGGTTACCACCACATGAATGGGGGAGGTGAGGGGTCATCCCCCATGGGGCACCGGCCATGGGGAGGGGTACCACCCCTCCTCCTATAAAAGGCCACCCCTCTCACCCTTCTTCCTCACACCTCCTCGTGAAGGATCTCTCTCCCCCTCTAGAATTATTCCCCCATGGTCTCGGATTAGCGAGATACATGTTCTCGGTGGCATTTTGTCTGGAAGGAGTTGCTACTTCCGCTGCATCGCTGGAGCGAGGAGGTGGAGGTTGTTCGGTGGCCTGAACGTGTGTGCGAGTGTGGATGCGCTGCTGGTTTACGGGCGCTAGGACTTCCACACGATCTTGAGATCGGCAAGCGTATGACTACATCATCCACGAGTTCCTACTCGTTAACAAAACTTTGTTGTCTTCGAGGGTAAGTTCTCCATGGATGTATATCCAGTCGTTGCTTGTATCTAGTAGATAGATCTTGGCGTATAGTTCTCATCGTAGGAATTTTTTTGTTTTATATGCTATGAACCCTTCAGTGGTATCAGAGCCTGATCTATGCGTAGGTGCTTTGCACGGGTAGAACACATAAGAGTATGTGGGCGGTGATGATCATGTTATTTCTTCTTATATGTACTTTGGATATTGGTGGCATAATGGGATGAAGCGGCCCGGACCAACCTTACATGTCATCGCACATGAGACCGGTTCCACAACTGACATGCAACTAGTTTTGCATAAGTGGCTGGCAGGTGTCTGTCTCTCCTACTATAGTCAATATCTGATTTACAACGAGTTGCTAATAATTTGGTTATCATCGTTGTGGTTCCATGTTTGTAGGTAAGAACGGTTCTATCTTCGAAAGCCCTAAGCGACGTAAAACTTGCAATTGATAAATTAGAGGCGTCTAGTTTAGATCGTTGCTGGGCTTGTGTATTGATATGGTATTGTTGTGAGTTGATGTATAGTTGATACACTTAAAACACACTTAACGTGTAAGTTCCATAGACCTTGGCCTTACACACAAAGGAATGATAGAGATCATACCACGATGCATATGATAGTGATCGAATGCAAGAACCATATCATTTCACTTTACACATATGATGTTCGCATCTTATATTGCTAGTTTGGCGTTTTAGTAGCGTTATAAGATGATCCCTCATTTAAATATCAACATAAAAATGTGTTCTTCCTTAAGTACGCACCATTTATGTTTTGCCGCTTCAAGAGATCACGTGATGATCGGGTGTACTTGAATCCACGATCATATTTCGGGTGTAAGACAGTTTTACACACGCGAGTACTAAGGTTCTTACTTGGCGAGCCTAGCATGTACAGACATGTCCTCACAACACAGACCAAAAGGCTAAGCATGAGTCATATAGTTGATATGATGCACATATCGATGATCGCCTTTGAAGCTACACCGACTCACGTGATGATCAGACTTGGTGTAGTGGATTTGGTTCATGTAATCACCAAAAAGACACGAGAGGTGTTGTTTTTGAGTGGGAGTTTAGTTGAACTCAATCTATCATAAACTTAGTCTAAATAAACTTTACAAATTCTGTTGTAGATGGCACCACCTGCTTTTAATATCAATGTGTTCATGGAGAAAGAGAAACTTGCTACGAATGGTAGCAACTTCACCAACTGGGCTATGAATTTCAGGATTCTCCTCTCTGCTGCACAAAAGCAATATGTGCTAGAAGCGCCGCTAGGCCCCCCACCAGCCCCCGATGCCCCTAACAAGGAAAATAATGTCTATGTGACTCGTTAGGAGGACCACAACTTAGTTCATTGCGGCATACTGTATGGGCTAGAGCCAGAACTTTGAAAGCGTTTCGAAAATGACAATGCCTTTGATACCATGGGTGAATTGAAAATGATTTTCGATACCCATGCTGCCGTAGAGAGTTATAATGCTTTAGAAAAGTTCTTTAGCTGCATGATGGAAGAGAACAGCTCCGTAAGTGATCACGTACTCAAAATGTCTGGGTACGCCGATAAGATTATGTCCTTGGGAATAATGATTCCCATTGATTTAGGAATACATCGTGTTCTCCAATCTCTGCCACCTAGCTACAAGAGCTTCGTGATGAATTATAACATGCAGGGCATGAAGAAGACTCTCCCCGAGCTTCTACCAATGCTTAAGACTGCAGAAGTGGAGATTAGGAAAGAACATCAAGTGTTGATGGTCAATAGGACCACCAGTTTCAAGAAAGACAAGAAGGGTAAACAGAAGGGAAAGAGGGCGGCAAATCTGTTGCTGCGCTTGAAAATAAATCCTGGGATGGCCCTAAGTCTGATACCGAGTGCTACTATTGTAAGGGGACTGGCCATTGGAAGCGCAACTGCCCCAAGTTTTTGGCGGACAAGAAAGCTGGCAAGGCAAACAAAGGTATATATGATATACATGTTATTGATGTGTACTTGACTAGTTCTCGCAGTAGCACCTGGGTATTTGATACCGGATCGGTTGCTAACATATGTAACTTGAATCAGCGGCTACGGAACAAGCGACCGCTAGCAGGGGGTGAGGTCAAGATGCGTGTCAGCAATGGATCAAGAGTTGATGTGATCGCCGTCAAAACGCTGCCTCTCCACCTACCATTGGGATTAGTTATAAACCTAAATAATTGTTATTTGGTGCCTTCACTTAGCATGAACATTATATCTGGATCTTGTTTGATGCGATGTGGTTATTCGTTTAAATCCGAAATCAATGGTTGTTCGATTTATATGGATAATATCTTTTATGGTCATGCACCCGTGATGAATGGTTTATTTCTATTGAATCTCGATAGTACTCATACGCACATCCATAATATTGATGCTAAAAGAATTAAACTTAATAATGATATATCAGCATATATGTGGCATTGCTGTCTAGGTCATATTGGTGTTAAACGCATGAAGAAACTCCATTCAGATGAACTTTTGGAATCATTTGATTTTGAATCATTTGATACATGTGAGCCATGCCTTATGGGTAAGATGACTAGAACGCCGTTTTCCGGTTCAATGGAACGGGCGATAGATTTATTGGAAATCATACATACTGATGTATGCAGTCCAATGAGTGTGTCGGCGCGAGGTGGATATCGTTATTTTGTTACTTTCATGGATGATTTGAGTAGATACGGGTATATCTATTTGATGAAACATAAGTCTGAAACCTTTTAAAAGTTCAAGGAATTTCTGAATGAAGTGGAAAATCATCGTAATAGAAAGATCAAATTTCTACGGTCTGACCGTGGAGGTGAGTATCTAAGTTACGAGTTTAGCACACACATGAAAGAGTATGGAACTGTTTCACAACTCACACCTGCCGGAACACCACAACGTAATGGTGTTTTGGAACATCGTAATCGTACTCTATTAGATATGGTTAGATTTATGATGTCTCTAACTGACTTGCCACTGTCATTTTGGGGTTATGCACTGGAAATCGCTGCATTCATTTTAAATCGGGCACCGTCTAAATCCGTTGAAACGACACCACATGAATTATGGTTTGGAAACAAACCTAAGTTTTCATTTCTTAAAGTGTGGGGATGCGATGTTTATGTGAAGAAACTTCAACCGGATAAACTCGAACCCAAAATGGAAAAATGTGTCTTCATAGGATACCCTAAAGAAATAATTGGGTATTCCTTCTATCACAGATCCGAGGGCAAGGTTTTTGTTGCCAAGAATGGATCCTTTGTAGAGAAAGAGTTTCTCGCGAAAGGTGTGAGTAGTCGAAAGGTAGAACTTGAAGAGGTTACTGAACCTTCTCTTCATGAAATGGCGAGTGGCGCAGCACCGGAAGTCGTTCCAGAGTTGACTTCACCAAATGAAGAAGAAACTAATGATAATGATCATGAAACTCCGAAAGAGGACACTACTGAACCTCGCAGGTCAAGCAGGACACGTGCAGCTCCTGAACTGTACGGGAATCCTGTTGTAAATTTCATGGTTGATGAAATAGATGACCCTGCGACGTATGAAGAATCGATGATGAGCCGGGATTCCAACAAATGGCTAGAAGCCATGAAACCCGAGATGGAATCTATGTACGAAAACCAGGTTTGGACCTTGGTGGACTTACCTCATGACTGAAAGGCCGTTGAGAATAATTGGATTTTCAAAAGAAAAACTGATGCTGATGGTAATGTAACCGTCTATAAAGCTTGACTTGTTGCAAAAGGGTTTCGACAAATCCAAGGAGTTGACTATGATGAGACATTCTCTCCTGTAGCGATGCTAAAATCATTTAGGATTATGTAGCAATTGTTGCATATTTCGATTATGAAATATGGCAGATGGATGTCAAAACAGTGTTCCTCAATGGTAACATTGAAGAAGAGTTGTATATGATACAACCGAAGGGTTTTGTCGATCCTAAGGATGCTAACAAGGTGTGCAAGCTTCAGCGATCCATCTATGGACTAAAGCAAGCATCACGGAGTTGGAATCTCCACTTTGATGAGGTGATCAAAGTGTTTGGATTTGTCCAAACTTATGGAGAGGCTTGTATTTTAAAGAAAGTGAGTCGGAGCAATGTGTCATTTCTGATATTATATGTGGATGACATATTATTGATTGGAAATGATATAGATCTTTTAAACAGTGTTAAAAGTTATCTAAACAGCAAATTTTCTATCAAAGACCTTGGTGAAGCGTCATATATATTAGGCATAAAGATCTATAGAGATAGATCAAGACGCCTAATAGGGCTATCGCAAAGTACATACCTTGATAAGATTTTTAAGAAGTTTAAAATGGACAAAAGTAAGAAGGGGTTCTTACCTATGTTGCAAGGCAAGACATTGAGTAAGACTCAAAGTCCGGTTACGGTGGAAGAAAGAGAGATAATGGATAAGATCCCCTATGCTTCAACCATAGGCTCTATAATTTACGCCATGCTATGTACAAGACCAGATGTGGCACATGCTATTAGTTTGACTAGTAGGTACCAATCTGATCCAGGTTTGGAACATTGGATAGCGGTCAAGAATATCCTTAATTACTTGAGAAGAACTAAAGAAATGTTTCTTGTATACGGAGGTGAAGAAGAGCTGGTCGCTGATTGTTATGTCGATGTTAGCTTTGACACTGATCCGGAATACTCTAAGTCTCAATCCGGATACATATTTCTCATGAACAGAGCAGCAGTTAGTTGGAGGAGCTCCAAACAACCCGTGGTAACAAGGTCAACACCAGAGGCGGAATATATTGCTGCTTCAGAAGCAACACAGGAAGCGGTTTGGATGAAGGAGTTCATTACCGAACTGGGTGTGGTTCCTAGTGCGTTGGATCCAATGGTGATCTATTGTGACAACAATGGAGCCATAGCCAACGCAAAGGAACCAAGGTCTCACAAGAATTCCAAACATATTAAGCGCCGGTTTCACTCCATCCGTGAGCATGTCAAGGATGGAGATATAAAGATTTGTAAAGTACATATGGATCTCCATGTAGCAGATCTGTTGACTAAAACTCTCCCTAGAGCAAAACATGATCAACACCAGAACTCCATGGGTGTTAGATTTATCACCATGTAACTAGATTATTGTCTCTAGTGCAAGTGGGAGACTGAAGGGAATATGCCCTGAGAGGCAATAATAAAGTTGTTATTATACATATTCCAAGTATATGATATATGTTTATTTTTCATGCTATAATTGTATTAATTTGGAAACGTTAATACATGTGTGTTTGATAAACAAAAGGAAAGTTCCTAGTTATGCCTCTCTTATAAACTAGCTCGTTGATTAACAAGATGATCAAGGTTTCCTAATCATGCACATTGGATGTTGTTAATAACGAGGTCACAACATTAGTGGAATGATGTGATGAACATTCATCTGAAGTATAGCATTACGATCAAAGTCATTGTGTTTATATTGCTATAACATCTAACAAAGTAATCCTAGTCCTTAATAACTAACACTGGAAGAGTATCTTGATAACATCAAATGTCACACCATGAAAGGGTGATTATAATGGTGGGTTCAGTGCTACAAAAGTGTTATGTAGAAGCTCATGGATCAAGAGTGGGATTTGTCCATCCCGATGACGGATATATATACTCTAGGCCCTCTCGGTGATATCACATTGGTTAGCTTGCAAGCAAGTGATAAGATCACTAGAATGTTATTTCACGGGAACAAGAAAAGAGTACATGTCGGTAACGAGATCAAACTAGGTATGGAGATACCGATGATCGAATCTTGTACATGTAATATATCGCGAGACAAAGGGATTTAGTTACTAGCATTAAAGGTTCTCACGATCACAAAAGTCATCGTAGAATGTGTAGGAGTCAGTATGGATCTCCAGGTCCCGCTTCTGATTATTAATCTGAGAGGGGTCTCGATCATGTCTGCATTATTCATGAATCATAGGGTGACACACTTAAGGGACACCAACACCATTTGGAGCAAATGTGTTTCAGACGAATGAATTGCAAAGCGCTGGAATTATTTCAATAGACACTAAAACAGTTTCGGGTGAAATTGCTAAAATTGATTCTGCATGTAATATTGAAATGTTGCAGGGGGTTTTATGTGAATGTTTGTTAATTAAAGTAATTAACAAAATTCTGAATAAATTTAATAAAAGAGTTTTATTAAATGAGATAGCATTAAATTTGGAGAAATTTAATGCATTTAAAGTAAAGCCTTTAAAGAGGAATGTTAAGGGACACTTTTATGTGGAGGGGGTTACCACCACATGAATGGGGAAGGTGAGGGGTCACCCCCCATGGGGCGTCGGCCATGGGGAGGGGTACCCCCCTCCTCCTATAAAATTCCACCCCTCTCACCCTTCTTCCTCACACCTCCTCGTGAAGGATCTCTCTCCCCCTCTAGAATTATTCCCCCATGGTCTCGGATTAGCGAGATACATGTTCCAGGTGGCATTTCATCTGGAAGGAGTTGCTGCTTCCGCTACATCACTGGAGTGAGGAGGCAGAGGTTTTTCGGTGGCCTGAACGTGTGTGCGAGTGCGGATGCGCTGTTGGTTTGCGGCGCTAGGACTTCCACACGATCTTGAGATCGGCAAGCGTACGACTACATCATCCACGAGTTCCTACTTGTTAACAAAACTTTGTTGTCTTCGAGGGTAAGTTCTCCATGGATGTATATCCACCCGTTGCTTGTATCTAGTAGATAGATCTTGGCGTATAGTTCTCATCATAGGAATTTTTTTGTTTTCTATGATGCGAACCCTTCACATAGTAGGCCATATTTTTTTTGAACGGGTAGTAGGCCATATTAAGGTGTGCTTTTTTACACAATGCGGGAGTAGTATATTTATTTGCTTAGACATATGGTCACCTCTGTCCACGCGTAGTACATGCTGAGAGAATAAAACGTTGGCTGGGGAAGAGGGCAGCAGCAAAGAGAAGTTGAAGGCGGTTCCATGTCAGAGCAAAGTTATGATGGGTTTCTGACACGAGGTACTCCTGCAGCCTTACAGTGTACTACACTATGCTAGTACTAGTAAATTTCAGGACCTATACGCGCAAAAATAATTGTGTGTTTTCTCTCTCCTTCGCTGCCTCTCACCATCCATCCTCCCTCTCTCCTACCCTTTCCTCTCGCGCACCGGCCCGGCTGATCTCTCCCTCATCCACAGCATGGTGCTACGCACGTGTGCCTTGGTACGGCGGCTCTGTGTCTCTGGCGTGTTCGGCAGCCATGTTGGTGTGGAGTAGGGACGAGGAGTACATAGGAAGGAAACCACTTTGGTCCTTGGTGGCAAAAAAATTCAAACTTTTCCGGTTTTCGAAATTTTCACTTGCTTCCCAAACATCGGGAGGGAAGGTTACTCAAAAGATCAGCCATTCGCAGTACTTCTTATCTTATATTTATCTTGTCTTATCTCTTACAATACCATACCATACCACTATATAGTGTACGGATAACTTCGAACATTGATTGTTGGATCAAGACCGGCAAATCCAAACCGTTGGATCTTCTTTTCCATTAACTTTGAACATTGCTAACTGTTGGATCTTCTTTTCCATTCTTAGCATCTACAAAGATTCTACTGATAGTCTTTAGCATGATGAACGCTAGTATGCGCAAACCTCAATACACACACTTCATTGCTCAGTTTCAGGGTCCTTGTGCTAAATGCATGGACTTCGGTGCAATTTTCATTTTTATGAGGTCCTTGATGTAACTTGTACTTCGACCTACCGTGTTAACTCTCAAGCACCTTGCTCCTATGAGACCTACCACAGTTAAAAGAAAATGCAACCGCCCCAATTATCAAACAAACTGGACCATAGTTTCTTATACATAATGCCCAAGTTTTTAGTACTAGGATTTTTCAAGCTTCCTATCTAACTTCGCACACTTCAATGACTTCTTGTCGATTAATGAAATTAGGTCAAACTTGAGCTACAAGTAAGCGCGATAGATTGCTCTTGAATTAAATGTATTTTCGGAGGTAGATGGGTGCATCTTCTTGTAGTAAACAATGTCGTCAGTGTGAGTTTCCAACTATCAGGAAATAAAATTCTCAGTTTTCCGAGTCATGACGAGATGGTTCTTTTCCATAAAGAAAGCTCGAAGCAGAATATGGATCTCAATGCCATAAGCCAAGCTTCTAGACATATTAAGTTGACCAACGTGTTTTACTTATGATTCCCATATGTTTTTTGAGTTTTCAAACTCCCTAGCTAATTAACTCTACCCACTTGAATGACTACATGTTGATTTATCAAAATTAGGTCAAACTTGAACTATAACTAAATTGTAGGTTGCTCTGAAAGTTTAATGAAAAAGCTATTGGAGGTACTGTACCGATCGGGGGGTGTCACAATCAATATATGAGAAACAATCAAGAGTTTTGACAACAGGTTTGACTTCTTGCTAAGATTTTGCATCGTATGACACTATTTAACGAAATTGGGTCAAACTTGAGCTACAAGTAAGCGCGATAGATTGCTGTTGAAATGTATGACTTTTCAGAGAGGTAGATGGGTGCGTTTTCTTGTAGTAAACAGTGTCGTCGGTACGGTGTGATTTTCGAACTATATCATGCCTTTAAGTCGATTTATCGAAATTAGGTCAAATTTGAAACTACAAGTAAATTGTAGGTTTTGCTTTGTAATTTTTACGAAAAAGCTTTTAATTTGGAGGTACCATCAATGGGTCACAATTAATATATCTGAAAAAAACAAGAGATTTGACGATAGGTTCAACTTCTTGCTAAGATTTTGCATCTTGACAATTTAACAAAATTAATGAGGTCAAAACTTGAGCTACAAGTAAGCGCGATAGATAGCTCTTGAATTAAGTGTCATTTCAGAGGTAGATGGGTGCATTTTCTAGTAGTAAGCAGTGCGTGGGTGTGAGTGTCCAACTACCAGGAAAGAACATTGAATTCTATGTTTTCCAAGTGAAGATGAACCGGGTTAGTTGTTCTTTTCTGTAAAGAAAACTCCAAATAATATTGGATGTGGATGCCACAAGCCAAGTTGACAGACATATATATATATAGTGGATCGACAACATGTTGTACTTATGATTCCCATGTTTTATGGGTTTTGAGGCTTCGTATAGCTAACCCCGCACATTTGAATAACTTTATATCGATATCTCGGAATTAGGTCAAATTTGAAACTACAAGTAAATTGTAGGTTTTGCTTTGATACATTTACGAAAAAGCTTTTGGACGTACCCATCGAGGGTTCAAAATTAATATACCAGAAACCAGCGAGAGTTTCGATGATAGGTTCAACTTCTTGCTAAGACTTTGCATATTGATAATTTAACAAAATTAGGTCAAACTTGAGCTAGCTACAAGTAAAAGCCTTAGATTGCTCTTGAATTAAGTGTCTTTTCATAGGTAGATCATCGGTGCATCTTCTTATAGTAAACAGTGTCGTCGGTGTGAGATTCCAACTATCAAGAAAGAATATTCAATTCTACATTTTCCGAGTGAAGAATACGAGCGAGGTTGTTCTTTTTCCTAAAGAAAAGTCTGAAGAATATTGGATCTGAATGCCACAAGCCAAGTTTGCATACATATATATTGGACCAACATGTTGTACCAACGATTCCCTTGTTTTATGAGTTTTCAAACTTCCCATCTAACTCTGCCCATTAGAATGACTTTATGTCGATTTATCAAAATTAGGTCAAATTTGAAACTACAAGTACTAGTAAATTACACGTTCCCTACACGTGAGACTCAGATAATAGATATCTGGCATATCATCACTATATAAAATTATAATAGGCAAAGCGAAAAAAATATAATAGGTAAAATTTGAACTACTACAAATAAACTGTGTAGATTGCTTTGAAAGTTTTACGAAAAAGCTCTTAGAGGTACACATCGCAGGGGGCGCGTGGGGGGTCAATTAATATACTATCAGAAACAAAAAGAGAGTTTTGATGACAGGTTCTTCTTCTTGCTAAGATTTTGCGTCTCGACAGTTTAATGAAATTAGGTCAAACTTGAGCTATAGTAAGTGTGATAGATTCCTCTTGAATTTAATGAAATTAGGTCAAACTCGAACTACAAGTAATAAATTGTAGGTTGCTTTGAAAGTTTTATGAAAAAAGATTTTGGAGGTACCCATCGAGCGGTTAATTAATATATCAGAAACCACAGAGAGTTTTGACGAGTGGCTCGACTTCTAGCTAAGACTTTGCATCATGAAAATTTTGAACACCTTTTGAAAATGATCCCGCGCATTCGGACATAGTTCGTGCCCCAAAATTTCAGATACTTCGAAATTCCCATTCGACCCCTATTAAATTCGGTAGGTGGGGGGATGCACTCGTAATTTTCCTAGTATAGTGCTAGCAGTACCTAAACCCAACCGCACCCTCCCACCCCCTCTCTCCTCCAGGAATACATCACCGGTCGGAACATCCCCGCTGCACTTTAGCTGGCGTACCCGCACACCTGATCTACGCAACAAACCCTCTTGTCCAGCGCGCTGAGCACATCATCGACCGCCTAAGATCTGCTCCACGGATGTCGTAGTCCAGCATTCTGCTTGTATCCTCGCCCGTCCAAGATCTGCTTCCCCGTCGTCGACACCCACTATGACCATAGCACCTTCGGCGACCTCGACGTGACCTGTGAGGATGTGGAGGAGGCCTAGACACCGCCCTGACCGAGGTAAAACCAGATCTCCCTGCATTATTTGTTTGTTGGCAATATACTGTATTCGTGCTAAAATTCCTAACTAACAGGTTCTTTACTTGATATACACCTGTTATGTACTCCCTCTGTTTCAAAATATAAGATGCTTTAGCTTTGTGAAAGAAGTGTATCCAGACTCATTTTAATGTGTAGGTTCACTCCAAACATAGATGAACCTACACACTAAAAGAGGTCTAGATGCACTCTTTTCACAAAGCTAAAACATCTTATATTTTGAAACGGAGGGAGTACTAAATTAACACGTTGTGGTTACGCTTAAACTTCACGCATTGAACTATTTTTATGTACTGTACTATTTCTTTGTGAATTATTAGTCACTTAACATATTTGTTTATATTCTCTGTTGTACCTGTCCACATGAGATATGATTATATAGTATCTCTCTCATTCGCCGATTTACGAACTATAGTATTTCCATCGTGCTATTGTCCTGCTATCCTATACTACACGTTTACACACGTCATACTATTTGACCATTATGTACTGTCGATTTGATCCCTCTTAACTTGCGGCTCAAACTGTTTGCCGTTATTATGCAAGGAGCAGCCTTAGTTTGCACACAATATCATAGAGTGAATGACTCCTGTAATCTCGTAAGACCCCATCACTTTTGTTTCACTTTATGCCAACGTATATCATGTTGGAACCTATTTGTATTTACAGTTGGCCTTACCTTTATGCAGAGGAGCAACAATGGAGTACAAACTCCGCCCGTCCACACGAGCCGCCGTAGATATCGTGTAACACCTGCCGTAAGGCCCCCCACCCGAAGTTTGGTCCTTGCCATATTTTTTGTTTGCTTAAATTTACCATTTGTCTTTCTTGTTTTCATATTTTTTTGCTAAAAATTAGCGTCAAACATTTTAGCCCCACTATGGTCTGCTTTTGTTCCATGTGCTTAGTTCAATTTCCTAGATACGTAGAGGCCGGGTGTATTGCATCTGAGTTGTCTGATAATAAGAATAAGGCCACACTAGCGATAAGATCCACACATGTATCATAAGAAACTCTGTGCAGTTCATCTCACTCTTGTATCTACTGTGTATCATAGTTACATGAACTGGCTATTTTAATACGAGGCACTTGATGGTTCAGTTTGTTGTTCTTAGGCCGCCAAAGCGTTGAAATTATCTAGCTATTCATGAATAATTCAATGTAAGATTGCTTGATTTATTGTTTGTCTGAAATTATCTGGCTAGCATATTCGAGGCTCACAATTGATATGTTTTTATTGGCTGAGTTACTCTTTTTTTGTCTATGATTAAATCAGTGCCAGATTTTGTTGTGTAGTTCCTGGCTAGTTTATATATGAGAAACATAATGGCTTAGTTTTAATATTTGTTTTATTCATGTTCTGCACATTCTAGTTTGAGCAGTCTCTATCAGGTACTTTGGTTGATTGCTCGCATTGTTATTCAAAATGAACTTGTAGTTTGTTTCCCAAGTCTGTTGTTTAAGTAACTTATTTTTTTTGGTCTCAGCCATCTTCAAGTAGAGCAGTCATTTCACAGAGCAGCACATGCTAGCATCACTCCATGGCGCCAGCTGGTCCACTTATTCAATAACAAATAGATGTATGAGCCACCACTATTAATTGCTTCCTTCCTTATATATTACTGCATTGACACATTTTAAATTCATGGTGGTGTGATTGCAAGGTAATGCTGTTATAACTTGTTTTGTGTTTGTTTCAGGCAGCAAATGACCCTCTGAATGGCGAACAAAGATCTGCTTCTCCAAGTTTATATTTTGTTTCACACAGCAGCAGTGACAATACCTATTGCTCATGGCACACCGCTACGACTGATCCTCGTTTTTCAGCCGAAATATTATTTGAGGATGCCCTCCAAGATGCCCGTGATATTGTTGAGCAAGAAGCCAACAAAATAGATTCAGTAATCACCATAGCACGCAGAGACTTATATGAATTGAAAAACAGACAAGCTTTAATGCAAAACATATACTTAATACTCTCATATGCAGCTCTCATGGGAAGCCAGTTATTACATGTCTTGGGATGCAAGCTCCATAGAGACCTTTTCTGCAACACTAGTTATGGTGTTTTTTTAGTTGTCTAGACTCTGATGCAACTTTTATGCTTCATTTTATTACTATCAAGTTTACTGAGGATTGTAATAATCTACTATAATTTGCAGTTGTAAGTTGTTTGAGGATTGTTACAAACTGAGCATCTATCAGAATTAATACACACACATGAAAAAATAGTGAAATTGTAAGAGGTACAACACATGATCTACCAGAACAGGGAGAACATCCATTGTATTACACGGGCACCATAGAACTTGCCAAATTCATAGACGTTCACTCAACAAAGTGAACACATAAAGAGCTGACCTGAAGAGAATACATCAGGAGCAGACCCACACAATCCATCAATCTGATGGATAGCCGTCGTAGTAATCGTAGTGGGTCGTACCCGCCTCGCCATAAGGCGGCACCATCTGCAGCTCAGAATGCTCGACGATTCTGCAATACTCCGCCAGCAATCGATGGAGTTCGAAAGGACGGTCATTGATCCATAATCCTCCTACTCCATATCCATATACAACGCTTGGCTCCTCTTCCCACGCAAGAGCCACAAAGTTGTAAGATTCAATCTCGGATAGGTCCGCATAGTATATGCTGCCGGCCTGCACCATGGGTACCCTGGCGCTGTCGATGCATACGCACCGATTGTCAGCAACGAAGAGAGCACGACTTCTGATGCCTCTGACCGGCTGAAGGACACGGTTTTGGATATCAACCCGGTAAACAACCGGCCTGCCGCCATAGACCGGTCCACTCACAACGAACAACAACTCCCCATTGGACTCGACGAGGTAAAATGATTCTCTGGGAACTAGCATCCCGGAACAGGGCCTACAACGGTGGGATGCATCTCCAGGGTTCGTGCGGAGCACTGTAGCTGGACATCTCCATGAGTAGCATCACACATAGTTGAGAGGACATACCCGTATCTGTCTACGACAAAAACATCACCGGCGTAAGAAGTCATGCTCCGGAGTTCCGCGAAGTCATAGGGCGAGTACCACCCTTCACCAAAGACCGGGCGACTCCCTTCCTCCGTGCTATCATCCGCCCACCGAATGGTGGTGTTCTGATGGTTTGATGTAAACACCATCAACAATGGGAACATCATCACAGCGACAGAAGCCACCTGCTCGGTCAGTATCTCCACTCTCAGGCGCTTGATAGCGCTCGAGAAGGGGTTGTACAACCGGGTCTTGTATGACTGCACCCTCTGTCCAAGCACAAGGAGGCTGCCGGTTGTGCTACCGACATAAAATTACCTTCAGAGATAGAGGGAGAAGAAATAGAGATTCAGTCAAGGTAAACAGACTGAATTCAATCAAGGTAAACCATGGAGCAAAACCCTGGGCAACAAGTGGATGAAGAAACAGAACTTGAAAAACAGATAGTATAGGATGTGAATGCAAAAAAGGATCGCATATATACAGATGAATATAAAGAAAGCACCTACGAATAACCTGGCTAATCTTCTTCTCAAGGTGGCGGCCAGTTCTCACGTCTAGCAACATGATGGCGGCGTCTTCTACCCGATACTGCTCCGACAACTGGTGCTTTAGAATAATCTAGTTGGCTAGCATAAAGCACTCCTCCGTGAAGCCGCGCCAGGCGCTGCAGACTGCCCGAAAGGCGGCGTAGTAGTCGAATTCGTCCGTCGAAAGGAAGATGTCACCTATCTTCTGGACAAGTCCCTTAGGGAGACCAACCCATGGTGAGTCCTCCTGCTTCTTGCCGGCCATGGATGATAGTGTTCGTGTGGTCTCGGTCCCACCGACTGGCACAGGAAGCGGTTCCAGAGACACACATTTAAACAAAGACTTGGGAAAGCCAAGCGAATCGTGTGGAAACGAGACGACGACATGCACACAGCAACCGCAAGCACGTATCATCAAACTGGCACGGGCACGCGTATGCGCACGTGCACTAATTACGGTACAACGGTCGTGCGCACACCAGCGTACGACTCCTGGGAGCACATGACTGTGTAGGTGTAGGATGATACTAGTAGTAGTAGTAGTATCATAACCTTATTGTATTTAATTATCCCAAAATCTAAGAAGAAAATATGCATTCACTGGTCCCTCAGGGCACACGCAAACGTAGGGCATTTTCCATTTTTTGCATGGAATTTTCCATTTTTCAATTTTGTTTTTTGGCTGTGCCCTTGGATGCTCACCATGTGGTCAGATGGGGTGTATGCTCCGTGGAGCTAAAAACCTCATGTTCTCTCAATAGCACGGTCGTTAATTATTGAGGTATATGTGTTTTTAGTCTCACAACTTGCACCGCGGGAGCATTTTAGTCCCACATCTTGCAAAGTGAGCAACACTAGCCCCACAACTTGTAACCAGGAACATTTTAGTCCAATTCAATCAAATTTCTATGATTTTGTCCGAATTCGTCGTAACTAATTCTGGAAGTGACATGTGGCATCATATTTTTTGCAAAATGACCCATGTGTATTTTCTGCCTGCCAATAGTGACATTGGTACAACTTGACAAGAGGATCTGAATAAGAAAACAAATAAGAAAAACTACCAATGTATTGTAGGGTATCGAACTGATTACCTGCGCTACTAAAGAAATCAACATTGCCACTACAACATGCACACAGAAGTGATTAACTGAAGAACGCTCTGGCAGATGTGTTCTTTATTTTGGATATTCAAAAATATGTGTTCTGGGCTACAATAACAACTCAACTTTATTCCTTTTCATTTTTGCGAATAAAAAAAAATTCAAGTTTATTCTAGACACTGCAGCTAGCTACTAGGTTAACGACAAAGCTATACAATTGATATTATGGGCCGTGCCAACATAGACGTGAGCATTTTTGCGTACGTATATGTTTTTTTATTATATAAATAATTACTTCCACTCAAGTACTCCTCGTCTGGCATAATTACGTCCTCTCAAGTACTCCTCGTCTCAAATGAATAGTCATGAGCATCTACCAGCATATTGGCTTGTGGGTGTGTGTGTCGTTGTAGAAAAGTATTAAGTTCGAATCCATTCTCCTCTTAGAGATTTAACTATTTTATTTGTACGTCTACTAACAGGTGACCCACTTATCAGTCCGCATAGGGACACAAATGATATAAAAAAATATAGAGGGGTCATTTTAAAAAAATCAACGTCATTTGTGGACAAATTAAGTCAAATTCACTGAAATTCCATTAAATTGGACTAAAATGCTCTCGAGATATAAGTTGAGGGACTATTATTGCTCATTTTTCAATATGTGGGACTAAAACACTCTCGCGATGCAAGATGTGGGACTAAAGGTGTATATACCTCTTAATTATTTTACAGCCTCAATTGCTAGGCCGTAAAATATGAACCACCATGTCGTGTAATGCTCCTAGACGATCATGTTGTTAAAATGGGAGTGCATCCATTGACTTGCATGTTTTCAATTAGATGCGGTGGCCACGTGCATTGGCTGGATTTTAGGATTACTACTGCATGCAATAACTAGCTATAAAGCGAGTAGGTGAAGTTAATTATCGAAACTAGTACTACTCCGGCCTAGTAATACCGAACACAGGGAGTACCTCAAGTGTGGTTATATGGATGATCAGTTGATGTGACTCTCGGCCATGAATTCCTGACCATATTGCCATATGTTCTACCACCTTTTTTTTACTACTACTACTAGTAGTACATGGACGCTAGCAAAATTCAAAATCTTAATCAAGCGGCAAAATCACACACACACCAACTTCGAAGCATTTCCTGCCTAACCGTTTCAAAAACTTTGAGCCAAAATCTCCCACCTAGGGAGTACCATTTTTTATATTATTATTATTATTATTAGATGGGCGCTTGTCAAATTCAAAATCTCAATCGAGCGGCAAAACCACACACCCACTTTGAAGCATTTCCCGCCCCTCCATTTCAAAAACTTTGAGGCATAATCTCCCACCGGGGGAGTACCATTTTTGTATTATTATCAGAAGATGGGCACTAGTCACATTCAAAATCACAATAGAGTGGCAAAACCGCACACCGACTTTGAAGCATTACCCGCCCCTCCGTTTCAAAAACTTTGAGGCAAAATCTCCCACCAGGGCAGTACCATTTTTGTATTATTATCAGATGGGCGCTTATCAAATTCAAAATCTCAATTGAGCGGCTAAACCATACACTGACTTTGAAGCATTTTCCGCCCCTCAATTTCAAAAACTTTGAGGCAAAATATCCCACCGGGACAGTACCATTTTTATATTATTATTAGATGGACGGTCGCCAAATTCAATATCTCAATCAAGCGGCAAAATCACACACCGATCTTGAAGCATTTCCCACCCCTCGGTTTCAAAAACTTTTGACTTCAAAATTTCGATTCTACCCATTGTTTTGACGCCCTATGGGCAAGCTAAAGTCGGTAGCTTGGGGGCACGATCATAATTTATGTTTCTGTTCACCTCCTTAGTCTGGATTCGCCCAGATTTTCCCGCTGGTCCTTCCAAAAATCCCAGTCCCCTCTCTCCCACGCCCTCACCTCCACGACCACGACGCGCACCGGCCGGCGGCAATTCCACGCTGGCCAAACCCGCTTGAGCGGTGGTCTCAAGAACCGTCGTGGAGCCGCTTCACCGATGCTCACCCACCGGATCTGGTTCACCGGGTCTCTCTGCCACTTCACCGAAGCTACGGTGTCATTCACCACGCCGATGGCGTCATCGACCGCCCAAGCTCTACTTCCCGGCCGCTGAAACCTACCCAACCGTATCTAATCCGCTTCACCGGTGTACACCGGACGTGATCAAGTTCAGGGAGTTCCATGTCCACCGCTCTAGACCAGCTGCTTAGCCATCGCCATTCACTGCAATGGATCTGCCTCAACAATGCTCTCGTCCACCGTGCTCAAGCCGGTATCGACCGCCCAAGATCTGCTTCCCCGACGCCAACAACCACCGCAACTGCAACACCCTTGGTGACCTGGACATCACCTGCACGGTTCCGATGATGCTTAAACGCCTCTCCGACCAAGGTTAACCAAATCTACAACCTGTTTTTGTTTTGTCAGCAGTATAGCAGGTTCAAGCCTGTCGCAGTGAACTGCATTTTTGTCATCGTGCTCGTACATACAAGTCAGTGGGCATGCATGTTCTTCGTGCTAATACATACAAGGTCATTAGACATGTTGGTTTGCATGTGCTGCTCTACAAATTTCAAGTCATGGACATGTCTGCTATTTTGACATACACATGTTCGTAGCTACTCCATACAACAGTAATTGCCTGCTACCGTGTAATTCTTGCAAAATCTGAAGTCAGCGAAAAATATTAGTGTGGATTCCCTGCTCTACAGTTGTTGAATCTATCTGGTTCGTCCTGAGATTAGTTCCTGCTATTATTTCCTCCTTGGCATCGTTCTGCTATCCTGTAGTAGTCGTTTAAACTCTTCGTACTAATTCGATTATAATTTTGTTGTTGCCATCTGCTTCTTCAAAAGCTGCATCACTAACTATTTCCTTTTTCTTGCATATAGCTCAAAATGGAACATTGAACATGTTGGTTTGCATAGCCTATTCTACAGGTTCACAAGGGATGCCATTAATTCCTTATCTAGTGTTGGTTTGTCCTGACAATGGCATAACTGTCCTCTACCAGGTAGTTCACTCGTGGTTTGCATTCCTGCTCTAGATGTTCTCTTATGATGTCATTATAATTTCTATCTGGTTGATTCTTAGCTATGACAGTAACTACATGCCATTGTGTATCTCACTGCAAATTCTGAGTCACCCAACGACTATGCATTCCAGGAGATGCCACTACTTCCATATATATTTGCTGAAATGACCTCGCATGTTTATATTTGTGGAAATTCTAAGAAACACTTTGTTTGATTGCTCATTTCATTCTAGGCACACTTGTCTAATGCTTGTTTGTCCTGCTCTATTGGTTCATGAGCGATGCTATTATATCTTGCATCTGGTTCTGGGTCTGGTTCGTCCTAAGTCACGACATAACTATCATCTATAATATATAGTTCATTCGGGGTTTGCATTCCTGCTCTACAAGTTCTCGTATGATGCCGTTATAATTTCTATCTGGTTCATTCTTCGCTATGACAATAACTGCATGCCATTTTGTGTCTCAGCGCAAATTCCGAGTCACCCGACGTCTCTTGCATTTTAGGGTATAGAACTGCTTCCATATATATTTGTTGAAATGACCTGGCTAGTTTATTTTTGCTGAAATTCTAAGCCGCACACACATATATTTTGATTGCTCGTTTCATGGTAGGCACACTTGTTTAATGCATGCTTGCTTGTCCTGTTTGTTTGACGTGTTGGTCAGTAATTGAACCATTGACCAATTGTAAACTCCAGATCATAGCTCCTGTCATATCAGTCAAATGAGTAGTTTGTCTTGTTTGATGTATTAACTTGTTATTACTTAGTTTCATGGTGCAATTATTGCTATCGCCACCAAAGAGGGGTCTGCAAGATCATGTCTCCTCCAATGTAGCTGTCACACTCAAAGAATGATGAAGGTGATCAATTGAGGACTCTGCTATCAACTTGATTGTTAACTGAAATGCCGATTTTTGTTTCCCTTGATTTGATAATATGTAATAATTTTAAGAAGTTTGCAGGTGATG
Organism: Avena insularis; assembly: GCA_023614405.1. Classification (NCBI taxonomy): domain Eukaryota; kingdom Viridiplantae; phylum Streptophyta; class Magnoliopsida; order Poales; family Poaceae; genus Avena; species Avena insularis. Next base: position 208,691,016 of record CM042694.1, read on the forward strand.
TAATATCTAGATAACTCGCGTAGGCCATGTATGCATTTAGTTGACGCCGTCCACATATGCGGTAGTCGTTACGGTAATTACGTCAGGCAGGTCGATTAGGGAACAATATCGTGCTTTGTTATTGGCCCGTCGTGTATTTGGCCGACGATGAACAATTAAAAATGCTGGATTATATAGATGTTTTATGATATTGGCATGGGCTTCAGAAAAGGCCAAAAATATAAAAGGCTATAAACATAATGGGTTGACCTACAAGTTGTAACTGGACGTAACAGTAACATGCCGTAATGGTAACAGGCCGTAAGAGTAACAGGTCATAACAGTAACGTGTCATAACAGTAATAGGCCTTAACAGTAGCAGGCCGTAACAGAAACATCCCATCGCAGTAATAGGCAAGAAACTGTGAAATCTCAGAATAATAACAGGCCAAAACAATAGCCGGCTAATACGTCCATAACGTATCTATAATTTTTGATGGTTTTATGCTAATAATATACTTTTGATACTCCTTTTTATATAAAGTTTATGATTTATTTGGACAAACCTACTAATAGTTGCAAAAGTGCACAATGTTCTTGTCTTACACTTTGATGTTTAGGAATTACCAAGAATACAAGTGGAAACCTTGTTGGAGTCAAATTGGGATTTTCTAGAAATCTGTCTTAGAACTCTTTTTTAAGATGGTCACGTTTCGGGCCGAAGACAGCGTCAAACGGAAAAATCTTCAACTACAAAGTTGTTGGAAATTTCGCGACAAACGTTCTGGATATCAAATTTAGCTGATTCCGAGTCTGGACAGGCCCGACAGAACCGATTTACTGCAGCCCAAGATGGGGGTGACGGGAATCCGAGAAGCTATATAAAGGGAGGAAACCTAATTCGTGGGAGACACCTCCACCCACGAATTTGCAGCCACCAAAGCCACATTTTTGCCGCCCCCATGGATTCCATCTCCATGGGGAAGGGCTCCCAACAAGCCATGAAGGAAGGGTGCTAAGGGGCGGTGCTCCCCTGTGATACCGGCGGCAGGGAAGATCAGCCTCAAGCCACGAAAAGTTTCGCAGCGCCGCCGCCACCGAAGGGGAGATTCAGGAAACAGAAAGTCTCTATTCCAGCACCCTGTTGGTACGGCGAAGTGCCCCCAGATCCATCTCCATCATTCTCCACCACCATCTCCATCGTCGTTGTTGAATCTCATGATGATGAGGGAGTAGTTCTTCCTCGAGGCTAAGGGTTCTACCGGTAGCTATGTGTTCATCTCTCTCTATGCATGATCATATTGTGATCATGAGCTTTGTAATCAAGTAGATCTACCTTCCTAATCAAGTGATTTAATAGATCTCTGCTCTCCCCATGTGTGTGAAAGTGACAGCGTGCACACCATGGTGGCACTTAGTCTAGAGATTACAAATACTTGTTATGAGTTATATTTGGAGTTGGATGTCTTTATGAAATTGTGGTGTTTGTTGGAACCATCTAGCGCTCAAGGTGACAGTGTGGGGTTACCTAGATGGGGAAAGCAAACTTTGAGGAGTGTTGTTATAGCCCTACCATGGATTAGAGTGTCCAACCGGAGAGTAGTTCAGAGTAGTATCATAAAGAGGTGATATTTATATGAGAGTGTTCACTAGTGAAAGTATGATCCCTAGGCCTTGTTTCTAAGCATTGAAACACCGTTTGCAATTAGATCTGTTACATGTTTGCTTGCTTCCATCTTTATTTCAGTTTGCCTTTAGTCTCTTCCACACAATCAAAGCTATTTTCTGGCACCGTTACCACTTATAATTATCTATACCACTTGTGTTTCACTATCTCTTCGCCGAACTAGTGCACCTATACACCTGACAAGTGTATTGGGTGTGTTGGGGACACAAGAGACTTCTTGTATCTTAATTGCAGGGTTGCTTGAGAGGGCATACCTTTGGCCACTTCCTCCCTGAGTTCGATAAACCTTGGGTAATCCACTTAAGGGAAAACTTATTGTTGTTCTACAAACCTCTGCACTTGGAGGCCCAACAACTGTCTACAAGAATAGAAGTGCGTAGACATCAAGCTATTTTCTAGCACCGTTGCCGGGGAGGTAAGGTAAAAGGTACTCACATCCTCCGATGTGAGTGCTCGAAGTTATTTCCTTTAGATTCTGCAATTTTGTCTTTTTTTTCTTGTTTTCACTAGTTAGGCTTAATGGAAAACAAAAACAAAATTAGAGAGCTTTATAGTATTTATCTTGAGTTAGAACATGAAGTGTTTGAAGAGAAAATTAAAAAACCTATGGAACTTTATTTGCATGCTAATAGCAATGTTATTAGTATGAATTCTTTGAACTCCATTATTGCTAATGCTATGGAAAAGTCTAAGCTTGGGGAAGCTAGTTTTTATGAGCTTGATATTTTTAGTCCCCCAAGCACGGAGGAGGAAATTTACTTTGATGATACTATTCCTCCAATATATGATGATTACAATGATGAATATGATATTTTAAGTCCATCTACTATTGAGGAGAAAATTAATTATGATTACAATATGCCTCCTATATTTGATGATTATGGTGATGAGAATAATAATGATAGCTATTTTGTTGAATTTGCTCCCACTACAATTAATAAGAATGACTATGCTTATAGGGAGAGTATTAATTCTTTTATGCATGTGGATCATGATAAGAATGTTTTATGTGATAGTTATATTGTTAATTTTATTCAAGATGCTATTGAAAGTTATTATGAGAGAGGGAAACATTGTTTTATGCATCTCAATAATATTAGGTTTCCCCTCTTTATGTTGAAAGTCTTGAAGTTGCACTTGTTTTGCTTTAATATGCTTGTTTATTTGTGCTTTCATGACTTGTTTCTTTGCAAGATTCCTATGCATAGGAAGTGGGTTAGACTTAAATGTGCTTTGAATTTGCTTCTTGATGCTCTCTTTTACTTCAATTCATATTTCTTATGTGAGCATTTTCTCAAACTATCATGCCTAACTTAAAGGCGTTAAAGAAAAGTACTTATTGGGAGATAACCCAAAAGTTTTAGATGAGTCTTGGAAGTTATTACCTCTGTAATGACCGCTCCTTATACTTTTTATTTGCTTTTTGTGCCAAGAGTAACCTCTAATGAGAGAGAAGTAATGCTTGGGAAAGTTGTTGTCCCGAAACAGAGTTTTGTGCTTCACTATAAAAATTCATGAAAAATCTCTGAAGATCGGTTTGAGCTGTAATTTTTTGTGCTTCTGACCCAGGTTGTTATCCAACTTTCGTTAGTTCAACACTTTTCGATTTGAGCAACATAAGGTCTTTGAAAAAATCAGTTTCTACCTGCTGGTCTGTTTTGACAGATTTCTGCCATTATTTGCGTTTGCTTCTTGTTGATTCCTTTTTGAGTTCTCTTTGGGGAATTGAGCTTTTTGAGGGAAGTGCTACAGTAGATTGTGTTTTAATGGAAGTCTTACTTGTGTTGGAACTGAACCCAAAGACTTATTATCTTGAGTACACTAATCTTGCTAATGAAGATTGTGTGAAGTTTTGTATGAAGGAAAAAATTTAGGTGTAAGGAGAGAATGATGTAATGAGATGAAGAATGGACTAAAGCTAAAGCTTGGGGATGCCACCCGTGTCACCCCAAGAAATATCCAAGAAGTACAAGAGTCAAAGCTTGTGGATTCCCAAGGCATCCCTTCTTCATCAATAAAAATCCCAGGTTTCTTCCAAACACTTCATTTTTATTGTTTCATGCACAATTGTGTTGTTCTTGGAGCGTATTTATTGTTGTTTTTAGTTTTCTTTTGCTTTGTTTGCTTCAATAAGTTTGTTGGATCCCAACACACTTATTTTGTAGAGAGACACACCTTGTTATTCATTGCCTAGAACACTCTAGTTTTCATTCTTATTGTTTCGTGAGTGTTCTCTTTTGCTAGCACAGTGTTTAGCCTTAGTTTTCTTGTGCTTTCAGCTTATAAATTTTTAGATCTTTTTTTGGATTTGTGAGACAATCTCACTGATCTTTATTTATTATTATCTTTGTGAGTTCTTTCAAATAAAGTTGATTTGGATTGGAAAAGAGTAGGAAATTTCATGCTTAAGTGGTATAAAAGGAGCTTGTTTGTGACTATGACTTAGACTATATCATGTCATGCTTTATATTGTTTTGGCTTTGTTCTTAGTGATTTTTGCTATAGCATGACATGTTATAAACAATTGAGATTACTTAATGTGCCTTGAAAAAATCATGCGTTGTTTTAGCATATTAAAGCATACTATTGTGGTATTCTCCTTTAAATGCTTTATTTGGGTTGACTTGGCGCATGCTCACACCATGTTAAGACTATACCAAGTCACCATAGCCTCTATGATCATTTAGTTTTCGACTTGTAATATCACTTTATGCTTTAATTATTGATGTTTTGTTGCTTTGCATGACTATGGCCATTATTGCTCTATTAGTTGGTCGCTCCCAGTCTTTTGCTAGCCTCCATAACCAAGTACAAGTTTCACTCATGCATCCAACTCCAAATAAAACCAAGTTATTCCAAAGAGTCCACCATACCTACCTATTATCATTTGCTATTCCAAGTATATTCATGTTTTTATCTACCTTCCGAATTAAACTTGTTATGAGAAAACTAGTGATTAAAGCTCTCACGAGCTTGATGGCACACTTTACTTTTCTTACCCTTAATAAACTTGAACCATTATGTTGTCTATGTTCTATATGCTTGCACTTATATGTTGGGGATTAGCAGAACCATGCTATCATGGGGAACGCTTTCAACATTGCACTTGTACTTTGTACCTAGTTGATATCATGCTCGTTTGTCTATGGATGTCGTCGGTGTGAAATGAAAGGGGAGCTTGTAAGTCCATGGAGTTATGTATGTGTGTTAGAGAAACGCCTGGGCCGCTGGTCTAACCCATGCCTAATCATGGTGGAAACCTGCAGTGTAACCATAATGAGTTGTCTATGAAGCATTCTTCTTATAAAAAAAAGAGTGAGATATTGAGAAAAAGAGAAAAATAAAAAAAAGAGATATGAGAAAAGAGGAAAGAGAGAAAAAAGCACCATTTTCCCATGGTAAATAAGAAGATTGCTGAGATGCTCGTTCTCTACTTGCCTTGTCATTTTGATATGGGGATTCTTCCGTATCATCGGGCAAGGGGTACCCTGTTGGCGGTTCTCTATGATACACATATACCTACTATGACAAGAACTTACCGGTAACTAAACATGAGTAGCATGAGGAGCGGCCCTCGTATTCAAGGGACATGAGATTTCCAACTTATACTTTGTCAAGTATATACTCCATAGTTTGTTCACTTTAACCTTAATCACTTCAAGATTCTTATGATAGGGGCAATGAGAGCTGAAAGCTAATAAGTACCATAATTTTTGGAAGCTCTTTATGAAACTTGAATCCCTGCTTCCTTCTATGAAGGCCTTTCTTTTACTTTTATGTTGAGTCTCCATCTTCTATCTTTATGCACCTATTGAGTGAGCATAGTGGCCATTCTTAGTTTAATGTGCATTGTCCCAAGACTTGTTGATTGACGCATAACTTTGATACTGCTTGTTCTTAAACTATTTGTATCTAGTCACCCTTATAAACTTTGAAGGTGTCCTATGCAATTATGATTTGCTACATTATGAGGGACAAGTTGAATGCCACTATGCTATGTTTTCCTTATGTGAAACAAACAAATGTCTTGCAAAGCATTGTTATTCATGAATCTTTTGTTTGTGCCTTTCATGTTACAACATAGTTGCTATGTCTTATTGTTAGAACTTTATCTTTCATGCTATGTTGAAGTACTATGATCCCAAATACTTTGATCAAGATTGTGTTGGCTGCGTGTCACCTCAAAAATTATATTGTTTTTATCGTTTACCTACTTGAGGACGAGCAGGAACTAAGCTTGGGGATGTTGATACGTCCATAACGTATCTATAATTTTGATGGTTTTATGCTAATAATATACTTTTGATACTCCTTTTTATATAAAGTTTATAATTTATTTGGACTAACCTACTAATAGTTGCAAAAGTGCACAATGTTCTTGTTTTATACTTTGATGTGTAGGAATTACCAAGAATACAAGTGGAAACCTTGTTGGAGTCAAATTGGGATTTTCGAGAAATCTGTCTCAGAACTCTTTTTTAAGATGGTCACTCTTTTTTAAGAAATTTATCTCAGAGACTTCTTGTATCTTGATTGTAGGGTTGCTTGAGAGGGGATACCTTTCACCACTTCCTCCCTGAGTTCAATAAACCTTGGGTAATCCACTTAAGGGAAAACTTGTTATTGTTCTACAAACCTCTGCACTTGGAGGCCCAACAACTGTCTACAAGAATAGAAGTGCGTAGACATCACCGGCCTCAACAGTAAAGGGCTGCAACAGTGAAAGGCCAGAATAGTGACAAGCCAGAACAATAACGGCCCGAGAAATTTCAAAGAGGCGAACAGTGACACATTTACCAGACTAGAACAGTAAAGGGCCGCTTGTGGGCCTGAACAAGTAAAGCCCAGAATAGTGAAAGGCCAGGACAGTAACATGCCTGAATAGTAATGGGCCATCTCAAACAAGGGCTATCAGTAGGCGGCCCATGATGGACTGCGATAAACAGTGATGGGCTGCCCGCAGGCCTTAAATGTACAGGAGCGACTTGGTGCAGGCTGCGAATGGGACGCAGAGTGTTCGACCATCATGGGCCTTCTTTAGGCCAAAACAAAATTGGGCCTTAAAGTTCGCGGGCCGCTGCTGGCTGCAACTTTGGGCCCATTTCAAACAGTGTAGGACAAAACAGTAACGTGCCATTTTCTTATTGGGCTCCCCTAATGGGCCAGCCCAGTTAGTATTTAGCAGGCCTTGGCGAGGCCTGGCTTCTGCCACAGTTTGTATGGCCGTTAATGGCGCTAACTGGCCGCTAACGGTGGTTGCCATGTGGCAGTTTGCATGACGTCAGCAGTCAATGCGGCTGGCAAACAGATCTACGATGGAACAAGTTTTCGTGGATGAAGGTTGTGATCTGCCATGGTCAGGAAAAAAACGTGGTAAATTCTTTTGTGATGGGGCTTTTACCACGAAGGGCATCTGTCGTAGAAGACTTTTTAGCCACAAAAAATGGGCCTTCAACCACGAAAATCGTCCGTTGTAAAAGCCAACTTTTCTTGTAGTGAAGGCCCCTAAAATTCAGCTTGGAAAGGCAGTCGGGTCCGACTCAATTTCAACCGAGCAGCTGAGCCATACTCTTGCTACTACTTTTTGCTTCACACACGAAACACAGCACGCACCTGCGTGTTGATCATGGTCGAAGGGACGAGATTGCTCGAAACGAGTAGAGGAGCACACTGCCCTCCTACCGAGTTGATTCCCCTAGCCACAACTTTGTCGGCCGTAGGTTCCTCGCGCTCGAGCTCGAACTTGAGCATGTCCTGATGGTGAGCAAGGGCCAGCATAGGATCGATAGGCTCGAGGGGACCCAGGATGGCGTCGTCTGCCACGGCCACGGCGACCTGGCGCCCACCCAAGTTGTCTGCCCCAGTCGCATGCTCGCTGGCCGCAGGTTCCTCGCGCGCGAGCTCGAATTCGATCATGTCCTGATCGTAAGCAAGGGCCAGCATAGGATCGATAGGCTCGAGGGGACCCAGGAAGGTATCGGCCATGGCCACGGAAACCTGGTGCCCACCCGAGTTGTCTGCCCTGGTCGCATTATCACTGGCTAAAGGTTGCCGCTGGAAGGATTGGCCGATGTCTTGCATGGGCTTAACTTGGCCATGGTCGATGTCTAGCTAGAGCGCCTGCCCAGACACAGCTCCGTCACAGTCGAAAGGGAGGCACACCGGGACCAGTGCTTTGTTGTAGAGGTCCACTTTTGTTCGCCTGCCATGTTGACGCCTCCATGATGTGGCCAGCGCAGGATCGGTACCCTCGAGGGGTCCCAAAATCACGTCGTTGGCCGGCAGGGCCAACGCACGTTAACCGCGGGTGACCAGGCGCTCTACAGATGCGGCTCCAACGGCGGCATGTTCCCGCCGGATGAACTGTTCCGGGGCCTGGCCTCGAGCCGAAGTAGACCTCCGAGGACGACGCAGCCAATCCACCGGGATTCCTTCAAGTATTTGTGAGGGTAACATGCCTTTGGTGGAAGAAAGAAATTTCACCGGAGAATAGAATGAAGGAGAAAGTATAGTACTAGTAGTACTACTAGCGGTGCTACTCAGTTTTACTCCCACCGCTAGGGGACCTCTTTTTTGGTGTTTTTTCTTTGACCAAGCATTTCTCCAAGGAGTACTTTTTTTAGATGCTCTAAGGAGTATGTAGAGCGACCTCTTGGCAGTGCGTGAGTTTTTTTGCAGTCGGTGGTTGTCCGGGGCATTAACTCACAAGAGAAATGCCATATCGGTACTTATAGCGGTCGTACTTTCAGCTGGCCGATGTCTAATCGGATAGTAGGAGTACTATACGCTCTCGAAACAGAGGTGGAGAGAAGCTGGCAGCTCGAGCAACGAGTCTGGTAAATTCTTTGAGTATGTACTCTAGTATGCAGTAGTAATAAGTTGCACATGCCTTAGTGCTCCGGCACGTGATAGAACTATAGAAGTACAGTATATCATATTATCTCTACTACTATAATGGAGCAGTTTTGAATTGGATCCATAACACCAATCCTGACTATTGGGCTGTTAGATCCAATGGTTTAGAGCAGCTGGATTCGTGTTGAATAGTACCTATATCAAACTCGACCATGCATGTTCTAGAACCATCATGTCACCACCCCAAAAAATTCATAGCACAGTAGGTTGTATTCTCTCTACTACTATAATGGAGCAGTTTTGAATATGAATGATCCATAGCACCAATCCTTATCGTTAGGCTATTAGATCCAATGGTTTAGAGCAGCTGGATTCGTGTTGAATAGTACCTAGAGCAAACTCCACCATGTTCTAGAACCACCATGTTGAATAGTACCCATGATATGTTATACGTCTATTATCTGAGTCTCACGTGCACGGCACGTGCAACTTACTAGTCACTATATATAAGTACTCCGACACATGAGACTCGCATATTCATATTTTTTGAGCTTTACCTATATTATATAATCTTACCACACTATATTGTGTACGCAGTACTTTGAACTTTGAAAAATCGATCAAGCCTAGCAAATCCCAACGTTGCAAACCGCTGGATCTTCTATCCATGCTAGCATATAGAATATTCCATTGATAGTCTTTAGCACAGTGAACGCTATGCACAAACCTCAAAACGCACTTCTCAATAATTCTAGAATCTTCTTTGTCATTTTTCTCGAGAATAACGAGTAATAGGTAGCTAATAGTAGTAGGTTGATTTCTACATGACACAAGGTACATGAACCAATTATACACCCTATACTTTATGGACGTGGCTCAAAATTATAATTATTTTTTAGTGATACCAACACAATCTCTTTCATCATTAATTGCTGTGACACATAAGCATTTTCCATGCATGTAATAAGGTCTTTGACAATGGGGGAGTCTCTTAGCGCGGCATCCTAGGCAAAATGCTTTTGTGGCATGTCAATTAAGGAGGAGAGAGAGGGTGTTGTTGTATCTTAGCTAAGATACACCCCTTGCATGTAATCATAGGCAAAAAGAGTTGATTACCCAATAAAATGCATGCATGAGAGAAAAAACATTAAATTAAGATACAACCTCTAAAATACATTGCATTGGAGAGGTTGTCTATTAGGTATTTATAACTCCTATGGTAATGTGCTAAGCTACACCCCATTGTGAAAGGCCTAATGCATGATACAGTATATACCACATGATACCCCCATTGGGGTTAGTCTCATACTCTCATCCCAAACAGAGGTAGAGTAGTAGTACTAGTACCTCCATCCCAGAGTAGTACTGGAGTATAGTATTTAGTCTTCCACGTAGCCCTAGGTTGTCAAAGCGACGTGTACACCGGGTCAGAGGGAGATAATTAATCGGGGAACACAATGCTTCCCTAGTTTTCTCCGTGCCATTCTCTTGCCAAAGAGATAAGGTATCGGTTCATGGCCGTTGAATTTGGATGGACGGACGATATTGCCTAGAGTGAGATGAGGAGTCTAGTACTCCTAGTATTTAACTATTATACCAGTCTCTCTCGCTCGCTCTCATCAACCCTCTTAGATCTGTGCTCCTCCCTCTGCTCTCTCGCTCGGTCTCAATATCCCTCTCAGATCTGTCACAGTTGAAGAAGGCGGCTCTATGGCGGACGAGTGGTTTGAAGCTATGATTGACATGAGTGCAATGAGGTAGGTCTTCAGCTGCAGGCTGTGTTCTCAAATTGTTCGTCGTCCCGCGTACATGGTTATTACTACTTCCTTCTTCATGATGTTTTCCACACTGGTTCGATACAACTCTTGTTTTTGGGCTAAATCTCTTTTCCTTGCACGAGCAGTGCTTTGGAAAGGCCGCAGTGCACATTGCATGCACACAATGTGTTGAAAAATTGTCCGATGACCAGTGCCCGGGATGTGAATACAGAGGCGTCTTCAAACCAACCACTACCATGGATCATATGTCCTCGGGAATGAAGCTCAAGTGTAGCAACAAAGGTTGCGACATGGTTGGCAGCTTCCTCGAGTTCATCGAACACCAAACAGTGTGCCCGCACGGGCAGAGGGCGATATAGGTTCTTGACAAAAAAGAATCGTATGATATTCGGGTGTCTATGTGTGTGCTAATTCTGTCTAGAGTATGGTTTAGTTTCTGCCATGGTTGTGTTGTACCTATACTAGTTCTATTATGTACAAATTGAATCATCATTGCATCCACATAGTTTCTCTCTTTTACCGATAGCAAGGGGAAGTACCACCGGCATGTGCATCTATATAGTTGCTCTCTTTTAGCTAAAAAGCTTGAAAATCCGTAGAACTCGGGTGTCCCTCCACAGCGTATGCAAATATCTGTTCCCAAACCACTTCTCATCCATCTGGCACTGGTGCCTACACTACACAGACGATGCCACAACAAAAATCAAGGATATGTTAAAATATTGGTCTTCCATGTCTAGCTCAATAACCCTTCCTCTATTTAACACAAAGACAACAGGCATCCCTCTCGTCACGTGGGAGTAGTAACTTGCATGTATATGCAATGCCAACTAAGGAAATTGGTGACATGACATGATAATTAATGATGAAAGAGAGGGAGGTATTACCATAACATCACACATTTATATGATTATAGAACCTAATTAATTAGGTCTTGCATGACACCACACACATGTTATCACCCACTATGAAGACAGTAACATATGCAAGTTACTATATTTAGGTTGGTCATGGTGGGGAGTAACTTAGAGTAGTAACATGCATATGTTACTAGTCTAAGTTACTACCTCCATTTTTGCAAAATAAAATAAAATAAGTTACTACCTCCATAGTGGAAAATAGCATAGGTGTGATATCATGCAAAGTCTCATTTATTGCAATGTAGACTCATAAATTCCACTAAGGTAGACCACAGGTGTCTTATATCCGACCTTATTTTCACATTGGAGACGCCCTTATGGTAACATAGCTAGTTACCCTAAGGCTCTCTATCATCACTTAATTGCATGACATGTCATCTAAATGCTTAGTTGGCAATACATGTAGGACTATGTACTACCCAAATTACTCCCACTAGCACTATGACCAGCCTAAATAGAACCATGAAGAGAGGATGAGCCAGGGATGACATTAGGGAGTGACGAGGTAGCATGGCCCCACCTTTTGTTCGAGTAATCCACTCTTAGGGTCCATTTGATTCCAAGGATTTGCCTAGGAATTTTGTAGGATTAAATCCTATAGGAAATTTTCCTATGACGATTGTTTGATTTGTAGCATTGATTCCTATAGGTTTTTTTCCTAAGGATTCCTTTGTACAGTACTAGTTTTCGTAGGAAATCAAACATTCACCCATACCTCTTTTTTAGATTACTATGGTGGAATCAAACACACTTTGGTGCATATGAATTCCTATAGGATTGGAGTGAACATGACAATGCAATCCTACATTTTTCCTATTCCTACGATTTTCCTATCCTACAAATCAAATAGGCCCTCACCCATTTCCTCATAGGAGCGCATCGTCGACTCTGGCCCCCATGTCTTTCGTGCCTACCGTGTCTCCGTAGCCACAACCGACTTCTCCGTTGTCGAGCTGTAGTTAGTTAACAAGGCGATGTCATACACAATGACATTGAAGATCTTCTTCTCGAGGACGTACGAGCTCAGGAGGATACCTAGCTCCATCCCAGCCCCTTTGGAGGAGGACTATGTCGTGACCACACCCTGCAAAGAGGAAGTGTTGAATCTCAGCCTGCCTCCCAACAAGCTGCAAAGAGCGAGCAAGGTCGTGGGAACTATGCGCAAGGTTCTTGGCCATGTATGGCTGCTGAAGAACCTGCAACTCACGGCAGAGGAGTGGGACATCATCATGTTGTACGACATTCTGCACCGGCTCTAGCTTGAGGCGTGTATGTGGGTCGACGGGTTCCACTTCGACCTAACCCTTAGTCTGAATCTCTGGCTCATCATCAACTTGTCGGTGCTTCAAGACAGTTGGTACCTGGTTGAGCAGGAGGATGGCCACTGCAGCATATGCATGCAGGCGCTATGGAAGCGCACAACGGTGCGTCTCCAGGGATGCAACCATCCGTACCACCGCAAGTGCATCTTCACTTGGTTTGAGACCAACGCCAGCTGCCCTATCTGCCGAGACAATGTCCTCGCTCATCTCCACTGACACGACGTGCATATGCCCCCATCTGTATGAAACTGGTCCTATGGTTGATAATTAATTGTAAGATCCCTCCTTATTAAAGGAAAAGATCCCTGTGATTGCAATGCTAGTCCCTGGATCAATGCTAGCATCCACAGTTTAAGATGAAGTACACAGATACAAAGGTCGTTTATTACAGTCATTCCAGAGATAAAACATAGTCTTTTACAACTCATGGCCAAAGGCCTAATACAAGAGTTTATGGAATATGTAAATAAACATAAGTCTTCATCTTCATGTGCCACAGGCAAGCATGTTGAGTGTAGACTCATGACTCCTAATCATCATCAGAATAACCTGCAACATTACAAGTTACAGCCACAGAGGGTCAATACTTTGGAATAGTATTGGCAAGTGATACCTTAGTATATAATTAAGTGGACTATAATACTATATGCATTTGGCTGGTGGAGCTTAGGCTTGCATTGCTCAAAATAGATTTTTCCTTAACTTTTGAAAACACTAAGTTTTTGCTTGGCACAAAACACCCAAGGCATCTATCAATCAAAGACTCCAGATCCACTCAGGGCATCTACCAATCAATGACTGAAGATCCTTTTAACCCTTGTTCACCCACAAGTTTTATTTAGAAATTGGAGTGATGAGATTCTTGAAGTTTCCATGTCTTGATGCTCAAATTGTCCTTTACCAGGGACATGGCTAAGTACTTAGGTTTTACACTCTGCAGAGGTGGTGCACTTTCCCCACAAGACTTGGTTTCCCAAGACAAGATCCTTCAGTAGCCTTTCCTTAGTCAAATGGACGCGTTCCAACCTATCATTCCCTCTACCACCCACTGTCCAAAAGACTAAGTTCTAGCATCCTAAGATCATGGCAGAGCCCATATTGCCAAGTGGTTGCACTTGAAGCTTCTCAACATTTGACATCTCAAATCTCTTTGTTCCTGGGTGGCCATCCACAAGTGAGATACACAAGCCAAGTCCATGGCCTTGTGAACCACTCAACATAAACCATTCCTTCCATTCCACCCAGGTGATTCATTAACTTAGTTGTTTTGTTAAAATAAAACACAAGTCCAAAGACTTAGAATAATTTTTCAAAATGTGAATATATAAACCACCCTTGTTTTCTAGTAGCTAAGCTAAGCATGAAAGTATTAGGAATCTTGACTTAGGTAATTTTCACTAAGGTTTCACCTAATAGGTTTTCCCATAGCATAGTTTATACTTAGCAAAAATCCATGCAAGTCCTATATTTGGAAAAATAATACTAATGCATAGATAAAATATAGGAATGGAATATTCATGATGATATCACTTGCCTTGGTAGTGTGGAGAGTAGCACTCGTCACAATCACAATCACTAGCAAAATCTACACACAAAGTTATAGCACACAATTACACACAAATATATACAAACAAAAAATATTATGAATGCATGCATGCATGAATCTACTAAGTGGTGATTTTTGAAAATTCTACCAATCAAGGGCAAGATTACAGGATCTAAACAAGTCATAAAGTACCCAAGACAAACTTAATTAACCCTAAAACAAGTTATTAAACTAAAACTATTCTCAAAAAGGCCTCAAACAAGTTTCTGCAATTTAAGCCAAACTAATGGTTACTATTTGCTAAACAAAAAGGATAGGCAGAAAGGTCTTGTTTTACTAAATCCAACGGTATAAAATTTGCAAAATTCCAACGTGGAATTCAAAAGATATAGGCATTTGAATTTGGATCAAATTTCTGGTTTTAAATCTATTTTCAGACCTAACCCTAGCCACGCGTCACTGTCTAATTGGTCGGTACCGGTTCGTCTGGATCGAGTGATACAGACCGCTGGATTTAAAGGGGCAGGTGCGGCTCAGATCAACGCGTACCCCTTCGATTAGTCATTCTATCCAAGCCATCAGATGCAGATCTAACGGTTCCTATTGCCCTGGCCAAAATCTGGCGGCGGAGCGGTGGCTACCGGCGGCGGAACGGTCGGTCGACGACGGAGGCGACGCTACAGGGGGTGAGTGAGAAAGAGAAGTAGCTCACCGGGCTCAGGGGGTCACGGTGATGCTCGTCGTACTCGCGGTTGGTCAAGGGGCGCTCGGGGCTGTCCTAGATTGCTCGCCGGAGTTGCTGTGGGCGGCGGTTGGCTCTGGTCATCGAGGACGAAGTAGATCACCCCAAGGCAAAACGACGCGGTTAGGTTCACAGGTCAAGGCGAAGTCGTGTGCATGAACGGAAAGGCGAGGGCGGGCTTACCACTAGAGTTCGCGGAGTTCGTGCGAAGACGGTGGCGGCCAATCGGATGTTGCGGAGCTACGGTTCATGCGAGGGCAAACGAAGGGTGTTAAAAGAAGCACAGAGGCTCGCTGAACCAGACAGCAAGAACGAGAGGCAGAGGGGAGCTCAGAACTCACCGGAATTCGCGGTAGCGATCGTCGGAGACGGCGGGGCTACAGAGAGTAATGCTCGCAGCCTGGTGGCGCTCTGGGTTTGGGGTTTGAGGGAGAAGAGAGAGGGGGCAGAGGGGGTTCTTATAGCCTGGTCACGCGCGAGAATCACTCGGCCATTGAATCGAATTAACGCTGCAAATTAAACACAGAAAACGCTCGCGTTGATTTGGGGATGAACTGGTCGTGCGGGGGAGACGACGCTGACGTGGACTGGGCCCGCTCGTCAGCAAAGTGCGCGAGGTGGGGGTGGGGTCTGTCTGTCAGCGACTCAACGCGTGCGCTCGTGAGTGAGAGAAGAAAAGGAAGGTCCCCGGGTGGGCTAGATGGGCTTGATCTACTGATGGGCCAGATACCAGCCGCGCGGCCCTTTTCTTTTGTTGGCTTCTTTTCTTTTTCTAAATTCATTTTCTGGATTGATTTTGATATGAATTCAAATCCTTTTGAATTCAAACAACTTTGGGAAATTTTGCAGGGTTCTGTAGGTTCAAAAACTAGTCAGTTAACCAGGTGGTTACTAGCAAGGGCTTGGTCAAGCTTGGACTTCAAGACAAACAGAGACTTTGCTCTAGTTTGCAAATGTTTGAGAAAGGGTTTGAAAAATATTTCTAAATTGGAAATTTGGGATAAAATGCTACACCTACTCTTTCCAACAATGTTGGCAAGCAATCAAGTACCTAAACAATCCAATCTCAAAGGTGATGGCCAATTGAGATAAATTGCCCACATGAAATCATAGCCTAAGTTTATGCATCTAGATGATTTTGAGAAAAACCCTATATGAATGAAGGATGCAAGGATGAGATGAATGAGTTTTGAAACATGATTTTTGGGATGTTACAAATCTAACCCCCTTAAAATGAATCTCGCCCTCGAGATTCGGATTGGCTAGCAAATAGGTGAGGGTGGTCTTTCCGAAGATCGTCTTCTCTTTCCCATGTTGCTTCCTCTTCGGAATGATGATTCCATTGCACTTTGCAAAACTTGATAGTTTTTGTCCTTGTGACTCTTTCTGTGGTCTCAAGAATCTTGACAGGCTTTTCTTCATAGGTGAGATCACTTTCTAGTTGAACTTCTTCCAAAGATATGGTATCCTTCAAAGAAGATCCTTCCATCTCTGGGTGACATTTCTTAAGCTGACTCACATGAAAAACATTATGGACTGCTAATAAAGATGCTGGCAGTTCGATTTCATATGCAGCTTCTCCCTTGCGACTTAGAATGTTGAATGGTCCAACATATCTTGGTGCTAACTTTCCTTTGACTCCAAATCTTTTTACTCCACGAAGTGGTGATACTCTAAGATAAGCTCTATCTCCAACTTCGTAGGTGACTTCTCTACGCTTAGCATCTGCGTAGCTTTTCTCAAGGCGTGCTATCTTCAACCTGTCCCTAACCAATTTGACTTTTTCTTCGGCGTCTTTGATAAGATCTGGTCCAAACAAACTTCTTTCTCCCACACCATTCCATAGCAATGGGGTGGTACACTTCCTTCCGTATAGAAACTCAAATGGTGCCATCCCAATACTAGATTGGTGACTGTTGTTGTAAGAGAACTCTGCGTAAGGCAGACTTTCATCCCAACTTGCTCCATAGTCTAGGGCACATGCCCTCAACATGTCTTCAAGAATTTGATTAATCCTTTCTGTTTGTCCATCAGTTTGAGGATGAAAAGCAGTGCTGAATTCCAATCTCGTTCCTAAAGATTCATGAAGCTGTCTCCAAAAGTGAGAAGTGAACTGAGTTCCTCTATCAGACACAATACTCTTAGGTACACCGTGAAGGCATACAATTCTGCTCATGTAGATTTTGGCTAACTTGGCACTGGTATAAGTTGTCTTTACGGGTATAAAATGAGCCACTTTAGTTAGGCGATCCACTACTACCCATATGGAATCATACCCTGACCTGGTCCTTGGTAATCCGGTAATGAAATCCATACCAATATTTTCCCACTTCCATTCAGGAATAGGCATTGGTTGAAGCAAACCTGCTGGTTTCTGATGCTCCGCTTTCACTCTACTACATACATCACACAAAGCAATGTGTTCGGCGACGTCCCTTTTGAGATTGTTCCACCAAAATCTTTCTTTCATATCCATGTACATTTTGGTGTTTCCCGGGTGAATAGAATATGGAGAGTTATGGGCTTCTTGTAAAATCAGTTTCCGCATTTCCGGATCTTGTGGAACACAAATACGTTTCCCGTGCCATAAAGTACCTTGTTCGTCCATATGGAAACTTTTAGCCTTCCCTTGGCTAATCATTTCCTTAATCTCTTCGATTTCTTTATCCGTCTTTTGGGCTTCTTTAATCTTATCCAACAGAGTGGGTTGAACATCCAAAGACATGATATGTCCTTCTAGCACAATCTCCAACCTGAGTTCCTTGAATTGCTTACACAAGTCATCTGGCAATTCACCTTTGGTAAGGCCATTTACAAACGCTTTACGACTTAGAGCATCTGCTACTACATTTGCTTTACCGGGGTGGTATTGCAAATTCAAGTCGTAATACTTGATAAGTTCTAGCCATCTTCTTCGTCTCATATTGATCTCCTTCTGGGTGAAGATATACTTCAAGCTCTTATGGTCGGTGAACACTTCACAACGTTTTCCCAAAAGGTAGTGTCTCCATGTTTTGAGTGCATGGACAATAGCGGCTAACTCTAAATCATGAGTAGGATAGTTTACTTCATGAGTTTTGAGTTGCCTCGAGGCATAAGCCACAACTTTTCCGCCTTGCATAAGTACGGCACCTAATCCTTGATGAGAAGCATCACAATATACTTGGAAATCCTTTTCCAAATCTGGTAGGCGAGCAGTCTTGACACAAGTCTCTTCTTTAGTTCTTGAAAGCTGAGTTCACATCCTTCAGACCAAGCAAATTTCTTATCCTTCTTTAACAATTCTGTCATTGGTTTAGCAACCTTTGAAAAAATTTCAATAAACCTTCTGTAGTAACCCGCTAAACCAAGGAAACTACGAACCTCTTTTACGTTCTTAGGAGATTCCCATTCTGTCACAGCTAAAACTTTAGCGGGATCAACTGCCACTCCATCCTTTGTCATGACATGACCAAGAAATCCAACTTCCTCTAACCAAAACTCACACTTGCTGAATTTGGCATAAAGCTTATGTTCCCTTAGTTTCTCAAGTATCAAGCGTAGATGTCTTTCATGCTCTTCCTTGCTCTTGGAGTAGACTAAGATGTCATCGATGAAAACGACAACAAACTTGTCGAGAAATTCCATGAACACTTTGTTCATCATATTCATGAAGTATGCTGGAGCGTTGGTTAAACCAAAAGGCATCACAGTGTACTCATACAATCCATACCTTGTGGTGAATGCTGTTTTAGGTATGTCTTGCTCTCTTATCTTGAGTTGAAAATAGCCTGACCGAAGATCAATCTTCGAGAACACACATGCTCCTTCTAACTGATCAAACAAGTCATTTATTCTTGGCAAAGGATATTTGTTCTTGATGGTTACCTCGTTGAGAGAACGGTAATCTATGCATAACCTTTGAGTTCTGTCTCTCTTTTCTGCGAACAAAACTGGAGCTCTCCAAGATGAAGAACTTGGCTGGATGAATCCTTTCTGCAATTGTTCTCCAAGTTGTTTCTTAAGTTCCTTAAGTTCGTCAACTGACATTTTATAAGGCCTCTTAGCTCTTGGTCCAGAACCTGGTACCAAATCTATTATAAACTCCACATCTCTATCTGGTGGCATTCCCGGTAACTCTTCCGGAAACACATCCGGATATTCACACACAATTGGCACACTTTCCATGCTAACCCCCTTAAGAGAATTCAGCTTACTTCCTTTAGATTTAAAATTGGACTTAAATTTTATCCTCTTACCTTCAGGGGTTGTGAGTGAAACTGTACGATTGGCACAATCTAGTACTCCCTCATACTTAGCCATCCAATCCATTCCCAAAATCACATCCAATCCTTGGGAATTCAGGATTATTAGGTTCACTGGAAACTTATGTTTTCCAAACTCTATGACTAAGTCATGACATCCTGAGTTTACTATCATTTCTCCACCAGGAGAACTTACTCTTATAGGACACCCAATGGTTTCTACCGGTAGTTCATTTCTTTCGACAAATGCTTTTGATATGAATGAATGAGATGCACCGGTATCAAAGAGTACAAATGTTGAGATGGAATTGAGTCTGAACTTACCAGCAACGGCATCAGGCTCTTCATAGACATCTTCCACATTGATGTGGTTAACCTGTCCTTTCTGAAAAGGATTGGGCTTGTTAGGTCCTTCAACTTTCTTCTCAGGGCACTCATTAGCATAATGCCCCAGCTTCTTGCATTTGAAGCATTCAACTTGACTGATGTCCTTTTTAGGCTGACTTCCACTTCCACTGTGGTGGCTCTTATGTCCACTCTTGTGATTCTTGTACTTATCATTGTCATGACTGCGATGATACTTGTTGTCATGACGGTTGTGGTTGTGGTGCTTGTTAAATTTCCCATGCTTGTGGGATCCTGAGCTGACACTATCATCATAGTGAGATCGTTTATGAGACGATCCCGAGCTGTGCTTGTCGGAGTGTTTCCTCTTTCTACTCTCGACTTGCTTCATTTTATTCTCCACAATAACAGCCTTGTCACACAGCGACTGGTAAGTTGGAACATATGCCACAGACAGCTGCAGATTCAGCTCATCATTCAAGCCTTCCAGAAATTTTTCCTTCCTTTTGGCATCTGTGTCAACCTCATCCGGTGCGTAGCGCGCCAGATTGTTGAACTCTTCAATATATTCAGCCACGCTGTGGTGGCGCTGCTTCAGGTTGTGAAACTCCTTCTTTTTTAGGCTCATCATACCTGGTGAGATATGAGTAGTGCGAAAGCCATCTTCAAAGATAGCCCAAGTCACCTCATCAATAGACGTGGTGATCTGGAAGTTGTCCCACCATGTTGCGGCTGGTCCTTCCAACAGATGTGCTGCGAACCTGACTTTTTCAGCATCCGTGCAGCCCACGGTCACTAAGTCTTTGTTCACAGAACGTAGCCAATCATTGGCCACCATGGGATCAGTCGTTCCCGAAAACTTAGCTGGCCTCAGACGCAGAAATCTGGTGAGCATATCAAAATCTGGAGGGTTGTTGTTGTTGTTGTTATTGTTGTTATTGTTGTTGTTGTTGTTGTTGTTGTTGGGGTTGTTGTTGTTTTGGTTCTGGATGAACGTCGTCATCATTTGCATAAGCTGTGTTTGTGCATTCATCATTTGTTGCATTTCCGGGGTAATGTTGGGGTTGGGGTTGGTGTTTGCGCGACGGGGAGGCATCTGTGGTTTATTCATATAGAGATAAGAATGAGATACCCTTACATGATTTATGCACAATACATTACTCAAACAAACACATAGCAAGCAACACCAGGATAAAAGCTCAACAACAAGATAACAAAAGTCTCAAAGTACAAACACACAAGTGGCAAGCCATCCACATGTCGGATGGTCCAATAATAAGTTCACAAATAACAAGTGCGGTAAATAAAGATAACTGAGTAGTCAAATCTACTCGTCGGCATCAATCTCCTCCTCGACAAAGGTAAGACCTGCGTTCTCCATTGCGGTCTTGTTCTCCTCGATGGTAGTGGTCAAAGAGTCGATCTTGGCCTTGAGAGCCCTCTTTTGGGAACGAAGCCTCTCAATCACTGTCTGCTGCTGCTCTAACTCGAAGTCCTTGGACTGCAGTTCCTCGGTCATATCACGAATCCTCTTGTTCCTATCCTGGACACGCTTCTCTTGACTCTTGAACTTACGGTCTTGGGTCTCGAACTTCGCCTCCATCTCCTTGACTATCTCGTCCTGCTGCGCGAAGAGCTTGTCCTTCTCGCGAAGCTGCACCTGGAGCTCGTCATTACTAAGCATGACGTTGGTCCTATCGGTATCCACGTGCCTAATAAGAGTCTCTAAGTCCTGGAGGTACAGGCGTATCGGCTCTGCTGTGACCCTCGAGTCGTCCTCAAAGTCAATGGACTCTCCGTCATCATCACGCCTTCTGAAGGCGTGGAAGTGAGTGCCTCTAACCTGTCGGGAGTGACGTCCTAACAGTCGTCCTATTAGATCCTGCATGACAACCTCCATGCCTCTCTCCCTGTCATCGTGCATAAGCTTGAAGACGATGGCCTCCGTAGTAGGCTCTCTCTAGCGTCCTGGCTGGTTCACCTTGAAGCCCCAAAGGTCCTTCCTCTCAAACTTGGTGAGTGGGTGCACCGTGATGATAGGAAGAGGGAGATCGAGTAAAGTAGTAAGCTCTACGATACGAGGACCAAAACGGTAACTGGAACTCCTCAACAGTGCTGATGGCAATAGGCATCTATTTATAAGATTGAAAAAGTTAGAACAACACAATTTAAGATAAACAAGACAAACATTCAAACACATTCTTGGAACACACAATTCACTCAAGTCATGCATACATAAATCCATTTCATCAACCAAGGTTCAAACTTATTTAAGGTATCATTTTGGAAAAGAAGGTGATAGGTGGTGGTCCAACTAACGAAGTGCGCTTACAATCCTATCTCACTAGATCTGGTGGCTAACACAATGTTCCTAGTGGCAATCACCCTATCTTGTTCACATGCTTCTATCACTAAGTCTATAATATCTCCTCTTAAGGATTGGTTGGTGACTTCCAACTCTTGGGTATGTTCCTTCTCTTTCTCAAAGTCTTTTTGGAGGTTGAGCATCTTGCACTTGACTCTAGTACTCAGTTCCTTGATAGTCTTCCAAGCTGCTTCTTTTGCTGACTCAAAGAATGTGGTGTGCATAAAAGTGTTGGTGTACATGCAGAAGCCCTTTTCTTTGTGGTTGTCTTCCTTATTCTTGTACAAGTGAAGTTGCACCCACCAATACTCCACTCCTTCCTCCATTACTGGAAAGCCCTTGTACACTGCTGCACCATGTACTCCCATGGTCTCCATGAGGTCCTTGAGAATCTTGGGAAACTCAGTCTCACACTCCAAGGTCATGGTCATGAGTGGTCCTTTCTTCACGGCTTCGTTGACGGAGTTCATCTACAAATAGAGATGAGAATGAGAAGATTAGAAAAGTTTACGAGAAGAATAGACAAGTGTAGAAGAAGTAAAAAAAATTCCTTAGTGGTTTCCAATCCTAGGGTCATAATCCTACAGGCAACACAGTGCTCTGATACCATCTGTAAGATCCCTCCTTATTAAAGGAAAATATCCCTGTGATTGCAATGCTAGTCCCTGGATCAATGCTAGCATCCACAGTTTAAGATGAAGTACACAGATACAAAGGTCGTTTATTACAGTCATTCCAGAGATAAAACATAGTCTTTTACAACTCATGGCCAAAGGCCTAATACAAGAGTTTATGGAATATGTAAATAAACATAAGTCTTCATCTTCATGTGCCACAGGCAAGCATGTTGAGTGTAGACTCATGACTCCTAATCATCATCAGAATAACCTGCAACATTACAAGTTACAGCCACAGAGGGTCAATACTTTGGAATAGTATTGGCAAGTGATACCTTAGTATATAATTAAGTGGACTATAATACTATATGCATTTGGCTGGTGGAGCTTAGGCTTGCATTGATCAAAATAGATTTTTCCTTAACTTTTGAAAACACTAAGTTTTTGCTTGGCACAAAACACCCAAGGCATCTATCAATCAAAGACTCCAGATCCACTCAGGGCATCTACCAATCAATGACTGAAGATCCTTTTAACCCTTGTTCACCCACAAGTTTTATTTAGAAATTGGAGTGATGAGATTCTTGAAGTTTCCATGTCTTGATGCTCAAATTGTCCTTTACCAGGGACATGGCTAAGTACTTAGGTTTTACACTCTGCAGGTGGTGCACTTTCCCACAAGACTTGGTTTCCCAAGACAAGATCCTTCATAGCCTTTCCTTAGTCAAATGGACGATTCCAACCTATCATTCCCTACCACCCTGTCCAAAAGACTAAGTTCTAGCATCCTAAGATCATGGCAGAGCCCATATTGCCAAGTGGTTGCACTTGAAGCTTCTCAACATTTGACATATCAAATCTCTTTGTTCCTGGGTGGCCATCCACAAGTGAGATACACAAGCCAAGTCCATGGCCTTGTGAACCACTCAACATAAACCATTCCTTCCATTCCACCTGGTGATTCATTAACTTAGTTGTTTTGTTAAAATAAACACAAGTCCAAAGACTTAGAATAATTTTTCAAAATGTGAATATATAAACCACCCTTGTTTTCTAGTAGCTAAGCTAAGCATGAAAGTATTAGGAATCTTGACTTAGGTAATTTTCACTAAGGTTTCACCTAATAGGTTTTCCCATAGCATAGTTTATACTTAGCAAAAATCCATGCAAGTCCTATATTTGGAAAAATAATACTAATGCATAGATAAAATATAGGAATGGAATATTCATGATGATATCACTTGCCTTGGTAGTGTGGAGAGTAGCACTCGTCACAATCACAATCACTAGCAAAATCTACACACAAAGTTATAGCACACAATTACACACAAATATATACAAACAAAAAATATTATGAATGCATGCATGCATGAATCTACTAAGTGGTGATTTTTGAAAATTCTACCAATCAAGGGCAAGATTACAGGATCTAAACAAGTCATAAAGTACCCAAGACAAACTTAATTAACCCTAAAACAAGTTATTAAACTAAAACTATTCTCAAAAAGGCCTCAAACAAGTTTCTGCAATTTAAGCCAAACTAATGGTTACTATTTGCTAAACAAAAAGGATAGGCAGAAAGGTCTTGTTTTACTGAATCCAACGGTATAAAATTTGCAAAATTCCAACGTGGAATTCAAAAGATATAGGCATTTGAATTTGGATCAAATTTCTGGTTTTAAATCTATTTTCAGACCTAACCCTAGCCACGCGTCACTGTCTAATTGGTCGGTACCGGTTTGTCTGGATCGAGTGATACAGACCGCTGGATTTAAAGGGGCAGGTGCGGCTCAGATTACTGCACCCTTCGATTAGTCATTCTATCCAAGCCATCAGATGCATATCTAACGGTTCCTATTGCCCTGGCCAAAATCTGGCGGCGGAGCGGTGGCTACCGGCGGCGGAACGGTCGGTCGACGACGGAGGCGACACTACAGGGGGTGAGTGAGAAAGAGAAGTATCTCACCGGGCTCAGGGGGTCACGGTGATGCTCGTCGTACTCGCGGTTGGTCAAGGGGCGCTCGGGGCTGTCCTAGATTGCTCGCCGGAGTTGCTGTGGGCGGCGGTTGGCTCTGGTTGCTGTCGAGGACTTGGTAGATCACCCCAAGGCAAAACAACGACGCGGTTAGGTTCACAGGGTCAAGGCGAAGTCGTGTGCATGAACGGGAAGGCGAGGGGCGGTCTGTACTTACCACTAGAGTTCGCCGGAGTTCGTGCAGAAGACGGTGGCGGCCAGTCGACGATGTTGCCGGAGCTACGGTTCATGCGAGGGCAAACGAAGGGTGTTAAAAGAAGCACAGAGGCTCGCTGAACCAGACAGCAAGAACGAGAGGCAGAGGGGAGCTCAGAACTCACCGAATTCACGGCGCTGCCGGAGACTAAGATGGCTACAGAGAGTAATGCTCGCAGCCTGGTGGCGCTCTGGGTTTGGGGTTTGAGGGAGAAGAGAGAGGGGGCAGAGGGGGTTCTTATATCCTGGTCACGCGCGAGAATCACTCGGCCATTGAATCGAATTAACGCTGCAAATTAAACACAGAAAACGCTCGCGTTGATTTGGGGATGAACTGGTCGTGCGGGAGACGACGGCGTGGATCGGGCCCGTCGAAGAAGTGCGCGAGGTGGTGGGGTCTGTCGGCGACTAACGCAAGGCTTCGTGAGTGAGAGAAGAAAAGGAAGGTCCCCGGGTGGGCTAGATGGGCTTGATCTACTGATGGGCCAGATACCAGCCGCGCAGCCCTTTTCTTTTGTTGGCTTCTTTTCTTTTTCTAAATTCATTTTCTGGATTGATTTTGATATGAATTCAAATCCTTTTGAATTCAAACAACTTTGGGAAATTTTGCAGGGTTCTGTAGGTTCAAAAACTAGTCAGTTAACCAGGTGGTTACTAGCAAGGGCTTGGTCAAGCTTGGACTTCAAGACAAACAGAGACTTTGCTCTAGTTTGCAAATGTTTGAGAAAGGGTTTGAAAAATATTTCTAAATTGGAAATTTGGGATAAAATGCTACACCTACTCTTTCCAACAATGTTGGCAAGCAATCAAGTACCTAAACAATCCAATCTCAAAGGGTGATGGCCAATTGAGATAAATTGCCCACATGAAATCATAGCCTAAGTTTATGCATCTAGATGATTTTGAGAAAAACCCTATATGAATGAAGGATGCAAGGATGAGATGAATGAGTTTTGAAACATGATTTTTGGGATGTTACATTAATTAATGTACTGAACCAATGTTTCTACTGCATGCCAAGTGAACCTGTTCTACATATGTTTGCACTTGTCGAATTAAGCTTAATCCAATTTAGACAGGGAAAACAATTAGTCTAGGATTACAATCCAACATGAAATTGTCATCGTGTCTCATACATTTTACAAAGAGAAAACCAATACGAATCACTATTCATCATATCACTGCATAATATGAAACAACAGTCTAATCATCATCACCATCATCGCTTTATTCACCGTCGAGTTCTAGATCCACATATTCCGACTGGGTTGGACATTCTTTCCCTTGCCATTCATCATACATGTCCTGAGATTCATCAGGTAGAACTAGTTTATTCCTATCTTTGTTGACTACACTAACCTCGACAGTGAAATCTACTTGTCCATCATGTTCAGAGCCGCCTCTGGCAATCAAATTTTCATCGACGTCAGCCAGTTCAGTTACCATACAACCACTGGGATCATCTTGTTGGGCAACATCTGTGGTGACTGGCTCGTCATACTCATTCACATCATAGGTGCCCCTTGCCTCAAACTTTTGCACATATTGCCAGTCCTTATTATCTCTGTCATCCAAGAAAATTACCTTGGAATCTTGAGTTACCAAAATATAAGGTTCCTCCTTGTACCACTCAGCAGTAGTATTGATCGATATGAAATTCCCATCATTTCTGGGGCCTCTTTTGTTGTTCGGATCTTGGTCATACCAATAACACTTGAATATAACCACAGATTGACCACCAGTCTTGTTGTTATAATTCAACTCAATAACCTCGTTTATGTGACCATAATTACCATAGTCATCTGACTTCCTCATTTTGGCTGTCAAGTGCTCTCCACTAGTCGTGATGCCACTGTTTTGTGTCTTTAGATGTTTCTCACGCTCATAAGTGTTGTAGTGGATACCATCGTCATTGCAAGTTGAAGTTGTCTGCGCCCTCTTTGCTATACCACATGATAGGGCATAGAGACCATCACTAACATCGCCCGGATTCTCTTCACGCAGCTTCGTGATCTACGACTATACAAAATAATCAAGAGGTCATCTCATGTGCACAATTCGTATGCAATTCAAAGTTCAATTGACCATCTTACATGATTCCTAAACCATTCCTGAAACCCACCCCCACATACTAGTGTAGCATAATCTTTTCCTTTGGTTGCTTTAAATAACCTACAAAAATGATACTCAAGTAAGACATCTGAACATATCTTGCTACAAGTTTCATTTCATATATGTGAGGATATCTATGAATAGTGCTCACGCAACAAAGTTTTCAGCCTCATCAGCGTTATTCAGCACATACCAAGTAAGTTGGTCATATTCGTGTTGCATTAATGTTCTATGTTCCTTCTTTCCTACTAGGCGAACACCATGGTTAAAAACATATTTTTCAACTTCTTCAATTCTGCTACCCATACTAGATATCGTTTTACGATAAGGAATGTATCTTGAGCAAAATGCAAATGCTTCAGCAGCAATGTATGCCTTTGCAATCCTGGCAAAAAATGTATGCCTTTGCAATGTAATCCTCTGCTCTAGCCTTGTTCCTAATAGTACCCTTGAAAGTGAAAAGTCGACGTTCTACAGGGTACATCCATCCGTACTATACGGGACCTCTATAAATTGCATCTTCAGTCAGATGAACAGCCAAATACACCATCACATCAAAGAAGGCTGGTGGATATATCAGCTCAAGCTTGCACATGATTTCTGCTATGTCTGTCTGAAGACGCGCTACAACTCTTATGTCTAGAGTTTTGCTACAGATTTCCCTAAAGAACTTTCCCAACTCTGCAAGCATGTTGTACAATTCCTTGTTCACTAAACCTTTAACGCCAAGAGCTGAAAGCCTTTGTAGTAGGATGTGGCAATCATGAGTTTTCAACCCTTGGAGCTTGTTCCCCTCTGCATTGATACAATTTGCAATGTTGGAAGCAAATCCAGATGGGAACTTCACACCTCGGAGGAAGTCACAAAATAGTACCCTTTTATTCATCGGCAAGGTAAATTCTGCACCTCGAAATTTGTAATGTTTTTCGCCGCCCTTATCAACCGTATCTTCAGGATGCAGCTTCAAGTTGTTGTTAACATTGAGTTTTTCATAGTCAAGCCTAGCATTATAGCTATCTTTTGTCTTAGATGGAATGTTGAGTAATGTGCCTATAATGCTGTCACATATATTTTTCTCCATGTGCATGACATCAATATTATGTCGAAGTGTCTTACTAGCCCAATACGGCAAGTCCCATAGAGTGGATCTACGCTTATAAAATATTCTCGGTTCCTTTTCCTTCCCTTGGGAATATGCTACTACTTCTTCCGCTCTCTTCCTTTTGGACGCTGCTCCTACTGTCGGTGCATCTTCTGTATTCTTTCTTTTACCTCGTCTGGCAGCTAGTTGTTTTCCTAGTTTGACATTTCTAACCTTTTGTAAATGCGCCTGCAACTCAGCTGCAGTGAACTTTTGTGGTGCAGTGCCATATTCAGTCCTCTTTCCATATAACTACAATTTTTTCAAGTTTTTTCAGAATTTGTGGCCTTGAGGAAGAAAAACCCGATGGCCAAGGAAACCAGTCTTATTTTGTAGCCTCATTGTGACCTGTTTTGTCCCACAGTGAACACATGCGTTATAACATGTTGTCACTCTGCCTGACATAGTGCCAAGAGCTAGAAAATCATGGGTGCAGAATAACACAGCATCATGCATAGGGAACTTGACACCTTCAGGGTTGATGGCAAGGATATCAGGAGTCATGACACCCTTCCATAGTTCCTGCAAGTCTCGTATAAGAGGCTGCATGAACAGATCAAAATCCTTCCCAGGTGATTTGGGACCTGGGATGAGTAAAGCCAACAAGCAGTTCGACTGATCAGTGCATGCCCAGGGAGGCGGGTTGTAAATTGTAACAAGTACTGGCCACATGTTGTACGAGTTACTCATGTTGCCAAATGGGTTAAATTCATCTGAAGCTAGGCCAAGTCTCAGGTTCCTTGGATCCGCTGCAAATCCTGGATGAGCCTTGTCAAAGTTCTTCCATTCATCGCCATCAACTGGATGTCTGAGTAAGTAATCGTCTGGCTTGAGAATCTCTTTGTGCCATCTTGTTTCCTTAGATGTTTGTTCTGACTGAAACAACCTCTTCAATCTATTTATAATTGAAAAATATCTCAGAACCTTACAAGGATCTTTCTTCTTTTTTTATCACCATTTTTCCATCTTGATTCATTACATACTGGGCATTCATCGAGGTTTCCATAATATTCCCAGAACAATACACAGTTATTTGGACAAAAATGGATCTTCTCATATGATAGTCCAAGTACCTTGATGTACTGTTTATCTCATAAAAGGATTTTGGCAGTCCTTCCCTAGGGATTGACTCGATGTACACCTTAATCACTGAATCGAAAGCTTTGTTGGTAATCTTGTTGAACGACTTCTCCTTTAGTAATTTTATTACCAGTTTGAATCTTGAAATACCAGAATCAGGGTCCACTGAACACTTGGCATCTTCCATTAGGTTAGAGAAAAGTGATCTTTTAAGAGAAGAAGCGCCTTTTTTGCTTGCAGTGGGGTACAGGTCCCTTAACAAACCAGAAAGGTCCCCATCCTCGATTTGATGAGCTTCAGGCGGATCAGCATCAGCTAGAGGATCAAGAACAGGCTGATCATATGGTTCACCATGATTAGTCCACCTAATATATGTGTGTTGCATCCCATTAACGAAAGTATGGTCTACGACTGTGCTCTGACTCGGCTTTTTATAACTAAGGCATTGTCGGCATGGGCAAAACACATCCGAGTCGCTGTTATGATGTCTAACAAACTTCATGAAGTTATTAACACCTTCCCAATATGAAGGTGTTGCTTTTTTTCCATTCAGTATCCAATATTTGTCCATCTGTTGAGGATAGAAATGGTTAGAAGCTTTCAACATATTTCACCGAACAGGTTGATTATAGATCTAATTAAGCCAAGATATTTGAGCAACCTGATTGAATATAGAACTATAAATGCCACGTAATTTTAGCTTATTTCAGAAATTAAGTACAGAACTATGTTACATATTTGAGAGAACAGATCGACCGAGCACAAAATGAAAATCAATTCAAACAAACAGATCAAGTGTAGAACAATGTCAAACGAGTAGATCGAGTACGAAACTACTTCTAGGGAATGATTGAGCAAACTAAGGATATTATAAGCATACCGTGGGGATCGACCAGCTGACCACCGGCCTGTGTGCGTCTCAAAAAGAATGGCGCCGCCAGCAATAGTGTCAGGCTGCTCCGGCTGATAGACGGAGTGTGAATGTTTTGGTGCGCGGCTTGTGGTTTTGACCACTTGCGCGTCTCTAGAAGAATGGCACAAAGAGATAGTAGCTGGCTGCTGGAGTGAAGGCGCGAGTGGGAAAGTTTTGGCACGCGCGGGGTATGTGTCCTGGTTGTCAACAATTTTCACGCGAAAATATCGGCCAAAATTGTCTCCCTCATTTTTTTCTTCCTTGTTGAGGTCTAGAATTTTTATTACTGAGCCCATGAAATTAGCCTATCAGGCCCAATCATAACCCAAAACCTTCAATTCAGCATTTTTATTATCTTGTGGCTGCCGACCATATCGCATTCAGTTTCGGAGTAAGCCCATGAAGAAAAGGGCATCCGCCCCCAATTATCCAAGAATGTTTTCAATTCGGCCTTTATGGTCATCCCCTTCCCCACCCCCTAGAAAAAGCTCTGCCTACCTATGTTGTTTTGTTGAAACTACTGCATTACTAGTAAGTTTCACGTACCCTGCATATGAGAACCAAATAATAGACATATGACATATCATCACTATATAAAATTATAATAGATAATTCTCAAAAAATATAATTTGATCGACATATATATAGTATGTGTGTATATTTGGTCCTTTACTTTGTACCATGTATATTTAGACCTAGCAACGGACCGATGTCAAAATAGCGGACGGGGCTGAAAAAAAGTCCATCATGCGCACGTTTCATTTACAGAGAGGCTGACACATGGGACTCAACAATGTGGCCTTATAGAGATGCTGCATCGAGCAACATTGCCAAGTTCAAAATAGGGAGGCACGAGCGATAAAAAAGTCCAGCGTGGTGAGAGGCTAACATGGAGGACCCAACAACGTTATCAAGTTCGACCTAAAAAAACAGTGCAACATACACACACGCCTTTTAGAGGTCAGGGAACTGTTTTTTTAGTGCAGGGTCAGGGAACTGCTGAGCACAGGCCAGTGAAATTTGAGAAAGGATCCCATGGAGCATAGGCAAGAACATTTTAATCTAGCCTTGTCAGGGTCAAGGGACTTCTTAGCACAGCCTAGTGAAATTTAAGAAAGGATTCAATGGAGTATAGCGCATGTAGATGGACCATGTAGAATAGCCCAAAATATTTTTAATTCGGCCTTTTGAGCATTGCCCCCCCACCTCTTAAAAAAACTCTGCCTCCACCTCTTAAAAAAACTCCGCCATATTTTTAAGAAACTAGTCCATTATATACGTGGCATTTTATAAATTGAAATGCCAGGAGGCTGCCCTTTTATTTTTAAAAATATAAACACGGGCACACGACATCTTTTTAAAAACATTAAAACATAACTTGAAGGTACTAAGGAATGTTTAATAATATATTTTCTATAAATATCTTTGGCGTAGTGGCGACACACACAGTTTAAATCTATTCGAAGTCCAAAACAGCAGACACGGCCGAAAAAAGGTCTATCATACACACATTTTATTTAAAGATAGACCGACATGTGGGTCCCACCAGCGTGGCCTTACATAGGTGTTGTATCGAGCAACATTGCCAAGTTCGAAATAGGGAGGCGTGAGCGAGGAAAAAAGTCCATCATGCACACGTTTATTCTAATGAGAGGCTAACATGGGGGGCCCAGCAGCCTAAAAAAACGGCTGATGCAGCGAGCAACGTTATCAAGTTCGAAACACGGAGCACGAGAAGAGAAAAAAGTCAATCATACAATCGATCCTTCTAATGAGAGGCTGTCATGTGGGACCCAGCTGCGTGACCAAACGGCAGATTCATCAAGCAACGCTATCTAGTTAGGAACACGGTGGCGCTAGAGTAGAAAAAAAGTCCATCATACCCACGATTCTTCTAATGTGATACTGGCATAAGGAACCCACCAGCATGGCTGATGCAGCGAGCAACGCTATCAAGTTCGGAACATGGAGGCATGACCGAGGGAAAAAATCCTATCATACACACGTTTCTTCTAATGAGAGGATGACATGTGGGGTCTAGGATTTTGATTAAACGGTAGAGACATCGAGCAGCTCTATCATGTTTGGAACAAGGTAGCACGAGCGAAGAAAAAAATTCCATCATACACATGATTCTTATAATGTGTGGCTGACATGGAGGACCCAGTAGCGTGACTAGACGGTAGATATATCGAGCAACGTTATCAAGTTGAAATTAGGGAGGCAATAGTCAAGGAAAAAATTCCATCATACACACATTTCTTATAATGAGAGGATGACATGTGGGTCCTAGGAGGTTGATTAGACGGTAGATGCATCGAGCAACACTATCAACTTCGGAACAGGGTAGCGCGAGCGAAGAAAAAAATTCCATCATACACACGATCTAATGAGAGGCTGACATGTGGGACCTAGCAGCCTGACTAAACGGTAGACGTCTCGAGCAACATTATCGAGTTCAAATCAGGGAGGCGTGACCGAAAAGTATGGTCCGCTAGAGACTAACATCCGGGACCCCACATGCCTCAAAAGACTTCAGCGAGTCAACATCACGCGAGGAAACAAAAATCTTGCTTCTGCCACGCGCTGGCCGAGCTTCCTCCATATTTTTAGCAGATCTGTCGTAGTAGAGGGCCGTGAAACCGGAAAAAAAAGTTTTCCATCGGCCACGACCGAGCCGAGAATTTCGTCGCAGAAGACGTGTCTTCTACGACGACCATCAGGCCAAGTCGTTGTGGAAGGAAACTTTTATTGTAGTAGGAACTTGAATCTCTCCTTTACTCTAAATTTTATCGTCCTCATAAAATTCATAAAGATAGGAATTATATTTATAATTTTCTTCCTCATGATGGACAAAGTATTGCCCAAGCATGGGGGAGACTGAAGTCACTAATGCTCAAATGTCCCATTCATGAGCTCCCCAGTAATATTGTTATTAATAATTTTTATGCAAGGCTTTTAGGACATTACAAGGACTACCTAGATACTTGTTTAGAGGGATCCTTCATAAGGAAGGAGGTCAAAGCTAAGTGGGATCATCTTGAAACAATTCAAAGAAATCCGGAAGATTGGGATAACGACAAAGGTAAAGAACCAGGTATAAACTTTGAGTATGATTGCATTAAGTCTTTCGCTAAAGCTGCTGATTTTCAAGAGCTTAGTGCTAAATATGGTCTTGATCCTCAAATTCTTGTTGATTGTTGTAGATCCTTTGCTTCTCATATTAATGCTCCTAAAGAAAAATGGGACATCTACCATGAGCCTTTTAAAGACACTTGCATGAAAAATGAAATTGTTATTAATGATAGCAATAAACATGCTCAAACCTCTGAAAGTACTATTTCTTATAAGCATGTTAATTTTTGTGGAGTACATTAACCTTGTGAAAAGAATCAAACTGAAGAAGAATATTGTATCACCCACAAGAATGAAAAAACTAGAACGTGGTATAGGGCTCGAAATGATCTTGGTAAAACCGTTTGTGCCCTCTATCCTTTTATTTGTGAACTTTGCTTTGAAGTGGGTCATTTAAATTTTCAATGCTCAGGCCATAATAATATCCCTTCTAATCCAATGAGTACTGCAAGTTTGTATTGTGATAACATGATCACTCCTAATCAGCATGATGAACTTACATTATATTTGGGGTGTGAAGAGTTATCAAGAAAAACTTCTTTGGTAGATATGAGTGCTTTTGATATAAATAGCATCCTGCATGGTTGTCATCTTTATTGTGTTGATAATTGCCACACAAATACTTACATACAAAATATTATAAAAGATGAGATTTTACCAAAATATGACAGGACTAATATGTGTTTTGTTCTTATTAATGAAAAGGAGGAATCCTCCAAAGTTTCTTCTATTGTCTCTAACAATACTAGGGTATATGGAGAAGCTTCCTTTCAAGCCTCTCCCTCCTAAAGAGAAGAAGAAAAAGAAGAAGAGGGGGAGTAAAAGGAGGGGGGAAACGGTATTTCCCCTAAGCATGTTGCTCCTATTATAGTTTTTGATGAGTCTGGACTCGATGATGTTCCTATGCCTGTTACCTATAGTAGTGATCATGATTGGGAAAAGCACACTACTTTTGATATTGAAAATCTCTTCGGTACCAATTCTGAAAATGATGATGTTAATAATTGCTGTACTATTAGTACTATCCATGTTCCTTCCAATGATGATATGTTTACAAATGAACACACTTTGGAAGATAACTATTATATTGCTTATGATGATACTATACCTCCAATATATGATGATTACAATGATGAATATGATATTTTCAGTACACCTAATATTGGGGAGAAAATTAATTATAATTACAATATGCCTCCTATATTTGATGATTATGGTGATGAGAATAATAATGATAGCTATTTTGTTGAATTTGTTGCCACTACGATTAATAAGAATGAATATGCTTATAAGGAGAGTAATAATTATTTTATGCATGTGTCTCATGATAAGAATGTTTTATGTGATATTTATATTGTTAATTTTATTCATGATGCCACTGAAAGTTATTATGAGAGAGGGAAACATGTTTTTATGTATCTCAACAATATTAAGTTTCCCCTCTTTATGTTGAAAATTTTGAAGTTGCACTTGTTTTGCTTTCCTATGCTTGTTGCTTTGTGCTTTCATGACTTGTTTCTTTACAAGATTATTTTTCATAGGAAGTGGGTTAGACTTAAATTTGTTCCATTTGCTTCTTGATGCTCTCTTTTACTTCAATTCATATTTCTTATGTGAGCATCATCGAAATTATCATGCCTATCTTAATGGCTATAAAGAAAGAGCTTTTGGGAGACAACCCATTATATTTTTACTTTCAGTAAGTTTTTCTTTTGTTGAGTCTTGGAAGTTATTGCCTCAGTAATAACCTATCCTTATCCTTTTTGTGTGGTTTTTGTGCCAAGAATAACCTCTAATGAGAGAGAAGTAAGACTTGGGAAAGTTGCTGTCCCGAAACAGATTTGTGTGCTTCACTATAAAAAATTGTGAAAACTCCCTGTACATCGAATTGAGTTGTAATTTTTTGTGCTTATGCCCCAGGTTATTACCCAACTTTCATTAGTTTTGCACTTTTCGATTTGAGCAACAGAAGATTTTCGAAAAAAATCGGTATTTACCTGCTGGTCTGTTTTGATAGATTCCTGTCATTATTTGCATTTGCCTCTCAATCGGTTTCTTTTTGAGTTCTCTTGGATCACTTGAGCTTTTAAAAGGAATTGCTACAGTAGCTTGTGTTTTAATGGAAGTTTTAATTATTTTGAAACTAAACCCAAAGACTTATTATCTTGAATACACTAATGTTGCTAATGAAGATTGTGTGAAGTTTTGTATGAAGGAAATTTTCAAGTGTAGGGAAGAATAATGTGATGAGATGAAGTATGGACAAAATCTCAAGCTTGGGGATGCCACCCGTGTCACCCCAAGAAATATTCAAGAGGTAAAAGCATCAAAGCTTGGGGATGCCCAAGGCATCCCCTTCTTCATCAATAAAAATCTCAGGTTTTGTTCCAAAACACTTCATTTTTATTGTTTCATGCACAATTGTGTTGTTCTTGGAGCGTCTTTGTTTTTAATTTACTTTTGCTTTATTTGCTGCAATAAGTTGGTTGGATCCTAACACACTTATTTTGGAGAGAGACACACCCTGTTATTCATTGCCTAGAACACTCTAGTTTTCACTCTTATTGTTCTGTGAGTGTTCTCCTTTGCCAGCACTGCGTTTAGCTTCAGTTTTCTTATTCTTTTGGCTTAGTCGATTGGTGTTGTAAAAGAGTAGGAAGTCTCATGCTTATAGTGGTACAAAAGTAAGCTTGTTTTGACTGCGACTTAGACTATTCATGTCATGCTAGATGTTGCTTTGACCATATTCTTAGTGATTATTGTTGTAGCATGACTTGTTTCAAACAATTGAGATTGCTTAATGTGCCTTGAAAGAATCATGCATTGTTTTAGCATACAAAAGCATAATATTGTGGTATTCTCCTTTGATGCTTTATTTGGGTTGACTTTGCACATGCTTACACCATGTTAAGACTATGAACCACTCGCCATAACCTCTATGATCATTTAGTTTTTGACTTTCAATATCACTTTATGCTTTAATTAATAATGTTTTGTCACTTTGAATGATTATGGCCATTATTACTCTCTTAGTTGGTCGCTCCCAGTCATTTGCTAGCCTCCACCTGTACTGAGTATGAGTTCTACTCATGCATCCAACCTCCATGAAAACCAAGTTATTCCAAAGAGTCCACTATAAATTCCTATGCATGGTGTGTTACACCATTCCAAGTATATTCATGGTTTTATCTACCTTCCAAATTAAACTTTTATTATGTGAAAATTAGTGCTTAAAGCTCTCACAAACATGATGGCACACTTTACTTTATTGCACTTAATAAACTTGAACCATTGTGTCCATCTATGTTGCTTATATGATTGCACTTTATAAGTTGTGAATTAGTAGAACCATGATACCATGGGGAACGATTTCAACATTGCACTTATTATTCAGTTGATATCATGTTCTTTTGTTTATGGATCCCAGCGGTGTGAAATAAAAGGGGATCTTGTAAGCTCATGGAGTTTGTATGTGTGTTAGAGAAACACCTGGGCGGCTAGCCTAAGCCATGCCTAATCATGGTGGAAACTTGCATCATAACCATAGTGAGCATTCTATGAAGCATCCTCAATAAAAACCTATGCAAATAGCAAATAAAAAGATCGCTGAGATGCTCATTGTCTGTTGCCTTGTCATTTTGATATGGGAAAGCTCCTCTGTCATGGGGCAAGGGGTACCCCGTTGGCGGTTCTCCATGATACACATATACTTGTAATGACAAGAACTTACTTATGACTAAAGTTGAGTAGCATGAGGTTCGATACTTGTAAGCAAGGGGCATGAGATTTTCAACTTATAACTTGTAAAGCATATCCTCATATTTGTGTCACTTTAACCTTAATCACCTCAAGATGCTTATGATAGGGGCAATGAGAGCTTAAAGCTAATAAGTACCATAATTTTTGGAAGCTCTTTATGAAACTTGAAATCCCTGCTTCCCTTTGTGAAGGGCCTTTCTTTTTTACTTTTATGTTGAGTCTCCGTCTTCTATCTATATGGACCTATTGAGAGAGCATAGTGGTTATTCTTAGTTTAATGTGCATTATTCCAAAACTTGTTGATTGATTCATAACTTTGATATTGCTTGTTCTTAAATTATTTGTATCTAGTCACCCTTATGAACTTTGAAGGTGTCCTATGCATTTATGTTTTGCTATACCATGAGGGACAAGCTGAATACCACTCTTATTTTGTTTTCTATATGTGAAACAAACAAACGTCTTTCAATGCATTGTTATTCATGATCTTTTGTTTGTACCTTTTCATGTTACAACATAGTTGCTATGTCTTATTGTTAGAACTCTATATTTCATGCTTATGTTTAGAGTACTTTGATCCCAGCTATCAATGCTTTACAAATACCTTGATCAAGATTGTGATGGTGCATGTCACCTCAAAAATTATTCTTTTTATCACTTACCTACTCGAGGACGAGCAGGAGTTAAGCTTGGGGATGCTTGATACGTCGTAAATGTATCTATAATTTTTGATGCTCCATGCTTGTTTTGTATCAACTATCTTATGTTTTTCTACACTATGAGGCATTTTTATTCATTTTCTAGAACTAACCTATTGACAAGATGACGTAGTGCCAGTTGCCTGTTTTCTACTGTTTTTGGTTTCAGAAAAGCTAGTAAGGAAATATTCTTGGAATTTGACAAAACAAAAGCCGAAGTTCCTATTTTTCCCGACACAAGACGGAGTCCAAAGCAGAGACGGAGGAGGGCACCGAGGCGGCCACACCCTATAGTGGCGCGGGTACCCCCCAGGCATGCCACCAGGTGGTGTGGGCCCCTCGGGCTTCCACCAACCTTGCCCCTTCGCCTATATATTCCTCCTGAGATGAAAACCCTATAGACAAGATCATAATTCCATGAAAAGTTCTGCAGCGCCGCCACCACCGAAGAGGAGATTTGGGGGACAGAAGTCTCTGTTCCGGCACCCTGCCGGGATAGGGAAGTGCCCCCGGAGCCATCTCCATCGACTCCACCACCATCTCCATCGCCGCTGCTGACTCCCATGATGAGGAGGGGGTAGTTCCCTCTCGGGGCTAAGGGCTCTACCGGTAGCTATGTGTTCATCTCTCTCTATGCGTGATCTTGTTGAGATCATGAGCTTTGTAATCTAGATATATTCTGCTACTCAAGTGCTTTAATCAATCTCTTCTTATCCCCACGTGTGTGAAGTTGACAGAGTGCACACCGTGTGGCACTTAGGCTAAGGTTACAGAAATACTTATCATGAGTATAATTTGAGTTGGATGTCTCTATGAGATTGTGGTGTTTGTTGGAACCATCTAGCGCTCAAGGTACAGTGAGGGGTTATCTAGATGGGGAATGCAAACTTTAAGGTGTGTTGTTATAGCCCTACATCTTTCAATCGGAGAGTAGTTCACGGTAGCATAATGAAGAGAAGATATTTATATGAGAGTGTCCACTAGTGAAAGTATGATCCCTAGGCCTTGTTTCTAAGCATTGAAACAACGTTTACAATCAGTCATGTTACATGTTTGCTTGCTGCCACTCTTATTTCAGATTATAATTACCACTTATAATCATCCATATTACTTGTATTTCACTATCTCTTCGTCGAACTAGTGCACCTATACACCTGACAAGTGTATTGGGTGTGTTGGGGACACAAGAGACTTCTTATATCTTGATTGCAGGGTTGCTTGAGAGGGATACCTTTGACCACTTCCTCCCTGAGTTTGATAAACCTTGGGTGATCCACTTAAGGGAAACTTGCTGCTGTTCTACAAACCTCTGCACTTGGAGGCCCAACATTGTCTACAAGAATAGAAGCGTGCGTAGACATCAGGAATGAGTAAACCAGCGAGGGGACACGGAGATGTAAATCACGTAGTTCACTTACAAGGAAAGCTACGTCTATGTTGGAGAGGTGTTGGGGCCACACAAGTTCACTTGAGCGCCACAGAGGCCTCACCTTCTTCTCCGGTGAGCTCCACCAACAAAGGTGGCCTCACAATCCACTAACCAGTGACCTTCGAGGCACCAACCGAAACCTTTACAACAAGGTCGAGGGGAGACTCCACAACTCAATTGGCGGCCCACAATGACACCACGAAGCTTCACAACAATTGCCCTATCTCCGAGGATGCCCTACACCTCCTAGGGTTCCAAGAACACAAGAGTAACAAGATCCACAAAGGATGGGTGGGGGGAATCATGATTCCTTTGGTGGAAGTGTAGATCTAAGTCACCTTTACCACTCCTCAAAATATCAAGAGGTTTGAGTGACTAGGGAGAGAGATCTAGGAAGATGAAGCTCTTGTATTAATGGACGAGAGAGAAAATGAAGCGTTTGGTTGGGAGGAGGAATAAGGGTGCCTTAAATAGGCCCCCTTCAAACTGAGTCGTTGTTGCCCCCGCGACACCACCGATACTACAGGTGGGAGACCGGTAATTCTGGTGAGCTTGCTCCAATGGCTCTGAAGCTGACTGGAGCGGCTCAAGGTACGGCCAGAAGTTCCGGCTTAGTGCGAGCGGAACTACTGACCGGTACTACCGGTGGAAGTTCCGGCAAATAGGACACTTCAAATAGAAGTATCTCTGAACCGGACAAGGGCGTCCTCAGAACTTGGATCAGAACTAGAGCCAGAAATACTGGGTCACAAGGTCCCTGACCGGAACTACCAGTGGCTGAGCGGTAGTACTGCACACAGGTTCTGAAGGAAGTGGCCAGGTAGTGCCAATAGGAAGTTCCGGCCAGGGTTGACCGGTACTTCCCACCAGTACTACCGGACCAACTTCCGTGTCGGGGATATGACCCCGTGTACCCCAGAGCTAGTCATTTAGATAGAAGGAGAAGTCATTTGATATAAATAAAATGAAATAATATAGAGTAATAAGTAAAGAGGAATGAAAACTCTAACTGGGCCAAGATATATCAAATTTGGCTTGATCGAGTCCCTCCCAGGCCAAGTTTATTGCTCCCCGGGCCGACATAAAGCCGGACGGGCCAGGATATGCATAACTCGGCTGGGTAGGTAACCATTTTCCTTGCCTAGGCCGAGATTCACGTCAGTCCGGCTGGGCCGGGATTCCCAAACTCGGCTAGGCCATGTAGTAATCTGGGTGGGCCGCTAGCAGCCCATCTCAGCACCCCCTACCTGGCCGACTTCACCAGTTCTCGGTTGGGCCGCCTCTCCCGACCGGTACACCACGTCACCACCTCCCGCCTAGGCTCCCACAAAGAGATGGCTAGACCTCATCGTCATTCCTACCTGG
This sequence comes from Avena insularis, assembly GCA_023614405.1. Classification (NCBI taxonomy): domain Eukaryota; kingdom Viridiplantae; phylum Streptophyta; class Magnoliopsida; order Poales; family Poaceae; genus Avena; species Avena insularis. The sequence goes on from CM042694.1 coordinate 208,731,278, forward strand.
ACAGACATCGCAAAGACCCGGCTGGGACGACTCCCACTCCCTTACGCCTTACACCTAGGCCGACCTCAGGAGACCTCGGATGGGCCCTCTTCTCGCCTCCTAGGTCGGATCGCCGTGTCCTAGCTACCTACTCATCACCACCAGATTAACTCAGTGCCCCAAGAATCCTCCCCGGCATCGTGGATCACCTCAGCGCCAGGTGCACCCTCAGTCGCAGGCCTCTACATTGACATCCTATAACCAGAAATGCTACCTCGGTCGTCCCTGGTGATTCCTGCACTGCTACGACTCTGAAACCAACCTCTACATTGACATACCATGGTCTGCCATCAAGCTAGGTCAAGCCCTTTCGTCATATGCCAGTCTTGAGATGCCCCTGGCTCAGACTGGCATATGCCTCATTGTCAAGTACAAGATGCTCCCAGGTTATCAGGAGGGGATAAGACTGATGACTAAGGAGATGTGAAGGACAAGAACCAGAGGACAAGGCAAAGGACATACAAGACCTCACAAGGCCTGATGGCCTACAAGTGCATAGGTTCATCAGAGAATGTTTTCGGGGAAGTATTACTTCTAGTTTTTTATATCGATCCCAATAAGGAGCCTAGGTAAGTGTTTTATGCGGTGTTTCTGTCGCACTCAAGGTGTCACAGGTCTTGAGTGAACTGACTGCAAAAGTTGACGGTGGAAGTGGTGAGTGAAAGATAGAGGAAATTTGCTTAGGAAGTAAATAAATTGCATAAAAGTAAAGATGCGAACAGTGTGTAAAGGTCCTATAGATGAGAAGTTAAGCGCGGAGAGAAACAATTCATGATGATAGTGAAAGTGCCAAATGGATAAAGTGGAATAAGTGATAGTGATATTTATTATTTATAAGTGAGTAGGCAAGCAACCCATATACCGACTAGGACTCCTCATGGCCAATTCTCCCTAGTCCCAATGATCCATCTGCCTGTTACCACGACCATGGTCAGCACATTAATTAAGGTCTTGTGACCAGATCAAGGATTTAATATTGATGGTTCCTTGTTGTCCTCGAGTAGTGCTAGCTCTTCTTTGATATCGACCGGGTCACTCGGGGGGCGCCGAATTACTAGCATACAAGTTCATACCTATGAGATCTTTGGATCATGTTACCTAGGCCCTTAAATTAGATAACAAGCATTAGGCAAACATAGATAATCATTCTCACTATTAAATAAACACTACAACGATCACAAATGGATGGATTTAAAGTAGGCACAACACATCTCACTAATCCCCTACATCTCCCACGCCTATGGGGATTTACTCAGACATGAGAGGAAGATAAATAAAAGGCATAATTGTGTTGCAAGTAGGAATCTTCTCAAAGTTATTGTAGCAAACCACAATAGCGATTAAAGATCAAATCAAATACAAAACAAAGGTAGATCAAAGTATCAAACCCTAATCTTACATGTGTCCCTCTCTCTAAGTAATGATGGGAATGATGGTGGAGTGTGTGGATTGGGAGTTCAAGATCGTCGGGGAATGAGGTGAAGTTCTTCTTCTCTTCCAGATCTGATCTAACCCCCTCTGGATGGCTTGTGGAGGTTGTGTTTTTTGTTCTGTTGTTCTTCTCGATGTCTCCCCTTCACAAAAGTTGCTTGTATTGATATAACGGAGCCGGCAGCGTGTAGTACGGGCGCGTCCCGACCATACCACTGGTCGTTAAGTCCTCTGAATGCCTCCAATGAAAGGGCTCCAATTGGGGATTTAATTATTTGGGTGCAATTAGCCCATAAATACTATTAGATCTTCAATAAATGTTCATTACCTGAAAACCATCACAAGAAACCAAGGATTCGCTAATTGCGACATTAACATTAGTAGAAAGGGGTAATCGTCAGTGAAATCCGGCAATGAACAAGAGGAAAACCAATAGTAAAAAAGCGATGAAATTTGGAGCTATCAACATCCCCAAGCTTAGCGGTTACTCGCCCTCGAGTGACGAAGCTATAGTGAGTAATAGTGAAGAATTGAATCAAGATGAATACTTAAAGTTCGAGGTTGTATCATATTCCATTGTCTCAAATCCTACAACCTTGAACATGAGCATATTATATCTGAACAATTGCACTTAAGTTCAATTCCTAAACGCAAGTAACTCGCTAGCTAACAGCTCTTATAACTCAAATGAGATTTTTAAAAAATTGGCTAGGCATGCAAATCAATTTCTTTCAGCGCCTCTCTTATTATGAGAGTAAAAAGGTTTTGAGCGAGGTCACTTGAGTCAAAATTAAGGGTGCAGAAGTAGATTTCAAAAGAAGGATAAACTTAGAGCTTTTTCATTAACACCCACTTCGATAATCATGGCTATCAAATAACTCTTCTTTTCCTTGTCTTTTAAGAACTCTAATTGTTCAATTTAGGTGGTGAGGTGATGCCAAAGATAAAAAGTATCGAATATTTTTAGGTCATATCTTGGCGATAAATTTTTTCTTCCTTTCTCAAGGATCAACGAATGTTTCTTTTGTAAAGCTTACACAACCTTTTGAGAATACCAATAATTTTTCCCATATAGTGACACGTATGCCACTCATGCCATCAACTCACAGCTGAAATCCGGGGTTATACCATATATCATTCAAAGGCTAACAGAGTTATTGGCATCCCAGAAGGTGTGTATTTAAAACATGGAACTTTTATTTCTTTCTTCTCTTTTTTTTACACCAGGTCAACACAGGTTTTGGCATCTCCTTCTCTCACCATAAAAAGTTTGTAGTATCAAACAATTCTTTTTCAAAAGGTAACATCAAGTCAACAATCAGTATGTGGGGTTGAGTGCTACTAAGATTAAGCCCGTAAGACAAAAACATGGCACCAAAGTTGTCGATAGACACTTTCTCTTATTCTTAAAAGCTTGTAATTGAATCCAAGGGGTAGTTTTTAAACTCATATTAATTTTCGAAAGTCTTAACCAAAGTAGTGACAAAAACCTTTGAGCTCAAGTCCTAGAAGATAACGAATTAAGCGCAGAGTCAAACTCAAGTGCAACTAAACGGACATAAAATGTTCATGAATGAGCTTACAGGAAGAAGGAAAATAGGAATCTGGTACCTCCTCTTTCTTTCTCATCTCCTACTTGAACCAACTCTTTGTGTTCGTCTCCATAGCTCAATCACTAGAAGTAAGTAACCTGTAGAAAAATCAACGAAAGCCGAGAGAAATTTGCACAAATAACTTTAAAAGCTAGTCTAATATTTTTGGGTTTTCTTTTTATCAAATGTAAAACTAAAAGTAAACATGCATTGGAACAAAACTAATAAAAAGAATAAAGAAAAATATGAATGCAAAAAAGTGGGAGGATTTTAACCTCCCCAAGTTTAGGCTTTTGGCCTATCTGGAATCAAACATCGCCACTATCGGGCTACGGCTGCTGGTATGGGAAGTTCGGGTAGTGGTTTGGAAAGTCGGTCATGAAAGATGTGAAGTCTTGGGTTAGGTTGATTACGTTGGTGTTCGCATCATACAACGTGTTTTCTATGTTGACAATGCGATGCACCACCTGGTCAAATTCTCCCCTCGGGACATAGTTAAATCCCGGTTGTGGTTGAGGCATACATTGATGTTGATGCTGGGGTAAAGGTTGTTGATGATGGTGTTGTTGACCGTAGTCATCCCAACCTGCACCATACCAATCTTCTTCACCTTTATATTGCTGTTGTTGGCCAGCTGCTGAATTTTCCCAGTTGGGGTGACCTCCTTGCGGCACAGTCCTTCCTGAGAGGATCAGTACCTGCTAGAACTCCTCCTCAGTGAGGACCCAACTCAGTTTACCTAGCAAACCAAAATCTTGGACAAAAGGAAGCAAAACTTGGTGGACATCACTGTTAGGTTCAAAATAAAGCTAGTAAGCATGAAGGGGGCGTTCGGGTCCATAGACCCCCAGCAATTGATACCCTTTCGCAAATAATTGAAATGCAATTTCGTGATCTGGGTCTTTAATTGTTGGAAACTTGTCAAGTTCTTCTGCCAAGGCTTGATAAATGAACCTACAAAATCCCTCAAATTGGATCTGACTAAATCTGAGTATTGTGGACATTCCCTCGTTTCCATTCCAGGATATCTTAATCTTAAGTTTCCTGTTTATCAAAGAAAAATTCCATTATCAGCTCATTCTTAATCAATCCCTATGCCATGAACTTGGTGCTAACCATATGAATGTCATTCAGGCTCTTACTGCCAGCCACAACGTTTTCTTGTGGCAGAACAAATTCGTTTGCGTAGACAATCTGTGTGATCAACCCTCCACAATGAATGTCCCCCACGAAAGCCGACCTTTGGCGGCGAAAGTGCTGCATGAGCAAAGCACCTAGTTTACCTTGTGCTCCATCTCTAGATGCAAGGCCATATGAATTACACTTATTTTGGGGCCTGCCATTGCCCCGACATCACATTTCCCAAAAATAGAATTAACAAGGAAGGTATGAAAATAATGGATAGTAGGATTCTGGATCGTGGCGCTCTTTTTGTGCAAATAATTAGTGTTCCTGTGGACATAAATTTGCTCCCAAGAATGCATTGCCTCCATGTGCACATTCTCTTCTTTTCCTTGTCTTCCAAGAACTCTAATTGTTCAATTTAGGTGGTGAGGTGATGCCAAAGATCAAAACTATCGAATATTTTCAGCTCATATCTTGACGATAATTTTTTTCTTCCTTTCTCAAGGATCAACAAATGTTTATTTTGTAAAGCTTACACAAACTTTTGAGAATACTAATAATTTTGCCCATATAGCGACACGTATTCCACTCATGCCATCAACTCACAGCCGAAATCCGGGGTTATACCGTAGATCGTTCAAAGGCTAGCGGAGTTGTTGGCATCCCAAAGGTGTGTATTTGAAACATGGAACTTTTATTTCTTTCTTCTGTTTTTTATAGCAAGTCAACAAAGGTTTTGGCATCTCCCTCTCTCACCATAAAAAGTTCGTTCTATCAAACAATTCTTTTTCAGAAGGTATCAGCAAGTCAACGATCAGTATTTGGGGTTGAGTGTTACTAAGATTAAGCCCTTAAGACAAAAATATGGCACCAAAGTTGTCGATAAATACTTTCTCTTATTCTTAAAAGCTTGGAATTTAATCCAAGGGGTAGTTTTCAAACTGATATTAATTGTCGAAAGTCTTAACCAAAGTAGTGACAAAAACCTTTGATCTCAAGTCCTAAAATATAACGAATTAAGCACAGAGTCGAACTCAAGTGCAACCGAACGGACATAAAATGTTCATGAATAAGCTTACAGGAAGAAGGAAAATAGGAATGTGGTACCTCCTCTTGCTTTCTTATCTCCTACTTGAGCCAACTCTTTGTGTTCGTCTCCGTAGCTCAATCATGAGAAGTAAGTAACCTGCAGAAAAATCAACGAAAGCCAAGAGAAATTCACACAAATAACTTTAAAACACTACAAGAAAAGTTTCCTTTCGCAATGAATTGGCCCGACGGTCCTCGTAGAAGGCGCGTCTTCCGCAACAAAATTCTCGGCTCGGTCGTGGCCGATGGAAAAAAAATTCCGGTTTCGCGGCCCTCTACTATGACGGATCTGCTAAAAATGTGGAGGAAGCTCGGCTGATGCGTGGTAGAAGCAAGATTTTCGTTTCCTCGCACGATGTTGACTCACCGAAGTCTTTTGAGGTGTGTGGGTCCCGGACATCAGTATCTCTAGTGGACCATACTGTTCGGTCACGCCTCCCTGATTTGAACTCGATAACGTTGCTCGAGGCGTCTGCTGTTTAGTCAGGCTGCTAGGTCCCACATGTCAGCCTCTCATTAGAAGGATCATGTGCATGATGGAATTTTTTTCCTTCGTTCGCGCTACCCTGTTCCAAAGCTGATAGCGCTGCTCGATGCATCTATCGTCTAATCAACATCCTGGGACACACATGTCATCCTCTCATTAGAAGAAACATGTGTATGATGGAATTTTTTTCCTTAGCTGGAGCTACCCCGTTCCAAGTTGATAGCGCTGCTCGACACATCTACCGTTTAACCAACCTCCTAAGCCCACATGTCATCCTCTCATTAGAAGAAACGTGTGTGTGATGGATTTTTTTCCTTCGTTCGTGCTACCTGGAGGGAATATGCCCTGAGAGGCAATAATAAAGTTGTTATTATACATATTCCAAGTATATGATAGATGTTTATTTTGCATGCTATAATTGTATTAATTTGGAAACGTTAATACATGTGTGTTTAATAAACAAAAGGAAAGTTCCTAGTTATGCCTTTCTTATAAACTAGCTCATTGATTAACAAGATGATCAAGGTTTCCTGATCATGGACATTGGATGTTGTTAATAACAAGGTCAGATCATTAGTGGAATGATGTGATGAACATTCATCCGAAGTATAGCATTACGATAAAAGTCATTGTGTTTATATTGCTATAACATCTAACAAAGTAATCCTAGTCCTTAGACCATGAGATCATGTTAATCACTAACACTGGAAGAGTATCTTGATAACACCAAACGTCACATCGTGAAAGGGTGATTATAAAGGTGGGTTCAGTGCTACGAAATTGTTATGTATAAGATCATGGATCAAGAGTGAGATTTGTCCATCCCGATGACAGATAGATATTCTCTAGGCCCTCTCGGTGATATCACATTGGTTAGCTTGCAAGCAAGTGATGAGATCACTAGAATGTTATATCACGGGAACAAGAAAAGAGTACATGTTGGTAACGAGATCAAACTAGGTATGGAGATACCGATGATCGAATCTCGGACATGTAATATATCGCGAGACAAAGGGATTTAGTTACTAGCGTTAAAGGTTCTCACGATCATAGAAGTCATCGTAGAATGTGTAGGAGTCAATATGGATCTCTAGATCCCACTTCTGATTATTGATCTGAGAGGGTTCTCGATCATGTCTGCATTATTCATGAACCGTAGGGTGATACACTTAAGGGACACCAACACCATTTGGAGCAAATGTGTTTCAGACGAATGAATTGCAAAGCGCTGGAATTATTTCAATAGACACCAAAACTGTTTCGGGTGAAATTGCTGAAACTGGTTCTGCATGTAATATTGAAATGTTGCAGGGGGTTTTATGTGAATGTTTGTTAATTAAACTAATTAAAAAAAATCTGAATAAATTTAATAAAAGAGTTTTATTGAATGAGAGAGCATTAAATTTGGAGAAATTTAATGCATTTAAAGTAAAGACTTTAAAGAGGAATGTTAAGGGACAATTTTATGTGGAGGGGGTTACCACCACATGAATGGGGGAGGTGAGGGGTACCCCCCTCCTCCTATAAAAGGCCACCCCTCTCATCCTTCTTCCTCACACCTCCTTGTGAAGGATCTCTCTCTCTCCCACTAGAATTATTTCCCCATGGTCTCGGATTAGCGAGATACATGTTCCCGGTGGCATTTCGTCTGGAAGGAGTTGTTGCTTCCGCTGCATCACTGGAGCAGGGAGGTGGAGGTTGTTCGGTGGCCTGAATGTGTGTGCGAGTGCGGATGCGCTGCTGGTTTGCGGGCGCTAGGACTTCCACGCGATCTTGAGATCGGCAAGCGTACGACTACATCATCCACGAGTTCCTACTTGTTAACAAAACTTTGTTGTCTTCGAGGGTAAGTTCTCCATGGATGTATATCCACCCGTTGCTTGTATCTAGTAGATAAATCTTGGCGTATAGTAGTCATCGTAGGAATTTTTTGTTTTCTATGCTGCGAACCCTTCAGTGATATCAGAGCCTGATTTATGCATAGGTGCTTTGCACGGGTAGAACACATAAGAGTATTTGGTGTTGATGATCATGTTATTGCTTCTTATATGTACTTTGGATATTGGTGGCATAGTGGGATGAAGCGGCCCGGACCAACCTTACATGTCATCGCACATGAGACCGGTTCCACGACTGACATGCAACTAGTTTTGCATAAGTGGTTGGCGGGTGTCTGTCTCTCCTACTATAGTCAATATCTGATTTACAATGAGTTGCTAATAATTTGGTTACCATCGTTGTGGTTCCATGTTCGTAGGTAAGAACGGTTCTATCTTCGAAAGCCCTAAGCCACGTAAAACTTGCAATTGATAAATTAGAGGCGTCTAGTTTAGATTGTTGCTGGGCTTGTGTATTGATATGGTATTGTTGTGAGTTGATGTATATTTGATACACTTACAACACACTTAACGTGTAAGTTCCATAGACCTTGGCCTTACACACAAAGGAATGATAGAGATCATACCACGATGCATATGATAGTGATCAAATACAAGAACCATATCATTTCACTTTACACATATGATGTTCGCATCTTATATTGCTAGTTTGGCGTTTTAGTAGCATTATAAGATGATCCCTCATTTAAATATCAAGATAAAAATGTGTTCTTCCTTAAGTACGCACCGTTTATGTTTTGCCGCTTCAAGACATCACGTGATGATCGGGTGTACTTGAATCCACGATCATATTTCGGGTGTAAGACAGTTTTACACACGGGAGTACTAAGGTTCTTACTTGGCGAGCCTAGCATGTACAGACATGGCCTCGGAACACGGACCGAAAGGTTAAGCATGAGTTATATAGTTGATATGATGCCCATATAGATGCTCTCCTTTGAAGCTACACCGACTCACGTGATGATCGGACTTGGTGTAGTGGATTTGGTTCATGTAATCACCAAAAAGACATGAGAGATGTTGTTTTTGAATGGGAGTTTAGTTGAACTCAATCTATCATAAACTTAGTCTAAATAAACTTTACAAACTATGTTGTAGATGGCACCACTTGCTTTTAATTTCAATGTGTTCATGGAGAAAGAGAAACTTCCTGCGAATGGTAGCAACTTCACCAACTAGGCTATGAATTTGGGGATTCTCCTCTCTGCTACACAAAAGCAATATGTGATAGAAGCGCTGCTAGGCCCCCACCAGCTCCTGATGCCCCTGACGAGGAAAAGAATGTCTATGTGACTCGTCAGGAGGACCACAACTTAGTTCACTTCGGCATACTGTATGGGCTAGAGCCAGAACTTCGAAAGTGTTTCGAAAATGGCAATGCCTTTCATACCATGGGTGAATTAAAAATGATTTTCGATACCCATGTTGCCGTAGAGAGTTATAATGCTTCAAAAAAGTTCTTTAGCTGCATGATGGAAGAGAACAGCTCCGTAAGTGAGCACATACTCAAAATGTCTGGGTACGCTGATAAGCTTGTGTCCTTGGGAATAACGATTCCCATTTATTTAGGCATACATCGTATTCTCCAATCTCTGCCACCTAGCTACAAGAGCTTCATGATGAACTATAACATGCAGGGCATGAAGAAGACTCTCCCCGAGCTTCTGTCAATGCTTAAGACTACAGAAGTGGAGATTAGGAAAGAACATCAAGTGTTGATGGTCAATAGGACCACCAGTTTCAAGAAAGACAAGAAGGGTAAACAGAAGGGAAATAAGGGCGGCAAATCTGTTGCTGCGCCTAAAAAGAAATCCCGAGTTGGCCCTAAGTCTGATACCGAGTACTACTATTGTAAGGGGACTGGCCATTGGAAGCGCAACAGCCCCAAGTTTTTGGCGGACAAGAAAGCCGGCAAGGCAAGCAAAGGTATATATGATATACATGTTATTGATGTGTACTTGACTAGTACTCACAGTAGCACCTGGGTATTTGATACCGGATTGGTTGCTAACATATGTAACTCGAATCAGGGGCTCTGGAACAAGCGACCGCTAGCAGGGGTGAGGTCAAGATGCGTGTCGGCAATGGATCAAGAGTTGATGTGATCGACATCGGAACGCTGCCTCTCCACCTACCATCGGGATTAGTTATAAACCTAAATAATTGTTATTTGGTGCCTGCACTAAGCATGAACATTATATCTGGATCTTGTTTGATACGATGTGGTTATTCGTTTAAATCCGAAAACAATGGTTGTTCGATTTATATGGATAATATCTTTTATGGTCATGCACCTGTGATGAATGGTTTATTTCTGTTGAATCTCGATAATACTCATACGCACATCCATAATGTTGATGCTAAAAGAATTAAACTTAATAACGATATATCTGCATATATGTGGCACTGCCATCTAGGTCATATTAGTGTTAAACGCATGAAGAAACTCCATTCTGATGGACTTTTGGAATCATTTGATACATGTGAGCCACGCCTTATGGGCAAGATGACTAGAACACCGTTTTTTGGTTCAATGGAACAGGCGACAGATTTATTGGAAATCATACATACTGATGTATGCGGTCCAATGAGTGTGTCGGCGCGAGGTGGATATCGTTATTTTGTTACTTTCACGTATGATTTGAGTAGATACGGGTATATCTATTTGATGAAACATAAGTCTAAAACCTTTGAAAAGTTTAAGGAATTTCAGAATGAAGTGGAAAACCATCGTAATAGAAAGATCAAAATTTTGCGGTCAGACCGTGGAGGTGAGTATCTAAGTTACGAGTTTAGCACACACATGAAAGAGTGTGGAATAGTTTCACAACTCACGCCTGCCGGAACACCACAACATAATGGTATATTGGAACGTCGTAATCGTACTCTATTGGATATGGTTCAATCTATGATGTCTCTGATTGACTTGCCACTGTCATTTTGGGGTTATGCACTGGAAACCGCTGCATTCACTTTAAATCGGGCACCGTCTAAATCCGTTGAAACGACACCGTATGAATTATGGTTTGGAAACAAACCTAAGCTGTCATTTCTTAAAGTTTGGGGATGCGATGTTTATGTGAAGAAACTTCATACGGATAAACTCGAACCCAAAGTTTAAAAATGCGTCTTCATAGGATACCCTAAAGAAACAATTGGGTATTCCTTCTATCACAAATCTTAGGGCAAGATTTTCATTGCCAAGAATGGATCCTTTCTAGAGAAAGAGTTTCTCGCGAAAGGTGTGAGTAGTCGAAAGGTAGAACTCGAAGAGGTTATTAACCTTCTCTTCATGAAATGGCAAGTGGCACAGCACCGGAAGTCGTTCCGAAGTTGACTTCACCAAATGAAGGAGGAACTAATGATAATGATCATGAACCTCCGAAAGAGGACACTACTGAACCTCGCAGGCCAAGCAGGACACGTGTAGCTCCTAAACTGTACGGGAATCCTGTTGTAAATTTCATGGTTGATGAAATAGATGACCCTGCGACGTATGAAGAAGCGATGATGAGCCTGGATTCCAACAAATGGCTAGAAGCCATGAAAACTGAGATGGAATTCATGTACGGAAACCAGGTTTGGACCTTGGTAGACTTACCTCATGACCGAAAGGCCGTTGAGAATAAATGGATTTTCAAAAGAAAAACTGACGCTGATGTTAATGTAACCATATATAAAGCTTGACTTGTCGCAAAAGGGTTTTGACAAATTCAAGGAGTTGACTACGATGAGACATTCTCTCCTGTAGCGATGCTAAAATCAGTTAGGATTATGTTAGCAATTGATGCATATTTCGATTATGAAATATGGCAGATGGATGTCAAAACTGTGTTCCTCAATGGTAACATTGAAGAAGAGTTGTATATGATACAACCAAAGGGTTTTGTCGATCCTAAGGATATTAACAAGGTGTGCAAGCTTCAGCGATCCATCTATGGACTGAAGCAAGCATCAAGGAGTTGGAATCTCCGCTTTGATGAGGTGATCAAAGAGTTTGGATTTGTCCAAACTTATGGAGAGGCTTGTATTTACAAGAAAGTGAGTGGGAGCAATGTGGCATTTCTGATATTATATGTGGATGACATATTATTGATTGGAAATGATATAGATCTTTTAAGCGGTGTTAAAAGTTATCTAAACAGCAAATTTTCTATGAAAGACCTTGGTGAAGCGTCATATATATTAGGCATAAAGATCTATAGAGATAGATCAAGATGCCTAATAGGGCTATCGCAAAGTACATACCTTGATAAGATTTTAAAGAAGTTTAAAATGGACGAAAGTAAGAAGGGGTTCTTACCTATGTTGCAAGGCAAGACATTGAGTAAGACTCAAAGTCCGTCTATGGCGGAAGAAAGAGAGATAATGTATAAGATCCCCTATGCTTCAGTCGTAGGCTCTATAATGTACGCCATGCTATGTACAAGACCGGATGTGGCACATGCTATTAGTTTGACTAGTAGGTACCAATCTGATCCAGGTTTGGAACACTAGATAGCGGTCAAGAATATCCTTAAGTACTTGAGAAGAACTAAGGAAATGTTTCTTGTACACGAAGGTGAAGAAGAGTTGGTCGCTAATTGTTATGTCGACGCTAGCTTTAACACTGATCCGGACGACTCTAAGTCTCAATCCGGATACGTATTTCTCATGAACGGAGCAACAGTTAGTTGGAGGAGCTCCAAACAACCCATGGTAACAAGGTCAACAACGGAGGCGGAATATATTGCTGCTTCAGAAGCAGCACAGGAAGCGGTTTGGATGAAGGAGTTCATTACCAAACTGGGTGTGGTTCCTAGTGCGTCGGATCCAATGGTGATCTATTGTGACAACAATGGAGCCATAGCCAACACAAAGGTTAACCAAGGTCTCACAAGAATTCCAAACATATTAAGCGTTGTTTTCACTCCATCCGTGAGCATGTCAAGGATGAAGATATAAAGACTTATAAACTACATACGGATCTCAATGTAGCAGATCCGTTGACTAAAACTCTCCCTAGAGCAAAACATGATCAACACCAAAACTCCATGGGTGTTAGATTTATCACCATGTAACTAGATTACTGTCTCCAGTGCAAGTGGGAGACTGAAGGGAATATGCCTTGAGAGGCAATAATAAAGTTGTTATTATACATATTCGAAGTATATGATAGATGTTTATTTTGCATGCTATAATTGTATTAATTTGGAAATGTTAATACATGTGTGTTTAATAAACAAAAGGAAAGTTCCTAGTTATGCCTTTCTTATAAACTAGCTCGTTGATTAACAAGATGATCAAGGTTTCCTGATCATGAACATTGGATGTTGTTAATAACAAGGTCAGATCATTAGTGGAATGAGGTGATGAACATTCATCCGAAGTATAGCATTACGATCAAAGTCATTGTGTTTATATTGTTATAACATCTAACAAAGTAATCCTAGTCCTTAGACCATGAGATCATGTTAATCACTAACATTGGAAGAGTATCTTGATAACATCAAACGTCACACCGTGAAAGGGTGATTATAAAGGTGGGTTCGGTGCTACAAAAGTGTTATGTAGAAGATCATGGATCAAGAGTGGGATTTGTCCATCCCGATGATGGATAGATATTCTCTGGGCCCTCTCGGTGATATCACATTGGTTAGCTTGCAAGCAAGTGATGAGATCACTAGAATGTTATATCACGGGAATGAGAAAAGAGTACATGTTGGTAACGAGATCAAAATAGGTATGGAGTTACCGATGATCGAATCTTGGATATGTAATATATCGCGAGACAAAGGGATTTAGTTACTAGCATTAAAGGTTCTCACGATCAGAGAAGTCATTGTAGAATGTGTAGGAGTCAGTATGGATCTCCAGGTCCCGTTTCTGATTATTGATCTGAGAGGGGTCTCGATCATGTATGCATTATTCACGAACCGTAGGGTGACACACTTAAGGGACACCAACACCATTTTTAGCAAATGTGTTTCAGAGGAATGAATTGCAAAGCGCTGGAATTATTTCAATAGACACCAAAACTGTTTCGGGTGAAATTGCTGAAACTGGTTCTGCATGTAATATTGAAATGTTGTAGGGGGTTTATGTGAATGTTTGTTAATTAAATTAAATAACAAAATTCTGAATAAATTTAATAAAAGAGTTTTACTAAGTGAGAGAGCATTAAATTTGGAGAAATTTAATGCATTTAAAGTAAAGACTTTAAAGAGGAATGTTAAGTTTTATGTGGAGGGGGTTACCACCACATGAATGGGGGAGGTGAGGGGTCACCCCCCATGGGGCACCGGCCATGGGGAGGGGTACCCCCTCCTCCTATAAAAGGCCACCCCTCTCACCCTTCTTCCTCACACCTCCCCGTGAAGGATCTCTCTCCTCCTCTAGAATTATTCCCCCATGGTCTCGGATTAGCGAGATACCTGTTCCCGGTGGCATTTCGTCTGGAAGGAGTTGCTACTTCCGCTGCATCACTGGATCGAGGAGGCGGACGTTGTTCGGTGGCCTGAACGTGTGTGCGAGTGCAGATGCGCTTCTGGTTTGCGGTGTTGGACTTGGTGGTGCCGGACTTGCTAGAGCTAGATCTGATGGACGTGCTGGAGCTGGACCTGCTGGACTTACTGGACTTCCACACGATCTTGAGATCGGCAAGCGTACGACTACATCATCCACGAGTTCCTACTCGTTAACAAAACTTTGTTGTCTTCGAGGGTAAGTTCTCCATGGATGTATATCCACCCGTTGCTTATATCTAGTAGATAGATCTTGGCATATAGTTCTCATCGTAGGAAATTTTTTGTTTTCTATGATGCGAACTCTTCACTACCCTGTTCCGAACTTGATAGCATTGTTTGATGCATCTACCGTTTAATCACGATGCTGGGCCCCACATGTCATCCTCTCATTAGAAGAAACGTGTGTATGATGGATTTTTTACCCTCTGTCGCGCCTTCGTGTTCCGAACTTGATAGCATTGCTCGCTGCATCAGCCGTTTAATCAAACTCCTGGACCCCACATGTCATCCTCTCATTAGAAGAAACGTGTGTATGATAGAATTTGTTTCCTCGGTCGCACCTCCGTGTTCCGAACTTGATAGCATTGCTCGCTGCATCTACCGTTTAATCATGATGCAGGGCCCCACCCCCACATGTCATACACTCATTAGACGAAACGTGTGTTTGATGGAATTTTTGCTCTCGATCGCGCCTCCGTGTTTCGAACTTGATAGCGTTGCTCGCATCAGCCGTTTTTCCAGGCTACTGAGTCCCCCATGTGAGCCTCTCATTAGAAGAAAGGTGTGCATGCTGGACTTTTTTCTTGCTCGCGCCTCCCTATTTCGAACTTGGCAACGTCGCTTGAGGCAGAACCTGTATAAGGTCACGCTACTGGGTCCCACATGTTGGTCTCTCTGTATATCAAACCTGCGTATGATGGACTTTTTTTCGGCCATGTCCGCTGTTTTGACCTTGGCAACGTTGCTCGATGTGGCAGCCGTGTATGGTCTTGCTGCTGAGGCCGCCATGTCACCCTCTCTGGTATGTTCTGGCCTATGGGTCTCTGATGTCAGCCTCTTTGTACAAGTATTTAACTTTTTTTCAAACCCGACCAATAAACTCGAGGGATGCTGCAGGCTGGTGGGTCCATGATGTCAGCCTCTCTGTAATGCGATATTAAAAAGTAAACCATTTCTCAAAAAAAGTAAACCCAAGATATATATAAATATGTACATACAGTGGATTCGAACTAAATACCTTCAAATCAAATCAAATAGACATAAATTGAGTGTTTTTCCACAATACCAAAGATACTAATCGAAATTGAATCATTAAACATGTATTAGTACTACAACTTATGTTCGAAAAATATTGTTGTGTTTCTATGTTATCTCTCTTAAAATAAAAGAGCAGTGCTACTGGAACCTCGATTTATAAAAAGCCACATAATGGATTAGTTTCTTAAAAACATGGGTAGGCAGAGTTTTTTTTAGAGGTGGGGGCACTGCCAAAAAGGCCAAATTTAAAAGTTTTTGGGCTATAGTCAATGGGCTCCTATCTCAAATTTCACTAGGTTGTGTCTCGCCAGATTCAAACACAGACCTGTTCGAGGGAGTAAAAAAGCGATAATTCCTTTGACAAATATTCATGTAAAAATATCTAATGAACACACACCACATGCACCAAAACATGGCTAGTATCCAATGACTTCACTTGGTGAAATCATGATGTATATCTTTACCCTCTCATCTCTGTCCAAAATGCATCCAATGGTTCCGATGACACAAAGGCAAAAGCTCTAGAGCAAGCAGCCAGCGACAACGATAGAACTTTTGACAAATTCAATACCATTTAAAAGATTAAGGAGTACAGAATAATAAGACATAAAAAATCGAGAGATTCCTAGTTCATATTCAGCAGCACTTGACCAATTCAGAAGCATTTCAAAGTGACAGATTCAGCAATACAAACACTGAAATTCAATATCACTACAGAGAGAGAGAGAGTTCTTGTTTCAGCTCTAAAAACCATGCCACGCGATCAGTTTGTCCTTTTCTCCAAATACACTCGATCACTGGAACACAATCATTGTCATAATATTTGCTCATATAGGGAACCGTCATATAGATACAGATATACCATACCAGTACGTACTAGTCATAGCTCCAATCCAGCAAAAGGTTATCACAGTTTACCACCCATATATGATCAGTGGAGATAAGGCAACCACATAATTAATTACAATAGCATGCGGCCAAAGAGCTAGACAGCTAGGAAGTTCATGAACAGCATGCCGCATTCAGGGCAGCGATATACATCGACCTTGACCGTTCTTCCAATAGTAGGTTTGGCTGCTTTCTGGAACTTGATCCACCTAGAAGTAGCTGCCAAGCGCCCATCAGTCGAGTTAATGGCGTAGCATCCCTTGATAAGAAATCCTTCGCTCTACATCGTGAATACTATTGTGCCCTTTCGTCTGGCCTAGAGTTGCTTTGTGGCACTCTTAGGCAATTTCTGAGTCAAAGCAAGAGATAGACGCATAATTACTAAGAGCGATGCACTGAATCATGTGAAACTTGAGAAGACATTCAGAACAGTTTATCTGCTACCATATACTCACAAACATAATCCGGTGCGAGCTTGTGATGACACATGTGTAGGATATGGTCTAACAAGGTGCTGTCCGGGGTGATGAAGGAGCTTGTGCCGGTGCCTGTGATGGGGCTGGTGCTGGTGCAGGAGATAGGTGCCACTAATTGTAGAGGGGCTGGTGCAGGAGCTAGAAGGCCCAGAACCGGTGCCGACGCCAGTAGCCTGATGTTAGATTCCTTCTGAGGGGTAGCTAAGTTGACTGCAGGGATGGTAGAGGTAGATGAGAAGTGTACAAGCAAAATGGTCTCTTATACAATAGTTACTCACAAGACAGTGATCAGAGGATATGATGAGTATACAAGCAAATTAAGTTACTACCTCCATTCTTTCTACTTAGGTCAACAGGTGCCGGAGCAGGAACTAGGGCTAGTATCGTTGGGGGTGCCAGCAGCTTGGTGTTGGTTACCTTCTGAGGGGTAGGTAAGGGGACTGCAGGAGTGGTTAGATAGGCAAATGAGATGTGGACAAGCAAAATGGTTTCTTATACAACAGTAACTCCTAGACAGAGATGAGAGTATACAAGCGAATTAAGTTACTACCTCTATTCTTTCTCCAACTAAGGTCAACATGTGCCATTTCAGGAACTAGGGCCGGTGCTGGTGTCGGTTCCAGCAGCTTGATGCTGGCACCCTTCTAGGTGGTACATAAGGGGAAGCGGACTGCAGAAGTGGTCCGGGTCATATGATGAGTAAATACAATGGTGCAGAATAGTTAGTCGCAAGAAAATCATTAGAGGTTTGATGAGTACATAATCAAATTAATTAGTACTACCTCTGTTCTTGGTCCTTCAGTCAACAGGTGTACTATGGCGTGTAAGTATGGGAGTTGCCGCATGCCTTTAGGTCCATCGTCTGGGAGACATCCACATCATATAGTTGCCGCATGCCTTTAGGGCCCTCGCTATACAGAGTTAGAAACTTGTCGTTTACGAACATCTTGTTTATAATGGGGCGAGCGACACAAGGGACAGCCTTCATGAGAAAATTGATAGAGAAGTAAGGCGACAGCAAAAAAAGTGAGATACAAGATCTTACATCAAGCCGGTCTAAACCACTTGGAATCCATACCTGATACCATGGGTACCCTTTTCTAAGGGTGGCCATGCACCATTTTTCATCCCTCTGCCTTTGGAATGGCATACAGGGCCCCCCTTTCAATCCACAAGCTTGACAAGAGGAGGGTAGCAGAAAGGGCTGAGCAGTTGGTGTGTGGTACTGATTGAAATTAAGTGGAAAGGTTAAATTATGTAAAGAGCAAGTAAATTTAATAATATAAGACAAAACCATTTCCTGTAAAGAAAATAGATTTTATTTTTGTGAACTTCTAATGAGCGTAAACATATTGTACTAGCTGATAAAAATAACATGAAAAATCATAACATGTGAAATTGTGGATTTCCAAATTATACCCACTTCTTAGAGAGGTCACTGCCCACCTGGGTACTGTGTTGGCGCTTCCTCGTTGTGTAGAAGATGTCCTCTTTTGGTGCGGGCATCATAAATCTACTAGCCTCTACAACAGCCTCAACCTCCGTAGCAGCACCTTCAATCTGCATAAATAGCAACAGAGCTCAACAGTCCAATACTATGTAAAGTTTGGTCAAACTTTCCGTCGCTTGACTTTTCAAAAAATACACTATATGCCTAAGCCTTGGGACGGAGGGAGTACAGTACATAGTAGTCATATACTGACTGTATGAGATAGTCTGACAGATCCAGATCTGGATTCACATAAACACAGTGCCAGAATTAATAAAATCACACATATGTTTCTGAACATCTGATAAGCATGCATCACACCAAGTGGGTAATACTTAAATATGTCTGCACCATGGTAATAAGGGTATTAAGAACAAATACCTTTCTCTTTAATCTGGGCCCTCCCAGCTGGTCGGTGGCCTTGTGCTTGTTTTTTTGGTGAGTAGTGGTACTCGCCGGATCCTGCGGCATGTGAGGGTACCATCCTGTTTGCCGCACCTGGAGAACCGCACATTCGTAGGTATGTACCATCGTGCTATAGTAAATGAAGAAGAGATGGTGTCACAGAGGCTTCCACAAAAACAGGATGCAGACAGAGATAACTTTTAACACAGGGATACATCCAGGTTGCAGCCAACCACTTTCATCATTGGAAAGAATGGAAGAACGCAACGAATATACTGCTACATTACCTTTTTTAGGCAACTTTTAAGGGAACTGACGGGACCATCCCTATCCGTAGTGGTCGTGCGATCCAC
Organism: Avena insularis; assembly: GCA_023614405.1. Classification (NCBI taxonomy): domain Eukaryota; kingdom Viridiplantae; phylum Streptophyta; class Magnoliopsida; order Poales; family Poaceae; genus Avena; species Avena insularis. The sequence goes on from CM042694.1 coordinate 208,750,313, forward strand.
TGACCCATAGTTGATGCAAAATGCATTGCACATTACGAGTAGCAACTAAAGGTTACAGAAGTGAAGAACACCAATATCGAACCCAACCAAATGCCCCAATCAGAACAACGGTGACCATGCCCTGGTCCGAAATCCATATGAAATCAGTACCACCTCCCCCCACCCCCACCCCCACCCCCACCCCCACCCCCCATCCCCACCACCACCCCCACCCCACCAAAATGACCCAATCAATTAGAGAATAGGAAAAATATCCTGATTAGGTGATTCCGAGGTGAGCAATAAGCAAGAACTCCACAATCAAAGCATACCGAATACTACTACTCCTAGTACAAATAGTATACCCCCAATGGTCCAATCGGAAGCAAATTAAGCAAAGCCGTATTTCGAGGTGAGCAAATACACCCACCTATTTCAAAAAGAACTCCCCAATCGGAGGTTGCACTAGTTCCAACAGTTGCTTGCTAGATGTGAGATAGCTAGTGATGGTTTCTTGTCTTGTTGTCGGTAGAAAGGCATGGGCAGGGCAGTAGTAGTACTAGTAGTAGTAGGGCTGGACAGTACACTTTTTTCTATAGTAAGTAGTATTTTTAAGTGGCAGTGGCAGGAACATTTTGCCGGGAGAGAATCCCAAATTTTGATCCCAGCTATCACGTGGTGTCCTACAGCTATTTCAAGTGGGACCCACGTCAGGGGTGAGTTAAAGCAGGTCCCACATCAAGTGGGTGAGATAATTTACCGAGCCAACCTCCTCCTTCCCTTGGTACCAGTACTAGTTCTCCCGGGTTCCTCTCCAAGGACAGAGAAAATCGCCCCTCTTCGAATCAAATTGGTCCTAGCTTATTATCCTTATGCTGATTCGTCTCACGGAGCAGTGGACAAGATGGAGGTAGTTGCAGCATAGGGCACTAGCGCTGGGGCCTTGATACATTGCAAATGTACCTATAATTTTTGATGTTCCATGCTTGGTTTTATCTACTTTCTTATGTTTTGTCCATACTTTGGAGTACTTTTCATATGATTTCTTGGACTAACCTATTAACAAGAGCCACAGTGCCAACTGCCTATTTTCTACTGTTTTTGGTTCCAGGAAAGTCAAAAAATGAATATTCTCGGAATTGGACGGGACAAAAGCCAAAGTCAGTTTTTCACCGGGGGACACCTGGAGCCAGAATATGAGACAGAGGGGCTAGGGCCTGGCCACACCACCTGGTCGCGCGGACAGGCTCAGGCTGGGAGGTGGTCTGCCACCCTGGCACCCTCTCCCTCTCCTTCCTCCTATATATTGCCTCGTCGGAAACCCTAAGCACCCGATCAAAAATCCACGAAGAGTCATGAGCCCATCATCTCCATCCCTAGATCGGGAGGGATCTGAAGCTCTTCCCGGCACCCTGCCGGAGAGGGGAATTCACCCTGGAGACCTTCTTCATCATCATGCAAGCCTCCGGTGTGATGCGTGAGTAGTTCATCTCTGGACTACGGGTCCATGTAGTAGCTAGATGGCTGGTTCTCCTCCTTTGTGCTTTCATGTCTAGATCTTGTGAGCTCCGTTCATGATCAAGATCATCTATTTGTAATTCTGCATGTTGTGTTTGCGAGGATCCGATGGATATTGAGATGCTATTTCAGATTGATTATTGATTCTATCATGTCTTTGTTATTTGTGATCTTGCATGCTTTCCGTTGTTAGTAGCTATCTTGGCCAAGGAGATGCTAGCAACTCCAAGAGTTAGTATTTATGCTCGATAGTGGGTTTATGCCTCTGGTAATCTGGGGAAGTGACAGAAATCTCTAAGGTACTAGATGTCTTGTTGCTACTAGGTAGAAAACAACAATCCTTTGTTCATAGAACAATCGTATTGTTTACTTTACACACAATTCATAATGCAAGTATCCGTTGCTTGCAACTTAATACTAGAGGGGGTTCGGATGATAACCTGAAGGTGGATTATTAGTCATAGATGCAGTTGGATGGAGGTCTATGTATAATGTTGTAATGCCCAATCGAATCTCAAAGGAGTCAAGATGATTAGTATATGCTTGTATGCTTTCTCTATGTTTGTCAATTGCCCCGCTGTAATTTGTTCACCCAACATGTTATCTATCTTAAGGAGAGCCACCTCTAGTGAACTATGGACCCTAGTCCTTTCTTTTAATTTCAATCTACAATCAACTGTTTACTGTTTTGTGTTTACTTTCTGCAAACTATTACTTTCTTCCATTCGATACATTTAATCCTTTGTTTTCAGCAAAACCGGTGAGATTGACAACCTCGTCGCAAGTTGGGGACAGAGTTCTGTGGTTGTGTTGTGCAGGTCTCCACGTTGTTGGTAGCACCGGTAGTGCGCCTTGCCAAAGTTCAGCTAGCTACACCTTTGGGGTGTTTCCTTGCTCCTACTAGATTGATAACCTTGGTTTCATAACTTAGGGAAACTTACTGCTGTGCTCATCATACCTTCCTCTCGGGGTTCCTCAATGAGCTCGTTAATACACGAGTCAGCAAGTATTTTTCTGGCGTCGTGGCCGGGGAACAAAGAAGAAGAATCTCCCACGTCAACCACGCACCATCAAAAGTATTTTTCTGGCACCGCTGCCGGGGAGTCAAGGACATCTTCACAGGGAGAGTCCCTCATAACCAATCTCTTTACTTTGTTATTTTTGTTTTGCTTAGTTTCTTTTTGGTTTGTTTGCTTGTTTCTTTATTAAAACACACAAAAAAATTAGTTTTACAAGTCTGCTTTCTTTATTAAAAAACACACAAAAATTAGTTCTTATCTTAAGTTGCCATTATGTCTAGCATTGCTCCAGCAACTATGACACCTGAAGAAATGATTTTCACTTTTAAACAAGGAATTGAAGAGAGTTTTAAAGAAGCTTGGTCTAGAATCTCTGATTTACATGAAAAAACCAAACCTAAATTTACTCAAAGCTTGTTTCTTAGCAGTTTCTACCTTGGAATTGCTCTTTGATATAGATATGCTTTAGATGTTGTTATGGGAGGAGACTTCCTCCAATGCAATGAGGATGATGCTGTTAATTCCATAAAGAAATTGGTCTTTACTTACAACTTGCCTAGCAATTCTGATTCTTCTTTCATAAACATATTTGCTAGATTGAATACTCTTGAGACCAACACCGCTAGTTTGAAAGATTGCTATAATACACTTAGAGAGCATCACAACTATGTTCCAATAAACTTTGAACCCTCTGAATGGCTTCCCACAGTAAAGATTGCTATAAACAATGAAACTTTTCATGCTCGCTGTGATATCATGTCTGAATTTTGTCTTATGCCCAAAGATATTTATGAATCTTTGAATCTTTGGGGGCTTTCTAAAGGAGGAGAAGAAAATTTTTCTTTCTAATAATGCCACAATATTACCCATTGGAATAGCTGAGGGAGTGTTTACAAATATCCTAGGGAAAATGGTTTCTACTGATTATCCTGTTATTGAATGTGTAGGAAAAGGACAAATCACACTTGGAAGATCCCTATTGAAGCTCCTTGGAGCAATAATAGATGTGGAAAAGGGCACCATGCGCTTTGTTTCTCCACCAAGCATCCATAATTTCCCCAAGGTTAAGAATAAAAGTAAGAGAGGTAAGGGCAAGAAATTTGGTTTTAATGCCTCTTCATTTGAGAACACATGATTCTTTTTCTTACTTCTTATGCCTAACTTAAAGGCGTTAAAGAAAAGTACTTATTGGGAGATAACCCAAAAGTTTTAGATGAGTCTTGGAAGTTATTAATTCAGTAATAACCGCTCCTTATCCTTTTTTATTTGCTTTTTGTGCCAAGAGTAACCTCTAATGAGAGAGAAGTAATGATTGGGAAAGTTGCTGTCCCGAAACAGATTTTTGTGCTTCACCGTAAAAATTCGTGTAAAATCTCTGTACGTCCTTTTGAGGAGTGAATTTTTTTGATTCTGACCCAGGTTGTTATCTAACTTTCTTTAGTTCAACACTTTTTGATTTGAGCAACACAAGGTCTTCAAAAAAAATCGTCTTTACCTGCTGGTCTGTTTTGACAGATTTCTGCCATTTTTCTGCATTTGCTTCTTGTTGGTTCCTTTTTGAGTTCTTTTGGGGAATTTAGCTTTTTGAGGGAAGTGCTACAGTAGCTAGTGTTTTAATGGAAGTTTTATTGATGTTGTAACTGAACCTAAAGACCTATTATCTTGAGTGCACTAATGTTGCTAATAAAGATTGTGTGAAGTTTTGTATCAAGGAAAAATTTCAGGTGTATGGAAGGAATGAGTAATGAGATAAAGCATGGACTAAAGATCAAGCTTGGGGATATCACGCATGTCACCCCAAGAAATATCTAAGAAGTACAAGCGTCAAAGCTTGTGGATGCCCAAGGCATCCCCCGCTTCATCAATAAAAATCCCAGGTTTCTTCCAAACGCTTCATTTTTATTGTTTCATGCACAATTGTGTTGTTCTTGGAGCGTCTTCTTTTTTGTTTTCGTTTTTGTTTTGGTTTTTCGTTTGCTTGGTTTTCTTAGTTTGCTGAATAAATTGGTTGGACCCCCTCTTTCATACATTGGTTTTCAAATAGTTTGGTTTGGATTGGAAAAGAGTAGGAAAGTTCATGCTTAAGTGGTAAAGAGAGCTTGTTTTTGACTGTGGCCTATGCTTTGTCATGCCATGCTTGATATTGTTTTGGCTTTATGCTTAGTATTCTTTGATGTATCATGACTTGTTATAAACAATTGAGATTGCTTAATGTGCCTTTGAAGAATCATGCGTTGTTTTAGCATATTAAAGCATAGTATTGTGGTATTATCCTTTGATGCTTTATTTGGGTACTTGGCACATGCTCACACCATGTTATGACTATCCCAATACACCATAAGCCTTTATGATCCTTTAGTTTTCAACTTGTAGTATCACTTTATTCTTTGATCAATGATGTTTTGTCACTCTGCATGATTATGGCCATTATTGCTCTCTTAGTTTGTCGCTCCCAGTCTTTTGCTAGCCTCCACAACCAAGTATGAGTCCCACTCATGCATCCAACTCCTTAAACCAAGTTATTCCAAAGAGTCCACCATACCTACCTATTAGCATATTCTATTCTAAGTATATTCATGTTTTTATCTACCTTCCAAATTCAACTTGTTATGAGAAAACTAGTGATTAAAGCTCTCACGAACTTGATGGCACACTTTACTTTTCTTGCCCTTAATAAACTTGAACCATTGTGTCGTCTATGTTGTATATGATTGCACTTATTTGTTGGGGATTAGCAGAACCATGATGTCATGGGGAACACTTTCAACATTGCACTTTTACTTTGTACCTAGTTGATATCATGTTATTTTGTCTATGGATGTCGTCGGTGTGAAATGAAAGGGGAGCTTGTAAGTCCATGGAATTATGTATATGTGTTAGAGAAAGCACTTTGGTCTAATCCATGTTGACATGGTGGAAACCTGCAGCGTAACCATAATGAGCTGTCTATGAAGCATTCTTCTTATAAAAAAAGAGTCAGATATTGAGAAAAAAGAGAAAAATAAAAAAAAGATTATGAAAAGAGGAAAGAGAGAAAAAAAGCACCATACTGCCATGGTAAATAAGAAGATTGCTGAGATGCTCATTGTCTGCTTGCCTTGTCATTTTGATATGGGGATTCTTCTGTATCATCGGGCAAGGGGTACCCCGTTGGCGGTTCTCTATGATACACATGTACTTACAATGACAAGAACTTACCGGTGACTAAACTTGAGTAGCATGAGGAGCGGCCCTCGTATTCAAGGGACATGAGATTTCCAACTTATACTTCGTCAAGCATATACACCATAGTTTGTTCACTTTCACCTTAATCACTTCAAGATGCTTATGATAGGGGCAATGAGAGCTGAAAGCTATTAAGTACCATAATTTTTGGAAGCTCTTTATGAAACTTGAATCCCTACTTTCTTCTATGAAGGCCTTTCTTCCACTTTTATATTGAGTCTCCACCTTCTATCTTTATGCACGTACTTTGAAAGCATAGTGGCCATTCTTAATTCTATGTGCATTGTCCCAAGACTTGTTGATTAATGCATAGCTTTGATATTGCTTGTTTTAAACTATTTGTATCTAGTCACTCTTATGAACTTTGAAGGTTTCCTATGCATTTATGTTTGCTACTCTATGAGGGACAAGCTGAATGCCACTATGCTATGTTTTCTTTATGTGAAACAAACAAACGCCTTGCAAAGCATTGTTATTCATGAATCTTTTATTTGTGCCTTTTCATGTTGCAACATAGTTTCTTTGTCTTATTGCTAGAACTTTGTCTTTCATGTTATGATTGAAGTACTATGATCCCAGCTTTGAATGTTTTACAAATACTTTGATCAAGTTTATGATGGTGCATGTCACCTCAAAAATTATTCTTTCTTTTTATCACTTACCTACTCGAGGACGAGCAGGAGTTAAGCTTGGGGATGTTGATACATTGCAAATGTATCTATAATTTTTTATGTTCCATGCTTGGTTTTACCTACTTTCTTATGTTTTGTCCACACTTTGGAGTACTTTTCATATGATTTCTTGGACTAACCTATTAACAAGAGCCACAGTGCTAGCTGCCTGTTTTCTGCTGTTTTTGGTTCTAGGAAAGTCAGAAAATGAATATTCTCGGAATTGGATGGGACAAAAGCCAAAGTCAGTTTTTCACCGGGGGACACCTGGAGCCAGAATACAAGACGGAGAGGGGCTGGGGCCTGGCCACACCACCTGGCCGCGCGGCCAGGCCTGTCCCGCGCCATGGGGTGGTCTGGTCGCCCCAGGCACCCCCTCGGCCTATCCTTCCGCCTATATATTGCCTCTGATATGGAAACCCTAAGTACCCGATCAAAAATCCACGAAAGAGTCTGTAGCCGACGTCATCTCCATCCCTAGATCGGGAGGGATCTGAAGCTCTTCCCGACACCCTGCCGAAGAGGGGAATTCACCCTGGAGGCCTTCTTCATCATCATGCAAGCCTCCGGTGTGATGCGTGAGTAGTTCATCTCTGGACTACGGGTCCATGTAGTAGCTAGATGGCTTGTTCTCCTCCTTTGTGCTTTCATGTCTAGATCTTGTGAGCTCCGTTCATGATCAAGATCATCTATTTGTAATTCTGCATGTTCTGTTTGCGGGGATCCGATGGATATTGAGATGCTATTTCAGATTGATTATTGATTCTATCATGTCTTTGTTATTTGTGATCTTGCATGCTTTCCGTTGTTAGTAGCTATCTTGGCCAAGTAGATGCTAGCAACTCCAAGAGTTAGTATTTATGCTCGATAGTGGGTTCATGCCTCTGGTAATCTAGGGAAGTGATAGAAACCTCTAAGGTACTAGATGTGATGTTGCTACTAGGGAGAAAACAACAATCCTTTGTTCATAGAACAATTGATTGTTTACTTTACACGCAATTCGTAATGCAATTATCCGTTGCTTGCAACTTAATACTGGAGGGGGTTCGTATGATAACCTGAAGGTGGATTATTAGTCATAGATGCAGTTGGATGGCGGTCTATGTATAATGTTGTAATGCCCAATCGAATCTCAAAGGAGTCAAGATGATTAGTATATGCTTGTATGCTTTCTCGATCTTTGTCAATTGCCCCGCTGTAATTTGTTCACCCAACATGTTATCTATCTTAAGGAGAGCCACCTCTAGTGAACTATGGACCCCGGTCCTTTCTTTTACTTTCAATCTACAATCAATTGTTTACTGTTTTGTGTTTACTTTCTGCAAACTATTACTTTCTTCCATTCGATACGTTTAATCCTTTATTTTTAGAAAAACCGGTGAGATTGACAACCTCATCGCAAGTTGGGGACAGAGTTCTGTGGTTGTGTTGTGTAGGTCTCCACGTTGCTGATGGCACCGGTAGTGCGCCCTGCCAAAGTTCAGCTAGCTACACCTTTGGGGTGTTTCCTTGCTCCTACTGGATTGATAACCTTGGTTTCATAACTGAGGGAAACTTACTGCTGTGCTCATCATACCTTCCTCTTGGGGTTCCCCAACGAGCTCGTTAATACACGAGTCAGCAGGCCTCAAAAACAGTTTAGGAACCGATAAAATGATAAGCTCGAATTTCAGACTAGAAACACACACAAACACACATATACTCTGTATATACTAATATATGGAATAGTTTCCAATTACAGTTCTGCTAACAAAGGCCTAGAAATCATAATAAGGTAGCTCCATATTACAGAACTACGACAATAGTGAACCAATCATGGGATAGCTCTACACCCCAAGAGATTTGCAGTTGGGCTAGTGGTCATGAACGGCACCAAAAGTACACCCCTGATGTTCAGCAGCCCTGTATCAAATCCATCCAGACGCAGTGTACCCGATCCACAGCCTCAGGTACAGTCTCATCAACGAACAGGTCATCGTCATTACCATCAAAGTCCTCTTTAGTCGTCTGCTTCTGCGATTAGTAGAATAACACTTATGTTTATAGACAAACATCAAAGACACACAACCTAAACATTTGTCGTTCTACATATATACCTTGTCATCTGGCATAGCGATAGTACCAGAAATGAAACCTGTTTCATGCAGCTTACGCTTTTTCTCTCCTCCCCCTTCTCCAAGTTGATCTAGATGCTCAGGAGCTGCCTCTGTCAGTTGATCTAGTTGATCAACATCTGCTTCCCCTACTTGATCTTGATGATAAAGATGTGCTTCCCCCGGTTCATATGGAGGATCATATGGTTCACCATGAAATACCCATCTAACATATGTGCTAAGCATCCCAAATGTAAAAATATGGTCTTCCACTATACTTTGAGGCAGCACCCTATGATTCGCACACAACCGGCAGGGGTAATGTACTTTTGAGTTGTCACAATGAGCTCTAACAAATCCCATAAATCGTAGAACATCAAGGATACGTTTAGCGCTGCCTAATGGAACAATCTCTATCCAAAATCTGTCCATCTATTTAATTATGACATACATGGTTGGTTATTATTAAAAGAAAAGCACGAAACATATAGATTTAGTACAAAAACTATATATGCCTATGCGTTTCAGCAAACATATTGACAGCAAAAATTGCCGAAGGTATTTAGGAATAACAGATCCAGTGCAGAATGAACTATGACCATATAGATTGAGGACAAATTAAACTACGTAGGAGTATTTGAAAGGGTAATAAAAATACCAACCAGATCGAGCTAGAGATAGAAGGACTACCGTGGGATCGACATGCCCACCGGTGCGTCTCAAGAAGACCGACGGGTAGGGAAAGCTTCTTCGTGTACGTTGGTGAGGAGGAGCGGCCGTAAGCGCGTCTGTTTTGTGGGGAAGGGGGTGAGGCCTAGGCGGCAGAGGGTGGAAGTTAATACACAGCGCGAAGGGGTGCAGAGGGATAACTTTGGAAATTCTGGCCTACCCTGCTTTGGGCACCACCATATACGTGGCCCACCTGCCAGTCACCATAGATCAAAATTGATCCAAAACTTGTCAATATACAAGTTTATGTTTTACCATGGAAACTAATGCACATAGCATTGCACTTTGTGAACGAATGGTTTTATGACAAGAAGTTATTTAATTTCAGCATCTTCAGCTAGGAAGCTTGGAAACTCATGAAAGTAGGGCATTATCCATCAAATCTGGAATCTCCTTTGTAAACAATTGCTTGAAATGCCAAGATGCACCGATCTACCAAATATGGCCAGGTTTGTAAGCTTGGTTGGCGAAGATACTTCAATGTACGGAGTAGTACAAAAGATGAAAAAGGTACAGAAACTATGGTTGTGATCTTGCTCCTCTTGTTTGAAAGCTTTGAATTAATGTTCATTAATTTCAGCAGATGTCTATAAACTCATTAAATGCTGGAAAGCATACAGGCATGTGGGTCTATCTGACGGGGACATCATCCCAAGTGGGAGTAGCGTACCTTAGAAGCTTCAACTTCAAAATTTGGTGAAGCGTGAAATATCCATACCATTTGAACATCTCGCCCATCCATTCAAACATCCAGCCCCAAAAAAACATCCAGCCCCAAAAATTATTTTATTGCACAAATTTAGCCTGGAAGCTTGAAAGGGCGTTATACATTGTGTGAAAAAGGGGGCGGTGGCATTTTGAGCCATCATCTTTGTAGTTGATTCACAACAAAACACATTGTTGTTACTTGGAAATTCGAAAACAAACTTCAAATTTGGAAGCAGACATATTGGTTGATTTGCAAAGATGCACCGATATACCAAATATGAACACGTCATCATAAACTATTTCCATGACCTTGGTCACCTTTTTTTGGACGATGGTCATCTTCTTGAAAGCCTTAAATTGTTTGAAAATTTCAGCAAATGCCTAGAAACTCGTTTAAATGCTGGGAAGCAACTCTCGCTGGCGTGTGGGCCTAGACGGTGACAGCGCGTCTGAGAGGCCCCACGCCGGAGTAGCGTATGCTAGAAGCTTCGACCTCAAAATTTGGTACGACGCCCAAACATCGCACTCATCCATTAAAATATCCCGCGCATCCATTCAAACATGCTTCACCTCTTTCTAGAATGCAAAATTCCTCTTCTATCCCTGCTCCGGAAACAAGAATCCGTGGGAGCACCGCAATAACAGAGGGATATAGGTGGTAAATTTGTGTTCTCCCAAGTGCATCACCCCATCCATGTTTCCTACCCCTTCTTCAATATTTACCTGCCCGCCTACTCCGACCTACATCGACTTTTTGGACCCACTATGCAAGTGACCCACATGTCAGTGAGCCAGAATTACGGGAAATAGAGATTCCCATCGCTTGTTGTTCAAAATTCGAACATTTTTCGCTAAACCGAGATAAAATCATCCAACCTGGCTTATACTATCATTCCACTATGTCCGAGTAAAAGCTAAAAAAAACAAAGCCAAAAACACGTTCGTAGCTTTATAAGCCAAAAATCAAAAGCCAGAATTCAAGCCCAACCAAACAGCGCCTAAATCTCAAGGAACTCTTCCTGTTTCTCCCTTGTTTTAGTACCCGGGTACCTTCAATTTTATTTAACAAAAAATATGACCAAGCAGGATATCATCGACTTGTAGATCAATTTTTGAGATACTTTCATTAAATTGCGGTAACACCATTCTGTTCCATGAATATATATAACCATAAAGTTTGAAAATATTACTGGGAATTCACGGAATCCTAAACCATAAAATCTAAACCCCTAAACCCTGACCAAGCAGGTATTGTGCAACTATAGATCAAAAATTGAGATACTTTCGTTAAATCAGGTAACGCCATTCTATTAGATGAATATAAGCATAAATCCTGAGCATTACCAAAAATTCTCTGAACCCTAAACCGAAAACAACCCATAAAACTAGACTCTAAAACCCTAAACCCTCGACCCATAAACCCTAATCAAGAAGGTATCATGCACTTATATATCAAAATTTGAGATACTTTCATTAAATTGCGGTAACGCCATTCTATTCCACGAATATAAGCATAAAGCTTGAACATTATTTAAAATTCCTGAAACCTTGAAATCTAAACACTAAACCCTAAATCCTTACCAAACACGTAGCATGCACTTATCGATCAAAATTGATATATTTTCATTAAACCGGTAACTCCATTCTATTCGATGAATATAAGCATAAATCTTGAGCATTATCAAAAATACCCTAAACCCTAAACAACCCCTAATAAAACCTAAACCTAAAACCCCAAACCCTCAACCCATAAACCCTAACAGATCAGGTATCATGCACTTATAGATCAAATTTGGAGATACTTTCAATGAGTTAGGTAATGCCATATATATTCTATTCGACGAATATAAGCATAAAGCTTGAGTATTATTGAAAATTCGATAAACCCCCTAAACCCTATCCAGTCCATAAAACCTAAACCGTAAAACCCTAAAACCCTAAACCCTCGACCCATATAAACCCTAACCAAGCAGGTATCGTGGATTTATAGATCAAAATCTGAGATTTGATCTTTCGTTAAATTGCGGTAACGCCATTCTATTCCACGAATATAACAATAAAGTTTGAACATTATTGGAAATGCCCTAAACCCTAAAACCCTAAACCCTCAACACCGCATGTAGCATGCACTTATTGATCAAAAATTGATATATTTTCATTAAACTGGTAACTCCATTCTATTCGATGAATATAAGCATAAATCATGAGCATTATCAAAAATACCCTAAACACCCCCTAATAAAACCTAAACCTAAAACCCCAAACCTTCAACCCATAAATCCTAACCAATCAGGTATCATGCACTTATAGATCAAATTTTGAGATACTTTCATTGAGTTAGGTAACGTCATATTCTATTCAACGAATATAAGCATAAAGCTCGAGTATTATTGAAAATTCGATGAACCCCCTAAACCCTATTCAGTCCATAAAACCTAAACCGTAAAACCATAATACCCAAAACCCTCGACCCATATAAACCCTAACTAAGCATGTATCGTGGACTTATAGATCAAAATCTGAGATTCGATCTATCATTAAATTGCGTTAATGCCATTCTATTACACGAATATAACAATAAAGTTTGAACATTATCGAAAATGCCCTAAACCCTAAAACCCTAAACCCTCAACCCCGCCTAAATGACATTGGCAAATGAGGTATCACATGCACTTGTAGATCAAAATTTCAGATAAACATTCCTCAAATTGGGCTAACGCTATTCAATTCCATGAATATAAGCATATATAAAGCAGCTTGAACATTATCGAAAATTCCCAAAAAACCTAAACCCTAAATACCTAAACCCCCAAAACCATAAAAACCCTAAACCCTCAACCCCTTACCAAGCAGTAGGTATGATGCACTTATAGATCAAAATCCGAGATACTTTCATTAAAGTGCGATAACACGAGTCTATTCCATGAATATATATAAGCTTGAACATTATTATTGAAAATTCATAAACCCTAAAACCTAGAAAACACTAAACCCTAAAACCCTAAATCATATACCATAAACCCTAAACCCCCAACCCAAAAAACACGAACCCTAAACCCCAGGCTATATATATCTTGTGTGGAAACTAGGGCAATGGGATTTTGAGCCATACTTATTTGTAGTTTCTTCATGACAAAAGCCATTGTCGTCGCTTGAAAAAATGAAAATAACTTCAAATTCAGAAGCTTCCTTTGTAAATAATATTTTAAATGCCAATAATACAGACCAATCTGAAGGGAATATGCCCTGCGAGGCAATAATAAAGTTGTTATTATACATATTCCAAGTATATGATAGATGTTTATTTTGCATGCTATAATTGTATTAATTTGGAAACGTTAATACATGTGTGTTTAATAAACAAAAGGAAAGTTCCTAGTTATGCCTCTCTTATAAACTAGCTCGTTGATTAACAAGATGATCAAGGTTTCCTGATCATGGACATTGGATGTTGTTAATAACGAGGTCACAACATTAGTGGAATGATATGATGAACATTCATTCGAAGTAGAGCATTACGATCAAAGTCATTATGTTTATATTGCTATAACATCTAACAAAGTAATCCTAGTCCTTAGACCATGAGATCATGTTAATCACTAACACTGGAAGAGTATCTTGATAACATCAAACGTCACACCGTGAAAGGGTGATTATAAAGGTGGGTTCATTGCTACAAAAGTGTTATGTAGAAGCTCATGGATCAGGAGTGGGATTTGTCCATCCCGATGACGGATAGATATTCTCTGGGCCCTCTCGGTGATATCACATTGGTTAGCTTGCAAGCAAGTGATGAGATCACTAGAATGTTATATCACGGGAACGAGAAAAGAGTACATGTCGGTAACAAGATCAAACTAGGTATGGAGATACCGATGATCAAATCTCGGACATGTAATATATCGCGAGACAAAGGGATTTAGTTACTAGCGTTAAAGTTTCTCACGATCATAGAAGTCATCGTAGAATGTGTAGGAGTCAATATGGATCTCTAGGTCCCACTTCTGATTATTGATCTGACAGGGTTCTCGATCATGTCTGCATTATTCACGAACTGTAGGGTGACACACTTAAGAGACACCAACACCATTTGGAGCAAATGTGTTTCAGACGAATGAATTGCAAAGCGCTAGAATTATTTCAATAGACACCAAAACTGTTTCGGGTGAAATTGCTGAAACTGGTTCTGCATGTAATACTGAAATGTTGCAGGGGGTTTTATGTGAATTTTTGTTAATTAAAGTAATTAACAAAATTCTGAATAAATTTAATAAAAGAGTTTTATTAAATGAGAGAGCATTAAATTTGGAGAATTTTAATGCATTTAAAGTAAAGGCTTTAAAGAGGAATGTTAAGGGACACTTTTATGTGGAGGGGGTTACCACCACATGAATGGGGGAGGTGAGGGGTCACCTCCATGGGGCACCAGCCATGGGAGGGGTACCCACCCTCCTATAAAAGGCCACCCCTCTCACGCTTCTTCCTCACACCTCCTCGTGAAGGATCTCTCTCCCCCTCTACATTTATTCCCCCATGGTCTCGGATTAGCGAGATACATGTTCCCGGTGGCATTTCGTCTGGAAGGAACTGTTAATTCCCCTGTATCGCTGGAGCAAGGAGGCGGAGGTTGTTCGGTGGCCTGAATGTGTGTGTGAGTGCGGATGCGCTGCTGGTTTATCGCGCTAGGACTTCCACACGATCTTGAGATCGACAAGCGTACGACTACATCATCCACGAGTTCCTACTCGTTAACAAAACTTTGTTGTCTTCGAGGGTAAGTTCTCCATGGATGTATATCCACCCGTTGCTTGTATCTAGTAGATAGATCTTGGCATATAGTTCTCATCATAGGAATTTTTTTGTTTTCTATGCTGCGAACCCTTCACAATCTACCAAATACAAACATGTTGTTATAAACTATAGCAAAGGTGTGGGCATGACCTTGGTCACCTTGTTTGAAAGCCATGCAAATTCATACATGGTACGCCATATATCATATGACAAAATTAAAGCCATTATTATCGATTGGAGCTTTTAAAATAACTCCAAATATGGAAGCTCTTTTTCTAAACAATGTTGAAATACCAATATGCACCAATCTACCAAACATGGTTACATTATCATAAAGTATGGTAACACATATGGCCTTCACATTGGTCATCTAGTTTTGAAAGCCATGAATGTTCAAACATGGTACACCATATTGTGAAACGAGTTTTTCAAGAGTTATCAAATTTTATATATTTTCATGGAAACTAGCCAATGCACATAGTGAGACACCAACGGAGAAACGAATGGTTGCATTTCCTTTTATATTTTGTTTCTTTATTTTTTTTAAAAAATGGCCCAAATTTGGTGTCATTACTATTTATATCAAAAAATTGAAATCTTGCAAAACTCTGGGTGGTTCTCCAATATTTGACTAATTTGGTACCTTTAAACTAGTTTTAAAAATTCAAGAGCAAGCTATATCACACACTGTCATTCGTAAATATACTTACTTTCAGTCGTCAAAAAGTTATTTAATTTCAGCATCTTCAGCTAGGAAGTTTGAAAACTCATGAAAGTAGGGCAGTATCCATCAAATCCGGAATCTCCTTTGTAAACAATTACTTGAAATGCCAAGATGCATCGATCTACCAAATATGGCTAGGTTTGTAAGCTTGGTTGGCGAAGATGCTTCAATGTACGGAGTAGTACTAGTACAAAAGATGAAAAAGGTACATAAACTATGGTTGTGACCTTGCTCCTCTTGTTTGAAAGCCTTGAATTAATGTTCATTAATTTCGGCAGATGTCTATAAACTCATTAAATGCTGGAAAGCATACAGGACTGTGGGTCTATCTGACGGGGACATCCCAAGTGGGAGTAGCGTACCTTAGAAGCTTCAACTTCAAAATTTCGGCAGAGCGCTGAAATTACCCGCCCACCCATTCAAACATCCCGCCCATCCATTCAAAAAAACAGCCCCCAGAAAAACATCCAGCCCCAAAAATTATTTTATTGCACAAATTTAGCCTAGAAGCTTGAAAGGGCGTTATACATTGTGTGAAAAAAGGGGGGCGGTGGCATTTTGAGCCATCATCTTTGTAGTTGCTTCACAACAAAACCCATTGTTGTTACTTGGAAATTCGAAAACAAACTTCAAATTTGGAAGCAGACATATTGGTTGATTTGCAAAGATGCACCAATCTACCAAATATGTACACGTCATCATAAACTATTTCCATGACCTTGGTCACCTTTTTTTGGACGATGGTCATCTTCTTGAAAGCCTTAAATTGTTCGAAAATTTCAGCAAATTCCTAGAAACTCGTTTAAATGGTGAGAAGCAACTCTCGCTGGCGTGTGGGCCTAGACGGTGACAGCGCGTCTGAGAGGCCCCACGCCGGAGTAGCGTATGCTAGAAGCTTCGACCTCAAAATTTGGTACGGCGCCCAAACATCGCACTCATCCATTAAAATATCCCGCGCATCCATTCAAACATGCTTCATCTCTTTCTAGAATGCAAAATTCCTCTTCTATCCCTGCTCTAGAAACAAGAATCTGAGGGAGCACCACAATAACAGAGGGATATAGGTGGTAAATTTGCGTTCTCCCAAGTGCATCACCCCATCCACGTTTCCTAGCCCTTCTTTAATATTTACCTGCCTGCTCACATCACCCCATCCCATGGTCAAAACCTTTCTCCTTTTCGACCATCCCATGGTTAAAATATTTTCAAAGCCTTTGCTTTTCCGAAATCCCTTTTTAAAACAAAATCAGCACCGCTCTACAGAAGTTTGTCTAACCCGTCCATGACCGCGGACATGGCTATTCGAATAGATTTACACTCTGCAGAGGTTGTACACTTTACCCACACCATTCGGGTACACTACCCTGATCTTCACCGATTGTGGGTCGAGTAACCGATCAAGACTCTCTGGATGCCCACTCCCATATAAGTGCCTACCCTATGAGTGTTAATCCCCTCAAAACCACGACGTCGGGTACCGAGGACCAACCAGAGCGCTTTTTCCACTTCTCGAGTGTGCGCTTTCAATGAGGGGAGCTCAATAAGCGTGAAGGCAGTGAGAAAATGAGGGGCTCATAGGTAATAGCATGGTGGCGGAGGCCAGCAGACCCTTCATTCCTTCTCCAGGTCGATGTCCCACATGGACCTTTATCGGAGAAGGCCCACCCTCTAGGGATCCCTGATCCCCTGTAGTAGTTACGAGGCAGCTCATACCAGAGTAAACAAACATCAAATCCAGCCTTGTCCCATTCCAGTGTAATGTGGTTGCACGGGTTAAGTTGTTATAGCTAAACTGCAAAGAACCGGGTGCGTTTTTGTAAACCTTTTTCCTCCATCTTTCCTTCAGCATTTTGTAAAACAAAACCTCTTTTTCTTTCTCAACATCTCCTGGGAGGTCCCACCTTACCAAAGTTTTATTAGAAAACATTTGGTAAACTTTTGTCGGGGTCTTCCCATCCTCTAGCTTTGCTTTGGCTAAACAGGGTCTCTAGAGGGTTATGGTGATATACACCATCTATTCTACTAGGGACAAGTAGGTGTCACCAAGGGGGTTGTACTTAGTAGTACCAAAGTGTAATAGTTCGGAGGAGCCAAACCACTACCATATATACATCAACATATAGTAAAACCATGCAGTTTTAATAAACAGTAGATAAAACCTGCATAAGTAAAATAGTAGGACAAGGCTTATGAGCAAGAAGGTGGCTTGCCTGATGATTAGAAATATGGCAATATGTCCCTGGACTTCTTCTTTAGATAACCCATAATACCAATACCAATACCAATAATAATAAGATCTCTTCTTCTCGACGTCAATACGAGCGCAACTATCATCGTCAAGACAGCACATGCAAACAAACCAAGCCACAATCAACACAAGGCAAACAAGCACCAATACAATATAGCAAGCAATTGAATAATACCGAATTAGGATTCAGATGGTTTTGAGAGGATTGGATTTAGGAGATTGAGATGGCCTTGGAGAAGGGGATGAACACCCCTTAGGGTTTATTGTCGAGGAACTACCTAAGAGGGGGTTTTTGGACCAAGGACATATTTTGTATGATACCATTGTATAAAAATGATACCTACAGGTAGTTGTTGATAAAATGAAACCAACAAAAGTGGTTTCACTATTTTATACTTTTTTTTGATTTCCCATGAATTTTCTAGTGATAAAGGCCCTAATTTGAGGAAATAATTCACCAGAAAAGATCTGGAGCTCCAAAAATTATTTCCTTGGAGGGTTCAGTAGGGCTTTATGTACTTGTTCATTGAGAGTTGGAATCATGCCAAAATATTTACCAGAATTCCCTTAGGAAATTCCCAAAGGCAGTTCTGTAGACAACTTGTCTCTTTCACCAGATTAAATCTACAGAAGCTTTTGATTTGATTCCAAGGGAACATGATAGGCATTTAGAATACCTTTCTGTAGGAATTGGAATTAACCTTTTTTGGAGTTGCAGAGCTACTGTGATGATTTTTCTAGTGATAAAACTTTATACAGAGGTAATTAATTCAAAAAAATTGAACAGGGCCTCAATAAAATTTGATCTCCTGGGTTTTGGTGGACCCTAGTGTACCTCATCACAGAGAGTTGGAATTAGGTCATTCAAACCTTTTGTTTGACCTAGATAAATTTCTAAAGGATGCAATGGCTTGTTTTTGTTATTTTTGCTGGGATAAAACCAGGGTTCACCTTGACATAAGACATATGGAAAATGATGGGTATAGCAATTACCTTCCAGGAGGACTTTGGTTCATCCCAAATGGATATGTACAATTCCCAGAGGAATTTATTTAGTGTAAAATATACTCTTTAGAAGATTAAATGCCAGAAAATAATAAAGATTATTTTTGGCAAGGGACTGGTTCTGCATGTTGTACAAAACACTTGGGTACTTGGTAAAAATTAGATCTGGACAATACAACTGGTTTTCCATTTTTATTTTGAAGTAAACCAAACAGCTGCTTTTCAAATCTAGAATAAATGACTAAAAGAATAAAGGGGGAGGGCATTGGGCTAGATTCGTGGGGGTACTGGGCCGCGGAGGAGGGAATCGGCCCACCCGGCGAGGCCAGCGCACAGGCGGGATCTGTTTGAAATCTGCTAGGACGGGCCCAGCCGTCAGCGACGCTAAACTGCGAAGGGGTATCGGGCACCATCGGCCGTTCGATCTAGTCAGGATCGACGGCCGCGGGCCGTCTCCTACCTCGCGTCGGCGATAGAGGGGCAGAATCCTAGGGGCGGCGCCGGTGGGGTCAGGGAGCTCACCAGGGGCCGTCTCTGGTGACGTGGGGAGTGCAGGACGATGCGGAGCGACGCGACGGTCCAGGAGAGGGGCGGCACGCTAGGTTTTCGCGCCGGGATCTAGCTCACGCGAGGAAGCCCGAGAGAAATCTCGTCGGAGCTAGACGACACCCTTTGTGGAGTTGTTCCTGGGCAAGAAAAGGGAGGGGATTAGATGCAGTAGGGTGTGGGGGTTCCAGTACAATGACATGCAGAGGGTAGAGGACTAGGGAGAGAGCTCGGGGCTCAGATCTTGTAGATGGCTGAGGGGGCCTCTCTTCTCTTCTCCTGGCCAGAGCAGGGCAGGGGAGGAGGAGTGGAGCTACGGGGTGGTGAGGGGAAGGGAGAGGAAGCAAATGAGGGGGCAGGGGCGTGTTGGGAGGGCCTCTGGCCTACTTATACCGAGGTGGGAGCTCTAGAGGGGAAATGTCCATTTTGGACATGGGGGAGAGGTAATGATGGCAGGTGATTGGCCTATAGAGCAGTGGAAAGGGGTGAGAGGGGTATTTGGTCGGGCAGAGAGATGGGGAGGGAGTGGTGGAGGCTGCTGCAATTAATTGGTCCCACTTGTTTGTCTCTCCTTCTTTCTCTCTCTCTCTTTCAATCACATGGGACAAGGGAGAGGGGTTGCTACAGTGGTGTCGCCCGGGGTGTGTCCTGGTGTTGAGGAGATGCATTGAGCAAGTTTTGATGAGAGTTGGAAGTGGTTTGAGTAGTGGATTTGCTTACTTGGCAATTTTGATCAACTAGGTGGTTATGAAGAAAATCCAAAAACTTCCATTGGACAAGATGAGGAAATGGTACTGGTGGATAGATGAGGTTAAAGTACATCTCTAGGAATTATATGAGATTTTTCAATGGAGTTTTAGTCCCCTTAACACTATTTATTCAAAAAGTACAGAAGTAGTTTCTAGAAGATCATTTGATAATTTTACATTGTACAAGGCTGGTTTTTGGTGTGAGTTGTTACCAAATGTGAATACACACTTAGGGGATTTTTCCCAAGATTTATTGAGGCTTAAAAGTATTTTAAACTATTATTATTCCATTTCTTCCATTTAAGAAAATAGGCAAAAAGAAATAGTAAAACCCTTCAAAAATATTTATTTTTGAAGTGGGAAGGTAGGGTATGATGTATGGATCTTAATTGAGCCAAAAGTTGGGGAAGTGTTTTGGCAAAAACCAAACTTTCCTTTGGGAAAGGAGTTTTGGAGATCTTGACTATTAAAGGAATTAAATAGATTTGGGGCAATAATAATTATGGATAATATTTGATAAATTTTGATGATCAAGGTAGATGATGTAAACAAGGTGTAGCAAGAATTTGCAACCTTGGGAATTGGAAATCCAACTTGAATTAGATGGAAAGCAAGGAGTTGTGGATCTAGGGTGATGTTATTTTTATACCAGCAAAACCATGTTGGATCTTGGAGCTCAGAGCTCCCCTTGGGGCATGGGATATATGGATGGATAGACCAAGTGATATAGATTGCAATGGTGTAGGGGTTTGAGCTTGATCCTGCTTGAGCTCACCAAGACATGCTTTCAAACTTTGAATAAAATAAGCCTACCAAAGCAGATTATCAACTAGCCTTCAAAACCTTGTGGGTTTAAGAAGCACAAAGATCCACTTGGAACAAGTGAAGTGGATTTTGATAGAACTATATGAGTAGAACACAACCATGCAGAGAGTTGGTCCATAGAAGGTCGAATGGTGGTGTGAGCTTCTGTCAAAGTAGGCATGTTGACTAGATTTGCAGGAAAAGTTATTTTCTTGCCTACAAAACCATCAAGAACAAGTGGGTTGGAGGATGATCTAACCAAGGGAAAGAGTGGGAATTGGTAGTCCTTATGATGGTTAACAAGATGGTTCAAGTGCATTACCAAAAATGCACAAGGGTTGAGAAAGGGAGACATTCAAAAAGGTGATGATGGAAATCGTTTTCCAGACAGCCAAATTTGGCAGATTTAGGGTTTTTGACTAGAGTAAGAGAGGGAAGGCTTTTCATGGATAGCAAGATACCAAAGCATCATCAAGTGGGCAAGGTTTAAGAGTAGATTGAGTAGAAGGGATCCGTGCTTTATATTGGTCTTCATTGACTTGGAAGCTTCTAGAAGGGATCACTTCAGAATTGATCTAGTTAAGGGTTTTAGATGATCGCCTAGTGGCTAGAGATCAGATCCATCTTGTATTCTTTCTTAGGATTTGGTGATCTTGAAGTATCTTGATCCTAGAGGATGATCTCCTAGAGTAGCTCATACTACTTCTAAGCAATCAAGTCAAACAGCAGATCAAGGCAACTCATCTTACAAGCAAATCAACTACTACTAGGGTGACCATCAAGCCTAGCTTGAGGTAGGGTTGATGCATTTTGAAGAGGTTGGATTTTGAGTAAGATGAGAGTCCTTGGTATCCCTACCAAGAGTAGAGTTCAAAAGTTTTATACAAGGCTTTGAGAATCTAGAGATAAGAATAGTAGAGGGTTCTGTCTTTGAAAACATAAGGAGATTTTGTTACATAGCTCTCCATAGTTTGATCAATAGAAGCTACTGAAATAGTTTTGGTTACATGAGCATCTTGGCTCATGTTTTGGAATACCAGAACAGTTGAGAATATGTAAAATGAGCCAGGATAGTTTTGTTAAATAGCTTTTGTCAACTGATGGTGAGGTAATGAGTATCATATGGTATACACTCACAAGCACAAGCACAAACAAACAACAAGCAAACACTGCACCAATGAACAAGAAAAAGTTTTTGTTCCCCCTAATTTTTGCCTTCTGGACAACTAATCAGGGTTGCTGAAATTGGGATGTTACAGTAAAACCCTAAACCCTCGACCCATAAACCCTAATCAAGCAGGTATCATGCACTTATATATCAAAATTTGAGATACTTTCATTAAATTGCGGTAACGCCATTATATTCCACGAATATAAGCATAGAGCTTGAACATTATTTAAAATTCCTGAAACCTTGAAATCTAAACACTAAACACTAAATCCTTACCAAACACATAGCATGCACTTATCGATCAAAATTGATATATTTTCATTAAACTAGCAACTCCATTCTATTCGATGAATATAAGCATAAATCTTGAGCATTATCAAAAATACCCTAAACCCTAAACAACCCTTAATAAAACCTAAACCTAAAACCCCAAACCCCCAACCCATAAACCCTAACAGATCAGGTATCATGCACTTATAGATCAAATTTGGAGATACTTTCAATGAGTTAGGTAACGCCATATATATTCTATTTGACGAATATAAGCATAAAGCTTGAGTATTATTGAAAATTCGATAAAATACCTAAACCCTATTCAGCCAATAAAACCTAAACCATAAAACCCTAAAACCCTCGACCCATATAAAAATCCTAACCAAGCAGGTATCGTGGACTTATAGATCAAAACCTGAGATTCGATATTTCATTAAATTCCGATGACGCCATTCTATTCTATGAATATAACAATAAAGTTTGAACATTATTGAAAATTCCTGAAAACCGAAACCTGTCAAACCCAAATCCTAAACCCCTAAACCCTATAACCCTAAACCCTCACCAAGCACGTAGCATGCAATTATAGATCAAAATTTTAGATAATTCTGTTAAATTGGGTAACGCCATTCTATTTGAAGAATATAAGCATAAATCCTGAGTAATATCAAAATTTCCCTAAACCCTAAACAACCCCTAAAACTTAAACCCTAAATCCTAAAGCCCTAAAACCTCAGCCATAAACACTAACCAAGCATGTGTCATGCACACATTGATCAAAATTTGAGATACTGTCATTAAATCAGCTAACACCCATTTTGTTCTACGAGTATAAGCATAAATCTTGAGCATTATTGAAAATTCGCTAAACCCTAAACACTAAACAACACATAAACTAAACCGTAAAAACCTATAACCCTAAACCCTCGAACCATAAACCCTAACCAAAGCAGGTATTGTGCACTTATACATCAAAAATTGAGATACTTTCAATAAATTGATGTAATGTCATTCTATTTAACGAATATAAGCATAAAGCAACTTGAACATTATCAAAAATTCCTAAAACCCCAAACCCTAAACCCTAAACCCCTAAAACCCTAAACCCTTACCAAGCACGTAGCATGCACTTATAGATCAAAATTTGATATACTTTTGTTTTAATTTGCTAACGCCATTTTATTCGATGAATATAAGCATAAATCTTGAGTATTATCGAAAATTCCCTAAACCCTAAACAACCCCTAAAACCTAAACCCTAAAACCCCAAACCCTCAACCCATAAACACTAACCAAGCAGGTATCACACACTATAGATCAAAATTTGAGATACTTTCATTAAATTAGGTAATGTCATTCTATTCGACGAATATAACAATAAAGCTTGGGCATTATTCTAAATTCGCTAAACTCTAAACCTTATACAATGATAAAACCTAAATTGTAAAACCCTAACCAAGCAGGTATCATGCACTTATAGATCAACATTTGTGATACTTTCATTAAAGCAGGTAACGCCATTCTATTTGACGAATATAAGTATAAATCTTTGAGAATTATTGAAAAATCACTAATCCCTAAACCCTAAACAACCCATAAAACCTAAACCATGAAACCCTAAATCATCGACCCATAAACCCTAAACCAACAGGTACCCTTAACCGTAAACCCTAAATTTGAGATACTTTCGTCAGATTATGGTAATCCATTCTATTACATGAATATAAGCATAAAGCTTGAACATTATTGAAAATCAAAAACCCTAAACCGTAAACCCTAATAACCTCCTAACCCTAGAACTCTAACTTCCTAACCCTAGAACCCTAAACCCTTACCAAGGAGGTATAATGCACTTATAGATCAAATTTTGAAATACTTCTATTAAATTGCGATAATGCCATTCTATTCCATGAATATAACCATATATATAAATCTTGAACATTATTATTGAAAATTCCCTAAACCTTAAAACCTAAACAATCATAAACCGTAAAACCTTGAACAACCCTAAACCCTAAACCACTAAACCCTAAAAGCCTAAACCCTAAAATCCTAAACCATAAACCATGAACCCTTAAACCCTCAACCCAAAATAAAACCTCGAACCCTAAACATAATTAACCCTAGGATATATATACTTTGAGTGAAAACTGGGGCCGTGGGATTTAAAGCCATGTTTTGTAGTAGCTTCATGACTAAAGCCATTGTTGTGCATTAGAAAATTGACATAACTTCCAATTTGGAAGCTTCCTTTGTAAATAATATTTTAAATGTCAATACACACCATAAAAAATATGGATAGGTTATTATAAACTATAGAAAAGATATAGCCATGACCTTGGTCATCTAGTTTGAAAGCCATGCATATTCTTACATGGTAGTCCATATATATTGTGATACAATTTTTCTCGGAAATTACAAATTTCAAGATTATATTTTTCTATGGAAACTAGCTAGTGCACATAGTGAGACACGAAGAGATAAAATAATGGATGCATTTCTTTTTATATTTTGTTTCTTTGTATTTTTTTAAAATGGTCGAAATTAGGTGTCATTACCATTCATATCAAACAGTTGAATTTTCCAAAACTCTCGGTGGTTCTCAAATATTTGACTACTTGATATCTTTGAATTATTTTAAAAAGTCAAGAGAAAGGTACATGATGCACTCGACTTTCAAAGTAGAGCTCGTTGGGAACCCCAAGAGGAAGGTATGATGAGCACGGCGGTAAGTTTTCCCTCAGTTATGAAACCAAGGTTTAATCGAACCATTAGGAGCAAGGAAACACCCCAAAGGTGTTACTAGTGAGCTAAGCGAGGCGCACTACCGGTGCTAGTAGCAGCGTGGAGACCTGCACAACACAACCACAGAACTTTGTCCCCAACTTGCGATGAGGTTGTCAATCTCACCGTGTTTTCCGGAAAACAAAGGATTAAACGTATCAAATGGAAGGGAGTAAAAGTTTGCAGAAAGTAAACACAAAGCAGTAAAAGATTGTAGATTGTATATAAAAGACAAGGACCGGGATCCATAGTTCACTAGAGGTGGCTCTCCTTAGATAGATAACATGCTGGGTAAACAAATTACAGCGGGGCAATTGACAAACACCGAGAAAGCAATACATGCATATACTAATCATCTTGACTCCTTTGAGACTTGATTGGGCATTACAACATAATACATAGACCGCCATCCAACTGCATCTATGACTAATAATCCACCTTCAGGTTATCATCCGAACCCCTCCAAGATTAAGTTGCAAGCAACATTATTGCTTATTTAACTGCGTGTAAAGTAAACAATACAATTGTTCTATGATCAAAGGATCGTTGTTTTCTCCCTAGTAGCAACAACACATCTAGTACCTTAGAGATTTCTGTCACTTCCCCAGATTACTAGAGGCATGAACCCACTATCGAGCATAAATACTAACTCTTGGAGTTGCTAGCATCTACTTGGCCAAGATAGCTACTAACAACGGAAAGCATGCAAGATCTCAAATAACAAAGACATGATAGAATCAATAATCAATCTGAAATAGCATCTCAATATCCATCGGATCCCATAAACACAACATGTATGAATTACAAATAGATGATCTTGATCATGAACGGTGCTCACAAGATCTAAACATGAAAGCACAAAGGAGGAGAAACCAGCCATCTAGCTACTACATGGATCCGTAGTCCAAGGATGAACTACTCACGCATCACACCGGAGGCTTGCATGGTGATGAAGAAGGCCTCCAGGGTGAATTCCCCTCTCCGGCAGGGTGCCGGGAAGAGCATATGATCCTTCCCGATCTAGCGATGGAGATGACAGCGGCTATAGACTCTTTCGTGGATTTTTATCGGGTACCTAGGGTTTTCGTCCCGAGGGCAACTTATAGGCGGAAGGAGAGGCCGAGGGGGTGTTGGGGTTGGCCAGACCACCCCCTGGCGCGGGCCAAGCCTGGCCGCGCGGCCAGGTGGTGTGGCCGGCCCTGCCCTCTCCGTTCAGATTCTCGCACTTGATCCTTCAGAAAAAATAGGCACTTTGGCTTTTGTCCCGTCCAATTCGAGAATATTCATTTTCTCGAGTTTCTGGAACCAAAAACAGCAGAAAAGCAGGCACTATGGCTCTTGTTAATAGGTTAGTCAAGAAATCATATGAAAAGTACTCCAAAGTTGGAACAAAACACAAGAAAGTGGATAAAACCAAGCATGGAACATAAAAAATTATAGATACATTTGCAATGTATCAACATCCCCAAGCTTAACTCCTGCTCGTCCTCGAGTAGGTATGTGATAAAAAGAAATAATTTTTGAGGTGACATGCACCATCAAAGACTTGATCAAAGTATTTGCAAAACATCAAAGCTGGGATCAAAGTACTTCAATCATAACATGAAAGACAAAGTTCTAGCAATAAGCAAAGAAACTATGATGCAACATGAAAAGGCACAAACAAAAGATTCATGAATAACATGCTTTGCAAGACGTTTGTTTGTTTCACATAAAGAAAACATAGCATAAAAGTATTCAGCTTGTCCCTCAATAGAGTAGCAAATATAAATGCATAGGACACCTTCAAAGTTCATAAGAGTGACTAGATACAATAGTTTAAAACAAGCAATAACAAGTTATGCATCAATCAACTAGTCTTGGGACAATGCACATAGAACTAAGAATGGCCACTATGCTCTCAAAGTAGGTGCATAAAGATAGAAGATGGAGACTCAATATAATGGTGGAAGAAAGACCTTTTGTAAAAGGAAGTAGGGATTCAAGTCTCATAAAGAGCTTCCAAAAATTATGGTACTTATAGCTTTCAGCTCTCATTGCCCCTATCATAAGCATCTTGAAGGTGATTAAGGTTAAAGTGACACAACTAAGACGATATGCTTGACAAGTTATAAACTAAAATCTCATGCCCCTTACTTACGAAGACCGATCCTCATGCTAGTCAACTTCAGTCACGAGTAAGCTCTTGTCATTGTAAGTATATGTGTATCATTAAGAACCGCCAACGGGGTACCCCTTGCACATGATACGGGAGCTTTCCCATAATCAAAATGACAAGGCAAGCAGACAATGAGCATCTCAGCGATCTTTTTATTTGCTATTTGCATAAGTTTTTATTGAGGATGCTTCATAGAGTGCTCATTATGGTGATGCTGCAAGTTTCCACCATGATTAGGCATGGCTTAGGCTAGCGGCCCAGGCGTTTCTCTAACACACATACAAACTCCATGATCTTACAAGTTTTACTTTTATTTCACACCGCCGGGATCCGTAAGCAAAAGAACATGATATCAACGGGGTACAAAGTACAAGTGCAATGTTGAAAGCATTCCCCATGAAACATGGTTCTGCTAACTTCAACTTATAAAGCGCAAGCATATACACAAAAAAGAAGGACCCAATGGTTCAAGTTTATTAGAGGCAATTAAGTAAAGTGTGCCATCAAGTTCGTGAGAGCTTTAATCACTAGTTTTCTCATAACAAGTGGAAGGTAAACAAAAGCATGAATGTACTTGGAATAGCATAAGCTAGTAGGTAGGTATGGTGGAATCTTTGGAATAACTTGGTTTAGGGAGTTGGATGCATGAGTGGAACTCATACTTTGTTGTGGAGGCTAGCAAAAGACTGGGAGCGACAAACTAAGAGAGCAATAATGGCCATAATCATGCAGAGCGACAAAACATCATTGATCAAAGCATAAAGTGATACTACAAGTTGAAAACTAAAGGATCATAAAGGCTATGGTGACTTCAGATAGTCATAACATGGTGTAAGCATGTGCCAAGTCAACCCAAATAAAGCATCAAAGGAGAATACCACTATACTATGCTTTAATATGCTAAAACAATGCATGATTCATCCAAGGCACATTAAGCAATCTCAATTGTTTATAACAAGTCATGCTACAGCAAAGAATACTAAGCATAAAGCCAAAACAATATCAAGCATGGCATGACAAAGCATAGACCACAGTCAAAAACGAGCTCTTTTTACCACATAAGCATGAGCTTTCCTACTCTTTTCCAAACCAAACCAAACTAAACTATTTGCAAACCAATGTATGAAAGAGGGGGTACAACCAACTTATTCAGAAAACTAAGAAAACCAAGAAAACTAAAAATCAAAATGAAAACAAAAAAGAAGAAGCTCCAAGAAAAAACATAATTGTGCATGAAACAATAAAAATGAAGCGTTTGGAAGAAACCTGGAATTTTTATTGATGAAGAAGGGGATGCCTTGGGCATCCCCAAGCTTTGACGCTTGCACTTCTTGGATATTTATTGGGGTGACACATGTGGCATCCCCAAGCTTGAGCTTTAGTCCATCCTTCATCTCATTACTCATTCCTTCCATACACCTGAAATTTTTCCTTCATACAAAACTTCACACAATCTCATTAGCAACATTACTGCACTTAAGATAAATAAGTCTCAAGGTTCAGTTCTAACACCAAATAAACTTCCATTAGAACACTAGCTACTGTAGCACTTCCCTCAAAAAGCTCAATTCCCCAAAGGAACTCAAGAAGGAACTAACAAGAAGCAAATGCAGAAAATGGCAGAAATCTGTCAAAACAGACCAGCAGGTAAAGACGAATTTATTCGAAGACCTTCTGTTGCTCAAATAAAAAAGTGTTGAACTAAGGCAAGTTAGATAACAACCTGGGGCATAAGCACAAAAAATTACAGCTCAATAAAAAATACAGAGCTCTCTCAGGAATTTTTATGGTAAAGCACAAAAATCTGTTTCGGGACAGTGACTTTCCCAATCATTACTTCACTCTCATTAGAGGTTACTCTTGACACAAAAAGCAGGATGAGGAGAGGTTATTACTGAAGTAATAACTTCCAAGACTCATCTAAAACTCTTGGGTTATCTCCCAACAAGTACTTTTCTTTAATGCCTTTAAGTTAGGCATAAGAAGCAAAGAAAGAATCAAGTGTTCTCAAATGAAGAAGCATTAAAACCAACTTTCTTGCCCTTACCTCTCTTATTTTTATTCTTAACCTTTGGAAAAATGTGATTGTTTGGTGGAGAAGAAAGGTGCATGGTCCCCTTTCCCACATCTATTATTGCTCCAAGGAGTTCTAATAGGGACCTTCCAAGTGTCATTTGTCCTTTTCCTGCACATTCAATAACAAGATAATCAATAGAAATCGTTTTCCCAAGGATCTTTGTAAACACTCCTTCAGCTATTCCAAGAGGCAATATGGTAGTATTATTAGCAAGAGATATTTCTTTTCCTCCCTCAATGAGCCCCCAAGTATTCAGAGATTTATAAATATCTTTGGCCATAAGACAAAATTCAGACATGATATCGCAGCGGGCTTGAAAAGTTTCAGTGTTTATCTCAATCTTTACTTAGGGAACCACTTTGAGGGTTCAGAGTTTATTGGGACATAATCGTGATGCTCCCTAAGCATATTATAGCACCCTTCTAATCTAGTAGTGCTAGACTCAAGAGTGTCCAACCTAGCAAATATTTTTGCGAAGGAAATATCAGTTTGGCTAGGCATGTTGTAAGTGAGGATAAATTTCTTTATAGCATTAATAGCATCATCCTCATTACATTGGAGGAAATCTCCTCCCACAATAGCATCTAAATGATATCTATAGCAAAGAGCAATCCCAAGGTAAAACCTGCTAAGGAACAAGCCTTGAGTCATTTTAGGCTCAGTTTTTTCATGTAGATCAGAGATTCTAGACCAAGCTTCCTTAAAACTTTCCTCAATTCCTTGTTTAAAAGTGAAAATCATTTCCTCGGGTGACATAGTGATTGGAGCAAGGCTAGACATAGTGGCACTCAAGATAGGAACTAATTTTTTTGTGTTTTTCCAATAAGAAAGCAAACAAGTAAAACTAATTTTTTTGTGTTTTTTTGAAGAACAAAACAAGCAAACAAAGCAAAAAGAAAGTTAAGCAAAACAAAAACAACAAAGTAAAGAGATTGGTTATGAGGGACTCCCCTTGTGAAGATGTCCTTGACTCCCCGGCAACGGCGCCAGAAAAGATCTTGATGCACTCGACTTTCAACGTAGAGCTCGTTGGGTACCCCAAGAGGAAGGTATGATGAGCACAGCAGTAAGTTTTCCCTCAGTTATGAAACCAAGGTTTAATCGAACCAGTAGGAGCAAGGAAACACCCCAAAGGTGTTACTAGCTGAGCTTTGGTAGGGCGCACTACCGGTGCTAGTAGCAACGTGGAGACCTGCACAACACAACCCCAGAACTTTGTCCCCAACTTGCGATGAGGTTGTCAATCTCACCGTGTTTTGCAGAAAACAAAGGATTAAATGTATCGAATGGAAGGAAGTAAAAGTTTGCAGAAAGTAAACACAAAGCAGTAAAAGATTGTAGATTGTATATAAAAGATAAGGACCGGGATCCATAGTTCACTAGAGGTGGCTCTCCTTAGATAGATAACATGCTGGGTAAACAAATTACAGCGGGGCAATTGACAAAAACCGAGAAAGCAATACATGCATATACTAATCATCTTGACTCCTTTGAGACTTGATTGGGCATTACAACATAATACATAGACCGCCATCCAACTGCATCTATGACTAATAATCCACCTTCAGGTTATCATCCGAACCCCCTCCAGTATTAAGTTGCAAGCAACAGATTATTGCTTTACGAACTGCGTGTAAAGTAAACAATACAATTATTCTATGAACAAAGGATCGTTGTTTTCTCCCTAGTAGCAACAGCACATCTAGTACCTTAGAGATTTCTGTCACTTCCCTAGATTACTAGAGGCATGAACCCACTATCGAGCATAAATACTAACTCTTGGAGTTGCTAGCATCACTTGGCCAAGATAGCTACTAACAACGGAAAGCATGCAAGATCTCAAATAACAAAGACATGATAGAATCAATAATCAATCTGAAATAGCATCTCAATATCCATCGGATCCCTACAAACACAACATGTATGAATTACAAATAGATGATCTTGATCATGAACGGAGCTCACAAGATCTAAACATGAAAGCACAAAGGAGGAGAAACCAGCCATCTAGCTACAACATGGATCCTTAGTCCAAGGATGAACTACTCACGCATCACACCGGAGGCTTGCATGGTGATGAAGAAGGCCTCCAGGGTGAATTCCCCTCTCTGGCAGGGTGCCGGGAAGAGCTTCAGATCCCTCCCGATCTAGGGATGGAGATGACAGCGGCTATAGACTCTTTCGTGGATTTTTGATTGGGTACCTAGGGTTTTCATCCCGAGGGCAACTTATAGGCGGAAGGAGAGGCCGAGGGGGTGCTGGGGTCGGCCAGACCACCCCCTGGTGCGGGCCAAGCCTGGCCGCGCGGCCAGGTGGTGTGGCCGGCCCCTGGCCCCTCTCCATCTCGTATTCTGGCACTTGATCCCTTCCAGAAAAATAGGAACTTTGGCTTTTGTCCCGTCAAATTCCGAGAATATTCATTTTCTGACTTTCCTGGAACCAAAAAAGCAGAAACAGGCGGTAACTTTGTGGCTCTTGTTAATAGGTTAGTCCAAGAATTCATATGAAAAGTACTCCAAAGTTGGAATAAAACACAAGAAAGTGGATAAAACCAAGCATGGAACATCAAAAATTATAGATACATTTGCAATGTATCAGTATATCACACACTTTCTAGTTCGAAATTAGACATATTTACTTCAGATTGTCAAAAAGTCATTTTATTTCATAGATTTAGCTAGAAAGTTTGGAAATTCATGAAAGTTGGGCATTGTCCATCAAATCTAGAATCTTCTTTTGAAATGCCAAGATGCGGATATCTACCAGATATGGACACGCTATTATAAACTATAACAGAGATATGGCCATGACCTTGGTCATCTTGTATGAAAGCCTTCAAAATATATTTTTTATCAATTTTGGCAGATGTGTGGAAACTCATTTATATGTTGGTAAGCATACTATCGCTGGCGTGTGGGTCTAGACGGGGCCAACACGTGAGAGCGGCCGCGTCGGAGTAGTGTACGTCGGAAGCTTCAACCTCAAAATTTCCGCATGGTGCCGAAACATCTCACGCACATCTATTCAAATATCCTGCGCATCTATTCAAATATCCCGCCCCGCTTTTTGCAAATGCAAAATTCCTCTTCTATCCTTGCTCCGGAAACAAGGATCGTGGGAGTACTGCAATAATAGAAGGGTATAGGTGGTAAATGTGCGACATCCCACCTATATTCCCCCCATCGTCTCTTCCCCGCCCACACCCCTCCAACCTCGACCTTCCTCTAGCTGCTTCACCGCTGGCCCTCTCTTCCACACCGGACCTCTTCCACTACAGTCGCTCTTTACCGAAACTATTTCACTGACTCCCTCGCAGCACCGGATTTGCTTCGCCAATGTCGTCGTCTACCCTACGGGGGGCGCTTCATTGAATCATTCGTTGCTAACCCCAAAATGTCGAGCCGCCGCCCCCGCCACCCACTTGCCCTTCCCACCCGTCCTCGCCGCACAGCGGTAATTTCTCTTGCCCGTTTGCTATATTTTTGTTACTCGTAAGTTATGAAATCTTTAGAATGTTGCTCAATATCCTGGATGCTATTGCAATTTTGTTTTCACCCTTCATCTTGTAGGTCATATCCACCTCATTAGCTTCTTGCTTTTATTCCCTTACTTTATTCTCACGCTATCGGTTTAATCCTCCAACACAAACTCATAGATTCTATTCTTTCCGAGCGCTCGCACGGGTCATGCAAACAGCTCATAGAGGATCCAACACTGACAATCTGATGCCTAGCAAGGCTGAATCATGAGGTTTCCTTGTGTTACTTAGGCCAGTTTCTTGTCATGTTAATTAGTTGTCATTCTACCTAAGAACTTGCCATGATATTTGCATTTATGTTCAATTGTGAATATATGCGCGAATGCTTAATTTGGAAAATTTCCATCTAGTTTGGATGATATATCTGGTCATTTTTAATGCTATATGTTGGTGTTTTCACCTGCTTTCATCCTTCCAAACCAGCTATCTAGTTTGAAACATACATCTGGTAATTTTTAATGCTATGTTTTTCGTGTTTTTCAAGAGTTTTCATCCTTCCAAACCAACCAACTTGGTTTCAAATGTCATGCAGAGAAACAACAATGGAGTAAAAGGACCAGAGTTCTAACTGCTCAGCTTAGATTCTTCTGGCAGATTGACCAGGAGTCACACCCGCTCGAGTAGGAGCTACTGTCAGCCTGAACGTACTACCGTAAGTTCATACTTACTTTAAATGATCTCTACATTATATAATACTACTTGTTTCCCTTGTTGTTTGTTTTAACCTATTTCACCATATTTTAGCAGACTGCAGTTAAAACCCAGCAGGAGTCCTTGGAAGGCAGGACTGAAAGTCGTGATCCCTCGTCCCATTCATCCTCCCATTGCATTGCCAAAGAAAACTTACTTAATAGTCCACCTAGAACAACTCCTACATGTGATAATTATATAAATGATGTATTGCATGCAGAACGAAAGGGTGTAGCTGCTCTTAGATCTATAGCTGAAATGTTGAAAAAGAGGACAGATGATACAGTGAAGCGAATCACCATGTACCGATCTCTTATTGATGGTACTGACACGTTGTAATCTGTCGGAATTACGATCTTGCTGTATAACCTGTTGTAACA
The DNA here is from genome assembly GCA_023614405.1 of Avena insularis. Classification (NCBI taxonomy): domain Eukaryota; kingdom Viridiplantae; phylum Streptophyta; class Magnoliopsida; order Poales; family Poaceae; genus Avena; species Avena insularis. The sequence continues at coordinate 208,784,193 of CM042694.1, forward strand.
AACTTTTATTGTTGTGTAATCAGTAGTTTTAATTTTTGTGTGTTTATTAATTGATGTCTTGATATTCACCTGTTCTGCGAAAAGTAGGCGCTAGCAAAAAAAAGTCCAAAACAGTAACAAGTCGGAGCAGTAGCATGCCGAACATTGAAACAACATGCGCATGGACGGCCCAAAGCGACCAGAACAGTAAAAGGCCAAAGCAGAAAAAGGCTAGAGCAGTAAAAGGCTAGAACAGTAAAAGCACAGAACAATAAAAGGCCAGAACAGTAAAAGGCCGTAGCAGCAAAAGGCCAGAACAGTAAAAGGCCAGAACCATAAAAGGCGTAAGCGATAAGCCGTAACGGTAAAAAGGCCGAGCGGTGAAAAGGTCGGAACCGTAAAAGGTATCAACAGCAAAAGGCCAATACGGTGGCAGGTCAGTATAGTAACAGGCCAAACAGTGCCGGCCTTAACAGGCAAAATCCCAAACACTAATGGGCCTAAACAGTAACAGGTCGAAATTCCTAAAAGGCTGAAATAGTAACAAGACTGAACAGTAAAAGGCTAAATTGGTAACAGGCATGAACAGTGCAGGGTCAGATTTGTGCAGGCCTCAAGTGACAGCACAGTGCTGGACCAACATGGGCCTTTTGTAGGCCGAAACAGAATCGGGCATGAAAGTTCGCGGGCCACATCTCTGGGCCCATTTCAAACAGTGCAGGACAAAACAGTAACGGACCATCTTCTTGTTGGGCTCCCCAGATGGACCGGCCCAGTTAGTATTTAGCAGGCCTTGGCTGGGCCTGGCTTCTGCCACGGTTTCTATGACCGTTATCGACGGTAACCGGCTGCTAACGGCGGCGGCCACGTGGCAGTTTGCATGACGTCAGTCGTCAGCGTGGCTGGCGAACAGATCTACAATGGAACATGTTTTCGTGGCTGAAGGCTGCGATCCGCCACGAGTGGAAAAAAACCGTGGTTAATTCATTTGTGATGGGGCTTTTACCACGAAGGCCATCCGTCGCGCAAGACTCTTTGGCCACGAAAAATGGGCCTTCAACCACGAAAATCGTCCGTTGTAGAAGCCAACTTTTCTTGTAGTGAAAGCTAGTCTAATATTTTTGGGTTTTTTTTTATCAAATGCAAAACTAAAAGTAAACATGCATTGGAACAAAACAAATAAAAAGAATAAAAAAATATGAATGCAAAAAGGTGGGAGGATTTTAACCTCCCCAAGCTTAGGCTTTTGGCCTATCTAGAATCAAATGTCGCCACCATCGGGCGGCGGTTGCTGGTATGGGAAGTTCGGGTAGCAGTTTGGAAAGTCGGTCATGAAAGATGTGAATGAGGTTGACTATACTGGCATTCGCATCATACAATGTGTTTTTTATGTTGTCAATGCGATGCACCACCTGGTCAAATTCTCCCCTCGGGACATAGTTAATTCTTGGTTGTGGTTGAGGCATACCTTGTTATTGATGCTCGGGTAAAGATTGTTGGTGATGGTGTTGTTGACTGTAGTCATCCCAACCTACACCATGCCAATCTTCTTCAACTTCATCTTGTTGTTGTTGGCCAGCTGCTGCATTTTCCCAGTTGGGGTGACCTCCTTGCGGCACAGTCCTTTTTGAGAGGATTAGTGCCTGCTAGAACTCCTCCTTAGTGAGGACCCAACTATGTTTATCGGGCAAACCAAAATCTTGGACAAAAGGAAGCAAAACTTGGTGGATATCACCGTTAGGTTCAAAATAAAGATGGTAAGCACGAAGGGAGCGTTCGGGTCTATAGACCCCCATGAACTGGGTGCTAGCTATATGAATGTCATCTAGGATCTTACTGCCAGCCATAGCTCTTTCCTATGGCAGAACAAATTCGTTTGTGTAGGCGATCTGTGTGATCAACCCTCCACAAAAAATGTCCCCCATGGAAGCCGACCTTTGGCGGCGAAAGTGCTGGATGAGCAAAGCACCTAAGTTTACCTTGTGCTCCATCTCTGGATGCAAGGCCATATGAATTACACTTATTTCAGGGCCTACCATTGCCCCGACATCACCTTTACTAAAATTAGAATTAACAGGGAAGGTATGAAAATAACGGATAGTAAGATTCTGGATGGTGGCGCTCTTTTTGCACAAATAATCAGTGTTCCTATGGACAGAAATTTGCTTCCAAGAATGCATTGCCTCCAAGTGCATATTCTCTTCTTTTCCTTGTCTTTCAAGAACTCTAATTGTTCAATTTAGGTGGTGAGGTGATGCCAAAGATCAAAAGTATCGAGTATTTTCAGCGCATATCTTGATGACAAATTTTTTCTTCCTTTCTCAAGGATCAACGAATATTTCTTTTGTAAACCTTACACAACCTTTTGAGAATACCAATAATTTTTCCCATATAGCAACACGTATGCCACTCATGCCATCAACTCATGGCCGAAATCCGAGGTTATACCATAGATCGTTCAAAGGCTAGCGCAGTTGTTGGCATCCCAAAGGTGTGTATTTGAAACATGGAACTTTTATTTCTTTCTTCTCTTTTTTTTACAGCAAGTCAACACAGGTTTTGGCATTTCCCTCTCTCACCATAAAAAGTTTGTTCTATCAAACAATTATTTTTCATAAGGTATCATCAAGTCAATGATCAGTATGTGGGGTTGATTGCTACTAAGATTAAGCCCTTAAGACAAAAATATGGCACCAAAGTTGTCGATGGACACTTTATCTTATTCTTAAAAGTTTCCAATTTAATCCAAGGGGTAGTTTTCAAACTGATATTAATTGTCGAAAGTCTTAACCAAAGTAGTGACAAAAACCTTTGAGCTCAAGTCCTAAAATATAACTAATTAAGCGTAGAGTCAAACTCAAGTGCAACCAAACAGACATAAAATGTTCATGAATGAGTTTACAGGAAGAAGGTAACTAGGAACATGGTACCTCCTCTTTTTTTATCATCTCGTACTTGAGCCAACTCTTTGCGTTCGTCTCCAAAGCTCAATCACTAGAAGTAAGTAACCTGCAGAAAAATCAACAAAAGCTGAGAGAAATTTGCACAAATAACTTTAAAAGCTAGTCTAATATTTTTGGGTTTTCTTTTTTATCAAATGCAAAACTAAAAGTAAACATGCATTAGAACAAAACAAATAAAAAGAAGTAAGAAAAATATGAATGCAAAAAGGTGGGAGGATTTTAACCTCCCCAAGCTTAGTCTTTTGGCCTATCTGGAATCAAATGTCGCCACCATCGGGTGGCAGCTGCTGGTATGGGAAGTTCGGGTAGCGGTTTGAAAAGTCGGTCATAAAATATGTGAAGTCTTGGGTGAGGTTGACTATGTTGACATTCGCATCATACAACGTGTTTTCTATGTTGTCAATGCGATGCACCACCTGGTCAAATTCTCCTCTCGGGACATAGTTAAATCTCGGCTGTGGTTGAGGCATAACTTGCTGTCGATGTTGGGGTAAAGGTTGTTGGTGATGGTGTTGTTGACCGTAGTCATCCCAACCCGCACCATGCCAATCTTCTTCACCTTGATCTTGTTGTTGTTGGCTAGCTGCTGCATTTTCCCAGTTACGGTGACCTCCTTGCGACACAGTCCTTCCTGAGAGGATCAGTGCCTGCTGGAACTCCTCCTCAGTGAGGACCCAACTCTGTTTACGTGGCAAACCAAAATCTTGGACAAAAGGAAGCAAAACTTGGTGGAATCACCGTTAGGTTCAAATAAAGCTGGTAAGCACAAATGGAGCATTCGGGTCTATAGACCCCATGAACTTGGTGCTAGCCATATGAATGTCATCCAGGCTCTTACTGTCAGCCATAGCTCTTTCCTGCGGCAAAACAAATTTATTTGCATAGGCGATCTGTGTGATCAACCCTCCATAACAAATGTCCCCTGCAGAAGCCGACCTTTGGCGGCGAAAGTGTTGGATGAGAAAATCACCTAAGTATACCTTATGCTCCATCTCTGGATGCAAGGTCATATGAATTACACTTATTTCGGGTCCTGCCATTGCCCCGACATCACCTTTCCCAAAAATAGAATTAACAAGGAAGGTATTAAAATAACGGATAGTAGGATTCTGGATGGTGGTGCTATTTTTGCGCAAATAATCAGTGTTCCTATGGACAGAAATTTGCTCCCAAGAATGCATTGCCTCCATGTGCACATTGTCATCAATATCGAGTTCCCCCTCATGGAAAATCCAAAACTATCACCAAATTCATAGAAGGAAAGGTTGTAGAGCTGCCCATTGAGTACAAAACCTATAGTGCAATTACGCCCTTGGGCTTCAAGGTCATCATGGAATGATGACAGGAACTCGTATGTGGCAAGATTGTAGGTGTCGATGGAGAGGTAGGATAAGTTGACCATGCCAGCATGCACAGTCATCCGCTCGAAGTCCTCCAAAAGACCTTGGTGGGAGAGAAACTCATGGTTTACCCACTTGGTGGGCAAAAACTTGCGGTTGCTCACCCTCTCATAGTCTCGGCCCATGGTGGCCCTCAAGTTGTCCACCTCCGAGCGCCTCTTCTTCGAACCCGGCGGCTTGGCGGAGCTCGAGGGTCTCGCCATACCTGAGCCCTTGCCCAAGAGGAAAATCCTTCCAATGTTATGCATTGTTCTACAATTTTTTTAAACAAAAACATAGGCATCAAGTTTCTATCACATGAACAAACGATTACAGGTAGAAGTTACAAATCCTAACGTGAGAAATCAATAGTAATCTCAAAATATGATGAACTCATCTAAATAACCAATGTGATGAATTCAACCATGTATTTCAGAAAGTAGAGCATGGATCAGATGAGAAACTTACCGATGTGAAGATTCCCCAACTAAAAACACGAAATCAATGAAGAATCGAAGGTTCTATGAGGTTAGGGTTTCAGGTGGAGAAATAAAGAAGAAGGAAGAAAGAAGAGGAAGAAGAAGGAGGTTGGCTGGGAGCCATCCACCGTTGGTCTTTACCTAGCAACACAGTCGGTACGGGCGGGCGGTACGGGCGCAGCCCACCCATGCTGGTGGTCGTCACCGTTGAATCAAAGTTAGGGTTCAAGAGCAAACCTGGTCGGTCTGGTATGAGCATGCGGCACGAGCGTGTCCCGGCCGTACCACCTCTCTTTATCGGTGTTGTGAACTTCGATCGACTTCATCGAGGTTTGGTACGGGCACGCCGTGCAGGCGTGTCCGGCCGTACCACCTCTCGTTATCGGTGCTGAGACCATTGTCGAAATTGTCGAAATACAGTACGGGCGCACGGTATGGGCGTACCCCACTCGTGCCACTGCTCATTATCCGATCTGAACCTTTTTCTTCTCTTCATTTTCCCTTGCTTCTCAACTTCTCAAAGGTAAATTCTATGAACAACTCAAGACTTGAAATAAATTTATTAGAACATACAAATAGTAAAATAAAAACTTAAACTTAATTTACTGAGAATGGGTTAACTCCCATTAAGTATTTTATTCTGGAGTTTTGATCAACCAAACTCCATATCATTGGCGTTTACCTCAAGCTACTGTTTATCTTCGGTTCTTACTGCTTGGACACGCTTAGGCGTTGGAACATATTTTTCATTGTGTTCCTGTTTCTTTGGGAAGTACCGAACAATCTGATCATCATATATATTGAAGACAATCTTACCGCTAGAGCAATCTACGTTAGCTCTAGTTGTGCTAAGAAAAGGTCTTCCAAGGATGATAGAAAGTTTGTCATCCTCAGGAACATCAAGAATAATAAAATCAATGGGAATAACAGGTTGATCTATTCTAAGTAGAACATCTTCGAACATGTTGTTGTTGGTGGTGGTGGTGCACCGATGGCTAATGTGCCAGGCGCAGATGTGTATCCTCGGTTTTCCACTTCGGTTGCTTTTGCATTACATAGCTCCTACATCTTCAAGAATGTTCGACAGTCTTTCATGAGATGGTTAGATGATCGTCTGCCTGCTGAGTCGACGTAAAAGTGCATATTACAGGGTCCTTCCAGCATTTGCATTGCGGACATGGGTGGGTCTCGAGCTCTTGGTTGGTACTGCCGTGTTGAATGGCTTCCTCCGATGTCGTCCCTATTATGGCGGTATCCGCCATTGTAGTCGTTGCTTCTGTCGTTACCTTCACCCAAGAAACTAGTTGCGACGTAACTTGGTCCCTGTTTCCATCGTTGTTCCTTCTTTTTCTATCGTTGTCGTGTTTATCCCTGTCTTCCTCGGGTGATCGCGTACACTTATTATGCAGCGCGTCTTCTCCATCAGCCTAGTGATTTGCTATTTCCATTAATTGTGAGATTGTTTTGGGTTTAACCCGTCCTAGTTCTTCCATGAATTCTCGGCGACGGATTCCATCGTTGAAGGCATCGATGGCCCTTTCGTCGGATATGGACTCGGCTGAGTTTTTTATGACATTCCATCGTTGGATGAATGCTCTTATTGATTACCCAGATTTTTGTTTGCATGTCTGTAACTGCTCCAAGGATGCAGGTTATTTAAACATGGATTGGAAGTGCCGGATGAACTTATCTTCCAGGTCGTTCCAACTACTGATGGAATCTTCAAGTAACTGTCTGAGCCATGATCTTGTGGTGCCGATGAGGTGTAGATGTAAGCTTTGCATTGCGGTAGCTATGGAGCCGCCTTGTAACTTGACAGTGGGCAAATAATCTGCTAACCATGATTCGGGTTCCTGGAGTCCATCGTACTTTTAGCGGTCGTGCGGAAGTTTGAAGTCTTTGGGTACCGAGGTTTTGCGAATCTGCTGAGTGAAACAGCTGGCCCCGCATAGCTCGTAATCACCTTTGTTGTATCCATCATGGTATCACTGGCTGTTGTTTTCATCTCTTGATCCATCGTTCCTATGTTGCGTGTTGTCGTTTCTTGTGTTGCTTTGTGGCTCGGGTCCTACGAGGTGTGCCTGGTGTGGCGATCGAGATCGTCGGGTGTGTCCCACTTGCCGAGGGCTGCTGCGATAGCGTGGGGATCTATCGAGATGTCGCGTGGTTCCTTGCTCTGCTTCCGCGAGAGAGGCTCCCACCATGCCAAGGTTCATCGGGGCGGAGCGGTGGAGGGTTGCACGGGGATCGTTGGGTGCAGGCTGATTTGTGATCAGATATGTTTGTGTGGCCACAATGCCTGCCTGGGCCATTTTTGCTTTGATGTTTCCTACTTGGTCGATCGACATGAACGATAGATCAAGATCCCAGATGAGCCTGCTTCTTTTTGCTTCGGGGATATTATGCAGTCGAGATGTTCCCCTTCTTGGCGGTGCTCCTCCTGTTATGCTCCCTGATCCTCGGGTATAGCTTAACTGTGCCCATCGTAAGCTAGATTCGTCGTCTAATCTCTTTATTTTGTCTAGTTGCCTCTGCATCCTGAGTAGGTATCTCTTCTTGTGATGAAGCAGATATTGGTATGCTAGTAGATCCTCATGTGAAGCGTCCGTTGTCATTGGAACTGCTCCCAAAATTGCTTCCCTTGCTTTTTGCCATGCCGTTGCTGGTAGCCGAAGAGTTTGCCTCTCTCCTACATGCGGTTCTCTGCCTCTTCCTTGGACTATGAGGTTATCCGCTGTTTCTCCTCCATTTCTGTGGTCCCCTTCATTGTTGTGATTTCATGCATTGTCATCCAATAAAATATCATTGGGTTCAAGGATAGGGTTACCGTTAGAGTCGCGTGGTGTTGAGGTATTTCCGTTGACCATGCACACTTGGTGGCGTGTTATGCGCAGGCTGATGACGTTGTCTTCTGCCCCGAAGGATGCGCTGGTAATATTATGAGATTGTAGTTCTAGGTAGATCTTCGCCATCCTTATTCCGAAGTCGACATTTTCGCTGCTTTCTCTAGGTTCTGAAATTGCCGGGTTTGCTTCGCATGGTGGGGTTGGCTGAGAACCTGATCCGAAGGAGAGGTTGTCGTAAAGACCATCAAGGTCCCCTAGAGCTGTCTCGATTTGCTCGATTTCTTTGCCTGCTTTGATCTATGTTGTGGCATCCATGGAGGATCCGATGGATGATGCTGGTACCGTCGTAGGCTTAGGTTTTTCCACCGATGGTTCTGATGTGATCAGGGTCAAAGGGTGGGGTTCTTCTACTTGGAAGTGGAAGCTTCCGATGATTAGATCGGATCCGTCATTGAAATCAGCGGGTACCAATACAGGGGTGGGCGGGTGTGGATCTGCTTTTGTCGGGTTGATACTTGGTGGAGAGCGGTCCGCCGAATCCATGGTACCAGCGTTCAGGTTTCCCACAGACGACGCCAATTGACGAGGAGTAACCTCGGCAATGTCCATGGTGAAGGACTTAGGGTTTCATGGAAAAGAGAATGTTGGGGATTTCGTCGGATGTTAGGAAAACAATGAAGTCAAAGTCGCCTGAATATTTGGAAATTGCACTATTACAAGTTGCCTGGGAGTTTTTTGGTACCCTCGCTTGGGCTTCTCCCGTCCTATAAATAATAGGTCGGGTCTCAAAGATGTATGCGGATAGGTTTTACATACACATAATTACAACACCAACACAATGTCGCTTCATAGTTTCTTTCCTAATACAATCAAAGTCTTTGTCGGTTGCTTCCTTGGGCTATCATCTGAGATCTTCATGGGCCGGAAGCCTTTTACATAGTATAGGGTAACAAATCATAAGCATTCGAGTAATCATACCTATGTCACATACCGACAGGTTGTTTACTTGTTTTATCTGCCATTTATAAGGTGATTGAAGTAGGAGAGTATTCTCCAAGATTCAATTTTTTAAATAGGGAATAAGGCATAACACTAACACCCGCTCCTAAATCACAAAGAGCATTAAATATATTAGTTTCTCCAATTGCACAGGAGATGGTTGGTAAACCTGGGTCTCCAAGCTTAGAAGGAAGCTTATCGCCAAAGCTTGTCATAACTGCTACAGTCTTAGTTACCTTATTCTTTCTATTAAGAATATCTTGCATAAACTTTTTATAAGTAGGAACTTGAATAGCATCAGTTAAAGGAAGTTCTAAACGTAACCTTCCTAGAGCCTCAGCAAAAGAGTCATAAATAGCTATATCCGGTTCATACTGAACTCAATTAGGATAAGAAATTTTCTTTTTGGTAGGTATTACCTTCTCCTTTACCTTTGCTACTGGTTCAACATTTTTTTTGGTTTTCCTTGTAGCTGATTTTTTCTTATCGGCGTGTTCTTCACGCGGGATGATAACTTGCTCTTCTTGTTCCTTTCTGAGATCGGCTTCTTCTCTTGAATCAATTGTCTCAGAGTCTGAATCAAATAGTCTAAGTTTGTCTCCTTCTTCTCCAGTTTTGGAAGCTTCATTCTCCCTTTTTTGGGCCTCATAATCAATGTCATCTAGGGGATCAACTAAATCCTCTTCTTCTTGACTCATCTCCTGAGTCTCTCTTGCCTTTTGAGCTTGTTCTTCCTGATACCAAGGCGGTCCTTGCGGTTCCTGAGTTTTTGTACCACGTCTAGTAACAATGTTAGTAGAAACAATATTGAAATTTCCTTGGTTCAAAATCAAAGTTTGGGTTTCAATTATTTGCTCACATTGAGTTTTAACCATACTTAGATATTTATCTACATGTTTTGTAGCTTGACCCAAGTCATCAAAAACTTTAGTTAGATCTCTTATATTCTTTTCTTGTGTCATGAGATGTTTATAATTTTTCTCACGAAATTGATTTTGTTTATATTCTTTTCCACAACTGGATTGTATTGTTCGTCATTAAAGGATCTTACCTCGAAAAGCTTTACACATTCTGGCAGTGTCAAGTTGCATATAACTCCTCCTGCAGATAAATCAATCATTTCTTCTGTCTCGTCATTAAGCCCATTGTAAAAATATTGAATAACTAAGTTCTCGTAGAAATCGTGATTGGGACTTTCATAATCATTGCATAAAATCTATTCCATGCTTGATAAAAAAATTCTCCAAGTGTTTGAATAAAGTTTGTTATACTTCATTTGATTTGCATGATTTTAGTGAATGAACAATATTTATCCATAAATTCCCGGATGCAATCTTCCCAGCTTTTTATAGTATGATTAGGTAATGATTGTAACCAAGCAAAAGCATTATCTTTCAGGGACTAGCAAAAGAGTTTAAGGAGTACAAACTCTATTGGTAAACTTGCTGGTTTAAGAGTAGCGCAAAGGTCATGGACCCTTGTCAAGTGGTCACTAGGATCTTCCTCTTGTTTCCCTACAAAATCAATTTCTTTCATCATATAAATTAGCTCATGATATATTTAAAATTCATGGCCTTCAAGTTTAGGGCAAAGAATATGCATTTTCCTTAAGTGCCTAGATGGATTCACATATTCCCCCAAAGGTAGCTCAGGTTCGGCCCCTCGGGTGATGGTCAAATCTGCCATCAGTAGAATCAAACCGTCCACGTCTATAGTATGTGAGTTAGTAAATCTTTCAAAAAAAATATAGGCGTCTCTCGATAGGAACATGATCAATATACGGAGGTAAATAAGTTTTTCCTGATCGAGTGGTACCTCTATCTTCAACGGAGATCATGAATGGTGTCAACAAATGCTCTTGTCAAGAAACAACACTTAGCACTTAGCTCTCTGGCAACGGCGCCAGAAAATATCTTGATGGCCTGCAAGTGCATAGGTTCATCAGAGAATGTTTTCGTGGAAGTATTAACTCCAGTTTTTTACATCGATCCCAATAAGGAGCCTAGGTAAGTGTTTTATCCGATGTTTCTATCGCACTCAAGGTGTCGCAGGTCTTGAGTGAATTGACTGCAAAAGCTGACGGTGGAAGTGGTGAGTGAAAGATAGAGGACACTTGGTTAGGAAATAAATAAATTGCATAAGTAAATATGCGAAAAGTGTGTAAAGGTCCTGCAGATGAGAAGTTAGGCGCGGAGAGAAACAATTCGTGATGATAGTGAAAGTACCAAATAGATAAAGTGGAATAAGTGATAGTGATATTTCTTATTTATAAGTGAGTAGGCAAGCAACCCATATACCGACTAGGAGTACTCATGGCCAATTCTCCCTAGTCCCAATGATCCATCTGCCTGTTACCACGGCCATGGTCAGCACATTAATTAAGGTCTTGCGACCGGATCAAGGCTTTAATCTTGATGGTTCCTTGTTGTCCTCGAGTAGTGCTAGCTCTTCTTTGATATCGGCCCTGTCACTCGGGGATTGTCGAATTACTAGCATACAAGTTCATACCTATGAGATCTTTGGATCATGTTACCTGGGCCCTTAAATTAGATAACAAGCATTAGGTAAACATAGATAATCATTCTCACTATTAAATAAACACTACAACGATCACAAATGGATGGATTTAAAGTAGGCATAATACATCTCACCAATCCCCTACATCTCCCACGCCTATGGGGATTTACTCGCACATGAGAGGAAGATAAATCAAAGGCATAATTGTGTTGCAAGTAGGAATCATCTCAAAGTTATTGTAGCAAACCACAATAGCGATTAAAGATCAAATCAAATACAAACCAAAGGTAGATCAAAGTATCAAACCCTAATCTTACATGTGCCAATCTCTCTCTCTCCAACTAATGATGGGAATGATGGTGGAGTGTCTGGATTGGGAGTTGAAGATCGTCGGGGAATGAGGTGAAGTTCTTCTCCTCTTCCAGATCTGATCTAACCCCCTCTAGATGGCTTGCGACGGTTGTGTTTTTTGTTCTGTTGTTCTTCTCGTCGTCTCCCCTTCATGAAAGTTGCTTGTATTGATATAAGGGAGTCGTCAGCGTGTAGTGCGGGCGGACGGTACGGGCGTGTCCCGACCATACCGCTGGTCGTTAAGTGCTCTGAATGCCTCCAATGAAAGGGGCTCCAATTGGGATTTACTTCTTTGGGTGCAATTAGCCCATAAATGCTATTAGATCTTCAATAAATGTTCATTACCTGAAAACCATCACAAGAAACCAAGGATTTGCTAACTGCAAATTAACATTAGTAGAAAGGGGTAATCTTCAGTGAAATCTGATAATGAACAAGAGGAAAACCAATAGCAAAAAGCAATGAAATTTGGAGCTATCAAGGCCCATGCCTTGTCAGTTGACAAGAGCCCAATAGTCACATCCTGAACAGTGGACAAGATGTCATTAGTCAACTCAGGAACAGTGCATGTGGGGCATACCTTGTCCCCTGGGCTCCCATTTATAAGGAGCACCAGGGGTATCGATCTAGGGAGACCCCTGGGGGCTCTTCTCTTCTCTGCTCATGTACGAGCACTCCTTCTTCCTCTATCTCTCTCAGAGAAGGCCGTTAGAGGCATAGAAGGCACAACTCAAGGAGCACCAATGTAGCTATAGTAAATGGCTAGGTTATACGATCTAGCATTCAGGAGTAGGGGTTTTATCTCACTAGGAGAGCCCTGAACTTGGGTATATCATGTGTGTTGCCACTATTCTTCCGTATGCGGTCTTCACTTCATCATCCCTCCCCGGATCCTCTAGTGTCCATTTGGCCCCAACTTAAGCCTACCCCGGGCATCTACCGTGACACCACCACGACATTCCGATGCTAATTTCGGCAAATAGAACTCTCTGAACAGAGAGTTACTGAAACTCACCGGAACTGCGACCAAAACCTGCGTCGGAACTACCATCAAGACCAGCCCTGCAGCAAGCTATGGGCGGAACTACCAACATATGGGTGGTACTTTCAGCAAGGGTAGAAACAACTCATATACCTAACAGGAACTCTCTCTCACTGATCAATAGGATGGCTATGGAGGTGCAAGTATAGTCTGTGCATGAAAACGCGATTTCCCATAATCTTCCTAGGTGGACCCCCTCTTGATAGTACAACCTCCTAAAACACAAAAATAGAGAGAAAGACTAAATAAGAGGCACCGCATTCATGAGTCTTCAAGAGATGAGTCCACCCACCAAACCGTCCGTAAGTAAAACCTGCAACTTAGGCAAACAGTTAAACCACAAGTGAAGTTGTCATAAACACCAACATACTTAGAGAAATCAATATCCTTTCAATCTCCCCCTTTTTGGTGTTTGATGACAACCCCATAATATTTGCATAGATAAAGAACATAATAGAACAACCTTTTGTAATGTAAGAGAAGCTCCCCCTAGATGTGTGCAAGAGAAGAACATTTTCTTATGGAATGCAATAAGCACACATACAAGAGGGCTCACCCTTAACATTAAAAAGGCAAACCAAGTGCAAGGAAATAAATGAAGGAGAGTGAGTCATACCTTTGCACCAACAACCATATGGTGGGTGACAACATATGATATAAAAGAGATAGCTCCAGCAAATATAACCAACCATGAGAATACCACATAGATATCACAATACATAGTCTCATACACATAGATAGCACAAATAACGGAGGTCCACAAACATACAACTAATGGAGGTCCACAAACATACATGGAGAAATAATATGTTCACGAGCATGCAAGGATCAAAGGAAGAACGAGCTCGTGACACGACCCATGCAAATCCCATAGTACCCAAATAGATAACTTTCTCCCCCTTTGGCACCAAGATGCCAAAAGGGAAAAAGCCACCAAACTACGCGCCCCAACCACCAACATAAGGAGGAGAAGGCTCGGGGTTCCATGTGGCATTGTCCCAAGCAGGCAGAAGGGGACTAGTGACATCATCCTCATCATCACTATCAGTCCACTTGCAATGTGCATTGACCCACTGATCCTTGGGAGCGGTGATGGAGCTGGACTCAGGAGATACATCAATATTGAGCTTACTCATGATTGCCTTCTCCCTCTTAACACTGTGCCTTCAGTCAACATAGGCCTGGTACTCACGATATTGCATGAAACAAAATGACTTCTTGACCTTCTTCATTAGCTTCTTGGCCCAAGATGGCTGCTTTTCAAACCGAGGAGGAGGAGAAGCCTCAACACGATCCCCATCACTAGACCCAACATGGCCTGAAGTCCTAGCACATTCCCTTTCAGCCCTTGAAGTAGCAGCTTCCCTTTCCGCTTCAGACCGGGGTTTCTCATGCTTCATCACACGGAGAGTCTACTCCTCATGGATAGAGAAACCATCTTTAGGAAAAGGAGAGTGGGTGGCCTCCTGCCACTTGGCATTGATAAGAGTCTAAATGTAAGGAGCATAAGGACACAACCTTTTCTCAATCAGAGCAAGCCAAATCTCATGGAACAGATAGTTCATTACATCAAGACGCTCAGTAGACTCCCTATGGAGATAAGTCTGATACATAAGATCAATCTAGAAGGCATGGAGCTGATCGAAGTTACCCGCCTTGGGGAAATGGTGTTTTGATACACTTTATGCATGATGTCATAGACTGGAAGAAGATGAGCCACCTGACCATTCACACCTCAACCTTCAATGTACAAAGGCTCCAAAACTTCAAGAGCAAAAGACTTATCCATGTGTACACGCCATCCATTTTCCCGCTTGCCTGGTTGAATGGGACAGCCAAGAAGATCCGTAAACTTAGACCACTTGGCGAACAACAACTTGTCATGAGTCATCCACATCATTATTCTATCCTTGGGATCATGTTGGGGGGATAACCCCGGGTAGGATCACTCCGGGGTATAAGGGCCGAGTTAGCCGAGGTTCGGCAAGGTCAAAGCGGATGCTGGCCGAGTCACCTCAAGGCAGGCCGGATCAGAGTAACCTGGACCAGGGGGGCACCTAACACTGTCTCATCCAACTCAAGGAGTAAGTCGGAGACACTTGTCTAGCTTATATGCAGGAACAGGTGTGGCCGGATCAACTGTGATCCGGATCCTCGTTTGGCTTCTAGGAGAAGGAAGGAATATCTCTGGTCAAAAAGAAGGCCCGGTGCATACTGGATGAGCGAATAAAGCAAGGGCAGGACCACCGGATCGTGGCCGACAAGGGTGACGACGCTCACGTCGGCTGACGCAGGCGCCGCAGAGGCAACATCGCTAAAGCAAGAGTGACGTAGGGGAAAAGCACCCCTATCGGGTTACTACTTTGGGAGGAGGCATATTCTTAGGAATATGCCTCCACGTATGCCCTAGGCCAGGACCGAACCACCCCTATATAAGGGGGGTTGGGGTTCTGGTAAGGGGGTTGGGTCTTTTCAGATACATAGCAAGGATAACACTTGTGGATCTAGGGTTTTGGGGCTAGTTAGTAGGCAAGAGTAAGAGAGTTTCTTCTTCCTCCTCTTGTCAATACAGCTCGAGGAGCACTTGTAATCTTGGAGACTGAACATCAATACGAAGCTTCTGTGTAGAGAATCACTCTACTATCCCTCCCTGGATTCCCTAAGCATATTAGTCCCCACCTTCAGCCTATCCATGGCATCTACCGTGACACCACCACGGCAGTTGGCGCCCAAGTGGGGCTAAGCGGCGCTAAGGTGAAGATCCGGACGGGAAATTTCATCGGCACGGTGAGCGCGCCGTCTCGGGCTCGTTCGGCGCGGTCGCTGGACTATGTCGGCGACAATGTTGGCTGCTTCCCCTGCTTCCGCCGCAACAGCGTCTTCATCAAGCTCGGCGCGCACAAGGTCTATGTTCTTTGTGGGCGTGTCTTGCGTTCATCGCGTCGCGTCGATGTCGGGAACCACCTCACTATGGCTCATGGGCGTGTATCGCTCGCTCCCGGACCATGCAGGTGATGATGATCGCACGGTAGCGTAGCGAATAAGGATCCGGCGCCAGACCCGGAGGTAACACCAAAGGCACCAAGGAAAGCTAGGAGTCCTCCGCTAGAGAGGCTGAGCGTCTTGAGGAAGCTATGGATAGCTTGGCTAACCCGGTGGCGATGGTAGATCCGGCTCGAGCATAGGCCGAGCTAGAGGAGACCCGCGAAGATCGGAGGGCGCGAAGAAAATAGCGGCGGCTCAGCAGTCGTTGAACATGACGCTGCGTGAGTACGCGAAAGCGAACAAGGTTGATGCAGTGAGGGTAAAAGGGAAAAACCTCATAAGCGAGATGAACAGAGAAGGTGAAAAGATGGACAGGAAGGGTCGGAAAACTATCTGTCTGTAGGGTTGCCGAAGTATAGTACCCCGGCGAAGAACCTTAGAGCAGCAGATGTCGCGGCGTCCGAGCTAGAGGGTCTGACGGGTGAAGCCCGCCAAAGACAGCAAGACCGGGTTAACGAGCTGGTTCGGATCGCGAACAGCCAGAATGAGGAGCTGTTAAGGGGTAACCCGGAGAGAGTTGGAGCATCTAAAATCATCCATTCGGTGATGGGTAACCCGGAGAAATCTGCAGGAGCCGTCATCATCGCCTCATGGTGGCCCTAGAAGAGAAGAGGTAGTAACCTCGGCCAGACGGAACAAGCAGATCGTTCCGTACGACCCAACGCGTGCGGTAAAGGAAAAAGAGATACGGAAAAACGACGATCGACAAAGTGTGAGCCGAGGTAACCACGACCAAGGCAATGCCGGTCAAGGAATCTTAGCAGCAATGCGGACAACAAAACTTCGGCGAGGCGGGTCAACCGCAGCAGCGGAATGCACCAAGGCAAGAGCAAAGTGCCGGCCGTGGTATGCAACAGAGAGGACCACAACGAGAGCAAGACCGATACAATGATGGAGACTCAGAGATGATGAATGCGGGATACGCAAGACCGGACTATCATGTGATAGGGTCGAGATTGGGAAGCAGAGATTTGATGCCGGATGACGTCATGCTAAAACTGGATCGCCTGTATAGGTCGGAACAGATCGAATGTCAAGGTCCTCCGGGTCCAGCGTGCTTTGGACCCCGGATCATGAAGGAACCGCCAGTACCCAATTTCCAATTACCCAGGGGCACGAAGACGTATGACGGCAGTACAAAGCCGGAGGATTGGCTAATAAACTACGCAATAGCTGTGAAAATTGCAACTGGCAACTTGAGGTGGGCCGTATGATATGTACCCCAAATGTTGGAAGGTCCAGCTAGGGTTTGGCTGAATAATTTGCCACCCGCAAGCATCAATTGCTGGATAGATTTTGAAGAAATGTTCATCAGCAACTTCTCAAGTACGTATCAGAGACCGAATAGACCGCAGACCCTGGCAATGTGCAAGCAGAGATCTAACGAAATGGACCGTGAATTCTTGACCCGGTGGTGTACCGTGAGGAACTCGTGTGAGGGAGTCATAGAGTCGAGCTATAGCATGGTTCGCACAAGGATGTAGATATGGCAGCGAGTTGTGGATGAAATTGCAAAGGAAAATGCCAGTCACATTGGCAGAGATGATCCGGATCGCGGATTCTTATGCCTTGGGTGATCCGACTCAACCTAGGATCGCGTCGAACGAGTCAAATGAGGAGTACTATCCGAGGGACTGATCCGGGTCATCCCGGAGGAACGATTACAGGGGAAAGAGGAGAGACGATAGACCGGACCATCGATATGGTTCGCAGCAAGTTGCGGCCGTGAATCAAGATCAGCCCGGGACAGGGAGCAACCAACGCCAGAGAACGGGAGGGCAGTGGACTCCTCGAAACGATGGCAAGAAAACATGGACTCCGGAACATAAGAAGCAATGGGAAGAAAAGAAAGATTGTCCGAGATATACCTACGAGTCAATGTTGGACCAGCCGTGCAAGTTTCACACGCCAAATCCGAACAGCCCGGCGGGTCACACGATGAGACAGTGTGAGTGGATGCGCAAGATAGAACAAGGTGGTTCAGGGAATGCTCAGGCACCTCGGAATGATCAACCTCGGCAGGAGTTACCCCGGCAGCAATTGCTCTCCGAAGCAAACACGCAGCAACTGATGTTGCCTCCCACTCCGCCGAGGTATGACAACAGTGAAAGAAGGGATGCAGTGCATCAGGTGGAAAACCAGCAACAACCGGATCAGAGGTACTCTGGAAACGAGGGAAGAAATGAGTACAGGGAACATCACCAGAGCTATTGTGTGTTCTAGCGGAGAAAGCAGATAGAAAAGCTTGCAGCATCGACATATGGAGGTTAGCGGTTATACTGCGGTGTGAGGTACATGTCTTGGTCGGACCAGGAAATTACGGAGCATCAAAGATCATCCCAAGCTTATGCCAAGTCCGGGCTCGTATGCACTAGTGTTAGATCCGGCGTTCATTGGACCAAACATTAATGTGAGGTTCTCCAAAGGTCTTGATCGACAATGGCAGTAGCATTAACATCATGTATGCGGATACGATGTGCAAGTTGGGCATCTCGGAGAACATGCTCCAGGCTACAAGAACAACTTTTCACGGTATCGTGCCCGGCATATCCTGCGAACCCATAGCAAAGTCCGGGTCGACGTGCTATTCGGTACGAGGGATAACTGCCGGACCGAAAATCTGGAGTTTGAGGTGGTAAACTTGGAGAGCGCGTATCATGCATTACTCGGGAGACCGGCACTGAGCAAATTCATGGCAAGTTGCCACGTTGGCTATCTGAAGATGAAGTTGCCCGGGCCAAATGGTGCAATTACTATCGCTGGGGATTTCTGACATTCTATTGAGTGCGCTTCAGCCGGGTCTAACCTAGCCGAGTCACTCGTAATTGCCCAAGAGAAAAGAAAAATCCAAGAGGTGGCGGCATTAGCTCAGTCCGCTGTGATATATGCGGCGTTAAGTAACCCGCATGGAAGCGTTTCATTTCAAGCCGCGAAGGATACCAAGAAGATCCCGGTGGATAACGTGTTTCCGGAGCGTACCGTGACAATTGGGGCCGGGTTAACTGACAAATAGGAAAGCGAGCTTGTCAACTTCCTCCATGAGAATCGGGATATTTTTGCTTGGTCCACGCAGGACTTGCAAGGTGTTCCGAGGGAGTTGGTCGAGCACTCTTTGAATGTAAGACCCGGAGCAAGGCCGGTGAAGCAGCCTCTCCGACGCTTCACCGAGGATAGGAGGAAGGTCATTGGTGACGAGATAGCTCGGTTGCTAGCAGCAGGATTCATCATGGAAGTGTTGTATCCGGATTGGCTCTCTAATCCGGTGCTGGTAGAAAAGAAAAAGGATGATCCGAACATGGCGGTGGTTTGGCGTATGTGTATCGATTACACGAACCTGAACAAGGCGTGTCCGAAAGATCCATTTCCACTGCCGAGGATAGATCAGGTCATCGACTCTACCACGGGATGTGGCTGTCATTTATTGGCGCTTATTCGGTTTCCACGGATACCCCGAACCGGATGATCAAATAAAACTGCCTTTATTACCCGTCAGAGGGCTTATTGCTATCGCACCATGCCGTTTGGTTTATGAAGCAGGAACAGCGTACCAAAGATGTATGCAAAAATGTTTGCACGATCAAATAGGTCAAAATGTACAAGTCTCGTGGATGATGTGGTTATCAAGACCAAGGAAAGCATAGCGCTCCTTGGCGACATAAAGGCAAACATTCGCGAACTTGAGGAGATTCGGATGAAGCTTTTGTAGAAATGTACCTTGATTGTCTCGGCTAGGAAATTACTCGGATTCTCGTCTCCGAGGTATCGAGGTTAACCCAACTAAAATCCGAGCCATCGAGCAGAATGGAGCTGCGAAGTGTCTCAACGGCGTCTAGAAGTTCTTTGGATGTCTGCAAGCGTCGTTGAGTCGGTTTGTATGTCGGTTAGGGAAAACCGCCTCTCTACCAACTCATGAAAAAATCAGATAAATTCGTTTGGGCCGCGAGCCGATGAAGCTTTTGCCCACTTGAAAAAGATGTTGGCCACTGCACCAGTGTTAGCTTCTCCACTGTCGAAGGAGCCAATGTTTCTCTACATAGCCGCAACCAACAGAGTTGTAAGTGCAGTAATTGTAGTGGAACGAGATGAAGAGGGTAAGTCAGTGCAGAGACCAGTGTATTACTTGAGCGAGGTATTATCTGCCTCAAAACAGAACTACCCGCATTTTCAAAAGGTGGCATACGGAGTTTATATGGCGGCAAAGAAGTTAAAGCACTACTTTGAGGAGCATCCCATCAAAGTGATATCTGAGCCCCATATCCGAGATAATGGGTAACAAAGATGCGAATGGCAGAATTGCGAAATGGGCAATTGAGCTAGCACCATACGCGCCCCAATACGATAGAAGAGAAGCGATCAAGTCCCAGGCTGTAGCGGACTTTTTCGTGGATTGGGCCAAGGTACAATACGAACCACCACCACCGGATCCGAACTACTGGAGGATGCACTTTGACCGATCGAAGACCAAAACCGGATTAGGTGCCGGGGTTGTGCTTACCTCGCCAAAGGATCAGCTCAAGTACGTATTGCAGATCCATTTCGCGGCATCAAACAATGTCGCTGAGTACGAGGCTCTTGTGCATGGTCTAAAAGTGGCAAAGGAAATTGGCATACGTCGGATAATCTGCTTTAGCGACTCGGATCTAATGTCTGACAGCAAGTGTCCGAGTGTGGGGCATACGGATCCAAACATGGCACTGTACAGATTTCATGTGCAGAAAATCTCGGGTTACTTTGAGGGATGCGAGTTTCATCATGTACCTCGCGTGGAAAACGAAGCTGCCGACATGCTGTCGAAGCTCGGCTCGACCTGACAAGCAATTCCACCGGGTGTTGCATTGGAGCACCTCAGAAAGCCATCTATCAGGCCGTCCCCAGGAACCGATTCAATCTATGTCCCGGAAAACGAGGAATCCGGAGTTGAGCCCATGGACATTGACATGGAAGGTAGTATGCCAAACCCGGGGACTACCTCGGCAAACCCAGGGATTGCCTCGGCAAACTCGGGGACTACCTCGCCAGACCCAGGGACTGTTCAGCGTGATCCGGCTGAAGTTATGCCGGTGGATCGGATGGAAATTGATGAGGAGATGTTCCCTGCGCGAGTAGTACCAGCCTGGGCACTGCCTATATATCAGTTCTTGAAAGATGGAACGTTACCCACTGAGGAAGTGCTAACCAGGCAAACTCAGAGGAGAGCCAAAGCTTATACCATCATCAATTCCGAGATGTACAAACAGAGTGTAACCAATGTCCTCCAGCGGTGTGTTGATCCGGAAGAAGGACTCGATATCCTCCGAGATATACACCAAGGAGAATGCGGGCATCACGCCTCATCCCGGGCCTTAGTGGCAAAGGCGTTCCGGCATGGATTTTACTGGCCAAGCGCCTTGGAGCAAGCAGAGGATCTGGTGAGAAAATGCAATGGTTGACAAAGATACGCCACCAAGACACATATGCCTATGTCGGAACTCAAAACCATACCAATTACATGGCCATTTGCTATGTGGTGCTTGGATATGGTTGGCCCGTTCAGACCAGCAAAAGGGAACATGACGCACATTCTGGTCATGGTGGACAAGTTTACAAAATGGATCGAAGTGAAGCCTATAAGAAAATGTGATGGAGCTACGGCTGTGACATTTCTCAAAGACATCATCTTGAGATACGGTTATCCTCATAGTATCATAACTGACAACGGCACCAATTTTGCTGAAGGAGCATTCGCACGATTCTGTCGGGATAAGAAAATCCGACTCGACATAGCCTCGGTAGCCCACCCCGCGTCGAACGGACAAGTGGAAAGATCCAACGGATTAGTGCTATCCGGGATAAAACCCCGGCTCATTGAGCCGCTGCAAAGATCAGCGGGGTGCTGGATAGAAGAACTACCAGCGGTATTGTGGAGTTTAAGAACAACTCCGAATCGATCAACATGCTACCGCGTTCTTTACGGTATATGGGCGAAGCTGTATTACCGACATAGAGCATGATTCGCCTAGAGTCACCCAATACGAGAATCCGAAGTGCAAGAAGCCCGGCAAAATGATGTTGATCTGCTGGAAGAAGCGAGAAGGCGGCACTGTCTAGATCCGCCATATATCAGCAAAATCTCCGACGCTATCATAGCCGGAAAGTGTGCCCCCGAGTCTTCCGAGAAGGCGATCTGGTGCTCCGGTTGGTACAGCGTACCACTGGCATGCATAAATTATCCTCCCCATGGGAAGGACCATTTATTGTGAGCAAAGCATTGCACACTGACTCTTACTATCTCATAGATGCAAAGCCACAGGAAAATAACAAGGCGGACAGGTCCGGAGAGGAATCCAAGCGACCGTGGAATGTAGCACTACTTCGTCCCTTCTACACTTAACTAAAGAGTGTGTGTACCCGAGTCATCCTCATATGTCGGTATGTATGTCGGCAATGAGCTTATCAATGAAATAGCGGAGCCTCGAGCAGTAACTCGGGGACTGCCTTAATAAATGATTGTTGTTACTTTTTATGCATTAGATGGAATGACTCGTTTCGCTTAACCCAGATTAGTAATGTGTGAGCACCAAAAACCCAACCCTTCGACATGCTGCTGTCCAACAAGAATTGGCTTCATGGCGAGCAAGGGAACAAGTTTAGAATTGCGTAGCACATGAAAAACTACTAACGAAACGATCCTATTCTAGCTAACGTTTGTTTTTTCGGACTAACCCCATATTTACTTTCAAGCCATTATGTTGAATTATTTTGAGCCAAGCCTCAAAGTTTCTCAGTATTGTTAAAACGATTCTTGAGGCTCGGGTTCGTAAGTCGTAAAACCGAATCAAGGTAGACACGGATCGAGCCGGAGAATTGGACGAACAAGAAAATGAAACTCGGGGACTATGCCCAAGTTAATCCATCATACAAGCATAGTAGCAAAATATTATGTATTCAGCATACAATTGCACCCGGCATACCTGGGATATAATAAATTTTCAAGTTTTTCAACTAAGGAGCGGCAGGAGGAGGAAGTTCGGCGTCATCATCACTATCTTCAATATTTGAAGCAGCATCTTCTCCATCATCGCCCGACCCATCCTCCACGTTCTCCATCTGCTCCTCCTCGCCGGATTCCAGAAAGCTCGGCCCCTCAACCCAGTCATGGACTGGAGAATATTCGATGAGGCTGTAGGCGCAAGCCTGGCGCCGAGCTACCCACTCTGGATCATCGGTCCATTTGGATCCGGTGCGCCGATGGGTGAGGAGGCTCAGATCGATTTTCTCATACCATGAAAGGATATGATGGAGAAGGGTATCTGCCGCGGCACGCCCAGCGGATTCCCTCCAGAGGTCAAGTTGAGTCTCAATCTTCATCAGTTTTTCTGCAAGGAGCGTGATCCTTTTTGGAGCGTCCTCGCTTGGCCAGAAGGTGTTGAAGATCCAGACCGCAACGTCGAGGAGATCTTTTCCATAGTTCTTGATAGTTTCCACCCGAGCTGACACGCTAACCAGCAAGTCCTCCATGTCTAAGGGGATGCTCTCACCATCAGGAGCGATGGGAGTACCCCTCTCTTGGCAGAATTTGGCATGGCGGCCTGGCGATGGCGGTACCCTCCGGAAAGTTATAAAAATAAGGAAAGGGAGGATGTTGAAGCAAAGGCATATGAGCTAACCCGAAAACTAGGTCGGCAAGGAGAAGAAATTTACGTGAGATATGGCGATGGATCAGGTCAACTCCTTGATACAACTATCGCGTCTGGCGAAGTTGTTCAAGCTCGTAGCGCCGACCCAAGCCGGACTTAGTTCCTTGAGCAGATCCTGGTCCTTGGAGATCTGAAGGGTAAAACGCTCACGCTCTTCGGTGAAGTTCTGGCCAACTTTCTGGAGCTCGGTTTTGTGTTGGGCCTTCATATTCTCCATCTCGGCCTTGAGTTTGGCTATCTCGCCGTCCTTGGTCCGGAGGAGGGCAAGCTCATCATCCTTCTTCTTCATCTCTTGATCTGTCACCTTGTTCGAGAAAATGCAGCATCATATCAGGCACGGGCACACTATCCTCAAGCGATGCTGAAATAGTGTGTTAACCCGGCAAAGCCGAGGAGTGAATGTTTGCCGAGCCAAGAAAAAGAAAGAATGGAAAACACAGCGACGTTGGCCGAAAGGGGACATACCTCGGATTTCCTCTAATTTTTCTGCATAATCTTGTTTTCAGCCTCCACCCCAGCTGCAAAAAAACGAATAGGGAGGTTAGTCCGGCCGAAACAAACGAAACGGTGAGGTGTTAAGAGAGGAAATTACCCCTCTTTTCATGCTCCATGCAAAGTGCAACGTGTTTTGCACGCAAGATCTTGTGGGTATCAAGCAGACGCTAAAACTCGGCGCTCCGACGGTTGGTGGTTACCTGTCAAGGGTACAGGAATGTGAAGTTAGTTCGGTGCATATTCGAAGTGTACAAGATCCGGGCCAAGCGGAACTTAACCCGGCTCTAGGTGTGTGCATATTCGAAGTGTGCAAGATCCGGGCCAAGCGGAACTTAACCCGGCTCTAGGTGTGTGCATATTCGAAGTGTACAAGATCCGGGCCAAGCGGAACTTAACCCGGCTCTAGGTGTGTGCATATTTGAAGTGTGCAAGATCCGGGCCAAGCGGAACTTAACCCGGCTCTAGGTGTGTGCATATTCGAAGTGTACAAGATCTGGGCCAAGCGGAACTTAACCCGGCTCTAGGTATGTGCATATTCAAAGTATATGAGATCCGGGCCAAGCGGAACTTAACCCGGCTCTAGGTGTGTGCATATTTGAAGTTTACATGCGGCTACGTTGATCTTCTAAGGAGCATCCGGCCGAGTAACAAGTTACTCCGCCGGAGGCTCGAGGACTAATGGTTATTAACTACAGCATGTAAAGAAGAAACAACGTACCTCCATCATACGCCCAGCGAGGTTAATGGCCTTGGCGGCGGTATTCATCTGAGCGGAAAATTCAGCTGGGCCGAACTTTTCCGGGAGATTGTCGTTGTAGACGAACTCCGCCTTATTCTAGTTCATGACAAACTCGATGAGGCTCGGAGGATACCGTTCGCCAGTGGGCATGTGAGGTGCCACCAAGCCCTTGGCGTGAGCTTCTTTCCTTTCAATCAGGGCAAGAGCCGGGCTAGTGTGAAGAACCATCTGCTGCGAGTCAGCTGGCTCGGCAGGAGGATCCGTCGCTGCTGGTGATTTCTTTGGAAGCATCGACGACAAGGTTCGCTGCCCAGCCTCGATGAAGGTGGATTTGCCTTTGGCCTGCTGGGAGGAAGTGACCATAGTGGATTTGCCCTTGGAAGCCGCTGGAGTGGGTCCTCGCCGAGCTTGAGATGACTCGGACGAGGCAGATGAACTTGGCACGGGAGCTTTGGTGGCTGGCGCTGGAGCTGCTGTTGGTTTCTTTGGAGCCGAGACAGGCGCTGGTTCGGTGGCTGGTGCTGGAGTTGCGGTAGACTTGGTAGTTGCTAGTTCCGGCAATGCCGAAGTGCCGGACACCGTTGCCTCGGCTGATCCGACCCCTCCCGATCCGAGGTCGCGTCCCTTTGAAGGAGGTACTGCGGAACCCGGAGCGGCCGCAGAGCCCTCCGGAATAGGGCTCAACGGGCGTGACTCATCGTCGCGAGGAGGGGAAGGACTGGACCGAAGAGGAGAGGAGATGCTCGATCCGCTCTGAGGGACCTCCACAGGAGCCCTGCAAGAGAACATAATGTCAGGAGTGAAATTACCCCGAAGCAGGGAGAAGTGTGTTCTTGATGAAAAAAAGAACTTACGCATCCGAGGTCTCGGACTCCTTAGGTTTCCGGGCCCTCCGTGCCGGGGCTTTGCCTGCCCGTTTGGAGGCAGTCTTGTCTCCGGCCTTCTTTTGCCTTTTGGAAGGCTGAGAAGGTTCGGAAGAAGAACTCGACGCGGATCCACGCTTCTTCTTTGACGCCACCGGAACAGGCTCGCCCGTGGCAAGTGGAGAATCCTCGTGGATGTGCCCACCGGGGTTAGCTGATGCCGGGAAGGCAAAAGAAAGAGGGACAGCCTCAACGGGTTCAATCACATCGATATCCGAGTCATCCTCATCGTCTGGCCAATCTCTAAGAGAAGAGAATTTACCGCTGGGTCATTTGGTGGCATCGGGTATGGGGAGGAACATCTCCTGGTCCGGCTCCTCCTCATCCGGAATTTCTCAGTCCGGGGCCCACTTAAGGGTCAGGTCCGGGCCATCCTTGAGGGTTTGCTGGAGGAACAACTGAGAAAAAGCACAAGGAGCAAAGTCAAAAATATGATAAGAACCGACATGAAATTGATCCGAAATAAGTTTACCCTTGAAGCTTACGCAGGAGGAAGTCATCACAGCGAAGTAATGCTTGATTCCCCACGTCCATTCGGCGGAGAAGTCCTTATGGGTGGTGAAAAGAGCCTTGACCCGGCGGAAGATCTCTGTATTTCTCAACTCGAACGAGGAGGTTTGGTTGGGGTCACGACTGAAGCTCATATGGCACAACTTGTGAGTGCGCCGCTGAAGGGGAGAGATTCGGTTGCGCACGAATGTGATCATGGCATCCTCGTTGCGCAATCCGAGCTTCTTCAGCTCTGTAAACCTTTTGTTCACTTGGTTGGACAGAGCCGTAGGTTTCTTGGCAACCTCCTCCCAGAAATCCGTGTTAGGGGGACCCGGAGCGTAGGGCAGCAACCGGATCAAATCTTCCGTGCCTTTGTTCCGGACATAGAAGAAGGTCTGGGCCCATCCTTTGCAGGAGTCAAGCCCGGTGACCCGGGGAAAGATTGAATACCTCCGGGGCGAGATCGAGGCAGCTCCGAACTAAGTTAGCTGCTTGTCCTCTGACTCGACGTGGATGTTGGGGACGACATTGCGGCGGAGGCCGAAGAACCGGATCCACAGCTCCTTCGTAGGCCATAGCCCGGTGTAGCCCTCGATCGAAGAAACGAAAGCGGACAGAGAGGTGATGGCGTTCGCCGGGAGATGATGTGGTTGCAGGTGAAAGGTCCGGATCCAATCCCGGAAGAAATCACTCACTCGAAGCCCAAATCCCCGTTGGAAATGGGATAGGAAAACAACAAACTCACCCGGATTGGGTGAGGGGGGCAACTCCGAGGAGGGGAGACGAGCGGCGACGCTGGCGGGAATGCGCCGGGTCCGGTAGAGCCAGTCGATGTTGTCCTCGCAGACCCAGGAGCCAGCCACGCATGTCCGGCCTGCGCGTCCTCCTCCATCTCCTGCTCAACGACGATGAGCTCCTCCTCAAATCATTTCGATTCCGCTGTCCTCGCTGGAGCGGCGGGCTGGGCAGGCTTGGTCTAGGCAGCGAGGACCCGTGGTTAAACAGAGGTGCAGCAGTGACTGTGGTGCGGAGGAAGGGAGAAGGTGCGGCGGCGGCGCTGCTGCAACAGGCACTGGCGGCGGCGCGGTTGCGAGGAAGAAGAAGAGGAACGGGCGAGGGGGCGCAGAGATGGAAAATTCTAAGGAGCGTGCCCCTCCCCTATTTAACCGCCCCCGGTCATCAGCGAGTGGGATCGTGCTGCACAGGAAAACCACACGGTGTGGCCGTGTATCACCAGCATCGACCAATCAGAGAGGAGCCACACCGGGGGCCGCAGAGTAAATGTGATCCCATGACACGACGTGCAGCTGCGGTAAACGAGGAGACAGACGTGACGTAACCCCCGCACAGTAATCACTGACATTTACTGCGGCGGTTACTGCGCAGGCCCTTAAAATAAGGCAACGTAATGATTAACTGTCATGTGGGTTGGCGTACGACAGAAGGAAGCAAGGCCCGGATCCGAGCCACGGTGGTAACCCGGCCGGCAAATGAAAACTTGAACCGTGCAGAGGGAAAGTAAAACCATACGATCCGAGCCAAAGTGGTGACCCGGCCGGCAAGTGAAAACTTGGAGCGTGCTAAGGGAACGTAAATCCATATAATCCGAGACAAAAAGTTAACCCGGAAATAAACATCCGAAGCTTGGATACGAATGAACCTGATGTGGCCTTAGTGACCAAGGCCGCTAAGGCCGCACCAGCTTCGAGGACTAATGTTGGGGGGATAACCCCGGGTAGGGTCACTCCGGGGTATAAGGGCCGAGTTAGCCGAGGTTCGGCAAGGTCAAAGCGGATGCTGGCCGAGTCACCTCAAGGCAGGCCGGATCACGGAGTAACCCGGACCAGGGGGTCGCCTAACACTGTCTCGTCCAACTCAAGGAGTAAGTCGGAGACACTTGTCTAGCTTATATGCAGGAACAGGTGTGGCCGGATCAACTGTGATCCGGATCCTCGTTTGGCTTCTAGGAGAAGGAAGGAATATCTCTGGTCAAAAAGAAGGCCCGGTGCATACGGGATGAGCGAATAAAGCAAGGGCAGGACCACCGGATCGTGGCCGACAAGGGTGACGACGCTCACGTCGGCTGACGCAGGCGCCGTAGAGGCAACGTCGCTAAAGCAAGAGTGACGTAGGGGAAAAGCACCCCTGTCGGGTTACTACTTTGGGAGGAGGCATATTCTTAGGAATATGCCTCCACGTATGCCTTAGACCAGGACCGAACCACCCCTATATAAGGGGGGTTGGGGTTACAGTAAGGGGTTGGTCTTTCGATACATAGCAAGGATAACACTTGTGGATCTAGGGTTTTGGGGCTAGTTAGTAGGCAAGAGTAAGAGAGTTTCTTCTTCCTCCTCTTGTCAATACAGCTCGAGGAGCACTTGTAATCTTGGACTGAACATCAATACGAAGCTTCTGTGTAGAGAATCACTCTACTATCCCTCCCTGGATTCCCCTAGCGCATATTAGTCCCCACCTTCAGCCTATCCATGGCATCTGCCGTGACACCACCACGATAGATCAGTATCGATGTAGAGAGTGGTGTAGAACTGAGCAATGGCCCTCTCATCATAATTCTGACGATGCTCCATGAGCTTGATGAGCCCAAACCTCCTGCACATCTCAAGTGCCTCACCAAAATAAGAAGCCTTGCTCTCCATGTGGGCCACATTGATGTGCTTCTGGGGGGAAACCACATTCTTCTTCTTGGCAGCATATACTTCAAGATAGATCTCTTCTTGACTAATAATATGGAAGAAGAGATCTTGAGCAAGACGGTCACGGGAAGTATCATAGGGGTTCTGCTTGTGAAACTCCTCATAAGCAAGCTGCGGCCACTAAGAGATCTTATTCTTGTACGAGTCGGGCCTTGAGGTGGTTTTCTTCTTAGAGGACACAACGGGCCTCTTCCTTGTAGCCTTGGCTGCATGGCGCACATCAGCTGATCTCTGACGGGCGGTCTAGCTAGAAGGACGCATAACTGCGAGATCATCCTCATCAAACTCTGGCGGAACCCCTAAGGATGAACGAGAACGCTTGGAGCCACCATGAGAACCATGTTGCCCTAAGTAGAAAGCATGAGGTAGGGAGGGAATGGGTGGGTAAGTGCACAAGTTCGAAGAGAAAAAACAAAGGGAGGTTGAAAAAATACAGAAAATGAGTCCAAACTGGGTGCACTAGAAATTCCGGAGAACCGCCGAAACTACCGATGGGGATAAATCCACCGGAAGTACTGGTTGTGCCTCACCAGTTGTACCGGTAGCACGACCCGAGCGGTTCATCAGATCTACGAGAACCAAAGTGTGGATTCGTGCAGTCCAATCTACCCTAGCAAAGATTCTTAGCCTTACCAAGATCTCCTTAGACAGTTCTAGCTAAAGAATAACCCTAGACATGGTGTGCCCTAACTCAAGCCAGAGGATGAGCAAGATCTCCATGAATGGAGGGAGTTGACGGCACGCGACGGCTGATGAAGAGTCCATGCACGCGACGGGTTGGTCATCACGTTTAGCTCCAGCTGCTTGCCCGCTAGCCCGCGACGCCGCCTAGCACGCCCGCGCCCTCACGTTGCCAGCTCTGCCACTCGTGCCACCCAACTCTAGCTTCTCCCACTCGCCAGCTATGTCTCTCGCGCGTGCCATTAGCTCCACCGCTCACGCATCGCCTAGCTCCGGCCAAGCCCGCGTGTCGCTCGCCCACACCACCAGCTCTGGCCTCTCTCGCCCCGGGCAAACCCGCTCCACCCGCGCCAAGCTCCACCGTGTGAGGACGATGTCCAGCTCGTCGAGCTCTTGCACGTGTAGCTCGCCGATCTCCTGGTGATAGAAAACAAGGAGAGAGACGACATGGGAAGAAAAATAAGGCAATAGAAGGCTATTAGGGGATCACAGTGGGCCTTCTGCATGCAAAAGTTTCATCCAGAGCCCCGAGGGGAACAACAGGCTGGGGTTGGTCTGAGTTCGCTGGATGGAAAATATGCCAAATCCAGACGAGAACAAAATCATGGGGATGTGACCGGACCGGTTTTCACCGTCCTAACTAAAAAATAGTGCCGCGGGACTTCATGGGACCTGGGTGTAGAGGTTTCCCTGTTGGGTTCAATTTTTTGATCCCTCGTGTGTGCGTGGCAAAAGGGTTAGAGGAGAGAGGGTTTGGGATGTCGTTGGTTGGGCTAACACGAAAATAATATCCCCATCGCATTTTCTGCTCTCGCGAGAGGCAGCTCCAAAAAAAATTCCTCCCGATCTCATCTAGCCAGGGTGTTGGCCTTGGTACCCTCTCCCTCCGCTTGCCGCTCCAGTGGTGGCAGGAGGGACAGGGTCTTTCCTCCCTGGCGACAACCTTCGAGGCGGCGCCTCAGAGTTGATGGCAATGTGTGTTGATCGGTCCTTCAGATCGACAGCTTGGTCTTCTCGTTGTTCTTCAGATCTGGCAAAAACAGTTTCTCGGTGTGTCGCCGACGTTCATTGTTATCAGCGATGGCGCTGGTGGCCGGAGCGAGGTGGTTCTTCTGGAGCGAGGATGTTGGTCTAGAGGTGGTGGATTTGCCTTTCTTCTCTGACTTCATCAATGGGAGGTGGCGGATCTTGGTCCAAGATAGCACGGGGATGTCCCCGGCCGACGTGCCACAACGACATGTGACTCGCTGCGTGCATCAGGCCTATTATTTGACTCACAAAGTCTCGTTGGTGATGGTGTGGTTTTGGATATTGCAATGGTGGAGGTTCGGCGTCTCTCCCGGTGTTCGCCTTGGCGGCGCTAGGGTTGGGCGACGGCTGCTGGCTATGGTGGTTGTGGGAAATTCTAGAGATCGGTTTGTATTTCTCGATTTTTTAGAACTTTATCTGCAAATTCAGAATAATCAGTTTATCCCGGTCTGTTTTTATTTTCACGTATGTTTTTTTCTAGGATACACCCTGGAAGGTGTACCAAACATATAGAAGGAGTTGCCGACGACAGTTACAACACCGCGACGTGGCGAGCCACGGCTACCAACAAAGGGGGTGGTACCTCCCCCAACACCTAAGCCTACTCTCCCTCTAACACCACGTTCACCGGCTCCGGAAAGCCAAACACCTCGGAACGGAACAACCTAGCTAAGCGCCACTACTGGAAGTCGCTCCGGATCTTTGTCTTGATGGTTGCCACCGCCGGGCGCATGCAGTTGAACACCACGTCATTTCGGTGCCTCTAGATGCTCAAGAAGACCAGGATGATGGCCGTCCAGAGGTCTCGCTGGTCCGCCTTCGAAAATGGTCTCTGTAACATCCTAAAACTTTAATCCAAGCTTATCAAGATCAAATCATCCAAAAATGGGGTTAACAATAACTTTTCCAAATTTAAAATGAAAGCATTCATATATGTGTGCATTTAAAATAGGAGTTGTTTTGAATTGCCATGATTGTGTGATCCAATGCTTGTAAAATGTTTCTTAGGTGATTTAAACATCATCTACATCATTCCCAAACTTTTCCTAAAGAAAATCAAATCAAAAAGAATTAAAAAGGAGGAATGGTCATTTTGGCCATTTTAATCCACTACACTACTTTGGCTATTCCTAGTACTCAAAACTTAACAGAAAAAATTATTGATCCTTGCACCCCTTGCTAGTACACATAATGAGGTACCAAGGCCCACCTTTTGATCTGCTAAAAACATTCTGTTAACTATTTTAAATGACAGTTTAAAATTGAATCTAATGCATATGCATAGATCACCCCTATTTCAAAAACCATCTCTTTGAGCTCCACTTTCAAAACCCTTGCAACCAGAGACTACCTATCACTAGTGGAGATCACTCAAAAAATTTGAAACCAAAATTCAAAACTTTCTTTCATGTGGCCATT
The DNA here is from genome assembly GCA_023614405.1 of Avena insularis. Taxonomy (NCBI): domain Eukaryota; kingdom Viridiplantae; phylum Streptophyta; class Magnoliopsida; order Poales; family Poaceae; genus Avena; species Avena insularis. The sequence continues at coordinate 208,815,961 of CM042694.1, forward strand.
TAATCAAACACTTGGCATGCATAATCTCTACTCTAATCCTAGCTCACTGTTTACTATAGGGTTTTGCCCCCAAATGATCTTCATTTATCTCCTCTGTCCCCTCTTGATCTAACCAAACCCCTAACACCCCTCTCCCTTGTCCCTAGTCACCATGACATGCCATGACGAGCCATGCCTCGCCGGCCAACCCTTGCCCCGCTGCAGCAGACCATTCCCTCTTCCCTCGCCATGTCTAGGAGGTAGCCAGGAGCTCACCGCCACCCCCTATCCCTTGCCCGAGCCAAGAGCAGCAGTGGACCACCGAGCACAAACCGCGCCCAGTGCCACCGCACCATGCCAGTGCTGCCCCTAGAGCGCGCTCGGTCCCGACTCGCACAGACCGCCCCTTGGCAGCAGCCTGCACCCGCCGCTCCGCCTCGACCTGGAGAACACCCCAGACACCCTGCTGCCTAACGCCACAGCCACCGCCATGGTGGACACCACCGCCTCTGCCTCTCAGAGCGCCACCTTGCCCAGACCGCGTGCCACCGCCCCTACGCTTGCATTCAAGTTCTAGAGCACCGCCAGGGAACCACACATCGATCGCCACCCGCAGCCATGCCTCTACCCCGCCGTAGCCATGTCGCCACCATCGACTGCCCATCCCGCTCTGTCTCACCGTCGTGCCTATAAAAGGAGCCCTCCCCAGCCTCTTCTCTCCACACCACTCCACTCCCCTCACCTCTCTGAACCTCACCCACCTCTAGCCGGAGCAAAGGGAGCAGCAGCTCGCCGGAATTGGAGCCGGAGCAACCGCCTCTGGAGGAGAAGGGCGCCGCTGATTGCGACCACCTCAAGCTCCGCCGCAACTGCGCCTCGCCTCGCCGTCGTCTTCTAGTTCATTTGCCCGCCTCGTCGACCCCGCTGGAGCCCTGTACGTCCCCAGCAGACCCCCACCGAGCCGCCAGGGTTCGAGCTCGCCAGCGACATGTTCGTCATCGACGACGACCCTCAGTCGTAGATTTCCCTTCTAATCCTACGGCCCACAGCACGCATACCGTTTCGCGTTTTAAGTGCCGCTGAAAAGTGGGACCCCCCTGTAAGCTGAGCCCCGCACCGCTGAGCGCCACTGGGCCGGCCCATTTCTTTTCCCGCGCTAGCCCACCCATTCAAATCTGGATTTTTCTTTTTAGTTAAATCTAGTTTATGTCCACTATTTCAAAATTCAATTCAGAGAGTTTTAGAAATCCAAATTGCATGAAACCAATTTTGTCTGAAAGGTATTAAGATGATCTATCCAAGCCCGTTGGATTTAATTCAATTAGATTTATAGATCTCTCCTAATAAAAATAACAAAACAGAAGCATTTGCAACTTGCAACATTTATATAAAATCAACCAAGTTAGCTTTTGAGTCGATTCCAACTCTCAAAAATCACATTTCATCATATCTATCTAAATATGTAATAATATTAAGGTTTACATGCAGTGACTTTGGACTAGTACCAAAATAATGCTATATAGGCATTTCTAGTTACTTTCAATCATTAAATAATAAACTTAAACTAAAGTAATATTGATCCAACCTTTAAATCTCATTCCCACAGGTTAGAATATGTGGTGAGGACTTGTGTCCACATGATCCCATATTTTGGTGGTGAATATTAAATTTTAGTTAATATTTCAATGAGTAGAAATTACTTTTCTAAATTAAAAAGGTTGAAACTATTGAATTAAACTTGTGATGCTAATAGATCATCAATTGTGTGTTTTAGAATGCTACTTAGCCTAGTTAAGTACTGTTTGGTGATTGTGCACTCCCTATGTATTTATATACGCTAGTACCGACCAAGCTTTCGAGGAGGAGGAGTTCTACCAAGAAGAAGAAGACGAAGAAAACTTCAACCACTGCACCAACCAAGGCAAGCCACCATTAACAGTGCAAGCTACCCTTAGCAAGCTAGCAATACCCAAGTTTAACCCTTGCAAGTTTAGTGCTTAGCAAACTAGAAACAAACTAGATGGTTTAGCAAAGATTCCTTAAGCATGCTTTGATCACACCCCTTTAACTATTAGTACCTCAAGTCTTATTGACAAGTTTTACCTCCCTTAGTTTACACAAAGTTCTTTACTTGTTTTGAAGGTAGCATAAAAAGTATAAAATTTGACCTACATAGAAACCTTTAGATGTCATTCTATGGCATGAGATTGATCCCATCCTTCCACCTTAGTGAACACTCTTAACTTAGTAGTTAGAGTAGATCAAAAACTTGAGTCACTTTAGATGGGAACAAGTGGTGAAAATGAATTGTGAAAACCTTGGAATGATGAGTCATTCTATTGAGATGTTTTGACATGTGTTGAGAAACACAACTGGTTTATGATGATGAAAATGATGAGGCATGAGCCTTAACCCTTTTATAAAACTGATGGTTGGATTCGGATGCGATACCATTCCAAATTTACCGTACAACCACACTACCTGAATTGGGTAAGGCTTAGCTGGAAACTTATATGCATTAGTATTAGTTCCCTCACGGGAGAGGTTTGAGCTGAGGCTACCTCTCATGATGTCCACCTATCTGATTGCCCAAGATGGTGATGGTCATGGTTGGGAGGCCATGCTCATAGGAGAGGTGCTTGTACTAGGGTGTGTAAAGGGAAGGTTATGTTTGATTATCTGCATACTAAGTATGATGATTCAGGGTTATCCCTGATAGATGTATCGAATCTTGTGGTGAAAGTGTACCACCTCTGCAGAGTGTTAAACTATTCAAATAGCCGCGTCCGCGGTTATGGACAGTTGGAATGGCCATACTGTTTCGTTGTCAGATGTTTTCTAAAAAACTTGAAATGAATAATGAACTTTGACTTGACCACAACAGGGTTGTGTTTATGATAATAGCTTCCCAGCTTAAGTGATTCTAGAACTTTATTTTATCTTTCTTTGCTTCTGAACTCAGCTTAGGTTTCAAACTTAACTTTAGAGTTAAATTTAGATTTATCACTTTAACTTAGAACTATAGTACCTGTTAATAGTAGTTTGCGAGTACTTAAAGAGTACTCATGGCTTTTGTCCCTGGCTATTCTCATGGCCAGACTATGAAGGAGACTATCAGGAGGATGGTCATCAGGACGGCTATGATAACTAGGACTATCTGCCTTCGTCAGCATTGCCTCTGCCCCGGAAGATGGACCCCACCGCTACGCTTATCTTTTATTTCCGCTGCTTGTTGTATTAAAGACTGGATCATGAGATCCTTATTTGTGTAAGACCTTATGTATGGTTTGTAATGGATGATGTACTGTGATATCCAATCCGTTATGTCTCATAAAATGGTAATCCTGGGATTGCGAGGTATGGCATAACGGGCATCTGGGATTAAAAATCCGGGTGTTGACAAGTTGGTATCAGAGCCATCCTGACCATAGGAGACCCTAGTTAGAATGGACGTCCAAACCAAAAACTTAACTTCAAAAACCAAAGTGAGTATTTATGAAAAACTATTTCCTCTCTTACCCTTGTGAACTCGCTCTTTCTCAAAAATTCATGTTCCTCAAAATTCTTACACTACTACTTAAAATTTGACACACTTAAGCACTTCACTAACTTCCTCATCCTTAATTCTTGTAGATGGAGACTCAGTTCAGCAAGTTCTACCAGTTGGGAAACGGAGGTCAGCTGATCTTCGAGAGGGATCAGATTCACCGCTTGGAGTTCTGGACGCCCACATCCGGAGTTTCTTGGAGCTCAACTTCTAGGACCCCCAGGAGGAGACCTACAGTGGCTAGTCACCGCAGATCTTCGAGGAAGCATCGAAGCACCAACTTCTGGAAGAATTCAGTTCTCCGTAAGAGAGAACAACTGGCTAGATGGATTAGCAAGGGCAATGCATGAAGCTCTCGCACGTCTATGTGCCCTCAGCGTCAACAAGATCCAAGGAACCCGTTTTGCCTACTATGCAAGACGTGACTTCATGGGAATGCCGATGGAGATGCCAAGTCACCCAAAATTGAGGCGTCAAGTGGAGAACCTTGACTTCTTGCTTCATGACAGACAGGAATCGGACAATGCTGTATGCGTTAGCCAACCAGAACCATGCCATTGCTGACCAGAAGGCCCAGACTTTCGCACTGCTCATCCAAGATCGCCAGTCTCTTTGCCGCCAGTGTGCAAAGAAGGATCGCACCATCGCCCATCTTTGCAAGAAGGTGGCCGACCTCGAGAAGACCATCAAGGAGCAGGAAGCTCAGCTTGCCGCTAAGGAAGAAGATGATGAGGGTGAAGACATCCAGGGAGATATGGATTCTTACCTCAGCAATGATGATGACTTTCTGGAGGAGGATGTTGTGGACTTCTACACTAATGATGAAGACTTCGACTTCATCGACGATGAGTAGATGCACTAGAGCACTGTCGTAGCATGAGATGTATCATCTCATTGTATCATACCTTACAGAATGGTTCATCAAACCATCTGTTTTCCCCTTTGATTGTTATGGTGTGTGTTGTATCGGGTGCTTGCTTGCATGAATGAAAATGAAGTTAATTGAAAAACCTGAGTCTAACTCAAAGTTTTAGCTTTGAAAACCCAAACCATGAACCTTAGAAATTCCCTCTTACCCCTATATCTATCTCAATCTTCAGATGACTCGTGGAAACCAAGGAGGGAGCAGCTCGTCACAGGACCCAATGCTGCAGATCTTGCAGAATCTCATCGCAGACCGTGAAGCAAGCAGGGCCGAGCGCCAAGACAACTTAGCAACATTGCAACAAAGCGCCCAAATGGCTCTCAACAACCAAGGACATGGAAATCAGGATCACCATGGGTCCAAACTCAAAAAAATTCAGAACACCAATCCCCCAATCTTCAACCAATCTGAGAACCCATTAGATGTTGATGACTGGTTACAGACCATGGAAAACAACCTTGAAGTTGCAGGAGTTGATGAAAATGGGAAGGTTCTCTTCGCCACCCACTATCTAGCGGGAGATGCAAGAGCTTGGTGGAATAGCATCCGCAATATGAACCATGGCCAAGTGATGACCTGGGAAGCATTCAAAGTTAAGTTCAGCCGCACCCACGTGCCGCAAGGTCTCGTCAACAGGATGAGAGATGAATTCCGCAAATTGAAGCAAGGAAGAATGACTGTGGTGGAGTACCATGACAGATTCTTGTCACTTGCCAGATATGCACCGGATGAGAGCAACACGGAGGCCAAGAAGAAGGATAGATTCTTGAACGGACTGCATGATGAGATGCAGACTGTCCTCGTCAACATCCGTTTTCAGGATCTCGAAGAGCTAGTCGACTCTGCCATTCAGATGGAAAGGAAGATTAACCAGGCAAACGACAACTGCAAGCGTCGTATGATGCAGCAGTCTGGATCCAGTAGTCACCAAGTACTGCCCCAACCCTCACCGGGATATGCACCAAGGAACAACCGACCCCCAAATTCTCGCCCAAGCTACCCCAAGTAGCGGAGGCAATGAAGTCCGGAGGAAACAATCACAACTCCGGTAATGCCAACAATTTCAACCGTGCCCTCCCAAGAGCAACAACAACAACAACACGCACCCAGGCGGCAGCAATGTTGTGCTGTCGCGATCAAGGACAAGTCCCGGATCACTTGTTTCGAGTGTGGAGTGAAGGTCACTACTCAATGAGTGTCCCAAGAAGACGCCGCCAATGCCCTGTGAATGCCCCAGCTCAGCAGCAACATCGTGTTCAACCAGAAGGAGATTTGCCCTGTGGAACCCTCACAACCATAGCAGTCGTCTCTTCCACATGAGCAGAAGAAGCCGAGCGCCGGATGTAGTCTGGGTATGTTTTCTGTCAACTCAGTTTTAGCAAGAGTATTGTTTGATTCTGGAGCATCGCATTCATTTGTCACCGAAGAATTTGTATGCACTAGTAAGATTCACCCAACCAACCTGAAGCATGTCATGATAGTTCAAATCCCCAGTTCAACTACAAAAGCTAGAAAAATTTGCAAAGCTGTACCTATCAGAATACATGGGATAGATTTTTATGCCAACCTAATTGTACTTGGAACCAAAGGATTGGAAGTAGTACTAGGTATGGACTGGATGTCAAGGCATAAAAGATTGATAGACTGTGCTAAGAAATCCATCACCATGACCAGTAGTTCTAGAGTAACAGTAGAGCATATCTTTGAAACCTTACCGCGTCAATTCAAGTGCAACAAGAGTGTAGCCCTGCCCACCATAGACCAAGTCAGAGTAGTCTATGAATACCCCGACGTATTCCCAGATGAATTGCCAGGTATGCCCCCGGATAGGGATATTGAGTTCATTATCGAACTAATCCCCAGAACCGGACCTATAGCCCAGAGACCTATAGCATGAACCCCTCAAAGTTAGTGGAACTGAAGAAGCAGTTGGATGCCATGTTAGCAATAGGCTTGATTCAGCCAAGCGCATCGCCATGGAGATCACCAGTGTTATTCGTCGACAAGAAAGATGGAGGCAATCGTCTGTGTATAGATTACAGAAAGTTGAATGACGTCACCATCAAGAACAAGTACCCTTTGCCAAAGATAGAGGATCTATTTGATCAGTTGACTGGAGCCCAGGTATTCTCAAAGATTGATCTTAGGACTGGTTATCACCAACTTAAGATTCGTGCAACGGATATTCTGAAGACCGCCTTTACTACTCGCTATGGTTTATACGAGTATACGGTTATGTCTTTTGGATTAACCAATGCCCCTGCTTATTTCATGAATCTCATGAATAAGATCTTTATGAATTTCCTAGATAGGTTTGTAGTTGTGTTTATCGACGACATCCTTATCTACTCCAAGTCAGAAGAAGAGCATGAGCAACATCTGAGAATCATCATAGAAACCCTAAGAGAGCATCAGTTATATGCCAAGTTCAGCAAGTGTGAGTTTTGGCTGAAAGAAGTGGGATTCCTAGGACATATTGTGTCTGGCCGAGGAGTCTCTGTTGATCCCACCAAGATCAAAGATGTCGAAGAATGGGAAGCCCCAACCAATCAAACCCAAGTTCGTTCATTTCTCGGGTTAGCGGGCTATTACCGCAAGTTCGTAGAAGGATTCTCAAGCATAGCCCGACCAATGACCCAATTGTTGAAGAAGGACAAGAAGTTTGAATGGACAGACAAATGTGAGGCCAGTTTCTAGGAGCTGAAGAAGAGATTGATATCCGCCCCAATTTTGATCATGCCAGACATCAAGAAGCCATTTGATGTATATTGTGATGCATCCAAGATTGGTATAGGATGTGTATTGATGCAAGAAGGCAAAGTCATCGCGTATCTGTATCAACAACTGAAGCAACATGAGCAGAACTATCCGACCCATGATCTTGAGCTAGCAGCCGTGGTTCTAGCATTGAAGACATGGCGTCATTATTTGATGGGTAATCGCTGTGAGATTTACTCAGATCATAAGAGCCTGAAGTATATCTTCACTCAGAAGGAGCTGAATATGAGACAAAGGAGATGGATAGAGTTAATCAAGGATTATGACCTTGACATTCACTATCACCCTGGCAAAGCCAATGTGGTAGCGGATGCACTTAGCAGATTGCCGTGTAGGCTTAACACCATGATCAAGGAGAAGCAACCAAGTTTGTATGAGGAGTTGGAGCAGTTTAGGACTGAGTTAGTTAGCAAAGGATTCCTAGCTAGCATTGAAATTCAACCGACTTTGATTAGCCAAATCAAGGAAGAGAAGGGGAATGAAAGTATCGACGGAATCAAACATCGTATTGGTACAGGCAAGGTACCTGGATTCACCGAAGACGAAGAAGGAGTACTGTGGTACAAAGGACGTATCTATGTGCCAGCAGATTCAGAGCTGAAGGAAGTTATCATGAAGGAAGCTCATGATACTCTTTATTCTATCCACCCCGGAGGAATGAAGATGTATCAGGATTTGAAAGAGCAATTTTGGTGGCACAAGATGAAGAGAGAGATCGGAAGCTACATCGCCAAATGTGACATCTATCAAAGAGTCAAAGCAGAGCATCAGAGACCTGCAGGATTGTTGCAACCATTGCAGATTCCAGAATGGAAATGGGATTCTGTCGGAATGGACTTTATCACCGGTTTGCCTACTTCTAGTAGGGGAAATGACTCAATCTGGGTCATCGTTGATAGATTGTCCAAGGTAGCCCATTTCATACCTGTCAAGACAACCTACCAGAGTGCAAAGCTAGCAGAGCTGTATATTGCTAGGATTGTTAGTCTACATGGAACCCCCAAGACCATCGTGTCAGATCGAGGAACCCAGTTTACATCAAGATTTTGGCAGAAAGTTCAGGAAGGATTAGGAACCAAGTTGAACTTCAGTACCGCGTATCACCCGCAAACAGATGGACAAACTGAGAGAGTCAACCAGATCTTGGAGGATATGCTTAGAGCTTGTGTGTTGGAATACGGATCAAAATGGGAAGATTGCCTGCCTTTCACAGAATTCTCATATAACAACAGTTATCAAGCTAGTTTGCAGATGGCACCATTTGAATTCCTATAGGGAAGAAAGTGGCGTACCCCTTTGAATTGGTCAAAAGTAGGAGAGAGTCAGATCTTTGGACCCGACATTCTCTGAGAAGCAGAAGAGAAAGTTCACAAAGTCCGTGAGCACCTCAAGACCGCCCAATCTAGACAGAAGAGCTATGCTGACAAGAGAAGGAGAGACCTGACTTTCAATGTCGGAGATTTTGTATACCTCAAAGTTTCACCATTGAAGGGAACTCAACGCTTTAGTCTGAAGGGAAAGTTAGCCCCCAGATATATCGGACCTTTCAAGATTCTGAACCATCGAGGAGAAGTATCGTATCAGCTGGAACTGCCTGAAGAGATGTTAGCCATCCACAATATGTTCCATATCTCATTACTTCGCAAATGCTTGGAAGTGCCTGAGAAGACTGAAGTTTTCAAGAATATCGATCATAGAGCTGTGGAAATCAACAATGACCTGACCTATCACAAAGTACCCATCCGTATCTTAGAAGAAGCCTATAGAACCACCAGGACCAGGAGCATCAAGTTTCTCAAGATTCAGTGGAGCAACCATACCGAGGAAGAAGCCACTTGGGAGTGCGAAGATTACATTAGGACAGAGTTCCCAGATCTCTTTAGTTCCTAGTTTTCTTTGTAAATCTCGAGACGAGATTTTGTTTAAGGGGGGAAGGTTTGTAACATCCCAAAACTTTAATCCAAGCTTATCAAGATCAAATCATCCAAAAATGGGGTTAACAAAAACTTTTCCAAATTTAAAATGAAAGCATTCATATATGTGTGCATTTAAAATAGGAGTTGTTTTGAATTGCCATGATTGTGTGATCCAATGCTTGTAAAATGTTTCTTAGGTGATTTAAACATCATCTACATCATTCCCAAAAATTTCCTAAAGAAAATCAAATCAAAAAGAATTAAAAAGGAGGAATGGTCATTTTGGCCATTTTAATCCACTACACTACTTTGGTTATTCCTAGTACTCAAAACTTAACAGAAAAAATTATTGATCCTTACACCCCTTGCTAGTACACATAATGAGGTACCAAGGCCCACCTTTTGATCTGCTAAAAACATTATGTTAACTATTTTAAATGACAGTTTAAAATTGAATCTAATGCATATGCATAGATCATCCCTATTTCAAAAACCATCTCTTTGAGCTCCACTTTCAAAACCCTTGCAACCAGAGACTACCTATCACTAGTGGAGATCACTCAAAAAAATTGAAACCAAAATTCAAAACTTTCTTTCATGCGGCCATTTAATCAAACACTTGGCATGCATAATCTCTACTCTAATCCTAGCTCACTGCTTTACTTCAGGTTTTGCCCCAAATGATCTTCACTTATCTCCTCTGTCCCCTCTTGATCTAACCAAACCCCTAACACCTCTCCTTGTCCCTAGTCACCATGACATGCCATGTCGAGCCATGCCTGTGACGGGCCCTTGCCCATTGCAGCAGACCATTCCCTCTTCCCTCGCCATGTCTAGGAGGTAGCAGAGCTCACCACCCCTGCCCCTTGCCGAGCCAAGAGCAGCAGTGGACCACCGAGCACAAACGCGCCCGGTGCCACGCACCATGCCGATCTTGCCCCAGGCGCTTCGGTCCCTACTCGCACAGACCGCCCCTTGGTAGCAGCCTGCGCCTGCCGCTCCGCCTCGACCTGGAGAACACCCCAGACACCCCCGCTGGCCACCCAACGCCTCATAGCTACCGCTCGCCATGGACACCGCCGCCTCTGCTTCTCAGAGCGCCACCTCGCCCAGACCGCGTGCCACCACCCCTACGCTTGCATTCAAGTTCTAGAGCACTGCCAGGGAACCACACATCAATCGCCACCCGCAGCCATGCCTCTACCCCGTCGTAGCCATGTCGCCACTGCCGCCCATCCCGCGTCGGGCCTATAAAAGGAGCCCTCCCCAGCCTCTTCTCTCCACACCACTCCACTCCCCTCACCTCTCTGGACCTCACCCACCTCTAGCTAGAGCAAAGGGAGCAGCAGCTCATCGGAATTGGAGCCAGAGCAGCCGCCTCTGGAGGAGAAGGGCGCCGCTGATTGCGACCACCCCAAGCTCCGTCGCAACCGCGCCTCGCCTCACCGTCGTCTTCCAGTTCATTTGCCCGCCTCGTCGACCCTGCTGGAGTCCTGGTACGTCCCCAGCAGACTCCCACCGAGCCGCCAGGGTTCGAGCTCGCCAGCGACCTATTCATCGTCGACGACGACCCTCGGCCGTAGATTTCCCTTCTAATCCTACGGCCCACAGCGCGCATACCGTTTCACGTTTTAAGTGCCGCTGAAAAGTGGGATCCCCCTGTCAGCTGAGCCCCGCACCGCGGAGCGCCACTGGGCCGGCCCATTTCTTTTCCCGTGCTAGCCCACCCATTCAAATCTGGATTTTTCTTTTTAGTTAAATCTAGTTTCTGTCCACTATTTCAAAATTCAATTCAAAGAGTTTTAGAAATCCAAATTGCATGAAACCAATTTTGTCTGAAAGGTATTAAGATGATCTATCCAAGCCCGTTGGATTTAATTCAATTAGAGTTATAGGTCTCTCCTAATAAAAATAACAAAACAGAAGCATTTGCAACTTGCAACATTTTTATAAAATCAACCAAGTTAGCTTTTGAGTTGATTCCAACTCTCAAAAATCACATTTCATCATATCTATCTAAATATGTAATAATATTAAGGTTTACATGCAGTGACTTTGGACTAGTACCAAAATAATGCTATATAGGCATTTCTAGTTACTTTAAATCATTAAATAATAAAATTAAACTAAAGTAATATTGATCCAACCTTTAAATCTCATTCCCATAGGTTAGAATATGTGGTGAGGACATGTGTCCACATGATCCCATATTTTGGTGGTGAATATTAAATTTTAGTTAATATTTCAATGAGTAGAAATTACTTTTCTAAATTAAAAAGGTTGAAACTATTGAATTAAACTTGTTATGCTAATAAATCATCAATTGTGTGTTTTAGAATGCTACTTAGCCTAGTTAAGTACTGTTTGGTGATTGTGCACTCCCTATGTATTTATATACGCTAGTACCGACCAAGCTTTCGAGGAGGAGGAGTTCTACCAAGAAGAAGAAGACGAAGAAAACTTCAACCACTGCACCAACCAAGGCAAGCCACCATTAACAGTGCAAGCTACCCTTAGCAAGCTAGCAATACCCAAGTTTAACCCTTGCAAGTTTAGTGCTTAGCAAACTAGAAACAAACTAGATGGTTTAGCAAAGATTCCTTAAGCATGCTTTGATCACACCCCTTTAACTATTAGTACCTCAAGTCTTATTGACAAGTTTTACCTCCCTTAGTTTACACAAAGTTCTTTACTTGTTTTGAAGGTAGCATAAAAAGTATAAAATTTGACCTACATAGAAACCTTTAGATGTCATTCTATGGCATGAGATTGATCCCATCCTTCCACCTTAGTGAACACTCTTAACTTAGTAGTTAGAGTAGATCAAAAACTTGAGTCACTTTAGATGGGAACAAGTGGTGAAAATGAATTGTGAAAACCTTGGAATGATGAGTCATTCTATTGAGATGTTTTGACATGTGTTGAGAAACACAACTGGTTTATGATGATGAAAATGATGAGGCATGAGCCTTAACCCTTTTATAAAACTGATGGTTGGATTCGGATGCGATACCATTCCAAATTTACCGTACAACCACACTACCTGAATTGGGTAAGGCTTAGCTGGAAACTTATATGCATTAGTATTAGTTCCCTCACGGGAGAGGTTTGAGCTGAGGCTACCTCTCATGATGTCCACCTATACAGTGCCCAAGATGACTGATGGTCATGGTTGGGAGGCCATGCTCATAGGAGAGGTGCTTGTACTAGGGTGTGTAAAGGGAAGGTTATGTTTGATTATCTGCATACTAAGTATGATGATTCAAGGTTATCCCTGACAGATGTATCGAATCTTGTGGTGAAAGTGTACCACCTCTGCAGAGTGTCAAACTATTCGAATAGCCACGTCCGTGGTTATGGACAGTTGGAATGGCCATACTGTTTCGTTGTCAGATGTTTTCTAAAAAATTTGAAATGAATAATGAACTTTGACTTGACCACAACAGGGTTGTGTTTATGATAATAGCTTCCCAGCTTAAGTGATTCTAGAACTTTATTTTATCTTTCTTTGCTTCTGAACTCAGCTTAGGTTTCAAACTTAACTTTAGAGTTAAATTTAGATTTAGCACTTTAACTTAGAACTATAGTACATGTTAATAGTAGTTTGCGAGTACTTAAAGAGTACTCATGGCTTTTGTCCTTGGCTATTCTCATGGCCAGACTATGAAGGAGACTATCAGGAGGATGGTCATCAGGATGGCTATTGTAGCATCCCAATTGTCTAACAATTGCAATGCTACTAGCCTAGTCTATATAATGCTACTACCTACATAGAATTAGTTGCATCATCATTATATCATGCTCATGTCATCATATCACATTGCATTTGAGCATCATATAAAACCCTTGTTCTTTTGGTTCTTATCTCATATGCATTATTAATTGTAGTTGCCTCTTGATACATTGTATTTGGTTCTTGATAAATGTTTGATGCCCAAGTTGAGTTGGGGCATATCTTTTATTAACTCCACCACCTTTCTTTGTCACCACCCTATAATTCCACCATCCAAACTATATGTGGGCATTTGCACTTCTTTTGGATCTTGTCTAGCTCACATATATTTAAGATGGATCCACTTCTACTTACACATGCTCTCATATATGCATCATGTTGTTTTCACAATATGGATATGTGGAGAGCCACATGGCCACCTTTGCATGCCATGTGAGTAGGAACTTTCTTGCCTCTCTCATATGGTTTCTAATTGGATATATAAGCATATGTGAACATATATGGGATCATATACTCATCTAGTGGGATACACACACTAGCATTTTCCATTATATTCCTTCATGCTTATTTCACCAATTCTTGGACATATGGGTTTAATCCAAGCCATGTGTTAATTCCTTGTGCATGTATCTTATGTGTGGGCACCATTATTTCATGTCACATGGAATATAAACCCCACATCCCCATCCAACTCTAGTTCTTCTATTTGTTGTTTTTATTTAACCTCTTCAAACCTTTTGCTTGGGCTTTATTCGAATTTGAGTGCATGTGACTAAGTGGGGTCATTTGAGCTTGTATTGTTTTCACAAATATAGTGTGGCCTAGCTAAGGATCATGCATGAGTCATGCAAACAACCTCTCACCTTCCCTTTTATCTTTTGGAGTTCTTGCTTGAAGTTTTGCATGGGTTTGAATTCAAACAACCTTGTCCAAAACCCTAAACCATCTCTCCCTCATCTCTATCTATCTAATCTCACAACCCTTGTGCCTTTCCCTCTTCTTGCAAATTTTGAGGTTGGCAACTTGAAGCTTGCATGTATATCCATATTGCATGGCACATGCAAATCAACCCACCTACTTATACTCTCTCTCTCTCTCTACAAAAACCTAGCTTAATCCCTATATATCTACCATCCGAAGCTAGCTAAGCTTCTAGCTAGCCCTTCCAAATCCTTCGGTGAGTGCATACACACACATGCCTAACACCTCACCAACACCTCAATCTACACACATACACTCACATACCTAGAAAGCCTAGTTGTGGGCATATTTGTTTTGTCCATGTGTGTGTGCACGTATGTTCCTCTCTCTCCCTCCTTTTTTTCGACCCTTCCTGAAGCAAATTCGGTCAGGCCCAGCTGCAGCGAACCTCACCTCCCGTCTCTTGGTCCGACCCCTCCCAACCTGGCCCAAAACAAAAAGACTCCTGTGTATCTCTTCCTTCTCAAGGCAGAGAGAGAGGTGCACGAGCTCGGCATGCTCCCGTCCGAGACTCCCATCCTCCACCTAATCCTCATCTCCCCACCTGCTCCTTTTCTTCTCTAAACGAAATCGAGATCTCATCCCCTAAAAACCCTAGCTAGACAACTTCCTCTCCTTTCCCCTACACAACCACCGCCCTATTTTTTTCCTCCGTCTCTGCCATCCCGTGAGCGCCACCATGGATGGGGCTAGAGCAGCTGTTCGTGTCGACGCCTTGGTCACCACTGAGCGTCGAGGCTGGGAGTCGCTTCACCAAGCGGCCACCGACGGATGGGAGTTGTAGGAGGAGACAGAGCAGCCTGGTCGTCGTTCCCTCAAGTCGCTGCCTGGCCTCCTTCCTCTCGTCGCCATCCTCTTCCACCTCTGGCCAAGTCGGTCGCCTCTCCATCCACCTCCTGGTGAGCTCCACCTCCCCCTCTTTACCTTGCACAGCGTGCGGCCGCCGCCAAGACGACGACGCCACAAGACGTGTAGCACTCGCCGACAAGGCTGACAGCAAGAATACAACACCTCTGCACCTCTTTTCCAAGGCTTTTCCGCGTCGTTTGCCCCCCTTTGCCCAGTCAAGCCACCTGAACAAAAGTTATAGACTGGAGCACCCTCTGCATCTTATTCTTTTGCGGCATAGCAAAATTCCCAGCGGATAGCTCGCTTTCGTCCTCACAAGATCGGCCGAGCTAGCTGTTCGCGAGCGATTTATTCAGTTTGTCAGAGTTTCAGTACAGCAGCAGCACTTACATCTCACAGGCTCTTATTCCCGAATTTTTACCGTTGCCCTCGTTCATCGTTTGCAAAAACTTCACACACAAAATTTGTAGGCCTATCATCTATCTACCCCCAGGATCAAACTTCACTCGATTTGGAGATCCACAGCCGAAGCAATCCTCTTCTGAAGTTGGGACGAAACTTTCCATTTTCTGAAAATTTCGTCAAATCTGAATCCGCTTTGTTCCGAACTATGCCCCGTCGTGTACGCTGTTCCTTTGAAAAAACTTCTTTCTGCAAAGTTGTAGACCTGTGCGAGATCTACAACTTTTGTTTTTACGGCACCTTCAAAATTCCGCTAGGTTCGCCGTCATCTTCGTTCGAACACGGACCGAATTTCTGCCAAATTCCCAGATCCCAGATTCAGATCCGTCACCTCGCGGTGAATTTTGCGCATAAGCCCCTGTGCTTTTTCCCGCCTCCTCCCGCCGTCCTCGGCTCACCCACGTGTCGCGTCCGGGCTGGGCGCGCACGCAGGTGGCCCCTCTCCTGACCCTGGCCCACGTGTCGGTCATCGTGGGTAAGTCTGAGCCGGTGACAAAAGTTCCAGATCCTTTTTCTTTTAATAAAAATAATTTCTGAAAATGCTTAATATGTTTTAATATCCAGAAATTAATAAATTTTAATTAGTAAATCCAAATAATAAATGTTTTGGAATTAGAAAAATGTAAGGATTTCAAATATGCCATTCAAAATGTCTTTTGGGCAAATTAAATTTCGAACTTGTTTAAATGCAATAAAAAGACCTTTCTTAAATATTTAATAACTTAAAATCTATAACTCCAAATTCAACAAATAATATGTCTAAATCGATCAGCACGACGAGCCCGTTCTAACTATACATTCTATGTTATGAATTGCAGCATGCATCATATAAATATAAAGTATACAACAACTCAATAAAATGCTTTATTCTTGTACCCCACACCTCACCCATGCCATGCTACATTATTGCCATGTAAATTGTGCATCATTCATCATGGCATGCTCGTTTGCTTGTCGCATTTTAATTCATATGCTTGTGCACTTTATTTATGTTGGCCCTTGTTTGTTTGGTTCTTCGTCGAATAGGCCTTGGCGAAATACCGGAATCCTGTGAGTACTACCGGATCCTTCTCTCGCTTCAACCGAGCTGCCAGGCAAGCACTACCATATGCTTGCATACATATAGTACCTATTGCCTCTATCTTATTCTTGCATCATTGAGTCGCGATTGAATTAAATTGAATCCCAAGTACTGCATAGCCTTTACTTTTAAACCCCACCGAAGCTTGTTCCTCCATCCCCTGAGCCATTACTACAGGAGTTGTTTGAGCCATGCGAGTCGTAGAAAAGCATGTGTAGGGTATGTGAGTGTCTGATGGATAACGAGGTACCTAAACAACTTAACCTGAGTAGTAATGGGATAACTAATGAAAGAGGCGCCGGTGAGCAATATCTGCTATTTGGTTTTTCATGCTCACTTGCGTCCCGTAGGACCCCGAGTACTTGATTCCTGTTCCTCGACTATTCGCACTATCCACATCCGGGAGGCCTTATGGATCCTCCTGAGTCAGAGCTTGATTCATTCTTATTTCTTGGGGCCACAAAGTAGTTTGGGGCTTTATTACTATCCTGTACCTATGCCATGCTTTACTGCTTTATTTAAGATTGTGCGTGGAGCACCTGTACTATTTTGGATCGTGGAATGTTTTCACGGTATCGACAAGCCCAGTCACACTTTCGGGTTCCCAGTCGTTTACAGCCATTGACACAAACCCTAGGTCCGTTCCGGAGCCGACCAACTTCGTTGCGGGTAGCTTAGTGGGGTGGCCCCCTAAAATATTTTTGAATCTTGTGATCGCTTTGTCGTGAATGCCTCGTTGGGTTTTGATTTGGTTTTTCCGAGGTTGATCGACTGTGTGTTGCTATTTGTGCACCCCTGCAGGGTAAATCTTTCTGAAAGCCGTGTCCACAGTTATGGACGACTTGGAGCATAGTTTCTCGATCATAGACAAGTATAACTAAAGTACCGCTTTTAATTTGACTAAGTACTTGACTAGTAAATAGTGCAATACTCATGGAATGGTTAATAAAACTGCCAATGGATGGGTCGTTCGTCCGCTTTCTTGTTGGTAAGCGAGAAGGAGGATGGATCTGTTAATTATACTGTTATAACTGTTGTTACTAATTAACGGACATCCGTCTATCATTGGTTAGGCAGATGGTTAGCGAGTACCTATAGACTTGTTAGTTATTATCTTTTGCTGCAATTGCGTCAACCCAGGTATATGTCCCCTTTAGAGGCATAAAGACTTGCTGAGTACCCCTAGAGTCTCACACGATAAATTGTTTGATTCAGATGAACAGGTGTACTCGCAAGATGGATACTGGGTGGAGGAGACAGATGATGTTGACAACGATCACTCGGTGTAGAGATTCCGGGGATGGGGATCCGCGAGATCTGTGGGCGGGATGTGTTTATTTATGTGGCATCTTATGCCGATTTGCTTCTTATCCGTACTCGGATCTTGTTTTCCACTTCCGCCTGATACTCTGATGTTTGATGTATGAGGAGCTATCCAAAAATATTATCTCTATCTAGGATATTTGGATCTTGCCGTATGGCGTTGCAATATTTCTATTTCTTTTAGATGGAATGGCTCTGTGAACAGTTGTATGGTGGCTTGCATACATACTCACTTGTGTATGTAGTTGATCCCTTCTGCCTTGATTACGCTCGTTCTTGTCCCGATGTTCTGGAAGTGGTTGGGATGGCCGAAAGGTCTACCTGTGAGTGGCCCCTGGGCCCCACCGTACTATTTTAACCACTTTCGCTCATCCAGGCATGTAACTAAGAGCGTAATTCACCGAGGTAGTTACAGCTATGATAACTAGGACTATCTGCCTTCGTCAGTATTGCATGTGCCCCTGAAGATGGACCCCACCGCTACGCTTATCTTTTATTTCCGTTGCTTGTTGTATTAAAGACTGGATCATGAGATCCTTATTTCTGTAAGACCTTATGTATGGTTTGTAATGGATGATGTACTGTGATATCCAATCCGTTATGTCTCGCAAAAATGGTAATCCTGGGATTACGAGGTATGGCATAACGGGCATCTGGGATTAAAAATCCGGGTGTTGACAGTCTCGTCGTCCACCATAGAAGCAGGTACGTGTCCGCATCGGGCAGCCACTGGGGTTTATCCCACCATCTCAATGCCCAGGCCCAGATTTCCCAGGCCACCACACATCTAATTAGAATATGTTGGATGCTCTCCGGCTCCTGATCATAGAGCGGACACCTGGGTGGCCGCGGGAGGTCACGTCGCTCTAGGCAATCAACCGTTCAACATCGGTCCCTCGAGGCTAACCACGCGAAGAACTTACAACCATGTGGGGCACGCGAACGCCAGATCTGTGTGACAGCCGGAGCTCGGGTGGTGCCCACAAAGAAGGCACCATATGTCGACTTGGCGGAGTACCTCCCATCGTGTGACCATTTCCAGGTCAGCACGTCCTCGCGCTTTGGGTTGAGCCTAATCCCAGCTAGCGCATGCCATAGCAAGAAGAATTCGGGAAGCGCCGCTTCCCCCAGGTCTGGGCCACAGTCCCTCGCGGACTGAACATGCCCTCACCTTGCTCGGGGGGGGCGTCGCAAGGAGGTTTGGGGTGATCTCCACGACCCTGGTGAAAGAACATTTCATGCTTTCCTATGTTTTGCGTGTTAGATAACAATACTATGGAGACTTTTCATGTGTGCTAAGTGTGCAGGAAGTTTTGAGGGGGGCCGGATAATCCGCCCCTCCAAGGGCCGGATAATTCGGCCTACCTCATCTCTCAAGGAAGCCAAGGCGCGTCGCTCAGAGTCCAGTCGGATTTTCTCCCGAAAAATCCGAACTGGGGTGGCTTTTCCTCCCCAGGCCGGATAATCCGGGTTCGCAGGCGGATAATCCATTTCGAGCAAAGGAGCCAAGGCGTCGCTCGATCCGGTCGGATTTTCTACCGAAAATCCAATCGGGCGGTTTTTTTCCTAGGCGGATAATCCGGCCAGATAGGGCGGATAATCCGGCCCCGGTTGATCAAGGGCAAGCTCGGCGACGCTCGAGAGGGGTGGATTTTCTGCCGGATATTCCGAGTCTGGGGCAGAGTTTCCCCAGACCGGATAATCCGGCCCCCAAAGTGTGCAACGGCTGGTTTTTGGAAGGGGGTATAAGTACCCCTTCTTCCCCATCGTCCAGAACTCTTGATTCATTTTGAATTCGACCAGACCCTATGCAAGAGCTCTAAATCTCGATCTCCCACTTCAACCACCCTAAGGTCTTGATCTTTGGTGGAATTCAAGGAGGAGAAGTTCATCATCAACATCAAGAATCAGGCGCTTCAACTCCTCTCCATTCACTTGGAGAAATCCCTGATCTAGTATTCTCGTTAATACCTAGATCGTGTTAATGTATTTGACAACTTTGTTCTTGTGGCAGCTTGTTGTCATTTCGGGAGCCTCCAAGTTGTTGTGGAGTTGTTGCCCCGCTAGTTGTGTAAAGGTGCCGGTGCCCGCCTCGAAGGGTACCTATAGTGGAAGGTGGATCAGGCCTGTTGTGGCGAGATCCATCGGAGAATAGGGTGAGGCCTTTTGTGGCGTGGTGGTCTTAGTACCGCCCACCCCTCCAACGCAGACGTACTTCCCTTAATAAGGAAGGAACTGCGGTCAAACAAATCCTGTGTCTCTGCTTGCTTCACTTTGGTTCACTCGTTCCTCTTCCACTCGCTCCTTACTCGCTAGTAGATAGGTTTGCATATAGGGAAATTCCACACATTAGTTTATCTAGAGAATTTACCTTTGTGCTAAGCCTAAACTTGAAAAAGAATTAAAAATTGGTGTAGAACCTATTCACCCCCCCCCCCTCTAGGTGCCCATACGATCCATTTCAATTGGTATCAGAGCCCCGGCTCTTAATTCGGGCTTAACCGCCTAAGAGTAGTATGGGTACCAGGGATGATGGAAATGAGGTTGTGGATAAGATCACAATGGATGATCTCAAGTCATTGGAAACAACCTTGTTGAAATCCTTTGAGGCCAAGATGGAGGAGATGAATCAAATGATTGCTCGCCTTACATCATCCATAGCCCCATCTCCATCCTCCTATGAGGCTCCCTCGCCATCATCTAAGGAAAAGGGTAACACCGGATCTAAGGATGATGATGTGGAAGGTGAAAAACTAAATGGATCCACCTCCAAAAAGGGAAGTGGCAAGGAGGAATATAGTGAGGTTCGCCACGTATATTCCCCCGACCCACCTATCCCTCATCCTCATATAAACAATAGGGGTGATCCACCCAAGCTCACTGCATCTTCTTTTAACCAATGGCAATTTCTAATGAAATCTCATGTTTGCAGCTCCTCTATTGAATTGTGGAGGATCATCGAAGAAGGTCTTCATGTTGGAGATCAAACCAATCTAACAAGAAGGGAAGTTGTGGATAGCCAGTTGAATGCCACTGCTCTCCACATGGTACAGCTGGGTGTGGGTCCCAAGGACATGCCACACATTGAATATCTCAACACGGCTAAAGAGGCGTGGGATGCTCTTACGGACCTTTTTGTTAGAAATGAAAGCAGGAGAAGAAACCGGTATGATGCCCTTAGTAACGAAGCTGAGGGATTCTACATGTTGGATGGAGAAAACCATGAGGACATGTATATAAGACTCAAGGGCATCGCAACAACATTTCGGAAGCATGGGGCCACTCACATTGATGATGCATGGATAAAAAGAAAGTATGTGAGTGCCTTAATGTCTTTCAAACCGACGGATTTGAAGATCTTGCAAGGTAGACACAACTATCATCAAATGACATCCAATGAAGTCATGCAAGAAATGGCATCATTCAAAGTGGCAGCAAAGAATGCTGAAGATGCCCGTGCTTGGGCCATTGGAATGCAAAAGGGTGTCAATATGGCTCTCAAAGCCAATGTTGTTGAGCAAGAGGATAATGAAGGTGCATTTGAGAGGGGATCCATGGACTGCCCCGATGAGGTCAAACGTGCTCATGGTGAGTACATGGCATTCTATGCAAGGAACTTTTGGAAGGACCCTGCCAAAGCCAAGTCTGAACTTGAGCGCAAGAACGGGTCAAATGGAAGAAGAGAAAGTGGCCCAAGATTGAGAACTTTCTTCAACTGTGGAGATAGACTGCACTTTGTAGCCGAGTGTCCTTATGAAAATAGAGAAGACAATGGTGGAAGGCTCATTCTCAAAGAGAAATCCAAAGTTCCTAAGAAGAAGCCATTTGCTAAGAAGAATGGCCCTTTTAAGAAGCAACACAAGATGGTCCTTGCAGCTCAAGAGGAATACTCCTCCGCAAGTGAAGATGAAGAGGATGATGATAGTTCTCGCGAAGTGGCTGCTATAGCCACCACATCGACTCCCTCCTCTCTCTTCGACTCACCAAACGAGAACGCCATCAACAACAACGCCACTTGCCTAATGGCAAGAGGATCCGAGGTGTCGAATTCTAACTCCTCATTTTCTAAGACTAACATAATTTTGGATATGGATGATCATGAAAGTCTTGAAATGAAAGAAGAAGTTATTGCCTTGGATATCTTTTTCACTAACCTACAAGGTGAGCACAAACTCCATTTTGATACTCTTATGAGTCAACTTGCTCGAGCCGAAGATCTCCTTGAAGAAAAGGGCAGAATTGAAAGAGAAGATGCCTTGGAGATAGCCTCTTTGAAAAATGCCTTGGAAGAGGAAGAGGAAACTCGAGTTTCTTTGGAAGAAAGACTTGAATCCCTAGAGGAGTCACAAGAAGTTGTAGCTCAGCTCATTAAAGAACGTGACCATGCCCTTGCCAAGGTAAAGAAACTAAAGAAAGAAAAGATTGATTTTGGGGTTGTTCATGCTAGACTTTTGGAGAAGTTTGATGATCTTGAAAGTGCTCACAAGGCATTGAAGAGTGATCATTCTACTCTAAATGAGTCTCATGACCAGCTCCAAACTCAATTGAAACGGTATAATATACCAAGTACCTCATCTCCATCCTTTGGAAAAGAAGATCTTGCAAGGAGTTCTCAATACAAAGGTAAAGGGGTTATTGATGAGATACTGAGCAGGCAAAGGACAAACAACGGTAAAGAAGGTCTTGGTTACATACCCAAGATAAAGAGCAAGAAAAACAACAAGAAGAAGAAGAACAACAAGACTACTCAATCGAAGACTAGTAACATTACCAATGACAAGACAAATTATGATGGTTTTGTAGGGATCAACAATCCTAACTTCGAACTATATTGTGATGCTTATGGTGATGTTTATGCTAGTTATGTAGGGACTTATGATTGTTACATTCCTTGGTCTATTTGGGTTCCCAAGACCCTTGTTACTAACATGAGAGGACCCATTGAAAAATGGGTACCTAAAACCAAGAAGTAATTTTCTTGCAGGGCTATGATTCCGGTGGTTCTAAATGGGTACTCGATAGCGGTTGTACAAGTCATATGACCGGAAGCAAGGAGATCATCACGGAGATGCGGCCAAACCTTGAACACATTACCGTCTCCTATGGTGACAAGTCAAAATCTGAGGTATTGGGTCTCGGCAAAGTTGTGGTGGCTCACGATATCTCCCTCGTGGACGTCATGCTTGTTGAGACCCTCGGGTATAACTTACTTTCAGTTCGTGCCCTTGGTAAGATGGGCTTTGCAGTTTACATTGATGCTGATTTGGTGGTACTCTTGTGGAGCAAGTCTCTAAAAGTCGCTTTCGTGGGATATGTAAAACGACACATGTGGTAGACTTTTGGGAAAACCACTACAGGTCCGATGTGTCTTTTGGAAAGGTGGCCTTGGGTTGGCTATGGCATCGCCAACTATACGTCAATATGAGAACTTTGCAAAGTCTCCACAAGGGTGACCACATTCTTGGACTAAAGAAAATGTCTCTTTTGCCAAAGATCGTGGTGCAGGCGTGTGTTGAAGGGAAAATGCATGATTCTCCTCATCGAAGGAAAACTATTATCTCTTCAAAAAGGATCTTGGAGCTTCTTCATGTGGATCTTTTCGGACCTCCATCTCATGCAAGCCTCGGTGGGAAAAAGTTTTGTCTAGTGATTGTTGATGATTACTCAAGATACACTTGGGTTTATTTCTTCAAGTTGAAGAGTGAAACTCAACAAACTGTCATCGACTTCGCCAACGAGGTTCAACGTCAACACAATGTCCCCATTCTGGCTATAAGGAGTGATAACGGCTCGGAGTTCAAGAACTACACCTTAAATGAGTTTCTAAGTGAAGAGGGGATAAGACATCAATATTCCGCTGCGTACACCCCTCAACAAAATGGTGTAGCCGAGAGGAAGAATCGGACTCTAATGGACATGGCAAGATCAATGTTGGCCGAATTCAAATCTCCATATAACTTCTGGGCTGAAGCAATCTCTCGCTTGTCATTCATCCAATCGTTTATACCTCCAAGATTTTGGACAAGACTCGTATGAAATACTTACCGGTAACAAGCCAAACATCTCATACTTTCGGGTATTCGGGTGTAAGTGTTTCTTTCTTATTAAAGGAGTTCGTTTATCTAAGTTTGAATCTAAGGCTCTAGAAGGTATTTTTGTTGGTTATGGTGCTGAATCCCACACTTATAGAGTCTACAATAAGCTCTCCGGAACTGTTGTAGAATCTTGTAGTGTGGTGTTCGAGGAAAATGACGGTTCCCGTGCGGAGCAAGTTGGTGTTTGTGATGCAGATGTTGAAATACCCCAAGATGCCATAAGAAGAATGGGCGTGGGATTCTTCCGCCCCATTGAGGAACCCCTTGTGGTGGACCGGGAAGGACAATGCTCTACTCATATAGAGCCCTCATCTACACATACGCACACGCCCAACCACGGGCAACTTCTACACCATCTCCATCAACTCTGAAGGTCAAGATGCTCGAGCTCAGGCGGATTTTCGGTGGATACGGATTATCCGCCACCCCGCCTAGCTCCTGGTGGTGAAGATATCAACACAAGCTCAGCCGGATTTTCCGGTGACCCCGGATTATCCGGCTCCTCGCCAGTCAAGCAAGTCCTGAGCTTCGATGCTGCTGTAAGTCCTCCCAGGCGGATTATCCGGCCACTTCATCGGCGGATTATTCGTACGACTCTCGATTCTGACCTCCTGTTATGGCTACGGACTCACCTCAAGGGCATGCATCTCCACCACCTGCTACTGATGTTCTAGCTACTGATCAAGGCGGAGAAAATGCCTTCAATGAAGACTCAAGTGATGAATCTCCTCCACCAAGAGACAACAAACTTATTGAACTTCGTCGCAAGGCTCGGGCTGATCGTAACCTTGAGTTGAGGGGTCACACTCTCGACAAGGTTGTTGGTGATCTTCGACGAAGGGTGTCTACTAGAAGAGAATTGGCCAGTTTTGGTGAGCATCAAGCTCATATCTCCATGGTGAAACCTAAGAAGGTCTTTGAAGCTCTTGAAGACCCAGACTGGGTTGTTGCTATGCATGAAGAATTGAACAATTTCAAGCGCAACAAAGTCTGGAAACTAGTGGAGAAACTCAAAGAGTGCCGCAATGTTATCGGCACCAAGTGGATTTTCAAGAACAAGCAAGATGAGAATGGCATCATTGTGAGGAACAAGGCAAGACTTGTGGCACAAGGTTACTCCCAAGTTGAGGGCATCGACTTCGGCGAGACCTATGCTCCTATGGCTCGTCTTGAGTCCATCTGTATCCTACTTGCTTATGCTGCTCATAACAATTTTAAGTTGCAGCAAATGGACGTCAAGAGTGCCTTCCTTAACGGTCCTCTACATGAGTTGGTATACGTAAAGCAACCCCCGGGGTTTGAGGATCCTAACTTCCCGAACCATATCTACAAACTCGATAAGGCACTCTATGGCCTTAAACAAGCCCCACGTGCATGGTATGAGCACCTTAAAGAGCTTTTGTTAGATCGTGGCTTCGAAGTTGGGCAAATCGACCCCACTCTTTTTACTAAGAAGGTTAAGGGGGAGCTCTTCGTATGCCAACTATATGTAGACGATATCATTTTTGGTTCTACTAACAAAGCTTTTAACGATGAATTTTCAAAGCTTATGACTGACAGGTTTGAGATGTCTATGATGGGGGAATTACGGTTCTTTCTTGGATTCGAGATCAAGCAACTAAGAGAAGGAACCTTTATTAATCAAGCAAAGTACATCCAAGACATGCTCAAGAGATTCAAGATGACGGATCTAAATGGTGTCGCTACTCCGATGCAAACAAAGTGTCATCTCGAACTCAACCCTCATGGTAAAGATGTGGACCAAAAGGTATACCGGTCCATGATCGGCTCTCTTCTTTACCTCTGCGCATCTAGACCCGATATTGTGTTGAGTGTGGGAGTGTGTGCAAGGTATCAAGCAGCTCCTAAAGAAAGCCACTTAGTGGCGGTCAAGAGGATCTTCGATATTTAGTTCATTCCCCAACTTTGGTCTCCGGTATCCCAAGGGCTCCAATTTCTCTTTATGTGGTTATCTTGACTCAGATTGGGCTGGTGATAAGGATGATCAAGTCAACTTCGAGCTTGTCAATTCTTGGGAAGATCTCTTGTATGTTGGTCCTCCAAAAAGCGTAATTGTATATCTCTCTCCACCGAAGCTGAATATGTTGCTGCTGCTTGTACTCAATTATTGTGGATGAGGCAAACTTTAAAGGAATACGGTGTCAATTGTGACAAAGTGCCTCTTTTATGTGATAATGAAAGTGCTATCAAAATTGCGTACAATCCAGTTCATTACAAGGACGAAGCATATTGAGATTTGGAATCATTTTATTCGTGACCATGTTGCTCGAGGTGATATTGATCTATCTTTTGTGAGCACGAAGAATCAACTGGCGGATATTTTTACAAAGCCACTTGATGAAGCAAGATTCTGCTATTTGAGGAATGAGCTAAATATCATTGATTCCGGGAGCTTGTCTTGATTACCCATGCACCCACTCGTACATCTCAATCCTTGTTTGGTCTAGGTGTGGGCATGGATATAGGGGGAGTGTGGTCCTAACATATTGGGCTAACCCTCCCCCCATAATGCCAATAGCAAGTTATATCATTTCTCTTAATATCATGTTGTGATATGTGAGCTTATTGATGAGTATTGGTCGTGAACCCAATATATATCTTCGCGGTGTCACACCATACACTCCAACAAGGTGGCTTCGGCCACCGCCCTCTCCTTTGTGGAAAATTGGATCTTTTTGGATGTTATTTGCTTTCTCATGCTCTTATGGGAATCACACTCAATCTTGGATTTTATTTGATTTGGATTTTGCAATTTTGAGTGTCTAGTACCATCTCAGTTTGGCATTCTCAATCCTAAGCCTTCCCTGCCCCTAAGACATCTATTCTTGCACACAAGTCCCTTGTACACCTTGTGGGGGTGTTGTTTGAGGGGCCTTGAGAGCCTGGTTACGTGTATACAGAATCCCAGATTTTAGGCGGATAATCCGGCCCAAGTATTGGCGGATAATCCGGCCTGGCGGTCGATCTTAAGGCGGGGGCTCGGGAGAAGGGCTCATAACGAGCAGCACTTCTCCCCCAGCCCTCTCCTTCTCCCCAGCCGCCGCCTGCCGCCCCTCACCCTCCCCGGAGCCTCTCCGGCCACCGGATTTTCTGGACCTTCCCGGATCTTCTTCTCCGCGCCTCCGGGTACCTTCTCCTCCGCGTTCTTCCTCCAATGAGTGAGGGTAACTCCCTCTCTCCCTATCTTTGGCTAGATGTGTATCTTGTTGGATGGAACGTTGTCTATAAGGATGTGTTTTCGCATAGAACTCGTAGTCTTACAGTTTCTAGGCCCGATCTACTTTTTTGCATGCATTCTTGGTGAAATCAAAAATTTCTGCCAGGGCCGGATTATCCGCCTGGCCAGCCGGATAATCCGGCCCGACATTCAAGTTCGCCAGTTTCACTATGGTGTATGTATTGAGTAGTTTTGACCTATGAACGTTTTGCCTACTTGTTCCATGCTCTCTCCTGGACTTGTGTGTATGCTTATCCCCTTGCTATCAGCCTTATTCTCCTCATAGGTGGTTCCGGTGTTCCCAAGACCTACAAGCGCCGTCCCCGCGCCAAGTACTTTCGGGACGACGGTCAAGGTAACCCAGTGGACGAAGTTGAATTGCGGAGAAGGAAGAACAAAGAGAGGTGCATGGCTAAACAATCCAAGAGGACTAGGAAGGGTGTGTCCAAGCGGAAGGGCAAGGAGCCCAAGATCAACTACAGGGCTCTGGATGAGGTCTCCTTCTCGCCATTAAATCACCGTGACTTGTTTCTTTGGCTGCCTCGTGATGATGATGAGCTGGGGATACCGGTTTTGGTGTGCGAGCGAAAGGGATTTATGAAGACATCTATGCCAAGCTGAACATTAGGCCTATGCACCCTCTGGTACTTGCTGATACTTTGGAGAAGGCGCATCTTGTGGATGCGATGTATGTGGCTGATAGGATGGGGCTGCACCATCTCATGTCCCTCCAGTGCTCCTTTGACTCTGAGGTGGTGAAGCAATTCTTCTCCACTCTGGTGATTTGTGGTGATGAGCGTCACACTATGAAGTGGATGACTCATGACAGGCCCATGACTGCTGATTTTCACGTGTTCTTTGAGGTTTTGGGGTACTCCTTCCGGCGAGGATAGAGCCAGTGGCCACCGCATCATCACTCAGTTGAAGCCCAACAAGGATGTTGCTCTCTCTCCGTGCACTATGGACAATGGAATTGTTGGTACTGTGGCTGGTCTTGCTCCCATCTATGCTGCATTGGTGGGTCTCTTCCGTGACTCTATTACACCGAGTGGGGGCAATAATGACAGCATCCGTGGTCACCTTGTTCAGCTACTTCAATTTTCTCATGAGGTTGCCTCCTGCGAGGACGAGTCAGTGCAGTACAGGCTGGATGTCATGGACTTCATTTACCATGAGCTGTGTGATGCTATGTTCAACCGTCTGTCCATTCCCTATGCGCCCTACATTATGTTGCTCATCCGCCACCTGCTTCCTGCCGAGGAGTTCCACATTGACTCTGTGCACAAGGCCAAGAAGATTTACAACAAGGTTCGGAAGACCTCACCCTCCTCCTGCTCTGAGGGCCTCATGAGGATGCTCGTCGGCCCCAGTGCCTCCGTGGCCCGTGAGATCAAGCAGTTGAACTGGTTCAGCGTCATATCCTCTGCATGGGCGTGGACACACGCAAGGGTCGATATGAGGCCTACTGAGCGCCATGAGTTGGCTCACTCCCAGCAGCTCATTCTCCACCACGTGTCTGGCGCTTTGGGTGCTCCTCCGGCTCCTACACCTCCCACTCCATATGCTCGGTGGAACTCTTCCTCCGGGCTTAATTATGGTGAGATGGAGCGTCACTTGTTCCCCTCTGCGCCTGGTGCTGATGCTGATGATGAGGAAGGTGACACTGAGGAGCTTCAAGATGAGGATGAGGAAGAGCATGAGGACGAGGACGAGGACGAGGACTATGATGAGTGATCCCATGGGGCGCTATCATCGCTCTTCTCCCTTTTTGGTGTCTCGATGCCAAAGGGGGAGAAGTAGTTCTATTAGGTTGTCCGTGGATTTGCATGGGTCGGGCATAAGCACTTGCATTTTTTATTCGTTATTTCTTGCTTATGCCCATTTAGCGTTGAACTTTTATATTCGTGGTTTGTACTTTATGGTTGAGACTCTATGTGGTTGTCTGGATGATACCTATGGACTTCATATCATGGATTATGCTCATGGTTATATCTATTCATATCCTATTGCTGGTGGTTTATCACGGAAGGCGCGCGCTCATAATGGTTATCCAATAATAATTGTGATTTATGTCAAGGATGCCTATTCTCTACTTCGGTGGTATGTGTTTTTGCCCTTTTGTCTATGGAATAGATTCAACTATTTGTGTGCATTTGTATTCCAATGCAAAACTCTATTATGCACACATTTAGGGGGAGTCCCTTCCATAGTTATCTCTGTTTGTCTTGTGTCTTTCTCCTGCAAATCCTGGTATTGTCATCTAACACCAAAAAGGGGGAGATTGAAAGAACATTTCATGCTTTCCTATGTTTTGCGTGTTAGATAACAATACTATGGAGACTTTTCATGTGTGCTAAGTGTGCAGGAAGTTTTGAGGGGGGCCGGATAATCCGCCCCTCCAAGGGCCGGATAATCTGGCCTACCTCATCTCTCAAGGAAGCCAAGGCGCGTCGCTCAGAGTCCAGTCAGATTTTCTCCCGGAAAATCCGAACTAGGGCGGTTTTTCCTCCCCAGGCCGGATAATCCGGGTTTCGCAAGGGCCGGATAATCCGGCCCCTAGTTTTCGAGCAAAAGGAGCCAAGGCGCGTCGCTTAGTATCCGGTCGGATTTTCTACCGGAAAATCCGAACTGGGCGATTTCTCCCAGGCCGGATAATCCGGCCTTCGCATAGGGCCGGATAATCCGGCCCCTAGAAGTTGATCAAGGGCAAGCTCGGCGCGACGCTCAGAGAGGGGGCGGATTTTCTGCCGGATATTCCGAGCCTAGGGCGGAGTTTCCCCAGACCGGATAATCTGGCCCTCACTTGGGCCGGATAATCCGGCCCCCAAAGTGTGCAACGGCTGGTTTTTGGAAGGGGGTATAAGTACCCCTTCTTCCCCATCGTCCAGAACTCTTGATTCATTTTGAATTCGACCAGACCCTATGCAAGAGCTCTAAATCTCGATCTCCCACTTCAACCACCCTAAGGTCTTGATCTTTGGTGGAATTGAAGGAGGATAAGTTCATCATCAACATCAAGAATCAAGCGCTTCAACTCCTCTCCATTCACTTGGAGAAATCCCTGATCTAGTATTCTCGTTAATACCTAGATCGTGTTATTGTATTTGACAACTTTGTTCTTGTGGCAGCTTGTTGTCATTTCGGGAGCCTCCAAGTTGTTGTGGAGTTGTTGCCCCGCTAGTTGTGTAAAGGCGCTGGTGCCCGCCTCGAAGGGTACCTATAGTGGAAGGTAGATCAGGCCTGTTGTGGCGAGATCCATCGGAGAACAGGGTGAGGCCTTTTGTGGAGTGGTGGTCTTAGTACCGCCCACCCCTCCAACGCAGACGTACTTCCCTTAACAAGGAAGGAACTACGGTCAAACAAATCCTGTGTCTCTGCGTGCTTCACTTTGGTTCACTCGTTCCTCTTCCACTCGCTCCTTACTCGCTAGTAGATAGGTTTGCATATAGGGAAATTCCACACATTAGTTTATCTAGAGAATTTACCTTTGTGCTAAGTCTAAACTTGAAAAAGAATTAAAAATTGGTGTAACACCTATTCACCCCCCTCTAGGTGCCCATACGATTCATTTCACCTACGGCCATGGATCCATCGATCCTGCCAGAACTTAGCTCTATCCCCGTTGCCTAGAGTGTAGCAAGTGGTAGCGTGGAAGAGCTCCATAGACCGTCGCGGTAGCGCCAGGTCAAACTCCACACAGGGCCTATCGGGATCTACCCTTTGTAGCCACGCCCACCGGCACCACAACGCAAAGTTTAACAAGCGGAGGTTGGGAATGCCTAGTCTGCCAAACTCCTCCGGCGAACACACCTTCTCCCACGCGACCAGGCAGTGACCACCCTTTGCCTCCCTTCTGCCCCTCCATAGGAAGGCCCGGGTAATCTTGCGGAATGCCACGAGCGTCTGGGGTGGAACGTCCAAAGACATGAGAGCATGGACCAGGATGGCCGAGAGCGTGGTCTTCACTAGGGTGGTTCGCCCGCCCCTGTTCATGAGACCCGCACACCACGATTGTAGCCTATTAGCCGCATTATCCACCACAAATTGCAACTACGCCTCGGTAGGCTTGCGAAGGCCCAAAGGAAGGCCCAAATATTTGCAAGGGAAGCCACCGACCTCGCAACCCAAGATGTCTCGGGTGAGCTCAACCTGCTCAGGAGAGCACCGTATCGGGTGCACCGAACATTTTGCCAGAATGGTGCGTAGGCCAGAGGGCCCCTAAAGTTCGACACAATCGCCGCACAGGTATGAAGGTCCAGGGGTGTGGGGCTCACAAAGGTAATGACATCATCCAAGTACATGGAGGTGCGGTGACGTAGCCTACTGGCCGTCGTCTCCGAAAGGAGGCCCTCGGTCGCCGCCCGCTCAAAGAGCCTATGCAACACGTCCATCACCGCGTCAAACAAAAGTGGGGAGAGAGGATCCCCTGCCCCGGCCTCCTCTGGTTGTATATCACCACTCCAGGGGAGTCGTTCACTAGGACCCGCGTTGAAGCCGAGCTCAGCAAACCACTGATCATGGCGATCCATCTCTCCCCAAAACCAAGCTTGGCCAGGACCTCGAGCAGGAAGGCCCAATCCACGATGTCGAAAGCTTTGGTGATGTCCAGCTTCAGCATGATCATCGCCTTCTTGAGCCGATGGAGCTTCCTGGCCGTACCTTGCACGAGTTGGAAGTTGTCGTGGATGCATCGACCCCTGATACAAGCGCTCTGATGGGGGCCCACCAGTTGAGGCATCTTAGGTGCCAGGCGAACCGATAGCGCCTTCGCCACGAGCTTCGCCACGCTATGGATTAGGCTAATGGGGCGAAAGTCCTTGATTTCCATCGTGTCAGCATGCTTCAGGAGCAGGGTGATCAGCGCCTGGTTCGTCGCGTATAGCCCTCGCGCGTCCCCTTCCCATAGCGATTGGAACGCCTCCAGCACGCCAGCCTTAATAATTTGCCAACACGAGGTGTAGAGCCTGCCCGTGAAGCCGTTGGGTCCAGGAGCCTTGTCCAACTCCTGGGACCGGACATCACCCCACACTTCCTCCTCCGAGAACGGGGTCTCGAGCTCAGAGAGGTCGTGCTGCAACAGCCCCAGAAAGTCCAAGTCCAGGGCCGACTTGCGCTCCGGGCATGACCCCAACAGCTGCTCATAGAAGGAGTCCACTGCCTCGGTCTCACCCTGCTGATCGGCTACCAACAGCCCCTCGACCTTGAGATGGGCAATAAAGTTCTTCCGCCTCCGATGATTGGCTTGGAGGTGGAAAAATTTGGTGCAGGCGTTCCCCTCGCTAAGCCACATAACCCTCGATCTTTGTCGAGCAATCGTCCTCTCGAGCGAGGCCAGACCCAACAACTTCTTCTTAAGAAGCCTCCGGAATGCCCTCTCGCTAGGAGAGAGATCCCTCGACTCCATAGCCACATCCAGCCTCAAGATCAACTCATTGGCCAACAAAATCTGTCTCTTGTTGCTGCCGATGATCCTATCACTCCGGCTAGTCAAGGCCTTAGCTGTGGCCTTGAGCTTAGCCGCCAGCCTCATAAATGGGTTAGCGACCAACGCCACCGTCGTCCAAGCAGTCTCCACAGTCTCCATAAATCCTTCCACTTTGGGCCAGTATGCCTCGAAACGGAAGCGCTTACCGGTGTTGAGTTGGGCATTGAGATTGAGAAGGAGCGGACAGTGGTCAGAAGTCGACGAGCTCATCGCTGAGAGGAAGGAGGAAGGGTACCTCGTCTCCTAGTCCACAGTCATAAAGACCCTGTCCAGACGCTCCATCGTGGCCTGCGCCCTCTCATTTGACCACGTGTAGCGACGACCATTTTCACGTATGTTACGTCATGTAACTTGATTTTCTATTAATGAATACGTGTGTTGCTCTAAAAAATACGAAAATAATATCGACTTTAGCACGTTGAATTTGGCTACAGGCAGATAAGAAGAAAACGGAAATTCTTAAAGCAGACTTTCCGTTTCAGTATTCACCGAGAATTGATGTTCTGGTTTTTCCATTTCCATGAATTTCGAGTTTCTATTCAGTAGAATTTATACTACTTCTTTTATCCAAACTGGATTTGGATTCGAATGTATCTATATATATTTTGGTAAATCTGAATTTAGATAAATCCAAGTCAATTATGTTTGGATGGAAGGAGTATATCTTTCCGTTTCCCCCCAACAGATTGAAAAATTAAGTATCTGTTTCCATCATGGTGTTGGGTTTATTCTTTTTCTTTCTCAAAGGAGGATACAATCGTGTTGGGGAGGGGAGTCCGCCAATTTCCGGCGCGCGGGAAAATTTCCCGCACTCGCGCCTCCACCTCTATAAAAATCCCATCGCCACGCTCGATTGCCCCACTTTCCCCCAACCGCCGTCTCCCACCAAATGGGCCGTAAGAAGAGGTCTAGGGTTTCTGGCGACGGCGACGGAGCCGAGGAGAATGGAGAAGAATCCGCTGCCAGTCCCGCCGCCGCGGAGAGCAAGAGCCTCTACGAGGTAAAGATTTTCCTCCAAACCCTAGGGCAACAGATTCCGGTATTTGTGTTCGATCGAATCGTGTGCCAAGGTCTCGGATTCGTGGATGATTACGCAGCTCCGTCTTATTTTTGTGGATCTCCACGCGAATCACCCAGGTGCTAGTGTTTGGGGATTGTGATTAAACTTGTCAACCTGGATGTTAGCCCCAAGTGAATTTGCAAGGCAGTTGATCTGGTTACTTGTGTGTGTAACGTGCCCGTGTCTCCGCTGCGTTGTCATACAACTTTATCATGCAAAACAATTGAATGGTATGGCTACACAGCTAGTTAACCCAAATTACTTGCGCATCAAATCAAAATACTGTAGATAATTGTGCATTTGGATCTGAAATATACACGTGCCAGATGAGTTGTCTTTTGTATCCTGCTCTATGTTGTCAGGCTCTATTTGGTGTCATCTCTTTGTGGCTTCTCAGCAGTACTATCATGAAAGATATGCAAACCCATGTGATGTTTGATTTTTATTCTTGCCCTGTTTTGGGATTCGGAAGAGTCAAACAATTTTTTTCCCCTTTGCGTTTCATTTCATTGGATAGGTAGAAGAGTTGTTACAATCCTCCTAAGAGTCAAACAATTATGTATCTGTTTGTCAAAGGGAAGATGTTTGCTTGGGAGTTACATGGTTAGATCTGCTGGACTATATGTATGCTGATTCAGGAGCATATTATAGTTCAATTTTAGGTGCCTCTTGTCCTGTAAATCATACTCCCCTACAAATAGGAAAAAATATTCAGTTTTTCTTTTGTGACGGAAGTCTGCTCAGCTGATGAATCAAAAACACCTACCTCCGAGTAGAGTGTTCAGGGGGCACAGACAGTTTGTGATTGGTGATTCATGTGTAGTTAAATCAAGATATATCCTTTTGTTACATGAACAATACTTGCGCCTTGCATCCATGGTTTTTGTATATTTCTTCGCAGCTCCTAAACCATCTATGCTAGGCTTTTTTGCGTCTTCATTGTTGCTGCAAAGCTGTAGTCAACGGATGCATGTGGCCTGATTAAGCTTAATTTGGTAGAAAACCTTGTATAGCCTATGAGCTGTAAGTGTTCAAACTAGTCCATGACAAGAAAAATGGGACTAACTCTGAATTTTCTAAGATGCAGAAGCAATAGTTACACTCCTTTTTCCTCTTCCTCTTTCATAGGACATGTACCTCATGTTATCCCCTTGTTTTCTTCATTATTCAGATCTTAGGGGTTGAGAGGACAGCTTCACAGCAGGAAATCAAGAAGGCATATCACAAGTTGGCCTTGCGTCTTCACCCTGATAAGAATCCTGGAGATGAGGTAGGACCTCAATTTCAAACCTTTACAGTGGAGTAAATGAAGTGCCAGTTCTCACAATTGGAGTGCTCTGTGATGTCAGGAAGCCAACGAAAAGTTTCAGCAGTTGCAGAAGGTGATATCTATTCTTGGAGATGAGGAGAAAAGAGCATTGTATGATGACACTGGCATTACTGACGATGATGTGAGCACCTAATCCTAGCCTTTTGCTTCCCTTCATTCAGTTTCTGTGAAATACTCTGGAACCTTATCTTTCCTCTTAGGCACTGGTTGGAGAAGCTGCAGACAATCTCCAAGCTTACTTCAGAACAGTATTCAAAAAGGTATGTGTTTGCTCCATGTCAATGAGAAACTTATGGCTGTCCATTTGCTTGTACAATGCGTGATGATGGTTTTGCTTTGTCTAAATTACTCTTAGGTTACTGAGGCTGATATTGAAGATTTTGAAGCAAAGTATAGAGGGTCAGATTCTGAGAAGAAGGATTTGAAGGAGCTCTACACGAAATTTAAGGGCAAAATGAACAGGTGACTGTTGTAAATTATTTTGCTTTTAGGCTGGATTAAAACATTGGTTCCAAAACTAGATAGGCTGCATGTGAACAGCTGGATTTCATTTCTATCTGAACCTGCTATCCCTTTTTGTGCAGGCTTTTCTGTTCAATGATCTGCTCAGATGCCAAGCTTGATTCCCACCGCTTTAAAGATATAATTGACCAGGCCATTGCTGAAGGTAAATAATTATATTGCTGTCGCCACCACAATTTTACCAAAATTGATTGCTTGTTCCAGTTTGACAATGAGGTGTGATGCCTAGTGTATGCTTGTCTGTGTCAACCTGCTCATTGAAACTTCTATATGCGCAATAATCTTACCAGGTCCTTCCTTTTTTGCAGGTGAGCTGAAGTCCACAAAGGCGTATGAGAAATGGGCTAAAAAGATCTCCGAGATAGAGCCACCCACAAATCCATTAGAGAGGAGAGTGAAGTAAGTTTCCAACTTTTCCTCCCTAACACACTTGGCTCCAATTTCGATCATATGAAAGATATTTTTCTTCATCACCTGCTTACCTAGTCACTACTGATTTTCCTACTACTGAACTTCCAATATAGGAAAAAGAAAAGCCAGGAGAGCGACCTCATGCTGGCCATCTCGCAGCGCAGGGAGCAGAGGAAGGGGCAATTTGACTCGTTGGTGTCATCCATAATGTCCAAGTGCGAGTCCAAGGCGTCCAAGGCGAGCAGCTCGGAGCCGACGGAGGAAGAGTTTGAACGTGCTAGGCAGAGGCTGGAGAAGCAGCGCTCGAAGGGGCGCAAATGATACTGCGCTTGGCCTGCAGGTCAGAGACCGTCTTTGCCATCTGGTTGATGTGGTGGTTACGCTTGGAATTTAAGCACTGTTTGTGGAAAACTGGGAGTGCGAGCCGATGGGGTTGTGTTTTGCTAGTACTCTGGTACGTAGCTTTGTTTGAAGAAACCGGTCGTGTGTATAAGTAATTAAGTACTGGATGGAAGTAGTAGGAAGTGTCCTGTTCGAGTGTGAACTACTACATGGAATTGTCCTGTTCCCATGAGTGAAATCCTTGGGCATACCGGCAGGCTGGGTATGGCCTGGTTGCTATTTATCCTGTGGTTATCCCCAAATTTTTGATACAGGCTCCCAGCGAAGAATTATGACGAGCATCAGCAAGGCAGGCACAATCATCGCCTGGCATCAGCTCCAGCGAAGCCTAATCATGGCCTTGCGCTGCTGTGCTGACCCACCGGCCACCCAGCCCAAGTACCCAACTAACCGACGGCCACCCGGGCTCCTCTCCCAGCCGCTCGCGCGCACTACAAATCGCGGCGACGCGCCTGGCCACCCTCTCCCCGCACAAGCGATCGAGAGAGAGACCCCCCCAGCCCCTCCCAGCTCCGATCCACCAGAATAAACCGCGCGTCGCCGATCGATCTCCGATCCCCTCATCCCTCCTCGAGCGATCACCATCACCATCGATTAGCTGTGCAGCGTGCAGGCTCGTCGTCCTCGAAGAAGAAGGGTCCGAGGAAGAGAGAGCTAGGAGAAGGAGGAGAGATGGAGATGAAGAAGATCGCCTGCGCCGCGCTCGTCGCCATGGCGGCCTCCGCCTCCCTGGTCGCGGCGTCCGAAGGCCCCGCCGGCGCGCCCGGCCCGTCCGCAAGCGGCGCCTCGGCCGCCGCGCCCGCCGCCGGCGCGCTCATCCTCTCCCTCGTCGCCTACTACCTCCACTGAGAAGACGGGGCCCGAGCGCGTATTTCGTTCGCGGAGGCGCTGAAGCAGCTGCTGTGCACGTACATCATGCCTACCCGACGCGGGCGCGACGCGACGCGATGCGTTGGCTATGTTACGATTATATAATTATTAATTAATTAATTTACGATTATATATTATATACGGGCAATGTATATGTACTACTATGTAATTTTGCTCGATTATTCGTTTTAATCTTTCTGATGATCCGTTCGGTGCGTTCGCTTCACATTTGTAAATTGTTGTACCCGTGTGTAACGACGCCACATTGATATCTGATTTGAAATTGGCATTTTGCTGTAATTCTAGCTGTTCCTGTCGATTCCTATTGCCTTTGTTTCGATTCTATACATGTACCTACATATGATAGATCCGTTCGCAAAAAAAACACACGATAGATCGCGTCCAGAGTGGTATAAACCTCTCTCTTGTACCGGGAGAGTGCTAATCCCGAGCTTGGTTTCTTTCATGTGGATGTGGAGGACCAACAACAATTAAGTGACTCAATATGGATAATGTGGGAGTGGTTGTTGTTAATGAAGGAGAACTAGATGATAAGGAACTAGAGCAGAGCTTTAATGAAATGTGAAAGATTAAGTGGTTCTGGCAGATCAAGCAACTGCCAGCTAAGAGATTCCTAGTAAGGTTCCCCCTCCAAGAAAATCAAAGAGACCTGGTGGAGTATCCATCAATTAACTCGAAAAAGAAAGGGGTTAATGTGTCCTTTGAGAACTAGAATGGGGAAGTTGAGAATCTTGAGGAATTCCAGGAGATTTGGGTTAAAATTGAGGGGATACCACCGCAATGGTGTTCCTGGAAAGTTATCTGCTAGGTGTCACCTGCTTTGGGAGTGTTAGTTAATGTTGATCGACATGAGATATTCAAGACATTCTACAAGAATATTAGAGTCAAAGTATCAGCCAAAGATGTTGCTAAGATTCCTGCAAACAAGTTGTTTGAGATGGAGCAAGGTTTTTTCCTAATCTACTTCTATCCAGAGGAGGAAGGAGGTGGGTGGTGATGCCAATGGTGGAGATGATGATGATAATAATGATGAGAACAATAGAGAGAAGGAAGCTGAAGAAGATGGTCTAGGTGATGGTTTCCAAGAACATCTGCAAAAGGAGAAAGTTGTTGGTACAAGCCCGATGGATACTAATGCATCACAAAAAACTCTAGGTTTCAATAGGGCTGGCAGGAGAACTGTGGATATGGTTGTTAGCTCTGGCAAAAACTTGGAAGCTTAGGTAAAGGAAAAAATTGGGGGGAGCAGTGGGGTTGGTGCCTCAGCTGTACCATTGCTGACCTTTAGAAAAAACCTGAAGAAAACATAGGAGAGCACTTGCTGAAGAGGTTGGATGAGGCTGCTAATGGAGGTGTCCTATCTAGTGAGAAAGTGATAAGCCCAACACTTCAAATACAAGTTACTGCAGACAGTGATAAGATGGTGAAAGCTAAGGATAATAACAACAAATGGGGCCCTGTGGTTGCTCCCAGAATGAGCAGTAGGATTGTCAGAGATGGTAAATCTGCTATTGATAGAGCTGAAGACCTTAAAAAACCAAGAATCTAGAAATCCCAAAAGGTAAATCTAAGGTTCATGGCTTTGATAATTCTTTTGCTGCTCTTGATAACATTGTACTCTTGAGTAGAGCTAGTTCTATTGGTATCCTGTTAGGTTCTTCTTCTGATGAAATTGAGAATAATATCAATGTCATTAAAGAAGTGAAAATTACTAGACACTATTTTTCATGCTAACTACCCAGATATGTTCTTACCCAGTAATTTAGATATTACTATTGAGAATATGAATGGGTCTTGTTTAACCAACTATGGCTTGCAAGAAGTGGTGTTTGGGGATCACATTAGTGAGAACCAGATGGAGGAGGAGCCTTGGACTGAGGTTTCTTCTAAGAGAAATAGTAGGAATAAACCAAATTTTGATAATGGTAGTTGCTCTAATCCGGATCCCTAGAGGGCTTAATAGGGCTGATAAACTCACTAGAGTGCATGATCTCATTAGAGAGACATGTCCTGATATTGTTAGTTTTTCTAAGTCTAAGAAAATGGAGTTTACTCCTTTTTAACTCAAGCAACTAGATCCTTATGATAAACATATTTGGAACTAGCTACCTGCTAAGGATACTGCTGGAGGTATCTTGGTAGGCATCGGTGATGATATGTTTGGGGTTATTACTTGGAGTATACACACTTACACTGTTTCTTCTTTGCTTAAAAGTAAAAAAGATGCAATTATGTGGAGATTTATCTCTATGTATGGTTCCTCTTATGAGGAACACAAACTGGAGTTCATAAATGAACTTCACAATGTGTACTCAGCTTGGAATGGGCCTACCTTAGTTGGTGGTGATTTCAACCTCATTAGAGTGTTGCGGGAAAAATACTGGTAATATTAACCATCACTAGGTTGATCTTTTCAATGACTAGATAAATAAATACAGTTTGATGGAAATTAAAAATGTAGGAAGAAAGTTTACTTTGGCTAATAATCAAGATAATTTGATTATGGCCTTACTTGATGGAGTGTTTGTTTCTACTTGCCGGGATGCTTTATTCCCAGCTAGTAATGTTAAAGTCAACCCGAGAGTAGGTAGTGACCACACTCCTCTAATTGTTGATACTGGGGTTTTATCCATCCCAAAGGCCAAGCAATTTAGATTTGAGAAGTGGTGGCTACAAGTAGATGGTTTTGATCAACTTGTTGTCAAAATCTGGTTTGCACCTTGTTTATGTAAGGAAGCCATTGATATGTGGCAGTTTAAAACTAGAAATATTAGAAGAGGTTTAAAAAGATGGAATGCCAATATGGAATCCAACCAAAATAAGATGACACAAAAGTTGGTAGCTGAGTATGACATGCTAGATATTCTATCTGAATCTCAAACTCTTTCCATGTCTCTAAGGTGAGGATGAAGAGTATTTCATCTAAACTGATAGAGATATGGAAGAAGGAGTAAATTAAGGCTAGACAAAGGTCTAGGGAGAGTAATATTTTAGAAGGTGACCGTAATACTACTTATTTCCATCCTATAGCTAATCAGAGAAGGAGAAAGAAACAAATTAAATCTTTGGAGGATCCTAGTGGTATAGTGGAAGATACAAAAGGTATGCTTGATATTACAGTTTCTTATTATAAGGAGTTGTTTGGTTATGAAGATAAATCTAATATTGAGTTGGGTGATGATTTCTACTATGTATGCGATAAAGTTACCGAGGAACAAAATAATTCCCTTGATGCTGATTTTTCTGAACAGGAGGTTAAGGATGCTATCTTTGGCTCTTATGCTAAAGGAGCTCATGGACCTAATGGCCTATCATTTTTGTTCTATTAGCATTTCTGGGAATTGGTTAAACATGACTTGATAGCTTTAGTTAATGTTTGGAATAAGGGTGACCTAGTGATACGTCCAAAACGTATCTACTTTCCCGAACACTTTTGCTATTGTTTCTCCTATATACTTGTGTGATTTGGATGCAACTAATGCGGACTGACGCTGTTTTCAGCAGAATTGCCTTGGTGTCTACTTTTTGTGTAGAAAATCAACTATCAGGAAAAATCCCGGAAAATATGCCAAAAATCCTATTTCACCTGAAGAC
This sequence comes from Avena insularis, assembly GCA_023614405.1. Lineage (NCBI taxonomy): Eukaryota > Viridiplantae > Streptophyta > Magnoliopsida > Poales > Poaceae > Avena > Avena insularis. Next base: position 208,856,563 of record CM042694.1, read on the forward strand.
TCCAGGAGCCAGAATACGAGACAGAGAAGAGCCAGGGGGGTGGCCACACCACCTGGTGGCTGGCCAGCCAAGCCGCTTAGGGGTGGTGTGGGCCCCCAGCACCCTCGGCCTCTCTCTTCGCCTATAAGGAGCCTTCTGACCTAAAAACTTCAGGGGGTTCGACGTTTTTCCAGAAGGAGTTCCGCTCCGCCGCCACCACCAGATTCCACGAAACATCACCAGAAACTCTGTTCTGGCACCCTACCGGGACGGGAAATTGGAGGAGATCATCGCCATCATCATCACAATCGCTTCTCCATCTACCATCCATGTTTCCCCCATCTATGAGTGAGTAATCCCCCGCTGTAGGCTATGGGGATGGTAGGGATTGGATGAGATCGGTCATGTAATGGCATCATATTGTTAGGGCATGGTGCCTAGTATCTTTTATTAGTGTTTTATGACTTTGTTGCAACTTGTTGTGCTTAATGCTTGTCACTAGGGCCCGAGTGCCATGATTTCAGATCTGAACATGTTATTGATTCATTATGATAGTATTGTTTCTGGTCTTATCTACAAGTTGTATACACACGTTGTTGTCCGGAACCTATGGCCCCGGCGATGTAAATCGGATAACCGGAAGGAATGGCTTTGATGTGAGGATCACATGTGTTCACGGAGTGTTAATGCTTTGCTCCGGTGCTCTATTAAAAGGAGCATCTTAATTGCCAGAGTTCCTAGAGGCCCCGCCGCAAACGGGTCAAGGGACAAAAGATGTTGTGCAAGTTCTCATTATAGCACGTATGACTATATATGGAACACATGCCTAGGATTGTCTAGTACTTGGATGCTTTATCTTATTTATCTGCAATTGCCCTATGTTCTGATTGCTATGTGAATTGTCTTGTCCATGCAACGCCTCCCATCCATCTCTATGCCTACCGCACCGAATCCCATCATATCGCTTTTGTTACTACATCGTTTTGCTTTACTATCATTGCATTTTGCTATTCCTACTACAAAACTGTTATCGATAAACTGCTTGTGAGCAAGATTGTTTCAGTATACAACTGAATTGACAACTCAGTTGTTAAGGCTTATAAATATTCTTTGGCTCCTTGTGTCGAATCAATAAATTGGGTTTCACTTCCTCAAAATACGCGATACACCCCTATACTTGTGGGTCATCAAGACTATTTTCCGGCGCCGCTGTCGGGAGCATAGCTTTATTTATCAAGCTCACTTGGATTGTCTATTGTTCGCTGCTATCCATCCATCATGGGTAAGTCTCGTGATGGCAAGGTTCCTATTTTACCATCCACTACAAGAAGAGGTACGGTTCTGAACACCTCTTTTGCTCTTGATTCACCGTCTGTTATGAGTAAGTTCCTTACACCACCACATACACATGCTACACACACTGCTACTACTGCTGAATCTGAAACTTCTGATGCTTATGATCCTGCTTCTACTATGCTTGATAAGAGTGGTTCATTAGGTCCTTTCCTAGATGCTACGATTGCTAGAACTATAGCTGGAAATACCGAAACTCCTAATGAAGACACTACCACACATGTTAGCTCACCTGAGTCTAGTGAGAGTTATGATATTGAAGATGGTTATGTTGAGATGACCGATGAGTTTATTAAAGAATTTAAGAACACCCATGATAGGAGCGCTGCTAAGAGTCTCCTTGAGAGGCGTACTATTAGACCCAAATTGTCTCCTGATGCTATGTTTGCTGCTTCTCCCATAAACATTATAGATGAAGATTATGATTTCTCTCTCGATCTATCTTACATAGCTATTGTCGAGAAAGAACCTTTTTGTGGGACTAAGAATGAAAGTGCGGTAGCACATATGAATGAACTTTCTACCATGAGTGGCTTGTTTTCTGATGATATTAAGATGCGTACTTACTTTGTTGCTAAGATTTTTCCCTTTTCACTGAAAGGAGAACCTAAAACTTGGTTTAGTAATTTACCTCCTGGATCTATTGATATCCCTGAGTGCTTGATTGGTACTTTCCTGCAGAAATATTTTCCTCCCAGTGCTAGACATGCTATTTTGCAAGAACTTTTTGATTTTAAACAGGGAGAAAAAGAGGTATTGCCCGAATCTTGGGCAAGGTTTTGTGCTTTGATTCATGCACAGGTTGGAAGTCCATTACCTAAAAATGAGCTTCTTGATATATTTTATAATGGACTAACCGAGGAATCTAGGACATACCTAGATATTGTGCTGATTGTGTTTTCAGGAATAGGACTCCTAAGGAAGCTGAGGAATTAATGGCTAAAATAAGCAAGAATTATGAAGATTGGACTCCTCCTAAACAAGCTATACCTGAAGTAATTGTACCTGAACCATCTATTCCTGTGCCTATTCCAACATCAAAGAAGAGGGGAGTTATTGAATTAAATGATGAAGTGATGAAGGAAGCTAAGAAATGTCTTAAGGAGAAGGGAATTAAAGCTGCAGATGTCAAGAATTTACCTCCTATAGAAGAATTATGTAAGCCTATTCCCTACTCACCCACTATTGAGGTACACTCTCTCCAACACTTTGATGAAGGTGATATCCCTTACTCTAAACCTCCTGATCAATGCTTAGAAGAATTCGATATCTTTATTGTTAAGCAAGATAACTTTAATAAAAGGGTGCAAAATCATTTAATGGAAAACACTAGAGCTATTGTTGAGTTGAAAGATATTGTGGAAAGAACCTCTAATGATGTTAAAATGATTGTTAAACACTTTCAAATGGTTCAAACTCAAATAGATCAACTCGTTAAAGTGCAAAACGACTTGCTAGTTAATGCTAAAGAAAAACATGCTTATGAAATTAGAACTAGAAGTGGTGCTGCTACCCAGGATCCTCTATATCCTGAGGGGCATCCCAAAAGAATTGAGCAGGATTCTCAACAAGCTGAAAATAGTGGTTCTACTCGTAAGAAAAAGAAGAAGAAACATAAAACTGTTGTAGAACCCTCTGAACCTGCTATAGATCCTAATAGTATATCTATCTCTGATGCTGAAACTGAAAGTGGTAATGAAGAAAATGTTGTTCCTAATGAAGAAAAAGTTGAAGAAGAACCTCAAAACCACACTAAGAATACTAAATACACCAAAGAAGATTTTATTGCTAAGAAACATGGTAGTGAAAGAGAACCTTGGGTCCAAAAACCTATGCCTTTCCCTGATAAGAAACACAAGTCAAAGGAAGATGAACACTATAATAAGTTTTGCGAGTGGATGAAGCCTTTATTCTTGCAAATTCCTTTGACTGATGCTATTAAATTGCCTCCTTACTCAAAGTGTATGAAGGACATTGTCTCGAATAAAAGGAAGATCCCTAATGAAGAAATTTCTACTTTGCTTGCTAATTATTCCTTCAATGGTAAGGTTCCTAAGAAACTTGGAGACCCAAGGATTCCAACTATCCCTTGCTCTATTAAGAACAGTTATGTTAGAACTGCTTTGTGTGATTTGGGAGCTGGAGTTAGTGTTATGCCTTTCTCTCTCTATAAAAGGCTTCAACTTGAAAAATTAATACCAACTGATATATCTTTGCAAATGGCTGATAAATCTACCACCATTCCTGTGGGTATATGTGAGGATGTACTGCTCAGTGGCTCACAATTGCTTGATATTAACTGATTTTGTTGTGCTTGAAATGCCCGAAGATGATAATATGTCTATTATTCTTGGGAGACCTTTTCTTAATACTGCAGGAGCTGTTATTAATTGTAATCAAGGAAAGGTGACCTTCAATGTTAATGACAAGGAACATACTGTCTATTTCCCCAAGAATATTGAAAGGACTTATGGTTTGAATTCAATTGAACATGTTGAAGGCATTCAAGTTGGAGAAATATATTGTCCCATTCCAAGAGAAAAATTTGAAACTATTATGATTGGGACCATTGCTATCAAGGTTGAGGTAACATAATCATTAGTGGAGTACAAAGTTTTGTCTCATATGCAATTCTTTTGGTAACAAGACCTGATCAACCTTGTTAACAAAAGGATTCATTTGAGCAAAACAATGTTTTCATTATGATTATCTCCGTTTATTTCTATCCTTTGCTTTTTAGTTTTTGATTTTGTTTAGCTTTCTTTTTGTTGTTAGTTGCTTGCATGTTAGAACTTCTATAGTTCTAGCCTTGTTTTGTCCTTGCATCATGTTTCCAAAAGAAAAGAAAAATTGTCTGTCAGAAAAATCATTCTTCTATTTCTGAAAAATGTCCAAAAATAAAGTGTCTCGAAAAATTCCAGAAAATTCATATTAAATTTTTACGTAAAAAAAGGGGCAGAGGAGTACCTGGGAGGTACCAGGGGGCCAACCAGGCAGGCACACCACATGGTGGCGCGGCCAGCCTTGGGTGGTGCCATGCCCTGGTGTGGGCCACCCCTGGCTCCCCACTAACTCTCTCACCTGCCAATTCTCTCTCCCGAGTAAGCTCCAGTTCATAGCTCAAAATCGCGTTCTTGCTGTGCTTGCTCTCGATTTTTTCGATCTCCTTGCTCAGCCCATCTTTCTTGCTGAAATTTGGAGCATTTGTTCCCTGGTATGTGATTCCTCCCCTTGTCCAAGTAGATTTGTGTTTAGTGGATTATATGTTGAGTATTTTTCTGCTGTAGGTGACTGGTTATGAGAGCTTGTAAGCTTGTTTGATGCTTAGAGATATAGTTTTGATGCATGTTTAGGCCTCTTGCAAGTCCCTTTGAGTAGAATCCTTCATTATATTTACTTTGCAATCACTTGTTTAATAGGTGTTTAAATTTCAGAATAGAAGATGAGTGAACACCACCTAAACCAACATGAGCTTTGGGTACCTGAGGTCATGAAGGTCCACCGGGAGGAGGAAGTTTTTCCTTCCATTTACCCATGCTCTGAGTTCATGAGAGCTGCAGGAATTCTACAAGATTTCCACACTTTGGTTTCTAATGCAGGGTTAGAGCACTTTTTGGAAGATGAACCTTGTCAATTTGTGAAGCTAACCATGTCTGTGGTGCAGGACTTCCAATTTAGTCACTCTTTGCCTAACCCCATGGTCCATTACAAAATTTACAATATAGATGTCGACCTTTCTCTTGATGATTTTTGTGCAGCTATTAAGGTACCTCAATAGGGATCATGTAGAAAGATTAAGGAGAGACCTGAACCACTCATGGATTTATACGCAGAAATTTGCCAAGGGAGTAGCTTCTCGAAGGAGAATGGAAAAATCCGTAACATTCATCTTCCCTCCATTCCCTACTTTGCCTACTTTATTGCCAAGTGTGTTCTTGCTAGGAAAACTGCCAATAAGTTATCTTCGTTTGATCTAGCATTTATCTTTGCTGCTCTTAAATGAGATAGGTCTTACAACTTAGGTGCTTTGATAGCTTTCCATCTTGCTGCTAACCGTGAGAAAGGTGGAATTTGTGGAGGCCTCATTGCTTCTCGTTTACTAGCATTGCATGGTTTAGTGCCTCATCATTTAGACCTACAGTTTCCCATAAAGAGGCTTGATCTTAATTCCATGATACAACATAAATTTGTTTCCTCGTGGGCTAGTATGAGTGAGTTATCTTATGAAATAACCTTTCTCAAAGCTGGTTGGAGAAAGAGCAAGTCCGAGCGTGTTGTTCTTTTGCCTGCACCTATTTTGTTTAACCTTGATAACAGGGAAGGATGGTCCCTCACTGAGGAGGAGCTTGACACGTACTTGGGAGAGCTCTCCCAACAGGAGCAGGACACTAGAAGGGAGGTCACGGATGATTCGGTCCAACCCTCGAATGAGGGAGAGTCTTCATATCGTGAGCCCGCCACGATTGGGGAGCTTCTTCTTCTCATGGGCCCAACTCGACCATTCTTACCAAGATCCGCCGCTTGGAACCCCTATTCAGACATGGATTGATACCCACTTAGGCCAAAAGCCTAAGCTTGGGGAGGTACGCACACCGCACTCATCTCCATATCATGTTGCGTGCATTTTGTATATTCATGTTTTCGTTCTCTTTTAGTTTTCGTTCTTCTTTACTTTTGCTTTCTAAAACACAAAAGACCAAAAATATTTCTGTTGTTTCTCTTTGGTTTGCTTCTTCTTTTGCCTTGGTTTGCTTTTCCTTTTGCTTTGTTTGAACTATTCTAAAAACCCAAAAAGATTTTGCTTTGCTTGTTTTTCTCTTTTGGTTCTTGTTTAAAAATCAAAAACACCAAAAATATTTGTCGTTCTTCTTTGGTTTTTGCGAGTTTGCTACAGGGTTCGGCAGTCCTCAGTGGATATTGGTTTCATATTATTATTCAAGCTACACAAGTGAAGAGCAATAATGAGGATCAATGACTACTTGAGGTGTGGTAAGAGGCTGGTAACAAACTCTATTTGTTTTCATTTTTGTACATATACTCATCACTGTGGGCTTGCTTAGTCCGTTCAAGTAGGGTGTATGTTATCTTTAGATGCTTAGTAGTTCTTGCTTTCTTATGATTAGCTCCAGCTCGCTAATAGTTTGTAGCATGTCTTATGAATGTTTACTTGCATTGCTCTATTCATAAATTGGTATGACACCGCGGTATCCTCCTCTGAATGTTTCATTTGAATTGACTTGGCACATGCTCACGCATGCACATGACAGTAATAATCAGTTGAGCCTCGATGAATTATTTTGACTTGAGGATCTTGAATCACTTTCATGCCATGAGTAGTCCTGTTTTGTTGCAAGCATGATAATGACAGCTATTGCTCTCGCTTGTCGCCTTACTATTGCTAGCCTTCACTTCCACTGAGTGTTTACTCATGTTTCCAACTCCCTAAACCAAATATTTCCAAAGTGTCCACCATACCTACCTATTAGCATCATTTGCTACTCCCGTGCATATTCAATATGCCTTGTTTTCTTCCGAATAAAATGTTTGCTTGTTATGGGAAAATTAGTTAGTAAAGCTCTCACAAACTTGATGGCACACTTTATTTCCTGCACTTAATAAACCTGAACCATTGTGAACTCTCCATGAAAGTTATATGCTTGCAAATTATAGGCTAGGGATTAGCAGAACCGTGCTGTCACGGGGAACACTTTCAACACTTGTAAATATATACCCAGTTGATACCTTTCTCTTTTGTTTGCGGATGTCATCAATGTGAAATAAAAGGGGAGCTTGTAAGTCCATGGAGTTATGTATGGGTGTTAGAGAAACGCCTGGGCCGCTGGTCTAATCCATGCTGACATGGTGGAAACCTGCAGCGTAACCATAATGATATCTATGAAGCATTCTTCTTATAAAAAAGAGAGAGATAGCTATTGAGAAAAAGAAAAAAAAGAGATTTATGAAAAGAGGAAAGAGAGAAAAAAGCACCATTTTCCCATGGTAAATAAGAAGATTGCTGAGATACTCATTGTCTGCTTGCCTTGTCATTTTTGTATGGGGTTTCTTCCGTATCATCGGGCAAGGGGTACCCCGTTGGCGGTTCTCTATGATACACACATACTTACGATGACAAGAACTTACTGGTAACTAAAGTTGAGTAGCATGAGGAGCGGCCCTCGTACTCAAGGGACTTGGGATTTTCAGTTTATAGTCTGTCAAGCATATAATTCAGATTGGACCTCACTTTCACCTTAACCATATTAAAGATGCTTATGATAGGGGCAATGAGAGCTCAAAGCTAACGAGTACCATACTTTCAGAATTTGGAAGCCTTTCAAATTATTCAAAACCTTTTCTTCTACTTGTTGAGTCTCCACATATTATTTGAGCACCTTCTTGAGAGCATAGTAGTCATTCTTTGTGTTTGCTCCATTACTTGATTATTTGTGTTATGACTTTGATGCTTGTATCCTTGATATCTTTACTTCTAGTCATCACTTGAACTTCAGAGGTGCCTTGATATTCGTAATCAAAGGGCAAGCGAGATACCACTCTATCATACCTTTTTATGAGCATTGTAATGTTGCTTATGTTTGTGCTTCATGCTACTTATTATTCTTGAGTTGGAATATCTTCATAGCTTGTAATGACTATTAAGTAGACTCAGTTGCATACTCTTTATTATGAACAGTATAAGTAGTTGATCACATTGCTGAGAATATTTACATCATATGAACCAAATGTGTCCGTGAAAGTTCTTTTATCGCACTCAGTTTTCAACTGAATTGCTTGAGGACAAGCAATAAGCTAAGCTTGGGGGGAGTTGATACGTCCAAAACGTATCTACTTTTCCGAACACTTTTGCTATTGTTTCTCCTCTAAACTTGTGTGATTTAATGCGGACTGACGTTGTTTTCAGCAAAATTGCCTTGGTGTCTACTTTTTGTGTAGAAAATCAACTATTAGGAAAAATCCCGAAAAATATGCCAAAAATCCTATTTCACCCGAAGACTCTAGGAGCCAGAATACGAGACGGAGAAGAGCTGGTGGCCACACACCACCGGTGGCGCGGGCCAGCCAGGCCACGCCAGGTGGTGGGCCCCTAGGCACCCTCGGCCTCTCTCTTCGCTTATAAGGAGCCTTGACCTAAAACTTCAGGGGTTCGACGTTTTTCAAGGAGTTCCGCTCGCCGCCGCCACCAGATTCCATTTAAACAGACCGTAAACTCCGTTCGCACTCGCCGGACGGGAATTGGAGGAGATCATCGCCATCATCATCACCATCGCTTCTCCATCGACCATGCATGTCTCCCCCATCTATGAGTGAGTAATCCCCCGCTGTAGGCTATGGGGATGGTAGGGATTGGATGAGATCGTTCATGTAATGGCATCAGATTGTTAGGGCATGGTGCCTAGTATTTTTATTAGTGCTTTATGACTTTGTTGCGACTTGTTGTGCTTCCTGCTTGGCCCTAGGGCCCGAAAGTGCCATGATTTCAGATCTGAACATGTTATTGATTCATTATGATAGTATTGTTTCGGTCTTATCTACAAGTTGTATACACGTTGTTGTCCGGAACCTATGGCCCCGGCGATGTAAATCGGGATAACCAGAAGGGAATGGCTTTGATGTGAGGATCACATGTGTTCACGGAGTGTTAATGATTTGCTCCGGTGCTCTATTAAAAGGAGCACCTTAATTGCCAGTAGTTCCCTAGAGGCCCCGCTGTAAACGGGCTGGCAGGACAAAAGATGTTGTGCAAGTTCTCATTGCGAGCACGTATGACTATATATGGAACACATGCCTAGGATTTTCTAGTACTTGGATGCTTTATCTTATTTATCTGCAATTGCCCTATGTTCTGATTGCTATGTGAATTGTCTTGTCCATGCAACGCCCGTCCATCCATCCCTATGCCTACCGCACTCGAATCCCATCATATCGCTTTTGTTACTACTGTCTTTGCTTTACTACTGCTGTTACTTTGCTATTCCTACTACAAAACTGTTGCTACTGATAAACTGCTGTGAGCAAGATTGTTTCTAGGTACAGCTGAATTGACAACTCAGTTGTTAAGGTTTATAAATATTCTTTGGCTCCCCTTGTGTCGAATCAATAAATTGGGTTTCACTTCCCTCGAAAATATTGCGATACCCCCCTATACTTGTGGGTCATCACCTAGATCTATATAGGTTGAACTTCTCCCTGATAACTTTAATTCCAAAGGAAGCTAATGTTGTAACTGTACAAAAATTTAGGCCCATAACACTTACAAATTGTAGTTTCAAAGTGTTCTCTGAATGTGCCACAAACAGGTTGGGTGTGGTGAGTGAATATCTTATTTCACCTCATCATACTAGCTTCATAAAAGGCATGTACATTTGGAAAGTGTTGTTGTTGCACATGCAATTATTCATGACGTAGTTCAAAAGAAACAATCTGGTTTTATCTTTAAACTAGACTATGAAAAAGCTTATGATAGGGTAAATAGGGAGTTTCTTTTGAAAATTTTGAGTGGGAGGGGCTTTAGCCCTAGGTGGATTAGGATCGTCAAATCTTTGCTTGATTTTGGGTCAGTTGATGTTAGGATAAATGATAATATTAGTGTATTTTTATCTCTGGGCCTGGTGTTAGGCAAGGAGATCCTATCTCTCCTCTTTTGTTTAACTATATAGCAGATGTATTTACTAAGATGTTGATAAAAGCTACTGATCATGGTCAGATTTTTGGCCTGATGAAAAGCTTTAATCAAACATGGATCATTAGCATGCAATATGCTGATGACACTTTGTTTTTTCTTAATAATAATCTTTCAACTGCTAGGAATTTGAAATGGTTATTATCTTGCTTTGAGCAAATATCTGGTATGCGCATCAACTTCCATAAATGTGAACTTATTTCCATTAATGTGGAATATGATGTTGCACAGGACTTTGCACAAACCTTGACCTGTAGATTGGGAAAGTTTCCTTTAAAATGTCTAGGAGTCCCTCTACACCATATATACTAAGTTGAGGAGAGAGGATCTATAACCTATTATAGATAAAAATCTGAAGAAAGCAACTAGGTGGAGGGGTAATCTCTTAAATCATGCTACGAAGCTATAATTGGTGAGGAGTGTACTAGCTAGCATCCCTTTGTACCTATTAAGTGTCATGAAGTTCCCCCAGTGGGCTATAACTCTAATCAATTCCTAGATGTCTCATTGCCCGTGGGATGATTATGAAGGGCACCATAAGTACCATTTGGCTAACTGGGGGTTGGTGTCACAGAAAAAGGAGTTTGGAGGTCTTGGTATCCTTGACCTAGCTACTATCAATAGATGCTTATTAGCTTCTTGGATTAAGAGATACCATGTAGATGAAAAATAAGTTGTGGAAGCAAATTATTGACCATAAGTATGATATTAATCATCCAAACTTATTTTGTTGTTCTGAGGTAGGGCATCCCCTTTCTAGAAGGGAGTAATGTGGGATGCTAGATCAACTCACATAGGATACCAATGGAAAGTGGGGAATGGTAAAAAAAGGTAAAGTTTTGGGAAGACCATTGGTTTGGGACTTGCAATCTTGCTACTCAATATTGGGATGTTTATGTAATATTGAATGAAAAAACTCCTTATTGTTGATGTGTGGGATGGTGAAACCCTCAACTTTATCTTTAGAAGATGTTTTGATGAGAAACTTTTATTTCAGTGGTATGAGATAGTGCAAATTGCTCAATCTATGCACCTTAGTGCTGAGGATGATTGCCTTATGTGGAAATTTGAGCCTAGTGGTAAGTATAGTGTTAAATCCCTATATGTTGTCATTAACTTTGAAGGGGTTTTGCCTGTCCATGTACATGCACTGTGGGAAATTAAAGTCCCCCCAAAACACACTTTTCCTATGGCTCATAGATCACAACAAAGTTCTCACTAGGGACAATCTTGTGAAGAGACAAAGTTGTGGATGATTTAATTTACCTTTTTTGCAATGAGCTTGAAACATGTAACCACTTGTTCTTTGACTGTGCTGTTGCCCAAGCTTCTTGGAGTGGGCTTGCTAATATTACTGACCGTATAGACAATTCTGTGAACTTTGATCTGGTAGCTAATAAATGGAGAAATAACAAACTCTTTAGAGTTGTTAATGTCATCCATGCTGCAATTATGTGGATCATATGGAATGTGAGGAATGAATGTGAGGAATGATTTATGTTTCGACCATTCTATGTGGCCTAGAATGCAGGTGATTTGGATAAAATGTTCTTTCAATCTTGCTCAGTGGGGCATATTGCTGGGGGAGGAAGAAAGAGGAAGGCTAGCCACAATAGTGGAGAAGTTGGAATCAGTGGCCCGTGCTCCACCTCTGCTATTGTGGCTGAATCCTAGGTGACGGTGGAGGAGAGGAGGATGACACAGTCGATGGTGGACCTCCAGAATCTCACTTGTGTCGAGAATGAAGCTTGGAAATTCACTGTAGCTGAGCTCGTAAGAACCCTAGGAGCAAATGCAATGGTGCTAGTGGGGGATGGCGTATGCTTCAGGGTTGTACCCAAGTGAAAATAAGACATGGCGTGTTGCTATTATACTGGCTAGCTTCTAGTGGTTTGTTGCTTTTTTAGTTGTAGTCCTTTGCCATGTCTCAGACTATGTTCGTTTCTCTCAAGTGTCATGGAGGTTTAGCCTCATTAAGGTGTTGTGTGAGATGACCTGTGCGTCTAGCAGCTGGGGCCCGTGCGTTGGAAAATTCTATAAGACTCGTTTGGTTTCAGTAATGGGATCCGAGGCGAGGCCCTTTTCATTTAAAAAATGATAGATCGTGGAAGGGTGTAACACCCTAAAAATATTAATCAAGATTATCAAGTTCTAATTACCCAAGTTTAGGGTTAACAAAAACTTTTATTATTAAATTAAATATGAGTGTATGTGTGAATTGCATGAGTGTATGAATGATTGAAATTGCCATGTTTGATTGCTACAAATGATAAGGAATAGTTTTAAAATGAATACTACATCATCTAGGCCAATTACAAACAAAATCAAAAGAAAAGAAATTCAAATACGAATCATATGATCAAATGGTCATTTTGACTAAAATTGACCACTAGACCACTTTGGGTGTCTCTAGTAAAAGATTTCTAAAATAAACTTTTCCAATTCTTTTCACCCCTTGCTAGACCAAGTAAAAGTGAACCCAAGCCCACTCTACAAACAAACAGAAACAATTTCCAAATCTATTTAAAGGACAATTCAAAATTGAATCAAGTTCATATGCATATATCACCACTTTTCAAAAACCACTCAAATCAATTCACCTTGGCAAACCCAAGCAACCATAGACACTCAAGCATGTGACAAACACACTCACCAAAATTTATCCAAAAATTCAAATCTTGTGTTCATGCGGCTATTTGGTCGAGCACCTGGCAGACACAGATTAAACCTTGCCTAACTTATACTGTTGTGAGCAGTAATTGATCAACCATTTGTCCCCATTTCACTCCTCTGGTCTCCCCCAACACCTAGCAGAGCAGCAGACCAGCTTCCCCCTTTGCCGTTGCACCAGTGAAGCGTCGCGCGACGCTGCCGCGCCGGTCGACCATGGACAACTCGCAGCAACCAGCACCGCCCTCTCCCACGACGCCCAGGAGACAGACAACCGTCCACCGCCACCCTCTATCCACCCCTCGATCGAAGACCAGCCGTGGACCATCCACAAGCGCCGTGCCCATTTCTCTGCCAGTCATGGCGAGAGCGCGCCAGAGCGCCGTAGCCGACACACGCGCACACGCCGCGTCTTGCCCTCACCGCGTGTGCTCACACTCGCCGTGACCCTAGCTATCTCCCAGACATGCCCGTTCGCCGTTGTGCGACCCGTAGCACCTGTACACCGTGTCGAACGCCGCCCTTTACGCCTAGAGCACCGATCGTTCTCGACCGTTCTCAACCGCCCCTTACCGCGCCATCACTCGCATGACGACTGCCCTGAAGCACCGCGTCGACCCCTACCCTCAGCCACGCCGATAGCCCCCTGTATCACCGTCACCGACGAGCCCGAGCCATCCTGCTCTGTCCCTCTCGCCGGTGTATAAATAGAGGCCACCCCAGCCTCAATTCGACACACCATTCCACTCCCTACTCCTCACAGAACCTCCCACACCTCTCCCTAGAGCAAGACGAGCACCAGCCCGCCGGAATTTAGCCGGAGTCCGCCGCTGTAGGGGAAGAAGGAAGCCGTCGATTGGAGCCATCCCAGGAGCTGCCGTGACCGCGCCTCGAACCGCCGTCGATGACAACCCCATTCTCCCCCATCGCCGACCCTAGCTGGAGCCTAGGTGAGCCTCACACGACCCCCACCGCCGTGTTAGGGTTAGAATCTCGCCGGAGCTGTTCGTCGGAGACGACGAACCTCAGCCGTTAGATCCTAGTCTAATCGTAGCGCTGAGATTGAATGATACCGCTTCGGTTTAAATGAGCCACTGACTAGTGGGGCCCCCTGTCAGCAGCCCGCTGAGCCAGCGCAGTGCAGCTGGGCCGGCCTATTTAGTTTCCCGTGCAGAGCCTGTCGATTCAAATAATCCTTTTCCATTTTAGTTAAATCTAGATTCTGTCAGTAGATTCAAAAATCAATTCAGAGAGATTCACTGAACCAAATTGCATGATTCCAATTTTGTTAGAAAGGTATTCAAAATATCTATCCAAGTCTGTTGGATTCAAACCATTTGAAATTATAGATCACCTATAGTAAAAAATAATAAGACAGAGACTTTTCCAACTTCAAGCATTTTTCAAAATCAACCATAAATGCTTTTGAGTTGATTCCAACTCTGAAAAATCACATTTGACAAGATCTATCTGAATATGTAAAAATATTTAGGTTTACATGCAGTGACATTGGACAAATACCAAAAGAATGCTATATGCGCATTTCTAGTCACTTTAATTTTATTAAATAGTAATATTAAACTTTATAAAATATGACAACACTTTAAATCACATTCCCAAGTATTATAATATGTGGTGATGATATATGTCAACATGATCCCATATTTTAATTGGAGAATATTAAATCTTAAGTATTTTCAATGAGTAGAAATTACTTTTCAAAATAAAATAAGTAAGACTAGGTCTTTATTTCATGTGATGATTGTGGTGATACTAGATCATCAAGTGTGAGCCTTAGTGTGCTAAATAAAAGTAGTTAAGTATTGTTTGGTGATTATGTACCTCGTATTCATTTATAGACGCTAGTACCAACCCGGGATACGAAGAGGAAGAGTACTACGAAGAAGAGAACTTCAACCACTTCACTACTCAAGGCAAACAAACACTTGCAAGTATTATACCTATGCAAGCCATCACTAACTATAAGCTAGAACTATGCAAGCTAACACTTGCAAATTTGATAACCTATGCAAGATGCATTAGGCATGCTTTGGGTTATACAACTTTGATTATACCAATCTCAAGTTTTACTTGCAAGCTTTATTTCTTTACTTTTACTAAAGTTTCTTTACCTTTAGTTAGTAAATTGTGAGTATTGGAAAAATAGGATAGATACCATAAAGAGTATAAAACTAGGCCTAAGTAGTTATACTTAGATGTCATCAAAAGGCATAAAACTAGAGTTGGATAGTTACACTTGATTAGCACCCCTCATTAGTGAATACCCTCAACTTTAGTGTCTAGTGCTAAGCATAAAAGTTGATCACTTTAGATGGGAATACTTGGTGAAAATGATTATGAAAACCTTGGAATGATGATTCATTCTATTGAAATGTTTTGACATGTGTTATGGACACAAAATGATTTGATGAGGAAAATATTGAGGCATGAGCCTTGGCCCTTTATAAAAACTAATGGTTGGGTTCAGATGTGATACCATTCCTATTTTACCGTACAACCACAATACCTGAATTGGGTAGGGCTTAACTGGAAGTTTATATGCCTTAGTATGGGTTCCCTCGTGGAAAGAGGTTGAGCTGAGGCTACCTCGTGAATGTGAATGTCCACCTATGCAGTGCCTAGGATAGGAGATGGCCATGGCTGGGAGGCCAAGCTCATAGGGGAGGTGCCTATACTAGAGTGTGTAATTGAAAGGTTAGGATTGATTATCCGCATACTAAGTATGATGATTCAGGGCTATCCCTGACGGATGTGTCAAATTTTGTGGTGAAAGTGTACCACCTCTGCAGAGTGTCAAACTATTCGAATAGCCGCGTCCACGGGTATGGACAGTTGGAGTGACCATACTGTTCCGTTGTCAGATGTTTTTAAAATGACTTATGAATTGAACTATGACCTTGACTTGACCACAACAGGGTTGTGGATATAAAAACTAGGTTCCCACTTAAGTGATCTAGAAACTTAAATTAGTTTTCTTTACTTCTGTCGTGGTGGTGTCACGGCAGATGCCATGGATAGGCTAAAGGTGAGGACTGATACACGCTAGGGGAATCCAGGGAGGGATAGTGGAGTGATTCTCCATGCAGAAGTTTGTATTGCTCTCCTTTCAAGATTACAAGTGCTCCTAGAGCTGTATTGGCGAGAGGAGGAAGAAGGAGCTCTCTTACTCTTGCCCACAGTTTTTCCCCAGAACCTTAGCTCAACTAGTATCGAAGAAAACCCAACCCCCTCTACTGAAACCCTAGCCCCCCTTATATAGAGGGGGCTCGGTCTCTGCCTAGGGCATACGTGGAAGCATATTCCTAAGAATATACCTCCTCTCAAAGTGGTAACCCGACCGGGGTGCTTTTCCTCCGCGTCATACATGCTTTAGCTACGTGAGCCTCTGCGGCGCCTGCGTCAGCCGACGTGGGCATCGTCACCCTTGTCGGCCATGACCCGGTGGTTCTGCCCTCGCTTGCTTCGCTCATGCAAGGCGATCGGCCTTCTTTTGACCAGAGAGATTCCTTCCTTCTCCCGGTTAGAACGGAACCCGGATCATAGTAGATCCGGCAATACCTGTTCCTGCACATAAGTTAGACAAGCACTTCCGACTTACTTCTTAAGTCGGCCGAGACAATGTTAGGCGACCCCCTCCTGGTCCGGGTTACTCCGTGATCCGGCCTGCTTGGAGGTGACCCGGCCAGCATCCGCTTTGGCCTTGCCGAACCTCGGCTAACTCGGCCTTTATACCCTGGAGTGACCCTACCCGGGGTTATCCCCCCAACAACTTCTAAACTCAACATGAAATAAACCTGGCTTTTTGCAAATAAACCTAGAGCTTAAGATTCCTACTAGAACTACCTTACTATTAGTGATAGTTTGCGAGTACTTAAAGAGTACTCATGCCTTCTTTCCTGGCTATTTCCGTGGCCAGACTATGAGGAGGACTATCAGGAAGATGGACAACAGGAGGTCTATGACAACTAGGATCATCTCCCATCGTCAGCATTGCCCGTGACTCTCAAGGTGGAGTCCCTACTACGTTTACTTTTCGCTACTTTGATTGTATTAAGATTGGACCATGAGATCCTTTATTCATAAGACCTTTATTATGGTTTGTAATGGATGATGTACTGTGATACCAATCTGTTATGTCTCGCAAAAATAGTAATCCTGGGATTGCGATGTGTGGCATAACAGGCATCTGGGATTAAAAATCTGGGTGTTGACAGAGGGAGAAAGCACGCTATGCATTATGATTTTTTTGAACTAATCGTGTATTTTATTATTGTAAATAGAGATTACAAAAGCTCTTCACGGAAACTACCAAAGACACTCTACAAATACAACTGCCCTTGAAACTATACAGGGAGAACCCATGACATACCGACACAAACGACCATCACCACCAGCAACGCCCGCCGGTAGAAATGGGGAAGTACCATCACCATCAAGGCTTTTTGAGCCGAAGACCAGGCCCGCCGCGCACGACAAGGCACATATCGCTATGGCATGTCGACCGGGGGATCTCCCCCATGCCATCCCGGCACCAGATCCGCTGCCTCCCATCGACATAGTCGAGAGATCACGCCATCCGTGAACCACGTTCCAAGCATTAGGGTCATCATATTCAACCGCACGCCGACGCCGCCATGACCATAGGTCGCAGCTGCCGAACAACTCCCGAACAAATCCTCCCTGCGCCACCATGATGCCGGAGATAGCGCCACACCAACAGGGACAAAGCAGGAGGACGAGTACATCTGATGGACTCGCCGCCGCCCCCTCGCCGACACTATCCACGAAATCGACCGCCGTCGATCTAAAAGACCGGTAAGAACACGATGACATCACCTCTAAGACGCCGCCACGAAGGACACCACCAGTGAAAGTGGAGATGCGGCAAACTTATTTGCCCAAGCGCCGCTCTCACCACCCCAAAGGTGCGCCATGAAAAACTTACCCTAACCCTATAACTACCAAGCCAGAACGGAGGAACGGGTCCCCCTTACTCCTGCCATCGGAGCGACAGAGAGAACTAGGGGTACGATTTGGATGGGAGCTCCAGGCTGCCAAGCCAAATAATTGGCGTTAACCAGTTGCTTGGGCGCCATTTGGATCGGAGCCCATTATTTGGCGAGCCCACGCGACCTTCACCTTTTCAGCACAGAAGCACCCCAACAATTTGGCTAACTGCGGGCGGCGGAAAGCCATGCCAAAATTTTGGCTCGCCCGCGCGTTGGCTGGTCGAATTTGGGCAAAATCCAAAATACCCTAGTAGCCTCGCCGGTGGAGATCGGGGGGAGAGATGTGTCCGACTGGTCGCAGGAGAGATTCCTGGCGGCTACGTTAGGAAGGCTTCGGATACGCATCATGATTCATGCCGCACAGGACCGGTCGTGTTTCATGACGAGTCAAAAATTCGCTGATGTGATTAGAGAAATGGAAAGGATGTTTGCAGAGCTGCAGAGGTTGGTTTGACGGCACTAGGAAATGCTCCGGGACGTGGCCTGCCCATCAGCACGCTGCCATTTCGTCGAATTAATTAAAGAAAGAAAATAAAAACAAATGATAATTTTTGATTGACCGTTTCCCTTTTCGTCCCCGAATCCGATTCCTCACATCTCCCTCGCCTCCGCTCCCCTTCCCCCTCTCCGCTCCCACTCCCGCTCCCACCTCGCTTCCCCGAACCCTAGCGGGAGTGCTAGCTGCCGCGGCGGAATGGAGTCGCACGTGCTGGTGGCGCTTGCGCTCTCCTTCGTCGGCGGCCTCAGCACCTCCCTCGGTTCGCGCCCTCCCGCCACAGATTTTTTTTCCCACCCGATTCCCCCGGTTTGCCTGCTGGCTTAGCTGCCTGTCTGCCACCATGCTGTGTGCAGTCTAGGAATGAATTCAGAATTCGTCTTCTGCTTCGGTTTCTACTCCGCCGGCCTGAAATAATTTTAGTGTCCTCTAGCTGTTTGGACAGTTCTAGCTCCTTGTTGAATTGTACTACTGAAAAATAAATCAGTGTCTTGGTATATGTTTGTGAGGCGATAGAATTTCGTGCCGGTTGGGTTAGGCCCCTAAGCAGGATAATCGATCAATCGCCGCAACCCAAGTTCATCATAACACGTAGAGGAAGCAACCCACTAGGGATCAAATTTCAAGGTTGACCTGAGTGGCAAAGTTAAGTTTCACAGGTTTAGGGACTGTGTGTGTGTGTGTGTGTGTGTGTGTGGTTCCTCTTGTTTTTTACGATGCGCAAGTGGCAACGATCGGTCTTGCTTGTTCGCCTTATATAATTAGCTAATGCGCCTCCACGTTGTACTTGCTTAGTTTTCGACTTTTGGCTAACAAATCGCAACTGTGAAACAATACACGATGTTGCATAAATTCTTTTCTCAAGCTGGTTTAGAAAGGTTGCTTATACTTGAGATCCCGCAAGGCTTCTTTGTGCCTTTGTGATCACTTCAGCTAAGCTCCCATTCTGCATTTTCAGGGGCTTTGTTTGTGATCTTGAATCCTAGCCCTGACCTTAAGAGGCTTGGCCTCCTCCAGGTCATCAACTTGTTCTTTTATGTTATTGGTTAACTTCACTGTCTTTTGGGTAAGTAATAATTGTCTAATTTCTCGTGCTTTGTATACTTCTTATACTGCAAACAGGGATTTGCTGCTGGACTTATGCTGAGCATTTCGTTTCTAGACTTGGCACACAATGCACTCAATTCCATAGGCTTCTTGAAGGCCAACCTTTGGGTGAGTCAGATTTTCCTTGAAATTCTAGAATCAAGGTCAGGGAAATTTCGGTATATCTCATAGTATAACATATTGAAATCTATTTTGTAGTTTTTTGCAGGAGTTCTTTTCTTTGGTTTGATTGTCAAGTTTATTCCAGAGCCAACCTTTGTGCCAACAACTGATGCAAGCAAGAAAAAGGTTGGAATGAACAATCCTCGGGGATAATTACAGCATCATATCAGTCTGTTTTCGTACTAAAATGGGATAGCCCAGTGGAATTTAGTTATTTTTTGTGGAAAGCAGACTGATGATGATGGCTCGGGTAAAGATATGATGAAAAAGCATCGCCGGCAAGTCTTATTCAGTGGCATCATTACAGCTGTTGGTAAGAAACTAAGAATGTGCCTAAAAGCATTAAGCTCCCTTGTTTTATCAGGCCTGCACTCATCAAACTTTATTTGGGAGCCATGATTATTTGAAATATTCATGCCACACAAGGTTCCTTAATATGTCCTGTGATGTTTTGCTTCACTAATTTGACTTTATACTTAATCTGAGCTGCAGGAATCAGCTTGCACAATTTTCCTGAGGGGATGGCTGTATTTCTTGGATCTGTGAAGGTAATGCCTTTGTGTACTCATATTAATATAGTGGCATAATTGATTTGCTAAAGAACGGTTAGGACTGCACCTTGCATATGTTCTGATAGAGAACTTACCGGGGCCTAGCTTGTTTTTTTAGTTTCCCAAGAGCTAGTTTACCATGTCTGATTATTTAGCCTGTGCTGATTATATTCGTATAATGAAAAAAAATGCAGGGCCTTCGCGTGGGAGTTAACTTGGCTTTTGCTATTGCTTTACATAACATACCTGAGGTACAGAAATCAACCTATCAGCCTTTCTGGTTAAGTAACCTGAAATTTCTTATCTGAAGTTGTATGTTGCATCCTTGCTAGTTTGGATAGCCCTTGCATGTTTTTTTCTTTTTGCTGTTATAATGCACCAGGGACTCCATGTATAAGTTTAATACGTAAACCCTGATTTCATGATAAGGCATAAGGGCCACAATGATTCTTAACTTCTGTCAAGTGCTTATATGCCATTAAGTTTTGATATTCGCTAGGTCTCCACGTCATCCGAGTTACATCGCTGCAACTGCTCCTAGGTTGCCCCGTTATAATGTCTCTAATATATTCCCTATTTCAGTTTCATGCTGAGTTAGTGTAGTGGAATCAGGTGGCATCAAACATATTAGTGCATGCGGGATCTGTTATTTTGAATAAACTTTAATGTACGAAAAATTAAATAATTTCATTTTGTGAAGAGAAGATTTAGGGAAGCTATGCTTGTACAAACATGTATCTGAGATAAATGAGAGTCTTACATAAATATTGATGATTTTGTGCATTTTACTATCCTAGGTTCTTCTTTTATCCACTATCCTAACTAGTTGAAACTTTGTAACCTTCTCAGGGGGTTGCTGTAGCTCTGCCACTCTATTTTGCTACCAAAAGGTACATGTTTTCCCCTCCCTTGTAAACATGAATAATGAATAAAGTTTATAGTTCACATCAGCCTTCAGAAAATGCATCCCTAACGTAAATGCTATGGGCTCTCTGATTTTGTATAGCCAAAAGTGATAAGTAGGTTACACAAATATAAGCCATTCTTGTTAAGATATATTATTTTGGCATACAATTTAAGAACTTTTCATAGATGGTGAACCACTCTTCTCTATGTGACCTTCACCCTGTTTGTCCAGTCTTAAAAAAGTGAGAACAATGATTGTGATTCCAAAGTACTGCAGAGCACGAAAACGCTTGAAACGATTGTACTTTAGGAAGACGGCAAAATAACATCCTTTACAGTTAAGGGTTGCCTATTTTAATTGTTGTACCTATTCAATTTGGCAGTGGATAACATCTATCTGTTTGTTCCCTTCTTTTTGCATATCAAAGCAAATGGCAAGCATTTAAATATGCAACACTCTCTGGTTTGGCTGAGCCACTTGGAGTGTTTTTTGTAGGTATGTTATTCCTTCTGAGCTTTTTCTGCAAGTTTATTCTTTTTTTTTGCGGGGGCAAGTTTATTCTTTTCATATATAGCTATCGAGTACTCATGTAAATGTGGTTACTGCAGCTGCCTTTTTTCCGAGCAACTTAAATCCTGAAATTCTTGAAGGCCTGCTGGCATCAGGTTTGTCTGTTAGTAGAGCTAAAAGTGATATTCATACCTAGTACTTTGTTGACTTCCCGCTTGTCTTTGCGCAGTTGGTGGTGTTATGGCTTTCCTCACTTTGCATGAATTGTTACCTCTAGCATTTGACTATGCTGGTCAGAAGCAAGCTGTCAAAGCGGTGTTCGTTGGCATGGCTGTCATGTCCGCAAGGTTTGTTCATGTTCCAAATTAAATCAGTAGGCTTCCATGGTGACTAATGTGGATTTGTTTATCAGTAGAAGATTTTTCTGTACAGTTTTGAAGCACCTTTGCGCTGCAACTTGAGAAAAATTAACTAATATCAATGTACACAGGGTGGTACCTGAGATCTCATAATCCAGTTGATATGGTTTTGGATAGTATCATAGCAAGCAAACGTTGTATGTTGTTGTCAGTTAAGATCGCAGGGAGAATATCTGTATGTTCTATCATCTAGAAAATTTATAGCATGGATATTGTATGATGGCAATTGGCTTAAACATATTGCCCTCTTTTTTTACCCATGCAAAATATCGACCTGGGTAAATTTGGTCAGCAGAAATATGCATATCAATGCGATCATCATTATTCAAGGGTCGGATGCGCCAGTGTCGTATCAATAGTCGCATAACTCAAATGCATAACATGCCATGCGCCTTCATAGTTCATGCTAGTAATTTTGGCACAAAATTGTACTCCCTCCATCCCAAAAAGAATGTCGCAGATTTGTCTAGGTTCACATGTATCTAGATGCGTTTTAGTGTATCGATACATGTGAATCTAGATAAATGTACGACATCCTTTTTGGGAAGGAGGGAGTATTTGCTATTACGCTTTTACACAGCTCCATGCCTTGAAAGTGGCACACACTATATTCTACATTCGTACCTAACTTGTGATTCCGCATTGGCAGCTTGTATTTCCTGGAGATCAGCCTACCGAAGGAGATCAGCCTGTAGCATATGACTGCGGAACTGCAACCGTATCAGCTTCTCACAGCATCCTCTGAAGCCTGAGAACTTTGCCGTGGATCTTCCTTTCTTGCGCTCTGCAAGGCAGGGTGTGTGGGAATTGGGATGGAGCACTCGACGTTTCATAGAAGAGTTTTGGCTAGACTTTTGCATCGGCCATGTCCATGTGCATGTGTATGCTATTACTCCTGGTCATTGTGTCTGGCCATTTACAATGTACAAACAAGAGCAAAAGAACACCCAGAATCAGAAGGAAAAACTGCCAGATTTGTTGTTCGGTTTACAGCCGGAACTGGTTTACTGGTTCCAACCGTTAGACACTGCCGTTAAAAGCTGCAATGGTCTTGTTCGCCACTGATTTTGTTCCAGCATTATATACAGTTTTAATTTCTCTTGCCATGTACTGCCTCTGTAATGAATTATAAGACTTTCTAGCTCACTGTTCTAGTAACCGAGAGAAAATCAGAACCTTTTCTTGCCTTTAAGAATTCTATTCATTTAACGTCCTGGTCGAAATGATGTTGCGTTTGCGGCGGGTGAGCCAATAGCTTTAGAACATTACACTAATTCTACATAAACTGAAATTCTAATTTCATAAAAAATAGACTATGCAGTTAGGATGTACAGCAAGAACAGCGGCCATGTTATTCTTGAGCACTTGTTTTTTTAGGTAGTTGCTGTTAAGTAACCGATTCGTTTAGTTACTTTGGTTATCTCAACAAAGTCTATCTCAACAAAGTCTAATGTTCTGCAAGTTCATGTTAAGTAACCGATTCGTTTAGTTACTTTGGTGACCAATGCCCAGCACTCACGCTCCATTGTCGACAGGCTTCCAGCAACCACACTGGAACAGCTGCTTCAGTATGGACACGACAGGGACAGGGCCTGCCCCGGGACCTGGCCGATTTGTATCGCTGCCTGCTTCGTAGCACCGGTCAATCGCTAGGTGGTGCAATGATCTTTTTTTACTAATTTTTATTGCTTTTGAAACTCTGGGTGCTACTGTTGGTTGTTAATAGATCAGTGGAATTTTAAAAAAAAAATAACAAGCAAACCACGAGATTAGCGCTTTTCAAAATTATCGCTGGTGAACTGACTCTCTGGGCTGCGGATCGCCAAAGTTGAAACCACAACTGCTGGAATGGGCGAGATTTCAGCTATCTAGAATACGTAGTTTTCTTTTTCCTCTTCTTTTTTTTTCTCCAACCCGGGCAGCACCAGGTTTGTACACCCACATCCATCCCCAACCCCTGAAACTCTGTTGTAACCCATAAGAGCAACTCCAGCAGTCGTACTAAAACAACCGCTCGCATACAGCGCGCGCGATAAATTTGCCTCCTCTAGCAGACGCGCTATAGTTGCGCGCACGCTAAATTTTTTTCTGCTCACAGCATTTTGCCCCCTCCGGCATGTCATTTTTGGTGCGTTCGGTCGAGCGCGCGCTGTCGCTCCGACCACGCACGAAACACCCACCCGCCACTCGGAAACTTCACCCGCGCCCGCGCCCTCTCCTTCCCCATTTCAGCTCCCCCATTCCGGCGCCGCCGCCGCTGCGATTCGACACTGCCGACACTTCTAACGGTGCCCCCGCAGTAGATCCGCCCCCGCCGCACCTCCCCATAGCTATCCCGAGCGCGCCGCCTCTTTCCCCGACCGCAGAAGCGGCGCAGGCGCCTCCGCCGCATCGGTTCGCATTTCGCGCCGCTTCCAGCGTTTACGTCGGACTGCGACCATGTCCTCCTCGAGCCGATATAAGCAACATGGTGCACGCAAGGTGTTCGCCGAAATAGCCGAAAGGTATGTTTTCGCCTTCGCCGCGCCATTTTTCCTATAGTTTTTTTAGTTTAGTAGGTAGATGAAATGTGTTCAATCGTTCCGTGTTTGTAGAGGAAATACGATTGAACTTGAGATGGAAGAATACGAGAACATAGCAATGTTATTGGCTTGGCGAGATAACAAAAAGCCGAAGCATGGTGCCTCGGTTTTTGGTAGACTCAAGTTGTGGAGGGATAGGATCGATAGCCACAATCGGTTGATACGGATGTATTTCAACGAAAATTGTACATACCCCGAGCACTATTTTCATCGACGTTATCGGATGAGCCCCCAATTGTTCAAGCGCATTGCAGAGGAGGTGACCAAGTATGATCGATTTTTTTCAGCAAAGGAGGAATGCCATCGGAGAACTTGGCATAGCACCTACCAAAAGGTGACCACTGCCTTGCGGATGTTGGCATACGTATTCCGGTGGATCTAGTTGATGACCACTTGGCTATGGGTGAGAGTCAAGCCATCGAATGTGTCAAGCGCTTTGCCATTGCAATTGTGCGAGTGTTCGGCACCACATACTTGAGAGCCCCCAATGCTAAATACACTGCTATGCTTTTGGAGGAGAACAAGGCTCATGGGTTTCTAGGAATGCTTGGCTCCATTGATTGTATGCACTGGAGTAGGAAGAATTGTCCTGCGGCATGGCATGGACAATTCAAAAGACACAAGAAGGATTCCACTATCATCCTTTAAGCGGTGACAGATTATGCGACTTGGTTTGGCATGCATTCTTTGGCATGCCTGGGTCGAGCAATGACATCAATGTTCTTCAACGATCACCGCTTATGGCAAGGACCAGAGGTGGAGTTTGAAGCAAATGGCTACAAGTACAACTATGGCTACTATCTCGCCGACGACATCTACCTAAGGTGGCAAACATTCGTAAAGCCGCTTCACCACCCCAAAGGTAAGAAACAACTCTAATTTCACAATGCACAGGCGACGGCTAGGAAAGATGTGGAGAGAGCATTGGAATGTTGTAAGCCCAATTTGCTATTGCGAGAGGACCGACTAGATTTTGGGACCAGGATTGCCTTTGGTACATCATGAACACTTGTGTGATCATGCATAACATGATTATAGAGGATGATCGTGGGAAAGATGTGGATTACTCCTTTGACCTTATGGGTGTTTCGGTGCAAGTGAAGAGGAGAGCATATAGAGTGGCGCGTTTCATTGCCTCGTATCATACCATTCGGTCGAACGAGGTGCATGATGAGCTCCAAAAAGATCTCATCAAGGAGCATTGGAAGTGGTTTGGAAAATAATAGTGGCCACTAAATTTGTATGTTTGTTCAATTGTTCGAAAACACTTTGTTGTAATGTTGATGAAAAACTTGTATTTGTTGGTGAACAATTTATTGTATTTGCTTGTGTTATAATAATAACTAGACAATTTATTGTTGAATTATTTTGGGTTTGTTTGATTTCAACCTATTGGTGATTGTGAAATCTGTTTGTGAAATTTGTTTGCGACGGCGCCATGCTTTTAGCGCGCCTGGTGGGGTGGCAGGGGCGATTTTTGCCAAGCTACTGCACACTGCTATTTTAGCGCGTCCGGTGGAGGAAAAACTGGCGCCACGGGTAAAGGAAAAATTGGCACTGCGCGCAATATCGAGATGCAGCGCACTGCAAACCGATTTTAGCGCGCCGCGCGACTCCTGGAGTTGCTCTAAGGTAGATGTCTTTCTCTATAGCAATATATACAATTCAAAAAAAACTTGCTTTGCGGAAATTTGAGTCTGACATTGCAAAGACATGGGAAAGAATGGCACTATTCCTACCAGCACAAATGCTCGATAAATCAGACGGAGGATGACGTAGAATCGACAACAGCCACTTGAACATGTTAATTTCTGTGCCCAACCCCAAAGTGAAACCGTCCTGCTTGTTTATCGTTGAAAGCGTATTCGACCCTGAAAGGTCCCAGCGGTGAGTTCACACAGATGCCAACACCATACCCGTAACCACTTCCTGGCTTCCCATGGGCTCCTGCTGCACCTTAATAAAGAAGAAACCATGAGAGATTGTGCAATGACAACATGGTTTAGTGAAATGTGCCAGTACGTAAAATTGTAACCATGTCAGGCCAGTTCCAGAAGCAGCAAAATCTTATTAACTGACTAGAATAAGGGGCAAAAGCTAGTAGGTTCCTTCATTCTGATTCTGAATTGGAGATTTCGTCAAAACCAAGTATATGTACATAGCAAGCCCACTTTACGGCCGAAGATGACTACAGATATACCACAGCAAAAGGCTAGCACGACATGACTTACCAGGAACATTTCGACCAGACCCAAGATCGCTACCATAGTCACCAAAGATCACACCTTGGAACGGACCAAACTACACAGAGAATGACAACGGTGAGTAATCAAAACAACGGTTTAGAAGGCTGATTTTTCATGTTACTGCAAGCACCATGTGTATCAGAGTAGCACGGGAACTCATCATTTGATGACATGTCATACTATTGCAGGTAGCAATCATCCAGAGTACTTGTTTACAGTACTATTTTTTCAGCCATGAAATTGTGCATGACAAGTAACAAAATCACTATCGTTGACACAAGTACAGAATCACTCAAAATAGTTGATCACTGAAACAACATCAGAAGATGATGAAAACCATGATAGTGTTAACATTTGCACAGTAAACAATCCTAGGAAGCAGAACTGAAAACCAGTCATCATATTGGGGGTTATGGAATATTTTTTAGACAGCAACTTGCAGGTGGCAAAGTTAATAATACTAACAAAGGAGAACTGGAAAAAATGCATCTTATTAAGTTTATGGAATAATTTCCCTTTAGTTAGTTCTTCAAGTACCCTTCTACGCGTGGCGAAGAAAGGCGATGCATGCACAGGTACCAAGTTGCGCATGCACATGCTGCAACAAATATGTGTCCAGCATGGGTTTGTGATGTTACACTGATCTGACATGGACGGACTCAAACATGTGTTGGGTCGGGTTTTGTCTTAAACAAAATAAATGATACAAGTCTGACATTTCATTGGCACTACATACAACAAAGATATCGTAGAAAATTCATAACCTGTTCATTGGCTTGTTTCCTTCGCCTGTCTAACTATATTCTTAAATACATGCAACCAATCAAAAAGAAAACTTCATCTTTAAAATTGTCAAGCTAAAGTCAAATACTGCAATTTTAGTTTCGTATGTGTATATTGAAGTTGCCGACTATGCATCTATGAGAATATAGCACATGGTTCTGTCTGTATTTTATCTATTTTTTGGAGGGTGTCTGTATTTTATCTAATGTTCCTTTAATAAACACAAACAACTTAATAATACGGAAAAGGAGGCAAGACCTACCAAGCGGCAAGAAACTTCTCCACTACCAACTGCATATGAACGACCAGAACCAATAGCACCTTCGTCATATCCTCTTACACTGTTTGTCCCCCCAATTACAAATGCTTCATGTGGCGAAAAGTTTCCCTCCACATGACCACCGGAAGCACTAGACCACAGAACAAATGATACATAAGTAACAGAACAATAAAACATAAGTTGACTGCTATGCAAAACCTTCTGGTAACACATATTTTCATTCCAAGTCTATCAATGGCATGATATGTGCTAAAACATACCTTAGAAGAAGTCGGGCAGGACCAATTTCATAACCCTGCTTCAAGTGCGCTGTCACTCTGTTGAATCTAAGCCACCCTGGAAGAATGGGCAGACCTTGCTCGACGTTAAAAACAAACTGGAAGAAGTAACCGACTGTCACAATATTTTTTTAGAAAGAAATAGAATGGTGTAGGACAAATACTAACCATTGTACAGCTATGATCTCCAGAGTCTCTGTAGACACTTCCAAGCTTAGCAAGTAATGTGTCATCATAAGGATTTCCGCTGCATTGTCATGACAGGATTATCAGATTTCATATAGTTACTGAATCTGACAATTATATTTACGGTGTACCCGATTATGTATGTACTTTTGGTGGAAACTAAAGTTGAACGAGACATCAAGATTTGATACCTGACAGTTAATTGGTTGTTATTGACATCTCCGATCACAGGGTTGCCTTTTTCATTATGAGCACCAGCATGCTGCATAGAAACTAGAAAGAGTCAATAAAACACAATTAAGGCTATTTTTCATAAGGGGGGAAGGAAGCAGTAATGTATCCTTATCTGTTTCAATCAACAAGGTAGTACTAACATCACATGAGTGCATCGCCATGTCTACTTTGGACTTTTTGCTGCCAGATCTACTGACAGGTAGAGAAGGCAAATTGCTCAATACAAAATATGACTCATGTGTTTACCTGAAATATCAATCCAAGTGAACCCCTCCATTTAGGCCTGAGAGGTCGACTATATTCAATGCCAGCAGTTACCCGTTCTATTGTAATAGGCCCACGGTCAGGATGATCCCCACCATGGTTAAGTGTTCTAGGAGTCCAAGAGTTCTGGTAAAGAAAATAATTGTAAGAGAATGCATGTGATTCTCAGTTGATGGAATGATGGATCTGTGAAGATGATATCATATTAAAGGTAAATACCTGAACCATGACAGTTCTGGAGGTCCTCTTATTGTCACCGTCAATCCAAGGGTCAGTGTAGTTTAAACGATATAGAGAATCTATTTGGCCCCTCCGTAGCAAGAGATTCAACTTCTTGTTCCTCCCAAAAACATTACAATGCGAATATGCAAGGCTGTTTAGAAACTCCAGTGTGAGAAAACAAAGTACATGTAAAATTTCTCGTGATACAGACGGGTAAGACAAATTGCGAAGTTCAAATCAAATGTCTAAAATTGACAGTTCATAAAGGTCTGCTTGGGCTTTGGAGGGTCTCTTAACTTAGGTACTCCAATACGATGCTGGGGCTTGAAATAGCTCCTGACCTCCTGTCATAACCATGAGCCCCTTTCTAACTGATACTCCCTCTGTACCGAACTATAAGACATTTTGACAATTCAATTTGAACTCCCAAATGTCTTATATTTAGGAACAGAGGTACTCCCTTCGATCCAAAATAAGTGTCGGAGTTTTAGTACAAACTTTGTGCTAAAACAGTACTAAATCACCGACACTTATAGCTCAGGTAGCTTCTTGGAATTGTTATTTTAGAAAGGCTCAAAACCCAACTGGAGCTTAAGAAACGTGATCTCCAAAATATTATTATGACAAAATCAGATAGCAAAACAAGCTACTACTACATTACATTTCAGAGAAAATAAGATAATACTGACTCTAAAAGAACCTACTGACCCGCCCATAAGTCGTGAAAGAAGCCCATTGGTTGTCCTGCAGAAAAACATAATGCCATTATGGTAACAATATATATTAAAAATAAAGTTCAGACGTAATTCACATATTAGCTACAGACGGTGTTCCAGATCCAGTACATGATAATCCACCTCAGCACCTTACAGGCTAACAAACGCATTTTATGAAAACATACAATTAAATAGACAAGCAGTACTACTTGACTATTAGTACTAACCCACTCGAAATGCCAACATCAGGAGAGAAGCCATCAGTCACGCCAGTAGTGTGCTCAACAAGATTCATTACAAAATCAACTTTATTAGAATCTGCACAAGATCATAAATAACACTGGTACTTGAGAAAAGAAAGGCACATTTTTTTATAAAAGAAAGGCACTAGATAAATTAGCTTCACCTCTGACAGGCTGTGGAACTATTGTAACATCCTCCATAATTCCCATAGAGAGTATTGTTTCAACATCCCTTTTCACTTGCGTTCTATTGTAAGCCTATTTTGATCATTAAAAGTTTAAGACAGATAAGATGTCCATCATAGCATCAAGGCTACAAGACAGTAGTTTCAAATTGACATCAAACTAAGTTTACGTACACAAAGAAACTACACAAGCATGATATAAACAGACTTGTAGACATCTGTGGTAAGAATAGTACTTGTGGTTCTGGTTAACGCATTTGCATCACAACCTCCATACAACACTAAATCAATGCTTCACTGCACATCATATCGCCATGTGTGAAATAAGAATGGTTCCTAAAATCATGTAATGCAAAATCGTGCACCAAGGAAATTATCTAAACACACTTTACAAATATCATGAATAATGCGTTCAAAGTAGATTAAACACAAATACGGCAAGGAAACTTCTAAAAATGTTCTGACCTGACCCTTCTTGGTGGTAAATTGCCTTAGTATGGTATCAGGTTGTGTCTTTCCGGTAGTTGGTTCACCACTAGTTAACAGAGAGATGGAAAGACAAAGAAGATACGAATGATCAGAATATTACATGGCCATAACACAGTAATCAGTGAAGAGAATCTCACTAAGTCAAGCTATTATTCTCACGTTCTTCTATCCAGAAAGCGAATATTTATATTATTAACCTCGCCTTCAGAAACTTGTAACTTCAGAATTCCCCCAGAAAGGATCTCAGCATGGGAAACCTGAAGCCAAGTCAAGATTCAATATTGATTTATCATTAGCAATAAAGTATCTTTTAATAGGTAAAAGCTGTAAACGGTGTTGCTTTTGACCTAAAACTGTAGGGACCTAAACTTCTGGTAAGCTCAACTAACAGGTTAGCAACTATCGCACATTCACATTTTTCACATCACTACCTATGGGCGGGAGCTCAAAGGATATAAAACATGGATTCACAAACAAAAAGGGAATTTGTAGTCGCTTTTTCCTGTCGAATAAAAAAAACTTTACATGAGAACAATAGAAGGTGGAATATATATCATGTTTCTAGTTCTGTTATGATTAAGAACATGTAGAATCATACCTTGGGATTTGGGAATGAAGTTCTGGATAAATAGCAGGAACCATGAAGTTACAAACAACATGGTAAAATAGAATACTATGTTGTATGCGCTACCAATTTGGTACTGCTGAGATGTAAACAATGTCAAGTGTATTACAAAAAACAAAAGATTAACAATTCAATTCCTGTGGTAGTAGGTCACTAGAAAGCCAAGAAGATACACAGCATGTTTACATGTTCCTTCAGGCAAGGGCAACAGGTGTCTGTTGTCCAGCAATATTCTCACAGAATTTACAATACAGCACCAAATAGAAGAAAACATTGTAATAAGCGAGCTCAGACTCTGTAATCCCACCTGCTCGGTGGATTGTACCCTTAAACTCTTCTTTGCAATGAAAAGAAACGCAATGTCATTGCGTTTTCCCGAAAATTATAGTTATTTTCCCAACCTACCATGCCAATGAGACCGTGCTCCTGATACCATCCATTAACAGACTTAATCACTTGATCTAAATGCCTTATGTTGATTATTTTTCCTGCATAATGTAACACCAACCAGTAAATTAGGTTTCAAAAACAAACCTTAGAAGCTAATAAAAGTACTGTACAAGATTACAAGAGGAAATGAGTTCTACATCATTTCTCTTTCTATTAGAGAAACAAGAAATTGAAGGGACGTGCAGGAGGAACGGCATGTTTTGTTCCTCTAAAGAAAAGATACCAAGAAATTATGTCACATGAGATAGACCTGTGTTACCATAATTTCTGTGGAGTGTGGAAAAGTATTGTTGGTTTAAGGACAACAAGAACAATGTGAGACTATATAAAAGGTGTGCTTTGTTTGCTGCGTTACCTTTTCATTGTAATTGTCTCTTGATTAAACTGCATAGTTTAATGTCATAATATTTAGAAAGGCTTAAAAAGTGATAATTGTCAGTCCATGCCTCGTTCTAGACCAACGTTACATTAGTCATACATCAAGGGAAATTGTAATTCTCTTATGGGCTCTCGGTAACTCTTTGCCAGACAAATTCATATACTTGAATGGCCTAAAGCTAAGGTAACATGTACTACGTAGTAACAATCCATGTAACATTGTGGAAAGCAAATCAAACAAATGTAACATTGTCTCAGTTAAACAAATTTATAAGGTCGTTAAACATCATCTAACATAACAAACTCTTAAACATGAAAAAACAGCAGAAACAGTTACCATGGCGGTCACGAAATGAGTCAGTTAGGAACTTGGAAGGCAGCATGTTGGCACCCTCACAGACCAGCCCATGGAGTTCCTGGTTCGGCTCCACCTAAACCACAAAAAAGGACCAAATTTTGCATCAATAAGCCATGGAAAGTGTATTCGGAACAAGTAAAAGCCTGACCTCGAAGACAAGGCGAATGCCGTCGTGGGTGTCGACAGCGACGGGCATGCAGGAGCGGAAGAGACCGCTCTCCACGACGCGGTGCACGTCCTCCTGCACCTCCCGCGCCGTGAGCGCCGCGTTGGGGCGGCACGCGCGCAGCGCCGTCGCAGCCGCCTCCTCTAGCTCGAGCCGTTCCAGGGGAGCCCCGTCCTTTCCGCGCACGGCCACCTCGCTGATCAGCATCCGCCCCTCGCTCCCGCTCCAAGCGCCATCCTTCCCGTGCCTCCGCGGACAGTGCGCGGCCGCCGTTTCGGCCCACGCGGCTGGGAGGCGGGGAAACGACGCGGCGACGCGGCGGGCCGCGGCGCCGATGGCGCGGCCGATGTGCGCGAAGGGGAGTATGGCGTGCGCCGGACCAGGGTCAAGGGCCGGGGAGGCGCGCGGGAGCTTGACGCCGGAGGAGACGAAGCGGACTTCTCGACGGGGCTCCATGGCGGCGGAATTGGCTTGTCCATGGACCATCCGAAAAGGAGCTGCTGATTTCCCCTTAAACCCTTTTTCTTTTAGCAGCCACTTAAACCCTTGGTGTAGCTCAAGACTTGGGCTTGTTGGTTTGCGGCCCGAAAATTCGTGCACAAGTATATCGCGGTACTCGAGTTGCCATTAATTTCGCGAAAGGGCCGTAGTAGAATCATCAGTTGTCCAAAAGGGCCAAATGGGGGGTGAATACAAATCTAACAGCCAAACGTCGTTTGAACCAGACGAAAAACGGTTGAACTCAAACACCGCCGTTAGGTCAACTCTTCTTGGCCCGTCCTGTCAGTATTCCCTGTTATCTTTTACGGTCGTGGACTAGTTTATCCCTGCGTGGACCAGATCTATTTCTTTGCTCTGCTCTGCTCTTCTCCCCTGCTCTCCTCCCCATAACCTTTGCTCAGCTTCGGCTGCTCGTCTCAGATCGGAGCTCGCACTTGCTCTAATTTGTGTTCCTGCCATGTCCGGTCAACCTCCCACGCCCCTAATTGAAGCTCGCAGTCGTCACCGTCGCATCTTCCGCCGTATCGGAGCTTCACGTTCCCGGACTAATATCTCGTCTCTGGCTAGTCCTTCTCGCACGGCAGAGCGCGTCCCGTCGGGCGATCCTGGCCGGCGACCGGCCTCGGGCAATTGCGTGCTGCCGCGCACCCCAGTCATGGTAGTCCTGACACAGCAGTTCGACGACCACACTCTCATGGTCACCGTGTTGGGCGTCCGTCCCGCCGTGTCGCCAGCAGAGTTGCTATCGGCTTTCAGGTCTCGTTTTGGGAACAGACGAAATAAGGTCAAGATTGAGGTATGCGCGCCGCCATTCGATTTTTTCATCCGGTTCGAGCACAACTCAGACACCGAGCGCATCCTGCATTCTTTCTGTTCTTTCGAGTGATGCGGGGAGATAATGAGCTTCATGTGTTGGCATCGTGCCTGTAGGTGGGACGATCGCTTGGGGCAGCTTCGTTTCTTCTTCAAACTCGGCTTTGACGGCTTCCCATTGGATGCTTGGGAGCCGGAGGCCCTCAAGCAGGTCGTTAGTAGCCTTGGAAGGTGAGTTGGTGGAAATCGTGTCACCGAGTGACAGATGGGTCATCGAGGTAAAGGCATGGCTGAAAGATCCTGACGCCGTTTCTAAGATGTACGAGGTGCATATTCCAAGCAGGACAGGGCGACAGCTTTACTGGAAGCACCCGGTCATCATCCACCTGGAGGAGGTTCTGGAATCGGTACATGGCATTCAGGACACCGAAGAGGCGGCCAGAAAGCGTCCTCGTCGCCTACAGTGTTGGCCTGGAAGGATCAATGGCACAGGACCACCACCTTTTCGCGACGGCGCACACAGTTTCTATGGGGGAACCGGGCTTGGACAAGCTGGTAGTTCTGATTTCCCTCTAGTGAAGACAAAACTCTAGTAAATTATTGTAGTGTGTGTGGCTAATAAATTTGTAGTATGGAGAGCATAGCAGGAAGTTAGCATCGACTAAAAATATGTAATAGTTTGAATCGATGTAGTATGTGTGGGTAATGAATTTGAAGTATGTGTGTCTAATGCATATGTGTTGAACACCGTGCTTTATAATTTCTGAGAATAACCAAGGACAACCTCATGAAAAGAGGGTGGTCTGGCAATGGAGAATGTCAATTCTATGGATGCCATAAAAATATAGTCCATCTCCTCTTCAAGTACAAGGTAGCTAGATTTGTAACATGTTGGACTGCAGGACCATTTTGCAGACAACACAAGACAAAGGAAAAATGGTTTATAGCACAGACAGCAGACGCAAAATCTGTACATAAACTATCGTCTGAATTTTATCTGTCTGGGATAAAAAATGACAGTTAACTGGATTTAACCACGACTAGTAATTGAAGGAAATAGATACTTGATAGTATTTGTTTATAATAGTAGTACTTCCATACAAAAGGGTCTTATACCTGCACAAAAGTGGGCTAAACTTCCTACTAGTTTATA
The DNA here is from genome assembly GCA_023614405.1 of Avena insularis. Lineage (NCBI taxonomy): Eukaryota > Viridiplantae > Streptophyta > Magnoliopsida > Poales > Poaceae > Avena > Avena insularis. Next base: position 208,891,596 of record CM042694.1, read on the forward strand.
GAACAATTCGTCAGCATTTCATCTACAAAAGCCATTCTTCAGTTTAAACTTAACTATTCTACACCGAAGAAACTGCAGATCTCCACCAGAAAAGTTGGCTGACCAATTGCCTTGAGAGGACCTAAGTCTTTGATCATTTAACCCAAACTGGTCTATTGCCTTCCCGCCAAACTACAAGAAATCTGCATCGTTCATGCACGACCGTTTTGCGTGCGCCAGTCCCAGTTCAGTAGGAACATCCGTGCTGCCGCAATGATTTCTTCGAAACTGAAATTTGACATCTTCTTTTTGGGATCGTAGGTCTGTGTGAACTGGAACCTGAATTCTGGCGCTGAGCTGATGCCCGCCGCCGGCTCCAGCTGTCGAACAATCCAACATGCTGAGTGTAGACGCTTGGTCGCCGCCGTGGTACGGCCTCCGACAGTGCGTTGGATGGAGCATCTTTGCCGTAGACGGTGTGTTCCCAGCCTCCCCCACTGCGGTAAGGTAGCCTGCGCCAAAGCATGGACATGAGAGTTCCTAGACCTTGGAGCTGTCCTGTTCGAGGGTGTGTACCCTCGGCGACATGCTCTCATGAACGATTTGATACGTACCTTGTTCCCCCTGCCTAGAGCATGCAGTAATGCCGCCACACGATTTCTCCACATTGCTCTCTTGGCCCTGCTTGCCGCATCCGGCAACGACAACGCCAGCACCGCCGCCGCAGCCGATTCGGCATATTCGGTGAAATCATCCGCCTTGCAGGGCAATGGGAGACCTGCCTTGAAGTAGAGCTTCACGGCCTGCCTTAGAGGGGTTAAATACCCCAGTTTTGGCGGCTGTCGTGGCGGCGGCGGCTGCTTAGGCGAGGCCATGTTACCCTAGGTGGTGCGGCATGGCGGAGCTGCGCAAGGTGAACTGTGGTTTGTCGAAGAAGGGGAGTGATAGACTGACAGTAGGTTTGGACTACGGGCATGCGTGAAAATAATCATCTCCCATTTCCCGAGAGGGTAATAATTCGACACTCGTTGCATTAACCGCTCAATCTTTATTTCTCTTCTCAGCATAAGAGTGCGAACGTATTAAAAAGATCGGTCGTGGCTATCCACCTCATCGGGCAATGTACCAGGACAGGTAGGAGATAGGGTTCCATTTTAGAAGTGTTGACGACTGTGCCCTTATGTTTATACGATATTATTTCTATGCCACTATGTACCGTCGAATTGTAGCAACACCATCAGAAACAGGGGATGACGACGTGGCATGTTTTCTTTTTTTAAAGGGCATCAAAAACAGGGGAAAGCGACGTGGCATGTTTTCTGACTGGCGGGCCCTCCTCCTCCACCTTCGATGGCACGCATCCCCGGTTCGAGGACTAGTGCCGCCCACCAACACATTATTGTGCAATTTTCCATGTTTTGTCGCAACCAGCTCCGCTCACTCTCCTGCCGCTCAGGCGTGCACCGCTCTCGTCCTTCCCTTGGGTCGTCGTCCTCCCACCCTCCCCTCCCTGCCATCCCTCACGCCCTCCTCCCTCCCCCCTGTCTCCTGTCCTGCCACGCCCAGGCGTCTAGAAATAAAAACCGAGAGTCGGGAGTTGGGTTAGGCGCCCAACGACGCTGGTGATCCAGATCCCGCTCGAAGATGGATCCTGCGAGGCTTGAGAACACGGAGATGGGTCCTGCGCGGCTGGAGAGCACGGAATCTCATTCAAGTCTGGAGAGCACAGAGGAGAACGAAATAGGGGAAGAGGAAGCTGGGTGCAGAGCTTTGGAGGTATGGAGCCCGAAGAAGGTGTCGTACGTCCCCATTAGAGGGTAAGAACTGTGATACCTTTTCTGCATACCCCAATTAGCGTTTCTAGTCACGTGGTGATGGCAAGGATATGTGTTGGTAACCACATGACGTCTGTACATCTTTTCCTTGAGCATGATGCTTTGTCAATCGAGCATGAAGGCACTGAAATGTGTGGCGGTGCGGATGATGATGAGAAAGCATATCCAGATGTGGCTGCTGACCCTGATAGGATGGAGAGTAGAGAATATTTGGTTGATTTGAACTTTGAGTCTGACTATGGGACTGATGAGGAAGAGGAATGTGAAGATGTGGAAATGGGATGTAGATACGACGACGAAGACAAGGACAGGCTAGTGATACACTTTGACAGGGACAATCCTACAATTGATGAGGGGACTGTCTTTGAGAATGTGGAGGACTGTAGATATGCAGTTGCAACCTATGCAATTAGAGTTAGGTTCGAATTTATCATTGAAAAGAGATTTAGGGTGCATTGTAGGGGAAGTAATGTATGTAAATGGAGATTACATGCATATCCAATGCGGGGTGGACACCCATTTCAGGTTGCAATAGCTACAATTAGTCTTAGTCTTTCTCATATTTATTCTGCTGATAATTAGCTCTGAATTATTTGGATTCTTATCGAATGCAGATCAAAGTAAACACGAAGAAACACAACTGCCCTAATACTTCTTTAAGTGATAAAATTAGACCGGCGACTACCAAGTGGATTGCTGCTACTATACTTGACTGGGTGAGGCAGGATTATAACATTGGACCTGCTAAACTCAGAGCAAAGATTAGCAAAAAGTTTAATGTTCTGATTCCTTACCACAGAGTCTTTGATGGGAAGGAGATGGCTCTAGACTTCATTCAAGGCAAGTGGAATGACAATTTTCACATGTTGTATAGTTTCAAAGCTCAGGCAGAGAAAATATCACCTGGTAGTGTTGTTGACATCTATTACGAGGTTGTGAAAGGAAGAGAAAAGGTCTCGAGGGGGTCAGGTATAAGCAGGCAGATAAGAAATGCTTTAGGAGATGTTTTGTCTGCCTGAAGGCATGTTGGAAGGGGTTTCTAGATGGCTGCAGACCATACTTGGCGATAGGCGCAACTTCTTTAACAAGGAAGTTCAGGGGACATGTTGCTTCTGCTTGTGCTTTGGACGCGCATAATTGGCTTCTACCCGTAGCTTATGCTGTTCTTAAGGGTGAATCAAATGAAAGCTGTACATGGTTCATGCAGAGACTAGGGGTAGTTGTTGGTCACCCTGAAGGCTTGGTGATACACACTGGTGCATGCAAGGGTCTTGAGAATGTTGTTAATGCTGTGTTTCCTGGGGTTGAGCATAGGGAATGCATGCGGCTCCTTTCTACTAACTTCACGAAGAAGTTCAAAGGAAAGATCTTTGAAGAGGACTTGTGGCGATCAGCATACACATACACCCCAAGCACGCATGCTACTTACTTGCAGAACATGTATGTAGTGCCAAAGGTGAAAAAATACCTTGAAGAACATCACACCAAGCTATGGGCTAGAAGCAAGTTTGGTGAGTTAAGCAAGGTGGATTTTGTTTGCAATAATTTGGCAGAGAGTTTCAATGATAAGATTTCGGGCATGAAGACACTTGGGGTTGTTATTTTGTTGGATGCAATAAGATAGTGCATAATGGTAAAGATAGATTTAAGGCAAAGAATTTGTGCAAGAATTTTTTTAGGCCATAAAATAGTTCCAAATGTGGTTATGTTATTGAATGCAGGAACCAAGGCAATAAGAACGATAAAGATGAGGATGGTTAGAAGTTCCAGAACATTGGCTGAGGTTTATGCAGAATACAAGCGTGGAACTGAACGGAGGTACACTGTAGACATTGGAAACAAGACTTGTTCATGCAGGCAGTGGCAGACTACTGGTCTGCCATGTCACCATGCACTGTACTTCATCTTAAAGCTTAGAGGTAGCGGGGATGAAATAGAGAACTATGTTGACAACTATTTCTCCGTGGACAAGTTTGCTGCAACTTATGCAGAAAACGTACCTCCTATGGCTGATGAAATGATTGGGAGATTGTCGATCCAGGGTTCAAACTACAACCACCAATTTTTAGGAGGCCACCTGGGAGGCCTAGAAAGCTAAGGATCAAAGCCTCCACCGATAAAGTTTCAAGGCTGGGAGCTAGGAAAAGAAAATGCAAACGTTGTGTAGGATTCGGCCATATCAAGAGGTTGTGCAAAAACCCAATTACACATGATCTTGTCCCTATTCACACCCCGGTGGCAGAAAATGAGGCTTCTCAGCCAGAACTAGAGGAAGAGCAGTGCGAAGACGAAGAACTTGAGAAAGTGCAGCAGGTGTAGGAAAACTGTGATGAGCACTCGGAGGAAAACGTAGGTAAGCAGCAAATTTATGAAGAAGTGGAGGTGCCGACGAGAAAAAGGTGTGAAAAGAAACAAAAGGGTAAGCGGAACATGCAGGAAAGGGCAAATAATGGAGGTGTATTAGAATATGAAGAAGTTGTAGGGGTGATTAAGGATGTTCTTGAGGATCTTTTGGCTAACTGCAGGAGAAATAATAAATCCCTGCCAATTTCGTCTTTGTACGATTCTCCAGATGAAAGGTAAGCTTAAACATTGTTTTATTTGCCATTTTATCATTTTTTCATCCTCATCAACTGTTGCTTAATGTAGCGTGGGCTAGCAGACTAATAAGAGGAGCAGAAAGAAGCGGGCATAGTAACATCGTATGTTGAATTATCATTGAAACTAAATTAGTCGTGTCATCTTTATTTATATCTAGCACGTGCAACGTGTCTATGATGAGGTCATGTGGACCAGATTACAATTTTTAAATATTATTACATTAATTTTTTACCTGCGTATGGACGCAACTACTAGTTCCCATCTCCCTTGTATTCCCATCTCCTCTAGCGCACTCTAGAATTATGGCTGTGCCATCAAGTGCTGGCAGCAGCGTCAGCGTATTGTCCCATCAGATGTGAATGCAATGACTTTGTTTGTTCAGAATTTGACGACTTTTGATTAGTTTGAAAGACAGAGAAACCTAAAACATGACCAATATATGCCATCAGAAACTATTCATCAAAAAATATTATTACTCCCTTCGCCTAGAACTAAGTGACTTGAATTTGTGTAGATTCATATGTATCTAGACATGTTTTGGGTATAAATACATTTAAATATCTAAAAAAATCTAAGTCAGTTATATCTGGACAGAAGTAGTACACTATTACAACACGCTCAACCCCTTCTCCTCTGCACTCCAAATTATGGCTGTGCCATCAAGTGCTGGGAGCAGAGTCAGCGTATTGTCCATCCGTTATGCTAGGAATGCGCGAACTTTATTTTTAGGATGGGACGAGTTTCGACTAGTTTAAAAGACAAAGACACCTAAAACATGGCCAACATATATAGATTATGACGCTAATCGTCTATGACTCAAGTGACCCGGATCCAAATAGGGCATTAAGATACCGTACATAGATTTAATTTATGCTTAAGTGGCCTAATCGACTATGACGCTCCCGCAGTCTCCATCATCAACGAAGTTGTCCGTGTCGCCGTCAGCCTCCTCCGTGTCGGAATTGATGCCAACGTTCCCAGCAGCGTTCCTCCTCCTCATGGATTTTTCACAGCGTGCCGCATTGATAACGGTGGAGGTCATACGCCCAGGCACTGCCCAGAAGAGCTACCTCCCTTCGGGGTTGCGCAGATCCGGGTGGATCTCCCACCGGTGGGTTCCGCACAGCTCAATCAACGCCACCCGCTCCTTCTTGAACAGCTTTCGCTAGTACGCTTTTGTGTGCGAGTACCGTGTCATTGCCCTCTTCTGCTCCGGCAGCTGGCGGCGGCGCTCCTCGATTCGCCTTGCCAACGCGTTGTCGTGCAAGATCGGCACGATAGGAACCCCGACGTAGCTGAGATCGAAGCCGGCCAGAAGCCTCGCGAACGGCACCGCGAGTATGTCGTAGTGGGCGAACATCTGAGCCTCGTGCAAGCTGAGTTTGGGCCTCTCGCTCTCCATGGCGATGAATGAAACATGATCTGAGCTTTGGCCCCGAGGTTAAGGGGATAAGGGCAAGGACGTAGGCCCAATCGTGGATGCCACTGCCAATCAGTTCGTAGAACAGACTTCTCGTGGATCGCCCTCATGAAGGAAATCCTTATCGTCCATGCACCCCGATCCAACAATGCCCTATGAACTAATGCAAGATTCAACTCAATTGTTGCAGCAATATGGAGATGGTGATGAGGGTGTTGATGGTGATGATGGTGGTGATGATGATGATGATCTCGATGAAGTCTAGCTTGATGGTGGTGTAGATGGCGACGATCTCTCCTCTCCGGGAAGGAATTCCACCGGCAGAAATCTATCTGCCGGAGAGATCTTTCTCTCTCGGTGTTTTCCGCCCCGCAGAGGCGGCGAAATCTTTCTATGGTCGCTCCCTGAGCCTTAGGATTTCAGGAGGATGATATACGCCAGAGGGGAGAGGCTGGAGTGGGCCAGGGTGGCACACCACCTCCGCGCTTGACCTAGGCACGCCGAGGTGGTGTGGGCCCCCTGTGGCCCATCTCCACTCCATCTTCTGGCATCCTTAGTCTTCCGAAAAAATAGGATTTTCCGTATATTTTCCCGGATTTTCTGATCTTCGCGAATTTGGCCTCCAAACAACACCTTTTCCATCAGAATCCTGATTGCAGCGGTCCATGCTCCAAAAGTCATCAACCATGCAAAAACAGATGAAATAACATAAGTATCATCTCTTAATATGAAATATATCAATGAATAACAGTAAATTATGATATAGAATAGTGATGCAAAATGGATGTATCAACTCCCCCCAAGCTGAGACTTCATTGTCCCTGTTTAAAACTGAGCTCAATGAACATGACCTCAGGTTTATGGAGTGAAGAGTCAATAAAAGAATACGGACAAGAAGCATCACATTCATCAATACATAAATCATAATAGAAGACAACTCACTATTATATAACTTAACTTGCAATAAGTAAAGGAAACACAATAAAGATGCATAAAGTAAATCATAATTGGTAATGGCAAACTTAGCTCTTGGTCGAAGAATAGTTGACAAATTGCAGGAGTTCACAAATAACTGGTTTTCAAAGATAGCTTTCAAAGTAGTAATCACCAAGATAAGAGCAATGTGAAAAACAAGGAACATAAGAAACATGATTGAATAGATCATCATATGAATGAATGAAACACAACAACTCAAAATACTTGCTGAGATAGAAGGGAGTAGGTTTATTGACTCAACTACAAAGTAAAAGAAAGGCCCTTCGCAGAGGGAAGTAGGGATTGCAAGTCTCATAAAGAGCTCCCAAAAATTATGATACTTACTAGCTTTCAGCTCTCATTGCCCCTATCATAGGCATCTTTAGGTGATTAAGGTTAAAGTGATCAAATATGAGGATATGCATTGACAAGTTGTAAGTTGAGAATCTCATGTCCCTTGAATACGAGGGTCGCTCCTCATGCTACTCAAGTTTAGTCACCGGTAAGTTCTTGTCATCGTAAGCATATGTGTACCATTGAGGACCGCCAATGGGGTACCCCTTGCCCGGTGATACGGAAGAATCCCCATATCAAAATGAAAAGGCAAGCAGACAACAAGTATCTCAGCAATCTTCTTATTTACCATGGGAATATGGTGCTTTTTTCTCTCTTTTCTCTTTTCATAATATCTTTTTTTTCTCTTTTTCTCAATCTCTATCTCTTTTTTTATAAGAAGAATGCTTCATAGATACTCGTTATGGTTACGCTGCAGGTCCACCATGTCAACATGGATTAGACCAGCGGCCCAGGCGTTTCTCTAACACATATGCATAACTCCATGGACTTACAAGGTCCCCTTTCATTTCACACCGACGACATCCATAGACACAAGAACATGATATCAACTAGGTACGAAGTACCAGTGCAATGTTGAAAGTGATGGGTTTCGCGGCATAGTAAATCAAAATTTTCTACGGAAGCGAACAGAGGGAAAGCCAAGATCTAATCTAGGAGATGCAAACAACGAGAGATATTGGATTAGATCTTCATACCCTTGAAGATTACAGATGAACGCTCATGAACGTGGGTGATGTAGTCGTACTCGCTTCTCCTCCTCGCGATCCGATCCGATCTAGCACCACAAGTGGCGGTGCCTCCGTGAGATGCACACGTGCAGCACCTCGACGTCTCCTCCTTCCTTGGACCAGCAAGTATGGTGGAGAGATGGATTGGATCTACAACACGACGGCGTGGTGTATTTGGTGGAGAATTTCTGCAGCAGGGCTTCGCCTGCAAACAGTCGGGAGGGAGAGAGGAAGGCAGCAGGGCTACTAGGGCTTGGAGGGAGATGTGTAGGGGGGAGGGGGCGCACCAGCCCTCTATATATAGAGGGGGAGGGGGCGGCCAGCCCTAGCCCCTCCTCCAAGCCTATCTCTAGTTTAAACGATTTAAACTCTCCCCTTATCTAGAAATTCTATCCCGAGATTTAAACGAGTTAAATCTCTCTAGAATCGGCTGGGCCCTATGGGGCCTTGTGCCCCTGGCCCAATGCGGCCAGGACACTCCCTCATAGGCCCATGCCCCCTCCCGGAAGGTGGGACCACGTTGGCCCCCTTCCGGAAGGTTCTAGAAGCTTCCGGTACAATACCGATTAATCCGGAACAATTCCGAACTCCAAAAACTGCACTGCCTTATATGAATCTTATTCTCCGGACCATTGAACCTCTCGTGATGTCCCGGATCCCATCCGAGACCAAAAAAAATTCATAAACCAATTATCCAATCTATCCTAGCGTCGAGACACGTTAAGTGTGTGACCTGCGGTTCGAGAATATGCGCACATGATCTTCTATCAATAATCAACAGGGTGCAGGCACCCATATTGACTCCCACACATTCATCGATGATCATATCGGATGAACCACGATGCCAGGATTCAATCAATCCCATATATATATTCCCTTCGTCTCGCGATATTTTACTTGCCCAAGATTCGATCGTCGGTATCGTCATACCTAGTTCAATCTCGTTCACAGCAAGTACTTTACTCGTTCCGTAATCCGATATCACTTTGTGATTAACTCCTTAACCACATGCTTGCAAGCGGTGTTGATATCGATTACCGAATGGGCCCGAAGTATATCTCTCCGACTTGGGAGGGACAAATCCCATCTCGATACAACCCAATGATACTTTCCGATTACGAGAGACACCTTTATGATCACCCTCTCATAGGATGACGTTTGATGACCTCAAAGCTTTCTTACGATGTGGAGTTGTATTATCTCATGGTCTAAGGAATACAATATTTGACATAAGAAAAACTTTGCAAAGACGAACACGATGACACGATCTAATTGCTTCGCTTAGTTTGGGTCTATCCACCATATCATTCTCCAATGATATGATCTCATTATCAATTGACAACTCATGTCTATGGTTAGGAAACCTTAACCATCATTGATCAATGAGCTAGTCCATAGAGGCGTACTAGGGACACGGTGTTGTTCACAAACCACACAAGTATTAAAGTTTCCGCTTAATACAATTCTAGCATGGAATATAAACTTTATCATGAACAAGAATTATAATAATAACATCTTTATTATTGCCTCTAGGGCATAATTCCAACAGTCTCCCACTTGCACTAGAGTCAATAATCTAGTTTACATCGGCAACAATCTCACACCCATGGCAATCGAGGTGATCATGTTTTACACGTGGAAGAGGTTTAGTCAATGGATCTGTGACATTCAGATCTGTATGTACTTTGCTAATCTTCAGATCTCCATCTGCTATATAATCTCGGATTGTATGAAACTTACGGTTGATATGCTTGGTCTTTGGATGATATCTTGGTTCCTTAGCGAGTGCTATGGCGCCAGTGTTGTCACACAATATCTCCAGTGGTTCCAATGCACTTGAACCACGCCAAGCTCGATGATGAAGTTCTGATCCAAACTCCTTCACTTGACGCTGCGGCAGCCATGTATTCCGCTTCTCATCAGATCCCGCGATCACGCTTTGCTTGCTTTCTCCAACTCACAGCTCCTCCATTCAAAATATACACGTATCACGTCGAGATTTACAATCATCCTTGTCGGTGTCGAAACTAGCATCGACGTAACCTTTACTGACGAGCTGTTCATCACCCCCATAGACTAAGAACATTTCTTTAGTCCTATTTAGGTACTTTAGGATGTTCTTCACGGCTGTCCAGTGTTCCACTCCTGGATCACTTTGATATCTGCTCATCAAACTAAGAGCATTGGACACATCCGGTCTAGTACACAAAGATGGCATACATGATGGAACCTATGGCGAGGCATAAGGCACTTTGCTCATAGCTTCCCTATCATTTACCGAAGCGGACACCGAGCCTTGCTCAATATCTTACTCGACAACATAGGCCTGAACCTTTCAATGCCTTATCCATTCGAACCTTTTCAGAACTTTGTCTAGGTATGTACTTTGGCTTAAAGCTATCAGCGCCTTTTGTCTATCTCTATAGATTTTGATGCCCAATATATAAGCAGCTTCACCTAGGTCTTTCATTGAAAAACACTTGTTCAAATAAGTCTTCACATCGTTAAGCATGTTAATGTCATTTCCAATAATCAATATGTCATCCACATATAGTACCGAAGCGCCACCGAGCTCCCACTCACTTTCTTGTAGATGCAAGCTTCAGAGCAATTTGGAACAAATCCAAAGCTCTTGATCACTTGATCAAACGAAGGTTCCAACTCCGAGATGCTTGCTTGATCCATAAATGGAACGCTGAAGTTTGCATACTTTATCGATCCTTAGGATCGACAAAACCTTCGGTTTGCATCATATACAACTCTTCATCAATGTTGCCATTGAGGAAAGCGATCTTGACATCCATTTGCCATATTTCATAATCATGAAACGCAGCAATTGCTAATAAAATCCGAATGGACTTAAACATCGCTACGGAGAGAAAGTCTCATCGTAGTCAACACCTTGAACTTGTCGAAAACCTTTCGCAACAAGCCGTGCTTTATAGACGGTAACATTACCATCCGCGTCCGCTTTTCTTCTTGAAGATCCATTTGCACTCAACGGCCTTTCGTCGCTAGGAGGGTCCACCAAAGTCCATACTTGGTTTTCGCTCATGGATCCCAATTGATTTCATGGCTTCTAGCCATTTCTCGAGTCTAGGCTCATCATCGCTTCCTCATAGTTCGAGGTTCACCGTCTTCTACTAACAAGACAAATAAGACAGGGTTGCCGTACCACTCAGAGGGGCACGCGACCTTGTCGACTGCTTGACGTTCAAGAGCTTGCATCGTCCAAGCTTCATGATCCTTGTCATTAGCTTCCTATTGTTGGTGCAAAGGCATCGAACAATTTCAGGTGCGCTACTCTCCAATTCAAGAGAAGGTTCAATAACCTCGTCTAGCTCTACTTTCCTCCCACTCACTTCTTTCGAGAGAAACTCCTTCTCAAGAAAGGAACCGTTCTTCATGACAAACACTTTGCCTTTGGTTCTGTGATAGAAGGTATACCCAATAGTTTCCTTAGGGTATCCTATGAAGACGCATTCGCTTTGGGTTCGAGCTTGTCCGCATCAACTTCTTGACGAAGCTTCGCATCCCCAAACTTTAAGAAACGACAACTTAGGTTTAGCACCAAACCATAGTTCATACGGTGTCGTCTCAACGGATTTAGATGGAGCCCTGTTGAAAGTGAATGCAGCGGTTTCTAATGCATAACCCCAAAATGATAACGGCACATCAGTAAGAGACATCATCGATCGGACCATATCTAACAGGTTCGATTCGGTGTTCGAACACACCATTGCTTGTGGTGTTCCGGGTGGCGTGAGTTGTGAAACGATTCCACTTGCTTTGAGATGCGTGAGAAAATCATAACTCAAATATTCGCCACGATCGGATCGTAGAAACTTAATCTTTTCATTACGATGGTTCTCCACTTCATTCTGAAATTCTTTGAACTTTTCAAACGTTTCAGATTTATGTTTCATTAAATAGATATACCCATATCTACTCAAGTCATCGGTAAAAGTGAGAAAATAGCGATATCCACCGCGTCAAACACTCATCGGTCCGCATACATCGGTATGTATGATTTCCAACAAGTCCGTTGCTCGCTCCATCATACCGGAGAACGAGGTTTTGATCATCTTGCCCATGAGGCATGGTTCGCATGTGTCAAATGATTCAAAATCAAGAGACTCCAAAAGTCCATCAGAATGGAGTTTCTTCATGCGCTTTACACCAATATGACCTAGACGACAGTGCCACAAATAAGTAGTATTATCACTATCTACTTTGCATCTCTCAATGTTATGGATGTGTGTTTCATCCCTTTCGAGATTTAGAAGAAATAAACCACTCACAAGAGGTGCATGACCATAAAAGATGTTACTCATATAAATAGAACAACCATTATTCTCCGATTTAAATGAATAACCGTCTTGCAATAAACACGATCCAGAAATAATGTTCATGCTTAACGCAGGCACATAATAACATTTATTAAGGTTTAAAACTAATCCCGAAGGTAAAACTAAGGAGAGCGTCTTGACGGCCATCACATCAACTATTGATCCGTTGCAACGCCGATCGTCACCTCATCCCTCAATTGCGTCATTCCGTAGCTCTGCTTCGAGTTACAAATATTAGCAAATGAACCGTATCAAATACCTGTGCACTACAACGAGGGCTAGTAAGGAAAACATCAATAACATGTATATCAAATATACCTTTGATGGTGCCAGCCTTCTTGTCCGCTAAGTACTTGACAGTTCTTCGGGACCCTTGTCCTTGCAATAGAAGCACTCAGTTTCCGGCTTAGGACCGACACTGAGCTTCTTCTCGCGAGGGCATTACGCTTACGCCGCCCTTCTTGAAGGGCTTCTTTGCACCTTTACCTTTCTTATATGAGGGCTTATTGAACATCAACACATGATTATACTTCTTGATGTCCACCTCCGCAGCCTTCAGCTTTGCGAAGAGCTCGGTGATCGATCGGGAACCAATCTGATTATGAGTCACTACAAAACTTTTGTAGCTGGGAGGGAGTGATTGCAGAACCTGTCAATCTTGAGCTCCTCTGAATCTTGCGATCCAGTTGCTCAAGGCGTTGAGTGTAGCCCGACATCTTAATGGCGTGCTCACTAACGGAACTCCTTCCTCCATCTTGCGATTAAAGAACTTCTCGGAGATCTCATATCTCTCGAGCGGGCCTGAGTGCGAAACATGGTTTTCAACTCTTGAGAATCTCAAAGGGCCCGGATAGTTTTCAAAACGATTTTGAAGTTCGGTTCCATAGCAAACAACATGGTGCTCTTAATCACACCATAATCATCTTATGCCGATAGACAGCTTTCTCATCAGCCGTAGCTGATTGCGTAGGGCGTCACCTAACGCTTTCTCAAGGACATAGTCCTTTTGACCGCCAGAGAATGATTCTCAGATTGCGGAACCAATTGGTGAAGTTAGACCCATTGTTCTTAAGCTTTTCTTTCTCAGCAAAAAACGTTGAAGTTGAAGTTGGACTTAGCCATGTGATCTACAATATTTGCAAGTACAAATTAGACTATGTTCATGATAACTAGTTCAACTTTTAATCAAATTACTAGATGAACTCCCACTAAATTCAACATCCCTCAAGTTGTTTAGTGAACACGATCCAAATTCACCACACCTAATCCGATCTTCACGAGAAGAGATGTGGTTTCAATGGTGGACAACGAAGTGTCGATCATATCATTCATATGACTCATGCTTAACCTTTCGGTTCTTGTGTTCCGAGGCCATGTCTGTACATGCTAGGCTCGTCAAGCTAGACCCAAGTATTTCAGCGTGTGCAAAACTGGCTTGCACCGTTGTATGTGAGCGTAGAGTCTATAGCACCCGATCATCACGTGATGCTTGGACACGATTTAACTTTCATAGCGGTGCATACTTGGGGAGAACACAGTTTTATCTTGATCTTTAAGTGAGGAATCATCTTATAATGCTACCGTCATGATCTAAGCATAATAAGATACATAAAAGGATAAACATCACATGCATATAACTTTATGTGACATGGTATAGCCAATCTTCGCGCAATGATCTCCATCTTGTGCGTTCCGGCATGATCTCCATCACTTCACCATGATTGCCTCCACCACGAATAGCAACTACAACTATTGCTAACTACTTAGCGATAAAGTAAAGCTATTACATGGCGTATAAGAAGTTGACTCGCAGGTCATACACAATTATAAAGACAACCATATGGCTCCCGCCGGTCGTGTACTCATCGACATGCAAGTCGTGAAACATGACAAAACATGATCATCGCATACATTATACACATCACATCTTGGGCCAGACCATATCACGAAAACACTCCTGCAAAAACAAGTTAGACGCCTCTACTTTGTTGTTGCATGTTTTACGTGGCTTATGGGAGTAGATGCTAAGAACGATTCTTACCTACGGAAAGCCACAACGGTGATATTATGGTTGCCGAACTCCGGTGTTAATCCCATGACAACTATAGTGAGAGAAACTGACATCCACCAGCCGCATGTGTGGAACAAGCCACACGTCAAGTGCGGAGCGGTCTCGCGAACGACGTCGCGTAAGGTTGGCCTGGACCGCTTCAATCTCACTATCCCGCGTCATAAGAAGAACACAAACAAGAGGCTTGCAACAGAAAACATCAACGCGCAACAACCATGTTGCTTCTACTCGTGAATCACATCTACGCATAGATCTAGCTCGATACCAGCGATGGGTTTCACGGCATAGTAAATCAAAATTGTCTACGAAGTTTAACAGAGGGAAAGCCAAGATCTAATCTAGGAGATGCAAACAACGATAGAGATTGGATTAGATCTTCATACCCTTGAAGATTACACGCAATGAGCGTTCGTTGGAACATGGGTGATGTAGTCGTACTCGCTTCTCCTCCTCGCGATCCGATCCGATCTAGCACCACAAGTGGCGGTGCCTCCGTGAGATGCACACGTGCAGCACCTTGACGTCTCCTCCTTCCTTGGACCAGCAAGTATGGTGGAGAGATGGATTGGATCTACAACATGACGGCGTGGTGTATTTGGTGGAGAATTTCTGCAGCAGGGCTTCGCCTGTAAACAGTCGGGAGGGAGAGAGGAAGGCAGCAGGGCTACTAGGGCTTGGAGGGAGATGTGTAGGGGAGGGCGCACCAGCCCTCTATATAGAGGGGAGGCCAGCCCTAGCCCTCCTCCAAGCCTATCTCTAGTTTAAGCGATTTAAACTCTCCCTTATCTAGAAATTCTATCCGAGATTTAAACGAGTTAAATCTCTCTAGAATCGGCTGGGCCCTATGGGGCCTTGTGCCCTGGACCAATGCGGCCAGGACACTCCCTCATAGGCCCATGCCCCTCCCGGAAGGTGGGACCACGTTGGCCCCTTCCGGAAGGTTCTAGAAGCTTCGGTACAATACCGATTAATCCGGAACAATTCCGAACTCCAAAAACTGCACTGCCTTATATGAATCTTATTCTCCGGACCATTCCGGAACCTCTCGTGATGTCTCGGATCCCATCCGAGACTCCGAACAAAAATTCATAAACCAATTATCCAATCTATCCTAGCGTCGAGACACGTTAAGTGTGTGACCCTGCGGGTTCGAGAATATGCAGACATGATCTTCTATCAATAATCAACAGCGGGTGCAGGCACCCATATTGACTCCCACACATTCATCGATGATCATATCGGATGAACCACGATGTCAGGATTCAATCAATCCCATATATATATTCCCTTCGTCTCGCGATATTTTACTTGCCCGAGATTCGATCGTCGGTATCGTCATACCTAGTTCAATCTTGTTCACAGCAAGTACTTTACTCGTTCCGTAATCCGATATCACTTTGTGATTAACTCCTTAACCACATGCTTGCAAGCGGTGTTGATATCGACACGAGTGGGCCCAAGTATATCTCCGACTTGGGAGGACAAATCCCATCTCGATACATACAACCCAACAGATACTTTACGATTACCTGAGAGACACCTTTATGATCACCCTCTCATAGGATGACGTTTGATGACCTCAAAGCTTTCTTACGATACCAGGGAGTTGTATTATCTCATGGTCTAAGGAATACAATATTTGACATAAGAAAAACTTCGCAAAGACGAACACGATGACACGATCTAATTGCTTCGCTTAGTTTGGGTCTATCCACCATATCATTCTCCAATGATATGATCTCATTATCAATTGACAACTCATGTCTATGGTTAGGAAACCTTAACCATCATTGATCAATGAGCTAATCCATAGAGGCGTACTAGGGACACGGTGTTGTTCACAAACCACACAAGTATTAACGTTTCCGCTTAATACAATTCTAGCATGGAATATAAACTTTATCATGAACAAGAATTATAATAATAACATCTTTATTATTGCCTCTAGGGCATAATTCCAACAGAAAGCGTTCCCCATGACAGCATGGTTCTGCTAATCCACAACTTACAAAGCGCAAGCATATACGCAACATAGGTGAGCACAATGGTTCAAGTTAATTAAATGCAAGAAAGTAAGTGTGCCATCAAGTTCATGAGAGCTTTAATCACTAATTTTCACATAAAAAGTTTAATTTGGGAGGTAGATAAAACAAGAATTTACTTGGAATAGCAATAATGCTAATAGGTAGGTATGGTGGACACAAATGGCAAAGGTTTTGGTTTAAAGGAGGTGGATGCACGAGAAGAATACCCTCTCAGTACAGGTTTTTGGCTAGCAAGGCTAGGTAGCAAGTACAAGAGTTGAAGGAAACACCCAAACATACAGGTGATAAAAACAAACATGCAATCTTCCTTGGAAGCACAAAAGATCTTAACTATAGAATACTAAACTTATGAGCAAATCAAGAAAGAAAGATGATGACATAATTTTACTTTAGAGTACTTTTATATTTTTCATTCAACTCTCAAAAATAGTGTTGCTACTGACCGAGCCAGGTTTGCCAAAACCAACTAAATTAAATCAATGATCCCAAAGTGATACCAATACTAACAACAAGATCAATCATATAACCACGAATTGAAAAGTAATATAAGATATGCAAAAGAGTAAATTATAGAACTTCTCATTAATATTCCATAACGGCAAACTCACATCAAGGGATACATATCTAACGAGAGAGGGGACACTTCCATAATGCAAACCATCCTACATAATAACTCCTCTATTCAAGATATGACTGTACTAAAAAGGCAAAAAGATAGAAGATAGTGATGTGATACCGCGACACTCCCCCAAGCTTGGAACAAACCAAGGGGATGCCAAACCTGATGATGAATTACTCCTTTGGTGGTGGTGGTATCCTCTCATCTTCGTCTGTCTTCCAGGGTAAAGGCTTCCCATCAACAAAGGACATCGTGGTTTCCAACATCCTGAAACTTGCAGCAGCACTTATGAGTTTAAATCTAGCCTCATACTCATAGTTTTGATTTTGAACGTCATAGAACTATGCTTGCAGTTCGTTGGTTGTTTGGCAGAGTGAGAGGACTTCGTCTTTGAGTTTAGCAGTCTCCTTTTGGTGCTCGGTGATGAGTTTGGAACAAATCTTATGGATGATATCCACTTCGCGCTCTGCCATCTTCTTGTACCTAAAGACTTCTTGCTCCAATGCTTCCATCCTGTCCTCCAGACTTCCTTCACCTTTAGGGCCTTGAACCTCTTTAATCCGAACCTTCCCACCTTCGAGAAATAACTCCTTGGGATGAATCTTCAATTCTCTCATGTATGGGTTGATGATATCTTCCAAGGAATCTCCCTCAACTGATCCAATGGAAGAAATTGAGGCTACAAATCTGGGATTTTACCTGGCAAAAACATATCGAAACAAAAACATGACAAAAACACGATATACGGACCTCGGGGGATCCGGGGGGTTATATATTACGAAGTTTCATATCAAAAGGAAGGGTGGCAGATTGAGCGGAGTCTGGGGTGGCCTCACCACCTGGTGGCGCGGCCAGGGGTGGGCCCGTGCCACAGGGTGGTGTGAGCCACCCTGACTCCGTTTCCGTCCCTTTTTCGCTTCGTAACTTTCCTTATTGACTAAAAACTGCAAAAATATAGTTGTATTGTAATTTCGCAGAACTTTTCTTACCAGAACTGTTACCTATTTGAAAACAGACTCTGCATGTCTCTGAATTTGGTATCTAGTAGATTCTTTCGGAGTCACCACTTGAATAACATCAATATCTTCATCTTCATACACTTATTACTTGAGTCATAAAACCCTTCTCTTCCTTATTACACCATTGTCTCCACTTCCTGGAAATTTCTTTCACACAATTCTCATTAGCAACATTAGTATAAGTGAAGTGATAAAACCTTTTGAGTCCAACTTCAACTGAAAACCATCAAAACATAAGCTACTATAGCAACTCCTTCTGAAAACCCAAAAATAATTCAAAAAGGAAATCGAATAAAGAAGCAAATGCAAGAGTGGCAAAATCTGTCAAAACAGACCAGCAGGTAAATATCATTTTTTTTGGAAATCTTCTGTTGCTCAAATCAAAAAGTTCAAAACTAACGAAAGTTAAATCAGAACCTGGGGCAGAAGCACAAAAAATTACAGCTCAATCCGATAGACAGTGATCTCTTACGAATTTTTACGGTGAAGCAAAAAAAATCTGTTTCGGGATAGCAACTTCCCCAAATATTACTTCTCTCTCATTAGAGGTTGATCTTGACACAAAAACCAAACAAAACGGATAAGGAGCAATTATTACCGAAGTAATAACTTCCAAGACTGAAATAAACAAAAACAAACTGAAAGCAAAAACAAATTGGGTTGTCTCCCAAAAAGCTCTTTCTTTCTAGCCATTAAGATGGGCATGATAATTTTGAAGATGCTCACATAAGAATATGAATTGAAGTGAAAGGGAGCATTAAGAAGCAAAAATACACACATTTAAGTCTAACCCACTTCCTATGCAAGGGAATTTTGTAAACAAACAAGTTATTGAAACCAGAGGCTACTTGCATAAGAAGGCAAAAGAAGTGCAACATAAAGACTTTCAGCATAAAACGAGGAAACTTGATATTATTGAGATGCATAAGAACACTTTTCCCTCTCTCATAGTAACTTTCAGTATCATGCATAAACTTAACAATATAGCTATCACAAGGACCATCATAGCAATGATCACTTATTCTAACTGAAAACATAGGAATACTAGCTCTCATAACACTACTTTGTGAAACAATATTAGAGGTGTCCTTACAAAGGATAGTGTGTCCCTCTTTTTCATATTTAGTAACAAAGTCTTTCACATTTGCTATTCTAGGTTCATCAACCATTTGTTTATCAGGTTCAACAGCTTTATTTGTAATTTCATTAACCATACTAGCTATCATAGAATGTTCCTTTATCTTAACTGGGAAAGTCATTTTCTCAATGTAAGGTTTAGGTAAGACATGATTAGCAGTATAAACTTCAGTATTTCTTGTAGGAACACTCTTAGCAATATCTTTATAAGGTTCATGATACTTATTCCACTTCTTTTTAGGCACTTCAATGTAGGAAGAAAAAGCCTTAAAATAAGAAGCAATAGCTTGAGAGTCTAGACCATAAGCATTTTTAATATTTTGAAAGTCATCAGTTCCCATAAAGATTCAATGCATTCATAATCATAATTTATACCTGACTTTCTACCTTTGTCATTCTCCCAAGCTTCAACATTGTCTTGAATACGGTCCAGAAGATCCCATTTAGCTTCTTCTTTCATGCGATTGAATGATCCAGCACAAGAAGCATCCAATAAATCCTTATCATGTAGAGGAAGCCTTGCATAGAAGTTATTGATAATAATATTGTTGGGGAGCTCATGAATGGGACATTTGAGCATTAGTAACTTCAATCTCCCCCAAGCTTGAGCTGTACTCTCTCCATCAAGAGGCCAAAAGTTGTATATTTGATTCCAATCTTTATGAATCTCAATAGGAGGATAAAACTTTGAATAAAATAGAGGCACTATTTCCTCCCATTCCATAGCTTGACCATTCTTCAACAGCTTATACCATTCCTCAGCTCTTCCTTTCAGCGATAATGAGAATAACATATTCTTGACTTGATCTGTAGTAATACCTGCACACTTGAACAACCCGCATATTTCGTGTATAAAGAGTAAATGATCACCGGGATGGACAGTTCCATCCCTAACATAGTAGTTATACATAACATGATCAATAATTCTTGTAGGTATTTTGAAAACATCATTCTCAGCAGGTGGTGGCTTATCTACTACCTTAGCAGTGGTAGTAGCATTACCAAATAAGAAACTCAGCGAATTATCCATAACAAAAATAAAGCAACTAACAGAAGTAAACAATACTCACAGTAGAAGTTTCCTTTACCAGTTCCACTCTCCAATAGCGCTTCACTCCCCGGCAACGACGCCAAAAAATAGTCTTGAGGACCCACAAGTATAGGGGGTGTATCGCAGTATTTTCAATAAGTAAGAGTGTCGAACCCAACGAGGAGCAGAAGGTGCTGGCTAGTGGTATAGATCAGGAATTCTCTGCAAATACTTAGCAAACGGATTTTTAGGGGTTTTTTAGAAAGCAAGTAAACAAAGTACGAGTAAATAAAAGACAGTAGGAATAAATGCAGCAAGTGGCCCAATCCTTTATGCATCAAAGGACAAGCCGGTTGTATTACTTAAGATGACCAAACGTTCTCGAGGAGACATGGGAAGACTGTCAAGTGCTTTCGCTTCATATAGTTGATTAATCTTATTTAGCTTGCTAAGTGTTGTGTGGGTGAACCTGTTCTAATGTACCGTCCCATCCAAGACTAATACATACTTGTGATTATACCCCTTGCAAACATCCGTAAGTACAAGAAATTAATTAAGGTAGAAACCTAACCACAACTTTATACTCTAAGACCCTTATGTCCCTTGTGCAATGGTTTCCTAACGGGGGTTCAGGTTTCTGTCACTCCGGCAACCCCTACGATTAGTAGCCAAATACACAATGTATTCCCCTAGGCCCATATAGGTGAAGTGTCATGTAGTCGACGTTCACATGACACCACTAGAAGAAGTACACCACAACTTAAATAACAATCTATTGAATCTTTCTCAACACAACTCCACTACTAACAACAAGACTTCTCCCATGTCCTCAAGAACAAAACGAACTACTCACAAGACATCATATGGATCATGATCAGAGATGGAATAATGATGTATAACAATCTGAACATAAAAAATAATTCAATGGTTCACTCAATAGCATCAACTACAAAGAGTAATCAACACCAGGAAAGTTTCCCCTATGAACTAATAGATTCAACTCAATTGTTACAGCAATATGGAGATGGTGATGAGGGTGCTGATGGTGATGATGGTGGTGGTGATGATGATGATGATGATCCCAATGAAGTCCAGCTTGATGGTGGTGTTGATGGCGATGATCTCCCCTCTCCGGGAAGGAATTCCCCCGACAGAAATCTGTCTGCCGGAGAGATCTTTCTCTCTCGGTGTTTTCCGCCCCGCAGAGGCAGCGGAATCTTTCTATGGTCGCTCCCTGAGTCTTAGGGTTTCAGGAGGATGATATACGCCAGAGGGGAGAGGCTGGAGTGGGCCAGGGTGGCCACACCACCTCTAGGCGCGGCCTAGGGCTGCCCACGCCAGGGGGTGGTGTGGGCCCTCTGTGGCCCATCTCCACTCCGTCTTCTGGCATCCGTAGTCTTCTGGAAAAATAGGATTTTCCGTATATTTTCCCGAATTTTCTGATCTTCGCGAATTTTGCCTCCAAACAACACCTTTTCCATCAGAATCCTGACTGCAGCGGTCCATGCTCCAAAAGTCATCAACCATGCAAAAACAGATGAAATAACATAAGTATCACCTCTCAATATGAAATATATCAATGAATAATAGTGAATTAAGACATAGAATAGTGATGCAAAATGGACGTATCATGCAGCGCCACGCAGCCACTTCACCGATGCTCACCTACCAGATCTAGGAGCTGCGGTGTCGTTCACCACGCCGATGGCGTCATCGACCGCCCAAGCTCTACTTCCTCGCTGCCAAAAGCTACCCAACAATACCGGATCCGCTCCACCGGTGTCCACCGGTGTCCACCGGGCGTGATCTAGTTCAAAGAGTTCCATGTCCACCGCTCCATACTAGCTGCACGGCCGTCATCGTTCACTGCACCGGATCTGCCTCAGCGATGCTCTCGTCCACCGCTTTCAAGCCAACATCGACCGCCCAAGATCTGCTTCCCCGATGCCAACAGCCACCGCAACCGCAACACCCTCGGTGACCTGGACGTCACTCGCACGGTACCAACGATGCTTAGGCGCCTCTCTGACCAAGGTTAACCAAATCTCCAACCCATTTTTGTTTTGTCAGCAGTATAGCAGGTTCAAGCCTGTCGTAGTGAACTGCATTTTTGTAATCGTGCTAGTACATACAAGTCACTAGGCACACCTGTTCTTCGTGCTAGTACATACAATGTCATTAGACATGTTGGTTTGCATTCGCTGCTCTACAAATATCAAGTCATGCACATGTGTGTTATTTTGTCATGCACATGTTCTTATCTTAGATGCTCCGTACACCAGTAAATGCCTGCTATTGTGTAGTTCTTGCAAAATGTAATGTCAGTGGAATATATTAGTGTGGATTCCCTGCTACACAGTTACTGACTCTTTCTAGTTATTCCTGAGCTAAGTTCCTGCTATTATTTTCTCCCTGGCATTGTTCTGCTATCTTATGGTACCCGTTCAAACTCTTCGTACTAGTTCGATTATAATTTTGTTGTTGCCATCTGGTTCTTCAAAAGCTGCAACACTGACTATTTTCGTTTTATTTGTGTAGAGCTCAAAAGGTAACACTGAACATGTTGGTTTGCACAGCATACAAGTCCACCAGCGATGCCATTATATATTTTCTGTATCTGGTGCTGGTTTGTCCTAATCAACGGCATAGTTATTATTTATTGTATAGTTCATTCGTTTTTCCATTCCTGCTCAACAAGTTCTAGTATGATGCGGTTATAATTTCTATGTGGTTCATTCTTAGCTATGACAGTAACTACATGCCATTGTGTAGCTCACCGCAAATTTCGAGTCACCTAATGTTTCTTGCATTCCAGGAGATACCACTGCTTCCATATATATTTGCTGAAATGACCTGGCTAGTTTATACTGAAATTCTAAGAAACACTTTGTTTGATTGCTCATTTCATTATTGTCATACTTGTCTAATGCTTGTTTGTCCTATTCTACAGGTTCACAAGCCACACCATTATATCTCGTATCTGGTTCTGGTTCGTCCTTGGCAACGACATAACTATCCTCTACTATATAGTTCATTCATGATTTGCGTTCCTGCTCTACAAGTTTGTATTATGCAATTATAATTCCTATCTGGTTCATTCTTAGCTATGAGTAGTTTGTCTTCTTTGTTGTATTAACTTGTTATTAGTTAGTTTCAGACTGCAATTATTGCTATCGCCACCAAAGAGGGGACTGCAAGATTATATCTCAAGGTGGTTTTCCAATGTAGCTGTCACACTCAAAGGGAGATGCAGTTGATGGATTGATAAAGCAAATTGAGGACTCTGCTATCAACTTGATTCGCGACTGAAGTGCTGAATTTTCTTCCCCTTTTGTTCATATTTTGTAATATTTTTAAGAAGTTTGCAGCTGATGTAATATCTAGATAACTCGCATGGGCCATGTAGGCATTTAGTTAACGCCATCCACGCATGGCGGTACCATAACTGCGCCAGCCAGGTCGATCAGGTTTCAGAATTACCGAAATAGTAATGGTAACTGGCCAAAACAGTAACATGACAAAACAGTGACAGACCAAAACAACAATGGTAACTGGCTAAAACAGCAACATGCCAAAACAGTAACAGAACGGAACAGTAACATGCCAAAATAGTAACAGACCAAAATAGTAACAGGCCAAACAGTAGCAGGCCAAAACACCAGCAGACCAGAATAGTGGCAATCCAGCACAATAATAGGCCAGAATACTAACAGTATAGAACAATAACAGGCCTGAATAGTAACAGGCCTGAACAGGAGCAACCAACACAGTAACGGGCCAGAATAGTAAAGGACCACAACAGTAACGGACATGAATAGTAGACGGCTAGAACAGTAACGAGCTAGAATAGTAAAATGCTAGAACAGTATCGGACCTTCTCAAAAGTGGGCTGTTCGTAGGCGGCCCATGACAAGCTGTGAGAACAGTGACGGGCTGACCGTGAGGTTTAACAGTATCGGGCCTAGTTGACGCAGCCTGTTAACGGGCTGCATAGTATTTGAAAAGTGTGGGCCTTTGTAGGCCGAAATAGTAACGGGCCTGACATTCGTGGGCTGTTGATGGTCACATCTTTGGGCCCATTTCAAACATTGTCAGACGAAACAGTAACGAGCCGTAATCTTGTTGGGCTCTTTTGATGGGCCGACCCACTTAATTATGAGCAGGCCTTGGCTGGGCCTGGCTTCTACCACGGTTTCCGTGGCTGTTAACGGCGGTAACTGGTCATTAACGATGTTTGCCACGTGGAATTTTGCATGACGTCAGCAGTCAATGCGGCTGGTGAATAGATCTACGACGGAACAAGTTTTTATGGCTGAAGGGTGCGATCCACCACGGTCAGGAAAAAAACGTGGTAGATTATTTTGTGACGGGGCATTTACCATGATGGGCATCCGTCGTAGAAGACTTTTTAGCCACGAAAAATGGGCCTTCAACCACGAAAATCGTCTGTTGTAAAAGCCAACTTTTCTTGTAGTGACATGATCTCTTTACACTGTATCTTCCCCGATCGTCATGGCCTTTGATACAGCTGCCAGGGTGGACTATATCCGTCGATCACATCATTCATGTGTCTTGTGCTTGATCTTTTGATCTACTATGTTCTGAAGCCATGTCTGTACATGCTAGGCTCGCCAACTCAACCTTAGTGTATTCGAAGTGCATACATGGCTTGCACCCACTGTATGCGAATATAGAGATGTCTAGCACCCGATTGTCATAGCTTGCTTCATAATGATAGACTTTCTTGGTGGTGCACACTAATGGGAGAACACTATGTTGGTATTAATTAAGAATCATCTTATTTAATGCTACTATTGTGTATCTAATACTAACAAACAAACAAGATGCACACAAAAATGAACATCGAATGCAATTTATATGTGATATGACATTGTTGTCTTCATGCTCCTTGATCTCCATCAAGTGCTCCGGCATGATCTCCATCTTGCCACCAGTTCGGTGCCAAGTCCACGACGCAACCAATTTTGGCGTTCATCATCACGATGACTACTACTAAACAACTTAGTAACAGGAAAGTAAACTACTTTACCTTGTTCACGACTATAACCATATCATATCATATCATATCACAAGCTACCCTGCAACATAAAGTTAGACGCCTCTACTTTATCTATTGCAAGTTTTACGTGGCTATTAGGCATTCACAATAGAACCGTTTCTACATAAGAACTTCCATCCACAACATGGACCCAATAGTTGTCTACACTATACCCTTTCGGGACCCTCCATTGTAGATGCTATATCAACTAATGTGAGATAGACGGACACCCTCTAGCCACATATATGGTACAAGCTGTATGTCGAGCGTGGAACCAGGCTCGCATAAGATTACACATACGGTCGGTCTAGGCTGCTTCATCAAATAGTGTCACGATATAAACAAAATACACGTGGGAGGGTAACAACTAGAGGATCAATACCCACATTCAGCATGTGTCTATCTATACCAGCATACTACACATAGATCAGTTTTGATACCACAGAAGGGGTTCCATGACAGACAACAAACAAAATCCTATGGTGGAACACACCTAGCCAGGATCTATCTAGGAATAATGTAGTAACAGGGAAATACATCAGTAACATACCGTTGTAGACCGTAAGCGTACAATGCTCATGCAAGAATGTGGATGATGTAGTTGTACACGTCCTATTGGGTTCGTAGCATAAAAAACAAAAAAGTGATGGGAACTACTAAGCACCAAGATCTATCTACCTAGATACAAGCAACGGGTGGATATACATCCATGGAGAACATACCCTTTAAGAGCAACGATGTAGTGTAACGAGATTTGACTCGTGGATGATGTAGTCAATCGCTTGCCGATCTCAAGATCAAGAGGAAGTCCTAGCGCCACAAATCAGCAGCGCATCCATGCTCGCACACACATCCGGTCCACCGAACAACCTCTACCTCCTCGCTCCAATGATGCAATGGAAGCAACAACTTCTTCTAGACAAAAAGCCACGGGGGACATGTATCTCGCTAATCCGAGACCATGGAGGAATAATTCTAGAGGGGGAGAGAGATCCTTCATGAGGAGGTGTGCTTTGTGATGGAGGAGAGGGGGGCAGCCCCTCTCCATGGCCGGCGGCCAAGGGGAGGTGCCCCCACCTCTTCCTCATTCATGTGGTGGAAGCTCCACTCACATAAACATGCCTCCACTCAAAAGTCCAATCACATGCATTAAATTTCCACCAAATTTAATGCAACTCTCATTTAATAAAACTCTTTTATTTATTTTATTCAATTTTTTGTTAATTACTTTGATTAACAAAAATTCACATAAACCCCCTGCAATATTTCAATATCACATGCAAAACCAATTTCAGCAATTTCACCTGAAACAATTTCGGTGTCCATTGAAATAATTCCAGCGCTTTGTCATTCTTTTGTCTGGAACACATTTGCTCCAAATGGTGTCGGTATCCTTTAAGTGTGTCACCCTATGGTTCACAAATAATGCAGACATGATTGAGACCCTTCTTCGATCAATAATCAGTAGTGGGACCTAGAGATCCATACTGACTCCCACACATTCAACGATGACTTATGTGATCATGAGAACCTTTAACTCTAGTAACTAAATCCCTTTGTATCATGAAATATTACATGTCCGGGATTCGATCATTGGTATATCCATACCTAGTTTGATCTTGTTACCGACATGAACTCTTTTCTCGATCCTGTGATATAACATTCTAGTGATCACATCACTTGCTTGCAAGCTATCTTAATGTTATAACACCGAGAGGGCCCAGAGTATATCTATCCATCATCGGGATGGACAAATCCCACTCTTGATCCATGAGCCTCTACATAACACCTTCAGAGTACTGAACCCACCTTTATAGTCACCCTGTTACGGTGTGACGTTTGATGTTATCAAGATAGTCTTCTAGTGTTAGGGATTGACATGATCTCATGGTCTAAGGACTAAGATTACTTCGTATGATGTTATAGCAATATAAACACAATGACTTTGATCGTAATGCTATACTTTGGATGAATGTTCATCACATCATTCCACCAATGTTGTGACCGCAACAACATCCAATGTCCATGATCAGGAAACCTTGATCATGTTGTTAATCAACGAGCTAGTTTATAAGAGAGGCATAACTAGGAACCTTTTATTTTTTATTAAACACACATGTATTAACGTTTCCAATCAATACAATTATAGCATGCAAAGTAAACATCTATCATATATTTGGAATACATATAATAACAACTTTATTATTGCCTCTCGGGCATATTCCCTTCAGTCTCCCACTTGCACTAGAGACAATAATCTAGTTTACATAGTGATAAATCTAACACCCACGGAGTTTTGGTGCTGATCATGTTTTTCCCTAGGGAGAACTTTAGTCAATGGATCTGCTACATTCAGATCTGTATGTACTTTACAAATCTTTATATCTCCATCCTTGACATGCTCGTGGATGGAGTGAAATCGACGCTTAATATGCTTGGAATTCTTGTGAGACCTTGGTTCCTTGGCATTGGCTATAGCTCCATTGTTGTCACATAGATCACCATTGGGTCTAACTCACTAGGAACCACACCCAGTTCAGTTATGAACTCTTTCATCCAAACCGCTTCCTGCACCGCTTCTGAAGCAACATCATATTCCGCCTCTGTTGTTGATCCATCCACCACAGGTTGTTTGGAGCTTCTCCAACTAATTGCTGCTCCGTTCATGAGAAATATGTATCCGGATTGAGACTTAGAGTCATCTAGATCGGTGTTAAAGCTAGCGTCGACATAACACTTAGCGACCCGCTCTTCTTCACCTCCGTGCACAACAAACATTTCCTTAGTTGTTCTTAAGTACTTAAGGATATTCTTGACCGCTATCTAGTGTTCCGAACCTAGATCAGACTGGTACCTACTAGTCAAACTAATAGCATGTGCCATGATGACCCACAAGTATAGGGGGTGTATCGCAGTATTTTCGAGGGAAGTGAAACCCAATTTATTGATTCGACACAAGGGGAGCCAAAGAATATTTATAAGCCTTAACAACTGAGTTGTCAATTCAGTACACTGAAACAATCTTGCTCATAGCAATTTATCAAGAGCAACAGTTTTGTAGTAGGAATAGTAAAGTAACTTGATAGTAAAGTAAAGGCAGTAGTAACAACTTGAAGCGATGTAGGATTCGAAAAGGTAGGCATAGGGATGGATGGAAGGGCGTTGCATGGACAAGACAATTCACATGGCAATCAGAACATAGAGCAATTACAGATAAATAAGATAAAGCATCCAAGTACTAGATAATCCTAGGCATGTGTTCCATATATAGTCATACGTGCTCGCAATGAGAACTTGCACAACATCTTTTGTCCTGCCAGCCCGTTTGTAGCGGGGCCTCAAGGGAACTACTGGCAATTAAGGTGCTCCTTTTAATAGAGCACCAGAGCAAAGCATTAACACTCCATGAACACATGTGATCCTCACATCAAAGCCATTCCCTCCGGTTATCCCGATTTCTGTCACTTCGGGGCCATTGGTTTCGGACAACAACGTGTGTATACAACTTGCAGGTAAGACCATAAACAATACTATCATAATGAATCAATAACATGTTCAGATCTAAAATCATGGCACTCGGGCCCTAGTGACAAGCATTAAGCATAACAAGTCGCAACAAAGTCATAAAGCACTAATAGAAGATACTAGGCACCATGCCCTAACAATTTGATGCCATTACATGAACGATCTCATCCAATCCCTACCATCCCCATAGCCTACAGCGGGGGATTATTCACTCATAGATGGGGGAAACATGGATGGTCGATGGAGAAGCGATGGTGATGATCTCCTCCAATTCCCCGTCCCGACAGGGTGCCAGAACGAAGTTTATGGTACTGTTTCGTGGAATCTGGTGGTGGCGGCGGAGCGGAACTCTTTCTGGAAAAACGTCGACCCCCCCTGAGTTTTTAGGTTAGAAGGCATCTTATAGGCGAAGAGGGAGACCACCAGTGGCGCTGGCCTAGCCCGCCCGGCCAGGTGGTGTGGCCTGGGCCCAACCCCCCTCTGTCTCATATTCTGGCTCCAGGAGTCTTCTGGTGAAATAGGATTTTTGGCATATTTTCCGGGATATTTCCTGATAGTTGATTTTCTGCACAAAAACTAAACACCAAGGTAATTCTGCTGAAAACAACGTCAGTCCGTGTTAGTTGCATCCAAATCACACAAGTTTAGAGGAGAAACAATAGCAAAAGTGTTCGGGAAAGTAGATACGTTTTGGACATATCAAATCCCCCAAGCTTAGCTTATTGCTTGTCCTCAAGCAATTCAGTTGAAAACCGAGTGCGATAAAAGAACTTTCACGAACACATTTGCTTCTAATGATGTATATATTCTCAGCATGTGATCAACTACTTAGACAATTCATAATAAGGAGTATGCAACTAAGTTTACTTAATAGGCATTGCAAGCTATGATGAGATTCCAACTCAAAAATAATAAGTAGCATGAAACATAAACATAAGCAACATTACAATGCTCATAACAAGGTATGATAGAGTGGTATCTCGCTTGCCTTTTTATTGTGAATGCTAAGGCACCTCTGAAGTTCAGGTGAATACTAGAAGTAAAGATGTCAAAGATACAAGCATCAAAGTCATAACACAAATAATCAAGTAATGAGACAGGCACAAACAATGACAACTATGCTCTCAAAGAAGTGCTCATAGAATAAGTGGAGACTCAACAAGGAAATGAAAAGGTTTTGAATAGTTTGAAAAGCTTCCAAATGCTGAAAGTATGATACTCATTAGCTTTGAGCTCTCATTGCCCCTATCATAAGCATCTTTAAATGGTTAAGGTTAAAGTGACACAACTAAGAGGATATGCTTGACAAATTATAAGCTAAAGTCTCATGCCCCTTACTTATGAGTACCGGACCTCATGCTACTCAACTTCAGTCACAAGTAAGCTCTTGTCATTGTAAGTACATATGTATCATAGAGAACCGCCAATGGGGTGCCCCTTGCACATGATACAGGAGCTATCCCATAATCAAAATGACAAGGCAAGCAGACAATGAGCATCTCAGTGATCTTTTTATTTACTATGTGCATAGATTTTTATTAAGGATGCTTCATAGAATGCTCATTATGGTTATGCTGCAAGTTTCCACCATGATTAGGCATGGCTTAGGTTAGCGGCCCAGGCGTTTCCCTAACACATATACAAACTCCATGATCTTACAAGTTCCACTTTTATTTCACACCGCCGGGATCCATAAGCAAAAGAATCATGATATCAACAAGGTACTAAGTACCAGTGAAATGTTGAAAGCGTTCCCCATGATACATGGTTCTGCTAACTTCAACTTATAAAGCGCAAGCATACACGCAACAAACATGGACGCAATGGTTTAGGTTTATTAAATGCAAGAAAATAAAGTGTGCCATCAAGTTCATGAGAGCTTTACTAACTAACTTTCCCAAAACAAGCAGACATTTTATTCGGAAGAAAACAAGGCATATTGAATATGCACGGAAATAGCAAATGATGCTAATAGGTAGGTGTGGTGGACACTTTTGGCAATATTTGGGTTTAGGGAATTGGAAACACGAGTAGAACATACTCGGTGTAAGTGAAGGCTAGCAATAGTAAGGGAGCAACAAACGAGAGAGCAATAGCTATCATAATCATGCTTGCAACAAAACAGGACTAATCGTGGCATGAAAGTGATTCAAGACCCTCAAGGCAAAATAATTCATCAAGGCTCAACTGATTATTTCAGTCATATGCATGCGTGAGCATGTGCCAAGTCAATTCAAATGAAACATTCTGAGGAGGATACCACGGTGTCATACCAAGTTATGAATAGAGTAATGCAAGCAAACATTCATAAGACATGCTACAAACTATTAGCAAGCTGAAACTAATCATATGAAAGCAAGAACTACTAAGCATCCATAAATAACATACAGCCTACACGAACAGACTAAGCATGCCCACAATGATGAGTATATGTACAAAAATGAAGACAAATAGAGTTTGTTACCAGCCTCTTACCACACCTCAAGTTGTCATTAATCCTCATTATTGCCCTTCACTTGTGTGGCTTGAATAATAATATGAAACCAAATCCCACTGAGAAATGCTGAAACCTGCAACAAACTCACAAAACCAAAGAAGAACAACAAATATTTTTGGTGTTTTCGATTTTTAAAATAAGAACCAAAAAGGAAGAACAAGCAAAGCAAAATCTTTTTGGGTTTTTTCGAATAGTTCAAACAAAGCAAAAAGGGAAAGGCAAACCAAGGAAAAAAGAAGAAGAAGCAAACAAAGAGAAACAACAGAAATATTTTTGGTCTTTTTGTGTTTTAGAAAGCAAAAGCAAAGAAAGAACGAAAACTAAAAAGAGAATGAAACATGAATGTACAAAGTATCGACGCAAAATGATATGGAGATGAGTGTGATGTCGGCGTACCTCCCCCCAAGCTTAGGCTTTTGGCCTAAGTGGGTGTCAATCCAGATACGGGTAAGGGTTCCAAGCAGGCGGGTCATTATAAGAATGATCGTAGTTAGGCCCGTGGGACGAAGAAGAAGCTCCCCAATCATAGGTAGGTTGCTGATATGAAGACTCCCCCTCATTCGAGGGTTGGACCGAATCATCCGTGACCTCCCTTCTAGTATCTTGCTCCTGTTGGGATAGCTCTCCCAAGTACGTATCAAACTCCTCCTCCGTGAGAGACCATCCTACCTTGTTATCAAGGTTAAACAAAATAGGTGCATGCAAAAGAACAGCACGCTCGGACTTGCTCCTTCTCCAACCAGCTTTGAGAAAAGTTATTTCATAAGACAACTCACTCAAACTAGCCCACGAAGAAACAAATTTATGCTGTATCATGGAATTAAGATCAAGCCTTTCTATGGGAAACTGTAGGTCTAGATGATGAGGCACTAAACCATGCAATGCTAGTAAACGAGAAGCAATGAGGCCCCCACAAATTCCTCCTTTCTCGCGGTTAGCAGCAAGATGGAAAGCTATCAAAGCACCCAAGTTGTAAGACCTATCTTGTTTAAGAGCAGCAGAGATGAATGCTAGATCATAAGAGGATAACTTATTAGTAGTTTTCCTAGCAAGAACACACATGGCAATAAAGTAGGCAAAGTAGCAAATGGAGGGGAGATGAATGTTACGGATTTTCCCACTCTCCTTCGAGAAGCTGCTCCCTTGGAAAATTTCTGCGTATAAATCCATGAGTGGCGCAGGTCGCTCTTTAATCCTTCCACATGATCCCCACTGAGGTACCTTAATAGCTGCACAAAAGTCATCGAGAGAAAGGTCGACAGCAATATTGTAAATTTTGTAGTGGACCATGGGGTTAGGCAAAGAGTAACTAAATTGAAAGTCCTGCACCATAGACATGGTTAGCTTCACAAATTGACAAGGTTCATCTTCCAAAAAGTGCTCCAATCCTGCATTAGAAACCAAAGTGTGGAAATCCTGGAGAATTCCTGCAGCTCCCATGAATTTAGAGCATGGATAAATGGAAGGAAAAACTTCCTCCTCCCGGTGAACCTTCATAACCTCAGGCACCCATAGTTCATGTTGATTTAGTTGATGCTCATTCATCTTCTATTCTGAAATTTAAACACCTATTAAACAAGTGATTGCAAAGTGAATATAATGAAGAGCACTACTCATAGGGACTTGTAAGAGGCCTAAACATGCATCAAAACTATATCTCTAAGCATCAAACAAGCTTACAAGCTCTCATAACCTGTCACCTACAGCAGCAAAATACTCAAGATATAAACCACTAAACACAAATCTACTTGGACAAGCGAAGGAGTCACATACCGGAGAACAAATGCTCCAAATTTCAGCAGCAAAGATGGGCTGAGCAAGGAGATCGGAAAATCGAGGGCAAGCACCACAAGCACGCGATTTTGAGCAATGAACTGGAGTTTATCAGGAGAGAGAAGAAAGTGGCAAGTGAGAGAGTGAGTGGAGGGCCAGGGGTGGCCCACACCATGGCATGGAGCCACCCAGGGCAGGCCGCGCCACCAGGTGGTGTGCCTGGTCAGGCCCCCTTGGTCACCTGTACTCTCGCCCCTTTTTTCACGTAAAAATTTAATATGAATTTTCTGGAATTTTTCGAGACACTTTATTTTTGGGCATTTTTCAGGCATAGATGAATGATTTTCTGGTAGAAAAAGATTTTTTTGGAAATGATGCAATAATAAAACAAGGCTAGAACTACAGAAGTTCTAAGACACTCTAACATCCAAGCAACTAACAACAAAAAAGAAAACTAAACGAAAGCAAAAACTAAAATGGATAGAATAAAAGTAAGCAAAGATAAAAATGGTGAAAACATTGTTTTGTTCAATGAAATCCTTTTGTTAACAAGGTTGATCAGGTCTTGCTACCAAAAAAATTTCATATGAGACAAAACTGTGTATTCCACTAGTGATTATGTTACCTCAACTTTGATAGCAATGGTCCCAATCATAATTGTTTCAAATTTTTCTCTTGGTATGGGACAATATATTTCTCCAACTTGAATGCCCTCAACACGTTCAATTGAATTTAAACCATAAGTTCTATCAATCTTCTTGGGGAAATAGACAGTATGTTCCTTGTCATTAACATTGAAGGTCACCTTTCCTTGATTACAATTAATAAAAGCTCCTGCAGTATTAAGAAAAGGTCTCCCAAGAATAATAGACATATTATCATCTTCAGGCATTTCGAGCACAACAAAATTAGTTAATATCAAGCAATTATGAGCCACTTCAACAGGTACATCCTCACATATACCAACAGGAATAGTGGTAGATTTATCAGCCATTTGCAAAGATATATCAGTTGGTATTAGTTTTTCAAGTTGAAGTCACTTATAGAGAGAAAAAGGCATAACACTAACTCCTGCTCCCAGATCACACAATGCAGTTCTAACATAACTATTTTTAATAAAGCAAGGGATAGTTGGAATCCCTGGGTCTCCAAGTTTCTTTGGAACCATACCATTAAAGGAATAATTAGCAAGCAAAGTAGAAATTTCTTCATTTAAGGATCTTCCTTTTATTCAAGACAATATCCTTCATATACTTTTAGTAAGGAGGCAATTTAATAGCACCAGTCAAAGGAATTTGCAAGAATAAAGGTTTCATCCACTCACAAAACTTATTATAGTGTTCATCTTCCTTTGACTTGTGTTTCTTATCAGGGAAAGGCATAGGTTTTTGGAGCCAAGGCTCTCTTTCACTACCATGTTTCTTAGCAATAAAATCTTCCTTAGTGTATTTAGTATTCTTAGTGTGCTTCTCAGGTTCTTCTTCAACTTTTTCTTTATCAGGAACATCATTTTCTTCATTACCACTTTCAGCATCAGAGACAGATATACTATTAGGATCTTTAGCAGGTTCACAGGGTTCTACAATAGTTTTATGTTTCTTTTTCCTTTTCTTACGAGTAGTACCACTATTTTTAGCTTGTTGAGAATCCTGTTCAATTCTTTTGGGATGCCCCTCAGGATATAGAGGATCCTGGGTAGCAGCACCACTTCTAGTTCTAATTTCATAAGCATGTTTTTCTTTAGCAGCGTTAACTAGCAAGTCTTTTTGCACTTTAATGAGTTGATATATTTGAGTTTGAACCATTTGAAAATGTTTAACAATCATTTTAACATCATTAGAGGTTCTTTCCACAATATCTTTTAACTCAACAATGGCTCTAGAGTTTTCCATTAGATGATTTTGCACCCTTTTATTAAAATTATCTTGCTTAACAATAAAAATATTGAATTCTTCTAAGCATTGATCATGAGGTTTAGAGTAAGGGATATCACCTTCATCAAAGTGTTGGAGAGAGTGTACCTCAATAGTGGATGAGTAGGGGATAGGCTTACATAATTCTTCTATAGGAGGTAAATTCTTGACATCTGCAGCTTTAATTCCCTTCGCCTTAAGACATTTCTTAGCTTCCTTCATCACTTCATCATTTAATTCAATAACTCCCCTCTTCTTTGATGTTGGAATAGGCACAGGAATAGTTGGTGCAGGTATAATTACTTCAGGTATAGCTGGTTCAGGTATGATTACTTCAGGTATAGCTGGTTCAGGAGGAGTCCAATCTTCATAATTCTTGCTTATTTTAGCCATTAATTCCTCAGCTTCCTTGGGAGTCCTATTCCTGAAAACACAATCAACACAACTATCTAGGTATGTCCTAGATTCTTCAGTTAGTCCATTATAAAATATATCAAGAAGCTCATTCTTAGGTAACGGACTTCCATCCTATGCATGAATCAAAGAACAAAACCTTGCCCATGATTCAGGCAATATCTCTTTTTCTCCCTGTTTAAAATCAAAAAGTTCCTGCAAAATAGCATGTCTAGCACTAGGAGGAAAATATTTCTGCAGGAAATTACTAATCAAGCAATCAGGGCTATCAATAGATCCAGGAGGTAAATTACTAAACCAAGTTTTAGCTTCTCCTTTTAATGAAAAAGGGAAAATCTTAGCAACAAAGTAAGTACGCATCTTAATATCATCAGAAAACAAGCCACTCATGGTAGAAAGCGCAGTCATATGTGCTACCACACTTTCATTCTTAGTCCCACAAAAGGTTCTTTCTCAATAATAGCTATGTAAGTTAGATCAAGCGAGAAATCATAATCTTTATCTTTAATGTTTATGGGAGAAGCAGCAAACTTAGCAATAGGAGACAATTTGGGTCTAATAGTACGCCTCTCAAGGAGAATCTTAGTAGCGCTCCTATCATGGGTGTTTTTACATTCTTTAATAAATTCATCGGTCATCTCAACATAACCGTCTTCAATATCATAGCTCTCACTAGACTCAGGTGAACTAACACGTGTAGTAGTGTCTTCATTAGGAGTTTCAGTATTTCCAGCTATAGTTCTAGCAATCATAGAATCTAGGAAAGGACCTAATGAACCACTCTTAGCAAGCACAGTAGAAGCAGCATCATAAGTATCAGATGTTTCAGATTCAGCAGTAGTAGCAGTGTGTGTAGCATGTGTATGTGGTGGTGTAACGAGCTTACTCATAACAGATGGTGAATCAAGAGCAACAGAGGTGTTCAGAACTGTACCTCTTATTGTGGTAAAATAGGAACCTTGCCATCACGAGACTTACCCATGATGGATGGATAGCAGCGAACAATAGAGAATCTAAGTGAACTTGATAAATAAAGCTATGCTCCCCGGCAATGGTGCCAGAAAATAGTCTTGATGACCCACAAGTATATGGGGTGTATCATAGTATTTTCGAGGGAAGTGAAACCCAATTTATTGATTCGACACATGGGGAGCCAAAGAATATTTATAAGCCTTAACAACTGAGTTGTCAATTCAGCTGTACCTGGAAACAATCTTGCTCACAACAGTTTATCGGTAGCAATAGTTTTGTAGTAGGAATAGTAAAGTAACAGCAGTAGTAAAGTAAAGACAGTAGTAACAACAACAGTAAACAGTAGGATTCTAGTGCGGTAGGCATAGGGATGGATGGACGGGCGTTGCATGGACAAGACAATTCACATGGCAATCAGAACATAGAACAATTGCAGATAAATAAGATAAAGCATCCAAGTACTAGATAATCCTAGGCATGTGTTCCATATATAGTCATACGTGCTCGCAATGAGAACTTGCACAACATCTTTTGTCCTGCCAGCCCGTTTGCAGCGGGGCCTCAAGGGAACTACTGGCAATTAAGGTGCCCCTTTTAATAGAGCACCGGAGCAAAGCATTAACACTCCATGAACACATGTGATCCTCACATCAAAGCCATTCCTCCGCTATCGATTTACATCGCCGGGGCCATTGGTTCCGGACAACAACGTGTGTATACAACTTGCAGGTAAGACCATAAACAATACTATCATAATGAATCAATAACATGTTCAGATCTGAAATCATGGCACTCGGGCCCTAGTGACAAGAATTAAGCATAACAAGTCGCAACAAAGTTATAAAGCACTAATAGAAGATACTAGGCACCATGCCCTAACAATCTGATGCCATTACATGAATGATCTCATCCAATCCCTACCATCCCCATAGCCTACAACGGGGGATTACTCACTCATAGATGGGGGAAACATGGATGGTCGATGGAGAAGCGATGGTGATGATGATGGTGATGATGTCCTCCAATTCCCCATCCCGGCAGGGTGCCAGAACGGAGTTTCTGGTGCTGTTTCATGGAATCTGGTGGTGGCAGCGGAGCGGAACTCTTTCTGGAAAAACGTCGACCCCCTGAGTTTTTAGGTCAGAAGACATCTTATAGGCAAAGAGGGAGACCGAGGGGGTGTCTGGGGCGGCCAGACCACCTGTGGCCAGCTGGCAGCCTTGCGTGTGGTGTGGTTGGGCCCCCCTCCGTCTCGTATTCTGGCTCCGGGAGTCTTCTAGTGAAATAGGATTTTTGGCATATTTTCCAGGATTTTTCCTGATAGTTGATTTTCTGCACAAAAACTAAACACCAAGGTAATTCTACTGAAAACAGCATCAGTCCGTGTTAGTTGCATCCAAATAACACAAGTTTAGAGGAGAAACAATAGCAAAAGTGTTCGGGAAAGTAGATATGTTTTGGACGTATCATGCCACATCCGGTCTTGTACATAACATGGCGTACATTATAGAGCCTATGGCTAAAGCATAGGGGATCTTATCCATTATCTCTCTTTCTTCCGGCATAGCCGGACTTTGAGTCTTACTCAATGTATTGCCTTGCAACATAGGTAAGAACCCCTTCTTACTTCCATCCATTTTAAACTTCTTTAAAATCTTATCAAGGTATGTACTTTGTGATAGCCCAATTAGGCATCTTGATTTGTCTCTGTAGATCTTAATGCCTAATATATATGATGCTTCACCAAGGTCCTTTATCGAAAATTTGTTGTTTAGATAACTTTTAACACTGTTTAAAAGATCTATATCATTTCCAATCAATAACATGTCATCCACATATAATATTAGAAATGCCACATTGCTCCCACTCACTTTCTTGTAAATACAAGCCTCTCCATAAGTTTGGACAAATCCAAACTCTTTGATCACCTCATCAAACCGGAGATTCCAACTCTAGGATGCTTGCTTCAGTCCATAGATGGATCGCTGAAGCTTGCATACATTGTCAACATCCTTAGGATCGACAAAACCCTTTGGTTGTATCATATACAACTCTTCTTCAATATTACCATTGAGGAACGCAGTTTTGACATCCATCTATCATATCTCATAATCGAAATATGCACCAATTGTTAACATAATCCTAACTGACTTAAGCATCACTACAGGAGAGAATGTCTCATCGTAGTCAACTCCTTGAATTTTTTGAAACCCCTTTATGACAAGTCAACCTTTATAGATGGTCACATTACCATCAGCATTAGTTTTCCTTTTGAAAATCCATTTATTCTCAACAGCCTTTCGATCATGTGGTAAGTCCACCAAGGTTCAAACCTGGTTTTCGTACATGGATTCCATCTCGGATTTCATGGCTTCTAGACATTTGTTGGAATCCGGGCTCATCATCGCTTCTTCATACGTTGCAGGGTCATCTATTTCATCAACCATGAAATTCATGATAGGATTTCCGTACAGTTCAGGAGCTGCACATGTCCTGCTTGACCTGCGAGGTCTGGTAGTATCCGCTTTTGGAGTTTCATGATCATTATCATTAGTTCCTTCTTCATTCGATGAAGTCAACTCTGGAATAATTTCCGGCACTGTGCCACTCACTGTTTCATGAAGAGAAGGTTCAATAACCTCTTCGAGTTCTACCTTCCGACTACACACACCTTTTGTGAGAAACTCTTTCTCTAGAAAGGATCCATTCTTGGCAACGAAAACCTTGTGTTCGGATCTGTGATAGAAGGAATACCCAATTGTTTCTAGGGTATCCTATGAAGACACATTTTTCCGCTTTGGGTTCGAGTTTATCAGGCTGGAGTTTCTTCACATAAACATCACATCCCCAAACTTTAAGAAATGACAGCTTAGGTTTGTTTCCAAACCACAATTCATAGAGTGTCTTTTCAATGGATTTAGATGGTGCCCGATTTAAAGTGAATGCAGCGGTTTCTAGTGTATAACCCCAAAATGACAGTGGCAAGTCAGTCAGAGACATCATAGATCAAACCATATCCAATAAAGTACAATTACGATGCTCCGACACACCATTATGTTGTGATGTTCCGATAGGCGTGAGTTGTGAAACTATTCCACACTCTCTCATGTGTGTGTTAAACTCGTAACTTAGATACTCACCTCCATGGTCCGACCGTAGAAATTTGATCTTTCTATTACGATGATTTTCCACTTCACTCTGAAATTCCTTGAACTTTTCAAAGGTTTCAGACTTGTGTTTCATCAAAAAGATATACCCGTATCTACTTAAATAAACCGTGAAAGTAACAAAATAACTATATCCACCTCGCGCCGACACACTCATTGGACCACATACATCAGTATGTATGATTTCCAATAAATCTGTCGCCCGCTCCATTGTACCGGAAAACAGGGTTCTTCATCTTGCCCATAAGGCATGGCTCACATATATCAAATGATTCAAAATCAAGTGATTGCAAAAGTCCATCAGAATGGAGTTTCTTCATGCGTTTTATGCAAATATGAACTAGACGACAATGCCACATATATGCAGATATATCATTATCAAGTTTAATCCTTTTAGCACCAATATTATGAATATGTGTATCACTACTATCGAGATTCAACAGAAATAAACCATTCATCACAGGTGCATGACCATAAAAGATATTATCCATATAAATCGAACAACCATTGTTTTTGTATTTAAACAAATAACCGCTTTACAATAAACATGATCCCAATATAATGTTCATGCTTAGCGCATGCACCAAATAACAATTATTTAGATTTATCACTAATCTTGATAGTATATGGAGAGGCAGCGTTCCGACGGCGATCACATCAACTCTTGATCCATTGCCGACACACATCGTAACCTCATCCCTTGCTAGTTGTCGCTTGTTCCGCAGCCCCTGATTCGAGTTACATATATTAGAAACCGATCCAGTATCAAATACCCAGGTGCTACTGCGAGTACTAGTCAAGTACACATCAATAACATGTATATCACATATACCTTTGTTTGCCTTGCCGGCCTTCTTGTTCGCCAAATACTTGGGGTAGTTGCGCTTCCAATGGCCAGTCCCCTTGCAATAATGGCCAGCTCGGATTTCTTTTCAAGCGTAGCAATAGATTTGCCGCCCTTCTTTTTACGCTTCTTGTCTTTCTTAAAACCAGTGGTCTTATTAATCATCAACACTTGATGTTCTTTCTTGATATCCACTTCTGTAGTCTTAAGCATTGATAGAAGCTCGAGGAGAGACTTCTTCATGCCCTGCATGTTATAGTTCATCACGAAGCTTTTGAAGCTAGGTGGCAGAGATTGGAGAACATGATGTACGCCTAAGTCAATGGGAATTGTTATTCCCAAGGACACAAGCTTATCGGCGTACCCAGACATTTTGAGTACGTGCTCACTAACAGAGCTGTTCTCTTCCATCATGCAGCTAAAGAACTTTTCAGAAGCATTATAACTCTCTACGATAGCATGGGTATCGAAAATCATTTTCAATTCACCCATGGTATCAAAGGCATTGCCATTCTCGAAATGCTTTCGGAGTTCCGGATCTAGCACATACAATATGCCGCAATGAACTAAGTTGTGGTCCTCCTAACGAGTCAAATAGACATTCTTTTCCTCGTCAGGGACACCGGGAGCTGGTGGGGGGCCTAGCAGCACATCTAGCACATGTTTCTTTTGTGTAGTAGTGAGGAGAATCCTCAAATTCATGGCCCAGTTGGTAAAGCTGCTACCATTCGTTGCAAGTTTCTATTTCTCCGTGAACACATTGAAATTAAAAGCAGGTGGTGCCATCTACAACAAAATTTGTAAATTTTAGACTAAGTTTATGATAGATCGAGTTCAACTAATCCAAATTACGAA
This sequence comes from Avena insularis, assembly GCA_023614405.1. NCBI lineage: Eukaryota > Viridiplantae > Streptophyta > Magnoliopsida > Poales > Poaceae > Avena > Avena insularis. Next base: position 208,932,780 of record CM042694.1, read on the forward strand.
TGAAATCCCACTAAAAAACAACATCCCTCGTGCCTTTTTGGTGATTACATGAACCAAATCCACTACACCAAGTCTAATCATCACATGAGTCGGTGTAGCTTCAAAGGCGAGCATCTATATGGGAACAATATAAACTATATGACTCATGCTTAACCTTTCGGTCTGTGTTCCGAGGCCATGTCTATACATGCTAGGCTCGCCAAGTAAGAACCTTAGTACTCGCGTATGTAAAGCTGTCCTACACCCATTGTATGAAAGCGTAGAGTCAAAAACACCTGATCATCACGTGATGTCTTGAAACGATGGACTTCCTTAACGGTGCATACTTAAGGAAGAACACATTTTATCTTGATATCTAAATGAGGGATCATCTTATAATGCTACTAAAATGCCAAACAAGCAACATAAGATGCAACATCATATGCATAAAGTGAAATGATATGGTTCTTGCACTTGATCACTATCATGTGCATCGTGGTATGATCTTTATCATTTCTTTGTGTGTAAGGCCAAGGTCTATGGAGCTTACATGTTAGGTGTGTTATAATAGTATCAACTATACTTCAACTTACAACATTACCATATCATGACACTAGCCCAGCAACAATCTAAACTAGACGCTTCTAATTTATCAATTGCATGTTTTTACGTGGCTTAGGGCTTTCAAAGATAGAAGCGGTCTTACCTACGAACATGGAACCAAAAAGATGATAACCAAATTATTAGCAACTCGTTGTAAATTAGATATTGACTATAGTAGGAGATACAGACACCCGCTAGCCACTTATGCAAAACTAGTTGCATGTCAAGCGTGGAACAAGTCTCATGTGCGAGGACATGTAAAGTTAGTCCGGGCCGCTTCATCCCACTATGCCACCAATATCCAAAATACATGTAAGAAGAAATAACATGATCATCATCGCCCACATACTCTTATGTGTACTACCCGTGCAAAGCATCTACACATAGATCAGGCTCTAATACCACTATTGGGTTTGTAGCATAGAAAACAAAAAAGTTCCTACGATGATAAGTACTAAGCACCACGATCTATCTACCTAGATACAAGCAACAGGTGGATATACTATAACACCCCGTCCACTCCTGGGCCCGGGGGGTGTCACTCTTGGCATCTTAATAGGATATCTAGACTGGCCCCACAGACCAACACTAGTCTTTTCTGCGCACTTTGTCCTCACTAAATGCTTTTTGTTACCCACTTCCTTCGGTCACCCATCCTAGAATTGCTCTAGGCCAAGCACGCTTAACCTTAGAGTTCTTTTTGAATGAGCTTAGGAAAAGAAGTTGCAACTTGTTGATATGGGTATCCTATCAATCCTATTAAGCCATGTGCCTGGATCTCACATACACCCACCCTTTAGAAGATCGATGCCCTCATCGATCAAGCACACCCCAGGAACGTTCCCTCTTGGCACGTGTATGTGCGTCCAGTGCCGACACATGTGCCATGCCGTGTCCACTCCAGGCCACACGCTCCATGCTCCACATGTCCCGCCACTGACCTGCACACACCCGTGTAATCGCAAGGGTCGGCTCTGATGCCACTTTGAACACCCCGTCCACTCCTGGGCCCGGGGGGTGTCACTCCTGGCATCTTAATAGGATATCTAGACTGGCCCCACAGACCAACACTAGTCTTTTCTGTGCACTTTGTCCTCACTCGTGCGCACCTGGTTACCCACTTCCCGGTCGGTCACCCATCCTAGAATTGCTCTAGGCCAAGCACGCTTAACCTTAGAGTTCTTTTTCGAATGAGCTTCCGGAAAAGAAGTTGCAACTTGTTGATATGGGTATCCTATCAATCCTATTAAGCCATGTGCCTGGATCTCACATATACATCCATAGAGTACATACCCTTGGCGACCAACAAAGTGTAATAAGATTTTACTCGTGGATGATGTAGTCGATCGCTTGCCGATCTCAAGATCGAGAGGAAGTCCTAGCGCCACAAATCAGCAGCACATCCGTTCTCGCACACATGTCTGGTCCACCGAACAACCTCCACTTCCTCACTCTAGCGATGCAGCAGAAGGAGTAACTCCTTCTAGACGAAAAGCAACTAGGAACATGTATCTCGCTAATCCGAGACCATGGGGGAATAATTCTAGAGGGGGAGAGAGATCCTTCATGAGGAGGTGTGCTTTGTGAGGGAGGAGAGGGGGGCCTTTTATAGGGAGAGGGGGCAACTGTTGGAGATATGCCCTAGAGGCAATAATAAATGTAGTTATTATTATATCTTTGTGTTTATGATAAATGTTTACATTCATGCTATAATAGTATTAACAAGGAAACCATTAATACTTGTGTGATTTGTAAACTTAATTTGAAGTCCCTAGTATAGCCTCTATACTTCACTAGCTTGTTGGTTGATTGATGATTGTGGTTTCCCTATCATGAACATTGAGATGTTATCAACAACAAGATCATATCGTTAGGAGAATGATATGGTGGACATACTCCTATAGATAAGCGTAGCATAAAGATCAAGTCATTTCAATAGTTCAATTGCTATATGCTTTCTGATACATAGTAACCTAATTCCTTCGACCATGAGATCATGCATATCACCTTTACTGGATGGATGCTTTGATGTCATCAAACACCACACCGTAACAGGGTGGCTATAAAGGTGGTATTGAGTGTTAGGAAAGTATTGGTTGAAACACATGGATCAAGAGTGGATTTGTCCATCCATATAGCGGATAGATATTCTGGGCCCTCTCGATGAAATGTCATCCAATTAGCTTGCAAGCATGTGACTGGGTCACAAGGGATCACATATCACGAACGAGAAAAGAGTACTTATCAAGAACGAGGTTGAACTAGGTATGCGAGATACCGGCGATCATAACCTCGGATAAGTAACATATCGTGAGACAAAGGGAAATTGGTATCGTATGTAAGTGGTTCATTCGATCGCAAAGTAATCGAGAAATATGTGGGAGCCATATGAATTTCAGATTCCTCTATTGGTTATTGTTGAGAAGTGTCTCGATCATGTCCGCATAATTCACGAACCGTAGGGAGACACACTTAAGGATTCGACGTTGTTTGAGTAGTTATGGTATTATGAGAAAGAGACCGAATGTTGTTGGAGTCTCGGATGGGATCCGGATATCACGAGGTGATCCGGAATGGTCCGGAGAATAAGATTCATATAAGGAAAGTCCCGTTTCGGAGTTGGGGAATGGTTCCGGTGTTTTCATCGGGAACATTCTAGAAGGTCCCGGAATGTCCGGCACTCCGGGAGGGGGAAGGGTACATGAATGTGTCATTGTAAGTTGGAATGATTGCATCATGTACTAGGTGTTCTTGCTGTCCAAAATAAAAGGTTTATTTAAATCCTAAATTGAAAAGTCAAACGGCTAGTTTGAAAGTCAAACGACAATTTTGGGAAGTGGGAAAAGAGGAGGAGGTGGAGGCCGACTTGGGGGAGGAGTCCCTTGGCGGCGCCTCCCAAGGCCGACTTGGGAGGGACTCCTCCCTTGGCCGCCCTCCCACCTATAAAGGGAGGGGCCTCCCTCCTAGCACACACAAGTTCCTATCTTCTACCTCCGGTTTAGAGCCGTTTTGGTTTAGAGCTTCTAATTGCTTTAGCCAGCGGTTTAGAGCCTTCTAATTGGTTTAGAGCCTTCTAATTGGTGTGTCTAATTACTAGACCACTAATAGCCTCTCTCATAAGCTCCACCATACTCGCACCGGCTTAAGGCGAAGCCCTGCGGGATCTCCCTCTACTTAGTACCACGCCAGTCTTGCCGAATCGCGAGGAGAGTGCTACAACCTCCGCTGCTCTTTGGAACAAGGAGAGGAAGGTCTTCGTCAATCGCAACGTGTGACCGATGCGGGAGCGCTTGGGAACGATACGCTGGAAGGATCGTCTACGATCTTGAGATCGGAAAGAGTACGACTACATCACCCACGAGAATCGCTCGTTAACCGCTTTGGAATCTTCGAGGGTGAGTTCCTCTATCGACTCGTTGCTACAATCTAGTAGATAGATCTTGGCTTGTTTGTATGCGATAGAAATTTTTGTTTTCCATGCTCTGAACCCCATCGGGTATCGTGAGCCGTGTCTATATGTAGATCTGTTGCCTGAGTAGAACACAATGGTCATTGTGGGCATTGATGCTTTATTGTAGATTGCTTTTGTGTACTTTGCATCTTGCGGTATGTTGGGATGAAGCGGCCGGCTAACCTTACATGACATCGTTCATGAGACTTGCTCCACGCTTGACATGCAACTTGTATTGCATAAGTGGCTTTATGGTGCTGTTTCTCCTAGCATAGTAAAGATCCAATTTACAACGGTGATCAACAATGCTAGTATCAATGTTGTGGTTCTTGTTCGTAAGTTAGAACGACACTTATTGAAAGCCCCAAACCACGTAAAATATGCAAAGAAAGTAGAGGCGTCTAACTTTGTTTTGCAGGTGTGATGATGTGATATGGCCATGATTGTGATTATATTTGATGTATGCAATGTTCCTTATTGTAAGTTGGCAACCGCGGAGCCATATGGTTGTCTTTAATTTCTGTTAAGACCTGCGTGTCTATTCAAAATAGTTGTAATAGTTGAAGCTGGTGGACGACAACCATGAAGAAGCGTCATTGACCTTGATGCTATGCCGGTGATGATGGAGATCATGTTTGTGCTTGAAGATGGAGATCGGAAGCACAAAGAAGAAAGGCCATATCATATCACATATTATGAATTGCATGTGATGTTAATCCTTTATGCATCTTGTATTGCTTAGTAGTGACGGTAGCATTATAAGATGATCCCTCATGCACATAAATTTCAAGTTCTAAAGTGTTCACCCTTAGTATGCACTGCTACAAAGCTTGTCGCTCAAGCACCACGTGATGATCGGGTGTCTTTGATTCATGGTGAATACAACGTAAGCAAGCCAGATTTGCTTATGCGGTAGCTAAGGTTTGATCTTGTGAGCCTAGCATGTATGCAGACATGGCCTCGGGAACACGGATGGCGAAAGGTAAAGCATGAATCATATAGTAGATATGATGAACATGATGATTGTTCGCCATTGAAACTATATCAACTCTCGTGATGATCGGTGTTGATGTAGTGGATTTGGTTCGTGTGATCACTAAAACAATGTGAGGGATGTTGTTTTGAGTGGGAGTTCACCTAGTTTAATTTCATTAATTAATTTGAACTCAATTTGTCATAAACTTAGTCTAAACTATTGCAAATATGTTGTAGATCAATGGCATTACCATCAATTTTAATGCGTTCCTAGAGAAAGAAAAGTTGAAAAACAATGGAAGCAACTTGGCGGATTGGTTCCGCAATTTGAGATTGTCCTCACACGGTGGTAATTTGACCTATGTGCTGGATGCAGCTAGGTGACCCACTGCGGTGATGCTACCGATGAAGTAAAGAACGTTTACCTCGCTCGGAAGAATCGGTACTCCATAGTTCAGTGTGCTATCTTGTATGGTTTAGAATCGAGCTTGAGAAAAGGTTTGAAGAGTCAGATCCATATGATATTGTCGAGGATCTCAAATTAATCTTTGAGACTCATGCGGCAATTGAAAGTTATGAAGCGAAAAGTTCTTTAAGCGCAAGATGGAAGAGGGTAGCTCGTCGGTGAGCATGTGCTTAAGATGTGCGCATAAATAAACTTCAAAGTTTGGGTATAGTGATTCCTAATACTTTGGGGGTTTACCGCATCCTCAATCACTACCACCAAGTTACAAGAACTTTGTGATGAACTACAACATGCAGAACATGAACAAAGAGTTGCGAACTATTTGCTATGTTAAAATCTGCGAAGTGGAGATCAAGAAAGAGCACCAAGTGTTGATGGTCAATAAGACCACCAAATTCAAGAAAGGCAAGTCTAAGCGAAGGGACACTTCAAGAAGGGTGGTAAGAAAGTTACCATACCGTGAAGAAGACCAAGGCTGGACCCAAGCCTGATCTTGAGTGCTTTTCTTGCAAGGGAGAAGGTCCTTTGGGCGGAATTGCCCAAAGTACTTGGCGGATTTGAAGAACGGCAACATCAAGAAGAAAGGTATATCCGATATACATGTTATTGATGTGTATCTCACTAGTATTCGTAGTAGTGCACAGGTATTTGATCTGGTTCGGTTGCTCATATTTGTAACTCGAAGCGAGGCTGCGAATAAACGGAAGCTAGTGAAGAGCGAGGTGACGATGCGGCGTAGGAAGCGGATCAAAGGTTGATGTGATCGCGTCGACGCTACCTCTTCATCTACCATCGGGATTAGTTTTATACTTAAATAATTGTTATTTGGTGCCTGCGTTAAGCATGAACATTATATCAGGATCTTGTTTATTGCGAGACGGTTACTTGTTTAAATCCGAGAATAATGGTTGTTCGATTTATATGAGTAATATGTTTTATGCACATGCACCTTTGATAGATGGTCTATTCATATTGAATCTCGATAGTGGAAATACACATATCAACAACATTGAGGCTAAACGTTTGAAATCAAGCGATAATTCGACCTATATGTGGTAATCGTCTTGGTCACATTGAGTGAAGCGTATGAAGAAACTCCATTCCGATGGACTTCTTGAATCACTTGATTTTGAATCACTTGAAAGATGTGAAGCATGTCTGATGGGTAAAATGACTAAGACTCCATTTTCTGGTATGATGGAGCGAGCTACAGACTTATTGGAAATCATACATACCGATGTGTGTGGTCCAATGAGTGTAGCATCACGCAGTGGTTATCGTTATGTTCTTACCTTCACGGATGATTTGAGTAGATATGGGTATATCTATTTCATGAAACATAAGTCCGAAACTTTCGAGAAGTTTAAGGAGTTTCAAAGTGAGGTAGAGAATCAACGTAACAAGAAGATTAAATTTCTACGTTCTGATCGTGGAGGTGAATATCTAAGTTACGAGTTTGGCGAGCATTTGAAGAAATGTGGAATACTTTCATGATTGACACCGGGAACACCACAGCGTAATGGTGTGTCCGAGCGTCGTGTCGAACTCTCTTAGATATGGTTCGTTCTATGATGTCACTTACAGATTTACCGCTATCATTTTGGGGTTATGCATTAGAAACAGCCGCATTCACTTTAAATAGGGCACCGTCTAAATCCGTTGAAACGACACCGTATGAATTATGGTTTGGGAAGAAACCTAAATTGTCGTTCCTTAAAGTTTGGGGATCTGAAGCCTATGTAAAGAAGTTACAGCGGACAAGCATGAACCCAAAGCGGAAAAATCGTCTTCATAGGATACCCGAAGGAAACTATTGGGTATACCTTCTATCATAGATCCGAAGGCAAAATCTTCGTTGCTAAGAATGGATCCTTTCTAGAAGAATTTCTCTCGAAAGAAGTGACTGGAAGGAAAGTAGAACTCAACGAGGTTGTCGAACCTTCTCTCGAAATTGCGAGTAGCGTGACGGAAGAAGTTCTGTGGTGCTGCACCAATAAGAGAGGAAGCTAATGATGGTGATCATGAAACTTGGTTGAAGTTGCTCTGAGCCTCGGAGGTCAGCGAAATCGTACCACTCCAGTTGGTATGATTCCGTTATGAATGTCATGTTGGTGGACAACACCGATGACCGAGACATATGAGGAAGCAATGATGAGCCCAGATTCCAATAAATGGCAAGAAGCCATGAAATCCGAGATTGGATCCATGTCGAAAACCAAGTATGGACTTTGGTGGACTTCAGGATGGTAGGAAGGCATCGAGAACAAATGGATTTTCAAGAAGAAAACAGATCTTGATGGTAATATTCTGTCTATAAAGCTCGACTTGTCGCAAAAGGGTTTCGACAAATTCAAGGAGTTGACTACGATGAGACTTTCTCACAGGTAGCGAAACTAAAGTCTGTGAGGATTATGTTAGCAATCGCTGCATATTATGATTATGAGATATGGCAGATGGATGTCAAAACAGCATTCCTCAATGGAGACATTGATGAAGAGTTGTATATGATGCAACCCAAAGGTTTTGTCGATCCTAAAGATGCTAACAAGGTATGCAAGATTCAACGGTCCATCTATGGATTGAAGCAAGCATCCAGTTGGAATCAACGTTTTGATAAGGTAATCAAAAGTTTTGGTTTTATACAAACTTATGGAGAAGCTTGTATTTACAAGAAAGTGAGTGGGAGCTCTGTAGCATTCTTAATACTATATGTGGATGACATATTGTTGATTGGGAATGATGTAGACCTTCTTAATAGTGTCAAAGAGTATTTGAATAATAGTTTTCAATGAAGGATCTTGGCGAAGCTTACATATTAGGCATAAAGATTTATAGAGATAGATCAAAGCGCCAAATATCATTGTCACAAAGTACATATTTGGACAAAGTTCTAAAGAGGTTTGGAATGGAAGATAGCAAGAAAGGGTTCTTGCCCATGTTGCTAATCGACCTTGAGTAAAACTCAAAGTCCGACATCGGCGAAGATAGAGAAAGGATGAGTAAGACTCCTATGCCTCAGCCATAGGATCTCTAATGTATGCCATGCTATGTACTAGACCCGACATCGCATATCTCGTTAGTCTAACTAGCAGATATCAAAGTGATCGAGTGGATCATTGGACAATGATCAAAACATCCTTAAGTACTTGAGAAGAACTAAGGATATGGTTCTTTCTTATGGAGGTGATGAACAGCTCGTTGTTAATGGTTACACCGATGCTAGTTGGAACACCGATCCGGATGATTCTAAATCACAATGGATCGTATTTATTTTGAATGGTGCAGCGATTAGCTGGAGGAGTGCAAAGCAAAGCGTTGTGGCGAGATCTTCAACTGAATCGGAATACATGGCTGCTTTAGAGGCTTCACAAGAAGCGATATGGATGAAAGAGTTCATTACAGCTGGGTGTGGTTCCAAGTCGTTGGACCCAATGTCTATCTACTGTGATAACATGGGCGCCATAGCCAATGCGCAAGAACCAAGGTCACACAAGAAGCTGAAGCATATCAAGCTGCGTTTCCACGCTATTCGAGAACATATCCAGGATGGGGATATAAAGATTTGCAAAGTACACACAGATCTGAATGTGGCGGATCCGTTGACTAAACCTCTCCCGAGGGCAAAACATGACCAACACCAAACTGCCATGGGTGTTGGTATATTACCATGTAATCTAGATTAGATGACTCTAGTGCAAGTGGGAGGCTGTTGGAGATATGCCTAGAGGCAATAATAAATGTAGTTATTATTATATCTTTGTGTTTATGATAAATGTTTACATTCATGCTATAATAGTATTAACAAGGAAACCATTAATACTTGTGTGATTTGTAAACTTAATTTGAAGTCCCTAGTATAGCCTCTATACTTCACTAGCTTGTTGGTTGATTGATGATTGTGGTTTCCCTATCATGAACATTGAGATGTTATCAACAACAAGATCATATCGTTAGGAGAATGATATGGTGGACATACTCCTATAGATAAGCGTAGCATAAAGATCAAGTCATTTCAATAGTTCAATTGCTATATGCTTTACGATACATAGTAACCTAATTCCTTCGACCATGAGATCATGCATATCACCTTTCTTTGGATGGATGCTTTGATGTCATCAAACACCACACCGTAACAGGGGTGGCTATAAAGGTGGTATTGAGTGTTGGAAAGTATTGGTTGAAACACATGGATCAAGAGTGGGATTTGTCCATCCACATGACGGATAGATATTCTCTGGGCCCTCTCGGTGAAAGGTCATCCAATTAGCTTGCACGCATGTGACTGGTCACAAGGGATCACATATCAGGAACGAGAAAAGAGTACTTATCGATGTGAGGTTGAACTAGGTATGCAGAGATACCAACGATCATAACCTCGGATAAGTAACATATCGTGAGACAAAGGGAAATTGGTATCGTATGTAAGTGGTTCATTCGATCGCAAAGTAATCGTAGAAATATGTGGGAGCCATATGAATTTCCAGATTCCTCTATTGGTTATTGTTCGGAGAAGTGTCTCGATCATGTCCGCATAATTCACGAACCGTGGAGACACACTTAAGGATTGACGTTGTTTGAGTAGTTATGGTATTATGAGAAAGAGACCGAATGTTGTTCGAGTCTCGGATGGGATCCGGGATATCACGAGGTGATCCGGAATGGTCGAGAATAAGATTCATATAAGGAAAGTCCGTTTGAGTTGGGGAATGGTTCCGGTGTTTTCATCGGGAACATTCTAGAAGGTCCCGGAATGTCCGGCACTCCGGGAGGGGGAAGGGTACATGAATGTGTCATTGTAAGTTGGAATGATTGCATCATGTACTAGGTGTTCTTGCTGTCCAAAATAAAAGGTTTATTTAAATCCTAAATTGAAAAGTCAAACGGCTAGTTTGAAAGTCAAACGGCAATTTTGGGAAGTGGGAAAGAGGAGGAGGTGGAGGCCGACTTGGGGAGGAGTCCCCTTGGCGTGGCGCCTCCCAAGGCCGACTTGGGAGGACTCCTCCCTTGGCGCCGCCCTCCCACCTATAAAGGGAGGGGCAGGGCCTCCCCTCCTAGCACACACAAGTTCCTATCTTCTACCTCCGGTTTAGAGCCGTTTTGGTTTAGAGCTTCTAATTGCTTTAGCCAGCGGTTTAGAGCCTTCTAATTGGTTTAGAGCCTTCTAATTGGTGTGTCTAATTACTAGACCACTAATAGCCTCTCTCATAAGCTCCACCATACTGCTTTTGGCTTAAGGCGAAGCCTGCGGGATCTCCCTCTACTTAGGTACCACTTGTTGTCTTGCGGAATCATGAGGAGAGTGCTACAACCTCCATTTTCTTTGGAACAAGGAGAGGAAGGTCTTCGTCAGTAGAACGTGTGACCGATCATTGAGGCGCTGCGGAACGTGGCGCTGGAAGGATCGTCTACGCGATCTTGAGATCGGAAAGAGTACGACTACATCACCCACGAGAATCTGCTCTCGTTAACCGCTTTGGAATCTTCGAGGGTGAGTTCCTCTATCGACTCGTTGCTACAATCTAGTAGATAGATCTTGGCTTGTTTGTTTGTATGCGATAGAAATTTTTTGTTTTCCATGCTACGAACCCCATCAACAACCCCTCTCCATGGCCGGTGTCCAAGGGGTGCCCCCGCCTCTTCCTCATTCATGTGGTGGAAGCTCCACTCACATAAACATGCCTCCACTCAAAGTCCACTCATATGCATTAAATTTCCACCAAATTTAATCCAACTCTCATTTAATAAAAATATTTGATTTATTTTATTCAGAATTTTGTTAATTACTTTAATTAACAAACATTCACATAAACCCCCTGCAATATTTCAATATCACATGTAGAACCAATTTCAGTAATTTCACCTGAAACAATTTCGGTGTCCATTCAAATAATTCCTGCGCTTTGTAATTATTTTGTTTGGAACACATTTGCTCCAAATGGTGTCGATATCCCTTAAGTGTGTCACCCTACGGTTCACAAATAATGCAGACATGATCGAGACCCTTCTTCGATCAATAATCAGTAGAGGGACCTGGAGATCCATACTAACTCCCACATATTCAACGATGACTTCTGTGATCGTGAGAACCTTTAACGCTAGTAACTAAATCCCTTTGTCTCGCTATATATTATATGTCTGAGATTCGATCATCGGTATCTCCATACCTAGTCTGATCTCATTACCGACATGCACTCTTTTCTTATTCCCGTGATACAACATTCTTGTACGGTAACGGGTAGGCTACACTAGCGAAAAACAAAAAAAATCTACCGCGTCAACCAGGAATACTATTGTCATAGATCACGGGATTACCACTAGACGCACAGTTGCGGAACTCGATGAAGCACATCGGGGCAGTGTAGATGTTCTACGTCTCCTCCTTGTCCTTGTCCAATGAGCAGCTCCCTTTTACATGGCTCGTCCAAGTGCTACAGCTGCAGCACCTCTGAGGTAACCACACGTCCGGAGTGGAAACGTCACACGCCAGACTGCTAGGTCTACACATGCAACACAGGCGTGAGAGGAGTGGTGGTTGGGTGGAATGCTCAATCCTATTTAGCTCGCCTCACTCTATCTTATATAGGCATCCTTGATGGGCTTCTACATTAGCAGCCCATTAGTAGCCTAAGCCTGGTCTAATTTAGATCCAATCCTCATTAGGCTTCCATCCCCTAAAGTGTCTGACCCTATAGGTTCATACACGTATAGACGTGACACAAGTACACTTACTCTGTCAATAGTTGGTAGCGGCCTCTAGCAAGACGTGCCAACTCCTAAACGCATATAAATATCATTCGGACGAACCATCACAAGGTTGAGTACATGTCTTTCCCTTTGCCCTATGATATTTGGTCTAGCTCCAAGCTGACCTCTCTTTCTTGATACTGTGATTCAAAATCCCTTTAGTAGGTTAACTCTTATCCGTATGTATAATGACCATGCATTTCTGGATCCGATTACTCAAGGGGCCTAGAGATATCTCTCTCAAGTAGAGAGGGGCAAATCCCATCTTGATTGATCAATGCCTTGTAGCATGTATTAGGACAAACCCGAAAGCTACCTTTATAACTACCTAGTAACGGAGCAGTGTTTGATAGCCCCAAAGTAGGTCGATCCACATCTCAAGTACATGCGACAATCTCAGGTCTAAGGATAAAATGTACTGGATGTGTAGAGAGAGCTTCAAGTATTATTGCTAGTCTCAAGTTGGGTCAGTCCAACCCCATGTTCGTAACATGTGTCCACATCATTGGTTTGACATCTCCATGTCTATGACTTGTGAAACATAGTCATCAACCAATCGATGTGCTAGTCTAATATTCACGTGTGTCCTTGCATGAACTCTAACTAGGGACAACTATTAGATAACCATACAAGTAAAGAGTTTCACAGACAATTCACATAATTGCCAATCAATACAAGTTGCCTGATATATGGATATTCAAGGAACATTATAATAACTCATGGATACACATGAAATATAATCATCTCTATGATTGCGTCTAGGGCATATTTCCTTCAGTCTCCTACTTGCACTAGAGTCAATATAGATAGTATCTAATACCTATTGCTCTTGTGTGCGCTTCATGCGCAGGTTGCGGGAGTGGCTTTGTCAAGGGATCAATAACATTTGAGTTCGTATTTTGCATAACATGACACTACCATCCTCAATGAACTTACGAATCTGATGGTAACGCATGCGAATATGTTTGTTCTTCTAGTGATGTCTAGGTTCCTTGGCTTGTGCAATAGCACCATTGTTTTCATAAAAAATGTCCAAGGGATTGGACGCACCCTGAACCACACCAAGAGCGATCAGGAAATTCCTAATCCAAACAGCTTCCTTTGCAGCCTCCGAGGCAACAATATATTCAGCTCCTGTTGAAGAGGAGGCCACTGTATCTTGCTTGGAACTTTTCCAGCTCATAGCACCACCATTCATGACAAACACATAACCTGATTGCGATTTGGACTCATCCGATTCATTAAGTTAACTCGCATCCGTGTAACCATTTACACTGAGTTCAACCTCTCCTCCATAAACTAGGAGCATATCCTTAGTCCTTATCAAGTACTTAAAGATATTCTTTACCGCTGTCCAGTGTAGGGATGGCAATGGGTGCCCATCACCCATTTACCTGGCGGGTAAAAACCCTATTAGGGCAAGGGTTTGGGACAGAAAAATACCCATGGGTATATAAATGGGTAAATTCTAAACCCATCGGGTGTGACGGGTACGGGTAAAGGATCATAAAAACCACACCCGTGTACCCATATACCCATCAACATATCTGACAAGTGGACCTTCGATACAAAATTTTAACTTAGATAATCTATTTTGTCCCGTTAATCTCGGTAGGCCAAAATAACACACATATTTCACGCCTAGTATCTCTATTTACCGGGGTATATTGATGATTGTTGATCGCACGCATACTTTTTTTCTCTATTGTCGTAGTCCATTCCTGCAACTCCAACATGGTATCTCTAGGATTAATTGAGATAACGTAACATACTTTATTGTGATGCTTATTTTGTGGTCTTATATAGGGTTAAATTATCTCTTTTTTTGTGAGTTTGTGAACTTAATTTATTATGTTGATGCTTATAAATTATATTATTAAATGTTGTTTTCTACAAAAAAAATTGTTCATTTTGATGTGCCGTATATGCGGGTATTTTAACCCACGGGTACCCACTAGCCCTGTCGGGTGACGGGTATGAGAAAAACTTGCACCCGTTGACGGGTACGGGTGCGGGTGATGGGTATACTCGGGGAGAACGGGTACGGGTATGGGGTGGCTCCACCCGCACACATACCCTGCGGGTGCCATCCCTAGTCCAGTGGCTTTCACCTGGATCAGCCTGGTATCTGCACGTAACACTTAGAGCATAGGAAACATCTGGGCGAGTACATGTCATTGCATACATGATGGATCCAATAGCCGAAGCATATGAAACCCTACTCATGCGCTCTCGCTCATCAGTGGTCAAAGGACACTGAGTCTTGCTGAGTTTAATGCCGTGAGACATGGGCAAGAACCCCTTCTTAGCCTCTTCCATGCTGAACCGTTTCAACACTTTGTCAATGTATGTACTCTGGCTTAATACAATTAGCCTCCTTGATCTATCTCTATAGATCTTGATACCCAGAATATATGCTGCTTCTCCTAAGTCCTTCATAGAAAAACTATTTTTCAATGAGGTCTTAACATACTCGAGCATAGGAATGTCATTTCCAATCAGTAATATGTCATCTACATACAAGATTAGAAATACAAGAAATTTCCCACTTTATTTCTTGTACACACAAGGTTCTTGTTCATTTTTGATGAAGCCAAACTCCTTTATAACTTCATCAAATCGAATGTTCCAACTCTGAGATGCTTGCTTCAGCCCATAAATAGACTTTTGAAGTTTGCATACTTTTCCAGCATTGCTTGGATCGACAAAACCTTCGGGCTGCATCATATACACGTCCTCAGTAAGGATTCCATTTAAGGAAGCCGTCTTGATGTCCATCTGC
The DNA here is from genome assembly GCA_023614405.1 of Avena insularis. Classification (NCBI taxonomy): domain Eukaryota; kingdom Viridiplantae; phylum Streptophyta; class Magnoliopsida; order Poales; family Poaceae; genus Avena; species Avena insularis. The sequence goes on from CM042694.1 coordinate 208,947,780, forward strand.
CATATATCATAGTCGAAATGTGCAGCAATGGCTAGAATGATCCGTATAGATTTAAGCATCGCTACGGGCGAGAAAGTCTTGTCATAGCCAACTCCTTGAACTTGTCAAAAACCTTTTGCAACAAGTCGAGCTTTAGGGCTGTGAACATTTCCATCCATATCAATCTTATTCTTATAGATCAATTTGCACTCGATGGCTTAAAAACCATCAGGCAGGTCAACCAAGTTCCAAACTTGATTGTATCCCATGGACTCTATCTCGGATCTCATGGAAATCAGCCATTTCTTAGAGTCTAGGTCCACCACCGCTTCTGCATAGGTCACAGGCTCATCATTGTCTAACAATAATAATTCCCGCACTTCGTGGAGCCTCGCCGACCTTCATGGTTGTGGTGCTTCTATTGCCACAGGTTCCTCAAGTTGTTCTGCTACAATAGCATCACTCGCAGAAGCATCCCTAACTAGCTCATCTTGAACTTTTTCGAGTTGCACCGACCTTCCACTCGTTCCCTTTGTGAGAAGTTCTTTCTCTAGGAAAACACCGCTATGAGCGACAAACACTTTGCCCTCTTCTCAGTTGTAGAAGTAATACCCTAATGTTTCCCTTGGATATCCCACGAAAATGCATTTATCCGATTTGGGTGTTAGCTTGTCCGACTGAAGTCGCTTGACAAATGCATCACAACCCCAAATATTTAGAGAAGACAAATTGGGATTCTTTCTAGTCCACATCTCATATGGTGTCTTAACTACGGATTTAGACGGTACCCTGTTTAGTGTGAACGCTGTTATTTCTAGAGCATAACCCAAAATTATAATGGTAAATCCGACTGGCTCATCATCGAACGAACCATGTCCAACAAAGTTTGATTGCGCCATTCGGAGACCCCGTTTCTTTGAGGCGTTCCGAGCGGCGTGAGCTGTGGAACAATTCTGCAACTCTTAAGATGATTGCTAAATTTGTGACTCAAATATTCACCTCCACGATCAAATCGCAAGGCCTTTATTTTCTTGCCACGTTGATTCTCTACCTCACTCTGAAACTCTTTGAACTTTTCAAAAGTTTCAGATTTATGCTTTATCAAGTAGACATAGCCATATCTATTGAAATCATCAGTGAAAGTAATGAAGTAGTGATATCCTCCTCTGGCTATCGTGCTCATTGGTCCACATACATCATATGTATGAGTTCCAACAAGTGTGTCGCTCTCTCAAGAAAACCCATAAAAGGAGTCTTGGTCATCTTTCCAAGTAAACAAGCTTGACATGTCTCGTATGATTCAAAATCGAACAAAGTTAGAAAACCAAAATCATGGAGCTTCTTCATGCGCTTTTCACTTATATGCCCAAAACGACAATGCCATAAATAGGTACGACTCAAATCATTAGGCCGAAGCCTTTTAGAACTAACATTGTAAACAAATGCATCATCAAGATTTAAAATAAATAACTGATGGCTGCAAGTGCACAGATCGTTTGTAGCTAGTTTCAAAAGAAAGATATCGATCCCACAGGGAGCAGGAGTCTGAAGTCTAATAACTCTTGAAATACATATTACAATAGAAATTCTAAATAAAGTTCTAAGTGACAAGATAAAATGTGAGTATTGCATAAAAAGGCATTTTTGGGTTTTTGGTATAAGAGCAATAATAAATAAAGTAAAACAACTAAACACAGAAAGTAAGTATCTCGTATGTAAGAGAGATTTGGAACTTCAATAGGGGAAAGAGTTCTCAGGGAGCAGCGAATACACCACTAGCATTATAAGGAGCTAAGATAAAGATTATTGTCATGAACATTCTCAACTATGTATGTGTGGGAGGAACTCCGTATTTGGAGAAATAGGCATCAACCGCTGCTCACATCATCCTCATAACCACATCAGTCAGCAATCGACATCAATCGAATTACTGTGCTATTAAGGGACGTATCCCATGGCATGGATAGTGTTCCATGAGTTTCCTCGGTTCCCAAGTTGATACTTAAGGAGTGCCAATAGCTTTATAGTCACTGTAAGTGCTAACACACCTCCATCCACCAACAGGTAGTTCCCTCCATCAAGTCCCCATGAGAGGCAAATATTGAGAGGTCGAGTTCTCTCAACATCAAGATGAAGACAATCTAACACATGGTCACAACCATGAATATCATAATAAACTTTATCTTATTTCAGTCTCATACTAGGGTTTCTCCATCTCCCCAAGAACTAATGATCTACTCAGACATGGAGGCAATCAACATCATGGTAATAACAATGGAATCTATCATAGATGAATAGTACTTGTATAAATCCACAACGAGTATGGAAATTACAACAAGATCTAGACAAGATGCAGATGGGATGGATGGATATGGTGGTGATGCAGCGGTTGATGATGAAGATCGATGCCTTAGCCTCCTGGATCTGCATAGGGTGAAGATGGATCCCCAGCGGACGAGTTCCCCCTCCAGATGCCTTTCGAAGGTGAGGTTTCAGCGATTTTTGGTTGTTCTGCATGTCGTCTCTATGATCTAGTTGCATGGGGTGAAACTATTTGAGGAGGCGGTGGCGGCGCCAACTATACTGCGGGAACTATACGGCTAGAAAATTTATTCCCGCCGTATAGTTGGTCGTTAAACCGTCTGTACGCCTTGTTCGCTTCGGATTTTCTTCTGGTATTATTGATATCTCCCAAATAAGCAATTTATGTAGTTTTTACTCCTTTTCTCCCCAGTATAACTGCTCCAAGAATTTTATCCATTGTATCCATCATACGTCCTGATCCTGATGAAAGTAGACATAAAATGTGCGTGCAAGCGCCATAAAATACCAAGATCCTATATCTACAATGCAAAATAATAATATAAAACATGATGCAAATATGCACTCATCAACTTCCCCAAGCTTAGACTCTTGCTCGTCCCGAGCAAGTTTAGCTTAATGGATGTGATCCTCATATTCATCAAGTTGAGTCGATAAAATAAATGAGGCAGTTGCAGCATGTGTTTATCATATATGATACATAAGAATAAGTTCATGAATAGTACCTTACTCGAACCATCTGAATAGTATTAGCAGGCTTCCACACCTTCGTGATCAACAGTTCACAAAAGATGAATCTCAACATAATGTAAAAGTATCCGGTTCAACCGAATGAGTTAGCGAGGTAGTCCCGAGTGTTTTAGGATCGAAGTATTCACTTGGGATTAGAAATCTCAAAAGTGTCTATTTGTCATACTACAATATAGTGGTGTATGCCTATTTGCTCTTTGCACACTCGCTCTTTTTCTTCTTTCTTTTCTCTTTTATGTATATGCTCACACTTTTGTTTAAGTGTTGTGCAAAGGAGCTAGCCATACATTCCACTTTAATGTAGGAATCCAAAGTTTAACAATCTCAATTATCAAATTCCAATTGTATATAAAGCATTTTTATGACTTGAAGATTCTACATCGACTTGTTCTCACTCTGTCTTGATAGCACTTTTATTTTCCTTGGTTCAAGATTTATTTTTCAACTTAACTACATAGATAATTTTTTTCTTCATAAATCAAACCGTAGACTTACAACATATTGACAAAATTATCTTTATATGTTCCATTAATGCTAGTGGTATGGAAGACTCCTATTGCTATCATCAAGTGCAAGTAAAATTATACTCAAGCCATTCATATATCCAATAAGACAAGCACAAACTCAATATTGCTCCATATATAATAATAAACTCGGAATTTCATAAAGGGATTGACTATTCCTCAAGGGAATTCTAATGATGCAAACTTTATTTCTAGTTTGAACTAATGCAAGGCTAAAATAGTAATGTAAAACTTATAAGATAGATTACAAGGTCTTAAAGATCTCCCCGAGCTTGGAATCAAGCCAGGCGGAATCAAATAATACCTTGCGATTATTTGATACCATGATTATTGTAGATCACTGTGGCGCCATGGCATGTAACACCATGGTGCATAGCTTCTTGTTGGTATCCTCCATAGCGGTGATGCGGCTGTAGCACCTGCGCAAATCAGATTGCAGAGTGTCCACTTTATCTGCGAGCTTAGTCACCAATGGGAGAAGATCATCCTTCTTATCTATCTCCTTGAGACGGTGGCGGACTTCGACACGATGAAGTAGTTCCTGCTTCTGATATATCTGCAGTGCTCGCACGCGATCCTTGGTCCTAGGAACAACTTCTTCTTCCTCATCCATAATTGATGGATCGGGGAAGTGGAAACCGTACCTCCATTCTTCTTGAGGATTCACCCTCATACGATCACCAACGGCTGGCTTCAAGAGTGGTGCCTTTGCTCCCTTGCTAGCACCTGCACCAATATTAGGTAATTCCTTACACTTGTGCGGCCTGGGGACTGTGGCGACGAACTTGACCTTCTCCACATGCCCTTTTCCATGCGGCTTGTGATCTTCTCTCTCTTCTTGAGCTCTCTTCATTGCCTCCCAGTTGATCTCTGGGGGATCATAGACATCACGATGGATGTAGACGTCAACCACATCATCATCAGAATCTTTTTGTAGAAGCTTGGCTCGATGTACTCCTTGTACCCCAGGCAAAACCTCTCCACCTCCTCGTCATCGTCCTCCATGGACGGGCTACTAGAGCGGTCCCTGGAAGGAGAAATGAGCCCCAGGGCTTTCCCACAGCCTGGGAAGGGATAGCGCATTGCTATATTGGTTCCTAGAGATTATGATTAGAGAGAGATGAAGGGGATCCGAAACAAAAAACAAAAAATTTCCTACGTTGGAATGCCCTAAACTGCCTAGGGTCTATCTATATAGTAATGCAGTAACGGCCGAGCGTATAGAATACATACCCTTGTAGACCGTACGCGGTTAATGATGGGTTCGTAGCATGGAAAACAAAAAATTTCTATCGCAAGAACGAACAAAACCCAGATCTAATCTAGATAAAAGCCAAGATCTAATCTATTAGACATGTGCAATGAGATAGATCTGTACTAACCCTCGTAGAACCGAAAGCGTTACGAGATTAGATCTCGGGGTTGATGTAGTCGATCACTTACCGATCTCAAGATCGTGTGGAGGATCCTTCTGGCGCCGCGTTCCGGCAGCGCTTCCGTAGTCGGTCACACGTGCGGAGTCGAAGCAGACCTTCCTCTCCTGCTCCAAATGAAAGCGGAGGTAGTAGATATTCTCCATGGAATCCCAGCAGCACGACAGTGTGGTGGTGGTGGTGGAGTAGAGAATTCTGCAGGGCTTCGCCTAAGCCTGAGCAGAGGGAAGGAGGAGGCGAGAGGCGGCGGCCAGGGTTTGGAGTGGAGGGGGTTAGGGGGTGGCGCCCCTCCCTTCTATTTAAAGGAGGGAGGCGCCATGGGAGGGGGAGTCCTAGTAGGACTCCCCTTCCTCCTTGGCCGACGGGTTGGGAGGGGGGAGGAATCCTCCTCCCCCACGAATCCGTGTCTTGCCCCACAAAGACTCCTTGATCCTTTCTTGGTTTTCAAGCAAACTCCAAGAAATCTTCTAGAACCTTCTAGAACATTCCGAAACCTTCTAGAATCTCCATACAAACACTCCGGAACATTTCCTAACTTAGAAAATGATCCCCAATATATTAATCTTATTCTCCAGACAATTCCGGATCTCCTCGTGATGTCCCGGATCCAATCCGAGACTCCGAACAACATTCGGTCTCCAACGCATATTCCATATCTACTTAAAACAACTTCGAACCTTAAGTGTGTCACCCTACGGTTCGTGAATATGCAGACATGATGGAGACACCTCTCCGATCAATAACCATCAGCGGATCCGAGATCCATAATGGCTCCCACATACTCAACGATGACTTCGTGATCGATAGAACCATTAACATACGAAACCAATTCCCTTTGTCACGCGATATTCTACTTATCCGAGGTTTGATCATCGGTATCTCCATACCTAGTTCTTCCTCGTTACTGATAAGTACTCTTTACTCATTCCATGTTATGTCATCCCTTGTGACCTAGTCACATGCTTGCATGCTAACTAGATGACATTCCACTGAGAGGGCCCAGAGCATATCTATCCGTCATATGGATGGACAAATCCCAATCTTGGTCCATGCGCTTCAACACATACTTTCAGAATACCCAATGACACCTTTATAACCACCTAGTTACGAAGCGGTGTTTGATGTCATCAAAGTACCCATCCGGTGATGGTGATTAACATAACCTCATGGTCGAAGGATTAGGTTACTATGCATTTGAAAGCTTACAACAATACGAACTTAATGACTTGATCTTATGCTATGCTTACTATGGGTGTGTGTCCATCACATCATTCTCCTAATGATATGATCTTGTTATTAACGACATCCAATGCCCATGATCAGGAAACCATGATCATCCATTAATCAACAAGCTAGTTTAACAAGAGGCTTACTAGGGACTCTTTTATGTTTACAAAACACACAAGTATTAATGTTTCTGGTTAATACAATTATAGCATGGGATGTAAACATTTATCATAAACATAAAGATATAATAATAACCGCTTTATTATTGCCTCTTGGGCATATCTCCAACAGTTAACGTTCCAAGGGGAACGCGGTTGACGTAGTCGTACTCATAGCCGACCTCAAGGTCGCGAAGCTCCTCGCATGTCACCCCTTGCTCCTTCTTCATCGTGCAGCAGCTCCAGCTCACGACATTTAAGCGCCCCAAGTGTTGCGTGCGGGCTCCCCGGATTGTTCATCCGAGAAATCCCTGTTATGCATACATCCACGTTCCCATGATCAGGGAGCCGTGGAACATAACCGACAGGTACCATTACAACATCCAAAACATAACGAATTTACGAGACTTACATAGATGCCATTATGGCTTCATCATCATTAGCAGCGGAACATCGCCACGAGCAGAGCCCAATCGTGCCTCAACCTACATGCAGTTGACTGGGAAGACGGCCTAGCTCGCTGGACGTCACCTTATACTCCTGAAAGTCTGGCCAAGTAAATAGCCAGGGACACAGCCGTGAGTACTTTGAATGTACTCGCAAAACCACCAAGATAAGTGAACAAGGGAAATGCAATTTTGGCTGTGGCGAGATAGCTCTATCTGGGGTTGCTTTTGAAAAAGCCTAAACTAACTTTTGAAGTTATGGCATCTCCATATCTTTGTTGAAAACGAGTTTTGAAAACCATGCTTCTGTTTTATAAATCCCGACATCTCCATGTCTTTGTTGAAAAGAGTTTTGAAAATAGTTTTCATAGTAAAAACCCTTTTTAAAACATCTTCGACCCCTTCGGGTCAAAACAAAGCCTTTGAACTCGGGTTCCCCCGGAACCTTCGTCCTCAAAGTACTTGTTTCCCAAACAAGCACAGTTTGGGTACTCCTAGCCAACACCTTTACAACCGTCCTTGACCGTGGACACGGCTATTCAAATAGGTTATACTCTGCAGAGTTTGCACACTTTACCCACAAGAATCAATACATCCGCCGGGATTCAACCACGGCCCACTACCATTGTAGATGGGGGTCCGGATAATCAAACCTAACTTTTCGCTTGTCTACACTAGCAAAGGCATGCTTTTCCTCTTGGGTTTGTTCTCCCCGGCAACGAGTATGTGGCTCCCAGCCATAGTCCTTCCTTCCGTACACGTGCATACCCAAGCCGCGACTTGGCGTATACCTTAAATCTAGAGACTCCACTTCCTTCCATACTACCTAAGTCATACCGTCCGCGGGAGACCCAATTGTTGCACCGGCCTCCTGCCAGGTCAGGCTCACTCTTGCCGAAGCAAGCGACAGGCTTCAGATCCATGATCTGGGACACCTGCCCGGTCTTCCAGGGATTTCTCCCTATAAGCATGGTAGAAGTGCCTCGGCTAATGCGGACAAACTACGTGTTAAGCCCTAGCAACCTGGGGTAATGTGGTTGCGCGGATAAAAATTGTTCCAGTAAAGGTGTAGAACATCCCATCACTTTTCCACTTCTTATCATCACCATTTCTTTTGTTAAAACTTACACTGAGAATGATGCCTCTTCCCAGGGTTTTACAAATCCGTTTTTGAAATATTTGTGGTGGGGAAACTCCCAAAACAGTTTATTTTCTCAAAACCGGGGTTTTCCAATGGGGTGAGATGCTAATCATCATACTCCCGATCTAAAGGGATAAAATGGTAGGTACATCAGGGTGGTGCCTCGAAGGACACGAAATCATTACTTGGAGGAGCCAAGTTACTACGGCAGTAGTTGTAAAATAAGACATGCAGGTAAATAATGCAATTTATAAAGAGGATACAAAAGCAGGTAAAAGAGAGTAGGACATATATCAGAGTTCGGGAAATGGTGGCTTGCCTGTGATCAGCAATAAGTCCTTGGACTTCTTCAGATGGCCAAGAATACCCAATACAATAATAATAATAAATCCCATCCTTCTGGTCGTCAGACACTCACACTATCGTCGTCATCGGGTACACATGCAAGCAGACAATACCACAATCAACACAAGGCATACAAGCATCAAACCATACAACAAACAAACAGAAGAAATACTACTGGACTTGCGAGGTTTTGGAGGAAGTTGGGTACTGTTGGGGGAATTTACTAAATTGCCACTAGAGTGGTTTTCTTTTGGAAGATAGTTGTCAAAGCTAGAGACAAGGAGCTTGGATTAGGGATCTGGGGTCAGTAGGTTACCAATGTGCAAAGCTGATATCCTCAGATAGGTCTGGTCAAGACAAAACCAACACAAGTGGTTTCATCTGAAAATCACTTTTCTAGGATTAGTTATGCTTTTAATAGTGGATTAAACTCTAGTTTGAGGTAATAATTCACCAGAAAAGTTTTGGAGCTCCAGAAATTATTTCCTTGGATGGTTTGATAGTACTTGATGTACTGAACCACCCGGAGTTGGAATTAATTCAAAAAAATTATCATAATGCCCTCAGTAAGTTCCCAAAGGTAGTTCCATAAGGTTCTTCTCCTTTTTACCAGATTAAAACTATAGGAGATATTGAGTTGGTTCCAAGGGACTATGATGGGCATGTCCAATACCTTTCTGTAGGAATTTGATTCACCCAATTTGGAGTTGTCAAACTCCTGGAGTGATTTAATTAGTGAAAATACCCATTAAAGAAGTATTTAAATCACTAAATTTCAACCAGAGCTCAATAAATTATGATCTGCTGGGGTTTGGTAGATAGTGGTACTGGAGTGTACTGGGTGGTGGAATCAGGTCAAAATCTCATTTGGTTAGACCTGGGAAAATTATCTAAGACAGACTATTGCTAGTTTTGTTATTTTTGTTAAAGGCGGAATACAGTTCACCTTGGTATGAGACCTATGCTAGAAAAGAGGTAATTCAAATACCTTCTAGTGGGTCTTGGTTTCAACCCAAATGGATAAGGCTAGCTCTTAGAGGAATTAATTTGGTGTACCAGATACATTTTAGCAGATTAATTACCAGTAATTAAAGAAAATTATTTTGGCCATGGGGTTGCCTCTACATGTTTGAGAAAACATCAGAGAATCACCAGAAAATTATATCTAGGCATTTGGATTAGGTTTGCCATTTTATTTAGATTTAAACCTAGCAGGAGCTTCTCTGGAATAATAGGTTAGCTAAAAAGAAAAAGAAAAGGAAGTGCATTAGCAGAGGGGAGTATTGGGCATGAGGGAATAACGGCCATGGTGCTGGGCCGGGCGCATGGGAGCTGGAGCGAACTCACAGGCGGGGCCCTCAGGTGGCCGAGAGGGGAGGCCGAAGCGGTATCGAGCGACTGGCTTGATCAAGTCGTGATAGACGGTAACGCCGTTGCCCACCCGGAAGCCTGGCGACGATTTAGACAAACCCTAACAGAGGGTGGCGCGGAGCGGGGAACTCACCTGAGGGCTCGAGGAGGGTCGGGGATGCTGCAAGGCGAAGCATCGTCGGTGCTGAGCAGATCGTGGCTGCACGGCAAGTGAGGACCACTGAAGAAGGAGGACACGAGGAGGATCTTGTCGGTGCACGACGGCGACGGTGGAGGAGAGGGTCCTGGGCAAAAAGGAGAGTACCATTAGACATAGGAGGTGAAGGGGATCTCGTGGGCGGACATGCACAGAGAAAGGGGGAGGGAGGAGAGAGCCTTGCTCGATTCTTGGGAGGAGCCGAAGCTTCTCTCTCTTCTTCTTTCTCGGGCAGCACAGAGCAGAGGAGAGGGTGTGGTGCTCGAGGAAGGTATGTGGGGTGGAGAGGGAGCAAATGAGGACAGGGGAGAGCTAGGGAAGTGCTGCTGGCCTTTATACCAAGGAGGGGTGCTAGGTGAGGTGAAATACCAAATTGGACATGGTGGGGAGGGAGTGCTGGCTAGGGATTGGTCCAGAGAGAGGTGGAGAGGGGCAGGACTGGTATTTGGGTCGTGCTGACCAGAGGGAGAGGTGGTGGCCTCAGTGGTAATTAATGGGGAACAAATCTTGTAAGAATTGGGGATATTTCTCCTTCTTTCTACTGTGGTAAGGGCAATTGGGGATTTGTTGGGGTGGAGCTATAGTACTAGTCGACCAGGGGTGTGTCTTGATGTTGAGGATAAGCATTGATCAGGAATTGATAGAAAATGGAAGTGCTTAGAGTGGGGATTTGCTTAATTGATCAAAATTGATCCAAGTAGAGGTTTATGAAGGAAGTCCAAAATCTTGCATTGGACCAGAGGAGAAAATGGTACTGGTAGATAGGTGAGGTCAAGGTGGACTTCTAGGATTTAATTGGGATTTTTATGTGGAGTTTAAGTCCACTTAAATCCAATTACTCAAAAAGGACAGAAATGATTTTTAGAAGATCATTTGATAAACTTCCATTGGACAAGGATGGATTTTGGTTTGAGAGGGTTCCAAATGTGAATACACACTTAGGGGAATTTTCCCAAGATTTATTGGGTACTAAAAGTATTTAAAACAATTATTATTCCAACTCAGCCATTTAAGAAAATGGGCAAAAAGAAATAATAAAGTTTCTCAAAAATATTTATTTTTGAGATGTAAAGATAGGGTATGATTAGTGGGACTAACATGAGTCCAAAATTGGGGAAGTGTTTTGGTAAAAACCAAACTTTCCTTTAGGAAGGGAGTTTTGGGGATTTTGACTATTTAAGAAATTAAATAGCTTTGGGGCCTCAATAATTATGGATAATTATTGATAAATCTTGTAGATCAAGTTAGGTGAGGTGGACAAGGTGTAGCAAGCATTTTCAACCTTGTGGAAAGGAAATCCAACTTGAAAGGGATGGAAAACAAGGAGTTGATGATCTAGGGTGGTGTTATTTTTATACCACCAAAACTTGCTTGCATCTTAGAGCTCAAAGTTCACCTTGGTGCAAGGGATATATGGATAGGTATGCCAGGTCCTATAGATGATCAGGGCAGAAAGAGTTTGAATTATCTGCATTTGAGGTGATCTATAAATGATGGCAAACTTTGTTGAAATTAAGGCTGCCATGCAGAAAGTGTCATGAAGCCTTCTAAACCATGTGGGTTTAATAAGCTCAGAGATCCACTTGGGGCAAGTGAAGTAGGTTCTAATAGACCTCAAAGGGTATAACACTACCATTCAGAGAGTTGGTCCAAAGAAGTTTGCATGAGGGTGTGAGCTGCTAGCAAAGTAGGCATGATGACTAGTTTTGTAGGAAATGTTATTTTCTTGTCTGCAAAACCATCATGGACCAGTGGGTTGGAGGAGAATTTAACCAGGGGAAAATGTGGGCCTTGGTAGTCCTTAGGATGGTTAACAAGATGGTTCAAGTGCATTTCCAAAAATGCACAAGGTTTGAGAAAAGGAGGCATTCAAAAAGGTGATGCTGAAACTGTTTCCAGACTTAGCCAAATTTGGTAGTTTTGAGGATTTTGACTAGAGTAGGAGAGGGAAAGTTCTTGGAGGAGTTGCAAGGTATCAGAGCTTTAACAAGTGTGTGATATGGAAGTGTATAGTGAGTATAAGAGATCCATTTTTGATATTGGTTTTAAGGACTTGGGAGCATCTGGGATGGAAGTCCTCAGAATGGATCTGGTTAAGGGTTTTAGATGATCACCTAGTGTCTAGGGATCATATCTAGGTTTGCAAACTTGCTTAGGGATTGATGATTGGGAAACTCTTGATCCTAGTTATGATCTCCTAGGGTGGCTCATACTACTTCCTAAGCAAACAAGTCAAACAGCAGATCAAAACAATTCATCAGACATCAGATCAAGGCAACTCATCCTATAACTATTCCAACTACTACTAGGGTTACCATCAAGCACAGCTTGAGGTAAGGTTGGGAATTTTGAAGAGGTTGAGTTTTGAATAAGATGATGGTTCTTGGTATCTTTACCAAGAGTAGAATTCAAATGCTTTGAGAAGAGGTTTTGGTAAAGCTAGAGATAAGATTAGTTGAGTGCTCAGTCTTGAAAACATAAGGAGATTATATTATATATATATCCATAGTTTTGCTAATTAGAAACTACCAAAAATAGTTTTGGTTACATAGGCATCTTGGCTCCTGTTTTGAAATGCCAGAACATTTGAGAATATGTAAAGCAAGCCAAGATAGTTTTGGTAAATAGCTTTTGCCAACTGAGGTTGAGGTAGGGAGTGTCCTAAGGTACACTTCATAAGCACAAGTGCAAACAAACAACAAGCAAGAACTGCACTAAAGCACAAGAAAAAGTTTTTGTTCCCCCTGATTTTTGCATTCTGGATAACTACTCAGGGTTGCTGAAATTGGGATGTTACAGACCTTTCCCCCTTAAAAGAATCTCGTCCCGAGATTCCGGAGAGTACGGTTAGGGGGGTTTGTCTTAGAGTTAGTACCATGTGTTTCTTGCGGGCTAACTTGTCGACCTTGTCTTCTAACAGATACATCTTGACGGCAAGGTTGCACTTCAATCTTTTTGAAACTCGGAGGGTCGAGTTGGCTTCAACCATGGTTGCGGGGAGGAATCTTACTTCTGTAAGGGTCTATGTCGCTTCACTTAAGTGGGTTGTTGAATCCAAGTCTGTGACCAATCGGTGCTCTGAGGTCTGCGTCTTCGGGTCTCACGATCGGGCAGAGAGGTTATCTATCTTGCGAGAAAGATGCAGTCTTTCCCCCTTAGGATTGGACTTGGGTAGAGGGGATAGTCACAAGTAGGGTACTTTACTTAAGAAGGTGGCAAAAGGTAGATTTTACAGTAGCATAGGACAACATAGAGAGGGGGCATCATAGCTGTCTCTCTAGGGAGGACATGGGCTAGTGTACTACAGGTTGCACTCATCGGCTTTCAGGGAGTCCTAGAGTGGGTGAAAGGGCTTCTCTCTATCTTTACTTCCAAGGGGCGCTGTCATCTAGGAAGGCGAGGGACATCTTCAGTCTTGAGCTGCATGGCAGCGAGCGGTAGGGTGACCATCTTTTCTGCGGAAGGGGACCTTGGATGCCTTCGAGCTTCTCTGACGAGGAAGTCTTGGCGGATTTTCTCTCGGGGCATTCTCTCTTGAAGTGACCGGGTAGTCCGCACGTGAAGCAGGGGCTCTTCTTTCGTCGTGGTTGAGTTGACGACTTTTCTAGGCAGACATCGGAAGGTTGACGGGCCTTGCCAATGCGGGGATAAATTGGGCATTTCATAGGGACATGGTCTTGGCCTTCGCAGAGGAAACAAGTGATAAGTCGAGTTGGGCAAACTTTGGACGAATGAGGTTCTCCGCAGTTGGGGCAGTGGCCGGAACATCAGCTGGCTTGGTGTCCTTCATCTCCGCAGCGACTGCATGCTTTCTTCGAGATTTCGGGCTTCATGGCCATCCTAGGGGAGGTCTTGGTGGTGTAGACGATTTGGGTTGGGTCTGATGCAATGACTTGGGTAAAACACGCAAGAAGGGATAATTCAAGCAAACAAACATAGCAATCAAGGAAGTCATTACAAACCAACTAGTCTACACCCGAAGGTGCTAATAGTGCTTAGGCATTACAAAACGCGTTCAGGGACGATACATGACTCTACCCTATTGCTAGCGGGCGAGTGTCGCAAGGCGGGTGATTACTCGGAGGGTGCATCTGTGGTGTCGGGGCTAGCTTCTGGCAGGTCAGAGGAGGGTTCCTGCGCCTTCTTGAGGGGCTTGAACCTACGGAGGTACTGACTGGCGGTGGTGCACTTCCGGCTTTTCTTGGGGCGGCTTCCCTCGAGGTTCCTTCAGTTACAGTTGCTTGTGCTTGATTCCTTTGCAGAGTTTCCAGAGCTTCTTTACGGTTGAGAAGGGCTTGCAGGCGGCGGAGCTCCATCTGGGAGTGGCGGTATTCGTCAATAACTGATGTTAACGCCTCATTGCTAGAGTAGCTGTAACGGGTCTGAAATGAGAGAGCAGGGTACGCCAGGCTAGGGTCTTGAGTTCCTCCGGTGCAGTCGACATTTCCCTTCATGGGGAGGTAGAAGGTTGTGGGCTGTCTCATCTCTGGGAGGGAACTACGGATGCGCATCAAGGCTTCTCTGGCTACCAAGTCAATAGCAAGCACGGGACTAGGCATCCGAGGTCCTGTGGAGTAGATAGGGCTTACATTGTTTCCTGGCTTGGCTAGTATGACAATCTGTCCCACATAGTCTCCTGATTCCAGTCCCTTGTGGAGGGTGTAGGTAGGTTTCTGCTGGTAACCGCACAGTTGCATCGAGTCCCATAGGATTTGGGGAAATCCAATCTTCAGCCACTCTTCATCAATAGGCTCCATCTACAAAGGGGTTTAGGTTCAGGTTGGGGTTAGTGACAGGTGTGCATGATTTTGAGATTATAAAAATCATATTAATCCAAGTAGGTTTTCAAAATAGAGGGGGAGAAGACGTAAGCACTTTTGCAAATAGTCATCTTTTCTCCCTTGTCTTTTAGAAAATAGGTTTGTCGTTTCCTGGTATCTTTACCAAGAGGTAAGGTTGGGAATTTTGAAGAGGTTGAGATTTGAATAAGATGATGGTTCTTGGTATCTTTACCAAGAGTAGAATTCAAATGCGTTGAGAAGAGGTTTTGGTAAAGCTAGAGATAAGATTAGTTGAGTACTCAGTCTTGAAAACATAAGGAGATTGTATTATATATTTCTCCATAGTTTTGCTAATTAGAAACTACCAAAAATAGTTTTGGTTACATAGGCATCTTGGCTCCTGTTTTGAAATGCCAGAACATTTGAGAATATGTAAAGCAAGCCAAGATAGTTTTGGTAAATAGCTTTTGCCAACTGAGGATGAGGTAGGGAGTGTCCTAAGGTACACTTCATAAGCACAAGTGCAAACAAACAACAAGCAAGGACTGCACTAAAGCACAAGAAAAAGTTTTTGTTCCCCCTGATTTTTGCATTCTGGACAACTACTCAGGGTTGCTGAAATTGGGATGTTACATTGCGCCTCGTGTCTTCGTACACATCCGATGTACGATGAGACCTCCGGCTCCCCGATCCCACCGGGAGTGCAGAAGTTGATATCTGGCTAGGAATCCCTGCAGCGCAATGGTGTGCTGAAGGTGTGCCTTGTTCGCACAGCTCAAACTTGAGGCCATGGTTGATGACTGGATTCCTGTACCAACAACAGGTTTATTGCAGTACCTATAGCAGCAAATATTTAAGACTTTGTTCCGATGGGAGATCTACGAACGGAAACAACACGACCCCGTAGCCACGTTGTCAATGCGGCCACGTTTCGCACCCAAACCGTGGTTTGGAAATAGCCTATTCTATAAGTTACTAGAACAACGATAATTGAGAGAGGTTTAAAATATCTAATAACAAAGAACTTTTAACAAGAACAAAATAAACTAAGACGCAAAGTAAACAGGAATATGAACTGAATTAAACATATTGCAATTGTAGGATTGAATGGAATGAGAGAGGGCTTCTAGGCTTCGGTCTCATAGTACTAGATGGGAAAATATATGTGTGATCTATAAGAGATTTCTCAGACAAATAAACATTCCCCAATTGATTACCAGGTTGTCACACTGTATGCACTATGCATGGTTCTCGCGCGTCACCGCAAGGCAAAAGGCACTTTCGGACCAAAGGATCACATAAACTGATCTTAGATCACAATAAATTCTAACTTAGCACACTATATCATACCTCAACCTAGAATTGAATCAATCACTCACACATGGATGAATGACAAAACATATAGATATATAATGATGTCACAACCGTGTTCAATCTTACAATTACTAAACACACGAGAGAGAGAGAGGGAGATGGAGATGATGATGGAGATGGAGATGGAGATGGAGATCGATGCGTGGTGGTGTTGATGTCTTCCTTATCCTCCTCTTCTTCTTGCTTGGATGCCTTGATGGTGATGGTGTTGAGGGAGATCTAGATCTCGGAGGTGTGGTTGAGGCAGAGCTCCGCCGCAATGGAAATCAGATGGGTGGTGGCGGCAGAGCTCCGCCCCTGAAGGGCTATGGCTTGGTGGATCCCTCTTGGGTCCTCCCTCCTTTATATAGGCCTTGGGGTGCCCTAGGGTTCCCCCAATACCGTCATATGACTTAGGGAAGGTTCTGGAGCTTTTCTGGGGAGAAATCCCATCGTTTGTGACTTTTTGGCAACTATACGGGCGGAGCTATACGACCAGAAAATAGCTCTGGCCATATAGTTGCTCGTCAAACCGTGTGTCCCCTTTAGTATTTTGGCCGCCATTTCTTCATACGAACTCCGTTTTGAGTGTTCTTGGGCTCGTTGAGTTCGTATCATAAAGTACTACAACCCCACTATCTTGAATACTTATTTTGAGAAGTTGGAAAAAATCACTTTTTCAACCTCTCAAATAGCTAAGTCTGGTCCCTACAGCTCCTCCATACTATGCTCTCTTTGTTCCTTTTGCCTTTGTTTTATCCATAATCATCATCAACACCTACACACATGTCATAGACAAGGGAAAGTGATAAAATTCTATCTAAACTACTAAATGTGCAAAGCTCATATGAAAGTAAATGAGAAATAGAAGTCATGCATATAAGACATAGCTATAGCTGAAAGAAACATGATATGAGAGATAAATGGCTAAAAGAGGTGGTATTTCACATCCATCAACTTCCCCAAGCTAGACCTTGCTCGTCCTCGAGAAGGAAGGGTCGTTAATAAATTAATGGTTGTAAAATAGCTTATCATTGGAAATCAATGCCTTGAATCCTTATTTCTTCTACAAGCTTGAAGAGAGAAAACATGTATTCATACAAGGCAACACAAGCTCAGTTATAAAGACCACTAAAGATTTATCAAAACTTATATGCTCCATGTCAACAATGAATCTACTTGCAGACAAACTTGTGATCCTCTTATTGCACCTTTTGTATAACTTTTCATATCATTATTTTTTATGAGGCAAAACTGAAGGAGTTATGCCCTAGAGGCAAATAATAAAGTGTATTATTTGATATATCTCCTATATGTTCATAATATGTTTCATACCATGCTATAACTATGTTAATACGAAACTTTAATACATGTGTGGTATGTAAACAAACCGTGTCTCTAGTTATCTCTAGCGAACTAGTTCATTGGTTATGAGGATGGTCTGAGTTTCAAGATCATGGGCATTTATCCCAATGCGAGGGCGTCGCCTATATATGTTTTAGTGGTAGAGAAAAAAGAACTCGGGTTTCATAGATGCTCTATCATATCACACGATTAGAATTATTAAATTCCGTTTCCACCAACATATTAAGATAAATAAAATATTGGTTGTTCAATGAATATCGTTGTTGATGTATTTTTAATCACCATAAAACAAAGTACTTTGCGGTACATCTTTGTATGCTGGCACACATATATCGAGTATGATATATCACATAAAACTATATGTTTTATTTACATACAATTACGATAATATGTTGGCTGTAATTTATTTTGTTACAATCATAATGATCATTGTGATCTATGTAGGTACATACCTGATTGATCTATCTGAATTTTTCTAGTAATAAAAATGATTGCACTCATTGGATCTTGAAAAATAGACATATGCCTCCTAAAATAGAAGAGAATTATCCACCTATGCCACCATAAGTGAAACATGCCGCCTCTTCCTATCCCGTATGACCATATCAATCGCTTATCTCCTCTCCCTTGAAACAAATTTGACTTCTTCTTTTCAGTACTTGTTTGTAAGCTTACCAGAACATGAGTAGCAAATTTGACTTTTGGTCTTGGAAAATTATAATATGTGCTACAACAAAAAAATGAATACGTAATATCCGATAAAGAGACATAAATTATACTCCTTGTAAACAAACACCAGTTATATTGTTCATAGTTCAATTTAAAGTTTACGTGATGCTATTCAGAAATAAAGATTCCGTGCTAATTAGTGTAAAATCACATACACAATCTACCATCTTAGGTCATATGGCCGACCTTTTGATTTTCGCTTTTGCATATTGTGGCACATATATACACTGTGGTTCTTTTAATTGATATATTGGACGGTTATGGCAGGTAGTTTGTTCTACGACCAATATGATATAATAGTAACAACGCAATTACTTAGTACTTCCTCTATCCAAAATATAAGGGGCCTAAGGATTAGTCAAAAGTTAAATCTTACAAACTTTGACCAAATATTTAGGAAAAAATATCAACATCTACAAAATTGAATGAAAACATTAAGAAAATATACTTTATAAAAATCTAATGATATTGATTCAGTATTATAAATATTCATATTTTTTTATAGATTCTTGGTCAAACTTAGAAAGCGTTGCCTTTTTACTAATCCTGCTGCGCCTTATATTTTGGGACGGAGGAAGTACAAAGGACCAATTGGTCAGATCGTGATCCAAGCTTTAATTCTACGCCCTTATATATCATTGCATAAATAAACTATTATCACACATACAAATCGTTGGTTCGGTTAACTTAGTTTTAGTTCAGCCTATTCTTTTGCGTAGTTTCAGTTCAGCGTATTAACCTAATGCATTATACATAATATTAACTATATCTATTGATTATACCTAATATTATTTAGGTATTTGCACAGTACGACTAATTTTCCAGATCGCCACGATATCTGTCCATATAGTGATCTAATATCATATACACATGACCAGTGCGAACGATAGATATACATACTTCAAAATGTAGTGAACTGGATTAATCCCAATACTCATATTGCATCACACACAACCGACCAGCGCTAGATCGGGATTATTAGTGTTTTTTATAATTTCTAATCCCAAAAATATAATAATTAACGACATCTTCATAAGGATGCCATATAATTTAGCTGATACAAGACGACTAAAATTGAAAGTGAGGCATAATAGACGACTAAGTCAAAAGCATCTATTATATTACAGCCTATATTTTGTTCTGATTAAATAATAAAAATAAATTCTATATTAAAGGAAAAAACATTTACCTAAAAAATCACGCAAATTGTTTAACAACAAAAGTCAAATCCTTAACTGAAGCATTTGAAGCGTCGCTGTGAGAAATAGGGGTATCATGATCTTTTTTCTCTGGCACCTCCATCATCTAGATCCAAATTCTAACACAAAATTTGTGAATTTGTTAGAAAATGATTTGGCAGATAAAGTAGGTAATAGAAAACATATATGGTTCAAAAGTTGCTCCTGTAGCTGATCTGATAGATGTACGTATGATTGTAAAAATCTTGGTACAGTTTAGTGTGCACCTAGCTAGCTGGCATTGAATTAAAAAATAGTGCAAGCTTGCCTATGCACGCAACCTGCCTTTTAGTGGCAAGAGATTTAGAGGATCCTTTCCCTACCTTTCGTTCGCTCGGCCACCGTTTTATTTTCTCAAATTCTTACGCCGCCGTTCTTTGTCCTATCGCACTGTCGCAGCCGCCGACCAGGCCTTGCTCCCGTCTCGGACCTACAGCCCAGAGTACATGCTACAGGTGACCGCTTCCCGGCCGTGTGCGTTGCTAGCCGTGCTCCACGTCGCCGCCAGCTCGTGGGGAGCCGTGCCGGACCTGGTCTTCCCGACGGTCCGCAAGCAGCAGGCCACCTACACCATACGTGCAAAACCTGTGAGACCCGAGAGAATGGACCGAGTAAGAAGAGATCAATCATAAATGAGGAGATTGATGTCCAAATGGAAATCAATCTAGTGTTTTACTCGTTGTACCTTGTATGGGTATATATGTTGCCGCCGCCGCCAGATTATCCGAATAAGTACAGGACACAAGATCCGGCTGTATGGACCTAGTTTGAGGTCCATGCAAAACTCACGGTACATGCACGACGGGCAGCTTATTACCGCACTAAACCTGGAGATCGGCGGCATCAGTATCAGCTAGGTTTTGATACCGGCGGTGGTACGAAGAGGACCAATAACTTGTTTTCCCTTTTCTTTTCACGGGACGACCAAACGAAAGGGTATTTTCACATAATAGCAGAGGTGGGTAATTTAGTAACTCAATTAGCAAGATCGAATGGTTGTGGTTTACTAACATAAAAATAGACGTTCGGATGTTCTTGATTATTGTGGGATTTTCTAGCCTATTTCTCTAATTTCTGGTTAACCCGTAATGTACTTTTAATATATAATAGATTGACAATGAGGTCATGTCATTAGTTGAATGACATGATAGACAAACATCTGATAGTTATACCTTAATGAGATCTAGTTACAAAGTTCACCATTGATGATAAAACATAGAGAACCTCGCAACCTGATCCTTTGACTGTGAGGTAATGCAAATCACCGTTCTGGAGAAATCTTAGATGGTTATCAAGTATCATCTCGTAAAAGGGTGATAAAAAAGGTGCCACTCAGGTTTTCCAAAGGAACGCGTAGAGGAGTACATATCAAGACCAGGATTTGTCTAATCCATGTAACAGATAGATACATGTGGCCATCTCAGTGACATTGCATTTATAAAGCTTGCAAGCATGAGACTTGGTCACGGAATGCAACGACATGAGACCGAGTAAACAAGTTCATCGGTAACGAGACCGAACTAAGGTATGGGGATACCGAAGATCAAGTCTCAGATGAATTAGGTACCAAATGACAAAGGGAATGGGAAATGACTATCTCACGGTTCGAGCGATTATATTCGTGA
Organism: Avena insularis; assembly: GCA_023614405.1. NCBI lineage: Eukaryota > Viridiplantae > Streptophyta > Magnoliopsida > Poales > Poaceae > Avena > Avena insularis. Next base: position 208,968,763 of record CM042694.1, read on the forward strand.
AACACACGGGGGTCACATGGCCATCCATGACCCTCTGTTGATCATTGATGTGAGAGTAGTCTCAATCATGTCCGGAGTGTTTCTGAACTGAAGGATGTCACGCTTAAGGGTGGGGATGCTTAGGATAGATGAGGTATCATAGGAGAAATAGAGAGAAACCGGAATAGTTCCGGGTAACATCCGATGTAGATCGGAAGAGGCCTGGAAGGTGTTCCGGAGTAAAGGAATAAGATAATATGTGTATTTGAATGTTAATTGGAGAATTAATATTAAATATATATTTTATTTTATTATTAAAGGTAGCCCAATGCTAATGGGCCTCACCCGAAGAGGAGGCCCAAGAGGCAAGGCGCCTAGGGAGAAGGGGGCCACCCGGCCTCGGCTCAGTCGGCCGACCCAGTGGGGCCCACCTAGGGCTGGCGGCTGCCCAGGTGGCCGGCGGGTGTGGGGATTAGTCCCACACCGCCTGGCCCCTAGGTGGTGTGCCCCCTTCCTACTATATATAAGGGTCTCCCCTCCCCCTTTGGAACCATCCCATTCCCTCTCATTCTCTCTCTCTCTCTCTCATCCATTGAGGACTTCTCTAGAATATTGGAGAGAACCTCGTGGATCGTGAGTTCTCCACCTTCACACTACCATCGTGTGATCAGCGATCCGACATCTACTTCTTCTGCTGCTCGGCTGGATCGGAGTCCGTTTGATGTCACCTACACCGGACATGTGACGAACTTCGGAGGCACCACCCTTGAGGTGTTGCTCGTCTTCATCAATATACGCCTTCCTGCGTAAGGCATGCCTCGGTCTTCAAAGGTATGAATACCGTCTTTATCTTCCGTTGCTTATGTCTACATAGTAAAGATCCTGGTATTAGCGTTCGTGTAGATAGAATTTTTTTTGTTTTCTGCTATGGAACCCTTTAGTGGTATCCGAGCGGGTCTATGGGTAGACATGTCGTATGGATAGAACACATAGAAATATGTGGGCATTGATTCTCTAGTTTCTACCCTCTTTTATGTTCTTGTTCATATCGTGGCACTGTTTGATGAAGCGGCCCCCCAACCGACCTCATGTGGTGATTCACGAGACTGGTCCACGAATCAAAGTGGCTTAGGGGGGTGGCTCTCTCTATAGTAGTTGATATGGCATCAACATTGGATGGCCCTGAAAAGGGAAGAAGAACGGCAATCGTTGAATCCATGTTGTGGCTCCATGTTCGTAGGTGGGAAGGGGTTCTACCGAGAAAGCCCCGAAGCTGCGTAAAACTTGCAATAGATAATATAGAGGCGTCTATTTTTATTGTTGCATAGGGGCATGTGTTAAGACATGGCAATGACGAGTTTGTGAAACTTTCATCGAAGCTATTTATGATGATCAGGACGTTATAACCACGTCATAACACTTTACTTTATGAAGTATTACTTATTGTGCTAGTATAACTTATTCGATGGTAGCATAATAAGATAATCCCTCACAGTATTCCAGTTATCGTATTCCCCTTGTGTGTGCACCACCAAGAAAGTTCTTTGGTATGTGATGTCTACGCACGCTTCTATTCTTGTAGACAGTGTTGGGCCTCCAAGTGCAGAGGTTTGTAGAACAACAGCAAGTTTCCCTTAAGTGGATCACCCAAGGTTTATCGAACTCAGGGAAGAAGTGGTCAAAGGTATCCCTCTCAAGCAACCCTGTAATCAAAAGGCCTTTCTTCCACCATTATATTGAGTCTCCACCTTCTATCTTTATGCACTACTTTGAGAGCATAGTGGCCATTCTTAGTTCTATGTGCATTGTCCCAAGACTAGTTGATTGATGCATAACTTGTTATTGCTTGTTTGAAACTATTGTATCTAGTCACTCTTATGAACTTTGAAGGTGTCCTATGCATTTATATTTGCTACTCTATTGAGGGACAAGCTGAATACTATTATGCTATGTTTTCTTTATGTGAAACAAACAAACGTCTTGCAAAGCATTGTTATTCATGAATCTTTTGTTTGTGCCTTTTCATGTTGCATCATAGTTTCTTTGCTTATTGCTAGAACTTTGTCTTTCATGTTATGATTGAAGTACTATGATCCCAGTCTTGAATGTTTTGCAAATACTTTGATCAAGTCTTTGATGGTGCATGTCACCTCAAAAATTCTTTCTTTTTATCACTTACCTACTCGAGGACGAGCAGGAGTTAAGCTTGGGGATGTTGATACATTGCAAATGTATCTATAATTTTTGATGTTCCATGCTTGGTTTTATCCACTTTCTTGTGTTTTGTTCCAACTTTGGAGTACTTTTCATATGATTTCTTAGACTAACCTATTAACAAGAGCCACAGTGCCAGCTGCCTGTTTTCTGCTGTTTTTGGTTCCAGGAAAGTCAGAAAATGAATATTCTCGGAATTGGACGGGACAAAAGCCAAAGTGCCTATTTTTCCGAACGGGATCAAGTGCCAGAATACGAGACGGAGAAGGTCCAGGAGCCACCACCACCTGGCCAAGGCCAGGCCAGCCCTGCCCAGGCGGCCAGCGCCAGGGTGGTGTGGCCGCCCGCACCCTCGGCCTCTCCTTCCGCCTATAAGTTGCCCTCGGACGAAAACCCTAAGCACCCGATCAAAATCCACGAAAGAGTTCAGAGCTCCGTCATCTCCATCCCTAGATCGGAGGGATCTCAAGCTCTTCCGCACCTCACGGAGAGGGAATTCACCTCGAGGCCTTCTTCATCACCATGCAAGCCTCCGTGTGATGCGTGAGTAGTTCAACCTTGGACTACACGGATCCATGTAGTAGCTAGATGGCTGGTTTCTCCTCCTTTGTGCTTTCATGTTTAGATCTTGTGAGTCTGCTCATGATCAAGATCATCTATTTGTAATTCATACATGTTGTGTTTATGGGATCCGATGGATATTGAGATGCTATTTCAGATTGACTATTGATTCTATCATGTCTTTGTTATTTGAGATCTTGCATGCTTTCCGTTGTTAGTAGCTATCTTGGCCAAGTAGATGCTAGCAACTCCAAGAGTTAGTATTTATGCTCGATAGTGGGTTCATGCCTCCGTAACTGGGGAAGTGACATAAATCTCTAAGGTACTAGATGTGTTGTTGCTACTAGGGAGAAAACAATAATCCTTTGTTCATAGAACAATCGTATTGTTTACTTTACACGCAGTTCGTAAAGCAATAATCTGTTGCTTGCAACTTAATAATGGAGGGGGTTCGAATGATAACCTGAAGGTGGATTATTAGTCATAGATGCAGTTGGATGGCGGTCTATGTATTATGTTGTAATGCCCAATCAAGTCTTAGATGAGTCAAGATGATTAGTATATGCATGTATTGCTTTCTCGGTATTTGTCAATTGCCCCACTGTAATTTGTTCACCCAGCATGTTATCTATCTAAGGAGAGCCACCTCTAGTGAACTATGGATCCCGGTCCTTTTTCTTTACATACAATCTATAAACTGTTTCTGCTTTGTGTTTACTTTCTGCAAACTATTACTTCCTTCCATTCGATACGTTTAATCCTTTGTTTTCCGCAAAACACGGTGAGATTGACAACCTCATCGCAAGTTGGGGACAAAGTTCTATGGTTGTGTTGTGCAGGTCTCCACGTTGCTACTAGCACCGTTAGTGCGCCCTGCCAAAGCTTAGCTAGTAACACCTTTGGGGTGTTACCTTGCTCCTACTGGTTCGATTAAACCTTGGTTTCATAACTGAGGGAAAACTTGCTGCTATATTCATCGTACCTTCCTCTTGGGGTTCCCAACGAGCTCTACGTCGAAAGTCAAGGGCATCAGGTGACTAGATACAAATAATTTAAGAACAAGCAATATCAAAGTTATGAATCAATCAACAAGTTTTGGGACAATGCACATTAAACTAAGAATGACCACTATGCTCTCTCAATAGGTGCATAAAGATAGAAGATGGAGACTCAACATAAAAGTAAAAGAAAGACCCTTCATAGAAGGAAGCATGGATTCAAGTTTTATAAAGAGCTTCCAAAAATTATGGTACTTATTAGCTTTGATCTCTCATTACCCCTATCACTTTAGGTGATTAAGGTTAAAGTGAACAAATATGAGGAGTGCCTGATAGGTTATAAGCTGAAAATCTCATGCCCCTTACTTACAAGTACCGAACCTCATGCTACTCAACTTTAGTCACAAGTAAGTTCTTGTCATTGTAAGTACATGTGTATCATAGAGAACCGCCAACGGGGTACCCCTTGCCCGATGATACAGAAGCTTTCCCATATCAAAATGACAAGGCAAGCAGACAGTGAGCATCTCAACGATCTTTTTGTATGCTATTTGCATAGAGTTTTCCTTTTTTTGGATGCTTCACAGATTGCTCACTATGGTTATGCTGCAAGTTTCCACCATGATTAGGAATGGCTTAGACTAGCCGCCCAGGCATTTCTCTAACACATATACGAACTCCATGAACCTTACAAGCTCCCCTTTCATTTCACACCGTCGGGATCCATAAGCAAAAGAACATGATATCAACTAAATAAAGTGCAATGTTGAAAGCGTTCCCCATGGTAACATGGTTCTGCTAATTCACAACTTACAAAAACAAGCATATACGCAACATAGATGTGCACAATGGTTCAAGTTTATTAAGTGCAAGAAAGTAAAGTGTGCCATCAAGTTCGTGAGAGCTTTAATCACTAATTTTCACATAACAATTTTAATATGGAAGGTAGATAAAAACATGAATATACTTGGAATAGCAATAATGCTAATAGGTAGGTATGGTGGACTCTTTGGAATAACTTGGTTTTATTTGGAGTTGGATGCATGAGTGGAACTCATACTTGGTACATGTGGAGGCTAGCAAAAGACTGGGAGAAACCAACTAAGAGAGCATAATGGCCATAATCATGCAAAGCGACAAAACATTATTAATTAAAGCATAAAGTGATATTATAAGTCGAAAACTAAATGATCATAGAGGCTATGGTGACTTGGTATAGTCTTAACATGGTGTGAGCATGCGCCAAGTCAACCCAAATAAAGCACCAAAGGAGAATACCACAATATTATGCTTTTATATGCTAAAATAATGCATGATTCTTTCAAGGCACATTAAGCAATCTCAATTGTTTGTAACAAGTCATGCTACAACAATAATCACTAAGAATAAAGTCAAAGCAATATCAAACATGACATGATAAAGTCTAGGCCACAGTCAAAACAAGAATACTTTTGTACCACTTATAAGCATGAACTTTCCTACACTTTTCCAACACCAATCAAAAACTAAAGCTAAACGCAGTGCTAGCAAAGGAGAACACTCACAGAATAATAAGAGTGAAAACTAGAGTATTCTAGGCAATGAATAATGGGGTGTGTATCTCTCCAAAAGAAGTGTGGTGTGATACAACCAACTTATTTAAGCAAACCAAACAAAATAAAACTAAAAGCAAAAATGAAGATGCTCCAAGAACAACACAATTGTGCAAGAAACAATAAAAATGAAGTGTTTGGAAGAAAACCTGAGATTTTTATTGATGAAGAAGGGGATGCCTTGGGCATCCCCAAGCTTTTATGCTTGTACTTCTTGAAATTTCTTGGGGTGACACGGGTGGCATCCCCAAGCTTGAGCTTTTGTCCATACTTCATCTCATCACATTATTCTTCCCTACACTTGAAAATTTCCTTCATACAAAACTTCACACAATCTTCATTAGCAACATTAGTATATTCAAGATAATAAGTCTTTGGATTTAGTTTCAACACAAGTAAAACTTCCATTACAACACAAGCTACTGTAGCAATTCCTTCTAAAATCTCAAGTGATCAAAGAGAAAGAGATTAAGAGGCAAATGCAAATAATGGTAGAAATCTGTCAAAACAACAGCAGGTAAAAACCGATGTTTTCAAAGACCTTATGTTCCTAAAATCAAAAAGTGATAAACTAACGGAAGTTAGATAAAAACCTGGGGCATAAGCACAGAAAATTACAGCTCAATCCGATGTACAGGGATTTTTCACGATTTTTTACAGTGAAGCACAAAAATCTGTTTCGGGACATCAACTTTTATAAGTCTTACTTCTCTCTCATTAGAGGTTATTCTTGGCACAAAAACCACACAAAAAGGATAAGGAGAGGTTATTACTGAGGCAATAACTTCCAAGACTCAACAAAAGAAAAATTTATTGACTAAAATTTGGGTTATCTCCCAATAAGTGCTTTTCTTTAACGCCTTTGAGCTAGGCATGATAATTTCGATGATGCTCACATAAGAAATATGAATTGAAGTAAAAAAGAGAGCATCAAGAAGCAAATATGGAACAAATTTAAGTCTTACCCACTTCTTATAAAAAATAATCTTGTAAAGAAACAAGTCATGAAAGCACAAAGCAACAAGCATAGGAAAACAAAACAAGTGGAACTTAAAAAATTCATCATAAAGAGGGGAAACTTAATATTGTTAAGATACATAAAACAATGTTTCTCTCTCTCATAATAACTTTCAGTAGCATCATGAATAAAATTAACAACATAACTATCACATAAAACATTCTTATCATGATCCACATGCATAAAATAATTATTACTCTCCCTATAAGCATAGTCATTCTTATTAATTGCAGTGGGAGAAAATTCAACAAAATAGCTATCATTATTATTCTCATCACCATAATCATCAAATATAGGAGGCACATTGTAATCATAATTAATTTTATACTCCATAGTAGGTGCATTGAAAATATCATATTCATCATTGTAATCATCATCTATTGGAGGTATAGTATCATCAAAGTAAATTTTCTCCTCCATGCTTGGGGGACTAAAAATATCATGCTCATCAAAACTAACTTCCCCAAGCTTAGACGTTTCCATAACATTAGTAACAAAGGTGTTCAAAATATTCATACTAATAACATTTCTATTAGCATGCAAAGGAAGTTCCATACGTTTTTTAATTTTCTTTTCAAACCATTTATGTTCTACCTTACAAAAAATACTAAAAAGCTCTCTAATTTTGTTGTTGTTTTCCATTAAGCCTAACTAGTGAAAATAAAAACAAGAAAACCAAAAGATATAATTGTAGAATCTAAAGGGAATAACTTCAAGCACTCACACACCAGCAACAATACTAGGAGATAGCTTAGTATCCAGAAGATGTGAGTACCTTTTACCTTAACTCCCCGACAATGGTGCCAGAAAATAGCTTGATGTCTACGCACGCTTCTATTCTTGTAGACAGTGTTGGGTCTTCAAGTGCAGAGGTTTGTAGAACAACAACAAGTTTCCCTTAAGTGGATCACCCAAGGTTTATTGAACTCAGGGAGGAAGTGGTCAAAGGTATCCCTCTCAAGCAACCCTGCAATCAAGATAGAATAAGTCTCTTGTGTCCCAACACACCCAATACACTTGTCAGGTGTATAGGTGCACTAGTTCGGCGAAGAGATAGTGAAATAGAAGTAATATGGATGATTATAAGTGGCAATTGCAATCTGAAATAAGAGTGGCAGCAAGCAAACATGTAACATGACTGATTGTAAATGATGTTTCAATGCTTAGAAACAAGGCCTAGGGATCATACTTTCACTATTGGAAACTCTCATATAAATATCTTCTCTTTATGATGCTACCCTGAACTACTCTCCGGTTGGACGATGTTGGGCTATAACATCACACCTTAAAGTTCGCATTCCCCATCTAGATAACCCCTCACTATCACCTTGAGCGTTAGATGGTTCCAACAAACACCACAATCTCATAGAGACATCCAACTTAAATTATACTCATGATAAGTATGTATGTAATCTTAGCTAAAGTGCCACACAGTATGCACACTGTCAACTTCACACACGTGGGATAAGCAGAGATTCATTAAAGCACTTGAGTAGCATAATATATCTATAGATTACAAAGCTCATGATCTCAATAAGATCACGCATAGAGAGAGAGAGATGAACACATAGCTACCGGTAGAGCCCTTTGCCTCGAGAGAGAACTACTCCCCCCTTATCATGGGAGTCAGCAATGGTGATGGAGATGGCAGTGGAGTCGATGGAGATGGATCTGGGGGCACTTCCCTATCCCGGCAGGGTGCCGGAACAGAGACTTCTGTCCCCCGAATCTCCTCTTCAGTGGTGGCAGCGCTGCGGAACTTTTCATGGAATTTTGATCTTGTATCTAGGGTTTTCATCCTGGCGTACTTTTATAGGCGAAGAGGCAAGGTCGATGGGCACCTGAGGGGCCCACACCACCCTCTGGCGTGGCCTAGGTTGGCCCGCGCCACCAGGTGGTGTGGCCACCTCGTGGCCCCTCTCCGTCTCGTCTTCTGGCTCCGTGAGTCTTTTGGTAAAATACTGACTTTGGGTTTTGTCCGGTCCAATTCCAAGTATATTTCTTTTCCAGCTTTTCTGAAACCAAGAACAACAGAAAACAGGCAACGGGCACTGTGGCATCTTGTTAATAGGTTAGTTCCAGAAAATGTATAAAAATACCTCAAAGTATGAACAAAACATAAGAAAGTAGATACTAAACAAGCATGGAACATCAAAAATTATAGATACGTTTACAATGTATCAGTATGGAGCATTCCGTGATGATCGGGTGTCAGACATATCTACGTTCGCATACAGTGGGTGTAAGCCATGTTGCACTGCGAATACACACAATTTAGAACTGGCGAGCCTAACATGTTCAGACATGGCATCGGAATACAAGAGACTGAAAGGTAGAGCATGAATCAAATGGTTAATGTGATCGACATTAGGGAATGTCCACCTTTGATACCGCACTGATGTCTGTGATGATCGGGGGAGGTGTAGGGGATTGGGATCATGTGATCACTAAACGAGTGGAGGGATGTTCGTTTAAGTGGGAGTTCTTTTGCTTTAAGTAAGATAGTATAATTAAAGCTTGAACTCATTATTTTGAACATGGTTTAAACACTTTGCAAATCCATTGTAGATGTATCGCCCACCCACTTTCAACCTTAGCACTTTCCTCAAGAAGGACAAGCTGAAAACTGATGGAACCAACCTCACCGCATGGTTCCGCAATCTTAGGATCCTCCTAGTCCCCTACAAGTTGACTTATGTCATCAAGGCTGAGCTTCTAGCTAAGCTTGCAGATTCTGCCTCCCAGGACGAAAAGAATGTCTGGCAGTCCAAGGCGGATTATTTCTCCCTCATCTAGAGTGGAATGCTCTATGCCATGGAGCCGAAGCTTCAAAAGCGTTTTGAGAAGATGAATGCTTTTGAGATCATTGAGGATCTCAAAGCTATCTTTGCTCCACAGGCTCGCACAGAGAGGTATGATGCTTCCGAGCTCTTCTTCTCTGCTAAAATGGAAGCGCACAACAGTATTAGTGAGCATGTAGTCAAAATGTTTGGCTACGTTAAGCGTTTGAACGCCCTGGATTGCAAAATCCCAGAGGAGCTCGCGATTGATAGGGTGCTTCACTCACTGCCCCTAGCTATAAGAGCTTTGTGATGAACTACAACATGCAAGGGATGACTAAGACCCTTGCTGAGGTGTTCGCCATGCTCAAAACTGCTGAGGTAGAAATCAAGAAGGAGCACACGGTGTTTGATGGCGCAAAATATATCGAGCTCGTTGGGGAACCCCAAGAGGAAGGTATGATGAGCATAGAAGCAAGTTTCCCCTCAGTACGAAACCAAGGTTATCAATCCAGTAGGAGCAAGGAAACACCCCAAAGGTGTTGCTAGCTGAGCCTTGGTAGGGCGCACTACCGGTGCTAGTAGCAACGTGGAAACCTGCACAACACAACCACAGAACTCTGTCCCCAACTTGCGATGAGGTTGTCAATCTCACCGATTTTGCTAAAAACACAGGATCAAACGTATCGAATGGAAGGAAGAAATAGTTTGAAGAAAGTAAACACAAAGCAGTAAACAATTTGTAGATTGATTGTAAAAGAAAGGACCGGAGTCCATAGTTCACTAGAGGTGGCCCTCCTTAAGATAGATAAGATGCTAGGTGAACAAATTACAACGGGGCAATTGACGAACATCGAGAAAGCATACAAGCATATACTAATCATCTTGACTCCTTTGAGATTCGATTGGGCATTACAACATTATACATAGACCGCCATCCAACTGCATCTATGACTAATAATCCACCTTCAGGTTATCATCTGAACCCCCTCCAATATTAAGTTGCAAGCAACGGATAATTGCATTACGAATTGCGTGTAAAGTAAACAATATGATTGTTCTATGAACAAAGGATTGTTGTTTTCTCTGTAGTAGCAACAACACATCTAGTACCTTAGAGATTTCTGTCACTTCCCAGATTACCAGAGGCATGAACCCACTATCGAGCATAAATACTAACTCTTGGAGTTGCTAGCATCTACTTGGCCAAGATAGGTACTAACAACGGAAAGCATGCAAGATCACAAATAACAAAGACATGATAGAATCAATAATCAATCTGAAATAGCATCTCAATATCCATCGGATCCCCACAAACACAACATGCAAAATTACAAATAGATGATCTTGATCATGAACGGAGCTCACAAGATCTAAACATGAAAGCACAAAGGAGGAGAACCAGCCATCTAGCTACTACATGGACCCGTAGTCCAGAGATGAACTACTCATGCATCACATCGGAGGCTTGCATGATGATGAAGAAGGCCTCCAGGGTGAATTCCCCTCTCCAGCAGGGTGCCGGGAAGAGCTTCAGATCCCTCCCGATCTAGGGATGGAGATGACAGCGGCTACAGACTCTTTCGTGGAATTTTTATTGGGTACTTAGGGTTTCCATATCAGAGGCAATATATAGGTGGAAGGAGAGGCCGAGGGGGTGCCTGGGGCGGCCAGACCACCCCCTGGCGCGGGCCAGGCAGCAAGACGGCCGGGTGGTGTGGCAGCCCCCCTCTCCGTCTTGTATTCTGGCTCCAGGTGTCCCCCGGTAAAATAATGACTTTGGCTTTTATCCCGTCCAATTCCGAGAATATTCATTTTCTGACTTTCCTGGAACCAAAAACAACATAAAATAGGCAGCTGGCACTGTGGCTCTTGTTAATAGGTTAGTCCAAGAAATCATATGAAAAGTACTCCAAAGTGTGGAAAAAACACAAGAAAGTAGATAAAACCAAGCATGGAACATCAAAAATTATAAATACATTTGCAATGTATCAGTGTTGATGGTCAATAAGACCACCAACTTTAAGAAGCCAGGGCAAAAGGGAAAGGGCAAGGGAAGGAAGCCCAAAAAGGATGGCAAGTTCGTTGCCAATACCTCAAAGACTGCCAAGCCTAGCCCTAAGCCCGACACTACATGCTACTATTGCAGAGGGGATGGGCACTGGAAACACAACTGCCCCAAATACCTTGAAGACAAGAAAGCCGACAAGATAGCCGCCAAGGACAAAGGTATATGTGATATACATGTTATTGATGTGTTCCTTACAAGCGCCAGGAGTAACACCTGGGTATTTGATATCGGATCTATTGCTCACATTTGTAACTCTCCGCAGGAACTGTAGAGTAGGAGGCGCCTGAGGAAGGACGAGGTGACGATGCGCGTCGGCAATGGTTCGAGAGTCGAAGTGATGGCCGTCGGCACCCTGCATCTTTGTCTACCGTCAGGATTATTTTTGGTTTTGAATAAATGCTACTATGTACCCGCACTAAGTATGAATATTGTGAGTGGACCTTGCTTGATGCAAGATCATTATTTGTTTAAATCCGGAACAAGTGGTTGTTCTATTTATATGAATGAGATTTTCTATGGTCATGCCCCTGTGTGTAATGGTTTATTCTTACTTGATCTTGATTATTATATGCACATCCATAGTGTTGATACTAAACATTGTAAGCATACCGATGATAATTCCATGTTTGTGTGGCATTGCCGTCTTGGTCACATTGGCGTAAAATGCATGAAGAAGCTTCATTCAGAAGGGCTTCTTGGATCGTTGGATTTTGAATCCCATGATACATGTGAGCCATGCCTCATGGGCAAGATGACTAGGACACCATTCTCCGGGACAATGGAGAGAGCTGAGGAGCTACCGAGAATCATACATACAGATGTATGTGGACCAATGAGTGTCTCAACACGCAATGGTTATCGTTATTTTGTTACCTTTACTTACGACTTAAGTAGATATGGATATATCTACTTAATGAAGCACAAGTCTGAAACCTTTGAAAAGTTCAAGGAATTTCAGAAAGAAGTAGATAATCAACTCAACAAGATAATCAAGCATCTTCGATCGGATCGGGGAGGCGAGTATTTGAGTTATGAGTTCAACATGCACTTAAAAGACTGTGGGATCATCCCACAACTTACGCCAGCCGGAACACCACAGCGTAATGGTGTGTCGGAACGACGTAACCGAACTGTATTGGATAGCGTGCGGTCCATGATATCTTTAACTGATTTGTCTGTGTCTTTTTGGGGATACGCGTTGGAAATCGCCACTTTTATTTTAAATTGAGCACCATCCAAATCCGTGGAGACAACTGATACGTTGCAAACTTATCTATATTTTTTGATGTTCCACGCTTGTTTTATATCTACTTTATTATGTTTTGTCCACACTTTGGAGTAATTTTACACATTTTCTAGAACTAACCTATTAACAAGATGCCACAGTGCCAATTGTCCTGTCCAATTCCGAGAATATTCATTTTCTGACTTCCTGAAACCAAAAACAGCAGAAAACAGGCAGCTGGCACTATGGCTCTTGTTAATAGGTTAGTCCAAGAAATCATATGAAAAGTACTCCAAAGTGTGGACAAAACACAAGAAAGTAGATAAAACCAAGCATGGAACATCAAAAATTATAGATACATTTGCAATGTATCAACATCCCCAAGCTTAACTCCTGCTCGTCCTCGAGTAGGTAAGTGATAAAAAGAAAGAATAATTTTTGAGGTGACATGCACCAGCATAAACTTGATAAAAGTATTTGTAAAACATTCAGGACTGCGATCATAGTACTTCAATCATAACATGAAAGACAAAGTTCTAGCAATAAGACAAAGAAACTATGTTGCAACATGAAAAGGCACAAACAAAAGATTCATGAATAACAATGCTTTCCCAGACGTTTGTTTGTTTCACATAAAGAAAACATAGCATAATAGTATTCAGCTTGTCCCTCATAGAGTAGCAAATATAAATGCATAGGACACCTTCAAAGTTCATAAGAGTGACTAGATACAAATAGTTTAAAACAAGCAATATCAAGGTTTGCATCAATCAACTAGTCTTGGGACAATTCACATAGAACTAAGAATGGCCACTATGCTCTCAAAGTAGGTGCATAAAGTTAGAAGGTGGAGACTCAATATATAAGTGGAAGAAAGGCCTTCATAGAAGGAAGCAGGGATTCAAGTCTCATAAAGAGCTTCCAAAAATTATGGTACTTATAGCTTTCAGCTCTCATTGCCCTATCATAAGCATCTTGAAGTGATTAAGGTTAAAGTGAACAAACTATGATGTACATGCTTGACGAAGTATAAGTTAGAAATCTCATGTCCCTTGAATACGAGGGCTGCTCCTCATGCTACTCAAGTTTAGTCACCGGTAAGTTCTTGCCATCGTAAGTACATGTGTATCATAGAGAACCGCCAACGAGGTACCCCTTGCCCGATGATACGGAAGAATCCCCATATCAAAATGACAAGGCAAGCAGACAATGAGCATCTTAGCAATCTTCTTATTTACCATGGGAATATGGTGCTTTTTTCTCTCTTTCCTCTTTTCATAATCTTTTTTTTCTTTTTCTCTTTTTTCTCAATATAGGACTCTTTTTTTTATAAGAAGAATGCTTCATAGACAGCTCATTATGGTTACGCTGCATGTTTCCATCATGTCAGCATGGATTAGACCAGCGGCCTAGGCGTTTCTCTAACACATATACATAACTCCATGGACTTACAAGCTCCCCTTTCATTTCACACCGATGACATCCATAGACAAAAGAGCATGATATCAACTAGGTACAAAGTACCCGTGCAATGTTGAAAGCATTCCCCATGACAACATGGTTCTGCTAATCCCCAACAAATAAGTGCAAGCATATACAACATAGATGACACAATGGTTCAAGTTTATTAAGGGAAGAAAATTAAAGTGTGCCATCAAGTTCGTGAGAGCTTTAATCACTAGTTTTTTAATAACAAGTTTAATTTGGAAGGTATACAAAAACATGAATATACTTGGAATAGCATATGCTAGTAGGTAGGTATGGTGGAATCTTTGGAATAACTTGGTTTAGGGAGTTGGATGCATGAGTGGAACTCATACTTGGTTGTGGAGGCTAGCAAAAGACTGGGAGCGACAAACTAGGAGAGCAATAATAGCCATAATCATGCAGAGCGACAAAACATCATTGATCAAAGCATAAAGTGATACTACAAGTTGAAAACTAAAGGATCATAAAGGCTATGGTGACTTGGGATAGTCATAACATGGTATGAGCATGCGCCAAGTCAACCCAAATAAAGCATCAAAGGAGAATACCACAATACTATGCTTTAATATGCTAAAACAACGCATGATTCATCCAAGGCACATTAAGCAAGCTCAATTGTTTATAACAAGTCATGCTACAGCAAAGAATACTAAGCATAAATCCAAAAAAATATCAAGCATGGCATGACAAAGCATAGGCCACAGTCAAAAACAAGCTCTCTTTAACACTTAAGCATGAACTTTCCTACTCTTTTCCAAACCAAACCAAACTATTTGAAAACCAATGGATGAAAGAGGGGGTCCAACCAATTTATTCAGCAAACTAAGCAAACAAAAGCAAACAAAAAACCAAAACGAAAACGAAAAAGAAGACGCTCCAAGAACAACACAACTGTGCATGAAACAATAAAAATGAAGTGTTTGGAAGAAACCTGGGATTTTTATTGATGAAGAAGGAGATGCCTTGGGCATCCCCAAGCTTTGACGCTTGTACTTCTTGGATATTTCTTGGGGTGACACGCGTGGCATCCCCAAGCTTGAGCTTTAGTCCATCCTTCATCTCATTACTCATTCATTCCATACACCTGGAATTATTTTCTCATACAAAACTTCACACAATCTTTATTAGCAACATTTGTGCACTCAAGATAATAAGTTTTATGTTCAGTTATAACACCAATAAACTTCCATTAAAATACTAGCTACTGTAGTACTTCCCTCAAAAATCTCAATTCCCCAAAAGAACTCAAAAAGGAACCAACAAGAAGCAAATGCAGAAAATGGCTGAAATCTTTCAAAACAGACCTGCAGGTAAAGACGAATTTTTTCGAAGACCTTTTGTTGCTCAAATCAAAAAGTGTTGAACTAACTAAAGTTAGATAATAACCTGGGGCAGAAGCACAAAAATTCACACCTCATAAGGACGTTCAGTGATTTTACACGAATTTTTCCGGTGAAGCACAAAAATCTGTTTCAGGACAACAACTTTTCCAATCATTACTTCTCTCTCATTAGAGGTTACTCTTGGCACAAAAAGCAAATAAAAAGGATAAGGAGCAGTTATTACTGAAGTAATAAATTCTAAGACTCATCTAAAACTTTTGGGTTATCTCCCAATAAGTACTTTTCTTTAACGCCTTTAAGTTAGGCATAATAACTTCCAAGACTCATCTAAAATTCCTAATGCTAGTGCTATGAATATGGCCTTTACAAAACACATCACTGATGCTCTCATAAAAATTAAAAAAGAAAAGGGGAAACATAAAGCTTCTATTCCTATGAAATTATAATATGGTTGGGAACCCATCATTAATATGAAAGTGAATGATTTTGATCTCAAAGCTTTATGTGATCTTGATAGTAGTATTTCTATTATGCCTAGAAAGATTTATGAAATGCTTGATTTACCACCATTGGAAGATTGTTATTTAAATGTCCAACTTGATGATAATGCTAAAAAGAAACTCATGGGGAGTATTAAGGATGTTCTTATTATGGTTAACAATGCTTATGTCCCTGTTGACTTCTATGTTTTGGATGTTGAATGCAATGCTTCTTGTCCTATTACTTTGGGAAGACCTTTTCTTAAAACTGTTGGTTCCATTATTGATATGAAAGAAGGCACCATTAAATATCAATTTCCACTCAAGAAAGGTATATAACACTTCCCTAAGAATAGAGAAAAGATTCTTTTTGCCTCTCCTATTAAAACAAAATTTGCTCTTAATGCTTCTTCATTTGAGAATACTTGATTCTTTTCTTGCTTCTTATGCCTAGCTCAAAGGCGTTAAAGAAAAGCACTTATTGGGAGATAACCCAAATTTTGTTAGTAATATTTTGTTGAGTCTTGGAATTTATTTCTTCAGTAATAACCTCTCCTTATCATTTTTGTGTGGTTTTTTTTTGCCAAGAGTAACCTCTAATGAGAGAGAAGTAATGCTTGGGAAAGTTGCTGTCTAGAAACAGATTTTTGTGCTTCGCCGTAAAAATTTGTGAAAAGTTTCTGTATGTCGGTTTGAGATGTAATTTTTTGTACTTCTGCCCCAGGTTGTTATCCAACTTTCGTTAGTTCAACACTTTTCGATTTGAGCAACAGAAGGTCTTCGAAAAAATCGGTTTTTACCTGCTGGTCTGTTTTGACAGATTTCTGCCATTATTTGCATTTGCCTCTTAATCTCTTTCTCTTTGAGTTCTATTTGATCATTTGAACTTTTTAAAGGAAGTGCTACAGTAGCTTTTATTTTAATGGAAGTTTTATTTGTGTTGAAACTGAACCAAATGACTTATTATCTTGAGTACACTAATGTTGCTAATGAAGATTGTGCGAAGTTTTGTATGAAGGAGATTTTAAAGTGTAGGGGAGAGTAATGTGATAAGATGAAGTATGGAAAAAAGCTCAAGATTGGGGACGCCACCCGTGTCACCCCAAGAAATATTCAAGAAGTACAAGCGTCAAAGCTTGGGGATGCCCAAGGCATCCCCTTCTTCATCAATAAAAATCTCAGGTTTCTTCCAAACACTTCATTTTTATTGTTTCATGCACAATTGTGTTGTTCTTGTAGCATCTTTGTTTTTGTTTTTAGTTTTTGTTTTCTTAGTTTGCTTGAATAAGTTGGTTGGACCCCCGCATTCATACATTAGTTTTCAAATAAGTTGATTTGGATTGGAAAAGAGTAGGAAAGTTCATGCTTAAGTGGTATAAAAGGAGCTTGTTTTTAACTGTGGCTTAGGCATTATCATGTCATGCTTGATATTGATTTGGATTTATGCTTAGTGATTATTGCTATAGCATGAAATGTTACAAACAATTGAGATTGCTTAATGTGCCTTGAAAGAATCATGCGTTGTTTTAGCATATAAAAGCATAATATGGTGGTATTCTCCTTTAACACTACTAGGAAACAGGCTGTTAGTGGCGCACCCGAATTTCTCATCCGTGGCGCACTAGCAGTGCGCCACGGGCCTTGCGCTACGGCTATCTCTCAGCCGTGGCGCACGGCCGAGTGCGCCCCGGGTGTGTAGAGATAGGCGTAGCGCACCACCGAGTGCGCCCCAGAAGTTTGGGGTGGTGCGCGACCCGGGGGATGTTCGTGGCACTACCTAGTGCGCCACTAAACTTCCATAGTGCGCTTTAGGTATAGTGCGCCACGAAGGTAGACCATGTGCGCCAGATGTTTTTTTGTTTTTTTTTTAATTTCCGAGCCAGATTATATGCAATACAGATTATATACAATATTACAGCAGATATACACACACAGATACAAGATATACAATTATATATATAAATACTCAATATGAAAAACAAGATTGAAAAAAATACATATAGATAAGTCTCATACATGAATACATAGTCTAAGTTACATTGTTTCGATCATGTTACAAAGTAGTAGTTGGTGACATGCTAATACATGTGTCGATCGAACAAGTTAGAGCTCAGAAGCTCGCCTAGACATCTAAACTAGCTAGCTAGACACAAACGCGGGATAAATAACCAAAGAAGATAAGCATGATCACCGCCGCGACGAAGGTGTAGGTCTTCATCCGGTTCCTTGTCCTAACTCCCGCTAGATAGCGCGTGTATCTAGCTTCCGCCTCTGCCATAGTGTTGTACCCTTTGTAGCTATTGCCGCTGAAACGGTGCACCTGTCTCCGGCAGTCTTCCCAATCATCGTAGACTCCGGGAACCCGTCCCTTGTACACGACGTAGCACGTCATCTATAAGTTGATAATAATTAACCGACTATTGAAAAAAACATATATAATTAAAGTCTCATATGAAGATACACTTATAGAAAGTACTCATATATAGTGTGCCACGACATTTCAATCATCGGCATTATTCTCGAAAAAGACCAAAGTAACTCAAAAAGCATGCCTCATATATATACATAGGTCGTTGGACACAGGAATATGCTACGATGGAACCGTACGCCAAGTAGGATGCACAACACCTGGACTTGTGCATAGCACAAAGGCATAATCCCATCGTAGCACATTCACATATATAGTGTGCCACGACATTTCAATCATCGGCATTATTCTCGAAAAAGACCAAAGTAGCTCGAAAAGAATGCCTCATATATAACTAGCTAGGTCGTTGGACACAGGAATATGCTATGATGGAACGGTTAGCCAAGTAGGATGCACAATTCTTGGACTTGTGCATATCACAAGGCTAACTATCCCGTCATAGCACATTCACATATATATTGTGCCACGACATTTCAATCATCGGCATATTCTTGAAAAAGACAAAAATAACTCGAAAAGAATGCCTCATATATATACATAGGTCGTTGGACACAGGAATATGCTACGATGGAACGGTGAGCCAAGTAGGATGCACAAGACCTGGACTTGTGCATATCACAAGGCTCACAGTCCCATCGTAGCACATTCACATATATAGTGTGCCACGACTTTCAATCATCGGCATTATTCTCGAAAAAAGAGTAAGGAAAAAAAGAAGGACCAAATTGAGCAAAGGACCAAAGAGTAAGCAAAAAAACCAAGCATTGATTGATATATAATAATAATAAGCAAAATAAGTTCACTTGTCGTCCACACACACACACAAAGGTCATCTATAGTTTGTAACTACAACTAGGCCAACATCAAGCCTTCTGGCTCGGCTTAGGGAACGGGAGGGCGCCTTGTCTCGTCATGAACTTCCTATAGTCACCCTGCATCTCTAGGCGATCTTCTATGTCACGGTTATTCGGGATATTTCCTCCGTAGAAGATCCCCCCGAAGTCATGACATCACGAAAGATGATTGCCCCAAACTGCTGCTGGATGCGATACATCTCTTGTCTAATATCCGAATCATTGATCTTGGCCTTTGCTTCGGCCCACTGTTTGAGATGATCTGGCAGCGTAGAATTCTGCTGGTCAAGTAGGAACGCTCTCATGTGATGGAGTGCGTAGTAGGCTTCCTTCTTACTGTTTTCCGGCTGCTTCACGCAGGGGAACTCTGTTATGTGGTTGAAGAAGTGCCTGCCGAACTTGACCTTCTTACGCACGAAGCTGGTGCCTTCCGTCGAGGCAAAGCCAGTGAGAGCATCATTTAGAACTTCCTTGATCTTGTCGTAGTTTTTCTTATTTTCTAGACTCCCCGAGTCGAAATACGTGGCGTGGGAATGCTTCGGCGATAAGGAGATGAGCGTGCAGTGTTCATCTCTGCGCAAAAAATTCAAATGGAATGTGTTGGAAAAGAATGATGATGATCTAATAAAGCCAATCGACGGTGGCGGTGAATAACGACTTACTCGGGAAAGTAAGGCGAGAATGTATTCCTTTGTCTTGTTCGCCACGAGGATTCTTTTTAGGTATGAGGCCACGATACGTCGTTCGGTGGGGAACCCAAGCAGCCACACGCATGTAGTAGGGGTCCACTATAGCGATGCCCGTGTGTTCTCTCTAATGATCTGCGTGGCAGGCTGAGAGAAAAGGCGGACCATGGTATAGTGCAGCGGGTATAGGTGGAACATATTGAAGATGTCCTCGAACCGCAGGAAGAACAGATCCGCGGGGGCAGTGTCGACGAAGCCCAAGCCTGGTGGCACCTTAACCACGAATACCGGGTGCGAGGGATCTTTCTCCGATAGAAGGCGTCTCTCTATCGTCAGCACGCCGTCATGCAAACTCTGCAGTTCTGAACTGGCGAGCTTCCGCAAATTCTTAGGTAGCATGGGCTCACCCGCCACATGAATCCTCCACATAATACCCTCGGGTCTTGGTGGCCCGTCCCGAAACCTGATCGGATTCGCAGTTGTTGACGCCACCGGCTGGCTCGAGCTGCTAGATTTTCTTTTCCTGCCCTTTTTCCTTTTGGAGAGCGGGCATGCACCGCATCTGAGCACCGCCCTATGTAGTGTCGGGCTTAGAATAAAGGGCTTGGTTGTATCAGCTAGCTCAGAAGGCGCAAGCTGAGGCGTCTCGAGAACCAAGCAGACGCTTGGTGATAGTGGCTTTCTCTGTGGGGCCACTAGCTAGGTCTTCTTCGTTCAAACCGAGGGCTGAAGAAGTGATCATTCCATCTTCGCCGCCCTCGGCAGATCTCGCGCCATGTGCATATCATCAACATGATCATCCGACCCACCGCGTGGAGGTGACGGCGAGAGGGCGTAGGTTTTGCCACCGCTTGTCGACGACAGCGGTGTCTTTGTTCATGGCGTGATGGGCCCCGCCGTCCCCAAACGGATCATGCTCTTTGGCCATAGCAAGAATAAGCCAAAGCAAGTTCTGAGGACAGACGGCTCTTCTTCATCCGCTCTCGGGGGTTGAATGGGAGGTTCCAGGTCGTCGCAGCCCCTTAGCACCCGACTAATTTTAACCCTGTGCACGCTATCTGGCATCGGCTTTGAGTGGAACGTGCGCTGCAAGGGTTGAACGATGGTACCCTTGGCAACATCCGTCAGCTCAGGATTATACTTACCACAATTTCCTCGAATTCCTTCACCGCAGGATCCACGGTGAGTTGTTTGGTTTTTGGGTCCACATGGTAACGGGCCCTGATGAAGTTTCGAACCTGCCCGGGTTCGAATTTAGCAAAGGGTTTTCTATCCCTTGGATCTATACTCTTCGTCCTCCTTATTCCATTTGGCCTCCGCGGTTCAGATCCACCAGATCCGAGATGGTGATGACCTATATTCATCGCTGCAGACCTTTCCCGATTACTCGGCGTGGCTCTTCGGATTCACACCTCTCCTTGAACTCCCAACTGATCTTCGTGATCTACGGGTCAATCTTCCGGATCTCCTCGAGACTTTTGCCTTCTTTATAGATCTTCTTCTTTATTCGGGTTCTCCAGCCGCTGTGGCGGTGCTCATCTTTGTGAGGGCGGATTTGTTTATCGAGTTCCCATGATAATTTGTGTTCGACATCGCATGGGAACTTGTATCTTGCGTGCAGCTTCTCAAGAGGAGTGTGCAGTGGCCATTATCTTTATGCCGGAGATTCTCGGTGTTGATCGAGATGGTTGTCGGTGATCGCCGCCACTTTCCCACCGCATCTTTGACGACAAGGCGGGCTCCAAAGGAACCCCCGATGGGCTCACTGTAATTTCCTCCTGACCGCGCCGACCGTGTTCAGTGCCGGTCCTTCGCTTCTTCTTCTTCTTCTTAGGAGGGTGCTACCACTCCTGTGCCCTCGCCGCCATCGGGTTTCATCGTCATCGTTCCTTCGCTTCTTCCTTCGGCTCTTCCATCTCATCATCCTTGCTCTCCGAAGGATGGTATTCTTCATCGCCTTCTAGCCGGGCCGCCTCCCGAATGTCAATTGTTTATTCGGAGGTCTGAGTTCTCCTTCGCTGATGCACTTAGAACATCCAGCCTCGCGTTGTCACACATCTTTGCACTAATAAAAACAAATAATTGGTTAAATGCACGGAAAAATCCGCATGACCTTTGCTAATTTTCTTAAACTAGAGTGCCCGATTTCGCCAAACGGAAGTTAATCAACATTCCGGCAAAAATCGGGACTCGTTTCATACAAGAACCGGCATACACACATAATAAAGTGCTTCATATACAAGCACAAGCACAATTTCAAGTGCTACAATTATATCACCACAGATTATATCAACTGTCATTGACAACAAGTATGACAGCAAATATATGACAGCAAGTATATGACAGCAAGTATGACAACAAGTATGACAGCAAGTATATGACAACAAGTATGGATTATATGACAGCAAGTATATGACAACAAGTATATGACAGCAAGTATGGATTATATGACAGCAAATATGACAGCAAATACCAAGCAAATGACAGCAAATATATTTCTAGTTGCCTAGAGAATAGATTTAACAAGCACTACTTTAACAAGATTTAACAAGCACTGCTAAAACAAGATTTAACAAGCACTGCTTACATGCCTAAGATAGTTGCTGCTGATTTTATTTATGATCTATTGATCTTGTCACAGTTTGTTGTTGCTACTACTATCACCAGGTTTTGTTCTTGTTCTATTGTACTACCAGTTGCTCCTTATTTTCTATTATGTACACTATCTTCTTGCTGGCAACTTTGAAAACATTTAAATTTCCTAATCCTCTGAACCTAATCCTAATCCTCTGAAACCTACTGCTTGCTAATAGCAACTACACAATCTATTTCTTGACAACAACTACACAACCTACTGCTTGCTAATAGTAACCTAATTCTTGACAGCAACTAACTAGACCTAAAAAAACTAACCTACTGCTAACTTGAGGACAAAGGTCATGCAAAATTTACATAAGATGCAATTTGAGATACTGCTAATTCTCTACTCCTACTAGTAACCTACAATTTGCTAATAGTAACCTACTGCTAATTCTCTACTCCTACGCCATTCTTTGCTGCTGCTCGGGGCGGCAAGGAGGACAACTCTCGGTCACACACATACACACAGGCCACCTCTCTAGGCAAAATGTAGCAGTGAAATGTTGAACTAAAGAGTTAGAGCAAGTTTCCCAAATTAACTTAGCAATTGCTATTTGTTCTGTTTCCCAAAGAAGTGTGTAATTTCATTGTAAGAAAACATGAAGTGCAGAACATATCGAAGCTCGGATAACCATTGATTGTACATGTGTCAAGAACAAATCAAACATTGCACAGAACCTTTGTAATCAGTGAACTAGTTCCAGATTCCATCACATCCCTACAACTACTAGTAGTCCCCAAGAAGACTGGAAATACTAGTAGTGCACTAGTGCTAATGAACTGACAATATATTTATGGACACAAAATTGTTAAAAAAAATACTGTGAGAAGATGTATATCACACCTGCTAACATTCAAAAATGCCCAAAAGTCAAATGAGAAGGGTGCAAAATATATGCTGATTGTTTCCGCAATTCATGTAGTCAATTTCATGAAGTCTAGCCTATATGCTGATTGTTTCTGCAATTCTTACCATCAATTTTTCATATCTTCTCAAGCTATATTTTGTTTTTTTGCAAACAATTTTCCAATTTGGTGTTCTTTTACTTCAATTGTTTTTTTGCAAACAATTTTCCAATTTGTATTCTTCAGTTCTATATATGTTCTCCTTTTTGGAAGTTTTTTTTTGAGGTACTCCTTTTTGGAAGTTGGTCATCTGGTCTCTTGGACATGTCCTGTCCTAAAGATATACTGTTCTTGATGATTTTAAGATGTTTACATTTGCTATGCTGATCTGATGTGTAACCACTAAGACATTTAGTATCTATCTATCTATCTAGTCTTTATGCCATGCATACTATAGGATGAATGCAAGCATGTCGTAACTGATGTTGGAAGCAATGTTCTGAAATATAATACTGTTTGCATAATAATTCAGTGTGTACCAACTTGGCTTTTAACAGATTTGAGTACATGTAGAAGCATGTAAGTGTGAACAGCCGAATTTTTCCTATGTAATTTGTTCTTAGACTGCTATTCCTGATATTAGTTGTAAACTGAAATTTCTGACATACAAATATGTTAAAGTGGGCTGAAGCTCCTTTGTCGCCAGGGGATTTGATCACTCCAAAATGAACAAGGCATATGTTGGCTTTGTGGTTGCTGAAAAGGAAAAAAAATCTAAATGTGCTTTGTTCATATGCAACACCAGGTATAAATACTTTTTGACACCACGGCACCACGCCAACTACTTAGCTAACTAGTTCAACTCAAAAAAGTTGCACTAAGCAGAAATGATATGAGGTCAGGACTTAGTATGGTTATTTCAGTACATACAAGGTAGTAGCAATATTGCAGACATAGGCTATGTTGACAGTGCAAATGAGCCTATAGTGTTGAAGAATACAAAAAGGAGAACATATATAGAACTGAATTGTACTTCAAATGAGATAGGCTTGAATCAAGAGAGCAGGACATGGAGAGAGAGGGAGAGAGGGGAGAGGCTACTGAACCCTAACCATGGCCTGCAGAGAGAGGGGAGAGAGGGAGAGAGAGGGAGAGAGGGAGAGAGGGGAGAGGCAACGCTCACCTCTGACGGGCGGACGACGGGCGGACGACGACGGGCGTACGACGGCGGCCTCCACCTCCTGAGACGCGGCGGCTGCTCCTCCTCGGACACGGGCCTCCTCCTGAGACGCGGGCGGACCTCCTCCTCGGACACTTGGCGGACCTCCTCCTCCTCGGGCGCGGGCAGGCCTCCTCCTCCTCAGAGCCGGGCGGGATTGAGAGCGGCGGATCGTACGGGCTGAGAGATGGAGAGATGGAGAGATGGGGATGAGAGAGGGGGTCAGGCGCCACATGTGGATAAAGCCACTTAGGCGTAGCGCACTGAGCCATAGTGCGCTACGGATATCTGTAGCGCACTATGGGCTAGTGCGCTACGCCTATCGGCTTCTAACTACTGCATAAGAGAACTACAGCCCCACTAGTTAACAACTATACTAGCCTATCCCACTGGTTCTGCCCACTACTCTATTCTAAACCTAAGAGCACCCAGGTTCAAATCCGGTGCCCTAATTTTTGTTTTATTTTAAAATACTTTTAAATATTCCAAAAATGCCCAAAAGTGGTGATATATGCCATAGAAGTTTTATTTTGATTTTAAAATACTTTTAAATATTCCAAAATGCCCAAAAGTAATAATATTCCAAAATGCCCAAAATATGATTTAAAGTATAACTAAATTTCATAATAATTTGTCCATGAATATTACAATCTTTTTTTACCAATGCGTTTTACAATATTTTTTGAGCTAGCGTTTTACAATCTTTTTCCCTTCTTTGTCGCGGTTAAATAATTTAGCCCGGCACTTTAATGTTTCTTCTTTCGAGCGGCTACCTTTTTTGGGTAGGGTTGTCCTTTTTCTTCTTGTGATGTATGTTCTTTGTGTCGTAGTCGCCGTCATCTTCAATCTTTGGATCGCCAGACCGGTCAAGTCTTGCTCGTTTACTCCATCCATTCCGATGATGTTTCTTTTTCCTCTCCTCACGACAACACGGCTAGGCTTTGTCGGGTCGGTAATGAAAAAACATTGGTCCACTTTGGTAGCCAGTACCCACGGTTCATTTTTTGCGGCCACGTTTGCACCAGCGACCTTGGATTTGGCTGCTTCGGGTATAACCATGGTTGTGAAATACCAGTCTTCTCTTCGACGCTTTGCCCATCGACACGGAACATCGGCACCTTTTCTCCACAGTCGAGCTCCGGATCTCCTCGATTCTTAGTAGAATCTTTCCTTCACGTTGTCATCGGTGTAGAATTCTGACGTTACGCCTGAGTTCTGATAATCACACTTGTTGTCCTTTTCCTCCGTGTAGAATGTGTAGCCGTTGATATCATACGCCTGATAGGTCACCAGGTTTTGCATCGGTCCCTGCGACAAGGTGAATATGATCTTTTCCGTGTCAGAAGAATGCGAGCGCGGGGGATCAAGGAGCGTCAGCCTAAACCAACGCGTGAAATCTGAGTTGTGCTCTTTGATTATTTCTCCCTGCGTCCTCTGTATGCCCCGGTCACTGTACTTCTTCTCGATTAACCTTTTGTGCTTCTGTACCCAAGGATCGACCAGTTCTAAATGCTGTAGCGCGACGAGGTTTGCTCGATCAAAGTCTGTGCGTCGAAAATCGAAGTCTGCATGCAGTATGCGACGACCCTCTCGGTGACCAGATCCGTCGAGCTTGCCAAGGTGTCTGTTGACGGGAAGACCGACAGGGTTCTCGATGTCTAGATAATTCATGCAGAAAGAGATGCACTCTTCGGCCAGAAAGCCCTTGGCTATGCTTCCATCTGGACGGGACCTGTTGCGAACGTATCCTTTGATGTGTCCGTTCATCCTTTCGAACGCCATCATGCTGCGGAGGAACATCGGCCCGAGTTGTACGATGTCCTCCACGACATGGACCAGCAGATGCACCATAATGTCGAAGAATGCGGGTGGGAAGTAGACCTCAAGCTCACATAGTATCACCACGATCTCCTCCTATAGCCTTCCGAGATGATTCAAGCCAATCGACTTCCTAGAGATGACGTCGAAAAACTTGCATAGGCCAAATAACGTTTCACGGACGTGCTCGTCCATTATCCCTCTTAGTGCGACCGGAAGTACCTGCGCCATTAGCACGGCACAGTCGTGAGACTTCATGCCACTGAACCTCTGCTTCGCCTCGTCTAGGTATCTGCTTATCTTGCCCGCGTAGCCGTAAGGAAATTTGACTCCTAGAAGGCACTTGAAAAACTGTTTGATCTCATCCTGGCTTAGAGTGAAGCAAGAAGGAGGGCAATAATATTCGTTCTTCTTGAACTTTTTACCCTTCCGACGACCTTGTGTCGTCTCCGACTCATGATCATCGTCATCTTCCTGATCATCAGGAGTAGTGCGTCCTCCGTGAAGCTCCTTCCGGATACCCAAGCATATCAGGTCGTGCCTTGCTTTCGAACCATCTTTCGTCCTATCTGGCATGTTGATTATGGTGGCGACCAGACTCTCGCACACGTTTTTTGTGATATGCATGATGTCGAGGCTATGAGGCGTGCGGAGAAACTTCCAGTATGGCAACTCGTAAAACAGACCTTGTTTTCCATACCTTCATCAGCTTGTCTTGTTGCTGCCTCTTTCGCTTCTTTCCGGCTTAGGACAATCTTTCCAGTTTTTCAGCAACTCTTCCACTTCTTCGCTGCTCCTATGCTCTGGGATTCCTAGGGTCTCTGATTAGCCATCGAACAGGTCTCCACGATTACTCCATTGATCATTCTTGCCGATCCACCTCCGGTGCGCCATGAACACGGTTTTCGATGACCCTGGATCTTTCTCTAGTTGGAGATAGCTTGTGTTATCCATGCACCTAACGCATGCGCAGAATCCTTGGATAACCTGCCCCGAGATATACCCGCAGCCTGGATAGTCTTGCACCGTAGTGACCAACGCGGCTCTCATAGTGAAATAATCTTGTGCGACGGCGTCGTAAGTATTGGCTCCAGATTCCCATAACATGGATAGCTCCTCTTTCAACAGCCCGAGATACAGATTGATGTCGGTACCAGGTTGTTTCGGCCCTTGAATTAGCATACTCATTTGTATGTACTTCTTCTTCATGCACAACCATGGAGGTAGGTTGTACATCCATACAAACACGGGCCAAGTGCTGTGCGTGCTGCTCTGGCTACCGAACGGATTGAGTCCATCGGTGCTCGCACCAAGCCTGATGTTCCTCGAATCTCCACCGAATGCAGGAATTCGAGGTCCAATGCTTTCCACTAGCTAGCATCTGAAGGGTGCGTCAGCAGCTCATCCTTTTCGGGGTCATCATCATCTCCTGGCTTCTTCCTTTCCGCATGCCATCGCAGCTTCGCTTCCTTAGGGTCCACGAAATAGCGCTGCAGACGAGGAGTGATAGGAAAGTACCATACCACTTTTCGAGGTGCTTTCTTCCCTTTCTTGTATCGACTCACGCCGCACACCGGACATGTGGTTTTCTCCGCGTCCTCGCCCCGATAAATGATGCAATCGTTGATGCATACGTGATATCTAACGTGCGGTAGATCGAGAGGACAGACGATTTTCTTGGCATCCTCGATACTAGTTGGACATGTGTTCCCCTCCGGGAGACGATCGTGCCAGAATGCCATCATATCGTCGAAGCTTGCGTCGCTCAATTTGTGCTTTGCCTTCATCTCCATAGCCTTGAGCGTTACATTCAACCGGGTATCATCGGGCCTGCATCCTTCATACAATGGAGTAACCGCGTCTTTCTCAAGTTGCGCAAGCTTGGATTTCTCTCTAGCGGCAGCCCTGGCGTTACTCGTCTGCTTGAGAAGCAGCTCTTGCACATAAGGGTCCCGCACCCAGCCTGACGTTGTTCCATCATTGTCTGCTCCTCCGGCATCTAGATCATCATCATCCCGGTCTGCTTCCGCACCTTCACCATCTCCAGGAGACTCTTCATCATCTCGCCGTGATGATGATCATCGTCATGTTGGCCACCTTCACCGTCTCCATCATCTACGTCATCGCTTATCCAACGAGTGTATCCATCCATGAAACCATGGCGGAGCAGGTGCGCCTGCAGATTCCCGGAATCTGGGTCGATCACCCAGTTGAGTTTGCATCTTCTGCACGGACATCTTATATCCGTCTTGTTATTTCGTATCATGTCGGCCGTCGCACATTTCAAAAATCTAGCCACAATGCCTTCGCTCATTATGCGGACCATTTTTGCCTGCACGGTGTACACGGTACAATTTTGAAGTCTATTAGAACCACATAATGAATGCATGCATGCAATGGTCGATAGAAAATTTCGGCATGATCTATCCTAAAATTAGGACCTTTGTGAAATGCCAAAATCTTGCCAAAATGGAAATGAATCAACATTTTGGCAAAACAAATGGCAACTTGTTCACATACAAACACAAGAGAGAGAGAGAGACCGATCCATACACACATGAACATATCATTATCCTCTCCATACACACATGCATGAGCATCATCGATACTCTCCATATACACACACATATGACCATCGATCCTCTCCACATACACACATCATGAGCATCGATCATCTACATACATATGAGCACATCATCCATATACACATGAACACATCCTTACATGGACAACTTACCGAGATGAGAGACCGATCGCGAGAAAGATGGAAAGGAGAGGTGCGCGCGTCGACCGGAAGAAGGATAGATGAGAGACCGGAGACCTCCTCTATTACTTATGTAACATCCAAAGCAAGTTTTACATGCTAAAAATGGTGAATGTGTGGAGAAATTGAGGTGGGAAGGAGAAGATCCCGACTAGATCTAAGGAGGAAGAAGAAGGGGAAAGTGAAGTGTGGGGTGGTGGATGTGGTCACACATGTGCACATAAAGTGCTGTCCTAAAGAAATCGACACATCCGTGGCGCACACGGCCCTAGTGCGCCACAGGGAGTACAAACATCTGTGGCGCACTATGCCATGTGCGCCACGGATGCTCCTACTCCCTGTGGCGCACTAGGCCGAGTGCGCCACAGAAGTTTGTGGCCGTTTCAGAGCAGAGGGGGGCATGCGCTTAGGCGTAGCGCACCAGCCCCATGTGCGCCACAGATGACCCTAACAACCGTGGCGCACATGACTATAGTGCGCTACAGATGTTTGGCGTGCGGCCAACAGGGCCCTGGCCCACACACATCTGTGGCGCACTATAGTCATGTGCGCCACAGTTGTTCTAGTTATTAGTAGGGCACTGCCCACAAGTGAGCCACGCCTGTTTTAGCCGTGGGGCACTTCAACCATGTGAGCCACGGATGTGCTGATTACCTATAGCTGTTTTCCTAGTAGTGTAATGCTTTATTTGGGTTGACTTGGCGCATGCTCACACCATGTTAAGACTATACCAAGTCACCATACCTATATGATCATTTAGTTTTCGTCTTGTAATATAACTTTATGCTTTAATCAATAATGTTTTGTCGCTTTGCATGATTATGGCCATTATTGCTCTCTTAGTTGGTTGCTCCCAGTCTTTTGCTAGCCTCCATGCCAAGTATGAGTTCCACTCATGCGTCCAACTCCAAATAAAACCAAGTTATTCCCAAGAGTCTAACATACCTACCTATTAGCATTTTTCTATTCCAAGTATATTCATGTTTTTATCTACCTTCCAAATTAAACTTGTTATGTGAAAATTAGTGATTAAAGCTCTCACGAACTTGATGGTACACTTTAGTTTTCTTGCACTTAATAAACTTGAACCATTGTGCCCATCTATGTTGCGTATATGCTTGCATTTTGTAAGTTATGGATTAGCAGAACCATGCTGTCATGGGGAACGCTTTCAACATTGCACTTTATTTAGTTGATATCATGTTCTTTTGCTTATGGATCCCGGCGGTGTGAAATGAAAGGGGAGCTTGTAAGGCTCATGGAGTTCGTATATGTGTTAGAGAAACGCCTGGGCGGCTAGTCCGATCCATGCATAATCATGGTGGAAACCTGCAGCGTAACCATAGTGAGTAATCTATGAAGTATCCTCTATAAAAAAAGAAGCCTATGCAAATAGGAAAGAAAAAAAGAGAAAATAAAATAAAAAACCCTATGCAAATAGGAAATAAAAGGATGTTGAGATGCTCATTGTCTACTTGCCTTGTCATTTTGATATGGGGATTCTTCCATATCAGCGGGCAAGGGGTACCCCATTGGCGGTTCTCTATGATACACATGTACTTACAATGACAAGAACTTACCTGTGACTAAATTTGAGTAGCATGAGGAACGGTACTCGTACGTAAGGGGCATGAGATTTTCAGCTTATAACTTGTCAAGCATATCCTCATATTTGTTCACTTTAACCTTAATCACCTAAAGATGCTTATGATATGGGCAATGAGAGCTGAAAGCTAATAAGTAACTTAATTTTTAGCTCTTTATGAGACTTGAATCCCTGCTTCCTTCTATGAAGGCCTTTCTTTTACTTTTATGTTGAGTCTCCATCTTCTACCTTTATGCACCTATTGAGAGAGCATAGTGGTTATTCTTAGTTTAATGTGCATTGTCCCAAGACTTGTTGATTGATTCATAACTTTGATATTGCTTGTTCTTAAACTATCTATATCTAGTCACCCTTATGAACTTTGAAGGCGTACTATGCATTTATGTTTTGCTACACTATGAGGGACAAGTTGAATACCATTCTTATTATGTTTTCTATATGTGAAACAAACAAACGTCTTTCAAAGCATTGTTATTCATGAATCTTTTGTTTGTACCTTTTCATGTTATAACATAGTTGCTATGTCTTATTATTAGAACTATATCTTTCATGCTATGTTAAAGTACTATGATCCCAGCTATCAATGTTTTATAAATACTTTGATCAAGATTATGATGGTGCATGTCACCTCAAAAATTATTCTTTTTTATCACTTACCTACTCGAGGACGAGCAGGAGTTAAGCTTGGGGGTGTTGATATGTTGCAAACATATCTATAATTTTTGATGTTCCATGCTTGTTTTATATCTAATTTCTTATGTTTTGTCTACACTTTGGAGTATTTTTACACATTTTCTAGAACTAACCTATTAACAAGATGCCAGAGTGCCAGTTGCCTGTTTTTTTGTTGTTGTTGGTTTCATAAAAGCTAGTAAGGAACTATTCTCAGAATTGGACCGGACAAAAGCCCAAGTTAACATTTCACCAGAAGGAATACGGAGTCTAGATGGGAGACGAAGAGGGGAGCCAGGGCGGCCACACCTGGTGGTGGCACGGCCAGCCCTAGCCGCGCCACCAGGGGGTGTGCCCCCTGGTACTCCACCAACCTTGCCCCTTCGCCTATATATTGCCTCCGAGACGAAAACCCTAAGTACCCTATCAAAATTCCACGAAAGTGTCTGTAGTCGCCACCATCTCCATCCCTAGATCGGGAGGGATCTGAAGCTCTTCCCGGCACCCTGCCGGAGGGGAGAGATCACCCTGGAGGCCTTCTTCATCACCATGACTGCCTCCGGTGTGATGCGTGAGTAGTTCATCCCTGGACTACGGGTCCATGTAGTAGCTAGATGGTTGGTTCTTCTCCTTTGTGCTACCATGTTTAGATCTTGTGAGCTCCATTCATGATCAAGATCATCTATTTGTAATCTTACATGTTGTGTTTGCGGGGATCCAATGGATATTGAGATGCTATTTCAGATTGATTATTGATTCTATCATGTCTATCTTATTTGTGATCTTGCATGATTTCCGTTGTTAGTAGCTATCTTGGCCGAGTAGATGCTAGCAACTCCAAGGAGTATTTATGCTCGATAGTGGGTTCATGCCTCTAGGAATATGGGGAAGTGACAGAAATCTCTAAGGTACTAGATGTGTTGTTGCTGCTAGGGAGAAAACAACAATCCTTTGTTCATAGAACAATCGTACTGTTTACTTTACACACTTTGCTTAATGCAATTATCTATTGCTTGCAACTTAATACTGGAGGGGGTTCAGATGATAACCTGAAGGTGGATTATTAGTCATAGATGCAGTTGGATTACGGTCTATGTATAATGTTGTAATTCCCAATCAAATCTCATAGGAGTCAAAATGATTAGTATATGCATGTATGCTTTCTCGGTGTCTGTCAATTGCCCCGCTGTAATTTGTTCACCCAACATGTCATCTATCTTAAGGAGAATCACCTCTAGTGAACTATGGACCCCGGTCAATTCTTTTACCATCAATCTTCAATCTATTTACTGTTTTCTATTTACTTTCTGCAAGCAATTACTATCTTCCACACAATACGTTTAATCCTTTGTTTTTAGCAAAATCGGTGAGATTAACAACCTCACTGTAAGTTGGGGGCAAAGTTCTGTGGTTGTGTTGTGCAGGATTCTAAGTTGGAAACAACACCTTGGAGGTGTTTCCTTGCTCCTACTAGTTCGATAACCTTGGTTTCATAATTGAGGGAAAACTTGTTGTTGTGCTCATCATACCTTCCTCTTGGGGTTCCCCAACAAGCTCGATACGTGTTGAGACGATCATTAAGAACTCCATATGAGATATGGTATGGCCAGAAACCAAAGTTGTCGTTTCTAAAAAATTGGGGTTGTGAGGCTTACGTCAAGAAACTACAGCCTGACAAACTCGAACCCAAATCGGAAAATTGTATCTTTGTGGGATACCCAAGGGAAACAATTGGATATACCTTCTACAACCAGGCCGAAGGCAAAACATTTGTCGCAAAAGCCGACACCTTTCTCGAGAAACTTTCTCGCTAAAGGAGTTAGTGTAAGGAAAATTGAGTTATATGAAGTTGTTGACCCTTCTCTCCAAATTCCGAGTAGCACAACGGAAGCTATTCCGAAACCGCTCTCCAACATGGAGGAAGAGCCCAATGATGATGATCAAAACAACAACGTCGAGACTCTTGAGGTGCGCATGTCTACAAGAGTTCGTGCCACTCCTGATTGGTATAATAGCCTTGTGATGTCTGTCATCCTAGATGAACAGGAAGAACCTGCAAACTACAAAGAAGCTATGGATAGTGTTGACTCCGAGAAATGGCTAGAAGCCATGAAATCCAAAATGGGATCCATGTATGAAAATCAAGTTTGGACCTTGGTAGATCTTCTGGAAGGCCGCAAGGCCGTGGAGAATAAATGGATCTTTAAGAAAAAGACATATGCGAATGGTAATGTGACCATTCACAAAGCTCGACTTGTCGCAAAGGGGTTTCGACAAATTCAAGGAGTTGATTACGATGAGACTTATTCTCCTGTAGTGATGCTTAAGGCTGTCCGGATTTTACTAGCAATTGCTGCTCATTTTGACTATGAAATTTGGCAGATAGATGTCAAGACCGCATTCCTCAATGGTCACATTGATGAAGAGTTGTATATGATGCAACCAAAAGGTTTTGTTGATCCTAAGGATGCTGGAAAG
Organism: Avena insularis; assembly: GCA_023614405.1. Taxonomy (NCBI): domain Eukaryota; kingdom Viridiplantae; phylum Streptophyta; class Magnoliopsida; order Poales; family Poaceae; genus Avena; species Avena insularis. The sequence goes on from CM042694.1 coordinate 209,002,522, forward strand.
GTGTGCAAGCTTCAGCAGGCCATTTATGGATTGAAGCAGGCATCTCGGAGCTAGAACCAATGTTTTGATCAAGTGATCAAGAGTTTTGGATTTGTCCAAAATCAACAAGAGTTCTGTGTTTACAAGAAAGCGAGTGGGAGCTCAGTTGTTTTATTATTAGTATATGTGGATGACATATTGCTCATGGGAAACGATGTGGATCTAATGAGAAGCGTGGAAGCATATTTGAGTAGTCAATTTTCCATGAAGGATCTAGGTGAAGGTGCATACATATTAGGAATCAAGATCTATAGAGATAGATCAAGACGCCTAATTGCATTAAGTCAGAGTACTTACATCGAAAATATTTTGAAGTGGTTCAAACTGGACAATGCCAAAAAGGGCTCTGTGACAATGATGAAGAATTGCAAAATGAGTGTGACTCAATGTCTGGTAACGGATAATGATAGAGAAAAGATGTCTTACATCCCCTATGCCTCAGCCATAGGATCTATCATGTATGCAATGTTAAGTACGCGACCTGATGTGGCATTGGCTCTTAGTTTGATGAGCCGATACCAAAGTAATCTAGGACCGGATCACTGGACAGTTGTAAAGAATATCCTAAAGTATCTCAAAATAACAAAGGATATGTTCCTAATCTATGGAGGAAGTGATGAAGCTCTAAATGTAACGGGTTACGTGGATGCGAGTGATACGTCGTAAACGTATCTATAATTTTTGATGTTCCATGCTTGTTTAGTATCTACTTTCTTATGTTTAGTCCACACTTTGAGGTATTTTTATACGTTTTCTGGAACTAACCTATTAACAAGATGCCACAGTGCCAGTTGCCTGTTTTCTTCTGTTTTTGGTCCCAGAAAAGCCAGAAAATGAATATTCTCAGAATTGTACCGGACAAAAGCCAAAGTAGATATTTTACTGGAAGACTCACCAGGTGGTGTGGGCCCCTGGTCCACCCTCTGACATCGCCCTTTCGCCTATAAGAAGCCTCTGATGCAGAAACCCTAAAAAACCAGCCTCCGGCCATGAAAAGTTCCACAGGGCCACCGGCACCGAAGGGGAGATTCGGGGGACAGAAAGTCTCTGTTTCGGCACCTTGCCAGGGCGAGGAATTGCCCCCGGAGCCATCTCCATCGATCTCCACCACCATCTCCATTGCCGTTGCTGATTCCCATGATGATGAGGGAGTAGTCCTTCCTCGAGGCTAAGGGCTCTACCGGTAGCTATGTGTTCATCTCTCTCTCTATGCGTGATCTTATTGAGATCATGAGCTTTGTAATCTATAGATCTATTCTGCTACTCAAGTGCTTTAATGAATCTCTGCTTATCCCCACGTGTGTGAAGTTAACAGTGTGCATACCGTGTGGCACTTTGGCTAAGGTTACATAAATACTTGTTACGAGTTATATTTGGAGTTGGATGTCTCTATGAAATTTTGGTGTTTGTTGGAACCATCTAGTGCTCAAGGTGACAGTGTGGGGTTATCTAGATGGGGAAAGTGAACTTTGAGGTGTGTTGTTATAGCCATTTCCATGGATTAGAGTGTCCAACAGGAGAGTAGTTTAGAGTAGTATCATAAAGAGAAGACATTTATATGAGAGTGTTCACTAGTGAAAATATGATACCTAGGCCTTGTTTCTAACCATTGAAACACCGTTTTCAACTAGATCTGTTACATGTTTTCTTGCTTCCATCTTTATTTCAGTTTGCCTTTAGTATCTTCCACGCCATCAAGCTATTTTCTAGCACCATTGTCTTATATCCATACCACTTGTATTTCACTATCTCTTCGCTGAACTAGTGCACCTATACACCTGACAAGTGTATTGGGTGTGTTGGGGACACAAGAGACTTCTTGTATCTTGATTGCAGGGTTGCTTGAGAGGGTATACCTTTGACCACTTCCTCCCTGAGTTCGATAAACCTTGGGTGATCCACTTAAGGGAAACTTGCTGCTGTTCTACAAACCTCTGCACTTGGAGGCCCAACAACTGTCTATAAGAATAGAAGTGCATAGACATCAAGCTATTTTTCTGGCACCGTTGCCGGGGAGGTAAGGTAAAAGGTACTCACATCCTCCGGTGTGAGTGATCGAAGTTATTTCCTTTAGATTCTGCAATTTTGTCTTTTTGTTTCTTTTTTTCACTAGTTAGGCTTAATGGAAAAACAACATAATATTAGAGAGCTTTATAGTATTTATCTTGAGTTAGGACATGTAGTGTTTGAAGAGAAAATTAAAAACCTATGGAACTTTATCTGCGTGCTAATAGCAATGTTATTAGTATGAATTCTTTAAACACCATTATTGCTAATGCTATGGAAAAGTCTAAGCTTGGGGAAGCTAGTTTTTATGAAAATGATCTTTTTAGTCCCCCAAGCATGGAGGAGAAAATTTACTTTGATGATACTATGCCTCCAATATATAATGATTACAATGATGAATATGATATTTTCAGTCCACCTACTATTGAGGAGAAAATTAATTATGATTACAATATGCCTCCTATATTTGATGATTATGGTGATGAGAATAATAAGGATAGCTATTTTGTTGAATTTGCTCCCACTACAATTAATAAGAATGACTATGCTTATGTGGAGAGTAATAATTATTATATGCATGTGGCTCATGATAAGAATGTTTTATATGATAGTTATATTGTTAATTTTATTCATGATTCTACTGAAAGTTATTATGAGAGAGGGAAACATGGTTTTATGCATCTCAATAATATTAAGTTTCCCCTCTTTATGTTGAAAGTCTTGAAGTTGCACTTGTTTTGCTTTACTATGCTTGTTTCTTGGTGCTTTCATAACTTGTTTCTTTACAAGATTACTATGCATAGGAAATGGGTTAGACTTAAATGCGCTTTGAATTTGCTTCTTGATGCTCTCTTTTACTTCAATTCATATTTCTTATGTGAGCATCTTCTCAAACTATCATGCCTAACTTAAAGGCGTTAAAGAAAAGTACTTATTGGGAGATAACCCAAAAGTTTTAGTTGAGTCTTGGAAGTTATTGCTTCAGTAATAACCTCTCCTTATCATTTTTGTGTGGTTTTTGTGCCAAGGGTAACCTATAATGAGAGAGAAGTAAGACTTGGGAAAGTTGCTGTCCCAAAACAGATTTTTGTGCTTCGCTGTAATTTTTTTTGAAAAATCTCTATATGTCGGTTTGAGCTGTAATATTTTGTGCTTCTACCCTAGGTTGTTATCCAACTTTCATTAGTTCAACACTTTTCAATTTGAGCAACAAAAGGTCTTCTAAAAAATTGGTTTTTATCCGCTGGTCTGTTTTGACAGATTTCTGCCATTATTTGCATTTGCCTCTTAATCTCTTTCTCTTTGAGTTCTCTTTGATCATTTGAACTTTTAAAAGGAAATGCTACAATAGCTTGTGTTTTAATGGAAGTTTTATTTGTGTTGGAACTGAACCAAAAGACTTATTATCTTGAGTACACTAATGTTGCTAATGAAAATTGTGTGAAGTTTTGTATGAAGGAAATTTTTAAGTGTAGGGAAGAGTAATGTGATAAGATGAAGTATGGACAAAATCTCAAGCTTGGGGATGCCACCCGTGTCACCCCAAGAAATATCCAAGAAGTACAAGCGTCAAAGCTTGGGGATGCCCAAGGCATCCCCTTCTTTATCAATAAAAATATCGGGTTTCTTCCAAACACTTCATTTTTATTGTTTCGTGCATAGTTGTGTTGTTCTTGGAGCGTCTTTGTTTTTGTTTTTGGTTTTTCGTTTGCTTAGTTTGCTTGGTTTGCTTGAATAAATTGGTTGGACCCCCTCATTCATGCATTAGTTTTCAAATAAGTTTGGTTTGGATTGAAAAAGAGTAGGAAAAGTTCATGCTTAAGTGGTAAGAGGAGCTTGTTTTTGACTGTGGCCTATGCTTTGTCATGTCATGCTTGATATTGTTTTGGCTTTATGCTTAGTGATTTTTTCTGTTGCATGACATGTTACAAACAATTGAGATTGCTTAATGTGCCTTGAAAGAATCATGTGTTGTTTTAGCATACTAAAGCATAATATTGTGGTATTCTCCTTTGATGCTTTATTTGGGTTGACTTGGCGCATGCTCACACCATGTTATGACTATCCCAAGTCACCATAGCCTCTATGATCCTTTAGTTTTTGACTTGTAATATCACTTTATGCTTTAATTAATGATGTTTTATCGCTTTGCATGATTATGGCCATTATTGCTCTCTTAGTTGGTCGCTCCCAGTCTTTTGCTAGCCTCCATACCAAGTATGAGTTTCACTCATGCATCCAACTCCAAATAAAACCAAGTTATTCCAAAGAGTCCACCATACCTACCTATTAGCATTTTCTATTCCAAGTATATTCATGTTTTATCTACCTTCCGAATTAAACTTGTTATGTGAAAATTAGTGATTAAAGCTCTCACGACCTTGATGGAACACTTTACTTTTCTTGCCCCTAATAAACTTGAACCATTGTTTCATCTATGTTGTATATGCTTGCACTTATATGTTGGGATTAGCAGAACCATGCTGTCATGGGGAACGCTTTCAACATTGCACTTGTACATTGTACCTAGTTGATATCATGCTCGTTTGTCTATAGATGTCGTCGGTGTGAAATGAAAGGGGAGCTTGTAAGTCCATGGAGTTATGTATGTGTGTTAGAGAAACGCCTGGGCCGCTGGTCTAATCCATGCCTAATCATGGTGGAAACCTGCAGCGTAACCATAATGAGCAATCTATGAAGCATTCTTCTTATAAAAAAAGAGATAGAGATTGAGAAAAAGAGAAAAACAGAAAAAAAAGAGATGAGAAAAGAGGAAAGAGAGAAAAAAGCACCATTTTCCCATGGTAAATAAGAAGATTGCTGAGATGCTTGTTGTCTGCTTGCCTTGTCATTTTGATATGGGGATTCTTCGGTATCATCGGGCAAGGGGCACCCCGTTGGCGGTTCTCTATGATACACATGTACTTACTATGACAAGAACTTACTGATAACTAAACTTGAGTAGCATGAGGAGCGGCCCTCGTATTCAAGGGACATGAGATTTCCAACTTATACTTTGTCAAGCATATACTCCATGCTTTGTTCACTTTAACCTTAATCACTTCAAGATGCTTATGATAGGAGCAATGAGAGCTGAAAGCTCATAAGTACCATAATTTTTGGAAGATCTTTATGAGACTTGAATCCCTGCTTCCTTCTATGAAGGCCTTTCTTTTACTTTTATATTGACTCCCCATCTTCTATCTTTATGCACCTATTGAGAGAGCATAGTGGCCATTCTTAGTTTAATGTGCATTGTCCCAAGACTTGTTGATTGATGCATAACTTTGATATTCCTTGTTCTTAAACTATTTGTATCTAGTCACCCTTATGAACTTTGAAGGTGTCCTATGCATTTATGTTTTGCTACACTATGAGGGACAAGCTGAATACCACTCTCAATATGCTTTCTTTATGTGAAACAAACAAACGTCTTGCAAAGCATTGTTATTCATGAATCTTTTGTTTGTACCTTTTCATGCTACAACATAGTTGCTATGTCTTATTGTTAGAACTATATCTTTCATGCTATGTTGAAGTATTATGATCCCAGCTATTAATGTTTTACAAATACTTTGATCAAGATTATGATGGTTGATATGTCCATTTTGCATCACTATTCTATATAATAATTTACTATTATTCATTGATATATTTCATATTAAGAGATGATACTTATGTTATTTCATCTGTTTTTTGCATGGTTGAGGACTTTTGGAGCATGGACCGCTGCAGTCAGGATTCTGATGAAAAAGGTGCTGTTTGGAGGCAAAATTCACGAAGATCAGAAAATCCAGGAAAATACATGGAAAATTCTATTTTTCCAGAAGACGAAGATTGCCAGAAGGGGAAGTGGAGATGGGCCATAGGGGGCCCACGCCACCCCTGGCGCGGGCAGCCCTAGGCCACGCCAGCAGGTGGTGTGGCCGCCCTGGCCCACTCTAGACTCTCCCCGCTGGCGTATATTATCCTCCTGAAACCCTAAGACTCGAGGAGCGACCACATAAACATTCCGCCGCCTCTGCGGGGTGGAAAACACCAAGAGAGAAAGATCTCTCCGGCAGACAAAATTCTGCAGGGGGAATTCCTTCCCGGAGAGGGGAGATCATCGCCATCAACACCACCATCAAGCTGGACTTCATTGGGATCATCATCATCATCACCACCATCATCTCCACCAACACCATCATCACCACTTCATACCGCTGTAACAATTGGGTTGAATCTTACATAGTTCTTAGGGGAAACTTTCCTAGTGTTGATTACTCCTTGTAGTTGAAGCTATTGAGTGAACCATTGAATTATCGTTTATGTTCAGATTGTTACATACCATTATATCATCTCTGATCTTGATCCATATGATGTCTTGTGAGTAGTTCGTTTTGTTCTTGAGGACATGGGAGAAGTCATGTTGTTAGTAGTGGAATTGTGTTGAGAAAGATTCAATGGTTTGATATTTAAGTTGTGGTGTATTTCTTCTAGTGGTGTCATGTGAACGTCGAATACATGACACTTCACCTATATGGGCCTAGGGGAATGCATTGTGTATTTGGCTACTAATCGTAAGGGTTGCCGGAGTGATAAAAACCTGAACCCCTGTTAGGAAACCTTTGCACAAGGGACGTCCGGGTCTTAGAGTTTAAAGCTGTGGTTAGGTTTCTACCTTAATTACTTTCTTGTACTTGCGGATGCTTGCAAGGGGTATAATCACAAGTATGTATTAGTCCTAGGAAGGTTGGTACATTAGCACAGGTTCACCCACACAACACTTAGCAAACTAAAGAAGATTAATCAACTATATGAACACTACTAGGAAAACCCTTATCACATGCACCTTTTTCACTATCTGTATGCATATGTTAGTCAAGACCGTCACGCCATCGATAACTATCTTCAGTGGCGCATTTCAAAATGCACCACAGAAGTCTCAAACTTCAGTGGCGCATATGGCCAATATGTGCTACAGAAGTTGTTTTCCAAAATTCAAAAAAAAGGCGGGCCAGATCTCAAACTTCTGTGGCGCATATGGCCAATATGCACCACAAAAGTTTTTTTCAAATTTCAAAAAAAAACCGGGCCAGATCTAGATCTGGCCAGATCTAGATCTGGCCAGATCTAGATCTAGATCTGGCCGGAGTTGGTGGTGGTGGTGGTGGTGGCGGCGGTGGCTAGGGCTAGGGCTAGGAGGAGGTTGCCGAAGTTGGTGGTGGAGGAGGAGGAGGAGGTTACCGGAGTTGGTGGTGGAGGAGGAGGAGGAGCTCGCCAGAGTTGGTGGTGGAAGAGGAGGACAAGGAGGAGGAGGAGGAGGAGATCGCCGGAGTTGGTGGTGGTGGAGGAGGAGGTCGCCGGAGTTGGTGGTGGAGGAGGAGGAGGTGGTCGCCGGAGTTGGTGGTGGAGGAGGAGGATGAGGAGGTGGTCGCCAGAGTTGGTCGCTGAAGTTGGTGGTGGTGGTGGAGGAGGAGGAGGAGCTCGCCAGAGAGTGGAGAAGGAGGAGGGAGGAGAAGGGGAGAAGTGTGGAGGGGAGGAGAAGGGGAGAAGTGTGGAGGGGAGGAGAAGTGGGAGGGAGAAGAAGTGGGAGGGGAGAAAAGGAAAAGGGAGGAGAGAGCCATGGATTCAAATTTCGAATCCCTTAAGACTTCAGGGCATATGGGGAAATGCGCCACAGAAGTTTCTCCCCCTTTTTTATTTTTTTGAAGTAAAAAATCTTCTACCCTAAATAACTTTTTTACTCTTTTCGAATTTGGGGATTCTGTAAAATGCAGAACGACCATAGGTGGTTGAATTCGAGTAGGGAATTTCGAGATGATCATTTTGATAGGTTAAAGATTTTTTTCCGACATCGTATGCAAAAGTTATAGCTGTTTTACCATGCCATGACCTATTTTTGCAAAATACATCGAAATTCATGTTTTACAATTTTGTCTAGATCTATACCCTAAAATCTAACTACAACTCGAAGGAATTATTTTTTTGAAGTTTCTATCATTTTTTTTTATTTTTTACAAAACTGAAAAGGCGATCCACAGGGGGGGGTCTGTTTCCCCCCCTATATGCTTGTTCTGTGACGCATACACCTATATGCGCCACAGAAACATCACTTTCTGTGGCGCATATGGACATATGCGCCACAGAAGTTTCTCCCCCCTTTTTTGCTGCTTGGTCCCATCAACCTTCTGTGGCGCATACGTCTATATGCCACGAAGTTAGATTAAGCACATTGCGAAATATGCGCCACCGAGATATGGACTTCTCCGGCATATTGGTTTCAGATGCGCCACTGGCGTGAAACTTCGCGGGCGATATTTTCTAATCTCCATGATATATCTGTAGCATGGTTTTACATATGCGCCACTGAATATCTTGTCTATCTATAGGTTGTTTCCTAGTAGTGGAAGCGAAAGCACTTGATGATATTCCCATGTGTCCTCGAGAACGTTTGGTCATCTTAAGTAATACAACCGGCTTGTCCTTTGCTAAAGAAAGGATTGGGCCACTTGCTGCATTTATTCTTATTGTCTTTTATTTACTCATACTTTATTTACCTGCATTATCAAAAACCCCTAAAAATCCATTTGCTAAGTATTTACAGAGAATTCCTGCTCCAAGCCATTCGCCAACACCTTCTGCTCCTCGTTGGGTTCGACACTCTTACTTATCAAAAATACTGCGATACACCCCTTATACTTGTGGGTCATCAAGACTATTTTCTGGCGCGGTTGCCGAGGAGTGAAGCTATTGGAGAGTGGAACCGGTAAAGGAAACTTCTACTTTACTTTTGTTAGTTGCTTTATTTTCAATATGGATAATTCGCTGAGTTTCTTATTTCGTAATGCTACTACCACTGCTAAGGTAGTAGATGAACCACCACCTGCTGAGAACGATACTTTTAAAATACCTACAAGAATTATTGATCATGTTATGGATAACTATTATGTTGGAGATGGAACTATCCATCCTGGTGATCATTTGCTCTTTATACACGAATTATGTGGGTTGTTTAAGTGTGCATGTATTACAACAGATCAATTCAAGAAGAGGTTATTCTCATTATCACTGAAAGGAAGAGCTGAAGAATGGTATAAGCTGCTGAAGAATGGTCAAGCTCTTGAATGGGAGGAAATAGTACCTCTCTTTTATTCAAAGTTTTATCCTCCTAGTGAGATTCATAAAGATCAGAATCAAATATACAACTTTTGGCCTCTTGATGGAGAGAGTACAGCTCAAGCTTGGGGGAGATTGAAGTTACTAATGCTCAAATGTCCCATTCATGAGCTCCCCAACAATATTATTATCAATAACTTTTATGCAAGGCTTTCTCTTCATGATAAGGATTTATTGGATGCCTCTTGTGCTGGATCATTTACACGCATGGAAGAAGAAGCTAAATGGGATCTTCTAGACCGTATTCAAGACAATGCTGAAGCATGGGAGAATGACAATGGAAGAAAGTCAGGTATAAATTATGATTATGAATGCATTGAATCTTTTATGGGAACTGATGACTTTCAAAATATTAGTAATGCTTATGGTCTAGACTCTCAAGCTATTGCAACTTATTTTAAGGCTTTTGCTTCCTATATTGAAGTTCCTAAAAAGAAGTGGAATAAGTATCATGAACCATATAAAGATGTTGCTAAGTGTGTTCCTGCAAGAAATACTAAAGTCTATACTACTAATCATGTTTTACCTGAATCTTACATTGAGAAAATACCTTTCCCAGTTAAGATAAATGAACATTCTATGATAGCTAGTATGGTTAGTGAAAGTACGAATAAAGCTATCGAACCTGATAAACAAATGGATGATGAACCTATAATAACAAATGTGAAATATTTTGTCACTAAATATGAAGAAGATGGACATACTATCCTTTGTAAGGATATCCCTAATATTGTTTCACAAAGTAGTGTTATGGGAGCTAGTGTCCCTTTGTTTTCTATTAGGATAAGTGATCATTGCTACAATGGTTTTTGTGATAGTTATATCATTAAATTTATGCATGATACTGAAAGTTATTATAAGAGAGGTAAGACTGTTCTTATGCGTCTCAATAATATCAAGTTTCCTCGTTTTATGCTTAAAGTCTTTATGTTGCACTTGTTTTGCCTTCCTATGCTTGTAGCCTCTGGTTTCAACAACTTGTTTGTTTACAAAATTCCCTTGCATAGGAAGTGGGTTAGACTTAAACATGTATATTTTTGCTTCTTGATGCTCTCTTTTACTTCAATTCATATCTTATGAGAGCTTCACTGAAATTGTCATGCCCATCTTAATGGCTATAAAGAAAGAGCTTTTTGCGAGACAACCCAATTTATTTTTCTTTCAGTTTGTTTTTGTTTCTTTGAGTCTTGGAAGTTATTACTCCAGTAATAACCTCTCTTATCCTTTTTGTTTGGTTTTTGTGTCAAGATCAACCTCTAATGAGAGAGAAGTAAGATTTGGGGAAGTTGTTGTTCCGAAACAGATTTTTGTGCTTCAGCATAAAAATTCGTGAGAGATCTGTGTATGTCGGATTGAGCTGTAATTTTTTGTGCTTCTTCCTCAGGTTGTTATCTAACTTTCGTTAGTTTTGCACTTTTTTATTTGAGCAACAGAATATTTTCGAAAAATTTGATCTTTACCTGCTGGTCTGCTTTGACAGATTTTGCCACTCCTGCATTTGCTTCTTTAAATCGATTTCCTTTTTGAATTCTTTTTGGGTTTTCAGAAGGAGTTGCTACAGTAGCTTATGATTTGATGGATTTCAGTTGAAATTGGACTTGAAAGGTTTATTACCTCACTTACATTAATGTTGCTAATGAGAATTGTGTGAAGTTTTATGTGAAAGAAATTTCCAGGTTATCGGAGAAAATGGTGTAATAAGAAAGAGAAGGTTTCATGACTCGGGCAATATGAGTATGAAGATGAAGATATTGATGTTATTCAAGTTGTGACTCCAGAAGAATCTACTAAATGCCAAATTCAGAGACCTGCAGAGTCCGTTTTTGAATAGGTAACAGTTCTGGTAAGAAAAGTTCCGCAAAAATTATGTCCAGTTATATTTTTTGGAGTTTTTATCCAACAAGGAAAGTTACAAAGTGAAAGAGGGACGGAAACGGAGCCAGGGTGGCTCACACCACCCCTGGCGAGGCCCCCCTGGGTGCGCCAGCAGGTGGTGTGGCCGCCCCGGGCTCCGTCTCCAACCCGTTTTCTCCCTGTACCTTCCTTTTGTTGTAAAACTTCGTAATATATAATCCCCCGGATCTTTCGAGGTTCGTATATCGTGTTCTCATCGTGTTTACGTTTCGAGCTGTTTCTGCCAGGAACTATTCTTAAAATTTAGAAGCACAATGGTCTCCACCAAGGATAAGGGAAAGGAGCCTATGGAGGAAGATTTCCAAGACCCCGGGCAGGAGAAGGAGATCAAGAGTGAAGATGAAGAGGAGGAAAAGAAAGGCCAGCATCCGCACACCGGCACTACCATTGCAAGCATTGGAGTGTTGGCAAACCCTGCCAAGATCAAAAGGACTGCACGGATGTCAACTGGAGGGAAGCCTCCGCGTCACTGTTTGTCTCCACGGTCACTTCCTCCACGCACCAAGAATCCCTTCCATACCCTTATCCATGAGCATCAATTCCAGAATATGCCCAAGGAGAAACTACCCTCCAATTGGTATATGCCTCATTCTAACCATGCATGAAAAGAAGACTTCAAGGAGGAAGAGTGGGGAAAGAATCGCAAGAGCTGGAATTCGCAACCCGACATGATCATGAGCCGCATTGAGCAAAAACCGGAGTTGATTCATACTATCACCTTCGAGATTGAGGACTTGGGGAAACTAATCAAAAAGCTCATCGAGAGAATACCACCACCACCGAAGGAGTAATTCGTCATCAGGTTTTGGCATCCCCTTGGTTTGTTCCAAGCTTGGGGGAGTGCCATGGTATCATATCACTATCTTCTATCTTTTTACCTTTTTAGTAGAGTCATATCATGAATAGAGAAGTTATCATGTAGGATGGCTTGCATTATGTAAGTGTCCCCCCTCTCGTTAGATATCTATGTATCCCTTGGTGTGAGTTGCCGTTATGGAATATTAATGAGAAGTTCTATCATTTACTCTTTTGCATATCTTATATTAGTTTTCAATTCATGGTTATATGATTAATCTTGTTGTTAGTATTGGTATCACTTTGGGATCATTGAGTTAATTTAGTTGGTTTTGGCAAACCTGGCTCGGTCAGTAGCAATACTATTTTTGAGAGTTGAATGAAAAAGACAAAAGTACTCTTAAAGAAATATAATTTCATCATCTTTCTTTCTTGATTTTCTCATAATCTTAGTATTCGCTAGTTAAGATCTTTTGTGCTTCCAAGGAAGATTGCATGTTTGTTTTTATCACCTGTATGTTTGTTTGTTTCCTTCAACTCTTATGCTTGCTACCCAGCCTTGCTAGCCAAAACCCTGTACTGAGCGGGAATACTTCTCGTGCATCCAATCCTTAAACCAAAACCTATGCCATTTGTGTCCACCATACCTACCCACTAGCACTATTGCTATTCCAAGTAAATTCATGTTTTTATCTACATTCCAAATTAAACTTGTTATGTGAAAATTAGTGATTAAAGCTCTCACGAACTTGATGGCACACTTTACTTTCTTGCATTTAATAAACTTGAACCATTGTGTCCATCTTTGTTGCGTATATGCTTGCGCTTTATAAGTTGAAGTTAGCAGAACCATGTATCATGGGGAATGCTTTCAACATTGCACTTATATTCCATTGATATCATGATTCTTTTGCTTATGGGCCCTGGCGATGTGAAATAAAAGGGGAACTTGTAAGATCATGGAGTTTGTATGTGTGTTAGAGAAACGTCTGGGCTGCTAGCCTAATCCATGCCTAATCATGGTGGAAACTTGCAGCATAACCATAATGAGCACTCTATGAAGCATCCTCAATAAAAACCTATGCAAATAGCAAATAAAAAGATCGCTGAGATGCTCATTGTCTGCTTGCCTTGTCATTTTGATTATGGGATAGCTCCTGTATCATGTGCAAGGGGTACCCCGTTGACGATTCTCTATGATACATATGTATTTACAATGACAAGAGCTTACTTGTGACTGAAGTTGAGTAGCATGAGGTTCGGTACTCGTAAGTAAGGGGCATGCGATTTCAACTTATAACTTGTCAAGCATATCCTCTTAGTTGTGTCACTTTAACCTTAATCACCTAAAGATGCCTATGACAGGGGCAATGAGAGATGAAAGCTAATAAGTACCATAATTTTTGGAAGCTCTTTATGAAACTTGAAATCCCTTCTTCCCTCTGCGAAGGGCCTATCTTTTACTTTTAATTGAGTCAGTAAACATATTCCCTTCTACCTCAGCAAGTATTTTGAGTTGTTGTGTTTCATTCATTCATATGATGATCTATTCAATCATGTTTCTTATGTTCCTTGTTTTGCACATTGATCTTATCTTGGTGATTACTACTTTGAAAGCTATCTTTGAAAACCAGTTATTTATGAACTCCTGCAATTTGTCAACTATTCTTCGACCAAGAGCTAAGTTTGCCATTACCAATTATGATTTACTTTATGCATCTTTATTGTGTTTCCTTTACTTATTGCAAGTTAAGTTATATAATAGTGAGTTGTCTTCTATTATGATTTATGTATTGATGAATGGGATGCTTCTTGTCCGTATTCTTTTATTGACTCTTCACTCCATAAACCTGAGGTCATGTTCATTGAGCTCAGTTTTCGCTTGGGGACAAGCGAAGTCTAAGCTTGGGGGGAGTTGATACGTCCATTTTGCATCACTATTCTATATCATAATTTACTGTTATTCATTGATATATTTCATATTAAGAGATGATACTTATGTTATTTCATCTGTTTTTGCATGGTTGATGACTTTTGGAGCATGGACCACTGCAGTCAGGATTCTGATGGAAAAGGTGTTGTTTGGAGGCAAAATTCGCGAAGATCAGAAAATCCGATAATATACATGGAAAATTCTATTTTTCCAGAAGACGAAGATTGCCAGAAGGGGAAGTGGAGATGGGCCATAGGGGGCCCACACCACCCCCTGGCGTGGGCAGCCCTAGGCCGCGCCAGCAGGTGGTGTGGCTGCCCTGGCCCACTCCAGGCTCTCCCCTCTAGCGTATATTATCCTCCCGAAACCCTAAGACTCGAGGAGCGACCATAGAAAGATTTTGCCGCCTCTGCGGGGCGGAAAACACCGAGAGAGAAAGATCTCTCCGGCAGACAGAATTCTGCCAGGGGAATTCCTTCCCGGAGAGGGGGGATCATCGCCATCAACACCACCATCAAGATGGACTTCATCGGTGAAAGGATCGTATGGGCACCTAGAGGGGGGGTGAATAGGTGCTACTCCAAATTTTACTCTATTTCAATTTAGGGTTTGACACAAAAAGGTAAATTCTCTAGATTATGCAAGTAAGGTGAATTTACCTATATGACAACCTAGCACAAGTACTAAGCAAGAACTAGATAAGTAAAGTGCGGTAAAGGATAGAAGTAACCAAAGTGGAGCATGCGGAGACACAAGGATTTGTTTCCCGTAGTTCCTTCCTTTTGAAGGGAAGTACGTCTACGTTTGGAGAGGGGGTGGTTTCAAAACACCAACACCACGAGAGGCCTCCCTTGTTCTCCGATGAACCTCACCCCAATGGGTTTGATTCACCTCTTCCACTATACGGCAACCTTCGAGGTGGAAGCCGGAACCTTTACAACGAGTTCGGGGCACACATCCACAACTTAATTGGAGGCTCCCAAATACAAGCAAGCTGTCAAACAATCAAAGACAAGCTTGTAAGAACCAAATCAAAAGCTAGGGTTTCCAAAGAAACACTAGAGCATGGGGGCCCTCAAGTGAATTAGGGGGAAATGAAGATCTCTCTTGGTGAAGGTGTAGATCAAGGCCTCCTCCTTCGATTCTCCAAAGATCAATGACTTTGGATGGTTGGATGAAGAGATCTTGTTGATTTGGTGGCTCAAATGGGCATGGTGTTCTTGAGGTGAACGAGCAGCTGGAGGAAGGGGATAAGGTGCTCTATTTATAGCCCTTCACTCCACTGAACCGTTTTCTGACCGTTGGAGAAAAGTCAGACCGGAGACTCCGGTCTGCACACCGGAGAATCCGGTCAATCTCCAGACCAACCTCTGGACCGTCGAACAGAAGACCCAGCCCTCCTGTGAGCCAAGTGGACCGGAGACTACGGTCCCTCTGCACCGGAGACTCCGGTCTGAGGCAAGGACCAGAGACTCTGGACCTTCCTCTGGACCAAGCTCCGGACCACCTCTCTGGCTGACCCAGGCAGGAAACAGGAACCCCCTCCGGAGACTCCTAGGGAAACTCCGGACCACACCGGAGAATCCGGTCTAGGCAGACCAGAGACTCCGGTCTAGAATTCCCAGGAGTTAAGCAAATATGCAGGGAATGTTCCGCCTGCCAAAGGTCCTTTTCACTTTGTAAAATATCAACCTGTAGACAATAGCAAACTGTAACAAGGCCCTACTTGTTGTTAACAAACACCAAAAGTGATTATGATAGTAAATGTCCTTTCAATCTCCCCCTTTTTGGTGTTCGATGACAACAAGTGATTTTGCATGGAAAAAGATTTGCAATGACTTATGACAGAGTATGAACATGCTCCCCCTGACTATGTGCACAAAGATAAACGTGTAAAGTAAGCATGGTAGGTAGAACATGGATAAAACACATAGTTCTCACACGAGTTACAATAATGTAGGAGCACCCACAGAGTCACACACAAATAGCAAATAGTGTCTCGCAATAATATAAGGCAAATAGGTATGAAGATCGAGATAGCAAATAAGAATCAAATAGCCCAAGCCCATGCAAATCCCGATGACAGTGTCTTCTCCCCCTTTGGCATCGAAACGCCAAAAAGGGAAAAGACCTAAGCTAGCGCCCCAACGGATCAGTAGTCCTCGTCATCCTCCTCCTCGTCCTCCTCATCCATGTCCTGATCCTCATCATCATCATCATAGTCCTCATCACCATCTGGAGCTGCAGGTCCTTTGCCGTGAGGGCGAGAAGAGGAGGTACCTTGGTACCCATATCCAGAGGTGACATCATAAAAGGTCTTCCAATCCACCAAGTTGTCATGTTGGGCATTCCATGCCCCAAAATAAAGAGTGTAATCTAACTCGGTGGATGGATGAGCGCCATGCTCATCAGTGTACTCATCATCACCTTCCTCATCATTCGCTTCACCCTGAGCCTTGATCTCCTTGAGTAGTTTCTCTATGCAACAGTTGCTCTTGTAGGAGGCATGTTGTTGCTTACGGATGTCCACATTCATGCAACACAGGGTCCTCTCCCGGAATGAGGCCTTCTTGACCTTCTCATGAATATAGTCACGTGTCATGGTAGGAAGAGGTGCATTGGAAGCATTCTTCCTCCGATCCCTAGTAGGAGAGGGGGCCCTCTCGGTCTCTGAGATCTCCTCCTCCACATGGGCATGGGAGCGTCTAGGAGGAGCCCTCATGTCCCCCTTCTGCTGTAGAGATACAAGAGTGTGCTCCGTAAGGTTGGGAGGAAAGCCAAGTGGAGAACCATGTTCTTGTGTGTTGATGAGTCTCATGACAAGTGGTGCATATGGGGGAGCCTTCTTGTATAAAATGGCATGGTACATCTCCTCAAATATGTAATCCATAACATCAATAGGATCCGCATCTGCCTCGGGGCCAGCCATGTAAATCCTGTGGGTATGATACAACAAGTTGACCAAACCACATTTGATGGCATCATCATTCCCAGCACTAGGGGAAATGGTCTGGCGGAAGATCCTCAACATCAGATTGTAGAGAGGCTTGAGTCCCTTAGACCTGCCCACAACACCCTCGCTACCATACAAAGGGGCAAGCTTGTTCTTGTTCACCCCAAGAGCTGCTAAGTGCATGCGTACCCCAACATGAGTGGACACGCCCTAGAAGGTCTCAAATATGGCCTCAACAAAGTCATAGAAAGTTGCAGAGCAGGGGTGATCTCCAGTCATCCAAGTCATAGTCCTGGCTTGGTCAGTCCCAAACACAACTGTGGCATAAAACTGCTGCACAAGGGTGATGTTGTAGTATTCATGGAGCTCCATCAAGTTGAACAGCCCTAACTTCTCACTAATCCACAGTGAATCTGAGAAGTAGGAGCTCTTCCTCATCTGTTCAACACTCAGGTACTTCTGGGGGCACATAGGAGATCTCTTGAGCACGCTGTAAATGTCTTTCATGAAGACAGCTTGCTCCTTCCTCCAATAGCATGGGTCCTTGCTGTTGCGAGGTAATGCATAGAAGGCAGTCTTGCGCAGCTCACGTTAGTCCTGCTTTGACATGCGGGCCAAAGGCTGAAGGTTGTCGTATTTTGCCCTCTTGGCATGGTTCTCTTCCTCAGCCCTTTCCTGCTCCCTCCTCATATAGGTTGCATCACAGGCATGCTGTCTCCGGTTGGATGGGGGCACAATGTACTGACCCTCAGACTCATCATAGCGAGGATCCACTCGCTTCATCTTGGCCTTGGTGCGAGGAGGACGACGAGAGCCAGAACCTATGAACAGCAGCGAGGGAGATAGCATGGAGGTAAGTATATATGTCCCAAGGAGGCAGCACAGGACCCTTGAGGCATTGCAAGATGTGTTTGATCCAAACCACACCGGAGACTCCGTGGTCCACACCAGAGTCTCCGGCTCAGACCGGAGTCTTTGGCCTGGACCGGAGTCTCCGGTCGAGAGACTCGAGAGTAGACCAGGGAGGCTCCAGTAGTGTTGAATCCAACAGATCAGGCAGGGCAACAAGGGTAAAGTGCTCGTGTGCACACAAACAAGAGATTCCTGTGGGCAAAAATAGTGCCAATCCTCAAAAACAACACAAGGGATGAACCCTAGGTGGGAAAAGAGGAGGAGAGGTACCATATTTGTCCATGGGATTGATTCCAACGTTGGGAATCACCCAATAGTGGAGGGGAGAAGATTGGCCGGCGGCACGGCGGATCCCGGGGGCTTCTTGACCTCCGGGGAGGAGATTTGGGAGTGGAGGCGACGGGGTAGAGAGGGGAGGACGGGGGTGGATGAATGAAACTGTCTGTTTCAGTTCACCCCGTCCTCCCTCTAAGTGGCCAAAAACCGTCCGGACCGGAGACTCCGGTATGAGCACACCGGAGACTCCGGTCCTCCTCGACCAAAAACTCCAAGATTTGTGTATGGGGACATATATTAGATAGAGAGAGTTTACAGGACAGAGAGTAGGCTTGGGTTAAGATGACATACTGTGAAAAATCAAGGAAACCACAGAAATCTATTCAAATGTTCATTAACACACCAAATAAACCCGAACTAAGAACCAACTCTTCCATGAGAAGAGGGTGGTGGCCAAAGCCACCATGTAAGAGTTTGTGGCATGACACCGCGAAGAATTATCCTTGGGTTCATTGCCACTACTCAATAATGACGCTCACATATTACTAAATGATATTAAGAGGATTGAATTTCTTAATGTTGGCATTATGGGGGGAGGGATAGTCCAATGTATTAGAACCGCACCCCCCTATCTCCATGCCTGCACCTAAACCAAATAAGGGTCAAGATATAGGTGAGTATGTAATATGATCAAGTCAAGCTCCTAGAATCTACGATATTTAGTTCATTCATCAAATAGCAAAACCTTGCTTCATCAAGTGGCTTCGTGAAAATGTCGACAAGTTGGTCTTTGGTTGACACATAGGATATCTCAATATCACCTCGAGCAACATGATCTCTAATGAAGTGATGACGAATCTCAATATGCTTTGTCCTTGTATGATCCACTGGGTTATAGGCAATCTTGATAGCACTTTCATTGTCACATAGAAGAGGCACTTTGTCACAATGGACACCGTATTCCTTTAAAGCTTGCCTCATCCATAGAAATTGTGTACAAGCACTAGCAGCTACCACATACTCGGCTTTGGCGGTGGAGAGAGATATACAATTTTGCTTCTTAGAAGACCAACACACCAAGGACCTCCCAAGGAATTAGCAAGCCCTGGAGGTTGATTTCCTATCATCCTTGTCAGCAGCCCAATCCGAATCCATGTATCCACAAAGAGAGAGATTTGAGCCCCTAGGATACCAAATACCATAGTTTGGGGTATGAAAAAAATATCGAAAGATTCTCTTGACTGCCATTAAATGGCTTTCTTTAGGAGCCGCTTGATATCTTGCACACACTCCTACACTGAACACAATATCGGGTCTAGATGCACAAAGTAAAGCAAAGAGCCAATCATGGACCGGTATACCTTTTGATCCACATCTTTACCATTTGGGTTTAGTTCAAGATGAGTCTTTGTTGCCATGGGAGTGGGAGCTCCATTTAGGTCTTTCATGTTGAATCTTTTGAGCATATCTTGAGTATACTTGGCTTGGTTGAAGAATGTTCCTCCTCTCACTTGCTTGATCTCAAAACCAAGAAATACTCTCAATTCTCCCATCATAGACATCCTGAACCTGTCAGTCATAAGCTTTGAGAATTCATCATTAAAAGCTTTGTTAGATGAGCCAAAGATAATATCATCTACATAAATTTGGCATACAGAAAGTTCCCCATTGACTTTTTTAGTAAAAAGAGTGGGATCGATTTTCCCAACCTCAAACCCACGATCTAACAACAACTCTCTAAGGTGCTCATACCACGTGCGTGGGGCTTGTTTGAGCCCATAGAGTGCCTTATCGAGTTTGTAGACGTGGTTTGGAAAGTTGGGATCCTCAAACCCCGGGGGTTGCTTCACATATACCAACTCATGCAATGGACCATTAAGAAATGCACTTTCTACATCCATTTGTTGTAATTTAAATTTATGATGCACCGCATAAGCAAGAAGGATACGAATGGACTCAAGGCGAGCCACGGGTGCATAAGTCTCTCCATAATCAATGCCTTCAATTTGAGAGAACCCTTGTGCAACCAATCTTGCCTTGTTTCTCACCACAATTCCATGCTCATCTTGCTTGTTCTTGAAAATCCACTTGGTGCCTATAACATTGCGGCAATCTTTTGGCTTTTCAACTAACTTCCATACTTTGTTTCTCTAAAAGTTGTTGAGCTCTTTGTGCATTGCATCCAACCAATCTGAATCTTCAAGAGCTTCCCATATTTTCTTTGGTTCCACCATGGAAATGTGTGCTTGGTGCTCACCAAAGTTCTTTAGTTGAGCTCGAGTAGATATCCCTCTTCTTAGATCTCCTACCACATTCTCAAGACTGTGGTCTCTTAATTCCAATATTCTATCCATTCTAGCTTGGCGACGAGTTTCGATCTCCTTGTTGTTTCTTGGGGGGGATCTCTTCATCATTTTGGTCCTCGTCTTGACCATCAACTTGACCTTGATCATCATTGGAATTATTCTCTTCTGCAAGAGGCAAAGATTGACCTTGGTCTTGATCAAGCACACTTCTAGACAGGCCTTGAGATTTCCTTATGGCATTTTATATAGATCTTCCTTGTGTAATAGATTTAGCACCACTGGACATTCTGGCAAATGGAGACTCAAGTTACTCCTGGCTAGAGGTTTCTTCTTGATCAGCAGGTTGAGGGTCCACAACTTGTCTTTGGCATGGGTCATTGTCCTCCTCGATAGGAGCTTGTTGATGTTGTGAAGATGAGGGCTCCACTTGAGTAGAGCATAGTTCTTCTCGATCCGCCATAAGGGGTTCCTCAATGTATGGATGAAACCTGCACTCCATTCTTCCTATGGCATCCTAAGGCATTTCATCATCTACATCACAAACATCAACACGCCCCGCTTCGGGACCATCATATTCTTCAAACACCACACTACAAGATTCTATGACGGTTCCGGAGAGCTTGTCATAGATTCTATAAGTGTGGTATTCAAGACCATAACCAACAAAAAAAACCTCTAATGCTTTGGAATCAAACTTGGACAACCGAATACCCTTAACGCGATAGAAGCACTTACAACCGAACACCCGGAAGTAAGAAACATTGGGCTTGTTACCGGTGAGGATTTCATATGGAGTCTTGACCAATTCTTTGCGGAGGTAGAGACGGTTTGATGCATGGCATGCGGTGGAGATAGCTTCAGCCCAAAAGTTGTATGGAGATTTAAATTCTGCCAACATAGTCCTTTCCATATCAATAAGAGTCCGGTTCTTCCTCTCAGCTACACCATTTTGTTGAGGGGTATATGCAGCGGAATATTGATGTTTTATTCCCTCATCACTAAGAAATCCATTCAATGTGTAGTTCTTGAACTCGGTACCATTGTCACTTCTTATTGTCAATACTGGGACATTGTGTTAACGTTGAGCCATGTTGATGAAGTCAATGAAGTTCTCTTGTGTCTCACTTTTAAGCTTGAAAAAATATACCCAAGTGTATATTGAGTAGTCATCAACAATCACCAAGCAATATTTCTTCCCACCAAGACTTGCATGAGAAGGAGGACCAAAGAGATCCACATGAAGGAGCTCCAAGATCCTCTTGGACTTGATGTAGTTCTTTGGCTTGTGGGGAGAATCATGCATCTTTCCTTCAACACATGCTCTGCAAACACGATCTTTGGCAAAGCAAACATTTTCTTTTAGTCCAACAATATGACCATCCTTGTGGAGGCTTTGCAAAGTTCTCATGTTGACATGGGCTAGATGGCGATGCCATAGCCAACCCACACTACTGCAGAATAGGCCACGAGTGACAGGCTCAAAACGCCTAGTAGTGACAGGCAATGTCACTAATGACTAGTCACTGGTACAAGGTTACTAGTGACGGGCAAGTGTCTATCACTAGTACGTGTACCAGTGACAGTCTTTTCTGCGTGCCTGTCACTAGTATGTTTGAATCAGTGACATGCAAAAGAAAGTACATGTCACTGGTTGAGATTGACGACCGCGGACCTATGAGATTTTCAGTGACATGCCCATTATCATGCCTGTCACTGGTGTGCATTTCGATAATAAAAAAATTAAATGCATTTTCCCTAAATATTCAGGATAGCACAATAAATAGATTTTCCACAAATATTTCAGACATCATAATAAAATGTTGTACCAATAATATATTCACATGTGCAAATATGATATAAGTTTTGTATAGATAACACAATAGCATAGGACCGTCGTCAACAAAAATTTGGCTTAGCCTATTTCCTCGTCTTTGAACTCCAAAGATCATGTTAGACCCACATGACGCATAAGAACTACCAACATATATGGCATGTTTAGTACCCTCGAGCAGACCACCACGCCCATCTACAGAAATGAGAAAACACTAAACGGTTTAGACATAGTATTTATGTACCCAGCACTAAGATGTGAGTATGTACTAACTAGAATCAACTGAGGATGAAAGAAAGTAGAGCCCAAAAGCAGAAAATGAATGGTTTTGAAATAACAAGGAATCACAACAAAAGCTTATGACACATTTATATTATTCCTACAGTTGCTACATGGAATATGCCATGCAACACATATGAATATGCATAAGATACTGGAAGCAGCATTTTGGCTCTCGAGCTCAGCTGCTCTCGATATCAATACCACTAGAAGGTGTATGGTGATGTGTGCCAGAGACTTTTTTGTTGTTGGTGTGGTCCGCTAGAAAACAGTGTATGTCTGATCTCTTTATGGTTCCATTGCCTACGGTGTATCCAGGACCAGCAGTCCAGAATTCTGTGGCGTCATGGGCTATGGCACAGAGAAAGGTGATACGTCATCCTCAGTGGAAAGATCAAGTACTAGCTTCAGGTTGCATTTCTGTGGAAATTCTGCTACACCATTTTATAGATCAACCAAAAGCAAAAGTAAATATTTACATGTTCAGCACACGAATGAGATGAACTATGCACTAAGTAATATTTGCATTAAATGGATTATCATGGGAAAAGAATGAACAAACTGAAAATGTTTGAACAAGCATTTCACACCCCATCCATGAAAAAATTTGTCAGCAACGACCAAAGAACTCAACCATCCAAAATCACTGTTTCTTTTCAAATGTCCTTTATCCAGAATCACTATTGTGCTAGGAATAAAGTAAATCCACTTAAAGTATCTAGTACTAGAAGCACGGGTGCGGCACCAAATCGATTACTTCGTCAGTCCCATCGTGAGACTCTCGCAGATTGAAAGAAGACCCAAATAAAAAGAGAAGCAAATGAAGAACTTCACGATCTAGGCCAGCGGCACATGAACGTGGATGAAAATCTCAGGAAGAGATTTTGCCACGGATATAGCCTGCGTCGAGGGACACACCGGATCGAGTCCCGGATCCGCGACCTCCGTCTGTCGGAGATGAGGGGCATGTCAGATCCGCACCCTCCTGTCGCCGGACCCAAGGAGGCACGCCGGCTCCATGCGCTTCAGACGTCGGAGTCGAGGAGACTATGGATCTAGGCACATCTGGCCGTAGAAGGGACACAAGATTAGTGGAAGGATATTTTCGTCCTACACAGAACACGATTATGAAATTGCAGATGCCATTGACGAACAGAGGATGGATTTATTCGGAAGATGGCCGGCAATGAGTAAAATGGGGAATGGGAGGCTAGGATCTGGTCCATAATCCGCACGAGTGCTAGTTCAGGACGTCAATGACTGTCTGTGTTGAACGGAGCTCCGGAAGTTATTACCGAGATAGACGTGGGCCATATACATACCAGCAAAAGGTGTCTCGTTTTGGAATACGGACAAGAATACTTTGGCAAGTGCACATCTCAGAGCAACTGGGTGGTTCAGATAAAAGGATCAGATGAGCACGGGATCAGTTTTGCGTTTCCGCAAGATACCTAGGTTCCTAACTGAGTTAACTGACTTCTAAGGCTAATCAACATGTAAGGCCACTATGCTACTGTACCAACCAAAAAAGGTCAACATCAACACTAATATGCAAAAGCTCTAGCAGCGAGTAGCGTATCAGCCAAGGATTAGAATATCAGCCAGCAGTAGCAACGAACAGCCAGATAGCAGGCTTTCAAAAAAAAGGCTTTCAAAAAAAACAGCCAGATAGCAGCATATCATACCTTAGATTAGAAGCTTTCAGAAACATACTAGACACTTCAATGTCAATTTGAAGAATTGTGGCATAATATGAATCTGAGCGGTTTTAATGAAGGATAATTGAACAGGCCATAGGATTATACTCCACCTGTTGACCAACAATGAGATATGACTGATTAGAATAGGAAAATGATGCATCATTTTGACTCAATGAAAAAACAAATACTGAAAATAGAGAGGTTGATTGAACACTTGGTCTAAAATTTGTTCCTTATATGACATTCTGTTCATTTTAACCACTAAGGGTGTTAAGTGACACATGGACATACGTTTTTGCCCTTGGTGTATTATTGTCTAACCAAGAATTTTTCAGGACAAAAAACATGTTTAGAGTCCCAGCAGTGTGCTTTGTACTTGAGTGTAATAGTCTAGATTGAGTGTATATTTCGTGTTCAGTGTATTATTATCCATTGTGGAGTATTGAGCATATATTTCGTATTCAGTGTTGTATATTTATTTGTATTTCTACACACAGCTCCATAACTCACCGACATTTAGCAACCTGAAGATTGCATTGTCAGGCACTAGTACAACGGGCAGACTGAGCATGAAGATTTTTTAGTGCACATCACGCACAAGCAGAAAATATGCACCAGGAAGCGCTATACACCGAGATCGAAATCGAGCTCACATCCGCTTTATGCCTGTCAGAATGCCATGGCTGACCTCGCACTGAGCTCACATGACGCCGCCGCTCATGCTGTGGTCGCCTCCGCTGAGCCTTGACTACCACGCCTTGGACTCCCTCCGCTTCTGAGCCTTGGCAGCCTCCCAGCCTTTCCGAATAAGCACATCGGACTTGTAGTGGTTTTCCCTGAGAAGTCCACCACATACAAGTCATTTTTGACGTACCCAACGAAAGCGACCTTTAGAGACTTACTCCACATGAGGATCACAATATCATAATCAATAAAGACGGCAAAGCCCATATTTCCAAGAGCATGGACTGAAAGTAAATTATAGCCAAGGGTCTCAACAAGCATGACATCCACGAGAATGATATCGTGTGCAACCACAACTTTGCCGAAACCTATTACCTTAGACTTTGACTTGTCGGCATATGTCACGGATATTTGATCAATATTTGGTCTCAACTCCTTCACACTAGATGCGCTTCCGGTCATATGACTTGTGCATCCACTATCAAGCACCCATTTTGACCCTCCCAAAGCATAGGTCTACAAAAGATCAAACTAGTTCTTAGGTACTCATTCTTCAATGGGTCCTCTTTTGTTAGCAACAAGGGTCTTGGGAACCCAAATAGACCATGCAATATAACCATCAAATGGGCCAACATATTGTGCATACACATCACCATAATAATCACGCATTAAAACATAGTGAGGGTTAGCACTACCCGCAAAATCATCATGTGACATAGTTTTGCCACTTGTGGTCTTACTTTCCACAATGACCTTGTTTTTTTCTTGAGCGGGCTTGGCCTTCTTATTCTTGTTGTTATTTTTCTTCTTGGCTTTAGAGATAAAGCCAATGCCCCCTTTTTCACCATTTGACCTTTGCTTGCTTAAGAGATCATCAGTAGAGTTGTTTCCTTTGGGAAAGGAGGTCATAGCAAGCTCCCTCTTCAACCTAGCATGTTCCTCAAGTGTATTTGTACAACTAGAAGGAATGAATGTACTAGGTGAGGGAGTATTGATTAATTGAGTTTGAAGCTTTTCATGAGACTTTGTGAGCAACAAGAGTTCACTTTCCAAGGCCTTGTGAGCCTTGTCAAGTGTCCTAAAGTCCTCAGCAAGTTTTTCATGAACAACATCAAACTCAATCTTGTCCTTTTTAGCCTTTTTATATTTAGAAGTAGCATGATCACGTTCCTTGATGAGTTTATTAATAATGAGATCATTTGCTTCATCAAGACCCTCTAGTTTAGTTTCAAGAGATATTCTAGTTTCTTGTTCTTCTTCTAGAGCATTATTTAGAGCTTCTATCTCAATCATGTGCTCTCTTCCTAATTGGAATATCTCATCTAGAAGTTCTTGTGTGTGTGAAAGTTGATTTAAGAGGTCCACAACATGTTTCTTGTGTTCCCCTTGCAAGTTGTTCATGAACACATCAAAAGCAACTAATTTCTTTTTGACCTCAAAAGATAACTCATCATCAAAATCATCATTGATTAAGGAGGTGGAGTGCGATGATGATAATACCTCCATTCCTCTTGCCATAAGGCAAGTGACATTCTTGTTGGAGATATTCTCATTTGGAGAATCGAAGAGTGAGAATGAAGGGGTAGAGGTAGTGGCAAGAGCTGCCACACCACTTGATGTATCCTCTTCTTCATCTTCATCATCATCATCGGAGGAGAACTCTTCATGTGTGATCAAGAAAATTTCTCCGGCTTCTTGTTGGTTGAATTCCTTTTGATGAAGGGTTTCTTGTAGGGAGCTTTGGGGTTCTTCTTCAACACAAGTTTACCCCCATGATCTTCTCTTTTCTCATAGGGACAAGCTGTAACAAAGTGATAGCGGTCACCACAATTGAAGCAAGTTCTCAACTTGGACCCATTATCTCTTCTCCCATTGGGGTTGCTTCTTTGTTGCATTTCCATCTTGGCCTTGGCAGGATCTTTCCAAAAGTTTCTTGCATAGAAGGCCATGTATTCACCATGAGCAACCTTGACATCTTCGGGGTGGCTCATTGAAAGTCCCTCATCACTTCCTGCATCTTCATCATACTCCACAACCTTGGCCTTCAAGGCAATATTGACACCACTACTCATTCCAATGGCACGAGCACAGGCGTCTTTGGCATTGTTGGCAGCAACCTTGAAGGCGGCCATCTCTTGCGTCACCTCATTGGAGGTCATGAGATGGTAGTTGTGTCTTCCTTGGAGACTCTTCAAGTCAGTAGGCTCGAAGGGCATGAGTGCACTCACATACTTCCTCTTGATCCATGCATCATCAATGTGAGAGGCACCAACATTCTTGAAGGTGGTGGCTATGGATTTGAGTCTTTGATACATGTCTTCATGATCCTCACCATCCTTCATGAAGAAACCTTCGGCCTCATTGCTTAAGGCATCATACCTATTTCTTCTCATACTCCCATTGCCAACAAACAAGTCAATGAGAGCATCCCAAGCTTCCTTGGCCGTGTTGTAGTGCTCAATGTGGGGAAAATCCTTTGGCCCCACTCCAAGTTGGATCATGTGCAAGGCAGTCGCATTGAGTTGGCTATTTGACCACTTATCTTCTAGTCAAGTTGGTTGGATCCTCAATTTTGAGTCCTTCTTCAATAATATTCCACAAATCAATGCAAGAGCTGTGCACATGAGATTTCATTAAAACTTGCCATTGAGCAAAAGTATGTGCAGCTAACTTAGGTGGGTCGCCTCTATTATTTATATGAGGGTGTGGGATTGGAGGGTCGGGAGAGTACCATCCGTGAAACGCATGGTGCTCTTCCTTCCCATCACCCCTTTTGGTGGTGGAGTTAGTGGAATTATGTTCATCCCCCGCCACTTCCTCCAAAGGCTTAGCCGGAGCATTAGCCTTTCGGTTAGATGGTGTTTCCTCTTGGGAGGGAGGAGATGAGGTTTGCTTATCCCTAACGAGTTTCTTAACGAGTTGGCGCAACTGTTGGATTTCGTTGCCCAAGGTAGAGCTCAAGCTTGTTTCCAACTTCTTGAGATCTACCATGGTCATCGAATGGCTAGCCTCACTTTCTCCCTCCTCTGTGTTGCCCATAATCTCTTAGGCGGTTAAGCCTGAATAAAGAGCCGAGGCTCTGATACCAATTGAAAGGATCGTATGGGAACCTAGAGGGGGGTGAATAGGTGCTACTCCAAATTTTACTCTATTTCAATTTAGGGTTTAACACAAAAAGGTAAATTCTCTAGATTATGCAACTAAGGTGAATTTACCTATATGACAACCTAGCACAAGTACTAAGCAAGAACTAGATAAGTAAAGTGCGGTAAAGGATAGAAGTAACCAAAGTGGAGCATGCGGAGACACAAGGATTTGTTCCCCGTAGTTCCTTCCTTTTGAAGGGAAGTACGTCTATGTTTGGAGAGGGGGTGGTTTAAAACGCCAACGCCACGAGAGGCCTCCCTTGTTCTCCGATGAACCTCACCCCAATGGGTTCGATTCACCTCTTCCACTATACGGCAACCTTCGAGGTGGAAGCCGGCACCTTTACAACGAGTTTGGGCATACATCCACAACTTAATTGGAGGCTCCCAAATACAAGCAAGCTGTCAAACAAACAAAGACAAGCTTGTAAGAACCAAATCAAAAGCTAGGATTTCCAAAGAAACACTAGAGCATGGGGGCCCTCAAGTGAATGAGGGGGAAATGAAGATCTCTCTTGGTGAAGCTGTAGATCAAGGCCTCCTCCTTAGATTCTCCAAATATCAATGACTTTGGATGGTTGGATGAAGAGATCTTGTTGATTTGGTGACTCAAATGGGCATGGTGTTCTTGAGGTGAACGAGCAGCTGGAGGAAGGGGATAAGGTCCTCTATTTATAGCCCTTCACTCCACTGAACCGTTTTCTGACCGTTGGAGAAAAGTCAGACTGTAGACTCCGGTCTGCACACCGGAGACTCCGGTCTACACCGGAGAATCCTATCAATCTCCAGACCACCCTTCGGACCGTCGAACAGAATGACCCAGCCCTCCTGTGAGCCAAGTGGACCGGAGACTCCGGTCCCCTCTGCACCGGAGACTCCGATCTAAGGCAAGGACCGGAGACTCCGGACCTTCCTCCGGACCAAGCTCTGGACCACCTCTTTGGCTGACCTAGGCAGGAAACAGGAACCCCCTCCAGAGACTCCTGGGAAACTCCAGACCACACCGGAGACTCCGGTCCAGGCAGACCAGAGACTCCGGTCTGGAATTCCCAAGAGTTAAGAAAATATGCAGGGAATGTTCCGCAGGCCAAAGGTCCTTTTCACTTTGTAAAATATCAACTTGTAGACAATAGCAAACTGTAACAAGGCCCTACTTATTGTTAACAAACACCAAAAGTGATTATGACAGTAAATGTCCTTTCAATCAGGATCATCATCATCATCATCACCACCACCACCACCACCATCATCACCACTTCATACCGCTGTAACAATTGGGTTGAATCTTGCATAGTTCTTAGGGGAAACTTTCCCGGTGTTGATTACTCCTTGTAGTTGATGCTATTGAGTTTATATTCAGATTGTTACATACCATTATATCATCGTTTATGTTCAGATTGTTACATACCATTATATCATCTTTGATCTTGATCCATATGATGTCTTGTGATGTCGTGGTGGTGGCACGGCAGATGCCATGGATAGGGTAAAGATGAGGCCAATGAGTGCTAGGGGAATCCAGGGAGGGAGAACGTGGTGATTTCATGCACAGAAGTTCTTGTATATTCTCTATCAATGGTGTTTACAAGTGCTCTTGAGGCTCTCAGCAAGAAGGAGATGGTGTCTCTTACTCCCTGTCTACTAGCCCTAGAGTTCTACCTTAGACCAAGAATCATTGATCTATTAGCCGACCCTCTCTATGGAGGCCCCGGTGCTCCTTATATAGGGGAGCCCGGGTTATAGTTCTAGGGCACAGGTGGTAGCATATTCTACGAATGTGCTCCTTTCCTAAAGCAGATGCTTCTTTCTTCCCTTTAACGGCTCGTCCGAGCTTTGGACGTAACCCATGGCGTAATCCTTGTCTTTTGGTGTCACTAGACACGAGCTACGTTATCTGGTTTTGCCCGCATCACCTTGGTCGCCCCTGACCCGCTGGTCCTCTTCTTTACTTTACTTTGCTCATGCTACAGCTAATAAAGCCACATTTTGACTAGTGGGGGATTCCTTCTCTTGGAAGCTAAGATAATCCAGCTAGCATATAGCTAATCCGGCTTACCCAGTTACTTGCAAAACAGATAGACATGGCCGGCATAAATCTGATGCTGGCCGGACCATTGTCAAGGAGATGCTCCATGGGCTGGGTCACACCGTGATTCGGCCTGCCTTGAGGTGACCCGGTTATCACTTGCTTTGACCGCGCCCTACCTCGGCTAACTCGGCCCTTATACCCCGGTGTTACCCTACCCGGTGGTATCCCCCCAACATTAGTCCCTGAAGCTAGTGCGGTCTTAGCAACCTTTAGTTGTTAAGACCACATCAGGTTCCCATATCCGGATCTTTTGCTCCTTAGGTTGAGTTACCTCGTAGCTTGGAGTTTCTCATCTTGTGACCCTTTGCTCTTTCCGAGTTATTCCTTGTTGGCTAGGTCTTTTGCTTGCTTATCCGGGTTACCTTTCCTTCTCTTGTACGCTTCTCCACATCCTACGTGGAGGGTAATCATCATTTTGCCTCATTTTAAGGGCCATGCGCATTTAATGCGCCGGTTACTGTCACAATGTCTGGAATAACTGTTGTAAACGTCCCTTCACTGTAGTGCCTCGTTAACCGTAACGTTGCTTCACATCATGGGGTCATCTGCTTTTGTAGCCCCTCCTGTGGCCTTGCTCTGATTGGCTATCCTGGCCACATACACGCTCGTTGTGTGTGGTGTGGCCACCGCAAACAATCCCACGACACGCGTGTTGCACGGTTAAGTAGGAGGCGTGGGGCGATTTCAGGGGAAGTTCCCCCATTTCCTCTACGCTTCCCAGCCTTCCTCTTTCACAGCAACTCCGTCGTCGCCGCCAGTTTTCTGCTCCACGAGCACCACCGCGACCATGCTCAGGTAGCCACTTACATCTGCGTCACTGTTCCCATTCACACTTTCCATCACGGGGCCTTGCGCTTCCCGCTTTCCTTCCTCCGGCTATCTCTACTCCGATTACTCCCTTGAAGACCTTGAATCCACCATGTCTGAGGCGGAGGCAGCAGTGGTGGTGCAGCAGGAAGATGGAGCGGAGGGCCATGAGCGCGGCGGTTGGGACGGCTCCGTCATCCGCGAGGAGGACCTTGATTGGCTCCACGCCACGCGGCGCATCCCCGCCGGCGTTGCCTGCCGTCTCGCCTCTGGTGAAGTCTCTCCTTCCCCCAAATCTAGGGAATATGTAGTTTTTCTATCGCATTTCCAGCGTGGCTTCGGCCTTCCCACTTCCAGTTTCTTCTTTGATTTTGTTTCCACATATAAGTTGCAACCGCATCATCTCCCCGCAAACGCCATTACCTCTCTATCCTCCTTCGCTTCGGGCATTGAGGGGTACATTGGCCTCTGGCCAACCAAAGAACTTTGGATCAAGTTCTTTGGCCTCCGGAGGAACGTTGTTCTGGATAAGGAGCATGCCCCGGAGGATAAACACTTGACCCAGTGCAGCGCCACCTCCATTTCTCCCCGGAAACAATCCGTGTTCCCTGGGTTACGGGACTCGAATCTTGCAAGGGCTGGGCCCGGACTTTCTTTTATGTCCATAACACCACCAAGGAGGACATGATCCGGTTGCTCCCCTTCAAACTTGGCCCTCCTAACACCTCTCATTGGGAGAGCATTCCGAAGCGGCCCACGGCCCTAGCGAATCAAGTGGAGCACCGGATCAAGTAGCTTCTCAAGGAGAAACTCCAGGGGAAGGACATTATGATCACTTTCCTCCGCAGTCGGGTCTCCCCCCTCCAGAAGCGAGCCCACAAGATCTGCTATCTTAGCGGCCCTCTCGATCCTCACCGGACCTCTTCCTTCGAGCTGGATAACTCGGCAGTTTACCGCCGGGTTAAGTCCATATTCAATGTGTAGAAGGAGTTCTCTGAGGATTGGGAGTGGGGACTTGAGCCCTTCACCCGGGTCAACCCTCCACCACATGTGAGTTTTCCTGTTCTTATTTTCCGAATCTTCTCTGTATGTCGATTTTACTCTTGTAACTTGTCAATTGTTGTTTTGTTCTCAGCGATTCCTCCAGCAGCCACTAGAGGATGGCGAGGTGCTGGCGAGCAAGTGGTTGCCGGACCGCACCGAGGAGGATGAGGAGGAGCCTGATCTGGAGGCCTTCCTGCCTACCCTGGACGTCGTCAGACGCAGCACTGGTAAGGCCTCTTCTCTAAGGGATTGGCCTGACAATGATGACTCGGATGTTGAGGTCCTTGAGGTATTTGATTCGGTTCTCGTCCCTTACGCGCACCTGGCTATGTTCGAATGTTCAGCTAACTCGGACGATCAGGTCCACGAGGTTCCTCCTTGCAATCGGGTGGCCCGCCCCACTCCATCCTGTAAGCGCAGCTACCTCGGCCACAGCTTCGGAGGCGTCGCCGCCTAAGAAGAGACAAAAGAAGTCCGGGGTTAAACCCTCGTCCAAGCCTACCGCCAAGAGCATGGTTCGGAGGGCGCCCAAACCCCGGGCTCCTCCTACCGCGGATGAGTAAGTTCTCTAGTACTCCTTGGGATTTTTTCCTTTGCTTGCCTTTGTTTCTTATTGATTCTTCTTTTTAACTCGATGATTTATCTTTTACTCAGAGCTCCTAGGGATATCCTTCAGAGCGGCCTCGACATTGCCTCCCCACTCCGGAATAGTACCTCTCCCCCCCGCAACGATGATTATCGCCCGCTCAGCCCTATTCAAGAGGGCTCCACGGCTGCAACTAACTAGAGCCCACCTCGCCAAGAGGAGGGCAATGTCGGCGCGGGGGATAGTTGGCCGAATCAGGATACGGCGATGCCGGATCTCCCCAGTTCCTAGGCATCAGTGCCAGATCCTGAGGTGCCAGCTTCATCAACGCCGCCTCCAAAGATCTCCGTATCAGCAAAGACCAAGCAAGAATAACAACACCAGCAGCACCAAGACAAAGCAGCACCAACAACATCAACAACAGCAAGAGCCTCCAAGCCTCCCAAGGGAAAAGCTCCATCGGCTCCCTCCAGGTCTACCCTTCCATGGCAGATATCTTTCAGCCAATTCCTCCACCCTCATCCAGCAAAGCCAAGAAGACCTCTGGGTTAGCCAAAGTAACTTCATCCGGGTATACCGTTCCGGATCAGAGGGCAGCCAACAACTGGTTTTGCATACCAGCCCTGTTGCGTCTCAATCCACCAGGCGGGAGGCCCACATGAAGGGCCTTGTGGCAAACTACTCTCTGAGCGGCGAAAGCTACAGTCCACTACTCCTTGAGTATGTGAAAAACTGGAACAATGCTGAATTCGTCGACCCCCAAGACGATCTGCTAGATAAGTTCGGCCCAGCCAAGTTCAGCGCCCAGATGAACTCCGCTACCAAGGCTATCTCCTTGGCTGACCGGATGATGGAGGTAATTCTTTTCCTCTGCTGTTGATGTTTTACGTAACTGAACACTTGTAGATATAGCCCCTAGTCCCCGAGCCTCCGAGGGAATAACTTGTTATTCGGTCGAATGCTACTCATAGAAATTAGCTTTTATTCATAATGACATCAAATTTTAGTAGATTTTGAGCCAGGTCTAGTTCCCTTGGCTCGTATCTTATGTACTTCGAATATCCACACAGCTAGAGCCGAGTTAAGTTCCACTTGGCCTGGGTCTTGTAGATTTCAAATATCTACACACCTAGAGCCGGGTTAAGTCCCACTTGGCCTGGGTCTTGTAGACTTCGAATATCCACACACCTAGAGCCGAGTTAAGTTCCACTTGGACCGAGTCTTGTAGACTTTGAATATCCACACACCTAGAGTCGGGTTAAGTTCCACTTGGCTCGGGTCTTGTAGACTTCGAATATCCACACACCTAGAGCCGGGGTAAGTTCCAATTGGCCCGGGTCTTGTAGTCTTCAAATTGTTGTTACCTTGCCTTTGAACTCTGTTTTTGCCTTGCTTATTTCAAATTACCACTAACCGCCGATCCGCTGAGTTCTAGCGCCTGCTGGACTCCTATAAAGACATTCGCTCGCGTTATGGTAAAGTCTTGGTGGAGTACCAGAAGAGGGGTAAATTTCCATTCTTGATCTTCCTTGTTCCTTCAAACTTCTTAGGACCTATATGAATTTGTTGTCCGAATCATGCAGCAGAGGTTGAAGCTGAGAACATAATCATGAGGAAAAACCTTGCAGAAATCAAAGGTAAACATATTCCCTTCACATGATCGTTGTATTTTCCTTGCTTTATCCGGTGGACACTCATACTTTGGGTCCTCCGGATCATTGTGCTGTTGCAGTTGCTTTCGAGGATAGTGTCACCATGCCTGAAATGATGACTCACTTCCTCGAACAAGCAGGAAATCATGAGGCTGAAATGAAAAAGAAAGACGTAGAGATAGCTCGGCTCCAACAGTAGGACTCGGAGATCACTCGGCTGAACGCCTAAATTCAAAGGCTTAAGAGCCGCCATCAGTCCGAGTTGGAGAAGGCCGACCAGGAGTTTGCCGAGGAGAAAGATCGTTTAACCACGCAAATCTCCAATGATAAAAGCCTATTGGAGGAAGCCGACGTCAAGCTTACGTCAGTGACCATCGAATACGAGAAACTCCAGGCCCATAGTGCCAATGTTGATTCCGAGCTTCAGCGGCTCCTCTTCCAAATTGCGCGTAAGTTTTCTGCCCTTGCTTGATCTTCTACCATCCGGATTTGGTCCTTTTGTTCACTATCTTTCTTCTTATCTTTTAGGCAAATTTCCAGAGAGTGATACGCTCGCTGCCTCTATCGTACGCCAGTCCCGCGAACAACATGGAATTCCTGCTGCCCTTGGTGCCGAGCCAATCCCTTATACCATAGAGGATCTCCTAGCGAGTCTCATCGCTCGTCTTGAGGTAGTAAAGAATCATGGCGCGGATATCATCCTGGCAGCAACATGGATGTTCAGCTACCTCTGGCCCAGTGAAACCATTCCCAAGAAAGGCTCGGCTTTCATAGCCAAGTTAATGGAGTGTGACACGTAGCTGCATCTATGGCGCGAATCTGCCAAACGTGTTGGTGCCGACATTGCTCTGCAATTTGCGCTCTTGTGGTATGAAGGAATTGACTTGGCATTGCTCACTCGCATGCGCACCGGGTCTAAGTGGTGCGAGGATCCAAAGTGGATC
Source organism: Avena insularis (assembly GCA_023614405.1). NCBI lineage: Eukaryota > Viridiplantae > Streptophyta > Magnoliopsida > Poales > Poaceae > Avena > Avena insularis. The sequence continues at coordinate 209,037,580 of CM042694.1, forward strand.
GCGTGCCGCCAGGCCTGTGCTAACAAGCTCATCCAGTACTCCTTCTGCCATGCTTGGAATGAGGGGCCGAGTAATCTTGATGTTGTTGATTACGAAATTATCTCTGGAGCTGAAGAGGAAGAGAGTGATAGCGAGGGTTCCGAACTGGGTGAGGAAGCTGAAGACCCAGAGGATAGCAAGGTTAACCCGGAGGACAAAGCCGAAGCTAGCGCTCCTCCCCCACACTCCGGAGTACCTCCCTCCTCGAAAGATGATTTGTCTGCTGCTCCTGCTCCTTGAAAAACACTTGTCACATTTATCAGATCCCCGGAATGCCGGGCGTAGATGTATTTAAATACTTTGGTTTGGTTGTGCTACAATTTTAAGTTCTGAACTAAGTTTTATTGTCAGATTATCATGGGCGAAGTCCCCGAGTTTCATTTTCTTGTTCTTCCAATTTTTGACTCGGCTCGCGTCTACCTTGATTTGGTTTTTCGACTTACGAGTCCGAGGTTCAAAAAAATTGACTTAACAATACTTGAAACCTTGAGAATAGCTCAAAATGATTCAGCATTTTAGTGAATGTAACAAAATAAGGGTTAGTCATAAAACCAATGTCGGCCCGCTTAAGTTCTTTCCCTTAGTCGTTTTTCATGTGCTTTGCCATTCCAAACTTGTTCTCTTGCTTGCCATGAAGCCAATTCTTGTTGGACAGCAGCAAAGTCGAAGAGTTAGGTTTTTGGTGCTCACACATTACTAATCCAACTAAGATATAAGCGACTTAACCCAGCCGACACAAAAATACAAAAACAAGAGACAAGTATTATAGCAGTTCTCGAGTCTCTACTCGGGGTGGCAAAGTTTTTATTGATAAGCTCATCGCCGACATACATACCGACATACGAGTAGTTCGGATACATTCACCTCTTAGGTGCAGAAAGGACGAAGCAGTGCTACGTTCCACGGTCTTTTGGATTCTTCTCCGGACCTGTCCGCCTTGTTCTTTTCCTTAGGCTGTGCATCAATAAGATAGTAGGAATCATTGCGCAAGGCTTTGCTCACAATGAAAGGTCCTTCCCATGGAGGGGATAACTTATGCATGCCAGCAGTGCGCTGTATTAGCCTTAGTACCAAATCACCTTCCCGGAAAACTCGGGGGTTTACTTTCCGACTATGATAGCGTCGGAGATTTTGCTGATATATGGCAGATCTGGACAAGGCCAGCTCTCTCGCTTCTTCCAGCAGATCAACATCATTTTGCCGGGCTTCGCACACTTCGGCTTCTGTGTATTGGGTGACTCTTGGTGAATCATGCTCTATGTCGGCTGGTAATACAGCTTCTGCCACATATACCAGAAAGAATGGCATATAGCATGTTGATCGATTCAGAGTTGTTCTTAAACTCCACAGTACCACTGGTAGTTCTTCTATCTAGCACCCCGCTGATCCTTGCAGCGGCTCCATGAGCCAGGGTTTTATCCCGGACAATACTAGTCCATTGGATCTTTCCACTTGCCCGTTCGATGCGGGGTGGGCAACTGAGGCGACATCTAACCGGATCTTCTTTTCTTGGCAGAATCTCACAAACGCTCCCTCAGCGAAATTCGTTCCATTATTAGTTATGATGCTATGGGGATAGCCGTACCTTAGGATTATATCCTTGAGGAATCTTACTGTTGTTGCCCCATCACATTTCCGAATTGGTTTTACTTCAATCCACTTGGTGAAGTTGTCAACCATAACTAGGATATGGGTCATTCCTCCTTTTGCCGGCTTAAATGGCCCTACCATATCTAGGCACCATACAGCAAATGGCCATGTAATGGGGATAGTTTTCAGCTCCGACATTGGTTGGCGAGTTTTTGTGGCATATCTTTGACAACCATTGCATTTTCTCACCAAGTCCTCTGCTTGCTCCAAAGCACTGGGCCAATAAAACCCATGCCGAAAAGCTTTTGCTACTAAGGCCCTTGAGGGGGCATGTGGCCACATTCTCCTTGGTGAATATCCCGGAGTATCTCAAGTCCTTCCTCCGGATCAACACACCGTTGTAGTACTAACGTCACACTTATTTTGTATAGTTCGGAGTTGAAAATTGTATAGGCCTTTGCCCTTCTCTAAATTTGCCTTGAACTCATTTCATCATCTGGCAAGATTCCCTCTTTTAGGAAATCAAAAATTGGCTTTGCCCAAGTTGGTATAGCCCGGTCGAGAAATGGTTCCTCATCAACTTCCATTGCATCCACCGACATAACTCCTGCCGGATCAAGATGAATAGTCCCCGGGTTTCCTGAAGCAGTCCTCGGGTTTGCTGAGGTGCTTCCCCATTCTATCTCCATAGGTGCAGCTCCTGATCCGGAGAGTGCCGGGATGTAAATGGAATCTGATTCGGGTGAGGGCGCGATAGATGGTTTTCTCAGGTGCTCCAAGGCAACATTTGGCGGGATTAGCTGCCGAGACGAGCCCAACTTGGACAGCGTATCTGCTGTCTCGTTTTCAATCTGGGGTATGTGATGGAACTCACATCCTTCAAAGAACCCGCTTATCTTTTAAACATGGAACCTGTATAGGGCCATGCTAGCATCCAGGGCATCCCAATTTCCAGACACTTGCTGCACCACCAAATCAGAATCTCCAAAGCATTGTATCCGACGTATCCCTACTTCTTTTGCCACTTTGAGACCATGCACCAATGCTTCGTACTCCGCCACATTATTCGAGGCACTGAAGTGGATTTGAAGGACATACTTCAGTTGATCCTTCTTGGGCGAGGTAAGCACAACTCCGGTGCCCAACCCGTCTTTCACTTTCGATCCGTCGAAGTGCATTTGCCAATAATCGGAGTCCGGCAGGGGTGGCTCGTATTGCATTTCAGCCCAGTCCACAAAGAAATCCTCCACAGCTTGTGACTTGATCGCATCCCTTCTGTCAAACTGTGGTGCATAGGGAGCTAACTCGATTGCCCACTTTGCTATCTGGCCACTTGCATCTTTGTTACTCATGATCTCTGAAATGGGTGCCTCACATATCACCTTGATGGGGTGTTCCTCAAAATAGTTTTTGAGTTTCTTGGCCGACATATATACGCCGTATGCCATATTATGATAGTGAGGATAGTTCTGTTTCGAGGCTGATAATACCTCGCTCAAATAGTACACCGGCCTTTGCACGGATTTTCCTTCCTCTTCACGCTCCACTACGATTACTGCACTTATGACTCGGTTGGTCGCGGCTATGTAGAGCAACATTGGCTCCTTAGGTAATGGTGCAGCTAGGTTTGGTGCGGTAGATAACATCTTTTTCAATTCTCGAAATACAATATCCGCCTGTGGTGTCCATGTGAATTTGTCTGCCTTTTTCATTAGCTGATAGAGGGGCAAGGCCTTCTCTCCCAACCGACAGACGAACCGACTTAACGATGCCAGGCAACCATTGAACTTCTGCACATCGTTAAGACATTTTGGCGGTTCCATTCTTTCTATGGCCCGGATTTTTGTTGGGTTAGCTTCAATGCCATGGCTAGACACCAAAAAACCGAGTAACTTTCTGGCGGGTACGCCAAAGGTGCATTTCTCCGGGTTCAGCTTCATTCGGAACCTTCTCAAGTTCGCGAATGTCTACCGGATATCCTCAAGGATCGTATTGCTTTCCTTGGTCTTTATTACCACATCATCCACATAGACTTGCACATTCTGACCTATCTGATCATGTAAGCATTTTTTCATGCATCTCTGGTACGTTGCTCCTGCATTACTTAATCCAAACGGCATAGTGCGATAGCAATAAGCCTCGTACGGGGTAATAAATGCAGTCTTTATTTGATCATCCGGATTCAAGGGTATCTGGTGGAAACCAGAATACGCATCAATGAATGATAGTAGCTCACATCCGGCCATTGAGTCTATGACTTGATCTATCCTAGGAAGTGGAAATGGATCTTTAGGACACGCCTTATTCAGGTTCGTGTAGTCAATACACATGCGCCATACCACAACCATGTTCGGATCATCTTTCTTCTTCTCCACCAGCACCGTATTAGAGAGCCAATCCGGATAGAGTACTTCCATGATAAATCTGGCCACTAGGAGTCTGGATATTTCGTCTCCAATGACTTTCCTCCTATCCTCAGCGAAACGCCGGAGTGGTTGCTTCACCGGCTTAGCCCCGGGTCTTACATTTAATGAGTGCTCAGCCAACTCCCTCGGTACACCTTGCAGATCTTGTGTAGACTAAGCAAAGATATCCCGATTCTCACGGAGGAAGTTGACAAGCTCGCTTTCCTATTTGCTGCCTAACCCTACACCAATGGTCACGATGCGCTCTGGGAACTAATCATCGATTGGCACTTTATTTGTGTCCTTAGTTGCTTGGAACGATATGCTCCCGTGCGGGTTGGTCAGGGCCGGCATATGTTGTTGCGCAGATTGAGCCAATGCTGCCACCTCCAGTATCTTCCTTTTTTCTTGAGCTATCACGAGTGAATCAGATAAATTGGATCCGGTTGAGGCGCACTCGATCGAACGCCGGAAGTCCCCTGATACAGTTATCATGCCCCTTGGTCCGGGCAACTTCATCTTAAGGTAACTGATGTGGGTAGTTGCCATGAATTTGTTTAGCGCTAGCCTACCGAGTAACGCGTGATAAGCGCTCTCCAGATTCACCACCTCGAATTCCAAGTTCTCAGTGCGGCAGTTGTCTCTTGTGCCGAATAATACGTCAACCCGGACTTTACCAATTGGTTCATAAGAAATACCTGGCACAATGCCATGAAAGGTGGTCCTTGTTGCTTGCAACATGTTCTCTGTTATCCCCAACTTGTGCATGGTATCCTTGTACATAATGTTGATACTGCTGCCATTGTCAATCAATACCTTGGAAAATCTTACATTGAGATTCGGCCCGATGACCGTCGGTTCCAGGACCAGAGCGTAGGTTCCTGGGCTTGGCATGATCTTTGGGTGATCCTTGACACTCCATGTAATCTCCTGATCTGCCAAGGGCATATACCTCACCACCGCTGGCATTACTGCATTTACCTCCATATGCCGGCGCTGCAAGCTTTTCCTGTCATTCTCTTCCGTGGTGAACACACAGTAGCTTTGATGATGTCCCCTGTACTCATTTCGTCCCTCATTCTCATTGTAACCTTGACCTTGTTGCTGGTTATTGCCCACTTGATGTACAGCATCCCTTCTTTCAGGATTCTCGTACCTTAGAGGAGGTGGTGGCAGCATCAGCTGCTGTCCATTTCCCCTTGTCAGTAATGGTGGCCGGGGTGCTTCATTCCAAGGTGCCTGAGCATTCCCCGAACTTCCCTGTTCTAATTTCCTCATCCATTCACATTGCCGGGTCATATGACTCGCCGGACTGTTTGGACTTGGTGTATGAAATTTGCAAGGTTGATCCAATATGGACTCGAAAGTATACCTTGGCCTATCCTTACATTCCTGCCATTGCTTTTTCTGCTCCGGGGTCCAAGGCTTTCTCCCTTCGTTTTTCTGTTGCCAGCTCTGCCCTCCAGTTTTTTGTCATTGACGGGCTCCGGCATTGGGTTGATCCCGGTCCACTGCTGTGACCTGCTGCGAGTTATACCGATAATCCGGATGCTCATCCCTTCTTTTTCCTCGAAAATCATTCCTCCTTGATGATCCGGGGCCATCTCAGCCGTAATACTCTTCGTTTGCTTCGCTAGATATTAACCGGGGTTGCGTTGGATCTCCCAAGGCATACGAATCTGCGATCCGGATTGTCTCAGCCAAGGTAGTTGGCATATCTCGCTGTAATCTTTGCCACAGCATACTTCCATATCTGCATCCCTGAGCGAACCACGCAATAGCTTGTGATTCAATTACTCCTTCACACGAGTTTCGCACATTGCACCACCGTGTCAGGAAATCTCTATCTGGCTCATTCGGTCTCTGTCGGCATAACGCTAGGGTTTGTGGTCTGTTGGGTCTCTTGTAAGTGCTTGAGAAATTGCTAATGAATAGCTCCTGGAAATCCAACCAACAGTTAACGCTTCCTGGTGGTAGGTTGTTCAGCCAAACTCGCACTGGTCCTTCCAACATCTGTGGTACATACCTCACCGCCCATCTCAAATTTCCTGTCGCGATCTTAACTGCTGTGGCATAGTCAATCAGCCAATCCTCTGGCCTAGTACTACCATCATAAGTTCGGGTTCCTCTAGCCAGCTGAAAGTTCGGCATTGGTGGCTCGTTCATGATCCGGGGCCCAAAGCATGCTGGACCCGGTGGACCTTGTATTTTAATTTGCTCCGACCTATAGATCCTGTCCAATTTCATCCTTGCGTCATCTGGCTACAGGTTCCTGCTTCCTAGCCGTGATCCAATGACGTGGTGATCTGGTCTGGGGTATCCATCGTTGACCACAGCCGAATAACCATCATTGTATCTTTCCTGATCCGGATGTGCACGATGATGTTGTGCTGCTTGTCCCGCACTCCCCTCTTGCCAAGGTACGCGTTGTTGCTTTCTCCGAGGTAAATTTTGCCCCGCTCCCACGGGATCGTGCTATCCGGCATTACCGTTGGCAGCATTTCTTTGACCGACATTGCCTTGGTCATGGTTACCTCGGGCAGCCACACCTCGGCTGGTACTATGCCGGTCCTCATCAACTTGCACTGCTTTGCCTTTTCCAGCCCTTGCCGGGTCATAAGGAACCATTTGCTTGTCTCTTCTTCCGGAGTCCACTACCTCTTCTCTCCTGGGATTATGACCTGGAGACAACGCGGCTCCTCTGGATCTTGCCGGGTTATTTCTTGCCGAATGTACCACCTGTGAGGCCCCTGGTGGTGCCGGGTTAGCCTTGTTTATTTCTTCATTTTGTTGGCATGCAACTCTCAACAAGTGATTTACCCTCTCTTGCTGCCTTTGTAGGGCCTCTCCAGTTAAACCTTCTAACTCGGATGCGGCCGCATTTGCTGCCCTGAGATTCGTTGCCGGGTACTGTACCGATCCAACCCTCTTGTTACTATCGTGGTTGTCTGACCCGGCCTAGGATCGTACTCCTTGTCAATCTCAGTGATCAGGTTCCTACCCCGGATTTTCACTCCATCGATACGGTTTGCCTTTGCATACTCTCTCAAGGTGATGTTCAACGACTGATGCAGCTCTACTACTTTCTTTGCTCCAGCTAACATTTTTCGCCTAGTTTCCTCTAACTCAACTTGTGCCTGAGCCGGATCTACCACACGTGCTATTGGCGTTGCTAAGCTATCTATCGCTTGCTGGAGCACATTCTCTGGCCTCTCTAGCGGGGGAAACCTAGACCTGGTCTGTTTTGGTGTTACCTCTAGCTCTGGCACCGGGTCTTTGCTTGGTCCTGCGTCTGGTGCGGTCATCAGGACCTCAACGCTGCTAGTGGGGCGAATGATACGCACTCCACGAGCTACACTAAGAGGTGGCTCGCGTCCCTTAACGATGTGCCAGGGGTGAACGCAGGACTCGTCCACGCCGACGTAGATCTTGTGCGCGCCAAGCTTGAGGAAGACGCCGTTGCGCGGTGGAGGGTGCCTGCCGAAGCTTCCCGCGTTGTTGCTGACGTAGTCCAGCGCTCCAAAGTGCTGAACCAGGCCGGAGACGATACGCTCGCCGGTGCTTGAGAAGTTTCCTGTCTAAATTTTCACCCCTGCTAGCACCACTAGCCCCACGGTGGGCGCCAACTGTCGTGGTGGTGGCATGGCAGATGCCATGGATAGGCTAAAGATGGGGCCAATGAGTGCTAGGGGAATCTAGGGAGGGAGAACGTGGTGATTCCACGCACGGAAGTTCTTGTATATTCTCTATCAATGGTGTTTACAAGTTCTCCTGAGGCTCTCAGCAAGAAGGAAACGCTGCCTCTTACTTCTGTTAGTTGATTTATTTTCGTTATGGATAATTCGCTGAGTTTCTTATTTGGTAATGCTACTACCACTGCTAAGGTAGTAGATGAACCACCACTTGCTGAGAATGATTCTTTTAAAATACCTACAAGAATTATTGATCGTGTTATGGATAACTACTATGTTGGGGATGGAACTGTCCATCCTAGTGATCATTTACTCTTTATACACGAATTATGCGGGTTGTTCAAGTGTGCAGGTATCACTATAGATCAAGTTAAGAAAAAGTTATTTTCATTATCGCTGAAAGGAATAGCTGAGGAATGGTATAAGCTGCTGAAGAATGGTCAAGCTCTTGAATGGGAGGAAATAGCGCCTCTCTTTTATTCAAAATTTTATCCTCCTAGTGAGATTCATAAAGATCAGAATCAAATATACAACTTTTGGCCTCTTGATGGAGAAAGTACAGCTCAAGCTTGGGGGAGATTGAAGTTACTAATGCTCAAATGTCCCATTCATGAGCTCCCCAACAATATTATTATCAATAACTTTTATGCAAGGCTTTCTCTTCATGATAAGGACTTATTGGATGCTTCTTGTGCTGGATCATTCACTCGCATGGAAGAAGAAGCTAAATGGGATCTTCTGGACCGTATTCAAGACAATGCTGAAACTTGGGAGAATGACAAAGGTAGAAAGTCAGGTATAAATTATGATTATGAATGCATTGAATTTTTTATGGGAACTGATGACTTTCAAAACATTAGTAATGCTTATGGTCTTGATTTAAAAGTTATTACAAATTTCTTTAAGGCTTTTGCTTCTTATATTGAAATTCCAAAAAGGGGATGGAACAAGTACCATGCACCTTATAAACATATTGTTGACTGTGTTCCTGTTGGGAGTACTGAGTATTGCACTATTGATCACATCTTACCTGAACCTTATATCGAGAAGATTCCCTTCCCAAATAAGGTGAAGGATCATCCTATGATAACTAGTGTAATCACTAAAAGTGAAAAGAGAACTGTAAAACCTGATGAACAAATAAACGTTGAACCTGTGGTAGCAATTGTGAAAGACCTTGTCACTAAAAGCATAGAAGATGGACACATAGTCTTTTGTGTGGATGCTTCCAATATTGTTTCACATCCTAATAGAACTAAAAAGGCTAGTGTCCCTGTGCTTTCCGTTAGAATTGGTGATCATTGCTATTATGGTTTATGTGATATTGGTGCAAGTTCCAGTGCTATTCCTTATGAGCTTTACAGAGAAATTATGCATGAAATTAGTCCCTGCGAATTGGAAGAGATTGATGTGGTTATTCACCTTGCTAATAGAGAGACCATCTCTCCAATTGGTATTGTACGAGATGTGGAAGTTCTTTGTGGTAAGATTAAGTATCCTGCCGATTTTATAGTACTTGGTTCAGTTGCTAGTAAAACTTATCCTATCATTTTTGGTAGACCTTTCTTGAGTACTTGTGGAGCTATTATAGATTGCAAGAGGGAGAAAATCTTGACTAAGTTTGATGGGGAATCTTATGAGTTTAGTTTTTCGAAATTCACTAAAGAACCTTGTGAAGAGGAAACCCATAATGAGGATTTTAGAGTTGAACGACTTGCTTCTATTTCTCTTGCTCCTAACAATGCTTTGCAGCAATTTATGGAAGATCACGAAAGTGAGATCTTCATGGAAGAAAGGAATGAGATTGACGAGATTCTCCATCGTCAACCCAAGATGCTTAAGCATAACTTGCCTGTAGAAGACTTGGGTACCACGTTGCCACCTAAAAAGGATCCGGTTTTCGATCTAAAACCTCTCCCTGATGATCTAAAATATGCTTATATTGATGATAAAAAGATATATCCTGTTATTATTAGCTCTAAACTTTCAGGGAAGGAAGAGGATAGGTTATTGGAGGTTTTGAAGAAACACCGAGGAGCTATGGGCTATACTCCAGATGATTTAGAAGGGATTTCACCTACTATATGTCAGCATTCTATCAATATAGAACCAGATGCAAAGCCAGTAGTAGAGCACCAACGCTGTTTAAATACTAAGATGAAGGAAGTGGTAAGGAATGAGGTATTGAAACTCCTTGATGCCGGTATTATTTACCCTATTGCTGATAGTGAATGGGTTAGTCTTGTACATTGTTTTCCTAGAAAAGGAGGAATTACCGTTGTTCCTAATGATAATGATGAGCTTATTCCCCAAAGAATAGTAGTAGGGTATATGATGTGCATTGATTTTAGAAAAGTCAACAAAGTTACTAAGAAAGATCATTACCCGCTTCCTTTTATTGATCAAATGTTGGAAAGGTTATCTAAAAAGACCCATTTTTGTTTTCTTGATGGTTATTCTGGTTTCTCTCAAATTGCTGTTAAACAACAAGATCAAGAAAAACTACTTTTACTTGCCTTACGAAACTTATGCTTATAGACGTATGCCTTTTGGTTTATGTAATGCTCCTGCTACTTTTCAAAGGTGCATGTCTGCTATCTTTCATGGTTTTGTGAGGAAATTGTGGAAGTGTTCATGGATGACTTTTCTGTCTATGGAACTTCTTTTGATAATTGTCTGCACAACCTTGATAAAGTTTTGCAGAGGTGTGAAGAAACTAATCTTGTTCTTAATTGGGAGAAATGCCACTTCATGGTTAATGAAGGGATTGTCCTTGGGCATAAAGTTTCTGAAAGAGGCATAGAAGTTGATAGAGCTAAGGTTGAGGCAATTGAGAAAATGCCATGTCCAAGAGACATCAAAGGTATTCGTAGTATCCTTGGTCATGCTGGTTTCTATAGAAGGTTTATTAAAGACTTTTCTAGGATATCAAAACCCCTCACTAATCTTATTCAAAAAGATGTACCCTTCATTTTTGATGATGATTGTAAGGAAGCTTTTGAAACTCTTAAGAAGGCTTTAACTACAGCCCCTATTGTTCAACCACCTGATTGGAGTTTACCATTTGAAATAATGTGTGATGCTAGTGATTTTGCTGTAGGTGTTGTCCTTGGGCAACGAATTGATAAAAAGCTAACTGTTATTCATTATGCTAGTAAGACTCTAGACGCTGCTCAAAGGAATTATGCTACGACTGAAAAGAATTTCTAGCTGTCGTTTTTTCTTGTGATAAGTTTAGACCCTATATTGTAGACTCAAAAGTCACCATTCATACTGATCATGCTTCTATTAAATGCCTTATGACGAAGAAGGACGCTAAGCCTAGGCTTATTACATGGGTGCTGCTTTTACAAGAGTTGGATCTACATATAGTAGATAGGAAAGGTGCTGAAAACCCTGTAGCTGATAATTTATCTCGATTGGAAAACATTGCTTTTGACCCTATGCCTGTTAATGATAGTTTCCCAAATGAACAGTTGGCTGCAGTAGGGGTAAGCTCGCGAGGGAGCCCTTGGTACGCTGATTATGCTAATTTTATTGTCTCCAAGTATTTTCCTCCAACTTTTACAACTCAGCAAAGAAGCAAGTTCTTTTATGATTTGAGGCATTATTTTTGGGATGACCCACACTTACATAAAGAAGGAGTGGATGGTATTATGCGAAGATGTGTTCCAGAATATGAACAACAGGAGATAATGCATAAATGTCATGGTAGTGCTTATGGAGGACATCATGCAGGAGATAGAACTGCGCAAAAGGTGCTACAATCAGGTTTCTACTGGCCTACCCTTTTTAAAGACGCAAGAAAATTTGTTTTATCTTGTGATGAATGTCAGCGTGTTGGTAATATTTCTAGACGCAATGAAATTCCTATGAACTACTCTCTAGTTATTGAACCCTTTAATTGCTGGGGATTTGACTTTATGGGTCCTTTTCCTCCTTCGAAAGGTTATACTCATATTCTTGTTGTCGTTGATTATGTTACCAAGTCGGTAGAAGCCATTCCTACGAAGAATGCTGATGGGGAAACTTCTCTAAAAATGCTTAAGGATGTTATCTTTCCTAGGTTTGGAGTGCCTAGGTATCTCATGACTGACAGGGGTTCTCATTTCATTCATGGTGGTTTTAAAAAGACTCTTGCTAAATATGATGTTAATCACAGAATTGTCTCAGCTTATCACCCCCAAACTAGTGGGCAAGTGGAGTTATCGAATAGAGAAATTAAGTCCGTCTTGCAAAAGACTGTTAATAGATCTAGATAAAACTGGGCTAAAAAGTTGAATGATGCTTTGTGGGCTTATAGGACTGCCTACAAAAACCCTATGGGAATGTCTCCTTATAAAATGGTTTATGGGAAAGCTTGTCACCTACCTTTAGAATTAGAACACAAAGCTTACTAGGCAGTGAAAGAACTCAATAGAGATTGTAAGCTCGCAGGTGAGAAAAGATTATTTGATTTAAGCTCCTTAGATGAATGGAGGAGTGAAGCCTATGAAAATGCTAGGCTCTTTAAAGAAAAAGTTAAAAGATGGCATGACAAGCGAATACTTAAGAGAGAATTTCATGTTGGTGAGAAAGTTCTATTGTATAGGTCTCGTCTCAGATTTTTTGCGGGAAAGCTACTATCAAAATGGGAAGGACCTTTCATTATTGAAGAATTGTATCGTTCAGGAGCAATAAAAATTTCTTCTTTAAAAGATAATATTACACAAGTAGTGAATGGGCAGCGACTCAAGAACTATATTGCGGGGGATTCTTACAATGAAGATGTTGATGCCTTTCAAGTTATAACTCTAGAAAAATTTATCAAGGACCAGATTCAGAGACCTGCAGAGTCCGTTTTCGAATAAGTAACAGTTCTAGTAAGAAAAGTTCCGCGAAAATACTATCCAATTATATTTTTACAGTTTTTGGTCAATAAGGAAAGCTACGGGTTTAAAGAGGGACGAAGCGGGCTGTGGTGGCTCACACCACCCTGTGGCGCGGGCCCACCCCTGGCCGCGCCACCAGGTGGTGTGGCCACTCCGGACTCCTCCTCCGACTCGTTTTCTCCCAGTACCTTCCTTTTGTTATGAAACTTCGTAATATATAACCCCCTGGATCCCCCGAGGTTCGTATATCGTGTTTTTGTCGTGTTTTCGTTTCAAATATTTTCTGACAGGAAGACTCCCAGATTTGGAGCCACAATGTCTTCCGCTGGATCATCCAAGGAAGATTCATTAGAGGATACCATCAACCCATATATGAGAGAGTTGAAGATCCATCCCAAGGAGTTGTTGCTTGAAGATGGGGAGGTCCGAATAAAAGAGGTTCGAGGCCCTAAAGGTGAAGGAAGTCTGGAGGACAGGATAGAAGCACTAGAGCAAGAAGTCTTTAGGTACAAGAAGATGGCGGAACGCGAAGTGGATATCATCCACAAGATTTGTTTTGAACTCATCACCGAGCACCAAAAGGAGACTGCTGAGCTCAAGGATGAAGTCCTCTCACTCCGCCAAAGAACCAATGAACTTCAAGCACATCTCTATGATGTTCAAAATCAAAACTATGAGTACGAAGTTAGATTTAAACGCATAAGTGTTGCTGCAAGTTTCAGGATGCTAGAGACCACGATGTCCTTTGTTGATGGGAAGCCCTTACCGTGGAAGTCGGATGATGATGAGAGAATACCACCACCACCACCGAAGGAGTAGTTCGTCATCAGGTTTGGCATCCCCTTGGTTTGTTCCAAGCTTGGGGGAGTGTCGCGGTATCACATCACTATCTTCTATCTTTTTACCTTATTAGTAGAGTCATATCATGAATAGAGAAGTTATCATGTAGGATGGTTCGCATTATGAAAGTGTCCCCTCTCTCGTTAGATATGTATCCCTTGGTGTGAGTTGCCGTTATGGATTATTAATGAGAAGTTCTATCATTTACTCTTCTGCATAGCTTATATTAGTTTTCAATTCGTGGTTATATGATTTATCTTGTTGTTAGTATTGGTATCACTTTGGGATCATTGAGTTAATTTAGTTGGTTTTGGCAAACCTGGCTCGGTCAGTAGCAACACTATTTTTGAGAGTTGAATGAAAAAGATAAAAGTACTCAAAAGAAATATAATTTCATCGTCTTTCTTTCTTGATTTGTTCATAAGTCTAGTATTCTCTAGTTAAGATCTATTGTGCTTCCAAGGAAGATTGCATGTTCGTCTTTATCACTTGTATGTTTGTTTGTTTCCTTCAACTCTTATACTTGCTACCCAGCCTTGCTAGCCAAAAACTTGTACTGAGAGGGAATTCTTCTCGTGCATCCGCTTCCCTAAACCAAAACCCATGCCATTTGTGTCCACCATACCTACCCATTAGCATTATTGCTATTCCAAGTAAATACTTGTTTTATGTACCTTCCAAATTAAACTTGTTTTGTGAAAATTAGTGATTAAAGCTCTCACGAACTTGATGGCACACTTTACTTTCTTGTACTTAATAAACTTGAAACATTGGGTCCTTATTTTTTGCGTATATGCTTACGCTTTATGAGTTGAAGTTAGCAGAACCATGTATCATGGGGAATGCTTTCAACACTGCCATGGTACTTTGTGCCTAGTTGATATCATGATTCTTTTGCCTATGGATCCCGGCGGTGTGAAATAAAAGGGGAACTTGTAAGATCATGGAGTTCATATGTGTGTTAGAGAAACGCCTGGGCCGCTAGCCTAAGCCTTGCCTAATCATGGTGGAAACTTGCAGCATAACTATAGTGATCATTCTATGAAGCATCCTCAATAAAAACCTATGCAAATAGCAAATAAAAAGATCACTGAGATGCTCATTGTCTGATTGCCTTGTCATTTTGATTATGGGATAGCTCCTGTATCATGTGCAAGGGGTACCCCATTGGCGGTTCTCAATGATACACATGTATTTACAATGACGAGAGCTTACTTGTGACTGAAGTTGAGTAGCATGAGGTTCGGTACTCGTAAGTAAGGGGCATGAGATTTCAACTTATAACTTGTCAAGCATATCCTCTTAGTTGTGTCACTTTAACCTTAATCACCTAAAGATGCCTATGATAGGGGCAATGAGAGCTGAAAGCTAATAAGTACCATAATTTTTGGGAGCTCTTTATGAAACTTGCAATCTCTGCTTCCCTCTGCGAAGGGCCTTTCTTTTACTTTTTTGTTGAGTCAGTAAACCTATTCCCTTCTATCACAGCAAGTATTTTGAGTTGTTGTGTTTCATTCATTCATTCATACGATGATTTATTCAATCATGTTTCTTATGTTCCTTGTTTTGCACATTGCTCTTATCTTGGTGATTACTAATTTGAAAGCTATCATTGAAAATCAGTTTTGTGAACTCCAACAAATTATCAACTATTCTTCGACCAAGAGCTAAGTTTGCCATTACCAATTATGATTTACTTTATGTATCTTTATTGTGTTTCCTTTACTTATTACAAGTTAAGTTATATAATAGTGAGTTGTATTCTATTATGATCTATGTATTGATGAATGTGATGCTTCTTGTCCGTATTCTTTTATCGACTCTTCACTCCATAAACCTGAGGTCATGTTTATTGAGCTCAGTTTCTTGGGGACAAGCGAAGTCTAAGCTTGGGGGGAGTTGATACGTCCATTTTGCATCGCTATTCTATATCATAATTCACTGTTATTCATTGATATATTTCATATTAAGAGGTGATACTTATGTTATTTCATTTGTTTTTGCATGGTTGATGACTTTTGGAGCATGGACCGCTGCAGTCAGGATTCTGATGGAAAAGGTGCTATTTGGAGGCAAAATTCACGAAGATCAGAAATCCGGGAAAATATACGGAAATTCCTATTTTTTCAGAAGACGAAGGTGCCAGAAGAGGGAGTGGAGATGGGCCACAGGGGGCCCACACCACCCCCTGGCGCGGGCCACCCTAGGCCGCGCCACCAGGTGGTGTGGCTGCCCTGGCCCACCTCTGGCTCTCCCCTCTGGCGTATATATTCCTCCTGAAACCCTAAGACTCGGGGAGCGACCACAGAAAGATTCGCCGGCTCTGCGGGGCGGAAAACACCGAGAGAGAAAGATCTCTCCGGTAGACAGATTTCTGTCAGGGGAATTCCTTCCCGGAGAGGGGAGATCATCGCCATCAACACCACCATCAAGCTGGACTTCATCGGGATCATCATCATCACCACCATTATCATCAGCAGCACCCTCATCACCATCTCCATATTGCTGTAAAAATTAGTTGAATCTTGCATTAGTTCTTAGGGGAAACTTTCCCGGTGTTGATTACTCTTTGTAGTTGATGCTATTGAGTGAACCATTGAATTATTGTTTATGTTCAGATTGTTATACATCATTGTCCCATATCTGATAATGATCCATATGATGTCTTGTGAGTAGTTCGTTTTGTTCTTGAGGACATGGGAGAAGTCATGTTGTTAGTAGTGGAGTTGTGTTGAGAAAGATTCAATAGTTTGATATTTAAGTTGTGGTGTACTTCTTCTAGTGGTGTCATGTGAACGCCGACTACATGAAACTTCACCTATATGGGCCTAGGGGAATGCATTGTGTATTTGGCTACTAATCATAGGGGTTGCCGGAGTGACAGAAACCTGAGCCCCCGTTAGGAAACCATTGCACAAGGGACGTAAGGGTCTTATAGTTTAAAGTTGTGGTTAGGTTTCTACCTTAATTACTTTCTTGTACTTACGGATGTTTGCAAGGGGTATAATCACAAGTATGTATTAGTCCTAGGAAGGTCGGTACATTAGCACAGGTTCACCCACACAACATTTAGCAAGCTAAACAATATTAATCAACTATATGAAGCGAAAGCACTTGACAGTCTTCCCATGTGTCCTCGAGAACGTTTGGTCATCTTAAGTAATACAACCGGCTAGTCCATTGCTACATAAAGGATTGGGTCACTTGCTGCGTTTATTCTTATTGTCTTTTATTTTCTCGTACTTCGTTTACTTGCTTTATCAAAAACCCCTAAAAATCCGTTTGCTAAGTATTTGCAGAGAATTCCTAATCCATACCACTAGCCATCACCTTTTGCTCCTCATTGGGTTCGACACTCTTACTTATCGAAAATACTGCGATACACCCCCTATACTTGTGGGTCATTAGTACTCAAAATGTCTGGGTACGCCGATAAGCTTATGTCCATGGGAATAATGATTCTCATTGACTTAGGCATACATCGTGTTCTCCAATCTCTGCCACCTAGCTACAAGAGCTTCGTGATGAACTATAACATGCAGGGCATGAAGAAGTCTTTTCCTGAGCTTCTGTCAATGCTTAAGACTACAGAAGTGGAGATTAGGAAAGAACATCAAGTGTTGATGATCAATAAGACCACCGGTTTCAAGAAGGACAAGAAAGGCAAGCAGAAGGGAAAGAAGGGCGGCAAATCTGTTGCCGGAGCTGAAAAGAAATCCTGAGCTGGCCCTAAGTCTGATATCGAGTGCTACTATTGCAAGGGGACTGGCCATTGGAAGCGCAACTGCCCCAAGTATTTGGCGGACAAGAAGGCCGGCAAGGCAAACAAAGTTATATGTGATATACATGTTATTGATGTGTACTTGACTAGTACTCGTAGTAGCACCTGGGTATTTGATATGGGATCGGTTGCTAATGTATGTAACTCGATTCAGGGGCTGCGGAACAAGCGACAGCTAGCAAGGGATGAGGTCACGATGCGGGTCGGCAATGGATCAAGAGTTGATGTGATCGCCGTTGGAACGCTGCCTCTCCATATGCCGTCGGGATTAGTGATAAATCTAAATAATTGTTATTTTGTGCCTGCACTGAGCATGAACATTGTATTTGGATCGTGTTTGATGCGAAGTGGTTATTCCTTTAAATCTGAAAACAATGGTTGTTCAATTTATATGGATAATATCTTTTATGGTCATGCACCTGTGTTGAATGGTTTATTTCTATTGGATCTCGATAGTAGTATTATGCATATTCATTGTGTTGATGCTAAAAGGGTTAAACTCGATAATGATATATCTACATATATGTGGCACTGCCGTCTAGGTCATATTGGCGTTAAACGCATGAAGAAACTCCACTCTGATGGAATTTTGGAATCACTTGATTTTGAATCATTTGATACATGTGAGCCTTGCCTTATGGGAAAGATGACTAGAACGCCGTTTTCCAGTTCAATGGAACGGGCGATAGATTTATTGGAAATCATACATACTGATGTGTGTGAACCAATGAGTGTGTCGGCGCGAGGTGGATATCGTTATTTTGTTACTTTCACAGATGATTTGAGTAGATACGGGTATATCTATTTGATGAAACATAAGTCTGAAACTTTTGAAAAGTTCAAGGAATTTCAGAATGAAGTGGAAAATCATCGTAACAGAAAGATCAAATTTCTGCGGTTCGACCGTGGAGGAGAGTATCTTAGTTACGAGTTTAGCACACAAATGAAAAATTGTAGAATAGTTTCACAACTCACGCCTACCGGAACACCACAACGTAATGGTGTGTCGGAACGTCGTAATCATACTTTATTGGATATGGTTTGATCTATGATGTCTCTGACTGACTTGCCACTATCATTTTGGGGTTATGCACTGGAAACCGCTGCATTCACTTTAAATCGGGCACCATCTAAATCCGTTGAAATAACACCGTATGAATTATGGTTTGGAGACAAACCTAAGCTGTCATTTCTTAAAGTTTGGGAATGCGATGTTTGTGTGAAGAAACTTCAGCCAGATAAACTCGAACCCAAAGCGGAAAAATGCGTCTTCATAGGATACCCTAAGGAAACGATTGGGTATACCTTCTATCACAGATCTGAGGGCAAGGTTTTTGTTGCCAAGAATGGATCCTTTCTTGAGAAGGAGTTTCTCACGAAAGGTGTGAGTAGTCGGAAGGTAGAACTTGAAGAGGTTACTGAACCTTCTCTTCATGAAATGGTGAGTAGCGCAGCACCCGAAGTTGTTTTGGAGTTAACTTCACCTAATGACGAGAGAGCTAATGATATTGATCATGAAACTCCGAAAGAGGACACTACCAAACCTCGTAGGTCAAGTAGGACACGTGCAGCTCCTGAACTGTACGGCAATCCTGTTATGAATTTCATGATTGATGAAATAGATGACCCTGCGATGTATGAAGAAGCAATGATGAGCCTGGATTCCAACAAATGGCTAGAAGCCATGAAATCTGAGATGGAATCCATGTACGAAAACCAGGTTTGGACCTTGGTGGACTTACCTCACGATCGAAAGGCCGTTGAGAATAAATGGATTTTCAAAATAAAAACTGATGCTGATGGTAATGTGACTATCTATAAAGCTCGACTTGTCGCAAAGGGGTTTCGACAAATTCAAGGAGTTGACTACGATAAGACATTCTCTCCCATAGCGATGCTTAAGTCGGTTAGGATTATGTTAGCAATTGCTGCATATTTCGATTATGAAATATGGCAGATGGATGTCAAAAATGCGTTCCTCAATGGTAATATTGAAGAAGAGTTGTATATGATACAACCTAAGGGTTTTGTCGATCCTAAGGATGCTGATAAGGCATGCAAACTTTAGCGATCCATCTATGGACTGAAGCAAGCATCCCGGAGTTGGAATCTCCGCTTTGATGAGGTGATCAAAGAGTTTGGATTTGTCCAAACTTATGGAGAGGCTTGTATTTACAAGAAAGTGAGTGGGAGCAATGTGGCATTTCTAATATTATATGTGGATGACATATTATTGATTGGAAATGATATAGATCTTTTAAATAGTGTTAAAAGTTATCTAAACAACAAATTTTTGATGAAAGACCTTGGTGAAGCTTCATATATATTAGGCATTAAAATGTATAGAGATAGATCAAGGCGCCTAATTGGTCTATCGCAGAGTACATACCTTGATAAGATATTAAAGAAGTTTAATATGGACGGAAGTAAGAAGGGGTTCTTACCTATGTTGCAAGGCAAGACATTGAGTAAGACTCAAAGTCCGGCTACGTCGGAAGAAAGAGAGATAATGGATAAGATCCCCTATGCCTCATCCATAGGCTCTATAATGTACGCCATGCTATGTACAATACCGGATGTGGCACATGCTATTAGTTTGACTAGTAGGTACCAATCTGATCTAGGTTCGAAACATTGGATAGCGATCAAGAATATCCTTAAGTACTTGAGAAGAACTAAGGATATGTTTCTTGTATACGGAGGTGAAGAAGAGCTAGTCGCTAAGTGTTATGTCGATGCTAGCTTTGACACCGATCCGGATGACTCTAAGTCTCAATCCGGATACGTATTTCTCTTGAATGGAGCAGCAGTTAGTCGGAGGAGTTCCAAACAACATGTGGTGGCTGGATCAACGACGGAGGCGGAATATGTTGTTGCTTGAGCTACAGAAGCGGTTTGGATGAAGGAGTTCATAACGGAACTAGGTGTGGTTCCTAGTGCATTGGACCCAATGGTGATCTATTGTTACAACAATGGAGCCATAGCCAATGCCAAGGAACCAAGGTCTCACAAGAATTCCAAGCATATTAAGCGCCGGTTTCACTCCATCCGCGAGCATGTCAAGGATGGAGATATAAAGATTTGTAAAGTACACACAGACCTAAATGTAGCAGATCTGTTGACTAAAGTTCTCCCTAGGGAAAAACATGATCAACACCAGAACTCCAGGGGTGTTAGATTTATCACTATGTGAACTAGATTATTGTCTCTAGTGCAAGTGGGAGACTGAAGGAAATATGCCCTGAGAGGCAATAACAAAGTTGTTATTATGTATTCCTTGTATATGATAGATGTTTATTTGCAAGCTATAATTGTATTGATAGGAAACGTCAATACATGTGTGTTTAGTAAACAAAAAAGGGTTCCTAGTTATGCCTCTCTTCCAGACTAGCTCGTTGATTAACAATATGATCAAGGTTTCCTGATCATGGACATTGGATGTTGCTAATAACGAGGTCACAGCATTTATGAAATGATGTGATGAACATTCATCCGAAGTATAGCATTACGATCAAAGTCATTATGTTTACATTGCTATAACATCATACGAAGTAATCTTAGTCCTTAGACCATGAGATCATGTTAATTGCTAACACAGGAAGAGTATCTTGATAACATCAAACGTCACACTGTAACAGGGTGACTATAAAGGTGGGTTCAGTGCTACGAAGGTGTTATGTTGAGGCTCATGGATCAAGAGTGGAATTTGTCAATCCCGATGACGGATAGATATACTCTGGGCCCTCTCAGTGATATCACATTAAGATAGCTTGCAAGCAAGTGATGTGATCACTAGAATGTTATATCACGGGAACGAGAAAAGAGTGCATGTCGGTAACGAGATAAAACTAGGTATTTGGATACCGATGATCGAATATCGGACATGTATTATATCATGATACAAAGGTATTAAGTTACTAGCGTTAAAGGTTCTCACGATCATAGAAGTCATCGTTGAATGTGTAGGAGTCAGTATGGATCTCCAGGTCCCGCTTCTGATTATTGATCTGAGAGGAGTCTCAATCATGTCTGCATTATTCGCGAACCATAGGGTGACACACTTAAAGGTTGTCGGACACCATTTTGGAGCACATATGTTTCAGACGAAAGGATTGCAAAGCGCAGGAATTGTTTCGATAGAAACCGGAATTGTTTCGGCTGAAATTGCAGAAAGTGGTTCTGCATGTGATATTGAAATGTTGCAAGGGGTTTTATGTGAATGTTTGTTAATTAAAGTAACTAACAAAATTCTGAACAAAATAAATAAAAGAGTTTTATTAATTGAGAGTTGCATTAAATTTGGTGGAAATTTAATGCATGTGAGTGGAATTTTGGGTGAAGCTTGAATTGATGTGAGTGGAGATTCCACCACATGAATGAGGAAGAGGTGGGGGCACCCCCCTTCGCCGCCGGCCATGGGAGGGAAGGAGCCCCCCCCTCCTATAAAAAGCCCCCTCTCCTCCCTCACAAAGCACACCTCCTCGTGAAGGATCTCTCTCCCCCTCTAGATATTCCCCCATGGTCTCGAATTAGCGAGATACATGTTCCCGGTGGCCTTACATCTGGAAGGAGTTGCTGCTTCCGCTGATTCGCTGGAGCGAGGAGATGGAAGTTGTATGGTGGCTTGAACGTGTGTGCGAGGATGGATGCGCTGCTGATTTGCGGCGCTCAGACTTCCACACGATCTTGAGATCGGCAAGTGTATGACTACATCATCCACGAGTTCCAACTCGTTAACAAAACTTTGTTGTCTTCGAGGGTAAGTTCTCCATGGATGTATATCCACCTGTTGCTTTGTATCTAGTAGATAGATCCTTGCGTATAGTTCTCATCGTAGGAAAATTTTTGTTTTCTATGCTGCGAACCCAACAAAAAGGAAATCCAAGAACATGTAAAAAGAAGCATAGCATTAGAGTGTCTCATTTGGTCATCCACATCAATGAATCATGGCTACCAAACACTCATTTTCTATTCTTTCTTTCTAAAACTTCAGTTCATCAGTAATGAGATCATGCCAAAACTTAGTGTGTTTAATCAGACTGTGCAGGCTAAGAATGGATACTCGTGACCATTACCAAGGTTTCCCTTTTCGGTATAATGATTTCTCATAACGGTCAGAGGAGTATTCCCTCTTTTGCTTTGAACGCAGGCCCATGAGAATACCAATGCATACCCAAATATAACATTTATGCTACATATGTTGGGCAACTCATAGCCAAACTCCAAGAGTTTCCTCTTTTTGGATTGTTCAAAGGCCAGCGGAGTTATTAGCATCCCATGTTGTGTGACAGTGGTGCAGACACGCATAAAGCAATATCATACTTTAATCAATAAGTCAAAATTTGGCATGCATCTCAATTACCGCTAAATATTAGTTTCTTCAAACAAATCCTTTCAAAAGTATCCTATCAAGTCGATCATCACATCTATGGTGTTGAGTATGTTTAAGGCTAAACTCTTAAGACAATTAATCAACACCTTATTTAGCATAGAACTCAAAACTTCGAAATATCATTTCCAATTAACAACTCCTTCCGTAAGCAAACTATCAACTCTATTGTTTCGACATTATGGGGTCGATAATAACCTATTCATTTAAGACAAAGCTATTTAGTGACAACCAACAAATTTCAAGAGATCTTGATCAAGTATTCATTCTTTCCAAGTGTAGATATTGTGGCAATGTTTTCTAGAGGATCACAAATAGTGTCACAAGCTTGATAAACAATTTGGCAAGATGCATACAAGCTCTAAGTTAAATCCTATGGTGCCTATCATGAGCAAGTGTATCCCCATATGAATACAGAACTAGACTCACTTAAACAAGCATTCAAAAATAGCGGGATACATGATTGCATTAAACCTTCATCGAATACGAACATTGCACAAGACTCTACACATGCAGAAGTAACCTCCCCAATCTTAGAACTTTGCAAGAACCAAACTTGAGTATATCACAAAAAGAAAAGATAAAATACAGTTTCCAAAAAAGAGCGTGATAAGTGGTTACCTCCCCAAGCTTAGTTGAAAACAAGGGTGACACACTTTACCATTGAGGTACAAGTAACCTCTCTTTTGATGGAAAAAGAACCTTTGCTTCAACATGTTTCTTGATATGGCCCGATGTGCCTTCCTTGTGGACCTGCTTAAAAACTAAAAGAAAACGAAATATTTTTGTGTTTCTGAAGACACGGGTTTAGCTCACAAGTGATAAAAATACAAGTCACACTGAGTCGGTTCATCAACCTAAGCACCACGCTTAAGTCAACAAACTAGTTCTAGAAGATGTCTCTCCTAAATTTTTATGAAGTGCAAGTGAGACAAAATATGAAACACAAGTGTGCATCCCCTATGTGCTTAATAAAAGAGGTTCGAGTTGGAAGGTTTTACTAGAAACTGATTGTCGAAGCGTTGAATTAAAGCAACCAAGTGGCTCATGTGAGTGTTTGCATGGTCAGCACTACCGTACACATTGTCACACAAGGTTCAAGACCCTGCGAAAATAACACACAAAATAAAATGCATCGGTTTGGTATACGAACATAGCTCGTTTACCCCACCGATAAAAGGACAGTAAAAAAGAAAACATGAACTTCTATAGATAATTATAGTCTAGGAGGTTTCTGAGGTAGAAAATTATTGCTTACATATGCTCGGCTTCTCTAGATCATGGGAGAAGCTCCCAGGTGGTGTTTCGAGGTTTTTAGAAGAAGAAAGAATAAAATTTTGAGCAATGGTTACCTTCCAGTTGGCATTTGAGGGGTTTTCTCAACTATATGGGCGCAACTATACGGCCGGACCAAAAGTGTCCCGCCGTATAGTTGGTCGTTAAATTGTCTGCATCCTGGAAAAGAAATTTTATGAAGGCATTGATATCTATACGACCGGAACTATACGACCGGAATTTTTATTCCTGCCGTATAGTTGGTCGTTAAACTCTTAGTACATATGAAAGAAAAGTTGTTGATGGCAAAGATATCTATACGACCGAAACTATATGGCCGGAATTTTTATTCCCGCCGTATAGTTGGTCGTTAAATTCTCTATATGCGTCAAAAAAATTCTATTTCTTCGAGAATTCTTTCTTAACCTGAAACTTAGCGAAACACCATGTTTTGATAGTAAAATAACAACTTTAGTTTTCGACCAACAACAACATGTATAAAACGGGATTTAAGTACAACCGAGTTATGCAACAAATAGTAACAATAAATTCTACCTTTTGAAATTTTTAACAAGATTACTCTAATAGCAAGACATGCGAAGAATAAAAGTGCCAATGCAACTAGATTCAAGACGCAAGACTAAGAAAGACGCCTAATGACTTCTGGGTTGCCTCTCAGGAAGCGCTCTCTTTAAAGCCATAAAGCGAGGCTAGGATGCTCCATACATTACCCACCTTGATCCCAAGGGATATCGACTCGAGGTGAGGTTGTACATACCATCTTGGAGCATCTTGAAGTAGAGTTTGGTCGTAGTCGTACCCTCTTACGGTGCATCGGCATCATGTAGATAAACAAGTTCTCGCTTTCAAGCGAGTGTTGATGCACCAAGATGAAGGGTTACGGGTAGGCTACAGTACAAGCGTAAAATCAAAATTATCTACTGTGCAAACCAGGAATACTATTGTCATAGATCACGGGATTACTGCTAGACGCGAAGTTGCGGAACTCGATGAAGCACATCGCGGTAGTGTAGATGTTTTACGTCTCCTCCTTGTACTCGTCCCACGAGCAACTCCCCTATGCGTGGCTCGTCCAAGTGCTACAGTTGTAGTACCTCCGTGGTATCCACACGTCCGGAGTGGAAGGTCACACGACAGACTGCTAAGTCCGCTCATGCAACATAGGCGTAATAGGAGTGGCGGCTGGGTGGAATGCTCAACCCTATTCAGCTCGCCTCACTCTCTCTTATATAGGCATCCCTGGTGGGTTCTACATTAGCAGCCTAAGCCTGGTCTAATTTGGATCCAATCCTCATTAGGCTTCCATCCCCTAAAGTGTGTGACCCTATAGATTCATACACGTATAGACATGACACGAGTACACTTACTCTGTCAATAGTTGGTAGCGGCCTCTAGTAAGACGTGCCAACTCCTAAACGCATATAAAGATCATTCGGACGAACCATCACAAGGTTGAGTACATGTCTTTCCCTTTGCCCTATGATATTTGGTCTAGCTCCAAGCTGACCTCCCTTTCTCGATATTGTGATTCGGAATCCCTTTACTAGGTTAACACTTAACCATATGTAGCACGGCCATGCATTTCTGGATCCGGTCACTCGAGGGGCCCAGAGATATCTCTCTCAAGTAGAGAGGGGCAAATCCCATCTTGATTGACCGATGCCTTGCAGCATGTATTAGGACAAACCCGAAAGCTACCTTTATAACTACCAGTTACAGAGTAGTGTTTGATAGCCCCAAAGTAGGTCGATCCACATCTCAAGTACATGTGACAATCTCAGGTCTAAGGACAAAACGTACATGATGTGTAGAGAGAGCTGCAAGTATAATTGCTAGTCTCAAGTTGGGTCAGTCCAACCCCATGTTCATAACATGTGTCCACATCATTGGTTTGACATACCCATGTCTATGACTTGCGAAACATAGTCATCAACCAATCGATGTGCTAGTCTAATATTCACGTGTGTCCTCACATGAACTCCGACTAGGGACAACTATTAGATAACCATACAAGTAAAGAGTTTCACAAACAATTCACATAATTGCCAATCAATACAAGTTGCCTGATATATAGATATTCAAGGAACATTATAAAAACTCATGGATACATATGAAATACAATCATCTCTATGATTGCCTCTAGGGCATATTTCCTTCAGTCTCCCACTTGCACTAGAGTCAATCTAGATAGTATCCAATACCTATTGCTCTTGTGTGTGCTCCATGCGCAGGCTGCGGGAGTGGCTTTGTCAAGGGATCAGCAACATTTGAGTCCGTATGTATTTTGCATAACATGAAACTACTATCATCAATGAACTCACAAATCAGATGGTAACACATTCGAATATGTTTGTTCTTATGGTGCTGTCTAGGTTCCTTGGCTTGTGCAATAGCACCATTGTTGTCATAATAAACGTCCATGGGATTGGACGCGCCCTGAACCACACCAATAGCAATCAGGAAATTCCTAATCCAAACAGCTTCCTTTGTAGCCTCCGAGGCGGCAATATATTCAGCTTCTATTGAAGAGGAGGGCATTGTATCTTGCTTGGAACTTTTCCAGCTCACAGAACCACCATTCATGACAAACACATAACCTGATTGCAATTTGGAGTCATCTAAGTCGTTAAGGCAACTCGCATCTGTGTAACCCTTTACACTGAGTTCAGCCTCACCTCCATAAACTAGGAACATGTCCTTAGTCCTTGTAACACCCTTGAATCGGCCCTATGTAAGTTTTAGCGCTTCCCGCCAAACCCGCATAGAAACGATTCAAGGACGCCCACCAGGCACTTTCATGCGGGTGGAAAACAAAGTAATATCATTACACAATAGTCCACGATGGAACCCACAGAACAGATATATATACAGCAACGACTCACTGAGTCAAGAATACAGATATACAGTACAAAGATCCAAATCACCTTGAAAACGATACAGCATCCGAGTATGGATAAGAAGCAAATTGAGCTAAGAGCCCTAAAGAATAACCAATGGCGTCCATAACCCTGCCCAGGCCAAGCCGGAAGGGTAACCCTGCTAACGACATCGATCGCATACCTATTAAAACAAAAGGGGTGCCGACAAAGGGCAAAGGAAAAAGGAGCGTCAAGACGAGGCCAAGACACGCGAGGCTAGAATTCACTCTCGCCTACATAGGTATGGTGGACTGAAGCGGCAGCGAAGCATGCACTAAACAACCTATAGAGACTCGATAAATTGTCGGCTATTAGAGAGAGATAAGAGAGACCTATTCGGAACCAACCTGATACTAACACCAATCATACCCATCCTGGTATTCCCCCTCGAGACCAAACGAGGAAGTCAAACCGAGGAACTCACACAGTTGATAGTTTTATTCATTCCATTATAGTTGCGGCACTTACTAGTCAGATATAATTAGCCATAAATATCCCAAATCCAGTAGTGGTTGGCACTTTTATTTACTCATTCCATTGTAGTGAAACTGATTACTAGACATGTCAAAGTCAAATTTATAGCACTACTTTAGTTATAGTTGTCTATGATCGAGATACTATGCTCCAAGTCGTCCATAACCGCGGACACGGCTTTCAGAAAGTTTTACCCTGCAGGGGTGCACAAATAGCAACACACACGATCAACCTCGGGAAGAACCAAATAAAACGCAATGAGGCCTCATGACAAAGCATTCACAGGATTCATAAATCATTCCAGGGGGCCACCCCACTAAGCTACCCGCAACAAAGTTGGTCGGCTCCGAGATGGACCCAGGGTTTGTGTCAATGGCTGTAAATGACTAGGAACCCGAAAGTGTGACTGGGCTTATCGATACCGCGAAAACATTCCATGTTCCAAAACAGTACAGGTGCTCCACGCACAATTGTAAATAAAGCAGTAAAGCATGGCATAAGTACAGGATAGTAATAAAGTCCCAAACTAGTTTGTGGCCCCAGGAAATAAGAAATGAATCAAGCTCTAGCTAAGGGGGATCCATAGGGTCTCCCAGATGTGGATAGTGCGAATAATCAAGGAACAGGTATCAAGTACTCGGGGCCTACGGGACACAAGTGGACATGAAAAACCAAATAGCATATATTGCCCACCGGTGCCTCTTTCATTAGTTATCCCAGCAATTTAATAGTTGTATTTAAAGTCATGATCCTCTCCACCGTAAAGCATATGACAACATTCCAACAACTATGTGGTACTTCACGACACGGGATCGCACCTGAGCAAGCGACTACGACTCGCAAGACCATCTATCTACCAAACAATAGGTAATAGGAGGTGTCCAAGGCAATATAAAGGTTGCACGGAATATATCTGGTACGGAACACTAAAGCATCGCGATACGGATAGCAATAGATCAACAGGAGGAAATAAAGACTATAAATGCAAAATAGGTAGAAAGAGGGAGAATGCTCGCCTGGGAAACACTGCCGAAGATACATATCCGAAGGACTTATCGATACTCGCATCAACTCAACGGACTAATCCGCGAAGAACCAAAGCACTAAAAGAAACACCGGATGCACTATTTAATACTATGGAGGAAGATCCGACATGATTATGATATGATGCATGGCATGGCAAGATGCGGTGCAATTAGGCAATATTAAGTGGAACCGGGGTCCCGACAATTAATAGAAGGTTCAAGTTATTTAGGTACCCCGCAATTTAAAGGTTGGCCTAACAAGGCAAAACATGGCATCGGTTCACTACACAAATTTATATGGAGCTGATATAAGCCTAAAATAGCCCGCATATGGTCTCCATACTTAATTATGAGGTGAATCGAGAAAATACCCCCAAACATTGAATACGTATGCGATCGTGAACAATTTAAGATGCACAAGTATATCTCATATTATGAAAATAGGGTGGGTTAATATAGGTCACACATTGGGGTTCGAAGATCTTGGGTTCCGAGGGTCTTGGTGTTCAACGGGGTTCGGGCGTGCCGGGATCGGTCTTCGGACTTCTGGAACGGGGCCTTGTCGAATTGGCGTCATCACCTCCGAGTTCCATGATGGAGATCTTGGGGCTTCCTGCCTCGGTTGTCGACAACGGACTTGGCAGTGCAACACTTGTAGCTGTGGAATGGTCTCGATAGAGAACATCTTGTCATCCGTATGACTCTTGGCGGCCTCCTTCATGTGGCACCGCACCACTCCATCCAACACCAGCTCACCACACATCGCATCAGCTCAAGCACCAGAGAGGACTAGCAGCAAGGTTTGGCACTAAACCGATATACGCATGAACTTGGACCGAGAAACCCGGGCGTTTGCAGGCAAGGGCCCTCACGGAGGAAGCAGAGATGAGGCAGTCCGGGCGAGCTTGCACGAGGGCGTGGAGGACGACGGGGCACGGCGACCAGCGACGCTCGAGGACACGGCCAGCGGGGCAAGGCGGGGTCACGCGGGAAGCGGGTGGAGACGGCGTCGGCTGCTCTGCAGGAGGCGGGGCTCGGTAGGGCAGAGGCAGGATGGCCGGTGGCGAGGAAGGACTTAGGAGCGCGGGGCAAGCACGGGTCATAGCCGCCGGAGACGCTGGCGGAAGCGGTGGTTCGAGAGGAAGCTGCGGCGCGCCATGGCCGAGGCGATGAGGGCCCAGGATGAGGAGGCGGACAAAGGAGGTTCCCGGCGAGGCCAGGCTCACAGCAGGCGGTACCGGGGCTTGCGTGGGGCCTGGCGGAGACGGGATCGACGAGGCCACACAGGCGCGAGGAGAAGATGGTGACGCTCTGCATGGGGGCGCGCAGAGGAGGCTGCGGCGGAGAGGCGGCAGTTGGAGATCGAGGAGAGGGGCACGGGTTTGGGGACTGGCGGCGAGGGATGCGGGCGATGGCGGCGGCAAAAATAAGGGGATGGAGAACGAGGGAGAGGAGCGTGGCATCGGGGCGATGGAACCGAGGCAGGGTGGGGGTCGCGGGGCGAGCGGGGTGGCATGCAGCTCTAGCGCGGGGTGCGGTTGGTGAGGCGAGAGCGGCCAGCGGGGCAGTTGACCGCGTCGCACACGACATGCAGGAGGCGTGTCACGGTGAGATGCAGCGCTGCTGCTGCGGGTGGGGCCGGGTTGAGCTGGTGGTGATGGTCACGCGTGAGATCTGGTGGGCGGCTAGCGGGTGCGACACGCACGATGTGTGTGTGCCGTGTACCGCGGTGAGGGGCGGGGCTGGGGTAGGTGGCTAGCTAGCTAGCATTGCGCACGGGTCGGGTTAGGGCTAGGTTTAGGTTTGGGTCTGGATATTTAGGGTTTAGATTTTTACCTGGGGTAGTAGGTTGCTGCCAGCTGGGCCTTTGGGCCTGGCCGGGGGCGGCCTCCCCCAGGAAAATAGTTTTTATTTATATTTTGACTTGTTTTATTTAAACAACCTTTTCTAAATTATTTTGAGACAAAATAAAATATCCGGAAGAGGCCCCGATTTTGGTTTGAAATTGAGACGGGGGGATATTTAGAAAAAAAATAGGCTTTTAGAAAATAGTTTTAGCCAAAAAGATGCATGATGACATGACGATGCTCAAATGCAATGTGGCATGATGACATGAGCATGCGGTCATGATGATGCGCAACACAAAAACAAAGCGTTTTTCTAGTAGTGGTTTTAGCGGGGTGCTACAATTTGACACCACTAATAATGGATCTCGCCCTCGAGATCCGCCTCATGGTATGGGAAGAAGACCGACGATCTGAGTCTTCTCCCTTCATGTAGATCCTCCCGACACCACTAACAAGGATTCTTGCTCCATCTTCAAATTATCGATGCCACCAACAAGGAGTCGGTGTTCATGTTCGTTGAGGGGAACACTCCAGAGAAACAAAGATGAAGGTAGAGGTATCAAAAGATACGGCCACCCCTAACTTCAGTGGAGGAGTAAATTGCATAAATCCACCAATTCAATGTACATAAGTGAATGATAAGAGTAGTCGTATGGGGATCAGTCCATCGCGCACCCAAAGCATTACTTTGTACATGAATAGAAGAATTATGCAACCAACTCTCAGGATTCAGACTGAAGATCTTGAGAAACGATGTATAGAAACACAAAGGAGTGATGTAGGCTCTCTATCGAATCTGATGTGGTGGAGTTCGTCGTGTTAGAAAACATCGGGAGGTACAAAGAAAGATTCAGTAAATTTTGATCCACCGAAAGGTACAACCGATGAAGGCTACTCCGATGGCACGAAGACCGGATGTGGAAACACCGTTGCAAAAGGAAGGAATCAAAATCCTAAAGGTACGACGGAAACCCAACCACGAGAATTCCTGGACTCGAAGATAAGATAAGAGTAGATTCAAAACATGTAGAGATAAGAGGAGAATAGCATAGGGGTAAGGAGTAAAAACATACATAATTGGATCTATTCAACCGATTTTGTAAAATAGTTCTGACACTCTACAACGTCCGTTAGCTAGGTTATCCTAAAAGCTGGACCAGTGGGGTATCGCAACTGCTGAGCACTGATACCACTCTATAACACCCTCGAATCGGCCCTATGCAAGTTTTAGTGCTTCCCACCAAACCCGCATAGAAACGATTCAAGGACGCCCACCAGGCACTTTCATGCGGGTGGAAATCAAAGTAATATCATTACACAATAGTCCATGATGGAACCCACAAAATAGATATATATACAGCAACGACTCACAAAGTCAAGAATACAGATATACAGTACAAAGATCCAAATCACCTTGAAAACGATACATCATCCGAGTACGGATAAGAAGCAAATTGAGCTAAGAGCCCTGAAGAATAACCAATGGCGTCCATAACCCTGCACAGGCCAAGCCGGAAGGGTAACCCTACTAACGACGTCGATCTCATACCTGTTCAAACAAAAGGGGTGCCGACAAAGGGCAAAGGAAAAAAGGGAGCGGTCAGTACTGAGGCTAGTACACGGCGAGGCTAGAATTCCGCGGCTCTCGCCTACATAGGTATGGTGGACTGAAGCGGCAGCGAAGCATGCACTAAACAACCTATAGAGACTCGATAAATTGTCGGCTATTAGAGAGAGATAAGAGAGACCTATTCGGAACCAACCTGATACTAACACCAATCATACCCATCCTGGTATTCCCCCTCGAGACCAAACGAGGAAGTCAAACCGAGGAACTCACACAGTTGACAGTTTTATTCATTCCATTATAGTTGCGGCACTTACTAGTCAGATATAATTAGCCATAGGTATCCCAAATCCAGCAGTGGTTGGCACTTTTATTTACTCATTCCGTTGTAGTGAAACTGATTACTAGACATGTCAAAGTCAAATTTATAGCACTACTTTAGTTATAGTTGTCTATGATCGAGATACTGTGCTCCAAGTCGTCCATAACCGCGGACACGGCTTTCAGAAAGTTTTACCCTGTAGGGGTGCACAAATAGCAACACACACACGATCAACCTCGGGAAGAACCAAATAAAACGCAACGAGGCCTCACGACAAAGCATTCACAGGATTCATAAATCATTTCAGGGGGCCACCCCACTAAGCTACCCACAACGAAGTTGGCCGGCTCCGAGACGGACCTAGGTTTTGTGTCAATGGCTGTAAACGACTGGGAACCCGAAAGTGTGACTGGGCTTGTCGATACCGCGAAAACATTACACATTCCAAAACAATATACGTGCTCCACGCACAATCGTAAATAAAGCAGTAAAGCATGTCATAAGTATAGGATAGTAATAAATCCCCAAACTAGTTTGTGGCCCCAAGAAATAAGAAATGAATCAAGCTCTAGCTAAGGGGGATCCATAGGGTCTCCCAGATGTGGATAGTGTGAATAATCGAGGAACAGGTATCAAGTACTCGGGGCCTACGGGACACAAGTGGACATGAAAAACCAAATAGCATATATTGCCCACCGGTGCCTCTTTCATTAGTTATCCCAGCAATTTAATATTTGTATTTAAAGTCATGATCCTCTCCACCGTAAAGCATATGACAACATTCCAA
This sequence comes from Avena insularis, assembly GCA_023614405.1. Taxonomy (NCBI): domain Eukaryota; kingdom Viridiplantae; phylum Streptophyta; class Magnoliopsida; order Poales; family Poaceae; genus Avena; species Avena insularis. Next base: position 209,070,423 of record CM042694.1, read on the forward strand.
CAACTGTGTGGTACTTCACGACATGGGATCACACCTGAGCAAGCGACTACGACTCGCAAGACCATCTATCTACCAAACAATAGGTAATAGGAGGTGTCCAAGTTAATATAAAGGCTGCACAGAATATATCTGGTACGGAACACTAAAGCATCGTGACACGGATAGCAATAGATCAACAGGAGGAAATAAAGACTATAAATGCAAAATAGGTAGAAAGGGGGAGAATGGTCGCCTGGGAAACACTGCCGAAGATACATATCCGAAGGACTTATCGATACTCGCATCAACTCAACGGCCTAATCCGCGAAGAACCAAAGCACTAAAAGAAACATCGGATGCACTATTTAATACTATGGCAGAAGATCCGGCATGATTATGATATGATGCATCGCATAGCAAGATGCGGTGCAATTAGGCAATATTAAGTGGAACCAGGGTCCCAACAACTAATAGAAGGTTCAAGTTATTTAGGTACCCCGCAATTTAAATGTTCACTTAACAAGGCAAAACATGGCATCGGTTCGCTACACAAATTTATATGGAGCTGATATAAGCCTAAAATAGCCCGCATATGGTCTCCATACTTAATTATGAGGTGAATCGAGAAAATACCCCCAAACAATGAATATGTATGCGATCATGAACAATTTAAGATGCACAAGTATATCTCATATTATGAAAATAGGGAGGGTTAATATAGGTCACACATTGGGGTTCGAAGATCTTGGGTTCCAAGGGTCTTGGTGTTCGACGGGGTTCGGGCGCGCCGGGATCGGTCTTCGGACTTCTGGAATGGGGCCTTGTCGAATTGGCATCATCGCCTCCGAGTTCCATGATGGAGATCTTGGGGCTTCCTGCCTCGGTTGTCGACAATAGACTTGGCAGTGCAACACTTGTAGCTGCGAAATGGTCTCGATAGAGAACATCTTGTCATCTGTACGACTCTTGGCGGTGTCCTTCAGGTGGCACCGCACCACTCCATCCAACACCAGCTCACCACACATCGCATTAGCTCAAGCACCAGAGAGGACCAGCAGCAAGGTTTGGCACCAAACCGATATACGCATGAACTTGGACCGAGAAACTCGGGCGTTTGCAGGCAAGGGCCCTCATGGAGGAAGCAGAGATGAGGCAGTCCGGGTGAGCTTGCGCGAGGGCGTGGAGGACGACAGGGCGCGGCGACCAGCGACGATCGAGGACGCGGCCAGCAAGGCAAGGCGGGGTCACGCGGGAAGCGGGTGGTGACGGCGGCGGCTGCTCTACAGGAGGCAGGGCTCGGTAGGGCAGAGGCGGGATGGCCGGTGGCGAGGAAGGACTCAGGAGCGTGGGGCGAGCACGGGTCGCAGGCGCCAGAGACGCTGGCGGCGGTGGTGGTTCAAGAGGAAGCTGCGGCGTTCCATGGCCGAGGCGATGAGGGCCCGGGATGAGGAGGCGGGCAGAGCAGGTTCCCAGCGAGGCCAGGCTCACAGCAGGCGGTAGCGGGGTTTGCACGGGGCCCGGCAGAGAGGGGCTCGACGAGGCCACACGGGCGCGAGGAGAAGACGGCGACGCTCTGCGTGGGGGCGCGCAGAGGAGGCCGCGGCAGAGAGGCGGCGGTTGGAGATCGAGGAGAGGGCCACGGGTTTGGGGACTAGCGGCAAGGGATGCGGGCGATGGAGGCGGCAAAAAAAAGGGGATGGAGAATGAGGCAGAGGAGCGTGGCATCGAGGCGATGGATCGGAGGCAGGGTGGGGGTCGCGGGGCGAGCGAGGTGGCGTGCGACTCTAGGGCGGGGTGTGGTTGGTGAGGCGAGAGCGGCCAGCGGGGCAGTTAACCGCGTCGCATGCGACGTGCAGGAAGCGTGTCGCGGTGAGATGCAGCGCCGCTGCTGCGGGTGGGGCCGGGTTGAGCTGGTGGTGACGGTCACGAGTGAGATCTGGTGGGCGGCCGGCGGGTGCGACGCGCATGCTGTGTGTGTGCCGTGTACTGCGGTGAGGGGCAGGGCTCGGGTAGGTGGCTAGCTAGCTAGCGTTGCACGTGGGTCGGGTTAGGGCTTGGTTTAGGTCTGGGTCTGGATATTTAGGGTTTAGATTTTTACCTGGGGTAGTAGGCTGGTGTCAGCTGGGCCTTTGGGCCTGGCCGGTGGCGGCCTCCCCCAAGAAAATAGTTTTTATTTATATTTTGACTTGTTTTATTTAAACAACCTTTTCTAAATTATTTTTAGACAAAACAAAATATCCGGAAGAGGCCCCGGTTTTGGTTTGAAATCGAGATGGGGGATATTTAGAAAAACAAAATAGGCTTTTAGAAAATAGTTTTAGCCAAAAAGATGCATGATGACATGACGATGCTCAAATGCAATGTGGCATGATGAAAGGAGCATGCGGTCATGATGATGCGCAACACAAAAACATAGCGATTTTCTAGTAGTGGTTTTAGCGGGGTGCTACAGTCCTTCTCAAGTATTTAAGGATATTCTTTACCGTTGTCCTGTGACTCTCACCTGGATCAGTCTGGTATCTGCTCGTAACACTTAGAGCATAGGAAACACATGTGCGATTACATGTCATTGCATACATGATGGATCCAATAGTTGAAGCATATGGAACCCTACTCATGCGCTCTCGCTCATCAGTGGTCGAAGGACACTGAGTCTTGCTGAGTTTAATGCCGTGAGACATGGGAAAGAACCCCTTCTTTGCCTCTTCCATGCTGAACCGTTTTAACACTTTGTTAATGTACGTACTCTGGCTTAATCCAATTAGCCTCCTTGATCTATCTCTTTAGATCTTAATACCCAAAATATATGCCACTTCTCCTAAGTCCTTCATAGAAAAACTAGTTTTTAATGAGGTCTTAACAGACTCGAGCATAGGAATATCATTTCCAATCAGTAATATGTCATCTACATATAAGATTAGAAATACAAGCAATTTCCTATTTCCTTTCTTATACACACAAGGTTCTTGTTCGTTTTTGATGAAGCCAAAATCCTTTACAACTTCATCAAATTGAAGGTTCCAACTCCGAGATGCTTGCTTCAGCCCATAAATAGACTTTTGAAGTTTCCATACCTTTCCAGCATTGTTTGGATCGACAAAACCTTCGGGCTATATCATATACACGTCCTCAGTAAGGATTCCATTTAAGAAAGCCGTCTTGATGTCCATATGCCATATCTCATAGTCGAAATATGTAGCAATGGCTAGAATGATCCGTATAAATTTAAGCATCGCTACGGGCAAGAAAGTCTCATCGTAGTCAACTCGTTGAACTTGTCGAAAACCTTTTGCAACAAGTCGAGCTTTATGGATATGAACATTTCTATCCATATCAATCTTCTTCTTATAGATCCATTTGCACTCAATGGCTTTAAAACCATCAGGCAGGTCAACCAAGTTCCAAACTTGATTGTCTCCCATGGACTCTATCTTGGATCTCATGGCAATCAACCATTTCTCAGAGTTTGGGTCCACCATCGCTTCTGCATAGGTCGTAGGCTCATCATTGTCTAACAATAATAATTCCCGCGCTTCGCGGAGCCTCGCCGACCTTCATGGTTGTGGTGCTTCTATTGCCACGGGTTCCTCAACTTGTTCTGCTACAATAGCATCACTCGTAGAAGCATCCCTGACTAGCTCATCTTGAACTTCTTCAAGTCGCACTGACCTTCCACTCATTCCCTTTGTGAGAAGCTCTTTCTCTAGGAAAACACCGCTACGAGCGATAAACACTTTGCCCTCTTCTCGGTTGTAGAAGTAATACCCTAAGGTTTCCCTTAGGTATCCCACAAAAATGCATTTATCCGATTTAGGTGTTAGCTTGTCCGACTGAAGTCGCTTGACAAATGCATCACAACCCCAAATATTTAGAAAAGACAAACTGGGATTCTTTCTAGTCCACATCTCATATGGTGTCTTTGTAGGGGTTTCGCGTATGAAAACAATAAAATTTTACCCTACGCCCCTGAACCCCTAATGCTGCCAGGACCAATCTATTAGTAATACAATAACGGGAGGGCCTTTTTGCGAACTTACCCTTGAAGACCGAAAAGCATTGTCAATACTCAGGAGAGCGTGGTTGATGTAGACGAGCCGAAGCCGACCTCAAGGTCGTGATGAAGTCCTTGCGCTCCTGTGGCTCCAACGACTTGAGTGCCTCAAGTGCGACACCTCGCGGGGAGTTAAACACGTCTGGTGCCAGACGATGACTCCCGCTTCCCCGATCCAGCAGCAGTTGTGGAAGTAGAGCTCCTGGATCCGAATCCCGCAGCACGACGATGCTCCGCGGTGAAGATGTCTCTCGTTCGCGCAGTCCGAACTTGGGACCATGGTCACGAGCGAGCGAGAGAGAGAGAGAGAGAGAATATCAATTAGAGGTCCTCCCAAAAGTGAGAAGACCTTTATTGATTATTGTGTGTATTTATCTGGCCAAATACCCCCACTATATATAGGGGGAGGGGAGGTACTACCTCCCTCAAAGTCCCAGGGTGGGACTAAAGGAGAGGAGGGGAGGGGCAGCCGCTGGCCAGCCCTAGTGGGCCCCACGCGGGGGGGTCTAGGCCCAGTCGGCCACCCCTTGTCCCTTCTCCCTCTCTCCTTTCCCTAATGGGCCCTCTCCCCTCCAGGAATTGGCCCATTAAGCCTTTTGACCTTTTAAATTGATTTTCTCTTTATTAAATAATTATGAATAAATGATTAAATCAATATTTAACATTCATTCATATATTATTCAATCTCCGTGGTTATGGAACACTTCCACCTCCACTCCGGACATCCTCCGGACTTACCGAAACCCTTCCGATTTTCTCTCTACAATTCTTCAGCGATTCTACTGATCTTATAAACACTCTCTAAGCATCATCAAGCCCCTAAGCGTGATACCCCATGGTTCAGGACACTCCAGACATGGTCGGGACACTCCTGCACCAATGATCGACAGAGGGACCTGGATGGCCATGTGACCCCTGTGCGTTCCACGAAGATATTTCGTCATTTGAACCGATACAGTGTGTCTTATTCCCTTTGTCTCTCGATACTTGCATTGCCCGAGATTTGATCAATGACATCACCGTGTCGTGTTCAATCTCGTTACCGAACAATACTATTTGACTCGTTCCGGCAAGTGATATCCCTGTGATCAAATCACACGCTGTGCAGCTATTGGATATAACTTCTCTGAGTGGGCCCTTGAGTATCTTTCTGTCACATGGACGGACAAATCCCGCTCTTGACATATATTGCCTCTACGGTTTCCTCCGAGTACCTGGACACACCTTTATAACCACTGTATGACCAAGTGGCGATTGATGCTATCTAAGCACTCTCGGGAGACAGTGATTGATATAGCCTCACGGTCTAAGGAATAGTCTACAAGGATCCATTTCTAATCATCGTAACTTGAACTTCGTGACATGATCGGGTCACGATGTTTAGGTTGGGTATTGGTTCATCATCTCATTCTTAAAATAAGTTGACTCCATTTCCAACTGGTATAAATGCCACATGATCAGGAAACTTGATCATCTGTTGACCAATGAACCAGTGACTAGAGTTTCACTGGGAACCCCTGGTTGTTTATATATCACACGCGTATTGATGTTTCCACTCAATACAGTTATAGCATGATATAAAACTTAATCATAAGCTATATGAAATATGATAATAGTCCTTATAACTATTTGTCTCTAGGGCATATTTCCAACAGTCTCCCACTTGCACTAGAGTACAAATACACTAGCTGGATTTGTTCTTAATCATTGGCACCATATATTCGGTACCCTAAACATGCTTGCTCATGGAAGAGGTTGAGTGTTGGGCATGTACTTTACAGTCCCAAATCCTTTGCAACTTATAATGTCACCTTGATTGACATTAATACTTTATCATCACATGATAACATGTTTGTGTATGCATCATCACTATGGCAGTAGAATGAGGCATGATTCCAGGAGCCTACAGTGACTTTAGATCAACCTCGAGGGCTTTCTCATGGGCACTGTGCCCTGGGACACATCATTCTATGTCTAGCCCTGCCATAACATTATACAACACTTTAGATGGTACCCTTATCTATTATTATAAATGTATTCATCGAAACACTAGTGCACTCTGTGCAACTTTCGATGTTTTGTTCACCTCGCTTCCTACTTGACTTTAATCGGTATTTACAGGAGATTCCAACATATTCCCTTATAACATAACCCTTTATGTTTTAAGATATGTCATCCTTTACGGATTTGGAAAATGTGTCTACAGTTCTCTATTAGACACTGCGGACAAACTTAACTCGACATTCTGTGATTTGATCTTAACGTTCCTTATTTGGATCACATATTATGCTAAGTTATCATCATGGTTTTCTAAGATAGAACCTATGTCTCAACATAGTGGATGATGATCATCCTTTTCTTTCTTTCCACCATTGATGTTTAAACTTAATGTTATTCCTAACTTGTGTTATTAAGGACCAGTTCCTTAATTAACTTCTATTCTGAAACCCTTTTCAGAATCCCTTAAGGAATACTACATAATATCATAATACACTTATTATCAACTTCTACACCTCATAAATCATTATTTATTGGTACTCGCGCTTTTATTCTTAACACACTTAAGAATTACTCTATAAGCTCCCACTCAAAATATGTTCCCACTATATCTGGGTATGAGTCACTACTCTTACTCAAACTATGTCCCTACATATTTGAATTTGAGACTTATATTGCTCCCACTCAAAAATATGTCATTTACATATTGTTTTTAGGAAGACTTTCATAGCTCCCACTCAATTTCATGCAAATTGCATATCTACTCACTATTTTGAACAACTTCAAAATCCTTTGATCAAATATCAAACTTGGAGATTTACTTTGAGATACTAGTACTTTTACTAGTTTTAAATCCACTGGACACTAAGCACACGTGAATCAAATTCATTTGAATTCGTCCAATACTTGACAAATTGTGCTTTTGTCATTCACCCCTTTTCCACTATGGCTTTGCAGTCATTTGGGAAAAATCCAAGTAACCCCTTTTACTTGTGAGTTTCAGCAACAAATTGCTTTCTAATCTCAAGTGAATTTTGCTTTGGGATTTCTCATATCCTTAGTTTACCATTATTTCCTTAGTAGTTCGTAGGTATGTCATATTCCAAGAATTATGACAAATGATTCTCAAATGTCTCCATACAAGATATGGATTACATTTTGAATCCTACTTCATGTAGTAAAAACACTAGTGGGAAAACACAATGGTAATTATCATTGATTCTTTCCTTTGTGAAGAGAATCGTTCGGGAACATTTTCCGTTGCGCTTCTCAACACTCTGATGCAGGGTTTTGAATCCTCATCATGTTTTTCACTATCTTGCATTTGCTTTATAATCGAGAAATATCACTTAAAGTGAGCTTTCTCAAGAATGCACCAAAATCCAAGCAATACCAGTTTTGCTTCTCTTTTGGTTTCAGCTATGGATTTCGTATTGAAAGTTTCCAATGAATACTCTACAAGGACTTATTCGTTATTGTTTTGGTTACATCGAATAACCCCAGAACTTTTACGACAATCCATACTACATATGGAGCCGCTTTCACGAATCCAGATGGTTCACTATATATTCTAATTGAGTGCTAACTATTTCTAACTAATGGTCTCTACATCTACACTACAACGATTTATTTGGCGCCATCTATTCACCCACTTTGATATCTAATATCACATTGTGATGCTTTGCATTTTGACATTTCAAAATGCTTTGCATTCCACAATTTCTTTTATGACAATCTTATAAAGTTTAATTTCATTACTATTGATCAAATCATAGTAATTAGATTCTCTTTTATATTTATACCCTTTGTTTTTTGATCAAATCAAATAGTTTCATACTTATGTTTCCTTTGGTAAACTACTTTACACATTTAAACAATCATATAATGATAATTACCATTTGTCAAAACACAATACATCGAATATGTACTTTTAACAATTCATTAAAACACTTTGTATTCAAGTAATACACGGTGTTCAAGTTATTTTGCCAAACTTAGGCATGATTTATATGTGATAAGAAATTAAATGACTTTCACATATTATCATTATAACTTTGAATTTAAACAATGGTTTCATTCAGTAATGAAATATCATTAAGTTGGGTATTTTAAGGCATTTCAATATTTTACAAATGTTCATGCATTATCAATTAGTTTCAAAACAAGCAGGATAATTCACATATAATCAAACAAGATATGAACACATATAGAAATCATTCATAAAAGTAGAACAACTGTTTGTTACAAACTCATATGAATAACCATCTCACAAAGTGCGAGACACACTAAAGAAGTTCATAATATTTTGATTACAATAACTATCCAAAATATAAACTAAATGATAAATGTTGAGGGAGAGTGTTGTTGGCCATCATCATCATGCTCGCCATCAACACGCAATGTCACCTCCTCTCCAGCAAGCACCTCTCATGCAGAAGGACCTGTTTTCAGCAAAACAGAACAAGTATCAAATATACTTAACACTGCAAATGTCTTTGCAAGATTATAACATTTATAAAATTGTATATCAAATATATACCTTTGTCATTGATGACCTCAACGACATTTGGTTCTACCAACACATTCATGAGATGTGTTAGGAACCGGTGGAACTCCATTGATTCCGCGTCGCCTCTCATAATGCAAGCCCTGACTTGTGCTTGGTAGCTTGGTGGCAGCGACCGCAGCACAAAGCCATTTGCAAAAGAGCCCGTCATCTAGCTATCTAGGAAGTATGCAGGCCTCATGTACACATCATGCATGCACTCCAAGTGGTCGTCAAGTGATGAGTTCTCCTCCATCTTAATGGAGAGGAAGTCTCCCATCAGCTCATGCTCCCATATGCGTGCTTATTCCATGAAATGTGTCCTAAGCTGTAGCATTACCGTACGAGGGTTGACATCACCCAGGAAAGGCCACAGCTTTTCCACCATTCCGAAATGCATTGTACCTGAAATGAAGGAGGCCATCTCCCGACAGAGATAGCGGTCTTCCCGCTGCTCTGGGGTCTCTAAGTCAATGAGCTGATCCAAATCCATCCTGTCAAGTATGTAGTTGACCATGTCATTCTTGCTAAGGAGGACGTGGAGACGCGCTACCCATATAGAGAAGTTTGATCCATTTAATCTGAGCTTCTCTCCTTCTAACCAATCAATCGTCAACAGGAAAGGTGGCATCGGGGATAACTTTTCTACATTTGCAATTGCAAAAAGGAATTTAGACTAAGTTTATAATTAAATGAGTTAATAATAACTCCACTCAGAAACACCTATCCCCATAAGGGTTCCTAGTGATAACACGACCCCTATCAGCCACATCTCCCCCGATCATCACGGTCATCAATGTGGGTTCAAGGGTGGACGCTAAACGTCGGTCACATCATTCATGTGACCCGTGCTCGATATTTCGACCATCCGTGTTCCGAGGCCATGTATGTACATGCTAGGCTCGCCAACTCAACCTTAGTGTATTCGTTGTGCAACATGGCTTACACCCACTGTATGCGAACGTAGATATGTCTAACACCCAATCATCACGGCCTGCCTCATACCGAAGAACTTTCTTGGTGGTGCACACTAAGGGGGAACACAATCATTGGTAATTTTAACAGGGATCATCTTATTAGGCTACCGTCGAGTATCTAATACTAGCACACAATAATATATGCAAACAATAACATTGAATGTAAATGCGATGTGATATGGTCCTTCACGTCGTGATCTCCATCCGTCGTCACTGGATTCCGACGCCAGGGTTCCGGTGCCGTAGACACCAGGGTACCGGTGTCATTCCGACGTGGTAGTCCGTCACTTCCATGACTATCTACTACTACGTAACATAAGGTAATCACTTTACCTTTGCCATAACCATATCACAAAGCAACTCCCCCTGCAAAACAAAGTTAGACGCCTCTACTTTATCTTTGCATGTTTTACGTGGCTGAATGGGCTTTCGCACAACAACCGTTCTTACCTATGAACTTTTAGTACAACGCTGATCAAGTAGTTGTCTCTACTACACCCCTTTCGGGGCCCTCTGTTGCAAATGGCATACCAACAAATGCGAGAGAGGCAGACACCCCCCTAAGCCACTTTATACGGTACAAGCCGTATGTCAAGCATGGACCAGTCTCGCGAATGAACGCGTAAAGTCAGTTGGGGGCCACTTCATCAAGCATTACTGCGGTATACACAAGTACACATGGGAGGGTAACAACTAAAAGATCAACACCCACATGCTACATCTTGTGTGTTCTACCCGTACTAGCATTACTACGCATAGATCTAGCTCTGATACCACTGTAGGGGTTCCGCGTATGAAAACAATAAAATTTTACCCTACGCCCCTGAACCCCTCATGCTGCCAGGACCTATCTATTAGTAATATAGTAACAGGAGGGGCTTTTCGCGAACTTACCCTTGGAGACCGAAAAGCGTTGTCAACGCTCAGGAGAGCATGGTTGATGTAGACGAGCCGAAGCCGACCTCAAGGTTGTGATGAAGTCCTTGCGCTCCTGTGGCTCCAATGACTTGAGTGCCTCAAGTGCGACACCACGCGGGAGTTACACACGTCTGGTGCCTGACGATGACTCCCGCTTCCCTGATCCAGCAGCAGTTGCGGAAGTAGAGCTCCTGGATCCGAATCCCGCAGCGCGACGGCGCTCCACGGTGAAGATGTCTCTCGTTCGCGCAGTCCGAACTTGGGACCACGGTCACGAGAGAGAGAGAATATCAATTGGAGGTCCTCCCAAAAGTGAGAAGACCTTTATTGATTATTGTGTGTATTTATCTGGCCAAATACCCCCACTATATATAGGGGGGGGAGGTACTACCTCCCTCAAAGTCCTGAGGTGGGACTAAAGGAGAGGAGGGGGAGGGGCAGCCGCCAGCCGGCCCTAGTGGACCCCGCACGAGGGGCTAGGCCCAGCCGGCCACCCCCTTGTCCCTTGTCCCTCTCTCCTTTCCCTAATGGGCCCTCTCTCCTCCAGGATTGGCCCATTAAGCCTTTTGACCTTTTAAATTGATTTTCTCTTTATTAAATAATTATGAATAAATGATTAAATCAATATTTAACATTCATTCATATATTATTCAATCTCTGTGGTTGTGGAACACTTCCACCTCCACTCCGGACATCCTCCAGACTTATCGAAACCCTTCCGGTTTTCTCTCTACAATTCTTCGGCGATTCTACCGATCCTATAAACACTCTCTAAGCATCATCAAGCCCTTAAGCATGATACCCCACGGTTCGGGAACACTCCAGACATGGTCGGGACACTCCCGCACCAATGATCGATAGAGGGACCTAGATGGCCATGTGACCCCTATGTGTTCCATGAAGATCTTTCGTCGTTTGAACCGGGACAGTCGTGTCTTATTCCCTTTGTCTCTCGATACTTGCATTGCCCGAGATCTAATCAATGACATCACCATGTCGTGTTCAATATCGTTACCGAACAATACTATTTGACTCGTTCCGACAAGTGATATCCCTGTGATCAAATCACACGCTGCGCAGCTATTAGATATAACTTCTCCGAGTGGGCCCTTGAGTATCTTTTTGTCACATGGACGGACAAATCCCGCTCTTGACATATATTGCCTCTACGGTTTCCTCCAAGTACCTGAACACACCTTTATAACCACTGTATTACCAAGTGGTGCTTGATGCTATCTAAGCACTCTCAGGAGACAGTGATTGATATAGCCTCACGGTCTAAGGAATAGTCTACGAGGATCCATTTCTAATCATCATAACTTGAACTTCGTGACATGATCAGGTCATGATGTTTAGGTTGGGTATTGATTCATCATCTAATTCTTAGAATAAGTTGACTCCATTTCCAACTGGCATAAATGCCACATGATCAGGAAACTTGATCATCTGTTGACCAATGAACCAGTGATTAGAGTTTCACTAGGAACCCCTGGTTGTTTATATATCACACGTGTATTGATATTTCCACTCAATACAGTTATAGCATGATATAAAACTTAATCATAAACTATATGAAATATGATAATAGTCCTTATAACTATTTGTCTCTAGGGCATATTTCCAACAGTGTTAACTACGGATTTAGACGGTACCCTGTTTAGTGTGAAAGCTACTATTTCTAGTGCGTAGCCCCAAAATGATAATGGTAAATCCGACTGGCTCAACATCGATCGAACCATGTCCAACAAAGTTCGATTATGCCATTCAGAGACCCCGTTTCTTTGAGGCGTTATCGGCGGCGTTAACTGTGGAACAATTCAGCAACTCTTAAGATGATTGCTAAATTCGTGACTCAAATATTCACCTCCACGATCAGATTGCAAGGCCTTTATTTTCTTGCCACGTTGATTCTCTACCTCACTCTGAAACTCTTTGAACTTTTCACAAGTTCCAGACTTATGCTTCATCAAGTAGACATAGCCATATCTACTAAAATCATTAGTGAAACTAATGAAGTAGTGATATCCTCCTCTTGTTGTCGTGCTCATTGGCCCACATACATCAGTATGTATGACTTCCAATAAGTCTGTCTCTCTCTCCGTAAAACCCATAAAAGGCGTTTTGGTCATCTTTCCAAGTAAACAAGCTTGAAATGTATCGTATGATTCAAAATCAAACGAAGTTAGAAGATCATCACCATGGAGCTTCTTCATGTGCTTTTCACTTTTATGCCCCAAATGACAATGCCATAAATAGGTAGGACTCAAATCATTAGGCCGAAGCCTTTTAGCACTAACATTGTAAACAGATGCATCATCAAGATTTAAAATAAATAACCCATTCACAATGGGAGCATCAGCCACAAACATAGCATTCTTAGAGATTACACAACCATTATTTGTACTCGCGAATGAATATCCATCCCTCATCAAACATGAAGGAGATAAAATGTTTCGACCCATACTAGGAATGTAATAACAATTATTTAACTCCATAATAAATCCTGACGGAAGGTGAAGCAGCATGACACCGACGAACAATGCAGCAACTCTTGCTTTATTTCCGACGCGAAAATCCTCTTCGCCTTTCTGCACTTCTCTAGTCCTTATTAGCCCCTACATCGAATTGCAAATATGAGCAACCGATCCAGTATCAAATACCCAAGAGTTAACATAAGGATCTGTGAGAAAAATGTCCACAACATTTACAACAAGCGTACCTGACGAGGGTTTAACTCATCAATGCCCATTGTTATGGACTTGGGTTTTGGAGAAGGAGGGAGCGCTGGAGGCATCAGTCGGCTAGCAAACAAGCACACAAGAATGCAAGGTTTACCCAGGTTTAGGCCTCGTAGAGGTCCCTACTCCTGCTTGTCTCCTCTTGGAATTAATGGAGGAATCGAAGATTACAAGGACACGCAAATGCAATCTGGCGAGAGTTGTGGAAACTAGGGTTGTGTGTGTCCTCCTCGCCACCCCGTCCTAGCCTTTATATAGATAGTCCAGGTCTCGGGTAGCAGGTCGAGTCGATTACAGATTAGGGTTTTCCCTTTAAATTTTCTATCTTTAAACTTCTTCTTGTCTCGCAAGTAATCGAGAGTCTGTGGGCCACTCGAAGTCTTCATCGAGCCGTGGCAACGCCATGGGCTTCCACCGTATCTGGACCGTATATACTAAACTCGAGTACCTGCAGGGTATACCCATGTCAGTAGCCCCCGAGTGCCCAGTGGAATCGTAGATTCGACTGGGGACTTTATGAAGCCTTTCGAGTGTATGACTGAGTATTTTTTTCGAGTGTTCTATTTATGTCATAAGGATTGTTGATATGCGTGCCTGATTTAACCGATGTATCGATATCAGTTAACTACCTTAGGGCAAAACAACGCAATCTACTCGACTCGAGTCCCCGGACTCAAATTCGGAAAAGTGCTGGTGTAATTCGACTCAAGCCGCGGAGGTCTTACAGGAGTCAAATTCTAGTATATGGGTGTGAGCACTCGACGCGTCCGTCAAGGCATGTTCATCGTACCTGTAGGCACGGATATTTTTCTGGTAGTGCGCAGCAAATGCGTTGCCAGGCCTTATTCAGGTCTTATCGTCACGTTGCAAGCGTGGCATCCGAATTTTTTGTCATCACGGAGATGATTCGCTTGGCCCAGGAGATGTAGTCTCTTTGTAGGGAAAACTATGAGGTGGTGTCACCATAGACTTCGAGTGTGGATGTTATCAACACACAGTACGACGTACGAATAATCATAGGGTGCACGACCAGCGCTCCCTATGGGAGTAGCCCCTGAGTGCCTGGTTGAGTCGAAGACTCAGGCACGGACTAAAGAACTTTTGCAACTGTTGTCGTCTTTTGTTTGCTTGTTTCAGTCTAATTTGCTTCTGGTGCTCCCTATGGGAGTAACCCATGATCCATACTCGAATCATAGATTCGAGTGGTTGGGTATGATTTGAATGTCCATATTCCTGCATAAAAAGAAAATCGTAGGGTGCGCGACTTGGTGGAGTCGAAGACTCGAGCAAGGACTAAAGTAGTTGAAGTCTTCTAGTGCTCAACTTGATGACATCAGTGCTGACAATGTGATGACCCCAGTTGCCCGCGTGAGCGGCTTTGACGGGGCGTGATGAGCGGTGGGTCCCATTTTCTGACTTTGATTTGACCGAGCGTGCGTAATCTTTCGTTTTAAATGCGCCTCCTCGATTTCTGCGTGTAATGGAGATAGTGGGGGACGGTTCGTGTTTTGGCCTCTCCACGTGTCGACCGCGATGTGCGCCACGCATCTGGTAGGGTTTCTGTTGGCCGTTGGATTGCATCTGCAAGGTGGTTAAGTAGCAGCGCAGTTGCGGTAATTTTCCCATCTGCTCTTTTCTCTGCTTGTGCTTCCATCGCCATTGCCGCTGCTCTCTGCTTCCTAGAGCTCATCCTCTTCGTGGTGATGGCCAACTCCATGTGTTCCCGAGCTACTTCCTCCTCTTGCACCACCACCGCGAGATGGAGAAAACGAAGGGACGCGTCGCTTTTGAGTCTGCTACCGCCATCACGGTTGCCAATAAGAAGGGCGGCTCCACCGCTATGGGCACCAACACTGCCGGCGCTAGGAAGAAGAAGGGCGCGGGTACCCGCGTCACAAATGGTGCATGGCACGTGTCCATCATCAAGTCATCCGAGCTCCGTCTTCTTCGTCAAGATGGAGTTTTTTCACCCATAGTGGATGACTCGCGAGTGCCAGGTGGCGAGGTAACTCCTTGTCCCTCCGCTGGTTTCTAGGTGATGTTCCTAGCGTTCATCATTCGCGGTCTTTCTCTGCCCCTGCATCCTTTCTTCAGGGGCCTCCTTTGCTTTTATGGGCTCTAGCTGCATCAGCTGTCCCCCAACTCCACACTCCACATCGCATGTTACATTACACTTTGTGAGTGCTGGCTTGGAATCGAGACACACTTTGGCCTCTTTAAGAGGATCTTCAAGCTGAAGTGTCAGTCGGCATCTGGTTCCGTAGTCTACAACATAGGAGGCTGCGGGATCCATGTCGATTCCTCCATCACATATTTCGATATCAAGCTCATGGCGTCCGTCCAAGGGTGGAGGGACAAGTGGTTCTACATCCGCGACCAGAAAGCCGACGGAGAGCACTACGGACTCGCGCCCTTCGATCCCACAACGCCGTGCAGGAGGAGGCATTCTTGGAAGAATGTGGTGATGCCTGGTGATTCCAAGGAGACGGAAGTGTTGTACGAGCGCGTCTGCGACCTCGAGAGTCGCATGGGTAAAGAAGAGGGAGGCGCTGCCCTTATTCGCACATGGTTGCGGCGTCGCATCCAGCCTCTGCAGACCAGAGTCCACCCCATGTTCCAATGGGCTTGTGCGGGCAATGTCACTCGCGTATCTGCCGATGGCATTTCTGCGGGTGAAGTAGACAAGAGGTTACGACTGGTGACAAAGTACACCACCAAGGAGGTTCTCCCAGGCGAACCAGTCGTACCTCCCTTCGACGCCTCTAACCCTCCTCCTGAGGTAGATTTGTGCTACGAAGTAGCTTTATTTGTCGATTGCTTCTGATTTCTTGACGTATACTGAATTTATTTTCTATATGCAGGATTGGAAGGTATCTCCCAGTTTTCCCCCTCTTCCTGAGGGGGTTATTCCTCGCGAAGTAGATGAAGAGGACGAGTCATAATCGATCGTCCCACTTGAAGAGGAGGAAACCCCCGAGTCCAGTGGTCCGAATACTCGCAAGCGTTCTCGCAGCAAGGATTCAGATGCTTCATCTCTGTCGACTCCAGAGGGCCCATCCATTGGTGCGGAGGAGCCGATTCCTGCTGTTCCTATTCGCTCCATGGCGCCATCTGCTCGCACGAAGATGCGGCTGCCGAAGGAGTCGGAGGACCAAACCTTTGACTTTGATAAGTTTGACTGGTAAGTCTACAATTCTCGTATTTTTTCCTTTCTTGGAGTTGCATTTCCTAATGTTGGATTGTGTTTCGTAGTCAAGAGGCGTCGTCGTTGTCTGGGGACGTCCAATTTTTGAAGGAATCTGGGGTCGCGAACTCCAAGGCCAAGGAAGTGGTTGAGCGATCATCCTTTCCTCCATTGGCGGCCCACTCCGGGCACAACTCATCAAGTTCTCCACATGTTGGGGAGCACTAGATGGTTGCCCGGACGACTGCGTGGCAATCGACTTCGGAGTCTCTGGAGGAGCATGTAAGTGTGATTTTGCTTTTTACAGTCGAATTTGTGGTCCATGCTATCTGCTGATATTTTTTTTTCTTCTGAGGTAGCTGATTGTGAAGGAGGCTGCTCATTTGGCAGAGCAAGTACTTGCGATGGGTCAACAGCATGCCATGTTGGACAATCGCCATCGCGTCATCGAAGGTTAGTATTTTGATTCTTCTTCTTTTTGCTCTTGTGGGATTTTGTACATTTGACTGATGGTTCGTCTTTTATTGTTTGCAATCGAGCATAACGAACTTCTCCGTGATGCTGCTTCTCTTGAAAAGACGCTTGCCGTGGCGGTGAAGAGTCGCGACGAGGCAGTCAATGCGCTTGATGAATCGCGGAAACGTGAAGAGGATTTGCACACCTCCATCGCTGTGAGGGAAAAGTTGTTCGAAGAATAGCTATTCTCGATTGCCAAGTCTCTTTCAGGTATTTTTCCTTCTGGATCTTGATTGTTTCTTTCTTCGATATCTTGCTATTGTTTTGACGCTTTGCTCTATGTAGATGTTGGCGGTTTGAGATTCGACGCCCAAGCGCTTCGTCGTGATGATGCTTTGGTAGGCGCCATCGCAGCAGTCGAGGACCACAGTGCTTCCATTCAGGGGACGCTAACTAAGGCCAAGGTTGTGCTTAGTCGCATCCGCGAGGAGCTGACGCCGAAGGCTGGGCTGATTGAGAACTTGGAGGACCTGGTGGAGTCCCTCACTGGAGGTATCCCCGTGGACTTTAGGAAGTCATAGTGTGCGGTTGGCGCTTCTATGGCACTCGCCATGGTGCAAGCCCATGGAGTGGAGGTAGATCCTGCCACGGTCCCCAAGGCGATGCCCGTCGGCGTAGATCATCAACAGGTAGTTTTCGCTCCCTTTGTAACTGTCTGCGGCAAGTACGGGCCACAACTCATCAACACAGTCGCCAAGTATTCCGAGGAGCTGCAGCGAGCCAAGAAGGCGGTGAAGGCTGCGGCGTCACGGGCCGGCGGAAATTCGGTGGCGTCTGATACTGCCACGGACTCGATGAGGCCCCCGAAGCCGAAGTCCAAGTCGAAGAAGCAAGCTGCTCCTCAGTAGTTATATTGTAATAGTTAATAGTTCGACTCCTTTTTGTTGAAAACATGCCGCTGGCTAAGTGTCTCCGTTGATACTTTTGTCATGTTTGAATACACTTGACCTTTTGTCCATGTGTTGCTTGGTCCATTATTCTCTCTTGCTTGGCTTGTGATAGGGTGTGTCGAGTGGTCCTTCGGGTGATCCTCGGGACCCTCCATCCGCTGACAAAACTTTGGCGCATTCGCGTTCTAGGGTGGATGAGTTGTCTCTGCTTTCGCGACTGTGCGATCCCGTTAAGAAGTTGGAACGTGAGTTGCCCGTCCTTCACGGTAATGCAGATGTGTGGAAGTCAAGGGAATAGAAGGCTACGCCCGAGAGCAATATATGTTGGAGGAGGTGACGCAGTTGGGCGATCAGTTCAAGTGTTAGCTTCCTGACCTCTTATCTTTTCTTGTAGTCAGTCGTGATAGTTCCTTGTCTTCATATGTTGTCTTTTGCTTGGTGTAGTTGTCAATGCTCGTCATACGCAGGATGAGAAAGATAGGATCACCGTCCGAATGAACGACTTAACCCAGGAACAACTTCAAACGAGTGGGTATTTTTGGGTGGACCACGATCGTGCGATTACACTTGTGACCCTGCAGGATCGTGCCTCTCGAGTGCTCCATTTTCTGAAGAAATCGCAATCATGCCTAAGGAATATCTACCAGATGATGTTTCCACTAGACGTCGTCCCTTCGAGCTTGTTGGCTCTCCTGGCTAAGTTTCAGGATTTGAGTGTAGTTCGCGATTGCGTGCGGCAGCAGTTGGTGGTTGGTGCCAAGACTGCTTTGTTGCTGGTGCGACTACACAGGCCTGATGTAGACATTGCAGCTGTTGCTGCTGGACCTCTGACTCCGCTGGCAGGCTCGACCTAGAATATGGTTCCCCATTATCAGGCGGTGGATCGTTCAGCAGAAGAAATTGTCAACTTCTTTGAGGAATAGACAAACATTCTTCTGCTGCAGCAGTAGTTTAACCTGTATCCTACACATAAGTGTACCAGTGTTGTAAAGTTTGTATGTATATGATGTATGTAATTGATTGATGTTGATATGTAAAGAGCTTGCTAGCTCATATATTTTGCGAGTGTATTTGTACTCTGCAGTTCCTTTTCGTTAGCCTGACTTATTTTATCTCAGCGCCTTGCCAACCTGCCAGGTGCGTTGCAACTGGGTTGGTGTATCAAGGGTTCGATTGTTGTTGTGTCAGCTACTCGGGATATTGTGTATTGTTCGTAGAACGATGGTGTAAAGGGTGGCGTAGCCCCCGAGTGATAGTATTGCTAGAAAAATGAGGAAAACACGGAGTTTCAGGGCACTTAGATTTATTTATTCGCAGAATCAGTACGAGGTACAATGTGTGGCTAAGTAGCCTAGCTGAATAACCTTATTTGTAGTGTAAGAAAAAAAAGGGAACGACTAAGGGTAGAAGCGCCGCAGCTGCATGACGTTCCAGGGGTTGGAGTATGCGACTCTTGTCTCGAAATCTTTGAGGCGATAGGCACCACCTGGGATTACTTCTGTAATCACGTATGGTCCTTCCCAAGGGGACTCAAGCTTGAGGTTCCCTTGTTGCTTCAGTCGCAGCAAGTACCAGGCTTCTTTGAAGAAGAGTGGAAGTAAGAGTACTTCCCAGGTACGCTTATTGTAAATGTTGTGGAAATTTTTCTCGCAGATTCTTATGTTAGCTCTTGGGTATTTGATACCGGATTGGTTGCTCATATTTGCAATTCGATGCAGGGGCTAAAAGGACTAGAGAAGTGCAGAAAGGCGAAGTGGACTTTCGCGTCGGAAATAAAGCAAGGGTTGCTACATTATTCGTCAGCATCATGGAGCTTCACCTTCCATCAAGATTTATTATGGAGTTAAATAATTGTTATTACATTCCTAGTATGGGTTGAAACATTTTACGACCTTCATGTTGAGGGATGGTTATTCATTCGCGAGTACAAACAATTGTTGTGTAATCTCTAAGAATGCTATGTTTCTGGCTGATGCTCCCATTGTGAATGGGTTATTTATTTTAAATCTTGATGATGCATCTATTTACAATGTTAGTACTAAAAGGCTTCAGCCTAATGATTTGAGTCATACCTATTTATGGCATTGTCATTTGAGGCATATAAGTGAAAAGTGCATGAAGAAGCTCCATGGTGATGGTCTTCTAACTTTGTTTGATTTTGAATCATACGAGACATGTCAAGCTTGTTTACTTGGAAAGATGACCAAGATGCCTTTTTTGGGTTTTCCCGAGAGAGCGACAGACTTGTTGGAACTCATACATACTGATGTATGTGGACCAATGAGTATGACAGCCAGTGGAGGATATCACTACTTCATTACTTTCACTGATGATTTCAGTAGATATGGCTATGTCTACTTGATGAAGCATAAGTCTGAAACTTTTGAAAAATTCAAAGAGTTTCAGAGTGAGGTAGAGAATCAACGTGGCAAGAAAATAAAGGCCTTGCGATCTGATCGTGGAGGTGAATATTTGAGTCACGAATTTAGCAATCATATTAAGAGTTGTTGAATTGTTCCACAGCTCACGCCGCCCAGAACGCCTCAAAGAAACAGGGTCTCCGAACGGTGCAATCGAACTTTGTTGGACATGGTTCGTTTGATGATGAGCCAGTCGGATTTACCATTATCATTTTGGGGTTACGCTCTAGAAACAGTAGCTTTCACACTAAATAGGGTACCGTCTAAATCCGTAAGACGCCATATGAGATATGGACTGGAAAGAATCCCAGTTTGTCTTTTCTAAAGATTTGGGGTTGTGATGCATTTTTCAAGCGACTTCAGTCAGACAACCTAACACCCAAATCGGATAAATGCATATTCGTGGGATATCCAAGGGAAACCTTAGGGTATTACTTCTACAACCGAGAGGGCAAAGTGTTTGTCGCTCTTAGTGGTGTTTTCCTAGAGAAAGAGTTTATCACAAAGGGAACAAGTGGAAGGCCGGTGCGACTTGAAGAAATTCGAGATGAGCCAGTCGGGGATGCTTCTACGAGTGATGCTATTATAGTAGAACAAGTTGAGGAACCCGTGGCAATAGAAGCACCACAACCACGAAGGTCGGTGAGGCTCCGCGAAGCATGGGGATTATTATTGTTAGACAATGATGAGCCTGCGACCTATGCAGAAGCGATGGTGGACCCAGACTCTGAGAAATGGCTGATTGCCATGAGATCCGAGATAGAGTCCATGGGATACAATCAAGTTTGGAACTTGGTTGACCTACCTGATGGTTTTAAAGCCATCGAGTGCAAATGGATCTATAAGAAGAAGATTTATATGGATGGAAATGATCACATCCATAAAGCTCGACTTGTTGCAAAAGGTTTTCGACAAGTTCAAGGAGTTGACTACGACGAGACTTTCTCGCTTGTAGCGATGCTCAAATCTATATGGATCATTCTAGCCATTGCTGCATATTTTGACTATGAGATACGGCAGATGGATGTCAAGACGGCTTTCTTAAATGGAATCCTTACTGAGGACGTGTATATGATGAAGCCCGAAGGTTTTGTCGATCCAAGCAATGCTGGAAAAGTATGCAAACTTCAAAAGTCTATTTATGGGCTGAAGCAAGCATCTCAAAGTTGGAACAATCGATTTGATGAAGTTATAAAGGAGTTTGGCTTCATCAAAAACGAACAAGAACCTTGTGTGTACAAGAAATAAAGTGGGAAATTGCTTGTATTTCTAATCTTGTATGTAGATGACATATTATTGATTGAAAATGACATTCCTATGCTCGAGTCTATTAAGACCTCATTGAAAAATAGTTTTTCTATGAAGGACTTAGGAGAAGCGGCATATATTCTAGGTATCAAGATCTATAGAGATAGATCAAGGAGGCTAATTGTATTAAGCCAGAGTACATACATTGACAAAGTGTTGAAACGGTTCAGCATGGAAGAGGCTAAGAAGGGGTTCTTGCCCATGTCTCACGACATTAAACTCAGCAAGACTCAATGTCCTTTGACAACTGATGAGCGAGAGGGCATGAGTAGGGTTCCATATGCTTCGGCTATTGGATCCATCATGTATGCAATGACATGTACTCGCCCAGATGTTTCCTATGCTCTAAGTGTTACGAGCAGATACCAGGCTGATCCAGGTGAAAGCCACTATAGGGCGGTAAAGAACATCCTTAAGTACTTGAGAAGGACTAAGGATATGCTCCTAGTTTATGGAGGAGAGGTTGAACTCAGTGTAAAGGGTTACACAGATGCGAGTTACCTTAACGCCTCAGATGACTCCAAATCGCAATCAGGTTATGTGTTTGTCATGAATAGTGGTGCTATGAGATGGAAAAGTTCCAAGCAAGATACAGTTACCTCCTCTTCAACAAAAGCTGAATATATTGCCGCCTCAGAGGCTGCAAAGGAAGCTGTTTGGATTAGGAATTTCCTGATTGCTCTTGGTGTGGTTCAGGGCGTGTCCAATCCCATGGACGTTTATTGTGACAACAATGGTGCTATTGCACAAGCCAAGGAACCTAGACAGCATCGGAAGAACAAACATATTCGCATGCGTTACCATCTGATTCGTGAGTTCATTGATGATGGTAGTGTCATGTTATGCAAAATACATACGGACTCAAATGTAGCTGATCCCTTGACAAAGCCACTTCCGCAGCCTGCACATGAAGTGCACACAAGAGCAATAGGTATTAGATACTATCTAGATTGACTCTAGTGCAAGTGGGAGACTAAAGGAAATATGCCCTAGAGGCAATCATATGTATCCATGAGTTTTTATAATGTTCCTTGAATATCCATATATCGGTAAACTTGTATTGATTGGCAATTATGTGAATTGTTTGTGAAACTCTTTACTTGTATGGTTATCTAATAGTTGTCCCTAGTCAGAGTTCATGTCAGGACACACGTGGATATTAGACTAGCACATCGATTGGTTGATGACTATGTTTCGCAAGTCATAGACATGGATATGTCAAACCAATGATGTGGACACATGTTATGAACATGGGGTTGGACTGACCCAACTTGAGACTGGCAATAATACTTGCAGCTCTCTCTACACATCATGTACGTTTTCTCCTTAGACTTGAGATTGTCGCATATACTTGAGATGTGGATCGACCTACTTTGGGGCTATCAAACACTACTCTGTAACTGGGTAGTTATAAAGGTAGCTTTCAGGTTTGTCTTGATACATGTTGCAAGGCATTGGTCAATCAAGATGGGATTTTCCCCTTTCTACTTGAGAGAGATATCTTTGGGGCCCTCGAGTGATCGGATCCAGAAATGCATGGTCGTGCTACATACGTTTAAGAGTTAACCTAGTAAAGGGATTCCTAATCATAGTATCGAGAAAGAGAGGTCAGCTTGGAGCTAGACCAAATATCGTAGGGCAAAGGGAAAGACATGTACTCAACCTTGTGATGGTTCGTCTAAATGATCTTTATATGCGTTTAGGAGTTGGCACATCTTGCTAGAGGCCGCTACCAACTATTGATGAAGTAAGTGTACTCATGTCATGTCTATACGTGTATGAACCTATAGGGTCACACACTTTAGGGGCTAGAAGCCTAATGAGGATTGGATCCGAATTAGACCAGGCTTAGGCTACTAATGGGTTGCTAATGTAGAAACCCACTAGGGATGCATATATAAGAGAGAGTGAGGCAAGTTGAATAGGGTTGAGCATTCCACCCAGCCGTCACTCCTCTTACGCCTGTGTTGCATGAGCAGACCTAGCAGTCTGGCATGTGACGGCTTCCACTCCGGAAGTGTGGATACCTCGGAGGTGCTGCAACTATAGCACTTGGACAAGCCCTGCAAAGGGGAGCTACTCGTGGTACGAGGACAAGGAGGAGACGTAGAACATCTACATTGCCCCGACGTGCTTCATCGAGTTCCGCAACTATGCGTCTAGTGGTAATCCCGTGATCTATGACATCATGATTCCTGGTTGACGCGGTAGAAAATTTTGATTTATGCTAGTGTAGCCTACTTGTTTCCCTACATGAACTAGTTGAATAGAGGCTACTAGGGACTCCTGGTTTGTTTATATATCATACATGTATCAATGTTTCCGATTGATACGGTTATAGCATGATATAAAACTATTATGAACTAATGAGATATGATAATAAAACCCTTTATTATTTGCCTCTAGGGCATATCTCCTTCAGCCATGGCAAGATAAGCAACATTGCTCATAGGCGATGGAGAAAATAGGGAAGGAAGGTGGAGGCTCTAGTACCAAGAAGAATTTTGTGGCTCAACTGATTACACTGCATTGCCAAGGTTACATTACATATAGACATCAAGGATAAGATCGTGGAGCTCATGAAGAGGCACGCAGAGTTGCATACAAGGCCATGACCGAGCTAAGCCTAAAGACTAGGATTACATTTACACGTCATACAACTTTCCACACGACACCCGACCCTCGCGTCGCCCCCCCTTTGGCAACTCAGGGGAACCACCACGCACCACGGCCAGCCCCCAACCCACCCTATCCCCTCCACTGCTGCTACCGCTGGCCTCGCTGCGGTGGCGGCAGTCCCCATCATCGAAGGTGGTTGGTAGGATCCCGTGGTGGATGCAAGGTGACTGGGCGCCCTGGTGTCATCTTCCTCGGCACATGCGTCGGCTACGCGGCAAGGGGGAAGTGGTGGGATGCGTGCTACGATGGTGGTTGGTGTCATTGTGGATGGTGGAGGGTGGCAGCCATCAGTGTCGCTCGTGGTGGCGGTCGTGGACAGGGCCCGTTCTAGGACCAGATGGGCTTGGTGGGCCATGAATCGGCGGGGCTGTAGCGGCATCAGGCGGCGCGTGAGGAGCTATGGGCGTGCAGGATGCCGAGCTGGCAGGCTCGGGTGTGGTTCAGGTCGGGGCGGTGCCCATCGACCATAGATACCCAACAGGGGTGGCCGATCTATTTCTCTAGTGCTTGTGTCGTCCTTTCATGGGAGATGAGGTTGTCGGGCAGTATCCCTAGGGATAAGGTGGCTTTTGGGTGGTCGGTGGACAGAGGCTTGCCTCGATGCGACAGTTGCATGGAGGACAACAGGTCTGGGGGGTGCCTTGTCCAGCTTCGTCATTGACCTAACAACTATGGTGGGCCACAACGTGTGGCTGGCTAGGGTGTGGAGGCCCTTGGTGGCAATGCCATGGCAGAGGTGTGCCATGTTGCATGGACGGTGGCGAGGCGACATCGCTTTTTGGTGGTCAGGGCGCTTTCGTGCGTCCCTTGGATGATGGTGAGTTTACACGAGGTGTTTGCTCTGCTACGCCTGAAGATCGAAGAGGCGGCTCTGGATTGAGGTGGTATTGTTGTTTTCCCCTGGCCGTGCGGCGGCAAGGAATGGCTGCGTGGGCGAGGGCACCGTCTCTCCTGTTGGGTTCGCATCATAGAAAACAAAAAAATTCCTATGAGGTGAACAACTAAGCACCAAGATCTATCTACCTAGATACAATCAACGGGTGTATATACATCCATGGAGAACATACCCTTGAAGAGCGACAAAGCGTTACGAGGTTGTACTTGTGAATGATGTAGTCATACACTTGCCGATCTCAAGATCGTGATGAAGTCCAGCGAGTCCAGCAAGTCCAGCACCGCAAAGCAGCGGTGCATCCGTGATCGCACATACATCCGGTACTCCGACAACCTCCGAGTCCTCTCTCCAGCGATGCAGCGGAAGAAACAACTCCTTTCTAGACAAAGCCACTGAGAACATGTATCTCGCTAATCTGAGACCATGGGGAATAATTTCTAGAGGGGGGAGAGATCCTTCACGAGAAGGTGTGAGATGACAGGAGGAGTGGAGGGCCTTTTATAGGGAGAGGGGGCACTCTTTTCTTGTTCCCGTGATATAACATTCTAGTGATCACATCACTTGCTTGCAAGCTATCTTAATGTGATATCACCGAGAGGGCCCAGAGTATATCTTTCTGTCATCGGGATGGACAAATCCCACTCTTGATTCATGATCCTCTACATAACACCTTCTGAGTATCTGAACCCACCTTTATTGTCACCATGTTACGGTGTGACGTTTGATGTTACCAAGTTACTCTTCCAGTGTTAGTGATTGACATGATCTCATGGTCTAAGGACTAGAACTACTTCGTATGATGTTGTAGCAATTTAAACACAGTGACTTTGATAGTATTGATATACTTTGGATGAACCAGAGCAAAGGCATTAAGTTCTATGGACAACCGTACTCCTAAGCAAGTGTGTTAGTCACAAGATATCCCATATGTCACTTTGGGGTCAAGAAATTCGCAACACTATACCTATCTATATCATGAGTGATCTTTGAGGAAATTAAATCTTAATCGGTGGTGCATCCTAAGCTGTTATTGCCTCCGCAAATCACTTATAGAAAATAGCCTATTAGTTCTACCCACGGACTTGTTAGGCCCATGGAACGAGTAGAGACTAATGATAAGTTTTGTGACACTCTGTGAATCCCTAGTAAACTCCTCAACAATGGATTGGACGTCTCCAATCACTAGAATAATATCATGAATAGAACAATGTAAAGAGAAAGCACAAACATATTAATTAACAAGAACACACCACACTTCAAATTACTCAAATCATCATAACACTAATAAAAGGGGGTTCAGGCCATGTTACAACCCATCATGGAGATCATGATGGGGAAGGATGAAGGAGTAGCGGCGATGGAGATGGTGATGACGACATGGTGATGGTGGCGTCGGCGTGGTCATGGCGGTGCCCTCCTTCTCCTCCTCTTCTTGCTTGGATGGCTTGATGTTGTTGATGGAGATCTTGATCTTGGTGGAGCTGTAGAGGCTATGGAGGCGGCACGGCGCCACCGTGGAGGCGTTATATGGGATCTAGATCTTTTATATGGTGTCTTGTGTATATATATGGTGGCTTCCTTGGGTCCTCCCTCCTTTATATAGGCCTTGGGGTGCCCTAGGATTCCCCCAATACCGTCATATGACCTAGAGAAGGTTCTGGAGCTTTTCTGGGGCGAAATCTTGTCGTTCTCGACCTTTTTGGCAACTATATGGGCGGAGCTATACGACCAAAAATATAGCTCCGGCCGTATAGTTGCTCGTTAAATTCTCTGCATGCTTTAGTATTTTGACCGTCATTTCTTCATACGAACTCTGTTTTGGGTGTTCTTGGGTTCGTTGAGTTCATATCGTCGAGAGCTACAACCCTGTGGTATTGAATCTTTATTTTGAGAATCTAGAAAAAAAATCATTTTTCCAACACCTCAAATGGCTAAGTCTGGTCCCTGCAGCTCATCCATACTATGCTCTCTTTGTTCCTTTTGCCTTTGTTTTGTCCATAATAATCATAAACACCTACACACATGTCAAAGACAAGGAAGAGGGATAAAATTCTACCTAAACTACTAAATGTGCAAGGCTCATATTGAATTTAACAAAAAAAAGTAATCATGCATATTAAGCATAACAATAGTTAGATGGAGCATGATATGATAAGAAAATGACACAATTTATATTGCTAAAAATTGTTGTATATCATAGTCATCAACTTCCCCAAGCTAGATCTTGCTCGTCCTCGAGCAAAAGGGATCGATAACTTAATGGATGTGATCTTATCATTGGAAATCAATGCATCATATCCTTGCTTTTCCTGCAAGCTCAAAGTAAGAGAGAACATAATCATACAAGGCAATATAAGCTCAGTTATATTATTCCAAACCACTAGAGATTAGTCACTATGCCCCATGTCAAAGTTAAATCTAGCTTGCAAGTAAACTTGTGATCCTTCTATATGCACTTTATTGTATTTTTGTATTTTTATTTGTATAAGGCAAAGTTGAACACGGTTAGTTGTCAGTCATAAATAGAAATAGAGTTTTCCAATGCTACCGCTCATGCCATCTATTAAAGTCTCTCAAGTGCAAACTTTGATTGTTGAGCTCATAGAAAATATATTTCTTAGTAACGATACCATGCCAAAAGAGTGGTATATGTTCAATCGAGACTGTGCGGGCTAGGAAGGACACTCGTGACCATTACCAAGGTTTCCCTTTTTGGTATAATGATTTCTCATAGTGGTCAGAGGAGTATTCCGACTTTTGCTTTTAACACATGCCCATGAGAACACCAATGCATACCCGAATATAGCATTTTTGCTACATATGTTGGGCAACTCATAGCCAACTCCAAGAGTTTTCTATTTTTGGATTGTTTAAAGGCCAGTGGAGTTGTTAGCATCCCATGTTGTGCGATAGTGGCGCGAGACACGCATAAAGAAATATCTCACATTGATTTCCAAGACAAAATTTTGGCATATGTAATCTCGAAACTTTGAAACATCATTTCTTATTTGACAAATCACTCATTAAGCATCTATTAAGACCATCATTTCCAGCACTATGGGGTCTTGCTACTCTGTAACCATTCACTTAAGACAATTCTGAACAGTGACAACTAGCAAGTTTCAAAGAACTTCTTTATTATATTTTTTTCTTTTCAAAATGTAGAGAACATGGCAATGTATATTTAGAGGATCACAATATTTTTCACAGGCTAGATAACAGTTGAACAAGGTGCATCAAAGCTATGGCTTGTCTCCTATGGGGCCTAACATGAGCAAGTATATCCCTTATATAAATATGAACAAAAACTCACCTAAGCAAGCATTCAAAAATAGAGGGATACACAATAGAATGAAAACTTTTTAAGATAAAGAAATTTGCACAAGACTCTATGCATGCAAAATAACCTCCCCAAGCTAAGAATTTTCCAAGTGTCCACTCGAGAAGATCATGAAAACAAAAGAGAAATGCAGTTATCAAAAGAGAGTATAAGAAGTGGTTACCTCCCAAAAGCTTAAGTTAAAGCAAGGGTGACACACTTTACCGTTGAGGTGCTTTTAACCTCTACTTTGATGGATAGAGAACTTTTGCTTCAATGAATGCTTCACGATCCGATGTATGCCTTCCTTAAGAACCTAGTAGGAACAACACTAGAAAGAAGACAAAATATTTTTGTGTTTTTGAAGACACGAGTTTAGCTCACAAGTGATAAAATACAAGTCACACTGAGTCGGTTCATCAATCTAAGCACCATGCTTAAGTCAACAAACTAGTTCTAGAAGTGGCCTCTCCTATATTGTGATGAGGTGCAAGTGAAACAGGATGAGACACGAGTGTCAGCCCATATGTGCTTATTTAAAAGAGGTTCGAGTTGGAAGGTTTTACCAGACAATGATTGTTGAAACGTTGAATTGAAGCAACCAGGTGGCTCATGCGAGTGTTTGCACGGTTGGCACTATCATACACGTCGTCGCACAAGGTTCAAGTCCCTGCGAAAATAACACACAAAATAAAAGATAACGGTTTTGGTGTACGAATGAAGTTCGTTCACCCAACTAATGAAAGAAAATGAAAAAAAAATATGAACTACTAAAGAGAATTACAACTTAAAGAATTTCTGAGATAGAACTTTATTGTTTACATATGCTCAGCTTCTCTAAAACATGGGAGAAGCTCCCAGGTGGTGCTTAGAGGTTTTTAGAAGAATAAAGAAGAAGAAAGAATGAAATTTTGAGCAATGGTTACCTTCTAGTTGGCGTTTGAGGGGTTTTCCCAACTATACGGGCGCAACTATAAGGCCAAAACAAAATGTTTCCACCATATAGTTGGTCGTCAAACTGTCTATCTCTAGGAAAGAAAATATACAAAGGCATAGATATCTATATGACCGGAACTATACGGCCGGAATTTTTATTCCCGCAATATAGTTGGTCGTTAAATTCTCAGTATATTAGAAAATAATTTATATGGAGGCACCGATATATATACGCCCGGAGCTATACGGCCAGAATTTTTATTCCTGCCATATAGTTGGTTGTTAAATTCTCAGTACATATGAAAGAAAAAAATTCGATGACAAAGATACCTATACGACCGGAACTATACAGCTGGAAGTTTTATTCCCGCCGTATAGTTGGTCGTTAAATATTCTGTATACATCATAAAATTTCTATTTATTCGTGAATTCTTTCTTATCGTGTAACTTAGTGAAATACCTTGTTTTGACGGTAAAATAACAACTTTAATTTTCAACCAACAAATACATATAATTGAAGGATTCACCTGAAACTGATTTTCTCTTCCTTTTTGCAACACATAATATAGTGACAGTAAATTCTACCTTTTGAAAACTACCACAATATTATTCTAATAGCAAGACATGCGAAGAATAAAAGTGCCAATGTAACATGAATACAACTAGATTCAAGACACAAAACTAAGAAACACGCCTAATGTCGGGTTGCCTCCCGGGAAGCGCTCTCTTTAAAGCCATAAAGTCAGGCTAGGATTCTCCATACATTACCCACCTGGATCCCATGGGATATCGACTCGAGGTGAGGTTGTACATACTAGTTTGGAGCATCTTGATGTAGAGTTCAGTCAGAGTCGTACCTGCTTACGGTGCATCGGCATCATGTAGATGAACAAGTTCTCGCTTTCAAGCGAGTGTTGATGCACCAAGCTTGGTGAACATGCCTCCGTGTATAGATGCAATGAGAGGATTTGAGATTTATATAAAATTCTTAAATATTTACCTTGGTTACCTATGTAGGGGAACACTTCATAGTATTCTTCCTTCATAGCAGGGAGTTCAGGACCCTGCATGTTAGTATAGCAAGGTTCTATCTCTATTTCATTATTATTAATGCTCTCCATATGAGTGTCTAGGCACAAGGCCTCCGCAGAACAATTATCAACAGTTTTAGCATCATAAAAATCACTACTAGAGTGAGAGGCATCACATAAAAAAGTTGTAGTGTGACTCTTTGTCAACCTCACCTTTTTGTTCCTCCTTTTCATCGACTAGTGTTTTAATAGTAATGATAGAATCAAAAGTAGGAGTTGAAGGTGTGAGCGGGTGATCAATCTGTTCTTCCTCCTTGTGCTCCTTTTCCTCTTCGCTCTTTAGTGAGTCCTGCAAAAGGTTATCTTTCTCCATGGCGGTTTTAGACCGCTTCAAATAATATAATACCAATGCATTATTACTTAAATTATTGTTGCAAAAGAGGTATATGAGGTATACTAAATTAAAAACTCCATCAAGTGCTTCACTTTCAACATCAATACTTCCTAGTCTAAATACTATTTCAGATGCACCTTTCAGAAGAACGTATTCTAGTACTTCCAAACTAGCATAAGATTTATCTCTATTATAATTTGCTAGAGTAGGATTGTTGGAATACTTACATTGAAAATTAAGGTGGTCATCTATTATACAAATTGTGCAATAAGATCCATCATTAGCACACAGCCATAATGAATACATTTCCAATTGGTCCACCAATTTCTTTATCAGCTCATGTCTAGCAACCAGGCTTGATGAACTTGAATCCTTTATATCCTCCAATGCTTGTATTATCTCTTGAACAAAATTTATCTCAGAAGACATGATTAGTAGCAACGGTTTTTATAAATTTTTGGTTTTGTAAATTGTTTTTTATTGTTTTCAATATAAAATAAAGCAGTAAGATAATAGCAATAAATGGAAATAAACTATGTGCGAGTAGATAACCGACTGCTTTGCTCCCGGAAATGGCGCCAATTTGATGGGCTGAGTTCCCGCACCAAAACAGGGTTATTGCAGTACTTGCAGCAGCAAATATTTAAGAGTTTGACCCGATTGGAGCTCAACGAACACGACCCTCGCAACCGCATTGTCAATGCGACCACGTATGCACCCAAACCAGGGTTTGGAAATAGCCTATTCTATAAGTTGCTAGGATAAATGAATTTAAGATGTTTTGAAATAACTACTACTAGAACTGGAAGAAAACTAGAACAAAAGTAAAACTGAAAATAGGTGAATGCAATGAGATAAAATAGTAATGCTATGATTCCTTAAGTAATGTTGTGTATACCAGTGTGCATGATAAGTGCTTATGGAATAGCTGTTAACTATAATTGTGGCGGTCCCTCATATATCATTGTCTCCCACCGTTGGTAAGTGCCAACTAGACAACTCAATTGTCCACACCCTCTCCGGACATGGGTCATCCGTAAGAGAATAGTGTATTAAGGTAACAAGACCAATCAAGGTAAACCAGAGCAAAGGCATTAAGTTCTATGTACAACCGTACTCCTAAGCAAGTGTGCTAGTCACAAGGTATCCCATATGTTACTTTGGGGTCAAGAAATTCGCAACACTATACCTATCTATATCATGAGTGATCTTTGAGGAAATTAAATCTTAATCGGTGGTGCATCCTAAGCTGTTATTGCCTCCGCAAATCACTTATAGAAAATAGCCTATTAGTTCTACCCACGGACTTGTCAGGCCCATGGAACGAGTAGAGACTAATGATAAGTTTTGTGACACTCTGTGAATCCCTAGTAAACTCCTCAACAATGGATTGGACGTCTCCAATCACTAGAATAATATCATGAATAGAACAATGTAAAGAGAAAGCACAAACATATTAATTAATAAGAACACACCACACTTCAATTACTCAAATCATCATAACACTAATAAAAGGGGGTTCAGGCCATGTTACAACCCATCATGGAGATCATGATGGGGAAGGATGAAGGAGTAGCGGCGATGGAGATGGTGATGACGGCATGGTGATGGTGGCGTCGGCATGGTCATGGCGGCGCCCTCCTTCTACTCCTCTTCTTGCTTGGATGGTTTGATGTTGTTGATGGAGATCTTGATCTTGGTGGAGTTGTAAAGGCTATGGAGGTGGCACGACGCCACGGTGGAGGCGGTAGATGGGATCTAGATCTTTTATATGGTGTCTTGTGTATATACATGGTGGCTTCCTTGGGTCCTCCCTCCTTTATATAGGCCTTGGGGTGCCCTAGGATTCCCCCAATACCGTTATATGACTTAGGGAAGGTTTTGGAGCTTTTCTGGGGCGAAATCCTGTCGTTCCCGACCTTTTTGGCAACTATATGGGCGGAGCTATACGACCAAAAATATAGCTCCGGCCATATAGTTGCTCGTTAAATTCTCTGTATGCTTTAGTATTTTGGCCGCCATTTTTCTTCATATGAACTTCGTTTTGGGTGTTCTTGGGCTCGTTGAGTTCGTATAGTCGAGGGCTACAACCATGTAGTCTTGGATATTTATTTTTAGAAGTTGGAAAAATTCATTTTTCCAATACCCCAAATGGCTAAGTCTGGTCCCTGCAGCTCCTCCATACTATGCTTTCTTTGTTCCTTTTGCCTTTGTTTTGTCCATAATCATCATAAACACCTACACACATGTCAAAGACAAGGAAGAGGGATAAAATTCTACCTAAACTACTAAATGTGCAAGGCTCATATTGAATTTAACAAAAACAAGTAATCATGTATATTAAGCATAGCAATAGTTATATGGAGCATGATATGATAAGCAAATGACACAATTTATATTGCTAAAAAGTGTTGTATATCACAGCTATCAGTCTGCACTGGTGGGCGCCGCATCGTCTTCAAGTGGCACAGCCCCCGAGTGCGTTGTTGCTTCTGATGCTCCGGCAGCAGGTTTCACCTTGATGGACCTCTCAAAGATTTGCTCCAGGAACACGCCTGGTGGTACTAGCGCACAAGTGGAACATATGTTGGCGAGCATATCCGCCTCCTTGTTCCTTTCACGACCTAGATGTCGCAGCTCGTTCATGGCAACAAATGCTGCCACTTTTCATTGGGACTCCAAGTGTAGAGTGGTGTAGCAAGCTTCTTTTCCCCACAAGGGTGACTCGAGGGTTTATATCGAACTCTTGGGGAATTGGTTGTTGAAGTATGTTTGTCTTCTCCTCTTCAAGCAACATGTAAAGTAGAATAATTTGCCTTTTGTCCCCAACTCCACCAAGTCATTATCAAGCACAAGGTTTCGTATTAGTAATATGAAACAAAATATAAAACAAACTAAAGTAAAGTAATGCAAACTAGATGATATGGAAGATAGTAAAGTTGTTTTGGGGTTTTTATGAGTGATTGCAAGTAGAGAAAGTATTTTTTGTATTTTCGAAATAATAAATTGCAGAAAATGTAAAGGATAGTAGATGCAAAGGAAAGGTGTTTCTTATGAAAAAATTGGACCGGGGTTCATGGGTTCACTTGTCTACTCTCTTTTTAAGTTGTAGTGATCACAGAACAATTCATCAATGATAAAGATTCATGGAAATTCTATAAGTGCTTGATAAAAGGAATGAATATGGGCATCACATTCTAATATTGATATGGAATACATCTCTCTTATGCTCCTCAAGAAAGGGAAATATCCATGCAATCTTGATTTAAGAACAAATCCGAGTATAGCTTTAAGCAATATTATATGATGTTTGAAATACAAAATATGCTACCTTGATTTAACAAGGTCATCACACTGTCACGTGATAACTGTAGCACATGATTTCACTTTACCCGTAGTGAGGCAGCAAAAGAAAGGTAAAAACCAAAGTAGATCTTGAATATAATGTCAAAACTCAATCTCTACCTGTATGCTACTCCATCTAACACACACTTCTCCCCAAATAAGTTCTTGCATACAAGTTGGATCAAAACAAGCAATGAAGAATGGGGTGCATGATATGCATCTATTAAAACATCTTACACAAAATAGATTCCAATCTCAAATATCAAATCATAGAACAAAGATCCACCACATAGGAATTACAAATATGACCATAATCATGTTGGGCAGCTCATATGGTACTAGATCTATAAAGAACAAGAGAGAAATAGATCAAGCTACTGCCATAAAGCCATAGCCCAGAGGTGGACTACTCCATCTTCATCATGGTGATGAAGCTGGAGATGTTGGAGAGGGTGGAGATCTCCCCGGAGGTGGCTCTGGCGAAGTTTTCCCCTCCAATCTTCACTGGATCTGACTCTATTTGGTGGTGTTTCATCTCTGGTGGCTCTCTCTCCGAGGACTCCACGAGGGGTCCTTATATAGGGGTTTTTAGGTCAAGCGAACTCTGTGGGAGAAAGAATCAAGGCGATCGGATGATCGAGGAGGGAAAGACCCTGGGTGGCATGCCCACCAGGCCTGGGCGCGCCACCTAGGCTCTTTTGGCCCTCCTAGTGAGATTCCAGTGCTCCAGATGCTTCTCGTGGATAAATATTGGCCTTCCCAAAAGTACAGGTCCATTTGACTTCGTTTAGGTCCTGAAACATCAAAAACATTGAAAACATGGTTTTTCTGCCCTGCAGGGTTATAAACAAAATAAAGGGGATCATTGGTAAATCCCCAAAAATCAATATAAAATAGGTATATAACATATATGATGCAAATATGTGGGAAAACATGTTAACAAACTACAAAGTTCATATATGCATTTTACATGCATCACCCGCAGCCACCGAAGTCCCCTTCGACTGTGTTGTAGAGGTCATGATACGCAACCATGTTGTCACTCAGAGCATCGCACATGTTCATGGTTTGCTAGACCGCGAGATTGGAGTCGCCGTATGTGATGATCCGCGTAGCACCACAGGCCTTGGCCATCCGCATCCTGTGGATCAGCGCCTCGTACTCCGCCTCATTGTTGGATGCACGGAACTTCATCTGTAGGATGTACCGCATTTTATCACCCGAGGAGATGTCAGGATGGCACCAACGCTAGATCCATTTTTGCGCTTGGATCCATCACAATTCATGGTCCAGAGGTTGGACATGTCTGGTGTGTCGGGGGGCTGATTCTCCATCCAGTGGACGAGGAAGTCCGATAGGACCTGTGACTTGATCGCCACTTGCCACTTGTATGTGATGTCCTATGGGGACAGCTCGATACCCTAGAGGGCGACTCGCCCCGTAGCATCGGGGTTGTTGATGATGTAGTTTAGCGGGGCATCATTCACCATGACTATGGGATGCTCTTGGAAGTAGTGGCGCGATCGTCGTGCTGTCATGAAGACACCATAGGCTAGCTTCTGGTAGTGCGGGTACTGATGTTTTGTTGGTGTTTGTACCTCGCTGAGGTAGTACACTGGGCGCTGCACCCCGTGGATCTTGTTTTCTTTGGCTCGTTCGACCACTAGTCGGGTACTGACCACCTGGTTGGTGGAAGCTATGTATAGCAACATTGACTCTTTTTCCCGGGGGGTCACCAGCACAGGCAAGGTGGAGAGTAGGCATTTGAGATCGTCGAGTGTGTCCTGCACCTCGTCCGTCCACTTGAACTTGTTGGTCTTGCGGAGGAGCTGGTAAAATGGTAGTGCCTTCTCGCCCATTCGACTGATGAATCGGCTGAGCGCCACGATTTGCCCAGCCAGTTGCTGGACGCCCTTGACGTTCTTCGGCTTCTCCATGGCCAGTATGGACCTTATCTTCTTTGGGTTATCCTTTATTCCCCTGGCAGAGATGAGATACCCGAGTAATTGCCCGGATGGTATGCTAAAGGCGCACTTCTCCGGATTCAGCTTGATCCGATAGTGGTCGAGGTTGTCGAAGGTCTCACGGAGATCCTCGATGAGTGTAGATTCCTCCTTGGTCTTGACCACTATGTCATCGACATAGACCTGGATGTTTCGACCGAGCTGGCTCTTGAGCAGGCCTGCATACACCATTGGTAGGTGGCTCCTGCGTTCTTTAGCTCGAAGGGCATCATGGTGTAGCAGTAAACACCAAAGGGTGTAATGAAGGTTGTCTTCTCTTGGTCATCTTCCTTCATTCGGATCTGATGATAGTCTGAGTAGGCGTCGAGAAAGCAGAGGCGTTCACATCCCGTGGTGGAGTCGATTATCTGGCTAATCCGCGGTAATGGGAAGTGGTCCTTCAGGCAGTGCTTGTTGAAAGAGGTGAAGTCCACGCACATCCGCAGGATATCCATGTCCTTTTTGGGAACGAGCATGGGGTTAGCTATCCAGGTGCTTTCCTTGATTTCACGTATAAAATTGGCATCGAGGAGTCAGTTGACTTCCATGCCAACCGCCTTGGCTCTTGGTTTTGACAGTCGACACATTGACTGCTTGACTGGTCTTGCATCTGGAGACACATTTAGTGCATGCCCGGCGAATTCCCTAGGAACTCCTGGCATGTCTACAAGACACCAGGCGAATCTTTCTCAATGCTCACGGAGGAATTCGACGAGCGCGAGTTTCTATGCAGGACTCAGGTTGTTGGCGATGAGGGCTGTATTGGTCGGGTCCATCAGGTGGACCTGGACCGCCTTGGTATTCACCGTTGACTCGAAGGACTCGTCCGGTGCGTTCTGCTTGCTCATAGGAGGAAGAATTTTGTCTATAGACTCCTTGAGCCTCGCTAGCTCTTCTTGCATGCCGAAGGACTGGGAGATTCTGTTGAATTCCCTGTCACAGCGATCTGACTTGGTGAATCTTCCATTGACGGTAATAATGCCATTAGGTCCTAGCATCTTCATCTGCAGGTATGCGTAGTGCGGGACCGCCATGAACCTTGCGAATGTGACACGTCCGAGGATAGTGTGGTACTGCGAGGGCTAGTCGACCACCTCGAACTCGAGGTGTTCTCGCCGAAAATTTGCGGACGTGCCGAAGATGACATACAACCAGAATTTGCCCAGGGGGTATACTCCTTTCCCTAGGACAATGTCGTGGAAGGTTGTCTCGGATGCTTCCAGGATGGAGAGGGGAATCCACATAGCTCACAAGGTGCTAGCGAACATGAGGTTGATGTCGCCGCCGCCATCTATGAAGACTCGACTCATGTCGAATCCACCGATCTACGCCTCGAGCACCAAGGGAGAATGGCCTGGGCGAGGGACCTAGCGCGGGTGGTCCTCCTATCGAAGGTGATGCAGCTCTCTAACCCACTGAGGTACTCAGGGGTGGATTGTGGGGCGTTGACTGCTAAATTGACTTGGCGAGTGATTGTTTTCTGCACCATGTTTGAGGGGCAGCCCTTCTGGATCATGCCCATGTTCTTGAGCGGTTGCGCGTATTGCTCGCCTCCATTATTTTGTACCATCGCAGCTGCAGACTGCGCGGGTCCTCCGGGTGGTGGTGGTGGCATGATACATTGCAAATGTATCTATAATTTTTGATGTTCCATGCTTGGTTTTATCCACTTTCTTGTGTTTTGTTCCAACTTTGGAGTACTTTTCATATGATTTCTTGGACTAACCTATTAACAAGAGCCACAGTGCCAGCTGCCTGTTTTCTGCTGTTTTTGGTTCCAGGAAAGTCAGAAAATGAATATTCTAGGAATTGGACGGGGCAAAAGCCAAAGTGCCTATTTTTTCGAAAGTCATCAGATGCCAGAGTACGAGACGGAGAGGGGCCAGGGGGCCACCACACCACCTGGCCGCGCGGCCTAGCCTGGCCCGCGCCAGGTGGTGCCGCCTCGCACCCTCGGCCTCCCCTTCCGCCTATAAGATGCCCTCGGGACGTAAACCCTAAGTACCCAATCAAAAATCCATGAAAGAGTCTGTAGCCGCCGTCATCTCCATCCCTAGATTGGGAGGGATCTAAAGCTCTTCCCGGCACCCTCCCGGAGAGGGGAATTCACCCTGGAGGCCTTCTTCATCACCATGCAAGCCTCCGGTGTGATGCGTGAGTAGTTCATCCTTGGACTACGGATCCATGTAGTAGCTAGATGGATGGTTCTCCTCCTTTGTGCTTTCATGTCTAGATCTTGTGAGCTCCGTTCATGATCAAGATCATCTATTTGTAATTCTGCATGTTGTGTTTGTAGGGATCCGATGGATATTGAGATGCTATTTCAGATTGATTATTTATTCTATCATGTCTTTGTTATTTGTGATCTTGCATGCTTTCTGTTGTTAGTAGCTATCTTGGCCAAGTAGATGCTAGCAACTCCAAGAGTTAGTATTTATGCTCGATAGTGGGTTCATGCCTCTGGTAATCTGAGGAAGTGATAGAAATCTCTAAGGTACTAGATGTGTTGTTGCTACTAGGGAGAAAACAACAATCCTTTGTTCATAGAACAATCATATTGTTTACTTTACACGCAATTCGTAAAGCAATAATCTGTTGCTTGCAACTTAATACTAGAGGGGGTTCGGATGATAACCTAAAGGTGGATTATTAGTCATATATGCAGTTGGATGGCGGTCTATGTATAATGTTGCAATGCCCAATCAAGTCTCAAAGGAGTCAAGATGATTAGTATATGCATGTATTGCTTTCTCGATGTTTGTCAATTGCCCCGTTGTAATTTGTTCACCCAGCATGTTATCTATCTTAAGGAAAGCCACCTCTAGTGAACTATGGATCCCGGTCCTTTTCTTTATATACAATCTATAAACTATTTACTGCTTTGTGTTTACTTTCTGCAAACTATTACTTCTTTCCATTCGATACGTTTAATCCTTTGTTTTCAGCAAAACACGGTGAGATTGACAACCTCATCGCAAGTTAGGGACAGAGTTATGTGGTTGTGTTGTGCAGGTCTCCATGTTGCTACTAGCACTGGTAGTGCGCCCTGCCAAGGCTAAGCTAGTAACACCTTTGGGGTGTTCCCTTGCTCCTACTGGTTCGATTAAACCTTGGTTTCATAACTGAGGGAAACTTGCTGTTGTGCTCATCATACCTTCCTCTTGGGGTTCCCAACGAGCTCTACATCAACACGAGCCATCATGGCACCACATGAGCTATGGATCCTGGGGCAGCTTCGTACCCCTGAGTCATCGCATCGCGATGTAGCTAGGCGTAGCCCTCATGGAGCTTCAGGAACTCGTGACAGTCCTTGAGTAGGTGGCTAAAATTCTTCTTGTCATCATGTTTGTCGATGTAGAAGTGGAAATTGCAGGGTCCAGACAACCTCTCCTGGATGGATGTTCCAGGTGCGTTGTCTCGAGTGTAGAGTTGCCACACTTGTGCAGGTTTCCCGCTGTTGTGGTAGCTGCTGCTACGATACCCGTTGATGCGGTTACCCTCGTCGCGTTTGTCGACGTACCAGCCGTGACCATGTCAACCTCCTCATAGTCCTCGTAACTGGGCAGCTGATGCTTTCCTCGGTGGTCACGTGTAACATCCCAAAACTTTAATCCAATATATTAAGATCCAATCTACCCAATTTAGGGTTAACAAAAACTTTTTCTATTAAAAATCTTTAAGCATTCATATGTGTGTGCATTTAAAATAGGAGTTGTTTTGAATTGCCATAATTGAGTGATCTATTGGTTGTAAAATGACTCTAAGGTGAATTACACATCACCTAGATCATCCCCAAGCAAATCCCAAAGAAAAAGAAATCAAAAGGAATTAAATAAGGAAATGGTCACTTTTGCCATTTTAATCACCTAGCCCACTTTGGCTGTTCCTAGCACTCAATTTCAAACAGAAACAAATGTGGATCTTTGCACCCCTTGCTAGTACAAGTAGTAATGTACCAAGACCCACTTTGTGATCTCCCAAAAACATTTAAACTCTAATTTTAAATGACATTTGAAAATTGAATCTAGTTCATATGTCTAGATCACACTATTTCAAAAACCATCCAAATGAACTCCATTTCAAAATCCCAAGCAACCACAGATGCTTAAGCATAAGATAAACCACTCCACCAAAAACCTTTGAAAAATTCAAATCTTTTGTTCTTGCGGCCATTTAGTCGAACAGGTGCCAGGCAAGATTTTCTGCCTAACTAATATTGTTTATGGATCAATGACTTGTCGAGTTTTTGGGCCCATTTTGGATCCCCTGTCCCCCTAGCATCTACCCCAGCCTAGACCAGCTCCCCCTTCACCGCTAACATTGGCGCGCTTCATTCTGGTCGCTGGTGTGTGGCAGGCGAAGACGCTGTAGACACCACCATGCCAAACCAGCTTACCCACTAGCTCCACCCAACCCTACCGCGACTCCATGTCCACCCCTCAATCACTGCCAGCCCCTGGACCACCCTAGAGAAGCGTCGCCCTTTCCTCTCTGCGCCGCGCCAGAGCGCCCTTGCTGCCAGCACGCCACAGACCGGGCCTCGACACTAGACCACGCACGCCGCTCCGCCTTGACCATACCAACCCGCCAGACACGACCATGCACCGCCGCGTGACCCACAGTCGCCAGGAGCACCATCGAGCATCACCTCTGTCCCTCAGAGCGCGAGAAGCTCCCGACCGTTAGCCACCGCCCCTAGCCACACCATTATGCCGTAGATGATCGCCAGCAGACCGCCCACTGTTTGCCTACCTCGCCCACGCCGGTAGCCCCCTGTGCCATCGTCATCGACGAGCTCCACCCACACCCGCCGGTCCCCTCATCGAGCCTATATAAGGAGGCCACCCCCAGCCTCAATCGCCACACCATTCCACTCCCCTCTCTCCACTGATCGTTTCCCCTCTCTTGTCGGAGCCGCTCGAGCCGCCCATCGTCGGAATTCCGCCGGAGGTAGCCGCTGTAGAGGAGGAGAAGTCCCCGTCGATTTTGTCCACCTTAGCCCCTGCCGCGACCTTGCCTGAGTCTGCCGTTGTCGTCTCGTTCGATCGCCCCCATCGCCGCACTAGCTGGAGCCCCGGTACGTCCCCATTAGACCCTCACCGACCGTGCTAGGGTTCAGTCTCGTCGGTGATGAGTCCGTCATCGATGACGACCGTGGACCGTTAGATCTTGTTCTAATCGTGTGGTCCTTATCGCCCCGTACCGCTTCGCGTTTAATGAGTCAATGATAGGCGGGACCCCCTGTCAGCAACCCTCAGCGCCACGGAATGTACACGGGCCGCCCCATTTAGTTTCCCGCGTTGACCCAGTAATTCAAATATAGGTTTTTCTTTTTAGAAGTAAACTTAATTATGTCCCTTAGTTCAAAAATCAATTCAGGGAGTTTTACAAATCCAAATTGAGTGATTACAATTTTGTTGGAAAGATAATTAAAAACTCTATCCAAGCCCGTTGGATTTAAATCATTTAGAGTTAGAAATCTCTCCTAGTAAAAATAACAAGACAGAAGCTTTTTCACATTCAAGCCTTCTTCTAAAATCAACCATAATACCTTTTGAGTTGATTCCAACTCTCAAAAATTGCATTTAACCATACCTATCTGAATATGTAATAATATTAAGGTTGGCATGCAGTGACTTTGGACTAGTACCAAAATAATGCTATATAGGCATTTCTAGTCACTTTAAATCATTAATTAATAAACTTAAACTTATTAAAATGTGATCCAACATTTAAATCACATTCCCATATGTTAGAATGTGTGGTGATGACATGTGTCCACATGATCCCATATTTTAATTGGAGAATATTAAATCTTAGTTAATGCCAATGAGTAGAAATTGCTTTTCTCAAATAAAATAAATGAAGCTAGTTCATTAAACATTTGTGATGTTTGTGATGATACTAGATCATCAAATGTGTGCCTTAGTGTGCTAAGTAGACTAGTTAAGTATTGTTTGGTGATTGTGTATTCTGTATGTATTTATAGACGATAGTACCAACCAAGTCTACGAGGAGGAGGAGTTCTACCAAGAAGAGGAGGAAGAGAATTTCAACCACTACACCAACCAAGGCAAGCCATCATTAACAATGAAAGCTAATCCTTGCAAGCTAGATCACCTAAGCAAGATGCATTAGGCATGCTTTGGTTATACCTCTTTTGACTTATACCTATCCAAGTTTTATTTACAAGCTTTACTTCCTTTACTTTACTAAAGTCCTTTATGTTGGGGGGATAACCCCGGGTAGGGTCACTCCGGGGTATAGAGGCCGAGTTAGCCGAGGTTCGGCAAGGCCAAAGCGAATGCTGGCCGGGTCGACTCCAGGCAGGCCGGATCACGGAGTAACCCGGACCAGGAGGGGGTCGCCTAACATTGTCTCGGCCGACTTAAGGAGTAAGTCGGAAGTTCTCGTCTAACTTGTATGCAGGAACAGGTATAGCCGGATCTACTATGATCCGGGTCCCGCTTAGCTTCTGGGAGAAGGAAGGAATCTCTCTGGTCAAAAAGAAGGTCCAGTACGCATTGCATGAGCGAAGCAAGCAAGGGCAGGACCACCGGGTCAGGGCCGACAAGGGTGACGACGCCCACGTCGGCTAACGCAGGCGCCGCAGAGGCTCACGTAGCTAAAGCATGTATGACGCGGGGGAAAAGCACCCCGGTCGGGTTACCACTTTGAGAGGAGGCATATTCTTAGGAATATGCCTCCACGTATGCCCTAGGCAGAGACCGAGCCCCCTCTATATAAGGAGGGCTAGGGTTTCTGTAAGGGGGGTTGGGTTTTCTTTGATACTAGCGGAGCTAAGGTTCTAGGGAAAAAACTGTGGGCAAGAGTAAGAGAGCTCCTTCTTCCACCTCTCGCCAATACAGCTCTAGGAGCACTTGTAATCTTGAAAGGAGAGCAATACAAACTTCTGTGTGGAGAATCACTCCACTATCCCTCCCTGGATTCCCCTAGCGTGTATTAGTCCCCACCTTAGCCTATCCATGGCATCTGCTGTGACACCACCACGACAGTTGGCGCCCACCATGGGGCTAGCGGCGCTAGCAGGGGTGAAGATCCGGACGGGAAACCTCATCGGCACCGGCGAACGCATCGTCTCCGGGCTTGTTCAGCGCTTTGGAGCGCTGGACTTCATCAGCGACAACGCTGGCTGCTTCGGCACGCGCCCACTTCCGCGCAACAGCCTCTTCGTCAAGTTGGGTGCACAAAAGGTCTACGTTGTTGTGGACGTATCATGCGTTCATCCGCGCCGCATCGTCGATGCGGGGGAACCACCCCTCACTGTGGCTTGCGGGGCGCGTATCGCTCGCTCCCCGGACCATGCGGAGGTGATGATGACCATGCCAGGTGAAGGCATGACCAAGGATCCAGCACCAGACCTAAAGGTAACACCTAAGGTACCAAGGAAAACTATAGGTCCTCCACTAGAGAGGCCGGAGAACGTACTGAGAGAAACTATGGATAGTTTGGCAAACCCGGTAGCAGCAGTAGTAGATCTGACTCGGGCACAGGCCGAGCTAGAGGAAACTACGCAAAAGATACTAGAGGGCGCAAAGAAAATAGCCGCGGCTCAGCAGTCGTTGAACATGACGCTGCGCGAGTATGCAAAGGCAAACAAAGTTGACACGGTAAAAGTAAAAGGGAGAAATCTCATGAGTGAGATGAATAGAGAAGATGATACTAGGATTGAGGAGTCAGAGAACTGTCTGTCCGTTGGGGTGCCGAGGTACAGTACCCCGGCAAAGAACCTCAGAGCAGCGGACGCGGCTGCATCCGAGTTGGAGGGTCTGACGGGTGAGGCCCGTCAAAGACAACAAGATAGGGTTAACGAGCTAGTTCGGATCACGAATAGATAGAATGAAGAGCTACTGAGAGCTAACCTGGAGAGAGCTGGAGCTTCCAAAATCGTCCATTCGGTGATGGGTAACCCGGAGAAATCCGTTGGAGCCGCATCGTCACCTCATGGTGGTCCAAGGAGAGAAGAGGTAGTAACCTCGTCCAGACGGAACAAACAGATTGTACCATACGACCCGACACGTGCAGGAAAAGAAAAAGAAACGCGGAAAAATGATGATCGAAGAAGTGTGAGCCGAGGTGAAGCTGGCCGAGGTAACCACGACCAAGGCAATGCCGGTCAAGGGAACGCTGCCAACGGCAATGCCGGACAGCGAAACTCGGCAGGGGCAGGACAACCACAGCAGCGGAATATACCAAGGCAAGAGCAAAGTGCCGGCCGAGGTATGCAACAGAGAGATGCGCAACGAGAGCAAAACTGATACAACGATGGTGATTTGGAGATGGTGAACGCGGGGTACCCCAGACCGGACTATCATGTGATAGGGTCAAGGTTGGGAAGCAGGGACTTGATGCCGGATGACGCCAGGTTAAAACTGGATCGCCTGTATAGGTCGGAACAGATCGAATCTCAAGGTCCACCGGGTCCAGCGTGCTTTGGACCCCGGATCATGAAGGAGCCATCGGTACCCAATTTCCAGCTGCCCAGGGGCACGAAGACGTATGACGGTAGTACCAAGCCGGAAGATTGGCTGATAAACTATGCTATAGCTGTGAAAATTGCCACTGGCAACTTGAGATGGGCTGTACGATACGTACCCCAGATGTTAGAAGGTCCGGCCAGAGTATGGTTGAACAATTTACCACCAGGAAGCATCAACTGCTGGATAGACTTTGAAGAAATGTTTATCAGCAACTTCTCAAGTACATATTA
Organism: Avena insularis; assembly: GCA_023614405.1. Classification (NCBI taxonomy): domain Eukaryota; kingdom Viridiplantae; phylum Streptophyta; class Magnoliopsida; order Poales; family Poaceae; genus Avena; species Avena insularis. The sequence goes on from CM042694.1 coordinate 209,115,280, forward strand.
GAGGCCGAATAGGCCGCAGACCCTAGCAATGTGCAAGCAAATACCTAATGAGACAGACCGAGAATTCTTGACCTGGTGGTGTACAGTGAGAAACTCATGTGAGGGTGTCATAGAGTCACAGGCCACAGCGTGGTTTGCGCAAGGATGCAGGTACGGCAGCAAGCTGTGGATGAAGTTGCAAAGAAAAATGCCAATTACGTTGGCAGAGATGATCCGGATTGCCGATTCGTACGCTTTGGGTGATCCGACTGAACCTAGGCTCGCGTCAAACGAGTCAAACGAGGAGTACTATCAGAGGGATGGAGCCGGGTCATCTCGGAGGAACGACTACAGAGGAAAAAGAAGAGATGATAGGTCGGATCATCGCTACGGTTCGCAACAAGTCGCAGCCGTGAATCAAGATCAACCCGGAGCTGGGAGCAATCAGCACCAGAAAACTGGAGGGCAATGGACTCCAAGAAATGATGGCAAGAAAACGTGGACGCCAGAGCAAAAGAGACAGTGGCAAGAGAAGAAAGACCATCTGAGGTATACCTATGAGTCGATGTTGGACAAGTCGTGTAAGTTTCACACGCCAAATCCGAATAGCCCGGCGGGTCACACAATGAGGCAATGTGAGTGGATGCGTAAGATAGAACAAGGGGGTTCAGGGAATGCTCAGGCACCCCGGAATGATCAACCTCGGTAGGAGTTACCTCGGCAGCAATTGCTCTCCGGAGCGAATACACAACAGCTAATGTTGCCTCCCCCTCCGCCGAGGTATGACAACAATGAGAGAAGGGATGCAGTGCATCAGGTGGAAAATCAGCAACAGCCGGATCAGAGGTACCCCAGAAACGAGGAAAGGAATGAGTACAGAGAACATCACCAGACTATTGTGTGTTCACAAATGAGGAAACAGATAGGAAAAGCTTGCAGCACCGACATATGGAGGTCAATGCGGTAATGCCAGCAGTGACGAGGTACATGCCTTGGTCGGACCAGGAAATCACCTAGAACATCAAAGATCATCCTAAGCTTATGCCGAGTCTAGGTTCGTATGCGCTACTGCTAGATCCGACATTCATTGGACCGAACATCAATGTGAGGTTCTCCAAGGTACCGATTGACAATGGCAGTAGCATTAACATCATGTATGCGGATACGATGCGCAAGTTGGGCATCTCGGAGAACATGCTCCAGGATACGAGAACAACTTTCCATGGCATTATACCAGGCATTTCTTGTGAGCCCATAGGCAAAGTCCGGGTCGACGTGCTATTCGGCACAAGGGATAACTGCCGAACTGAAAATCTGGAGTTTGAGGTGGTGAACTTGGAAAGTGCGTATCAAGCGTTACTTGGAAGACCAGCATTGAACAAGTCCATGGCAAGCTGCCACATCAGTTATCTAAAGATGAAGTTGCCCGGGCCAAATGGAGTGATTACCGTTGCTGGAGATTTCCGACGTTCCATTGAGTGTGCTTCAGCCGGGTCTAACCTAGCCGAGTCACTCGTGATTGTGCAAGAGAAAAGAAAAATCCAAGAGGTGGCGGCATTAGCTCAGTCCACGCAGCAGTATATGCCGACATTGAGCAACCCGCATGGTAGCGTTTCATTCCAAGCCGCAAAGGATACCAAGAAAGTTCCAGTTGATGACATGTTCCCGGAGCGCACCGTAACAATTGGTGCCGGGTTAACTGACAAATAGGAAAGCGAGCTCGTCAACTTCCTCCGTGAGAATCGGGATATTTTTGCTTGGTCTACACAGGACTTGCAAGGTGTTCCGAGGGAGTTGGCCGAGCACTCTTTGAACGTAAGACCCAGAGCAAGGCCGGTGAAGCAACCTCTCCGCCGCTTCGCCGAGGATAGGAGAAAAGTCATCGGGGACGAGATAGCTCGGTTACTAGCAGCAGGATTTATCATGGAAGTGATGTATCCGGATTGGCTCTCTAATCCGGTGCTAGTAGAAAAGAAGAAGGATGATCCGAACGTGGCAGTGGTTTGGCGTATGTGTATCGATTACACGAACCTGAATAAGGCGTGTCCAAAAGATCCATTTCCACTGTCGAGGATAGATCAGGTCATAGACTCAACCGCGGGATGTGAACTGTTGTCATTCATTGATGCATATTCTGGTTTCCACCAGATACCTCTGAACCCGGATGATCAAATAAAGACTGCGTTTATTACCCTATACGGGGCTTACTGCTATCGCACTATGTCGTTCGGTTTACGTAATGCAGGTGCAACGTACCAAAGATGTATGCAAAAATGTTTGCACGACCAAATAGGTCAGAACGTACAGGTGTACGTGGAAGATGTGGTTATCAAGACCAAGGAAAGCAAAACGCTCCTTGATGATATCAGGCAGACGTTCGCGAACTTAAGAAGGTTCTGGATGAAGCTTAACCCAGAGAAATGTACTTTTGGTGTCCCGGCTGGAAAATTACTCGGGTTCCTCGTCTCCAGCCGAGGTATCGAAGTTAATCCAACCAAGATCCGAGCCATCGAACGAATGGAGCTGCCGAAGTGTATTAACGATGTCCAGAAGTTCACTGGGTGCCTAGCATCGTTGAGTCGGTTGGTATGTCGGTTGGGAGAAAAGGCACTGCCTCTCTACCAACTCATGAAAAAGTCAGATAAGTTCGTTTGGACGCCACAGGCCGATGAAGCCTTTGCCCACTTAAAAAAGATGTTGGCCACTGCTCCAGTGTTAGCCTCTCCACTATCAAAGGAGCCAATGTTGCTCTACATAGCCGCAACCAACCGAGTTGTAAGTGAAGTGATTGTATTAGAGCGCAATGAAGAGGGTAAGTCGGTGCAGAGGCCAGTGTACTACTTGAGCGAGGTATTGTCTGCCTCAAAACAGAACTACCCGCACTTTCAAAAGGTGGCATATGGTGTCTATATGGCAGCAAAGAAGTTAAAGCATTACTTTGAGGAGCACCCCATCAAAGAAATATGTGAAGCTCCCATATCCGAGATAATGGGTAACAAGGATGCGAGTGGCAGAATTGCAAAATGGGTAATTGAGCTAGCCCCTTATGCGCCCCAATATGACAGAAGAGAAGCAATCAAGTCTCAGGCTATGGCGGACTTTTTTGTGGATTGGGCCGAGGTACAATATGAACCACCGCCACCAGATCCAAACTACTGGAGGATGCACTTTGACGGGTCGAAAACTAAAACCGGATTAGGCGCCGGAGTTGTGCTTACCTCGCCAAAGAAGGACCAGCTAAAATACGTATTACAAATCCATTTCGCGGCATCAAATAATGTCGCTGAGTACGAGGCTCTTGTGCATGGGCTCAAAGTGGCAAAGGAGATTGGCATACGTTGGATAATATGCTTTGGCGACTCGGATTTGGTGGTGCAGCAAGTGTTCAGAGTGTGGGACGCCCTGGATCCAAACATGGCATTGTACAAGTTTCATGTGCAGAAGATATCTGGTTACTTTGAGGGGTGTGAATTTCACCACGTACCCCGAGTGGAAAACGAAGCTGCCGACATGCTATCGAAGCTCGGATCAACCCGACAAGCGATTCCACCGGGTGTAGCATTGGAACACCTCAGAAAACCATCTATCAGGCCATCCCCAGGAACCGACTCGATCTATGTCCCGGAAAATACGGAATACGGAGCTGAGCCCATGGACATTGACACGGGAGGTAGTACGCAAAACCCGGGATCGATCAAGAAACCGGGGATCGCCTCAGCAAACCCGGGGACTACCTCGCTTAACCCGGGGACTACTCAGCGTGATCCGGCTGAAGTTATGCCGGTAGATCAGATGGAAATTGATGAGGAGGTGTTCCCTGCATGAGCAATTCCAGCTTGGGCACAGCCTATATTCCAATTCCTGGAAGATGGAACGTTACCCACTGAGGAGGTATTAGCCAGGCAAACTCAGAGGAGAGCAAAAGCATACACAATCATCAATTCCGAGTTGTACAAACGGAGTGTAACCAATGTCCTCCAGTGATGCGTTGACCCGGAAGAAGGGCTTGACATCCTCCGAGATATACACCAAGGAGAATGCGGGCATCATGCCTCATCCAGAGCCTTGGTGGCCAAGGCATTCCGGCATGGATTCTACTGGCCAAGTGCCTTAGAACAAGCAGAAGATCTGGTGAGAAAATGCAATGGTTGTCAGAGGTACGCTACCAAGACACATATGCCTATGTCGGAACTCAAGACCATACCAATTACGTGGCCATTTGCCGTATGGTCCTTGGATATGGTTGGCCCGTTCAAACCAGCAAGGGGAAACATGACACACATTTTGGTTATGGTGGATAAGTTTACAAAATGGATTGAAGTGAAGCCTATAAGAAAATGTGATGGAGCTACGTCCGTAACATTTCTCAAAGACATCATCTTGAGATACGGTTATCCACACAGTATTATAACTGATAATGGAACAAATTTTGCGGAAGGAGCATTTGCGCGCTTCTGCCGAGACAAGAAGATCCGACTCAATATAGCCTCGATAGCCCACCCCGCATCGAACGGACAAGTGGAAAGATCCAACGGATTAGTATTATCCGGGATAAAACCCAGGCTCATTGAGCCGCTGCAAAGATCAGCGGGGTGCTGGATAGAAGAACTACCAGCGGTTCTGTGGAGTTTAAGAACAACTCTGAATCGATCAACAGGCTATACGCCGTTTTTACGTATATGGGGCGGTTGTATTACCAGCCGACATAGAGCATGATTCGCCTAGGGTCACCCAATACACAGAAGCCGAAGTGCAAGAAGCCCGGAAAAATGATGTTGATCTGCTAGAAGAAGCGAGATAACTGACACTGTCCAGATCCGCCATATATCAGCAAAATCTCCAATGCTATCATAGTCGGAAAGTGTGCCCCCGAGTCTTTTGGGAAGGCGATCTGGTGCTCCGGTTGGTACAGCGTACTACTGGCATGCATAAATTATCCCCCCCATGGGAAGGGCCGTTCATTGTGAGCAAAGCGTTGCACAATGATTCTTACTATCTTATAGATGCAAAGCCACAGGAAAAGAACAAGGCGGACAGGTCCGGAGAGGAATCTAAGCGACCGTGGAATGTAGCACTACTTCGTCCCTTTACACTTAGCTAAGAAGTGTATGTATCCGAGTCGTCTCATATGTCGGTATGTATGTCGGCAATGAGCTTATCAATGAAATAGCAGCGCCTCGAGCAGTAACTCGGGGCCTGCCTTAATAATTATTGTTGTTGTCTCTCGTACGTTAGCTGGAATAAGTTGTTCTACTTAACCCGGATTAGTAATGTGTGAGCACCAAAAACCCAACTCTTCGACTTGTTGTTGTCCAACAAGAATTGGCTTCATGGCAAGCAAGAGAACAAGTTTAGAATTGCGTAGCACATGAAAAATGACTAAGGAAACGAATTTATTCGAGCTAACGTTTGTTTTTCAGACTAACCCTGTATTTATTTTCAAGTTATTATGCTGAATTATTTTGAGCTAAGCCTAAAAGTTTCTAAGTATTGTTAAAACAATTTTTGAAGCTCGGATTCGTAAGTCGTAAAACCGAATCAAGGTAGACACGGACCGAGCCAGAGGATTGGACGAACAAGAAAATGAAACTCGGGGACTACGCCCAAGTTAATCCGGCATAGAAATGTAGTAGCAAAATATCACATATACATCATACAGTTGCACCCAGCATACCGGGATCTGATAAATTTTCAAGTTTTTTAACCTAAGGAGCAGCAGGAGGAGGAAGTTCGATGTCGTCGTTGCTGTCTTCAATATCTGAGGCATCACCTTCTCCATCCTCATCCGACCCATCTTCAATGTTCTCAACATGCTCGTCCCCAGCGGATTCCAGGAAGCTCGATCCTTCAACCCAGTCATGGATAGGAGAATATTCGACGAGGCTGTAGGCGCAAGCCTGGCGCCGAGCTACCCACTCCGGATCATCGGTCCATCTGGATCCGGTGCGCCGGTGTGTAAGGAGGCTGAGGTCGATCTTCTCGTACCATGTGAGAATATGGTGAAGGATAGTATCAGCTGCGGCACGCCCAGCGGACTCCCTCCAGAGGTCAAGCTGGGTCTTGATATCCAATAGCTTTTCAGCAAGAAGTGTGATCCTCTTCAGAGCGCTCTCACTAGGCCAGAACGTGTTGAAAATCCGGACTGAAACGTCAAGGAGATCTTTGCCGTAGTTCTTGATGATTTCACGCGAGATGACAGGCTGACCAATAGGTCCTCCATGTCTAAAGGAATGCTCTCACCATCAAGAGCGACGGGAGTACCCCTCTCTTGGCGAAAATTGGCAACAGCAGCGCTTGCAATAGGAGTACCCTCTAGAAAGTGGCCTGGAAACAAGGCAAAGGAAGAAGCTGGAGAAAAGACATATGAAGTAACCCAGGGAATTATGTCGGATAAGGGAAAGGAACTTATGTGAAATATGGTTGTGGATCCGGGTCAACTCCTTGATGCAATCGTCGCGTCTCTTGTGAAGTTTCTCAAGCTCAGCGTTTGCCGACCCAAGCTGGATGTCGGATTCTTTGAGTAGGTCCTGATCCTTGGAGATCTGGAGAGTAAGGCGCTCACGCTCTTCTGTGAAGTTCTGGCCAACCTTTTGGATCTCGGTTCGGTGCTGGGCCTTCATCTTCTCCATCTCAGCCTTGAGCTTGGCAATCTCGTTGTCCTTAGTCCGGAGGAGGGCGAGCTCATCATCCTTTTTCTTCAGCTCGGCTTGATGCTGCCCTGCTTGTTCGAGAAAATGCAGCATCATATCAGGCACGGGCACACTATCCTCAAGCGATGCTGAAATAGTATGTTGACCCGGCAGAGCCGAGGAATGAATGATTGCCGAACCAAGAAGAAAAGAAGATGGAAAGCAAGGCGAGGCCGGACAAAAGAGGACATACCCCTGATTTCCTCCAAGTTCTTCCGCATGATCTTGTTCTCAGCCTCCACCCCAGCTGCAGAAACCGAATGAGGAGGTTAGTTCGGCAGAAGAAGGTGAAGAAAAACAGAGAAGTGCCAAGGGAGAAACTTACCCCTTTTTTCATGTTCTGCAATAAGTGCAATGTGCTTTGCGCGTAGCATCTTGTAGGTATCCAGCAGGCGTTGGAATTCAGCGCTTCGGCGATTGGTGGTTACCTGAAAAAAGTACAGAAGCGTAAAATTAGCTTGGTATGTGCATATTCGAAGTATACAAGATCCGGGCCAAGTGGAACTTAACCCGGCTCTAGGTGTGTGCATATTCAAAGTATACAAAATCTAGGCCAAGTGGAACTTAACCCGGCTCTAGGTGTGTGCATATTCGAAGTATACAAAATCCGGGCCAAGTGGAACTTAACCCGGATCTAGGTGTGTGCATATTCGAAGTGTACAAAATCCGGGCCAAGTGGAACTTAACCCGGCTCTAGGTGTGTGCATATTCGAAGTGTACAAGATCCGGGCCAAGTGGAACTTAACCCGGCTCTAGGTGTGTGCATATTCGAAGTGTACAAGATCCGGGCCAAGTGGAACTTAACCCGGCTCTAGGTGTGTGTATATTCGAAGTATACAAGATCCGGGCCAAGTGGAACTTAACCCGGCTCTAGGTGTATGCATATTCGAAGTTCACATGGAGCTGCGTTAGTTTTCTAATGAGCATCCGGCCGAGTAACAAGCTACTCCACCAAAGGCTCGGGGACTAATGGTTATTATCTACAGCATGTAAAGGAGAAACAACATACCTCCATCATTCGCCCCGCGAGGTTAATTGCCTTAGCGGCGGTATTCATTTGGGCGGAAAATTCTGCGGGGCCAAACTTTTCCGGGAGATCGTCGTTGTGGACGAACTCCGCCTTGTTCTAGTTCATGACGAACTCAATAAGGCTCGGAGGGTACCGCTCACCGGTAGGCATATGGGGTGCCACCAAGCCCTTCGCGTGCGCTTCTTTCCTCTCAACCAAGGTAAGGGCTGGGCTGGTATGCAGAACCATTTGCTGTGCATCAGTTGGCTCGGCATAAACATCCTTCGCTGCTAGAGCTTTCTTGGGAAGCATCGACGATAGGGTTCGCTGCCCAGTCTCGACGGATGCTGACTTGGTAGCATCCGGAGCCTTTTTGCCCTTAGCTTGCTAGGAAGAAGTAACTGCAGTGGATTTCCCCTTAGAAGGTGCTGAAGTAGTTCCTCGCCGAGGTTGAGATGACTCAGACGAGGCGGAAGAGCTTGGCGCTGGAGCTCTTGTAGCGGGACTTGGAGCAGTTGTTGGTTTTCTTGGTGCAGGCAGTCTTTGGTGCTGGTTGGAACCGCTGGCTGGTGCTGGTGTTGAGGTAGCCTCTGGTTGCTGGTTGCGCGATGCCGGGTTGTGGACGCTGTCCGCCAGCTGGACCGACCCCTCCCGCTCCGAGGTCGCGTTCCTCTCGACGAGGTAGTGCGGAACCTGGAGCAGCCGCAGAACCCTCTGGAATAGGGCTCAGTGGACGTGACTCATCGTCACGAGGAGGAGAAGGGCCAGATCGAAGTGGTGAAGAGATGCTTGATCCGCTCTGAGGGACCTCCACCGGAGCCCTGAAGAAGAGAATAATGTCAGAAGAGAAATTACCACGATGCAAGGAGAAGTGAGTTACGCAACAAAAAATGACTTACGCATCCGAGGTTTCGGCCTCCTTGGGTTTTTGAGCCCTTCGTGTCGGGGCTTTGCCTGTCGGCTTGGAGGCAGTCTTGTCTCCGGCCTTCTTTCGCCTTTTTGTGGGCTGAGATGGTTTGGAGGAAGACTTGATGCGGCTCCACGCTTCTTCTTCGATGCCACCGGAACCGGCTCGCCCGTAGCAAGTGGAGGATCCTCGTGGATATGCCCACTGGGGTTAGCTGATGCCGGAAAGGCAAAAGAAAGAGGGACAGCCTCAACAGGTTCAATCACGTCAACATCCGAGTCATCCTCATCATCGGTCCAGTCTCTAAGAGAAGAGAATTTACCCCTGGGTCGTTTTGTAGCGTCGGTCATAGGGAGAAACATCTCCTGGTCCGGCTCCTCCTCATCCGGGATTTATCGGTCCGACGCCCACTTAAGGGTCGGATCCGAACCATCCTCGAGAGTTTGCTGAAGGAACAGCTAAGAGAAAGCATGAAGAACAGAGTCAAAAAATACAACAAAAACCGACACATATTTGATCCGAAATAAGTTTGCCCCGTGAAGCTCACCGCGGGAGGGAGCCTGTCACGACAGAAGTGCTCAATTCCCCACGTCCATTCGGCAGAGGAATCCTTGTGGGTGGTGAAAAGAGCCTTAACCCGGCGAAAAATCTCCGTGTTGCTCAACTCGAAGGAGGAGGTTCGGTTGGGGTCGCGGCTGAAACTCATGTGGCACACCTTGTGGGTGCACTTCTGGAGGGGAGAGATTCGGTTGCGCACGAACGTGATCATAGCATCCTCATTGCGCAATCCGAGTTTCTTTAGCTCCACGAACCTCTTGTTAACTTGGTTGGCCAGAGCTGTGGGCTTCTTGGAGACCTCCTTCCAGAATTCCGGATCAGGTGGACCCGAAGTGTAGGGGAGCAACCGAATCAAATCTTCAGTGCCTGAGTTCCGGACATAGAAGAAGGTCCGGGCCCATCCTTTGCAGGAGTCAAGCCCGGTGACCCGAGGGAAAACGGAAGTTCTCTGGGGTGAGATGGAGGCAGCTCCGAATTGGGTGAGCTGCTTATCCTTCGACTCTACTTGGATGTTGGGGATGACGTTGCGACGAAGGCCGAAAAACCGGATCCACAACTCCTTCGTGGGCCATAGTCCGGTCTAGCCTTCGATCGTAGAGGCAAAGGCAGAGAGAGAGGTGATAGCGTTGGCTGGGAGATGGTGCGGCTGCAAGTGGTAGGTGCTAAGCCAGTCCCGAAAGAAATCGCTCACTGGCAGACCAAATCCCCGTTGGAAGTGGGACAGGAACACGACAAACTCACCCGGATTGGGTGAGGGGGCCAGCTCGGCGGAGGGGAGACGAGTGTCGACACCGGCGGGAATGCGTCGGGTCCGGTAAAGCCAGTCAAGGTCATCTTGACAGACCCATGACCCACCCCACGCGTCGCGGTCCGCCGCGGGGGCGTCCTCCTCCATTTCCTGCTCGGCGACGACGAGCTCCTCCTCCGTCATCTCGTATTCACTACCCTCGCTGGCGCTAGCGGCGGCAGGGATCTGAGGCCTGGACTGGCGAGGACCCATGGCGAGGAAGTCACGCAGTGGTGGCTGTGACGCAGAGGCACGGGGAAAAGCGTGGCAGTGGCGCTGCTGCTAGAAGCACTGGCGGCGGCGCGGTCGCTAGGAAGACGAAGGAGAAGAGCAATGAGCAGAGGGGCGCAGAAGAGGGAAAAATGCTAAGGGGTGCGCCCCTCCGCTACTTAACCACCCCCTGAGAGGGTGAGTGGGATCGCGCTATGCCAACGAGCCACATGGTGTGGCCGTGTATCACATGCATCAGCCAATCGGAGAAGAGCCACACAGGGGGCCACAGAGCGGGGGCAATCCCATGACGTGACGCGCTGATGTGGTAAACGAGGAGGCAGGCATGACGTGACCCTCGCACAGTGATAACTGACAATTACTGCGGCGGTTACTATGCAGGCCCTTAAAATAAGACGAGGTAATGATTAGCCTCCACGTGGGTTGGCGTATGAAAGAAGGAAACAAGGCCCGGATCAAACCATGGTAACCATGGGATCCGAGCCAAAGTGGTAACCCGGCCGGCAAGTGAAAACTTGGAACGTGCGAAGGGAACGTAAATCCATATAATCCGAGATAAAGAGCTAACTCGGAAATAACATCCAAGGCTCGAACATAAATGAACCTGATGTGGCCTTAGCGGCCAAGGCAGCTAAGACCGCACCAGCTTCGGGGACTAACGTTGGGGGATAACCCCGGGTAGGGTCACTCCAGGGTATAGAGGCCGAGTTAGCCGAGGTTCGGCAAGGCCAAAGCGAATGCTGGCCGGGTCGACTCCAGGCAGGCTGGATCACGGAGTAACCCGGACCAGGAGGGGGTCGCCTAACATTGTCTCGGCCGACTTAAGGAGTAAGTCAGAAGTGCTCGTCTAACTTGTATGCAGGAACAGGTATAGCCGGATCTACTATGATCCAGGTCCCGCTTAGCTTCTAGGAGAAGGAAGAAATCTCTCTGGTCAAAAAGAAGGTCTGGTACGCACTGCATGAGCGAAGCAAGCAAGGGCAGGACCACCGGGCCAGGGCCGACAAGGGTGATGATGCCCACGTCGGCTGACGCAGGCGCCGCAGAGGCTCACGTAGCTAAAGCATGTATGACGCGGGGGAAAAGCACCCCGGTCGGGTTACCACTTTGAGAGGAGGCATATTCTTAGGAATATGCCTCCACGTATGCCCTAGGCAGAGACCGAGCCCCCTCTATATAAGGGGGGCTAGGGTTTCTGTAAGGGGGGTTGGGTTTTCTTTGATACTAGCGGAGCTAAGGTTCTAGGGAAAAAACTGTGGGCAAGAGTAAGAGAGCTCCTTCTTCCTCCTCTCGCCAATACATCTCTAGGAGCACTTGTAATCTTGAAAGGAGAGCAATACAAACTTCTGTGTGGAGAATCACTCCACAATCCCTCCCTGGATTCCCCTAGCGTGTATTAGTCCCCACCTTTAGCCTATCCATGGCATCTGCCGTGACACCACCACGACACTTTACTTGTTTAAAGGTAGCATAAAGAGTATAAAACTTGACCTATCTAGTTAGACTTAGATGTCATTCTATGGCATGAGATTGAGATTAGCATCCCACCTTAGTGAACACTCTTAACTTAGTAGTTGGCACTAAACCAAAACTTGATTCACTTTAGATGGGAGTACTTGATAAAAATGACTTGTGAAAACCTTGGAATGATGAGTCATTCTATTGAGATGTTTTGACATGTGTTGAGAAACACAAATGGTTTATGATGATGATGAAAATGTTGAGGCATGAGCCTTAGACCTTTTATAAAAACTGATGGTTGGGTTCGGATGCGATACCATTCCAATTTTACAGTACAACCACAATACCTGAATTGGGTAAGGCTTAGCCGGAAGTTTATATGCATTAGTATTAGTTCCCTCACGAGAGAGGTTTGAGCTGAGGCTACCTCTCAATGTTGCCCACCTATGCAAAGGCTCAGATGATGTATGGTCATGGCTGGGAGGCCATGCTCATAGGAGAGGTGCTTATACTAGAGTGTGTAAAGGCAAGGTTATGTTTGATTATCTGCATACTAAGTATGATGATTCAGGGTTGTCCCTGACAGATGTATCGAATCTTGTGGTGAAAGTGTACCACCTCTGCAGAGTGTCAAACTATTCGAATAGCCGCGTCTGCGGTTATGGACAGTTGGAGTGGCCATACTATTCCGTTGTCAGATGTTTTCAAAACAACTTATGAAATGAATTGGACATAACTTGACCACAACAGAGTTGTGACTATGACAACTAAGTTCCCACTTAGGTGTTTTCAAACTTTATTTTATCTTTCTTTGTTTCTGAACTTAGCTTAGGTTTCAAACTTAGCTTTACAAATAAACCTAGAACTTACCGTTCCTACTAGAACCACCTTACTTGTTAGTGGTAGTTTGTGAGTACTTAAAGAGTACTCATGGCTTTTGTCCCTGGCTATTCCCGTGGCCAGACTATGAAGGAGACTACCAAGATGAAGGACAGCAGGACGGCTACGACAACTAGGATCATCTCCCATCATCAGCATTGCCTATGACTATGAAGATGGACCCCACCGCTATGCTATTTATTCCGCTACTTGATTGTACTAAGATTGGATCATGAGATCCTTATTTGTGTAAGACTTTATTATGGTTTGTAATGGATGATGTACTGTGATATCCAATCTGTTATGTCTCGCAAAATGGTAATCCTAGGATTGCGAGGTATGGCATAACAGGCATCTGGGATTAAAAATCCAGGTGTTGACTGATGGCTCAGTGTCGGCCCCCAGAAAAGTGCTGGTGCGGTGTTGATGTAGAGCTCGTTGGGAACCCCAAGAGGAAGGTATGATGAGCACAGCAGCAAGTTTCCCTCAATTATGAAACCAAGGTTTAATCGAACCAGTAGGAGCAAGGAAACACCCCAAAGGTGTTACTAGCTGAGCTTTGGCAGGGCACACTACCGGTGCTAGTAGCAACGTGGAGACCTGCACAACACAACCACAGAACTTTGTCCCCAACTTGTGATGAGGTTGTCAATCTCACCGTGTTTTGCAGAAAACAAAGGATTAAATGTATCGAATGGAAGAAGTAATAGTTTGCAGAAAGTAAACACAAAGCGGTAAGTTTATAGATTGTATGTAAAAGAAAAGGACCGGGATCCATAGTTCACTAGAGGTGGCTCTCCTTAGATAGATAACATGCTGGGTGAACAAATTACAGCGGGGCAATTGACAAACATCGAGAAAGCAATACATGCATATACTAATCATCTTGACTCCTTCCATACTTGATTGGGCATTACAACATTATACATAGACCGCCATCCAACTGCATCTATGACTAATAATCCACCTTCAGGTTATCATCCGAACCCCCTCCAGTATTAAGTTGCAAGCAATAGATTATTGCTTTACGAACTGCGTGTAAAGTAAACAATATGATTGTTCTATGAACAAAGGATTGTTGTTTTCTCCCTAGTAGCAATAGCACATCTAGTACCTTAGAGATTTCTGTCACTTCCCCAGATTACCAGAGGCATGAACCCACTATCGAGCATAAATACTAACTCTTGGAGTTGCTAGCATATACTTGGCCAAGATAGCTACTAAAAACGGAAAGCATGCAAGATCACAAATAATAAAGACATGATAGAATCAATAATCAATCTGAAATAGCATCTCAATATCCATCGGATCCCTGCAAACACAACATGCTGAATTACAAATAGATGATCTTGATCATGAACGGAGCTCACAAGATCTAAACATGAAAACACAAAGGAGGAGAACCAGCCATCTAGCTACTACATGGATCCGTAGTCCAAGGATGAACTACTCACGCATCACACCGGAGGCTTGCATGGTGATGAAGAAGGCATCCAGGGTGAATTCCCCTCTCCGGCAGGGTGCCGGGAAGAGCTTCAGATCCCTCCCGGTCTAGGGATGGAGATGACGGCGGCTTAGACTCTTTCGTGGATTTTTGATCGGGTACTTAGGGTTTACGTCCCGAGGGCTCTTATAGTCGGAAGGGGAGGCCGAGGGGGTGCCGGGAGTGGCCACACCACCCCCTGGCGCGGTCCAAGCCTGGCCGTGCGGCCAGGTGGTGTGGTGGCCCCCTGGCCCCTCTCTATCTCGTATTCTGGCACTTGATGACTTCCGGAAAAATAGGCACTTTGGCTTTTGTCCCGTCCAATTCCGAGAATATTCATTTTTGACTTTCCTGGAACCAAAAACAACAGAAAACAGGCAGCTGGCACTATGGCTCTTGTTAATAGGTTAGTCCAAGAAATCATATGAAAAGTACTCCAAAGTTGGAACAAAACACAAGAAAGTGGATAAAACCAAGCATGGAACATCAAAAATTATAGATACATTTGCAATGTATCAACATCCCCAAGCTTAACTCCTGCTCATCCTCTTAGGTAAGTGATAAAAAGACAGAATAATTTTTGAGGTGGCATGCACCATCAAAGACTTGATCAAAGTATTTTCAAAACATTCAAAGCTAGGTTCATAGTACTTCAATCATAACATGAAAGACAAAGTTCTAGCAATAAGCAAAGAAACTATGATGCAACATGAAAAAGGCACAAACAAAATATTCATGAATAACAATGCTTTGCAAGACGTTTGTTTGTTTCACATAAAGAAAACATAGCATAATAGTATTCAGCTTGTCCCTCAATAGAGTAGCAAATATAAATGTATAGGACACCTTCCAAGTTCATAAGAGTGACTAGATACAATAGTTTAAAACAAGCAATATCAAAGTATGCATCAATCAACTAGTCTTGGGACAATGCACATAGAACTAAGAATGGCCACTGTGCTCTCAAAGTAGGTGCATAAAGATAGAAGGTGGAGACTCAATATAATGGTGGAAGAAAGGCATTTTTATAAAAGGAAGTAGGGATTCAAGTCTCATAAAGAGCTTCCAAAAATTATGGTACTTATAGCTTTCAGCTCTCATTGCCCCTATCATAAGCATCTTTAAGGTGATTAAGGTTAAAGTGACACAACTAAGATGATATGCTTGACAAGTTATAAACCGAAATCTCATGCCCCTTACTTACGAAGACCGATCCTCATGCTACTCAACTTCAGTCACGAGTAAGCTCTTGTCATTGTAAGTACATGTGTATCATTAAGAACCGCCAACAGGGTACCCCTTGCACATGATACGGGAGCTTTCCCATAATCAAAATGATAAGGCAAGCAGACAATGAGCATCTCAGCGATCTTTTTATTTGCTATTTGCATAGGTTTTTATTGAGGATGCTTCATAGAGTGCTCATTATGGTGATGTTGCAAGTTTCCACCATGATTAGGCATGGCTTAGGCTAGTGGCCCAGTGCTTTCTAACACACATACAAACTCCATGATCTTACAAGTTCCACTTTTATTTCACACCGCCGGGATCCGTAAGCAAAAGAACATGATATCAACGGGGTACAAAGTACGAGTGCAATGTTGAAAGCGTTCCCCATGAAACATGGTTTTGCTAATTTCAACTTATAAGGCGCAAGCATATATGCAACAAAGAAGGACCCAATGGTTCAAGTTTATTAGATGCAAAAAGTAAAGTGTGCCATCAAGTTCATGAGAGCTTTAATCACTAGTTTTCTCATAACAAGTTTAATTTGGAAGGTAAACAAAAGCATTAATATACTTGGAATAGCATAAGCTAGTAGGTAGGTATGGTGGAATCTTTGGAATAACTTGGTTTAGGGAATTGGATGCATGAGTGGAACTCATACTTGGTTGTGGAGGCTAGCAAAAGACTGGGAGCGACAAACTAAGAGAGCAATATAGCCATAATCATGCAGAGCGACAAAACATCATTGATCAAAGCATAAAGTGATACTGCAAGTTGAAAACTAAAGGATCATAAAGGCTATGGTGACTTGAGATAGTCATAACATGGTGTGAGCATGAGCCAAGTCAACCCAAATAAAGCATCAAAGGAGAATACCACAATACTATGCTTTAATATGCTACAACAACGCATGATTCATCCAAGGCACATTAAGCAATCTCAATTGTTTATAACATGTCATGCTACAGCAAAGAATACTAAGCATAAAGCCAAAACAATATCAAGCATGGCATGACAAATCATAGACCGCGGTTAAAAACAAGCTCTTTTTACCACATAAGCATGAACTTTCCTACTCTTTTCCAAACCAAACCAAACTATTTGCAAACCAATGTATGGAAGAGGGGGTCCAACCAATTTATTCAGCAAACTAAGCAAACAAAATCAAATGAAAAACCAAAACGAAAACGAAAAAGAAGATGCTCCAAGAACAACACAACTGTGCATGAAACAATAAAAATGAAGCGTTTGGAAGAAACCTAGGATTTTTATTGATGAAGAACGGGATGCCTTGGGCATCCCCAAGCTTTGACGCTTGTACTTATTAGATATTTCTTGGGGTGACACGCGTGGCATCCCCAAGCTTGAGATTTAGTACATCCTTCATCTTGTTACTCATTCCTTCCATACACCTGAAATTTTTCCTTCATACAAAACTTCACACAATCTTTATTAGCAACATTAGTGCACTCAAGATAAATAAGTCTTAAGGTTCAGTTCTAACACCAAATAAACTTCCATTAGAACAATAGCTACTGTAGCACTTCCCTAAAAAAGCTCAATGTCCCAAAAGAACTCAAAAAGGAACCAACAAAAAGCAAATGCAGAAAATGGCAGAAATCTGTCAAAACAGACCAGTAGGTAAAGACAAATTTTTTCGAAGACCTTGTGTTGCTCAAATCAAAAAGTGTTGAACTAACAAAAGTTAGATAACAACCTGGGGCAGAAGCACAAAAATTCACGCCTCAAAAAGACATTCAGAGATTTTACACGAATTTTTACGGCGAAGCACAGAAATCTGTTTCGGGACAGCAACTTCCCCAATCATTACTTCTCTCTCATTAGAGGTTACTCTTGGCACAAAAAGCAAATAAAAAGCATAAGGAGCGGTTATTACTGAAGTAATAACTTCCAAGACTCATCTAAAGCTTTTGGGTTATCTCCCAATAAGTACTTTTCTTTAACGCCTTTAAGCTAGGCATAAGAAGCAAGAAAGAATCAAGTGTTCTCAAATAAAGAAGCATTAAGACCAAATTTTGTTTTAATAGGAGAAGCAAAAGAAATCTTTTCTATCTTTTTAGGTAAGTGTTCTATACCTTTCTTGAGTGGGAGTTGATATTTAATGGTGCCTTCTTTCATATCAATGATGGCACCAACAGTTCTAAGAAAAGGTCTTCCCAAAGTAATAGGACAAGAAGCATTGTATTCAACATCCAAAACATAGAAATCAACGGGGACATAGGCATTGTTAACCATAATAAGAACATCATTAAGACTCCACATGAGTTTCTTTTTAGCATTATCATCAAGTGGGACATTCAAATAACAATCTTCAAGAGGAGGCAAATCAAGCATATCATAAATCCTTCCAGGCATAATAGAAACACTACTATCAAGATCACATAAAGCTTTGAAATCAAAGTCATTCACTTTCATATTAATGATGGGTTCCCAACCATCTTCTTGTTTTATAGGAATAGAAGCTTTATGTTTCATCTTTTCTTCTTTAATTTTTATGAGAGCATCAGTAATGTGTTTTGTAAAAGCTATGTTCATAGCACTAGCATTAGGACTTTTAGCAAGCTTTTGTAGGAACTTAATAACTTCAGAGATATTGCAACCATCAAGATCAAAATCAAATTTATCATCTAAAGTAGTAGAACTATTACTAGCCTCAACACTAGTGGTGGTAATAGTAGAAACACTAATGTTTCTAGCAATTTCATCTTCTCTTTCCCACTTAGCATGTAATTCAGCTAATAGTCTAACATTTTCATCAATTCTTACTTGTATGACATTATTAGCTGCAAAGGGATTCTCATTAGTTTCAGGTTTAGCAGCCATTGCCAAAGATGCTATATTTCTTTCAGCATTAGAAAGTTTTTACTCAATAATTTTATTGAAAGCAGTTTGCTTACTAATAAAGTCTTTAAGCATAACTTCAAGTTCAGAGGGTGTACTCCTATTATTGTTGTAAGAATTCCCATAAGCATTACCATTGTTGGGAGGATATGGCTTATAATTGTTGTTACCAAAACTACTCCCTAAGCATTATTGCCAAAGTTGTTGTTTCTTATGAAGTTCACATCAACTTGCTCTTCTTGAGCAACCAAAGAGGCTAAAGGAACATTATTTGGATCAATATGGGCTTTCCTGTCGGGGGGATACCCCCGGGTAGGGTCACGCCGGGGTATAAAGGCCGAGTTAGCCGAGGTTCGGCAAGGCCAAAGCGGATGCTGGCCGGGTCACCTCAAGGCAGGCCGAATCACGGGGTAACCCGGACCAGGGGGCGTTCACCTAACTAAGTCTCAACTGACTTAAGCCGTAAGTCGGAAATGCATGTTTAACTTGTATGCAGGAACGCGTGTGGCCGGATCAACTATGATCCGGGTCATGTCTAGCTTCTAGGAGAAGGAAGGAATCTCGCTGGTCAAATGAAGCCCCGGTACGCACTGCCTGAGCGAAGCAGATAAGGGCAGGACCACCGAGGCGTGGCCGACAAGGGTGACGATGCCCATGTCGGCTGACGCGGGCACCGCAGAGGCTCACGTAGCCAGTGCATGTGTGACGCAAGGGAAAAGTGACCCGGTCGGATTACTACTTTGGGAGATGGCATATTCTTGGGAATATGCCTCCACGTATGCCCTAAGTGGAGACCTAGCCCCCCTATATAAGGAGGGCTAGGGCTTCTGTAGAGGGGGTTCCAAATTCTCTGATTTGGCTAGGGTTGTAAGTGTGATCTGTGAGCGAGAGTAAGAGAGCTCCTTCTTCCTCCTCTCGCCAATACAGCTCTTGGAGCACTTGTAACCTTGGAGTCAACGCAAATATAAACTTCTGTGTGGAGAATCACTTCACTATCCCTCCCTGGATTCCCCTAGCGTGTATTAGTCCCCACCTTTAGCCTATCCATGGCATCTGCCGTGACACCACCATGACAGTTGGCGCCCACCGTGGGGCTAGCGGCGCTAGCAGGGGTGAAGATCCGGACGGGAAACCTCATCGGCACCAGCGAACGCATCGTCTCTAGACTCGTTCAGCGCTTTGGAGCGCTGGACTTCGTTAGCGACAACGCTGGCTGCTTCGGCACGCGCCCACTTCCACGCAACAGCCTCTTCGTCAAGTTGGGTGCGCACAAGGTCTACGTTGCTGTGGACATATCATGTGTTCATCCACGGCACGTCGTTGAGGCAGGGGAACCACCCCTTAGCGTGGTTCACGGGGCGTGTATCGCTCGCTCCCCGGACCGAGCTGAAGTGATGGTGACTGCGCCAGGTGCAGGCGCAAGCAAAGATCCAGCACCAGATCCGGAGGTAACACCTAAGGCACCGAGGAAAGGTAGAGGTCCTCCACTAGAGAGGCCTGAGAATGTACTGAGAGAAGCTATGGATAGCTTGGCAAACCCGGTAGCAGCGGTAGTAGATCCGACTCGGGCACAGGCCGAGCTAGAGGAAACTAGGCAGAAAATTCTAGAGGGAGCGAAAAAGATCGCTGCGGCTCAGCAGTCGTTGAACATGACGCTGCGTGAGTACGCAAAGGCAAATAAAGTAGATGCTGTAAAAGTGAAGGGGAGAAATCTCATGAGTGAAATGAACAAAGAAGGTGATACTCGGATTGAAGAATCAGAAAATTGTTTGTCCGTGGGGCTGCCGAAGTACAGTACCCCGGCGAAAAACCTCAGAGCAGCAGATGCAGCCGCATCTGAGCTAGAGGGTCTGACGGGTGAAGCCCGTGAGAGACAGCAAGATCGGGTCAATGAGTTGGTTCGGATAGCGAACAGGCAAAATGAGGAACTGCTCAGGGCAAACCCGGAGAGAGCTGGAGCCTCCAAGATCGTTCATTCGTCGGTGGGTAACCTGGAGAAATCCGCTGGAGCCGCATCGTCTCCTCATTGTGGCCCAAGGAGAGATGAGGTAGTAACCTCGGCCAGGAGAAACAAGCAGATTGTTCCATATGACCCGACAAGGGCATGAAAGGCAAAAGAGGTACAAAGAAACGACGATCGATGGAGTGTAAGCCGAGGTGAAGCTGGCCGAGGTAACCGTGACCAAGGCAATGCCGGTCAAGGAAACGCTATTAACGGCAATGC
The DNA here is from genome assembly GCA_023614405.1 of Avena insularis. Lineage (NCBI taxonomy): Eukaryota > Viridiplantae > Streptophyta > Magnoliopsida > Poales > Poaceae > Avena > Avena insularis. The sequence continues at coordinate 209,135,576 of CM042694.1, forward strand.
CGGACAGCGCAATTCTACAGGACAACCGCAGCAGCGGAATATACCAAGGCAAGAGCAGAGTGCCGGCCGAGGTATGCAACAGAGAGATGCGCCACGAGAACGAGACCGGTACAACGACGGAGACTCGGAAATGGTAAATGCAGGATACCCAAGGCCAGACTATCATGTGATAGGCTCGAGATTGGGAAGCAGGGATTTGATGCCGGATGATGCCAGGTTGAAACTGGATCGACTGTATAGGTCGGAGCAGATTGAAAGTCAAGGTCCTCCGGGTCCTACATGTTTTGGACCCCGGATCATGAAAGAGCCACTAGTACCTAACTTCCAGTTACCCAGAGGCACGAAGACGTATGACGGCAGCACTAAGCCGGAGGATTGGTTGATAAATTATGCAACGGCTGTGAAAATTGCCACAGGCAACTTGAGGTGGGCTGTCTGATACGTACCCCAGATGTTGGAGGGCCCGGCAAGGGTATGGCTGAACAATTTGCCACCCGGAAGCATCAACTGCTGGATAGATTTTGAAGAAATGTTCATCAGCAATTTCTCGAGTACGTATCAGAGGCCGAATAGGCCACAGACTCTAGCTATGTGCAAGCAAAGACCGAATGAGACGGATCGGGAGTTTTTAACTCGGTGGTGTACCGTGAGAAACTCATGTGAGGGCGTGATAGAATCACAGGCCATAGCGTGGTTTGCACAGGGATGCAGATATGCAAGCGAACTGTGGCAAAAGTTACAAAGGAAGATGCCCACCATGTTGGCAGAGATGATCCGGATTGCTGATTCATATGCTATGGGAGATCCGACTCAACCTAGGCTTGTGTCAAACGAGTCGAACGATGAGTATTACCAGAGAGATGGAGCCGGATCATCCTGGAGGAGTGACTACAGAGGAAAAAGAAGAGATGATAGACCAGATCATCGATACGGTTCGCAACAAGTTGCAGCTGTGAATCAAGATCAGCCCGGAGCAGGGGGCAGTCAATGCCAGAAAACTGGAGGGCAATGGACTCCGAGAAACGATGGCAAGAAAACTTGGACGCCAGAACAAAAGAAACAGTGGCAAGAAAGGAAGGACCGTCTGAGGTACACCTATGAGTCGATGTTGGATCAGCCGTGTAAGTTTCACACGCCAAATCCGAGTAACCCAGCGGGTCATACAACGAGGCAATGTGAGTGGATGCGCAAGATTGAACAAGGCGGTTCGGGGAATGCTCAGGCACCCCGGAATGATCAACCTCGGCAGGAGTTACCCCGGCAGCAATTGCTCCCTGGAGCGAACACGCAACAGCTAATGTTGCCAACCCCTCCGCCGAGGTATGACAACAATGAGAGAAGGGATGCAGTCCATCAGGTGGAAAATCAGCACCAGCCGGATCAGAGGTACCCCGGAAATGAGGGGAGGAATGAGTATAGGGAGCATCATCAGAGTTACTGTGTATTTACCACCGAGGAAACAGATAGGAAAAGCTTGCAGCGCCGACATATGGAGGTGAATGCAGTAATGCCTGCGGTGACGAGGTACATGCCTTGGTCTGACCAAGAAATCATTTGGAGCATCAAGGATCATCCCAAGCTTATGCCGAGCCACGCTCAGAGCAAGTAGTGCTGGACCCGACGTTCATTGGGCCTAACATCAATGTGAGGTTCTCCAAGGTACTGATTGACAATGGTAGTAGCATTAACATCATGTATGCGGATACAATGCACAAATTGGGTATCTCGGAGAACATGCTCCAGGCTACAAGGACAACTTTCCATGGCATTGTACCAGGCATTTCTTGTGAGCCCATAGGCAAAGTCCGGGTTGACGTATTGTTCGGCACGAGAGATAATTGCCGAACTGAGAATCTGGAGTTTGAGGTGGTGAACTTGGAAAATGCGTATCACGCGTTACTCGGAAGGCCAGCATTGAACAAGTTCATGCCAAGCTGCCACATCAGTTATCTGAAGATGAAGTTGCCCAGGCCAAATGGAGTGATTACCATTGCTGGAGATTTCTGACGTTCCATTGAGTGTGCCTCAGCCGGGTCTAACCTAGCCGAGTCACTCGTGATTGCGCAAGAGAAAAGAAAAATCCAAGAGGTGCCGGCATTAGCTCAGTCCGCGCAGCAGTATATGCCGGTGTTGAGTAACCCGCATGGTAGCATTTCGTTCCAAGCCACAAAGGATACTAAGAAAGTGCATGTAGATGATATGTTCCCAGAGTGCACAGTAACGATTGGTGCCAGGTTGAATGATAAATAGGAAAGCGAGATCGTCAACTTCCTCCGTGAGAATCGGGATATTTTTGCTTGGTCAACACAGGACTTGCAAGGTGTTCCAAGGGAGTTGGACGAGCACTCTTTGAACGTGAGACCCGGAGCAAGGCCGGTGAAGCAACCTCTCCGCTGCTTCGCCGAGGATAGGAGAAAAGTCATTGGAGACGAGATAGCTCGGTTGCTAGCAGCGGGATTTATCATGGAAGTACTCTATGTGGATTGGCTCTCTAATCCGGTGCTCATGGAGAAGAATAAGGATGACCCAAACGTGGCAGTGGTTTGGCGTATGTGTATCGATTACATGAACCTGAACAAGGCGTGTCCAAAAGATCCATTTCCACTGCCGAGGATAGATCAGGTCATAGACTCAACCGCGGGATGTGAACTGTTGTCATTCATTGATGCATATTCTGGCTTCCACCAGATACCTCTAAATCCGGATGATCAAATAAAGACCGCTTTTATCACCCTGTATGGGGCTTATTGCTATCGCACCATGCCGTTTGGTTTACGTAATGCAGGTGCAACGTACCAAAGATGTATGCAAAAATGTTTGTACGACCAAATAGGTCAAAATGTACAAGTGTATGTGGATGATGTGGTTATCAAGACCAAGGAAAGCAAAACGCTCCTTGACGACATCAAAGTGCACATTCGCGAACTTAAGAAGGTTCCGAATGAAGCTTAACCCAGAAAAATGTACCTTCGGTGTCCTGGCTGGAAAATTACTCGGATTTCTCGTCTCCAGCCGAGGTATCAAAGTTAATCCAACTAAGATCCAGGCCATTGAACGAATGGAGCTGCCAAAGTGTCTTAACAATGTCCAGAAGTTCACTGGGTTCCTGGCATTGTTGAGTCGGTTTGTATGTCGATTGGAGAAAAGGCATTGCCTCTCTACCAACTCATAAAAAAGTCAGATAAGTTCGTTTGGACGCCACAGGCCGATGAAGCCTTTGCCCACTTAAAAAAGATGTTAGCCACTGCACCGGTGTTAGCCTCTCCACTATCAAAGGAGCCAATGTTGCTCTACATAGCCGCAACCAACCGAGTTGTAAGTGCAGTAATTGTGGTAGAGCGCGATGAAGAGGGTAAGTCGGTGCAGAGGCCAGTGTATTACTTGAGCGAGGTATTATCTGCCTCAAAGCAGAACTACCCGCACTTTCAAAAGGTGGCATATGGTGTCTATATGGCGGCAAAGAAGTTAAAGCATTACTTTGAGGAGCACCCCATCAAAGTAATATGTGAGGCCCCCATATCCGAGATAATGGGTAACAAGGATGCAAGTGGTCGAATCGCAAAATGGGCAATCGAACTAGCTCCTTATGCGCCACAATATGACAGAAGAGAGGCAATCAAATCTCAAGCCGTGGCGGACTTTTTTGTGGATTGGGCCGAGGTACAATACGAACCACCGCCACCAGATCCGAACTACTGGAGGATGCACTTTGATGGATCAAAGACAAAAACCGGGCTAGGTGCCGGAGTTGTGCTTACCTCGCCAAACAAGGACCAACTGAAATATGTGCTACAAATCCATTTCGCGGCATCGAACAATGTCGCAGAGTATGAAGCACTTGTGCATGGGCTCAAGGTAGCAAAATAGATTGGTATATATCGGATCATATGCTTTGGCGACTCGGATTTGGTAATACAGCAAGTGTCGGGGTTATGGGACGCCCTAGATCCAAACATGGCTCTATACAGATTTCATGTACAAAAGATATCTGGTTACTTCGAGGGGTGTGAATTTCACCATGTACCCCGGGTGGAAAATGAGGCTGCCGACATGCTGTCGAAGCTTGGATCAACCCGACAAGCAATTCCACCGGGTATAGCATTGGAACACCTCAGAAAACCATCTATCAGGCCGTCCCCAGGAACCGACTCAATCTATGTCCCGGAAGATACAGAATCCAGACCTAAGCCCATGGACATTAACATGGGAGGTGATGCGCGATCACAGAACTCGGGATCGCCTCAATGAGCCTGGGACTACCTCGCAGGACCCGGGGACTGCTCGGCGTAATCGGTTGAAGTTATGACGGTGGATCAGATGGAAATTGATGAGGATGTGTTCCCTGCACAAGCAATACCAGCTTGGGCATTGCCTATATTTCAATTCCTGAAAGATGGAACGTTACCCACTGAGGAGGTGTTAGCTAGGCAAACCCAGAGGAGAGCAAAAGCATACACAATTATCAATTCCGAGCTGTACAAACAGAGTGTAACCAATGTCCTCCAGTGATGCGTTGACCCGGAAGAAGGGCTTGAGATCCTCCGAGATATACACCAAGGAGAATGCGGGCATCATGCCTCATCCCGAGCCTTGGTGGCAAAAGCATTCCGGCATGGATTCTACTGGCCAAGCGCCTTAGAACAAGCAGAAGATCTGGTGAGAAAATGCAATGGTTGTCAGAGGTACGCTACCAAGACACATATGCCAATGTCGGAACTCAAGACCATACCAATTACATGGCCATTTGTTGTATGGTGCTTGGATATGGTTGGCCCGTTTAAACCAGCAAGGGGAAACATGACTCACATTTTGGTCATGGTGGATAAGTTTACAAAGTGGATCGAAGTAAAGCCTATAAGGAAGTGTGATGGGGCTACGGCCGTAACGTTTCTCAAGGATATAATCTTGAGGTATGGTTACCCACACAGTATCATAACTGATAATGGAACAAATTTTGCGGAAGGAGCATTTGCGCGTTTCTGCCGGGACAAGAAGATCTGACTCGACATAGCCTCGGTAGCCCACCCCGCATCGAACGGACAGGTGGAAAGAGCCAACGGATTAGTATTATTCGGGATAAAACCCCAGCTCATCGAGCCGCTGCAAAGATCAGCGGGGTGCTGGATAGAAGAGCTACCGGCAGTACTGTGGAGTTTAAGAACAACTCTGAATCGATCAATAGGCTATACGCTGTTTTTTCTAGTATATGGGGCAGAAGTTGTATTACCAGCCGACATAGAGCATGATTCGCCTAGGGTCACCCAATACACAGAAGCCGGAGTGCAAGAAGCCCGGCAAAATGATGTTGATCTGCTGGAAGAAGCGAGAGAACTGGCATCGTCCAGATCTGCCATATATCAGCAAAATCTCCGACGCTATCATAGCCGGAAAGTAAGCCCCCGAGTCTTTTGGGAAGGCGATCTGGTGCTCCGGTTGGTACAACGTACTGTCGGCATGCATAAATTATCCCCCCATGGGAAGGACCGTTCATCGTGAGCAAAGCATTGCACAATGACTCTTATTTTCTTATAGATGCAAAGCCACAGGAAAAGAATAAGGCGGACAGGTCTGGCGAGGAATCTAAGCGCCGATGGAATGTAGCTCTACTTCATCCTTTCTACACTTAGCAGAGAAGTGTATGTATTTGAGTCTTCTCATATGTCGGTATGTATGCCGGCAATGAGCTTATGAATGAAATATTGGCACCTCGAGCAGTAACTCGGGGACTGCCTTAATAATATTTGTTGTTTTTTATTAATTTTACGTCAGCTGGAGTAAGTTGTTTTACTTAACTCATATTAGTAATGTGTGAGCACCAAAAACCCAACTCTTCGACTTGTTGCTGTCCAACAAGAATTGGCTTCATGGCAAGCAAGAGAACAAGTTTAGAATTGCGTAGCACATGAAAAACGACTAAGGAAAAGAACTTAATCGAGCCGACGTTTGTTTTCCGGACTAACCCTGTATTTACTTTCAAACTATTATGCTAAATTATTTTGAGCTAAGCCTAAAAGTTTCTAAGTATTATTAAAACAATTTTTGAAGCTCGGATTCGTAAGTCGTAAAACCGAATCAAGGTAGACACGAACCGAGACAGAAGATTGGACGAACAAGAAAATGAAACTCGGGGACTACGCCCAAGTTAATCCGGCATAGAAACTTAGTAGCAAAATATTACATAAGTATGGGATACATTTCCACCCGGCATACCGGGGATCTGATAAGTTCTCGAGTGTTTTTACTTAAGGAGCAGCAGGAGGAGGAAGTTCAGCGTCATCATCGCCTTCTTCGATATCCGAGGCATCATCCTCTCCATCCTCGTCTGAGACATCTTCAACATTCTCGACCTCTTCGTCGCCAGCGACTTCTAGGAAGCTCGGACCCTCAGTCCATTCATGAATAGGAGCATATTCAATGAGGCTATGGGCGCAAGCCTGGTGCCGAGCTACCCATTCCAGGTCATTGGTCCACTTGGATCCGGTGTGTAGGCGCGTTAGGAGGTTGAGATCGATCTTCTCATACCACGTGAGTATGTGGTGAAGAACGGTCTCAGCTGTAGCACGTCCAGCGGACTCCCTCCAGAGGTCGAGCTGGGTCTCGATCTCCGTCAGTTTTTCAGCAAGAAGTGCGACTCTCTTCGGAGAGCCCTCGCCGGGCCAGAACATGTTGAAGACTCGGACTGAAACGTCGAGGAGATCCTTGTCGTAGTTCTTGATGATTTCCACGCGAGATGACAGGCTGACCAATAGGTCCTCCATGTCAAGGGGAATGCTCTCACTGTCAGGAGCGACGGGAGTACCCCTCTCTCGACGGAAGTTGGCAACAGCAGCGCTCGCAATAGGAGTACCCTCTGGAAAGTGGCCTGAAAACAAGGCAGAGGAAGAAGCTGAAGAAAAGACATATGAAGTAACCCAGAGAAGTATGTCGGATAAGGGAAAGGAACTTACGTGAAATGTGGCTGTGGATCCAGGTCAATTCATTGATGCAGCTATCGTGTCTTCGGCAGAGCTGCACCAGTTCACCGTTCGCCGACTCAAGTTTGACGTCGGCCTCCTGGAGAAGTTCGCGGTCCTTGGCAATTTGGAGGTTGAGGCGCTCGTGTTCTTCGGTGAAGTCCTGGCCAGCCTTTTCAAGCTCGGTTTGGTGTTGCGCCTTCATCTTCTTCATTTCTGCCTTTAGCTTGGCAATCTCCTCATTCTTGGTTCGAAGGAGGGCAAGCTCATCGTCTTTCTTTTTGAGCTCAACCTGATGTTGCCCTGCTTGTTCGAGAAAATGCAGCATCATGGCATGCACGGGCACACTATCTTCAAGAGATGCTGAAATAGCGTGTTGACCCGGCAGAGCCGAGGTATGAATGTTTGCCGAGCCAAGAAGAAAAGAAGATGGAAAGCAAAGCAGGGTCGGACAATAAGGACTTACCCTTGATCTTCTCCAGGTTCTTTTGCATAATCTTGTTCTCAGCCTCCACCCCAGCTGCGGAAACCAAATAATAAGATTAGTTCGGCAGAGGAAGATGAAGGAAAACGGATAAGCGCCAAGGGAGAAACTTACCCCTTTTTTCATGCTCAGTGAGATGTGCATTGTGCTTTGCGAGCAGCATCTTGTGGGTATCCAGAAGACGCTGGAACTCAGCACTCTGGCGGTTGGTGGTCACCTGGAAATAATACAAAAATGTGGATTAAGCCTTGTGCATATTCAAAGTGTACAAGATCCGGGCCAAGTGGAACTTAACCCGGCTCTAGGTGTGTGCATATTCGAAGTGTACAAGATCCGAGCCAAGTGGAACTTAATCCGGCTCTAGGTGTGTGCATATTCAAAGTGTACAAGATCCGGGCCAAGTGGAACTTAACCCGGCTCTAGGTGTGTGCATATTCGAAGTGTACAAGATCCGGGCCAAGTGGAACTTAACCCGGCTCTAGGTGTGTGCATATTCGAAGTGTACAAAGATTCAGGCCAAGTGGAACTTAACCCGGCTCTAGGTGTGTGCATATTCGAAGTGTACAAGATCCGGGCCAAGTGGAACTTAACCCGGCTCTAGGTGTGTGTATATTCGAAGTGTACAAAGATCCGGGCCAAGTGGAACTTAACCCGGCTCTAGGTGTGTGCATATTTGAAGTTGTCAGGGAGCTACGTTAGTTTTCTAAGGAGCGTCCGGCCGAGTAACAAGTTACTCCCCCGGAGGCTCGGGGACTAATGGTTATATCGCTAGTGCATACTAAGGAGAAGGTGAAGTAACGTACCTCCATCATCCGGCCTGCGACGTTAATCGCCTTGGAGGTTGTGTTTCTGAGCAGCGAATTCGGCGGGACCGAACTTCTCCGGGAGATCGTCATTATAGACGAACTCCGCCTTGTTCCAGTTATTCATAAACTCGATCAAGGTCGGAGAATATCGCTCACCGTTGAGCATATGGGGCGCCACCAAGCCCCTCGCATGTGCCTCTCTCCTCTCAACCTGAGCAAGGGGACCGGTGCGTAACAAGTTGCTGCGCACTAATTTGGGCGTCCTTCGGTGCTGGAGCTTTCTAGGCAAGCATGGACGCGAGGGTGCGCTGTCCAGACCCGATGGACGCTGCCTTGGTGACGTCAGGGGCTTTCTTGCCTTTGGCTTGCTAAGAGGAGGAAGTGGTTGCGGCGGATTTTCCTTTACGAGCTGCCTGGGTACCTCCTCGCCGAGACTGAGAAGATTCGGACGAGGCGGAGGAGCTTGGCACTGGTGCCCTTGTTGCTGGAGCTGGTGCTGCTGCTGATGTTCTTGCTGCCGGAGTTGGCGCTGGTGCTGGAATTGGTGATGGCGCTGGTGCTGGTGTTGGTGCTGGTGTGGAGGTAGTCTCGGTAGTTGCTGGTTGCGGCAGAGCCGAAGTGGTGGATTCCGCTGCCTCGGCTGGGTCCGTCTCCCCCGCTCCGGGTTTGCCCCCCTCTTGACAAGGTGGGCTGGAACCCGGAGCAGCCGCAGAACCCTCTGGAATAGGGCTCAGCGGGCGTGACTCATCGTCATGAGGGGGAGAAGGGCTAGGTCGGAGCAGTGAAGAGATGCTAGATCCACTTTGGGGAACATCCTCCGCAGGACTGCCAAACCAAACAATGTCAGAAGAGAGACTAAAACAATGCAAGGAAGAATAAGTTGCAGAGGGAAAAAAGGCTTACGCATCCGAGGTCAGGGGCTCCTTGGGTTTCTGAGCCCTTCGTGCTGGGGCCTTGCCTGCAGGCTTGGAAGCAGCTTTGTCTCCGGACTTCTTTCGCCTTTTGGAGGGATGAGAAGGTCCGGAGGAGGAACTTGAGGCAGCTCCACGCTTTTTCTTTGGCGCTGCCGGAATAGGTTCACCCGTGGCAAGGGGAGGGTCCTCGTGGATCTGCCCACCGAGGTTAGCTGATGCCGGAAAGGCAAAAGAAAGGGGGACAGCGTTAACAGGTCCAATCACCTCGATATCCGAGTCACCTTCATCATCGGGCCAATCTCTAATAGAAGAGGGTTTACCGGTGGGTCGCTTCGTAGCGTCGGCCATCGGGAGGAACATCTCCTGGTCCGGCTCTTCCTTGTCCGGGTTCTCCCGGTCGGGCGCCCATTTAAGGGTCGGATCGGTGCCATCCTCGAGGGTCTGCTGAAGGAATAGCTGAGGAGAAGAATGAACAACGGAGTCAAAAAAGGAACAACGACCGACATATAATTGACCCGAAGTAAATTTGCGCCACAAAACTTACCGAGGGAGGAAGCATATCCCGACAGTTATGCTCAATTCCCCACGTCCATTCAGAGGAGAAGTCCTTGTGGGTGGTGAAGAGAGCCTTGACCCGGCGATAGATCTCCGAGTTGCTCAACTCGAAGGACGAGGTCCGGTTGGGGTCGCGGCCGAAGCTCATGTGGCACACCTTGTGGGTGCGCTCGAGGGGAGATTCGCTGCATTTAACGTGATCATAGCATCCTCGTTGCGCAACCCGAGCTTCTTCAGCTCCGCAAATCTCTTATTGACCTGGTTGGCCAAGGCTGTGGGCTTCTTGGGGACAACGTCCCACGACTCCGGGTTAGGTGGACCCGGAGCATAAGGAAGCAGCCGGATCAAGTCTTCAGTGCCCTTGTTCCGGACATAGAAGAAAGTCCAGGCCCATCCTTTGCAGGAGTCCAGCCCGGTGACTCGAGGGAAAACGGATAACCTCCAGGGTGAGATGGATGCAGCTCCGAATTGAGTGAGATGCTTGTCCTCCGGATCTAGTTGAATATTCGGAATGACATTACGACGAAGGCCGAAAAAACGGATCCATAGCTCCTTCGTGGGCCATAATCTGGTGTAGCCCTCGATCGTAGAGGCAAAGGCAGAAAGCGAAGTGATTGCGTTGGTAGGAAGGTGGTGCGGCTGGAGTCCGTAGGTGCTTAACCAGTCATGGAAGAAATCGCTGACCGGCAAACCGAACCCCCGTTGGAAGTGCGACAAGAACACGACGTACTCACCCAGATTGGATGAGGGGGCGAGTTCGGCGGAGGCAAGGCGCGCGATGACGCCGGCGGGGATGCGTCTGGTCCGGTAGAGCCAGTCCAAGTCATCTTGGCAGACCCAAGTCCCAGCCCACGCACCACGGTCCGCAGCGGTGGAGTCCTCCTCCATCTCTTGCTTAGCAACGATGAGCTCCTCCTCCGTCATCAGATGATCGCTGCCCTCGCTGGCGCTAGCGGCGGCGGGGGGCAGAGGCCTAGATTGGCAGCGACCCATGGTGGAGGCGGCGCGTAACGGTGGCGATGACGCAGAGATGTGGGGGAAAGACGCAGCGGCGGCGCTGCTTCTTGGGAGCACTGGCGGCAGCGCGGTCGCAAGGAAGACGAAGAAGAAGAGCAAAGGGCAGAGGGGCGCAGTAGGGGAAAAAGAATAAGTGATGCGCCCCTCCCCTATTTAACCTCTCCCACGAGGAGAAAGTGGGATCGCATCCTGCGGGCATGCCACACGCAGTGGCCGTGTACCAGTCGCATCGACCAATCAACAAGGAGCCACATGGAAGGCCACAGAGTGGGGTTGGTCCCATGACATGACGCACTGATGCGGTAAACGATGAGGCAGGGGTGACGTGACCCGCGCACAGTGATGACTAACAATTACTGCGGCGGTTACTGTGCTGGCCCTTAAAATGAGACAACATAATGATTAGCCTCCACGTGGGTTGGCGTACGAGAGAAGGAAGCAAGATCCGGATAGGACCGTGGTAACCCGGCCGGTAAGTGAAAATTTGGAACGTGCAAGGGGAACGTAAATCCATACAACCCGAGACAAGGAGGTAATTCGGAAATAACATCCAAAGGTCAAACATAATTGAACCTGATGTGGCCTTAGCGGCCGAGGCAGCTAAGACCGCACCAGCTTCGGGGACTAATGTTGGGGGGATACCCCCGGGTAGGGTCACGCCGGGGTATAAAGGCCGAGTTAGCCGAGGTTCGGCAAGGCCAAAGCGTATGCTGGCCGGGTCACCTCAAGGCAGGCCGAATCACGGGGTAACCCGGACCGGGGGGCGTTCACCTAACTAAGTCTCAACCGACTTAAGCCGTAAGTCGGAAATGCATGTTTAACTTGTATGCAGGAACGCGTGTGGCCGGATCAACTATGATCCGGGTCACGTCTAGCTTCTAGGAGAAAGAAGGAATCTCGCTGGTCAAAAGAAGCCCCGGTACGCACTGCCTGAGCGAAGCAGATAAGGGCAGGGCCACCGAGGCGTGGCCGACAAGGGTGACGATGCCCATGTCGGCTGACGCGGGCGCCGCAGAGGCTCACGTAGCCACTGCATGTGTGACGCAAGGGAAAAGTGACCCGGTCGGCTTACTACTTTGGGAGATGGCATATTCTTGGGAATATGCCTCCACGTATGCCCTAAGTGGAGACCAAGCCCCTATATAAGGAGGGCTAGGGCTTCTGTAGAGGGGGTTCCAATTTCTCTGATTTGGCTAGGGTTGTAAGTGTGATCTGTGAGCGAGAGTAAGAGAGCTCCTTCTTCCTCCTCTCGCCAATACATCTCTTGGAGCACTTGTAACCTTGGAGGCAACGCAAATATAAACTTCTGTGTGGAGAATCACTTCACTATCCCTCCCTGGATTCCCCTAGCGTGTATTAGTCCCCACTTTTAGCCTATCCATGGCATCTGCCGTGGCACCACCATGACATTTCCCATTAAAAAGCATAGACATAATAATATCAATCTTATCACTCAAGGAGGAGGTTTCCTCAACAAAATTTACCTTCTTACCTTGTGGAGCTCTCTCAGTATGCCATTCAGAATAATTAACCATCATATTGTCCAGAAGTTTTGTTGCAGCACCCAAAGTGATGGTCATAAAGGTACCTCCAGCAGCAGAATCCAATAGGTTCCTTGAAGAATAGTTCAATCCTACATAAAAAGTTTGGATGATCATCCAAGCAGTCAATCCATGAGTGGGACAATTCTTTACCAAAGATTTCATTCTTTCTCAAGCTTGAGCAACATGTTCATTATCAAGTTGTTTAAACTTCATTATTTCACTTCTCATAGATATAATCTTAGCAGGAGGATAGTACTTTCCAATGAAAGCATCTTTGCACTTAGTCCAAGAATCAATACTATTCCTAGTTAAGGAATTCAACCATTCTTTAGCTTTTCCTCTCTAAGAGAAAGGAAGCAATTTCAGTTTAATAATATCACCATCTACATCCCTATGCTTTTGCATCTCACAAAGTTCAACAAATTTATTTAGATGGGAAGCAGCATCTTCATTACCAATACCAGAAAATTGTTCTCTCATAACAAGATTGAATAAAGCAGGTTTTATCTCAAAGAAAGTATCTTTAGGCACAGGTGGAGTAATAGGTGTGCTCATAAAATCATTGTTGTTGGTGCTAGTGAAGTCACACAACTTAGTGTTTTCAAGAGTAGTCATTTTTTGGGGTTTTCAAATAAGAAAGCAAACTAGTAAAACTAATTTTTTTTGTGTTTTTGATAACAAAACAAGCAAACAAAGCAAAAAGAAACTAAGCAAAACAAAAATAACAAAGTAAAGAGATTGGTTAAGAGGTACTCCCCTTGTGAAGATGTCCTTGACTCCCGGCAACGGCGCCAGAAAAATCTTTGATGGCGTGTAGTTGACGTGGGAGCTTCTTTTTCTTCGTTCCCCGGCAACGACGCTAGAAAAATGCTTGATGGCTCAGTGTTGGCGCCCAGTAAAGTGATGGTGCGGTGTTGATGTAGAGCTTGTTGGGAACCCCAAGAGGAAGGTATGATGAGCATAGCAGCAAGTTTCCCTCAGTTATGAAACCAAGGTTTAATCGAACCAGTAGGAGCAAGGAAACACCCCAAAGGTGTTACTAGCTGAGCTTTGGCAGGGCGCACTACCAGTGCTAGTAGCAACGTGGAGACCTACACAACACAACCACAGAACTTTGTCCCCAACTTGCGATGAGGTTGTCAATCTCACCGTGTTTTGCAGAAAACAAACGATTAAACGTATCAAATAGAAGAAGTAAGAGTTTGCAGAAAGTAAACACAAAGCGGTAAACAGTTTATAGATTATATGTAAAAGAAAAGGACCGGGATCCATAGTTCACTAGAAGTGGCTCTCCTTAGATAGAAAACATGTTGGGTGAACAAATTACAGCGGGGCAATTGACAAACATCGAGAAAGCAATACATGCATATACTAATCATCTTGACTCCTTTGAGACTTGATTGGGCACTACAACATTATACATAGACCGCCATCCAACTGCATCTATGACTAATAATCCACCTTCAGGTTATCATCCGAACCCCCTCCAGTATTAAGTTGCAGGCAACAGATTATTGCTTTACAAACTGCGTGTAAAGTAAACAATACGATTGTTCTATGAACAAAGGATTGTTGTTTTCTCCCTAGTAGCAACAGCACATCTAGTACCTTAGAGATTTCTGTCACTTACCTAGATTACCAGAGGCATGAACCCACTATCGAGCATAAATACTAACTCTTGGAGTTGCTAGCATATACTTGGCCAAGATAGCTACTAACAACGGAAAGGATGCAAGATCACAAATAACAAAGACATGATAGAATCAATAATCAATCTGAAATAGCATCTCAATATCCATCGGATCCCCGCAAACACAACATGCAGAATTACAAATAGATGATCTTGATCATGAACGGAGCTCACAAGATCTAAACATGAAAGCACAAAGGAGGAGAACCAGCCATCTAGCTACTACATGGATCCGTAGTCCAAGGATGAACTACTCACGCATCACACCGGAGGCTTGCATGGTGATGAAGAAGGCCTCCAGGGTGAATTCCCCTCTCCGACAGGGTGCCGAGAAGAGCTTCAGATCCCTCCCGATCAAGGGATGGAGATGACGGTGGCTACAGACTCTTTCGTGGATTTTTGATCGGGTACATAGGGTTTACGTCCCGAGGGCATCTTATAGTCGGAAAGGGGAGGCCGAGGGGGTGCCGGGAGCGGCCACACCACCCCTGGCGCGGGCCAGGCCTGGCCACGCGGCCAGGTGGTGTGGTGACCCCCTAGGCCCTCTCCGTCTCATATTCTGGCACTTGATGACTTCCGGAAAAATAGGCACTTTGGCTTTTGTCCCATCTAATTCCGAGAATATTCATTTTCTGACTTTCCTGGAACCAAAAAACAGCAGAAAACAGGCAGCCGGCACTGTGGCTCTTGTTAATAGGTTAGTCCAAGAAATCATATGAAAAGTACTCCAAAGTTGGAACAAAACACAAGAAAGTGGATAAAACCAAGCATGGAACATCAAAAATTATAGATACATTTGCAATGTATCATTGACATCATGTTTGTGGCCGAGGTCATCCTCGTCGTTTGAGCGGACGCGGTTGTTGTTGATTGCATCTTCTCCGTCCGCCCACCGATTCACGATGACCATCAGGTGGTCGATGGTTTTGGGCTTCATGCGGGCCAGCTCCTCCCTGAGCTCTCTGTGGCATACACCGCCATTGAATGTGTCGATTGCGTGATCTTCAGAGATGTCTTCTGCCGAGTTTTTGATGATGGAACACCTTTGGATGTAGGAGCGAAGGGATTCGCTCGGCTTTTGGCAGCAGGCCCTGAGCTCTTCGATTGATGCGGGTCTCTTGTAGGTGTCTTTGAAGTTTCGAACGAAGTTGTACACCAGCTCTTCCTAGCTGCAAATCGATCCATGAGGCAAATTATTGAGCCATGCGTGAGCGGCGCCCTGCATCTGCAGCTGGAGGCATTGCATGGTTATGCACTTGTTCCCGCCGTGCATCTTGACGGAAGATATGTGGTCTTCCAACCAGATCTTTGGGTCCTAGAGGCCATCGAACTTTGGGTTTTCCGAAGGAAGATTGAATCCTTTTGGCATTCGAGTCTATCGTATGGCTCTGCTAAAGCAGCTGGCGCCGCAGAGCTCTGTTCCTTCGTCCTCCGACTCTGTTGAGCAGGCGCGCTTGGCGCGCATATTGTCGACCTTGCGCTGGGTGATTGTGTGAGCAGATATGTGGTAGCTGGTTGGTGAGCAGATATGTGGTAGCTGCTACCACCATCGTGGATCTCCAGCTGGTAGCTGGTTGGTGAGCAGATATGTGGTAGCTGCTACCACCGCTGCTTGCGGCGTTTTGGGGATCATGTGACCCCGCGAGTCCACTGACATGAACAAGAAGTCGAGGGCTCTAGTGGCTTCTTCCCAGTCTTTGTCGTTGAGGTGGTCCAATCGATAGCGCATTTTGGTGTCTGCGGGGTCGTTACCTTTGGAGGAGGATCCACCGATTGAGGAGAGTGTTGCCCGTCGGGCACTCAACTCATCTACGGCCTTCTTGCGTTCTTCGAGTTGCGCGTTCACCACCCGCTGGCGCTTGAACTCCTGGATGAGTAGACAATGGTACCCCATCAGCATGTCGCGTGGTGCATCTGGTGGCAGGGGGTTGCCCTGTAGAGCCCGCCTGCATCGTGCCCATTCAGCTTGATTGAGGTGGATTTGCTGGCGTTCTGACCCGTTGTTGGCGTGTTCGCCTTGATTGTCGGGGTTGGGAGGGACGGGTTGTTCGCCGTTGACGGGGCCGATTACAGGAGCACCGTTGACGGGGTTGTTGGTGTGGCCTCCATTGGCGGGCTCGTTGATAGGGGCATCGTTTGTTAGCCCCTGGTTGCCGGTGTTGCCGTGAGTGCCACTGCCACCATGATTGACGACGGCGCACATGTAGTGGTTGGGGAAGTTGTTGCTTCCACAAAACTCAGATCCGGAGCCATAAGCGCCATCTTCTGACGTCATATCACACAGATTAGACTCGCAACTATTGTTGTTGTCCGTATCATAAGCTGGTGTGGAGGCGTTGAGCTTGCTCAGCGTGCCAATTGGTGGTGGGAACCACGATGCAGGGGCAATCGAAGGAGCTTACGGGTTGATGACCCACAAGTATAGGGGATGTATCGCAGTATTTTCAAGGGAAGTGAAACTCAATTTATTGATTTGACACAAGGGGAGCCAAAGAATATTTATAAGCCTTAACACCTGATTTGTTAATTCAGTTGCACCTAGAAACAATCTTGCTCACAGCAGTTTATCAGTAGCAATAGTTTTGTAGTAGGAGTAGTGAAGTAGCAGCAGTAGTAAAGTAAAGACAGTAGTAACAATAGCAGTAAACAGTAGGATTCGAGTGCGGTAGGCATAGGGATGGATGGACGGGCGTTGCATGGACAAGACAATTCACATAGCAATCAGAACATAGGGCAATTGCAGATAAATAAGATAAAGCATCCAAGTACTAGATAATCCTAGGCATGTGTCCCATATATAGTCATACGTGCTCGCAATGAGAACTTGCACAACATCTTTTGTCCTGCTAGCCCGTTTGTAGCGGGGCCTCAAGGTAACTACTGGCAATTAAGGTGCTCATTTTAATAGAGCACCGGAGCAAAGCATTAACACTCCGTGAACACATGTGATCCTCACATCAAAGCCATTCCCCCCGGTTATCCTGATTTCTGTCACTTCGGGGCCATTGGTTCCGGATAACAACGTGTGTATACAACTTGCAGATAAGACCATAAACAATACTATCATAATGAATCAATAACATGTTTAGATCTGAAATCATGGCACTCGGGCCCTAGAGACAAGCATTAAGCATAACAAGTCGCAACAAAGTCATAAAGCACTAATAGAAGATACTAGGCACCATGCCCTAACAATCTGAATCCATTACATGAACGATCTCATCCAATCCCTACCATCCCCATAGCCTACAGTGGGGGATTACTCACTCATAGATGAGGGAAATATGGATGGTCGATGGAGAAGCGATGGTGATGATGATGGCGATGATCTCCTCCAATTCCCCGTCCCGACAGGGTGCCAGAACGGAGTTTTTGGTGTTGTTTCATGGAATCTGGTGGTGGCGGTGGAGCGGAACTCCTTCTGGAAAAACATCGAACCCCCCTAAGTTTTTAGGTCAGAAGGCATCTTATAGGCGAAGAGGGAGACCGAGGGGGTGCAGGCGGCAGACCACTCCTGGCCAGGCCCAGCCAGCCAGCGTGTGGTGTGTGTGCTGGGCCCCAGCCCCACTCCGTCTCATATTCTGGCTCCGGGAGTCTTTTGGTGAAATAGGATTTTTGGCTTTTGTCCCGTCCAATTCTGAGAATATTCATTTTTTGACTTTCCTGGAACCAAAAACAGCAGAAAACAGGCAGCTGGCACTGTGGCTCTTGTTAATAGGTTAGTCCAAGAAATCATATGAAAAGTACTCCAAAGTGTGGACAAAACATAAGAAAGTATATAAGACCAAGCATGGAACATCAAAAATTATAGATACATTTGCAATGTATCAACATCTCCAAGCTTAACCCCTGCTCGTCCTCGAGTAGGTAAGTGATAAAAAGAAAGAATAATTTTTTAGGTGACATGCACCATCATAAACTTGATCAAAGTATTTGTAAAACATTCAAAGCTGGGATCATAGTACTTCAATCATAACATGAAAGACAAAGTTCTAGCAATAAGACAAAGAAACTATGTTGCAACATGAAAAGGCACAAACAAAAGATTCATGAATAACAATGCTTTGCAAGACGTTTGTTTGTTTCACATAAAGAAAACATAGCATAGTGGTATTCAGCTTGTCCCTCATAGAGTAGCAAATCTAAATGCATAGGACACCTTCAAAGTTCATAAGAGTGACTAGATACAAATAGTTTAGAACAAGCAATATCAAGGTATGCATCAATCAACAAGTCTTGGGACAATGCACATAGAACTAAGAATGGCCATTATGCTCTCAAAGTAGGTGCATAAAGGTAGAAGGTGGAGACTCAATATATAAGTGGAAGAAAGGCCTTCATAGAAGGAAGTAGGAATTCAAGTTTCATAAAGAGCTTCCAAAAATTATGGTACTTAATAGCTTTCAGCTCTCATTGCCCCTATCATAAGCATCTTGAAGTGATTAAGGTTAAAGTGAACAAACTATGGTGTACATGCTTGACGAAGTATAAGTTAGAAATCTCATGTCCCTTGAATACGAGGGCCGCTCCTCATGCTACTCAAGTTTAGTCACTGGTAAGTTCTTGTCATCATAAGTACATGTGTATCATAGAGAACAACCAACGGGGTACCCCTTTCCCGATGATACGGAGAAGCCCCATATCAAAATGACAAGGCAAGCAGACAACGAGCATCTCAGCAATCTTCTTATTTACCATGGGAATATGGTGCTTTTTTCTCTCTTTCCTCTTTTCGTAATCTCTTTTTTTTCTCTTTTTTTCTCAACATCGGACTCTTTTTTTATAAGAAGAATGCTTCATAGACAGCTCGTTATGGTTACGCTGCAGGTTTCCACCATGTCAGCATGGATTAGACTAGCGACCTAGGCGTTTCTCTAACACCTATACATGATGGGTTCGTAGCATGGAAAACAAAAAAATTCTACCGCAAGGACGAACAAAACCCAGATCTAATCTAGATAAAAGCCAAGATCTAATCTATTAGACATGTGCAACGAGATAGATCTGTACTAACCCTCGTAGATCCGAAAGCGTTACGAGATTGGATCTCGTGGTTGATGTAGTCGATCACTTGCCGATCTCAAGATCGTGTGGACGATCCTTCCGGCGCCGCATTCCGGCAGTGCTTCCTTGATCGGTCCTGCAATGAAGTCGAAGCAGACCTTCCTCTCCCCGTTCCAGCAAGCAGCGTAGGTAGTAGATCTTCTCCACGGAATCCCAGCAGCACGACGGTGTGGTGGTGGTGGAGTAGAGAATTCTGCAGGGCTTTGCCTAAGCCTGAGCAAAGGGAAGGAGGAGGAGAGAGGCGGCGGCTAGGGTTTGTTATGGAGGGGGCTAGGGGGTGGCGCCCCCACCCCTCTATTTAAAGGAGGGAGGCGCCATGGGAGGGGGAGTCCTAGTAGGACTCCCCTCCCTTCCTTGGCTGGCGGATTGGGAGGGAGGGAGGAATCCTCCTCCCCCACGACTCCTTGTCTTGCCCCACAAGGACTCCTTGGTCCTTTCTTGGTTTTCAAGCAAACTCCAAGAAATCTCCTAGAACCTTCCAAAACATTCCGAAACCTTCTAGAATCCCCATACAAATACTCTGGAACATTTCCTAACTTAGAAAATGATCCCCAATATATGACTCTTATTCTCCGGACAATTCTGTATCTCCTCGTGATGTCCCGGATCCAATCCGAGACTCCGAACAACATTTGGTCTCCAACGCACATTCCATATCTACTTAAAACAACTTCGAACCTTAAGTGTGTCACCCTACGGTTCGTGAATATGCAGACATGATGAAGACACCTCTCCGATCAATAACCATCAGCGGGATCGGGAGATCCATAACGGCTCCCACATACTCAACGATGACTTCATGATCGATAGAACCATTAACATACGAAACCAATTCCCTTTGTCACGCGATATTCTACTTATCCGAGGTTTGATCGTCGGTATCTCCATACCTAGTTCTACCTCGTTACTGATAAGTACTCTTTACTCGTTCCATGTTATGTCATCCCTTGTGACCTAGTCACATGCTTGCAAGCTAACTAGATGACATTTCACCGAGAGGGCCCAGAGTATATCTATCCGTCATATGGATGGACAAATTCCAATCTTGGTCCATGCGCTTCAACACATACTTTCAGAATACCCAATGACACCTTTATAACCACCCAGTTACAAAGTGGTGTTTGATGTCATCAAAGTACCCATCCGGTGATGGTGATTAACATAACCTCATGGTCGAAGGATTAGGTTACTATGCATTTGAAAGCTTATAGCAATATGAACTTAATGACTTGATCTTATGCTACGCTTACTATGGGTGTGTTTCCATCACATCATTCTCCTAATGATATAACCTTGTTATTAATGACATCCAATGTCCATGATCAGGAAACCATGATCATCAACTAATCAACAAGCTAGTTCCACAAGAGGCTTACTAGGGACTCTTTTATGTTTACAAAACACACATGTATTAGTGTTTCCTTATAATACAATTATAGCATGGGATGTAAACATTCATCATAAACACAAAGATATAATAATAACCACTTTTATCATTGCCTCTTGGGCATATCTCCAATAATACATAACTCCATGGACTTACAAGCTCCCCTTTCATTTCACACCGACGACATCCATAGACAAAAGAGCATGATATCAACTAGGTACAAAGTACCAGTGCAATGTTGAAAGCGTTCCCCATGACAGCATGGTTCTGCTAATCCCCAACAAATAAGTGCAAGCATATACAACACAGACGACACAATGGTTCAAGTTTATTAAGGGCAAGAAAAGTAAAGTGTGCCATCAAGTTCGTGAGAGCTTTAATCACTAGTTTTCTCATAACAAGTTTAATTCGGAAGGTAAACAAAAACATGAATATACTTGGAATAGCGTATGCTAGTAGGTAGGTATGATGTACTCTTTGGAATAACTTGGTTTAAGGAGTTGGATGCATGAGTGGAACTCATACTTGGATATGGAGGCTAGCAAAAGACTGGGAGCGACAAACTAAGAGAGCAATAATGGCCATAATCATGCAGAGCGACAAAACATCATTAATCAAAGCATAAAGTGATACTACAAGTTGAAAACTAAAGGATCATAGAGGCTATGGTGACTTGGAATAGTCATAACATGGTGTGATCATGTGCCAAGTCAACCCAAATAAAGCATCAAAGGAGAATACCACTATACTATGCTTTAATATGCTAAAACAATGCATGATTCATCCATGGCACATTAAGCAATCTCAATTGTTTATAACAAGTCATGCTACAGCAAATAATAAGCATAAAGCCAAAACAATATAGGACCATTTTCTTCCTTGTAATTATCAAATTCAAAACACATTTAAGTCTAACCCACTTCCTATGCATAGGAATCTTGTATGCAAATAAATTTGCAAAGAACAAAGTGACAGCCATAGGAAGATAAAACAAGAGTAACTTCAAAACTTTCAGCACATAGAGAGGTGTTTCAATACCATGAAAACTTCTACAACCATATTTTCCTCTCTCATAATAATTTTTAGTAGCCTCATGAATAAACTTAACAATATAACTATCACATAAAGCATGCTTTTCATGATCTACAAACACATAATTTTTATCAACCTCAAAAATAGTGGGATTAAAACCTTCAATCCCACTTTTAACAATTCTATAACACGATGACTGATCATTCAATATAGGACCATCGTCTAGAGCTTTATCATAAACAATTTCTAAGCAAAACTCTTTAGTACCATGCATCTCGAAGTTAGGCACAAATAAAGGATTATCACAGATAACATGAGCATAACATTCATCCTCCTTTGGTAAGCATGGGGGACAATCAAATAATATAAGGGATAAAGAGTTACTTTCATTAGAAGGTAGGCATGGGTACCTAATACATTCTTCCTCCTTTTGTTCATCACTCTCCTCCTCTTTTTCATCTAATGAGCTTTCAGGTTCATCAATTTGTTCTTTCATAGGATCCTGCAAGGCATTAGTCTCTTCCATTTGTGGAAAGCATCTATTAATATATTCAATAATATAGCCATTTTCTTCCTTGTAATTATCGAAGCAAAATCTAAGTATATCATAAACCTCATATTTATAAGGTGAATTGTCAATATTTTCAAGCAAACTAGCAAGTTCAAATGCACCCTTCCAAGCAATAAATTCTTCAATTTGTTCCACATCATAAAAGTCATAATTTCCTTTAACATAAGAAGATATGGTAACATTATCATTATACTCACATTGAAAAGGGAGGTGTTTATATCTCTTATAGCAACAAGATTTATCAAAGCAATAAGTAACATTATAAGTAGAGCACACGTTTCTAGCAATGGTATACAATTTATCAATTTGTTCCCATAAGTGTTTCCCTTTTTGTGACAAGTGGTGTTCCTTATAATAATATTTTTGATCTTCCGTGAATCCACCTGGCCAATAAGATGCAGTTTCAAAGAAAACAACCATTGATAGCTAGCATGATAAAGCAAGACAATAACAGACCAACGAAAATAACAACTAGACTAGGAACTTAATTTTTTTGTATTTTTTATAAAGAAATAAGCAAACAAGGAGGAAATAAACTAAGCTTAAACAATAGTGATTCCAAGTGGACTTGATAAATAAATCTATGCTCCCCGGCAACGGCGTCAGAAAATAGTCTTGATGACCCACAAGTATAGGGGGTGTATCGCAGTATCTTCGAGGGAAGTGAAACCCAATTTATTGATTCGACACAAGGGGAGCCAAAGAATATTTATAAGCCTTAACAACTGAGTTGTCAATTCAGCTGCACCTGGAAACAATCTTGCTCACAGCAGTTTATCAGTAACAACAGTTTTGTAGTAGGAGTAGTGAAGTAGCAACAGTAGTAAAGTAAAGGCAGTAGTAACAATAGCAGTAAACACTAGGATTCGAGTGCGGTAGGCATAGGGATGGATGGACGGGCGTTGCATGGACAAGACAATTCACATAGCAATCAGAACATAGGGCAATTGCAGATAAATAAGATAAAGCATCCAAGAACTAGATAATCCTAGGCATGTGTCCCATATATAGTCATACGTGCTCGTAATGAGAACTTGGACAACATCTTTTGTCCTGCCAGCCCGTTTGCAGCGGGGCCTCAAGGGAACTACTGGCAATTAAGGTGCTCCTTTTAATAGAAACGAGCAAAGCATTAACACTCCGTGAACACATGTGATCCTCACATCAAAGCCATTCCCTCCGGTTATCCCGATTTCTGTCACTTTGGGGCCATTGGTTCCGGACAACAATGTGTGTATACAACTTGCAGATAAGACCATAAACAATACTATCATAATGAATCAATAACATGTTTAGATCTGAAATCATGGCACTCGGGCCCTAGTGACAAGCATTAAGCATAACAAGTTGCAACAAAGTCATAAATCACTAATAGAAGATACTAGGCACTATGCCCTAACAATCTGATGCCATTACATGAACGATCTCATCCAATCCCTACCATCCCCATAGCCTACAGCGGGGGATTACTCACTCATAGATGGGGGAAACATGGATGGTCGATGGAGAAGCGATGGTGATGATTATGGCGATGATCTCCTCCAATTCCCCGTCCCGGCAGGGTGACAGAACGGAGTTTCTGGTGCTGTTTCATGGAATTTGTTGGTGGCGGCGGAGCGTAACTCCTTCTGAAAAAACGTCGAACCCCCCTGAGTTTTTAGGTCAGAAGGCATCTTATAGGCGAAGAGGGAGACCGAGGGGGTGTCTAGGGCGGCCAGACCACCCCCTAGCGCGGCCAGGTGGTGTGGCTGGGCCCCAGCCCCACTCCGTCTCATATTCTGGCTCCGGGAGTCTTCTGGTGAAATAAGATTTTTGGCTTTTGTCCCGTCCAATTCCGAGAATTTATTTTCTGACTTTCCTGGAACCAAAAACAAGAGAAAAGCAGTACTGTGGCTCTTGTGAATAGGTTAGTCCAAGAAATCATATGAAAAGTACTCCAAAGTGTGGACAAAACATAAGAAAGTAGATAAAACCAAGCATGGAACATCAAAAATTATAGATACATTTGCAATGTATCACGGGTGATCGGGGAAGCAGAGCGTGCCGATCTGTCTGACCTGAAAGCGTAGTCTTCCGATAGTCATGTCGATCCCGTCGCCCACGGACTCGAAGTCCGGGCGAGTCACCGGCGAGTGGACGGTGAAGTCGAAGGTGCCGAAGAGGAGGTGATTCTCGACTGTAGCGGAGTTGTAGATCGCAGTTGATGGAGCCGAGGAAGCCGCAACATCAGCACTCCTGATTCCCACAGACGGCGCCAATTGACGAGGGGTTAACTCATCAATGTCCATCATTGATGGACTTGGGTTACAGGAATTGGGGAGCGCTGGAGGCATCGATCGGCTAGCAAACAAGCACATCAAGGACACGCGGTTTATCTAGGTTCAGGCCCTCGGAAGGGACCCTACTCCTGCTTGTCTGCTCTTTGATTATCTGAGGAGTAGAAAGTTATAGGGGATGCGCAGATGTAAGCTGGCGGTCTGTAAACTAGGGTTGCGGATATCCTCCTTGCTGTCCCTCCTAGCCTTTATATAGGAAGGCTAGGTCTCGGGATAGCAGGCCGAGTCGGTTACAGATTAGAGTTTCACCTTTTTGAAAATCTATCTATTGCTTACCGTGTCCTTCAAGGAGTCGCCTTCGTCTGGACTTGGGCCACCCGAAATCTTGTTGGGCTTCAATTGTCCCGTGGATTCCTCTTGGGCTGGACCGTATAGGCTAAACACGAGTACTCGTAGGGTATATCTATGTCAGGATGCCTAAGTACCTGACGAGGAAGGGTGTCACCTGGCACTGCATCACCCCAGCCGCGTGCAGGACATCCTCATCGGAATAGGCAATCGGCGACACCGAGCACTTGGCATAGTTGGTGTGCAGACCTGATGCCTCCCCAAACAGTGTCAGTAGTGCACGCACCGTACACAATTCTGTCTCATCTGGGTGGCAGAAGATCACGACGTCATTTTGCTAAAAAAACAATTGTAGTATCTTCTCTCTATAAAGTCATTTCGCGTCTGTGCGGTAAGCTTGCTAGAATACAGGAGCATATCCATCACCTGAAAATATGATCACTACCATCACCTGAAAATATGGTACCTTATGTAGTGAACGGAAGGGCAATCCATTGACAGGACCAATCGTGTAAATAAGAAAACTCAGGTTCTACAAACCTCCTTTTGCCCAAGTTGAATGCTACGAGTCTACACATAGAGTGCCATTAGTTGAAAATCATGCTCAGGACAGCATTAGACAGGCTCCAAAGAAGTAAATTGGCCTAAGCGGAACGTCTCGGTGCCAAAACATGAATGAAAAAAAAAAGGAGAAACCAGCTGCAGAGATCACTTATTACAATTATTCGCAAATAAAAGATAACTAATTGCAAGTGTGAGAATTCAGGGTGAATTTCTAGACCGCAGAATCAGATTATGAGCTTATCATACAAGCCGGGTCCTCAGTAAAAAGAGGGCAGCCCGGTGCAGCTGGGTCCGGGGAAGGATTGGACCCACCCTTGGGGTCTCCGTATACAGCCTTTCCCTGCATTTTCTTTGCACTGCTGTTGTCTTGGAGCTGGGTCACTTGAGGACTGATGTTACACTCCAAGAGCTAGGTCAGTTGAGACTGAAGTATGAACTAGAGCATCAGTGGTGAATAATAGTACGCACAGAGAAGGCTCCACTGTCACTACTTATGCGAAGGCTGCTTAAAACAAAAGGACCACAACTAATGTGCTGGTGTACAATTATAAAGGATTGCATAGCGATGAATCCACAGTGAAGTAGTAGATCAACTTTTTGAATTGACAAGCACTCGTGGGACATAAGCTTAGTCAAAAAAAAGAGTGACCAGGTTCAGACATGCTCAGTTCACCTGATAATTCAGATGTTAGTGTGACGACCCAAGTTGTCAGAGAGCGTTTCATCAATACACGGTCAAGTTTGGTTTTGGGGTGAGAGAGGCTCGAACTATCGACCTCAGGATCACTCACAGCAATGAGACCTACGCACTAGCCAACTGCACCACCACCCCACTTGACATAAACCCGGGATAATTAGAATTCATTGTCGCGTCTCTATTGTGGCTATTAAGATTTTCCAAATCTCTGAAGATGGTGAGGACTGGGTATAAGCTCCAGCACTGACATAGCTAACTGCTTCCATTTCAGTTTTACTTCAGTAATTCAGAAACCGTGAGCTTGCTTACCTAGAACCCACGACGTTCTGGTGGCGACGATGGTCACAATTGCTGGTCTGTACTCTGGGGGAGATGCAGCAAGACCATTTGCTGAATTAAGACAAACAACAATTGTTTAAGAAGATTTTGCTAACTTTCGGTAGAAGATGGTAACATCAGGTACAACATGACACTGCCACCACACTCAAAACTAAGTAGAAGATAATCTGACCACAATTTTCATATGTAGTCTGGCAACCGAAGCGTCTGCCAATAAAGGTTGTGTACTAGATTTCACCCTTGCATGTTACTTGTCTATCTAGATCTGAGAATCCCCATGAGCAATGCCATGGAAAATTTCCTCAAAGCCCTATTAACAAACTCACTGTACACATCTTCTATGCTATGGTGTCCTCAGCATTCTGTCATTTCAAAAAGATTATGTCCACTACAACTATGACCCGAGCATTTGAAATTTGTTAGTGAGGATAGCCAAATGACACGTAAAGCATACTAGTGATTATTTAGCAAACCATTAGGACAATTCATTGCTGGCCAGAATGTAGGAAACAACATTCGATAAGTTGACTGGCTTGAGAATTATGAATTATCACCAAATACTTGAATATCTAATAACTAAGTACTACCTGGTAAAAAAATAAATGACTAAAGTAATATTGTACTCCAATCGAGTAGCACCGATACCAGGCCTTCCATGCTAGAAAGGCTTGTAGCTGATGGAGAACTCGTGAGGAAGTGGCCAGTCATGTCTGGCTTGATCTCAAGTTGGTTGAAAAAATTCCCACTTCAGACTGCAATATGGCTGCTTATCGTCTCTAGAATACAGAAACAGAACTATCACCTGAAAATATGGTCACTGCCATCACCTCAAAAATGGTAACTTATGTACTCCCTCCGTCCGGAAATAGATGACTTGAATTTGTCTAGATTTGCACGTATCTAGACACTTTCTAGTGTACAGATTCACGTGAATCTAGAGAAATGCAAGTCACTCATTTCTGAACTGAGGGAGTACTAAACTGAAGGACAGTCCATCGATAGGAAAACACATGTTCTACAAACCTCTTTTTGCCCAGCCTAATCCAAATCTGCATTGATGGATGGCTATCTTTGAAATCTTCCCTTCAAAAGAAGCGAATAGATAATCTGGTTAGTTGAAATGAGCTCATAAACATGATTACTATTGACTTTGAATAAATAATTTTGTACTTAAATTTTAACAACTTTAAGTAGAAGATACCGGCCTCAATTTTCATATGTAGTCTGCCAACTGAAGCATCTGACTATAAGGTTTCACTTACTTTTTTTAGGAGAACTATGGCGGGCAAAAGCCGGCATGAACCTTTTTTAAATTTTCAAACAGTACATGGAGCGAAGAAGAAAACTGCACACTAACAAAAGCTAAAGCTCAGAACAACTAGCAGCTAACTTCCTACAAGAAAACAAAAACTAAAGGGCTGCATGCTATACAGTAATACAGGGGCAGCCAAATTATAGAACATTACACTACTATCGAGGAGAGATTTACATGCTGCACCAACACAGCGATCAGACCAAATAGTCAAATCGGAAGCACAACGGCGGAAGACATGAGACACCGGTTCGACAACGTCGTTGAACACTTTAACATTCCGTCGCTTCCAAATATTTCACAAGGCCGCAATGAGCATGGTGGATCAAACTGGCTTCACTATTCTATCTGGATCTGAGCAATGACATGACAAACTCACTGTAGAACACTTGTTCTAAGCTAGCATTCTGTCATTTCAAAAAGATCGTTTCCATTAATACTATGAGCCAAACATTTGAAATTTGTTAGTGAGGATAGTAAAATGACAAGTACAGCAAACCTGTAATTATTACCAATCCATTCAGACAACTCAGTGCTGACAACACATGGAGAAATTAAGTTTCACAAGCTGACTGGGCTAAGAAAATATCGCTAAATGCTTGATTACAGGTTCTTAGCCGGGCAGAGATAGCAGGGCAAAACCACGCACAATTGCAGTTCTTACTTACCAGAATCATGACAGACATGAAAAAGGTGATCAATTCCACCGTCTCCCTTTCCATGTGTGATTGATTTAAGTAACCAAGGGCATACAGAAAGGTTTGATAAATACAGCAATGTGAAATTGTTAATGGCAAGATCATAAGACATCGTTTAAGTCTAGAAACCCAAGCAGGTTCAGGAATACACAGCACATGAGGACAGGACAGATTGAACTGAATCATCTCCACGGCTGTTCAGAAAAGTGACAGCCAGGCATCATTCCAAACAATTTTCATAACATTTCAGCAGAAAAATCTACTAGGTGGGATTATAAACAAACAATTTGCTTAATTAACAGAAACAGACAATTGCATCTCAGAACATTTTCATAACTTGATAACAAGATGATACCATCTGATACATCACACCATACACTGCCACCGAAGCACAGACGAGGTACCACATCCAACAGGCTATGCTAATTAAGAAATTAACACATCTCTACACCAGGAAGGAAGCAGCGGCCTAGGCTCTCTCGCCACGGATGCGGCGTGCAAGCTGGATGTCCTTGGGCATGATGGTGACGCGCTTGGCGTGGATGGCGCAGAGATTGGTGTCCTCGAAGAGCCCGACGAGGTAGGCCTCGGCGGCCTCCTGCAGCGCGGAGACGGCAGAGCTCTGGAAGCGGAGGTCGGTCTTGAAGTCCTGCGCGATCTCCCGGACGAGGCGCTGGAAGGGGAGCTTGCGGATGAGCAGCTCCGTGCTCTTCTGGTACTTGCGGATCTCCCTGAGCGCGACGGTGCCGGGGCGGAAGCGGTGGGGCTTCTTCACGCCGCCGGTGGCCGGCGCAGACTTGCGGGCAGCCTTGGTCGCCAGCTGCTTCCGCGGCGCCTTGCCGCCGGTGGACTTCCTCGCCGTCTGCTTCGTGCGGGCCATAGGGATGGGAGGGGAATCCTAGGGTTTGCTTCGCCGAGGAGTGCGCGGAGGAATCTGAGAGCTCTCGGTGGGATTTGGGGATTGGAATGGGGAACAAGACGATGAGGTCGGGGCATTTTATTGAGAGGAGGAGCCGGCGGCGGCTGGGCGCGAGTCTGTGAATTTTTTGCATTTTTCGGCGCTTTGTTTTCGATAGGTGAGAGGAAGTGAGTTTGGGGCGTTCGATTTCAGAGGCATGGACGGTGCAGATTTGGTCTCGGATGAGCACACGGATCGTGGGTAGCGATCCGTGGCGTGGGTTCTCTGCGCGCTGGTTGGTCTCACAGCGTCACGCGTGTAGACAACCGTGGACGGTGGACTATATCTCTGATTTTTTTCCTTGGTATATTGTGATCGTACATTGGGCATCACCCATTGTCCCACAACTACGCCCGGGCAAGCTTGGAAATTTCGAGTGGACCAGTCACATCGGCGGTCGGCGCTGTCTAAATGGCCTCCTAAAAATAAATCAAAAAAATTAGATGACAAATTTGAAACAAGTCGACGAATTTTGGTTCAAACATTCAGGTTTTTTATAGAGTTTGAATGAAAATGAAAAACTAAATCTAACCACTTTCGGTGGTAGCGATGGAAGCGGCTGTATGTGGCGAGGATTATCCCCTCGTCCTTCATTGTCCTTCGAGTTGAAAGAGCTAGGACCCCTGAGGTCCCCGTCGAGCACACGGTCATCCCGATCGACCATTTTAAGTGCGGGCTCAGCTTTCCCCTCTCTTCCTTCACACGTGATGTGTTAGGGTTATTCGTGATCCAACTGATGATATTTCCACTCACTCCATCTTGATCTTTATCTCATTTTCTCATCTTATGGAGGCATGTGTAGGGATTCGCCCTTCACGCGGGCTAAAATCTTTAATTTTCTATCTTCCGCGCACCCTAGTAAGACCTTCCCAGATTATCTCGACCTGCAACTTCCTTATTAGGCCACATAGGGAGGAGGAATACCTCCCCATAACACAGACCAATGGGTGGTCGAGCCCATCCACCAGCTGGGTGATTGCAGGCGGCTCAGAAGATGTTCCTCCCTTCAAAGATATCCGACAATTGAGACCGCGAACTGGATGGAGGAGACAGAGGAGCTCCCGCTCTTCATCCACTACCGCGACACCATCCGAGAGATGTGGGACAAGGGTTTGACGATAGGTAACATCATGGAAGACTTCTTGTCCTGCCGGCTATGTCCCCTAAAGAACAAGGGGCCAACATGGGTGAACGCCCCTGGGAGTGATCCGCTGCAAGAGTACCGAAGTGAGATCTTCCTGCGCTTTTGTTCCTTTTTACGTCTTCAACCTTTGTCATTGCTCTATATAATACCATAAACCTACAACCTACTCCTTTTTGTGGGAATTTTGGGAAGTTCTTGTGGTGTCCCGGTCGTGTGGTTGATTTCTGTGGTGCTGACATGTGGTTCATCCATTGGTTTGCATTCTGATGGTAAGTTCTTGTGTGCATTCTCGGTGCCCCATAGTCCTTTTTGCGTGGTGTCCCGGTCCTACGTGGTGCTCATGTGGACGTGCATGTGGTGCTAATGTGGGGATTGTTGGTTTGCAGCCCCAAAGTTCCTGCGCGAGTGCATCGCGGTGCCCGAGTTGATTGAAATCTCGTGGAGGGGCCATTGTAGATTTGTCAATTGCCCAGAGGGGCCAAATAGGGGTGAATACAAATCTAACGGTCAAATGGTTGTTTGAACCAGACAAAAAATGGTTGAACTCAAATATCGCCGTTAGTTGGCCCGCCCTGTCAGTATTCCCCGTTATCCTTTGTGGTCGTGGACTAGTTTATCCATGTGTGGACTAGATCTATTTCTTTGCTCTACTCTGCTCTTCTCCCCTACTCCCCTCCCCGTAACCTTTGCTCAGCTCCAGTTGCTCGTCTCAGATCAAATCTCCCACTTGCTCTCCTAGCGTCCCCGCCATGTCCGGTCAATCTCCCACGCCCCTAATCGAATCTCGCAGCCATCATCGTCGCATCGTCCGCCGTATTAGAGCTTCGCGTTCTCGGACTAGTATCTCGCCTCTGGCTAGTCCTTCTCGCACGGCGGAGCGTCTCGTCGGGCGATCCTGGCCAGCGACCAGCCTCGGGCGGTTGCGTGCCGTCGCGCACCCTAGGCATGCTAACCCTGGCACAGCAGTTCGACGATCACACTCTCATAGCCATCGTGTTGGGCATCCGTGTCGCTGGTAGACTTGCTGTCAGCTTTTAGGTCTCATTTTGGGATCATACGAAATGAGGTCAAGATTGAGGTATGCGCGTCGCCATTAGATTTTTTCGTCTAGTTCGAGCATAGCTCAGACACCGAGCATGTTCTGCATTCTTCCTGTTCTTTTGAGTGCTGCAGGGAGAACATGAGCTTCATGTGTTGGCATCGCGCCTGTGGGTGGGACGATCGCTTGGGGCAGCTTCGTTTCTTCTCCCAACTCGGCTTTGACGGCCTCACATTGGATGCTTGGGAGCCGGAGGCCCTCAAGCAGGTCGTCAGTAGCCTTGGCGGTGAGCTAGTGGAGCTCGTGCCACCGAGCGACTGATCGAACATCGAGGTAAAGGCATGGCTGAAAGATCCTGACGTTGTTCCTAAGATGTGCGAGGTGCAGATTCCAAGCAGGACAGGGCGACATCTTTGCTGGAAGCACACGGTCATCATCCACCTGGAGGAGGTTCTGGAATCGGTACATGGCATTCAGGACCCTGAAGAGGCGGCCAGAAAGTGTCCTCGTCGCCTGCAGTGTTGGCCTGGAAGGATCAATGGCACAGGACCACCACCATTTCGCGACATCGCACACAGTTTTGATGCAGGAACTGGGCATGGACAAGCTGGTGGTTCTGATTTCCCTCGAGTGAAGACAGAGCTCTGGTGAATTGATGTAGTATGTGTGGCTAATGAATTTTTAGTATGGAGAGCATAGCAGGAAGTTAGCATGGACTAAAAATATGCAATAGTTTGAATCGATGTAGTATGTGTGGGTAATGAATTTGATGTATGTGTGTCTAATGCATCTGTATTGAACACTGTGCTTTATAATTTATGTGAATAACCAAGGACAACCTCATGAAAAGAGGGTGGACTGGCAATGAGCAATGTCAATTATGTGGATGCCATGAAAATGTAGTTCATCTCCTCTTCAAGTACAAGGTAGCTAGATTATTGTGCCAAGTGATGAGTGATCCGGAAGATAATAAATGATTCTTGTTTCAAACGAAGATTGCCTGATGATCTTTATAACACAGTCTACTGGTTTTGTAACACGGTGAATTGTAGGACCATTTTGCAGCACAAGACAAATGAAAAATGGTTTACAGCACAGACAGTAGACGCAAAATCTGTACATAAATTGTTGTCTGAATTTTATCTGTCTAGGATAAAAAATGGCAGTTAACTGGATTTAACCACGAGTAAAGCTCAAGCTTGGGGATGCCACGCGTGTCACCCCGAGAAATATCCAAGAAGTGCAAGCGTCAAAGCTTGGGGATGCCCAAGGCTTCCCCTTCTCCATCAATAAAAATCTCAGGTTCTTCCAAACACTTCATTTTTATTGTTTCGTGCACAGTTATGTTGTTCTTGGAGCGTCTTTGTTTTTGTTTTTGGTTTTTGTTTGCTTGGTTTTCTTAGTTTGCTTGAATAAATTGGTTGGACCCCCCTCTTTCATACATTAGTTTTCAAATAGTTTGGTTTGGATTGGAAAAGCGTAGGAAAGTTCATGCTTAAGTGGTAAAGAGAGCTTGTTTTTGACTGTGGCCAATGCTTTGTCATGCCGTGCTTGATATTGTTTTGGCTTTATGCTTAGTGATCTTTGTTGTAGCATGACATGTTATAAACAATTGAGATTGCTTAATGTGCCTTGAAAGAATCATGCGTTGTTTTAGCATATTAAAGCATAGTATTGTGGTATTCTCCTTTGATGCTTTATTTGGGTTGACTTGGCGCATGCTCACACCATGTTAAGATTATCCCAAGTCACCATAGCCTTTATGATCCTTTAGTTTTCGACATATAATATCACTTTATGCTTTAATTAATAATGTTTTGTTGCTCTGCGTGATTATGGCCATTATTGCTCTCTTAGTTTGTCGCTTCCAGTCTTTTGCTAGCCTCCATAACCAAGTATGAGTTCCACTCATGCATCCAACTCCAAATAAAACCAAGTTATTCCAAAGAGTCCACCATACCTACCTATTAGCATTTGCTATTCCAAGTATATTCATGTTTTTATCTACCTTCCGAATTAAACTTGTTATGAGAAAACTAGTGATTAAAGCTCTCACGAACTTGATGGCACACTTTACTTTTCTTGCCCTTAATAAACTTGACCCATTGTGTCGTCTATGTTGTATATGCTTGCACTTATATGTTGGGGATTAGCAGAACCATGTTGTCATGGGGAACGCTTTCAACATTGCACTTGTACTTTGTACCTAGTTGATATCATGCTCTTTTGTCTATGGATGTCGTCGGTGTGAAATGAAAGGGGAGCTTGCAAGTCCATGGACTTATGTATGTGTGTTAGAGAAA
This sequence comes from Avena insularis, assembly GCA_023614405.1. NCBI lineage: Eukaryota > Viridiplantae > Streptophyta > Magnoliopsida > Poales > Poaceae > Avena > Avena insularis. Next base: position 209,169,271 of record CM042694.1, read on the forward strand.
CGCCTGGGCCGCTGGTCTAATCCATGCCTAATCATGGTGGAAACCTGTAGCGTAACCATAATGAGCAATCTATGAAGCATTCTTCTTATAAAAAAGACATAGATATTGAGAAAAGGAGAAAAAGAAAAAAATATGAGAAAAGAGGAAAGAGAGAAAAAAGCACCATTTTCCTATGGTAAATAAGAAGATTGCTGAGATGCTCGTTGTCTGCTTGCCTTGTCATTTTGATACGGGGATTCTTCCGTATCATCGGGCAAGGGGTACCCCATTGGCGGTTCTCTATGATACACATGTACTTGCTATGACAAGAACTTACCGGTAACTAAACTTGAGTAGCATGAGGAGTGGCCCTCGTATTCAAGGGACATGAGATTTCCAACTTATACTTTGTCAAGCATATACTCCATAGTTTGTTCACTTTAAACTTAATCACTTCAAGATGCTTATGATAGGGGCAATGAGAGCTGAAAGCTAATAAGTACCATAATTTTTGGAAGCTCTTTATGAAACTTGAATCCCTGCTTCCTTCTATGAAGGCCTTTCTTCGACTTTTATATTGAGTCTCCACCTTCTATATTTATGCACCTATTGAGAGAGCATAGTGGCCATTCTTAGTTTAATGTGCATTGTCCCAAGACTTGATGATTGATGCATAACTTTGATATTGCTTGTTCTTAAACTATTTGTATCTAGTCACCCTTATAAACTTTGAAGGTGTCCGATGCAATTATGATTTTCTACATTATGAGGGACAAGCTGAATGCCACTATGCTATGTTTTCTTTATGTGAAACAAACGAACGTCTTGCAAAGCATTGTTATTCATGAATCTTTTGTTTGTACCTTTTCATGTTACAACATAGTTGCTATGTCTTATCGTTAGAACTTTATCTTTCATGCTATGTTGAAGTACTATGATCCCAGCTATCAATGTTTTACAAATACCCTGATCAAGATTATGATGGTGCATGTCACCTCAAAAATTATTCTTTCTTTTTATCACTTACCTACTCGAGGACGAGCAGGAGTTAAGCTTGGGGATGTTGATACGTTGCAAACATATCTATAATTTTTGATGTTCCATGCTTGGTTTTTATCTACTTTCTTATGTTTTGCCCACACTTTGGAGTACTTTTCATACACTTTCTTGGACTAACCTACTAACAAGATGCCATAGTGCCAGCTGCCTGTTTTCTGCTGTCTTTGGTTTCAGGAAAGTCAGAAAATGAATATTCTCGGAATTGGACGGGACAAAAGCCAAAGTCAATATTTCACCGCGGGGGACACAGAGCCAGAATATGAGACGGAGAGGGGCCAGGGGCCGCCCACACCACCTGGCCGCACGGCTAGGCCTAGCCCGCGCCAGGGGGTAGTGTGGCCGCCTAGGGCACCCCCTCGGCCTCCCCTTTTGCCTATAAGATGACTCCAATACAGAAACCCTAAGTACCTGATCAAAAATTCAATGAAAGAGTCTGTAGCCACCGTCATCTCCATCCCTAGATCGGGAGGGATCTGAAGCTCTTCCCGGCACCCTGCCGGAGGGGAGAATTCACCCTGGAGGCCTTCTTCATCACCATGCAAGCCTCCGGCGTGATGCGTGAGTAGTTCATCCTTGGACTACGGGTCCATGTAGTAGCTAGATGGTTGGTTCTTCTCCTTTGTGCTACCATGTTTAGATCTTGTGAGCTCCGTTCATGATCAAGATCATCTATTTGTAATCATACATGTTGTGTTTGCGGGGATCCGATGGATATTGAGATGCTATTTCAGATTGATTATTGATTCTATCATGTCTTTGTTATTTGTGATCTTGCATGCTCTCCGTTGTTAGTAGATATCTTGGCCGAGTAGATGCTAGCAACTCCAAGAGGGAGTATTTATGCTCGATAGTGGGTTTATGCCTCTAGTAATCTGGGGAAGTGACAGAAATCTCTAAGGTACTAGATGTGTTGTTGCTACTAGGGAGAAAACAGCAATCCTTTGTCCATAGAACAATCATATTGTTTACTTTACACGCAATGCGTAATGCAATTATCTATTGCTTGCAACTTAATACTGGAGGGGGTTCGGATTGATAACCTGAAGGTGGATTATTAGTCATAGATGCAGTTGGATTACGGTATATGTATAATGTTGTAATGCCTAATCAAATCTCATAGGAGTCAAGATGATTAGTATATGTATGTATGCTTTCTCGATGTTTGTCAATTGCCCCACTATAATTTGTTCACCCAACAGGTCATCTATCTTAATGAGAACCACCACTAGTGAACTATGGACCCTGGTCCTTTCTTTTACCATCGATCTACAACTGTTTACTATTTTCTGTTTACTTATGCAAGCTTTTACTTTCTTCCACATAATACGTTTAATCCTTTGTTTTCAGCAAAACCGGTGAGATTGACAACCTCACTGTAAGTTGGGGCAAAGTTCTGTGGTTGTGTTGTGCAGGATTACAAGTTGGAAACAACACCTTGGAGGTGTTTCCTTGCTCCTACTGGTTCGATGACCTTGGTTTCATAACTGAGGGAAAACTTGTTGATGTGCTCATCATACCTTCCTCTTGGGGTTCCCCAACGAGCTCGATATATTTTGGGCCAACAAGCACCTTCCGCCAAACTACAAGAAATCTGCATCGTTCATGCACGACCGCTTTGCTTGCGCCAGTCTCGGTTCAGTAGGACCATCCATGCCACCGCAACGATTTCTTCGAACCCGAAATTTGGCATCTCCTTGTAGGGATCATAGGTTTGTGTGAACTGGAACCTGAATTCCAACGCTGAGCTATTGCCCGCCGTTGGCTCCAGCTGTCGAACAATCCAACAGGCTAAGTGTAGAAGCTTGGTCGATAAGGCCTCCGATGGTGCGTTCGATGGAGCGTCTTTGCCGCAGATGACGTGTTCCTAGCCTCCCCCACTGCGGTAAGGTCGCCCGCACCGAAGCATGGATGTGAGAGTTCCTAGACCTTGGCGCTTCCCTATTCGATGGTGTGTACCCTCGGTGGCATGCTCTCATGAACGATTTGACATGTACCTTGTTCCCCTGCATAGAGCACGCCATAATGCCATTGCGCGCTTTCTCCACAGTGCCCTCTTGGCCCTGCTCGCCGCAACCACGAACGACGCTACCGCCGCAGCCGATGCAGCACATTCGGTGAAATCATCCACCTAAAAAGGCAATGGGAGACCAGCCTTGAAGTAGAGCTTCATGGCCTGCCTTGTAGTGGCTCAATACCCTAGTTTCGGCGGCTGCCACAATGACGGCGGTGGCTGCTTAGGCGGGGCCATGTTACCCTAGGTGGTGCGTTGTGGCGGAGCTACGCAAGGGGAATTGTGGTTTATCAGATAAGGAGAGTGACAAAATGACAGTAGATTTGGACTTCGGGCACGCGTGAAAATAATCATCTCACATTTCCTAAGAGGGTAACAATTCGACACTCGTTGCATTAACCACTCAATCTTTATTTCCCTTCTTAGCATAAGAGTGCGAACGTATTAAAAAGATCGGTCGTGGCTATCCACCTGATTGGGCAATGTACCAGGACAAGTAGGAGACCAAACAAACCGGGTCCCATTTTAAACATATTGACGACTATGCCCTTATGTTTATACGATATTATTTCGGTGCCACTATGTACCATCGAATTGTAGCAACACCATCAGAAATAGGGGATGGTGATGTGGCATGTTTTCTTTTTTTAAAGGGCATCAGAAATAGGGTATGACGACGTGGCATGTTTTCTGACTAGCGGGCCCGCCTCCTCCACCGTCGATGGCGTGCATCCTAGGTTCGAGGACTAGTGCCGCCCACAAAACATTACATTACAATCTCTCAACAAACATAATAATAGAAACAAGTACAGTACATCATCTCAAGAAACATAATCATGTCAACTACAATGTACTCATGCATCACTTGTCTAGTCATGGTTTCACAAAACATTATATTACAATCTCTCAACAAACATAATAACAGAAACAAGTATAGTACATCATCTCAAGAAACATAATCATGCCAGCTACAATGTACTTATGTCTTATTACAATAACGATGGTTTCAGTGAGTGACATGTCCAAAAATCTCAATAGCTTGCACAACATTATATCACAATCTCTCAACAAAGATAATCACAGAAACACGGTCTAAATGCAACAACAGTCTAGTTTACAAATACAGACATGGGGACCCCGCGATCCATATGACAAGCCTAGGGTAGCAGCTCTCATCAGATCTGATCAATGTCGATCACCTCGTTCTGTTCAGCCACTGCAGGGGCCTCTACATCCACTAAAACCTCCTCAACAACATCAGAAATGGTAGCCAGGAAGAACACCTTCCTGGTTCGCTTCTTTTGTTGCATAATATACATAAGATCTTAAGTATACAAAACCTATACGAATTTCTGCTTCTTATGATGTCACCACCGGAGTCGTGCCATCTGCTTAGGGCCAATAATGATTTCCTTACCGATCTTCTCTCTCATTTCGTCAAGATTTATGTTTTTGGAATCAACGGCGATCTCCACAGTACATGACGAAGCTAGCTTATTAACTCCCTCATCAAGTTTTGCCATGTATGAATCCACCTATAAGTGTATACTGAACTTATCTAGATCAACATCTATTGGTCTATAGTCTCTAGGAGCCAAAGCTTTAGCAGCAAGATCTCTAGCATCTGCATACATATCATCAATCATCGCTTCAACTTTCACCTTACGATGAGCTGCACAACACTCGCAAACCATCTGAAGCTCATGGGAGTGCTCAATTTGCATATAGGTATCATTCATGTTGTGGCACACCAATTTTGTCCTCTGTCTAGAACCCTAGGGAATCCTAGCATGAAGCATATCTACCAGCTGCGAAATAGACACAACCTCTTTGCAATTCACAAGCAGGTGCACATCTTGCCCGAACACAACCCTCTCGCAACCAAAATCTAGTTTTGAAGTGTACTGGCGAACATGAACTGTGAACTTGCTTATAGGTGAACTTTAATTTGTTTAAAAATGGGAACTTTTCAGTTCATTTGATTCTATTATGTAGTAAATAATATACTTGTAAGATAAGGCACATATAAGAAAATTCACCTCTCGCTCTTCTCCCGGGTTTTTTTCTTCGATATCTAGGTGCCGCATCCACCCACCGGAGCCGAATAATCTGCCGTCGGCCCTGCTTTTGTCTTCAACCCGCTCCTCGTAGGTACCTTGGGAGTAGAATTATTGCTGACCTCCTTGCTAATAGGGGTTGAAGACCTCGTCGCTGCTTCGCGTTGAGCCCGAGACTCTAGCTCCAACGGACCCGAATCAGTCGGCAACGTAGGTACAACCTTCACCTCGCAAGACATGCTGGGCCGCCGCTGCCGGATTTAGTATCAGGGGAGGGAGAAAAAAGGACCACCGCTGCCACAACCAGATTTAGTGTCGGGAGTTAGGAAAGTATATTAATAGATTTGCCCCTACGACACGTGCAGGTTGGCTAAGAAGAGAGCCTGGCAAAGAAGGGGCACAACAGGAACTAGTTTAATGGAATATCCTAACTTAACGGGTGCGATTTCAAAATATTGGATTTGGCCATCATTCACTCTAAACACCCCTCTCAGCAATTGGCGCCCCAACTTTTCAAACCACGGTGATTAAAATCAACTTGGGTACTAATACGTCGTAAATGTATCTATAATTTTTGATATTCCATGCCTGTTTAGTATCTACTTTCTTATGTTTTGTTCACACTTTGAGGTATTTTTATACATTTTCTGGGACTAACCTATTAACAAGATGCCACAGTGCCAGTTGCCCGTTTTCTGTTGTTTTTGGTTTCAGAAAAGCTAGTAAAGAAATATTCTCGGAATTGGACGGGCCAAAAGCCAAAATCAACATTTTACCTGAAGCAATACAGAGACCGAAGGGGAGACAAAGTGGCGCACCAGGGCAGCCACATGTCACAGTGTGGCCCCCTGTTGCTCCACCTACCTTGCCCCTTCGCCTATAAAAGCCTCCCGGAATGAAAACCCTAAGGACCTGATCAAAAATCCACGAAAGAGTCTGTAGCCACCGCCATCTCCATCCCTAGATCAGGGGGATCTGAAGCTCTTCCCGACACCCTGCCAGAGGGGAGAGATCATCCCGGAGGCCTTCTCCATCACCATGCAAGCCTCCGGTGTGATGCATGAGTACTTCACCCTTGGACTACGGGTCCATGTAGTAGCTAGATGGTTGGTTCTCCTCCTTTGTGTTGTCATGGTTAGGTCTTGTGAGATCCATTCATGATCAAGATCATCTATTTGTAGTCTTACATGTTGTGTTTGCGGGGATTCGATGGATATTGATATGCTATTTCAGATTGATTATTGATTCTATCATGTCTATGTTATTTGTGATCTTGCATGCTCTCCGTTGTTAGTAGCTATCTTGGGCAGGTAGATGCTAGCAACTCCAAGAGGGAGTATTTATGCTGGATAGTGGGTTCATGCCTCTAGTAATCTAGGGAAGTGACAGAAATCTCTAAGGTTGTAGATGTGTTATTGCTACTAGGGAGAAAACAACAATCCTTTGTCCATGGGGCGGTTGTATTGTTTACTTTACACACTTTGCTTAATGCAATTATCTGTTGCTTGCAACTTAATACTGAAAGGGGTTCGAATGATAATCTGAAGGTGGATTATTAGTCATAGATGCAGTTGGATTATGGTCTATGTATAATGTTGTAATGCCCAATCAAATCTCATAGGAGTCAAGATGTCTAGTATATGCATTGTCATGCTTTCTCCAATCTGTCAATTGCCCCGCTATAATTTGTTCACCCAGCATGTTATCTATCTTAAGGAGAAACACCTCTAGTGAACTATGGACCCCGGTCCATGCTTTTATCATTCATATACCATCTACTGTTTACAATTTACTGTTTACTTTCTGCAAGCAATTACTATCTTCCATACTATACGTTTAATCCTTTGTGTTCAGCAAAACCGGTGAGATTGACAACCTCAGTGTAAGTTGGGGCAAAGTTTCGTGGTTGTGTTGTGCAGGATTCCAAGTTGCTAGAAACACCTTGCAGTTGTTTCCTTGCTCCTACTGGTTCGATAACCTTGGTTTCATAACTGAGGGAAAACTTGCTGCTGTGCTCTTCATACCTTCCTCTTGGGGTTCGCAACGAGCTCGAATATATTTTGAGCCATCAAGACTTTTTTCTGGCGCCGTTGCCGGGGAGTTAAGGACAACTTCACAAGGGGAGTCTCTCACAACCAATCTCTTTACATTGTTTTTGTTTTGCTTAGTTTATTTTGCTTTGTTTGTTTGCTTCTTTTATCAAAAATACAAAAAAAAAATAGTTCCTACTATAGTTGTTATTTTTGTTGGTCTATTATTGTCTTGCTTTATCATGCTTTCTATCAATGGTTGGTTTCTTTGAAACTAGATCTTATTGGCAAGGTGGGTTTACGGAAGAACAAAAATATTATTATGAGGAACACCGCTTGTCACAAAAAGGGAAACACTTATGGGAACAAATTAATAAATTGTATACCATTGCTAGAAACGTGTGCTCTACTTATAATGTTACTTATTGCTTTGATAAATCTTGTTGCTGTAGGAGGTATAAACACCTCCCTTTTCAATGTGAGTATAATGATAATGTTACCATATCTTCTTATGTTAAGGGAAATTATGACTTTTATTATGTGGAACAAATTGAAGAATTTATTGCTTGGAAGGGTGCATTCGAACTTGCTTATTTGCTTGAAAATACTGATAATGCACCTTATAAATATGAGGTTTATGATATACTTAAATTTTGCTTTGATAATTACAAGGAAGAAAATGGCTATATTCTTAAATATCTTAATAGGTGCTCTCCACCAACGGAAGAGACTAATGCATAGTAGGAGCCTATGGAAGAAGAAATTGCTAAACTTGGAAGCTCATTGGATGAAAAAGAGGAGGAGAGTGATTATCAAGAGGAGGAAGAATGGAGCAGCTACCCATGTCTACCTCCTAATAAGAGTAACTCTTTAACTAATACCTTATTTGATCGCCCTCCATGCTTACCAAAGGAGGATAAGTGTGATATTTATATTGTTGAGTTTGTTCATGATGCTACTGAAAATCATTATGAGAGAGGAAAAGATGGTTGTTGGAATTCCCATGTTACTAAAACACCTCACTTTATATTGAAAGTTCCAAAGTTGCTCCTGTTTTATGTACCCATTCTTGTTACTATGTGCTTCTTTGATTTATTTTCTTATAATATTCCTATGCATAGGAAGTGGGTTATACTTAAATGTGTATCATATTTGCTCCTTGATGCTCTCTTTTGCTTCAATTCATATTTCTTATGTGAGCATCTTCTCAAATTATTGAGTCTAGCTCAAAGGCGTTAAAGAAAAACACTATTGGGAGATAACCCAAATTATTTATTTTCAGTAAGTTTTTATTTTGTTGAGTCTTGGAAGTTATTTCTTCAGTAATAACCTCTCCTCATACTTTTTGTGTGGTTTTTTTCCAAGAATAACCTCTAATGAGAGAGAAGTAAGACTTGGGAAAGTTGTTGTCCCGAAACAGATTTTTGGTGCTTCACCATAAAAAATCGTGAAAAATCCCTGTACGTCGGATTCAGCTGTAATTTGTTGTGCTTATTCCCTAGGTTATTATATAACTTTCGTTAGTTTATCACTTTTCGATTTGACCAACAAAAGATCTTCGAAAAAAATGGTGTTTACCTGTTGGTCTGTTTTGACAGATTTCTGCCGTTATTTGCATTTGCCTCTAAAAATCTCTTTCTCCTTGAGTTCTCGCCAATCACTTGAGCTTTTAGAAGGAATTTATACAGTAGCTTGTGTTTAAATGGAAGTTTTACTTGTGTTGAAACTGAACCTAAAGACTCATTATCTTGAATACACTAATGTTGCTAATGAAGATTGTGTGAAGTTTTGTATGAAGGAAATTTTAAAGTGTAGGGAAGAACAATGTGATAAGATGAAGTATGGACAAAAGCTCAAGCTTGGGGATGCCACCCGTGTCACCCCAAGAAATATTCAAGAAGTACAAGCGTCAAATCTTGGGGATGCCCAAGGCATCCCCTTCTTCATCAATAAAAATCTCTGGTTTTCTTCCAAACACTTCATTTTTATTGTTTCATGCACAATTGTGTTGTTCTTGGAGCGTCTTCATTTTATTTTTTAGTTTTCTTTTGTTTGGTTTGCTAAAATAAATTGGTTGGACCCCGCATTCATATGTGGTTTCAAATAAGTTGATTGGTGATTGGAAAAGAGTAGGAAGTTTCATGCTTATAAGTGATACAAAAGGAGCTCGTTTAGACTGTGGCCTAGACTTTATCATGTCATGTTTGATATTGCTTTGGCTTTATGCTTAGTGATTATTGCTGTAGCATGACTTGTTCCAAACAATTGAGATTGCTTAATGTGCCTTGAAATAATCATGTGTTGTTTTAGCATACAAAAGCATAATATTGTGGTATTTTCCTTTGATGCTTTATTTGGGTTAATTTGGCACATGCTTACACCATGTTAAGACTATGAACAATTCACCTTAGCCTCTATGATCATTTAGTTTATGACTTGTAATATCACTTTATGCTTTAATTAATAATGTTTTGTCGCTTTGCATGATTATGGCTATTATTGCTCTCTTAGTTGGTCGCTCCCAGTCTTTTGCTAGCCTCCACCTGTACCCAATATGAGTTCTACCGATGCATCTAACTCCCAAGAAAACCAAGTTATTCCAAAGAGTCCACTATAAATTCCTATGCATGGTGTGTTACACCATTCCAAGCATATTCATGCTTTTATCTACCTTCCGAATTAAACTTGTTATGTGAAAATTAGCGATTAAAGCTCTCACAAACTTGAAGGCACACTTTACTTTCTTGCGCTTAATAAACTTGAACCATTGTGTCCGTCTATGTTGCGTATAAGCGCTCCGCTTTATAAGTTGTGAATTAGCAGAATCATGCTGTCATGGGGAACGCTTTCAACATTGCACTTATTATTCAGTTGATATCATGATCTTTTGCTTACGGATCCTGTCGGTGTGAAATAAAAGGGGAGCTTGTAAGCTCATGGAGTTTGTATGTGTGTTAGAGAAACTCCTGGGCGGCTAGTCTAAGCCATGCCTAATCATGGTGGAAACTTGCAGCATAACCATAGTGAGCATTCTCTGAAGCATCCTCAATAAAAACCTATGCAAATAGCAAATAAAAAGATCGACGAGATGCTCATTATCTGTTGCCTTGTCATTTTGATATGGGATAGCTCATGTATCATGGGGCGAGGGGTACCCCGTTGGCGGTTCTCTATGATACACACGTACTTACAATGACAAGAACTTACTCGTGACTAAAGTTGAGTAGCATAAGGTTCGGTACTTGTAAGCACGGGGCATGAGATTTTCAACTTATAACTTGTCAAGCATATCCTCATATTTGTGTCACTTTAATCTTAATCACTTCAATATGCTTACGATAGGGGCAATGAGAGGTGGAAGCTAATAAGTACCATAATTTTTGGAAGCTCTTTATGAAACTTGAATCTCTGTTTCCCTCTATGAAGGGCCTTTCTTTTTACTTTTATGTTGAGTCTCCATCTTCTATCTTTATGCACCTACTGAGAGAGCATAGTGCTCATTCTTAGTTTAATGTGCATCGTCCCAAAACTTGTTGATTAATTCATAACTTTGATATTGCTTGCTCTTAAATTATTTGTATCTAGTCACCCTTATGAACTTTGAAGGTGTCCTATGCATTTATGTTTTGCTATACTACGAGGGACAAGCTGAATACCACTTTTATTATGTTTTATGTATGTGAAACAAACAAAGGTCTTTCAATGCATTGTTATTCATGATCTTTTGTTTGTACCTTTTCATATTACAACATAGTTGCTATGTATTATTATCAAAACTCTATCTTTCATGCTTATGTTTCGAGTACTTTGATCCTAACTATCAATGCTTTACAAATATGATGATTCATGTCACCTAAAAAATTATTCTTTTTTATCACTTACCTACTCGAGGACGAGCAAGAGTTAAGCTTGGGGATGTTGATACGTCGTAAACGTATCTATAATTTTTATGTTCCATGCTTGTTTAGTATCTACTTTCTTATGTTTTGTTCACACTTTGAGTTATTTTTATACATTTTCTATGACTAACCTATTAACAAGATGCCACAGTGCTAGTCCTATTTTCTATTGTTTTTGGTTTCATAAAAGCTAGTAAAGAAATATTCTCGAAATTGGACGGGACAAAAGCCAAAGTCAATATTTTACCCGAAGCAATACAGAGACCGAAGGGGAGGCAGTGGCGCCAGGCGGCCACACACTGGTGGTCACAAGAAGGCGCCACCAGGGGTGTGGCCCCTGGTGCTCCACCGACCTTGCCCCTTCGCCTATAAAAGCCTCCCAGGACGAAAACCCTAAGGACCCGATCAAAAATCCACGAAAGAGACTGTAGCCACTACCATCTCCATCCTTAAATCGGGGGGGATCTGAAGCTCTTCCCGGCACCCTGCCGGAGGGGAGAGATCATCCTGGAGGCCTTCTTCATCACCATGAAAGCCTCCAGTGTGATGCGTGAGTAGTTCACCCTTGGACTACGGGTCCATGTAGTAGCTAGATGGCTGGTTCTCCTCCTTTGTGCTATCATGTTTAGATCTTGTGAGCTCCATTCATGATCAAGATCATCTCTTTGTAATATTACATGTTGTGTTTGCGGGGATCCGATGGATATTGAGATGCTATTTCGGATTGATTATTGATTCTATCATGTCTATGTTATTTGTGATCTTGCATGCTCTCCGTCGTTAGTAGCTATCTTGGCCAAGTAGATGCTAGCAACTCCAAGAGGGAGTATTTATGCTCGATAGTGGGTTCATGCCTTTAGTAATCTAGGGAAGTGACAGAAATCTCTAAGGTTGTAGATGTGCTATTGCTACTAGGGAGAAAACAACAATCCTTTGTCCATGGGGCGATCATATTGTTTACTTTACACACTTTTATTAATGCAATTATCTGTTGCTTGCAACTTAATACTAGAGGGGGTTCGAATGATAACCTGAAGGTGGATTATTAGTCATAGATGCAGTTGGATTACGGTCTATGTATAATGTTGTAATGCCCAATCAAATCTCATAGGAGTCAATATGTCTAGTATATGCATTCTTATGCTTTCCCAAATCTGTCAATTGCCCCACTGTAATTTGTTCACCCAGCATGTTATCTATCTTAAGGAGAAACACCTCTAGTGAACTATGGACCCCGGTCCATGCTTTTATCATTCATATACCATCTACTGTTTACCATTTACTGTTTACTTTCTGTAAGCAATTACTATCTTCCATACTATACGTTTAATCCTTTGTGTTCAGCAAAACCAGTGAGGTTGACAACCTCACTATAAGTTGGGGCAAAGTTCTATGGTTTTGTTGTGCAGGATTCCAAGTTCCTAGCAACACCTTGCAATTGTTTCCTTGCTCCTACTGGTTCGATAACCTTGGTTTCATAACTGAGGGAAAACTTGCTGTTGTGCTCATCATACCTTCCTCTTGGGGTTCCCAACGAGCTCGAATATATTTTGAGCCATCAGGTACCACGATGCACTTGTGACATGGGCATACCTTACAGGTACTCGAGTTTGGTATATATGGCCTGATCTGGCAGAAGCCCATAGTGTTACCAGGTCCCAATCCAGGATTCGGGTGACCTACATAGACTCTGACTGCTTGCAACACAAGGCAAAGCATCAAGATAGAAATTTTAAAGGGGCAAACCCTAACTTGTAACCGACTGGACCTGCTACCTAAGACCTAGCCTATCTATATAAAGGCTAAGAGGGGGCAGCGAGGAGGACAATCACAACCCTAGTTTCCACAACCTTGCCAGATTGCATCTGCGCACCCCATGTAACTTTCGACTCCCTCGATAATTCCAAGAGCAGACAAGCAGGAGTAGGGACCTCTATGAGGCCTGAACCTGGGTAATCCTTGCGTCTCTGTGTGCTTGTTTGCTAGACGATTGATGCCTCCAGCGCTCCCTCCTTCTCCAAAACCCAAGTCCATAACAATGGGATTGATGAGTTTAACCCTCGTCTTGGCACCGTCTGTGGGAACTATGAGTGCTGATGTCGCGGCTTCTTCAGCCCTGTCAACCGCGATCTATAACTCTGCAACAGTAGAGACTAGCCTCCTCTTTGGTGCCTTCGACTTCACCGTCCACACGCTGACCACTCGCCCGGCTTTCGAGTCCGTGAGCGAGGGGATCGGCCTGGCGATCGGGAGCTTATGCTTCCAAGTTGGTCTACTGGGCACACTTCGCCTCCTTGACCAGCCCACGGTTTCCACGATTGCTCTATCATCATGGTTTCCACCGTCGAGCGGCACCTTGAGCAAACTCAACGCCCTGACAACAATCAGGAACGCGATCAACGACAGCAGATGCGGATCCGATCTGGGCGATCTAACCACTGAAGATGGAGCCTACGGCTCTGGATCTAAAAGTGGCAGAAGCAACAGCTTCCCCAATCACTACATGTGCGCCGTCATCAATGCAGGCGACACTGGCACCAGTCACAAAAACGTCGGCACTAGTCCGACCAACGGTGGCATCCTAGTCGCAAACGGTGGTCCCGTCAATGGTGCGCCCATCAACAATGGGACAGGAGGAGACCCGCATCTCATGGAGAACGAGTGCACCGAGGAGCGCATGTTGATCAAGCTCAACGACAACGAGTGGGCTCACTGCCGCGAGACTCTATGGGTAATCCTTTGCCCCCGAACTCATCGCAAGACATGCTGATGGGTTACCATTGGCTGCTTAAGGAAGAATATAAGCACCAACTGCAAGTAATCGCGCAACTCGATGCGTGTAGAAAGGCGGTGGACGAGTCGAGCCTCCGGCGGGCTCAACTCTCTTCCATGGGAGGATCCTCCTCCAAGGGCAACGACTACGTGGCAGCCACAAGGCGCTCTCTACTGGCCCACCTCACCAACAAGGAGCGAGAAGGGGCCGTGTGAGTCCTTGAATTCTCGTCCATGATAGTGGATACATGGGGCAACATGCTCCCAAAGACACCGTAGGCGGCGGTAATGGCAGCCACCATGTACCTCCTCAACAACCAGCCTCTGGCTGGGGATCCGCAAGCTGCCATGCACCAATCTACGATCGCGGGCTTGGGGCTAGTCGAAGTTGCCCTCATCAAGGATCCAACGCCAAAGCCGAAAAAGAGCAAGGCTCTGGCCAAACGCTACTCCTCGCCCTCGACCAGCAATGATAGCCACGACTTGTCTCGACGTCGCCGCTCACGACGACACGACCACGACTACAACGCGCGTGATGACATCACGTAGCACAAGGTCGACAAGATGCGTGCGAGGCATGCCCGTTTGAATGACTCGGAGGATGACGAAATAGAGCTCTGCGGCGCCAGATGCTTCAGCAGAGCCATCAGGCAGAAGCGAATGCCTAAGGGATTCAAACTCCCATCGGAGAACCCGAAATTCGATGGCCTGCAGGACCCGAAAACCTGGCTAGAAGATCACATCTCCTCCGTCAGGCTACATGGCGGAAGCTCGTGCACGGCGATGCAATGACTCCAGCTACAACTGCAAGGCGCCGCTCGTGCGTAGCTTAATAACCTCCCGCGCGGATCCATTCGCAGCTGGGAAGAGCTGGTCTACAGCTTTGTGCGAAACTTCAAGGGTACTTACAAAAGGCCCGCATCAATCGAGGAATTAAGAGGCTGCCACCAAAGGTCTGGCGAGTCGCTGTGCTCATACATCCAGAGATGGTCCATCATCAAGAATTCTGCAGAAGACATTTTAGAGGATCGCGCAATCGACGCGTTCAACAGCGGCGTGCGTTGTAGAGAGCTCAGGGAGGAGTTGGGCCGCTCAAAGCCCAAGACAATCGACCACCTAATGGATATTGCGAATAGGTGGGCCAATGGAGAGGACTCGGCGAAAAACCGTGCCTACTCCGATGATGATGATGACCTCGGATGCAGACGCAATCATGGAGGGAAACGTCGAATGTGCGGTTACGAGGACCATGAAAAGGTCAACATGGTCGCGGCTGGCTATGCCGACAAACGCGACGACAACCGCAATAGCGGATACCGCAGCAGTGGATACCGCGATAGCGGGAAAACCACGCAAGTGTGGCAACACCGCACTCGTGACGACGCACCAGCAACATCCATCCAGGACAAATTGTCCGGACCGTGCAACGTCCACTTCTACATCGACAAGCATGATGGCAAGAAAAAGTCGAGCCACCTCCTAAAGGATTATTGCGAGTTCCTCAAGCTCCACGAAGGCCTGCCCCAGATGAATCGCGATGTGATCAATCAAGGCTATGGAGCCGCCCTAGGTGCCGTGGCACATGGAGCTCCTCCACCGCCACTAGGGACACCACCACCACCTGTGGCTACACCGGTCCAGAACCATGGAGGCGAGCCATACCCCTGACCACTGGGGAACATGGGAATGATCCAGAAGGGTCGCCCCTCAAATCGAGTGCAGAAATCGATCACTCGCCAAGTCAATCTGGCGATGAACTCTCCGCCCTCCACCCTTGAGTACCTCAGTGGAAGCGAGTCCTGCATCACTTTCGACAAGAGCGACCACCTGCAACAAGTTCCTTGCCCAAGCCACTGTCCCTTGGTGCTTGAGGCACAGATTGGAGGCTTCGAGATGAGTCGTGTCTTCATGGACGGTGGAAGCGGCATCAACCTCATGTTCGCGAGTACCTTGCGCGTAATGAGGATCCCTCTGACATGTCTGGAAGTTTCAGACACGGTGTTCCACGACATCGTTCCAGGGAAGGGCGTGTACCCCCTGGGCAAGATCAACCTCGACGTCATCTTCGGCACGCCGCAAAACTTTCGGCAAGAGCACATCGACTTTGAAGTTGTCGACTGGCCCTCACAATACCACTGCATCCTCGGACGTGTCATGTTCGCGAGGTTCATGGCGATGCCACACTATGCTTATCTGCAGATGAAGATGCCAGGCCCAAACAGCACTATCACAATAT
The DNA here is from genome assembly GCA_023614405.1 of Avena insularis. Classification (NCBI taxonomy): domain Eukaryota; kingdom Viridiplantae; phylum Streptophyta; class Magnoliopsida; order Poales; family Poaceae; genus Avena; species Avena insularis. The sequence goes on from CM042694.1 coordinate 209,185,314, forward strand.
AAGGAAGCTTCGTGAGGTTTGACAGCTGTGATAGGGAATTCAACAGAATCTCCCAGTCCTTCGGCATGCAAGAGGAACTCGCGAGGTTAAAGGAGTCGACAGACAACAGTCTGCCTCCCCTAAGCAAGCCAAGCTCACCCGACCAATCCTTCGACACGTCGGTGCACACCAAGAAAGTCCAGGTCCACCCAACGGACCCGACCAAGACATCCCTCATCATCAACAACTTGAGTCCTGCATAGGAACTCACGCTCGTCGAATTCCTCCGTGAGCGCTGGGAAATCTTTGCCTGGTGTCCAGCAGACATGCCAGGAGTTCCTAGGGAATTCGTCGAGCACTCACTCAACGTGAATCCAGACGCAAGGCCAGCAAAGCAAACAATACAGTGACTGTCTAAACCAAGAGCAAAAGCGGTCGGTATGGAAGTCAACAGACTCCTCGACGCAAAATTTATACGTGAGATCAAGGAAAGCAGGCTCGCAAATCCGGTGCTTGTGTATAAAAAGGACACGGATATCCTGCGGATGTGCGTGGACTTCACCTCCTTAAACAAGCACTGCCCGAAGGATCACTTCCCGTTGCCTCGGATTGATCAAATAATTGACTCCACTGCGGGATGCGAGCGCCTCTGCTTCCTCGACGCCTACTCAGGCTACAATCAGATTCGAATGAAGGACGAAGACCAGGAGAAAACAACATTCACAACACCTTTTGGTGTGTTCTGCTACAACACGATGCCCTTCGGGATAAAAAATGCAGGAGACACCTATCAGTGGTGTATGCAGGCCTGCCTTAAGAACCAACTTGGTCGCAATATCCAAGTCTATGTTGATGACATCATTGTCAAAACCAAAGAGGAAGCTACGTTACTAGATGATCTCCGCGAGACCTTCGATAACCTCGATCACTACCGGAACAAGCTCAATCCGGACAAATGCGCCTTTGGCGTACCATCTGGGCAACTGCTTGGGTATCTCATCTCTACGAGAGGGATCGAGGCAAACCCGAAGAAAATAAAGGCCATACTAGCCATGGAGAAGCAGAAGAATGTAAAAGGCGTCCAGTAGTTGGCTGGGCGAATCACGGCGCTCAGTCGATTCATCGGTCGAATGGGCAAAAAGGCACTGCGCTTCTACCAACTTCTTCGTAAAGCTAACAAGTTCGAGTGGACAGACGAAGCACAAGAAGCATTCGAAGACCTCAAGCGTCTACTATCCACCTCGCCGATATTGGTGACGCCTCGTGAAAAGGAGCCGCTATTACTATAAATCTCCACCACCAACTAGGTGGTCAGCACCGTTCTCGTGGTGGAGCGAGCCGAAGAAAATAAAGTCCACGGGGTACAACGCCCGGTCTACTACCTCAGCGAGGTGCTCACGCCAACAAAACAGCGGTACCCGCACTACCAGAAGCTGGCCTACGGCATCTTCATGACCGCCAGGCGACTGTGCCACTACTTCCAGGAGCACCCAATTGTAGTGGTGAACGATGCCCCGCTTGGGCACATACTCAATAATCCCGACGCCACTGGACGAGTCGCGCTCTGGGGCATAGAACTGTCTCCATGAGACATCACATACGAGAAGCGCGACGCGATCAAATTGCAAGTTCTCCTAGACTTCCTCGTGCACTGGATGGAGAACTAGCTCCCCTACAAGCTAGATATGTCCTACCTATGGACAATGCACTTCGACGGGTCCAAGCGCAAGGAAGGAGCTGGCGCAGGCATCATCCTGACATTGCCTCAAGGCGACAAGATGAGGTACGTTTTGCGAATGCAGTTCATGACCTCCAACAATGAAGCTAAATATGAGGCCTTGCTCCACGGGATGCGTATCACAAGAGCCAGTGGCGCCAAGCGACTCGTCATCTACAGTGACTCCAAACTGGTGGTCAACCAAACAATGAACGAGTGTGACGCTCTTAGTGACAACATGATTGCCTACCGCGACCTCTATGACGCACTCGAAGGGGACTTCGACGGCTGCGAGCTGCACCTCGTCGGCCGCGAGAGCAATGAGGAGGCGGACATACTCGCCAACATTGGTTCCACCTCTGCCCAAGTGCCACCTGGCGTATTTCTAGAGCGCATCTGCGAGCGCTCCATCAAGCCAAAGGCTACAGAGCCTAAAGCTAGCACGACAAAGGACTCGAGGGCTATGCCACCAAGCGAGCCCATGGCACTCTACAACATGGAGCCAGACACAGGACTCGAAGGCCCCATGGAGGTCATGATGATCGAGCCATCCTGGACACAGCCATACATTACATACCTGCTCAGCAAAATGCTGCCAAATGACCCGACTGATGCGCATCACACAGCACGATGATCCAAGGCATTTGGCCTCATCAACGGTGAACTGTACAAGCGCAGCATCACAAGAGTCCTTCAGCGATGTGTCTCCAACGGGGATGGAAGAGCCATCCTCCTCGACATACACGAAGGCACTTGCGGGCACCACACCGGCAGTCGCGCCCTCGTTGCTAAAGCTCTACGAGCTGGATTCTACTGGACAACGGCCATGCACGACACCAAGGATATCGTCGAGCGTTGCAACGTCTGCTAGAGATTCGCGGACAAACTGCACGCGCTTGGCGTGGAGCGCAGGCCAATACCTGTGGCCTGGCCCTTTGCACAATGGGGACTTGACATGGTCGACAAGCTCCAGAAGTCCTCACCTAGAGGATACATCTACCTCCTCGTCCCAGTCGACAAGTTCACCAAGTGGATTGAGGCCATGCTGGTGACAAACCAATCAGGATCTAGTGCCGTCAAATTCTTTGAGTCCATCGTCTTCCGATTCGGGGTGCCACACAACATCATCATGGACAACGGAACAAACTTCACCTTGAAGGAATTCCAGGATTTCTGCGAAAAATTAGGGATCAACATTAGCTACGCCTCTGTGGCACACCTCAGACCAACAGTCAAGTCGAAAAGGCCAACGGCCTCGTCTGCAGCAGAATCAAGAAAAGGCTCATTCAGCCACTCGAAAGAGCTGTAGGGTGCTGGCCCGACGAAATGCAATCCGTACTATGGAGCCTACGCACAACTCCAAATAGCGCCACAGGCTACACTCCGTTCTTCATGGTACACGGTGCTACCCGCAGAAGTGCGCGACAAAGCCCCGCGAGTGGTAGCATACAACGAGACAGAATCAACTCTCGCACTCAAAGACTCCGTCGACCTCCTCGATGAGGCACGCTAGATTGCAGCGGAGAGATCCACGATCTACCAACAGAACCTCCGCAACTACCATAGCAGACGGCTACGCCCCAAATCCTTCGTCGAAGGAGACCTGGTCCCGCGACTGAAGCAGCAAGGGTACCTCAAACTTGAATCCCCTTGGGAAGGACCTTACGTGATTACTGAAGTATGGTGGCACCTATCGCCTTAAAGACTTAGAGAGCGGATTCGCATACTCCAATCCTTGTAACATCGCGCAGCTGCGCTGTTTCTACCCTTAGATGTCTTATTTTACAAATAAGGCTATTCAGCCAGGCTACTTAGCCACACATTGTACCTCGTGATATTCTGTGAATAAATAAATCTAAGTGCCCCAAAACTTGTGTTTTCCTGTTTTACTTACAATTATATCACTCGAGGGATGCGCCACCCTTTACACTTTCGTTCTACGAACAAGCGCAATATCCTGAGTAGCTGACACACTACCAATCGAACCCTTGATAAAACCAACCCAGCTGCAACGCACCTGACAGGTTGGCAAGGTGCTGAGATAAATTTACGTCAGGCTAACAAAAAGAAACTGCAGAGTACAATACACTCGAAAAACATATACAAGCTAGCAAGCTCTCTACATTAATGGGTATCAAACACACCCGGCATAATTGTATGAATTTTACAACACTTATACATCTATGTGCAGGCCTATCTTACACTACTGCCGCACAAGGAGCACATTTGTTTGCTCTTCGAGGAAGTCGACAATATCCTCAGCTGGCCGGTCAACCGCCTGATAGTGCGGCACCATATTCCAAGTCACCCCTTCTGGCGGCGATGGTGGTCCAGCGGCAATAGCCGCGACGTCCACATCTGGCCGATGCAGCCTTGGCACCCGCAACCAGCTATTGGCGTATGCACTCACGGACCGCGCTGATATCCTGGAACTTCGCCAGAAGAGCCAACAGGCTTGAAGGCACCATGTCCAGCGGAAACATTGTCTAAAAAATATACCTCAGGCACGACTGCGCCTTCTTCAAACACTGAAGCACCCACAAAGCATGATCCTGCAATGTCGCCAATGCGACTGCACGATCGTGGTCCACCAAGAAGTACCCACTAGCATGCAGCTGCTCCTGAGTTAAGTCATTCATTTGAATGGCAACCCGGTCCCTCTCATCCTATGGGTGACTAGCGCTAACAACTACAAAAAGCAAGACCAAAGCATAAGACAAGGCATCGCCGCGAATGTCTAAAGAAAAGGATAAGAAGATAGAGATCTAACATTTAAATTGCTTGTTCAACTGCGCAACTTCATCTAGGAGATACTTCTCGCGAGCAGTGGCCTTCTCAGCCTTAGACTTCCACACGTCTGTGTTATCGCGGATAATGGGCAGTTCTCGCTCCAACTGCTTTATACGATCGTGCAGTCGCGCAAGCAGTGATAGCTCCTCCACCTTTGAATGCGGTCGCGCCGCAGTTTCATCAGTGGTATGAGAGTTAGGAGGACCACTCGAAGGACCCTATTACAGCCAAACAAGAGGCAGAAATAAGACCAACTATACATCGATAAAAAGACGAAGTGCATTGAATTTCGGCAAAGTATCAACAAGGGGTACGCCCACAAAATATGGTTCAGCAAAAGGAAAGCTACACTATTATATATGGCAGCTAAGGCATGCTCTACTTTTTCGACTTCGAGGGCTTCTTCGAATCCGTGGCAGTCTCTGACGCCACAGACTTCCCAGTGGTAGCCTCAGATGCCGCAGCCTTCACCGCCTTCACTCACCGCAGTTCCGGCAAATATTTGGCGACTGTATCAATGAGCTGGTGCCCATACTTACTACAACTACCGGCGAAGGGAGCGAACACTACCTGCTGGCCATCCGCGTCGACATGCATCGCCTCGGAGATCACACTGGGGTCCAGCTCCACACCATGGGCTTGCGCCATCGCGAGTGCCATGGTGGCGCTGACAAACCGCTGTGAATTCTTGAAGTCCATTGGGATGCCTTCAGCGAAGGATTCCACCAAGCCATCAAGGTTAATCGATTAAGCTGGCCTTGGGAACCATATCCTCTCAGAGACGGCTCAGCACGCCCTTGGCCTTCCCAAGCGTGTCTTGGAGGGAGGCACTGCGGTCTTCGACTACAGCCATGGCGCCAGCCAAGGCATCTGCGCGGGTCAAGGCCTGGGCGTCAAAGCTCACGCCGACAGCATTCGAAAAACACATGTATCAGCACAGTGACATGAATACAAAAAATAGGGGAAAATGCAAGGGAAATAGCATAATACCTGAGATTGAAGAGATGCCCTTTGCAGAGATACGAATGACATCACCATTACCAGTTTAGCGGAACATCAGGTGCACCCTGGCCTACAAAGGCTACACCCGGCGACGCATCCAAGTGCGAATGAGCTCTGTGCTGCCTACTTCTTTGCCTATGCGCTTTTCAAGGTCGCAGACACGCTGATAGAGGGCCTTCGTCTCTTTGACTTCGGCGGGCATCACAACGTTCTTCTAGGACCTTCTTCACTTGCAGGGCGCCACTGGATTGAAGGGTGCGAGTCCATAGTGCTCTCCATCAGCTTTTTGGTCGCGGATATAGAACCACTTCTCCCTCCATCCTTGGACAGATGCAGTGAGCTTGATGGCAAAGTAGGTGACGTTGGAATCGACGTGGATACCGCAACCTCCTATGTCGTAGACTAGTGAACCTGACGTCGATTGACGTTTGAGATTGAAGAGCTTCTTGAAGAGGCCAAAGTTTGGCTTGATTCCGAGCCAGCACTCGCAAAGAGTGATGAAGCAGGCAATGTGGAGGATAGAATTGGGGGTCAGCTGATGAAGTTGGAACCCATAAAAGCAAAGGAGACCCCTAACAAATAGATGCAGGGGAGAGAAAGACCGCGAATGATGAACGCAAGGAACATCACTCGAAAACCCGCAGGAGGACTGGGGATTACCTCGTCGTTGGGAACGTGCGAGTCGTCCTCCACGGCAGAGAGCACCCCGTCCTGGCGTTGGGTGAACAACTCCGATGGCTTGATGACGGATGGGTGCCATGACCCATTGGTGACACGGGTCCCTGCACCCTTCTTCTTCCCAGCTCCGGCGGCACTGGTGCCCGCGGTGACGGTGCCCTTCTTCTTGGCTACGACGACAACAACCGCAGATCCAGCAGTGGAACCTCCCTTCTTCTTGCCCATCTTGCGCTGGCAATGTGAGCGCAAGAAGTAGCTGGGGAAGGTATGGAGTTGGTCTAGTGCCACGAAGGATATGCGAGCAGTGGAACAGCAAGAGCAGCAATGGCAGAGGTGCGCGAGCAAGAAGAAGATGTGGGGAAATTACCGCACGACGAGCCTCTACTTAACCTCCTCGCAGATGCCATCTAACGGCTAGGAGAAAACCTACCAGACACGTGGCACACATCGATGTTGACGCGTGGCCAGGGTAAACCACGAACCATCGCGCCACTCTGCCCATTACGCACGAGAATCGAGGAGACACAGTTAAAACAGAAGATTACGCACGCCTGGTAAATTCCAAGTCAGAAAGTGGGACCCACCACTCGTAACGTCCCGTCAAAGCCACTCACGCGGGCAACTAAGGTCATCTCAGCGTCAGCACTGACGTCATCAACTCCAGCAGGAGCACATTTTGACTACTTTAGTCCTTACTCGAGTCTTCGACTCAACCAAGCACTCGGGGGCTACTCCTAAAAGGAGCGTTTGCCGCGCACCCGAAGAAATTTGTGAAGATATCCAAGCATCAAGAAAACCCTTCACTCGAATATACGATTCAATTGTGGACTTCAGGTTACTCCCATAGGGAGCGCTGAAAGCATATTCGACTGAAACAAGCAAAAAGACAACAGCTGTCGCGAAATACTTATAGTCCCTACTCGAGTCTACGACTCGAATAGGCATTCGGGGGCTACTTCCATAGGGAACACTGGTCGCGCACCCTATGATTTTTTCTTATACATTACACTGTGTTGATAACATCCACACTCGAATACTATGGTGACTCCGCCTCATGTTTTCCCTACAAAGAGACTGCGTCTCCTGGGTCACCCGAATCATCTCCACGATGACAAAATTCAGATGCCCCGCTTACAGCATGAAGATAAGACCTGAATAAGGCCTGGCAACGCATCTGTTGTGCTCTACCAGAAATAATCTATACCTGCAGGTATGATGAATAAGCCTTGACGGATGCGTCAAGTGCTCACACTTACACACTAGGATTCGACTCATATAAGACCCCCGTGGCCTAAGTCGAATTACACCAACACTTTTCCGAATTCAAGTCCAGGGACTCGAGTTTGAGTAGATTGTGTTGTTTTGCCCTAAGGCAGTTAACTGATCCTGATACATCGGATAAATCAGGCATGTATATCAACAACCCCTATTATACAATATAGAGCACTCGAAAATATGCTTGGATACGCACTCGAAAGACTTCATAAAGTCTCTACTCGACTCTGCGATTCCACTGGACACTCGGGGGCTACTGACATGGGCATACCTTACAGGTACTCGAGTTTAGTATATACGTCCTGATCTGGCAGAAGCCCATGGCGTTACCAGGACCCAATCCAGGATTCGGGTGACCTACGGAGACTCCGACTGCTTGCGGCACAAGGCAAAGCTTAAAGATAGAAAGTTTAAAAGGGCAAACCCTATCTTGTAACCGACTCGACCTGCTACCTGAGACCTAGCCTATCTATATAAAGGCTAGGAGGTGGCGGCGAGGAGGACAATCACAACACTAGTTTCCACAACCTCGCAAGATTGCATCTACGCACCCCCTTTAACTTTTGACTCCCTCGATAATTCTAAGAGCAGACAAGCAGGAGTAGGGACCTCTACGAGGCCTGAAGCTGGGTAAACCTTGTGTCCATGTGTGCTTGTTTTCTAGCCGATTGATGCCTCTAGTGCTCCCTCCTTCTCCAAACCCAAGTCCAATAACAATGGCATTGATGAGTTTAACCCTTGTCAACTGGCGTCTCAACTTTCAGGCCGCAAAATTATATTCTCGGTGGTGTGGGCTTGGGTCCCATGTGTCATCTTATTTTACGCTTCATTTGCTTTTTTCTTGGTGTGCTTTCGTGTGTCCATAGCTAGGAGAGCATATTTGCCGTCACTTTCATCTTGCAGACTGACGTGCTTGGTTTTGTTTTCCGTCGATGATTGACTCACTTGGCTCCATGTATGATTGTCTAGGGCTTCTATCTGTATATGATTGCATGTTCTGTATTTATGTGTGATTGCTTCGTCGGCCTCCATATCGTGTCAATGCGGTGGGAGGTTCCTTGTCGTATAACATATGGCTGATGTCCATTGTGGGTCGGTTGTGCATGCGCTTGTGGTTATCGGTTGGGACAGTGTGGTTGTGTTGCTGGATGATTAACACGTTATTGCCATGTGAGGCTTGTTCTTGTAGATTGGCAGTGCCGCTCTTCGCGTGCCTGATTTCAGCGGTTGATTTTGTCCTTTCCTGAGTAAAAAGATCTGTTCCATCCCCTCCCAATGAATAAAGAGAGGAGAGACCAAAACAGTAACCAACACACCGCCGCCCTTCCACTACCCGACTTCTCCCTAACCAGCATGTCATCGCTGCTCCCCCTCTCCCCTGCGTCGCTTCCTTGCCATCGCCACAACTCTGCCATTCAGGGTGGCGAGCGGATTCCCAAGGCGGTTGGCGGTGCACTGGAGGAGCTCGGGTTCCCAAGGCAGCTAGATCTGGACCGCTCGCTACCTCGTGATTGTTTCCCTGGTTCTCCCCTTGAGTGAGGGGACTCAGAGCGGTAGCCGATGGCACGACTTTTCTCTAGCGCGTGTCATCAATCTCGGGTCATGTTGTTGGTCGGTGGTGGAGAAAGTTGGTAGTTGCAGGGGAGACTGGTTGTGCAACGGTGGAGCTGTCTTGGCGTGACCCATATGGCTATGCTCGATTTGCTCGCTCTGGCGGTGATTCGGTGGCCAGTGGCGGCCTCCTTTGCCTTCGAGGACATGACAAAATGTTCTTGTGGATGGGAGGCGTAGTGGTGGTGGCTGCCCAGGGAGTGTGCGATGGTATGGCTAGGCTGATTTGGACATGGTTGGGCTAGGAGTGCCTCGCGGAATTTGGTCCTTGCTATAGTGCTATGGGGTGTCGCTCGCGTGTGGACCATCAAGGCTCGCACCCATCGACGATTTCCCCTTGCCATCATTCCCACCACTATGGTGTCGTGGCCCATGTCGAATGGTGCCTCGATCGCAATTTCCTGTTGCGACACCATATCGGTCGTGCATTACCTCTGTATCTGCCTATGAATGGAGTTGCCCACCACTAGCACCATTGCATGTGCAAGGCACGTGGCATATGGATGGCGCCCCGTTGTGCAGCTTGCACTGTTAGTCGCCATGTCGGACACCAGCGACAAGGATTTTAGGGTTGGTCGAGGGCATGTTTGGTTGCTTGGTATTGTTTTTTCCCAATAGTGCAAGTTGCATGCGCGGGGACTGCACACGGAAATCAGGCTCTGGGCCAAAATCTCCCCTTATTTGGTAGCCTGCATTGACACTATTAAGGAAAATCGGCAGAAAAGCGACTCAATATTTGGTAGTCTGCTTTTAGTCTTCAGAGGCAAAATTCCCATGTTTGGTTCCGCTATGCATGGGTGATTTCTCAACACTAATCACCCTAACCTCGGTACTAATCTGACTGGATGTTCTGCTTAGCTACTGCACATTGCCACCGGAGCTGATGATGCCCAACAAGAAGATCAACACGACCAAGGTGAGCACGGCGGTGACGAGCTCCTTGTCGGCTCCACCGGCGGCGGCTACTCAGGGAGTGGGGAGTGGGCAGGTGATAGCTCCAAATTTCAACACTTTTTATCATTGATTTTCCTTTGCTTTATTGCTAGGTTTTAGTGGATGTTCACCCTTATACTAATGCTAACATCGCAATTAGCGAAACCTTGGTTTCTTGTGATCATTTTCAATTTTTCTTGGAAGATCTGTTAGCATTTATGGGCTAATTATACCTAAAGAAACAAATCCCCAACTGAATCCCCTTTCATTAGAGGCGTCTAGGGTCCATAATGACCATTGGTATGGTCTGGATGCACCCATACCATCCACTCATGCGACCCTCCTTCAGCTCTGCTATATCAATACATGCAACTTTCATGAAGGAGGAAGGATGAAAAACATAACACAACCGCCGCAAACACATCGAAAAGAGGGGAGATAAGATCTGAAGAAGGAGAAGGACACCGTCTCATTCTTCGATGATCCCTAGCCTCTAAATCATTCACTCCACCATCGTCCCATTTGTACTAAGAGAGAGATATTGGCACTTGTAAGATTAGGGTTTGATACTTTGATCTACCTTGGTCAGGCCCGGACATGAGCAGGTGTGACCGGTGCACTTACACAGGGCCCCGCGTATTAGGGGACCCAAACCAAGTCGTTAATCCCATTTTAATCAGATAAAATCGATGCTTCTCCAAATCAGCCCATAAGTTGACTTTGCTCATTAGGCCTTTCACTTAAGGCAAGGCCTGTAGGCATCAACCAAGGGCTAAGCACAGCGATGCCATCTCTAGGTCGCATCCCGGCATCGCCTCGTCTCCCTTCGTCTTCTCTCTCCTCAATGTCCCCTTGATGACCCACAAGTATAGGGGATCGCAATAGTCTTCGAGGGAAGTAAAACCCAATTTATTGATTCGACACAAGGGGAGCCAAAGAATATTTATAAGCCTTACCAACTAAGTTGTCAATTCAGCTGCACCTAGAAACAGTCTTGCTCACAACAGTTTATCAATAGCAACTGTTTTATAGTAGTAATAGCAAAGTAAAAGCAGTAGTAAAAATAAAGACAAGAGTCAATTGCGATGCTTGATGGGATTAAAGCGCGGTAGGCATAGGGATGGATGGACGGGCGTTGCATGGACAAGACAATTCATATAGCAATCAAGATATAGGGCATTTACATATAAATAAGGTAAAGCATCCAAGTACTAAATAATCATAGGCATGTGTTCCATATATAGTCATACGTGCTCGTAATGAGAACTTGCACAACATCTTTTGTCCTGCCAGCCCATTTGCAGCGGGGCCTCAAGGGAACTACTAGCAGTTAAGGTGCTCCTTTTAATAGAGCACCGGAGCAAAGCATTAACACTCCGTGAACACATGTGATCCTCATATCACAACCATTCCCTCTGGTTATCCTGATTATTGTCACTTTGGGGCCTTTGGTTCCGGACAATAATATGTGTATACAACTTGCAGGTAAGATCATAAACAATAATATCCTCATGAATCAATAACATGTTTAGATCTGAAATCATGGCACTCAGACCCTAGTGACAAGCATTAAGCATAACAAGTTGCAACAAAGTCAAAAAAGCACTAATAGTAGATACTAGGCACCATGCCCTAACAATTTGGTGCAATTACATGAACGATCTCATCCAATCCCTACCATCCCCATAGTCTACAGCGGGGGATTACTCACTCATGGATGGGGGAATCATGGATGGTTGATGGAGAAGCGATGGTGATGATGATGGCGATGATCTCCTCCAATTCCCCGTCCCGGCAGGGTGCCAAAATAGAGTTTCTGGTTCCGAATCACGGTATCTGGTGGTGGCGGCACAACGAAACTCTAACTGGAAAAACGTCAAACCCCTGGGTTTTTAGGTCAAGGGGCATCTTATAGGCGAAGAGGGAGGCCGAGGGGGTGCCCGAGGCGGCCACACCCCTCCCAGGCGTGGCCTGGGCTGGCCTGCACGGCCAGGTGGTGTGGGCCCTCGTGGCCCTCCTCCATCTCGTCTTCTGGCTTCATGAGTCTTCTGGTGAAATAGGATTTTTGGCATATTTTCCGGGATTTTTCCTGATAGTTGATTTTCTGCATAAAAACTAGACACCAAGGTAATTCTGCTGAAAACAGCGTCAGCCCGTGTTAGTTGTAGCCAAATCACACAAGTTTAGAGGAGAAACAATAGCAAAATTATTCGAGAAAGTAGATATGTTTTGGATGTATCAACTCCCCCCAAGCTTAGCTTATTGCTTGTCCTCAAGCAATTCAGTTGAAAACTGAGTCTGATAAAAGAGCTTTCACAAACACATTTGCTTCATAAGATGTATATATTCTCAGCATATGATCAAATACTTAGGCAATTCATAATAAAGAGTATGCAAATAAGTTTACTTAATAGTCATTGCAAGATATGAAGAGATTCCAACTCAAAATTCATAAGTAGCATGAAACATAAACATAAGCAACATTGCAATGCTCATAAAAAGGTATGATAGAGTGGTATCTCGCTTGCCTTTGATTGTAGAGTAAACATAAATGCCAAGGCACCTATGAAGTTCAAGTGAAGACTAGAAGTAAAGATATCAAAGATACAAGCATCAAAGTCACGACACAATTAACCAAGTTTTGAGACAAGCATATTACACTAAGAATGACAACCATGCTCTCAAGAAAGTGCTCATAGAATAAATGGTGACTCGACAAGGAAGTGAAAAGGTTTTGAAAAGTTTTAAAGGCTTCCAAATGCTGAAAGTATGGTACTTATTAGCTTTCAGCTCTCATTGCCCTATCATAAGCATCTTAAAATGGTTAAGGTGAAAGTGAAGTCCAGTATGAGTTATATGCTTGACAGACCATAAACTAGAAATCTCGTGTCCCTTGAGTACGAGGGCCGCTCCTCATGCTACTCAACTTTAGTTACCGGTAAGTTCTTTTCATAGTAAATACATGTGTATCATAGAGAACCGCCAACGAGGTACCCCTCACACATGATACAGGAGCTATCCCATAATCAAAATGACAAGGCAAGGATACAATGAGCATCTCAGCAATCTTCTTATTTACCATGGGAAAATGGTGCTTTTTTCTCTCTTTCCTCTTTTCTCATCTTTTTTTCTTTTTCTCAATCTCTGTCTCTTTTTTTATAAGAAGAATGCTTCATAGATTGCTCACTATGGTGATGCTGCAAGTTTCCACCATGATTCGGCATGGCTTAGGCTAGTGGCCTAGGCATTTCTCTAACACACATACATAACTCCATGGAATTACAAGCTCCCCTTTTATTTCACAATAACGACATCCGTAAACAAAGGAACATGATATCAAATGGGTATATATTTACAGGTGTTGAAAGCATTCCCCATGACAACACGGTTCTGCTAATCCCTAGCCTATAATTTGCAAGCATATAACTTTCATGGACAATCACAATAGCTCAGGTTTATTAAGTGCAAGAAATAAAATGTGCCATCAAGTTCGTGAGAGCTTTACTAACTAACTTTCTCATAACAAGCAAACATTTTATTCGAAAGAAAACAAGACATACTGAATATGCATGGAATAGCAAATGATGCTAATAGGTGGGTATGGTGGACACTTTTGGCAATATTGGTTTTGGGGAGTTGGAAACACGAGTAGAGCTCATACTCAGTGCAAGTGAAGGCCAACAATAGAAAGGGAGCGACAAACGAGAGAGCAATAATTGTCATAATCATGCTTGCAACAAAACATGACTAATTATGGCATGAAAGTGATTCAAGAACCCTGTGGCAAAATAATTCATCGAGGCTTAACTGATTATTGTTTCAGTCATATGCATGCATGAGCATGTGCCAAGTTGATTCAAATGAAACATTCAGAGGAGGATACCACAATGTCATACCAAGTTATGAATAGAACAATGCAGGCAAACATTCATATGACATGCTACAAACCATTAGCAAGCTGGAGCTAATCATAAGAAAACAAGAACTACTAAGCATCCATAAATAACATACACCTTACATGAACAGACTAAGCATGCCCACAATGATGAGTATATGTACAAAAATGAAAACAAATAGAGTTCATTACCAGCCTCTTACCACACCTCAAGTTGTCATTAATCTTCATTATTGCTCTTCACTTGTGTGGCTTGAATAATAACATGAAACCAAACTCCACTGAGGACTGCTGAACCCTGCAACGAACTTCACAAAACCAAAGAAGAAGAACAAATATTTTTGGTGTTTTCGATTTTTAAAGCAAGAACCAAAAGGAAGAACAAGCAAAGCAAAATATTTTTGGGTTTTTCGAATAATCAAAACAAAGCTAAGAGAAAGAAGCAAACAAAGGCAAAAAGATAAAGAAGCAAGCAAAGAGAAATAACGAAAATATTTTTTGGTCCTTTTGTGTTTGGAAAGCAGAAATAAAGCAAGAACAAAAACTACGGAGAAAACAAAACATGGATATACAAAGTACTGGCTGAACATGATTTGTAGATTGGTGTGATGTCGGTATACCTCCCCCCAAGCTTAGGCTTTTGGCCTAAGTGGGTATCAATCCCAAGATGGCCAGGAAGGAGCGCCTCCATAATATGGCGAAGAAGTGCCTTCATCCTGATATGAACTCGAGGATGCCCGAGCGTAGTGCGCAGAGTATGTAGTCGTAAGAGGGCACGTCCCCCTAGTGCTGCCCGTGGAAACCAAGCAAGCGGAGCTGCTCGTCCACCTCCTCCTTGGAACGCGACCATGGCATCCTACAAATACTGAACAAAGTGGACTGTGGCAAAGTAATTTCCCTCTCGTCTCCGTTGGTAAACAACATCCTATAAACTAAATTCTCGGTACTAGAGTCAGTAGTAACAAAGTGATGTGTTTTCATAGCAGCAAGATCGAGCCTATGTGGTGTCAACACCGTGTCATTAGGATTAATAGAAAGTTCTAAAGCAGCAACCATTCGTGAGGCAATAATACCCCCATAAATGGGTCCTTTAGCAGCTAAACGGCGGGCAATGAGAGAACCCAGATTATACTTGGTATCATTATTAAGTGCAGCAACAAGGAAGGCTAAATAATAATTGGATATTACTAGTGTTCTCCCTACCAAGAATGCTAGTGGCAAGATAATAAGCAAAATATCTAAGAGCTGGGAGTTGAATGTTTCTTATCTTCTCGCGCTGAGCTGTGTGATCATCGTCATTTGTCACACTTCCGTAGAGCTCCAACAAATCAGCGGGTCGCCCTTGGATCTTCTTTACTGTCCTAGTCATGCCTATGCCTATAATGCTGCAAAATCTTTCCAATAGCATGGTAATAGGCATATTATAAATTTTGAACAAAACAGTTGACTAATAAGGGGTGTTAGTGAAAACGAAACTTTCAACGAAAGTTTTGGTGAGCACGGCATATTGCTCACTCTCATCTTCCATGTAAGTGGTCAGACCAACCCTCTAAACAAGGAGTAAGAAATCATCGAGGATCCCTGCAGCTTGAAAAAAGGTAAAACAAGGGAAGGTAGATGGGTGAGCATCTCCCTCATCTCCTTCATTGCCAAAGCATGGTGCAATAAGATCTTCATTAATGATGGCCTAAATTGAGAAGCTGATCTCGAAGGCCTTGCCCTCCTGGGTGTGTCCCTCTCAAATACTTCTCCAAAAGTGTGGTTGTTCATCTCCTCTATTCTAAAATTTAAGCATCCAGCATACAAGTGATCGCAAAGTGATTACAAAATGGAAGGAACTAGTTATAGGGACTTGTAAGAGGCCTAAACATGCACCGAAACAATTTCTCTAAGCATTGAACAATCTTACAAGCTCACATAACATGTCACCTACAGTAGCAAAATACTCAAGATATAATCCACTAAACACAAATCTACTTGGACAAGCGAAGGAGTCACATACCGGAGACCAAAAAATCACGAGCAAGAACAACAAGAATGTGAGTTTGAGTAATGAACTGGTGTTTTCTCGGAGAGAGAAAGGAGTAGCAGGAGGGCCAGGGGTGGCCCACACCATGGCTAGGCGCGCCCCTGGGATGGTCGCGCCACCAGGTGGTGTGCCTGCCTGGTGGGCCCCCTGGTCACTCCAGGTACTTCTCTGCCCCTCTTTTGACGTAAAAATTTAATATGAATTTTCTAGAATTTTTCGAGACACTTTATTTTTTTTAGCAATTTTTAGGTATTGATGAATAATTTTCTGGCAGAAAGATAATTTTGGAATGATGCAATAACAAAACAAAACTAAAACTTCAGAAGTTCTAAGACACTCTAATATGCAAGCAACTAGCAATAGAAAAGTAAACTAAGTGAAACAAAAATTAAAATGGATAAAATAAAAGTAAGCAAGGATAATCATGATGAAAACATTGTTTTGCTCATTAAAATCCCATTGTTGACAAGGTTGATCAGGTCTTGTTACCAAAACAATTTTATATGAAACAAAACTTTGTATTCCACTAAATGATTATGTTACCTCAACCTTGATAGCAATGGTCCCAATTATAATAGTTTCATATTTTTCTCGTGGTATGGGACAATATATTTCTCCAGCTTGGATGCCCTCAATATTTTTAATTGAATTTAAGCCATAATTCCTATCAATCTTCTTGGGGAAATAGACAGTATGCTCCTTGTCATTAACATTAAAAGTTACCTTTCCTTGATTACAATAAATAACAGCTTCTGCAGTATTAAGAAAAGGTCTCCAAGAGTAATAGACATATTATCATCTTCAGGCATTTCAAGCACACCAAAGTCAGTTAATATCAAGAAATTATGAGCCACTTGAACAGGAACATCCTCACATATACCAACAGGAATAGTGGTAGATTTATCAGCCATTTGTAAAGATATATCACTTGGTATTAGTTTCTCCAATTAAAGTCTATTGTAGAGAGAAAAAGGCATAACACTAACTCCTGTTCCAAATCACACAAGGCAGTTCTAACATAATTATTTTTAATAGAGCATGGAATAGTTGGAATCCCTGGGTCTCCAAGTTTCTTTGGAACCTTACCATTAAAGGAATAATTAGCAAGCAAAGTAGAAATTTCCTCATTAGGGATCTTCCTTTTATTAGAGACAATATCCTTCATATATTTTGAATAAGGAGGTAATTTAATAGCATAAGTTAAAGGAATTTGCAAAAATATAGGTTTCATCCACTCACACAACTTGTTATAGTGTTCATCTTCCTTTGACTTGTGTTTCTTATCAGGAAAAGGCATTGGTTTTTGAACCTGATACATTGCAAATGTATGTATAATTTTTGATGTTCCATGCTTGGTTTTATCCACTTTCTTGTGTTTTGTCCACACTTTGGAGTACTTTTCATATGATTTCTTGGACTAACCTATTAACAAGAGCCACAGTGCCAGCTGCCTGTTTTCTGCTGTTTTTGGTCCTAGGAAAGTCAGAAAATGAATATTCTCGGAATTGGACGGGACAAAAGCCAAAGTGCCTATTTTTCCGGAAGTCATCAGATGCCAGAATACGAGACGGAGAGGGGCCAGAGGCCGGCCACACCACCTGGCCGCGCGGCCCGGCTTGGCCCGCGCCAGGGGGTGGTGTGGTGGCCCCAGGCACCCCCTCGGCCTCCCCTTCCGCCTATAAGATGCCCTCGGGACCCTCTCTGTAGCCGTCGTCATCTCCATCCCTAGATTGGGAGGGATCTGAAGCTCTTCCTAGCACCCTGCCACAGAGGGGAATTCACCCTGGAGGCCTTCTTCATCACCATGCAATCCTCCCGTGTGATGCGTGAGTAGTTCATCCTTGGACTACGGATCCATGTAGTAGCTAGATGGCTGGTTCTCCTCCTTTGTGCTTTCATGTCTAGATCTTGTGAGCTCCGTTCATGATCAAGATCATCTATTTGTAATTATGCATGTTGTGTTTGCAGGGATCCGATGGATATTGAGATGCTATTTCAGATTGATTATTGATTTTATCATGTCTTTGTTATTTTTGATCTTGCATGCTTTCCGTTGTTAGTAGCTATCTTGGCCAAGTAGATGCTAGCAACTCCAAGAGTTAGTATTTATGCTCGATAGTGGGTTCATGTCTCTGGTAATCTGGGGAAGTGACAGAAATCTCTAAGGTACTAGATGTGCTATTGCTACTAGGGACAAAACAACAATCCTTTGTTCATAGAACAATCGTATTGTTTACTTTACATGCAGTTCGTAAAGCAATAATCTATTGCTTGTAACGTAATACTGGAGGGGGTTCGTATGATAACCTAAAGGTGGATTATTAGTCATAGATGAAGTTGGATGGCGGTCTATGTATAATGTTGTAATGCCCAATCAAGTCTCAAAGGAGTCAAGATGATTAGTATATGCATGTATTGCTTTCTCGATGTTTATCAATTGCCCCGCTGTAATTTGTTCACCCATGATGTTATCTATCTAAGGAGAGCCACCTCTAGTGAACTATGGATCCCGGTCCTTGTCTTTTCTTTACATACAATCTATAAACTTTTACTGCTTTGTGTTTACTTTCTGCAAACTTTTACTTCTTTCCATTTGATACGTTTAATCCTTTGTTTTCAGCAAAACACGGTGAGATTGACAACCTCATCGCAAGTTGGGGACAAAGTTCTGTGGTTGTGTTGTGCAGGTCTCCACGTTGCTACTAGCACCGGTAGTGCGCCCTACCAAGGCTCAGCTAGCAACACCTTTGGGGTGTTTCCTTGCTCCTACTGGTTCGATTAAACCTTGGTTTCATAACTGAGGGAAACTTGTTGCTGTGCTCATCATACCTTCCTCTTGGGGTTCCCAACAAGCTCTACATCAACACCGCACCAGCACTTTTCTGGCGCCATACACTGAGCCATCAAGCATTTTTCTGGCGCCGTTGCCGAGGAGTCAAGGACATCTTCACAAGGGGAGTCCCTCATAAACAATCTCTTTACTTTGTTATTTTTGTTTTGCTTAGTTTCTTTTTGCTTTGTTTGCTTGTTTCTTTATCAAAAACAGAAAAAATTAGTTCTACTAGTTTGCTTTCTTATTTGAAAACCCAAAAAAAATGACTACTTTTGAAAACACTAAGTTGTGTGACTTCACTAGCACCAACAACAATGACTTTATGAGCACACCTATTGCTCCACCTGTGCCTGAAGATACTTTCTTTGAGATAAAACCTGCTTTGCTCAATCTTGTTATGAGAGAACAATTTTCTGGTATTGGTAATGAAGATGCTGCTTCCCATCTAAATAACTTTGTTGAACTTTGTGAGATGCAAAAGCATAGGGATATAGATGGTGATATTATTAAGCTAAAATTGTTTCCTTTCTCTTTGAGAGGAAAAGCTAAAGAATGGTTGAATTCCTTAACTAGGAATAATATTGATTCTTGGACTAAGTGCAAAGATGCTTTTATTGGAAAGTACTATCCTCTTGCTAAGATTATATCTATGAGAAGTGAAATAATGAAGTTTAAACAATATGATAATGAGCATGTTGCTCAAGCTTGGGAAAGAATGAAATCTTTGGTAAAGAATTGTCCCACTCATGGACTAACTGCTTGGATGATCATCCAAACCTTTTATGCAGGATTGAACTATTCTTCAAGGAACCTATTGGACTCTGCTGCTGGAGGTACCTTTATGACCATCACTTTGGGTGCTGCAACAAAAATTCTGGACAATATGATGGTTAATTATTCTGAATGGCATACTGAGAGAGCTCCACAAGGTAGGAAGGTAAATTCTGTTGAGGAAACCTCCTCCTTGAGTGATAAGATTGATATTATTATGTCTATGCTTGTTAATGGGAAAGCCCATATTGATCCAAATAATGTTCCTTTATCCTCTTTGGTTGCTCAAGAAGAGCAAGTTGAGGTGAACTTCATAAGAAATAACAACTTTGGCAATAATGCTTATAGGAGTAATCTTGGTAACAACAATTATAAGCCTTATCCTCCCAACAATGGTAATGCTTAATGAAATTCTTACAACAACAATAAGAGTGCACCCTCTAAACTTGAAGTTATGCTCAAAGACTTTATTAGTAAGCAAACTGCTTTCAATAAAACTATTGAGGAAAAACTCTCTAATGCTGAAAGAAATATAGCATCTTTAGATGAAGCTCAATCTTCTTTGAGTAAAATGGTTGCTAAACCTGAAACTAATGATAATCCCTTTGCAGCTACTAATTCCATACAAGTAAGAATTGATGAAAATGTTAGACTATTAGCTGAATTACATGCTAAGTGGGAAAGAGAAGATGAAATTGCTAGAAACATTAGTGTTTCTACAATGAACACTAGTGTTGAGGCTAGTAATAGTTCTACTACTCTAGATGATAAATTTGATTTTGATCTTGATGGTTGCAATATCTCTGAAGTTATTAAGTTCGTACAAAAGCTTGCTAAAAGTCCTAATGCTAGTGCTATGAACATGGCCTTTACAAAACACATTACTGATGCCCTCATAAAGATTAAAGAAGAAAAGTTGAAACATAAAGCTTCTATTCCTATAAAACAAGAAGATGGTTGGGAACCCATCATTAATATGAAAGTGAATGACTTTGATTTCAAAGCTTTATGTGATCTTAAGAGTAGTGTTTCTATTATGCCTAGAAGGATTTATGATATGCTTGATTTGCCTCCACTTGAAGATTGTTATTTGAATGTCCCACATGATGATAATGCTAAAAAGAAACTCATGGGGAGTCTTAATGATATTCTTATTATGGTTAACAATGCCTATGTCCCCGTTGATTTCTATGTTTTGGATGTTGAATGCAATGCTTCTTGTCCTATTACTTTGGGAAGACTTTTCTTAGAACTGTTGGTGCCATTATTGATATGAAAGAAGGCACCATTAAATATCAACTCCCACTCAAAAAAGTAATAGAACACTTCCCTAAGAAGAGAGAGAAGATTTATTTTGCTTCTCCTATGAAAACAAAATTTGGTCTTAATGCTTCTTCATTTGAGAACACTTGATTCTTTTTCTTGCTTCTTATGCCTAACTTAAAGGCGTTAAAGAAAAGTACTTATTGGGAGATAACCCAAAAGTTTTAGATGAGTCTTGGAAGTTATTACTTCAGTAATAACCGCTCCTTATCCTTTTTATTTTGCTTTTTGTGCCAAAAGTAACCTCTAATGAGAGAGAAGTAATGATTGGGAAAGTTGCTGTCCCGGAACAGATTCCTATGCTTCACCATAAAAATTCGTGTAAAATCTCTGAACGTATTTTTGAGGTGCGAATTTTTGTGCTTCTGCCCCAGGTTGTTATATAACTTTCGTTAGTTTAACACTTTTTGATTTGAGAAACAGAAGGTCTTCGAAAAATTTCGTCTTTACCTGCTGGTTTGTTTTGACAGATTTCTGCCATTTTCTGCATTTGCTTCTTGTTGGTTCCTTTTTGAGTTCTTTTGGGAATTGAGCTTTTTGAGGAAAGTGCTACAGTAGCTAGTGTTCTAATGGAAGTTTATTTGGTGTTAGAACTGAACCTTAAGACTTATTTATCTTGAGTACACTAATGTTGCTAATAAAGATTGTGTGAAGTTTTGTATGAAGGAAAAATCCAGGTGTATGGAAGGAATGAGTAATGAGATGAAGGATGGACTAAAGGTCAAACTTGGGGATGCCATGCGTTTCACCCCAAGAAATATCCAAAAAGTACAAGCGTCAAAGCTTGGGGATGCCCAAGGCATCCCCCTCTTCATCAATAAAAATCCCAGGTTTCTTCCAAACGCTTCATTTTTATTGTTTCATGCACAATTGTGTTGTTCTTGGAGCGTCTTCTTTTTTGTTTTTGTTTTGGTTTTTTGTTTGCTTGGTTTGCTTAGTTTGGTGAATAAATTGGTTGGAACCCTCTTTCATACATTGGTTTGCAAATAGTTTGGTTTGGTTTGGAAAAGAGTAGGAAAGTTCATGCTTATGTGGTAAAAAGAGCTTGTTTTTGACTGTGGCCTATGCTTTGTCATGCCATGCTTGATATTGTTTTGGCTTTATGCTTAGTGTTCTATGATGTAGCATGACTTGTTATAAACAATTAAGATTGCTTAATGTGCCTTGGATGAATCATGCGTTGTTTTAGCATATTAAAGCATTGTATAGAGGTATTCTCCTTTGATGCTTTATTTGGGTTGACTTGGCGCATGCTCACACCATGTTATGACTATCTCTAGTCACCATAGCCTTTATGATCCTTTAGTTTTCAACTTGCAGTATCACTTTATGATTTGATCAATGATGTTTTGTCGCTCTGCATGATTATGGCCATTATTGCTCTCTTAGTTTGTCGCTCCCAGTCTTTTGCTAGCCTCCACAACCAAGTATGAGTTCTACTCATGCATCCAACTCCCTAAACCAAGTTATTCCAAAGATTCCACCATACCTACCTACTAGCTTATGCTATTTCAAGTATATTCATGCTTTTGTTTACCTTCCAAATTAAACTTGTTATGAGAAAACTAGTGATTAAGGCTCTCACGAACTTGATGGCACACTTTACTTTTCTTGCCCTTAATAAACTTGAACCATTGTGTCGTCTATGTTGTATATGCTTGCACTTATTTGTTGGGAATTAGCAGAACCATGCTTTCATGGGGAACGCTTTCAACATTGCAATTGGTACTTGTACCTCGTTGATATCATGTTCTTTTGTATATGGATGTCGTCGGTGTGAAATGAAAGGGGAGCTTGTAAGTCCATGGAGTTATGTATATGTATTAGAGAAACGCCTGAGCCGCTGGTCTAATCCATGCTGACATGGTGGAAACCTGCAGTGTAACCATAATGAGCCATCTATGAAGCATTCTTCTTATAAAAAAAGAGTCCTATTGAGAAAAAAAAGAGAAAAAGAAAAAAAGAGATTATGAAAAGAGGAAAGAGAGAAAAAAGCACCATATTCCCATGGTAAATAAGAAGATTGCTGAGATGCTTGTTGTCTGCTTGCCTTGTCATTTTGATATGGGGATTCTTCCGTATCATCGGGCAAGGGGTACCCCGTTGGCGGTTCTCTATGATACACATGTACTTACGATGACAAGAACTTACCGGTGACTAAACTTGAGTAGCATGAGGAGCGGCCCTCGTATACAAGGGACATGAGATTCCTAACTTATACTTCGTCAAGCATGTACACCATAGTTTGTTCACTTTAACCTTAATCACTTCAAGATGCTTATGATAGGGGCAATGAGAGCTGAAAGCTATAAGTACCATAATTTTTGGAAGCTCTTTATGAGACTTGAATCCCTACTTCCTTTTATAAAAAGGCCTTTCTTCCACCATTATATTGAGTCTCCACCTTCTATCTTTATGCACCTACTTTGAGAGCATAGTGGCCATTCTTAGTTCTATGTGCATTGTCCCAAGACTAGTTGATTGATGCATAACTTGATATTGCTTGTTTTAAAATATTTGTATCTAGTCACTCTTATGAACTTTGAAGGTGTCCTATGCATTTATATTTGCTACTCTATGAGGGACAAGCTGAATGCTATTATGCTATGTTTTCTTTATGTGAAACAAACAAACGTCTTGCAAAGCATTGTTATTCATGAATCTTTTGTTTGTGCCTTTTCATGTTGCATCATAGTTTCTTTGTCTTATTGCTAGAACCTTGTCTTTCATGTTTTGATTGAAGTACTATGATCCCAGCTTTGAATGTTTTACAAATACTTTGATCAAGTCTTTGATGGTGCATGTCACCTCAAAAATTATTCTTTCTTTTTATCACTTACCTACTCGAGGACGAGCAGGAGTTAAGCTTGGGGATGTTGATACATTGCAATTGTATCTATAATTTTTTATGTTCCATGCTTAGTTTTATCCATTTTCTTGTGTTTTGACCACACTTTGGAGTACATTTCATATGATTTCTTGGACTAACCTATTAACAAGAGCCACAATGCCAGCTGCCTGTTTTCTGCTGTTTTTGGTTCCAGGAAAGTCAGAAAATGAATATTCTCGGAATTGGACGGGACAAAAGCCAAAGTGCCTATTTTTCCGAAAGTCATCAGATGCCAGATTATGAGACGGAGAGGGGCCAGAGGCCGGCCACACCACCTGGCCACGCGGCCAGGCTTGGCCCATGCCAGGGGGTGGTGTGATGGCCCCAGGCACCCCCTCGGCCTCCCCTTCCGCCTATAAGATGCCCTCGGGACAAAAACCCTAAGTGCCAGATCAAAAATCCACGAAAGAGTCTGTAGTCGCCGTCATGTCCATACCTAGATCGGGAGGGATCTGAAGCTCTTCCCGGCACCCTGCCGGAGAGGAGAATTTGCCCTAGAGGCCTTCTTCATCACCATGTAAGCCTCCGGTGTGATGCGTGAGTAGTTCATCCTTGGACTACGGATCCATGTAGTAGCTAGATGGCTGGTTCTCCTCCTCTGTGCTTTCATGTCTAGATCTTGTGAGCTCCGTTCATGATCAAGATCATCTATTTGTAATTATGCATGTTCTGTTTGCGGGGATCCGATGGATATTGAGATGCTATTTCAGATTGATTATTGATTGTATCATGTCTTTGTTATTTGTGATCTTGCATGCTTTCCGTTGTTAGTAGCTATCTTGGCCAAGTAGATGCTAGCAACTCCAAGAGTTAGTATTTATGCTCGATAGTGGGTTCATGCCTCCGTAACTGGGAAGTGACAGAAATCTCTAAGGTACTAGATGTGTTGTTGCTACTAGGGAGAAAACAACAATCCTTTGTTCATAGAACAATCGTATTGTTTACTTTACACGCAGTCCGTAAAGTAATAATCTGTTGCTTGCAACTTAATACTGGAGGGGGTTCGGATGATAACCTGAAGGTGGATTATTAGTCATAGATGCAGTTGGATGGCGGTTTATGTATAATGTTGTAATGCCCAATCAAGTCTCAAAGGAGTCAAGATGATTAGTGTATGCATGTATTGCTTTCTCGATGTTTGTCAATTGCCCCGCTGTAATTTGTTCACCCAACATGTTATCTATCTTAAGGAGAGCCACCTCTAGTTAATTATGGATCCCGGTCCTTGTCTTTTTCTTTACATACAATCTATAAACTTTTACTGCTTTGTGTTTACTTTCTGCAAACTTTTACTTCTTTCCATTTGATATGTTTAATCCTTTGTTTTCAGCAAAACATGGTGAGATTGACAACCTCATCGCAAGTTGGGGACAAAGTTCTGTGGTTGTGTTGTGCAGGTCTCCATGTTGCTACTAGCACCGGTAGTGCGCCCTACCAAGACTCAGCTAGCAACACCTTTGGGGTGTTTCCTTACTCCTACTGGTTCGATTAAACCTTGGTTTCATAACTGAGGGAAACTTGCTGCTGTGCTCATCATACCTTCCTCTTGGGGTTCCCAACGAGCTCTACATCAACACCGCACCAGCACTTTTCTGGCGCCATACATTGAGCCATCATTTCCTTCATCACTTCATCATTTAGTTCAATAACTCCCCTCTTCTTTGGTGTTGGTGTTGGCTCAGGCACAGTTAACTCAAGTGTAGTTGTTGAAATGGATCATATGGGCACCTAGAGGGGGGTGAATAGGTGCTACACCAATTTTTAATACTTTTTCAATTTTAGGCTTAGCACAAAGGGTAAATTCTCTAGATCAATTAATAGATGGAATTTTCCCTATATGCAAACCTATCTACTAGCGAGTAAAGAGCGAGTGGAAGAGGAACAGGTAAACCGAAGTGAAGCACGCGGAGACACAAGATTTGTTTGACCGCAGTTCCTTCCTTGTTAAGGGAAGTACGTCTGCGTTGGAGGGGTGGGCGGTACTAAGACCACCACGCCACAAAAGGCCTCACCCTGTTCTCCGATGGTTCTCGCCACCAAAGGCCTGAACCACATTTCCACTATAGGTACCCTTCGAGGCGGGCACCAGCGCCTTTACACAACTAGTGGGGGCAACAACTCCACAACAACTTGGAGGCTCCCGAAATGACAACAAGCTGCCACAAGAACAAAGTTATCAAATACAATAAACAAGATCTAGGTATTGACAAGAATACTAGATCAGGGATTTCTCCAAATGAATGGAGAGGAGTTGAAGCGCTTGATCCTTGATGATGAACTTCTCCTCCTTCAATTCCCCCAAAGATCAAGACCTTCGGGTGGTTGAAGTGGGAGCTCGAGAATGAGAGCTCTTGCACAATGTCTGGACAATTTCGAATGAATCAAGTGTTCTAAACGTTGGGGAAGAAGGGGTATTTATACCCCCTTCAGAAACCAGCCGTTGGACACTTTGGGGGCCAGATTATCCGGCCCAAGTGATGGCCGGATTATCCGGCCTGGGGAAAACACCGCCCCAGACTCGGAATATCCGGCAGATAATCCGCCCCCTATCTGAGCATCACGCCGAGCTTGCACTTGATCAACTTCTGGGGGCCGGATTATCCGGTCCTATGCGAGGGCCGGATTATCCGGCCTCGGGAGAAAAAACCGCCCCAGTTCGGATTTTCTGGGAGAAAATCCGACCGGATACCGAGCGACGCGCCTTAGCTCTCTTTGAGCAATGAGGTAGGCCGGATTATCCGGCCCTTGGTGGGGCGGATTATCCGCCCCCCCCTCAAAGCTTCCTGCACACTTAGCACACATGAATAATTTCCACAGTATTGTTATCTAACGCGCAAAACATAGGAAAACATGAAATGTTCTTTCAATCTCCCCCTTTTTGGTGTTAGATGACAATACCAGGATTTGCATGAGAAGGTCACAAGACAATCAGTAGTAACTATGAAAGAGACTCCCCTCAATGTTTGCATAATAGAGTTTTGCATTGGAATACAAATGCACACAAATAGGTGAGTCTATTCCATAGACATATGAGCAATAAAAACATACCACCGAGGTAGAGAGAAGGCATCCTTGACATACGTCACAATTATTACTGGATAACCAATATGAGCGCCTTCCGTGATAAACCTCCAGCAATAGGATATGAATAGATAGATCCATAAGCATAATCCATGATATGAAATCCATGGGCATAATCCAGACAACCACATAAAGTCTCAACCAACCACAAAAAGTCTCAACCAACCACAAAGCACAAATTTAAAGTTCAAAGCTAAATGGGCGTAAGCAATAAAATGACGAATAAAAAGTGCAAGTGCTTATGCCCGACCCATGCAAATCCACGGACACCCTAATAGAACTACTTCTCCCCCTTTGGCATCGAGACACCAAAAAGGGAGAAGAGCGATGTTAGCGCCCCATAGGATCACTCGTAGTCCTCGTTATCCATCCTACACTTGGGCCGGATTATCCGAGCTTAAATCTAGAATTCTGTTGTACACAGAACCAGGCCCGCGTGTCCCCAAACAACACCCCCACAAGGTGTACAAGGGACTTGTGTGCTAGAATAGATGGCTTAGGGGTAGGGAAAGGCTTAGGATTAAGAGGGCCAAACTGAGATGGTACTAGACACTCAAAATTGCAAAATCCAAATCAAATAAAAGCCAAGATTGAGTGTGATTCCCATAAGAACATGAGAGAGCAAAGAACAGCCAAAAAGATCCAATTCTCCTCAAGGGAGATGGCGGTGGCCGAAGCCACCTTGTTGGAGTGTATGGTGTGACGCCGCGAAGATATATCTTAGGTTCACGACCAATACTCATCAAAAAGCTCACATATCACAACATGATATTAAGAGAAATGATTTATCTTGCTATTGGCATTATGGGGGGAGGGTTAGCCCAATGAGTTAGGACCACACTCCCCCTATATCCACGCCCACACCTAGACCAAAAGAAGGGTTGAGATGTACGAGTGAGTGCATGGGTAATCAAGACAGGCTCCTGGAATCAATGATATTTAGCTCATTCCTCAAATAGCAGAATCTTGCTTCATCAAGTGGCTTTGTAAAAATATCCGCAAGTTGGTTCTTCGTGCTCATAAAGGATAGATCAATATCGCCGCGAGCAACATGGTCTCGAATAAAATGATTCTGAATCTCAATATGCTTCGTCCTTGTGTGCTGAATAGGATTGTACGCAATTTTGATTCTACTTTCATTATCACATAAAAGAGGCACTTTGTCACAATTGACACCGTATTCCTTTAAAGTTTGCCTCATCCACAATAATTGGGTACAAGCGCTGGCAGCAGCAACATATTCAGCTTCGGCGGTGGAGAGAGATATACAATTCTGCTTTTTAGAGGACCAACATACAAGAGATCTTCCCAAGAATTGACAAGCTCCAGAAGTGGATTTCCGATCATCCTTATCACCAGCCCAATCTGAATCAGTATAACCACATAAAGAGAAATTGGAGCCCTTGGGATACCAGAGACCAAAGTTAGGGGAATGAACCAAATATCGAAAGATCTTCTTGACCGCCACTAAGTGGCTTTCTTTAGGAGCTGCTTGATACCTTGCACACACTCCCACACTCAACACAATATCGGGTCTAGATGCGCAGAGGTAAAGAAGAGAGCCGATCATGGACCGGTATACCTTTTGGTCCACATCTTTACCATGTGGGTTAAGTTCAAGATGACATTTTGTTTGCATCGGAGTGGCGACACCATTTAGATCCGTCATCTTGAATCTCTTGAGCATGTCTTGGATGTACTTTGCTTGATTAATAAAGGTTCCTTCTCTAAGTTGCTTGATCTCGAATCCAAGAAAGAACCGTAATTCCCCCATCATAGACATCTCAAACACATGGGTCATAAGCTTTGAAAATTCATCATTAAAAGCTTTATTAGTAGAACCAAAGATGATATCGTCTACATATAGTTGGCATACGAAGAGATCCCCCTTAACCTTCTTAGTAAAATAAGTGGGATCGATTTACCCAACTTCGAAGCCACGATCTAACAAAAGCTCTTTAAGGTGCTCATACCACGCACGTGGGGCTTGTTTAAGGCCATAGAGTGCCTTATCGAGTTTGTAGACATGGTTCGGAAAGTTAGGATCCTCAAACCCCGGGGGTTGCTTTACGTATACCAACTCATGTAGAGGACCGTTAAGGAAGGCACTCTTGACGTCCATTTGCTGCAACTTAAAATTGTTATGTGCAGCATAAGCAAGAAGGATACGGATGGACTCAAGGCGAGCCACTGGAGCATAGGTCTCGCCGAAGTCAATGTCCTCAACTTGGGAGTAACCTTGTGCCACAAGTCTTGCCTTGTTCCTCATAACAATGCCATTCTCGTCTTGCTTGTTTTTGAAAATCCACTTGGTGTCGATAACATTGCAACACTCTTTGGGTTTCTCCACGAGTTTCCAGACTTTGTTGCGCTCGAAATTATTTAATTCTTCATGCATAACAACAACCCAGTCTGGGTCTTCAAGAGCTTCAAAGATCTTCTTAGGTTCCACCATAGAGATATCAGCTTGATGCTCACCAAAACTGGCCAATTCTCTTCTTGTATAAACCCTTCGTCGAAGATCACCAACAACCTTGTCGAGAGTGTGACCCCTCAACTCAAGGTTTCGATCAGCCCGAGCCTTGCGACGAAGTTCAATAAGTTTGTTGTCTCTTGGAGGAGGAGATTCATCACTTGAGTCTTCATTGGAAGCATTTTCTCGACCTTGATCAGGAACTGGAATATCAGTAGCAGGTGGTGGAGACGCATGCCCTTGAGGTGAGTCCGAAGCCGTAACAGGAGGCTGCAGAACTGGAGAGTCAGGGCCGGATAATCCGGCCGATGGAGAGGCCGGATAATCCGGCCAGGGAGTATTTGTAGCAGCTTCAACAGGAAACCTGGGGCTTGCTTGAATTGGCGAGGGGCCAGATAATCCGGGGCTTGCCGGAAAATCCGGCCTGGAGCTTATGTTGATATCTTCACTACCAGGAGCAAAACGGTCAGCTGGAGCAGGGTGGCTGGATAATCCGGTCTCCACCGGATAATCCGGCCTGGAGCTTTCTAGAACATCTTGACCTTCAGCAGTTGATGGAGATAGTGTAGAAGTTGCCCCCGTGGTTGGAACACGTTGAGTATGTGTAGATGAGGGCTCTATATGAGTAGAGCATTGTCCTTCCCGGTCTGCCATAAGGGGTTCCTCAATGGGGCAGAAAAATCCCACGCCCATTCTTCTTATGGCATCTTGGGGTATTTCAACATCAGCATCACAAACACCAACTTGCTCCGCACGGGAACCGTCATTTTCCTCGAACACCACACTACAAGATTCTACAACAGTTCCGGAGAGCTTATTGTAGACTCTATAAGTGTGGTATTCGGCACCATAACCAACAAAAATACCTTCTAAAGCCTTAGATTCAAACTTAGATAAACGAACTCCTTTAATAAGAAAGAAACACTTACACCCGAATACCCAAAAGTATGAGATGTTTGGCTTGTTACCAGTAAGTATTTCATACGGAGTCTTGTCCAAGATCTTACGGAGGTATAATCGGTTGGATGAATGACAAGCAGTAGAGATTGCTTCAGCCCAGAAGTTATATGGAGATTTAAATTCGGCTAGCATTAATCTTGCCATATCCATTAGAGTTCGATTCTTCCTCTCGGCTACACCATTTTGTTGAGGGGTGTACGCAGCGGAATATTGATGTCTTATCCCCTTTTCACTTAGGAACTCATTTAAGGTGTAGTTCTTAAACTCAGAGCCGTTATCACTCCTTATAGCCAGAATGGGGACGTTGTGTTGACGTTGAACCTCGTTGGCAAAGTCGATGACAGTTTGTTGAGTTTCACTCTTCAACTTGAAGAAATAAACCCAAGTGTATCTTGAGTAATCATCAACAATCACTAGACAATACTTCTTCCCACCGAGGCTTGCATGAGATGGAGGTCCGAAGAGGTCCACATGAAGGAGCTCCAAAATCCTTTTTGAAGAGATAATAGTTTTCCTTCGATGAGGTGAGTCATGCATTTTCCCTTCAACACACGCCCTGCACACGATCTTTGTCAAAGGAGACATTTTCTTTTAGTCCAAGAATGTGGCCACCCTTGTGGAGACTTTGCAAAGTTCTCATATTGACGTGGGCTACTTGGCGATGCCATAGCCAACCCGCGTCAGCCTTTCCGAAAAGACACATCGGGCCTATAGTGGTTTTCCCCGAAAAGTCCACCACATACAGGTCGTTTTCGACATATCCCACGAAAGCGACTTTTAGAGACTTGCTCCACAAGAGTACCACCAAATCAGCATCAATAAAAACTACAAAGCCCATCTTACCAAGGGCGCGAATAGAAAGTAAGTTGTACCCGAGGGTCTCAACAAGCATGACGTCCACGAGAGAGATATCGTGAGCCACCACAACTTTGCCGAGACCCAATACCTCAGATTTTGACTTGTCACCATAGGAGACGGTTATGTGATCAAGGTTTGGCCGCATCTCCGTGATGATCTCCTTGCTTCCAGTCATGTGACTCGTGCAACCGCTATTGAGTACCCATTTAGAACCACTGGAAGCATAGCCCTGCAAGAAAATTACTTTTTGGTTTTAGGTACCCATTTTTCAATGGGTCCTCTCATGTTAGTAACAAGGAATGTAACAATCATAAGGGCCTACATAACTAGCATAAACATCACCATAATAATCACAATATAGTTCAAAGTTAGGATTGTTGATTCCTGCAAAACCATCATAATTAGTCTTGTCATTGGTAATGTTGCTAGTCTTTGGTTGAGCAGTCTTGCTCTTCTTCTATAGTTGTAGTATTTCCAGCTATAGTTCTAGTAATCGTAGCATCTAGGAAAGAACCTAATGAACCACTCTTATCAAGCACAGTAGAAGCAGCATCATAAGTATTAGAAGTTTCAGATTCAACAGTAGTAGCAGTATGTGTAGCATATGTATGTGGTGGTGTAAGGAGCTTACTCATCACATATGGTGAATCAAGAGCAACAGAGGTTTTCAGAACCGTACCTCTCCTTGTAGTGGATGGTAATATATGAACTTTTCCATCACGAGAATTACCCATGAAGAATGGATAGCAGCGAACAATAGTGATTCCAAGTGAACTTGATAAATAGAGCTATGCTCCCCGGCAACGGCGCCAGAAAATAGTCTTGATGACCCACAAGTATAGGGGATCGCAATAGTCTTCGAGGAAAGTAAAACCCAATTTATTGATTCGACACAAGGGGAGCCAAAGAATATTTATAAGCCGTAACAACTGAGTTGTCAATTCAGCTGTACCTGAAAACAGTCTTGCTCACAACAGTTTATCAGTAGCAACAGTTTTGTGGTAGTAATAGCAAAGTAAAAGCAGTAGTAAAAGTAAAAGAAGTAGTAAGAATTGCAGTAAACAGTAAGCCGTAACAACTGATTTGGTCTCTCTGCATTCTGTCGATTCAGAAATGTCTGCTCGTCAATTGTGTTGGAGAACCATGATGCTTGTTTTCAGTCCTCATGACCTATAGATCAGTGCGCTGCTGATTGTTTTCTGAATTATTGTCAACTTTGTTTGTCACCATCTGTAGACCATGAACTACGATGTGGAAAAGTCTTCTACTCAATCACCAGTCTGAAGCTAGCGTAGACTGCAACTATGATGCTAATCATTTTAATCATCTGCCTCATCAGTGTTAAACCTGTCTGCACCTAAAAAGATTCAGTTCCACTGTTATGCCACTAGTGTCATGCTTTCTAACCGAACATGTTCTGAATCTTAATTTGCCCTTTGTTTCACTTCTGTTAATGCATCTCACAGGCTCATAACTTGTGAAAACAATTTTAAGTTTGTTTGAATGTGCTATTTGACAATATTCAACTTGGTACCTCAACTCTTCTACTGCTGCAGGATGAATAATGCTACTTATCTCAAAGAGTACTCTACTCAGTTACACATAAAGTTTAACATGCCATTTATACATCTGTAAGTTCCGAATATGGGAATCGAGAATACAGTTTAGAGCCCTATGCATATTGTCATGCCGTATCCCATTTAAGATTCATGCTGCAGGATCAGGAGAATGCATTGCAGCAATGTGACACTCGTGAATTGAGAGAAACTGAAAAAGATGATGCCGATGATGACCAGGAGGCGGTGGAGCATGGTGTTCTCGACAAAGGAAGTTGAACCGTTGACGACGATGATGATTCCATGGTGAGTACTTCCTAGCCATATCCGTTCAGTATAGGATTTCCAGTTGAGCGTGTTTCATGTTTAAAAGGGACTTGCACCTTGTCGATTAGCTGGTCATGCTGCGCCGGTGTCTGGTCCTGGCAGTCGGTCAACAGAAAACTGTAATCTGGATGTCCTGGCATGATGAATTGTGATTGATCTAGCTGGCTAGCTGTTGCATGCAAACTCTGATCTCGAATCCTCGATACCTTATCATGATGTGCTGATGCATTTTTGGTTTGATGTTGGATGCCTAGCTAAGCTGCTGTTGGTTTAGTCCTGTTGTGCACTCATCTTTTTTTGTGTTTTTTGAGGCATAGGCTGAGATTTCTCCAGAAAGACACAACTGAGACGTTCGCATGATGATCTCTAGTTGTGTCTAGATGCTTCTCTAGTTGCCCCTTGTTTGTAACATTAGTGACTCCTGGCCTGGGCAGTTATGTCCTAGTTTGAACACATGTTCAAGATGCAACATTTTTTAGGTGAACCCTTAGTTGACATTATACATTTTCAGGTAACATCAACTAATTATTGAGTAATTTAAAGACAACAAAATCTGTGTCAAGCACTCAAGCTCAGCAATTTGTGCATTCATATGCCTGAAAAAACATCCTAATCATAGTAGACTTAGAAGTTAGTACTAGTTCCCAAATTAGGGACAGTGTTCTCCAATAAGAAACTCCGAGAGGCCGAAAATGGAGGACAAATTTTCGTCAGACTCCGTGCACCCGCCGCCTCTTCTCCTTAATTGATTTAAACTCAGTAGTAGTAGTACCCCAAAATATTGATATGATTCAGGTATTAGAACACAACACAGATCAAGGTCTCAATCTTGCGTGTCTTTGGATCATTTAGTCAACCATGTCACACAGTATAATCGAAAGAAAGAGAGTGACTGACTACAATGTTTAGGACTCCATCCCATATCACACCATTGGAGTCTCTGTACGCAGCCTTTCCCTACATTTTCTGCAAGAGTCTGTTTCCACTATTTGAACCCGTGAAGTCGTCCTCCATTGAATTTAAAAAATCCCCTGATCATTCAGTCTGTTGATTATTTGCAGTGATGTTGTGTTAGGCCTGGAGCTGGGTCACTTGAGGTCTGATATTGCGCTCCAAAAGCTGGGTCAACTAGAGCATCAATGGTACATAATAGTACGCGCAGAGAAGGCTCCAGTGTCACTACTTATGGGAAGGCTGCTGAAACAAAAGGGCTACAACCAATGTGGTGGCGTGCAATTTTTGCAGAGCAACGAATTGACGGTGAATTGACAAGCACTCGTGGGACAGAAGCTTAGTCCAAAAAAAAGTGACCAAGTTCAGAGGTGCTCACTTCACCTGACAATTCAGATGGAGATGTGACGACCCAAGTTGTCACAGAGCGTTTCATCACTACACGGTCAAGTTTGGCTTTTGGGGTGAGAGAGGCTCGAACTCTCGACCTCAGGATCACTCACAGCTATGAGACCTACGCGCTAGCCAACTGCGCCACCATCCAACTTGACATTAAAACGAGATAATTTGAATTCATTGTCGCGTTTCTATTGTGGCTATTACTAAGATTTTCCAAATCTTTGAAGATGGTGAGGACTGAGTATAAGCTCCAGCACTGACATAGCTAACTGATTCCATTTGAGTTTTACTTCAATAATTCAGAAACCGTAACTAGTAAGTAAGCATTCATCAATGCGTGATAGGTTGATGGTACTTGTACAAAGGTTTCACGGATCAGGCATGCTGAGTAGCTGCAACTCAGGCAGCTAAGGCAGTCCTGC
Organism: Avena insularis; assembly: GCA_023614405.1. Taxonomy (NCBI): domain Eukaryota; kingdom Viridiplantae; phylum Streptophyta; class Magnoliopsida; order Poales; family Poaceae; genus Avena; species Avena insularis. The sequence continues at coordinate 209,220,067 of CM042694.1, forward strand.
AGAGCTCCAATGTTAACAGCACAACATGTTGCGCATGACTGACATTTTGTCTGGATGATGAGCGCGCTTACCTAGAACCCACGGCCGGTCTGGTGACGATGATAGTCACTGTTGCTGGTTTGTACTCTGGGGGAGATGCAGCACGTGGAGACAGCCAACTGAAGTGTGCGTGCCAAACTGACAATAGTTCTGGTGTATATCATTCCATTTCCAGGTACCATAATTAAACATTGGTCGCGGCTCTATGAGCTCTTGGCGGGTGTGGTGATCCCCGGGCGGCGGTGCGGCAGATCTCGGCTGCGGGATGCTCTAGGGGCCACCTTCCCTCCGTGCTGCGGCGCTCCAAGATGGGCATGTCCTGGGCTTGCCGCGGGCCAGGCGGGCTGGTGGCGGCCAGGAACGGGCCAGGTCGAGGTTGCTCCCCCCGAGGCGACGGTGTCGGTGCGATGGTTGCAGCGGTGTTCCTGAGCATCCGTGCGCGGCCGGGCCAGATTGGGCCAGGTGCAGCACCCTCGTGTCTGTGTGAGCTTGCTTGTTGTTCTAGGGATTCCCTTTGTTGCGAAGGGTCATGGAAGCCAGGGTGGGGTGTCTCAGACCGACAGTGGTCCGGCAAGTCCGGGTGAGCACGGTGGCGATGGTGCTGCTGCTTGGCGGCAAGGATCGGTGGTGCCAGCGGATCCCCTATGGACAGAGGAGTAGGGCCTAGTGTTGGGTTGGTGTGTACGCGGGCACCCTTGCTGCAGTGCGGTGGCGGGGCTTCACGAGCCTTTTCAGGCTTGGCTAGGCCAGAGAGGGTCTGGTTTGCCCTGCTGCCGTATCCGGTCGGCTATCGCCTTCAGGTGGTGGAGGTAGTTCCCTCCCGCGTGTTGATGTCATGCTGACCCCCTCCGAAGGTTCCTCTTTTGCGGTCCTACGAGCCTCACACCGGGGTCACGGTGAGACGGCGGTGGTGACCTCAAGATCGTGGTGGCGCGTGCTCATGAGCAACGAGTTTGGTGGAGCAATCCGAAGCGTCTGGGTTTAGGGTTTTTTTAGGGGTCGGGAGAAATCCTTGTCGTCGAGACACCGACGTGGTGACGCCTGCGGGGGTCGCCGTCCTTCCTGAAGGATGTCGAGTGTATCTCTTCCCCACCTCCCGTTGCGTATCAGGGGAAACCCTAGGACATGTCCGGGCAGCAGCGTCGTTGTCGTCGCTTCCTTCTTGAAGGTGTTGCTTGGTACACGATGCTTCAGAGCGCTAGGAACATGGTGGTACTTCTCTGGAGGGTGCAGCGATGGCGGGCCATCCTTGTTTTCGTCGAGCCACGGTCGTTGGCTTTGTTTTCTCTTCTTTTTCTTTTTTCTTTTCTTTGTTTTTCTTTTAGGCGTTGTGTTGTCTGGCCCAGCAGCGGTATCAATCTTGGTTGCTATATTAATATAGCTAGGCGCATGCCTGTTTTGAGGAGGAATTAAACATTGGTCCCATGAGCACTTGCCACCTTTGGCATATCATTTATGTTGATAGATTCTAGAGAAGGCAGTTTACAACCTTTAGGGTACCCTCTTTTTTTAGTCTAGTGCAAACAAATGAACTAGATTTCTTAAAAAGTTGTGATTTGTAAAAAACTACTCCCTCCGATCCATAATACTTGGCACCATAATACTTGGCACTAAAATGGATGTATCTAGACATGTTTTAGTGTTAGATACATCCATTTCAATGACAAGTAATATGGATCGGAGGGAGTAGTTCATTTCTTTGTACTAAGGAGGGTAGAGGGTACCCTAAGGGTTACCGTAATTAGATTCGGTACAGCAAACGACAAATGAGGTGCTCCCATTTCTTCAATATCGAAAGTTCCAAAAAATAAATACAGGAAACAAAACTCACAACAGAGGGCGACCAAAGACATGAACTAGTGGGAGAATCTCACGTGTGGATGTATCTAATGGCTCGGCGGGTGTCTGGCTCATGTGACTCGTTTGACGCCATCACAAGCACTCTATCGACCATCTCGGCCGAGTGCTGCCGCAGGGCTACGTGGCGGCAAGGCGGCGTGGGGCCCTCCCTGGGGGTGGGAGGGATCTCGGGTAGCCGCTTCTCGCCGCTCGCGGGACTCTACGACTCAGAGGCGGAGGAGAGTAGTTCTAGGGATGAACTTCTCCTCGCGGCACCGCTGCCGATGCTTTTGGACGGTTTCCTGGCGAAGGCGCTGGGCTATACGGTGCCTGGAGCCAAGGTCGGGCCGTCGGTGTCTGCCCCGGTGGTGGCCGATGCTGGGAACTTGCCCCGAGCTCCACGGGATCTGGAATTCCTGCCGCTGCCTATGCCAGGTAGGTAACCGATGCGTTCAGCACCCGCGCAAATGATCTTGGTGGGATCTCTAGAGCTTCCATTGGTGTCGCCGTCATCGCCGACACCGACAAGCGCGGGGGCAGTGGTTCCGGTGGTGCCGCTGCCGCTCGGGGTGGAAACCCTAACACGTGGGAGACGCGAGGAGGGAGAAGTCGCTATGGGCCTAAGGGTTGGGCCCGTGGCTATTAGGCCGGGATCTGTGGGGCCGGTTTCAGGGATTCAAGTGGCAGAGGTGTATTTGGGCCTAGGTCCGTTGGGTCGTGGCCCAAAACTGGCGAGGGAGGCCACGGATGGATGACACATGCCATGCGCGAGGGTTCCCATGGCCCCTATGGTTCAGGTCTCACCTCCTCGCTCCCACCTACCCCGTCGTATATACATAAGTGGATTTGGCTGCCCCTGAAACCCTAGATCCAGTTCTAGGGTTCCCAGCCTCTAAGAGCGAAGTGAGAAAGCACATCGGTCGCGCGAAGCTACTCTTCTCCTCCACAGATCCAGTCTTAGGGGAGGCAGTGGTGCAATTAGTGGTGATGGACAAGAACTGGAACAATGACTCATGGCATGGGAAGCGCTAATACGATGTGATGGAGAACGACGATAGGGGGACTTTGAATGGATCATATGGGCGTCTAAAGGGGGTGAATATGTGCTACTTAAAATTTTAATACTTTTCAAATTAGTCTTAACACAAAGGTAAACTCTCTAGATATGCAACTATGGTGAATTTACCTATATGCCAACCTAGCTACTAAATGAGTAAAGAGCGATGATAGGAACGAGGTAACATGAGTGAAGCACGCGGAGACACATGATTTGTTTTACCACCATTCCTTCCTTTTTAGGGGAAGTACATCTGTGTTGGAGGGGTGGGTGGTACTAAGACCACCACACCATAATAGACCTCACCTTGTTCTCTGATGGATCTTGCACAACTGGCCTGCTCCATTTTTCCACTATACGGTACCCTTCGAGGCGGGAACCGGTGCCTTTACAGTGAGATCAGGGCACGCATCCATAACAAACCAGTTGTAATCAATTTGATAGTGTAAACTTACTAGTGTGTCTTGCTTCTCACGAGATGGTTATTCATAATAGATTTATAACAAACGATTTGTTTGATTATTATGAATGATTTATATTATGATCACATAGTTCGATTATGAATATGTTATTTTCATTTTAAGTCCTAAAGATAATGCCTTTGCATTTATAAAATCACAAAGCTAAAATATATCCAAACTTAATAATGAATAACACTATAAGTTTGGGTCATGACACTGTTGTATATATTCATGTTTATGAAAACCTGAAGTCATGGGATGTTCATAAATCCTCTGATATTACAATACTAGGCCCTCTAGGCAAATATTACTAAAACTAATATGTTCTGATAAAACAAAGTGTATAAATTGATGGATACCGTACATAATGATGTATTATCCATCAGTACAGTGAAATCATTAAAACTCCCAGGCTTCCTACCATCTACCTATTTCTCACTCATAAGAGATTTGACCTTGATTTTTCATAGCAATTGCAGAATTAGGTGAACAACAGTATTCTCTTGAGAAAGCATGGTTTTCAAAACAGTTTGAAATGTTCAAATGTCTTCAGACTAAAAGCGGATATACATTAATAAGAAAATGAAGGTCTCTATGATTTGATCAAAGGGAATGACATTTGAGTTAAGATTTTATCACAAGAATGACTTGTGAAAACCGTTTCACAAATTATGTGATTGATATATCAAAGTGTATTGATATACCTCAAACATCATAATCATAATGCGTTGGATACATACGGTCTAAAGAGATTCTATGAATAGGTGATCGTACAAATATAGAACTATAAGCCACATAATTAGCAAACACTCATAGAATTAGGAAATCATCCAGATTCGCGGAAACAACACCACAAGGGTTGTGGCATGTTCGAGTTTTCTAGAGTTTTTGATAAAGTCATTGCGAATAAGTATTTGTGCATGTACTCATAAGTAGTTATGAATACAAACATTCCATAAAACAAACTGGTTGTTGTTCAAAAGGAATCCTTATCAAGAAAGGTTATCGATAAGAATTTGATGGAAGAAAGCGAGAGTTTAAAATCAAGATATTCAATCTTACCCAATAAGAGTCGTGCAACGGAATGTGTTCCATGAAACGAAACTCTACAAGAAAAAGGGCGAAACTAATTATTATGAACATAGTGTTTCGATTAAATACTTTACTCGTGAAAAGTAGGATTCAATGGTATATTTCCAGATTGGTGGAAATACATTGAATCACTTGACATGTTATTCGAACATGACATACCTATGAATTGCAAAGAAGCGATGGTGGACCTAACTGTAATAATGATTTGAGAATCATGAAACCCAAAGCAAATTACGTTTGAAGATTTCAAAAGTAATGTGATTACTTGACTTTGTGAAAGTAAGTGGTTACGTGATAAATTTCCAAATAACTTGGAGTTATAAGGAATAAATGCAACTTTAAAGAAGGGCCTGAAAGATCGATTTATAAAGAATGTCTTGACAAATTTAATGGTTAACTACAGAATTGTAGCAATGCTTAAAGTCCGATGGATTTAATTAGCAATTAAAATGCAATTATAAATTGTTGGTCGATTTAACAAAACTGCAAATTCTCCAATTTGATGAAGTAAGGTTGTAATTAATGAAACATGCAAAGGTTTGTTAAATCACATGGATGCTAAAACATCTTAAAATGAAACTCTCGATTTGATTAGATCAAATGATTTTGGGGATTACCAAAATATCGAGAAAGTCCATAATTGTGAAGTATTTGAGTGGGAGCTATAGGGATATCAGAAAAGGAACTCACATGTGATGACATTTTGAGAGGGAGCATGACGAACATCACTTTGTATATGTTTGACATATATGTGGATGGCGTACTTGATATTAGTGGTATTTAAAAGTTAAATAGTTTGTGAATGAAGTTGAACAAAATATTAGATATTGAAATCTATTGAGATAGATTGGTATATTTAATAAACATCAAATCCATAATGTTTCTTATAGGATTCTGAAAGAATTTAGAATGCCCTAGATTAGATTCTGAAAAGGTTGAAAAGGACTAAAGAAGTTGTTTCGTTAATCTAGGTGAAATGTTTAAGTAAGCAACAAAAGTTGATTGAAAAAGAAGGATGATGCTCATCCTATATGAATATGTCATATGTTTCTTCCATGAATCAACATGTTGAATCCTGGGCTAGAATGTGACTCTTGGTTCTTAGCAGAGAAGGTTCTGAAGTGATTCATGAATCACTGAACCAATAGTAAGCGGATCATTAGGAATTAGAAAAGGATCTATATAGATATTTTAAGCTGTGACTAAAGGTATAACTAGTTTGGCTCATGAAGTTTGACTTCAGTCAAGCGAGTTTCTAGTATAATGATGACAGTGAAAGTCCTCATGATTGATCGACCGTCATTAGAAATACTAAGAAATAGAAGCCTCACTCTGTCACCAAAAAAATTCGAGAACATTATGAGATAATGTGATAAGTGTAAAATTATGAGACACTTGACGATTTGCAAGACATACAGATCTGGTAAAACAGATCAAGGACGGAAAGGTTTCCTATAAGCAAGCATGATCAAAACATTGTGTTTGTGATCGGTAAAAATGCAGTTAGATTATTTATACTATAGTGAAGTGGGAGACTGAAAGGGATATGACCTGAAAGTGTAATCTAGTGAAAGTGGGAGACTGATAGGTTTATTATCATATCTCAAATTAGTTCATAATAGTTTCATATTGTGCTATAATTGTATCAAGTGGAAACATTGATACATGTGTGCTATGTAAATAAACTAGGTCCCTAGTAGCCTCTATTCAACTAGTTCGTTAGGCAACCGATGATCAAGGTCTCTTGATCATGGAGCATTTATGCCAGTTGACAACAGAGTCATATCATTGGAGAATGATATGATGTACATTACCCACTTGAAGTATTGAAGTGAGATCAAGTCACATGGTTTATTGCTGCAATCCTCAGAAACTAAGTGACCTTCTCCTTAGACTGTGAGATCACATTAATCACTGTCTCCCATGGCTACTTTGATTACATCAACCATCATGTTCGTAACTGGGTGACCATAAAGGTGTGCATCGGGTATTCCCGAGGAATAGTTGAGGTCTGTGAATCAAGATCAGGATTTGTTCACCCGCCTGACGGGAAGATACACTGGGCCCACTCGATAAGACTGTATCCAAATAGGTTGCAACCATTGACTAGGTCAAGGGATACAATATCACGATAACGAGTTAAGTGGACTTGTCGGTAACGAGAGAGGTATGTTGATACCATAGATCAAATCACACATAAGTCATGTATCAAAGAAACAAAGGGATAGAGACACAGAGTTTATGGTTCAAACATGACAAAGTCTCTGGAATGCATAAGGGTCATTATGGACATCCCGGTCCCGCTATTGATCATTGATCGAGAGTGATCTCGATCATGCCTATGACATTCCTGAACCATAGGATAACACACTTAAGGGTCTGCTGATGTTCTGAGATCGATATGGAAAGAAGGGATCAAAGATGAGAAAGAAGAAGATCATAATTGTTTTCATTAAAACATTGCCAGAATAGTTCCAAAGAGGATCCAAAGTTGTATCGGAAGAAGGAATAAGCCGAAAAGTGTTTTTGGATTAATGGGGATTTAAATATGCATTCACATGTATTAATTATGAAATAATATATACTAAATAAAATATTTAAATTATATTAAGGGCCAACCTCCACTAATGGGTTGATTCCCTCGAGCGAACCAGCCCAAGAGGGAGGCCACCCCGGGTAAACGTTGTCGCTGCCAAGCTATAGTTGGTGGCTGTGCCGTCAGCCTGGCCAAGCGCCAAGTGGCCGTCAGAGCCGTAGGGCCACCCGACTGTCATGCGAGCTGGCGGGCCGCGTTGGCCAGGCCCACGCCGCCTTTCCCACAACCATGCTAGCCACTAGGCAGTGGACAGGACACACGCGCGGGCAGGCCTTGCCGGCCGCCGTCGGTTGCCCCTTCCTCTCCAGTTTCTTTATTCCCACGTGGGGACTTGAGGGAATGGAGTCCTACTTTTCCGCCTATATAAAGGGGTCTATATTGGTGGTAAAAAGACACACACAAATAAAAGGGGATTTCCTAAGTACTATTTCCTTAGGGAATTTTCCTCCTCTTTCTCAATTGACTCTCAAGAGTGCGGTTCCACTAAAAACTACGCACGAGAGAGTTGACAACACCGGCACACCATCGTGCTGCTGGATCCTAGTTCTAGAGGGTCTACTTCCACATCCCGACTGGATCAAGGAGAACGGGAGTTGTCATCATACATCGTACGTGTGCGAGTACTCGGATAGCACCACCAATAGTGGGGCCATGACTGTCATGCGAGGACCAGTTGGAGAAGGCGAGGAGTTTCGTGATCTCGAGGTCGACTACGAGTTCGACTACTTCAACCACGTTCCCCGCGATACATTAACCACGTTTGGTCTACAAGGGTATGTCACCGAAACTCTATTCCCGTTACTACATTAACTTGTAGATAGATCTGGGGGTTTAGGTAGTTCTACCATAGATTTTTTTTCTGCTACGAATACCCTTCAAGTAGCCACCAAGACTCCATCCAAATTGTAGATTCAGGTTGAGTCTCAAAGACATATTTAGTATTTGGACCCTAAGATTTATTCGAGTAAACTTTATTCATAGATTTTTTGTCATGTTTTTTTGGTAATACGAGTTTGATGCATCCAATGGATCGGGAACCAGTTAATTGATCTTGGGCAAAGACATCATGAACCTACTTCAAACTAAAGTCCCTGAACTCGAATTCGGTATATAATGGTGTAATTCAGTTTGAGCCACGGAGGGCCTATTGAGTACTGAATTCTAGGCTTATGTTTTTGGGTACCCAACGTGTCCGTCGGGATTTTTCATCATATCATGGATACGGATAATTACTAACATAGCGCATTTGGGTGCGATTACTAGGCCTCACAGGACAGATCCTAGGGTCTTCCCTTCATGACGAGAGACACGACATTCAGACATGTTATCATGGTAGACGCGGTCTGAGAATTTGTAATAATTTATCGACCGACTTGTTTGGCTGTTGGAAATGCTGAATTTGTAAGCTTGATTTATATCGGGTGTATTGCTAAATTCTCCCGATGGGAGTAACTATTTGAGGATGAACTTGTGTAATTATCATAGGTTTTATCGTCTTCGTAGGAGGATTTTTTTTCTTTTATTCTATCGGGTGTGCGACCAGCGCTCCCGATGGGAGTAGCCCCCGAGGCTCTAGCCGAATATTTGTATTCAATTGTAGGATCAAGTCTTTTATTCTCTGTGTTGCCATCTCTAGAGGAGTTTTCATTTTTCTATCGGGTGTGCGGCCAGCGCTCTCGATGGGAGTAGCCCTCGAGGCTATAGTCGAATATTTGTATTCAATTGTATGCTCAAGTCTTTAATTCTCTTTGTTGCCATATCTAGAGGAGTTTTCATTTTTTTCTATCGGGTGTGCGGTCAGTGCCCCCGGTGGGAGCAGCCTGATAGGTTGCAAACGTATCTATAATTTTTGATGTTCCATGCTTGGTTTATATCAACTTTCTTATGTTTTGTCCACACTTTGGAGTATTTTTATACTCTTTCTTAGACTAACCTATTAATAAGATGACACGGTGCCAGTTGCCTGTTTTCTGTTGTTTTTGGTTCTAGAAAAGTCAGAAAATGAATATTCTCAGAATTAGATGGGACAAAAACCAAAGTCAATATTTTATCGGAAGACACATGGAGTCCGAAGGAGAGACAAAGGAGGGCCACAGGGCGGCCACACCATCCTTGGCACGGGCAGCCCTAGGCCGTGCCAGGGCATGGTGTGGGTCCCCTGGCCGGCCACCGACCTTGCCCCTTCGCCTATAAGAAGCCCCCGATGCAAAAACCGTAAATCCGGGAGCCTCCAGCCACGAAAAGTTCCGCAGTGCCGCTGCCATCGACGGGGAGATTTGGGGGACAGAAAGTGTCTGTTCCAGCACCCTGCCGGGACGGGGAAGTGCCCCCGGAGCCATCTCCATTGATCTCGACCACCATTTCCATCGCCGTTGCTGATTCCTATGATGAGGAGGGAGTAGTTCTCTCTCGAGGCTAAGGGTTCTACCGGTAGCTATGTGTTCATCTCTCTCTCTATGCATGATCTTATTGAGATCATGAGCTTTGTAATCTATAGATCTATTCTGCTACTCAAGTGCTTTAATATATCTCTGCTCTCTCCATGTGTGTGAAAGTGACAGCGTGCACACCATGGTGGCACTTAGGCTAGAGATTACAAATACGTGTTATGAGTTATATTTTGAGTTGGATGTCTCTATGAAATTGTGGTGTTTGTTGGGACCATCTAGCGTTCAAGGTGACAGTGTGGGGTTATCTAGATGGGAAAGACGGACTTTTAGGAGTGATGTTATAGCCCTACCATGGATTAGAGTGTCCAACCGGAGAGTAGTTCAGAGTAGTATCATAAAGAGAAGATATTTATATGAGAGTGTTTACTAGCGAAAATATGATCCCTAGGCCTTGTTTCTAAGCATTGAAACACCATTTGCAACTAGATCTGTTACATGTTTGCTTGCTTCCATCTTTATTTCAGATTGCCTTTAGTCTATTCCTACCCGTCAAGCTCTTTTCTGGCACCGTTACCACTTATAATTATCAATACCACTTGTATTTCACTATCTCTTCGACGAACTAGTGCACATATACACCTGACAAGTGTATTGGGTGTGTTGGGGACACAAGAGACTTCTTGTATCTTGATTGCAGGGTTGCTTGAGAGGGATATCTTTGACCACTTCCTCCTCGAGTTCGATAAACCTTGGGTAATCCACTTAAGGGAAACTTGCTGCTGTTCTACAAACCTCTGCACTTGGAGGCCCAACAACTGTCTACAAGAATAGAAGTGCGTAGACATCAAGCTATTTTCTAGCGCCGTTGCCGGGGAGGTAAGGTAAAAGGTACTCACATCCTCTGGCTACTAAGCTATCTTCTAGTACTATTGCTGGTGTGTGAGTGCTCGAAGTTATTTCCTTTAGATTCTGCAATTATATCTTTTTGTTTCTTGTTTTTATTTGCACTAGTTAGGCTTAATGGAAAACAACATCAAAATTAGAGAGCTTTATAGTATTTATCTTGAGTTAGGACATGAAGTGTTTGAAGAGAAAATTAAAAAACCTATGGAACTTTATTTGCATGCTAATAGCAATGTTATTAGTATGAATTCTTTGAACACCATGTCATGTCATGCTTAAGTGGTATAAAAGGAAAGAGTAGGAAAGTTCATGCTTAAGTGGTATAAAAGGAGCTTTTTTTGACTGTGGCCTATGCTTTATCATGTCATGCTTGATATTATTTTGGCTTTATGCTTAGTAATTTTTGTTGTAGAATGACATGTTATAAACAATTGAGATTGCTTAATGTGCCTTGAAAGAATCATGCGTTGTTTTAGCATATTAAAGCATAGTATTGTGGTATTCTCCTTTGATGCTTTATTTGGGTTGACTTGGCGCATGCTCACACCATGTTATGACTATCCCAAGTCACCATAGCCTTTATTATCCTTTAGTTTTCGACTTGTAATATCACTTTATGCTTTAATTAATGATGTTTTTTCGCTTTGCATGATTATGGCCATTATTGCTCTCTTAGTTGGTCGCTCCCAGTCTTTTGCTAGCCTCCATAACCAAGTATGAGTTCCACTCATGCATCCAACTCCAAATAAAACCAAGTTATTCCAAAGAGTCCACCATACCTACCTATTAGCATTTGCTATTCCAAGTATATTCATGTTTTTATCTACCTTCCGAATTAAACTTGTTATGTGAAAATTAGTGATTAAGGCTCTCACGAACTTGATGGCACATTTTACTTTCTTGCACTTAATAAACCTGAACCATTGTGTCCATCTTTGTTGCATATATGTTTGCGCTTTATAAGTTTAAGTTAGCATAATCATGTATCATGGGGAACGCTTTCAACATTGCACTTACTATTCCGTTGATATCATGATTCTTTTGCTTATGGATCCCGTCAGTGTGAAATAAAAGGGGAACTTGTAAGATCATGGAGTTTGTATCTGTGTTAGAGAAACACCTAGGCTTCTAGCCTAAGCCATGCCTAATCATGGTGGAAACTTGTAGCATAACCATAATGAGCACTCTATGAAGCATCCTCAATAAAAACCTATGCAAATAGCAAATAAAAAGATTGTTGAGATGCTCATTGTCTGCTTGCCTTGTCATTTTGATTATGTGATAACTCTTGTATCATGTGCAAGGGGTACCCCGTTGGCGGTTCTCTATGATACATATGTACTTACAATGACAAGAGCTTACTTGTGACTGAAGTTGAGTAGCATGAGGTTCGGTACTCGTAAGTAAGGGGCATGAGATTTCAACTTATAACTGGTCAAGCATATCCTCTTAGTTGTGTCACTTTAACCTTAATCACCTAAAGATGCTTATGATAGGGGCAATGAGAGCTGAAAGCTAATAAGTACCATAATTTTTGGAAGCTCTTTATGAGACTTGAATCCCTGCTTCCTTCCATGAAGGCCTTTATTTTACTTTTATGTTGAGTCTCCATCTTCTATCTGTATGCACCTATTGAGAGAGCATAGTGGCCATTCTTAGTTTAATGTGTGTTGTACCAAGACTTGTTGATTGATTCATAACTTTGATATAGCTTGTTCTTAAACTATTTGTATCTAGTCACCCTTATGAACTTTGAAGTTGTCCTATGCATTTATGTTTTGCTACTCTATGAGGGACAAGCTGAATACCATTCTCATTATGTGAAACAAACAAACATCTTTCAAAGCATTGTTATTCATGAATCTTTTGTTTGTACCTTTTCATGTTACAACATAGTTGCTATGTCTTATTGTTAGAACTATATTTTTCATGCTATGTTAAAGTACTATGATCCCAGCTATCAATGTTCTACAAATACTTTGATCAATATTGTGATGATGCATGTCACCTCAAAAATTATTCTTTCTTTTTATCACTTACCTACTCGAGGGCGAGCAGGAGTTAAGCTTGGGGATGTTGATACGTTGCAAACGTATCTATAATTTTTGATGTTCCATGCTTGGTTTATATCTACTTTCTTATGTTTTGTCCACACTTTGGAGTATTTTTATGCACTTTCTTGGACTAACCTATTAACAAGATGCCACCGTGCCAGTTGCCTGTTTTCTGTTGTTTTTGGTGCCAGGAAAGTCAGAAAATGAATATTCTCAGAATTGGACGGGACAAAAGCCAAAGTCAATATTTTACCGGAAGACACATGGAGTCCGAAGGAGAGACGAAGGAGGGCCATAGGACGGCCACACCACCCCTTGGCGCGGCTAGCCCTAGGCCGCACCAGGGCATGGTGTGGGTCCCCTAGCCGGCCACCGACCTTGCCCCTTTGCCTATAAGAAGCCCTCGATGCAAAAAAACCTAAATCCGGGAGCCTCCGGCCACGAAAAGTTCCATAGCGCCGCTGCCACCGAAGGGGAGATTCGGGGGACATAAAGTCTCTGTTCCGGCACCCTGTCGGGACGGAGAAGTGCCCCCGGAGCCATCTCCATCGATCTCCACCACCATCTCCATCGCTGTTGCTGATTCCTATGATGAGGAGGGAGTAGTTATCTCTCGAGGCTAAGGGTTCTACCGGTAGCTATGTGTTCATCTCTCTCTCTATGCATGATCTTATTGAGATCATGAGCTTTGTAATCTATAGATCTATTCTACTACTCAAGTGCTTTAATAGATATCTGCTCTCCCCATGTGTGTGAAAGTGACAGCGTGCATACCATGGTGGCACTTAGGCTAGAGATTACAAATACGTGTTATGAGTTATATTTTGAGTTGGATGTCTCTATGAAATTGTGGTGTTTGTTGGGACCATCTAGCGCTCAAGGTGACAGTGTGGGGTTATCTAGATGGGAAAGGCGGGACTTTGAGGAGTGTTGTTATAGCCCTACCATGGATTAGAGTGTCCAATCGGAGAGTAGTTCAGAGTAGTATCATAAAGAGAAGATATTTATATGAGAGTGTTCACTAGCGAAAATATGATCCCTAGACCTTGTTTCTAAGCATTGAAACACCGTTTGAAACTAGATCTGTTACATGTTTGCTTGCTTCCATCTTTATTTCAGATTGCCTTTAGTCTCTTCCTACCCGTCAAGCTCTTTGCTGGCACCATTACCACTTATAATTATCCATACCACTTGTATTTCACTATCTCTTCGTCGAACTAGTGCACCTATACACCTGACAAGTGTATTGGGTGTGTTGGGGACACAAGAGACTTCTTGTATCTTGATTGCAGGGTTGCTTGAGAGGAATACCTTTGACCAATTCCTCCCCAAGTTCGATAAACCTTGGGTAATCCACTTAAGGGAAACTTGTTGTTGTTCTACAAACCTCTGCACTTGGAGGCCCAACAACTGTCTACAAGAATAGAAGTGCGTAGACATCATAGCCCCGAGGCTACAGTCAAATATTTGTATTCAATTGTAGTCTCAAGTCTTCATCACCTGAGGGAATTTTCAACTCAGGTCTTCTTTTTCTAGAATCATCAAAAGATTTTATCGGGTGCGCGGCTAGTGCTCCCGACGGGAGTTGCCCCAAGGCTATAGTCGAATATTTGCATTCAATTGTAGGCTCAAGTATGTCATCTGAGGAATTTTCTTGACTCAAGCCTTGGAATTATTTTGCTAGGTTCTTTGTTAGGACATCTGAAGTATTTTTCATTGCTTACCATAACATCATTGTTGACGATGATGGTGTGTCTTAGTCACATTCCACTGACCCCGATGGGACATTTTAGTGGTGGGCCCATGATGCAGGCTAACAACACGTGGGGGTCGTGTTAGCGGTGAGTTTGACCGCATGACCCCATGTTGCGCGGGAATCGAGGCATCACACGGTTTTCTCCAAAATTACTTCTATAATTAACTCTTTTGATGGCTGATCCCTTCACAACTGTGGACACGTGGTGTTCTTAGGTTTTATCTTGACGCCACGTGTTCTGGATCCAACGGTCCTAGCCTTGTGATGGGTACTTTATAAACCCTGAGGTATGGAGTTTTTACTACTCATCCCCTCTTCCACCGCTAGCCTTCTTCCTCCTTGCACCAAATATGTACCAGTGCCACTGCTTTCTTCTTGCATTTCTGCTCTTAGTTTTTTACGCACAATCACTTGCAACTTCATCGCCATGGGCAAGAGCAAGGGCGCTTCCTCCGGCGTCGATGCTACTACCACCAAACCGCGGTCCATTGGGTGAGAACCCTGAAGGTGCTCGACGCGAGATTTGCGTGAGGCCCACGAGTACTACCTCCTCTCCGAGAACTCCTTCAATTTGCCTGATGACTAAGCCACTCCTACACACTAAAGGGATGGTGGGTAATGTTTCTATATTTTCTCTTCCGCGGCTATTCTCTTCCTATCCACGAGTTCCTTAATGGGCTCCTCTTTGTTTACAGCGTGCAGCTCTACCAGGTCACGCCCAATTCAATCCTCCACATAGCTTGCTTCATTACTCTCTATGAGTGTTTCCTCGAGATCCATCCCCACTAGGGCCTACAGAAACATTTTTTCTTTGTTCGAAGAAATGCTAGCAATACCCTTGTTCACGAGGTTGGTGGTGCTATAATCTCTGTCCGCTCGAACATTGATTATTTTGATCTCAAGCTTGTGGATTCTGTTCAAGGCTGGCGATGAAAGTGGTTTTACATCAAGGACCAGCAGGTTGAGGGTCAACCCTTTGGGTTGGCGCCTTTTGACCCGAAGAAAACCTTTAGGAGGATTAGTTCCGAGGAATAGTGCCCAAGTGCTGAGGAAATGAAAGAGATCAAGCCGTTGCTAGACCGGATTGATTAGTTACGCACCCGAGCTAGGCAGAAGCTTTCAGGTTTGCAAATCATGACCTACTTCCTTTGAATATGCATACAACCTCTCAAATCCAGACTATCGGGTATGTGGACATATTCTAGGAAGAAAGACTCGACGAGGATCTCCCCCGATAATTTGCTCACCACCAATCTCGAGAAAAGGGTAAGATCCTTCACCACACTCATGAAGAAAGATGTTGTGCCATTAGAGTGTTCGGTCAAACCATTCAGCAAGAAAAACCTTCTTCTTGATGTAAGTTTGCTTCCTTATTTCTAATTCATCTGCTTCTACCTTTGCTCAATTTTTCGTTCGTATGGTCTTGCTTCTTCCATAGGGTCATGATCATCTAGACTCCCTTCCTCCTTTGCCTGAAAAGGGCGACTTGCCTGAAACTTCTACGGTATCCAAAGAATTTGTTGAGTATGATGTTATCAGGGATATTGAGGAACACGATGAAACTATTGTTTCTCATTCCTCACGTACTCATACTGAAGTCGTTCCTTCCGTGAATTCTGATTCCTGATTCCTTCAAGGTTGTTTCTAGGCAAGGAAAGAGGAAACACGAAGAGATGGACCTTCAAGATTGAGGATTCGGATGATTCGAGTGCCGCCAAACCATGGATGGTTCAACCATTGAGAGCATTCCTTCCTAGGAAAAGAGGGCTTCTTCGATTTGTGCAAAGCATCGGCTTGTAAGTATTTGTTTTTGTTTATTCTTTCATGGAAAATTTCTTTTCTTTATACTTCTTTATCAAATTTTCTTGTGTCCTGGACTAGTGGCAAGGAGGAGGAAAAAACTTCTACAAGATTGCCCATTGCTGATACAGTTGATTAGACGGATGTCGTCGCTGGGTCACCCATGAGAATGATGGATCTGGCTAACCCGCAAGGAGAGGCTGTGGGTGAACTGTCCCTGAAAGGTCCTGAGGTGACCCCCGAAGCTCCTCCACACAGGAAGTCTAAGGATGCTGGCAAAGGGATAGTCCTCTCAGAGAACCCGACCAAAGCTGATATGAATCATGTAAGTGATAGCCTCCTTTATATTTTTCATGTCTTTCTTTTGCTGTGTAGCCCCCAAGTATTTGAGTCTGATTCTATTTTATGCATCCATTAATGTGCAAGATTTTCGAAATGGCTAGTTGTTTTATCAGGATCCAACATGAACTTCTTCCACCAATGGTTGTTTATACTTTGCTTTTGTTCTATGAATATTTTGTTCCTGCAGTTTGTTTTGTTGAATAATTTCATCTGCTCCTGTATTTGTTGCTGCTAAGTCCGAGATTATCCATGAAGCTTCCATGAAGCATGCAGATGATCTCGAAGCAAAACTGAAGGCCACTGAAGTCGAACTCAAAAATCTCGGGTAGCAGATAAATCTAAGGCGGAGAAGCGGGAGGCCTAAGGTGCTACTATGGTAGGACGGGAAGTAAATCTTCAGAAAAGGATTAACGAGCTAAACTCCTCCTTTACCAGTAAGGTTTTTATCTCATAATGTAACTTTGACAGTTTTCATATGCTTTGCAGATCATAATTCTTGTGTTTTCTTTATGTTTGTAGAGATCACCAATTACTTAGGCTAACTGGTTTAGGACCAATGCGTTGATCCTATGTTGGATTCTCTAAGCATCTTGGAAGCAAATAGTGTTCATTCCCGCAATTTTCTGATCCGCTCTCGCCGCTCTTTCAAGAGTCTTCATGCGGAGATCTTCCCCAACAAGGATGTCCCGCTGGACCTCAACGCCCTGACTGAGATCTTCAATGTCGGCATGAATCCTCTCACTAGCTACGGGCTGATTCAGGCGAAAAGCGGCACAGAGAGTGCGATGGCCCTGGCCCTGGCGCATGGTGAGAAGGTCGACTAGGATAAGGTTAGCTCCTCAATCCCAGTCACCATCTCAGGCTAAGAGGTCAACTTCGAGCCTTATTTTATGAAAATCAAGAAGTTCTTTAGGGAGCTTATTGACATGTCCAAGGAAGAAGATGATGCCCTTACTACGAATTTCTCAAAAATTCCAGCCACTGCTCCATCTTCCAAAGCTTTGGCTACTGCTCCTTCGATCAGTACTCATGTGGCTCCTAGTGGTGCCACCTAGTTTTTTATCTCTAGTTTGTTTGATGTTGAACTTCTTGTAATGAACCTGGTTTCTTATGTAGTTTTGTAGTTCTATGGAGAACAATGATATTTTGTATCCTTGGTTGATCAGAGAAGTTTGAGTATTCTGTATGCCCAATGGATTTTTCTTGCTAATTTCTTTCTCGCATTTTCTTCCTTCAGAATTTATCTGACTTGCCTGGTCCTTCGACTGTTCCTGTTCCTCTGGCTGCTCCTATTCCGTCGAGGTCTCCTGCTCCTTCAGGTCAACAAACTTCGCAAGATGAAACGGATGTGCCTACCAATGTTACTACAGTCATCCGATATGTTGATCCTTCATTGTATTCTGACTAGATCCACCGCATCAAATAGCTAGAAAGGGAACTTCGGGTGACAAAGGCCCAAGTAGACGTCACCCTCTCCAAATCGAAGAAAACCATAGAATGCGAGGAATATCTTCTCGAAGAAATTTTGAGGGCGAGCGAGAGTATGCTATGTAAGTTTTTCTCACAAAGCCCCCGAGTATCTGAAACTTCTTTAGACTAACTTTATGTCTTTTCTAGACATTCGCTTAAGTGCGGTTGAGGAGTCGCACCATCTATGGGCTCATATGAGTGCCTTGATCGATGCTTCATCGGGTGCTGGCTCGAATTTCTGGACTGACTACCGATGGGGGTTCATACATTCGATCCGGATTCACAGATGTAGTATATTAGCTTTTTCCCAAGAATACATAGGTTTAATCAAACCTCGGAAAGAACTTCTAAAAGGTAATAAAAAAGGACACGTCTACAAGACTTTGTTTGTTCGTTTTACCTTAGTTGATCGGACCAATCTAGTTTACTTTATAACGGGTTTGAATCAATGGATGGAGATAGGCCAGGATTCAAGATCCACCTGCAACTGCACATCGAAAGGGATGAAAGATAATAATAAGCATAGTCATGTATAGTGTTTGTATTGAGATAATCTTTTGTGGGCAACACATCCTAATATTCTAGAGCCCGCGTGATGCAGCGGGCATAGAAACAGACTTTTAATCCAATCGAGAGTACACCGAAGCCACGGGTTACAAACGATTATTAAGTGTAAACACAGATTAAAGCTTTAAGTGATGATGTTGTTGTTGATCCCGAATGGGGGCACTAAGCGAAGACCGTACTTCCCTTTCTGTCACTAGTTTCCTATGAGATCGCCGCTAGCCAAGTATCTCACCTCAAGCCTTTATCAATCTATGGGATCTTAGGTACCTATAAGTCCACAGATCGAGACGAGAGACGAAAGAAACAAAAGATACAAATCACGAATCCAAACAAAATACAATTCTGCCATGATCTAGATGCACATAATTGTTGTGAGGTTTCTATCCAACCTGTAGACCGTGAGGACTACTCACTCATAACAAATAGATCAGAGATAGAAAACATCATGCAAATACTTAGATTGAAATCAAATATTCTTACAATGGTCACCAAATCACAAGGAGATCTAAAAGTACAAAGCAATGGCTATGGCTAGTGGAGGGATGGATGATGGAAGTGATGAACAATGGATGAACTATGGATGAACAATGGTCTGGATCTCCTTTGGGGGTGTTGTGATGCAATCTGAGAATGTCGTCTCTCTGGCCGGCGGCTGGAGCCTCAAAATATATAGGCGTCTTCATGAAAGTTGTAGGGTTTAACGAGACGAAGCCGTCGCCACCTGGTACGAGCGGGCGGTATGGGCGGACCGCGCCTTTACCAGTGGTTGTTAAGCATGGTGACGCTATGGTTGGCTTCTCCAATTACTTTGCCATGTGTACTTCCTCAAAATTCTTCACTATGACTCTTTATTTCGCCTTTAAAGCAGTGATTTCTTGCACAACATAAATCAAAGAAGGGATTTGCATATTTTGCAATTGTTAGTCATTAGTGGCAAAATTTGAGAGTTTCTTTGGCAATTGCTTGACCAAAAACAATGTTTAAACACAGTGTAAGATGACAAAAATTGGAGCCATCAACTTCCCCAAAGCTCAATCCTCGATCGTCCTCGAGCAAGAAGAACCAAAAGAACTATAAGGAATTCAGCGTTTAAACTTGAAACAACAAGAATAAGAGTTCACTTACAGTCGGTAGTCGTATGTGATCAACACTCCATTCATTTGCGAAGCTTATCAAAGTTAGAGAGATGAGAAGAATACTATACAAGCTTTGGTATGTCAAGATAATCAAAATAAAGTTTAATATAAGTATAAATAACTAGAAGTGTAGCAATCAATCCAATTCCTCTAATTAACTCTCAACTTGTCAAGGAACACTAGGATGTTTAAATAGCATAATTGAGTAAGAGAGTTTCATGTCCCAGGTAGTATAACAATGAAGTGTGTTATTTATGCCCACATCAATAAATCAAGTCAATCTAAAACACTTCTAATCCAATCATTGTCTTTCAAGAAAAAATTGTAAAGTAGTAATGGGACCATGCCAAGGACTTGTTATGTGGATCTTGATGACCCAGAAGTATAGGGGGTGTATCGTAGTATTTTCGAGGGAAGTGAAACCCAATTTATTGATTTGACACAAGGAGAGCCAAAGAATATTTATAAGCCTTAACAAATGAGTTCTCAATTCAGCTGCACCTGGAAACAATCTTGCTCATAGCAGTTTATCCGTAGCAACAGTTTTGTAGTAGGAATAGTAAAGTAATAGCAGTAGTAAAACTAAATACAGTAGTAACAATTGCAGTAAACAGTAGGATTAAAGCGCGGTAGGCATATGGATGGATGGACGGACGTTGCATGGACAAGACAATTCACATGGCAATCAGAACATAGGGCATTTGCAGATAAATAAGATAAGGCATCCAAGTACTAAATAATCATAGGCATGTGTCCCATATATAGTCATACGTGCTCGCAATGAGAACTTGCACAACATCTTTTGTCCTACCAGCCCGTTTGCAGCGGGGCCTCAAGGGAACTACTGGCAATTAAGGTGCTCCTTTTAATAGAGCACCGGAGCAAAGCATTAACACTATGTGAACACATGTGATCCTCACATCAAAGCCATTCCCTCTGGTTATCCCGATTTCTGTCACTTCGGGGCCATTGGTTCTGGACAACAACGTGTGTATACAACTTGCAGGTAAGACCATAAACAATACTATCATAATGAATCAATAACATGTTCAGATCTGAAATCATGGCACCCGGGCCCTAGTGACAAGCATTAAGCATAACAAGACGCAACAAAGTCAAAAAGCACTAATAGTAGATACTAGGCACCATGCCCTAACAATTTGATGCAATTACATGAACGATCTCATCCAATCCCTACCATCCCCATAGCCTACGGCGGGGGATTACTCACTCATAGATGGGGGAAACATGGATGGTCGATGGAGAAGAGATGGTGATGATGATGGCGATGATCTCCTCCAATTCCCCGTCCCGACAGGGTGCCAGAACGGAGTTTCTGGTTTCAAATCACAGAATCTGGTGGTGGCGGCGCAGCGGAACTCTTTCTAGAAAAACGTCGACCCCCCTGAGTTTTTAGGTCAGAAGGCATCTTATAGGCGAAGAGGGAGACCAAGGGGGTGTCTAGGGTGGCGGACCACCTTCGGCGCTGGCCAGCCTAGCAGGTGGCTGTGTGGTGTGGCCTGGGCCCTGCCCCACTCCGTCTCGTATTCTGGCTCCGTGAGTCTTCTGGCGAAATAGGATTTTTGGCATATTTTCCGGGATTTTTCCTGATAGTTGATTTTCTGCACAAAAACTAGACGCCAAGGCAATTCTGCTGAAAACAGCGTTAGTCCGTGTTAGTTGTATCCAAATCACACAAGTTTAGAGGAAAAACAATAGCAAAAGTGTTCGGAAAAGTAGATACGTTTTGGACGTATCAGATCCTCATAGATATCTTTTTTCTTTCTTTCTTTTTCATCTCATTTTTCAAGGATTGTTGTTCGTTTCTTTTTGCTAGTGTTTGCACAACCTTTGAGAGTACCAATACTTTTTCCCATACATTGACACAGATGCCAATCATGTCATCAACTCATAGCCAAAATCCGGGGTTATACCATAGATTGTTCAAAAGCTAGCAGAGTTGTTGGCATCCCAAAGGTGTGCATTAGAGACATAGAACAAAGTTGTCTCGCATATTTCTATTTTTTGAGCTAGAACCGCAGTTTGATCCACAAGGTTAGATTTGGCATGCATCACAATTACCACTAGACTTTATTTCAATCAAACAATTCCTTTCATGAGTGTCGTCGAGACTTTCTAAATATCTATGGGGTTAAGTATAATCAAGGGTATACTCTTAAGACAATCATTCATCAAACAAGTCGTACATTTCAGACTTTTTCTTATTGTACTTGTTTGGCATTATTATTTCCAAGGCAAGACTCGGTTAACTAAAAGAACTAGAGCAAGAGCTTCAACAACTAATCATCATACCAATAAAAAGCCTTACTCTAACCATATTAAATTACTTCCCACTAGCATGGTATCTTAGCAAATCAACCAACTAAGATAAACAATTCAAACTTCATAAGTGGGAGGCATAGGACGTACCTTTTATAAGTAAGTTCATGATCCTCTTCCTTATAGGTATGTGTTCCTTCAAAAATCAAACACGATTACTCTCAGAATGATATTAAAGCAAAGAGGCAAAGTATGAATCCACGTTTACGAAAAAAGGATAAATGGAAAAATCTCTTTGTATTTTTTAGGATAGGGATTAAAGAATCGAAAAGAACTTGCGACCAAGCACGGGTTTAAGAAAACAAAAACAAAGGAAAAAAAATAAACTAAAATGAAAGCAAATTAAAAAGCAAAGTGTTGGAACAAGCCAACATGAGTGTTTCAAAGCTCATAAGGAGCTGGAGTACAACCTCGTTATTACACAAATGAATTTGCTAGGGGAACACATCCCCAAGCTCAGGCTTTTGCAAGCCCTTTTGTTGCTCATTATGGTGGTGGTGGATAATATCCCGCGTTCCATTGGCTACTCCAATCATAAAACTGGGTGGTGAGGCTTGCAGTTGCATCTCGAAGGTTGATGGAGAGGTTGTTTATGTTTTGAATATTTCCTTCAATTGCGTAGATATCTGCATAGGTGGTGTAGTAGTTTGGTGGCTGCACATCATGTTCGGGTCCTTCTTGTTCTACTTCTTCATTTTGTCCTCCTCCCACGGGTATTTCTTGTTGGGGTAGATTAGCTTCAACCTGCGCATCATAACGCAAACGTCCATCCTTGATAGAGAATAAACCGTTAGGCAAAGGAGCAGGGATCAAGTGATCCGCTCCAGGTATATTGAAGAAACATCTATCATGATTTTTAGAAATCATACCACATGCTCTTAGAGTAGATGGACCGAGACGATTACCTCTAGTCAACGGTTGGATGTTACCTAGGTTGATGTGAAGTGCATGTGCAAGAACGGTCACAATTTCTCCTCCACATATGGGTCATCGAGATTGAAGAGCTTGATGCTTAAGATAAAACACAAGTAAAGTGCCCAAATTTGGTGTTAAGTTACAACTGATAAGTGCAGCTTTTGCAAGGATCAACATGTCCTCCTCATTAACTCTAGTAAACTCACCATGTGCCTGCAATGTGTTAGCAATAACATAGAACATGTATCGAATAGCAGGATGATCAATTTGGTTCCCCTTGGGTGTGTGTCCATGAATTCTCATCAAGTTAAAATATTGTGAAGGGGAATGATCTAAAACAAAGGTAGTTGTGCATACATCGGTGTTGTTGTTGGTAAACCCAAAGCATTGAGCCCATTGGCTAAGTGTCAAAGTATTCTCACAGTTCATAAGGCGGAATTTAATTCGATCAACTCCGGGCCTTTGTTCCTCGGAACAACCATAAGGATCCATCGTGTGTGTTGATGGCTCAATGCACGGCGCCCAGAAAAATGCTTGATGGCGGTGTTGATGTAGAGCTTGTTGGGAACCCCAAGAGGAAGGTATGATGCGCACAACAGCAAGTTTCCCTCAGTTAAGAAACCAAGGTTTAATCGAACCAGTAGGAGCAAGGAAACACCCCAAAGGTGTTACTAGCTGAGCTTTGGCAGGGCACACTACCGGTGCTAGTAGCAACATGGAGACCCGCACAACACAACCACATAACTTTGTCCCCAACTTGCGATGAGGTTGTCAATCTCACCGTGTTTTGCAGAAAACAAACGATTAAACGTATTGAATGGAAAGAAGTAAAAGTTTGCAGAAAGTAAACACAAAGCAGTAAACAGTTTATAGATTGTATGTAAAGAAAAGGACCGGGATCCATAGTTCACTATAGGTGGCTCTCCTTAAGATAGATAACATGCTGGGTGAACAAATTACAGCGGGGCAATTGACAAACATCGAGAAAGCAATACATGCATATACTAATCATCTTGACTCCTTTGAGACTTGATTGGGCATTACAACATTATACATAGACCGCCATCCAACTGCATCTATGACTAATAATCCACCTTCAGGTTATCATCCGAACCCCCTATAGTATTAAGTTGCAAGCAACAGATTATTGCTTTACGAACTACGTGTAAAGTAAACAATACGATTGTTCTATGAACAAAGGATTGTTGTTTTCTCCCTAGTAGCAACAACACATCTAGTACCTTAGAGATTTCTGTCACTTCCCCAGATTACCAGAGGCATGAACCCACTATCGAGCATAAAATACTAACGCTTGGAGTTGCTAGCATCTACTTGGCCAAGATAGCTACTAACAACGGAAAGCATGCAAGATCACAAATAACAAAGACATGATAAAATCAATAATCAATCTGAAATAGCATCTCAATATCCATTGGATCCCCGCAAACACAACATGTATGATTACAAATAGATGATCTTGATCATGAACGGAGCTCACAAGATCTATACATGAAAGCACAAAGGAGGAGAACCAGCCATCTAGCTACTACATGGATCCGTAGTCCAAGGATGAACTACTCACGCATCACACCGGAGGCTTGCATGGTGATGAAGAAGGCCTCCAGGGTGAATTCCACTTTCCGGCAAGGTGCCGGGAAGAGCTTCAGATCCCTCCCGATATAGGGATGGAGATGACGGCGGCTACAAACTCTTTCGTGGATTTTTGATTGGGTCCTTAGGGTTTACGTCACGAGGGCATCTTATAGTCGGAAGGGGAGGCCGAGGGGGTGCCAGGGGCCACCACACCACCCCCTGGCGCGGGCCAAGCCTGGCCACACGGCCAGGTTGTGTGGCCGGCCTCTGGCCCTTCTCCGTCTCGTATTCTGGCACTTGATGTCTTCCGGAAAAATAGGCACTTTGGCTTTTGTCCCGTCCAATTCCGAGAATATTCATTTTCTGACTTTCCTGGAACCAAAAACAGCAGAAAACAGCAAAGCCATCGTGGCTCTTTTTAATAGGTTAGTCCAAGAAATCAAATGAAAAGTACTCCAAAGTTGGAACAAAACACAAGAAAGTGGATAAAACCAAGCATGGAACATCAAAAATTATAGATACATTTGCAATGTATCAACATCCCCAAGCTTAACTCTTGCTCGTCCTCGAGTAGGTAAGTGATAAAAAGAAAGAATAATTTTTGAGGTGACATGCACCATAAAAGACTTGATCAAAGTATTTGTAAAACATTCAAAGCTGGGATCATAGTACTTCAATCATAGCATGAAAGACAAAGTTCTAGCAATAAGACATAGCAACTATGATACAACATGAAAAGGCACAAACAAAAGATTCATGAATAATAATGCTTTGCAAGACGTTTGTTTGTTTCACATGAAGAAAACATAGCATACTACTATTCAGCTTGTCCCTCAATAGAGTAGCAAATATAAATGCATAGGACACCTTCAAAGTTCATAAGAGTGACTAGATACAATAGTTTAAAACAAGCAATATCAAAGTATGCATCAATCAACTAGTCTTGGGACAATGCACATAGAACTAAGAATGGCCACTATTCTCTCAAAGTAAGTGCATAAAGATAGAAGATGGAGACTCAAATATAATGGTGGAAGAAAGGGCTTTGTAAAAAGGAAGTAGGGATTCAAGTCTCATAAAGAGCTTCCAAAAATTATGGTACTTATAGCTTTCAGCTCTCATTGCCCCTATCATAAGCATCTTGAAGGTGATTAAGGTTAAAGTGACACAACTAAGAGGATATGCTTGACAAGTTATAAATCGAAATCTCATGCCCATTACTTACGAAGACCGATCCTCATGCTACTCAACTTCAGTCACGAGCAATCTCTTGTTATTGTAAGTACATGTGTATCATTAAGAACCGCCAACAGGGTACCCCTTGCACATGATACGGGAGCTTCCCATAATCAAAATGACAAGGCAAGCAGACAATGAGCATCTCAGCGATCTTTTTATTTTCTATTTGCATAGGTTTTTATTGAGGATGCTTCATAGAATGCTCATTATGGTGATGCTGCAAGTTTCCACCATGATTAGGCATGGCTTAGGCTAGCGCCTGCATTTCTCTAACACACATACAAACTCCATGATCTTACAAGTTCCACTTTTATTTCACACCGCCGGGATCCGTAAGCAAAAGAACATGATATCAACGAGGTACAAAGTACAAGTGCAATGTTGAAAGCGTTCCCCATGAAACATGGTTCTGCTAATTTCAACTTATAAAGTGTAAGCATATACGCAACAAAGAAGGACCCAATGGTTCAAGTTTATTAGAGGCAATAAAGTAAAAGTGTGCCATCAAGTTCGTGAGAGCTTTAATCGTTGGTTTTCTCATAACAAGTTTAATTTGGAAGGTAACCAAAAGCATGAATATACTTGGAATAGCATAAGCTAGTAGGTAGGTATGGTGGAATCTTTGGAATAACTTGGTTTAGGGAGTTGGATGCATGAGTAGAACTCATACTTTGTTGTGGAGGCTAGCAAAAGACTGGGAGCGACAAACTAAGAGAGCAATAATGACCATAATCATTCAGAGCGACAAAACATCATTGATCAAAGCATAAAGTGATACTACAAGTTGAAAACTAAAGAATCATAAAGTATATGGTGACTTGAGATAGTCATAACATGGTGTGAGCATGCGCCAAGTCAACCCAAATAAAGCATCAAAGGAGAATACCACTATACTATGCTTTAATATGCTAAAACAATGCATGATTCATCCAAGGCACATTAAGCAATCTCAATTGTTTATAACAAGTCATGCTATAGCAAAGAATACTAAGCATAAATCCAAAACAATATCAAGCATGGCATGACAAAGCATAGGCCACAGTCAAAAACAAGCTCTTTTTACCACATAAGTATGAACTTTCCTACTCTTTTCCAAACCAAACCAAACTATTTGCAAACCAATGTATGAAAGAGGGGGTCCAACCAATTTATTCAGAAAACTAAGCAAATCAAGCAAAAGAAAAACCAAAATGAAAACGAAAAAGAAGACGCTCCAAGAAAAACACAAATGTGCATGAAACAATAAAAATGAAGCGTTTGGAAGAAACCTGGGATTTTTATCGATGAAGAAGGGGATGCCTTGGGCATCCCCAAGCTTTGACGCTTGTACTTCTTGGATATTTCTTGGGGTGACACGCGTGGCATCCACAAGCTTGAGCTTTAGTCCATTCTTCATCTCATTACTCATTCCCTCCATACACCTGAAGTTTTTCCTTCATACAAAGCTTCACACAATCTTTATTAGCAACATTAGTGCACTCAAGGTAATAGGTCTTAAGGTTCAGTTCTAACACCAAATAAACTTCCATTAGAACACTATATACTATAGCACTTCCCTCAAAAAGCTCAATTCCCCAAAAGAACTCAAAAAGGAACCAACAAGAAGCAAATGCAGAAAATGGCAAAAATCTGTCAAAACAGCCCAGCAGGTAAAGACGAATTTTTTCGAAGACCTTATGTTGCTCAAATCAAAAAGTGTTGAACTAACAAAAGTTAGATAACAACCTGGGTCATAAGCACAAAACTTCACGCCTCAAAAATACGTTCAGAGATTTTACACGAATTTTTATGGTGAAGCACAGAAATCTGTTTCGGGACAGCAACTTTCCCAATCATTACTTCTCTCTCATTAGAGGTTACTCTTGGCACAAAAAGCAAATAAAAAGGATAAGTAGAGGTTATTACTGAAGTAATAACTTCCAGGACTCATCTAAAGCTTTTGGTTTATCTCCCAATAAGTATTTTTCTTTAACGCCTTTAAGTTAGGCATAAGAAGCAAGAAAGAATCAAGTGTTCTCAAATGAAGAAGCATTAAGACCAAATTTTGTTTTCATACGAGAAGCAAAAGAAATCTTTTCTCTCTTTTTAGGGAAGTGTTCTATACCTTTCTTGAGTGGGAGTTGATATTTAATGGTGCCTTCTTTCATATCAATGATGGCACCAACAGTTCTAAGAAAAGGTCTTCCCAAAGTAATAGGACAAGAAGCATTGCATTCAACATCCAAAACATAGAAATCAACAGGGACATAGGAATTGTTAACCATAATAAGAACATCATTAAGACTCCCCATGAGTTTCTTTTTAGCATTATCATCAAGTGGGACATTCAAATAACAATCTTCAAGAGGAGGCAAATCAAGCATATCATAAATCCTTCTAGGCATAATAGAAACACTACTATCAAGATCACATAAAGCTTTGAAATCAAAGTCATTCACTTTCATATTAATGATGGGTTCCCAAGCATCTTCTTGTTTTATAGGAATAGAAGCTTTATGTTTCATCTTTTCTTTTTTAATCTTTATGAGAGCATAAGTAATGTGTTTAGTGAAGGCCATGTTCATAGCACTAGCATTAGGACTTTTAGCAAGCTTTTGTAGGAACTTAATAACTTCAGAGATATTACAACCATCAAGATCAAAATCAAATTTATCATATAAAGTAGTAGAACTATTTCTAGCCTCAACACTAGTGGTGGTGATAGTAGAAACACTAATGTTTCTAGCAATTTCATCTTCTCTTTCCCACTTAGCATGTAATTCAGCTAATAGTCTAACATTTTCATCAATTCTTACTTGTATGGCATTAGTAGCTGCAAAGGGATTATCATTACTTTCAGGTTTAGCAGCCATTTTATTCAAAGAAGATTGAGCTTCAGCCAAAGATGTTATATTTCTTTCAGCATTAGAGAGTTTTTCCTCAATAGTTTTATTGAAAGCAGTTTGCTTACTAATAAAGTCTTTAAGCATAACTTCAAGTTCAGAGGGTGTACTCCTATTATTGTTGTAAGAATTTCCATAAGCATTACCATTGTTGGGAGGATATGGCTTATAATTGTTGTTACCAAAATTGTTCCTATAAGCATTGTTACCATAAGCATTGTTGCCAAAATTGTTATTTCTTATGAAGTTCACATCAACTTGCTCTTCTTGAGCAACCAAAGAAGCCAAAGGAACATTATTTGGATCAATATGGGCTTTCCCATTAACAAGCATAGACATAATAATATCAATCTTATCACTCAAGGAGGAGGTTTCCTCAACAAAATTTACCTTCCTACCTTGTGGAGCTCTCTCGGTATGCCATTCAGAATAATTAACCATCATATTGTCCAAAAACCCAAAGTGATGGTCATAAAGGTACCTCCAGCAGCAGAGTCCAATAGGTTCCTTGAAGAATAGTTCAATCCTGCATAAAAAGTTTGGATGATCATCCAAGCAGTCAGTCCATGAGTGGGACAATTCTTTACCAAAGATTTCATTCTTTCCCAAGCTTGAGCAACATGCTCATTATCAAGTTGTTTAAACTTCATTATTTCACTTCTCATGGATATAATCTTAGCAGGAGGATAGTACTTTCCAATAAAAGCATCTTTGCATTTAGTCCAAGAATCAATATTATTCCTAGTTAAGGAATTCAACCATTCTTTAGCTTTTCCTCTCAAAGAGAAAGGAAACAATTTCAGTTTAATAATATAACCATCTACATCCCTATCTTTTGCATCTCACAAAGTTCAACAAAGTTATTTAGATGGGAAGCAGCATCTTCATTACCAATACCAGAAAATTGTTCTCTCATAACAAGATTGAGCAAAGTAGGTTTTATCTCAAAGAAAGTATCTTCAGGCACAGGTGGAGCAATAGGTGTGCTCATAAAATCATTGTTGTTGGTGCTAGTGAAGTCACACAACTTAGTGTTTTCAAGAGTAGTCATTTTTTTTGGGGTTTCAAATAAGAAAGCAAACTAGTAAAACTTTTTTTTTGTGTTTTTGATAAAGAAACAAGCAAACAAAGCAAAAAGAAACTAAGCAAAACAAAAATAACAAATTAAAGAGATTGGTTATGAGGGACTCCCCTTGTGAAGATGTCCTTGACTCCCCGGCAACGGCGCCAGAAAAAAGCTTGATGGCTCAATGCACGGCACCCAGAAAAATGCTTGATGGCGATGTTGATGTAGAGCTCATTGGGAACCCCAAGAGGAAGGTATGATGAGCACAACAACAAGTTTCCCTCAGTTAAGAAACCAAGGTTTAATCGAACCAGTAGGATCAAGGAAACACCCCAAAGGTGTTACTAGCTGAGCTTTGGTAGGGCACACTACCGGTGCTAGTAGCAACGTGGAGACCTGCACAACACAACCACGGAACTTTGTCCCCAACTTGCGATGTGGTTGTCAATCTCACCGTGTTTTGCGGAAAACAAAGGATTAAACGTATCGAATGGAAAGAAGTAAAAGTTTGCAGAAAGTAAACACAAAGCAGTAAACAATTTATAGATTGTATGTAAAGAAAAGGACCGGGATCCATAGTTCACTAGAGGTGGCTCTCCTTAAGATAGATAACATGCTGGGTGAACAAATTACAGCGGGGCAATTGACAAACATCGAGAAAGCAATACATGCATATACTAATAATCTTGACTCCTTTGAGACTCGATTGGGAATTACACCATTATACATAGACCGCCGTCCAACTGCATCTATGACTAATAATCCACCTTCAGGTTATCATCCGAACCCCCTCCAGTATTAAGTTGCAAGCAACAGATTATTGCTTTACAAACTGCATGTAAAGTAAACAATACAATTGTTCTATGAACAAAGGATTGTTGTTTTCTCCCTAGTAGCAACAAAGACATCTAGTACCTTAGAGATTTCATCACTTCCCCATTACGAGGCATGAACCCACTATCGAGCATAAATACTAACTCTTGGAGTTGCTAGCATCTACTTTGCCAAGATAGCTACTAACAACGGAAAGCATGCAAGATCACAAATAACAAAGACATGATAGAATCAATAATCAATCTGAAATAGCATCTCAATATCCATCGGATCCCCGCAAACACAACATGTATGATTACAAATAGATGATCTTGATCATGAACGGAGCTCACAAGATCTAGACATGAAAGCACAAAGGAGGAGAACCAGCCATCTAGCTACTACATGGATCCGTAGTCCAAGGATGAACTACTCACGCATCACACCGGAGGCTTGCATGGTGATGAAGAAGGCCTCGGTGAATTCCCTCTCTGTGGTGCCAGGAAGAGCTTCAGATCCCTCCCGATCTAGGGATGGAGATGATGGCGGCTACAGACTCTTTCGTGGATTTTTGATCGGGTCCTTAGGGTTTACATCCCGAGGGCATCTTATAGTCGGAAGGGGAGGCCGAGGGGGTGCCAGGGGCCACCACCCCACCCCCTAGCGCGGGCCAAGCCTAGCCACGCAGCCAGGTGGTGTGGCTGGCCTCTGGCCCCTCTCTGTCTCGTATTCTGGCACTTGATGTCTTCCAGAAAAATAGGCACTTTGGCTTTTGTCCCGTCCAATTCCGAGAATATTCATTTCCTGACTTTCCTGGAACCAAAAACAGCAGAAAACAGGCAGCTGGCACTATGGCTCTTGTTAATAGGTTAGTCCAATAAATCATATGAAAAGTACTTCAAAGTTGGAACAAAACACAAGAAAGTGGATAAAACCAAGCATGGAACATAAAAAATTATAGATACATTTGCAATGTATCATGTGTCAAGGTGCTGAAGGACCCAAGTGTCAACGGCGGTACGTAGCAACATCCTGAAAGACAAAATTGTACAAACTAACATTGTTGCAAAGTAAATCGAAATCAACACGGATGCCAAGTTGGTTCAGGATATAAGGACACGCCCACTTGGTGGACTTGATCTCTCGAATCTTGAGACGATCAAAACGGGTAAGATGGAAGTGTTCGGTGAACTTGATGCCAAGTGACTCGGGGGTTAACGTATCAATGGGTGGCGCGGAGGACTCCGCAACCATCTCACGTGTACGACTCCTCGTGTTCATCTAATAAATAAAAATAAGACAAAGTAAATAAAGATTGCTAATATTTTTTTGGTCCAATATAAACATAGCATACGTGATTCTCTACACTAACTACAAAAGAAACTCCTCTAAAAACAATGCTAAGCATACTTAGTACCAAGATTGAATCAAGAACAAGACCCATGTCTAGATTGGCAATGATGAATGATTAAGCCAAGATTTTGCAAAAATAAGTTGGGGATCGGAGGAGAATCATACCTGAGATCAAGTGAGTACTAAGAATCGAAGAAATATTGAGTAAATTTGAAGATCCAATGGAGGTGGTTTGAAGTTTGGAGGAAGAAGAAAGAGAAAATAGATGATTTGGGATTTTTAGGTTACCTTCTCGGGATGCTTATGGCATTCGCGTACTCGTTAAGGGCGGGCGGTACGGCCGGAGCCCGCCTATACCGGGTGTCTTACCTTGGGGGCGATGGCTGCTCCCAGGCGATGCACTCAGTACGGGCGCGTGGTACGGGCGCGTGCTCCCGTACTGCTGGTCGTTAACACTGCGGTGACTTTGCTTGAAATCTGATGTTTACTCAGGGGTACGGTACGGGCGTGTGGTACAGGCACGTCCGACCATACTAGTGGTCGTTATCAACACTGATTCCTTCGGCAATCATCGAAATTTCTATCCTCCTTTACCTTGAGGTGGTACGGACGCACGGTACAGGCCACTCCGGCTGTACCAGTGGTTGTTACAACACTGTGAACTACAAAAACTCAAGGAATTTGATTAGTAGCTCTGTGCGCCTTCGCACATCTTATCAAAAGGTTAGATAGCAGCAAAAACACTAAGGAATAATCCAGCAATACTTCTTAGACCATGTGTTAGTAAAATAAAATATAGAGGATTACCTTATTTCTTCTCCTCTTTCCATAGGTCATCTTAAACACTCTTTATTAAAAAAAACTAACACGAAATAAACATAATAAATAAAAACTTAAAGAAACTTTATTTCACATGGGTTGCATCCCATTAAGCGCTTCTAGTTAAGGTCAATTAGCTTGACCTTGATGGAAATCACTTAGGTTTGGGGAGTGGAATGCCAACTCCAAAATTGTTTGCTTTTAAAGTAATTACACCATCATCATAATTAGGCTTGGCCTTCTTTTTCCTAGGGAAGTGGACTACAAAAGGATCTCTAGATGGTAGCCCTATTCTTACATTCCCTTCATGTAAAGTAATCAAAGCTTTAATAGTTCTTAGGAATGGCCTACCTAGAATTATAGGTGCTATGGGATCTTCAGGCATGTCCACAGTAACAAGATCAATAAGAGAGGGACTACCTTTAATTTGAACAACTATATTTTCTTTGATCCCAACAGCTTGTTTATAAGTTGAATCAGCTAGATGGAGTCTCAGTTCAGTTGTAACAAATGGCCCTAAGTTTAACTTATCGAATAGAATTTTGGAAATTGTTGAAACGCTTGCACCAAGATCACAAAGTGCAGATATTGAAGGAAATATGCCCTGAGAGGCAATAATAAAGTTGTTATTATATATTCCTTATACATGATAGATGTTTATTTTACATGCTAGAAATGTATTGATTCGGAAACATCAATACATGTGTGTTTAATAAACAAAAAGGGTTCCTAGTCATGCCTCTCTTATAGACTAGCTTGTTGATTAACAGGATGATCAAGGTTTCCTGATCATGGACATTGGATGTTGTTAATAACAAGGTCACATCATTGGTGGAATGATGTGATGAACATTCATCCGAAGTATAGCATTACGATCAAGTCATTATGTTTATATTGCTATAACATCATATGAAGTAATCTTTATCCTTAGACCATGAGATCATGTTAACTGCTAACACCGGAAGAGTATCTTGATAACATCAAACGTCACACCGTAACAGGGTGACTATAAAGATGGGTTCAGTACTACGAAGGTGTTATGTTGAGGCTCATGGATCAAGAGTGGAATTTGTCAATCCAGATGACGGATAGATATTCTCTGGGCCCTCTCGGTGATATCACATCAGGATAGCTTGCAAGCAAGTGATGTGATCACTAGAATGTTATATCACGGGAACGAGAAAAGAGTGCATGTCGGTAACGAGATCAAACTAGGTATGGAGATACCGATGATCGAATCTCGGACATGTAATATATCGAGAGACAAAGGGATTTAGTTACAAGCGTTAAAGGTTCTCACGATCACAGGAGTCATCGTTGAATGTGTAGGAGTCAAGATCTCCGTGTCCCGCTGATTATTGATCGGAGAAGGGTCTCGATCATGTCTGCATTATTCGCGAACCATAGGGTGGCACACTTAAGAGTTACCAGACACCATTTTGGAGCACATATGTTTCAGACAAAAGAATTGCAAAGCATAGGAATTGTTTCAATAGAAACCGGAAATTGTTTCGGGTGAAATTGCAGAAGGTGGTTCTGCATGTGATATTGAAATATTGCAAGGGGTTATATGTGAATGTTTGTTAATTAAAGTAATAAACAAAATTCTGAATAAAATTTAATAAAAATAATTTTATTAAATGAGAGAGCATTAAATTTGGAGAAATTTAATGCATTTAAAGTGGAGACTTTAAAAGGGAATGTGAAGAGGCATTTTAATGTGGAGGGGTTAGCACCACATGAATGGGGGAGGTGAGGGGTCACCCCCCCATGCGCCAGCCATGGAGAGAGGGGGAACTCCCCCCTCCTATAAAAGGCCACCCATTCCCTCCTTCATCCTCACACCTCCTTGTGAAGGATCTCTCTCCCCCTCTAGAATTATTCCCCCATGGTGTCGGATTAGCGAGATACATGTTCTCGGTGGCATTTCCTCTAGAAGGAGTTGCTGCTTCCGCTGGATCGCTGGAGCGAGGAGGTGGAGGTTGTCTGGTGGCTTGAACGTGTGTGCAAGTGCGGATGCGCTGCTGAGTTGCGGTGCTCGGACTTCCTCACGATCATGAGATCGGCAAGTGTACGACTACATCAACCACGAGTTCCTACTCATTAACAAAGCTCGTTGTCTACGAGGGTAAGTTCTCGTTGGATGTATGTCCACCCGTTGCTTTGTACCTAGTAGATAGATCTTGGCATGTAGTTCACACCGTAGGAATTTTTTTGTTTTCTATGTTGCGGAACCATCAGTGGTATCAGAGCCTAATCTATGCGTAGGTGCTTACCACGGGTAGTACACATATGGTTGATATGTGGGCGATGATGATCATGTTATTGCATCTTCTATGTATTTTGGATATTGGTGGCATAGTGGGATGAAGCGGCCCGGACCAACCTTACATGTCATCGTACATGAGACCGGTTCCACGACTGACATGTAACTTGTTTTGCATAAGTGGCTGGCGGGTGTCTGTCTCTCCTACTATAGTCAATATTTGATTTACAACGAGTTGCTAATAACTTAGTTATCCTTGTTGTGGTTCATGTTCGTAGGTGAGAACGGTTCTATCTCCGAAAGCCCTAAGCCACGTAAAACTTGCAATTGATAAATTAGAGGCGTCTAGTTTAGATCGTTGCTGGGCTAGTGTATTGATATGGTATTGTTGTAAGTAGATGCATGGTAGATACTCTTACAACATAGTCAACGTGTAAGTTCCATAGACCTTGGCCTTACACACAAAGGAATGATAGATATCATACCATGATGCAAGTGATAGAGATCAAATGCATGGACCATATCATCTCACTCTACACATTAGATGTTAGCATCTTATACTGCTAGTTTGGCGCGTTTGGTAGCATTATAAGATGATCCCTCATTTAGATATCAAGATAAAAATGTGTTCTTACTTGAGTATGCACCATTCTATGGATCGTGTTTCGAGACATCACGTGATGATCGGGTGTACTCGAATCTATGCTTTCATAGGAACGGGTGTAAGACAATTTTACACACGCGAATACTAAGGTTCTTACTTGGCGAGCCTAGCATGTACAGACATGGCCTCGGAACACGGACCGAAAGGTTAAGCATGATTCATATGGTTGATATGATGCCCATATAGATGCTCGCCTTTGAAGCTATATCAACTCACGTGATGATCGGACTTGATATAGTGGATTTGGTTCATGTAATCACCAAAAGGACACGAGGGATGTCGTTTTTGAGTGGGAGTTCATTAGTAATTTGGATTAGTTGAACTCAATCTATCATAAACTTAGTCTAAATAAACTTTAAAAATTCTGTTGTAGATGGCACCACCTGCTTTTAATTTCAATGTGTTCATGGAGAAAGAGAAACTTGCTGCGAATGGTAGCAACTTCACCAACTGGACTATGAATTTGAGGATTCTCCTCACTGATGTACAAAAGCAATATGTGCTAGATGCGCCGCTAGCCCCCCCCACCAGCTCCTGATGCCCCTGACGAAGAAAAGAATGTCTATGTGACTCGTCAGGAGGACCACAACTTAGTTCATTGCGGCATACTGTATGGGCTAGAGCCAGAACTTCGAAAGCGTTTCGAAAATGGTAATGCCTTTGATACCATGGGAGAATTGAAAATGATTTTTGATACCCATGCTGCCGTAGAGAGTTATAATGCTACAGAAAAGTTCTTTAGCTGCATGATGGAGGAAAACAGCTCCGTTAGTGAGCATGTACTCAAAATGTCTAGGTACGCCGATAAGCTTATGTCCTTGGGAATAACGATTCCCATTGACTTAGGCATACATCGTGTTCTCCAATCTCTGCCACCTAGCTACAAGAGCTTCGTGATGAACTATAATATGCAGGGCATGAAGAAGTCTCTTCCCGAGCTTCTGTCAATGCTTAAGACTATAGAAGTGGAGATTAGGAAAGAACATCAAGTGTTGATGATCAATAGGACCACCGGTTTCAAGAAAGGACAAGAAAGGAAAGCACAAGGGAAAGAAGGGTGGCAAGTCTGCTACACGCCAAAAGAAACCCCGGTGGCTCTAAGTCGACAATCGAGTGCTACTATTGCAAGGATCGCCATTGGAAGAATCGCCCCAAGTATTTGGCGGACAAGAAGTCCCGCAAGGCAAACAAAGGTATATGTGATATACATGTTATTGATGTGTACTTGACTAGTACTCGCAGTAGCACCTGGGTATTTGATACCGGATCGGTCGCTAATATATGTAACTCGGTTCAGGGGCTATGGAACAAGCGACAACTAGTAAGGGATGAGGTCAGGATGCGGGTCAGCAATGGATCAAGAGTTGATGTGATCGCCGTCGGGACGCTACCTCTCCATTTGCCATCGGGATTAGTTATAAACCTAAATAATTGTTATTTGGTGCCGACCGAGCATGAACATTGTATCTGGATCGTGTTTGATGCAAAGTGGTCATTCCTTTAAATCTGAAAACAATGGTTGTTCGATTTATAAGAATGATATCTTTTATGGTCATGCACCTATGTTGAATGGTTTATTTCTATTGGATCTCGATAGTAATATTACGCACATTCATAATGTTAATGCTAAAAAGATTAAACTTGATGATGATATGTCTACATATATGTGGCATTGCCGTCTAGGTCATATTGGCGTTAAACGCATGAAGAAACTCTATTATGATGGCCTTTTGGAATCACTTGATTTTGAATCATTTGATACATGTGAGCCATGCCTTATGGGCAAGATGACTAGAACGCCGTTTTCCGGTTCAATGGAACGGGCGACAGATCTATTGGAAATCATACATACTGATGTGTGTGGACCAATGAGTGTGTCGACGCGAGGTGGATATCGTTATTTTGTTACTTTCACGGATGATTTGAGTAGATATGGGTATATCTATTTGATGAAACACAAGTCTGAAACTTTTGAAAAGTTCAAGGAATTTCAGAATGAAGTGGAAAATCATCATAATAGAAAGATCAAATTTCTACGGTCTGACCGTGGAGGAGAGTATCTAAGTTACGAGTTTAGCACACACATGAAAGAGTGTGGAATAGTTTCACAACTCACGCCTGCCAGAACACCACAACGTAATGGTGTGTCGGAACGTCGTAATCGTACCTTATTGGATATGGTTCGATCTATGATGTCTCTGACTGACTTACCTCTGTCATTTTGGGGTTATGCAATCGGAAACATGCATTCACTTTAAATCGGGCACCATCTAAATCCGTTGAAACGACACCGTATGAATTATGGTTTGGAAACAAACCTAAGCTGTCATTTCTTAAGGTTTCGGGATGCGATGTTTATGTGAAGAAACTTCAACCGGATAAACTCGAACCCAAAGCGAAAAAATGCATCTTCATAGGATACCCTAAGGAAACAATTGGGTATACCTTTTATCACAGATCCGAGGGCAAGGTTTTTGTTGCCAAGAATGGATCCTTTCTTGAGAAGGAGTTTCTCGCGAAAGGTGTGAGTAGTCGGAAGGTAGAACTCGAAGAGGTTATTGAACCTTCTCTTCATGGAATGGCGAGTGGCGCAGACCGGAAGTTGTTTCGAGTTGACTTCACCGATGAAGAGAGAGCTAATGATAATGATCATGAAACTCGAAGAGGACACTCTAGAACCTTGCAGGTCAAGCAGGACACGTGCAGCTCCTGAACTGTACGGCAATCCTGTTGTGAATTTCATGGTTGATGAAATGGATGACTCTGCGACGTATGAAGAAGCGATGATGAGCCCGGATTCCAACAAATGGCTAGAAGCCATGAAATCCGAGATGGAATCCATGTACGAGAACCAAGTTTGGACCTTGGTGGACTTACCTCACGATCGAAAGGCCGTTGAGAATAAATGGATTTTCAAAAGAAAAACTGATGCTGATGGTAATGTGACCATCTATAAGGCTCGACTTGTCGCAAAGGGGTTTCGACAAATTCAAGGAGTTGACTACGATGAGACATTCTCTCCCGTAGCGATGCTCAAATTAGTTAGGATTATGTTAGCAATTGCTGCATATTTCGATTATGAAATATGGCAGATGGATGTCAAAACTGCGTTCCTCAATGGTAATATTGAAGAAGAGTTGTATATGATACAACCTAAGGGTTTTGTCGATCCTAAGGATGCTAATAAGGTGTGCAAACTTCAGCGATCCATCTATGGACTGAAGCAAGCATCACGAAGTTGGAATATCCGCTTTGATGAGGTGATCAAAGAGTTTGGATTTGTCCAAACTTATGGAGAGGCTTGTATTTACAAGAAAGTGAGTGGGAGCAATGTGGCATTTCTGATATTATATGTGGATGACATATTATTGATTGGAAATGATATAGATCTTTTAAACAGTGTTAAAAGTTATCTAAACAGCAAATTTTCGATGAAAGACCTTGGTGAAGCGTCATATATATTAGGCATTAAAATCTATAGAGATAGATCAAGGCGCCTAATTGGGCTATCGCAGAGTACATACCTCGATAAGATATTAAAGAAGTTTAATATGGACGAAAGTAAGAAGGGGTTCTTACCTATGTTGGAAGGCAAGGCATTGAGTAAGACTCAAAGTCCGGCTACGGCGGAAGAAAGAGAGATGATGGATAAGATCCCCTATGCCTCGGCCATAGGCTCTATTATGTATTCCATGCTATGTACAAGACCGGATGTGGCACATGCTATTAGTTTGACTAGTAGGTACCAATCTGATCCAGGTTCAGAACACTAGATAGCGGTAAAGAACATCTTCAAGTACTTAAGAAGAACTAAGGATATGTTTCTCATATACGGAGGTGAAGAAGAGCTAGTCGCTAAGTGTTATGTCGATGCTAGCTTTGACACCAATCCGGATGAATCTTAGTCTCAATCTGGATACGTATTTCTCTTGAACAGAGCAGCAGTTAGTTGGAGGAGTTCCAAACAACCTGTAGTGGCTGGATCAACAACGGAGGCGGAATATGTTGCTGCTTCAGAAGCGGCGCAGGAAGCAGTTTGGATGAAAGAGTTCATTATGGAACTGGGTGTGGTTCCTAGTGCGTTGGACCCGATGGTGATCTATTGTGACAATAATGGAGCCATAACCAACGCAAAGGAACCAAGGTCTCACAAGAATTCCAAGCATATTAAGCGCCGGTTTCACTCCATCCGCGAGCATGTCAAGGATGGAGATATAAAGATTTGTAAAGTACACACGGACCTAAATGTAGCAGATCCGTTGATTAAAGTTCTCCCTAGGGCAAAACATGATCAACACCAGAACTCCATGGGTGTTAGATTTATCACTATGTGAACTAGATTATTGTCTCTAGTGCAAGTGGGAGACTGAAGGAAATATGCCCTGAGAGGCAATAATAAAGTTGTTATTATATATTCCTTATACATGATAGATGTTTATTTTACATGCTAGAAATGTATTGATTTGGAAACATCAATACATGTGTGTTTAATAAACAAAAAGGGTTCCTAGTCATGCCTCTCTTATAGACTAGCTTGTTGATTAACAGGATGATCAAGGTTTCCTGATCATGGACATCGGATGTTGTTAATAACAAGGTCACACCATTGGTGGAATGATGTGATGAACATTCATCCGAAGTATAGCATTATGATCAAGTCATTATGTTTATATTGCTATAACATCATACAAAGTAATCTTTATCCTTAGACCATGAGATCATGTTAATTGCTAACACCGGAAGAGTATCTTGATAACATCAAACGTCACACCGTAACAGGGTGACTATAAAGATGGGTTCAGTACTACGAAGGTGTTATGTTGAGGCTCATGTATCAAGAGTGGAATTTGTCAATCCAGATGACGGATAGATATTCTCTGGGCCCTCTCGGTGATATCACATTAGGATAGCTTGCAAGCAAGTGATGTGATCACTAGAATGTTATATCACGGGAACGAGAAAAGAGTGCATGTCGGTAACGAGATCAAACTAGGTATGGAGATACCGATGATCGAATATCGGACATGTATATATCGAGAGACAAAGGGATTTAGTTACAAGTGTTAAAGGTTCTCACGATCATAGGAGTCATCGTTGAATGTGTAGGAGTCAGTACGGATCTCCAGGTCCCGGTGCTGATTATTGATCGGAGAAGGGTCTCGATCATGTCTGCATTATTCGCGAACCGTAGGGTGGCACACTTAAGAGTTACTGGACACCATTTTGGAGCACATATGTTTCAGACGAAAGAATTGCAAAGTGCAGGAATTGTTTCAATAGAAACCGGAAATTGTTTCGGATTGCAGAAGGTGGTTCTGCATGTGATATTGAAATATTGCAAGGGGCTATATGTGAATGTTTGTTAATTAAAGTAATTAACAAAATTCTGAATAAATTTAATAAAAAGAGTTTTATTAAATGAGAGAGCATTAAATTTGGAGAAATTTAATGCATTTAAAGTGGAGACTTTAAAAGGGAATGTGAAGAGGCATTTTAATGTGGAGGGGTTACCACCACATGAATGGGGGAGGTGAGGGGTCACCCCCCCATGCGCCGGCCATGGAGAGAGGGGGCACCCCCTCCTCCTATAAAAGGCCACCCATTCCCTCCTTCATCCTCACACCTCCTTGTGAAGGATCTCTCTCCCCCTCTAGAATTATTCCCCCATGGTCTCGGATTAGCGAGATACATGTTCCCGGTGGCATTTCGTCTGGAAGGAGTTGCTGCTTCTACTGGATCGCTGGAGCGAGGAGGTGGAGGTTGTCCGGTGGCTTGAACGTGTGCGAAAAGTGATGCGCCATCGAGTTGCGGCGCTCGGACTTCCTCACGATCTTGAGATCGGCAAGTGTACGACTACATCAACCACGAGTTCCTACTCGTTAACAAAGCTCGTTGTCTACGAGGGTAAGTTCTCGTTGGATGTATGTCCACCCGTTGCTTTGTACCTAGTAGATAGATCTTGGCGTGTAGTTCACACCGTAGGAAATTTTTTGTTTTCTATGCTGCGGACCCAACAGATATCTCATTAACTCCAAACTTAATTTTCATAGTAGGCAAAAATATATCATCTAGCTTAGCTGGAAACTTATAAGCTAGTCTTTTATACTCCATCTCTAAATCACAAACGTTAGATGCTAGTTATTGTATAAATTGTTGGTACATAACATCATTACCTTATTCTATACCTGGATTCTTAACGGTGATCATCTTCAATAGATCTTCCACAGTATATTCCGGTGTTGGCGTGTTGCTATAGTCCACCTCTTTAGGCTTTTAATCATTGGTTACCACCCTCATCATTTTGAGGTCTTCTACCGGATTTGGCTCAGGTTTGCCAGTGAACTTTGCTAGTATGAGATCTTGGCTCTTGGCTACTTTACCCAGCTGAGCTTCCACGGTCTTTGTTCTTTCCTGTAGAGCCTGCACATCATTTCTAATTGCAATGGCCTTGTTAGATAATCTTCCTAAACTACTTTCATGGTTCTCTGTAATCTTAATAAGCATATTGTTTTGTTCGGTTTGAGCTTACATAAATGTTCTAACAGTTTGCTCAAACGGGAGATTGCCATTATTTTCTCCATTAGTATTATCATAATTATTATAAGGAGCTCCTGCAGGATTAGTATGATATTTTTGAACATTAGAAGCATAATTATTTTTCCATGCAGGATTACAAGGAGTGGGAGCTATAAAATTAACATCATTAACATCGGTAGTGATAGCATTAACTTGGGTATCTTCCTTACCCTTTACTAAGCTAAGCAACTCATCTACCTTAGATGTAAGCTCCTCATTGTTTACCTCGGTAATTGAACTTACTCTCTTCGAGGTTCTTTCCACATGCCATTGGGCATGGTTGTTTTGCATATCATCAAGTAGCTTCTTTGCAACA
The DNA here is from genome assembly GCA_023614405.1 of Avena insularis. NCBI lineage: Eukaryota > Viridiplantae > Streptophyta > Magnoliopsida > Poales > Poaceae > Avena > Avena insularis. Next base: position 209,262,411 of record CM042694.1, read on the forward strand.
CTCACATGATTTCCCATGATTGTTCCTCCTGCTGCAGTATCTAGCATAGACTTAGACATTGGGTTAAGACCATTATAAAATAAATTCAATATAAGCCATTCTTCCATCCCATGATTAGGACAATTCATTACGACCTCTTTCATCCTTTCCCACACAAGCTCTAGTGGCTCACGGTCTTGTTGTCTAAAGATTATAATGTTGGATCTTAGGTGCATAGTCTTAGTTGGGGGAAAAATTAGTCATAAACAAATTAGTGCATTCCTCCCAAGATTTAATAGTGCCCTTTGGTAGAACTAGCAACCAATCCTTAACCTTTCCTCTAAGATAGAAATGGAATAATCTTAGCTTAACATCATTTGGATCTACATCTTTAATACGCATCATGTCACAAATTTCAGTAAAAGTATTTAAGTGCAATCCCGAATCCTCAGAAGATGAACCGCCAAATTGGTTTTGTTGAATCAAACTTAAAAGGTTAGGTTGAGTGATGGGTGCACGAATAAAATCATCAGTGGGAGTAGCATACTCCCCTAATCTCTTTTGAGCCATGGCTCTTATCTTTTTTGGTAAATTTTAAATAATGAAAACGAATAACAAGTAACTATTTTTTGGGGGTTTTCAAATAGATAACAATAAAGTAAATTAATAACAAGAATTAAACTACAAATAATAATAAAACTAAAAACAAGGTCTCTAATGACCTCACCAGGATAGCGAAATTGCTTTGTGGCGCTTGAAAAAAGGGTTGATACCTTCGATCCAGATTCACGGATGTAGTATAATAGCTTTATCCCTAGAAGACCTAGGTTTAATCGAACCTCAGAAAGCACTTCTAAAATGTAATAAAAAGGACATGTCTACAATACTTTGTTTGTTTGTTTTACCTTAGTTGACCGGACCAATCTAGTTTACTTTATAGTGGGTTTGAATCAATGAGATAGGACAGGGTTGAAGATGTTGGAAATACGCCCTAGAGACAAATAGTAATAAGGACTATTATCATATTTCATAAAGTTTATGATTAAGTTTTATATCATGCTATAACTGTATTGAGAGGAAACATCAATACACGTGTGATATATAAAAAACCAGGGGTTCCTAGTGAAACTCTAGTCACTGGTTCATTTGTCAACAGATGATTAAGTTTCTTGATCATGTGGCATTTATGCCAGTTGGAAATGGAGTCAACTCATTCTGAGAATGAGATGATGAACCAATACCCAACCTAAACATCGTGACCTGATCATGTCACGAAGTTCAAGTTACGATGATTAGAAATGGATCCTCGTAGACTATTCCTTAGACCGTGAGGCTATATACATCACTGTCTCCAAGAGTGCTTAGATAGAATCAAGCGCCACTTGGTAATATAGTGGTTATAAAGGTGTATTCAGGTACTCGGAGGAAACCGTAGAGGCAATATATGTCAAGAGCGGGAATTGTCTGTCCACGTGACAGAAAGATACTCAAGGGCCCACTCAGAGAAGTTATATCCAATAGCAGCGTAGTGTGTGATTTGATCACAGGGACATCACTTGTCAGAATGAGTCAAGTAGCATTGTTCAGTAATGATATTGAACACGATATGGTGATGTCATTGATCAGATCTCGGGCAATGTAAGTATCGAGAGACAAAGGGAGTAAGACATGACCGTCCCGGTTCAAACGACGAAAGATCTTCGTGGAACGCACAGGGGTCACATGGCCATCCAGGTCCCTCTATCAATCATTGTTCGGGAGTGTCTCGACCATGTCTGGAGTGTTCCCGAACCGTAGGGTATCACTCTTAAGGGTTTGATGATGCTTAGAGAGTGTTTATAGGATCGGTAGAATCGCCGAAGAATAGTAGAGAGAAAACCGGAAGGGTTTCGGTAAGTCCGGAGGATATCCGGAGTGGAGGTGGAAGGTGTTCCATAGCCACGGATATTGAATAATATGTGAATTGATGTTAAATATTGATTTAATAATTTATTCATAATAATCTAATAAAAGAGAAAATCAATTAAATGGTCAAAGGGCTTAATGAGCCAATTTCCAGAGGGGAAAAGGCCCAAGAGGGGACCACACCCCTAGTAGGGGCCTAGGAGGTGGCCGGTGGCTCTAATAGGCCTTCCCCACGTGGGGCCCATGGGTGGGGGCTGGCCGGCGTGCCTCCCCACCCCTTCCCCATGATTAGTCCCACCCCGGGACTTTGAGGAAGGGTGTACCCCCTCCTCCCCCTATATATAGTGGGGGTATTTGGCCAGATAAATACACACAATATTCAATAAAGGTTTTCTCACTTTTGGGGATACCTCCAATTGATATTCTCTCTCTCATGACCATGTTCCCAAGTTCGGACTGCGCGAACGAGATACATCTTCACCGCGGAGCGCCATCAAGCTACGGGATTTGGATCCAGGAGCTCTACTTCTGCAACAGCTACTAGATCGGGGAAGCGGGAGTCATCGTCAGACACCGGACGTGTGTAACTCCCCGCGAGGTATCACACTTGAGGCACTCAAGTCGTTGGAGCTGCAGGAGCGCAAGGACTTCATCACGACCTTGAGGTCGGCTTCGGCTCGTTTACATCAATCACGCTCTCCTAAGCGTTGACAATGCTTTTTGGTCTTCAAGGGTAAGTTCGCGAAAAGCCCCTCCCGTTACTGTATTAATAATACATAGGTCTTGGAAACATCAGGGGTTCAGGGGCGTAGGGTAAAAATTATTGTTTTCATACGCGGAACCCCTACAGAAGATCCACCTATAGCAGCACATCAAATGGGATGAAAGAAAATAATAAGCATAGTCAGTATAGTGTTTGTATTGACATATTCTTTTGTGGGCAACACATCCTAATATTCTAGAGCCCCCGTGATGCAGCGGGCATAACAATAGACTTTTAATCCAACCGAGAGTACACCGAAGCCACGGGTTACAAACGATTATTAAGTGTAAACACAGATTAAAGCTTTAAGTGCTGATGTTATTGTTGATCCTGAATGGGAAACTAAGCGAAGACCATACTTCCCTTTTTATCACTGAGTTTCCTATGAGATCGTCGCTAGACAAGTATCTCACCTCAAGCCTTTATCAATCTATGGGATCTTGAGTACCTACAAGTCCACAGATCGAGACGAGAGACGAAGAAACAAAAGATACAAATCACGAATCCAAACAAAATACAATTCTCCCATGATCTAGATGCACATAATTGCTGCGAGGTTTCTCTCTAACCCGTAGACCGTGACTACTCACTCATAACAAATAGATCGGAGATAGAAAACATCATACAAATACTTAGATTGAAACCAAATATTCTTACAATGGTCGCCAAATCACAAGGAGATCTAAAAGTATAAAGCAATGGCTACAGCTAGTGGAGGGATGGATGGTAGAAGTGATGAACAATGGATGATCTATGGTGTGGATCTCCTTTGGGGGTGTTGTGATGCAATCTGAGAATGGCAGCTCTCTGGCAAGCGGCCGGAGCCTCGAAATATATAGGCGTCTTCACGAAAGTTGTAGGGTTTGACGAGACGAAGTCGTCGCCACCTGGTATGGGCGGGCGGTACGGGCGTACCGTGCCCGTACCAGTGGTCGTTAAGCATGTTGATGCCCTGCTTGGCTTCTCTAATTACTTGGCCATGTGTACTTCCTCAAAATCCTTCATTATGACTCCTTATTTCGCCTTAAAAGCAGTGATTTTCTGCACAACATAAATCAAAGAAGGGATTTGCATATCTTTGCAATTATTAGTCATTAGTGGTAAAGTTGAGAGTTTCTTTGGAAATTTCTTGACCAAAAACAACGTTTAAATGCAGTGGAAGATGGCAAAAATCGGAGCCATCAGGGGTATACTTTGGTGTCGCTTTAGCATCGAGTGTCAAAGGTGGGGGAATTCGTCGAGTGTTTCTGTTCTTCCTTGTCAATGGTATATAATGCTATGTTTCCCAGAGACCCGCAGCCGTAGGTACTGGTCAGGTTGATGCAAGAATTTCAACACGGTAAAGCGATCCACCACTTTATCAAGCTTCAGATTATTGCGGTTGCCAAGGTCGCTCTTGCTTGGGTGCACGTACATCATCTGACACTGGACTTAGAAGCTATGTCAGAGAGTCTCTTGTCTCCTTCGGGTGGTGGTGAGGTAGATATGGCTCCTCATTATGCGGCTGCTCCGTAGCCCTCCATCCGAATTATCCATCGGTGCCTTGACGCATACCAAGATTTTTTTTGAATTTTCCCATATAGATAGAATAGGGATCCTAGGAAAAAAGACATGTAAACTATGTAAAATATGTTAGCCGAAAATATATCTTGTTTGTTTATGTAACTTGATATATTTTCGCCGATGGCTATTGTCATTTTTGCATGTCGCGTGAAACCTTTTTAATAGCATGATACTCATCGGGCCGGATCAGCTACTCGGGCCAAAGCATGTTTTGGACATATTCTACGATGAAGCCGAAGGTTTTTTGAGTGTTCGCTGAGTAGTGAAGCCCCCGAGTACTGGAGTGTGATTATGTAATAAATTGCTTCGGGTGTAGCAAAGAGTATATAATGAAATTGAGACTCAGTTGAGAGAACTTAGATTTATTAATATCAAGTGCGGAGGTACATGTTTTGGCATGGACGCCTAGCCGTTGGCCTTATAGGAAGTAAAAGTTGTTCTTTCGGATGAGTTGCCTGGACTTATTGAATGTAAATTGAAGGAACTAAATGTCCTAGGCATAGAATCGTCGCAGCTGCACAACGTTCCACATATTGGAGCACTTGACTTTGGTCTCTTGTCCTGGAGGCGATATTCTCCGCCAAGGATTACTTCTGTGATGATGTAGGGTCCTTCCCATGCCGACTCAAGTTTTCGATGGCCATCTTGATTGAGGCAAAGGACCAGGTCCCCTATAGCGAAGGATCTGGGATGCAACAAATGGCTATGATAGTTGCGTAGCTTTGCTGGTACGCGGTTGCTCTTGCAAGGGCAACCTCTTGAGCTTCATCGAGTGTATCCATGTCATCTTAGAGTGCCTCTATAGAGGTTTCTTCGTCATATGCGATGACTCGCGGAGCATCATGAGTTACTTCTACTAGAAGCACGACGTGGGCTCCGTGGACCAGGAAGAAGGGTGTTTCTTGTGTAGCTGTATTTGGGGTTGTGCGTAGACTCCATACGATGGAGGGTAGCTCATCTATCTAGGCACCCTTTGCTCTTTCGAGTGGTGGCAGTAGTATTTCCTCGATGCCATTGGTTACGAGGCCATTGGCCTTTTCCACCTAGCCATTGGTTTATAGGTGGGCGACCGACGCGTAGCTTACTTGTATGCCCATCTCCTTGCAGTAGTCCTTGAATTCTCTAGAAGTGAAGTTTGATCCATTATCGGTGATGATGATGTGACACACCCCAAAGCGGAAAACTATTGACTTGATGAAGTTCATAGCCGAAGTAGCATCTTGGCTGGTGACGTGCATTGCTTTGATCCACTTGGTAAATTTGTCGACTGGGATGAGTAGAAAAATGTGTCCTCCAAGAGACAATTTGTGGAGTTTGCCTACCATGTCGAGTCCCCATTGGGTGAACGTCTAGGCCAGAGGTATAGGATCCAGTTCCTCCGCGGGTGCATTAGGTTTTGTAGGAAATCTCTGGCATGCTTCATATGTTCTCACTATATCCTTCGTGTCCTGGATGGTGGTGAGCCAGTAGAATCCTGTGCGGAAGGCCTTTGCTGCTATTACTCGGTTGCTGGCGTGATGGACGCATATCCCTTCGTGGATGTCCTTGAGGATGTGTTTTCCTTACTCGGGTGTTATGCACCACTAGAGAACACCCGAGATACTTATTTTGTAGAGTTCTCCCTTTATTACCCGGAAGGCCTTGGACCGGCGGGTGATGCATCGTGCTTAGACTGTGTCTTCTGGGAGTTCTCTGTTTATTATGTATGCCAAATACGGCTGCATCCACGTGGTTTGTATCATCATGACGTCTTCGAGTTATTCTTCGTATTCGGGAGCAAGTGTAAGTTCGGGTGATGGTGTAGCCCCTGAGTCAATCTATGGCTTTGCCCCCTTGCACGCCTCATGCATTCTGTGGCTTTTTTACCTTGATGGAACACGCACTGGTTTCCTCACGGAAAACCCCGGGTGGTATGGGTAGGCAGAGGAACCCAATGTTTGCAAGATTGTCGGCATCCTCGTTGTTTGCTCTGCTGATATGGGAGACCTCACACTCGTCGAAGTAACCCGACATGATGTTTGTACATGTCACGGTATGCAATCATGTTGTCGTTGATGGGATCACACTTATTCATTACTTGTTATGCAACGAGGTTTGAATCTCCAAATATTTTGAGGTGACTTGCACCGTAGGATTTTGCCCTCCGCATGCCGTGCAACAAGGCCTTGTATTCTGCTTCATTGTTTTATACGTTTGGGAAACTCATCTGAAGTATGTAGCACATTTTGTCTCCTTAGGATGATACCAGCATGATGCCAGCTCCTGCTCCTTCAGTTCTTTTGGACCCGTCAAAATACATTATCCATACACTCGACAAATCTGGGGGACCCGCGCTTTCCAGTTCCATCCACTCTGTGATGAAATCATGAAGAACTTGAGATTTTATCTTTTTCGCTTCTTGTACGTGATATCTCGAGGGGACAGCTTGAATCCTCAAATAGAGACACGTCCTGTGGCTTCGGGTTTGTTGAGGATGTTGGAGAGGGGGGCCTCATTGACCACCATTATCGGATGCTCGGAGAAGTAGAGGCGCAGTTTTCGTCCCATCATGAAGACACCATATGCAAGCTTTTGATAGTGTAGATACCTTTGTTTGGGTAGGGATAATACCTTGTTGAGGTAGTAGACCGGCCGTTGGATGCCATGGTTTTTCCCTTCTTCGGGTCGTTCAACGACCAACACCGTGCTGACCACTTGGTTGGTGGCGACAATATACAACAGGAGAGGATCCTTTTCCTTGGGTGACACCAAGACAGGTGATGTCGAAAGTGTTTGTTGAGGTTCTCAAAGGATTGCTCGGCTTCGCCAGTCCACTCGAAAGTGTTTGATTTTTTCATTAGTGCATAAAATGGCAGTGCTTTTTCGCCTAGCCGAGCGATGAATCGACTCAATGCCGCTACGCACCCAGCTAGTTGTTGGACACCTTGTAAGTTTGTCGGCTTCTTCATTGTTAGGATTGCATGTATTTTTTTAGGATTTGCTTTGATTTCCCTGGCCGACACAAGGTACCCGAGGAGTTGCCCAGCAGGGACTCCAAAGGAGCACTTCGTCTGGTTGAGCTTGATGTGGTACTTATCGAGATTATCGAATGTTTCACATAAATCATCAATAAAGGTCGACTCTTGCCTTATTGTAATCATGACGTCGTCGATGTAGACCTAGACGTTTCTGCCAAATTCGTTGCCAAGGCAATTTTGCATCATCCATTGGTAGGTGGCACCCGTGTTCTTTAGCCCGAACGACATTGTAGCGTAGCATAATACACCATAAGGTGTGATAAATGTTGTCTTGTCTTGGTTTTCTTCTTTCATATGGATCTGGTGGTATCCGCAGTATGCATCCAAGAAGGAAAGACATTCACACCTGATGAGTGCATATTTGCATCATATTTTATATTATTATTTTGCACTATAGATATAGGATTTTGGTATTTTATGGCGTTCGTGCGCACATTTTATGCCTATTTTCACCAGGATCAGGACAAATGATGGATACAATGGACACAATTCTTGGAGCAGTTGTATTGGGTAGAAAAGGAGTAAAAACAACGTAAATCGCTTATTTAAGAAATATCAATAACACCAGAAGAAAACCCAAAGCGATCAAAGTATACAGACGGTTTAACGACCAACTATACAGCGGGAATAAATTTTCCAGCCGTATAGTTCCTGCCGTATAGTTGGCGCTGCCACCACCTCCTCAAATAGTTTCACCCCGTGCAACTAGATCGGGGAGACGACATACAGAAAACCAGTAGGGGTAATGCCTCATTTTCTATTTAAAGTTGAAGTGCTTACATCAAGAATTTACAACATTGAGATGCCAAGGAGGCATCATAAAAAGAGAAAAACTACAAGTAATACATATAGAGAGCTATAAAGAGGCTATCAAACTGTGAATAGATGGATGTAAATCCTCCCTGGTCCTATGCACCAGAAGACCAAAGTCAGCAGCAAAGCTATCCTTCCAAGACTGAGTTGTGGGGAGAATTGTGTTAAAATGTAGCCCTCCTTGCACATCGCTAGTTGCCTGCCAGAGTGCCGTAGTTGTGCAGTACTGGGCAGCTTATGTATGCCATCCATCGATCAACTCAAAAGCAAGAATAGGCACGAACTGGTATCCAAACAACCACTAAGGAAAGGAAAAAGTCAATAACTACACGTCATGACCAGACCAGTAGCCGGGACAAAACATGATTAGTACGTCACATGTTGATTAGCAAACGCGTTGCTCCGTTAAAAAAAAGCGCTTCGCACACGCTCGCGTGACCGTGCTGCACGGTCGAACATCGGGAAGAATTCCGTCCTGCATGTTAACAGGAACCATCAAACAATTGAACCAGGGGCATTTGAGTCCGGCTGGGAAAAACTAACGGAACCTTTTAACAGAACTGACGACAGTGTCATATAAGACAAAAACATTTCACAAATAGTCACATAAAAAATAACTTTTTTATTATCAAATAAAAAAACATATTGAAATATCGTCAAATAAGGAATTTTCTCAACACTGTACCCATTGCCCGATACGAGCCTACACACCCACACAAACTCCTCCACGTCTCTCTCTCAAAAAAAAAAACTCCTCCACGTCAGCGATCCTGCCTCTCCCCCAGCGAGCCAATCACGATGCTGCGTTTCCAATCACGCGGATCGACCCGCCCTCCTCGCGACCTGCTGAATCCCGCCAGTCCGCCTCCAATCGAACGGCCGAAGACGCGCCTCCCTTTCCACCTCCGCGCTCGACCACTTCTATAAATAGTCTCGCACACCCCGCAGTTCACCACACCAGAAAATTTTCCCCAATTCTCTCCTCTCTCTGTTCTCCTCTCTCTGTTCTCCTCTCTCATCGTCAGCGATGTCGGGCCGTGGCAAGGGAGGCAAGGGCTTGGGCAAGGGCGGCGCCAAGCGCCACCGCAAGGTGCTGCGCGACAACATCCAGGGCATCACCAAGCCGGCCATCCGGCGCCTGGCGAGGAGGGGAGGCGTGAAGCGCATCTCTGGGCTCATCTACGAGGAGACCCGCGGCGTGCTCAAGATCTTCCTCGAGAACGTCATCCGCGACGCCGTCACCTACACCGAGCACGCCCGCCGCAAGACCGTCACCGCCATGGACGTCGTCTACGCGCTCAAGCGCCAGGGCCGCACTCTCTACGGCTTCGGAGGCTAGATTCCTGGGCCGCTCTTTGTAGCTGGGTTGGCGTGTGCCTAGATCTCTTAGGGTTTCGATTGTTGTGTGCATGTAGTCTGTAACGGAGTTTGTTGCAACTGGATGGATGGATGGATGGATGAACGAATGGATTTGCTGTTGCTGGATAATTGATTTGGTCTCTTTGCATTCTGTCGATGCAGAAACGTCTGATCGTCAATTGTGTTTCTGTGAACTATGATGCTTGTTTTCAGTCCTCATGAGCTGTAGATCATTGAACTGTCGATTGATATCTGAATTATTGTCACTTAGTTTGTCACCATATCTAAGTTTGCAATCACGAGTCTGAAGCTTGCGTAGACTGCGATTAAAACAGATTCAGGTCCATTGTTATGCCACTAGTGTCGGCTTTCTATCTGAACATGTTCTGAATCCTAATCTGCCTTTTGTTTCACTGCTGTTAATGCATCTTACAGGCTCATAACTCGTGAAAACTATTTTAGGTATGTTTGAATGTGTTATTTGACAGTATTCAACTTGGTACCTCAACTCCTACTACTGCAGGATGAACAATGCTATTTGCCTCAAAGAGTACTATACTCAGTTACAGATAAAGTTTAACATGCCATTTATACATCTGAAAGTTCTGAATATGGGAATCGAGAATAGTCTAGGGCCTTGTGCATATTGTTATGCTGTATCCCACATTTTTTTTTTGCGGGGAAATAGTATCCCACTTAAGATAAGGCAATACAGACATACTGTTAACTATATGTGCAGATTCTCACACGATTGCTGCCGTTTTCACTCGATTATTGCGAAGTGTTCCTTGTTCCTGGTTTAATTTAACATCTCAAGAGCACAGGATTTGCATTGAGTTGCAGTTGTGAAGAAATAGTCCACTGGGAGCAGTAATCATATCTAGAAGTTGTACCAAAATACATGCTGTTGTCAAGACAAGAGTCCCCAGAAACAGCTGCCAGGAATGCGGATAAGGAGGTGGGGGAGCAGGATGGCATCTGCCCGAGGGATGGAACCACATGCTGTGACATTACTGCTGCTGACGATCAGGAGAAGGTGGAACGAGGTGTCAGAAACGGTGAAAGTGCAGATTGTACTGCTGCTGAGGACAAGGAGAATGCATTGCAGCAATGTGACACTCGTGAACTGCGAGAAACTGAGAACGGTGGAGCAAGGCGTTCTCGACAAAGGGGGTTTGAACCATTGACGACAATGATGATTCTATGGTGAGTACTGTACTTGCTAGCCGTGTTCGTTCAGTTTATGGTTTCCACTCAGAGCATGTTTCATGTTTAAAAGGCGCTTGCACCTTGTCGATTAGCTGCTCAAGCTATGCTGGTTGTCTAGTCCAGGCAGTCGGTCAAGAGCAAGCTGTAATCTGGATCTCGTGGCATGATGAATTGTGATTGATCTAGCTAGCTAGATGTTGCATGCACACTTTGATCTCAAATCCTCGATACTTATCATGATGTGGTGATGCATTTTTGGTTTGGTGTTGGATGCCTAGCTAAGCTGCTGTTGGGTTAGTCCTGTTGTGCACTCATCTTTTTTGTGTTTCTGGGACATAGCCTGAGATTTTCTAGAAAGAAATTAAGGTCACAACTGAGACTTCGCATGATGATCTCTAGTTATGTCTAGATGCTTCTCTAGTTGCCCCTTGTTTGTAACATTAGTGACTCCTGGCCTGGGCAGCTGTGTCCTAGTCTAAACACATGTTCAAGATGCATTATTTTAGGTGAACGCTTAGTTGACATGTGCCAAGCTCAGCAATTTGCGCCCTGGTTCATTCTATCCTATAGCTATAGCATAAAGAGTTCCTTTTATCCTTCTTTCTCAGGACAAAATGTTGCTAATTCAAAAACTTGTCTTCCTTGAAAAAACACACAAAAATGAGTGAAGGCACCACCCAAAACATGATTTTACGTCATGCCGCAACGAGTGTTTTCAAGCGGCAATTCATATGCCTGAGAAAACACCCTGATCATAGTAGACTTAGTTTATAGTACTAGTTCCCAAATTAGGGACAGTGTTCTTCATGAGAAACTCATAGGCGGCTAGGGTTCCCAAATTAGTGACAGTGTTCTTCAATAAGACACTTGAGAGGCGGCTATGGTTCCCAAATTGATTTAAACTCAGTAGTAGTAGTACCCCAAAATATTGATACGATTCAGGTATTAGAAAACAAACAGATCAAGCTTTCAATCTTGCGTGTCTTTAGGTCATTAGTCGACCATGGTCCATGTCACATATAATTGAAAGAAAGAGGGTGAATGGCTACAACATTTAGGAGTCCATCACACCATTGGAGAATCTTTTTGATTGAGACCTGCATCAGATGAACATCTAGTGAGGACAAACCACCTGAGGTGATTGTCAACGACAATGCTGGACTTAGGTGATGATGTGCCACACAAAACGATGCTGCCCACTCTTTTTCCCAAGCATTTTCTAGTTTTAGGATCGACACGACGAATAAAGCATTCCATATTCAGTACACTAGTAAACACTGCAGTCTTAATAAGTGCATAAAAGTGGAGGAGAATAACAGCAAAGGGAAAACGTCCATGGCCATTCAGGTTAGTTAGCTGGTTTTCAAGCCAAAATGCAAGATCCTCCTACATACTATTTCTTTCTCCATCTTGTGCCGCTCCCTCCAAGCCACAATGCGCCTCACTTCCTTATTTGCTGGGTTTTCACCTGCGATAGAGCAAAAATATTTTCAGCAACATCTTGATTCAAGCAAAGCATTCACCTTCAGCCTAACTATGCTTCCTGAATTTTCTGCCAATGTTATTTTGAGCAACTTGTTTCACAGAAGTAGATGCAAAAAATATATTTCCAATATATACGCAAAGAGGATCTTCTTTTCTTTACACACAATATCCATCTTTAGGTATCCGATTTGCTAGGCTGTACTACTCAGTTTCTCTTGCTTTCCAGGTAGGTCTATTCTAGACTAGGTAGGGACGCGCGGCTTGCCGCGCGCTTGCCCGCCTGCGGGCATTACGATATGAACAACCGATGAAAACATTCAAATGGATTTCAGATAAATAAGTGTTCAATCTAATCATACTTTAATGCTTCACAATACATTAGTAGAACATAGTATGAAAGAGTAGCACATCGATATTGAAAAGGCAGACGGAAATCCCACTGGTACCAACCATACAGTAATGAGCATTACTGAAATAAAATAGAAGCTTACATACGAGTTCATCTACATTGTAAGTGTTCATGAACATTGGATTTACATACTGAATGTTCATACACATGTAGTAATAGACATTGTTGACATCTCCAACGCGGAGCTCCTCCTCCGATGGTAGTAGTGGCAGAGAACCCCCACCGCCAAATTGCCTAGCGATTGACCAGAAATAGGTAGATCAGGCGGTTGTGCGGAAGTAGGCGACAAAAATAAGTTTTTTTTCCAATGGAGTTGGCCGGAGTCAGAGCGGCGGTGGGCGAGGGTTTCTGCGCGGGGGAGAAAGGGGAAATGGGAATGACCATTTTAGCTACAGTGCCGATAAATTTTGCAGGCCGATCAATATACAATATCTCCTAGAGATGCTATAAAGAATAAGAACACACCGAGAACCAAATGTATGCATGCACCAGGTCTATTAGACCAGGACAAGCAGAAGAAACTGAAGTCCTAGACAACACCAATTCTCTATACACGCACACCAAGTTTATCCGAGTATAGAAAAAGTAGCCAAACGACAAATTACCACAGGTGTGAAAGTTACATACCAAGTAGAAAGCATGTGCCGATGGTACCAAAAAGTATCTTGTAATATCACAATATAATAAGAGAACATACTATAGCTAAAACAGAAATCACATGCTGAGTATCATAAAACATGGGCATATATGTCTTATCATACATAGGTTTCTGAGAACAAGAACCAAACTGGGAGGAAACATACCCAAGTCTGAACCCTACACATTATTCGGTAAACTAATAAATACTGGTTGTTTACATAAGCAAAGACATTCTTTCTCCATGATCTGTCAGAATTTATCAATGCTCAAATGATTTGACATGGCGAAAGGAACATCAAGTCTGTAGACCTACTAAACATTAGTGTGGAAGGCGTTCTTCAACCGCGAGTACACCCGAAGGAGGCCCATTCCCCTTGGAAATAAGCGATGTTCACCCCTACAAAGAACCTATAGGTAGCATCGACGACAGCGGCCAGCTCAGGCAGCGTGTGTGCAATCTGAGAAGCTGCAACAGCTAGGTTGGCAATTGGCATGTCCCTGATAGTTATTGAGTTTGACCTCCCGAACAAGAACACCAATAAAATCTCGAGCAATCCTTCCCATCATACAAAACTCGGCTTCACCCCATCTCTACCTAGAAGCCGAAGACGACACCTAAACAAGAACATATGTAATCAGATAGCACACACTATCGTTTTGCAACTAAAATACCATAGAACACATCACAGAGAGAACCGGCATTTTTCGTACCTAAGGGTTACATTAGTGCAAGCACATTCAATGTCTGAACATGTACATCCGTTAGGTTCTGCAGACGTAGGAACATTAGGTATAACCAATATATTTAGATGTAGGAAAGCTTATAAAAAAATAGACCACAACAGTCAGGCGACATCTAATCATTGTCATTTCCGAGTACTCATATTACAGCTATGATTCACATCAAATGACCTGAATTGGAAATATCAAGCAATATCTTTGTTAGGTGTATAAATGTATGTTTCTACCCATCTTCACTTTCAATCCAATTTACGGTTAAAGAAACAGTTTGTACATAATAAGATGCATCAAGAGTATCAACCCGACAAGTACCAGCGTAGTATACTCATTGCGGACAACACCGGATGTTGCCAGCGCATCCGCGGATGATGGGTAGCCAAAATAGACAGCCTCCAACGTCCTAGAAGCGTTGATTTTCTGTATGATTGAGCTTAAATGGTCCTCCTATTGCAGGTCTGCTAGCAGCACACCTTTTTGAAACATGTGCTTCTTTACATCAAAACAACATGTACAACTGAAAATTAAAAATGCCAAGGTTAAGAGCAAAAATAAACTCAATAAGATTGTTTCACATCCAATTTTAGCTACCATGTATAGTTGAAAAGCAACAATGCACAGTTCTATCATTCGAGCTAGGCTGCCATGTACAACTAAAAAGCAACTTACTATCATGCACTTACCTTCCATTTTAAACAAAACTTAACCTAATAAGCTATTGGCATTGTAGGATGAATGGTAATTCTACGAAAAGAAGTACCCAGAAAGGACTAAATAAATGAAGAGAGAGAGAAGTCCAATACAAAACAGAAGTGTCATGGGAAGTCAGAGCGTATATGAGGCGACAAGAGGAAAGCATGCTGGAATTTAAAGCAACACTTACGGCTTTCACTTGATCACATGACACCTTTACTTAAATCAACATTCCACTACCAAACTTAGCAAGAGAAAGAAGGCCCATATGCATTTCATATTTTACGAATGAGTTAACCAAATTAGGGTATGCAAAATCGCAAGAAATGTTACCTTCTGTCCCTAAAACATCTCTTATTCAGATAAAATAAACCAACAACAATAATTCTTGGATAAGAAGAAGAGGTAGCTACCAGAAATTCTTAGCACAATCTACTTAACCTATATAATCCAAATATGCCATAAAAGGGCCACTAACCATTCTTTATATATTTATTATTCAGCAGCAGACCTGCACATAACACACCTAAAAGTAAACAGAAGAACTCACCCCTTCCGTATGATATCTCGGAATAACAACAATTTCTAGAAATTAGCTTCATTCCCATGGTTCTTGCTGCTGGAACTATCCATGCAACCATATCAAATAGACTGGAATTTTTGGCATACCATACAAAATAACATATTTTCAGCCATGATCTATCATGGAACTTCTTACAATTGTCTAATATCACACCTTTTGTAATTGCATCTATAAAATCTTAAGCATACAACTAATATATAACGAAGCAAGCATGCAACACAAACAAATTTATTTTTAGTTAATATTGGTAGTGCATATAAGTTTATGTTTGGGGGTATATATGTCCTTATGTACCGCTCGATGGGTTATTTAGATGATACGTATTTGAAAATGCTACTGAAATAGTATGTATGATGATCCTTTTCTAACGGTATCAGCGGCTAAATAGACTTCTAGTGAAGGAGAAGCAAAGTTTGAAGCATCGTGTATGCCATGGTAATTATTTTTTTAAGACATTTCTTTGAGAACTATCTGTAAGATAAGGGAGTCTATGCTTCAAGTGATGTATAACTTGGAAAGAAAGAAATACGGCTAGATAAATAGCAAGGACATTTAGATGCCCATAACCTTGAAAAATAAAATATTGTACAAGGCAAAAGTGATAAATAAGGTGGGGAAATACAGTGTACTTATGAAAGAATAAATAGGAACAATTTCTATAGCATAAAACTGTAGAAGATTACCTCCTGATCTACAACGATGAAGCCTAACACATATATATTACCTCTTGATCTACAACAATGAAGCCTAGCTCATATAAATTATGTCCCGTTTTCTAGTACCTGTTTTGCCAAGTGTGGACATGTAGGGTCTTACAAAATGGAGTCGCGAATATGAGAGGGCAATGAACCTGGACCATGAGTGGGCAGTCAACCTAAACCTGCGGGTGAAAACCTTTGTAGTATTAGCGAATATCTAGAAATGAAAAATTATACACTTTATTGTTTCATTCTCTAATTTACAAAACCAACTGAGCATTATCTTATCTGGCATGAATTATTGGAATCTCTGCCTGATCAACTCCTACAATTAGCCTTGTTCTCACTCTCTCTCAACTCCTCTCTTTCCAATCTGGCGTACCTAGTATACCAAGAAAAAAATAAAGACCGACCATAACTTGTGGGGAGTAGAGATGGAGCTGCCCAGACCGCCACTTCCTAAAACTTTAAATCCATGCTCAACCTTTTCCAGCCCTTTACAGACTGTTTGCACTTCTTCTTCTAACATTTTCAGTTGTATCTGTTCAAAAACATCAATTATAAGAAAGTGTACATCCTAACCAAACTCTGTTCAAAAGCATCAATTAGAATAAAGCGTGTACGAGTGCATCTGAAAACCCAAACCTTCAATGTAGCTTCTAAACTAACAAGATCCACGTAGAAGTTCAAAAGATGTAGTGATTTTACAGCAAGCACTTGATATTAATATAATTTTCTGTTAGCAAAAATATAGGGGATAGATACCAATGTGGCAATGTGCAAATCATTTAAGTTAATTATAGTTAATCAGAGCCAGGGCTAGAAGCCACCATATTTAGACAATCAATGTTTAGATTGCTCTAGAATATAAAACAAACACATTGTGCATAGTAAATGGGGTTTGCATATCTTCAAATTTTCACATCATGCATCATGCAAGCCATAAATTACAAAGAAAATACAGTACATCTTTAGAATATAAAGCATGTTTTCTAGCTTTTTTTTGCAATCTTTTAAAGAATATATCTCTAGCTTGCACTGTGGTTTCTAGAAAATTGGCGATTCCCTCGACATCGAGAAGAATTTTTTGCGGCGTCACGAGAATAGGGAACACGTCCATCGCCTGACATACATCCACTTAATTAAATGGTCATGCAATGCAAAGCGTGTAGTCCTATAGTACAAATGGGAGCTTCAATTACAGCAAATTGGTGGTTTAGCATTAAGTATAGCATAGTACCAGCAATGTGTTGAGAAAAGCATACTCTGGATCCAAGATCCCCAACTGCATCAGAACCAGAAGCTCAATGTGTGTCATCAGCACCAGCAAAACTCGAGAGGAGCACTCCTGCCAAGTTAAACACCAAAACATCCCTATTGGAATTCTGCACTATTGAATATACAACTATTTCTTGAATGGCTAGAAGGTTATGTACCGATTCCAAATGGCGAAGAGGACCACTATTGGAAGCTGCCGCCGCCGTCAAGGATACGTCATTGCTCCAAGACACCGTCGAATAAAAGATGAAACTGAAACAATAACCCGAGGTTTGTTGGCTGTAAATCAAAATCAACGATATGTCACAGTAGAAAATACTAAAACATACAATTGAAGAAACAACATGTGTTAGATATAGGCTATACTACAGCAATAAATCGAGCACTATGAGCTAATTCATCTATGAATGGTTTATAGAGTAGAAATGAATATAAAGAAAATTTAATAAAATCTCTCTCAGAAACCAAGAAAAGAGTTAAAGGCAATGTTCCATATATCCTTACCGCCGCGAGCCAATCGAAATTTAATCTTGGTTGTTATCTATTTAAGCTAGTTAAATATCAAGAACTAATACAAGGAAAATACACTGGTTTTAACTATCTGGATAACATAAAGCTTTTCCACTTTTTATTTTTCTGTTAGTCAGTATCACAAGCGCTATTACCAAAACAAAAAAAACTTTGCTAGAACGGAAGAGAAGCCGGCAACAACTGAACTGAACTGAGTTGAGAATGCATAAGCACGAAACAACCTCAAGACAGAATTATGCATCAATATATACTTACAGATGCATGTAGAACCGTTATATAACTCAGTTAGATTCATGTGGATTCGGACGCTATTTCCACTACCAATGCAACTCCAATGATTGGCCAAATTAAGCTGAATGTAGATCGATGTCCTTGTTCCTCCACACCACATCAACCTCCATTAAGGGGATTCTTAGTGATACAGTCTTATGGGAAAAATTAAACAGTAAAGAAAGATCAATACTGCCAATTGTTTCGGAATTTTACTTTGAGTTACCCACGACGCAGATGATTATGTAAATGGTGTTTGTGAACCCTAGAACAAAGAAAAGAGTGATAGGCCATAGTTAGATGAAATATCAAGAAGATGAAGCGAGCATGTAAAATTAGGTAGTCAATTCTGGAGGAAAATCATTGGCGTCCTCATCTCCCCGCACTTTCAAGTTGCTGCAGGGACAAGGAGATCCGAAGGGGGAGGGGACAGACCTTGTGAGAGCAACTGGAGGAGACGGACGGTGACGACCCTGGTAGCTCTCATCGGAGAAGAGGTACAATGCTAGGCTGCTCCGCCAACAATCAAAGAACTACCCAAGGAAGATGAAAAACGAGATAAAAAGTAAGAAAGGTAAGCTCTTGGAGCATTCAGCTATGAACCGTACCTCCACTGATCCAATCGCGGCTCGCTGGAGGAGGATGTCATCTAGATGCAGTCGCTGCCTCTCGCCATGGAGTCTGGGACACACCAACAGGGGTCAAGACCCTCGCGTGCACCACCTCTGCATCGTCTCCACCGGCCGTTTATACAGAGACATGAGATAGAGAGAGCAGAGAGTGGGAAAGGAGAGGTCAGCAGTGATACCTGTGGGCGAGCGTCGCCGCTGCCGGTTGCCATGGAGCCGGAGACGCGCCGATGGAGGTCGATCTCCTCGATCCCCTCTAGATCATCTCCTCCTCGAAGAGGCCCTCCTCCTCCGGACGCCGCCGCGCTCGATCGCCGGCGAGACCCCCTCTAGCCGCTCTGCGTGGCCTCGCATGGTCCATGGCCGCCGCCCACGAGGCAGACTTTCCCGGACGCCATGAGGCCCTCCTGGAGGGTAAGGAGGCTAGGGTTTCTCTGCTGAAATCCCCGCCTCTTCTCTCGCCTTCGCTTCCGGCAGGTGCTGCTCCTCCCTGCCTCCTCTTCCGGCGCCGGTCCTCTCTGCAGCACATCGCCCCCTTGTCTTCCATGGTCGACACCCCGCCGCCTGCCTTTTTTAGCGCGCCGCCATGGGAGAGACAGGGGAGAGGAGAGAAAGAGAAGAGTGGAACAAGAGAGGAGAGGGTTTCAGGGGTAACCAGCCTAAAAATCCGATTTTGCCCTTGATGCACTAGCTAAACCACGGGTGCTGCCACCGCGCCACTTCGTCTCTGTCGCCTCTTACATGGCGCCCCACGTGGACGCTTCACTGACCAGCGGGACCTGCGAGACGCAGGCCCCTACCGTCAGGGACGGTAGCCAGCGATCGGGATGTAGGAGCTCAGTCTCACAGCCACTTACACGGACGGCCACGATTCCTCATATCGGACGGTTCGGACCACCTCCTCTCAATCGGACGGCCAGAAGTTCTTTGGAAGCCCAATCCGACGGCTGAGAGGGCAGGTGGCCTCTATATTGCCGGGAGGGGGGTAGAAATATTCTCTTTAGATTTGTTCTCACATTCAGACATGAAACCAGAACTCAAGAAGCATCCTTATCCCGTGTAGCTGTGATAGCATTATAAAAAATGCTTAAAATTCAATGTACCACACAATATATCATACTACCTAGTATCTTTCACTGATACTGTTATTTCAAGCAATTTCTTGAGGCATTATCAAGAAAAGCTCAAAATTCAACCTATCTTTCCACCCTAGTATCTTCCTTTCAAGGTAGCGCTGATCAAACTATTCGCAAAATTACGGAAAACTCATTCATGCCATATACTAACATGTCTACAAGCAAGTTGTATCACTTCTAACACTTGTCATCTGTAAACAGGAAAGTATCAAAATCAAAGCATGCGTACAAAATCAAGCAAATAAGCGTTGAGAAAACACACAAAACACTTATTTTTGCAAATAACATGTACATAATTCAAAGCATGCATACTCTGGTTTCACTGTGAAGTGGGAAAAAGCAATCTGAGCGCTTCTCAGAATAATTTGTAAAACATGATGCTCTTTCTCAGTTCAACTATGGGGGCAGAAACACATCCAGTGCAGAAATGGTAACAAGTAGCATGGATCCCGATAAATTGAAGATTTACATGTAGCCATACATCTTCAGACCTGGGCTGGGTGGTTTGTACACTTTCCATGCCAACTCAAACATGCGTACATCCCATCACTAGCTAGGTACAAATTTGCTTCAAACATAGTAGCGCATTCAAGTGGAAATCACTAGTCAAAAGTTTTTCTCTTTAATCTCAAAGATCATCTTATTTTTCAAGATAACTCCTCTACTAGTGATGGGATCTGACGGTGGAAAATACTGCAATAATTCTACTCTTGACATTGACAATAGACCAATATTTTCGCAATCAATGTAACATTTCCAATACTTTGGAAGGAGTATTTAATTTTACCAACATCATAGCATTTCCAGATTGACTACCAAATTGATATTTGCGGCACATATGAGAATACAAACCAGAGAATTCCATAATAATTGATCCAGTCACTAAGCAAGTTCAAGTCCAGGTTCAGAACCGTAATTGGTTTTTTCAACACAGACAAGGCCCAAATTTTGCTACAGATCACAAGAAATATATATATGAAGGATCCACAAACGCAAGAACAAAAACGTAACATTTAGATTTCAAACATAGTAGCACATTCAAGTAATCCAGTGAAGAAATGGTAACAGTAAGCAACATGGGTCTCAATAAACTAAAGATTTACCTGTAGTCATACATCTTCACTGCCCTGCTTTCCGGTATTTTCCGAACCACAACCCTCGGCCGCCTTCTTCTCTCCCATGTCCCCTGTTCAGAGTCATCAGCTGACGTAGATCCTGCCTGCTTGGATTCCGTTGGAGCATTGGACGTTGGGGTCTTGAAGGAACCATGTCGCGGAAGATCGCTCCTCACGGTCGGTACCCTAGTTCCTCCATTTTCAGGTGCACGCTCTGGACATTCTTCAGCATTCTGACAGGGTTTCGCCGAGTCGCTATGGATTTCTTCAGCATCTTCGTTTTCTGACCAGGAAAAACTGCTGCTTTCTTGTGGACCAAGTTCGAAAGAGTCATCTAATTCCACTTCCCATTTGGTTCCATCCACATCAACCAATGTGACTGTTCTTGTGCTCTGATTCTCTCCATGTGCCACCCCTTCTTTTTCTGAAGAATTGCCTTCTCTCATTGAACCGGCACAAGGTGGATGATCAGTTCCTTTGCTGCTTCTTTCGCCACTGCCCTCCTTGGCTGTCCATTGTTCCTTTTCCTTAACTTTTTGTGCCATCTCTTCTTTTTCTGAAGATTTGCCTTCTTTCATGGACCCAGCACGAGGTAGGCGATCTGTTCCTTCGCTGCTGCTTCTTTCGTCGTTGCACACCTTGGTTGTCCATGGTTCCTTTCCCTTTACTTTGTGTGCCGTTGCTTCTTTTTCTGAAGAATTATCTTCTTTGAATGTCTCAACACAAGGTGGGACGTCCTTTTCTTTCTTGATGCTTGCACTACTGCACACCTCAGCTATCGATGGCTCCTTCTGGCCACAGATAGGCTTTTCCCACAAAATACGTGCACAGTCATCCAAATCATGCAGCAAGGGGTCACTTCTTTGACAATTTTCCTTCTCCTGGGGTTCCCTTTCAACGCCGGAGCAGACACGGTCGTGGTCAGCAACCTGATCAGTCAGCATTTCACATTTTGAACTCTTGCAGCATTTCAAATCAAAGCTCCTTGATGATCCCTCATTTTGGTGGCAATCAGATACGTGCTCAGAATAAATCGCTGAGGTATCTTTGGAGTTACAGTTCTGTAGTACCACTTCAGTGCCTGAGGTGTCAGGGTGATCCTGTTGCTCATCAAGTTTCTCCTGTGTCATCCCTTCGTCAGCATGTTTTTCTGTGGCGGCGACGAAGTCATTCTTGTTCACCGAGAAGCAGAGTTTTGGCTCTTCATCATATGTTATGGACTGAGCCTCATGATCACACAATTTCACCGGCGGTTCAGCCAGGTCTGACGCCCTAGACGACGGTACCGGCTCCTCTTCCTTTTCAAGAAAATCCAGCCCTTCATTGTCCAAAGCACCTTCATCTTCGAGCATCCCATCGTCTGGATAGTGTGCAGCGACATCACCACCAACACCTACAGCATTGGCATCCACTGCATCCAGAAGTCCATCCTCTGGCGCCGCGCAAATCCTTTTCGAACCGCCATCGCAGCCAACAAGGACACTCTGATCACGGTCTCCATCTTCTTTCTCCCTGAAACGCTTCCCCCCTCTCGGATCCTCGATCGCACCTGCCCCCCTCACATGACTATAGCCATCTTCATGAGCATCCCCAAGGTGACCGTGTCCGGCCTGCGACGGTAGGAGGTCCCCTTGAGCTGCCCCCGCCGCGTCACCGATGACATTCTGCTGAGAGCAGAGCACATGATGCAGCATGTGTACATTGCATTCAGAGTGAGCAGCAGCAGCAGGAGGAGGAGCAGAGCGAGGCAGGACGTGCGCGTGGAGGTGCCATGCCCCCCTGACCCCATGGAAGGCGGCCCGGACCGGCACGGAGTCGGTGAGGTGGTACCAGGACCCCCTTCGTCTTACCTGCCGCAATGCAATTGACACAGCAAGCAGCGATTTGATCAGCCAGAACAAAGGTTGGGGTTTTACGACAGGGAGGCGTGAACTGAAGAAACAGCAGGCAGGCAAGCAGGTGCGTACCTTGAAGGACTCGACGACGATTTGGCCGGCGCGGGGAAATGACGAGGCGTGCTCGTCGCCCACTATGCCTGGTGGAGTAGGATCCGATTCCGAGCCAGCCCGGAACGGGACGGGACAGGAATCGGAATAGGGTTTTTTCAGCATGGGCAAATTCACGGAGAAGGGGAAGGAAAGGCAGAGGTTTTGGTGGAAGAGAGGGAGGGAGGGGACGGACGGACGTACGCTTGAGGTGGGCGACGGTGGTGTTGGGGGCGGAGAAGGAGACGGCGAGTCGGGTGCCGAGGCTCGTCTCCACGAAGGCCGTCGCGGCCTCCTCGCCGGCGGCCATCCGGCTCTCCTTTCCTTTACCTTCCTCTCCTTCCCGGAGGGCGGAGGGGGAGAAGCGAGGCAGCGGTGGCGGCGTCCGATTCTTTCCTGAAATGGCAGGTTTCCCTCCAAGAAGACGAGAGGGCAGAGGGAGGGGAGGAAGGGGGATGGCAACGGACCAGTCACACCCCACACATCACATGCCTCTGCCTCGCATGGACTGGCACCTGGCCCTGGGCTGGGTGGGTTGAACGCTTTCCACGCCAACTCAACTCAAACATGTGCAAATCCCATCTCTAGCTAAGGTACGCAGTACAAATTTGCTTACAACATACTGCTCCGTAGTAGTAGTAGTACAGTCAATTCAAAGATCATCTTGTTTTTCAAAAGCACTCTATATGTTGTAAAAGTCATAAAAAATACTACTGCCTTGATTCTCAAAGATGAACCATATACCCCTCCAGATTGATTTTTTTTCGAGATGGATTTCCAGATTGATTTTTTATACTCCCTCCGACCCAAATTAGTTGAATCAAATTTGTCAAGATGCGGATGTATCTAATACTAAATCATGTCCTAGATACAATCAAATCTAGACAAATCTAAGTCATCTAATTTGGGTCGGAGGGAGTACCGAATTGAGAAACATCCCAGTCACTAGGGGCAAGTTCCAGAAACCGTCTTAACACACAGGGCCTAAATTTTGCACTACGTACCACAGGGAACTACCTACAGATGAAAAAGATTCTGACGCAACAACAAAGATCGTAACAGGTACATATACCCAAGATACCAGATTTACACAGAAAAAAAACACCAAATTCAGTGCACACACATCATCAGCAAGGCTTGGCCAGCTCTCCAGAAAGTCCAAACTATCTGATTGCATTCAGATAGATGCAACGATTCAGAGAGAACACATATACAGACCATCAGATGCATTTCAGAGTAGGTAACAGTTATCTGCAAGTGACAAGCCATCAGTAAGTACAAAGTAGACCGACATTGTCAAGATCAAGCTGAACACAAAATACAGTCCAAACAGGAGGAGCAACAAAAGCAACCAGAAAACCATCATGCACACAAACCACCACGAGCACCCATTCCTTCATTCAACCATTCAAAATAACTAACCATTACCACCAACCACATCAATTCGAATTCCAGCAGGATAACAGAATTGATCGTCTGGGTTCATTTCACCACATCAACGGTTTTCTCATAAGCTCACCCAACGGTTTCTTTCTAAGGGGGGACAAAACAAGATAAGCCTAACACAGCAGATAACAGGATCTGGAGCCAGCCAACACCATCCTCTCTCACTTGGCGGCAGCCTTGTGCTTGGCATTCGAGTGGGCTTGCAGAGCATTCTCGCTGTTGAAGGTCCTGAGAAAGCAGCACCAAGAGATTCATCGCCTTAGAACTGAAGCAAACTGACATGATTATTGTATGCGGGGGGGAGCGCACGGGAGAACTTACTTGGGGCAGGACTTGCAAGCGACAGACCCACCGGATTTGGGTGACTTCTCATTGGTTGCAGGGGTCTTGCCCGCCTTCTTCGCTGGGTGCGGAGTGGCCACGTGGACAGCCCCCTTCTTGTCACCTGCAGCAATCAAGGGCATACTAAGTACTATATCATCAACAAGGACAACATTGGTTACAATGGACACAATACCTGCGAGCTTAGCTTTCTCACCTGACTTCTGGCCAGACGGTGTTGCGACCTTTGCCTTCTTACCAGAAGTAGGCGTCTTCGACACACTTTCAGCTGCCCTCTTCTTCCCAGTCTCTGGCTTCTGCAAGTAGCGTTCGTTTTAAGAGTCATGTAACAGCAGGGGAAAGAGTGTAACAGGGAATGAAAAGGCACATCAAGCTGTAACAGACCTTGGGTGTTTCTTCTTCCTCATCATCATCACTCTCATCGTCATCTTCAGAGCTATCGTCACCCTCACTCGACTCCTATCAAGTACCATCACAACAGTCCCGGTCAAGCATAAATCTCACAGTCCAGTCAAGCATCAATCTCGCAATATCTACACAATACCATAACATAAACACTCACAGAATCATCGCCATCAATAGGAATCAACGCTCCACCGGAATCATCATCGCTCTCATCATCACTCTCATCATCATCATCGCTGTCTTCACCCTTCTTACTCTTTCCCAAGAGCTTTGCATCAGCCTTTGGTTTCGCATCGGCGGACCCAATCTTGACTTTTCTTGGCTCCTTGTCCTTTGCTTCAGTTTTACCTTCATATGCATTGGCAAGGATTACCAGGGCAAGTTCAAAGAGAAATGTGTGCAAAAGAAATGCCAACAAATGAAAATAGAAACAAGGGAGAAGTCTGGATACCATTTTCCTTGGTGGCTGGAACGATCTTTTCCTCCTCCTCTTCATCTGAAATTAAAACAGACCACCGGTTAGGTCCTCACACACAGGGTACATTGAACATAAGAGCACTACAACAAGTACATCTATATATAGAATATACCTTCAGATTCTTCTTCTGAGTCAAACATCTCATCTCCACCAGCCGGCTGGAAAATCTTGTACCCAGAGAAGAAGACGCTGGAGGACTTGGAGGTGTGCGAGAGCTCAAACTCCTTCTCAAAGACCAGGTCAAACTGGACCTGGGGGAACTTATCTGTGGAGAGGGTACCAATGGACAGCTTCTGGTCGTCGACCTTCACAAACATGGTCGCTTTGTCATCTTTCTTGGCCTCGCCAAGGGCACCCTACCAAGAGAAACAAAACAGATAGGAACATCTCAATGACCAGATAACATAAGTCACAACTAAAATACATGAACACGGCTTGTCAAAAGAGGAGTTGCAAAAAGAAACTACGGATGGGCATCTCAGTTACACAATAAACTGCATGCTCGTCACAAGAGGCAATAAACTGCATGCTCGTCACAAGAGGGGTTGCAAGAAGAAACGAGGGATGGGCATCTCAGTAACATAATAAACTCCATGCTCGTCACAAGAGGGGTTGCAAGAAATGAGGGATGGACATTAAGTTGAGCAAACCTGAGAGAGATGCATGAAATGGTCATCTTCAGGTGAGACCTTGACCGACTGTCCAGGCTTAATCTCGAGGCCTACGCACAAGTTAGGTAGGAGGCTCAATTTACATGTACATATTTCAGCTTTTGTATCAAAGTAAAAAATTGCAGAAATGGAATATAGTCAGGTCTCAGGTAATGATTATGTTTGACCAGAGAGGAATTCATGGAAAATATAGGGGAGAACGACATGTATACAAAGCAAATTGATCGAAAATATAAGTCCTGGGTATATATGTTTCTGCTTGTTGGGGCAGCAATACTAATGTTAATTACAGAGATTAGCACAGAAACTAAATGATTAACATGAATGGTGGGTTGCACAGAGAAGAACAATAACTATGATCAGTAAGATAAAAATGGAACCACGGCTACAACGAGTTGAATCTAACCAGGTTACATGCAGAACAGATGAAGGCATACAATTTCATCATCATACGCAACAGCAGCAGCTACATGGAACTTAGGAATTGGTGATTCCGCCGTCTTTCCCTAAACTAAACACGGACGGAGTCGTAAATCGAAAACCAAACGGGCCATGCGAGAAAATCAGGAGGGAATGCCCGGGGGGAGGGGGGAAGGAGAGATGTGCGAGCGTTACCCCAGAACTCCATCGGAACGGCGGCGGCGGTGGGTGGCGGCGATGGGAGGGGAAGGAGCGCCGCGCTGGTAGTAGCTAGGGTTTAAACTGGACGGAGTGGGATGAGGAATGGGGTGGGGGTTTGGTGCGGTGCTTGGCTGTTCGCTTTATGCTACTACTTGTAGTTGATAGGTTTCCATAGGCTTGTTTGATCCGTTCGTGGGGAAATTTTCCTCCAAACGACCGTTGTTAGAAAATTTGAAACGAACTGAAATCCTTTAAACCAAAGGACTGTTGTAAAAAAAATCTCTAAAGATCTAAATCGTATAAAAATGCTACACAATATTTTAAATCAAACGAGCCCGTAGTCTGTACTGATGGATTTTGTTGCATATAGATGGATGACCTTTTTATCACAATCAATACGACATACTCCCTCCGTCCATAAATAAGTGACTCCACTTTGTCTAGATTTTCATGTATCTAGACTTGTTAGGCGTATAGATAAATATGAATCTAGATAAATACAAGTCACTTATTTCTGAACGGATAGTACTTTCTCCGTCTAAAAATGGGTAGCAAATTTGTCAAAATTTGGATGTATTTAGACTAAATCTTGTCTAGTTACATCCAAATTTTGACAACTCTGCGACATCTATTTTGAGACAAAGAAAGTATTAGATTAGATAGTGCATGGTAAAGTTACATGGGATGTCTTCAACAATTAGAAAATAATGTCTAAAATAAACTAACAAATTATCGAGGTTTTCAAACTCTTTCTTCTTCTATAACACAATCTTTTACTCTTTTGAAAGAAGCCACAAAAATAGACACATATGCTATAACATCCCAAAACTTTAATCCAAGGTTATTAAGATCCAAATCATCAAAATTAGGGTTAATAAAAACTTTTCCAATTAAAATTATTAAAGCATTCATATGTGTGTGCATTTAAATAGGAGTTGATTTGAATTGCTATGATTAAGTGATCCATTACTTGTAAAATGATTCTTAGGTGAAATAAACATCATCTAGATCATTCCCAAACAAATCCTAAAGAAAAACAAATCAAAATGAATAAAAGAAGAGAATGGTCATTTGTGCCATTTTAATCAACATGTCTATTTTGGCTATTCCTAGTACTCAATTCTTAACAGAAATAAATGTGGATTTTTGCACCCCTTGCTAGTACACATAATGTTATACCAAGACCCACTTTGTGATCTGCCAAAAACATTCAAACACTAATTTTAAATGGCAATTGAAAATTGAATCTATTTCATATGGAAAGATCCCACTATTTCAAAAACCACTCAAATGAGCTCAAATTTCAAAACCCAAGCACCCACAGAGTCTCAAGCTTATGCCTAGCACACCCACCAAAAATCTTTTCAAAATTTAAAACTAATTTTCTTGCGGCCATTTTTACAAACACATGGCAGGCAAGAATCTAACTCTAATCCTAGCTCATTGTTTTGTACAGGGTTTTGCCCCCAATTGATCCCCATTTAATCCCTCTGTTCCCTCTTGATCCAACCAGAGCATTAGCACCCCATCCCCTACCCCCTAGCAGCAGTGCCATGCCACCCCGAGCACCAACTCGCCGGCCGAACTTGCCCTCGCCGCAGCAGACCGCCCCTCTCTCTCTCGCCATGTCTACTAGCTAGCCCAGACCTCACCGCCGCCCTCTGTCCCCTCCCCGAGCACAGCCGAGTCGTGGACCACCCACAACGCGTCGCGCCCAGTGCGACTGCACCATGCCGAGGACGCGCCAGAGCGCCGCGCCCGACACGCGTGCACATGCCGCCCCTCGACCGCAGCCCGTGCTCACCACTCCGTCACGACCCAGGGAGCCCCCCAGACATGCCCGTTCGCCGCCCAACGCACCACAGCCACCGCTCGCCATGAAGACCGTCGCCTCTGCCGCTCAGAGCATGCGCATCGCCCGACCAAATGCCACTGTCCCTAGGCCCGCATTTACCCCGTAGAGCACCGCCAGGAGACCAGCCACCGTCCCCTATCACGAGCCACGCCGCTAGCACGCTGTGCAGCCCTCGCCGGAGCCGCCCGCCCATCCTTCTCGGTCGCTTCGTTGAGCTATAAATAGAGGCCACCCCCAGCCCCATTTGGCACACCACTCACCTCCCCTCACCTCACTAGTCCTTCCCCACCTCTAGCCGGAGCAGCGCAAGCACTTGCTCGCCGGAATTTGGCCGGAGGAGCCCGCGACAGAGGAGGAGAAGGCGACGTTGATTTCGTCCACCCCCGGAGCTGCCTCGACCACCCCTGAGCTCGCCGTCGTCTACCAGTCCGTTTGCCCGCCTCGCCATCGTCGCTGGAGTCCTGGTAAGCCCCCTAAGCACCCCCACCGAGCCGCTAGGGTTTGTCTCGCTGCAACCTGTAAATCGTCGACACGAGCTGACCCCAGATTGATCCTATTTCTAATCTAACTACCACATCACCCGTCTTATTGTTAAGAGTGACCGGTGGACCCCCTGTGAGTCACCCAGCATGGCCACAGATGTCACCGTTTAGCTTTCCTGCGACCCATTTAGTTTGAATTAGGATTTTTCTATTTAGTTTGAACTTAGTTCTGTCCCCTAGTTTGAAAATCAATTCAGAGAGATTTACTAATCCAAATGGAGTGATTCCAATTGTGTTAGAAAGCTACTGAAAAGATCTATCCAAGCCCGTTGGATTTAATTCAATTAGAGTTAGAGATCTCTCCTAGTAAAAATAACAAGACATAAGCTTTTGTACATTCAAACATTTTTATAAAATCAACCATGATAGCTTTTGAGTTGATTCCAACTCTCAAAAATCACATTTCACCATACCTACCCGAATATGTAATAATATTAAGGTTTACATGCAGTGACTTTGGACTAGTACCAAAATAATGCTATATAGGCATTTCTAGTCACTTTAAATCATTAAATAATGAACTTAAACCAAAGTAATTATGAACCAACCCTTAAATCACATTCCCACATGTTAGAATATGTGGTGATGACATGTGTCCACATGATCCCATATTTTAAGTGGTGAATATTAAATCTTAGTTATTTTCAATGAGTAGAAATTATTTTTCTTAAATAAAAAGAATGAAACTAGTTAATAAAACCTTGTGATGCTTGTGATGATAATAGATCATTAAATGTGTGCCTTAGAGTACTAATTAGACTAGTTAAGTATTGTTTGGTGATTGTGTACTCCGTATGTATTTATAGACGATAGTACCGACCAAGCTTTCGAGGAGGAGGAGTTCTATCAAGAGGAGGAAGAAAACTTCAACCACTGCACCAACCAAGGCAAGCTAACACTTGCAAGTATTATACTTAGCAAGCCACCATTAACAATGCAAGCTGTTGTTAGCAAGCTAGAATTAAGCTAGATGACTTGAGCAAAGATGCTTTAGGCATGCTTGAGTTATACCACTTTGACTATTATTTACCCCAAGTACTATTTCCAAGCTTTACTTCCTTTATTTTACCAAAGTCCCTTACTTGTTTTGAAGGTAGCATAAAGAGTATAAAACTTGGCCTATTTAGCTAAACTTTAGATGTCATTCTATGGCATGAGATTGATCCCATCTTTCAACCTTAGTGAACACTCTTAACTTAGTAGTTTAGAGTAGATAAAAACTTGAGTCACTTTAGATGGGAACACTTGGTGAAAATGAATTGTGAAAACCTTAGAATGATGAGTCATTCTATTGAAATGTTTTGACATGTCTTGAGAAACACAAATGGTTGATGATGATGAAAATGTTGAGGCATGAGCCTTGACCCTTTTATAAAACTGATGGTTGGATTCGGATGCGATACCATTCCAAATTTACCGTACAACCACAATACCTGAATTGGGTAAGGCTTAGCCGGAAGTTTATATGCATTAGTATTAGTTCCCTCGCGGGAGAGGTTTGAGCTGAGGCTACCTCTCAATGTTGTCCACCTATGCAGTGCCCGAGATGACAGATGGTCATGGTTGGGAGGCCATACTCATAGGAGAGGTGCTTATACTAGGGTGTGTAAAGGAAAGGTTATGTTTGATTATCTGCATACTAAGTATGATGATTCAGGGTTATCCCTGACATATGTATCGAATCTTGTGGTGAAAGTGTACCACCTCTACAGAGTGTCAAACTATTCGAATAGTCGCGTCCGCGGTTATGGACAGTTGGAATGGCCATACTATTTTGTTGTCAGATGTTTTCAAATAACTTATGAAAGGAATGAGGAATCTTGACTTGACCATAACAGGGTTGTGTTTATGACACTAGGTTCCCAACTTATGTGATTCTAGAACTTTATTTTATCTTTCTTTGTTTTAGAACTCAGCTTAGATTTCAAACTTAACTTTATAGTTAAACATAGAGTTAGCACTTTACCTTAGAACTTTACTACTTGTTAGTGGTAGTTTGCGAGTACTTAAAGAGTACTCATGGCTTTTGTCCCTGGCTATTCTCATGGCCAGACTATGAAGGAGACTACCAAGATGATGGCCAGGGGACTATGATAACTAGGACTATCGCCTTCGTCGGCATTACTGTGCCCTGAAGATGAACCCCACCACTACGCTTATCTTTTATTTCCGCTGCTTGTTGTATTAAGACCGGATCATGAGATCCTTATTTGTGTAAGACCTTATGTATGGTTTGTAATGGATGATGTACTGTGATATCCAATCTGTTATGTCTCGCAAAAATGGTAATCCTGGGATTGCGATGAATGACATAACAGACATCTGGGATTAAAAATTCGGGTGTTGACAAGTTGGTATCAGAGCCATCCTGACCATAGGAGACCCTAGTTAGAATGGACGTCCAAAACAAAAACTTAGTTTCAAAACCAAAGTGAGTATTTATGAAAAACTATCTCCTCGCTTAGCCTTGGGAATTCATTCTTTTTCAAAATTCATGTTCTCAAATTCTTACATTACCACTTAAAATTTGACACACTTAATCACTTCACTAATTTCCTCATCCTTAATTCTTGTAGATGGAGACTCAGTTTAGCAAGTTCTACCAGTTGGCAAACGGAGGTCAGCTGATCTTCGAGAGGGACTTGGATTCACTATCAGAGTTACTAGGACGCCCGCATCCGGAGTTTCTTGGAGCTCAACTTCCAGGACCCCCAGGAGAAGATTTGTAGTGGCTAGTCACAGCTGATCTTAGAGGAAGCATCGAAGCACCAACGTCTGAGAGAATCCAGTTCTCCGTGAGAGAGAACAACTGGCTAGATGGATTAGCCAGGGCAATGCATGAAGCTCTCGTACGTCTATGTGCCCTCAGTGTCAACTAACTCCAGGGAACCCGTTTTGCTCACTATGCAAGACGTGACTTCATTGGAATGCCAATGGAGATGCCAAGTCACCCAGAGCTGAAGCGTCAAGTGGAGAACCTTGACTTCCTGCTGTACGATCGCCAGAAGGAATTGGACAATGCTAAGGAGTTCGCCAACCACAACCGTGCCATTGCCGCCCAGAAGGCCCAGACTTTCTCACTGCTTGTCAAGGACCGTCAGTCTCTTCGCCTCCAGCGCGAGAAGAAGGATCGCACCATCGCCATCTTTGCAAGAAGGTGGCCGACCTCGAGAAGACCGTCAAGGAGCAAGAAGCTCAGCTTGCCACAAAGGAAGAAGAAGAGGAGGGTGAAGACATCCAGGGCGACATGGATTCTTACCTCAGCAATGATGATGACTTTCTGGAGGAGGATGATGTGGACTTCTACACTGACGATGAGGACTCCGACTTCATCGACGATGAGTAGATGCACTAGAGCACTATCGTAGCCTGAGATGTATCGGTCCCACTATATCGTAGCTTGCAGAATGGTTCTTCAAACCATCTATTTTCTTTGTTGTTGTGGTGTGTGTTGTATCGTGTGCTTGTTTGCATGAATGAAAAGAAGTTAGTTGCAAAACCCGAGTCAAACTCAAAGTTTTAGTCTTGAAACCAAAACCATGAACCTTAGAACTTTCCCTCTTACCCCTTTATCTACCTCAATCTTTAGATGACTCGTGGAAACCAAGGAGGGAGCAGCTCGTCGCAAGACCCAATGCTGGAGATCTTGCAAAATCTCATCGCAGACAGAGAAGCAAGCAGGGCAGAGCGCCAAGCTAACTTAGCAACATTGCAGCAGATCGCCCAGATGGCTCTCAACAACCAGAACCATGAAAACCAGGATCACCATGGATCAAAACTCAAAAACTTCCAGAATACTAATCCCCCAATCTTTAACCAAGCTGAAAACCCACTAGATGCGTATGGATCAGCAGACAATGGAAAACAACTTAGAAGTTGCAGGAGTTGATGACAATGAGAAAGTTCTCTTCGCCACCCACTATCTGGCGGGAGATGCAAGAGCTTGGTGGACTAGTATCCGCAATATGAACCATGGTCAAGTGATGACATGGGAAGCTTTCAAAACCAAGTTCAGCCGCACCCACGTGCCGCAAGGTCTAGTCACCAGACCCAGAGATGAGTTTCGCGACTTGAAGCAAGGCAGAATGACTGTGGTGGAATACCATGACAGATTCCTGTCGCTTGCAAGATATGCCCCTGATGAGATCAACACAGAGGTCAAGAAGAAGGAGAGATTCCTGAACGGACTGCATGATGAGATGCAGACTGTTCTCGTCAACATCCGTTTCGAGGATCTCGAAGAGCTAGTCGACTCTGCCATTCAGATGGAAGGGAAGATTAACCAGGAAAACGACAACCGCAAACGTCGTATGATGCAGCAATCTGGATCCAGCAGTCACCAGAAGTACCGTCCCAACCCCTCACCAGGATATGCACCAAGAAACAATTAACCCCCAATGTCTCGCCCAAGCTACCCCAACCGTAGCGGAGGCAATGTGAAGTCCGGAGGAAACAATCACAACTCCGGCAACACCAACAATTTCAACCGTGCACCTCCCAAGAACCACAACAACAACAACACTGCACCCAGAACTGGCAGCAATGCTGTGCCTGTCGCAGCAAAAGACAAGTCCTAGATCACTTGTTTCGAGTGTGGAGTGAAGGGTCACTATTCCAATGAGTGTCCCAAGAAGACTGTTGCCACTGCCAATGTGAATGCCCCAGCTCAACAACAGCGTCGTGTTCAACCAGGGAGAAGATTTGCCCCAGGGAACCCTCACAACCACAATGGTCATCTCTTCCACATGAACGCCGAAGAAGCCCAAGAAGCGCCAGATGTAGTGTTGGGTATGTTTTCTGTCAACTCAGTTTTAGCAAGGGTATTGTTTGATTCGGGAGCATCGCATTCATTTGTCACCGAAGAATTTGCATGCACTAGTAAGATTCACCCAACCAACTTGAAGCATGCCATGATAGTTCAAATCCCCGGATCAACTACAAAAGCTAGAAAAATTTGCAAAGCTGTACCTATCAGGATACATGGGATAGATTTTTATGCCAACCTAATTGTACTTGGAACCAAAGGATTGGAAGTAGTACTAGGTATGAACTAGATGGAAAGGCATAAAGGAATGATAGACTGTGCTAAGAAAGCCATCATCATGACCAGTAGCTCTGGAGTAACAGTAGAGCATATATCTGAAACCTTACTCCATCAATTCAAGTGCAACAAGAGTCTAGCCCTACCCACCATAGACCAAGTAAGAGTAGTCTGTGAATACCCGACGTATTCCCAGATGAATTGCTAGGTATGTCCCCGGATAGGGATATTGAATTCATTATTGAATTAATCCCTGGAACCGGACCCATAGCCCAGAGACCCTATAGCATGAACCCCTCGGAGTTAGTGGAATTGAAGAAGCAGTTGGATGCTATGTTGGCAACAGGCTTGATTCAACCAAGCGCTTCGCCATGGAGATCACCAGTGTTATTAGTCGACAAGAAAGATAGAGAAAACCGCTTGTGCACAGATTACAGGAAACTGAATGACGTCACCGTCAAAAACAAGTACCCTTTGCCAAAGATCGAGGATCTATTTGATCAGTTGACTGGAGCCCAGGTATTCTCGAAGATTGATCTTAGGACTGGTTATCACCAACTTAAGATTCATGCAACAGATATTTCGAAGACCGCCTTTACTACTCGCTATGGTTTATACGAGTATACGGTTATGTCTTTTGGATTAACCAATGCCCCTGCTTATTTCATGAATCTCATAAATAAGATCTTTATGAATTTCCTAGATAAGTTTGTAGTTGTGTTTATCGACGACATCCTTATCTACTCCAAGTCAGAAGAAGAGCATGAGCAGCATCTGAGAATCATCCTAGAAACCCTGAGAGAGCATCGGTTATATGCCAAGTTCAGCAAGTGTGAGTTTTGGCTGAAAGAAGTAGGATTCCTAGGACATATTGTGTCTGCCGGAGGAGTTTCTGTTGATCCCGCCAAGATCAGAGATGTCGAAGCATGGGAAGCCCCAACCACTCAAACCCAAGTCTGTGCATTCCTCGGATTAGCGGGATACTATCGCAAGTTCGTAGAAGGATTCTCGAGCATCGCCAGACCCATGACCCAATTGTTGAAGAAGGACAAGAAGTTTGAATGAACCGACAAGTGTGAAGCCAGTTTTCAAGAGCTGAAGAAGAGATTGATATCAACCCCAATATTGATCATGCCAGACATCAAGAAGCCATTTGATGTATATTGTGATGCATCCAAGATTGGTCTCGGATGTGTGTTGATGCAAGAAGGCAAAGTCATCGCGTATCTGTCTCGACAACTAAAGCAGCATGAGCAGAACTATCCGACCCATGATCTTGAATTAGCAGCCGTAGTTTTGGCATTGAAGACATGACATCATTATCTGATGGGTAATCGTTGTGAGATTTACTCAGATCACAAGAGCTTGAAGTATATTTTCACTCAGAAGGAACTGAATATGAGGCAAAGGAGATGGATAGAGTTAATCAAGGATTATGCTCTTAGCAGATTGCCGTGTAGGCTTAACACCATGATCAAAGAGAAGCAACCAAGTTTGTATGAGGAGTTGGAGCAGTTTAGAATTGAGCTAGTTAGCAAAGGATTCTTAGCTAGCATTGACCTTCAACCCACTTTGATTAGCCAAATCAAGCAAGCCTAGAAGGGAAATGAAAGTATCGATGGAATCAAACGTCGTATTGGTACAGGAAAGGTACCTGGATTCACTGAAGACGAAGAAGGAGTGATGGCTCTATGTATGGCGCCCAGAAAAGTGCTGGTGCGGTGTTGATGTAGAGCTCGTTGGTAACCCCAAGAGGAAGGTATGATGAGCACAACAGCAAGTTTCCCTCAGTTATGAAACCAAGGTTTAATCGAACCAGTAGGAGCAAGGAAACACCCCAAAGGTGTTACTAGTTGAGCTTTGGTAGGGCGCACTATCGGTGCTAGTAGCAATGTGGAGACCTGCACAACACAACCACAGAACTTTGTCCCCAACTTGCGATGAGGTTGTCAATCTCATCGTGTTTTGTGGAAAACAAAGGATTAAACGTATCGAATGGAAAGAAGTAAAAGTTTGCAGAAAGTAAACACAAAGAAGTAAACAGTTTATATATTGTATGTAAAAGACAAGGACCGGGATCCATAGTTCACTAGAGGTGGCTCTCCTTAGATAGATAACATGCTGGGTGAACAAATTACAACGGGGCAATTGACAAACACCGAGAAAGCAATACATGCATATACTAATCATCTTGACTCCTTTGAGACTTGATTGGGCATTACAACTGACGAGGGTTTAACTCATCAATGCCCATTGTTATGGACTTGGGTTTTGGAGAAGGAGGGAGCGCTGGAGACATCTATCGGCTAGAAAACAAGCACATGTGGGACTCAAGATTTACCTGTGTTCAGGCCTCGTAGAGGTCCTTACTCCTGCTTGTCTGCTCGTGGAATTATCAAAGGAATCGAGGATTACAATGGTGCGCAGATGCAATCTATCAAGGGTTGTGGAAACTAGGGTTGCGTGTGTGCTCCTCGCCGCCCCCTCCTAGCCTTTATATAGATAGGCTAGGTCTCGGGTAGCAGGTCGAGTCGGTTACAAGTTAGGGTTTTCCCCTTTAAACTTTCTATCTTTAGCTTCTTCTTGTTCTTCAAGCAATCGAGAGTCCACAAGTTACTCGAGTTCTTCATTTGGGCCTTGGCGACACTGTGGGCTTCTATGTATTCAGGCCGTATATACCAAGCTCGAGTACCTGTAGGGTATACCCATGTCAGTAGCCCCCGAGTGTCCAGTGGAATCGCAGATTCGACTGGAGACTTTATGAAGTCCGTCGAGTGCATGACTGAGTACATTTTTTGACTGCTCTGTTTATGTCATAGGGATTGTTGATGTGTGTGCCTGATTTTAACCGATGCATCAGTATCAATTAACTACCTTAGGGTAAAACAACGCCATCTACTCAAACTCGAGTCCCCGGACTCGAATCCGGAAAAGTGCTGGTGTAATTTGACTCAAGCCGCGGAGGTCTTACAGGAGTCGAATTCCAGTATATGCGTGTCAGCACTTGATGCATCCGTCAAGGCATATTCATCGTACCTGCAGGCACGGATATATTTCTGGTAGTGCGCAGCTTAATGCGTTGCCAGGCCTTATTTAGGTCTTACCTTCACGCTGCAAGCACGGCATCCGAATTTTATCATCACGGAGATGATTCGAGTGACCCAGGAGACGTGGTCTCTTTGTAGGGAAAAATTATGAGGCGGTGTCGCCATAAACTTCGAGTGTGGACGTTATCAACACACAGTACTTTTGTACAAATAATCATAGGGTGCGCGACCAGCGCTCCCTATGGGAGTAGCCCCCGAGTTCCTGGTTGGGTCGAAGACTCAGGCAGGGACTAAAGAACTTTTTCGACTGCTGTCGTCTTTATTTGCTTGTTTCAGTCGAATTTGCTTCCGGCGCTCCCTATGGGAGTAACCCATGTCCATAGTCGAACCGTGCTTCGAGTGATTGGGTTTTGCTTTGATTGTTCATGTTCCTGTAAAAGAAGAAGAAAAAATCGTAGGGTGCGCGACCACAACTCCCTATGGGAGTAGCCCCCGAGTGCTTGGTGGAGTCGAAGGCTCAAGCAAGGACTAAAGTAATCGAAGTCTTCTGCTGCGTAGTTGTTGATGGCATCAGTGCTGATGATTTCATGACCTCAGTTGCCTGCGTGAGCGAGTTTGACGGGACGTGACGAGTGGTGGGTCCCACTGCCTGACTCTGATTTGACTGGGCGTGCGTAATCTTTATTTTAACCGTGCCTCCTCGATTTCCGCTCGTAATGGGAATAGTGGGGGGATGGTTCGCGTTTCTGCTCCTCCATGTGTCAAGCACGATGAACGCCACGCGTCCAGTAGGGTTTTTCAAGCCGTTGGATTGCATCTTCCAGGGGTTAAGTAGTGACGCTGCGATGGTAATTTTCTCATATGCTTTCATTCATCCTTTGCCTTCATAGCCATTAACGCCGCTCCTCTGCTTTCTCTGTGCTCTTTTCCTTCCACGGCGCTGGACCAGCTCCGCACATTTCCCAGCTACTTTCTCCGCTCGCATCGCCGCCGCGCAATGGGGGAGAAGAAAGGAGGTGCTGCAGCCGATTCCGCGGCTACCGCTGCTGCGGCGAAGAAGAAGGGCGGCTCCGCCGCTGCGGGCACCAGCACCGCCGCTGATGGGAAGAAGAAGGGCACGAGCACCCGCGTCACAAATGGCGCGTGGCGTCCATCCGTCATCAAGTCCTCTGATCTTCGTCTTCTTCACCAAGACGGAGTGTTGTCCGCCGCAGTCGCCGACGCGCGCGTCCCCGGCGGCGAGGTAACTCCCTCTCCTCCTATCGGTTTTCGAGTGATGTTCCTAGCGCTCATCATTCACGGCCTTTCTTTGCCCCTACATCCTTTCTTTAGGGGCCTTCTTTGTTTTTACGGGCTCCAGCTCCATCAGCTGTCCCCCAATTCCATCCTCCATGTAGCTTGCTACATCACCCTCTACGAGTGCTGGCTCGGGATTGAGCCGCATTTCGGTCTCTTCAAATGCCTCTTCAAATTGAAACGCCAGTTGGAATCTGGTTCCGTAGTCTATGATGTAGGCGGCTGTGGAATCCACGTCGACTCCTCCGCCACGTACTTCGACATCAAACTCATGGCGTCCGTCCAAGGGTGGAGGGACAAGTGGTTCTACATTCACGACCAGAAGGCCGATGGAGACCACTTTGGACTCGCGCCCTTTGATCCCTCAATGCCATGCAAGAGGAGGCGCTCCTGGAAGAATGTCGTTATGCCCGGCGAGTCTGCGGAAACAGATGTGTTGTACGAGCGTGTCTGTGACCTCGAGAGTCGCATAGGCAAAGAGGAAGGAGGCTGCGCCCTCATTCGCACGTGGCTGCACCGTCGCGTCCAGCCCCTGCAGGCCAGAGTCCATCCCATGTTCAAGTGGGTTGGCGCTGACGATGTCACTCGCGTGTCTGCCGATGGCATGTCCGTGAGTGAGGTAGATAAAAGGGTTCGACTGGTGACCAAGTACACCATCAAGGATGTGCTCCCCAGCGAACCGGTCGTTCCTCCGTTCGACGCTTCTAATCCTCCTCCTGAGGTACAGTTGTGCTACGCAGTAGCTTAGTTTGTTGATTGCTTCTTTGCTGTTTCTTTGCTTTGTGCTGAATTGTGGTATGTATGCAGGATTGGGCGGTGTCACCCTGCATGCCCCCTCTTCCTGAGGGGGTTATCCCTCACGGCACTTTGGAAGAGGACGAGTCAGAGTTGACCGTCCTATCTGATGTGGAGGAGGAAGCCCTCGAGTCGGGTAGCCCGGATACTCGCAAGCGTTCGCGCAGCAAGGATTCCGATGCATCGTCTCCTTCGACTCCGGAAGGTGCGGTCGTTGGTGCGGAGTCGCCGATCCCTGCCATTCCTGTGAGCGCCGTGGCACCATCTTCTTGCAAGAAGATGCGACTGCCAAAGGAGTCCTCGTCAGAGTCTGGGGAACCAACCTTTGACTTTGATAAGTTTGATTGGTAAGTATTCGATTTTGTCCTTTTTGATTCTTCACTGGCTTTTTCCTTGTCCTTGATGTTAGTTTTGTTTTGTAGTCAAGAGGCGTCGTCATCTTCTGGCGACGTCCAATTTTTGAAAGAATCAGGAGTCGCAACCTCAAGGGCCAAGAAAGAGGTCGAATGTGCTCCTTCTCCTCCATTGACGGCCCACTCCGAGCACAACTCTTCCAGTTCTCCGCATGAAGGGGAGCATCGAATGTTTGCCCGGATGACTACACACCAATCGACTTCGGAGTCATTGGAGGATCATGTAAGTGTAGGATTTCTTCTTTCGATGTTGCAGTCGATGCTATTTATGGCTTCTGCTGATCCTTTGTTGTTTTCCTTTTGCCGTAGCTCCTTGTGAAGGAGGCTGCTCACTTGGCGGAGCAGGTGCTTGTGATGGGCCGCCAGCATGCGATGCTGGAGACGCGCCATCGCGTGGTAAAAAGTAAGTGCCCGTTACTTCTTCCTTTTCTCCATCCTTTTTATGTAGTCGACTGGTAGTCAATCCCCTTTTGTTTTGTAGCTGAGCATAATGCCCTTTTGCGCGACGCCGCCACCATGGAGAAGACACTCGCTGCGGCTATGAAGGGTCGCGATGAGGCAATTGCGGCACGTGACAAGGCACTGAGGCACGAAGAGGATCTGCGTGCCTCCATCGCAGCTAGGGAGAAGTTGTTCGAAGAACAGCTTTTCTCGATTGCCAAGGCCCTCTCAGGTACTGTGTTTGGATATCATTATCTTGCTCTTGTTACCGTTGGTGCTGATGTTTGTGTCCATGTGTGGGTTTATGTACAGATGCTAGCGATTTGAGCTTTGATCCTCAGGCCCTCCGCCGCGATGACGCCTTGGCGGGTGCGCTTTCAGCAGTCGAGGATCACAGCGCCGCCGTTCAGCATATGCTCTCCAAGGCCAAGGGTGTGCTTAGTCGCCTCCGGGAGGAGGTGATGCCCAAGGCTGAGCTAATCGAGAACATGAACGAGCTGTGGAGTCTCTCGCCGGGGGTGTTCCTTCAAGCTTCAAGAACTCACTCTGTGCGGCTGGCGCGTCCATGTCACTTGCCATGGTGCAGGCCCACGGAGTCGAGGTTGATCCTGCGGCGGTTTCGAAGGCGATGCCCGTTAGCGCGGACGGCCAGTAGGTAGTTTTTGCTCCCTTCGCGACTGCCTGTGGCAAATATGAGCCGCAGCTGATTAACACCGTTGCGAAGTACTCTGAGGAGCTACAGTGAGTCAAGAAGGCGGCAAAGGCTGCGGCATCAGGGGCTGGCGGAAAGTCAGTGGCATCTGACACTACCACGGACTCGATGAAGCCCCCGAAGCCGTCAAAGTCGAAGAAGCCAATCTCTTCTCAGTAGCTTTGTAATAGTTGATTAGTTTATGCCTTTGGTCTAGAACATGCCTTTTGGCGGGTGTATCTGCTGATACTTTTGCCAATCTTGAATGCACTCGAATATTTTGTCTGTGTGTCGATTTGATCTTCTTATTCGCTTCTTGCTTGGCTTGTGGTAGGGTACATCAAGTGATCCTATGAGGGAACCTCAGGACTCGCCGCCCCTTGATGATACTTTGGCACCATCACGTTCCAGGGTGGATGAGCTGTCGCTGCTTTCGCGACTGCGTGACCGCGTGAAGAAGTTGGAGCGTGAATTGCCCATGCTCCGTGGTAGCGTGGATGTATGGAAGTCAAAGGCGGAGAAAACCGCTACCCGAGAGCAGTATCTGCTGGGAGAGATGACGCAGCTTGGCGACCAATTTAAGTGTTAGCTTGCTTACACTTATCTTTTCCTTGTAGTCACTCGCAGTGATGTGCTATCCTTATACTTCCGTTGTTGCTTTGAATAGTTGTTAGTGCGCATCATCCGCAGGATTAAAAGGATAGGATTGCCATTTGCATGCATGATCTGACCCAAGAGTAACTTTAGGAGAGTGGATACTTCTGGGTGGATCATGATCCTGCGATTGTGCTGGCGACCCTGCAGGATCGTGCGTCGCGAGTGCTGCACTTTCTGAAAAAGTCGCAGTCATGCTTGAAGAACATTTATCGGATGATGTTTCCGCTAGATGTTGCTCCCTCAAGCCTGCTGGCCCTTCTTGCCAAGTTCCAAGACTTGGCTTCGGTTTGCGAGTGCGTAAGGAAACAGTTGGTGGCTAGTGCCAAGGCCGCTCTATCACTGGTGCGACTGCATAGGCCTGACGTAGATGTTGCGGCAATTTCGGTTGGGGCACCTGCGCCACCAGCAGGTTCTTCTTGGGATATAGTGTCGCATTATCAGGCAGTGGATCGCCCGGCAGAGGAGATCATTGATTTCTTCGAGGAGCAGACCAACGTTCTTTTGTTGCAGCAGTAGCTTAATTTGTATCCTGCACATAAATGTACCAATGTTGTAAAGTTCGTATGTATGCTGTGTATAATTGACTATCGATTATGTATAAAGAGCTTGTTAGCGTGTGAGTGTGTTGCACTATGCGATTCCTTTTCGTTAGCCTGGCCATGCACTTATCTCAGTCCCTTGTTAACCTGTCAGGTGCGTTGCAACTGGGTTGATGTTGTGTTAAGGGTTTCGATTGATTTGCCAGCTACTCGGGATATCGCGTTTTAAGTTCGCAGAATAGATGTGTATAGGGTGGCGCAGCCCCCGAGTGGATAAGTTATGAAAAATAAAAGAGAATACAGAGTTTTGGGGCACTTAGCTTTATTTACTCATGAGACAGTACGAAGTATAATGCGTGGCTAAGTAGCCTTGGCTGAGTGCCTTATTTGTGATGTAAATGTAAAAAATGACTAGGGGTAGAAGCGTCGTAGCTGCGCGACGTTCCAGGGGTTGGAGTATGCGACTCCTATCTCTAGATCTTGAAGGCGATAGGCGCCACCTGGGATTACTTCTGTAATCACGTATGGTCCCTCCCAGGGGGACTCAAGCTTGAGATGTCCTTGCTGCTTTAGTTGCAGGACTAGGTCGCCTTCGACGAAGGATCTGGGGCGTAGCCTCCTACTGTGGTAGTTGTGCAGGTTCTGCTGATAGATCGTTGATCTTTCCGCGGCGATTTCCCTTGCCTCGTCAAGGAGATCGACGGAGTCTTCGAGTGCAAGGGATGACTCCTGCTCGCTGTAAGCAACCACGCGTGGCGCCTTGTACCGTACCTCGGCGGGCAGCACCGCTTCGGCCCCGTGCACCATAAAGAACGGGGTGCAGCCTGTAGCACTGTTTGGGGTTGTGCGTAGGCTCCAGAGTACTGATGGCAGTTCATCTGGCCAGCAGCCCGTGACTTGTTCGAGTGGCCGGAGGAGTCGCTTCTTGATGCTGCCACAGACGAGCCCGTTCACCTTTTCAACCTGACTGTTGGTCTGTGGATGTGATACCGAGGCGTAGCTGATGTTGATTCCTAGATTCTCACAGAATTCTTGGAACTCCTTGGATGTGAAGTTTGTTCCATTGTCTGTGATGATGCTGTGTGGCACTCCAAAGCAGAAGATGATGGACTCAAAGAACTTGACCGCGTTGTGCCCTGATTGGTTGGTCACCGGCATGGCTTCTATCCACTTGGTGAACTTGTCGACTGCCACT
The DNA here is from genome assembly GCA_023614405.1 of Avena insularis. Classification (NCBI taxonomy): domain Eukaryota; kingdom Viridiplantae; phylum Streptophyta; class Magnoliopsida; order Poales; family Poaceae; genus Avena; species Avena insularis. The sequence continues at coordinate 209,305,683 of CM042694.1, forward strand.
AGGAGGTAGACGTAACCTCCTCGTGAGGACTTGGGGAGCTTGCCGACCATGTCGAGTCCCCATTGCGCGAAGGGCCAGGCCAATGGGATTGGCCAGAGCTCTGCGCCAGGTGCGTGCGGCTTGTCCGTGAATAGTTGACACGCGTTGCATTTCTGGACGATGTCTTTGGCGTCGCGCATGGCCGTAGGCCAGTAGAACCCAGCTCGTAGAGCTTTGGCCATGAGGGTGCGACTGCTAGCGTGGTGTCCACAGGTTCCCTCATGGATGTCGAGGAGGACGGCTCTTCCATCAGCCGTGGAGATGCATCGCTGGAGTACTCCTGTGATGCTGCGCTTGTATAGTTCGCCGTTGATAACAGCGAATGCCTTGGATCACCACGCAATGTGTCGTGCATCAGTCGGGTCGTCCGGTAGCCGTTTGCTGAGGAGGTACGTGATGTATGACTGAGTCCAGGATGATTCGATCATCATGACGCTCATTGGTCCTTCGAGTCCTATGTCTAGCTCCAGGTCGTCGAGTGTCATTGGCTCGTTGAGTGGCGTAGCCCCCGAGTCCGTTGCTGTGCTTTCTTTCTTCTCTGCTATCTTTGGCTTGATGGAGCGTTCGCAGATGCGCTCGAGAAATACCCCAGGTGGTATGGGGGCGCAGGTAGAGCCTATGTTGGCAAATGCGTCCGCCTCTTCATTGCTTTCGCGGCCTATGTGTCGCAGTTCGTAGCCGTCGAAGTCCCCTTCGAGTGTATCGTAGAGGTCGCGGTAGGCGATCATGTTGTCGTTCAGTGCGTCGCACTCATGCATTGTTTGGTTAACGACCAACTTGGAGTCGCCATAAATAATGAGCCTTTTGGTGCCGCAGGCTTTTGCCATCCGCATCCCGTGTAGCAGGGCCTCGTATTCAGCTTCGTTGTTGGAGGCCATGAACTGCATTCACATGATGTACTTCATCTTGTCCCCTTGAGGTGATGTCAGTATGACACCTGCACCTGCTCCGTCCTTCCGCTTGGACCCGTCGAAGTGCATTGTCCAGAGGTAGGACATATCTGGTTTGTCGGGGAGTTGGTTCTCCATCCAGTGCATGAGGAAGTCAGAAAGAACTTGCGACTTGATTGCGTCACGCTTTTCGTATGTAATGTCTCGTGGAGACAATTCTATTCCCCAAAGCGCGACTCGTCCCGTGGCATCGTGGTTGTTGAGGATATGCCCCAACGGGGCGTCGTTGACCACCACGATTGGGTGTTCCTGGAAGTAATGGCGCAGTCGTCGGGCGGTCATGAAGACGCCGTACGTCAGCTTCTGGTAGTGCGGGTACCGCTGTTTTATTGGCGTGAGTACCTCGCTGAGGTAGTATACTGGGCGTTGTACTCCGTGGACCTTGTTTTCCTCGGCTCGCTCGACGACAAGCACTGTGCTGACCACCTGGTTGGTGGCGGAGATATATAGTAACAGTGGTTCCCTTTCCCGTGGGGTCACTAGTACTGGCGAGGTGGATAGCAGGCGCTTGAGGTCTTCGAATGCTTCCTGCGCTTCGTTGGTCCAGTCGAACTTTTCATCTTTGCGGAGGAGTTGGTAGAAGGGCAATGCCTTTTCACCCATTCGACTGATGAATCGACTGAGGGCTGTGATTCGCCCAGCTAGCTGCTGAACGCCCCTTATGTTTTTCGGCTTCTCCATGGCCAGTATGGATTTTAATTTCTTCGGGTTTGCCTCGATTCCTCTTGCGGATATGAGGTACCCGAGTAGTTGCCCAGATGGCACGCCAAAGGCGCATTTGTCCGGATTGAGCTTGATCCGGTAGCGGTCGAGGTTGGCAAAGGTTTCACGCAAATCGTCGATTAAGGAGACTTCCTCCTTGGTCTTGATTACTATGTCGTCGACATAGACTTGAATGTTGCGACCAAGTTGTTCCTTGAGGCAAGCCTTCATGCACCGCTAGTAGGTGGCTCCCGCGTTCTTTAGCCCGAAGGGCATTGTGTTATGTGAGAACACCAAAGGCGTTATGGCGCTGTTTTCTCTTGATCTTCCTCGTTCATTCGAATCTGGTTATAGCCTGAGTAGGCGTCGAGGAAGCATAGGCGCTCGCATCCTGTGGTGGAGTCGATGATCTGGTCGATGCGTGGCAACGGGAAGTGATCCTTTGGGTAGTGCTTATTCAGAGAGGTGAAGTCCACGAACATCCGCGGGATATCCGTGTCCTTTTTTGGTACCAGCACCGTGTTGGCGAGCCAAGTGCTTTCCTTGATCTCGCGTATGAATTTGGCGTCGAGGAGTCTGTTGATCTCCATTCCAACTGCCTTTGCTCGTGGCTCAGATAATCGCCGGATTGTTTGCTTAACTGGCCTTGCGTCTGGGTTGACGTTGAGTGCGTGCTCGACGAATTCCCTGGGAACTCCTGGCATATCCGCAGGACACCAGGCGGAAATTTCCCAGTGCTCACGGAGGAATTCGATGAGCACGAGTTCCTATGCGGGACTCAAGTTGTTGGTGATGAGGGTCGTTTTGGCGGGATCTGATGGGTGGACCTGCACTTTCTTTGTATGCACCGATGAGTCAAAAGATAGATCAGCCGAGCTTGGCCGGCTTAGGGGAGGCAGACTGTTGTCTGTCGACTCCTTTAGTCTCGCGAGTTCTTCCTGCATGCCGAAGGACTGGGAAATTCTGTTGAATTCCCTGTCGCAACTGTCGGACCTCTCGAAGCTTCCGTTGATTGTGATGACGCCGTTGGGACCTGGCATTTTCATCTGCAGGTAGGCATAGTGTGGCACTGCCATCAACCTTGCGAACGCTACACGTCCGAGGATGCAGTGGTACTGTGAGGGCCAGTCGACGACCTCAAAGTTGATGCGCTCGCGCCAAAAGTTTTTCGGCGTGCCAAAGATAACGTCGAGGTTGATTTTGCCCAGGGGATATACGCCTTTTCCTGGGACGATGCCATGGAATGTTGTGTCCGAGGCCTCTAGGAAAGTCAGAGGGATCCTCATTGCTCGCAAGGTACTCGCGAATATAAGGTTGATGCCGCTTCCGCCGTCCATGAAGATGCGGCTCATGTCGAAGCCTCCAATTTGTGCCTCGAGTACGAGGGGACAATGGCCTGGACGAGGTACTTGAGGCGGGTGATCGCGTTTGTCGAAGGTGATGCATGACTCGCTTCCGCTGAGGTACTCAGTGGTAGATGGTGGCGAGTGTGTGGCCAAGTTGACTTGGCGAGTGATGGCCTTCTGCACCTGATTGGAGGGGCGTCCTTTTTGGATCATCATGGTACCCATGGCCCTTGGGTAGGGTTCGCCTCCCTGGTGCTGGTCCGGTGCAGCTGTGTTTGGGGGCATTCCAGGTGGCGGTGGTGGAGCGTCATGTGCCACGGCGCCTGGAGCGGCTCCGTAGCCTCTTTCGACTGCGTTGCGGTTCATCCGAGCTAATACCTCATGTAGTTTGAGGAACTCGCGGCAGTCCTTGAGGAGGTGGCTGGACTTCTTCTTTTCATCATGCTTGTCGATGTAGAAGTGCACCGTACATGGCCCGGACAGTTTGTCTTCAATTGATGTCGCGGGTGCTTCATCATGATCCCGGCGTTGCCACACTTGTGTGGTCTTCCCGGAGTCGCGGTATCCACCGCTGCGGTATCCGCTATTGCGGTTGTCATCGCGTATGTCGGCGTAGCCGGCTACGACCATGTTGACGTTGTCACGGTCATCGTAGATGCGCATGCGGCATTTGCCTCGGCGATCGCGTCTGCGCTCGAGTTCTGCCTTCTCATCAGAGTGAACGCAATTCTTCACCGAATCCTCTCCATCGGCCCACCGATTCGCGATTTCCATCAGGTGGTCGATGGTCTTTAGCTTTGAGCGGCCTAGCTCCTCCCTGAGCTCTATGCGGAGGACGCCGCCATTGAATCCGTCAATCGCGCGATCCTCCGAGATGTTCTCTGCGGAGTTCTTGATGATGGACCACCTTTGGATGTAGGAACGCAGCGATTCGCCCGATCTTTGCTGGCAGCATCTCAGCTCTTCGATTGATGCGGGTCGCTTGTATGTGCCCTTAAAGTTGCGCACGAAGCTATAAACCAGCTCATCCCAACTGCGAATGGATCCGCGTGGGAGGTTGTTGAGCCATGCTCGGGCGGTGCCCTGCAGCTATAGCTTTAGGCATTGCATGGCCGTGCTTCAACTGCCGCCATGGAGCCTGCCAGAAGACATGTGGTCCTCCAGCCAGATCTTCGGGTCCTATAGGCCGTCAAACTTCGGGTTCTCCGATGGGAGTTTGAACCCCTTGGGCATTCGCTTTTGCCTGATGTACTTGCTGAAGCATCTGGCGCCGCAGAGCTCCACATCTTCTTCTTCCAAGTCAGTCGACCGGGCATGTCGCGCCCTTGATTTGTCGATCTTGCGCTGCGTGATGTCATCACGCGCGTCGTAGTCGTGGTCGTGTCGCCGTGAGCGGCGGCGTCGATACAGGTCGTGACTGTCGTCGCTGGATGAGGGTGAGGAGTAGCGCTTTGCTAGCGCTTTGCCTTTTTTCGGCTCCGGTGTTGGCTCCTTGTCGAGGGCAGCTTCGACCAATCCCAAGCCTGCGATCGTAGATCGGTGCATAGCGGCTTGGGGATCTCCAGCTGGCGGCTGATTGTTGAGGAGGTACATGGTGGCTGCGGTCACCGCGGCCTGCGGCGTCTTGGGGACCATGTTGCCCCGTGTATCGACTGTCATAGAGCTGAAGTCGAGGACCTTTGCAACTTCTATGCGCTCTTGCTCGGTGAGATGGGCCATCTGAGATCGTCTCTTATTTGCGAGGTACTCGTTGCCCTTTGAGGAGGATCCTCCGTGGGAGGAGAGCCTAGCACGTCGGAGGCTCGACTCGTATGCCGCCTTTTTGGGCGCCTCGAGTTGCGCGATTGTTTGCACTTGGTGCTTGAATTCCTCATTCAGGAGCCAATGGTATCCCATTAGCAGTTCTTGTGGAGACCCGAAAGGTAAGGGGGTGCCTCGTAGGGCCTCGTGGCAGCGGGCCCCCTCCTGCTCGTTGAGCCTGATCGCGATGCGATCGCCGGTTTGCTCGTTGGTTATGGTTGGAGGATCGATTGCTCCTCCATTGTTGGTGTTGGTGCGATCGCCACCGTTACCGCTGTTGCCACCGTTGCCGCCATTGCCACCAAGAGGTGGATCGGTTCTGTTACCGCGATTGCCGGTGTTATCGCGGTTGGCGGAGGTATCACCTGCGTTGATGACGGCGCACATGAAGTGATTGGGGAAGCTGCTGCTTCCACAACTCTCAGATCCGGAGCCGTAGGCTCCATCTTGATGGCCGATCGCCGATCGGATCACGATCACCGTCACCGTGTTCTCGACTGTTGTCAAGGTGTTGAGCTCACTGAGGGTGCCGATCGATGGGGGGAACCACGATGTTGGGGCAATCGATGGCACCGTCGGCTGGTCGGGCATGCGGAGCGTGCCCATCTGACCAACTTGGAAGCGGAAGCTCCCTATTGCCAGGCTGATCCCGTCGCCTACAGACTCAAAAGCCGGGCGAGTGGCCAGCGTGTGGACGGTGAAGTCGAACGCGCCGAAGAGTTAGCGAATCTCCGATGTTGCGGAGTTGTAGATCGTGGTTGATGGGGCCGAACAAATTACAGGCGAATCTCCGGGATCCATAGTTCACTAGAGGTGGCTCTCCTTAGATAGATAACATGCTGGGTGAACAAATTACAGCGGGGCAATTTACAAACACCGAGAAAGCAATACATGTATATACTAATCATCTTGACTCCTTTGAGACTTGATTGGGCATTACAACTAACGAGGGTTTAACTTATCAATGCACATTGTTATGGACTTGGGTTTTGGAGAAGGAGGGAGCGTTGGAGACATCTATCGGCTATAAAACAAGCACACAGGGGACTCGAAGATTTACCCAGGTTCAGGCCTCGTAGAGGTCCTTACTCCTGCTTGTATGCTCGTGGAATTATCAAAGGAATCGAGGATTACAATGGTGCGCAGATGCAATCTGGCAAGGGTTGTGGAAACTAGGATTGTGTGTGTGCTCCTCGCCGCCCCTCCTAGCCTTTATATAGATAGGCTAGGTCTCGTGTAGCAGGTCGAGTCGGTTACAAGTTAGGGTTTTCCCCTTTAAACTTTCTATCTTTAGCTTCTTCTTGTTCTTCAAGCAATCGAGAGTCTGCAGGTTACTCGAGTTCTTCATTTGGGCCTTGGCGACACCGTGGGCTTCTATGTATTCGGGCCGTATATACCAAGCTCAAGTACCTGTAGGGTATACCCATGTCAACAACATTATACATAGACTGCCATCCAACTGCATCTATGACTAATAATCCACCTTCAGGTTATCATCCGAACCCCCTCCAGTATTAAGTTGCAAGCAACAGATTATTGCTTTACGAACTGTGTGTAAAGTAAACAATACGATTGTTCTATGAACAAAGGATTGTTGTTTTCTCCCTAGTAGCAACAACACATCTAGTACCTTAGAGATTTCTGTCACTTCCCCAGATTACCAGAGGCATGAACCCAATATCGAGCATAAATACTAACTCTTGGAGTTGCTAGCATCTACTTAGCCAAGATAGCTACTAACAACTGAAAGCATGCAAGATCACAAATAACAAAGACATGATAGAATCAATAATCAATCTGAAATAGCATCTCAATATCCATTGGATCCCCGCAAACACAACATGCAGAATTACAAATAGATGATCTTGATCATGAACGGAGCTCACAAGATCTAGACATGAAAGCACAAAGGAGGAGAACCAGCCATCTAGCTACTACATGGATCCGTAGTCCAAGGATGAACTACTCACGCATCACACCGGAGGCTTGCATGGTGATGAAGAAGGCCTGTGGTGAATTCCCTCTCCAAGTAGGTGCCGGAAGAGCTTCAGATCCATCCTGATCTAGGGATGGAGATGACTCTGAGACTCTTTCGTGGATTTTGATCGGTACTTAGGGTTTTCATCCCGAGGGCAATATATAGTCGGAAGGGAGGCCGAGGGGGTGAGCGGCCACACCACCTGGCGCGGCCAGGCCGCCTGGCCATGTGGGTGGTGTGGTGGCCCCTCTCCATCTCGTATTCTGGCACTTGATGACATCCGGAAAAATAGGCACTTTGGCTTTTGTCCCGTCCAATTCCGAGAATATTTATTTTCTCACTTTCCTGGAACCAAAAACAGCAGAAAATGTGTAGTAGCATTGTGGCTCTTGTTAATAGGTTAGTCCAAGAAATCATATGAAAAGTACTCCAAAGTTGGAACAAAACACAAGAAAGTGGATAAAACCAAGCATGGAACATCAAAAATTATAGATACATTTGCAATGTATCAAGGAGTACTGTGGTACAAAGGACGTATTTGTGTGCCAGCAGATTCAGAGCTGAAGCAAGTTATCATGAAGGAAGCTCATGATACTCTTTATTCTATCCACCCCAGAGGAACGAAGATGTATCAAGATTTGAAAGAGCAATTTTGGTGGCACAAGATGAAGAGAGAAATCGGAAGCTACATCGCCAAGTGTGACATCTGTCAAAGAGTCAAAGCAGAGCATCAGAGACCCGCGGGACTGTTGCAACCATTGCGGATTCCGGAATGGAAATGGGATTCCGCCGGAATGGGCTTTATCACCGGTTTGCCTACTTCCAGTAGGGGAAATGACTCAATCTGGGTCATAGTTGATAGACTGTCCAAGGTAGCTCACTTTATACCTATCAAGACTACTTACCAGAGTGCGAAGCTAACCGAGTTGTACATTGCTAGGATTGTTAGTCTGCATGGAACCCCCAAGACCATAGTATCAGATCGAGCAACCCAGTTTACCTCGAGATTTTGGCAGAAAGTTCAGGAAGGATTGGGAACCAAGTTGAATTTCAGCACCGCTTATCATCCGCAAACTGATGGACAGACTGAGAGAGTCAACCAGATCCTAGAAGATATGTTAAGATCTTGTGTGTTAGAGTACAGATCAAAATGGGAAGACTGCCTGCCTTTCGCAGAATTCTCATATAGCAACAGTTATCAAGCTAGTTTGCAGATGTCACCATTTGAGTTCCTATACGGAAGAAAGTGCCGTACCTCTTTGAATTGGTCGCAAGTAGGAGAGAGTCAGATCTTTGGACCCGACATTCTCCGAGAAGCCAAAGAGAAAGTTCACAAAGTACGTGAGCACCTCAAGACTGCCCAATCCAGACAAAAGAGTTATGCTGACAAGAGAAGGAGAGACCTGACTTTCAATATCGGAGATTTCGTATATCTCAAGGTTTCGCCATTGAAAGGAACCCAACGCTTTAGTCTGAAAGGAAAGTTAGCCCCTAGGTATATCAGGCCCTTCAAGATTCTGAACCGTCGAGGAGAAGTATCATATCAACTGGAACTTCCTGAAGAGATGTCAGCCATCCACAATGTGTTCCATATCTCGTTACTTCGCAAATGCCTGGAAGTGCCAGGGAAGACTGAAGTTTTCAAGAACATCGATCACAGAGCTGTAGAGATCAACAATGACCTGACCTATCGTGAAGTGCCCATCTGTATCCTAGAAGAAGCTTACAGAACCACCAGAACCAGGAGTATCAAGTTTCTCAAGATTCAATGGAGCAACCATACCGAAGAGGAAGCCACTTGGGAGCGAGAAGATTACATTAGGACAGAGTTCCCAGATCTCTTTAGTTCCTAGTTTTCTTTGTAAATCTCGGGACGAGATTTTGTTTAAGGGGGGAAGGTTTGTAACATCCCAAAACTTTAATCCAAGGTTATTAAGATCCAAATCATCAAAATTAGGGTTAACAAAAACTTTTCCAATTAATATTATTAAAGCATTCATATGTGTGTGCATTTAAATAGGAGTTGATTTGAATTGCCATGATTAAGTGATCCATTGCTTGTAAAATGATTCTTAGGTGAAATAAACATCATCTAGATCATTCCCAAACAAATCCCAAAGAAAAACAAATCAAAATGAATAAAAGAAGAGAATGGTCATTTGTGCCATTTTAATCAACATGCCTGCTTTGGCTATTCCTAGTACTCAATTCTTAACAGAAATAAATGTGGATCTTTGCACCCCTTTCTAGTACACATAATGTTGTACCAGGGCCCACTTTGTGATCTGCCAAAAACATTCAAACACTAATTTTAAATGGCAATTGAAAATTGAATCTATTTCAGATGGGAAGATCCCACTATTTCAAAAACCACTCAAATGAGCTCAAATTTCAAAACCCAAGCACCCATAGAGTCTCAAGCTTATGCCTAGAACACCCACCAAAAATCTTTTCAAAATTCAAAACTAATTTTCTTGCGGCCATTTTTACAAACACATGGCAGGCAAGAATCTAACTATAATCCCAGCTCACTGTTTTGTATAGGGTTTTGCCCCCAATTGATCCCCATTTAATCCCTCTGTTCCCTCTTGATCCAACCAGAGCATTAGCACCCCATCCCCTACCCCTTAGCAGCAGTGCCATGCCACCCCGAGCACCAACTCGCCGGCCGAACTTGCCCTCGCTGCAGCAGACCGCCCCTCTCTCTCTCGCCATGTCTACTAGCTAGCCCAGACCTCACCGCCGCCCTCTGTCCCCTCCCCGAGCACAGCCGAGCCGTGGACCACCAGCTGCGCCCAAAGGTCTGCACCATGCCGAGACCATGCCGAGGCGTCCAGCACACGCACCGACACGCTGCGCACACTCGCCGACCAGCCCATGCTCACCACTCTGCCATGACCCAGGGAGCCCCCCAAACATGCCCGTTCACCGCCCAACGCACCACAGCCACCGCTCGCCGTGAAGACCGCCGCCTCTGCCGCTCAGAGCGTGCGCATCACCCGACCAAATGCCACCGTCCCTATGCCTGCATTTACCCCGTAGAGCACCGCCAGGAGACCAGCCACCGTCCCCTACCTCGAGCCACGCCGCTAGCACGTTGTGCAGCCCTCGCCGGAGCCGCCCGCCCATCCTTCTTGGTCGCTTCGTCGAGCTATAAATAGAGGCCACCCCAGCCCCATTCGCACACCACTCACCTTCCCTCACCTCACTGGTCCTTCCCCACCTCTAGCCGGAGCAGCGCGAGCACTTGCTCGCCGGAATTTGGTCGGAGGAGACCGCAGTAGAAGAGGAGAAGGCGACATTGATTTCGTCCACCCTGGAGCTGCCTCGACCACCCCTGAGCTTGTTGTCGTCTACCAATCCGTTTTCCCGCCTCGTCGTCGTCACTGGAGCCCTGGTACACCCCCTGAGCACCCCCACCGAGCCGCTAGGGTTTGTCCTCGCCGGCGACCTGTTCGTCGTCGACGACGAGCCCCAGCCGTTGATCCTATTTCTAATCTAACGGCCCACATCGCCCCGTACCGCTTCGCGTGTTAAGAGCCGCTGACCGGTGGACCCCCCTGTCAGCTGAGCCCCGCGCCGCGTAGTGTCACTGGGCCGGCCCGTTAGCTTTCCCGCGCGACCCATTTAGTTTGAATTAGGATTTTTCTATTTAGTTTGAACTTAGTTATGTCCCCTAGTTTGAAAATCAATTTAGAGAGATTTACAAATCCAAATGGAGTGATTCCAATTGTGTTAGAAAGCTACTGAAAAGATCTATCCAAGCCCGTTGGATTTAATTCAATTAGAGTTAGAGGTCTCTCCTAGTAAAAATAACAAGACAGAAGCTTTTGCACATTCAAACATTTTTATAAAATCAATCATGATAGCTTTTGAGTTGATTCCAACTCTCAAAAATCACATTTCACCATACCTACCTGAATATGTAATAATATTAAGGTTTACATGCAGTGACTTTGGACTAGTACCAAAATAATGCTATATAGGCATTTCTAGTCACTTTAAATCATTAAATAATGAACTCAAACCAAAGTAATTATGAACCAACCCTTAAATCACATTCCCATATGTTAGAATATGTGGTGATGACATGTGTCCACATGATCCCATATTTTAAGTGGTGAATATTAAATCTTAGTTATTTTCAGTGAGTAGAAATTACTTTTCTTAAATAAAAAGAATGAAACTAGTTAATAAAACCTTGTGATGCTTGTGATGATAATAGATCATCAAATGTGTGCCTTAGAGTACTAATTAGACTAGTTAAGTATTGTTTGGTGATTGTGTACTCCGTATGTATTTATAGACGATAGTACCGACCAAGCTTTCGAGGAGGAGGAGTTCTATCAAGAGGAGGAAGAAAACTTCAACCACTGCACCAACCAAGGCAAGCTAACACTTGCAAGTATTATACTTAGCAAGCCACCATTAACAATGCAAGCTGTTGTTAGCAAGATAGAATTAAGCTAGATGACTTGAGCAAAGATGCTTTAGGCATGCTTGAGTTATACCACTTTGACTATTATTTACCCCAAGTACTATTTCCAAGCTTTACTTCCTTTATTTTACCAAAGTCCCTTACTTGTTTTGAAGGTAGCATAAAGAGTATAAAACTTGGCCTGTTTAGCTAAACTTTAGATGTCATTCTATGGCATGAGATTGATCCCATCTTTCCACCTTAGTGAACACTCTTAACTTAGTAGTTTAGAGTAGATAAAAACTTGAGTCACTTTAGATGGGAACACTTGGTGAAAATGAATTGTGAAAACCTTAGAATGATGAGTCATTCTATTGAAATGTTTTGACATGTGTTGAGAAACACAAATGGTTGATGATGATGAAAATGTTGAGGCATGAGCCTTGACCCTTTTATAAAACTGATGGTTGGATTCGGATGCGATACCATTCCAAATTTACCATACAACCACAATACCTGAATTGGGTAAGGCTTAGCCGGAAGTTTATATGCATTAGTATTAGTTCCTCATGGAGAGGTTTGAGCTGAGGCTACCTCTCAATGTTGTCCACCTATGCAGTGCCCAAGATGACAGATGGTCATGGTTGGGAGGCCATACTCATAGGAGAGGTGCTTATACTAGGGTGTGTAAAGGAAAGGTTATGTTTGATTATCTGCATACTAAGTATGATGATTCAGGGTTATCCCTGACAGATGTATCGAATCTTGTGGTGAAAGTATACCACCTCTACAGAGTGTCAAACTATTCGAATAGCCGCATCTGCAGTTATGGACAGTTGGAATGGCCATACTGTTTTGTTGTCAGATGTTTTCAAATAACTTAGGAAAGGAGTGAGGAATCTTGACTTGACCACAACAAGGTTGTGTTTATGACACTAGCTTCCCAACTTAAGTGATTCTAGAACTTTATTTTATCTTTCTTTGTTTCAGAACTCAGCTTAGGTTTCAAACTTAACTTTATAGTTAAACATAGAGTTAGCACTTCACTTTAGAACTTTACTACTTGTTAGTGGTAGTTTGCGAGTACTTAAAGAGTACTCATGGCTTTTGTCCCTGGCTATTCTCATGGCCAGACTATGAAGGAGACTACCAAGATGATGGCCAGCAGGACGGCTATGATAACTAGGACTATCTGCCTTCGTCAGCATTACCTGTGCCCCTGAAGATGGACCCCACCGCTACGCTTATCTTTTATTTCCGCTGCTTGTTGTATTAAGACTGGATCATGAGATCCTTATTTGTGTAAGACCTTATGTATGGTTCGTAATGGATGATGTATTGTGGTATCTAATCTGTTATGTCTCGCAAAAATGGTAATCCTGGGATTGCGATGAATGACATAACAGGCATCTAGGATTAAAAATCCGGGTGTTGACATATGCCAAACCTCAAGCATGTATATATATCAAACTGAGTGTTCTTCCATAATTTTAATTTGAGACATAATACCAAAGCTATGTGCACACGCACAGTCATTAAAATAATCAACCAACATCATATTCCATGGAAGACAAACCAAACAACATCATTGATGTCGTTGGAGAGACAAGAGTACAAATCGCCATTTTTGAGGATGTAGCAGCTGGGATAGATATTACAATGACAAACATCCTCGGGACAACCATCAGAAACCATCTAAAATCGATCCGGCGAAGCAAGATCTGAAAAATCATAGCTAGAAAATTTTGATCTTCTAACACCATCATACCTAGGAACAAAGGACCGCAAAACACTTATTGAGTAGATTGTCGTCTCCATGACACAAAGGATAAGAAGATGACCACCAAAACAGAAACTAATATGCTAAAAGAACAAAATGAAAGGACATTTACTGTCATAATCACTTTTGGTGTTCGTTAACAACTAGTAGACCTTTTTTACAGTTTGCTATTGTCTACAGGTTACAAAGTGAAAAGGACCATTGGCTTGCGGAACATTCCCTGCACTATTACTTGTTTCTTGGGATTTCCAGACCGGAGTCTCCGGTCTATCATGACCGGAGTCTCCGGTGTGGTCCGGAGTTTCCCCAGGAGTCTCCGAAGGGGGCTTCTAGTTTCCTGCCTGGGACAGCCAGAAGGGTGGTCCGGAGCTTGGTCCGGAGGTTGGTCTGGAGTCTCTGGTCCGTGCCCCAGGCTGGAGTCTCCGGTGTAGAGGGACCGGAGTCTCCGGTCCACTTGGCTCCCAAGTGGGCTGGGTCATTCTGTCGGTCGGTTCGGAGGCTGGTCTGGAGTTTGACCGGAGTCTCTAGTGTAGACCGGAGTCTCCGATGTGGAGATCGGAGTCTCTGGTCTGCTTCTTCTCCAATGGTCAAAAAACGGTTCACTGATGCGAGGGGCTATAAATAGAGGACCTTATCCCCTTCTTCCAGCTGCTCGTCCACCTCAAGAACACCATGTCCATTTAAGCCACCAAATCAACAAGATCTCTTCATCCAACCATCCAAAGTCTTTGATCTTTGGAGAATCGAAGGAGGAGGCCTTGATCTACAGCTTCACCAAGAGAGATCTTCATTTCCCCCTCATTCACTTGAGGGCCCCCATGCTCTAGTGTTTCGTTGGAAACCCTAGGTTTTGATTTGGTTCTTACAAGCTTGTCTTTGATTGTTTGACAGCTTGCTTGTATTTGGGAGCCTCCAATTAAGTTGTGGATGTGTGCCCCGAACTCGTTGTAAAGGTGCCGGCTTCCACCTCGAAGGTTGCCGTATAGTGGAAGAGGTGAATCGATCCTCTTGGGGTGAGATTCATCGGAGAACAAGGGGGGCCTCTTGTGACGTTGGTGGTTTGATACCACCCCCTCTCCAAACGTATACGTACTTCCCCTCAAAAGGAAGGAACTACGGGAAACAAATCCTTGTGTCTCCGAGCGCTCCACTTTGGTTACTTCTATCCTTTACCACACTTTACATATCTAGTTCTTGCTTAGTTCCTGTGCTTAGTTGACATATAGGTTAATTCACCTTAGTTGCATAATCTAGAGAATTTACCTTTTGTGTCAAACCCTAATTTGATAAAAGAGTAAAATTTAGAGTAGCACCTATTCACACCCCCTCTAGGTGCCCATACGATCCTTTCACAAAATTTATTGAAAACTCCACACATAAATCAAGTTCTCTGCCCTTCCTAACACCGACTAGACGTGTCAGAGGAGGGGGGCCGGCGGATGGAGGAGACGGAATTGTTGCGGCTAGGGTTCTAGAGGTAGGCGGCGACTGTTTCTCTCAACCGCATTCCATCACTCCCCTTTTTGGCTATGGATGGATGAATTTGGTGTTGCTGGATAGTTGGTTTTTGGTGTCCTTTGCATTTTGTTTATGCAGAAATGTTTTGTTCGTCAATTGTGTTTCTATGAAATATGATGCTCGTTTCAGTCCTCCTGAGCTTTAGATCACTGCTTTGTTGATTGTTTTCTTCTCACTTTTATGATATTGTTTTCAGTCCTCGTGAGCTTTAGATCAGTACTTCGTTGATTGTTATCTTTTCATTTTTATGATGCTTTATTTCAGTCGTCATGAGCTTTAGATCATTACTTTGTTGATTGTTATCTTCCATTTTTCGAAATGGTTGTTGAATTGTATCTGAAATATGATGAACTTTGCTTGTCCCAGTCTGCAAACGTGCATTCACCAATCTGAAGCTAGTGTAGACTGCAACTACGATTACTAAACTTTATAATCATCTGCCTCATAAGTGTTAAAACTGTCTACACTTGACAGATTCAGTTCAAATGTTGTGTCAGTAGCGTCATGCTTTCAAATTGATCATGTTCCAAAGTCATACACTGCTGTTATTGCAGACAGTGAAGCATGCGATATGCAGTGCAGTCACAACTAGTTGCAAACAGTAGTTTTCCTAAATTTTGATATCTTAGCTCATACCTACAAAACTCGCTGGAGGCTCTTTTCTCTCTGTAATCAACTGTCAGGCATGTTCACAACAGAAAATGAGTAAAGGCAAAAAAACTATATGTTACAAGCAAGACAATCTGGGGTAGACAAAATTTTGCTTTGCAATAATTTGTACCGACATTGCAAAGTACTGGCACTATCCCTACCAACACATATGTGCAGCCAAATCAAATGCTGGATCACACACATAATAAATAACAGCCCCTCGGATAGGTTAATTTCTGTGACCAACCCCAAAGTGAAAGCGTCTTGCTTGTTTATCATTGAAAGCATATTCAAGTCTCAAAGGTCCCAATGGGGAGTCTACACGGATGCCAACACCGTACCCATAACCACTTCCAGGCTTTCCACGGGCTCCCGCTGGGTCACCTAAAAAAAGAAACCACCAGAGGTTGTAAAGATGAGACCAGGGCTTAGCAAAAATGTGAGCACAACAACATGACTTACCAGGAACCTTTGGACCAGAGCCAAGATCACTACCATAATCACCAAAGACAACGCCTTCCAACGGTCCAAACTGTGAGTAATCAAAATAATGGTTTAGAAGGTTGATTTTTTCTTCTAATGTGTGATTCATACAGCAAGTACGATGTGCACAAGAGTAGCACATGAACTAGTAAACTGCATTTTCAATGTCATCACAGGGCAATCAGAAATAGTGCACGATTTATCAACAATGAAAATGTGCACGACAAGTAATAAAATCACTCGGATCATTAACACGAGTATATAAACCGCAATAGGCAATCATTGAGAAACAAACATCGGAACATCACAAACACCAGGACAAGCAATTCAATGAATCAGGTACAGGTAGGATGGGGTGGTGGGGCCTGGTGGCAAAGGACTATACGGTATATATGCACAGGTACGAGAGTGGCACATTTTCCATGGTGCAATTAATCAGCGTCTGAATATTCACGGTTTCAGCTGATCTGAACCATGTGTTCGGTTGTTTCCCTTGGAAAAAGTAATTGATCACTGATGCAACTTTGACATATTTCATATTTGGCACTATATACAACAAAAATATAATAACTATATTTCTTAACTTGTACATCTGCTAATTTACTTCACCTTTTCAAATACTTCCTCCGTCTCGAAATAGATGTTGGAGATTTGTCTATATTCGTATGTATCTAGACGCATTTTAGTGTATAGGTACATATGAATCTAGACAAATCTCCGACATATATTTGAAGACGGAGGATGTATATTTTTTAATATATGCAATCCTAAAAAAGAAAACATCATCTTCAAATGCAAAAGTTTCTTTTTGTTATCTGTACATGTAATCAACAAGATATATATGAGAACATAGTGTAGGTCTGTATCTGTATTTTATCTACATGTGTGTCAAGGTTCTTCGATGAAGACAAATAACTAAAGACTGCAGAAAATAGAGACAAAGCCTACCATGCGGCAAGAGACTTCTCCACTACCAACGGCATATGAACGGCCAGAACCAACAGCACCTTCTTCATATCCTCTTACACTATTTGTCCCACCAATTGCAAATGCTTCATGAGGCGAAAAGTTTCCTTCCACATGACCTCCAGAAGCACTAAATCACAGTTTAAGTGATACACAAAATGTAAGTGCCACTGCTATGCAAAACCAACAGGTAACACGCATATTTTCATTCTAGGTCCATCAATTGCACAATATGAACTAAAATATACCTTAGTAGAAGTCGAGCAGGCCCAATTTCATAGCCCTGCCTCAAACGCGCTGTCACTCTGTTGAAGCTAAGCCACTCTGGAAGAATGGGCAGACCTTGCTCAACGTTGAAAACAAACTAGAAGAACAAGGGTTGGGTATAAGACATCACAAGAAAATTAGAAATCGGTAGAATGAAGTAGGATCAATACTAACCATTGTAGAGCTACGATCTCCAGAATCTGTATAAACACTTTCAAGCTTAGCAAGTACTGTGTCATCATAAGGATTTCCACTGCATTGGCACGACATGACTATCAGGTTTCAAAGTAACTCAATTGGACAATTCTATTCGTGGTGTACCCGATTATGTATATATACTTATGGTGCATTGTAAAGGTGAACGAGGCATCAAAATTTGAGACCTAGCTGTTAATTGGCTGTTATAGGAATCTCTGATCACAGGGTTGCCTTTGTCATCACGAGCACCAGCGTGCTGCATAGAAGGTGTTAATACGATGCAATTAGGATATGCAGGAGGCAAGAAAATAAAACAAGAAAACCAAATCAACTATTCCTTTCACTTGTTTCCTAAACCAGTACGCAGCTACACACATGTATATTTTGGACTTTTGTCAGGCAGAGTCGCTTAATCCAAAATATGAATCCTGTGTTTACCTGAAATATCAATCCAAGTGTACCACTCCATTTAGGCCTGAACGGTCGACTATATTCAATGCCAGCAGTTACTCGTCCAATTGTAATAGCCCCATGGTCAGGACGGTCCCCACTATGGATAAGTGTTCCAGGAGTCCTAGAGTTCTGGTAAAATAAATAAGAATATACATGATTCTCAACTGACGGTGCATGTTACAGTGAAGATGATATGATATTAAGGTTAAGTACCTGAACCATGACAGTTCTGGAGGTCCTCTTGTTGTCGCCATCAATCCAAGGGTCTGTGTAGTTCAAACGAAATATAGAGTCTATTTGGCCCCTCTCTAGTGAGAGATTCAACTTCTTGTTCCTCCCGAAAACATTCCGGTGAGAATATGCAAAGCTGTTTTAAAAACTCCAGTTAAAAAAAAGTAGATGTAGAACTTCTATTTACCCAGGCAGGTAAGACAGTAGGTTTAAGATAAATTACAAAACTAAATTCAGCATCTAAAATCGCCTGTTCCTAGAAGCCTGCTTGGGCTTTTCACTGTCATCTTAACTTAAGCACTCCAAAGTTCAAACATGGTATGATGGTGGGGCTTGAGGTAGCTCCTATCATAACTTCATAAGCATGAGCACCTTTGCGAGAGAAAATTTTAAGCCCATATTTAATTTCCGAAAGCTTATAGCTCGGGTTGCTTCTTGAATTGTTATTTCAGAAAGGCCCAAATCCCAACTGGAGCTTAACAAACACGATCTCTAAAATATTACCATGACAATATTACACGACAAAGAACGCTACACTCCAGAGGAAATAAGATAACAATGACTGAAAGATCAATAACCTACTGACCTGCCGATTAGTCCAGAAAGAGGCCCATTTGTTATCCTGCAGAAAAAACAGTGTGTTATTATGGCATAAATATGTATTCAAATCCAACACATATAACCACCTCAGCACAAAATTCACTCAATTTGGTTCACTAAGCAAGCAGTACTACTTGTCTACTTGTACTAACCCACTCGAAATGCCACCACCAGCAGAGAAGCCACCAGAAGGGCGTTCAACAAGATTCATCACCAGGTCAACTTTATTAGAATCTGCACAGGACCAAAAGTAAGACGCAGGTACTTGAGAAAAGAAACACCAACATTAATAAAATAGGAACAGAATAAATTTGATTCACCTCCAACTGGCTGCGGAATTATTGTTACATCCTCCATAATTCCCATAGTGAGTATTGTCTCAACATCTCTTTTCACTTGAGCTCGGTTGTAAGCCTACTTCATCATTAAAAATTAATGCAGGTAAGATGTCCATCACAGCATCAAGGGCACAGGACAAGAGTGTCAAATTGACATCAAAGTCAACATTAAAAAAACTATAGAAGAATGATCCGACCACAATCGTTGATATTCACTGTAACACTAGTTCTTGTCGTTTTGGTTATATAGCGTTTGCATAGAAACTTCAAAACTGCACTAAATCGATGCTTCAATGCACAACATAGTATCACCAAGTGTGAAGTGAGAATGGAATCATTTCATGCAAAATCGTGCGACTAAATCATCAATAATGCAGCCAAAGGGGATAAAAAAGAAATAGTACAAAAGGAACTTTTAAAATTGCTCTGACCTGACCCTTCTTGGTGGTAAGTTGCTGGAGTATGGTATCTGGTTGTGTCTTCCCAATAGTTGGTTCACCACTAGTGATAGAAAGAAATGGAAAGAGAAAGAAGATACGGATGATCAGAATATTTCATGGCTATAAAGCATAAACTAGTGAAAAAGAATCCCATGACAAGCTATGATTCTCACGTTCTTCTATCCAGGAAGCGAATATTGATATTATTAACCTCAGCTTCAGAAACTTGTAACCTCAGAATTCCTCCAGAAAGGATCTCAGCATACGAAACCTGAAGCCAAATCAAGCACCTTTATTGATTTATCATTAGCAATAAAATATCTATTGGCCTAAAATAGTAGGCACCAAAACTTTCGGTAAACTCAAATAACAGGTGAGCAACTACCACGCATTCACATTTCCCTACATCATGTTTCTATTTCTGTCATGATTAAGAACATGTACGATGAAAAGCATAGATTGAGAATAAAGTTCTATATACATAGCAAGAAGTAAAAAATGACAAAGTAGAGGAGACTATGCTGTATGCTCTCCAATGTGATAGCGGTGAGGTGTGAACAGTGACAGTTTGGCAAGTGCATTGAAGAATAAATTCAATTCCTGTGGTAGCAGGCCTCTAGAAGTCCAAGAGAACCCAAGAAGTTTCAAATTAAGTTTAATTGGTCCTTAAGACATGGGTAGCAGATGCTTCTTGTTCAGTGATGTTCTCAATCAAGTTGCAACAATAGCAGAAAGTCTGAAATAATGGACACTGATAGAACATGAGCGGTATTAATTATTTTACGACCTACCATGCCAGTAAGACCGCGCTCCTGATACCACCCGTTAACGGACTTGATCACTTGATCTAGATGTCTTATGTTGATTATTTTCCCTGCATAATGCAATACAAAGCAGTAAATTAGGTCTAAAGGACGAATCTCAGAAGCTAATAACAGTACACTAAGATTGCAAGAGGTAAGGAGTTGAACATCATTTCTCATTCTTTACAGAAACCAAAAGTGATCAGCCCCAGCGTTAGTTCAGCATAATTTCTCTATATGGAATGGATACCGAGAGACTGTGGTGCGGTAGATGGGTCCATGTTACCATAGATCTCTTCGGCGTGGAGAAATATAGCTGTTTTTTTGGATTAAAATTAAACCAATGACAATAATAGTGTGAGACAACATAAGAGGTGTGTTCATTTGATGTATCCCCTTTGCATTGTAATTGTCTTGTAACTATGCTGCTGATTATAATAGAGTGAAATCGCAATAGACCAATGCTGGCCTCATTCTAGACCTATGTAACATCATGCAGAGTAAGTTGACCAAATGTAGTATATTCTCAATTAAACATATCATCGTTTCACCTCATGTAACATAACATACTCTTAAACATGACAGCAAAAAAAATGGCTACCATGACGGTCACGAAATGAGTCATCTAGGAACTTGGAAGGCAGCATGTTGGCACCCTCACAGACCAGCCCGTGGAAGTCCTGGTTCGGCTCCACCTAAACCACAAAATACACCAAATGTTGCAACTTTCAGTTCCAGCAACAAGCCATGGAAAAGGGAATCGGGGAACAAGCAAAAACCTGACCTCAAAGACAAGGCGGATGCCATCACGGGTGTCGACCGCCACAGGCATGCAGGAACGGAAGAGACCGCTCTCCACGACGCGGTGCACATCCTCCTGCACCTCCCGCACAGTGAGCGCCGCGTTGGGGCGGCACGCGCGCAGCGCCGCCGCAGCAGCCTCCTCCAGCTCGGGCCGCTCCAGGGGCTCCCCGTCCTTTCCGCGCACCGCCACCTCGCTGATCAGCACGCGCTCCTCGCCTCCGTCCTTCCCGTGCCTCCGTGGCAAGGGCGCGGCCGCCGTCTCGGCCCGCGCGACTGGGACTCGGGGAAACGATGCGGCGACGCGGCGGGCGGCGGCGTCGATGGCGCGGCCGATGTGCGCGAAGGGGAGCGCAGCGGATAGCAGGGCGTGCGCCGGGGCAGGGGCAGGGGCAGGGGTCGGGGAAGCGCGCGGGAGCTTGATTCCGGAGGAGACGAAGCGGACGTCTCGACGGGGCCCCATGGCGGCGGAGGGAAGCGGGGCCGCCTCGCCGGATGTCTGAATTCGAGCGGTGGAACAGGAGGTTGGATAGGGTTTAGGGTTTTGGTGACGAGACGCGGGAGCCCGCGAGGGTTTCGTCCGCCATTGGCGATGGGGGGAAGGAGGCGTGGGACGGAATGGTGGCGACGTTCTGCTTCAGTCTCTGGGTTGATTGTGTTCTTGTCCGGGGCTAACGTTAGCCGTTCGATGTGGCCTTGGCGTCCGTGCGTCGAACCCAGTGCGCGCGTGTGAACCGTTGGATGGTTACTACCACGAAGCTTTCTGTCTGAGGTTCCTAGAATTTGACCCGAAACGAATCAGGCACGCAATTCAGAGTTGTTACACCCCCGGGATAATTGCCCCGATCCCCCGGGTCACCTGCGCGACACGTGTCGCAACACCTGTAAATCCCGCTTTTGCTAAAATCGACCTAATTTTACTATAAAGTTGTCCCGTTTAATGTTTCGGTCTAGACAAATAACATACACATTAGATCTCGTCGAAAAGTTCGCCGGAGACTTCGTCGGCGATCTTGTAGCAAAAAAATGTCCTAATGTAGCAAAACTGATTCCGCCGGGTGATATCGTCGGAGACTCGCCCGAAAAAAGTCGTTGGAGACTTCGTAGCAAAAAAAATACACTATTGTAGCAAGACCACAAACCGGTTGTAGCAAAAATAGTGTAGCAAAAGGGACATCGTCAGAGACTTCGTAGCAAAACCGTAAAGATTGGTTGTAGCAAAAAAATATGCGGAAGTAGCAAAAAATATATGAATACATAACAAAAATAATATACTAAAGTAGCAAAACGTTGGTAGTAATGATGGACACAGAAATAGCAATACCGGTCAACTAAAGTAGCAAACGCTCTAAACTGTGGTAGCAACGCCGGACGCCGTATGTAGCAGGTAGCGATTAGGATGACGCTGGAGGCAGGACGAGCCGCCGTGCTTGGAGTCGTTGCCGAAGATGGAGACGGCAGGGCGCCCGGGAGCTAGAGCAGTGGCGGCCTGCATCTCCAATGACAAGCCGGCAATGAGCTAGGCGGCTAACATCACATGGTGGTATGCGCCCAGCAAAGGTCATGGAGGTCATATAGGGTGTCGTATCTGCAATGTAGCGGCAAAGCATAAGCGTGGCAAGGCAAAGCCGGGATAGGCCAGGTGGCTGTGGATATGTGGCGAAGAAGGGAAGGCAGCGGCCGGCTGCTGGCGCCGAGCTTCCGCTTGAAAGAGGATAAGGTCCTAACCAGGGAAGCGGTCGATCCAGGGGATAAGTTGGTTGGATCTCCCGGGGTATCCTATCATTTCCCATAAGAATTGGATGATTCTCCCCTTAGAAGTTTCCCCACAGCGCTCCTTTAATTCATAAGATAGGAAAGTGTAGAAATAGAAAGTGTATAGAATTTTAATGTAAGTATACTTCAATCTTGAGAAGAGAGGCAACCCATCTAGGGTTTTGTCCAACTCGTCGGTGACGTCGGTCTGTTGCATCTCCGATGGCCTTGGAGTCTTGGTAGACCACGGCCCCTCGTCGACGGGAGTGTTCTCGTTCTTTGCTTAGCTTGTTTTCAGACTCTTTTTCGGAATGGTGAGGCAGCTACATCCTAAAAATAAGGTCCTTCATGTCTTATCCTCACTTCGGTGGTGCATCTAGTGCTAGCAGTGGCGCGTGGAGTCATGTGTTCGACGGGTCTCCCGAAATCCGATAGATTTTTTATTCGTTGATGTGGTTTCAGACCAGTCTCTTTCAATCTATGGTTGTCATTATTGGTGATGGTTGTTGCTATGGTGCGCTGGTACTTTGGAGGCTTAGCATGACGACTTCATGTCGGTCTACTACAACAAGCTTTGCTCGGCTCCACTGGTGGAGGGACGAGGACGACAGCGCGTCTTCGTCTTGTGCTAGTGTTTGTAGTCGTCACTAGGTGGTTCAAGGACCTATTTGTATTTTTTATTATTTTTTATGCTCTTTCTACTACTAGTGATGATTATTAATAGATCGGTGATTTTTTTAGAAAAATATACTTTGATCATATGGAAAGATCAATTCTCTTTAATTATCTGACAGATAGGACCGAACATTCGTGAGGATGTTCCCTCGGGAACCTCCCCCTTCCGGTGCCGACACGCGTCCCCTTACCCTTCAATCCTGATTTTGTTGCAATATAGCAAAAAAAACTCCTACATTTGTCGCATGTAGCAAAAAGGGTCCATCCATAGAAATAGAAGAAAAAGACCAACTTCGCTGGAGATATCGTAGCTAAAAAAAGACCTCGCTGGAGACATCGTAGCCAAAAAAATGTAGTGCTATAGCAAAAAAAATTTCATCGAAGACCTCGTAGCAAAAAATAAATGTTATTGTAGCAAAACCGACCTCGTCGGAGATATCTATTGAGACCTCGCCGTAAACAATGTACCAAAAATTATACTCGTCTAGCAAAATCACAAAATAGATGTGCAATTTTTTTGTTCTAAAGTAGCATCGTTGGAGCAATATTTTCCCATGGTGGCTAAAACGCAAAAAAGGCATCTACCACTTAAAAACACCAAAAAATTAGCAAAATAAATTTAACTATGTAGCAAAATAAATATGATAATCTTGCAAATTCTCAAACATGCCAGCACAACCACAAAGCCCGTGTAGCACCAACGGCTCCCTTCATGGGAGTTGTTGACATCTCTTGCAGCACCTCCCATCGCATGTAGCACTGTTGCCTCCTCTTTGCAGCTCGCCACACTTCTATAGCTCCGGCCGACCGCCATGGCAGCACAATAGCCTGTTGCATGCAGCTCCACAACGAACCACTTTGCAGCATTTATTGGAAGCATGCACTAGAGACAATAATAATAGATTGTTGACATATTTCATTAAATTCATAATAGGTTTTATATCATGCTATAACTTTATTGATAGGAACGTCAATACACGTGTGATATATAAACCACCAGAGTCCCTAGTGATCCTCTAGACACTAGTTTATTGGTCAATCAATGATCGACGTTTCCTGATCATGGACATTTATGTCAATTGATAATGGGGTCACTACATTAGGTGAATGAAAGTGATGGACATACCTAACACAGGAATTGTAACACGATCAAGTCTCGAAGTTCATCATTACAATGACTAGGAAACATAGTAACCAATTCCTTGGACCGTGACCATATTTAATCACTGTCACCCGACAGTGCCTTGATTGCATCAAACGTCACTCGGTGAAACAATGATCATAAAGTTATCTTCGGATATTCAGAGAGGCATGTAGAGGCGTATGTGTCAAGAGCAGGATTTGTTCTTCCGCGTGACGAAGAGATACTCTAGATCCACTCAGAAACATGACATCCATAAAGCTGCAGCGTGTGACTAGGTCACGAGGATGGCATAGCTCGGAACGAGTAAAGTTATACTTGTCGGTAAAGAGATTGAACACGACAGGGCCATGTCATCGATCAGGTCTTGGACAAGTAAAGTATCAAAATAACAAAGGAAACAGGACTATATGTTTAATGGTTGAACGATGAAGATTCTCGTGAAATGCACATGGGTCATTATGGGCATCCAGGTCCCACTGATGATCATTGGTCCGAGAAGGGTCTCGACCATGTCTGGAGTGTTCCCTAACCGTAGGGTGTGACGCTTAAGGGTTTGGCCATAGGAATCACCGAAGAAAAGAGAAGGTTAAAACCGGAAGGATTCTAGGAAAGTCCGGTAGGTGTCCGAGTTGTTCGGAAGAAGTTCCGGTACAACGGGAATTAAATAATATGTAAATATATATTAATTATTGAATTATACAAATGTTCACTTCAGCCTACGTCGTCTCTCTCCGAGAACCTCACAATCATTAGTGTCTAAAGTTTCATGATAAATATTGGTTTCACATTCCAAAAAATGTTTACGTGAGGAAATCTAAATTTGGAACTTGAATTTATTTATATTTATTTAATGATTTAAATATGATTTAATGGGTAGCCCATGCCTAATGGGCCAATTCCCTAGGGGAAAATGCCCAAGAGGGAGGGCAACCCAAAGGAGAGAGGGAGGGCTTGGCCGCGTGGGCCTTGGTGCCCCGCGTGGGGCCCAAGAGGGTCTTGGACGGTTGGCCAAGGTGGCCTCCCACCCCGTCCTCTCCTTTATTCCCACATGGTAAGCCAAGGAACTTGGAGGCTCCCCTCCCCCTATATAAAGGAGGGCATATAGAGGGATTTTAACACACCAATAAGTCCTGGACTTCGAGGCGTCCTCTCCAAGTGCCCTCCTCTCTCCCTCTCTCTCTCTCTCTTGTGAGCACGGGCCCCACTGTAAGGGTCGTGCGAACGAGAGTGTTCTTCACCACGGAACGCCATCACGCTGCGAGGATTCCGGATCCAAGAGAACTACTTCCGCAACCTCTGCTGGATCAGGGTCTAGGAGTCGTCATCAAGCACCGTATGCATGTAAACTCCTAGGAGGTGTTGCACTTGTGACACTCGAGTCGTTTGAGCCATCGGAGTCATTGGAGCCGGTGGAGCTGGAGTTGGTGGAGCCGTCCGAGTTCAGAATGACCTTTAGGTCGACATCGATACGACTACATCAACCACATTCTCTTGAACGTTGATAAAGCTTTTCAGTCTTCGAGGGTAAGTTTCGAAAAACCCCTCCCGTTACTATATTACTAATAGATAGATCCTATCATTAGGATTGTTCACGTAGAAAAATTATTGTTTTTAGTCGCTAAACCTCAACAGTGGTATCAGAGCTAGATCTATGCATAGTATTGTTAGTACGGGTAGAACACACGAGTTGTAGCGTGTGGGTATTGATTTTATAGTTGTGCATACTACGGTAATGCTTGATGAAGCGGTCCCCAACCGACTTTACGCGTTCATTCGCGAGACTGGTCCACGCTTGAGATACGGTTTGTACCATATAAAGTGGCCTAGGGGGTGTCTGTCTCTCTCGCATTAGTTGGTACTCCATTTTCAACAGAGGGACCCGAAAGTTGTATAGTATAGACAACTATTTAATCAATTTTGTGGTTCATGTTTGTAGGTAAAAAATGGTTCTTATGCGAAAGTCCTAGCAGCCACGTAAAATATGCAAAAGATAAAGTAGAGGCGTCTAACTTTATTTTGCAGGGGCTCGTGATATGATATGGTCAAAGTAAAGGTAAAAGTAGTTTACTTTCCTATTGCTAAGTTGTAGTAATAGGATGGTGCTATCAAGGGTTTGGCACCACACGCCGGAGCGCATGATGGAGATCATGGCGCGACAATCTACGGCCATGTCATGTCACACTTATTTACATTTGATGTTAATTGTGTGTATCTTGTTTGTGCTAGTATTAGATACTCGATGGTAATATTAATAGGATGATCCCTTAATATAATACCAATATTGTTTCTCCCTTAGTGTGCATCGCCAAGAAAATTCTCCGTTATGAGGCTCGCTGTGACGACCGGGTGTCAAACATATCTGCATTCGCATACGATGGGTGACATGCGTATGATTACTCGGGTGCTTACGTTTTGCTGCCCTGGCTGTATAAAGGCTCATGTCCCATGAAGACTCAAGATGATGGCCCAAGAAGCATTCGAAGGAAGCTCTAGTTGTATTAGATAAGGAAATAGGAACTGACATTGTGTTTGTGTTGTAATCGTAAATATGTAACCTATCCGTATACGGCTTTGGGACCTGGCCTATTATATATAGACCGGGAGAAGCCAAAGGAGGGGTAACCAAAAACTCCCAAGCAATTTATAATAGCTTTGTTCATCAATAATCAGGCGACTTCGACTCCCTTGTTTGCCTGACATCCGACAAAATCCCCAGCGTTCTCTTTTTCATAAAACCCTAAGTCCATAACCATGGACATTGCCGAGATTACTGAAAGGGCATTTATGCCCTTACTATTATTTTGATGTTTGGTTACAACACTTGGATTAGTTTAATCATCTGTTAAATGTTCCAGGAGATTCCAACTGTCCCAGGTATGGTGCAACAAAGGAAAAAGAACTTCAGGTCGCTTTTTGCAAGTGATCGGTCCCAATGGATTGTTCGGTGATCTGGCCGGACCGTCGGTGGAATTGCCGGATCGTCCGCCCAGAGAAGTGGGCAACTTCTCCGACACTCGAACATGTTTTGAAACTCTCGGACACTTTCCGGATTCGGAAACTTGGCCAGGAGTGTCCATTGGTCTCGCTTCGAGTGTCCATTGGGCTGGATTTGTCCGGTTGACATTGGGCGGACTCTCCGGGTCAAGTGGCTCCCAATGGCTCCATTTCCAGGGGGCCTATATAAAGCCCCCTTCTTCTACCTTGGAAGCTGCTCGTCCACCTCAAGAACACCATGTCCATCTGAGCCACCAAATCAACAAGATCTCTTCATCCAACCATCCAAAGTCTTTGATCTTTGGAGAATCGAAGGAGGAGGCCTTGATCTACAGCTTCACCAAGAGAGATCTTCATTTCCCCCTCATTAACTTGAGGGCCCCCATGCTCTAGTGTTTCATTGGAAACCCTAGGTTTTGATTTGGTTCTTACAAGCTTGTCTTTGATTATTTGACAGCTTGCTTGCATTTGGGAGCCTCCAATTAAGTTGTGGATGTGTGCCCCAAACTCGTTGTAAAGGTGTCGGCTTCCACCTCGAAGGTTGCCATATAGTGGAAGAGGTGAATCGAACCCGTTGGGGTGAGGTTCATCGGAGAACAAGGGAGGCCTCTCGTGGCGTAGGTGGTTTGAAACCACCCTCTCTCCAAACGTAGATGTACTTCCCCTCAAAAGGAAGGAACTACGAGAAACAAATCCTTGTGTCTCCATGTGATCCACTTTGGTTCCTTCTACCCTTTACTACATTTTAGTTATCTAGTTATTGCTTAGTTAGTGCTTGCTTGTCATATAGGTAAATTCACCTTAGTTGCATAATCTAGAGAATTTACCTTTCTTGTCAAACCCTAATTTGAAAAGGAGTAAAAATTGAAGTAGCACCTATTCACCCCCCCTCTAGGTGCCCATACGATCCTTTCAATTGGTATCAGAGCCTCAGCTCTTTATTCGAGCTTAACCGCCTAAGAGACTATGGGCAACCCAGAGGAGGGAGAAAGTGAGGCTAGCCATTCGGTGACCATGGTAGATCTCAAGAATTTGGAAACAAGCTTGAGCTCTACCTTGGGCAACGAAATCCTACAATTGTGTCAACTCGTTGAGCAACTTGTTAAGGATAAGCAAACCTCACCTCCTCCCTCTCCAGTGGAAACACCACCAAACCCAAAGGCTAATGCTCCGGCAAAGCCTTTGGAGGAAGTGGTAGGGGATGAACATAATTCCACTAACTCCGCCACCAAAAAGGGTGATGGGAAGGAAGAGTTCCATACGGTTCCTGGATGGTACTCTCCTGACCCTCCTATCCCTCATCCACATATAAACAATAGAGGAGACCCACCTAAGTTAGCTGCACATACTTTTGCTCAATGGAAAGTGTTAATGAAATCTCATGTGCGCAGCTCTTGCATTGATTTATGGAATATTATTGAAGATGGACTCAAAATTGAGGATCCAACCAACTTGACAAGAAGAGAAGTGGTCAATAGCAAACTCAATGTGACTGCCTTGCATATGATTCAACTTGGGGTGGGGCCAAAGGATTTTTCCCACATTGAGCACTACAACACCGCCAAGGAAGCTTGGGATGCTCTCATTAACTTGTTTGTTGGCAATGAGAGTATGAGGAGAAATAGATATGATGCCTTAAGCAATGAGGCCGAAGGTTTCTTCATGAAGGATGGTGAGGATCATGAAGACATGTATCAAAGACTCAAATCCATAGCCACCACTTTCAGGAATGTTGGCGCCTCTCACATTGATGACGGGTGGAT
This sequence comes from Avena insularis, assembly GCA_023614405.1. Classification (NCBI taxonomy): domain Eukaryota; kingdom Viridiplantae; phylum Streptophyta; class Magnoliopsida; order Poales; family Poaceae; genus Avena; species Avena insularis. The sequence continues at coordinate 209,334,775 of CM042694.1, forward strand.
CAAAAGGAAGTATGTGAGTGCTCTCATGCCCTTCGAGCCTACTGACTTGAAGAGTCTCCAAGGAAGACACAACTACCATCTCATGACCTCCAATGAAGTGATGCAAGAGATGGCAGCCTTCAAGGTTGCTGCCAAGAATGCCAAAGATGTCCGTGCTCGTGCCATTGGAATGAGTAGTGGTGTCAATCTTGCCTTGAAGGCCAAGGTTGTGGAGTATGATGAAGATGAAGGAAGTGATGAGGGACCTTCAATGAGCCACCCTGACGATGTCAAGACTGCTCATGGTGAATACATGGCCTTCTATGCAAGAAACTTTTGGAAAGACCCCACCAATGCCAAGATGGAAATGCAACGAAGAAGCAACCCCAATGGGAGAAAAGATAACGGGTCCAAGTTGAGAACTTGTTTCAATTGTGGTGACCGTTATCACTTCGTTGCAGCTTGTCCCTATGAGAAAAGAGAAGATAATGGGGGAAAACTTGTGTTTAAGAAGACCTCCAAAGTTCCATACAAGAAACCCTTCATCAAAAGAAAACCAACCAACAAGAAGTCGGGAGAAATTGTCTTGATCACACATGAAGAGTACTCCTCTGATGATGATGATGAGGAGGAGGAGGAGGAGGAAGAAGAGGATACACCAAGTGGTGTGGCGGCTCTTGCCACTACCTCTACTCCTTCATACTCACTCTTCGCCTCTCCAAATGAGAATATCTCCAACAAGAACGTCACTTGCCTTATGGCAAGAGGAACAGAGACCTATGCTTTCGGAGGGTCAAAATGGGTGCTCGATAGTGGATGCACAAGTCATATGACCGGAAGCGCCTCTAGTGTCAAGGAATTGAGACCAAATGTTGATCAAGTATCTGTGAGATATGCTGACAAATCAAAGTCTAAGGTAATGGGTTTCGGCAAAGTTGTGGTGGCACACGATATTACTCTCGTGGACGTCATGCTTGTTGAGACCCTTGGCTATAATTTACTTTCAGTCCGTGCTCTAGGAAAGATGGGTTTTACTGTCTTCATTGATGTTGATATTGTGATCCTCTTGTGGAGCAAGACTCTAAAGGTTGCTTTCGTTGGGTACGTCGAGGATGACTTGTATGTGGTGGACTTCTCCGGGAAAACCACTACAGGTCCGATGTGCCTATTCAGAAAGGCTGATGTGGGTTGGCTATGGCACCGCCGTCTAGCCCATGTCAACATGAGAACTTTGCAAAGCCTCCACAAGGATGGTCATATTGTTGGACTAAAAGAAAATGTTTGCTTTGCCAAAGATCGTGTTTGTAGGGCATGTGTTGAAGGAAAGATGCATGATTCTCCCCACAAGCCAAAGAACTACATCAAGTCCAAGAGGATCTTGGAGCTTCTTCATGTGGATCTCTTTGGTCCCCCGTCTCATGCAAGTATTGGTGGGAAGAAATATTGTTTGGTGATTGTTGATGATTACTCTAGATACACTTGGGTATATTTCTTCAAGTTAAAAAGTGAGACCCAAGAGAACTTCATCGACTTCATCAACATGGCTCAATGTCAACATAATGTCCCAGTATTAACAATAAGAAGTGCCAATGGTACCGAGTTCAAGAACTACACATTAAATGGATTTCTTAGTGATGAGGGAATAAAACATCAATATTCCGTTGCATATACCCCTCAACAAAATGGTGTAGCTGAGAGGAAGAACCAGACTCTCATTGATATGGCTAGGACTATGTTGGCAGAATTCAAATCTCCATACAACTTTTGGGCTGAAGCTATCTCCACCGCATGCCATGCATCAAACCGTATCTACCTCCGCAAAGAATTGATCAAGACTCCATATGAGATCCTTACCAGTAACAAGCCTAATGTTTCTTACTTCCGAGTATTCGGTTGTAAGTGCTTCTATCGCATTAAGGGCATTCGTTTATCCAAGTTTGATTCCAAAGCATTAGAGGGTATTTTTGTTGGTTATGGTCTCGAATCCCACACTTATAGAATCTATGACAAGCTCTCAGGGATTATCATAAAATCTTGTAGTGTGGTGTTTGAACAATATGATGGTCCCCAAGTGGGGCGTGTTGATGTTTGTGATGTAGATGATGAAATGCCTCAGGATGCCATAGGAAGAATGGGTGCGGGTTTCATCCGCCCTGCTGAGGAACCCCTTATGGTGGATCGAGAAGAACTATGCTCTACTCACGTGGAGCCCTCATCTTCACTACTTCAACAAGCTACCGTCGAGGTGGACAACGACCCATGCCAAAGACAAGTTGTGGACCCTCAACCTACTGATCAAGAAGTTGCCTCCAGCCAAGAGGTGGTTGAGTCTCCGTTTGCGAGGATGTCCAGTGGTGCTAAGGCCATTACACAAGCATGATCTATACAAACTGCCATAAGTACAGCTGAATACCTGGCCAGTTGTGGGACTGATCATGACCAAGGTCAATCCTCTCCTTCTCTAGAAGAGAATATTTCCAATGATGATCAAGGTCAAGTTGATGGTCAAGGCGAGGACCAAAATGATGAAGTGATCCCACCAAGAAACAACAAGGAGATCGAAACTCGTCGCCAAGCTAGAATGGATAGAATATTGGAATTAAGAGACCACACTCTTGAGAATGTGGTTGGAGATCTAAGAAGAGGGATATCTACTCGAGATCAATTGAAGAACTTTGGTGAGCACTAAGCACACATTTCCATGGTGGAACCAAAGAAAGTATGGGAAGCTCGTGAAGATTCGGATTGGTTGGATGCAATGCACAAAGAGCTCAACAACTTTGAGAGAAACAAGTATGGAAGTTAGTTGAAAAGCCTAAAGATTGCCGCAATGTTATAGGCACCAAGTGGATTTTCAAGAATAAGCAAGATGAGCATGGAATTGTGATAAGGAACAAGGCAAGAGTGGTTGCACAAGGGTTCTCTAAAATTGAAGGCATTTATTATGGAGAGACTTATGCACCCGTGGCTCGCCTTGAGTCCATCCGTATCCTTCTTGTCTATGCGGCACATCATAAATTTAAACTACAACAAATGGATGTAGAAAGTGCATTCCTTAATGGTCCATTGCATGAGTTGGTATATGTGAAACAACCTCCAGGATTTGAGGATCCCAACTTTCCAAACCACGTCTACAAACTCGATAAGGCACTCTATGGGCTCAAGCAAGCCCCATGCACGTGGTATGAGCACCTTAGAGAGTTGTTGTTAGATCGTGGGTTTGAGGTTGGGAAAATCGATCCCACTCTTTTTACCAAGAGGGTCAATGGGGAACTTTTTGTATGCCAAATTTATGTAGATGATATTATCTTTGGCTCATCTAACAAAGCTTTTAATGATGAATTCTCAAAGCTTATGACTGACAGGTTCAGGATGTCTATGATGGGAGAATTGAGAGTATTTCTTGGTTTTGAGATCAAGCAAGTTAGAAGTGGTACATTCTTCAACCAAGCCAAATATACCCTAGATATGCTAAAAAGATTTAACATGAAAGATCTCAAAGGAGCCCCTACTCCCATGGCAACAAAGACTCATCTTGAACTAAACCCAAATGGTAAAGATGTGGACCAAAAGGTATACCGGTCCATGATTGGGTCTTTGCTTTACCTTTGTGCATCTAGACCCGATATTGTGTTGAGTGTAGGAGTGTGTGTAAGATATCAAGCGGCTCCTAAAGAACGCCCTTTGATGGCAGTCAAGAGAATCTTTCGATATTTGGTTCATACCCCAAACTATGGTATTTGGTATCCTAAGGGCTCAACTTTCTCTCTTTGTGGGTACACGGACTCGGATTGGGCTGGTGACAAGGATGATAGAAAATCAACCTCCGGGGCTTGCCAATTCCTTGGGAGGTCCTTGGTGTGTTGGTCTTCCAAGAAGCAAAACTGTATTCTCTTTCCACCGCCGAAGCCGAGTATGTGGCAGCTGCTAGTGCTTGTACACAATTGCTATGGATGAGGCAACCTTTAAAGGAATACGGTGTCCATTGTGACAAAGTGCCTCTTCTATGTGACAATGAAAGTGCTATCAAGATTGCATATAACCCAGTTGATCATACAAGGACAAAGCATATTGAGATTCGTCATCACTTCATTAGAGATCATGTTGCTCGAGGTGATATTAAGCTTTCCTATGTATCAACCAAAGATCAACTTGCCGACATCTTCACGAAGCCACTTGATGAAGCAAGGTTTTGTTTTTTTTAGGAATGAACTAAATATCGTGGATTCTAGGAGCTTGACTTGATCACCTTGCATACTCACCTATATCTTGACTCTTATTTGGTTTAGGTGCAGGCATGGAGATAGGGGGAGTGCGGTTCTAATACATTGGACTATCCCTCCCCCCATAATGCCAACATTAAGAAATTCAATCTGCTTTATATCTTTTAGTGATATGTGAGCTTCATTGATGAGTAGCGGTAATGAACCCAAGGATATTTCTTCGCGGTGTCATACCACAATCTCTTACATGGTGGCCTTGGCCACTGCCCTCTTCATATGTGAAGAGGTGGTTTTTGACTTGTGTGGTTTGGATCTTAATTTGCCATCTTTTGACAATCTTTGGTTGCTTGGTTTTTCACAGTACATCTTCTGAATCCCAGGCCTATACTCATCCTTAAACTTGCTCCTCTTGCCACACATTTGTCCAAATATTGTACTTGAAGTGTTTTTGGTCGTGGGGACCGGAATGTCCATTGTACCCGCGGAGAGTCCGCATAGACGGACACTCCATTGATCTGGCCGGACACTCCGTCGACACTCCGCTATTTTTCATTTTCAGTCATCCCCCAATTTTCAGAGACTAAAAGGGGCCGGGGGAAAGTGGATGGTTCAGTCCTCCTTCTTCCCCCGACTCTCTTATCTCCACTCCCTGCTGCTCCCGACCAGGATCTTCACCGGGAGGGATCCTCCACCCTGGATTTGATCGTTGTCGCCAGCCATTGTCATCCCTTTGCCGTCGGGACCCGTTCCCCTCCGGTGAAGGCCCCCATGGATGCTGGTAGCTCCCGTCCTCATCGCTCTAGGGCCGCTCAGAAAGCCGGTCCTAGCCGGTACCGTGACGAAGCAAATGAAGTTCTTGTGGATCCTTCCATGGTCAGGCAGGCTGCTCGTGACCGTGTTGCAGCAAAGCAGGAGAAAGTCAGAAAAGTCAAGAGGGATGAGGCCAAGCGCATGAAATTTGAGTCTTTGGCCACTTTGGCAGATTTGGGCACCGAAGAGTTTGTGGAGATGCGTGTCCAACCATTCTATTCTTTGCAGTGCACTTCTAAGGATCCTCGCTTCTGGAGGAATGAGGAGGCCTTGCTCTTCTCTGAGGTATTTTCTGCTTTCAGGACTCCGGTGTGCCCTATGCAGTGGTTGGATATTCCAAAGCTCCAGGCACACAGGTACTTTGTGGACGCCCTCTGGGTAACAGAGAAGATGGGACTACACACCATCTTTCAAACAAAAGAAGATTGCAACATTGAGTTAATCCAGCAGTTTTATGCCACAGTGGTTTTTGGGGATACTCCTGATATTCCCCTTGAGTGGATTTCTAGCACTACAAGGTGTCGCTCCAGCATGGCTCAGTTTGCCCATCTCCTTGGTGTGCCTTTCAACCCCAATGTTCCCAGCGGTCTTCGGATGCATGTGCATAGTCAGGCGTATGACAAACAACTTTTGGCTCCTATCTACTCTCAGAATGGTGTGGTTGGCCAAACCATCAATATCAAGCTCATTTACAACATTCTGCTCCGCATGTTCCGCCACACTCTCACTCCCAAGGCGGGCAACAAGGACGAGATGCGGGGTGCTGAGATCAATCTTATGGCCCATGCCCACTCCGTGTATGTTCGCGGTCCAGCCCACCCAGGAGGCACCATAGATGTCATGGACTTCATCTATCAGAATATGTACAAGTGCATCACTGACAGGAAGTGCCCTCTGTTTGCTCCATATGTGATGAATCTCATTGTTGCTCAGGCTCCAGACATCCCACTGCTGTACACTGAGCTTGTTGCTCATCTCCCTGCCAAGTTACAGAGGAAGGGTGCTCCTACCTCCAAGGCACCTCGTGGCTATACCCCTGCTCAGGATATTTTTGAGGATGATGAGATAGATGCCTATGACAGTGATGATGCTTCTAAGGAGGCTTCGGGGGTTGTGACCCGTGGTCCTCGCATGAAGCATGCCAGCAATGCATACCGCTTCACCACCTCCAAGGAGGAAGTGCACAAGAAGGTGAAGAAGGCCTCCTGGTGGAAGAAGCTTCTTCTTTGCCAGAACATTGACATTCGCCATGCTCAGTACGATGCATATAAGGCAAACAGGAACGTGATGAAGGAACTCAAGCGGATCAACCAACCTATGGATGTTGATCCTTCTCAACAGTAGTCGTCTGATGGCACACTCTCATATGGTCACTGGAGTCAGGGTCGCGTGGATTGGTCCATGTTTGAGGATGTATCTTCTTCTTCTCGCCCTCATGGCCAGAGCTCTACTCAGGAGGATCAGGATGGCGAGGACGAGGACGAGGATGAGGATGAGGAGGAGGATGACGACGACGACTAAAGTGGCTAGAGTTGGCTGTGGGGCGCTTTAGTTGTGCTCTTTTCCCTTTTTGGCGTCTCGATGCCAAAGGGGGAGAAGTAGGTTGCTATCGGGGATTTGCATGGGTACACGAGCTTCACGTTATTTCGATTTTCCTCTTTGAAGCTTCGTGTCTTTATCCTACTCTTTGAGTACTTTGTTGTGTTGAACTCTGTGTTGTGTGTTGAGATTTGCCTACCCGGTTGTGTTAAGTAACTATGTTATATCTATGTCTAGCTTATTGATCTAGTTGTGTTTATATATCATATATCATGTCACTTATTGCTAGCTGCAAAATCTTGTGAGGGTGTAATCCTATGGTGTGTGATCATGCATTCAAATACAAAGCAAGAAGTGGTCACACATCTAGGGGGAGCCTCGATATATGATTGTATTTCTCCACTTGTGAACATTTATAGATATCCCTTTTTGCAAATCCTTGGGTTGTCATCAAACACCAAAAAGGGGGGGATTGAAAGGGCATTTATGCCCTTACTATTATTTTGATGTTTGGTGACAACACTTGGATTAGTTTAATCATCTTTTAAATGTTTCAGGAGATTCCAACTGTCCCAGGTATGGTGCAACAAAGGAAAACGAACTTCCCTGGGTCAGGTTTTTGCAAGTGACTGGTCCCAGCCGGACTGTCCGGCTGATCCTGGCCGGAGTGTCCGGCCTGGCCGGACTGTCCGGTGGGATTCAGTCGGACTGTCCGCCCAGGAGAAGTGGGCAACTTCTCTAGACACTCAGAACAGGTTTTCGGACACTCTCCGGACACTTTCCAGATTCTAGCCGGAAACTTGGCCAGGCCAGAGTGTCTGGCTGGTCTCGGCCGGAGTGTCCGGCTGGGTCGGACTGTCCGGTTGACATTGGGCGGACTGTCCGGGTCAAGTGGCTCCCATGGCTCCATTTCCAGGGGGCCTATATAAAGGCCCCTTCTTCTACCTTGGAAGCTGCTCGTCCACCTCAAGAACACCATGTCCATCTGAGCCACCAAATCAACAAGATCTCTTCATCCAACCATCCAAAGTCTTTGATCTTTGGAGAATCGAAGGAGGAGGCCTTGATCTACAGCTTCACCAAGAGAGATCTTCATTTCCCCCTCATTAACTTGAGGGCCCCCATGCTCTATTGTTTCATTAGAAACCCTAGGTTTTGATTTGGTTCTTACAAGCTTGTCTTTGATTATTTGACAGCTTGCTTGCATTTGGGAGCCTCCAATTAAGTTGTGGATGTGTGCCCCAAACTCGTTGTAAAGGTGCCGGCTTCCACCTCGAAGGTTGCCGTATAGTGGAAGAGGTGAATCGAACCCGTTGGGGTGAGGTTCATCAGAGAACAAGGGAGGCCTCTCGTGGCGTAGGTGGTTTGAAACCACCCCCTCTCCAAACATAGACGTACTTCCCCTCAAAAGGAAGGAACTACGGGAAACAAATCCTTGTGTCTTCGTGTGCTCCACTTTGGTTCCTTCTACCCTTTACTGCACTTTACTTATGTAGTTATTGCTTAGTTAGTGCTTGCTTGTCATATAGGTAAATTCACCTTAGTTGCATAATCTAGAGAATTTACCTTTCTTGTCAAACCCTAATTTGAAAAGGAGTAAAAATTGAAGTAGCACCTATTCACCCTCCCCTCTAGGTGCCCATACGATCCTTTCAGTTACCCCTCATCAATTGGCACTGTCTGTGGGAATCCTGAACGCTGGAGTCATGGATTCGGCGGACCCCTTTTCATCAAGCAACAATCCAACGAAAGCGGCACCATGCCTGCTCACTCCTGTTTTGGTACCGGCCAATTTCAACGGCGGATCCGATCTCATCATCGGAAGTTTCCACTTTCAAGTGGAGGATCCCGAAGAACTACACTTCTCGGATCCGATCTCATCGGGAACGTCGGTCGAAAAATCTGCGCCTACGGCAATACCTGCATCATCTGCCAGATCATCCGCAGAAGATGTACTCCCGGCAGAGAAAGATAAAGAAAACAATGAAAATACAACAGATCTAGGGGATCTTGATGGTCTTTACAACGATCTCTCCCTTGGGTCAGGCTCCTAGCCAACTACGCCATGTGAACCAAGTTCGATAAACACGGAACCCAACAAAAGTGGAGAAAGTATCGACTTCGGAATTAGGATGGCCGAAATCTACCCAAAACAGGAACCGATGGACTTCACTGATCCCTAAAACAGTGTCTCCCTTGAATCCGGCAATGATGCCACTAGTCTACACATGATGCACCACCAAGTGCGTGTGATCATCGGGGACCCTTCAACACAGCGTGACTCTAACAATAACCCTATTCTTAACCTCGATGATATTATGTCAGATGACAATGCAGGAAACCACAACAATGAAGGAAATAACGGGAATAAAGGAGACTAATACGTTGTAAACGTATCTATAATTTTTTATGTTCCATGCTTGTTTTATATCTACTTTCTTATGTTTTGTGCATACTTTGGAGTATTTTTACACATTCTCTGGAACTAACCTATTAGCAAGATGCCACGGTGCCAGTTGTCTGTTTTCTGCTGTTTTTGGTTTCAGAAAAGCTAGTAAGGAAATATTCTCGGAATTGGACCGGAATAAAGCCCAAGTCAATATTTCACTAGAAGGAATACAGAGTCCGGAAGGGAGACGAAGAGGGGAGCTAGGGCGGCCACACACTAGGGTGGCGCGGCCAGCCCTAGTCGCGCCACCACCTGCTGTGGCCCCACTGGTACTCCATCGACCTTGCCCCTTCGCCTAAATATTTCCTCCGGGACGAAAATCCTAAGGACACGATCAAAATTCCATGAAAGAGTTTGTAGCCGCCGCCATCTCCATCCCTAGATCAGGAGGGATCTGAAGCTCTTCCATGTACCCTGCCGGAGGGGAGAGATCACCCCGGAGGCCTTCTTCATCACCATGACTGCCTCCGGTGTGATGCGTGAGTAGTTCATCCCTGGACTACAGGTCCATGTAGTAGCTAGATGGTTGGTTCTCCTCCTTTGTGCTACCATGTTTAGATCTTGTGAGCTCCGTTCATGATCAAGATCATATATTTGTAATCTTACATGTTGTGTTTGCGGGGATCCGATGGATATTGAGATGCTATTTCAGATTGATTATTGATTCTATCATGTCTATGTTATTTGTGATCTTGCATGCTTTCCGTTGTTAGTAGTTATCTTGGCCGAGTAGATGCTAGCAACTCCAAGAGGGAGTATTTATGCTCGATAGTGGGTTCATGCCTCTAGGAATGCAGGAAGGTATGAAATCTCTAAGGTACTAGATGTTGTTTCTACTAGGAGAAAACAACAATCCTTTGTTCATAGAACAATCGGTGTTGTTTCCAACTTGACACACTTTGCATAACACAACTACGTAACTTTGCTCCAACTTACAGTGAGGTTGTCAATCTCACCGGTTTTGCTGAAAACAAAGGATTAAACGTATTGTGTGGAAGAAAGTAATAGCTTGCAGAAAGTAAACAGAAAATAGTAAAAAATTGTAGATTGATGGTAAAAGAAAGGACCGGGGTCCATAGTTCACTAGTGGTGATTCTCCTTAAGATAGATGACACGTTGGGTGAACAAATTACAACGGGGCAATTGACAAACATCGAGAAAGCATACATGCATATACTAATCATCTTGACTCCTATGAGATTTGATTGGGCATTACAACATTATACATAGACTGGAATCCAACTGCATCTATGACTAATAATCCACCTTTAGGTTATCATCCGAACCCCCTCCAGTATTAAGTTGCAAGCAACAGATAATTGCATTAAGCATTGCATGTAAAGTAAACAATATGATTGTTCTATGAACAAAGGATTGTTATTTTCTCCCTAGTTGCAATAGCACATCTAGTACCTTAGAGATTTCTGTCACTTCCCAGATTACTAGAGGCATGAACCCACTATCGATCATAAATACTCCCTCTTGGAGTTGCTAGCATCTACTCGGCCAATATATCTACTAACAACGGAGAGCATGCAAGATCACAAATAACAAAGACATGGTAGAATCAATAATCAATCTGAAATAGCATCTCAATATCCATCGGATCCCCGCAAACACAACATGTAGATTACAAATAGATGATCTTGATCATGAACGGAGCTCACAAGATCTAAACATGAAAGCATAAAGGAGAAGAACCAACCATCTAGCTACTACATGGACCCATAGTCTAAGGATGAACTACTCACACATCACACCGGAGGCTTGCATGGTGATGAAGAAGGCCTGTGGTGAATTCTCCTCCGCAGTGCCGGAAGAGCTTCAGATCCCTCCCGATCTAGGGATGGAGATGACAACGACTATAGACTCTTTAGTGGAATTTTGATCAGGTACTTAGGGTTTTTGTATCAGAGGTATCTTATAGGAGAAAGGGGAGGCCGAGGGGGTGCCCAAGGCGGCCACACCACCCCTGGTGCGGGCCAGGCCTGACCGCGTGGCCAGGTGGTGTGGGCGGCCCCTGGCCCCTCTCCGTCTCGTATTCTGGCTCCGTGCCCCCCTCGGTGAAATATTGACTTTGGATTTTGTCCCGTCCAATTCTGAGAATAATCATTTTCTGACTTTCCTGGAACCAAAAAAGCAGAAAACAAGCAGCTGGCACTGTGGCATCTTGTTAATAGGTTAGTCCAAGAAAGTGTATAAAAGGTACTCCAAAGTGTGTACAAAACATAAGAAAGTAGATATAAACCAAGCATGGAACATCAAAAATTATAGATACGTTTGCAACGTATCAACATCCCCAAGCTTAACTCCTGCTCATCCTCGAGTAGGTAAGTGATAAAAAGAAAGAATAATTTTTGAGGTGACATGCACCATCATAAACTTGATCAAAGTATTTAGAACATTGATAGATGGGATCAGAGTACTTCAACATAGCATGAAAGATAAAGGTCTAACAATTAGACATAGCAACTATGTTGTAACATGAAAAGGCACAAACAAAAGATTCATGAATAACAATGCTTTGCAAGACGTTTGTTTGTTTCACATAAAGAAAACATAGCATAGTGGCATTCAGCTTGTCCCTCATAATGTAGCAAATCATAATTGCATAGGACACCTTCAAAGTTTATAAAGGTGACTAGATACAAATAGTTTAAGAACAAGCAATATCAAAGTTATGTATCAATCAACAAATCTTGGGACAATGCACATAGAACTAAGAATGGCCACTAAGCTCTCTCAATAGGTGCATAAAGATAGAAGATGGAGACTCAACATAAAAGTAAAAGAAAGGCCTTCATAGAAGGAAGCAGGGATTCAAGTCTCATAAAGAGCTTCCAAAAATTATGGTACTTATTAGCTTTCAGCTCTCATTGCCCCTATCATAAGCATCTTGAAGTGATTAAAGTTAAAGTGAACAAACTATGGAGTATATGCTTGACAAAGTATAAGTTGGAAATCTCATGTCCCTTGAATACGAGGGTCGCTCCTCATGCTACCCAAGTTTAGTTACCGGTAAGTTCTTGTCATAGTAAGTACATGTGTATCATAGAGAACATAACTGGGGTACCCCTTGCCCGATGATACGGAAGAATCCCCATATCAAAATGACAAGGCAAGCAGACAATGAGCATCTTAGCAATCTTCTTATTTACCATGGGAAAATGGTGTTTTTTCTCTCTTTCCTCTTTTCTCATCTCTTTTTTTCTTTTTTCTCAATCTCTATCTTTTTTTAAAGAAGAATGCTTCATAGATTGCTCATTATGGTTACACTGCAGGTTTCCACCATGATTAGGCATGGATTAGACTGGCAGCCCAGGCGTTTCTCTAACACACATACATAACTCCATGGACTTACAAGCTCCCCTTTCATTTCACACCGGCGACATCGATAGACAAAATAGCATGATATCAACTAGGTATAATGTACAAGTGCAATGTTGAAAGCGTTCCCCATGACAGCGTGGTTCTGCTAATCCCCAACATATAAGTGCAAGCATATACAACATAGACAATTCAATGGTTCAAGTTTATTAGGGGCAAGAAATTGTAAAGTGTGCCATAAAGTTCATGAGAGCTTTAATCACTAGTTTTCTCATAACAAGTTTAATTCGGAAGGTAGATAAAACCATGATTATACTTGGAATAGCAAATGCTAATAGGTAGTTATGGTGGACTCTTTGGAATAACTTGGTTTTATTTGGAGTTGGATGCATGAGTGGAACTCATACTTGGTTATGGACGCTAGCAAAAGACTAGGAGCGACCAACTAAGAGAGCAATAATGGCCATAATCATGCAAAGCGACAAAACATCATTAATCAAAGCATAAAGTGATACTACAAGTTGAAAACTAAAGGATCATAAAGGGTATGGTGACTTGGGATAGTCATAACATGGTGTGAGCATGCGCCAAGTCAACCCAAATAAAGCATCAAAGGAGAATACCACAATACTATGCTTTAATATGTTAAAACAACGCATGATTCTTTCAAGGCACATTAAGCAATCTCAATTGTTTATAACATGTCATGCTAAAGCAAAAAATCACTAAGGATAAAGCCAAAACAATATCAAGCATGACATGACAAAGCATAGGCCATAGTCAAAAACAAGCTCTTTTTACCACTTAAGCATGAACTTTTCCTACTCTTTTCCAAACCAAACCAAACTATTTAAAAACTAATGTATGAAAGAGGGGGTCCAACCAATTTATTCAAGCAAACTAAGAAAACCAAGCAAATGAGAACGAAGACGCTCCAAGAACAACACAACTTGTGCATGAAACATTAAAAATGAAGTGTTTGGAGAAAACCTGAGATTTTTATTGATGAAGAAGGGGATGCCTTGGGCATACCCAAGATTTGACGCTTGTACTTCTTGGATATTTCTTGGGGTGACACGCGTGGCATACCCAAGCTTGAGCTTTAGTCCATTCTTCATCTCATTACATCATTCTCTCCATACACCTGAAATTTTTTCCTTCATACAAAACTTCACACAATCTTTATTAGCAACATTAGTGTACTCAAGATAATAAGTCTTTGGGTTCAGTTTCAACACCAATAAAACTTCCATAAAAACACAAGCTATTGTAGAACTTCTGTAACATCCCAATTTCAGCAACCCTGATTAGTTGTCCAGAATGCAAAAATTAGGGAGAACAAAAACTTTTTCTTGTTCATTGGTGCAGTGTTTGCTTGGGTTTGTTTGTGCTTATGCATATGAATGTATATTAGATGATATACTCCTTATCTTAACACCAGTTGACAAAAGCTACTTCCCAAAGCAGTCTTGGCTTAATTTCCATATTCTCAAATGTTCTGGAATTTCAAAACATGAGACAAGATGCTTATGTAACCAAAACTATTTTTGTAACTTCTATTGACAAAACTATGGAGAGTTATATAATATAATCTCCTTATGTTTTCAAGTTAGAACCTTCAACCACTCTTACCTCTAGGATCTCTAAAACCTTTTTGTAAGCTTTTGAATTCTACTCTTGTTAGAGATACCAAGGACCTTACCTTGTTCAAACTCCAACCTATTCAAAATACCCATACTTACCTCAAGCTAAGCTTGGTGGTAACCCCACTAGTGGTTGATTTGTTTGTAATATGAGTTGCCTTGATCTGCTGTTTGAATTGCCTACTTAGGAGATAGTATGAGCTACTCTAGGAGCTCATCACTAGGATCAAGATGTCTCCAAATAATCCCACCCTAAGCAAGAATACAACCTGGATCTGATCCCTAGCTACTAAGTGATCATCTAAAACTCTTAACCAGATCAATTCTGAAGAAATCCCTTCTAGAAGTTTCCAAGTCAATGAGGACCAATATCAAGCATGGATCCCTTCTACTCAATCTACTCTTCAACCAGATCCACTTGATGATGCTTTGGTACCTTGCAACCCATCAAAATCATCACCACCCACATTCTAGTCAAAAACCCTAAATCTTCCAAATTTGGCTGTCTGGAAATCTGTTTCCAACATCACCTTTTTGAATGACTCCCTTTCTCAACCCTTGTGCATTTTTGGTAATGCACTTGAACCATCCTGTTAAGCATCCTAAGTACTAACAAGGCCCACTCTTTCCCTTGGTTAGATCATCCTCCAACCCACTTGTTCTTGATGGTTTTGCAGGCAAGAAAATAACTATCCCTGCAAATCTAGTCAACATGCCTACTTTGATAGAAGCTCACACCACCATCCAACCTTCTATGGACCAAATCTTTGCATGGTTGTGTTCTACTAATATGGGTCTATCAATATATACTTCACTTGTTCCAAGTGGATCCTTGTGCTTCTTAAACCCACAAGGTTTTGAAGGCTAGTTGATAATCTACTTTGGTAGGCTTATTTTATTCAAAGTTTGAAATTAATCCTCGGTGAACTCAAGCCAGATCAATCTCAAACCTCTATACCATGTTGATGTACACCACTTGGTCTATCTATCCATCTACCCCATGCCCCAAGGGGAGATATGAACTCCAAGATACACCCATGTTTTGATAGTATGAAATTAAACATCACCATAGATCCTTAATCTAGGGTATTCCACCAAAATCAACTTGGATTCTCCAATCCCAAGGTTGAAAATGCTTGCTACACCTTGTTTACATCATCTAACTTGGTCACCAAGATTTATCAAATATTATCCCTAATTATTATGGCTCCAAATCTATTTATTTCCTTTAATAGACAAAATCTCAAAACTCCTACTACAAAGGAAAGTTTGGTTTTTGCCAAAACACTTCCCCAAATTTTGACTCAATTGAGGTCCACATATCATACCCCATCTTCCCACTTCAAAAATAAATATTTTTGAAGAGCTTTATTATTTCTTTTTGTCCATTTTCTTAAATGGCTGAATTGGAATAATAATTGTTTTAAATACTTTTATCTTCCAATAAATTCTGGGAAAATTATCCAAAGTGTGTAATCATATTTAGGACCATCTCAAACCAAAAACCCAGCTTCCCCAATTCAAAAATCTCAAGTGAACTCAATAGAATAGATTTAGCAGTTTTAGATTAAATATTATAATCATGATCTAAAATCGTCCAATAAATCCCAAATAATTCCATGAGGTATGTCTTAACCCCACCCATCTAGCAGCATCACTACCTCCTCTCGCTAAGTTCAAAGTTTGGAACCTTTCTTCATGATCATTAAAATGGATAAATTGACTACCTTGACCAATCTTGAATCAAACCTCATACAAACTCCATCAAACCTTACCTAGTAAGCTTGCACAGCAGTCACCACCCCTCTGGATGACATCACTGTAGCCCTGCACTGTAGTGTCACTATTCACCCTTTGTCTCATGTGTTTGTTGCAAAGGAGACACAAGGCTAGGCCTTTTTTTCTAGCCAATTAAAGTCTTGCAGCTGCTACACCCTAGCCTCTCTGTCACTTAGCACGACCCAGAGCACCACCGTCTCTCTCCCCAAACCCCACATGATAGCCTCTCAAGCTTGCCCTAGCCCTTCCCCTCCTATTTCTTTACCACACCCGAGTGGAGTAGAGGAGCAGCACCCTTGCAGTGTAAGACTCCTCCTATCACTCCTCTACCCTCTTTGACTCATCTGCACGAGCTCCACCGCCCACACCGTCCAATAAGAGGGCCATGGACAGACCCTTGCCTTATGTGAGCTTGGTGCACCATACTCCCTACCTCCCTTGCTAAATAGGCCAGAGGCCGGTGCTGCCTCTCCCATTCCCTCATTTCACCTCCCTCTGCTCCCACCTACCCTCCCCATAAGTCCCCTCTCCTCCTACAGCTCCACAGTGCAGAGGAGAAGGAGAACTCTCCCCCTCTCGGCCATTTCCAAGATTTGGCCCGTGTACTCCCTCCTCTGCTCCTACCCCTCTGCATGTCACCATACCAAGACCTCCTCGTCACCCTATAGCTAACACCGTCTTGGCCGAAAGCAAAGCAGCAGCCTCCCCTCTACGGTTTCGCCGCCTGGCGCCGATGTGCTGGACGTTTCCTGCCACCAAAACCCCTGCTTCCGCCCACCGTTAGGGTCAGCCTCGCGCGCCGCGTTGATCTCTCCCATCCTCGGCGCTCCTCGGAGCTCTGGTAAGCTCCACCATGCTGCTGGATCCCCTCTAGGATTTCGGCCGCCGCCTCGCCTGTCTCACCGGGGACGATGAACCCGTGTCGCGGATCCCTACTTGATCCAACGGTCGTGGTCTCTCAGTACCGGTTCGAGCTCCACGCTCACTAGCGGTCGGACCCCACCTGGTGGGTTCAAACCAGGTCTCCCGCGCACCGGTGCCGCCCGGGTGGGCTAGGATTTCCCTCCGTGGCCCATCTCAGTACAAGGTCCGGCCCGTGTCGTCCCTCTTCCTTTTCTTTTGCTAAAACTTTTCCAGATCTGTTAAATAGCGGCTCAGTTTGAAAATGTTATATACCCTCAAATGATCTGATAAAAATTTCCTACGACATCTTAGGGTTTTGTCTATCCTGCTGTACCAAAAGTTTGGCCAACTACCACTAATATATCCTCTGTAGATTTATTTACCAAGAGGTACCCTTTCCAGTAAATAAATCCCTCAGGGACCTACACATCCCCAAAATGGATTAAACCAAGTTCCTTTGAAAGTATACCCCTAAGCCTAACATCTAGCATTTATCTCATGTCAAGGTGAACTCTAGTTTGCCTGTCGCAAAAATAAGAAAAACTATTAGTTTATGCCCTTAGGAATTTCCCTAGACCAAACCATGAGTGGTTTTAACCTCATTCCAACTCTCTGTGGTGTGGTACACTAAATACTACCAAAATCCAGGATACCAAGATTTATTGAGCTTCTGAGGATTTCTAATGAATTAAACATTTTTGTCCATAGTATTATCCCTAGATAAATCATCACAGTAGTTCCACCACTCCAAAAAGGTTGATTCCAATTTATACAGAAAGGTATTAGAAGTACCTAACAGATGTCCTTGGTTTCATATCAATATCTGCTGTATATTTAATCTGGTGAAAAAGACAAATTGCCTCCAGAACTGCCTTTGGGAATTTCCTGAGGGCATTCTTGTAAATATTTTGGAGCGATTCCAACTCTCAGTGAACAAGTACATCAAACCTTATGTAACCATCCAAGGAAATAATTTTTGGAGCTCCAGAACTCTTCTGGTGATTTATTTCCTAAAACTAGAGTAGTTCCCACTAGAAAATTCATTATAAATCTATGGAAATTGATGATTTGCTGAAACCACTTTTGTTGGTTTCATTTTATCAAATCCTATCTGTTGGTATCATTTTTACCCCATGGTATCATACATAATATGTCCTAGGTCCAAAACCCCCTCTTAGGTAGTTCCTCGACAATAAACCCTAAGGGATGTTCATCCCCTTCTCCAAAGCCATCTCCACCTCCTAAATCCAATCCTCTCAAAACCATCTGAATCTTAATTTATTCAGTGCTTGTTGTATTGTATTGGTGATTGTATGCCTTGTATTGATTGTGCCCTTTTGTTTGTTTACATGTGTTCCCTATCGACAATAGTTGCGATTATATCGGAGAGCAGAAGAAGTGGTATTTATATTTGGTATTGGTATTCTGGGTTATCTAAATAAGAAGTCCAGGGACATTTATGCCATATTGCTAATCTTAGGAAAGCCACCTTCTTGCTCATAAGCCTTATCCCACTGTTTTACTTATGCATGTTTTATCTACTATTTATTAAAACTGCATCGTTTTACTATATGTTGATGTATATATGGTAGTGGTTTGGCTCCTCCGAACTATTACACTTGTGGACTACTAAGTACGACCCCCTTGGTGACACCTACTTGTCCCTAGAAGAATAGGTGGTGTATTACACCATACCCATTGGAGACCCCGTTTTAGCCGAAGCAAAGAAAAACTAGAGGATGGGAAGATCCCGGAAAAAGTTTACAAAATGTTTTATGATAAAACCTTGGTGAGGTGGGACCTCCCAAGAGATGTTGAAAAAGAAGAAGATTTTGTTTTACAAAATGCTGAAGGAAAGATGGAGGAAAAAGGTTTACAAAAACGCACCCGGTTCTTTGCAGTTTTGCTAGAATAATTAACCTGTGCAACCACATTACTCTGGTATGGGACAAGGCTGGATTTGATGTTTGTTTATTCTGGTATAAGCTGCCTCGTAACTACTACAGGGGATCAGGGATCCCTGGAGGGTGGGCCTTCTCCGATAAAAGTCCATGTGGGACATCGACCTGGAGAAGGAACGAAGGGTCTGCTGGCCTCCACGTGTTACTATGAGCCCCTCATTGAAAGCGCACACTCGAGAAGTGGAAAAAGCGCTCCGGTTGGTCCTCGATACCCGACGTCCCAGTTTTGAGGGGATTAACACTCATAGGGTAGGCACTTATATCGTAGTGGGCATACAGAGAGTCTTGATCGGTTACTCGACCCACGATCGGTGAAGATTAGGGTAGTGTACCCGGATGGTGTGGGTAAAGTGTACAACCTCTGCAGAGTGTAAATCTATTCGAATAGCCGCGTCGGCGATCATGGACGGTTGGGGAGGTTGCTGTAGAGCGGTCCTGGTTTTGTTTTTAGAGGATTTCGGAAAAGCAAAGGCTTTGAAAATATTTTGACCATGGGATGGTCGAAAAGGGGAAAGGTTTTGACCATGGGATGGTCAGAAAGGAATGAAAGGAGTTCGGTCGTGGGACGACCGGGGGAAAGGAATAAATGGGTGACCCAGTCCTAATGTTTTTTCAAAACTTTCCAAAAAGGTTTCCAAAATGCTCTGCAAAAGTTTTCAACAAAGATATGTAGATGCTATATCTACAAGAGAAATTATTTGAGAAAAGAACCTATCTTGGAGCCCTCCTACTACCACATCCATAATGCATATCCTCTTGTTATTATTGTTATTTTAAGGTGGTTTGTGAGTACATTCAAAGTACTCACTGGCATTGTCCCTGGCTATTAACTTGGTCAGATATCAAGAAGAAGATGACATTGGCGACTATGCGAGCTAGGATGTTCTCCCTGTCAGTTGCCTGTAGGTTAAGGCATGGCTCTGACTCTACGCTTAATGAAGTCCCGCTGATGTTGATCAATGTAGCCATGATGGCAAATAAGGTATGACATGTATTCGTTATGTATTGGATGTTTACTTTGATACTTGTCGGTTATGTGCCACGACTAACTGATCATGGGATCATGGTTGTATGCATAACATGGATTCTCGGAGGATTAATCCGGGGGCCCCACAAACTTGGTATCAGAGCCATCCTGACTGTAGGAGAACCTTAGTTAGCATGGTCGCTAGACAGGAAACTTATTTTTGAAAACCCCGACTTTCAAAAACTAGTTTCTCAATGAGTTTCAAAAGGTTCTACTTCTTCTCATACTCTAAGTAAATACTTTCGAAAATGGTTTACTCCAACTCTTGTCCCCAAACTTCAAACCTCCGGATTTTAAATAACTAGGATCTAGAACCCAGTGAAGGCAATGAGAACAAGATGAAGACAAGCAACTACCAGCAAACACAAGGAGACTACAATATCGCTCTACCAGCGGAACCCTCATAATCAGAAGACCTCAGGTGTTGCACTACCAAGAAGCATCAAAGATACGATGAAGGATTTATCGGCCAGATAGTGACACCAACTCGAAGAAAGACGGTATCTAGGGTCAATAGTCCTAAGAATAGGATTCCCCTACATCGTGATGAAGGAAATATGCCCTGAGAGGCAATAATAAAGTTGTTATTATGTATTCCTTATATATGTTAGATGTTTATTTTGCATGCTAGAATTGTATTGATCGGAAACATCAATACATGTGTGTTTAATAAACAAAAAGGGTTCCTAGTTATGCCTCTCTTATAGACTAGCTTGTTGATTAACAAGATGATCAAGGTTTCCTGATCATGGACATTGGATGTTGTTAATAACAAGGTCACACCATTGGTGGAATGATGTGATGAACATTCATCCGAAGTATAGCATTACGATCAAGTCATTATGTTTATATTGCTATAACATCATACGAAGTAATCTTTATCCTTAGACCAGGAGATCATGTTAATTGCTAACACCGGAAGAGTATCTTGATAACATCAAACGTCACACCGTAACAGGGTGACTATAAAGATGGGTTCAGTACTACGAAGGTGTTATGTTGAGGCTCATGGATCAAGAGTGGAATTTGTCAATCCCGATGACGGATAGATATACTCTGGGCCCTCTCGGTGATATCACATTGAGATAGCTTGCAAGCAAGTGATGTGATCACTAGAATGTTATATCACGGGAACGAGAAAAGAGTGCATGTCGAATCTAGATCAAACTAGGTATGGAGATACCGATGATCGAACCTCGGACATGTAATATATCGCGAGACAAAGGGATTTAGTTACAAGCGTTAAAGGTTCTCACGATCATAGAAGTCATCATTGAATGTGTAGGAGTAAGTACGGCTCTCCAGGTCCCGCTGCTGATTATTGATCGGAGAAAGGTCTCGATCATGTCTGCATTATTCGCGAACCATAGGGTGACACACTTAAGAGTTACCGGACACCATTTTGGAGCACATATGTTTCAGACGAAAGAATTGCAAAGCGTAGGAATTGTTTCAATAGAAACCGGAAATTGTTTCGGGTGAAATTGCAGAAAGTGGTTTTGCATGTGATATTGAAATATTGCAAGGGGCTATATGTGAATGTTTGTTAATTAAAGTAATTAACAAAATTCTGAATTAATTTAATAAAAGAGTTTTATTAAATGAGAGAGCATTAAACTTGGAGAATTTTAATGCATTTAAAGTGGAGACTTTAAAAGGGAATGTGAAGAGGCATTTTAATGTGGAGGGGTTACCTCCACATGAATGGGGGAGGTGAGGGGTCACCCCATGCGCCGCCATGGAGAGGAGGGCACCCCTCCTCCTATAAAGGCCACCCATTCCTCCTTCATCCTCACACCTCCTTGTGAAGGATCTCTCCCCTCTAGAATTATTCCCCATGGTCTCGGATTAGCGAGATACATGTTCTCGTGGCATTTCGTCGGAAGGAGTTGTTGCTTCACTGGATCGCTGGAGCGAGGAGGTGGAGGTTGTCCGTGTGTGTGCGTAAAAGTACGGATGCGCTGTTGAGTTGCGGCGCTCGGACTTCCTCACGATCTTGAGATCGGCAAGTGTACGACTACATCAACCACGAGTTCCTACTCGTTAACAAAACTTGTTGTCTTCGAGGGTAAGTTCTCGTTGGATGTATGTCCACCCGTTGCTTTGTACCTAGTAGATAGATCTTGGCATGTAGTTCACACCATAGGAATTTTTTTGTTTTCTATGTTGCGGACCCAACAATGGTATCAGAGCCTGATCTATGCGTAGGTGCTTTGCACGGGAAGTACACATATGTTTATATGTGGGCGATGATGATCATGTTATTGCATCTTCTATGTATTTTGGATATTGGTGGCATAGTGGGATGAAGCGGCCCGGACCAACCTTACATTTCATCGTACATGAGACTGGTTCCACGACTGACATACAACTTGTTTTGCATAAGTGGTTGGCGGGTGTCTGTCTCTCTTACTATAGTCAATATCTGATTTACAACGAGTTGCTAATAACTTAGTTATCCTCGTTGTGGTTCATGTTCGTAGGTGAGAACGGTTCTATCTCCGAAAGCCCTAAGCCACGTAAAACTTGCAATTGATAAATTAGAGGCGTCTAGTTTAGATCGTTGCTGGGCTAGTGTATTGATATGGTATTGTTGTAAGTAGATGTATGATAGATACTCTTACAACACATTCAACGTGTAAGTTCCATAGACCTTGGCCTTACACACAAAGGAATGATAGAGATCATACCACGATGCAAATTATAGAGATCAAATGCATGGACCATATCATCTCACTTTACACATTAGATGTTAGCATCTTATACTGCTAGTTTGGCGCTTTTGGTAGCATTGTAAGATGATCCCTCATTTAGATATCAAGATAAAATGTGTTCTTCCTTGAGTATGCACCGTTCTATGGATCGTGTTTCGATACATCACGTGATGATCGGGTGTACTCGACTCTACGCTTTCATACAACGGGTGTAAGACAGTTTTACACACGTGAGTACTAAGGTTCTTACTTGGCGAGCCTAGCATGTAGCATACGGCCTCGAACACGGACCGAAAGGTTAAGCATGAGTCATATGGTTGATATGATGCCCATATAGATGCTCGCCTTTGAAGCTACACCGACTCACGTGATGATCGGACTTGGTGTAGTGGATTTGGTTCATGTAATCACCAAAAAGGCACGTGGGATGTCGTTTTTGAGTGGGAGTTCATTAGTAATTTGGATTAGTTGAACTCAATCTATCATAAACTTAGTCTAAATAAACTTTACAAATTCTGTTGTAGATGGCACCACCTGCTTTTAATTTCAATGTGTTCATGGAGAAAGAGAAACTTGTCGTAATGGTAGCAACTTCACCAACTGGGCTATGAATTTGAGGATTCTCCTCACTGCTGCACAAAAGCAATATGTGCTAGATGCGCTGCTAGGCCCCCCACCAGCTCCTGATGCCCTTGACGAGGAAAAGAATGTATATGTGACTCGTCAGGAGGACCACAACTTAGTTCATTGTGGCATACTGTATGGGCTAGAGCCAGAACTTCGAAAGCGTTTCAAAAATGGCAATGCCTTTGATACCATGGGAGAATTGAAAATGATTTTCGATACCCATGCTACCGTAGAGAGTTATAATGCTACTGAAAAGTTCTTTAGCTGCATGATGGAGGAGAACAGCTCCGTTAGTGAGCATGTACTCAAAATGTAAATGCTGCCGATAAGCTTGTGTCCTTGGGAATAACGATTCCCATTGACTTAGGCATACATCGTGTTCTCCAATCTCTGCCACCTAGCTACAAGAGCTTCGTGATGAACTATAATATGCAGGGCATGAAGAAGACTCTTCGAGCTTCACAATGCTTAAGACTGCAAAAGTGGAGATTAGGAAAGAACATCAAGTGTTGATGATCAATAGGACCACCGGTTTCAAGAAGGACAAGAAAGGCAAGCACAAGGGAAAGAAGGGTGGCAAATTTGTTGCCACGCCTGAAAAGAAACCCCGAGCTGGCCCTAAGTCCGATACCGAGTGCTACTATTGCAAGGGGACTGGCCATTGGAAGCGCAACTACCCCAAGTATTTGGCGGACAAGAAGTCCGGCAAGGCAAACAAAGGTATATGTGATATACATGTTATTGATGTGTACTTGACTAGTACTCGCAGTAGCACCTGGGTATTTGATACGGGATCGGTTGCTAATATAAGTAACTCGATTCAGGGGCTGTGGAACAAGTGACAACTAGCAAGGGATGAGGTCACAATGCGGGTCTGCAATGGATCAAGAGTTGATGTGATCGCCGTCGGAACGCTGGCTCTCCATATGCCATCGGGATTAGTCATAAACCTAAATAATTGTTATTTGGTGCCTGCACTTAGCATGAACATTGTATCCGGATCATGTTTGATGCAAAGTGGTTATTCGTTTAAATCTGAAAACAATGGTTGTTCGATTTATATGGATAATATCTTTTATGGTCATGCACCTGTGTTGAATGGTTTATTTCTGATGGATCTCGATAGTAATATTACGCATATTCATAATGTTATTGCTAAAAATATTAAACTTGATGATGATATATCTGCATATATGTGGCACTTCCGTCTAGGTCATATTGGCGTTAAACGCATGAAGAAACTCCATTCTGATAGACTTTTGGAATCACTTGATTTTGAATCATTTGATACATGTGAGCCATGCCTTATGGGCAAGATGACTAGAACGCCGTTTTCCGGTTCAATGGAACGGGTGACAGATCTATTGGAAAGCATACATACTGATGTGTGTGGACCAATGAGTGTGTCGGCGCGAGGTGGATATCGTTATTTTGTTACTTTCACGGATGATTTGAGTAGATACGGGTATATCTATTTGATGAAACACAAGTCTGAAACTTTTGAAAGTTCAAGGAATTTCAGAATGAAGTGGAAAATCATCGTAATAGAAAGATCAAATTTCTACGGTCTGACCATGGAGGAGAGTATCTAAGTTACGAGTTTAGCACACACATGAAAGAGTGTGGAATAGTTTCACAACTCACGCCTAGGAACACCACGTAATGGTGTGTGAACATAAATGTCGTACCTTATTGGATATGGTTCGATCTATGATGTCTCTGACTGACTTGCCACTGTCATTTTGGGGTTATAAACTGGAAACTGCTGCATTCACTTTAAATCGGGCACCATCTAAATCCGTTGAAACGACACCGTATGAATTATGGTTTGGAAACAAACCTAAGCTGTCATTTTTTAAAGTTTGGGGATGCGATGTTTATGTGAAGAAACTTCAACCGGATAAACTCGAACCCAAAGAGGAAAAATGCGTCTTCATAGGATACCCTAAGGAAACAATTGGGTATACCTTCTATCACAGATCCGAGGGCAAGGTTTTTGTTGCCAAGAATGGATACTTTCTTGAGAAGGAGTTTCTCGCGAAAGGTGTGAGTAGTCGGAAGGTAGAACTCGAAGAGGTTATTGAACCTTCTCTTCATGAAATAGCGAGTGGCGCAGCACCAGAAGTTGTTTCGGAGTTGACTTCACCTAATGAAGAGAGAGCTAATGATATTGATCATGAAACTCCAAAAGAGGAAACTACCGAATCTCGCAGGTCAAGCAGGACACGTGCAACTCCTGAACTGTACGGCAATCCTGTTGTGAATTTCATGGTTGATGAAATGGATGACCCTGCGACGTATGAAGAAGCGATGATGAGCCCGGATTCCAACAAATGGCTAGAAGCCATGAAATCCGAGATGGAATCCATGTACGAGAACCAAGTTTGGACCTTGGTGGACTTACCTCACGATCGAAAGGCCGTTGAGAATAAATGGATTTTCAAAAGAAAAACTGATGCTGATGGTAATGTGACCATCTATAAGGCTCGACTTGTCGCAAAGGGGTTTCGACAAATTCAAGGAGTTGACTACGATGAGACATTCTCTCCCGTAGCGATGCTTAAGTCAGTTAGGATTATGTTAGCAATTGCTGCATATTTCGATTATGAAATATGGCAGATGGATGTCAAAACTGCGTTCCTCAATGGTAATATTGAAGAAGAGTTGTATATGATACAACCTAAGGGTTTTGTCGATCCTAAGGATGCTAATAAGGTATGCAAACTTCAGCGATCCATCTATGGACTGAAGCAAGCATCCGAGTTGGAATCTCGCTTTTATGAGGTGATCAAAGAGTTTGGATTTGTCCAAACTTATGGAGAGGCTTGTATTTACAAGAAAGTGAGTGGGAGCAATGTGGCATTTCTGATATTATATGTGGATGACATATTATTGATTGGAAATGATATAGATCTTTTAAACAGTATTAAAAGTTATCTAAACATCAAATTTTCGATGAAAGACCTTGGTGAAGCGTCATATATATTAGGCATTAAAATCTATAGAGATAGATCAAGGCGCGTAATTGGGCTATCGCAGAGTACATACCTTGATAAGATATTAAAGAAGTTTAATATGGACAAAAGTAAGAAGGGGTTCTTACCTATGTTGCAAGGCAAGACATTGAGTAAGACTCAAAGTCGACTCTGGCAGAAGAAAGAGAGATGATGGATAAGATCCCCTATGCCTCGGCCATATGCTCTATTATGTATGCCATGCTATGTACAAGACCGGATGTGGCACATGCTATTAGTTTGACTAGTAGGTACCAATCTGATCCAGGTTTGGAACACTAGATAGCGGTAAAGAACATCCTCAAGTACTTGAGAAGAACTAGGGATATGTTTCTTATATACGGAGGTGAAGAAGAGCTAGTCGCTAAGTGTTATGTTGATGCTAGCTTTGACACCGATCTGGATGACTCTAAGTCTCAATCCGGATACGTATTTCTCTTGAACGGAGCAGTAGTTAGTTGGAGGAGTTCCAAACAACCTGTGGTGGCTGGATCAACGATGGAGGCGTAATATGTTGCTGCTTTAGAAGCGGCGCAGGAAGCGGTTTGGATGAAAGAGTTCATTACAGAACTAGGTGTGGTTCCTAGTGCATTGGACCCAATGGTGATCTATTGTGACAACAATGGAGCCATAATAGCATAAAGGAACCGAGGTCTCACAAGAATTCCAAGCATATTAAGCGTCGGTTTCACTCCATCCGCGAGCATGTCAAGGATGGAGATATAAAGATTTGTAAAGTACACACGGACCTAAATGTAGCAGATCCGTTGACTAAAGTTCTCCCTAGGGCAAAACATGATCAACACCAGAACTCCATGGGTGTTAGATTTATAACTATGTGAACTAGATTATTGTCTCTAGTGCAAGTGGGAGACTGAAGGAAATATGCCCTGAGAGGCAATAATAAAGTTGTTATTATGTATTCCTTATATATGATAGTTGTTTATTTTGCATGCTAGAATTCTATTGATCGGAAACATCAATACATGTGTGTTTAATAAACAAAAAGGGTTCCTAGTTATGCCTCTCTTATAGACTAGCTTGTTGATTAACAAGATGATCAAGGTTTCCTGATCATGGACATTGGATGTTGTTAATAACAAGGTGACACCATTTGTGGAATGATGTGATGAACATTCATCCGAAGTATAGCATTACGATCAAGTCATTATGTTTATATTGCTATAACATCATACGAAGTAATCTTTATCCTTAAACCATGAGATCATGTTAATTGCTAACGCCGAAAGAGTATCTTGATAACATCAAATGTCACATCGTAACAGGGTGACTATAAAGATGGGTTCAGTACTACGAAGGTGTTATGTTGAGGCTCATGGATCAAGAGTGGAATTTGTCAATCCTGATGATGGATAGATATACTCTGGGCCCTCTCGGTGATATCACATTGAGATAGCTTGCAAGCAAGTGATGTGATCACTAGAATGTTATATCACGGGAACAAGAAAAGAGTGCATGTCGGTAACGAGATCAAACTAGGTATGGATACGATGATCGAATCTCGGACATGTAATATATCGCGAGACAAAGGGATTTAGTTACAAGCGTTAAAGGTTCTCACGATCACAGAAGTCATCGTTGAATGTGTAGGAGTAAGTACGGATCTCCAGTCCGCTTATTGATTATTGATCGGAGAAGGGTCTCGATCATGTCTGCATTATTCGCGAACCATAGGGTGACACACTTAAGAGTTACCGGACACCATTTTGGAGCACATATGTTTCAGACGAAAGAATTGCAAAGCGCAGGAATTGTTTCAATAGAAACCGAAAATTGTTTCGGGTGAAATTACAGAAAGTGGTTCTGCATGTGATATTGAAATATTGCAAGGGTATATATGTGAATGTTTGTTAATTAAAGTAATTAACAAAATTCTGAATTAATTTAATAAAAGAGTTTTATTAAATGAGAGAGCATTAAACTTGGAGAATTTTAATGCATTTAAAGTGGAGACTTTAAAAGGGAATGTGAAGAAGCATTTTAATGTGGAGGGGTTACCACCACATGAATGGGGGAGGTGAGGGGTGACCCCCATGCATGACCATGGAGGAGGGCACCTCCTCCTATAAAAGGCCACCCATTCCCTCCATCCTCACACCTCCTTGTGAAGGATCTCTCTCCCCCTCTAGAATTATTCCCCCATGGTCTCAGATTAGCGATATACATGTTCCCGGTGACATTTAAATGCGGAAGGAGTTCTTTGCTTCCATTTGGATCGCGGGCGAGGAGGTGGAGGTTGTCGGTGGCTTGAGCGTGTGTGCAGTGCGGATCTTGCTGAGTTGCGGTGCTCAGACTTCCTCATGATCTTGAGACCGGCAAGTGTACGACTACATCAACCACGAGTTCCTACTCGTTAACAAAACTCGTTGTCTTCGAGGGTAAGTTCTCGTTGGATGTATGTCCACCCGTTGCTTTGTACCTAGTAGATAGATCTTGGCGTGTAGTTCACACCGTAGGAATTTTTTTGTTCTCTATGCTGCGGACCCAACACGCGAGTAGTTAACTCCTTGGTCCCTAGCGTTGACCGTGTTTGCTTGCCTAAGTGCATCCTGTGTTGCTTGATGTGTGTTGTTTGCCGAGGACATTGTGAGCCCCTCGCTCTGTTCGCCTTGTTTGTATGTTCTGGTTTGCTTTGGCCTCTTTAAAAATGTGACTCGAGGAGCGATAACCCACCTAGTAACTCCGGAAGCCCCTGTGCTAGATGTCGGTAATGAGAACCAGACTAACCTCCAGAGTATATGAGAGGAAAAGAATCACCAAGAACCTAGAGTTTGATGTCATCAAGACAGAATAACTCAAAGACTTCCCCTCAGCAGGATGGCATACCTCGTCCAACCCGCCTCTCAAAGACTCGTTGATGGCGCAACACTCCCTTGTTCCTCAGTCTTCTACAGCAAGAGTCCCGCTGAAACTGGAAGACTATGACCGAAGGCTCCCCACTACTCACGATAAACCACAAAAATTGGTAACCTAGACAGGAAGTAAAGAACTAACTCCACCAACCTTCGGTATATTAGAGCTTCCGATAGCCCCACTGAGACTAACTAATTCTTAGTCGACCCCTTTGTCCCCAAGCCGACGGGAAATTCCTCACCAAAAAGGGCTAAAATACCCCAAATCCTGAAGATCCGGATGCGCGAAGATAACTCCTCCGAAGCTGGATGTCTCTACTTTGACTAAAGACTAGCCAGAAGCATCGTTAACCGCTAACTTGCCTCGAGCTAACTCCGCTAGGAAACCACACCGACAAGGTCTATCACAATAGAAGGACACTCGAAGACCCTAGCTCAAGACTCCGGGAAGATACAGCCTCCCGCTAACAACAAATCAGCCGTCCAAGACCGAAGCTCCAAACCATTCCCGAAGCACCTTAGTGAAGCTCTAAGGTGGAAAGACTGCGTTTTTCCCACTAAAATATTTAGAAGACTGGCTACCAGAAGATACTTTAGAAAATATCTCTGGATCTGAAGTCTTTCCGCCAAGCAACAACCCGTGAGTTATCCGATGAGAAACTAACTGAAGATTCTACAAAGTCCCTCCGCTACTTCAGCTGAAGACCCACCCGAAGGACTGCCAAACCGCTAAACCCTAGGTCCTTAATGCTTAGAGGATATGAGACTCCAATGACTCCACCAGGCTAAGTATGAATAATAGTAGTATATACGCCCCATAGGACATAGCTTCACTGACACCTTCTGAAGACCTCGACTCCAGGAGAAGGATGGATGACAGTCTTCCAAACTTCATCCAATGACTCCAAGAAGGAAGGACATGTTATCCCCGAGCTAACATAGTCTAATCCTAAGGGTGTCTTTCCCACCAAAAATAGGGTAACCTTTTGCCAGAAGCAAACTCAGGAGTCTCGATCGTAAAGCCGGCAACCAGGATCGCTATGACCATAAGGAAAAGTTGTGAATCCCTAGAGAGAGGTACACCTCAGCTGTAGAATTCTATCCTCCGACGAGTACTCCGTGAAGTCCAGAATCGAGGTAGTCTGCCCAGTCTAAGCCCTCGTGATATGGAGTCCGGAAGGAAAAGAAAGTCCTCCCTCGCAATCGGGACTAGACTCTACTCAACTCTCCGTGCATCCCGGAAGACTAAAGCTCAAGTTCATCGACAGAGTAGTCACTTTCAAGGACGGAGTCCGAAGGATAGTAAGCATAAGACACCTAGTATCAACCCGACTCAAAATCCCCTAACCCTACTCTCTTAAATCTCGGGACGAGATTCTTTTAAATGGGAAAGGTCTGTAACATCCCAATTTCAGCAACCCTGTTAGTTGTCCAGAATGCAAGAATCAGGGGGAACAAAAACTTTTTCTTGTTCATTGGTGCAGTGTTTGCTTGGGTTTGTTTGTGCTTATGCATATGAATGTGTATTAGATGATATACTCCTTACCTTAACACCAGTTGACAAAAGCTACTTCCTAAAACAGTCTTGGCTTAATTTCCATATTCTCAAATGTTCTGGCATTTCAAAACATGAGCCAAGATGCTTATGTAACCAAAACTGTTTTTGTAACTTCTATTAACAAAACTATGGAGAGTTATATAATATAATCTCCTTATGTTTTCAAGTCAAAACCTTCAACCACTCTTACCTCTAAGATCTCCAAAATCTTTTTGTAAGCTTTTGAATTCTACTCTTGTTAGAGATACCAAGGACCTTACCTTGTTCAAACTCTAACCTATTCAAAATACCCATACTTACCTCAAGCTAAGCTTGGTGGTAACCCCAGTAGTAGTTGATTTGTTTGTAAGATGAGTTGCCTTGATCTGCTGTTTGAATTGCCTGCTTAGGAGATAGTATGAGCTACTCTAGGAGCTCATCACTAGGATCAAGATATCTCCAAATCATCCCACCCTAAGCAAGAATACAATCTAGATCTGCTCCCTAGCTACTAAGTGATCATCTAAAACTCTTAACCAGATCAATTCTAGAGAAATCCCTTCTAGAAGTTTCCAAGTCAATGAGGACCAATATCAAGCATGGATCCCTTCTACTCAATCTACTCTTCAACCAAATCCACTTGATGATGCTTTGGTACCTTGCAACCCATAAAAATCTGTTTCCAACATCACCTTTTTGAATGACTCCCTTTCTCAACCCTTGTGCATTTTTGGTAATGCACTTGAACCATCTTGTTAACCATCCTAAGTACTACCAAGGCCCACTCTTGCCCTTGGTTAGATCATCCTCCAACCCACTTGTTCTTGATGGTTTTGCAGGCAAGAAAATAACTATCCCTGCAAATCTAGTCAACATGCCTACTTTGATAGAAGCTCACACCACCATCCAACCTTCTATGGACCAACTCTTTGCATGGTTGTGTTCTACTAATATGGGTCTATAAATATCTACTTCACTTGTTCCAAGTGGATCCTTGTGCTTCTTAAACCCATAAGGTTTTGAAGGCTAGTTGATAATCTGCTTTGGCAGGCTTATTTTATTCAAAGTTTGAAATCAATCCTTGGTGAACTCAAGCCAGATCAAGCTCAAAACTCTATACCATGTTGATCTACACCACTTGGTCTATCCATCCATCTACCCCATGCCCCAAGGGGAGATCTGAACTCCAAGATACACCCATGTTTTGATAGTATGAAATTAACATCACCCTAGATCCTTAATCTAGGGTATTCCACCAAAATCAACTTGGATTCTCCAATCCCAAGGTTGCAAATGCTTGCTACACATTGTTTACATCATCTACCTTGGTCACCAAGATTTATCAAATATTATCCCTAATTATTATGGCTCCAAATCTATTTATTTCCTTTAATAGACAAAATCTCAAAACTCCTACTACAAAGGAAAGTTTGGTTTTTTTCAAAACACTTCCCCAACTTTTGACTCAGTTGAGGTCCACATATCATACCCCATCTTTGAAGAGCTTTATTATTTCTTTTTTCCCATTTTCTTAAATGGCTGAATTGGAATAATAAATTGTTCTAAATACTTTTATCTTCCAATAAATCCTGGGAAAATTATCCAAAGTGTGTAATCATATTTAGGACCATCTCAAACCAAAAACCCAGCTTCCCCAATTCAAAAATCTCAAGTGAACTCAATAGAACAGATTTAGCAGTTTTTGAATAAATATTATAATCATGATCTAAAATCGTCCAATAAATCCCAAATAATTCCAGGAGGTATGTCTTAACCCCACCCATCTACTAGCATCACTACCTCCTCTCGCTAAGTTCAAAGTTTGGAACCTTTCTTCATGATCATTAAAATGGATAAATCGACTACCTTGACCAATATTGAATGAAACCTCATACAAACTCCATCAAACCTTACCTAGCAAGCTTGCACAGCAGTCACCACCCCTTTGGACGACATCACTGTAGCCCTGCACTGTAGTGTCACTGTTCACCCTTTGTCTCATGTGTTTGTTGCAAAGGAGACACAAGGCTAGGACTTTTTTCTAGCCAATTAAAGTCTTGCAGCTGCTACACCCCAGCCTCTCTATCACTCAGCATGACCCAGAGCACCACCGTCTCTCTCCCCACACCCCACATGACAGCCTCTCAAGCTTGCCATAGCCCTTCCCCTCCTATTTCTTTACCACACCCGAGTGGAGTAGAGGAGGAGCACCCTTGCAGTGTAAGACTCCTCCTGTCACTCCTCTGCCCTCTTTGACTCATCTGCACGAGCTCCACCGCCCACACCATCCAATAAGAGGGCCATGGACAAACCCTTGCCTTATGTGAGCTTGGTGCACCATACTCCCTACCTCCCTAGCTAAATAGGCCAGAGGCCGGTGCTGCCTCTCCCATTCCCTCATTTCACCTCCCTCTACTCCCACCTACCCTCCCCACAAGTCCCCTCTCCTCCTACAGCTCCACAGTGCAGAGGAGAAGGAGAACTCTCCCCTTCTCGGCCATTTCCAAGATTTGGCCCGTGTACTCTCTCCTCTGCTCCTACCCCTCTGCATGTCACCATACCAAGACCTCCTCGTCACCCTATAGCTAACACCGCTCTTGTCTTCCGAGCAGCAACCCCAGCAGTGTTCTCCAGCGAACCTCTACGGTTTCCGCCTCGGGCGCCCATGTGCTGGACGTTTCCTCCCACCAAAACCCCTGCTTCCGCCCACTGTTGGGGTCAGCCTCGCGCACCGCGTTGATCTCCCCCATCCCTGGTGCTCCTCGGAGCTCTGGTAAGCTCCACCGTGCCACTGGATCCCCTCTAGGGTTTCGGCCACCACCCCACCTATCTCACCGGGGACGATGAACCCGTGCCGCGGATCCCTACTTGATCCAACGGCCGTGGTATCTCAGTACCGGTTCGAGCTCTGCGCTCACTAGCAATCGGACCCCACCTGGTAGGTTCAAACCAGGTCTCCCGCGCGCCGGTGCCGCTCGGGTGGGACAGGATTTCCCTCCGTGGCCCATCTCGGTAGAAGGTTAGGCCCGTGTCGTCCCTCTCCCTTTTCTTTTTCTAAACCTTTTCCAGATCTGTTAAATAGCGGCTCAGTTTAAATCAGTTTGAAAATGTTAAATACCTCCAAATGATCTGATAAAAATTTCCTAGGACATCTTAGGGTTTTGTCTATCCTATTGTACCAAAAGTTTGGCCAACTACCACTAATATCTCCTTTATAGATTTATTTACCAAGAGGTACCCTTTCCAGTAAATAAATCCCTCAGGGACCTACACATTCGCAAAATGGATTAAACTAAGTTCCTTTGAAAGTATACCCCTAATCCTACCATCTAGCATTTATCTCATGTCAAGGTGAACTCTAGTTTGCCTGTCGCAAAAATAACAAAAACTATTAGTTTCTGCCCTTAGGAATTTCCCTAGACCAAACCATGAGTGGTTTTAACCTCATTACAACTATATGTGGTGTGGTACACTAAATACTACCAAAATCCAGGATACCAAGATTTATTGAGCTTCTGAGGATTTCTAATGAATTAAACATTTCTGTCCATAGTATTATCCCTAGATAAATCATCACAATAGTTCCACCACTCCAAAAAGGTTGATTCCAATTTCTACAGAAAGGTATTAGAAGTACCTAACAGATGTCCTTGGTTTCATATCAATATCTTCTGTATATTTAATCTGGTGAAAAAGACAATTTGCCTCTAGAACTGCCTTTGGGAATTTCCTGAGGGCATTCTGGTAATTATTTTGCAGTGATTCCAACTCTCAGTGAACAAGTACATCAAGACTTACGTAACCATCCAAGGAAATAATTTTTGGAGCTCCAGAACTCTTCTGGTGATTTATTTCCTAAAACTAGAGTAGTTCCCACTAGAAAATTCATTATAAATCTATGGAAATTGATGATTTGCTGAAACCACTTTTGTTGGTTTCATTTTATCAAATCCTATCTGTTGGTATCATTTTTACCCCATGGTATCATACATAATATGTCCTAGGTCCAAAACCCCCTCTTAGGTAGTTCCTCGACAATAAACCCTAAGGGGTGTTCATCCCCTTCTCCAAAGCCATCTCCACCTCCTAAATCCAATCCTCTCAAAACCATCTGAATCTTAATTTATTCAGTGCTTGTTGTATTGTATTGGTGATTGTATGCCTTGTATTGATTATGCCCTTTTGTTTGTTTGCATGTGTTCCCTATCGACAATAGTTGCGATTATATCAGAGAGCAGAAGAAGTGGTATTTATATTTGGTATTGGTATTCTGGGTTATCTAAAGAAGAATTCCAGGGACATTTATGCCATATTGCTGATCTCAGGCAAGCCACCTTCTTGCTCATAAGCCTTATCCCACTATTTTACTTATGCATGTTTTATCTACTGTTTATTAAAACTGCATCGTTTTACTATATGTTGATGTATATATGGTAGTGGTTTGGCTCCTCCGAACTATTACACTTGTGTACTACTAAGTACAACCCCCTTGGTGACACCTACTTGTCCCTAGAAGAATAGGTGGTGTATTACACCATACCCGTTGGAGACCCCGTTTTAGCCGAAGAAAAGAAAAACTAGAGGATGGGAAGATCCCGGAAAAAGTTTACAAAATGTTTTATGATAAAACCTTGGTGAGGTGGGACCTCCCAAGAGATGTTGAAAAAGAAGAAGATTTTGTTTTACAAAATGCTGAAGGAAAGATGGAGGAAAAAGGTTTACGAAAACGCACCCGGTTCTTTGTAGTTCTGCAAGGGATCTATCAATTGAAAGGTTCTCTGCAGCAATCTCATAGTTTGGAGCAAGTTCTGCAAGGGATCTATCCTCAATATCTTCATGCTTACTAACATGATTAAAGAATTATTCAATATTATCTTTCCCAATTATAGAACCACTACCAATTGAAAGGTCTTTCAAGGTGAATTTAGGGATCAACATGGTGAGCTAAGGAGGAGGCAACAACTAAAGGAGACTTATTTTTTTGTGTGTGTTTTTGATAAAGAAAGCAAACTAGTAAAACTCTTTTTTTTGTGTTTTTTTTATAAAGAAACAAGCAAACAAAGTAAAAGTAAACTAAGCAAAACAAAAATAACAAAGTAAAGAGATTGGTTATGAGGGACTCCCCTTGTGAAGATGTCCTTGACTCCCCGGCAACGGTGCCAGAAAAATGCTTGATGGCTCGGTGTTGATGTAGAGCTCGTTGGGAACCCCAAGAGGAAGGTATGATGAGCACAGCAGCAAGTTTCCCTCAGTTTTGAAACCAAGGTTTAATCGAACCAGTGGGAGCAAGGAAACACCCATAAGGTGTTGCTAGCTGAGCCTTGGCAGGGCGCACTACCGGTGCTAGTAGCAACGTGGAGACCTGCACAACACAACCACAAAACTTTGTCCCCAACTTGCGATGAGGTTGTCAATCTCACCGTGTTGAAAACAAAGGATTAAACGTATTGAATGGAAGGAAGTAATAGTTTGCAGAAAGTAAACACAAAGCAGTAAACAGTTTATAGATTGTATGTAAAGAAAAAGGACCGGGATCCATAGTTCACTAGAGGTGGCTCACCTTAAGATAGATAACATGCTGGGTGAACAAATTACAGCGGGGCAATTGACAAACATCGAGAAAGCAATACATGCATATACTAATCATCTTGACTCCTTTGGGATTCGATTGGGTATTACAACATTATACATAGAACGCCATCCAACTGCATCTATGACTAATAATCCACCTTCAGGTTATCATCTAAACCCCCTCCAGTATTAAGTTGCAAGCAACAGATTATTGCTTTACGAACTGCGTGTAAAGTAAACAATACAATTGTTCTATGAACAAAGGATTGTTGTTTTGTCACTTTGGATTTTGTCCCGTCCAATTCCAAGAATATTCATTTTCTGACTTTCCTCGAACCAAAAACAGCAAAAAACAGGCAGCTGGCACTGTGGCTCTTGTTAATAGATTAGTCCAAGAAATCATATGAAAAGTACTCCAAAGTGTGGGCAAAATACAAGAAAGTGGATAAAACCAAGCATGGCACATCAAAAATTATAGATACATTTGCAATGTATCAAAGTGCAACATAAAAACTTTTAGCATAAAGCGAGGAAACTTGATATTATTGAGATGCATAGGAATAGTCTTCCCTCTCTCATAATAACTTTCAGTATCATGCATAAACTTAATGATATAACTATCACAAGAACCATTGTAACAATTATCACTTATCCTAACAGAAAACACAAGGACACTAGCTCTCATAACACTAGTTTGTGAAACAATAGTAGGGATATCCTTATAAGGGATAGTGTGTCCATCTTCATATTTAGTGACAAAGTCTTTCACATTTGCTATTATAGGTTCATCATCCATTTGTTTATCAGGTTCAACAACTTTATTTGTACTTTCATTAACCATACTAGCTATCATAGAATGTTCCTTTACCTTAACTAGGAAAGGGATTTTCTCAACGTAAGGTTCAGGTAAAACATGATTAGCAGTATAAACTTCAGTATTTCTTGCAGGAACACACTTAGCAACATCTTTATATGGTTCATGACACTTATTCCACTTCTTTTTAGGAACTTCAATATAGGAGGCAAAAGCCTTAAAATAAGTTGCAATAGCTTGAGAGTCTAGACCATAAGCATTTTTAATATTTTGAAAGTCATCAGTTCCCATAAAAGATTCAATGCATTCATAATCATAATTTATACCTGACTTTCTTCCTTTGTCATTCTCCCATGCTTCAGCATTATCTTGAATACGGTCCATAAGATCCCATTTAGCTTCTTCTTTCATGCGTGTAAATGATCCAGCACAAGAAGCATCCAATAAATCCTTATCATGAAAAGAAAGCCTTGCATAAAAGTTATTGATAATAATATTGTTGGGGAGCTCATGAATGGGACATTTGAGCATTAGTAACTTCAATCTCCCCCAAGCTTGAGCTGTACTCTCTCTATCAAGAGGCCAAAAATTGTATATTTGATTCCGATCTTTATGAATCTCACTAGGAGGATAAAACTTTGAATAAAAGAGAGGCACTATTTCCTCCCATTCAAGAGCTTGACCATGCTTCAGCAGCTTATACCAGTCCTTAGCTCTTCCTTTCAGTGATAATAAGAATAACTTATTCTTAACTTGATCTGTAGTAATACCTACACACTTGAACAATCCACATAATTCGTGTATAAAGAGCAAATGATCACCGAGATGGACAGTTCCATCTCCAACATAATAGTTATCAATAACACGATCAATAATTATTTTAGGTATTTTAAAAGTATCATTCTCAGCAGGTGGTGGTTTATCTACTACCTTAGCAGTGGTAGTAGCATTATGAAATAATAAACTCAGCGAATTATCCATAATGAAAATAAAGCAACTAACGGAAGTAAATAATACTCGAAGTAGAAGTTTCCTTTACCGGTTCCACTCTCCAATAGCGCTTCACTCCCCGGCAACGATGCCAGAAAATATTCTTGATGACACACAAGTATAGGGTGTGTATCGCAGTATTTTTGATAAGTAAGAGTGTCAAACCCAACAAGGAGAATAAGGTGTTGATCAGTGGCTTGGAGCAGGAATTCTCTGTAAATACTTAGCAAACGGATTTTTAGGGGGTTTTGATAATGCAGATAAATAAAGTGTGAGTAAATAAAAGACAATAATAATAGATGCAGCAAGTGGCCCAATCCTTTCTTTAGCAAAGTAATTGAGGTAGAAAGCTAACCACATCTTTAAACTCTAAGACCTTGATGTCCCTTGTGTAATGGTTTCCTAACGGGGTTTCAGGTTTCTGTCACTCCGGCAGCCCCTACGATTAGTAGCCAAATACACAATGCATTCCCCTAGGCCCATATAGGTGAAGTGTCATGTAGTCGACGTTCACATGATACCACTAGAAGAAGTATACCACAACTTAAATATCAAACCATTGAATCTTTCTCAACACAATTCCACTACTAACAACATGACTTCTCCCATGTCCTCAAGAACAAAACGAACTACTCACAAGACATCATATGGATCATGATCAGAGATGAAATAATGATGTATAACAATCTGAACATAAACAATAATTCAACGGTTCACTCAATAGCATCAACTACAAGGAGTAATCAACACCAGGAAAGTTTCCCCTAAGAACTATGCAAGATTCAACCCAATTGTTACAGCGGTATGGAGGTGATGAATTGATGATGATGGTGCTGGTGGAGATGATGGTGGTGATGATGATGATACCGATGAAGTCCAACTTGATGGTGGTGTTGATGGCGACGATCTCCCCTCTCCGGGAAGGAATTCCCCCAGCAGAATTCTGTCTGCCGAAGAGATCTTTCTCTCTTGGTGTTTTCGGCCCCGCGGAGGCGACGGAATCTTTCTATGGTCGCTCCCCGAGTCTTAGGGTTTCGGGAGGATAATATACGCCAGAGGGGAGAGGCTGGAGTGGACCAGGGCGACCACACCACCTGGTGGCACGGCTTGGGGTGGCCCGCGCCAGGGGGTGGTGTGCCCCCCTGTGGCCCATCTCCACTTCCCCTTCTGGCATTCTTCGTCTTCTGGAAAAATAGGATTTTCCATGTATTTTCCCGGATTTTCTGATCTTCGTGAATTTTGCCTCCAAACAACACCTTTTCCATCAGAATCCTGACTACAGTGGTCCATGCTCCAAAAGTCATCAACCATGCAAAAACAGGTGAAATAACATAAGTATTATCTCTTAATATGAAATATATCAATGAATAACAGTAAATTATGATATAGAATAGTGATGCAAAATGGACGTATCATTTGCCACCATTGGAAGATTGTTATTTAAATGTCCAACTTGATGATAATGCTAAAAAGAACTCATGGGGAGTATTAATGATGTTCTTATTATGGTTAACAATGCCTATGTCCCCGTTGATTTCTATGTTTTGGATGTTGAATGCAATTCTTCTTGTCCTATTATTTTAGGAACACCTTTTCTTAGAACTTTTGGTGCCATTATTTATATCAAAGAAGGCACCATTAAATATCCATTCCCACTCAAGAAAGGTATAGAACACTTACCTAAGAAGAGAGAGACAATTCCTTTTGCCTCTCCTATTAAAACTAAATTTGCTCTTAATGCTTCTTCATTTGAGAATACTTGATTCTTTTCTTGCTTCTTATGCCTAGCTCAAAGGCGTTAAAGAAAAGCACTTATTGGGAGATAATCCAAATTTCGTTAGGAATCTTTTGTTGAGTCTTGGAAATTATTGCTTCAGTAATAACCTCTATTTATCATTTTTGTATGGTTTTTGTGCCAAGAGTAACCTCTAATGAGAGAGAAGTAAGATTTCGGAAAGTTGCTGTCCTGAAACAGATTTTTGTGCTTTGCTGTAAAAAATCGTGAAAAATCTCTGTATGTCAGATTGAGCTGTAATTTTTTGTGCTTCTACCCCAGGTTGTTATCTAAGTTTCGTTAGTTTCAACACTTTTCGATTTTAGCAACAGAAGGTCTTTGATTTTTTTACCTGCTGGTCTGTTTTGATAGATTTCTGCCATTATTTGCATTTGCCTCTTAATCTCTTTCTCTTTGAGTTCTCTCTGATCATTTGAACTTTTTAAAAGGAAGTGTTACAGTAGCTTGTGTTTTAATGGAAGTTCTACTTGTGTTGAAACTGAACCAAAAAGACTTATTATGTTGAGTACACTAATGTTGCTAATGAAGATTGTGTGAAGTTTTGTATGAAGGAAATTTTAAAGTGTAGGTGCGGTGACCCAGCATACCACTGCATGATGTAGTACACTATAGTCGTTGACATAACACCAATGAAACACTGTTCACTAGTATTACATCCATCAGAGTGGTACAACAGAAACACAGCAGGTCCAAGACATGACTATAGATTACAACTCGACTCTTTACAAACGATCCAGAGAACACTCTAGGTTGAAGAGAGAGAAATAAACTTCTTACAAAGAAGAACCGGAAATAATAACTCAGAACTATCTAGTAACTATGACTAGTATCTAAACTATTTGGCTTGCCATTGCTGCTATTGCAATGCTCTATAGAAGTAGGTTTTATGGCTAGAGTATCTACTCCTATCTAATCAAGATCTTCGCCTTTGCTTCGTTTGATGTATATGTTAACTTCTTTGACTTTAGTGAAGAACCTGAGCTGCCGATGATGGTTTCTTGAGCAGAAATTAATGTTGACGTCGTCTTCAACGACTTAGAACCTAGCAAGGGTTAAGAAGGTACGGTTGAGTACAGGTGTACTCAGCAAGTTCACTAAAAAGGAGTGTATGATGCACTATGTCTATAGCCACAGACCATAGGTCGTAGGCAATGCAGGTTTTCGTAAACATTTCTTCAAAGGTTGCTTTTATTCTGAAAACTATGTCCGACAACCTTCACAGGTTGACCAGAACCTTTCGTGGGGTTCCTTTCCTGCCGTGTTCGTAGCTCCTTCCCGGAACAGGGAGTAACATGTCACAATTCTTACACTCTACAGAGGTGTGTTACTTTACCCACAAGAGACCTTAGCTTTGTTGCACAACCGAGTTGCATTCTCGTCCACCCTTCCTTGGTGTGGGGCCCAGTCTAACATCCAAGCCAATCACTGCCCTCTCCGCGACCCCATATGTCTGCACGATCCTCTGGGCCGAGCTCCATCTCCGTTAATCCCCCATTAAGGGCAAGATATAACCCTGATGAGTTCCTGAAGACTCTATGAGCTGGTGATGCCCCTGGCAAGCTCCATAAAGGTCCGACTATACCTCAGACAGCCACTCATAGATAATCTAGACACCAAAATCGTGGGGCCTAAGGGTGCTCAGCCATATGCTGGATCCACACAAGGAATCCCAGCGTCACGATAAGGTCATCTTGCCTCCATATGAAAGGAAGAAGATACATCTAACTTCTCCGTCCCATTCCAAATCTCATGGTTGACATGTAATATACGATGCTAGAATCACTGGCGACATTGGTTGTTAAGTCCTAGATGATACATTATTGTACAATGGCATTTCCATTGTCAGTTATGATAAATTAGCTGATCACCCTGGATCACTAACCGATATTTATAGTTAATTGTGAAAATAGCGTTTTCAACCTTTTTGAAATGCAGGTGATGACACAGTTGAGTTACAAGCATAGAAAATAATCAAAGGACATGAGCGAGTTGTGAACTTGCCTGTTGTGATTGCAAGATTATGCACTCACGATCTTCAAGACAATAGAATATCCAAATTCTGTAGACAACGTCATTGGTCCGGTAAGGACTAATGTTTAAAGAAGCAAGATGCAATGATGCATAAGTAATGTAATGCAATTTGATAAACACGAATTCCCAGACTAATCGTATCTGATCTAAGGTTTGGAGGTTGTGTTGAGTTCTTTGGAATGTGTTGCACTTTTATACCAGCTTCACACTTGTTCTTCTTATTAAGGCTTGTGAGAGTGTGTGAAACAATATGTAGATACAACAAGTAATATGCAATATTAAAGCACTCAAATGGGGCATGGTATCTGAAATATTTCTTAAACAAGGTAAAAATAAGTTAGAGCTTTTAAAGAAGTGTTCAAGGATTACTTTTAATGTTTCTTAAGAGAATAACTTTTAAAGAAAAGATTACTTTACAAAGTAAAAAGTATTTAAACTTAAGGCTAACACTTTAAGTTTTTATTATTAATTATAAGTACTAAAGTAGAAAACAACTAGTATTGTTGAGTAGATATTCTACTAGTAAATGGAGACTTTTAACACTCCATGAAGGTGAAACAAAAGTATTATGCATTGATAGAAGTGGTGTTTTCTTGATTTTATAAGTGGATAGAATCACTTACTTATTATAGAATTAATACTCATTTCTATGAACATGGAAATGGCATCATGTTAAACACTTACAAACTTTCCTTAGCCTTTAGAGTGGATTCCCAAACTTGTAAAATAATTAGTATTCAAATCTTGATGATTTTATAACTGATAAACTATTTTTGGAGAGTAAGATTTACTTAACTCTGAATGGTAGTTTTGTAAGCACAACTTGAATTGGTTAGACCTATCTTAACTTTATTTAAACATAACTTGCACTTGTTACTACACTTTTAGACTTGAAACAAATAATGCTAAAGGTAATAGTAAGTATTTATACATTTTTAATGAATTAAAATAAAATAAAAGAGTTAAAATAAGATCTGTTAGACCTTTATCTTTTATTTTACTTCAAAAGTGAGAGTTGACATTTTTAATGTGTAGAATTTATTTTTGTGATCATTTTGGTATACTATAAGTATTTTCGTGATTTTTAAATAAAAAGATATGATTTTTATAAGTTTAATCACTTTATAAAACTAAATAAATAATAAATATTAGTTAAATGATACAAAAATAATTGAAACAAGTTTGTAAATGTAGATTTTGTTTTTATAAGAATTTAGGTATATTATTTATATTTTTCTCATTTACCAATATTAAAATATGAATTTTCAAAGTATTATTACTTATAAAATCTTTATTAAATAATAATTAGTTAAATAGTTAACACAATAATGTTTGATAATAAAGTTAAATTATATATTTTATTTTTATGAGCATTTTGATATATTATATATATTACTCTAAATTATAAAACAAAAGATATTAAATTTACAAGATTTAATCATTTTATTATATTTCTGGAAAATATTTATATTTGAGCTTATAATGCTTTATCTATTTTCTAAACAGAAAATCCTTTTTACACTAAGTCCTAATCTATCCAGGGTCATAGACAGGTGGGGTCTGGACCATGTTGGCTGCCACGCGAGCATAGATCAGCCCACCCGACGACGTGGCAGAGAGTGACGTGGAGTGCAGCGTCGACATGATGTCGGCCGGCCTCACCGCCGAGGAATGGTCGCGTGGAAGCAGACCACCCCGACCAAAGCGGAGGGTCGCGCTGGAATCGTGGGAAGGTGGGAAACCTACTAGTACTTGCACCGCCTAGTTTTTGCTTTTGGAGGTCGTCTAACGATGGCAGACAGCGGCGGCGG
This sequence comes from Avena insularis, assembly GCA_023614405.1. Classification (NCBI taxonomy): domain Eukaryota; kingdom Viridiplantae; phylum Streptophyta; class Magnoliopsida; order Poales; family Poaceae; genus Avena; species Avena insularis. The sequence goes on from CM042694.1 coordinate 209,378,192, forward strand.
TGTCAGGTGCCCGTGGCGAGACTGATAGAGAAGAAGAAGACGGTGGAGATGTCCCTAAGGACCAGTGACTCACCCCGGTTGTCGTGGTGGTGACGGTGAGGGCAGGTGCAGCCGAAATTAGTGGAATTAACGGCGGCCGACATCGGGAACGGAGGTAGCAATCCGAGCATCTGGGGCTTCTACAGCTTTCCCGGGATGGGGCAATCGGTCGAGAATACGCAGAGGAGCACCATGGTGGTCTTGGATAGTCTTGGGACGGTCGAGAGCGTCGGCAACAAGTGGCTCCGGCGAGCTAGGTTTCGGTACCGAGAGAGAGGAAGAGAGCAAGCGAGGGGGGATGAGGATGAGGATGAGCGAGAGCGTTGCGGTGGCGTACTTATCCCCTCCTGGTGACGGCAACACGAATCTAGACAAGGCCTACGTCATGGTGCGGCGGCAGACGGCGGAGCTCTGGCCAACGAGCTTCCTGTGTGCGTATCGGTGACGACGACGGCCGTTTTGCAAGAAACCCCTAACCAAAACTCTGGCTCAACCCACGGTCCTTCTTCGGTCCCACTGGTTAGTTAGAGAGTAAGAGGCTAGATGGGCTGGTACTAGGCCATGGCAAAGCGTGCGAAGATTTGCTGCTGCTGACACATGACATAGATGAGGCTGTGCCTGCTGGTCTGCTGGCTCGGCCAGGTCCTTTTTTCCTTTCTACTTTCTTTTTCTATTTTCTGTTTTCTGTTTTTTACAAACAATTTCAAATATGAATTCCACAAGAGTTTAAAATGTGCAGAAACTTTGTAAGTCATGAATACTTTGTTTGTATAATTTATAATCATCTTCTCTAAATTTATTATTGGGCAACAAAATATATTCGTCATATTAGAAGTCCTTTCCATTAAGAAATATTAATAAGGAGTAGGGTTTTAGGAATTGGGTTCTTATAAATAAGTTTTCATAGAAATGATTCTGGTTTCATTTGACAATCTTAATGGTACTAATTTGAGATGTTTATCCATGTATATGGAATCTTATTCCTACTTATCTTTATAAAGGATTTATCTAAATACATTATAAAGGATTAATCTTTGTGGTTCATAATATGATGATTTGGTTTACATGATCCTCCATATTTGGTGATTTGCCAAATCCTATTCTACTTGATTTTTAGAGTTTAGAATTACCACAGAACACTTTTGGTTAGGTCACTATGAATCAACAATAAACACTGGTAGAGAAATACTAATGTTTATTCAAATATAGATATGGTTTAATATTAAGGTTTAGACATATTGCCACCATGTTTTGTAAACCTAAACAACATATCAACTTAAAGTGAGTTATTGGAATTGCTTTCAGAATGTGATCTTAATAATCCTATCAGATTAGGTTTCTATTAGGGTTAAGACAATAAAGCAGACAAGGTTTTCATACATAAACACTCATCTGAAATTCTACTTATCTCTTGGAAGCTTTGATTGTCCAAGAGGTATTGTTCAATGGTTACCTAGGAATAGAAAACGGTTTCACTATCCATTTGATTCTAGGGTTTTGAATAATGAAGTAGACATGGGTCTTTTCATGACTGCATAGGATCTTGGTTAAGGCTTTTAAAGAATCCTTACCTTAACACCTCCCTAAGCTTATCTTTAGATAAGGAATTCCTTTCCTAAATATACTATATATAAACCTCTCTTATCTTATTCACAAAGATCACATCTTCCTGAACAAGTTAATCATATGACTCCACCTTATCCATCATCATATGATGACATGGTCATGTCACTCCAACAATACTCCATCCTTACTCCTAGTATATAACTCCTCTTAATTAACTACCATTGATGCACCTATCAATGTAGTTACTACTACTCCATCTATTAACTTCCTTAAATCCATCTTGCAACTACTTCCAAGGCTTGCAATATTATAGTTCTCTCTATATCCTATGTGATATCAATCCTCTGAAATAGGTATGGTACTACTCTCCATAATACAGGTTGTTCTTATAGTATCTTGGCTAAAGCACTATGCCTCCAATTACTCCGATAACTTATGTTATACACTTTATTATACTCTAGCTTGACTTCTCAAGATCAAGCTAGATGATTCATCTACTATGGCTTTACCTAATTTGGTATACTCACAAGTCTTCTTCATTATCCAGTCATCTATTCTCAAGTGGCTTGAGAATAATGACCACCAACCCTTGATCAAACAAAGCTTAGGCTTTTAATTGCCTGATCAAGATCTATACTCAACTAAGTAGTAGACTTGTACTAGTCTCTCTATAAAGCTGATCTTGTTAAAGAAGCTTACTTCATATCTATATCTACTTGCCTTAACCAAATTATTATTAGATACACAAGTACTACTAGCTTTTTCATGGTTCCTCAATTACTAGCTTAACTCTTGGGTTTAGGTACTGCTTCTAGTTAACTCATGAGTGAATTAACTCCTCCAACATCAAATGGTTTGATCTCCACTAAGGATCACATTCCATTGATGATGGCACACTCTACCATAACTAGTTCCTTCTTCTTATTAACTTACTTAAGATCTTTGGAAGGTTTATATAATAGGTCAAAGCTAAAGGTTAACAAGTGCTAGGTCAAGAATTGGTCACTCATTAGTGATGATCCATTGACACTAGGACTTGGTTAAATAGGAATGTCACCTCTTAATATCATATTAAGGGTATGTGTTGAATGGTCTTGGCTTGACTTCCTTTACTACTCTATTTGTAATAATAGTTAGTGTTTAGAAACTACCATGATTCTCATGGTAGGAATAACTATTGCAAGCAAGTATATCAAGGTTTAGTTATGGGGTTTCATTACTTAAGTTATATACTTAACTTGGTATTCAGGGTTTGTTGTAGATAATACCTTGATATCATCTTTAGATTATTAAGTATTCATCCTTGAGTTATTGTATGGAATACCATGTAATGATCTCTAGAAGATCAAGTACTCCTTATTAAGTAGTGTGTTGTGACTTAGTTTTATTACATTTGATCTACCCATAGATCAAATTATATTACCCAAAGATAAGGTTTTAGCAAAGGTCATATTAAAACTTATCGCAGTCAACTTGGTGATCTACTTCAGTTCCACCAAGTCAAGAGAAGCTTCAATCACTTTGACAAGTTTTATTTAAAAGCGCGAAAATTATCCAGATTTTCTATGCATGAATGCAATGCACACACCTGTGTTCAGCTTATTTCTAAGCTCTAATGCTGGGATGTTACCATAGGGAAGAGTAATGTGATAAGATGAAGAATGGACAAAAGCTCAAGCTTGGGGATGCCACCCGTTTCACCCCAAGAAGTATTCAAGAAGTAATGTGATAAGACCGCCCAATCTAGACAGAAGAGCTATGCTGACAAGAGAAGGAGAGACCTGACTTTCAATGTCGGAGATTTTGTATATCTCAAGGTTTCACCATTGAAGGGAACTCAACGCTTTAGTCTAAAGGGAAAGTTAGCCCCCAGATATATCGGACCTTTCAAAATTCTGAACCGTCGAGGAGAAGTATCATATCAACTGGAACTGCCTGAAGAGATGTCGGCCATCCACAATGTGTTCCATATGTCGTTACTTTGCAAATGTTTGGAAGTGCCCGAGAAGACAGAAGTTTTCAAGAACATCGATCACAGAGATGTGGAAATTAACAATGACCTGACCTATCGGGAAGTGCCCATCCGTATCTTAGAAGAAGCCTACAGAACCACCAGGACCAGGAGTATCAAGTTCCTCAAGATTCAGTGGAGCAACCATACCGAGGAGGAAGCCACTTGGGAGCGCGAAGATTATATTAGGACAGAGTTCCCAGATCTCTTTAGTTCCTAGTATTCTTTGTAAATCTCGGGACGAGATTTTGTTTAAGGGGGGAAGGTTTGTAACATCCCAAAACTTCAATCCAAGCTTATCAAGATCTAAATCATCAAATTTGGGGTTAACAAAAACTTTTTCATATTAAAAATAAAAGCATTCATATATGTGTGCATTTAAAATAGGAGTTGTTTTGAATTGCCATGATTGTGTGATCCTTTGCTTCTAAAATGTTTCTTAGGTGATTTAAACATCATCTATATCATTCCCAAACTTTTCCTAAAGAAAATCAAGCCAAAAAGAATTAAAAAGGAGGAATGGTCATTTTGGCCATTTTAATCCACTACACTACTTTGAGTGTTCCTAGCACTCATTTCTTAACAGAATCAATTCTTGATCTTTGTACCCCTTGCTAGTACACATAATGAGGTACCAAGGCCCACCTTTTGATCTGCTAAAAACATTCTGTTAACTATTTTAATTGGCATTTGAAAATTGAATCCAATGCATATGCATAGATCACCCCTATTTCAAAACCCATCTTTTTGAGCTCCACTTTCAAAACTCTTGCAACCAGAGACTACCTAGCACTAGTGGAGAACACCCAAAAATTTTGAAACCAAAATTCAAAACTTTTTCTCTTTCGGCCATTTTGTCAAACACCTTGCTGGCAAGATCATTATGGCCTAACTATTACTGTTTTGGGCTGATTTTGTCTAGCAATTTTGATGTGCTTTGATCATCTTTGTCCCCCTCAAGCCTAACCAGACCAACCCCAACATCTCCCCTACCTCCTAGCTGCCTGCATTGCCATGCCGAGCCCCTCCTCGCTGGCCGACCGTGCACTCGCAGCAGCAGCCCTCTCCAGCCTCTCTCACCATGTCTAGCAAGTTGCCTGTGGTCCACCTCCACCGGCCCAACCAGCCCTGGGCCAGAGAGCAGAGCGGCTAGGAACCGCCGCGCCCGGAGCTGGTCGACCATGCCGATGCCGCCCGCAGAGCATGCTTTGTCCCCGCGTGCACAAGCCGCCGCTCGACCGCAACCCACCCACCGCTCCACCACGACCTGGAGAACACCCCAGACACCCCTGTTCGCCTCCCAACGCACCACAGCCACCGTTCGCCGTGGACATCGCCGCCTCTGCCGCTCAGAGCACCACCTCGCCCAGACCTCATACCACCGCCCCTACGGCCGCATTCACTTCCTAGAGCACCGCCAGGAGACCGTTTGTCGATCACCACCCTCCGCCATGCCTCTAGCCGGCCGTAGCCTTGTCGCCACCATCGCCTGCCCATCCCGCTCGGTCTCACCGTCGGGCCTATAAAAGGAGGCCTCCCCAGCCTCTTCTCTCCACACCACTCCACTCCCCTCACCTCACTGAACCTCACCCTGATGGGTTCGTAGCATGGAAAACAAAAAATTTCTACCGCAAGAATGAACAAAACCCAGATCTAATCTAGATAAAAGCTAAGATCTAATCTATTAGACATGTGCAACGAGATAGATCTGTACTAACCTCAGAGAAGAAAGCGTTAGATTATATCTCGGTTGATGTAGTCGATCACTTGCCGATCTCAAGATTGTGTGGACGATCCTTCCATGGCGCTGTTAACAGCGCTTCAATGATCGGCACGCATGGAGTCCAAGACTTTCCTCTCCTGTTCAAGCGGAGGTAGTAGATCTTCTCCACGGAATCCCAAAGCAAGACGATGTGGTGGTGGTGGTGGAGAGAGAATTCTGCAGGCTTCGCCTAAGCCGGAAGCGAAGGAAGAGGAGAGGCGGCTAGGGTTTGTTATGGGAGAGAGCTAGGGGTGGCGCCCCTCCCTCTATTTAAAGGAGGAGGCGCCATGGGAGGAGTCCTAGTAGGACTCCCTCCCTTCTTGGCCGGAGTGGGAGGGGGGAGGAATCCTCCTCCCCCACGAATCCGTGTCTTGCCCCACAAAGACTCCTTTATCCTTTCTTGGTTTTCAAGCAAACTCCAAGAAATCTTCTAGAACCTTCCAGAACATTCCGAAACCTTCTAGAATCTCCATACAAACACTCCGGAACATTTCCTAACTTAGAAAATGATCCCCAATATATGAATCTTATTCTCCGGACAATTCCGGATCTCCTCGTGATGTCCCGGATCCAATCCGAGACTCCGAACAACATTCAGTCTCCAACACATATTCCATATCTACTTAAAAACAACTTCGAACCTTAAGTGTGTCACCCTACGGTTCGTGAATATGCAGACATGATAGAGACACCTCTCCGATCAATAACCATCAGCGGGATCTGGAGATCCATAACGGCTCCCACATACTCAACGATGACTTTGTGATCGATAGAACCATTAACATACGAAACCAATTCCCTTTGTCACGCGATATTCTACTTATCCGAGGTTTGATTGTCGGTATCTCTATACCTAGTTCTACCTCGTTACTGATAAGTACTCTTTACTCGTTCCATGTTATGTCATCCCTTGTGACCTAGTCACATGTTGGAGATATGCCCAAGAGGCAATAATAAAGTGGTTATTATTATATCTTTATGTTTATGATAAATGTTTACATCCCATGCTATAATTGTATTAACCGGAAACATTAATACTTGTGTGTTTTGTAAACATAAAAGAGTCCCTAGTAAGCCTCTTGTTAAACTAGCTTGTTGATTAATGGATGATCATGGTTTCCTGATCATGGACATTGGATGTCGTTAATAACAAGATCATATCATTAGGAGAATGATGTGATGGACACACACCCATAGTAAGCATAGCATAAGATCAAGTCATTAAGTTTGTTTTGCTACAAGATTTTCAAATGCATAGTAACCTAATCCTTTGACCATGAGGTTATGTTAATCACCATCACCGGATGGATACTTTGATGACATCAAACACCGCCAGAATCGGGTGGTTATAAAGGTGTCATTGGGTATTCTGAAAGTATGTGTTGAAGCATGGACCAAGATTGGGATTTGTCCATCCATATGACGGATAGATATACTGGGCCTCTCGGTGGAATGTCATCTAGTTAGCTTGCAAGCATGTGACTAGGTCACAAGGGATGACATATCGTGGAACGAGTAAAGAGTACTTATCAGTAACGAGGTAGAACTAGGTATGGAGATACCGACGATCAAACCTCGGATAAGTAGAGTATCGCGTGACAAAGGGAATTGGTTTCGTATGTTAAATGGTTCTATCGATCACGAAGTCATCGTTGAGTATGTGGAGCTGTTATGGATCTCGGATCCCGCTAATGGTTATTGATCGGAGATGTGTCTCCATCATGTTCGCATATTCACGAACGTAGGGGTGACACACTTAAGGTTCAAGTTGTTTTAAGTAGATATGGAATGTGCGTTGGAGACCGAATGTTGTTCGAGTCTCGGATTGGATCCGGGACATCACGAGGAGATCCGGAATTGTCCGAGAATAAGATTCATATATTGGGGATCATTTTCAAGTTAGGAAATGTCGGAGTGTTTGTATGGAGATTCTAGAAGGTTTCGGAATGTTCGAAGGTTCTAGAATATTTCTGGAGTTTGCTTGAAAACCAAGAAAGGATAAAGGAGTCTTTGTGGGGCAAGACACGGATTCATGGGGAGGAGGATTCTCCCTCCCAACTGGCCAAGGAGGAGGGAGTCCTACTAGGACTCCTCCCATGGCGCCTCCCTCCTTAAATAGAGGAGGGGGCCACCAGCTCTCTCCCATAACAAACCTAGCCGCCTCCTCCTCCTTCGCTTCCCGCTTAGGCGAAGCCTGCAGAATTTCTACTCCACCACCACCACACCGCCGTGCTGCTGGGATTCCGTGGAGAAGATCTACTACCTCCGCCGTCATTGAACGGGAGAGGAAGGTCCGCTGACCCGCAGACGTGACCGATTACGGAACCGCCATTTAACACGCGCCGGAAGGATCATCCACACGATCTTGAGATCGGCAAGTGATCGACTACATCAACCCCGAGATCTAACCTCGTAACGCTTTCGGTTCTACGAGGGTTAGTATAGATCTATCTAGCTGCACATGTCTAAGATTAGATTTTGGCTTTTATCTAGATTAGATCTGGGTTTTGTTCGTTCTTGCGGTAGAATTTTTTTGTTTTCCATGCTACGAACCCATCATCACATGCTTGCAAGCTAACTAGATGACATTCCACCGAGAGGGCCCAGAGCATATCTATCCGTCATATGGATGGACAAATCCCAATCTTGGTCCATGCACTTCAACACATACTTTCAGAATACCCAATGACACCTTTATAACCACCTAGTTACGAAGCGGTGTTTGATGTCATCAAAGTACCCATTCGGTGATGGTGATTAACATAACCTCATGGTCAAAGGATTAGGTTACTATGTATTTGAAAGCTTACAGCAATACGAACTTAATGACTTGATCTTATGCTACGCTTACTATGGGTGTGTGTCCATCACATCATTCTCCTAATGATATAACCTTGTTATTAATGACATCCAATGTCCATGATCAGGAAACCATGATCATCATTTAATCAACAAGCTAGTTTCACAAGAGGCTTACTAGGGACTCTTTTATGTTTACAAAACACACATGTATTAGTGTTTCCTTATAATACAATTATAGCATGGGATGTAAACATTCATCATAAACACAAAGATATAATAATAACCACTTTTATTATTGCCTCTTGGGCATATCTCCAACAGTCTCCCACTTGCACTAGAGTCAATAATCTAGATTACATGGTAATATACCTAAACATTCATCAGTGTGTACTTTGCAAATCTTTATGTCACCATCTCGAACATACTCGCGAATAGCATGGAAACGTAGCTTGATGTGCTTCAGCTTGCTATGTGACCTTGGCTCCTGTGCATTAGCTATGGCACCTGTGTTGTCACAGTAGATGGCCATCGGGTCCAACGCACTGGGAACCACGCCAAGTTCAGTAATGAATTCCTTCATCCATATGGCTTCTTGTGCAGCCTCCGAAGCAGCTATGTATTCCGATTCAGTTGAAGATTTCGCCACAACGCTGTGCTTGGCACTCCTCCAGCTCACTGCAGCACCATTCAAAATAAATACGTATCCAAACTGTGACTTCGAGTCATCTGGATCGGTGTTCCAACTAGCATCAGTGTAAACGTTTACAACAAGCTGTTCATCACCTCCATAAGAAAGAACCATATCCTTAGTCCTATTCAGGTACTTTAGGATATTCTTGACCGCTGTCCAGTGTTCCATTCCAGGATCACTTTGATATCTGCTAGTCAAACTAACAGCATGTGCTATATCTGGTCTTATACACAGCATGGCATACATGATATAACCTATGGCCGAGGCATAGGGAATATTATTCATCTTTTCTCTATCTTCTGCCGTAGCCGGACTTTGAGTTTTACTCAAGGTCTTACCTGACAACATGGGCATGAACCCTTTCTTGCTCTCTTCCATTCTAAACTTCTTTAGAACTTTGTCTAAGTATGTACTTTGTGAAAACGCTATTAGGCGTCTTGATCTATCTCTATAAATCTTGATGCCTAGAATATATGCCGCTTCGCCAAGATCCTTCATTGAAAAACTATTATTCAAATAGGTTTGACGCTATTAAGAAGTTCTATATCATTCCCAATCAACAATATGTCATCTACATATAGTACTAGGAATGCTACAGAGCTCCCACTCACTTTCTTGTAAATACAAGCTTCTCCATAAGTTTGTATAAATCCAAAGTTTTTGATTACTTTATCAAAACGTTGATTCCAACTCCGGGATGCTTGCTTCAGTCGATAAATGGAGCGCTGAAGTTTGCATACCTTGTCTGCATCACTAGGATCGACAAAACCCTTGGGTTGTACCATATACAACTCTTCCTCAATGTCACCATTAAGGAACGCCGTTTTGACATCCATCTGCCAAATTTCATAATCGAAATATGCAGCGATTGCGAACAAAATCCTCACAGACTTTAGCTTCGCTACTGGTGAGAAAGTCTCATCGTAGTCAACTCCTTGAATTTGTCGGAACCCTTTCGCGACAAGTCGAGCTTTATAGACAGTAAAATTACCATCAGCATCTGTTTTTCTTTTGAAAATCCATTTGTTCTCGTGACCTTTACGGCCATCCGTAAGTCCACCAAAGTCCATACTTGGTTTTCGTACATGGATCCCATTTCGGATTTCATGGCTTCTAGCCATTTGTCGGAATCTGGGCTCACCATAGCTTCTTCATACGAGGGTCATCGGTGTTGTCCACCAACATGACGTTCAAGGCAGTCATACCACTCAGAGTGGTACGAACCCTCGTTGACCACGAGGTTCAGCAAGAATTTCGCTCAAGTTTCATGATCACCATCATTAGCTTCCTCTCTGGTTCATGGCACAAAAACATCTTCCGGTGCTGCGCTACTCTCAACTCCGAGAGAAGGTTCAATAACCTCGTCGAGTTCTACTTTCCTTCCAGTCACTTCTTTCGAGAGAAACTCCTTCTCAAGAAAGGATCCATTCTTGGCAACAAAAACTTTGCCTTCGGATCTATGATAGAAGGTATACCCAATTGTTTCTTTCGGTTATCCTATGAAGACGCATTTCTCCGCTTTGGGTTCAAGCTTATCAGGTTGTAACTTCTTTACATAAACCGCAACCCCAAACTTTAAGGAACGACAACTTAGGTTTCTTACCAAACCACAATTGTATGGTGTCGCTTCAACGGATTTAGATGGTGCCCTATTTAAAGTGAATTCGCTGTCTCTAATGCATAGCCCCAAAACGATAGTGGTAAATCAGAAGAGACATCATAGACCGAACATATCTAAGAGAGTTCGACACGACGTTCGGACACACCATTACGCTGTGGTGTTCGGCGGTGTCAATCAAAAGTATTCCACATTTCTTTAAATGCATGCCAAACTCATAACTCAGATATTCACCTCCTCGGTCAGAACGCAGAAACTTAATCTTCTTGTTATGATGATTTTCCACTTCACTTTGAAATTCCTTAAACTTCTCGAAAGTTTCGGACTTATGTTTCATAAAGTAGACATACCCATATCTACTTAAGTCATCCGTGAAAGTGAGAACATAACGATATCCACCACGCGATGCTACACTCATTGGTCCGCACACATCGGTATGTATTATTTCCAATAAGTCTGTAGCTCGCTCCATTATTCTAGAGAATGGAGTCTTAGTCATTTTTCCCATTAGACATGCTTCGCATCTTTCAAGTGATTCAAAATCAAGTGATTCAAGAAGTCCATCAGAATGGAGTTTCTTCATACGCTTCACTACAATGTGACCAAGACGACAAAGGTACACATGTATGTAGAATTATCATTCAATTTTATTCGTTTAGCATCTATGTTGTGAACATGTGTATCACTACTATCAAGATTCAATAAGAATAAACCATTCATCTCAGGTGCATTACCATAAAAGATATTACTCATATAAATTGAACAACCTTTATTCTCAGACTTAAAAGAGTAACTGTCTCGCAATAAACAAGATCCAGATATAATGTTCATGCTTAATGCAGGCACCAAATAACAATTATTTAAATTTAAAACTAATCCCGAAGGTAGATGTAGAGGGAGCGTGCTGACGGCGATCACATCAACCTTGGAGCCATTTCCAACGCGCATCGTCACCTCGTCTCTTGCCAGTCTTCGTTTATTCCGCAGCTCCTGTTTCGAGTTACAAATATGAGCAACCAAACCAGTATTAAATACCTAGGCACTACTACGACTACTAGTAAGATACACATCAATAACATGTATATCAAATATACCTTTCTTGTTAATGTTGCCGTTCTTCAGATCTGCCAGGTACTTGGGGCAGTTACGCTTCCAGTGACCAGCACCCTTGTAGTAGAAGCACTCAGTTTCAGGCTTAGGACCAGCCTTGGGCTTCTTAGCAGGTGTGGCAGCTTTCTTGCCGTCCTTCTTGAAGTTGCCCTTTTCTTAGGCTTGCCCTGTTTCTTGAAATTGGTGGTCTTATTGACCATAAACACTTGGTGCTCCTTCTTGATCTCCACTTCAGCAGTTTTCAGCATGGACGATAGTTCAGGCAACGTCTTGTTCATGCAGTGCATATTGTAGTTCATCACAAAGTTCTTATAACTCGGTGGCAGTGATTGGAGGACACGGTGAATCCCTAACTCATTAGGAATCGTTATCCCCAACTCTTGGAGCTTGTTTGCGTGCCCAGACATGGTGAGCACGTTCGCTAACGAGCTTCCTCTTCCATCTTGCGGTAAAGAACTTCTCGGAGGCCTCATAGCTCTCCACGGCCACGTGAGTCTCAAAATGAGCTTGAGCTCCTTAATGATCTCGAACGGTCGTGGTGCTCAAAACGCTCGAGCTCCGCTTTCTAAACCGCATGGATGGCACAGCGAAGTGGAGTAATGATTTTTTCGAGTGGCGTAAACATTCTTTACGTCATCGGTGGCATCATCTGCAGGTGGGTCACCTAGCGGTGCTTCGAGCACATAGGTCATCTGACTAGCCCTGAGGACAATCTTCAGACCACGGAGCCAATCCGTGAAGTTGCTTCCATTGTTCTTAAGTTTTTCTTTCTCTAGGAACACATTGAAATTGATGGAGAGATTCGCCATAATCTACAACAAATTTGCAAGTAGTTTAGACTAAGTTTATGATAAATTGAGTTCTACTTTAATACTTAAATTAACTAGGTGAACTCCCACTCAAAACAACATCCCTCACATTGTCTTAGTGATTACACGAACCAAGTCCACTACACCAAGTCCGATCTTCACGAGAGAAGGTGTAGTTTCATCGGTGAACAATCTTCATGTTCATCATATCACTTATATGATTCATGCTCTACCTTTCGGTATTCCGTGTTCCAAGACCATGTCTATACATGCTAGGCTCGTCAAGATTAACCTTAGTTTCCGCATGTGCAAATCTGGCTTGCACCCGTTGTATGCACACGTAGAATCTATCACATCCGATCATCATGAGATGCTTCGAGACGACGAGTCTTAGCAACGGTGCCAACTAAGGACGAACACTTTATTACTTGAAATTTAGTTTGAGGGATCATCTTATAATGCTACCGTCGTGATCTAAGCAATACAAGATGCATAAAGGATTAACTGTTGGAGATATGCCCAAGAGGCAATAATAAAAGTGGTTATTATTATATCTTTATGTTTATGATGAATGTTTACATCCCATGCTATAATTGTATTATTAGGAAACACTAATACTTGTGTGTTTTGTAAACATAAAAGAGTCCCTAGTAAGCCTCTTGTTGAACTAGCTTGTTGATTGATTGATGATCATGGTTTCCTGATCATAGTCATTGGATGTGATTAATAACAAGGTTATATCATTAGGAGAATGATGTGATGGACACACACCCATAGTAAGCAGCATAAGATCAAGTCATTAAGTTCGTATTGCTGTAAGCTTTGAAATACATAGTAACCTAATCCTTCGACCATGAGGTTATGTTAATCACCATCACCGAATGGGTACTTTGATGACATCAAACGCCACTTCGTAACTGGGTGGTTATAAAGGTGTCATTGGGTATTCTGAAAGTATGTGTTGAAGCGCATAGACCAAGATTGGGATTTGTCCATCCATATGACGGATAGATATACTCTGGGCCCTCTCGGTGGAATGTCATCTAGATAGCTTGCAAGCATGTGACTGGGTCACAAGGGATGACATAACATGGAACGAGTAAAGAGTACTTATCAGTAACGAGGAAGAACTAGGTATGGAGAGACTGACGATCAAACCTCGGATAAGTAGAATGTCGCGAGACAAAGGGAATTGGTTTCGTATGTTAATTGGTTCAATCGGTCACGAAGTAATCGTTGAGTATGTGGGAGCCGTTATGGATCTCCAGATCCCGCTGATGGTTATTGATGGGAGAGGTGTCTTCATCATGTCTGCATATTCACGAACCGTAGGGTGACACACTTAAGGTTCGAAGTTGTTTGAAGTAGATTTGGAATTTGCGTTGGAGACCGAATGTTGTTCGGAGTCTCGGAATGGATCCAGGACATCACGAGGAGATCCGAAATGGTCCGGAGAATAAGATTCATATATTGGGAATCATTTTCTAAGTTAGGAAATGTTCCAGAGTGTTTGTATGGAGATTCTAGAAGGTTTCGGAATGTTCTGGAAGGTTCTAGAGGATTTCTTGGAGTTTGCTTGAAAACCAAGAAAGGGATCAAAGAAACCAAGTGGGGTACTACACGGATTAGTGGGGGAGGAGGACTCCTCCCCCCAACCCGCCGGCCCAAGGAGGAGGGAGTCCTACTAGGACTCCCCCTCCCCAGGCGCGCCTCCCTCCTTTAAATAGAAGGGAGGGGCGCCCCCTCTTGCACCTTGTCTCATAACTCCCAATCTCAGCCGCCTCTCTCCTCCATGTTTCTTCTGCACAGGCATAGGCGAAGCCCTGCAGAATTCTCATCTCCACCACCACCACCACGCCGTCGTGCTGCTGGGATTCCGTGGAGAAGATCTACTACCTCCGCCGTCATTGAACGGGAGAGGAAGGTCTGCCGACTCCGACGCAGGTGATCGTCTGAAAGCGCCGTTTAACGCAGCACCGGAAGGATCGTCCACACGATCTTGAGATCGGCAAGTGATCGACTACATCATCCATGAGATCTAATCTCGTTAACGCTTTCGGTTCTACGAGGTTTAGTACCGATATATCTCGTTGCTCATGTCTAGTAGATTAGATCTTGGCTTTTATCTAGATTAGATCTGGGTTTTGTTCGTTCTTGCGGTAGAATTTTTTTGGTTCCCATGCTACGAACCCATCAGTGGTATCAGAGCCTTGTCTATGCATAGATCTGTTGCACGAGTAGAACACAATGAGGTTGTGGGCGTTGGTGCTCCTGCCGTCTTTTGCTATGTGTGTACTTTGCATCTTGCGGTATGGTGGGATGAAGCGGCTCGGGCTAACATTACATGTCATCGTACATGAGACTTGCTCCACGCTTAACGTGCAACTCGTATTGCACAAGTGGCTTTGCGGGTGTTTGTCTCTCCCATCATAGTATAGATCAAATCTACACTTTGCACTTGATAGCACTTGTATCAACGTTGTGGTTCAGTTTCGTAGGTAAGATGCGTTCTTAGTCGAAAGCCCCAAGCCACGTAAAACTTGCAAAGAAAATTAGAGGCGTCTAACTTGTTTTTGCAGGGGTTTTGTGATGTGATATGGCCTACATGTGATTGTGATTGTATTTGATGTATGCAATGATCCTTGTTGTAATATGGCAACCGGCAGGAGCCTAATGGTTGTCTTTAATTCTGTTAAGACCTGCGTGTCTATTCATCTTGTAATAGCTTTGTTCCAAGTAGTTGTGATAGGTGCTAGTGATGATGGACAACCATGAAGCGGCGCCACAGACCTTGACGCAATGTTGGTGATGATGGAGATCATGTCTGTGCTTTGGAGATGGAGATCGAAGGCATAAGAAGAAAGGGCCATATCATATCACACTAATTATGAATTGCCTGTGATGTTAATCCTTTATGCATCTTGTATTGCTTAGATCGCGACGGTAGCATTATAAGATGATCTCTCTCACTAAATATCAAGTAATAAAGTGTTCGTCCTTAGTTGGCACCATTGCTAAGACTCGTCGTTTTGAAGCATCTCGTGATGATCGGGTGTGATAGACTCTACGTGTGCATACAACGGGTGCAAGCCAGATTTGCACATGCGGAAACTAAGGTTAATCTTGACAAGCCTAGCATGTACAGACATGGTCTCGGAACACAGAATACCGAAAGGTAGAGCATGAGTCATATGATTGATATGATGAACATGAAGATTGTTCGCCGATGAAGCTACATCATCTCACGTGATGATCGGACTTGGTGTAGTGGATTTGGTTCGTGTAATCACTAAAACAACTGCGAGGGATGTTGTTTTGAGTGGGAGTTCACCTAGTTGATTTAAGAATTAAATTTGAACACTATTTATCATAAACTTAGTCTAAATTACTTGCAAATTTGTTGTAGATTATGGCGAACGTTTCCATCAATTTCAATGCGTTCCTAGAGAAAGAAAAGCTTAAAAACAATGGAAGCAATTTCACGGACTGGTTCCGTGGACTGAAGATCGTCCTTAGGGCTGGTCAGTTGACCTATGTGCTCGAAGCACCGCTAGGTGACCCACCTGCAGAAGATGCCACCGATGACGTAAAGAATGTTTATGCCACTCGGAAACATCACTACTCCACAGTTCAGTGTGCCATCCTGTACGGTTTAGAAACGGAGCTCCAGAAGCGTTTTGAGCACCACGACCCGTTCGAGATCATTAAGGAGCTCAAGCTCATTTTTGAGACTCACGTGGCCGTGGAGAGCTATGAGGCCTCCGAGAAGTTCTTTACCTGCAAGATGGAAGAGGGAAGCTCCGTTAGCGAGCATGTGCTCACCATGTCTGGGCACGCAAACAAGCTCCAAGAGTTGGGGATACCAATTCCTAATGAATTGGGGATTCACCGTGTCCTCCAATCACTGCCACCAAGTTACAAGAACTTTGTGATGAACTACAATATGCACTGCATGAACAAGACGTTGCCTGAACTATCGTCCATGCTGAAAACTGCTGAAGTGGAGATCATGAAAGAACACCAAGTGTTGATGGTCAATAAGACCACCAATTTCAAGAAACGGGGCAAGCCTAAGAACAAGGGCAACTTCAAGAAGGATGGCAAGAAAGCTGCCGCACCTGCTAAGAAGCCCAAGGCTGGTCCTAAACCTGAAACTGAGTGCTTCTACTACAAGGGTGCTGGTCACTGGAAGCGTAACTGCCCCAAGTACCTAGCAGATCTGAAGAACGGCAACATCAAGAAGAAAGGTATATTCGATATACATGTTATAGATGTGTATCTTACTAGTAATCGTAGTAGTGCCTGGGTATTTGATACTGGTTCGGTTGCTCATATTTGTAACTCGAAACAGGAGATGCGGAATAAACGAAGACTAGAGAGAGACGAGGTGACGATGTTGCGTTGAAATGGCTCCAAGGTTGATGTGATCGCGTCGCACGCCTCCTCCACATCTACCATCGGGATTAGTTTTAAATTTAAATAATTGTTATTTGGTGCCTGCGTTAAGCATGAACATTATATCTGGATCTTGTTTATTGCGAGACGGTTACTCTTTTAAGTCTAAGAATAAAGGTTGTTCGATTTATATGATTAATATCTTTTATGGTTATGCACCTGAGATGAATGGTTTATTCTTATTGAATCTCGATAGTAGTGACACACATGTTCACAACATAGGTGCTAAACGAATAAAATTGAATGATAATTCTACATACATGTGGCACTGTCGTCTTGGTCACATTGGAGTGAAGCGTATGAAGAAACTCCATTCTGATGGACTTCTTGAATCACTTGATTTTGAATCACTTGAAAGATGCGAAGCATGTCTAATGGGAAAAATGACTAAGACTCCATTCTCTGGAATAATGGAGCGAGCTACGGACTTATTGGAAATAATACATACCGATGTGTGCGGTCCAATGAGTGTAGCATCGCGTGGTGGATATCGTTATGTTCTCACTTTCACGGATGACTTGAGTAGATATGGGTATGTCTACTTTATGAAACATAAATCTAAAACTTTCGAGAAGTTTAAGGAATTTCAAAGTGAAGTGGAAAATCATCGTAACAAGAAGATTAAGTTTCTGCGTTCTGACCGCGGAGGTGAATATCTGAGTTATGAGATTGGCATGCATTTAAAGAAATGTGGAATACTTTCACAGTTGACACCGCCTGGAACACCACAGCGTAATGGTGTGTCCGAACGTCATAATCGAACTCTCTTAGATATGGTTCGGCCTATGATGTCTCTTACAGATTTACCGTTATCATTTTGGGGATATGCATTAGAGACAGCCGCATTCACTTTAAATAGGGCACCATCTAAATCCGTTGAAACGACACCGTATGAATTGTGGTTTGGTAAGAAACCTAAGTTGTCGTTCCTTAAAGTTTGGGGTTGCGAAGCATATGTAAAGAAGTTACAGCCTGATAAGCTTGAACCCAAAGCGGAGAAATGCGTCTTCATAGGATACCCTAAAGAAACAATTGGGTATACCTTCTATCATAGATCCGAAGGCAAAGTTTTCGTTGCTAAGAATGGATCCTTTCTGGAGAAGGAATTTCTCTCAAAAGAAGTGACTGGAAGGAAAGTAGAACTCGACGAGGTTGTTGAACCTTCTTTCGGAGTTGAGAGTAGCACAGCACCGGAAGATGTTTCTGTGCCGCCTGCACCAACTGGAGAGGAAGCTAATGATGCTGATCATGAAACTTCGAACGAAGTTACTACTGAACCTCGCAGGTCAACAAGGGTTCGTACCACTCCTGAGTGGTATGACTCTTCCTTGAACGTCATGTTGGTGGACACCACTGATGACCCTGCGACGTATGAAGAAGCTATGGTGAGCCCAGATTCCGATAAATGGCTAGAAGCCATGAAATCCGAAATGGGATCCATGTACGAAAACCAAGTATGGAATTTGGTGCACTTACCGGATGGCCGTAAGGCTGTCGAGAACAAATGGATTTTCAAAAGAAAAATAGATGCTGATGGTAATGTAACCGTCTATAAAGCTCGACTTGTCGCGAAAGGGTTCCGACAAATTCAAGGAGTTGACTACGATGAGACTTTCTCACCAGTAGCAAAGCTAAAGTCTGTGAGGATTATGTTAGCAATCGCTGCATATTTCGATTATGAAATTTGGCAGATGGATGTCAAAACGACATTCCTTAATGGTGACATTGAGGAAGAGTTTTACATGGTACAACCCAAGGGTTTTGTCGATCCTAGTGATGCTGATAAGGTATGCAAACTTCAGTGCTCCATTTATGGACTGAAGCAAGCATCCCGGAGTTGGAATCAATGTTTTGATAAAGTAATCAAAAACTTTGGATTTATACAAACTTATGGACAAGCTTGTATTTACAAGAAAGTGAGTGGGAGCTCTGTAGTATTCCTAGTACTATATGTAGATGACATATTGTTGATTGGGAATGATATAGAACTTCTTAATAGCGTCAAAACCTATTTGAATAACAGTTTTTCGATGAAGGATCTTGGCGAAGCGGCATATATTCTAGGCATCAAGATTTATAGAGATAGATCAAGACGCCTAATAGCGCTTTCACAAAGTACATACTTAGACAAAGTTCTAAAGAAATTTAGAATGGAAGAGAGCAAGAAAGGGTTCGTGCCCATGTTGTCAGGTAAGACCTTGAGTAAAACTCAAAGTCCAGCTACGGCAGAAGATAGAGAAAAGATGAATAAAATTCCCTATGCCTCGGCCATAGGTTCTATCATGTATGCCATGCTGTGTACGAGACCGGATATAGCACATGCTGTTAGTTTGACTAGCAGATATCAAAGTGATCCCGAATGGAACCTCGGACAGCGGTCAAGAATATCCTAAAGTACCGAATAGGACTAAGGATATGGTTCTTTCTTATGGAGGTGATGAACAACTTGTTGTAAACGGTTACACCGATGTTAGTTGGAACACCGATCCAGATGACTCAAGTCACATGCCGATACGTATTTATTTTGAATGGTGCTGCAATAAGCTGGAGGAGTGCCAAGCAGAGCGTTGTGGCGAAATCTTCAACTGAATCGGAATACATAGCTGCTTCGGAGGCTGCACAAGAAGGCATATGGATGAAGGAGTTCATTGCTGAACTTGGCGTGGTTCCCAGTGCGTTAGATCCGATGGCCATCTACTGTGACAACACAGGTGCCATAGCTAATGCACAGGAGCCAAGGTCACATAGCAAGCTGAAGCACATCAAGCTACGTTTTCATGCTATTCGCGAGTATGTCCAAGATGGTGACATAAAGATTTGCAAAGTACACACTGATCTGAATGTAGCAGATCCGTTGACTAAACCTCTCCCTAGAGCAAAGCATGACCAACACCAAAACGCCATGGGTGTTCAGTATATTACCATGTAATCTAGATTATTGACTCTAGTGCAAGTGGGAGACTGTTGGAGATATGCCCAAGAGGCAATAATAAAAGTGGTTATTATTATATCTTTGTGTTTATGATGAATGTTTACATCCCATGCTATAATTGTATTATTAGGAAACACTAATACTTGTGTGTTTTGTAAACATAAAAGAGTCCCTAGTAAGCCTCTTGTTGAACTAGCTTGTTGATTGATTGATGATCATGGTTTCCTGATCATAGACGTTGGATGTGATTAATAACAAGGTTATATCATCAGGAGAATGATGTGATGGACACACACCCATAGTAAGCGTAGCATAAGATCAAGTCATTAAGTTGGTCTTGTAAGCTTTGAAATACATAGTAACCTAATCCTTGACCATGAGGTTATGTTAATCACCATCACCGGATGGGTACTTTGATGACATCAAACGCTCAGAACTGGGTGGTTATAAAGGTGTCATTGGGTATTCTGAAAGTATGTGTTGAAGCGCATAGACCAAGATTGGGATTTGTCTATCCATATGACGGATAGATATACTCTAGGCCCTCTCGGTGGAATGTCATCTAGATAGCTTGCAAGCATGTGACTGGGTCACAAGGGATGACATAACATGGAACGAGTAAAGAGTACTTATCAGTAACAAGGAAGAACTAGGTATGGAGATACTGACGATCAAACCTCGGATAAGTAGAATGTCGCGAGACAAAGGGAATTGGTTTCGTATGTTAATTGGTTCAATCGGTCACGAAGTAATCATTGAGTATGTGGGAGCTGTTATGGATCTCCAGATCCCGCTGATGGTTATTGATGGGAGAGGTGTCTTCATCATGTCTGCATATTCACGAACCGTAGGGTGACACACTTAAGGTTCGAAGTTGTTTGAAGTAGATTTGGAATTTGCGTTGGAGACGAATGTTGTTCGAGTCTCGGAATGGATCCGGACATCACGAGGAGATCCGAATGGTCCGAGAATAAGATTCATATATTGGGAATCATTTTCTAAGTTAGGAAATGTTAGGAGTGTTTGTATGGAGATTCTAGAAGGTTTCGAATGTTACGAAGGTTCTAGAGGATTTCTGGAGTTTGCTTGAAAACCAAGAAAGGGATCAAAAAACCAAGTGGGTACTACGGATTCGTGGTGGAGGAGGACTCTCCCCAACCCGCGGTCCAAGGAGGAGGAGTCCTACTAGGACTCCTCCCAGCGCCTCCTCCTTTAAATAGAAGGGAGGCGCCTCTTGCACCTTGTCTCATAACTCCCAATCTCAGCCGCCTCTCTCCTCCACGTTTCTTCTGCACAGGCATAGGCGAAGCCCTGCAGAATTCTCATCTCCACCACCACCACCACGCCGTCGTGCTGCTAGGATTCCGTGGAGAAGATCTACTACCTCTGCTGCTGGAACGGGAGAGGAAGGTCTGCTACGCGTGTCCGTCTGTAAAGCGCGGAAGGATCGTCCACACGATCTTGAGATCGGCAAGTGATCGACTACATCATCCACGAGATCTAATCTCGTTAACGCTTTCGGTTCTACGAGGGTTAGTACCGATCTATCTCGTTGCTCATGTCTAGTAGATTAGATCTTGGCTTTTATCTAGATTAGATCTGGGTTTTGTTTGTTCTTGCGATAGAAATTTTTTGTTTTCCATGCTACGAACCCATCATTAACATCACAGGCAATTCATAATTAGTGTGATATGATATGGCCCTTTCTTCTTATGCCTTTGATCTCCATCTCCAAAGCACGGACATGATCTCCATCATCACCAGCATTGCGTCAAGGTCAGTGGCGCCGCTTCATGGTTGTCCATCATCACCAGCAACTATTACAACTACTTGGAATAAAGCTATTACAAGATGAATAGACACGCAGGTCTTAACAGAATTAAAGACAATCATTAGGCTCCTGCCGGTTGCCATATTACAACAAGGATCATTGCATACCACTCCACTCCCCTCACCTCACTGAACCTCACCCTGATGGGTTCGTAGCATGGAAAACAAAAAATTTCTACCGCAAGAACGAACAAAACCCAGATCTAATCTAGATAAAAGCCAAGATCTAATCTATTAGACATGTGCAACAAGATAGATCTGTACTAACCTCAGAGAACCGAAAGCGTTACGAGATTAGATCTCGGGTTGATGTAGTCGATCACTTGTCGATCTCAAGATCGTGGACGATCCTTCCAGCGTTCGCAGCTTCGCAATCTGGTCACACGCATGAGTCGGCAGACCTTCCTCTCCCTATTCCAAATGAGCGTGGAGGTAGTAGATCTTCTCCACGGAATCCCAGCAGCACGACGGTGTGGTGGTGGTGGTGGAGGAGAGAATTCTGCAGGGCTTCACCTAAGCCGGAGCAGAGCGAAGGAAGAGGAGAGAGGCGGCGGCTAGGGATTATTATGGGAGAGGTCAAGGGGGTGGCGCCCCCTCCCCTCTATTTAAAGGAGGGAGGCGCGCCATGGGAGGGGGAGTCCTAGTAGGACTCCCCTCCTTGGCCGGCGGGTTGGGAAGGGGGGAGGTCCTCCTCCCCACGAACTGTCTTGCCCCACAAGGTTTCCTTGACCCTTTCTTGGTTTTCAAGCAAACTCCAAGAAATCTTTCTAGAACCTTCCAGAACATTCCGAAACCTTCTAGAATCTCCATACAAACACTCCGGAACATTTCCTAACTTAGACAATGATCCCCAATAAATGAATCTTATTCTCCGGACAATTCCGGATCTCCTCGTGATGTCCCGGATCCAATCCGAGACTCCGAACAACATTTGGTCTCCAACGCATATTCCATATCTACTTAAAAACAACTTCGAACCTTAAGTGTGTCACCCTACGGTTCGTGAATATGCAGACATGATAGAGACACCTCTCCGATCAATAACCATCAGCGGGATCTGGAGATCCATAACGGCTCCCACATACTCAACGATGACTTTGTAATTGATAGAACCATTAACATACGAAACCAATTCCCTTTGTCACGCGATATTCTACTTATCCGAGGTTTGATCGTCGGTATCTCTATACCTAGTTCTACCTCGTTACTGATAAGTACTCTTTACTCATTCCATGTTATGTCATCCCTTGTGACCTAGTCACATGCTTGCAAGCTAACTAGATGACATTCCACCGAGAGGGCCCAGAGCATATCTATCCGTCATATGGATGGACAAATCCCAATCTTGGTCCATGCGCTTCAACACATACTTTCAGAATACCCAATGACACCTTTATAACCACCCAGTTACGAAGCGATGTTTGATGTCATCAAAGTACCCATCCCGTGATGGTGATTAACATAACCTCATGGTCGAAGGATTAGGTTACTATGTATTTGAAAGCTTACAGCAATACGAACTTAATGACTTGATCTTATGCTACGCTTACTATGGGTGTGTGTCCATCACATCATTCTCCTAATGATATAACCTTGTTATTAATGACATCCAATGTCCATGATCAGGAAACCATGATCATCATTTAATCAACAAGCTAGTTTCACAAGAGGCTTACTAGGGACTCTTTTATGTTTACAAAACACACATGTATTAGTGTTTCCTTATAATACAATTATAGCATGGGATGTAAACATTCATCATAAACACAAAGATATAATAATAACCACTTTTATTATTGCCTCTTGGGCATATCTCCAACACACCCACCTCTAGCCGGAGCAAGGGGAGCAGCAGCTCGCCGGAATTGGAGCCGGAGCAGCCGCAACAGGAGGAGAAGGGCGCCGCTGATTGCGACCACCCCAAGCTCCGCCGCAACCGCGCCTCGCCTCGCCGTCGTCTTCCAGTTTGTTTGCCCACCTCGCCGACCCCGCTGGAGCCCTGGTACGTCCCCAGCAGACCCCCACCGAGCCGCTAGGGTTCGAGCTCGCCGGCGACCTGTTCGTCGTCGACGACGACCCTCAGCCATAGATCCCAGTTCTAATCCTATGGCCCACAACGCGCGTACCATTTCACGTGTTAAGGCCCAATGACAAGCGGGACCCCCTTGTCAGCTGAGCCCCGTGCCGCGGAGCGCCACTGGACCGGCCCAAGTTCTTTCCCGCGCTAGCCCACCCGTTCAAATCTGGATTTTTCTTTTTAGTTAAATCTAGTTTCTGTCCACTAGTTTAAAATTCAATTCAGAGAGTTTTGTAAATCCAAATTGCATGAAACCAATTTTGTATGAAAGGTATGGAGATGATATATCCAAGGCCGTTGGATTTAATTCAATTAGAGTTATAGGTCTCTCCTAATAAAAATAACAAAACAGAAGCTTTTGCAACTTGCAACATTTTTATAAAACCAACAAAGTTAGCTTTTGAGTTGATTCCAACTCTCAAAAATCACATTTCACCATATCTATCTAAATATGTAATAATATTAAGGTTTAC
This sequence comes from Avena insularis, assembly GCA_023614405.1. Lineage (NCBI taxonomy): Eukaryota > Viridiplantae > Streptophyta > Magnoliopsida > Poales > Poaceae > Avena > Avena insularis. Next base: position 209,402,367 of record CM042694.1, read on the forward strand.
ATGTAGTGACTTTGGACTAGTACCAAAATAATGCTATATAGGCATGCCTAGTCACTTTAAATCATTAAATAATGAACTTAAACCAAAGTAATATTGATCCAACCCTTAAATCTCATTCCCACATGTTAGAATATGTGGTGATGACATGTGTCCACATGATCCCATATTTTAAGTGGTGAATATTAAATCTTAGTTAATTTTTCAATGAGTAGAAATTACTTTTCTAAATTAAAAAGAATGAAACTATTGAATTAAACTTGTGATGCTTGTGATGATAATAGATCATCAAATGTGTGTCTTAGAATGCTACTTAGCCTAGTTAAGTATTGTTTGGTGATTGTGTACTCCGTATGTATTTTTATAGACGATAGTACCGACCAAGTCTACGAAGAGGAGGAGTGCTATCAAGACGAAGACGAAGACGAAGAAAACTTCAACCACTGCACCAACCAAGGAAAGCTAGCACTATCCAAGATTAACCCTTGCAAGTTATACTTGCAAGCCCCCATTAACAATGCAAGCTAACCCTTGCAAGTTTAGTGCTTAGCAAACTAGAATCAAACTAGATGGTTTAGCAAAGATGCCTTAAGCATGCTTTGAGCACCCCTTGTTGACTATTAGTACCTCAAGTCTAATTGACAAGTTTCACCTCCCTTAGTTTACACAAAGTTCTTAACTTATTTTGAAGGTAGCATAAAAAGTATAAAACTTGACCTACTTAGAAACCTTTAGATGTCATTCTATGGAATGAGATTGAACCTATCACTTCCACTTTAGTGAACACTCTTAACTTAGTAGTTTAGAGTAGATCAAAAACTTGAGTCACTTTAGATGGGAACATTTGGTGAAAATGAATTATGAAAACCTTGGAATGATGAGTCATTCTATTGAGATGTTTTGACATGTGTTGAGAAACACAACTGGTTTATGATGACAAAAATGATGAGGCATGAGCCTTAACCCTTTTATAAAACTGATGGTTGGATTCGGATGCGATACCATTCCAAATTTACCGTACAACCACATTACCTGAATTGGGTAAGGCTTAGCTGGAAATTTATATGCATTAGTATTAGTTCCCTCGCGGGAGAGGTTTGAGTTGAGGCTACCTCTCATGATGTCCACCTATGTAATGCCCAAGATGACTGATGGTCATGGTTGGGAGGCCATGCTCATAGGAGAGGTGCTTATACTAGGGTGTGTAAAGGGAAGGTTATGTTTGATTATCTGCATACCAAGTATGATGATTCGGGGTTATCCCTGACAGATGTATCGAATCTTGTGGTGAAAGTGTACCACATCTGCAGAGTGTCAAACTATTCGAATAGCCGTGTCCGCGGTTATGGACAATTGGAATGGCCATACTGTTTCGTTGTCAGATGTTTTCTAAGTAACTTGAAATGAATGATGAACTTTGACTTGACCACAACAGGGTTCTGTTTATGATAATAGCTTCCCAACTTAAGTGATTCTAGAACTTTACTTTACCTTTCTTTGCTTCAGAACTCAGCTTAGGTTTCAAACTTAACTTTATAGATAAACTTAGATTTAGCACTTTAACCTAGAACTATAGTACCTATTAATAGTAGTTTGTGAGTACTTAAAGAGTACTCATGGCTTTTTTCCCTGGCCATTCTCGTGGCCAGACTATGAAGGAGACTATCAAGATGATGGTCAGCAGGACGGCTATGATAACTAGGACTATCCGTCACAAGACATTGCCTGTGCCCTTGAAGATGGACCCCACCGCTACACTTATCTTTTATTTCCGCTGCTTGTTGTATTAAAGACTGGATCATGAGATTCTTATTTGTGTAAGACCTTATGTATGGTTTGTAATGGATGATGTACTGTGATATCCAATCCGTTATGTCTCGCAAAAATGGTAATCCTGGGATTGCGAGGTATGGCATAACGGGCATCTGGGATTAAAAAAATCCGGGTGTTGACAAGACTCAACATAAAAGTAAAAGAAAGGCCTTCATAGAAGGAAGTAGGGATTCAAGTTTCATAAAGAGCTTCCAAAAATTATGGTACTTATTAGCTTTCAACTCTCATTTCCCCTATCATAAGCATCTTGAACTGATTAAGGTTAAAATGAACAAACTATGGAGTATATGTTTGACAAAGTATAAGTTGGAAATCTCATGTCCCTTGAATACGATGGCCGCTCCTCGTGCTACTCAAGTTTAGTTACCGGTAAGTTCTTGTCATAGTAAGTACATGTGTATCATAGAGAACTGCCAACGGGGTACCCCTTGCCCGATGATACGGAAGAATCCCCATATCAAAATGACAAGGCAAGCAAACGATGAGCATCTCAACAATCTTCTTATTTACCATGGGAAAATGGTGCTTTTTTTTCTTTCTTTCCTCTTTTCTCATATCTCTTTTTTTCTTTTTCTCTTTTTCTCAATATCTGACTCTTTTTTATAAGAAGAATGCTTCATAGACAGCTCATTATGGTTGCGCTGCAGGTTTCCACCATGACAACATGGATTAGACCAGCGGCCTAGGCGTTTCTCTAACACACATACATAACTCCATGGACTTACAAGCTCCCCTTTCATTTCACACCAACGACATCCATAGACAAAAGAGCATGATATCAACAAGGTACAAAGTACATGTGCAATGTTGAAAGCGTTCCCCATGACAGCATGGTTCTGCTAATCCCCAACATATAAGTGCAAGCATATACAACATAGACGACACAATGGTTCAAGTTTATTAAGGGCAAGAAAAGTAAAGTGTGCCATCAAGTTCGTGAGGGCTTTAATCACTAGTTTTCTCATAACAAGTTTAATTCAGAAGGTATATAAAAACATGAATATACTTGGAATAGCATATGCTAATAGGTAGGTATGGTGGACTCTTTGGAATAATTTGGTTTTAGGAGTTGGATGCATGAGTGGAACTCATACTTGGTTACGCAGACTAGCAAAAGACTAGGAGCGACCAAATAAGAGAGCAATAATTGCCATAATCATGCAGAGCGACAAAACATCATTAATCAAAGCATAAAGTGATACTACAAGTTGAAAACTAAAGGATCATAAAGGGTATGGTGACTTGGGATAGTCATAACATGGTGTGAGCATGCGCCAAGTCAACCGAAATAAAGCATCAAAGGAGAATACCACAATACTATGCTTTAATATGCTAAAACAACGCATGATTCTTCAAAGGCACATTAAGCAATCTCAATTGTTTATAACATGTCATGCTACAGCAAAGATCACTAAGCATAAAGCCAAAACAATATCAAGCATGGCATGACAAAGCATAGGCCACAGTCAAAAAACAAGCTCCTTTACCACTTAAGCATGAAATTTTCCTACTCTTTTCCAATCCAAACCAAACTATTTGAAAACCAATGTATGAAAGAGGGGGTCCAACCAATTTATTCAAGCAAACTAAGAAAACCAAGCAAACGAAAAACCAAAAACAAAAACGAAAAAGAAGACGCTCCAAGAACAACACAACTGTGCATGAAACAATAAAAATGAAGTGTTTGGAAGAAACCTGGAATTTTTATTGATGAAGAAGGGGATGTCTTGGGCATCCCCAAGCTTTGACGCTTGTACTTCTTGGATATTTCTTGGGGTGACACGCGTGGCATCCCAAATCTTGAGCTTTAGTCCATCCTTCATCTCATTACTCATTCCTTCCATACACCTGAAAGTTTTCCTTCATACAAAACTTCACACAATCTTTATTAGCAACATTAGTGCACTAAAGATAATAAGTCTTTAGGTTCAATTTCAACACCAATACAACTTCCATCAAAACACAAGCTACTGTATCACTTCCCTCAATAAGCTCAATTTGCCAAAGAGAACCCAAAAAGGAACCAACAAGAAGCAAATGCAAATAATGGCGGAAATCTATCAAAACAGACCAGCAGGTAAAAACCAATTTTTTCGAAGACCTTCTGTTGCTCAAATCAAAAGTGTTGAACTAAAAAAAGTTAGATAACAACCTGGGGAAGAATCACAAAACTTCAAGCCTCAAAATGACGTACAGAGATTTTACACGAATGTTTACGGTGAAGCACAAAAATCTGTTTCTGGACAACAACTTTGCCAAGCATTACTTCCCTCTCATTAGAGGTTACTCTTGGCACAAAAACAAACAAAAAGGATAAGGAGCAGTTATTACTGAATCAATAACTTCCAAGACTCATCTAAAACTTTTGGGTTATCTCCCAATAAGTACTTTTCTTTAACGCCTTTAAGTTAGGCATGATAATTTAGATGATGCTCACATAAGAAATATGAATTGAAGTAAAAGAGAGCATCAAGAAGCAAATTCAAAACACATTTAAGTCTAACCCACTTCCTATGCATAGGAATCTTGTATGCAAATAAATTCACAAAGAACAAAGTGACAGGCATAGGAAGATAAAACAAGAGTAACTTCAAAACTTTCAGCACATAGAGAGGTGTTTCAGTACCATGAAAACTTCTACAACCATATTTTCCTATCTCATAATAATTTTCAGTAGCCTCATGAATAAACTCAACAATATAACTATCACATAAATTATGCTTTTCATGATCTACAAACACATAATTTTTATCAAGCTCAAAAATAGTGGGATTAAAACCTTCAAACCCACTTTTAACAATTTTACAACAAGATGACTGATCAATCTCATTTTCAATAGTAGTATAATTAATATTATCAACCAATATAGGACCATCATCTAGAGATTTATTATAAACATTTTCTAAGCAAAACTCTTTAGTACCATGCATTTCGAAGTTAGGCACAAATAAAGGATTATCACAGATAACATGAGCATAAGATTCATCCTCCTTTGGTAAGCATGGGGGACAATCAAATAATGTAAGGGATAAAGAGTTACTCTCATTAGAAGGTAGGCATGGGTAGCTAATCCATTCTTCCTCCTTTTGTCCATCACTCTCCTCCTCCTTTTCATCTAATGAGCTTTCAGGTTCAGCAATTTCTTCTTCCATAAGCTCCTGCAAGGCATTAGTCTCTTCTGTTTGTGGAAAGCATCTATTAATATATTCAAGAATATAGCCATTTTCTTCCTTGTAATTATCAAAGCAAAATTTAAGTATATCATAAACCTCATATTTATAAATTGAATCATCAGTATTTTCAAGGAAACTAGCAAGTTCAAATGCACCGTTCCAAGCAATAAATTCTTCAATTTGTTCCACATCATAAAAGTCATAATTTCCTTTAACATAAGAAGATATGGTAACATTATCATTATACTCACACTGAAAAGGGAGGTGTTTATACCTCCTACAACAACAAGATTTATCAAAGCAATAAGTAACATTATAAGTAGAGCACACATTTCTAGCAATGGTATATAATTTATCAATTTGTTCCCATAAGTGTTTCCCTTTTTGTGACAAGCGGTGTTCCTTATAATAATATTTTTGTTCTTCCGTGAACCCACCTTGCCAATAAGATCCATTTTCAAAGAAACCAACCATTGATAGAGAGGATGATAAAGCAAGACAATAACAAACCAACGAAAATAACAACTATAGTAGGAACTATTTTTTTGTATATTTGATAAAAAGAACAAGCAAACAAAGCAGAAATAAACTAAGCAAAACAAAAATAACAAAGTAAAGAGATTGGTTATGAGGGACTCCCCTTGCGAAGATGTCCTTGACTCCCCGGCAATGGCGCCAGAAAAATAGCTTGATGGCCCAAAATATATCGAGCTCGTTGGGGAACCCTAAGAGGAAGGTATGATGAGCATAGCAGCCGGTTATGAAGTTCCCCTCGTTATGAAACCAAGGTTATCAATCCAAGAGGACCAAGGAAACCTCCAAGGTGTTGCTAGCTGAACTTTGGCAAGGCGCACTCGGTGCCTGACAGTGAAACTTGCACAACACAACCACAGAACTTAGCCCCAACTTATAGGGTTGTCAATCTCACGGTTTCTGAAAACAAAGGATTAAACGTATTATGTGGAAGATAGTAATAGTTTGCAAGAAAGTAAAGCGATCAGTTGATTGTAGATTGATGATAAAAGAAAGGACCGGGGTCCATAGTTCACTAGTGGTGGCTCTCCTTAAGATAGATGACATGTTGGGTGAACAAATTACAGCGGGGCAATTGACAAACATTGAGAAAACAATATGCATATACTACTCATCTTGACTCCTTTGAGATTCGATTGGGCATTACAACATTATACATAGACCGTAATCCAACTGCATCTATGACTAATAATCCACCTTCAGGTTATCATCCGATCCCCCCCAGTATTAAGTTGCAAGCAACAGATAATTGCATTACGCATTGCGTGTAAAGTAAACAATACGATTGTTCTATGAACAAAGGATTGATGTTTTCTCCCTAGTAGAAACAACACATCTAGTACCTTAGAGATTTCTGTCACTTCCCCGGATTCCTAGAGGCATGAACCCACTATCGAGCATAAATACTCCCTCTTGGAGTTGCTAGCATCTACTCGGCCAACATAGCTACTAACATCAGAAAGCATGCAAGATCACAAATAACATAGACATGATAGAATCAATAATCAATCTGAAATAGCATCTCAATATCCATCGGATCCCCGCAAACACAGCATGTAAGATTACAAATATATGATCTTGATCATGAACGGAGCTCACAAGATCTAAACATGGTAGCACAAAGGAGGAGAACCAACCATCTAGCTACTACATGGACCCGTAGTCCAAGGATGAACTACTCACGCATCACACAGGAGGCTTACATGGTGATGAAGAAGGTCTCCAGGGTGAATTCTCCCCTCGGGCAAGGTGCTGGGAAGAGCTTCAGATCCCTCTCGATCTAGGGATGGAGATGACAGCGGCTACAGACTCTTTTGTAGAATTTTGATCGGGTATTTAGGGTTTCTTTATCGGAGGCATCTTATAGGCGAAAGGGGAGGCCGAGGGGGTGCCGGAGGCGGCCAGACCACCCCCTGGCGTGGGCCAGGATGGGCCGCGCAGCCAGGTGGTGTGGCGTCCCCCTGGCCCATCTCCGTCTCGTACTCTGGCTCATTGTGTCCCTCTGTGAAAAACTGACTTTGGCTTTTGTCCTGTCCAACTCCGAGAATATTCATTTTTTGACTTTCCTGGAACCAAAAACAGCAGAAAACAGGCAGCTGGCACTATGGCTCTTGTTAATAGGTTAGTCGTAGAAAGTGTATAGAAAGTACTCTAAAGTTGGAACAAAACATAAGAAAGTAGATAAAAACCAAGCATGGAACATCAAAAATTATGGATACGTTAGCAACGTATCAAGGCCTTCTTCATCACCATGACTGCCTCCGGTGTGATGTGTGAGTAGTTCATCCCTGGACTACGGGTCCATGTAGTAGCTAGATGGTTGGTTCTCCTCCTTTGTGCTACCATGTTTAGATCTTGTGAGCTCCGTTCATGATCAAGATCATCTATTTGTAATCTTACATGTTGTGTTTGCGGGGATCTGATGGATATTGAGATGTTATCTTAGATTGATTCTATCATGTCTATGTTATCTGTGATCTTGCATGCTTTCCATTATTAGTAGCTATCTTGGCCGAGTAGATGCTAGCAACTCTAAGAGGGCGTATTTATGCTCGATAGTGGGTTCATGCCTCTAGGAATCTGGGGAAGTGACAGAAATCTCTAAGGTACTAGATTTGTTGTTGCTACTAGGGAGAAAACAACAATCCTTTGTTCATAGAACAATCGTATTGTTTACTTTACACATTTTGCTTAATGCAATTATCTGTTGCTTGCAACTTAATACTAGAGGGGGGTCGGATGATAACCTGAAGGTGGATTATTAGTCATAGATGTAGTTGGATTATGGTCTATGTATAATAATGTAATGCCCAATCAAATCTCGTAGGAGTCAATATGATTAGTATATTCATGTATGCTTTCTTGGTGTCTGTCAATTGCCCCGCTGTAATTTGTTCACCCAACATGTCAACTATCTTAAGGAGAATCACCTCTAGTGAACTATGGACCCCAGTCCATTCTTTTACCATCAATCTACAAGCTATTTACTGTTTTCTGTTTACTTTCTACAAGTAATTACTATCTTCCACACAATACATTTAATCCTTTGTTTTCAGCAAAACCGGTGAGATTGACAACCTCACTGTAAGTTAGGGGCAAAGTTTTGTGGTTGTGTTGTGCAGGATTCCAAGTTGGAAACAACACCTTGGAGGTGTTTCCTTGCTCCTACTAGTTCGATAACCTTGGTTTCATAACTGAGGGAAAACTTGCTGCTGTGCTCATCATGCCTTCCTCTTGGGGTTCCCCAACGAGCTCGATACATTTTGAGCCAACAATCAGAGACCCGACGAATAACCACATAATCCCAAGAGGAGGAGAACCACACAGAGGCGAGAGGCAAACTCTTCGACTACTAGCCGAAGCATGGCAAAGAGGAAGGGAAGCAATTTTAGGTGCAGTTCCAATGACAGCTGAGGCCACACGCAAAGATCTACTAGCTTACCAATATTTGCTTAATCACAAAAAAGGGATCTCCTAAGGATGCAAAGGCAACTCGACGAAAGAAAAAGGTTAGCCGACGAATCCAGCCTATGGCGGGCGCAGCTAAGCTCTACCCGAGGATCAGGAAGCGTAACTGGGGGAGCACCGCCAAGAAGGGGAATATCATGATTGCAGAACTTCCCCGAAGCTGAAAAAACGAATTGACTCAAGACCTCGATCTATCGTTTATGTTAGTAGATCCAATAGGACACATCAAAGCAAAAATAGCCCAAGCCACAATTGTAGCCGCACAAATGTATCTACTTATGGCTCAACCCGCACCCGACGATCCCCGTGGGGCTCTCCATCTCTCCGCTCCAATGAACCTCGGCATGGTGGGAGCATCTCTTGCACAAGCAGATCAGGGAATCACACATCAACCTAACAGATCCCCATGTTGTCGTAGCAGCCCTTGGTAGGTGGGGCACACCCAAAGATCCCGGTCACCACATTGGGTGCACTTCTCAGGGTCCGAGCCACGAAACAGCGCAAGAAATGACAACACACAACATAGGAATGACGGATCAAGGGATGAGAGTCGTAGCCGAAGATACTACAATGGTGACAGTGAAGATGACTATGAGTTATGCGGAGCCAGCTGCTTTACCCAATGGGTTCGTGAGACCCCAATACCCAAAGATTTTAAACTTCCGCATGACCGCCAGAAGTACAATGGCCTACATGAACCCGAAGCTTGGTTAGCAGATTGCTTGGCCACCTTCAAGTTACAGGACGGCTCCGCGGCTACCACAATGCAAAGCCTGCAGCTGCACCTAACCGGTGTCGCATGGTCATGGCTTAGGCAACTACCCGAAGATTCCATCAGTAGCTGGAATGACCTTGAAGATAAATTCATCCGACATTTTCACTCCACATTTAAATGACCTGCATCGCTGGAGAAATTGCAGGTGTGCAAATAGAAACCTAGAGAATCAATAAGAGCCTTCTTTTAGTGATGGAATAGCATCAAGAACTCAGTCGAAGCCATATCCGATGAAAGGGCAATTGACGCCTTCAATGACGGCCTCCGCCGTCGAGGGTTCATAAAAGAACTAGGATGGGTCAAACCCAAAAAAATCGCAGTTGATGGACATAACAAATCGTTGGGCTGATGGAGAGGACGCACTACATAACAAATGAACACGTTCACCCAAAGAAGACAGGGACAAACGCATTAGTGACAGAATAAGGAGGAACAATGACGGACACGGGGGACCAAGTTAAGTTGTAGCTAGTTTCTCGGGAGAAGATAATCATAGAAACGATGATTACAATGGCGGGCACTGCAACAACAAGGACAACGTTGGAGGAAGCCAATCAACACAGCAATATCAACCAAGAGCCTGAGATCCACCTATGTCCGCAATGCAAATGCTAGAAGGACCATGTAATATGCACTTTTATGTAGACTCAACGGGCAAAAGATGATCCAACCATCTCATGAAAGATTGTCAGACGTTTTTAAAGATGCAAGAGCTATGCAATGCAAAGTCAACCGAAGTAGCAAGCCAAGGATACACCACTACGCATGGCACGTTATCCATCGGCGCACCACCACCACAGGTACACCCGCTAGTAGGGCAGCCGCAAAACACAATAAATCAAAGTAGTGAATACCCTAGGTTAAAGGGAGCAATGTCAACGATTCAAAAAGGATGCCCATCCAATAGGATTCAGAAGCTAATTACAAGACAAGTCAACATGGCAGAGATGGCGCCACCAGCCACACCCGAGTATCTCCACTGTCCAGAACATGAAATCACATTCAGCAGAGCTGATCATCCACTTCGAGTACCACGACCGGGCCACTAGGCCTTGATAGTAGAAGCACAAGTGGGTGGATTTGATATGAGCAAAGTCTTCATGGATGTAGGAAGCAGCATCAATTTTATTTATGCCAAAACACTAAGAGCAATGAATTACTCCTTGGAAAATCTAGCACCAACAGAAACGTCCTTCCACGGCATAGTACTAGGTAAAGACGAAATTCCATTAGGTAAAATATCTCTTGACATTGTTTTTGGATCCAAAGAAAATTTCAGGCAAGAAAAGCTCGAGTTTGAAGTCATGGACTGGCCATCACAGTATCATGCGATCCTTGGTCGCCCAAATTTTGCATGATTCATGGCAGTCCCACATTATGCATATCTAGTTATGAAAATGCAAGCCCCAAAGGGAGTCATAATAGTAAGGGGAAGCTTCACGATCCGACAATTGCGATCGAGAGTTCAACAAAATCTCTGAATCATTCGGTATAGCAACTGAGTTTGAGCAGCTAAAAATGTCGGAAACCACAGAAACTCTGGCAATAGCACATGTCAATCCCTACCAGGCTTTTGATACCACGAAAGATACAAAGAAAGTATAGATCCACCCTACTGAGCCAAAAAAGACGACATTTGTGGCCTCCAATCTTGGCCCCGCATAGGAAAGCATGCTCATCGAGTTCCTCCGTGAGCACTAGAAGATTATCGCATGGTTACCTTCTGACATGCCGAGAATTCCCAGGGAACTCGTTGAGCACGCATTAAACTTGGATCCAAAGGCGAAGCCAGTAAAACAGTCACTTCACGGAGCCAAAATGAAAGGTCATTGGAAAGGAGCTCCATCGCCTAACTGATGCCAAATTCATCAAAGAATTAAAGAAAGCAGAGTGGGTCGCAAATCCTGTGTGTCCCAAAGAAAAATACAAAAGAACTACGGATGTGCATTGACTCCACTGCATTGAATAAGCATTGTCCAAAGGATCACTTCCCACTGCCACAAATCGATCATTTAATCGATGCAACCGCGGGGTGCGAACGTATTTCCTTTTTAGACGCCTATTAAAGGTACCATAAAATTTGGATGAAGGAGGAAGATCAGGATAAAACAGTGTTTATCACACCCTATGTCATATTCTACTGCACAATAATGCCCTTTAGCCTAAAAAATGTTGGGGCAACATATCAACGGATGATTCTGAATTGCCTAGGAAATCAAATTGGCACAAACATACAAATATACATCGACGATGTCATAGTTACAACAAAGCAAGGGTCCTATCTTATCAATGACCTCCAGGAAACATTCAAGAACCTCAACAAGTTTTGCATCAAACTCAACCCGACGAAGTGCTCCTTTGGAGTCCTTGTAGGGCAACTCCTCAGATACTTCGTATCAGCAAGAGGAATTGAAGCCAATCCCGAGAAAATACAGGCGATCCTAACAATGAAAAAGCCAACAAATCTCCGAGGCATACAACAGTTGGCTGGGCGAATCGCAACACTCAGCCATTTTATTGCCTGTCTAGGAGAAAAGGCATTGCCATTCTATGCCCTCATGAGGAAATCAGATAAATTCGAGTGGACGGAAGAAGCTCAGCGTACCTTTGAAGATCTCAAGAAAACACTTTCGATATCTCCTGTCATCGTGTCTCCGCAAGAAAAAGAGCCATTACTTCTTTACATTGCCGCCACTAATCAGGTGGTTAGCACGGTTCTGGCCTTAGAACACGTATGATAAAAAGATCAAGCATGAGTCACATGAATGATGTGATTGACATTGGATAATGTCTACCTTTGTAGCTATGTTGTTGGCCGCTCGAGGGTGACATAGTGAATAGGGATCGTGTTATCACTAAAACCTTTTAGTGATGTTTGTTTTAGTGGGAGCTCATCTAGTATAATGTGATTATAATTTGAACTCATATTATGAACTTAGTCTAAATGTCTTTGCGAAACTTTTGTAGATCATGTCAAAACCCAAGTGATGAGGGGTTAACTCATCAATGTCCATTATTGTGGACTTGGGTTTTGAGGAAGAGGGGTGCACTCGAGGTCTCGTTCGGCTAACATACAAGCAACACGGGACACAATGTTTACCCAGGTTCAGGACCCCGGAGGGAAAACCCTACTCTTGCTTGTCTGCTCTTGATTGATGATGAACCGAAGGTTACAATATCGCTGAGATGACGGTGGATGCGCATATTGGATCTAGCGTATGCTACGAGTGTTGTGATCTGTAGATCTATCATGGGAGGTTGTATCTATTGTGGTGTGTGGGAGATCGTAGATCTGTCTATTGGGTGTCATCTTTGTTGGACCCTCCTAGCCTTTATATATGGGAGAGGCTAGGTCTCAGGTACCAATACGAGTAGGTAACAAGTTGGATTCGAACTCTAGTCTTGAACTTCCTTGTCTTGTGTGTTTGGGAGTCCGTGTCCATATGGGCTTCATACCAGCTGAACCGTTATGGTCTTCATGGACCTTGGCATGTTGTAGAGTGGACCTTCGGTTGGGCCGCACCAGGTAGGTTGTAGTCGGGTGCCCGTTAGGAATACATATGTCACCAAGTCTCTGTTTAGTTTTGAGGGATTCATGGAGAGTGAGAGACTCAAAGTAGATGGGTCCAACTTCATAGACTAGTACCAATGCCTAAGGAATCTCCTCATCTTCCACGATCTATTCTATGTGCGGTGAGAACCGTTAGGATATTTTCTCGCGGGCTTCACCAGATTGCCCGATGATCATGATTATCGTGCCCGACGTGACGCCTTCATGATATTCAAATACACCATGGTTCATGTCATGGAGCCTGCTATAGGAGCACATTTCCATGAGATTGAGGCCTTCAGCCTGGCTAGTGGGCTTCAGATGCTCTTTCCATCTCAAGTCAAAATCATGGCATTTGAATACATGGATGAATTCCTCTCAACCAAGATGAGGGAAAACATCAGCCTAGAAGACCACCTGGATATCATGGAAAGGATTCATGAGTGCCTTGTGGACATCATGGACTACTGGGTGACCCACAAATTTGTGATAGATGTGGTGTTGCGCTTGCTACCCCACAGCTACAAAGATGTTGTCTTGAACTACCTCATGGAAGGGAAAGAGTTTACCTTCCTTGAGTTCATGGCTCATTTGAGAACCCATAAAGTAGTGTTTGTTCTAGGAGTTGTCATCAATAGGAAAGTTATATATTTGATATATAAAGTTATAAATGTTTAATTTCAATTATAGCAGTTTATGAAGTATTTGATACTTGTACTGTTTTGGGAAAATAGGACCCGCTGCTTAAGAAGTGACTGAATGAGTGGGCGTGACAACGCATGTTGATGGAAAGCAAGATGCCAACGACGCTCTCCTTCTGAAGTTATCATTTCGATTAGAAGTTTTGAATAAATTTGTAATCGATGAGAGTGAACTACACTAGTGCGTGTCTTGCATTTGTAAAACAGTTATTCATAAGAATTTGAGAGAAACCAATTGTTTTATTCCTATGAGTAATATCTTTTATGTTCACGGTGTTGATTATGAATGGGTTATTCATATTTTTTATCTTGATGATAGAATTTTAAATGTTTACAATGATGTGAAAATACCAAAAGATATTCAAACTTAATAATGACACTAGTGTGTGTAGAATAATTAGATATCATATATGATGATATGTTGTATTGTTTAACAAGTGGTGGATATCATTATTTTGTAAAACTTCATTGTGAATCTAAGCTAATAGATGTATTCGCTGAATGAGACACAAGTCTAAAACTATCTGTTATGAACAAAGAATTTTAGAGGGAAGAAGAATATTGAATGAACAAGAATACGAGTCTTTGTGATTTGATCAATGAGACAAGTGTGTGAGTGGTGATTCATATATACAAGACTTGTGAAAAGAGTTGCACAAAATACAATGTCAAGAGTATGTCAATGTGTTGATGTGTACAAAGAATTGTAATCATACCGTATTAGTTACTCTTTGGTCTAAAGTAATCTCTTATCATGTTAGCGTTAGTATTTAGAGAGGATAAGAATATCAAACACTTACTTATTGTATAAAAAATCATCAAGGATTGGAAACAACACCATAAGTGTATGTCACAATATGGTTTCCAGAAATTCTAGAGTTATGTGATAATTCAGAATCAGTACGAATAAAACTTTGTAGGGTATTCCTAGGCAACTAATAATACACATTCCACAACTACAACCAAAGGGGCAAATTAGTATTGCTCAAAGTGGTGATTTATCGAGAAGAGTTTCTCAATAAAAGAGTTGATGGATAAAGGTGAAAGCTCATATAAGGTTGAGAACCTTGCCTCCAAATGTTAGAGTAGCGCAACGGAATTGATTCTGGAGCAAAACTCTACAAATAGAGGATAAAATAATGATAATGATCAAAAGTTTCAGTGGGATCTATTACTAAAAGAAAGTAGGATTCATGAATAAGTTCTGCCTAATTGCAGAATTGAATTCATGATTCACTTGTCATGTTAATGGAACAATGGCATACCTACGAACTACAAAGAAGCGATGGTGAACCCATGTAAGAGAAATGACTTAGAGTCATGAAACCTTGTACATTAAGTTACATTTAAGATGGTAAAGTAAAATGTTACTTGATCTTATCAAAGTAAAGATGTTACTTGATATTCCCAAAGAGACTACTAGAGTAAATGATCATGGGGCAAGGGCGAAAGTATTTGTGCCTCCGTGCCCAAGTTCATAGTCTCTCTGTATGAGTCGCAAGGAAGAAATGAAACTTAAAGTAAGACATAAAGCTTGATTTGTGTCAAGAAATGTCTTAAACAAATTCAAATGGTTGACTATAATGTGTAGCAATGCTTAAGTCGGACAAATGGAATATCATAGCTGGAATTCTCAATTTGACGAATGATCAAAGGATTTTGGGATTGTGCCCAAAATATTGAGAAGACCTGCATTTACAATAAACTGAGTGAGAGCTAAGAGAGTTCCATACTCTTATATGTAACTGACATATTTGAGTGGGAGCTTGATGAACCATTCATATATGTGATTGGCATATTGTGAATGGCATTGTTGGTATGTGTAATTATTAGAGAATATTAAGTAGATGAAGTTGAACGAATATTGAACATTGAAATCTATCAAGATATATTGATATGTTTAATAGCATTAATTCAGAATGTTTTCCTAGATTGGATTCTGAAAAATTCAGAATGGAACAAGTTGAGAAGGAAGTTCTTACTTGTCTAACTAGGTGAAGCATTGAGATTGTCTCGGTAAGTGATGAGTGCATATTTGCATCATGTTTTATATTATTATTTTGCATTGTAGATGTAGGAACTTGGTATTTTACGGCGCTCGCGTGCACATTTTATATCTGTTTTCACCAGGATCAGGACAGATGATGGATACAATGGAAACAATTCTTGGAGCAGTTGTACTGAGGAGAAAAGGAGTCAAAAACAACGTAAATCGCTTATTTGGGAAATATCAATAATACCAGAAAAAATCCGAAGCGGTCAAGGCACACAGACGGTTTAACGACCAACTATATGGCGGGAATAAATTTTTCGACCGTATAATTGGCGCCACCACTGCCTCCTCAAATAGCTTCACCCCGTGCAACTGGATGGGGGAGACACCATACAGAACACCCAAAAATCGCCGAAACCTCACCTCTTGAAGGCATATGGAAGGGGAATTTGCCCAGGGGATCCATCTTCGCCCAATGCAGATCTGGGAGGCCAAGGCAGCAATCTCCATCTTCATCAACCGCTGCACCACCATCATCTTCATCCATCCCATCTTCACCCATCTAGATCTTGTTGTAATTTCCGTACTTGTTATGGATTTATACAAGAACTATTCATTTACAATTGTTTCCATTACCATTGCCATGATGTTGATTGCCTCTATGTGTGAGTAGATATCTAGTTCTTGGGGAGATGGAGAAACCCTAGCATATGATTGACATGAGATAGAGATAGAGATTATTATGTTATACATCATTATGTGTATGTATTAATTGTCTTCATCCTGATGTTGGGAGTTATGCACCTCCTTAATATTTGAATCTTATGGGGACTAGAAGAAGGGGATTACTTGTTGGTAGACGGAGGGATGATAGCACTTACTGTGACTATAAAGATGTTGTCATTCTTTACGTACTAACTTAGGGAATCAAGGAGAACTCATAAAGCCATGTCCATGCCATGGGAGAAATCCCTTAATAGTGGGATAATACGATTGATGTCGTTTATCCGTCAGTTGTGGTTATGAAGGATGATGTGAGCAGTGGTTGCTGCCTATTCGTCCATATATGGAGCTCCTCCCACATACATACATAGCATGAGAATATTTCTTATAATAATCTTGATTGCTTAGTCTAAATTTCTAGCGGTGTATCCACCACTCCCTGAGAACCCCTTTTCCCTATTGCAGTTCCAAGTTCTTTTACACACGCGATTCTTACTTTCTGCATTAAGTTTCACTTTACTTTAAATTGCCTCGTTCAACTAAAAAACAGAAAAACAACTCTACTTTTCTCACATCTTAAAATTATTCTTTAAGTAATTCATTTAGTTTTAGTTAAAAGCATTTTAGTCTTTCGCCTACTGCCCCTTGTGGGATCGACATCTTTATTTCGAAACTAGCTACAAACGATCTATGCACTTGAAGTCATCAGTACGATGATGGTTAAAAGAAGGGAAAGATGTGTAACATCTACTATGCCTCGGTGATAGGTTCCATATTGTAAAACCATGTTGTATATTCGACATAATATGACCCAAGTTCTTAATCAGAAGAACAGGTTCCTAAGTGATATCTAGTGAATCACTAAACAAAAGGTTAAGTATAATCTTCAGTGTCTAGAGAGAACTGAAGTTATACATCTGATCGGTAAAGGATGGTGAAATTGATCATAAAAGGGTTACGCTAGGAAGTTCCACCCAACCTAGATGATTGGAATTCTCACAAAATTGAGTACCTTAGAATAAGATAAGCATGGTTAGACATCTAGGTGGCATTTACTGCACTATTGATAAGATTTACATTAACAAAGAAGTATATATTACTTCAAAGGTAAAATATGTAATGCTACAGTTGGGAAAGCCCATCTTCCCATAGAGTGTGTTCCTAATGCTCATGACAATGAAAATGTCATCCTTTGATTGAATAATCAGATGTCATGGCAGAAGGAACAAAAACAACACTTTGTCGCCAAAGCATAAATATTTATACTGCAAGGTTATCATGTGATGATAAAGGGAAATGTCAAATTAGGTGACATTAATAATTTGCAAAGACATAAAGATCTATATAGTATAGTCCATAGACAAAACCTCTTCCATGAGCAAGCATGATCAAAACACCAAAAATGTTATGGTGTAATGATTTGTATCAAATGCAACTAGTTTATTTGTACTCTAGTGCAAGTGGGATACTGTTGGAAATATGCCCTAGTGTCGTGGGATTGAGGATGGGTACGCCATGAGGGGGTCCTCGAGGCATGTGGAAGAGAGGGGTGTGAGTCGTACGGTGTTCCGGGACGGTGAGCACACAAGTTTACCCAGGTTCAAATCCGTCGGCGGTGGACGGATCCTACTCCTGCTAGCAATCTAGTAATACGGCAAAGCCGGAATATGGGTTACAAGGGTTTTGACTATGCGAGTTGAGATTGTAGACTATTATGGGGTGCCCTAAAGGCTGGTCCCTAGGACGGCTTATATAGATATCCGACCTAGGGTTTACAGGAGAGACCTATCCGGCTATGACTAAGAGTCAGTTACGGAGTACACCTTGAACTACAAGTAACTACATGCCTATGTCGGTAAGTCTTCTGGGCCTTCCTGTAGCCAGACTGGACTCCGTCTCTTCTCTCCGACTGGGCCACCCGTGAAGCAAAGCTCTAACCCAAAGTGGGCCACCCTGGTCAGCGAGGCATGTTGAGGATTCTCGGAAAGTATATCCCCAACAGCAGCCCCTGGAAGCCTCCAAGATCCAGAGTCGGATTTTATCATCTAGCTTGATTTATCTTCGGCTTGCAAAATCTTGAAGGGTTCCTGAAACTCAAAAGAAAGGATAGGATCCGAGTCTCAAAATAAGTCAGACCTATGAGTACATTATTTGGATTTCCAGTTTGAAATTCAAACTGAACCGAAACTTGGTCTCTAATGTAACCTGACATCAGTCAAGGTCAAGCCACGTCATAGACAAACATTCCTGACTGCACGACCATTGGTGGGTCCACCTTTCGTGGAACTGAGGCGTTGTTTTAATGCATGCATGGAGATCGAGGTGGCGTAATCCTCGCGAGGAGGTTACCTAGCTCCTTCCACGACGCGTGGCACGGTTACTATTTATTTTGCACGAATCTTGGCACAGGTGAGGGATATAAGGGGTCAAGATCTCCTTTTCCTTCCTTACCAGCCCCATTACCTTCTCCTTCCTCCAAACGCCACCGCGCTCAGGCTCCTCTGCGTCCCTCCTCCAAACGCATAGCGCCGCCCATCCACAGTCATCACCACCCACACAATGGCTGGCGCTTCTTCCTCCGGCACGGTGGCAACCACAACGGCGACCTCTGGAGCAGCGAAGAAGGAAAATTTTTGTGGGGTATGGATCCCGTGAGTCCTCAACAACGAGAAGCTCCACATTATGGAGAATGAAGGTCTCCTCCATGCCAACGACTGGCGGAGCAGCCATAATCAAACCATCCCCACCCCTCACACCGACGAGCGGGTGCACTTCGAAACTCACCTCGATAGAGGTTAGAGCTTTCCTTCCTCAGATTTCTTTTCTGTGGTCATAGATTACTACGGAGTTCAACTCCATAACTTCCACCGAACTCAATCTTAGAAATGAGCACTTATGCATCTCTGTGAGGAGTATCTCGGAATTAGGTCGAATCTTGTTTTATTCTGGTACTACTTCGGTACCAGGAGAAACTCTATCACTTCTGGTAATCCCTACATTACCGAAACTCTTAGCCTTACTGTTAGGAGAGACCGAGTCTATCCCAAGATCAAGGCTAGTGAGTCCATGAATAAATGATCGTCCACGTTCTTTTATCATAATGATAGACTGGCTCCTGGCAAAGAAACTGCTTTGCCGGCTTTCGTCGATGGCACCGCCACACCTCAAGAGTCCTGGGACGCAGAAGCTCTGGCTCTCACCGACGATCTGCTTCTCGCCAAGAGGCAAATCGAGTATCTGATGAAGCATAAGGGTCTAAAAGGATCCGATTTAATTCACTACTGGCTGGCTTGTCGGATTCAACCCCTCTAGCACCATGGTGACCGACTGATGCATTCAATCACCAAAAGAAAGACGGATTCCCTCCAGATCTGCTCTCGATCAATCCTGGATAAAGAATATGAGTCCCAGATTAGATGGTGGATCAAGGAGCGGGTCGAGAGGAAGATTCCGGACCTCTCTCTGGACATGTATACAGCTGACGATCCAGTGACACCAGTAAGTTTTCCAACAATTACTCTTATACTCGAATATGTGTTCATCCGTACTTTGTTATAGCTTTTCGCAATACTGAGGTAATTCTTCTTTCAGCTTGCTGACCTCCCCGAGTCGGAGCTTGCTACTCTTGAGGGATATCCTCCTGAGATACCATTGTCTCAGGAGGAAGGAGCACGTGTACTGCTGCCGAAGGTGCTTACCTAGAAGCACAAAACTCCGACAGTTTCCATTGGCACGAAATAGGTGCCTGTTGTGAAGGGTAACTTTCCTCACAAGGTCTTACATTTTATCTCTCATTCTTTCGGAAGTGTAACAATCTTGTACTGTCACTTCTTCAGAGCTAAACAGCTCATCAAGGGCAAAGGGAAGGGAATCACGACAAAGCCCCTGCGCCAGTCAAATTTAAATTTGACTTCACCTGCAGCTCCTTCTCTGACTCCTACCCCAACACCTTCTACATCACTTGTCGTGGTGGTGGCACGGCAGATGCCATGGGTAGGCTAAAGTTTGGGGCCAATGGATGCTAGTGGGATCTGGGGAGGGAAGATGCAGTGGATTCTACACTCAGAAAGCTAACTCAAAGATCTGTATTTCTTTTTTCTTGGGCTACAAGTGCTCCTCGAGCTGCATACAAGGGAAAAGAAGGAATTTTTACCGGCATCCATTGGCCCCAAACTTTAGCCTACCCATGGCATCTGCCGTGCCACCACCACGACAGTTGGCGCCCACTGTGGGGCCAGCAGCGGTGCTAGCTGGAGTTATGATCCGGACGGGAAACTTCATCAAGACTGGCGAGCGCGTTGTTTCTGGCTTAGTCCAGAGATTTGGTCTCTGTGATTATGTGAGCGACAATGCAGGGAGCTTCAGGGGAAAGGCTCCCCCGCGTAATGGTGTTTTCATCAACCTGGGCGGGCACCAGGTTTACGTCGGCGTTGACATCTCCGGTGTTTATCCTCGCCAAGTTGTTGTTGCAGGAGATCCACCTCTTAACGCTGCAGGCCATCCGCCTGGAGCACTTCCTGCAGGTAGCGTCGAGGTAATGGTCGTGGCCGGGGTGCAAATTGGAGTAGCGGCTGCCGGATCGGGAAGAGAACCCGCCACCGGTGTACAGGGCGCGCACGGGCAGACGGCACCAATGCCCACCGAGGTAATCCCACCGGCAACCAACCCGACCGAGGTGCAAGACACCACCCCAAAGGCACCAAGGGTAAGAGGGCCACCGAAAGGCGAAGAATGTTCTTCAGGCGACCATAGAAAGCTTGACTACACCTGTAGCGCCGATACTTAATCCGGCAAATGCTCAGGCAGAGTTAGAGGAAACCAGGCAAAAGGTACTGATAGAGGCAAAAAAGGTGTCGGCCTTGCGGGAGTCCTTAAACAGGACCCTGCGAGAATATGCCAAAGCAAATAAGCTTGACGTCGCACCCGAACGGGTGGACGAACTAAGATTGAGAGGGAAGAACCTCATGGATGACATTAACAAAGAGCATGAAGCTCATAAAGCAGAATCAGAGGATTTGGGCTTGCCGAGGTACAGTACCCCGGCAAGAAACCTAAGAGCGGCAAATGCCGCAGCATCAGAGTTAGAGGGGTTAACCGGTGAGGCCCGGCAGAAACAACAAGAAAGAGTAAACGAGCTGGTGCGCATCGCGAACCAGCAAAACGAGGAAATGCTCAGAGCAAACCCAGCAAGGCCGGGGGCCTCGCGAATGGTTCATTCGGCAGGAGCAGCACCAGCCTTGTCTGTGGCAGCAGCATCTTCACCCGGAAAAAATGCTCGAAGAGACAAAGCAGTAACCTCGGGAAAGAGGAACAAGCAGATGGTCCCGTATGATCCGGCAATGGCCGGAAAGGCGAATGAAAACAGAGGCAATGCAAGCCGAGGTAACAGTGGGGAGAGGAACCACGACCGTGTGGAGAAAGATGGCGGAAGCCGAGGCAACGGAGACCTCGGCAGAAGAGAGCCCGCCAGAGGCAATCATGAGAACAACACCCCGGTCGAAGTAAGGAGAGAACAGCCACTCAACCCGCAACCGAGGCATGAACCCCGGCAGGAAAGAGAAACAAGGCTAGCTCGCCACAATCAAATTAATGAGAGATACAATGATGGTTATTCCGAAATGGAATATGCAATCCATGGCGGAAACAATCATTATGAAATACGGAGACGAGTTACATCAGATTTGCCATCAAATGATGCAAGGTGAAGCTGGACCGGCTATACAGGTCCGAGTTGTTGGAAAACAGGGTCCACCAGGCAGCATGCTTTGGACCACGGATCATGAGCGAACCTCCTGTGCCAAACTTTCAGCTGGCAAGGGGCACGAAAACATACAATGGAAGTACCAAACCACAAGACTGGTTGATTGACTATGCCACTGCTGTAAAAATAGCGTGGAAACTTACGATGGGCGAGACGATATGTACCACAAATGCTGGAAGGACCAGCTAGAGTTTGGCTGAATAATCTACCAGGCAGTATCAGCTATGGCTGGATTTTGAGAAATGTTTGTCGCAACTTTACCAGTACATACAAGAGGCCAAACAGGCCACAACAGTTAGCCATGTGCAGCGAAGCGAATGAAACAGATAGAGAATTTTTAACTCGGTGGTGCAACCTGAGAAACTCATGTGAAGGAGTCATAGAATCGCAAGCAATAGCGTGGTTCGCGCAAGGATGCCGTTATGGCAGCGTATTATGGCAACGTTTGCAGAGAGATATGCCGACCACACTGGCAGAAACTATCAGAATAGCGGACTCCTACGCATTAGGAGATCCTACGCAACCAGAATTAATGTCGGCAGATCACCGCGAGCAACAGGATCATTATGCAAGAGATTTCGCCGGGTCATCGGTAGCGGTGATTTCAGAGGAAGAAGAGAGGAAAGACCGGATTATAGATATAATTCGGCCCAAGTAGCGGCAGTAGGGCAAGATCAGCCAAATCACGGAGCGGCTCAACGGCAAAAGAATGGTCCTCAGCAGTGGACACCAAGGAATGAAGGAAAAGGGCAATGGACCCCTGAACAAAAGAAACAGTGGCAGGAGAGGCCGAAGTACACGTTCGAGTCCATGTTAGATCAGCCGTGTAAATTTCACACGTCAAACCCATCCAGACCAGCTAACCATACAACCCGCCAGTGTGCATGGATGAAAAATGCAATGGGTAACCCCGCAGCGGTTCAGGCACCCCATCAAGTACATCAGCAGCGTCAACCACAGTTGACTGGAGCAAATGCACAGCAACTAATGTTACCGCCCCTCCCCCGAGGTATGATAACTCGGATCAGAGAGACGCGGTGCATCAAGTGATGAACCAAGTCCAGGATGGAAGAACAAACCCGGCAAATACGGGACGTAATGATTACAGAGAACATCATCAGTCTTATTGCGTGTTCACAACGGAACAGCAAGACAAACAGAGTGTGCAACGCCGGCATATGGAAGTAAATGCAGTTATGCCGGCGATACCGAGATATGTGCCTTGGTCTGATCAGGAAGTAACTTGGAGCATAAAGGATCATCCCAAAATAATGCCGAATCCTGGGTCATATGCACTCGTGTTGGATCCGACATTTGTCGGACCAAGCATCAATGTGAAATTCTCAAAGGTACTCATTGACAATGGAAGTAGTATCAACATCATGTACAAAGATACCATGCATAAACTTGGAATATCGCAGAACATGTTGCAGTCCACAAGGACCACTTTCCATGGGATAGTGCCAGGGCTTTCATGTGAACCCATTGGTAAGGTCCGAGTCGATGTCTTATTCGGCACAAGAGATAACTGCAGAGCAGAAAACTTAGAGTTTGAGGTGGTGGATCTAGAGAGTTGTTATCATGCTTTACTCGGACGGCCAGCGTTGGCCAAATTCATGGGCAGCTGTCATGTAAGTTATCTGAAGATGAAGCTACCCGGACCACAAGGAGTGATAACAGTTGCAGGGGATTACAAGAAGTCAATGGAGTGTGCTTCAGCCGGGTCAAATTTGGCCGAGTCATTGGTTATAGCAAGAGAAAAAAGAAGGATTCAGGAGGTAGCAGCCCTCGCTCAGTCGGCGCAGCTGAACATGCCGGCACTAGCCAACCCGCATGGCAGTGTTTCTTTTCAGCCGACTAAAGAAACGAAGAAGTTTCAAATAGATGAGCAATTCCCAGAGCGTACTGTTACTATTGGTGCAGGCCTGGATGCTAAATAGGAAAGCGAGCTCACCAACTTCCTCCGTGAGAATCGGGACATATTTGCATGGTCAACTCAGGATCTGCAAGGTGTTAGGAGTTAATGAGCACGCTTTGAATGTAAGGCCTGGAGCAAGGCCGGTGAAGCAACCTCTCCGCCGCTTCGCCGAAGACAGGAGAAAAATAATAGGGGATGAAATAGCTCGGCTCCTTGCAGCCGGGTTCATCATGGAGGTGCTGTACCCGGATTGGTTGTCAAATCCGGTGCTGGTAGAAAAGAAGAAGGATGATCCCAATGTAGCCATTGTATGGTGAATGTGTATCGATTACACGAACCTGAACAAGGCGTGTCCAAAAGATCCTTTTCCATTACCTAGAATAGACCAAGTCATTGACTCGACCGCTGGTTGTGAGTTATTATCATTTGTAGACGCGTACTCTGGTTTCCACCAGATCCGTTAAATCCGGCTGATCAAATAAAGACTGCATTTATTACCCCATATGGGGCTTATTGCTATCGCACAATGCCATTCGGCCTGCGAAATGCAGGAGCAACATATCAGAGATGCATGCAAAAATGTCTACACGATCAAATAGTAAAAAATGTACAAGTATATGTAGATGACGTGGTCATCAAAACCAAGGAAAGCAAAACCTTACTAGAGGATATACGGCAAACTTTCGTAAACTTGAGAAGATTCCGAATGAAACTTAATCCGGAAAAGTGCACGTTCGGCGTGCCGGCAGGAAAATTGCTCGGTTTTCTTGTATCTAGCCGAGGTATAGAAGCAAACCCAACAAAGATAAAAGCAGTAGAAAGAGTGGAATTGCCGAAATGCTTAAATGATGTACAAAAGTTCACAGGTTGTCTAGCCTCGCTCAGCCGGTTTGTATGTCGGCTGGGAGAAAAGGCACTGCCACTATATCAGCTGATGAAGAAATCAGATAAATTCGTTTGGACTCCACAAGCAGACAACGCGTTTCATGAGCTGAAAAAAATGTTGGTCACAGCACCTATCTTGGCTTCTCCATTATCAAAAGAGCCTATGTTACTCTACATAGCGGCCACAAATAGAGTAGTGAGTGCTGTGGTCATAGTAGAAACGACTCGAAAATAATAAGTCAGAGGCCGGTATATTATTTAAGTGAGGTGTTGTCCACTTCAAAACAGAATTACCCACATTATCAGAAGATGGCTTATGGGGTGTATATGTCGGCAAAAAAGCTTAAACATTACTTCGAAGAGCATCCCATCAGAGTGATACGTGAAGCGCCCATAGCAAACATATTGAGCAACAAAGATGCAAGTGGCGAATAGCAAAATGGGCAATAGAATTGTCGCCACGCTCCACAATTTGATAGGAGAGATGCAATCAAATCTCAAGCGATGCCGACTTCTTTGTAGATTGGGCAAGTACAATATGAGCCACCATTACCAGATAGAAATTATTGACGATGCATTTCGATGGTTCCAAACTAAGAAATGGTTTGGGGGAATAGTATTAACCGCCTAAAAAGATCAGCTAAAATATGTGCTACAGATACATTTCTTTGCATCCAACAACGTAGCGAATATGAAGCACTGGTCCATGGATTGAAAGTAGCAAAGAGATTGGCATACGGAATCTTATGCTATGGGGACTCGGACCTAGTAGTCTGACAAGTCTCGGCAATTGGGATGCACTAGATGCTAATATGGCCTTACAGATTTCATGTGCAAAAGATCAGTGGATACTTTGAAGGATGTGAGTTTCACCACATACCTCGGGCAGAGAATGACGCCGCAGACACATTGTCAAAGCTCGGATCAACCCGACAGTCAATTCCACCGGGTATTGCCCTGGAACACCTTAGAAAACCGTCAATAATCCCTTCACCAGAATCCGAATCTATCTTTATCCCAGCTAATTCAACGGCAGACAATGTGCCGATGGAGGTAGACCAGCAATATAAGTCAGAATCCCCCAAGAAGAGGACAACAGAAATAAGCACAATTATGGAGAAGGCCGAGGTAAATATGTCGGCAGAAAATATGGAAATAGACAGTGAGACCACACCAGAAAAAATCACACCGCCATGAAACAACCCATATTATCTTACCTTAAAGACGCGATATTACCAAGCAATGAAGTGTTAGCAAGACAAAGCGTAAGGAGAGCGAAAGCTTACACGATCATAAACAATGAGCTATATAAAAGAAGTGTCACAAGCGTATTGCAGAAGTGTGTGAGTTCGGGAGAAGGCCGAGAAATCCTCCTAGATATACATCAAGGAGAGTGTGGACATCATGCCTCATCTCGTGCATTGGTAGCCAAAGCATTCAGGCATGGATTTTATTGGCCGACGGCGTTGAAGGAAGCCAAAGAGTTGGTGGAAAAATGCAATGGTTGCGGAGATACGCAACTAAAATACATATGCCATCGGCGAGTTAAAAACAATACCCATCACTTGGCCATTTGTTGTATGGGGCTTAGATATGGTGGGACCATTTAAGCCGCCCGAGGGGAATGACCCACATATTGGTTATGGTGGACAAGTTCACAAAATGGATTGAAGTGAAACCAATAAGAAAATGCGATGGGCCCACAGCAGTGAGATTCCTCAAAGATATTATTTTAAGATATGGGTACCCACACAGTATCATTACGGATAATGGCACGAATATTGCAGAAGGAGCCTTTGCCAGATTTTGTAGAGAAACATACATAAGGTTAGATATTGCCTCTGTGGCTCACCCAGCATCTAATGGGCAAGTGGAAAGGTCTAATGGACTAGTATTGTCCGGAATAAAACCACGACTTGTTGAACCACTGCAAAGGTCGGCAGGATGTTGGATTGAGGAACTCCCAGCCGTATTATGGAGCCTCAGAACTACTCCAAATAGGTCAACAGGGTACACACCATTCTTTCTAGTATATGGGGCAGAGGTCGTGCTTCCAGCCGACATAATACATGACTCGCCAAGAGTTACTCAGTATACAACCTCTGAAGAGAACGAAATAGCTCGGCAAGATACTGTAGACCTGCTAGAAGAAGCCAGAGAACTGGCACTATCACGATCAGCTATTTATCAGCAGAACCTACGACGATATCACAGCAAAAAGGTGAATCCGAGGGTATTCAAAGAAGGAGATTTAGTCCTCAGACTGGTACAACGCACGGCCGGCATGCACAAGCTGTCACCTCCATGGGAGGGACCATTCATCGTGAGCAAGGCATTACATAACGATGCCTATTATCTAATTGATGCTCAATCCCCCGGAAAGGACAAGGCAGACAAAGCTAGCGAAGAAACGAAGCGGCCATGGAACGTGGCCCTGCTTCGTCCATTTTACTCATAGCATAGTATTTCAAGGTCAAAGACCAATGAAGTATTAAACCTCGGCATCATGAGCAGTAACTCGGGGACTGCCATATGTTATTTCAATTTCATGTTATGTATTAAACCTCGGCATCCAGAGCAGTGACTCGGGGACTGCCATAGGTTATTTCAATTTCATGTTATGTATTAAACCTCGGCATCCAGAGCAGTGACTCGGGGACTGCCATATATTATTTCAATTTCATGTTATGTATTGAACCTCGGCATCCGGAGCAGTGACTCGGGGACTGCCATATGTTATTTCAATTTCATGTTATGTATTGAACCTCGGCATCCGGAGCAGTGACTCGGGGACTGCCATATGTTACTTCAATTTCATGTTATGCATTGAACCTCGGCATCCAGAGCAGTGACTCGGGGACTGCCATATGTTATCTCAATTTCA
Source organism: Avena insularis (assembly GCA_023614405.1). Lineage (NCBI taxonomy): Eukaryota > Viridiplantae > Streptophyta > Magnoliopsida > Poales > Poaceae > Avena > Avena insularis. Next base: position 209,430,061 of record CM042694.1, read on the forward strand.
GGTTATGTATTAAAACCTCGGCAGTCAAAGCAGCAGCTAGAAGACTACCATATACCGCCCCAGAGCTATGTTGAGCACCAAAACTTGACGCCCTGAGCAGCCCCTAGGTGGTGGTCTTGTATTTTTCCCGAAAGTTAGTTTGCACACTAGAACTCAGCAGAACAGGCAATCACTCGGGGACTGCCGTGAATTGTTCCAAAGTGGCAGTCAATCTTTGATACGGAAAGGGTATCACACTTCGGCACTCAGGATAAGAACAGATCAACCCCGTATGATGTTCAAAGCTCACACACAGATTACTCGACTAAAGCATGAGAAAACAAAGACAAAGATAAATCCTAACACCAGAATATGCAGGATATCAAAGCAGAAATTCGGATGGGAACCAACTTAAGCAAAGTTATAATAACTGCAAACTTATATGTCGCAAAGAATGTACGAAAAAGGAGATTCAAAGTCATACAGGAAATAGATGAGTATTCCAAGGACATCGTACGCCCGGCATACCAGGGATAGAAAATGACTTAAACGTTTTTCACTGGAGAGACGGCAACCTGGTCAGGGGCCGGGGACTCCGAGGTAGGAGGAACTTCGGCCGAGGTTACCTCGCCCTCCGCAGACCTAGGTGCAACCTCGGCCGAAGCCTGAGGCTGCTGAGGAGCATCAATCTACGCAGTAGAATGCCCGGTACCCTTGGAGGAGGATCGCGCGTCGTCATTGTCATCCGAGCTCGAACTGGAGTCACCAGAAGTGGCCGAGTCATCTTCATCTCCCCCCTGCTCAGCTGAGTCATCTGATGCATCCTCGACGACGACCTCCTCGTCCGGGTTTGAAAGGAAACTCGGCCCTTCATTCCAGGTGTGCACGTCGGCATACTCGACGAGTTGAAAGGCGCGAGCTTGCCGAAGAGCAACAAAGATGGGATCCTCAACCCAACGGGAACCGGTGCGAAAATTCCTCAGGATATCAAGAGAAATGTCTTCGTACCATGACATGATAACGGTGAGGGCCATATCCGCGCCAGCTCGCCCAGCAGATTCCCTCCAAAGACTTAGTTGCTTTTCAGTGGCATTCAATCTAGTCACCAGCAATTCGATCTCGCTGATGTTAGGAGTTCCAGAGGTATTCGGCCAGAGAGCACGGTGGGCTCGAATAGCTGCCAAAGACCAAGTCCCCGCCCATGATTTTCATCGACCAAGGGCGCCGATGTAAACCAAGAAATCTTCTATTGAATATTCAAAGTTCACGTCAACAGGGAGACCTCGGCAAGACGCAACAAGGACCGCTTTAGAGCTCACGGGTTTAGCCTCAGGAAAATGACCTGCGCAAAAAAGGGAGGCGTCAGAGGGTAGCAGAAGGAAGAAAGATAATCCGGCTGTGTTAAGATGCTCACGATGAATGAAACTCATCATCAGCTGAAGGTCCTTCGCCCAGTCAATCTTGTTCTTCTCAAAGCGAGCAATTTCCTCGCTCATTCCTCGAGTTTTCAGCTCGGCAGCCTCTAAGAGCTCTTTATTCTTTTGCAATTCCAAAGCTACTGCTTCTTCTCCTCGGAGAACTCTGATCGACCTTCTAGCTCGGATTGAGAAAGCTTAAGGGCCTTCACCTCGGCGCCGTGGTAGCTATCTCATCGTCCTTTTCTTTTAGCTGAGCCGAATGGGTGGCGCCTTGTTCTAACAAATGCAGCATTACATCAGGCATAGGCGTACAATTTTGGTGAGATGATGCAAAGGTTCATATCTCGGCCTTCTCAAAGCCAAACAAAGTAAAAGAAACTTAGTGTACGTCTTAGAAAGGGAAAAGTACGAGGTAGATGGAAAACTAACCTTCCAAGCTCTTGACTTTCTTCTCAAGACGAATGTTGAGATTATTGATGTTACCTGTTAACCCACAAAGTAAGCCGGCATCCCGCAGACAAAACAATGACAATATTAGAGATGACAAGGAAAATGATCGGGCATACCTGCTTTTTTCACCACAGGAATAACTTTTTCATATTTTTCTTCCAACTTCTTGTGCGAGAAAAGCAGTCTTTGAAATTCAGCAGTCCGCCGGTCATGCGCAACCTGAGCAATGGAACAAACAATGAATGGATATTCGAAGCTAAACCAGATCCGAGTTAAGCGAAAACTTAACCCAGATCTAGGTGGCTGGATATTCGAAGCCAAAATAGATCCGAGCTAAGTGAAAACTTAACCCGGATCTAGGTGGCTGGATATTCGAAGCCAAAATAGATCCGAGCTAAGTGAAAACTTAACCCGGATCTAGGAGGCTGGATATTCGAAGCTAAAGCAGATCCGAGTTAAGCGAAAACTTAACCCAGATCTAGGTGGCTGGATATTCGAAGCCAAAACAGATCCGAGCTAAGCGAGAACTTAACCCGGATCTAGGTGGCTGGATATTCGAAGCTAAACCAGATCCGAGTTAAGCGAAAACTTAACCCGGATCTAGGTGGCTGGATATTCGAAGCTAAACCAGATCCGAATTAAGCGAAAACTTAACCCAGATCTAGGTGGCTGAATATTCAAAGCCAAAAGTAGATTCGAGTCAGGCGAAAGCTTAACCCAGACCTATGTGGCTAGACATTCAAAGAACAGCTAGGGAAAATTTAAGCAAAAGTTTAAGATAGATCTACTCGGATATAGGCTCGAGCCATAAATTAAGTAGAACTAAGTATAGCACTATAAAAACTTCCAAGCGAATAACAAGTTACTCGTTTGCAAGTTTCGGGGACTAATGTATATATAATAGCATATGGAGAATCAGTCTAAACCCCGAGAAGTAGCAATTACCTCGTTCATCTTGTTGCTATCCAGAATGATCTTGGCAGCTTGATCCAAACGGCTGCTGATGTCGGAGAGTTGAAACGGCTGACTGTTTCGATTGCCCTCAAGCTGATCAGCAGCATTCCAGTTATGAGCATATTCCACCAGCGAGCCGAGGCTGTTCCCACTAGCCGTCCGGGTTAAGACTTTACCTCGGACATGTTGTGTAACCACTGCAGCCGCAGGGCTTGTATGAAGAGCAAGCTGGGTGTTGGCAGCAGAGGTAACAGAGGCTTTGGTAGGCGCAGCTCCTTTGCGCAGCACGTCGGCAATACTCGGCTGAGAAGAGCCGGCAAGACCTTTTTGGGAAGTAGAAGTTTTAGTGGCAACAGTTTTTTTTACTGTGGAGGCACCAGCAGAAGCTGATACCTCGGCAATGGGAGCAGTGACCTTAGAAGCAGGAGGGATTACAGGCGCTGAGGGCGCCGGGGTATTATCGACCACGGCTGCGGCTGGGGTTACAGTAGGAGCTACCGAGGTAGAAAGAGGCTCGGTGGATATGCTCGGATTCAGGGGAGGGGCAACGGGTTCAGTAGAAATCTCGGAGGCGCGAATATCAGGCGCATCGTGACAAGGGGGTGACATATGCGGAGCTGGAGGAGATGTAGCACGAGCAGGACTAGGAATCCTGGTATCTTCAACAGGCGGAGGAGACGGCTGCCGAATCGGGCGGCTAGTCATGCTAGGACCGCCAGGCTTAACGGAAAGCGGAGCACTGCGAAAATAAGAAAGAAAAAAAGGGTGTCAGGATGAAAAACGGAAATAGGGAAACAAGAAATACGAGCAAAACGAACTTACCCTGCGACCCCAGGCATGGTCTTGCGCCTGGGAGGGTTCGGAGCAGACTTCTTCATTCGTTTCTTGGGGGCCGCCTCTGAAGCACTAGCAGGAGCCCCGCGTTTCCCCGAGGTAACTGGGGGCCGGGATGCAATAGGCTCGGCGTCGTGGACCTGACCGGTCGGGTTAGCTGGGAAAATAGAAGCCGGAAATGCATAAGAAATAGGCATTGCGGCAACTACCTCAAGAGCTTGGACCTCGTCCGAATCACCTTCCTCCTCATGGACCGAAGTTTTGCCACGAGCGCGAGCCGTAGCAGGATCCGACTTAGGGACGAATTCTTCGGAGTCCGGTTCCCCAACGTCCGGGGTATTCCGATCCGCAGTCCACGGAAGCGACAAAACCTCGGCGTCCTCGTCCTTTTGCTCCGCGAACCTCTATGAAGCGAAAGAGAAGGAAGGTTAGGGAAAACATTTATGAAAACAATAGAGAATCAAAGCATTGAGGGTTAAAACTATCATGCGGAGGAGGACGCCATGGGTAAACGGTTTCAATCCCAGGTCCAATCTTCAGCATCTCCGTCTTAAATATAGCTGACGGCTTGAAGACAAGGTAATTGTCCAACTCGACGGTCGAGACTCGGTTGGGATCAAGTGGACCACTCATGTAGCAAAGTTTGTGCGTCCTTTTCTGGAATGGGCAAATTCGGCTACTGATGAAGGTAGCCATCAAGTCCTCGCCGCGTAACCCGGCCCGGATCAACTCTTTGAGCCGAGTCTCAAAAAGCTCGGCCAAGACGTGGCTCCTCCTCGGATTGTAAGTCCAGTTTACCTTGGAAGGTGGACCGATGGAGAAGGCAGGGAGCCGAATCTTGTCTTATGTTCCTCTGTTCTTGATGTAAAAGAAAGATTTGTGCCACTTCTTGCATGATTCTAACCCGGTGACACGAGGAAATACAGACTTCCTCCGAGGTGTGATGGATGCCGCCCCGCACTGAGTAAGTAGTTTCTCGGAAGGGTGCAGAGACTTGTCGGGGACCACATTAGAACGAATTTGGAAGAACTTCGCCCAGACATGAACGGACGGCCATAGGCCGAAATATCCCTCCGAGGCGGAGATGAATGCAGAAAGAGAAGCGATGGCGTTCGTAGGAAGATGATGCGGCTGAAGGCCGAAGTAGTCGAGAAACTCTCTTGCAAAATCGCTAAGAGAGAGACCGAAGCCACGCGAGAAATGTGACATAAAAACTACATACTCACCCTCCCTGAGTTCTGGAGATAACTCATTGCCGGGTAAACGATAAGAGACCTCGGCGGGAATCCTCCGGGTTCGGATGAGCCACTCGATCTCCCGCCGGGTAACGGAGGAGCCCTGCCACGAGCCCCGCTCGGGCCCAGAGCCAGCATCATCATCCTCAACCAATGCACCACTAAAGGAACTAGACATGATTTCGCCGGAAAGATCGCCGGAGGAACAGCTCGCGGCGGAGGAAAACTTAGAGCTACGAGGCCCCGTCGTAGTTCTACGCAAAAACGGCGGCGGAACGAAGACAGAACCGCAGCACAAACAAAGAGGAAACGAAGAGATCTAGAGGGAAGTCTAGGCGGCACGACCAAAAAGAACTCACCGGCGACGACGCCAGAACAGGTAAACGGCGACGAGGCAGGTGGAGCAGCGCGGCGGAGTCCCCCTCTTCACAGAGCAGGCTTGAGGCGGCAATGAACCACGAACAATGTTAAAAACGCAAGGAAGAAGAAGGGTGCGGGCGAGCGAGACGGGGAAAAAAGAAACTCCCAGGCGCCGCGCCCCCTTTATAACCAAGCCGCAGGCAAGGTAGTGGGATCGTGGGTGTGGCAGTTGGCGGCGCGGATCGTGTGCGCGGCACGACCACACGTCGCTGAGCGGAACCACACCGAAGGCCACACGATTGACCAGGGAACTCACGATCCCCAACAAGAACGGCGAGCAACGGGCGCGACAAAGCGCGACAAGAATCGTAGCTTGTCAGTAAACGCTGTAGAGGAACAAAAAACTAGAGAAATAATGATGAGAATGACACGCGGGACGAAGCATGCGCTACTAGGTACGGTTCTATCACCACGACAATATAACTCGGAAACAATACATAACGAGCGTCGTGAAACTGATACGACCCGGCCGAGGTTATCGGCGGGAACGTACCAGCTTCGGGGACTAATGTTGGGGAGGTAACCCCGGATAGGGTAAAGACGGGGAAAGATGAGAGGTTTTCCCCGTCCAGTTTCCGAGTTACACTCTGAGTCGGCCGAATCCTGTAGAGGTCGGCCGAGATGGGAAAGGACGGGACCCTTGAAGTAAGGGCAAGGCATTACCCGGCCGAGCTACAGCATAAGTCGGCCGGGTTAGCCCAAGTAATCTTGATACAGGTGAAGGACAAGCCGAAGTTACACGAGGCAGGGCCGAATGATACGAAGCTTGCAGGAGAAGGAGAAGCCTAAAGTCAAACTCTAGTAGCAGGCTAGGGAGAATCAGAGCAAAGCCAAGCACAAGGGACAAAGGTGCAGAGCGACAGAGAGACAGAAGGAGGTCACGGAGGTGACAGTCCTGAAGCCCGAGGCACACAAGAGGGCCCCTCTGGAACCTTGCCATCAGTAGGAGAGCGACAGGGAAAGGGGGGCGCCGAACTACTATATTGGGGCAAGCATATTCCTCGAATATGCTTGCCGCATCAGCCCTAAGGGAACCCAAGGCTCTCCTTTATAAGGGCAGGCTTGGACGCTGAGGAGGGGATCGACTCATTCTTGGTACCGTTAGGCTGGTAAAAATTCCTTCTTTTCCCTTGTATGCATCTCGAGGAGCACTTGTAGCCCAAGAAAGAAGAAATACAGATCTTTGAGTTAGCTTTCTGAGTGTAGAATCCACTGCATCTTCCCTCCCCAGATCCCACTAGCATCCATTGGCCCCAAACTTTAGCCTACCCATGGCATCTGCCGTGCCACCACCACGACATCACTGCAGGTTATCTCATCTCCTCGTCCTGCAGAAGATTCGGCTCAGCATTCTGAGCCATCGATCCTTGGATCGCAAGCCGACATCACCATGAGTTATTTGGTAACTGATAAGGGTGAACCCTCAATGGATAATGATCCCTCGCCAGAGGTTTTCGCGGACAACCTTCTCAATAATCCGGGTATCACCAAACTTGGTATTACTCGAAAAATTGTAGAAGAGATCCAAAAGTTAGCTCAACAATGCTTGGAGAGCAGGAACATCACTGCCAAAGAAGAGGCGCAAGAATTCGAGGACATAAAACTCTCTTAGCTTCTTGACCAAGTTCGTCTTCACGACGACAAGATGAAGGCCGATGTGGCTCCGCCACCACGAGTGATCCCTGTGACTCTTGCCGAGAAGGTTTCTTCTGAGGTGAACATGAGTCTGAGCAAGCTAACCCATGAACATTATGTAAGTCAGAATTTGACTCTCTCTTTTACTTTATTTCATATCATATCCTCTAGCCCCCAAGCTTTAAGTTGGATAGGAAATCCGGATTTATGCTTTCATAGTATGCCAAAGAGCGAATTAGTATAGCCCCCAAGGCTCGTGCTGATATTTAACTTAGTTAAAATATTAGCCCGAGTCTTTTGTATACTTTTGACTCTAGGTATTATTCTGACTTACAGAAAGTTAATGCTTATAACCAGGAATTGCTGAAGAATATATACAATAAACAGAGAGAGACCAGAGCTCTCCGTCTAGAAAATGCTCAGTTGAAAATTGCCAAGGATGAGGTTGAAGGCAATCATTTCATTCCTCATACTTGTTTTCACAGAACTTTGATTCATAGTCGAACATTTATTCGACTGCTTTCTTGTTTTCACAGAACTGGTCAAACAGTCATGCAAAATTATTAAAGAGGCCGAGAATCTCAAGACCCTGGAGGTGGAGAATGCCAACTTAAGGCAAGAGCTGAATTACCTTAAGGTAGATCACGAGCACAGTATTAATAGCATTCTTGAATCATCCAATATGGCCACCAAAGAACGTGATTGTATGATCGCTATCCAGGACAGAAAATCTCGGATCAAGCAGGTGAGTTGGCCAAGGAGAATGACATCACCCAAGCTCTCCGGGATGAACTCCAGAGTCTTTGGGCGGAGAAGACCAAAGTTGACGATGCCATCTTCGGTATGATTTTTCGTCTCTGGCCTTTATTTTTTGTGAATCTAGGAATTCAGATATATTTATGACTTTGCTTTTTATATATGTAGGTCATTTGAATATTCTGTATTCTTCCTCCTCCGAGTCTGGCACCAGTCAGCTTACTTCAGTCGGAGATCTGCTTCACAATTTTCGCCAGTCACTAGAGGATATTGGCGAAGCTCTAAAGTTTTCCGACATGAACAGAATGTCTGCCTTTGAGGTGCGGGACAAGGCAAAGGAGATGCCCCAGCTTATCCAAGATTGGAACATGTCATATGCGCGAACTGCAGCACAGAATGCCCTAACAATGGTTATGAGCCACCATGGAAGCATGGAAATTTGGCAAGTAACCAGGGGTTATTCGAGTATTGATGAAGACAACAAGGAACAGAACATCAAGGATATCATGGATGCCTGTGCTGGTTATGGGTGCCACGTAGCTGATCTGACCAGTTACGACACTCCCGTCTTCACTCATGGGGAAACGCCTCCTCCGCCTCTAGAAGAAATGCTGAAGTTTCCGACGATGAACAGACTGAGTTTGATATCCTTGTTTCGGAAAGATACCAAGGCGGAGGTGATGTCACCAGTGAGCTGGCAACTCCTGCTTCTTCTCCTGCATCGTAGAGTACAAGAAAAACAATGTGTTATTCTGAAACAATCGGATTGTAATAAGTAGTATAATATTTTGCTAGTGCTAAGCTTGTAAGAACTGATGGTATTTACTCCCTTTTAGCACTTTTGGCTTTATTTTGACGTGCCTGAAATTTACATAAGCACTTTATGTTTTGTCCATACTTATCATTTATCTAGCTTTCTGCCTCGTCCCTTTCGTGAGCTGGCGAACCTTTAACACGAAAATCTTGCCGAGCAACGGAGCTCAATTACTAAACCAGTTTAAACTCGGAAACAAAGCCGGCTTCCAGTACCAATAATTCACTACTTGGAAAATACCCGCATCCAAGAATCAGACAAAAACTAAAGTACAAACTAGAAAACTTTAGATTTATACCAGAAGGTAGCATTTTTAGAATCGGAAATCTAACTAGAACAAACATGAGCATAAAGTACTTTCAGGTATTCTAGGATTTTTGACTGTGACATGATCATTCGAAATAAGATGGTAATACAAAACTTATCAGAAAATATTGAGGAAACCAATACTTTATGTCACTTTGAACATGTACACATATATGATTACAAAGAAAGAAAATTTAAGAATAAAAAGGACGTAGCTGAGAAATATTCCATGGTCTGTCTAATTCTTCCAGGTCTATACTGCCTCCATCTCTCTTTCTCTTGTTAGTAGCAGGTCTTTATTTGACTAGCCGCATATCAGTTAGATAGTAAGAACCATTGTGCAATACTCAACTAACTAAAAAGGGCCCTTCCCAAACTAGGGAAAGTTTGTGCTTTCTTTTTTGCACAAGCTGAAGAACCAAATCATCCTTATTTAAAGACCGGTTTCTGACTCTCTAGCTATGATACTTGTGTAACTTCTGCTGATAGGCTGTTGATCTCTGCTCAGCAACAATGGGAACTTCTTCGATTAAATCGAGATCATCCTGTCGACAGATTTTGGCACCCTCTTCGATATACGCAGCAACTCAGGGAGAAGTATGAATCAAATCACTAGGAAGAATTGCTTCTGCGCCATAGACCAAGAAGAAAGGTGTATACCCTGTTGACCTGTTCGGAGTTGTTCTCAAGCTCCATATAATAGATGGTAATTCGTCCGCCCAAGCTCCCGCAGCACGGCGAAGTGGTGCTTCAAGCATTGGTTTGAGGCCTTGAAGGATTAAACCATTTGCTTTTTTGACTTGTCCGTTGGCTTGTGGATGTGCGACTGACGCAATGTCAAGCCGTATTTTTTGATCGTTGCAGAATTTGGCAAGATCTCCCATGGAAAATTGCTCCCGTTGTCCGTCATAATACTATGTGGATAACTACTTACTCAATATGTTGAGATCATTGGGGAACCCCAAGAGGAAGGTATGATGAGTATAGCAACAAGTTTCCCCTCAGTTATGAAACCAAGGTTATCGAACCAGTAGGAGCAAGGAAACACCTCCAAGGTGTTGTTTCCAACTTGGAATCCTGCACAACACAATCACAGAACTTTGCCCCCAACTTACAGTGAGGTTGTCAATCTCACCGGTTTTGCTGAAAACAAAGGATTAAACGTATTGTGTGGAAGATAGTAATTGCTTGCAGAAAGTAATCAGAAAACAGTAAATAGTAGATTGTAGATTGATGGTAAAAGAAAGGACCGGGGTTCATAGTTCACTAGTGGTGATTCTCCTTAAGATAGATGACATGTTGGGTGAACAAATTACAGCGGGGAAATTGACAAACATCGAGAAAGCATACATGCATATACTAATCATCTTGACTCCTATGAGATTTTAGTCGGTATTACAACAATATACATAGACCGTAATCCAACTGCATCTATGACTAATAATCCACCTTCAGGTTATCATCTGAACCCCTCAAGTATTAAGTTGCAAGCAACAGATAATTGCATTAATCAAAGTGTGTAAAGTAAACAATACAATTGTTCTATGAACAAAGGATTGTTGTTTTCTCCCTAGTAGCAACAACACATCTAGTACCTTAGAGATTTCTGTCACTTCCCCAGATTCCTAGAGGCATGAACCCACTATCGAGCATAAATACTCCCTCTTGGAGTTGCTAGCATCTACTCGGCCAAGATAGCTACTAACAACGAAGATCATGCAAGATCACAAATAACAAAGATATGATAGAATCAATAATCAATCTGAAATAGCATCTCAATATCCATCAGATCCCCACAAACACAACATGTAAGATTACAAATAGATGATCTTGATCATGAACGGAGCTCACAAGATCTAAACATGGTAGCACAAAGGAGAAGAACCAACCATCTATCTACTACATGGACCTGTAGTCCAGGGATGAATTACTCACGCATCACGCCGGAGGCAGACATGGTGATGAAGAAGGCCTCCAGGGTGATCTCTCCCCTCCAGCAGGGTGCTGGGAAGAGCTTCAGATCCCTCCCGATCTAGGGATGGAGATGGCGGCGGCTAGAGACTCTTTCGTGGAATTTTGATCGGGTACTTAGGGTTTCTATATCGGGGCTTCTTATAGGCGAAAGGGGAGGCCGAGGGGGTGACCGAGGTGGCCGCACCACCCCTAGGTGCGGGCCAGGCCTAGCCGTGCAGCCAGGTGGTGTGGCCGGCCCCTGGCCCCTCTCCATCTCGTCTTCTGGCTCTGTGTTCCCCTCGGTGAAATATTGACTTTGGCTTTTGTCCCGTCCAATTCTGAGAATATTCATTTTCTGGATTTTCTGGAACCAAAAATAGCAGAAAACAGGCAACTGGTACTGTGGCATCTTGTTAATAGGTTAGTCCCAGAAAATGTGTAGAAATACTCCAAAGTGTGGACAAACAATAAGAAAGTAGATATAAAACAAGCATGGAACATCCCCAAGCTTAACTCATGCTCGTCCTCGAGTAGGTAAGTTATAAAAAGACAGAATAATTTTTGAGGTGACATGCACCATCATAAACTTTTAGCATAGCATGAAAGACATAGTTCTAACAATAAGACATAGCAACTATGTTGTAGCATGAAAAGGTACAAACAAAAGATTCATGAATAATAGTGCTTTGCAAGAAGTTTGTTTGTTTCACATAAAGAAAACATAATGAGAATGGTATTTAGCTTGTACCTCATAGTGTAGCAAAACATAAATGCATAGGACACCTTCAAAGTTCATAAGGGTGACTAGATACAAATAGTTTAAGAAAAAGCAATATCAAAGTTATGCATCAATCAACAAGTCTTGGGACAATGCACATTAAACTAAGAATGGCCACTATGCTCTCTCAATAGGTGCTTAAAGATAGAAGATGGAGACTCAACATAAAAGTAAAAGAAAGGCCTTCATAGAAGGAAGCAGGGATTCAAGTCTCATTAGAGCTTCCAAAAAGTATGGTACTTATTAGCTTTCATATCTCATTGCCCCTATCATAAGCATCTTTAGGTGATTAAGGTTAAAGTGACACAACTAAGAGGATATGCTTGACAAGTTATAAGTTGAAATCTCATGCCCCTTGCTTACGAGTAGCGAACCTCATGCTACTCAACTTTAGTCACAAGTAAGCTCTTATCATTGTAAGTACATATGTATCATAGAGAACCGCCAAAGGGGTACCCCTTGCCCCATGACACAGGAGCTATCCCATATCAAAATGACAAGGCAACAGACAATGAGCATCTCAGCGATCTTTTTATTTGCTATTCACATAGGTTTTTATTGAGGATGCTTCATAGAGTGCTCATTATGGTTATGCTGCAAGTTTCCACCATGATTAGGCATGGCTTAGGCTAGCGGCCCAGACGTTTCTCTAACACACATACAAACTCCATGATCTTACAAGTTCCCCTTTTATTTCACACCTTCGGGATCCATAAGCAAAAGAATCATGATATCAACGGAATAATAAGTGCAATGTTGAAAGCGTTCCCCATGATATATGGTTCTGCTAACTTCAACTTATAAAGCACAAGCATATACACAACAAATATGTACACAATGGTTCAAGATTATTAAGTGCAAGAAAGTAAAGTGTGCCATCAAGTTCGTGAGAGCTTTAATCACTAATTTTCACATAACAAGTTTAATTCGGAAGGTAGATAAAAACATGAATATACTTGGAGTAGCAAATGCTAATAGGTAGGTATGGTGGACTCTTTGGAATAACTTGGTTTTATTTGGAGTTGGATGCATGAGTGGAACTCATACTTGGTATGGAGGCTAACAAAAGACTGAGAGCGACCAACTAAGAGAGCAATAATGGCCATAATCATGCAAAGCGACAAAACATCATTAATTAAAGCATAAAGTGATATTACAAGTCGAAAACTAAAGGATCATAGAGGCTATGGAGACTTGGTATAGTCATAACATGGTGTGAGCATGCGCCAAGTCAACCCAAATAAAGCATCAAAGGAGAATACCACAATACTATGCTTTAATATGCTAAAACAACGCATGATTCTTTCAAGGCACATTAAGGAATCTCAATTATTTGCAACATGTCATGCTACAGAAAAAATCACTAAGCATAAAGCCAAAACAATATCAAGCATGACATGACAAAGCAAAGGCCACAGTCAAAAACAAGCTCTTTTCACCACTTAAGCATGAACTTTTCCTACGCTTTTCCAATCCAAACCAACTTATTTGAAAACTAATGTATGAATGAGGGGGTCCAACCAATTTATTCAAGCAAACTAAGCAAACGAAGATGCTCCAAGAACAACACAACTATGCATGAAACAATAAAATGAAGTGTTTGGAAGAAACCTGATATTTTTATTGATGAAGAAGGGGATGCCTTGGGCATCCCCAAGCTTTGACGCTTGTACTTCTTGGATATTTATTGGGGCAACACGGGTGGCATCCCCAAGCTTGAGCTTTAGTCCATTCTTCATCTTATCACATTACTGTTCCCTACACTTTAAAATTTCCTTCATACAAAACTTCACACAATCTTTATTAGCAACATTAGTGTACTCAAGATAATAAGTCTTTTGGTTCAGTTCCAACACAAATAAAACTTCCATTAAAACAAAAGCTACTGTAGCACTTCCTTTAAAAAGTTCAAATGATCAAAGAGAACTCAAATAGAAAGAGATTAAGAGGCAAGTGCAAATAATGGCAGAAATCTATCAAAACAGACCAGCAGGTAAAATCCAATTTTTTCGAAGACCTTCTGTTGCTCAAATCGAAAAGTTTTGAAATGAAGAAAGTTGGAAAACAACCTGGGGCAGAAGCACAACAAATTACAGCTCAAACCGACGTACAGAGATTTTTCACGAATTTTTACAGCAAAGAACAAAAATCTGTCTTGGGTCAGCAACTTTCCCAAGCATTACTTCTCTCTCATTAGAGGTTACTCTTGGCACAAAAACCACACCAAAATGATAAGGAGAGGTTATTACTGAAGCAATAACTTCCAAGACTCAACTAAAACTTTTGGGTTATCTCCCAATAAGTACTTTTCTTTAACGCCTTTAAGTTAGGCATAAGGAGCAAGAAAAGAATCAAGTATTCTCAAATGAAGAAGCATTAAAATTAATACCAGAAATATCTTCAACAAGGCAAGGTATCTCATACAAATAAGTTCTAGACGATCCTCTCTCAATGCTCTTGGGTTCACTATTTTCATCAAACAGGTTTTCAGGAACAATCCAATCAAAATTCTTTTCTAAGGCTTCATGCATTCCTACAAGTTTAAAATGTATTGGTATCTTAATTTCCTCCCCATTAGGTTCGGTTTTATCCATCTTTTCTGATGTACCAATAACATCTACACATGAGCCTAGCATATTAAAATGATCAAAGACTTTTCTAGCTTCTTTAGCAACATCATAGAATTCTTTAAGCAAGGTTTCCAGAATAAAATCTCTCTTTTCAGGGTCCTCAATTTCTTTAAGTTTAAGAAACATTACTTGCATTATGGGGTTAAGGTTAACAAACCTAGCTTCCAACATATGAACTAAAGAAGCTGCGTCAATTTCATAATTTGGAGCAAGTTCTGCAAGGGAACTATCCTCAATATCCTCATGCTTACTAAGATGATTAAAGAATTCTTCAATATTATCTTTTCTAATTATAGAGCCACTACCTATTGCAAGGTCTTTTAGGGTGAACTTGGGGATCAACATGGTGAGCTAAGAACGAGGAAACAATTTTTTTTATGTTTTTGATAAGGAAAGCAAACTAGTACAACTAAGTTTTTTGTGTTTTTGATAAAGAAACAAGCAAACAAAGCAGAAATAAACTAAGCAAAACAAATAAAACAAAGTAAAGAGATTGGTTATGAGGGACTCCCCTTGTGAAGATGTCCTTGACTCCCCGGCAACGGCGCCAGAAAAAGTCTTGCTTACTCAATACGTTGAACTTGTTGGTGAACCCCAAGAGGAAGGTATGATGAGTAAAGCAACAAGTTTTCCCTCAGTTATGAAACCAAGGTTATCGAACCAGTAGGAGCAAGGAAACACCTCCAAGGTGTTGTTTCCAACTTGGAATCCTGCACAATACAACAACAAAACTTTGCCCCCAACTTACAGTGAGGTTATCAATCTCACCGGTTTTGCTGAAAACAAAGGATGAAACATATTGTGTGGAAGATAGTAATTGCTTGCGGAAAGTAAACAGAAAACAGTAAATAGTAAATAGTAGATTGTAGATTGATGGTAAAATAAAGGACCGGGGTCCATAGTTGACTAGTGGTGATTCTCCTTAAGATAGATGACATGTTGGGTGAACAAATTACAGCGGGGCAATTGACAAACATCGAGAAAGCATACATGCATATACTAATCATCTTGACTCCTATGAGATTTGATTGGGAATTACAACATTATACATAGACCGTAATCCAACTGCATCTATGACTAATAATCCACCTTCAAGTTATCATCCAAACCCCCTCCAGTATTAAGTTGCAAGCAACAAATAATTGCATTAAGCAAAGTGTGTAAAGTAAACAATACGATTCTTCTATGAACAAAGGATTTTTGTTTTCTCCCTAGTAGCAACAGCACATCTAGTACCTTAGAGATTTCTGTCACTTCCCCAGATTCCTAGAGGCATGAACCCACTATCGAGCATAAATACTCCCTCTTGGAGTTGCTAGCATCTACTCGGCCAAGATAGCTACTAACAACGAAGATCATGCAAGATCACAAATAACAAAGATATGATAGAATCAATAATCAATCTGAAATAGCATCTCAATATCCATCAGATCCCCACAAACACAACATGTAAGATTACAAATAGATGATCTTGATCATGAACGGAGCTCACAAGATCTAAACATGGTAGCACAAAGGAGAAGAACCAACCATCTAGCTACTACATGGACCTGTAGTCCAGGGATGAATTACTCACGCATCACGCCGGAGGCAGACATGGTGATGAAGAAGGCCTCCAGGGTGATCTCTCCCCTCCGGCAGGGTGCTGGGAAGAGCTTCAGATCCCTCCCGATCTAGGGATGGAGATGGCGGCGGCTAGAGACTCTTTCGTGGAATTTTGATCGGGTACTTAGGGTTTCTATATCGGG
Organism: Avena insularis; assembly: GCA_023614405.1. Lineage (NCBI taxonomy): Eukaryota > Viridiplantae > Streptophyta > Magnoliopsida > Poales > Poaceae > Avena > Avena insularis. The sequence goes on from CM042694.1 coordinate 209,445,971, forward strand.
GCTTCTTATAGGCGAAAGGGGAGGCCGAGGGGGTGACCGAGGTGGCCGCACCACCCCTAGGTGGTGTGGTTGGCCCCTGCCCCCTCTCTGTCTCGTCTTCTGGATCCGTGTTCTCCTCGATGAAATATTGACTTTGGCTTTTGTCCCGTCCAATTCCGAGAATATTCATTTCCTAGATTTTCTGGAACCAAAAACAACAGAAAACATGCAACTGGCACTGTGGCATCTTGTTAATAGGTTAGTCCCAGAAAATGTGTAGAAATACTCCAAAGTGTGGACAAAAATTAAGAAAGAAGATATAAAACAAGCATGGAACATAAAAAATTATAGATACGTTAGCAACGTATCAATAACCGTATCGGATTACAACGTCCTCGACAAATCTTTTGGCTGTTGCTCTATCATAACTTGTGACGGGTTTAGCCTCAATCCATTTTGTGAACTTATCCACCATCACTAAGAGGTGAGTGAATCCACTTGGAGACCGTTTAAACGGTCCTACCATGTCAAGCCCCCAGACCATGAAGGTCCATGTTATCAGAATTGTTCGCAGCTAATCAACCGGAACATGAGCTTGTTTGGCGTATTTTTGGCATCCTTTGCACGTCTTGACCAACCATTCGGCATCTGCCTTGGCTGTAAGCCAGAAAAATCTGTGTCTAAAAGCTTTTGCCACTAAAGATTTGGCTGCAACATGATGGCCGCATTTGCCTTCGTGCATTTCTCTTAAAATTTCCACTCCTTCTTCCCGAGATACACAATGCTGAAAGACCCCAGATACACTCCGTTTATAGAGCTCACCACTTATTATTGTATAGGTTTTTGCTCATCGGACTATCTGCCGGCTCAGAACTTTGTCTTCAGGTAATTTTCCATCTACCGAGAAATCAAGGTAGGGTTTTGTCCAGCTGGGTATTACAACCATAACAGCTATTAAAGGTGAGTCGGATTTGGTCGGGTACTCCTCATCAACTCTTGTGATAGAGGGAACTTTAAGGTGTTCTAGAAAAGCACCATCCAGGACCTTTTTCCTTGCAGATCCTATTCGAGATAATGCATCTGCTTCCTCATTTTCTGTTCGAGGTATGTGTTGAACTTTAATCCCTTCGAACGATTTAGACAGTTCATCCACGACAGCCCTATATGCTGCCATGTGCTTGTTTGCATTACAGTGATCCAACACTTGTTGAGAAACAAGATCCGAATCTCCATAACACATAAGTCATCGGATGCCGATATCCTTAGTAATCCAGATTCCATGCAGCAGTGCTTCATATTCAACAATGTTATTTGTTGCCGTGAAGTGGATCTGCAACACATAAAAAATCTTATCTCCTTGGGGTGATTTGAGCACCATGCCAGCCCCCGATCCCCCGAGCGCCTTGGACCCGTCAAAATACAAGTTCCAGTATTCAGACTCCGGTAGGGTCATATTCTCTGTTGTCTCTGTCCAATCAGCGACAACGTTAGCGAGAATTTGGGATTTGATTGCCATACGAGGTTTATACTCAATGTCGAAAGCTGAAAACTCTATTCCCCATTATGTGACGCGTCCTGTAGCATCGCTGTTATTAATTATATCTCTCATGGGAGCTGTGCTCACCATGGTAATTTGGTGCTCCTGGAAATAATGTCGTAGCTTCCTAGATGCAAAGAACACACCATAAGCCAACTTTTGATAGTGCGGATACCGCTGCTTAGATTCAGTTAGGACTTCGCTGAGGTAGTACGTCGGACGCTGCACCAGGTATTCCTATTTTTTCTCTGGCCTCTCCACCACCATGACAATGCTGACGACTTTATTTGTTGTAGATAGATAGAGCAACATCGGTTCCTAGGGTTCCGACGCTGCAAGGATAGGAGCAGACGAGAGTACTGCTTTTAGGTCTTGTAGTGCAGCTTCTGCTTTATCAGTCCAGATGAATTTTTTGGTCTTTTTCACGAGCTTGTAGAGTGGTGCGGCTCTTTCAACGAGCCAGCTTACAAAGCGACTGACTGCAGCAATGCAACTAGTTAGTCTTTGTACATCCTTCATGCGAGTTGGCTTGGAAATGTTAACTATAGCCTTAATCTTGTCCTGGTTCACCTCTATGCCGCTTTGGGAGATAATGAACCCTAACAATTTTCCGGCTGGTATTCCAAAGAAGCACTTCTTCGGGTTAAGCATTATGTTGTATTTGCGTAAATTGGCGAATGTTTCCTCCAAGTCGGAAATTAGGGTTTCCTTCTTTTTGGACATCACCGCTATGTCATCCACATATGCATATACATTGCGTATGATTTGATTGTGGAGGCAACGTTGCATAGTGCGCTGGTACGTAGCTCCTACGTTTTTTAGCCCAAAAGGCATCGTAACGAAACAAAAGGTTCTGAAGGGGGTAATGAATGAAGTTTTTACTTTGTCTCTTTCCTTCATCCGGATTTTGTGATAACCGGAATATGAGTCGAGAAAACATAGGAGTTTCGAGCCTACCGTAGAATCGATTACTTGATCAATTATAGGCAGAGCAAATAGATCTTTGGGATAGGACTTGTTTAAGGCAGTATAATCAACACACATCCTTAATTCAATGGTGTCCTTTTTAGGGACCATTATAGGATTGGCCGACCACTCAGTGTGGATGACTGATGGCTCAGTGTTGATGTAGAGCTCACTGTGAACCCCAAGAGGAAGGTATGATGAGCACAGCAGCAAGTTTCCCTCGATTATGAAACCAAGGTTTAATCGAACCAGTAGGAGCAAGGAAACACCCCAAAGGTGTTGCTAGCTGAGCCTTGGCAGGGCGCACTACCGATGCTAGTAGCAACGTGGAGACCTGCACAACACAACCATAGAACTTTGTCCCCAACTTGCGATGAGGTTGTCAATCTCACCGTGTTTTGCTGAAAACAAAGGATTAAACGTGGGAGGAAGTAATAGTTTGCAGAAAGTAAACACAAAGCAGTAAACAGTTTATAGATTCTATGTAAATAAAAAGGACCGGGATCCATAGTTCACTAGAGGTGGCTCTCCTTAAGATAGATAACATGCTGGGTGAACAAATTACAGCGGGGTAATTGACAAACATCGAGAAAGCAATACATGCATATACTAATCATCTTGACTCCTTTGGAACTTGATTGGGCATTACAACATTATACATAGACCACCATCCAACTGCATCTATGACTAATAATCCACCTTCAGGTTATCATCCGAACCCCCTCCAGTATTAACTTGCAAGCAACAGATTATTGCTTTACGAATTGCGTGTAATGTAAACAATACGATTGTTCTATGAACAAATGATTGTTGTTTTCTCCTAGTAGCAACAACACATCTAGTACCTTAGAGATTTTGTCACTTCCCAGTTACGAGGCATGAACCCACTATCGAGCATAAATACTAACTCTTGGAGTTGCTAGCATCTACTTGGCCAATATAGCTACTAACAACGGAAAGCATGCAAGATCACAAATAACAAAGACATGATATAATCAATAATCAATCTGAAATAGCATCTCAATATCCATTGGATCCCCGCAAACACAACATCTATGGATTACAAATAGATGATCTTGATCATGAACGGAGCTCACAAGATCTAGACATGAAAGCACAAAGGAGGAGAACCAGCCATCTAGCTACTACATGGATCCATAGTCCAAGGATGAACTACTCCCGCATCACACCGGAGGCTTGCATGGTGATGAAGAAGGCCTCCAGGGTGAATTCCCCTCTCCGGCAGGGTGCCGGGAAGAGCTTCAGATCCCTCCTGGTCTAGGGATGGAGATGACAGCGGCTACAGACTCTTTCGTGGTTTTTGATTGGGTACTTAGGGTTTTCGTCCCGAGGGAAATATATAGGTGGAAGGAGAGGTCGAGGGGGTGCTGGGGTCGGCCAGACCACCCCCTGGCGCGGGCCAGGCCTGACCGCTCGGCCAGGTTGTGTGGCTGGCCCCTAGCCCTTCTCCGTCTCGTATTATGGCATCTCATGACTTCCAGAAAAATAGGCACTTTGGCTTTTGTCCCGTCCAATTCCGAGAATATTCATTTTCTGACTTTCCTGGAACCAAAAACAGCAGAAAAGCAGTAGCCTTTGTGGCTCTTTTTAATAGGTTAGTCCAAGAAATCATATGAAAAGTACTCCAAAGTGTGGACAAAACACAATAAAGTGGATAAAACCAAGCATGGAACATCAAAAATTATACATACATTTGCAATGTATCAATGACCTCTTCTATGAATCCGGCTAACTCGAGCTGGGCTAGTTCCTTAGCTATTGCCTTTCACTTTTCATTGCCAAAACATCGTAAGGACTGTTTTATGAGTTTAGTGTTCGGGTGTACATTTAGAGAGTGCTCGGCAAGTTCCCTAGGTACTCCAGTCATGCCAGATGACTGCCATGTGAAGATATCTTGATTGGCTTGGAGGAACTTGACAAGCACGCTTTCCTATGCGCGATGTAAACCTACACCTATCTGAGTCACCTTGGAGGGGTCATCATCCTTCAACAATGTCGTCTTCATATTTTCTGATGCCTTGAACTCCGAAGTCGGCTTTGTCACCTCCTTCTTTGTTGCGGGCATCTCGGATGGGTCGATTGTCTTCTTGATCTCCTGGTACTCCTGGGCGTGCAGTATGGCTTCAGCAAAGGCAGCATTTCCGTCCTCACATTCTCGTGCTTTCTTCGGATCTCCCCTAACGGTGATCATGCCCTTGGGACCTAGAATTTTCATCATATTGTAAATGTAACACGGACGAGCCATAAAGGCCTAGTAAGCTGGTCGTCTTAAGATAGTGTGATATGCGCTCTTGAACGGGACCACTTCGAAAGAAAGTGCTTCCGTCCGGTAGTTCTTTGGAGTTCCGAAAGTGACATCCAAAGTGATCTCTCCTAGAGAATTTGCTTGTCTTCCGGGGACAACTCCGTGAAAGATCTTAGAGCTGTGATTCAACTGTGTTTCTAAGATCCTCATTCGACCCAGCGTTTCGACGTAGAGGATGTTGATGCTGCTGTCGCCGTCAATAAGTGGATTGACGACTAGAGCATACTTTCCTCGCCTGCGAACTTAGGCGGATGATTAGCACGGTCAAAGGTGATTGTCACTTCCGACCAGTCCAAGAACTAAGGGACAGCCGGAATAGTTGCATTGAGCTCGTGCATTACTGCTTTCTTGACCTTAGCTGGTTGAGATCCAAGGAAAGTGACATAAGTGTCTTTCTTCGTTGTGAAGGTCTTCTTTCCATCCAACTTGGGATTTGAAGGCTCTGATTCCTCCATGTCGGAATCTTCCTTGGTCTCCTTTTCTTTCTCAGAATTTTTCTTTCCTTTTCTTCGCTTGGCCCTGTAGCCAGCGGATTCGTCTTTCTTGATGTCATCATTGAAACGACACTCGGTGTTTGTGTGGAACGAGCCCCCGTTGGCATCTAAGTGATGCACACACATATTGTTGGCAATGTCGGCCCAAGAGTAGGTTTTGCCAGGTTGTTGGTCTCCTCTTCCTTGGACTCTAGATGTCCCACGACCGTGTCCATGGCCGCCTCCATGCCCTCCTCGTCCTCTAGACCCAAAAGTAGCATTAACTACTGTTGTTTCTGTGATGGGCTTTTCTTCCGAGGTGTTCTTGCGCTTCTGAGTTTGTTGCTTCGGCTGTTTTGCCGACTGTGGTACAACCAGGATGTTCAGTAGTCCTTCCGCGTCATGACCGGCATCTGCATACTTGCTTGCCGTCTCTATCATCTCTCCTAGATTGGTGACCTTGTCGCACTTCAAGCGGTGACGTAGTAAACCAATTGGGAGTCCTATAATGAAACCTTTAATCGCAGTTTGATCATTTACCCCTTCACAGGAGTTCTTGGTGTCGATCCATCGTCCTAGATAATCTCGGCAAGTTTCTCCCGCTTTTTGGGTGCAACGCTGTAGGTCTCCTACCGTATAGGGCCTCCGGTATGTGCCTTCGAAATTCCGAAAGAATGTGCTATGCATGTCATACGAGTTGTGGATGGTGTTTCTCGAAAGTTCACTGAGCCAGGATCGTGCCGTCTTCCTCAGCATAAGCGGGAGATACCGGGTCGTGACCAAGCTATTTCCGCCTTTGGCAATGCAGGAAGCCTGGAAAAAATCCTAGAGCCAAGTGTTTGCCCGGGCCACACCGTCGTAGGATTGGATGTGCCTTGAGATAACAAATCCTTTCGGAAAGTTTGTTTGTCGAAGGCGAGGTCCAAAGCATTTTGGACCCACATAGATGTTGTCTGACTCGTAGCACCGCGCTTCTATGTTAGAATTGATCTGGTGCCTCGTGTCACTTGGTGACAGAGAACACCATCTTGGTTGTTCACTGTGGCTGCGGTGCCTTGGAGCCGTACTTTTGCTTCCGTCAGCACCTCCTTCGCCATGACGCCCTCCCGGGCTCCCTCGAGAGAAACTATGATGGCTTCTTGGTGGATAGGGTGGTGCAGGTGGATTGTTTCTGGTTGAGCGCAGGCCTCCGTCCAGGATGTCATTATTCTGGTTCCAGGGAGGGTCTTGATTACGACGAGCCCCCTGTCGGCTTGGCTCAGCATGGTGTCCATCGTTCCTTCGTCCGCCGTTTCCACCATTTTGGTGAGGTTCAACTGGATGGCTTGCATGTCTAGGAGGTGGCATCCTTTATTGGTCCTCCTCCCGACGTTGCTCTTCTTTGTCTTCCCTGTGATTGTTCGACTATCGCTGGGGAGGCTGTCTTGGAACGATCTAATCGCATCTTGCTCTGCGGCGAACAACGTTACTCGATCCACGGGTGGCTCTGTCTTTGCTGCTCGAAGATCCGGTTCTTGAGTAATTGTCTTCCCGACGGTCAAGACGATGGTGTTGTTCCGGGTCCCATCGGGGCCTTATGTCCTGCCAATCCGGATCCGTGTGACATTGGTCGGATTGAGACCAGTTTTCCGCTCCCGGATTTCGTGGCCTTCTGTTGCTCCAGACCCTTGGTAAGTAGCTTTACGCCCAACCGGATTTGATCTGGGTTTGGATTGTTTGCCAAGATATCTCGAGCTGCAGGAGTGTTTTCCACTGGTGTTCCATACACCAGATCTCCCTTACTGTCGAGACGAGGTTCTCCCTTGATGGCATCACCTTCCTCAAAGAGGGTCTTGTGTACTTCCGGATTTTTGTTAGCCCGCATGGGCCATTCCGGGTCTTTTGATGCTGCAGGGAGTTAAACTGCCCCATAGATGCAATGCGCATTTTCTCCTCCAAGAGATTGTTAGCTTCATCTAGGAGTACTTGGTGGCGCGCTTCTAGGTCTTAGGACATGTCTTCTAGCTCTGCAGGTGTAAGCTCTGCAATAGTAGGGATTGGCGTAGTTAGCGCGTCTCCGATGAGTTTACGGGCACCAGGGGTAACCACATGTTCATCCATTGGAGTATCTTTTGGATCGTCTGGGATTAGGGATCCATCCGAGTCTTCCTCGTATTCTTCGGTGATCACCTCCTCAGCCTGAGGGTCCTTTGCTGGAGTCTCCTTCTTCTTCTTTGCCTTCTTGGCAGCGCCGGTAGCAAAGATGGCTTTGGGTCTATTTCCTAGAGTCAAGCTCTGATTAGTACTTTCAGACATCTGGATGTCGAGATTGTCTCCGAGATCCATATCATCTTGCGCTTTGGGAGAGTTCTCTCCGGATCCTTCGTCCATGGCTTCTCCTTCTTCCGCGGCTTTGGATTTGAAGTCCTCTTCATATTCCTCAGAGAACTTTCGGAAATCCGTCGACATCATCAAATCATCCGAAGATGTCGGTAAGTCAGTGTTTGTTCCGACCGCCTCCAACACCGAGTCTTCGTTGTCTCCAACATCGGTAGAGACGGATCTGGATCCAACGTATCCGACAAAGTGTGATGTGTGTGTCCTAAGGTAGTTGCGGCTTTCCTCATGGGCTTCCTCGAAATGCCTGATGGTCTCGAGAATCTCATCCACGTTGGCATCATGCAACATCATACGCTTCAACATGTGCCTTAGGAACGGTTGCTCCATTCCGGCGTTGGCAGAGCCGGTACTAGAGTTGTTGTTGCTTTGTTCCTCCTAGGTTTCGACCTCGTTGGGAAGATCGATTTAGGATTCGACCTCGCTAGGGAGATCCACTCCAAATTCGATGTTCACAGTAAGATCTGCTTCAGGCTCAGCTTTCTCCACTATCTCCACGTTAGGTGCAGGCTGGGTGGGATTAGGGTTTTCCGAGATCTGGAACTCTGCCGCCTCCACGGACAAAGTGGACCCGAAAGCTTCTTTTGCCTCTATCATCTCCACTGGGGCGGGTAGGGCGGGTTCAGCGAAACCGATGTAAACATCGATATCACCGAAAGACATGATTGTGTAGGCAGTCACGACCTCCCTAACCGGAATCCAGGTCTCGTTGAGGATGATGAGAGATACATCGCTAGCGTAGAGGACACGACCGACGGTGATCGTCTCACCGATTTCGCTCGGAACGCAAATCCGAAACTCACTTGCCCCATGGTGGGCGCCAACTATCGTCGGATTGAGGACGGTTATGCCATGAGGGGGTCCTCGAGGCATGCGGAAGAGAGGGGTGTGAGTCGTACGGTGTTCCGGGAGGGTGAGCACACAAGTTTACCCAGGTTCGAATCCGCCGACGGTGGACGGATCCTACTCCTGCTAGCAATCTAGTAATACGGCAAAGCCAAAATATAGGTTACAAGGGTTTCGCCTGTGCAAGTTGAGATTGTAGACTATTGTGGGGTGCCCTAAAGGCTGGTCCCTAGGACGGCTTATATACATATCCTGCCTAGGGTTTACAAGAGAGACCTATCCGGCTACGACTAAGAGTTGGTTACAGAGTACACCTTGAACTACAAGTAACTACATGCCTATGTCGGTAAGTCTCCTGGGCCTTCCCGTAGACGTACTGGACTCCATCTCTTATCTCTGACTAGGCCGCCCGTGAAGCAAAGCTCTAACCCGAAGTGGGCCACCCTGGTCAGCGAGGCACAATGAGGATGCCCAGAAAGTATATCCCCAACACCTAGAGACAAACAATAATATAGATTATCGAAATATTTCATTACCATGCTATAATTTTATTGATAGGAACGTCAATATACGTGTGGTATGTAAACCACCAGAGTCCTCTAGACACTAGTTAATTGGTCAATCGATGATCGATGTTTCCCGATCATGGACATTTATGTCAATTGACAATGGGGTCACTACATTAGGTGAATGAAAGTGATGGACGTACCCAACACAGGAATTGTAACACGATCAAGTCACGAAGTTCACTGTTATAATGACTGGGAAACATAGTAACCAATTCCTTAGACCGTGAGACCATATTTAATCACTATCACCCGAGAGTGCCTTGATTACATCAAACGTCACTCGGTGAAACGGTGATCATAAAGGTGTCTTCAGGTATTCAGAGGGGCATGTAGAGGCGTATGTGTTAAGAGCGGGATTTGTTTTTCTGCGTGATAGAGAGATACTTTGGGCGCACTCGCAGACATGACATCCATAAAGTTGCAGCGTGTGACTAGGTCACGGGGATGGCTTAGCTCAGAATGAGTAAAGTTATACTTGTCGGTAACGAGATTGAACACGACATGGCCATGTCATTGATCAGGTCTCGGACAAGTAAAGTACCAAAGTAACAAAGGGAATAGGACTCTATGTTTAATGGTTGAACGATGAAGATTCTTGTGGAATGCACATGGGTCATTATGGGCATCCAGGTCCCATTGATGATCATTGGTCTGAGAGGGGTCTCGACCATGTCTGGAGTGTTCTCGAACCATAGGGTATCACACTTAAGGGTTTGACAATGCTCAGAGATTGTTTTGGTATCATAGGAATCACCGAAGAAAAGAGAAGGGAAACCAGAAGGGTTCCGACAAAGTCCGGCGGATGTCCAGAGTTGTACGGAAGGAGTTCTGGTGCAATGGGAATTAAATAATATGTTACTTATGGAACTATACGTTTATTTATATTTATTTAATGATTTAAATATGATTTTATGGGCATCCCATGCCTAATGGGTCAATTCCCTTGGGGAAAACGCCCAAGAGGGAGGACAACCCAAAGGAGAGAGGGAGGGCTTGGCCGCCTGGGCCTTGGTGCCCCACATGGGGCCCAAGAGGGCCTTGGCCGGCCGGCAAAGGTGGCCTCCCACCCCCTCATCTCCTTTAGTCCCACATGGCTAAGCCAAGGGACTTGGGGGCTCCCCTCCCCCTATAAAAAAGAGGGCATATGAAGGGATTTAAACACACTAATAAATCCTAGACTTTGAGGCGTTCCGCTCCAAGTGCCCTCCTCTCTCCCTCTCTCTCTTGTGAGTGCGGCCCCACTGTAAGGGTTGTGCGAACGGGAGTGTTCTTCATCATGGAGCGCCGCCGCGCTGCGAGGATTCCAGATCTAGGAGTTCTACTTCCGCAACCTTTGATGGATCAGGGTCCAAGAGTCGTCGTCAAGCACCGTATGCATGTAAACTCCTATGAGGTGTTGCACTTGTTATGCTCGAGTCGTCCGAGCCATCAGAGTCGTTGGAGCCGGTGGAGCTGGAGCTGGTGGAGCCGTCTGAGTTCAGAACGACCTTGAGGTTGATGTAGGTATGACTACATCAACCACATTATCCTGAACATTGACAAAAAAAATCGGTCTTCGAGGGTAAGTTTTGAAAAGCCCCTCCTATTACTACATTACTAATAGATAGATCCTAACATTAGGGTTGTTCACGTAGAAAAAATTATTGTTTTTAGGCGCTAAACCCCAACAACATTGTCATAGGCGTCCACTGATGTAGCACCTATACCCATCGTTGGCAGCAACTACGCCAACCACTGGTAGCATCCGGTGCCTTGCTTTGTAGCACCGCGATTGGTGCATGTGGCAGTGGCATCCATGGCACCGACCCGCAGAACGGTAGGCACCCCACCTGAAGCACTAGTCCTTGCTGATTCATAGATACCGGAGGCGTCCCTTCATGTAGCGCCACCAGCACAAGTGTTGCCGATTCGTAGACACCGGAGGCGTCCCTCCATGTAGCGCCACCAGCACAAGTGTTGCCGATTCGTAGACACCGGAGGCGTCCCTCCATGTAGCACCACCAGCACAAGTGTTGCCGATTCGTATACACAGGAGGCATCCCTCCATGTAGCGACACCGGAGGCCTTTGTGCTATCATAGCAGCTGACGGTGTAGAAGTTCCCGGCTTGGTTGTTGTTGCGGCCACTGCATCTGTTCCCCTGCTAGTTGCTTCTCTTTTATGGTGGCATCCTTAGCCATAGCTTCAGCCACTTGAGAAGATGTGCTCTCCTGCGTTGCCTGGCCACCAGGAACAATGTCCATAACGATAGAACCTGAGACATCTGGTGTTGGATTGATGTTTATCTCCATGACGGAGGTCTCAGGTGTAACATGGGACAAGGTTCTAGTGGAGCCTATTGCAGGCTTGGCGGCAGGAGTCGGGGGATCAATGGCAGGGGAGGACTTGGTCAACATCTCATGAATATATTTAGAATCCGCAACATCTTTGGAGGTGTGCTTCATACTAAAATCGGATCTCTTCCTGAAACGTACGAAGTATAAGTACATGAATGAGTAGGTACAAAATAAAGTCGGAGAAGGAAAGTACTTACGCTGCAGCAGGTGCTTGCTTAAAGGGATACCGGTGGACTTCTTCTTCTCTGTCTCTAAGGAGGCAGTGGATTTTTTGGAGACTCCACTCTTCAATTTCTTCTTCTTATTACCCTCGGCAGTAGCGTCAGAGGTGGAGGTCTTCCACTTTCGCATTGCCGGAGCTTGAGGGTCTTTGGAGGCCTCCTTGTCAGACAAAACTTGTACATCCTTCAGCTTCAGATCATAGACCTAAGCGGCCATGTCTTCCTCGGCCAAGGTTGCCAGCTGACGGGATAGAAACGTGTTAGATGATTGATGCATCCAAAACGGAGAACTTAGAGTATACACAAAAGCAATGAAGGAAACATGATTACATCTTGGCAGTTGTCGCATTCGAACATGTCATAGGCGATGACGAAGCCACGCTTCCTATCCTTCACCTTGACGATGTCCTTAAGATGGAACCTGATGGAGTCTTTGGAGAAGTTATTCTCAGAAATCCACATGGGATCTTTCCTTTCCTTAGAATACTCATGCATCAGCTTGGCACGATGCTGCAGAGGCTGGACCCACCTTTCGAACTAACACATGGCTAGGTCCAAGCCGGTCAGACCTCTGTTTACCAGCCACTCTATCAGCCTTACAACGCGGGAGGCTTCGTCGTCGGAGGGGAGAAGGGTTGGGGACCTCTAGGTATTGGCTTCGACAGCATCTCCATCGACAAAGTCGGGCTACGAGTCTTGTCGGTCGGCCAGAGGAATATCTAGGACATAGAAGTAAGTCTTCTACCAGTTCTTGCAGGACTCATGACCAACAATGTCGGGGAATCGCCGGCTAGGACAAAGCTTAAAACTAATGGTTCCGCAATTCTGAAGTTCGTCCTCGGAATCCCCGAATTCTCTCTTCACGATGAAGAAATAGATAAACAGATCTAACCTAGGCCTAATCCCTAGGTATCCCTCACACAAAGCTATGCAATTGCTAAGTACTAGGATGCTATTGGGATAGAGGTTGTGAGAGAGAACCCGGAAGTGTCTCAGGACCTCAAGGAAGAAGTTGGAGACTAGGAGGGCAACACCACGCACCAGCTGCGCTTTGAGGTAGACCTTCTCCCCGCCTTGGGGAGAGGGGGCGATCTCTCGGGCCAGCGTCGGCCGCCAGACCAGCCCCTCTGTCGAGGGGAGATATCCATGAGCGATGAGCTCCTTCAGGTGCTCTGTGGTAAGATCAGAGCCCCTCCACACTCCCTTGTGGGAGTCGGATTCCTCCTCCACGGCTTCGAGCGCCACCTGTTTCTGGTCATCGTTAGTGGTTTCCACCTCGGCGGAGGCCGGGATCACCAACCCCTCTGGTGGGACTTGGACATCCCTTGATGGCTCCTTGGATGCCTCAGGAACCACCACCGTCGATGGGATGTTGCTGCTGCTCGCCATTGTTGGATTGGAGGAAAATGGGTGGATGAGATTTCTCTGCTAGGGTTTTCTCACTGGATCTCGAAGAGTCACTCGTCGAGAGGAAGAAGAATACATAGGGAGAATGCGGGTAAAAGAATTATCTTCAGCCGCAGTAACTATTTATAAAGCCCTGGCGTCAAGATTCGTGCGCCAAAGATCTAACGGCTAAAGCGTTGACAACGTGTGAGCAAACGTGCACGGTAATTTCGCCACGTCCCCTATTTGCCGCTTAACGTTTCGAATTTCACGCGCGGAAAAATCATTATGATTAACCACTCCCATATGTGAGTTTCGAGAAAGCATAGGCTGTAGCCTACGTCATCCTACTGACCGTTAAAGTGGAGTAGTCGTGTCTGAAGATTCTAGTGGCAATGGATTCTATCCGAATATGGAAAGGAAAACTAAAGAATTGAAGATTCTTCGGCTTACATGTTGAAGACGGAGAAGATTGCAAGGGTCTTTGAAAAGACTTCAGGATATTGCTTGACGAATTGCCGATATCACCTAGACAGAGCATTCAAGACTAAAGGCATAGCACAAGATCTCAAAGTCCTTCGAGGGATCCTATTGGGGATATGCTAAATGGGTATCACCATTGCATGTATGTAATCCGGCAAATCCGGGTGTCCCACAGTTGGTAGCAAGGCCCATGGCCTGCTGGGCGGCCCAGTTAGACGGATCAAGAAGGGATGCCCATGCCGGAAGACGGAAAGCTACGGTGCAGTCACCGACTGACCCGGAGCTTTGGAGTACAAGACACGAAGACTAGTTAGTATTAGTGTAGGACGCTGTAACCGGTCAGGCAATGATCTTTTGCTGTAATCCTAGGTTCTGGTGCCTTTATAAGTCGGACTTGTGGGAGCCTTTAGGGCAATGTACAACAAGACACAATAGTGCATAGCACAACACCTTGCACAACGAACCGATCTCTACAACTCATTGTATTGCCATCACAGTGATTTATAGCAGGAGTAGGGTTTCGCCACCGTCGTGGGACCTAAACCTGGGTAAGTTGTGTTACCTCGTACTCGTCAACTCACCGTCTTCCCCCACCTTTCTAAACACGCTCCGTGAGGATCTCTCCATGGCGTACTCGTCGAGAATATCACGACAGAGTGACAAGCCCACCCAGTTCGTTATTGTTACCGACGAACACATTTACTTGTTCCCGTGATATTATATCCCCGTGACCTAGTCACATGTTTGCGGAGATGTAATCCCCATGACCTAGTCACATTTTTTCTATGCATATTTCAAATTTGGTTTTTTTAGGGAATGTAAAACACCCACAAACTTTTTTTTGCGAAAAACACCCACAAACTTATTTCAAAATTTTATGAAACTTGTAAATTTAAAGTTTTAGAATTGGTATCGTTGGTGATCACGTGAGGTGTGACATCACTAAGATATTTCCTCCATGCCGTGGTGTCAACCCCGAATCAATCCCCCGTGGCCGTGGTTGTCATCCCAAAGATCAACGTCATGTTTCACTCCCTGGGGGCTGGCGTTGGAACGCGAGCAGCTCTGGGTCTGAGGTGGACGTCCAGCAACACAAGCGACAAGAGCAAAAGCCCGTGCCCAGAACCGCACCAGCACGACATGCCGCGCGTGCGAAGGCGCCGTCCCACCTGTTAACGCGCGCGCACTACACCCCGTTCCCGCGGTCCTGTCCTGCAGCGTGAATGCGTGATCGCCTGCACAAGTGCAGAGCATCCTTTTCTTTTTGGCCTCCAGAATAAGTAGAGGCGTACGGAGACGCTCTCCGAGGCGTTGGCTAAAACCCATCTCTCCGGTGTCTTGAGATGCGACTATGTTAAGTCAGAATAAGATCCTATTGTCCTATCTTCACTTCGTTGGTGCGTCTAACATCGATAGAGGGCGCGTGGAGTCGTTTGTCCGGCGAATCTGTTGAGATCCGGTTGTTTTTCGTATTCGTTGGTTTAATTTAAAATCAGTCTCTTCCGATCTACTTGTAACTTTTATTTACGGCGATAGTTGCTGCTCTGGTGTGCTGATCATTTGGGGACTTAGCATGACGATTTTTCGTTCGTCTACTACAACAAGCTATACTACGACAATATTTTCTCGGCTTGGGTGATGGAAGAGCAAGAACGGCGGCGCGTCTTCGGCTCGTGCTAGTGTATGTAGTTATCGGTAGGTACTTCAATGATCTACTTGTAACTTTTATTCTTTTAGAACTCTTTGTACTGATATCGATGATTATTAATAGATTGGTGGAACGTATATCCTAAAAAAATAGATAGGTGGTTGGGTGGTTAGGAGGGTGGTTGTACCCTAGTCCACCAGAGTTTAAACCTTAGGTTTGACACTGTGTATTGCGTAAAAGGCGGAATATTATTTCAGTGGGAGGCGACGTTCCCGTCGACAGCGAGGCGCCCGTGGTGACTTCATCAATCTCAAGATCCGATCCGCCGACTCAGTCTCTGAAAGATGCTCATAGGGGTAGGGTGTGCGTGTGTACGTTCATAGGAGTGGGTGCATGTACGTGTTATGAACGTTGATGATTGTACTGTGTTTTAAAAAAAAAATCCAGTTCTTCTCTAAATAGCTTTTTTGGTTTAATCACGACGCGCAAACTTATAGTACGAGGTACTAAGTACAAGGGACCCTGCCCGGGTGATGTGACAACTGCGACGAAAACGAGAGAATTTTTTATTTAACACTGTTTTTAAATATGATTTCTTATTTGATACTTAATTATTTTCTCTTCTCTATATGACACAAGTGTAAATGATACTGCCGTTAGCTCTGTCAGTTTGTTCCGTCAACTGTTTTCCGGCTGGACCAAAATACCCTTGGGTCATTAATATCTCTTACTTATCTCTGCCATTAACCGGTCACTCATCTGTGGCATTAGCTGCTCCCCTGCATGGATGTTCTGCATGCCCCGCACGATCCGTTGCAAAGGGCCTCGCAAACTAAAGTAATTAGTGTCCTCAGAATTGGATACTATATATACCTAAAAAACGATAATGAATATTTGGAACGTTCTAATTAGTTTGGGAACCTGTGAAATATTTGGAAACTTTATGGTACAAACCTTTATACCGGCCAGCTATACAATCCATGCATCGAATTGACTCCGGAAATTGCGGGATAGCTGTGATCCCTGCAAGTAACTAGGAAACTAATTACCACCGATTGCTAGTGGTGTCCTTTTCTTTTTTGTGTGGAAGAGGAAAACGGAAAAGGAGGAGAGAATTATTGTGTCAGTTCTACGGTCCCCAACGTTTCTCTCCCCGTTAATTAGTGCTAGTTATAATGAGTAATTAATTAGCGCCCTGGTCTTAGCGTTTTCGCAATCCGGCCTAGCAATTCCGAATTGAGGGTGTACATGTCAGCACAGTTGCTTTTGTCTTGGATTTTTTTTTCTCGCGTTATGCACCAGGAGCAAAAATGTCTTTGCAGATTCCCAACTAACATCGTTCGTTCTCAAAATGCACTAGAGTGTCATACGAGGCAAAAACAATTTCACCTGGTGTCATATAGGGAAGAGAGAGAAAATCAGTGTCAAATAAAGAATCATATTTGAAAATAGTGTCAAATAAGGAATTCTCTCGACGAAAACCGTAAAATTCCCCATCCTTGTGGCCGCAGGCGACGTGGCGACCGCGTTTGAGAGTTTTGACGTTGGACTTGGACCGAACCAGCTATTGTGCAGATCGGCCCCTTAAGATATGATATTTACACAACAAGGCACACGATATAAGTTCGGTGTAACCTTTTTTTATCTACGCAGGTAGTCTCAAATCTTAACTTTTAGACCCTTAAGTTGTGCCCCCGCAAAAAAAAGACCCTTAAGTTACTCTCCACAAATCTCATCTAAATTTACTCTAAGTACACTTATATGCCTTATTGCCTCCTAATTTTTCGCTTATTATATATTTGTATACATCATTTTCATGATGACAATGACCACTGGAACCCACTTGCCCGGGGAAGCAAAAAAGACCCCGACCCATCCCTCGCCCCTCCCCCCAGCAAGGGCGACGGGGGGCAACTCCACCGATCTCTGGCCAACCACCCTACCCTCCTCTCTCCCGTTGCCACCGCTAGCAGGGATCACCGGGGGCGGCCCGTGCGGCGGTTGCGGCTTGCCTTTCCCCGAGCTGTTGGAGGCGGGATGGTGTTGGTCGGGCTCAATCGCCCTAGATCTGGATCAGGGGCGGGCGGGCCTGTGCTACTCTCCGTATGATCTGCACGCAGCGGCGAGGTAGCTAGTACAAGGATCGGCTGTGATCGCGACTGGCCGGTTGTATCATGGCGGCGGGCTTTACGGGTCAGCCTGGACCTAGCCAGATCCTCTTGGGACCGGTGTGCCCCCGTGGGGGCTTTACGGGTCTGTTGGGCCCAACCGGACCCAACTGGGACTGGTGTGCATGCGGCCACGTCCGATCGACTACCGCCTTTGGTGGTGGAGGCAATTCTCTCCCGCGCGGGCACGGTACTGCTGGTCCCAATTCAAACTACATTTTGCCTCTGTGTTGCAAACCTCGCAACCGTAATCTCAGTGAGACGGCAATGTCGGCGTCGTGACCGTAGTGGTGCATGTTCGTGGACGGCGAGCTTGGTGGTGGCGAGGCTTCGACCTCGCGGGGCTCCTGTGCAATGGATCACTTGGGGGTTGTGGGTAGTTTTTTTTTGGGAGAAATTCTTATCGGTTTGCCCTACACCTACGTGGTTTCGTCCGCGAGTGGCATCTTTCTTTCCCAGAGGACGTCGTGGCTACCCTTTATCCGCTTCCCTCTGTGTGTCCGGGAAAACTCTAGGACCAGTCTCTGGTTTGGACAGTAGCGTTCGCTTTCCTTCTAAAGGGTGATGCTTGGTGCTTGATGAACTGGTGCTTGGAGCATGGTGGGACTTCTCTGGAGGGTGCAACGGTTGTGGGTCACCATCGTTTAGTTGATCCGCCTCGGTCTCCGTTTTGTTTCTTCTTTGTTTTTTCGGACGTGTGTTTGTTGTTGTCCTAGCATTTGTGTTTGTTTCGAGATTATCGTGGTTGTATGTGGTTGCTATATTACTATATCAGGACAAAAGCGTGTTTTGAGAAATAATTGTTTTAAAATCTATATTTATGCAATAGGAAAAAGTCTTCACATCTGCATGAAATCTATAAACATCCGAGCAATGCTCTAAATTAAGGTGAACTTCTATGATGCACAATATAGGCGGGCTTGAAATTCGAATATGCTCGTAGTACGAGTCGTACTACGTATAATCTGATGTATATTTTTCTTAAAAACAAGTGCCAAACAACATTAGTTTTCTCCGTCATTTTCAATATTTGAAGTACGGAAAGATGAAACTTACATACATAGAAAGTGAAGAATTTTGGTCCAAGTCATATGAAATTACTCTCTCCGATCCAAATTAATATTTTTCAGTTTTGTCTAGATTCTGTTGTATATAGCCCTAAAACATGTCTAGATACATTAAATCTAGACAAATCTGAGAATATTAATTTGGATCGGAGAAAGTATTATAATCTCTTTACTATTAAAAAAAAGTTGGTGATCGTAGGTCATCCTCAAACATCAAACATTGGGATAATCTGGACCGTTAAATCGTCTTCAGTAATCATCAGGACAATCTGGACCATCAAATCACGTGGACTGCTACCAGTTCAGAAACGTGAAAATTCAATGTCAATCACGGTAATCAATAAGGACCGAATATATAAAATAAATGACAATCACCATAATGAATTCTACACCAGCAGGAAATCAATCACCGTATCAAATCATTTATTTCCTTTTCCGTTAGCACGATATCTCTAATGATCAATCTTTATTGTTTTCGCACGCCCAAGTCTGCGTACATCCTCCACCATAATGCGTGATCAGAAATCCATCTTTTCCTCCGCCTTATTCGTTGAAACCGGATAAAACTGCTTTCGTACATGTAGCCTCGTAACAAAAAGCCCACATAATTATATTAGAGTATCGTTTCGTACATCTCCCGGACACCATCTCACGTACTCCCTCGAGTCACCGAGCCATGGGTCACGCGGTTGGGTTCAAGTCCAATTATATTAGAGTATATGTTGGAATCATGCTTTGCTATTGGCAGTTGAGTCCAACACGTGAGACCTGTTTTCTCCTGGCCGAACGTGTATATATATACACATGACAGGGTTACAAGAAATAAGAAAAAAAGCAGCGACCTGTATGAGCATCCCAGTCCCCGGTCACCACGACCCGCACGTTGGGGCTCCATAGTCAGGTCGTGAAGCTGAAGTTTTGGGTCTTAGTGATCTTGTGTGTGGCCTCGGGGACGAGGCAACGACGACGCGCACCTCGCTGAGTTTCTGCTACACGAGGGACAGCACGGGAGCTCGGCCATGGCGGCCTGACGTAGTGAAGGTGAAGAAGCGGGCTGCTAGGCTGCTCGCGATCAACTGCTGGAGTTGTGGAGGTTGCCGATGACTACGGCCGCCACATGGACATGCATACGACGCTGGAGTTGGTTGTCTCTTAGTGCTAAGACAATGGAGCTAAGTTGTCTCATCGGTGACTTCTGAGGTATTCAAAATCTAGACATAGCGCTATTTGTGACTATTTTTTTAAGCAACCAGCAACAGTCGTATATACGTACGGGTCCGGTTAAAAGGGAAACCGGGCCAAAAAAAACCTCAAGCGGCACAGTTTTTAGGAAAAAAAAGGCAAAAACCACACGAGGCCATACTACCTAGCTCGACTAGGTCTGGAGCACTGCCGAACGACACCAGCACAACGACAACAGCAGGTGCTATGAAAATCCTGGTCCACGTCCCCGGAGAGGAAGTCAGAGCCGAAGGACACGGCTAGGCCTCCTAGGCTTCATGGCGAAAGGCCTGCCTAGGGAACTCGTTAGCGATACTCGCACGCTGACAGGGCCTGCAGACGTCGACTCAACCGACATCACTAGCAACCCAAGAATCGCTCCGCTCACTCTGAAAAATGACGCCTCCAAGGAGGTAATGACGTTCAAAAGACATCGCCGTCATCCAATCTGGCAAGTCAGATTTGGTTTTCACCCCGGAATGATGGGCGGGAGGGGGGGGGGGGTGTCGGGCTCCACGACAACGCCCCCAAGAGGGAGAACAACACCCTCAAGCGTCACCGCTGTCAGCACCGACCAAGTTAGATGATACGTCCATTTTGCATCACTATTCTATGTCATAATTCACTGTTATTCATTGATATATTTCGTATTGAGAGGTGATACTTATGTTATTTCATCTGTTTTTGCATGGTTGATGACTTTTGTAGCATGGACCGCTGTAGTCAGGATTCTGATGGAAAAGGTGTTGTTTGGAGGCAAAATTTGCGAAGATCAGAAAATCCGGAAAAATATACGGAAAATCCTATTTTTCGGAAGGAAGGCGAAGGAAGCGGGCTGGAGATGGGCCACAGGGGGCCCACACCACCCCCTGGCGCGGACCAGCCTAGGTCGCGCCACCAGGTGGTGTGGCCAGCCTGGTCCACCTCTGGCACTCCCCTCTGGCGTATATTATCCTCTCGAAACCCTAAGACTCGGGGAGCAACCACAGAAAGATTCCGCCGCCTCTGCGGGGCGGAAAACACTAAGAGAGAAAGATCTCTCCGGCATACAGATTTCTGCCTGGGGAATTCCTTCCCAAAGAGGGGAGATCGTCGCCATCAACACCACCGTCAAGCTGGACTTCATCGGGATCATCATCATCATCATCACCACTGATACATTGCAAATGTATCTATAATTTTTGATGTTCCATGCTTGGTTTTATCTACTTTCTTGTATTTTGTCCATACTTTGGAGTACTTTTCATATGATTTCTTGGACTAACCTATTAACAAGAGCCACAATGCCAGTTGCCTGTTTTCTGCTGTTTTTGGTTCCAGGAAAGTCAGAAAATGAATATTCTTGGAATTAGACGGGACAAAAGCCAAAGTTCCTATTTTCCCAGAAGACTCACGGAGCCAGAAGGAGAGTCGGAGAGGGGCCACAGGGTGGCCACACCACCCCTAGGCACGGGCCAGCCCAGGTCGCGCCAGGGCATGGTGTGGGCCCCCTGGCCGGCCACCGACCTTGCCTCCTTCGCCTATAAGAGCGTCCCGATACTAAAACCCTAGATAGTCAATCAGAAATCCACAAAAAGTTCCGCAGCGCCGCTGCCACCGAAGGGGAGATTCGGGGGACAGAAGTCTCTGTTCTGGCACCATGTCGGGATGGGGAAGTGCCCCCGGAGCCATCTCCATCGATCTCCACCACCATCTCCATTGCCGTTGCTGATTCCCATGATAAGGGGGGAGTAGTTCTCTCTTGAGGCTAAGGGTTCTACCGGTAGCTATGTGTTCATCTCTCTCTCTCTCTATGCATGATCATATTGTGATCATGAGCTTGTAATCTATAGATATACCTTGCTACTCAAGTGCTTTAATAGATCTCTTCTCTCCCCATGTGTGTGAAAGTGACAGTGTGCTCACCATGGTGGCACTTAGGCTAGAGATTACAAATACTTGTTATGAGTTATATTTGGAGTTGGATGTCTCTATGAAATTGTGGTGTCTGTTGGAACCATCTAGAGCTCAAGGTGACAGTGTGGGGTTATCTAGATGGGGAAAGCGAACTTTGAGGAGTGTTGTTATAAACCTACCATCGATTAGAGTGTTCAACCGGAGAGTAGTTAAGAGTAGTATCATAAAGAGACGATATTTATATGAGTGTTCACTAGTGAAAGTATGATCCCTAGGCCTTGTTTCTAAGCACTGATACACCGTTTGCTACTAGATCTGTTACATGTTTGCTTGCTTCCATCTTTATTTCAGTTTGCGTTTAGTCTCTTCCACGCCATCAATCTATTTTCTAGCACCGTTACCACTTATAATTATCCATACCACTTGTATTTCACTATCTCTTCGCCGAACTAATGCACCTATACACCTGACAAGTGTATTGGGTGTGTTGGGGACACAAGAGACTTCTTGTATCTTGATTGCAGGGTTGCTTGAGAGGGATACCTTTGACCACTTCCTCCTTGAGTTCGATAAACCTTGGGTGATCCACTTAAGGGAAAACTTCCTGCTGTTCTACAAACCTCTGCCCTTGGAGGCTCAACAACTGTCTACAAGAATAGAAATGCGTAGACATCAACCACCATCATCACCATCAACACCCTCATAACCATCTCCATATTGCTGTAACAATTGGGTTGAATCTTGCATAGTTCATAGGGGAAACTTTCCCGGTGTTGATTACTCTTTGTAGTTGATACTATTGAGTGAACCATTGAATTATTGTTTATGTTCAGATTGTTATGCATCATTATTCCATCTCTGATCATGATCCATATGATGTCTTGTGAGTAGTTCGTTTTGTTCTTGAGTACATGGGAGAAGTCATGTTGTTAATAGTGGAATTGTGTTGAGAAAGATTCAATAGTTTGATATTTAAGTTGTGGTGTACTTCTTCTAGTGGTGTCATGTGAACGTCGATTACATGACAATTCACCTATATGGGCCTAGGGGAATACATTGTGTATTTGGCTAATAATCGTAGGGGTTGCCGGAGTGACAGAAACCTGAACCCCCGTTAGGAAATCATTGCACAAGGGACGTAAGGGTCTTAGAGTTTAAAGTTGTGGTTAGATTTCTACCTTAATTACTTTCTTGTACTTACGGATGTTTGCAAGGGGTATAATCACAAGTATGTATTAGTCCTAGGAAGGTCGGTACATTAGCACAGGTTCACCCACACAACACTTAGCATGCTAAAGAAGATTAATCAACTATATGAAGCGAAAGCACTTGTGATCTTCCCATGTGTCCTCGAGAACGCTTTGGTCATCTTAAGTAATACAACCGCTTGTCCTTTGCTGCATAAAGGATTGGGCCACTTGCTGCATTTATTCCTTTTTTTACTTGCTTTATCAAAAACCCTAAAAATCCATTTGCTAAGTATTTGCAGAGAATTCCTGATCCATACCACTAGCCAGCACCTTCTGCTCCTCGTTGGGTTCGACACTCTTACTTATCGAAACTACTGCGATACACCCCCTATACTTGTGGGTCATCAAGACTATTTTCTAGCGCCGTTGCCGGGGAGTGAAGCGCTATTGGAGAGTGGAACTGGTAAAGGAAACTTCTACTGTGAGTATTGTTTACTTCTGCTAGTTGCTTTATTTTCGTTATGGATAATCCGCTGAGTTTCTTTTTTGGTAATGCTACTACCACTTCTAAGGTAGTAGATAAACCACAACCTGCTGAGAATGATGCTTTCAAAATACCTACGAGAATTATTGATCGTGTTATGGATAACTACTATGTTGGGGATGGAACTGTCCATCCCGGTGATCATTTACTCTTTATACACGAATTATGCGGGTTGTTCAAGTGTGCATGTATTACTACAGATCAAGTTAAGAAGAAGTTATTCTCATTATCGCTGAAAGGAAGAGCTGAGGAATGGTATAAGCTGCTGTAGAATGGTCAAGCTCTGGAATGGGAGGAAATAGTGCCTCTCTTTTATTCAAAGTTTTATGCTCCTAGTGAGATTCATAAAGATCGGAATTAAATATACAACTTTTGGCCTCTTGATGGAGAGAGTACAGCTCAAGCTTGGGGGAGATTGAAGTTACTAATGCTCAAATGTCCCATTCATGAGCTCCCCAACAATATTATTATCAATAACTTTTATGCAAGGCTCCCTTTACATGATAAGGATTTATTGGATGTTTCTTGTGCTGGATCATTCACTCGCATGGAAGAAGCTAAATGGGATCTTCTGGAGCGTATTCAAGACAGTGCTGAAGCTTGGGAGCATGACAAAGGTAGAAAGTTAGGTATAAATTATGATTATGAATGCATTGAATTTTTTATGGGAACTAATAACTTTCAAAATATTAAAAATGCTTATGGTCTAGACTCTCAAGCTATTGCTTCTTATTTTAAGGCTTTTGCTTCCTATATTGAAGTGCCTAAAAAGAAGTGGAATAAGTATCATGAACCTTATAAAGATGTTGCTAAGAGTGTTCCTGCAAGAAATACTGAAGTTTATACTGCTAATCAAGTTTTACCTAAACCTTACATTGAGAAAATGCCTTTCCCAGTTAAGATAAAGGAACATTCTATGATATCTAGTATGGTTGATGAAAGTATGAATGAAGCGGTTGAACCTGATAAACAAATGGTTGATGAACCTATAATTGAAGGAAATATGCCCTAAGAGGCAATAATAAAGTTGTTATTATATATTCCTTATACATGATAGATGTTTATTTTACATGCTAGAATTGTATTGATTCGGAAACATCAATACATGTGTGTTTAATAAACAAAAAGGGTTCCTAGTCATGCCTCTCTTATAGACTAGCTTGTTGATTAACAAGATGATCACGGTTTCCTGATCATGGACATTGGATGTTGTTAATAACAAGGTCACACCATTGGTGGAATGATGTGATGAACATTCATCCGAAGTATAGCATTACGATCAAGTCATTATGTTTATATTGCTATAACATCATACGAAGTAATCTTTATCCTTAGACCATGAGATCATGTTAATTGCTGACACCAGAAGAGTATCTTGATAACATCAAACGTCACACCGTAACAGGGTGACTATAAAGATGGAGTACTACGAAGGTGTTATGTTGAGGCTCATGGATCAAGAGTGGAATTTGTCAATCCAGATGACGGATAGATATACTCTGGGCCCTCTCGGTGATATCACATTAGGATAGCTTGCAAGCAAGTGATGTGATCACTAGAATGTTATATCACGGGAACGAGAAAAGAGTGCATGTCGGTAACAAGATCAAACTAGGTATTGAGATACCGATGATCGAATCTCGGACATGTAATATATCGAGAGACAAAGGGATTTAGTTACAAGCGTTAAAGGTTCTCACGATCACAGAAGTCATCGTTAAATGTGTAGGAGTCAGTACGGATCTCCAGGTCCCGCTGCTGATTATTGATCGGAGAAGGGTCTCGATCATGTCTGCATTATTCGCGAACCGTAGGGTGGCACACTTAAGAGTTACCAGACACCATTTTGGAGCACATATGTTTTAGAAGAAAGAATTGCAAAGTGCAGGAATTGTTTCAATAGAAACCGGAAATTGTTTCGGGTGAAATTGCAGAAGGTGGTTCTGCATGTGATATTGAAATATTGCAAGGGGCTATATGTGAATGTTTGTTAATTAAAGTAATTAACAAAATTCTGAATACATTTAATAAAAAGAGTTTTATTAAATGAGAGAGCATTAAATTTGGATAAATTTAATGCATTTAAAGTCTAGACTTTAAAAGGGAATGTGAAGAGGCATTTTAATGTGGAGGGGTTACCACCACATGAATGGGGGAGGTGAGGGGTCACCCCCCATGCGCCGGCCATGGAGAGAGGGGGCACCCCCCTCCTCCTATAAAAGGCCACCCATTCCCACCTTCATCCTCACACCTCCTTGTGAAGGATCTCTCTCCCCCTCTAGAATTATTCCCCCATGGTCTCGGATTAGCGAGATACATGTTCCCGGTGGCATTTCGTCTGAAGGAGTTGTTGCTTCCGCTGGATCGCTGGAGCAAGGATGTGGAGGTTGTCCGGTGGCTTGAAGGTGTGTGCGAGTGCGGATGCGCTACTGAGTTGCGGCGCTCGGACTTACTCACGATCTTGAGATCGGCAAGTGTAGGACTACATCAACCATGAGTTCCTACTCATTAACAAAGCTCGTTGTCTACGAGGGTAAGTTCTTGTTGGATGTATGTCCACCCGTTTTCTTTGTACCTAGTAGATAGATCTTGGCATGTAGTTCACACCGTAGGAAATTTTTTGTTTTCTATGCTGCAGACCCAACAGTGGTATCAGAGCCTGATCTATGCGTAGGTGCTTAGCACAGGTAGTACACATATGTTGATATGTGGGCGATGATGATCATGTTATTGCATCTTCTATGTATTTTGGATATTGGTGGCATAGTGGGATGAAGCGGCCTGGACCAACCTTACATGTCATCGTACATGAGACCGGTTCCACGACTGACATGCAACTTGTTTTGCATAAGTGGTTGGCGGGTGTCTGTCTCTCCTACTATAGTCAATATCTGATTTACAACGAGTTGCTAATAACTTAGTTATCCTCGTTGTGGTTCATGTTCATAGGTGAGAACGGTTCTATCTAGTTTAGATCGTTGTTGGGCTAGTGTATTGATATGGTATTGTTGTAAGTAGATGTATGGTAGATACTCTTACAACACAGTCAACGTGTAAGTTCCATAGACCTTGGCCTTACACACAAAGGAATGATAGAGATCATACCACGATGCAAGTGATAGAGATCAAATGCATGGACCATATCATCTCACTTTACACATTAGATGTTAGCATCTTATACTGCTAGTTTGGCGCGTTTGGTAGCATTATAAGATGATCCCTCATTTAGATATCAAGATAAAAATGTGTTCTTCCTTGAGTATGCACCATTCTATGGATCGTGTTTCGAGACATCACGTGATGATCGGGTGTACTCGAATCTACGCTTTCATAGGAACGAGTGTAAGACAGTTTTACACACGCGAATACTAAGGTTCTTACTTGGCGAGCCTAGCATGTACAGACATGGCCTCGGAACACGGACCGAAAGGTTAAGCATGAGTCATATGGTTGATATGATGCCCATATAGATGCTCGCCTTTGAAGCTATATCAACTCACGTGATGATCGGACTTGGTGTAGTGGATTTGGTTCATGTAATCACCAAAAGGACACGAGGGATGTCGTTTTTGAGTGGGAGTTCATTAGTAATTTGGATTAGTTGAACTCAATCTATCATAAACTTAGTCTAAATAAACTTTACAAATTATGTTGTAGATGGCACCACCTGCTTTTAATTTCAATGTGTTCATGGAGAAAGAGAAACTTGCTGCTAATGGTAGCAACTTCACCAACTGGGCTATGAATTTGAGGATTCTCCTCACTGCTGCACAAAAGCAATATGTGCTAGATGCACCACTAGGCCCCCCACCAGCTCCTGATGCCCCTGACGAGGAAAAGAATGTCTATGTGACTCGTCAGGAGGACCACAACTTAGTTCATTGCGGCATACTGTATGGGCTAGAGCCAGAACTTCGAAAGCGTTTCGAAAATGGCAATGCCTTTGATACCATGGGAGAATTGAAAATGATTTTTGATACCCATGCTGCCGTAGAGAGTTATAATGCTACTGAAAAGTTCTTTAGCTGCATGATGGAGGAGAACAGCTCCGTTAGTGACCACGTACTCAAAATGTATGGGTACGCCGATAAGCTTGTGTCCTTGGGAATAACGATTACCATTGACTTAGGCATACATCGTGTTCTCCAATATCTGCCACCTAGCTACAAGAGCTTCATGATGAACTATAATATGCAGGGCATGAAGAAGTCTCTTCCCGAGCTTCTGTCAATGCTTAAGACTGCAAAAGTGGAGATTAGGAAAGAACATCAAGTGTTGATGATCAATAGGACCACCGGTTTCAAGAAGGACAAGAAAGGCAAGCATAGGGGAAAGAAGGGTGGCAAGTCTGTTGCCACGCCTGAAAAGAAATCCCGGGCTGGCCCTAAGTCTGACACCGAGTGCTACTATTGCAAGGGGAATGGCCATTGGAAGCGCAACTGCCCCAAGTATTTTGCGGACAAGAAGTCCAGCAAGGCAAACAAAGGTATATGTGATATACATGTTATTGATGCGTACTTGACTAGTACTCGCAGTAGCACCTGGGTATTCGATACCGGATCGGTTGCTAATATATGTAACTCGGTTCAGGGGCTATGAAACCAGCGACAACTAGCAAGGGATGAGGTCAGGATGCGGGTCGGCAATGGATCAAGAGTTGATGTGATCGCCGTCGGGACGCTACCTCTCCATTTGCCATCGGGATTAGTTATAAACCTAAATAATTGTTATTTGGTGCCTGCACTGAGCATGAACATTGTATCTGGATCGTGTTTGATGCAAAGTGGTCATTCCTTTAAATCTGAAAACAATGGTTGTTCGATTTATAAAAATGATATCTTTTATGGTCATGCACCTATGCTGAATGGTTTACTTCTGTTGGATCTCGATAGTAATATTATGCACATTCATAATGTTAATGCTAAAAAGATTAAACTTGATGATGATATGTCTACATATATGTGGCACTGCTGTCTAGGTCATATTGGCATTAAACGCATGAAGAAACTCCATTCTGATGGACTTTTGGAATCACTTGATTTTGAATCATTTGATGCATGTGAGCCATGCCTTATGGGCAAGATGACTAGAACGCCGTTTTCTGGTTCGATGGAACAAAGCATGATCTATTGGAAATCATACATACTGATGTGTGTGGACCAATGAGTGTGTCGGCGCAAGGTGGATATCGTTATTTTGTTACTTTCACGGATGATTTGAGTAGATACGGGTATATCTATTTGATGAAACACAAGTCTGAAACTTTTGAAAAGTTCAAGGAATTTCAAAATGAAGTGGAAAATCATCGTAATAGAAAGATCAAATTTCTGGTCGACCATGGAGGAGAGTATCTAAGTTACGAGTTTAGTACACACATGAAAGAGTGTGGAATAGTTTCACAACTCACGCTTAGGAACACCACAACGTAATGGTGTGTTTGAATGTAAATGTCATCCTTATTGGATATGGTTCGATCTATGATGTCTCCGATCGACTTACCTCTGTCATTTTGGGGTTATGCACTGGAAACAACTGCATTCACTTTAAATCGGGCACCATCTAAATCCGTTGAAACGACACCGTATGAATTATGGTTTGGAAACAAACCTAAGCTGTCATTTCTTAAGGTTTGGGGATGTGATGTTTATGTGAAGAAACTTCAACCGGATAAACTCGAACCCAAAGCGGAAAAATGCGTCTTCATAGGATACCCTAAGGAAACAATTGGGTATACCTTCTATCAGATCCGGGGCAAGGTTTTTGTGTTAAGAATGGATCCTTTCTTGAGAAGGAGTTTCTCACGAAAGGTGTGAGTAGTCGGAAGGTAGAACTCAAGAGGTTATTGAACCTTCTCTTCATGGAATGGCGAGTGGCTTGACCGGAAGTTGTTTTGGAGTTGACTTCACGATGAAGAGAGAGCTAATGATAATGATCATGAAACTCCGAAGAGGACACTACCGAACCTCGCATGGTCAAGCAAGACACGTGCAGCTCCCGAATCAGACGGCAATCCTGTTGTGAATTTCATGGTTGATGAAATGGATGACCTGCGACATATGAAGAAGCGATGATGAGCCCGATTCCAACAAATGGCTAGAAGCCATGAAATCCGAGATGGAATCCATGTACGAGAACCAAGTTTGGAACTTGGTGGACTTACCTCATGACCGAAAGGCCGTTGAGAATAAATGGATTTTCAAAAGAAAAACTGATTCTGATGGTAATGTGACCATCTATAAGGCTCGACTTGTCGCAAAGGGGTTTCGACAAATTCAAGGAGTTGACTACGATGAGACATTCTCTCCCGTAGCGATGCTTAAGTCGGTTAGGATTATGTTAGTAATTGCTGCATATTTCGATTATGAAATATGGCGATGGATGTCAAAACTGCCTCAATGGTAAGATTGAAGAAGAGTTGTATATGATACAACCTAAGGGTTTTGTCGATCCTAAGGATGCTAATAAGGTATGCAAACTTCAGCGATCCATCTATGGACTGAAGCAAGCATCACGGAGTTGGAATCTCCGCTTTGATGAGGTGATCAAAGAGTTTGGATTTGTCCAAACTTATGGAGAGGCTTGTATTTACAAGAAAGTGAGTGGGAGCAATGTGGCATTTCTGATATTATATGTGGATGACATATTATTGATTGGAAATGATATAGATCTTTTAAACAGTGTTAAAAGTTATCTAAACAGCAAATTTTCAATGAAAGACCTTGGTGAAGCGTCATATATATTAGGCATTAAAATCTATAGAGATAGATCAAGGCGCCTAATTGGGCTATCGCAGAGTACATACCTTGATAAGGTATTAAAGAAGTTTAATATGGACGAAAGTAAGAAGGGGTTCTTACCTATGTCGCAAGGCAAGACATTGAGTAAGACTCAAAGTCCGGCTACGGCGGAAGAAAGAGAGATGATGGATAAGATCCCCTATGCCTCGGCCATAGGCTCTATTATGTATGCCATGCTATGTACAAGACCGGATGTGGCACATGCTATTAGTTTGACTTAGTAGGTACCAATCTGATCCAGGTTCGGAACACTGGATAGCGGTAAAGAACATCCTCAAATACTTGAGAAGAACTAAGGATATGTTTCTTATAGACGGAGGTGAAGAAGAGCTAGTCGCTAAGTGTTATGTCGATGATAGCTTTGACACCGATCTAGATGACTCTAAGTCTCAATCCGGATACGTATTTCTCTTGAACGGGGCAGCAGTTAGTTGGAGGAGTTCCAAACAACCTGTGATGGCTGGATCAACGACGGAGGCGGAATATGTTGCTGCTTCAGATGCGGCGCAGGAAGCAGTTTGGATGAAAGAGTTCATTACGGAACTGCGTGTGGTTCCGAGTGCATTGGACCCGATGGTGATCTATTGTGACAACAATGGAGCCATAGCAAACGCAAAGGAACCGAGGTCTCACAAGAATTCCAAACATATTAAGCGCCGGTTTCACTCCATCCGTGAGCATGTCAAGGATGGAGATATAAAGATTTGTAAAGTACACACGGACCTAAATGTAGCAGATCCATTGACTAAAGTTCTCCCTAGGGCAAAACATGATCAACACCAGAACTCCATGGGTGTTAGATTTATCACTATGTGAACTAGATTATTGTCTCTAGTGCAAGTGGGAGACTGAAGGAAATATGCCCAGAGAGGCAATAATAAAGTTGTTATTATATATTCCTTATACATGATAGATGTTTATTTTACATGCTAGAATTGTATTGATTCGGAAACATCAATACATGTGTGTTTAATAAACAAAAAGGGTTCCTAGTCATGCCTCTCTTATAGACTAGCTTGTTGATTAACAAGATGATCAAGGTTTCCTGATCATGGACATTGGATGTTGTTAATAACAAGGTCACACCATTGGTGGAATGATGTGATGAACATTCATCCGAAGCATAGCATTACGATCAAGTCATTATGTTTATATTGCTATAACATCATACGAAGTAATCTTTATCCTTAGACCATGAGATCATGTTAATTCTCGACATCGGAAGAGTATCTTGATAACATCAAACGTCACACCGTAACAGGGTGACTATAAAGATGGGTTCAGTACTACGAAGGTGTTATGTTGAGGCTCATGGATCAAGAGTGGAATTTGTCAATCCAGATGACGGATAGATATACTCTGGTCCCTCTCGGTGATATCACATTAGGATAGCTTGCAAGCAAGTGATGTGATCACTAGAATGTTATATCACGGGAACAAGAAAAGAGTGCATGTCGATGTGAGATCAAACTAGGTATGGAGATACCGATGATCGAATCTCGGACATGTAATATATCGAGAGACAAAGGGATTTAGTTACAAGCGTTAAAGGTTCTCACGTCTGAAGTCATCGTTGAATGTGTAGGAGTCAAGACGGATCTCTGTGTCCCGCTTCGATTATTGATCGGAGAAGGGTCTCGATCATGTCTGCATTATTCGCGAACCGTAGGGTG
Organism: Avena insularis; assembly: GCA_023614405.1. Taxonomy (NCBI): domain Eukaryota; kingdom Viridiplantae; phylum Streptophyta; class Magnoliopsida; order Poales; family Poaceae; genus Avena; species Avena insularis. The sequence goes on from CM042694.1 coordinate 209,477,672, forward strand.
GCACACTTAAGAGTTACCGGATACCATTTTGGAGCACATATGTTTCAGACGAAAGAATTGCAAAGCGCAGGAATTGTTTCAATAGAAACCGGAAATTGTTTCGGGTGAAATTGCAGAAGGTGGCTCTGCATGTGATATTGAAATATTGCAAGGGGCTATATGTGAATGTTTGTTAATTAAAGTAATTAACAAAATTCTGAATAAATTTAATAAAAAGAGTTTTATTAAATGAGAGAGCATTAAATTTGGAGAAATTTAATGCATTTAAAGTGGAGACTTTAAAAGGGAATGTGAAGAGGCATTTTAATGTGGAGGGGTTACCACCACATGAATGGGGGAGGTGAGGGGTCACCCCCCATGCGCCGGCCATGGAGAGAGGGGGCACCCCCCCTCCTCCTATAAAAGGCCACCCATTCCCTTCTTCATCCTCACACCTCGTTGTGAAGGATCTCTCTCCCCCTCTAGAATTATTCCCCCATGGTCTCGGATTAGCGAGATACATGTTCCCGGCGGCATTTCGTCTGGAAGGAGTTGCTGCTTCCGCTGGATCGCTGGAGCGAGGATGTGGAGGTTGTCCGGTGGCTTGAAATTGTGTGCGAGTGCGGATGTGCTGCTGAGTTGCGGCGCTCGGACTTCCTCACGATCTTGAGATCAGCAAGTGTACGACTACATCAACCACGAGTTCCTTCTCGTTAACAAAGCTCGTTGTCTACGAGGGTAAGTTCTCGTTGGATGTATGTCCACCCGTTTGCTTTGTACCTAGTAGATAGATCTTGGCGTGTAGTTCACACCGTAGGAAATTTTTTGTTTTCTATGTTGCGGACCCAAAAATAATAGCAAATGTGAAAGACTTTGTTACTAAATATGAAGAAGAGGGACACACTATCCTTTGTAAGGATACCTCTAATATTGTTTCACATAGTAGTGTTATGAGAGCTAGTATTCATGTGTTTTCTGTTAGAATAAGTGATCATTGCTACGACGGTCCTTGTGATAGTTATATTGTTAAGTTTATGCATGATACTGAAAGTTACTATGAGATAGGGAAAAGTGTTCTTATGCATCTCGATAATATCAAGTTTCCTCGTTGTATGCTGAAAGTTTTTATGTTGCATTTCTTTTGCCTTTTTATTGAAGTAGCCTCTGGTTTCAACAACTTGTTTGTTTACAAAATTCCCTTTCATAGGAAGTGGGTTAGACTTAAACGTGTGTATTTTTGCTTCTTAATTCTCTCTTTCACTTCAATTTATATTCCTGAGTGAGCATCTCCAAAATTATCATGCCCATCTTAATGGCTATAAAAAAGAGGTTTTTGGGAGACAACCCAATTTGTTTTTGCCTTCAGTTTGTTTTTGTTTCTTTGAGTCTTGGAAGTTATTACTTCAGTAATAACCTCTCCTTATCCGTTTTGTTTGGTTTTTGTGTCAAGATCAACCTCTAATGAGAGAGAAGTAAGATTTGGGGAAGTTGCTGTCCAGAAACAGATTTTTGTGCTTTACCGTAAAAATTCATGAGAGATCTCTGTATGTCGGATTGAGCTTTAATTTTTTGTGCTTCTAACCCAGGTTGTTATTTAACTTTCGTTAATTTTGCACTTTTTGATTTGAGCAACAGAATATGTTCTAAAAAATTGATCTTTACCTCCTGGTCTGTTTTGACAGATTTTGCCACTCTTGCATTTGCTTCTTTATTCGATTTCCTTTTTGAATTATTTTTGGGTTTTCGGAAGGAGTTGTTTCAGTAGCTTATGTTTTGATGGTTTTCAGTTGAATTTGAACTCAAAAGGTTTTATCACTTCACTTATACTAATATTGCTAATGAGAACTGTGTGAAGTTTTGTGTGAAAGAAATTTACAGGTAGTGGAGATAATGGTGTAATAAGGAAGAGAAGGGTTTTATGACTCAAGTAATAAGTATATGAAGATGAAGATATTGATATTATTCAAGTAGTGACTCCAGACGAATCTACTAGATACCAAATTTAGAGACCTGTAGAGTCTGTTTTCAAATAGGTAACAGTTCTGGTAAGAAAAGTTCCGCGAAAATACAATCCAACTATATTTTTGCAGTTTTCAGTCAATAAGGAAAGCTATGAAGCGAAAGAGGGACGGAAATGGAGCCAGGGTGGCTCACACCACCCTGTGGCGCAGGCCCACCCTTGGCTGCACCACCAGGTGGTGAGTCCACCCCGGACTCCGTCTCTGACTCGTTTTCTCCCAGTACCTTCCTTTTGATATAAAAATTCATAATATATAATCCCCCGGAGCCCCCAAGGTTTGTATATCGTGTTTTCGTCGTGTTTTCGTTTCGATCTGTTTCTGCCAGGAACTATTCTTGAAGGTTTAGAAGCACAATGGTGTCCGCCAAGGATAAAGGGAAGGATCCTATGGAGGAAGATCCCCAAGACCCCAATCAGGGGCTGGTACCTTTAGTCACTTGCCCTGCATCAACGGAAGCGCTACGAGTCACTAAGGAATTCTGCGATAAGTACCGAGACTTGAGGAGGAAGGTGGACATGCTTCAATGGGAAAATAATAGGCTTCGCAAGATGCTGGAAGATTTCCTCACGTCAACTAAGAAAATATCACCACCACCACCAAAGGAGTAATTCGTCATCAGGTTTGGCATCCCCTTGGTTTGTTCCAAGCTTGGGGGAGTGTCGCGGTATCACATCACTATCTTCTATCTTTTTACCTTATTAGTAGAGTCATATCATGAATAGAGAAGTTATTATGTAGTATGGTTTGCATTTTGGAAGTGTCCCCTCTCTCGTTAGATATGTATCCCTTGGTGTGAGTTGCCGTTATGGAATATTAATGAGAAGTTCTATCATTCACTCTTTTTCATAGCTTATTTTAGTTTTCAATTCGTGGTTATATGATTGAACTTGTTGTTAGTATTGGTATCACTTTGGGATCATTGAGTTAATTTAGTTGGTTTTGGAAAACCTGGCTCGGTCAGTAGCAACACTATTTTTGAGAGTTAAATGAAAAGATAAAAGTACTCTAAAGAAAAATAATTTCATCATCTTTCTTTCTTGATTTGCTCATAAGTCTAGTATTCTCTAGTTAAGATCTTTTGTGCTTCCAAGGAAGATTACATGTTTGTCTTTATCACTTGTATGTTTGTTTGTTTCCTTCAACTCTTGTACTTGCTACCCAGCCTTGCTAGCCAAAAACCTGTACTGAGAGGGAATTCTTCTCGTGCATCCACTCCTTTAAACCAAAACCTTTGCCATTTGTGTCCACCATACCTACCTATTAGCACTATTGCTATTCCAAGTAAATTCTTGTTTTATCTACCTCCCAAATTAAACTTGTTATGTGAAAATTAGTGATTAAAGCTCTCACAAACTTGATGGCACACTTTACTTTCTCGCATCTAATAAACTTGAACCATTGTTCTCACCTATGTTGCGTATATGCTTGTGCTTTGTAAGTTGTGAATTAGCAGATCCATGTTGTCATGGAGAACGCTTTCAACATTGCATTGGTACTTTGTAGCTAGTTGATATCATGTACTTTTGTCTATGGATGTCGTCGGTGTGAAATGAAAGGGGAGCTTGTAAGTCCATGGAGTTATGCATATGTGTTAGAGAAACGCCTGGGCCGCTGGTCTAATCCATGCTGACATGGTGGAAACCTGCAGCGTAACCATAACGAGCATCTATGAAGCATTCTTCTTATAAAAAAAGAGATAGAGATTGAGAAAAAGAGAAAAAGAAAAAAAGATATTATCAAAAGAGGAAAGAGAGAAAAAAGCACCATATTCCCATGGTAAATAAGAAGATTGCTGAGATGCTTGTTGTCTGCTTGCCTTGTCATTTTGATATGGGGATTCTTCCGTATCATCGGGCAAGGGGTACCCTGTTGGCGGTTCTCTATGATACACATATGCTTACAATGACAAAAACTTACCGGTGACTAAACTTGAGTAGCATGAGGAGCGGCCCTCGTATTCAAGGGACATGAGATTCTCAATTTACAACTTGTCAATGCATATCCTCATATTTGATCACTTTAACCTTAACCACCTAAATATGCCTATGATAGGGGCAATGAGAGCTGAAAGCTAGTAAGTATCATAATTTTTGGGAGCTCTTTATGGGACTTGCAATCCCTGCTTCCCTTTGCAAAGGGCCTTTCTTTTACTTCTTAGTTGAGTCAGTAAACCTACTCCCTTCTATCTCAGCATGTATTTTGAGTTGTTGTGTTTCATTCATTCATATGATGATTTATTCAATCATGTTTGCTTATGTTCCTTGCTTTGCACATTGCTCTTATCTTGATGTTTACTACTTTGAAAGCTATCATTGAAAACTAGTTATTTATGAACTCCAGCAAATTATCAACTATTCTTCGACCAAGAGCTAAGTTTGCCATTACCAATTATGATTTACTTTTTGTATCTTTATTGTGTTTCCTTTACGCATTGCAAGTTGAGTTATATAATAGTGAGTTGTCTTCTATTATGATCTATGTATTTGATGAATGTGATGCTTCTTGTCCGTATTCTTTTATCGACTCTTCACTCCATAAACCTGAGGCCATGTTTATTGAGCTCAGTTTCGCTTAGGGACAAGCAAAGTCTAAGCTTGGGGGGAGTTGATACGTCCATTTTGCATCACTATTCTATGTCATAATTCACTGTTATTCATTGATATATTTCGTATTGAGAGGTGATACTTATGTTATTTCATCTGTTTTTGCATGGTTGATGACTTTTGGAGCATGGACCGTTGTAGTCAGGATTCTGATGGAAAAGGTGCTGTTTGGAGGCAAAATTCGCGAAGATCAGAAAATCCGGGAAAATATACGGAAAATCCTATTTCTCCAGAAGACGAAGGAAGCCAGAAGGAGGGCTGGAGATGGGCCACGAGGCCCACACACCCCGGCGCTGGCGATCTAGGTCAGCGCCACCAGGTGGTGTGGCCACCTGGTCCACCAGCACTCCCCTGGCGTATATTATCCTCCGAAACCCTAAGACTCGGGAGCGACAGAAAGATTCCGCCCGCCTCAAGGCGGGAAAACACCGAGAGAGAAAGATCTCTCCGGCATGATTTCGCCAAGGAATTCCTTCCGGAGAGGGGAGATCATCGCCATCAACACCACCATCAAGATGGACTTCATCGGGATCATCATCATCACCACCATCATCACCATCATCACCCTCATCACCATCTCCATATTGCTGTAACAATTGGGTTGAATCTTGCATAGTTCATAAGGGAAACTTTCCCGGTGTTGATTACTCTTTGTAGTTGATGCTATTGAGTGAACCATTGAATTATTGTTTATGTTCAGATTGTTATACATCATTATTCCATCTCTGATCATGATCCATATGATGTCTTGTGAGTAGTTCGTTTTGTTCTTGAGTACATGGGAGAAGTCATGTTGTTAATAGTGGAATTGTGTTGAGAAAGATTCAATAGTTTGATATTTAAGTTGTGGTGTACTTCTTCTAGTGGTGTCATGTGAACATAGATGATGTGCTCGTCGTTCGACGTAGAGCTCGTTGGGAACCCCAAGAGGAAGGTATGATGAGCACAGCAGCAAGTTTTCCCTCGGTTATGAAACCAAGGTTTAATCGAACCAGTAGGAGCAAGGAAACACCCCAAGGGTGTTACTAGAAGCTTTGGCGAGTATGCACTACGGTGCTAGTAGCAACGTGAAGACCGCACAACACAACCACGTAACTTTGTCCCCAACTTGCGATGAGGTTGTCAATCTCATTGTGTTTCATGGAAAACAAAGGATTAAACGTATCGAAGGAAAGAAGTAAAAGTTTGCGTAAAGTAAACACAAAGCGAAAAGATTGTAGATTGTATGTAAAAGACAAGGACCGGGATCCATAGTTCACTAGAGGTGGCTCTCCTTAAGATAGATAACATGCTGGGTGAACAAATTACAGCGGGGTAATTGACAAACACCGAGAAAGCAATACATGCATATATTAATCATCTTGACTACTTTGAGACTTGATTGGGCATTACAACATAATACATAGACCGCCATCCAACTGCATCTATGACTAATAATCCACCTTCAGGTTATCATCAAACCCTCCAAGATTAAGTTGCAAGCAACATATTATTGCTTCTGAACTGCGTATAAATTAAACAATATGATTGTTCTATGAACAAAGGATTGTTGTTTTCCCTATTAGCAACAGACATCTAGTACCTTAGAGATTTACATCACTTCCCAGATTACTAGAGGCATGAACCCACTATCGAGCATAAATACTAACTCTTGGAGTTGCTAGCATCTACTTGGCCAAGATAGCTACTAACAACGGAAAGCATGCAAGATCACAAATAACAAAGACATTATAGAATCAATAATCAATCTGAAATAGCATCTCAATATCCATCCGATCCCCACAAACACAACATGTAGAATTACAAATAGATGATCTTGATCATGAACGGAGCTCACAAGATCTAAACATGAAAGCACAAAGGAGGAGAACCAGCCATCTAGCTACTACATGGATCCGTAGTCCAAGGATGAACTACTCACGCATCACACCGGAGGCTTGCATGGTGATGAAGAAGGCCTCGGTGAATTCCCTCTCCCAGGTGCCGGGAAGAGCTTCAGATCCCTCCCGATCTAGGGATGGAGATGACGACGGCTACAGACTCTTTCGTGGATTTTTTGATCGGGCCCTTAGGGTTTTCGTCCCGAGGGCAATATATAGGCGGAAGGAGAGGCCGAGGGGGTGCCGGGAGCGGCCACACCACCCCCTGGCGCGGGCCAGGCCTGGCCGCGGGGCCAGGTGGTGTGGTGGCTCCCTGGCCCTTCTCCGTCTCGTATTCTGGCACTTGATCCCTTCCGGAAAATAGGCACTTTGGCTTTTGTCCCATCCAATTTCGAGAATATTCATTTTCTGACTTTCCTAGAACCAAAAATAGCAGAAAACAGGCAGCTGGCACTGTGGCTCTTGTTAATAGGTTAGTCCAAGAAATCATATGAAAAGTACTCCAAAGTTGGAACAAAACACAAGAAAGTGGATAAACCAAGCATGGAACATCAAAAATTATAGATACATTTGCAATGTTCCAACATTCCCAAGCTTAACTCCTGCTCGTCCTCGAGTAGGTAAGTGATAAAAAGAAAGAATAATTTTTGAGGTGACATGCACCATCAAAGACTTGATCAAAGTATTTGCAAAACATTCAAAGCTGGGATCATAGTACTTCAATCATAACATGAAAGACAAGGTTCTAGCAATAAGCAAAGAAACTATGATGCAACATGAAAAGGAACAAACAAAAGATTCATGTATAAGAATGCTTTGCAAGACGTTTGTTTCAGATAAAGAAAACATAGCATAATAGTATTCAGCTTGTCCCTCAATAGAGTAGCAAATATAAATGCATAGGACACCTTCAAAGTTCATAAGAGTGACTAGATACAATAGTTTAAAACAAGCAATAACAAGTTATGCATCAATCAACTAGTCTTGGGACAATGCACATAGAACTAAGAATGGCCACTATGCTCTCAAAGTAGGTGCATAAAGATAGAAGGTGGAGACTCAATATAATGGTGGAAGAAAGGCCTTTTGTAAAAGGAAGTAGGGATTCAAGTCTCATAAAGAGCTTCCAAAAATTATGGTACTTGTAGCTTTCAGCTCTCATTGCCCCTATCATAAGCTTCTTGAAGGTGATTAAGGTTAAAGTGACACAACTAAGAGGATATGCTTGAAAAGTTATAAACCGAAATCCCATGCCCCTCACTTACGAAGACCGATCCTCATGCTACTCAACTTCAGTCACGAGTAAGCTCTTGTCATTGTAAGTATATGTGTATCATTAAGAACCGCCAACGGGGTACCCCTTGCACATGATACGGGAGCTTTCCCATAATCAAAATGACAAGCCAAGGCATAATGAGCATCTCGTGATCTTTTATTTGCTATTTGCATAGGTTTTTATTGAGGATGCTTCATAGAGTGCTCATTATGGTGATGCTGCAAGTTTCCACCATGATTAGGCATGGCTTAGACTAGCGGCCCAGGCGTTTCTCTAACACACATACAAACTCCATGATCTTACAAGTTCCACTTTTATTTCACACCGCTGGGATCCATAAGAAAAGAACATGATATCAACGGGGTACAAAGTACAAGTGCAATGTTGAAAGCGTTCCCCATGGTACATGGTTCTGCTAATTTCAACTTATAAAGCGCAAGCATATACACAACAAAGAAGGACCCAATGGTTCAAGTTTATTAGAGGCAAAAAAAAGTAAAGTGTGCCATCAAGTTCGTGAGAGCTTTAATCACTAGTTTTCTCATAACAAGTGGAAGGTAAACAAAAGCATGAATATACTTGGAATAGCATAAGCTAGTAGGTAGGTATGGTGGACTCTTTGGAATAACTTGGTTTAGGGAGTTGGATGCATGAGTGGAACTCATACTTTGTTGTGGAGGCTAGCAAAAGACTAGAGCGACAAACTAAGAGAGCAATAATGGCCATAATCATGCAGAGCGACAAAACATCATTGATCAAAGCATAAAGTGATACTACAAGTTGAAAACTAAAGGATCATAAAGGCTTATGGTGACTTGAGATAGTCATAACATGGTATGATCATGTGCCAAGTCAACCCAAATAAAGCATCAAAGGAGAATACCACTATACTATGCTTTAATATGCTAAAACAACGCATGATTCATCCAAGGCACATTAAGCAATCTCAATTGTTTATAACAAGTCATGCTACAGCAAAGAATACTAAGCATAAAGCCAAAACAATATCAAGCATGGCATGACAAAGCATAGGCCACAGTCAAAAAACGAGCTCTTTTTACCACATAAGTATGAACTTTCCTACTCTTTTCCAAACCAAACCAAACTATTTGCAAACCAAAGTATGAAAGAGGGGGTCCAACCAATTTATTCAGCAAATTAAGCAAACCAAGCAAACTAAAAACCAAAACAAAAACGAAAAAGAAGACGCTCCAAGAACAACACAACTGTGCATGAAACAATAAAAATGAAGCGTTTGGAAGGAACCTGGAATTTTTATTGATGAAGAAGGGGATGCCTTGGACATCCCCAAGCTTTGACGATTGTACTTCTTGGATATTTCTTGGTGTGACACGCGTGGCATCCCCAAGCTTGAGCTTTAGTCCATCCTTCATCTCATTACTCATTCCTTCCATACACCTAAAATTTTTCCTTCATACAAAACTTCACACAATCTCATTAGCAACATTAGTGCACTCAAGATAAATAAGTCTTAAGGTTCAGTTTTAACACCAAATAAACTTCCATTAGAACACTAGCTACTGTAGCACTTCCCTCAAAAATCTCAATTCTCCAAAAGAACTCAAGAAGGAACCAACAAGAAGCAAATGCAGAAAATGGCAGAAATCTGTCAAAACAGACCAGTAGGTAAAGACGATTTTTTTTCGAAGACCTTCTGTTGCTCAAATCGAAAGGTGTTGAACTAACGAAAGTTAGATAACAACCTGGGGCAGAAGCACAAAACATTACAGCTCAATCCGACATACAGAGCTCTCTCACGAATTTTTACGGTGAAGCACAGAAATCTGTTTCGGGACAGCAACTTTCCCAATCATTACTTCTCTCTCATTAGAGGTTACTCTTGGCACAAAAAGCAAATAAAAAGGATAAGGAGCGATTATTACAGAGGTAATAACTTCCAAGACTCATCTAAAATTTTTGGGTTATCTCCCAATAAGTACTTCTCTTTAACGCCTTTAAGTTAGGCATAAGAAGCAAAGAAAGAATCAAGTGTTCTCAAATGAAGAAGCATTAAAACCAACTTTCTTGCCCATACCTCTCTTACTTTTATTCTTAACCTTTGGTAAAATGTGATTGTTTGGTGGAGAAGAAAGGTGCATGGTCCCTTTTCCCACATCTATTATTGCTCCAAGGAGTTCTAATAGGGACCTTCCAAGTGTAATTTGTCCTTTTCCTGCACATTCAATAACAAGATAATCAGTAGAAATCATTTTCCCAAGGATCTTTGTAAACACTCCTTCAGCTATTCCAATAGGTAATATGGTAGCATTATTAGCAAGAGATATTTCTCTTCCTCCTTTAGTAAGCCCCCAAAGATTCAAAGATTCATAAATATCTTTGGGCATAAGACAAAATTCAGACATGATATCGCAGCAGGCTTAAAAAGTTTCAGTGTTTATCTCAATCTTTACTGTAGGGAGCCACTTTGATGGTTCAGAATTTATTGGAACATAATTGTGATGCTCCCTAAGCGTATTATAGCAATCTTTTAAGCTAGTAGTGCTAGTCTCAAGAGTGTTCAACCTAGCAAATATTTTTGCGAAAGAAATATCAGTTTGGCTAGGCATGTTGTAAGTGAGGATCAATTTCTTTATAGCATTAATAGCATCATCCTCATTACCTTGGAGGAAATCTCCTCCCACAACAGCATCTAAAGCATATCTATAGCAAAGAGCAATCCCAAGGTAAAAACTGCTAAGGAACAAGCTTTGAGTCATTTTAGGCTCAGTTTTTTCATGTAGATCAGAGATTCTAGACCAAGCTTCCTTAAAACTTTCCTCAATTCCTTGTTTAAAAGTGAAAATCATTTCCTCAGGTGACATAGTGATTGGAGCAAGGCTAGACATGAAGGCAACTTAAGATAGGAACTAATTTTTTTGTGTTTTTAAAATAAGAAAGCAAACTTGTAAAACTAATTTTTTGTGTTTTTGAATAACAAAACAAGCAAACAAAGCAAAAAGAAAACTAACCAAAACAAAAACAACAAAGTAAAGAGATTGGTTATGAGGGACTCCCCTTGTGAAGATGTCCTTGACTCCCCGGCAACGGCACCATAAAAATCTTGATGTGCTCGTCGTTCGACGTAGAGCTCGTTGGGAACCCCAAGAGGAAGGTATGATGAGCACAACAGCAAGTTTTCCCTCGGTTATGAAACCAAGGTTTAATCGAACCAGTAGGAGCAACGAAACACCCCAAAGGTGTTACTAGATGAGCTTTGGCAGGGCGCACTACCAGTGCTAGTAGCAACGTGAAGACCTGCACAACACAACCACAGAACTTTGCCCCCAACTTGCAATGAGGTTGTCAATCTCACCGTGTTTTGCGGAAAACAAAGGATTAAACGTATCGAATGGAAAGAAGTAAAAGTTTGCAGAAAGTAAACACAGAGCAGTAAAAGATTGTAGATTGTATGTAAAAGACAAGGACCGGGATCCATAGTTCACTAGAGGTGGCTCTCCTTAAGATAGATAACATGTTGGGTGAACAAATTACAGCGGGGCAATTGACAAACACCGAGAAAGCAATACATGCATATACTAATCATCTTGACTCCTTTGAGACTTGATTGGGCATTACAACATAATACATAGACCGCCATCCAACTGCATCTATGACTAATAATCCACCTTCAGGTTATCATCTGAACCCCCTCCAGTATTAAGTTGCAAGCAACAGATTATTGCTTTACGAACTGCGTGTAAAGTAAACAATACGATTGTTCTATGAACAAAGGATTGTTGTTTTCTCCCTATTAGCAACAGCACATCTAGTACCTTAGAGATTTCTGTCACTTCCCCAGATTACTAGAGGCATGAACCCACTATCGAGCATAAATACTAACTCTTGGAGTTGCTAGCATCTACTTGGCCAAGATAGCTACTAACAATGGAAAGCATGCAAGATCACAAATAACAAAGACATGATAGAATCAATAATCAATCTGAAATAGCATCTCAATATCCATCGGATCCCCGCAAACACAACATGTAGAATTACAAATAGATGATATTGATCATGAACGGAGCTCACAAGATCTAAACATGAAAGCACAAAGGAGGAGAACCAGCCATCTAGCTACTACATGGATCCGTAGTCCAAGGATGAACTACTCACGCATCACACTGGAGGCTTGCATGGTGATGAAGAAGGCCTCCAGAGTGAATTCCCCTCTCCGGCAGGGTGCCGAGAAGAGCTTCAGATCCCTCCTGATCTAGGGATGGAGATGACGGTGGCTACAGACTCTTTCGTGGATTTTTTTGATCGGACCCTTAGGGTTTTTGTCCCGAGGGAAATATATAGGCGGAAGGAGAGGCCGAGGGGGTGTCGGGAGCGGCCACACCACCCCCTGGCGTGGGTCAGGCCTGGCTGCGCGGCCAGGTGGTGTGGTGGCTCCCTGGCCCTTCTCCGTCTCGTATTCTGGCACTTGATCCCTTCCGGAAAAATAGGCACTTTGGCTTTTGTCCCGTCCAATTCTGAGAATATTCATTTTCTGACTTTCCTGGAACCAAAAACAGCAGAAAACAGTAGGGCACTGTGGCTCTTATTAATAGGTTAGTCCAAGAAATCATATGAAAAGTACTCCAAAGTTGGAACAAAACACAAGAAAGTGGATAAAACCAAGCATGGAACATCAAAAATTATAGATACATTTGCAATGTATCAGTAGACTACATGACACTTCATCTATATGGGCCTAGGGGAATGCATTGTGTATTTGGCTACTAATCGTAGGGGTTGTTGGAGTGACAGAAACCTGAATCCCTGTTAGGAAACCATTACACAAGGGACTTAAGGGTCTTAGAGTTTAAAGCTATGGTTAGGTTTCTACCTTAATTACTTTCTTGTACTTACGGATGTTTGCAAGGGGTATAATCACAAGTATGTATTAGTCCTAGGAAGGTCGGTACATTAGCACAGGTTCACCCACACAACACTTAGCAAGCTAAAGAAGATTAATCAACTATATGAAGCGAAATCACTTGATAGTCTTCCCATGTGTCCTCGAGAACGTTTGGTCATCTTAAGTAATACAACCGGCTTGTCCTTTGCTGCATAAAGGATTGGGCCACTTGCTGCATTTATTCCTACTGTCTTTTATTTACTCGTACTTTATTTACTTGCTTTATCAAAAAACCCTAAAAATCGGTTTGCTAAGTATTTGCAGAGAATTCCTGATCCATACCACTAGTCAACACCTTCTGCTTCTTGTTGGGTTTGACACTCTTACTTATCGAAAATACTGCGATACACCCCTATACTTGTGGGTCATCATTAGGCTAGACTTTCGTTTGGAGACCTTGACCACCACCTCCAATGGACTATCATCGAGATGGTCCATGCCGCCCGGCGAGCAAGATCACCGGCGAATGAGACGACGCCCACACCCACGAAGCCATGCCCCTTCGCCCGTGCGACCAAAGACAGAGCATCACCACCATCTTGATCGGAGCAGCCGCTCCAGCCTTCACACACAGCAGCGTGACACCTCATGCCGAACTGCCACCGACCAAGAGACATCGTGTAACACCACAACATTAGAGCTTAGAAATAAGTTGAGCACAGGTGTGTGCATTGCATTCATGCATAGAAAATCCGGATAATTTTTGCGCTTTGAAATAAAACTTGTCAAAGAGATTGAAGCTTCTCTTGAGTTGGTGGAACTGAAGTAGATCATCAAGTTGACTGCGATAAGTTTCAATATGACTTTTGCTAAAACCTTATCTTTGGGTAATATAATTTGATCTAAGGGTAGATCAAATGTAATAAAACTAAGTAACAACACACTACTTAATAAGGAGTACTTGATCTTATAGAGGTCATTACATGGTATTCCATACCCCAACTCAAGGATGAATACTTAATATTCTAGAAGCTGAAATCAAGGTATTACCTACAACAAACCCTAAATACTAAGTTAAGTATATAACTTAAGTAAAAGAAACTCATAACTAAATCTTGAAACACTTGTTGCTATAGTTACTCTTATCATAGGTACCATGGTAGTACTTAAACATTAACTCTTATTACAAATAGAGTAGAAAAGGGAGTCAAACTAAGACCATCCCTCACATACCCTTAGAGTCATGTTATTAGATGACAATCCTATTTAACCAAGTCCTAGTTTCTATTGATCATCAATGTGTGTGATCAATTCTTGACCTAGCACTTATTGACTCATAGCCTTTGACCTATTATATTAACCTTTCAAAGATTTTAAGTAAATTAATCAGAAGGAAGAATTAGCTATGGTGAAGTATGCCATCATCAATGTAATGAGATCCTTAGTGGTGATCAAACCATTTGATGTTGGAGGAGTTAACTCACTCAGGAGTTAACTAGAAGCAGTGACTAAACCCAAGAGTTAAGCTAGTAATTGAGGAGCCATGAGAAAGCTAGTAGTATTTGTGTATCAAATAATAATCTTGTTAAGCCAAGTGGGTATAAACTTCAAGTAAGTTTCCTTAGCACTATAAGCCTTATAGAAAGGCTAGTACAAGTTTACCACTTAGTGGATAATAGATCTTGATCAGACAATTAGAAGCCTAAGCTTAGTTTGATCAATTGATGGTGGTCATTATTCTCAAGTCACTTGAGAACAGCTGACTAGGTGTTGAAGAAGAGTGGTGAGTATACCAAATTAGGTAAAGCCCTAGTAAGATGAATCATCTATCTTGATCATGAGAAGTCAAGCTAGAGTATAATGAATTATATAACATAAGTTGTAGGAGTAGTTGGAAGTATAATAGTTTAACCAAGGTAATACAAGAACAAACTTGTACTGTGGAGAGTAGTACTATACCTATTCCAGAGGATTGATATTACATGTGATATGGAGAGGATTGTAATCTTGCAAACCTTAGAAGTAGATGCAAGGTAAATAGGAAGGAGTTTATGGAATGAAGTTAGTACTAACTACCTTGATGCATTTAGTAAGGGTAGTTTATAAATGGAAGTTGTATATATATACTAAGAGAAGAAGGAAGGAGTAATGTTGAAGTGGCATGACCATGTCATCATATGTTGATGGATATGGTGGAGTCAGATGATTGACTTATTCAGGAATATGTGATTTTTGTGATTAAAAGAAGAGAGATTTATAGAGTATTTTTAGGAAAGGAGCTCCTTAATTAGAAGTCAATAGTTATGAAGTATGGAAGATAGGAATTCTTGGTAAACACTCAACCTTAAATCTATAATCAAACTTAAGATCTATCTCATATGTTTGATAAATCACTCTATTTCCCCAATGGCTTGTGGGAATACTTCTCTATAGCTAATCACTTAAGCACATCTTTATCAATTCAAAACATTAAAATCATATGTGCTTATAAACCATAATTATCAACTCTTTCTCATAAGCCAGCTTAAAGAACAACCCCACTGTTTTACTTTAGATGGTGATGTCATTCATGATCACAAACATTAAGACAATATGTTTTCACCATTAATGTTTATTCATATCAATAAAAGGATATATGTATATTAAATCTCCTAAAACTCATGGTACACATTTATAGTTTTTAAACCCTAACTTCTATGCAAGTTATAACAAAATATACACCTTGATATCACCTAAGATCATGGGAATAATGTTAACCATATGAATTCCTCAGAACTTTATGTATCATATAATAATGAAGGATCACCATATAAAAGTTTCCTTAAAACTATAAGTTAATTAGAATCAAGTTTTATGAATGAGTAGTAATATATCCTTTTATAAGTTATGGTTTAATATGCAAATTAAATTCATAACAAAGGTCCTTACAAATTAATAAAAGGAAAAGGACCTATCTATAGAAAATAAAGAAACTATAACATTATATAATAAAAGTTCAAAAAATTATACTAAATACATTTTGGTATTGCTACACATACTTAGCAAATAAATTTCTATGGGAAAGAATACAAAGCAAATGTGAAAATAAAAATCTGAAAACAAAACAAAAAATAGAAAAAGGAAACAGAAAGAAAAAAATAACCTGGCCCGAGCAGCAGGCCGGCCCAGAGTTTCCCTCTGCCTATCCACTACTCACACGTAGTACTCAGCAACCCACACGGCCCAACATCAGCCTGCCAGAAGCCTATATCCCTTCAGCCTCTAATCATCATCGTCTTCCTCGCCTACTGGAAGCAGCTCGCTGGCCGGAGCTCCGCCATCGATCCTTCGTCACGCTGTGATGCGTGCCGCCGCTTCTGGAGGAGGGGATAAGACCGCCCGTGTTCTCCTCTATCCACTCATACCCGTAACTCTCTCTCTCGTTCTCTCGTTCTCTCTCGCGCATAGGACACCGAAACCCTAGCCACAACCACCGGTGCACGCCAGCATGTGGAGTTCGCCCCAGAGGCCATGGAGTGGTCGAGAAGAAGCGCCATAGTGCGTAGATCATCTGAGAAGAACGCAACACCAAGGGGAGCTGATACATTGCAAATGTATCTATAATTTTTGATGTTCCATGCTTGGTTTTATCTACTTTCTTGTGTTTTGTCCACATTTTGGAGTACTTTTTATATGATTTCTTGGACTAACCTATTAACAAGTGCCACAGTGCCAGTTGACTGTTTTCTGCTGTTTTTGGTTCCAGGAAAGTCAAAAAATGAATATTCTCGGAATTGGACGGGACAAAAGCCAAAGTTGATATTTTACCGGAAGACTCATGGAGCCAGAAGATGAGACAGAGAAGGACCAGAGGGTGGCCACACAACCTGGTGGCACGGCCAGGCCAGGCCGCACCAGGAGGTGGTGTGGGACCCTCCGGCACCCCCTCGGTCTCCCCTCTCGCCTATAAGAGCCTCCCGATGCATAAACCCTAAATCGTCCAGCCTCTAGCCACGAAAAGTTCCGCAGGGCCGCCGCCACCGAAGGGGAGATTCGGGGGACAGAAAGTCTCTGTTCCGGCACCCTGCCGGGATGGGGAAGTGCCCTCGGAGCCATCTCCATCGATCTCCACCACCATCTCCATCACCGTTGCTGATTCCCATGATGAGGAGGGAGTAGTTCTCTCTCAAGGCTAAGGGTTCTACCGGTAGCTATGTGTTCATCTCTCTCTATGCATGATCTTATTAAGATAATGAGCTTGTAATCTATAGATCTACCTTGCTACTCAAGTGCTTTAATAGATCTCTGCTCTCCCCATGTGTGTGAAGTTGACAGTGTGCACACCATGGTGGCACTTAGGCTAGAGATTACAAATACTTGTTATGAATTATATTTGGAGTTGGATGTCTTTATGAAATTGTGGTGTTTGTTTGAACCATCTAGTGGTCAAGGTGACAGTGTGGGGTTATCTAGATGTGGAAAGCGAACTTTGAGGTGTGCTGTTATAGCCCTACCATGGATTAGAGTGTCCAACCAGAGAGTAGTTAAGAGTAGTATCATAAAGAGAAGATATTTATATGAGAGTGTTCACTAGTGAAAGTATGATCCCTAGGCCTTGTTTCTAAGCATTGATACACCATTTGCAATTAGATCTGTTACATGTTTGCTTGCTTCCTTCTTTATTTCAGTTTGCCTTTAGTCTTTTCCCACGTCAACCACACGCCAACAAGCTATTTTCTATCACCGTTACCACTTATAATTATCTATACCACTTGTATTTCACTATCTCTTCGCTGAACTAGTGCACCTATACACTTGACAAGTGTATTGGGTGTGTTGGGGACACAAGAAACTTCTTGTATCTTGATTGCAGGGTTGCTTGAGAGAGGATACCTTTGACCACTTCCTCCCTGAGTTCTATAAACCTTGGGTGATCCACTTAAGGGAAAACTTCCCGCTGTTCTACAAACCTCTGCACTTGGAGGCCCAACAACTGTCTACAAGAATAGAAGTGCGTAGACATCAGGAGCTCAGAGCTGATTGAATTTTGTTGTTCCCTTCTATCGTGGTTCATCGTAAATTCCATCGAATAACACTCCTCCGACCGCGCCTGTCCTCACCGGCACCACCGCCTCAATCTAGGTGAGCTATCAGTGCTCATGCATCACTTAATCCTCCTCCTCTTGCTCTAGGTTGCTCTACTGCCGTGTACATGTCACTGCCACCGCTTGATGACCCACAAGTATATGGGGTGTATTGTAGTATTTTCGATAAGTAAGAGTGTCGAACCCAACAAGGAGCAGAAGGTGCTGGCTAGTGGTATGGATTAGGAATTCTCTGCAAATACTTAGCAAACAGATTTTTAGGGGTTTTTAATAAAGCAAGTAAACGAAGTACGGGTAAATAAAAGACAGTAGGAATAAATGCAGCAAGTGGCCCAATCTTTTATGCAGCAAAGGACAAGCGGTTGTATTACTTAAGATGACCAAACGTTCTTGAGGACACATGGGAAGACTGTCAAGTGCTTTCGCTTCATATAGTTGATTAATCTTCTCTAGCTTGCTAAGTGTTGTGTGGGTGAACCTGTGCTAATGTACCGACCTTCATAGGACTAATACATACTTGTGATTATACCCCTTGCAAACATCCGTAAGTACAAGAAAGTAATTAAGGTAGAAACCTAACCACAACTTTAAACTCTAAGACCCTTACGTCCCTTGTGCAATGGTTTCCTAACGGGGGTTCAGGTTTCTGTCACTCCGGCAACCCCTACGATTAGTAGCCAAATACACAATGCATTCCCCTAGGCCCATATAGGTGAAGTGTCATGTAGTCGACGTTCACATGACACCACTAGAAGAAGTACACCACAACTTAAATATCAAACTATTGAATCTTTGTCAACACAACTCCACTACTAACAACATGACTTCTCCCATGTCCTCAAGAACAAAACGAACTACTCACAAGACATCATATGGATCATGATCAGAGATGGAATAATGATGTATAACAATCTGAACATAGACAATAATTCAATGGTTCACTCAATAGCATCAACTACAAAGAGTAATCAACACCGGGAAAGTTTCCCCTATGAACTATGCAAGATTCAACCCAAATGTTACAACAATATGGAGATGGTGATGAGGGTGCTGATGGTGATGATGGTGGTGGTGATGATGATGATGATCCCGATGAAGTCCAGCTTGATGGTGGTGTTGATGGCGACGATCTCCCCTCTCCGGGAAGGAATTCCCCCAGAAATCTGTGGAGAGAGATCTTTCTCTCGGTGTTTTCCGCCTGCAGAGGCGGCGAAATATTTCGTGGTTGCTCCCGAGTCTTAGGGTTTCGGAGGATAATATACGAGGAGGAGCTGTGGGTGGCGGCCACACCACCTGCTGGCACGACCTAGGGCTGCCCGCGCCAGGGGGTGGTGTGGGCCCCCTATGGCCCATCTCTAGCCCTCCTTCTGGCTTCCATCGTCTTCTGGAAAAATAGGATTTTCCGTATATTTTCTCGGATTTTCTGATCTTCGTGAATTTGGCCTCCAAACAGCATCTTTTCCATCAGAATCCTGACTGCAACGGTCCATGCTCCAAAAGTCATCAACCATGCAAAAACAGATGAAATAACATAAGTATCACCTCTCAATACGAAATATATCAATGAATAACAGTGAATTATGACATAGAATAGTGATGCAAAATGGACGTATCAACTCCCCCCAAGCTTAGACTTCGCTTCTCCCCAAGCGAAACTGAGCTCAATAAACATGGCCTCAGGTTTATGGAGTGAAGAGTCGATAAAAGAATACGGACAAGAAGCATCACATTCATCAAATACATAGATCATAATAGAAGACAACTCACTATTATATAACTCAACTTGCGATGAGTAAAGCAAACACAATAAAGATACATAAAGTGAATCATAATTTGTAATGGCAAACTTAGCTCTTGGTCGAAGAATAGTTGATAATTTGCTGGAGTTCACAAATAACTGGTTTTTAAATGATAGCTTTCAAAGTAGTAAACATCAAGATAAGAGCAATGTGCAAAACAAGGAACATAAGAAACATGATTGAATAAATCATCATATGAATGAATGAAACACAACAACTCAAAATACTTAATGAGATAGAAGGGATTAGGTTTACTGACTCAACTAAAAAGTAAAAGAAAGGCCCTTCGCAGAGGGAAGCAGGGATTGCAAGTCTCATAAAGCGCTCCCAAAAATTATGATACTTACTAGCTTTCAGCTCTCATTGCCCCTATCATAGGCATCTTTAGGTGATTAAGGTTAAAGTGATCAAACATGAGGATATGCATTGACAAGTTGTAAATTGAGAATCTCATGTCCCTTGAATACGAGGACCGCTCCTCATGCTACTCAAGTTTAGTCACCGGTAAGTTCTTGTCATCGTAAGCATATGTGTATCATAGAGAACCGCCAACGGGGTACCCCTTGCCCGATGATACGGAATAATCCCCATATCAAAATGACAAGGCTAGCAGACAACAAACATGTCAGCAATCTTCTTATTTACCATGGGAATATGGTGCTTTTTTTTCTCTCTTTCCTCTTTTCATAATCTTTTTTTTCTTTTTCTATTTTTCTCAATCTCTATCTCTCTCTTTTTTATAATAACAATGCTTCATAGATGCTCGTTATGGTTACGCTGCAGGTTTCCACCATGTCAGCATGGATTAGACCAGCGGCCCAGGCGTTTCTCTAACACATATGCATAACTCCATGGACTTACAATCTCCCCTTTCATTTCACACCGATGACATCCATAGACAAAAGAACATGATATCAACTTGGTACAAAGTACCAGTGCAATGTTGAAAGTGTTCCCCATGACAACATGGTTCTGCTAATTCACAACTTACAAAGCGCAAGCATATAGGCAACATAGGTGAGCACAATGGTTCAAGTTTATTAAATGCAAGAAAGTAAGGTGTGCCATCAAGTTCGTGAGAGCTTTAATCACTAATTTCCACATAACAAGTTTAATTTGGAAGGTAGACAAAACAAGAATTTACTTGGAATAGCAATAATGCTACTAGGTAGGTATGGTGGACACAGATGGCAAAGGTTTTGGTTTAAAGGAGTGGATGCACGAGAAGAATTCCCTCTCATTACAGGTTTTTGGCTAGCAAGGCTGGGTAGCAAGTATAAGAGTTCAAGGAAACAACCAAACATACAAGTGATAAAGACAAACGTGCAATCTTCCTTGGAAGCACAAAAGATCTTAACTAGAGAATACTAAACTTATGAGCAAATCAAGAAAGAAAGATGATGAAATTATTTTTCTTTAAAGGTACTTTTATCTTTTCTTTCAACTCTCAAAAATAGTGTGCTACTGAACGAGCCAGGTTTGCCAAAACCAATTAAGTTAACTCAATGATCCCAAAGTGATATCAATACTAACAACAAGATCAATCATATAACCACGAATTGAAAACTAATATAAGCTATGAAAAAGAGTGAATGATAGAACTTCTCATTAGTATTCCATAACAGCAACTCACACCAAGGGATACACATCTAACGAGAGAGGGGACACTTCCATAATGCAAACCATACTACATAATAACTCCTCTATTCATGATATGACTCTACTAATAAGGTAAAAAGATAGAAGATAGTGATGTGATACCGTGGCACTCCCCCAAGCTTGGAACAAACCAAGGGGATGCCAAACCTGATGATGAATTACTCCTTTGGTGGTGGTGGTATCCTCTCATCTTTGTCCGACTTCCAGGGTAAGGGCTTCCCATCAACAAAGGACATCGTGGTTTCCAACATCCTGAAACTTGCAGCAACACTTATGCGTTTAAACCTAACCTCATACTCACAGTTTTGATTTTGAACATCATAGAACTATGCTTGCAGTTTGTTGGTTGTTTGGCGGAGTGAGAGGACTTCGTCTTTGAGTTCAGCAGTCTCCTTTTGGTGCTCGGCGATGAGTTTATAAAAAATCTTATGGATGATATCCACTTTGCATTCTGCCAACTTCTTGTACCTAAAGACTTCTTGCTCCAGTGTCTCCATCCTGTCCTCCAGACTTCCTTCACCTTTAGGACCTTGAACCTCTTTTATCCAGACCTCCCCATCTTCGAGCAACAGCTCCTTGGGATGAATCTTCAGCTCTCTCATGTATGGGTTGATGATATCTTCTAAGGAATCTCCCTTGGCTGATCCAGAGGAAGACATTGTGGCTCCAAATCTGGGACTCTACAGCGTAAAGCAGATCGAAACAAAACATGGCGAAAACACGATATACGAACCTCGGAGATTCAGGGATTATATATTATGAAGTTTCAAAACAAAAGGAAGGTCTTTGGGAGAAAAGCGGGTCGAGGCGGAGTCTGGGTGGCCTCACCACCGGTGGCGCGGCCAGGTGGGCGCGCCACGTGGTGGTGTGGGCCACCAGCTCCGTTTCAAATCCTTTTCGCTTCGTAACTTTCCTTATTGACTAAAAACTGCAAAAATATAGTTGGATAGTATTTTCGTGGAACTTTTCTTACCAGAACTGTTACCTATTTGGAAGCGGACTCTGCAGGTCTCTGAATTTGGTCCTTGATAAATCTTTGCGGAGTTATAACTTCAAAGGCATCAACATCTTCATTGTAAGAATCTCCAGCAATATAGTACTTGAGTCGCTGCCCATTCACTACTTGTGTAGTATCATCTTTTAAAGAAGAAATTTTTATTGCTCCTGAACGGTATAATTCTTCAATAATGAAAGGTCCTTCCCATTTTGACAGTAGCTTTCCTGCAAAAAATCTGAGACGAGACCTATATAATAGAACTTTCTCACCAACATGAAATTCTCTCTTAAGTATGCGCTTGTCATGCCATCTTTTAACTTTTTTCCTTAAAGAGCCTAGCATTTTCATAGGCTTCACTCCTCCATTCATCAAAAGAACTTAAGTCAAATAATCTTTTCTCACCAGGGAGCTTACAATCTCTATTTAGTTCTTTAACTACCTAGTAAGCTTTGTGTTCTAATTCTAAGGGTAGGTGACAAGCTTTCCCATAAACCATTTTATAAGGAGACATCCCATAGGATTTTTGTAAGAAATTCTATAAGCCCATAAAGCATCATTCAACTTTTTAGCCCAGTTTTTTCTAGATCTATTAACAGTCTTTTGCAAGATGGATTTAATTTCTCTATTTGATAACTCTACTTGCCCGCTAGTTTGGGGGTGATAAGCCGAAGCAATTCTATGATTAACATCATATTTAGCAAGGGTCTTTATAAAACCACCATGAATGAAATGAGAACCCCCATCAGTCATGAGATACCTAGGCACTCCAAACCTAGGAAAGATAACATCCTTAAGCATTTTTAGAGAAGTCTCCCCGTCAGCACTCTTTGTAGGAATGGCTTCTACCCACTTAGTAACCTAATCAACGGCAACAAGAATATGAGTGTAACCTTTCGAAGGAGGGAAAGGACCCATAAAGTCAAATCCCCAGCAATTAAAGGGTTCAATAACTATAGAGTAATTCATAGGCATTTCATTGCGTCTAGAAATATTACCAACACACTGACATTCATCACAAGATAAAACAAATTTTCTTGCATCTGTAAAAAGGGTAGGCCAGTAGAAAACTGATTGTAGCACCTTTTGTGCAGTTCTATTTCCTGCATGATGTCCCCCATAAGCACTACCATGACATTTACGCAATATCTCCTTTTGTTCATATTCTAGAACACATCTTCGCATAATACCATCCACTCCCTCTTTGTATAAGTGTGGGTCATCCCAAAAATAATGCCTCAAATCATAGAAGAACTTCCTCCTTTGCTGAGCTGTAAAAGTTGGAGGCAAATACCTGGAGACAATAAAGTTAGCATAATCAGCGTACCAAGGGCTCCCTCGCGAGCTTACCCCTATTGCAGCTAACTGTTCATTTGGGAAACTATCATTAACAGGCATAGGGTCAAAAGAGATGTTTTCCAATTGAGATAAATTATCAGCTATAGGGTTTTCAGCACCCTTCCTATCTACTATATGTAGATCAAACTCTTGTAAAAGCAGCACCCATGTAATAAGCCTAGGCTTAGCGTCCTTCTTCGTCATAAGGTATTTAATAGCAGCATGATCGGTATGAATGGTGACTTTTGAATCTACAATATAGGGCCTAATTCTTATCACAAGCAAAAACGACAACTAGAAATTCCTTTTCAGTAGTAGCATAATTCCTTTGAGCAACGTCTAGAGTCTTACTAGCATAATGGATAATGTTTAACTTTTTATCAATTCGTTGCCCAAGGACAGCACCTATAGAAAAATCACTAGCATCACACATTATTTCAAAGGGTAAACTCCAATCAGGTGGTTGAACAATAGAGGCTATAGTTAAAGCCTTCTTAAGAGTTTCAAAAGCTTCCTTACAATCATCATAAAAAATGAAGGGTACATCTTTTTTTGAAGAAGATTAGTGAGGGGTTTTGATATCCTAGAAAAGTCTTTAATAAACCTTCTATAGAAACCAGCATGACCAAGGATACTACGAATACCTTTGATGTCTCTTGGACATGGCATCTTCTCAATTGCCTCAACCTTAGCTCTATCAACTTCTATGCCTCTTTCAGAAACTTTATGCCCGAGGACAATCCCTTCATTAACCATGAAGTGGCATTTCTCCCAATTAAGAACAAGATTAGTTTCTTCACATCTCTGCAAAACTTTATCAAGGTTGTGCAGACAATTATCAAAAGAAGTTCCATAGACAGAAAAGTCATCCATGAACACTTCTACAATTTCCTCACAAAAACCATGAAAGATAGCAGACATGCACCTTTGAAAAGTAGCAGGAGCATTACATAAACCAAAAGGCATACGTCTATAAGCATAAGTTCCGTAAGGGCAAGTAAAAGTAGTTTTTTCTTGATCTTGTTGTTTAACAGCAATTTGAGAGAAACCAGAATAACCATCAAGAAAACAAAAATGGGTCTTTTTAGACAACCTTTCCAACATTTGATCAATAAAAGGAAGCGAGTAGTGATCTTTCTTAGTAACTTTATTGGCTTTTCTAAAATCAATGCACATCCTATAGCCTACTACTATTCTTTGAGGAATAAGCTCATCATTATCATTAGGAACAATGGTAATACCTCCTTTTTAGGAACACAATGAATAGGACTAACCCATTCACTATCAGCAATAGGGTAAATAATACCAGCATCAAGGAGTTTCAATACCTCATTCCTTACCACTTCCTTCATCCTAGGATTTAAACATCATTGGTGCTCTACAACCGGCTTTGCATCTGGTTCTATGTTGATAGAATGCTGACATATAGTAGGTGAAATCCCTTTTAAATCATCTAGAGTATAGCCCATAGCTCCTCGGTGTTTCCTCAAAACCTCCAATAGTCTTTCTTCTTCCTTTCCTGAAAGTTTAGCGCTAATAATAACAAGATATATCTTTTTATCATCAATATAAGCATAATTAAGATCATTAGGGAGAGGTTTTAAATCGAAAACCGGATCCTTTTTAGGTGGCAACGTGGTACCCAAGTCTTCTACAAGCAAGTTATGCTTGAGCATCTTAGGCTGATCACGGATAATCTTGTCAATCTCATTCCTTTCTTCCATGAAGATTTCACGTTCATGATCTTCCATAAATTGATGCAAAGCATTGTTAGGAGCAAGAGAAATAGAAGCAAGTTGTTCAACTCTAAAATCCTCATTATGGGTTTCCGCTTTACAAGGTTCCTTAGCGAATTTCGAGAAATTAAACTCATAAGATTCCCTAGCAAACTTAGTCAAGATTTTCTCCCTTTTGCAATCTATAATAGCTCCACAAGTACTCAAGAAAGGTCTTCCAAAAATAATAGGATAAGTTTTACTAGCAGCTGAACCGAGTACTAGAAAATCAGCAGGGTACTTAATCTTACCACAAAGAACTTCCACGTCTCGTACAATACCAATTAGAGAGATGGTCTCCCTATAAGCAAGGTGAATAACCACATCAATCTCTTCCAATTCGCAGGGACTGGTTTCATGCATAATTTCTCTGTAAAGCTCATAAGGAATAACACTGGAACTTGCACCAATATCACATAAACCATAATAGAAATGATCACCAATTCTAACAGAAAGCACATGAACACTAAATTTTTTAGTTCTATTAGGATGTGAAACAATATTAGAAGCATCCTCGCAAAAGACTATGTGTCCATCTTCTATGCTTTTAGTGACAAGGTCTTTAACAATTGCTACCACAGGTTCAACGTTTATTTGTTCATCAGGTTTTACAGTTCTTTTTTCACTTTTGGTGATTACATTAGTTATCATAGGATGATACTTTACCTTTTATGGGAAGGGAATCTTCTCGATATAAGGTTCAGGTAAGATGGGATCAATAATGCAATACTCAGCACTCCCAATAGGAACATAGTCAACAATATCTTTGTAAGGTGCATGGTATTTATTCCATCCCCTTTTTGGAATTTCAATATAAGAAGCAAAAGCTCTAAAGCAATTCGTAATAACTTGCAAATAGAGACCATAAGCATTACTAATATTTTGAAAGTCATCAGTTCCCATAAAAGATTCAATGCATTCATAATCATAATTTATACCTGACTTTGTACCTTTGTCATTCTCCCATGCTTCAGCATTGTCTTGAATACGGTCTAGAAGATCCCATTTAGCTTCTTCTTCCATGCGAGTGAATGATCCAGCACAAGAAGCATCCAATAAATCCTTGTCATGTAAAGGGAGCCTTGCATAAAAGTTATTGATAATAATATTGTTGGGGAGCTCATGAATGGGATATTTGAGCATTAGTAACTTCAATCTCCCCCAAGCTTGAGCTGTACTCTCTCCATCAAGAGGCCAAAAGTTGTATATTTGATTCCGATCTTTATGAATCTCACTAGGAGGATAAAACTTTAAATAAAAGAGAGGCACTATTTCCTCCCATTCCAGAGCTTGACCATTCTTCAGCAGCTTATACCATTCCTCAGCTCTTCCTTTCAGCGATAATGAGAATAACTTCTTCTTAACTTGATCTGTAGTAATACCTGCACACTTGAACAACCCGCATAATTCATGTATAAAGAGTAAATGATCACCGGGATGGACAGTTCCATCCCCAACATAGTAGTTATCCATAACACGGTCAATAATTCTTGTAGGTATTTTGAAAACATCATTCTCAGCAGGTGGTGGCTTATCTACTACCTTAGAAGTGGTAGTAGTATTACCAAATAAGAAACTCAGCGAATTATCCATATTGAAAATAGAGCAACTAACAGAAGTAAACAATACTCATAGTAGAAGTTTCCTTTACCAGTTCCACTCTCCAATAGCGCTTCACTCCCCGGCAACGGCGCCAAAAAATAGTCTTGATGACCCACAAGTATAGGGGGTGTATCGCAGTATTTTTGATAAGTAAGAGTGTCAAACCCAACGAGGAGCAGAAGGTGCTGGCTAGTGGTATGGATCAGGAATTCTCTGCAAATACTTAGCAAACTGATTTTTAGGTTTTTTTGATAAAGCAAGTAAACGAAGTACGATTAAATAAAAGACAGTAGGAATAAATGCAGCAAGTGGCCCAATCCTTTATGCAGCAAAGGACAAGACGGTTGTATTACTTAAGATGACCAAACATTCTCGAGGACACATGGGAAGACTGTCAAGTGCTTTCGCTTCATATAGTTGATTAATCTTCTCTAGCTTGCTAAGTGTTGTGTGGGTGAACCTGTGCTAATGTACCGACCTTCATAGGACTAATACATACTTGTGATTATACCCCTTGCAAACATCCGTAAGTACAAGAAAGTAATTAAGGTAGAAACCTAACCACAACTTTAAACTCTAAGACCCTTACGTCCCTTGTGCAATGGTTTCCTAACGGGGTTCAGGTTTCACACTCCGCAACCCCTACGATTAGTAGCCAAATACACAATGCATTCCCCTAGGCCCATATAGGTGAAGTGTCATGTAGTCGACGTTCACATGACACCACTAGAAGAAGTACACCACAACTTAAATATCAAACTATTGAATCTTTCTCAACACAACTCCACTACTAACAACATGACTTCTCCCATGTCCTCAAGAACAAAACGAACTACTCACAAGACATCATATGGATCATGATCAGAGATGGAATAATGATGTATAACAATCTGAACATAAACAATAATTCAACGGTTCACTCAATAGCATCAACTGCAAAGAGTAATCAACACCGGGAAAGTTTCCCCTATGAACTATGCAAGATTCAACTCAATTGTTACAGCAATATGGAGATGGTGATGAGGGTGCTGCTGATGATGATGGTGGTGATGATGATGATCCTGATGAAGTCCAGCTTGATGGTGGTGTTGATGGCGACGATCTCCCCTCTTCGGGAAGGAATTCCCCCGGCACAATTCTGTCTGCCAAGGGGTGGTGTGGGCCCCCTGTGGCCCATCTCCAGCCCCCCTTCTAGCTTCCTTCGTCTTCTGGAAAAATAGGATTTTCCGTATATTTTCCTGGATTTTCTGATCTTCGCAAATTTTGCCTCCAAACAGCACCTTTTCCATCAGAATCCTGACTGCAGCGGTCCATGCTCCAAAAGTCATCAACCATGCAAAAATAGATGAAATAACATAAGTATCACCTCTAAATACGAAATATATCAATGAATAACAGTGAATTATGACATAGAATAGTGATGCAAAATGGACGTATCACCACTGTTCACCGTCACAACAGCTACTCCGGCGACCATTTGCTAGCGGCGCCGCCACCCCTAGATCCACCATTAGCTCCTCGTTCCAACGCAACCCTCCATAGCCACATGCATGCACCCAATCGGGTGATCGATCTTCGATCTGAGAGGATCAGCTCGTGCTGACATCGAGCCCACGTCATCCCTACCCTACCAGTCGCATTTGACTTGGTCCTTGCCCATGTGGCAAGTGATGTGGCCCCGGGCCCGCTTGTCATTGAAACTAGGTAGAAATAGGGTTAGTAACAAAAGTCGTTTGTCAGGTCTTCACCAACGTGGCGTGCCAACGTGTCTCTGACCCCACTGGTCAGTGTCTGTGGCTAGGTAGCTGTTCGGTATAAAAATGTATTGCCTGTTTAATAAATAGCAAATTAATATAAGTTTAAATATAAATGTAATTTCTAGAAATTTAATAAAAGGATTAAATCTTGTTAATTCTATATCTTTTGTTTTATAATTCAGAAAAATGTATATAATATATCAAAATGATCAAAAAAATAAAATCTACAGTTTAACTTTATTAACAAACATTATAATGTTAACTATTTAAATAATTATTATTAATACAGATTTTATAAGTAATAAAACTTTGAAAAATCCTATTTTAATATTAGTAAATAAGAAAAATATAAATAATATACTAAAATTCTTGGAAAAATAAGAACTAAAATGTAAAACTATAAACTTGAAATATTATATCACTTAACTAGGTATTTATTATTTATTAAGTATTTATAAAGTGATAAAACTTATAAAAATCATATCTTATTATTTAAAAATCACAAAAATACTTATAATATACCAAAATGATCACAAAATTAAATTCTACACATCAAAAATGTCAACTCTCACTTTTGAAGTAAAATAAAAGGTAAAGGTCTAATAAATCTTGTTTAAACCCTTTTCTTTTATTTTAATTCTTTGAAAATATATAAACTGTTACTATTGCCTTTGCCATTATTTGTTTAAAGTCTAAAAATGCAATACCAAGTTCAATTAATGTTTGATGAATTAAAATTAAGTGTACTCTAATTTTGTCCATTATAAAATCATCAAAGTAGTATATTGCTTAAAAAATATTATGCATCTATAAAATCATCAAGAGATTAATTACCAATTCTTTTACAACTTGGGAAAACTACTCAATGGTTTAACAAGAAGCACATGTGTAAAGCTCGTATAAAAGGGTAACACATTCCAAAGAACGCATCACAAACTACAAACCCTAGATAAGATACTACTATTCCAGGGATTCATGTTTATCCAATTGCATTACATTACTTATGCATCGTTGCATCTTGCTTCTTTAAACATTAGTCCACGGACCAATGATGTCACATGTAATTTGGATCTTCTAGTGTCTGAAGACCATGAGTGCATAATCTTGTAATCACAAAAGGCAAGTTCACAACTTGCTCATGTCCTTTGATTATTTTCTATCAAATGCTTGTAACTCAACTGTTGTCATCACCTGCATTTCAAAAGGGTCAGAAAACACTATTTTCATAATAATTTGATTATGGATTATTTACCAAATGGTAATAATCTATTAACACAGTTCCAGTGGTAAAGGAACATAATATCTAGGACTTAACAACCAATGTCGCTAGTGATTCTAGCGCCGTATATTACGCGTTAACCATGAGATTTGGAATGGGACGGAGAAGTCAGATGTATCTTCTTCCTTTCATATGTAGGAAAGATGACCTTATCGTGACGCTGTGATTCCTTGTGTGGATCTAGCATATGGGTGGGCACCCTTAGGCCCCACGATTATGGTGTCTAGATTATCTGTGAGCGGCTGCCAGAGGTATAGTCGGACCTTTATGGAGCGTGCCAGGGGCATAACCGGCCCATAGAGTCTTCAGGAACACATCAGGGTCGTAGCTTGCCCGAAAGGGGGTTTAATGGAGGCGCAGTCAGCCCCGAAGGATCATGCAGACATATGGGATCGTGGAGATGGCAGTGATTGGCTTGTATCACCTTCTAGGCCCCACATCAAGGAATTGTGGACGGGAAAGATCGCCCGGTTGTGCAACAAGGAGTTGATCTCTCATGGGTAAAGTAACGCACCTCTGCAGAGTGTAAGAACTATGACATGTTACTCCCTGTTCTGGGAAGGAGCTACGAACGCGACAGGAAAGGAACCCCATGAAGGTTCTGGTTAACCTGTGAAGGCTGTTGAACATAGTTTTCAGAATAAAAGCAATCTTTGAAGAAATGTTTATGAAAACCTGCATTGCCTACGACCTTTGGTCTATGGCTGTAGAGATAGTGCATCATACACTCCTTTTTAGTGAACTTGCTGAGTACGCTCGTACTCAATTGTACCTTCTTAACCCTTGCTAGGTTCTAAGCCATTGAAGACGATGTCAACATAAATTTCTGCTCAAGAAACCACCATCGGCAGCTCAAGTTCTTCAATAAAGTCTATGAAGTCAAAATATACATCAGCTGAAGTGAAGACAAAGTCTCTGTTTAGATAGGAGTAGATACTCTAGCCATAAAACCTACTTCTATAGAGCATTGCATTAGTAGCAATTGCAAGCCAAATAGTGTAGGTGTTAGTCTTATTAGCCAGATAGTTCTGAATTATTATTTCTGGTTCTTCTTTGTAAGAAGTTCTTTCTCTCTCTTTAACCTAGAGTGTTCTCTAGATCTTTTGTAAAGAGTCGAGTTGTAATCTATAGTCATGTCTTGGACCTACTGTGTTTCTATTGTATCACTCTGAGGGATGTAATACTAGTGAACGATGTTTTATTGGTGTTATGTCAACGACTATAGTGTACTACATCATGCAGTGGTATGGTGGGTCACCGCAGTTGGTATCAGGGCATATGCTTTGACCTTAGGATTAAAACCCTTTTAGGAAGATCTGTAGGTTGGATAGTGACTATAGGAGCCATCTTATCTAAACTAAGACTTGTGATGGGTATCCACTTGAGGATAAACCTTGTCACACTTAAGTTGGATGTTTTTGTCATCTTTCTTAAAGAGTTATATGTATTCTCTAGAGAAAGGTCATTTAGAGTACCTCTAAATAGGTATAACACCACTAATATATCTTAAGTAAGTTAAAATATCAAAGAAGATGAGGACTAAGATTAGTATATCATGTGGAGTAGTATTAGTGATGGAGTCTATATTTAGAATTCCTGTAAATTCTAAGAACCTTATCACTAGTTAATACCACTATACCATACAGGGTAGACCATCAGAGTACGTATAGATACAATTGGAAGTAAATCATGTGGCATTCACTTGAGAATTCCTTGCGATGGAGTAGAATTCTGTTAAGAATCATTAACAGTAAGCTAAGAAGAAGAGTCGTCATGGTGAGATTAGCTCTTTAATCATGATTGAAAGTGCATGTGTGCCCCATGTGTGGTTTTGGTAATTAATGACAATCTTTATGGACTTAAGTTTGCATTGAGTTTTACCTGTAGGATTTGTCCATAGGCAATGCTTGAACCATATGTTGGCTTCAAGGTTGGGAGAAGAAGAAAGTGAAGAAGATTAAGTGATGACCAAGGTTTCAATGAGTGATCTGGAGATTGGTCAAGTGATAGTTGAGCCTATAGCAAGTGTGTCTTGAAGACTAAAGTTGGGGTGATATCTCGTATGTTCCTTCAAGACACCAACATAATGAAGAAAGAAGAAATGATGTGCAAGTTCAAGATGAGCCATCTCGAAGAGATCATTTGCTTGAAGCTTGTCATCCTATGGTTATCATGGATATGGGAAGATGATATGCTCAAGAGAGAAGCTCTACCATAGTGGAGTATGGGAGAGAAATTTGCAAGTCTTCACCAAGCTAGTGCAATCTAGAAAGGTGTTCCATCTTGAGGTGGACAAGATCGCTATCGTCAATCTCAACTGGAATATGCTCAAGGCAAAGGTATGTTCTTGATAGGTTTTCTTTCTTACCGGTCTCATGGTATTAGTTGGGGAGACCGGTTTATAGATAGATAGCCGTACTATCAACAGGGGCTCTTGAGTGAGTAACTTGATCATATCTTTCGTGAGAGCTCAAACCTTTGCATACTTGGCATCATCTCTCTTGGTTGTTATTTGGATCTTATCCATGTGAGGTTCTTGAGCTTGTGGTAATTTTCATAACAAGCTCTAGTTCATCGAAAACGGATTTCATATGCATTCTCTATTGCGTTTTCGATATTGGAGGTTTTACCGGGTTGTATTTTAGAGATTGGTAAAACCTTACATCATTTGGTTCTTATCCATGAGAGGATTTAGAGCTTGTGTTAATCTTCATGACAAGCCCAAGTTCATCGAAAACGGATTTTATATGCATTCTCTATTGCGTTTTTGATGTTGGAGGTTTTACCGGTTCATCTTTTTGAGAGAGGTCAAACCTTTCGTCATTTGGTTCTATCCTCCATTTCTGGACTATGATGGTTCCCTGCATGATCTTGTAGAGTTTGTTGTCCTCTTTAAAACAATCCCAATATCATCAAAATCGGAGTCTGGATGCAAAAGTTATGGTTGTTTTTGTATTGATGTTTCTGTCAGTTTTGCCTTGGGCGGAATGTCCGGCCCGACCGGAATGTCCGGCCATTTTCAGCCGGAGTGTCCAGCCCTGGGGGTTCGCCAAGTTCTCTTCTCCCGGTGCGGACATTCAGTATGCCATATCGGAAACCACCCGGAATCTGGCTAGAATGTCCGGCCCGCGCGCTCCAGAGCTCCAACGGTTGGATTTTGGAGGACCTATATAAGGGGCCCTTCTTCCCCAACGGTTGGATAACCTTCCTTGCAAGTTTTCCCCTCCATTGCTGACCTTCTTGAGCTTGCTATCTCTCAATCCCTCCTATGATTCTTCCATATTCTTGAGGGATTTGAAAGAGGATATCTAGATCTACAACCCCACCAATCAATCTCTCCTCTAAGTGAGGGGAACATCTTGGGATCTAGATCTTGGAGTCTTTTGTGGATTTCCCCATTGTTCTTCCTCTCTTATTCCCCCATAAGCTTTTTTAGCTTTGGTGGAATTTTGGAGAGAAGGATTTGAGCACTTCTCGTGTTCTTGCCATTGCATTTGGTGCATCAGTTTGAGTTCTTGGTGAGGATTCGATTGGGTGAAAAGTTGAGAAGCTTTTTACTCTTGGGTTCATTGGAAACCTAGACGGTTTGGTGGTTTTGCAGGTTTGTGGATTACTTGGGGCCTCCAATTAAGTTGTGGAGCTTTCCCCAAGCTTGTTTGTTGGGAGCCTCCAATTGAGTTGTGGAGAAGTCCCCCAACCTTGTGAGAGGTTCCGGATTGCCACCAACAAGTGCACCGATAGTGGAAGTGTGGATCGATCCCGTTGGGGTGAGATTCACAGGAGAACAAGGGAGGCATTTTGTGGCGTTGGTGGTTTGATACCACCCCCTCTCCAAACGAGACGTACTCCATGTTGGGAGGAACTCGGTAAAACATCGTCTTCTCCGCGTGCCTCGGTTATCTCTATACCCGAGCTCTTACTTATGCACCTTACTTTGTGATAGCCTTCGTGCTTGAAGTTTATATCTTGCTATATCATAGTTGCTTGTCTTTTTAGCATAAGTTGTTGGTGCAAATAGGTTAACCCTAGTTGTTCTAGGTTTTTGTGCTTAACAAAGTAAACGCTAGTTTAATTTCGCCTTTGTTGAGCCTCTCTAGGAAAAGTTTTTAACCGCCTATTCACCTCCTCTAGGCGGCATTTGTATCCTTTCAATGATGACTAGGTAAATCTTAACAAGTTCGTGGCGAGAATAGCTCCGAGACCATGATAAGTCTGTAATTAGGACAAGTACTTAGTAAATAATCTTGTAACAATAGTAAGTAAAGAACAATGTAGGTCTATGATAGAAGTCATAGGTATTTCAACATTATGATAATTTTAGGATTAAGATAGTGAATACAATTTTGTTAGTAGTTTTGAGAGATCATGTGAGGATAGTTTACGATAGAATGGAAAGTTGGTAGTCTTTAGTAGTCCTAAAGGAAAGGTAAGTGGTTAGTCAAAACCAGAGTGAGACCACTTTGCTCAAAAGTATCCAATTGCAATTGAGAAATTTGGGTAAATATTGAGACAAAGAGTAGTTAAACTCTTAAGTGCTAAGTATCACGAGGTAAACCTATACTAGGAGGTGTCATATACTACACAGCTAAGCCTGAATTCTAGAGATATTATACTCAACTATTATATCTCGGGCTTAGAATGATGTGTGTTATATGTACCACATTTGGATTTCTTGGTTTTTCTTGGATCTTCTTGATTGACTAGATCTGTGCATGAAGTTTGACTTGGTGTGCAAATGCATGTTGCATCGTCAAGTTATTACTCGATGTTATAGACCTAGATAGAAAAGGGAATTCGTGTAAGGGAGTGACGAGTTCTGAAGATCAATATGAAGATTTGCACAAAGAAGGAAGCTAAATATAAGGAGTACCAACACTATTTTGAAGGATGGATCAATCCCAACTCATTATGAGCTGGCAATAAGAAGGATTATTAATGCAGAAAAGGTGTGGAGCAACATTAAGGAATGAACTTAAGTTCACTTAAAATAGGTGATGTTGCTAAGAAGCTAATGAAGTAGTTGTACCAAGTTCATGGGAGTATCAAGAATCAATGCAAAGAAGAAGTCTTTTAATAAGGGTGGTATTCAAGCTCTGACAATTCAGAGAGAATGCCAATAGGAAGTCACAAAAACTCGTAGGGTAATCCATACACCCAGAAGGACCCACAACTGGTATCCGTAGTTGGTATCCTAGCGGTTTAGCTAATTAGGTCATCTTTGTGTAGTTTAAAGAGCATAAAACTTGGCCTAAGCTAAGAAGAACATAAAGAAGTATAGAATTTTAGCGAACGGCTTTCGAGACATTTTCGCGACATCGGATTTGCCGATTAAAAGTACTATCTAGAAGATTAAAAGTAAGACACGTAATGTTGGAAGATTCGTTTCGGAGATCCATAACTATGTGGGTGTACAGTATATTCTTTCATGAGACCTTGTATAGGTAAGATATAAGCTGGACAGAGACCAATATCTTAACTATTGGGTATTATACGTGTAGATTACAGACCATTAGGAAACCCCAAGGGGGAGAGTAAACAATAAACACTGAAGTGTTGTTGTCACATTTTCTGACTAAAGGTTGGAAAAGAAGTACTAAGTCATGATGAGATTAAGCCTTATTCTCATAAGGTTATAAGAAATCCTCTGTACAAGAGTACTCTCACGAGTATGTCCGGATGAAAGATCGAAGAAGATATAATAGATTAAAGCTAATGGACTAGTTTAAAAGGGAACCACTCGTAAGTTGTCCTTTAGTGTAAAGAGAGTATTCCAAAATAGACCGGTGTAGTGTAATAGGAAAACTGGATTGGAAAGGGACAACATGTGTTCGCAATCAATTATAAATAGGACTGTAGGGGCATAAGCCCAAAGAGATATGGTAAAAGGAACTATAGGGTAAGTAAGAAAGGATAGTGGATACTGTCAAGTATGAAGAGGATTCCAGGAAAAAGATCTGGATATGGGATACCACAATTATTCCCAATTGTGATCACAATGGAATTTGAGAAATGGCGTGATCAAAACAAGTCAACTCCTCATTCCGAAACATAAGAGAGTACGAACTTCAGGGACAAAATTTATTTTAAGGGGGAGAGTCTGTAACACCCTAGCATTAGAGCTTCGAAATAAGCAGAACACAGGTGTGTGCATTGCATTCATGCATAGAAAATCCGGATAATTTTTGCGCTTTTAAATAAAACTTGTCAAATATATTGAAGCTTCTCTTGACTTGGTGGAACTGGAGTAGATCATCAAGTTGGCTACGATAGGTTTCAATATGACATTTGCTAAAACCTTATCTTTGGGTAATATAATTTGATATAAGGGTAGATCAAATGTAATAAAACTAAGTAACAACACACTACTTAATAGAGTACTTGATCTTATAGAGATCATTACATGGTATTTGCTGGCTCGTCGTTGATATCGAGCTTGTTGGGGAACCCACAGAGGAAGGTATGATGAGCACAGTAGTAAGATTCCCTTAGTTATGAAACCAAGGTTATCGAACCAATAGGAGCAAGGAAACACCTCCAAGGTGTTGTTTCCAACTTGGAATCCTGCACAACACAACCACAGAACTTTGCCCCCAACTTACAGTGAGGTTGTCAATCTCACCGATTTTGCTGAAAACAAATGATTAAATGTATTGTGTGTAAGAAAGTAATAGCTTGCAGAAAGTAAACAGAAAACAGTAAACAATTGTAGATTGATGGTAAAAGAAAGGACCGGGGTCCATAGTTCACTAGTGGTGATTCTCCTTAAGATATATGACATGTTGGGTGAACAAATTACAGCGGGGCAATTGACAAACATCGAGAAAGCATACATGCATATAAAATCATCTTGACTCCTATGAGATTTGATTGGGCATTACAACATTATACATAGACCGTAATCCAACTGCATCTATGACTAATAATCCACCTTCAGGTTATCATCCGAACCCCCTCCAGTATTAAGTTGCATGCAACAGATAATTGCATTAAGCATTGCATGTAAAGTAAACAATACGATTGTTCTATGAACAAAATATTGTTGTTTTCTCCCTAGTAGCAATAGCATATCTAGTACCTTAGAGATTTCTGTCACTTCCCAGATTACTAGAGGCATGAACCCACTATCGAGCATAAATACTCCCTCTTGGAGTTGCTAGCATCTACTCGGCCAAGATATCTACTAACAACGGAGAGCATGCAAGATCACAAATAACAAAGACATGATAGAATCAATAATCAATCTGGAATAGCATCTCAATATCCATCGGATCCCCATAAACACAACATGTAAATTACAAATAGATGATCTTGATCATGAACGGAGCTCACAAGATCTAAACATGATAGCACAAAGGATAAGAACCAACCATCTAGCTACTACATGGACTCGTAGTCCAGGGATGAACTACTCACGCATCACACTGGAGGCTTGCATGGTGATGAAGAAGGCCTCCAGGGTGAATTCTCCCCTCTGGAAGAGTGCCGGGAAGAGCTTCAGATCCCTCCTGATCTAGGGATGGAGATGACAGCGGCTACAGACTCTTTCGTGGAATTTTGATCGGGTACTTAGGGTTTCTGTATCGAAGGCATCTTATAGGCGAGGGGGTGCCCTAGGCGGCCACACCACCCCCTGGCATAGGCCAGGCCTGGCCGCGCGGCCAGGTGGTGTAGGAGGCCCCTGGCCCCTCTCCGTCTCGTATTTTGGCTCCGCGTCCCCCTCGGTGAAATATTGACTTTGGCTTTTGTCCCGTCCAATTCCGAGAATATTCATTTTCTGACTTTCCTGGAACCAAAAACAACAGAAAATAGGCAGCTGGCACTGTGGCATCTTGTTAATAGGTTAGTCCAAGAAAGTGTATAAAAACTACTCCAAAGTGTGGACAAAACATAAGAAAGTAGATATAAACCAAGCATGGAACATACAAAATTATAGATACGTTTGCGACGTATCAGTATTCCATACCCCAACTCAAGGATGAATACTTAATATTCTAAAAGCTAAAATCAAGGTATTACCTACAACAAACCCTGAATACTAAGTTAAGTATATAACTTAAGTAAAAGAAACTCATAACTAAATCTTGAAACACTTGTTGCTATAGTTACTCTTATCATAGGTACTATG
Source organism: Avena insularis (assembly GCA_023614405.1). Classification (NCBI taxonomy): domain Eukaryota; kingdom Viridiplantae; phylum Streptophyta; class Magnoliopsida; order Poales; family Poaceae; genus Avena; species Avena insularis. The sequence continues at coordinate 209,515,704 of CM042694.1, forward strand.
GTAGTACTTAAACATTAACTCTTATTACAAATAGAGTAGAAAAGGGAGTCAAATTAAGACCATCCCTCACATACCCTTAGAGTCATGTTAATAGATGATAATCCTATTTAACCAAGTCCTAGTGTCTATTCATCATCAATGTGTGTGATCAATTCTTAACCTAGCACTTATTGACTCATAGCCTTTGACCTATTATATTAACATTTCAAAGATTGTAAGTAAATTAATTAGAAGGAAGAATTAGCTATGGTGAAGTATGCCATCATCAATGTAATGAGATCCTTAGTGGTGATCAAACCATTTGATGTTGGAGGAGTTAACTCACTCAGGAGTTAACTAGAAGCAGTACCTAAACCCAAGATTTAAGCTAGTAATTGAGGAGCCATGAGAAAGCTAGTAGTATTTGTGTATCAAATAATAATCTTGTTAAGCCAAGTGGGTATAAACTTCAAGTAAGTTTCCTTAGCACTATAAGCCTTATAGAAAGGCTAGTACAAGTTTACTACTTAGTGGATAATAGATCTTGATTAGACAATTAGAAGCCTAAGCTTAGTTTGGTCAATTAATGGTGGTCATTATTCTCAAGTCACTTGAGAATAGATGACTAGGTGCTGAAGAAGAGTGGTGAGTATACCAAATTAGGTAAAGCCCTAGTAAGATGAATCATGTAGCTTGATCATGAGAAGTCAAGCTAGAGCATAATGAAGTATATAACATAAGTTGTAGGTGTAGTTGGAAGTATAATAGTTTAACCAAGGTAATACAAGAACAAACTTGTATTGTGGAGAGTAGTACCATACCTATTCTAGAGGATTGATATCACATGTGATATTGAGAGGATTGTAATCTTGCAAGCCTTATAAGTAGATGCAAGGTAAATAGGAAGGAGTTTATGGAATGAAGTTAGTACTAACTACCTTGATGCATTTAGTAAGGGTAGTTTATAAATGGAAGTTGTATATATATACTAAGAGAAGAAGGAAGGAGTAATGTTGAAGTGGCATGACCATGTCATCATATGTTGATGGATATGGTGGAGTCAGATGATTGACTTATTCAGGAATATGTGATTTTTGTGATTAAAAGAAGAGAGATTTATAGAGTATTTTTAGGAAAGGAGTTCCTTAATTAGAAGTCAATAGTTATGAAGTATGGAAGATATGAATTCTTGGTAAACACTCAACCTTAAATCTATAATCAAACTTAAGATCTATCTCATTTGTTTGATCAATCACTCTATTTCCCCAATGGCTTGCGGGAATACTTGTGTCAACACCCAGATTTTTAATCCTAGATGCCCGTTTTGCCATACCTCGCAATCCCAGGATTACCATTTTTTGCGAGACATAACGGATTGGATATCATAGTACATCATCCATTACAAACCATACATAAGGTCTTAAACAAATAAGGATCTCATGATCCAGTCTTAATACAACAAGCAGCGGAAATAAAAGATAAGCGTAGCGGTGGGGTCCATCTTCAGGCACGAGGCAATCTTGTGAAGGCAGATAGTCCTAGTTATCATAGCCATCCTGCTGGCCATCATCTTGGTAGTCTCCTTCATAGTCTGGCCATGAGAATAGCCAGGGACAAAAGCCATGAGTACCCTTTAAGTACTCGCAAACTACCACTAACAAGTAGTATAGTTCTAAGTTAAAGTGATAACTCTAAGTTTAACTATAAAGTTAAGTTTGAAACCTAAGCTGAGTTCTGAAGCAAAGAAAGATAAAATAATGCTCTAGAATCACTTAAGTTGGGAAGCTATTTTCATAAACACAACCCTGTTGTGGTCAAGTCAAGATTCATCATTCATGTCATAAGTTATTTTGGAAACATCTGACAACGAAATAGTATGGCCATTCCAACTATCCATAACCACGGATGCGGCTATTCGAATAGTTTGACACTCTGCAGAGGTGGTACACTTTCACCACAAGATTTGATACATCTGTCAGGGATAGCCCTGAATCATCATACTTAGTATGCAGATAATCAAACATAACCCTTCCTTTACACACCCTAGTATAAGCACCTCTCCTATGAGCATGGCCTCCCAACCATGACCATCTGTCATCTTGGGCACTGCATAGGTGGACAACATTGAGAGGTATCCTCAGCTCAAACCTCTCCCATGAGGGAACTAATACTAATGCATATAAACTTCTGGCTAAGCCTTACCCAATTCAGGTAGTGTGGTTGTACGGTAAATTTGGAATGGTATCGCATCCGAATCCAACCATCAGTTTTATAAAAAGGGATAAGTCTCATGCCTCAACATTTTCACCATCATAAACCATTTGTGTTTCTCAACACATGTCAAAACATCTCAATAGAATGACTCATCATTCCAAGGTTTTCATAATTCATTTTCACCAAGTGTTCCCATCTAAAGTGACTCAAGTTTTTATCTACTCTAAACTACTAAGTTAAGAGTGTTCACTAAGGTGGAAATGATGGGATCAATCTCATGCCATAGAATGGCATCTAAAGTTTATCTAAATAGGCCAAGTTTTATACTCTTTATGCTACCTTCAAAACAAGTAAAGAACTTGGGGTAAAGTAAAGGAAGTAAAGCTTGGAAAGTAATACTTGGGGTAGTAATAGTCAAAGTGGTGTGACCAAAGCATGCCTAATGCATCTTGCTTATTTTCTCTAGCTTAATTCTAGCTTGCTGATAATAGCTTTCCTTGGTTGGTGTAGTGGTTGAAATTGTCTTCCTCCTCTTGGTAGAAATCCTCCTCCTCGTAAGCTTGGTCGGTACTATCGTCTATAAATACATACGGAGTACACAATCACTAAATAATACTTAACTAGTCTAATTAGCACTCTAAGGCACACATTTGATGATCTAGTATCATCACAAGCATCACAAGGTTTTATTAACTAGTTTCATTCCTTTTATTTAAGAAAAGTAATTTCTACTCATTGAAAATTAACTAAGATTTAATATTCACCACTTTAAATATGGTATCATGTGGACACATGTCATCACCACATATTCTAACATGTGGGAATATGATTTAAAGGTTGGATCATAATTAATTTGGTTTAAGTTCATTATTTAATGATTTAAAGTGACTAGAAATGCCTATATAGCATTATTTTGGTACTAGTCCAAAGTCACTGCATGTAAACCCTAATATTTTTACATATTCAGATAGGTATGGTTAAATGTGATTTTTGAGAGTTGGAATCAACTCAAAAGCTATTTTGTTTGATTTTCTAAAAATGTTGCAAGGTGCAAATGCTTCTGTTTTGTTATTTTTACTAGGAGAGATCTCTAACTCTAATTGAATTAAATCCAACGGGCTTGGGTAGATCTTTTCAGTAGCTTTCTAACAAAATTTGAATCACTCCATTTGGATTTGTAAATCTCTCTGAATTGATTTTCAAACTAAGGGATATAACTAGGTTCAAACTAAAATAGAAAAATCCTAATTTGAATTAACTTGGTCGCGTGGGAACGCTAACGGGCCGGCCCAGTGACACTCCGCGGCGCGGGGCTCAGCTGACAGGGGGTCCACTGATACATTGCAAATGTATCTATAATTTTTGATGTTCCATGCTTGGTTTTATCCACTTTCTTGTGTTTTGTTCCAACTTTGGAGTACTTTTCATATGATTTCTTGGACTAACCTATTAACAAGAGCCATAGTGCCCATTTTGTTTTCTGCTGTTTTTGGTTCTAGGAAAGTCAGAAAATGAATATTCTCGGAATTGGACGGGACAAAAGCCAAAGTGCCTATTTTTCCGGAAGGGATCAAGTGCCAGAATATGAGACGGAGAAGGACCAGGGGGCCACCACACCACCTGGCCGCGTGGCCCAGCCTGGCCCACGCCAAGGGGTGGTGAGGCCAGCCCTGGCACCCCCTCGGCCTCTCCTTCCGCCTATAAGTTGCCCTCGGGATGAAAACCCTAAGTACCCAATCAAAAATCCACGAAATAGTCTGTAGCCGCCGTCATCTCCATCCCTAGATCAGGAGGGATCTGAAGCTCTTCCCGGCACCCTGCCGAAGAGGGGAATTCACCCTGGAGGTCTTCTTCATCACCATGCAAGCCTCCAGTGTGATGCGTGAGTAGTTCATCCTTGGACTACGGATCCATGTAGTAGCTAGATGGCTGGTTTCTCCTCCTTTGTGCTTTCATGTTTAGATCTTGTGAGCTCCGAGATCATATATTTGTAATTCATACATGTTGTGTTTGCGGGGATCCGATGGATATTGAGATGCTATTTCAGATTGATTATTGATTCTATCATGTCTTTGTTATTTGAGATCTTGCATGCTTTCCGTTGTTAGTAGCTATCTTGGCCAAGTAGATGCTAGCAACTCCAAGAGTTAGTATTTATGCTCGATAGTGGGTTCATGCCTCTGGTAATCTGGGGAAGTGACAGAAATCTCTAAGGTACTAGATGTGCTGTTGCTACTAGGGAGAAAACAACAATCCTTTGTTCATAGAACAATCATATTATTTACTTTACACGCAGTTCGTAAAGCAATAATCTATTGCTTGCAACTTAATACTGGAGGGGGTTCAGATGAAAACCTGAAGGTGGATTATTAGTCATAGATGCAGTTGGATGGCGGTCTATGTATTATGTTGTAATGCCCAATCAAGTCTTAGAGGAGTCAAGATGATTAGTATATGCATGTATTGCTTTCTCGTTGTTTGTCAATTGCCCCACTGTAATTTGTTCACCCAGCATGTTATATATCTAAGGAGAGCCACCTCTAGTGAATTATAGATCCCGGTCCTTTTACTTTACATACAATCTACAATCTTTTACTGCTTTGTGTTTACTTTCTGCAAACTTTTACTTCTTTCCATTTGATACGTTTAATCCTTTGTTTTCCGCAAAACACGGTGAGATTGACAACCTCGTCGCAAGTTGGGGACAAAGTTCTGTGGTTGTGTTGTGCAGGTCTCCACGTTGCTACTAGCACCGGTAGTGTGCCCTGCCAAAGCTCAACTAGTAACACCTTTGGGGTGTTTCCTTGCTCCTACTGGTTCGATTAAACCTTGGTTTCATAACTGAGGGAAAACTTTCTGCTATATTCATCGTACCTTCCTCTTGGGGTTCCCAACAAGCTCTACGTCGAAAGTCGAGCGCATCAAGATTTTCTGGCGCCGTTGCCGGGGAGTCAAGGACATCTTCACAAGGGGAGTCCCTCATAACCAATCTCTTTACTTTGTTGTTTTTGTTTTGCTTTGTTTGCTTCTTTTGTTCTTTCAAAAACACAAAAAAATTAGTTCCTTTCTTAAGTGCCCTTTATGACTAGCTCTGCTCCAATCACTATTTCATTATGGATAGCTCACTCAGTTTCCTATTTGGGAACAATATTATGACTGCTAAGGTAATAGATGAACCACCGCCTGCTAGAACCTCCATGGAAGAATAAATTGCTGAACCTGAAAGCTCATTAGATGAAAAAGAGGAGGAGAGTGATGGACAAAAGGAGGAAGAATGGATCTACCCATGCCTACCTTCTAATGAGAGTAACTCTTTATCCCTTACATTATTTGATTGTCCCCCATGCTTATCAAAGGAGGGTGAATGTTATGTTCCCGAGGATTCTTTTGAAAATGCTTATAATAAAGCTCTAGTGCATGTAGATCATGAAAAGCATGCCTTATGTGATAGTTATATTGTTGAGTTTATTCATGAGGCTACTGAAAATTATTATGAGAGAGGAAAATATGGTTGTAGAAGTTTTTATGGTAATGAAACACCTCTCTATGTGCTGAAAGTTTTGAAGTTACTTTTGTTTTATCTTCCTATGCCTGTCACTTTGTTCTTTGTGAATTTATTTGCATACAAGATTCCTATGCATAGAAGTGGGTTAGACTTAAATGTGTTTTGAATTTGCTTCTTGATGCTCTCTTTTACTTTAATTCATATTTCCTACGAGAGCATCTTCTCAAATTTTCATGCCTAACTTAAAGGCGTTAAAGAAAAGTACTTGTTGGGAGATAACCCAAGAGTTTTAGATAAGTCTTGGAAGCTATTACCTCTGTAATAACCTCTCCTTATCCTTTTTATTTGCTTTTTGTGCCAAAAGTAACCTCTAATGAGAGTGAAGTAATGATTGGGAAAATTGTTGTCCCGAAATAGAGTTTTGTGCTTCACCGTAAACATTCCTGAGAGAGCTTTGTATGTCGGATTGAGCTGTAATTGTTTGTGCTTCTGCCCCAGGTTGTTATCTAACTTTCTTTAGTTCAACACTTTTTGATTTGAGCAACAGAAGGTCTTCAAAAAAATTCGTCTTTACCTGCTGGTCTGTTTTGACAGATTTCTGCCATTTTCTGCATTTGCTTCTTGTTAGTTCCTTCTTGAGTTATTTTGGGGAATTGAGCTTTTTGAGGGAAGTGCTACAGTAGCTAGTGTTCTACTGAAATTTATTTGGTGTTAGAACTGAACCTTGAGACTTATTTATCTTAAGTGCACTAATGTTGCAATGAGATTGTGTGAAGTTTTGTATGAAGGAAAAATTTCAGGTGTATGGAAGGAACGAGTAATGAGATAAAGGATGGACTAAAGCTCAAGCTTGGGGATGCCACGCGTGTCACCCCAAGAAATATCCAAGAAGTACAAGCGTCAAAGCTTGGGGATGCCCAAGGCACCCCCCTTCTTCATCAATAAAAATTCCAGGTTTCTTCCAAACGCTTCATTTTTATTGTTTCATGCACAATTGTGTTTTTCTTGGAGCGTCTTATTTTTGTTTTTGTTTTGGTTTTTAGTTTGCTTGGTTTGCTTAGTTTTCTGAATAAGTTGGTTGGACCCCCTCTTTCACGCTTTGGTTTGCGAATAGTTTGGTTTGGTTTGGAAAAGAGTAGGAAAGTTCATACTTATGTGGTAAAAAGAGCTCGTTTTTGACTGTGTCCTATGCTTTGTCATGCCATGTTTGATATTGTTTTGGATTTATGCTTAGTATTCTTTGCTGTAGCATGACTTGTTATAAACAATTGAGATTGCTTAATGTGCCTTGGATGAATCATGCGTTGTTTTAGCATATTAAAGCATAGTATAGTGGTATTATCCTTTGATGCTTTATTTGGGTTGACTTGGCACATGCTCACACCATGTTATGACTATCTCAAGTCACCATAGCCTTTATGATCCTTTAGTTTTCAACTTGTAGTATCACTTTATGCTTTGATCAATGATGTTTTGTCGCTCTACATGATCATGGCCATTATTGCTCTCTTAGTTTGTCGCTCCCAGTCTTTTGCTAGCCTCCACAACCAATTATGAGTTCCACTCATGCATCCAACTCCCTAAACCAAGTTATTCCAAAAAGTCCACCATACCTACCTACTAGCTTATGCTATTCCAAGTATATTCATGCTTTTGTTTACCTTCCTCTTGTTATGAGAAAACTAGTGATTAAAGCTCTCACGAACTTGAAGGCACACTTTACTTTACTTGCCCCTAATAAACTTGAACCATTGTGTCTTCTATGTTGTATATGCTTGCACTTATTTGTTGGGAATTAGCAGAACCATGCTTTCACGGGGAACGCTTTCAACATTGCACTTGGTACTTGTACCTAGTTGATATCATGCTCTTTTGTATATGGATGTCGTCGGTGTGAAATGAAAGGGGAGCTTATAAGTCCATGGAGTTATGTATATGTGTTAGAGAAACGCCTGGGCCGCTGGTCTAATCCATGCTGACATGGTGGAAACCTGCAACATAACCATAATGAGCTATCTATGAAGCATTCTTCTTATAAAAAAAAGAGTCCTGTATTGAGAAAAAAAGAGAAAAGGAAAAAAAAGAGATACTATGAAAAGAGGAAAGAGAGAAAAAAGCACCATATTCCCATGGTAAATAAGAAGAATGCTGAGATGCTCGTTGTCTGCTTGCCTTGTCATTTTGATATGGGGATTCTTCCGTATCATCGGGCAAGGGGTACCCTGTTGGCGGTTCTCAATGATACACATGTACTTACGATGACAAGAACTTACCGGTGACTAAACATGAGTAGCATGAGGAGCGGCCCTCGTATACAAGGGACATGAGATTTCTGACTTATACTTCGTCAAGCATGTACACCATAGTTTGTTCACTTTAACCTTAATCACTTCAAGATGCTTATGATAGGGGCAATGAGAGCTGAAAGCTATTAAGTACCATAATTTTTGGAAGCTCTTTATGAGACTTGAATCCCTACTTCCTTTTACAAAAGGCCTTTCTTCCACCATTATATTGAGTCTCCACCTTCCATCTTTATGCACCTAATTTGAGAGCATAGTGACCATTCTTAGTTCTATGTGCATTGTCCCAAAACTAGTTGATTGATGCATACTTTGATATTTCTTGTTTTGAACTATTGTATCTAGTCACTCTTATGAACTTTGAAGATGTCCTATGCATTTATATTTGCTACTCTATTGAGGGACAAGCTGAATAATATTATGCTATGTTTTCTTTATGTGAAACAAACAAACGTCTTGCAAAGCATGTTATTCATGAATCTTTTGTTTGTGCCTTTTCATGTTGCATCATAGTTTCTTTGCTTATTGCTAGAACTTTGTCTTTCATGTTATGATTGAAGTACTATGATCCTAGCCTTGAATGTTTTGCAAATACTTTGATCAAGTCTTTGATGGTGCATGTCACCTCAAAACTTATTTATTTTTATCACTTACCTACTCGAGGACGAGCAGGAGTTAAGCTTGGGGATGTTGATACATTGCAAATGTATCTATAATTTTTGATGTTCCATGCTTGGTTTTATCCACTTTCTTGTGTTTTGTTCCAACTTTGGAGTACTTTTCATATGATTTCTTGGACTAACCTATTAACAAGAGCCATAGTGCGGTACTGTTTTCTGCTATTTTTGGTTCTAGGAAAGTCAGAAAATGAATATTCTCGGAATTGGACGGGACAAAAGCCAAAGTGCCTATTTTTCCAGAAGGGATCAAGTGCCAGAATACAAGATGGAGAAGGACCAGGGGCCACCACACCAGCCTGGCCCGCGCTAGGGGGTGGTGAGGCCAGCCCTGGCACCCCCTCGGCCTCTCCTTCCGCCTATAAGTTGCCCTTGGGACGAAAACCCTAAGTACCCGATCAAAAATCCATGAAATAGTCTGTAGCCACCGGCATCTCCATCCCTAGATCGAGAGGGATCTGAAGCTCTTCCTGGCACCCTGCCGGAGAGGGGAATTCACCCTGGAGGCCTTCTTCATCACCATGCAAGCCTCTGGTGTGATGCGTGAGTAGTTCATCCTTGGACTACGGATCCATGTAGTAGCTAGATGGCTAGTTTCTCCTCCTTTGTGCTTTCATGTTTAGATCTTGTGAGCTCCGTTCATGATCAAGATCATCTATTTGTAATTCATACATGTTGTGTTTATGGGATCCGATGGATATTGAGATGCTATTTCAGATTGATTATTGATTCTATCATGTCTTTGTTATTTGAGATCTTGCATGCTTTCCGTTGTTACTAGCTATCTTGGCCAAGTAGATGCAAGCAACTCCAAGAGTTAGTATTTATGCTCGATAGTGGGTTCATGCCTCTGGTAATCTGGGGAAGTGACAGAAATCTCTAAGGTACTAGATGTGCTATTGCTACTAGGGAGAAAACAACAATACTTTGTTCATAGAACAATCGTATTGTTTACTTTACACTTGATTCAGTAAAGCAATAATCTGTTGCTTGCAACTTAATACTGGAGGGGGTCCGGATGATAACCTGAAGGTGGATTATTAGTCATAGATGCAGTTGGATGGCGGTCTATATATTATGTTGTAATGCCCAATCAAGTCTCAGAGGAGTCAAGATGATTAGTATATGCATGTATTGCTTTCTCGGTGTTTGTCAATTGCCCCGCTGTAATTTGTTCACCCAGCATGTTATCTATCTAAGGAGAGCCACCTCTAGTGAACTATGGATCTCGGTCCTTTTACTTTACATACAATCTACAATCTTTTACTGCTTTGTGTTTACTTTCTTCAAACTTTTACTTCTTTCCATTCGATACGTTTAATCCTTTGTTTGCCGCAAAACACGGTGAGATTGACAACCTCATCGCAAGTTGGGGACAAAGTTATGTGGTTGTGTTGTGCAAGTCTCCACGTTGCTACTAGCACCGGTAGTGCATACCAAAGCTTCATTAGTAACACCTTTGGGGTGTTTCCTTGCTCCTACTGGTTCGATTAAACCTTGGTTTCATAACTGAGGGAAAACTTGCTGCTATATTCATCGTACCTTCCTCTTGGGGTTCCCAACGAGCTCTACGTCGAAAGTCGAGCACATCATCCACCGGTCAGAGGCTCATAACACGCGAAGCGGTATGGGGCGATATGGGTCATTGGATTAGAACGGGGATCAACGGCTGGGGATCATCGTCGACGACGGACCTGTCGTCGGTGAACTCTAACCCTAGCAGCTCGATTGGGGGGTGCTCGAGGCGTCAGGCTCCGGCAACGGCGAGGCGGGCAAACGGACTGGTGGTCGACGGCGAGCTCAGGGACGGTCGAGGCAGCTCTGGGGGTGGTCAGAATCAGCGGTGCCCTTCTCCTCTAGAGGCGGCCTGCGCCGGTGTAATTTCGGCGAACGGCTGCTCGCCTTGCTCCGGGGAGAAGTTGGGAAGGTCCAGTGAGGTGAGGGGAGGTGAGTGGTGTGTAGAGAATGGCTGGGGGTGGCCTCTATTTATAGGACGACGACGCGACCGAGAGGGATGGGCAGGCGACTCCGGCGAGGACTGCACAGCATCCTAGCAGCGTGGCTCGAGGTAAGGGACGGTGGCTGGTCTCCTGGCGGTGCTCTACGGAGTAAATGCGGGCCTAGGGGCGGTGGTATGCGGTCGGGCGATGCGTGCTCTCTGAGCGACAGAGGCGGCGGTCTCAACGGCGAGCGGTGGCTATGGTGTGTTGGGCGGAGAACGGGCATGTCTGGCGTGCTCCTGGGGTCGTGGCGGAGCGGTGGACGCGGGATGCGGTCGAGGGGCGGCAGCTGCGTGCAGCGACAGCTCGGCATGACGCACTGGGCGCGGTGGTTCCTCGGTGGTCCACGCTCTGGCTTGGATCCGGGAGGGGATAGAGAGTGGCGGTGAGGTGCGAGCTAGCTACTAGACATGGTGAGAGGGGGAGAGGTGGTCTGCTGCGGCAATGGCATGGTCGGCCGGCCAGCATGTGCTCGGCATGGCATGGCATTGCCACTAGGGAGTAGGGGATGGGGTGATAATGGCATGGTTAGATCACTTGGGGACAGAGGGAGTGTTTTGAGGACAAATGGGTGCAAAACCCTATACAAAACAGTGAGCTAATTACTAGGTGTAAACTCGGTCTGCCATGTGTTTGTGGAAATGGCCGCAAGAACTTTATTTTTGAATTTTGAAAAGATTTTTGGTGGGTGTGCTAGGCATAAGCTTGAGACTCTGTGGGTGCTTGGGTTTTGAAAATTGAGCTTGTTTGAGTGGTTTTTGAAATAGTGGGATCTTCCCATATGATATAGATTCAATTTTCAAATGTCAATTAAAATTAGTATTTGAATGTTTTTGGCAGATCACAAAGTGGGCCTTGGTACATCATTATGTGTACTAGCAAGGGGTGCAAAGATCCACATTTGTTTCTGTTAGGTTTTGAGTACTAGGAATAACCAAAGTAGGCATGTTGATTAAAATGGCACAAATGACCATTCGCTTCTTTATTCATTTTGATTTGTTTTTCTTTGGGATTTGTTTGGGAATGATCTAGATGATGTTTATTTCACCTAAGAATCATTTTACAAGCAATGGATCACTTAATCATGGCAATTCAAATCAACTCCTATTTAAATGCACACACATATAAATGCTTTAATAATATTAATTGGAAAAGTTTTTGTTAACCCTAATTTTGATGATTTGGATCTTAATAACATTGGAAATGTGAAAACAAAACAGAAAAATAAAAAAGCAAACAGAAAGAAAAAAAGAACATGGTCTAAGCAGCAGGCCGACCCAGAGTTTCCCTATGCCTATCTGCTACTCACACATAGTACTCAGCAGCCCACACGGCCCAACATCAGCCCGCCAGAAGCCTGTATCCCTTCAGCCTCTAACCGTCGTCGTCTTCCTCGCCTACTGGAAGCAGCTCGCTAGCCGGAGCTTCACTGTCGATCCTTCGCCGCGCTGTGATGCGTGCCGCCGCTTCTGGAGGAGGGGATAAGAACGCCCGTGTTCTCCTCTATCAACTCATACCCGTAACTCTCGCTCTCGTTCTCTCAATCTCTCTCACGCATAGGACACCGAAACCCTAGCCACAACCACCGGTGCACGCCAGCATGTGGAGTTCGCCCTAGAGGTCGTGGAGTGGTCGAGAAGAAGCGCCATCGCGCGTAGATCATCTGAGAAGAACACAATGCTAAGGGGAGCTCAGAGCTGATCGAATTTTGCTGTTCCCTTCCGTCGTGGTTCATCGGAAATTCCGTCGGATAGCACTCCTCCGACCGCGCCTGTCCTCACCGGCACCCCCGCTACAATCTAGGTGAGCTATCTGTGCTCAGGCATCACTCAATCCTCCTCTTACTCTAGGTTTCTCTACCGCCGTGCACATGTCACCGCCGCCGCCATTCACCGTTGCAACGGCTACTCCAGTGACCATTTGCTAGCGGCGCCGCCACCCTTAGGTCCGCCATCAGCTCCTCGTTCCAACGCAACCCTCCGAAGTCGTGCGCATGCACCCAATCGGCCGATCGATCTTCGATCTGAGAGGATCAACTCGTGCTGACGTAATGATGACGTCGAGCCCACGTCATCCCTGCCCTGCCAGTCGCATTTGACTTGGTTTTTGCCCATGTGGCAAGTGACGTGGCCCCGGGCCCGCTTGTCATTGAAACTAGGTAGAAATAGGGTTAGTAACAAAAGTCGTTTGACTGGTCTTCGCTAACGTGGCGTGCGAACGTGTCTCTGACCCCACTTGTCTGTGTCTGTGGCTAGGTAGTTGTTCGGTATAAAAATGCATTGCCTGTTTAATAAATAGCAATTCAATATAAGTTTAAATATAAATATAATTTCCAGAAATTTAATAAAAGGATTAAATCTTGTTAATTCTATATCTTTTGTTTTATAATTCAGAAAAATGTATATAATATATCAAAATGCTTAGAAAAATAAAATCTATAATCTAACTTTATTAACAAACATTATTATGTTAACTATTTAAATAATAATTATTAATAAAGATTTTATAAGTAATAAAACTTTGAAAATTCCTATTTTAATATTGGTAAATAAGGAAAATATAAATAATATACTAAAATTCTTGGAAAAATAAGAACTAAAATGTAAAACTATAAACTTAAAATATTATATCACTTAACTAGGTATTTATTATTTATTAAGTATTTATAAAGTGATAAAACTTATAAAAATCATATCTTATTATTTAAAAATCACAAAATACTTATAATATACCAAAATGATCACAAAAATAAATTCTACACATCAAAAATGTCAACTCTCACTTTTGAAGTAAAATAAAAGGTAAAGGTCTAATACATCTTGTTTAAACCCTTTTCTTTTATTTTAATTCTTTGAAAATATATAAACCATTACTATTGCCTTTGCCATTATTTGTTTAAAGTCTAAAAATGCAATAACAAGTTCAATTAATGTTTGATGAATTAAAATTAAGTGTACTGTAATTTTGTCCATTATAAAATCATCAAAGTAGTATATTGCTTTAAAAAATATATTATGCATCTATAAAATCATCAAGAGATTAATTACCAAATCTTTTACAAATTGGGAAAACTACTCAATGGTTTAAACCAAGTTTTTAAATAGTTTAAGTAATGCCCTATTTATGCTTATAAAATATGAGCATTAATAATAAAGTAATTCTATTCACTTATAACTTTAATAAAACACCATCTCATTCTAGAAATGATACTTAAATTCTACCTTTAAGGAATGTTAAGCAATAAACCATCTATAATGTGATGCCTCATCCAAAACATGTAAATATCCATTACTTTGTTGTGATTGTTTCTCTTTTAATAATCTTAGCTAATAAGAGAACCTTAAAGTGTTAAGCCTTAAGTTTAAATACTTTTTTACTTTGTAAAGTAATATTTTCTTCGAAAGGTATTCTTTCAAGAAACAATAAAAGTGATCCTTGAACACTTCTTTAAAGGCTCTAATTGATTCCTAATCTTGCTTAAGAAATCTTTTAGATACCATGATCTATTTAAGTGCTTTAGTATTACATACTACTTATTGTATTTATATGTTGTCTCACTCACTCACAAGCCTTAACAAGAAGCACATGTGTAAAACTCGTATAAAAGGGTAACACATTCCAAAGAATGCATCACAAACTCCAAACCCTAGATCCGATACGATTATTCCGGGGATTCGCGTTTATCCAATTGCATCACATTACTTATGCATCATTGCATCTTGCTTCTTTAAACATTAGTCCTTACCAGACCAATGATGTTGTTTACAGAATTTGGATCTTCTAGTGTTTGAAGACCGTGAGTGCATAATCTTGCAATCACAAAAGGCAAGTTCACAACTTGCTCATGTCCTTTGATTATGTTCTATCAAATGCTTGTAACTCAACTATTGTCATCACCTGTATTTCAAAAGGGTCAGAAAACACTATTTTCATAATAATTTGATTATGGATTATTTACCAAATGGTAATAATCTATTGATACAGTTCCAGTGGTAAAGGAACATAATATCTAGGACTTAACAACCAATATCGTCAGTGATTCTAGCGCCGTATATTACGCGTTAACCATGAGATTTGGAATGGGACGGAGAAGTCAGCTGTATCTTCTTCCTTTCATATGTAGGCAAGATGACCTTATCGTGACGCTATGATTCCTTGTGTGGATCCAGCATATGGGTGGGCACCCTTAGGCCCCACAATTTTGGTGTCTAGATTATCTGTGAGTGGCTGCCGGAGGTATAGTCGGACCTTTATGGAGCTTGCCAGGGGCATAACCGGCTCATAGAGTCTTCGGGAACTCATTAGGGTTGTAGCTTGCCCGAAATGGGGCTTAACGGAGGTGTAGTCAGCCCCGAAGGATCGTGCAGACATATGGGATCGCGGAGAGGGCAATGATTGGCTTGGATCACCTACTGAGCCCCATATCAAGGAATTGTGGACGGGAAAGATCGCCCGGTTGTGCAATAAGTAGTTGATCTCTTATGGGTAAAGTAACGCACCTCTGCAGAGTGTAAGAACTGTGACATGTTACTCCCTGTTCTGGGAAGGAGCTACGAACGCGGCAGGAAAGGATCCCTATGAAGGTTCTGGTCAACCTGTGAAGGCTGTCGAACATAGTTTTCAGAATAAAAGTAATCTTTGAAGAAATGTTTACGAAAACCTGCATTGCCTACGACCTTTGGTCTATGGATGTAGAGATAGTGCATCATACACTTCTTTTTAGTGAACTTGCTGAGTACGTTCGTACTCAACCGTACCTTCTTAACCCTTGCTAGGTTCTAAGTCATTGAAGACGACGTCAACATCAATTTCTGCTCAAGAAACCACCATCAGCAGCTCAAGTTCTTCAATAAAGTCTATGAAGTCAAAATATACATCAGCTGAAGTGAAGACAAAGTCTCTGTTTAGATAGGAGTAGATACTCTAGCCATAAAACCTACTTCTATAGAGCATTGCATTAGTAGCAATTGCAAGCCAAATAGTTTAGGTGTTAGTCTTATTAGCCAGATAGTTCTGAATTATTATTTCTGGTTCTTCTTTGTAAGAAGTTCTTTCTCTCTCTTTAGCCTAAAGTGTTCTCTGGATCTTTTGTAAAGAGTCGAGTTGTAATCTATAGTCATGTCTTGGACCTGCTGTATTTCTGTTGTACCATTCTGAGGGATGTAATACTAGTGAACGGTGTTTCATTGGTGTTATGTCAACGACTATAGTGTACTACATCATGCAGTGGTATGCTGGGTCACCGCATATCGGGTCTGACGCCTCACCCACCCAAAGCGACGTCGCCGTGCTGCTGTCCGATATCTATAGCACACCTCTACCACAAAGTTGTAGGTTCTAGACAGGGCCGCCACGCCCGAGCCAGACTGCCACCCACGGTGGCCGCTGCACCAGGAAGCCCCGCGAAGCCGCGGCCCACCGAGCCCATCTAGGTCCAGATTGGGCCCTGGCAACATCCGCCGATACACACAGTACCGAGGCCACCGCTGCCCACCCACCGCG
The DNA here is from genome assembly GCA_023614405.1 of Avena insularis. NCBI lineage: Eukaryota > Viridiplantae > Streptophyta > Magnoliopsida > Poales > Poaceae > Avena > Avena insularis. The sequence continues at coordinate 209,531,884 of CM042694.1, forward strand.
CCGATGCCGACCGCTTCCGCAGCACACAGCCCGCCTTACCCCACGCCACCGAGCCGATGGACGTGTCGGGGAAGACGACGCCAGGGCGAGGAGACGTAGCGCGTCCACCGCGGGATCCTCCCATCCACCTTTGACGATGGGGGCCGCAGTTGCCGCTGGCTTGGGGTGAGGACGCGGTGAGGTGGGGGCCGGCGGCGCCGACGGGAAAGCTCCCCCGAGCCACCCGAGTGGGACGACCCGAGGGACGGAACCTTGAACTTTTCTTTTTTCTCTTTCTTACGTGTTAGCATGAGGAAGTTTGAGACTAGAAAAAAGAGAAGGACACCGACAGTGGTGGACCGTAGCAACGCGCGGATATTCAACTAGTAATTCATAATAATCATCACGTGGTTCTCGATAAAGATTATACTCTCAACCGGTCACTTATATGCTTACCCCCCTTAATATTGCTTCTTGGTCTCTAGTCATTCTCTAATTTATCTTGTGTACATGAGAATTGCTATTTTCGGTGATAACAGAATTTGTGTTTAAAATGGTTCCTCAACACTAGTAAATCCACGCCCATAAAAAGCAATAATAAATCTATATGTTTGTGCGCAAGTGCATGTTATCTGAAGAAATTTCAAAAAATGGCTTTGAGTCTACATGAAATTCAACGCCGACCAATATTAGGGGGAATCAAATTGTTCGCATGCTTCAACATGTTTGATTTAATACTACATGCAAACCTTTTTAAAAAAATGCATACCTTTATACTAATTTTCTTTTACTTTAACAATATTCAAGGCAAGAAAACATGTAATAAGAAACAATAAGAAGGTGCATCGGCGTCAGGACACGTGGATTGTATTTCTCTCTCAGTTATGTTAGTCGACTGAACTTTCATGCACAACCAATAGTTGTATTTTTTTTATAGCAATCACATATTTCATTAATTAAAAATTAAATTACAAGAAGCAACACATGTGGAAACTAAAAGAGAAACCGGGATAAAGGGATTATCCTGAAAACCGTAAGAGATCGAGAAATACAAATTGATTCTTATGGTTTCATGCAACCACCGAAGCTAGCGGCCGCGGCCCAAAGTTGCATTAGATGTGTAGGACTGTCCTACCGAAATAAGTATTGCACCGAAGAGAAAAACTCGAAATCCTTAACCATATTAAATAGATTCTATGGATATAATACTCCATCAAGGAGATGTTGTCAAATCCACCCACAACACATATACGTACACTTTATGCGAGCGTCGTCAAATACGTCACATGGTAAAACTTCTTCCAATGTACTGCTCACTTACAAGCCAATCTTACAAGAAAGAGGGTATAGTACGTGCCGCCTTATACATGGAATATACCGTATAAATTTGTAATCAATTGCGACCTTATACATAGTTTATCTGGATGTCTCGTTCAATCAAGGCATTGTTTTTGTTTCGATCCCGTTGATGACCAACTCCTTTCATCAGTAAACAAGGGCCAGGAATAAATATTGTTGGATGTCCAAATCATACCCATAAAGTCAACGAATTTTAGGGTGGCACATACTAGTACTTGGAAGGAAGTGGCGTGATCCTATGCCATAGACAGGTGGCAATTGCAAAGTTGACAAAGTGTAGGCCGTGGGGCCTATGTGCAAAACTCGAAAAGCAACGGGTAATCACAGAAAAGGCGTCGAAGAAAGGGGATAGAAAAGGAGCGGAGAGAGCGACGGGCGCATGGGGCGCGCACTGAGACGAGACGACCGAGGGAATCCAAAACCAAACCAGACTCGAAAACTCAAACGCTACCGAACAAAAAGGCCCCGCATTCTCACCCAAATTCCAGCAAATCTGAACGAACGGGTCACGCAAAATATAAATCAAACAAGACAAGCGCGGCGGCAGGGGCAGAGTGCCTGACCACCTCGCCCTCGCCGCCTCCTCCTCCTCTTCCTCCTCTTCCTGTCGCGGGCGGCCTGCTTCACGCCGCCTCCACGTCGTCTTAGACCCTCCCCAGCCCCCGCCCTTCCCGTCCCGAGGCGCCTGATTCCCCGCCTCCCCGCGTGCACGGAGAACCCTAGAGCCTGTCGCGGCCTTCCCTCCTCTGCTGCCCCTTCCACCGCCAGATACCGAGGTAACCGCCGCTGCCCCCCCCCCCTCCCCCCCCCGGCCGCCGCCGAGCTTTTCGGTTGTGCGTTCGTTTGTCTAGTGGGTTTTTGATTTTCGCTCTTTCGTGTGCGGTGATGTCGAGTTGCCGCCTTATAGTAGTACAGTATAATTTTTGGTATCCCTGTTAAATTTGGTGCGTCGAGTTGTTTGCGCGCGTCACAAGTTGTTGTTCTCTTCTCAAGGCCTCAAACTAAGATGGTGATGCGTTTGGTTCGTGCCGGCGTAGCTTACTGAGCATATTCCACAATTTAGCATGCCCTTATTTAAATGAAGTTTGGGGGGGTCCCTTCGGGGAACATCCGATAAAAAACCCTGCAAAGTTTGGGGGAGGAAAGCAGCAGAGTGGTCACCTTGATTTTACTCTGTGCCCATGATTGATCCAAGCTGTAGACTCTACTTGTTCTAACGCAGTTGCTTCTGTCAGTCCATTACATACAGCAGTAATTGCACCCCATTCGTGGTCTCTGATGTGTAAACGTGTACATCAGTTCTTGGTGCTCTGCAGCTGCTACTGTCTGTCATGAACCTTTGTTCTGACCAATTCTGGAACAGGGATGGAGCGGAATGGAGAGAGCCATCTCAAAGAGCCGCTTCTCGACGCGGCGAACGGTGCCTCCTCCCCTGCCGCCAGGGTGTCCCCGCGGAAGGAGAGGACGACGAGGAAGGCCATGTTCAATGTTCGGGGCATGTCCTGCGCATCCTGTGCCGTGTCGATCGAGACCGTGGTGGCGGGATTGAAGGGGGTTGAGAGCGTCCAGGTCTCGGTCCTTCAGGGCCAGGCTGTTGTTCAGTATACACCGGAGGAGACCGATGTAAGATTTCCTTGAGCTCATGGTCTTGCTATTGTTGCTGCATTTTCAATATGTTCTTGTTGCTGCATTTTCAATTCGAATGAAAAGATTTGCATTGTGTCCTGTTGCTAATCCAAGTTATCAACCGAACCATGTACATGCTCACATGTATTTGGTATAAACTACATTTTTGTTTTGTTTCAGATGAGTTTGTTCGGCAAATCCTGATTTAGCTGCCCTGCCAAGCCAAATTTATATCATCTTTTCCTTGATATTCGTATTTAATGTCTATACCTGATTACTGCAAACTATTTAACTACTTTTTAGTTGGTGTGGGCCAATATCTTGACAGCGACTGTTCAATCATCGGACAGTTGGATATTGTCAGATAGTTGTGTTCAGAAATGAAATGCTGAGGAACTATTTGTTCTCCGCGACGAGTATTACATCATCTAGTTTTCTTAGTCTTGGTCAAAATGAACTGCTAAGGAACCATATGACCTTTTATTTTTACTACTGTAATTTTGTTACTACAATTTGATTTGGAGTAATAAATTTGTATTTATGAACATGTACTTTCAGTTAACTAATTTGTGTAAAATAATTCTGCACGAAGTAGTGAAGAAAATATCGCACCTTAGGTATTATTTCCTATATTTTCTCAGTTAAGATTCTTATTCTCCAGGCAAGAACCATAAAAGAAGCTATTGAGGGCATCAATTTTGAGGTCGATGAACTCCAAGAACAAGAAATTGCTGTATGCAGACTCCGGATAAAAGGAATGGCATGTACGAGCTGTTCTGAATCTATTGAACGGGCACTTCTGATGGTACCTGGAGTGAAAAAAGCTGCAGTAGGGCTTGCCTTGGAGGAAGCCAAGGTGCACTTTGATCCAAATATTACTAGTCGTGATCTACTAATCGAGGCTATTGAGGATGCTGGGTTTGGGGCTGATCTCATTAGTTATGGGGATGATGTGAACAAAATGCATCTAAAACTCGAGGGTGTAAATTCTCCAGAAGACACCAAACTCATTCAGTCGGTCCTGGAAACTGTGGAGGGGGTGAATAATGTTGAATGGGATACAGTGGGTCAAACAATTAAAATTGCATATGATCCTGATGTCACTGGTCCGCGACTACTTATTCAGCGCATTCAGGATGCTGCACAACCCCCGAAATGTTTTAATGCCAGCTTGTATTCACCACCAAAGCAAAGGGAAGTAGAACGCCACCATGAAATAATAAGTTACAGGAACCAATTTCTCTGGAGTTGCCTCTTCTCGGTTCCTGTGTTCATGTTCGCGATGGTCCTGCCGATACTTCCTCCTTTTGGAGATTGGCTGCTCTATAAAATCTACAACAACATGACGCTAGGTATGCTACTGCGGTGGTTGCTATGTTCTCCAGTTCAGTTCATTATTGGTTGGAGGTACAGTCTTAACCTGGCAACAACTTCTTGATGTGCTATTTCTATCTTCTGTCTGAAACATTAAGCTTTTTTGTTTAAATTAAAAAATGTTACTACCTCCGTTCCATAATGTAAGCCTTTGTAGCAGTTCAATTTACTGCTAGAAAGGCTTTACATTATGGAATGGAGGTAGTATAATGTAAGAGTATCATGTTGTTTGCGAATGATAGATATAGTGCAAAGGGTGTCGAGCAATATTGCTTTACAGTTCCTTCACTGTACCTTTATGTAGCATGTATCTTATGTATTTCATTTTGTATCGTTTTACATGTCAGATTTTACATTGGAGCTTATCATGCACTGAAACGAGGATACTCTAACATGGATGTGCTGGTCGCTTTGGGAACAAATGCTGCATACTTCTACTCTATGTATATAATTTTGAAGGCACTTACATCAAACTCGTTTGAAGGACAAGATCTTTTTGAAACTAGTTCTATGTTGGTATCTTTTATATTGCTGGGAAAATACCTTGAGGTGGTGGCAAAGGGGAAGACATCAGATGCTTTGTCAAAGTTGACAGAACTTGCACCTGAAACAGCTGTACTTCTCACTTTGGACAAGGATGGAAGTGTCATCTCAGAAATGGAGATCAGCACCCAGTTACTTCAAAGAAACGATTTCATTAAGATTCTCCCTGGTGAAAAGGTTCCTGTTGATGGTGTCGTCATCAAAGGTCAAAGCCATGTTAATGAAAGCATGATAACTGGGGAAGCAAGGCCCATTGCAAAGAAACCAGGAGACAAGGTTGTTACATTTAGATTCTGATGATTGTCTTAAATTTATTTTGTTTATCATCTACTGCTCTCATTATTTAAGAGAATCATCCAGTGCTCTGACACTTCTGGCCCTTTTTAAAGGTTATTGGTGGTACTGTAAACGATAATGGTTTCATAATTGTTAAGGCCACTCATGTTGGATCAGAAACGGCTCTGTCGCAGATTGTACAGCTAGTTGAAGCAGCTCAACTTGCAAGAGCTCCAGTGCAGAGGTTGGCAGACAAAATTTCACGTTTTTTTGTTCCAACTGTAAGTATCTGTTACTTTCTCATTCAAAATTTCCTCCTGCTATGTTATCTCTGCACCAGCATTTGCATAGTCATAACCTTGTCAGATCCTACCTACCCAAGTGGTTCATAATTGGTCACAGTAGTAGTTTCTCGGTATTAGTCGCTGCATACATGATAAACATGACTAGTCAGCGCAGACATGGCCAGCATTCAGGATTCAGCTGAAAACTCTGTATATGCTACCCGGCTACCCTAGCTTCTACTATATACTTCTGTTTGGTGAACTTGTCAAGATCAAATTTATTTATTTGATTTGGTAAAATTGCTAGTTTAACACTGGTCCTTCCTGATCTGATTAGTTTTCCAGCAGTAAATGATAGGTTCGTTACGGAAATCATACCCTGCTTGATACTAGCAAATATTCCAGTGTGCTCTTGCTGTCAGGGTATCTCTTTCAACAAAATCCCTTTTCCACCTCACATTATGTCTTCTCGTTTCAAGGTTGTGGTGGCTGCGTTTCTCACATGGCTTGGCTGGTTCATACCCGGGCAACTTCACCTCTACCCTCAGCAATGGATTCCGGAGGCAATGGATAGTTTTGAGCTTGCTCTGCAGTTTGGAATATCTGTTCTAGTCGTTGCCTGCCCATGCGCTCTGGGATTAGCTACGCCAACTGCTGTTATGGTTGCCACCGGAAAAGGTGCTTCTCTAGGTGTTCTTATTAAAGGTGGCAATGCACTTGAGAAAGCTCACAAGGTACTCTTGAGATTTTTCGTGTGCTAGTCTGTGTGTGCACCTGCGCATTCCCTTGTGAGGCAGAGTTACAGACTCTGGTGTAAGGAGTATTTATTTTCCAGATCAATACTAATGTGGTAGATTTGCATACTGAACTACACTTTTGAATCTCCGTTTGCAGATTAAGACTATCATTTTCGATAAAACTGGAACCCTGACTATCGGCAAACCTTCTGTTGTTCAAACAAAGATCTTTTCCAAGATACCACTTCTAGAATTGTGTGATTTAACTGCCAGTGCCGAGGTTTGTTTGTTAGCCACTTATGTCTTCCCACATTTACGCTCTAAGGCATTATGGTAGTTATCATTATTTTATTGGTACAAACTTTTTTCTCTTTTTTTGAGGGGCGGGTGGGGGGTCTGACTCTAATTTCTTTTCTAACGTTAACAAAAAAAACATTGCAACTTCATCAGGCAAACAGTGAGCATCCTCTATCAAAAGCTATTGTTCAATACACAAAGAAGCTCAGAGAACAATATGGATCTGACAGTGATCACATGCTGGATTCCAAAGATTTTGAGGTGCATCCTGGGGCAGGAGTCAGTGCAAACGTTGAAGGCAAGCTGGTTTTGGTTGGGAACAAAAGGCTTATGCAAGAATTTGAAGCTCCGATGAACTCTGAAGTGGAGGAATACATGTCTGAAATGGAAGGCCTTGCCAGAAGCTGCGTGCTAGTTGCTATTGATAGGATTATCTGCGGAGCTCTTGCCGTATCTGATCCTTTGAAGCCTGAGGCAGGCCGTGTCATTTCATATCTTAGCTCAATGGGCATCACGAGTATCATGGTGACAGGCGACAATTTGGCTACAGCTAAATCCATAGCAAAGGAAGTTGGGATCAACACTGTATTTGCTGAGATCGATCCAGTTGGAAAAGCTGAGAAGATCAAGGACTTGCAGGTACACTCTTCTCTCTTTTCTGCAGGGATTAGGCTTGACGTTACTGTTTGTATTCCTGCTGACACCATTTCTGCAGACACAAGGATTCACCGTGGCGATGGTTGGTGACGGCGTAAACGACTCACCAGCCCTGGCTGCAGCGGACGTAGGTATGGCCATTGGTGCCGGCACGGACGTTGCCATTGAGGCCGCCGATGTCGTCCTGATGAAGAGCAGCCTGGAGGATGTGATCACAGCCATCGACCTCTCGCGGAAGACCCTTGCGAAGATCCGGCTCAACTACGTATGGGCCCTGGGCTACAACGTCCTGGGCATGCCGATCGCTGCCGGCGTCCTATTCCCGTTCACGGGCATCCGGCTTCCCCCCTGGCTCGCAGGGGCCTGCATGGCGGCCTCGTCGGTGAGTGTCGTCTGCTCGTCGCTGCTTCTCCAGCTCTACAAGAAGCCATTGCATGTCGAGGACACGCCAAGGCCAGCAGGACCCAGTGACGGCGTCTCGAATCTGGTTTGAAGATGGCCGGTTGGTTTCCCGTCCTGTTGTTGTCGAAGCTACTAAGGTGCAGGTGTTGCTGTTATGCACCTTGCATATGGACTGACGCTGATTGCAAACTCCCTGTTTGGTGTGGCCCTCCTGATTGATTCGTGTGCATATATAGTTTACCGGGACAATTCTTCCCTCTTGCGTGGAATGGTAATTTTCTGATTGATCTCTTAATAATAATTCGGGAGGTCCAAGTGTTTCACGGATGAATACCGTTGAAATGAAACTTTAAGGTGACATGTGATTTTTAATCTGGTTCAAATAGCAGCAGAAATCGACTTAAACATGCGTCAGAGATTGATAACGCCCTGTGTTACCCGGAGGCTTTGCATCAGGTCCTGCGTCCGAATGGCGACGGCTGTGATACAAGGGAAGATGTACGGTAACCTGGGAAAGGGTCTGCAGGCCTGAAGTGGGGAACCACAGTCGCCGCTCATGTGTACAACCAACCTTACGGCATGACGACCTTGTGTGCAACCAACAACACAACACCTTTCTCAAAAAAAAAAAAAAAAAACACAACACCTGTTTTGCAACCTGCCACCCACGATTTAGCTAAGGAAAACACTTTGGTTCTCTCACCACGCGTCCCACGAGCGGAGACAGCTTGTGTGGGGGGCACCATGAGCCTTGCCTCCCTTCGGTCTTCTTCCTCCGCCGCTTTCCCCTCTCAATCCCGTTCCTCTGATTTTCCCCTTTCTCCTCTCAATCTTTCACCGAGCCGCGTTCCGCCTCCCACTGCACCACCCGTGCCACCATGGCCTCCCTCCACCACACAACCCAAGCCGCCATGGCCTCCCTCCGTCGCTGCTGCAAGGCGTGCCCCCATGGCCTCCCTCCACCACACCACCCGCACCGCATCAATTGGGTAGCGTCGATGCTACCACTGGCAAGCGTCGATGCTACCACCAGGACCCGATGATGCTACTATGGGCAGGCCTCGATGCTACCACCGCCAGGCATTGATGCTACTATGGGCAGGCCTCGATGCTATCACCGACAAGCGTCGATGCTACCATTGGCACACGGTGATGCTACTATGGGCAAGCTTTGATGCTATCACCGCTAGGCGTTGATGCTACTATGGGCAGACCTCGATGCTATCACCGACAAGCATCAATGCTACCACCGGCAAGCGTCGATGCTACCACCAGCACGCGGTGATGGTACCAATGGCACGCGGCGGTGCTACCAACTACAGATGGTGATGCTATCAGCGGTAGGTGGTGGATCTTGGAAGGACCTAGTGGTGCTGCAAGCTGCTACCATCGAATCTACAAGCAGCGGACAAGAGAGATGCAAGGGACCATGTTGGCGTCTTCTCCGGTGATGGCGGCGGTGACAGTGCTTCCATGGGAGGATGGTAGTGCTACAAGCAAGGTGCCTCGAAAGGGAGAGGAGGTCATGGGAGAGGGTGGAGGTGCTGCGAGCGCTCATGGGAGGTGCTTCCAAGGGCCCCCTCTTTGGAGCACGTCGCCGGAGGTTTTTGAGGCATCAACGGTGTGGCGGTTGCAGCAGAGGTGTTGTGGTGGTACGACGGGGTTGGAGAGGAGCGGAGGCCAGGGAGATCGAGCTCAGTCAGTGGCGCTGCTCGCGTGAGGACGAGGATGATAAATTAAACGAAGCTGTAGGAGGCCCACTCATGTGGTCGTTCGTCCATTTGACCGATGTGGAAGGACACGTGTCAGGCTCCAGACCCGGAGGTTGGGACGCTCGTGGCCTCCGAAGGATGCTCAACAGTTTCCTTTAGCTAAGGGTAACGATTCGGTTCCTCGGGGGATCGCTCGTTACAATCATCTAGGTCGAGGCTTCGTTACCCATACGTGCTGACTGGCGTGGGTCTAGCCCGCTGCACCCATATTTTTCCTTATCTTTCCTATCTTCCTCGTGAAACAGCCATGAGGAATTGCATGTGCCGTCGCTGCCCTGGTTGCGCCACCCCGCACTGGTCAAGCGCCACCGCAGAGCCGAAGCTTTCCATACCCGCTCCTTGCCATGCATCTCCGCACGCTTGCGGTGACCAAACATACCACTTCATGTTGTAGTATGCAAGTCGTTGACATAATATCTCCGAAAGCCCCACTCCGCAAATATTACATCCCTCAGAGTGGTACAACAAAAATATTACGGGTCCACAAAACATACAAGCTTATTATTACAATACCAAAAGAGTGGATACCATAAGTTCTCCAGACTTGCAACAAGATATTAGCTTACTTAAAGTTGTTTCGACATAAGAATGAAAAGATCCAAACTAATTAACAAGGCGAGAGCTCAACAACTTATTATATAGAGTTCTATGCTACTCGACTCAACCTAGAGACTAAGTATTACTCTAGCAACTACTCAAACTCGTTGCCTTCAGCTCCATAGCGGATTTCGTAATTCACTCCTTCAACTCCACCGGATAGATCAGGCTCTTCGTAGAAGACGTCATCTTAGCACTCAGTAGCATACATTAGAATCTCTTCTTGGTCCTCAGAGTCTAAGCAGGGGATCAAAGGAAAGAGTGAGTAACAATGTTACCTAACAAGTTCATTATATGCAAGGTGGAAAGTTTGATGCACTATCTACCACCTCGGACTAAAAGTCTTAGGCTCCATGCATTTTTTGTAAACAATTTCTTCAAAAGGTTGCTTTTATTCTGAAAACTATGTGTGTTAGTCTTTACAGGTTGACCAGAAGTTTATGGAGTTCCTTTCCTATTGCATTCATAACTCCTTCCCGGAATAAGGAGTAACATGCCACAATTCTTACACTCTGTAGAGGTGCGTTGCTTGAGCCATGAGAGATCCTTATCCATGCTGCATAATCGAGCATTCTTTCTCGTCCACACTTCCTTTGGTGTGGGGCCCAATATAAGAACCCAAGCCGATTACTACCATTCTCCATGACTCCACATGCCAACACGATCCTTCAGGTCGCCCCATCTCTGTTAAGCCCCCTTATGGGCCGCTGTAACTCTAATGGACCCCTGAAGACTCGGTGAGCCAGTTGTGCCCCTGGCAGGACCCATTAAAATGTGTGACCTACCTCCGGCAGCCTCTCATAGATAATCTAGACACGAAAACCGCGTGGCCCTAAGGGTTCCCACCCTTGTGCTGGATCCGCGCAAGAAATCCCAACGTCACGTTAAGGTCGTCTGTTGACATATGAAAGGAAGAAGATCTAGCTAACTTCTATGCCTATTCCAGATCTCATGGTTAACGCGAAATATACGATGCTAGAATCACTGACGACATTGGTTGTTAAGTCCTATCTGACAACCTTCAATGCACATGGAACCCTAGGTTCCATTGCTAGCAATAATAGATTATCACCATCTAGGCTGGTAATCAATATTTTTTGTTATTGTGAAAATAATCTTTTATGCCTCCTTTTCCAACATAGATGATTCCACAACAAGTTACAAATACTTTGTAAACACATCAAAGAACATGAGCAGGTGATGAACTTTCCTTGTGACTTCATGGAAGTGAAGTCTGATGCTTCGACTTGACCCTGAGCTCTTGTTTCTACAAAACACCATCAATGCTCGCTAAGGACAGTGTTTAAAGAAGAAAATAATGTATTATGCATAGTAATGTCATGCAATACTTTATTTTTGTTATAATACCCTTCTTTGTGTGTTTACCCTCATTAATAAATAAGGGAACCTTTTAAAATTATAAAACCATTTTAATGAGAGATGATCATTTCCTCTTTATAAAATAATCTCAAATATTGTAAATATATTGAAAGGGAATTTATTTTGCTTTAAAATTAAAGGAAAATACATTCTCTTTATTTTAAATTAATAAATAGGCTTTTTACATCCTTATATACATTTACTTATTTTTAAATCCTAAAATCTTATGAAATCTTATAATTAATATTTTTCCTAAGAAATACATTCTTTTTATTTATTTTTAGGATTTTTTCTCATTTTATTATATTCTGATAAAGGATTTAATGGTTTAAATAATTTATCCTAATTTATTTAATTCAAATGGACAACTTACTATTTTTATTAGATAGATTATTTTTTGTGTACATTTTGATATGATATATGTATTTTTATGATTTTTCCCTATTTTTCTAGAGCCTAATTATTCACAAGGGCATTTTTGGAATTTTTTATTTTTTATTGACATAATATTACTTCTAACTAGGGTAGACCTGTGGGCTAGCCCAACCCGACTCCGGATGTCACCCGCCAGGTTTAGGGCTGGGTCCGACCCCCATATCCGCCCTATTTGTGTAGTCGGGTCTATATTTTCTTTAGACCCTCGACCCACCGGGGACCCGGACCCGACGGGTACCTGTGTCGTTCCTATGTCCTGGGCGGCGGTGGGTGGGTGGGCCGGTGGTGGCCTGGTTGGGGGACTCATCGATGGGCCAGTGGGTGGGCGGGTATGGCTATTATTTTCCTATAGACAAAAACGGTTGGGCCAACATTCTCATGTTATAGCGGGTTTGTGGGTCTACATGTACAGGTCCGCCCCCATACCCACCCCATATAAATTGGCGGGTCTATCTTTTTACCAAACCCGATGGGTACCAAACCCGTCTCATTTTAAGGCGGGTACCCATCGGGTTTGCGAGTTTCGAGGCCCCATTGCCATCCGTAAGCCCGACCCATAAGGCCCAACCGGACCAGCTGGGTTGGGTCCAACCCACCTAGATCTCCTGGCTTGGTGTACTGGCCTGCTCTCATCTTTGTTCCCATGCACCCGACTCGTTCCTCTCCCCTCTCTATTGATCCCCTAGCACCATCACGTTCTTCTCCGATTCCGGCGTGTTCTGGCTGCTCCGGCTGCTCCGGCCACCGCCGCGATCACAATCGAAGATTCTCACTCTGCTCCGTTGATTGGTCCAAGACGATTTGACTTCCTCATCCTTGTCTGGTCACGCTGGTCCCTATTGGATATTAGGGTTTCAGTACTCTCAACCTGTCGTGCTCCAGCGGCCACGTGGTGGTGCTCCAGTGGTCCAGGTGTTGTAGTTGGTGCGGCTCGGCGTGGTGTAGGTGCCCCAGCACCCACCGTGTCGTCGTGCTGTGGTTGTCACCGGTCAGGCTTTTATACTTCCTCTTATAAACCCTAGCGAGGACCATAGGTAAGTGATTTATTTTCCCCTTCTTCCTTCCTTCCATCTACTTCTCTCTAGCACCTAGTAGCTAGCTTGATCTAGTCATGCTGAGCAAGAACTATTCCCATTAGTCAACCCTGATTTAGGGTTCTTCTATGTAGATACTAGCTATGGCTTGTGGTGTTCTACCTAGGGATTTTTAGTGATGCTTTATTGTTCAGATTACCGAACCTGTTACTGTCATTTTGACAATAAACTAATATACATGTTACTTTCTTAGTATTAGTGATGTGCTCACTTGGTATGTTAGTGTACAGGTTCTCTGAATTAAGACACTATGTTTGAATTCAGTTACTATGATAGTTTGATGAAGGAACATCTGTCAACTTGACAGAGAAATAATGATAACATGATGCCTAGTAGTTTTTATCTAGGAAGGTGATTTATCGACTTCGAGTATGGTCTTGTTCTTAACTGCTTGAGAGAACGCATATATCCCCTTTGTCTTGCTAAACCTCCACAAGCCTTCCCATAACCTGTTGTTTTGATGAAGCTTGGTTGTGAGTTGGGTTTGATGGATTGGATTGCTCCTGACTGCTAACTTGGTCTGCTCCTCCTTGCTGCTGGCTTGGCCTGCTCCTCCTAGCTGTCGGCCTTCCCTTGCTCAACTCTTGAAACCCCCCTTCTTTATGTTACCATGATTGGTTTATTGGATATTGAAACTATGGTGGATTTGTTGATGAACTGGTGAAAAATCAGTGTTTATATCGTGGTTATTCTTGGTGTTCTTGATTGTTCTTGTGAAGTGATCAACAGAGAGGTACTTTGTTGCTGCGGCTATGCTTTTTATCCCTCCTTGTGCCTGTCTTGTGTTGACAACACACAAGCATGTAGTGACTAAACCGCCTGCCTGCTTGATCTCGGTTTAGGATCAGATCAAGTGATTTCTGGGTATTACTTCTTTTACTTTTCCGTGCTAGTGAAACTTTCCCCTTTCTAGCCGATGATGTGGTACTGAGGCATAAACTAATATAAGAACAAATACTACTTTGGTGAAACCCCCCTTAATTAGCTCAATGTTCCAATTAACAGTGCATTACACTGTTTGACTTTGAGCAAACTACTAACACTAATCCATTGTTGCTTTGTGTTTTTACTTTGCTAGAACTTGCAGGTACATAGCAAAAATAATAAGAAGATTAGTTAGAAAATTAGTTTTAGGATTTTCTTTATCCATTTGTAATTTCTATTTATTCTTGTCTTTGTAAAGACTTTGTAATGTCTTAAGTATCAATAAAATAAAGATTTCATTTCTCTCTTTATTTAATCGAATTCATTTATCTTACTTGTATTTCTTCAATTGTATAATCTTTTTATTGTGTCAATAATAATTCAATTTGAATTATACTATTATATTAAATATTCTAAACACCAACCTATTTTAAGTCTCAAAGTTATTTCAACTTTCAAATTCAAATTCTAGTTTGAAACTATACTCCCAAAAATAGTCAATATACCTAGAGATCATGTCAAAATTCATAGCACTCGCTTATATGAGCTGAACCCTAACCCATCGAAGTGAGAGAAACCCCGATCCCTCTAGTTTTAAGTTTGCAAAAAAATTACGCCAATTTTCAGTTGAATGCATGCAAGTGCACATATTCCTAAATATACCCTTCATTTGGTCCTAAATGTTGTGATGTTACAACGCTGCCGGAGCTCGCCATGCTCCGTCCTTGTCATGCATCACCGTATGCCGCCGAATCTTGTCAGCTCCCTCATCTCTTGAGCTCATTGCTTCCCTTCTTATTCACTACAAGTTGAAGGAGATATGCCCCAGAGGCAAATAATAAATAGGTTTATTATCATATCTTGAATTAGTTCATAATAGTTTCATACTATGATATAACTGTATCAAGATGAAACATTGATACATGTGTGGTATGTAAACAAACCAAGTCCCTAATAGCCTCTATTCAACTAGTTCATTGGGCAACCGATGACCAAGGTTTCCTGATCATGGAGAATTTATGCCAGTTGACAATGGATTCATATCATTGGAGAATGACATGATGGAGATTACCCACTTGAGTATTGCAATATGATCAACTCACATGGTTTATCGTTGCAATAGTTAGAAACTAAGTGACCTTCTCCTTAGACTGTGAGATCATATTAATCACTGTCTCTCGTGGCTGCTTTGATCACATAAACAGTCATGTCCATAACTGGGTGACTATAAAAGTGTGTATTGGGTATTCCAGAGGAATAGTTGAGGCCTATGCATCAAGATCGGGATTTGTTCACCCGCGTGACGGGAGATACACTGGGCCCACTCGGCGAAATTGTATCCAATAGGTTGCAACCAATTACTAGGTCAGGCGATACTATATCACGATAACGAGTTAAGTGGAATTGTCGGTAATGATATTGGTATAGTGATACCAAATATCAAATCTCGGACAAGTCATGTATCAAAGAAACAAAGGGATAGGGACACAAAGTTTATGGTTCGAAAATAATAAAGTTTCATGGAATGCATGGGGGTCATTATGGACACCCCAGTCCTGCTATTGATCATTGATCGAGAGTGATCTCGATCATGACTGTGCCATTCCCGAACCGAAGGGTAACACACTTAAGGGTCTGACGATTTTTTGAGACCACTATGGAAGCGAAGGAATCACCGATGAGAAAGAGAATGTCAGAATTGTCCTGATAGGAGATTGCTGGAAAAGTTCCGAAGAGAATCCGAAGAAGGAATAAGACAAAAGGTGTGTCGGATTAAGAGATTTATAATATGCATTTATATATGTTAATTATGAATTAATATATATTAAATAAATATTTTAAATTAATATTAAGGGACAACCTATGCTAATGGGCAAAATCCCCGGAGGGAATCAACCCAAGAGGAAGGCCATCCCAATGGACAACCAAAGCCACCGCCTGTTGTCGGATTGATGACATGTACGCCATGAGGGGGTCCCCGAGGCATGTGGAAGAGAGGGGTGTGAGACGTACGGTATTCCGGGACGGTGAGCACACAAGTTTACCCAGGTTCGAATCCGCCGGCTTTGGACGGATCCTACTCCTGCTAGCAATCCAGTAATACGGCAGAGCTGGAATATGGGTTACAAGGGTTTCGCTTGTGCGAGTTGAGATTGTAGACTATTGTGAGGGTGCCCTAAAGGCTTGCCCTAGGACGACTTATATAGATATCCGGCCTAGGGTTTACATGAGATACCTATCCAGCTACGACTAAGAGTCGGTTACAAAATACATCTTGAACTACAAGTAACACTACGGGACTATGTCGGTAAGTCTTCTGGGCCTTCCCGTAGCCAGACTGGACTCCGTCTCTTCTCGCTGACTGGGCCTCCCATGAAGCAATGCTCTAACCCGAAGTGGGCCACCCTGGTCAGCGAGGCACAATGAGGATACCCGGAAAGTATATCCCCAACAGCAGCCCTCGGAAGCCTCCAAGATCCAGAGTTGGATTTCATCATCGCCTAGCTTGATCTTCGGCTTGCAGAATCTTGAAGGGTTCCTGAAACTTCAAAAGAAAGGATAGGATCTAAGTCTCAAAACAAGTCGGACCCGTTAATATATTATTTGGGTTTCCAGCTTGAAATTCAAACTAAGCCAGAACTTGGTCTCTGCAGTAACCTGACACTAGTCAAGGTCAAGTCACGTCACTGCCAGACATTCCTGACACCACGATCGTTGGTGGGTCCGCTTCGCGCGGAACGAGGCATCGTTTTAATGCGTGCACGGAGATCGAGGCGGCGTAATCCTCGCGAGGAGGTTACCCAGCTCCTTCCACGACGCGTGGCACGTTTCACTGTTGCGTTTACACAAATCTTGGCGCAACTTGAGGATATAAGTGGTTAGGATTTTCTTTCCCATTTTCTTCACCAGCACTTGCGCCACTTCCTTCCTCCCAACGCTTCCCACGAAAATAGAGCTCCTCTGCCTCCCCAAAATCTTCCAACGCCGCCCATCCTAGGTCACCGGCCTACAAGAAAATGGCTACAACCTCATCTTCCGGTGCGGTGGCGCCAGCAGCGACGGTTTTGGTAGCGGAGAAGGAGAGTCACCGCGGGGTCTAGATCCCGTGCGTCCTCGATGATGCCAAGCTCCGCCTCATGGAGAACGAAGGGCTTCTCCGTGCCGGTGACTGGCGAAGCAGTTATGGCCAAACCGTCCCTACTCCTCGCGCCAACGAGCGGGTGCACTTCGGCACCCACCTCGACAGAAGTTTGAGTTTCCCACCCTCAGATTTCTTTTCTGAGGTTATAGATCACTACGGAGTTCAACTCCATCATCTTCCCCCGAACTCTCTCTTAGAGATGAGCGCGTATGCTTCTTTGTGCGAGGGGTACCTCGGCATTAGGCCGAGTCTCACTCTTTTTCGGTTTTATTTTCACATCCGGAGAAATTCTATCACTGCCGGTAATCCATACATTACCGGAACCATTAGTTTTTCCGTTAGGAGAGAGAACGTTTATCCTCGGATTAAGGCCAGTGAGTCGTGAAGGAAATATGCCCTGAGAGGAATAATAAAGTTGTTATTATGTATTCCTTATATATGATAGATGTTTATTTTGCATGCTAGAATTGTATTGATCGGAAACATCAATACATGTGTGTTTAATAAACAAAAAGGGTTCCTAGTTATGCCTGTCTTATAGACTAGCTTGTTGATTAAATGTTTCCTGATCATGGACATTGGATGTTGTTAACAACAAGGTCACACCATTGGTGGAATGATGTGATGAACATTCATCCGAAGTATAGCATTACGATCAAGTCATTATGTTTATATTGCTATAACATCATACGAAGTAATCTTTATCCTTAGACCATGATATCATGTTAATTGCTAACACCGGAAGAGTATCTTGATAACATCAAACGTCACACCGTAACAGGGTGACTATAAAGATTGGTTCAGTACTACGAAGGTGTTATGTTGAGGCTCATGGATCAAGAGTGGAATTTGTCAATCCCGATGACGGATAGATATACTCTGGGCCCTCTCGGTGATATCACATTGAGATAGCTTGCAAGCAAGTGATGTGATCACTAGAATGTTATATCACGGGAACAAGAAAAGAGTGCATGTCGGTAACGAGATCAAACTAGGTATGGAGATACCGATGATCGAATCTCGGACATGTAATATATCGCGAGACAAAGGGATTTAGTTACAAGCGTTAAAGGTTCTCACGATCACAGAAGTCATCGTTGAATGTGTAGGAGTCAGTACGGATCTCCAGGTCCCGCTGCTGATTATTGATCGGAGAAGGGTCTCGATCATGTCTGCATTATTCGCGAACCGTAGGGTGACACACTTAAGAGTTACCGGACACCATTTTAGAGCACATATGTTTCAGACGAAAGAATTGCAAAGCGTAGGAATTGTTTTAATAGAAACCGGAAATTGTTTCGGTGAAATTGCAGAAAGTGGTTCTGCATGTGATATTGAAATATTGCAAGGGGCTATATGTGAATGTTTGTTAATTAAAGTAATTAACAAAATTCTGAATAAATTTAATAAAAGAGTTTTATTAAATGAGAGAGCATTAAACTTGGAGAATTTTAATGCATTTAAAGTGGAGACTTTAAAAGGGAATGTGAAGAGGCATTTTAATGTGGAGGGGTTACCACCACATGAATGGGGGAGGTGAGGGGTCACGCCCCCATGCGCCGTCCATGAAGAGAGGGGGTACCCCCTCCTCCTATAAAAGGCCACCCTCTTCCTCCTTCTTCCTTACACCTCCTTGTGAAGGATCTCTCTCCCCCTCTAGAATTATTCCCCCATGGTCTCGGATTAGCGAGATACATGTTCCCGGTGGCATTTCGTCTGGAAGGAGTTGCTGCTTCCACTGGATCGCTGGAGCGAGGAGGTGGAGGTTGTCCGGTGGCTTGAACATGTGTGCGAGTACAGATGCGCTGCTGAGTTGCGGCGCTCGGACTTCCACTCGATCTTGAGATCGGCAAGTGTACGACTACATCAACCACGAGTTCCTACTCGTTAACAAAACTTGTTGTCTTCGAGGGTAAGTTCTCGTTGGATGTATGTCCACCCATTGCTTTGTACCTAGTAGATAGATCTTGGCGTGTAGTTCACATCGTAGGAAATTTTTTGTTTTCTATGCTGCAAACCCAACAGTGGTATCAGAGCCTGATCTATGCGTAGGTGCTTTGCATGGGTAGTACACATATGTTTATATGTGGGCGATGATGATCATGTTATTGCATCTTCTATGTATTTTGGATATTGGTGGCATAGTGGGATGAAGCGGCCTGGACCAACCTTACATGTCATCGTACATGAGACCGGTTCCACGACTGACATGCAACTTGTTTTGCATAAGTGGCTGGCGGGTGTCTGTCTCTCCTACTATAGTCAATATCTGATTTACAACGAGTTGCTAATAACTTAGTTATCCTCGTTGTGGTTCATGTTCGTAGGTGAGAACGGTTCTATCTCCGAAAGCCCTAAGCCACGTAAAACTTGCAGTTGATAAATTAGAGGCGTCTAGTTTAGATCGTTGCTGGGCTAGTGTATTGATATGGTATTGTTGTAAGTAGATGTATGATAGATACTCTTACAACACATTCAACGTGTAAGTTCCACAGACCTTGGCCTTACACACAAAGGAATGATAGAGATCATACCACGATGCAAATGATAGAGATCAAATGCATGGACCATATCATCTCACTTTACACATTAGATGTTAGCATCTTATACTGCTAGTTTGGCGCTTTTGGTAGCATTGTAAGATGATCCCTCATTTAGATATCAAGATAAAATGTGTTCTTCCTTGAGTATGCACCGTTCTATGGATCGTGTTTCGAGACATCACGTGATGATCGGGTGTACTCGACTCTACGCTTTCATACAACGGGTGTAAGACAGTTTTACACACGCGAGTACTAAGGTTCTTACTTGGCGAGCCTAGCATGTACAGACATGGCCTCGGAACACGGACCGAAAGGTTAAGCATGAGTCATATGGTTGATATGATGCCCATATAGATGCTCGCCTTTGAAGCTATATCAACTCACGTGATGATCGGACTTGGTGTAGTGGATTTGGTTCATGTAATCACCAAAAGGACACGAGGGATGTCGTTTTTGAGTGGGAGTTCATTAGTAATTTGGATTAGTTGAACTCAATCTATCATAAACTTAGTCTAAATAAACTTTACAAATTATGTTGTAGATGGCACCACCTGCTTTTAATTTCAATGTGTTCATGGAGAAAGAGAAACTTGCTGCTAATGGTAGCAACTTCACCAACTGGGCTATGAATTTGAGGATTCTCCTCACTGCTGCACAAAAGCAATATGTGCTAGATGCGCCGCTAGGCCCCCCACCAGCTCCTGATGCCCTTGACGAGGAAAAGAATGTCTATGTGACTCGTCAGGAGGACCACAACTTAGTTCATTGCGGCATACTGTATGGGCTAGAGCCAGAACTTCGAAGGCGTTTCGAAAATGGCAATGCCTTTGATACCATGGGAGAATTGAAAATGATTTTCGATACCCATGCTCCCGTAGAGAGTTATAATGCTACTGAAAAGTTCTTTAGCTGCATGATGGAGGAGACTAGCCCCGTTAGTGAGCATGTACTCAAAATGTCTGGGTACGCCGATAAGCTTGTGTGCTTGGGAATAACGATTCCCATTGACTTAGGCATACATCATGTTCTCCAATCTCTGCCACCTAGCTACAAGAGATTCGTGATGAACTACAATATGCAAGGCATGAAGAAGACTCTTCTCGAGCTTCTGTCAATGCTTAAGACTGCAGAAGTGGAGATTAGAAAAGAACATCAAGTGTTGATGATCAATAGGACCACCGGTTTCAAGAAGGACAAGAAAGGCAAGCACAAGGGAAAGAAGGGTGTAAAATCTGTTGCCGCGCCTGAAAAGAAACCCCGAGCTGGCCCTAAGTCCGATACCGAGTGCTACTATTGCAAGGGGACTGGCCATTGGAAGCGCAACTGCCCCAAGTATTTGGCGGACAAGAAGTCCGGCAAGGCAAACAAAGGTATATGTGATATTCATGTTATTGATGTGTACTTGACTAGTACTTGCAGTAGCACCTGGGTATTTGATACGGGATCGGTTGCTAATATATGTAACTCGATTCAGGGGCTACGGAACAAGCGACAACTAGCAAGGGATGAGGTCACAATGAGGGTCGGCAATGGATCAAGAGTTGATGTGATCGCCGTCGGAACGCTACCTCTCCATATGCCATCGGGATTAGTCATAAACCTAAATAATTGTTATTTGGTGCCTGCACTTAGCATGAACATTGTATCCGGATCGTGTTTGATGCAAAGTGGTTATTCGTTTAAATTTGAAAACAATGGTTGTTTGATTTATATGGATAATATCTTTTATGGTCATGCACCTGTGTTGAATGGTTTATTTCTGATGGATCTCGATAGTAATATTACGCACATTCATAATGTTAATGCTAAAAGGATTAAACTTGATGATGATATATCTACATATATGTGGCACTGCCGTCTAGGTCATATTGGTGTTAAACGCATGAAGAAACTCCATTCTGATGGACTTTTGGAATCACTTGATTTTGAATCATTTGATACATGTGAGCCATGCCTTATGGGCAAGATGACTAGAACGCCGTTTTCGTT
Source organism: Avena insularis (assembly GCA_023614405.1). Classification (NCBI taxonomy): domain Eukaryota; kingdom Viridiplantae; phylum Streptophyta; class Magnoliopsida; order Poales; family Poaceae; genus Avena; species Avena insularis. Next base: position 209,553,294 of record CM042694.1, read on the forward strand.
CAATGGAGCAGGCGTGATCTATTGAAAATCATACATACTGATGTGTGTGGACCAATGAGTGTGTCGGCGCGAGGTGGATATCGTTATTTTCTTACTTTCACGGATGATTTGAGTAGATACGGGTATATCTATTTGATGAAACACAAGTCTGAAACTTTTGAAAAGTTCAAGGAATTTCAGAATGAAGTGGAAAATCATCGTAATAGAAAGATCAAATTTCTACGGTCTGACCATGGAGGAGAGTATCTAAGTTACGAGTTTAGCACACACATGAAAGAGTGTGGAATAGTTTCACAACTCACGCCTGCCGGAACACCACAACGTAATGGTGTGTCGGAACGTCGTAATCGTACCTTATTGGATATGGTTCGATCTATGATGTCTCTGACTGACTTGCCACTATCATTTTGGGGTTATGCACTGGAAACAACTGCATTCACTTTAAATCGGGCACCATCTAAATCCGTTGAAACGACACCGTATGAATTATGGTTTGGAAATAAACCTAAGCTGTCATTTCTTAAAGTTTGGGGATGCGATGTTTATGTGAAGAAACTTCAACCGGATATACTCGAACCCAAAGCGGAAAAATGCGTCTTCATAGGATACCCTAAGGAAACAATTGGGTATACCTTCTATCACAGATCCGAGGGCAAGGTTTTTGTTGCCAAGAATGGATCCTTTCTTGAGAAGGAGTTTCTCGCGAAAGGTGTGAGTAGTCGGAAGGTAGAACTCGAAGAGGTTATTGAACCTTCTCTTCATGAAATAGCGAGTGGCGTAGCACCGGAAGTTGTTTCGGAGTTGACTTCACCTAATGAAGAGAGAGATAATGATATTGATCATGAAACTCCGAAAGAGGAAACTACCAAACCTCGCAGGTCAAGCAGGACACGTGCAACTCTTGAACTGTACGGCAATCCTATTGTGAATTTCATGGTTGATGAAATGGATGACCCTGCGACGTATGAAGAAGCGATGATGAGCCCGGATTCCAACAAATGGCTAGAAGCCATGAAATCCGAGATGGAATCCATGTACGAGAACCAAGTTTGGACCTTGGTGGACTTACCTCATGATCAAAAGGCCGTTGAGAATAAATGGATTTTCAAAAGAAAAACTGATGCTCATGGTAATGTGACCATCTATAAGGCTCGACTTGTCGCAAAGGGGTTTCGACAAATTCAAGGAGTTGACTACGATGAGACATTCTCTCTCGTAGCAATGCTTAAGTCAGTTAGGATTATGTTAGCAATTGCTGCATATTTCGATTATGAAATATGGCAGATGGATGTCAAAACTGCGTTCCTCAATGGTAATATTGAAGAAGAGTTGTATATGATACAACCTAAGGGTTTTGTCGATCCTAAGGATGCTAATAAGGTATGCAAACTTCAGCGATCCATCTATGGACCGAAGCAAGCATCCCGGAGTTGGAATCTCCGCTTTGATGAGGTGATCAAAGAGTTTGGATTTGTCCAAACTTATGGAGAGGCTTGTATTTACAATAAAGTGAGTGGGAGCAATGTGGCATTTCTGATATTATATGCGGATGACATATTATTGATTGGAAATGATATAGATCTTTTAAACAGTGTTAAAAGTTATCTAAACAGCAAATTTTCGATGAAAGACCTTGGTGAAGCGTCATATATATTAGGCATTAAAATCTATAGAGATAGATCAAGGTGCCTAATTGGGCTATCGTAGAATACATACCTTGATAAGATATTAAAGAAGTTTAATAGACGAAAGTAAGAAGGGGTTCTTACCTATGTTGCAAGGCAAGACATTGAGTAAGACTCAAAGTCCGGCTACGACGGAAGAAAGAGAGATGATGGATAAGATCCCCTATGCCTCGGCCATAGGCTCTATTATGTATGCCATGCTATGTACACAACCGGATGTGGCACATGCTATTAGTTTGACTAGTAGGTACCAATCTGATCCAGGTTCGGAACACTGGATAGTGGTAAAGGACATCCTCAAGTACTTGAGAAGAACTAGGGATATGTTTCTTATATACGGAGGTGAAGAAGAGCTAGTCGCTAAGTGTTATGTCGATGCTAGCTTTGACACCGATCCAGATGACTCTAAGTCTCAATCCGGATACGTATTTCTCTTGAACGGAGCAGCAGTTAGTTGGAGGAGTTCCAAACAACCTGTGGTGGCTGGATCAACGACGGAGGCGGAATATGTTGCTGCTTCAGAAGCGACGCAGGAAGTGGTTTGGATGAAAGAGTTCAGTACAGAACTAGGTGTGGTTCCTAGTGCATTGGACCCAATGGTGATCTATTGTGACAACAATGGAGCCATAGCCAACATAAAGGAACCGAGGTCTCACAAGAATTCCAAGCATATTAAGCGCCGGTTTCACTCCATCCACGAGCATGTCAAGGATGGAGATATAAAGATTTGTAAAGTACACACGGACCTAAATGTAGCAGATCCGTTGACTAAAGTTCTCCCTAGGGCAAAACATGATCAACACTAGAACTCCATGGGTGTTAGATTTATCACTATGTGAAATAGATTATTGTCTCTAGTGCAAGTGGGAGACTGGAGGAAATATGCCCTGAGAGGCAATAATAAAGTTGTTATTATGTATTCCTTATATATGGTAGATGTTTATTTTGCATGATAGAATTGTACTGATCGGAAACATCAATACATGTGTGTTTAATAAACAAAATGGGTTCCTAGTTATGCCTCTCTTATAGACTAGCTTGTTGATTAACAAGATGATCAAGGTTTCCTGATCATGGACATTGGATGTTGTTAATAACAAGGTCACACCATTGGTGGAATAATGTGATGAACATTCATCCGAAGTATAGCATTACGATCAAGTCATTATGTTTATATTGCTGTAACATCATACGAAGTAATCTTTATCCTTAGACCAATGGATCATGTTAATTGCTAACACCGGAAGAGTATCTTGATAACATCAAACGTCACACCGTAACAGGGTGACTATAAAGATGGGTTCAGTACTACGATGGTGTTATGTTGAGGCTCATGGATCAAGAGTGGAATTTGTCAATCCCGATGATGGATAGATATACTCTGGGCCCTCTCGGTGATATCACATTGAGATAGCTTGCAAGCAAGTGATGTGATCACTAGAATGTTATATCACGGAGAGAAAAGAGTGCATGTCGTGCGAGATCAAACTAGGTATGGAGATACCGATGATCGAATCTCGGACATGTAATATATCACGAGACAAAGGGATTTAGTTACAAGCATTAAAGGTTCTCACGATCACAGAAGTCATCGTTGAATGTGTAGGAGTCAGTATGGATCTCCAAGTCCCGCTGCTAATTATTAATCGGAGAAGGGTCTCGATCATGTCTGCATTATTCGCGAACCGTAGGGTGACACACTTAAGAGTTACCGGACACCATTTTGGAGCACATATGTTTCATACGAAAGAATTGCAAAGCGCAGGAATTGTTTCAATAGAAACCGAAAATTGTTTTGGGTGAAATTGCAGAAAGTGGTTCTGCATGTGATATTGAAATATTGCAAGGGGCTATATGTGAATGTTTGTTAATTAAAGTAATTAACAAAATTCTGAATAAATTTAATAAAAGAGTTTTATTAAATGATAGAGCATTAAACTTGGAGAATTTTAATGCATTTAAAGTGGAGACTTTAAAAGGGAATGTGAAGAGGCATTTTAATGTGGAGGGGTTACCACCACATGAATGGGGGAGGTGAGGGGTCACCCCCATGCATGACCATGGAGGAGGGCACCCTCCTCCTATAAAAGGCCACCCATTCCTCCTTCATCCTCACAGCTCCTTGTGAAGGATCTCTCTCTCCCTCTAGAATTATTCTCCCATGGTCTCGGATTAGCGAGATACATGTTCCAGTGGCATTTAAATGCGGAAGGAGTTCTTGCTTCCTGGATTGCTGGAGCGAGGTGGAGGTTGTGCGGTGGCTTGAGCGTGTGTGCGAGTACGGATGCGCTGCTGAGTTGCGGCGCTCGGACTTCCTCACGATCTTGAGATCGGCAAGTGTACGACTACATCAACCACGAGTTCCTACTCGTTAACAAAACTCGTTGTTTTCGAAGGTAAGTTCTCCTTGGATGTATGTCCACCCGTTTCTTTGTACCTAGTAGATAGATCTTGGCGTGTAGTTCACACCGTAGGAATTTTTTTGTTTTCTATGCTGCGAACCCAACAAGTCGGTGAAATGTTGGCCGTCCACATTATTTTATCATAAGGACAGACCGGCTCCCGGCAAAGCTACGGATTTGCCGGCTTTCACCGACGGCGCCGCCATGCCCCAAGAGTCCTGGGACGCGGATGCTCCAGATCTCACGGATGATCTACTTCTTGCAAAGAGGCAGATCGAATACCTGATGAAGCACAAGGATCTGAAAGGATCCGACTTAGTGCACTGCTGGCTGGCGCGCCGGATCCAGCCTCTCCAACACCACGGTGATTGGCTCATGCACTCCATTACCAAGAGCAGGTCGAACTCTCTCCATATCTGCCCCATGCCATACCCGAAAAAGGAATATCAATCCCAAATCAAATGGCTGATCAAGGAGCGGGTCGAGAGGAAAATTCCGGACTTGTCCTTGGACATGCACACAGCTGACGATCCTATGACACCAGTAAGTTTTCCAGTAGTAACTCGAACTATGTGTCCATCTTATACATTGTTTTGCAATACTGAGATTCCATTTTCCTTTTCAGCTTGCTGACCTCCCCGAGTCGGAGCTTGATCCTATCGAGGGATATCCTCCTGAGTTATCTCAGGATGACAGAGAGTTGGTTCCACTACCGGATGCAATTACTCAAAAGCGTAAGGCTCCGACAATGTCTATCGGCACAAAGGAAGTGCCCATTGTGAAGAGGTAACTTTCGTCACAAGGTCTTTGTATTTTATTTCTTATTCTTTCTGAAGTGTAACGATTTTTGTTCTATTACCTCTTCAGAGCTAGATAGCTCACCAAGGGCAAGGGGAAGGGAGGCTCGTCAAAGCCCCTGCACCAGTCAAAGCTGAATTTGACTTCTCCTGCCGCAGTGCCTCCGACTCCTGCCCCACAGCCTTCCGCAACACCGGAGATTACTCCATCTCTGCCTGTTGTGGAAGATCCGGCTCAACTAGCAGAGCCAGCAATCCTCGGATCACAAACTGACGTCACCATGGGTGACTCAAGTTTTGATAAGGGTGAACCCTCTTTGGGTAATGATCCCTCGGTAGAGGTCTTCGCTGAAAACCTACTCAACAATCCGGGTCTTGCCAAGCTTGGCATTACTCGAAAGTCTATGGAGGAGATCCAACGGCTATCCTAGCAATGCTTGGAAAGCCAGAACATTACTGCCGAAGAGGAGGCACAAGAAGCGGAGGACGTCAAGTACTCCGAAATCCTTGAGAAGATCCATCTTTGCAACGAGGGGCTGAGAACCGGTGTGCTTCCGCCACCACCAGTAATCCCGCTGACCCTCGCCGAGAGGGTTAGCACCGAGGTGTCTATGAGCTTAAGCAAGCTCACCCATGAACATCATGTAAGTCGAATTCCAACTCACCTTTTTTACTTTATTTCATATCATATCCTCTAGCCCCCAAGCATGAAGTTGGATAGACAATCGGGATTTATGCTTCCCTAGGATGCCAAAGAATGAACTAGTGTAGCCCCCAAGGCCCGTGCTGATATTAGTAAAAATATTAGCCCGAGGCTTTAGTAGACTTCTGACTCTGGGTATTCTGACTTACAGAAAGTTAATTCGTATAACTAGGAATTGTTGAAGAATATCTGCAACAAGCGGAGAGAGATCAGAGCTCTCCGGCTTGAAAATGCTCAATTGAAAGTGTCAAGGGATGAGGCTGAAGGTAAACATTCCAATCCTCAAACCTTGCCCCTTATTTCATAGTCGAATATTTTATTCAACTGTTGTTCTTTCGCCTACAACACTGGTAAAGCAATCATATGCTATGATTGAAGAAGCCGAAAACCTGAAGACCTTGGCGGTGGAGAACACCGACTTACGTCGGGAGCTGGAGAAGCTGAAGGTGGATCATGAACGGAGCATTGCTCAAGTTCTTGAATCCTCTTCCATGGCCACCGAAGAACGTGATCGAAGGATCACGGCCCAGGATCAAAGGATCTCGGGTATCAACGATGCTTTGTTCAGAGAGAAGGACATTACCGAGGCACTCCAGGCTGAACTCCAGAGCCTACGAGAAGAAAAGACCAAAGTTGACGATGTCATATTTGGTATGTTTCCCCCTTTCTGAATTTTCTGCCTTTTCCGACTCTAGGAGTTCGGATATATTTGTTAACCTTTTGCATTACATGCGCAGGTCCTCTGAACTTACTGGATTCTTCCTCCACCGAGTCTCGCACTAGCCGGCTTTCACAAGTCGGTGATTTGCTTCATGACTTCCGCCAATCCTTGGAGGATATTGGCGAGGCTCTCAAGGTTCCGGACATGCATATAATGTCTGGCTTTGAAGTGCGATACAAGGCCAAGGAGATGCCCCAGCTCATCCAGGACTGGAATATGTCCTATGCGCTAACCGAACACAGAACGCTCTCACCATGGTCATGAGCCACCATGAAAACATGGAGATCTGGAAAGTGACCAGAGGGTATTCAACTGTGGATGAAGACGGCCAGGAGCAAGATATCATGGCTATCATGGACTCCTGTGCCAGATATGGATGTCACGTAGCTGATCTGACCATCTACGACACTCCTTTCTTCACTCGCGTAGAGACGCCGCCTCCACCCGCCGAAGAAACTGGTGAAGTTTCTGATGATGAGCAAACCATATCAGATTTGAACGTCTTGGAAATATATCGGGGCGAGGGTGATGTCTCCAGTGAGCCGGCTGCTCCTTCCTCTTCCTCTGCATCATAGAGCATCAGAAAACTTTGTGTTATTCTGAAAACAATTGGGTTGTAAATAAGTAGTATAATACTTTTGCTAGTACTAAGATTTGTTATTTCTATTTAGCACTTTTGGTTTTAATTTTATGTGCCTAGAATGTTTACATAAGCACTTATGTTTTTTGTATGTATTTATTGTTTATCTGGCTTTCCGCCTCATCCCTTTCGTGAGCCAGCCAACTTTCAGCACGGAAACTTTGCCGAGCAACAGAGCTCAATTGCTAAACCACTTTAAACCCAGAAACAAAGCCGGCTTCCAGTACCAACAATTCACTACTCGAAAAATGCCTGCATGTAACAATCATATAAATAACCAAAGTACAAAATAGAAAATTTAAATTTATACCCGAAGGTAGCATTTTTATAATCGAAAATCTAAACCAGAACAAACATGAGCATAAAGTACTTTCAAGTATTCTGGGATTTTCGACTGTGACATGATCATTCAGAAATAAGATGGTAATATAAAACTTCTCAGAAAAAATGAGGCAACCAATACTTTATTTCTCATTGAACATGTACACATATATGATTACAAAGAAAGATAAACTAAGAATAAAAGGGACGTAGCTGAGCAATATTCCATGGTCTGTCTAATTCTACCGAGTTTGTGCTGCCGCTAGCTCTCTTTCTTTTCTTAGTAGAAGGTCTTTCTTTGACTGGCCGCATACCAGTTAGATAGTAAGAACCATTGTGTAATACTCGGCTAACTAAAAAGGGCCCTTCCCATACTGGGGAAAGTTTGTGCTTTCTTTTCTGCACAAGCCGAAGAACCAAATCGCCCTTATTGAAAGACCGGTTTCTGACTCTCTAACTATGATACTTGCGTAACTTTTGCTGATAGGCTGTTGATCTCATTTCAGAAACGATGCGGACTTCTTCGATTAAAGCGAGATCATTTTGTCGAGAAATTTCGGCATCCACTTCAATATACGCAGCAACTCGAGGAGAAGTATGAATCAAATCACTCGGAAGAACTGCTTCTGCACCATAGACCAAGAAGAAAGGTGCATATCTAGTTGACCTGTTCAGAGTTGTTTGTAAACTCCATATCACAGAAGGTAATTCCTCTGCCCAAGCCTCCGCAGCATGTCGTAGTGGTGCTTCGAGTCTTGGTTTTAGGCCTTGTAGGATTAAACCATTTGCTCTTTCGACTTGTCTATTAGCTTGAGGATGTGTGACTGACGCAATGTCAAGCCGAATATTGTATTTGTTGCAGAATTCGGCAAGCTCTCCCATAGAGAAGTTACTCCCGTTGTCCGTGATAATGCTGTTCGGATAACCGTATCGGATTATGACATCCTCGACAAATCTTCTGGCTGTTGCTCCATCACAACTGGTGACGGGTTTAGCCTCAATCCACTTTGTGAATTTATCCACCATCACTAAGAGATGAGTAAATCCACTTGGAGCCCGTTTAAACGGTCCTACCATGTCAAGCCCCTAGACCACGAAAGGCCATGTTATAGGTATTGTTCGCAGCTGATCAGCCGGAACATGAGCTTGTTTGGCGTACTTTTGGCAGCCTTTGCATGCCTTGACAAGCCTTTCGGCATCTGCCTTGGCTGTAAGCCAGAAAAAACCGTGTCGGAAAGCTTTTGCCACTAAAGATTTGGCCATAGCATGGTGACCACACTCGCCTTCGTGGATTTCTCGTAAGATTTCCACTCCTTCTTCCGGAGATACACATCACTAAAAGACCCCAGACACGCTCCGCTTATAGAGCTCACCACTAATTATAGGCTTTTGCTCGTCGGACAATCTGCCGGCTCAGAACTTCGTCTTCGGGTAATTTGCCATCTACCAAATAATCAAGGTAGGGTTGAGTCCAACTAGGAATTACAGCCAGAACTACTACTAAAGGTGAGTCGGATTTGGTCGGATATTCCTCGTCTACTCCTTTTATAGAGGGAGCTTTGAGGTGCTCCAAAAAAGTGCCATCCGGGACCTTTTTCCGTGTAGAGCCTATACGAGATAGTGCATCTGCTTCCTCATTTTCTGTTCAAGGGATGTGTTGAACCTCAAACCCTTCGAATGATTTAGATAGTTCATCCACGATAGTGCATATGCTGCCATGTGCTTATTCGCATTACAGATATCTGACACTTGTTGGGCAACAAGATCCGAATCTTCGTAACACATCAAACGTCGGATGCCGATATCCTTAGCAATCCGGATTCCATGCAGCAGTGCTTCATACTCAGCAATGTTATTTGTCGCCATGAAGTGGATCTGCAACACATAGAAAAGTTTATCTCCTTGGGGTGATTTGAGCACCACGCCAGCCCCCAATCCCCCGAGCGCCTTAGACCCGTTTAAATTAAGGTCTAGTATTCCTACTCTGGGAGGGTCATATTTTTCGCTGTCTCTGTCCAATTAGCGACAAAGTTAGCGAGGATTTGAGATTTGATTATTGTACGAGTTTTATACTCAATGTTAGAAGCTGAAAGCTCTATGCCCCATTTTGTGACGCGTCCTGTAGCATCATTGTTGTTGATAATATCTCTCATAGGAGCTGTGCTCACCACGGTAATTTGATGTTCCTAAAAATAATGCCGTAACTTCTGGGATGCGAAGAACACACCGTAAGCCAGCTTTTGATAGTATGGATACCGCTGCTTAGATTCAGTTAGGACTTCACTGAGGTAATAAGTCGGACGCTGCATCGGGTGTTCCTGATTTTCCTCTGGTCTCTCCACCACCATGACTACACTGACGACCCTGTTTGTCACAGCGAGATAGAGCAACATTGGTTCTCGTGGTTCTGGTGCTGCAAGGATAGGAACATATGAGAGTACTGCTTTCAGGTCTTGTAGTGCAGCTTCAGCTTTGTCAGTCCAAACGAACTTTTTGGTCTTTTTCAGGAGCATGTAGAGTGGTGCGGCTCTTTCACTGAGCCGGCTTACAAACCGACTGACTGCAGCAATGCAACCAGTTAGTCCCTGAACGTCCTTCAGGCGAGTTGGCCTGGAAATATTGAGTATAGCCTTAATCTTGTCTCGGTTCACCTCTATGCCTCTTTGAGACACCATAAAACCTAACAATTTTCCGGCTGGTATTCCAAAGAAGCACTTCTTCTGGTTAAGCATTATGTTGTATTTTCGTAGATTGGAAAACGTTTCCTCCAAGTCGGAAATTAAAGTTTCCTTCTTTTTGGACATCACCGCAATGTCATCCACATATGCATGTACATTGCGTCTGATTTGGTCGTGGAGGCAACGCTGCATAGTGCGCTGGTACGTAGCTCTTGCGTTCTTGAGCCTAAAGGGCATCGTAACAAAACAGAAGGTTCCGAAGGAGGTTATGAATGAAGTTTTGACTTTGTCTGATTCCTTCATCGGTTGGTGATAACGGAATATCGTCGAGAAAACATAGGAGTTCGAACTGCCGTAGAATCGATAACTTGATCAATTCTAGGCAGCGAAACGGATCTTTGGGACAAGCCTTGTTCAAGGCAGTATAATCAACACACATCCTTAAATCAGTGGTGTCCTTTTTAGGGACCATTACAGGATTGGCCGACCACTCAGTGTGGATGACCTCTTCTATGAATCCGGTTAACTCGAGCCGAGCTAGTTCCTTAGCTATTGCCTTACTCTTTTCATCACCGAAATGTCGTAGGGACTGTTTGACGGTTTTAGCGTTCAAGTGTACATTTATAGAGTGCTCGGCAAGTTCCCTAGGTACTCTGGTCATGTCAGATGGTTGCCATGCGAAGATATCTTTATTTGCTTGGAGGAACTTGATGAGCGCGCTTTCCTATGCGCTATCTAGGCCTACACCTATCTGGGTCACCTTGGAGGGGTCATCATCCTTCAACGACGTCTTCTTCGTCTCTTCCGATGCCTTCAACTCTGGATTCGGCTTTGTTACCTCCTTCTTCGTCGCGGGCATCTCGGACGGGTCAATGGTCTTCTTGATCTCCTGGTACTCCTGGGCGTGCAGCATGGCTTTAGCAAAGGCAGCATTTCCGTCCTTGCACTCTCACGCCTTCTTCGGGTCTCCCCTGATGGTGATCACACCTTTGGGACCTGGAATTTTCATCATATTGTAAATGTAACACGGACGAGCCATACAAGCTTAGTAAGCCGGACGTCCGAATATAGCGTGATACGCGCTCTTGAACGGGACCACTTCAAAGGAAAGTGCCTCCGTCCGATAGTTCTTTGGAGTTCCAAAGGTAACATCCAAAGTGATCTCTCCCAGGGAATTTGCTTGTCTTCCCGGGACAACTCTGTGGAAGATCACAGAGCTGTGATTCAGCCGTGTCTCCGAGATCCGCATCTGGCGTAGCGTTTCAACATATAGAATATTGATGTTGCTGCCGCCGTCCATGAGAGTCTTGGAGAAACCATAGCCATCAATAAGTGGGTTGACGACTAAGGCGTATTTTCCTTGCATGTGCAACTTAGGCGGATGATCAACCCGGTTAAAGGTGATTGCCACTTCCGACCAGTCCAGGAATTGTGGGACAGCCGGAATGGTTGCGTTGAGCTCATGCATAACTGCTTTCTTGACCTTAGATGGTTGAGATCTAAGGAAGGTGACGTAAGTGTCTTTTTTGTTTGGGAAGTTCTTCTTTCCATCCAACTTGGGATTTGAAGGGTCAGCTTCCTCCATGTCGGAATCTTCCTTGGGTTCCTTCTCTTTTTCGGGATTCTTCTTTCCCTTCTTCCGCTTAGCCCTATAGCCAGCGGTATCGTCTTTCTTGATGTCATCATTAAAACGACACTCGGCATTTGTGTGAGACGAGCCCCCACTGGCATCTAAGTGATGCACACATGGGTTGTTGGCAATGTCGGCCCAGGAATAGGTTTTGCAGGTTGCTGGTCTCCTCTAACCTGGAATCTTGATGTCCCATGACCGCGATCGTGGCCACCGTCGCGCCCTCCTCGTCCTCTAGACCCGAAAGTAGCAGTGACTACTGCTGTCTCCGCATTGGGTTTTTCTTCTGAGGTGTTCTTGTGCTTCTGAGCTTGCTGCTTTGGTTGTTTTGCCAACTGTGGCACATCCAGGGCATTCAGTAATCCCTCTGCATCGTCGTCAGCATCTACATACTTGCTCGCTATTTCAATCATCTCTCCCAGATCAGTGACCTTGTCACACTTCAAGCGATGACGTAGTAAACCAATTGGGAGTCCTGCAATGAAATCTTCAATCGCAGTTTGGTCATTTACTCCTTCACAGGAGTTCTTAGTATTGATTCATCATCCGAGGTAATCTCGGCAAGTTTCTCCGGCTTTCTGGGTGCAACGCTGTAGGTCTCCTACCATATAGGGCCTCTGGTATGTGCCTTCGAAATTCCGAAAGAACGCGCTTTGCATGTCATACTAGTTGTGGATGGTGTTCTCTGGAAGTTCATTGAGCCATGATCATGCCGTCTTCCACAACATAAGTGGGAGATATCGGGTTGTGACCAAGCTGTTTCCGCCTTTGGCAATGCAGCAAGCTTGGAAAAAATCCTGGAGCCAAGTATCTGGCCGAGCCACACCATCGTAGGCTTGGATGTGTCTTGAGATAGCAAATCCTTCCGGGAAGTGAGTTTGTCGAATTCATGGTCCGAAGCATTTTCGGCCCACGTATATATCATCGTTTTCATAGCGCCGCGCCTCTATGTTGGAGTTAATCCAGTGTCTTATGTCACTTGGTGACAAGGAACGCCGTCTCAGTTGTTTGCTATAGCTGTGGTGCCTTGGAGCCGGACATCGGCTTCTGCCGCCACTTTCTCCGCCATGACGCCCTCCTTGGCCTCCTTGAGAGCCATTGTGATGGCTACTTGGTGGAGAGGGTGGAGCAGGTGGATTGTTTCCGGCTGATCGCCGGCCTCCGTCCGGAGCATCATTATTCTGGTTCTAGGGAGGGTCTTCATTGCGACGAGCCCCCTGCCGGCTTGACTCGGCATGGTGTCCGTTGTTCCTTCGTCCGTCACTCCCACCGTGATGGGGTTCAGGCGGACGGCTTGTATGTCTAGAAGGTGGCATTCTTTGACGGTCCTCCTCCCGACGTTTCTCCTTGTCTTCTTCCCTGTGATCGTTCGACTCTCGTCGGGGAGGATTTCTCGGATACAGTGCAACAATTGCCTCTTGCTCCGCGGCTGGGGAAACGTTGCGCCAGTCACGTGAAGTTCTGTGGCGCTGCCCTGAAGATCCGGTTCTTGAGTAGTTGTCTTCCTGATGATCGGAACGATGATTCTGCTCGGGAACCCGTTGCGGCCTTACGTCATTCCAGGCCAGATCCGTGCGGCATTGGTCAGATTAAGAGACCAGTTTTCCGCTTCCGGACTTCGTGACCTTCTGCTGCTCCAGACCCTTGGTGAGTAGCTTAATGCCCAATCGGACTTATTCTGGGCCTGGATTATTTGCCAGGATATCTTGAGCTGCGGCAGTGTTTTGTACTAGTGTTGATACACCAGATCTCCCTTACTATCAAGTCGAGGCATCCCTGGATCTCCCTCAAAGAGAACCTTGTGGATTTCCGGAAATTGATTGTCACGTGTGTGTCGTTTCTGTGTCTTCTGCTGCTGCAGAGAGGTATACTTCTCCGCAGTAGCTATGCACTTCTTCTCTTCCTTGATGTTGTTGGCTTCATCGAGGAGTACTTGGCAACGCGCTTCTAGGGCATGAGCCCTTTCCTCCAGCTCTTCAGAAGTAAGTGCTGCAGCTGTAGGGATGGGTGTAGTTAGAGCAGCATCGACGAGTCTACGGGCACCTTCAGTGACCACGTGTCCATCCACTGAAGCTTCCTTGGACTCTTCTGGGATAAGTGCTCCATCCGAGTCTTCCTCATATTCCTCGGCGATCACTTCCTCTGTTGGAAGTTCCTTTGTCGGGGTCTTGTTCTTCTTTTTCTTCTTCTTTGCCTTCTTGGCAGCGCCGGTAGCAAAGAAGGCTTTGGGTCCGTTTCCCAGAGTCAAGCTCCGCGCGGTACTTTCGGACATCTGGATGTCAGGGTTATCTCCAAGATCCATGTCATCCTACACTTTGGGAGAGTATTCTCCGGATCCTTCATCCATGGCTTCTCCTTCTTCTGCAGCTTTGGAGTTAAACTCCTCTTCATATTCCGTGGAGAACTTTCGGAAATCCGCCGACGTCATCAAGTCATCCAAAGATGCGGGTAAGTCGGTGTTTTTTCGATCGCCTCCAACACCGAGTCTTTGTTGTCTCCAGCATCGGCAGAGCCGGATCCGGATCCAACATATCCGACAAAGTGCGACGTGTGGGTCCTGAGGTAATTGCAGCTTTCCTCGTGGGCTTCCTCGAAAATCCTGATGGTCTCGAGAACCTCATCCACGTTTGCGCCTTGCAGCATCATGCGCCTCAACGTATGCCTCAGGAAAGGTTGGTCTGTTCTGGCGTTAGCAAAGCCGAAACCAAGGTTGTTGTCCTTCTCCTCCTGGATTTTGACCTCGGCGGGTAGATCGATCTGGGATTCAGCCTTGCTAGGGAGATCCACTCCAGGTTCGACTTGAACCGTGAGATATGCTTGTAGAAAGTAGACAGTAAACAGTAAATAGATGGTAGATTGATGGTAAAAGAATGGACCGGGGTCCATAGTTCACTAGAGGTGATTCTCCTTAAGATAGATGACATGTTGGATGAACAAATTACAGCGGGGCAATTGACAGACACCGAGAAAGCATACATGCATATACTAATCATCTTGACTCCTATGAGATTTGATTGGGCATTACAACATTATACATAGACCGTAATCCAACTGCATCTATGACTAATAATCCACCTTCAGGTTATCATCTAAACCCCCTCCAGTATTAAGTTGCAAGCAATAGATAATTGCATTAAGCAAAGTGTGTAAAGTAAACAATACGATTGTCCCATGGACAAAGGATTGCTGTTTTCTCCCTAGTATCAACAACACATCTAGTACCTTAGATATTCCTGTCACTTCCCCAGATTACTAGAGTCATGAACCCACTATCGAGCATAAATACTCCCTCTTGGAGTTGCTAGCATCTACTTGGACAAGATAGCTACTAACAACGGAAAGCATGCAAGATCACAAATAACATAGACATGATAAAATCAATAATCAATCTTAAATAGCATCTCAATATCCATCGGATCCCCGCAAACACAACATGTAAGATTACAAATAGATGATCTTGATCATGAACGGAGCTCACAAGATCTAAACATGGTAGCACAAAGGAGGAGAACCAACCATCTAGCTACTACATGGACCCGTAATCCAGGGATGAACTACTCACGCATCACACCGGAGGCAGTCATGGTGATGAAGAAGGCCTATAGGGTGATCACTCCCCTCTGGCAGGGTGCCGGGAAGAGCTTCAGATCCCTCTGGATCTAGGGATGGAGATGGCGGCGGCTACAGACTCTTTCGTAGAATTTTGATCGGGTCCGTAGGGTTTTCGTCCCGGGAGGCTTTTATAGGCGAAGCGGCAAGGTCAGTGGAGCACCAAGGGGCCCACACCCCCTGGTGGCTTGCCTCCCAGGCTGCATCGCCACCAGGTGTGGCCACCCTGGTGCGCCACTTCGTCTCCCCTCCGGACTCCGTGTTGCTTCGGGTAAAATACTGACTTTGTCTTTTGTCTAGTCCAATTCCGAGAATATTTCCTTACTAGTTTTTCTGAAACCAAAAACAGCAGAAAACAGGCAACTGGCACTGTGGCATCTTGTTAATAGGTTAGTTCTAGAAAATTAAAAATACTCTAAAGTGTGGACAAAACATAAGAAAGTAGATATAAAACAAGCATGGAACATCAAAAATTATAGATATGTTTACAACGTATCAACAGCCCCAAGCTTAACTCCTGCTCGTCTTCGAGTAGGTAAGTGATAAAAAAGAATAATTTTTATGGTGACATGCACCATCATAATCTGGATCAAGGTATTTGTAAAACATTGATAGCTGGGTGATGCGCTCGACTTTCGACGTAGAGCTCGTTGGGAACCCCAAGAGGAAGGTACGATGAATATAGTAGCAAGTTTTCCCTCAGTTATGAAACCAAGGTTTAATCGAACCAGTAGGAGAAAGGAAACACCCCAAAGGTGTTACTAGCTGAGCTTTCGCAGGGCGCACTACCGGTGCTAGTAGCAACGTGGAGACCTGCACAACACAACCACATAACTTTGTCCCCAACTTGCGATGAGGTTGTCAATCTCACCGCGTTTTGCGGAAAACAAAGGATTAAACGTAAAGAATGGAAAGAAGTAAAAGTTTGCAGAAAGTAAACACAAAGTAGTAAAAGATTGTAGATTGTATGTAAAGTAAAAGGACCAGGATCCATAGTTCACTAGAGGTGGCTCTCCTTAGATAGATAACATGCTATGTGAACAAATTACAGCGGGGCAATTGACAAACACCGAGAAAGCAATACATGCATATACTAATCATCTTGACTCCTCTGAGACTTGATTGGGCATTACAACATAATACATAGTCCGCCATCTAACTGCATCTATGACTAATAATCCACCTTCAGGTTATCATCCGAACCCCCTCCAGTATTAAGTTGCAAGCAACATATTATTGCTTTACGAACTGCGTGTAAGGTAAACAATACGATTGTTCTATGAACAAAGGATTGTTGTTTTCTCCCTAGTAGCAACAGCACATCTAGTACCTTAGAGATTTCTGTCACTTCCCAGTTACGAGGCATGAACCCACTATCGAGCATAAATACTAACTCTTGGAGTTGCTAGTATCTACTTGGCCAAGATAGCTACTAACAACGGAAAGCATGCAAGATCACAAATAACAAAGACATGATAGAATCAATAATCAATCTGAAATAGCATCTCAATATCCATCGGATCCCCGCAAACACAACATGTATGAATTACAAATAGATGATCTTGATCATGAACGGAGCTGACAAGATCTAAACATGAAAGCACAATGGAGGAGAAACCAGCCATCTAGCTACTACATGGATCCGTAGTCCACGGATGAACTACCCACGCATCACACTGGAGGCTTGCATGGTGATGAAGAAGGCCTCCAGGGTGAATTCCCCTCTCCGGAAGGGTGCCAGGAAGAGCTTCAGATCCCTCCCGATCTAGGGATGGAGATGATGGCAGCTATAGACTCTTTCGTGGATTTTTGATCGGGTACTTAGGGTTTTCGTCCCGAGGGCAACTTATAGGCAGAAAGAGAGGCCGAGGGGGTGCCGGGAGCCACCACACCACGCCTTGGCGCGGGCCAGGCCTGGCCGTGCGGCCAGGTGGTGTGGCCGGCCCTTGGACCCTCTCCATCTCGTATTCTGGCACTTGATCCCTTCCGGAAAAATAGGCACTTTGGCTTTTGTCCCGTACAATTCCGAGAATATTCATTTTCTGACTTTCCTGGAACCAAAAACAACAGAAAACAGGCAGCTAGCACTGTGGCTCTTGTTAATAGGTTAGTCCAAGAAATCATATGAAAAGTACTCCAAAGTTGGAACAAAACACAAGAAAGTGGATAAAACCAAGCATGGAACATCAAAAATTATAGATACATTTGCAATGTATCAACATCCCCAAGCTTAACTCCTGCTCGTCCTCGAGTAGGTAAGTGATTAAAAGAAATAATTTTTGAGGTGACATGCACCATCAAAGACTTGATCAAAGTATTTGCAAAACATTCAAAGCTGGGATCATAGTACTTCAATCATAACATGAAAGACAAAGTTCTAGCAATAAGCAAAGAAACTATGACGCAACATGAAAAGGCACAAACAAAAGATTCATGAATAACAATAATTTGCAAGACATTTGTTTGTTTCACATAAAGAAAACATAGCATAATAGTATTCAGCTTGTCCCTTAATAGAGTAGCAAATATAAATGCATAGGACACCTTCAAAGTTCATAAGAGTGACTAGATACAATAGTTTAAAACAAGCAATAACAAGTTATGCATCAATCAACTAGTCTTGGGACAATGCACATAGAACTAAGAATGGCCAGTATGCTCTCAAAGTAGTGCATAAAGATAGAAGATGGAGACTCAATATAATGGTGGAAGAAAGGCCTTTTTTAAAAGGAAGTAGGGATTCAAGTCTCATAAAGAGCTTCCAAAAATTATGGTACTTAATAGCTTTCAGCTCTCATTGCCCCTATCATAAGCATCTTGAAGTGATTAAGGTTAAAGTGAACAAACTATGGTGTACATGCTTGACGAAGTATAAGTCAGAAATCTCATGTCCCTTGTATACGATTGCCGCTCCTCATGCTACTCAAGTTTAGTCACTGGTAAGTTCTTGTCATTGTAAGTACATGTGTATCATTGAGAACCGCCAACGGGGTACCCCTTGCCCGATGATACAGAAGAATCCCCATATCAAAATGACAAGGCAAGCAGACAACGAGCATCTCAGCATTCTTCTTATTTACCATGGGAATATGGTGCTTTTTCTCTCTTTCCTCTTTTCATAGTATATTTTTTTTCTCAATATAGGACTCTTTTTTTGTAAGAAGAATGCTTCATAGACAACTCATTATGGTTACGCTACAGGTTTCCACCATGTCAGCATGGATTAGACCAGCGGCCCAGGCGTTTCTCTAACACATATACATAACTCCATGGACTTACAAGGTCCCCTTTCATTTCACACCGACGACATCCATATACAGAAGATCATGATATCAACTAGGTACAAGTACCAAGTGCAATGTTGAAAGCGTTCCCCATGAAAGCATGGTTATACTAACCCCCAACAAATAAGTGCAAGCATATACAACATAGAAGACACAATGGTTCAAGTTTATTAAAGGCAAGTAAAGTAAGGTGTGCCATCAAGTTCGTGAGAGCTTTAATCACTAGTTTTCTCATAACAAAAGGAAGGTAAACAAAAGCATGAATATACTTGGAATAGCATAAGCTAGTAGGTAGGTATGGTGGACTCTTTGGAATAACTTGGTTTAGGGAGTTGGATGCATGAGTGGAACTCATACATGGTTGTGGAGGCTAGCAAAAGACTGGGAGCGACAAACTATGAGAGCAATAATGGCCATAATCATGCAGAGCGACAAAACATCATTGATCAAAGCATAAAGTGATACTACAAGTTGAAAACTAAAGGATCATAAAGGCTATGGTGACTTGAGATAGTCATAACATGGTGTGAGCATGTGCCAAGTCAACCCAAATAAAGCATCAAAGGAGAATACCACTATACTATGCTTTAATATGCTAAAACAACGCATGATTCATCCAAGGAACATTAAGCAATCTCAATTGTTTATAACAAGTCATGCTACAGCAAAGAATA
The DNA here is from genome assembly GCA_023614405.1 of Avena insularis. NCBI lineage: Eukaryota > Viridiplantae > Streptophyta > Magnoliopsida > Poales > Poaceae > Avena > Avena insularis. Next base: position 209,572,438 of record CM042694.1, read on the forward strand.
CTAAGCATAAAGCCAAAACAATATCAAGCATGGCATGACAAAGCATAGGTCACAGTCAAAAACGAGCTCTTTTTACCACATAAGTATGAACTTTCCTACTCTTTTCCAAACCAAACCAAACTATTCGCAAACCAAAGTGTGAAAGAGGGGGTCCAACCAACTTATTCAGAAAACTAAGCAAACCAAGCAAACTAAAAACCAAAACAAAAACGAAAAATAAGACACTCCAAGAAAAACACAACTGTGCATGAAACAATAAAAATGAAGCGTTTGGAAGAAACCTGGAATTTTTATTGATGAAGAAGGGGGATGCCTTGGGCATCCCCAAGCTTTGACGCTTGTACTTCTTGGATATTTCTTGGGGTGACATGCGTGGCATCCCCAAGCTGGAGATTTAGTCCATCCTTTATCTCATTACTCGTTCCTTCCATACACCTGAAATTTTTCCTTCATACAAAACTTCACACAATCTCATTAGCAACATTAGTGCACTTAAGATAAATAAGTCTCAAGGTTTAGTTCTAACACCAAATAAACTTCCATTAGAACACTAGGTACTGTAGCACTTCCCTCAAAAAGCTCAATTCCACAAAGGAACTCAAGAAGGAACTAACAAGAAGCAAATGCAGAAAATGGCAGAAATCTGTCAAAACAGACCAGCAGGTAAAGACGAATTTTTTTGAAGAACTTATGTTGCTCAAATCAAAAAGTGTTGAATTAACGAAAGTTAGATAACAATCTGGGGCAGAAGAACAAACAATTACAGCTCAATACGACATACATAGCTCTCTCAGGAATTTTTACGGTGAAGCACAAAAATCTGTTTCGGGACAGCAACTTTCCCAATCATTACTTCGCTCTCATTAGAGGTTACTCTTGGCACAAAAAGCAAATAAAAAGGATAAGGAGAGGTTATTACAGAGGTAATAACTTCCAATACTCATCTAAAACTCTTGGGTTATCTCCCAACAAGTAATTTTCTTTAACGCCTTTAAGTTAGGCATAAGAAGCAAAGAAAGAATCAAGTGTTCTCAAATGAAGAAGCATTAAGACCAAATTTTGTTTTCATAGGAGAAGCAAAAGAAATATTTTCTCTATTTTTAGGGAAGTGTTCTATACCTTTCTTGAGTGGAAGTTGATATTTAATTGTGCCTTCTTTCATATCAATGATGGCACCAACAGTTATAAGAAAAGGTCTTCCCAAAGTAATAGGACAAGAAGCATTGTATTCAACATCCAAAACATAGAAATCAACGGGGACTTAGGAATCGTTAACCATAATAAGAACATCATTAAGACTCCCCATGAGTTTCTTTTTAGCATTAGCATCAAGTGGTACATTCAAATAACAATCTTCAAGAGGAGGCAAATCAAGCATATCATAAATCCTTCTAGGCATAATAGAAACACTACTATCAAGATCACACAAAGCTTTGAAATCAAAGTCATTCACTTTCATATTAATGATGGGTTGCCAACCATCTTCTTGTTTTATAGGAATAGAAGCTTTATGTTTCATCTTTTCTTCCTTAATCTTTATGAGAGCATCGGTAATGTGTTTTGTAAAGGCCATATTCATAGCACTAGCATTAGGACTTTTAGCAAGCTTTTGTAGGAACTTAATAACTTCAGAGATGTTGCAACCATCAAGATCAAAATCAACTTTATCATCTAAAGTAGTAGAACTATTGCTAGCCTCAACACTAGTGGTGGTAATAGTAGAAACACTAATGTTTCTAGCAATTTCATCTTCTCTTTCCCACTTAGCATGTAATTCAGCTAATAGTCTAACATTTTCATCAATTCTTACTTGTATGGCATTAGTAGCTGCAAGGGGATTCTCATTAGTTTCAGGTTTAGCAGCCATTTTATTCAAAGTAGATTGAGCTTCAGCCAAAGATGCTATATTTCTTTCAGCATTAGTGAGTTTTTCCTCAATAGTTTTATTGAAAGCAGTTTGTTTACTAATAAACTCTTTAAGCATAACTTCAAGTTCAGAGGGAGCACTTTTATTATTGTTGTAAGAATTTCCGTAAGCATTACCATTTTTGGGAGGATATGGCTTATAATTGTTGTTACCAAAATTGTTCCTATAAGCATTATTACCATAAGCATTGTTGCCAAAATTATTATTTCTTATGAAGTTCACATCAACTTGCTCTTCTTGAGCAACCAAAGAGGCTAAAGGAACATTATTTGGATCAATATGGGTTTTCCCATTAACAAGCATAGACATAATCATATCAATCTTATCACTCAAGGAGGAGGTTTCCTCAACAGAATTTACCTTCTTACCTTGTGGAGCTCTCTCAGTATGCCATTCAGAATAATTAACCATCATATTGTCCAGAAGTTTTGTTGCAGCACCCAAAGTGATGGTCATAAAGGTACCTCCAGCAGCTAAATCCAATAGGTTCCTTGAAGAATAGTTCAATCCTGCATAAAAAGTTTGGATGATCATCCAAGTAGTCAGTCCATGAGTGGGGCAATTCTTTACCAAAGATTTCATTCTTTCCCAAGCTTGAGCAACATGCTCATTATCAAGTTGTTTAAACTTCATGATTTCACTTCTCATGGATATAATCTTAGCAGGAGGATAGTATTTTCCAATAAAAGCATCTTTGCATTTAGTCCAAGAATCAATACTATTCCTAGTTAAGGAATTCAACCATTCTTTAGCTTTTCCTCTCAAAGAGAAAGGAAACAATTTTAGCTTAATAATATCACCATCTATATCCCTATGCTTTTGCATCTCACAAAGTTCAACAAAGTTATTTAGATGGGAAGCAGCATCTTCATTACTAATACCAGAAAATTGTTCTCTCATAACAAGATTGAGCAAAGCAGGTTTTATCTCAAAGAAAGTATTTTCAGCCATAGGTGGAGCAATGGGAGTGCTCATAAAATCATTGTTATTGGTGCTAGTGAAGTCACACAACTTAGTGTTTTCAAGAGTAGTCATTTTTTTTGGGTTTTCAAATAAGAAAGCAAACAAGTAGAACTAATTTTTTTGTGTGTTTTTGAAGAACAAAACAAGCAAACAAAGCAAAAAGAAACTAAGAAAAACAAAAACAACAAAGTAAAGAGATTGGTTATGAGGGACTCCCCTTGTGAAGATGTCCTTGACTCCCCGGTAACGGTGCTAGAAAATCTTGATGCGCTCGACTTTCGACGTAGAGCTCGTTGGGAACCCCAAGAGGAAGGTACGATGAATATAGCAGCAAGTTTTCCCTCAGTTATGAAACCAAGGTTTAATCAAACCAGTAGGAGCAAGGAAACACCCCAAAGGTGTTACTAGCTGAGCTTTGGCAGGGCGCACTACCGGTGCTAGTAGCAATGTGGAGACCTGCACAACAGAACCACAAAACTTTGTCCCCAACTTGCGATGAGGTTGTCAATCTCACCGTGTTTTGCGGAAAACAAAGGATTAAACGTATCGAATGGAAAGAAGTAAAAGTTTGCAGAAAGTAAACACAAAGCAGTAAAATATTGTAGATTGTATGTAAAGTAAAAGGACCGGGATCCATAGTTCACTAGAGGTGGCTCTCCTTAGATAGATAACATGCTGGGTGAACAAATTACAGCGGAGCAATTGACAAACACCGAGAAAGCAATACATGCATATACTAATCATCTTGACTCCTCTGAGACTTGATTGGGCATTACAACATAATACATAGACCGCCATCCAACTGCATCTATGACTAATAATCCACCTTCAGGTTATCATCCGAACCCCCTCTAGTATTAAGTTGCAAGCAACAGATTATTGCTTTATGAACTGCGTGTAAGGTAAACAATACGATTGTTCTATGAACAAAGGATTGTTGTTTTCTCCCTAGTAGCAACAACACATCTAGTACCTTAGAGATTTCTGTCACTTCTCCAGATTACCAGAGGCATGAATCCACTATCGAGCATAAATACTAACTCTTGGAGTTGCTAGCATCTACTTGGCCAAGATAGCTACTAACAACGGAAAGCATGCAAGATCACAAATAACAAAGACATGATAGAATCAATAATCAATCTAAAATAGCATCTCAATATCCATCGGATCCCCGCAAACACAACATGTATGAATTACAAATAGATGATCTTGATCATGAACGGAGCTCACAAGATCTAAACATGAAATCACAAAGGAGGAGAAACCAGCCATCTAGCTACTACATGGATCCGTACTCCAAGGATGAACTACTCACACATCACACCGGAGGCTTGCATGGTGATGAAGAAGGCCTCCAGGGTGAATTCACCTCTCCGGCAGGGTGCCAGGAAGAGCTTCAGATCCCTCCCGATCTAGCGATGGATATGACGGTGGCTACAGACCCTTTCATGGATTTTTGATCTGGTACTTAGGGTTTTCATCCCGAGGGCAACTTATAGGCGGAAGGAGAGGCCGAGGGGGTGCCGGGAGCCACCACACCACCCCCTGGCGTGGGCTAGGCCTGGCCGCGCGGCCAGGTGGTGTGGCCGGCCCCTCTCCGTCTCGTATTCTGGCACTTGATCCCTTCCGGAAAAATAAGCGCTTTGGCTTTTGTCCCGTCCAATTCCGAGAATATTCATTTTCTGACTTTCCTGGAACCAAAAACAGCAGAAAACAGGTAATCGTGGCTCTTGTTAATAGGTTAGTCCAAGAAATCATATGAAAAGTACTCCAAAGTTGGAACAAAACACAAGAAAGTGGATAAAACCAAGCATGGAACATCAAAAATTATAGGTACATTTGCAATGTATCACTGGGATTATAGTACTTTAACATAGCATGAAAGATATAGTTCTAACAATAAGACATAGCAACTATGTTGTAACATGAAAAGATACAAACAAAAGATTCATGAATAACAATGCTTTGAAAGACGTTTGTTTGTTTCACATATAGAAAACATAATGAGAATGGTATTCAGCTTGTCCCTCATATTGTAGCAAAACATAAATGCATAGGACACCTTCAAAGTTCATAAGGGTGACTAGATACAAATAATTTGAGGACAAGCAATATCAAAGTTACGAATCAATCAACAAGTTTTAGGACAATGCACATTAAACTAAGAATGGCCACTATGCTCTCTCAATAGGTGCATAAAGATATAAGATGGAGACTCAACATAAAAGTAAAAGAAAGGCCATTCATAGAAGGAAGCAGGGATTCAAGTCTCACAAAGATCTTCCAAAAATTATGGTACTTATTAGTTTTCAGCTCTCATTGCCCCTATCATAAGAATCTTTAGGTGATTAAGGTTAAAGTGAACAAATATGAGTACCATTCCTCATGCTACTCAACTTTAGTCACAGGTAAGTTCTTGTCATTGTAAGCACATGTGTATCATAGAGTACCGCCAACGGGGTACCCCTTGCCCGATGATACAGAAGATTCCCCATATCAAAATGACAAGGCAAGCAGACAATGAGCATCTCAGTGATCCTTTTATTTCCTATTTGCATAGGCTTTCCTTTTTTCCCCTATTTGCATAGGTTTTTTTATTCTTTTTTTATTGAGGATGCTTCACAGATTTCTCACTATGGTTATGCTGCAGGTTTCCACCATGATTAGGCATGGCTTAGACTAGCCGCCCAGGCGTTTGTCTAACACATATATGAACTCCATGAGCCTTACAAGCTCCCCTTTCATTTCACACCACCCGGATCCATAAGCAAAAGAACATGATATCAACTAAATAAAGTGCAATGTTGAAAGCGTTCCCCATGATAACATGGTTCTGCTGATTCACAATTTACAAAATGCAAGCATATACGCAACATAGATGGGCACAATGGTTCAAGTTTATTAATTGCAAGAAAGTAAAGTGTGCCATCAAGTTCGTGAGAGCTTTAATCACTAATTTTCACATAACCAGTTTAATTCGGAAGGTAGATAAAAACATGAATATACTTGGAATAGCAATAATGCTAATAGGTAGGTATGGTGGAATCTTTGGAATAACTTGGTTTTATTTGGAGTTGTATGCATGAGTGGAACTCATACTTGGTACATGTGGAGGCTAGCAAAAGACTGGGAGCGACCAACTAAGAGAGCAATAATGGCCATAATCATGCAAAGCAACAAAACATTATTAATTAAAGCATAAAGTGATATTACAAGTCAAAAAATAAATAATCATAGATGCTATGGTGACTTGGTATAGTCTTAACATGGTGTGAGCATGCGCCAAGTCAACCCAAATAAAACATCAAAGGAGAATACCACAATATTATGCTTTTATATGCTAAAACAACGCATGATTCTTTCAAGGAACATTAAGCAATCTCAATTGTTTGTAACAAGTCATCCTACAACAATAGTCACAAATCATAAAGTCAAAACAATATCAAGCATGACATGACAAAGTCTAAGCCACGGTCAGAAACAAGACTCCTTTTATACAACTTATAAGCATGAACTTTCCTACTCTTTTCCAATCCAAATCAGCTTATTTGAAACTATGTATGAATGCAGGGGGTCCAACCAATTTATTCAAGAAAACTAAGCAAATGAAAACTAAAAACCAAAAACGAATACGCTTCAAGAACAACACAATTGTGCATGAAACAATAAAACTGAAGTGTTTGGAAGAAACCTAAGATTTTTATTGATGAAGAAGGGGATGCATTGGGCATACCCAAGCTTTGACACTTGTACTTCTTGAATATTTCTTGGGGTGACACGGGTGGCATCCCCAATCTTGAGCTTTTGTCCATACTTCATCTTATCACATTGTTCTTCCCTACACTTAATTTCCTTCATACAAAACTTCACACAATCTTCATTAGCAACATTAGTGTACTCAAGATAATAAGTCTTTTGGTTAAGTTTCAACATAAGTAAAACTTCCATTAAAACACAAGCTACTGTATCACTTACTTTTAAAAGTTCAAGTGATCAAAGAGAACTCAAAAGAAAGAGATTAAGAGGCAAATGCAAATAATGGCAGAAATCTGTCAAAACAGACCAGCAGGTAAAAACCGATTTTTTCGAAGACCTTCTATTTCTCAAATCGAAAGTGTTAAACTAACAAAAGTTATATAACAACCTGGGGCAGAAGCAAAAAAAATTACAGATCAATCCGACGTACATAGATTTTTCACGAATTTTTACAGCAAAGCACAAAAATTTGTTTCGGGACAGCAACTTTCCCAAGTTTTATTTCTTTCTCATTAGAGGTTACTCTTGGCACAAAAACCACACAAAAAGGATAAGGAGAGGTTATTAATTAAGCAATAACTTCCAAGACTCAACAAAAGATTCCTAAAGAAATTTGGGTTATCTCCCAATAAGTGCTTTTCTTTAACGCCTTTGAGCTAGGCATAAGAAGCAAGAATCAAGTATGCTCAAATGAAGAAACATTAAAACCAAATTTCTTGCCCCTACCTCTCTTACCTTTAGTCTTATCCTTGGAGAACGTATGATTGTTTGGTGGAGAAGCAAAATGCATGATGCCCTTTTCCACATCTATTATTGCTCCAAGGAGTTTTAGTAGGGATCTTCTAAGTGTAATTTGTCCTTTTCCTACACATTCAATAACAAGATAATCAGTGGACACCACTTTCTCTAGAATCTTTGTAAACACTCCTTCCGCTACTCCAATGGGTAATATTGTGGCACTATTAGTAAGAGATATTTCTTCCCCCCTTCAGAAAGTCCCCAAAGATTCAAAGGTTCATAGATATCTTTAGGCATAAGATAGAATTCAGACATGATATCACAACGAGCATAAAAAGTTTCATTATTTATAACAATTTTTACTGTAGGAAGCCAGAATTTATTGGAACATATTCATGATGCTATCTAAGCATGTTATAGCATTCTTTTAAACTAGCTGTGTTGGTCTCAAGAGTGTTTAGTCTAGTAATAATGTTTATAATGGAGGAATCAGATTTGCTAGGAAAGTCATATGTTGCAACCAACTTTTTTATGGCATTAAAAGCTTCACCCTCATTGCATTGGAGGAAACCTCCTCCTACTACAGCAACCAAAGCATATCTATAGCAAAGGGCAGTTCCAAAGTAAAAACTGCTAAGAACCAAGCTTAGAGTCATTTTAGGTTCAGTTTTTGCATGTAAATCAGAGATTCTAGACCAAGCTTCTTTGAAACTCTCTTCAATTCCTTGTTTGAAAGTAAAAATCATTTCCTCAGGCGACATAGTGATTGGATCAATTCTAGACATAATAGCAACTTTAGATAGAAACTATTTTTTTTGTGTTTTTAATATAAAGAAGCAAACTAGTATAACTAATTTTTGTGTGTTTTTGATAAAGGAACAAGCAAACAAAGAAGAAATAAACTAAGCAAAAATAAAATAAAAAGAGATTGGTTATGAGGGACCCCCCTTGTGAAGATGTCCTTGACTCCCCGGCAACGGTGCCAGAAAAAAGGCTTGATGGCTCAAAATATATCGAGCTCGTTGGGGAACCCCAAGAGGAAGGTATGATGAGAACATCAACAAGTTTTCCCTCAGTTATGAAACCAAGGTTATCGAACCAGTAGGAGCAAGGAAACACCTCCAAGTTGTTGTTTTCAACTTGGAATCCTGCACAACACAACCACATAACTTTGCCCCCAACTTACAGTGAGGTTGTCAATCTCACCGGTTTTGCTGAAAACAAAGGATTAAATGTATTATCTGGAAGATAGTAATTGCTTGCAGAAAGTAAACAGTAAACAATAAATAGATGGTAGATTGATGGTAAAAGAATGGACCGGGGTCCATAGTTCACTAGAGGTGATTCTCCTTAAGATAGATGACATGTTGGGTGAACAAATTACAGCGGGACAATTGACAGACACCAAGAAAGCATACATACATATACTAATCATCTTGACTCCTATGAGATTTGATTGGGAATTACAACATTATACATAGACCGTAATCCAACTACATTTATGACTAATAATCCACCTTCAGGTTATCATAAGAACCCACTCCAGTATTAAGTTGCAAGCAATAGATAATTGCATTAAGCAAAGTGTGTAAAGTAAACAATAAGATTATCCCATGAACAAAGGATTGCTGTTTTCTCCCTAGTAGCAACAACACATATTGTACCTTAGAGATTCCTGTCACTTCCCCAGATTACTAGAGGCATGAACCCACTATCAAGCATAAATACTCCCTCTCGGATTTGCTAGCATATACTTGGCCAAGATAGCTACTAACAACGGAAAGCATGCAAGATCACAAATAACATAGACATGATAAAATCAATAATCAATCTGAAATAGTGTGGCGCCCCGCAAAAACCACTACTAGAAAATCGCGTTGTTTTTGTGCATTGCATCATCATGACCGCATGCTCATGTCATCATGCCACATTGTATTTGAGCATCGTCATCATCATGCATGGTTTTGTCTTAAACTATTTTCAAAAAGTCTATTTTTGTTTTCTAAACGCCTCGTTATTATTTCAAATCAAATCCCGGGTCTCCGGAATATTTTGTTTTGTCTACCAACGATTTTCAAAAACCCCGTTTTAAATAAACAAAATTTATATTATTTTTATAGGAGGCAGCCAGCCAGGCCCGAAAGCCTAGCCGACCACCTCCAAATTAAAACCCTAACCTGTCTAACCCTAATCCCTTTATCTACCCCACTCTAATCCTACCCAGCCCCTCCACCTCACCCCGCCCAATAGCCATGTGACACCTCACCAACCCCCCTCCCTTTTCCCTCCACCTCACCCAACACACACCACACACACACGCCACCCAACACACACCACCCACACCTGGTCCACCCGCCTGGCCCCTCCCGCGTACAAGCGCAGCGACCCAGCCCACCCGGCGCCTCCCACCAGTCCACGTCCACACGCCACCGACCCGACCACCTCGATCCCCACCCCACGCGCCGATCCCACCTGCCAGCGCCCTGCGAGCCGTGCTCCGCTCCTCCCCAGATCCCACCAACCCCACGCCTCCTCTCGCTCGCCCCGCAGCTTCGTCCGCCGCCGCGCTCTCCTCCGGTCACTGCCCGGCCCGCGCTCCGCTTTCCCGCCTCCCCTCTGTGCGCAGCGCCACCGCCGCGCCACGGTCGACCTCGTCTCCCTCTCCTCTGCCTCCACTCGCCTACCTCCTCCTCTCGAGCTCGTCCTCCGCGCCGTCGAGCTCCACCAACCACCACCGTCGGCCCCGCGCCTCGCGAGCCCCACCTTGCCCGGCCTCCGCGAGCACCGCAGCCACCGAGCCGCCTTCCGCAAGCGGGCCCCTTGCAGCGACGATGTTGCCTACCTGACCCCTGCACGCGCCGCTGCGACCTGGCCTCCTCGCCTCTGCATCGGCATGCGCACCACCCGCGCCGGCTTCGCTCTCTGTCGGCCCCAAGCTCCCCTATCGTCATGGCCACGACCACACCCTCGCCGCTCCCTCCGTTCTCTGGCCGCCACTCCATCGTACTCACCGGGCACCAACGACCCGGCCTCTGCCTTGTCTGCGTCGGCCATCCAAGCTTGTTTTCGTGCGCCGTCCTTTTTTTCTCCTGAGTTCATCTGGCCTCTGTGTCCAGCATGGGGAACCCTTGATGGTCTTTTGTTGGTGCGTTCGTGTGTTCACTGGTGAAGCCACCACGCAGACAATTTGCACTCTGGCGCTGCAGCTCAAGGCCTCCTATGCCACGCTCTTGTTTTGGTAGTTCTGTGAGGACAGGACCGTTCCTCAGAAATGCCTTCGAGTACAAGACCATCAACGCCAATCCAAGTTCCACCTTCGATGCGCCTCGAACCCCCACACAAGTTTGCCCCGACAACTGAAGCCAAAGTCTCAAGTTCTCCGTCACGGAAAAACCCTAAGGACTTCGACTCGAACAAGATCTACTTCACGAACCCTCGGCACGCCAAGATCTTCTTCACGGATCCGAAGACCCTCGGTACCCGATCTACTCAAGTTTGCCATCGACGACAAGATCGACATCGACCGGGGCAAATCCGATGCGGCCCAACGCCAAACCAAGTCCTTCGTCTCGGAACGCCAAGATCTACTCCGTTGTTTGAGAACGTTCCCGCTGAGATCGATCCCCGTCGAACCCTGGATCCCTGAGACCCGATCCCGAACCCCCGGAACCCAAGATCTTCCGAACCCCCATGTGTGACCCTTATCCAACCCCTACTTTTAAATATATAATAATCATCTGTTGCATATAAATTGTCATGCTTGCACACATATCATGTGGGTTTGGGGGCGTTATGTCGATTCACCTAATTAGATATGGAGTCCATATGCGGGCTTTTCTAGTCTAATAGTGGCTCCATTTAAATTTGTATAGAGAACCGGTGACATATTCTGCCTTGTTAAGACAACATTTAAATTGCGGGGTATCTAAACAACTTGAACCTATTAGTTAATTGTCGGGACCCCGGTTCCGCTTAATATTGCCTAATTGCACCGCATTTTTGCCATGCCATGCATCATATCATAAGCATGCCGGATCTTCTGTCGTAGTATTAAATATTGCATCCGGTGTTTCTTCTAGCGTTGCTTCTTCGCGGATTAGGCCAATGAGTTGATGCGAGTATCGACAAGTTCTCCGGATATGATCCTTCAGCAGTGTTTCCCAGGCGAGCATCTCTCCCCCTTCTACCTATTTTGCATTTATAGTCTTTTTTTCCTCCTGTTGATCTATTGCTATCCGTGTCGTGATGCTTTAGTTTCCGTACACCAGTTGTATCCCGTGCAGCCTCTATATTGCCTTGGACACCTCCTATTACCCGTGTTTGGTAGATAGCTGGCCTTGCGAGTCGTAGTTGCTTGCTCAGGTGCGATCTCGTGTTGTCAAGTACCACAGATGTTGGAAGGTTGACAGATGCTTAATGGTGGAGATGCTTACTGGTGGAGATGATCATGACTTTAAATACAACTACTAAAATGCTAGATATAACTAATGTAGAGGCATCGGTGGGCAATAGATGTTATTTGGTTCTTCCACGCTCACTTGTGTCCCGTAGGACCCCGAGTACTTGATACCTGTTCCTTGATTTTTCGCACTATCCACATCCGGGAGGCCTTATGGACCCCCCCTGAGCCAGAGCTTGATTCATTTCTATTTCTTGGGGCCACAAAGTAGTTTGGGGCTTTATTACTATCCTGTACCTATGCCATGCTTTACTGCTTTATTTAAGATTGTGCGTGGAGCACCTGTACTGTTTTGGATCGTGGAATGTTTTCGCGGTATCGACAAGCCCAGTCACACTTTCGGGTTCCCAGTCGTTTACAGCCATTGACACAAACCCTGGGTCCGTTCCGGAGCCGACCAACTTCGTTGCGGGTAGCTTAGTGGGGTGGCCCCCTGAAATATTTCTGAATCCTGTGATCGCTTTGTCGTGAATGCCTCGTTGGGTTTTGAGTTGGTTTTTCCAAGGTTGATCGAATGTGTGTTGCTATTTGTGCACCTCTGCAGGGTAAAACTTTCTGAAAGCCGTGTCCGTAGTTATGGACGACTTGGAGCACATTATCTCGATCATAGACAAGCATAACTAAAGTAGTGCTATAAATTTGACTTAATATATATGACTAGTAATCAGCTTCACTATAACGGAATGGATATTAAAAATGCCAACAACTAGTGGTTCTAGGTTGTTTGTTATATATGCCTAGTAAGTATTGCAACTCCAATGGAATGTGATAGAAGTGCCAACAACTGCTGGGTTTCGGGATTCCTCAGGACAATTATATCTGACTAGTAAATGCTCCAACTACAACGGAAGGGTAATTTAAACAGCCCACTACTTATGCTTCAGGATGACTCATGCTATCTATATATGATTAGTAAGTGCTACAACTATACTGGAAAGATTAAATAAAACTGCCAACCGTGTGAGTTTCCTCGGCTTAACTTCCTCGTTTGGTCTCGAGGGGGAAATACCAGGATGGGTTTGTTTGGTGTTAGCTTCAGGTTGGATCCGAATAGGTCTTTCTTATCCCTCTCTGATAACCGCCAGTTGTATCGAGTCTCTATAGGTTGTTTAGTGCCGCTGCGCTGCCGCTTCAGCCCACCATACCTATGTAGGCGAGAGCCGCCGAATTCTAGCCTCGCCATGTACTGGCCTCAGTACTAACGCTCCTCTTTTTCCTTTGCCCTTTGTCAGCACCCCTTTTGTTTAGCAGGTTTGAGATCGACGTCGTTAGCAGGGTTACCCTTCCGGCTTGGCCTAGGAAGGGTTATGGATGCCATTGGTTATTCTTCAGGGCTCTTAGCACCATTTGCATCTTGTCCGTACTCGGACGCTGTATCGTTTTCAAGGTGATTGGATCTTTGTAGTGTATATCTGTATTCTTGACTCTTGGAATCATGCTGTATATATATTCTGTTCTGTGGGTCCCATCGAGGACTGTTGTGTAATGTTATTACTTCATTTTCCACCCGCATGAAAGTGCCTGGTGGGCATCCTTGAATCGTTTCTATGCGGGTTTGGCAAAAAGGGCTAAAACTTGCATAGGGCCGATTCGAGGGTGTTACAGAGTGGTATCAGAGCCCAGCAGTTGCGATACCCCACAAGTCCAGCCTGTAGGATAACCTAGCTAACGGCCGAAGTAGAGTGTCAAAACTATTTTTGCAAAATCGGTTGGATAGATCTGATTAGGTCTGATTTTACTCCTTACCCCTCTGCTGTTCTCCTCTTACCTCTGCGCGTTTTGGATCTGTTCTCTTATCTTTTCTTCGAGTCCAGGAATTCTCGTGGTTGGGTTTCCATCATACCTTCAGGGTTTCGCTTCCTCCTTTGGCGATGGTGCTTCTACCTCCAGACTTCATGCTATCTGAGAGATCCTTTATCTGTGGTACCATTCTTTGTTTTCCGACGCAACAACATCATCTACGCTAGGTCCGATGCAGAGTCTGCATCACTCCTTTTTTTCCGAACCTCGCTTGTCGAGATCTTCAGTCTAATTCCGAGAGTTGGTTGCATAATTCTCCGATTTGTGTGCAGGGTAATGGTTTGAGTGCGTGATGGACTGATCACCATCCGAATACTCTTATCATTCGCTTTTGTATATTGAATCGGGGAATCCAGCAATTTTACTCCGTCCACGGAAGTTAGAGGTGGTTTTATTTGTTGATACCTCTACCTTTGCCCTTTGTTCCCGGAGTGTTCTCTCGACGATCACGGGCAACGACACCTTGTTGGTGGTGTCGCCGATTTCGAGATGGAGCAAGGATCATTGTTAGTGGTGTCGTGAGGATCAACACGAAGAGAGAAGATTCAGATCGTCGGCCTTCTTCACCGTACCATAGGGCCGATTCGAGGGTGTTACAAATAGCATCTCAATATCCATCGGATCCCCGCTAACACAACATGTAAGATTACAAATAGATGATCTTGATCATGAACAGAGCTCACAAGATCTAAACATGGTAGCACAAAGGAGGAGAACCAACCATCTAGCTACTACTTGGACCCGTAGTCCAGGGATGAACTACTCACGCATCACACTAGAGGCAGTCATGGTGATGAAGAAGGCCTCCAGGGTGATCTCTCCCCTCCGACAATGTGCCGGGAAGAGCTTCAGATCCCTCCCGATCTAGGGATGGAGATGGCGGAGGCTACAGACTCTTTCGTGGAGTTTTGATTGGGTCCTTAGGGTTTTCATCCTAGGAGGATTTTATAGGCGAAGGGGCAAGGTCAGGGAGCACCAAGGGGCCCACACTCCCTGGTGGTGCCCCCCAGGCCGCGCCGCCACCAGGTGTGGCCACCCTAGTGCACCACTTCGTCTCCCCTCCAGACTCCGTGTTGCTTCGGGTAAAATATTGACTTTGGCTTTCGTCCGGTCCAATTCTGAGAATATTTCCTTACTAGCTTTTCTGAAACCAAAAACAGCAGAAAACAGGCAACTGGCACTATGGCATCTTGTTAATAGGTTAGTTCCAAAAAATGTGTAAAAATACTCTAAAGTGTGGACAAAACATAAGAAAGTAGATATAAAACAAGCATGGAAGATGAAAAATTATAGATACGTTTACAATGTATCACTAGCTGATGGTTACTGCTCCCCTCCTCTCCTTTTTTCCCTTTAGTCCCACCCCGGGACTTTAGGGGTGGGAGTCCTACTTTTTCGCCTATATAAAGGGGTCTATATTGATGGGAAAAAGAACATAAAAATAAAAGGGGATTTCGTAAGGACTATTTTCTAAGGGAATTTGCCCTCCTCTTTATCAGTTGATTCTCACGAGTGCGGTCCCATGAAGAATTGTGCATGAGAGAGTCGACAACCCCGCCACGCCGCCACACTACTGGATCCTGGTGAAGGGGTTCGTAGCGGAAAACATAATTTTTCCTAACTAGAATGTCCCGAAAGCCCAATATCTATCTACTAGTTAATGCAATAACAGGAAAGGAGTTATGATTACATACCCTTGTAGATTTCAAAACGGTTAACATCCTGCAGGGAACGTAGATGAAGTAGACAATCCGTAGCCAACCCCAAGGTCGTGAAGATCCTTGCCTTCTCCTCCTGGTCCTTAAACGACAACCACGACCCCACTATTGGTGGTTCCGTCCGAGTACTCGCACACTACGGTGTCTAGCGACGACTCACATTCTCCTTGATACATCTAGGATGCGGAAGTGGATCCTTTGGAACCGGGATCCAACAGCGCGACAGCGTGCCGGTGGTGTTGACTCCCTCATGTGCCTGGCTTAGCTCGTAGCAGCGAGAGGCGATGGCCGGGTGGGCTAGCCTTCCCTAGCGCACGCCTGCATGGCCTGGTGAGGCGGCAACCCGGGTGGGCCGGCCCCCAGCCTAGAAAGGTGTGGCGGTAGCAAGGACCCGGGGTGGGCCAGCCAGCGCCCGTGCTCGCGAGGTCTCTTGGGCCACGGTCGGGGCCCTCCAGCAGCGGCGAAGGCGGCTAGCACCCGCCCACGCGGCTGCTAGCTACTGCCCGCCCATGTGGGCCCGTGGTGGGCCCAACTGCTATGACTATTCGCTGCCCTCCGGGGTGGCTTCCTCTTTGGGTTATTTCCCTCCAGGGATTCGGCCCAATGCAGGAAGTTGCCCCATAATAAATAATTTAAAATATTTTTTATCATGTTAATTCACAATTAATATATAAGCACACATTTATAATTACCCTTTTATTCTGAAACACCTTTCAGTTTTCTCCTTCTTTCGAACATCTTCGGATCCTTCTTAGAACTATTTCGATAATCTTTTCTCTCGAAACATTTCCCATCTTTTCTTTCTCATCGGTGATCCCTTCGCTTCCATAGCGATCTTAAACATCGTTATACCCTTAAGCGTGTTACCCTGTAGTTCGGGAATGTCACAGACATGATTTAGATCACTCTTGACCAATGATCAATAGCGGGACCAGGATGTCCATATTGACCCCTATGAACTCCACGAGACTCTGTGGTGCTTGAACCATAAACTCAGTGTCTTATTCCCTTTGTCTCTTCGATACATGACTTGTACTAGATTTGATCATTAGTATCACTATACTAATCTTGTTACCGACAAGTCTACTTAAATCGTTATCATGATATTGTATCCCCATGACCTAGTTATATGCTACATCTTATTGGATGCAATGTTCACCGAGTGGGATCAGTGTATCTTCCCATCGCACAGGTGGACAAATCCCGATCATGATACATAGGCCTCAACTATTCCTTTGGAATACGCAATGCACACTTTTATGGTCACCCAGTTACGATCATGATGGTTACTGAGATCAAAGCATTCCTCCGGAGATAGTGATTAATATGATCTCACGGTGTAAGGAAAAAGTCACTTTGTTTCTAATTACTAGACCGATGAACCATGTGACGAGATCATGTTGTGATACTTAAGTGGGTAATGTCCATCATATCATTCTCTAATGACATGACTCCATTGTCAGCTGGCATAAATGCACCATGATCAGGAAACCTTGATCATCGGTTACCCAACGAACTAGTTTAATAGAGGCTACTAGGGACCTAGTTTGTTTACCTACCACACTTGTAACAATGTTTACTCTTGATATAGTTATAGCACAGTATGAAATTGTTATGAACTAATTTGAGATATGATAATAAACCTCTTTATTATTTTCCTCTAGGGTATATATCCTTCAGTCTCCCACTTGCACTAGAGTATAAATAATCTAGCTACATTTATTTACCGACCATAAACACAAGTGTTTTAGATCATGCTTTCTCATGAAAAGATGTCCTATATTTTAATCTATTTTTCCAGATTCACATGTCTTTTGCAAATTACTAGTGTCGCTTTATCTTGACACTCACATCATTATCTCACAAGGTGTTTCAGTATTTTGGTTTGGTGACTAAGTGAGACTTTGTTTCTTAGTATTATTCGACGGTCGATTAATCATGAGGTTAATTCTATGTTGCCATATATACTAGAAACACACTCAGTCTGAAGTCAAACTTCATCACCCAAACTTGTCATACTAATTCTATATTATTGAAATAGTTCCCTATATCAATGGTAATGTAGACTATCAATATGCTTTCGACAATTTACTTAATCCTAGTTTAGTGATCTAAATCACCTAAGAACCTGTTCTTCAGACTAAGAACATGAGTCACATTTTGTCAAGCACACACACCATGGTTTTGTGGAAGAACCTTATGACATAATCATATGAATTGAGTACACTCTCAATACTTCTTCTCAACCATCGTTGTTCACACTCAATGTCTCATCCAGTTTTACAAGTAAGACCATTTTTTTCTTGTTTCATTATGAACTATTTCAGAATCCTTACTAGTCTATTCTGAACTTGCTTTCAGAATCTGAACAGAAACATTTTGACTCTAAATGTCAAAATAATCTATCTTCATAGATTTCAAAATCTAATGATTTGATCAACCTCATCCAATATTTCATAATATTTCTAATATCACTATCGCATTCATTATATGTCGAACATAAGTACATGAATACACCCACTCAAATGTTATACACACATGGGTCCTTTATGTACTATTCTCATAGATCCCACTCAAATATGTCATTCACACATTTGATTCAGAAAACTATTTAACCCCCACTCAAATACTTCACAAGTATTGGATTTCTCAACATTTTGGTAATCTCCAAAATCTTTTGATCATGTATCAAATTGAGAATTTCCCACTACGAGATTTTAGCATTTTACTACTAAATGTAAATCCATAGAATTCCAGAATTGCTACATTATAGTAGTCAACCATTGAATTTGTCAAGACACTTCACGACAAATCAAGCTTTTGTTTAAAGTTGCATCCTTTCCATATAACTTATAGTTATTTAGGAATGATCAAGTAACCCCTTACTTTGATAAGATTTGAGTAACATTATTACTCTTTAATCTTGAATGTAACTTTCTACAGATTTCATGACTCTTAATCATATCCCATACTTAGGTTTATCATCATCTATTTGTAATTCGTAGGTATATCAAATCTTATATGATAAGCAAATAATGTATTTCCACTAAGTGAAGATTCATTATTCAATCCTTACCTCCTTATTAGTTAAGTCCCTACTTGAAACGTTATGATCATGATCAATAGTTTCATGTCCTTTGCAGAGTTTTGTTTCACGAAACTTATTCCGCTATTCTACTCAATAATTGGATTAAGATCAAATATCTTAACTTTGGACTTTCACTTTCTTCCATTAACATATTGTTAAGGAACTTTTCTTAACAAGTATGCCCCTTGACAACAGCTAGTTTGTCCTTTGGTTATGAAAGAATACGTCCATAGTTGCCTATGAATATTCTACAAAGATTTTGTATTCATAACGACTTTATCAAAGTCTTTGGAAACTCGAACATGCCATAACTATTATGGTGTTGTTTCCATGAATCATGATGATCTCCCTATTTTGTGAGTGTTAGTTATTTTGACCCTATAACTCTATCCTCCTTATTCGATAACCATTATTTTGTGAGGGCTAAACTAGTAACTTAGATACAAATGGTCTTAATCAAATCAAGAACTTTGTTACTTTGTTAATTTCATATCCTTTTGTTCTGAAGATCATTTGAACATTTCAAATGTTCTCTGAATTATGTGTTCTTTTAGTAAATACTCTTTATTTACTTTTAAGTCCACAAATATACTTATATGATAATGATTTCAACTGTATTTGTCGAACTACGATACATCGTATGTATGGTATTTTACAATGTATATCCTATTTTACCAGAACATATTCTATTTAAGTCATATGTGCCAATCAGGCATGTTTTAGCATATACCGGTAAATCAGTTATCTTAACGATTTCCAGTTATTCATCGGTATGAATACATCATATGCTTACATTGTTTCATGACTTAAACCATTAGTGTCATATACACTAATTGCATTATCATTGAAGTTGGATATCATTTTGGCTTTTCCACGTATTTATGAATGCATACAAATTATCATAAAGACCCCCATAAGAACACCACATTTATAACCAAAAAATTGACCATAATAGAAATCATTCATATTAATAGAACAACTCATTTTTTACATATATATATATATGAATAACCGTCTCGTGAAATGCAAGACATACTAAAAGGTCCTTAAACTCAAATCGATTACAAATAGTTCTAATTCTAATAAGTCTAGTAGATAAATGTAAAAGGAGAAGTATCACCATCCATCAACATCCTATGTGCCTCCAACACGCTGTATTCCCTTGTCTCCTTCACTCAACCCTCATGCAGACGGTCCTGTTTTCATAAAACAAGAACAAGTATCAGTATACTTGATGAAACCGCCATAAGTGTTTTGTGAGAAACACATTTATAAACTATATAACATATATACCTGCTCCGTCAAGATCTCACCAGTAGTAGGCTCTACCTTCACAATTCTCAACTGTTGCATGAATTAATGAAAGCTGAGTGAGTCACCTGTCATCACATATCCATGGATGACCTCTTTGTAGCTGGGGGAGCAAACACAACACCCCATCTATCCAAAATTGGTCTTCCATCTAGTAGTCAACCTCATACACAAGCCGTGTATAGAGTTTATGCATGATTCCCAAGTGGCTAACTAAGCACGTGTTTTCTTCCATTCTCTAGGAAAGAAACTTATCCAGCGGATCAAATATCAAGAGCCTGACTTGTTCTATGAACATAGTATTTATTCCATTGATCATATCAATGGCTCAGTCTGTGGGAATTTCTCTTGCAACCCAAGCACTGGTGTCCATCGTATGGTTTTTGAGACATAGATGAATAGGTCACGATGATCATGAAACTCTTGTTCATCATCCTCACTTGCATCATCATTTAGAATCTCTCCTAGTGGTTCTGAAATGGTGAAGAGTAGGAAATAAGTTACGAGAACCTCCCTTAGGCGTAGCTAGCAGTCTATGAAGTTGGATCCATCTAACTCAAGCTTGTCCTCTAGTGACGCCACTCCACACATTCTATATGCTGACTGGAGCGACATGATCTACAAACATATTTGCAAGACATAAGACTAAGTCCACAACATGAATTCTAACGTATAATCATATTATAGTAAGAACTCCCACTAAAACTATCATCCTTAAGATAGTTTTATGGATTACACGATCCCTTTACACCATGTCATCCCCGATCATCACGACTTTTGACATAGCTGCGAGGGTGGAGTATATCCATTGATCACATCATACACATGACTCGTGCTTGATCTTTTGATCTCCGTGTTCCGAGGCCATGTGCTAGGCTCACCAATTCAACCGTAGTGTATTCATTATGCATACATGGCTTTCACCCACTGTATGCGAATGCTAAGATGTCTAGTACCCGATCGTCACAACATGCTTCATAACATCGAAATTTCTTGGTGGTTACGCACTAATGGGAGAACACTTGAAGTTGGTATTTATTAGGTATTATCTTATTAATGATACCGTCGTGTATCTAATACAACTAAGAACAAACAAGATACACACAAATAACATCACATGCAATTTGTAATGTGTGATATGATATGGTCTCTTGCGCCTTGAACTCCATCATGCACCATTTAGTATGACGCCAAGCTCATGGCACCGTCCATGGAGTGTATTCATGCAACTGACCATATGACATCACGAACCCCCTCCTACAACATAAAGT
Source organism: Avena insularis (assembly GCA_023614405.1). Classification (NCBI taxonomy): domain Eukaryota; kingdom Viridiplantae; phylum Streptophyta; class Magnoliopsida; order Poales; family Poaceae; genus Avena; species Avena insularis. Next base: position 209,593,469 of record CM042694.1, read on the forward strand.
TAGACGCTTCTACTTTATTACTTGCAAGTTTTATGTAGTTGCTAGGGTTCACGAGATAGAATGCTTCATACCTACGAACTTCAACCACAACATTGATCAAGCAGTTTTCTCTACTACACCCCTTTTGGGGCCCTCCATTGTTAATGCCATATCAACTACTATGAGAGAGACAGACACCCACTAGCCACTTATACGGTAGAAGCCATATGTCAAGCGTGGAACCAGTCTCGTGTAAGATTACGCATAAAGTCGGTCTAGGCCGCTTCATCTCACAGTGCCAAGATATAAACAAGAACATGTGGGAGGGTAACAACTGAGCGATCAATTCCCACATTCACCATCTGGTCTACCCGTACTAGCATAACCACATATAGAACTGGCTCTGATACCACTGAAGGGGTACGTAGTGGAAAACACAAATTTTTCCTAACTAGAATGTCCCGAAATCCTAAGATCTATCTACTAGTTAATGCAATAATAGGAAAGGAGTTACAATTACATACCCTTGTAGATCGCAACATGGTTAACGTTCCACGGGGAACATGGATGAAGTAGACAATTCGTAGCCAACCTCAAGGTCGTGAAGCTCCTTGCCTTCTCCTCCTGGTCCTTGTACGACAGCCATGTCCCCACTATTGGTGGTTCTGTCCGAGTACTCGCACACGTACGGTGTCTAGCGACGATGCCCGTTCTCCTTGATATAGCCAGGATGAGGAAGCAGATCCTCTAGAACCAGGATCCAGCAATGCGACGACCTGTCGGTGGTGTTGACTCCCTCATGCGTAGTTCTTCATGGAACCACACTCGTGAGAACAACTGAGAAAGAGGAGAGAAATTCCCTAAGAAAATAGCCTTAGGAAATTCCCCTTTTGTTTTGTGTGTCTTTTTCCCTCCAATATAGGCCTTTATATAAAGGAAAACATGGGTACTACCTTACCTCAAGTCCCCATGTGGGACTAAAGAAAAAGGGCGAAAGGAGGTGGAGGGGAGGCAGCCAGTCGAGTGGGCCCCACGGCCTGGCCCAACTCGCAGTGGCGGGAGGTGGTGCGATAGCCGGTGACTGGGTGCGTCGGCCTGCCCTAGCACATACTCCCATGGTCTAGTGAGGCTGCAACCCAGGTGGGCCGGCCCCCGACCTAGAAAGGCATGGCAATGGCGACGACCCGGGGTGGGCCGCTGGCAAGCCAGCGCCCGTGCGCGCGAGGTCTCCTAGACCATGGCCAGGGGCCGCTAGTAGTGGCGTCGGTGGCTAGCATCCACCCACGCGGCTACCAGCTATTTCCCACCCACGTGGGCCCAGCTGATGTGGTGGTTCTCTGCCCTCCGGGCTGGCTTCCTCTTTGGGTTATTTCGCTCTGGGGATTCGGCCCAATGCAGGAAGTCGCCCCATAATAAATAATTCAAAAATATTTATTTATCATATTAATTCACAATTAATATAAACACATATTTATAATTATCTTTTTATTCTGAAATACATTTCGGCTTTTCTCCTTCTTCTGAACATCTTTGAATCCTTCTTGGAACTATTCCAATAATCTTTTTGCTGGAAACATTTCCGATCTCATCTTTCTCATCGGTGATCCCTTCGCTTCCATAGCAATCTTAAACGTCGTTAGACCCTTAAGCGTGTTACCCCGTGGTTCGGGAATGTCACAGACATGATTGAGATCACTCTCGACCAATGATCAATTGCGGGACCTAGATGTCCATATTGACCCCTATGCACTCTGTGTCCTATTCCCTTTGTCTCTTCGATACATGACTTGTCCAAGATTTGATCATTAGTATCACTATACTAATATCATTACCAACCACTCTACTTAACTCATTATCGTGATATTGTATCCCCATGACCTAGTCATATGCTGCAGCTTATTGGATGCAATTTTCACCGAGTGGGCCTAGTGTATCTTCCCATCACGCAGGTGGAAAATTCCTGATCTTGATACATAGGGCTCAACTGTTCCTTTGTAATACACAATGCACATTTTTATGGTCACCCAGTTATGGTCATGACGGTTAGTGAGATCAAAGCATTCCTTCGGAGACAGTGATTAATATGATTTCACGGTCTAAGGAAAAAGTCACTTTGTTTCTAATTACTACAACAATCAACCATGCGAATAGATCATGTTGCAATACTTAAGTGGGTAATGTGCATCATATCATTCTCTAATGACATGACTCTGTTGTCAACTGGCATAAAGGCACCATGATCAGGAAACCTTGATCATCGATTGCCCAACGAACTAGTTTAATAGAGGCTACTAGGGACCTGGTCTATTTACATACCACAGCTGTATCAGTGTTTCCTCTTGATACAGTTATAGCATAGTATGAAACTGTTACAAACTAGTTTGAGATATGATAATAAACCTCTTTATTATTTTCCTCTAGGCATATCTCCTTCACCCGGTTCCATAGGGTCTATTTCTACATCCCGACTAGATCAGGGAGAACAAGAGTCATCGTCAGACACGGTATGTGTAAGATACCTCGGGGGCGCTACCACTTGTGGTGCTGGGCTATCGTGTAAGGACTAGAAGGTGACATGCGAGGAGCATCGCGACCTTGAGGTCGTCTACGAGTATGACTACTTCATCCACTCTCCCCGCGGGACATTAACCATGTTCGGTATACAAGGGTATGTAACCGAATCTCCATCTCGTTACTGCATTAACTCATATATAGATCTGGGTGTTTGGGTAGTTCTACCATAGAAAATATTATTTTTCTGTTGTGGATTTCCTTCAGTGGTATCAGAGCCGGTCTATGCATAGTTATGGTAGTACGGGTAGACCAGATGTTGAATGTGGGCACTGATCGCATAGTTGAAACCTCCCCACATGTACTTGTTCATATTGTGGCATTGTGAGATGAAGCGGCCTGGAATGACCTTACGTATAATCCTACATGAGATTGGTTCCACGCTCGATGTACGGCTTGTACCGTATAAGTGGCCAACGGATATCTCTCTCTCTCACAATAGTTAATATTTTATTTACAAAGGAAGGCCTCGTGAGGGGAGTAATAAGATAACTACTAGATCAATGTTATGGTTGATATTTGTAGGTATGAACAGTTCTATCTTGAAATCTCTAGCTGCCACGTAAAAACTGCAACTAATAAAGTAGAAGCTTTATGTTGCGGGAAAGGGATAGTAATGTGATGTGGTCATGTCCTTATGCACTTCATGTAGAACGACCAACTAGTACCTCCACACAATGGCATCATACTGGTGGCGTGTGATGGTGATCATATCACTTGACATGAAGGACCACGTCATATCACAGTTATAAAATTGTATGTGATGTTATTTTGTGTGCATCTTGTTTTGCTTGGTTGTATTAGGATGATCCCTAAATAATACCAACTTCAATGTTCTCCCTAAAGTGTGCACCCCCAAGAAAGTTTGTTGTCATGAAGCAGGCCATGACGATCGGGTGCTAGACATCTCAGCATTCACATATGGTGGATTCAGGCCACGTATGCACAACTAATACACCTAGGTTGAATTGGTGAGCCTAGCATGTACAAACATGGCCTCAGAACACGAGAAGATTGAAAGATCGAGCACGAGTCACATGGACGATGTGATCGACGGATATAGTCCATCCTGGCAGCTATATTAAAGGACATGGTGATGGGGGATGATATGGTGTAAAGGGATCGTGTGATCAATTAAACCATCTTAGGGATGCTGATTTTAGTGGGAGTTCTTGTGATAATTTGATTATAAAACTAGAACCAAAAATTATGAACTTAGTCTTATGTCTTTACAAATGTCCATGTAGATATTGGCACTGAAACCTTTGTGTTTCAACTACGGTTCCCTTTTTCGTGATGAGTTGATTAGAGTAGACGGGTCCAACTTCATAGACTAGTATCATCGCTTAAAAGATGTCCTTATAAGGAATGACGTGCTATTCACCATACAAGACCCACTCAAAGATCCTCCCAATGTTGGTTCAAGTCAGGACCAACGTGATGACTTCCACGACCATCGTGCGAAGTATGTCTGTGCTAGAGGCGCCATACAGTTCAGCATTGCTCCTGGACTGCATGATCTGTATATGGACACTCAATCATATGATATAATGGTCGAGTTGAAGGTGTTGTTCGAAGGAAAAGTCAGGCTTATGAAGTTTGGGCTCCTTGACAAGTTTGTTTCACAAAATATGGAAGAAAATACATGTCTAGAAAATCACTTGGAGATTATGCATGACTTGCATGAGTCGCTCATATATGATACACACTACTGGATGGATGACAAACTCGTGATAGATGGGTTGCTGTGTTCGCTTCCCCTGGCTACGAGAATGTCGTCAAAGGATACGTCATGAGAGATGAAGAGTCCACCCTCCATGAATTCCTGCAGCAGTTGAGAACTGTGATAGTAGAGCCCATCGATGGGGAAATCATTGACTAAGCAGGTATATGAGATATACAATTTATAAATATGTTTCTCACAAAACACTATTGCGGTTTCATCAAGTATGATGATACTTGTTCTTGTTTTATGAAAACAGGACAGACTGCAAGGATGTTGCATGGAGAGGACAAGGAGACCAGGCGTGTTAATGACATAGAATACGTTGATAGCCGATGACATCTCGCCGTCTATATTTATCATCTGGATTAGTTGAGATTAGAATGGATTTGTAATCGATTTGAGAGTGTGAACTTATTAGTGTGTCTTGCGAAATGGTTGTTCATAATGAATTTTTAACAAATCAGTTGTTCAATTATTATGAATGATTTATATCATGATCACATTATTTGATCATGAATATGTTATTCTCATTATAGTCTTGATGACAATGTCTTATGCATTTATAAAATCCAAATCTAAAAGATATGTAAACTTAATAAGGAATGACACTATAGTTTACGTCATATTAGTGTTGTATGCATTCGTGTTCATGAAAACATGAAGTCATGGGATGTTCAAAATACTTTGACATTTACAATACTAGGCCATCTAGGCAAAGATAACTAAAACTGATATGTTATGGTAAAACATAATGTATAAAATGTTGAATACTGTACATAGGTAAAACATAATGTATGAATTCATCAATACTATGGAAATCATTATTTTGTAGAAACGATTCTGGAATCAAGTGAATAAAGGGTATTCACCTGATGGAACATAAGTTTGAAACAGTTTGAAATGTTCAAATATTTTCAATATTAAAGCTATATATGATATTAACAAGAAAGTGCAAATTTCTATGATTTGATCATAGTATCTGGCATTTGAGTTGAAATGTTAACAAATGAAAGACTTGTGAAAACAGTTTCACAAATTATGTTGATTAGATGTATCAAAGCGTATTGACATACCTCAAACATCATAATCATAGTGTATTAGACACATATGGTCTAAAGAGAATCTCTGAATAGGTTATTGTATAAAGTTAGAGCTATGAGTCATAGAATCAACAAACACTTTCGAAATAGGAGAAATCATCCAGATTCGTGGAAACAACACCATAAAAGTTATTGCATGTTCGAGTTTCTAGAGACTTTGATAAAATCGTTGCAAATAAGTCTTTGTACAAGAATTCATACGAATACAAAGCATTCATAAGACAAGCCAACTGTTGTTCAAAGAAATGAGAAAAAGGTTTCTTGATGAGACTTGACTGGAAGAAAGTGAAAGTCCAAAATCAAGATATTTGATCTTACCCAAATCTGAGTAGCGCAGTGAAATGTGTTTCGTGAGACAAAGCTCTATCAGAAAAAGGGCGAAACTAATGATTATGATCATAACTTTCGATCAAGCACTTTTCTTAAGGAAAGTAGGATTCAATGGTGGAAAATACATTAATTCACTTGACATGTTAATTGAACATGACATACCTACAAATTACAAAGAAGCAATGATGGATCTAAATGCGAGAAATGATTAAGAATCATAAAAATCCGTTGTGAGTTATATTTAAGATTGCAAAAGTAATGTGATTACTTGATCTTGTCAAAGTAAGTGGTTACTTGATACTTCCCAAATAACTTGGAGTTATGAGGAAGAAATGCAACTTTAAAGGAAGACCTAAAAGCTTGATTTGTCATGAAGAGTGTCTTGACAATAGTTAACTACTGAAATGTAGCGATGCTTGAAGTCTAATGGATTTAATTAGCAGTTAAATGCAATTATGAATTGCTAGTTGTTTAAACAAATGTGCATGTTCTCCAATTCGAAATTGAGAAAGATTGTAATCCGTACAACATGCAGAAGTTTGTTAAATCATGTGGATGCTAAAACATCTCGTGGTGGGAAGTTCTTGATTTGATAAACAGATCAAATGGATTTTGGGGATTACCAAAATGTTGAGAAAGCCCATACTTGTGAAGTATTTAAGTGGGAGCTAAATAGCTTCTTGGCCAAATATGTGGATGACATATTTGAGTGAGAGCTACAGGAATATCGGAAAAGGACTCATATATGATTGAGTGGGTGCGTGGAAAACATCCTAATATATGTGTGACATATAATGGATGGTGTAAATGATATTAGTGATATTTAAATATTTTGTAAATGAAGTTGAACAAAATAGTAGATATTGAAATCTATTGAGATAGATTGGTATATTTAATAGGCATCAAAATCAGAATGTTTCCATTTAGATTCTGAAGATAGTTCAGAATGGCCTAGCTTGGACCCTGAAGAGATTTCAGAATGGAACAAGCGAAGATGTTCTTTCTTGGTAAGCTAGGAGAAACATTTTGTATGAACAACAAATGTTGATGGGAGAAAAGGAGATGATATTCATCTCGTATGAATCTGTCTTATGTCTCTTCCTCGAAATCAACAAGTTGTATACTTGGCTAGAGTGTGACCCATGGTTCTTAATAGAATAGGTTCTGAGGTGATTTATGAATCACTGAACTAGTAATTAGCGAATCATAAAATACTAGGGAAGGATCTACATAGACATTGAAGTAGGTGACTAAAAGTATGACTAGTTTGGCTAATGAAGTTTGACTTCAGCTAAACGAATTTCTAGTATAATGACAACAATGAAAGTATTCGTGATTGATCGACCGTCATTGGGAATACTCAGAAACAAAAGTCTCATTTTGCCACCGAATGAATGCTTCGGTACATTATGAGATAATGTTATAAGTGTAATATTAGGAGACACTAAACGATTTGCAAAATACATATGGATCTGGTAAAGCAGATCAAAGATATGATGTTTCCCATGAGTGGGCATGATCAAAACAGTTGTGTTTATGACCAGTAACAAATGCAACTACGTTATATGTACTCTAGTGCAAGTGGGAGACTGAAGGAGATATGCCCTAGAGGCAAATAATAAATAGGTTTATTATCATATCTCGAATTAGTTCATAATAGTTTCATACTGTGTTATAACTATATCAAGAGGAAAAGCCTTCTTTCTAGAAGTGCCTTGCTCGGCGTCGTGCTGTCCACCCGTCATGCTCGCACTATCTAAGTGCAAAAAATGGAACTAATAAGCACAAAAGTTCACAAAAAATTTAGGCATGAACTTTGCTAATTTTCTAGACCTATAGTTGTGCCAGAAATTCACTGGAACGGAAATAAATCAACATTCTGGCGAAACATTGGCATCTCAAAAAGAAAAAACCTGCACAAAAGGCCTAAATAGGCACAAACACAACCAGCAAAAGCTAGTTGGACAACATATACACACAACCAACAATATTGCTGCCAGCAATTGAGGCACAAAGTGTAGATAAGATGTTAGCAGAATGTTAGCTCATCTGATAGTAGACAAAGTCTAGGGATCTCTAAAACGGAATGTTAACACCTCTTTTCAAACCTGATGTTTCATGCTTTTCTCTGACTGTAATGTCATTGTTCTATTCTATGAATTAGTGATGCCATGGCTCTTGGAATAGAATGCACCACAGTGGAAGACACACAAACCAATAAAACTTTGTGCCTTTTTCTGTGTAAAATGGAAGAAACTTTTGTGTTAGGCGATGCAAAACTCGGTGTGGATCATATAAACAGGCAGTCATGTCTTCCGGTTAGAATGATCCTTTTTCTGCATTTCACCTTGATTCAGACGCCAAGTGGCAAAGAAAGGATTAGAGCAAGATGAGTACAGAGTACTGATCCAGGGAACAAATTCTACTTCTAGTTATAGTTGTACAGCTAGGTCAAGCAGTGGTTGTGTAACTAGAACAGATCAAGATGGCTGGAGCTGGATAGACAATTTTCTGTGTCAAACAAATTTCATATTGGAAATAGCTATACCATCAATGTTGATCATGAACATATTGTGCCATAAATCTTACTATCAGATTAATGCATTTTCTCAAATTTTAAAGGTTTATTACATTTTATGTGTATTTCCTTATGGAAAAATCTACTGTCAGAAAAATAAGAAGAGAAAATTAACATGCTAATACAATGTCGTACAAGCATGTAAATAAACTAACAAAATTGCATTCTAAGTTAGAGGAGATACACCATGCTTGCATACTAGCATGTAAGTAGACTAATAAATTTACATCCTATTTGTGTAGGAGAAATTTAATCCCCACTAACGCAACGGTCAACCTACCAACTTGCAAAAATGAGCAGAAAACAAGAAAAATAACAGCTACGGATGTACTAACACAAGCTAAATTCAAGATAAACTTCAGGACCTATTGTGTCATGTGAATATATTGAAACACAGAACAAACGCGCATACTTTGGTATGAAACATTTGTAGCTAAACATTACGTTATGATTAGGTAATGATTCAACACAGCTAAACACTACAGAGCTAAAAGATCTAAACAGAGCTAAATCCTATCAATTGCGAAAATCATGGATGAAATAACATTTACAAGGGGGATCGTGCAACACTAGCAGCACTAGAGTAGTCTAAACAGGGGAGAGGGGAACCACGACTAGCAACTTCGCAACCTATGAAATGCAAAATCGACGCACAAATCATGGAATCATTGAACCTAGCAGCAATACCGTGGAAACATTAGCACCCACTCTGAGCAAAACGTCAGCACTGCTATGATCCAAATTGACCCCCTACACAGTGCCGATGTCGGTGTCGGTGGCGTAAGGGAGAAGGAGGAGAGGCGGTGCAGACCACGACAACAACGGGCATCACTGGTGGAGGATGGGAGGGGAGGTAGCAGCTATGGTGAATGGGCCAGTGCACTGATCGACGGACATGAGAGGGCAAAGGGGAAGGGAGAGGGGAGGTGCTCTCACCCAGACAATTTTTTGCGGGAGCAGACAGCGAGGACGAATACCTTGGCATGGACGGCGGCGAGCGGCGATAGCAGGAGAGGAGCGCAAGCACAGTTGCTGGCGAGGAAGAACTGATCTAGCAGTGTCAGGGTGGCCCCGATCTGGTTTAGGACTAGTATATCTTATGCGATACGCATATGCATCGAGATGCATCTTGTATATCTTATGCGAGACGCATATCTGCAAGATGCGTTATGTATAATCTTTTTCCAATACTCAAAAGGAGCGCAGCACCGATGCTAACACAAAACACTCATTAGCCCACGCAGTCCCATACCCTCTATTCTCTAGCCACACATGTTTGGTTCCTAATGGCCACACTTTTTTGGTATTGAAAAAAAAGACATTTTAATTGTTAAATCATTGTTCAACATTAATATAAACTACAAAACATATTTAAGTATTTTAAATATCAAATTACCATATAAATTATATATAATTGTATCAATACATAATATTCCAACCAATTAGCATACAAAAGTGATAATTAATAATGTGTCGATACATAATAATACCACACACACACGCGGCACGTCGTGCTTCAGAGCTAGTTAGCGTTTCTCGACAACTATCTTCTTGCCCTTCTTTGTCACGGTTGAATAGGTTAGACCCGGGACAACTTCACTTTTTCTCTTGAACGAGAGTACTTTTTAGGTAGGATTGTGGTGTACGGTGCTTGGTTGTCGTATTCATATTCCATCTTCGGGTCACCATACTGGTCAAAGTCTTGCTCGTTGGCGACTCCATCCATTCCGATGATGTTCCTTTTTCCTCTCCTCACGATAATCCGACTAGGCTTTGACGGATTGGTAATGAAGAAGCATTGGTCCACTTTGCTATCCAAAACCCATGGCTCATTTTTCGCGGCTACATTCGTGCCGGTGGTCTTGGATTTTGGTGGTATAACCATGGTGGTGAAATACCGGTCTTCTTTATCAACGCTCTTGGCCAATCTGACACGGAACATCGACACCTTCTCTGTAATTTAGTCAAGCTTACATATCTTCTCGATCCTTCCGTAATATCTTTCCTTGATGTCATCGATGTAGAATATCCCCGTTACCCCTGAGTTTTGGTATTCGAAGTTATTGTCCTTTTCCTCTGTGTAGAACATGTAGCCGTGTATATCGTATGCCTGATAGGTCACCATGTTGTGCGCGGTGCCCTGTGACTAGGGGAATATGAGTTTATCATCCTCCGAAGAATCGCCTTGCAGGGGATTAGCAAGAACCTTCTCTCTGAACCACTGCATGAAGTCAGAGTTGTGCTATTTAATTACATATGCCTCCGTTCTCACCTAGCCCTAGTCATCATACTTCTTCTTGATAAAATCTTTGTGCTCTTCTATCCAAGGATCAACCACCTACAATTGTTGTAGCGCGACCAGGTTTTCTCTTTCAAAGTCCTTGGTTCTTCCCTCGAAGTCGACATGCTTTACGCGCTGACCCTCGTGGTGATCCAATCCAGCGAGCCCTGCAAGGTTCTTGTTGAATGCTAGACCAATAGGGATCTCGGTTTGTAAAAATTCGAGCGCAAAGAGGTGCACTCTTTGGCTAGAAAGTCGCTTGCTATGCTTCCATTTGGACGGGACCTATTACGAACGTATCCTTTGATATGTCCATTCAACCTTTCGAATAGCATCATGCTTCGTAGAAACGGAGACCCGAGTTGGATGATATCCTCCACAACATGGAGCAGCAGATGAACCATAATATCGAAGAATGCGGGAGGGAAGTAGATTTGGAGCTCACATATTATCACCACGATCTCCTATTGTAGCCTCATGAGCTGCTTAATACCTACCGACTTCTGAGATACGTTGTCGAAAAAATTGCAGAGGCTAAACAATGTTTCACGGACATGCTTGTCCATTATCCCTCAGATCACAATCGGAAGAATCTGCGTCATCAGCACGACACAGTCGTGAGACTTCATCCTGCTAACACGCTGCTTCGCCTCATCTAGCCGTCTGCTTATCTTCCCTGTAGCCATTCATAAATTTCACTCCTAGGAGGCACTTCATAAACTGCATGATCTCCTATGAGTTTAGAGTGCAGCACGTAGCGACGAGCTTGACTTTGGCCTTCTTGAGTTTTTTGCCATTGCAAAGAATATTTTGGGTTTCTGTCTCCTCCTCCGACTCGGCTTCATCATCATTAGGTGGTGGTTGAAGATACTTCCTGATGCCCATATGTTTCAAGTCATTCCTTGCTTTTGGACCATCTTCGGACATGTTAAGGATGGGGGCAAGCAGAGGCTATGCGGCACGCGGAGGAGCTTCTAGTATGGAAAATCCAAGAAAACAGACCTCGCCTTCTATACCTTCAACAATGGCTTTGTCTTCTTTTAGTTCTTTCTCGGTGCAGGGCACTCTTCCCAGTTTTTCAAAAGCTCATCGATTTCTGCACCGCTCCTCTGCTCTGGGATTCATCGGAGCTTGACTGTCCCATCGAATACATGTCCTTGCTTTCTCCAGACGTGATTCCTGGGAAGCCACCTTCGAGACCCCTGGAACACGGTTTTCCCAGACATGGGATCTTTCTCTAGTTGGCGGTGCGTTGTATTATCCTTGCACCTAACGCACCCACAAAATCCTTGGATAACCTGACCCGAGAAATATCCATAACCGGGATAGTCTTGCACCGTCGTGATCACGACAGCTCTCATATCTAAATAGTCTTATGCGACGGTGTCCCACGTATGGGCTCCGTCTTCCCATAACATGGCCAGCTCCTCTTTCAACATCGTGAGATACAGATTGATGTCTGTACCGGGTTGTTTTGGCCCTTGAACAAGCATACTCATTGTTACATACTTCTTCTTCATGCATAACCAGGGGGAGATTATAGATCCATACAAACACGGGCCAGGTTCTATGTGTGTTGCTCTAGGTGCCGAATGGATTGAGTCCATCGGTGCTCACACCCTACCTGAGGTTCCTTGAGTCCTTCCTAAATCGTTGGTAATATTCGAGGTCCAACGCCTTCTACTGGCTAGCATCTGAAGGGCACCTCGTCATGTCCTCCTTTTCCGGATCTTTGTCTTCTGGTAACGAGGGGTTAACTCATCAATGCCCATCGTTGATGGACTTAGGTTCTTGGAAGTGGGGAGTGTTGGAGGCATTAATCGGCTAGTAATCAAGCACACAAGTGACACGAGATTTTACCTAGGTTCAGGCCTTGTAGAGGACCCTACTACTGCTTGTCTCCTCTTGATTACGAGGGAGTCGAAAGTTATAAGGGTGCGCATATGCAATCTGGCAAGGTGTATGCGGGGGTGTGTGTATTGCTCCTCCTCGCTGCCCCCTCCTGGCCTTTATATAGAGAGGCTAGGTCTCGGGGTAGCAGGTCAAGTCGGTTACAAATTAGGGTTTCCCCTTTAATTTTCTATCTACATGTTGTCGTGTCCTTCAAGAAGTCGAACTCCAATGGGCCACCCGAATCCTTGCCGGGCTTTGATTGTGGACTCCTTCTTGGGATGAACCTTATAGGCTAATCTCAAGTACCTGTAAGGTATACCCATGTCAGTATCCCCCGAGTGTCTAGCCGAATCGTATATTCAGGTGGAGACTATAAGTCTTTCGAGTGCATGAGACTTAGACTCATCCGAAGTTCTTTCGGGTGCCACAGTTCGTGTCATAGGGATTGTCGATATGCGTGCCTGATTCATCCAACGGAGCGGGATAAGTTAACTTCCTTAGGGCAAAACAACACTATCTACTCAAATTCGAGTCCCCGGACTCAAATTCAGAATAATGCTGGCATAATTTGACTCTTGTCGCGGAGGCCTTACATAGTCGAATTCTAGTGTTTAGGTGTGGGCACTCGACACGCCATCAAGGCTTATTTCATCGTGCCTGTAGGCACGGCTTATATCTGGTAGATCACAATAGGTGCATTGCCAGGCCTTTTTCAGGTCTTACCTTCACATTGTAAACGCGACATCCGAATTTTTAGTCACCGCGGAGGTGTTTCGTGTGGCCCAGGAGACATAGTATCTTTGCAGGGAAAATATGAGGCGGAGTCGCTATTTCGAATGTGGACGTAGTCGGCACACTTTTAATAACTAAGGTTTTTCATAGGGTGCGCGACCAGCGCTCCCTATGGGAGTAGCCCTCGAGTGTCTATTCGAGTCGTAGACTCAAATGGGGACTTTGAACTTTTTCGACTGCTGTCATTATTTTAGTTTTTAGGCAAATATGCTTTCAGCGCTCCCTATGGGAGTATCCCTCGATTCCATAATCGAATCATTGACCAACTATATGACCGGAGCAAAAATTCCGGCCGTATAGTTGGTGCCACCACTATTAGGTCAAACAAAACAACTTTCATGAAGTGACCCCTATATAAAGAAGCCTCGGGCGACGAGAAAACAAGCGAGACCTCACCAAATAGTCTCTGCCATAGATCACCAGTTGCCTCTAGATCTCCAAACCCTTCTCCATCTCCATAGCCATATTCCACCACTTGTAATAGTAGATCTCTTCTCCGATTGGCGACATAGTAAGACTATTTCTATTAATCTTATGATTTTCATTATAATCTTTGTGATTGTTGATCTCATCTCTGTGTGTGATTAATTCTCCTTGGGCTAAGGGCTTCGGCCTAGCCATGTAGCAATTGTGCATGTTATTTATCATTGATGGGATCGTGTATTAGTTTGTATGACATGATGATTATTGTATCCTCTCTTGCCTCAATCCAAGGACTTGTCAGGTACCCAAGACCTCGAGGGTTGAGCCAGGTATAGGGAGTATGAGTGATGACTGATCTGCAGGTTGGGAACCCCAGTGACAGAAGGGGTAGTATGGTTGTATGTGAGGGATTTACTTGGGATTAATGGTGACATCACTATGCATATCATTAGTTCTCTTTCTTCTATGGATGAGACTAGTAGGTTATTGCTATAAGCGGTTGCGGAGGCAATAGCAATTATGGATGCACTGCCCACATATAATTTATCTTGCTCTAACAAGTACATGCATACTTTATTTCTATCTTTTATTCCCATCAGATGTAGTGCGCAGCTACAGGTGAAACCGAACGCCCTAGGCCCTCTCTCTCCATCATCGACAACAAAAAAAGACGCAAGCTATTGGTCTGGTAAAAACACAAAAGGAATTCTAAAACTCCCGAAGGTCCCTTAAAGTAACTTCACTACACATTCGCTTCCTGAGGATTCAGTAACCTAGGTCTACTAGGGAGAAAGAAGCTATACTACATCCGCAATCTAGATCGAAGGTATCAACCCTTTTTCTGGAGCCGTTGCCAGGGAAGCAATAGCTACCATGGTGAGATTATTAGGAACCTTGCTAGTTTTAATTCTTGTTTTTAATTTTGTTAGTTTGCTTGCAGTCTTTATTTGATAATCCAAAAAAATTAGTTAGCCTTTAAATTCTTGTTTTACTATTATAATTCTTTGTTTAAGAAAACCCAAAAACATAGGAAATATGGCTGAAAAGAAGCTTGGGGAGTTTCCTACTCCCAACAATGATTATTTGCGTACTCCCATTACTCAGCCAGCAAACGCTGGTGATGACTATGAAATTAAGCCCCATTACTTAAGATTGGTTCAACATAATCAATTTGGAGGCTCTGTTGTGGAAGACGCAGGTATGCACTTAAATACTTTCACTGAAATATGTGATATGATGCGTATAAAATACGTTGACCCTGATGCGGTCAAATTGCATTTATTTCCTTTCTCTCTAAGAGGGAGAGTAAAAGAATGGTTGCTATCTTTGCCTTGACATACTATTACATCATGGGTGGGATATACTTCTTTATTTATGACTAAATTTTTCCCACCTACAAAGACTATGCAACTCAGATCTAATATTACTGGCTTTAGACAGGAAGAGCGTGAGCCACTAGTGCTTGCATGGGAGAGGATGAAAGAATGCTTAAGAAACTATCCTAGTCATGGGATGGAAGATTGGTTAATCCTCCATTTATTTTATAATGCTCTTAATCATGTGTCTAAGTCTATGCTTGATACTGCAGCTGGAGGAACATTTATGGGAAACATATTACTGAAGTAAAGCAGCTGCTAGACAATATGCAAGACAACCATGCCGAATGGCATGCAGAAAGATCAAGCACGAAGAAGGTGAACTCTATTTCACCACAAGGAAATGAAGAACTCAATGCTAAGTTGGATGAGATCATACTAGCCGTAAAAGGTAAGGAAACCCAGGTAAGAGCCACCCCTGAAACAAATATTGAAGAAATAGACTTCATAGCTCATAATGATTATAACCCTACTTGGAAGAAAAGTTACAATCCCAACTTTCAAAAACATTATGCTAGTCCAGCAGGTAACTCTAATAATAATATGGGAACTAGTAATGGTAGTCTCCAAGAAACACTTAACTCTTTCATAGACTCACAAAATGAACAAAACAATATTCTTGTTAAAATAACTAAGAACCATGATGCCATGCTTGGTAAATTATCTAACCAAGCTGTTAGTTTGAGAAATGATTTGTAGGCCCTCCAAGAAAGAACGAGGATCGTTGAGGCACATCTAGGTAAGATAACCGAGAGTCAAACTGTCATTCTAGCTAAATTTGCAGGTAAAGCTGAGCCTAACACTATTGAAGAACTCAAAATGATGAGGATCCAAAAGGAGGAGCCTGAAGAACTTGACTATAGTAATCCCCCTTCACCAAACTACACCGTTGAAGATCTCGTAAAAAGGATCAACGTCAAGATTCCAGTAAGTGAAGGTAGTGAGGAAGCTATGTACCAACACTTTGTCAATCAAGTAGTAATAAAGGTACGTGAGCTTGAGGACGAATACAAGCAAATTGCTAAAAAAATACCTATTAAACTAGATGACATATTTGAGCCTACTATTAAGATTAAAATTGGAACCAATGCGATAGCTGCACTTTGTGATCTAGGTGCAAGCGTCTCAACAATTCCAAAGAGTCTTTTTAACAAGTTAAATCTTGGCTCCTTTGAAATTACTAAGTTAAAATTGCATCTAGCAGATTCTACCTACAAACAAGCTATAGGAATTAAGGAGAACACTTTAGTATACATTAAAGGTTGTCCTGCTCTTATTGATTTTGTTATTGTTGACATGCCTGAAGATGCTACTGCTCCTATTATATTAGGCCGTCCTTTCTTAAGAACTATTAAGGCTTTGATTAATCTGCATGAAGGGAACGTGAAGCTGCAATTGACTTCGCGGGATCCTTTTGCTATTCATTTTCCCAGGAAGAAGAAATACAAGCATGATGAAAAGGAGGCCATCACTTTGAAGGCCAATTACTTTGGAGTGGGTGTTCCACTCATCTAGCCCAAGTGAGTATCGTCAAGGTCAAGCTATTGACCATAAAAGAGCGCTTCATGGGAGGCAACCCATATGAAATAAAGGTTTGAGTAAATTTTTTAGGTTTAATTTAAGTTTATGTTTAATAAAGAGTGCTAGAAAACTCCATTTGAGGAGAAGAAGTTCGGTAGTACTTAAAATTCTGCTTTATTCATGCTATTGTTGGTCTACAATATTTACTGTCAATTTTCTGTCAAAAACAAGGTATATCACTAAGTTACAGGAAAAGAAATAGTTTTCGAAGAAACATAATGTTTTTGATGCACACAGAGAGTTTAACGACCAACTATACGGCGGGACTAAAAAGTCCGGCCGTATAGATATCTTTGCCATCGACAAATTTCTTTTCATATGTACTGAGAGTTTAACGACCAACTATACGGCGGAAATAAAAATTTTGACCGTATAGCTCCAGTCATATAGATATCAGTGCCTCCATACAATTTTTTTTCATATGTATTGAGAGTTTAATGACTAACTATACGGCAGGAATAAAAATTCCGGCCATATAGTTCCGGTCGTATAGATATCGATGCCTTTGTATATTTTCTTTCACAGAGACAAACTGTTTAACGCCCAACTATACGGTGGGAACATTTTGTTCCGACCGTATAGTTGCATCCGTATAGCTGCGCCGCCAGGAGGAAACCCTAATATTTTGGCAAAAGGCCAACTATACGGCTGGAACACCTTGTTCCGACCATATAGTTTCGCCCGTATAGTTGCGTCCGACCATGAAATCGCACGGGAAGGTACTTCCAACTCTAAAACTTCAATCCTTTTTCTTTCTTCTACCTCCAAACTCTTTCAAAACCTCAAGAGATCTTCATCTCTAGTCATGTTCATTCGATCTCCTCGTACACGAGTGATCTACAGTATGTTTCTCCTCCGATCCTCCAATTACTTTTTGCAAATTCATCTTCGATCTATTGTCATTATCAATCTAGGGTGAGACCTACTATGAACCAATTGTGATGATTTTCTTGCCTAGATTACTATTTTGAGGAGAATTCTTTAGTGTGCTTTGATGAGGAATATGATGCACTTACTGTTGTTGGATCAAAAAGTTTTATTTTTGCCTTTCTTCAATGTTTTAGATGATGAACACAAGGAGCCAAACTCGTGCTCGTGCCACCGCTAGTGCTTCTCAGTCTGCCACTCAGGAATGCATGGGGATACGGTTCAGGGATGAGGCCCATCGTGATCGCTTCAACATGATCAAGAACCACGAAGTGAAGGCCACCAAGTGGGCTTGCCCCATTATATTGAACTAACTCGGTATTTCTGATGACTTTAATTTACTTTGCAATAGAGCTGGCCTGCAAAACTTTGTGTACAATGATGTACCTACTTATCTCTGCTTAACCATTGAATTTCTAAGTTCGTTGCAAAGCACCGTTAAACAATGGCAAGGAGAGGACACTATTTCTTTCCGTCTGATAAACAACAACTACACCTTAACATTAGATGAATGGTGCGCATGTTTTAATTTTCCAAACAATGATATTCATGCCTTACGTGCATCCTTTACTAGCTTAGAACCTACCCCTGAACTGAAGGGTTCCGCAGCAGAAAACAAAAAAATTCCTACCTTGGAACCGCCTAATACTGCCAAGATCTATCTATGTAGTAATGCGGTAACGGCCGAGTGTATAGAATACATACCCTTGTAAACCATACGCGGTTAACGTTCTGAGGGGAAAGTGGTTGAAGTAGTCAAACCCGTAGCCGACCTCAAATCGTCTTACCAAAAGCAAGACACACAAACAAGGATTACAAAATTATATTCAAGTCCACTAATCCAAATGATAAACCTTTGAGGAAAGGGGTGATGTCGGCCATCAACTATTTTGCTTGCCGTCATCAAGCCACATTGCCTCAATTCCAGCAATTCTCAAACAGACCATCCCGTTTTTACAAAACAGGACAAGTATCCAATACTTATATAAACTGCAATGAGTTTTGCAAGAATTTCATTTATAACTTTGTATATCTGACATATACCCTTTTTCATTCATGACCTCCATTGCAATCATGCCCTTCTGAGAGTTCATAACTCTAATGCAAGATTGCTAAGTGTTTCTCCACATATTTCCTTTTTCATCCATCATGGAAGAAAACTCATCCAACGGCTCATACTTTATGTGCCTAATCTTGCATAATAAAAGATTGTAATCCAACTCTCCATCAAATGGAGAATGGATTATTGGATGATTACAGAGAATACACAAACATTACAAAGTCATCGGATTATCTCCTAATGGTCATTGTATCAAGAAGAGAAGTTCACCTTTTACGAGGATATCCCTCGGGCGTGGGTATTAATCTGAGAAGTTGGACCCTTTTGCTAAGTTCCATATCAAGCAATAAATTTCCCATGGTCGCAAAGGACCTCAATGGGATAGGCCATGATCTACTAAGATATTTGCAAACAGACATCTAGACTAAGTTCATAATATGAGTTCAATCCTAATTGAGCTCCCACTAAAATTGTCATCCCCTGGACGATTTTAGTGATCACATGATCCCAATCCTCTGCACCTCCCCCGATCATCACGACCATCAGTGCAACATCAAAGGTAGACATTCCCCAATGTCAATCACATCAACCATGTGACTCATGCTCGACCTTTCGGTCTCTTGTGTTCCGAGGCCATGTCTACACATGCTATGCTCGCCAAATATAACTTGTGTGTATTTGCTGTGCAACATGGCTTACACCCACTATATGCGAATGTAGATATGTCTAGCCCCCGATCGTCACGGCCGGCTTCATAACGACAAACTTTCTTAGTGGTGCACACACAAGGGGAACACGATCATTGGAATTAAATAGGGATTATCTTATTTGCTACCGTTGAGTATCTAATACTAGCACACAATAAGATGTAAAACAGGTATCAACATCACATGTCAATTTGTGATATGATATGGTCCTTCTTGCGCCTTGATCTCCATCGAGCACTCCGACATGATCTCCATCTTGTCCCTGGTTTGATGCCAAGTCCACAACGCCACCACCCGGTCATCCATCGAAACGATAGCTATTACTACATAACTTAGTAACATAAAAGTAAACTACTTTACCTTTGTAACAACTATTACCATATCAAATCACATGCCCTCCTGCAAAATAAAGTTACACGCCTCTACTTTATCCATTGCAAGTTTTACGTGGTTGTTAGGGCTTTTGCAATAGAACCGTTTCTAGACTACAAACTTTCCAACCACAGCATGGATCCAATAGTTGTCTCTACTACACCCCTGTCAGGGCCCTCCGTTGTAAATTCTATATCAACTATTGAATAAGAGACAGACACCCGCTAGTCACTTATACGGAACAAGCCGTATGTCGATTGTGGAACCAGTCTTGCGTACGAATACGTGTAAGGTCAGTCCGGGCCGCTTCATCAATCAATACCGCGATATAAACAAGTACACGTTAGAGGGTAACAACTAAGGGATCAATGCCCGCACAAAACTTGTGCGTACTGGCCATATAGCACTCCTACGCATAGATCGGCTCTCCACTGAAGGGTTCCATAGTAGAAAACAAAAAATTTCCTACATTGGAACCGCCTAATACTGCCAAGATCTATCTATGTAGTAATGCGTTAACGACCGAGCGTATAGAATACATACCCTTGTAGACCGTACGCGGTTAACGTTCTGAGGGGAACATGGTTGAAGTAGTCAAACCCGTAGCTGACCTCAAGGTCACGAA
Source organism: Avena insularis (assembly GCA_023614405.1). Classification (NCBI taxonomy): domain Eukaryota; kingdom Viridiplantae; phylum Streptophyta; class Magnoliopsida; order Poales; family Poaceae; genus Avena; species Avena insularis. Next base: position 209,613,790 of record CM042694.1, read on the forward strand.
GCTCCTCGTAGGTCACCCCTTGCTCCTTCTTCATCGTGCATCAACTCCGGCTCACGACATCCAAGGTGCCTCAAGTGAGGCCCCTCATGGTTTCGTACACATACGATGTACGATGACGACCTCCGACTCCTTGATCCCTGTCGGTAGTGTGGAAGTAGATCTCCGGCTTAGAATCCCTGCAGCGCAACGACGTGCTGCAGGTGCGGTGTCTCTTGCATGGACAGTCCTTACTTGGGACTGTGCCAACGCATGGATACGAGAGAGAGAGAGAGAGAGAGAGAGAGAGAGAGAGAGAGAGGGAAGGAGAAAGTAAACCAACGGACTTCTCCAAATATTGGTGTGTCAAATCCCACCCATGGGCACCCCTTTGTATAGGGGAAGGGGGTGTGCCCTCCCCTTTGGGTTTCCCATGTGGGACTAAACAAAGGAGAGAGGGGGAGGCACATGGGCCTCATGGGCCAGCCGGCCAGGGGTGGGCCCCACCCCGCGCACAGCCCTAGGCTAGCCGGGTGGTCCCCCTTGAGGTTCCTAGGCCTTGGCCGTTTGGCCCTTGGCCCTTCCCTCCTTTGGTTTTCCCTCATGGGCCCCTTTTCCCTAGGAAGTTTGGCCCATTAGTGGAATACCCCTTAAGATTAGATTTTAATATTATATTTAATATTAATTACATTAATTAATATGTAAATACATATTACAAAATCTGATTTGACCCGAAACACCTTTCGGTTTCCTTTCGATTTCCTCCGAACGACTTTGGATCTTTCCCGGAACGATTCTGGTTCTCTCACTGAACTTTTCCGGTTTCCTTTTCTCTTTCATATGGTGATTCCAACTTACAGAGGATCTCTAGCTCATCGTACCCTTAAGTGTATTTCCCCACGGCTCGGGAATGGCACAAACATGATCTCCATCAATGATCAATAGCAGGACCGGGATGCCCATAATGACCCTTGTGCATTCCACGATGATAATGTCGTTTGAACCGTAAATAGTCCTTTCCCATTCCCTTTGCCACTTCATACCTAGTTCACCCGAGATTTGATCTACGGTATCTCCATACCTTCGTTTGATCTCGTTACCGATGAACTTGTTTTCTCCTTTCCGTGTCGTTGCATTCCGTGACCCAGTCACACGCTTGCAAGCTTCGTTAATGCAATGTCACCGAGATGGCCATAAATGTATCTGTCCATTACATGGATGGGAAAATCCTGGTCTTGATATGTACTCCTCTACACGCCCCTTTGGGAAACCTGAGTGGCACCTTTTCAATCACCCAGTCACGGTATGATACTTGATAACCATCTAAGCTCCCTCCATAACGATGATTTGCATTACCTCATAGTCTAAGGATCATGTCGCGAGGTTTCCTTAGTTAATCATTAATGGTGAACTTTGTAACTAAATCTCATTAAGATACAACTGGTTGGGTTGTTTGTCTATCACATCATTCAACTAATGACGTGACCTCATTGTCAGTTGGCATAAATGCCCATGATCTCGAAACCCTAGATCATTCTCATGACCAATGAACTAGTTCGCTAGAAGCAACTAGAGACATTGTTTGTTTACATACCACACGTGTATTAACATTTCGTATTAATACAGTTATAGCACAATATGAAACTATTACGGACTAATTGAGATATGACAATAAAAACCTATTTATTATTTGCCTCTAGGGCATATCTCCTTCATGAACAATACTATAATGGAATGAGTTTCACTAGTAGAGTGAACAAGGGGAAGAATATTCAACATCCTGCAATTCGCTATTTGTTCCATGTTATTGCTAACACCTTGAAGGCACGTAATGAGTTCACGAGACTCAACGAGGAGGACATCCTAGTCCTCGCAAAGGCTGCTTACATCAATTGCGGCATGTCACTCAAATTGGGTGCCATCCTTGTGCGCTACTTGGAGCACCAAGCCTCCCAAAGCCAAGGCAAATCACAGGGGGAGGCGTCATCACCGTGCTTGCCACTGCCCTAGGCCTCAACCCAGGTGAGTTGCAACCCGTACTAGGTGAGACACATGTTGGTTTCTCCACTTTGAGAGCCTGTGGAATGCTTACTAGGAGAGGTGGTGTTTATTACCTACATATTGCTGGAGCTGGCCGTCTCTACCCCGCTTCTATGCCTAATGGTCTTTTCTCTATCGAGGAAGGACGTTTGCTATATGATTCACATGTTGAACAACACCAACCTGAGGAAGAGATTTCGGAGGAGGATGAGGACCACGAGGAGGAGCAGCCACAAACCCGGTTCGCCACATACCAAGATTTCCAAGGACTTGGAGGTACTATGGAGAGGATGCATATCCTCTCTTTGAACCTCCATGAATCAACAAGTAACCTCTCAACTCAATTTGCAAACTGGAGTAATGACTTTTCCCGCCACCACAATAAATTGAAGGGCTTGCAAAAGCCTAAGCTTAGGGAAGTTTATAAGCACTCGTGTTGGTTTCCCCAACACATTATTTTTAGTTCTTCTTATTTGCTTTTGAAATTTTCTAGCCGAGATTTGCCGCCAATTTTCTATTCTTTAATGTCCCTCTCTTAAAAACCACAAAAACATTTCTCCATTTTTCCTTATTTTCCCTCTTTCTTTTCTTTCCGCCTCGAGGTCTTCATATATTTGCAGGAGAGTGATCGACTTCGGGTTTCCAAGAAACAAATAAAAAAGGAAGAGAGAAGTGGAACCAAACATGAGAGGTATGCCTTATGACTCCCCACTCTTGAACTTTGAGAAACCCATGCTAGTTAGTAGTAAATGTTGAGATATTATATTGGTGGAGTGAGTCGTTATATTGTAGTAAGATTTTTGTTTGCATGGGTATTTAATTGGGTACATTTTGTTCCAGCTCTCGTAATTAACCAAGTCTTGCTTAAAAATTGCTAAACAATTGTAATAAGAAAAGGTCTCACAATTGAAGGCTTGGGTGTTTTAGTGCTTAGTCTTGAAGGTTTATTTCTAGAGACACTCAACACCACTGAAAATGTTGATTGACTTAATGGCTCTCTTTGAAAGGATTTCTTCAATTGAATTATGTTTAGCGGTTTTTGTGAGCATGCCAAAGTTTGACTTGTTAATCATAAGAATGATATAGCTTTATACGTGTCAAACTTCATGGGATGCCAACAACTCTGCTAGCCTACGAATGATCTTCATGGAGGAAACTCCTAGATTTCGGCTATGAGTTGATTAAACACTTGTAGCAGCAATGCTATAGTGGGTAAGATTCTTGTCACTCCCGGGTAGTTGTAATCATGATGGGATCACTCCTCTGGCTGTTATGAGAAATCATTATGCAAAAGGAACAAAACCTTAGTGATGCCACGAGTGTCCATCACAGCCCGATAAACTAATATTTTTTTTGGCATGCTTTCAGTTACTTAAAAACTAAAATTCTTGAAGGACAATGAATAGAAAAGTAGTGCTTGCAAAGTATCGATTCATTGATGTGGGAGAATTGAGATACTCTAGTGTATATGCTTTTCATGACAACTCTCACACCCTTAATTTACATGATTATACTTTATCATTCAAAGGCAAGCCTATGAGTTGATTACTTGACATGGAATAAAGTTTACTCATTTGAATCATCCATGTTTACAATAATTTTGCTGCACTATAAGGATGCATGAAACCCGTATGATATGCTTGCCATTACTCTATCTATGCCGAAGTTTTTCAGATTTATGAAGTGGAGGAAACATGATACTACTAATCATGAGTAAGATCACCATCTCGTTATTTCAGTTTAAATGCTGAGTTCCTTTTTGATTTTGATTTTCTTGCTCGGGGACGATCAAGTTTAAGCTTGGGGAGGTTGATGGCTCTAAAATATAGCCATCTACGTCCACATTTAAACTTGATATTACTCATATTCTTGATGAATATCTCTCTAAACCCTGCCACTAATGCTAATTTTTCCTACGCAGATAATGTCGTTTAAAGGAGGGAATCACTACATTAAAGTCAAATATATGAGATTTCCAACAACCAGAAGAAACCAGGAGCCGTACAACGGAGGTAGACGCTTCAACGACCAGACATTCTGGCCATATAGCTTCGGTCGTATAGTTGGCGTCACCACCATTAGGTCAAATAGAACAACTTTCATGAAGGGACCCATATATAAAGAATCCTCGGGCGACGAGAAAACAAGCCAGACCTCGCCAAAAAGTCGCTGCTATAGATCACCTGCCGCCACCAGATCTCCAAACCCTTCTCCATCTCCATAGCCACATTCCACCACTTGTAATAGTAGATCTCTTCTCCAATTGGCGACATTGTAAGACTATTGCTATCAACCTTATGATTTTCATTACAATGTTTGTGATTGTTGATCTCATCTCTATGTGTGAGTAATTCTCATTGGGCTAAGGGCTTCGGCCTAGCCATGTAGCAATTATGCATGTTATTTATCATAGATGGGATCGTGTATTAGTTTGTATGACATAATGATTATTGTATCCTCTCTTTCCTCAATCGAAGGACTTGTCAAGTACCCAAGACCCCGAGGGTTGAGCCAAGTATAGGGAGTATGAGTGATGACTGATCTGCAGGTTGGGAACCCCAGTGGCAGAAGGGGTAGTACGGCTATATGTGAGGGATTTGCTTGGGATTAACAGTGACATCACTATGCATATCAATAGTTGTCTTTCTTTTATGGATGAGACTAGTAGGTTATTGCTATAAGCGGATGCGGAGGCAATAGCAATTATGGATTCATTGTCCATATATAATTTACCTTGCTCTAACAAGTACATGCATACTTTATTTCTATCTTTTATTCCCATCAGATATTTTGCACAGCTACAGGTGAAACCGAACGCCCTAGGCCCTCTCTCTCCATCATCGACAACAACAAAAAGACGCAAACTAATTGTCCGATAAAAACACAAAAGGAATTCTAAAACTCCCGAAGGTCCATTAAAGTAACTTCACTATGCATTCGCTTCCCGAGGATTCGATAACCTAGGTCTACTAGGGAAAAAGATGCTATACTACATCCGTAATTCAGATTGAAGGTATCAAATGCCTGGCCTGGAGGTAATCCCCGATCCCCCTATTGGATTTTGGGTGATGTTCCTTGCTTTTGTCCCTTGGGGCCTTTCTCTTCCCCTCCACAAGTTTGTGCGAGGGTTGCTCTGCTTCTATGGTCTCCATCTACATCAGCTGACCCCAAACTCTATTTTGCACATCGCGTGCTATATTACCCTCTACGAGTGCTGGCTCAGAATCGAGCTACACTTCGGCCTTTTAAAAAAAACTCTTCAAGTTGAAGCGACAATCGGGCTCTGGATCTATAGTCTACGACATTGGACGTTGCGGTATCCATGTGGACCCGAATGTTCAATACTTCTCTCTCAAGAGCTCCGAGTTTGTCCAGGGATGGAGGGAGAAGTGGTTTTACATCCGTGATCAAAAGGCTGATGATGAACTCTTCGAACTCGCTCCTTATGATCTGAAGGAGGAGTTGAAGAGGAGAAGGTCTTGGAAAAATGTAGTGATGCCCGGTGAGGCCGAAGAAGTCGAGGTTTTGTATAAGCGCGTCTGTGATCTCCAACTCATTCGAGGGAAAGAGATTTACGACGCGGACCTCATCTGCACCTGGATGTGTCGTTGGGTGCAGCCACTACAGGCTAGGGCGCACCCAATGTATCTATAGACTGGTGCCAACGATATCACTCACGTCTCTCAGGAGAACTTATCCTCAGGCGAAGTGGACAAAAGGTTCAGGGCACTAACCAAGTTCATTGTCAAGGAGAAACTCCCTAGGGATTCAATCGTTGTACCCTTTCACGCGAGTCACCCCCTCCGAGGTAACTTCATCATTTCTTCTTCTAATATGCCTCGTTTGCCCGCAGGGCATTTTGCAATTGTAACCTTGTGCTTTGGCAGGAATGGAAGGTGAACACTATTTTGCTGCCACAACCTGAAGGGGTAATCCCCTCCGAGGCTATGGTGGAAGATGAATCTGGTTCTACTGTGCCTGTCGTTGAGGAGCAGGGATCCCCTGAGTGCAGCGAGAGCGCCACTCGCAAGCGCTCCCGAAGCAAGGACTCGGATGCTTCCTCTTCGGATACGTCGGAGGATCCGTCGATTAGGGTGGACACCGTGGATCCGATTCTAGTGGTTCCTATGCACGCCGTTGCTCCTCCATCACAGAAAAAATTGAGGAAGCAGAAGGAGGAGTCGGATGATTCCTTTGACCTCAACAACTTCGACGGGTGAGTTTTCTACATTGCTGATGTCTGAAAATTTGTGTCCTGCAGCTTGCGTTGATGGTGACATGGCATATGTTTTACTGAAGCGTGACTGCCTCGTCGTCGTCCGATGATTGCCATCTCCTAGAGGAGGCGGGAGTCGTGGACTCCAAGATCAAGGGTGTGGCAGAGCCCGCGCCTTCCCCAAAGATAGCGGCCAACTTCGCCGCAAATTCCTCGAGTTCTCCCAACATGGGGGAGCACCTGGTTCTTGCTCGGATGTCAACTCAGAAGGAAACTTCGGAGTCTTTGGATGGACACGTAAGTATTTTCAAAATGTTTTTACTCGAAGAGTTATTGCTCGGGGTCCAGTTGAGTCATGATATCTGTCATCCTCCCGCATCCCATTCTTCAGGACTCTATCCGCCTTGGCGGACAGATCGTCGACCTAGGCGGGCAACACGCTCGGCTTGATGTCGACAACCGCCAGTTGCAAAGTAAGTTTGTCGATTTGTGTTGTGCTGCTGCACATTTGTTTTTATTGGTTTTGATATATTCTCCTAGTTTTGCAGAGGATAATAATGACTTGCTCCGCCAGGTGGACTCCCTTGAAAAGGGACTCAGTGTGGCAGAGACCAAGCGAGATGAGGCACTCGCGGCCTACGACTGCCTCAAGCAGGAGTCGAAGAAGCACGAAGACGAGCTGATGGCTGTTGCCGCTAACAGAGAAAAATAGTTTGTAGAACAACTTCTTTCCGTCGCGAAAGTGCTTTTAGGTATGCTATTGTTGCAGTTTTGTGCCACTGAAAATTTTCTTTCTTCACTTGTTTGGATTTTGATGGTTTTACGTGGATCTACTGTAGATGCTTCTAGTTTGAGTTTCGACCCCCAGACTCTTGCTCGCGAGGATGCGTTGGCCGGCGTCGTGGCTGCAGTCGAAGACCGCATCGTCTTTGTCCAGGACTCGCTCAAAAAGTCCAAGGGTGTTCTTGGGCATCTTCGAGAGGAGATGGTCCCCAAGGAAAAACTTATTGAAGACCTAGATGGCCTTATCGAGTCCTTCGTGGAAGGCATCCCTGCAGATTTCAAGAATGCACAGAAAGGGCTTGGTGCTTCCTTGGGGCTGGCGATGGCACAGGCACACGGTGTCGACCTGAATGCCAGCAAGGTCTCCTCGAAGCTACCGGTGACTTCGGATGGCCAGTAGGTAGTTTTCGCTCCCTTTGCCACTCGCTGTAAAAAATATGGGCCTCGTCTCATAGAGACATTGGCAAGGTACTAGAGGGGAGGAAGTGTCTGAAGGTGGCAAAGGCCATGGCATCAAGGTCCACTGCCGCAAAGGCGTCAGCGTCAGACGCCACCGCAGCAAAGGCCACGGCATCAGAGGCTGCCGCGGAGTCGAAGAAGCCCGCGGGTGCTGAAGTGTAAGCGTAGCCGTCTTCGTCGCTTGTTTTTGTAGCTGCATGAAGTGTTTTAGCCTTGTCTTGTGACCACTTTTGTGGGGGTTCCCCTCTAAGAACTTGGATGCAATTATTGATGTATAAATTATCTTTGTTCTTGCATCATTCGACTTTTTGTGCACAATGTCCCTTATGCTTCCGTGTGGTGATGGAAATAGTGAACCGTTGCCGCACTTTGCTATGCACGCGAATCGAGGAGGCATAGTTAAAACGAAAATTATGTATGCCTGGTCAAATCCCAGTCAGAAATGGGGTCCCATGTTCGTCACGTCCCGTCAATGCCGCTTAAGCGGGCAAATGAGATCATCTTATCGTCAGCACTGACGTCATTCAATCCAGCAGGAGATCCATTCGACTACTTTAGTCCTTGCTTGACTCTGCGAGTCGACCAAGCACTCGGGGGCTACTCCTAACAGGAGCCCTATCCGCGCACCCGAAGACTTCATAGGCATAGAACTGCCTTCACCAGTTGAAGCCCCTCTTCGAATCAACGATTCGATTATGGACTCGGGGCTACTCCCATAGGGAGCGCTGAAAGCATATTCGGCTCAAAACTAAAAAAATGACAGCAGTCGAAAAAGTTCAAAGTCCCCATTCGAGTCTACGACTCGAATAGGCACTCGGGGGACACTTCCATAGGGAGCACTGGCCGCACACCCTATGAAAAACCTTAGTCATTAAAAGTGTGTCGACTACATCGACATTACAAACGGCGACTCTGCCTCATATTTTTCCTACAAAGAGACTACATCTCCTGGGCCACTTGAATCACCTCCATGGTGACTAAAAATTTGGATGCGGCGTTTACAACGTGAAGGTAAGACTTGAAAAAGGCCTGGCAACGCACCTGCTGCGCACTACCAAATATAAGCCGTGCCTATAGGCACGATGAATGTCGTGGTGGTGTCACGGCAGATGCCATGGATAGGCTAAAGGTGGGGACTAAATGCCCTAGGGGAATCCAGGGAGGGATAGTGTGGTGATTCCACACACAGTAGCTTTGTATTCGATTCACCTTCACAGATTACAAGTGCTCCTTGAGCTGTATTGGAGAGAGGAGGAAGAAGGAACTCTCTTACTCTCACCACTAGCTCGCTCTCAGGAACCAAGTAAAACTCAACCCTTTCTACTGAGGCCCTAGCCCTCCTTATATAGGGGTGGCTAGGTCTCCAATTAGGGCATACATGGAGGCATATTCCAAGGAATATGCCTCCTCCCAAAATAGTAAGCCGATCGGGTTACTTTAACCCAGCGTCATCCATGCAGAGGCTACGTGGGCCTCCGCGGCACCCGCGTCATCCGACACAGGCTTCATCACCTTTGTCGGCCACGCCTTGGTGGTCCTGGCTTCTGTCTTCTTCGCTCATGCTCTGCGTATAGTGGTCACCCTTTGACCAGCAAGATACCTTCCTTCTCTTGTAAGCTTGCTATAACCCGGATCGTACCTAGTCGATCCGGCCATAGTTGTTCCTGCATACAAGTTAGATACATCTCACCGACTTACGATATAAGTCGGCTGAGACCCAGTTAGGTGGACATCCCCTGGTCCGGGTTACCCCGTGATTCGGCCTGCCTTGAGGTGACTCGGCCAGCATCCGCTGACCTTGCTGCATTCTGCTAACTCGGCCTTTATACCCCAGCGTGACCCTACCCGGGGGTATCCCCCCAACATTAGTCCCCGAAGCTGGTGCGGTCTTAGCTGCCTTAGCCGCTAAGGCCACAGCAGGTTCAATTTTATCGAGCCTCTGGCTCCTTTCCGAGTTACCTCATAGTCCGGATTTTATTAGGTTTACTTTCCCTTGGCACATTCCGAGTTTTCACTCGCAGGCCGGGTTACTTCATATTCATCCGGGTCATTCTTCCTTCTCTTGTATGCTTCCCCATGTGGAGGTTAATCATTACTTTTGCCTTATTTTAAGGGCCTGCGCCAGTAACCGCCGCAGTAATTGTCAGTTATCACTGTAGCACACGTCACATCGTGCCTGCCTCCTCGTTAACTGCGTCATAACGTCGCGTCATGGGATCTCCTGCGCTCTGTGGCCTTTCCTGTGGCTCGCTGCTGATTGATTGATCTGGGGTATACACGGCCACACCGTGTGGCCCGCCCGCACATCGCGATCCCACTACCCCTTAAGGGCGTGGTTAAATAGGGGAGGGGTGCGCCTCTTGGGTTCTTTCCCCACTTCCGCGCCCCTCTGCCTCTGCTTCTTCTTCTTCCTCTCCAGCGACAGCGCCGCCGCCACCGCATTTGAGTAGCAGCGCCGCCACCACACTACTTCCACGCGCACCAGCGTCGCTGCCACCTCCCCGCTTCTCTTCCGCCACGGTTCCTTGCCTATCCAGGCCACTGTCACCCACCGCCGCTAGCGCCAGTGAGGGAAGTGATCTCGAGATGACAGAGGAGGAGCTCGCCGTTGCTAAGCAAGAAATGGAGGAGGACGCGGTGAACACCGACCGCGACGCGTGGGCTGGATCCTGGGTTTGCCAGGATGACCTGGACTGGCTGTATCGCACCAGGCGCATCCCGGAGGGTGTTACCGCACACCTTCCCGCTATGGAGCTTGCCCCCTCACCCAATCCGGGTGAGTATGTTGTATTCCTCTCCCACTTCCAACGTGGATTCGGGCTCCTAGCAAGCGATTTCTTTAACGATTGGCTCAACACATATGAGATTCAGCCGCACCATCTTCCGGCTAACACCATCAACTCTCTCTCTGCTTTCGCCTCCACCATTGAAGGCTACGCCGGACTATGGCCCACGAAGGAGCTCTGGATCCAGTTCTTTGGCCTTCGCCGGAACGTGATTCCGAACATCCAGCTTGACCCGGAGGACAAGCAGCTCACGCAGTTCGGTGCAGCTTCCATCTCTCCCTGGAGATAGTCTATCTTTCCGCGAGTTACGGGGCTTGACTCTTGCAAGGGATGGGCCCGGACTTTCTTCTATGTCCAGAACAGCACAACTGAGGATCAGATCCGGCTGCGCCCTTACGCCTCGGGTCCTCCTAACCCGGATCTATGGGACAAGGTCCCCAAGAAGCCCACTGTCCTGGCGAACCAAGTCAACAAGAGGTTCCAGGAGCTGAAGGATCTCGGATTGTGCAATGAGGACGCCATGATCACATTCGTCTGCAACCGGATCTCCCCCTCCCGAAATGTACTCATAAAGTTTGCCACATGAGCTGGGGCCGTGATCCCAACCGGACCTCCTCATTCGAGTTAAATAACACCGAGATCTACCACCGGGTCAAGACCCTCTTCACCACCCACAAGGACTTCTCTTCTGAGTGGACATGGGGGATCGAACACTATTGCCGAGATAGGCTTCCCCCCGCGGTAAGTCTCGTGCCCCAAACTTTCTCCGGATTGTATCACATGTCGGTTTTTGTTGTAGGTTTAATCCCTTTGTCTTTTCTTTCCCTTATATGTTTCTTCAGCAAACCATTGAGGATGGCACCGAGCCTTCTCTCAAATGGGCACCTGATCGAGACACCTCGGATGTGGAGGAGCCGGATCAGGAGATGTTCCTGCCGATGGCGGATGCGACCAAGCGACCCACCGGTAAACTCTCTTCCATTAGAGATTGGCCCGACGATGAAGATGATTCGGACGTTGAGGTGATGGAGGCATTTGACGCTGTCCACCTTTCTTATGCTTTTCCGACATCAGCTAACCCTAGTGGGCAGATCCATGAAGATCCTCCCCTTGCCATGGGTGAGCCTGTCTCGGTCGCACCGAAGAAGAGGGGGGCCGCATCTACTTCTTCCTCCGGACCTTCTCATCCATCTAAGAGGCGAAAGAAGTCCACGGACAAAGCTTCCACCAAGGCCACGACCAAGGCTGTGGCCCGGAGAGCTCGCAAGCCGAAGGAGCCCCTGACTTTGGATGAGTAAGTCATTTCTCCCTTTGCCATTCACTTGTTCTTCTTTTGTTATAGTTTCTCATCATACATTATTTGATTCGGCAGGGCTGCGGTGGAGGTCCCATAGAATGAATCCGGCATTGCCTCGCCGCTCCGACACAGCCCTTCTTCCCCTCGTGGCGACGATTCACGCCCGTTGAGCCCCATTCTAGAGGGTTCAGCGGCTGCTCTGGGTTCTAGCCCACCTCGTCAAGAGGAGGGCAACCTCGGAGCAGGGGAGACTGGCTCTACTGAGGCAGCAACAACCACCACTTCGGCTCCGTCGCAACCAACTTCATCCGAGTTACCTTCAAAGACTTCACCAAATGTAAATCAGCACCAAAGACCATCATCAGCTCCAAAGACCAAAGAAGCAACAACAAAAGCAACAAGAAAGACTAAGCCCCTCCGCCTCGTCCGAAGTCTTCCAAGGCTCGGCGCGAAGACATCAGCAGCACCAAGGCTAGCGCCAAGGCAGCTCCCAAGGGCAAATCCACTGCAGCAACCTCAACTTCTCAGCAGCAGCCCAAGGGCAAAAATGCTCCTGACGCCACCAGGGCAGCGTCCATCGAGGCTGGACAATGCACACTCGCGTCCATGCTTTCGAAGAAGACTCCACCAACGAAGGACGCCCCTGCCGAGCCAGCTGATGCGCAACTTGTTTTGCACACCAGCCCCGCTGTTGCCCAGGTTGAAAGGAGGGAAGCGCATGCCAAGGGATTAGTGGCGCCCCACATGCTTAGTGGCGAACGATACCCTCCGACATTGATCGAGTTTGTAAATAACTGGAACAAGGCGGAGTTCGTCCACAACGACGATCTCCCGGAGAAGTTCGGTCCCGCCGAATTTGCTGCGCAGATGAATACTGCTGCCAAGGCAATTAACCTTGTGGGTCGGATGATGGAGGTACGTTACTTCGTCTTTTCCTTAATATGTTGTAGATATTATTGATATAGCCATTAGTCCCCGAGCCTCCAGGGGAGTAACTTGTTACTCGGCCGGATGCTCCTTAGAAAATTAACGTAGCTCCTTAATAACTTCGAATATGCACACACCTAGAGCCGGGTTAAGTTCCACTTGGCCCGGATCTTGTACACTTCGAATATGCACACACCTAGAGCCGAGTTAAGTTCCTCTTGGCCCGGATCTTGTACACTTTGAATATGCACACACCTAGAGCCGGGTTAAGTTCCTCTTGGCCCGGATTTTGTACACTTCGAATATGCACACACCTAGAGCCAGGTTAAGTTCCACTTGGCCCGGATCTTGTACACTTCGAATATGCACACACCTAGAGCCGGGTTAAGTTCCTCTTGGCCCGAATCTTGTACACTTCGAATATGCACACACCTAGAGCCGGGTTAAGTTCCTCTTGGCCCGGATCTTGTGCACTTCGAATATGCACACACCTAGAGCCGGGTTAAGTTCCTCTTGGCCCGGATCTTGTACACTTCGAATATGCACACACCTAGAGCCGGGTTAAGTTCCTCTTGGCCCGGATCTTGTACACTTCGAATATGCACATACCTAGAGCCGGGTTAAGTTCCACTTGGCCCAGATCTTGTACACTTCGAATATGCACACACCTAGAGCCGGGTTAAGTTCCTCTTGGCCCGGATTTTGTACACTTCGAATATGCACAAGACTAAACTATATTTTTTACTTTTTTCAGGTGACCACCAATCGCCGGAGTGCTGAGTTTCAGCGTCTCCTAGATACTCACAAAATGCTGCGTGCGAAACATACTGCGCTTATCGCCGAACACGATAAACAGGGTAAGTTTCTTCCTTGGCATTTTTCCATTTTTCTTCATCTTTTTCCGCCGAACTAATCCATCATTCGGATTTCGCAGCTGAGGTGGAAGCTGAGAATACCATCATGAGGAAAAACCTGGACCAGATAAAGAGTAAGTCATTTTTGCTCAACTTTGCTATGCTCTCTATCTCCTTTTCTCCGTGGCTCGGCAAACATTCATACCTCGGCTTTGCCGGGTCAACAAACTATTTCAGCATCTCTTGAAGATAGTGTGCCCGTGCCTGATATGATGCTGCATTTTCTCGAACAAGCAGGGCAGCATCAGGCTGAACTCAAAAATAAAGATGATGAGCTTGCCCTCCTCCGAACCAAAGATGATGAGATTGCCAAGCTCAAGGCAGATATGAAGAAGCTGAAAGCACATCACCAAACCGAACTTCAAAAAGCTGGCCAGAACATTACTGAAGAGCGCAAGCGCCTCAACCTCCAGATTGCCAAGGACCAAGAATTACTTAAGGAGGCCAACATCAAGCTTGAGTCGGCTAATGCTGAACTTGTGCAACTCCGCGAGAGGCGCGACAACTGCACCAAGGAGCTGACCCGGGTTCACAGCCATATTTCTGGTAAGTTCTTTTTCTCTTCAATTGTCATGAATCTCTCCGGGTCTGCTTCCTTTACTTACTCCACCTGTTTTATTTTTTCAGGCAAATTCCCAGAGAGCGATGTCATTGCATTCAATGCTGTTACCAAGTTCCGCAGGCAGAGGGGTACTCCATCTGGTCCTGGCACCATTCCTCTTGATCTCGAAGACTTGATAGTCAGCTTGTCCTCCCGAGTCGAGACCGTGAAGAACTACGGCAAGGATATCTTGGACATAGTAATCCGGATCTTCAACGCCTTTTGGCCTGAAGAAGATACTCCGGAGAATATGGCTGTTCTGTTTGCCAAGCTTATGGAATGCGAGACTTAGCTCGATCTCTGGAGAGAATCTGCTGGACGCGCCGGAGCTGAGATCGTTCTTCACTACGTGCTTACGTGGTACGAGAAAATTGACCTCAAACTCCTTGAGCACATGCGCACCGAATCAAGGTGGTCTACTGACCCGGATTGGGTAGCTCGGCGCAAGGCTTGCGCTCATAGCTTCATCCAATACGCCCCCATTCATCAATGGAACGAGGGACCAAGCTTCCTAGATGCCGCCGATGATGAAAATGCTGAAAACGTTGAAGATGACTCGGATGAGGACGAAGAGGACGAAGCCTCAGACATCGAGGAAGACGCAGATGACTCTGAAGCCGAGGCTGGGGCTGCACTTGCTGGCGCCGAATTACCTCCTCCAGATGCTCCTTGATTACAAACACTTGAAATTTCATCAGATCCCCGGTATGCCGGGTGCAATTGTATCAAGCACACAAGTGATATTTTGCTACTAAGTTTTTATGCCGGATTAACTTGGGCGTAGTCCCCGAGTTTCATTTTCTTGTTCATCCAATCTCTTGGCTTGGCTCGTGTCTACCTTGGTTCGGTTTTATGACTTACGAGTCCGAGCTTCAAAAATTGTCTTAACAATACTTGGAAACTTTAGGATTAGCTCAAAATAATTCAGCATAATAAATCGAAGGTAAACATAAGGTTAGTCTGAAAAACAAACGTCGGCTCGATTAAATTCCTTTCCTTAGTCATTTTTCATGTGCTACGCAATTCCAAACTTGTTCTCTTGCTTGCCATGAAGCCAAATCTTGTTGGACAGCAGCAAGTCGAAGAGTTAGGTTCTTGGTGCTCACACACTACTAATCCGGCTTAAGTAGAAAAACTTACGCCATCCGACATATAAATAATAAATACGGAAAACAACAAACATTTTCAAGGCAATCCCCGAGTTACTGCTCGAGGTGCCCACATTTCATTGATAGGCTCATTGCCGGCATACATACCGACATATGAGACACTCGAGTACATACACTTCTCTGCTAAGTGTAGAAAGGACGAAGTAGAGCTACATTCCATGGACGCTTAGATTCCTCGCCGGACCTGTCCGCCTTGTTCTTTTCCCGTGGTTTTGCATCGATAAGATAATAAGAATCATTGTGCAATGCTTTGCTCACAATGAATGGCCCTTCCCATGGGGGGGATAACTTATGCATGCCGGCAGTATGTTGTACCAACCGGAGTACCAGATCACCTTCCCGGAAGACTCGGGGGTTTACTTTCCGGCTATGATAGCGTTGGAGATTTTGCTGATATATGGCGGATCTGGACAATGCCAATTCTCTCGCTTCTTCCAGCAGATCAACATCATTTTGCCGGGCTTCTTGCACTTCGGCTTCTGTGTATTGGGCGACTCTGGGCAAGTCATGCTCTATGTCGGCTGGTAATACAGCTTCTGCCCCATATACCAGAAAGAATGGCGTATAGCCTGTTGATCGATTCAGAGTTGTTCTTAAACTCCACAATACCGCTGGTAGTTCTTCTATCTAGCACCCCGCTGATCTTTGCAGTGGCTCAATGAGCCGGGGTTTTATCCCGGATAATACTAATCTGTTGGATCTTTCCACTTGTCCGTTCGATGCAGGGTGGGATACCGAGGCAACGTCCAGCCGGATCTTCTTATCCCGACAGAATCGTGCAAATGCTCCTTCAGCAAAATTTGTGCCATTATCTGTTATGATACTGTGAGGATAACCGTATCTCAAGATGATGTCTTTGAGAAATGTCACGGCCGTAGCTCCATCACATTTTCTTATTGGCTTTACTTCAATCCACTTAGTAAATTTATCAACCATGACCAAAATGTGAGTCATATTCCCCCTTGCTGGTTTGAACGGGCCAACCATGTCCAAACACCATACGACAAATGGCCAGGTGATTGGTATGGTCTTGAGCTCCGACATTGGCATATGTGTCTTGGTAGCATACCTCTGACAACCATTGCATTTTCTTACCAAGTCCTCTGCTTGTTCTAAGGCACTTGGCCAGTAGAATCCATGCCGGAAAGCTTTTGCTACCAAGGCTCTGGACGAGGCATGATGCCCACATTCCCCCTGATGTATATCTCAGAGGATGTCAAGCCCTTCTTCCGGGTCAACACATCGCTGGAGAACATTAGTCACACTCCTTTTGTATAGCTCAGAATTGATGATCATGTATGCCTTTGCTCTCCTCTGAGTTTGCCTGGACGACACCTCCTCAACGGGTAAGGTTCCATCTTTCAGGAATTGAAATATGGGTAACGCCCAAGCTGGTACAGCTCGCACTAGGAACACATCCTCATCGATTTCCATATGATCCACTGGCATAACCTCAACCGGATCACGCTGAGCAGTCCCCGGGTTCGCCGAGGCAGTCCCCGGGTTTGCCGAGGCAGTCCTCGGGTTTCGCGTACCACCGCCCATGTCAATGTCCATGGGTACAGCTCCGGATTCCGGATCTTCCGGGACGTAGATTGAGTCGGTTTCTGGGGACGGCCTGATAGATGGTTTTCTGAGGTGTTCTAATGCTACACCTGGTGGAATTGCTTGTCGGGTTGATCCGAGCTTCGACAATACGTCGGCAGCCTCATTTTCCATCCGGGGTACATGGCGAAATTCGCATCCCTCAAAGTAACCAGATATCTTCTACACATGGAATCTGTATAATGCCATGTTTGGATCAAGAGCGTCCCATAGCCCCGACACTTGCTGAACTACCAAATCTAAGTCACCAAAGCATTGAATCCGACGTATCCCAATTTCTTTTGCCACTTTGAGCCCATGCACAAGTGCTTCATATTCGGCGACATTGTTTGATGCTGCGAAATGGATCTGTAGCACATACTTCAACTGGTCATTCTTTGGCGAGGTAAGCACAACTCCGGCGCCTAACCCGGTTTTTGTTTTTGACCCGTCAAAGTGCATTCTCCAATAGTTTGGATCTGGTAATGGTGGTTCATATTGCACCTCGGCCTAGTCCACAAAAAAGTCGGCCACAGCCTGAGACTTGATTGCTTCTCTTCTGTCATATTGTGGCGCATAAGGATCTAGCTCAATTGCCCATTTCGCAATCCTGCCACTTGCATCCTTGTTACTCATTATC
Organism: Avena insularis; assembly: GCA_023614405.1. Taxonomy (NCBI): domain Eukaryota; kingdom Viridiplantae; phylum Streptophyta; class Magnoliopsida; order Poales; family Poaceae; genus Avena; species Avena insularis. The sequence continues at coordinate 209,631,182 of CM042694.1, forward strand.
TCGGATATGGGAGCTTCACATATTACTTTGAGAGGCTGATAATACCTCGCTCAGATAATACACTGGCCGTTGCACTGACTTACCCTCTTCGTCGCGCTCTACCACAATTACTTCACTTACAACTCGGTTGGTTGCAGCTATATAGAGCAACATTGGCTCCTTTGATAGTGGAGAGGCTAACACCGGTGCAGTGGCTAACCTTTTCTTTAACTGGATAAGGCTTCACTGGCCTGCGGCGTCCAAATGAACTTGTCTGACTTTTTCATGAGTTGATAGAGAGGCAGTGCCTTTTCTCCCAACCGACATACAAACCGACTTAATGATGCCAGGCAACCAGTAAACTTCTGGACATCGTTAAGGCACTTCGGCAGTTTCATTCGATCTATGGCCCGGATTTTAGTTGGATTGACTTCGATACCTCGGCTAGAGACAAGAAATCCGAGTAATTTTCCAGCCGGGACACCGAAGGTACATTTTTCCGGGTTAAACTTCATCCGGAACCTCCTTAGGTTCGCGAATGTCTGCCTGATATCGTCAAGGAGCGTTTTGCTTTCCTTGGTCTTGATAACAACATCATCCACATACACCTGCACATTTTGACCAATTTGGTCGTGCAAACATTTCTGCATACATCTTTGGTACGTTGCCCCTGCATTACATAAACCAAATGGCATGGTGCGATAGCAATAAGCCCCATACGGGGTGATAAATGCAGTCTTTATTTGATCATCCGGATTCAGGGGTATCTGGTGGAAACCAGCACATCTATGAATGACAACAGTTCACACCCAGCAGTTGAATCTATGACTTGATCTATCCTTGGCAGTGGAAATGGATCTTTGGGACACGCCTTATTCATGTTCGTGTAATCGATACACATATGCCAAACCACTGCCACATTCGGATCATCCTTCTTCTTCTCCACCAGCACTGGATTAGATAGCCAATCCGGGTAAAGAACTTCCATGATAAATCCAGCTGCTAGTAATCGAGCTATCTCATCTCTAATGACTTTTCTCCTATCTTCGGCGAAGCGGCGGAGAGGTTGCTTCACCGGCCTTGCTCCGGGTCTCACATTCAAAGAGTGCTCGGCCAACTCCCTCGGAACACCTTGCAAGTCCTGTGTGGACCAAGGAAAAATATCCCGATTCTCACGGAGGAAGTTGACGAGCTCGCTTTCCTTTTTATCATTTAACCCGGCACCAATTGTTACGGTGCGCTCTAGGAACATATCATCAATAGGCACCTTCTTGGTATCTTTTGTCGCCTAGAATGAAACACTACCATGCGGGTTACTCACTACCTGGCATATACTACATCGTATGGATCGAGCCAATGCCGCCACTTCCTGTATCTTTCTTTTCTCTTGCGCAATCACGAGTGACTCGGCTAGGTTAGACCCGGCTGACGCACACTCAATAGAACGTCGGAAATCTCCAGCTATGGTAATTACTCCATTTGGCCCAGGCAACTTCATCTTCAGATAAATGATGTGACAACTTGCCATGAACTTGTTCAGTGCTGGTCTTCCGAGTAACGCGTGATACGCACTTTCTAAGTTCACCACTTCAAACTCCAAATTCTTAGTTCGGCAGTTATCTCGCGTGCCGAACAATACGTCAACCCGGACCTTGCCTATGGGCTCACAAGAAATGCCTGGCACAATGCCATGGAAAGTTGTCCTTGTAGCCTGGAGCATGTTCTCCGAGATACCCAACTTGCGCATTGTATCCGCATACATGATGTTAATGCTACTGCCATTATCTATCAGCACCTTGGAGAATCTCACATTGATATTAGGCCCAATGAATGTCGGATCTAGCACTAGCGCATACGAAACAGGACTCGGCATAAGCTTGGGATGATCTTTGATGCTCCAGGTAATTTCCTGGTCCGACCAAGGCATATACCTCGTCACTGCTGGCATTACCGCATTCACCTCCATGTGTTGGCGCTGCAAGCTCTTCCTATCTGTTTCTTCTATGGTGAACACACAGTAACTCTAATGATGCTCTATGTACTCATTCCTCCCCTCGTTTCCGGGGTACCTCTGATCTGGTTGATGCTGGTCTTCCACTTGATTCACCGCATCCCTTCTCTCATGGTTGTCATACCTCGGCGGAGGGGGAGGCAACATTAGCTGTTGCGTGTTTGCTCCGGAGAGCAATTGCTGCCGGGGTAACTCCTGCCGAGGTTGATCATTCTGGGGTGCCGAAGCATTCCCTGAACCACCTTGTTCTATCTTACGCATCCACTCACACTGCCTTGTTGTATGACCCGCTGGGTTACTCGGATTTGGCGTGTGAAATTTACATAGCTGATCCAGCATTGACTCGTAAGTATACCTCGGACGGTCCTTCTTTTCCTGCCACTATTTCTTTTGCTCTGGCGTCCAAGTTTTCTTGCCATCGTTTCTCGGTGTCCATTGTTGCCCTCTAGTTTTCTGACGTTGATTGCCCCTGCTCCGGGTTGATCTTGATTCACAGCAGCAACTTGTTGCGAACTGTACCGGTAATCCGGTCTGTCATCTCTTCTTTTACCCCGGTAATCATTCCTCCGGGATGACCCGGCTCCATCTCTCTGGTAGTACTCCTCATTTGACTCGTTTGACACGAGCCTGGGTTGAGTCGGATCACCCAAAGCATACGAATCAGCAATCCGGATTGTCTCTGCCAATGTAGTTGGCATATCCCTTTGCAATCTTTGCCACAACATGCTTGCATATCTGCACCCTTGCGCAAACCATGCTATGGCCTGTGACTCAATCACACCCTCACATGAGTTTCGCACGGTACACCACCGGGTTAAGAACTCCCGGTCCATCTCATTCGGTCTCTGCTTGCACATTGCTAGGGTATGTGGCCTATTCGGCCTCTGATACATACTTGAGAAATTGCTGACAAACATTTCCTCAAAATCGATCCAACAGTTGATACTTCCGGGCGGCAAATTGTTTAGCCATACCCTCGTTGGCCCCTCCAACATCTGGGGTACGTATCTCACAGCCCATCTCAAGTTGCCTGTAGCAATTTTTACACCTTTAGCATAGTTAATCAACCAATCCTCCGGCTTTGTATTGCCGTCGTATGTCTTAGTGCCTCTAGGTAGCTGGAAGTTAGGTACTGGAGGTTCCTTCATGATCCGGGGCCCAAAACACGCAGGACCCGGGGGACCTTGACATTCAATCTGTTCCGACCTATACAGCCGATCCAGTTTTAATCTGGAATCGTCAGGCATCAAATCCCTGCTTCCCAATCTTGACCCTATCACATGATAGTCCGACCTTGGGTATCCTGCGTTCACCATTTCCGAATCACCATCATTATATCGGTTTTGCTCTCATGGAGCACCTCTTTGTTGCATACCTCGACCGGCACTTTGCTCTTGCCTTGGTATATTCCGCTGATGCGGTTGTCCTGCTCCTGCCGAGTTACGCTGTCCGGCATTGCCATTTACAACATTTCCTTGACCGGCATTGCCTTGGTCACGGTTACCTCGGCCAGCTTCACCTCAGCTCACACTTCATCGATCCTCATTTCTCTGCACTTCTTTTCCTTTCCCTGCCCTTGCCGAGTCATACGGGACTATCTGTTTGTTCCTCCTGGCCGAGGTTACTACCTCTTCTCTTCTAGGACCACCATGAGGAGACGATGCAGCTCCAGCGGATTTCTCCGGGTTACCCACCGCCGAATGAGCGATCTTGGAGGCCCCAGCTCTCTCCGGGTTAGCCCTGAGCAATTCCTCATTTTGCCTGTTCGCGATCCGAACCAACTCATTGACCCTATCTTGCTGTCTCTGACGGGATTCACCCGTTAGACCCTCTAACTTGGACGCATCTGCATCTGTTGCTCTGAGGTTTTTCGCCGGGGTACTATACTTCAGCAGCCCCACGGATAAACAGTTCTCTGACTCCTCAATCCTAGTATCTCCCTCTTTGTTCATTTCACTCATGAGGTTTCTCCCCTTCACTTTTACAGCATCTGCTTTATTTGCCTTTGCGTACTCACGCAGTGTCATGTTCAACGACTGCTGAGCCGCGGCTATCTTTTTCGCACCCTCTAGTATTTTTTGCCCAGTTTCCTCTAGCTCGGCCTGTGCCTGAGCCGGATCTACCGCTGCTGCTACTGGGTTTGCCAAGCTATCCATCGCTTGCTGCAGCACATTCTCTGGCCTCTCTAGTGGAGGACCTCTACTTTTCCTCGGTGCCTTAGGCGTTACCTTCGGATCTGGTGCTGGATCCTTTCTTGCGCCTACACCTGGTACAGTCATCATCACCTTGGCACGGTCTAGGGAGCGAGTAATACGCGCCCCATGAACCATGCTAAGGGGTGGCTCGCCTCCTTCGACGACGTGCCACGGATGAACGCACGACACATCGATAGCAACGTACACCTTGTGCGCGCCGAGCTTGACGAAGAGGCCGTTGCATGGAAGAGGACGCTTGCCGAAGCAGCCAGCGTTGTCGCTGACAAAGTCCAGCGCTCCAAAGCGCTGAACGAGCCCGGAGACAATGTGTTCACCGGCGCCAATGAGGTTTCCCGTCTGGATCTTCACCCCTGCTAGCGCTGCTAGCCCCACGGTGGCTACCAACTGTCGTGGTGGTGTCACGGCAGATGCCATGGATAGGCTAAAGGTGGGGACTAAATGCACTAGGGGAATCCAGGGAGGGATAGTGTGGTGATTCCACACACAGTAGCTTTGTATTTGATTCATCTTCACAGATTACAAGTGCTCCTTGAGCTGTATTGGAGAGAGGAGGAAGAAGGAACTCTCTTACTCTCACCACTAGCTCGCCCTCAGGAACCAAGTAAAACTCAACCCTTTCTACTGAGGCCCTAGCCCTCCTTATATAGGGGTGGCTAGGTCTCCAATTAGGGCATACGAGGAGGCATATTCCAAGGAATATGCCTCCTCCCAAAATAGTAAGCCGACCGGGTTACTTTAACCCAGCGTCATCCATGCAGAGGCTACGTGGGCCTCTGCGGCGCCCACGTCATCCGACACAGGCTTCGTCACCTTTGTCGGCCATGCCTCGGTGGTCCTGGCCTGTGTCTGCTTCGCTCATGCTCTGCGTACAGTGGTCACCCTTTGACCAGCGAGATAACTTCCTTCTCTTGTAAGCTTGCTATAACCCGGATCATACCTAGTCGATCCGGCCATAGCTGTTCCTGCATACAAGTTAGATACATCTCACCGACTTACGATATAAGTCGGCTGAGACCCAGTTAGGTGGACATCCCCTGGTCCGGCTTACCCCGTGATTCGGCCTGCCTTGAGGTGACTCGGCCAGCATCCGCTTTGACCTTGCCGTACCTCGGCTAACTCGGCCTTTATACCCCGGCATGACCCTACCCGGGGGTATCCCCCCAACAATGAAATAAGCCTTGACGGACGCGTTGAGTGCCCACACCTAAAACACTGGAATTTGACTCTATAAGGCCTCCGCGACAAGAGTCGAATTACGCCAGCATTATTCCGAATTCGAGTCCAGGGACTCGAATTTGAGTAGATAGCGTTGTTTTACCCTAAGGCAGTTAACTGATCCCGATCCGTCGGATGAATCAGGCATGCATATCGACAATCCCTATGACACGAACTGTGGCACCCGAAAGAACTTTAGATGAGTCTAAGTCTCATGGACTCGAAAGACTTATAGTCTCCACCCAAATCTACGATTCGACTGGACACTTGGGGGACACTGACATGGGTATACCTTACAGTTACTTGAGATTAGCCTATACGGTTCAGCCCAACAAGGATTCCACGATGCAATCGAAGCCCGGCAAAGATTCAGGTGGCCCATTGGAGTTCAACTTCTTGAAGGACACGACAAAGTGTAGATAGAAAATTAAAGGGGAAACCCTAATCTGTAACCGACTCGACCTGCTATCCTGAGACCTAGCCTCTCTATATAAAGGCCAGGAGGGGCGGCGAGGAGGACCAATACACACATCCCGCATACACCTCGCCAGATTGCATCTGCGCACCCTTATAACTTTCGACTCCCTCGTAATAAAGAGAAGACAAGCAGGAGTAGGGTCCTCTACGAGGCCTGAACCTGGGTAAAACCTTATGTCACCTATGTTCTTGTTTGTTAGCCGATTGATGCCTCCAGCGCTCTCTACTTCCTTGAACCTAAGTCCATCAACGATGGGCATTGATGAGTTAACCCCTCGTCATCTGGCCTCTTTCTTTCTGTGTGCCAGCACATGAGCTTTGCCTACTTAGGGTCCGCGAAATACCGTTGCAGATGAGGAGTCATAGGAAAGTACCATACCACTTTTCGACGAGCTTTCTTCCCTTTCTTGTATCGAGAGGTGTTGCACAACGGACACATGATTTCTCCGTGTGCTCGCCCTGATAGATGATGCAATCATTTATGCAGATGTGGTATTTTATGTGTGGTAGGTTTAGAGGGCACGCGACTTTTTTGGCCTCATTGATACTAGTCAGACATGTGTTTCCCCTCTTGTGAAGACGATCGTGCCAGAATGCTATGTTGTCGTCGAACCATTTGTTAGTCATTTTGTGTTTCGGCTTCATCTCCAGAGCCCTGAGCGTTACATCCAGGTGGGTATCCCCATCATTGCATCCTTCATACAATGGAAGAACCACGTCTCTCTCCATTTGCTCCAGCTTGGCTTTCTCTCTAGCGGCGGCTCTGGCGTTACTTGTCTCCTTGAGAAGTAGCTCTTGGACATGAGGGTCCCACAACCAGCCTGAATCATACACAACATCTTGTTCTTCATTTTCATGATCTACTTCTGCATCTAGATCTTCATGATCTGCTCCAGCATCTTGATCTTCGTGGTCATGTCCGAGAGGCTCTTCATCTTCACCATTACTGATGTCCTCATTCCCTGGTGCCTCCCTGTTGACGTCCTCATCATCTTCGTCGTCATCATGTATCCACCGAGTGTAGCCATCCATGAAACCACGCCGGATCAGGTGTGACTCCAACATTCCGCAATCAAGCTTTATCAAATACCTCAGTTTGCAGTCGCGACATGGACATCTTATGTCCATCATGTTATTCCGTGCCATGGCCGCTCTCGCACATTTCATCCACCTATCCAATTGGGCTTTTCTTATTGGTGTGCGTACCATGGTCGCCTACGCGGTATAAAAGATCAAGAGAATTAGAGCATTGACGTAGATCGCCGGAAAAATTCGGCATGACCTCTACTAAAAAAGGACATCCACCGAGTGCCAAAAATTCACCGGAACAGAAATGAATCAACATTCTGGCAAAATATTGGCAACACAAATGAAATCCCTGCACAAAAGAAAGGAAGCACAACACAAACGTAGTCGGTGTCTCCAACAACGCACATACATGCAACAACACCTTCACGTGCCCTCCAACGACGACTAGGAGTAGGAGAGCCGAAGGAGAAGTGAAGTGAGATCTTGTAGATCTATAGGTGTAAGAGCTTTCACTTACATATATGTGTCAACCAATGAAGATTTAACAAACTTCAATGGTGTAACAATGGAGGAAATGAGGTGGGGAGGAGGAGGGGGCGACCAGATCTACCTTGTGGAGGTGGAGCAAGTGTGGGGAGTGAAGTGAGGTGGCTACATGTACTAAAAAGGTGGTGCGAGGCTGTTCGAGACGCACCTTACAAGGATGTGTCTTGTATAATTAAAGTATGCGAGACGCATATGTGAAGAGTGCGCCTCGAATATCTGGCACCTACCATCTCGGGCCTACCTCGAATATACATGGAGCATCTTTACAGGATTTGTCTCGAGTATGAAAAAATATGCGAGACGCATATAGGCAGGATGTGTCTCAAACACCTGGGCACATGCGTCCCCTGGGCCCACCCCCTTATTCGATACGCATATGAGCAGGATGCGTCTCGAATATTTAAACTATGTGAGACGCATCCAATCCATATGTGTCTCGAATAAGGGGGGTCAGCCCGCTGGTCCGTACAGAGACTATACGAGACATGTCGCTACGGGAATGCGTTTTGAAGTTCCAAATTTAGCTTTTTTTAGTAGTGACAATGTTTTTTACTTTTAAACTCTGACCGCGAAAAAATACTTCAATCAACTCTACAATGTCGTAATTTGCTACAACCATTATGTGGGTTTGCTAAAATAGTATAAAGTGTTTGCTACGACGTCTGCGACTAGAGTCTCCGGCGATGATGAGTCTTCGGCGAGATCGTTTTTGCTGCTACTGCTGTTAAATTTTCTTGTTACATCTATATTCTGATTTTGCTACAATAGCACAAAGTTTTTGCTACTGTTCCCCAGCGAGATCTCCCGACGAAAGTCTCCAGCAAGTCTGCGACGAAGTCGTGTTTGCTACGTTGGCTTAATTTTTTTTCTACAGAATCTCTGACGAAGGTCTCTAGCGAAGTACCTGGCTCTATTTTTTTAGCGGACCTATTTTGCTACATGTAACAAAAGCAAAACCAGAAGTTTGTAGCAAAAGCGGAGTCGTGAGGCTGTCTTGGGGACCAGTAATCTACATCTACGGAAACATCCGTACGGAATAACCTTGCGCGCTGACGTGGTGGCTGGTGTTTGGGTTTAACTTTTTTTTTTCTTGAATTGTTGATCTGGTGTCTCATGGGGTGGTTATCTGTAAGCATTTCTTTTTAGAAAAGGTCCGTAGTACGTAGCATTACTCGGTGGGGACACGGCGGACAGAGGACCAGGACGATGGGAGTTCGGTCCAGGGAACGCCTGGCGCGTGCCTTCGTTTGGATACGACCGGAGTTTAGCAGTCTGTTTAAAGCCAAAATAACGGTGTAACAAACTATGTTTGGGTGGACTAACTAAAACGTGAATAAGGAAAACTGGGTTTCCACAAAATCTGGAAAACGGGTATTGGCAAAAACGACTAATAGCTGTTTTTAGGAAAACGCCATGAGACAAACCAGGATGCAACGGACTTCGAGCATGGGCCTGGGCGGCGAACGCGCGGCGGAGACCACACCGCCTCCTCAGCTCCTGGTTTCCGACCTCTCGGTCAACTCCTGGACGACCCCGCGCCTGCGCGCTGACGCATGTCCGGCTTGGCTCGTGGCCATGGCATGCACGGCGGTGGTAAGGTCGATGGCTCGTCGCGGCCGGAGACAGCCCGACTGCTCCTCCGGACTCATGATACCGCGCCCGTCAGCCACCTCCGCACCGCTGCCTCGTTTAGGTGCCGCCTGCACGCAGCAGAGATGTCCGTCCTGTGAGGCGGCGCAGTGGTCTCGCGTTGCCGCGTTGGCCCAGGGGTGTCCGTCGTTGTCCCCATCGTTTTGCTGGATGATACGTACTACGCAGTTCGGACTTGTTTCCACTGCTTGCGGTGCAGGGCGACCGGTCGCCGGGAGCCCAGGACTCGCGGCGTCGAACGAGCTGCAGAGCAGCGGCAGGCCAGCCTGAAGCAGCTCTGGCTGCGAGTAAGTCGTCGAGCACAAGAGCATCATGGAAGGCGGCGTCCAGCACTCTCCCGAGAAGCTAGAGCAGCGCCAGAAGCAGGCCATGAAGAATCGGAAGTGGAACTCACGAGTCACGTCGCCATGATCTCACGGAAAGAGAAGATAAGAATAGGACTAGCTGGGCAAACCGGTTTTACCCATTTCTAATCCAAACATAGTTTTCGTTAAACTGATTAGTAACGGAAAATTTATCAAAACCAGTTTCGCTAAAAATCTGCTGAAAACTCGTTCTTGCTATCCAAACAACCACCTATTGTACGTAACGACACCAGCAGATTTCACATGCATGTTCACTACCCACGGCCGGTGCCGATGGTTTGGAGCGCGTACGTGCTGGGAATCCGGAACCGGTCAGACAGAGATGAGGCGACAATGTGGGGACGAAGCGGACAGCCGCGCTCGATCGTCGGGCGCGTTCCCGCCATGCATCCGTTCCGACCGTTCGCGCCAAAAAAGCAGTAGTAAAGAAACGTACCACACTAGCTAAACATAGCTCGCCTCCGCCGAATATAAGGAGACACCGCCACGCCGGCCCGTCGTCGCCGTCTACCCCGCCTCGTTCACCCAAGCAGATCAATAATCAATCCATGAAGATGGTGGACGCAGGAATAAGAAGAAGAAGGAGAAGAAGCAATGGCGCCGCCCTGCCCCTGATGGTGGCGCTGTGCGCGGCGCTGCTTGGCACGGCTTGCGCAACGGTGAAGCCTGCCGTTGCGTCGACGGAGCTTTATGCGGGCGGTTCGCCGTCCCTTCCGGCGGGACCGCTGGACATCGTTATGCTGGGGGCCAAGGGCGACGGCAAGACCGACAGCACGCAGGCGATCATGAAGGCGTGGAAGAACGCGTGCGGGGCCACGGGCACGCATAGGATCACCATCCCGGAGGGCAATTTCCTGACGGGCGCGCTGGAGCTCCAGGGCCCCTGCACCGCCTCCATCATCATCCGCCTCGACGGCAACCTCCTCGGCACCGGCGACCTCAACGCCTACAAGAAGAACTGGATCGAGATCATGCGCGTCGACAACGTCAGCATCAACGGCCACGGCACCATCGACGGCCAGGGGCCCCTGGTGTGGGGGAAGAACGAGTGCAACAAGAACTACAACTGCAAGATCCTCCCCAACGTACGTACGCCATATATATATTATTCCTCCTCTTCTCCCCGATCGATTCTCCCGGCCGGCCGGCCGGCCTCATCTGGATTCTTCAATGTATATGCAGAGCCTGGTGCTGGACTACGTGACGAACGCGCAGATCCGCGGCATAACGCTGAAAAACTCCAAGTTCTTCCACCTCAACCTCTTCAACTGCAAGAACGTGCTGGTGGAGAAGGTGGAGATCACCGCGCCCGGCGACAGCCCCAACACGGACGGCATCCACATGGGCGACTCCGACAACGTCACCATCAAGTCCACCAACATCGCCGTCGGCGACGACTGCATCTCCATCGGCCCCGGCACCAAGCACGTCAAGATCCACGGCTGCCGCTGCGGCCCCGGCCACGGCATCAGCGTGGGGAGCCTCGGCCGGTACAAGGACGAGAAGGACGTGGAGGACATCCAGGTCACCAACTGCACCATCAAGGGCGCCACCAACGGCCTCCGCATCAAGTCGTACGAGGACTCCAAGTCGGAGCTAAAGGCCAGCAAGTTCGTCTACGACGAGGTCGTCATGGACAACGTCTCCTACCCCATCGTCATCGACCAGAAGTACTGCCCCAACAACATCTGCTCCAAGACAGGCACCTCCAAGATCGCCATCAACGACATCGTCTTCAAGAACATCGTCGGGACATCCGCCACGCCCGAGGCAGTCACCCTCAACTGCGTTAACAACATGCCATGCCAGGGCGTGCAGCTCGTCAACGTCAACCTCAAGTACATCGGGACACACCACAACAAAACAATGGCCGTCTGCCACAACGCCATCGGAAAATCACTCAACGTCGTCAAGGAGCTCGCGTCGTGCCTCTAGATTTATTTATTTTTGTTCTCTCAACGCAGCGCCAGATTTTTTTTTCCTTCTTCTTCTCGATCGGATTGCTTTTTCCCCCTCTCTTTCGATTAATTTGTTTGCTTTAGTCAACTACTGATGTTCTCTGTCTTTATATAATTTCTTTGTCTTAGTCAACTACTGATGTAAGTCAATTTGTTTGCTTAAGTCAGCTAACTTAACAATTCAGGTATATATGCTTCTGATTTGATATAAATTCACCCATGCATGTTTACTTCGTGATGGGATGACCCTGGTCATAGTTAGCTACCACTCACCGGAATCATTGCGCAATCAGCTATCTACTATCTGCATTGCTCCTCAAGAAACCAACCCAACAAAAAATGCAACCTAATCTTGTACTCTAATAACCACCGGTGGAAAAATGGACTCTAGTCCCGGTTCATAAGGGCCATTGGTCCCGGTTCCCGAACCAGGACCAATCACTCGGGAGTAATGCTGGTTCCGGTTCGCGCACGAACCGGGACCAATGGGTCTCCACGTGGGCGGGCGCAAAACGAGGGGGAGAGGGCAGGATCATTGGTCCCGGTTCGTGGAACAAACCGGGACCAAATGGGTCTCCACGTGGCAGCGCCAGAGACGGACAGGGGTGGATCATTGGTCCTGGTTCTTGGCACGAACCGGGATCGTTGGTCTCTGTGCCGCGGCAGGATTTTCGGGCTATTTTTCTGCCGCGGCAGAGTTTTGTGCCGCGACGGGATTTTTGGGCTATTTTTTTGCCGCGGCAAATTTTTTTATCAATTTAATGATACTACATATATACAGCAATAATCAAACCACGATATATATTACACATCATGCATGATCACAAATATATACACCGTCTCATCCGTCTTCTTGGTCGAAACATATTATAATTACAAACGATACTCTCACACGAATTTGATCTAATTTACATCTTCTTTTTTACACTTTACCCTTTCAAATGAAGCGGGTAATAGTATTCTCCTTTCGGATCTATGACTTGTTCTAACAAGAATCCAGCAATTTCCTCTTGAATTGCTTGCACGCGTTCTTGTGATAGAAGACCGTCCCGCATCCGTTCGATCTAATATAAAGAAGGGGATCAATATATATGAATGAAACTAAACACAATTGGTGGTAATAAAATAAAGTTGTGATTATTGTTTATCGTACTTCAATTTTTTTGATGTCTCGGTCTGCGCCCTTCTCTTTGGTCGTCTGGCGAATGAACTCGCAGACACAGTATCCACATAAGTTATTCTCGGCTTCCTGCCTCAAGAACTTTACGAGAACGAAGTTCAATCAAAATAATAATCAAGCATGATAATGGTGGTATTGAAACTAGAATCAAAGAGATGCGTGGATCTAGCAAGTAGTACTTACAGTCAATGGTTGAAATGTAAGCTCTAGCTTTCAAACACCCCTAGTTTTAGCGGTCAACTGTTTCCAAGCCTTCTGGAGGCATTCCTGCATGTCCGCCCACTTTTCTAATGGTGTGCTTTTGAATCCAGGACTTTTACTACTCCGGTGTCAACAGCAATGATTAACAGAATATAGTGGAAGCTGGACACACTAACAAAATATAACACGAGTCAATTATACGCTTAACATCGAGTAAGCGAAAATAGAATGTGTACAAGACAGTAACACTCACCCAGCGTTGTAAGAAAATAGTATTTCCTTTCTATTGCTAAAATGCTTCAATGCTTGGAACAAGTTATCCTCTGTCTCTTTGGGTTTTGTTTTTAGAGTAACTTCATGAGTAAAATTACAGTCAACAAACCCAAGGTCATAGATTTGTCCTTTGTTGCATTCTTGAATCTTCATTCTGCATATATAATTAGTATAGTGATTAGTAAGATTATACAAGCAACGAATAAGCTGAGCTAGAAAGACTTAATTACAGAAATTAATAATACTTACAAACAATAGGCACTGACGATAGTTTTGTCGAGGGCGTCTTGTTGGTAAAACTGAAATAATTCTGAAAATTCGATCAGTAGGAAGCCATCTCCATGACCGTAATGGTGGTGTTTATATGCAGCATAAATCCAGTTTTTGGAATCAGCACAGGCTTGGATGTACCAGTTATGCAATCTTCGCATTTTTGTTGGTAGATCTTTGACTAACTCGGGTTTGACGAAAAGAGCCCCGTACTGGTACACGTATGCTGCTTCTTGGTACCCCTCGAACTTATCCATACGGCTCAGGTACTTAGTAATAGACAGTCCATATAATTGGGCCTTTTCTCCATACAGTCGAACAAACTCCGAATAAATGTTCGGATCATGCCATTCCTGGGATCTCCACTCATTGGTATCGTACACTTTGAGCGGTTCGATCGATTGATTTTTCTGTTGTCCGAGCTGGGCAACTTCTTTCCCGACTCCCCGCTCTTTTGCCTTAGACGACTTGGTAATAGAGCGATTATAGTCTGATGTGAGCGCTATGGGTTGGTGAAGCTGAATCTTAAGCGCGGCTGCTTTGGCTTTATCTTCTGCGGTGACCGGGAAATATGCCTCTATCGGCTTTTTCTTGTTAGCCATGTCAATCTTCCACTTTTCATAATGGGCAGCTGCGGCCGCATGAGTTTCCTCATCTGTCTTCTTGCAAGGTAGCTTCTTCATATTCTGATGAGGTACTTTTGGGAGGGGCGATAGCTTATGTTTCGGTGATCGAACGTGTTTTGCTGCTGGTGGTGCTGCCCCTTAGTATACTTCCGCTTTTGTCTCCGAGGCTCAGGCGGAGACGGCACGTGCGAAGGCAGTGGTGATGGAGACGGTTGCGCTGAGTGGTGAGGCAGTGAAGGTGACAGTTGCGCTGGAGAATGGTGAGGTGGCGGCAAAGGTGGATTGCTGCTCTAAGGAGTGGGTGGCCTTGGCGGCACATAATTTGGAAGCATGATGCGCTCCTTTGGCCATAGAATAGTTCCCCTTTGGCTTCTCCTAGTTGATTCAGCTCCATATCTTCCCCTGCAGGGTGGTCTAGCTTCAGCTCCTCAAAATCTTCCTTCACCTCATCCACCATGACGACAGCGTACCCTTTTGGAACCGGTCTGCAATGCCAAGTTGGGTTAGGCGCAATTGGTACCGCCATGCCGACCGCCGCCGTCACCCTTAAGTTCATAACCTGCACCTTTAGCTCACAAGCTGTGGTCTCCGTGATATCATCCACTGGGTAGCGTTTAGGAGGAGATGTCGTCGGTGCATCATCATCAACATCATGGAGCTGCGTGGAAGCGACGCTGCTTTTCTTATTCGATAGGGCGCCGGTACCCTCGAATGCAGCTTCTACCACGTGCCGCTGAGATTGGCCGCTAGTACCTTGCTGGCTAAGTCTGTCGAGTTGATCCTGGTGCCGCTTTAATGCTTCTTCTACATACGCAGCCGGTCTGCAGCGGCCGCCTTCTCAGATGCCTCTCTTTCCTTTCTCCTCTGATGGCTTTTATCGGGATATCTCTTCATTTCTGGGGGGAAGGCAACCTTCCACGGCTTGGAGCCTGGTGTGCCTCGTGCTCGTCCGTCGTGTTCAGGATTTTTAAGGGCGCGTGTGAGCTCGTCGTTCTCTCTATCGGGAACGAACCGTCCCGCTGCAACATCATCTACTGCATTTCTAATATCGTCGATGGGCAGTAGGGGATCATCTTTGTGTTTCTGATTATATATTGCCCTCCCTTCTTTGTCCAACGTGCCCCCATGGCCGTAAAACCAGTTTCTCGCCCGTGGTGTCCATGTTGCGGGCTCTGGTCTGATCCCGGCAGCTATGTAATTGACCTCAAGTGCATCCCACTTAGGCATGCAACCGGCGTAGCCAGTAGGCCCCATGTTATGATGGTACAGTTTCTTAGCAGCGTTCTCCGTATTTATTCTAGACCTTTTCTTAGCTTTCTCCGATGTCTTGTACTTCACAAAATCCTCCCACTGGTGTCTTAACTTAGCATAGCCGCCTTGAGTGAAATCTGGAGTCTTCTCTACCTTGACAAATGTATTGTACAGTTTCTTCTTCTAGTTCTTGAATGCATCGGCCATCTTGCTGAGAGCAAACTTCTTGACTCTTTGCACAAGCTCCATTCTTGCTCTCTCCTCCTCATCTGGATTCACATCTGGCATCGGCAGGAAGAAATTAGTCATGAGCTTGTCAAAAAGCTTATCTTTGGTGGCGTCGCCGACATACGGGACTCCACCTCCGCTTGGCCGATTCCATTCTTGAACGGTGATCGGGATGTAGTCCCTCGCAGGAACTCCGCATTGCTTGACAAATTTTCTTGCGACATCGACGGGAGCTTGTGGTTCGCCATCTACACCGACCACGTCGATCCTATACCTCACAATGTCATCTAACTTTTTTGTTGGGCCTCGTTTTGTTCTTACAGAAGAAGTTCTCGATTCGGAGGGCTAAAATAAGAAAGAGTGTTAATATATGCATGTATATATATAGACAGTAGCATTTTAATTACAAAAATACATATATACACCTCGCCGGTGTATGCGAGATTTAAGGTTCCGCCGGAGCCGTGGCCTTCTTCCTCATTGGCTTCTCCCCTGTCCCAGGCTTCGACTTCTACCTCATCGGAGCCGTCTCCTCGGTTGAGAGACTCATCTCCCTGACCGGAATCGTTCAGAAACTCAATGGTGACATCGATATCGATATCTTCATTTTCGCAGATCATTCCTTGGAGGATGTTTTCCTAATGTGTTGGATCCATAGTATCTGCAAAGATGATGTTCTGGAATTACATATTAAGTTTATGACAAGAAAGGGGAAACAACAATCAACACATGGCATCGATGATAATATGACAAGTTAAACAGAGTTGAAATTTAACCCTAAGGCATGCTTGGCAATTTAAGTGGGATCCGAAGGGTCCAAACCCTAGTACAGGAGAGACCCCGAAATAACCTACGAGGGGTTGATTTCATTATCTTATTAAACTTGTAATTAAAGTTGTTGAACAATTCATGATTATGAGTCTATTGTGTAGATCTCATTTTTCTGAACATTTTGATATATTATACATATTTTTCTGACTTAGAAATAATTAGTTATTGAATTTCGTCAAAGATAAAGAAGATAAGGTTGCTAACCTCATCTGAGGATACCGTGTTGTGCGAACTAAAGTGTGGCTCGGACATTTCGTCGAACACCTTGTGTGCAATCAAAGAAAAAAAAAAGCTAGCACCCACACCTCACACACAATCTAGCAAAATTTGGTGGGCAAAGGGCTAGGCTTATATATAGCTAGGGGAGGGTTTTTTGTCCCGGTTATTGCCACGAACCGGGACCAAAGCCCCTCCCGCACGACACGTGGCCGCCCAGCAGCTCGCACCCTACCCAGGTCATTGGTCCCAGTTAATGGCACGACCCGGGACCAATGACCTGGGTGGAGGGGCGCGCTGCTGGGCCACCACGTGTCGCGCGGGAGGGGCTTTGGTCCCAATTCGTGTCAATAACCGGGACCAATGCCCACCATCGCTTCGTCGTCCCCGTGTATAAATATGAGGCCACAGCGCTCGCTTTCTCCATCGCCTCGGCCTCTCTGCAGTCCATCTCCACCCTACCCCTTTAGCCATCGCCTCTCGACCGCGCCGTTGTCTCGCCTCCCCTCCCTCTCCAATCTCCACCGTGCTGCCATGGAGGTGCCCACGCTCAACCACTACGAGGTGGCGATGTTTGCGTACTACGGCATCCTCGCGCCGCCGCGCGCGACCGTGCCCGCCGCATTTCGCATCAGCGAGGCGGGTGTGCCGGTGGCTCCACTGCTCAATCCTCACGGATACGAGATGGAGTGCGTCATTGCGGAGCGTCGCCGCCAGCTGCCCGCGTGGATGAGGGCGTTGCCCCGGTACGCAGCGGCCAGCGAGTACTGGCCCCGGCTGTTCAAGAAGGAGCGGAAGGCCAAGCTTGGCAACCGCGTCGTGGACGGGCGCGTGGTGCACCCGGCTCTCCGCAACTGAGAAGGGCGGGAGATGTTCTGGTCCGTCCCTGGACGGACCATCTACACCGCCATCGACGCCGCTAGCCGCGCAGAGGAGCTCCATCTTCCGAACAACGCCGAAATCGTGGAGATTTCGTCCGACGATGACGAGGAAGCCGACGGCTCGGAGGACAGCGGCAGCGGAAGTGTTGTCGACTAGGAAAATTTGTAAAGTCGCATCTTTGTATGGAAAAATTTGTGGTCGAATAATAAAATTTCTCAATTTAGATCTTTGTCTCGATTAATTTGTGAAAGATTTTTTTAAAAATACTGATCAATTCAATTTCTACCTCAAATTAATTTCTGTCTCAAATTAATTTATGTCCCGAATTAATTTACATTAATTGTCCTGCACTGCTGACCGTCACGGGGTTTTTGGTCCCGGTTCGTGGCATGAACCGGGACCAATACTTATGAGCGCCTAATGTGTAGGTAGGCATTGGTCCCGGTTCATGCCACGAACCGGGACCAATGCTTAGAGATGAACCAGGACCAATTCCCAGGCGGCATGAACCGGGACCGGTGCCTGGCATTGGTCCCGATTATGGAAACGAACCGAGACCAATGGAATTTGGGTGCTGGACCAAATGCCATGTTTCTACCAGTGAACATTTTGTATCACTGGTTGTGCAGCAAAGGAGAAACAGGGGATGCACCATCGAATCAAGATATCACCAATGGGTACATTAATAGTCTTCCTTCTCCTAAAGTTCAGGGAAACACGCTAAGCCCTTCAAAGAATACATGACATTCAGCCAGATACACTTACTAATGATTATTTCATCTACTCAAGAACTGAAGGTCATTGTAACATCGTAACATTTTCCAAATTTGGAATGTTAAATTTAATAGCTTTGGTTTGAATGTTTGAATGCCCAAAAACAATTTTTTGATTATTTTCGTCTTATTTTTTAAGCCTAAACCCTAATTTTCAAAACTAGCCTTATATGGCTTTAAGTGCAAATGGCATAAGGGTTATTTTGTTTTGATCAAAACTAGTTTATATAAAGTTTTTATTGTGTGTTGTGATTTTACAAAAGAAATATAGATTAGTTTTACTTAATTTGGGCTTATGAAACTAAATCTATAAAAGAAATAGAAATCAGAAAATAGAAAAGAAGAAGACTAAAAAATAGACAACCTGGCCCACCCAAGTCAGCCCAACCCGCCTGCCGGAGCTCCACTTCTCTCTCTCCCCTTATGGCCCGTTACCAGGCCCACCTAGGACCCCTCTCACTCCAGAAAAAAAGAGGACCGGTAGGTGGACCACACCCGTCATCCCCAACCTCCACCTCGCCCACAACCCCGATGCCCCAGCACCACCTCGTCCCCCACTTGCCCGCGCCCCGCCCGTGCTTTCCCCCTTAAAGCCCCACCCCTATCTTCTTCCGCCCCTCTTTCCCCATTTGAACGACGCCTCTAGGTTGCCGGACTCGCTCGCCGGCGTTTGAAACCGCCGCCGCTCCGCCGACGAATACCGCCAGTAGTGACGGTTCCTGGCCCCCTTTCTCCTTTACTTTCTCTTTATTGCGTCTCTGTGCACATGCTCGCCCCCTCTGATTTTCCCCAGCACCAGGAGCTCGTCTCGCACCTCACCGTCGTCTCCGCCGCCTACCACCGCTCCGGCCGACCTCCCCGCCATTCTAGGAAGAGGCGAAGGACGCCATCCTTGCCCTCGACCTCGCAGTACTCTCTCGCCCATCATCATCACCCCCACGATCAAGGAGGACCACTACAACCCCACCTCCAACCTCGTCTGAGAGCGCCACCGCCATCTCCATCATTTCTAGCGACAAAGCCGCGAGGTGAGCCACCCCCTCTTCCTACTGTTTGATCACTCAACGATGGCTTTGATTAGTTTGTGCCGCGTCTAGCCGTGATCCAAGCCCTGAGCCGCTCCTCGAGCCGAGCCAGGATCCAAATCAATCTGATCCATCCAGGTTAAGTAGATCCAACGGTGCAAGGTGGTTATCCTACCGAAACAGTATTGGTGAGTAGAAACGTGCCACATGGCAAGGCTATTTAAAAAATAGAGTCTTTTGTTTAGATTAGATGTGAAGGGAATATGTCCTGAGAGGCAATATAAAGTTGTTATTATACATATTCCAAGTATATGATAGTGTTTATTTTTCATGCTATAATTGTATTAATTTGGAAACGTTAATACATGTGTGTTTAATAAACAAAAGGAAAGTTCCTAGTTATGCCTCTCTTATAAACTAGCTCGTTGATTAACAAGATGATCAAGGTTTCCTGATCATGGACATTGGATGTTGTTAATAACGAGGTCACAACATTAGTGGAATGATGTGATGAACATTCATCCTAAGTATAGCATTACGATCAAAGTCATTGTGTTTATATTGCTATAACATCTAACAAAGTAATCCTAGTCCTTAGACCATGAGATCATGTTAATCACTAACACTGGAAGAGTATCTTGATAACATCAGACGTCACACCGTGAAAGGGTGATTATAAAGGTGAGTTTACTGCTACGAAAGTGTTATGTAGAAGCTCATGGATCAAGAGTGGGATTTGTCCATCCCGATGATGGATAGATATACTCTGGGCCCTCTCGGTGATATCACATTGGTTAGCTTGCAAGCAAGTGATGAGATCACTAGAATGTTATATCACAGGAACGAGAAAAGAGTACATGTCGGTAACGAGATCAAACTAGGTATGGAGATACCGATGATCGAATATCGGACATGTAATATACCGCGAGACAAAGGGATTTAGTTACTGATACGTCCAAAATGTATCTACTTTCCCGAACACTTTTGCTATTGTTTCTCCTCTATACTTGTGTGATTTGGATGCAACTAATGCGAACTGATGCTGTTTTCAGCAAAATTGCCTTGGTGTCTACTTTTTGTGCAGAAAATCAACTATCAGGAAAAATCCCAGAAAATATGCCAAAAATCCTATTTTACCCGAAGACTCCAGGAGCCAAAATACGAGACGGAGAAGAGCCCTGGGGTGGCCACACCACCTGCTGGCGCGGGCCAGGCCAGGCCGTGCCAGGGGGTGGTGTGGGCCCCCTAGGCACCCCCTCGGCCTCTCTCTTTGCCTATAAGGAGCCTTCTGACCTAAAAACTTCGGGGGGTTAGTCATTTTTCCAGAAGGAGTTCCGCTGTGCCGCCACCATCAGATTCCACGAAACAGCACCAGAAACTCCGTTCTGGCACCCTGCTAGGACGGGGAATTGGAGGAGATCATCGCCATCATCATCACCATCGCTTCTCCATCGACCATCCATGTTTCCCCCATCTATGAGTGAGTAATCCCCCGCTGTAGGCTATGGGGATGGTAGGGATTGGATGAGATCGTTCATGTAATGGCATCAGATTGTTAGGGCATAGTGCCTAGTATCTCTTATTAGTGCTTTATGACTTTGTTGCGACTTGTTGTGCTTAACGCTTGTCACTAGGGACCGAGTGCCATGTTTTCAGATCTGAACTTATTATTGATTCATTATGATAGTATTGTTTCTGGTCTTATCTACAAGTTGTATACACACGTCGTTGTCCAAAACCTATGGTCCCGAAGTGACAGAAATCGGGATAGCCGGAAGGGAAAGGCTTTGATGTGAGGATCACATGTGTTCATGGAGTGTTAATGCTTTGCTTCGGTGCTCTATTAAAAGGAGCACCTTAATTTCCAGTAGTTCCCTAGAGGCCCCGCTGCAAAATTTGGCAGGACAAAAGATGTTGTGCAAGTTCTCATTGCGAGCACGTATGACTATATATGGAACGCATGCCTAGGATTGTCTAGTACTTGGATGCTTTATCTTATTTATCTGCAATTGCCCTATGTTATGATTGCTATGTGAATTGTCTTGTCCATGCAATGCCCGTCCATCCATCCCTATGCCTACCGCACTCGAATCCCACTATTTACTGCTTTTGTTACTATTGTCTTTGCCTTACTACTGCTGTTACTTTACTATTCCTACTACAAAACTGTTGCTACTGATAAACTGTTGTGAGCAAGATTGTTTCCAGGTGCAGCTGAATTGACAACTCAGTTGTTAAGGCTGATAAGTATTCTTTGGCTCCCCTTGTGTCGAATCAATAAATTGGGTTTCACTTCCCTCGAAAATACTGCGATACACCCCCTATACTTGTGGGTCATCAAGACTATTTTCCAAGGCCGCTGTCGGGGAGCATAGCTTTATTTATCAAGTTCACTTGGATTCTCTATTGTTCGCTGCTATCCATCCATCATGGGTAAGTCTCGTGATGGCAAGGTTCCTATTTTACCATCCACTACAAGAAGAGGTACGGTTCTGAACACCTCTACCGCTCTTGATTCACCGTCTGTTTTGAGTAAGTTCCTTACACCACCACATACACATGCTACACACACTGCTACTACTGCTGAATCTGAAACTTCTGATACCAATGATGATGCTTCTACTGTGCTTGATAAGAGTGGTTCATTAGGTCCTTTCCTAGATGCTACAATTGCTAGAACTATAGCTGGAAATATCGAAACTCCTAATGAAGACATTGCCACACCTGTTAGGTCACCTGAGTCTAGTGAGAGTTATGATATTGAAGAAGATTATGTTGAGATGACCGATGAGTTTATTAAAGAATGTAAGAACACACATGATAGGAGCGCTGCTAAGAATCTCCTTGAGAGGCGTACTATTAGACCCAAATTATCTCCTGCTGCTAAGTTTGCTGCTTCTCCCATAAACATTATAGATGAAGATTATGATTTCTCTCTCGATCTATCTTACATAGCTATTGTCGAGAAAGAACCTTTTTGTGGGACTAAGAATGAAAGTGCGGTAGCACATATGAATGAACTTTCTACCATGAGCGGCTTATTTTCTGATGATATTAAAATGCGTACTTACTTTGTTGCTAAGATTTTTCCCTTTTCACTGAAAGGAGAAGCTAAAACTTGGTTTGGTAATTTACCTCCTGGATCTATTGATAGCCCTGAGTGCTTGATTAGTACTTTCCTGCAGAAGTATTTTCCTCCTAGTGCTAGACATGCTATTTTGTAGGAACTTTTTGATTTTAAACAGGGAGAAAAAGAGGTATTGCCCGAATCTTGGGCAAGGTTTTGTGCTTTGATTCATGCACAGGCTGGAAGTCCTTTACCTAAGAATGAGCTTCTTGATATATTTTATAATGGACTAACCGAAGAATCTAGGACATACCTAGATAGTTGTGCTGATTGTGTTTTCAGGAATAGGACTCCCAAGGAAGATGAGGAATTAATGGCTAAAATAAGCAAGAATTATGAAGATTGGACTCCTCCTAAACAAGCTATACCTGAAGTAATTGTACCTGAACCATCTATTCCGGTGCCTATTCCAACATCAAAGAGGAGGGGAGTTATTGAATTAAATGATGAAGTGATGAAGGAAGCTAAGAAATGTCTTAAGGAGAAGGGAATTAGAGCTGCAGATGTCAAGAATTTACCTCCTATAGAAGAATTATGTAAGCCTATTCCCTACTCATCCACTATTGAGGTACACTCTCTCCAACACTTTGATGAAGGTGATATCCCTTACTTGAAACCTCCTGATCAATGCTTAGAAGAATTTGATATCTTTATTGTTAAGCAAGATAACTTTAATAAAAGGGTGCAAAATCATGTAATGGAAAACACTAAAGCTATTGTTGATTTGAAAGATATTGTGGAAAGAACCTCTAATGATATTCAAATGATTGTTAAACACTTTCAAATGGTTCAAACTCAAATTGATCAACTAGTTAAAGTGCAAAACGACTTGCTAGTTAATGTTGCTAAAGAAACGCATGCTTATGAAATTAGAACTAGAAGTGGTGCTGCTACCTAGGATCCTCTATATCCTGAGGGGCATCCCAAAAGAATTGAGCAGGATTCTCAACAAGCTGAAAATAGTGGTTCTACTCATAAGAAAAGGAAAACGAAACATAAAACTGTTGTAGAACCCTCTAAACCTGCTATAGATCCTAATAGTATATCTATCTCTGATGCTGAAACTGAAAGTGGTAATGAAGAAAATGAAGTGCCTAATGAAGAAAAAGTTGAAGAAGAACCTGAAAATCACACTAAGACTACTAAATACACTAAAGAGGATTTTATTGCTAAGAAACATGGTAGTGAAAGGGAACCTTGGGTCCAAAAACCTATGCCTTTCCCTGATAAGAAACACAAGTCAAAGGAAGATGAACACTATAATAAGTTTTGTGAGTGGATGAATCCTTTATTCTTGCAAATTCCTTTGACTGATGTTATTTGCCTCCTTACTCAAAGTATATGAAGGACATTGTCTCGAATAAAAGGAAGATCCCTAATGAAGAAATCTCTACTTTGCTTGCTAATTATTCCTTCAATGATAAGGTTCCTAAGAAACTTGGAGACCTAGGGATTCCAACTATCCCTT
This sequence comes from Avena insularis, assembly GCA_023614405.1. Classification (NCBI taxonomy): domain Eukaryota; kingdom Viridiplantae; phylum Streptophyta; class Magnoliopsida; order Poales; family Poaceae; genus Avena; species Avena insularis. Next base: position 209,654,979 of record CM042694.1, read on the forward strand.
GCTCTATTAAGAACAGTTATGTTAGAACTGCTTTGTGTGATTTGGGAGCTGGAGTTAGTGTTATGCCTTTCTCTCTCTATAAGACGCTTCAGCTTGAAAAATTGATACCAACTGATATATCTTTGCAAATGGCTGATGAGTCTACCACTATTCCTGTGGGTATATGTGAGGATGTACCTGTTCAGGTGGCTCATAATTGCTTGATATTAACTGATTTTGTTGTGCTTGAAATGCCTGAAGATGATAATATGTCTATTATTCTTGGGAGACCTTTTCTTAATACCGCAGGAGCTGTTATTAACTGTAATCAAGGAAAGGTGACCTTCAATGTTAATGACAAGGAACATACTGTCTATTTCCCCAAGAAGATTGAAAGGACTTATGGTTTAAATTCAATTGAACATGTTGAAGGCATTCAAGTTGGAGAAATATATTGTCCCATACCAAGAGAAAAATTTGAAACTATTATGATTGGGACCATTGCTATCAAGGTTGAGGTAACATAATCATTAGTGGAATACAAAGTTTTGTCTCATATGCAATTTTTTGGTAGCAAGACTTGATCAACCTTGCTAACAAAAGGATTCCATTGAACAAAACAATGTTTTCATTATGATTATCCCCGTTTATTTCTATCCTTTGTGTTTTAGTTTTTGCTTTCGTTTAGTTTTCTTTGTGTTGTTAGTTGCTTGCATGCTAGAACTTCTGTAGTTCTAGCCTTGTTTTTGTCTTTGCATCATGTTTCCAAAAAGAAAAAAATCTGTCTGTCAGAAAAATCATTCTTCTATTTCTGAAAAAAGCCCAAAAATAGTGTCTCGAAAAATTCCAGAAAATTCATATTAATTTTTTACGTGAAAAAAGGGACAGAGGAGTACCTGGTAGGTACCAGGGGACCCACCAGGCAGGCACACCATGTGGTGGCGCGGCCAGCCCTGGTGTGGGCCATCCCTGGCCCCCCACTACTTCTCTCACCTACCACTTTCTTCTCTCTCCCGAGTAAGCTCCAGTTCATAGCTCAAAATAGCATTCTTTCTGTGCTTGCTCTCGATTTCTTCGATCTTTTTGCTCAGCCCATCTTTCTTGCTGAAATTTGGAGCAATTGTTCCTTGGTATGTGACTCCTCCCCTTGTCCAAGTAGATTTGTGTTTAGTGGATTATATGTTCAGTATTTTGCTACTATAGGTGAATGGTTATGAGAGCTTGTAAGCTTGTTTGATGCTTAGAGATATAGATCTGATGCATGTTTAGGCCTCTTGCAAGTCCCTATGAGTAGAATCCTTTATTATATTTACTTTGCAATCACTTGTTTAATAGGTGTTTAAATTTCAGAATAAAAGATGAGTGAGAACCACCTAAACCAACATGAGCTTTGGGTACCTGAGGTCATGAAGGTCCACAGGGAGGAGGAAGTTTTTCCCTCCATCTATCCATGCCCTGAGTTCATGAGAGCTGCAGGAATTCTACAAGATTTCCACACTTTGGTTTCTAATGCAGGGTTAGAGTGTTTCTTGGAAGATGAACCATGTCAATTTGTGAAGCTAACCATGTCTGTGGTGCAGGATTTCCAATTTAGTCACTCTTTGCCTAACCCCATGGTCCATTACAAAATTTACAATATTGCTGTCAATCTTTCTCTTGATGATTTTTGTGCAGCCATTAAGGTACCTCAATGGGGATCATGTAAGAAGATTAAAGAGAGACCGGAACCACTCATGGATTTATACGCAGAAATTTGTCAAGGGAGTAGCTTCTCAAAGGAGAATGGAAAAATCCGTAACATTCATCTTCCCTCCATTCGCTACTTTGCCTACTTTATTGCCAAGTGTGTTCTTGCTAGGAAAACTGCCAATAAGTTATCTTCGTTTGATCTAGCATTTATCTCTGTTTCCCTTAGATGAGATAGGTCTTACAACTTGGGTGCTTTGATAGCTTTCCGTCTTGCTGCTAACCGTGAGAAAGGTGGAATTTGTGGAGGCCTCATTTCTTCTCATTTTCTAGCATTGCATGGTTTAGTGCCTCATCATCTAGACCTACAGTTTCCCATAGAGAGGCTTGATCTTAATTCCATGATACAGCATAAATTTATTTCCTCGTGGGCTAGTTTGAGTGAGTTATCTTATGAAATAACCTTTCTCAAGGCTGGCTGGAGAAAGAGCAAGTCCGAGCGTGTTGTTCTTTTGCCTGCACCTGTTTTGTTTAACCTTGATAACAGGGAAGGATGGTCCCTCACTGAGGAGGAGCTTGACACGTACATGGGAGAGCTTTCCTAGCAGGAGCAGGACACTAGAAGGGAGGTCACGGATGATTCGGTCCAGCCATCAAATGAAGGAGAGTCTTCATATCAGCAACCCACTTATGATTGGGGAGCTTCCTCTTATTCTCATGGGCCCAGCTACGACCATTCTTACCAAGATCCGGCCGCTTGGAACCCTTATTCGTACATGGATTGATACCCACTTAGGCCAAAAGCCTAAGCTTGGGGGGAGGTACGCCGACACCGCACTCATCTCCATATCATGTTGCATCGGTACTTTGTATATTCATGTTTTCATTCTCTTTTTAGTTTTCGTTCTTCTTTGCTTTTGCTTTCTAAAAACACAAAAAGACCAAAAATATTTTTGTCGTTTCTCTTTGGCTTGCTTCTTCTTTTTGCCTTGGTTTGCTTTTTCCTTTTTGCTTTGTTTGAACTATTCGAAAAACCCAAAAAGATTTTGCTTTGCTTGTTTTTCTCTTTTGGTTCTTGTTTAAAAATCAAAAACACCAAAAATATTTGTCGTTCTTCTTTGGTTTTTGCGAGTTTGCTACAGGGTTCGGCAGTTCTCAGTGGATTATTGGTTTCATATTATTATTCAAGCCACACAAGTGAAGAGCAATAATGAGGATTAATGACAACTTGAGGCGTGGTAAGAGGCTGGTAACGAACTCTACTTGTGTTCATTTTTGTACATATACTCATGTTTGTGAGCTTGTTTAGTCCGTTCATGTAGAGTGTATGTTTTCTTTGGATGCTTAATAGTTTTTGCTTTCTTATGATTAGCTCCAGCTCGCTAATAATTTGTAGCATGTCTCATGAATGTTTGCTTGCATTACTCTATTCATAAATTGGTATGACACCGTGGTATCCTCCTCTGAATGTTTCATTTGATTGACTTGGCACATGCTCATGCATGCACATGACTGTGATAATCAGTTAAGCCTTGATGAATTATTTTGCCTTGAGGATCTTGAATCACTTTCATGCCATGAGTAGTCTTGGTTTGTTGCAAGCATGATAATGACAGCTATTGCTCTCTTGTTTGTCGCTCCCTTACTATTGTTAGCCTTCACTTCCACTGAGTGTTTTACTCATGTTTCCAACTCCCTAAACCAAATATTTCCAAAGTGTCCACCATACCTACCCATTAGCATCATTTGCTACCTCCGTGCATATTCAATGTGCCTTGTTTTCTTGTGAATAAAATGTTTGCTTGTTATGAGAAAGTTAGTTAGTAAAGCTCTCACGAACTTGATGGCACACTTTATTTTCTTGCACTTAATAAATCTGAATTATTGCGTCCTTCTTTGTAGTGCATATGCTTGCGCTTTATGAGTTGGAGTTAGCAGAACCATGTATCATGGGGACCGCTTTCAACACTTCATAGGTACTTTGTACCTAGTTGATATCATGTTCTTTTGCTTATGGATCCAAGCGGTGTGAAATAAAAGTGGAACTTGTAAGATCATGGAGTTTGTATGTATGTTAGAGAAACGTCTAGGCCGCTAGCCTAAGCCATGCCTAATCATGGTGGAAACTTGCAGCATAACCATAATGAGCATTCTATGAAGCATCCTCAATAAAAATCTATGCACATAGTAAATAAAAATATCGCTGAGATGTTCATTGTCTTCTTGCCTTGTCATTTTGATCATGGGATAGCTCCCGTGTCATGTGCAAGGGGTACCCCGTTGGCGGTTCTCCATGATACGTATGTACTTACAATGACAAGAGCTTACTTGTGACTGAAGTTGAGTAGCATGAGGATCGGTCTTCGTAAGTAAGGGGCATGATACTTCAATTTATAACTTGTCAAGCATATCCTCTTAGTTGTGTCACTTTCACCTTAACCACATTAAATATGCTTATGATAGGGGCAATGAGAGCTCAAAGCTAACGAGTACCATACTTTCAGCATTTGGAAGCTTTTCAAAATTATTCAAAACCTTTTTCTTCCACTTGTTGAGTCTCCACATATTCTTTGAGCACCTTCTTGAGAGCATAGTTGTCATTCTTTGTGTTTGCTCCAATACTTGATTATTTGTGTTATGACTTTGATGCTTGTATCTTTGATATCTTTACTTCTAGTCATCACTCGAACTTCAGAGGTGCCTTGGCATTCATAATCAAAGGCAAGCGAGATACCACTCTATCATACCTCTCTATGAGCATTGTAATGTTGCTTATGTTCGTGCTTCGTGCTACTTATTATTCTTGAGTTGGAATCTCTTCATAGCTTGCAATGACTATTAAGTAGACTCAGTTGCATACTCTTTATTATGAACTGTCTGAGTAGTTGATCACATTGCTGAGAATATTTACATCATATGAAGCAAATGTGTTCGTGAAAGTTCTTTTTATCGCACTCAGTTTTCAACTGAATTGCTTGAGGGCAAGCAATAAGCTAAGCTTGGGGGGAGTTGATACGTCCAAAACGTATCTACTTTCCCGAACACTTTTGCTATTGTTTCTCCTCTATACTTGTGTGATTTGGATGCAACTAATGCGAATCGACGCTTTTCAGCGTAAGCGCCTTGGTGTCTACTTTTTGTGCAGAAAATCAACTATCAGGAAAAATCCCGGAAAATATGCCAAAAATCCTATTTTACCCGAAGACTCTAGGAGCCAGAATACGAGACGGAGAAGAGCCCTGGGGCGGCCACACCACTGGCCGGGCGCTGCCAGGCCAGCCGCGCCAGGGGTGGTGTGGGCCCCTGTGCACCCCTCGGCCTCTCTCTTTCTATAAGGAGCCTTGACCTAAAAACTTAGGGGTTCGACGTTTTCCGTAAGGAGTTCCGCTATGCCGCCACCATCGATTCCACGAAACAGCACCGTAAACTCCGTTCGCACTCACGGACGGGGAATTGGAGGAGATCATCGCCATCATCATCACCATCGCTTCTCCATCGACCATCCATGTTTCCCCCATCTATGGGTGAGTAATCCCCCGCTGTAGGCTATGGGGATGGTAGGGATTGGATGAGATCGTTCATGTAATGGCATCAGATTGTTAGGGCATAGTGCCTAGTATCTCTTATTAGTGCTTTATGACTTTGTTGCGACTTGTTGTGCTTAATGCTTGTCACTAGGGCCCGAGTGCCATGTTTTCAGATCTGAACTTATTATTGATCCATTATGATAGTATTGTTTCTGGTCTTATCTACAAGTTGTATACACACGTCGTTGTCTGGAACCTATGGTCCCGGCGATGTAAATCGGGATAGCCTAAGGAAAGGCTTTGATGTGAGGATCACATGTGTTCACGGAGTGTTAATGCTTTGCTCCGGTGCTCTACTAAAAGGAGCACCTTAATTGCCAGTAGTTCCCTAGAGGCCCCGCTTCAAACAGGCTGGCAGGACAAAAGATGTTGTGCAAGTTCTCATTGCGAGCACGTATGACTATATATGGAACGCATGCCTAGGATTGTCTAGTACTTGGATGCTTTATCTTATTTATCTGCAATTGCCTTATGTTCTGATTGCTATGCGAATTGTCTTGTCCATGCAACGCCCGTCCATCCATCCCTATGCCTACCGCACTCGAATCCCACCGTTTACTGCTTTTGTTACTATTGTCTTTGCCTTACTACTGATGTTACTTTACTATTCCTACTACAAAACTGTTGCTGCTGATAAACTGCTGTGAGCAAGATTGTTTCCAGGTGCAGCTGAATTGACAACTCAGTTGTTAAGACTGATAAGTAATCTTTGGCTCCCTTTATGTCGAATCAATAAATTGGGTTTCACTTCCCTCGAAAATACTGCGATACACCGCCTATACTTGTGGGTCATCAGTTACTAGCGTTAAAGGTTCTCACGATCATAGAAGTCATCGTAGAATGTGTAGGAGTCAGTATGGATCTCCAGGTCCTGCTTCTGATTATTGATCTGAGAGGGGTCTCGATCATGTCTGCATTATTCACGAACCGTAGGGTGACACACTTAAGGGACACCAACACCATTTGGAGCAAATGTGTTTCAGACAAATGAATTGCAAAGCGCTGCAATTATTTCAATAGACGCCAAAACTGTTTCGGGTGAAATTGCTGAAACTAGTTCTGCATGTAATATTAAAATGTTGCAGGGGGTTTTATGCGAATGTTTGTTAATTAAAGTAATTAACAAAATTCTGAATAAATTTAATAAAAGATTTTTATTAAATGAGAGAGCATTAAATTTGGAGAAATTTAATGCATTTAAAGTAAAGACTTTAAAGAGGAATGTTAAGGGACACTTTTATGTGGAGGGGGTTACCACCACATGAATGGGGGAGGTGAGGGGTCACCCCCCATGGGGCGCCGGCCATGGGGAGGGGTACCCCCCCTCCTCCTATAAAAGGCCACCCCTCTCATCATTCTTCCTCACACCTCCTCGTGAAGGATCTCTCTCCCCCTCTAGAATTATTCCCCCATGGTCTCGGATTAGCGAGATACATGTTCCCGGTGGCATTTCGTCTGGAAGGAGTTTCTGCTTCCGCTGCATCACTGGAGCGAGGAGGCGGAGGTTGCTCGGTGGCCTGAACGTGTGTGCGAGTGCGGATACGCTGCTGGTTTGCGGCGCTAGGACTTCCACACGATATTGAGATCGGCAAGCGTATGACTACATCATCCACGAGTTTCTACTCGTTAACAAAACTTTGTTGTCTTCGAGGGTAAGTTCTCCATGGATGTACATCCACCTGTTGCCTGTATCTAGTAGATAGATCTTGGCGTATAGTTCTCGTCATAGGAAATTTTTTGTTTTCTATGTTGCGAACCCTTTAGTGTTATCAGAGCCTGATCTATGCGTAGGTGCTTTGCATGGGTAGAACAGATAAGAGTATGTGGGCGGTGATGATCATGTTATTGCTTCTTATATGTACTTTAGATATTGGTGGCAAGTGGGATGAAGCGGCCCGGACCAACCTTACATGTCATCGCACATGAGACCGGTTCCACGACTGACATGCAACTAGTTTTGCATAAGTGGCTGGCGGGTGTCTGTCTCTCCTACTATAGTCAATATCTGATTTACAGCGAGTTGCTAATAATTTGGTTATCATCATTGTGGTTCCATGTTCGTAGGTAAGAACGGTTCTATCTTCGAAAGCCCTAAGCCACGTAAAACTTGCAATTGATAAATTAGAGGCGTCTAGTTTAGATCGTTGTTGGGATTGTGTCATGATATGGTATTGTTGTGAGTTGATGTATAGTCCATACACTTACAACACACTTAACGTGTAAGTTCCATAGACCTTGGCCTTACACACCAAGGAATGATAGAGATCATACCACGATGCATATGATAGTGATCAAATGCAAGAACCATATCATTTCACTTTACACATATGATGTTCGCATCTTATATTGCTAGTTTGGCATTTTAGTAGCTTTTGAAATGGATCGTATGGGCACCTAGAGGGGGGTGAATAGGTGCTACTTCAATTTTAGGCTTAGCACAAAAGGTAAATTCTCTAGATATACTATTAGGTGGAATTTCCCTATATGCAAATCTATCTACTAGCGAGTAAAGAGCGAGTGGAAGAGGAACGGATAAACCTAGTGAAGCATGCGGAGACACAGGATTTGTTTGACCGCAGTTACTTCCTTATTAAGGGAAGTACGTCTGCGTTGGAGGGGTGGGCGATACTAAGACCACCACGCCACAATAGGCCTCACCCTGTTCTCCGATGGATCCCGCCACCAAAGGCCTGATCCACCTTTCCACTATAGGGACCCTTCGAGGCGGGTACCGGTGCCTTTACACAACTAGCAGGGCACAACTCCATAATCAACTTGGAGGCTCTCGTAATGACAACAAGCTGCCACAAGAACAAGTTATCAATAACAAAGAACAAGATCTAGATATTGAAAAGAATACTAGATTAGGGATTTCTCCAAATTAATGGAGAGGAGTTGATGTGCTTGATTCGTGATGACGATGACGATTCTCTCCTCCTTCAATTCCCCCAAAGATCGAAGCCTTCGGGTGGTTGAAGTGGGAGATCTAGAATTGGAGCTCTTGCACAGTGTCTGGACAATTTTGAGTGAATCAAGAGTTCTGAATGTTGGGGAAGGAGGGATATTTATACCCCCTTTCAAAACCAAGCCGTTGGAGTCTTTGGGGGCCGGATTATCCGGCCCAAGTGAGGGCCGGATTATCTGGCCTGGGGAAACTCCGTCCTAGACTCAGAATATCCGGCAGATAATCCGGCCCCTCTTTGAGTGTCGCGCCGAGCTTGCCCTTGATCATCTTCTGGGGGCCAGATTATCCGGTCCCATGTGAAGGCCGGATTATCCGGCCTGGGGAGGAAAAACCGCCCCAGTTCGGATTTTCCGGGAGAAAATCCGCCCCCTCTCTGGGTGACGCGCCTTGGTAGTCTTTGGTCAAATTCTGGGGGCCGGATTATCCGGCCCATGCGATAGCCGGATTATCCGACCTAGGGAAGAAAAACTGCCCCAGTTCGGATTTTCCGGGCGATAATCTGCCCCTTCTCTGGGTGACGTGCCTTGGCAGCCTTTGATCAATGAGGTAGGCCGGATTATCCGGCCCTTGGTGTGGCAGATAATCCGCCCCCCCAAACCTCCTGCACACTTAGCGCACATGAGAAAACTCCACAGTATTGTTATCTAACACACAAAACACAAGAAAACATGTAATGTTCTTTCAATCTGCCCCTTTTTGGTGTTAGATGACAATACTAGGATTTGCAGGAAAGGATCACAAGACTACCAGCAATAAACATGGAAGAGACTCCCCCTCAATGTGTGCATATTAGAAATTTGCATTTGAATACAAATGCACACAAATAGATGAATCTATTCCATTGATATATGAACAACACAATCATACCACCGAGATAGGGAGAGAGGCATCCTTGAAATAGCCACAATTATCAACATGATAACCAATATAAGCGCCTTCCTCGATAAAGATTCCCAGCATAATAGGATATGAATAGATGAATCCATAAGCATAATCCATGAGATACAAATAGGAAAAAATGCAAGTGCTTATGCCCAACCCATGCAAATCCTCGAAGACCTAATAGAACTACTTCTCCCCCTTTAGCATCGAGACGCCAAAAAGGAGAAGTGTGATGCTAGCGCCCCAAGGGATCACTCGTAGTCCTCATCCCCGTCCTCGTCCTCGTTCCCATCCTCATCCTCATCTTTAAGCTCCTCGGTGTCATCATCCTCATCATCAGTAGTGGCCGCAGAGGGGAAGAAGTGACGCTCCAGCTCTCCATAGTTCAGCCCATAAAAAGAGTTCCACCGAGCATATGGTGTGGGAGGGGTAGGAGCCGGGGATAACCAGAAGCACCGGACACATGGTGAAGGATGAGCTGCTAAGAGTGAGCCAACTCATGGTGCTGCTTTTATGCCTCGTACTGACCCTTGCGTGTGTCCACGCCCATGCAAAGGATGTGCCGCTGGAACCCGTTCAGCTGCTTGATCTCACGAGCAACGGGAGGCACTGGAGGCCTGTGAGCATCCCTCATGAGACCCTCAGGAGTAGAAGAGGGGTGAGGTCTTCCGAACCTTGGTGTAGATCTTCTTGGCCTTATGCACAACATCAATGTTGAAATCTTCAGAAGGAAGCAGGTGCCTGATGAGCATCATAATGTAGGGAGCATAAGGAATGGACAACCGGTTGACCATTGCATCAATCAATTCATGGTAGATGAAGTCCATCACATCTAGCTTGTATTGCACGGACTCATCCTCGCACGAGGCAACCTCATGGGAGAAGGCAGGGAGCTGAACAAGGTGACCATGAATGCTATCATTGTTGCCTCCACTTGGAGTGATGGAATCACGAAAGAGACCGACCAAAGCAACATAGATAGGAGCAAGACCAGCAAGAGTGCCCACAATGCCATTGTCCATTGTGCAAGGAGAGAGAGCTGCATCTTTGTTGGGCTTCAGCTGAGTGATGATGCGGTGGCCACTGGCCCGATCCCTACTGCGAAATTGTATCCAAGAACCTCAGCAAACACACGGAAATCAGCAGTCATAGGCCTGTCATGAGTCATCCACTTCATAGTGCGATGCTCATCACCACAAATAACCAAAGTGGAAAAGAACTGCTTCACCACCTCAGAGTCATATGAGCACTGGAGAGACATGAGATGGTGTAGCCCCATCCACTCAGCCACATACATTGCATCCACAAGGTGGGGCTTCTCCAAAGCCTCAGCAAGAACCAGCGGGTGCATAGGCCTAATGTTCAGCCTGACATACACATCTTCAAAAATACCTTTTTGTTTAGCACACCAAAAGCAAGCATCCCCCAGCTCATCATCACGAGGCAACTCTGCAAACAAATCACGGTGACGGATAGAGGAATAGGTGACTGAATCCAAAGCCTTGTAGTTGATCTTGGGCTCCTTGCCCTTCCTTTTGGTCACACCCTAGTCCTCTTTGCTTGTTCAGCCATGCGCGTCTCTTCGTTCTTTCTTCTCCTCAACTCAACCTCATCCACTAAGTTACCCTGGCCGTCGTCCCGAAAGTATTTACCACGAGGACGGCGCTTGTAGGTCTTGGGAACACTAGAACCACCTGTGAGGAGAACAAGGGTGATAGCATGGGGATAAGTATACACACAAGTCTAGGAGAGAGCATGGAAAAAGTAGTCAAAAAGTTCATAGGACAATTCTACTCAATGCACTCAACATGGTGAAACTGAACCAAATTTGATTCTGTCAGGCCGGATTATCCGGCCTGGCCAGGGGCGGATAATCCGGCCCTGGCATAAATTTTCGACTTCACCTAGATTGAATGCAAACAAGTAGATTGGGCCTAGAAACTGCAAGACTACGATTTCTATGCGAAACAACATCGTTCTAGACAACGTTCCACCCAACAAATAACACATCTAGCCAAAGATGGGGAGAGAGAGAGTTACCCTCACTCATTGGAGGAAGAACGCGAAGGAGAAGGTACCCGGAGGCGCGGAGAAGAAGATCCGGGGAGGCCCAGAAAATCCGGTGGCTAGAGAGGCTCCGGGGAGGGTGGTGGACGGCAGGCGGCGGCTGAGGAGGAGGAGAGGGTTGGGGGAGAAGTGCTGCTCATTATGAGCCCTTCCCCCCAATCCCTGCCCTTTAAGACGAAATCTGCCAGGCCGGATTATCCGGCCTATACTTGGGCCGGATTATCCAGCCTCAAATCTGAATTTCTGTTGTACACAGATTCATGCCCGCATGTCCCAAAACAACACCCCCACAAGGTGTACAAGGGACTTGTGTGCAAGAATAGATGGCTTAGGGGTGGAGAAAGGCTTAGGATTAAGAAAGACAAACTGTGATGGTACTATACACTCAAAATTGCAAGAACCAAATCAAATAAAAGCCAAAATTGAGTGTGATTCCTATAATAACAAGAGATGAGCAAAAACAACCAAAGAGATCCATAAAAATCCAATTCTCTTCAAGGGAGAGGGCGGTGGCTGAAGCCACCTTGTTGGAGTGTATGGTGTGACACCGCGAAGATATATCTTGGGTTCACGACCAATACTCATCAATAAGCTCACATATCACAAGATGATATTAAGAGAAATGATTTATCTTGCTTTTGGCATTATGGGGAGAGGGTTAGCCCAATTAATTAGGACCACACTCCCCCTATATCCATGCCCACATCTAGACCAAATGAGTGAGATGGAAGAGTGAGTGCATGGGTAATCAAGACAAACTCCTAGAATCAATGATATTTAGCTCATTCCTCAAGTAGCAGAATCTTGCTTCATCAAGTGGCTTCATAAAAATATCAGCAAGTTGTTTCTTTGTGCTCACAAAAGATAGATCAATATCGCCTCGAGCAACATGGTCTCGAATAAAATGATTCCGAATCTCAATATGCTTTGTCCTTGTGTGTTGTACCGGATTGTACGCTATTCTGATTGCACTTTCAGTATCACATAAAAGAGGCACTTTGTCACAATTGACACCGTATTCCTTTAAAGTTTGCCTCATCCACAATAACTGAGTGCAAGCACTAGCAGCAGCAACATATTCAGCTTCGGCGGTGGAGAGAGAGATACAATTCTGCTTTTTAGATGACCAACACACTAGAGATCTTCCCAAGAATTGACAAGCTCCAGAAGTGGATTTCCAATCATCCTTATCACCAGCCCAATCTGAGTCAGTATAACCACATAGAGAGAAATTGGAGCCCTTGGGATACCATAGACCAAAGTTAGGGGAATGAACCAAATATCGAAAGATCCTCTTGACCGCCACTAAGTGGCTTTCTTTAGGAGCTGCTTGATACCTTGCACACACCCCCACACTCAACACAATATCGGGTCTAGATGCGCAGACATAAAGAAGAGAGTCGATCATGGACCGGTATACCTTTTGGTCCACATCTTTACCATTTGGGTTAAGTTCAAGGTGACATTTTGTTTGCATTGGAGTGGCGACACCATTAAGATCCGTCATATTGAATCTTTTGAGCATGTCTTGGATGTACTTTGCTTGATTGATGAAGGTTCCTTCTCTAAGTTGCTTGATCTCCAATCCAAGAAAGAACCATAATTCCCCCATCATAGACATCTCAAACCTGTCAGTCATAAGCTTTGAAAATTCATCATTAAAAGCTTTATTAGTAGAACCAAAGATGATATCGTCTACATATAGTTGGCATATGAAGAGCTCCCCCTTAATCTTCTTAGTAAAAAGAGTGGGATCGATTTTCCCAACTTCGAAGCCACGGTCTAGCAAAAGCTCTTTAAGGTGCTCATATCACGCACGTGGGGCTTGTTTAAGGCCATAGAGTGCCTTATCGAGTTTGTAGACATGGTTCGGGAAGTTGGGATCCTCAAATCCCGGGGGTTGCTTTACATATACCAACTCATGTAGAGGACCATTAAGGAAAGCACTCTTGACATCCATTTGCTACAATTTAAAATTGTTATGGGCAGCATAAGCAAGAAGGATACGGATGGACTCAAGTTGAGCCACTAGAGCATAGGTCTCGCCGAAGTCAATGCCCTCAACTTGAGAGTAGCCTTGAGCCACAAGTCTCGTCTTGTTCCTCACAACAATGTCATTCTCATCTTGCTTGTTTTTAAATATCCATTTAGTGTCGATAACATTGCGGCAATCTTTGGGTTTCTCCACGAGTTTCTACACCTTGTTGTGCTTGAAATTATTCAATTCTTCATGCATAGCAACAACCCAGTACGGATCTTCAAGAGCTTCAAAAACTTTCTTGGGTTCCACCATTGAGATGTGAGCTTGATGCTCACCAAAACTTGCCAATTCCCTTCTTGTAGAAACCCTTCGTCGAAGGTCACCTACAACCTTGTCGAGGGTGTGACCCCTTAACTCAAGGTTCCGATCAGCACGAGCCTTGCGATGAAGTTCAATAAGCTTGTTGTCTCTTGGTGGAATAGTTTCATCACATGAATCTTCATTGGAATCATTTGCTCGACCTTGATTAGAATCTGGGAAAATAGTAGTAGGCATTGATGAAGTGTGCCCTTGAGGTGGGTCAACAGCCGTAATAGGAGACTACTAAAAAACAGGTGGTTCAGGGCCGGATAATCCGGCCGATGGAGAGGCCGGATAATCCGGCCTAGGAGAACTTGTAGCAGCTTCATCAGGTTGCCTAGGACTTGCTTGAACTGGCGAGGGGCCGGATAATCCGGGGCCAGCCAGAAAATCCGGCCTGGAGCTTGCAGCGATTTCTTCAGCACCAGGAGCAATTTGTCGTCAGGAGTGGGGTGGCCGGATAATCCGGTGTCAACCGGATAATCTGGCCTGGAGCTTTCTGGAACTTCTTGAACTTCAGCAGTTGATGGAGATGGTGTAGAAGTTACTCCCGTGGTTGGAACATGATGAGTAAGTGTAGATGAGGGCTCTTCATGAGTAGAGCATTGTCCTTCCCCATCCGCCACAAGGGGTTCCTCAATGGGGCGGAAAAATCCCACGCCCATTCTTCTTATGGCATCTTGGGGTATTTCAACATCTGCATCACAAACATCAACTTGCCCTGCATGGGAGCCGTCATTTTCTTCGAACACCACACTACAAGATTCTACAATAGTTCCGGAGAGCTTATTGTAGACTCTATAAGTGTGGGATTCGGCACCATAACCAACAAAAATACCTTCTAGAGCCTTAGATTCAAACTTAGATAAACGAACTCCTTTGATGAGAAAGAAACACTTACACCCGAATACCCGAAAGTATGAGATGTTTGGCTTGTTACCAGTAAGTATTTCATATGGAGTCTTGTTCAAGATTTTATGGAGGTATAAACGGTTGGATGAGTGGCAAGCGGTAGAGATTGCTTCAGCCCAAAAATTATAAGGAGACTTGAATTCGGCTAGCATTGACCTTGCCATATCCATTAGAGTCCGATTTTTCCTCTCGGCTACACCATTTTGTTGAGGAGTGTACGCAGAAGTATATTGATGTTGTATCCCCTCTTCACTTAGGAACTCATTTAAGGTCTAGTTCTTGAACTCAGAGCCGTTATCACTTCTTATATCCAGAAAATAGGGACGTTGTGTTGACATTGAACCTCATTGGCGAAGTCGATGACCGTTTGTTGCGTTTCACTCTTCAACTTGAAGAAATAAACCCAAGTCTATCTTGAGTAATCATCAACGATCACAAGACAATACTTCTTCCCACCGAGGCTTGCATGAGATGGAGGTCTGAAGAGGTCCACATGTAGGAGCTCTAAGATCCTTTTTGACGAGATAATAGTCTTCCTACGATGAAGAGAGTCATGCATTTTCCCTTCAACACAAGCCCTGCAAACATGATCTTTGGCAAAGGAGGCATTTTATTTTAGTCCAAGGAGGTGGCCACCCTTGTGGAGACTTCGCAAAGTTCTCATATTGACATGGGCTAGTCGGCGATGCCATAGCCAACCCACGTCAGCTTTCCGAAAATACACATCGGGCCTGTAGTGGTTTCCCCTGAAAAGTCCACCACGTACAGGTCATTTTCGACATATCCCACGAAAGCGACTTTTAGAGACTTGCTCCACAAGAGTACCACCAAATCAGCATCAATATAAACCGCAAAGCCCATCTTACCAAGGGCGCGAACTGAAAGTAAGTTGTACCCGAGGGTGTCAACAAGCATGACGTCCACGAGAGAGATATCGTGAGCTACCACAACTTTGCCGAGACCCAATACCTCAGATTTTGACTTGTCACCATAGGAGACGGTTATATGATCATGATTTGGCCGCATCTTCGTGATGATCTCCTTGCTTCCAGTCATATGACTCGTGCATCCGCTATCGAGTACCCATTTAGACCCACCGGAAGCATAGCCCTGCAAGAAAGTTACTTCTTGGTTTTAGGTACCCATTTTACAATGGGTCCTCTCATGTTAGTGACAAGGGTCTTGGGGACCCAAATAGACCAAGGAATGTAACAATCATAAGAGCCTACATAACTAGCATAAACATCACCATAATAATCGCAATATAACTCAAAGTTAGGATTGTTAGCCCCTGCAAAACCATCATAATTAGACTTGTCATTGGTGATGTTGCTAGTCTTTGGTTGAGCAGTCTTGCTCTTCTTCTTCTTCTTGTTTTTCTTGTTGTTTGTCTTGGGAATGTAACCAAGACCTTATTTTCTATTGTTTGTCATTTGCTTGCTCAGTATCTCATCAAGTACCTCTTTACCTTTGTGTTGAGAACCTCTTGCAAGATCTTCTTTACCATAAGATGATGTGGAGGTACTTGGCACATCATGCAGTTTCAATTGAGTTTGGAGCTGATCATGAGACTCATTTAGAGTAGAGTGATCACTCTTCAATGCCTTGTGAGCACTATCAAGTTTGTCAAACTTCTCCAAGAGTCTAGCATGAGCAGTCCCAAATTCAATCCTTTCTTTCTTTAGTTTCTTTACCTTGGTAAGAGCATTGTGACGTTCTTTGATGAGTTGTGCCACAACTTCTTCATGTGACTCCTCAATGGATTAGAGTCTCTCTTCCAAAGATACTCGAGCTTCCTCTTCTTCTTCCAAAGCATTCTTCAAAGAATCTATCTCCAAGGCATCTTCTCTTTCAATTCTGCCCTTTTCTTCAAGAAGATCTTCGGCTTGAGCAAGTTAACTCATAAGAGCATCAAAATGGAGTTTGTGCTCACCTTGCAGGTTAGTGAAAAAGTTGTCCAAAGCAATAACTTCTTCTTTCATTTTAAGACTATCATGATCATCCATATCCAAATTTATGTTAGTCTAAGGAAATGACGAGTTAGAACTTGATACCTCAGACCCTCTTGCCATAAGGCAAGTGGCGTTGTTGTTGATGACGTTCTCGTTTGGCGAGTCGAAGAGATGATGGAGTCGATGTGGTGGCTATAGCAGCCACCTCGCAAGAACTATCTTCATCCTCTTCATCTTCACTTGTAGAGGAGTATTCTTCTTGTGCCACTAAGACGATCTTGGGTTGCTTCTTGTAGGGGCCATTCTTTTTAATAAATGGCTTCTTCTTAGGTGCCTTGGATTTTTCTTTAAGAATGAGCCTGCCACCAGTGTCTTCTCTATTTTGATAAGGACACTCGGCTACAAAGTGCAGCCTATCTCCATAGTTGTAGCATGTTCTCAGTTTTGGGTCACTTTCTCTTCTTCCACTTGACCCATTCTTGCGCTCGAGTTCCGACTAGGCCTTGGCAGGATCCTTCCAAAAGTTCCTTGCGTAAAACTCCATGTACTCATCAAGAGCATGTTTGACTTCATCGGGGCAGTCGATGGAGGCCCCCTCAAAAGCTCTTTCATCCTCATCTTGCTCAACAACATTGGCCTTTAGAGAAACATTGACTCCCTTTTGCATTCCAATGGCACGAGCCCGGGCATCTTCAACGTTCTTCGCGACAACTTTGAATGATGCCATTTCTTGCATGACTTTGTTGGATGTCATTTGATGATAGTTGTGTCTACCTTGCAAGCTCTTCAAATCAGTTGGCTCGAAAGGCATTAAGGCACTCACATATTTTCTTTTTATCCATGCATCATCAATGTGGGTGGCTCCATGCTTTCTAAATATTGT
The DNA here is from genome assembly GCA_023614405.1 of Avena insularis. NCBI lineage: Eukaryota > Viridiplantae > Streptophyta > Magnoliopsida > Poales > Poaceae > Avena > Avena insularis. The sequence goes on from CM042694.1 coordinate 209,672,233, forward strand.
TGCAATGCCCTTGAGTCTTCTATACATGTCTTCATGGTTTTCACCATCCAACATGTAGAACCCTTCAGCTTCATTACTCAGGGCATCATACCTATTCCTTCTCATGCTTTCATTCCCAATAAAGAGATCGGTGAGGGCATCCCAAGCTTCTTTAGTCGTGTTGAGATGTTCAATGTGGGGCATGTCCTTGGGACCCACACCGAGTTGTATGATGCGGAGAGCCGTAGCATTCAATTGGCTATCCACAACTTCTCTTCTTGTCAGATTGGAATGATCTCCAATATGAAGACCCTCTTCAATAATCCTCCAAAGTTCAATTGAGGAGCTGCAAACATGAGACTTCATTAAGAATTGCCATTGATTAAAAGAGGATGCAGTAAGCTTGGGTGGATCCCCTATTGTTTATATGAGGATGAGGGATAGGTGGATCGGGGGAATATACGTGACGAACCTCACTATATTCCTCCTTACCATTTCCCTTCTTGGAGGTGGAACCATTATGTTTTTCACCTACCACTTCATCATCCTTGGATCCGGTGTTAGCCTTATCCTTGGATGATGGTGTGGCAGCCTCAGAGGAGGATGGAGATGGGGCTATGGATGATGTGAGACGAGCAATCATTTGATTCATCTCCTCCATCTTGGCCTCAAAGGATTTCAACAAGGTTGTTTCCAACGTCTTGAGGTCATCCATTGTGACCTTATCCACAGCCTCATCCCCATCTCCCTTGGTACCCATACTTCTCTTAGGCGGTTAAGCCCTAATAAAGAGCCAGGGCTCTGATACCAATTGAAATGGATCGTATGGGCACCTAGAGGGGGGTGAATAGGTGCTACTTCAAATTTTAATGCTTTTTCAATTTTAGGCTTAGCACAAAAGGTAAATTCTCTAGATATACTATTAGGTGGAATTTCCCTATATGCAAACCTATCTACTAGCAAGTAAAGAGCGAGTGGAAGAGGAACGAGTAAACCGCAGTGAAGCATGCGGAGACACAGGATTTGTTTGACCGCAGTTCCTTCCTTGTTAAGGGAAGTACGTCTGCGTTGGAGGGGTGGGCGGTACTAAGACCACCACGCCACAATAGGCCTCACCCTGTTCTCCGATGGATCCCGCCACCAAAGGCCTGATCCACCTTTCCACTATAGGGACCCTTCGAGGCAGGTACCGGTGCCATTACACAACTAGCAGGGCACAACTCCACAATCAACTTGGAGGCTCCCGTAATGACAACAAGCTGCCACAAGAACAAGTTATCAATAACAAAGAACAAGATCTAGATATTGACAAGAATACTAGATCAGGGATTTCTCCAAATGAATGGAGAGGAGTTGATGCGCTTGGTTAGTGATGACGATGACGATTCTCTCCTCCTTCAATTCCCCAAAGATCGAAGCCTTCGGGTGGTTGAAGTGGGAGATCTAGAATTGGAGCTCTTGCACAGTGTCTAAACAATTTCGAGTGAATCAAGAGTTCTGAACATTGGGGAAGGAGGGATATTTATACCCCCTTTCAAAACCAAGTCGTTGGAGTCTTTGGGGGGCAGATTATGCGACCCAAGTGAGGGCCGGATTATCCAGCCTGGGGAAAACTCCGCCCCAGACTCGGAATATCCGGCAGAAAATCCGCCCCCTCTCTGAGTGTCGTGCCGAGCTTGCCCTTGATCATCTTCTGGGGGCCAGATTATCCGGTCCCATGTGAAGGCCGGATTATCTGGCCTGGGGAGGAAAAAACACCACAGTTCGGATTTTCTAGGAGAAAATCCGCCCCCTCTCTGGGTGATGCGCCTTAACAGTCTTTGGTCAAATTCTGGGGGCCGGATTATCCGGCCCATGCGATGGCCGGATTATCCGGCCTAGGGAAGAAAAACCACCCTAGTTCGGATTTTCCGGGCGATAATCCGCCCCCTCTCTGGGTGACGTGCCTTGGTAGCCTTTGATCAATGAGGTAGGCCGGATTATCCGGCCCTTGGTGGGATATACTGTATGGGGTAGAGCCAGAACTTCGAAAGAGTTTCGAAAATGGCAATTCCTTTGATACCATGGGTGAATTGAAAATGATTTTCGATACCCATGCTACCGTAGAGAGTTATAATGCTTCAGAAAAGTTCTTTAGTTGCATGATGGAATAGAACATCTCCGTAAGTGAGCATGTACTCAAAATGTTTGGGTATGTCGATAAGCTTGTGTCCTTGGGAATAACGATTCCCATTGATTTAGGCATACATCATGTTCTCCAATCTCTGCCACCTAGCTACAAGAGCTTCATGATGAACTATAACATGCAGGGCATGAAGAATACTCTCCCCGAGCTTCTGTCAATGCTTAAGACTACATAAGTGGAGATTAGAAAAGAACATCAAGTGTTGATAGTCAATAGGACCACCAGTTTCAAGAAAGACAAGAAGGGTAAATAGAAAGGAAAGAAGGGCGGCAAATCTGTTGCTGCGCCTGAAAAGAAATCCTGGGCTGGCCCTAAGTCTGATACCTAGTGCTACTATTGTAAGGGGACTGGCCATTGGAAGCGCAACTGCCCCAAGTTTTTGGCGGACAAGAAAGCCAACAAGGCAAACAAAGGTATATATGATATACATGTTATTGATGTGTACTTGACTAGTACTCGCAGTAGCACCTGGGTATTTGATACCCGATTGGTTGCTAACATATGTAACTCGAATCAGGGGATACGGAACAAGCGACCGCTAGCAAGGGGTGAGGTCAAGATGCGTGTCGGCAATGGATCAAGAGTTGATGTGATCCCCGTCGGAACGCTGCCTCTCCACCTACCATCAGGATTACTTATAAACCTAAATAATTGTTATTTGGTGCCTGCACTGAGCATGAACATTATATCTGGATCTTGTTTTATGCGATGTGGTTATTCATTTAAATCCGAAAACAATGGTTGTTCGATTTATATGGATAATATCTTTTGTGGTCATGCACCCGTGATGAATGGTTTATTTCGGTTGAATCTCGATAGTACTCATACGCACATCCATAATATTGATGCTAAAAGAATTAAACTTAATAATGATATATATGCATATATGTGGCACTGCCGTCTAGGTCATATTGGTGTTAAACGCATAAAGAAACTCTATTCTGATGGACTTTTGGAATCATTTGATTTTGAATCATTTGATACATGTGAGCCATGCCTTATGGGCAAGTGATGGGTTCGTAGCATGGAAAACAAAAAATTTCTACCGCAAGAACGAACAAAACCCAGATCTAATCTAGATAAAAGCCAAGATCTAATCTACTAGACATGAGTAACGAGATAGATCGGTACTAACCCTCGTAGAACCGAAAGCGTTAACGAGATTAGATCTCGTGGATGATGTAGTCGATCACTTGCCGATCTCAAGATCGTGTGGACGATCCTTCCGGCGCCGCGTTCCGGCAGCGCTTTCGCAGACGGTCACACGTGCGGAGTCAAAGCAGACCTTCCTCTCCCCGTTCCAGCGAGCAGCGGAGGTAGTAGATCTTCTCCACGGAATCCCAGCAGCACGACGGCGTGGTGGTGGTGGTGGAGATGAGAATTCTGCAGGGCTTCGCCTATGGTGCAGTAAGAAACGTGGAGGAGAGAGGCGGCTGAGATTGGGAGTTATGAGACAAGGTAAGAGGGCGCCTCCCTTCTATTTAAAGGAGGGAGGCGCTGGAGGGGGAGTCCTAGTAGGACTCCTCCTCCTGGGTCAAGGGTTGGGGGAGGAGTCCTCCTCCCCCACGAATCCGTGTAGTACCCCACTTGGTTTCTTTGATCCATTTCTTGGTTTTCAAGCAAACTCCAAGAAATCCTCTAGAACCTTCCAGAACATTCCGAAACCTTCTAGAATCTCCATACAAACACTCCGGAACATTTCCTAACTTAGAAAATGATTCCCAATATATGAATCTTATTCTCCGGACCATTCCGGATCTCCTCGTGATGTCCCGGATCCATTCCGAGACTCCGAACAACATTCGGTCTCCAATGCAAATTCCAAATCTACTTCAAACAACTTCGAACCTTAAGTGTGTCACCCTACGGTTCGTGAATATGCAGACATGATGAAGACACCTCTCCCATCAATAACCATCAGCGGGATCTGGAGATCCATAACGGCTCCCACATACTCAACGATTACTTCGTGACCGATTGAACCAATTAACATACGAAACCAATTCCCTTTGTCTCGCGACATTCTACTTATCCGCCGGTTTGATCATCAGTATCTCCATACCTAGTTCTTCCTCGTTACTGATAAGTACTCTTTACTCGTTCCATGTTATGTCATCCCTTGTGACCCAGTCACATGCTTGCAAGCTATCTAGATGACATTCCACTGAGAGGGCCCAGAGTATATCTATTCGTCATATGGATGGACAAATCCCAATCTTGGTCTATGCGCTTCAACACATACTTTCAGAATACCCAATGACACCTTTATAACCACCCAGTTATGAAGTGGCGTTTGATGTCATCAAAGTACCCATCCGGTGATGGTGATTAACATAACCTCATGGTCGAAGGATTAGGTTACTATGTATTTCAAAGCTTACAGCAATACGAACTTAATGACTTGATCTTATGCTACACTTACTATGGGTGTGTGTCCATCACATCATTCTCCTAATGATATAACCTTGTTATTAATCACATCCAATGTCTATGATCAGGAAACCATGATCATCAATCAATCAACAAGCTAGTTCAACAAGAGGCTTACTAGGGACTTTTTTATGTTTACAAAACACACAAGTATTAATGTTTCCTAATAATACAATTATAGCATGGGATGTAAACATTCATCATAAACACAAAGATATAATAATAACCAGTTTTATTATTGCCTCTTGGGCATATCTCCAATAGTCTCCCACTTGCACTAGAGTCAATAATCTAGATTACATGGTAATATACCGAACACCCATGGCGTTTTGGTGTTGGTCATGTTTTGCTCTAGGGAGAGGTTTAGTCAACAGATCTGCTACATTCAGATCAGTGTGTACTTTGCAAATCTTTATGTCACCATCTTGGACATACTCACGAATAGCATGAAAACGTAGCTTGATGTGCTTCAGCTTGCTATGTGACCTTGGCTCCTGTGCATTAGCTATGGCACCTGTGTTGTCACAGTAGATGGCCATCGGGTCTAACGCGCTGGGAACCACGCCAAGTTCAGCAATGAACTCCTTCATCCATATGCCTTCTTGTGCAGCCTCTGAAGCAGCTATGTATTCCGATTCAGTTGAAGATTTTGCCACAACGCTCTGCTTGGCACTCCTCCAGCTTATTGCAGCACCATTCAAAATAAATATTATCGGACTATGACTTGAGTCATCCGGATCGGTGTTCCAACTAGCATCAGTAACTGCCATTACGACAAGATGTTCATCACCTCCATAAGAAAGAACCATATCCTTAGTCCTATTCAGGTACTTTAGGATATTCTTGACCGCTGTCCAGTGTTCCATTCCAGGATCACTTTGATATCTGCTAGTCAAACTAACAACATGTGCTATATCTGGTCTCGTACACAGCATGGCATACATGATAGAACCTATGGCCGAGGCATAGGGAATTTTCTTCATCTTTTCTCTATCTTCTGTCGTAGCTGGACTTTGAGTTTTACTCAAGGTCTTACCTGACAACATGGGCACGAACCCTTTCTTGCTCTCTTCCATTCTAAATTTCTTTAGAACTTTGTCTAAGTATGTACTTTGTGAAAGCGCTATTAGGCGTCTTGATCTATCTCTATAAATCTTGATGCCTAGAATATATGCCGCTTCGCCAAGATCCTTCATTGAAAAACTGTTATTCAAATAGGTTTTGACGCTATTAAGAAGTTCTATATCATTCCCAATCAACAATATGTCATCTACATATAGTACTAGGAATACTACAGAGCTCCCACTCACTTTCTTGTAAATACAAGCTTCTCCATAAGTTTGTATAAATCCAAAGTTTTTGATTACTTTATCAAAACGTTGATTCCAACTCCGGGATGCTTGCTTCAGTCCATAAATGGAGCGCTGAAGTTTGCATACCTTATCAGCATCACTAGGATCGACAAAACCCTTGGGTTGTACCATGTACAACTCTTCCTTAATGTCACCATTAAGGAACGCCGTTTTGACATCCATCTGCCAAATTTCATAATCGAAATATGCAGCGATTGCTAACATAATCCTCACAGACTTTAGCTTTGCTACTGGTGAGAAAGTCTCATCGTAGTCAACTCCTTGAATTTGTCGGAACCCTTTCGCGACAAGTCGAGCTTTATAGACGGTAACATTACCATCGACATCTTTTTCTTTTGAAAATCCATTTGTTCTCGGCTTACGGCCATCCGGTAAGTCCACCAAAGTCCATACTTGGTTTTCGTACATGGATCCCATTTCGGATTTCATGGCTTCTAGCCATTTGTCGGAATCTGGGCTCACCATAGCTTCTTCATACGTCGCAGGGTCATCAGTGTTGTCCACCAACATGACGTTCAAGGAAGAGTCATACCACTCAGGAGTGGTACGAACCCTTGTTGACCTGCGAGGTTCAGTAGTAACTTCGTTCGAAGTTTCATGATCAACATCATTAGCTTCCTCTCCAGTTGGTGCGGTGACGAAACATCTTCCGGTGCTGCGCTACTCTCAACTCCGAAAGAAGGTTCAACAACCTCGTCGAGTTCTACTTTCCTTCCAGTCACTTCTTTTGAGAGAAATTCCTTCTCCAAAAAGGATCCATTCTTAGCAACGAAAACTTTGCCTTCGGATCTATGATAGAAGGTATACCCAATTGTTTCTTTAGGGTATCCTATGAAGACGCATTTCTCCGCTTTGGGTTCAAGCTTATCAGGCTGTAACTTCTTTACATATGCTTCGCAACCCCAAACTTTAAGGAACGACAACTTAGGTTTCTTACCAAACCACAATTCATACAGTGTCGTTTCAACGTATTTAGATGGTTCCCTATTTAAAGTGAATGCGGTTGTCTCTAATGCATAGCCCCAAAATGATAACGGTAAATCTGTAAGAGACATCATAGACCGAACCATATCTAAGAGAGTTCGATTACGACGTTCGGACACACCATTACGCTGTGGTGTTCCCGGCGGTGTCAACTGTGAAAGTATTCCACATTTCTTTAAATGCATGCCAAACTCATAACTCAGATATTCACCTCCATGGTCGAATGCGAAACTTAATCTTCTTGTTACGATGATTTTCCACTTCACTTTGAAATTCCTTAAACTTCTCGAAAGTTTCGGATTTATGTTTCATAAAGTAGACATACCCATATCTACTCAAGTCATCCGTGAAAGTGAGAACATAACGATATCCACCACGCGATGCTGCACTCATTGGACCGCACACATCGGTATGTATTATTTCCAATAAGTCTGTAGCTCGCTCCATTATTCGAGAGAATGGAGTCTTAGTCATTTTTCCCATTAGACATGCTTCGCATCTTTCAAGTGATTCAAGAAGTCCATCAGAATGGAGTTTCTTCATACGCTTCACTCCAATGTGACCAAGACGACAGTGCCACATGTATGTAGAATTATCATTCAATTTTATTTGTTTAGCATCTATGTTGTGAACATGTGTGTCACTAATATCGAGATTCAATAAGAATAAACCATTCATCTCAGGTGCATAACCATAAAAGATATTACTCATATAAATCGAACAACCTTTATTCTCAGACTTAAAAGAGTAACCGTCTCGCAATAAACAAGATCCAGATATAATGTTCATGCTTAACGCAGGCACCAAATAACAATTATTTAAATTTAAAACTAATCCCGATGGTAGATGTAGAGGGAGCGTGCCGACGGCGATCACATCAACCTTGGAGCCATTTCCAACGCGCATCGTCACCTCGTCTCTCGCCAGTCTTCGTTTATTCCGCATCTCCTGTTTCGAGTTACAAATATGAGCAACCGAACCAGTATCAAATACCTAGGCACTACTACGATTACTAGTAAGATACACATCTATAACATGTATATCGAATATACCTTTCTTCTTGATGTTGCCGTTCTTCAGATCTGCTGTACTTGGGGCGATTCGCTTCGATGACCAGCACCCTTGCGATCAAAGCACTTTCGGTTTCAGGTTTAGGACCAGCCTTGGGCTTCTTAGCGAGTCGCAGCTTTCTTGCCGTCCTTCTTGAAGTTGCCCTTGTTCTTAGGCTTGCCCCGTTTCTTGAAATTGGTGGTCTTATTGACCATCAACACTTGGTGTTCTTTCATTATCTCCACTTCAGCAGTTTTTAGCATGGACGATAGTTCAGGCAACGTCTTGTTCATGCAGTGCATATTGTAGTTCATCACAAAGTTATTGTAACTTGGTGGCAGTGATTGGAGGACACGATGAATCCCCAATTCATTAGGAATTGGTATCCCCAACTCTCGGAGTTTGTTTGCGTGCCCAGACATGGTGAGCACGTGCTTGCTAACGGAGCTACCCTCTTCTATCTTGCAGGTAAAGAACTTCTCGGAAGCTTCATAGCTTTCCATGGCCGCGCGAGTCTGTGATGTTTCCGAGTGGCATAAACATTCTTCACGTCATCGGTGGCATCTTCTGCAGGTGGGTCACCTAGCGGTGCTTCGAGCACATAGGTCAACTGACCAGCCCTGAGGACGATCTTCAGTCCACGGAACCAGTCCGTGAAATTGCTTCCATTGTTCATAAGATTTTCTTTCTCTAGGAACGCATTGAAATTGATGGAAACGTTCGCCATAATCTACAACAAATTTGCAAGTAATTTAGACTAAGTTTATGATAAATAGTGTTCAAATTTAATTCTTAAATCAACTAGGTGAACTCCCACTCAAAACAACATCCCTCGCAGTTGTTTTAGTGATTACCCGAACCAAATCCACGACACCAAGTCCGATTATCTCGTGAGTTGATGTAGCTTCATCGGCGAACAATCTTCATGTTCATCATATCAATCATATGTCTCATGCTCTACCTTTCGGTATTACGTGTTCGAGACCATGTCGTACATGCTAGGCACGTCAAGATTAACCTTAGTTTCCGCATGTGCAAATCTGGCTTGCACCGTTGTATGCACACGTAGAGTCTATCACACCCGATCATCACGAGATGCTTGAAACGCCAGTCTTAGCAGCGGTGCCAACTAAGGGAACACTTTATTACTTGATATTTAGTGAGAGGGATCATCTTATAATGCTACCGTCGATCTAAGCAATACAAGATGCATAAAGGATTAACATCACAGGCAATTCATAATTAGTGTGATATGATATGGCCCTTTCTTCTTATGCCTTGATCTCCATCTCCAAAGCACGGACATGATCTCCATCATCACCAGCATTGTCAAGGTCCGTGGCGCCGCTTCATGGTTGTCCATCATCACTAGCACCTATCACAACTACTTGGAACAAAGCTATTACAAGATGAATAGACACGAGGTCTTAACAGAATTAAAGACAACCATTAGGCTCTGCGGTTGCCATATTACAACAAGGATCATTGCATACATAAAATACAATCACAATCACATGTAGGCCATATCACATCACAAAACCCTACAAAAAACAAGTTAGACGCCTCTAATTTTCTTTGCAAGTTTTACGTGGCTTGGGGCTTTCGACTAAGAATGCATCTTACCTCTGAAACTGAACCACAACGTTGATACAAGTGCTATCAAGTGCAAAGTGTAGATTTGATCTATACTATGATGGGAGACAGACACCATAAAGCCACTTGTGCAATACGAGTTGCACATTAAGCGTGGAGCAAGTCTCATGTATGCGATGACATGTAATGTTAGCCCGAGCCGCTTCATCCCACCATACCGCAAGATGCAAAGTACACATAGCAAAAGGCGGCACGAGCACCAACGCACACAACCTCATTGTGTTCTACTCAGGCAACAGATCTACGCATAGACAAGGCTCGATACCACCGGTGGGTTCGTAGCATGGAAAACAAAAAATTCTACCGCAGAACGAACAAAACCCAGATCTAATCTAGATAAAAGCCAAGATCTAATCTACTAGACATGAGCAGCGAGATAGATCGGTACTAACCCTCATAGAACCGAAGCGTTAGCAGATTAGATCTCGTGGATGATGTAGTCGATCACTTGCCGATCTCAAGATCGTGTGGACGATCCTTCGGTGCCAGCGTTCGGCAGCGCTTCGCAGACGGTCACACGCGGAGTCGAGACCTTCCTCTCCCGTTCCAGGTGAGCAGCGGAGGTAGTAGATCTTCTCCACGGAATCCCAGCGACGCAGGCGTGGTGGTGGTGGTGGAGATGAGAATTCTGCAGGCTTCGCCTATGCTGTGCGTAAGAAACGTGGAGGAGAGAGGCTGAGATTGGGAGTTATGAGACAAGGTGAGAGGCGCCCCTCCTTCTATTTAAAGGAGGGAGGCGCGCCTGGGGAGAGGGAGTCCTAGTAGGACTCCCTCCTCCTTGGGCCAGCGGGTTGGGGAGAGGAGTCCTCCTCCCCCACGAATCCGTGTAGTACCCCACTTGGTTTCTTTGATACCTTTCTTGGTTTTCAAGCAAACTCCAAGAAATCCTCTAGAACCTTCCAGAACATTCTGAAACCTTCTAGAATCTCCATACAAACACTCCGGAACATTTCCTAACTTAGAAAATGATTCCCAATATATGAATCTTATTCTCCGGACCATTCCGGATCTCCTCGTGATGTCCCGGATCCATTCCGAGACTCCGAACAACATTCGGTCTCCAATGCAAATTCCAAATCTACTTCAAACAACTTCAAACCTTAAGTGTGTCACCCTACGGTTCGTGAATATGCAGACATGATGAAGACACCTCTCCCATCAATAACCATCAGCGGGATCTGGAGATCCATAACGGCTCCCACATACTCAACGATTACTTCATGACCGATTGAACCAATTAACATACGAAACCAATTCCCTTTGTCTCGCGACATTCTACTTATCCGAGGTTTGATCGTCAATATCTCCATACCTAGTTCTTCCTCGTTACTGATAAGTACTCTTTACTCGTTCCATGTTATGTCATCCCTTGTGACCCAGTCACATGCTTGCAAGCTATCTAGATGACATTCCACCGAGAGGGCGCAGAGTATATCTATCCGTCATATGGATGGACAAATCCCAATCTTGGTCTATGCGCTTCAACACATACTTTCAGAATACCCAATGACACCTTTATAACCACCCGATTCTGAGCGGTGTTTGATGTCATCAAAGTACCCATCCGGTGATGGTGATTAACATAACCTCATGGTCGAAGGATTAGGTTACTATGTATTTCAAAGCTTACAAATCTGAACTTAATGACTTGATCTTATGCTACGCTTACTATGGGTGTGTGTCCATCACATCATTCTCCTAATGATATAACCTTGTTATTAATCACATCCAATGTCTATGATCAGGAAACCATGATCATCAATCAATCAACAAGCTAGTTCAACAAGAGGCTTACTAGGGACTCTTTTATGTTTACAAAACACACAAGTATTAGTGTTTCCTAATAATACAATTATAGCATGGGATGTAAACATTCATCATAAACACAAAGATATAATAATAACCACTTTTATTATTGCCTCTTGGGCATATCTCCAACAGCAAGATGACTAGAACGCCGTTTTCTGGTTCAATGGAACGGGCGACAGATTTATTGGAAATCATACATACTGATGTATGCGGTCCAATGAGTGTGTCGGCGCGAGGTGGATATCGTTATTTTGTTACTTTCATGGATTATTTGAGTAGATACGGGTATATCTATTTGATGAAACATAAATCTGAAACCTTTGAAAAGTTCAAGGAATTTCAGAATGAAGTGGAAAATCATCGTAATAGAAAGATCAAATTTCTGTGGTCCAACCATGGAGATGAGTATCTAAGTTACGAGTTTAGCAAACACATGAAAGAGCGTGGAATAGTTTCACAACTCACACCTGCCGGAACACCACAATGTAATGGTGTATCGGAACATCGTAATCATACTCTATTGGATATGGTTCGATCTATGATGTCTCTGACTGACTTGCCACTGTCATTTTGGGGTTATGCACTGGAAACCGCTTCATTCACTTTAAATTGTGCACCGTCTAAATCTGTTGAAACAACACCGTATGAATTATGGTTTGGAAACAAACCTAAGCTGTCATTTCTTAAAGTTTGGGGATGCGATGTTTATGTGAAGAAACTTCAATCGGATAAACTTGAACCCAAAGTGGAAAAATGTGTCTTCATAGGATACCCTAAAGAAACAATTGGGTATTCCTTCTATCACAGATCTGAGGGCAAGTTTTTCGTTGCCAAGAATGGATCCTTTCTAGAGAAAGAGTTTCATGAAAGTGAGTAGTCGAAAGGTAGAACTCGAAGAGGTTATTGAACCTTCTCTTCATGAAATGGCGAGTGGCGCAGCACCGGAAGTCGTTCCGGAGTTGACTTCACCAAATGAAGAAGGAATAATGATAATGATCATGAAACTCTGAAAGAGGACACTACTGAACCTTGCAGGTCAAGCGGGACACGTGCAGCTCCTGAACTGTATGGGAATCCTGTTGTAAATTTCATGGTTGATGAAATAGATGACCCTGCGACGTATGAAGAAGCAATGATGATCTCGGATTCCAACAAATGGCTAGAAGACATGAAATCCAAGATGGAATCCATGTACAAAAACCAGGTTTGGACCTTGGTAGACTTACCTCGTGACCGAAAGGCCGTTGAGAATAAATGGATTTTCAAAAGAAAAACTGATGCTGATGGTAATGTAACCGTCTATAAAGCTCGACTTGTCGCAAAATGGTTTCGACAAATTCAAGGAGTTGACTACGATGAGACATTCTCTCCTGTACTTATGCTAAAATCAGTTAGGATTATGTTAGCAATTGCTGCATATTTTGATTATGAAATATTGCAGATGGATGTCAAAACTATGTTCCTCAATGGTAACATTGAAGAAGAGTTGTATATGATACAACCAAAGGGTTTTGTCGATCCTAAGGATGCTAACAAGGTGTGCAAGCTTCAGCGATTCATCTATGGACTGAAGCAAGCATCATGGAGTTGGAATCTCCGCTTTGATGAGGTGATCAAAGAGTTTGGATTTGTCCAAACTTATGGAGAGGCTTGTATTAACAAGAAAGTGAGTGGGAGCAATGTGGCATTTTTTATATTATATGTGGATGACATATTATTGATTGGAAATGATATAGATCTTTTAAACAGTGTTAAAAGTTATCTAAACAACAAATTTTCTATGAAAGACCTTGGTGAAGCGTCATATATATTAGGCATAAAGATCTATAGAGATATATCAAGACGCCTAATAGGGCTATCGCAAAGTCATACCTTGATAAGATTTTAAAGAAGTTTAAAATGGACAAAAGTAAGAAGGGGTTCTTACCTATGTTGCAAGGCAAGACATTGAGTAAGACTCAAAGTCCGGCTACGGCAGAAGAAAGAGAGATAATGGATAAGATCCCCTATGCTTCAGCCATAGGCTCTATAATGTACGCCATGCTATATACAAGACCGGATGTGGCACATGCTATTAGTTTGACTAGTAGGTACCAATTTGATCCAGGTTTGGAAAACTGGATAGCGGTCAAGAATATCCTTAAGTACTTGAGAAGAACTAAGGAAATGTTTCTTGTATACGGAGGTGAAGAAGAGCTGGTCGCTAATTGTTATGTCGATGCTAGCTTTGACACTGATCCGGATGACTCTAAGTCTCAATCCGGATACGTATTTCTCATGAACGGAGAAGCAGTTAGTTGGAGGAGCTCCAAACAACCCGCGGTAATAAGGTTAACAATGGAGGCAGAATATATTGTTGCTTCAAAAGCAGCACATGAAGCGGTTTGGATGAAGGAGTTCATTACTGAACTGAGTGTGGTTCCTAGTGCGTTGGATCGAATGGTGATCTATTGTGACAACAATGGAGCCATAGCCAATGCAAAGGAACCAAGGTCTCACAAGAATTCCAAACATATTAAGCATCGCTTTCACTCCATCCATGAGCATGTCAAGGATGGAGATATAAAGATTTGTAAAGTACATACGGATCTCAATGTAGAAGATCCGTTGACTAAAACTCTCCCTAGAGCAAAACATGATCAACACCAAAACTCCATGGGTGTTATATTTATCACCATGTAACTAGATTATTGTCTCTAGTGCAAGTGGGAGACTGAAGGGAATATGCCCTGAGAGGCAATGATGAAGTTGTTATTATACATATTCCAAGTATATGATAGATGTTTATTTTGCATGCTATAATTGTATTAATTTGGAAACGTTAATACATGTGTGTTTAATAAACAAAAGGAAAGTTCCTAGTTATGCCTCTCTTATAAACTAGCTCATTGATTAACAAGATGATCAAGGTTTCCTGATCATGGACATTGGATGTTGTTAATAACAAGGTCACAACATTAGTGGAATGATGTGATGAACATTCATCCAAAGTATAGCATTGCGATCAAAGTCATTGTGTTTATATTGCTATAACATCTAACAAAGTAATCCTAGTCCTTAGACCATGAGATCATGTTAATCACTAACACTTGAAGAGCATCTTGATAACATCAAACGTCACACCGTGAAAGGGTGATTATAAAGGTGGGTTCAGTGCTACGAAAGTGTTATGTAGAAGCTCATGGATCAAGAGTGGGATTTGTCCATCTTGATGACAGATAGATATACTCTAGGCCCTCTCGATGATATCACATTGGTTAGCTTGCAAGCAAGTGATGAGATCACTAGAATGTTATATCACAGGAACAAGAAAAGAGTACATGTCGGTAACGAGATCAAACTAGGTATGGAGATACCGATGGTCGAATCTCGGACATGTAATATATCACGAGACTAAGGGATTTAGTTACTAGCGTTAAAGGTTCTCACGATCATAGAAGTCATTGTAGAATGTGTAGGAGTCAGTATGGATCTCCAGGTCCCACTTCTGATTATTGATCTGAGAGGGGTCTCGATCATGTCTGCATTATTCACGAACCGTAGGGTGACACACTTAAGGGACACCAACACCATTTGGAGCAAATGTTTTTCAGACAAATGAATTGCAAAGCGCTGGAATTATTTCAATAGACACCGAAACTATTTCAGGTGAAATTGCTGAAACTGGTTCTGCATGTAATATTAAAATGTTGCAGGGGGTTTTATGTGAATGTTTGTTAATTAAAGTAATTAACAAAATTCTGAATAAATTTAATAAAATAGTTTTATTAAATGAGAGAGCATTAAATTTGGAGAAATTTAATGCATTTAAAGTAAAGAATTTAAAGAGGAATGTTAAGGGACACCTTTATGTGGAGGGGGTTACCACCACATGAATGGGGGAGGTGAGGGGTCACCCCCCATGGGGCGCCGGCCATGGGGAGGGGTACCCCCCTCCTCCTATAAAAGGCCACCCCTCTCACCCTTCTTCCTCACACCTCCTTGTGAAGGATCTCTCTCCCCCTCTACAATTATTCCCCCATGGTCTCGGATTAGCGAGATACATGTTCCCGGTGGTATTTCGTCTGGAAGGAGTTGCTGCTTCCGCTGCATTGCTGGAGTGAGGAGGCGGAGGTTGTTCAGTGGCCTAAACGTGTGTGCGAGTGCGGATGCGCTGCTGGTTTGCGGCGCTAGGACTTCCACACGATCTTGAGATCGGCAAGCGTACGACTACATCATCCACGAGTTCCTACTCGTTAACAAAACCTTGCTGTCTTCGAGGGTAAGTTCTCCATGGATGTATATCCACCCGTTGCTTGTATCTAGTAGATAGATCTTGGCATATAGTTCTCATCGTAGGAATTTTTTTTCTAGGTTGCGAACCCTTCAAGATGGCCATTTTGCGGAAAAGTCCCTACAACTTAGAAACCTCATAACTCTTTATCTACAAGTCTAAATAGTGCAAATAATATCATTCTGGAATCCTTATGACTTGCAGAATGTTGCCCCACTATTTTTTTTCAAACTTGAATATTTTAAATTGAAAAATATTACAACATTGCTGAAAGGGCATGTATGCCCCATGTGTGGTTTTGGTAATTAATGACAATCCCTATGGACTAATGTGCAAATTGAGTTTCACTTGTAGGTTTGTCCATTGGCATCGCTTGGACCATGTGTTGGTTTCAAGGATGAAAAATAAGAAGCTTTGTCCAAGGGCTTTGTGCCTTTTGGAATCAAGTAGAAGAAGAAGAAGATCAAGTATGTCTTGAAGAAGAAGAAGAAGAAGATGGAGTTCCTCATGGCTATCTTCAAGCATCATCAAGAAATGAAGTGCAAGCTCAAGATGCACCATCTCTAGAAGATCTCATGCTTGGAGCTTGCCATCCTCGGCGTTCATGGAGTGATGAAGACATGGTCAATGAAGTGGTTTCCCCATGGAGTATGGGGGAGCCATTCGCAAGTCTTCATCAAGCAAGAGCAAGCAAGATCAATCAAGAAAGGTGTTCCATCTTGAAGGTGACAAGATCGTCTACATCAAGATCAAGTGGAATGCTCAAGGCAAAGGTATGATCTTGATAGGGTTTCTATTTTACCGGTCTCGTGTAGTGTTGGGAGACTGGGTTTAGGATAGATAGCCGTACTATCAAGAGGGGCTCTCGAGTGGGTGACTAGTTCGTATCTTTCGGAGAGAGCTCAAACCTTTGCATACATAGCATCATCTTTCTTGGTTGTTGTTTTGTTCTTGTCCATGTGAGGATCTAGAGCTTGTGGTTATCTTCATAACAAGCTCTAGTTCATCAAAAACGGATTTTCCTTGCATATCTTATTGCGTTTTTGATCTTGCGGGTTTTCCGTCTCCACACCTTGGGAGGATTCTACACGTCGTTATCTTTCCAACAAAATTGGTCTCATCTCGTTTGGAGTTTGGATGCAAAAGTTGTGGCAGTTTTGGTTCTGAAGTTTTTGCCTGACCGGTAGTTTCGGCGGGCCACCGGTAGTACCGCTAGGACAGTTTGCCGCCGGTAGTATCGGTGTTAATTCCGGCCCAATTTCCGGTAACCTCATTTTTCGCTTCAGTATGCTCTCTGCCTGGTCTGCGCTATTTGACGGAACTTGGATCGGATCTTCAGGCCATAGTACCGCTAGAACATTCTTGCCACCGTTATTTTCGGCGAAGCGGCGGTAGTACCGGCCAGGCTCGCGTTTTTGGTCTTTCTCTCACTATTTTCTGACCGTTGGCTGGGTGCCACCGGTACTACCGGTCGTGCGCGATTCTGTGGGTAACAGGCAGATCGGGGAGCCCTTTAAAAGGAGCTCCCCTTTCCCCTTCGCCCCTAACTTGTTCTTCTCGGTTTTTGGCTTTCTCTCTCTTCCATTGTTGACCTTGAAGAGCTTGCCCTCTCCCCTTTCCCTTCCTATGATTCTTGCATCTTTTTGAGGGATTTGAGAGAGGAGATCTAGATCTACAAGCCCCACCAAGCAAAATTCCTTCTTTGTGAAGGAATCCTTGGGATATAGATCTTGGAGAGTTTTGTGTTCTCCTCTTGTGTTCTTCCTCCCTTATTCCCCCAATAGCTTTTGTAGCTTTGGTGGAATTTTAGAGTGAAGGACTTGCCTCTTGCATTTGGTGCATAGGTTTGAGTTCTCCTCGGAGATTCGGTGAGTTCAATCCCTTGGGATTGTTTCTCTTGGGTTCTTGGAACCCTAGACGGTTGTGTGGTTGGATAGTTGACCTTTTGTGGTCTTGTAGCCTTTTGTGCCCTTGTTGCCTTTTGTGGCTTTGTAGCCTTTGTGGCATTGTTCTTGGGGCTCCAATTGAGTTGTGGAGGTTCCCCAAGCTTGTTGGCCTTTTGTGGCATTGTGGAGCCTTTGTGGCGGTTCTTGGGAGCCCTCCAATTGAGTTGTGGAGATTGCCCCAAGCCTTATACGGGTTCGGTGACCGCCATCAAGTGTCCCATAGTGGAACGTGAGTAGGCCTTTGTGGCGAGCTCACGGGAGAATAGGGTGAGCCTTTTGTGGCGTCGGTGAGTTGCGTGCCCGCCAGCATCCTTGGTGAGGCCTTGTGTGGCGTTGGGTGAGCATCGAGCCACCACACCTCGAGGTGAGCCATTTGTGGCGTTCGAAGTACATTGCGCCCCCGCACCTCTCCAATGGAGACGTAGCTTCTTCGGAAGTGAACTTCGGGAAACAAATCATCATCCCTGCGTCCATCGGTTATCTCTCAACCGAGCCCTTTACTTATGCAATTTACATTGTGATAGCCTTCGTGCTTGAAGTACTATATCTTGCTATCTCCTTGTTGCTTGTCTTGCTTAGCATAGGTTGTTGGTGCACTTAGTGAAACTAGTGGATATAGTTTTTGGCTTGATAAATTAAACGATAAGTTTTATTCCGCATTTATTAGAGCCTAGACCGTAATAATTTTAAAACGCCTATTCACCCCCCCCCTCTAGGCGACGTCCATTTCCGTTTCAATTGCCATTAAGGTATTCTAGGCATAACTTTAATTCTAAAAATGTTTTTAGAGTGATTCTTTGTGCTAACTACTTATATTCTTGTCCCATGTCTAATAGGAACAGAGGATAAATTTAAAACTATGTTTACAAAAAAATTATTTAAATAGGAAACTAAATCCCTTTAATAACTAGTTTGAACATAACATTTGAAATAAAAATGATTTCTAAACAAATCCTTTTGCCTCAAACAAGTGTTAACTTCTATAAAACCTTATTCATGATTTTAAAATACACATTAGATGTTCTGTATGAAGATCATGCATGTATTACTTATGCATGATGTTTGTTGTGTGAATGGGTGTTCATTGGAATTCTTTTTCTTATAGATTGTGAGGTGTGCAAGCCCTGTGATTGTAAGTAGTGTGTGAATGTCCATCACCAATAAGGCAAGTGGATATTTACCATTGTCAAAGTTATGCTTACCTTGCAAATTGAACCACACCATTGTCTTTGTTACGCTTGTTATGTGAGCGTGGAAGTAAATTTATGTTTGTATGGTGATACACCCTGAAAACCCGGATAGGATAGCCATATGGATATTAAATCTTGTTTGTTGTGTGACTAATGTTTGTTGGGAAAACTTGAAGGAAATATGCCCTGAGAGGCAATAATAAAGTTGTTATTATGTATTCCTTGTATATGATAGATGTTTATTTTGCATGCTATAATTGTATTGATAGGAAACATCAATACATGTGTGTTTAATAAACAAAAGGGTTCCTAGTTATGCCTCTCTTATAGACTAGCTTGTTGATTAATAAGATGATCAAGGTTTCCTGATCATGGACATTGGAAGTTTTTTAATAACAAGGTCACAACATTTGTGAAATGATGTGATGAACATTCATCTGAAGTATAGCATTACGATCAAGTCATTATGTTTATATTGCTATAACATCATACAAAGTAGTCTTAGTCCTTAGACCATGAGATCATGTTAATTGCCAACACCGGAAGAGTATCTTGATAACATCAAACGTCACACCATAACAGCGTGACCATAAAGGTGGGTTCAGTGCTATGAAGGTGTTATGTTGAGGCTCATGGATCAAGAGTGGAATTTGTCAATCCCGATGACGGATAGATATACTCTGGGCCCTCTCGGTGATATCACATTAAGATAGCTTGCAAGCAAGTGATGTGATCACTAGAATGTTATATCACGGGAACGAGAAAAGAGTACATGTCGATAACAAGATCAAACTAGGTATTTGGATACCGATGATCGAATCTCGGACATGTATTATATCATGAGACAAAGGGATTAAATTGCTGACGTTAAAGGTTCTCACGATCACAGAAGTCATCGTTGAATATGCAGGAGTCGATGGATCTCGAGTCACGCTTCTGATTATTGATCTGAGAGGAGTCTCAATCATGTCTGCATTATTCGCGAACCGTAGGGTGACACACTTAAGGGTTGCCAGACACCATTTAGGAGCACATATGTTCCAGACAAAAGGTTTGCAAAGCGCAGGAAATGTTTCGATAGAAACATGAATTGTTTCGATAGAAACCGGAATTGTTTCGGGTGAAATTGCAGAAAGTGGTTCTGCATGTGATATTGAAATGTTGCAAGGGGTTTTATGTGAATGTTTGTTAATTAAAGTAATTAACAAAATTCTGAATAAAATAAATAAAAGAGTTTTATTAATTGAGAGTTGCATTTAATTTGGTGGAAATTAAATACATGTGAGTGGGATTTTGGGTGGAGGCCATGTTTATGTGAGTGGAGGTTCACCACATGAATGAAGGAGGGGAGGAGTCCCCCCCTCATGCGCTGGTTATGGGAGGGGAGGGGTCTCTCTCCCTCCTATATAAAGCCCCCCTCTCCCCTCTCACAAACCACACCTCCTCGTGAAGGATCTCTCTCCCCCTCTAGATATTTCCCCATGGTCTCGGATTAACGAGATACATGTTCCCGGTGGCCTTGCGTCTGGAAGGAGTTGCTGCTTCCGCTGATTCGCTGGAGCGAGGAGGTGGAGGTTGTCCGGTGTCTTGAACGTGTGTGCGAGGACGGATGCGCTGCTGATTTGCGGTGCTCGGACTTCCACACGATCTTGAGATCGGCAAGCGTACGACTACATCAACCACGAGTTCCTACTCGTTAACAAAACTTGTTGTCTCCGAGGGTAAGTTCTCCATGGATGTATGTCCACCCGTTGCTCTGTATCTAGTAGATATATCTTGGCGTATAGTTCTCATCGTAGGAAATTTTTTGTTTTCTATGCTGCGGACCCAACAAAATTGGCTATGACAAAATAGATCTATGAGGGAACTACCTCCCATTTAAGAATAGTAAAGTAGGTAGAGACCACGGAGACATGGAGTAGAGACCCTGGAGACACGAAGTAGAGACCACGGAGACATGGTGTACAAACCACGGAGACATGGGGTACAATCCATGGAGACATGGGATATCAACCACGGAGACATGATGTATAATCCAAGGAGACATGGTGTACAAACCAGGGAGACATGGGGTACAATCCATAGAGACATGGTGTATAACCCAAGAAGTCATGGAGTAGGGACCTCAAAGTCATGGTGTAGAAATCTCGGAGTCATGGTATTGAGACTATAGATTTGGGACACCCTAGATTTTTGCCAATTTGACCTTAGAGCTACGGCCGATTAATTTTTTGATATTGGATGATAGATTAGTGATGGTATTGGCCATTCGTGGCTGCAACCTATCATGTTGCAGGTATCCCCGAAGATGGATGAAGTACGATGTTAGGGTCGCGAATATCCACTCATCATGCTTTGCCTGTGGCATTTGGATGGAGCTCCTTATCTTTTATTAGTATTCCACTATTGGACTTTGTTTATGAGGAGCTATCCCTTCTGCTATGTGATGGCACAAAATATATTGAGCTTGTTGGGGAACCCCTAGAGGAAGGTATGATGAGCACAACAGCAAGTTTTCCCTCAGTATGAAACCAAGGTTATCAATCCAGTAGGAGCAAGGAAACACCCCAAAGGTGTAGCTAGCTGAGCCCTGGCAGGGCGCACTACCGGTGCCAACAGCAACATGGAGACCTGCACCACACAACCACAGAACTCTACCCCCAACTTGCGATGAGGTTATCAATCTCACCGGTTTTGCTGAAAACAAAGGATTAAACGTATCAAATGGAAGGAAGTAATAGTTTGTAGAAAGTAAACACAAAACAGTAAACAGTTTGTAGATTGATTGTAAAAGAAAGGACCGGGGTCCATAGTTCACTAGAGGTGGCTCTTCTTAAGATAGATAACATGCTGGGTGAACAAATTACAGCGGGGCAATTGACAAACATCGAGAAAGCATACAAGCATATACTAATCATCTTGACTCCTTTGAGATTCGATTGGGCATTATAACATTATACATAGACCGCCATCCAACTGCATCTATGACTAATAATCCACCTTCAGGTTATCATCCGAACCCCCTCTAGTATTAAGTTGCAAGCAATGGATAATTGCATTACGAATTGCGTGTAAAGTAAACAATACGATTGTTCTATGAACAAAGGATTGTTGTTTTCTCCCTAGTAGCAATAGCACATCTAGTACCTTAGAGATTTCTGTCACTTCCCAGTTACGAGGCATGAACCCACTATCGAGCATAAATACTAACTCTTGGAGTTGCTAGCATCTACTTGGCCAAGATAGTTACTAACAACGGAAAGCATGCAAGATCACAAATAACAAAGACATGATAGAATCAATAATCAATCTGAAATAGCATCTCAATATCCATCGGATCCCCGCAAACACAACATGCGGAATTACAAATAGATGATCTTGATCATGAATGGAGCTCACAAGATCTAAACATGATAGCACAAAGGAGGAGAACCAGCCATCTAGCTACTACATGGACCCGTAGTCCAGATATGAACTACTCACGCATCACACCAGAGGCTTGCATGATGATGAAGAAGGCCTCCAGGGTGAATTCCCCTCTCCGGCAGGGTGCCGGGAAGAGCTTCAGATCCCTCCCGATCTAGGGATGGAGATGACGGCGGCTATAGACTCTTTCGTGGATTTTTTATCGGGTACTTAGGGTTTCCGTATCAGAGGCAATATATAGGCGGAAGGAGAGGCCGAGGAGGTGCACAGGCGACAGACCACCACCCCAGCCTTGCCTTGGCCAGTGGTCTGGCCGGGCCCTAGCCCCTCTCCATCTCGTATTCTGGCTCCAGGTGTCCCTCGGTAAAATAATAACTTTGGCTTTTGTCCCGTCCAATTCTGAGAATATTCATTTTTTGACTTTCCTGGAACCAAAAATAGCAGAAAACGGGCAGCTGGCACTGTGGCTCTTGTTAATAGGTTAGTCCAAGAAATCATATGAAAAGTACTCCAAAGTGTGGACAAAACATAAGAAAGTAGATAAAACCAAGCGTGAAAAATTATAGATACATTTGCAATGTATCAACATCCCCAAGCTTAACTCCTGCTCGTCCTCAAGTAGGTAAGTGATAAAAAGAAAGAATAATTTTTGAGGTGACATGCACCATCATAAACTTGATCAAAGTATTTGTAAAACATTCAAAGCTGGGATCATAGTACTTCAATCATAACATGAAAGACAAAGTTCTAGAAATAAGACAAAGAAACTATGGTGCAACATGAAAAGGCACAAACAAAAGATTCATGAATAACAATGCTTTGCAAGACGTTTGTTTGTTTCACGTAAAGAAAACATAGCATAGTGGCATTCAGCTTGTCCCTCATGGAGTAGCAAACATAAATGCATAGGACACCTTCAAAGTTCATAAGAGTGACTAGAAGTCTTGGGACAATGCACATAGAACTAAGAATGGCCACTATGCTCTCAAAGTAGGTGCATAAAGATAGAAGGTGGAGACTCAATATATAAGTGGAAGAAAGGCCTTCATAGAAGGAAGTAGGGATTCAAGTTTCATAAAGAGCTTCCAAAAATTATGGTACTTAATAGCTTTCAGCTCTCATTGACCCTATCATAAGCATCTTGAAGGTGATTAAGGTTAAAGTGACACAACTAAGAGGATATGCTTGACAAGTTATAAACTGAAATCTCATGCCCCTTACTTACGAAGACCAAACCTCATGCTACTCAACTTTAGTCACGAGTAAGCTCTTGTCATTGTAAGTACATATGTATCATAAAGAACTGCAACGGGGTACCCCTTGCACATGATACATGAGCTATCCCATAATCAAAATGACAAGGCAAGCAGATAATGAGCATCTCAACGATCTTTTTATTTGCTATGTGCATAGGTTTTTATTGAGGGTGCTTCATAGAGTTCTCATTATGGTGATGCTGCAAGTTTCCACCATGATTAGGCATGGCTTAGGCTAGCGGCCCAGGCGTTTCTCTAACACACATACAAACTCCATGATCTTACAAGTTCCACTTTTATTTCACACCACCGGGATCCATAAGCAAAAGAACAGGATATCAACGGGGTACAAAGTACAAGTGCAATGTTGAAAGCGTTCCCTATGATACATGGTTCTGCTAATTTAAACTTATAAAGAGCAAGCATATACGCAACAAAGAAGGACCCAATGGTTCAAGTTTATTAATTGCAAAAAAGTAAAGTGTGCCATCAAGTTCGTGAGAGCTTTAATCACTAGTTTTCACATAACAAGTTTAATTTGGAAGGTAGACAAAAACATTAATATACTTGGAATAGCATATGCTAGTAGGTAGGTATGGTGGACTCTTTGGAATAAGTTGGTTTAAGGAGTTGGATGCATGAGTGGAACTCATACTTGGTTGCGGAGGCTAGTAAAAGACTGGGAGCAACAAACTAAGAGAGCAATAATGGCCATAATCATGCAGAGCGACAAAACATCATTGATCAAAGCATAAAGTGATACTACAAGTTGAAAACTAAAGGATCATAAAGGCTATGGTGACTTGGGATAGTCATAACATGGTGTGAGCATGTGCCAAGTGAACCCAAATAAAGAATCAAAGGAGAATACCACAATACTATGCTTTAATATGCTAAAACAATGCATGATTCATCCAAGGCACATTAAACAATCTCAATTGTTTATAACAAGTCATGCTACAGCAAAGAATACTAAGCATAAAGCCAAAACAATATCAAGCATGGCATGACAAAGCATAAGCCACAGTCAAAAACAAGCTCTCTTTACCACTTAAGCATGAGCTTTCCTATGTTGGGTTTGCAGCATAGAAAACAAAAAAATTCCTACGATGAGAACTACACGCCAATATCTATCTACTAGGTAAAAAGCAACGGGTGGACATACATCCAACGAGAAATTTCCCTCGAAGACAACGAGTTTTGTTAACGAGTAGGAACTCGTGGTTGATGTAGTCGTACACTTGCCGATCTCAAGATCGAGTGGAAGTCCGAGCGCCGCAACTCAGCCAAGATCCGCATCGCACACACATTCAAGCCACCGGACAACCTCCACCTCCTCGCTCCAGCGATCCAAATGAAGCAACAACTCCTTCCGCATTTAAATGCCACCGGGAACATGTATCTCGCTAATCCGAGACCATGGGGGAATAATTCTAGAGGGGGAGAGAGATCCTTCACAAGGAGGTGTAAGGAAGAAGGAGGAAGAGGGTGGCCTTTTATAGGAGGAGGGGGGTACCACCTCTCTCCATGGCCGGCGCATGGGGGGTGACCCCTCACCTCCCCCATTCATGTGGTGGTAACCCCTCCACATTAAAATGCCTCTTCACATTCTCCTTTAAAGTCCCTACTTTAAATGCATTAAAATTCTCCAAGTTTAATGCTCTCTCATTTAATAAAACTCTTTTATTAAATTTATTCAGAATTTTGTTAATTACTTTAATTAACAAACATTCACATATAGCCCCTTGCAATATTTCAATATCACATGCAGAACCATTTTCTGCAATTTCACCCGAAACAATTTCCGGTTTCTATCGAAACAATTCCTGTGCTTTGCAATTCTTTCGTCTGAAACATATGTGCTACAAAATGGTGTCCGGTAACTCTTAAGTGTGTCACCCTACAGTTCGCGGATAATGCAGACATGATTGAGACTCCTCTCAAATCAATAGTCAGAAGCGGGACCTAGAGATCCATACTGACTCCTGCATATTCAACGATGACTTTTGTGATCATGAGAACCTTTAATGCTTGTAACTAAATCCCTTTGTCTCTTGATATAATACATGTCCGAGATTCGATCATCGGTATCCAAATACCTAGTTTGATCTCGTTACCGACATGCACTCTTTTCTCGTTCCCGTGATATAACATTCTAGTGATCACATCACTTGCTTGCAAGCTATCTCAATGTGATATTACCGAGAGGCCCCAGAGTATATCTATCTGTCATCGGGATTGAAAAATTCCACTCTTGATCCATGAGCCTCAACATAACACCTTCGTAGTACTGAACCCATCTTTATAGTCACCCTGTTACGGTGTGACGTTTGATGTTACCAAGATACTCTTCAGGTGTTAGCAATTAACATGATCTCATGGTCTAAGGATAAAGATTACTTCGTATGATGTTATAGCAATATAAACATAATGACTTGATCGTAATGCTATACTTCGGATGAATGTTCATCACATCATTCCACCAATGGTGTGACCTTGTTATTAACAACATCCAATGTCCATGATTAGGAAACCTTGATCATCTTGTTAATCAACAAGCTAGTCTATAAGAGAGGCATAACTAGGAACCCTTTTTGTTTATTAAACACACATGTATTGATGTTTCCGATCAATACAATTCTAGCATGCAAAATAAACGTCTATCATATATAAGGAATATATAATAACAACTTTATTATTGCCTCTCAGGGCATATTTCCTTCAGTCTCCCACTTGCACTAGAGACAATAATCTAGTTCACATAGTGATAAATCTAACACCCATGGAGTTCTGGTGTTGATCATGTTTTGCCCGAGGGAGAGCTTTAGTCAACGGATCTGCTACATTTAGGTCCGTGTGTACTTTACAAATCTTTATGAAACCGGCGCTTAATATGCTTGGAATTCTTGTGAGACCTCGGTTCCTTTGTGTAGGCTATGGCTCCATTGTTGTCACAATAGATCACCATCGGGTCCAATGCACTAGGAACCACACCTAGTTCCGTAATGAACTCTTTCATCCAAACCGCTTCCTGCGCCGCTTCTGAAGCAGCAACATATTCCGCCTCCATCGTTGATCCAGCCACCACAGGTTGTTTGGAACTCCTCCAACTAACTCGCCTGCTCAAGAGAAATACGTATCCGGATTGAGACTTAGAGTCATCCGGATCAGTGTCAAAGCTAGCATCGACATAACACTTAGTGACTAGCTCTTCTTCACCTCCGTATATAAGAAACATATCCCTAGTTCTTCTCAAGTACTTGAGGATGTTCTTGACCGCTATCCAGTGTTCTGAACCTGGATCAGATTGGTACCTACTAGTCAAACTAATAGCATGTGCCACATCCGGTCTTGTAGATAGCATGGCATACATAATAGAGCCTATGGCCGAGTCATAGGGGATCTTATCCATCATCTCTCTTTCTTCCGCTGTAGTCGGACTTTGAGTCTTACTCAATGTCTTGCCTTGCAACATAGGTAAGAACCCCTTCTTACTTTCGTCCATATTAAACTTCTTTAATATCTTATCAAGGTATGTACTCTGCGATAGCCCAATTAGGCGCCTTGATCTATCTCTATAGATTTTAATGCCTAATATATATGACGCTTCACCAAGGTCTTTCATCGAAAATTTGCTGTTTAGATAAATTTAACACAGTTTAAAAGATCTATATCATTTCCAATCAATAATATGTCATCCACATATAATATCAGAAATGCCACATTGCTCCCACTCACTTTCTTGTAAATACAAGCCTCTCCATAAGTTTGGAAGAATCCAAACTCTTTGATCACCTCATCAAAGCGGAGATTCCAACTCCGGGATGCTTGCTTCAGTCCATAGATGGATCGCTGAAGTTTGCATACCTTATTAGCATCCTTAGGATCGACAAAACCCTTAGGTTGTATCATATAAAACTCTTCTTCAATATTACCATTGAGGAACGCAGTTTTGACATCCATCTGCCATATTTCATAATCGAAATATGCAGCAATTGCTAACATAATCCTAACCGACTTAAGCATCGCTACAGGAGAGAATGTCTCATCATAGTCAACTCCTTGAATTTATTGAAACCCCTTTGCGACAAGTCGAGCCTTATAGATGGTCACATTACCATCAACATCAGTTTTTCTTTTGAAAATCCATTTATTCTCAACAGCCTTTCGATCGTGAGGTAAGTCCACCAACGTCCAAACTTGGTTCTCGTACATGGATTCCATCTCGAATTTCATGGCTTCTAGCCATTTGTTGGAATCCGGGCTCATCATTGCTTTTTCATATGTCGCAGGGTCATCCATTTCATCAACCATGAAATTCACAACAGGATTGCCGCATACGCTGAGAGCTGCACGTGTCCCGCTTGACTGCGAGGTTTGGTAGTGTCCTCTTCGAGTTTCATGATCAATATCATTAGCTCTCTTCATTAGGTGAAGTCAACTCCGAAACAACTTCCGGTGCTGCGCTACTCGCCATTTCATGAAGAGAAGGTTCAATAACCTCTTCGAGTTCTACCTTCCGACTACTCACACCTTTCGCGAGAAACTCCTTCTCAAGAAAGGATCCATTCTTGGCAACAAAAACCTTGCCCTCGGATCTATGATAGAAGTTATACCCAATTGTTTCCTTAGGGTATCCTATGAAGACGCATGTTTCCGTTTTGGGTTCGAGTTTATCTGGCTGAAGTTTCTTCACATAAACATCGCTTCCCCAAACTTTAAGAAATGACAACTTAGGTTTGTTTCCAAACCATAATTCATACGGTGTCGTTTCAACGGATTTAGATGGTGCCCGATTTAAACTGAATGCAGCTGTTTCTAGTGCATAACCCCAAAATGACAGTGGCAAGTCAGTCAGAGACATCATAGATCGAACCATATCCAATAAGGTACAATTACGATGTTCCGACACACCATTATGTTGTGGTGTTCCGGTAGGCGTGAGTTGTGAAACTATTCCACACTCTTCCATGTGTGTGCTAAACTCGTAACTTAGATACTCTCCTCCACGGTCAGACCGTAGAAATTTGATCCTTTTATTACGATGATTTTCTACTTCATTCTGAAATTCCTTGAACTTTTCAAAAGTTTCAGACTTGTGTTTCATCAAATAGATATACCCGTATCTACTCAAATCATCCGTGAAAGTAACAAAATAACGATATCCACCTCACGCCGACACACTCATTGGTCCACACACATCAGTATGTATGATTTCCAATAAATCTATCACCCATTCCATTGAACTGGAAAACGGCGTTCTAGTCATCTTGCCCATAAGGCATGGCTCACATGTATCAAATGATTCAAAATCAAGTGATTCCAAAAGTCCATCAGAATGAAGTTTCTTCATGCGTTTAACACCAATATGACCTAGACGGTAGTGCCACATATATGCAGATATATCATTATCAAGTTTAATCTTTTAGCATTAACATTATGAATGTGCGTAATATTACTATCGAGATCCATCAGAAATAAACCATTCAACATAGGTGCATGACCATAAAAGATATCATTCTTATAAATCGAACAACCATTGTTTTCAGATTTAAAGGAATGACCACTTTGCATCAAACACGATCCGGATACAATGTTCATGCTTAGTGCAGGCACCAAATAACAATTATTTAGGTATATAACTAATCCCGATGGCATATGGAGAGGTAGCGTCCCGACGGCGATCACATTAACTTTTGATCCATTGCCGACCCGCATCCTGACCTCATCCCTTGCTAGTTTTTGCTTGTTCCATAGCCCCTGAACCGAGTTACATATATTAGCAACCGATCCCGTATCAAATACCCAGGTGCTACTATGAGTACTAGTCAAGTACACATCAATAACATGTATATCACATATACCTTTGTTTTCCTTGTCGGACTTGTCCGCCAAATACTTGGGGCAATTGCGCTTCCAATGGCCAGTCCCCTTGCAATAGTAGCACTCGGTATCGGACTTAGGGCTAGCTCGGGGTTTCTTTTCAGGCGCGGCAATAGATTTGCCACCCTTCTTTCCCTTGTGCTTGCCTTTCTTGTCCTTCTTGAAACCGGTGGTCCTATTGATCATCAACACTTGATGTTCTTTCCTAATCTTCACTTCTGCAGTCTTAAGCATTGACAGAAGCTCGGGAAGAGTCTTCTTCATGCCCTGCATATTATAGTTCATCATGAAGCTCTTGTAGCTAGGTGGCAGAGATTGGAGAACACGATGTATGCCCAAGTCAATGGGAATCGTTATTCCCAAGGACACAAGCTTATCGGCGTACCCAGACATTTTGAGTACATGCTCACTAACGGAGCTGTTCTCATCCATCATGCAGCTAAAGAACTTTTCAGTAGCATTATAAATCTCTACGGCAGCATGAGTATCGAAAATCATTTTCAATTCTCCCATGGTATCAAAGGCATTGCCATTTTTGAAATGCTTTCGAAGTTCTGGCTCTAGCCCATACAGTATGATGCAATGAACTAAGTTGTGGTCCTCCTGACGAGTCACATAGACATTCTTTTCCTCGTCAGGGGCATCAGGAGCTGGTGGGGGGCCTAGCGGCGCATCTAGCACATATTGCTTTTGTGCAGCAGTGAGGATAATCCTCAAATTCATAGCCCAGTTGGTGAAGTTGCTACCATTCGCAGCAAGTTTCTCTTTCTCCATGAATACATTGAAATTAAAAGCAGGTGGTGCCATCTACAACAGAATTTGTAAAGTTTATTTAGACTAAGTTTACGATAGATTGAGTTCAACTAATCCAAATTACTAATGAACTCCCACTCAAAAACGACATCCCTCGTGTCCCTTTGGTGATTACATGAACCAAATCCACTACACCAAGTCCGATCATCACGTGAGTTGATGTAGCTTCAAAGGCGAGCATCTATATGGGCATCATATCAACTATATGACTCATGCTTAACCTTTCGTTCCGTGTTCCGAGGCCATGTCTGTACATGCTAGGCTCGCCAGGTAAGAACCTTAGTATTCGCGTGTGTAAAACTGTCTTACACCCGTTCCTATGAAAGCATAGATTCGAGTACACCCGATCATCACGTGATGTCTCGAAACACGATCCATAGAACGGTGCATACTTAAGGAAGAACACATTTTTATCTTGATATCTAAATGAGGGATAATCTTACAATGCTACAGAAAGCGCCAAACTAGAAGTATAAGATGCTAACATCTAATGTGTAAAGTGAGATGATATGGTCCATGCATTTGATCTCTATCACTTGCATCGTGGTATGATCTCTATCATTCCTTTGTGTGTAAGGCCAAGGTCTATGGAACTTACACGTTGAGTGTGTTGTAAGAGTATCTATCATACATCTACTTACAACAATACCATATGAATACACTAGCCCAGCAACGATCTAAACTAGACGCCTCTAATTTATCAATTGCAAGTTTTACGTGGCTTAGGGCTTTCGGAGATAGAACCGTTCTCACCTACGAACATGGACCACAACGAGGATAACTAAGTTATTAGCAACTCGTTGTAAATCAGATATTGACTATAGTAGGAGAGGCAGACACCCGCCAGCCACTTATGCAAAACAAGTTGCATGTCAGTCGTGGAACCGGTCTCATGTACGATGACATGTAAGGTTGGTTCGGGCCGCTTCATCCCACTATGCCCCCAATATCCAAAATACATAGAAGATGCAATAACATGATCATCATCGCCCACATATAAACATATGTGTACTACCCGTGCAAAGCACCTACGCATAGATCAGGCTCTGATACCACTGTTGGGTTCGCAGCATAGAAAACAAAAAAATTCCTACGATGAGAACTACACGCCAAGATCTATCTACTAGGTACAAAGCAACGAGTGGACATACATCCAACAAGAACTTACCCTCGAAGACAACGAGTTTTGTTAACGAGTAGGAACTCGTGGTTGATGTAGTCGTACACTTGCCGATCTCAAGATCGAGTGGAAGTCCGAGCGCCGCAACTCAGCAGCGCATCTGTACTCGCACACATGTTCAAGCCACCGGACAACCTCCACCTCCTCGCTCCAGCGATCCAGTGGAAGCAACAACTCTTTCTAGACGAAATGCCACCGGGAACATGTATCTCGCTAATCCGAGACCATGGGGGAATAATTCTAGAGGGGGAGAGAGATCCTTCACAAGGAGGTGTAAGGAAGAAGGAGGAAGAGGGTGGCCTTTTATAGGAGGAGGGGGTACCCCCTCTCTTCATGGCCGGCGCATGGGGGCGTGACCCCTCACCTCCCCCATTCATGTGGTGGTAACCCCTCCACATTAAAATGCCTCTTCACATTCCCCTTTAAAGTCCCTACTTTAAATGCATTAAAATTCTCCAAGTTTAATGCTCTCTCATTTAATAAAACTCTTTTATTAAATTTATTCAGAATTTTTTAATTACTTTAATTAACAAACATTCACATATAGCCCCTTGAAATATTTCAATATCACATGCAGAACCACTTTCTGCAATTTCACCCGAAACAATTTCTGGTTTCTATCGAAATAATTCCTGCGCTTTGCAATTCTTTCGTCTGAAACATATGTGCTCCAAAATGGTGTCCGATAACTCTTAAGTGTGTCACCCTATGGTTCTCGAATAATGCAGACATGATTGAGACTCCTCTCAGATCAATAATCAGAAGCGGGACCTAGAGATCCATACCGACTCATGCATATTCAACGATGACTTCTGTGATCGTGAGAACCTTTAACATCAGCAATTTAATCCCTTTGTCTCTTGATATAATACATGTCCGAGATTCGATCATCGGTATCCAAATACCTAGTTTGATCTTGTTACCGACATGCACTCTTTTCTCGTTCCCGTGATATAACATTCTAGTGATCACATCACTTGCTTGCAAGCTATCTTAATGTGATATCACCGAGAGGGCCCAGAGTATATCTATCCATCATCAGGATTGACAAATTCCACTCTTGATCCATGAGCCTCAACATAACATCTTCGTAGTACTGAACCCATCTTTACAGTCACCCTGTTACGGTGTGACGTTTAATGTTATCAAGATACTCTTCAGGTGTTAGCAATTAACATGATCTCATGGTCTAAGGATAAAGATTACTTCGTATGATGTTATAGCAATATAAACATAATGACTTGATCGTAATGCTATACTTCGGATGAATGTTCATCACATCATTCCACCAATGGTGTGACCTTGTTATTAACAACATCCAATGTCCATGATCAGGAAACCTTGATCATCTTGTTAATCAACAAGCTAGTCTATAAGAGAGGCATAACTAGGAACCATTTTTGTTTATTAAACACACATGTATTGATGTTTCCGATCAATACAATTCTAGCATGCAAAATAAACATCTATCATATATAAGGAATATATAATAACAACTTTATTATTGCCTCTCAGGGCATATTTCCTTCATCCTACTCTTTTCCAATCCAAACCTAACTATTTGAAAACCAATGTATGAAAGAGGGGGTCCAACCAATTTATTCAGCAAACTAAGCAAACCAAGCAAACTAAAAACCAAAACCAAAACGAAAAAAGAAGACGCTCCAAGAACAACACAACTGTGCATGAAACAATAAAAATGAAGCGTTTGGAAGAAACCTGGGATTTTTATTGATGAAGAAGGGGATGCCTTGGGCATCCCCAAGCTTTGATGCTTGTACTTCTTGGATATTTCTTGGGGTGACACGTGTGGCATCCCCAAGCTTGAGCTTTAGTCCATTCTTCATCTCATTACTCATTCCTTCCATACACCTGAAATTTTTCCTTCATACAAAACTTTACATAATCTTTATTAGCAACATTATTGCACTCAAGATAATAGGTCTTTAGGTTCAGTTATAACACCAATAAAACTTCCATTAAAACACTAGATACTGTAGCACTTACCTCAAAAATCTCAATTCCCCAAAAGAACTCAAAAAGGAACCAACAAGAAGCAAATGCAGAAAATGGCGGAAATCTGTGAAAACAGACCAGCAGGTAAAGACGAATTTTTTCAAAGACCTTATGTTGCTCAAATTAAAAAGTGCTGAACTAAAAAAAGTTAGATAACAACCTAGGGCAGAAGCACAAAAATTCACGCCTCAAAAGGACATACAGAGAGTTTACACGAATTTTTACGGTGAAGCACAGAAATCTGTTTCCGGACAGCAACTTTCCTAATCATTACTTCTCTCTCATTAGAGGTTACTCTTGGCACAAAAAGCAAATAAAAAGGATAAGGAGCGGTTATTACTGAAATAATAACTTCCAAGACTCATCTAAAACTTTTGGGTTATCTCCCAATAAGTACTTTTCTTTAACGCCTTTAAGTTAGGCATAAGAAGCAAGAAAAAGGATCAAGTGTTCGAAGAAGCATTAAAACCAAATTTCTTGCCCTTACCTCTCTTACTTTTATTCTTAACCTTGGGAAACATATGATTGTTTGGTGGAGAAGCAAGGTGCATGGTCCCCTTTTCCATATCTATTATTGCTCCAAAGATTTCTAATAGGGGCCTTCCAAGTGTAATTTGTCCTTTTCCTGCACATTCAATAACAAGATAATCAGTAGAAATCATTTTCCCAAGGATCTTTGTAAACACTCCTTCAGCTACTCTAATAGGTAATATTGTAGCATTATTAGCAAGGAATATTTCTTTTCCTCCTTCAGAAAGCCCCCAAAGATTCAAAGATTCATAAATATCTTTGGGCATAAGACAAAATTCAGACATGATATCACAGTGAGCTTGAAAAGTTTCATTATTTATATCAATTTTTACTTTGGGGAGTCACTTTGATGGTTCATAATTTATTGGAACATAATTATGATGCTCTCTAAGCGTGTTATAACAATCCTTTAGACTAGTAGTGCGGGTCTCAAGTGTGTTCAATCTAGCAAATATGTTTATGAAAGAAGAATCAGATCTGCTAGGCAAGTTGTAAGTAAAGATCAATTTCTTTATAGCATTAACAGCATCATCCTCATTGCATTGCAGGAAATCTCCTCCCACAACAACATCCAAAGCATATCTATAGCAAAGAGCAATTCCAAGGTAAAAATTGCTAAGGAACAAGCTTGGAGTCATTTTAGGTTCAGTTTTTTTATGTAGATCAGAGATTCTACACCAAGCTTATTTAAAACTCTCTTCAATTCCTTGTTTAAAAGTGAAAATCATTTCCTCAGGTGACATAGTGATTGGAGCAATGCTAGACATAATGCCAACTTAAGATAGAAACTAATTTTTTTGTGTTTTCAATAAAGAAAGCAAACTTGTAAAACTATTTTTTGTGTGTTTTTGATAAAGAAACAAGCAAACAAAACAAAAGTAAACTAAGCAAAACAAAAATAACAAAGTAAAGAGATTGGTTATGAGGGACTCCCCTTGTGAAGATGTCCTTGACTCCCCGGCAACGGTGCCAGAAAATATGCTTGATGGCCCAAAATATATCGAGCTTGTTGGAGAACCCCAAGAGGAGGTATGATGAGCACAGCAACAAGTTTTCCATCAGTATGAAACCAAGGTTATCAATCCAGTAGGAGCAACGAAACACCCCAAAGGTGTAGCTAGCTGAGCCTTGGCAGTGCGCACTACCGGTGCCAGCAGCAACGTGGAGACCTGCACAACACAACCATAGAACTCTGTCCCTAACTTGCGATGAGGTTGTAAATCTCACCGGTTTTGCTGAAAACAAAGGATTAAACGTATCGAATGGAAGGAAGTAATAGTTTGTAGAAAGTAAACACAAAACAGTAAACAGTTTGTAGATTGATTGTAAAAGAAAGGACCGGGGTCCATAGTTCACTAGAGGTGGCTCTCCTTAAGATAGATAACATGCTGGGTGAACAAATTACAGCGGGGCAATTCACAAACATCGAGAAAGCATACAAGCATATACTAATCATCTTGAATCCTTTGAGATTCGATTGGGCATTACAACATTATACATAGACCGCCATCCAATTGCATCTATGACTAATAATCCACCTTCAGGTTATCATCCGAACCGCCTCTAGTATTAAGTTGCAAGCAACAGATAATTGCATTACGAATTGCGTGTAAAGTAAACAATACGATTGTTCTATGAACAAAGGATTGTTGTTTTCTCCCTAGTAGCAACAGCACATCTAGTACCTTAGAGATTTATGTCACTTCCCCAGATTACCAGAGGCATGAACCCACTATCGAGCATAAATACTAACTCTTGGAGTTGCTAGCATCTACTTGGCCAATATAGCTACTAACAACGGAAAACATGCAAGATCACAAATAACAAAGACATGATAGAATCAATAATTAATCTGAAATAACATCTCAATATCCATCGGATCCCCGCAAACACAACATGCAGAATTACAACTGGATGATCTTGATCATGAACGGAGCTCACAAGATCTAAACATGATAGCACAAAGGAGGAGAACCAGCCATCTAGCTACTACATGGACCCGTAATCCAGAGATGAACTACTCACGCATCACACTGGAGGCTTGCATGATGATGATGAAGGCCTCCAGGGTGAATTCCCCTCTCCGGCAGGGTGCCGGGAAGAGCTTCAGATCCCTCCCGATCTAGGAATGGAGATGACGGCGGCTATAGACTCTTTCATGGATTTTTGATCGGGTACTTAGGGTTTCCGCATCAGAGGCAATATATAGGCGGAAGGAGAGGCCGAGGGGGTGCCTGGGGCGGCCAGACCACCCCCTGGCGCGGGCCAGGCCGCTGTGTGGTGTGGCAGTGGCCCTCTCCGCCTCATATTCTGGCTCCAGGTGTCCCTCGGTAAAATAATAACTTTGGCTTTTGTCCCGTCCAATTCCGAGAATATTCATTTTCTGACTTTCCTGGAACCAAAAATAGCAGAAAACAGGCAGCTAGCACTGTGGCTCTTATTAATAGGTTAGTCCAAGAAATCATATGAAAAGTACTCCAAAGTGTGGACAAAACATAAGAAAGTAGATAAAACCAAGCATGGAACATCAAAAATTATAGATACATTTGCAATGTATCACTATGTAACTTGTTTTATACTATGTTATATTTTTGATCATTCGATGTAATTATGACCTTTGTTTCTTGATATTACATCGTGAACTGTGTGTGCTAACCAGTCGATCCAGTGACTAGCACTATATAGCATAGAGACTTGGACCTCTATCGGGTCGGGTCACTTCATCCATCTCCATCTTGGCTCATGGAAGTGCTTGCAGAACCTTCTCCGTGTGCAGCCAGCCCACCCGGGTTCGAGTCCCCATGGGGATCGAATTAAATGGGGTGTTGTCCAAGCATGTTTAATCCGCTATTGGAGAGGTATCATCTACCTAACAATGTATAGCCCCCGAGGGATTATTCCCTGGGTTCAACGTTTTTTAGAACCTTCCCTGTGCAGGATCCAAATCCAACATTGTAGTCCTCACCCTAGAAAATCAGTTGATGGTCTCAAGATAAAACATATCATCTTCAAAGAGTTGATGGAAAAGAAGATGAGTGTACTAAACCTTGCAGCACGCTGTCAGGATGACTTCATTCCCATCTCTGGGGAACATGTGGATGGAATTCCAAACTTGTATCTCCTTCTGTCCGTTCCACATTATCTCCAGCAAACAACCCAGAGAGTTGGGTTCCTAAAATGAGATATGCTGAATACTCGTGTGTATACTGTAATTTATAAATTGGTATATGTTTGTAAATAATACAATTTGCAATAGTTAGTCCATACAAGTTCACTAAGGGTGCCAGTTGCAAACATATACCCTGGTCTCAGATTGCATCCATTAACAGTGTGGTGTGCTAGTTGTTGCGTCATGGTCCAATACCTAGAAAATAGTTCACAAGAATATGCACGTCATGCACTGAGGAAAAAAGGCATTCTGTATGTTTGAAAAGAGAGCTTACTGCATTACATCAAGGTACTACAAAATGAAAGAGAATTGTTAATGAAACAAATAGAAACCTTATGGTATACGCAGGAAAGTGACTAGCATAATGAGTAAAAAATTTGTGCACACCATGTATTAAATTGTGCCTCACAAAGAAAATTGTTACTAAAAGGCACATAACCAGGGTTCTTACATATGTTTGAAATTTGTCTTTGCGACAATTGATGGATCACTTTGCTCTTTGGGCTCCAAGCCTTACACAGAGAAGGAAATGCAATAATCATATTGAATCTAATAAAACCTCAATAAGATAAAACGACAAAACAACAATGTGAAAAGATTGTACTTCAAGAGGAATGTCATAGTTGATGTGATTTTTTTGAGCTAAGTAGGGCAAATCTCGGGTAACTGTAACATAAAGCAAATTAGTTCTTTCGAAGAACAACAAAATACTCATTATAGAAGGAACAATGGAACTATATAAAAAACTTTCTTTTGTAGGGGGTACAACAACAAACTGATTGCCTACTTGCTTAGGAGCCTCACAAGCAGAAGGTTTAAGGGCATACAGGCTCACAATCCAAGGTGATACTAATGTACCTAGAGAAATTCAAATTTAAAAAATGGAAAATAAATCTGTTATATAGGAAAATGGTAATATTTTTTGCCAATGGATTGTATAAGATTTCATTTAGCATAGTTACATACTCCAATAAAAATGTGAAACTTGAAATTTGGAAATTACAGAAGATTTGAATTATTTAGGACCACTTGAAAACAACAACCAAGATACATGGAGGACTTCAAAGTTTGTACAGTACAAAGCATGGACGACAGCTTATGTTAAAAATCACTATATTGAAGGTATCTGATGTCTTACTAAAGCTTTTGCCAAGGAAAGGACCAAGAGATATGGTCTCTCGGGCTTGGATATCTCTGGCTGCAATATTGTACAAATGTCAGTACATGCACACTACAAATAATCCAAAAAATAGAATTGAAAAGCATTCTTACCACTCCAATCATTCATTACCAGTAAGCCAAATATATGATCCCCAATATCATCAATACCAATAGGTTTACCCAATTCATTCTCTGGTCCAAGAATGGCAGCCTGAAAACAACAGTTACAACACATTAAATCAAGGAGAAATGAAAGCTTATTTATATATGGTCATTAAGAAATATAATTTGAAATGAATGGAAACTAACAAATAGGTTAATTAGCAATGATATATATCAAGTATGTCAGTAAAATCTAAATCTTATTAGCCCTACGATTGATAGGTATGTAAGAAGCTACCCATCGC
The DNA here is from genome assembly GCA_023614405.1 of Avena insularis. NCBI lineage: Eukaryota > Viridiplantae > Streptophyta > Magnoliopsida > Poales > Poaceae > Avena > Avena insularis. The sequence goes on from CM042694.1 coordinate 209,710,947, forward strand.
ACGTTCAAAATCAAGCTTCTAAGAAGAGCCGAAAGAAGGTTGAGAGCTTCCTATTGGATGGCTTTGTCCTATAACTATTTGAATGACAATGTTATCTTGTAAAAAAGTGACAATACAACTTTCATGTGGGGTCGCACATTTGTACACCGCCGTAAGGAATCTGGAGGGCTGCCATCCTGATCTCCACCCTAAGGGATCTATTCGAGTTAGACTAGGGATATGAGAAGCACCTTATTGGTAACGAGTCGTCATATTAGTTTAGGCATGTCCTACGAGTTCTGTTCCAATTCGTATTCTGCAAGGGATCCCTAATATATAAAGGGACATAGCATGTACTAGGGAATGCATGAAGCAATAGACTTAAAGGAGATTAGGATCCCCATACTTAAAGGAGATTAGGATCCTCGTACAGCAGCTACCTAGGTTGCCAACTTTCCACCATGGCTGGCCAGAATCGCAAGTTACCTCGCCCTCGCCCTGAAACACACCACCACTACTACCTCCAAAAGCTTGGGCATGACAGCAACATAAAAAAGTCATAGAGGTACTAGTGCCTAGTACTAATGCATAAAAATAATGAACACCATTGCCATCGTTGTCAGCCCATTGACAGCCAGTCCTGGCAGCCCCCTATGGAAATCCTTAGTATCGCTTTGTACTAGTGTATATTGTTGGTAGTGGTGTAAACTATATGAAAGAACTAAATGCAAGTATGATAAATGTTTTTGTATTTTTGGATTAAATAAGTACAAAAAATAAAAGGTTATATGAATGCAAGTAAAAGGTGTTTTTTATGATTAAAAACAGACATAAGTTCATAGATTCACTTGTCTACTCTCTAACAAACATGGTGGGATCAAATAGCTCCAAAGAAGACACAATATTGATGTAACTTCAAAATATCTTTGATAAGTATTCATATGAGCATCACGTCCTATGATTAAGATGAAGCAACACATCCCACTAATACTCCTCTAGTAAGGAAAACCTCCACAAACTAGATTTATGATAAATAGTGTATTGTCTTTGCTTTTATGACATGATGTTGACTATAAAATAGACTACCTCAACAGATATCATATCACCATTATTGTTCACAAGGTAATTGTAGTACTAAAGGGGTTCCATGGTAGAAAAAAAAATTCTACTACGAGAACGCACCAACCCAATATCTATCTATGGAGAAGTACAGTAACGAGCGAGATACAGTATTCATACATTTGAAGACCAGACGCGGGATTATGTTCCCGCACAAACGTGCTGATGAAGGCGAGCATCACAGACCTTGAGGTCTAGAAGGATCCAAGCATCCAACGTCACTAACGGCAGCACCTCGTTGAGTTTTATACATGTACGGTGTAGAGACGTCACCGGGCCCCGTTCCAACAAGGCAGCGGAAGAAGAAGTTCAGAACTGATTCTAGCAGCATGACAGCGTGCGCTGGGTTGAGAAAACTCTACCTCGTAGAGCATGTTCTAAACTTCGAAACACTCTTGAGAGGGAGAGAGAGATAATGGCAACGGCCAATTGGAGGAAAAACTAAGGCACTCCCACCCTCCAAGTCCCGGGGTGGGACTAAACATTGTAGGAGAGGTGGGGGCTAGCTGTCGGCCTGGGGTAGGCCCCACCTGCACGCTTGGCCTACCTAGGGTGGCCATTGGCCTGGGGTGGACCCCACCTATGCGTCTAGCCTACGTAGGGTGGCCGGCGGGGTGGGAGCCCCCACCACAGCGCCCTGGCCCACCTTGGTCGTCGCCTCCCCCTCTTGGGCCTCCTTCCTCCTAGGGAGGACCCATGTGGGTTTTTCTCCCTTTTTCTTTTATTATATTTAATATTAATTCATAATTAAATATTAAATACATATTATTTAAGTTCTCCTTGTATTTTGAACAATGTCCGAACTCTTCGGTATATCTTCGGAACCCTTCTGATTCCCTCTCTTCCTATTTCTCTATCGGTATCGGATCAACCCGCATCGTCTTTATCCTTAAGCGTGACATCCATCGGGTTCAGGAATATCCAGACATGATCAAAACATCTCTCTGATCAATGACAACAGCGGTATATAGAAAGACATGATAGGCTCATGCACACTCCACAAATTTGGTTGTTCGCTTGAAACTTCTAAACATCGAGTCTTATTCCTTTTACCGACAAATATGTTTACTCGTTTTCGTGATATTACATCCTCGTGACCTAGTCACATACTTGCAAGCTTATTGATGTAATCTCACAGAGTGGGTCCAGAGTATCTGTCCGTCACTCGGATAGAAAAATCTCGATCACTATACATACGCCTCAACTATTCCTCTGGAATACCCAATACACACATTTATTGCCACCCAGTTACGGTCATTGTGGTTGAAGTGATCAAAGCAGCCATAGGAGATAGTGATTAAACAGGATCTCACGGTCGAATGATTAAGTCACTACGCTTTGATATATATCGTAACGTTGAACTTTGTGACTGGATCACATTACAATTCTATGATCGGGTGTGTCCATCATTTTATAAGTGACCTCGTTGTTGGTTGACCTTTTAGTCAAATCATGATCGGGAAATCTCGATCACCATTTGCCCAACAAACTAGTACTAGTGGATACTAGGGACCTGTTTGTTTATATACCACATCTGTATTAATGTTTCCGATTAATACAGTTATAGCATGATACAAAACTATTATGAATATTAGAGATATATCAATAAAACAATTTTATTTATTAGCCTCTAGGACATATCTCCTTCAAGTACGTGCAATGGCGGACCTAGCAAGTTTTTAAACACCGGGCACACTAAAAAATAAATGACTGCACTTTGGTCTACTAGAAATCATAAATGTCGCATATTTGGATAAACATCGTATGAATATAATCAATATTGTATCATAGATCACAGATGTTAAAAAACATAAACTAAGGTACCAAATATCCTGCTGAGTGTACTAACCATAGAATGATAAAATAAACTTTTGATGAATCGATAATAAAATTCCAATGTGCAAATTTCCTTTTTCGACCGTTGAACTGCACATAATATATATAAAGAATCTACAAGATATAAAAATATATTAGTAAATTATACTACTTTGCATGGGAACCATAAACAAATTGGAGACAATAGAGCATACCAATAATGTGTTAATTATGTTTAGGCAATTGTCCTTTCCGATCTTTGATGGCTTGAAAACATCTCACAATAGCATAATCATCAAGCTTCTTAAAAATCTCCCGCTCAGTGTAGCAAATCATCAAGTTATTAAACCACACATTGTTCATTTTATTGCGCAATTTAGACTTGATAATCTTCATTGCCGAGAATACTCGTTCAACTGATGTTGTTGAGACTGGCAATAACAGAGCCAACTCCATGAGTTTGTAGACCAATGGAAAAAACAAATATTTCTCAGTTTCAACCATCTTTGAAGCCAAACCTTCAAGATCTTTACAAGAACTAAATGCATCATGCCTTCGGACATAAAGAATGTAAGTCTGAAGTTGGTCTCTTATGATTGTACGATCATCACTAGTGAAATCCCCATGGTAAGTTTCAGCTAGTCTAGCAAGCTTTTTAACATCAAACTTGGAGAAAGAATTTTTTTGGATGAAGATATGAGAAGGCCACTATTATCTCCGAAGATGCATCATTAAAGCGATGATTCATCTCAGTGCATATCTTGTCGATGGCAACATAAAATACCTCAACTCAATAGAAATGGAGATAAGTGTAAGTCATACCATCAAGCCTCGAACGACCCTGAACAGGAATTCGTTCATCCATATTAGGCATTGGAATACCCTTGGGAGCACAAAACTGGAGGACTTCATCGAAAAAATTCTCCCACCCACTATCTCTCATAGTGGCCAACCGAGCTTTGACATCATCAACTAATTCCATAGCATTAACAATGTTTATAACTTTTCTTTGCAAGATGTGTGATAGATCATTTGTAATACCAAGCAACTTTATCATTAGATTCAAGGTGAAAGAAAATTTGAAGCTCTCCATTATTTCTATCAAACCTGCTGCTTGAGATGGTCCACGCCCCTCATCATGGACCTCACGAAGCACAAATAATACTGACTTCCATATTTCACTCAAATGAAGCAAAGTTGTATGGTGTGAACCCCATATAGTATCCCCCGCTCGAGATAAACTTGTTTCTTGGTTCAAACCTCTTCTAGTTAATTTCTCACCTATGTCAAGTTGATCTAAAATATTTTGATGATGTTCTTCTATCAATATATCCCTCCTCTTGCAAGATGCACTTGTTGTGTTGACAATCAAATTGACATGCTCAAACAAATCATAAATGGAAGGGCAACACCTAGCAACTGAGACAACCACCAATTGCATACGGTGGGCGAAACAATGAACATAGAAAGCATAGGGGTTCTCATCAAGAATTTTCTTTTGAAAACCATTGAATTCACCTCTCATATTTGAAGCCCCATCGTATCCTTGCCCCCGCAGCCGATGAATCGATAACTTGTAATGATCAAGAATATCAACAAGAGCTACCTTTAGTGTAGCTGATGTAGTCTCGCGGACATGATATAGGGAGAGAAATCGTTCCACAACCTTCCCTTCATTATTCACATACCTACAATAAACACAATTAATTTGCAAAAAGAGTTAAATATAATTATGGGACAACTATGGGATAATAGGTAAACATAATAATTAATCAGTACAGACCTCAACATTACTACCATTTGTTCTTTCACGGATATATCACGTGATTCATCAATAAGAATAGAGAATTTATTATCACCAATTTCTCTCATAATCACAGCAGTGACCTCTTCTGCACAACACCTCGAAAGATCCTTTTGAATTTTGGGAGCAAGCATCTTGTATCTCCCACCATGGTCAAAAGCATGTCTCACTTTCTCATTATTAGCTTTATGCCAATCTATCATCTCACGAAAGTTACCTTTCAATGAAGTGGAAGTCTCGTCATGGCCACGAAAAACCAAGCCCTGAGAAATGAGATACCTTGCACACCCAAGAGAAGAAGTCAAACGGATTTTTGTATAATACTTTGGACTCTTCTGATGCCCTAGCAAATTTATTGGACACACTTTGTCTTTGATTCTCAAAATCAACACAATGGAGACTTGCCTTGTTGTGTGCACTATCTACACCACCAACATGTTGGAGCAAAGCCTGATACGCATGCTTCCAATCACTATTGGCGAAGACATGCGAACCAAAGTGTGTACTACTCCCGGGTTGCTTAAAGAGAAAGCAATAGAAATAATATGAGGCATCCCGAGACTCACTATATTCTATCCAATCATACATTTTATACCAATTTTTAGAAAACTTAGGGCTCTTCCTTCCTTATTTTTTGGTAGGGAATTTCACAATTGGTTGCGTTGGACCCTTCAAAAGATATGCTCTTCTCACTTGGGCTTGAACATCTGGATGATAATCTTCAATTTGTTGCCTAAGAGCTGTATCACACATAATTTCATTCGGATTAAACAAATCATCATCCTCTTCCTCAAAATAGTCATGCTCTTCCTCATCGAGCATTTCCTGTTCAATCCAGTCCTCAACCTCATCGACCTCATTGTCATCGCTGATCACATTTTTTTCATCTTCATTAGTAGGTGGTGGGTCTTGCAACGGCTCCACTTGCGGTGAATTCCTTGTAGGAATAAGAAATCTCTCCAATTCTGAAAATTAAACGATTCAATCTGTAAACCGAACACGGGGATGTTTAATAGAAAATCTACTTCAAATTATAGAGAAATTTTTACCTAGTTGTCGTGTACGACTGGTGCCGATCGTCATCCTCGTCGCCGGTCTGCTACGGGTTTCTGCCTCCATGTGCACTGGTCGAAAAATCGTCGGTACTGGATGCTCACGCTCGGCAGGCGCCGATGAGCCTCCCTCCGTGGCTACCGGATTGGAACTCTGGCCACTCCTATCGTTGCCTTGCCGCTTGCGCTTCCGCGCGTCGCTGTCTCGCGGCGGAGTGGCAGCCTGATGGGAGCCGGAAGCCATCTGTCTTTCCGCGTCTGCAACTCGTCCGTCGGGTCTCGCTGAGCTAGGGCACGCCGGCAGCCGGGCAGCGTACTCGCAGCTTTTTCTTGCGTTAGTTTCGCCTGGAGGCTCGCGTGTAGACGAATAGGTAACCCATCGATTGATTCCCGTTCTAGCTAGCTTCCTGAACATGAGAACGTGAACGTGGCCTAGCTGAATAGGCTCAAACTGGCCCACCTAGCTTTATGCACGCCTTTTTCCAGCAGATTTTTGAAGGTTTGGCTACCTATGTCTACCTAGGACCTCGCCAGAGTACCTGCAAGCACCAGCGTCGAGCCCGGGCACGTGCTCAGGGTGCCCGGACGGTAAGTCCGCCCCTGAGTACATGCATTCATTTCTCCCTAATGAGGTAACAAGGTAACAAACGAAAAGGTAAAACCATAGTAGGACCAAACTTTCTATCGTTGTCCAGTTCCATACTACCATGTTACTCCAACTAATGCACACGTTCCTCCTCTCACTCTCTATCATACTAGTTGGATCAGAACAAGTAATAAAGAACGTAGTACATAATATACATCTACTTATATATCAAATACAATATGAAAGTTGCAATCTCAAATACTCATCTCATAAAAGCCAAGATCCACCATAAAGGTATTACAAATAGATGGTCATAATCATGTTGGGAAGCTCATATGCCACTAGATCTATGATAGCAAGAGAGATATAGAACAAGCTACTTTCACAAACCCATAGCCCAAGGTGGACTACTCCCTCTTCATCATGGTGATGAAGGAGATGTTGGAGATGCATCAGCATGTTTCCCTCCAATCTTCGCAAGATCTCCTTTGTTTTGTGTTTCCATCTCCATGGTGTGTCGTGATTCGAGATCACGATCAAGACAACATATATAGGAGTTTTTAGGTCAAGACGAATTCATGGGTGCAAACATCAACGACATCAGAGCTTCGAGGGGGCGATGGTCCCCACCAAACGATGGGACCTATCTCGACCCTCCTCTAGCTCCAGATGAGGTCCAGGTGCTCCATGCCTTCTTCTTCCATAAAAACTTGCATGGAAAAAATCTCAGGTCCATTTGAAAGTCTCTGAAAGTCAAAAATACGCAAAACAGGGTTTTCCTGTCTGCAGAGTTATAATACAAATAAAAGGAATCTTTTAGGGAAATCTCTAAAATCATTCTAAAACATGATTATAACCACATATATGAATCAGTTATGATGGAATATGGCTGCATCAGGGAGACGAAAGGTTCACGGCGGCACGACACTGCTCGACAGAGTACTTTGGAGTCAAGCTAGAGAAACACCAAACTCTTGCTCAAAACCTTTGTGCACATGAGGAGCTTGATCTAGGGGAGAATAAGACGCACCAATGGCCGTATGAAGCAAATAAAAGGTATGGGTTCCGTTGTGGGGAACTACGGTGGACTCCACCAGTACCATGCTAGGAATCACAGCCTTTGGGTGCAATTTAGTAAAGTCACAAATGGAAAATTACGTGCCTTGTGTGACATGCAGGTGGAGAGGAACAATAACATGGTTTCCATTGTTGATCCAAGACAAAACTAGATCAGAAAAAATACATGTGCCTCCGGGATAAAAGGATCTCAACCTGAAGCAAAATTCAATGTAGGACATGGCATGCTTGCATGAACAAAAGAAAGAGAGAGATGGCATGATGTACGGTGGATTCCACTAGCTACAGGATGAAGGAATTAAGGGCATCCCCTAACAAAGATAATACAACGTCGGGACTTTACGTGAAGGCTGAAAAGGTAAGGCAAGGGCATTCATGTTTCTACAACAATTTAAAACTCCTGCCAGGAAAGCAACACAAACAAGTGAACCGGTTCACCCTCGTGAGGCAGCAACAACATGACCCCGACAAGGCAACAACGAACGATCAGATTAGGAGCAAGTTCTCAGAGCAGGAGGCATGTGAACATTTTGAAGTGATGGTGGCCAGGATGGCAACATGAACTAGCTCATCTTGGACGAACGTGGTCAACTTCGTCAAGTAGACGGCAGATGCCATGGGCCAGATCGACAAACTTGTAGAGGTCATCTACACGAAGGACTCATTGAAGTGGGAGCTCAAAAACGAGAGGAAGAACTTGTGAGTGTACAAGCTCGAGGACCACATGGTAAGGCAATTGATGAATATATTAGAAAAATCGATGTAGGGGCAAAAAAAGTATTGACATAGTTGGAGAGGCGAGCTCCAGCAAGACCACACGGGTATCATGTCACCTCCACAATGCCAGGTAGACGATGAAGGGGAATAAGACATTGTGCTATAGACGGTAGGATAGCAAACCTACCATTATCGACGTAGCACGATCTGACAAGAAAGCTATCCCCATTGTTGAAGCTAGTTGCGTCCTTGTCAAAATAATTCGTCCAATCAAGAAAAAACTTTTTTGGGTGGTAAAATCTTCATGGATAAAAAATCAAAATCAGCCCATAGCAACATCATCAAGCTAGACCTCATTAAGGGCAACACAGCGTTGCTACTGCCAGAGTTCATGGAGTCCATCAAGGCCCGGGGAATGCTAGCGAGGCGCCTCGTGTTCCTGACACAATCCGGGTGAAACTACAAGGTGGAGAGCTTCTGCAGGAGGGTGCCAATGTTGTGTTGGACCATTTTTGCGCAGGTTGTGGCAACGCAGTTAAACTAGTGTAAATTGACAAATGCCATCTTATCCAAAAACAAATGTGAGAATGCAATAGAAATAAGTCATAGAGGTACTACTTCACAATACTAATACGTAAACAATAATGAAGTTACATTATAAATAAATGCCATCTTATCCAAAAACAAATGTGAGAATGCAATAGAAATAAGTCATAGAGGTACTACTTCACAATACTAATACGTAAACAATAATGAAGTTACATTATAAATGCTCTTTACATTATTTATAGCACGTGGTAGAAAGTATGAAATCAAAAAAAATGTACAGTACAGTGGAAAAGACACTTCAGAAAGAAATGAAACTGCACCATCAAGGGCGCCACCAACGGGATCCAGATCAAGTCCTACAAGGAAAGTCGCAGCTCAGGGCCACCAAGTTCGGAAGTACTATCTGCTCGGCACATCCAAGGTTGCCATCAACGACATCGTCCGCAACGCCTGCTGGGTGCTTGTTTGAGACCATGTAAGGCTTTCCTCTGTCGGCAAACAAGAGATGGATCGGAAGTCTGATAGGGCTTTGAGGCTGTAACCCTCGACTGTGTTAACAACCAGCCCTGGCACCATGGCCGTCTACCACAACGCCGTCGAGAAGTCACTCAACGTCGTCAAGGAGCTCGCATGCCTCTAGAATTTTTTTTTACTGCTCTAGCTTATCAGTTAAGCTAACAATTTAGTACTCCCTCCGTCCTAAAATAAATGACTTGAGTTTGTCTATATTCGCATGTACCTATATACTAAAACATATTTAGATACATCCGAATCTAGACAAACCCACATCATTTATTTTGGGACGGAGGGAGTATGTATGTTTTCTAATTTTATTTTAAGTTTAAATCAATTAACTTAACAATTTAGTATACTCCCTCCGTCCTAAAAAGGATGTCGCAAATTTGTTTAAATTTGAATGAATCTAGACATGTTTTAGTGTGTACATACCTTCAAATTTTAACAAATCTAAGACATCCTTTAGGACGGAGGGAGTATATGCAATCAGCTGTCTACCTGCATTGCTCAACAAAAATGCAAACTAATTTCGAAACAATTGCATCACGGGTGCAAAGGGGGGAACAGCGGCTGATACCGAATCATGATATTACCAAAGTGCGACTATAAGAAATTGTATTATCATATCAATGGGTACATTATCTCTCCTCCTAAAGTACAGGGAAACACGCTAAGACCTTCAAAGATACAGCCCACTGACTGCTTTCTTATTATTTCATCTACTCAAGAATTGAAGACCACCTCACCATCTTGGCTCATGGAAGTGCTGGCAGAACCTTCCCCGTGCAGGATCCAAATCCAACGTTGTAGTCCTCACCCTACAAAATCAGTTGATGGTCTCAAGATACAACATTATTATCATCTTAAAAGAGTTGACGGAAAAGAAAATGAGTGTACTGAACCTTGCAGCAAGCTGTCAGGATGACTTCATCCCCATCTTCGAGGAACTTGCGGATGGAATTCCCAACTGGTATCTCCTTCTGCCCGTTCCACGTTATCTCCAGCAAACAACCCAGAGAGTCGGGTTCCTAAAATGAGATATGCTCAGTAATAATGTGTACACTGTAATTAGGTATATGTTCTTAAATAATATTTGCAATAGTTAGTCCATACAGGTCCACTGAGGGTGCCAGTTGCAAACATATCCCCTGGTCTCAGATTGCATCCATTAACAGTGTGGTGTGCTAGTTGCTGCGTCACGGTCCAATACCTGGAAAATAGTTCGCAGGAAAATGCACGTTACACACTGAGGCAAAAAAAGGTATTTCTTATGTTTAAAAAGAGAGCTTACTGCATTACATCAAGGTACTAGTAATGAATTAGAGAGAATTGGTAATGAAATAAATGGAAACCTTATGGTATACGCAGGAAATTGACTAGCAGGCTGAGTAAAAATATGTGCACACCACGGATTAAATTGTGCCTCACAAAGAAAATTGTTGCTGAAAAGGCGCATAACCAGGGTTCTTACATATGTTTGAAATTTGTCTTTGTGACAACTGATGGATCACTTTGTTCTTTGGGCTTAATCCAAGCCTTGCACAGAAAAAGAAATGCAATAATCAGATTTTGACTCCAATAAAACCTCAATAAGATAAAACGACGAAACAACAATGCGACAAGATTGTACTTCAAGAGGAATGTCATAGTTGATGTGATTCTTTTCAGCTAAGTAGGGCAAAGGCTCAGGTTCCTGTAACATAAAGAAAATTAGTTCTTTCGAAGAACAACAAAATACTCACTAAAGAAGGAACTATATAACAAACTTTTTTAGGGGGTACAACAACAAACTGATTGCCTACCTGCTTAGGAGCCTCACAAGCAAAAGGTTTAAGGGCATCCAGGGTCACAATCCAAGGTGATACTGATGTACCTAGAGAAATTCAAATTTACAAAATGGAAGATAAACCTGTTATATAGGAAAATGGTAATAGTTTTTACCAATGCATCGTATAAGATTTCATTTAGCATAGTTACAGACTGCAATAGAAATGTGAAACTCGAAATTTGAAAATTACAGAAGATTTGAATTAATTAAGACCACTTCAAAACAACAACCAAGATACGTGCAGGACTTCAACGTTTGTACAGTACAAAGCATGGCCGAAAGCTTATGTTAAAAATCACTATATTGAAAGGTATCTGATGTCTTACTAAAGCTTTTGCCAAGGAAAGGTCCAAGAGGTATGGTCTCCCAGGCTTGGATATCTCTGGCTGCAATATTGCACAAATGTCAGTACAGGCACACTGCAAATAATCCAAAACAAATAAAATTGAAAAGAATTCTTACCACTCCAATCATTCATTACCACTAAGCCAAATATATGATCCTCGGCATCATCAATACTAATAGGTTTGCCCAATTCATTCCCTGGTCCAACAATGGCAGCCTGAAAACAACAGTTACAATACACTGAATCAAGGAGAAATGACAGCTTATTTATATATGGTCATTAAGAAATATAATTTGATATAAATGGAGATTAACAAATAGGTTAATTAGCAATATATATCAAGTATTGTCAATAAAATCTAAATTCTGATTAGCCCTACAATTGAGAGGTATGTAAGAAGCTAACCATCTCAAGTTCAAAATCAAGCTTCTGAGAAGGGCCAAAAGAAGGTTGAGAGCTTCCGATTGGATGGCTTTGTCCTCTGACAAAAAAAAAGGAGAACATTATAACTCTCTAAATGGCAATGTCATCTTATAAAAAAAGTGACAATGCAACATAAACAAGTCACAGTGGTACTAGTGCACAGTACTAATGCATAACAATAATGAAGTTACATTATAAGTACTCTTACATCATTTATAGCACATGGTAGAAAGTCTGAACTCAACAAAAAGTAAATGAACTGGAAACAGCTAATGGTCACCACTCTATTCAACCATTATTATATTCAGATAATGATAGAACTCTCCCAGGACAAGATATCTGACATTGAAATAAGCATTTGATCAACTATTGAGATATTTTTGGGATGTGTACCTAGGTCGAATAATGTCCGTTCCAGATACGATCACAGATGATGCTCGCCCATGATAACCAACTGGTAAATGAAACCTGAGTGGAACAAATGAATATTGCAGGTCAGTGAAATAGTTAATAATACCTGCATGCTATTCAAACAAATGTGTAGTAAGAAACGACTGAACAACATGCAGCAAAACATTGTGAACTTTATCAATCTGTAAAGCGTGAATCTTGAGCAGTAGTGAAAAAAATATCGGCCAAAAACACAACTATATGACCATATAACATAAATCTCCATATTAGCCAGGCTCCAGTTAGATATAGTGGAATTGCTGATACAATGGAAGACCACAGTTTCTTTCTTTCAAAGAACACAAAGCATGCTTGGCACGCAATCATACAATTGCTAAAATGATGACATAGTTGATCTGATCAAAATGTCAGGGTTGTCAACACAACACATGATTAAAGAGAATATATTACCAATTTGGATTAACTGGAGTCTGTGGTCCACGGAAGATGAACCCGCAATTCCTTGCATGGTGCACAGAACAAAAGAAGTCTGTGTAGTCTCCTACAGTGATTGGTAGAAGCATCTCTGCATCACTCTGCACGAGCAAAACAGAACATCAGGAATTCCATGGATATTCCTTTTGTTTCTAGAGAAAAAAAAAGGAAGGGCTAGATCCATGTGAAGCTCACCATTGGAACAAGGCAGCTCTTCCTCAGGGCCTCATTGTCACGCAACACTGGCTCATCAGCTGCAATGGAACAAGGACAGAAGAAATTAGGAGAAATTTCCTTCAGGATCTTCACACCTTTTTTGCACAAACAGTAATGTTAAAGTGTGCCATGATAAACCAGATGACTAGAATCGACAAAAACCAAGTGTAACCAAATCTGAACTAATAAATACTAAAATAGACAAATACACACTACGCAGACATGCTATGAGGATTATTGGAACTTGGAACTTTTACTGGTTTCCAAGTGTCATGGTTCTTCATTACATCAGCACCGGTGCATCACAACATAACCCACCAACCTCACTGTGAGTGGAATAACTTCACATCACGATTTCCCCTCAAAAAAGAAAGAGAAAAAAAACTTGACATCACGATTATTCCACGCCAAGGCCATGCACCATGGAGCAGTGATATATACAACAGAGTAAAACCACCACGTAGTAACAAAATTTAAGCGAGCGTGGATATGGAGAATCTACCGGACAGTATTTTCTGGAGCGTGGCGCGCGCCTCCTTCCACGCGGGCCGCCCCATCCCCAGGAACATGTTGAGCGTCTCCTGCGCAACACACAGCACCAATTCAATTGAGGGGATCGAACCAGTGTTATTTAATACTGATAAAGCACTAGTTACTACTACAGCATCGAAAGCAGTAATTCCCCAAATATCCATCTAATCCAATCGAAATTAGTTGGAGAGTGGTAAAAATCAAGCTCGCTCTGCTCTGACCATCATATCAGCAGCAAGCAATCTCAGATGGCGCGGAGCAAGCAGACAGGCAAAGCACTTTACCTGGGAGAAGCATGGGGATCCGTAGAGGACGGGCCCGTCGAAGAGCCCGGCGGCGGAGACGGCGGCGAGGTCGAGCGCGAAGTCCCCGATGGCCACGGCCGGGCGCGGCGGGTCCTCCGGCTGGCCCCTCCTGCGGAAGACCCCGAAGGGGAGGTTCTGGATGGGGAAGTGCGAGTCTCGCGGCACCTCCACGAACGACCGCAGCAGCTGCTTCGCGTCCGCCATTGCCAACGCCTCCTTCCCTGAGTCCTCTCTGTTGTCGTGTGCTGTGTGTTGGGTATTGCACGGGGGCAGTATAACAGCAAGGTGGGGGTTGGGGAGGGGAGGGGCCCGTATAAGTAATGTCGGAGCCACACGTATCGGCGCGGGCTTCCTGCCGACGTGTCCCCACGTGTTAGGTGTACGTACGATACGAATACTATACGACTGCTTGGTACTTGTTCAAGAACTCGTGATAGTGTTCGACACTTCGACGATTCCTATTTTTTCTTCTGCAGACACTTCAAATGCATCTACACCGCAGTAGTACTAGAATCCGTTTCATAATATAGACGTTTTAGGGCATGTTTGGTACTTACTGTTTTTTCTCAGTATTAGTAAGATACCATAGCATCTAAAAATATTGTAGTTTCCAATACTTTAAGCCGTTTGGCCACACTAAATTATCAAAAGTTTCAAAACTTTGGTATTGCAAAAACTGAGGGTTTTTTTTGCACGATTCAAGAAGAGGTCTAAAGCTCTTTTTTTTACAAATATTGTGGTTTTGTGCAAACCGTAGTATTGCTTGCCTAGACGTTGGTACACTATGGTTTTAGAATGCTTTGGTTTGACAAAAGCCAAGCAGACAAACGGAGCCCTAGCTTTGTGAAAAGAGTGTATTAGACTTTTTTTTCCCTTTTAGAGTGAACCTATATAACTCTCTTATCCAAATTAATGTTTTCAGATTTGTCTAGATTCGGATGTATCTAGCATTAAAACATGAATAGATGCATCCGAATCTAAACAAATCTGAAAATATTAATTTGAATTGGATGGACTATAAAAAAATTATATATACATTTTTTTATAAAGCTAAAACATGTTGTATTTAGAAACGGAGGGAGTAGCTGTAATTTGTCTACTACTGATAGCATAACAGATATAGTTAAGGATAAGACTCCAAAGCATATGATCTGTTTGGTTTGCTACACACGGAGAGACCATCGTTAACACGTCGTCATGCACATGCGTGTCCTTTTACAACCCGTCAGATCTCGTGTTGTTGTTGGGATGTCTGGACGAGAGGTGTTTGTTCTGCCTCTCGATCGAGCCGGTAACATATCAAAGCAAACTTTTTTGGGGGGAGACATGTCAATACAGAGTTGGGAGAAGTGTACGATATTAACCCAAAACAGAGCTGGGAGCTGCGTTTATCGTACTTCATACTATGTCTCTAGTGCATAGTATCATACAGTAGTATTATAATTGTATAATATATAATTATTTGTAAAATTCTCATACACCACTATTTTCGATATCGGACACGGATTTTATAAGAACACGACTACCTACGCACGTAGTAGGAATCGTTGGATATGGTGAGCATAATGATCCACCAATTTCGATGCAGCGACCAGAGAACACAGCTCGAGTGACGATACATGGTGTTTCTGTCTCACACTATCATCCCCTTCCCGTGCCGTCCGTGCAAAAGCTAGAGCACACCGGTCATGTTTTTGTCATGCGAGTTTACAACCGCCTTTTGTTTTATGGTATGTATTTTCTATGATTGTTTGCTTTTTTGGAATCTATATATGATAAACAAGCTATGGATGCGACAACGTGTTTTTTTGTTGTGGATACATAGTTTGTGTGGCGTATACTATGGTTTTTGCTTTTGTGTATCCATGTGAACACAAAGGACTTCGAGAGGGCCTTTAATTATGGTTTGCTAGCAAAAAAAGGAATTATCCATGAAACTTTCTTATGGATAAAAATATTTGTGGTATTTACTGTGGACGTTCTCTTTACGAGTACCTTGTGAACTAGTTTGTGGCTGTGCAAACCGCGTGGTGTTGCATATGCCAAATCTATTTTTACGGCTATACATGATGGTGGTTTTAAATTATGAAATATGCACCCGGTGTAACGCCGTTAGTATAGATTGTGCTCCTGTTTTCACACCTAGTAATCAATGTAGCCGATCCAATGGTTGTATGGATATGCATAGCTAGCCGCATTGTTAGGTTTGCGACAAGTAAATAACGAAGAACGAAAATAAAATCACAGCGAGGGGATACAGATTTAACGTGGAAAACCCTCTCTAACAAAGAGAGGGAAAAACCACGGACGCTAGCCAGCGAAGCTTCACTATAACGGAGAGTGTTTACACAACGCCGTGGATTTCACAGATGCAACTTATCCCTGCCGGCGGCTTACCAGAAGTATATATAGCAGTGGTAACCTAGGTCATCAACGATCCGTACCGCGGGGGGCTGTCGCCCCCTGCACCCCCCCACAGGCGTCCCTGTTGGGCACAGAGTGGACGAGGGGCCTCGCTCCGCTCTGTCAGAAGTTGGCCTCTACTTTGTAGAATTTAGATTAACATATAACACGTATGAGTAGCCCACTAGTGTGTGTATGTGTTATGATACCGTGTCATAATATGATACCACTATCTCTTTCGGCGTTGATTAACGTGTCACCTCAGATTTTTTATCAACATGACATGCATGATCATAGCTATAATACTTTCACTATGGCTAGTCTTAGGATAATCAGGTGGCATGGCTACTATTTATTCGCAATAATTATTTAGTTTGATTTAGTACAAGATAACAACTGGAATCTACTAGTTCAGAAAAACAGAATCAAATATATCCTCGTTAAGAACTCATGGTTCTAGAAAGTCATGAACAGCCCAGCAGTTTATCTTCTTCTTTTCCGCCGTTCTTTGTGGGCGGCCGGCCGTGGGGCAAGGATTCCGCCTTTCTTTGTGGGCTGGCATTGCTCAAAGTTTTGCCTCCTGTAACAGCAGGTGGATGCTCAGCATCGGCAGGCAGGCAGCGTGTGTTTTGGTTTCTTCTCCCTGAGAGCGACGAGCAAGCCTTCGCCGGCCGGCCCGTCTCTCGCAATGCACACAGATGCGGCAACCAACCAGCACCATCCGACTTACTAACCCGTGCCAGCAAAAACACAAAGATAAACATCTCCGGATTAAAATAAAACAAAACAAAAAACTACAGCGACAAACATGCAGAGATTTTTGGGCAGTCAACGCCCACGCGAGTTGGGCAACGCTCCGGGCACAACGGAGCAGGACACAAAAGCTCGGTGCAGACCGTCAAAAAAAAAAAAAACTCGGTGCCTGGAACCCCTAATTCTGCTCAACGCAGATGGTGCCTTCCTGACCCTCCGCGCACACACACAAAAAAAAACTCTGAATATTCTGGTTGAAGAGAACAAGAAAAACAGGATCCTGTTGGGCTACTACTAGGGCGGACACGAGAACAGCAGCGACGCGTTGGTTCCGCCAAACCCGAAAGAATTCGAGATGGCGGCTCGTATGGGCATCTTCTTTGCGGCGGTTAAAGGCATGAATGCGCCTTCGAACAGCGGGTCAGGCTGCTCCAGGTTCAGCGTAGGTGGTGCAAGCCCCTGAAAAAATGGATAGTGAGTACAGGGACTACGTACGGAGCAGTTTTCCAGTACTGGAACTACTACTGATCACACTAAATGGTGGGGTAACTTACATGGTGGATGGCTAGCACGGTGAAGATTGCTTCCACCGATCCGGCTGC
Organism: Avena insularis; assembly: GCA_023614405.1. NCBI lineage: Eukaryota > Viridiplantae > Streptophyta > Magnoliopsida > Poales > Poaceae > Avena > Avena insularis. The sequence continues at coordinate 209,728,453 of CM042694.1, forward strand.
CCCCAGCAGATGACCGATTGCTCCCTGGAGAGATGGTTGTGTAGTTTTCGTTAAAAATGTGGTAATTGAGTGAACTGTGATGATTGAGTTGCGCAGAATGACCTATACCTTGGTTGAGGATATCGCGAGACCACCGGATGTAGCGTGGTGGCCGAAGACGGATTTGATTGCAGTCGCCTCCACAGCATCACCTTTGTGGTTCAGGTCCAGAGCACCCAATTAATATTCACAATTCCAGATGGTACACACTCAGAAACACCGAGTTAGCCCCAAGATAGAATAAACGCGAGCCATGTCAGTCCAGATGGGTTTTGCCAGGCTGACTGTGGGCACCTACCAAGAGGAGTTGATGTTGCATGCGCATTCAAGTAATCAATTTGATCCGTCCGAAGCCCTGACTACAAAAGAGCAAGGATTCTATCAGGATCAGAATGTCAAGAACACAAATATTGCGATGCAGTCTATAATTCCCCGAAGCTTGTCAAGTGTGCAGCGAAGAATTAGAAAGGAGGAAGATGTCGTGCCTGCTCCAATGCCCGCTCCATGGCCAACATAGCACCTTTACCGTCATTCTGTGGCTGAGTTATGTGGTGTGCATCGCCTGACAAAAGCTGAAGTTCGTAATGTGATACATACGAATGTCAAAATAAACTTTATCTGTTGTGGAACGGGGGGATACCAGACATGCCATATCCTCGAACTTCAGCATAAATTTTTGCACCTCGTTCCGTTGCATGATCAAGTGCCTACAGAAGAGTAAATGGATAACCTGGTATAAGCAAGTAAAATGCACTTGGGTAGTTCCCAGCGTAGAAGTTGTATATACCATGTAAAAGGAGAGAGCAAATATCAAACCACAAAGGAGCAACAGGATGCTGATTTAAATATTCTAAGTTGAACCTGGCCAAATTTTTAAACAAAATGATGTGGGTTTTGCCAGCATGTAAATGACCAATTAGGCCCCGTTTGGAATGTCGTTTTTTAACCAAAACTGCCGGATTATACGGACTTCTCCTTCTTAACGTCTTCACAAAATAAAAACGACCGGACTAAAAAACAACAATCCAAACGAGGCCTTATAGAAAACAACACAGAACCAGCAAATACAAAACAGCAAGGTCATGACCAAGTGTTTCCTTGGAAACTCACCTCCAACACCATGACTCCACAACCTTCACCGATCCTATTGGAAATTTCAGAACAAAGGATAAAGACATGCACCAGAATGGGAAATTACAAGCAAGGGACATAATTCAGCAGAGGGATAACATACACAAATCCATCTCGACCACAATCAAATGGCCTTGAAGCTGCTTGCGGAAGGGAGTTGTACTTTGTGGACAATGCCCTTAACCTGCAGAACAGTACAACGAAATAAGATGGTGTTCGCAATACTAGTGAGGGAGAAAACAGATTTGAAAAATGCAAGAGTGATTGTAACTAAGTGTTCATTTTTATGTAAAACCGCGACTAGTTTGCACATGATTTTATGAAACACAACTGTTGTGGACGAACACATGGGTTCTCTATTTCATCCTACAACCCTCAGTCAATAGGTGTACAATGTCACCCAGAAAGGCATCCGAGAAAATTAATTGCCCTAGAGAGTATCCAGACAGACTTCGAAAAAATAAGAAAAACAAAACAATTGCTAAGACACACAAAAACTTGCCTAGAAAATCCAGCTATAGACAAAGCATTAATACTAGATTCTGTTCCTCCAGCCACCATCACATCTGCATCTCCAAATTGAATCATCCGTGTAGCATCACCAATTGAGTGAGCGCCTGTGGCACAAGCTGTCACAGCAGCATGGTTTGGACCCTAAGTTGAAGAACGATGTGCATGTTCTTTGCATTGGTATTGACAGAGGAGGACTCCTAGGCCTTTTTTTTCCTATGCTAGATAAATTAGTTTAGTACTCCAAGTCATGTGGGTTAATTTTCACGGGAGGAGTTATTAGAAGTCCCTTAACAAGTGCAAATCCACATGTATGGAAAGTTTCGTCTTCAAGCATGTGCGTTCTATGCTGGCCAATCAAACACTCCTCATCAAATCAATAGTATCCGGATCGATTTGCAATTCCCAATCAGCTATTAGAAAAAACACCAGCGGGTCGCCCAGAAGGCCACGCGCCATGGCTCTGCTTTTTCTAAAACACCAGATTGAATAGTCTACCTCGCGACTTGCTTACGGATTACAGACTCACCTCGCTTCTCCCCTGACGGACATCAGGTCCGTGGGCAAGATGGAATTAGCGGAAGCATGTATAGGCATTCATCAATGATAGATAAAGGAGAATGTACGGATCAAAGATACATCAGCAGCTAACCAGGTCGGACACAAGTTATAAACCAAATACGATTCTAACCTGAAGATAATAACAGATTGGTTATTTCCTAAAAATGTATCACATGCCCATGCTATTCATAACAAAGAAACATTAATTAGCACTGGAATTCCTCTTGTCATGTTCCGCCTGTGCACTTTGAAGGAAGAAATCCTATGGGCGCTGCTTACATTTCAGCTTCAAATAGCACAGGAAGCCGTCACACATGTCAATGGAGGTGTTCCCAGACTCCGGATGTGCCAAGGTTACAAATAAAAATACTTCTGCAACACAATGGTGGCTAACTATGCATATGATGTAAAACTATGCGAAATATATATTTCATGTATTTGAAATATTATTTGGCTATCATTTCTATATACATGAAGATTTTATAAGCACTTTATTATATGTGGAATACATGCAATGATGACAAACCGTGGCAACAGACAGGTATTCAGCTAGTGTAACCCAGAAAGGCATCCGAAAAAATTAAAATTGCCCTAGAGAGCATCCAGACAGGGTTTTTTTTTAAATAAGAAAAACAAAACAAGTGCTAAGACACAAAAATACTTGCCTAGAAAATCCAGCTATAGACAAAGCATCGATACTAGATTCAGTTCCTCCAGCCACCATCACATCTGCATCTCCAAATTGAATCATCCGTGTAGCATCACCAATAGAGTGAGCGCCTGTGGCACAAGCTGTCACAGCAGCATGGTTTGGACCCTAAGTTGAAGAATCAAATACCAATGTGAGCATTCATGTGATATTTGAATAGAAACAAAAACCTCAATTATGAAATATGACAATAACAATGTTCACCTGGAAACCATATCTCATACTGACATGACCCGACGCCATGTTGATCAAAATCTTGGGGATGAAGAATGGGCTGAGGCGACGTAGACGCTGCACTTAGAAGAAAAATGAATTCCACATCAGTGCTAGCAGTGACCAAAAAAAGATGATCAGTCAGGCCAAAAGATTACAGAAGGAAGAACATTGGTTGCTTTTCATGTAAACAGGGGATTTAAAAAGCAATCATGAAGCAAGTACCGGTCTAGGAAAGTAGCTTTTATCAGCATTGACCAGTTTTGTTGTGAGTTGTGACCGGTTCAAATTATCGAAAGTAAATTAAAAACTGAATGTATCCAGTTTCTGGCCACTTAGCAACAAGTTTTTCTATTCATTGATTCAATGTCAAATATCTTCCCGCAATTGTCTTCTTCAAACTTGAATTGCTAACACAAAACAATAAAGTTTCTCTTACTGCTATGGACGGCCATCAGTAAGGCCAGTGACCAGCCGGTTTCCACCGCTAAGCGCTAATTTTATTTTGTTGTCTACAGCAATCATCTAGCACTGTATTTCTCACCCAGTGCGTAGTAACACAATAATAGTCAGAATTGCTATAGCTGCACAATGACTAACAATACAAAAAGAGAAAAGCAAGAATAAAACAAACTGCAGCAACTGTGGGTACGGACATTTTCAGTGATCATCTGTGATGCGTCTAAAATGTCTGAGATGCTTCCGATTCCCCCGCCAATTGAAACACCCTGATAAATCTCAAATAAGATCCAATAGCTCAGAAAGAAAACACAAATAATGGAGAAGAGCTTCCACCAGAGGCAATCGGTACCGTTCGTTCCTTCTTGTCATCTTCTGAAGGCAGCCAATTTGCATCTCTCAGAGCCTCATCAGCTGCACATAGAGCATATGCTATAAATCCCGATATAGATTTACTGTCCTGGAAACAAAAATATTCAATCAACAAATATGAAACTAAGTTTGGTTCTGAAACCAACAGGGTCACCATTGCATAATCCAGTCATAAAATAGCATCTCATCAGAACAATATGGATTCCCAATTGGAGAAGAGGGAAACAGCAGGAACAAGATAAACATGCAACTAATTAATAACGTTTATCTACTTATTAATAAATCATACAAAAGAAGGATGCGGAAAATAGGTTCCCCAAACACAAGCCCTGTGGCGTTGAAGCTGTCACTAAAGATAAGGATCCTATATCAATAGCAGCATCAGGTGTAACATTACAGTATTATTATGCTGATTTGCAGCATCGAGTGCTCTGAAGCTTGTATGGTATCGTGAGATGCAAGCAGAATCATTTAAATTCTCTTGGGGAGCTTATATATGAAATTCAAACTTGAACCCTTTTCCAAGTTTGAACCAATTATATCAGGAACGCCAACTAGCAATGCATATATGATATGAGCAATAAACCAACCCAATCTCACAGCAACCGTGGCAAACCCTTAGGTACTAGTATGTTGGACGGTTAGGAGCTAGCGAAGAATCGGTCATAAACCTTGGTCCACGCCTCCTCGTCGAACTCGTTGTCCGCCTTCCCGCGCGGCACGGCGGCAGCAACCCTGGACGGGAGCTTCTCCAGCGTCCCCGCCGCGTCCCCTGTGAGACGGAGGTCCTCCGCGGCAAGCGCGCGCACCGCACAATCGCCGGCGACGAGGCGTTCCCAGGTGGTCCCGACGCCTCGGCCGAGCGGTGTGACGGCGCCAAGCCCTGTCACGACCACGCGGCGGCCGGCAGACGGACGCGGCGGAGGTAGCTCCGCCGCCGAAGAGAGGCCCCGGCGGAGGAGGAGGGCGCGGCCGAGGCGGTTCATCAGGGGCCACTGCAAAGCTGACCGGCTTGGGGGAGGGGCAAGCGGAAGCGCTGAGCGGCGGCGTGCTGGGTTTTAGGCGGCGGACCTGCGTTCAGTTCTGCTCGGAAAGAGGGTATGGGTACTTCCCTGGCATGGTGGAAATAAGAGAGTGAATTTACGGAAAGTGTCTTCAGCTCCCAAGTCCCGACCTCCGGTGCTCCCTTCGTTTAAAAAAAATTAAAAAACATATCTACAAGTTTTCAAAAAATGTGAAAATAAATCCTGACATAGTCAATGTTATATTCTACAAGCATGCAAAATTGCAACCCGTAATTTTTTAAATTTTGGCCTACATAAAAATGATAAAATGGATAAAATTAGGAGATTTGAAACCATAAATACTCAGATCTACACTTTTATCATTTTTGTGCAGCTCATAATACATATTATTTGAAATTTATATTTTTTGCATTTGTGGGATAAATCATTGCTTACATCCTGATATTTTCTTTAAATTTTTTGATACACGGAAATATGATTTACTTTTTTTAACGGGATCACTGTGCTCGGTTGCACCAAATCTCCACTCGTGAATTTAGCAAAGAAAACATATATGGACGTATGCGGGGCCCGCGAGCTCGATGGGCAGGTCTAGCGCACCCTCATCGCTGGCACCCGCGCTGTGTGCTCACCCGTGCCACCAGGAGCCACCGCACCCAAAGTGAGCATGCCGGGAGGGTCCAACTTCTACTTGACCGGCCTTGAGCGCACGTGACCAGTCTCGGTGAGGACGGGACGATGTGAGAAATTGGTGGATAGGAGCGAGCCACATCTATACACGTACTTATCTTAGAGAGACGAGCATGCAGGCAGCTGGAATCGAGGCGGTGGAGCGACGACGGCCAGGAGGCTTCCTGTCTGGGCAAGACGGCCACGTGGGGCTATCGATGGGCCTCAGGTTGGGCCGGACGTGTGAAGAAGAGAGAGGGGCAAAGAATAAAGATGGGACTATTCTATAATTTCAGACAATATTTTTTTGTATAGAGTAGTTTTTATTATTTTGTCAGAATGTTGCCTAATAGCATAATAGCATAGTGTAGTCAATTCTGTCAATCGCGAAAACACCGGCACCAGCACTGGACCGACCAACGGCGGTATACCAGTCGCAAACGGTGGCCCCACCAACGGTGCGCCCACTAATAACAGGACAGGAGGAGAGCCACACCTCATGACGAATCAAAACACCGGCGAGCGTATGCTGATCAAGCTCAACGATAATGAGTGGGCCCGCTGTCGAGAAGCTCTACGGGGCAATCCTCTACCCCCAACACACCGCAGTACATGCTGATGGGCTACCATTGGCTGCTAAAGGAGGAATTCAAGCGCCAACAGCAGGTGATCGTGCAACTCGAGGCGCGCAGAAGGCGGCGGACGAGTCGAGCCTTCGGCGAGCTAGGCTCTCCTCCCACGGAGGATCCTCCTTCAAAGGGAACGAGTACCTAGCCAACAAGAGACGATCTTGACTGGCCCACCTTACTGAACAAGAGCGCGTAGAAGCCGCGAAAGTCCTCGACTTTAGCTCTATGACGTTGGATACACGGGGCAACGTGCTCCCGAAAACGCCGCAAGCCGCAGTGACATCAGCCACCATGTACCTCCTCAACAACCAGCCACCGGCTGGAGATCCGCGAGCTGCCATGCACCGATGTATGAACGCGGGCCTGGGGCTAATCAAGGCCACCCTCGATAAAGAACCAACACCAGAGCCGAAGAAAAGCAAGGCTCTGGACAAATACTAGTACTCGTACTCCTCCAGTGATGACAGTCACGATCTATCACAACGACGTCGCTCATGGCGGCATCAACACGACTACGATGCCCGTGATGACATCACACAACAAAAGGTCTACAAGATGCGGGCAAGGCGTGCTTGTTCGACTGACTCAGAAGAGGATGAGATGGAGCTCTGCGGCGCCAGATGCTTCGGTATAGCCATCAGGCAGAAGCGAATGCCTAGGGGTTCAAACTCCCGTCAGAGAACCCAAAATTTGACGGCCTATAGGACCCGAAAATCTGGTTGGAGGACCACATATCCTCCATCAGGCTGCACGGCGGGAGTCGAAGCATGGCCATGCAATGGCTACAGCTATAGCTGTAGGGCGCTGCCCGCGCATGGCTCAACAACCTCCCACGGGGCTCCATTCACAGTTGGGAAGAACTGGTCTACAGTTTCGTGCGCAACTTCAAGGACACTTACAAAAGGCCCGCATCAATCGAAGAACTAAGAAGCTGCCAACAAAGGTCTGGCGAGTCACTGTGATCGTACATCTAGAGGTGGTCCATCATCAAGAACTCCGCAGAAAACATCTCGGAGGACCGCGTAATCGACGCGTTCAACGGCGGCGTTTGCTGTATAGAGCTGAAGGAGGAGCTTTGCCGCTCGAAGCCCAAAACGATCGACCACCTGATGGAAATCGTGAATCGGTGGGCTGACGGAGAAGATTCGGTGAAAAATCGCACCTACTCCGACGATGACGATGACCTTGGGCGAAGACACGACCGCCGAGGCAAACGTCAAATGCACGTCTACGAGGACCGCGACGAAGTCAATATGGTCGTAGCCGGCTACACCGACAAATGCGACGACAACCGCAACATCGGATATCGCAGCGGTGGATACCGCGATAGCAGGAAAACCACACAGGTGTGGCAGTGCCGCACTCGCGAAGAGGCACCCGCAACATCCATCTAGGACAAACTGTCCGGACCATGCAACATGCACTTCTACATCAACAAGCATGGCGGCAAGAAAAAATCCAGCCACCTTCTCAAGGATTGCCACGAGTTCCTCAAACTCCACGAGGGCTTGGCCCAGATGAATCGCGACGCGATCAACAGAGGCTATGGAGCTGCCCCAGGCGCTATGGCACACGGAGCTCTGCCACCACCGCCCGGGCCACCACCACCCGCGGCTGCGCCAGTCCAACATCATGGAGGTGAGCCGTACCCACGAGTTATGGGCAACATGGGGATGAATCATAAAGGAAGTCCCTCCAATCGAATGCAGAAGGAAATCACTCGCCAAGTCAATTTGGCGATAAACTCTCCACCTTCCACCACTGAGTACCTCAGTGGAAGCGAGTCCTGCATCACCTTCGATAAGCGTGACCACCCGCGCCAAGTTCCTCGCCCAGGCCACTATCCCCTCGTACTCGAGGTATAGATTGGGGGCTTCGATATGAGTCACGTCTTCATGGACGGCGGAATCGGCATCAACCTCATGTTCGCGAGTACCCTGCATGTGATGAGGATCCCTTTGACTTGTCTGGAAGTTTCAGACACGATGTTCCACGACATCGTCCTAGGGAAGGGCGTATATCCCATGGGAAAAATCAACCTCGACGTCATTTTCGGCACACTGCAAAACTTTCGGCGAGAGCGCATCGACTTTGAAGTCGCCGACTAGCCCTCACAATACCACTGCATCCTCGGACGTGTCACGTTCGCAAGGTTATGGTAGTGCCGCACTACGCCTACCTGCAAATGAAAATGCCAGGTCCAAACGGCGTCATCATAATCAATGGAAGCTTCAAGAGGTTCGACAGCTGCAACAGGGAATTCAACAGAATCTCCTAGTCCCTCGGCATGCAGGAGGAACTCGCAAGATTGAAGGAGTCGACAGACAATAGTATGCCTCCCCTGAGCAGGCCAAGTTCACCCGACCTGTCCTTCGACTCGTCGAAAGTCCAGGTCCACCAACCGGACCCGACCAAGACGACCCTCATCGCCAACAACTTGAGTTCCGCATAGGAACTCGTGCTCATCGAATTCCTCCGTGAGCACTGGGAAATCTTCGCCTGGTGTCCAGTAGACATGCCAGGGGTTCCTAGGGAATTCGTCGAGCACTCACTCAACGTGAATCCAGACGCAAGGCCAGCCAAGCAGACAATACGGCGACTGTCTGAACCAAGAGCAAAAGCAGTCGGAATGGAGATCAACAGACTCCTCAATGCAAACTTCATACGCGAGATCAAGGAAAGCACCTGGCTCGCTAACACAGTGCTTGTGCCTAAAAAAGACACGGATATCCTGCGGATGTGCGTGGACTTCACCTCCTTGAATAAGCACTACCGAAAGGATCACTTCCCGCTGCCACAAATCGACCAAATCATCGACTCCACCACGGGATGTGAGCGCCTCTGCTTCCTCGATGCCTACTCAGGCTACAATCAGATTCGAATGAAGGAGGAAGACCAGGAGAAAACAACATTTACAATGCCCTTTGGTGTGTTCTGCTACAACACGATGCCCTTCGGGCTAAAAAACACAGGAGCCACCTATCAGCGGTGCATGCAGGCTTGCCTCAAAAACCAACTTGGTCGCAATATCCAAGTCTACGTTGACGACATCGTCATCAAAACCAAAGAGGAAGCCACGTTAATCGACGATCTCCGTGAGACCTTCGCTAACCTCGACCGCTACCGGATCAAGCTCAATCCGGACAAATGCGCCTTCGGCGTGCCATCTGGGCAATTACTCAGATATCTTATCTCTGCGAGAGGGATCGAGGCAAACCCGAAGAAAATAAAGGCCATACTGGCCATGGAGAAGCCAAAGAACGTAAAGGCGCCCAAAGAACTGGGCGAATCGCGGTAATCGATTCATCAGTCGAATGGGCGAAAAGGCACCGCCCTTGTACCATCTCCTCCGCAAAGCTGACAAGTTCGAGTGGACAGACGAGGCGCAAGAAGCATTCGAAGATCTCAAGCGTCTACTATCCACCTCGCCAGTACTGGTGACGCCTCGCGAAAAGGAACCGCTACTGCTCTACATCTCCGCCACCAACCAGGTGGTCAGCTCGGTGCTCGTGGTGGAATGTGTTGGGTCCGCAGCATAGAAAACAAAAAAAATTCCTACGGTGTGAACTACACGCCAAGATCTATCTACTAGGTACAAAGCAACGGGTGGACATACATCCAACAAGAACTTACCCTCGTAGACAACGAGCTTTGTTAACGAGTAGGAACTCGTGGTTGATGTAGTCGTACACTTGCCGATCTCAAGATCGTGAGGAAGTCCGAAGCCGCAACAGCCAGCGCATCCGCACTCGCACACACGTTCAAGCCACCGGACAACCTCTACCTCCTCGCTCCAGCGATCCAAAAGCAAGCAACTCCTTCAGCATTTAAATGCCACTGAACATGTATCTCGCTAATCCGAGACCATGGGAAATAATTCTAGAGGGGAGAGAGATCCTTCACAAGGAGGTGTGAGGATGAAGGAGGAATGGGTGGCCTTTTATAGAAGGAGGGTGCCCTCTCTCCATGGCGGTGCATGGGGGTGACCTCACCTCCCCCATTCATGTGGTGGTAACCCTCCACATTAAAATGCCTCTTCACATTCCCTTTTAAAGTCTCCACTTTAAATGCATTAAATTTCTCCAAATTTAATGCTCTCATTTAATAAAACTCTTTATTAAATTTATTCAGAATTTTGTTAATTACTTTAATTAACAAACATTCACATATAGCCTTGCAATATTTCAATATCACATGCGTATACCTTCTGCAATTTCACCAAACAATTTCCGGTTTCTATTGAAACAATTCTGCGCTTTGCAATTCTTTCGTCAAACATATGTGCTCCAAAATGGTGTTCGTAACTCTTAAGTGTGCCACCACGGTTCGTGAATAATGCGTACATGATCGAGACCCTTCTCCGATCAATAATCAGCAGCGGACCTAAAGATCCGTCTCGACTCCTACACATTAAATGATGACTCCTATGATCGTGAGAACCTTTAACGCTTGTAACTAAATCCCTTTGTCTCGATATATTACATGTCCGAGATTCGATCATCGGTATCTCCATACCTAGTTTGATCTCGATTATCGACATGCACTCTTTCTCGTTCGTGATATAACATTGTAGTTATCACATCACTTGCTTGCAAGCTATCCTAATGTGATATCACCGAGAGGGCCCAGAGTATATCTATCCGTCATCTGGATTGACAAATTCCACTCTTGATCCATGAGCCTCAACATAACACCTTCGTAGTACTAAACCCATCTTTATAGTCACCGTTACGTGTGACGTTTGATGTTATCAAGATACTCTTCCGGTGTTAGCAATTAACATGATCTCATGGTCTAAGGATAAAGATTACTTCGTATGATGTTATAGCAATATAAACATAATGACTTGATCGTAATGCTATACTTCGGATGAATGTTCATCACATCATTCCACCAATGGTGTGACCTTGTTATTAACAACATCCAATGTCCATGATCAGGAAACCTTGATCATCCTGTTAATCAACAAGCTAGTCTATAAGAGAGGCATGACTAGGAACCCTTTTTGTTTATTAAACACACATGTATTGATGTTTCCGAATCAATACATTTCTAGCATGTAAAATAAACATCTATCATGTATAAGGAATATATAATAACAACTTTATTATTGCCTCTCAGGGCAGATTTCCTTCAGTCTCCCACTTGAACTAGAGACAATAATCTAGTTCACATAGTGATAAATCTAACACCCATGGAGTTCTGGTGTTGATCATGTTTTGTCCTAGGGAGAACTTTAGTCAATGGATCTGCTACATTCAGGTCCATGTGTACTTTACAAATCTTTATATCTCCATCCTTGACATGCTCGCGGATGGAGTGAAACCGGCGCTTAATATGTTTGGAATTCTTGTGAGACCTTGGTTCCTTATGCTATTATGGCTCCATTGTTGTCACAATAGATCACCATTGGGTCCAACACACTGGGAACCACACCCAGTTCCATAATGAACTCTTTCATCCAAACTGCCTCCTGTGCCGCTTCTGAAGCAGCAACATATTCCGCCTCCGTTGTTGATCCAACCACCATAGGTTGTTTGGAACTCCTCCAACTAACTGCTGCTCCGTTGAAGAGAAATACGTATCCGGATGGAGACTTAGAGTCATCCGGATCGGTGTCAAAGTTAGCATCGACATAACACTTAGCGACTAGCTCTTCTTCACCTCCGTATATGAGAAACATATCCTTAGTTCTTGTCAAGTACTTGAGGATGTTCTTTACCGCTATCCAAAGGTTCAACCTGGATCAGATTGGTACCTACTAGTCAAACTAATAGCACGTGCCACATCCGGTCTTGTACATAGCATGGCATACATAATAGAGCCTATGGCCGAGGCATAGGGGATCTTATCCATCATCTCTCTTTCTTCCGCCGTAGCTGGACTTTGAGTCTTACTCAATGTCTTGCCTTGCAACATAGGTAAGAATCCCTTCTTACTTTCGTCCATATTAAACTTCTTTAATATCTTATCAAGGTATGTACTCTGCGATAGCCCAATTAGGCGCCTTGATCTATCTCTATAGATTTTAATGCCTAATATATATGACGCTTCACCAAGGTCTTTCATCGAAAATTTGCTATTTAGATAACTTTTAACACTGTTTAAAAGATCTATATCATTTCCAATCAATAATATGTCATCCACATATAATATCAGAAATGCCACATTGCTCCCACTCACTTTCTTGTAAATACAAGCCTCTCCATAAGTTTGGACAAATCCAAACTCTTTGATCACCTCATCAAAGTGGAGATTCCAACTTCGTGATGCTTGCTTCAGTCCATAGATGGATCACTGAAGTTTGCACACCTTATTAGCATCCTTAGGATCGACAAAACCCTTAGGTTGTATCATATACAACTCTTCTTCAATCTTACCATTGAGGAATGCAGTTTTGACATCCATCTGCCATATTTCATAATCGAAATATGCTGCAATTGCTAACATAATCCTAACCGATTTAAGCATCGCTACGGGAGAGAATGTCTCATCGTAGTCAACTCCTTGAATTTGTCGAAACCCCTTTGCGACAAGTCAAGCCTTATAGATGGTCACATTACCATCAGCATCAGTTTTCCTTTTGAAAATCCATTTATTCTCAGCGACCTTTCGGTCGTGAGGTAAGTCCACCAAGTTCCAAACTTGGTTCTCGTACATGGATTCCATCTCGGATTTCATGGCTTCTAGCCATTTGTTGGAATCTAGGCTCATCATCGCTTCTTCATACGTCGCAGGGTCATCCATTTCATCAACCATGAAATTCACAACAGGATTGTCGTATAGTTCAGGAGCTGCATGTGTCCTGCTTGACCTGCGAGGTTCGGTAGTGTCCTCTTTCGGAGTTTCATGATCATTATCATTAGCTCTCTCTTCATTAGGTGAAGTCAACTCCGAAACAACTTTCGGTGTTGCGCCACTCGCCATTCCATGAAGAGAAGGTTCAATAACCTCTTCGAGTTCTACCTTCCGACTACTCACACCTTTCGCGAGAAACTCCTTCTCAAGAAAGGATCCATTCTTGGCAACAAAAACCTTGCCCTCGGATCTGTGATAGAAGTTATACCCAATTGTTTCCTTAGGGTATCCTGTGAAGACGCATTTTTCCGCTTTGGGTTCGAGTTTATCCGGCTGAAGTTTCTTCACATAAACATCGCTTCCCCAAACTTTAAGAAATGACAACTTAGGTTTGTTTCCAAACCATAATTCATACGGTGTCGTTTCAACGGATTTAGATGGTGCCCGACTTAAAGTGAATGCAGCTGTTTCCAGTGCATAACCCCAAAATGGCAGAGGTAAGTCAGTCAGAGACATCATAGATCGAACCATATCCAAAGAAGGTACGATTACGACGTTCCAACACACCATTATGTTGTGGTGTTCCGGCAGGCGTGAGTTGTGAAACTATTCCACACTCTTTCATGTGTGTGCTAAACTCGTAACTTAGATACTCTCCTCCACGGTCAGACCGTAGAAACTTGATCTTTCTATTACGATGATTCTCCACTTCATTCTGAAATTCCTTGAACTTTTCAAAAGTTTCAGACTTGTGTTTCATCAAATAGATATACCCGTATCTACTCAAATAATCCGTGAAAGTAACAAAATAACGATATCCACCTCGCGCCGACACACTCATTGGTCCATACACATCAGTATGTATGATCTCCAGCAGATCTGCCGCCTGTTCCATTGAACCGGAAAACGGCATTCTAGTCATCTTGCCCATAAGGCATGGCTCACATGTATCAAATGATTCAAAATCAAGTGATTCCAAAAGTCCATCAGAATGGAGATTCTTCATGCGTTTAACGCCAATATGACCTAGACGGCAATGTACATATATGTAGACATATCATCATCAAGTTTAATCTTTTTAGCATTAACATTATGAATGTGCGTAATATTACTATCGAGATCCAATAGAAATAAACCATTCAACATAGGTGCATGACCATAAAAGATATCATTCTTATAAATCGAACAACCATTGTTTTCAGATTTAAAGGAATGACCACTTTGCATCAAACACGATCCAGATACAATGTTCATGCTCAGTGTAGGCACCAAATAACAATTATTTAGGTTTATAACTAATCCCGATGGCAAATGGAGAGGTAGCGTCCCGACGGTGATCACATCAACTCTTGATCCATTGCCAATTCGCATCTGACCTTATCCCTTGCTAGTTGTCGCTTGTTAGTAGCCCCCGAACCGAAGTTACATATATTATCAACCGATCCGTATCAAATACCCAGGTGCTCTGCGAGTACTAGTCAAGTACACATCAATAACATGTATATCACATATACCTTTGTTTGCCTTTGTGGACTTCTTGTCCGCCAAATACTTGGGGCGAAGGCCCAATGGCGACCCCTTGCAATAGTAGCACTCGGTGTCGACTTAGGCCAGCCTGGGTTTTTTTCAAAGTGGCAATGACTTGCCACCCTTCTTTCCCTTGTGCTTGCCTTTCTTGTCATTCTTGAAACCGGTGGTCCTATTGATCATCAACACTTGATGTTCTTTCCTAATCTCCATTTCGCAGTCTTAAGCATTGATGTAAGCTCGAAGAGAGTTCTTCATGCCCTGCATATTATAGTTCATCACGAAGCTCTTGTAGCTAGGTGGCAGATTGGAGAACACGATGTATGCCTAAGTCAATGGGAATCGTTATTACCAAGGACACAAGCTTATCGGCGCACCCGGACATTTTGAGTGCGTGCTCACTAACGGAGTTGTTTTCCTCCATCATGCAGCTAAAGAACTTTTCTCAGAGCATTATAACTCTCACGGCAGCATGGGTATCGAAAATCATTTTTAATTCTCCCATGGTATCAAAGGCATTGCCATTTTCAAACGCTTTGAAGTTCGCTCTAGCCCATACAAGATGCCGCAATGAACTAAGTTGTGGTCCTCTGACGAGTCACATAGACATTCTTTTCTCGTCAGGCATCAGGAGCTGGTGGGGGGCCTAGCGGCGCATCTAGCACATATTGCTTTTGTGCAGCAGTGAGGAGAATCCTCAAATTCATAGCCCAGTTGGTGAAGTTGCTACCATTCGCAGCAAGTTTCTCTTTCTCCATGAACACATTGAAATTAAAAGCAGGTGGTGCCATCTACAACAGAATTTGTAAAGTTTATTTATACTAAGTTTATGATAGATTGAGTTCAACTAATCCAAATTACTAATGAAATCCCACTCAAAAACGACATCCCTCGTGTCCTTTTGGTGATTACATGAACCAAATCCACTATACCAAGTTCGATCATCACGTGAGTTGATATAGCTTCAAAGGCGGGCATCTATATGGGCATCATATCAACCATATGACTCATGCTTAACCTTTCGGTCCGTTTTCCGAGGCCATGTCTGTACATGCTAGGCTCGCCAGGTAAGAACCTTAGTATTCGCGTGTGTAAAACTGTCTTACACCTGTTCCTATGAAAGCGTAGATTTGAGTACACCCGATCATCACGTGATGTCTCGAAACACGATCCATAGAACGGTGCATACTCAAGGAAGAACACATTTTTTATCTTGATATCTAAAAGAGGGATCATCTTATAATGCTATCAAACGCGCCAAACTTATAAGATGCTAACATCTAATGTGTAAAGTGAGATGATATGGTCCATGCATTTGATCTCTATCACTTGCATCGTGGTATGATCTCTATCATTCCTTTGTGTGTAAGGCCAAGGTCTATGGAACTTACACGTTGAGTGTGTTGTAAGAGTATCTATCATACATCTACTTACAACAATACCATATGAATACACTAGCCCAGCAACGATCTAAACTAGACGCCTCTAATTTATCAATTGCAAGTTTTACGTGGCTTAGGGCTTTCGGAGATAGAACAGTTCTTACCTACGAACATGAACCACAACGAGGATAACTAAGTTATTAGCAACTCGTTGTAAATCAGATATTGATTATAGTAGGAGATACAGACACCCGCCAGCCACTTATGCAAAACAAGTTGCATGTCAGTCATGGAACCGGTCTCATGTACGATGACATGTAAGATTGGTCCGGGCCGCTTCATCCCACTATGCCACCAATATCCAAAATACATAGAAGATGCAATAACATGATCATCATCGCCCACATATCAACCATATGTGTACTACCCGTGCTAAGCACCTACGCATAGATCAGGCTCGATACCCTTTGTTGGGTCATGACATAGAAAACAAAATTTTCCTACGGTATGAACTAGACGCCAAGATCTATCTACTAGGTACAAAGCAACGGGTGGACATACATCCAACAAGAACTTACCCTCGTAGACAATGAGCTTTGTTAACGAGTAGGAACTCGTGGTTGATGTAGTCATACACTTGCCGATCTCAAGATCGTGAGGAAGTCCGAGCGCCGCAACTCAGCAACGCATCCGCACTCGCACACACGTTCAAGCCACCGGACAACCTCCACCTCCTCGCTCTCCAGATCCATGGAAGCAAAGAACTCCTTCTAGACGAAATGCCACCGGGAACATGTATCTCGCTAATCCGAGACCATGGGGGAATAATTCTAGAGGGGGAGAGAGATCCTTCACAAGGAGGTGTGAGGATGAAGGAGGGAATGGGTGGCATTTTATAGGAGGAGGGGGGTGCCCCTCTCTCCATGGCCGGCGCATGGGGGGTGACCCCTCACCTCCCCCATTCATGTGGTGGTAACCCCTCCACATTAAAATGCCTCTTCACATTCCCTTTTAAAGTCTCCACTTTAAATGCATTAAATTTCTCCAAATTTAATGCTCTCTCATTTAATAAAACTATTTTTATTAAATTTATTCAGAATTTTGTTAATTACTTTAATTAACAAACATTCACATATAGCCCCTTGCAATATTTCAATATCACATGCAGAACCACCTTCTGCAATTTCACCCGAAACAATTTCCGGTTTCTATTGAAACAATTCCTGCGCTTTGCAATTCTTTCGTCTGAAACATATGTGCTCCAAAATGGTGTCCGGTAACTCTTAAGTGTGCCACCCTATGGTTCGTGAATAATGCAGACATGATCGAGACCCTTCTCCAATCAATAATCAGCAGCGGGACATGGAGATCCGTACTGACTCCTACACATTCAACGATGACTCCTGTGATCGTGAGAACCTTTAACGCTTGTAACTAAATCTTTTGTCTCTCGATATATTACATGTCTGAGATTCGATCATCGATATCTCCATACCTAGTTTGATCTCGTTACCGACATGCACTCTTTTCTTGTTCCCGTGATATAACATTCTAGTGATCACATCACTTGGTTGCAAGCTATTCTAATGTGATATCACCGAGAGGTCCCAGAGTATATCTATCCGTCATCTGGATTGACAAATTCCACTCTTGATCCATGAGCCTCAACATAACACCTTCGTAGTACTGAACCCATCTTTATAGTCACCCTGTTACGGTGTGACGTTTGATGTTATCAAGATACTCTTCCGGTGTTAGCAATTAACATGATCTCATGTTCTAAGGATAAAGATTACTTCGTATGATCTTATAGCAATATAAACATAATGACTTGATCGTAATGCTATACTTCGGATGAATGTTCATCACATCATTCCAGCAATGGTGTGACCTTGTTATTAACAACATCCAATGTCCATTATCAGGAAACCTTGATCATCCTGTTAATCAACAAGCTAGTCTATAAGAGAGGCATGACTAGGAACCCTTTTTGTTTATTAAACACACATGTATTGATGTTTCCGAATCAATACATTTCTAGCATGTAAAATAAACATCTATCATGTATAAGGAATATATAATAACAACTTTATTATTGCCTCTCAGGGCATATTTCCTTCAGAATGAGACAAGAAAATAAGGTCCACGGGGTCCAACGCCCAGTATACTACCTCAGCGAGGTGCTCACGCCAACAAAGCAATGGTACCCGCACTACCAAAAGCTAGCATATGGCATCTTCATGACAGCCAGGCGACTGCGCCACTACTTCCAGAGCACCCAATGATACGTTGCTAATGTATCTATAATTTTTGATGTTCCATGCTTGGTTTTATCTACTTTCTTATGATTTGTCCACACTTTGGAGTAATTTTTATACACTTTCTTGGACTAACCTATTAACAAGAGCCATAGTGCCACCTGCCTGTTTTCTGCTGTTTTTGGTTCTAGGAAAGTCAGAAAATGAATATTCTCGGAATTGGACGGGACAAAAGCCAAAGTCAGTATTTCACAGAGGGGGGACATAGAGCTAGAATACGAGACAGAGAGGGGCCAGGGGCCGGCCACACCACCTGGCCGCATGGCCAGGCCTAACCCGCGCCAGGGGGTGGTCTGGCCACCTAGGGCACCCCCTCGGCCTCCCCTTTCGCCTATAAGATGCCTCCGATACAGAAACCCTAAGTACCCGATCAAAATTCCATGAAAGAGTCTGTAGCCGCTGTCATCTCCATCCCTAGACCAGGAGGGATCTGAAGCTCTTCCCAGCACCCTGTCGGAGGGGAGAATTCACCCTGGAGGCCTTCTTCATCACCATGCAAGCCTTCGGTGTGATGCGTGAGTAGTTCATCCTTGGACTACGGGTCCATGTAGTAGCTAGATGGCTGGTTCTTCTCCTTTGTGCTATCATGTTTAGATCTTGTGAGCTCCGTTCATGATCAAGATCATCTATTTGTAATCCTACATGTTGTGTTTGCAGGGATCCGATGGATATTGAGATGCTATTTCAAATTGATTATTGATTCTATCATGTATTTGTTATTTGTGATCTTGCATGCTTTCCGTTGTTAGTAGCTATCTTGGCCAAGTAGATGCTAGCAACTCCAAGAGTTAGTATTTATGCTCGATAGTGTGTTCATGCCTCTAGTAATCCGGGGAAGTGACAGAAATCTTTAAGGTACTAGATGTGCTGTTGCTACTAGGGAGAAAACAACAATCCTTTGTTCATAGAACAATCGTATTGTTTACTTTACATGCAATGCGTAATGCAATTATCTGTTGCTTGCAACTTAATCTCGGAGGGGTTCGGATGATAACCTGAAGGTGGATTATTAGTCATAGATGCAGTTGGATTACGGTCTATGTATAATGTTGTAATGCCCAATCGAATCTCAAAGGAGTCAAGATGATTAGTATATGCATGTATTGATTTCTCGATGTTTGTCAATTGCCCGCTGTAATTTGTTCACCCAACATGTCATCTATCTTAAGGAGAGCCACCAATAGTGAACTATGGACCCCGGTCCTTTCTTTTATCATCAATCTACAACTGTTTACTGTTTACTTTCTGCAAACTATTACTTTCTTCCACACAATACGTTTAATCCTTTGTTTTCAGCAAAACCGGTGAGATTGACAACCTCACTGTAAGTTGGGGGCAAAGTTCTATGGTTGTGTTGTGCAGGTTTCCACGTTGCTGTTGGCGCTGGTAGTGCGCCCTGCCAAAGTCTAGCTAGCAACACCTTGGAGGTGTTTCCTTGCTCCTACTGGATTGATAACCTTGGTTTCATAACTGAGGGAAAACTTACTGCTGTACTCATCATACCTTCCTCTTGGGGTTCCCCAACGAGCTCGTTAATACACGAGTCAGCACCCAATCATGGTGGTAAACGACGCCCTGCTCGGGCATATACTCAATAATCCTGACGTCATAGGATGAGTCGCGCTCTGGGGAATCGAACTGTCTCCACGAGACATCACATATGAGAAACGTGATGCTATTAAGTCGCAAGTTCTCCCGGATTTCCTCATGCACTGGATGGAGAACCAACTCCCCGACAAGCCAGACATGTCCTATCTTTGGACAATGCACTTCGATAGATCCAAGCGAAAGGACGGAGCTGGCGTAGGTGTCGTACTGACATCGCCCCAAGGAGACAAGATGAAATATATTCTGCGAATGCAGTTCACCGCGTCCAATAATGAAGCTGAGTATGAAGCCTTAATCCATGGGATGCGGATGGCGAAAGCTTGCGGCGCTAAGAGGCTCATCATCTACGGCGATTCCAAGCTGGTGGTCAACCAAACTATGCACGAGTGCAACGCACTGAGCGACAACATGATTGCCTATCGCGACCTCTACGACACACTCGAAGGGGACTTCGACGGATGCGAGCTGCAACATGTAGAAAGCAACGAAGAGGCGGATCTACTCGCCAACATTGGCTCCACCTGCGCCCCCATACCACCTAGGGTATTCCTCGAGCGCATCTGCGAGCGCTCCATCAAGGCAAAGGATCCAGAGAAGAAAGCAAGCACGTCAACGGACTCGGGGGCTACGCCACCCAACAAGCCAATGGCACTCGACGACATGGAGCTCGATACAGGACTCAAAGGACCAATGGGGGTCATGATGATCGAGCCATCTTAGACACAACCTTACGTCACATATCTACTCAGCAAGAGACTGCCAAATGAGCCGACTGATGCGCGACACATCGCACGATGATCCAAAGCATTCGCCCTCATCAACGGCGAACTGTACAAGCACAGCATCACATGAGTACTTCAATGGTGCATCTCCAACGGGGACAGAAGGGTCGTCCTCCTCGACATACATGAAGGCACTTGCGGGCACCATGCTGGCAGTCGCGCCCTCGTTGCCAAAGCTCTACGAGCTGGATTCTACTGGCCCATGGCCATGCATGATGCCAAGGACATCGTCCAGCGCTGCAACGCTTGCCAGCGATTCGCAGACAAACCACACACACCTGGCGCAGAACTCCGGCCAATACCATTAGCTTGGTCCTTCGCGCAATGGGGACTCGACATGGTCGGCAAGCTCCCAAAGTCCTCGCGAGGAGGTTATGTCTACCTCTTAGTCGCGGTCGACAAATTCACCAAGTGGATCGAGGCCATGTCGGTGATGAATCAATCAAG
Organism: Avena insularis; assembly: GCA_023614405.1. Lineage (NCBI taxonomy): Eukaryota > Viridiplantae > Streptophyta > Magnoliopsida > Poales > Poaceae > Avena > Avena insularis. The sequence continues at coordinate 209,749,632 of CM042694.1, forward strand.
AGCCAGTGCCGTCAATTTCTTCGAGTCCATTGTCCACCGCTTTGGAGTGCCACATAGCATCATCACGGATAATGGGATGAACTTCACCTCTAAGGAGTTCCAGGAATTCTGCAAAAACCTGGGAATTAACATAAGCTACGCCTCGGTGCCTCACCCACAGACCAATGGTCAAGTCGAAAAGGCCAACGGCCTCGTCTACGGTGGAATCAAGAAACGACTCCTTCGGCCACTCGAACAAGCCGCCAGATGCTGGCCAGACGAGCTGTAATCCATACTTTGGAGCCTACGCACAACTCCAAACAGCGCCACGGGTGTAACACCCTCGGAATCGGCCCTATGCAAGTTTTAGCGAATCCCGCCAAACCCGCATAGAAACGATTCAAAGGTGCCCACCAGGCACTTTCGTGCGGGTGGAAAACGAAGTAATAACATTACACAACAGTCCTCGATGGGACCCACATAACAGATATATATACAACAGCGACTCGAGGAGTCAAGAATACAGATATAATATACAAAGATCCAATCACCTTGAAAATAATAGAGCGTCCGACTACGGACAAGATGCAAATGGGGCTAAGAGCCCTGAAGAATAACCAATGGCGCCCATAACCCTGCCGGCCAAGCGGAAGGGTAACCTCGCTAACGACGGCGATCTCAAACCTGCTAAACAAAAAGGTGCCGACAAAGGGCAAAGGAAAAAGAGGAGCGTCAAGATCGAGGCCAAGACTGCAGCGAGACTAGAATTCGGCGGTCCTCGCCTACATAGGTATGGTGGGCTGAAGCGGCAGCGCGGCATGCACTAAACAACCTATAGAGACTCGATATAACTATCGGCTATCAGAGAGGGATAAGAAAGACCTATTCGGAACCAACCTGATGCTACCACCAAACAAACCCATCCCGATATTTTCCCCTCGAGACCAATCGAGGAAGTCGGACCAAGGAACTCACACAGTTGGCAGTTTTATTCATTCCGTTATAGTTGCAGCAATTACTAGTCAAGTATAGATAGCACGAGTCATCCTGAGATAATAAGCAGTGGGCACTTTTAATTAACCATTCTGTTGTAGTTGCAACACTTACTAGTCAGATACAATTGGCAAGAGATATCCCGAAACCCAGCAGTTGTTGGTACTTTGATTCAGCCATTCCGTTGTAGTGGAGCTGATTACTAGTCATATCGGAAACAAGTCAATTGATAACAGTAAACTTTAGTTATAGTTGTCTATGATCGAGAACTGTGCTTCAAGTCGTCCGTAACCGCGGACACGGCTTTTCGAAAAGATTTAACCCTGCAGGGGTGCACCAAAGTATCCACACGCACTTTGACCCTTTTTGCCAGATCAGTTAACATACACCCATCGGTATGTCGGGCCTAAGTCATGACGCTTCCTGACCCAAAGCAAGTACATGGGGCCACCCCACTAAGCTACCCGCAACAAAGTCGGCCGGTCTCGAGACGGACTCGAGTTTGCGCCAATGTGTAAACGATGGGAACCCGAAAGTGTGGCGGCTTGTCGACACCGCGAAAACACTCCATGATCCTAACAAGATAGTGTGCGACCTCGCACAATTTAAATAAAGCAGTAAATCATGGCATAAGTACAGGATAGTAAATAAAACCCCAAACTAGTTTGTGGCCCCCAGTACAATACTTTGAAATCAGGTACTAATCGATGGGGGTGCCCACACACCCCACCTGTGGTTAGCGCGCTCGATCTCTAACAGTGTCAAGAACTCGGGTCCTACGGACACCAGTGGGCGGTCGGAAACCAAATATTGTCTATCACCCACCGGTGCCTCTGCATTTACCTACTTCAATTTTAGTTACTATACAATAATTAAAGCCATGATCATCTCCATCATTAAACACGCGGCAGTACCCCAACAACTGTGGTACTCGACGACACGCAACAGCACTTGAGCAAGCGACTTCGACGCGCAAGTCCAACTATCTACCAATCAACAGGTAAAAGGATGTGTCCAGGGCAATATAAGGCTGCAAGGGATATCACGGGTACGAAAACTAGAGCATCGCAAATACGTATAGCAATAGATCAACAGAGGGAAATAAATACTATAAAAGTAAGATAGGTAGAAAGAGGAAGATGCTCGCTTGAAAACACGCCGAAGAAGGTTCACCGGGATCGTCGACACTCGCATCAACTCATCGGCCTAATCCGTGAAGAAGCAAAGCACTAGCAAAACACCGGGTGCAATATTTAATACTACGGCAGAAGATCGGGCATGATGCATGTATGATATATGACATGGCAAGATGCGATGCAATTAGGCAATATTAAGCGGAACCGGTGTCCCGACAATTAATTAGGTGGTCTATGTTGTTTAGATACCCGCAATTTAAATGTTGTCTTAACATGGCAAAATTATGTCACCGGTTCGATGCACAAATTTAAATGGAGTCCGAAATGAGATCAAGGTATTCCGCATATCGACTCCATATTTAATTATGAGGCGAATCGGCATAATGCCCCCAAACCACACAAATATGCATGCGAGATGAACAATTATTATGCAACAGGTTTTATATATCGCATTTATAAAATAGGGGCTCGGGAAAAGGTTCACACATCTGGGGTCGAAGGTCTTGGGGGGTTCGGAGGGGTTCCGGGGTTCGGTCTCAGGGTTTGACGGGGAAACGATGAAGTTCGGACTCGCGATGGCAAACTTGAGTGGATCGGGTACCGGGGTCTTCGAGTCCGGGAAGAAGACCTTGACGCCTGTGGCGAAGAACTCGGGTTCGGACGAAGGGCTTGGCGTTCCGATGGATCGGTCCCCGGGGTCGAAGAACTTGGCGTCCGAGAGCCGATCTTGTCGCATCCGCGGTCGTCGGGCCATGTCGTCGGTTTTGTCGTCTCACGCGGAGATCTTGGCGTCCGGGTCACGGCGTCTTCGGGTCCGACTCCGGGAAGGAGAACTTGATTTTTCATGATGGAGATCTTGTCAAGGCACGTCACTGATGTACTTGTTCAACTTGTAGCTCTTGATCGTCAGGTGTTCTATTGCAACATATCACTGTTGCCCCATCAACCGTCGGAGAACTTGGCACCATAATCGACACGTTCCCCTCTATCTTGTCTTCACGACCACCCTCATAACACCCAAGCAGCACAAAAGATCAACAGGAGGTACACCGAGCAGAGGACGACGGGGTGCAGCCGCAGCGGTGCTCGCGTGTAGGAGACAGAGGAGATGTGCTCGGGGAGGCGGCATCGGACCTGATGGGCTTGCAGCGGTGGAGGGCTCGGTTCACGAGGCCAGGGGAGCGCGGGCTCGACGGCGGCGCTGGTCTACGGGCGAGGACGAGGGCGGCGGGCGAGGCAGAGGGCGGCGGCGAGGCAGAGGCCGGCGGGCGAGGTTGAGCGGCGGGGCAAGGCGGGGCTCGCGGAGGAGGTGAGGCAGGGGCGGCCACGCGTCGCCGGAGACAGGAGGCCCGGAGAGAGGGCGCGAGGCGACGCCGCAGTGCCGACGAGGGAAGAGCGAGGCGGGCGAGGCCGGCCGGAGCCGAGCACGGCGGCGGAGAAGACGGGGAGGCCGGCGGCAGGATCCGTACGGGGGGCGGCCGACAGGGGGAGGGGAGGCCGGAGGGAGGAGGCCGGCGGCGACCTTGCTCGCGGGCGGAGGGCTCTCTGGCGGATGTCGGAGACGGCGCCTGGCCGGGGCCTTGGAGGGGAGCGGTGGCGGCGAGGCGGGCCAGGCGACGGGGTGCGGGAGAGGCGCCGGGACGAGCGGAGGAGGGAGGAAGAGAGAGAGAGAGAGAGAGAGAGAGAGAGAGAGAGAGAGAGAGAGAGATGGGACAGGCGTGGGGAGTGGTGGGGCCGGGCGGGGTCGGTGGTTGTCGGGCTGGGGGGTCGCGCCAGGTGGGGGGTGGGCCCGCGGGATGGGTGGACCAGGAGCGGTGGGCGCGGTTGTGAGGGGTGGGGATCGGGTCAGGCGGCTGAGGTGGGGGGCTGGGGTAGGCTCGGGTGAGGGAAGGTGGGGCCAGGAGGAGAGATGAGGTGGAGGGCTCGGTGAGGTGGCAAGCCGTGGTTGGCCGGGGTGATGTGGAAGGGGGCTGGGTAGACTAGGACTAGGTAGGAAAAGGGTTTAGGTAGCTAGGTCTTGTACTGGGGGTGGCCGACTGGGTCGGATCGGCCCGGTACGGCTGCCCCTAAAAATAAAATAAATATTTTTAATATTTAAAACGGGGCGTTTGAAAACTGTTGGTAGACGAACAAAATATTCCGAAGACCCGAGTTTTGGATTTGAAATAACAGCGGGGTATTTAGAAAACAAAAATATGTTTTTCGAAATAGATTCAGACAAACAAATGCATGATGATGACGATGCTCAAATGCAATGTGGCATGATGACATGAGCATGCGGTCATGATGATGCAATACACAAAAACAACGCGATTTTCTAGTAGTGGTTTTAGCGGGATGCCACAATTCGACACCACTAACAAATGGATCTCGCCCTCGAGATCCGCCTCGTGGTACCGGAAGGAAGGTCGGCGATCTGCGTCTTCTCGCTTCGTGTAGATCCTCGCGACACCACTAACAAGAGGTCGTTGTCCGTGATCGTCGGGAGAACACTCCGGGAACAAGAGGTCGAAGGTAGAGGTATCAACAAATTAAGCCACCTCTAGCTTCGATAGAAAGAGGGGACCGATGCATTCTCATCCACTTCAATGTACAAAAGCGAATAGAAGGGGTAGTCGGCATGGGGGCCAATCCATCACGCACCCAAACTATTACTCTGCACAATCAGTAGAAAAGCGTGCAACCATTCTCGGAATCAGACTGAAGATCTCGACAATCGAGGTTTAGAAACAAAGGAGTGATGCAGACTCTGCATCGGGTCTGGCGTAGATGATGTCATCGCGTCAGAAACACCGGGAGGCACAAGAAGGAGCAAAGAGAAGTCCACCAGACGAAGGATTCCTCGGATAGCATGAAAACCAGATGTAGCAGCACCGTTACCAAAGGAGGAAGCGAAACCCTGAAGGTACGACGGAACCCAACCACGAGAAATCCTGGACTCGAAGAGAGAGAAGAGAGCGGATTCAAAACACGCCGAGGTGAGAGGAGAGCAGCAGAGGGGTAAGGAGTAAAATCAGACCTAATCAGAACTATCCAACCGATTTTGCAAAAATAGTTTTGACACTCTACTTCGGCCGTTAGCTAGGTTATCCTACAGGCTGGACTTGTAGGGTATCGCAACTGCTGCGCTCTGATACCACTCTGTAACACCCTCGGAATCGGCCCTATGCAAGTTTTAGCGAATCCCGCCAAACCCGCATAGAAACGATTCAAAGGTGCCCACCAGGCACTTTCGTGCGGGTGGAAAACGAAGTAATAACATTACACAACAGTCCTCGATGGGACCCACGTAATGTATATATATACAACATGACTCGAGGAGTCAAGAATACGTATATAATATACAAAGATCCAATCTCCTTGAAAATAATAGAGTCCGACTACGGACAAGATGCAAATGGGGCTAAGAGCCTGAAGAATAACCTATGGCGTCCCATAACCCTGCCTGTGGCCAAGCGGAAGGGTAACCCTGCTAACGACGGCGATCTCAAACCTGCTAAACAAAAAGGGGTGCCGACAAAGGGCAAAGGAAAAAGAGGAGCGTCAGTACTGAGGCCAGTACACGGCGAGACTAGAATTCGGCGGTCCTCGCCTACATAGGTATGGTGGGCTGAAGCGGCAGCGCGGCATGCACTAAACAACCTAGTTGCGGCAGTTGGACCAAGGAACTCACACAGTTGGCAGTTTTATTCATTCCGTTATAGTTGCGGCAATTACTAGTCAAGTATAGATAGCACGAGTCATCCTGAGATAATAAGCAAAGGCACTTTTAATTAACCATTCGCTAGAAGTTGCAACACTTACTAGTCGATACAATTGGCAAGAGATATCCCAAACCCAAAGCTTGTTGGTACTTTGATTCAGCCATTCCGTTGTAGTGGAGCTGATTACTAGTCATATCGGAAACAAGTCAATTGATAACAGTAAACTTTAGTTATAGTTGTCTATGATCGAGAACTGTGCTCCAAGTCGTCCGTAACCACGGACACGGCTTTTCGAAAAGATTTAACCCTGCAGGGGTGCACCAAAGTATCCACACGCACTTCGACCCTTTTTGCCAGATCAGTTAACATACACCCATCGGTATGTCGGCGGGGCCTAAGTCATGACGTTTCCCAGACCCAAAGCAAGTACATGGGGGCCACCCCACTAAGCTACCCGCAACGAAGTCGGCCGGTCTCCGAGACGGACTCAGGGTTTGCGCCAATGGCGGTAAACGACTGGGAACTCGAAAGTGTGACTGGGCTTGTCGATACTGCGAAAAAACTCCGCAGTCCTAAGCAGTACAGTGTGCAGTACCTCGCACAATTTAAATAAAGCAGTAAAGCATGGCATAAGTACCGGATAGTAAATAAAACCCCAAACTAGTTTGTGGCCCCCAGTACAATACTTTGAAATCAGGTACTAATCGATGGGGGTGCCCACACACCCCACCTGTGGTTAGCGCGCTCGATCTCGGAACAGGTGTCAAGAACTCGGGGTCCTACGGGACACCAGTGAGCGGTCGGAAACCAAATATTGTCTATCACCCACCGGTGCCTCTGCATTTACCTACTTCAATTTTAGTTACTATACAATAATTAAAGCCATGATCATCTCCATCATTAAACACGCGGCAGTACCCCAACAACTGTGGTACTCGACGACACGCAACAGCACTTGAGCAAGCGACTTCGACGCGCAAGTCCAACTATCTACCAATCAACAGGTAAAAGGATGTGTCCAGGGCAATATAAGGCTGCAGGGGATATCACGGGTACGAAAACTAGAGCATCGCAACACAGATAGCAATAGATCAACAGGAGGGAAATAAATACTATAAAAGTAAGATAGGTAGAAAGAGGAAGATGCTCGCCTGAAAACACTGCCGAAGGTTCACCGGGGATCAGGTCGACACTCGCATCAACTCATCGGCCTAATCCGTGAAGAAGCAAAGCACTAGCAAAACACCGGGTGCAATATTTAATACTACGGCAGAAGATCGGGCATGATGCATGTATGATATATGACATGGCAAGATGCGATGCAATTAGGCAATATTAAGCGGAACCGGTGTCCCGACAATTAATTAGGTGGTCTATGTTGTTTAGATACCCGCAATTTAAATGTTGTCTTAACATGGCAAAATTATGTCACCGGTTCGATGCACAAATTTAAATGGAGTCCGAAATGAGATCAAGGTATTCCGCATATCGACTCCATATTTAATTATGAGGCGAATCGGCATAATGCCCCCAAACCACACAAATATGCATGCGAGATGAACAATTATTATGCAACAGGTTTTATATATCGCATTTATAAAATAGGGGCTCGGGAAAAGGTTCACACATCTGGGGTCGAAGGTCTTGGGGGGTTCGGAGGGGTTCCGGGGTTCGGTCTCAGGGTTTGACGGGGAAACGATGAAGTTCGGACTCGCGATGGCAAACTTGAGTGGATCGGGTACCGGGGTCTTCGAGTCCGGGAAGAAGACCTTGACGCCTGTGGCGAAGAACTCGGGTTCGGACGAAGGGCTTGGCGTTCCGATGGATCGGTCCCCGGGGTCGAAGAACTTGGCGTCCGAGAGCCGATCTTGTCGCATCCGCGGTCGTCGGGCCATGTCGTCGGTTTTGTCGTCTCACGCGGAGATCTTGGCGTCCGGGTCACGGCGTCTTCGGGTCCGACTCCGGGAAGGAGAACTTGATTTTTCATGATGGAGATCTTGTCAAGGCACGCCAGCGATGTACTTGTTCAACTTGTAGCTCTTGATCGTCGTGTTCTATTGCAACATATCACTGTTGCCCCATCAACCGTCGGAGAACTTGGCACCATAATCGACACGTTCCCCTCTATCTTGTCTTCACGACCACCCTCATAACACCCAAGCAGCACAAAAGATCAACAGGAGGTACACCGAGCAGAGGACGACGGGGTGCAGCCGCAGCGGTGCTCGCGTGCAGGAGACAGAGGAGCTGTGCTCGGGGAGGCAGCATTGGACCTGATGGGCTTGCAGCGGTGGAGGGCTCGGTTCACGAGGCGAAGGACGAGCTCGGCGGGGCAGGCAGAGGCGAGGGCGGCGAGGCAGAGGCCGGCGGGCGAGGTTGAGCGGCGGGGCAAGGCGGGGCTCGCGGAGGAGGTGAGGCAGGGGCGGCCACGCGTCGCCGGAGACAGGAGGCCCGGAGAGAGGGCGCGAGGCGACGCCAAGAAGGCCGACGAGGGAAGAGCGAGAGGGCGAGGCCGGGCCGAGCGAGCACGGCGGAGAAGACGGGAGGCCGGCAGGATCCGTGAGGGCGGCCACAGGGGAGGGAGGCCGGAGGAGGCCAAGGGCGACCTTGTTTCAAGGGCGAGGGCTCTCTGGCGGATGTCGGAGACTACACTGCCGGGGCCTTGGAGGGGAGCGGTGGCGGCGAGGCGGGCCGGGCGACGGGATGCGGGAGAGGCGCCGGGACGAGCGGAGGAGGGAGGAAGAGAGAGAGAGAGAGAGAGAGAGAGAGAGAGAGAGAGAGAGAGAGAGAGAGAGATGGGACAGGCGTGGGGAGTGGTGGGGCCGAGCGGGGTCGGTGGTTGTCGGGCTGGGGGGTCGCGCCAGGTGGGGGGTGGGCCTGCGGGATGGGTGGACCAGGAGCGGTGGGCGCGGTTGTGAGGGGTGGGGATCGGGTCAGGTGGCTGAGGTGGGGGGCTGGGGTAGGCTCGGGTGAGGGAAGGTGGGGCCAGAAGGAGAGATGAGGTGGAGGGCTCGGTGAGGTGGCAAGCCGTGGTTGGCCGGGGTGATGTGGAAGGGGGCTGGGTAGACTAGGACTGGGTAGGAAAAGGGTTTAGGTAGCTAGGTCTTGTACTGGGGGTGGCCGACTGGGTCGGATCGGCCCGGTACGGCTGCCCCTAAAAATAAAATAAATATTTTTAATATTTAAAACGGGGCGTTTGAAAACTGTTGGTAGACGAACAAAATATTCTGGAGACCCGGGTTTTGGATTTGAAATAACAGCGGGGTATTTAGAAAACAAAAATATGTTTTTCGAAATAGATTCAGACAAACAAATGCATGATGATGACGATGATCAAATGCAATGTGGCATGATGACATGAGCATGCGGTCATGATGATGCAATACACAAAAACAACGTGATTTTCTAGTAGTGGTTTTAGCGGGATGCCACAACGGGCTATACTCCGTTCTTCATGGTGGACAGTGCTGAGGCGGTGCTACCCGTAGAAGTGCGCTACAAAGCTCCACAAGTGGTTGCTTACAGCAAGCAGGAGTCAACTCTTGCACTCGAAGACTCCGTCGACCTCCTTGACGAGGCACGGGAAAACTCCACAAGTTTGGCATCAACGATCTATCAACAGAGCCTCCGCAACTACCACATCAGAAGGCTACGCCCCAGATCCTTCGTCGAAGGAGACCTGGTCCTGCGACTAAAGCAACAAGGGCATCTCAAGCTCGAGTCCCCTTAGTAAGGACCTTACGTGATTACAGAAGTAATCCCAGGTGGCGCCTATCGCCTTAAAGATTTCAAGAGCGGATTCGCATACTCCAACCCTGGAACGTCGCGCAGCTACATCGTTTCTACCCCTAGTCAATTTTACATTACAAATAAGGCTATTCAGCCAGGCTACTTAGCCACACATTGTACCTCGTACTATTCTGCGAATAAATAAAGCTAAGTGCCCCCAAACTCTGTGTTTTTCCTTATTTTCTTGCAATTTTATCACTTGGGGGCTGCGCCACCCTTTACACTTTCGTTCTACGAACAAATTGCAGTATCCTGAGTAGCTGACACAAGACCAATCAAACCCTTGATAAACACCAACCCAGTTGCAACGCACCTGTCAGGTTGGCAAGGTGCTGAGATAAACACAAGTCAGGCTAACGAAAAGGAACTGCAGAGTACAATACACTCGAAAAATATACAAGCTGGCCAGCTCTTCACATATCAATGGGTATTAAATACACCCAACACAATCATACGAACTTTACAACACTCATATGTAGGATACAAATTACGCTACTGCTGCAGAAGATGAACGTTCGTCTGCTCTTCAAAGAAGTCGACGATGTCCTCCGCCGGCCGATCAACTGCCTGGTAGTTTGGCACCATGTTCCAAGTCATCCCTTCTGGCGGCGGTGGCGGCAGCAGTAACGGCCGCTATGTCCACATCTGGCCGATGCAGTCGCACCAACGACAGGGCAGCCTTCACACCTGCGACCAGTTGCTGACGAACGCACTCGCGTACCGCGCCTATATCTTGAAACTTCGCCAGAAGATCCAACAGGCTTGAAGGGACGGCGTCCAGCGGAAACATCATCTGATAAATGTTCCTAAGACACGACTGTGCCTTCTTCAAACATTGGAGCACTTGAGAAGAACGATCCTGCAGGGTCGCCAGCGCGACTGCACGATCATGGTCCACCCAAAAATACCCACTCGCGTGCAGTTGCTCCTGGGTCAGGTTGTTCATTCGAATGGCCACCCAGTCCTTCTCATCCTACGGATGACGAGCGCTAACAACTAAACCAAGCAAGCAGTAAAGTGTGAAGACAAGGCATCATCGCGACTGACTAAAAGAAAAGATGAGAAGGCAGAAAGCTAACATTTGAACTGCTCATTCAACTGCGCCACTTCCTCCAAGAGATACTTCTCGCGGGTGGTGGCCCTCTCAGCTTTCGACTTCCACACATTCGCGCTACCGCGGATGATGGGAAACTCACGCTCCAATTGCTTAATGCGGCCGCGCAGTCGTGAAAGCAATGACAATTCCTCTATCTTTGAACGCGGCTGTGCCGTGCTTTCATCGGTGGGAGGAGAATCATGAGGACCACTCGAAGGACCCTAGGTATAATCAAGCAAGAGGCGAATGAGACTCATCACACATCAATAAATAGAGGACTACATTCAAATTTGATAAAAGGTCAAGGGAACACCCCCCACAAAAGCATGGTTCGGACAAAAGGCTAAGCTACAACTATTACACATGGCGACTAGGGAGCATTCTGCTTCTTCAACTTCAGCTTCGACTTCGGGGGCTTCATCACATCCGTGGTAGTATCTGACGCCACGGACTTGCCGGTGGTAGCCCTAGATGCCGCGGTCTTCACCGCCTTCGCTCGCCGCCGCTCCTCAGAGTATTTGGCGACTGTCTCAATAAGCCGAGGCCCGTATTTACTGCAGCTACTAGCGAAGGGAGCAAACACTACCTGCTGGCCTCCGGCGTCGACAGGCATCGCCTCGGATATCGCAGCAGGATCCAACTCCAAGCCATGGGCTTGCACCATCGCGAGTGCCATGGTGGCGTCGACGGACCGCTGGGAGTTCCTGAATTCCATGGGAATACCTCCAGCGAAGGATTCCACTAGGGCATCAAGAACGTCGATTAGCCTGGCCTTGGGAGTCAGCTCCTCACGGAGGAGACTGAGCACACCTTTGGCCTTCCCCAACGTCTCCTGAAGGGAAACACTGCGGTCCTCGACTACAGCAACGCCGCCTGCCAAAGCATCCGCGCGATGTAGAGACTGGGCGGCGACGGACCTCCTCCCTGCTCGCGGTCGGCCTCTCCTTGTTTGGGCTGGACCCGGCGCCGCCGACGCGTCCGTCACCTCCGCGTCGCCTCCTAGCTGCAGCTTCGTTGTCGCCGCCCGTGTCGAGGCTGCTGTGCCCCTGTCCTGTTTTGCGCTACCGCTAGGAGGTCGCTTGCCTCGTCTACATGCCCACCGCCAAGACGGTCATGCAGATGCGCCCCTTCTCGGCCCTGTCGTGCAGGCCGTTCTACCTCGAGTCCCGCTACACGCCTCCCTGGGTCGCTTCTATCCTGGCATGGAACGAGCTATGTGCTCGTCACAGCCTTGTTCAGGGGCTGGATGCACTTCCGCAAGTGCTACACGAGTTCTTCCCGACAAGATATTCTGCGTCCAATCCAAGATTAGCCTCGATCCCGGGTCTTCGAACCACCTCGGCAGACAAGATCGACCACTTTGGCAAGGCCGTACAAGTCGGAGGTGCTCGAAGCGTCACCGCCAAGTACCTCCTCTCGGATTCGATAGCGCAAGTTCTCCTTCCTGGAAGCATTGACGTCGGTGCGACAAGGTCATCTCCCCGAAGCCTCGAGCGGAAGTCAAGACTGCAAAGTGGAGACATAACCGAGTTCTTCCGATGACCATCACGATCGCCGACACGGATACGCCAAGTCCTTCTTCCCAGAACGCCAAGCTCTCCTTCCGTTGTCCGAGAACGATCCCGTCGAACCGAACCCCAGATCCGGACCCTGAGACCCAGACTCGGACCCCCGGAACCCAAGATCTTCCGAACCCAGATGTGTGACTCTAAGCCCTATTTTTATAATATGACATTATCAACTGTCGCATATTAAATTGTTCATGCATGTATACCTGTCTGTGGTTTGGGGGCATTATGCCGATTCACCTCATAATTAAATATGGAGTGTTTATGCGGGATATCTTCGTCTTATTCCGGACTCCATTTAAATTTGTGTAGCGAACGATGCCATGTTTTGCCTTGCTAATACAACATTTAAATTGCGGGGTATCTAAATAACTGGAACCTATTAATTAATTGTCGGGACCCCGGTTCTTCTTAATACTGCCTAATTGCACCGCATCTGCATCATATCATACTCATGCCGGATCTTCTGCCGTAATATTAAATAATGCATCCGGTATTTCTTCTAGTGTTTGCTTCTTCGCGGACTAGGCCGATGAGTGGATGCGAGTATCGACAAGTTCTCCGGATATGAACCTTCGGCAGTGTTTCCCAGGCGAGCACCTCTCCCCCTTCTACCTATTTTGCATTTATAGTCTTTACTTCGTCCTGTTGATCTATTGCTATCTGTGTCGCGATGCTTTAGTTTCCGTGCACCATTTATACTCCTTGCAGCCTCTATATTGCCATGGACACATCCTATTGCCTGTTGTTTGATAGATAGTCGGCCCTGCGAGTCGTAGTTGCTTGCTCCTGTGTTGCTTCGCGTCGTTGTCATTCCACCGTTGACGGCAAGTTGGCACATGATAGACGGTGGAGATGCTTAATGGTGGAGATGATCATGTCTTAATTACAACTATTAAATTGCTGTGATAACTAATGAAAGAGGCACCGGTGGGCAATATATGCTATTTGGTTTTTATGTCCACTTGTGTCCCGTAGGCCCCGAGTACTTGATACCTGTTCCTTGACTATTCGCACTATCCACATACGGGAGAGTCTATGAATCCCCCTTAGCCAGAGCTTGATTCATTTCTTATTTCTTAGGGCCACAAACTAGTTTGGGGTTTTATTACTACCATGTACTTATGCCATGCTTTACTGCTTTATTTAAGATTGTGCGTGGAGCACCTGTACTGTTTTGGATCGTGGAATGTTTACGCGGTATCGACAAGCCCAGTCACACTTTCGGGTTCCCAGTCGTTTACAGCCATTGACACAAACCTTGGGTCCGTTCCGGAGCCGGCCAACTTCGTTGCGGGTAGCTTAGTGGGGTGGCCCCCTGAAATATTTTATGAATCCTGTGATTGCTTTGTCGTGAAAGCCTCGTTGGGTTTTGATTTGGTTTTTCCGAGGTTGATCGTGTGTGTGTTGCTATTTGTGCACCCCTGCAGGGTAAAACTTTTTGAAAGCCGTGTCCGCGGTTATGGACGACTTGGAGCTCAGTATCTCGATCATAGACAAGCATAACTAAAGTAGTGCTATAAATTTGACTTAATATGTGACTAGTAATCAGTTCAATTATAATGGAATGGATAATAAAAATGCCAACAACTGGTGGATCTGTGGTGATCTATGTCATACTATACCTGCCTAGTAAGTATTGCAACTCCAATGGAATGTGATAAAAGTGCCAACAACTGCTGGGTTTTGGGATTCCTCGGGACAATTATATCTGACTAGTAAATGTTCCAACTACAACGGAAAGTTAATTAAAACTGCCCACTACTTATGTCATCAGGATGAATCGTGCTATCTATATCTGATTAGTAATTGCTACAACTATAACGGAATGAGTAAAATTGCCAACTGTGTGAGTTCCTCGGTCCGACTTCCTCGTTCGGTCTCGAGGGGGAAATACCAGGATGGGATTGTCTGGTGTTAGCTTTAGGTTGGATCCGGTTAGGTCTTTCTTATCCCTCTCTGATAACCGCTGGTGATACCGAGTCTCTATAGGTTGTTTAGTGCCGCTGCGCTGCCGCTTCAGCCCACCATACCTATGTAGGCGAGAGCCGCCGAATTCTAGCCTCGCCGTGTACTTGCCTCAGTACTGACGCTCCGCTTTTTTCCTTTGCCCTTTGTCGGCACCCCTTTTGTTTTAGCAGGTTTGAGCTCGACGTCGTTAGCAGGGTTACCCTTCCGGCTTGGCCTGGGCAGGGTTATGGACGCCATTGGTTATTCTTCAGGGCTCTTAGCCCCATTTGCATCTTGTCCATACTCGGACGCTGTAACGTTTTCAAGGTGATTTGGATCTTTGTACTGTATATCTGTATTCTTGACTCGTGGAGTCGCTGTTGTATATATATATATATGTTTTGTGGGTCCCATCGAGGACTGTTGTGTAATGGTATTACTTCGTTTTCCACCCGCACGAAAGTGCCTGGTGGGCGTCCTTGAATCGTTTCTATGCGGGTTTGGCGGAAAGGGCTAAAACTTGCATAGGGCCGATTCGAGGGTGTTACACTCGCAGCCCCTCCTAGCCTTTATATGATAGGCTAGGTCTCGGGTAGCAGGTCGAGTCGGTTAAAGATTAGGGTTCGTCCTTTGAACTTTCTATCTTAAGCTTCTTCTTGCACCGTAAGCAATCGGAGAGTCTGTGGGTCACCCGAATTCTGCATTGGGCCTTGGCAACACCGTGGGCTTCTGCCGTATCTGGACCGTATATGCCAAACTCGAGTACTTGTAGGGTATACCCATGTCAGTAGCCCCCGAGTGTCCAGTGGAATCACAGATTCGACTGTAGACTTTATGAAGTTGAGTGCATGACTGAGCATTTTTTTTGAGTGTTCTGTTTGTGTCATAGGGATTGTTGATATATGTGCCTGATTTATCCGATGTATCAGTATCAGTTAACTACCTTAGGTAAAAACAACGCAATTTACTCAAACTCGAGTCCCCGGACTCGAATTTGAAAAAGTGCTGGCGTAATTCGACTCAGGCTGTGGAGGTCTTCAGGAGTCGAATTCCAGTATATAAATGTGAGCACTTGACGCGTCCGTCAAGGCATGTTCATTGTACCTGCAAGCACGGATATATTTCTAGTAGTGCGCAGCAGATGCGTTGCTAGGCCTTATTCAGGTCTTATCTTCACGCTGCAAGCGCGGCATCCAAAATTTTGATCATCGCGGAGATGATTCGGGTGGCCCAGGAGACGTAATCTCTTTGTAGGGAAAATATGAGGCGGAGTCGCCATAGCATTCGAGTGTGGATGTTATCGACACACAGTACGATGTACAAATAATCATAGGGTGTGCGGCCAGTGCTTCCTATGGGAGTAGCCCCAGAGTGCCTATTCGAGTCGTAGACTCGAGTGGGGACTAAAAACATTTTGCGACTGCCATCGTCTTTAGTTGCTTGTTTCAATCGAATGTGCTTCTAGTGCTGCCTATGGGAGTAACCCGTAGTTCACAATCGAATCGTTGATTCGAGTGATGGGTTTGTATTGAATGCTCATACACCTGCATAAAAATTCTTTCGGGTGCGCGGCCAGCGCTCCTGTTAGGAGTATCCCCCGAGTGCTTGGTTGAGTCAAAGACTCGAGCAAGAACTAAAGTAGTCAAAATCTTCTTCTGCTGGAATCGATGATGTCAGTGCTGACGATGTGATGACCTCAGTTGCCCACGTGAGCGGCCTTGATGGGATGTGACGAGCGGTGGGTCCTACTTTCTGACTTTGATTTGACTGGGCGTGCGTAATCTTCTGTTTTAACCGCGTCTCCTCGATTTCCGCGTGTAATGGGAGCAGTGGGGGACGGTTCGTGGTTCACCTTTGCCACGCGTCGATGGTGATGTGCGCCACACGTTCAGTAGGGTTTTTGCTGGCCGTTGGATGACACCTGCGAGGAGGTTAAGTAGCAGCGCAGCTGCGGTAATTTTCCCCATCTCTCTTCTTGTTCGTGCTTCGTGCACCATTGCTGCTCGTTTCTGCTCCCTTGCGCCCGTCCTCTCCGTGGCACTAGACCAGCTGCGCGTACTCCCCAGCTACTTCCTTCGTTCTCACCGCCATCGAAAGATGGGCAAGAAGAAGGGAGGCACCACCTCTGGATCTGCGGTCACCATTGCCGCTGCCAATAAGAAGGGAGGCACCACCGCCGTGGGCACCAGCTCCGCCGATGCTGGGAAGAAGAAGGGTGTGGGCACCCGCATCACCAATGGCTCCTGGCGCGCATCTGTCATCAAACATTTCGAGCTGCATACTCTTCATCAGGATGGAGCGCTTCCGTCCATGGAAGAGGACTCGTGAGTGCCTGGCGACGAGGTAATCCCCATCCTCCTGCGGGTTTCAGAGTGATGTTTCTTGCGTTCATCGTTCGAGGTCTCTCTCTCTCCCCTGCATCCGTTTGTTAGGGGTCTTCTTTGTTTCTATGGGCTCTAGCTGCACCAGCTATCCCCAAATTCCATTCTCCATATCACATGCTTCATCACTTTGTGCGAGTGCTGGCTCAGAATCGAGCCACACTTCGGTCTCTTCAAGAAGCTTTTTAAGCTTAAGCGTCAGTCGGGGTCGGGTTCTGTAGTCTATGATGTAGCAGGCTGTGGGATCCACGTCGAATCCTCCGTCACCTACTTTGACATCAAGCTCACCGCGTCTGTCCAAGGGTGGAGGGACAAGTGGTTCTACGTCCGCGACCAGAAGGCCGACGGAGAGCACTACGGGCTCGTGCCCTTTGATCCCGTGGCAGCTTGTAAGAGGAGGTGTTCCTAGAAGAACATCGTGATTCCTGGCGAGTCCGAGGAGACGGAGATGTTGTATCAGCGTGTCTGCGACCTTGAAGGCCGCATAGGCAAGGAAGAGAGTGGCTCCACGCTCATTCGCACGTGGTTGTGCCACCGCATCCAGCCTCTGGAGGCTAGAGTCCATCCAATGTTCCGCTGGGTCGATGCTGGCGATGTCACTCGCATATCTGCTGAGGGCATTTCTGTGGGTGAGGTAGATAGGAGGTTGTGACTAGTGACCAAGTATACCGTCAAGGAGGATCTCCCAGGCGAATCAGTCGTGCCCCCTTTCGATGCCAACAACCCTCCGCCTAAGGTAGAGTTTTTGTGAAGTAGTTTTATATTTGTTCGATTGGCTGCCAAGTGCTTTAATCTGTGCTGATGTTTCTTCTAAATGCAGGATTGGAAAGTGTCTTCCAATTTTCCTCCTCGACCTGAAGGGGTTATCCCTCGCGAAGCGGAGGAAGATGACGAGTCAGAATCGACCGTCCCAATTGAAAAAGAGGAGGGAGCCCCCGAGTCCAGCGGCCACAACACTCGCAAGCGTTCCCGCAGCAAGGATTCTGACGCTTCTTCGCTGACGACGCCGGAAGGTCCTTCTGCTGCTGCAGAGGAGCCAATTCCCGCCGTACCTATGTGTGCCATAGCTCCTCCTGCTCGGAAGAAGCTACGACTGCCAAAGGAGTCGTCGGATGACTACTTTGACCTCGACAAATTTAACTGGTAAGCTTTTAATGTCTGTGAGTTCGTCTTTCTCTCTTTGAGGTTGCTTTTTCTGAAGTGGTGCTGGGCACATTTTGTAGTCAAGCAGCATCGTCGTCTTCTGACGACGTCCAATTTGTGAAAGAGTCTGGAGTCGCAGACTCCAAGGCCAAGGAGGTGGCTGAACGGTCTCCTTCTCCTCCAGTGGCGGCCCACTCTGGCACCAATTCTTCGAGTTCCCCACAGGCTGGGGAGCACCAGATGGTTGCCCGGACGACTGCGCGACAGTCATCTTCGGAGTCCCTAGAGGAACATGTGAGTGTCCCTTTTGCTGTTTGGCAGTCGAATTTGTACTTTGGGTTGCCGCTGAATCTTCGTTTCCCTTGGTGTAGCTCATTGTGAAGGAAGCTGCTCGCCTTGTGGAGCAAGTCCTTGCTATGGGTCGACAGCATGCTTTGCTGGACAATCGCCACCGCGCAGTCAAAGGTTAGCTTTGACTTTGTCTTTGTCTTCGTGGAAATTTGTCAACTCAATTGTTGATATGCCTTGTGTTTTTGTAGGTGAGCACAATAAACTTCTCTGTCGCGTTACGTCCCTCGAGAAGGGGCTTGTCGCGGCGGATAAAAGGCGCGATGAGGCAGTCGCGGCTCTGGAGGAGACACAGAAGCATGAGGAAGAGTTGTGCTCTTCCAATGCTGAAAGGGAGAAGTTGTTCAAAGAATTCGAACAACTTTTTTGATTGCCAAGGCTCTCTCAGGTAATTATTGCTCGCCGGAGTACGCGCGGAAATGCGGCGGCTAAGGTTTGCGGCGGAGGGACACGGGTTCTGACCCGTCTCCGCCCGGCTGGTCGGTAGAAATCGGGTCTGCAACGGGTCTTTCACAGACCCCTGTGAATTCCGTTTACGGGCCGGGCCGTTTACAAGCGCTGTTAGTTTGACGACCCGGCCACGAGCCCGTATAACCGCTGGAATTTTAAGGGCGTCGACGTTTTATTGGTCCCGTTAGACTTGCTCTTATAGATGGTTGAGCAAGCGGTTTTGACAACTCCACCATCTTAAAAGAAATTCTCTACAGTTGACTTTTTCTTGAATCCTGATGCGCTACTGATATGATAGGTTTCTGCTGTGGTGGCATTGATCTCAGCCTTAAGCTGGCAAACCTTAGAACGACTTGGGTCTTTAACTGGTGGTTCTCAAAATGTACTACCACTAAAAAGTAAAAACAGTTGGATTGATTTAAGAACCAGTGTAGTCCCTGTAAAAGAGAATCCACTGTAGTTGACATTGTTATTCATATAATTTTAAGGTCTAATTGTGCTTACTAAACACCAACAAATTTTTGCTGGACGTGAATGTACTGTCAGGTTTATTTTATGTTGGCACAAACATGGAAGTAAGATCAAACGAGGTTTTGGCACAATTGGAGTTACTTTAGTTTCCCACATCGGGTAGTTTTATACAACTGCACATTTGTGGTTTCACTAAAACTTTCAGAATCTCGAGTTAATTGCCCCCTTCGTGAGTATCAAACTTTGTAAATGTTATCAGGGCCTCTGAAATTGCAACTCTAAATAGCACTGTAGTCTGTAGAGGTTTATCTGTGTATCATGCACTGTTTATGTAGAAAGCATCATTAAGCTGAAGCACTTTTACAGATATGTTGTTTCTTAGGTCGATTCCCTCCCCTGCTTTCTTGTGTAGACTGAGAACTATAATTTTAATTTTCGTTTGCTGAAGTTGCAGCCTTTTAAATTTGCAGGTTTTGGGTCGCTACAGGACATCCATTGCCCCCTCCGAAATTCATGTCATCTGGTGTTCCAAATGATGGGTGAGTATGAGATGAAAACTTGGTATTCATAATGTTTCAATTGATAATCATCATCTATAACATTATATTCATAGTGATTCCCTTCCCTTCTGGAAAAAACATGGGAAGAGCACATTGGATGCTCACCATACTTGATTCTAATTTTTAGGATGGAAATGCATGGTAGATTGCATTCCTTTATATTTCTGCTCATGCATGTCTATGTTATGCTCTTAGTATGGATGAGCAGGGTATACACAGAGTTAGTTCTTCCCGTTAGTAAATGACGTTTCATCTAGCACAATGATTCAGATAAGTGGGTTTATTCCAGTTCTTGACTTGTGTTAGCCGTTCCGCTTGAAGTCTGTTATTAAACTGAAACGTGCTCTACACCTTTTGTTTCGTAAGTTTGAAATGACAACTCATTCCTTCGAAGGTCATCAATTTGTCTCCACGCATGCTGTTGATAACAGGGATATGATTACATATACGGCTGGGAGCGATAGCATTATTATGGTCATTATGATTATGTAGAAATAATATTGTTTTTGATGCTAAATTGTCTTCCCCATGCAGGTTTTCATTGCGCACACTTACTCCGGGAGTGGTCTATTCTTCAGAATCCGGAACACAACGCCCTATATACGGAGATGTATTCACGGTTGGAGCAAGTGGTGAAAGAAGTTTTTTCTCATCATGGGTGGCATCATAGATTGCTGACTGAACCTCCTCCTCTATAGGCCTCCTTTTGTTTCTTTTGGCTGAGTGCACCTTCACCATGCAGAGGCTGAGTGTGGCTCTCTAGATTGTATCACGTTGATGTAAACTTTTTAGTCTAATAAAAGCACACTTTTTATTGAAAAATTTCCTAGGGTCATGGTGACTTAAGGGTGTCTGCTGGACTGATCCCTGATGGCTAATTTGGTGCCTCCGATGACTTAACTATCAGTATAACTCAACCATGCCAATCTGTGGCGTGGAACATGTGAAGTTGTGAATTGTGTACTCCCTCCGTTCAGAAATATAAGACGTTTTAGCTTTGTAAATCGGATATATCTAGACGTATTTTAGTGTATAAGTTCGTAGAGGTTCGGAGTTAACCTTTACACTAAAAAGCGTCTAGATACTTCATTTACAAAGCTAAAATGTCTTATGTTTCTGAAAGGAGGGAGTAACTCTTAAGTAACAAAGAGCGTGTCTGGAATCTTGGGCAGCCTTGCCTCACGAATAGTTAGAACGTCATGATGAATGCAGTAGCTATCAGAATACTACTTTGACAAATGGAAAGATTTTTACCCTCATGAAAGGATTTTATTTTTGTAAAGGTGACATACGAAAGGAGGTAATCAATGTTTCCTTAAGTGGTATGTTTGTAATGCTGTGCTCACAGAAATGCGGTTTGATTTTTAAATAAAGGACTGAATAAATTGCTTCGGCGCACTTTAATTTTAAATTGTTTTGTTTTTTGCGATTGTTAATTCTGTCAACTTTGCGGATTTTACATTGTTTTGGTTTTTGCCACCATAAATTCTGTTAACTTTGTGGTGGTCTATAAGGTCGGGTGATGATTACTACTCCCTCCGTCCCAAAATAAGTGACGTGGGTTTGTCTAGATTCGGATGTATCTAGACACATTTTAGTATATAGATACATATGAATCTAGACAAACCCAAGTCACTTATTTTGGGACGGAGGGAGTACATAATTCAGATGATCTAACTGTATTGCTTGAACAAATAGTCTTCGCTCCTAGCTGAACGGCCTTTACTGTATTTGTTGTCAATAATTTGCGTCCAAATTATGTTTATTGCCCAGATCATACAGATTGTTCACAAAAATGTTAATCAATCTGCTCAAGGCATCTTTGAAGATGAACCGGCCTTGACAAGTTCAAATTTGCTTGTTCAAAATGAAACATGGTGTATAAATTGCTTTGGCACACTTGAATTTTTCACCATTTTGCTTTGCCAGTTTAAACTCTGTTAGCTCTAGGGATTAAATTGGTAAGACCGGGTGATGGTTACAAATGCACAGTTCAGATGATCTAACTGTGATTACTTGGACAAATAGTCACTGCAATTCCTGTTGAAAATTGGATCCAAATTATGTTTATTTTTTGTCTGGATCTTAGATAGTTTTTCGCAAAAAGTTAATCAAATGGAGAAAAAACTTCGCCCTTTGCAAGAGAATGTAATCTGTTAAATGTATTTATACAGATGAAGTGGCCTTGACAAGTTCTCCATGTTGTCCAGATTCTCTACATGTTTAGAGCTATCCATTGCATCTCCAGCGTCAGCTCCCCCGACTCGGTGCGCTGCAACTTCAAAGAGACCTCCTGCTTCACCTTGCCCCCTGTGACCATGACAGCGCTGTCGGTCGTGAGAGCGTTGGTCATCCGACTTGAGCCACCGGCCAATCTGCACGTCGCTGAGCTGCTCTGGGTCACCAAACGCTGCTGCCGCATTGATCATGGGCTGCAGGTCGATCTCGGCCTCCCCCATCACGTCATCCTTGGACACCATGTCATGGTCCAACACTTGCTGGTTATTATTACCACAAGAGTTGATAGTTTGTAAGATAGTGTTATTGCCAAATGTACAGATCAGAATTGTTTTTGTTTCTTAGTTCTAGATTCTCTTGATATTATTTTTACCAGCTTCAGAGGTCCGTATTGCCGAGGAACAGAGAGCTTGAGTTCTTCATTCCAGACAGGATTCAGGCTCCCTTTGATCACTGAAGTCTGTGCTTTCTGCAAACAACAATGTTGCTATGTTCAAATTTTCTTAATTAAAATAACTCCGCAAGATGGTTCAAAATTGATGAAACAAAACAACCCTGGAAGAATGCTCTGGTCTTGATGTCAACTGATTAGGGACCAGTGCTTGGTTATTATTTGTTGGAGAAATCAGAAATATGATTACCTGCTGTCCGAGGGTCAAGACGACATAAGGGTCACTGGTAGACATATCCCTGATGGCTAATTTGGTGCCTCCAATGACTTTCACATTCAGTATTCCAATGAACTCAATCATGCCAATCTGCGGAAGCGAACGTGTGAATTGCGTGACATCCTAAGAAACAAAGAGCTTGTGTTAATTTGCAATCTTAGGGTAGGCTTGCCTCACTCTTGGAGCTACTAGAATGTGAAGTGTTGGCTGCATGTTTTGCTGCATCAGAGCCGATCCGCAGGCTTGGTTCCAGAAATTCCTGGAGCTCATATTTTGACCTGAAAGATTGCGGTAGTGACTAATCATTAGGATTGCGATGGTAGTAATATGGAGTTCATGGATGCACCGTTTAATTGACCGGGTTGAAAATGCCCTTTTTGGAGCGAGTTTGCAAGGTAAACGCTGCAAGGATAAACTGGACTATAAGTTTCAGCTGAGAAAGAAGATGAGATACTTGATGAAATTTTGTCGCTCTTCCTGGGAAGAATCTGGATGTGGCTTGCGGTAACCCTCTGGGAGAAAGGCCTCATAGATTGCATTGGCCTGCGAGTTTCCACCAACTTCTACCATGGAGTCAATTTGATCGTCAGTCCACTTATCTAGTGTGACTGACAGGACCTGGGCCATGTAATAAGAGGTTAACTTAGGACTTGTTTCAACACATTAGTTTCACATAAGTCAGCTCATTTCCAGATAGAACAGAAGATCAAAATCAAGCATTCTGATTTCGAGGTCTTAATGCTGACTTTGCTCAAGAGATTATTGGTAATGATAATGCAGTTATATCTTATATCTTATACTCCCTCCGATCCATAATAAGTGTCGCTCATTTTGTCTAAGCTAGTACAAACTTTGCACTAGATAACCGACACTTATTATGGATCGGAGGGAGTATCTTATATGATGCATTGCTACTTGTCATTAATGGTTGTAATGCTTGTCCACGAATTAAAGCACTGACTAGCACAATTTGATTTATTTCTACAAGATTCAAATAGAAATTTAAATGCATAAAATTATTGCTGAGCTGCAGCTAGCTAAACCTTTGAGATATGTGTACCAAGGCTTCTGTGAACGCCAGAACATTTTACGCATATGAATACTCCAATGTTAGCTGATCTGTAAGGACATACTCGGTTATAGCAAGGAAACATGAGTTAAGCAAATAAATTTTTGAAGCAGTGCACTACGATCTGATTTTGGTTTGCAAGCTTTTGCATACTGCAATACGCAAGATTTCAAGTGAAAAATATTATATTGAGTGGAACTCAATATTCAGCATTGCCAGAACCAAACGGGTATGCGTAGTATAAAATGACCGAGATGGTGAAAATTAGACTGCTAAGTAGTAGCTAATTACTGTTTGGATAGTGATGGACTAAATCACCAATTGGTTAGAACGTCACGACTCATGCCATAACTATCTGAGGTGGGGGTGCAAAACACTCACGCCCATTTGGGATCAGGAGCGCTGCAGTCAGCACAAATGCGATTTTCCCTCCTCTGCAACAGCTGCTTCAGCTTTTCCATCTTAAACCTGCAATTTCAAAGGTGAAATTTGAGTTCACAGTGGGAAAACAACACGGCCACATCAAGGGTTGGTGCTGCATTGGCACGAAGGCGGTGACAGTGTTATTTGCCACCGCGAGATGCGTACGAAAGATGTTCTATTTTCAGGAAATATTTACTGGGCGAGCATCGAGAAGAAAAACAAACATTGACAACAGAAGGACCAAATGACCAAAAGAAGAAGTGAAGATGCTATGTCATGTCATTTGCTCTTGCATTTCCTTATGAAAACTCTAAGAAGTCATAAATCGGCGGCTGCTGTATATACTGTTTTTCCATCACCACCATGTCCTCCACTCATCTCAGCTGCCAACCCTGCAAAGATGTCTTGCACCCATTTGTTCTACACCCCGGGATAATTGAATGGGGATCATACAGACATAGCACTAGTTCCCTAGAAAGACTCAGCTAAGCAGAATGATTAGGGGAATCCACTGACCCAAACGCTTGAAGCAATCAAGTAACAAACGACGAGGGAATTGTTTCGGTAGCAATTCTCAAGACCAATTCTCATCACGCCATGTCCCATGGTAGTAGAAACGGAATCAAGAAATGGTCTCCTCCATTTCTCTAAGGATGGAACCCGAGATGGAGAAACCAAGAAAGAAATTGCAGGGTTACCTACCTCCGAACCTCGGATCTCTCCTCCTCTCCCGGCTGCCTGCGAAAGGATTCTTCAGGGGGGTGCGTACCTGACTCCTCAGATCTCCCCCTCTCTCTCGCGCGCGCGCTCGGGGGGTCGACACCAGATGCGGGTCCACGTGGCCTGGTCGGTGAGTTCACCTAATAAGCAGCACGCAGATTATTATCTTTAAAATAACTTCGTTTTGTGCTTGCTTTCACGCTAATGTTGCTCCTGAACCATCCGATCGTGAAATAATGCTCTAGATGGATTTAGGAATTGCTATACTTTGATTTACGTTTTATCTAAGTATTTTTCACTACAGTAGTGTTTTATCGCCTCGGAGCTGTTCAGCCATAACACTGTTCATCATTTCACCTAATTGCTACAATTCTCGTTGAACGTTAAGATAACTCTACACCCCCTCCCTCCCCTAAGGGCGACGGGGGCCTCCCTCCTCCTCCGGCCAACCTCCCTTCTCCTCTCCCTCGTTGCCTCCCGCCGGCAGGGACCTCTGGGCGCGGGCCGGGTGGTGCCTACGGTGACGGTATGTCGTCCCCGCGCTATAGGAGACGGGGTCGAGGACCAAACACCATCGGCGGCGGTGCTAGCAGGGGTCCGGCAACGACCAGCGAGATCGAGGCGGCGACGCGGTTGCGGGCTATGGGGCGGTGATACGTCCATTTTGCATTACTATTCTATGTCTTAATTCACTATTATTCATTGATATATTTCGTATTGAGAGGTGATACTTATGTTATTTCATCTATTTTTGCATGGTTGATGACTTTTGGAGCATGGACCGCTGTAGTCAGGATTCTGATGGAAAAGGTGCTGTTTGGAGGCAAAATTCGCGAAGATCAGAAAATCCGGAAAAATATACGGAAAATCCTATTTTTCCAGAAGATTAAGGATGCCAGAAGATAGAGTGGAGGTGGGCCACAGGGGGCCCACACCACCCCATGGCGCAGGAAAGCCTAGGCCGCGCCTGGAGGTGGTGTGGCCACCCTGGCCCACTCCAGCCTCTCTCCTCTGGCGTATATCATCCTCCCGAAATCCTAAGACTCGGGGAGCGACCACAGAAAGATTCCGCCTCTGCTGAAAACACCGAGAGAAAGATCTCTCCGTGACAGATTCTGCGGGGAATTCCTTCAGGAGAGGGAGATCGTCGCCATCAACACCACCATCAAGCTGGACTTCATCGGGATCATCATCATCACCACCACCATCATCACCATCAGCACCCTCATCACCATCTCCATATTGCTGTAACAATTGAGTTGAATCTTGCATAGTTCATAGGGGAAACTTTCCCGGTGTTGATTACTCTTTGTAGTTGATGCTATTGAATGAACCATTGAATTATTGTTTATGTTCAGATTGTTATACATCATTATTTCATCTCTGATCATGACCCATATGATGTCTTGTGAGTAGTTCGTTTTGTTCTTGAGGACATGGGAGAAGTCTTGTTGTTAGTAGTGAAGTTGCATTGAGAAAGATTCAATAGATTGTTATTTAAGTTGTGGTGTATTTCTTCTAGTGGTGTCATGTGAACGTCGACTACATGACACTTCACCTATATGGGCCTAGAGGAATGCATTGTTTATTTGGCTACTAATCGTAGGGGTTGCCGGAGTGACAGAAACCTGAACCCCCGTTAGGAAACCATTGCACAAGGAACGTAAGGGTCTTAGAGTTTAAAGTTGTGGTTAGGTTTCTACCTTAATTACTTTCTTGTACTTACGGATGTTTGCAAGGGGTATAATCACAAGTATGTATTAGTCTTGGATGGGGCGGTACATTAGCACAGGTTCACCCACACAACACTTAGCAAGCTAAAGAAGATTAATCGACTATATGAAGCAAAAGCACTTGACAGTCTTCCCATGTGTCCTCGAGAACGTTTGGTCATCTATAGAAATACAACCGGCTTGTCCTTTGCTGCATAAAGGATTGGGCCACTTGCTGCATTCATTCTTACTATCCTTCATTTACTCGTACTTTGTTTACTTGCTTTATTGAAAACCCCTAAAAATCCGTTTACTAAGTATTTGCAGAGAATTCCTGATCCATACCACTAGCTAGCACCTTCTGCTCCTCGTTGGGTTCGACACTCTTACTTATCGAAAATACTGCGATACACCCCCTATACTTGTGGGTCATCAAGACTATTTTACGGCCGCTCTTGAGAGTGAAGCGCTATTGGAGAGTGGAACTGGTAAAGGAAACTTCTACTGTGAGTATTGTTTACTTCTGCTAGTTGCTTTATTTTCGTTATGGATAATTCGTTAAGTTTCTTATTTGGTAATGCTACTACCACTGATAAGGTAGTAGATAAGCCACCACCTGCTGAGAATGATGTTTTCAAAATACCTACAAGAATTATTGATCGTGTTATGGATAACTACTATGTTGGGGATGGAACTGTCCATCCCGGTGATCATTTACTCTTTATACACGAATTATGCAGGTTGTTCAAGTGTGCAGGTATTACTACAGATCAAGTTAAGAAGAAGTTATTCTCATTATCACCGAAAGGAAGAGCCGAGGAATGGTATAAGCTGTTGAAGAATGGTCAAGCTTTGGAACGGGAGGAAATAGTGCCTCTCTTTTATTCAAAGTTTTATCCTCCTAGTGAGATTCATAAAGATCGGAATCAAATATACAACTTTTGGCCTCTTGATGGAGAGAGTACAACTCAAGCTTGGGAGAGATTGAAGTTACTGATGCTCAAATATCCCATTCATGAGCTCCCCAACAATATTATTATCAATAACTTTTATGCAAGGCTCCCTCTACATGATAAAGATTTATTGGATGCTTCTTGCGCTGGATCATTCACTCGCATGGAAGAAGAAGCTAAATGGGATCTTCTGGAACGTATTCAAGACAATGATGAAGCTTGGGAGAATGATAAAGGTAGAAAGTCAGGTATAAATTATGATTATGAATGCATTGAATCTTTTATGGGAACTGGTGACTTTCAAAATATTAGTAATATTTATGGTCTTTATTTGCAAGTTATTACGAATTGCTTTAGAGCTTTTGCTTCCTATATCGAAATTCCAAAAAGGGGATGGAACAAATACCATGCACCTTACAAAGATATTGTTGACTATGATCCTATTGGAAGTGCTGAGTATTGCATTATTAACCCCATCTTACCCGAACCTTATATCGAGAAGATTCCCTTCCCCAAAAAGGTAAAGGACCATCCTATGATAACTAATGTAATCACCAAAAGTGAAAAAAGAACTGTAAAACCTGATGAACAAATAAACATTAACCTGTGGTAGCAATTGTGAAAGACCTTGTCACTAAAAGCATAGAAGATGGGCACATAGTCTTTTGTGAGGATGCTTCTAATATTGTTTCACATCCCAATAGAACTAAAAAGGCTAGTGTTCCTGTGCTTTCTGTTAGAATTGGTGATCATTGCTATTATGGTTTATGTGATATTGGTGCAAGTTCTAGTGCTATTCCTTATGAGCTTTACAGAGAAATTATGCATGAAATTAGTCCTTGCGAGTTGGAAGAGATTGATGTGGTTATTCACCTTGCTAATAGAGAGACCATCTCTCCAATTGGTATTGTACGAGACGTGGAAGTTCTTTGTGGTAAGATTAAGTACCCTGCTGATTTTCTAGTACTTGGTTAATTTGCTAGTAAAACCTACCCTATCATTTTTGGTAGACCTTTCTTGAGTACTTGTGGAGCTATTATTGATTGCAAGAGGGAGAAAATCTTGACTAAGTTTGATGGGGAATCTTATGAGTTTAATTTTTCGAAATTTGCTAAAGAACCTTGCGAAGAGGAAACCCATAATGAGGATTTTAGGGTTGAACAACTTGCTTCTATTTCTCTTGCTCCTAACAATGCTTTGCAGCAATTTATGGAAGATCATGAAAGTGAAATCTTCATGGAAGAAAGGAATGAGATTGACAGGATTCTCCGTGATCAACCTATGATGCTTAAGCACGACTTGCCTGTAGAAGACTTGGGTACCACGATGCCACCTAAAAAGGATCCTGTTTTCGATCTAAAACCTCTCCCTAATGATCTTAAATATGCTTATATAGATGATAAAAAGATATATCCTGTTATTGTTAGCGCTAAACTTTCAGGGAAGGAAGAAGAAAGGTTATTGGAAGTTTTGAGGAAACATCGAGGAGCTATGGGCTATACTCTGGATGATTTAAAAGGGATTTCACCTACTATATGTCAGCACTCTATCAACATAGAACCAGATGCGAAGCCGGTGGTGGAGCACCAACGACGTTTAAATCCTAGGATGAAGGAAGTGGTAAGGAATTAGGTATTAAAACTCCTTGATGCTGGTATTATTTACCCTATTGCTGATAGTGAATGGGTTAGTCTTGTTCATTGTGTTCCTAAAAAGGAAGGTATTACCGTTGTCCCTAATGATAATGATGAGCTTATTCCTCAAAGAATAGTGGTAGGCTATAGGATGTGCATCGATTTTAGGAAAGTCAATAAAGTTACTAAGAAAGATCACTACCCGCTTCCTTTTATTTATCAAATGTTGGAAAGATTGTCTAAAAAGACCCATTTTTGTTTTCTTGATGGTTATTCTGGTTTCTCTCAAATTTCTATTAAACAACAAGATCAAGAAAAAACTACTTTTACTTGCCCTTATGGAACTTATGCTTATAGACGTATGCCTTTTGGTTTATGTAATGCTCCTGCTACTTTCCAAAGGTGCATGTCTGCTATCTTTCATGGTTTTTGTGAGGAAATTGTAGAAGTGTTCATGGATGACTTTTCTGTCTATGGAACTGCTTTTGATAATTGTCTGCACAACCTTGATAAAGTTTTGTAGAGATGTGAAGAAACTAATTTTGTTCTTAATTGGGAGAAATGCCACTTCATGGTTAATGAATGGATTGTTCTTGGGCATAAAGTTTCTGAAAGAGGCATAGAAGTTGATAGAGCTAAGGTTGAGGCAATTGAGAAGATGCCATGTCCAAGAGACATCAAAGGTATTCGTAGTATCCTTGGTCATGCTGGTTTCTATAGGAGGTTTATTAAAGACTTCTCTAGGATATCAAAACCTCTCACTAATCTTGTTCAAAAAGATGTACCTTTTGTTTTTAATGATGATTGTAGAGAAGCTTTTGAAACTCTTAAGAAGGCTTTAACTATAGCCCCTATTGTTCAACCACCTGATTGGAGTTTACCCTTTGAAATAATGTGTGATGCTAGTGATTTGGCTGTAGGGGCTGTCCTTGGGCAACATATTGATAAAAAGTTAAACGTTATCCATTATGCTAGTAAGACTCTAGACGCTGCTCAAAGGAATTATGCCACTATTGAAAAGGAATTTCTAGCTGTTGTTTTTGCCTGTGATAAGTTTAGGCCCTATATTGTGGACTCAAAAGTAACCATTCATACTGATCATGCTGCTATTAAATATCTTATGATGAAGAAGGACACTAAGCCTAGGCTTATTAGATGGGTACTGCTTTTACAAGAGTTTGATCTACACATAGTAGATAGAAAGGGTGTTGAAAACCCTGTAGCTGATAATTTATCTTGTTTGGAAAACATCTTTGTTAATCCTATGCCTGTTAATGATAGTTTCCCAAATGAACAGTTAGCCGCAGTAGGGGTGAGCTCACGAGGAAGCCCTTGGTATGCTGATTATGCTAACTTTATTGTCTCCAAGTATTTGCCTCCAACTTTTATAGCTTAGCAAAGAAGAAAGTTCTTTTATGATTTGAGGCATTATTTTTGGGATGACCCACACTTATACAAAGAAGGAGTTGATGGTATTATGCGAAGATGTGTTCCAGAATATGAACAAAAAGAGATATTGCATAAATGTCATGGTAGCGCCTATGGAGGACATCATGCAGGAGATAGAACTGCACAAAAGGTACTACAATCAAGTTTCTACTGGCCTACCTGATGACCCACAAGTATAGGGGTGTATCGCAGTATTTTCGAGGGAAGTGAAACCCAATTTATTGATTCGACACAAGGGGAGCCAAAGAATATTTATCAGGCTTAACAACTGAGTTGTCAATTCATTGCACTGAAACAATCTTGCTCACAGCAGTTTATCAGTAGCAACAGTTTTGTAGTAGGAATAGCAGAGTAGCAGCATTAGTAAAGCAAAGACAGTAGTAACAAAAGCAGTAAACAGTGGGATTCGAGTGCGGTAGGCATAGGGATGGATGGACGGGCGTTGCATGGACAAGACAATTCACATAGCAATCAGAACATAGGGCAATTGCAGATAAATAAGATAAAGCACCCAAGTACTAGACAATCCTAGGCATGTGTTCCATATAGTCATACGTGCTCGCAATGAGAACTTGCACAACATCTTTTGTCCTGCCAGCCCGTTTGCAGCGGGGCCTCTAGGGAACTACTGGCAATTAAGGTGCTCCTTTTAATAGAGCACCAGAGCAAAGCATTAACACTCCATGAACACATGTGATCCTCACATCAAAGCCTTTCCCTTCCGGTTATCCCGATTTCTGTCACTTCGGGGCCATAGGTTCCGGACAACGACGTGTGTATACAACTTGTAGATAAGACCAAGAACAATACTATCATAATGAATCAATAATAAGTTCAGATCTGAAATCATGGCACTCGGGCCCTAGTGACAAGCATTAAGCACAACAAGTCGCAACAAAGTCATAAAGCACTAATAAAAGATACTAGGCACCATGCCCTAACAATCTGATGCCATTACATGAACGATCTCATCCAATCCCTACCATCCCCATAGCCTACAACGGGGGATTACTCACTCATAGATGGGGGAAACATGGATGGTCGATGGAGAAGCGATGGTGATGATGATGGCGATGATCTCCTCCAATTCCCCGTCCCGACAGGGTGCTAGAACAGAGTTTCTGGTGCTGTTTCATGGAATCTGGTGGTGGCGGCGGAGCGGAACTCCTTCTGGAAAATCATCGACCCCCCCGAAGGTTTTAGGTCAGAAGGCTCCTTATAGGCAAAGAGAGAGGCCGAGGGCACTGGGGGCCCACCACCTGGCGTGGTTCGGCTGGCCCGCGCCAGCAGGTGGTGTGGCCACCCCTGGCTCTTCTCCGTCTCGTATTCTGGCTCCTGGAGTTTTCGGGTGAAATAGGATTTTTGGCATATTTTCCGGGATTTTTCCTGATAGTTGATTTTCTGCACAAAAAGTAGACACCAACGCAATTCTGCTGAAAACATCGTCAGTTCGCATTAGTTGCATCCAAATCACACAATTATAGAGGAGAAACAATAGCAAAAGTGTTCAGGAAAGTAGATACGTTTTGGACGTATCACTACCCTTTTTAAAGATGCAAGAAAATTTGTGTTATCTTGTGATGAATGTCAGCGTGTTGGTAATATTTCTAGACACAATGAAATGCCTATGAACTACTCTCTAGTTATTGATCCTTTTGATTGTTGGGGATTCGACTTTATGGGTCCTTTCCCTCCTTCGAAGGGTTACACTCATATTCTTGTTGTCGTTGATTATGTTACTAAGTGGGTAGATGCCATTACTACGAAAAGTGCTGACGGGGAAACCTCTCTAAAAATGCTTAAGGACGTTATCTTTCCTAGGTTTGGAGTGCCTAGGTATCTCATGACTGATGGGGGTTCTCATTTCATTCATGGTGGTTTTAGGAAGACCCTCGCTAAATATGATGTTAATCATAGAATTGCTTCAGCTTATCACCCCCAAACTAGCGGGCAAGTAGAGTTATCAAATAGAGAAATTAAATCTATCTTGCAAAAGAATGTTAATAGGTCTAGAAAAAACTAGGCTAAGAAGTTGAATGATGCTTTATGGGCTTATAGAACTGCTTACAAAAATCCTATGGGAATGTCTCCTTATAAAATGGTTTATGGGAAAGCTTGCCACCTACCCTTAGAATTAGAACACAAAGCTTACTGGGCAGTGAAAGAACTAAATAGAGATTGTAAGCTCGCTGGTGAGAAAATATTATTTGACTTAAGTTCTTTAGATGAATGGAGGAGTGAAGCCTATGAGAATGCTAGGATCTTTAAGGAAAAAGTTAAAAGATGGCATGACAAGCGAATACTTAAGAGAGAATTTCATGTTGGTGAGAAAGTTCTATTGTATAGGTCTCGTCTCAGATTTTTTGCAGGCACGCTACTATCAAAATGGGAAGGACCTTTCATCATTGAAGAAGTATACCGTTCAAGAGCAATAAAAATTTCTTCTCTAAAAGATAATACTACACAAGTAGTGAATGGACAGCGACTCAAACACTATATTGCTGGAGATTCTTACAGTGAAGATGTTGATGCCTTTCAAGTTATAACTCCAGAGAAATTCATTGAGGACCAAATTCAGAGACCTGCAGAGTCTGTTTTCATGTAGGTAACAGTTCTGGTAAGAAAAGTTCCACGAAAATACAATACAACTATATTTTTGTAGTTTTCAGTCGATAAGGAAAGCTACGAAGCGAAAAAGGGATGGAAACGGAGCCAGGGTGACCCATACCACCCTGTGGCGTGGGCCCACCCCTGGTCGCGCCACCAGGTGGTGAGTCCACCCAGGACTCTGCCTCCGACTCGTTTTCTCCCAGTACCTTCCTTTTGATATGAAACTTCGTAATATATAACCCCTCAAATCCCTCGAGGTTTGTATATCGTGTTTTCGTCGTGTTTTTGTTTCGATCTGTTTCTGCCAGGACATAGTCTTTGAAGGCTTAGAAGCACAATGGCGTTTGCCAAGGATAAAGGGAAGGAGACCATGGAGGAAGACCTCCAAGACCCCGGGAAGGAGAAGGAGGTCAAGAGTGAAGGTGAAGAGGAGCAAGGCCAACACCCGCACACCGGCACTACTATTTCAAGCATTGGAGTGGTGACGAAACCTGCCAGGGTTAGAAGGACGGCATGAATGCAGACTGGGGGGAAAGTTCCCCGTCACAGTTTGGCTCCAAGGTCACTTCCTCCACACACCAAGAATCCCTTCCATACCTTCATCCATAACCATGCAGGAAAAGAAGACTCCAAGAGGGAAGAACGGAAAAAGAATCACAAGAGCTGGGATCCACAAACTGAAATGATCACGAGCTGTATTGAGCACAACTCGGAGTTGATTCGTACTCTCACTTTCGAGATTGAGGACTTGGGGAAACTAATCAGAGATCTCATCGAGAGGATACCACCACCACCTAAGGAGTAATTCATCACCAGGTTTGGCATCCCCTTGGTTTGTTCCAAGCTTGGGGGAGTGCCGCGGTATCATATCACTATCTTCTATCTTTTTACCTTTTTAGTAGAGTCATATCATGAATAGAGGAGTTATTATGTAGGATGGTTTTCATTATGGAAGTGTCCCCTCTCTCATTAGATATGTATCCCTTGGTGTGAGTTGCCGTTATGGAATATTAATGAGAAGTTCTATCATTCACTCTTTTTCATAGCTTATATTAGTTTTCAATTTGTGTACGATTGATCCTGTTGTTAGTATTGGTATCCCTTTGGGATCATTGAGTTAATTTAGTTGGTTTTGGAAAACCTGGCTCGGTTAGTAGCAACACTATTTTTGAGAGTTGAAAGAAAAGATAAAAGTACCTTTAAAGAAAAATAATTTCATCATTTTTCTTTCTTGATTTGCTCATAAGTCTAGTATTCTCTAGTTAAGATCTTTTGTGCTTCCAAGGAAGATTGCATGTTTGTCTTTATCACTTGTATGTTTGTTTGTTTCCTTCAACTCTTA
Source organism: Avena insularis (assembly GCA_023614405.1). NCBI lineage: Eukaryota > Viridiplantae > Streptophyta > Magnoliopsida > Poales > Poaceae > Avena > Avena insularis. Next base: position 209,784,018 of record CM042694.1, read on the forward strand.
TACTTGCTACCCAACCTTGCTAGCCAAAACACATCGAGAGGGTATTCTTCTCATGCATCCACCTCCTTTAAACCAAAACCCATGCCATTTGTGTCGACCATACCTACCTAGTAGCATTATTGCTATTCCAAGTAAATTCTTGTTTTATCTACCTCCCAAATTAAACTTGTTATGTGAAAATTAGTGATTAAAGCTCTCACAAACTTGATGGCACACTTTACTTTCTTGCATTTAATAAACTTGAACCATTGGGTCCTTCTTTGTTGCGTATATGCTTGCGCTTTATGAGTTGAAGTTAGCCAAACCATGTATCATGGGGACCGCTTTCAACACTTCATTTGGTACTTTGTACCTAGTTGATATCATGTTCTTTTGCTTATGGATCCCGGCGGTGTGAAATAAAAGTGGAACTTGTAAGATCATGGAGTTTATATGTGTGTTAGAGGAACGCCTGGGCCGCTAGCCTAAGCCATGCCTAATCATGGTGGAAACTTGCAGCATAACTATAGTGAGCATTCTATGAAGCATCCTTAATAAAAACCTATGCAAATAGTAAATAAAAAGATCGCTGAGATGCTCACTGTCTGCTTGCCTTGTCATTTTGATTATGGGATAGCTCCTGTGTCATGTGCAAGGGGTACCCCGTTGGCGGTTCTCAATGATACACATGTATTTACAATGACAAGAGCTTGCTCGTGACTGAAGTTGAGTAGCATGAGGATCGGTACTCATAAGTAAGGGGCATGAGATTTCAACTTATAACTTGTCAAGCATATCCTCTTAGTTGTGTCACTTTAACCTTAATCACCTAAAGATGCCTATGATAGGGGAATGAGAGCTAAAAGCTAGTAAGTATCATAATTTTTGGGAGCTCTTTATGAGACTTGCAATCCCTGCTTCCCTCTTTGAAGGGCCTTTCTTTTACCTAGTAGTTGAGTCAGTAAACCTACTCCCTTCTACCTCAGCAAGTATTTTGAGTTGATGTGTTTCATTCATTCATATGGTGATTTATTCAATCATGTTTCTTATGTTCCTTATTTTGCACATTGCTCTTATCTTGATGTTTACTACTTTGAAAGCTTTCATTGAAAAACCAGTTATTTGTGAACTCCAGCAAATTATCAACTATTCTTCGACCAAGAGCTAAGTTTGCCATTACCAATAATGATTCACTTTATGTATCTTTATTGTGTTTCCTTTACTTATTGCAAGTTGAGTTATATAATAGTGAGTTGTCTTCTATTATGATCTATGTATTTGATGAATGTGATGCTTCTTGTCCGTATTCCTTTATCGACTCTTCACTCCATAAACCTGAGGTCATGTTTATTGAGCTCAGTTTCGCTTGGGGACAAGCGAAGTCTAAGCTTGGCGGGAGTTGATACGTCCATTTTGCATTACTATTCTATGTCTTAATTCACTATTATTCATTGATATATTTCATATTGAGAGGTGATACTTATGTTATTTCATCTATTTTTGCATGGTTGATGACTTTTGGAGCATGGACCGCTGCAGTCAGGATTCTGATGGAAAAGGTGCTGTTTGGAGGCAAAATTCGCGAAGATCAGAAAATCCGGGAAAATATACGGAAAATCCTATTTTTCCAGAAGACTAAGGATGCCAGAAGATGGAGTGGAGGTGGGCCACAGGGGGCCCACACCACCCCATGGCGCGGGCAGGCCTAGGCCGCGCCTGGAGGTGGTGTGGCCACCCTGGCCCACTCCAGCCTCTCCCCTCTGGCGTATATCATCCTCCCGAACCCCTAAGACTCGGGGAACGACCATAGAAAGATTCCGCCGCCTCTGCGGGGCGGAAAACACCGAGAGAGAAAGATCTCTCCGGCAAACAGATTTCTGCTGGGGGAATTCCTTCCCGGAGAGGGGAGATCGTCGCCATCAACACCACCATCAAGCTAGACTTCATCGGGATCATCATCATAATCATCACCACCATCATCACCATCAGCACCCTCATCACCATCTCCATATTGCTGTAACAATTGAGTTGAATCTTGCATAGTTCATAGGGGAAACTTTCCCGGTGTTGATTACTCTTTGTAGTTGATGCTATTGAGTGAACCATTGAATTATTGTTTATGTTCAGATTGTTATACATCATTATTTCATCTCTGATCACGATCCATATGATGTCTTGTGAGTAGTTCGTTTTGTTCTTGAGGACATGGGAGAAGTCTTGTTGTTAGTAGTGGAGTTGCGTTGAGAAAGATTCAATAGATTGTTATTTAAGTTGTGGTGTATTTCTTCTAGTGGTGTCATGTGAACGTCGACTACATGACACTTCACCTATATGGGCCTAGGGGAATGCATTGTGTATTTGGCTACTAATCGTAGGGGTTGCGGAGGATGTAAACCTGAACCCCGTAGAAACCATTGCACAAGGGATGTAAGGGTCTTAGAGTTTAAAGCTATGGTTAGGTCTCTATCTTAATTACTTTCTTATACTTACGGATGTTTGCAAGGGGTATAATCACAAGTATGTATTAGTCTTGGATGGGGCGGTACATTAGGACAGGTTCACCCACACAACACTTAGCAAGCTAAAGAAGATTAATCAACTATATGAAGCGAAAGCACTTGACAGTCTTCCCATGTGTCATCGAGAATGTTTGGTCATCTTAAGAAATACAACCGACTTGTCCTTTGCTGCATAAAGGATTGGGCCACTTGCTGCATTTATTCCTACTGTCTTTTATTTACTCGTACTTTGTTTACTTGCTTTATCAAAAACCCCTAAAAATCCGTTTGCTAAGTATTTGCAGAGAATTCCTGATCCATACCACTAGCCAGCACCTTCTGCTCCTCGTTGGGTTTGACACTCTTAGTTATCAAAAATACTGCGATACACCCCCTATACTTGTGGGTCATCAGGCGGCGCGACAAGTAGCAGCGGCTGACAGCGGCAGATGGTGCTTGCCGGGCCCAACCGGCCCTGATCTAGCCCCTTAGAGCTCCAGGTGGATCAGGGTCGGGCCAACCTGCAAAGGTATGGAACTAACGATGTTAAAAGAAAATAAAAAATATCTGACTTTTTACATTGGAGACGTTCACGTCTTTTTAATGTGTGAAGATTTTAAAAAAGAAAACTCATATCTTGCTCTTTGGAAAAAATAAAAAAATAAAAAATACTTTATGAGCCAAATTATGGACTGTCAAATTTGTTTCTTTTAATGAAAAATACATGTAGACATAAGACATAGACATATATTTGTTTTTCGAAAAGGGGAATAAAACCCCGGCCTCTGTATCGGTTGATGCACACAGTCTTTTATTAAAATGCATAATTTAAAAATATTACAAGTTCAGCGATCACATAAGGTCGAGACAAAGATCAACCAGCAAAAAATATGAAACAAAAGACTAAGCATCATTTTTAATTCTATTAAAATGTAGCCAACCAGACTGGCTGAAGATGTGCCCAGCGACCATCAAGAGACGGCTGCACCCAGTAGCCATAATATCCCGCTGGTGTTGCATCGATAGGAGTGCCCATAGCTGCACCCAATAGGCCACCATATGTATAACCTGCAAAAGATTAAAAGTTTTTGATCTGTTAAAAATAATATCATTTCTACATCTCCAGATAGACCAACATAAGGCTGAGACACCAATGCAAACTCTAGCTTTAGATGATTTATCAAAACCATTCAACCAGTTTCCAAACATATCTGTTACATTAGTAGGAGAGGTAAGTCATATGCGAAGTGAATAATAGGCCACAAAAGGCGAGCAAAAGGACAGGATATAAATAAATGCTCTATAGTTTTCTGCGACCCACAGAAACAACATTTTGTACACCCTTTCCATTTACGCTTTACAAGATTATCCTTTGTGAGAAGAACCCCATTATTGAGGAACCACAAAAAATCTTTATCAATAGTGGAATTTTTAATTGACAAAGATATTTCCGCAGGAACACCATATGATCATTCATTAGATCTTCATACATGGACTTTACTGAAAATACCCTAGATGATGTCAACTTCCACATAAACTTATCATGATCCATTAATAACTGAACCATCATGAGTCTTTGACATAGGTTTAGCCAAACATTCCATCTATTACCGATTAGTACTCGCCTAAACCCGATATTTAGGGGTACATGGGTTAACACATGTGCTACGGTATCATTTTTCCGTTGTATAATATTGTAAAGAGATGGATATTGTTGTGCTAAAGGGGAATCTCCCAACCATGTATCCTCCCAAAACCTAGTGCTAAAGGGCTCCGGATCTGCAGGTGGTGGCGATTTGGCTAGTGCAGAGTGCAACGCTGCTGACTTGTGTATTAACGAGCTCGTTGGGAAACGCCAAGAGGAAGGTATAATGAGCACAGCAGTAAGTTTTCCCTCAGTTATGAAACCAAGGTTATCAATCGAGTAGGAGCAAGGAAACACCTCAAAGGTGTAGCTAGCTGAACATTGGTAGGGTGCACTATCGGTGCTAGCAACAACGTGGAGACCTGCACAATACAACCACAGAACTCTGTCCCCAACTTGCGATGAGGTTGTCCATCTCACCGGTTTTGCTGAAAATAAAGGATTAAACGTATCGAATGGAACGAAGTAATAGTTTGCAGAAAGTAGACACAAAACAGTAAACAGTTTGTAGATTGTATGTAAAAAAAGGACCGGGGTCCATAGTTCACTAGAGGTGGCTCTCGTTAAGATAGATAACATGCTAGGTGAACAAATTATAGCGGGGCAATTGACAAACATCGAGAAAGCATACAAGCATATACTAATCATCTTGACTCCTTTGAGACTTGATTGGGCATTACAATATTATATATAGACCGCCATCCAACTTCATCTATGACTAATAATCCACCTTCAGGTTATCATCCGAACCCCCTCTAGTATTAAGTTGCAAGCAACAGATTATTGCTTAACGAATTGCGTGTAAAGTAAACAATACGATTGTTCTATGGACAAAGGATTTTTGTTTTCTCCCTGGTAGCAACAACACATCTAGTACCTTAGAGATTTCTGTCACTTCCCCAGATTACTAGAGGCATGAACCCACTATCGAGCATACATACTAACTCTTGGAGTTGCTAGCATCTACTTGGCCAAGATAGCTACTAACAACGGAAAGCATGCAAGATCACAAATAACAAAGACATGATAGAATCAATAATCAATCTGAAATAACATCTCAATATCCATCGGATCCCTGCAAACACAACATGTACGGATTACAAATAGATGATCTTGATCATGAACGGAGCTCATAAGATCTAGACATGAAAGCACAAAGGAGGAGAACCAGCCATCTAGCTACTACATGGACCCGTAGTCCAGAGATGAACTACTCATGCATCACACTGGAGGCTTGCATGGTGATGAAGAAGGCCTCCAGGGTGAATTCCCCTCTCCGGCAGGGTGCCGGGAAGAGCTTCAGATCCCTCCTGATCTAGGGATGGAGATGACGCCATGCACTCTTTGTGAATTTTGATCGGGTACTTAGGGTTTTTATCAGAGGCAATATATAGGCGGAAGGAGAGGCCGAGGGTGCCGGGTCGGCGGACCACCCCAGCACGAGCCTGGCCATGCGGCCAGTGGTGTGGTGAGCCCCTTCTCCGTCTCGTATTCGCTCCAGATGTCTTCCGGTAAAATAGCAACTTTGGCTTTTGTCCGTCCAATTCGAGAATATTCATTTTCATTGCTTGGAACCAAAACAGCAGAAAACTGGCAGCACTGTGGCTCTTGTTAATAGGTTAGTCCAAGAAATCATATGAAAAGTACTCCAAAGTGTGGACAAAACACAAGAAAGTAGATAAAACCAAGCATGGAACATCAAAAATTATAGATACATTTGCAATGTATCAAACGCCAACGGTGACTGGCCTATTGCAGCGTGGTTGTGGGGTTTACGGGAACATCTGGGTTCAGCAAGATCCTCTTGAGACTGGTCTGCCCCTCGGGGGCTTTACGTGTCTGTTGGACCCGACCTGACTTGACTAGGACTAGTGTACCAGTGGCCGCATCCAGTCGACTACCACTTTTAGCGGTGGAGGCAGTTCCCTCCCGCGGGTCGTGGTTCTGCTGACCTCGATTCGAGCCACTTGTAACCTCTATCCTTCAGACCTCGCGACGATAAGCTCAGTGAGACGATGATGGTGGCTTCGTGATCATGGTGGCACATGTTCATGGACGACAAGTTTGGTGGTGGCGAGGCCTCAACCTCGCAAGGCTCCTATTCAACGGATCACACGAGGGGTGTGGGGGAGGGTTTCAGGAGAAATCCTTGTCGACTAACCTGACATCGATGCAGTGTCGCCCTCGGGTGGCATCCTTCCTCTTTGGAGGGCGTCGAGGCTACCCTTCCCCCACTTCCTTCTGTGTGCAATGGGAAATTCTAGGACCGGTCTCTAGCCTGGGTAGAAGCGGTTGCTTTCCATCTTGAGGGTGTTGCTTGGTGCTTGACGAGTTGTTGCAAGGAGCGTGGTGGAACTTATCTGGAGGGTGCAACAGTTGCTTTTCCCTCTTGTGGGTGTTCCTTGGTGCTTGGCGAATCATTGCAAGGAGCGTGGTGGGACTTCTCCGGAGGGCGCAGCGGTTGCGGGTCACCCTCATTAGTTGATCCACCTATGTGTCCATTTTGTTTCTTCTTTGTTTCTTTTGAGCGTGTGTTTGTTGCTGCCTCAACATTTTATTTTGTTTCGAAAATATCATGGTTGTACCATGTGGTTGCTATATTAATATAGCGGGACGAAAGCCTATTTGAGGAATAGCATGAATTGATGTCCTTTAGGGATATCTTCTTACATCTCTAAGCTCCCTAGAAATGGGCAGCCCTATTTGACCTAGCAATAGTATTTACTAATGTGGTTTTCAAGATTTATCTTTGAACATTAGTATTTACTATAATATATGTATAAAATACAAGAAGAGTATGCGGGGTATCTTTTAGTCATTCTAAAAAAAGCAGTATTTATAGTCAAAGTTTTAGAAGTTTGATATAACAAGGCATGTCTAGAACAACAGAATAATATAATCAAACTTGTTTATAAAATCATACAAGAAAAGGGTCCCTCGTCGCTCCCCTGGTGGCACCAGGCCTAACCCTAGCCGCCGCCAGAGGCCATACAGAGGCATGCCCTGCCGTTGCCGCCGGCTCTTGCTGCAGTAGCGGCACCCCAGCTATCGAAGGCGGCTTGGGGAAGGCAGGCTGCGATGATTTGGGGTGGGGGCAACCACACCCATATCATCGGAGCACGGAGGCCGGGGCAGCGCCCTTGTGGCATTCTGCAGGATAGGGATGCGGCGACCTCTAGTGGAGGTTCGGCCTAGGGACGGCCTCCTCCTTGTTCGTCTTCGATCCCTCCCGCCGTGTTAGGCGGATGCTTGATGGAATTCATCTTCCGTGCCGTCCCCTTCCTTGCAATAAAGGAGGTAGTACGGCCCTAGAGGTCCTCGCCCGTCCGACTCGTTGTTCCGCTATTGCCGGTCACCTCCAATCGTCCCGACGATGAGTTCTGGACTTCTCCATTGACGGTCTTCACGATTTACAAAATGCTCCTGAACACCTGGATTGGAAGGGATTCGGTTGGGCACATCCACAAACATCAGCCCATGGGCTTCAAGGGGCGTGTTGCGAAGCTCCGCTTTCATCTGACACCACGTGACATGTCGAAGTTGCGATTTCCATGGTTATTGGCAGAGGCGGGGAATGTCAAGTTGGCTACGGTTAGAAGACCAAATGGCAACGACGGAGGAGGGATCCTAGATGCAACGAAGACATTGCTTCACGATCTGCTATGCATGTGAGCCTGGTGAGTTGTGATTTGCAGCAACGACCATGGTAAGTGTGGGCGGCAACATTGGGGGACTTCAGCTTTGGTGGTACTACTATACCAAGTCATGCTTTCTAGGGTGAAAACCCAATGTCTGGCTTTTTTATTGGTTGTCTGACAATGACCTTGTTGAAGGCGCTGTTTTAGGAACTTCGACTTTCTACAGGGTGAAAACTTAGATCTTTGATCGGGCGATGACAATGTTTGTACTTTGTTTTCTTCTTGAAGCCATTGCTTTTGGAGTCTCTTTTGTAGTCTGGGTGCTGTCTTTGGTGGTGTTTAGAGTGATACTGATGCTGAGTGTCTGATCACCATGGGGTCATTTTATCTTTTAGTTCTCGATGTGTGCATCCTACAACATCCTTGATATCTTCGGACATCATCTTGGTGCAGAGACTGGATGCAATTGGTATCTTCGTGATATTAATATATTTATTTTATAAAAAACATGTCTGAGGAGATCATTTAATATACGCATGGGATGTTGCAGTTTTGTGCATGTATCGAAGCAAAAGGCCTGCAGGCAGTAAACTCTTCCATTATATTACAACACTTTATTTAATAATTTTGATGAAAAAGAAGAATAGCTCCCCTCGAAATTTTACGATTTTGTGCATTCCGAAATCTAAGCGTACAAACTTTTGAATGGTATGGTTATGTATGATCAGACACCACTCATTACCAAAAGCAAATCCTTTATCACTAAATTCTGTCAACTTCGTTCCATTCTATTAACAAGAACATAAACAGTAGATAACTGGTGCCATAAGACAGACATGATTGGCAAGACACCAATGAACATTTTAAACTACTCTTTGATTCTCTTAGTAGGAAAGCTGCTGGAGCCTACTGAGGCTGACTTGGCCTATTCAGAATGGCTAATCTTCAGTTGCACTCATTCATCATCGTCGTCGTCATCATTCTCGTCGAGCCCCACCCAGCGAGTAAAAGCAAAGAGAAACTCCTTAAAGGTCACCGTTCCGTTCTTGTCCCAATCCATTTCCTCTGGAACAACCAAAGAGTAATAAACATCAAGGTCAACGTAAACGAGGAGACATTCATAATGTGGACTGGGATAAGTCCTACCACAGTTAACTAAATCCTAAGCACCAACTTCCTATAGAGTTGTTGAACTGGAATGAAAATTCTTCAAATGCGTAGCATGAGGGAAAAAAACAACTTGTAAGAATCTCTACTTCTCAGGTTGGAACCAGTGTCACAAAGGATTTAAATTTCCAGCAGCTTAAAACATGTATCAATTATATATTCTCAATTTGATAATTTTGCCCCTACGAATCAGAGATATATATCTAGATTTAAATCATTTATATCCCTCTCCATGCAAAGAGCTAGGCTAGCCTCAAAGAAGGTATGCAAGCATGGCTGGATACCTTATGAGAGACACTTTGTCATAGTTGCAGGACACTTTGTACATATTTCTTGCTTTTTTTATAAAAATATATAAATGACACATTAGGGAGTTTCCCCTACTGTATTTGCGTAAAAAACATCATATATTCTCAACCCACATTCACAGGGCTGCCTATCACAAGCAAACTAGAGAGGTGGTTGACAACTTAGTCATAGTCGTTTTCACTAGCAGATGTACCTTATAATAATAATTTTTCAAACTGCAGAGATGCCTACAAAGGGATGGTGCACTAACACAACATGTATAAGGCAAATTAGCTGAGAAACCAAAGATAAACCAACAGAAAAATATGAGAGTGTGTAACAATTCGGACTTTTATAGAGGATTCAGTATAGTGCTGCAGGGGAGATGACTCACCAAATCTTTTCACCCCTATGCGCCCAGAAGAGCGTTCTCCTGCAGAGGTCTCATTTATTGCTTCTATCACCTCACTCTTACTGACATATCCATCTTTATTCTTATCCAAGAAGACAAATGCATCAACCAATGTCTCAAAAGTAGGCTCAAGGTTACCTAGTCCCATTCTTAGTCTCTAAAGCAACACACATCAAGGACATAACACGTCTCCTCATAAAAACAGATAAAAGAAACATGTAAACTAGGTTCTCAATGCAGAAGTCTGACATCTACCTAGTTGCCCTCATATGGTCTCTTTTTTAACAGTGACCAGAAAATTCAATAAAATACATTATATCCCTTGGACAATTTTAAGTACTTCTCTCTGATTATTCTATAGAAGTTCTCACTTGAGTTTTGTTTCAAACAAGAGCATTCATATCTTCACAGAATAATCTGATCTGAGTCACTTTGCAAGTAATTCCTACTCCCTATGTCGAAGTCATATTGTGTTTTGCCAAATAAAACTATGCATATTGATTTTTTTTATAATGGAGAAAATCATGTTACTTTTATGAACTGGATCATGTATTAGCTCCCATGCAATGTAGCAACAGCAATATAACACCAAGTGATATCAAAAACTCTGAAAGTATGGGTAATTTATATGCGTATGAAGGATACTGCTTCTGACACAGTTGGATCATTGAGAAGATAAACAAGGCACAGAAAGACAATGAACTCATTGAACTTCATTCCCATATGTTCATAGATGTCGCATGCCTCAAATAGATCTTTTATCTCCTCATCTGTGAAGGAGATATCCAGCTTTTGGAAACAATTCTTCAGTTCCAATTGATCAATTTCACCATTTGAATCTTCATCTGCAGAATAAGGACAGTATTTGTTATATCATGACAAAGAAAGGGATTGGGAAAAGACCCAACAATCGAGGACATAATTTACAAATTTAAGCTATTATTGTATATCACACGAAGTTAAAGTTACCCATAGTAACTGATCAAGTTCATCAACTTCAATCTCGGAATACCCATACTTCTGTAGTTTTGGTGGGTGGTAAAAATAAAAGGTTGACAGTATCAACTTTAGCCCACAACTTTATGTGCAGAGGGGATAATAGATACTCACCAAATTGCTGAAAGATAATCTTGCACTTCCTCAAACTCTTGTCAATTTTAGGGAACTTCATGATGACACTATTGAATGATCTCAGAGAAGTCCCTTCCTGTGCCCTCTGCTGCATGGCCTCAACCATCTTCTGCTCTAGCTTTGTTGCTGCTGTACTGTGCCTTGGGGAGTCTCCCTTTCCAACTACACCCCCCATTTCAGAAAATCGCTCTATTTTGTAGGGTGGTAGAAACCTGTTACCTGAAAATGTACATAGCATCGGAGATGAGAGCTTGGGCATAACCAACTATCCTGATACTGAGGACGTTTCACACATTTAAGGGTCCCTAAGCTGGCAAGCCCACCAAGCAGGCCACCAATAATATTATAACAATATAGACGGCAACGGTGGAAAACCATACAGGAGAATTAAGAAATTGAATACCTTAGTTGACTGCCTAACTGCAAATTGAGCATAGATTCTTCTAGGAGTGACACTCAGAACTAGAAAGACTCCTAGTTACTGCCGGAAATGAAATGCATTGTTTTACTCCCTCCGTTCAGAAATATAAGACGTTTTAGCTTTGTGAATCGAATGTATCTAGACGTCTTTTAGTGTATAGGTTCGTAAAGGTTCGGAGTGAACCTATACACTAAAATGCGTCTAGATACATTCATTTCACAAAGCTAAAATGTCTTATATTTCTGAATGAAGGGAGTACATAGTAACGAATTTCATATTTATGGTGAAAGGTGTGTATGTGAGTTCAGTTTCCGGTGCCTCTGGAACTACGAATTCACAGGGAATACCGTGGTTGAAAAGGAAAACTGATGAACATCAACATCACTGCGATAAAAGCAAACAACATCAACGCGATGAAAGCAAATAACAACGGCTCTTGAGATGTTACTTTCATCTCCCTTGACGAAGCTGAAGGCGGCACAAAACTGAGAAAAAATTACAGTTGCCAGTGGAGGACAAAAGATCATCCATCACCTCTCCCTCTCCTAGAATAGGATCTCCCGACTAATTCTCAATATTCCAGTATTTAGGGCGATGATTACATTTTGCTTTGATTGCCTTATCGCCACCCATTATTAACGCGCCTTTATATCAAATCATGCCATCGTTTTCGCTCATCCATATTGATACACACATCAAAAGCTGAATGCATCACCCAACACATGTTATTACGGAATGAACAGATTAACCCGTAACAATATCTCACTTCATAAACAACAATAATATTGCTATAGTAACAAAAAAAACTGACTAAGGGAAACTTTAAGCCGAAACTAAATTAAAATTCGGGATTAAAGGGAGAACATCAACGACAAGACCGGTGAATCATTATCCAGAAACAATTTAACAAAGACCCCACGCAGAGCCACGAAATTTACCAAACAAATCAAGAAACCCGCGCATCCACACCGTATCCCTCCGCCGCAGACCAGAACTGTCATTACATCGGATTTGAAATCGGTACGTCATGGTGCAAATCAAATGAGTACCGAAACGACGAAGAGGAAGGAGCCAAGAAACGGGGCTTGCCTGGGCAGGAGCTCAATGCATCGATCGCAACAGCGAGGCGAGGAAGCCCTCGGGTGGCAGGATCGACGGGGCGTGAGGAGGGAGGGAGAGGAGCTCGATCGATCGATCGGCGGCGCGCGCGGGGATTCCGAACAGATGGGAGGAGGGGGAGCTCGGACGTGGATGGAATGGAGAAGCGTGGGGCGAGGGACGGACGGGAGATGGGTGCGCGGAGCGAAGAGGAATGATGGGTGTGGTTAGGCGGGCCGTTTGGGCCGCGGGGCCCACGACTCGTGCTCCTGCTGACACGCGGCAGTGCTGCCGTGCCGACTGGTAACGCAGTTTTAGCACGTGACGTATGACCAATCCTTTTTTTTCGAGTGGAGTGACGTACGACCAATCGAACCGGGCAGAAAAAACTACTCCCTGCCATCCATATTTCTTTTCGGATTTATCAATATTCGAATATATTCAATCATATTTTAATGGTAGATATTTATAAATTTAGATAAATTTAAAAATATTAATTTAGATCAGAGAAAGTATTAATTTTCTTCCGCTTCACTTAACAGAGTTTCGCCGTTATAGGGCCGTATTTGGGCTCTCCCAAGCATAAGACTATCCATATCAACAATATTAAATCAATAACAGACTTCTCCTTAGGCCGGATTTTCCCAAGTATAACACGATCCGTGAGCATATCAATGAAGTGACAGTCCTTACTATTGAGTCATGTGCTAGTAAGATGACAACATTGTAAAAAAGATTTATTTAAGAAAACAATCATATCCCGTCCCCAAATACGGTATGGACCTAACAATATTAAAAGAAAATACCTGACCTTTTTTTTTTACATTGGAGACGTTCGTGTCTTTTTAATATGTGAAGATTTTAATAAAGAAAACTCATATCTTGCGTTGTGGAAAAAATAAAAAAAATATTGTATGAGCCAAATTATGGACCGTCAAATTTGTTTTTTTACATGGGCCACAATACTTGTCTGCTTTTAATGAGAAATACATGTAGACATAAGACAGACATATACTTGTGCTATTTTTCTTTTTGAAATTTTCGTTCTAAGAACTTTAATTCTGAATTACCGGTTTTACCTCGCTTTATATTTATAGTATTACCATCAACAACATACGTGCCAACGATAATAAATTACATGTGAACAAATGGTAATAGTTGAACACACCACTTAAACAGTAGACTCACAAAAGGAAAAGGATATACTCGTGTGCTTGCAACAGCCGGCTACAAATTCAATGGCCGCCCTGCTAAGCGCTCGTAGATCATCGGGTCCAAGATTGATTTATGTCCTTGTAACATCCCAGTATTTAGAACCCAACGAAGGGTAGAAATAGAAATCTGCGCATGTGCATGTAAATCTAAGTAAAATTTTCACCAAACAAAAACCCTAAAAAGATCAGAGTTTCTTTCACTAACAAGAGATACGCATAGCTCTCTATAGTGATTGTTATAAATCTTGACATGATCTTTAGGCATTAATATGTTTTAGGGGGAAATGTTTTGAATTCAAATATGAAATTTAAATTATTTGATAAATATTAAAAATTAGAAGTTAGAAATGTAAAGTTGATTTCCTAAATGATTTATTAATATTGCTTGATTACATTAAAGGTATATTGAATCATAATAGGAACTAAAGACAAGGAAACTCAAATAAGAAATGAATTCTTATTTCTTTTCTTTATTCTATAATAATATTAAAAATTGAGATAAATACGTCAAAACAGTATATTAGAGGGAATAGCATCTAGTGAAATAAAACTTTATTAACTTATAAAAATATCCTTACAAGATTCTTTACAAAAGGATAAGAAGAAGATTACAATGGAAACCTATCTACTCCTATACTAAGTCTTGACAATCCAGATCTTTGTTCCTACAAAATAAGATAAACAACTCAAATGGAAATAAAAGGTTAGTTGATTATTTACTCTCAGTGGTGAACAGTGAAGTGCACTGTTCATAGTGCATCATTAAGTAATTAAAAGAGGCAAGTTTCACCAATATGTAGTATCTGTTCTTTTCAAGTAAATAGCTTTAGTGCCACATCATCAACCAAGTAGAGAGGGGCAAGTTTCACCAGATCAGTAACTAGCAAAAGGATAGAAGTGAAAACAAATTCACTTGATCCAATCCAGAGAGGAAGAGCACAGTGAAGCAGCTTACTCAACTAACTACATGCAGTGTGCTGTCGACCAGCAGTGAGAAAGAGAGAGAGATAAAGCCACATTCGGCACAACAAAGCAAGCTTTGCTCACCTCTTCACAGCCACATTCACAACCATTGTTTTATCTCAAGGACACAACCAAGAACTCATTGAGCTTGCCAAATCCCTAGTAAATCCACCAGATAGCTTACCAAATCAACCATCAAATCACCACAAAATGGTGACATAAGGAGGGGGTGGTGCAGGAGGATAGCAAGGACAAGTACAAGATCACAGGGGATAGGAGGAGCAAGAGCAGCATCAGGAGGTGCAGAGCAAGATCAAGCCAACAAGATCAACCACCACAACATCATCACCAACCACCAAGTTGTGTGGTAAGTACACACAAAACCATCACATGCTCCATCTTAGCTAAGCATGTGTTGTTTTATATGGATCTTCTCAGAAAGGCACCCAAGTGGGGTGAATCCATCACAAAAGGAATTAAATAAAGCCAAGTCTTTGCAAATCACACCAAGATCTTAGTCTATGCATCACTGATCTTGGATAACAACATATGTTTCTACATCTAATTAGACAACAGCCTTAAGTGGAGATTTCTGGGCACATCCCATGGATGGTAGCACCTCAGAATACCTATAGCTTCTGGATCTAGCTTAAATAGTAAGGATCTATCATATTAACCTTACCAAGGATTATCAAATTAATTTCCCAAAGCACTGTAGGAATGATATCTTGAGGTTATCCATACAAGATCATTTAAGAAGGAAAGCAGCAAGAGAAAGCAGCTATTTTCCATAGCTTTGCCTCAGACCAGCATCATAGGCTTGATAAAATTAAAGAGTACCACAGGCTAATTTATCCAATAAAGTTTTTCAACTCTCAGACACTCTAGAACACAAATAGAAAATAACTCAATATCAGGATAAAGCTTGTGTGCCATTCAAATGAATGTTTCACAAGGATTCATCCTAACCAAGCAGATTCTATTAGGAATTTCATAATTCTTTCAAAAAATACTCCTAATATAATACTTAGGAATCATTCTGCTTTACATAAGAAGCTATCAACAAGAATGCATTAGTAGTTTTTGAACAGGAGGGCAACTACATGTTCCAGTAGGGAACAAATCCACTCTCAACCTAGATCAGAGTCACAACATACAAAGTTTACAAGTGACAATAATCCAATATTATAGAAGAATGCATTTAACAGAGCCACTATCATCAATTCCACAGTCCACCAATATACAAAGCTATTAGCAATTCCAAGCCCATCAATAGGCAATAATCAACACAGAGGGATAGAACCCTAACAACACAGATGAACCCTAACTAGGGTGTTCCTTACCGTAATCACACAGAGGATAACAAGAGAGGCAGAGGAAGAATAAGATAGGGGGAACAGAAGCACTTACTTGTGGTCCTCGCTAGAGTTGAGAAGTGGAAGCAGGGGGCCGACAAGCACACACGACGGCACGGGGAGCACCTGAGGGCGCTGCAACCCGCGCCAAGCCATGTGGCGGTGGCCCCAGCTACACGAACAACAACATCAACATCATAAGGCCACCAGAGCCACGACACATCACCACAGGGCGGCGAAACCTCACATCGCTGATAGCCACCAAACCCTAGGGTTCGGGGTGAAGTCAACCTAGACAGGAGAGGGGTCCAAAGGTGAATCGAACCGAACCAGTCGACGGAGCAATGATGACCCACAAGTATAGGGTGTGTATCACAGTATTTTCGATAAGTAAGAGTGTCAAACCCAACAAGGAGCAGGAAGTGTTGATGAGTGGCTTGGATCAGGAATTCCCTGTAAATACTTAGCAAACAGATTTTTAGGGGTTTTTGATAATGCAGATAAATAAAGTGCGAGTAAATAAAAGACAATGATAATAATTGCAGCAAGTGGCCTAATCCTTTCTTTAGCAAAGGACAAGCCGATTGTATTACTTAAAATAACCAAACGTTCTCGAGGACACATGAGAATACTGTCAAGTGCTTTCGCTTCATATAGTTGATTAATCTTCTCTGGTTGGATAAGTGTTGTGTGGGTGAACCTGTGCTAATGTAGTGACCTTCCTAGGACTAATACATACTTGTGATTATACCCCTTGCAAGCATCCGCAACTACAACAAAGTAATTAAGATAGAAACCTAACCACAGCCTTAAACTTTGAGATCCTACACTCCCTTGTGCAAAGGTTTCCTAACGGGGGTTTAGGTTTCTATCACTCTGGCAACCCCTATGATTAGTAGCCAAATACACAATGCATTCCCCTAGGCCCATAAAGGTGAAGTATCATGTAGTCGACATTCACATGACACCACTAGAAGAATAACACCACAACTTAATTATCAAACCATTGAATCTTTATCAACACAATTCCACTACTAACAACATGACTTCTCCCATGCCCTCAAGAACTAAACGAACTACTCACTAGACATCATATGGATCAAGATCAGAGATGAAATAATGATAAGTAACAACATGAACATAACAATAATTCAATGGTTCTACTCAATAGCATCAACTACAACAAGTAATCAACACCGGGAAAGTTTCCCCTAAGAACTATGCAAGATTCAACCCAATTGTTACAGCGGTACGGGATGGTGATGATGGTGCTGGTGGAGATGATGATGATGATCCCGATGAAGTCCAGCTTGATGATGGTGTTGATGGCGATGATCTCCCCTCTCCGGGAAGGAATTTCCCTGACAGATTTCTGCCTGCCGAAGAGCTCTTTCTCTCTCTGTAGTTTTTTGCCCCACAGAGGCGGCAGAATCTTTCCGTGGTTGCTCCCCGAGTCTTAGGGTTCTGCGGGGCTTATATGCGTCAGAGGGCGATGCCAGAGGTGGGCCAGGGTGGCCACACCACCTGGTGGCGCGGCCAGGGCTGGCCCGCGCTAGGGGTGGTGTGGGCCTCCTGTGGCCCATCTCCACTTCCCCTTCTGGATTTCTTCGCTGAAAAAATAGGAATTTCCGTATATTTTCTGGGGTTTTCTGATCTTCGCCAATTTTGCCTCCAAACGGTGCTTTTTCCATCAGAATCCTGGCTCCGGTGGTTCATCCTCCCAAAATCATCAATAATGAAAAAATAGGTGAAATAACATAAGTACCATCTCTTAATATGAAATATATCAATGAATAACAATGAATTATGGTATAGAATGGTGATGCAAAATGGATGTATCAACTCCCCCCAAGCTTATACTTCGCTTACCCCAAGCGAAAACTGAGCTAGATAAACATGTCCATAGGTTTATGGAGTGAAGTGTTGATAAAGAGAATACAGACAAGACACATCACATTCATCAAAACACAAATCATAATAGAAAATAACTCACTATTATATAACTTAACTTGCAATGAGTAAGGGAAACACAATAAAGATGCATAAAGTAAAGCATAATTAATAATGGCAAACTTTGTTCTTGGTCATAGAACGGTTAACAAATTGCAGGAGTTAAACATAATGGGTTTTTAATGATAGATTTCAAAGTAATATCCACTTAGGATAAGAGCAGTGTGCAAAATAGGGAACATAAGAAACACGATTGAATATATCATCATATGGGTGATTGCATCACAATAACTCAAATGCTTGCTTAAGATAGAAAGAAATAGGTTTACTGACTCAACTAAAAAGTAAAAGATAGGCCCTTCGCAGAGGGAAGCAGGGATTTCAAGTCTCATAAAGAGATTCCAAAAATTATGGTACTTACTAGCTTTGAGCTCTCATTGCCCCTATCATAAGCATCTTTTAGGTGATTAAGGTTAAAGTGAACAAATATGAGGATATGCTTGACAAGTTATAAGCCAAAAATCTCATGCCCCTTGCCTACGAGTCCCGGACCTCATGCTACTAAACTTTAGTCACAAGTAAGTTCTTGTCATTGTAAGTACATGTGTATCATGGAGAACTGCCAACGGGGTACCCCTTGCCCTGGATACAGGAGCTATCCCATATCAAAATGATAAGGCAACAGACAATGAGCATCTCAGTGATCTTTTTTATTTGCTATTTTCATAGTTTTTTATTGAGGATGCTTCACAGAATGCTCACTATGGTTATGCTGCAAGTTTCCACCATGATTAGGCATGGCTTAGGCTAGCCACCCAGGCGTTTCTCTAACACATATACAAACTCCGTGAGCTTACAAGCTCCCCTTTTATTTCACACTGCTGGGATCCATAAACAAAAGAACATGATATCAACTGAATAATAAGTGCAATGTTGAAAATGTTCCCCATGATAGCATGGTTCTGCTAATTCTCAACTTATAAAGTGCAAGCATATACGCAACATAGATGGACGCAATGGTTCAAGTTTATTAAGTGCAAGAAAAGTAGTGTGCCATCAAGTTTGTGAGAGCTTTAATCACTAATTTTCACATAACAAGTTTAATTTGGAAGGTAGATAAAAAACATGAATATACTTGGAATAACAATAATGCTAATAGGTAGATATGGTGGACGCAAATGGCATAGATTTTAGTTTTAGTATTGGATGCACGAGAAGTATTCCTTCTCAGTACAGTGTTTTGGCTAGCAAGGATGAGCAGCAAGCATAAGAATTGAAGGAACAAACAAACATACAAGTGATAGAAATGATCATGCAATCTTCCTTGGAAACACAAAAGATCTTAACTAGAGAATACTAAGCTTATGAGCCAAACAAGAAAGAAAGATGATGAAATTATATATCTTAAAAGTACTTTTTTTTTCTATTCAATCTTCTAATAGTGCTACTACTAACCAGAGCTAGGTTTGCCAAAACCAATCTAAATTTACTTAATGATCCCAAAGTGATTCCAATACTATCAACAAGATCAATCATATAACAGAAATTTGCAAACTAAAATAAGATGTGCAAAGAGTAATTGATAGAACTTCTCATTAATATTCCATAACGGTAACTCACACCAAGGGATACATAGATATCTAACTAGAGGGGAGATACTTCCATAATGCAAACCATCCTATATGATAACTTCTCTATTCATGATATGACTCTACTAAAAAGGTAAAAAGATGAAAGATAATGATATGATACCGCAGCACTCCCCCAAGCTTGGAACAAACTAAGGGGATGCCAAAACCTGATGACGAATTACTCCTTCGGTGGTGGTGGTGTTCTCTCGATAAGCTTTTCGATCAATTCCTTCAAATCCTCAATCTCGAAGGTGAGCATACGAATCAACTCTGAATTATGCTCAATATGGTTCATGATCATGTCGAGCTATGAATCCCAGCCCTTGCGATCCTTTCCCCATTCTTCCTCTTTGAAGTATTCTTTCCCCGCATGGTTAGAACGAGGCATATCCCAATTGGAGGGTAGTTTTTCCTTGGGCATATTTTTGAATTGCTACTCATGAATAAGGGTATGGAAAGGATTCTTGGTGCATGGAGGAGGTGACCGTGAAGCCAAGCAATGACGCGGAACCTTCCCTCCAGTGGACATCCGTGCATTTCTTTTGAACTTGGCAGGATTTGCCACCACTCCAATGCTTGCAATGGTGGTGCTGGTGTGCGGATGCTAGTCTTCCTTTGCCTCCTCTTCAACTTCACTCTCGATCTCCTCCTCCTGCTCAAGGTCTTGGAGATCATCTTCCACAGGCTCCTTGCCCTTATCGTTGGCGGAGACCATCGTGCTTCTAAACTTGAGAATAGACCCTGACAGAAACAGATCGAAACGAAAACACGACGAGAACACGATATGTGAACCTCGGGGGATCCGGGGGATTATATATTATGAATTTTAACAACAAAAGGAAAGTACTAGGAGAAAATGGGTCAGAGACGGGCTCCGGGGTGGCCACACCCCCTGGTGGCACGGCGAGGTGGGCCCGCGCCATGGGGTGGTGTGAACCACCCGGGCTCTGTTTCCTTCCCTATTTCGACTCATTAATTTCCACGTTAGATAAAAACTGCAAAAATATAACTTGAAAAGTTTTTTGCGAACCTTTACTTACCAGAACTGTTTCCTATTCGAAAACAGACTTTGCAGGTCTCTGAACTTGGCCTTTAATAAATTCTTCCGGAGTCATCGCTTGAATAATATCAATATCTTTGTTGTAAGAATCTCCAGAAATATAGTGCTTGAGTCTTTGACCATTCACCACTTGTGTAGTGTTGTCTCTTAAGGAGGAAAATTTTATTGCGCCAGAACGGTATACCTCTTCAATAATGAAAGGTCCTTCCCATTTTGAAAGTAGTTTCCCTGCAAAAAATCCGAGAGAAGACCTATACAATAGAACTTTCTCACCAACATGAAATTCTCTCTTAAGAATTCTCCTATCATGCCATCTTTTAACTTTTTCTTTAAAGAGTCTAGCATTTTCGTACGCCTCACTTCTCCACTCATCTAAAGAACTCAAGTCAAACAATCTTTTCTCACCGGCAAGTTTGAAATCTCTATTAAGTTCTTTCACTGCCCAATAAGCTTTGTGTTCTAATTCTAAAGGCAGGTGACAAGCTTTTCCATAAACCATTTTGTAAGGAGACATTCCCATGGGACTTTTATAAGCACTTCTATAAGCCCATAAGGCATCATTCAACTTCTTAGCCCAATTTTTTCTAGATCTATTAACAGTCTTTTGCAAGATAGAGTTAATTTCTGTATTTCATAGTTCTACTTGCCCACTGGTTTGGGGATGGTAAGCTGAAGCAATTCTATGATTGACGTCATATTTAGCAAGGGTCTTCCTAAAACCACGATGAATGAAATGTGAACCTCCATCAGTCATAAGATACCTAGGCACTGCAAACCTCAGAAAGATATCATCTTTAAGCATTTTTAAAGAGGTCTCACCATCAGCACTTTTTGTAGGTCTGGCTTCTACCCACTTAGTAACATAATCAACAGCAACGAGAATATGAGTATAACCTTTTGAAGGAGGAAAAGGACCCATAAATTCAAAATCCCAACAGTCAAATGGTTCAATAATAAGAGAGTAATTCATAGGCATTTCACTGCGTCTAGAAATATTACCAACTCGTTGACATTCATCACATGATAAGCTAAACTTTCTTGCATCTTTAAAAATGGTAGGCTAATAAAAACCTGATTGTAGAACCTTTTGTGCGGTTCTATCCCCAGCGTGATGCCCTCCATAGGCACTACCATGACATTTCCGCAATATCTCTTTTTTGCTCATATTATGGAATGCATCTTCGCATAATACCATCCACTCCCTCTTTATATAAATATGGGTCATCCCAAAAATAATGCCTCAAATCATAAAATAATTTCCTTCTTTGCTAGGCTGTAAAGGTTGGAGGCAAATACTTGGAAACAATAAAGTTAGCATAATCATCATACCAAGGACTCTCTCGCGAACTTACCCCTATTGTAGCCAACTGTTCATTTGGAAAACTATCATTAACAGGCATGGGGTAAAAAAAAAAGTTTTCCAACCGAGATAGGTTACCAGCGACATGATTTTCAGCACCTTTCCTATCTACAATATGCAGATCAAACTCTTGTAAAAGTAACACCCATCTAATAAGCCTAGGCTTAGCATCTTTCTTTGTCATGAGATACTTAATAGCAGCATGATCAGTATAAATGGTAACTTTTGAATCAACAATATAAGGTCTAAACTTATCACAAGCAAAGACAACGACTAAATATTCTTTTTTAGTAGTAGCATAATTCTTTTGAGCAGCTGATACATTGCAAACATATCTATAATTTTTGATGTTCCATTCTTGGTTTATATCTACTTTCTTATGTTTTGCCCACACTTCGGAGTATTTTTATACACTTTCTTGGACAAACCTATTAACAAGATGCCACAGTGCCAACTGCCTGTTTTTTGCTGTTTTTGGTTCCAGGAAAGTCAGAAAATGAATATTCTCGGAATTGGACGGGACAAATGAAGGAGTTATGCCCTAGAGGCAAATAATAAAGTGTATTATTTGATACTTCACCTGTATGTTCATAATACGTTTCATACTGTGCTATAACTGTGTTAATACGAAACGTTAATACACGTGTGGTATGTAAACAAACCGTGTCTCTAGTTACCTCTGGTGAACTAGTTCATTGGTCATAAGGATGGTCTATATTTCAAGACCATGGGCATTTATGCCAACTGACAATGAGGTCATGCTATTAATTGAATAACATGATAGACAAACATCCGACCGTTATATCTTCATGAGATCTAGTTACAAAGTTCACCATTGATGATAAAACATAGAGAACCTCGTAACCCGATCCTTTGACTGTGAGGTAATGCAAATCACCATTCCGAAAGAAGCTTAGATGGTTATCAAGAGTCATCTCGTAACAGGGTGACCAAAAAGGTGCCACTCAGGTTTTCTAAAGGGATGCGTAGAGGAGTACATATCAAGACCAGGATTTGTCTAGTCTGTGTAACGGACAGATACATGTGGCCATCTCGGTGACATTGCATTAATGAAGCTTGCAAGCATGTGACTAGGTCACGGAATGCAATGACATGAGAACGAGAAAACAAGTTCATCAGTAACGAGATCGAACTAAGGTATGCAGATACCAAAGATCAAGTCTCGGATGAATTAGGTATCGAGTGACAAAGGGAATGGGGAACGACTATCTCACGGTTCGAGCGATTGTATTCGTGAAACGCACGGGGGTCACATGGCCATCTAGGTCTCTCTGTTGATCATTGATATGAGAGTGGTCTCTATCATGTCTGGAGTGTTTCCGAACCGAAGGATGTCACGCTTAAGGGTAGGGACGCTTAGGGTAGATGAGGCATCGTATGAGAAATATATATATAGAGAGAGAGACCGGAATAGTTTCTGTAACATCCGATGGAGATCGAAAAGGGGTCCGGAAGTTGTTCCGGAGTGAAGAGATAATATAATATGTATATTTGAATGTTAATTGAGAATTAATATTAAATATATATTTTATTTTATTTTATTTTTGAAGGCACTATATTGCTAATGGGCCTCACCCGAAGGGAGGCCCAAGTGGGCAAGGCGCCTAGGGAGTGGGGGCCAGCCGGCCTAGGGCTGGTGGGCCTGGGGCCCAAGGCCCACAGTGTGGCGGTGGTGTGGGGATTAGTCCCACCCCGCCTTGCCCTGGGTGGTGCGCCCCCTCCCACTATATAAAGGCCACCTCCCCCTTGGAAATCACCCCATTCCTCTCATTCTCTCTCTCACCTGCTGAGGACTTCCCCGTAATATTGGGGAGGACCTCGTGGTTGAGTTCTCCACCTTCACACTACCGTCGTGTGATCGGCGATCCGACATCTACTTCTTCCGCTGCTCGGCTGGATCGGAGCCCGGTTGACGTCCCCTACACCGGATGTGTGACGAACTTCGGAGGCACCACACTTGGGGTGCTGCTCGTCTTCATCAATATACGCCTTCCTGAGTAAGGCGTGCCTCATTCTGCAAAAGTATGAATACTGTATTCCTTCTCCGTTACTTATGTCTACATAGTATAGATCCTGGTATTAGTGTTCGAGTAGATAGAATTTTTTTGTTTTCTACTACGGAACCCTTCAACAAAAGCCAAAGTCAATATTTCACCGAGGGGGACATGGAGCCAGAATACGAGACGGAGAGGGGCCAGGGGCTGCCCACACCCCCTGGCCACATGGCCAAGCCTGGCCCGCGGCAAGGGGTGGTGTGGCCTCCTAAGGCACCCCTCGGCCTCCCCTTTCGCCTATATATTGCCTCCGATACAGAAACCCTAAGTACCCGATCAAAATTCCACGAAAGAGTTTGTAGCCGCCGTCATCTCCATCCCTAGATCGGGAGGGATCTGAAGCTCTTCTTGGCACCCTACCGGAGGGGAGAATTCACCCTAGAGGCCTTCTTCATCACCATGCAAGCCTCCGGTGTGATGCGTGAGTAGTTCATCCTTGGACTACGGGTCCATGTAATAGCTAGATGGTTGGTTCTTCTCCTTTGTGCTACCATGTTTAGATCTTGTGAGCTCCATTCATGATCAAGATCATCTATTTGTAATTCTACATGTTGTGTTTGCGGGGATCCGATGGATATTGAGATGCTATTTCAGATTGATTATTGATTCTATCATGTGTTTGTTATTTGTGATCTTGCATGCTCTCTGTTGTTAGTAGATATCTTGGCCGAGTAGATGCTAGTAACTCCAAGAGGGAGTATTTATGCTCGATAGTGGGTTCATGCCTCTAGTAATCTAGGGAAGTGACAAAAATCTCTAAGGTACTAGATGTGCTGTTGCTACTAGGGAGAAAACAGCAATCCTTTCTTCATAGAACAATCGTATTGTTTACTTTACACGCAATGCTTAATGCAATTATCTGTTGCTTGCAACTTAATACTGGAGGGGGTTCGGATGATAACCTGAAGGTGGATTATTAGTCATAGATGCAGTTGGATTATGGTCTATGTATAATGTTGTAATGCCCAATCAAATTTCATAGGTGTCAAGATGATTAGTATATGCATGTATGCTTTCTTGATGTTTGTCAATTGCCCCGCTGTAATTTGTTCACCCAACCTATCATCTATCTTAAGGAGAATCACCACTAGCAAACTATGGACCCCGTTCCTTCTATTACCATCAATCTACAACTGTTTACTATTTTCTGTTTACTTTCTGCAAGCTATTACTTTCTTCCACACAATACGTTTAATCCTTTGTTTTCAGCAAAATCGGGGAGATTGACAACCTCACTATAAGTTGGGGACAAAGTTCTATGGTTGTGTTGTGCAGGATTCCAAGTTGGAAACAACACCTTGGAGGTGTTTCCTTGCTCCTACTGGTTCGATAACCTTGGTTTCATAACTGAGGGAAAACTTACTGCTGTGCTCATCATACATTCCTCTTGGGGTTCCCCAACGAGTTCGATATCAACCACGAGCCAGCAAGATATTTTTCTGGCGCCGTTGCTGGGGAGTCAAGGACATCTTCACAAGGGGAGTCCCTCATCCAATCTCTTTACTTTGTTATTTTTGTTTTGCTTAGTTTATTTCTTCTTTGTTTGCTTGTTTCTTTATCGAAAACACACAAAAATTAGTTGTTCTAGTTTGCTTTCTTTATTAAAAACACACAAAAATGACTACTCTTGAAAACACTAAGTTGTGTGACTTCACTAGCACCAACAACAATGATTTCATGTGCACACCTATTGCTCCACCTGTTCCTGAAGCTACTTTCTTTGAAATTAAACCTGCTTTACTCAATCTTGTTATGACAAAACAATTTTCTGGTATTGGTACTGAAGATGCTGCTGCTCACCTTAATAACTTTGTTGAATTTTGTGAGATGCAAAAGCATAGGGATATAGATGGAGATATTATTAAGCTTAAATTGTTTCCTTTCTCTTTGAGAGGAAAAGCTAAAGAATAGTTGCAATCCCTAACTAGAAATAATATTGATTCTTGGAGTAAATGCAAAGATGCTTTCATTGGAAAATACTATCCTCCTACTAAGATTATATCTATGAGAAGTGAAATAATGAAATTTAAACAATCTGATAATGAACATGTTGCTCAAGCTTGGGAAAGAATGAAATCTTTGGTAAAGAATTGTCCCACTCATGGACTGACTGCTTGGATGATTATCCAAACCTTTTATGCAGGATTGAACTATTCTTCAAGGAACCTATTGGATTCAGCTGCTGGAGGTACCTTTATGACCATCACTTTGGGTGCTGCAACAAAGCTTCTGGATAATATGATGGTTAACTATTCTGAATGGCATACTCGAGAGAGCTCCACAAGGTAAGAAGGTAAATTCTGTTGAAGAGACCTCTTCCTTGAGTGATAAAATTGATGTTATTATGTCTATGCTTGTTAATGGGAAAGCTCATATTGATCCAAATCATGTTCCCTTAGCCTCCTTGGTTGCTCAAGAAGAGCAAGTTGATGTGAACTTTATAATAAATAATAATTTTAGCAACAATGCCGACAGAAATAATTTTGGTAATAATAACTATAGGCCATATCCTCCCAACAATGGTAATGCTTATGGACATTCCTACAAAAATAATAGGAGTGCTCCCTCTGAACTTGAATTTATGTTTAAAGATTTCATTAGTAAACAAACTGCTTTCAATAAAACTATTGAGGAAAAACTCTCTAATGTTGAAAGAAATATAACATCATTGGCTGAAGCACAATCTTCTTTTAATAAAATGACTGCTAAACCTGAAACTATTGAAAATCCCTTTGCTGCTACTAATGCCATACAAGTTAGAATTGATGAAAATGTTAGACTATTAGCTGAATTGCATGCTAAGTGGGAAAGAGAAGATAAAATTGCTAGAAATATTAGTGTTTCTACTATCACTACCACTAATGTTGAATCTAGTAAACCCAATGGAACCTTTTCTAATAAAGATACTGAAATTCTTTGAAACATGGGAAACAATAGCTCTACTACTTTAGATGATAATTATGATTTTGATCTTGATGGTTGCAATATCTCTGAAGTAATTAAGTTCCTACAAAAGCTTGCTAAAAGTCCTAATGCTAGTGCTATGAATATGGCCTTTACAAAACACATTACTGATGCTCTCATAAAAATTAAAGAAGAAAAGATGAAACATAAAGCTTCTATTCCTATGAAACTAGAAGATGGTTGGGAACCCATCATTAATATGAAAGTGAATGATTTTGATTTCAAAGCTTTATGTGATCTTGATAGTAGTGTTTCTATTATGCCTAGAAGGATTTATGATATGCTTGATTTGCCACCATTGGAAGATTGTTATTTAAATGTCCCACTTGATGATAATGCTAAAAAGAAACTCATGGGGAGTATTAATGATGTCCTTATTATGGTTAACAATGCCTATGTCCCCGTTGATTTCTATGTTGATGTTGAATGCAATGCTTCTTGTCCTATTACTTTGGGAAGACCTTTTCTTAGAACTGTTGGTGCCATTATTGATATGAAAGAGGACACCATTAAATATCAACTCCCACTCAAGAAAGGTATAGAACACTTCCCTAAGAAGAGAGAGAAGATTCCTTTTGCCTCTCCTATGAAAACAAAATTTTCTCTTAATGCTTCTTCATTTGAGAATACTTGATCCTTTTTCTTGCTTCTTATGCCTAACTTAAAGGCGTTAAAGAAAAGTACTTATTGGGAGATAACCTAAAAGTTTTAGATGAGTCTTGGAAGTTATTACCTCTGTAATAACCGCTCCTTATCCTTTTTATTTGCTTTTTGTGCCAAGAGTAACCTCTAATGAGAGAGAAGTAATGCTTGGGAAAGTTGCTGTCCCAAAACAGATTTTTGTGCTTCGCTGTAAAAATTTGTGTAAAACCTCTGTACGTCGGTTTGAGCTGTGATTTTTTGTGCTTCTGCCCCAGGTTGTGATCCAACTTTAGTTAATTCAACACTTTTAGATTTGAGCAACAGAAGGTCTTCGAAAAAATTGGTTTTTACCTGCTGGTCTGTTTTGACATATTTCTGCCATTATCTGCATTTGCTTCTTATTGATTCCTTTTTGGGTTCTTTTTGGGGAATTGAGCTTTTTGAGGGAAGTGCTACAGTAGTTTGTGTTTTAATGGAAGTTTTATTGGTGTTGAAACTGAACCCAAAGACTTATTATCTTGAGTGCACTAATGTTGCTAATAAAGATTATGTGAAGTTTTGTATGAAGGAAAAATTTCAGGTGTATGGAGAGAATGATGTAATGAGATGAAGAATGGACTAAAGCTCAAGCTTGGGGATGCCACGTGTGTCACCCCAAGAAATATCCAAGAAGTACAAGCGTCAAAGCTTGGGGATGCCCATCATCAGAACTGAATACAGTTGCATCACCGGCCACCCCTCCACCCCGACCTTATTTCTTCATATCGAGAACCTATTGTCGACCATGCTTTGCCATTGCTTCACGCGCTGCTTGATGGTGTGCCGCTCCATTTCCCGGAGCGCATGGCACTATTCCTTATAATTTATATTCCTTATAATTTCTTATAATTTAAGGATTGCCCAAAAATATTGTGGTACAAGTGGGTGGGTGAAACTAAACATGGACATTGGGCGAGGTGCTCACGTCATTCACTAATGTTATCCCAATGACTTCATTTTGTAAAGCCTAAAATATGATTATCATTTTCATGCCAGATTTTTATTGCCATTATACAAAAGTAAATTGTCATGAGTTCCACGGGGTCATGCGCCAAGGCGCACCCCTAAATCTAGTTTCCTATATTCCCGGCCTCAGGATTCTCCCCTTGTGGCCACCGGCTGGCAGGGGGATTGACCTAGAGAACCCTAGCGGCAGAAGAAACATGTGGGGCATGAGACATGAGGTCGTGTGGGTCGCCTCTACTAGAGAAATGGGCCAGCCCATCAGCGATTCGCGATAAAGGAGAAGCCACCCGCGCGACGAAAGGAGTTGGACGAAGTGGAGCGACATAGAGAGATATGGAAGAAAACCGGAACACCAATATGCTTGTTTAGATAGTAGTGATTTGGATCCACATTTTCATCCTTATTTGGATCATCCTCATTTGGACCAACATTTTCATCGAAACTCTCTCCGAACGCTCGATCTACTATATTATCACAATACTTAGCAAAATGTCCAGAACCACCACACCTCGTGCACTTACTCCTCCTCGCTCCAGGTCCAGCTCCTTCCTTGCGAGATCTTATTCAACTCTTCCTCGGTCTACCTGTTGCTCTCTTTAGAATTGGAGCGCAAAGCTTTAATCTAGGGTCCACGATATCCCATTGCTGTTTTCCCTCCAAAGAAGGTAAGTCATGTGATTATGTAGCTTTGAACCTTGCAAAAGAATATTAATCATGCACATAGTATTGCATGTTGACTACTGGACCTGAGAGAGTAGTGATGAAAAACAAGGCATGAATGCATGGCAACCCAGTTATCCGTCATTGCCTACAACTACAAGTTCTAGCTTCTAAATCCACTGGATATATCCATTCCCTCTTCTCTTTATCCAAAAATGATACCCCTAATGTGGTAGCCAAGCAAAGAGGCATGTCCATTTCGAAGCATCTTGTTTTCTGCTTCAATTCATTCATCACGGAAGGGATGATAAATGTGTCCCATGAATTTTGCCGAGGCTATTCCTGCATGAACATGAAACTTGTGCATTTATTATATCCTTATCTTATCAAGCAAATCCACCAAATAAAGACCCTTTAGTTTCCTGATCATTGAGTTGAAGGACTCTACAATATTGTTGTGCACATAGTCTACTTTGCTTAGTCCACTGAATTATCTTCGTCCCATAACTTGGAGTGGTGTGTTTCCAAGTATTCCTTCACTTTGTCATTTGTGTATAACTGCCTCAAGTGGTAGTTGTGCTTATTCACACTTTAGTCAAAGATGCTGGCCATAAATTGTCATTATACAACTTTCCTCTAAATTTCTTCCCAAAATTTGTAGCAAGGTGACGCATGCATTACCTATGCTATAATCTAGGGAGCACATTGTCCACGGCCACCGATGGCTCCAAAATATCCATCTTCCACCATTTTTAAACATTATTTTTAGTCAAGAAATTGACAAGAAACTCTCTACCCTTGCCACTAATAACTAATAATTTCAAATATATGCAAATCATTGCTTTGATTTGTGTTGTGCAGGAAATCACGCTTTTTAATGCGAAATCTAGAGTCATAATGAAGGTTTTGAGGAAGTCCAAATGACCAAGTTATTCTGGAGCAAATGCCAGGCGTCTGCAGTCGTAATGACCACTAGAATGGGCAGGACCCGCCCGTACCGTCCGTCTGTACCATGTGACCGTGGCTTCATCTCTCCAAACCCTACAACTTTCATGAAGATGCCTATATATTTTTAGGCCTCAATCGACGCGCAGAAGACGGCCATTCTTAGATTGCATCACAACAGCACCAAAGGAGATCCACACCATAGTTCATCCCTTCCATCTTCCATCCCCTCCATTAGCCATAGCCATTACTTTATACTTGAGATCTCCTTGTGATTCGACGACCATTGTAAGAATATTTGATGTAGCCCAACATACGGAAACCACCTTTGGCCCATATCATGACATGATAATCATCAGTCCAAGGGTAAACCCACAAGGATACTCATAACAACTGGTATTAGCATCTTTTGGTTGCCACGGATTTGACTTCGCCCTTCGATTTCCACCATAAACTGAAAAATACCAAAAATATAGCCCCAAATTGCTTTTGGATCGATCTCTCATTTTGGTGAGTTCATTGTGGTTTTGGTCCAATAGAAACTTGTCTTTGGAGTTGGTCTACTTGTGCCCTGCGTTAGCCAGCCCAATTTGGTCGAAATTTTATGAATTTGAGGGTTCAAGGGCCAAATTTCCGCTCAAGAACACGAGATGTTCGTCGGACTGGAGCCACACCGGAGTTTTCGGCCTGTCACACCGGAGTCTTCGGCCTACACTGGAGTCTTCGGCCTACACGCACCGGAGTCTCTGGACTGCATGGTAGTTTCCAGCCTACCCACACCAGAATCTCCGGCCCTGACAAAATTTTGACCCCTTTTCCTTTTTTTGACTGATTTCCTTTTGACATTTGTGTTTCGTGTGTGTGTCTGTCAACTAACAAATCTTCCGCAAGATCAACAACAACACACGCTCGAAATCGACACCATGGAACTCAAACCATCCCTCCAACAACGGTTGCAAGTATGACATCACTGTAAGGTATAACTTGCACCACCCTTGTTAACCCCTTTCTTCCTTGGTGTGTTACCTAACCTATCGAGAGTAGACCATCTTGTGTTTGCCGAAGCATTGTGCGCTTGCTCTTGCATAGTCATAGTGTAGAGGAAATAGCAAACCTTGACTCCATAGCATAGAAAGAAAGTGGTACAAAAAAGCTTATAAGCAAAATAAAAAGAGAAAGGTACCAATAGTAAAAGAGAGTCCAAAGCTTCTAAGCAAGAGTGCGAGCAAGAGCAAGGCAAGCGCACAAATCCTTTGCTTCTCAATCTTTTGGCAAACAGGCTATGGTCTCTCCTAGCATTGGCATGACATCGAGCATTAGTCTTTGTTAGGACCAATTTTGTTTGTTGCTCATTTTTCATAGTCGTGTTAGCCACTTTAATCTTCACCATGTGTGTATAGTCATAGGTTCTTGTCAACCTTTTTGACCTTTTCCTTTGACTTTGTTTTTGTTGGATTTTACCCACTTTTGACAATAACCTTTTCGTTTGGTTGTTCCATTTGCTATCCACCTTCCTAACCTTCCACCATAGGCCTTTGTGTGTGTGTGTTTTGTGTATTTGCTTTACTCTTGGCAAGAACAACCTTTCCAATTTTTGACTTGTGAGGAAAGGTAGCACATACCATACCACCAATACCACCCTTCCTTTCAATTGTGGTCATACAACATGTCTAGGGGAAGCGGAGATAGCGGAGATGGCAACTTCAACAACCAAGATGGTTTCGCCACGTGCCACAACTTATGGGTGCAACACCAAGAATTCAATAGCCAATTTGAGGGGCTTGAGAACCGCCTTGGTGAAACTTTTTGAGAGTTCGACTATCATGACCGGCAATGCCAAGTGGAGCACAATGCTCAATTCCAAGCTCTTCACCAAGCTATTGCCAACCTTGGCAACCATCATGGACACAATTCAAGCTTGTCAAGCTCGTCTCATGCATTCTCCTCAAGTCGTCATGGAGACACTTCGCGCTCCCACTCTCATCATGGAGAACCCCACCACCACAATGAGGAACAATAAGCTCGTCATCGCCATGAACAAGCGGTTGATCCACAAGCTCAACAACTGCACCGTGCAAGACATCACCGACATCATGATCATCATGTGCATCCTCAACACCAAGAAGAACATGGTCGCCCTCCACAACAAGCGATGGTACAAGCACCACCACCTCCTCAAGAACAAGAATTCCATGGTGAAGACAACCACCATGATAGGCGCCAACACCCGCAACATGACCATCGCCAACAAAAGCAAGCCCATCGAGCACAAAAATGGGATACAAGTATCGAAGATTAGGATGCACACCGCGCGAGATGCAACAACCACTACGCTCAACCCTACCATCGCCATAAAAAACCAATGAATGCAAATGATCCCAAGCAAAGGCATAGAAGAGACTTTGCGCACCAAGCTCCTCCTCCACCGCCTCCTCGAGACAATCAAGCTCCTCGTCCTCCACCACGTGCACCAAGTGAAGCGAGCATAAGGCAAGAACGCCGCAACTACCACCGTGAACATGAAGAGGGCAAGTTTGGGAAGCTCAAGTTCATGTTCAAGGGATAAGAAGATGCCGATGCATACATTGATTGGGAGCTCAAAGTTGAAAAAATATTCCGAGTTCACAACTACTCCGAAGAGGAGAAAGTTGCAATGGAATCCCTTGAGTTTTAGGACTATGCAAATGTTTGGTTGGAAGACTTCCAAAAGAACCATGAGAAGCAAGAGGAACCTCCAATTAAAACTTGGACCGAGATGAAGGAAGTGATGTACAAGAGATTCTTCCCTGAGCATTATCGCCAAGATCTCTTCGACAAGCTACAAAACTTGAAACAAGGTACCAAGTTAATTGAAGAGTTGTACAAAAAAATGGAGAAAACCATGATGTGAGATGATGTGAGAGAACTCGAAGAGCAAACCATCGCAAGGTTCCTCAATGGTTTGAGCCACCCAATAAGGAAGATTGTTGACTTTCAACCATACAAGAACCTCACCGAGATCCTCCACCAAGCTACCAAAGCTGAGCGACACCTGCAAAAGGAGAATTCATATGAGAAGTCCAAATCATACTTTGCGTCCATCAATGCAAATGCTTCTGCCAAGCCAACAAACCAAGCACTGAGATCATCCAAAGCAAAGACCACAATAGCACCCTCCTCCAACACGATACCGAATAGTCAATTCACTTTATAATCATCACTCCAACATATGGAAACCACCTTTGGTCCACATCATGACACGCTAATCATGAATCCAAAGGTGAACTCCTTCCATGCTTTGCCTTTTGTTGGTTATTATGCGAATGGAATCCTACTTGAGACAAATGTGTATGATGTGACTAGGTCCATGAACGTGATGCCAAGATGATGCAACAAGGATGAACCTGGAGCCAAGACACCCAAGCAGGAGGCTTGGAAGAGAAGATGCAAGAAGGTGCTGGAAGAAGATCGAAGTCTCCGGTATGTCACACCAGAGTCTTAGGTCTGCCACACCGGAGTCTCCGACCCATCTCCGGACCGACCCCCGAACCAAAGCCTGGGTCAACCAGAATGCCCCTCCAGAGACTGACCGGAGATCGACCAAATTCTTCGAACCACATCGGAGTCTCCGGTCTGTCACACTAGAGTCTCCGGACTGAACATCACGGGCTTGCACACCTCAAGTTGGGCTTGGCCCATGTAACGCCCAGAACTTCCTGTTTATGCATGTTTTACCCCTAGCTCGTGGTTGGCCTATATATATGCCCCCACCCCCTCCTTGAAACCCTAGAGATGATGATGAATTAAGGCATGTGCCTAACCCTAGATGGGAATGCCCTCTCAATAGTATATCTATGAGTTGTACAAGGCCTTGGAGTCGGTGCCCTTGTCCAAGTCGTCAAGACCCTCCTCAAGTGGTTGGTCTCTCCCCTTTGGGATTCTACTTGGTTGCTACTCTCTCCTTGGTCTGGATTCTATCATCCGCTTGCCGATCTCTCCTTTGGTGATTCTACCACAAGGTCTCTCGCCGAGGATTCTATTGGATTAGTTGTTCGAACAAATAAGAGCAAATTTAATTGGTTGTGATTTGGCATGTGTTTGTATCTTTACCTTGCATTAGATTTATGTTCATCGTGTTCATCACGTGTTCCCTCACTTCCCACCTTAAATCCATGAAGATCGGGCCACTCCAAGGGTAAATCCACAACGAGACCCATAACAATATTTGATTTCAATCTAAGTATTTTGCACAATGTTTTCTATCCTTGATTTATTGTTATGAGTGAGTAGTCTTCATGGGCTGCGAGTTGGGGAGAAACCTCACAGAGATTATGTGCATCTAATCTATGGGAGAATTGTGTATTGTTTGAAAGAAAGATTTATATCTTTTGTTTCTTTGTCTCTTGTCTCAATCTTTGGACTTGTAGGTACCCTGAACCCATAGATTGATAAAGGCTTGAGGTGGGATACTTGGCTAGCGACGATCTCATAGGAACCCCAGTGACAGAAATGGTAGTACGGTCTTTGCTTAGCGACCCATTCGGGATCACAACAACATCACCACTTAATGCTTTGATCTGTGTTTACACTTAATAATCGTTTGTAGCCTGGTGCTTCGTGGTACACTACGTTGGATTAAAAGACTATTGCTATGCCTATTGCCTCTCAGGGTCTCTAGTATATTAGGATGAGTTATCCACACGAGATTATCTCTATTAAAACATTACACATGACTATCCTTATTATTATTATATTTTATCCCATATGATGTGCAACTCCAGGTGGATCTTCAACCCTGGCCTATCTCCGTCCACTGATTCAACCCACAATAAAGTAAACTAGATTGGTCCGGTAAATGAAGGTAAAATGAAGAAACAAAGTCTTATAGACGTGTCCTTTTTATTTCCTTTTAGCATTGTTTCCCAAGGTTTGATTAAACCTAGGTATATTAGGGAAAAAGACTATTATATTACATCTGTAATCCGGATCGAAGGTATCAGCCCTTTTTCTGGCACGGTTGTCGGGGAAGCAATTTCGCTATCCTGGTGAGGTCACTAAAGACCTTGATTTTAGTTTTATTATTTGTTTGTATTTTATTTATTGTTATTAGTTTACTTTCTTGTTATCTATTTGAAAACCTAGAAAACATTTACTTGTTATTATTATTTTACCTAAAAAATGCCAAAAATATAAGAGCCATGTCTCAAAAGAGACTTGGGGAGTATGCTACTCCCACTGGTGATTTTATTCGTGCACCTATTACTCAGTACGCTGTTGATGCGTAAGCATATGAAATTAAGCCTAACCTTTTAAGTTTGGTTTAGAAAAACCAATTTGGAGGCTCATCTTATGAGGATTCAGGTTTGCACTTAAATACTTGTACTGAAATTTGCAACATGATGCGTATTAAGGATGTAGTTCCAAATGATATTAAATTACGCTGTTTCCTTTCTCTCTTAGAGGAAAGACTAAGGACTGGTTGCTAGCTCTACCTAAGGGCACCATTAAATCTTGGGAGGAATGTACTAATCTCTTTATGACTAATTTTCCCTCAGCTAAAATTATGCAACTAAGACCAACATTAAAAGTTTTAGACAAAAAGGTCGCGAGCCACTAGCGCTTGCGTGGGAAAGGATGAAAGAAGCCATAATGAACTATCCTAGTCATGGGATGGAAGAATGGCTTATATTACATTTAGTTTATACTGGACTTAACCCAATGTCTAAATCTATGCTACATACTGCAGCAGGAGGAACAATCATGGGAAAGCAAGTGAGTGTTGCAAAGAAATTACTAGATGATATGCAAAACTACCATGCCCAATGGCATGTAGAAAGAACCTCGAAAAGGGTTGAAAAGATAGAGATCTCGCCTAGAGGGGAGTGATAGGTAATTTCAACACTATTACGGTTTTGGCTTGATACAATGCAGAATTAAACTAACGTTTATTTTACAAGCACAAAACCTAAATACGCTAGGCTTAACTAAGTGCGCCAACAACAAGTTAAGCTAAGCAAGATAGCACAAGATAAATATACCACAAGTGATAAGCAAGATATAAGTACTTCAAGCATGATAGCTATCACAAGAAAAGTAAGCTCGGGTATAGAGATAACCGAGGCATGCGAGATGGAGATGTATTCTTGTGTTCCCTTACAAGAAGGTACGTCACGTTGGAGAGGCATGGGATTCCACGAAGGATTTACCAACGCTACAAAGGCTCACCTTCTTCTCCGAGTCTATCCCACGAAGGAATAGGCCCTTTGCTTATGGCTAGCTTTTCCGCCATTCCAGAGATGGCAAGCTCCACAACCACTTCACAAGCTCCACGAAGGAGAAGCCCGGGTCTCTTCACAATATTCCACGAAGAGGACATTGTGGCACCAACTGCCAGAGAATATCATTTTGTGGCCCGAAAGTTGGGGTGGCCAGGCAACGCGGTACCCGAGTTCCCTGATATCAGCCGCGATGACTACAGTTGGCGTGCCAAATACTCAGAGGGTCTTTTTCGGCACGAATTCAACTTTACGTTTCAATACAAAAAATCAGGCTAACGGCCGTCAAGTTGGGCCCCCCTATCAGCTTTCGCCGTTATGTTGCTGCCGTCGTCGCTGCCATGTAGGCTTGCAGCGTTGGCGCATGCATCCTTTACGCGTTTTCTTCTTCCTCCGGGGCGGCAATCTGTGGTCGTGGCCATGGCGTGAAGCTAGGACTTGGACAAACCTCCTCGGCCTGTTCTCCTCCCCATCCCGAGTCGGAGCTCACCCTCACCATGACCGCACCATTGACACGGCACGGGGACGGGAATTCATTCCCGGGTGAGATCTGTCACCATGCCGACCATGCTCGGTCCTGTTGGTCTGCTCCAGAATTCGAGCTCGCCATCGCCATGGTCACACACGCACCAGCCACGGTGCCTTCCTCTCCGAACCCCAAAGCCACATCCACCCAGTTTGGCACAATGCCAACAAGGTGAAAATGCATCAAGTTTTCTTCTTGTGATTGTAGAAAAACATGTATGTACCGTGGCCGTAGCATACTCTAACAATGTACACATATATTGTTTACTAGATTTTCATTTGAAATTAGTAGCTCCATGATGATGAAACATAGAGAACCTAAATGGAATGACGATGACGACCATGTTTTGTACTTTGCATTGCATCAACAAGTGCTCGCTGACGAAGCAAGTTACCAAGAGAGTGGAGTTCATCGGCCATTGCCAAAAAATATGTGAACAACTCAATGAGTGATTCAATGCAAATAAGTGCAGAAAAGCTAGATCCATGTCATCAATCATCAATAGGTGGCACA
Source organism: Avena insularis (assembly GCA_023614405.1). NCBI lineage: Eukaryota > Viridiplantae > Streptophyta > Magnoliopsida > Poales > Poaceae > Avena > Avena insularis. The sequence continues at coordinate 209,821,412 of CM042694.1, forward strand.
TTCTAGTGATGCGTTCAAATGCATACACAATGTATCATTTGCTTGAAGTGGTTGTTATCCTGAGCAAAAATGCCTAGTATGCACATTACATTTGTATGTTCTATGCTGCAATTTTGTTGTTATGGGCGTGGAAAGAAAAGCTGGGCTTCACTGAATATTACGCAGTTAGGCCTAACTTAGTCTTACACAAATAAGCACAACTTAGTCTTTACACACATAAGCGTAACTAATGATAAAGATAAAGACAAATGGTTCATCGGATCTGCCAGTATGAGCACTAGGTCCCTGGAGCTGGTGGTATCGTCGGAACGAACCAGAATGCTGCGTTTGGCCATCTTTCATTCTCCTTCAAATAGTACGACCCCACTAATGAGCCAATTGTAGGCCCCCTCCCCCCGACGTGGATTCGGCTCTAGGTCGGATCTGGAGTGTCAACATGATAGGCGCGTGAGTGTGCAGCAAACACACAGTCTGCTATCAACACTAGAAGTGCTGGCACCTCAGCAACAACACCAGCATGTTCTTCCTGGACTCCGACAGCAGACTCAGCAGGTATTTCGTCAGCTTCACTAGTAGCAGCATTAGCAAGTATTTTGTCAACCTCACTAGCAGCAGCATCACCAAGTATTTCGTTAGCTTCACCAGGAGCAACAGCAGCTAGTTCTTCGTCAGCTCCACCACAACCAACACCACCACCACCACCAGCAGCAGCAGTAGCATCAGGGGCCAGGGATGCCTGAGCAATTACAGGTTCAACAGCTCCAGGGGCTCCGATAAAGAAAGGGTAGTTGATCCCAAGAAACACAGATTGTCCCTTTAGATTGTTGACTCTGCTCCAGACTTGCTCTACTGGGTCTTCGGATGGGCATGCGGACCTCGAGAAAACGTGACACCGCAGCGATGGGTATGAAGAAAGTTGTGTCCCCATATGTTCTATTGTATCACCAACGCTGTTTAGTGCTCCCCTGATATGAATCCACAAGAGTTCATCATCTTGTTCCATGTTGTCTCCGAGAGGTGCCAGGAACCAGCGCCGTGTCCCAAGTTTAGCATCTGCTACTGCATCTTCGATGACCGGAGATGGAATGATGCGCGGGGCTGCATGGGTACCTGCGTGTTACTAACAGTTAGTAAGCAGAATTTTGAATGGGATTTTACATGCTATATGACACCATGACTCACCCCAAATGGATGGCTCCCAAACACGCACGTCGCTGCTAGGTTCAGTGACCGCATAAATGCGTTGCAGTCTATACGAAGAGTAGCCGTAGGTGAAGACGGCGTCGACATACTTCTCCGACCCCAGGAAGTCGTCGCGCAAGACTGTCCATTCCTTGTCTTCTGGGCATCTAATGAAAGTGATTGCCTTGTCAAACACCGCTAAGAGGTCGTACTCCCAGTTCTTCCACGCCCCCTCCCGCGGTCTATGTGGGAGTTGTACCTTCACGAGGTCAAGTTCTGCCATGTTGAACCTGTAAGCAAATTCGGAAATGGGCGACAACCACCCGCTGTTGAATGCAGTAATGGCGACACCCTTCAAAGATGGCACTGCAAGTCTCTTCGATCTATAGCCATTTTTTAGAGTCCAAGTACTGCCATCCTGTGATAAAAGGACCAGCCACTCGCCGTTGCCACCCACCCAGTTCTAGTCATCTTCCATTTCCGTCTCTTCTTCTTCCTTGAGATTCACCACTATTGATTCGGACCACTTATCCAGCAGCATCAGTTTTGTATGAATATTCTGTAGAGTTTGTTGTCAGTTGGTACAATAAACTAGCTTGGATTCTATTGCAGAGACAATTTGACAACTGGGCCTTCAGATTAAAGTACACAAAATATCGCCTAAATACGAGTGTCTCCTCAGATATCGCCTAAATTGTTCATGTGTCACTACGAAGATACTCAATATATGGAGTAGTAGCAAAGCCCCCAGAAGAAACTCCTGACGATGATCATAATTAAACAGCTCGGGGCATAACAGCCTTAAATCGTCTAATCTGTTTATTTTTATTTTAGGAAACAGAATATCACCTAGCAGGCATTCCATTGCAAAATCGAAATTGACAACTCGTCTATCACCTAAAGTAAGATTGTGTCACTAAGAAAATACCAGAATATCAGGTACGAGCAGAGCTTCCGCTGTATAGAATAGTCTTAAATGGTTCGATTTGTTCAAACCGCGCGTGCACGCAACACGTTCGACGAAAGGAACATAGGATTCCGTTGAGAGTTCAACACAAATGAATCAACATATGACTGAACGAATAAGCTAGATACTGTAACTTACGTGGCCATCGCGATCGTCTGGCCATTTGCTGTTATCGAGGTAAAGAAGGCCTGGCGTGCCGAACGATTGTTCGTCCATGTTCCGCATCATCACGCGGTAGCCAGGGATGCAGCGAGCGAGGCGGCCGACTGAGATGATGTCCAACTCCGAGGCGATCCTGTGCATGTTCGCGGCGCTGAGGTTCGGCCATCCCCAATCCTCGTGGTAGCAGTCGCCCTGGCCATCCGCGTCGTCATCGCATGCCTTTCGCTTCAGCCTGCTGCTACCCCAAGCTCTACCCATAGAGGCAATTGGAGTCTAGAATCCGGTAGATTAATGGAGGCGTTGTGATAAGGAGGCGGATGGATTCGAGAGGGGGCGGAATCAGGGATGGGGCAGTTGTTCGAGTGGGGAGTGAATCTGCAAGGAACCGCCACCGCCGCCGGTTCTCGTCCGCGTGGAAGACAAGAAGGGGGGCGTAATTATTGAGGGCGGGCACCGGAACCGTCTAGAGGAAGTGAAAAAATAAATCGTAAAAGGGAAATGTGTGGCCCGCCTATTAGTGAGTGAATGTCGGCACGCGCAAACGTGCCTATGTTTGAATTGATTCCACCGCATGCAAGTGGCGCAGAACAAATTTTAGGAAGTGCTAGCGTCGACGTGTAAAACCGCCGTTTTTCGCCACCTTCACCCTACTATGAACGGTCGTGCACCATTCCAGATATTGGTAAGGGTGGTTCCAATCTTTCACTTCTCCGTCTCATTTCCTCTTCCACGGCCTCATCGTCTTTCTCCTTCATGGCCTCATCCATTTCCTCCACCACCGCATCACCCTCTTCCTTCATATCCTTTCCCTCTTGCCGGTAGTCATGGATGCTTCGGACGTCCGAAACGATGGCAGGCAAGAAACTGCGCACTTCGACATCGAAGTACATGGAGGGAAGAAGATCGATGTCATCTACACCACCGACCCTCGGACGATGAGGAACACTCTGAATAATTACACGAGTTGGCTGCAGTTCGAAGAAAACAGGTTCGTAGGTCTTGACCTCGAGTATAGCCGCGATCACCGTAGGATCGCCATGGTGCAACTCTCCATGAAGGGGCACGTCCTCGTATACCAGCCTTTTTGCGAGAAGGGGGTTGGCGGGATCTGGTAGACTTTGCTGTCTTTTTGTTCCTGAACCGTCTGTTTGCAAAAGTTGTTGCTATATTATTTGTCTGAATTCATTTTCATGCAGGTGGGGCGAAAGCATTAGGGATCTGTTTCATGACTTTGTCGTGAACCAGCACATAACATTACCAGTGTTGACATCACGAATGGCAGTAAACTGCTTTAAAGCCCGACTGTCAACATTAGAATCCCAAAGGAGTGCAGAGTGGACATCCAGGAAATTTACTGGATCCCAGGGACGAAGGGCGGCAAGACCGGGATGGCCGCTCTTGCCTCCGAACTCATCGACCCGTGGTACGCTGACATGAAGGACAGATTGCCGAGATGTTCGTGGAGGCGTTTAGGGCACGATTACTAGGAGGATAAGCCACTTTCTGAACCTAATCTGAAGTACGCTGCAATTGATGGATATGTTAGCCACGAGCTATACCACCAGATTGTAAAATCTCATTCAAGGCATCGCATCATTGAACCACCACCAAGGCAGGTTGTTTTTCCCAGATGCCGGAGTGTAGATGAATCTACAAACCGGGGCAAGCAACCGAAGGCATCCTGGGATCGATTGCCTTCTCCAACAGGCTGGGATGTAGACTATTAGTGCATGATTGTTGTGTTTATGAAAACATGTTATTTCATAAGTACACTATGTGAGCAATTACGAACTGTTGTGTATTACCTTTGTCAAACTATAATATGGTTTATGACTGTATCCTTCTCTATAATCTGGGTTTGGTTATGACTTATGACTGTATCACACCTTATGCATGTCAGTCCTGGATTCTGCCGCATGCAAATGGCACAGACAGAGTTTGTAAGAATGAATGTTGAGCATACAAAAGGGGGAATGTAATTCATACAGGTTAAGTAGCTAATAGCACAGGGATCACACGAGCTTGGTTCTTACACACAGAATGCTTAGAAAATACATGCGAGATAAAATACAGGTGAGATAAAACTAGGAACGAAATGCGAAACTAGTAGTGGTAAACAGCACACTCACCCACCCGCCAGATCCTGTTGAGCATCTCGTAGCAGACATACACATCCCTGGCTACATACTTGATCGCATCGTAATCCAGGTGCCTCCACTCCCATCGCTCGTGCAGGTGCTTCGGGAACTCGATTTTCATGCCGGTGTACTCACGGTCGATGATGTCAGAAGCGAGTCTAGCCATGCCAGCTTTCCCCGTACCGCCATCTGGGTACCTCCACAAACGTTGGAGATCGATGTGATTGACGACATGAACGAGGAGATCCTGTTCTATCTTTGGAGTGTCGTTATTGATGTCGACGCTGGCGAAGTAGATCTCCCTCCTGTGTAGGAACTCGCGAAGCTCCGGGCATACAGATTTGGCCCTACATACGTGATATAGTAGACAGTGGTTGCGCATGGACAACTGCAAAAGCGCCATCCTCTTCCTATCTCTGGTATACTCGAGGTCAAGGCCGACGATCTTGTACTTGTCCATCAGCTCCTGTAGCCACCGCTCGTACATTGCGATGACCTTGGCCACCTCCGCTGACGCATTTGTGTGGACGACCGTCAGCTTGGTGGTGCCATGGGCGGTGACGGTGTACTCTTCGGTGTAGTCGCTCCCATCGCTGAACACGCCATACTCTGCATCCATGGCAGCAGCTAATGCGGCGGCGATGGCCTAGGGTCGGTAGCGGTGGCTAGGACTAGGCGTGGAGGTGGAGTGATCTGTTGTGGTGGTATGGCCAGGCGGAGGCGGTGCCTGCGGCAGCATCGATGGTTCTTGTGGTGGCGGCGCTGGTGGAAGGAATGAGTTGGGGATTCTTGCACAGTGATGTGCTGAGGAGACGGAAGGCGATGCTTAAATTCCGTTTACCAATATTCCGGTCATACCCATGCGGAAGCAAGTTTGACCGGGCGAGCACCGATGGTTTCCAATCCTAATGATTAAATTCGGCTTCCGTCCTGGTAGGCGATGGGACGGGTGTGCGACATGGCTTTGGCGTGGCAGAGACCGGTCACGTAGACCACCGTCCCGTTGCCGATCCATAGCGGGTGCGCGGTGCTGACACGATGTTACGTGACAGGACAGAAGGAAGTGTACAGTTATTATTAATTCCTTAAGAAGTGTAAGCATAGACATGGACCTAGCATCCCTGCACCCCGGGGCAGCCTCCCAGCCGATCAGGCCTGCCGATTGCGCAAAGCTTATCCCGAATTTGCCAAAATTAAGCTCGTTTTCCCATGCTTCTATAAGTTTCTCTGTAGGCCACTTGTGTAAGCATGCACGATCAAGCAACTTTGCAACACACGTGTCGGTGGAAAAGCATTAGGTTTCAACGCACCACATAGTTTAGGGATTTAGAATAGCTAGATTGTGGAGCTCTAGCCAAATTGCATGGTAAAGCCAAATTCAGCTTTTTGTCAGATTTAGCTATAGCAACATTGTGTCTCGTTTGTCCTCACTTTTGCCCTCCTGATATTCCGAAGCCCTCACATGCGCTCAGAGGGGGTGCCGTCTTGTCAAAGGCTTGGCCGTTACGTGCGCCATGACGCCTAAAGTGGAATTTTTTTGTTATTTGGCCTTTTTAAGAGCGCCTTTTCCCCTCTCTCTCTAATAGTTGTGTTTTTTTGCCCAAAAAGGTAGGGAATCTAGAGCAGCTTCTCTCTTCATTCATTGTTCCTTTTGCAAATCGTTTTCCCCAATCTGGTAGCAAATCTAGAGCAGCAAAACAAACCAGCATCATAAATAAATTCAGTAAACAGAGCAGATGTAGATAAAGCAGCTAATATAGGTTATATAGTACGGTACTTAACGAGGTTCGACAATTAGGCTGCTCAGCAGCAGCAGCAGCGGACTGCTTCAACACAGACAAGACAAAAGAAGCTACTTTACAACAGCAGTAGCTGATCAGTGGCCCCTCGTGGCCTCTACCAGGAGGGCATCCGCCTCCTCCCTCTGGCGCCTCCTCTACTTCTTGCTGCCCAGCCCCTTGACCTTGGGCACCTTGGATCTAATCGGGGGGCATGCGACCCTCCTCGATAGCCACCTTCTGGAGGTTGCGAAGGTGAAGACCGAGCGCCTGGTGCTTGGCCCTAAAGCCGTGGACGTTCACGGACTCGCCGCAGGTCCTCACGTCCTCGGCATGCTTCACGATGGAGTTGAAGTCCGTGCTGCGGAGCCTCCTGGTGGGGCAGAAGGGGCACCTGTACACGTCGCCGGCGAAGAAGTTGTTGTACTAACCGGACTTTAGCCTCCTCAGCACATGACGATTCTTGGTGTCCTTGGCCTCGTCGTCGCTGCGGAGGTCGCTGCTATCCTCCTATTGGAAAAAAACAGTAGAGTGAAATAAGGACATGATTGAGATACTTTGATTATCGGGATTGATTTTTTGCATAAGTTAACCGAATGAGATCTCCCGATTATTCCCCAAATCTCAAACCAAATCGAATACTGATCCCAACTTCTGAGCAGAGTTCGTGAAAATCGAGATCTAACACAATAGGATTAGCTACTGTAAAAAATACGAACAACCGAGCCCTAATAACATAAGATCTAGCATCCAACGATGGGAACGGGGGAAGAACAAGGGAAGGGGAGAAAACCCTGGTTACCTCAGACCACGGGTCAGCGATCTTTGGTGTCGTGGGGTTCTCGGCCTTATGTAGACAACCTCCTCGTAGGGGTCCCAGCCGGCGGGATCTGTCCGAGACCGGGAGCCTCCTCGCCGCGGCTACTGGCGGATGGAGGGGAGACGGGGGGGGGGCTCCTTGAGGCGCCGATGGCATCATGGCGATCTTCTCCATCGCCGGCATGGTTGGGGTTTTGTTGGGCGTTTGTAGAAGGTGATGGGACAATGGAGACGGTTGAGCGAGCGAGTGCATGATGAGTGGGAGTGGGGAGGCCTCTATTAAAGGAGAAGGAAAGCGACGTTTCGTTGCACTACCATGCACCGCGTACGCTAATGCACCGTGCACGGCCACACGTGTTCGCTACCGCCCCGTGCACCGCACACGCGTACCATGAGTCACATTTTTTCCCTCGTGTCTAACCATGGCGATTCAGTTGTACTCAGTTTTGCCCACCAACCGTTGATCCTCTGTGATCTAGCGAACAGGATAACCCTTATATCTGTCGGGGGCACCCCTCTATCCATGCAAAATAATGAGTATGCCACCGGAACTTTAACAACATAAACAGACGAACTTGAATATATTTTGAAGGGTATGAAAATAGAAATCCCCATAGTTTAAGGGTCTAGATACGGTAAGAGAACTAAATATTATTAGTGGCTGGGCCAACACAGTGACGGGGTTGGTCGGCTAGAAGTTGCTGATTCCTAAGTAAGGGGACACTAGGCCGGTCTTGACATACTCTCTCAGGAACTTGCCATAAGCAGCGTGCTTAGCCTTGGTCGCCGACTTGTGTTTACTAGCCGGGCTTTTATCGATGCCAACCGCATGCGGAATCAAGCTGGCAATCCTTGGGTTGACTCCTTTCTTACAGAAAGGGCACCCGAGCTCCCCAAGTCGAGTGCAGAAAGGGATTATCCCGCTCTTGAGCTTCTTCATGACATGGCGGCTCTTGTTGTCCCTGGTCTCCTTGTCAGAGTCCATCTCACTTGAATACACCTGTAATGTATGGAATACAAACCGAAATGAGCAAAATAATAAATATATATTCATTCCACCATTCCAAGTTACTTTCGATGCAATAACATGTCTATACAGGTTCAGCAGTTCATTATGGCCGTCTCCCTAGCTCGCTCCTAAATTAATGTGGTTTGTGTTCTTGGTAACTTATTAATAAATAAATAATATGGATTCATTCAGAACAGAGTAGATCTCTCCATGTACCAGTTCGTACGTTGCATCTAATTATTAGGACTAGATTTTTTTATGACGCCAGGATAGATTTAAGCTCGAGCAGAAAATATGAAACATGCAGAAATAGATGTACCTCCGGGTACATGAGCGGAGCGTGTTCGTCGAACTCGATGCCCTCATCGGAGCCTCCAAAGTCGTCAGCACCGGCGTGCACATGGTCCCCCAAGGGGTTGAACTGCACGTCCTCCTCGGCCTGTGTTGTGTGATGCTCCTCCAGATGTGCCGCGTGAAGCACCACCCCGACAGCGATGCCCAGACACTCACCCCCACGCACTGGTTTCATGGATAAGGTTCGTGCAAGTACGTTCAAGATTGTAGGGTTTTACTGGATAGGGAAGAGAGAGTAGTGGATGAGTGCGAATGGAGGACCCGATAGGCTGGGTTTTTAATGCGGGGACGTTTATGCCTCCTCGAGGGCCCCGCTTGGCAGCTCTTCCAGCTATGGCTGCCACGTGGAAGGTTCGTGTGGTGGGGGGCTGAAGGAAGTGAGAGTGCAGGCGTGCTGCATAGTAAAAATGGTATAGCTGGTGGTTCGTGGATGACCAGTTGCCGTGCAGTAGACTCGTAGCCTTTGCAGACTAGATTAAACATGACATGACCACTCGGCGACTTTTTCCATGGACGGCATCGTGTTCCTTCTTGTAGAAGTCTCGTTAAGGGAGACGTCCGTGCTGTCTCGCGCTGTCCTGTGAAGGGCACGACGTGTGCAACAAGCCTCATTGGATCACACAGGATCAACGGTTGGTGCGCACGATCCGTGTGACAACTGTGACAACCAATCGGTATGAAAGCGCAGTGAGGGCACAGGTTTGGGCTTCTACGAAAGAGAGAGAGAGAGAGGGCAAAACTGGGTAGTATCAAAAAACCAAGGGCAAAGCTGAGTAGTATAAAAATGGAAAGTGGGTGTCTTTTACAATGAAATGCATCGTGGCATACATTAAATTATGCCAAGATAGATCCACTAGAGTTCATTGTATGTGTGTTCTTTTCATAAACCACATATGTATCCACAAGAGTTATTGCATGTGTGTTCCTGTCATGAACCACATTTGGATAAACCAGTGTCATTGCATGTGTGTTCTTTCCACAAACCTCATATGGATCAACCAATGGTATTGCATGTGTGTTCTTTTCACAAACCACACATGGATCAACCAGTGTTCACTGCATGTGTGTTCTTTCCACAAACCACTTATGGATCAATCAGTGGTCATTGCATGTGTGTTCTTTTCCACAAACCACATATGGATCCATAAGTGTTCTTAAACTAAAACCAGCATTAGAGTCACTTCATGTGTGTTCTTTCCACAAACCACTTATGGATCCACCAGTGTTTATTGCATGTGTGTTCTTTTCCACAAACCACATATGGATCAACCAGTGGTCATTGCATGTGTGTTCTTTTCATAAACCACATGTGGACCCACTAGAGCCATTGCATGTGTGTTCTTATACTAAAACCAGCACTAGACTCATTACATGTGTGTTCTTTTCCACAAACCACACATGGATCCACCAGTGTTCATTGCATATGTTTTCTTTTCCACAAACAACTTATGGATCAACCAGTGGTCATTGCATGTGTGTTCTTTTCACAAACCACATGTGGACCCACTAGAGTCATTTTATGTGTGTTCTTATACTAAAACCAACACTAGACTCATTGCACGTGTGTTCTTTTCCACAAACCACACATGGATCCACTAGACTCATTGCATGTGTGTTCTTTTCCACAAACCACATATGGATCAACCAGTGGTCATTGCATGTGTGTTCTTTTCACAAACTACATGTGGACCCACTAGAGTCATTGTATGTGTGTTCTTATACTAAAACCAGCACTAGACTCATTACATGTGTGTTCTTTTCCACAAACAACACATGGATCCACTAGACTCATTGCATGTGTGTTCTTTTCCACAAACCACATATGGATCAACCAGTGGTCATTGCAAGTGTGTTCTTTTCACAAACTACATGTGGACCCACTAGAGTCATTATATGTGTGTTCTTATACTAAAACTAGCACTAGAGTCATTGCATGTGTGTTCTATCCACAAACCACACATGGATCAACCAGTGTCATTGCATGTGTGATCTTTTCACAAACCACACATGGATCAACCAGTGTCAATGAATCTGAGATCTATCCACAAACCACAAATGGATCAACCAGTGGTCATTACATGTGTGTTCTTTCCACCAACCACTTATGGATCCATTAGAGTCATTGCATGTGTGTTCTCTTCAGAGACCATGCAAGGATCCACCAGTGTCATTGCATGTGTGTTCTTTTACTAACAACAACTAGAGTCATTTCATGTCTATTCTTCTCACATACCACATATGGATCCACCAGTGTCATTGCATGTGTGTTCTTTTCACAATCCACACATGGATACACAAGTGTCATTGCATGTGTGCTCTTTTTACTAACAACAATTGGAGTCATTGCATGTGTGTTCTTTTCACATACCACATATGGATCCACCAGTGTCATTGAATGTGTGCTCTTTTCACAATCCACCTATGGATCCACCAGTGTCATTGCATGTGTGTTCTTTTTACTAACAAGAACTAGAATCATTGAAATGTGTGTTCTCTTCAGAGACCATTCATGGATCCACCAGTGTCATTGCATGTGTGTTCTTTTCACAATCCACCTATGGATCCACCGGTGTCATTACATGTGTGTTCTTTTCCACAAACCACACATGGATCCACCAGTGTTCATTGCATGTGTGTTCTTTTCCACAGACAACTTATGGATCAACCAGTGGTCATTGCATGTGTGTTCTTTTCACAAACTAAATGTGGACCCACTAGAGTCATTGTATGTGTGTTCTTATACTAAAACCAGCACTAGAGTCATTGCACGTGTGTTCTTTCCACAAACCACATATGGATCAACCAGTGTCATTGCATGTGTGTTCTTTCCACAAACCACTTATGGATCCACCAGTGTTAATTGCATGTGTGTTCTTTTTCCAAAAACCACATATGGATCAACCAGTGGTCATTGAACCTGTGTTCTTTTCCACAAACCACTTATGGATCCATTAGAGTCATTGCATGTGTGTTATTTCCACAAACCACACATGGATCAACCACTAGAGTCATTGCATGTGTGTTCTTTCCACAAACCACACATGGATCAACGAGTGTCATTGCATGTGTGTTCTTCCCACAAATCACATATGGACCCACTAGAGCCATTGCTTGTGTGTTCTTATACTAAAACCAACACTAGAGTCATTGCACGTGTGTTCTTTTCCACAAACCACACATGGATCCACAAGTGTTCATTGCACGTGTGTTCTTTTCCAAAAACCACATATGGATCAACCAGTGGTCATTGCATGTGTGTTCTTTTCACAAACCACATGTGGACCCACTAGAGTCATTTTATGTGTGTTCTTATACTAAAACCAACACTAGACTCATTGCACGTGTGTTCTTTTCCACAAACCACACATGGATCCACTAGACTCATTGCATGTGTGTTCTTTTCCACAAACCACATATGGATCAACCAGTGGTCATTGCATGTGTGTTCTTTTCACAAACTACATGTGGACCCACTAGAGTCATTGTATGTGTGTTCTTATACTAAAACCAGCACTAGACTCATTACATGTGTGTTCTTTTCCACAAACAACACATGGATCCACTAGACTCATTGCATGTGTGTTCTTTTCCACAAACCACATATGGATCAACCAGTGGTCATTGCAAGTGTGTTCTTTTCACAAACTACATGTGGACCCACTAGAGTCATTATATGTGTGTTCTTATACTAAAACTAGCACTAGAGTCATTGCATGTGTGTTCTATCCACAAACCACACATGGATCAACCAGTGGCATTGCATGTGTGTTCTTTTCACAAACCACACATGGATCAACCAGTGTCATTGCATGTGTGTTCTTTCCACAAACCACATATGGATCAACCAGTGGTCATTACATGTGTGTTCTTTTCCACAAACCACTTATGGATCCATTAGAGTCATTGCATGTGTGTTCTCTTCAGAGACCATGCATGGATCCACCAGTGTCATTGCATGTGTGTTCTTTTTACTAACAACAACTAGAGTCATTGCATGTCTGTTCTTTTCACATACCACATATGGATCCACCAGTGTCATTGCATGTGTGTTCTTTTCACAATCCACACATGGATCCACCAGTGTCATTGCATGTGTGTTCTTTTTACTAACAACAATTGGAGTCATTGCATGTGTGTTCTTTTCACATACCACATATGGATCCACCAGTGTCATTGAATGTGTGCTCTTTTCACAATCCACCTATGGATCCACCAGTGTCATTGCATGTGTGTTCTTTTTACTAACAAGAACTAGAATCATTGAAATGTGTGTTCTTTTCAGATACCACATATGGATCCACCAGTGTCATTGCATGTGTGTTCTTTTCACAATCCACCTATGGATCCACCGGTGTCATTACATGTGTGTTCTTTTCCACAAACCACACATGGATCCACCAGTGTTCATTGCATGTGTGTTCTTTTCCACAGACAACTTATGGATCAACCAGTGGTCATTGCATGTGTGTTCTTTTCACAAACTAAATGTGGACCCACTAGAGTCATTGTATGTGTGTTCTTATACTAAAACCAGCACTAGAGTCATTGCACGTGTGTTCTTTCCACAAACCACATATGGATCAACCAGTGTCATTGCATGTGTGTTCTTTCCACAAACCACTTATGGATCCACCAGTGTTAATTGCATGTGTGTTCTTTTTCCAAAAACCACATATGGATCAACCAGTGGTCATTGAACCTGTGTTCTTTTCCACAAACCACTTATGGATCCATTAGAGTCATTGCATGTGTGTTATTTCCACAAACCACACATGGATCAACCACTAGAGTCATTGCATGTGTGTTCTTTCCACAAACCACACATGGATCAACGAGTGTCATTGCATGTGTGTTCTTCCCACAAATCACATATGGACCCACTAGAGTCATTGCTTGTGTGTTCTTATACTAAAACCAACACTAGAGTCATTGCACGTGTGTTCTTTTCCACAAACCACACATGGATCCACAAGTGTTCATTGCACGTGTGTTCTTTTCCAAAAACCACATATGGATCAACCAGTGGTCATTGCATGTGTGTTCTTTTCACAAACCACATGTGGACCCACTAGAGTCATTTTGTGTGTTCTTATACTAAAACCAACACTAGACTCATTGCACGTGTGTTCTTTTCCACAAACCACACATGGATCCACTAGACTCATTGCATGTGTGTTCTTTTCCACAAACCACATATGGATCAACCAGTGGTCATTGCATGTGTGTTCTTTTCACAAACTACATGTGGACCCACTAGAGTCATTGTATGTGTGTTCTTATACTAAAACCAGCACTAGACTCATTACATGTGTGTTCTTTTCCACAAACAACACATGGATCCACTAGACTCATTGCATGTGTGTTCTTTTCCACAAACCACATATGGATCAACCAGTGGTCATTGCAAGTGTGTTCTTTTCACAAACTACATGTGGACCCACTAGAGTCATTATATGTGTGTTCTTATACTAAAACTAGCACTAGAGTCATTGCATGTGTGTTCTATCCACAAACCACACATGGATCAACCAGTGGCATTGCATGTGTGTTCTTTTCACAAACCACACATGGATCAACCAGTGTCATTGCATGTGTGTTCTTTCCACAAACCACATATGGATCAACCAGTGGTCATTACATGTGTGTTCTTTTCCACAAACCACTTATGGATCCATTAGAGTCATTGCATGTGTGTTCTCTTCAGAGACCATGCATGGATCCACCAGTGTCATTGCATGTGTGTTCTTTTTACTAACAACAACTAGAGTCATTGCATGTCTGTTCTTTTCACATACCACATATGGATCCACCAGTGTCATTGCATGTGTGTTCTTTTCACAATCCACACATGGATCCACCAGTGTCATTGCATGTGTGTTCTTTTTACTAACAACAATTGGAGTCATTGCATGTGTGTTCTTTTCACATACCACATATGGATCCACCAGTGTCATTGCATGTGTGCTCTTTTCACAATCCACCTATGGATCCACCAGTGTCATTGCATGTGTGTTCTTTTTACTAACAAGAACTAGAATCATTGAAATGTGTGTTCTTTTCAGATACCACATATGGATCCACCAGTGTCATTGCATGTGTGTTCTTTTCACAATCCACCTATGGATCCACCGGTGTCATTACATGTGTGTTCTTTTCCACAAACCACACATGGATCCACCAGTGTTCATTGCATGTGTGTTCTTTTCCACAAACAACTTATGGATCAACCAGTGGTCATTGCATGTGTGTTCTTTTCACAAACTAAATGTGGACCCACTAGAGTCATTGTATGTGTGTTCTTATACTAAAACCAGCACTAGAGTCATTGCACGTGTGTTCTTTCCACAAACCACATATGGATCAACCAGTGTCATTGCATGTGTGTTCTTTCCACAAACCACTTATGGATCCACCAGTGTTAATTGCATGTGTGTTCTTTTTCCAAAAACCACATATGGATCAACCAGTGGTCATTGAACCTGTGTTCTTTTCCACAAACCACTTATGGATCCATTAGAGTCATTGCATGTGTGTTATTTCCACAAACCACACATGGATCAACCACTAGAGTCATTGCATGTGTGTTCTTTCCACAAACCACACATGGATCAACGAGTGTCATTGCATGTGTGTTCTTGCCACAAATCACATATGGACCCACTAGAGTCATTGCTTGTGTGTTCTTATACTAAAACCAACACTAGAGTCATTGCACGTGTGTTCTTTTCCACAAACCACACATGGATCCACAAGTGTTCATTGCACGTGTGTTCTTTTCCAAAAACCACATATGGATCAACCAGTGGTCATTGCATGTGTGTTCTTTTCACAAACCACATGTGGACCCACTAGAGTCATTTTATGTGTGTTCTTATACTAAAACCAACACTAGACTCATTGCACGTGTGTTCTTTTCCACAAACCACACATGGATCCACTAGACTCATTGCATGTGTGTTCTTTTCCACAAACCACATATGGATCAACCAGTGGTCATTGCATGTGTGTTCTTTTCACAAACTACATGTGGACCCACTAGAGTCATTGTATGTGTGTTCTTATACTAAAACTAGCACTAGAGTCATTGCATGCGTGTTCTATCCACAAACCACACATGGATCAACCAGTGGCATTGCATGTGTGTTCTTTTCATAAACCACACATGGATCAACCAGTGTCATTGAATGTGTGTTCTTTCCACAAACCACATATGGATCAACCAGTGGTCATTGCATGTGTGTTCTTTTCCACAAACCACTTATGGATCCATTAGAGTCATTGCATGTGTGTTCTCTTCAGAGACCACACATGGATCCACCAGTGTCATTGCATGTGTGTTCTTTTTACTAACAACAACTAGAGTCATTGCATGTGTGTTCTTTTCACATACCACATATGGATCCACCAGTGTCATTGCATGTGTGTTCTTTTCACAATCCACCTATGGATCCACCAGTGTCATTGCATGTGTGTTCTTTTTATTAACAACAACTGGAGTCATTTCATGTGCGTTCTTTTCACATACCACATATGGATCCACCGGTGTCATTGAAAAGTGTGTTATCTTCAGAGACCACACATGGATCCACCAGTGTCATTGGATGTGTGTTCTTTTTACTAATTAAAACCAGGGTCATTGCATGTGTGTTCTTCTCACATACCACATATGGATCCACCAGTGTCATTGCATGTGTGTTCTTTTCACAATCCACCTATGGATCCACTAGTGTCATTGCATGTGTGTTCTCTTCAAAGACCTCACATGGATCCACCAGTGTCATTGCATGTGTGTTCTTTTTACTAACAACAACTGGAGTCATTGCATCTGTGTTCTTTTCACATACCACATATGGAACAACCAGAGTCATTGCATGTGTGCTCTTTTCACAATCCACCTATGGATCCACCAATGTCATTGCATGTGTGTTCTTTTTACTAACAACAACCAGAGTCATTGCATGTGTGTTATTTTCACACACCACATATGGATCCACCAGTGTTATTGCATGTGTGTTATTTTTATGTGAGATCAAGGCACATGGCTTAATAGGATTGATAGGATACCCATATCAACAAGTTGCAACTTCTTTTCCGGAAGCTCATTCGAAAAGAACTCTAAGGTTAAGCGTGCTTGGCCTAGAGAAATTCTAGGATGGGTGACCGACCGGGAAGTGGGTAACCGGGTGCGCAAGAGTGAGGACAAAGTGCGCAGAAAAGACTAGTGTTGGTTTGTGGGGCCAGTCTAGATATCCTATTAAGCTGCCAGGACTGACACCCCCCGGGCCCAAGAGTGGACGGAGTGTTACAAGTGGTATCAGAGCCAGGTTCTTGCGATTACACGGGTGTAGGCGGGTCAGTGGCGGGACATGTGGAGCATGGCGCGTGTGGCCCAGAGTGGACACGGCATGGCACATGTCGCAAGACCTGGACGCATGACGTGCCAAGTGGGAACGTTCCTGGGGTGTGCTTGATCGATGAGGGCATCGATCTTCTAAAGGGTGGGTGTATGTGAGATCAAGGCACATGGCTTAATAGGATTGATAGGATACCCATATCAACAAGTTGCAACTTCTTTTCCGGAAGCTCATTCGAAAAGAACTCTAAGGTTAAGCGTTCTTGGCCTAGAGCAATTCTAGGATGGGTGACCGACCGGGAAGTGGGTAACCGGGTGAGCAAGAGTGAGGACAAAGTGCGCAGAAAAGACTAGTGTTGGTCTGTGGGGCCAGTCTAGATATCCTATTAAGCTGCTAGGACTGACACCCCCGGGCCCAAGAGTGGACGGAGGATGGGCGTTGCACTATTTACTAGTCAGATACTTAGTTCAATTAAAAGCGGTACTTGTTATATTTGTCTATGATCGAGAAACTGTGCTCCAAGTCGTCCATAACCGCGGACACGGCTTTCAGAAAGATTTACCCTACAGGGGTGCACAAATAGCAACACACACTCGATCAACCTCGGAAAAACCAAATCAAAACCCAACGAGGCATTCTCGACAAAGCGATCACAGGATTCAGAAATGTTTGAGGCCACCCATAAGCTACCCGAAGTTGGCGGCTCGAGCAGACCAGGGTTTGCGACGACGGCTGTAAACGACTGGGAACCCAAAAGTGTGACTGGGCTTGTCGATACCGCGAAAACGTGGCGCGGTCCAAAACAATACAGGTGCTCCACGCACAATCTTAAATAAAACGGTAAAGCATGGCATAAGTACAAGATAGTAATAAAGCCCCAAACTACTTTGTGGCCCCAAGAAATAAGAATGAATCAAGCTCTGGCTTAGGGGGGGGTCCATAAGGCCTCCCGGATGTGGATAGTGCGAATAGTCAAGGAACAGGAATCAAGTACTCGGGGTCCTATGGGACACAAGTGAGCATGAAAAACCAAATAGCAGATATTGCTCACCGGTGCCACTTTCATTAGTTATCCCATTACTACTCCGATTAAGTTGTTTAGGTACCTCGTTATCCATCAGACTCTCACATACCCTACACATGCTGTTCTACGACTCGCATGGCTCAAACAACTCCTATAGTAATGGCTCATGGGATGGCGGAACAAGCTTCGGTGGGGTTTAAAAGTAAAGGCTATGCAGTACTTGGGATTCAATTTTGATGCAATCGTGACTCAATGATGCAAGGATAAGATAGATGCAATAGGTACTATATGTATGCAAGCATGTGGTAGTGCTTGCCTGCCAGCTCAGTTGAAGCGAGAGTCGGATCTGGGTAGTGCTCCTGGGATTCCTGATATATCCCCTACTCAGCGTCTATTCGAAGAAGAACCAAACAAACAAGGGCCAACATAAATAAAGTGCACAAGCATATGTATTGAAATGCGACAAGCAAACAATCATGCCATGATGAATGATGCACAATTTGCATGGCAATAATGTAGCATGGCATGGGTGAGGTGTGGGGTACAAGATTAAAGCATTTTATTAGGTTTTTAGCCCGGTTTGCTCTCATATAAGTTGCTGTATACTTTATATTTATATGATTCATGCTGCAATTCAGAACATGGAATGCATAGATAGAACGGGCTCGTCGCGCTGATCGATTTAGACATATTATTTGTTAAATTTGGAGTTATAAAACTAAAGTTATTAATTAAATAAGAAAAGGGCATTTTATTGTAATTTTAATCATCTCGAAATTTTAAAGTGCTCAAATGATATTTTGAAGGGCATAATTGAAATCCTCACATTTTCTGATTCAAAAACATATATCATATGTATTATTTGGATTTATAATTTAAAAGTTATTGAAAATCTGATTTGAATTTGAATTTAACCAATTTCTGGAAAGTTTAATTAAAAACAGAAAAGCCGAAAACATTTTATACTCCGTCAGACCCAGCCCTAGTCGCTAACGGGTGGGCCAGCCGCTGACTGGGTCACACGCGCATAGGAAAAGGTTTTTTTCACGCGGTCTGACCTAGCCTCTGTGATTGACAGGTGGGCCAGCGGCTAGAGGCCCACGTGACAGCGGCTGAGCACGCAGAGGCTGACCGGTGGGGACGTGCAGGAGCGCGGGTTGGTTGTGCAAAACTGCGGGGGCGTTTTTGTAAAAAGTACGCAGCGGCTGACAGGTGGGGCAGCGCGTACCGCGGGTTGAGGCGGCAGAAGAAGCAGGGGGGTAAATGCAAAAAGGGGGGCCGCGTACTGTGGATCTTCTCCACGGTCTGACGGATCTGTCTGGCGCGCGCAGTGCGCGGCGCGGCGAGGCGGGGACTCGATCCCACGACCTGGGGCTCGCGTTCGGAGGCGGTAACCGGTGCGACTGGGTGTGGGCTGGTGACGGAAGAGCGGACGGGGCCTAGCTAAGCCTCTGCGAGGCGCGTCGACGCGCAGACGACAACGGCTGCCGTGCACAGAGTCCGTTCGATGAAATCTCCGGCGAGCACAGCCCGCGACGGCGACAACGGAGATGTACGTTAGGATGAGGAACTCACCGAGGGGAGGTTGATGGAGGTGGAACGGCCTGAGGTTCGTTGGAACGGCGAGGAAGCAGACACTCCTGGAACTAGGGTTTGCGTCAGGGCAGCGGTGGTTCTGGCGGTTCTGGTGCTCCTCCTCCTCGCTGGCGCGTCCAGGGTGAAGCAGGGGAACCTCCTTGGTCTCCTCGACCACCTCCACGACGCGCTTGCTATTTGGAACGAGGAGAAGGCGGTGGTTCTGGCGGTGACCAGCGAGAGGAGATGGCGTCGGTGAAGAAGAAGGAGGGGAGAGGCAGGGCCCTGGGGTGGATCTGGGCGAGGCCAGGAAGAATTCAACACCATTTTTTTCTTCATGCATGATCAAATGAGGCCTTTTCTTTAAACCCCATTCCTCTCTCTTTTCTGGGGTTCACCTTCACCTTACCTTATGCTAAATTTAAGCCCTCACCTTTCATCTTGGTTTGATCTTATCAACATGTATTAAAACCTAAACACCTAATCTAAACCCTAACCCTAACACCTCTCCTTTTTCTCTCTAACCCTAGTTCTAACCTAAACTCTAACCCCTTAATCTCCATGCAAGCACTCACCCCTCTCTCTCTTTCTTCCTCTCTCTACCATGCTGGCCCACACCCTAGCCGAGGCTAGCTACCCCGAGCCTCCCCTCTCCTTCTCCCTCTTCCTTTCTCCCTCCCTGCCAGCAGGTCCCACCGCCACACCGTCCCTACCTTCAAGGCACCTTACCTGCCCCTGCTCTGGCTGCTCACGTCGAGCACGTGAGCGAGGAGGAGGAAAAGTGGCCGAAGCCACTTTATCTCTACCCCGAGCCCCACGGCCTCTCCTTCCTCCCTCTCGCTTTTGCCTCCTTTCTCACGCTTCCTGGCCTCGCCCAGATCCACCCCAGGGCCCTGCCTCTCCCCACCTTCTTCTTCACCGACGCCATCTCCTCTCGCCGGTCACCGCCAGAACCTAACAACAACCAGAGTCATTGCATGTGTGTTCTCTTCAGAGACTACACATGGATCCACCAGTGTCATTGCATGTGTGTTCTTTTTACTAACAACAACCAGTCATTGAAATGGGTATTCTCTTCAGATACCACACATGGATCCACCAGTGTCATTGCATGTGTGTTCTTGTTACTAACAACAATCAGAGTCATTGCATGTGTGTTCTTTTCACATACCACATATGGATGCACCAGTGTCATTGCATGTTTGTTCTTTTCACAGTCCACCTATGGATCCACTAGTGTCATTGCATGTGTGTTCTTTTTACTAACAACAACTGGAGTCATTTCATGACTGTTCTTTTCACATACCACATATGGATCCACTAGTGTCATTGAAACGTGTGTTCTCTTCAAAGACCACACATGGATCCACCAGTGTCATTGCATGTGTGTTCTTTTTACTAACAACAACTGGAGTCATTGCATGTGTGTTCTTTTCACATACCACATATGGAACAACCAGAGTCATTGAATGTGTGCTCTTTTCACAATCCACCTATGGATCCACCAGTGTCATTGCATGTGTGTTCTTTTACTAACAACAACGAGAGTCATTGCATGTGTGTTATTTTCACATACCACATATGGATCCACCAGTGTCATTGCATGTGTGCTCTTTTTACTAACAACAACCAGAGTCATTGCATGTGTGTTCTCTTCAGAGACCACACATGGATCCACCCGTGTCATTGCATGTGTGTTCTTTTTACTAACAACAACCAGAGTCATTGAAATGTGTGTTCTCTTCAGAGACCACACATGGATCCACCAGTGTCATTGCATGTGTGTTCTTGTTACTAATTACAACAAGTGGTCATTGCATGTTTGTTCTTTTCACAAACCACATGTGGACCCACTAGAGTCCTTGCATGTGTGTCCTTATACTAAAACCAGCACTAGACTCATTGCATGTGTGTTCTTTTCCACAAACCACACATGGATCCACTAGACTCATTGCATGTGTGTTCTTTTCCACAAACCACATATGGATCAACCAGTGGTCATTGCATGTGTGTTCTTTTCACAAACTACATGTGGACCCACTAGAGTCATTGTATGTGTGTTCTTATACTAAAACTAGCACTAGAGTCATTCCATGCGTGTTCTATCCACAAACCACACATGGATCAACTAGTGGCATTGCATGTGTGTTCTTTTCACAAACCACACATGGATCAACCAGTGTCATTTCATGTGTATTCTTTCCACAAACCACATATGGATCAACCAGTGCTCATTGCATGTGTGTTCTTTTCCACAAACCACATTTGGATCCACCAGTGTCATTGCATGTGTGTTCTTTTCCACAAACCACACATGGATCAACAAGTGGTCATTGCATGTGTGTTCTTGTACTAAAACCAGCACTAGAGTCATTGCATGTTTGTTCTTTCCACAAACCACTTATGGGTCCGGCAGTGTTCATTGCACGTGTGTTCTTTCCACAAACCACTTATGGATCAACTAGTGGTCATTGCATGTGTGTTCTTTTCACAAACCACATGTGGACCCACTAGAGTCATTGCATGTGTGTTCTTTTCCACAAACCACATATGTATCAACCAGTGGTCATTGCATGTGTGTTCTTTCCACAAACCACACATGGATCAACGAGTGGTCATTGCATGTGTGTTCTTCTCCACAAACCACACATGGATCAAGCAGTGTCATTGCATGTGTGTTCTTTCCACCAACCACATGTGGATCAACCAGTGGTCATTATATGTGTGTTCTTTTCACAAACCACATATGGATCAACAAGTGGTCATTGCATGTGTGTTCTTTTCACAAACCACATGTGAACCCGCTAGTGTCATTGCATGTGTGTTCTTATACTAAAACCAACACTAGAGTCATTGCATGTGTGTTATTTCCAAAAACCACATATGGATCAACCACTAGAGTCATTGCATGTGTGTTCTTTCCAGAAACCACACATGGATCAACCAGTGTCATTGCATGTGTGTTCTTTCCACAAACCACATA
This sequence comes from Avena insularis, assembly GCA_023614405.1. Classification (NCBI taxonomy): domain Eukaryota; kingdom Viridiplantae; phylum Streptophyta; class Magnoliopsida; order Poales; family Poaceae; genus Avena; species Avena insularis. The sequence continues at coordinate 209,843,757 of CM042694.1, forward strand.
TGGATCCATTTGAGTCAATTCATGTTTGTTCTTATACTAAAACTAGCACTAGAGTCATTGCATGTGTGTTCTTTCCACAAACCACTTATGGATCCACCAGTGTTCATTGCATGTGTGTTCTTTTCACAAACAACATATGGATCCACCAGTGGTCACTGCATGTGTGTTCTTTCCACAAACCACTTATGGATCAACCAGTAGCCATTGTATGTGTGTTCTTTCCACAAACCACATATGGATCAACCAGTGGTCATTGCATGTGTGTTCTTTTCACAAACCACATGTGGACCCACTAGAGTCATTGAAATGTGTGTTCTCTTCAAAGACCACACATGGATCCACCAGTGTCATTGCATGTGTGTTCTTGTTACTAACAACACTAGAGTCATTGCTTGTGTGTTATTTTTACATACCACATATGGATCCAACAGTGTCATTGCATGTGTGTTCTTTTCACAATCCACCTATGGATCCACCAGTGTCATTGCATGTGTGTTCTTTTTACTAACAACAACTGGAGTCATTTCATGACTGTTCTTTTCACATACCACATATGGATCCACCAGTGCCATTGAAATGTGTGTTCTCTTTAGAGACCACACATGGATCCACCAGTGTCATTGCATGTGTGTTCTTTTTACTAACAACAACTGGAGTCATTGCATGTGTGTTCTTTTCACATACCACATATGGAACAACCTGATTCATTGCATGTGTGCTCTTTTCACAATCCACCTATGGATCCACCAGTGTCATTGCATGTGTGTTCTTTTACTAACAACAACTAGAGTCATTGCATGTGTGTTATTTTCACATACCACATATGGATCCACCAGTGTCATTGCATGTGTGCCCTTTTTACTAACAACAACCAGAGTCATTGCATGTGTGTTCTCTTCAGAGACCACACATGGATCCACCAGTGTCATTGCATGTGTGTTCTTTTTAGTAACAACAACCAGAGTCATTGAAATGTGTGTTCTCTTCAGAGACCACACATGGATCCACCAGTGTCATTGCATGTGTGTTCTTGTTACTAATTACAACCAGGGTCATTGCATGTGTGTTCTTTTCACAAACCACATGTGGACCCACTAGAGTCATTGCATGTGTGTTCTTATACTAAAACCAACACTAGACTCATTGCATGTGTGTTCTTTTCCACAAACCACACATGGATCCACTAGACTCATTGCATGTGTATTCTTTTTCAAAAAACCACATATGGATCAACCAGTGGTCATTACATGTGTGTTCTTTTCACAAACTACATGTGTACCCACTAGAGTGATTGTATGTGTGTTCTTATACTAAAAGTAGCACTAGAGTCACTGCATGTGTTTTCTATCCACAAACCACACATGGATCAACCAGTGGCTTGGCATGTGTGTTCTTTTCACAAACCACACATGGATCAACCAGTGTCATTGCATGTGTGTTCTTTCCACAAACCACATATGGATCAACTAGTGGTCATTGCATGTGTGTTCTTTTCCACAAACCACTTATGAATCCATTAGAGTCATTGCATGTGTGTTCTCTTCAGAGACCACACTTGGATCCACTAGTGTCATTCCATGTGTGTTCTTTTTACTAACAACAACCAGAGTCATTGCATGTGTGTTCTTTTCACATACCACATATGGATCCACCAGTGTCATTGCATGTGTGTTCTTTTCACAATCCACACATGGATCCTCTAGTGTCATTGCAGGTGTGTTATTTTTACTAACAACAATTGGAGTCATTGCATGTGTGGTGTTTTCACATACCACATATGGACCCGCCAGTGTCATTGCATGTGTGTTCTTTTCACAATCCACCTATGGATCCACCAGTGTCATTGCATGTGTGTTATTTTTACTAACAACCAGAGTCATTGAAATGTGTGTTCTTTTCACATACCACATATGGATCCACAAGTGCCATTGCATGTGTGTTCTTTTCACAATCCACCTATGGATCCACCAGTGTCATTGCATGTGTGTTCTTGTTACTAACAACAACTGGAGTCATTTCATGTGTGTTCTTTTCACATACCACATATGGATCCACCGGTGTCATTGAAACGTGTGTTCTGTTCAGAGACCACACATGGATCCACCAGTGTCATTGCATGTGTGTTCTTTTTACTAATTACAACCAGAGTCATTGCATGTGTGTTCTTTTCACATACCACATATGGATCCACTAGTGTCATTGAAATGTGTGTTCTCTTTAGAGACCACACATGGATCCACCTTTGTTATTGCATGTGTGTTCTTTTTACTAACAACAACTGGAGTCATTGCATGTGTGTTCTTTTCACATACCACATATGGAACAACCAGAGTCATTGCATGTGTGCTCTTTTCACAATCCACCTATGGATCCACCAGTGTCATTGCATGTGTGTTCTTTTACTAACAACAACCAGAGTCATTGCATGTGTGTTATTTTCACATACCACATATGGATCCACTAGTGTCATTGCATGTGTGCTCTTTTTACTAACAACAACCAGAGTCATTGCATGTGTGTTCTCTTCAAAGACCACACATGGATCCACCAGTGTCATTGCATGTGTGTTCTTTTTACTAAAAACAACTAGAGTCATTGAAATGTGTGTTCTCTTTAGAGACCACACATGGATCCACTAGTGTCATTGCATGTGTGTTCTTGTTACTAATTACAACCAGAGTCATTGCATGTGTGTTCTTTTCACAAACCACATGTGGACCCACTAGAGTCATTGCATGTGTGTTCTTATACTAAAACTAGCACTAGACTCATTGCATGTGTGCTGTTTTCCACAAACCACACATGGATCCACTAGACTCATTGCATGTGTGTTCTTTCCCACAAACCACATATGGATCAAACTGTGGTCATTGCATGTGTGTTCTTTTCACAAACTACATGTGGACCCACTAGAGTCATTGTATGTGTGTTCTTATAATAAAACTAGCACTAGAGTCATTGCATGTGTGTTCTATCCACAAACCACACATGGATCAACCAGTGGCATTGCATGTGTGTTCTTTTCACAAACCACACATGGATCAACCAGTGTCATTTTATGTGTGTTCTTTCCACAAACCACATATGGATTAACCAGTGGTCATTGCATGTGTGTTCTTTTCCACAAACCACTTATGGATCCATTAGAGTCATTGCATGTGTGTTCTCTTCAGACTAGTTATGCCTCTCTTATAGACTAGCTTGTTGATTAACAAGATGATCAAGGTTACCCGATCATGGACATTGGATGTTGTTAATAACAAGGTCACAACATTAGTTGAATGATGTGATGAACATTCATCCGAAGTATAGCATTACGATCAAACTCATTATGTTTATATTGCTATAACACCATACAAAGTAATATTTATCCTTAGACCATGAGATCATGTTAATTGCTAACACCAGAAGAGTATCTTGATAACATCAAACATCACACCGTAACAGGGTGACTATGAAGATGGGTTCGATTACTTTCTGAAGGTGTTATGTTGAGGCTCATGGATCAAGAGTGGAATTTGTCAATCCTGATGACGGATAGATATACTCTGGGCCCTCTCGGTGATATCACATTAAGGTAGCTTGCAAGCAAGTGATGTCATCACTAAAATGTTATATCACGGGAACGAGAAAAGAGTGCATGTCGGCAACGAGATCAAACTAGGTATGGAGATACCGATGATCGAATCTCGGACATGTAATATATCACAAGACAAAGGGATTTAGTTACTAGCGTTAAAGGTTCTCATGATCACAGAAGTCATCGTTGAATGTGTAGGAGTCAGTACGGATCTCCAGGTCCCGCTGCTGATTATTGATCGGAGAGGGGTCTCGATCATGTCTGCATTATTCACGAACCATAGGGTGACACACTTAAGAGTTACCGGACACCATTTTGGAGCACATATGTTTCAGACGAAAGAATTGCAAAGCGCAGGAATTGTTTCGATAGAAACCGGAAATTATTTCCGGTGAAATTGCAGAAAGTGGTTCTGCATGTGATATTGAAATATTGCAAGGGGTTATATGTGAATGTTTGTTAATTAAAGTAATTAACAAAATTCTGAATAAATTTAATAAAATAGTTTTATTCAATGAGAGAGCATTAAACTTGGAGAATTTTAATGCATTTAAAGTGGGGACTTTAAAAAGGGAATGTGAAGAGGCATTTTAATGTGGAGGGGTTACCACCACATGAATGGGGGAGGTGAGGAGTCACCCCCCATGCGACGGACATGGAGAGGAGGGGCACCCCCCTCCTCCTATAAAAGGCCACCCTCTCCCTCTTTCTTACTCACACCTCCTTGTGAAGGATCTCTCTCCCCCTCTAGAATTATTCCCCCATGGTCTCGGATTAGCGAGATACATGTTCCCGGTGGCATTTCGTCTGGAAGGAGTTGCTGCTTCCGCTGGATCGCTGTAGCGAGGAGGTGGAGCTTGTCCGGTGGGTTAAACGTGTGTGCGAGTACGGATGCGCTGCTGAGTTGCGGCGCTCGGACTTCCTCACGATCTTGAGATCGGCAAGTGTACGACTACATCAACCACGAGTTCCTACTCGTTAACAAAACTCGTTGTCTTCGAGGGTAAGTTCTTGTTGGATGTATGTCCACCCGTTGCTTTGTACCTAGTAGATAGATCTTGGCGTGTAGTTCTCATCGTAGCTAATTTTTTGTTTTCTATGATGCAGACCCAACAGTGGAATCAGAGCCTGATCTATGCGTAGGTTCTTTGCACGGGTAATACACATATGTTTATAAGTGGGCGATGATGATCATGTTATTGCATCTTCTATGTATTTTGGATATTGGTGGCATAGTGGGATGAAGCGGCCCAGACCAACCTTACATGTCATCGTACATGAGACCGGTTCCACGACTGACATGCAACTTGTTTTGCATAAATGGCTGGCGGGTGTCTGTCTCTCCTACTATATTCAATATCTTATTTACAACGAGTTGCTAATAACTTAGTTATCCTCGTTGTGGTTCATGTTCGTATGTGAGAACGGTTCTATCTCCGAAAGCCCTAAGCCACGTAAAACTTGCAATTGATAAATTAGAGGCGTCTAGTTTAGATCGTTGTTGGGCTAGTGTCTTGATATGGTATTGTTGTAAGTAGATGTATGATAGATACTCTTACAACACACTCAACGTGTAAGTTCCATAGACCTTGGCCTTACACACAAAGGAATGATAGAGATCATACCACGATGCAAATGATAGAGATCAAATGCATGGACCATATCATCTCACTTGACACATTAGATGTTAGCATCTTATACTGCTAGTTTGGCGCTTTCTGTAGCATTGTAAGATGGTCCCTCATTTAGATATCAAGATAAAAATGTGTTCTTCCTTAAGTATGCACCGTTTTATGGATCGTGTTTCGAGACATCACGTGATGATCGGGTGTACTCGACTCTACGCTTTCATACAAACGGGTGTAAGATAGTTTTACACATGCGAGTACTAAGGTTCTTACTTGGGGAGCCTAGCATGTACAGACATGGCCTCGGAACACGGACCGAAAGGTTAAGCATGAGTCATATAGTTGATATGATGCCCATATAGATGCTCGCCTTTGAAGCTACATCAACTCACGTGATGATCGGACTTGGTGTAGTGGATTTGGTTCGTGTAATCACCAAAAAGGCACGAGGGATGTCGTTTTTGAGTGGGAGTTCATTTCTAATTTGGATTAGTCAAACTAAATTTGTCATAAACTAAATCAAAGTGAATTTGCATAATTTGTTGTAGTCATTGGTGTTTGTTCACTACTTTATGCTTAGTTTTAATTGAGATAATAGAACTATAGAATTCTGGATATTTACTTTACGAACCGGTATCGTATTGTTTTGAATGTCAATTTAAAGTTTATAAGTCCTATTGCAGACTTTCAGCAAACTCTATTTACTCCATGAAGTTTAATAAGTAGTATTAAATCAAGAGTAAGAATTCCAATGTTTGTATCTAAAGTATCATGTTTGGCTCCATGATTATTGATATTCAAAAGTTGTTTTAATATCAAGATTATATAGGAGCTGAAAGAATTGTTTCAGAAACCATCATGTGTGAAAGATATTGTGATATCTGAAACTATGTTTTTGGTTGCATTATGATAGAGTATAATTTATCAAAATACATGTTCTCATATTGTATGAGAATTTGTGAAGGATGGAGATGCTAGGCATCTGGATCTCCCAAAAAGGTTTTTCGGAACTAACATTATACTCGCGATTCTTCCTTACAGGCTATAGTAGCTTCATCATGAAAGTTGTCATGATAAGGATGAATAGAAGATTGTAAGTAAAATGTTTACTACACTAATAGATTACTAAAGAATGGATTTTTGAAAGAATGCCAAACATTTGATGATGGAGATCCACTTCAAAGTGAAAGTCCAAAGGTATTAGTATTTGACTATATACGCTTTGTACTATGTGTCATGTGAATGACACCACTATTGATGTTGATAGATTCTTTTAAAAGGAAAAGGAATTGCTGAAAGAGAATCTATAAAATATTTGGCAGAAAAGAAAAGGTTGGAGATGTCCAACTTAGGATATAGAAGATATACATGTTATGGCTGTATTCCTTGCTTGTTAAACAATGTGGTTCTGAGATATTGGATACCGGTATTGGATACCGAATTGGTTGGTATGAAGTGTCATACAGGACAACGCAATTCATGAATTACAATGGCCTAGGTAACTAGCAACAGAATAAGTGATGATGTTCATCGAAAACAAATAAAGCGTTATTGTGTTTTTCGTTGTCGTCAAACCTAGCCTTCAAGATTTGTTTTAATAATTGTTATTTTGTTCCGGTATTACGAGAACAATGGTTGTTCAAATAATTACCGTATTCCATAAAAGGATGGATGAACTTTTACAAGTCTAGTCGGAGAAATCACATCCATAAACACTAATGCTAAAATGTCGCAAGACAAATGATTGAAAGATCACTTATGAAGTGACATCGCTGTTTAAATTATATTGGAAATAAAACATGAAGAAACTCCATGTTGATGAATTTTTGGAGTCTTTGATTTTGATCAACTGATGCTTGTGAGACTTTCCTCGAGATAATTGAAACTCCGTTCATAGGCCAAAGAGGAACGGATGACTAGCTTATTGGAAATTGTACATGTTGATGTGCATAGTCCATTATGTGTAGCCATATGCGATGGATCTTTTTGCTTCATATGCTTTCTCCAGAAATTTGAGTGAATATATTTATATATTTACTTAATAAGGAAGAAGTATGAAACATTTGAAAATTGTTCAAAGACTTTTAAGATGAAGTGGAAAATCATTGTAACAAGAAAATAAAGAGTTTATTATTTGATCATAAAGGAAGATATTTGAGTTACAGGTTTAGCAAAACACCTAAGATTTCAGGAATTGTTCCATGAAATTGTATTTCCCGATAAACCACAGGAGTATGGTATGTTCGAGAGATCAAATCAAACCTTGTTTGACATGGTAAGATCAAAGGTGTCATTTATAAAACTGCCATTATGTTTTAAGGATTGAAGCTTTAGAGACTACCGCTTTTACACTGAAAAGAGCACCATCATGATCCTTTGAAATGATACCATATGAGTTATGGTTTGGGATAAAACCCGAATTTTCTTTTCTTAAATTTTGGTATGCTATGCATAAGTAAAATGTTTAAAACCAAAGTCGGATAAGCACGTCTTTGTAGGTTATCCCAAAGAATTTTTTGGGAATTTCTCCATAACACCGAGGACAAAAGAGTTTGTTACTTGGAACGTCAAGTTTCTTAAGAAGGAATTTTCGTGAAAAGTTAAGTGGGAGGACAATAGAACTTTGATAAGGTTGTTGAACCTTAGCTATATGTGCTAAGTAGCGCAGCGCCGGAAAGTGTCCCGGTGGCGGCCACAATGCTCATGGCTCCCGTGATTACATAAGGTGTGATCTCGGAGATTAGAGTTCTATTGAACCGTGTGGGTCGGTAAGAATCAAATAGTAAGATTTGATAAGCAAGTCGTTATTGTTTTGACAATAATGAACCGACTACATGCAAAGAAGCGATGATGGGCCCTGACTCCATAAAATGACTAGAAGTCATAGAATCCGTGATAGTATCCATAGACGAGAAATCAAGTTTCTGAACTTGGAAGACCCTCCGGAAAGGCATGAAGCCTATCGGTCGTGTTTGGATCTATAAAGAAATAATACATGGATGTTTAACATCTATGAAATAGTCGACATGTCGGAAAGAAGTTTACGACAATGTTCAAGGTGTTCACTATGACAAAATTTGATCTTTCATAGCGATATTTAGTCTTGACGGATTAATGTAGCAACCACTACATATAATTTGGTATATGGTAGTTGAATAAACAAAACAAGGTTCTTCTAATAGAATGGTTACGTAGGACGTGTACATGACACGGTCCGAAGGGTTTTGTTAATTCAAAGGGTGCTAAAAGGGCATGCAAACTTCAATAGTTGAAGTAAGCATAGCGGAGTTGGAATCTTCACCATGATGAAACTGTTAAAAGAGTTTAAATTCATCGGAGATGATGAAGATGCTTGCATTTGCAAGAAATTAAGTGGGAGCACTAAGACATATTTATAATACATTATGTAGAGGACATATCGTTGATTGTAAATGATGTATCTTGTATTGACACAAGTTAAGAATTTCATTAAAATGAGATTTCTATGAAAGACTTAGGCAAACCCGGAATATTAGGCATCAATATCTATATAGATAGATTGAGGCGCTAATATGGTTGTGCCAGACATACATATATGAGATATTGAAAGAGTTTAATATGGAAACAACAAGAAAGGTTCTTGCTGCATGGAAAGGATTGTATCAAGATTCAAGTGTTTCAACACTTGGTGAGTAAAATCACATGAAGATTTTGATCGATTATACCATGATATGTATATATCCAGAATGTCCTATGCTCTAAATGTTATAAGCACGTACCATAATGATTCATAAGATGATCATTAGACGATAGTAAAGATATTCTTATGAGCTTTGGAAGAACTAAGAATATATCATGTATAAGTGACAAATAGTTAAAGGTAGTTCATTGTAAAGTGTTACATTGATACTAGTTTTGTCACAAGATACAAATTAAATTTATCTCAATTTAGACTATGGGTGGCACAATGTAATGGAAAGGATGTTCCATGATGGATTTGGATGAGTTCCAAAGTTAAGACATTGTGACGCATACTACAACAAAAGGCTAAGTATATAACTGCTATCGTAGCAGCAAAGGAGGGCATTTGTGTTAAGTAGTTTGTTATCAAACTAGGTGTGGTTCAAAGTGGGCTAATACTATGAAGATATATTGTGTGACAATAATATCAACATATTTTAACCAGAACAAACTAAAGGTCTCACCAAAGGACCAAATTTATACAATGCCATCTCATTTGAGAATGAGTGATGCGTGAACGCATAAAGACATGCAAATACACACGGACCTGGCTGCCGGATCCGGAGATTATGTTAACCACTAGCAATAGCGTATATGCAACACCAGAAAGCCATAGGTGTTCAATACGCAAAGTTTTTCAAACTAGATTATTGACTCTAGTGCAAGTGGGAGGGAAGGGAATATGCAGAGGCAATAATAAAGTGGTTATTATCTTATTCCATGTTTATGATAAATGTTTATTTTGCATGCTATAATTGTATTGATCGGAAACATCAATACATGTGTGTTTAATAAACAAAAAGGGTTCCTAGTTATGCCTCTCTTATAGACTAGCTTGTTGATTAACAAGATGATCAAGGTTTCCCGATCATGGACATTGGATGTTGTTAATAACAAGGTCACAACATTAGTTGAATGATGTGATGAACATTCATCCGAAGTATAGCATTACGATCAAAGTCATTATGTTTATATTGCTATAACACCATACAAAGTAATCTTTATCCTTAGACCATGAGATCATGTTAATTGCTAACACCAGAAGAGTATCTTGATAACATCAAACGTCACACCGTAACAGGGTGACTATGAAGATGGGTTTAGTGCTACGAAGGTGTTATGTTGAGGCTCATGGATCAAGAGTGGAATTTGTCAATCCTGATGACGGATAGATATACTCTGGGCCCTCTCGGTGATATCACATTAAGGTAGCTTGCAAGCAAGTGATGTCATCACTAAAATGTTATATCACGGGAACGAGAAAAGAGTGCATGTCGGCAACAAGATCAAACTAGGTATGGAGATACCGATGATCGAATCTCGGACATGTAATATATCACAAGACAAAGGTATTTAATTACTAGCGTTAAAGGTTCTCATGATCACAGAAGTCATCGTTGAATGTGTAGGAGTCAGTACGGATCTCCAGGTCCCGCTGCTGATTATTGATCGGAGAGGGGTCTCGATCATGTCTGCATTATTCGTGAACCATAGGGTGACACACTTAAGAGTTACCGGACACCATTTTGGAGCACATATGTTTCAGACGAAAGAATTGCAAAGCGCATGAATTGTTTCGATAGAAACCGGAAATTATTTCGGGTGAAATTGCAGAAAGTGGTTCTGCATGTGATATTGAAATATTGCAAGGGGTTATATGTGAATGTTTGTTAATTAAAGTAATTAACAAAATTCTGAATAAATTTAATAAAAGAGTTTTATTCAATGAGAGAGCATTAAACTTGGAGAATTTTAATGCATTTAAAGTGGGGACTTTAAAAGGGAATGTGAAGAGGCATTTTAATGTGGAGGGGTTACCACCACATGAATGGGGGAGGTGAGGAGTCACCCCCATGCGCCGGCCATGGAGAGGAGGGGCACCCCCTCCTCCTATAAAAGGCCACCCTCTCCCTCCTTCTTCCTCACACCTCCTTGTGAAGGATCTCTCTCCCCCTCTAGAATTATTCCCCCATGGTCTCGGATTAGTGAGATACATGTTCCCGGTGGCATTTCATCTGGAAGGAGTTGCTGCTTCCGCTGGATCGCTGGAGCGAGGAGGTGGAGGTTGTCCGGTGGCTTGAACGTGTGTAGGAGTATGGATGCGCTGCTGAGTTGCGGCGCTCGGACTTACTCACGATCTTGAGATCGGCAAGTGTACGACTACATCAACCACGAGTTCCTACTCGTTAACAAAACTCGTTGTCTTCAAGAGTAAGTTCTCGTTCGATTTACGTCCACCCGTTGCTTTGTACCTAGTAGATAGATCTTGGCGTGTAGTTCTCATCGTAGGAATTTTTTTGTTTTCTATGCTGCGGACCCAACACTTTTCACAAACAACATATGGATCCACCAATGGTCACTGCATGTGTGTTCTTTCCACAAACCACTTATGGATCAACTAGTAGCCATTGCATGTGTGTTCTTTCCACAAACCACATATGGATCAACCTGTGGTCATTGCATGTGTGTTCTTTTCACAAACCACATGTGGACCCACTAGAGTCGTTGAAATGTGTGTTCTCTTTAGAGACCACACATGGATCCACCAGTATCATTGCATGTGTGTTCTTGTTACTAACAACAACCACAGTCATTGCATGTGTGTTCTTTTTACATACCACATATGGATCCACCAGTGTTATTGCATGTGTGTTCTTTTCACAATCCACCTATGGATCCACCAGTGTCATTGTATGTGTGTTCTTTTTACTAACAACAACTGGAGTCATTTCATGACTGTTCTTTTCACATAACACATATGGATCCACCAGTGTCATTGAAATGTGTGTTCTGTTCAGAGACCACACATGGATCCACCAGTGTCATTGCATGTGTGTTCTTTTTACTAACAACAACTGGAGTCATTGCATGTGTGTTCTTTTCACATACCACATATGGAACAACCAGAGTCATTGCATGTGTGCTCTTTTCACTATCCACCTATGAATCCACCAGTGTCATTGCATGTGTGTTCTTTTAGTAACAACAACCAGAGTCATTGCATGTGTGTTATTTTCACATAACACATATGGATCCACCAGTGTTATTGCATGTGTGCTCTTTTTACTAACATCAACCAGAGTCATTGCATGTGTGTTCTCTTCAGAGACCACACATGGATCCACCAGTGTCATTGCATGTGTGTTCTTTTTACTAACAACAACTAGAGTCATTGAAATGTGTGTTCTCTTGAGACCACATGGATCCTGATGTCATTTCATGTGTGTTCTTGTTACTAATTACAACCAGAGTCATTGCATGTGTGTTCTTTTCACAAACCACATGTGGACCCACTAGAGTCATTGCACGTGTGTTCTTATACTAAAACCAGCACTAGACTCATTGCATGTGTGTTCTTTTCCACAAACCTTCTTTTCCACAAACCACACATGGATCCACTAGACTCATTGCATGTGTGTTCTTTCCCACAAACCACATATGGATCAACCAGTGGTCATTGCATGTGTGTTCTTTTCACAAACTACATGTGGACCCACTAGAGTCATTGTATGTGTGTTCTTATACTAAAACTAGCACTAGAGTCATTGCATGTGTGTTCTATCCACAAACCACACATGGATCAACTAGTGGCATTGCATGTGTGTTCTTTTCACAAACCACACATGGATCAACCAGTGTCATTGCATGTGTGTTCTTTCCACAAACCACATATGGATCAACCAGTGTCATTGCATGTGTGTTATTTCCACAAACCCCACATGGATCAACCACTAGAGTCATTGCATGTGTGTTCTTTCCACAAACCACACATGGATCAACCAGTGTCATTGCATGTGTGTTCTTTCCACAAACCACATATGAATCCATTTGAGTCATTTCATGCTTGTTCTTATACTAAAACTAGCACTGCCCCCCAATGGATCCACCGTTAGACCGAGTCTTCTAGAAGGCACGCCATAACACAGTTGTTCTGCTTGACTTTTGGTACATACTGTTCGATTGGGGCGCTTGGACGATTGGGATGGTCTTCGCGAGAGCGATCCTCGAGTAGGCTGTTCTGCAGCATGATTGGCCACACTTTCTCTGGACAAACTGGCAGGTTGTGAGTGTTACGACTCACGAGTTCAGTGGGCCATATCCCAGTGTCACGTCCCCGTTACTTCTCTTCCTCCTCGTACTTCTCTTCCTTCCCCTCGAAGCCACTTTCCCCACTTCACTTCCATCGTGCCGTAGCCGCAAGCCGACGACATCCGCCAATTCTCCGATCACTACCTTCATGGTAAGAAATCATTTTACAAGCTTTTGAACTTATCCTACATATTCCTGCTATTCGCCAATCTAACTGCTGCTCTTTTTTCCGATTTCTCGACGAACTTCAGATGTGGCAGATGTTGCAGCCAAAGAATCTGGAGATCCTCGCGTGCAACTTTGCAGCGTCGTTCCCGCACGTGTGCTCCCACCCAGGATGCTTTCGCCGTTACTCCTACCACGAGCTCGCGTGCCCGCACGGCGCGTGCTCCTGCACGGAGCCGGGTTGCAACTACACCGGCCCGCCGGCAGAGCTCGTCGTCCACCTTGCAGAGGGGCACTTGATCGAAGTGATTAGGATCTCATACGGGCAAGCCCAACTTCTCCAATAGGAGGTGTCGTTCACTGACTCGGCACGCCGGCTGCTAATTTTCCAGGGGGACGGCTCTGTTTTCGTCCTGACCATCACCGCCGGTGTTCCGAGAACAAGAGCCGGGCCCACCGTCGTGGGTGTCGTATGCGTCAGGTCGGTCTCATGCGCCTGGCCCGTATAGACGATGCGCATGTGGGCGAACGCCCAACCGCCGTTGTCGGATATCATTCTTGTGCTAGCCGAGGCGTCGAGCTGTCCGATGCCTCGGGAGGTGGAGTATGTGGACCTAAGGTCGATCCTATGCGTGCCATTTCAGTACCTTGTCGGTGCTAGACCAAACAGGCAGATGCATTTCTACATTTGTATCGAGAAGATCGACAGGCAAATGTAGTACTTGTGCTGTCGTTACTGTTAGACTTAAGCGATGCTTCTCGGTGCTTAGAGCATCGTGTTGTGCGAATGTACCCCAGTTGTAGTTTTCGGTACTCCTTAATACTTGACGAGTTATTATATTGGTCCAATCAGCTTCTTTGTTGTCACGTTAAAAGTCCGCTTGCTGCTGCAGACCGGCAATCTTGTGTGCTCCGCTCCGCATGTCGATTGTCACGTGTTCGAGGCCCACTGCGATGTCACGCCCCATCCTCTTCCTTCCCCTCGAAGCCGCTGTCCCAACTTCTCTTCCATCCTGCCACTCCCGTCCAATGGTTGTAATCTGATGATTTTCGTTGGATTGTTTACAAGTAATCTACGTTGATAATGCAACATGCAAATGGCACATACACAATTTCTAAAGTGGAAGCACTCACACGCTGCTATTGCACATATTTCTCAATATAGCTCGACAAACCCATTATAATAATTGTACTCACATTAAACACAACCAAAATTGCAACAATCCTAAACGACATCTAAACCCACATCACACCACTGTCATCGAAGTCCACCTCGATTGGTGACACCGTCGTGCCCTTCCCGGTGACATCCACTCCCGCCCATGGCTTGCCCTTCTCCAAGGAGGCAACAATGGCGTTCTGCACAGCTTCGCCCCCGTCGTCCTCCACATCGGAATCGACAATGACGAAGGTGACGGGGTTGGCGTGGACCGAGCGCCGTCGCGCCTGGTGGCTCCTGCTCGAGCTCGACGCCGCATCAGTCCTTCTACAGGTAGGAGGGGCCGAGCTCGCATACGTAGCATCATCGCTCCTCTCAAGAAACCATGGCCATTTGATACTGCGACGGTAGGATCTTGGGGTGGATCCACCACGGTGAGCCCTACCGGAAGCGGTGGAGCGGATGGATCTGCCGGCGCGAGCCATGGCAAGTTCCTAGGAGGGAGTAAGATTGTGGGCCAGGCGTGTCTGGTTCCTGAGAAAGGCCTCCCAGTGATATGTACGCGGGCAAGGTACCAAAAAATTTCATCCAATGCACGCGAGAGGGCTTTTGAACCACGAAGGCGCGAGTTTTTTTTGACAAGTCCACACGCTAGGTCCCCCACCTGTCAGCCGAATGTGGACGGTAGGATTCTGCCCGAGTTATTAAATAGGGATAAATCACGCTTCACCACTACCCTGACATCCAAAGGCTCCTCTTTCCTCTGCCCTCGCTCCCCTCACTCATGGCTCGCAACTCGTGCAGTTTGTCTCAGGCGGAATCAGGGTCGGCTCAACGCCGTCAGGCGGGTGCCCCCATCAGGTACCGGAGGGCGCCCTACGATTACTACCCCGATATGCTGTGTTTGTGTGGTGAGAAGATGCCGAGATGGATTTCATGGACCGACGAAAATACTGCAGGAAAATTCAGCAACTACAGCATCAGAGCGGTAAGTTCCTACTATAGGTACAATGGTAACCCGGATCGGGAAAGCGTAATATCATTCTTTTTTTTGTTTCCTTCGATCTACTACGCAGGAAGGGAGGGGGACTGGCTGTGACAAGTTCTTGTGTTTTGTCCACACTTTGAAGTACTTTTCATATGATTTCTTGGACTAACCTATTAACAAGAGACATAGTGCTAGCTGCCTGTTTTCTACTGTTTTTGGTTCCAGGAAAGTCAGAAAATGAATATTCTCGGAATTGGATGAGACAAAAGCCAAAGTGCCTATTTTTCCGAAAGTCATCAGATGCCAGAATACGAGACGGAGAGGGGCCAGGGGTCCACCACACCACCTGGCCGCGCGGCCAGGCCTGACCCGTGCCAGGGGGTGGTGTGGCCGCTCCCGGCACCCCCTCGGCCTCCCCTTCCGACTATAAGATGCCCTCGGGACGTAAACCCTAAGTACCCGATCAAAAAATCCACGAAAGAATCTGTATCCACCGTCATCTCCATCCCTAGATCGGGAGGGATCTGAAGCTCTTCCCGGCACCCTGCCGGAGAGGGGAATTCACCCTAGAGGCCTTCTTCATCACCATGCAAGCCTCCGATGTGATGCGTGAGTAGTTCATCCTTAGACTACGGATCCATGTAGTAGCTAGATGGCTGGTTCTCCTCCTTTGTGCTTTCATGTTTAGATCTTGTGAGCTCCGTTCATGTTCAAGATCATCTATTTGTAATCATACATGTTGTGTTTGGCGGGATCCGATGGATATTGAGATGCTATTTCAGATTGATTATTGATTCTATCATGTCTTTGTTATTTGTGATCTTGCATGTTTTCTGTTGTTAGTAGCTATCTTGGCCAAGTAGATGCTAGCAACTCCAAGAGTTAGTATTTATGCTCGATAGTGGGTTCATACCTCTGGTAATCTGGGGAAGTGACAGAAATCTCTAAGGTACTAGATGTGCTGTTGCTACTAGGGAGAAAACAACAATCCTTTATTCATAGAACAATCGTATTGTTTACTTTACACGCAGTTCGTAAAGCAATAATCTGTTGGTTGCAACTTAATACTGGAGGGGGTTCGGATGATAACCTGAAGGTGGATTATTAGTCATAGATGCAGTTGGATGGCAGTCTATGTATAATGTTGTAATGCCCAATCAAGTCTCAAACGAGTCAAGATGATTAGTATATGCATGTATTGCTTTCTCGATGTTTGTCAATTGCCCCGATGTAATTTGTTCACCCAACATGTTATCTATCTAAGGAGAGCCACCTTTAGTGAACTATGGATCTTGGTCCTTGTCTTTTACATTCAATCTACAAACTGTTTACTTCTTTGTGTTTACTTTCTGCAAACTTTTACTTCTTTCCATTCGATACATTTAATCCTTTGTTTTCCGCAAAACACGGTGAGATTGACAACCTCGCCATGAGTTGGGGACAAAGTTCTGTGGTTGTGTTGTGCAGGTCTCCATGTTGCTACTAGCACCGGTAGTGCGCCCTGCCAAAGCTCAGCTAGTAACACCTTTGGGGTGTTTCCTTGCTCCTACTGGTTCGATTAAACCTTGGTTTCTTAACTAAGGGAAACTTGCTGCTGTGCTCATCATACCTTCCTCTTGGGGTTCCCAATGAGCTCTACATCAACCACGCACCATCACTTTTCTGGGCGTCGTGCATTGAGCCATCAATGCTGTGTGGGACAAGACACAGGAGATTCGTGCGATGGAGCGAGAGATTCGGGAGCTTCGCCAGGTGCAGGGGAGGCAGGGGCAGGGAGGTGGTGAGACATACGGGCTCAAGATTAGGCCATATAGTGGACACAATTTCCTCATTATCTGGGCATTATCTATTGCATTTGCAGTTTATGTTGCCATGTCGTTGTCCAATACTGAAATAAGTTCTTTGCCGTGGAGTGTAGCAGCCAGCTTAAGAAATTGTTTTCCAGCCTAGAGCTTATCATAAGTGTAATGCCAACAGCAGGGATTTATTAAGCGCCTATAAATAAATCATGTCTGTGCCACTAACACCCATCGATTTTGGAGAGTATTTAACCGCTCAGCTATCGCGATTGTTCAGATAGTAGTGGCACAGTCACAATTTTGGATTCAACTAGTGGCCTCGGCCGTATCAAATCCTGAAGTCGTGATACATTTTACTCCGAGTACGGGAGGCAGATTGTTTCGCCCGACAAGTTCCACGCACACAGCTCCAGAGTTTAACCGAACTACATATATAGGTTCAAGTTCAATACATCATTAGGCTGCTACACTGCCATCCCTCTTTCTCTGCTTGGGTGCCAACTTTCTTCCTCTTTCCTTCATGTCCACTGGCTTCTTCATCTCCTGCCTTCTTCCTCTTCCTGGGTGCCAATTTTCTTACCTTCACGTACCCTGCATCTCCGGGCTGAGGGAAGTCAGGCCAATCAGCACCAGAATCTTGTCCGGCATCATCAGTCCACTCGTTTTGGTTTTCTTCCCGCAGCAAAATCACTGAGTCGGCTGTCTTGTTTCTTACCTTGCGCTTCCTGTAAAAAAATAGTACATGGATTACTACCTTATATCTACAGACTATAAACAATTTTTTTGTGTGAATGTACCATCTCATACCTAGGTTTGGGAGCATTAAGGGACATCCATGCTCTATGGCCTATAAGATGGCAGGTCTTGCATCTGTTTTGCCCTTCTTTGTAGCTTAAAGCCGAACCCTTCTTCTCGAGAAAATTCTTAAACCTATTCACCGAGGTCTTCCTCCGCCTTTTTATGGGCTGGCAAAGCTCGAAGATAGTTGTACTTGAGGCCACGAGATGGGTGCATACATGGCTCGACGGATCCGCGTCGCAACTCTGAACTTTTCCATAGAGTAGTCTGACAAATACTGATCCAAATGTGGTAGAGTTCTTTTCTTCACCAAGAAGTCCAAGGCGTGGTCGCAAGGTTTCCCGGTATGCTGCCACTCTAAGCAGGTGCATTCTCGCAGCTGGATGTTCACAACATCCCTTTTGCCACTCTTGGACATATCGATCACCTCACAGCTTCTGCTGGTTGATGGGGGAACCTTAAGATGAGCAAGTCATCGGCTTCTCTTGTGCAGTTGCTGTACAACTAGCGGTAACATATGTCCTCTAAGTCTCCTACCGATCTCTCTCCTTATATTTAATAACTTCATGATCATACCACGTATGATGTCCATCAAGATATGAACAGGACGCACTTTTATGTCCTTCACCCAGTTATTTAGGCATTCTGCAAGGTTGTTGTTTATGTAATCAACTTTGATGTCAGGGTTGAATTGACTCCTCTTCCATAGCTGCGAATGATGGATGGCTAAGTACTCTGGAAGTTCAGGGGCTTCGGCAAAAATCTTGCTCATGAAATAATCGCTGCTACTAGGTTTGTAAACTCTAGCAGCAGGAAACATGTAACAAAATACACTGCCTGCATAGTGTGAGTACAAGTTGAGCATCATATGGGCATGGCATTCTCTACCTTCAGCTCGCGGGAACACCTCCTTCACTGCATTCGTCAGCCCTTTGCATGCATCCGTGGATATAGCCAATGGATCCATGTGGCCTATTGATCTCCTGAGCTGCCTCATAAACCAGACCTAGTTTTCCTCCGTTTCTGTTTCAAACAGCCCGAATGCCACTGGGAACATCTAGTTGTGACCATCAAATGCTATGGCAGATGGCAGGCAGCCTTTCCATTTGCCAGTTAGGACAGTGCTGTCTACACTCAAATATGGCCTACAGCCGTCCTTGAAGCCCTGGATGCAAGGTTTAAGTGCCATGAAAAATCTTTTGAAATATATTTTACCACCTTCTGATTCGGTGTCAATCTCCACAACAATCTCCGGACACCTAGCATGTACATCCGCCTTGAAGTTGTATAGCATCCTGAAGCTATTGGTCCAATCCCCGTGCAAGACCCCCAGAGCTTTCTCTTTACCTTTCCAAACCGTGTAATACGGAAGGACAATGTTGTATTTAGAACCGAGGCTAGTCTGAATATTCTTCGCGGTCTCCTTAGGGTTATCCTTTAGTATGGGCATAGATTGCATAGCCACCCACTCCGTATCAGCCATTGAGGATTTCAGTTTGCTGCCTATCGGACACATGTGTGGAGGGCCCATTTTGTTCACCTGCAACACAGATTCATTTAAAAGATAAGCAGAGTCGACTAGTTGCCAGAAAGATATCGCACATCAATTGTAGTTATAGAGTGAAAAGAGAGAGAGAGTTCTAATGGTTTGTTGCATTCATTGCCCCAATACCCTAATTGCAGTCGATGCAGGTAAGGATCTTGCTGTGATCCTCCATGGACAATGTACCTCTGCCCGTCCATTCATCCATGTTAACTTGCAAACGGCCTCATACCTCTCGGCAGAGTTCTTCAGTCGATAAACACCGAACTCCCCCTTGATACAAAAATGCCGGAACGACATCCTGAACTCATGCATGCTCCTGAACTCGGTGCCGACCAAAATTATAGGATACTCGTGGTCATGTTTCATTTCTTCTACTTCAACACCCAAATCATCGACTAGAATACCAGCCTCATCGTTAAGTTCCTCATCTATTTCATCATCACCAGATTCTTGATCCTCTATAGTGCCTTCTTCTTCATCTGATTCAGAATCTTCGCCATCGTCTCTAATGCCTAGTACTGCACACATCATATTGACTCCCATGGGTGGGGCTGCACCATCGTCTCCACCCGGATGGACATGAACATTGCCCCAGTCCACCTCACCGACAACTCTGTTTTCTCCAAGACACTCGGTTGGTTCTGCTGCAACCACATGGGGTGGTTTTACGTTTGCGCGCATCCCAGGTACTTCAGTGGACAAACAGCAGTCAGAATCAATTTCATCTTGAGTGTACAGAACCCTCTTGCTCTTCCTATGTACATCCTCCTTCCTGAGGTAATCTTTCCTGATCGTATCAGTAGGGCTTGACACCCGCGTTCCATTCCCCATCAAACTAGGCCTTTTGCTGCCGCTCTTGGGTGTGATCTCCTTACTGCCTACCCTCACGGGTGTTGGCGCTAGGGTGCTGGCATTATTGCCTGACCTCTGCGGCGTATTCTTCTTCGAATTAGCCCTTTTGCTGCTACTATTGGGCGTGTTCTCCTTCGTGCTGGCATTATTGCCTGACCCCAGCGGCGTGTTCCGCTCCAAATTAGCCCTTTTGCTGCTACTATTGGGCGTCTTCTCCTTCGTGCTGGCATTATTGCCTGACCTCAGCGGCATGTTCCGCTCCAAATTAGCCCTTTTGCTGCTACTATTGGGCGTGTTCTCCTTCGTGCTAGCATAATTCCCTGACAGCGGCGTGTTCCGCTCCAAATTAATGTTTTTTTGCTCCCATTGGGTGTGGTAGCCTCTGTGCTGGCCATCTTCGCCTCTTTGCTACCACTCCTGGGAGTATTCACCACCGTGCTAGCCCTCTTAGCATTTTTGCTGCTACCATTCGGTGTGGCATTTTGACTGGATCTTAGGGGTGTACTCTGCGGCGTGGTGCCTTTTGTCGTGTGACTCTTGGGCGTCCTCTTCTCTGGCGTGGTCTCCTTGGTGACGTTCTTCTTCGGGGTGCCCTTTCTGGGGATGCTCTTCCTGCTCCTCTTTATGACGCTCCTCTGTAAGACTCTCCTCTGTTCGAAGCCACCCTTAGTCGCACCAGCCCCAGTGATGCCATGGATCAGGTCACACATGCCTTCTAAAATTCCATCATCTCTATTGTCGAGTTCTAATTCCTCTCCAACCATGAGCACTACCAAGTGGAAGTAAACTTCACCTCTATAATGTTTCCTTGTAAACGGTATGACTAAATCCCTAGTATCTTTCACTCGATAGCCTTTTTGCTCATGTAACCATAATATAACAAACGTGCTTCCTGGGAGGACCCCCACAGCACCTTCACACGTAACGATGCCATCAGGTCAGATAACTCTACCACTTCAGGGTCGTATCTGCCAAGGATTACATCAAACTCATCATAGAATTTTTCTGTGCCATCATCTAATTTTGGAGTATAATCCGCAACACCGATACGAATGATTAATTTGCCATCGTCAGGTTCTTCAGGATAGAAACCTCTGAGAGGTTCGAGAGATGGAGCGGCACCATCAGACCCAGCCCCAATGCCACCGCCGCCATCACCAGCGTCATCGTTAGCTGGATTAACCTCGGTGGAAGTACCAGGACCAGGAGCAAGGCGAGGGCCCTTAGCAGCGGGAGCTACATTACATGGTGGACAGGCAGGGCCCCTTCTAATGGCAGCCACAATAGGATCAGCTGCTGCCATGCCACCTCGACGATCAGGAGCAGTTCCCACAACAGAAGTGTTTCGAGTGCTAGCAGAGTCCAGACCATGAGCTGGCTTTAGACCAGCAGCTCGCTGAACCCGAGCACGGGTTCGAGGAGGAGACAAGGCATCAGTCTTTGCAACAACAGTGGGGCAGCCTCCGGAAGCCTTAGTTTGCTCAACAACGGCAGGGATTGGGTCAACAACGTCTAGATCAACAACAACACGAGGACGACCAGTACCAGCAGATTCTAGAGCACGGGTTCGCACAACTTGAGGACGGTTTCGAGGAGGAGCAGCACACAAGGCGACGGTCTTGGCAACAACAGTGGGGAAGCCTCCGGACGCCTTAGTTTGCTCAACAGCGGCATGGATTGGGTGAGCGAGTACGAAACATGGGCGCGAGGGGCGACACGAGTACCAGCAGATTCGAGCGAGTTTTCCACAATGGCAATCTGAGGGACTCCTACGAGGAGGTTGCCTGACAGAAGCATGTCACGGACAAGGAACCACATTTTGCTCAACAACAGCAGGGGTTCGAGTTAGACCTCCCTGTCCAATAATAGCTGGGCAACTCCCAGTAGCAGGAGCTTCCTCATCCACTATGTTACACACCAGCATAACCACGTGAAGCCTAACATGTTGTTTCATCAACCCAATTAGCTGACTGTCACACGCTATAGGAACCCTGAAGCCTCGTTCATCAACGATGCTGAACCGTGCAGTCTGCTCTGGCCTCATTTTAGCAAATTCACGCAGAGCAGCAACCAAACTAGGGACAGTGCATAACTGCACAGGCGCTACTTCCATCTTCAAACACTGATCTTGTTTCCACGTGCTCTTCCCATGTGCTAATTTAACGAGGTAGCCGCAGATGCTCACCAGAACCACGTATTTGGGTTCAGCGGAGATCCTAGTTGACAGAAAATTGGAGACAAAAGATAAGAATTGTTTGTCAGCGTCGTGCTAGCAAACAATTCTATGTTCGATATATCTCTGTAATGCCAATAGCCAGCTAGCAGTTATAGGTAGTGCGAATAGGAAAGAGAAGAGTAGCTCACCCGAAATTAGCCAGAAGTACTTCTTCCTCGGCAAATGGATCTGCCATCCTTTGCGCTGCTCAGCTCGTCGGCGGTAGAGGCGGGCTAGATCGTCGCAACGGCTGGCACGGCATTCGGCATTAGAGCTTGGTAGTAGCGAGTAGGCGCAGCAACTTGGCGCCGGAAGTCAAATGCCCGAAGAGATCATTCTGGTTGAAGAGGGGATTTCAGCGCCACCGGTGCTAGGGTTCATGCGAAAGGAGGGAGGGAGTGGATTTGTGATTTGGTCAACGCATGATGCTCCTTTAATATCTCGTTTTGCCTACGTGGTTGCCGCGTTGGCGCTCGCGTCACGGAAATATTACTGACATGAGGGTCCCGACCGTCTACTTCACGGGGCAGTTTCACGACATGTTTGGATTTGGTAGGGGTGAGACGAGTTTGCATCGAAATGGCCCCTCTCGGTAGTTGGCGGCCCAACTTTTCAAAATGTGGTAATTTCAGGCAACTTAGGTACCGCCATGCGCTGGCCTGCCAACTTTGGTACCACACACGAATAAGCCCCAACTGCCAAGCCAACTAGGAGGTCACCCTCCAAGAGTAACAAGCTCATGGTCTCTCACTCGAACAAATCATAATGGAGAGCTCAACACTAATGAAAGAATGCAAAGCAAGAACACCAAGGGTGCTCAAATCCTTCACTCTCAAATCCCACCAAAGCAACAAGTGCTAGGGAGGAATTAGAGAGGAAGAATAATGGTGGAAGTCAACCAATGACTCCAAGATCTAGATCCAAAGGGTTATCCTCACTTAGAGGAGGAATTGATTCGTGGGGATTGTAGATCTATATCTCCTCTTCCAAATCCCTTAAAAAGATGCAAGAATCATATGAGGGAAGGCAGACGAAGCAAGCTCAAGAGATTCAACAATGGATGTCAATTTCATGGTCAAGGCCACTCAAAACGCGTTGGGGAAGAACCTCCTTTTATAGGGGAAAGCAAATATGGCCGTTGGGAGAAATCTACATGAACCAGGTTTGAAGTTCGGTTGAACCGGCTCACAGACCGGACGACCCGGTTTCAAGTTCGGTTGAATCCCGGTTGAACCTGGTTGAACCGGGAAAGGTTACTGAATGCAATTCTGGATAGACTCGGTTGCGAAACTAGGAATCCTGGTTGAACCCGGTTGAATCCCGGTTGAACCCAGTTGAAACAGACTTCACGAAAAACACAATAACTTTTGCATCCGGACTTCGATTTCGATGATCTTGGGCTTGTTTTGAAGAGGACAACAAGATCTACAAGATGGTGCATAAAAAATCATAGAAGAAGAAAGGAGGATAAAACCAAATGAAGAAAGTTATGAAGGTTCCTTATAAGAGGAACCGATAAAACCTTCAAACTCCAAAACGCCATAGAAGATGCATACGAATTCTGTTTTCGTTGAACTTGGGCTTGTTGAAGAGCTAGCAACAAGATAAAGAACCTCACATGGAGAAACACCAAGAATCAAGAAAATAGTAAGATGCAAAGTATGCAAAGGATTGAGCTCCCTAAGACGATGTGATCAAGTTACCCAACCGAAAGCCCCTCTTGATAGTGCGGCTATCTATACTATAACCCGGTCTCCCAACAACCACCTTGAGACCGGTAAAAGGAAAACCTATAAAGGACATAACTTTGCCTTGTGCATCCCGCTTGATCTTGATGACAACCCTTCAAGCTCCATCCATGTAGGAATGCATCACTTGATCATTGTTGCTTTGTGAAGACTCATAATTTGCTCCCCATACACCACTATGGGATAGCTTCATTAAGCCACGTCTTCACATGTCCATTATCACCAATATGGATGGCAAGCTTCAAGCACATGATCTTCTCGAGATGCTTATCTTGAACTTTCCCTTCTCAACCTTGATGACTATCACCACTTGATGTCATCCTCTCATGGGCATACCACAAGATCCATGTGGTACATTCTTTATGCTTCATGTGTTGACCAACTTGAAATCACTCTTCACTCTTTGTATTGGTCAACCAAGTATCTTCGCATGCTCCATATCAATATCTTGAGATACATAAAGGACTCTTCATTTGATTACATGCTCTAAATCTTAGTCAACCATAGCTCAACTAATGAGCCTATCATGACAATGACTTAGAGCCATATCTTGAATTCTTCTATTGAGATCAAACTCTCAAGATCTTGATCATATCATATTATTCTTCAACTCGATGATCTGGATGCCAATACTCAAGGTATATCTTTATCTTCATGGCATCCATACTTGAATCCAACACATGAACTACAAGCATGACCTATGGAATATTCCTTCATATAAAACTCAATGAAAACATTTGCCAATAGGGATTGTAATTAATCACCAAAACCACACATAGGGGAAATTACCCTTTCAATCACCCCCATTTTGGTAATTAATGGCAATCACAACAAGAGGGTTTATATAATGAATATTAGAAACAAGTACACAACTTATCCAAGAATAAGTTGTATACAAGAGGTTGTATTTGATATGGTTAAGTAACACAAAGATACTAGCCCATATCAAAACCGATTCTACTCACACAAACTACAAATAATGCACGAGATGTGAGTAGAACCAACATATATAGAGAAAACTCCCCCACAATATATGCATGTGTGATGAACTTGAATTTCATTGCATACATTGTCAATCATGACCTTTGGGAGAGTTTCCACTATATATATTCAACCATGCAATACGTAATAAAGATGAAATGCATGAAAGGCAAACACTTAAGAACAAACCAATCTTAAGTACAAAATCATTTCCCTTAAGACCCTCTAAAATTCTCCCCCATTGACAACATGTGCCAAAATGGATGACAAAGTTAGAAGGACAATATAGTATGAGTTCCTACCCAAGGTGTGCATTGCTCGTAATATGAGCAAAATCATATGCACATATCCAATGACGAATACTTGGAGGAAATCAAACTATATTGAGGATCAAATATTGCTAAAAGGATAACAAGGTGAAGAAACTTCAACGGACGAAGCAAGCAATCAAAAGATCCAAATAATCAAATGGACAAATAGTGCTCTAAATGAAATAAGGAAGCTCCCCAAGGTTCGTGCATAAATTAGTTGTTTCATTTGAATACAATATGCACTAACAAGGAATCCTCACTCCCTCTATATCATTTAGAACACAACCAAGATACAAGGAGTATAGATATAAATCAATACACTTGTCAAGACAAGCTTAAGTACAAAATAAACCAAATATGAGATATGAGTGTGTGAAGATGCAATAAAAGTAGACCGAGCACTCATAAATCAAGACCTTCCCAATACCATTAAAAACCAAGCGGATAAAAGAGATGGTCAGAAAAGAGAGAGCATATCAAGGCAAGAGATTAACACTCTCGTGTATATAAGTTTCTAAGTGGACAAAACATGAGAATAATCCAAAAGAAACATCCACACATAACAGGTTAATAAAAAGAATACATGATATCCAAGAGGAAGTCATACGATATACCAAAAAGGATATTTTTCTTAAGTGCATATACACCCATGGCTCTATTTTATCTCATGGTATATCAATGAACTTCACCAAATAAATACAAAAACTTCAAAAACTTCACAACTAACACTAAGGGAACAAATGCTAGTTGGGATATTTTGAGAAAGGCAATAAGTAGATTAAGGAAGGATTCAATGCAATTTTAACAATATTGCACATGCGAGTACCTTGAGTAATTGATATGAAATAAATTGCTAGAAGGCATATTTGGGATTGGTGAATCGTGAACATGATTTTATATACTCCCCATTATATGCATCATCTCAAATTAGTCACATAAGCAATAAGGATAGAGAAGTGTTTCAAAGATCCTTACAAGAACCGCAACATTTACAAATAAATAAATTCATGCCAAGATGCAACCTATAAGAGATTGGATGGAAGAATAGTATGCATGAATAAGATAATTATTACCGAGATAACAAGGGTATGATGTAGTAGATAAGCATTCTTCGATCATCCTAGATTAAATCCAATTATCATGTGGTGACAACACCTTCCTTATAGACGAGACAAGCATCCATTGCATCTCCAATGTACCTAAAACAACATTCAAGTACATCTTGGTACCAAAACTTATTGGGTCCAAAGTGGTTAGACTAACCACAACACATAGGACACACTCCATGAAAATATGTGCATATTTAGGGATGAAATTTGAATTTCATGCACATCATAGCCATTTAAGGATTTGATGGAGTATACCCTATATATTGGATCAAAAAAGGCAAAACATGATATAATATATACATTTAATAAACATGCATGCACGAGACTTTCAAGATCCAACAAAGATATAATTTGGAAAAAACAACAAAATATTCAATAAGGCATACAAGGTGTGACAAAACACATTTGTTGTCCAAACTATATCAAAGAATTAAATCAACACAAGATTTGTTCAACAAAGTTCAACAAATGAACCAAGAAAAAACTATTGAGCATAAAAGATGAAATAAAAACACAAATGCTCAAAGATTTATCTCATTCAAGCAAATAACATAGAGAAGAAATAATGAGATAGAAAACTCCCAAAAGAGTAAGATTTCAACAAATAAACCAAACCCTTAACACTTTTCACAATGGCACAAGGTTCCGAGAAGAAAAGGTTTGTCTTCCACTAAAACACAATTGATTATAATCAAAAACATCATCAAAGAGATGTTCAAAAGCCAAGGAAAACAATGGGAGCCACAAAAAAATTGGAAAGAAAAAGGTAATAAGAGGTGAAATCCAAGGTGAAGATGATCCACAAATGCTACCACACACAAGTATATCAATTGTAAAAGACAATGAGTGTATTGGAATTGATTTTTGGTGGTATATTGCACGAATATTAAAGATAAATCTTCACAATAAAAAGCATAGGATAGGAATAAAAAGATTAAGCACTATGTAAAGATAGAGATTCTTGATAGCTTCAACTAGTCACACAATCATGCAATGCAATGATTAGAATAACTTGAAGCAAATGGTATCCCAAATAAGATATAGAGATATGCATTTGAGGAAGGCCCCACCAAGAATTTCTTACTCAAACAAAGACCAAAAAGACGAGCAATAAAAGCTTCTAACAAAAATAGGACCTTGTTTGAGCTAACATGCCACCTAGATACAAGATAATTAACAATATCAACTCTAAGTGGCAATACCTCATATGTTAACATTTCCTAGGATTGTGATATGTAACAAGAAGCGTATTACTCCCCCATAATGTGATATTCAAATCTTCTCAACATGAGGCAAAACAACCTCAACTAGAGATAATTAATGGACATTTAGAATTTGAATTTCTCATGAGTATGACACACCACATAGTGCATATATAAGCTTGCAATATCAATACTAAGTGGTAGTACTCATGTACACACATTTTAAGGTTTGAGAGATGTGCGAGCCATATCACTCCCCCCAAATGGGATGTCCCATTAACCACTCGAAAAGAGCCAAAAAGACATCATCAAGATGCATTACAGGCTCAAAACAAAACACACAAGTAAAAGATGTTCCAAACACATAGACATACTTGAATACACAAAATAATCAAGCATGAGGCACAAAAAATACAAACACATACTTTGTACAAAACCAAAACATGTAAAGGGGCAAGTAAATTATAATATAAAAGTGTGAGTTCGAGTTACAGCAAAGAAGCACATTGGGTATATGGTAGGGAGATGATAATCCTTATAACTTGGTTTGATAAAATGTAATATATGAAGATCCCTTAATTATTCATGAGTTAGCCAAGTCTCCACTGCCCTCCACAAACACCTATTGATCAAGTTTGAGCTTGTTGGTCCCCAACCAAGTTGGGTCCTAAGAAGTTAGTCTCAATAGGCTTGACAACCCAAATGGTTCTTTTCTTAACACCACTTTGAGTTCCAAAAACCTTGGCATACACATTGCCATCCTTATCCTTCCCAAGAGAATAATCATAATCAATAATGACAGGGTTAGATAAGGTACCGCTTGAACATGAAGAGGCAAGGTGCCCCTTCTCACAGCATATGTAGCAACAAGTGCTCCCCTTTCTCTTCCTCATTAATTTCTTGGCTTGGGGAGACTTATATTGATTATTCTTGGGAAGTGGCATATCTTCAACTTGAGGTTGAGATTGGGCTTGACCTTGAACTTGTGGCCTCTTCCCTTGTTGCTTCTCACTTAAGTGGTTTTTCTTTAATGGACAAGATCTTACATGATGTCCTACAACCTTGCACTTGAAGCAAATAATCTTGGCTGAATTCTTTACTTGGTCTCGGCCCTTCTTATTGTTGTTCTTGGACTTGTTCTTGTTATTGGAGTTGAATCCAAGTCCACTTTTATCATTGGGGGATTTTTGCACACTCAAAATATTATCGAGTGTGGATTTCCCTTCATGACTCTTTTCCAAGTCTTTCTTCAAAGAAGTTACTTGGGCCTTGAGATCTTTGATTTCCTATACATGGTTAGTAGAAATAGAGGTACTAGAGAAAGTAGAAGCTTCATTCTTAGAGCAACAAGGCAAAGCAAGTTATTCAACACAAGGTTTATCACTAGTATGAATAGAAGGATCAATAGGACTAGCACATGGCAAAATAGCATTTTGAATAGAAGTTGTGATAATGTCCAAAAGAGGCTCACAAGATGTTACCTTAGTAATACTTGCCTCACGAGCTAACTTTAGCCCATCATGGGAGATTGGAAGATCATTATGAGAGCCCGAGAGCTTTTCATGACTTTCTTCCAATTTCCTATACTTTCTAGTTAACAACTCAAGTTGAGCCCTTAGCTCAACATTCTCCTTTAGGGTAGATGCTTCACAAGAAGTAGAGTTAGTATCACAAGCATAATTAATGGAATTTTCCTTTTCAAGCTCATAAGATTCATTTTTTTTGTGTGAGGAGACAATTAGTGTGCTTCTCCTCGGCAAGCTCTTGCTTAAGGATATTGAATCTCCGACTCCCATCATCAAGTTGGAAATCCAACTCCTCTATGGTTCCCGTTTGTTTAGTTATGGTGTCCATAACATGTTTGAGACAAGTAATGGCCTTATTATTACCACAAAAAGAGGTACACAAAAAATTCAAATCAAGCATGAGAGCACTAGTATCCTCATCAATGTCATCATCACTATCATCATTATCATTGCTATTATCTTTAGAAGATATGTTGGGATCCAAAGTAGGAGATACCTTTGATCCTCTTGCCATAAGGCACATGTGAGCATGGGAGGATGAAGATGAGGATATTCTTGAATCTTCATTCATGATCGTGTCTTGCTCCATATAATGTTTGATTTCCTCTACATTGTTAGATAAACAATTAGAGGAAATAGAAGTATTGTTCATGGTAGCAAAGCAAATCAAGCATATCATCTACACTAGTACTCAAATAATTTCTGGACGATATGCAAGGACTAGCAACACAAGGGGATATAACATCATTGTTGCAATAAGTGTTTAAGGACAAAGAAGAAACATTGAAATGGTATAGAGATGAAGGATCATCATTAGTGAGCATAATATAAACATTGCAATTTCCCACACCACTCACCATATCATTACGTTGTGTCTTGCCACATGTTGGTGAAGTGGATGAACATGAGAACTCATCGTGGCCGGAGGTGGAAGCAACTTGGAGCTCTTCATAATGTGAAGGATAAGAGATCTCCTCGGAGAAACCACCAACAATATAAGAAATGGAACAACCAAATATTTCTTTAAGCTTGGTCCACTTCTCATGAGATGACTTGCGCTTTACAATCGTCAAAAACAAATTAATTGTGGGGCTCAAAGAGAAAATAAGCTCATTAGGCACTTGAGCTTCGAGGTGTAAATTTTTCTCATCCTCTAAAGATAGATTTTGAGGATCCATCAGAGGAGAAAAACCTACATCTAGAAATTTCTCAATATTTGGACAGAAGGTCCGAAGTTTACAAAGCAAGCAATTTCTCCACAAAGCATAATTTGTGCCATCAAAGATAAGTGTGTCATTGTGCACTATATTACTAGCCGACATCTTTACACTCAAGGTGGTGAAGCCTAAACAAGGAGAGGCCTTGATCTGATACCAATTGAAAGGATAGAGATGTCGCCTAGAGAGGGGTGAATAGGAAATTTCAAAACTGTTATGGTTTTGGCTTGATAGAATGCAAAATTAAACTAACATTTATTTTACAACCACAAAACCTAAATACACTAGGCTCAACTAAGTGCGCCAACAACAAGTTAAGCTAAGCAAGATAGCACAAGATAAATATACCACAAGTGATAAGCAAGATATAAGTACTTCAAGCACGATGTTTATCACAAGGAAAGTAAGGTCGGGTATAGAGATAACCGAGGCATGCAGAGACGAAGATGTATTCTCGTGTTCCCTTACAAGAAGGTATGTCATGTTGGAGAGGTGTGGGATTCCATGAAGGATTTCCCAACGCCACAAAGGCTCACATTCTTCTCCGAGTCTATCCCACGAAGGAATACACCCTTTCCTTATGGCTAGCTTTTCCTCCACTCTAGAGATGGCAAGCTCAAAAACCACTTCACAAGATCCACAAAGGATAAGCCCGAGTATCTTCACCATCTTCCACGAAAAGGACATCGTGGCACCAACCGCCAAGCCAACTAGGAGGTCACCCTCCAAGAGTAACAAGATCACGGTCTCTCACTCAAACAAATCGTAATGGAGAGCTCAACACTTATGCAAGAATGCAAAGCAAGAACACCAAGGGTGCTCAAATCCTTCACTCTCAAATCCCACCAAATCAACAAGTGCTATAGAGGAATTAGAGAGGAAGAACAATGGTGGAAGTCAGCCAATGACTCCAAGATCTAGATCCAAAGGGTTCCCCTCACTTATAGGAGGAATTGATTGGTGGGGATTGTAGATCTAGATCTCCTCTTCCAAATCCCTCAAAAAGATGCAAGAATCATAGGAGGTAAGGGAGAGGAAGAAAGCTCAAGAGGTTCAATAATGGAGGTCAAATTCATGGTCAAGAACACTCAAAACACGTTGGGGAAGAACCCCATTTTATAAGGGAAAGCAAATATGGCCATTGGGAGAAATCTGCGAGAACCCGGTTTGAAGTTCGGTTGAACTAGCTCACAGACCGGATGACCTGGTTTCAAGTTCGGTTAAATCCCGGCTGAACCAGGTTGAAGTGGATCTAAAGCAGGAAAGGTTACTGAACGAAATTATGGATAGACTCGGTTGCGAAACCAGGAATCCCGGTTGAACCCGGTTGAAACAGACTTAACGAAAAACGTAATAACTTTTGCATCCGGACTCCAATTTTGATGATCTTGGGCTTGTTTTGACGAGGAAAAAAAGATCTACAATATTGTGCATAGAAACTTCATAGTCCAATAAAGTAGGATAGAACCAAATGAAGAAACGTATGAATCTTCCCTATAAGAGGAACCGGTAAAACCTTCAAACTCCAAAACGCCATAGAAGATGCATATGAATTACGTTTTCGATGAACTTGGGCTTGTTGAAGAGCTACAAACAAGATCAAGAACCTCACATGGAGAAACAACAATAAGCAACAAAATAGGAAGATGCAAAGTATGCAAAGGATTGAGCTTCCTAAGACGATGTGATCAAGCTACCCAACTGAAAGCCCCTCTTGATAGTGCGGCTATCTATCCGATAACCCGATCTCCCAACAACCTCCTTGAGACCGTTAAAAGGAAAACCTAGAAAGGCCGTACCTTTGCCTTGCACACCCCTCTTTATCTTTATGACAACGCTTCAAGCTCCATCCAATCCGGAATGCATCACTTTATCATTGTATCTTCGTGAAGACTCATAATTTTCTTCCCATACACCACTATGGGATAGCTTCATTAAGACACGTCTTCACATGTACATCATCACCAATATGGATGGCAAGCTTCAAGCACATGATTTTGTTGAGATGCTTATATTGAACTTGCCCTTCTCAACATTGATGATGATCACCACTTGATGTGATCCTCTCATGGGCATACCACAAGATCCATGTGGTACATTCTCTATGCTTCATGTGTTGAACAACTTGAAATCACTATTCACTATTTGTATTGGTCAACCAAGTATTTTATCATGCTCCATCTCAATATCTTGAGGTACATAAATAACTCTTCATTTGATTACATGCTCTAAATCTTAGTCAACCATAGCTCAACTAATGAGGCTATCATGACATCGACTTAGAGCCATATCTTGAATTCTTCTATTAAGATCAAACTCTCAAGATATTGATCATATCATATTCTTCTTCAACTCGATGACCTTGATGCCAATACTCAAGGTATATATTTATCTTCATGGCATCCATACTTGAATCCAACACATGAACTACAAGCTTGACCTATGGAATATTCCTTCATATAAAACTCAATGAAAACATTAGTCCATAGGGATTGTCATTAATCACCAAAACCACACATAGGGGTAATTACCCTTTCAAGGGTGAATTCAATCACCAAGGTAAACAATGAAGATCTTACATCCAAGGTAGACGAGTTACTCAACATAGTAAAGGGTAAGGAAGATACCCAAGTTAGTGCCATCGCTACCGATGTTAATGATGTTAATTTTATAGCTCGCACTCCTTATAATCCTACTTGGAAAAACCAAAAAAAATATTCTAATATTCAAAACATTATTCTAATCCTGAAGGAGCGCCTTACAATAATTATGAGAAACATAATTGAGCAAATCATGGCAATATATCGTTTGAGAAAACTGTTAGAACCTTTATGCAAGCTCAAACCGAGCAAAATAATATACTTACTAAAATCACGGAGAACCATGAAAGTAATATAGGAAATTATCTAACCAAGTCGTTGCAATTAAAAATGATGTGTAGGCTCTACAGGAAAGGACAAAGACCGTGGAGGCTCAATTGGGCAAGGTAGCTGAGAGCCAAGATCTCATACTAGCAAAGTTTGCTGGGAAGCCCGAGACAAATACGGTAGAAGACCTCAAGATGATGAGGATGGAAACAAATGAAGAGAAGCCCGAAGAGCTGGATTATAGCAAGGCACCTTCACCTAAATATGCCGTGGTAGATCTACTAAAGATGATCGCCGTAAAGAATCCCGTTATAGAACAAGGTAATGATGCTATGTACCAACAATTTATTCAACAAGTAGCATCTAAAGTTCGAGATTTAGAGATGGAGTATAAAATACTAGCTAATAAGCTTCCTGCTAAGCTAGATGATATATTTGAGCCCACTATTAAAATTAAGATTGAGATTAATGAGATATCTGCACTTTGTGGTCTTTGTGCAAGCGTCTCAACAATTTCCAAAAGTCTATTTGACAAGTTAAACTTGGGGCCTTTTGCAACCAATGAAATGAGACTCCATCTAGCGGATTCAACTTATAAACAAGATGTTGGGATAAAAGAAAATATAGTTGTTGAAATCAAAGGAAGTCCCGCTGACATGGGTATGACTACTCGGATGCTCGTTATTCGCTACCCTACATTGGGTAAAAGGCCTACAGCCCATGAAGATTACAGATAACAGCCCAAGGAAACAACCGACAAAGACTTCGATTGTATTAGGAAAGAAGCCACAAACCGACATTGTGTTGGTATTGTAATCGAGCGTGTATGAAACCTATCCGCATACAGCTTTGAGACCCGGCCTATTATATATAGGACGGGAGAAGCCCAAGCGAGGGTACCAAAATCTAGAGGACAACTTGTAATAGTGTGTTTTCTCAATATTCGGGCGACTTTGATTCCATTGTTTTCCCTGACATCCGACGAAATCCCTAGCGTTCTCTTTTCCGCGAAACCCCAAGTCCATCACCATGGGCATTGCCGAGGTTACCCCTCGTCAATTCGCGCCGTCTGTGGGAAACTTGAACGCTAGAGGCATGGATTCGGTGGAACGCTCTCCACCAAGCATCAACTCGACAAAAGAAAATCCACACCCGCCCACCCTTATATTGGTACCCGCCGATTTCAACGGTGGATCTGGTCTAATCATCAGAAGCCTCCACTTCCAAGCAGACAATATGCAAGAATCACACCCTTCGCCCTGATCACATTAGAACCGTCGGTGGGAAAGGCTACACCCATAGCAGTACTAGCATCGCCCGTTGGATCCTCCATAGACATCACAACACAGATCGAAACAGGAGAAGAAGGTCACTAGCCAACCCCACCACATGAAGCAAACCCAACAAACTTAGAACCCAAAGAAAGTAGTGAAAACATCGACTTTGAAGAAAGGATGGCGGAAATTTATCCAGAAGTACGCTCTCGGAGTACTACCAACACACCCGCATAAGCAAAAGACGACACCGTCAGGCTACAGATAACACACCACCAAGTGTACATGATCAACAGAGATACCTCAACACCACTCGACGAAAACGGTAATCCTATCATTAACCCCGATGATATTTTATCAGATGACCATGCTAAAGGAAATATGCCCTGAGAGGCAATAATAAAGTTGTTATTATGTATTCCTTGTATATGATAGATGTTTATTTTGCATGCTATAATTGTATTGATAGGAAACGGCAATACATGTGTGTTTAATAAACAAATAAAATGTTCCTAGTTATGCCTCTCTTATAGACTAGCTCATTGATTAACAAGATGATCAAAGTTTCCTGATCATGGACATTGGATGTTGTTAATAACGAGGTCACAACATTTGTGAAATGATGTGATGAACAATCATCTGAAGTATAGCATTACGATCAAAGTCATTATGTTTATATTGCTATAACATCATACGAAGTAATCTTTATCCTTAGACCATGACAACATGTTAATTGCTGACATCAAAAGAGTAACTTGATAACATCAAACGTCACACCATAAAAGGGTGACTATAAAGGTGGGTTCAGATACTCCAAAGATGTTATGTTGAGGCTCATGGATCAAGAGTGGAATTTGTCAATCCCGATGACAGATAGATATACTCTAGGCCCTCTCGGTGATATCACATTAAGATAGCTTGCAAGCAAGTGATCTGATCACTAGAATGTTATATCACGGGAGCGAGAAAAGAGTGCATGTCGGTAACGAGATCAAACTAGGTATTAGGATACCTATGATCGAATCTCAGACATGTAATATATCATGAGATAAAGGGATTAAATTACTAGCGTTAAAGGTTCTCACGATCACAGAAGTCATCATTGAATGTGCAGGAGTCAGTATGGATCTCCAAGTCCCGCTTCTAATTATTTATTGGAGGGGAGTCTCAATCATGTCTGCATTATTCGCGAACCATAGGGTGACACACTTAAGGGTTTACAAACACCATTTTGGATCACATATGTTTCAGACAAAAGAATTGCAAAGCGCTGGAATTATTTTGATGGAAACCAGAATTATTTTGGGTGAAATTGCAGAAACTAGTTCTGCATGTGATATTGAAATGTTACAAGGGGTTTTATGTGAATTTTTGTTAATTAAAGTAATTAACAAAATTCTGAATAAAATAAATAAAAGATTTTTATTAAATGAGAGTTGCATTAAATTTGGTGGAAATTTAATGCATGTGAGTGGAACTTTGGGTGGAGGCTAAATTGATGTGAGTGGAGCTTCCACCACATGAATTAGGAAGAGGTGGGGGCACCCCCCATGGGTGCCGGCCATGGGAGGGTAGGAGCCCCCCTATCCTATAAAAGTCCCCCCTCTCCTCCCTCACAAAGCACACCTCCTCGTGAAGGATCTCTCTCCCCCTCTAGATATATTCCCCATGGTCTCAGATTAGCGAGATACATGTTCCCGGTGGCATTGCATCTGGAAGGAGTTGCTGCTTCCGCTGATTCGCTGGAGCGGGGAGGTGGAGGTTGTTCGGTGGCCTAAACGTATGTGCGAGGACGGATGCGCTGCTGATTTGTGGCGCTAGGACTTCCACACGATCTTGAGATCGGCAAGCGTACGACTACATCATCCACTAGTTTTGCATAAGTGGCTGGCGGGTGTCTATCTCTCCTACTATAGTCAATATATGATTTACAACGAGTTGCTAATAACATGGTTATCATCGTTGTGGTTCCATGTTCGTAGGTAAGACCGGTTCTATCTCCGAAAGCCCTAAGCCACGTAAAACTTGCAATGGATAAATTAGAGGCATCTAGTTTAGATTGTTGCTGGGCTAGTGTCATGATATGGTAATGTTGTAAGTTGATGTATGGTAGATACTCTTACAACACACTTAATGTGTAAGTTCCATAGACCTTGGCCTTACACACAAAGGAATGATAGAGATCATACCACAATGCATATGATGGTGATCAAATGCATGGACCATATCATCCCATTTTACACATTTGATGTTCGCATCTTATATTGCTAGTTTGGCACTTTTAATAGCATTGTAAGATGATCCCTCATTTAAATATCAAGATAAAATGTGTTCTTACTTAAGTATGCACCGTTCTATGGAACGTGTTTTGAGACATCACGTGATGATCGGGTGTACTCGACTCTACACTTTCATACAACGGGTGTAAGACATTTTTACACACGCGAGTACTAAGGTTCTCACTTGGAAAGCCTAGCATGTATAGACATGGCCTCGGAACACGGACCGAAAGGTTAAGCATGAGTCATATAATTGATATGATGCCCATATAGATGCTCGCCTTTGAAGCTACACCGACTCACGTGATGATCGGACTTTGTGTAGTGGATTTGGTTCATGTATTCACGAAAAGGACACAAGGGATGTCGTTTTTGAGTGGAGTTCATTAGTAATTTGGATTAGTTGAACTCAATCTATCATAAACTTAGTCTAAATAAACTTTACAAATTCTGTTGTAGATGGCACCACCTGCTTTTAATTTCAATGTGTTCATGGAGAAATAGAAACTTGATGCGAATGGTAGCAACTTCACCAACTGGGCTATGAATTTGAGGATTCTCCTCACCGCTACACAAAAGCAATATGTGCTAGAAGCGCCGCTAGGCCCGCCACTAGCTTCTGAAGCCTCTGACGAAGAAAAGAATGTCTATATAACTCGTCAGGAGGACCACAACTTAGTTCATTGCGGCATGCTGTATGGGCTAGAGCCAGAACTTCGAAAGCGTTTCGAAAATGGCAATGCTTTTGATATTGAAAATGATTTTCGATACCCATGATGCCGTAGAGAGTTATAATGCTTCTGAAAAGTTCTTTAGCTACATGATGGAGGAGAACAGATCCGTTAGTGAGCATGTACTCAAAATGTCTGGGTACGCTGACAAGCTTGAGTCCTTGGGAATAACGATTCCCATTAACCTAGGCATACATCGTGTTCTCCAATCTCTGCCACCTAGATACAAGAGCTTCGTGATGAACTATAACATGCAGGGCATGAAGAATTCTCTTCTCGAGCTTCTATCAATGCTTAAAACTGCAGAAGTGGAGATTAGGAAAGAACATCAAGTGTTGATGATCAATAAGACCACTGGTTTCAAGAAAGACAAGAAAGGCAAACAGAAGGGAAAGAAGGGCGGCAAATCTGTTGCCACACCTGAAAAGAAATCCCGAGTTGGCACTAAGTCTGATACCGAGTGCTACTATTGCAAGGGGACTGGCCATTGGAAGCGCAACTGCCCCAAGTATTTGGCGGACAAGAAGGCCTGCAAGGCAAATAAAGGTATATGTGATATACATGTTATTGATGTGTACTTGACTAGTACTCGCAGTAGCACCTAGTTATTTGATATGGGATCGGTTGCTAATATATGTAACTCAATTCAGGGGCTGCGGAACAAGCGACAACTAGCAAGGGATGAGGTCATGATGCGGGTCGGCAATGGATCAAGAGTTGATGTGATCGTCGTCAGAACGCTGCCTCTCCATATGCCGTCGGGATTAGTGATAAATCTAAATAATTGTTATTTGGTGCCTGCACTGAGCATGAACATTGTATCCAGATCATGTTTGCTGCGAAGTGGTTATTCCTTTAAATCTGAAAACAATGGTTGTTCGATTTATATGAATGATATCTTTTATGGTCATGCACCTGTGATGAATGGTTCATTTCTGTTGGATCTCGATAGTAGTATTACACATATTCATAATGTTGATGCTAAAAGGATTAAACTTGATAATGATATATCTGCACTACCGTCTAGGTCATATTAGCGTTAAATGCATGAAGAAACTCCATTCTGATGGACTTTTGGAATCACTTGATTTTGAATCATTTGATACATGTGAGCCATGCCTTATGGGCAAGATGACTAGAACGTCATTTTTCGGTTCAATGGAACGGGCAACAGATTTATTGGAAATCATACATATTGATGTATGTGGACCAATGAGTGTGTCGGCGCGAGGTGGATATCGTTATTTTGTTACTTTCACAGATGATTTTAGTAGATACGGGTATATCTATTTGATGAAACATAAGTCTAAAACATTTGAAAAGTTCAAAGAATTTCAGAATGAAGTGGAAAATCACCATAACAAAAAGATCAAATTTCTTCGGTCTGACCGTGGAGGAGAGTATCTTAGTTACGAGTTTAGCACAGATATGAAAGACTGTGGAATAGTTTCACAACTCACGCCTGCCGGAACACCACAACGTAATGGTGTGTCGAAACGTCATAATCGTACTATATTGGATATGGTTCGATCTATGATGTCTCTGACTGACTTGCCACTGTCATTTTGGGGTTATGCACTGGAAACCGCTGCATTCACTTTAAATCGGGCACCATCTAAATCCGTTGAAACGACACCGTGGTTTGGAAACAAACCTAAGTTGTCATTTCTTAAAGTTTGGGGATGCGATGTTTATGTGAAGAAACTTCAGCCGGATAAACTTGAACCCAAAGCGGAAAAATGCGTCTTTGTAGGATACCCTAAAGAAACGATTGGGTATACCTTCTATCACAAATCTGAGGGCAAGATTTTTGTTGCCAAGAATGGATCCTTTCTTGAGAAGGAGTTTCTCGCGAAAGGTGTGAGTAGTCGGAAGGTAGAACTCGAAGAGGTTATTGAACCTTCTCTTCATGAAATGGCGAGTGGCACAGCACTGAAAATTGTTTCAGAGTTGACTTCACCTAATGAAGAGAGAGATAATGATGATAATCATGAAACTCCGAAAGAGGACACTAGTGAACCTCGCAGGTCAAGCAGGACACGTCGCGACTCACAGGCTGCGAAATCCTGTTATAAATTTCATGATTGATGAAATAGATGACCCTGCGACGTATGAAGAAGTGATGATGAGCCCGGATTCCAACAAATGGCTAGAAGCCATGAAATCCGAGATGGAATCCATGTACAAAAACCAGGTTTGGACCTTGGTGGACTTACCTCACGATCGAAAGGCCGTTGAGAATAAATGGATTTTCAAAATAAAAACTAATGCTGATGGTAATGTGACCATCTATAAAGCTCGACTTGTTGCAAAAGGGTTTCGACAAATTCAAGGAGTTGACTACAATGAGACATTCTCTCCCGTAGAGATGCTAAAGTCGGTTAGGATTATGTCAGCAATTGCTGCATATTTCGATTATGAAATATGGTAGATGGATGTCAAAACTACGTTCCTCAATGGTAATATTGAAAAATAGTTGTATAAGATACAACCTAAGGGTTTTGTCGATCCTAAGGATGCTGATAAGGTATGCAAGCTTCAGCGATCCATCTATGGACTGAAGCAAGCATCCCAGAGTTGGAATCTCCACTTTGATGAGGTGATCAAAGAGTTTGGATTTGTCCAAACTTATGGAGAGTCTTGTATTTAGAAGAAAGTGAGTGGGAGCAATGTGGCATTTCTGATATTATATGTGAATGACATATTATTGATTGGAAATGATATAGATCTTTTAAACAGTGTTAAAAGTTATCTAAACAGCAAATTTTCAATGAAGGACCTTGGTGAAGATTCATATATATTAGGCATTAAAATCTATAGAGATAGATCAAGGCGCCTAATTGGGCTATCACAAAGTACATACCTTGATAAGATATTAAAGAAGTTTAATATGGACATAAGTAAGAAGGGGTTCTTACCTATGTTGCAAGGCAAGACATTGAGTAAGACTCAAAGTCTGGCTATGGCGGAAGAAAGAGAGATAATGCATAAGATCCCCTATGCCTCAGCCATAGGCTCTATAATGTACACCATGCTATGTACAAGACCGGATGTGGCACATGCTATTAGTTTGACTAGTAGGTACCAATATGATCCAGGTTCGGAACACTGGATAGCGGTCAAGAATATCCTTAATTACTTAAGAAGAACTAAGGATATGTTTCTTGTATACGGAGGTGAAGAAGAGCTAGTCGCTAAGTGTTATGTCGATGCTAGCTTTGACACTGATCTGGATGACTCTAAGTCTCAATCTGGATATGTATTTCTCTTGAACGGAGCAACAGTTAGTTGGAGGAGTTCCAAACAACCAGTGGTGGCTGGATCAACGACGGATGCGGAATATGTTGTCGCTCGTAAGCGTGAGAAGCGGTTTGGATGAAGGAGTTCATAACGGAACTTGGTGTGGTTCCTAGTGCATTGGACCCAATGGTGATCTATTGTGACAACAATGGAGCCATAGCCAACGCCAAGGAACCAAGGTCTCACAAGAATTCCAAGCATATTAAGCGCCAGTTTCACTCCATCCGCGAGCATGTCAAGGATGGAGATATAAAGATTTGTAAAGTACACACAGACCTAAATGTAGTAGATCCATTGACTAAAGTTCTCCCTAGGGCAAAACATGATCAACACCAGAACTCCATGGGTGTTAGATTTATCACTATGTGAACTAGATTATTGTCTCTAGTGCAAGTGGGAGACTGAAGGAAATATGCCCTGAGAGGCAATAATAAAGTTTTTATTATGTATTCCTTGTATATGGAGAATATCATTTTGCGGCCTGAAAGTTGGGGTGGCCAGGCAACGCGGTACCCGAGTTCCTTGATATCAGCCGCGATGACTGCAGTTGGTGTGCCAAATACTCAGAGGGTCTTTTTGTCACAAATTCAACTTTACATTTCAATACAAAAAATCAGGCTAACGGCCGTCAAGTTGGGCCTCCTGTCAGCTTTCGCCATTATGTTGCTGTCGTCGTTGCTTCCATGTAGGCTTGCAGCATTGGCGCATGCATCCTTTATGCGTCTTCTTCTTCCTCCGGGGCGGCAATCTATGGCCGCGGCCATGGCGCGGAGCTAGGACTTGGACAAACCTGCTCGGCCCGTTCGCCTCCCCATCCTGAATCGGAGCTCGCCCTCACCATGACCGCACCATTGGCACGGCGCGGGGACGGCAATTCATTCCTGGGTGAGATCTGTCACCATGCCGACCATGCTCGGCCTTGTTGGTCTGCTCTAGAATCCGAGCTCACCGTCGCCGTGGTCACACACGCACCAGCCACGACGCCTTCCTCTCCGAACCCCAAAGCCACATCCACCCAGTTCGGCACAATGCCAACAAGGTGAAAATGCATCAAGTTTTCTTCTTGTGATTGTAGAAAAATATGTATGTACCATGGCCGTAGCATACTCTAACAATGTACACATATATTGTTTACTAGATTTTCATTTGAAATTAGTAGCTCCGTGATGATGAAACATAGAGAACCTAAATGGAATGATGATGACGACCATGTTCTGTACTTTGCATTGCATCAACAAGTGCTCGCTGATGAAGCAAGTTACCAAGAGAGTGGAGTTCATCGGCCATTGCCAAAAAATATGTGAACAAATCAATAAGCGATTCAATGCAAATAAGCACAGAAAAGCTAGATCCATGTCATCAATCATCAATAGGTGGCACATTCTAGTGATGCGTTCAAATGCGTACACGATGTATCATTTGCTTGAAGTGGTTGTTATCCTGAGCAAAAATGTCTGGTATGCACATTACATTTGTATGTTCTATGCTGCAATTCTGTTGTTATGGGCGTGGAAAGAAAAGCTGGGCTTCACTGAATATTACGCAGTTAGGCCTAACTTAGTCTTACACAAATAAGCACAGCTTAGTCTTTACACACATAAGCGTAACTAATGATAAAGATAAAGACAAATGGTTCATCGGATCTTCCAATATGAGCACTAGGTCCCTGGAGCTGGTGGTATCGTCGGAACGAACCAGAATGTTGTGTTTAGCTGTCTTTCATTCTCCTTCAAATAGTAGGACCCCACTGATGAGCCAATTGTAGGCCCCCTCCCCCGACGTGGATTTGGCTCCAGGTCGGATCTGGAGTGTCAACATGATAGGTGTGTGAGTGTGCAGCAAACACATAGTCTGCTATCAACACTGGAAGTGCTGGCACCTAAGCAACAACATCAGCATGTTCTTCCTGGACTCCGGCAGCAG
The DNA here is from genome assembly GCA_023614405.1 of Avena insularis. Lineage (NCBI taxonomy): Eukaryota > Viridiplantae > Streptophyta > Magnoliopsida > Poales > Poaceae > Avena > Avena insularis. Next base: position 209,886,764 of record CM042694.1, read on the forward strand.
CCTCAGCAGGTATTCTGTCAGCTTCACCAGCAGCAGCATTAGCAAGTATTTCGTCAGCTTCACCAAGTATTTCGTTAGCTTCACCAGGAGCAGCAGTAGTTAGTTCTTCGTTAGCTCCACCACCACCAACACCACCACCACCACCATCAGCAGCAGCAGCAGCAGCATCAGGGGCCAGGGCTGCCTGAGCAATTACAGGTTCAACAGCTCCAGGGGCTCCGACAAAGAAAGGGTAGTTGATCCCAAGAAACACATATTGTCCCTTTAGATTGTTGACTCTGCTCCAGACTTGCTCTACTGGGTCTTCGGATGGGCATGCGGACCTCGAGAAAACGTGACACCACAGCGATGGGAATGAAGAAAGTTGTGTCCCCATATGTTCTATTGTATCACCAATGCTGTTTAGTGCTCCCCTGATATGAATCCACAAGAGTTCATCATCCTGTTCCGTGTTGTCTCCGAGAGGTGCCAGGAACCAGCGCCGGTCCCAAGTTCAGCATTTGCTACTGCATCTTCGATGACCAGAGCAGGAATGATGCACGGGGCTGCGTGGGTACCTACGTGTTACTAACAGTCAGTAAGCAGAATTTTGAATGGGATTTTACATGCTATATGACACACAGACTCAGCCCAAATGGACGGCTCCCAAACACGCATGTCGCCGCTAGGTTTAGTGACCGCATAAATGTGTTGCGGTCTGTACGAAGAGTAGCCGTACGTGAAGACGGCGTCGACATACTTCTCTGGCCGTAGGAAGTCGTCGCGCAAAACTGTCCATTCCTTGTCTTCTGGGCATCTAATGAAAGTGATTGCCTTGTCGAACACCACTAATACGTCCATTTTGCATCACTATTCTATGTCTTAATTCACTATTATTCATTGATATATTTCGTATTGAGAGGTGATACTTATATTATTTCATCTGTTTTTGCATGGTTGATGACTTTTGGAGCATGGACCGCTGCAGTCAGGATTCTGATGGAAAAGGTGTTGTTTGGAGGCAAAATTGGTGAAGATCAGAAAATCCGGGAAAATATACGGAAAATCCTATTTTTCCAGAAGACGAAGGAAGCCAGAAGGGGGGCTGGAGATGGGCCACAGGGGGCCACACCACCCCCTAGCGCGAGCAGCCCTAGGCCGCGCCAGCAGGTGGTGTGGCCACCCTGGCCCACTCCAAGCACTCCCCTCTGGCGTATATTATCCTCCCGAAACCCTAAGACTCGGGGAGCGACCACAGAAAGATTCCGCCACCTCTGCGGGGCGAAAAACACCGAGAGAGAAATATCTCTCCAGCAGACAGATTTCTGCCGGGGGAATTCCTTCCCGGAGAGGGTAGATCATCGCCATCAACACCACGATCAAGCTGGACTTTATCGGGATCATCATCATCATCACCACCATCATCACCATCAGCACCCTCATCACCATCTCCATATTGCTGTAACAATTGCGTTGAATCTTGCATAGTTCATAGGGGAAACTTTCCCGGTGTTGATTACTCTTTGTAGTTGATGCTATTGAGTGAACCATTGAATTATTGTTTATGTTCAGATTGTTATACATCATTATTCCATCTCTGATCATGATCCATATGATGTCTTGTGAGTAGTTCGTTTTGTTCTTGAGGACATGGGAGAAGTCATGTTGTTAGTAGTGGAGTTGTGTTGAGAAAGATTCAATAGTTTGATATTTAAGTTGTGGTGTACTTCTTCTAGTGGTGTCATGTGAACGTCGACTATATGACACTTCACCTATATGGGCCTAGGGGAATGCATTGTGTATTTGGCTACTAATCGTAGGGATTGCCGGAGTGACAGAAACCTGAACCCCCGTTAGGAAACCATTGCACAAGGGATGTAAGGGTCTTAGAGTTTAAAGCTGTGGTTAGGTTTCTACCTTAATTACTTTCTTGTACTTGCGGATGTTTGCAAGGGGTATAATCACAAGTATGTATTAGTCCTAGGAAGGTCCATACATTAGCACAGGTTCACCCACACAACACTTAGCAAGCTAAAGAAGATTAATCAACTATATGAAGCGAAATCACTTGACAGTCTTCCCATGTTTCCTCGAGAACGTTTGGTCATCTTAAGTAATAAAACTGGCTTGTCCTTTGCTGCATAAAGGATTGGGCCACTTGCAAGGGGTATAATCAAAAACCCCTAAAAATCCGTTTGCTAAGTATTTGCAGAGAATTCCTGATCCTTACCACTAGCTAGCACCTTCTGCTCCTCGTTGGGTTCGACACTCTTACTTATCGAAAATACTGCGATACACCCCCTATACTTGTGGGTCATCAAGACTATTTTAAAGCGCGTTCTTGGGGAGTGAAGCGCTATTGGAGAGTGGAACTAGTAAAGGAAACTTCTACTATGAGTATTGTTTACTTCTGTTAGTTGCTTTATTTTCATTATGGATAATTCGCTGAGTTTCTTATTTGGTAATGCTACTACCACTGCTAAGGTATTCGATAAGCCACCTCCTGCTGAGAATGATGTTTTTAAAATACCTACAAGAATTATTGATCGTGTTATGGATAACTACTATGTTGGGGATGGAACTGTCCATCCCGATGATCATGTACTCTTTATACACGAATTATGCGGGTTGTTCAAGTGTGCAGGTATTACTACAGATCAAGTTAAGAAGAAGTTATTCTCATTATCACTTAAAGGAAGAGCTGAGGAATGGTATAAGCTGCTGAAGAATGGTCAAGCTCTAGAATGGGAGGAAATAGTGCCTCTCTTCTATTCAAAGTTTTATCCTCCTAGTGAGATTCATAAAGATCGGAATCAAATATACAACTTTTGGCCTCTTGATGGAGAGAGTACAGCTCAAGCTTGGGGGAGATTGAAGTTACTAATGCTCAAATGTCCCATTCATGAGCTCCCCAACAATATTATTATCAATAACTTTTATGCAAGGCTTTCACTTCATGATAAGGATTTATTGGATGCTTCTTGTGCTGGATCATTCACTCGCATGGAAGAAGAAGCTAAATGGGATCTTCTAGACCGTATTCAAGACAATGTTGAAGCTTGGGAGAATGACAAAGGTAGAAAGTCAGGTATAAATTATGATTATGAATGCATTGAAACTTTTATGGGAACTGATGACTTTCAAAATATTAAAAATGCTTATGGTCTAGATTCTCAAGCTATTGCTTCTTATTTTAAGGCTTTTGCTTCCTATATTGAAGTGCCTAAAAAGAAGTGGAATAAGTATCATGAACCTTATAAAGATGTTGCTAAGAGTGTTCCTGCAAGAAATACTGAAGTTTATACTGCTAATCATGTTTTACATGAACCTTATATTGAGAAAATGCCTTTCCCAGTTAAGATAAAGGAACATTCTACGATAGCTAGTATGTTTAATGAAAATATGAATAAAGCTGTTGAACCTGATAAACAAATGGTTGATGAACCTATAATAGCAAATGTGAAAGACTTTGTTACTAAATATGAGAAAGAGGAACAACCTATCCTTTGTAAGGATACCTCTAATATTGTTTCACATAGTAGTGTTATGAGAGCTAGTATTCCTGTATTTTCTATTAGAATAAGTGATCATTGTTATGATGATCCTTGTGATAGTTATATTGTTAAGTTTATGCATGATACTGAAAGTTACTATGAGAGAGGGAAAAGTGTTCTTATGCATCTCAATAGTATCAAGTTTCCTCGTTTTATGTTTAAAGTTTTATTTTGCACTTCTTTTGCCTTCTTATGCAAGTAGCCTCTGGTTTCAACAACTTGTTTGTTTACAAAATTCCCTTGCATAGGAAGTGGGTTAGACTTAAATATGTGTTTTTGCTTCTTAATGCTCTCTTTCACTTCAATTCATATTCCTGAGTGAGCATCTCCAAAATTATCATGTCCATCTTAATGGCTATAAAGAAAGAGCTTTTTGGGAGACAACTCAATTTGTTTTTGCTTTCAGTTTGTTTTTGTTTCTTTGAGTCTTAGAAGTTATTACTTCGGTAATAACCGCTCCTTATACTTTTTGTTTGTGTCAAGATCAACCTCTAATGAGAGAGAAGTAAGATTTGGAGAAGTTGCTGTCCCGAAACAGATTTTTGTGCTTCACCGTAAAAATTCGTGAGAGATCTCTGTAAGTCGGATTTAGCTGTAATGTTTTGTGCTTCTGACCCATGTTGTTATTTAACTTTCGTTAGTTTTGCACTTTTTGATTTGAGCAACAAAAGATTTTCGAAAAAATTGATCTTTACCTGCTGGTCTGTTTTGACAGAATTTGCCACTTTTGCATTTGCTTCTTTATTCGATTTCCTTTTTAAATTCTTTTTGGGTTTTTGGAAGGAGTTGCTTCAGTAGCTTCTGTTGTGATGGTTTTCAGTTGAAGTTGGACTCAAAAGGTTTTATCATTTCACTTATACTAATGTTGCTAATGAGAGCGGTGTGAAGTTTTGTGTGAAAGAAATTTCCAGGAAGTGGAGATAATGGTGTAATAAGGAAGAGAAGGGTTTTATGACTTAAGTAATAAGTGTATGAAGATGAAGATATTGATATTATTCAAGTGGTGACTCCGGAAGAATCTACTAGACACCAAATTCAGAGACCTGCAGAGTCCGCTTTCAAATAGGTAACAGTTTTGGTAAGAAAAGTTCCACGAAAATACTATCCAACTATATTTTAGCAGTTTTTAGTCAATAAGGAAAGCTACGAAGCGAAAAAGGGACGGAAACGGAGCCAGGGTGGCTCACACCACCCTGTGGCGCGGGCCCACCCCTGGCCGCGCCACCAGATGGTGAGTCCACCCCAGACTCCGCCTCCGACTCGTTTTCTCCCAGTACCTTCCTTTTGATATGAAACTTCATAATATATAACCCCCCGGATCCCCCGAGGTTCGTATATCGTGTTTTCGTCGTGTTTTTGTTTTGATCTGTTTCTGCCAGGACATACTCTTTGAAAGCTTAGAAGCACAATGGTGTCCGCCAAGGATAAAGGGAAGGAGCCTATGGAGGAAGACCTCCAAGACCCCGGGAAGGAGAAGGAGATCAAGAGTGAAGGTGAAGAGGAGAAAGACCAACATCCGCACACCGGCACTACCATTGCAAGCATTAGAGTGGTGACAAAACCTGTCAGGGTTAGAAGGTCTGCACGGATGCAGACTAGGGGGAAAGCTCCTCGTCACTGCTTGGCTCCACGGTCATTTCCTCCATGCACCAAGAATCCTTTCCATACCCTTATTCATGAACATCAATACCAGAATATGCCCAAGGAGAAATTACCCTCCAATTGGGATTTGCCTCGTTCTAGCCATGCAGGAAAAGAAGACTTCAAGGAAGAAGAGTGGGGAAAGAATAGCAAGAGCTGGAATTCTCAACCCGACATGATCATGATCCGCATTGAGAAAAACTCACAGCTGATTCGTAATCTCACCTTCGAGATTGAGGATTTGGGGAAACTTATCAAAGAGCTCATCGAGAGGATACCACCGCCACCGAAGGAGTAATTCGTCATCAGGTTTGGCATCCCCTTGGTTTGTTCCAAGCTTGGGGGAGTGCCGCGGTATCACATCACTATCTTCTATCTTTTTACCTTATTAGTAGAGTCATATCATGAATAGAGAAGTTATTATGTAGGATTGTTTGCATTATGGAAGTGTCCCCTCTCTCGTTAGATATGTATCCCTTGGTGTGCGTTGCCTTATGGAATATTAATGAGATGTTCTATCATTCACTCTTTTGCATAGTTTATATTAGTTTTCAATTCGTGGTTATATGATTAATCTTGTTGTTAGTATTGGTATCACTTTGGGATCATTGAGTTAATTCAGTTGGTTTTGGCAAACCTGGCCCGGTCAGTAGCAACACTATTTTTGAGAGTTGAAAGAAAAGATAAAAGTACCTCTAAAGAAAATAATTTCATCATCTTTCTTTCTTGATTTGCTCATAAGTTTAGTATTCTCTAGTTAAGATCTTTTGTGCTTCCAAGGAAGATTGCATGTTTGTTTTTATCACTTGTATGTTTGGTTTTTTCCTTCAACTCTTATACTTGCTACCCAACCTTGCTAGCCAAAAACCTGTACTGAGGGGGAATTCTTCTCGTGCATCCACTTCCTTTAAACCAAACCCATGCCATTTGAGTCCACCATACCTACCTAGTAGCACTATTGCTATTCCAAGTAAATTCTTGTTTTATCTACCTCCCAAATTAAACTTGTTATGAGAAAATTAGTGATTAAGGCTCTCACGAACTTGATGGCACACTTTACTTTCTTGCATTTAATAAACTTGAACCATTGGGTCCTTCTTTGTTGCGTATATGCTTGCGCTTCATGAGTTGAAGTTAGCAGAACCATGTATCATGGGGACCGCTTTCAACACTTCATTGGTACTTGTACCTAGTTGATATCATGTTCTTTTGCTTATGGATCCCGGCGGTGTGAAAGAAAAGTGGAACTTGTAAGATCATGGAGTTTATATGTGTGTTAGAGAAACGCCTGGGCCGCTAGCCTAAGCCATGCCTAATCATGGTGGAAACTTGTAGCAAACTATAGTGAACATTCTATGAAGCATCCTCAATAAAAACCTATGCAAATAGCAAATAAAAAGATCGTTGAGATGCTCACTGTCTGCTTGCCTTGCCATTTTGATTATGGGATAGCTCCGGTGTCATGTGCAAGGGGTACCCCATTGGCGGTTCTCAATGATACGCATGTATTTACAATGACAAGAGCTTTCTCGTGACTGAAGTTGAGTAGCATGAGGTTCGGTACTCATAAGTAAGGGGCATGAGATTTCAACTTATAACTTGTCAAGCATATCCTCTTAGTTGTGTCACTTTAACCTTAACCACCAAAAGATGCCTATGATAGGGGCAATGAGAGCTGAAAGATAGTAAGTATCATAATTTTTGGGAGCTCTTTATGAGACTTGCAATCCCTGCTTCCCTCTGCGAGGGGCCTTTCTTTTACTTTGTAGCTGAGTCAATAAACCTACTCCCTTCTATCTCAGCAAGTATTTTGAGTTGTTGTGTTTCATTCATTCATATGATGATTTATTCAATCATGTTCCTTATGTTCCTTGTTTTGCACATTGCTCTTATCTTGATGTTTACTACTTTGAAAGCTATCATTGAAAAACCCGCTATTTGTGAACTCCAGCAAATTATCAACTATTCTTCAACCAAGAGCTAAGTTTGCTATTACCAATTATGATTTCTTTTATGTATCTCTACTGTGTTTCCTTTACTCGTTGCAAGTTGAGTTATATAATAGTGAGTTGTCTTCTATTATGATCTATGTATTTGATGAATGTGATGCTTCTTGTCCGTATTCTTTTATCGACTCTTCACTCCATAAACCTGAGGTCATGTTTATTGAGCTCAGTTTCGCTTGGGGACAAGCGAAGTCTAAGCTTGGGGAGAGTTGATACGTCCATTTTGCATCACTATTCTATGTCTTAATTCACTATTATTCATTGATATATTTCGTATTGAGAGGCGATACTTATGTTATTTCATCTGTTTTTGCATGGTTGATGACTTTTGGAGCATGGACTGCTGCAGTCAGGATTCTGATGGAAAAGGTGCTGTTTGGAGGCAAAATTCGCGAAGATCAGAAAATCCGGGAAAATATACGGAAAATCCTATTTTTCAGAAGACGAAGGAAGCCAGAAGGGGGGCTGGAGATGGGCCACAGGGGGCCCACACCACCCCCTGTCGCGGGCCACCCCAGGCCGCGCCACCAGGTGGTGTGGCCACAGCCCACTCTGCACTCCCCTCAGCATATATTATCCTCCAAAACCCTAAGACTGGGAGGCGACCACGTAAAGATTCGCGCCACCTCTGCGGGCGGAAAACACCGAGAGAAAGATCTCTCCGTGAGCAGATTTCGCCGGGGAATTCCTTCCGGAAAGGGAGATCATCGCCTTCAACACAACCTTCAATCTGGACTTCATCGGGATCATCATCATCATCACCACCATCATCACCATTAGCACCCTCATCACCATCTCCATATTGCTGTAACAATTGCGTTGAATCTTGCATAGTTCATAGGGGAAACATTCCCGGTGTTGATTACTCTTTGTAGTTGATGCTATTGAGTGAACCATTGAATTATTGTTTATGTTCAGATTGTTATACATCATTATTCCATCCCTGATCATGATCCATATGATGTCTTGTGAGTAGTTCGTTTTGTTCTTGAGGACATGGGAGAAGTCATGTTGTTAGTAGTGGAGTTGTGTTGAGAAAGATTCAATAGTTTGATATTTAAGTTGTGGTGTACTTCTTCTAGTGGTGTCATGTGAACGTCGACTACATGACACTTCACCTATATGGGCCTAGGGGAATGCATTGTGTATTTGGCTACTAATCGTAGGGGTTGCGGAGGAGTGAAACCTGAACCCCCGTTAGGAAACCATTGCACAAGGGACGTAAGGGTCTTAGAGTTTAAATCTGTGGTTAGGTTTCTACCTTAATTACTTTCTTGTACTTACGGATGTTTGCAAGGGGTATAATCACAAGTATGTATTAGTCCTAGGAAGGTCCGTACATTAGCACAGGTTCACCCACACAACACTTAGCAAGCTAAAGAAGATTAATCAACTATATGAAGCGAAAGCACTTGATAGTCTTCCCATGTGTCCTCGAGAACGTTTGGTCATCTTAAGTAATACAACCGGCTTGTCCTTTGCTGCATAAAGGATTGGGCCACTTGTTGCATTTATTCCTACTGTCTTTTATTTACTCGTACTTTTTTTACTTGCTTTATCAAAAACCCCTAAAAATCCCTTTGCTAAGTATTTGCAGAGAATTCCTGATCCTTACCACTAGCCAGCACCTTCTGCTCCTCGTTGGGTTCAACAATCTTACTTATCGAAAATACTGCGGTACACCCCCTATACTTGTGGGTCATCAACCGCTAAGAGGTCGTACTCCTAGTTCTTCCACGCCCCCTCCCGCGGTCTATGTGGGAGCTGTACCTTCATGAGGTCAAGTTCTGCCATGTTGAACCTGTAAGCGAATTCGGAAATGGGCGGCAGCCACCCGCTGTTGAATGTAGTAATGCTGACACCCTTCAAAGATGGCACTACAAGTATCTTCGATCTGTAGCCATTTTTTAGAGTCCAAGTACTGCCATCCTGTGATAAAAGTACCAGCCACTCGCCGTTGCCACCCACCCAGTTCTGGTCATCTTCCATTTCCGTCTCTTCTTCTTCCTTGATATTCACCACTACTGATTCGGACCACTTATCCAGCAGCATCAGTTTTGCATGAATATTCTGCAGAGTTTGTTGTCAGTTGGTACAATAAACTAGCATGGATTCCATTGCAGATACAATTTGACAACTGGGCCTTCAGATTAAAGTACACAAAATATCGCCTAAATACGAGTGTCTCCTCAGATATCGCCTAAATTGTGCCTGTGTCACTACGAAGATACTCAATATATGGAGTAGTAGCAGAGCCCCCAGAACAAACTCCTGACGATGATCATAATTAAACAGCTCGGAGCATAACAGCCTTAAATCGTCTAATCTGTTTGTTTTTATTTTAGGAAATAGAATATCACCTAGCAGGCATTCCATTGCAAAATCGAAATTGACAACTCGTCTATCACCTAAAGTAAGACTATGTCACTACGAAAATACCAGAATGTCAGGTACGAGTAGAGCTTCCGCTGTACAGAATAGTCTTAAATGGTTCGATTTATTCAAACCGTGTGTGCACACAACACGTTTGATGAAAGGAACATAGGATTCCTATGAGAGTTCAGCACATATGAATCAACGGTATGACTGAACGAATAAGCTAGATACTGGAACTTACATGGCTATAACGGTCGTTTAGCCATTTGCTGTTATCGGGGTAAAGAAGTCCTGGCATGCCGAACGGTTGTTCGTCCATGTTCGCGTAAATCGCCTTGGTAGCGAGGATGCAGCGGCGAAATGACGGCTGAGATGATGTCCAACTCCGAGGCGATCCTGTGCATGTTCGAGTGCTGAGGTTCGGCCATCCCCAATCCTCGCGGTAGCGGTCACCCCGGCCATCTGCGTCATCGTCGCATGCCTTTCTCTTCAGCCTGCTACTACCCCAAGCTCTACCCATAGCGGCAAATGGAGTCTGGAATCCGGTAGATTAATGGAGGCATTGTGATAAGGAGGCGGATGGATTCGAGAGGGGGTGGAATCAGGGATGGGGGCAGTTGTTCGAGTGGGGAGTGAATCTGCAAGGAACCGCCACCGCCGCCGGTTCTCGTCCGCGTAGAAGACAAGAAGGGGGGCGTAATTATTGAGGGCGGGCACCGGAACCGTCTAGAGGAAGTGAAAAAATAAATCGTCAAAGGGAAACGTGCGGCCTGCCTGTCAGTGAGTGAAGGTCGGCACGCGCAAATGTGCCTACGTTTGAATTGATTCCACCACATGCAAGTGGCGTAGAACAAATTTTAAGAAGTGCTAGCGTCGACGTGTAAAACCGCCATTTTTCGCCACCTTCACCCTACTACGAACGGTCGTGCACCATTCCAGATATTGGTAAGGGCGCTTCCAATCTTTCAGTTCTCCGACTCATTTCCTCCTCCATGGCCTCATCGTATTTCTCCTCCACGGCCTCATCCATTTCCTCCACCACCGCATCACCATCTTCCTCCGTATCCTTTCCCTCTTGCCTGTAGTCATGGACGCTCCGGACGTCCGAAACAATGGTAGGCAAGAAACTGCGCACTTCGACATCGAAGTACATGGCAGGAAGAAGATCAATGTCGTCTACACCACCGACCCTCGGACGGTGAGGAACACTCTGAATAATTATACGAGGTGGCTGCAGTTCGAAGAAAACAGGTTCGTAGGTCTCGACCTTGAGTACAACCGCGATCACCGTAGGATCGCCATGGTGCAACTCTCCATGAAGGGGCACGTCCTCGTATACCAGCCTTTTTGCGAGAAGAAGGGGCAGCGGGATCGGTAGACTTTCTGTCTTTTGTTCTGAACCGTCTGTTTGCAAAGTTATTGCTATATTATTTATGAATTCATTTTCATGCAGGTGGGGAGAAAGAATTAGGGATCTGTCATGACTTTCGTGAACCAGCACATAACATTTACCGGTGTTGACATCACGAATGACGATGAAACTGCTTGAAAGCCCATTGTCAACATTAGAATCCCAAAGGAGTGCAGTGGACATCCGGAAATTTCTGGATCGAGGACAAAGGGCGGCAAGACCGGGATGGCCGCTCTTGCCTCCGAACTCATCGACCTGTGGTACGATGACATGAAGGACAGATTGCCAAGATGTTCGTGAAGGCGTTTAGGGCACGATTACTAGGAGGATAGGCCACTTTCTGAACCTAATCTGAAGTACGCTGCAATTGATGGGCATGTTAGCCACGAGCTGTACCACCAGATTGTAAAATCTCGTTCCAGGCATCGCATCATTTAACCACCACCAAGGCAGGTTGTTTGTCCCAGATGCCGGAGTGTTGATGAATCTACAAACCGGGGCAAGCGACCGAAGGCATCCTGGGATCAATTGCCTTCTCCAACAGGATATGATGTAGACTACTAGTGCATGATTGTTGTGTTTATGAAAACATGTTATTTCATAAGTACACTATGTGAGCAATTATGAACTATTGTGTATTACCTTTGTCAAACTATAATCTGGTTTATGACTGTATCCTTCTCTATAATCTAGGTTTGGTTATGACTTATGACTGTATCACACCTTATGCATGTCAGTCACTACTAGGAAAACGGTTATAGGTAATACGCACATCCGTGGCGCACGTGCCAGTGGTGCCCCACGGCTAAAATAGGCGTGGCGCACTGCATAGAGGTGCGCTACGGGTAACTGCAGTAAGCATGGCGCACATATGCGCGGTGCGCCACGGATGTGTGTGGGCCAGGGCACTGCCGGCCGTATACCACATAGCCGTAGGGCACCTACGGCTAGTGCACTTTTAGTGTGACCGGTAGTTGTGGCGCACTTGGGCACATGCGCTACAGATCAAATCGGGCCGCACTGCTGTCCAACTAGGAAAACAATTCTATGGTGCACGGGTGTATGTGCGCCACGGCTGTTCGTTATGCCTATGGCGCACCACGCCACGTGCGCCACGGATGTGCGTGCTGCCTGCTACATTTTGGCAGATAGCTTTTTGCACATTGCCTAGATCCACCATCTCCCACTTCACTTTCCCCTCCATCTTCCTCTTTGGATCTCGCCCCCTCCTCCTTACCACCTCAATTTCTCCACTCTTTCACCATTTGTAGCTTGTAAAACTTACCTTGGATGCTACATACATAATAGAGGAAGGCTCTCCTTCCGGCCACCATCTCTCGGTCTCTCACCTCTCCTTCGAGATCTTCTTGCGGTCTCTCGTCTCGGTAAGTTGTCTATGTAAGAGGGATGTGTTTTTGTGTATGGATGATATGGTTGCATATCTATGAAGAGGATCGATGCTATCATGTGTTTGGAGAGCATGCATGCTCTCTCATATATTGGCATTGTTTTGCCAAAATGTTGATTTATTTCCATTTTGGCAAGACTTTGACATTTCGCAAAGGTCTAAATTTGAGGATAGGTCATGCCGAAATTTTCCATCGACCATTGCATGTATGCATTGGTTCTATGGTTGTAATAAACTTCTAATTCTATCGTGTACACCGCGCAGGCAACCATGGTCCGCATAATGAGTGAAGGCATTGTGGCTAGATTTTTGAAATGCGCGACAGCCGACATGATACGAAATAACATGAAGGAGATAAGATGTCCATGCAGAAGATGCAAACTCAATTGGTTGATCGACCCAGATTCCGGAAATCTGCAGGCGCACCTGCTCCGCCATGGTTTCATGGATGGCTACACTCGGTGGATAAGTGATGACGAAGACGATGAGGCCGTAAATGGGGCGGCGGAAAATGAGGAAGGCGGGCAACATGATCATGATCATGGAAAGGACGGACGAGATGAAGAAGAGTCTCCTGGAGCTGGTGAAGGTGCGGAAGCAGACCAGGATGATGATGATCTAGATGCCAAAGCAGATGATGGAACAACGTTAGGCTGGGTGCAGGACCCTTATGTTCAAGAACTGCTTCTCAAGCAAACGAGTAACGCCAGGGCTGCCGCTAGAGAGAAAGACAAGCTTGCGCAACTTGAGAAAGATGCGGTTACTCCATTGTATGAAGGATGCAAGCCCGATGATACCCGGTTGAATGTAACACTCAAGGCTATGGAGATGAAGGCAAAACATAAATGGACCGACGCAAGCTTCGACGATATGATGATATTCTGGCATGATCGTCTCCCGGAGGGGAACACGTGTCCAACTAGTATCGAGGACACCAAGAAATCGTGTGTCCTCTTGATCTACCGCACATCAGATACCACGTCTGCATCAACGATTGCATCATTTATCAGGGCGAGGACGCGAAGAAAACCACATGCCCGGTGTGCGGCGTTAGTCGATACAAGAAAGGGAAGAAAGCTCCTCGAAAAGTGGTATGGTACTTTCCTATCACTCCTCGTCTGCAGCGCTATTTCGCAGACCCTAAGGAAGCAAATCTCATGCGCTGGCATGCGGAAAGAAAGAAGCCAGCAGATGACGATGACCCTGAAAAGGATGAGCTGCTGACGCACCCTTCAGATGGTAGCCAGTGGAAAGCATTAGACCTCGAATTCCTAGAATTTGGTGGAGATTCGAGAAACATCGGGCTAGGTGCAAGCACCGATGGACTCAATCCGTTTGGTAGCCAGAGCAGCACGCACAACACTTGGCCCGTGTTTGTATGGATGTACAACCTCCCTCCCTGGTTGTGCATGAAAAAGAAGTACATACAAATGAGTATGCTAATTCAAGGGCCAAAACAACTTGGTACCGACATCAATCTATATCTCGGGCTGTTGAAAGAGGAGCTAGTCATGTTATGGGAATCCGGAGCCAATACGTATGACACTGTTGCACAAGATTATTTCACTATGAGAGCCGCGTTGGTCACTACGGTGCAAGACTATCCAGGTTGCGGATATTTCTCGGGGCAGGTTATCCAAGGATTCTACATATGCGTTAGGTGCATGGATAACACGACCTATCTCCAACTAGAGAAAGATCCAGGGTCTTCGAAAACTGTGTTCATGGGGCACCGAAGGTGGCTTGGAAAGAATGATGCATGGAGAAAACGTGGAGATCTGTTCAATGGAAAATCCGAGACCCGAGGAATCCCAGAGGAAGGCGTGAAGAAGTGGATGAATTGCTGAAAAACTGGAAAGAGTGTCCTAAACCGGGAAAGAAGCGAAAGAGGCAGGAAGACAAGCCGTTGATGAAGGTATGGAAAACAAGGTCTGTTTTCTAGGAGTTGCCATACTGGAAGTTTCTCCGCACGCCTCATAGCCTTGACATCATGCATATCACAAAGAACGTGTGCGAGAGCCTAGTCGCCACCCTAATCAACATGCCAGATAGGACGAAAGATGGTCCTAAAGCAAGGAACGACTTGATATTCATGGGCATCCAGAAGGATCTTCACGGAGGATGCCCTACTCCTGATGATCAGGAAGATGACGATGATCATCAGTCGGAGGCGACACAAGGTCGTCGAAAGGGTAAAAAGGTCAAGAAGAACGAATATTACTGCTTTATCGTGCTTCACACTAAGCCAGGATGAGATCAAACAGTTTTTCAAGTGCCTTCTAGGAGTCAAATTTCCTTACGGCTACGCGGGCAAGATAAGCAGGTACCTAGATGAGGCTAAGCAGAGATTTAGTGGGATGAAGTCTCACGACTGTGCCGTGCTAATGACGCAGATACATCCGGTTGCACTACGAGGTATAATGGACGAGCAAGTCCGAGAAACATTGTTTGGGCTCTGCAAGTTTTTCGACGTTGTCTCTCGAAAGTCAATTGGCGTGAAACAGCTCGGGAGGCTACAAGAGGAGATCGTGGTGATACTATGCGAGCTCGAGATCTACTTCCCGCCCGCATTCTTCGACATTATGGTGCATCTGCTGGTCCATATTGTGGAGGATATCATCCAACTCGGGCCGATGTTCCTCCGCGGCATGATGCCGTTCGAAAGGATGAACGGACACATCAAAGGATACGTTCGCAACAGGTCCCGTCCAGATGGAAGCATAGCCAAGGGCTTTCTGGCCGAAGTGTGCATCTCTTTATGCACGAATTATCTAGGCACCGAGAACCCTGTCGGTTTTCCCGTCAATAGGCACCTTGGCAAGCTCAATGGATCGGGTCACCAAGAGGGTCGTCGCGTACTGCATGCAGACTACGATTATCGACGCGCAGACTTTGATAGAGCAAACCTAGTCGCGCTACAACATTTAGAACTGGTCGATCCTTGGGTACAAAAGCACAAAAGGTCAACCGAGAAGAAGTATAGTGACCAGGGCATACAGAGGACACAGGGAGAAATAATCAAAGAGCACAACTCAGATTTCACGCGTTGGTTTAGGCAGGCGCTCCTAGATAATCCCCCGCAATCGCATTCTGCGGAGGAAAACATCATATTCACCTTGTCGCAGGGACCCATGCACAACCTGGTGACCTATCAGGCATATGATATCAACGGCTACACATTCTACATGGAGGAAAATGACAACAAGTGTGACTATCAGAACTCAGGCGTAACATCGGAATTCTACACCGATGACAACGTGAAGGAAAGATTTTACGGAAGGATCGAGGAGATCTGGGAGCTCGACTACTATGGAGAAAAGGTGCCGATGTTCCATGTCAGATGGGCCAAGAGCGTCGAAAGAGAAGACCAGTATTTCACAACCATGTTAATACCCGAAGCAGCCAAATCCAAGGCCGTCGGTGCGCACGTCACCGCGAAATATGAACCGTGGGTACTGGCTAGCAAAGTGGACCAATGTTACAAAGCCTAGCCATGTTGTCGTGAGGAGAGGAAAAAGAAACATCATCGGAATGGATGGAGTCGCCAACGAGCAAGACTTCGACCAGTACGGTGATCCAAAGATTGAATGACGACGACTACGATGAAGAAACATACATCACAAGAAGAAAAAGGACAACCTTACCCAAAAAAGGTAGCCCGTTCGAGCGAAGAAACATAAAAGTGCCAGGGCTAAATTATTCAACCGCGACAAAGAAGGGAAAAAAGATTGTAAAACGCTAGCTCAAAAAAGATTGTAAAACGCATGCTCAAAAAAGATTGTATTGATGCATATGGATGGCATATTATTAATGGACACATTATTATTTAATTTCTTTCTACTTTGAATCACTTTTGTACCACTTTTGATGATATATATGTACCTTTTTGTCATATAAAACATATAACATATATTTTATATAGTTTACATAATTTTTGGGATATTTTTTAACATTTTAAAGTAGTTTTAAAATAAAAACAAAAAATGGGGGCACCATGGTTCGAACCTAGGTGCTCCAGGTTTGGTGAGCGTACATATCTAGGGCGGAACTAGTGGGATATGCAAGTGCTAGTGTCAACTAACAGGGCGGCAACCTTTTGTTTAACTTGACACGACACTTAGCCGTAGCGCACCCTTACCTAGTGCGCTACGGTTACCCGTAGTGCACTAGATAAGGGTACGGTACGGCTAAGTGTTGTGACAAGTCTATGCTGCGCACGGTCACATCTCCCATCGTCTCCCATCTATCTACCGACAAGTCTATGCTGCAGCTACAACGCGTCGCCTCCGCTCGATCTGCCGCCTCCGCTCGCCCGCTGCCTGCCGAGGAGGAGGAGAGGAGGCTGCCGCGTCCGTGGAGGAGGAGAGGAGGCTGCCGCGTTCGAGGAGGAGGAGAGGAGGCCGCCGCGTCCGTGGAGGAGGAGAGGAGGCCGCCGCGTCCGAGGAGGAGGAGAGGAGGAGGTCGTCGCGCATCCGTGGAGGAGCTCTGTCCGCCCTCTTCGTCATCGTCTGCGTGCTCTTCGTCGTCGTCTTTGAGGTGAGCGTCCCCTCTCCCCTCTCTCCCCTCTCTGACCTAGAACATAGGGCTGCCTGCCGAGGGTTTCCTGACCTAGAACACAAAATTTCAGTGATAGTGTTGTTCGTGATAGGTCTGCAGTTAGCATAGGGCTGCCCTCTTTGATTCAGTGATAGTGTTGCTGACCTAGAACATAGGGCTGCCCTCTTTGATTCAGTGATAGTGTTGCTGACCTAGAACAAATTTAGGTTGCCGAATTTTTGCTGACCCAGAACAACACTATCACTGCCGAGGGTTTGTGCTGAATCAAAATTTCCTGACCTAGAACACAAAATTTTTGATGACCCAGATTTTTTTTTGCATATGAACCCTAGCTTGATTCAGTGATAGTGTTGTTGGTGATAGGTTTGATTCCTAAATGTTAGAGTGAGTTGAGACTGAAACCCTAGCTTGATATTCTTTCACATATGTTGGTTCCTCTGGACTCTGGTGAACACAGTGCAATCACATATGTTGGTTCCTCTAGACTCTGGTGAACATAGTGCAATTACTTGGATGAGATGTGCTTGTGTTGTAGCTATTGGGTAGTAGATGTATATCTCGAGTAAGTGTTATTGCCTAGGCTGCTGAGGTGTGGTTTTCATTTCATTCCCTTTCGTGTACTAGATCCTATACTAGAGAAACTAGTAGTGTTTCAGCATCAGTTTTTTCTTCGAGCGCTAAAACTTTGTATTCTTGGTTAGCTGCGTCCCTGCCTATACCTATTTCGATCCTAGCAACCTAATGCTTCATCTGGTCCTCTACATTCTGCTATTCTGAAATTTGGTTAGTCCCCAATTGTGATGCAACAATGTTTGGAAGTGATGTGCGTGTCTAGTCTTGAAATTCTTTTGTGTAGCTCCAGGTCTGCTGTTAGCATACATAGTGACTGTGAAGCTCCAGGTCTGTTGTTAGCATACATAGTGTAGCTCCAGGTCTTCTGTTAGCATACATAGTGACTCTGAAGCATTGGTACAGATCACCCATTTGAAGCAAATAATGTGATGTAAATTCAACAAATCTTAGAACTTAATTTCTTGCTCTTAGAGGTTTCTGTTTGCCAGCCTCAAATAGGCTTATAAAGCCTAACACATGCCATGGTTTTCAACTTTCTTTTGTAGTGCTACTAATAAAGAATATCTTACAATGTGAAAAAAAGGATTGTTATTTTTTTGAAGCTCATATCTGATCATGCAGTAGGTATTGGAAAAATAATAACTTGACACATGTTTTAACTGACACAATCAAGCCATCTGCATAACTCCCTGCATGTGTATTTAACTATTCAAATGACTATATGAGAGAGCAGAGCTAAGAAACTTCTAACGATTAACTAATAAGCCGAACTATTTCGAGTTTACGATAACATAAGGTCCTACGATATGTTTTCTACAGTTAAACATTTACCCTGCCTATATTACCCTGCCTAGTTGTATTCATAGCTATATTACCCTGCCTAGTTGTATTCGTATACAGGTGCTTGTATGAAATGAGTCCCGATTTTCACCGAAATGTTGATTAACTTCCGTTTCGGCAGAAATCAGGCACTCCTAGTTTAACAAAAATGAGCAAAGGTCATGCCGGATTTTTCCGCGCACTTTACTAACCATTATTTGCCTTTTATTAGTGCAAACATGTGTGACAACGACAAGGCTGGATCTTCTCAGCGTATCAATGCTGAAGGAGAAGTGAGACCTCAAAACAGACCCTTGTCATTCTGGGAGGAGGTCGAGCGTCTAGAAAGAATGACAGAGGGTGATGAAGAATACAACCCTTCCGAGAGCGACGCCGATGAGATGGAAGACGCGGAGGAAGAAGAAGCGGCTGAAGGAACGGTGGATGATGAAACCACTGATGGCGGCGAGGGCACAACAAGTGGTAGTAATCCTCCTAAGAAGAAGAAGGAAAGGCGCCCGAACACGGTCGGCACCGTCAGAGAGGAAATTACCGAAGTGATCCCAACAGGGGTTCCTTTGGCGCCCGACCATGTGGTCAAACGGTACGGTGGGCAAGTGGTGGCTATCACCCGGACCACCATCTCGATCAACACCGAGAATCTCCGGCATAAAGATAATGGCCATTTGCGCACACTCCTCTTCGAGAAGTTGCACGCAAGATACAAGTTCCCCCTTCAGTATCGGAACACAGATTATCATGGGAATGAAGTAAATAAATCCGCCCTCACGAGGATGAGCATCGCCCTGGCCAGCTGGATAACCCAGATAAAGAAGAAGATATTTAAAGAAGGGAAAAGTCTCGAGGAGATCCAGAAGATTGACCCGCAGATCACCGAAGATCAATTCCAGGAGTTCAAGGCCAAGTGCAAATCCGAAGCAGCCAAGGCCTTGAGTAAGCAGGGAAAGGAATTGCAGGCGATGAATATAGGTCACCACCATCTCGGATCTGGTGGTTATAGAGCTGCGGAGCCCAAATGGGATAAGGAGGACGACGAGTATAGAGCTAAGGGGATACTAACCCCTTTTCGAAATTCGAAAACAAGCAGCTTCGAAACTTTATCCGGGCTCGTTACCATGTGGACCCCAAAACCAAAGAACTCACCGTGGAAACTAAGGTGAAGGACTTCGAGGTTCTTGCGGTAAGTAATTTAATTACTGCGGATCAAGTTGATTACATTCTAATCGATCAAGTCGAATTTCTAAATGGTTCACGTTACTTCTTCTGCAGGAGCAGGAAATTGCTAGTCAGGGATCCCATGGTTCCTCATCCCACGGGTCGACGGCGGCCACCCGGTGGGATAACCCTTTTAACAGGGCGATGAACCGGGCCAAGAAAATCACGCCGGTTACAAAGAAGCCATCGTCGGCTAGCCGTTTGGCCGACTTCGGGGCTAAGAATTGGGTGGATCATTTTGGTCCACCCCCGAGGACGCATGTGGAGGGAAGGAGCGACGAGGAAAACCGCGAGGTTCAGGAACTTAAGGAACAAGTGGCGCGGATCCCGCAGATCGTCCAAGACAACCTGGCAATCACCCTCACCTCCATCCTGCCTACCTTGGTGGAGTCAATAGTTAACTGGAGTGCGGGTGGTCGACAAGGGCCGTGCCCGATTCCAAGCATGGTCAGTAGCCACTCAAACAATGTGGTGTCGGCGATCCCGGTGAATTATGTGTTCGTGACTCCGCCCGCTAGCACGGCAGCGCCGGAAGCATTGGTGACTCCCCCTGCCATCACCGTGGCGCCAGAGCTTAATGCAACCGATAGGGAGAATACATCGACGGCCGGCACCGTGCCATCAAGTAGCCCCTCCGTCTCTTGCACGCCCGTCGTCGTATGCGGTGCCTCGACATTAGCCGAGCTCGACGCCATCACGGTAAACCAAATACTTTACCGCCTTGCCATTTATTACTCTTATGGCATCTTTTTAATGCCATACATGTTTTTCGCAAACGGATGTTCCATGCACTCTCTTAAGCTTCGTGAACAACGAGTTGAGGGATGTTGCCAAGGGTACCATCATTCAACCCTTGCACCGCACGTTCCACTCAAAGCCGATGCCAGATAGCGTGCATAGGGTTAAAATTATCCGGGTGCTAAGGGGCTGCGATGACCTAGAACCTCCCATTCAACCCCCAGGAGCGGATGAAGAAGAGTCGGCTGTCCTTAGAAGTTGCTTCGGCTTATTCCTGCTATGGCCAAAGAGCATGCTTCGTTTGGGGACGGCCAGGGCCATCACCCCACAGACAACAACACCGCATGTCGTGCCAGCGCCAAGCCATGGCAAGACCCCCACACCGCTACCGCCGTCACCTCCACGCGATTGTTCGGCTGGTCATATTGACATGACCATGGCGCGGGATCCGAACGAGGATGACGAAGATTACTTCGATGATTTCATCAACACTAATCTTTTCCCCGGCGACCTAAACGAAGACCCAGCTGGTGGCCCCGCAGAGAAAGCCACTTGCAACAAACGTCTCTTTGGTTCTCAGGAGATGCCTCCAGCTTGCACCTTCATCGAGCCAGCGGATACATCCAACCGGCCCTTTGTTCTAAGCCCTAACACACTACATAGGGCGATCGATGCTCAAATTGCGGTGCCTACCCACTTCCCAAAAGGCAAGAAGACCAGGAAAAGAAAATCTCGCAGCTCGAGCCAGCCGGTGGCGTCAACTGCGAATCCAATCAGGTTTCAGGACGTGCCACCAAGACCAAAGGGTATTATGTGGAGGATGCATGTGGCGGGTGAGCCCATGCTAACTAAGAAATTGCTCAGGCTTGCCACTTCAGAAATGAGGAGTGTGCATGACGGTGTGCTGACGATAGAGACACGCCTTCTTGCGGAGAAAGATCCCTCGCACCCAGTATTCGTGGTGAAGGTGCCACGAGGCTTGGGCTTCGTTGATAATGTCCCGGCGGATCTGTTCTTCCTGCTGTTTGACGACATCTTCAATATGTTCCACCTATATCCGCTGCACTATACCATGGTGCGCCTGTTTTCTCTCAGCCTGGCCATTTAGATCATTAGAGAGAACACCCCGGGCATCGCTATAGTGGACCCCTACTACATGCGTGATGGCTGCTTGGGAAGCGCCATTGAACGACGATTCGTGGCCTCGTACCTCCAAGGCATCTTGGTGGCGAACAAGACAAAGGAATACATTCTCGTGCCTTTCTTTCCCGAGTAAGTCATTATTCACTCGCCGCTATAACATGCTTTATTAGATTTTCATCATTCTTTTTCCAACACATTCCGTTTGAATTGTTTTGCGCAGAGATCAACACTGCACACTCATCTGCTTGTCGCTTAAACATTCACAAGCCACGTATTTTGACTCAGGGAGTCAAGAAAAGAAGAAAAACTACGACAGGATCAAGGAAGTTCTGGATGATGCTCTCACCGGCTATGCCTCAGCGGAAGGCGCCACCTTCGTGCGTAAGAAGCTCAAGTTTGGCAGGCACGTCTTCACCCATGTGACGGAATTCCCCTGCGTGAAGCAGCCGGCAGGCAGTCAGAAGGAAGCCTACTATGCACTCCATCACATGAGGGGGTTCCTACTAGAGCAACAGAATTCTATGCTGCCAGATCATCTCAAACGGTGGGCCGAAGTCAAGGCCAGGATCAATGATTCAGATATTAGACAAGAGATGTATCGCATCCAGCAATAGTTTGGGGCAATCATCATCCGTGATGTCATGACTTCAGGGGGGGTCTTCTACGGAGGCTATCCCCTGAATAACCGTGACGTAGTAGATCGCCTAAAGATGCAGGGTGACTATAGGGCGTTCATGACGAAACAAGGTGTCCTCCCGTTCCCTGAGCCGAGCCAGAAGTCTTGATGTGTTGGTCTAGTTGTAGTTCTTTATCCCCACGTGTACTTGTGTGTGTCGACATGTACATGCTACTACTTGGTATTTTTTGCTTACTTTGTTACCTTATTTGATAAGTATATCTTTATATGCGACTTTTACTTGTTTTTTCACCACCATTTAATTATTATTGACAACTTTTAGATGATGTGGTACATCGTGTACAAGGGACGGGTTCCCGGAGTCTATGATGATTAGGAAGACTGCCGGAGACAGGTGCACCATTTCAGCGGCAATAGCTATAAAGGGTACAACACTATGGCGGAAGCGGAAGCTAGATACGCGTGCTATCTAGCGGGAGTTAGGACGAGAAACCGGATGAAGACCTATACCTCCGTCGCGGTGATGGTTATCGTCCTTGGTTGTATGTCCTGCATGTTCCTACTTTAGATGTCTAGGCAAGCTTCCGCGAGCTCTAACCATGTTGAGACATGTATTCAATTCATCACTAGCTACTTTCTAACTTGATCGAAATAATATAACTTATACTATGTATTTATGTATCTGACTTATCTATATGTATTTGTTTCTATCTTGTCTGTGTATTTATTTATGTATTGTATATCTGTGTATTTATTTCTGTACTGTATATATGTGTATATTAGCTGTATTGTATATAATCTGTATTGAATATCATCTGTATTGAGTATTTTTTTTTGGTTTTTGAAAATCTCAGCCGTGGCGCACATATACGTGGTTAGTGGCGCACTACGTTGGTGACGCACGTGGTCAAATACTAGTAGCGCACTATGTCATGCGCCACAGGAACAACCGTAGTGGCGCACCAGCCAGTGCGCTACTACTAACTAGATACTAGTAGCGCACTAAGTCATGCGCCACAGGAAAAGCAGTAGTGGCGCACAAGACAGTGCGCTACCACTAACTCGAGATACTGTGGCGCTTTGGCGATGCGCTGGGCACTAACCGTGGCAGAAGAAGTCGTGGCGCACCCCTAGTGCACCATGGAAGGGGAAAATAGGTGCGCCACAGACTTGCGTTTTCCTAGTAGTAAGTCCTAGATTCTGCCGCATGCAAATGGCACAGACATAATTTGTAAGAATGAATGTTGAGCATACAAAAGAGGGAATGTAATTCATACAGGTTAAGTAGATAATAGCACAGGGATCATACAAGCTTGGTTCTTACACACAGAATGCTTAGAAAATACATGCGAGATAAAATACAGGCGACATAAAACTAGGAACGAAATGCGAAACTAGTAGTGGTAAATAGCACACTCACCCACCCACCAGATCCTGTTGAGCATCTCGTAGCAGACATACGCGTCCCTGGCTGCGTACTTGATCACATCGTAATCCAGGTGCCTCCACTCCCATCGCTCGTGCAGGTGCTTCGGGAACTCGATTTTCATGCCGACGTACTCGCGGTCGATGGTGTCGGAAACGAGTCTAGCCATGTCGACTTTCCCCGTACCGTCATCCGGGTACCTCCACAAACGTTGGAGATCGACGTGATTGACGACATGAACGAGGAGATCCCGTTCTAGCTTCGGAGTGTCGTTCTTGATGTCGAAGCTAGCGAAGTAGATCTCCCTCCTGTGTAGGA
Organism: Avena insularis; assembly: GCA_023614405.1. NCBI lineage: Eukaryota > Viridiplantae > Streptophyta > Magnoliopsida > Poales > Poaceae > Avena > Avena insularis. The sequence continues at coordinate 209,910,586 of CM042694.1, forward strand.
ACTCGCGAAGCTCCAGGCATACAGATTTGGCCCTACATACGTGGTATAGTAGGCAGTGGTTGCGCATGGACAGTTACAAAAGCGCCGTCCTCTTCCTATCTCTGGTATACTCGAGGTCAAGGCCGACGATCTTGTACCTGTCCATCGGCTCCTGTAGCCACCGCTCGTACATTGCGATGACTTTGGCCACCTCCACTGATGCATCTGTGTGGACGACCGTCATCTTGGTGGTGCCATGGGCGGTGACGGTGTACTCGTCGGTGTAGTCGCTCCCGTCGCCGAACACGCCGTACTCTGCGTCCATGGCAGTAGCTAATGGGGCGGCGGTGGCCTAGGGTCAGTAGCGGTGGCTGGGACTGGGCGTGGAGGTGGAGTGATCTGTTGCGGTGGTATGGCCAGGCGGAGGCGGTGTCTGCGATAGCGTCGATGGTTCTTGCGGTGGCGGCGCCGGCGGAAGGAATGAGTTGGGGATTTTTGCACAGTGATGTGCTGAGGAGAAGGAAGGCGATGCTTAAATTCCGTTTACCAATATTCCGGTCATACCCATGCGGAAGAAAGTTTGACCGGGCGAGCACCGATGGTTTCCAATCCTAGTGATTAAATTCGGCATCCGTCCCGGTAGGCCATGGGACGGGTGTGCGACGTGGCTTTGGCGTGGCAGAAACCGGTCACGTAGACCACCGTCCCGTTGCCGATCCGCAGCGGGTGCGCGGTGCTGACACGACATAACATGACAGGACAGAAGAAAGTGTACAATTATTATTAATTCCTTAAGAAGTGTAAGCATAGACATGGACCTAGCATCCCTGCACCCCGGGGCAGCCGCCTAGCCGATCAGGCCTGACGATTGCGCAAAGCTTGTCCCGAATTTGCCAAAATGAAGCTCGTTTGCCCATGCTTCTATAAGTTTCTCTATAGGCCACTGGTGTAAGCATGCACGATCAAGCAACTTTGCAACACACGTGTCGGTGAAAAAGCATTAGGTTTCAACGCACCACATAGTTTAGGGATTTAGAATAGATACATTGTGGAGCTCTATCCAAATTGCATGGTAAAGCCAAATTCAGCTTTTGTCAGGTTTAGCTATAGCAACATTGTGTCTCGGTTGTCCTCACTTTTGCCCTCCCGATATTCCAAAGCCCTCACATGCGCTCGGAGGGGGTTGCCGTCTGGTCAAAGGCTTGGTCGTTACGTGCTCCATGACGCCTAAAGTGGAAGTTTTTTTTGTTATTTGGCCTTTTTAAGAGCGCCTTTTCCCCTCTCTCTCTAACAGTTGTGTTATTTTGCCCAAAAAGGTAGGGAATCTAGAGCAGCTTCTCTCTTCATTCATTGTTCCTTTTGCGATCATTTTTCCCCGATCTGGTAGCAAATCTAGAGCAGAAAAACAAACCAGCACCATAAATAAATTCAGTAAACAGAGAAGATGTAGATAAAGCAGCTAATATAGGTTATATAGTATGGTACTTAATGAGGTTCGACAATTAGGCTACTCAGCAGCAGCAGCGGACTGCTTCAACATAGACAAGACAAAAGAAGCTGCTTTACAGCAGCAACAGCTGATCAGTGGCCCCTCGTGGCCTCTGCCAGGAGGGCATCTGCCTCCTCCCTCTGGCGCCTCCTCCACTTCTCGCTGCCCAGCCCCTTGACCTTGGGCACCTTGGGTCTGATCGGGGGCATGCGACCCTCCTCGATAGCCACCTTCTGGAGGTTGTGGAGGTGAAGACCGAGCGCCTGGTGCTTGGCCCTAAAGCCGTGGAAGTTCACGGACTCGCCGCAGGTCCTCACGTCCTCGGCATGCTTCACGATGGATTTGAAGTCCGTGCCGTGGAGCCTCCTGGTGGGGCAGAAGGGGCACCTGTACACGTCACCGGCGAAGAAGTTGTTGTACTGACCGGACTTTAGCCTCCTCAGCACATGACGAGTCTTGGTGTCCTTGGCCTCGTCGTCGCTTCGGAGGTCGCTGCTATCTTCCTGTTGGAAAAATAGTAGAGTGAAATAAGGACATGATTGAGATACTTTGATTATCGGGATTGATTTTTTGCATAAATTAACCGAATGAGATCTCCCGATTATTCCCCAAATCTCAAACCAAATCGAATACTGATCCCAACTACGAACAGGGGGATTCATCAAAAATCGAGATCTAACACAATAGGATTAGCTACTTAAAAAATACGAATAGCCGAGCCCTAATAACATACGATCTAGCATCCAACGATGGGAACGGGGGAAGAACAAGGGAAGGGGGGAAAACTCTGGTTACCTTAGACCACGGGTCGGTGATGCTGGTGTCGTAGGGGTTCTCCGACCTTATGTAGACAACCTCCTCGTAGGGGTCCCAGCCGAGCGGGGTCTGTCCGAGACCGGCGGGGGCCTCCTCGCCGACGGCTACAGCGGATGCGGGGACAGGGACGGGGGGCTCCTCGCTGGTGGCCTTGGAGGCGCCGATGGCCACCGCGCCGATCTTCTCCATGCCCAGCGTGGTTGGGGTTTTGTTGGGTGTTTGCAGAAGGTGATGGGACAGTGAAGACGGTTGAGTGAGCGAGTGTGTGATGAGTAGGAGTGGGGAGGCCTCTATTAAAGGAGAAAGGAAGCGATGTTTCGTTGCACTACCGTGCACTGTGTATGCTAATGCACCATGCATGGCCACATGTGTCTGCTACCGCCCCGTGCACCGCACACGCGTACCGTGAGTCACGTTTTTTTCCCTCGTGTCTAACCATGGCGATTCAGTTGTACTCAGTTTTGCCCACCAACCGTTGATCCTCTGTGATCTAGCGGACAGGATAACCCTTATATCTGTCGGGGGCACCCCTCTATCCATGCAAAATAATGAGTATGCCACCGAAACTTTAACAACATAAACAGATGAACTTGAATATATTTTGAAGGGTACGAAAATAGAAATCCCCATAGTTTAAGGGTCTAGATACGGTAAGAGAACTAAATATTATTAGTGGCTAGGCCAGCACAGTGACGGGGTTGGTCGGCTAGAAGTTGCTGATTCCTAAGTAAGGGGACACTAGGCCGGTCTTGACATACTCCCTCAGGAACTTTCCATAAGCAGTGTGCTTAGCCTTGGTCGCCAACTTGTGTTTACTAGCCGGGCTTTTACCGATGCCAACCGCATGCGGAATCAAGCTGGCAATCCTCGGGTTGACTCCTTTCTTATAGAAAGGGCACCTGAGCTCCCCAAGTCGAGTGCGGAAAGGGATTATCCAGCTCTTGAGCTTCTTCATGACATGGCGGCTCTTGTTGTCCCTGGTCTCCTTGTCAGAGTCCATCTCACTTGAATACACCTGTAATGTATGGAATACAAACCGAAATGAGCAAAATAATAAATATATATTCCTTCCACCATTCCAAGTTACTTTTGATGCAATAACATGTCTATACAGGTTCAGTAGTTCATTACGGCCGTCTCCCTAGCTCGCTCCTAAATTAATGTGGTTTGTGTTCTTGGTAACTTATTAATAAATAAATAATGTGGATTCACTCAGAACAGACTAGATCTCTCAATGTACCGGTTCGTATGTTGCATCTAATCATTAGGACTAGATTTTTTATGACGCCAGGATAGATTAAGCTCGAGCAGAAAATATGAAACATGTAGAAATAGATGTACCTTCGGGTACACGAGCGGAGCGTGTTCGTCAAACTCCATGCCCTCATCGGCGCCTCCGAAGTCGTCAGCACCGGTGTGCACATGGTCCCCCAAGGGGTTGAAATGCATGTCCTCCTCGGCCTGTGCTGCGTGATGCTCCTCCAGATCTGCCGCGTGAAGCACCACCCCGACGGCGATGCCCGGACACTCACCCCCACGCACTGGTTTCATGGAGAAGGTTCGTGCAAGTACGTTCAATATTGTGGGATTTTGCTGGATAGGGAAGAGAGAGTAGTGTATGAGTGCGAATGGAGGACCCGATAGGCTGGGGTTTTAATGTGGGGACGTTTAGGCCTCCTCGAGGGCCCCGGTTGGCAGCTCTTCCAGCTGCGGCTGCCGCGTGGAAGGTTCGTGTGGTGGGGGCCTGACGGAAGTGAGAGTGCAAGCGCGCTGCATAGTAAAAATGGTATAGCCGGTGGTCCGTGGATGACCAGTTGTCGTGCAGTAGACTTGTAGCCTTTGCAGACTAGATTAAACATGACATGACCACTCGACGACTTTTTCCATGGACGGCATCGTGTTCCTTCTTGTAGAAGTCTCATTGAGGGAGACGTCCGTGCTGTCTCGCTCTGTCCTGTGAAGGGCACGACGTGTGCAACGAGCCTCATTGGATCACACGGGATCAACGGTTGGTGCGTGTGATCCGCGTGACAATTGTGACAACCAATCAGGGCGTAGCAGACATAGTGGGCACAGGTTTGGGCTTCTACGAAAGAGAGAGAAAGAGAGAGGGGGCAAAACTGGGTAGTATCAAAAAACCAAGGGCAAAGCTGAGTAGTATAAAAATGGAAAGTGGGTGTCCTTTACAATGAAATGCATCGTGGCATACATCAAATTATGCCAAGATAGATCCACTAGAGTTCATTGCATGTGTGTTCTTTCCACAAACCACATATGTATCCACAAGAGTTATTGCATGTGTGTTCCTGTCATAAACCACATTTGGATCAACCAGTGTCATTGCATGTGTGTTCTTTCCACAAACCACATATGGATCAACCAATGGTATTGCATGTGTGTTCTTTTCACAAACCACACATGGATCAACCAGTGTTCACTGCATGTGTGTTCTTTCCACAAACCACTTATGGATCAATCAGTGGTCATTGCATGTGTGTTCTTTTCCACAAACCACATATGGATCCATATGTGTTCTTAAACTAAAACCAGCATTAGATTCACTGCATGTGTGTTCTTTCCACAAACCACTTATGGATTCACCAGTGTTCATTGCATGTGTGTTCTTTTCCACAAACCACATATGGATCAACCAGTGGTCATTGCATGTGTGTTCTTTTCACAAACCACATGTGCACCCACTAGAGCCATTACATGTGTGTTCTTAAACTAAAACCAGCACTAGACTCATTGCATGTGTGTTCTTTTCCACAAACCACACATGGATCCACCAGTGTTCATAGCATGTGTGTTCTTTTCCACAAACAACAAATGGATCAACCAGTGGTCATTGCATGTGTGTTCTTTTCACAAACTACATGTGGACCCACTAGAGTCATTGTATGTGTGTTCTTATACTAAAACTAGCACTAGAGTCATTGCACGTGTGTTCTTTCCACAAACCACATATGGATCAACCAGTGTCATTGCATGTGTGTTCTTTCCACAAACCACTTATGGATCCACCAGTGTTCATTGCATGTGTGTTCTTTTCCAAAAACCACATATGGATCAACCAGTGGTCATTGCACGTGTGTTCTTTTCCACAAACCACTTATGGATCCATTAGAGTCATTGCATGTGTGTTATTTCCACAAACCACACATGGATCAACCAGTAGAGTCATTGCATGTGTGTTCTTTCCACAAACCACACATGGATCAACCAGTGTCAGTGCATGTGTGTTCTTTCCACAAATCACATATGGACCCACTAGAGTCATTGCTTGTGTGTTCTTATACTAAAACCAGCACTAGAGTCATTGCATGTGTGTTCTTTCCACAAACCACACATGGATCCACCAGTGTTCATTGCATGTGTGTTCTTTTCCAAAAACGACATATCGATCAACCAGTGGTCATTGCATGTGTGTTCTTTTCACAAACCACATGTGGACCCACTAGAGTCATTGCATGTGTGTTCTTATACTAAAACCAGCACTAGACTCATTACATGTGTGTTCTTTTCCACAAACCACACATGGATCCACTAGACTCATTGCTTGTGTGTTCTTTTCCACAAGCCACATATGGATCAACCAGTGGTCATTGCATGTGTGTTCTTTTCACAAACTACATGTGGACCCACTAGAGTCATTGTATGTGTGTTCTTATACTAAAACTAGACTAGAGTCATTGCATGTGTGTTCTATCGACAAACCACACATGGATCAACCAGTGGCATTGCATATGTGTTCTTTTCACAAACCACACATGGATCAACCAGTGTCATTGCATGTGTATTTGTTCCACAAACCACATATGGATCAACCAGTGGTCATTGCATGTGTGTTCTTTTCCACAAACCACTTATGGATCCATTAGAGTCATTGCATGTGTGTTCTCTTCAGAGACCACACATGGATCCACCAGTGTCATTGCATGTGTGTTCTTTTTACTAACAACAACTGGAGTCATTGCATGTGTGTTCTTTTCACATACCACATATGGATCCACCAGTGTCATTGCATGTGTGCTCTTTTCACAATCCACCTATGGATCTACCAGTGTCATTGCATGTGTGTTCTTTTTACTAACAACAAACAGATTCATTGAAATGTGTGTTCTTTTCACATACCACATATGGATCCACCAGTGTCATTACATGTGTGTTCTTTTCACAATCCACCTATGGATCCACCAGTGTCATTGCATGTGTGTTCTTTTTACTAACAACAACTGGAGTCATTTCATGTGTGTTCTTTTCACATACCACATATGGATCAACCAATGGCATTGCATGTGTGTTCTTTTCACAAACCACACATGGATCAACCAGTGTTCACTGCATGTGTGTTCTTTCCACAAACCACTTATGGATCAATCAGTGGTCATTGCATGTGTGTTCTTTTCCACAAACCACATATGGATCCATATGTGTTCTTAAACTAAAACCAGCATTAGAGTCACTGCATGTGTGTTCTTTCCACAAATCACATATGGATCAATCAGTGGTCATTGCATGTGTGGTTCTTTTCCACAAACCACATATGGATCCATATGTGTTCTTAAACTAAAACCAGCATTAGAGTCACTTCATGTGTGTTCTTTCCACAAACCACTTATGGATCCACCAGTGTTCATTGCATGTGTGTTCTTTTCCACAAACCACATATGGATCAACCAGTGGTCATTGCATGTGTGTTCTTTTCACAAACCACATGTGGACCCACTAGAGCCATTACATGTGTGTTATTATACTAAAACTAGCACTAGACTCATTGGATGTGTGCTCTTTTCCATAAACCACACATGGATCCACCAGTGTTCATAGCATGTGTTTTCTTTTGCACAAAGAACTTATGGATCAACCAGTGGTCATTGCATGTGTGTTCTTTTCACAAACTACATGTGGACCCACTAGAGTTATTGTATGTGTGTTCTTATACTAAAACTATCACTAGAGTCATTGCATGTGTGTTCTATCCATAAACCACACATGGATCAACCAGCGGCATTGCATGTGTTTTTTTTCTCAAACCACACATGGATCAACTGTTGGGTCCGCAGCATAGAAAACAAAAAAATTCCTACGGTGTGAACTACACGCCAAGATCTATCTACTAGGTACAAAGCAACGGGTGGACATACATCCAACAAGAACTTACCCTCATAGACAACGAGCTTTGTTAACGAGTAGGAACTCGTGGTTGATGTAGTCGTACACTTGCCGATCTCAAGATCGTGAGGAAGTCGGCGCCCGCAACTCAGCAGCGCATCCGCACTTTTCAAGCCACCGGACAACCTCCACCTCCTCGCTCCAGCAATCCAGCGGAAGCAGCAACTCCTTCCAGACGAAATGCCACCGGGAACATGTATCTCGCTAATCCGAGACCATGGGGGAATAATTCTAGAGGGGGAGAGAGATCCTTCACAAGGAGGTGTGAGGATGAAGGAGGGAATGGGTGGCCTTTATAGGAGGAGGGTGCCCTCTCTCCATGGCCGGCGCATGGGGGCGACCCCTCACCTCCCCCATTCATGTGGTGGTAACCCCTCCACATTAAAATGCCTCTTCACATTCCCTTTTAAAGTCTCCACTTTAAATGCATTAAATTTCTCCAAATTTAATGCTCTCTCATTTAATAAAACTCTTCTTATTAAATTTATTCAGAATTTTGTTAATTACTTTAATTAAAAAACATTCACATATAGCCCCTTGCAATATTTCAATATCACATGCAGAACCACCTTCTGCAATTTCACCCGAAACAATTTCCGGTTTCTATTGAAACAATTCCTGCGCTTTGCAATTCTTTCGTCTGAAACATATGTGCTCCAAAATGGTGTCCGGTAACTCTTAAGTGTGCCACCCTATGGTTCGCGAATAATGCAGACATGATCTAGACCCTTCTCCGATCAATAATAAGCAGCGGGACCTGGAGATCCGTACTCACTCCTACACATTCAACGATGACTCATGTGATCGTGAGAACCTTTAACGCTTGTAACTAAATCCCTTTGTCTCTCGATATATTACATGTACGAGATTCGATCATCGGTATCTCCATACCTAGTTTGATCTTGTTACCGACATGCACTCTTTTCTTGTTCTCGTGATATAACATTCTAGTGATCACATCACTTGCTTGCAAGCTATCCTAATGTGATATCACCAAGAGGGCCCAAAGTATATCTATCCATCACGTGGATTGAAAAATTCCACTCTTGATCCATGAGCCTCAACATAACACCTTCGTAGTACTGAGCCCATCTTTATAGTCACCCTGTTACGGTGTGACGTTTGATGTTATCAAGATACTCTTCCGGTGTTAGCAATTAATATGATCTCATGGTCTAAGGATAAAGATTACTTCGTATGATGTTATAGCAATATAAATATAATGACTTGATCGTAATGCTATACTTCGGATGAATGTTCATCACATCATTCCACCAATGGTGTGACCTTGTTATTAACAACATCCAATGTCCATGATTAGGAAACCTTGATCATCCTATTAATCAACAAGCTAGTCTATAAGAGAGGCATGACTAGGAACCCTTTTTGTTTATTAAACACACATGTATTGATGTTTCCGAATCAATACATTTCTAGCATGTAAAATAAACATCTATCATATATAAGGAATATATAATAACAACTTTATTATTGCCTCTCAGGGCATATTTCCTTCAGTCTCCCACTTGCATTAGAGACAATAATCTAGTTCACATAGTGATAAATCTAACACCCATGGAGTTCTGGTGTTGATCATGTTTTGCCCTAGGGAGAACTTTAGTCAACGAATCTTCTACATTTAGGTCCGTGTGTACTTTACAAATCTTTATATCTCCATCCTTGACATGCTCGCGGATGGAGTGAAACCGGCGCTTAATATGTTTGGAATTCTTGTGAGACCTTGGTTCCTTTGTGTTGGCTATGGCTCCATTGTTGTCACAATATATCACCATCGGGTCCAACACACTGGGAACCACACCAGGTTCCGTAATGAACTCTTTCATCCAAACTGCCTCCTGCGCCGCTTCTGAAGCAGCAACATATTCCGCCTCCGTTGTTGATCCAGCCACCACAGGTTGTTTAGAACTCCTCCAACTAACTGCTGCTCCGTTCAAGAGAAACACGTATCCGGATTAAGACTTAGAGTCATCCGGATCGGTGTCAAAGCTAGCATCGACATAACACTTAGCGACTAGCTCTTCTTCACCTCCGTATATGAGAAACATATCCTTAGTTCTTCTCAAGTACTTGAGGATGTTCTTTACCACTATCCAGTGTTCCGAACCTGGATCAGATTGGTACCTACTAGTCAAACTAATAGCATGTGCCACATCCGGTCTTGTACATAGCATGGCATACATAATAGAGCCTATAGCCGAGGCATAGGGGATCTTATCCATCATCTCTCTTTCTTCCGCCGTAACCGGACTTTGAGTCTTACTCAATGTCTTGCCTTGCAATATAGGTAAGAACCCCTTCTTACTTTCGTCCATATTAAACTTCTTTAATATCTTATCAAGGTATGTACTCTACGATAGCCCAATTAGGCGCCTTGATCTATCACTATAGATTTTAATGCCTAATATATATGACGCTTCAACAAGGTCTTTCATCGAAAATTTGCTGTTTAGATAACTTTTAACACTGTTTAAAAGATCTATATCATTTCCAATCATAATATGTCATCCACATATAATATCAGAAATGCCACATTGCTCCCACTCACTTTCTTGTAAATACAAGCCTCTCCATAAGTTTGGACAAATCCAAACTCTTTGATCACCTCATCAAAGCGGAGATTCCAACTTCGTGATGCTTGCTTCAGTCCATAGATGGATCACTGAAGTTTGCACACCTTATTAGCATCCTTAGGATCGACAAAACCCTTAGGTTGTATCATATACAACTCTTCTTTAATCTTACCATTGAGGAACGCAGTTTTGACATCCATCTGCCATATTTCATAATCGAAATATGCAGCAATTGCTAACATAATCCTAACCGAATTAAGCATCGCTACGGGAGAGAATGTCTCATCGTAGTCAACTCCTTAAATTTGTCGAAACCCCTTTGCGACAAGTCGAGTCTTATAGATGGTCACATTACCATCAGCATTAGTTTTCCTTTTGAAAATCCATTTATTCTCAACGGCCTTTTGGTCGTGAGGTAAGTCCACCAAGTTCCAAACTTGGTTCTCGTACATGGATTCCATCTCGGATTTCATGGCTTCTCTCCATTTGTTGGAATCCAGGCTCATCATCGCTTCTTCATACGTCGCAGGGTCATCCATTTCATCAACCATGAAATTCACAACAGGATTGCCGTACAGTTCAGGAGCTGCACGTGTCCTGCTTGACCTGCGAGGTTTGGTAGTGTCCTCTTTCGGAGTTTCATGATCATTATCATTAGCTCTCTCTTCATCAGGTGAAGTCAACTCCAAAATAACTTCCGGTGCTGCGCCACTCGCCATTCCATGAAGAGAAGGTTCAATAACCTCTTCGAGTTCTATCTTCCTACTACTCACACCTTTCGCGAGAAACTCCTTCTCAAGAAAGGATCCATTCTTGGCAACAAAAACCTTCCCCTCGGATCTGTGATAGAAGGTATACCCAATTGTTTCCTTAGGGTATCCTATGAAGACGCATTTTTTCGCTTTGGGTTTGAGTTTATCCGGTTGAAGTTTCTTCACATAAACATCGCATCCCCAAACCTTAAGAAATGACAGCTTAGGTTTGTTTCCAAACCATAATTCATACGGTGTCGTTTCAACGGATTTAGATGGTGCCCGATTTAAAGTGAATGCAGCTGTTTCTAGTGCATAACCCCAAAATGACAGAGGTAAGTCAGTCAGAGACATCATAGATCGAACCATATCCAATAAGGTATGATTACGATGTTCCGACACACCATTATGTTGTGGTGTTCCGGCAGGCGTGAGTTGTGAAACTATTCCACACTCTTTCATGTGTGTGCTAAACTCGTAACTTAGATACTCTCCTCCACGGTCGCATCAGAAACTTGATCTTTCTATTACGATGATTTTTCACTTCATTCTGAAATTCCTTGAACTTTTCAAAAGTTTCAGACTTGTGTTTCATCAAATAGATATACCCATATCTACTCAAATCATCCGTGAAAGTAACAAAATAACGATATCCACCTCGCACCGACACACTCATTGGTCCACACACATCAGTATGTATGGTCTCCAATAGATTTGTCACCCGTTCCATTGAACCGGAAAATAGCATTCTAGTCATCTTGCCCATAAGGCATGGCTCACATGTATCAAATGATTCAAAATCAAGTGATTCCAAAAGTCCATCAGAATGGAGTTTCTTCATGCGTTTAACGCCAATATGACTTAGACGGCAGTGCCACATATATGTAGACATATCATCATCAAGTTTAATCTTTTTAGCATTAACATTATGAATGTCCGTAATATTACTATCGAGATCCAATAGAAATAAACCATTCAACATAGGTGCATGACCATAAAATATATCATTCTTATAAATCGAACAACCATTGTTTTCAGATTTAAAGGAATGACCACTTTGCATCAAACACGATCCAGATACAATGTTCATGCTCAGTGCAGGCACCAAATAACAATTATTTAGGTTTATAACTAATCCCGATGGCAAATGGAGAGGTAGCGTCCCGACGGCGATCACATCAACTCTTGATCCATTGCCGACCCGCATCCTGACCTCATTCCTTGCTAGTTGTCGCTTGTTCCGTAGCCCCTGAACCGAGTTACATATATTAGCAACCGATCCGGTATCAAATACCCAGGTGCTACTGCGAGTACTAGTCAAGTACACATCAATAACATGTATATCACATATACCTTTGTTTGCCTTGCTGGACTTCTTGTCCGCCAAATACTTGGGGCAGTTGCGCTTCCAATGGCCAGTCTCCTTGCAATAGTAGCACTCGGTGTCAGACTTAGGGCCAACCCGGGGTTCCTTTTCAGGCATGGCAACAGACTTGCCACCCTTATTTCCCTTGTGCTTGCCTTTCTTGTCCTTCTTGAAACCGGTGGTCCTATTGATCATCAACACTTGATGTTCTTTCCTAATCTCCACTTCTGCAGTCTTAAGCATTGATAGAAGCTCGGGAAGAGACTTCTTCATGCCCTGCATATTATAGTTCATCACGAAGCTCTTATAGCTAGGTGGTAAAGATTGGAGAACACGATGTATGACTAAGTCAATGGGAATCGTTATTCCCAAGGACACAAGCTTATCGGCGTACCTAGACATTTTGAGTACGTGCTCACTAACGGAGCTCTTTTCCTCCATCATGCAGCTAAAGAACTTTTCTCTAGCATTATAACTCTCTACGGTAGCATGGGTATAGAAAATCATTTTCAATTCTCCCATGGTATCAAAGGCATTGCCATTTTTGAAACGCTTTCGAAGTTCTGGCTCTAGCCCATACAGTATGCCACAATGAACTAAGTTGTGGTCCTCCTGACGAGTCACATAGACATTATTTTCCTCGTCAGGGGCATCAGGAGCTGGTGGGGGGCCTAGCGGCGCATCTAGCACATATTTCTTTTGTGCAGCAGTGAGGAGAATCCTCAAATTCATAGCCCAGTTGGTGAAGTTACTACCATTCGCAGCAAGTTTCTCTTTCTCCATGAACACATTGAAATTAAAAGCAGGTGGTGCCATCTACAACAGAATTTGTAAAGTTTATTTAGACTAAGTTTATGATAGATTGAGTTCAACTAATCCAAATTACTAATGAACTCCCACTCAAAAACGAAATCCCTCGTGTCCTTTTTGTGATTACATGAACCAAATCCACTATACCAAGTCCGATCATCACGTGAGTTGATATAGCTTCAAAGGCGAGCATCTATATGGGCATCATATCAACCATATGACTCATGCTTAACCTTTCGGTCCGTGTTAGAGGCCATGTATGCGTACATGCTAGGCTGCCAAGTAAGAACCTTAGTATTGGCGTGTGTAAGCATCTTACACCGTTCCTATGAAAGCGTGATTGAGTACACCCGATCATCACGTGATGTATGAAACATGATCCATAGAACGGTGCATACTCAAGGAAGAACACATTTTATCTTGATATCTAAAGAGGATCATCTTATAATGCTATCAAAGCGCCAAACTAGCAGTATAAGATGCTAACATCTAATGTGTAAAGTGAGATGATATGGTCCATGCATTTGATCTCTATCACTTGCATCGTGGTATGATCTCTATCATTCCTTTGTGTGTAAGGCCAAGGTCTATGGAACTTACACGTTGAGTGTGTTGTAAGAGTATCCACCATACATCTACTTACAACAATACCATATCAACACACTAGCCCAGCAACGATCTAAACTAGACGCCTCTAATTTATCGATTGCAAGTTATACGTGGCTTAGGGCTTTCGGAGATAGAACCGTTCTTACCTACGAACATGAACCACAACGAGGATAACTAAGTTATTAGCAACTCGTTGTAAATCAGATATTGACTATAGTAGGAGAGACAGACACCCGCCATCCACTTATGCAAAACAAGTTGCATGTCAGTCGTGGAACCGGTCTCATGTATGATGACATGTAAGGTTGGTCCGGGCCGCTTCATCCCACTATGCCACCAATATCCAATATACATAGAAGATGCAATAACATGCTCATCATCGACCACATATCAACCATATGTGTACTACCCGTGCTAAGCACCTACGCATAGATCAGGCTCTGATACCACTGTTGGGTCCGTAGCATAGAAAACAAAAAAATTCCCACGGTGTGAACTACATGCCAAGATCTATCTACTAGGCACAAAGCAACGGGTGGACATACATCCAACGAGAACTTACCCTCGTAGACAACGAGCTTTGTTAACGAGTAGGAACTCATGGTTGATGTAGTCGTACACTTGCCGATCTCAAGATCGTGAGGAAGTCCGAGCGCCGCAACTCAGCAGCGCATCCTTTTCGCACACGTTCAAGCCACGGACAACCTCCACCTCCTCGCTCCAGCGATCCAGTGAGCGACAACTCCTTCAGACGAAATGCCACGGGAACATGTATCGCTAATCCGAGACCATGGGGAATAATTCTAGAGGGAGAGAGATCCTTCACAAGGAGGTGTGAGGATGAAGGAGGAATGGGTGGCCTTTTATAGGAGGAGGGGTGCCCCTCTCTCCATGGCCGGCGCATGGGGGGTGACCCCTCACCTCCCCCATTCATGTGGTGGTAACCCCTCCACATTAAAATGCCTCTTCACATTCCCTTTTAAAGTCTCCACTTTAAATGCATTAAATTTCTCCAAATTTAATGTGCTCTCATTTAATAAAACTCTTTTTATTAAATTTATTCAGAATTTTGTTAATTACTTTAATTAACAAACATTCACATATAGCCCCTTGCAATATTTCAATATCACATGCAGAACCACCTTCTGCAATTTCACCCAAAACAATTTCCGGTTTCTATTGAAACAATTCTTGCGCTTTGCAATTCTTTCGTCTGAAACATATGTGCTCCAAAATGGTGTCCGGTAACTCTTAAGTGTGCCACCCTATGGTTCGCGAATAATGCAGACATGATCGAGACCCTTCTCCGATCAATAATAAGCAGCGGGACCTGGAGATCCGTACTCACTCCTACACATTCAACGATAACTCCTGTGATCGTGAGAACCTTTAACTCTTGTAACTAAATCCCTTTGTCTCTCGATATATTACATGTACGAGATTCGATCATCGGTATCTCCATACCTAGTTTGATCTCGTTACCGACATGCACTCTTTTCTTGTTCCCGTGATATAACATTCTAGTGATCACATCACTTGCTTGCAAGCTATCCCAATGTGATATCACCGAGAAGGCCCAGAGTATATCTATCCGCCATCTGGATTGACAAATTCCACTCTTGATCCATGAGCCTCAACATAACACCTTCGTAGTACTGAACCCATCTTTATAGTCACCCTGTTACAGTGTGACGTTTGATGTTATCAAGATACTCTTCCGGTGTTAGCAATTAACATGATCTCATGGTCTAAGGATAAAGATTACTTCGTATGATGTTATAGCAATATAAACATAATGACTTGATCGTAATGCTATACTTTGGATGAATGTTCATCACATCATTCCACCAATGGTGTGACCTTGTTATTAACAACATCCAATGTCCATGATCAGGAAACCTTGATCATCCTGTTAATCAACAAGATAGTCTATAAGAGAGGCATGACTAGGAACCCTTTTTGTTTATTAAACACACATGTATTGATGTTTCCGAATCAATACATTTCTAGCATGTAAAATAAACATCTATCATATATAAGGAATATATAATAACAACTTTATTATTGCCTCTCAGGGCATATTTCCTTCATCAGCCAGTGTCATTGCATGTGTGTTCTTTCCACAAACCACATATGGATCAACCAGTGGTCATTGCATGTGTGTTCTTTTCCACAAACCACTTATGGATCCACTGGAGTCATTGCATGTGTGTTCTCTTCATACACCACACATGGATCCACCAGCGTCATTGCATGTGTGTTCTTTTTACTAACAACAACCATAGTCATTGCATGTGTGTTCTTTTCACATACCACATATGGATCCACCAGTGTCATTGCATGTGTGTTCTTTTCACAATCCACACATGGATCCACCAGTGTCATTGCATGTGTGTTCTTTTTACTAACAACAACTAGAGTCATTGCATGTGTGTTCTTTTCACATACCACATATGGATCCACCAGTGTCATTGCATGTGTGCTCTTTTCACAATCCACCTATGGATCCACCAGTGTCATTGCATGTGTGTTCTTTTTACTAACAACAACCAGAGTCATTGAAATGTGTGTTCCTTTCTCATACCACATATGGATCCACCAGTATCATTGCATGTGTGTTCTTTTCACAATCCACCTATGGATCAACCAATGTCATTGCATGTGTGTTCTTTTTACTAACAACAACTAGAGTCATTTCATGTGTGTTCTTTTCACATACCACATATGGATCCACGGGTGTCATTGAAATGTGTGTTCCCTTCAGAGACCACACATGGATCCACCTGTGTCATTGCATGTGTGTTCTTTTTACTCACAACAACCAGAATCATTGAAATGTGTGTTCTCTTCAGAGACCACACAAGGATCCACTAGTGTCATTGCATGTGTGTTCTTGTTACTAATTACAACCAGTGGTCATTGCACGTGTGTTCTTTTCACAAACCACATATGGACCCACTAGAGTCGTTTCATGTGTGTTCTTATACTAAAATCAGCACTAGACTCATTGTGTGTGTGTTCTTTTCCACAAACCACACATGGATCCACTAGACTCATTGCATGTGTGTTCTTTTCCACAAACCACATATGGATAAACTAGTGGTCATTGCATGTGTGTTCTTTTCACAAACTACATGTGGACCCACTAGAGTCATTGTATGTGTGTTCTTATAATAAAACTAGCACTAGAGCCATTGCATGTGTGTTCTATCCACAAACCACACATGCATCAACCAGTGGCATTGCATGTGTGTTCTTTTCACAAACCACACATGGATCAACCAGTGTCATTGCATGTGTGTTCTTTCCACAAACCACATATGGATCAACCAGTGGTCATTGCATGTGTGTTGTTTTTCACAAACCACTTATGGATCCATTAGAGTCATTGCATGTGTGTTCTCTTCAGAGACCACACATGGATCCACCACTAGAGTCATTGCATGTGTGTTATTTCCACAAACCACACATGGATCAACCACTAGAGTCATTGCATGTGTGTTCTTTCCATAAACCACACATGGATCAACCAGTGTCATTGCATGTGTGTTCTTTCCACAAATCACATATGGACCCACTAGAGTCATTGCTTGTGTGTTCTTATACTAAAACCAGCACTAGAGCCATTGCATGCGTTTCTTTCCACAAACCACTTATGGATCCACCAGTGTTCATTGCATGTGTGTTCTTTTCACATACCACATATGGATCCACAAGTGTCATTGCATGTGTGCTCTTTTTACTAACAACAACCAAAGTCATTGCATGCGTGTTCTTTTCACATACCACATATGGATCCACCAGTGTCATTGCATGTGTGTTCTTTTCCACAAACCACACATGGATCAACAAGTGGTTATTGCATGTGTGTTCTTGTACTAAAACCAGCACTAGGTCATTGCATGTGTGTTCTTTCCACAAACCACTTATGGATCCACCAGTGTTCATTGCATGTGTGTTCTTTCCATAAACCACTTATGGATCAACTGAAGGAAATATGCCCTGAGAGACAATAATAAAGTTGTTATTATATATTCCTTATACATGATAGATGTTTATTTTACATGCTAGAAATGTATTGATTCGTAAACATCAATACATGTGTGTTTAATAAACAAAACGGGTTCCTAGTTATGCCTCTCTTATAGACTAGCTTGTTGATTAACAGGATGATCAAGGTTTCCTGATCATGGACATTGGATGTTGTTAATAACAAGGTCACAGCATTGGTGGAATGATGTGATGAACATTCATCCGAAGTATAGCATTACGATCAAAGTCATTATGTTTATATTGCTATAATATCATATGAAGTAATCTTTATCCTTAGAACATGAGATCATGTTAATTGCTAACACCGAAGAGTATCTTGATAACATCAAACGTCACACCGTAACAGGGTGACTATAAAGGTGGGTTCGATTACCTGAAGGTGTTATGTTGAGGCTCATGGATCAAGAGTGGGATTTTTCCATCCCGATGACGGATAGATATACTCTGGGCCCTCTCGGTGATATCACATTGAAATAGCTTACAAGCAAGTGATGTGATCACTAGAATGTTATATCACGGGAACGAGAAAAGAGTGCATGTCGGAAATGAGATCAAACTAGGTATGGAGATACCGATGATCAAATCTCGGACATGTAATATATCACGGGACAAAGGGATTTAGTTACCAGCGTTAAAGGTTCTCACGATCATAGAAGTCATCGTTGAATATGTAGGAGTCAGTATGGATCTCCAGGTCCCACTACTGATTATTGATCGGAGAGGGGTCTCGATCATGTCTGCATTATTCACGAACCGTAGGGTGACACACTTAAGGGATACCGACACCATTTGGAGCAAATATTGTTCAGATAAAGATTTAAGAAAGCGCTGGAATTATTTCAATAGACACCAAAACTATTTCGGGTGAAAATGCTGAAATTGGTTCTGCATGTAATATTGAAATGTTGCAGGGGGTTTTATGTGAATGTTTGTTAATTAAAGTAATTAACAAAATTCTGAATAAAAATAATAAAATAGTTTTATTAAATGAGAGAGCATTAAATTTGGAGAAATTTAATGCATTTAAAGTGGAGACTTTAAAAGAGAATGTGAAGGGGCATTTTAATGTGGAGGGGTTACCACCACATGAATGGAGGTGAAGAAGGTCACCCCTCCATGCGGCAGCCATGAAGGAGGGGCACCCCCCCTCCTCCTATAAAAGGCCACCCCCTCCTCACTTCTCACTCACACCTCCTTGTGAAGGATCTCTCTCCCCCTCTAGTATTATTCCCCCATGGTCTCGGATTAGCGAGATACATGTTCCCGATGGCTTTATCTGGAAAGGAGTTGCTGCTTCCGCTGCTTTGCTGGAGCGAGGGATGGAGGTTGTCGGGGTACCGGACGTGTGTGCGATCACGGATGCACCGCTGCTTTGCGGTGTTGGACTTGGTGGTGCTGGAGCTGGATCAGATGGACGTCTTTGGGCGGACTGCTAGACTTCATCACGATCTTGAGATCAGCAAGTGTATGACTACATCAACCACGAGTTCCTACTCATTAACAAAGCTCGTTGTCTACGAGGGTAAGTTCTCGTTGGATGTATGTCCACCCGTTGCTTTGTACCTAGTAGATAGATCTTGGCGTGTAGTTCACACCGTAGGAAATTTTTTGTTTTCTATGATGCGGACCCAACAGTGGTATCAGAGCCTGATCTATGCATAGGTGCTTAGCGGTAGTAGTACATATGTTGATATGTGGGCGATGATGATCATGTTATTGCATATTCTATGTATTTTGGATATTGGTGGCATAGTGGGATGAAGCGGCCGGACCAACCTTACATGTCATCGCATTATGAGACCGGTTCCACGACATGCAACTTGTTTTGCATAAGTGGCTAAGGGTGTCCTCTCTCCTACTATAGTCAATATCTGATTTACAACGAGTTGCTAATAACTTAGTTATCCTTGTTGTGGTTCATGTTCGTAGGTAAGAACGGTTCTATCTCTAAAAGCCCTAAGCCACGTAAAACTTGCAATTGATAAACTAGAGGCGTCTAGTTTAGATCGTTGCTGGGCTAGTGTATTGATATGGTATTGTTGTAAGTAGATGTATGATAGATACTCTTACAACACACTCAACGTGTAAGTTCCATAGACCTTGGCCTTACACACAAAGGAATGATAGAGATCATACCACGATGTAAGTGATAGAGATCAAATGCATGGACCATATCATCTCACTTTACACATTAGATGTTAGCATCTTATACTGCTAGTTTGGCGCTTTCTATAGCATTGTAAGATGATCCCTCTTTTAGATATCAAGATAAAAATGTGTTCTTCCTTAAGTATGCACCATTTTGTGGATCGTATTTCGAGACATCACGTGATGATCGGGTGTACTCGACATTACGCTTTCATACAAAGGGGTGTAAGACAGTTTTACACGTGCGAGTACTAAGGTTCTTACTTGGCGAGCCTAGCATGTACAGACATGGCCTCGGAACACGGACCTAAAGGTTAAGCATGAGTCATATAGTTGATATGATGCCCATATAGATGCTCGCCTTTGAAGCTACATCAACTCACGTGATGATCGGACTTGGTGTAGTGGATTTGGTTCATGTAATCACCAAAAAGGCACGAGGGATGTCGTTTTTGAGTGGGAGTTCATTTCTAATTTGGATTAGTCGAACCAAATATGTCATAAATTAAATTAGAGTGAATTTGCATAGTTTGTTGTAGTCATTGGCATTCGTTTTCTACCTTATGCTTAGTTTTTATTTGAGATAATAGAACTATAGAATTCTGGATATTTACTTTACGAACTGGTATCATATTGTTTTGAATGTCAATTTAAAGTTTATAAGTCCTATTGCAAACTTTCAGCAAACTCTATTTACTCCATGAAGTTTAATAAGTAGTATTAAATCAAGAGTAAGAATTCCAATGTTAGTATCTAAAGTATCATGTTTACCTCCATAATTATTGATATTCAAAAAGTTGTTTTAATATCAAGATTATATTGATGAAATTGTTTCAGAAACCATCATGTGTGAAAGATATTGTGATATCTGAAACAATGTTTTTGGTTACATTATGATAGAGTATAATTTAGCAAAATACATGTTCTCATATTGTATGAGAATTTGTGAAGGATGGAGATGCTAGGCATCCGAATCTACCAAAAAGGTTTTGGGAACTGATATTATACTCGCGATTCTTCCTTATAGGCTATAGTAGCTTGATCATGAAAGTTGTCATGATAAGGATGAATAGAAGATGTAAGTAAAATGTTTACTACACTAATAGATTACGAAAGAATGGATTTTTGAAAGAACACCAAACATTTGATGATGGTGATGCACTTCAAAGTGCAAGTCCAAAGGTATTAGTATTTGACTATATACGCTCTGTACCATGTGTCATGTTGATGACACCACTATTGATGTTGATAGATTCTTTTAAAAGAAAAGGAATTGCTGAAAGAGAATCTATAAAATATTTGGCAGAAAATAAAGGTTGGAGATGAGATGTCCAACTTAGGTATATAGAAGATATACATGTTATGGCTATATTCCTTGCTTGTTAAACAATGTGGTTCTTAGGTATTGGATACCGAATTGGTTGGTATGAAGTGTCATACAGGACAACGCAATTCATGAACTACAATGGCCTAAGTAACCAGCAAGAGAATGAGTGATGATGTTCATCGAAAACAAATAAAGTGTTATTGTGTTTTTCTTTGTCATCAAACCAAGCCTTCAAGATTTGTTTAAATAATTGTTATTTTGTTCCGGTATCATGAGAACAATGGTTGTTCAAATAATTACCGTATTCCATAAAGGATGGATGAACTTTTACAAGTCTAGTTGAAGAAATCACATCCATAAACACTATTGCTAAAATGTCGCAAGACAAATGATTGAAAGATCACTTATGAAGTGACATCGCTGTTTAAATTATATTTGAAAGAAAACATGAAGAAACTCCATGTTGATGGATTTTTGGAGCCTTTTGATTTTGATCAATTGACGCATGTGAGACTTTCCTCGAGATAATTGAAACTCCATCCATAGGCCAGAGAGGAACGGATGACTAGCTTATTGGAAATTGTGCATGCTTATGTGCATAGTCCATTATGTGTAGCCATATGCGATGGATCTTTTTGCTTCATATGCTTTCTCCGAAAATTTGAGTGAATATATCTGTATATTTACTTAATAAGGAAGAAGTATGAAACATTTGAAAATTGTTCAAAGACTTTCAAGATGAAGTGGAAAATCATTGTAACAAGAAAATAAAGAGTTTATGATTCGATCATAAAGGAAGATATTTGAGTTACATGTTTAGCAAAAACACCTAAGACTTGAGGAATTGTTCCATGATTTGTGTTTCCCGATAAACCATAGGAGTATGGCATATTCGAGAGATAAAATCAAACCATGTTTGACATGGTAAGATCAAGGGTGTCATTTATAAAACTTCCATTATGTTTTAAGGATTGAAGCTTTAGAGACTACCGCTTTTACACTGAAAAGAGCACCATCGTGATCCATTGAAATGACACCATATGAGTTATGGTTTGGGGTAAAACCCGAATTGTCTTTTCTTAAATTTTGGTATGCTATGCATAAGTAAAATGTTTACAACCAAAGTCGGATAAGCACGTCTTTGTAGGTTATCCCAAAGAATTTGTTGGGAATTTCTCCATAACACCGAGGACAAAAGAGTTTGTTACTTGGAACGTCAAGTTTCTTGAGAAGGAATTTTTCGTGCAAAGTTAAGTGCGAGGACAATAGAACTTTGATAAGGTTGTTGAACCTTAGCTATATGTGCTAAGTAAGCTTAGCCGGAGAAAGTGTCCCGGTGGCCACAATGCTCATGGCTCTCGTGATTACAAAGGTGTGATCTCGGAGATTAGAGTTTCTATAGAACCGCAGGGTGGGTAAGAATCAAATAGTAAGATTTGATAAGCAAGTCGTTATTGTTTTGACAATGATGAACCGACTACATGCAAAGAAGCGATGATGGGACCTGACTCCATAAAATGACTAGAAGTCATAGAATCCGTGATAGTATCCATACACGAGAAAACAAGTTTCTGAACTTGGAAGACCCTCCGGAAAGGCGTGAAGCCTATCGGTCGTGTTTGGATCTATAAAGAAATAAGACATGGATGTTTAACATCTATGAAATAGTCGGCATGTCGGAAAGAAGTTTACGACAATGTTCAAGGAGTTGACTATGACAAGATTTGATCTTTCATAGCGATATATAGTCTTGATGGATTAATGTAGCAACCACTACATATAATTTGGTATATGGTAGTTGAATAAACAAAACAAGGTTCTTCTAATAGAACGGTAACCTAGGACATGTACATGACATGGTCCGAAGGGTTTTGTTAATTCAAAGGGTGCTAAAAGGGCATGTAAACTTCAATAGTTGAAGTAAGCATAGCGGAGTTGGAATATTCACCATGATGAAACTGTTAAAAGAGTTTAAATTCATCGGAGATGATGAAGATGCTTGCATTTGCAAGAAATTAAGTGGGAGCGCTGAGACATATTTCTAATACATTATGTAGAGGACATATTGTTGATTGGAAATGATGTATCTTGTATTGACACAAGTTAAGAATTTCATTAAAATAAGATTTCGATGAAAGACTTGGGCAAACCCAGAATATTAGGCATCAATATCTATATGGATAGATTAAGGCGCTAATATGGTTGTGGCAGACATACATATATGAGATATTGAAAGGGTTCAATATGGAAACAACAAGAAAGGTTCTTGCTGCATGGAAAGGATTGTATCAAAATTCAAGTGTTTCAACACTTGGTGAGTAAAATCACATGAATATTTTGATCGATTATACCATGATATGTATATATACAGAATGTCCTATGCTCTAAATGTTATGAGAATATACCAGAATGATTCATAAGATGATCATTGGACAATAGTAAAGATATTCTTATGAGCTTTGGAAGAACTAAGAATATATAATATATAAGTGACAAATAGTTAAAGGTAGTTCATTGTAAAGTGTTACATTGATACTAGTTTTGTCACAAGATACAAATTAAATTTATCTCAATTTAGACTATGGGTGGCACAATGTAATGGAAAGGATGTTCCATGATGGATTTGGATGAGTTCCAAAGTTGAGACATTATGACGGATACTACAACAAAAGGATAAGTATATGACTGCTATAGTAGCAGCAAAGGAGGGCATTTGTGTTAAGTAGTTTGTTATCAAACTAGGTGTGGTTCAAAGTGGGCTAATACTATGAAGATATATTGTGTGACAATAATATCAACATATTTTGAGCCAAACGAACTAAAGGTCTCACCAAAGGACCAAATCTATACAATGCCATCTCATTTGAGAATGAGTGATGCGTAGAGACGCAGAGACATGCAAATACACACGGACCTGAAACTGTCAGATCCAGAGATTATGTTAACCACTAGCAATAGCGTATATGCAACACCAGAAAGCCATAGGTGTTCAATACGCAAAGTTTTTCAAACTAGATTATTGACTCTAGTGCAAGTGGGAGACTAAAGGGAATATGCCCGAGAGGCAATAATAAAGTGGTTATTATCTTATTCCATGTTTATGATAAATGTTTATTTTACATGATAGAATTGTATTGATCAGAAACATCAATACATGTGTGTTTAATAAACAAAAAGGGTTCCTAGTTATGCCTCTCTTATAGACTAGCTTGTTGATTAACAAGATGATCAAGGTTTCCTGATCATGGACATTGGATGTTGTTAATAACAAGGTCACACCATTGGTGGAATGATGTGATGAACATTCATCCGAAGTATAGCATTACGATCAAAGTCATTACGTTTATATTGCTATAACATCATACGAAGTAATCTTTATCCTTAGACCATGAGATCATGTTAATTGCTAACACCGGAAGAGTATCTTGATAACATCAAACGTCACACCGTAATAGGGTGACTATAAAGGTGGGTTCAGTGCTACGAAGGTGTTATGTTGAGGCTCATGGATCAAGAGTGGAATTTGTCAATCCAGATGACGGATAGATATACTCTGGGCCCTCTCGGTGATATGACATTAGGATAGCTTGCAAGCAAGTGATGTGATCACTAGAATGTTATATCACGGGAACGATAAAAGAGTGCATGTCGGTAACGAGATCAAACTAGGTATGGAGATACCGATGATCGAATCTCGGACATGTAATATATCATGGGACAAAGGGATTTAATTACTAGCGTTAAAGGTTCTCACGATCACAGAAGTCATCGTTGAATGTGTAGGAGTCAGTATGGATCTCCAGGTCCCGCTGCTGATTATTGATCGGAGAGGGGTCTCGATCATGTCTGCATTATTCGCGAACCGTAGGGTGACACACTTAAGGGATACCGACACCATTTGGAGCAAATATGTTTCAGATAAAGATTTAAGAAAGCGCTGGAATTATTTCAATAGACACCAAAACTATTTCGGGTGAAAATGCTGAAATTGGTTCTGCATGTAATATTGAAATGTTGCAGGGGTTTTATGTGAATGTTTGTTAATTAAATTAATTAACAAAATTCTGAATAAAAATAATAAAAGAGTTTTATTAAATGAGAGAGCATTAAATTTGGAGAAATTTAATGCATTTAAAGTGGAGACTTTAAAAGAGAATGTGAAGGGGCATTTTAATGTGGAGGGGTTACCACCACATGAATGGAGGAGGTGAAGGGTCACCCCCTCCATGCGCCGGCCATGAAGGAGGGGAACCCCCCTCCTCCTATAAAAGGCCACCCCCTCCTCACTTCTCACTCACACATCCTTGTGAAGGATCTCTCTCCCCCTCTAGTATTATTCCCCCATGGTCTCGGATTAGCGAGATACATGTTCCTGGTGGCTTTATCTAGAAAGGAGTTGCTGCTTCCGCTGCTTTGTTGGAGCGGGGGACGGAGGTTGTCGGGGTACCAGACGTGTGTGCGATCACGGATGCACCGCTGCTTTGCGGTGCTAGACTTGGTGGTGCTGGAGCTGGATCTGATGGACGTGCTGGAGCCGGACCTGCTGGACTTCATCACGATCTTGAGATCGGTAAGTGTACGACTACATCAACCATGCGTTCCTACTCGTTAACAAAGCTCGTTGTCTATGAGGGTAAGTTCTCGTTGGATGTATGTCCATGCGTTGCTTTGTACCTAGTAGATAGATCTTGGCGTGTAGTTCACACCGTAGGAAAATTTTTGTTTTCTATGATGCGGACCCAACAACTGGAGTCATTTCATGTGTGTTCTTTTCACATACTACATATGGATCCACCGGTGTCATTGAAATGTGTGTTCTCTTCAGAGACCACACATGGATCCACCAGTGTTATTGCATGTGTGTTCTTTTTACTAATTACAACCAGAGTCATTGCATGTATGTTGTTTTCACATACCACATATGGATCCACAAGTGTCATTGAAATGTGTGTTCTCTTCAGAGACCACACATGGATCCACCAGTGTCATTGCATGTGTGTTCTTTTTACTAACAACAACTGGAGTCATTGCATGTGTGTCCTTTTCACATACCACATATGGAACAACCAGAGTCATTGCATGTGTGCTCTTTTCACAATCCACCTATGGATCCACCAGTGTCATTGCATGTGTTTTCTTTTACTAACAATAACCAGAGTCATTGCATGTGTGTTATTTTCACATACCACATATGGATCCACCAGTGTCATTGCATGTGTGCTCTTTTTACTAACAACAACCAGAGTCATTGCATGTGTGTTCTCTTCAGAGACCACACATGGATCCACCAGTGTCATTGCATGTGTGTTCTTTTTACTAACAACAACCAGAGTCATTGAAATGTGTGTTCCCTTCAGAGACCACACATGGATCCACCAGTGTCATTGCATGTGTGTTCTTGTTACTAATTACAACCAGAGTCATTGCATGTGTGTTCTTTTCACAAACCACATGTGGACCCACTAGAGTCATTACATGTGTGTTCTTATACTAAAACCAGCACTAGACTCATTGCATGTGTGTTCTTTTCCACAAACCACACATGGATCCACTAGACTCATTACATGTGTGTTCTTTTCCACAAACCACATATGGATCAACCAGTGGTCATTGCATGTGTGTTCTTTTCACAAACTACATGTGGACCCACTAGAGTCATTGTATGTGTGTTCTTATACTAAAAATAGCACTAGAGTCATTGCATGTGTGTTCTATCCACAAACCACACATGGATCAACCAGTGGCATTGCATGTGTGTTCTTTTTACAAACCACACATGGATCAACCAGTGTCATTGCATGTTTATTCTTTCCACAAACCACATATGGATCAACCAGTGGTCATTGCATGTGTGTTATTTTCCACAAACCACTTATGGATCCATTAGAGTCATTGTCTGTGTGTTCTGTTCAGAGACCACACATGGATCCACCACTAGAGTCATTGCATGTGTGTTATTTCCACAAACCACACATGGATCAACCACTAGAGTCATTGCATGTGTGTTCTTTCCATAAACCACACATGGATCAACCAGTGTCATTGCATGTGTGTTCTTTCCACAAATCACATATGGACCCACTAGAGTCATTGCTTGTGTGTTCTTATACTAAAACTAGCACTAGAGTCATTGCATGCGTGTTCTTTCCACAAACCACTTATGGATCCACTAGTGTTCATTGCATGTGTGTTCTTTTCACATACCACATATGGATCCACAAGTGTCATTGCATGTGTGCTCTTTTTACTAACAACAACCAGAGTCATTGCATGCGTGTTCTTTTCACATACCACATATGGATCCACCGGTGTCATTGCATGTGTGTTCTTTTCCACAAACCACACATGGATCAACAAGTGGCCATTGCATGTGTGTTCTTGTACTAAAACTAGCACTAGAGTCATTGCATGTGTGTTCTTTTCACAAACCACTTATGGATCCACCAGTATTCATTGCATGTATGTTCTTTCCACAAACCACTTATGGATCAACCAGTGGTCATTGCATGTGTGTTCTTTTCACAAACCACATGTGGACCCACTAGAGTCATTACATGTGTGTTCTTTTCCATAAACCACATATGGATCAACCAGTGGTCATTGCATGTGTGTTCTTTCCACAAACCACACATGGACCAACCAGTGGTCATTGCATGTGTGTTCTTTTCCACAAACCACGCATGGATCAAGCCAGGGGCAGAGGCAAGGGGGGCGAGCAGGGGCTAGACCCCCTCCCCCCAATGCTTGCCCCCCCCCCCCCCAATGATTTTCAGTAGGTAGTACTAGTAGTATACTGCTATACCCATGTACTAATGGCTGGAACTAATCCCCTAATTAGCATATTATAGTTAATTGGTCCATGCACTGATCACACCAAAACAAATAGGCCCGAGATACGTACACAACAGCCCATGTACGATGTAGCAGCAGTCTAGCACTAGGCCTCGCATAGTCGCACGTACCCAAGTCCCAAGCGATTGATCAGATCGAGATCGATCCAAGTTGCATCGCATTTGCGTGACTGCCACGTGCCGCCTCTCTTTTCCATCTCACTTCTCTAGGGATTCCTTCTGGTGCCGGTCGCCGGCGGCCCGGCGTGCTGCCTGCTGAGTGCTGGTTGCTTCCATTCATCTGCCAGACTGCCACTGCAATTTCGTCATTCCGTCGCATACCACAGCAGGTCTGTACCGCAGTCCGCATACAGACGGATCTTCAGCCTCATTGCGCTTCTGGAAGCCGGAGACCTTACGCTGACGGCCGGCGGTAAAAACTTCTGTTCACCAGTATGTTGTATCATATAAAATAGTAGATAAATATAGTTTATTAATTTTTTGTATTTTGTAATTTCGTTGTGCTCAAAGATGAAGAGAAAGGCATCTCAAAGGGGCATAGATTTCTTTTTCCAGTGACTTGGTTCAACATCAAGCGCTAATATTACCATATCTGAAAATACAAGTACATCTGAGGCGAAGCAACCTACTGTAGATGAACGTTCCATTCCGGCTGAGGAGCAACAAACTACTGTAGGTGACAATTCCAGTCCAGCTGATATGCAAAGTGATGATCAAAATATTCTGGAACCGGTAGAAGCCTTAGAACAAGGTAGAACAGGAAGCACATCATTTGAAAGGGATCTTGGAAAGCGCAAACAAATTTGGGAACTTCCTCTTGATCAGCAAGAAGAAGCACGGCGCTTTTATATTACAGAGGGCCCTTATCAGCCATATATGAGACAGTATCCATATAACGGAAATCGTCGCCGATTCTAGTTCAGCTATTTCACAAATTTTCCTTGGCTAGAATATTCACTTTCCACGCATCGTGCATATTGTCTGGCTTGTTTTGTCTTTACAAAAAAAACAAGTGGAAGGTGTGGCCCTGATGCATTCACTGTTAAGGGGTTTATAAATTGGAAGAAGGTGAATGACGAAAAAGAGTGTGCTTTATTAACTCATGTGGGCAAAGATTCCAACTCAGCTCACAATTATTCCGTTCGATGTTTTGATAATCTGAAAAATAGTATGACCCATATCGACAAGGCAATTGTACAAGCGATCGAAAAAATGGTTTTAGATGCAAGGCTAAGGCTCAAAGTTACAATCAATTCCATCAGGTAGGAAATATTTTGTATCCTAGATATTACAATTTTATAAAATTTTTAAAGTGGCTAATAATAATATTTTCCTTGTTGATTTCACCAGGTGGTTAACATTCCAAGCATGTGCGTACAGAGGGCATGATGAATCTCCAGAATCGTTAAATCAGGGTAATTTTCTTGAATTGGTAAAGTTGTTGGCTTCTTACAACCAGGAGGTGGATGCGGTTGTCTTGGATAATGCTCCACGGAATGCGAGGTACACCTCTCATCCTGTTCAGAAAGAAATTCTTGAGTTATTAGCTCGAAAGGTTCAGAGACAAATTAGAGAAGAAATTGGTACTAGCAAGTTCTGTATAATGGTGGATGAAGCTCGAGATGAATCAAAAAAAGAACAAATGGCATTGGTCCTTCGGTATGTGAACAAGGAAGGATTCATAAAGGAGCGTTTTCTTGATATCATTCATGTCACTGACACCGCCGCATTGACTCTCAAACAGGCAATTTGTGCTGTCCTGGCAGACAATAATTTGAACGTTCGAGATATAAGAGGGCAAGGATATGACGGGGCAAGTAACATGCGAGGTGAATGGAATGGGTTAAAGGATCTAATTCTAAACAATTGCCCATATGCATATTATGTACATTGCATGGCTCATCAGTTGCAATTGGCTCTTGTTGGTGCATCAAGGGAGGTACATGAAGTGCACAATTTTTTCCAACATGCTATTCTCATCATAAATGTTGTCAGTGCATCGCCGAAGCGCAATGATAAGTTACTAGCAAATCAAGCTGCAGAAATTGAATGTCAAATTGAATTAGGTGAGCTTGATACAGGAAAAGGAGCAAATCAGATAGGATCTTTACAGAGACCAGGGGACACTAGATGGAGTTCTCACTTCAAGTCCATTCAGAGTTTACTTAAGATGTTTGGTTCTACAGTTGCAGTCCTATAGAGTGTAGCGACTGACCGCTCAGTCTCGAAATATTGTAGAGGAGATGTTGTAGGTGCTCTAAAAAAAATTATGTCATTTGATTTTGTGTTTATTCTGCATCTAATGGAGAAGATCATGAAGATCACTGACGTCTTATGTCAAACCCTCCAAAAGATGTCCATTGACATTTTAAATGCATTGGATTCAGTTTCGAACACAAAAGTATTGCTTGGTAAGCTAAGAGAAGATGGTTGGGAATCTCTTCTGGAGGAGGTTCAGTCTTTTTGTCTGAAGCATGACATTGAGGTTCCTGATTTGAATCGCAAGTAATACCCCTCTCCTTGTATTTATAATTTACAATGTGTTTTATCATACGTACTTAACAATAATATTAATATATATTGCAATTTGTAGGTATGTTGATGTCACAAGGTCTCGCAACAAGCATGATAACACCACAGCATTACATCACTACAAAGCAGACGTGTTCAATGTTGCTATAGATCAACCATTGGTTGAGATAAATGATCGCTTTGGTATTCAAAGTACAGAGCTCTTGACACTTTGTGCTTCTTTGGATCCAAGACATGATTCTTTTGACATTTCCAATATATGCACACTGGTTGAAAAATATTATCCTAAGGATTTTTCTAGTCAAGAAAGAGCTCAATTGGAGTCTCAACTTCCCCATTTCCAGTTGGATGTTTGCAATAAGCCAGAGCTGAAATGCTTGTCTTCACTTGCTGATCTGACAGTTGGACTATTTAAAACAGGTAAATCTACTACATATTCAATGGTTGATAGATTATTGCGGTTAGTTATAACTCTTCCGGTGTCGACTGCAACCACGGAGCGTGCTTTCTCGGCCATGAAATTGATCAAGACTCGTCTTCGAAATAGAATGGGAGATGATTTTCTTCGGCACTATATGATTGTCTACATTGGGAAGGAAATAGCTGCAAAGATTAGTTCCGATGAGATTATCGACTTATTCGACACCTGTAGTCGTAGAGCACACTTTAAGCTAATAGACATGTGATTTTCCTTTGTAGCATCAAACATATATTTGAATATTTATATGGATTTTTTATATTAATTATTATTGAGATTTAATATATTTTTGACCGTCTACATTTCGCCCCCCCCCCCTATGTCTGAATCCTGGCTCCGCCCCTGGATCAAGCAGTGTCATTGCATGTGTGTTCTTTCCACAAACCATATATGGATCAACCAGTGGTCATTGCATGTGTGTTCTTTTCACAAACCATATATGGATCAACCAGTGGTCATTGCTTGTGTGTTCTTTTCACAAACCACATGTGAACCCACTAGAGTCATTGCATGTGTGTTCTTATACTAAAACCAACACTAGAGTCATTGCATGTGTGTTATTTCCACAAACCACACATGGATCAATCACTAGAGTCATTGCATGTGTGTTCTTTCCACAAACCACACATGGATCAACCAGTGTCATTGCATGTGTGTTCTTTCCACAAACCACATATGGATCCATTTGAGTCATTGCATGTTTGTTCTTGTACTAATACTAGCAATAGAGTCATTGCATACGTGTTCTTTCCACAAACCACTTATGGATCCACCAGTGTTCATTGCATGTGTGTTCTTTTCACAAACAACATATGGATCCACCAGTGGTCACTACATGTGTGTTCTTTCCACAAACCACTTGTGGATCAACCAGTAGCCATTGCATGTGTGTTCTTTCCACAAACTACATATGGATCAACCAGTGGTCATTGCATGTGTGTTCTTTTCACAAACCACATGTGGACCCACTAGAGTCATTGAAATGTGTGTTCTCTTCAGAGACCACACATGGATCCATTAGTGTCATTGCATGTGTGTTCTTGTTACTAACAACAACCAGAGTCATTGCATGTGTGTTATTTTTTACATACCACATATGGATCCACCAGTGTCATTGCATGTGTGTTCTATTCACAATCCACCTATGGACCCACTAGTGTCATTGCATGTGTGTTCTTTTTACTAACAACAACTGGAGTCATTTCATGACTGTTCTTTTCACATACCACATATGGATCCACCAGTGTCATTGCATGTGTGTTATCTTTAGAGACCACACATGGATCCACCAGTGTCATTGCATGTGTGTTCTTTTTACTAACAACAACTGGAGTCATTGCATGTGTGTTCTTTTCACATACCACATATGGAACAACCAGAGTCATTGCATGTGTGCTCTTTTCACAATCCACCTATGGATCCACCAGTGTCATTGCATGTGTGTTCTTTTACTAACAACAACCAGAGTCATTGCATGTGTGTTATTTTCACATACCACATATGGATCCCCCAGTATCATTGCATGTGTGCTCTTTTTACTAACAACAACTAGAGTCATTGCATGTGTGTTCTCTTCAGATACCACACATGGATCCACCAGTGTCATTGCATGTGTGTTCTTTTTACTAACAACAACTAGAGTCATTGAAATGTGTGTTCTCTTCAGACACCACACATGGATCCACCAGTGTCATTTAATATGTGTTCTTGTTACTAACTACAACCAGAGTCATTGCATGTGTGTTCTTTTCACAAACCACATGTGGACCCACTAGAGTCATTGCATGTGTGTTCTTATACTAAAACCAGCACTAGACTCATTGCATGTATGTTCTTTTCCACAATCCACACATGGATCCACTAGACTCATTGCATGTGTGTTCTTTTCCACAAACCACATATGGATCAACCAGTGGTCATTGCATGTGTGTTCTTTTCACAAACTACATGTGGACCCACTAGAGTTATTGTATGTGTGTTCTTATACTAAAACTAGCACTAGAGTCATTGTATGTGTGTTCTATCCACAAACCACACATGGATCAACCAGTGGCATTGCATGTGTGTTCTTTTCACAAACCACACATGGATCAACCAGTGTCATTGCATGTGTGTTCTTTCTACAAACCACATATGGATCAACCGGTGTCATTGCATGTGTGTTATTTCCACAAACCACACATGGATCAACCACTAGAGTCATTGCATGTGTGTTCTTTCCACAAACCACACATGCATCAACCAGTGTCATTGCATGTGTGTTCTGTCCACAAACCACATATGGATCCATTTGAGTCATTTCATGCTTGTTCTTATACTAAAACTAGCACTGCCCCCCAATGGATCCACCATTAGATTGAGTCTTCTAGAAGGCACGTCATAACACAGTTGTTCTGCTTGACGATTGTTACATACCGTTTGATTGGGGCGCTTGGACGATTGGGATGGTCTTCGCGAGAGCGATCCTCGAGTAGGCTGTTCTGCGACATGATTGGCCACGCTTGCTCTGGACAAACTGGCATGTTGCGAGTGTTACGACTCACGAGTTTAGTGGGCCATATCCTATTGTCACATCCCCGTTACTTCTCTTCCTCCCCGTACTTCTCTTCCTTCCCCTCGAAGCCACTTTCCCCACTTCACTTCCATCCTGCCGTAGCCGCAAGCCGACGACATCCGCCAATTCTTAGGTTGCTACCTTCATGGTAAGAAATCATTTTACAAGCTTTTGAACTTATCCTACATATTCCTGCTATTCGCCAATCTAACTGCTGATCTTTTTTCCGATTTCTCGACGAACTTCAGATGTGGCAGATGTTGCAGCCCAAGAATCTGGAGATCCTCGCGCGCAACTTCGCAGCGGCGTTCCCGCTCGTGTGCTCCCACCCAGGATGCTTTCGCCGTTACTCCTACCACGAGCTCCCGCTCCACGAGCTCGCGTGCCCGCACGGCGCGTGCTCCTGCACGGAGCCGGGCTGCAACTACACCGGCCCGCCGGCAGAGCTCGTCGTCCACCTTGCAGAGGGGCACTTGATCGAAGTGATTAGGATCTCGTACGGGCAAGCCCAACTTCTCCAATAGGAGGTGTCGTTTCACCGACTAAGACGCCGCTCGCTAATTTTCCAGGGGGACGGCTCTGTTTTCGTCCTGACCATCACCGCCGGTGTTCCGAGAACAAGAGCCGGGCCCACCGTCGTGGGTGCCGTATGCGTCAGGTCGGTCTCATGCGCCTGGCCCGTATAGACGATGCGCATGTGGGCGAACGCCCAACCGCCGTTGTCGGATATCATTCTTGTTCTAGCCAAGGCGTCGAGCTGCCCGACGCCTCGGGAGGTGGAGTATGTGGACCTAAGGTCGATCCTATGCGTGCCATTTCAGTACCTTGTCGGTGCTAGACCAAACAGGCAGATGCATTTCTACATTTGTATCGAGAAGATCGACAGGCAAATGTAGTACTTGTGTTGTCGCTACTGTTAGACTTAAGCGATGCTTCTCAGGTGCTTAGAGCATACGTGTTGTGCGAATGTACCCCAGTTGTAGTTTTCAGTACTCCTTAATACTTCGACGAGTTATTATATTGGTCCAATCAGCTTGCTGTTGTCACGTTGCAAAGTCCGCTTGCTCTAGACAGACCGGCAATACCGTGTGCTCCCTCTCCCGCATGTCAGTGTCACGTGTTCCGAGGGCCCACCTGCCAGTGTCACGCCCCCTCCTCTTCCTTCCCCTCGAAGCCACTATCCCAACTTCTCTTCCATCCTGCCACTCCTGTCCGATGGTTGTAATCTGATGATTTTCATTGGATTGTTTACAAGTAATCTACGTTGATAATGCAACATGCAAATGGCACAGACACAATTTCTAAAGTGGAAGCACTCACACGCTGCTATTGCACATATTTCTCAATATAGCTCGACAAACCCATTACAATAATTGTACTCGCATTAAACACAACCGAAATTGCAACCATCCTAAACAACATCTAAACCCACATCACACCGCTGTCGTCGGAGTCCACCTCGATTGGTGACACCGCTGTGCCCTTCCCGCGACATCCACTCCCGCCTGTGGCTTGCCCTTCGCCAAGGAGGCAACAATGGCGTTCTGCACAGCTTCGTCCCCATCGACCTCCACATCGGAATCGACAATGACGAAGGTGACTGGGTTGGTGTGGACCGAGCACCGCCGCGCCTGGTGGCTCCTGCTCGAGCTCAACGCTGCATCAGTCCTTCTACAGGTAGGAGGGGCCGAGCTCACATATGTAGCGTCGTCGCTCCTCTCAAGAAACCATGGCCATTTGATACTACGATGGTAGGATCTTGGGGTGGACCCGCCGCGGCGAGCCCTACCGGAAGCGGTGGAGCGGATGGATCTGCCGGTGTGAGCCATGACAAGTTCCTAGGAGGGAGTAAGATTGTGGGCCAGGCGTGTTTGGTTCCTGAGCAAAGCCTCCCAGTGATATGTACGCGGGCAAGGTACCAAAAAATTTCGTCCAATGCGCGCGAGAGGGCTTTTGAACCACGAAGGCGTGAGTTTTTTGACAAGTCCACACGCTAGGTCCCCCACCTGTCAGCCGAATGTGGACGGTAGGATTCTGCCTGAGTTATTAAGTAGGGATAAATCACACTTCACCACTACCCTGACATCCAAAGGATCCACTTTCCTCTGACCTCGCTCCCCTCGCTCATGGCTCGCAGCTCGTGCAGTTCGTGCAGTTCGTCTCGAGCGGAATCAGGGTCGGCTCAATGCCAAAGCGGTGCCCCATCAAATCAAGGCGCCCTATGATTACTACCCCGATATGCTGTGTTTGTGCGGTGAGAAGATGCCAAGTTGGATTTCATGGACCGACGAAAATACTGCAGGAAAATTCAGCAACTGCAACATCAGAGCGGTAAGTTCCTACTGTAGGTACAATGGTAACCCGGATCCGGAAAGCGTAATGCAATTCTTTTTTTTTGTTTCCTTCGATCTACTACGCAGGAAGGGAGGGGGACTGGCTGTGACAAGTTTGTGTGGATCGAAAATCCACTGACAGGTTTTCACAAAGAGCTTGTTCAGGATCTGCGTGATGCTGTGTGGGACAAGAAAGAGGAGATTCATGCGATGGAGCGAGAGATCCGGGAGCTTCGCCAGGTGCAGGGGAGGCAGAGGCAGGGAGGTGGTGAGACAGACGGGCTCAAGATTAGGCCAGATAGTGGACACAATTTCTTAATTATCTGGGCATTATCTGTTGCATTTGCAGTTTATGTTGCCATGTCGTTGTCCAGCAGCTGAAATAAGTTGCTGCTTCATGGAGTGTAGCAGCCAGCTTAAGAAATTATTTTCCAGCCCAGAAACTTATCATAAGTGTAATGCCAACAGCAGGGATTTATTAAGCGCCTATAAATAAATCATGTCTGTGCCACTAACACCCATCGATTTTGGAGAGGATTTAACCGCTCAGCTATCGCGATTGTTCAGATAGTAGTGGCACAGTCACAGTTTTGGATTCAACTAGTGGCCTCGGCCGTATCAAATCCTAAAGTCACGATACATTTTACTCTGATTACGGGAGGCAGATTGTTTCGCCTGACAAGTTCCACGCACACAGCTCCAGAGTTTAACCGAACTACATATATAGGTTCAAGTTCAATACATCATTAGGCTGCTACACTGCTAGCCCTCTTTCTCTGCTTGGGTGCCAACTTTCTTCCTCTTTCCTTCACGTCCACTGGCTTCTTCATCTCCTGCCTTCTTCCTCTTCCTGGGTGCCAATTTTCTTACCTTCACGTACCCTGCATCTCCGGGCCGAGGGTAGTCAGGCCAATCAGCACCAGAATCTTGTCCGGCATCATCACTCCACTCGTTTTGGTTTTCTTCCCGTAGCAAAATCACTGAGTCGACTGTCTTGTTTCTTACCTTGCGCTTCCTGTAAAAAGACGGTACATGGATTACTACCTTATATCTACACACTATAAACAATTTTTTTGTGTGAATGTACCATCTCATACCTAGGTTTGGGAGCATTAAGGGGACATCCAGCTACTCTATGGCCTATAAGATGGCAGGTCTTGCATCTGTTTTTGCCCTTCTTTGTAGCACAGAAAGCCGAACCCTTCTTCTCGAGAAAATTCTTAAACCTATTCACCTAGGGTCTTCCTCCGCCTTTTTTGTATGGGCTGGCAAAGCTTGAAAGACAGTTGGACTTGAGGCCACTGAGATGGGTCTGTACATGGCTCGACGGATCCAGCGTACGCAGCTCTGAACTTTTCCATAGAGTAGTAGTCTGACAAATACTGATCCAAATGTGGTAGAGTTCTTTTCTTCACCAAGAAGGCAAAGGCGTGGTCCCAAGGTTTCCCGGTATGCTGCCACTCTAAGCAGGTGCATTCTCGTAGCTGGATGTTCACAACATCCCTTTTGCCACTCTTGGACATATCGACCACCTCACAGCTTCTGCTGGTTGACGGGAGAACCTTAAGATGAGCAAGTCCTCAGCTTCTCTTGTGCAGTTGCTGTACAACTGGCGGTAGCATATGTCCTCTAAGTCTCCTACCGATCTCTCTCCTTATATTTAACAGCTTCATGATCATACCACGTATGCTGTCCATCAAGATATGAACATGACGCACTTTTATGTCCTTCGCCCAGTTATTCAGGCATTCTGCAAGGTTGTTGTTTATGTAATCAACTTTGATGTCAGGGTTGAATTGACTCCTCTTCCATAGCTGCGAATGATGGATGGCTAAGTACTCTAGAAGTTCAGGGGCTTCGGCAAAAATCTTGCTCATGAAATAATCGCTGCTACTAGGTTTGTAAACTCTAGCAGCAGAAACATGTAACAAAATACGTTGCCTGCGTAGTGTGAGTACAAGTTGAGCATCATATGGGCATGGCATTCTCTACCTTCAACTTGCAGGAACACCTCCTTCACTGCATTCGTCAGCCCTTTGCATGCATCCGTGGATATAGCCAATGGATCCATGTGTCCTATTGATCTCCTGAGCTGCCTCATAAAACAGACCCAGTTTTCCTCCGTTTCTATTTCAAACAGCCCGAATGCCACTGGGAACATCCAGTTGTGACCAGCAAGTGCCATGGCAGATGGCAGGCAGCCTTTCCATTTGCCAGTTAGGACAGTGTTGTCTACACTCAGATACGGCCTACAACCGTCCTTGAATCCCTGGATGCAAGGTTTAAGCACCATGAAAAATCTTTTGAAATATATTTTACCACCTTTTGACAACACTCCCCGGACACCTAGCTTGTACTTCCGCCTTGAAGTTGTACAGCATCCTGAAGCTATTGGTCCAATCCCCGTGCAAGACCCCTAGAGCTTTCTCTTTACCTTTCCAAACCGTGTAATACGGAAGGATAATGTTGTATTTAGAACCGAGGCTAGTCTAAATATTCTTCGCGGTCTACTTAGGGTTATCCTTTAGTATGTGATACGTCCAAAACGTATCTACTTTCTCGAACACTTTTGCTATTGTTTCTCCTCTATACTTGTGTAATTTGGCTGCAACTAATGCGAACTGACGTTGTTTTCAGCAGAATTGCCTTGGTGTCTACTTTTTGTGCAGAAAATCAACTATTAGGAAAAATGCCGGAAAATATGCCAAAAATCCTATTTCACCTGAAGACTCCAGGAGCCAGAATACGAGACGGAGAAGAGCCAGGGGGTGGCCACACCACCGGTGGAAGTGCCAGGCCAGCCGCGCCAGGTGGTGTGGGCCCCAGTGCACCCTCGGCCTCTCTTCGCCTATAAGGAGCCTTCTAACCTAAAAATTCGGGGGGTTCGACGTTTTTCTAGAAGGAGTTCCGCTCTGCCGCTACCACTAGATTCCAAGAAACAGCACCAGAAACTCCGTTCTGGCACCCTGCCGGGACGGGGAATTGGAGGAGATCATCGCCATCATCACCATCACTTCTCCATCGACCATCCATGTTTCCCTGATATATGAGTGAGTAATCCCCCGCTGTAGGCTATGGGGATGGTAGGGATTGGATGAGATCGTTCATGTAATGGCATCAGATTGTTAGGGCATGGTGCCTAGTATCTTTTATTAGTGCTTTATGACTTTGTTGCGACTTGTTGTGCTTAATGCTTGTCACTAGGGCCCGAGTGCCATATTTCATATCTGAACATGTTATTGATTCATTATGATAGTATTGTTCTTGGTCTTATCTACAAGTTGTATACACACATCGTTGTCTGGAACCTATGGCCCCGAAGTGACAGAAATCGGGATAACCGGAAGGGAAAGGCTTTGATGTGAGGATCACATGTGTTCACGGAGTGTTAATGCTTTGCTCTGGTGCTCTATTAAAAGGAGCACCTTAATTGCCAGTAGTTTCCTAGAGGCCTCGCTGCAAACGGGCTGGCAGGACAAAAGATGTTGTCTAAGTTCTCATTGCGAGCACGTATGACTATATATGGAACACATGCCTATGATTGTCTAGTACTTGGATGCTTTATCTTATTTATCTCCAATTGCCCTATGTTCTGATTGCTATGTGAATTGTCTTGTCCATGCAACGCCCGTCCATCCATCCCTATGCCTACCGCACTCGAATCCCACGGTTTACTGCTTTTGTTACTACTGTCTTTGCTTTACTACTGCTGTTACTTTACTATTCCTACTACAAAACTGTTGCTACTGATAAACTGCTGTGAGCAAGATTGTTTCCAGGTGCAGCTGAATTGACAACTTAGTTCTTAAGGCTCATAAATATTCTTTGGCTCCCCTTGTGTCGAATCAATAAATTGGGTTTCACTTCCCTCGAAAATACTGCGATACACCCCCTATACTTGTGGGTCATCAAGACTATTTTCTGGCGCTGTTGCCGGGGAGCATAGCTTTATTTATCAAGTCCACTTGGATTCTCTATTGTTCGCTGCTATCCATCCATCATGGGTAAGTCTCGTGATGGCAAGGTTCCTATTTTACCATCCACTACAAGAAGAGGTACGGTTCTAAACACCTCTATTGCTCTTGATTCACCGTCTATCATGAGTAAGTTCCTTACACCACCACATACACATGCTACACACACTGCTACTACTGCTGAATCTGAAACTTCTGATGCTGCTTCTATTGTGCTTGATAAGAGTGGTTCATTAGGTCCTTTCCTAGATGCTACGATTGCTAGAACTATAGATGTAAATACCAAAACTCCTAATGAAGACACTACCACACCTGTTAGCTCACTTGAGTCTAGTGAGAGTTATGATATTGAAGAAGATTATGTTGAGATGACCGATGAGTTTATTAAAGAATGTAAGAACACCCATGATAGGAGCGCTGCTAAGAGTCTCCTTGAGAGGCGTACTATTAGACCCAAATTGTATCCTGCTGCTAAGTTTGCTGCTTCTCCCATAAACATTATAGATGAAGATTATGATTTCTCTCTCGATATATCTTACATAGCTATTGTCGAGAAAGAACCTTTTTGTGGGACTAAGAATGAAAGTGTGGTAGCACATATGAATGAACTTTCTACCATGAGTGGCTTGTTTTCTGATGATATTAAGATGCGTACTTACTTTGTTGCTAAGATTTTTCCTTTTTCACTAAAAGGAGAAGCTAAAACTTGGTTTAGTAATTTACCTCCTGGATCTATTGATAGCCCTGAGTGCTTGATTAGTACTTTCCTACAGAAATATTTTCCTCCCAGTGCTAGACATACTATTTTGCAGGAACTTTTTGATTTCAAACAGGGAGAAAAAGAGGTATTGCCCGAATCTTGGGCAAGGTTTTGTGCTTTGATTCATGCAGTCGGAAGTCCATTACCTAAGAATGAGCTTCTTGATATATTTTATAATGGACTAACCGAGGAATCTAGGACATACCTAGATAGTTGTGCTGATTGTGTTTTCATGAATAGGACTCCTAAGGAAGCAGAGGAATTAATGGCTAAAATAAGCAAGAATTATGAAGATTGGACTCCTCCTAAACAAGCTATACCTGAAGTAATTGTACCTGAACCATCTATTCCTAAGCCTATTCCAACATCAAAGAAGAGGGGAGTTATTGAATTAAATGATGAAGTGATGAAGGAAGCTAAGAAATGTCTTAAGGAGAAGGGAATTAAAGCTGCAGAAGTCAAGAATTTACCTCAAGAATTATGTAAGCCTATTCCCTACTCACCCACTATTGAGGTACACTCTCTCCAACACTTTGATGAAGGTGATATCCCTTATTTGAAACCTCCTAATCAATGCTTAGAAGAATTTGATATCTTTATTGTTAAGCAAGATAACTTTAATAAAAGGGTGCAAAATCATCTTATGGAAAACACTAGAGCTATTGTTGAGTTGAAAGATATTGTGGAAAGAACCTCTAATGATGTTAAAATGATTGTTAAACACTTTCAAATGGTTCAAACTCAAATAGATCAACTCGTTAAAGTGCAAAACGACTTGCTAGTGAATGCTGCTAAAGAAAAACATGCTTATGAAATTAGAACTAGAAGTGGTGCTGCTACCCAGGATCCTCTATATCTTGAGGGGCATCCCAAAAGAATTGAGCAGGATTCTCAACAAGCTGAAAATAGTGGTTCTACTCGTAAGAAAAGGAAAAAGAAACATAAAATTGTTGAAGAACCCTCTGAACCTGCTATAGATCCTAATAGTATATCTATCTCTGATGCTGAAACTGAAAGTGGTAATGAAAAAAATGAAGTGCCTAATGAAGAAAAAGTTGAAGAAGAACCTGAAAACCACACTAAGACTACTAAATACACCAAATAAGATTTTATTGCTAAGAAACATGGTAGTGAAAGAGAACCATGGGTCCAAAAACCTATGCCTTTCCCTGATAAGAAACACAAGTCAAAAGAAGATGAACACTATAATAAGTTTTGTGAGTGGATGAAGCCTTTATTCTTGCAAATTCCTTTGACTGATGCTATTAAATTGCCTCCTTACTCAAAGTATATGAAGGACATTGTCTCGAATAAAAGGAAGATCCCTAATGAAGTAATTTCTACTTTGCTTGCTAATTATTCTTTCAATGGTAAGGTTCCTACGAAACTTGGAGACCCAGGGATTCCAACTATCCCTTGCTCTATTAAGAACAGTTATGTTAGAACTGCTTTGTGTGATTTGGGAGCTGGAGTTAGTGTTATGCCTTTCTCTCTCTATACGAGGCTTCAGCTTGAAAAATTGATACCAACTGATATATCTTTGCAAATGGCTGATAAATCTACCACTATTCCTGTGGGTACATGTGAGGATGTACCTATTCAGGTGGCTCACAATTGCTTGATATTAACTGATTTTGTTGTGCTTGAAATGCCTGAAGATGATAATATGTCTATTATTCTTGGGAGACCTTTTCTTAATACTGCAGGAGCTGTTATTAATTGCAATCAAGGAAAGGTGACTTTCAATCTTAATGACAAGGAACATGCTGTCTATTTCCCCAAGAAGATCGAAAGGACTTATGGTTTGAATTCAATTGAACATGTTGAAGGCATTCAAGTTGGAGAAATATATTGTCCCATACCAAGAGAAAATTTTGAAACTATTATGATTGGGACTATTGCTATCAAGGTTAAGGTAACATAATCATTAGTGGAGTACAAAGTTTGGTCTCATATGCAATTGTTTTGGTAGCAAGACTTAATCAACCTTGCTAACAAAAGGATTCCATTGAACAAAACAATGTTTTCATTATGATTATCTCTGTTTATTTCTATCCTTTGCATTTTAGTTTTTGCTTTCGTTTAGTTTTCTTTGTGTTGTTAGTTGCTTGCATGCTAGAACTTCTGTAGTTCTAGCCTTGTTTTGTCCTTGCATCATGTTTCCAAAAGGAAAAAAATCTGTCTGTCAGAAAAATCATTCTTCTATTTCTGAAAAAAGCCCCAAAATAAAGTGTCTCGAAAAATTCCAGAAAATACATATTAAATTTTTACGTGAAAAAGGGGCAGAGGAGTACCTGGTAGGTACTGGGGGCCCACTGTGCAGGCACACCATGTGGTGGCGCCCTGGTGGCTCCCCAGTGTGGGCCACCCCTGGCCCCCCACTTACTCTTTCACCTGCCACTTTATTCTCTCTCCCGAGTAAGCTCCAGTTCATAGCTCAAAATCGCGTTCTTTCTGTGGTTGCTCTCGATTTCTTCGATCTCCTTGCTCGGCCCATCTTTCTTGCTGAAATTTGGAGCATTTGTTCCCTGGTATGTGACTCCTCCCCTTGTCCAAGTAGATTTGTGTTTAGTGGATTATATGTTGAGTATTTTGCTACTGTAGGTGACTGGTTATGAGAGCTTGTAAGCTTGTTTGATGCTTAGAGATATAGTTTTGATGCATGTTTAGGCCTCTTGCAAGTCCCTATGAGTAGAATCCTTCATTATATTTACTTTGTAATCACTTGTTTGATAGGTGTTTAAATTTCAGAATACCAAGCATGGACAACCATACTTTTGGAGAGATATTTGAGAGTGGTGCACCTAGGAGGTCGAGGCCCTCAAGAACAGCCTCTCAAGCTAGTCCATCATACAATGAAGATCTCATTGCAACTCATATTGGTAGTGAAAGGGATGATGGGGATGCTCACCCATCCTCTTTTCCTTGTTTTACCTTCTTACAAGCTGCAGGTATTCTTGATGATTTCTTGCTACTGATTGAGAGGGTTGGTTTGACCTCATATATGCAAGATGAGAGTGCGCAATACGCTATGCTCACCAAAACTTTTGTTGAGAGCTTCTCATTTACTAACACACCCAATCAATCTACTGCCTCTTTTAAAATCTATGATATGCCCTTCACCATGCCTTTGGAGAGATTTTGCAGTATTGTAGG
Source organism: Avena insularis (assembly GCA_023614405.1). NCBI lineage: Eukaryota > Viridiplantae > Streptophyta > Magnoliopsida > Poales > Poaceae > Avena > Avena insularis. Next base: position 209,954,339 of record CM042694.1, read on the forward strand.
TGTGCGTATGACAGGGACCGTGAAGAAAATTCAAGGGCGACCCGCTGATTTGTTGGAGCTTTACCGAGGGGTGACCAATGATGATGACCGCGTAGCATAGTGTGGAAAGATAAGAAATATCCAACTCCCTGCTCTTAGATACTTTGCATATTATCTTGCTACTAGTGTATTGGGTAGGGAGAACACTAGTAATATCTCCAACTATCATTTAGCATTCCTTGCTGCTACGCTTAACAATGATACTCGGTACAATCTTGGCTCGCTTATTGCTCACCGCCTAGCTGCTAGGGGGCCTATCTATGGGGGCATCAATGCCTCGCGTGTAGTCAATGCATTAGGTCTTTCGGTGGATCCCGATGATGCTATGCTAGCACCACAGAGCTTGACCTTGTTGCCATGAAAACTCATCACTTTGTCACTGCTACCTCTGATTTGAACAATCTAGTATATAGGATGCTTTTCACTGACGGGGATGAAAGGGAGATCCTTTTGCCACAGCCTGCTTTGTTTAGTGTTGACAGGAGACCGTGGTCGCGCTCAAAGGAGGAGGTGGACGAGCAGCTTCGTTTGCTGGGTTTCCACGAGCAGCACCAGGAGGATGTGCCCTCCTATGATTACTCCGCACATTACGGAGGGACGTAGCTCGCACTGTGATCCAGGGTACCTCCTCATCGTACCATGATGACACTTCATCTTGGCCAGCTTGGGATTGATACCCACTTAGGCCAAAAGCCTAAGCTTGGGGGAGGTACATCGACACCGCACTCATCTCCATATCATGTTGCGTCGGTACTTTGTATATTTCATGTTTTCATTCTCTTTTTAGTTTTTGTTCTTCTTTGCTTTTGCTTTCTAAAAACACAAAAAGACCAAAAATATTTGTGTTCTTTCTCTTTGGTTTGCTTCTTCTTTTTGCCTTGGTTTGTTTTTCCCTTTTTGCTTTGTTTGAACTATTCGAAAAATCCAAAAAGATTTTGCTTTGTTTGTTTTTCCCTTTTGGTTCTTGTTTAAAAATCAAAAACACCAAAAATATTTGTCGTTCTTCTTTGGTTTTTGCGAGTTTGCTACAGGGTTTTCGGCATGTGGTTCTCAAGTGGAATATTGGTTTCATATTATTATTCAAGCCACACAAGTGAAGAGCAATAATGAGGATTAATGACAACTTGAGGCGTGGTAAGAGGCTGGTAACGAACTCTATTTGTTTTCATTTTTGTACATATACTCATCACTGTGGGCATGCTTAGTCCGTTCATGTAGAGTGTATGTTTTCTTTGGATGCTTAGTAGTTCTTGCTTTCTTATGATTAGCTCCATCTCGCTAATAGTTTGTAGCATGTCTCATGAATGTTTGTTTGCATTACTCTATTCATAAATCGGTATGACACCGTGGTATCCTCCTCTGAATGTTTCATTTGATTGACTTGGCACATGCTCATGCATGCACATGACTGTAATAATCAGTTAAGCCTCGATGAATTATTTTGCCTTGAGGACCTTGAATCACTTTCATGCCATGAGTAGTCTTGTTTTGTTGCAAGCATGATAATGACAGCTATTGCTCTCTCATTTGTCGCTCCCTTACTATTGCTATCCTTCACTTCCATTGAGTGTTTTACTCAAGTTTCCAACTTCCTAAACCAAATATTTCCAAAGTGTCCACCATACCTACCTATTAGCATCATTTTCTACTCCCGTGCATATTCATTATGCCTTGTTTTCTTCTGAATAAAATGTTTGCTTGTTATGGGAAAATTAGTTAGTAAAGCTCTCACGAACTTGATGGCACACTTTATTTCCTGCACTTAATAAACCTGAACCATTGTGAACTCTCCATGAAAGTTATATGCTTGCAAATTATAGGCTGGGGATTAGCAGAACCGTGTTGTCATGGGGAATGCTTTCAACACTTGTAAATATATACCCAGTTGATACCTTGCTCTTTTGTTTGTGGATGTCGTCGGTGTGAAATAAAAGGGGAGCTTGTAAGTCCATGGAGTTATGTATGTGTGTTAGAGAAACGCCTGGGCCGCTGGTCTAATCCATGCTGACATGGTGGAAACCTGCAGCGTAACCATAATGATATCTATGAAGCATTCTTCTTATAAAAAAAGAGAGAGATAGCTATTGAGAAAAAGGAAAAAAAGAGTTTTATGAAAAGAGGAAAGAGAGAAAAAAGCACCATTTTCCCATGGTAAATAAGAAGATTGCTGAGATACTCATTGTCTGCTTGCCTTGTCATTTTGATATGGGGATTCTTCCGTATCATCGGGCAAGGGGTACCCCGTTAAGCAGTTCTCAATGATACTTTATACTTACGATGACAAGAACTTACGGTAACTAAAGTTGAGTAGCATGAGGAGCTACCCGTACTCAAGGGACTTGGGATCTTCAGTTTATAGTCTGTCAAGCATATAACTCAGATTGGACCTCACTTTCACCTTAACCACATTAAAGATGCTTATGATAGGGGCAATGATAGCTCAAATCTAACGAGTACCATACTTTCAGCATTTGGAAGCCTTTTAAAATTATTCAAAACCTTTTTCTTCTACTTGTTGAGTCTCCACATATTCTTTGAGCACCTTCTTGAGAGCATAGTTGTCATTCTTTGTGTTTGCTCCATTACTTGATTATTTGTGTTATGACTTTGATGCTTGTATCCTTGATATCTTTACTTCTAGTCATCACTTGAACTTCAGAGGTGCCTTGATATTCATAATCAAAGGGCAAGCGAGATACCACTCTATCATACCTTTTTATGAGCATTGTAATGTTGCTTATGTTTGTGCTTCATGCTACTTATTATTCTTGAGTTGGAATCTCCTCATAGCTTGCAATGACTATTAAGTAGACTCAGTTGCATACTCTTTATTATGAACTGTCTGAGTAGTTGATCACATTGCTGAGAATATTTACATCATATGAAGCAAATGTGTTCGTGAAAGTTCTTTTATCGCACTCAGTTTTCAACTGAATTGCTTGAGCACAAGCAATAAGCTAAGCTTGGGGGGATTTGATACGTCCAAAACGTATCTACTTTCCCGAACACTTTTGCTATTGTTTCTCCTCTATACTTGTGTGATTTGGATGCAACTAATGCAAACTGACGCTGTTTTCAGCAGAATTGCCTTGGTGTCTACTTTTTATGCAGAAAATCAACTATCAGGAAAAATCCCGGAAAATATGCCAAAAATCCTATTTCAGAAGACTCAGGAGCCGAATACGGAGAAGAGACGGAGAAGAGGTGGCCACACCACTGTGGCGCGTGCCAGCCAGCCGCTAGGGAGTGGTGGGCCCCGCACCCCCTCGGCCTCTCTCTTCGCCTATAAGGAGCCTTCGACCTAAAAACGTTAGTGTTCGACGCTTTTCCGAAGGAGTTCCGCCCACCGCCATCACCAGATTCCATTTACAAAGCCTGTAAACTCCGCTCGCACCTCGCTAGGACGGGGAATTGGAGGAGATCATCGCCATCATCATCACCATCGCTTCTCCATCGACCATCCATGTTTCCCCCATCTATGAGTGAGTAATCCCCCGCTGTAGGCTATGGGGATGGTAGGGATCGGATGAGATCGTTCATGTAATGGCATCAGATTGTTAGGGCATGGTGCCTAGTATCTTTTATTAGTGCTTTATGACTTTTGCGACTTGTTGTGCTTAATGCTTGTCACTAGGGCACGAGTGCCATGATTTCAGATCTGAACATGTTATTGATTCATTATGATAGTATTGTTCTTGGTCTTATCTACAAGTTGTATACACACGTCGTTGTCCGGAACCTATGGCCCTGGCGATGTAAATCGGAAGGTAAAGGCTTTGATGTGAGGATCACATGTGTTCACGGAGTGTTAATGCTTTGCTCCCGTGCTCTATTAAAAGGAGCACCTTAATTGCCAGTAGTTCCCTAGAGGCCCCGCTGCAAACGGGCTGGCAGGACAAAAGATGTTGTGCAAGTTCTTATTGTGAGCACGTATGACTATATATGGAACACATGCCTAGGATTGTCTAGTACTTGGATGCTTTATCTTATTTATCTGCAATTGCCCTATGTTCTGATTGCTATGTGAATTGTCTTGTAAATGTAACACCCGTCCATCCATCCCTATGCCTACCGCACTCGAATCCCACTGTTTACTGCTTTTGTTACTACTGTCTTTGGTTTACTACTTCTGTTACTTTACTATTCCTACTACAAAACTGTTGCTACTGATAAACTGTTGTGAGCAAGATTGTTTCTAGGTGCAGCTGAATTGATAACTCAGTTGTTAAGGCTGATAAATATTCTTTGGCTCCCCTTGTGTCGAATCAATAAATTGGGTTTCACTTCCCTCGAAAATACTGCGATACACCCCCTATACTTGTGGGTCATCAGTATGGACATAGATTGCATAGCCACCCACTCCGTATCAGCCATTGAGGATTTCAGTTTGCTACCTGTCGGACACATGTGTGGAGGGCCCATTTTGTTCACCTGCAACACAGATTCATTTAAAAGATAAGCGGAGTCGACTAGTTGCCAGAAAGATATCGCACATCAATTGTAGTTATAGAGTGAAAAGAGAGAGAGGGGTCTAATGGTTTGCTGCATTCATTGCCCCAATAACCTAATTGCAGTCGACGCGGCTAAGGATCTTGCTGTGATCCTCCATGGACAATGTACCTCGGCCCGTCCATTCATCCATGTTAACTTGCAAACGGCCTCATACCTCTCGGTAGAGTTCTTCAGACGATAAACGTCGAACTCCCCCTTGATACAAAAATGCCAGAACGACATCCTGAACTCATGCATGCTCCTAAACTCGGTGTCGACCGAAATTATAGGATACTCGTGGTCATGTTTCATTTCTTCTACTTCAACACCCAAATCATCGACTAGAATACCAGCCTCATCGTTAAGTTCCTCGTCTATTACATCATCACCAGATTCTTGATCCTCTACAGTGCCTTCTTCTTCATCTGATTCAGAATCTTCGCCATCGTCTCTAATGCCTAGTACTACACACATCATATTGACTCCCATGGGTGGGGCTGCACCATCGTCTCCACCCAGATGGATAGGAACATTGCCCCGATCACCCACCACAGCAACTCTGTCCCCAAGAACCTGCTTTCTCCAAGACACTCGGTTGGTTCTGCAACCACATGGGGTGGTCTTACCTTTGAACGCATCCTGTACTTCAAAGGACAAACAGCAATGTAATCAATTTCATCTTGAGTGCTGTAACCCTCTTGCTCTTCCTGTACATCCTCCTTCCCGATGTAATCTTTCCGATGGTATCAAGAGGGCTTGACATCCGCGTTCCATTCCCCATCGAACCAGGCCTTTTGTTGCCGCTCTTGGGTGTGATCTCCATCGCCTACCTCACGGGTGTTGGCTCCAGTGTTCTTCTTGGCATTATTGCACGACCGCCAAGGTGTTCTTCTCAAATTAGCCCTTTTGTCGCTACTATTGGGCGTGTTCTTCTTCGTGGCATTATTGCCTGACCTCAGCGGCGTGTTCCGCTCCAAATTAGCCCTTTTGCTGCTACTATTGGGCATGTTCTCCTTCGTGCTGGCATAATTCCCTGACAGCAGCATGTTTCGCTCCAAATTAGTTTTTTTTCTGCTCCCACTAGGTGTGGTAGCCTCCGTGATGGCCATCTTCGCCTCTTTGCTACCACTCCTGGGAGTGTTCACCACCGTGCTAGCCCTCTTAGCGTTTTTGCTGCTACCGTTCGGTGTGGCATTTTGACTGGATCTCAGGGGTGTACTCTGCGGCGTGGTGCCTTTTGTCGTGCGACTCTTGGGCGTCCTCTTCTCTGGTGTGGTCTCCTTGGTGACGTTCTTCTTCGGGGTGCCCTTTTTGGGGATGCTCTTCCTGCTCCTCTTTATGATGCTCCTCTATAAGACTCTCCTCTGTTCGAAGCCACCCTCAGTCACACCAGCCCCAGTGATGCCATGGATCAGGTCACACATGCCTTCTAAAAGTCCATCATCTCTATTGTCGAGTTCCAATTCCTCTCCAACCGTGAGCACTACCAAGTGGAAGTAAACTTCACCTCTATAATGTTTCCTTGTAAACGGTACAACTAAATCCCTGGTATCTTTCACTTCGATAGCCTTTTTGCTCCTGTAACCATAATATAACAAACGTTCTTCCTGGGAGGACCCCCACAACACCTTCACACGTAAGGATGCCATCAGGTCAGATAACTCTACCACTTCAAGGTCGTATCTGCCAAAGATTACATCAAACTCATCATAGAATTTTTCTGTGTCATCATCTAATTTTGTAGTATAATCCGCGACACCGATACAAATGATTACTTTGCCATCGTCAAGTTCTTCAGGATAGAAACCTCCGAGAGGTTTGAGAGATGGAGCGGCACCATCAGACCCAGCCCCAATGCCACCGCCGCCATCACCAGCGTCATCGTTAGCTGGATCAACCTCGGTGGAAGTACCAGGACCAGGAGCAAGGCGAGGGCCCTTAGTAGCGGGAGTTACATTACATGGTGGACAGGCAGGGACCCTTCTAACGACAGCCACAATAGGATCAGCTGCTGCCATGCCACCTCGACGATCGTGAGGCTTCCCACAACAAAGAAGTGTTGAGTGCTAGCAGAGTCTGCACCATGAGCTGGCTTGCACCAGCAGCTTCGCTAAACCCGAGCACGGGTTCGAGGAGGAGACAAGGCATCAGTCTTTGCAACAATAGTGGGGCAGCCTCCGAAGCCTTTAGTTTGCTCATAAATGCGTGGATTGGGTCAACAGCGTCCAGATCAACAACAACACGAGGACGACCAGTACCAGCAGATTCCAGAGCACGGGTTCGCACAACTTGAGGACGGTTTCGAGGAGGAGCAGCACATAAGGCGGCGGTCTTAGCAACAACAGCGGGGCAGCCTCTGTATGCCTTAGTTTGCTCAAAAGCGGCATGGATTGGGTGAGCAGCAGCCGCAGAAACATGGGCACCGGGACGGGGACGACCAGTACCAGCAGATTCCAGAGCAGAGTTTTCTACAACGGCAATACGGGGACTCCCTGAGGAGAGTTGTTTGCGAAGATGTACATGTCACGGACGAGGAACCACATTTTTCTCAACAATAGCAGGGGTTCGAGTTAGACCTCCCTATCCAATAATAGCTAGGCGACTCAAAGAAGGTGAGCCTCATCCACTATGTTACACACCAGCATAACCACGCGAAGCCTAACATGCTGTGTCATCAACCCAATTAGCTGAATGTCACACGCTATAGGAACCCTGAAGCCTCGTTCATCAACGATGTTGAACCGTGCAGTCTGCTCTGGCCTCATTTCAGCAAGTTCACGCGACGAAAGACAACCAAACCAGGATGCATACATGCACACAGCGCTACTTCCATCTTCAGACTCGACTGCTTTTCACGCGTTTTCTTCCCATGTGCTAATTTAACGAGGTAGCCATAGATGCTCACCAGAACCGTGTATTTGGGTTTAGCGGAGATCCTAGTTGACATAAAATTGGAGACAAAAGATAAGAATTGTTTGTCAGCGTCGTGCTAGCAAACAATTCTATGTTCGATATATCTCTGTAATGTCAATAGCTAGCTAGCAGTTACAGGTAGTGCAAATAGCAAATAGAAGAGTAGCTCACCCGAAATTAGCCAGAAGTACTTCTTCCTCGGCAAATGGATCTGCCATCCTTCACGCTGCTCAGCTCGTCGGTGGTAGAGGTGGGCTAGATCGTCGCAACGGCTGGCACGGCATTCGGCATTAGAGCTCGGTAGCAGCGAGTAGGCGCAGCAACTTGGCATCGGAAGTCAAATGCCCGAAGAGATCATTTTGGTTGGAGAGGGGATTTCCACTCCGCTGGTGCTAGGGTTCATGCGAAAGGAGGGAGGGAGTGGATTTGTGAATTTGGTCAACGCACGATGTTCCTTTAGTATCTCGTTTCGCCTACGTGGTTGCCGCGTTGGCGCTCGCGTCACGGAAATATTACTGACATGAGGGTCCCGGCCGTCTACTTCACGGGGCAGTTTCATGGCATGTTTGGATTTGGTAGGGGTGAGACGAGTTTGCATAAAAATGGCCCCTCTAGGTAGTTGGCGGCCCAACTTTTCGAAACGCGGTAATTTCAGGCAACTTAGGTACCGCCATGCGCTGGCCTGCCAACTTTGGTACCACAGACGAACAAGCCCTTGTATATGATAGATGTTTATTTTGCATGCTATTATTTAATTGATAGGAAACGTCAATACATGTGTGTTTAATAAACAAATAAAAGGTTCCTAGTTATGCCTCTCTTATAGACTAGCTCGTTGATTAACAAGATGATCAAAGTTTCCTGATCATGGACATTGGATGTTGTTAATAACGAGGTCACAACATTTGTGAAATGATGTGATGAACATTCATCCTAAGTATAGCATTACGATAAAAGTCATTATGTTTATATTTCTATAACATCATACGAAGTAATCTTTATCCTTAGACCATGAGATCATGTTAATTGCTGACATTAAAAGAGTAACTTGATAACATCAAACGTCACACCGTAAAAGGGTGACTATAAAGGTGGGTTCAGATACTCCGAAGATGTTATGTTGAGGCTCATGGATCAAGAGTGGACTTTGTCAATCCCGATGACGGATAGATATACTCTGGGCCCTCTCGGTGATATCACATTAAGATAGCTTGGAAGCAAGTGATGTGATCACTAGAATGTTATATCACGGGAACGAGAAAAGAGTGCATGTCGGTAATGAGATCAAACTAGGTATTAGGATACCGATGATCGAATCTCGGATATGTAATATATCATGGGACAAAGGGATTAAATTACTAGCGTTAAAGTTTCTCATGATCACAGAAGTCATCGTTGAATGTGCAGGAGTCAGTATGGATCTCTAGGTCCCGCTTCTGATTATTGATTGGAGAGGAGTCTCAATCATGTCTGCATTATTCGCGAACCGTAGGGTGAAACACTTAAGGGTTTCCAAACACCATTTTGGAGCACATATGTTTCAGACGAAAGAATTGCAAAGCGCTGGAATTATTTCAATGGAAACCGGAATTGTTTCGGGTGAAATTGCAGAAACTGGTTCTGCATGTGATATTGAAATGTTACAAGGGGTATTATGTGAATGTTTGTTAATTAAAGTAATTAACAAAATTCTGAATAAACTAAATAAAAGAGTTTTATTAAATGAGAGTTGCATTAAATTTGGTGGAAATTTAATGCATGTGAGTGGAACTTTGGGTGGAGGCTAAATTGATGTGAGTGGAGCTTCCACCACATTAATGAGGAAGAGGTGGGGGCACCCCCCCCCCATGGGTGCCGGCCATGGGAGGGGAGGAGCCCCCTCTCCTATAAAAGGCCCCCCTCTACTTCCTCACAAAGCACACCTCCTCGTGAAGGATTTCTCTCCCCCTCTAGATATATTCCCCATGGTCTCAGATTAGCGAGATACATGTTCCCAGTGGCATTGCGTCTGGAAAGACTTGTCGCTCTTCGATTTTGATTGGAGGGAGGAGAGGGAGGTTGTGTTGATGCTCGTGTGTGTGTGTGTGGATGTGGATGCTGCTGATTTATAGGACTGACTTCCACACGATCTTGAGATCGGCAAGCGTACGACTACATCATCCACGAGTTCCAACTCGTTAACAAAGCTTTGTTGTCTTAGAGGGTAAGTTCTCTATGGATGTATATCCACCCATTGCTTGTATCTAGTAGATAGATCTTGGCGTATAGTTCTCATCATAGGAATTTTTTGTTTTCTATGTTGCGAACCCAACACATGCAGGAAACCATGACAACAGAGGAGAACACGAAAATAGAGGAGAGCAGATAATCGCATAGTCCAAGGAGGAGGCAGAGAACCTCACACAGGAGAGACCAGGACTTCGGCTACCAACATCGGCATGGCAAAAAGCAAGGGAGGCAATTTCGGGAGTAGTACCAATGACAACAGATGCTTCACATGAGGATCTACTGGCATACCAATATTTTCTCCACCATAAGAAGAGAGACCTACTTCGGATGCAAAGACAGCTCGATGAAAGAAAAAGGTTAGCCGACGAATCCAGTTTATGACGGGCCCAACTAAGCTCTACTCGAGGGTCAAGGAGTGTGACAGGAGAAGCACCACCAAGAAGGGTGACATCTCGATTACTGAATATCCTCGAAGAAGAAAGAAGTGGAATTATCCGAGATCTCGACCTATCGTTCATGTCAATTGATCAAGCAGGAAACATCAAGGCAAAAACAGCTCAGGCAGCCATTGTGGCCGCACAAACATATCTGATCACCACTCAAACCGCACCCGACAATCTGCGCATGGCCCTTCACCGCTCCGCCCTGATGAACCTCGGCATGGTAGGAGCCTCACTCGCGGAAGCAGAACAAGGACTCACACAAAGATCCCCACGCCGTCACAACAGTCCTCGGCAAGTAGGACACACCCGGCGATCTCGATCACCACACCAGGCCCATCTCGTAGGATCCGAACCGCGAAGCAATACAAGAAACGACAACACCTAGCATAGGAGCAGTGGACCTAGAGACGAAAGACACACCCGACGATATCAAGATGGAGATGATGAAATGACCATGGGCTATGCGGGGCTAGCTGTTTCACACAGAGGATTCGCAAAGCCTCAGTACCCAAAGACTTCAAACTTCCACACGACCGACATAAATACGATGGACTCTAGAAACCCGAAGCTTGGTTAGCATACTATCTAGCCACCGTCAGATTACAGGGTGGCTCCACAACTACTGCAATGCAAAGCCTACAACTACACCTCACCGGCGCCGCAAGATCATGGTTGAAGCAGTTACCCGAAGATTCAATTGGTAGTTGGAACAATCTGGAAGATAAATTCATCTGACATTTCTATTCTACATTCAAACGACCAGCATCCTTGGAGCAGTTGTGAGCGTGCAAACAAAAATCTGGAGAGTCAATAAGAGCGTTCATACAGCGATGGAATATTATCAAAAACTCAGCTGAATCCATATCTAACGAAAGGGCCATCGACGCCTTCAACGACGGCCTCTGTCGCTGAGAATTCATAGAAGAACTGGGTCGGATTAAACCAAAGACAGTATCATAGTTAATGGAAATAGCAAACCGATGGGCTGATGGAGAGGACGCGCTACATAATAAGCGTGCGCGGTCACCCGACGAAGATAGGGATAAACGCGGCAATGACAGAAGAAGAAGGAACAACGATGGAAACATGGGACCAAGGTATGTCGCAGAAGGTTTTTCAGGTGAAGGTAACAACAGAAGCAACGACCACAATGGCGAATACCGTCAGAATAGGGACGACGTCGGAGGAAGCCAGTCCGCACATCGGTATCAGCCAAGAGCACGAGACCCACCTATGTCCGCAATACAAATGCTGGAAGGGCCCTGTAATATGCATTTTTACGTCGACTCAGCAGGCAGGCAACAATCCAATCACCTGATGAAAGACTGTCGAACATTCCTAAAGATGCAGGAGTTGTGCAACACAAAGGTAGCCGAAGCGGCAAATCAAGGATACACATCCACGCCTGGTGCACTAGCCATCTGCGCACCACCACCAGTTGCACCACCACAAAACTCAAACGATCAAAACAACGAGTACCCCATATCAAAAGGAACAATGTCTATGATTCAGAAAGGGCGTCCACCCAACAGAATTCAGAAGCTCATCACAAGACAAATCAATATGGCGGAAACATCAACATTAGCTGCACCCGAATATCTCCATTGGTTAGAGCAAGAAATCAAATTCAGCAGAGCCGATCACCTACTATGGGTCCCATGACCAGGTCATTTAGCCCTGATAGTCGAAGCACAAATCGGCGGGTTCGATATGAGCAAGGTCTTCATGGACGCAGGAAGTAGCATAAATCTGATCTACGCAAAAACGTTGCGAACAATAGGCTACCCCCTGGATAATATCGCTCCAACAGAAACCTCTTTCCACGGAATAGTACCAGGTAAAGCCGGAATCCCTTTAGGAAAAGTTTTTCTTGACATTGTTTTTGGTTCCAAGATAAATTTTGGGCGAGAAAGACTCGAATTTGAAGTCATGGATTGGCCATAACAATACCATGCAATCCTGGGACGACCAGCCTTTGCACGATTCATGGCAGTGCCGCATTACGCATACTTAGTAATGAAAATGCCAGCACCACAAGGAATTATCACGGTACAAGGAAGCTTCACACGTGCGGACAGCTGCGATCGAGAGTTCAACAAATTTTTTGAATCTTTCGGGATGGCAATGGAGTTTAAGCAACTCAAAAGTTTAGCAAACGAACAACCTCTGGAAGTAGCACGTGTCAATCCCGATCAGGCTTTTGACACGGCAAAAGACACAAAAGAAGTACAGATCCACCCGGCTGACCCGACGAAAACAACATTTGTGGCTTCCAACCTTGATCCCACATAGGAAAGCATGCTCATCGAGTTCCTCCGTGAGCACTGGGAGATTTTCGCATGGCTACCTTCTGACATGCCGGGAATCCCTAGGGAACTCACTGAGCATGCATTAAATCTAGATCCAAAGGCGAAGGAAGTAAAACAACCGCTTTGATGCTTCACAGAACCAAAGCGCAAGGCCATTGGAAAGGAGCTCCATCGCCTGACCGATGTCAATTTTATCAAAGAATTAACAAAATCAGAGTAGCTTGCAAACCCAGTATGTGTTCCAAAGAAAAACACTACAGAACTTCGGATGTGCATCGACTTTACTGCACTGAATAAACATTGTCCAAAAGATCACTTCCCATTGCCGCGAATCGACCAAATCATCGATGCAACCGCGGGATGCGAACATCTTTCTTCCTTGGACGCTTACTCAGGATACCACCAGATCAGGATGAAGGAACAAGATCAGGAGAAAACAACGTTTATCATGCCTTACGGCGTATTCTGCTACACAACAATGTCGTTTGGCCTCAAGAACACTGGAGCAACTTATCAGCGGATGATGCAGAAGTGCCTGGGAAGCCAAATAGGCACAAACGTGCAAGTATATATTGATGACGTCATAGTTACCACAGGTCAAGGATCTGTGTTGTTAAAGGACCTAGAAGAAACATTCAGAAATCTTGACAGGTTTAGCATCAAACTAAATCCGAAGAAATGTTCCTTTGGAGTCCCGGCAGGGCAACTCCTCAGATATTTGGTATCAGCTAGAGGAATCGAGGCTAATCCCAAAAAATACAAGCAATCCTCACAATGAAGAAGCCAACAAATCTACGTGGTGTACATCAACTAGCGGGACGAGTGGCGGCTCTAAGTCGTTTTATTGCAAGATTAGGAGAAAAGGCACTGCCATTCTACGCCCTCATGAGAAAATCAGAAAAATTCGAATTGACAGAAGAAGCTCAGCATGCCTTCGAAGATCTTAAAAGAACACTTTCGACATCTCCTGTCATCGTGTCACCAAAAGAGAAGGAACCTCTGCTCCTTTATATTGCTGCCACACACCAGGAGGTTAGCAAGGTCCTGGTCGTAGAGCGACCCGAAGAAGGAAAGACCCAGGGCATGCAAAGACCATTTTACTTCCTGGGCGAGGTTTTATCGCCATCTAAACAAAGGTACCCACACTACCAGAAACCATCATACGGGGTATTTATGACAGCACAAAAACTACGCCACTATTTTTCGGAGCACCCGATCATAGTGGTCAACGAGGCACCTTTGTCAAGCATCCTCAACAATCCAGAAGCAATTGGGCGTGTTTCTCTATGGAGCATCGAATTATCCCCTCGGGATATCACTTATGAGAAGCGCAAAGCAATTAAGTCACAAGTTCATCAGCTTTTTCATCAAGACAGTGGGACAGAATTGCAATGTGCGGGTCCACCAGACCTTTCTAGTACCTGGACAATGTATTTTGATGGATCAAAAAGAATGGAGGGAGCGGGAGCAAGAGTCGTACTAATATCACCTCAAGGCGACAAAATGCGCTATATTCTTCGGATGAGCTTTACAAACGCATCCAATAACGAAGCAGAATACGAGGCCCTGTTGCATGGCATGCGGATGGCCAAAGCTTGCGGTGCAAGTCGCCTCAAAATCTTCGGAGATTCCAATCTTGTGGCACAGGAGGCAATGAACAAATGTGATATTGTCAGCGAAAATATGGTTGCTTATCGTGACTTATATAGCATTATGGAGGCTCAATTTGATGGGTGTGAAGTATCACATATAGGAAGAGCAAACAATGAGGAAGTTGACAATCTAGCAAACATCGGATCATTGTGTCTACCAATACCACCAGGAGTTTTTTGGGAGGAGATAGTGGAGCGATCGATCAAAGCGAAAAGAGTCTCTGAGGTCGTGGCACCAAAAACAGGGAAAAAGAAGCATCCGCGAAAAGAGTCGAGGGCTACTTCAGAAACCAAGAACATAGAAGAGGCCATCGAAGAAGAAGAACAAGAAATCAAAGAGGTCATGCTAATTGAGACAACATGGATGCAGCCGTATATAGCATATATGACTAAGGGAGAGTTACCAGAGGAAGTGATAGAAGCTCAACGAATCACCCGATGATTGAAGGCTTTCAGGATAATCAATGGAGAACTATACAAAAGAAGTATTTCGGGTGTGTTGCAATGTTGCGTAACACCCGAAGAAGGAAAAATTATACTGAAATATATACATGAAGGAGTCTGTGGTCACCATGCTAGTAGCCGAGCAATTGCTGCAAAAGCATTCAGGGCAGGATTTTATTGGCTCACTGCAGTACAAGATGCAAAAGACATTGTCAGAATATGTGAAGCATGTCAACGATTCGCAAAAAAGCCTGGAGCACCCTCCGCTGAGCTGAATCCCATATCGTTGGCTTGGCCTTTCGCTCAGTGGGGACTCGACATGGTGGGAAAACTTCACAAATCATCGCCAGGAGGACATGTCTTTCTGCTAGTAGCAGTCGACAAATTTACTAAATGGATTGAAGTAATGCCTATCACCACCCAAGATGGAACTTCAGCTGTGAATTTTATCAAATCCATAGTATTCTGGTTTGGCGTACCGAACAGCATCATCACGGATAATGGGACCAACTTCACTTCAAATGAGTTCAAGGAGTACTTCTAGGAGATGGGCATCAAAATAAGCTACGCTTCGGTAGCTCACCCGCAAACAAATGGATAGGTCGAAAAAGCCAATGGACTAGTTACCGCTGGACTCAAAAAGAGACTACTGGCACCACTTGACAGAGCAAAAGGAGCATGGGTGGATGAATTACCATCCGTGTTATGGATTTTACATACAACTCCAAATAATTCAACGCAAGTGACGCCCTTCTTTTTGGTCCATGGTGCAAAAGCCGTGCTTCCAGTTGAGGTGTCACACGAATCACCAAGAGTAGCTGCATATAAGAAAGAGGAATCAAGAGAAGCACTTGAAGATGATGTGGATGCGCTTGATGAAGCTCAAGACGAATCCCTCCAAAGAGCAACTATGTACCAGCAAATCCTGTGCAATTACCATAGCAGAAGATTGCGGCCTAGGTCCTTCGCAGTAAGGGACCTAGTTCTTCGCCTCAAGCAAGATAGCCACAAGAAGCTAGAATCGCCATGAGAAGGACCATACATCGTCATAGAAGTTATTCCGGAGGAGCATATCGACTACAAGACAAGAAGACAGGAGTAAATTATTCAAATCCATGGAACGTAGCACAACTACTATGCTTTTACGCATAAGATTATTTGCAATATGATAAGAGTCACAATTCGGCTTATTGGCCAAGATGTCTAGGAGAAAAGGCTCAAACAGCCATCCGCTAAAAGAATAATGTATCGTTGATTTTCGCCTTATATATAAAGAGATAAGTTATTTGTATCTTAATCTTTTTTCAAAGATCAATGCTTTCTATCAAGCTAACAACAACATGAGCCTATGTCCAGATACAGGCATCCGAACATAGCCTCGGGGGCTACCCCCATTGCGAGCGCTAGCGCGCACCCGATAGAAATTCCCTTGTGCATGAAGTGCATTGACAAATTACAAAAAAAACATTTTTTGAGTTTTACACTAGTGTCTCCCATCGGGAGATAGTATAAAATAATAAAATTATCTGATATAATCAGAAAGATTGGCGGCCCAGCAGGCCAACCACCAATCAAACCAAAAACCTCGGATCACGCTCAGACGCGAGAAAAAATCTGAATGCCGTGTTCAGAAACATGAAGGTAAGACCCCAGGATTCGTCCTGTGTGGCCTGGTAATCGCACAAGAATACGCTCTGTCAGTAAAAAATCCGTATCAACGATACGATAAAAAATCCCGACGAACGCGTTGGATACCCGATAAAAAATAGAAAATTGGAATTCAGTATTCGGTAAGACCTCATTGGCTCGAACTGAATTACGCCAGTTATAAATTCCGGATTCGAACCTAGGGACTTGAATTTGATGTAGGTCAACCTTGTTTTTTCCCAGGAGCAATTAACTGATTCTCGATCCGTCGGAAGCATCAGACTCATTGTACCAAATCCCTACAAAATGTAAAAAAAAGTGATAAAAATAAAGGAAACTTTGAGACTCAACCTGAAACTACGGTTCAGGCAGAGTCTCAGGGGCTACTGACATGGATATGACTACTCGGATGCTCATTATTCGCTACCATACATTGGGTAAAAGGCCTACAGCCCATGAAGATTTCAGATAACAGCCCAAGGAAACAACCGACAAAGACTTTGTTTGTGTTAGGAAAAAAACCACGAACCGAAATTGTGTTGGTATTGTAATCGCGCGTGTATGAAACCTATCCACATACAGCTTTGAGACCCGGCCTATTATATATAGGACGGGAGAAGCCCAAGCGAGGGTACCGAAATCTAGAGGACAACTTGTAATAGTGTGTTTTCTTAATATTCAGGCGACTTTGATTCCATTGTTTTCCCCTGACATCCGACGAAATCCACAGCGTTCTCTTTTCTGCGAAACCCCAAGTCCATTATCATGGGCATTGCCGAGGTTACCCCTCGTCACCTGTTCTTATTGATTTAGTTATAGTGGGCATGCCCGAAGATCCCATAGCACCTATAATTCTAGGTAGGCCATTCCTAAGAACTATTAAAGCTTTAATCAATTTACATAAAGGGAATGTAAGAATAGGACTACCGCCTAGAGATCCTTTTACAGTCCACTTCCCTAGGAAGAAGAAGGTCAAACCTAATAATGATGATGATGGTATAATTACACTGAAAACCAATTACTTTGGAGTGGATGTTCCGCTCACTAAACATAAATAATAATCATCTGGATCAAGCTAATTGACCTTATCTAGAAGCGCTTCATGGAAGGCAACCCGTGTGAAATAAAAGTTTTCACTATTGTGTTAGTTTTGTTTAGCTTTGTTTGTTTTTGTTTTCTTTTTGTTTTCAATAATGAGTGTTCAATAAGACCTTTGGAGAGAGGAAAAGAAATAAAATAATCCTCGATCTTTTACTTTACTAACACATGGCCTAAGAAGTATTGCTAATTTTTATAAAGTCTATTTGATATTATTTTGTCTTTTGCTAAGATGTGTAAACACGCATGAAACTACTAACCAAATTCTATGAATTTTTTTAACTTACAGGCTGCAAAACAACTAGTGGTGCGGCCAGAAGCAGTGCGGATCTACAGGATATGCCAGGTATGTCGTGGCATACCCTGCAGTCCAGCGCCGCATCGTACGGGAAAAAGTTAGGCTGCAGCTAATCAGGTTTTACCGGTAGAAAAAAGGATAGAGCGGTAACGATCGAGCCCAACTACTCGTATCCGTCCCACGATTCCGTAGTCTTCCCTCATCTCGTCCTCGATTGGATCTACAAGCACAGACGCCAGGTCGTGCGCGGTCATCGGCCAGGCCGCCACACTAAACTAGCTAGGTCCAACCAATGGCAGGTCGCCAGCACCCGTCCCGGCTCGCTAGTTCTAGTCGTATAGGATCAGAAGTGGTTCGTCGATCAGGACAAAACAATCTGCATGGACGCCGGTCACCTAGTACGCAGCACTCGGCTGACTGAGGACCTTGACGATAGTTCGTTCTTTGCCGCATGTGAAGCGCAAACCCGGACCACTACACGTTCGCTCCTCCGCCGGCCAGGATCCCAGCACGGTACGCACATCCCCACGGTGGCTATATGGCAGTTTATGAACTATGATTCTACTACACATGTAAGTTGTGTTAATCGCGATGTACATGTTGCTAATTGTTGTAGCTTACATTTCTTTTTCAGTTGTTTAGCTATGAAGAGAAAGGGATACATATCATTGCGTCTCTTTTTCACAAACACGCATCAAAGAATGGTTGTTTACGCAACTTTTTTTTCAACTTAATCGCTCAAATTTTTTATTTATTGCTTCTATGTTATGCAAATTTATATTTATTTATTGAACTGGTAAACAAAATTTTATCAAGATACCGTCAAATTTGATCCGGCATACCCATAGATAAAATCCTGGGTCCACAACTGGCCAGAAGGCCCCGTACCATGTGCCCGTACCACATCGAGGTTTGGAAAATAGAAACTTTGATTTTTTGCCGCGGGACCCAGGCATCATAACGACCACTGGTATGAATGGAGCCGCCCGTACCGCGCGACCGTACCGTACCCTCGAGCAAAACATCAGACTTCAAGCAAATATACTGCCCTCATAATCCCAGTGGTCTGTGCGCCTCACAGCGACCGTGCAGAGTGTGCACCGGAAGGGAGTCAACACCCCCAAGGTTTATTACTAATGACGTAGCCGCCATATCACACACGAGGAGGTAACCCTAAAATAAACACAAACTTTTCTCTTTCTTATTCCTCCAAAATTCAAACCACCTCCATTGGATCTTCAAATTTATTCAATCTTTCTTCAATTACTCGCACCCAATTGATCTATAAGGTATGATTCTCCTCCGATCTCCAACTTATTTGCAACAAAACTCTGCTCAATCTTTCACCATTATCAATCTAGACTTAGGTCTTATTCTTGAGCTAATATTATATTGAGCATGCTTAGTATTATTTTTATAGGAGTTTGTTTTGTAATAAGTGTAGGGGATTGTTTATGCTATATTTCTGTTAGACTAAAAAATAATTAGCAATTTTTATTTATTTTATTTTAGATGAACACGAGGAATCATACATGTGTGATGGCTGCGGAACTTGCCGCACCATCTGTTGATATGTTGACCCCCCCCCCCCCCCGAGTCACTTGGTATTGAGTTTACCGAGGAGTTTCAGATGAACCGTTTCGACCGTATCAAGCTCCGAGAAATCAAGTCCACCAAGTGGGCGTGTCCATATATCCTAAACCAAATTGGCATTCATGCTAATTTTGATTTACTTTGCAACAATGTTGGTTTGTATGACTTTGTCTTCCAGGATGTCGCCATGTACCTCTGATTGACGCTTGAGTTTCTCAGCACCTTGACGCGTACGGTATGCTCTCACTATTGTTCCGAGGAGCAAATGACTGGAGTTGATCGCATCAACTTCCGTCTTATGAACTGTGAGTACTCCTTAACACTCGACCAATAGGCTCAATGATTTGGGTTTGCCAACAACACCACTAACATACGCTCCACCAACTTTGTTTTAAATCCTGCACCTCAGGAGTACTTTAATAGAATGAAAATTCATGGAAACA
Organism: Avena insularis; assembly: GCA_023614405.1. NCBI lineage: Eukaryota > Viridiplantae > Streptophyta > Magnoliopsida > Poales > Poaceae > Avena > Avena insularis. The sequence continues at coordinate 209,973,938 of CM042694.1, forward strand.
CACCCAAGAGGGACTAAATTGATCATCTTGCTATTCGCTATTTGTTTTATGTTATTGCTAACAGCTTGAAGGCACGTGGTGAGTTTACTAGAGTCAATGAGAAAGATATGATGGTCCTCGCAAAAGCGGCTATTATTAATTGTAACTTAATGCCAAATTTGGGCGTCCTTCTTGTGTTTTACCTTAAGCATCAAGCTCTGTAGTTTCGAGGACCCATATGCGGAGGAGAAGTTATAACCGTTCTTGCACGCGCACTTCACATCAACCTAGGTAACATCCAACCGTTGCCAAGAAATCACCATCTTGGTTTTTCTACTTTAAGAGCTTGTGGTATGATTTCTAGAACTAATGGTAGATACTTCCTTGATATACCTGGAGTGGATCACTTGATCCCAACTCCTTTGTCTAATGGCCTATTCTCTATCGAGGATGGACGTTTGCGTTTTGACGTGCAGGTTGAGGCAGGTCTACCACAACATGAAATACCCATGGGAGAGGAAGGAGAAGATGAAGAAGTAGAACAAGAAGGACCCGAACAAGATGTGCAGCCACTAAACTACTACACCACCTATGATGATATCTATGGTCTCGAAGGAAATATCCAAAAATGAACAACTTCTCCATCAACCTTTGAGATGCTACTGTCAACCACACCACTCAGTTCCATGATTGGAGCAGCCAATGGAACGTGGAAGATTATCCACCACCACCACAATGAGCAACACAAGGGCTTGCAAAAGCTTGAGCTTGGGTATGTGTTCCCCCGACAATTTTATTTGTGTAATAATGAGGTTGTACTCTAGCTACTTGAGAGCTTTAAAACACTCGTGTTGGTTTGTTCCAACACTTTGCTTTTTTCCTTTGCTTTTGTTTTTAGTTTGCTTTTGTTTTTTGTTTGTTTTTATTTTCTTAGTTCCTTGCTTGGTCACAAGTTATTTTCGATTCTTTAATCCTTATCCTCAAAAATACAATTTTCCCATTTTTCCTTTTTCGTGAACATGGATTCGCACTTTGCCTCTTTGTTTTGAAGGAACACATCCCTATAAGAAAGAGGATTATGAAGTCACTCATGAGAGGTATGTCCTATGTCTCCCACTTTTGAAGTTTGAGTTGTTTATTTTAGTTGGTTGATTTGCTAAGATGCCATGCTAGTGGGAGTAATTCAAAATAGTTAGAGTAAAGCTTTTTATTGGTATGGATGATTAATTGTGGAAGCTTTTGCTCTAGTTTTTTAGCTAATCGAGTCTTGCCTTGAAAATAATATTGCCAAACAAGTACAACAAGAAAAAGTCTGAAATTTATGACTTGTTTGATGAATGATTGTCTTGATAGTATACCCTTGAAGATACTTAACCCCATAGATGTTTTGATAGACTTGACGGTACTCTTGAAAGGAGTTGTTTGATTGAAATGAAGTCTAGCGATAATGGTTATGCATGTCAAAGCTAACCTTGTGGATCAAACCGTGGTACTATTTAAAAAAGTTTTATGTTTCTCATGCACGCCTTTGGATGCCAACAACTCCTCTAGCCTTTGAATGATCTATGGTATAACCCCGGATTTTGGCTATGAGTTGATGACTTGAGTGGCATACGTGTCAATATATGGGCAAAAGTATTGGTACTCTCAAAGGTTGTGCAAGAACTTGTAAAATAAACACTCAATGATCCTTGAAGAAGGAAGAAAAAAATGAAGATACACATAACAAGTCCTTAGCATGGTCTTGTTACTACTTTATGAATTTTCTTGAAATACAATGATTAGACTAGAAGTGTTTTGATAGCCTTGATTTACTGATGTGGGCATCAATAAGACACTTCACTATTATGCTACTTAGGACATGAACTCTATTACTCAATTATGTTATTAAAAACATTCTAGTGTTCATTGACAAGCAAAGAGTTAACTAGAAGAATTAGATTGATTGTGACACTTCTAGTTATTTATATTTATATTAAACTCTACTTTGATTGTCTTAACTTACCAAAGCTTGTATAGTATTCTTGTCATCTCTCTAACTTTGACAAGCCTTTCAAATGGATGAAGTGTTGGACGCATATGACTACCAATCGTAAGTGAATTCCTATTCTCGTTGTTTCAAGTTTAAATGTTGAATTTCTTATAGTTCTTTTGTTTCTTCTTGCTCAAGGGCGATCAAGGTGTGAGCTTTGGAGAGGTTGATGGCTCCAAAAATAGCCATCATCCACCGTGTTTAAACATTGTTTTTAGTCAAGCAGTTGACAATAAACTCTCTACCCTTGCCACTAATGACTAATAATTGCAAAGATATGCAAACCATTGCTTTGATTTGTGTTGTGCAGGAAATCACGCTTTTAAATGCGAAATATGGAGTCATAAATAATGGAGGTTTTCAGGAAGTCCACACGACCAAGTTATTCTGGAGTAAATGCTAGGCGTCTACAGCCGTAACGACCATTGGTATGGGCAGGGCCCGCCCGTACCATGTGGCGACAACTTCGTCTCGTTAAACCCTACAAATTTTGTGAAAACGCCTATATATTTTGAGGTCTCAGCAGCCGCGGAGAAGACCGTCATTCTCAGATTGCATCACAACACCACCAAAGGAGATCCACACCATAGTTCATCCCTTCCATCTTCCATCCCCTCCATTAGCCATAGCCATTACTTTGTACTTGAGATCTCCTTGTGATTCGGCAACCATTGTAAGAATATTTGATTTCAATCTAAGTATTTTGCACAATGTTTTCTATCCTTGATCTTATTGTTATGAGTGAGTAGTCCTCACGGGCTGTGGGTTGGGGACAAACCTCGCAGCGATTATGTGCATCTAATATATGGGAGCATTGTGTATTGTTTGAATGGGAGATTTGTATCTTTTGTTTCTTTGTCTCATGTCTTGATCTTTGGATTTGTAGGTACCCAAGACCCCATAGATTGATAAAGGCTTAAGGTGGGATACTTGGCTAGCGGTCATAGGAACCCTAGTGATAGAAAGGATAGTACGGTCTTCGCTTAGTGACACATTCAGGATCACAACAATATCACCACTTAATGCTTTGATTTGTGTTTTACACTTAATAATTGTTTGCAGTCCGGTGCTTTATGGTGCACTCGGTTGGATTAAAAGACTATTGCTATGCATGTTGCCTCTCAGGGGCTCTAGAGTATTAGGATGTGTTGCCCACACGAGATTATCTCTATTAAAACATTACACATGACTATTCTTATTATTATATTTTCCCCATATGATGTGCGGTGGATCTTCAACCCTGACCTATCTCCATCCATTGATTCAACCCACGATAAAGTAAACTAGACTGGTCTAGTAAACGAAGGTAAAACAAAGAAACAAAGTCTTGTAGACATGTCCATTTTATTTCTTTTAGCATTGTTTCTGAAGGTTCGATTAAACCTAGGTCTACTAGAGAAAAAGACTATTATACTACATCCGTAATCCGGATCGAAGGTATTAGCCACTTCTAAACCCTTACAGGCATATGTATGAATTACCAACTCATTGGGATGTGCAATAGCCTGACGTAGATTCTGCAAAAACCAAATCCAGCTCTCCTCAAACTCTGTCTCCAGCACACCGTACGCAACTGGAAATGTGAAATTGTGTGCATCAACTACACAAGTTACTACTAACTGTCCTTTAAACCTCAACGTGAGAAAAGTAGCATCAACAGCCAAATAAGGCATGTAGTCTGCCAAAAAAAACCTGGCGACAAGCCTCAAAGCAGACAAAAACCCTCCTAAAACATTCCTTAGTCCTTGTCACTCCCTTCAATGTGTACTCCACGGAGTGGTGGTCAATATCTACAATACTATCTAGGTTGGTCCTCTCCACTTTAGCTTTGAATGAATACAACAATTCAGAACTTTCCCGCTAGTTACTATAAATAGAATCCATAGCTTGTTATTTACCATTGAACACCCTCATGTATGGTAACTCTATCTTGAACTTGTAGTTGATGTTCTTCTGCAATTTCTTTGCACCCACTTGATGGTTTTCTGTCACCCATCGTTTTACTTCTTCCGCCACACATCTTGACTTGGCTCTACTGATTGTTTCTTTCCTAAGGGTTGATTCCTTGCATGTGTGTCTAAAAGAGTTCACTATGACCTGCAATTGTATGAATAAAATGCATTACAAAAGGAACATCGAAAACTTGAGTACTTATATGAGATATAACCCAATGCCACATTTTACTGACCTGAACATTCATGCTATTTCGCATTTTTTATGCGAGCATCCTCCATGGACAATTCTCAGTTGGCGCACTCTGTAACATACTTGATCGCTCTTGTCAACTTCGAAAGTATGTTCTGCCTTGATGTAGTACGTCACAAGTGCATTTGTACACTCACTCATGGATGCAAAAATAAAACCTTCTTCCATCTGAGGGTTCTCACGATCCCATTCAACAACTTCAAGGTCTTCCTCCTCACCCACCTCGTCATCCACCACATGGATGTCATTGTCAGCCTCATCTTGGTTTTCAGCCTGAGATGTCCGTCATAAATTCTGAACAACATCAGAATATAGCCTCTCTTCATCATCCCCAGAATTGTAGGAATCAGGCTCCACTTCAAGGGGGACCCTTTTGCTGGTGCCCACGCTTGTCGAGCCACCACATCGTCATGCACTAACTGAAGATATGTTCTGTCTAGAGCTGCCATTAGGACGATATGGTTCTGCCCGAGATGCTGCATCTGCCATCCTAGGTCCAAGTACTGGCACAACCACATCATTTCGCAGGCTCACATGAAAATTTTCTTTCTCCTTATGCTTAGCAAACATGGTAGCGAGTTCTGCATCATTACTAACTTTCACCCATTTACTTCCCCGTCGTAGTATTTGAATTTCACTTCATCATGCAAACCCCAAGGATATGGGCTGCATATTACCTCTCTAAATTGTCTGAAACTCCAGTTACAATCCATTGACAACGGATAATCGAACCCTCTATGGAATTTCTTCTTCTTTGCATCCACGATGTACCGGTCCCTTCTAATGTTCACCAAGAAAGCACACCGCAACTCCATCCTAACCCATGAAAAAAAGAGACGCAATCAGTACACCAATAGCAAAATCAACCGCAAACCAATGGCGTCCTATGTCGAATCGACTGTTGAAATGCATAAGCAAGCTCAATCGGAACAAGACTTACCCCACGGGAACCCATTCATGGACACGGCGGGTCCAGGGCGAATCTTCAGCCCGACGGCTGCCTCGCCAAGTACTCCAGGGCACCAATCGATCACGAGAACGTAAATTAAATCAGCGGAAATCAATAGCATGATGTCACTCGAGTGAGAATTAACTAAATCCTCAGTCGATTGATTGAGGACTAGTCGCACCCATATAGTATTTGTTGTCCCGTAGCCTCTGTGGCTCTGCCTGGCCAGGTTTAATCACGATGGACAATGAATCTCATCTGAAGACGAAAAACTGAATAAAAGCACACGAGGACGGGAAAACAATGGACCGCATCCCTTCCATTTCGCCAACAGGCATCGCAAGTTACAACATCCACGGCAACGAGGAAAACAGCACCGAGCCACCAGAGACGGCGGCGATGACCCGCGCAGCTCGATCACAAGAGCCGTGGGACTAAATTACATACATATACGTATTCACCTAGCGTTAGTTACAGCTCCGTGGGTCGTCAGGATCTTCACGTCAGTCCGAACGGGATCAGTGGTACGTGTCAGCTATAGTGGCTGTCCAGATGATGATTGGGTTCGCCTGTGACGAGACTGCCCGAGGCACATCCTCAGACGCTGGGAGAGGCTGTCTCCCATCTCCTCCCGCTCACGCTTCAGCTTCTTCCAGAGTGCATGGATCTTCTTCTCCTTCGTTTTCGGGGGCGTCGATTTGGCCACTTTCCTCTGTTCGTGTCTCCGCGGCGTGGCCAGGGCATGTACAGTCATGCTCTGCAAAGCAAATTACCATGTTGTGGGGGTTTAATATTTTCTGAATTGAGTTTGTTTGCTCGCAATATTGTTGGAAACAAGTGACCAATACTGGCACGTGTTACTGTGATTGGTGCATAATAGCACAGTCCGAATAAAGGGAAACACATGGATCCTGGAGATCTTGATTTCTTAAAACAGCTCAATGAACCGATAGTGGAAGGCAAGAAACTCGAGAAATGTACCTCATGCTTATCATTAGTGCCGCGTAGGGGTGATCCATCACTGGCCGCACCTAAAGATGAACATCTGCCCCAACTTTCTCTGTTAGAGCTTGTGTATGAGCAGGACTCCTCATTGTGCCTGCTTGTTTTATCCTATTAAGGTATACTCATTAGTTAGTACCATCAGAGAGCTTACAAGATGATCCATTTTTCACTGCGTGAGCGGTGCAGGCCGCAAAATCTTTTTTGATACTGCGTGAGCGGAGTCTTGAACTTGAGACCTCTTGACTCTGATACCATATTGAATTGATGCACTAGCCATCTGGACCAAAACTCCGTACTGATGGAAAGGGCTAAGCTATATATTTATATTGTTAACAAACTTGATTGCACAATAAGTAGCAGCTAGAGAAATTTATACTGTGTACCTGCAAATGTTGTCCAGCACTATCCGGATCCACGCCTGAGAGGTTATGATTCTCATCTAAAAGGAAATCCTGCATTTGACGGAAATATATTAGGAAAGGGTCTTTCAAAATAGATATGAACATACTGCTAACAAACCTACCAAGTCGTCATTCTTAATAGACATCTGATTTGCACTCTCTGATAGCAATTCAACAACTGAAGTTGTAGCTGTAGAAAAGTAAAGCAGTTAATGAACAACAACTAAGGTATAATTTACAAGGACAATGAGAAGGGGCCTGTGCTAGACCATTTCGAAAGCCATGTGCATCTGTTGATGAACTGCCTGCATCGGTTCTAGCTGCCCTCAGACCATTGATGATCTCAAAGAACAAACTCTGGAAGAAAAGCAACAAAACACAAGGGTGATTTCCTTCAAGTACTTCATTCCATGCAAAAGATTACAGTAGTTCCCAATTAGGTTACATAGTAATATTTCATAGATTTTACCTCATTGGTCATGGTACCAACTTTTAAAGCACCCATATGTAGCTTATTTGAGCATGATGAAGGCAACTGAGGAGGACGCAGAGTATTGTAAAAGAATATTGAAACTGAATCATAATATGACTGTGGTCTCGGGGAATTATGATCACCCTCAAACTTTACTATACTTTTATCCCCCTGTACATAAACACATACATTAAAAAATGGTTAGCATGTTCATCGGGGCAATCCCTATATTATTTTAGATGTGATGCGACATCTATTTGCCGGTGAAACTTTATAAAGCAAGCTACATTTGCATTTACCCCATATGCTTCGTGAATACGATCACAGTGGTGAGGCTGAATAAACATGTCATCCAAACCATGTCCAAATAATGCAGGAATAAATGTCTTGGGAGCAACCTGATTAAGGAAAACGAGAGCACTCAAATTAGTTGCAAATTTTGAAATATGCAGGCAATTTAGAAGTTACTGGAATTAAACATAAATCCACAGTACTTGATATGTCCATGTTGAATAATCTACGCTATTAGAGGACCGAATGTAACCGCCCACCAAACCCCAGCAATAACCAGTCTATCGCGAAACTAGAAACACTGAGCTGACCAGTTTTGAAAACTAGACAGTAAGATATCTACTTATGTTGAGGCAAATTAAAGATAATGTACAAGAAACTTGTTCAAAATTTAGGAAACGGGGAGAATTTGAAGTTCTGGACGAGTGAGCTTTCTGAGTTCTGCATAAGAAAATTTGGTAGCAATACAAGGCTAAGAAAAAATGGGTCCTTGAGTTTTGGTTGAAATTGGTTAATCAGTAATTACATAGTATCCTTGGTGAGAACTGGAAAATACTAGTTCCAAAATCTGACGTTGGCGCAATGCAACAGATAACACAAATTTCTTAATAACCTTGCCACCTTATGAGTTACAAAACACACATAAGGTGTGTTTTAGGCCTGCCAGATGCAGGCAACAGGTGTATCTTTGCCTGCATCCGCCAACAAGCTGCAACGAAGGTCTGTTTGGTTGCCTGCATGAGCAGCTCATGCAAGAGCAGCACGAACCTTAACACGCCCTCAGACAGGCTCCGAGGAAATGGAACTATCGAGTATTTCTAAATGGCCAGGCTGAGCTGATGCAGCGTGCAGTCTCCTGCTCATCTATGGTCATCTTCCTCTATCTTCACGCTAATGGTTGCCACAGCAAGCAAGTCCACAATTCTTTCACCAATCCCTGCAGAAAAACTGGAATTGTCATTGCCGGGAACACAGGATGCTCCCTCTGTTTCTCCTACATCTGGTCTTGCTGCTCGGTATATACAGCATCGCAGGCTACACACCACGTGTTCGACAAGATGCTTGGTGAGCTCAAGCTCGCACCGGGATAGGACAGCCATGTCCAGGTCCTCTCTGGCCACACAAGCAGCATGCTGCCCTCCCCAACGCACAACACGGCCTCCTCATCATGCTGCTGTCCTCTTCTCATGCCTCGGACATTACATGCTGCTATCCTTGTCCATGAAGAGCCATGCAAGCTGTGGCATGGGAGCACCGTGACAGAGGGCTAGGCCAAGCCACACTGTGCTTTGGCAAGACCACATCGATACAGCCTGACTTGTGTGTATCTCACTGACATGCGTCGTCTGTTCGATGGAACCATGGGGTTATCTCACTTAGTCTTATTTCTGGGCAACCATACTAAATACCATGCACGCAACCAAACAATATCTGTACCGGGCCTGACTCTCCAAATGCAGGCAACCAAACCCCAGCTCATGTATCACCATAGCTCGCCACGGCTGGAGCTCACACCACGGCAGTCTGGCTCACTGGGTCATGGATAGTGTACACCATTGCAAAATTGTTTTATCATCTTCCTTGAGTTCAATTGTATCCAGCTATATGTTACGAGACATAGTTTATGAAATGCACCTTTACAACATTAAGATCCATTATGTCAAACTTAGCTCTTTTCTGAATGGTTCGTCGCATGTACTGTAAAGCCATCTTAACCTGGAAAGACAGAACAACTCATTAACACTATGCAATTACAGCAATGCTCACAAAGTTTAGAAAAAAATCTTAGCTAAAATGCATTAAGGAACTTCACCAAATAGTATTTAATGAACACATTGTCCTTCTATACATAGTAGTGAGAAAACAGATTCCCCTAAACTCAAATGTCAAATGAAAGCTCCAAATGTAAGAAAGCAATAATTCAACCAGTTTGTCACTTTTGTGCTAAAGTTGAGTGTCTGCAAAATATGTTTCAGTAGCAGAATAAGAGTGCAATGGCATAATTTTTCACGATCTTTTGCAAGTTGCGACTAGAAGATGAATTGATTCGTTGTCTGAGCTAAATTCAAATAGGTACTAATCCGATCGAAGTACTTCTTACTTGGCAAGTTCTGTCGAAGATATAAACTAACGACACACTGAAGGAAACATCAGCATTAGTTATTTTGGGCTGTAGAGCACACAGAAGTAAGTTCAGATACATCGGCAATTACTTTGGTTGCATCTGTATTAAATATGGGCTGTATAATTTATATGTCTTTGTGTTTAAACAACTGAATGATGTTAGTCACATAGTTTACAGTTTTTATATATTCTTAACGTGATAAAGTGGCACATAATTGAAACATTGCGCAGCCATAATTGCAGGAAGAACAAAAGACAGGGTGCTGGATAGAAAAAACAGATTTTGATCAGGCATGATTAAATACGTGGCATTGCACTACTATATGGCAACGTTGTGTTTGAAGGGAACAAGGAAGAACCACAATAATTAAGTCATGATTCCCAAATATTAAGACAATGCACCTTCCAGCATTTCAATGATCATTTCGTGGGGAAGCAGATTCTGTAGGAGATGCACGTACCGTGAATTTAGGAACACGGATTTTGTACACATCCACAAGTTCCAGCATCAAGCCATACAAGTTGGTAAAAGCACTATCCAATACCATGCCAGCAATTGAGGGATCTTCTGCTCCATATAGTAGGCTGTATAAAAAAATACAGAACATGAATTCAAGGCCTGAAGATGTTCTTACAAATTGAATCTAAGAGTTAAACGGAAGAACCCAGAATCACCTAAATACACACAGTTCCGCTCAATAGCTTGAGGGTTTTAGGGTCTAGTGCATTGTAATCCAAAAATATTGAATCATTTGGAATTAATAGAGATGCCGCAAAGTAAAAGGAGTACACAGTGTAGCTAACCCAGAAAGTACCTTGTAACAGCACCCATCGATCGCCCCCAAATGCCTATACGGGAAACTTGCTTATTGGTACGCAGAAATGATACTGCGCATTTGAGGTCTTCTTTCTAGAAGCAAGTTACTGTGAATTTCAGAATACAGTGAACACTGACGATATGAATGCGGAAGAAAAAAATCTATACTGATTATATACCTCGTGCCAACCAAGGCTGACATATTCTCCATCCGATAGACCTGATCCAGAAAAGTCTAGTGTAAAAACTGTGATGTTTGAAGGAAGAAGTATTACAGCAGCTTCATTTGCATCTGCTCTGCATCCGCTGCATTGTGTTAGAGCAAACGCCTGTTAAATATTCCAGAAGATATTGGTGACTGCTCGAGCTGATCAGCTGAATCACATTACTACTCCCTCCGACCCAAATTAGTTGACTTGGTTTTGTCTAGATTCGGAGGTATCTAGCACTAAAACAAGTCTAGATACATTCAAATCTAGACAAATCTAAGTCAACTAATTCGGATCGGAGGGAGTACTAAAGAGGAAGTGTGGAAATTTAAATTGTACTAGTGATCAAATGCAGCAGTTTCCAAAGTCTTAGAACATGTATGTTAATATAAAGCAAGTTACATGGAATCAGAATGCCATGCTTATGCTTGAGCAAACATATGGTAGCAGTGAGCACACAGGGTAAGTTACCTATTTCCATGGCAGTAGATCACACACGGAAGGGTGGTATTTTCTGGAACGAGAGCTGGAACATAGTGGCTGCATTTTAATGTATGACCCCTTGCATTTGTAAGCTGCCAGGTAAAGGTATACCAATAAGGTTATGAACAAAGATGGTGTCACTTCTCATCAGCAAACAAAAGAAAGAAGAAACCTCGATAATTGGTCTCCATACTTGCCTCCATGTCTATTCGTTTGTACCTTCGCCCTGCGAGCATAAACTCTGTCTCCCATAAATACTGATCTGGATTATAGTCTGATCTGCAAATTAGCAACCATTCAATCGCATCAGCTCAGCTGCAGATGTTTAAAATATATGAAGTTACAAATCGTACCAATGGACATGTGCTTGAGAAATGCCAAGTCACAAGAAATTACTTTTGCAGCCTACGATACATTGCATTGCTGCTCTAATTAAACGTCTACTATAAGATTCTCGGTTTTCAGTGAAGAATGAAGAGACATGCCTTGGCTCGAGTTGATACTGTAGAACAAACCATATGCATAATTCTCTCAACAAAGCTAAACCTTAAAGCAAGTTATAAAGGAAGCACGGGTAATAACCATCACAACTAAATCGAGAAAAGACTACATCAAAGAGGGTGCCCAACAGGCTACCATTTAACTCATTTTCCTTTCTCCGTAAGGATCTCAGTTTGAAATTTGAGCAGCATTAAGATTGACACGAGAGATATAAGTAGGTTAAAATTACTTCTCAACGCTATATGGATAGACATCAAGTCTGAACAGGTACAGGTACACCTACACATAAAATTACAACTTTAATGATCATTGTGTCGTCCTAACTCTAGCCTTAATGGCAGATGATAGTACTGATTTGCAATGCGCGAACAACATATAGTCCTATAAGACTAACTGAAATAACTGCCCTCGGCTTCCTTTTAATGGAACTTGCAATTCCAAACTTGACAATTGGTACAATTAACATGGCAGGCTAAATGAACTCTTGATTGTCACACGTATCAATCAAAATTTTAAAACCATTGGTACAATTAACAGCTACATGCACTATCATTTTAAAACTGCCGACCATTTCGGACCTGATGTTGCATGTGTACCGAACGATCGTTTGTACCCCAGCCACATTGTTTCAATTTACAACGACACGGGTACGACCGCGTGCCAAATTGCAAATGCAACGTCATGTCAATTAGCACCAAACAACACAACACAAGCAACAGCATGCGGGAGGCAGCAAGGTTACCGAGGCGGCCGGATGACGAAATTGACGAACTGCTCGATCATGGCGTCGGCGGGGCGCGGCTCCTATGCGACGCCGCGCCGATCGTATGGGGTTGGGGTGGGTTGGGTCCAAGAGCTCACGGTGAGCGCGCTCACGGCCCACCCGACACCCACGGCCCCAGCTTCTCCTCTCCAAATTCCACCCTGCCCACCCGCGAGAACGCACCCGAGCCCACCACAGGCGCTGCAGGAATCCCCGGGGTGTCCCAGCGAGCGCAGGCGCGCGCGTTTGCGGATCTGCGCGAGACGCCGAGAGAGCTCGCTGCCGCGCCGAGGGCCCGCCGGATCCGGCGCGGTTGCCGGCGACCCGAGGCTCGGGACTCTCGCCGGGAGCCGCGGAATCCGGCGGGGAGGGCGGCGAGCGGGAGGGGCGAGGTGGGTGGGCTCTGGTTCGCGGAGGTGGTGGGGGTGGGAAGAGGGGAGGAGCGACAGGGAGCGAGCAATAGCCGTGGGAAATGGAGGACGGTAACGAAAGCCGAGGTTAACGGGGGAATAAAAGTAAAATAAGTACGTAAATCATTTATTTCCGCAGATAGTTAGAAAGCACGTGCAACACATGTCTACCTGGCATCAACCATGAAAATTGTACTCGTAATTCGTAAATCAACATGAATAATACTTTTTACCCGCACAAAAACATGAATAATACTTTTAAATAATTTGCAAGAGCATAGTTATATACCAAAGTTCCGCAAAAAAAGTTATATACCAAAGTTCTAAAACTTAATGATTACAATAGCAACCGAGCACACGCCAAGGTCATAGTACTCAATATATATACTGTTATTGATGATAATTAATAGATTGATGAAAATTTTACAAAAAATAGTACTCAATATATACCACATAAAATATATAGAAATGCTTCTTAACATAAATTAGCATGTAGAAGGAACATATGGCATGGTACAGCCGCATACTTTGTCAAATAATTCGTCCTCTTATAAACCTTGTCCTATGGATTCCCCGTGCGACGAAACAAATTCTACTTTGAATATGCATATTACGTGGTGGTAAGATTATTTGACAACAATATGGAAACAATTTGTACAGACTATAGCACATCTTAGGGCAAAAGTTGACTACTCTCTCGGATCCAAATTAGTTGACTCAAATTTATCAAGATACAGGTATATCTAATATTAAATCATATCTAGATACAATCGAATCTAGACAAATCTAAATCAATTAATTTGGATCGGAGAGAGTATTATCGTTGAAAGTACCACACGGTACGGATCTAATACTTAACCTACACTCTAAAAAATCAAAGCACGTCACTTAGATTGTCAAAACATAAAGTAAATGAATTGTTGATTGTGAAGAAATACATTGCACATTATATTTAATTTAGAGACTGCAATTCAGCACACTTTAGAAGATAGAAAGAACAAAACTAAACCTCCCAAAACCATATTGAAGTCAATCTAATAAAATTGCGTTAACCAAAAAAACTACTACCCTGTCCCAAAATATAGAACGTTTGGGTGGGATATTTTAGTCTACCAAAACATTTTATATTTTAGAACGGAGATAATTGAATAGCAACTCAACGCAACTGTGCCTGGATGAAATATTACATAATAGTGTAGAAGCATCTGATTGTAATGATCTCAAGATAAAAGACTCGGCAACAGTAGGAAAGTAAATTACCAATAAGCTCTTAGGCCATCTCCAACAGCTTAGCTGAAAATGTTACCCCAAAACTGCTTTTATGATTAAGGGAGCCGAAAACAGCTCCAAGAGTTTACCCATGAGTGTTCCAGATCCATATTTCATATTTTTTAGGCAATGACCCATATTAAGACCCCAAATACCAAATATAGGTCATCCAATCCAATGAGCCATTATACTATAGCTTATGCTTGGTGAGCTGCGGCTCTTCTGAGGGCATCCGTTGCCAGCCTGCCACTGCCTTGTGGGTCTCACTAGCGCTGTGTCCTAGGCTACTAGCCTTGCGACCATTTTGCCTCTTGATAGTGGGCATGCGTGTGTGTATGTGTGCTCGTCGCAGATGTCACGTGGTCCTTCTTCGGGTTGGGCCAGGGGTCAGAGAACACACTAAGAGACACAGAGAGCACCTCGACAGCCTGGCCACATCTCTTTCCTGGACGCCGGAGCAATCCGCTCGGCCTCATCTCTACCATCAAGCAGCTTTTTATAGGCAGGATTTGAGGGGCCTCTCAGGCCAACGGTTGACGGTCGTTGAGGCACCGCGGAATGAGCCTGTGCAGAGGAGCTGCGGGGCGGACGACGATGGGGGAGCGCTCAGGAGGGTAGGAGGGAGCTCAGGCGGCACCGAGTGAGGGAGAAGGATGTGGATGTGTGGCAAGCCGATGCAGATCAACAAAAGAGGCACATATATTCAACAGTATGCGCATGTGAGAGAGAATACGCCTCATCGTTTACATTGCTATCTCGCCATCACACGGCATGCTCGCTGCCGCAAAGATGTGAGCGGTGTTGTGTTGGCTGCTTGCTGCCAAAGATTGATGGTAATTAGAGAGATCCCCATCACCATTGTTCGTTGTTGAGCATATAAGTCCCTCCCCAATATTTTCCATTGTCCCCGTAGAGTTGGGCACTGGATACTTTTTTTGCACGGTAAAGGTTTCGAAGGACTTGGAAACTGCATTAAGATAGTGGGAACCATTTTATAGAAAGGACCTAAGAGGTACCCACGTACATGTCCTTGATATTATATATCGCACCCTGGGGGGAAATTGCGCCGGCCCACTGGACGCGACTGAGTCCTTGATCATTATCGTCGTGCCTCTAGATGTGGCCGCTCTAGACGTCACTGGGGACGAAACCACTTGGGACGCTAGAGACACTGGACTCCACCAGATCTGAGCAGAAGAGAATCCTCACCCAGAGGATGAACTTGCTCGACGCAACCTGGTCGAGCGTGGCATGGCCAATCTTGTGGCTGAGGATAGCAATGGTGACACCCCGCCTCTCGGAGATTGCTGCAAGGTGCGTAGTTTCCAACTGCACCGATAACCACCGCCGAAAATCTGTTGCAACAAAGTTAATTCCACCATCTCCCCACACCCAGCACCAAGAAAAAAAAAATCAACAAACATCAGGGCCAGGGGACGTGGAGACGGCTCAGCGCCACCAAGAGGAAAAATCGACATGCAGCCCAGGAGGGACGTGGAGACGCTTATTAGGGAAGCTTACCGCCTATTAGCAACTTGTCGTCCTCCTCCATGGAGGCTTGACGCAAAAGCTCAACAGCACCCTGTTGGCGCCACGCCCGAGCACCGCCGCAGGAGAATCTTCCCAGCCTCCTCCTCGTCGGTGCCCTGTTGAAAGGACAGCGATGTCGCCTAGTGGGGGTGAATAGGCGATTTAAAACTTTTATGAGATGGGCTTAACAAAGGCATAATAAAACTAGTGTTTACTTTGTCAAGCACAAAACCTATATATACTATGGTTCACCTATGTGCACCAACAACATATGCTAAGAAATACAAGCAACTATGTGATAAAAAGATATATGACTTCAAGCATGAAGGCTATCACAAAGTAAAGTGCCTAAGAAAAAGCTGGGTATAGAGATAATCGAGGCACGCGGAGACAACGATGTTTTACCAAGTTTCTCCCAACAAGGGGGTATGTCTCGTTGGAGGGGTGTGCGGTACTAAGACCATTGGCGTCACACGAGGCGTCACTCAATTCTCCTGAGCACCCGCCGCACGGCAAGCACCCGATCTACTATGGGACACTTGAGGCGGTCACCAAACCCGTACAAGATTGGGGCAATCTCTTCAACTTAATTGGAGGCTCCCAATAAACACCACCAAGGCCACAAACTTGGGAAGAGCTCCACAACTTAAGTGGAGGCCCCAAGAACTCGCCACAAAGACCATAACACCGTCTAGGGTTCCAAGAACCCAAGAGTAATAAGCTTCTTAATTTCACCAACTAAATCCTCTGAGGAGAACTCAAACTGATGCACATAATGCAATGGCAAGTTCTTCATGCCCAAATTCCACCAAAGCTACAAAAGCTATTGGGGGATAAGAGAGAAAGAACACAATAGAAAATCCACAAAATACTCGAATATCTAGATCCCAATATGTTCTCCTCACTTAGAGGAGAGATGGATTTGTGAGATTGTAGATCTAGATCTCCTCTCTCTTTTCCCTCAAATAGATCCAAGAATAATGGGAGGGAGAAGACAAGCTCAAGAGATTCAACAATGGAGGGGAAAGGATCTCAAAGGGATTCGGTCAAATGGAGAAGAAGGGCCCCTTTTATAGGGGGCAGGAATCTGCCTGTTACCCACCTGGGACGAGCGGTACTATCGGACTTGGCAGCGGCAACAAATGCAATAACTTGAGCATCCAAAATCCAAATGGGATGAAACCAATTTTGTTAGAAATATTGGATACCACCAAGGGAGAGAAAATCAAGTATAAGAATGTGAGGTACCTCCCAAGGTATGGAGCCGGGAAACCTTCAAGATCAAAAATGTAATAGGGTATACAAGGGAAATCCGTTTTTGATGAACTAGAGCTTGTTATGAAGATTACCACAAGCTCTAGAACCTCGCATGGATAAAATCCAAGTGTCAACCAAGAAAGATGATACAAAGTATGCAAAGGTTTGAGATCTCTCTGAAGAAAGATACGATCGAGTTACTCACTCGAGAGCCCCTCTTAATAGCACGACTATCTATCCTAAACCCGGTCTCCCAACTACCAACATGAGACCGATACAAGGGAAAACATATCAAGATCAAAACTTTGCCTTGAGCATTCCACTTGAGCTTGATGTAGATGACTTGTCCTCCTTAAGATGGAACATCTTTCTTGATTGCTCTTGCCACGCTTGCTTGATGAAGACTTGCAAATTGCTCCCCTATACACCATGGGGAAACCACTTCTTTTATCTTGTGTTCATAGATCCATGAACACTTAGAATGACAAGCTTTAAGCATGATATCTTCTAGAGAAGGCAATCTTGAATTTGAACTTCATTTCTTATATATATCCATTAGGATGATGTCTTGAAGTTATACACGAGGAACTCCATCTTCTTCTTCTTCAAGACACACTTGATCTTCATTTCTTTATTCTTATTCTTCATCAACATGATTCTAATAGGCCCAAAGCCCTTGGACATAGCTTGTTGTTCTTCATCTTTCAACCTTGAAGCCAACACATGGTTCAAGGATGCCAATGGACAATTCCTATAAGTGTAACTCCATGCAAACATTAGTCTATAGAGATTGTCATTAATTACCAAAACCACACATGGGGCACACATGCCCTTTCACCTGCCCTGCTCCCATCCCCTAGCCCCTCATCGCTGTGGCCGGCCGACTGGGAGAGGAGAAGCAAAGGAGGCACATGAGGAGGGAGGATGCCCAAGACCTTATTCATGGAGTTGCCATGGCCACCGTCCACCATCAGCTCCGGCCATCGGAGCACAAGGAGAAGCACAACCAGTAGAAAGGGAAGGAGCTTGGCCCAAAGAACTCGCCTCCCACTCCCAGCAAAACGCCATACCGCGGCATCAAGCCGCAACCTACCCCTACCAGCTCCGGCTTCCCTCCTTTGCCTCTTCTCATTGGGAAGGCTGCATATATCAATTTTCAAAAGCTTGATTAGCGAGTGGAGATTTTCAGCTCCCGAGGCTCCAGTACTCCTGGTATTTTAAAAAATTCAAAATCATATTTGTGAGTTTTAAAAAAATAAAATATATTCAGATATAGTCCATGATTTATCCCACAAACATGTAAAATATCAATTTTAAATATTTTGTGTTCTGAGTTGTACAAAAAAGATAAAATTCTTTAATTTGGTGGAATGGAACGATCGTCAAATTCTGAAGAACAAGTAATATATCGAGTTGATCCTCGTGACACCAATTGTTGGTGTGTTTTCAGAAGTGCAAAGCCTAGAGTATCGGGTTTGTGATGGCATAGCGGTTTACACACTACTCTTCTCTGACCCGACGACCTGTCGACCCAGTCCTCCTTTCTTCTCCACTATGTTGTGCCAATTATTAAAAAAAATCATGCATCTTACAATCTGCCTCCTAGCATCAATACTTCCAGGAAAAAGCAAGAAAATTGCACTATTAGATATAGGCCATGGAGAATGAAAACAGGTAAGGCAAGTCTTAAGGTATTCTTATCCATATCGATCAAACCTTTTTTTTATTTCACTATCAAATGGATAACATCAATTTAAATGGTATTTAATCATCATTATTTATGGAACCATCTTTTTATTTCAAATGTATAAGTAAAGAGGCATGGTTGTCTATATTACTTATTCATCCATCCATGTCATTATACTCGACCACTACTCTAAGACGGCTACTTACCTAAACAGCATATGCTCAAGTTATGTACCCTGTGATAGGAGAGCATGGATGAAAAGAACCTACGTTGACCCTACGAAAATTAGAAGACGTGTAGCTCTGTGAATAGGAGAGCTGTAAGGCTAAGGACAACGAGGAGGAAAGGAGCGGATGAAGGACCAACATTTTCATAAAGGCCAAGAATTATACTCTCAACGCTCCCGGGGATAGAAATACTCCCTCCGTTCAAAAATATAAGATGTTGTAGCTCTGTGAATTGAATGTATCTAGACGTCTTTTAGTGTATAGGTTCGTAGAGGTTCGGAGTGAAACTATACAGTAAAAAGCGTCTAGATATATTCATTTTACAAGCTAAAATGTCTTATATTTCTGAACAGAGAAAGTATATATTAAGGGTTTCAGAACTTTCTATTTATAAGTTCAAGATGTGTATGTGTTCTTCTAACCTTGCGGAAATGCACATTTGATCCCATATGTATTTGCTTCCCTTATTGAAAACACATATTTCAAATTGTTAAAAAAATAAAAATAAAATTGCGTGTGTATGTGCATATTCGATGTTCTCACATGTAGTTTCACGAAAAACCGATATATTTTGTGGACCGTGTAAAAAGACAAAAACATGTGCCGTGGAGAGTCTTATTTTATCACCGAATTTTATCCTTTTACACAAATGTCAATTTTTTCGTGAAACGACTGTGCGAATCTAAAACATGGAGATGTACGTGCAGGTATTTTTTTTTGATTTTTTTGACATTTCAAAATTTGTTGAAAATAAAATTCAATAAAGGGAGTATATGCACCCTAGAGCATATTTAGTTGTGTCCCCTTGCATACTCCATAGTTTGAGATTTTAAATAGGACAAATGGATCGACTATTGTACTACCCGTGTCTCTGCTCATGGTATTGAACCATTTAATCTTGACTCACGCATATATCTAGATGCGTTTTTATGTATAGTATTGAACCATTTAATCTTGACTCACACATATATCTAGATATGTTTTTATGTATATATACATGTAAATCTAGATAAATCTATCTACATTTAATTTGAAACAGAGAGAGTATAAAGAAGATGTAGGTGATAACCATTGTGTTATAAGCAAAGCGGGTATCACTTCTAATTTAGAGGGTACTCAAATAAAAGGGGGAAATGGGTTATGACCAACTTGGCAGCACGACTGAACAAACATCCAAGTCCACCACACCTACTAGGGAATGCCGAGATGTATTGCAGGTTATGCGGCGAAGCGCGCTTGATCTGTGTCCTGAAAAGGTAAGATGGAAATGCCTCGGATAAATATTTTGTTTCGTCCTTATACACATCGAGCATTCAGAAGCCATGACACACAAAGACGACCAACATATTTGGAACATCGAGACACCTCCAACCAGTTATCAGGAGTCGTGTCTCTGGAACGAGATCGGCATGTGATGTCTCACACAGGTAGATCATGCAATACCCCGTTTATCCGAGAGTGCACCACTGGGAACCGTTGCAGTCATGTGCGCGGCAAGTGTCGTCGGACTGAAGACAAGTATACCATAAGGGGATTCTTGAGACTTAGGAAAAGGTGGGGGTGTCGGACATATGATTCTCCGGTATGGTGAGCACACAAGTTTATCCAGGTTCAGATCCGACTACAGTGGACGGATACTACTCCTACTAGCAATCCAGTATATCGGCAGAGCCAGAAGTACAGATTACAATAGAGGTTTTGCCTGTGCGAGTTGAGGTTGTAATGCGTTGTGCCCTAAAGGCCTATCCCTAGGAAGGCTTATATAGTCATCCAGTCCTAGGGTTACATGAGAGTCCTACCCATCTACGATACAGAGTCGGTTATGTAGTACATCTAGACTACAAGTATTCCTATAGGCCTAAGTCCCAGAAAGTATATCCCCAACAGTAGCCCCGGAAGCCTCCAAGATCCAAAGACGGATTCCATCGTCTAGCTTGATTTTTCTTCGGCTATAAAATCTTGAAGGGTTCCTGAAACTTCAAAACAAAAGGTAGGATTCGAGTCTCAAAATGAGTCGGACTTGTAGATATCTCATCATGGTTTCCCTGCTTGTTTTCAAACAGAGCCAGAGTTTGGTCAGTGACGTAACCTGAAAACTTTTTAGGTATTGTCTTGTCACTGACAAATATTCTACCAGTGTGATCGTTGGTGGGTCTGCATTGCGCGGAACTGAGGCGATGTTTCAATGCGAGCACAAAGATCGAGGCGGCAGAGCCTTCGTGTGGAAGTTTCCCCTCCCATTATGTGACGCCTGGTGTTAAATCCGTGCATTTAAACGCTGATCTCGGTGCAGGTGATTGCCTTATAAGGGGTAAATCTCCTAATTTGCTTCTTCTTCCGCGCCTGTTCTTCCTTCTTCCCAAGAAAACCCATGCGCTCCTCATCTTCCCCTCTCTCCTTCTCCAAATCCAACAGTGTCGCCCATCCAAGGTCAACCGGCGATGAGATGGTTAACGCATCAAGATCAGGGGGCGTGGCGTCATCGGCGATGGAGGATAAGAAGTACCGTGGGTTTGGATCCCGTGTGTACTGTATGATGAGAAACTTCAAGCCACGGAGGAGGAAGGACTTCTCCACACTGGCGAGTGGTGGAGCAGCTTCAGTGAGCTTCTCCCCCCTCCCATAACGACGAGCGGGTTCATTTTGGTACCCATCTAGATCGCTGATTAAGCTTCCTGTCGTTGGAGTTCTTATTTGAGGTAATCTCCTACTACGACGTCCAGCTCCATATTATCCCCCCAGATTCCATTCTAGAGCTTAGTGCCCATGTCTCTATTTGTGAGGGATATCTCGGAATTAAACCGAGTCTTCTTCTCTTTCGGTAATACTTTGGTACTAGGAAAATTTTGATCACTGACGGTGTTCCATACAATACCAAAACCCTTAGTATAGTCCTTAGAAGAGACTGAGTATATCCCAAGGTCATAGCTAGCGAGTCAGTGAAGAGGTGGTCAGACACTTTCTTTTATCATAAGGATAAGCCAGCTCCTGGCAAGCTAGAAATCTTGCCGATTTTTGTTGACGGTGCCGCTGCCCACTGAGAATCCTGGGATGAGGAGGTGTCGACTCTGATTGAAGACTTGATCCACGCGAAGAGGCAGATTGAGTTTCTGATGAAGAACAAAGGTCTAAAGGGATCCGACTTAGTCCACTGCTGGCTAACTCGTCGGATTCAACCTCTACAACATCACGGGGACCGGCTGATGCATACGGTCACCCTGAACAAGAAGGACAACCTGAAGGTGAGTTCGAACTTGATTCCCTCCAAGGAATACAAATCTCGGGTTAGGTGGCTGATCAAGGAGCAAGTTAACCAGAAGGTTCCGGAGATCTCGATGCATATTACATAGCAGATAAACCCCTGACACCGATGAGTTTTTCGACTAGCCTGCCTTGTCCTTGTCTGTTTGTACATGTTTTATTACATCGCAATGCTCAGATATTTCTGACTTTCAACTCGCTGACCTCCCCGAGTCGGAGCTTGCTCCCGTCGAGGGATATCCACCAGAAGATTAAGTTCCTCTAGAGGATGAAGAACTTGAAGAGTTGTCAGAAGCGCTTACCCGGAAGCATAAAACTCCGATTGTTTTGGCTAGCCAACGCTACTAGTCATAAAGAAGTAAGTTCTTCCGTCAAATCTCGTATTTTTGTTCGTATTCTTTCCGGGTCATAACGATTCCAATATGTTACTATCTAGAGCTAAACCATTTGGAAAAGGAAAGGGGAAGTCTATGAATACTTTGTGCCAGCAGAAGTTGACTTTGATTTCACCTTCTGCTGCTCCTCCGACTCCCAATCCCACATCATCGTTAGCGTAAGAAGATATTCCGTCTCCAAGCGCTAGGGATGCTGAGGTTATCCTAAAGAGCCAGTGAACTTAGGTTCACAAACCGACGTCACCATGAGTGACTCGAGAACTGATAAGGGTGAACCTTTTAAGGTTAATGATCCCTCAGCTAAAAACTTTGCCGATAATCCACTAAAGATTCCTAGTGCGGCCAATCTTGGCCTCACCATAAAAAGTGTAGAAGAACTTCGGAAGTTTACCTTGAATTGCCTGGAGACCAGGAATATTACAACCGAGGAAGAGGCTCAAGAAGCTAAAGATGTGAAACTTGTAGATCTACTGGATCAAGTTCGTCTTCGCGACAAAAAGTTAAAGTCTGGTGTAGTTCCACCTCCACCAATCATACCTTTAACTTTGGCCGAGAAGGTTTCTGCTGAGATCAATAGCAGCCTCAACAAGTTGCAACATGAGCATTTTGTAAGTCATTTTCCGACTCTTTATTGTAATTATATCATATCCCCTAGACCCCAAGCATGAATTTGGATAGAGATAGAATCCGAGATTATGCTTTTATAGGATGCCAAAGAACGAAGTAGCGTATCCCCCAAGGCTCGTGCTGAAATTTAACTTAGTTAAAATAGCAGCCCGAGTCTTAGTAGACTTCTGACTCTGGTTATCATTCTGACTTACAGAAAGTTAATGTTTACAACCAGGAATTATTGAAGAACATATGCAACAAGCGGAGAGAGGTCAAGGCTCTCTGACTTGAAATGCTCAAATTAAGGTTGAGAAGGATGAAGCGAAAAGTAAGTTTTTCCGGCTACCTCTTCTTAGAATTTTACTCAATGCCGAATTGTGATTTTGACTAACTTTGTCCTTTCCAATCCAGGTTTACTAACTCAGTCTTGCAAACTCATGGAGCAAGCTAAGAATTTCAAAGTCTTGGAGTCCGAGAATTCCGGATTGCGAGAGGAACTCGAAAATTTGAGGGCTGACCATGAACGTAGTGTCAGCGATATCCTAGAATCCAGCAACATGGCCATCGAAGAGTGTGACCGAGCCATTGCTCGCCAAGACAAGGAAAACACTGACTTGAAGGGAGAACTAGATCGACAGAAAGATACGACTCAAGCCCTTCTAGATGAACTCCGATGTTTGCGAGTTGAGAAGACCAAGATATACGATGTTATACTTGGTAAATTTTGTTGCCAAAACCATATACCTTTCCTGCTTTAATATTTTCCAACTCAATCTTGTTAGTATTTTCTAATGTTATATTTGTTGGGTTCGCGGCATAGAAGACAAAAAATTCCTACGATGGGAACTATTATACGCCAGGACTATCTACTAGATACAAGCAACAGGTGGATATACATTCATAGAGAACATACCCTCGAAGACCGAGAAATCTTTGTTAACGAGATAGAACTCGTGGATGATGTAGTCGAATGCTTGCCGATCTCAAGATCATGTGGAAGTCCTAGCGCCGCAAATCAGCAGCGCATCCGTCCTCACACACACACTCAGGCCACCGAACAACCTCCACCTCCTCGCTCCAGCGATGCAGCAGAAGCAACAACTCCTTCCAGACGAAATGCCACCGGGAACATGTATCTCGCTAATCCGAGACCATGGGGGAATAATTCTAGAGGGGGAGAGAGATCCTTCACGAGGAGGTATGCTTTGTGAGGGAGGAGAGGTAGGCCTTTTATAGGGGAGGGGGCACCCCTCCCATGGCCGGCGGCCATGGAGGAGACCCTCCACCTCCTCTAATTCATGTGGGTGGGATCTCGACTCACATAAACATGCCTCCACTCAAAGTTCCACTCACATGCATTAAATTTCCACCAAATTTAATGCAACTCTCATTTAATAAAACTCTTTTATTTATGTTATTCAGAATTTTGTTAATTACTTTAATTAACAAACATTCACATAAAACCCCTGCAACATTTCAATATCACATGCAGAACCAATTTCAGCAATTTCACCCAAAACAATTCCGGTGTCCATTGAAATAATTCCAGCTCTTTGTAATTCTTTCATCTAGAACATATTTGCTCCAAATGGTGTTTGGAAACCCTTAAGTGTCACACGAATAATGCCGAATAATGTATAGAGACCCTCCCCTCTCCTATCAATAAAATAATGGAGACATGATCGAGACCCTTCTCCAATATAATCGGGCGGGAGAGATCCATATATCGATCCTACACATTCAACGATGACTTTTGTGATCGAGAGAACCTTTAACGATAGTAACTAAATCCCGTTGTCTTGCGATATATTACATGTACGAGATTCGATCATCAGTATCTCAATACCGACATGCACTCTTTTCTCGTTCCCATGATATAACATTCTAGTGATCACATTACTTGCTTGCAAGCTATCTTAATGTGATATCATCGAGAGGGCCCAGAGTATATCTATCCGTCATCGGGATTGAAAAATTCCACTCTTGATCCATGAGCCTCAACATAACACATTTGCAATACCCGAACCCATCTTTATAGTCACCCTGTTACGGTGTGACGCTTGATGTTATCAAAGTATTCTTCTGGTATTATCAATTAACATGATCTCATGGTCTAAGGATAAAGATTACTTCATATGATGCTATAGCAATGTAAACATAATGACTTTGATCATAATGATATACTTCGAATGAATGTTCATCACATCATTCACCAATGTTGTGACCTCGTTATTAACAACATCCAATGTCCATGATCAGGAAACCTTGATCATCCTGTTAATCAACGAGCTAGTTTATAGAGAGGAATAACTAGGAACTTTCTATTTGTTTATTATACACACATGTATTAAGGTTTTCGTATTAATACAATTATAGCATGAAAAATAAACATCTATCATATACTTGGAATACATATAATAACAACTTTATTATTGCCTCTCAGGGCATATTCCCTTCAGTCTCCCACTTGCATTAGAGACAATAATCTAGTTTACATAGTGATAAATCTAACACCCATGGAGTTCTGGTGTTGATCAAGTTTTTCCCTAGGGAGAACTTTAGTCAATAGATCTACTACATTTAGGTCCATGTGTACTTTACAAATCTTTATATCTCCATCCTTGACATGCTCACGGATGGAGTGAAACCGGCGCTTAATATGCTTGGAATTCTTGTGAGACCTTGGTTCCTTGGCATTGGCTATGGCTCCATTATTGTCACAATAGATCACCTTTGGGTCTAACGCACTAGGAACCACACCTAGTTCTGTTATGAACTCCTTCATCCAAACCGCTTCCTACGCTGCTTCTGAAGTAGCAACATATTCCGCCTCCATCGTTGATCCAGCCACCACAAGTTGTTTGGAACTCCTCCAACTAACTGCTGCTCCATTTAAGGGAAATACGTATCTAGATTGAGACTTAGAGTCATTCGGATCGGTGTCAAAGCTAGCATCGACATAACACTTAGCGACCAACTCTTCTTCACCTCCGTATACAAGAAACATATCCTTAGTTCTTCTTAAGTATTTAAGGATATTCTTGACCGCTATCTAGTGTTCTGAACCTAGATCAGATTGGTACCTACTAGTCAAACTAATAGCATGTGCCACATCCGGTCTTGTACATAGCATGGCATACATTATAGAGCATATGGCTAAAGCACATGGGATCTTATCCATTATCTCTCTTTCTTCCGCTGTAGCCGGACTTTGAGTCTTACTCAATGTCTTGCCTTGCAACATAGGTAAGAACCCCTTCTTACTTCCGTCCATATTAAACTTCTTTAATATATTATCAAGGTATGTACTTTGCGATATCCCAATTAGGCGGCTTGAACTATCTCTATAGATCTTAATGCCTAATATATATGACGCTTCACCAAGGTCCTTCATCGAAAATTTGCTGTTTAGATAACTTTTAACACTGTTTAAAAGATCTACATCATTTCCAATCAATAATATGTCATCCACATATAATATCAGAAATGCCACATTGCTCCCACTCACTTTCTTGTAAATACAAGCCTCTCCATAAGTTTGGACAAATCCAAACTCTTTGATCATCACCTCATCAAAGCGGGGATTCCAACTCCGGGATGCTTGCTTCAGTCCATAGATGGATTGTTGAAGCTTGGATACCTTATCAGCATCCTTAGGATCGACAAAACCCTTAGGTTGTATCATATACAACTCTTCTTTAATATTACCATTGAGGAACGCAGTTTTGACATCCATCTGCCATATTTGATAATCAAAATATGCAGCAATTGCTAACATAATCCTAACTGACTTTAGCATCACTACGGGAGAGAATATCTCATCGTAGTCAACTCGTTGAATTTGTCGAAACCCCTTTGCAACAAGTCGAGCTTTATAGATGGTCACATTACCATCAACATTAGCTTTTCTTTTGAAAATCCATTTATTCTCAACAGCCTTTCGGTCGTGAGGTAAGTCCACCAAGGTCCAAACTTGGTTTTCATACATGGATTCCATCTCGGATTTCATGGATTCTAGCCATTTGTTGGAATCCGGGCTCATCATCGCTTCTTCATATGTCGCAGGGTCATCTATTTCATTAACCATGAAATTCATAACAGGATTTCCGTACAGTTCAGGAGTTGCACGTGTCCTGCTTGACCTGCGAGGTTTGGTAGTGTCCTCTTTCAGAGTTTCATGATCATTATCATTAGTTCCCTCTTCATTCGATGAAGTCAACTTCAGAACAATTTCCGACGCTGTGCCACTCGCCGTTTCATGAAGAGAAGGTTCAATAACCTCTTCAAGTTCTACCTTCCGACTACACACGCCTTTCGCGAGAAACTCTTTCTCTAGAAAGGATCCATTCTTGGCAACGAAAACCTTGCCCTCAGATTTGTGATAGAAGGAATACCCAATTGTTTCTTTAGGGTATCCTATGAAGACACATTTTTCTACTTTGGGTTTGAGTTTATCAGGTTGAAGTTTCTTCACATAAACATCGCAACCCCAAACTTTAAGAAATGACAGCTTAGGTTTGTTTCCAAACTACAATTCATACGGTGTCGTTTCAACGGATTTAGATGGTTCCCTATTTAAAGTGAATGCAACAGTTTCCAGTGCATAACCCCAAAATGACAGTGGCAAGTTAGTCAGAGACATCATAGATCGAACCATATCCAATAAAGTACGGTTACGACGTTCCGACACACCATTTCGTTGTGGTGTTTCGGTAGGTGTGAGTTGTGAAACTATTCCACAATATCTCATGTGTGTGCTAAACTCGTAACTAAGATACTCACATCCATGATCAGACCGCAGAAATTTAATCTTTCTATTATGATGATTTTCCACTTCACTCTAAAATTCCTTGAACTTTTCAAAGGTTTCAGACTTGTGTTTCATCAAATAGATATACCCGTATCTACTCAAATCATCCGTGAAAGTAACGAAATAACGATATCCACCTCGCGCCGACACACTCATTGGACCACATACATATATATCTATGATTTCCAATAAATCTGTCACCCGTTCCGTTGAACCAGAAAACGGCATTCTAGTCATCTTGCCCATAAGGCATGGCTCACATGTATCAAATGATTCAAAATCAAGTGATTCCAAAAGTCCATCGGAATGGAGTTTCTTCATGCGTTTAACGCCAATATGACCTAGACAGTAGTGCCACATATATGTAGATATATAATCATCAAGTTTAATCCTTTTAGCATCAACATTATGAATATGCGTAACACTATTATCGAGATCCAACAGAAATAAACCATTCATCACCGGTGCATGACCATAAAAGATATCATTCATATAAATCGAACAACCATTGTTTTCAGATTTAAATGAATAACCTCTTCGCAACAAACATGATCCAGATACAATGTTCATGCTCAACGTAGGCATGAAATAACACCCCTTGCTAGCTGTCGCTTGTTCCGCAGCCCCTGATTCGAGTTACATATATTAGCAACCGATCCAGTATCAAATAACTAGGTGCTACTACGAGTACTAGTCAAGTACACATCAATAACATGTATATCACATATACCTTTGTTTTCCTTGCTAGCCTTCTTATCCGCCAAATACTTGGTGTAGTTGCGCTTCCATTGGCCAGTCCCCTTACAATAATAGCACTCGGTATCAGACTTAGGGCCAGCTCGAGATTTCTTTTTAGGCGCGACAACAGATTTTCCGCCCTTCTTTCCCCTCTGTTTACCCTTCTTGTCTTTCTTGAAACTAGTGGTCTTATTGATCATCAACACTTGATGTTCTTTCCTAATCTCCACTTCTGTAGTTTTAAGCATTGAGAGAAGCTCGGGGAGAGACTTCTTCATGCCCTCCATATTATAGATCATCATGAATTATTATAACTCTCTACGACAACATGGGTATCAAAAATCATTTTCAATTCACCCATGGTATCAAAGACATTGCCGTTTTCAAAACGCTTTCGACAAGCTCTTTGATCAGTTTCCCCAAGTCCTCAATCTCGAAGGTGAGATTACGAATCAGCTGTGAGTTTTGCTCAATGTGGCTCATGATCATGTCGTGTTGAGAATTCCAGCTCTTGCTATTCTTTCCCCACTCTTCCCCCTTGAAGTCTTCTTTTCCTGCATGGCTAGAACGAGGCAAATCCCAATTGGAGGGTAATTTCCCCTTGGGCATATTCTGGTATTGATGCTCATGGATAAGGGTATGGAAAGGATTCTTGGTGCGTGGAGGAAGTGACCAGGGATCTGAACGATGATGAGGAGGCTTCCCTCCAATGGCTGGATTTTCCACCACTCCAATGCTTGCAATGGTAGTGCCGGTGTGCGGGTGTTGGCCTTGCTCCTCTTCACCTTCACTCTTGGTCTCCTTCTCCTTCCCGGGGTCTTGGGGTTCTTCCTCCATGGGCTCCTTCCCTTTATCCTTGGCGGACACCATTGTGCTTCTAAGCTCTCAAAGAGTATGTCCTGACAGAAACAAATCGAAACAAAAACATGACAAAAACACAATATACGAACCTCGGAAGATCCGGGGGGTTATATATTATGAAGTTTCACATCTAAAGGAAGGTACTGGGAGAAAACGAGTCGGAGGCGGAGTCCTAGGTGGCCTCACCGGTGGTGGCGCTGTGGGTGGGCCGCGCCATGGGGTGGTGGGCCACCAGCCTCCCTTCCCCCCTTTTTGCTTCGAAACTTTCCTTATTGACTGAAAACTACAAAAATATAGTTGGATTGTATTTTCGTGGAACTTTTCTTACCGGAACTGTTACCTAGTTGGAAACGGACTCTGCAGGTCTCTGAATTTGGTCCTCAATGAATTTCTCTAGAGTTATAACTTTAAAGGCATCAACATCTTCATTGTAAGAATCTCCAGCAATATAGTGTTTGAGTTGCTGTCCATTCACTACTTGTGTAGTATTATCTTTTAGAGAAGAAATTTTTATTGCTCCTGAACGGTATACTTCTTCAATGATGAAAGGTCCTTCCCATTTTGATAGTAGCTTACCTGCAAAAAATCTGAGACAAGACCTATACAATAGAACTTTCTGACCAACATGAAATTCTCTCTTAAGTATTCGCTTATCATGCCATATTTTAACTTTTTCCTTAAAGAGCCTAGCATTCTCATAGGCTTCACTCCTCCATTCATCTAAAGAACTTAAGTCAAACAATCTTTTCTCACCAGCGAGCTTACAATCTCTATTTAGTTCTTTCACTGCCCAGTAAGCTTTGTGTTCTAATTCTAAGGGTAGGTGACAAGCTTTCCCATAAACCATTTTATAAGGAGACATTCCCATAGGATTTTTGTAAGCAGTTCTATAAGCCCATAAAGCATCATTCAACTTCTTAGCCCAGTTTTTCCTAGACCTATTAACAGTCTTTTACAAGATAGATTTAATTTCTCTATTTGATAACTCTACTTGCCCGCTAGTTTGGGGGTGATAAGCTGAAGCAATTCTATGATTAACATCATATTTAGCAAGGGTCTTCCTAAAACCACCATGAATGAAATGAGAACCCCCATCAGTCATGAGATACCTAGGCACCCCAAACCTAGGAAAGATAACATCCTTAAGCATTTTTAGAGAAGTCTCTCCGTCAGCACTCTTTGTAGGAATAACTTCTACCCACTTAGTAACATAATCAACGGCAACAAGAATATGAGTGTAGCCTTTCGAAGGAGGGAAAGGACCCATAAAGTCAAATCCCCAACAATCAAAAGGTTCAATAACTAGAGAGTAGTTCATAGGCATTTCATTGCGTCTAGAAATATTACCAACACGCTGACATTCATCACAAGATAGGACAAATTTTCTTGCATATTTAAAAAGGGTAGGCCAGTAGAAACCTGATTGTAGTACCTTTTGTAGTACCTTTTGTGTAGTTCTATCTCCTTGCATCTTTAAAAAGGGTAGGCACTACCATGACATTTACACAATATCTCCTTTTGTTCATATTCTGGAACACATCTTCGCATAATACCATCAACTCCTTCTGTGTATAAGTGTGGGTCATCCCAAAAATAATGCCTCAAATCATAGAAGAACTTTCTTCTTTGCTGAGCTATAAAAGTTGGAGGCAAATACTTGGAGACAATAAAGTTAGCATAATCAACATACCAAGGGCTTCCTCGTGAGCTCACCCCTACTACGGCTAACTGTTCATTTGGGAAACTATCATTAACAGGCATAGGGTCAAAAGATATGTTTTCCAAACGAGATAAATTATCAGCTACGGGGTTTTCAGCACCCCTCCTATCTACTATGTGTAGATCAAACTCTTGTAAAAGCAGTACCCATCTAATAAGCCTAGGCTTAGCGTCCTTCTTCGTCATAAGATATTTAATAGCAGCATGATCAGTATGAATGGTTACTTTTGAGTCCACAATATAGGGCCTAAACTTATCACAGGCAAAAACAACAGCTAGAAATTCCTTTTCAGTAGTGGCATAATTCCTTTGAGCAGCGTCTAGGGTCTTACTAGCATAATGGATAACATTTAACTTTTTATCAATACGTTGCCCAAGGATAGCCCCTACAGCAAAATCACTAGCATCACACATTATTTCAAAGGGTAAACTCCAATCAGGTGGTTGAACAATAGGGGATGTAGTTAAAGCCTTCTTAAGAGTTTCAAAAGCTTCCCTACAATCATCATCAAAAATGAAAGGTACATCTTTTTGATGAAGATTAGTGAGAGGTTTTGATATCCTAGAGAAGTCTTTAAAAAACCTCCTATAGAAACCAACATGACCAAGGATACTACGAATACCTTTGATGTCTCTTGGACATGGCATCTTCTCAATTGCCTCAACCTTATATCTATCAACTTCTATGCCTCTTTTAGAAACTTTATGCCCAAGAACAATCCCTTCATTAACCATGAAGTGGCATTTCTCCCAATTAAGAACAAGATTAGTTTCTTCACATCTCTGCAAAACTTTATCAAGGTTGTGTAGACAATTATCAAAAGAAGTTCCATAGACAGAAAAGTCATCCATGAACACTTCTACAATTTCCTCACAAAAACTATGAAAGATAGCAGACATGCACCTTTGGAAAGTAGCAGGAGCATTACATAAACCAAAAGGCATACGTCTATAAGCATAAGTTCCATAAGGGCAAGTAAAAGTAGTTTTTTCTTGATCTTGTTGTTTAACAACAATTTGAGGGAAACCAAA
This sequence comes from Avena insularis, assembly GCA_023614405.1. Classification (NCBI taxonomy): domain Eukaryota; kingdom Viridiplantae; phylum Streptophyta; class Magnoliopsida; order Poales; family Poaceae; genus Avena; species Avena insularis. The sequence continues at coordinate 210,005,974 of CM042694.1, forward strand.
ATAACCATCAAGAAAACAAAAATGAGTCTTTTTAGACAACCTTTCCAACATTTGATCAATAAAAGGAAGCGGGTAGTGATCTTTCTTAGTAACTTTATTGACTTTCCTAAAATCGATGCACATCCTATAGCCTACCACTATTCTTTGAGGAATAAGCTCATCATTATCATTAGGGACAATGGTAATACCTTCCTTTTTAGGAACACAATGAACAGGACTAACCCATTCACTATCAGCAATAGGGTAAATAATACCAGCATCAAGGAGTTTTAATACCTAATTCCTTACCACTTCCTTCATCCTAGGATTTAAACGTCGTTGGTGCTCCACCATCGGCTTCGCATCTGGTTCTATGTTGATAGAGTGCTGACATATAGTAGGTGAAATCCCTTTTAAATCATCCAGAGTATAGCCCATAGCTCCTCGATGTTTCCTCAAAACTTCCAATAACCTTTCTTCTTCCTTCCCTGAAAGTTTAGCGCTAACAATAACAGGATATATCTTTTTATCATCTATATAAGCAATTTTAAGATCATTAGGGAGAGGTTTTAGATCGAAAACAGGATCCTTTTTAGGTGGCATCGTGGTACCCAAGTCTTCTACAGGTAAGTCGTGCTTAAGCATCATAGGTTGATCACGGAGAATCCTGTCAATCTCATTCCTTTCTTCCATGAAGATTTCACTTTCATGATCCTCCATAAATTGCTGCAAAGCATTGTTAGGAGCAAGAGAAATAGAAGCAAGTTGTTCAACCCTAAATCCTCATTATGGGTTTCCTCTCCGCAAGGTTCTTTAGCAAATTTCGAAAAATTAAACTCATAAGATTCCCCATCAAACTTAGTCAAGATTTTCTCCCTCTTGCAATCAATAATAGCTCCACAAGTACTCAAGAAAGGTCTACCAAAAATGATAGGGTAGGTTTTACTAGCAGCCGAACCAAGTACTAGAAAATCAGCAGGGTACTTAATCTTACCACAAAGAACTTCCACGTCTCGTACAATACCAATTTGAGAGATGGTCTCTCTATTAGCAAGGTGAATAACCACATCAATCTCTTCCAACTCGCAAGGACTGATTTCATGCATAATTTCTCTATAAAGGTCATAAGGAATAGCACTGGAACTTGCACCAATCTCACATAAACCATAATAGCAATGATCACCAATTCTAACAGAAAGCACAGGAACACTAGCCTTTTTAGTTCTATTGGGATGTGAAACAATATTAGAAGCATCCTCACAAAAGACTATGTGCCCATCTTCTATGCTTTTAGTGACAAGGTCTTTCACAATTGCTACCACAGGTTCAATGTTTATTTGTTCATCAGGTTTTATAGTTCTTTTTTCACTTTTGGTGATTACATTAGTTATCATAGGATGATCCTTTACCTTTTCGGGGAAGGGAATCTTCTCGATATAAGGTTCAGGTAAAATGGGGTCAATAATGCAATACTCAACACTTCCAATAGGAGCATAGTCAACAATATCTTTGTAAGGTGCATGGTATTTGTTCCATCCCCTTTTTGGAATTTCGATATAGGAAGCAAAAGCTCTAAAGCAATTTGTAATAACTTGCAAATCAAGACCATAAATATTACTAATATTTTGAAAGTCATCAGTTCCCATAAAAGATTCAATGCATTCATAATCATAATTTATACCTGACTTTCTACCTTTGTCATTCTCCCAAGCTTCAGCATTGTCTTGAATACGATCTAGAAGGTCCCATTTAACTTCTTCTTCCATGCGAATGAATGATCCAGCACAAGAAGCATCCAATAAATCCTTATCATGTAGAGGGAGCCTTGCATAAAAGTTGTTGATAATAATACTGTCGAGGAGCTCATGAATGGGACATTTGAGCATTAGTAACTTCAATCTCCCCCAAGCTTGAGCTGTACTCTCTCCATCAAGAGGCCAAAAGTTGTATATTTGATTCCGATCTTTATGAATCTCACTAGGAGGATAAAACTTTGAATAAAAGAGAGGCACTATTTCCTCCCATTCCAGAGCTTGACCTTTCTTCAGCAGATTATACCATTCCTCAGCTCTTCCTTTTAGTGATAATGAGAATAACTTCTTCTTAACTTGATATGTAGTGATACCTGCACACTTGAACAACCCGCATAATTCGTGTATAAAGAGTAAATGATCACCGGGATGGATAGTTCCATCCCCAACATAGTATTTATCCATAACACGATCAATAATTCTTGTAGGTATTTTGAAAACATCTTTCTCAGTAGGTGGTGGCTTATCTACTACCTTAGCAGTGGTAGTAGCATTACCAAATAAGAAACTCAGCGAATTATCCATAACGAAAATAAACCAACTAGCAGAAGTAAACAATACTCACTGTAGAAGTTTCCTTTACCAGTTCCACTCTCCAATAGCGCTTCACTCCCCGACAACGGTGCCAGAAAATAGTCTCGATGACCCACAAGTATAGGGGGTGTATCGCAGTATTTTCGATAAGTAAGAGTGTCGAACCCAACGAGGAGCAGAAGGTGCTAGCTAGTGGTATGGATCAGGAATTCTCTGCAAATACTTAGTAAACGGATTTTTAGGGGTTTTCAATAAAGCAAGTAAACAAAGTACGAGTAAATGAAGGATAGTAAGAATGAATGCAGCAAGTGGCCCAATCCTTTATGCAGCAAAGGACAAGCCGGTTGTATTTCTATAGATGACCAAACGTTCTCGAGGACACATGGGAAGACTGTCAAGTGCTTTTGCTTCATATAGTCGATTAATCTTCTTTAGCTTGCTAAGTGTTGTGTGGGTGAACCTGTGCTAATGTACCGCCCCATCCAAGACTAATACATACTTGTGATTATACCCCTTGCAAACATCCGTAAGTACAAGAAAGTAATTAAGGTAGAAACCTAACCACAACTTTAAACTCTAAGACCCTTACGTCCCTTGTGCAATGGTTTCCTAACGGGGGTTCAGGTTTCACACTCCAAGAACCCCTACGATTAGTAGCCAAATAAACAATGCATTCCTCTAGGCCCATATAGGTGAAGTGTCATGTAGTCGACGTTCACATGACACCACTAGAAGAAGTACACCACAACTTAAATAACAATCTATTGAATCTTTCTCAACGCAACTCCACTACTAACAACAAGACTTCTCCCATGTCCTCAAGAACAAAACGAACTACTCACAAGACATCATATGGATCATGAACAAAGATGGAATAATGATGTATAACAATCTGAACATAAACAATAATTCAACGGCTCACTCAATAACATCAACTACAAAGAGTAATCAACACCGGGAAAGTTTCCCCTACGAACTATGCAAGATTCAACGCAATTGTTACAGCAATATGGAGATGGTAATGAGGGTGCTGATGGTGGTGATGATGATGATGATGATCCCGATGAAGTCCAGCTTGATGGTGGTGTTGATGGCGACGATCTCCCCTCTCTGGGAAGGAATTCCCCCGACAGAAATCTGTCTGCCGGAGAGATCTTTCTCTCTCGGTGTTTTCCGCCCCGCAGAGGCGGCGGAATCTTTCTGTGGTCGCTCCCCGAGTCTTAGGGTTTTGTGGGGATGATATACGCCAGAGGAGAGAGGCTAGAGTGGGCCAGGGCGGCCACACCACTCCCAGGCGTGGCCTAGGCCTGCCCGCGCCATGGGGTGGTGTGGGCCCCCTGTGGCCCACCTCCACTCCATCTTCTGGCATCCTGAGTCTTCTAGAAAAATAGGATTTTCCATATATTTTCCCGGATTTTCTGATCTTCGCGAATTTTGCCTCCAAATAGCACCTTTTCCATGAGAATCCTGACTGCAGCGATCCATGCTCCAAAAGTCATCAACCATGCAAAAATAGATGAAATAACATAAGTATCACCTCTCAATACGAAATATATCAATGAATAATAGTGAATTAAGACATAGAATAGTGATGCAAAATGGACGTATCAGAGATCTGGAGGCGGATGGTGATCTGTGGCAGAGACTTTTTGGCGAGGTCTGGCTTGTTTTATCGTCGCCCGAGGCTTCTTTATATAGAGATCCCTTCACGAAAGTTGTTCTGTTTGACCTAACGGTGGCGACACCAACTATACGATCGGAGCTATACGACCGGAATTTTTGCTCCGGTCGTATAGTTGGTCATTAAAGCGTCTGCCTCCATTGTACGGCTCCTGGTTTCTTCTGGTTGTTGGAGATCTCGTATCTTTGACTTTAATGTAGTGATTCCCTCCATTAAACGACATTATCTGCGCAGGAAAAATATAAAAGAAAGGATTACATACCCCTCTGAATATTAGCATTAGTGGCAGGGTTTACAGAGATATTTCATCAAGAATATGAGTATATCCAGTTTAAATGTGGACGTAGATGGCTATATTTCAAAGCCATCAACTTTCCAAAGCTTAAACTTGATCATCCCCGAGCAAGAAAACCAAAATCAAAAAGGAACTCAGCATTTAAACTAAAATAACAAGATGGTGATCTTAATCATGATTAGTAGTCTCATGTTTCCTCCACTTCATAAATCTGAAAAACTTTAGCATAGATATAGTAATGACAAGCACATCATACGGGTTTCATGCATCCTTATAGTGCAACAGAATTATTATAAACATGGATGATTCAAATGAGTAAACTTTATTCCATGTCAAGTAATCAACTCATAAGCTTGCCTTTGAATGATAAAGTATAATTATGTAAATTAAGAGTGTGAGAGTTTTCATGAAAAGCATATACACTAGAGTATCTCAATTCTCCCACATCAATGAATCGAGACTTTGCAAGCACTACTTTTCTATTCATTGTCCTTCAAGAATTTCAGTTTTTAAGTAATTGAGAGCATGCCAAAACAATTATTAGTTTATCGGGCTGTGATGGACACTCGTGGCATCACTAAGGTTTTGTTCATTTTTCATAATGATTTCTCATAACAGCCAGAGGAGTGATTCCATCATGATTACAGCTACCCGGGAGTGCCAAAAATCTTACCCACTATAGCATTGCTGCTACAAGTGTTTAATCAACTCATAGCCGAAATCTAGGAGTTTCCTCCATGAAGATCGTTCGTAGGCCAGCGGGGTTGTTGCCATACCATGAAGTTTGACACGCGTAAAGCTATATCATTCTTATGATTAACAAGTCAAACTTTGGTATGCTCACAAAAATCGCTAAACATTAATTCAATCAAACAAATCCTTTCAAAGAGATATATTAAGTCAATCAACATTTTCAATGGTGTTGAGTGTCTCTAGAAATAAACCTTCAAGACTAAGCGCTACAACACCCAAGCCTTCAATTGTGAGACCTTTTCTTATTACAATTGTTTAGCAGTTTTTAGGCAAGACTTGGTTAATTATGAGAGATGGAACAAAACGTACCCAATTAAATACCCATGCAAACAAAAATCTTACTACAATAAAAATACTCACTCCACCAATATAATATCTCAATATTTACTACTAACTAGCATGGGTTTCTCAAACTTCAAAAGTGGGGAGTCATAAGGCATACCTCTCATGTGTGGTTCCACTTCTCTCTTCCTTTTTTTTATTTCTTGGAAACTCGAAGTCGATCACTCTACTTCAAATATATGAAGACCTCGACGCGGAAAGAAAAGAAAGAGGGAAAATAAGGAAAAATGGAGAAATCTTTTTGTGGTTTTTAAGCGAGGAACTTTAAAGAATAGAAAATTGGTGGCAAAGCTCGGCTAGAAAATTTTGAAAGCAAAAATAGATAGAACTAAAAATAAGGTGTTGGGGAAACCAACACGAGTGCTTATAAACTCAAATAAAAACACAACCTCTAAATTAAAAAAAATAAATGCCAAGTAAAGATACATGAGGAAACTTCCCCAAGCTTAGGATTTTGCAAGCCCTTCAAATCATTGTGGTGGCAGGAAAAAGTCGTTAACTCCAGTTCGCAAATTGAGTTGAGAGGTTAGTTGTTGATTCTCGAAGGTTCAAAGAGAGGCTATGCATCCTCTCCATAGTCCCTCCAAGTCCTTGGAAATCTTGGTATGTGGCGAACCGGGTTTGTGGCTGCTCCTCTTGATAAGGAACTTCTTGCTCCTCCTCTTGGTCCTCATCCTCCTCCGAAATCTCTTCCTCGGGTTGGTATTGCTCAACGTGCAAATCATATAGCAAACATCCTTCCTCGATAGAGAAAATACCATTAGGCATAGGAGCGGGGTAGAGACGCCTAGCTCCAGCAATATGCAGGTAATAAACACCACCTCTCCTAGTGAGCATTCCACAGGCTCTCAAAGTGGAGAAACCAACACGTGTCTCACCTAGTACGGGTTACAACTCACCTAGGTTGAGGCCTAGGGCAGTGGAAAGCACGGTGATGATGCCTCCACCCGTGATCGGTCCTTGGCTTTGGGAGGCTTGGTGCTCCAAGTAGCGCACAAGGATGGCGCCCAAGTTAAGTGACAAGCCACAGTTGATGTAAGCAGCCTTTGCAAGGACTAGGATGTCCTCATCGTTGAGTCTCGTAAACTCATTACGTGCATGTAAGGTGTTAGCAATAACATAGAACAAATAGCAAATTGTAGGATGTTGAATATTCTTCCCCTTGTTCACTCTACTAGTGAAACTCATTCCATTATAATATTGTTCGGGGGTAGGTTCTAAGCCAGTAAAGGATGCATGTAAGGTATGAATATCATTGTTTGGCAAATTAAAGCATGCGCACCATTCAAATAATGTTAAGGTGTAGTTGTTGTTCATCAGATGGAAAGAAATAGTATCCTCTCCTTGCCATTGTTTAACGGTGCTCTGCAACAAACATAGAAATTCAATGGTTAAGCGGCGATAAGTAGGTACATTATTATACACAAAGTCTTGCAGGCCATCTCTATTGCAAAGTAAATTGAAGTCGTTAGAAATACCGAGTTGGTTCAATATAATGGGCCAAGCCCACTTGGTGGCCTTCACTTCGCGGTTCTTGATCCTATTGAAGCGATCACGATGTGCATCATCCCTAAACCGTATCCCCATGCATTCCTAAGCGGCAACCCAATAAGCGCTAGCGGTGGCACGAGCACGAGTTTGGCTCCTTGTGTTCATCATCTAAAACTAGAAAGGCAAAAATAAAACTTTTTGATCCAATAACATTAAGTGCATCATATTCCTCATCATAGCACACTAAATAATTCTCCTCAAAATAGTAATCTAGGCAAGAAAATCATGGCACTATGTTCATAGCAGATCTCACCCTAGATTGATAATGATAATAGACCGAAGATGAATTTGCAAAAATTAATTGGAGGATCAGAGGAGAAACATACCATAGATCACTCGTGTGCAAGGAAATCGAACGAAATTGAGTAGAGATGAAGATCTCTTGAGGTTTTGAGAGAGTTTGAAGGTAGAAGAAAGAAAAATGATTGAAGTTTTGGAGTTGGAAGTACCTTCCCGTGCATTTTTGTGGTCGGACGCAACTATACAGGCAGAACTATACGATCGGAACAAGGTGTTCCAGCAGTATAGTTGACCTTTTGTCAAAATATTAGGGTTTCCTCCTAGCGGCGTGGCTATACGGACGCAACCATATGGCTGGAACCAAATGTTCCCGCCGTATAGTTGGTCGTTAAACTGTTTATCCCTATGAAATAAAATATACAAAGGCATCGATATCTATATGACCGAAACTATACGACGGGAATTTTTTTTCCTGCCGTATAGTTGGTCGTTAAACTCTCAGTACATTAGAAAAAAAATTGTACAGAGGCACTGATATCTATACGACTAGAGCTATACAGCCGGAATTTTTATTCCTGCCGTATGGTTGGTCATTCAACTCTCAGTACATATGAAAAGAAATTTGTCGATGGCAAAGATATTTATATGGCCGAAACTATATGGCCGGACTTTTTATTCCCGCCGTATAGTTGGTCGTTAAACTCTCCGTGTGCATCAAAAAAATTATGTTTCTTCGAAAACTATTTATTTTCCTGTAACTTAGTGATATACCTTGTTTTTGATAGAAAATTGACAGTAAATATTATCGACCAACAATAGCATGAATAAAGCAGAATTTCAAGTACTACCGAACTTCTTCTCCTCAAATAGAGTTTTCTAGCATTCTTTATTAAACATAAACTTAACTAAAACTTAAAACTTTACTCAAACCTTTATTTCACATGGGTTGCCTCCCATGAAGTGATCTTTTATGGTTAATAGCTTGACCTTAGCGACACTCACTTGGGTCAGATGAGTGGAACACCCACTCCAAAGTAATTGGCCTTTAAAGTGATGGCCTCCTTTTCATAATGCTTGGCTTTCTTCTTCCTGGGGAAACTAATAACAAAAGGATCCTGTGAAGGCAATTGTAGCTTCACGTTCCCTTCATGCAGATTAATCAAAGCCTTAATAGTTCTTAAGAAAGGACGACCTAATATAATAGGAGCAGTAGCATCTTCAGGCATGTCAACAATAACAAAATTAATGAGAGCAGGACAACCTTTAATGTATACTAAAGTGTTCTCCTTAATTCCTACAGCTTGTTTGTAGGTAGAATCTGCTAGATGCAATTTTAACTCAGTAATTTCAAAGGAGCCAAGATTTAACTTGTTCAAAAGACTCTTTGGAATTGTTGAGACGCTTGCACCTAGATCACAAAGTGCAGCTATCTCATTGGTTCCAATTTCAATCTTAATAGTAGGCTCAAATATGTCATCTAGTTTAACAGGTAATTTTTTAGGAATTTGCTTGTATTCTTCCTCAAGTTCACGTACCTTTATTTCTACTTGATTGACAAAGTTCTAGTACATAGCTTCCTCACTACCTTCACTTACCGGAATCTTGACGTTGATCCATTTTACGAGATCTTTAACGGTGTAGCTTGGTGAAGGGGCATTACTATAGTCAAGTTCTTCAGGCTCCTCCCTTTGGATCCTCATCATTTTGAGTTCTTCAACAGGATTGGGCTCAGCTTTACCTACCAATTTAGCTAGAATGAGAGTCTGACTCTTGGTTATCTTACCTAGCTATGCCTCAATGATCCTCGTTCTTTCTTGGAGGTCCTGCAAATCATTTCTCAAACTAACAGCTTAGTTAGATAATTTACCAAGCATGGCATTATGGTTCTCCGTTATTTTAACAAGAATATTGTTTTGTTCATTTTGTGAGTCTATGACAGACTTAAGTGTTTCTTGGAGACTACCATTACTAGTTCCCATATTATTATTGGAGTTACCTGCCAGACTAGAATAATGTTTCTAAAAGTTAGGATCGTAACTCTTCTTCCAAGCAGGGTTATAATCATTACGAGCTACAAAGTCTATTTCTTCAATATTTGTTTCAGGGGTGGCTCTTACCTGGGCCTTACCTTTTACGGCTAGTATGAGCTCATCCAACTTAGCATTGAGTTCTTCGTTTTCTTGTGGTGAAATAGAGTTCACCTTCTTCATGTTTGATCTTTCCACATGCCATTACGCATGGTTGTCTTGCATATTGTCTAGCAGCTTCTTCGATTCGATAATATGTTTACCCATAAATGTTCCTCCAGCTGTAGTATCAAGCATAGACTTAGACACAGGATTAAGAGCATTATAAAATAAATGGAGGATTAAGCAATCTTCCATCCCATTACTAGGATAGTTTCTTAAGCATTCTTTCATCCTCTCCCATGCAAGCGCTAGTGGTTCATCTCTTCCTGTCTAAAGCCAGTAATATTAGATCGGAGCTACATAGTCTTTGCAGGTGGGAAAATTTTAGTCATAAATAAAGAAGTACATCCCACCCATGATGTAATAGTATTTCTAGGCAAAGATAGCAACCATTCTTTTGCTCTCCCTCTTAGAGAGAAAGGAAATAAACGCAATTTGATCGCATCGGGGTCAATGTCTTTTATATGCATCATATCACATATTTCATTAAAAGTATTCAAGTGCATACTTGCGTCTTCAACAACAGAGCCTCCAAATTGATTATGTTGAACCAAACTTAAGTAATGGGGCTTAATTTCATAGTCATCAGCAGCGATTGCTGGCTGAGTAATAGGAGTACGCAAATAATCATTGTTGGGAGTAGCAAACTCCCCAAGCTTCTTTTCAGCCATATTTCCTATGTTTTTGGGTTTTCTTAAACAAAGAATTACACTACTAGGGAAAAACCTACCCGAGGAGCACCTGAAACCCTATCCGAGGCGCATATGGTATGCGCCTCTAGCGCCCCGCCTCTAGTATTTGTTATGCGAGGTGCATATCATATGCGCCTTCTATACTTCATGTACGCAAGGCGCATATCTGTATATGCGCCTCGCGTATATGAAGTATAGGAGGCGCATATGATATGCACCTCGCATATGTTGTAAAATGCGCCTCGTATAGTACCCTATATGCGCCTCCTATACTTCACATATGCGCCTCAGATATATTTTCGAAATTCAAGTTTTACAGCAATTTTCAAATAATAGTTTACAGGTATTCAAATATACAATACAGTCCAGAATACAGTATAAATAGCACAGAATTTTCCAGAAACTTGCAATTGGCCAAAGCATAATAGAACTAGCATGAATACAACTACATTACACATCAATCGTGACATATGAGTTCATACATCAACTAGAATCAACAAGTGCCAAGTTTTCACACAACACCAAGTGTTTGTGCCACAAGTTCACACCTCCGAGTACAAGTTCACAATGACATTACAACTCCGATGACAGAGCTCTATCTAGATGAAGTAGAGCACATAACCTACCATGAAGAGCAACAAGGTGGTGATCACGAGGAAGTTCCTCCACTTCTTCCGCATGTGCCTCCTCCACTTCTCTTCCGGAACCTCTCTAGTCTTGTAGCCTTTGTAGCTTTTGCCCGAGAATTTGTTCACTTGCTTCTGGCAGTCTTCCCACTCCTCATACACACCTGGAACCTTGCCGACGTACATGACATAGCACTTCTTCACCATCTCCTGTACACAAGATAGATGATATTATCTATGTTAGTGGAAAGCAATAGCAGATCACAAGATAAGATCATGCATATATATATGGGTGCAACAAGATGTAAGAAATCACGTTCTAATCATCGGAATTTCGAAGAAAGACAAAAAAATCTAACCAATAATGACTTGCATTAGTGCCTCATACTTAGGTTGGGCATGGAAATAACAATGTCATTGTTTGATCTCGCATGCAAGTAGAGTATATGCCCAAATTACTAGTCTACTTGGCACACCAGATCAAACAGCGGCATAGTCATACACATGACGCCACAACACGTTCTAATCATCGGCATTTCGAAGAAAGACCAAAAAAAGCAAACCAAGAATGACTTGGATTCGTGCCTCAAACTATCCGTATCGCCAAAGACAAAAGAAGAGAAATAGTTCCATGATTCATATAGCATGGGCATGATATGTCGAGTGGCAAAGCAAGGAAAGAATTCGGTCTCCACCGCAACGACTCATTTAGAGTTTGGTGTGTCTAAAGGAGTCGTTGCCGTGGACCCAGAACCCTTTCCTTGGCTTACCGCTCAACATATTATGTCTTATGTATATGAATCTCGAAAATATTTGTCCTCTTTTGACTTTGGGGCTATGAGATGAATTGTTTTCTCATTTAATTGTATCGCCAAAGACGAAAATAAAGAAATCATTCCACGATTCATATAACAATGTTGCCAGTGCTATACGAATATTGAAGCAATGTCTTTCCTTTCGACTTTGGGGCTACAATGAGATATTTGAAACTAAATACTTCACCATTTCATTTAATTCATGCTATCTAATCTATTCATATCGCCAAAGAAAAAAGTGATGGGTTCATAGCAGGGAAAACAAAAAAAATTCTACCGCAAGAACGAACAAAACCAAGATCTAATCTATGGAAAAGACAAGATCTAATCTATGAGATAAGTGCAACAAGATAGATCTGTACTAACCCTTGTAGATCCAAAGCCTTGTTCGAGATTAGATCTCATGGTTGATGTAGATGATCCTTCCGGCGCTGCGTTACGGCAGCGCTTTCGCAGACGGTCACACGTGCGGAGTCGATGTAGACCTTCCTCTCCCCATTCCAGCGAGCAGCGGAGGTAGTAGATCTCCACAAAATCCTAGCAGCACGACGGCATGGTGGTGGTGGAGAAGGATTTCTACAGGGCTTCGCCTAAGCCGGAGCAGGAGGATGGTGGAGGAGAGAGGCGGTTAGGGTTTGGGGTGGAAGGGTGGCAGGGGGAGGCGCCCCCACCCCTCTTTATATAGAGGGGGGTGCGGCCTAGGGCTGGCCCCCTTGGCCCTCTAGGACCGACGCGCCAAGGGAGGGGGGAGTTCCCTTCCCTCCCAAGTCTCCCCTTTTTCTTTATTGGTTTTCAAGCAAACTCTATGGAACCTTCTAGAACTTTCTGGAACACTCCAAAACCTTCTAGAACCTCCATATGAATACTCCAGAACATTTCTGAAACCCAAAAATTGATCTCCATTATATGAATCTTATTCTCTGGACAGTTCTGGATCTCCTCGTGATGTCCTGGATCCAATCCGAGACTCCGAACAACATTCGGTCTCCAACTCGTATTCCATATCTACCTAAACAACATCGAACCTTAAGTGTGTTAGCCTACGCTTCGTGAATATGCAGACATGATCGAGACACCTCTTTGATCAATAACCATCAGCGGGATCGGAGATCCATAATGGCTCCCACATACTCAATGATGACTTCGTGATCAACAAAACCATTAACATACGAAACCAATTCCATTTGCCACGCGACACTCTACTTATCCGAGGTTTGATCATCGATATCTCCATACCTAGTTCAACCTTGTTACCGATAAGTACTCTTTACTCGTTCCGTGATATGTCATCCCTTGTGACCTAGAACATGCTTGCAAGCTAATTAGATGACATTCCACCGAGAGGGCCCAGAGCATATCTATCCGTCATATGGATGGACAAATCCCAGTCTCGATCCATGCGCTTCAAGACATACTTTCAGAATACCTAATGCCACCTTTATAACCACCCAGTTACGAACCGGCATTTGATGTCATCAAAGTACTCATCCAGTAATGGTGATTAACACAATCTCATGGTCGAAGGATTAGGTTACTATGTATTTGAAAGCTTATAGCAAAACAAACTTAATGACTTGATCTTATGCTATGCTTAGTATGGGTGTGTGTCCATCACATCATTCTCCTAATGATATGATCTTGTTATTAATAACATCCAATGTTCATGATCAAGAAGCCATGATCATCTATTAATCAACAAGCTAGCCTTAGCAAGAGGCTTACTAGGGACTCTTTTATGTTTACAAAACACACAAGTATTCGTGTTTCCTAATAATAGAATTATAGCATGGGATGTAAACATTCATCATAAACACAAAGATATAATAATAACCATTTTATTATTGCCTCTTGGGCATATCTCCAACAGTCTCCCACTTGCACTAGAGTCAATAATCTAGATTACATTGTAATGTACCTAACACCCATGGCGTTCTCGTGTTGGTCATGTTTTTCTGTAGGGAGAGGTTTAGTCAATGGATATTCCACATTCAGATCAGTGTGTACTTTGCAAATCTTTATGTTGCCATCTTGGACATACTCGCAAATAGCATGGAAACATAGCTTGATGTGCTTCAGCTTGCTGTGTGACCTTGGCTCCTGTTTATTGGCTATGGCACCCGTGTTGTCACAATAGATGGCCATCGAGTCCAACGCACTAGGAACCACACCAAGCTCAGTAATGAACTCCTTCATCCATATCGCTTCTTGTGTAGCCTCCGAAGCAGCTATGTATTTCGATTCAGTTGAAGATTTTGCCACAACGCTTTGCTTGGCACTCCTCCAGCTCACTGCAGCACCATTCAAGATAAATACGTATCCATACTGTGACTTCAAGTCATCCGAATTGGTGTTCCAACTAGCATCGGTGTAACTGTTTACAACGAGTTGTTCATCACCTCCATAAGAAAGAACCATATCCTTAGTCCTATTCAGGTACTTGAGGATATTTTTGACCGCTGTCCAGTGTTCCATTCCAGGATCATTTTGATATATGCTAGTCAAACTAACAACATGTGCTATATCCGGTCTTGTACACAGCATGTCATACATGACAGAGCCTATGTCCGAGGCATAGGGGATTTTACTCATCTTCTCTGCCGTAGCTGGACTTTGAGTCTTACTCAAGGTCTTACCTGACAACATGGGCAAGAACCCTTTCTTGCTTTCTTCCATTCTAAATCTCTTTAGAACCTTGTCCAAGTATGTACTTTGTGAAAGCGCTATTAAGCGTCTTGATCTATCTCTATAAATCTTGATGCCTAAAATGTATGCCGCTTCACCAAGATCCTTCATTGAAAAACTATTATTCAAATAGGCATTGACACTTTCAAGAAGTTATCTATCATTCCCAATCAACAATATGTCATCCACATATAGTATTAAGAATGCTACAGAACTCCCACTCACTTTCTTGTAGATACAAGCTTCTCCATAAGTTTGTATAAATCCAAAGTTTTTGATCACCTTATCAAAACGTTGATTCCAACTACGGGATGCTTGCTTCAGTCCATAAATGGAGCGCTGAAGCTTACACACCTTGTCAGCACCTTTAGGATCGACAAAACCTTAGGGTTGTACCATATACAACTCTTCCTCAATGTCACCATTAAGGAACGCTGTTTTGACATCCATCTACCAAATCTCATAATCGAAATATGAAGCGATTGCTAACAAAATCCTCATAGACTTTAGCTTCGCTACCGGTGAGAAGGTCTCATCATAGTCAACTCCTTGAATTTGTTGGAACCCTTTCGTGACAAGTCGAGCTTTATAGATAGTAACATTACCATCAGCATCTGTTTTTCTTTTAAAGATCCATTTGTTCTTGATAGACTTGTGGCCATCCGGTAAGTCCACCAAAGTCCATACTTGGTTTTCGTACATGGATCCCATTTCGGATTTCATGGCTTCTTTCCATTTGTCGGAATCTGGGCTCATCCTAGCTTCCTCATACGTCGCAGGGTCGTCGATGTTGTCCACCAACATGACATTCAACACAGGGTCATACCAATAAGGAGTGGCACGAACCCTCGTCGACATGCGAGGTTCAGCAGCAACTTCATTCGAAGCTTCATGATCATCATCATTAGCTTCCTCTATTATTGGTGCAGGCAGCACAAAACATCTTTCGGTGCTGCGCTACTCTCAAATCCGGGAGAAGGTTCAACAACCTTGTTGAGTTCTACTTTCCTTCCAGTCACTTCTTTCGAAAGAAACTCCTTCTCAAGAAAGGATCCATTCTTAGCAACGAAAAATTTGCCTTCGGATCTATGATAGAAGGTATACCCAATTTTTTCTTTAGGGTATCCTATGAAGATGCATTTTTCTGCTTTGGGTTCAAGCTTGTCGGGTTGTAACTTCTTTACATACGCTTCGCAACCCTAAACTTTAAGGAACGACAACTTAGGTTTCTTGCCAAACCACAATTCATACGGTGTCGCTTCAACGGATTTAGATGGTGCCCTATTTAAAGTGAATGCGGCTGTCTCTAATGCATAACCCCAAAACAATAACGGTAAATCTATAAGAGACATCATAGGCCGAACCATATCTAAGAGAGTTCGATTACGACGTTCGGACACACCATTACGCTGTGGTGTTCCCGGCGGTGTCAATTGCGAAAGTATTCTGCATTTCTTTAAATGCATGCCAAACTCGTAACTTAGATATTCACCTCCGCGGTCAGAACGCAGAAACTTAATCTTCTTGTTACGATGATTTTCTACTTCACTTTGAAATTCCTTAAACTTCTCGAAAGTCTCGGACTTATGTTTCATAAAGTAGATATACCCATATCTACTCAAGTCATCCGCGAAAGTAAGAACATAACGATATCCACCATGTGATGCTACGCTCATTGGGCCGCACACATCGGTATGTATTATTTGCAATAAGTCCGTAGATCGCTCCATTATCCCAGAGAATGGAGTCTTAGTCATTTTTCCCATTAGACATGCTTCGCATCTTTCAAGTGATTCAAAATCAAGTGATTCAGGAAGTCCATCGAAATGGAGTTTCTTCATGCGCTTCACTCCAATGTGACCAAGACGACAGTGCCACATGTATGTAGAATTATCGTTCATTTTTATTCGTTTAGCATCTATGTTGTGAACATGTGTATCACTACTATTGAGATTCAATAAGAATAAACCATTCATATCAAGTGCATTACCATAATAGATATTACTCATATAAATCGAACAACCATTATTCTCAGACTTAAACGAGTAACCGTCTCGCAATAAACAAGATCCAGAAATAATGTTCATGCTTAACGCAGGCACCAAATAACAATTATTCAAGTTCAAAACTAATCCCGAAGGTAGATGAAGAGGGAGCATGCCGATAGCGATCACATCA
This sequence comes from Avena insularis, assembly GCA_023614405.1. Taxonomy (NCBI): domain Eukaryota; kingdom Viridiplantae; phylum Streptophyta; class Magnoliopsida; order Poales; family Poaceae; genus Avena; species Avena insularis. The sequence goes on from CM042694.1 coordinate 210,022,342, forward strand.
ACCTTGGAGCCATTTCCAACGCGCATCATCACCTCGTCTCTCGCTAGTCTTTGTTTATTCCGCAGCTCCTGTTTCAAGTTACAAATATGAGCAACCGAACCAGTATCAAATACCCAGACACTACTATGATTACTAGTAAGATACACATCAATAACATGTATATCAAATATACATTTCTTCTTGATGTTGCCGTTCTTTAGATCTGCCAGGTACTTGGGGTAATTACGCTTCCAGTGACCACACTCTTTGCAACAAAAGCATTCTGTATCAGGGTCATGGCCAGCACGGGTCTTCTTCTTAGGTTTGGCAACAAATTTGCTACCTCCATTGAAGTTGCCCTTGGGCTCACCCTTTCCCTTCATGTCTACTTCAGAAGCCACAAAATTGGTAGCAAGTTCAGTGAGTGATCCAATCGCACCACTTATCTTGTAATTCAGCACAAACTCTTGGTAACTGGGTGGGAGCGACTACAGAACTCTATCCGTCGCAAGATCAACTGGGATGTCATATCCTAGCGTCTTGAGACGTTGAACATAGCACATCATCATCATGACGTGATCATTCACATAGCTGTGTTCCTTCATCTTAACGCTAAAGAACTCGTTGGAGATCATATATCTCTCAGCATAGATTTGGCTCTCAAACATGGTTTTGAGTTCCTTCACTTTCACATCAACATTGCTGAGTTCAAAGTGTTCTTGGAGTTCATGCTCCATTGACATAAGGATCGCACATTTCACTAGATTGTAGTCAGCACGCTTTGTGTCATACACACTGCACTCATCTCGAGATGCAGTATTTGCAGGTGGGTCACCTAGCGGTGCATCCAGCACATAGGCCAATTTACCAGCATCGAGGACAATCCTCATGTTACGGAACCAGTCCGTGAAGTTGCTTCCATTGTATTTCAACTTTTCTTTCTTTAGGAACGCATTAAAAATGATGGAGGGGGTCGCCATGATCTACAACATATTTGCAAAGAGTTTAGACTAAGTTTATGACAAATTGAGTTCAAATTTAATTATTAAATTAACTAAGTGAATTCCCACTCAAAACAACATCCCTCATGTTGCCTTAGTGATTACACGAACCAAATCCACTACACCAAGTCCGATCTTCACGAGAGAAGATGTAGCTTCAAAGGTGAACAATCAACATGTTCATCATATCATTCATATGACTCATGCTTTACCTTCCGGTATTCCGTGGTCCAAGACCATGTCTATACATGCTAGGATCGTCAAGATTAACCTTAGTATCCACATGTGCAAATCTGGCTTGCACCCATTGTATGCACACGTAGAATCTATCACACCCGATCATCACGAGATGCTTCGAAACGACGAGTCTTAGCAACAGTGCCTACTAAGGATGAACACTTTATTACTTGATATTTTAGTGAGAGGGATCATCTTATAATGCTACCGTCGCGATCTAAGCAATACAAGATGCAAAAAGGATTAACATCACATGCAATTCATAATATGTGATATGATATGGCATTTCTTCTTGTTCCTTTGATCTCCATCTCCAAAGCACGGACATGATCTCCATTATCACCAGCATGGCGTCAAGGTCAGTGGCGCCGCTTCATGGTTGTCCATCACTAATAGCAACTATAACAACTACTTGGAATAAAGCTATTAAATGATGAATAGACATGCATGTCTTAACAAAATAAAGACAACCATTAGGATCCTGTCGGTTGCCATATTACAATAATGATCATTGCATACATCAAATATATTCACAATCACATCGTGGCCATATCACATCACATGCCCCTGCAAAAACAAGTTAGACGCCTCTAATTTTCTTTGCATGTTTTACAAGGTTTGGGGCTTTCGTATAAGAACTTATCTTACCTATGAACAAGAACCACAACGCTAATACAAGTGTTGTCAAATGCTAATTGTAAATTGAATCTTAACTATGGTGGGAGAGACAGACACCCGCAAAGCCACTTGTGCAATGCAAGTTGCACGTCAAGCATGGAGCAAGTCTCATGTACAAGGACATGTAAGGTTAGTGATGGCTCAGTGTTGATGTAGAGCTCGTTGGGAACCCCAAGAGGAAGTTATGATAACAACAAGTTTCCCTCAGTTATGAAACCAAGGTTTAATCGAACCAGTAGGAGCAAGGAAACATCCCAAAGGTGTTGCTAGCTGAGCCTTGGCAGGGCGCACTACCGGTGCTAGTAGCAACGTGGAGACTTGCACAACACAACCACAGGACTTTGTCCCCAACTTGCGATGAAGTTATCAATCTCACCAGTTTTGCTAAAAACAAAGGATTAAACATATCGAATGGAAGGAAGTAATAGTTTGTAGAAAGTAAACACAAAGCAGTAAACAGTTTGTAGATTGTATGTAAAAGAAAGGACCGGGATCCATAGTTCACTAGAGGTGGCTGTCCTTAAGATAGATAACATGCTGGGTGAACAAATTACAGCGGGGCAATTGACAAACATCGAGAAAGCAATACATGCATATACTAATCATCTTGACTCCTTTGGAACTTGATTCGGCATTACAACATTATACATAGACCGCCATCCAACTGCATCTATGACTAATAATCCACCTTCAGGTTATCATCCGAACCCCCTCCAATATTAAGTTGCAAGCAACAGATTATTGCTTTTTAATTATGTAATGTAAACAATACGATTGTTCTATGAACAAAGGATTGTTGTTTTCTCCCTAGTAGCAACATCACATCTAGTACCTTAGAGATTTCTCACTTCCCAGACACGAGGCATGAACCCACTATCGAGCATAAATACTAACTCTTGGAGTTGCTAGCATCTACTTGGCCAAGATAGCTACTAACAACGGAAAGAATGCAAGATCACAAATAACAAAGACATGATAGAATCAATAATCAATCTGAAATAGGATCTCAATATCCATCGGATCCCCGCAAACACAACATGCAGAATTACAAATAGATGATCTTGATCATGAATGGAGCTCACAAGATCTAAACATGAAAGCACAAAGGAGGAGAACCAGCCATCTACCTACTACATGGACCCGTAGTCCAAAGATGAACTACTCACGCATCACACCGGAGGCTTGCATGGTGATGAAGAAGGCCTCCAGGGTGAATTCCCCTCTCCGGTAGGGTGCCGGGAAGAGCATCAGATCCCTCCCGATCTACGGATGGAGATGACGACGACTACAGACTATTTCGTGGATTTTTGATCGGGTACTTAGGGTTTTCGTCCCGAGGGCATCTTATAGGCGGAAGGAGAGACCGACGGGGTGCTGGGGTCAGCTAGACCACCCCCTGGCATGGGCCAGGCCTGGCCGCGCGGCCAGGTGGTGTGGCCGGCCCCCAGCCCTTCTCCGTGTCGTATTCTGGCATCTGATGACTTCCGAGAAAATAGGCACTTTGGCTTTTGTCCCGTCCAATTTCGAGAATATTCATTTTCTGACTTTCCTAGAACCAAAAATAGTAGAAAACAGGCAACTGGCACTCTGGCTCTTGTTAATAGGTTAGTCCAAGAAATCATATGAAAAGTACTCCAAAGTGTGGACAAAACACAAGAAAGTGGATAAGACCAAGCATGGAACATCAAAAATTATAGATACATTTGCAATGTATCAACATCCCCAAGCTTAACTCCTGCTCGTCCTCGAGTAGGTAAGTGATAAAAAGAAAGAATAATTTTTGAGGTGACATGCACCATCAAAGACTTGATCAAAGTATTTGTAAAACATTCAAAGCTAGGATCATAGTACTTCAATCATAACATGAAAGACAAAGTTCTAGCAATAAGACAAAGAAACTATGACGCAACATGAAAAGGCACAAACAAAAGATTCATGAATAACAATGCTTTGCAAGACGTTTGTTTGACATAAAGAAAACATAGGATAATAGTATTCATCGTGTCCCTCATAGAGTAGCAAATATAAATGCATAGGACACCTTCAAAGTTCATAAGAGTGACTAGATACAAATAGTTTAAAACAAGCAATATCAAGATATGCATCAATCAACTAGTCTTGGGACAATGCACATAGAACTAAAAATAGCCACTATGCTCTCAAAGTAGGTGCATAAAGGTAGAAGGTGGAGACTCAATATAATGGTGGAAGAAAGGCCTTCATAGAAGGAAGCAGGGATTCAAGTCTGATAAAGAGCTTCCAAAAATTATGGTACTTATAGCTTTCAGCTCTCATTGCCCCTATCATAAGCATCTTGAAGTGATTAAGGTTAAAGTGAACAAACTATGGTGTACATGCTTGACGAAGTATAAGTTAGAAATCTCATGTCCCTTGTATACGAGGGCCGCTCCTCATGCTACTCAAGTTTAGTCACCGGTAAGTTCTTGTCATCGTAAGTACATGTGTATCATAGAGAACCGCCAACGGGGTACCTCTTGCCCGATGATACGGAAGAATCCCCATATCAAAATGACAAGGCAAGCAGACAACAAGCATCTCAGCAATATTCTTATTTACCATGGGAATATGGTGCTTTTTTCTCTCTTTCCTCTTTTCATAATCTCTTTTTTATATTTTTCTCTTTTTCTCAATATAGGACTCCTTTTTTATAAGAAGAATGCTTCATAGACAACTCATTATGGTTACGTTGTAGGTTTCCACCATGTCAGCATGGATTAGACCAACGGCCCAGGCGTTTCTCTAATACATATACATAACTCCATGGACTCACAAGCTCCCCTTTCATTTCACACCGACGACATCCATATACAAAAGAGCATGATATCAACTAGGTACAAGTACCAAGTGCAATGTTGAAAGCGTTCCCCATGACAGCATGGTTCTGCTAATTCCCAACAAATAAGTGCAAGCATATACAACATAGATGACACAATGGTTCAAGTTTATTAAGGGCAAGAAAAGTAAAGTGTGCCATCAAGTTCGTGAGAGCTTTAATCACTAGTTTTCTCATAACAATTTTAATTTGGAAGGTAAACAAAAGCATGAATATACTTGGAATAGCATCAGCTAGTAGGTAGGTACGATGGACTCTTTGGAATAACTTGGTTTAGGGAGTTGGATGCATGAGTGGAACTCATACTTGGTTACGGAGGCTAGCAAAAGACTGGGAGCGACAAACTAAGAGAGCAATAATGGCCATAATCATGTAGAGCGACAAAACATCATTGATCAAAGCATAAAGTGATACTACAAGTTGAAAACTAAAGGATCATAAAGGCTATGGTGACTTGAGATAGTCATAACATGGTGTGAGCATGTGCTAAGTCAACCCAAATAAAGCATCAAAGGAGAATACCACTATACTATGCTTTAATATGCTAAAACAACGCATGATTCATCCAAGGCACATTAAGCAATCTCAATTGCTTATAACAAGTCATGCTACAGCAAAGAATACTAAGCATAAATCCAAAACAATATCAAGCATGGCATGACAAAGCATAGGCCGCAGTAAAAAACAAGCTCTTTTTACCACATAAGCATGAACTTTCCTACTCTTTTCCAATACAAACCAAACTATTTGAATACCAATGTATGAAAGAGGGGTCTAATCAATTTATTCAGAAAACTAAGCAAACAAAAGCAAACGAAAAACCAAAACAAAAACGAAAAAGAAGACGCTCCAAGAACAACACAACTGTGCATGAAACAATAAAAATAAAGCGTTTGGAAGAAACCTGGGATTTTTATTGATGAAGAAGGGGATGCCTTGGGCATCCCCAAGCTTTGACGCTTGTACTTATTGGATATTTCTTGGGATGACACGCGTGGAATCCCCAAGCTTGAGATTTAGTCCATCCTTCATCTCATTACTCATTCCTTCCATACACCTGAAATTTTTCCTTCATACAAAACTTCACACAATCTTTATTAGCAACATTAGTGCACTCAAGATAATAAGTCTTAAGGTTCAGTTCTAACACCAAATAAACTTCCATTATAACACTAGCTACTGAAGCACTTCCCTCAAAAAGCTCAATTCCCCAAAAGAACTCAAAAAGGAACCAACAAAAAGCAAATGCAGAAAATGACAGAAATCTGTCAAAATAGATCAGCAGGTAAAGACGAATTTTTTCGAAGACCTTATGTTGCTCAAATCAAAAAGTGTTGAACTAACTAAAGTTATATAACAGCCTAGGGCAGAACTAAAAAAATTCACGCCTCAAAAAGACGTTCAGAGATTTTACACGAATTTTTACGGTGAAGCACAGAAATCTGTTTCGGGACAGCAACTTTCCCAATCATTACTTCTCTCTCCTTAGAGGTTACTCTTGGCACAAAAAGCAAATAAAAAGGATAAGGAGCGGTTATTACTGAAGTAATAACTTCCAAGACCCATCTTAAACTTTTGGGATATCTTCCAATAAGTACTTTTCTTTAATGCCTTTAAGTTAGGCGTAAGAAGCAAAAAAGAATCAAGTGTTCTCAAATGAAGAAGCATTAAGACCAAATTTCTTGCCATTACCTCTCTTACTTTTATTCTTAATCTTGGGGAAATATGATTGTTTGGTGGAGAAGAAAGGTGCATGGTCCCCTTTCCCACATCTATTATTGCTCCAAGGAGTTCTAATAGGGACCTTCCAAGTGTAATTTGTCCTTTTCCTGCACATAACAAGATAATCAGTAGACATCATTTTCCCAAGGATCTTTGTAAACACTCCTTCAGCTATTCCAATAGGTAATATGGTAGCATTATTGGCAAGAGATATTTATTTTCCTCCTTCAGTAAGCCCCCAAAGATTCAAAGATTCATAAAAATCTTTGGGCATAAGACAAATTCAGACATGATATCACAGCGGGCTTGAAAAGTTTCAGTGTTTATCTCAATCTTTACTGTAGGGAGCCACTTTGATGGTTCAGAATTTATTGGAACATAATTGTGATGCTCCCTAAGCGTATTATAACAATCTTTTAAGCTAGTAGTGCTAGTCTCAAGAGTGTTCAATCTAGCAAATATTCTTGTGAAAGAAATATCAGTTTGGCTAGGCAAGTTGTAAGTGAGGATAAATTTCTTTATAGCATTAATAGCATCATCCTCATTACATTGGAGGAAATCTCCTCCCACAACAGCATCTAAAGCATATCTATAGCAAAGAGCAATTCTAAGGTAAAAACTACTAAGGAACAAGCTTTGAGTCATTTTAGGCTCAGTTTTTTCATGTAGATTAGAGTTTCTAGACCAAGCTTCCTTAAAACTTTCCTCAATTCCTTCTTTAAAAGTGAAAATCATTTCCTCGTGTGACATAGTGATTGGAGCAAGGCTAGAAATAGTGGCAACTTGAGAAAGGAACTAATTTTGTGTGTGTTTTTTATAAAGAAAGAAAAACTAGTAAAACTTATTTTTGTGTGTTTTTGATAACAAAACAAGCTAACAAAGCAAAAAGAAACTAAGCAAAACAAAAATAACAAAGTAAAGAGATTGGTTATGAGGGACTCCCCTTGTGAAGATGTCCTTGACTCCTCGGCAACGGCGCCAGAAAAATGCTTGATGGCTCAGTGTTGATGTAGAGCTCGTTGGGAACCCCAAGAGGAAGGTATGATGAGCACAGCAACAAGTTTCCCTCAGTTATGAAACCAAGGTTTAATCGAACTAGTAGGAGCAAGGAAACACCCCAAAGGTGTTGCTAGCTGAGCCTTGGCAGGGCACACTACCGGTGCTAGTAGCAACATGGAGACCTGCACAACACAACCATAGAACTTTGTCCCCAACTTGCGATGAAGTTGTCAAGCTCACCGGTTTTGCTGAAAACAAAGGATTAAACGTATCGAATGTAAGGAAGTAATAGTTTGTAGAAAGTAAACACAAAGTAGTAAACAGTTTGTAGATTGTATGTAAAAGAAAGGACCGGGATCCATAGTTCACTAGAGGTGGCTCTCCTTAAGATAGATAACATGCTGGGTGAACAAATTACTGCTAGGCAATTGACAAACATCGAGAAAGCAATACACGCATACTAATCATCATGACTCCTTTGGAACTTGATTGGGAATTACAAAATTATACATAGACCGCCATCCAACTGCATCTATGACTAATAATCCACCTTCATGTTATCATCCGAACCCCCTCCAGTATTAAGTTGCAAGCAACAGATTATTGCTTTATGAATTGCGTGTAATGTAAACAATACAATTGTTCTATGAACAAAGGATTGTTGTTTTCTCCCTAGTAGCAACAGCACATCTAGTACCTTAGAGATTTCTGTCACTTCCCCAGATTACCAGAGGCATGAACCCACTATCGAGCATAAATACTAACTCTTGGAGTTGCTAGCATCTACTTGGCCAAGATAGCTACTAACAACGGAAAGCATGCAAGATCACAAATAACAAAGGCATGATTGAATCAATAATCAATCTGAAATAGCATCTCAATATCCATCGGATCCCCGCAAACACAACATGCAGAATTACAAATAGATGATCTTGATCATGAACGGAGCTCACAAGATCTAAACATGAAAGCACAAAGGAGGAGAACCAACCATCTAGCTACTACATGGACCCGTAGTCCAAAGATGAACTACTCACGCATCACACCGGAGGCTTGCATGGTGATGAAGGCCTCCAGGGTGAATTCCCCTCTCCGGCAGGGTGCCGGGAAGAGCTTCAAATCCCTCCCGATCTAGGGATGGAGATGACAGCGGCTACAAACTCTTTCGTGGATTTTTGATCGGGTACTTAGGGTTTTCATCCCGAGGGCATCTTATATGCGGAAGGAGAGGCTGAGGGGGTGCTGGGGTTGGCCAGACCACCCCCTGGCGCGGGCCAGGCCTAGCCGCACGGCCAGGTGGTGTGGCCGGCCCCCAGCCCTTCTCCGTCTCGTATTCTGGCATCTGATGACTTCCGGAAAAATAGGCACTTTGGCTTTTGTCCTGTCCAATTCCGAGAATATTCATTTTCTGACTTTCCTGGAACCAAAAACAGCAGAAAACAGGCAGCTGGCACTGTGGCTCTTGTTAATAGGTTAGTCCAAGAAATCATATGAAAAGTACCCCAAAGTGTGGACAAAACACAAGAAAGTGGATAAAACCAAGCATGGAACATCTAAAATTATAGATACATTTGCAATGTATCAGTTAGCCCGAGCCGCTTCATCCCATCATCCCGCAAGATGCAAAGTACACGTGAAGACAACAACAACAAAAGCATCAATGCCCATAATAACCATTGTGTTCTACTCGTGCAATAGATCTACGCATAGACATGACTCTAATACCACTGATGGGTTCGTAGTAGGGAAAACAAAAAATTTCTACGTCAAGAACGAACAAAACCAAGATCTAATCTATGGAAAAGCCAAGATCTAATCTATGATATAAGTGCAATGAGTTAGATCTGTACTAACCCTTGTAGATCCAAAGCCTTGTTCGAGATCGGATCTCGTGGTTGATGTAGACGATCACTTGCCGATCTCAAGATTGAGTAGACGATCCTTCCGGTGCTGCGTTCTGGCAGCGCTTCCGCAGACGGTCACACGTGCGGAGTCGATGTAGACCTTCCTATCCCTGTTCCAGTGATCAGCGGAGGTAGTAGATCTCCACGGAATCCCAGCAGCACGACGGCATGGTGGTGGTGGTGGAGAAGGATTTGTGCAGGGCTTCGCCTAAGCCAGAGCAGGAGGATGGTGGAGGAGAGAGGTGGCCAGGGTTTGGGTGGAAGGGTGCCAGGGGGAGGCGCCCCCACCCCTCTTTATATAGAGGGGTGCGGCCTAGGGCTGCCCCCCTTGGCCCTCTAGGGCTGGCGCGCCAAGGGAGGGGGAGTTCCCTTCCCCCCAAGTCTCCCCTTTTTCTTTCTTGGTTTTCAAGCAAACTCTATGGAACCTTCTGGAACTTCCCGGAACACTCTGAAACCTTCTAGAACCTCCATATGAATACTCTAGAATGTTTCCGAAACCCAGAAATTGATCTCCATTATATGAATCTTATTCTCCGAACAGTTCCAGATCTCCTCGTGATGTCTTGGATCCAATCCGAGACTCCGAACAACATTCGGTCTCTAACTCGTATTCCATATCTACCTAAACAACATCGAACCTTAAGTGTGTCACTCTACGGTCCGCGAATATGTAGACATGATCGAGACACCTCTCCGATCAATAACCATCAGCGGGATCTGGAGATCCATAATGGCTCCCACATACTCAACGATGACTTCATGATGATAGAACCATTAACATATAAAACCAATTCCCTTTGTCACGCGATACTCTACTTATCCGAGGTTTGATCATCGGTATCTCCATACCTAGTTCAACCTCGTTACCGATAAGTACTCTTTACTCGTTCCGTGATATGTCATCCCTTGTGACCTAGTCACATGCTTGCAAGCTAATTAGACGACATTCCACCGAGAGTGCCCAGAGCATATCTATCCATCATATGGATCGACAAATCCCAGTCTCGATCCATGCGCTTCAACACATACTTTTAGAATACCTAATGCCAGCTTTATAACCACCCAGTTACAAAGCGGCATTTGATGTCATCAAAGTACTCATCCAGTAATGGTGATTAACACAATCTCATGGTCGAAGGATTAGGTTACTATGTATTTGAAAGCTTATAGAAAAACGAACTTAATGACTTGATCTTATGCTATGCTTACTATGGGTATGTGTCCATCACATCATTCTCCTAATGATATGATCTAGTTATTAATAACATCCAATGTTCATGATCAGGAAACCATGATCATCTATTAATCAACAAGCTAGCCTTAGCAAGAGGATTACTAGGGACTCTTTTATGTTTACAAAACACACAAGTATTCGTGTTTCCTAATAATACAATTATAGCATGGGATGTAAACATTCATCATAAACACAAAGATATAATAATAACCATTTTATTATTGCCTCTTGGGCATATCTCCAACAAAAAGAAGAGAAATACTTCCACGATTCATATAGCATGTGCATGTTATGTCTAATGGTAAAGCAAGGAAATGATTCGGTCTCCACGGCTTTCGAGTTTGGTGTGTCGATAGGAGTCATTGACACGTGGACCCAGAATCCTTTCCTTGGCTTACCATTAGACATATTATGTCTTATGTATAAACCTCGAAAATATTTGTCCTCTTTTGACTTTGGGGCCACGAGATAAAATAGTTTATCATTTCATTGTATCGCCAAAGACGAAAGGAAAGAAATCATTCCACGATTCATATAACAATGTCGCTAGTGCTATACGAATAGTGAAGTAATGTCTTTCCTTTCGACTTTGGGGCTACAATGAGATATTTGAAATTAAATACTTCACCATTTCATTTAATTCATGCTATCCAATCTATTAGTATCGCCAAAGACAAAAGAAGAGAAATACTTCCACGATTCATATAGAATGGGCATGATATGTCTAGTGGTAAACTAAAGAAAGGATTCGGTCTCCACGACAATTACTCATTTCGAGTTTGGTGTGTCGAAAGGAGTCGTTGCCGTGGACCTAGAATCCTTTCCTTGGCTTGCCACTAAACATATTATGTCTTATGTATATGAATCTCGAAAATATTTGTCCTCTTTCGACTTTGGGGCTACGAGATGAAATAGTTTATCATTTCATTATATCGCCAAAAATATGAAAGGAAAGAAATCATTCCACGATTCATATAACAATGTCGCTAGTGCTATACGAATAGTGAAGTAATGTCTTCTTCCTTTCGACTTTGGGGATACAATGAGATATTTGAAACTACATAATTCACCATTTCATTTAATTCACGCTATCTAATCTATTCGTATCGCCAAAGACAAAAGAAGAGAAATACTTCCACGATTCATATAGCATGGGCATGATATGTCCAGAGGTAAACCAAGGAAAGGATTCGGTCTCCATGGCAACGACTCATTTCGAGTTTGGTGTGTCGAAAGGAGTCGTTGCCATGGACCCAGTGTGGCATCCCGCAAAACCACTACTAGAAAATCGCGGTGTTTTTGTGCATTGCATCATCATGACCACATGCTCATGTCATCATGCCACATTGCATTTGAGCATCATCATCACCATGCATCTGTTTGTCTGAAACTATTTTCGAAAACCTATTTTGTTTTTCTAATTAAGCCCCGTCTTTATTCAAATACAAAACCCGGGTCTCCGGAATATTTTGTTTCGTCTACCAACGGTTTGCAAAAGCCTCGTTCTTAATAAATAAAATATTTAAATTATTTTTGGGAGGCAGCCAGCCAGGCCCGAAAGCCTAGCCGGCCACCTCCAAATTAAAACCCTAATCTGTCTAACCCCTAACCCTTTTCTACCCAATCCTATCCTACCCAGCCTTCCTCCACCTCACCCTGACCAATCCCCTCCCTCCACCTCACCCCTGCCACATCACTCCGGCCAATCCCTGCTTGACACCTCACCCACCCACACACGTGGACACACGGACACAGATGCACCTGCCTTTTTTTCTCCCTCCAACCGCCGCCACCTGCATGCGCACACCCACCCCACCTGGTCCCGTTTTCCCGCCCACATCTCTTTTCCCCCGTCCGCCCCTCTCTCCTCCCGCCTGTTTCCCTCGGTTTCCGTGAGCCACCAACCCGCGCGGGCCCCATCCTCCTGGGATGGATAGCCACGCCACCTACGCCCCGTCCACCCCACCTGCCTGCCCCGATCCCCACGCTCGAATTCCACCCCGCGTACGCCACCGCCCCGCCCTGGCCCCACCACCATCGACCGCCCACGCGTCCCCAGGCCCCTGGCCCCGCGCCCCCACATCCCCGTCTCCATCCCTTCCACCCACCACGCGCCGCCGCCAGGCATCTCCTCTCCCTGCGCCCCGCGCTTGCCGCCAGCGACCCGAGTTCGCCTCGCCGCCTCGGCCCACGGCGGCCTCCCTCCGGCCTCCTCCCCCTCGCGCCTCGAGCCTCGCCTTCCCACCGCCGGTCACCCTCGTCTCCGGCCGTGCCTCGCCTCCTCTGGCCATGCCGCGCCCGGTCTCCCCGACCCGTCGTCCCTTCGCCCGGTCGCACGCTGGCCATGGCCCGCTACGCTAGGCGCGCTTGCTCGGCGCGCGTTCCCTCACCGGTCGGGTCGCCCTGTGCCTTGGCCCCTGGGCCACGCTCCCCTCTCTGTCTGTGCCATCTCGTCGGAGCGCGGCCGACCCATCCCGCGCGCCCCCTGCCTCGCCGGTCGCTGCCGTCCACCGGGCCTCCTCCTCCCGCACTCGCGCGGCTCCTCACCGGCCAGACCCCGTCGCCGGACCTCCTCTTGCCGGCCCCTGCACGCCATCGCTTCGCCCGCATCCTCCTCTCCGACGCCGCCTCCCTCGGCCGGTTGTCGTCGCCCCTGAAGCCCCTGGCCGGGACCGTGTCCCCGCAGAACGAGTTACATCAGTTCTGCCCTTGTGAGGTGTTAGCCAGGCCGTCGTGGGATTTCTAGAGCTTTGTCCAACAGGTGTAACCGATGCCCTCGATGGAACATGTTCTGCAGACAAGCGAGTCATCCCGAACCCTTGTTCCACCAAGTTTGTCGCCCGGATGGCTGCTTGACGTCAAGATCTACTTCCGGTGCCACCGAGATCTACCGAAGACTCGCAGCAACACAAAACCTAAAGATCACAGTAACGAACACCGAGATCTTCGCCGCGAAACGACAAGGCCTTTGGGGTGGAGCTGACAAGATCTACTGCACGGACGCCATGACCTTCACGGAACACCGAGATCTGCTGCGCGAACCCTCGGCACGCCAAGATCGCCATGGGACACCAAGGACTCCTTCCCGGACCCGAAGACCATCGGTCAAGTTCGCCACCGACAAAAGACGACGACAAGACCTCCTTCCCGCACTGATGGCCGAGAATCCGGACGCCAAGGTTGCCGACACGGATACGCCATGTACTTCCTCTCAGGCGCCAAGACTTGAATCTGGAGACCGCCAAGATCGCCACCGGAACGACAAGTACTTCACCCCGGATGCCAAGACCGACTCGATGGCGCGGACCCGACAAGACCTTCGTGACGACAAGATCGACACCGACCAGGGTGAATCCGATGCGCCCCGACGCCAAACCAAGTCCTTCTTCCCGGAATGCCAAGCTCTCCTTCCGTTGTCTGAGAATGATCCCTTTGATCCGAACCCCAGATCCGAGCCCCGTCAAACCCTATCGAACCCCGAACCCCCGGAACCAAGATCTGCCGAGCCCAGATGTGTGACCCCTTTATCCGAGACCCCTATTTTTATAATATGACATTATCAACTGTCGCATATTAAATTGTTCATGCATGCATACCTGTCCGTGGGTTTGGGGGCATTATGCCGATTCCCCTCATAATTAAATATGGAGCCTATATGCGGGGTACTTTTGTCTTATTCTGCACTCCATTTAAATTGGTGTAGCGAACCGATGCCATGTTTTGTCTTACTAATCCAACATTTAAATTGCGGGGTTTCTAAATAACTCGAACCTATTAAATAATTGTCGGGACCCTGGTTCCGCTTAATACTGCCTAATTGCGCCGCATCTGCATCATATCATGATCATGCCGGTCTTCTGCCGTGGTATTAAATATTGCAACCGGTGTTTCTGCTAGTGTTTGCTTCTTCGCGGATTAGGCCGATGAGTTGATGCGAGTATCGACAAGTCCTCCGGATACGAACATTCAGCAGTGTTTCCCAGGCGAGCATCTCTTCCCCTTCTACCTATTTTGCATTTATAGTCTTTATTTCCTCCTGTTGATCTATTGCTATCCGTGTCGCGATGCTTTAGTTCCCGTACCCCAGTTATATCCCTGCAGCCTTTATATTGCCTTGGACACCTCCTATTACCTGTGTTTGGTAGATAGCTGGCCTTGCGAGTCGTAGTTGCTTGCTCAGGTGCGATCTCGTGTTGTCAAGTACCACAGTTGTTGGAAGGTTGGCAGGTGCTTAATGGTGAAGATGCTTATTGGTGAAGATGATCATGACTTTAAATACAACTATTAAAATGCTAGATATAACTAATGCAGAGGCATCGGTGGGCAATAGATGTTATTTGGTTCTTCCACGCTCACTTGTGTCCCGTAGGACCCCGAGTACTTGATACCTGTTCCTTGATTTTTCGCACTATCCACATCTGGGAGGCCTTATGGACCCCCCTGAGCCAGAGCTTGATTCGTTTCTATTTCTTGGGGCCACAAGTAGTTTGGGGCTTTATTACTATCCTGTACTTATGCCATGCTTTACTGCTTTATTTAAGATTGTGCATGGAGCACCTGTACTGTTTTGGATGCGGAATGTTTTCGCGGTATCGACAAGCCCAGTCACACTTTCGGGTTCCCAGTCGTTTACGGCCATTGACGCAAACCCTGGGTCTGTTTCGGAGCCAGCCAACTTTGTTGCGGGTAGCTTAGTGGGGTGGCCCCCTGAAATATTTTATGAATCCTGTGATCGCTTTGTCGTGAATGCCTCGTTGGGTTTTGAGTTGGTTTTTCCGAGGTTGATCAAGTGTGTGTTGCTATTTGTGCACCCCTGCAGGGTAAAACTTTCTGAAAGCCGTGTCCGTGGTTATTGATGACTTGGAGCACAGTATCTCGATCATAGACAAGCATAACTAAAGTAGTGCTATAAATTTGACTTAATATGTGACTAGTAATTCAGCTTCAACTATAGTGGAATGGATAATAAAAATGCCAACAACTGGTGGATCTGTGGTGATCTGTGTCATACTATACCTGCCTAGTAAGTATTGCAACTCCAATGGAATGTGATAAAAGTGCCAACAACTGCTGGGTTTTGGGATTCCTCAGGACAATTATATCTGACTAGTAAATGTTCCAACTATAACGGAATGGTGATTAAAACTGCCCACTACTTATGCTTCAGGATGACTCATGCTATCTATATCTGATTAGAAATTGCTGCAACTATAATGGAATGAGTAAAATTGCCAACTGTGTGAGTTCCTTGGTCCGACTTCCTCGTTTGGTCTCGAGGGGGAAATACCAGGATGGGTTTGTTTGGTGTTAGCTTCAGGTTGGATCCGAATAGGTCTTTCTTATCCCTCTCTGATAACCGCCAGTTGTATCGAGTCTCTATAGGTTGTTTAGTGCCGCTGCGCTGCCGCTTCAGCCCACCATACCTATGTAGGCGAGAGCCGCCGAATTCTAGCCTCGCCATGTACTGGCCTCAGTACTGACGCTCCTCTTTTTCCTTTGCCCTTTGTCGGCACCCCTTTTGTTTTAGCAGGTTTGAGATCGACGTCGTTAGCAGGGTTACCCTTCCGGCTTGGCCTGGGCAGGGTTATGGACGCCATTGGTTATTCTTCAGGGCTCTTAGCCCCATTTGCATCTTGTCCATAGTCGGACGCCCTATCGATTTCAAGGTGATTTGGATCTTTGTATTGTATATCTGTATTCTTGACTCATGGAGTCGTGTTGTATATATATATATATCCGTTCTATGGGTCCCATCGAGGACTGTTGTGTAATGTTATTACTTCGTTTTCCACCCGCACGAAAGTGCCTGGTGGGCGTCCTTGAATCGTTTCTATGCGGGTTTGGCAGAAAGAGCTAAAACTTGCATAGGGCCGATTCGAGGGTGTTACACCCAGAACCCTTTCCTTGGCTTGCCTCTGAACATATTATGTCTTATGTATATGAACCTCGAAAATATTTGTCCTATTTCGACTTTGGGGCTACGAGATGAAATAGTATTAACTTGGGTGACATTGTTACAAGTCTACTTGCCTCATACTTAGGTTGGGCACAGAAAATGACAATGCCGCTGATGGATCTGGTGCGGTAAGTAGAGTATATGCACAAACCTCTAGTCTACTTGGCACACTAGATCTAGCAATGGCATGGTCACACACATGACGCCACGTTTTAATCATCGACATTTCGAAGAAAGACAAAGAAAGCAAACCACAAGAAGTAGGGCGGCAATAACGAATGAAAAGCAACAAGCACTTAAAATAGTTCATAACACAAATAACTAGCTAGTATCGCTCACAATCAAGTTCAACAGTTGATGAAACAGTTTAACCTAGTGATAAGAGGTTACAACACGAGTTTGGAACTAACAGCTAGCTACCTAGGCAATGTAATCATCAAGAATTCTTCGGCTATTGAGTCGGCTTTGGCGGCGGGGGGGGGGGGGGGGCATTGATGAAGCCCGACCGAGTTTTCGCCATCTGCATGAATGTCATGCGGTCACCCTGCTACGCTAAGCATTTGTCTATCTCCCTGTTGGGCGGTGTATGGCCACCATAGAAGGTGCCCCCGGATTTCATGACTCCCTGGTGCATGATTGTCGCGATCTCCTCCTGGATGTCGAAGAAGTGCTGCTTGAGGTTACGATCATGTATTATTGCAAGCCTTTCAGCCCACTTCGCAAGGTCAGATGGTAGCGTTTTGCTCTCCATGTCATTGAAGAACACCTTCATGTGGTAAATGGTGTAGAAGGCATCCTTCCCGCTGCCAGATGGCTGCTTGACGCAAGCAAACTTGGTGTTGTGGCGGAACACGTGCGTGCCAAACTTCACATGTGGTGTTGCCGGTTTGACGCCTCCAGCTGTGACGTAGCCGGTGAGAGCACCATCAAGAATTTTCTTGATATTGGTGTAGTTTTCCAGATCGCACTATTTGAGTCGAGGTACACGGTTGTTGAGTGTTTAAAATTCAAGCATATGAGCATGCAGCCTGTCTGATCATCCTCCGTGATTGGATGGTAGGGAAGGAGAATCACATTCTTGTCCGAATATGTTTGCAGGAAGGTTGAGAGGTAGTCGATCGCTAGAGCTATGTCCTCAGCATCTTTCAGGATGACGTCACGCATGAAGTAGGGATCCACTATTTGGATGCCGGGGATCTTGTCTCTGGTGATCTGCATGGCCATATTGAGGGAGAATAGCTGGACCAGGCTATTGTGCAGCCGAAACCCATTCAACATGTTGAAGATGTCGGTATGCCACATGTAGAAGATATCCTCGGGGGGTATACTGACGAAGCACGACACAGAAGGCACCTTAGCCTTGAAAACGAGGTACGACTAATCATTCTCGCGAATGTGGCGCTTCTCAACTATGAGACACCTATAATGAAGATTGCACATTTGAGAGCCTACGATCTCGAGCAACGAGTTACACATCATCGGTGCACCTGCCACGTGCTGCTGATTCCTAGCTTGCCCCGCAGGGCCGTCCTGAGCCCGGAGAACAAGATTTGGATCCTTGCCCCGGTCACCCTTAGGCTTCCTTTTGCGACCCTACTTCCTGCCCTTTGGGGCGTCGGCCACCGCGTTCACCTCACCGATCACCTTATGAAGGCTGCTAGGGCTGATCAAAGGAACTGCTGGCCTCGGAGGCTCGATGAAGGGGTCGGGTGGCGGCGTCTCCTAACTAGTTGGGAAGAGACGCACCTGGCAAGGGGGTTTCCCGGTGATGGTTGGGTATCGGCAACTTGATGTGTGCCCGATGGTGCTGGCTCATACCAATTAGAAATCCTTGTGTTAACAAACTGGTCGCCAAAGTTCGGGTCAATTTCTCCATCATCATCATAGGGATCCTGTGCCATGTTGTCCAAGTCTGCCATCTCGAAGTCTTCATCATGTGCTGGTTGTGCTGCCTCTGGGGTGATGTTGAGCTGGTCCTCCGTCCCCAAACGGATCTGGCTCTTCGGCCATAGGTACAAGTAGACAAAGCCGGTATTGAGGACCGCTGCCATCTCCTCATCATCCCATCCTTGAGGTTCAGAGGGAGGTTCCACTTTCTCGTAGCCCAGAAGCACCATACTGTATCTGACCCTCATCATGTCGGGTGGCATTGTGACATTATGAATTTTGCGGTTCTCCGGTTGAACGATAGTACCCTTGGCAACATCCTTCAACTGGCCGCCCACCCAGTGCATTAGAGTGTAAGGAGTGTCTCCCTACGAAAGACGTGTAGGTCGGGCATCAGTAAAATGGAGATCAAGTCATCGGTGTGGTTAAGCCTCCCAACTCTCGCTTGAATTAGTTAGTTACCTTGAGGGCATCGAACCTGGCCAATGTCGAGGCACCACCACCAGCAGGCTTGAGCGCGCAAGTGGCGGAGTGGCTGCCTGATGGCACGTTGGTGCGGGCCGGCGCCTTCGCCGCAGCGGGCAAGTTAAGCTCTGGAGCTGGAGGAGTCTCCACCACCACCGCCCCTGCTGGAGGAGTCACAAGCGCCTCCGGCCATGCCATGTTGTCCGATTGGGCGCTATAGAGGTTGGGAGACGGTGGTGGCCCTCGTTTACCACCCTTCTGCCACTTGCTGTACTTTTCCATGTAGGCGGGAAGGATGGTATTGAGCTTATCGTTCACTTGTGACTGGACTTGTGCCTGGACTTGTGTATGAACTTGTTCTTGGAACTTTGTCTCGGTAGCCGACACAGCCTGGTTCACGACATCTTGGACTATACTAGGAAAGGCTTCCACCTGTTCCCTTAGGTGTCTTACCTCGGCGCTTTCCGCCTTCCTACCCTTCCTCTCTAGGGTGCCATAGTACTCGGACCATGTTATGCCGCCAAAGCCGACGACAGGACCAACCGACGACGGGGCCGCCAGGGGCTTGACATTCTTAGTCCGGTTCAGGGACCTGTTAAAAGTGGTGTCCCACTTGGTGACAGGCGCCGATCCCTGGGATGAGGAGCTCCTACACTCCTTGTCCTGCGCACAAGGACTAATCAGAACGCAATTAATCGTGAATGCAATTAATCGACTTGCATGCAAACTACTTACATATTTTCTCATGAAGTCCTTCACCTTCATAGCAAAGGGGCCGATGGGCTTCGAGGAATAATCAAAACTCCCTTTCGGCTTGGCAAACCGGGCCCTGACAAAGTGCTTTGCCTGCTGCTCTTTTATGTCATCAAAGGGAGGTGTCAACCCCTTTGCACGAGCGCCGGCGTCCTCCTTCTCCCATTTGGGAATCACAGCTCTATAACCGCAAGAGCCGAGATGGTGGGTACCAATGTTCTTCTCGTACAACTCCTTGAAGTACAGACTCTTGGCCTTGCCTAGGGCGGATTCACATCTGGCCTTGAACGCCTTGAAGTCTTCTTCCGTGACTAGAGGCTCCTTCTTGACGACCTCCAAATAACTTAGATTGTCCTCGAAAATCAACTTCTTCACCCGGACCTTCCAATTCGACAAGGCCTTGGTCATCTTCCCGAGGGCGAACTTGTTCATCGGATTCCCTTTGAGATTGTCATTATTGCACTTGTGTTCCTTATCACCCAGGAATGCGTATCTCGTGTGTAGCTTCCGGAAGAGCTAGATGAGGAAACCCATGTTCTCTTCATCCTTCAGGTTTTCCGTGTTGATCGTGACGGTGTTCCGGAGGATTGCCGCGAGCTGGTTTGAGTAACCCGCGACAAACTCTTCCGGCTCCAAAGGCGCACCTTTAGCGCTCACGCTTGTGATGATGGACCTTTTGATGTGCACCACGATCGAGGTCCGATCCTTCTAGGCCTTCTTCGATGTGCTACCACCGTCCGTAATAGATTCACCGCCGCCATCAGTGGTAGTGGCATCGCCATCAGTGTCCCCGATCTCCTCATCGCCCGACGAGGTATCCTCGTCCGCTTCCATCTCGTCGTCCAGCGGAACGAATTCCGGGTCCTCTTGGGATTCCATCTCCGCCTGCTGCTCCCAAATGGGCTTCTTGGTAGAAGGGCTCGGCTCTGCCGACATTTCTAAACACACAAATAAATGGAACTAATAAGCACAAAACTTCACAGAAAATTTCGGCATAACCTTTGCTAATTTTCTATGTCTAGGAGTGCCAGAAATTCGCCGGAATAGAAATGAATCAACATTCCGGCGAAACATTGGCAACTCAAAAAGAAAAACCTGCACAAAAAAGCCTAAATAGGCACAAACACAACCATTTTGCTGCCAGCATACACAAGCACATCCATACACAACTTGCTGCCAGCAGCATACAAGGATTTGCAACAGAAGCTCATTCACAAAAAAGAAACAGAATCTCAATAACAAAAAGAAATAGAAGCTCATTTGCAATAGAATTTCTGTAGCTTTTTTTTAAAACCATCACCTCTAGCTTTATTACTCAGATGATAGAAGCATAACAACTTTAGTTAGTGCATGAACTCTGCTATTCTGAATGTTTTTCTCTCTGTTCTAAATGTCTTGTCTTGCTCTGTTTTCTGAATGTCCATGAGAAGGGAATGTTAAGGTCGAGATACATCATAGAATCTACAGTACATCAAAACTATGAAGTCATGGTGAGCCGACAATAAACATACATAGAATTTGGACACTACTACTTGAATGACCATCTAGCAACTAGAGAAAAATGCAGTTGTAAACCACACTCCAATAGTACAATTAACCAGTTTGTGTGGATAGAAGCAATCAAGACCACACACTCATATTACCTGCACATTTATCTTTCTCTAGGGAAATACCAGACCTTGGAACAAAATACAAAAAAGTAGCAAAAAAGAGGCTTATACGCTCACTAAACCTGGAGCACCCAGGTTCGAACCCTGGTGCCCCCATTTTTTGTTTTTATTTTAAAACCACTTTAAAATGTTAAAAAATATCCCTAAAATTATGTAAACTATATAAAATATATGTTATATGTTTTATATGATAAAAGGTACATATATATCAACAAAAGTGGTAAAAAAGTGATTCAAAGTAGAAAGAAATTAAATAATAATTTGTCCATTAATAATATGCCATCCATATGCATCAATACAATCTTTTTTGAGCATGCGTTTTACAATCTTTTTTGAGCTAGCGTTTTACAATCTTTTTTCCCTTCTTTGTCGTGGTTGAATAATTTAGCCCTGACACTTTTATGTTTCTTCGCTCGAACGGGCTTCCTTTTTTGCGTAAGGTTGTCCTTTTTCTTCTTGTGATGTATGTTTCTTCATCGTAGTCGTCGTCATCTTCAATCTTTTGATCACCGTACTGGTCGAAGTCTTGCTCGTTGGTGACTCCATCCATTCCAATGATGTTTCTTTTTCCTCTCCTCACGACAACACATCTAGGCTTTGTCGGGTCAGTAATAAAAAAACATTGGTCCACTTTGCTAGCCAGTACCCACGGTTAATTTTTCGCGGCGACATGCGCACCGGCGGCCTTGGATTTGGCTGCTTCGGGTATTAACATGGTTGTGAAATACCGGTCTTCTCTTTCGATGCTCTTGGCCCATCTAACACGGAACATCGACACCTTTTCTCCACAGTAGTTGAGCTCCCAGATCTCCTCGATCCTTCCGTAAAATCTTTCCTTCACGTTGTCATCGGTGTAGAATTCCGATGTTACACCTGAGTTCTGATAGTCACACTTGTTGTCCTTTTCCTCCATGTAGAATGTGTATCCGTTGATATCATACACCTGATAGGTCACCAGGTTGTGCATGTGTCCCTGCGACAAGGTTAATATGATGTTTTCCTCCGCAGAATGTGATTGCGGGGGATTATCTAGGAGCGTCTGCCTAAACCAACGCGTGAAATCTGAGTTGTGCTCTTTGATTATTTCTCCCTGCGTCCTCTGTATGCCCCGGTCACTATACTTCTTCTCGATTGACCTTTTGTGCTTTTGTACCCAAGGATCGACCAGTTCTAAATGTTGTAGCGCGACTAGGTTTGCTCTATCAAAGTCTACGCGTCGACAATCGTAGTCTGCATGCAGTACGCGACGACCCTCTCGGTGACCCGATCCATTGAGCTTGCCAAGGTGCCTATTGACGGGAAGACCGATAGGGTTCTCGATGCCTAGATAATTCGTGCAGAAAGAGATGCACTCTTCGGCCAGAAAGCCCTTGGCTATGCTTCCATCTGGACGGGACCTGTTGCGAACGTATCCTTTGATGTGTCCGTTCATCCTTTCGAACGACATCATGCTGCGGAGGAACATCAGCCCGAGTTGGATGATATCCTCCATGATATGGACCAGCAGATGCACCATAATGTCGAAGAATGCGGGCGGGAAGTAGATCTCGAGCTCGCATAGTATCACCACGATCTCCTCTTGTAGCCTCCCGAGATGTTTCACGCCAATTGACTTTCGAGAGACGACGTCGAAAAACTTGCAGAGCCCAAACAATGTTTCTCGGACATACTCGTCCATTATACCTCGTAGTGCAACCGGAAGTATCTACGTCATTAGCACGGCACAGTCATGAGACTTCATCCTACTAAACCTCTGCTTAGCCTCATCTAGGTACCTGCTTATCTTGCCCGCGTAGCCATAAGGAAATTTGACTCCTAGAAGGCACTTGAAAAACTGTTTGATCTCATCCTGGCTTAGTGTGAAGCACGAAGGGGGGCAGTATAATTCGTTCTTCTTGACCTTCTTACCCTTTCGACGACCTTGTGTCGCCTCCGACTGATGATCATCGTCACCTTCCTGATCATCAGGAGTAGGGCGTCCTCCGTGAAGATCCTTCTGGATGCCCATGAATATCAAGTCGTTCCTTGCTTTAGGACCATCTTTCGTCCTATCTGGAATGTTTATTAGGGTGGTGACTAGACTCTCGCACACGTTCTTCGTGATATGCATGATGTCAAGGCTATGAGGTGTGCGGAGAAACTTCCAGTATGGCAACTCCCAGAAAATAGACCTTGTTTTCCATACCTTCATCCACGGCTTGTCTTGCTGCCTCTTTCGCTTCTTTCCCGGTTTAGGACACTTTTTCTAGTTTTTCAGCAATTCATCCACTTCTTCATTGCTCCTCCGCTTTGGGATTCCTCGAGTCTCTGATTTTCCATTGAACAGATTTCCACGTTTTCTCCATGCATCATTCTTTCCAAGCCACCTTCGGTGCCCCATGAACACGGTTTTCGAAGACCCTGGATCTTTCTCTAGTTGGAGATAGGTCGTGTTATCCATGCACCTAACGCATGCATAGAATCCTTGGATAACCTGCCCCGAGAAATATCCGCAACCTGGATAGTCTTGCACCGTAGTGACCAACGCGGCTCTCATAGTGAAATAATCTTGTGCGACAACGTCATACGTATTGGCTCCAGATTCCCATAACATGGCTAGCTCCTCTTTCAACAGCCCGAGATATAGATTGATGTCGGTACCAGGTTGTTTTGGCCCTTGAATTAGCATACTCATTTGTATGTACTTCTTTTTCATGCACAACCAGGGAGGGAGGTTGTACATCCATACAAACACGGACCAAGTGCTTTGCGTGCTGCTCTGGCTACCGAACGGATTGAGTCCATCGGTGCTTGCACCTAGCCTGATGTTTCTCGAATCTCCACCGAATTCTAGGAATTCGAGGTCTAATGCTTTCCACTGGCTACCATCTGAAGGGTGCGTCAGCAGCTCGTCCTTTTCAGGGTCATCGTCATCTGCTAGCTTCTTTCTTTCCGCATGCCAGCGCATGAGATTTGTTTCCTTAGGGTCTGCGAAATAGCGCTGCAGACAAGGAGTGATAGGAAAGTATCATACCACTTTTCGAGGAGCTTTCTTCCCTTTCTTGTATCGACTAACGCCGCACACTGGGCATGTGGTTTTTTCCGCGTCCTCGCCCCGATAAATGATGCAATCGTTGATGCAGACGTGGTATCTAATGTGTGGTAGATCAAGAGGACACACGATTTTCTTGGCGTCCTCGATACTAGTTGGACACGTTCTTCTCCGGAGACGATCGTGCTGTAATGCCATCATATCGTCAAGCTTGCCGGTCCATTTATGTTTTGCCTTCATCTCTATAGCCTTGAGCGTTACATTCAACCGGTATCATCGGGCTTGCATCCTTCATACAATGGAGTAACCGCTTTTCCAAGTTGCACAAGCTTGGCTTTCTCTCTAGCGGCAGCTCGGCGTTACTGTCCGCTTGAGAAGCAGTTCTTGAACATAAGGGTCCTGCACCCAGCCGACGTTGTTCCATCGTCTCGCTTCCGCATCTAGATCATCATCATCCCGGTTCCGCTCGCACCTTCACCAGCTCGGAGACTCTTCTTCATCTCGCCTGGCCCTGCCGTGATCATGATCATGTTGCCCGCCTTCCTCATTTTCTCGCCGCCCCATTTACGGCCTCATCATCTTCGCTATCACTTATCCACCGAGTGTAGCCATCCATGAAACCATGGCGGCAGTGCGCTCGCAGATTTCCTAACTGGGTCGATCAACCAATTGAGTTTGCATCTTCTACACGGACATCTTATCTCCGTCATGTTATTTCGTATCATGTCGGCCGTCGCGCATTTTGAAAATCTAGCCACAATGCCTTCGCTCATTGTGTGGACCATGGTTGCCTGCGCGGTGTACACGGTAGAATTAGAAGTTTATTACAACCACAGAACCAATGCATACATGCAATGGTCGATGGAAAATTTTGACATGACCTATCCTCAAATTCGGACCTTTGCGAAATGCCAAAGTCCTGCCAAAATGGAAATAAATCAACATTTTGGCAAAATAATGCCAATATATGAGAGAGCATGCATGCATGCTCTCCAAACACATGAGAGCATCGATCCTCTCCATAGATATGCAACCATATCATCCATACACATAAACACATCCCTCTTACATAGACAACTTACCAAGACGAGAGACCGCGAGAAGATCTCGAAGGAGAGGTGAGAGACCGAGAGATGGTGGCCGGAAGGAGAGCCTTCCTCTATTATGTATGTAGCGTCCAAGGTAAGTTTTACAAGCTACAAATGGTGAAAGAGTGGAGAAATTGAGGTGGTAAGGAGGAGGGGGGCGAGATCCAAAGAGGAAGAAGGAGGGGAAAGTGAAGTAGAAGATGGTGGATCTAGGCAATGTGCAAAAGGCTATCTGCCAAAATGTAGCAGGCAGCACACACATCTGTGGCGCATGTGGCATGGTGCGCCATAGGCATAACGAACAGCCGTGGCGCACATACACCCGTGTGCCACAATTTTTTTTTCCAGTTGCACAGTAGTGCGACCCGATTTGATCTGTAGCGCATGGTGCCCAAGTACGCCACAACTACCAGTCACACTAAAAGCGCACTAGCCATAGGTGCGCTACGGCTATGTGGTATACGGCCGACAAGGTTCGCCCACACATCCGTGATGCAATCAAGATATGTGCGCACGCCATCAAGATGTTACCCGTAGCGCACCTCTATGCAGTGCGCCACGTCTATTTTAGCCGTGGGGCACCACTAGCACGTGCGCCACGGATGTGCGTATTACCTATAGCCATTTTCCTAGTAGTGTTTCTGCAATACATCAGCACACAACAAAACTACCAAGGTTAATATATCAACCAGAGACAGAATTACACTGACACAAAGAGCAGGGGCAACCAGGCTTAAGATTTATGGCCCAAGCTGCCAGGCTTGAAATGAGAGATACCGAATAACCATTTCAACAGCTAAATTAATATGCAATAACTAACATCTAATGAAATGGCAGTGTTTCTCTTATTCCTTTTAAATGGTTTTATGAGGTTTTATATTCAAACATGAGACCAATAAAAAATCCTATTCTAAGGACCTGAAAACCTTAATCATCTACCTTCCTTTTTTGCTTTGTTTTCCCTTTTAAATTGATCATGCATATGGGTTTTTCACACAAGGTTTGAAAATAATCAAACAAATAAAAATAAAACCAAACCTATCTAACTACCTGGCCGTGTGTATGCATGCAACCACACCTACACTAGTGACTAGTATATCTACTCTCTATCTACACATGCTTGCACACACACACATACACACAACTATCCTACCGTATGTGTAATTGTAACTAGATACTGCTCCACTGTCAATTTTAGAAAGGGTATTCTGATACTACTACTGTTGCATGAGCACCCAAC
Source organism: Avena insularis (assembly GCA_023614405.1). Taxonomy (NCBI): domain Eukaryota; kingdom Viridiplantae; phylum Streptophyta; class Magnoliopsida; order Poales; family Poaceae; genus Avena; species Avena insularis. The sequence goes on from CM042694.1 coordinate 210,049,040, forward strand.
TGCAATCATATTCATTTGGGTATATTCATATCAAAATTTGCATTCATCTCATCTCATCTCATCTCAACAACCAGCAAACAAGACCATCCAAGTTTCAATGCTGGCACTATCACACTACCACAACATAACCTCTCTTTTTTATCAACGTCATCACAACATAACCTCAACATCCAAGCCAACACAAATTTCTTCATGATTCATCCCACTGTTATTACTATGTGAACCAACTTAGAGAATAAACCTGGCGCTACACAAGTGCAAAACTCAAAACTGACGAGACCAGCTAGGCAGCATCACCCTTCCGATCACCGTTTTACCCTCTTATCTTTCTAAATGCTTAGGACAATGACGACAGAGGGAGTCATAGGGAGCAGGGAGTAGGGAATCACCGCGGTGAGGGTAGACGACGGCGGTGACAGAAGATGACCGGCGGGTGGGCGGGCTCCTCCTCCTAGGCACGGCGGCACGGGCGGGCTCCTCCTCCTCCTAGGCACGGCGGGCGAGCTCCTCCTTCTCCTGGGCACGGCGGACGGGCTCCTCCTTTTCCTGGGCACGGCGGGCGGGTGGGCGGGCTCCTCCTCCTAGGCGTGGGTAGGCTCTCCTCCTTGGCTGCGGAGGGAAGGCGAAGGGGCGAAGCAGGTTGCAGTTCGTCAGATCTAGAGAAGGTGAAAGAGAAAAAAAGGCTCAATCATCATAGACAGGTACCAGCTTATGCGAGGCGCATATTTGACAATGTGCCTCGTATAAGTTTACACGAGGCACATCTGGACAGAATGTGCCTCAGTATTCTATAGCACTAGTCAACTAGCGCAGTGCGCTGTATGTGTCAACAAACAGACACTAGCCCACTGGTTTCGTCCCTTTTCCTAAACTAAAGCTTAGCCACCCAGGTTTGAATCCTGGTGGCTCAAATTTGTTGAAAACTTTTTTGAAGGCCATTTTTCATGTAAAAACATTGTCCAAACACAATATGAACTATAAAATATACTGCAAATATTTTAAAAAATCAAATATTGCCAAAACAACAAAAGTGAGTATTATGAATGTGTCTCTTCTATACATAATATTCTCAATACAATATTATAACATACAAAAAATGATAATTATGAATGTTTCGATACATAATAGTAGGCCATACACACATGACGGTTCTTGACAATGGTCAGAGCACGCTAGCGTTTCTTGACAATGGTCGTCTTCTGGCCCTTCTTTGTCACGGTTGTATAGGTTAGGTCCGGGACGTCTTCACTACTTCTTTTGAACGGAATTCCTCTCTTAGGTAGGGTTATGGTGTACGGTGCTTGGTTGCCGTATCCGTCTTCCATCTTCGGGTCATTGTTCTGGTCAAAGTCTTGCTTGTTGGTGACTCCGTCCATTCCGATGATGTTCCTTTTGCCTCTCCTGATGACAACCCGGCTAGGCTTTGATGGGTCTGTGATGTACCAACATTGGTAGACCTTGCTAGCTAGAACCCATGGCTAATTTCTCGTAGGTGCGTTCGCGCTGGTGGTCTTTGATGGTATAACCATGGTGGTGAAATATCGACCTTCTTTCTCGACGCTCTTGGCCCACCTGACACGGAACATCGACACCTTTTCTATAACATAGTCGAGCTCCCAAATCTCCTCGATCCTTTCATAGTATCTTTCCGGGATGTTGCCGGTGTAGAATATCCCTATAACCCCTGAGTTTTGGCAATCGCAGTTATTGTCCTTTTCCTTGGTGTAGAATGTGTATTCGTTGATATCGTATGCCTAATAGGTCATCAGGTTGTGCGAGGCGCCCCGTGATAAGGATAATATGAGTATATCTTCCTCCGAGTACTCGCCCTGTGGTGGATTAGCAATGACCTTCTCCCTGAACCACCACGTGAAACCGGAGTTGTGCTCCTTGATAACATCTTGCTCCGAGTATTGGTGCCCCTAGTCAGCGTAGTTCTTCTTGATAAACTCTTTGTGCTCATATATGTATGGATCGACCACCTGCAGGTGTTGTAGCGTGACCAGGCTTTCTCTTTCAAAGTCCTTGGTTCGGCCCTCGAGGTTGACATGCTTTGGGCGCCGACCCTCGTGGTGACCCCATCCAGCGAGCCCCCCGAGGTTCTTGTTGAATGGCATACCAAGAGGGGTCTTGGTTTGTAGAAAGTTCGAGCAGAAAGAGATGCACTCTTCGGCCAGGAAGCTGTTTGCTATGCTTCCATCTGGACAGGACCTGTTCTTAATGTATCGTTTGATGTGTCCATTGAGCCTTTCGAACGGCATCATGCTTCACAGAAACGGAGGACCGAGCTGGACGATATCCTCCACGACATGGAGAAGTAGATGAAGCATGCGGGGAGGGGGGAGGGGAAGCGATCTCGATCTCGCATAGTGTCACCACGATCTCGTCCTGTAGCCTCGTGAGCTTCTTAATGCCTATCGACTTCCGAGAGATGACGTCGAAAAAGTTTCAGAGGCCAAACAACGTTTCACAGACGTGCTTGTCCATTATACCTCGGATCACGACCGGGAGTACCTGTGTCATCAGCACGGCGACATTGTGAGACTTCATCCCGCTGAACCGCTGCTTCGCCTCGTCTAGCCATTTGCTGGTCTTCCCCGCATAGTCGTTCGGAAATTTGACTCCGAGGAGGCACTTCAAAAACTGTATGGCCTCCTTCTTACTCAGAGTGAAGCACGGGGCCTTGAGCTTGACCTCGCCCTTCTTGACCTACTTTTTGCCCTTGCGATGATGGTTATTCTGCGTTTCCATATCCTCCTCCTCGTCCTCCTCGTCGTCATCACTAGGTGGTGGTTGAAGTTCATCCCTAATGCCCATATTCTTCAAGTCGTTCCTTGCCTTCGGCCCATATTTGGTGTTGTCGGTGTTAAGGAGGGTGGCAAGCAGACTCTCGCCCATGTTCTTCATGATATGCATGAGACCGAGGCTATGAGGCATGCAGAGGATCTTCCAGTATGGCAAGTCCTAGAAAACAGACCTCGCTTTCCATACCTTCAGCAGCGACTCTGGTTCTTCTGGGTCTTTCCTGGTGCAGGGCATTCCTTCTAGTTATTCAACAGCTCGTAGATTTCCGTGCCACTCCTCTGGTCCAGGATTCCTCGGAGCTCGACCATCCCATCAAACAGATCTCCTAGCTTCTCCAGGCGTGATTCTTGGGAAGCCACCTCCGAGCCCCAAGGAACACGGTTTTCCCGGACCTGGGATATTTTTGTAGCTGGTGGTACGTTGTATTACCCTTGCACCTATCGCACCCATAGAATCCTTGGACCACCTGCCCCGAGAAGTATCCATAACCAGGATAGTCTTGCACTGTCGTGATCACCGCCGCTCTCATGTCGAAGTATTCTTGTCTCGGGCATCCCATGTACGGGCTCCTTCTTCCCATAACATGGCCAGCTCCTCTTTCAACAGTGTGAGATAAATATTGATGTCTGTACTGGGTTGTTTTGGCCCTTGAACCAACATACTCATGGTTACGTACTTCTTCTTCATGCACAACCAGGGGGAAGGTTGTAGATCCATACAAACACGGGCCAGGTGCTGCTCGCTTCTTTAACGGATTGAGTCCGTCGGTGCTCACGCGCAGCCTGAGGTTCCTTGACTCTTTCCCGAAATGTTGGTAATATTGGAGGTCCAACACCTTCCACTAGCAAGCATCCAAAGGGTGCCTCAGCATTTCCTCCTTCTCCGGATCATCGTCTTCTGGCCTCTTTCTTTCCGCGTGCCAGCGCATGAGCTCTGCTTCCTTAGGGTCCGCGAAATACCACTGCAGACAAGGAGTTAGAGGAAAGTACCACACCACCTTTCTAGGAGATTTCTTGGTCCCTCTCTTGTATCGAGAGGTCTTGCACACCGGACACGTGGTCTTATCCGTGTCCTCGCCCCGGTAGATGATGCAATCATTTATGCAGACGTGGTATTTCACGTGCGATAGATTGAGAGGGCACGCGACTTTCTTGGCCTCAACGATACTAGTCGGACATGTGTTCCCCTTCTTGGGAAGAATATCGTGCCAGAATGCAATGTTGTCGTCGAAGCCTTTGTCGGTCATTTTGTGTTTCGCCTTCATCTCCAAAGCCCTGAGCGTTACATTCAGACGGGTATCCCTGTCGTTGCATCCATTAAATAATGGAGTGATCGCGTCTTTCTTCATTTGCTCTAGCTTAGATTTCTCTCTAGCGGCAGCTCTAGCGTTACTCGTTTCCTTGAGAAGCAGATCTTGGACATGAGGGTCTCACAGTCAGCTCAAATCATGGTCGACACCTTGATCTTCGTGTTCATGCCCGACGCCACCTTGATCATCTTCGTGTCCATCATGCCTGGCACCACCCTGATCTTCATGATCATCACCTGCCCTGCCGCCGATGTCTTGATCTTCTTGATCGTGACCAGCATCTTGATATTCACCATTATCGACATCCTCATCATCATCTTTGTCATCACGTATCCACAAAGTGTATCCATCCATGAAACTACGTCGGAGCAGGTGCGACTCCAGCACTCCGGAATCGTGCCTTATCAGATACATCAGCTTGCAGTCGCGACACAAACATCTTATCTCCGCCTTGTTTGCGCGTGCCATATCGGCCCTCGTGCATCTCATCCACCTATCCACGAGGGCTTTGAAGATCAGTGGTTGGACCATGGTCGCCTACGCGTGGTACGAAAAGCAAGAGAATAATTAGAGCATATATGGACGTCTGGATTGCAAGAAAAATTCGGCATGACCTCCCCTAAAAATAGGACATTCGTGAGTGCCAGAAATTCACCGGAAAATAAATGAATCGACATTCCAGCGAAACATTGGCATCTCAAATGAAATCCCTGCACAAAAATAAGCATGCACCACAACACAATCATATAGTCGCGGTGTCGCCAACAACGCGCATGAGCATGCAAGCAACGCCTTCACGCTTCCTCCAATGATGACTTGCGCAAGAGAGCCGGAGGAGAAGTAAAGGGACATGTTGTAGATCTAGAGGAGCAAGAGACTTCACTTACATATGAGTGTCAACCAATGGAGATTGAGCAAGCTTCTATGGTGAATCAATGTGGGAAATGAGGTGGAGAGGAGGAGGGGGGCGACCAAATCTGTCTTGGTGGAGGAGGAAGAAGTGAGAAAAGTGGGGTGCATGTGCCAAAAAGTGCAAAAAAGTGATCCAGGTTATGTGAGGCGCATATTGCACTAAATGCGCCTCCTATAATATAAAATATCTGAGGCGCATATGCTAACATGCGCCTCGGCTATGCGGCCACCCGGGCCCGCAGGGGTTACTTGAGGCACACTCTGCTTAATGCTCCTCACCTATTATCAACATATTGGACCACCGATGTCCTCCCGGGCCCACCCAACTTATGCGAGGCGCATTCTTCCCATATGCGCCTTGCCTATCTAACATATTGGAGGCGCATATTATTAGAATGCGCCTCACATAATATGGGGGTGCCAGATTTCGTCCGTATAGAGACTATAGGAGGCGCATCCTATAAATATGTGCCTCGCTTATTTTAATACTAGAGGCACATGTCAGTGCAGTGCGCCTTGCCTATTTTATGGGAGGCGCATATTGTATAAATATGCCTCAAATGAGCATGTCTCCTATATCCTTTTCTCTAGTAGTGTTATAATAGTAAAAACAAGAATTTAAAGGCTAACTATTTTTTTTGGTTTATCAAATAAAGACTGAAAGCAAACTAACAAAATTAAAAACAAGAATTAAAACTAGCAAGGTTCCTAATAACCTCACCAGGGTAGCTATTGCTTCCCCGGCAACGGCACCAGAAAAAGGGTTGATACCTTTGATCCGTATTACGGATGTATTATAGCTTCTTTTTCCCTAGTAGACCTAGGTTATCGAATCCTCGGGAAGCGAATGCATAGTGAAGTTACTTTAATGGACCTTTGGGAGTTTTAGAATTCCTTTTGTGTTTTTACCGGACCAATAACTTGCGTCTTTTTGTTGTTGTCGATGATGGAGAGAGAGGGCCTAAGGCGTTCGGTTTCACCTGTAGCTGTGCAAAACATCTGATGGGAATAAAAGATAGAAATAAAGTATGTGTGTACTTGTTAGAGCAAGATAAATTATATGTGGGCAGTGCATCCATAATTGCTATTGCCTCCACAACCTCTTATAGCAATAACCTACTAGTCTCATCCATAGAAGAAAGAGAACTAATGATATGCATAGTGATGTCACCGTTAATCCCAAGCAAATCCCTCACATACAACCGTACTACCCCTTCTGTCACTGGGGTTCCCAACCTGCAGATCAGTCATCACTCATACTCTCTATACCTGGCTCAACCCTCGGGGTCTTGGGTACCTGAAAAGTCCTTGGATTGAGGCAAGAGAGGATACAATAATAATCATGTCATACAAACTAATACACGATCCCATCCATGATAAATAACATGGACAATTGCTACATGGCTAGGCCGAAGCCCTTAGCCCAAGGAGAATTACTCACACATAGAGATGAGATCAACAATCACAAACATTGTAATGAAAATCATAAGATTGATAGCAATAGTCTTACAATGTCGCCAATCAGAGAAGAGATCTACTATTACAAGTGGTGGAATATGGCTATGGAGATGGAGAAGGGTTTGGAGATCTGGAGGCGGCTGGTGATCTGTGGCAGATACTTTTTGGCGAGGTCTGGCTTGTTTTCTTGTTGGCCGAGGCTTCTTTATATAGGGGTCCCTTCACGAAAGTTGTTCTGTTTGTCCTAATGGTGGTGGCGCCAACTATTCGACCGGAGCTATACGACCGGAATTTTTGCTCCGGTCGTATAGTTGGTCGTTAAAGCGTCTGCCTCCGTTGTATGGCTCCTGGTTTCTTCTAGTTGTTGGAAATATCGTAGCTTTTACTTTAATGTAGTGATTCCCTCCTTTAAACGACATTATCTACGCAGGAAAAATATAAAAGAAAGGATTGCATATCCCTCTGAATATTAGCATTAGTGGTAGGGTTTAGAGAGATATTTCATCAAGAATATGACTAATATCCAGTTTAAATGTGGAAGTAGATGGCTATATTTCAGAGCCATCATGTTGTCATCTACAACATAATTTGTAAAGTTTATACTAAGTTTATGATAGATCAAGTTCAACTAATCAAATTACGAATGAACTCCCACTCAAAAACAACATCCCTCGTGTCTTTTTGATGATTACATGAACCAAATTAACTACACCAAGTTCGATCATCACGTGAGTCGGTGTAGCTTCAAAGGCGAGCATCTATATGGGAATCATATCAACTATATGACTCAAGCTTAACCTTTCGGTCAGTGTTCAGAGGCCATGTCTGTACATGCTAGGCTCGCCAAGTAAGAACCTTAGTACTTGATGGTCCAAAATATATCGAGCTCGTTGGGGAACCCCAAGAGGAAGGTATGATGAGCACAACAGCAAGTTTTCCCTCAGTACGAAACCAAGGTTATCAATCCAGTAGGAGCAAGGAAACACCCCAAAGGTGTAGCTAGCTGAACGTTGGTAGGGCGCACTACCGGTGCCAGCAGCAACGTGGATACCTGCACAACACAACCACAGAACTTTGTCCCCAACTTGCGATGAGGTTGTCAATCTCACCGGTTTTGCTGAAAACAAAGGATTAAACGTATCGAATGGAAGAAAGTAATAGTTTGTAGAAAGTAAACACAAAGCAGTAAATAGTTTATAGATTGTACGTAAAAGAAAGGACCGGGATCCATAGTTCACTAGAGATGGCTCTCCTTAAGATAGATAACATGCTGGGTGAACAAATTACATCGGGGCAATTGACAAACATTGAGAAAGCAATATATGCATATACTAATCATCTTGACTCCTTTGGAACTTGATTGGGCATTACAACATTATACATAGACCGCCATCCAACTGCATCTATGACTAATAATCCACCTTCAGGTTATCATCCGAACCCCCTCCAGTATTAAGTTGCAAGCAACAAATTATTGCTTTACGAATTGCGTGTAATGTAAACAATATGATTGTTCTATGAACAAAGGATTGTTGATTTCTCCCTAGTAGCAACAACACATGTAGTACCTTAGAGATTTTTGTCACTTCCCCAGATTACCAGAGGCATGAACCCACTATCGAGCATAAATACTAACTCTTGGAGTTGCTAGCATTTACTTGGCCAAGATAGCTACTAACAACGGAAAGCATGCAAGATCACAAATAACAAAGACATGATAGAATCAATAATCAATCTGAAATAGTATCTCCATATCCATCGGATCCCCGCAAACACAACATGCAGAATTACAAATAGATGATCTTGATCATGAACGGAGCTCACAAGATCTAAAAATGAAAGCACAAAGGAGGAGAACCAGCCATCTAGCTACTACATGGACCCGTAGTCCAAGGATGAACTACTCACGCATCACACCGGAGGCTTGCATGATGATGAAGAAGGCCTCCAGGGTGAATTCCCCTCTCTGGCAGGGTGCCGAGAAGAGCTTCAGATCCCTCCCGGTCTAGGGATGGAGATGACGGCGGCTACAGATTCTTTCGTGGATTTTTGATCGGGTACTTAGGGTTTTCGTCCCGAGGGCAATATATAGGTGGAAGGAGAGGCCGAGGGGGTGCTGGGGTCGGCTGCACCACCTGGCAAGCAGGTGCCTGGCAGCGTGGCGTGGTGTGATCGTCCCCAGCCCTTCTCCGCCTCGTATTCGCATCCGATGACTTCGGACAAATAGGCACTTTGGATTTTGTCCGCCCAATTCGAGAATATTCATTTTCGACTTTCCGGAACCAAAAACAGAGAAAACAGGCACCGCAATCGTGGCTCTTGTTAATAGGTTAGTCCAAGAAATCATATGAAAAGTACTCCAAAGTGTGGACAAAACACAATAAAGTGGATAAAACCAAGCATGGAACATCAAAAATTATAGATACATTTGCAATGTATCAGTACTCGCGTGTGTAAAACTGTCTTACACCCGTTTATGATCGTGGATTCAAGTACACCCGATCATCACGTGATGTCTTGAAGCGGTGAAACATAGAACATGCATACTTAAGGGAGAACACATTTTTATCTTGATATCTAAATGAGGGATCATATTATAATGCTACTAAAACGCCAAACAAGCAATATAAGATGCAAGCATCAAATGTGTAAAGTGAAATGATATGGTTCTTGCACTTGATCACCATCATGTGAATCATGGTATGATCTTTATCATTCCTTTGTGTGTAAGGCCAAGGTCTAAGGAACTTACATGTTAGGTGTGTTGCAAGAGTATCAACTATACATCAACTTATAATATTACCATATCATGACACCATCCGAGCAACGATCTAAACTAGACGCCTCTAATTTATCAATTGCAAGTTTTACGTGGCTTAGGGCTTTCGAAGATAGAACCGGTGTTACCTATGAACATGGAACCACAACGATGGTAACTAAATTATTAGCAACCCGTTGTAAATCAGATATTGAATATAGTAGGAGAGACAGACACCCGCTATGTAACATCCCAATTTCAGCAACCCTGATTAGTTGTTCAGAATGCAAAAATCAGGGGGAACAAAAACTTTTTCTTGTTTAGTGATGAAGTGTTGTATATTGTTTAACAATGTTTATGCTTATGAATGTGTATTAGAAGATATACTCCTTACCTCAACACCAGTTGACAAAAGCTACTTCCCAAATTTGTCTTGGCTTAATTCCATATTCTCATATGTTCTGGCATTTCAAAACCTGAGACAAGAAGCCTTTGCAAACCAACTATTTTAGTAGCTTCTGTTTCCCTAAACTATGAAGAGCAACCTATTATAATCTCCTTATGTTTATAGACAGAACCTTCAACCATTCTTATCTCTAGGTTTCCCAAAACCTCTTTTTAAAGCTTTTGAATTCTACTCTTGGTAGAGATACCAAGGACTCTCATCCTATCCAAACCACAACCTTTTCAAAATACCTATCCCTACCTCAAGCTAAGCTTGATGGTAACCCTAGTAGTAGGTTTGCTTAGTTTCTTAGATGAGTTGCCTTGATCTGCTGTCTAATGAATTTCCTTGATCTGCTGCTTGATTTGTCTGCTTGATGGTAACCCTAGTAGTCCGGAATCTGTTTCAACATCACCTTTTTTAATGTCTCCCTTTATCAACCCCTGTGCATTTTTGGTAATGCACTTGAACCATATTGTTAACCATCCTAAGGACTACCAAGGCCCACTCTTGCCCTTGGTTAGATCATCTTCCAACCCACCTGTTCTTGATGGTTTTACAGGCAAGAAAATAATTTTTCCAGCAAATCTTATCAACATGCCTATTTTGACACAAGCTCACACCACCATCCAACTTTCTATGGACCAACTCTTTGCATGGTTGTGTTCTAATCATATAGGTCTATCAATATCTACTTCACTTGTTCCAAGTGGATCCTTGTGCCTCTTAAACCCACAAGGTTTTGAAGGCTAGTTGATGATCTTCTTTGGCAGGCTTATTTTATTCAAAGTTTGAAAGCCTATCTTGGTGAGATCAAGCAGGATCAAGCTCAAATATCTACACCCTTGTGATATACATCACTTAGTATATCTATCCATACATCCCATGCCCCAAGGGGAGCTCTGAGCTCCAAGATACAACCATGTTTTGATGGTATGCACTTAACATCACCCTAGATCCTTAATCTAGGGTATTTCACCAAAATCAACTTGGATTCTCCAATCCCAAGGTTGAAAATGCTTGCTACACCTTGTATACATCATTAACCATGATCATCTAGATTTATCAAATATTATCCATATTTATCATGGCCCCAAATCTATTTAATTCCTTTAATAGTCAAAATCTCCAAAACTCCTTTCCCAAAGGAAAGTTTGGTTTTTGCCAAAACACTTCCCCAACTTTTGGCTCATCTGAGCTCCATTTATCATACCCTACCTTCCAACTTCAAAAATAAATATTTTTGAAGAGCTCTAATAATTCTTTTTGCCCTTTTCCCTAAATGGCAGAAACAACAAAATAATTGTTTTAAATACTTTTAAGCCTCAATACATCTTGGGAAAATTCCCATAAGTATGTATTCACATATGGGACCATCTCAAACCAAAAACCGACCTTGTCCAATGTAAAAATATCAAATGAGATCCGGTACTTCACTTCTGCAGTTTCTGAATAAATGGATTTAAGTGGACTTCTAATCTTCTGAAAAATCCCAAATAAATCTCAGAGATGTATCTTAACCTTGTCCATCTACCAGTATACTTAACTCATCTTGCAAAGATCAAATTTGTAGAACTTGACCATGATCATTCTATATGGCAGATTTGGACTTTTATCAACCTTAAACCAAAACCCAACCAAACCATCACCAAATGTGGACATGTGACCACCACAACCACTCTAACACCCCCTGGTCGTGTGCACTATATCAATTACTGTAGCACACCCCCTCCCCTTGTCTTTTGCTCTTGGAAAGAGAGAAGATAGATATGCATATCTTGCAAATCTTGGAAATAATGGTGCAGCAGCAACCACCATCCTCCCACCACTCACTTCTCGACTCCAGTACCCCATCACACCCCTCCACCGCCCACATTTCCCAATGGCAAGGCCATGGACCATGTCCAAGCTCCTCCATGCACCAAGCTCACCATGGGCCTCTCCATTCGATTTAAAGGACTAGAGGCCAGCACAACTCTCCCCTCTGCTCTTAGACCACCCCTACCCTATCCCCTCACCCCTCTCGAGCTCCAAATCCAGATCCCGAGCTCCCCATTGCCATGGAGGAGAATAAGCTCCCATCTCGGTCTCCCCCGGGTAGTGGAGTGCTTAGTCGACTCCGACCTTCCCCCATCCCCTCATTCCACCCCCAAACCTTCTCTAAGCCACCCCAGCTCGCCCTCTCCCTTTCCCTGGCTTCCCCTGCCCAGGAACCCGAAGCTTCGGCCCATGGAGCTGCGAGGAAGAAGAAGGCCGTACAAGGGCTACCCTACTCCTTTCCTCCCCATTTCTTCTCTGGCGTGAGCCTCCCGGCGAGCCTGAGCTAAAACAGCTCTTTTCTCCAACATGCAGGCACCCCTGGAAGCATTTCCGATGAGGTCCGTCGTGTGCATCACCGTGGCTCTCGCGCGAGTTTCATTCCGGCATCGAACTGGGCCCTATCGCCCCTCTCCGGACTCGTCGCCGTGCACCGCACCGACCTGGAGCACCGCCGTTGCCTCCCAGCCATCGGTGAGCTCCCCCTTCACCGGACCCCACCGCAGTTAGGGTTCTGCCCCGCTGTCTCGTGCGTGAGGTAGGAGACGGCCCGCGACCATCGAACCTGACTAGATCGGACCGACGGAGCCGGTTCACGTCTTCTCCTTCGCCTCAGTACCTCCCCAGCCCCAGACCAGCCGAGGCGGCGGCAATTCCCTCCTTCCCTCACATCCCTCCTTTGGGCCAAATGGTAACTGCATTTACCAGCTCCGTTCTAACTCTAGCCCAAAACTAGTGCTCTTTTATTCTTTTCCCAAAAACTTCTTAGAGGCTGTTAGGATTAAATGCTTATGAAAATGGAAGATGCCTGTTATTTTCCATTTACAAATTTATTTGTATGCCTAAATGTTTTGTCAAACATTCAGAGCAACCCCTAGGTCAAAAATCATTTTCAATATTGTTTGACAATTAATCTACTAACTAGGGTGTTTTTCACTCCATAAATTCTCCAGGGACTTGCACATACCTTTTTGAGAAAATCCAATTTCTAATGGTAGATAAGGGAAGTACCTACCTTCTGGATCTGATCCCAGACCAAGTGGAGCCATAGTTTCACTTGAGTAAAAATAAAAAAAGATCCTCATTTCTGCATTTAGAAAAATTCCTAGGTAAACCTACAAAATATATTGGGTTGTTTATAACTCCCAGTGATGCGGTACATCAATACATATCCAAACCGAGGAGCTCGCTATTTATTGGGCTTCTGATAAATTTTAGTGAATTAAATACTTCTGTAAGTGGTATTACCACTACATAAATCATTCCATGAGTTTGACAACTCCAAAAAGAGTGATTACAATATCTATGGAAAGGTATTCAAAGTACCTAACATGTGTCCTTGGAATCATAACAAAAGCTTCTGTGGTTTTAATTTGGTGAAAAAGACAAAACAACTCTAGAACTGCTTTTGGGAATTTCCTGAGGGCATTCTGTTAAATATTTTGGCACGATTCCAACTCCAGTGAGCAAGTACATCAAGCCCTACCTAACCACCCAAGTAAATAATATTTGGAGCCCCAGAACTTTTCTGGTGAATTATTCCCTAAAACTAGAAGTTATTTCACTAAAAAAATCATAACTAAATAAAGAAAAGTGATTAAATAGTGAAACCACTTTTGTTGGTTTCATTTTCGCAAATCCTATCTGTTGGTATCATTTTTACCCAATGGTATCCTATAGAGTATGTCCTTGGTCCAAAAACCCCTCTTAGGTAGTTCCTCGATAATAAACCCTAAGGGGTGTTCATCCCCTTCTCCAAGGCCATCCCCACCTTCTAAATCAAACCCTTTCCAAACTCTCTAAATCTTAGTCTGGTATTATTCAGTTGCTTGTTGTACTGTATTGGTGCTTGTATGCCTTGTGTTGATTGTGCTCTTGCTTGTTGCATGTATACTTGATGACGACGATAGTTGCGCTTGTTTTGACGCCGAGAAGAAGAGACCGTATTATTATTGGTATTGGTATTCTTGGTTATCTAAAGAAGAAGTCCAGGGACATATTGCCATATTGCTGATCTCAGGAAAGCCACCTTCTTGCTCATAAGCCTTGTCCTACTGTTTACTTATGCATGTCTTACTTACTGTTTTATGAAAACTGCATTGTTTTACTATATGATGATGTATATATGGTAGTGGTTCGGCTCCTCTGAACTATTACACTTTGGTACTACTAAGTACAACCCTCTTGGTGACACCTACTTGTCCCTAGTGGAATATATGGTCTATATCACCATAACCCTTTGGAGACCCCCGATTTAGCCGAAGCAAAGTTAGAGGATGGGAAGACCCCGGAAAAAGTTTTATCAAATGTTTTATGATAAAACCTTGGTGAGGTGGGACCTACCAAGAGATGTTGAGAAATACAAAGGTTTTGCTTTACAAAATGCTGAAGGAAAGATGGAGGAAAAAGGTTTACAAAAACGCTCCCGGTTCTTTGCAGTTTTGCTAGAACAATTAACCCTGTGCAACCACATTACTCTGGAATGGGACGGAGCTGGATTTGATGCTTGTCTATTCTGGTATAAGCTCCCTCACAACTACTACAGGGGGTCGGGGATCCCTGGAGGGTGGGCCTTCTCCGATAAAGGTCCATGTGGGACATCGACCTGGAGAAGGAACGAAGGGTCTGCTGTCCTCCACGCATTACTATGAGCCCCTCATTGAAAGCGCACACTCAAGAAGTGGGAAAAGCGCTCCGGTTGGTCCTCGGTACCCGACATCCTGGTTTTGAGGGGAATAACACTCATAGGGTAGGCACTTATATTGGAGTGGGCATCCGGAGAGTCTTGATCGGTTACTCGACCCACGATTGGTGAAGATCAGGGTAGTGTACCCGGATGGTGTGGGTAAAGTGTACAACCTCTGCAGAGTGTAAATCTATTCGAATAGCCGCGTCCGCGGTCATGGACGATTGGGAAGGTTGCTGTAGAGCGGTGCTGGTTTTGTTTTCAAAAAGGATTTCAGAAAAGCAAAAGCTTTGAAAATATTTTGACCATGGGATGGTCGAAAAGGAGAAAGGTTTTGACCATGGGATGGTTAGAAAGGAATGAAAGGAGTTTGGTCATGGGACGACCTGAAGATGGGAACAAATGGGTGACCCAGTCCTAATGTTTTCCAAACTTTTCAAAAAGGTTTCCAAAATGTTTACAAAGGTTTTCAACAAAGATATGTAGATGCTATATCTACAAGAGAAACTAATTAAGAAAAGAACCTCTCCTGGAGCCCTCCTACTACCACAGCCATATTGCATATCCTCTTGTTATTATTTATTTCTCTTAAGGTGGTTTGCGAGTACATTCAAAGTACTCACTGGCATTGTCCCTGGCTATTAACTTGGTCAGATATCAAGAAGAAGATGTTGGTGACTCTGTGAACTAGGACGTTCTCCCAGTCAGTTGCCTGTAGGTTAAGGCTAGGATCGGGCTCTACGCTTGATGAAATTCCACTGATGATTATTGATGTAGCCATAACGACATTTATGTAAGTCTTGTAAATTCGGTATGTCTCGGATGTTGTAATGATACTTGTCGGTTATGTGCCACGACTAACTGATCATGGGATTGTGGTTGTATGCATAACAGGGATTCTCGGAGGATTAAGGAGGCCCCACACGCTAGGCACTTATGCAAAACTAGTTGCATGTCAAGCGTAGAACATGTCTCATGTGCGAGGACATGTAAAGTTAGTCCGGGACGCTTCATCCCACTATGCCACCAATATCCAAAATACATGAAAGAAGCAATAACATGATCATCATTGCCCACATACTCATATGTGTACTACCCGTGTAAACCATCTACGCATAGATCAGGCTCTGGTACCACTGTTGGGTTTGCAACATAGAAAACAAAAAATTCCTACGATGGGAACTATTATACGCCAAGATCTATCTACTA
Organism: Avena insularis; assembly: GCA_023614405.1. Lineage (NCBI taxonomy): Eukaryota > Viridiplantae > Streptophyta > Magnoliopsida > Poales > Poaceae > Avena > Avena insularis. The sequence goes on from CM042694.1 coordinate 210,064,659, forward strand.
GATGCAAGCCACGGGTGGATATACATCCATAGAGAACATACCCTTGAAGACCGATAAAGCTTTGTTAACGAGATGGAACTCGTGGATGATGTAGTCGAATGCTTGCCGATCTCAAGATCGTGTGGAAGTCCTAGCACCATAAATCAGCAGCGCATCCATCCTCGCACACACGTTTAGGCCACCAAACAACCTCCACTCCTCGCTCTAGTGATGCATCAGAAGCAGCAACTCCTTCCAAACGAAATGCCACCGGGAACATGTATCTCGCTAATCCGAGACCATGGGAAATAATTCTAGAGAGGGAGAGAGATCCTTCACGAGGAGGTGTGCTTTGTGAGGGAGGAGACGGAGGCCTTTTATAAGGGAGGAGGGCACCCCCTCCCATGTCCGGCAGCCATGGAGGAGCCCCTCCACCCCCTCTCATTCATGTGAGTGGGAGCTCCACTCACATAAACATGCCTCCACTCAAAGTTCCACTCACATGCATTAAATTTCCACCAAATTTAATGCAACTCTCATTTAATAAAACTCTTTTATTTATTTTATTCAGATTTTGTTAATTACTTTAATTAACAAACATTCACATAAAACCCCCTGCAACATTTCTATATCACATGCAGAACCAATTTCAGCAATTTCACCCGAAAAAATTCCGGTGTCCATTGAAATAATTCCAGCGCTTTGCAATTCTTTCGTCTAGAACATATTTTCTCCAAATGGTGTTTGGCAACCCTTAAGTGTGTCACCCTATGGTTCGCGAATAATGTAGACATGATCGAGACCCCTCTCAGATCAATAATCAGAAGCGGGACCTGGAGATCCATACCGAGTCCCACAAATTCAGCGATGACTTCCGTGATCTAGAGAACCTTTAACGATAGTAACTAAATCCCTTTCTCTTGCGATATATTACATGTTCGAGATTCGACCATTAGTATCTCAATACTTAGTTTGATCTCATTACCGACATGCACTCTTTTCTCATTCCCATGATATAACATTCTAGTGATCACATCACTTGCTTGCAAGCTATCTTAATGTGATATCATCGAGAGGGCCTAGAGTATATCTATCCATCATTGGGATTGACAAATTCCACTCTTGATCCATGAGCCTTGACATAACACCTTTGGAATACCCGAAACCATCTTTATAGTCACCCTATTATGGTGTGATGCTTGATGTTATCAAAGTATTCTTCTGGTGTTAGCAATTAACATGATCTCATGGTCTAAGGATAAAGATTACTTCGTATGATGCTATAGAAATATAAACATAATGACTTTATCGTAATGCTATACTATGGATGAATGTTCATCACATCTTTCACCAATGATGTGACCTCGTTATTAACAACATCCAATGTCCATGATCAGGAAACCCTTATCATCTTGTTAATCAACGAGCTAGTTTATAGAGAGGCATAACTAGGAACTTTCTATTTGTTTATTAAACACACATGTATTAAGGTTTCCGTATTAATAGAATTATATCATGCAAAATAAACATCTATCATATACTTGGAATACATATAATAACAACTTTATTATTGCCTCTCAAGGCATATTCCCTTCAGTATTCTCACTATTGGAAATATGCCCTAGAGACAAATAATAATAAGGATTATTATCATATTTCATAAAGTTTATGATTAAGTTTTATATCATGCTATAACTGCATTCAAAGGAAACGTCAATCCATGTGTGATATCTAAACAACCAAGGGTTCCTGGTGAAACTCTAGTCATTGGTTGATTGGTCAATAGATGATCAAGGTTTCCTGATCATGTGGCATTTATGCCAGTTGGAAATGGAGTCAACTCATTCTGAGAATGAGATGATGAACCAATACCTAACCTAAACATCATGACCCGATCATGTCATGAAGTTCAAGTTATGATGATTAGAATATACCTCGTAGACTATTCCTTAGACCGTGAGGCTATATCAATCACTATCTCTCGAGAATGCTTGGATAACATCAAATGTCACTTGGTAATACAGTGACAATAAAGGTGTGTTCAGGTATTCGGAGGAACATTAGAGGCAATATATGTCAAGAGCGGGATTTGTCAATCTGTGTGACAGAAAGATACTCGAGGGCCCACTCGGAGTAGTTATATCCAATAGCTGCGCAACGTCTGATTTGATCACAGGGATATCACTTGTCGAAACGAGTCAAGTAGCATTGTTCAGTAACGATATTGAACACGACATGGTGATGTCATTGATCAGATCTCGGGAAATGCAAGTATCGAGAGACAAATAGAATAAGACATGACTATCCCGGTTGAAACGATGAAAGATCTTCGTGGAATGCACAGGGGTCACATGGCCATCCAGGTCCCTCTATCGATCATTGGTCTGGGAGTGTCCCGACCATGTCTAGAGTGTTCCTGAACCGTGGGGTATCACGCTTAAGGGCTTTATGATGCTTAGAGAGTGTTTATAGGATCGGTAGAATCACCGAAGAATAGAAAGAGAGAATACCGGAAGGGTTTCGGTAAGACCGTAGGATGTCCAGAGTAGAGGTGGAAGGTGTTCCATAGCCATAGAGATTGAATAATATGTGAATGAATGTTAAATATTGATTTATTCATAATTATTTAATAAAAGAGAAATCAATTTAATGGTCAAAGGGCTTAATGGGCCAAATCCGGGAGGGGAAAAGGCCCAAGAGGGGACCACACCCCTAGGAGGGGCCTAGGGGGTGGCCGGCGGCCCTAGTGGGCCTTCCCCACGTGGGACCCATGGTGGGGGCTGGCCGACGCGCCTCCCCACCCCTCTCCCATGATTAGTCCCACCCTAGGACTTTGAGGGAGGTAGTACCTCCCCTCCCCTATATAGTGGGGGTATTTTGACCAGAAAAATAAACACAATATTTAATAAAGGTTTCCTCACTTTTGGGGAGACCTCCAATTGGGGCTTGTTCGTCTACGGTACCAAAGTTGGCAGGCCAGCGCATGGCGGTACCTAAGTTGCCTGAAATTACCGCGTTTCGAAAAGTTGGGACGCCAACTACCGAGAGGGGCCATTTCGATGCAAACTCGTCTCACCCCTACCAAATCCAAACATGCCGTGAAACTGCCCAGTGAAGTAGACGGTCGGGACCCTCATGTCAGTAATATTTCCGTGACGCGAGCGCCAACGTGGCAACCACGTAGGCGAAACGAGATACTAAAGGAGCATCGCGTGTTGACCAAATTCAAAAATCCACTCCCTCCCTCCTTTCGCATGAACGCTAGCACCCGCGGTGTCGAAATCCCCTCTCCAACCAGAATGATCTCTTCGGGCATTTGACTTCCGGCGCCAAGTTGCTACGCTTACTCGCTACTACCGAGCTCTAATGCCGAATGCCGTGCCAACCGTTGCGACGATCTAGCCCGCCTCTACCGCCGACGAGCTGAGCAGCGCGGAGGATGGCAGATCTATTTGCCAAGGAAGAAGTACTTCTGGCTAATTTCGGGTGAGCTACTCTTCTCTTTGCTATTCGCACTACCTATAACTGCTAGCTGGCTATTGGCATTACAGAGATATATCGAACATAGAATTTTTTGCTAGCACGACACTAACAAACAATTCTTAACTTTTGTCTACAATTTTCTGTCAACTAGGATCTCCGCTGAACCCAAATACACGATTCTAGTGAGCATCTGCGGCTACCTCATTAAATTAGCACATGGGAAGAGCACGTGGAAACAGGCTCAGAGTCTGAAGTTGGAAGTAGCGCCTGTGCAGTTATGCACTGTCCCTAGTTTGGTTCCTGCTATGCGTGAACTTGCTGAAATGAGGCCAGAGCAGACTGCACGGTTCAGCATCATTGATGAACGAGGCTTCAGGGTTCCTATAGCGTGTGACAGTCAGCTAATTGGATTGATGAAACAGCATGTTAGGCTTTGCGTGGTTATGCTGGTGTGTAACATAGTGGATGAGGAAGCTCCCTCATCGGGAGTCGCCAGCTATTATTGGACAGGGAGGTCTAACTCGAACCCCTGCTGTTGTTGAGCAAAATGTGGTTCCTCGTCCGCGACATGCTTTTGTCAGGCAACCTCCTCGTAGGAGTCCCCGTATTGCTGTTGTGGAAAACTCTGCTCTAGAATCTGCTGGTACTGGTCGTCCCCGTCCCCGTGCCCGTATTTCTGCGGCTGCTGCTCACCCAATCCATGACGCTGTTGAGCAAACTAAGGCGTCCGGAGGCTGCCCCACTGTTGTTGCCAAGACCGCCGCCTTGTGTGCTCCTCCTCCTCGAAACCATCCTCAAGTTGTGCGAACCCGTGCTCTGGAATCTGCTGGTATTGGTCGTCCTCGTGTTGTTGTTGATCTGGACGCCGTTGACCCAATCCCTGCCGCTGTTGAGCAAACTAAGGCTTCCGGAGGCTGCCCCACTGTTGTTGTAAAGACTGATGCCTTGTCTCCTCCTCGAACCCGTGCTCGGGTTTAGCGAGCTGCTGGTCTGAAGCCAGCTCATGGTCTGGACTCTGCTAGCACTCTAAACACTACTATTGTGGGAACTGCTCCTGATCATCGAGGTGGCATGGCAGCAGCTGATCCTATTGTGGCTGCCGTTAGAAGGGCCCCTGCCTGTCCACCATGTAATGTAGCTCCTGCTGCTAAGGGCCCTCGCCTTGCTCCTGGTCCTGCTAATTCCACCGAGGTTGATCCAGCTAACGATGACGCTGGTGATGGTGGCGGTGGCATTGGGGCTGGGTCTGATGGTGCCGCTACATCTCTCGAACCTCTCGGAGGTTTCTATCCTGAAGAACCTGATGATGGCAAAGTAATCGTTCGTATTGGTGTCGCGGATTATACTGCAAAATTAGATGATGGCACAGAAAAATTCTATGACGAGTTTGATGTAATCCTTGGCAGATACGACCCTCAAGTGGTAGAGTTATCTGACCTGATGGCATCGTTACATGTGAAGGTGCTGTGGGGGTCCTCCCAGGAAGCACGTTTGTTATATTATGGTTACAGGAGCAAAAAGGCTATCAAAGTGAAAGATACCAGGGATTTAGTCGTACCATTTACAAGGAAACATTATAGAGGTGAAGTTTACTTCCACTTGGTAGTGCTCATGGTTGGAGAGGAATTGGAACTCGACAATAGAGATGATGGACTTTTAGAAGGCATGCGTGACCTGATCCATGGCATCACTGGGGCTGGTGCGACTGAGGGTGGCTTCGAACAGAGGAGAGTCTTACAGAGGAGCGTCATAAAGAGGAGCAGGAAGAGCATCCCCATAAAGGGCACCTCGAAGAAGAATGTCACCGAGGAGACCACACCAGAGAAGAGGACGCCCAAGAGTCGCACGACAAAAGGCACCATGCCACAGAGTACACCCTTGAGATCCAGTCAAAATGCCACACTGAACGGTAACAGCAAAAATGCTAAGAGGGATAGCACGGTGGTGAACACTCCCAGGAGTGGTAGCAAAGAGGCGAACATGGCCAGCACGGAGGCTACCACACCCAGTGGGAGACGAAAAAACACTAATTTGGAGCGGAACACGCTGTTGTCAGGGAATTATGCCAGCACGAAGGAGAACACGCCCAATAGTAGCAGCAAAAGGGCTAATTTGGAGTGGAACATGCTGTCGAGGTCAGGCAATAATGCCAGCACGAAGGAGACGACGCCCAATAGTAGCAGCAAAAGGGCTAATTTGGAGCAGAACACGCTGCTGGGGTTAGGCAATAATGCCAGCACGAAGGAGAACACGCCCAATAGTAGTAGCAAAAGGGCTAATTGAAAGAAGAACACGCCGCAGAGGTCAGGCAATAATGCCAGCACCCTGGAGCCAACACCTGTGAGGGTAGGCAGTAAGGAGATCACACCCAAGAGCGGCAGCAAAAGGCCTAGTTCGATGGGGAATGGAACAGGATGTCAAGCCCTACTGATACCATCAAGAAATATTACATCAGGAAGGAGGATGTACACATGAAGAGCAAGAGGGTTCTGTACACTCAAGATGAAATTGATTCTGACTGCTATTTGTCCACTGAAGTACCTGGGATGCGTGCAAATGTAATACCACCCCATGTGGTTGCAGCAGAACCAACCGAGTGTCTTGGAGAAAACAGAGTTGCCAGTGAGGTGGACTGGGGCAATGTTCCTGTCCATCCGGGTGGAGACAATGGTGCAGCCCCACCCATGGGAGTCAATATGATGTGTGCAGTACTAGGCATTAGAGACGATGGCGAAGATTCTGAATCAGATGAAGAAGAAGGCACTGTAGAGGATCAAGAATCTGGTGATGATGAAATAGACAAGGAACTTAACGATGAGGCTGGTATTCCAGTCAATGATTTGGGTGTTGAAGTAGAAGAAATGAAACATGACCACGAGTATCCTATAATTTCGGTCGACACCGAGTTCAGGAGCATGCATGAGTTCAGGATGTCGTTCCGGCATTTTTGTATCAAGGGGGAGTTCGACGTTTATCGACTGAAGAACTCTGCCGAGAGGTATGAGGCCGTTTGCAAGTTAACGTGGATGAATGGACGGCCGAGGTACATTGTCCATGGAGGATCACAAAGAAGATCCTTACTGCGTCATCGTAATTAGGGTATTGGGGCAATGAATGCAGCAAACCATTAGAACTCTCTCTCTCTCTCTCTCTTTTCACTCTATAACTACAATTGATGTGCGATATCTTTTTGGCAATTAGTCGACTCCGCTTATCTTTTAAATGAATCTGTGTTGCAGGTGAACAAAATGGGCCCTCCACACATGTGTCCGACAGGCAGCAAACTGAAATCCTCAATGGCTGATATGGAGTGGGTGGCTATGCATTCTATGTCCATACTAAAGGATAACCCTAAGGAGACCGCGAAGAATATTCAGACTATCCTCGGTTCTAAATACAACATTGTCCTTCCGTATTACACGGTTTGGAAAGGTAAAGAGAAATCTCTGGGGGTCTTGCACGGGGATTGGACCAATAGCTTCAGGATGCTGTACAACTTCAAGGCGGAGGTACAAGCTAGGTGTCCGGGGAGTGTTGTGGAGATTGGCACCGAATCAGAAGGTGGTAAAATATATTTCAAAATATTTCATGGCGCTTAAACCTTGCATCCAGGGATTCAAGGACGGCTGTAGGCCGTATCTGAGTGTAGACAACACTGTCCTAACTAGCAAATGGAAATGATGCCTGCCATCTGCCACAGCACTTGATGGTCACAACTGGATGTTCCCAGTGGCATTCAGGATGTTTGAAACAGAAACAGAGGAAAACTGGGTCTGGTTTATGAGGCAACTCAGGAGATCAATAGGCCACATGGATCCATTGGCTATATCCACGGATGCATGCAAATGGCTGACGAATGCAGTGAAGGAGGTGTTCTCGCGAGCTGAAGGTAGAGAATGCCATGCCCATATGATGCTCAACTTGTACTCACACTATGCAGGCAGCGTATTTCGTTACATGTTTCCTGCTGCTAGAGTTTACAAACCTAGTAGCAGCGATTATTTCATGAGCAAGATTTTTGCGAAGCCCGAACTTCGGAGAGTACTTAGCCATCCATCATTCGCAACTATGGAAGAGGAGTCAATTCAACCGACATCAAAGTTGATTACATAAACAACAACCTTGCGAATGAATAATCGGGTGAAGGACATAAAAGTGCATCCTGTTCATATCTTGATGGACAGCATACGTGGTATGATCATGAAGCTGTTAAATATAAGGAGAAAGATCGGTAGGAGACTTAGAGGACATATGCTACCGCCAGTTGTACAGCAACTACACAAGAGAAGCCGAGGACTTGCTCATCTTCAGGTTCTCCCGTCAACCAGTAGAAGCTGTGAGGTGGTCGATATGTTCAAGAGTGGCAAAAGGGATGTTGTGAACATCCAGCTGCGAGAATGCACCTACTTAGAGTGGTAGCAGACCGGGAAACCTTGCGACCACGCCTTGGCCTTCTTGGTGAAGAAAAGAACTCTACCACATTTGGATCAGTATTTGTCAGACTACTACTCTATGGAAAAGTTCAGAGCTGCGTACGCTGGATCCGTCGAGCCATGTACAGACCCATCTTAGTGGCCTCAAGTCCAACTGTCTTTCGAGCTTTGCCAGTTACAAAAAGGCGAGGAAGACCTGTGAATAGGTTTAAGAATTTTCTCGAGAAGAAGGGTTCAGCTTTCTGTGATACAAAGAAGGGCAAAAACAGATGCAAGACCTGCCATCTTATAGGCCATAGAGCAGCTGGATGTCCCCTTAATGCTCCCAAACCTAGGTATGAGATGGTACATTCACACAAATTGTTTATAGTTTTTAGATATAAGGTAGTAATCCATGTACTGTTTTTTTACTGGAAGCGCAAGGTAAGAAACAAGACAGCCGACTCAGTGATTTTGCTACGGGAAGAAAACCAAAATGAGTGGTGTGATGATGCCGGACAAGATTCTGGTGCTGATTGGCCTGACTTCCCTCGGCCCGGAGATGCACGGTACATGAAGGTAAGAAAATTGGCACCCAGGAAGAGGAATAAGGTAGGAGATGAAGGAGCCAGTGGACGTGAAGGAAAGAGGAAGAAAGTTGGCACCCAAGCAGAGAAAGAGGGCTAGTAGTGTAGCAGCCTAATGATGTATTGAACGGTTAAACTTTGGAGCCGTGTGCGTGGAACTTGTCGGGCGAAACAATCTGCCTCCCGTACTCGGAGTAAAATGTATCGCGACTTTAGCATTTGATACGGCCGAGGCCACTAGTTGAATCCAAAACTGTGACTGTGCCACTACTATCTGAACAATCGCGATAGCTGAGCGGTTAAATCCTCTCCAAAATCGATGGGTGTTAGTGGCACAGACATGATTTATTTATAGGCGCTTAATAAATCCCTGCTGTTGGCATTACACTTATGATAAGTTTCTGGGCTGGAAAACAATTTCTTAAGCTGGCTGCTACACTCCACGAAGCAGCAACTTATTTCAGCTGCTGGACAATGACATGGCAACATAAACTGCAAATGCAACAGATAATGCCCAGATAATGAGGAAATTGTGTCCACTATCTGGCCTAATCTTGAGCCCGTCTGTCTCACCACCTCCCTGCCCCTACCTCCCCTGCACCTAGCGAAGCTCCCGGATCTCTCGCTCCATCGCACGAATCTCCTCTTTCTTGTCCCATAAAGCATCACGTAGATCCTGAACAAGCTCTCTGTGAAAACCTGTCAGTGGCTTTTCGATCCACACAAACTTGTCACAGCCAGTCCCCCTCCCTTCCTGCGTAGTAGAGCGAAAGAAACAAAAAAAAGAATTACATTACGCTTTCCGGATCTGGGTTACCATTGTACCTACAATAGGAACTTACTGCTCTGATGCTGCAGTTGCTGAATTTTCCTGCAGTATTTTCGTTGGTCCACAAAATCCATCTTGGCATCTTCTCACCGCACAAACACAGCATATCGGGGTAGTAATCATAGGGGCCCCTCCGGTACCTGATGGGGGCACCCGCCTGACGGTGTTGAGCCGACCCTGATTCCGCTCGAGACGAACTACACGAGCTGCGAGCCATGAGCGAGGGGAGCGAGGGCAGAGGAAAGAGGAGCCTTTGGATGTCAGGGTAGTGGTGAAGCGTGATTTATCCCTACTTAATAACTTGGGCAGAATCCTACCATCCACATTCAGCTGATAGGTGGGGGACCTAGCGTGTGGACTTGTCAAAAAAAACTCGCGCCTTCATGGTTCAAAAGCCCTCTCGCGCGCATTGGACGAAATTTTTTGGTACCTTGCCCGCATACATATCACTGGGAGGCCTTGCTCAGGAACCAGACACGCCTGGCCCACAATCTTACTCCCTCCTAGGAACTTGTCATGGCTCGCGCCGGTAGATCCATCCGCTCCACCGCTTTCGGTAGGGCTCGCCGCGGCGGATCCACCCCAAGATCCTACCGTCGCAGTATCAAATGGCCATGGTTTCTTGAGAGGAGCGACGACGCTACGTATGCGAGCTCGGCCCCTCCTACCTGTAGAAGGACTGATGCGGCGTCGAGATCGAGCAGAGACGCCAAAGCGCAAGGCCGGGTCCATGCCAACCCCGTCACCTTCGTCATTGTCGATTCCGATGTGGAGGACGACAGGGACGAAGCTGTGCAGAATGCCATTGTTGCCTCCTTGGCGAAGGGCAAGCCACAGGCGGGAGTGGATGTCACCGGGAAGGGCACGACGGTGTCACCAATCGAGGTGGACTCCGACGACAGCGGTGTGATGTGGGTTTAGATGTTGTTTAGGATGGTTGCAATTTCGGTTGTGTTTAATGCGAGTACAATTATTGTAATGGGTTTGTCGAGCTATATTGAGAAATATGTGCAATAGCAGCGTGTGGGTGCTTCCACTTTAGAAATTGTGTCTGTGCCATTTGCATGTTGCATTATCAACGTAGATTACTTGTAAACAATCCAACAAAAATCATCAGATTACAACCATCGGACAGGAGTGGTAGGATGGAAGAGAAGTTGGGACAGTGGCTTCGAGGGGAAGGAAGAGGAGGGGGCGTGACACTGGCAGGTGGGCCCTCGGAACACGTGACACTGACATGCGGGAGCGGGAGCACACGGTATTGTCGGTCTGTCCAGAGCAAGCGGACTTTGCAACATGACAACATCAAGCTGATTGGACCAATATAATAACTCGTCGAAGTATTAAGGAGTACTGAAAACTACAACTGGGGTACATTCGCACAACACGTATGCTCTAAGCACCTGAGAAGCATCGCTTAAGTCTAACAGTAACGACAACACAAGTACTACATTTTCCTGTCGATCTTCTTAATACAAATGTAGAAATGCATCTGCCTGTTCGGTCCAACACCGACAAGGTACTGAGATGGCACGCATAGGATCGACCTTAGGTCCACATACTCCACCTCCCATGGCGCCGGGCAGCTCGGCTCCTCGGCTAGCACAAGAATGCTATCCAACGATGGCGGATGGGCGTTCGCCCACATGCGCACCGTGTATACGGGCCAGGCGCACGAGACCGACCTGACGCATACGACACCCACGACGGTGGGCCCGGCTCTGGTTCTCGGAACACCGGCGGTGATGGTTAGGACGAAAACAGAGCCCCCCTTGGAAAATTAGCAGGCGGCATGCCGAGTTAGTGAACGACACCTGCTCTTGGATAAGTTGGGCTTGCCCGTACGAGATCCTAATCACTTCGATCAAGTGCCCCTCTGCAAGGTGGACGACGAGCTCTGCCGGCGGGCGGTGAAATGCAGCCCGCTTCAGCACGCAGCGAGCTCATGGAGCGGGAGCTCATGGTAGGAGTAACGGCGAAAGCATCCTGGGTGGGAGCACACGAGCGGGAATGCCGCTGCAAACTTGCGCGCGAGGATCTCCAGATTCTTGGGCAGCAACATCTGCCACATCTGAAGTTCGTCGAGAAATCGGAAAAAAGTTCAGCAGTTAGATTGGCGAATAGCAGGAATATGTAGGATAAGTTCAAAAGCTTGTAAAATGATTTCTTACCATGAAGGTAGCGACCAGAGAATTGGCGGATGTCGTCGGTTTGCGGCTACGGCAGGATGGAAGTGAAGTGGGGAAGGTGGCTTCGAGGGGAAGGAAGATAAGTACGGGGAGGAAGAGAAGTAACGGGGACGTGACACTGGGATATGGCCCACTGAACTCGTGAGTCGTAACACTCGCAACATGCCAGTTTGTCCAGAGCAAGCGTGGCCAATCATGCCGCAGAACAGCTTACTCGAGGATCGCTCTCGCGAAGACCATCCCAATCGTCCAAGCGCCCCAATCGAACGGTATGTAACAATCGTCAAGCAGAACAATTGTGTTATGGCGTGCCTTCTAGAAGACTCGGTCTAACGGTGGATCCATTGGGGGGCAGTGCTAGTTTTAGTATAAGAACAAGCATGAAATGACTCAAATGGATTCATATGTGGTTTGTGGAAAGAACACACATGCAATGACACTGGTTGATCCATGTGTGGTTTGTGGAAAGAACACACATGCAATGACTCTAATGGTTGATCCATGTGTGGTTTGTGGAAATAACACACATGCAATGACTCTAGTGGTGGATCCATGTGTGGTCTCTGAAGAGAACACACATGCAATGAATCTAATGGATCCATAAGTGGTTTGTGGAAAAGAACACACGTGCAATGACCACTGGTTGATCCATATGTGGTTTGTGCAAAAAACACACATGCAATGACACTGGTTGATCCATGTGTGATTTGTGAAAAGAACACACATGCAATGCCACTGGTTGATCCATGTGTGGTTTGTGGATAGAACACACATGCAATGACTCTAGTGCTAGTTTTAGTATAAGAACACACATACAATGACTCTAGTGGGTCCACATGTAGTTTGTGAAAAGAACACACATGCAATGACCACTGGTTGATCCATATGTGGTTTGTGGAAAAGAACACACATGCAATGAGTCTAGTGGATCCATGTGTGGTTTGTGGAAAAGAACACACATGCAATGAGTCTAGTGCTGGTTTTAGTATAAGAACACACATGCAATGAATCTAGTGGGTCCACATGTGGTTTGTGAAAAGAACACACATGCAATGACTCTGGTTGTAATTAGTAACAAGAACACACATGCAATGACACTGGTGGATCCATGTGTGGTCTCTGAAGAGAACACACATTTCAATGACTCTGGTTGTTAGTAAAAAGAACACACATGCAATGACACTGGTGGATCCATGTGTGGTCTCTGAAGAGAACAAACATGCAATGACTCTGGTTGTTGTTAGTAAAAAGAGCACACATGCAATGACACTAGTGGATCCATATGTGGTATGTGAAAATAACACACATGCAATGACTCTGGTTGTTGTTAGTAAAATAACACACATGCAATGACACTGGTGGATCCATAGGTGGATTGTGAAAAGAGCACACATGCAATGACTCTGGTTGTTCCATATGTGGTATGTGAAATGAACACACATGCAATGGCACTGGTGGATCCATGTGTGGTCTCTGAAGAGAACACACATTTCAATGACACTAGTGGATCCATATGTGGTATGTGAAAAGAATAGTCATGAAATGACTCCAGTTGTTGTTAGTAAAAAGAACACACATGCAATAACACTGGTGGATCCATAGGTGGATTATGAAAAGAACACACATGCAATGACACTGGTGGATCCATATGTGGTATGTAAAAAGAACACACATGCAATGACTCTTTTTGTTGTTAGTAACAAGAACACACATGCAATGACACTGGTGGATCCATGTGTGGTCTTTGAAGAGAACACACATTTCAATGACTCTAGTGGGTCCACATGTGGTTTGTGAAAAGAACACACATGCAATGACCACTGGTTGATCCATGTGTGGTTTGTGGAAAGAACACACATGCAATGGCCACCGGTTGATCCATATGTGGTTTGTGGAAAAGAACACACATGCAATGACTCTAGTGGGTCCTGATACGTCCAAAACGTATCTACTTTCCCGAACACTTTTGTTATTGTTTCTCCTCTATACTTGTGTGATTTGGATACAACTAAGGCGGACTGACGCTGTTTTCAGCAGAATTGCCTTGGTGTCTACTTTTTGTGCGGAAAACCAACTATCAGGAAAAATCCGGGAAAATATGCCAAAAACCCTATTTCACCCGAAGACTCCAGGAGCCAGAATACGAGATGGAGAAGAGACAGGGGGTGGCCACACCATCTGCTGGCGTGGGCCAGGCCAGGCCGCGCCAGGGGGTGGTGTGGGCCCCCTAGGCACCCCCTCGGTCTCCCACTTTGCCTATAAGGAGCCTTCTGACCTAAAAACTTCGAGGGGTTCGACGTTTTTCCAAAAGGAGTTCCGCTCCGCCGCCACCACCAGATTCCAAGAAACAGCACCAGAAACTCCGTTCTGGCACCCTGCCGGGACGGGGAATTGGAGGAGATCATCGCCATCATCATCACCATCGCTTCTCCATCGACCATCCATGTTTCCCCCATCTATGAGTGAGTAATCCCCTGCTGTAGGATATGGGGATGGTAGGGATTGGATGAGATCGTTCATGTAATGGCATCAGATTGTTAGGGCATGGTGCCTAGTATCTTTTATTAGTGCTTTATGACTTTGTTGCGACTTGTGCTTAATGCTTGTCACTAGGGCCCGAGTGCCATGATTTCAGATCTGAACATGTTATTGATTCATTATGATAGTATTGTTTATGGTCTTACCTGCAAGTTATATACACACGTTGTTGTCCGGAACCAATGGCCCAGTGGCGAAAATCGGGATAACCGGAGGGAATGGCTTTGATGTGAGGATCACATGTGTTCATGGAGTGTTAATGCTTTGCTCCGGTGCTCTATTAAAAGGAGCACCTTAATTGCCAGTAGTTCCCTTGAGGCCCCGCTGCAAACGGGCTGGCAGGACAAAAGATGTTGTGCAAGTTCTCATTGCGAGCACGTATGACTATATATGGAACACATGCCTAGGATTATCTAGTACTTGGATGCTTTATCTTATTTATCTGCAATTGCCCTATGTTCTGATTGCTATGTGAATTGTCTTGTCCATGCAATGCCCGTCCATCCATCCCTATGCCTACCGCACTCGAATCCCATGTTCATCGCTATTGTTACTTCGCTTTGCTTTACTACTTTGTTACTTTGTTATTCCTACTACAAAACTGTACTCTGATAAACTGTTGTGAGCAAGATTGTTTCCAGGTGCAGCTGAATTGACAACTCAGTTGTTAAGGCTTATAAATATTCTTTGGCTCCCCTTGTGTCGAATCAATAAATTGGGTTTCACTTCCCTCAAAAATATTGCGATACACCCCCTATACTTGTGGGTCATCAGGGCCACATGTGGTTTGTGAAAAGAACACACATGCAATGACCACTAGTTGATCCATAAGTGGTTTGTGGTAAGAACACACATGCAATGAACACTGGTGGATCCATAAGTGGTTTGTGGAAAGAACACACATGCAATGACTCTAGTGCTGGTTTTAGTACAAGAACACACATGCAATGACCACTTGTTGATCCATGTGTGGTTTGTGGAAAAGAACACACATGCAATGACACTGGTGGATCCATATGTGGTATGTGAAAAGAATACGCATGCAATGACTCTGGTTGTTGTTAGTAAAAAGAGCACACATTCAATGACACTTGTGGATCCATATGTGGTATGTGAAAAGAACACACATGCAATGAACACTGGTGGATCCATAAGTGGTTTGTGGAAAGAACACGCATGCAATGACTCTAGTGCTGGTTTTAGTATAAGAACACACAAGCAATGACTCTAGTGGGTCCATATGTGATTTGTGGAAAGAACACACATGCAATGACACTGGTTGATCCATGCATGGTTTATGGAAAGAACACACATGCAATGACTCTAGTGGTTGATCCATGTGTGGTTTCTGGAAATAACACACATGCAATGACTCTAGTGGTGGATCCATGTGTGGTCTCTGAAGAGAACAGACATGCAATGACTCTAATGGATACATAAGTGGTTTGTGGAAAAGTACACACATGCAATGACCACTAGTTGATCCATATGTGGTCTGTGGAAAGAACACACATCCAATGACACTGGTTGATCCATGTGTGGTTTGTGAAAAGAACACACATGCAATGCCACTGGTTGATCCATGTGTGGTTTGTGGATAGAACACACATGCAATGACTCTAGTGCTAGTTTTAGTATAAGAACACACATACAATGACTCTAGTGGGTCCACATGTAGTTTGTGAAAAATAACACACATGCAATGACCACTGGTTGATCCATATGTGGTTTGTGGAAAAGAACACACCTGTAATGAGTCTAGTGGATCCATGTGTGGTTTGTGGAAAAGAACACACATGCAATGAGTCTAGTGCTGGTTTTAGTATAAGAACACACATGCAATGACTCTAGTGGGTCCACATGTGGTTTGTGAAAAGAACACACATGCAATGACTCAGGTTGTAATTAGTAACAAGAACACACATGCAATTACACTGGTGGATCCACGTGTGGTCTCTAAAGAGAACACACATTTCAATGACACCGATGGATCCATATGTGGTATGTGAAAAGAACACACATCAAATGACTCTAGTTGTTGTTAGTAAAATGAGCACACATGCAATGACACTAGTGGATCCATAGGTGGATTGTGAAAAGAACACACATGCAATGACACTGGTGGATCCATATGTGGTATGTGAAAAGAACACACATTTCAATGACTCTGGTTGTTGTTAGTAAAAAGAACACACATGCAATGACACTGCTGGGTCCATAGGTGGATTGTGAAAAGAGCACACGTGCAATGACACTGGTGGATCCATATGTGGTATGTGAAAAGAACACACATGCAATGACTCCTGTTGTTGTTAGTAAAAAGAACACACATGCAATGACACTGGTGGATCCATGTGTGGATTGTGAAAAGAACACACATGCAATGACACTGGTGGATCCATATGTGGTATGTGAAAAGAACACACATGCAATGACTCTGGTTGTTGTTAGAAAAAAGAACACACATGCAATGACTCTAGTGGTGGATCCATGTGTGGTCTCTGAAGAGAACAGACATGCAATGACTCTAATGGATCCATAAGTGGTTTGTGGAAAAGAACACACATGCAATGACCACCGGTTGATCCATATGTGGTTTGTGGAAAGAACACACATGCAATGACACTGGTTGATCCATGTGTGGTTTGTGAAAAGAACACACATGCAATGCCACTGGTTGATCCATGTGTGGTTTGTGGATAGAACACACATGCAATGACTCTAGTGCTAGTTTTAGTATAAGAACACACATACAATGACTCTAGTGGGTCCACATGTAGTTTGTGAAAAGAACACACATGCAATGACCACTCGTTGATCCATATGTGGTTTGTGGAAAAGAACACACATGCAATGAGTCTAGTGGATCCATGTGTGGTTTGTGGAAAAGAACATACATGCAATGAGTCTAGTGCTGATTTTAGTATAAGAACACACATGCAATGGCTCTAGTGGGTCCACATGTGGTTTTTGAAAAGAACACACATGCAATGACTCTGGTTGTAATTAGTAACAAGAACACACATGCAATGACACTGGTGGATCCATGTGTGGTCTCTAAAGAGAACACACATTTCAATGACTCTGGTTGTTGTTAGTAAAAAGAACACACATGCAATGACACTGGTGGATCAATGTGTGGTCTCTGAAGAGAACACACATGCAATGACTCTGGTTGTCGTTAGTAAAAAGAGCACACATGCAATGACACTGGTGGATCCATATGTGGTATGTGAAAATAACACACATGCAATGACTCTAGTTGTTGTTAGTAAAAAGAACACACATGCAATGACAGTGGTGGATCCATGTGTGGTCTCTGAAGAGAACACACATGCAATGACTCTAATGGATGCATAAGTGGTTTGTGGAAAAGAACACACATGCAATGACCACCGGTTGATCCATATGTGGTTTGTGGAAAGAACACACATGCAATGACACTGGTTGATCCATGTGTGGTTTGTGAAAAGAACACACATGCAATGCCACTGGTTGATCCATGTGTGGTTTGTGGATAGAACACACATGCAATGACTCTAGTGCTAGTTTTAGTATAAGAACACACATACAATGGCTCTAGTGGGTCCACATGTAGTTTGTGAAAAGAACACACATGCAATGACCACTGGTTGATCCATATGTGGTTTGTGGAAAAGAACACACATGCAATGAGTCTAGTGGATCCATGTGTGGTTTGTGGAAAAGAACACACATGCAATGAGTCTAGTGCTGGTTTTAGTATAAGAACACACATGCAATGACTCTAGTGGGTCCACATTTTGTTTGTGAAAAAAACACACATGCAATGACCACTGGTTGTAATTAGTAACAAGAACACACATGCAATGACACTGGTGGATCCATGTGTGGTCTCTGAAGAGAACACACATTTCAATGACTGGTTTTTGTTAGTAAAAAGAACACACATGCAATGACACTGATGGATCCATGTGTGGTCTCTGAAGAGAACACACATGCAATGACTCTGGTTGTTGTTAGTAAAAAGAACACACATGTAATGCATGAACACACATGCAATGACACTGGTGGATCCATAGGTGGATTGTGAAAAGAGCACACATGCAATGACTCTAATTGTTGAATATGTGGTATGTGAAAAGAACACACATGCAATGACTCCAGTTGTTGTTAGTAAAAAGAACACACATGCAATGACACTGGTGGATCCATGTGTGGTGTCTAAAGAGAACACACATGCAATGACACTGGTGGATCCATAGGTGGATTGTGAAAAGAACACACATGCAATGACACTGGTGGATCCATATGTGGTATGTGAAAAGAACACACATGCAATGACTCTGGTTGTAATTAGTAAAAAGAACACACATGCAATGACACAAGTGGATCCATGTGTGGTCTCTGAAGAGAACACACATTTCAATGACACCGGTGGATCCATATGTGGTATGTGAAAAGAACACACATGAAATGACTCTAGTTGTTGTTAGTAAAAAGAATACACATGCAATGACACTAGTGGATCCATTGGTGGATTGTGAAAAGAACACACATGCAATGACACTGGTGGATCCATATGTGGTATGTGAAAAGAACACACATTTCAATGACTCGGTTGTTAGTAAAAAGAACACACATGCAATGACACTGGTGGATCCATAGGTGGATTGTGAAAAGAGCACACATGCAATGACACTGGTGGATCCATATGTGGTATGTGAAAAGAACACACATGCAATGACTCCAGTTGTTGTTAGTAAAAAGAACACACATGCAATGACACTGGTGGATCCATGTGTGGATTGTGAAAAGAGCACACATGTAATGACACTGGTGGATCCATATGTGGTATGTGAAAAGAACACACATGCAATGACTCTGGTTGTTGTTAGTAAAAAGAACACACATGCAATGACACTGGTGGATCCATGTGTGGTCTCTGAAGATAACGCACATGCAATGACTCTAATGGATCCATAAGTGGTTTGTGGAAAAGAACACACATGCAATGACCACTGGTTGATCCATATGTGGTTTGTGGAAAGAACACACATGCAATGACACTGGTTGATCCATGCGTGGTTTGTGAAAAGAACACACATGCAATGCCACTGGTTGATCCATGTGTGGTTTGTGGATAGAACACACATGTAATGACTCTAGTGCTAGTTTTAGTATAAGAACACACATACAATGACTCTAGTGGGTCCGCATGTAGTTTGTGAAAAGAACACACATGCAATGACCAATGGTTGATCCATATGTGGTTTGTGGAAAAGAACACACATGCAATGAGTCTAGTGGATCCATGTGTGGTTTGTGGAAGAGAACACACATGCAATGAGTCTAGTGCTGGTTTTAGTATAAGAACACACATGCAATGACTCTAGTGGGTCCACATGTGGTTTGTGAAAAGAACACATATGTAATGACCACTGGTTGATCCATATGTGGTTTTTGGAAAAGAACACACATGCAATGAACACTGGTGGATCCATGTGTGGTTTGTGGAAAGAACACACATGCAATGACTCTAGTGTTGGTTTTAGTATAAGAACACACAGGCAATGACTCTAGTGGGTCCATATGTGATTTGTGGAAGGAACACACATGCAATGACACTGGTTGATCCATGTGTGGTTTCTGGAAAGAACACACATGCAATGACTCTAGTGGTTGATCCATGTGTGGTTTGTGGAAATAACACACATGCAATGACCCTAATGGATCCATAAGTGGTTTGTGGAACAGAACACACATGCAATGACTCTAGTGGGTCCACATGTGGTTTGTGAAAAGAACACACGTGTAATGACCACTGGTTGATCCATATGTGGTTTTTGGAAAAGAACACACATGCAATGAACACTGGTGGATCCATGTGTGGTTTGTGGAAAGAACACACATGCAATGACTCTAGTGTTGGTTTTAGTATAAGAACACACATATAATGACTCAAGTGGGTCCTCATGTAGTTTGTGAAAAGAACACACATACAATGAGCAGTGGTTGATCCATAAGTTCTTTGTGGAAAAGAACACACATGCAATGAACACTAGTTGATCCATGTGTGGTTTGTGGAAAAGAACACACATGTAATGACAGTGGTGGATCCATAGGTGGATTGTGAAAAGAACACACATGCAATGACACAGGTGGATCCATATGTGGTATGTGAAAAGAACACACATTTCAATGACTCTGGTTGTTGTTAGTAAAAAGAACACACATGCAATGACACTGGTGGATCCATAGGTGGATTGTGAAAAGAGCACACATGCAATGACACTGGTGGATCCATATGTGGTATGTGAAAAGAACACACATGCAATGACTCTAGTTGTTGTTAGTAAAAAGAACACACATGCAATGACACTGGTGGATCCATGTGTGGATTGTGAAAAGAACACAAGCAATGACACTGGTGGATCCATATGTGGTATGTGAAAAGAACACACATGCAATGACTCTGGTTGTTGTTAGTAAAAATAACACACATGTAATGACACTGGTGGATCCATGTGTGGTCTCTGAAGCGAACACACATGCAATGACTCTAATGGATCCATCCGTGGTTTGTGGAAAAGAACACACATGCAATGACCACTGGTTGATCCATATGTGGTTTGTGTAAAGAACACACATGCAATGACACTGGTTGATCCATGTGTGGTTTGTGAAAAGAACACACATGCAATGCCACTGGTTGATCCATGTGTGGTTTGTGGATAGAACACACATGCAATGACTCTAGTGCTAGATTTAGTATAAGAACACACATACAATGACTCTAGTGGGTCCACATGTAGTTTGTGAAAAGAACACACATGCAATGACCACTGGTTGATCCATATGTGGTTTGTGCAAAAGAACACACATGCAATGAGTCTAGTGGATCCATGTGTGGTTTGTGCAAAGTAACACAAATGCAATGAGTCTAGTGCTGGTTTTAGTATAATAAAAAACATGCAATGACTCTAGTGGGTCCACATTTTGTTTGTGAAAAGAACACACATGCAATGACCTGGTTGTAATTAGTAACAAGAACACACATGCAATGACATGGTGGATCCATGTGTGGTCTCTGAAGAGAACACACATTTCAATGACTCGGTTGTTGTTAGTAAAAAGAACACACATGCAACGACATCAGGTGGATCCATGTGTGGTCTCTGAAGAGAACACACATGCAATGACTCTGGTCGTTGTTAGTAAAAAGAGCACACATGCAATGACACTGGTGGATCCATATGTGGTATGTGAAAATAACACACATGCAGTGACTCTGGTTGTTGTTAGTAAAAGAACACATGCAATGACACTGGTGGATCCATAGGTGGATTGTGAAAAGAGCAAACATGCAATGACTCTGGTTATTCCATATGTGGTATGAAAAGAACACACATGCAATGACTCTAGTTGTTGTTAGTAAAAAGAACACGCATGCAATGACACTGGTGGATCCATGTGTGGTATCTGAAGAGAACACACATTTCAATGAAACTGGTGGATCCATATGTGGTATGTGAAAAGAACAGTCATAAAATGACTCCAGTTGTTGTTAGTAAATGAACACACATGCAATGACACTGGTGGATCCATAGGTGGATTGTGAAAAGAACACACATGCAATGACACTGGTGGATCCATATGTGGTATGTGAAAAGAACACACATGCAATGACACTGGTGGATCCATATGTGGTATGTGAAAGAACACACATGCAAGGACTCTGGTTGTAATTAGTAAAAGAACACATGCAATGACAGGTGGATCCATGTGTGGTCTCTGAAGAACACACATTTCAATGACACCGGTGGATCCATATGTGGTATGTGAAAAGAACACACATGAAATGACTCTAGTTGTTGTTAGTAAAAAGAATACACATGCAATGACACTAGTGGATCCATTGGTGGATTGTGAAAAGAACACACATGCAATGACACTGGTGGATCCATATGTGGTATGTGAAAGGAACACACATTTCAATGACTCTGGTTGTTGTTAGTTAAAATAACACACATGCAATGACACTGGTGGATCCATAGGTGAATTGTTGAAAGAGCACACATGCAATGACACTGGTGGATCCATATGTGGTATGTAAAAAGAACACACATGCAATGACTCCAGTTGTTGTTAGTAAAAAGAACACACATGCAATGACACTAGTGGATCCATGTGTGGATTGTGAAAAGAACACACATGTAATGACACTGGTGGATCCATATGTGGTATGTGAAAAGAACACACATGCAATGACTCTGGTTGTTGTTAGTAAAAAGAACACACATGCAATGACACTGGTGGATCCATGTGTGGTCTCTGAAGATAACACACATGCAATGACTCTAATGGATCCATAAGTGGTTTGTGGAAAAGAACACACATGCAATGACCACTGGTTGATCCATATGTGGTTTGTGGAAAGAACACACATGCAATGACACTGGTTGATCCATGCGTGGTTTGTGAAAAGAACACACATGCAATGCCACTGGTTGATCCATGTGTGGTTTGTGGATAGAATACACATGTAATGACTCTAGTGCTAGTTTTAGTATAAGAACACACATACAATGACTCTAGTGGGTCCGCATGTAGTTTGTGAAAAGAACACACATGCAATGACCAATGGTTGATCCATATGTGGTTTGTGGAAAAGAACACACATGCAATGAGTCTAGTGGATCCATGTGTGGTTTGTGGAAGAGAACACACATGCAATGAGTCTAGTGCTGGTTTTAGTATAAGAACACACATGCAATGACTCTAGTGGGTCCACATGTGGTTTGTGAAAAGAACACACATGTAATGACCACTGGTTGATCCATATGTGGTTTTGGAAAGAACACACATGAAATGAACACTGGTGGATCCATGTGTGGTTTGTGGAAAGAACACACATGCAATGACTCTAGTGTTGGTTTGAGTATAAGAACACATGCATAATGACTCTAGTGGGTCCATATGTGATTTGTGGAAGGAACACACATGCAATGACACTGGTTGATCCATGTGTGGTTTGGAAAGAACACACATGCAATGACTCTAGTGGTTGATCCATGTGTGGTTTGTGGAAATAACACACAATGACCCTAATGGATCCATATGTGGTTTGTGGAACAGAACACACATGCAATGACTCTAGTGGGTCCACATGTGGTTTGTGAAAAGAACACACGTGTAATGACCACTGGTTGATCCATATGTGGTTTTTGGAAAAGAACACACATGCAATGAACACTGGTGGATCCATGTGTGGTTTGTGGAAAGAACACACATGCAATGACTCTAGTGTTGGTTTTAGTATAAGACCACATATAATGACTCTAGTGGGTCCACATGTAGTTTGTGAAAAGAACACACATGCAGTGACCCTGGTTGATCCATAAGTTCTTTGTGGAAAGAACACACATGCAATGAACACTTGTGGATCCATGTGTGGTTTGTGGAAAAGAACACACATGCAATGACATTGGTGGATCCATAGGTGGATTGTGAAAAGAACACACATGCAATGACACAGGTGGATCCATATGTGGTATGTGAAAAGAACACACATTTCAATGACTCTGGTTGTTGTTAGTAAAAAGAACACACATGCAATGACACTGGTGGATCCATAGGTGGATTGTGAAAAGAGCACACATGCAATGACACTGGTGGATCCATATGTGGTATGTGAAAAGAACACACATTTCAATGACTCTGGTTGTTGTTAGTAAAAAGAACACACATGCAATGACACTGGTGGATCCATAGGTGGATTGTGAAAAGAGCACACATGCAATGACACTGGTGGATCCATATGTGGTATGTGAAAAGAACACACATGCAATGACTCTAGTTGTTGTTAGTAAAAAGAACACACATGCAATGACACTGGTGGATCCATGTGTGGTCTCTGAAGATAACACACATGCAATGACTCTAATGGATCCATAAGTGGTTTGTGGAAAAGAACACACATGCAATGACCACTGGTTGATCCATATGTGGTTTGTGGAAAGAACACACATGCAATGACACTGGTTGATCCATGCGTGGTTTGTGAAAAGAACACACATGCAATGCCACTGGTTGATCCATGTGTGGATTGTGAAAAGAACACAGAAGCAATGACACTGGTGGATCCATATGTGGTATGTGAAAAGAACACACATGCAATGACTCTGGTTGTTGTTAGTAAAAATAACACACATGTAATGACACTGGTGGATCCATGTGTGGTCTCTGAAGCAAACACACATGCAATGACTCTAATGGATCCATCCGTGGTTTGTGGAAAAGAACACACATGCAATGACCACTGGTTGATCCATATGTGGTTTGTGGAAAGAACACACATGCAATGACACTGGTTGATCCATGTGTGGTTTGTGAAAAGAACACACATGCAATGCCACTGGTTGATCCATGTGTGGTTTGTGGATAGAACACACATGCAATGACTCTAGTGCTAGTTTTAGTATAAGAACACACATACAATTACTCTAGTGGGTCCACATGTAGTTTGTGAAAAGAACACACATGCAATGACCACTGGTTGATCCATATGTGGTTTGTGCAAAAGAACACACATGCAATGAGTCTAGTGGATCCATGTGTGGTTTGTGGAAAAGAACACACATGCAATGAGTCTAGTGCTGGTTTTAGTATAAGAACAAACATGCAATGACTCTAGTGGGTCCACATTTTGTTTGTGAAAAGAACACACATGCAATGACCACTGGTTGTAATTAGTAACAAGAACACACATGCAATGACACTGGTGGATCCATGTGTGGTCTCTGAAGAGAACACACATTTCAATGACTCTGGTTGTTGTTAGTAAAAAGAACACACATGCAACGACACTGGTGGATCCATGTGTGGTCTCTGAAGAGAACACACATGCAATGACTCTGGTCGTTGTTAGTAAAAAGAGCACACATGCAATGACACTGGTGGATCCATATGTGGTATGTGAAAATAACACACATGCAATGACTCTGGTTGTTGTTAGTAAAAGAACACATGCAATGACACTGGTGGATCCATAGGTGGATTGTGAAAAGAGCAAACATGCAATGACTCTGGTTATTCCATATGTGGTATGCGAAAAGAACACACATGCAATGACTCTAGTTGTTGTTAGTAAAAAGAACACGCATGCAATGACACTGGTGGATCCATGTGTGGTATCTGAAGAGAACACACATTTCAATGAAACTGGTGGATCCATATGTGGTATGTGAAAAGAACAGTCATAAAATGACTCCAGTTGTTGTTAGTAAATGAACACACATGCAATGACACTGGTGGATCCATAGGTGGATTGTGAAAAGAACACACATGCAATGACACTGGTGGATCCATATGTGGTATGTGAAAATAACACACATGCAATGACACTGGTGGATCCATATGTGGTATGTGAAAAGAACACACATGCAATGACTCTGGTTGTAATTAGTAAAAAGAACACACATGCAATGACACAGGTGGATCCATGTGTGGTCTCTGAAGAGAACACACATTTCAATGACACCGGTGGATCCATATGTGGTATGTGAAAAGAACACACATGAAATGACTCTAGTTGTTGTTAGTAAAAAGAATACACATGCAATGACACTAGTGGATCCATTGGTGGATTGTGAAAAGAACACACATGCAATGACACTGGTGGATCCATATGTGGTATGTGAAAAGAACACACATTTCAATGACTCTGGTTGTTGTTAGTAAAAAGAACACACATGCAATGACACTGGTGGATCCATAGGTGAATTGTTGAAAGAGCACACATGCAATGACACTGGTGGATCCATATGTGGTATGTAAAAAGAACACACATGCAATGACTCCAGTTGTTGTTAGTAAAAAGAACACACATGCAATGACACTAGTGGATCCATGTGTGGATTGTGAAAAGAACACACATGTAATGACACTGGTGGATCCATATGTGGTATGTGAAAAGAACACACATGCAATGACTCTGGTTGTTGTTAGTAAAAAGAACACACATGCAATGACACTGGTGGATCCATGTGTGGTCTCTGAAGATAACATACATGCAATGACTCTAATGGATCCATAAGTGGTTTGTGGAAAAGAACACACATGCAATGACCACTGGTTGATCCATATGTGGTTTGTGGAAAGAACACACATGCAATGACACTGGTTGATCCATGCGTGGTTTGTGAAAAGAACACACATGCAATGCCACTGGTTGATCCATGTGTGGTTTGTGGATAGAACACACATGTAATGACTCTAGTGCTAGTTTTAGTATAAGAACACACATATAATGACTCTAGTGGGTCCGCATGTAGTTTGTGAAAAGAACACACATGCAATGACACTGGTTGATCCATGTGTGGTTTGTGAAAAGAACACACATGCAATGCCACTGGTTGATCCATGTGTGGTTTGTGGATAGAACACACATGCAATGACTCTAGTGCTAGTTTTAGTATAAGAACACACATACAATGACTCTAGTGGGTCCACATGTAGTTTGTGAAAAGAACACACATGCAATGACCACTGGTTGATCCATATGTGGTTTGTGGAAAAGAACACACATGCAATGAGTCTAGTGGATCCATGTGTGGTTTGTGGAAAAGAACACACATGCAATGAGTCTAGTGTTGGTTTTAGTATAAGAACACACATGCAATGACTCTAGTGGGTCCACATTTTGTTTGTGAAAAAAACACACATGCAATGACCACTGGTTGTAATTAGTAACAAGAACACACATGCAATGACACTGGTGGATCCATGTGTGGTCTCTGAAGATAACACACATTTCAATGACTGGTTTTTGTTAGTAAAAAGAACACACATGCAATGACACTGATGGATCCATGTGTGGTCTCTGAAGAGAACACACATGCAATGACTCTGGTTGTTGTTAGTAAAAAGAACACACATGTAATTCATGAACACACATGCAATGACACTGGTGGATCCATAGGTTGATTGTGAAAAGAGCACACATGCAATGACTCTAATTGTTGAATATGTGGTATGTGAAAAGAACACACATGCAATGACTCCAGTTGTTGTTAGTAAAAAGAACACACATGCAATGACACTGGTGGATCCATGTGTGGTCTCTAAAGAGAACACACATGCAATGACACTGGTGGATCCATAGGTGGATTGTGAAAAGAACACACATGCAATGACACTGGTGGATCCATATGTGGTATGTGAAAAGAACACACATGCAATGACTCTGGTTGTAATTAGTAAAAAGAACACACATGCAATGACACAAGTGGATCCATGTGTGGTCTCTGAAGAGAACACACATTTCAATGACACCGGTGGATCCATATGTGGTATGTGAAAAGAACACACATGAAATGACTCTAGTTGTTGTTAGTAAAAAGAATACACATGCAATGACACTAGTGGATCCATTGGTGGATTGTGAAAAGAACACACATGCAATGACACTGGTGGATCCATATGTGGTATGTGAAAAGAACACACATTTCAATGACTCTGGTTGTTGTTAGTAAAAAGAACACACATGCAATGACACTGGTGGATCCATAGGTGGATTGTGAAAAGAGCACACATGCAATGACACTGGTGGATCCATATGTGGTATGTGAAAAGAACACACATGCAATGACTCCAGTTGTTGTTAGTAAAAAGAACACACATGCAATGACACTGGTGGATCCATGTGTGGATTGTGAAAAGAGCACACATGTAATTACACTGGTGGATCCATATGTGGTATGTGAAAAGAACACACATGCAGTGACTCTGGTTGTTGTTAGTAAAAAGAACACACATGCAATGACACTGGTGGATCCATGTGTGGTCTCTGAAGATAACACACATGCAATGACTCTAATGGATCCATAAGTGGTTTGTGGAAAAGAACACACATGCAATGACCACTGGTTGATCCATATGTGGTTTGTGGAAAGAACACACATGCAATGACACTGGTTGATCCATGCGTGGTTTGTGAAAAGAACACACATGCAATGCCACTGGTTGATCCATGTGTGGTTTGTGGATAGAACACACATGTAATGACTCTAGTGCTAGTTTTAGTATAAGAACACACATACAATGACTCTAGTGGGTCCGCATGTAGTTTGTGAAAAGAACACACATGCAATGACCAATGGTTGATCCATATGTGGTTTGTGGAAAAGAACACACATGCAATGAGTCTAGTGGATCCATGTGTGGTTTGTGGAAGAGAACACACATGCAATGAGTCTAGTGCTGGTTTTAGTATAAGAACACACATGCAATGACTCTAGTGGGTCCACATGTGGTTTGTGAAAAGAACACACATGTAATGACCACTGGTTGATCCATATGTGGTTTTTGGAAAAGAACACACATGCAATGAACACTGGTGGATCCATGTGTGGTTTGTGGAAAGAACACACATGCAATGACTCTAGTGTTGGTTTTAGTATAAGAACACACAGGCAATGACTCTAGTGGGTCCATATGTGATTTGTGGAAGGAACACACATGCAATGACACTGGTTGATCCATGTGTGGTTTCTGGAAAGAACACACATGCAATGACTCTAGTGGTTGATCCATGTGTGGTTTGTGGAAATAACACACATGCAATGACCCTAATGGATCCATAAGTGGTTTGTGGAACAGAACACACATGCAATGACTCTAGTGGGTCCACATGTGGTTTGTGAAAAGAACACACGTGTAATGACCACTGGTTGATCCATATGTGGTTTTTGGAAAAGAACACACATGCAATGAACACTGGTGGATCCATGTGTGGTTTGTGGAAAGAACACACATGCAATGACTCTAGTGTTGGTTTTAGTATAAGAACACACATATAATGACTCTAGTGGGTCCACATGTAGTTTGTGAAAAGAACACACATGCAGTGACCACTGGTTGATCCATAAGTTCTTTGTGGAAAAGAACACACATGCAATGAACACTTGTGGATCCATGTGTGGTTTGTGGA
The DNA here is from genome assembly GCA_023614405.1 of Avena insularis. Classification (NCBI taxonomy): domain Eukaryota; kingdom Viridiplantae; phylum Streptophyta; class Magnoliopsida; order Poales; family Poaceae; genus Avena; species Avena insularis. Next base: position 210,093,647 of record CM042694.1, read on the forward strand.
AAAGAACACACATGCAATGACATTGGTGGATCCATAGGTGGATTGTGAAAAGAACACACATGCAATGACACAGGTGGATCCATATGTGGTATGTGAAAAGAACACACATTTCAATGACTCTGGTTGTTGTTAGTAAAAAGAACACACATGCAATGACACTGGTGGATCCATAGGTGGATTGTGAAAAGAGCACACATGCAATGACACTGGTGGATCCATATGTGGTATGTGAAAAGAACACACATGCAATGACTCTAGTTGTTGTTAGTAAAAAGAACACACATGCAATGACACTGGTGGATCCATGTGTGGATTGTGAAAAGAACACAGAAGCAATGACACTGGTGGATCCATATGTGGTATGTGAAAAGAACACACATGCAATGACTCTGGTTGTTGTTAGTAAAAATAACACACATGTAATGACACTGGTGGATCTATGTGTGGTCTCTGAAGCGAACACACATGCAATGACTCTAATGGATCCATCCGTGGTTTGTGGAAAAGAACACACATGCAATGACCACTGGTTGATCCATATGAGGTTTGTGGAAAGAACACACATGCAATGACACTGGTTGATCCATGTGTGGTTTGTGAAAAGAACACACATGCAATGCCACTGGTTGATCCATGTGTGGTTTGTGGATAGAACACACATGCAATGACTCTAGTGCTAGATTTAGTATAAGAACACACATACAATGACTCTAGTGGGTCCACATGTAGTTTGTGAAAAGAACACACATGCAATGACCACTGGTTGATCCATATGTGGTTTGTGCAAAAGAACACACATGCAATGAGTCTAGTGGATCCATGTGTGGTTTGTGGAAAAGAACACACATGCAATGAGTCTAGTGCTGGTTTTAGTATAAGAACAAACATGCAATGACTCTAGTGGGTCCACATTTTGTTTGTGAAAAGAACACACATGCAATGACCACTGGTTGTAATTAGTAACAAGAACACACATGCAATGACACTGGTGGATCCATGTGTGGTCTCTGAAGAGAACACACATTTCAATGACTCTGGTTGTTGTTAGTAAAAAGAACACACATGCAATCTTTGGTGGATCCATGTGTGGTTTCTGAAGAGAACACACATGCAATGACTCCAGTCGTTGTTAGTAAAAAGAGCACACATGCAATGACACTGGTGGATCAATATGTGGTATGTGAAAAGAACACACATGCAATGACTCTGGTTGTTGTTAGTAAAAGAACACATGCAATGACACTGGTGGATCCATAGGTGGATTGTGAAAAGAGCAAACATGCAATGACTCTGGTTATTCCATATGTGGTATCACGAAAGAACACACATGCAATGACTCTAGTTGTTGTTAGTAAAAAGAACACGCATGCAATGACACTGGTGGATCCATGTGTGGTATCTGAAGAGAACACACATTTCAATGAAACTGGTGGATCCATATGTGGTATGTGAAAAGAACAGTCATAAAATGACTCCAGTTGTTGTTAGTAAATGAACACACATGCAATGACACTGGTGGATCCATAGGTGGATTGTGAAAAGAACACACATGCAATGACACTGGTGGATCCATATGTGGTATGTGAAAAGAACACACATGCAATGACACTGGTGGATCCATATGTGGTATGTGAAAAGAACACACATGCAATGACTATGGTTGTATGTAGTTAAAAGTACACAAATGCAATGACAGGTGGATCCATGTGTGGTCTCTGAAGAACACACATTTCAATGACACCGGTGGATCCATATGTGGTATGTGAAAAGAACACACATGAAATGACTCTAGTTGTTGTTAGTAAAAAGAATACACATGCAATGACACTAGTGGATCCATTGGTGGATTGTGAAAAGAACACACATGCAATGACACTGGTGGATCCATATGTGGTATGTGAAAAGAACACACATTTCAATGACTCTGGTTGTTGTTAGTAAAAAGAACACACATGCAATGACACTGGTGGATCCATAGGTGAATTGTTGAAAGAGCACACATGCAATGACACTGGTGGATCCATATGTGGTATGTAAAAAGAACACACATGCAATGACTCCAGTTGTTGTTAGTAAAAAGAACACACATGCAATGACACTAGTGGATCCATGTGTGGATTGTGAAAAGAACACACATGTAATGACACTGGTGGATCCATATGTGGTATGTGAAAAGAACACACATGCAATGACTCTGGTTGTTGTTAGTAAAAAGAACACACATGCAATGACACTGGTGGATCCATGTGTGGTCTCTGAAGATAACACACATGCAATGACTCTAATGGATCCATAAGTGGTTTGTGGAAAAGAACACACATGCAATGACCACTGGTTGATCCATATGTGGTTTGTGGAAAGAACACACATGCAATGACACTGGTTGATCCATGCGTGGTTTGTGAAAAGAACACACATGCAATGCCACTGGTTGATCCATGTGTGGTTTGTGGATAGAACACACATGTAATGACTCTAGTGCTAGTTTTAGTATAAGAACACACATATAATGACTCTAGTGGGTCCGCATGTAGTTTGTGAAAAGAACACACATGCAATGACCAATGGTTGATCCATATGTGGTTTGTGGAAAAGAACACACATGCAATGAGTCTAGTGGATCCATGTGTGGTTTGTGGAAGAGAACACACATGCAATGAGTCTAGTGCTGGTTTTAGTATAAGAACACACATGCAATGACTCTAGTGGGTCCACATGTGGTTTGTGAAAAGAACACACATGTAATGACCACTGGTTGATCCATATGTGGTTTTTGGAAAAGAACACACATGCAATGAACACTGGTGGATCCATGTGTGGTTTGTGGAAAGAACACACATGCAATGACTCTAGTGTTGGTTTTAGTATAAGAACACACAGGCAATGACTCTAGTGGGTCCATATGTGATTTGTGGAAGGAACACACATGCACTGACCTTTGGTTGATCCATGTGTGGTTTTGGAAAGAACACACATGCAATGACTCTAGTGGTTGATCCATGTGTGGTTTGTGGAAATAACACATGCAATGACCCTAATGGATCCATAAGTGGTTTGTGGACAGAACACACATGCAATGACTCTAGTGGGTCCACATGTGGTTTGTGAAAAGAACACACGTGTAATGACCCTTTGGTTGATCCATATGTGGTTTTTGGAAAAGAACACACATGCAATGAACACTGGTGGATCCATGTGTGGTTTGTGGAAAGAACACACATGCAATGACTCTAGTGTTGGTTTTAGTATAAGAACACACATATAATGACTCTAGTGGGTCCACATGTAGTTTGTGAAAAGAACACACATGCAGTGACCACTGGTTGATCCATAAGTTCTTTGTGGAAAAGAACACACATGCAATGAACACTTGTGGATCCATGTGTGGTTTGTGGAAAAGAACACACATGCAATGACATTGGTGGATCCATAGGTGGATTGTGAAAAGAACACACATGCAATGACACTGGTGGATCCATACGTGGTATGTAAAAAGAACACACATTTCAATGACTCTGGTTGTTGTTAGTAAAAGAACACACATGCAATGACACTGGTGGATCCATAGGTGGATTGTGAAAAGAGCACACATGCAATGACACTGGTGGATCCATATGTGGTATGTGAAAAGAACACACATTTCAATGACTCTGGTTGTTGTTAGTAAAAAGAACACACATGCAATGACACTGGTGGATCCATAGGTGGATTGTGAAAGAGCACACATGCAATGACACTGGTGGATCCATATGTGGTATGTGAAAAGAACACACATGCAATGACTCTAGTTGTTGTTAGTAAAAAGAACACACATGCAATGACACTGGTGGATCCATGTGTGGATTGTGAAAAGAACACAGAAGCAATGACACTGGTGGATCCATATGTGGTATGTGAAAAGAACACACATGCAATGACTCTGGTTGTTGTTAGTAAAAATAACACACATGTAATGACACTTGTGGATCCATGTGTGGTCTCTGAAGCAAACACACATGCAATGACTCTAATGGATCCATCCGTGGTTTGTGGAAAAGAACACACATGCAATGACCACTGGTTGATCCATGTGTGGTTTGTGCAAAAGAACACATGCAATGACCGTTGGTTGATCCATGTGTGGTTTGTGAAAAGAACACACATGCAATGCCACTGGTTGATCCATGTGTGGTTTGTGGATAGAACACACATGCAATGACTCTAGTGCTAGTTTTAGTATAAGAACACACATACAATGACTCTAGTGGGTCCACATGTAGTTTGTGAAAAGAACACACATGCAATGACCACTGGTTGATCCATATGTGGTTTGTGCAAAAGAACACACATGCAATGAGTCTAGTGGATCCATGTGTGGTTTGTGGAAAAGAACACACATGCAATGAGTCTAGTGCTGGTTTTAGTATAAGAACACACATGCAATGACTCTAGTGGGTCCACATTTTGTTTGTGAAAAGAACACACATGCAATGACCACTGGTTGTAATTAGTAACAAGAACACACATGCAATGACACTGGTGGATCCATGTGTGGTCTCTAAAGATAACACACATTTCAATGACTCTGGTTGTTGTTAGTAAAAAGAACACACATGCAACGACACTGGTGGATCCATGTGTGGTCTCTGAAGAGAACACACATGCAATGACTCTGGTTGTTAGTAAAAAGAGCACACATGCAATGACACTGGTGGATCCATATGTGGTATGTGAAAATAACACACATGCAATGACTCTGGTTGTTGTTAGTAAAAGAACACATGCAAAGACACTGGTGGATCCATAGGTGGATTGTGAAAAGAGAAAACATGCAATGACTCTGGTTATTCCATATGTGGTATGCGAAAAGAACACACATGCAATGACTCTAGTTGTTGTTAGTAAAAAGAACACGCATGCAATGACACTGGTGGATCCATGTGTGGTATCTGAAGAGAACACACATTTCAATGAAACTGGTGGATCCATATGTGGTATGTGAAAAGAACAGTCATAAAATGACTCCAGTTGTTGTTAGTAAATGAACACACATGCAATGACACTGGTGGATCCATAGGTGGATTGTGAAAAGAACACACATGCAATGACACTGGTGGATCCATATGTGGTATGTGAAAAGAACACACATGCAATGACACTGGTGGATCCATATGTGGTATGTGAAAAGAACACACATGCAATGACTCTGGTTGTAATTAGTAAAAAGAACACACATGCAATGACACAGGTGGATCCATGTGTGGTCTCTGAAGAGAACACACATTTCAATGACACCGGTGGATCCATATGTGGTATGTGAAAAGAACACACATGAAATGACTCTAGTTGTTGTTAGTAAAAAGAATACACATGCAATGACACTAGTGGATCCATTGGTGGATTGTGAAAAGAACACACATGCAATGACACTGGTGGATCCATATGTGGTATGTGAAAAGAACACACATTTCAATGACTCTGGTTGTTGTTAGTAAAAAGAACACACATGCAATGACACTGGTGGATCCATAGGTGAATTGTTGAAAGAGCACACATGCAATGACACTGGTGGATCCATATGTGGTATGTAAAAAGAACACACATGCAATGACTCCAGTTGTTGTTAGTAAAAAGAACACACATGCAATGACACTAGTGGATCCATGTGTGGATTGTGAAAAGAACACACATGTAATGACACTGGTGGATCCATATGTGGTATGTGAAAAGAACACACATGCAATGACTCTGGTTGTTGTTAGTAAAAAGAACACACATGCAATGACACTGGTGGATCCATGTGTGGTCTCTGAAGATAACACACATGCAATGACTCTAATGGATCCATAAGTGGTTTGTGGAAAAGAACACACATGCAATGACCACTGGTTGATCCATATGTGGTTTGTGGAAAGAACACACATGCAATGACACTGGTTGATCCATGCGTGGTTTGTGAAAAGAACACACATGCAATGCCACTGGTTGATCCATGTGTGGTTTGTGCATAGAACACACATGTAATGACTCTAGTGCTAGTTTTAGTATAAGAACACACATATAATGACTCTAGTGGGTCCGCATGTAGTTTGTGAAAAGAACACACATGCAATGACCAATGGTTGATCCATATGTGGTTTGTGGAAAAGAACACACATGCAATGAGTCTAGTGGATCCATGTGTGGTATGTGGAAGAGAACACACATGCAATGAGTCTAGTGCTGGTTTTAGTATAAGAACACACATGCAATGACTCTAGTGGGTCCACATGTGGTTTGTGAAAAGAACACACATGTAATGACCACTGGTTGATCCATATGTGGTTTTTGGAAAAGAACACACATGCAATGAACACTGGTGGATCCATGTGTGGTTTGTGGAAAGAACACACATGCAATGACTCTAGTGTTGGTTTTAGTATAAGAACACACAGGCAATGACTCTAGTGGGTCCATATGTGATTTGTGGAAGGAACACACATGCAATGACACTGGTTGATCCATGTGTGGTTTCTGGAAAGAACACACATGCAATGACTCTAGTGGTTGATCCATGTGTGGTTTGTGGAAATAACACACATGCAATGACCCTAATGGATCCATAAGTGGTTTGTGGAACAGAACACACATGCAATGACTCTAGTGGGTCCACATGTGGTTTGTGAAAAGAACACACGTGTAATGACCACTGGTTGATCCATATGTGGTTTTTGGAAAAGAACACACATGCAATGAACCCTGGTGGATCCATGTGTGGTTTGTGGAAAGAACACACATGCAATGACTCTAGTGTTGGTTTTAGTATAAGAACACACATATAATGACTCTAGTGGGTCCACATGTAGTTTGTGAAAAGAACACACATGCACGGTGACCCTTTGGTTGATCCATAAGTTCTTTGTGGAAAAGAACACACATGCAATGAACACTTGTGGATCCATGTGTGGTTTGTGGAAAAGAACACACATGCAATGACATTGGTGGATCCATAGGTGGATTGTGAAAAGAACACACATGCAATGACACAGGTGGATCCATATGTGGTATGTGAAAAGAACACACATTTCAATGACTCTGGTTGTTGTTAGTAAAAAGAACACACATGCAATGACACTGGTGGATCCATAGGTGGATTGTGAAAAGAGCACACATGCAATGACACTGGTGGATCCATATGTGGTATGTGAAAAGAACACACATTTCAATGACTCTGGTTGTTGTTAGTAAAAAGAACACACATGCAATGACACTGGTGGATCCATAGGTGGATTGTGAAAAGAGCACACATGCAATGACACTGGTGGATCCATATGTGGTATGTGAAAAGAACACACATGCAATGACTCTAGTTGTTGTTAGTAAAAAGAACACACATGCAATGACACTGGTGGATCCATGTGTGGATTGTGAAAAGAACACAGAAGCAATGACACTGGTGGATCCATATGTGGTATGTGAAAAGAACACACATGCAATGACTCTGGTTGTTGTTAGTAAAAATAACACACATGTAATGACACTGGTGGATCCATGTGTGGTCTCTGAAGCAAACACACATGCAATGACTCTAATGGATCCATCCGTGGTTTGTGGAAAAGAACACACATGCAATGACCACTGGTTGATCCATATGTGGTTTGTGGAAAGAACACACATGCAATGACACTGGTTGATCCATGTGTGGTTTGTGAAAAGAACACACATGCAATGCCACTGGTTGATCCATGTGTGGTTTGTGGATAGAACACACATGCAATGACTCTAGTGCTAGTTTTAGTATAAGAACACACATACAATGACTCTAGTGGGTCCACATGTAGTTTGTGAAAAGAACACACATGCAATGACCACTGGTTGATCCATATGTGGTTTGTGCAAAAGAACACACATGCAATGAGTCTAGTGGATCCATGTGTGGTTTGTGGAAAAGAACACACATGCAATGAGTCTAGTGCTGGTTTTAGTATAAGAACACACATGCAATGACTCTAGTGGGTCCACATTTTGTTTGTGAAAAGAACACACATGCAATGACCACTGGTTGTAATTAGTAACAAGAACACACATGCAATGACACTGGTGGATCCATGTGTGGTCTCTGAAGAGAACACACATTTCAATGACTCTGGTTGTTGTTAGTAAAAAGAACACACATGCAACGACACTGGTGGATCCATGTGTGGTCTCTGAAGAGAACACACATGCAATGACTCTGGTCGTTGTTAGTAAAAAGAGCACACATGCAATGACACTGGTGGATCCATATGTGGTATGTGAAAATAACACACATTGAATGACTCTGGTTGTTGTTAGTAAAAGAACACATGCAATGACACTGGTGGATCCATAGGTGGATTGTGAAAAGAGCAAACATGCAATGACTCTGGTTATTCCATATGTGGTATGCGAAAAGAACACACATGCAATGACTCTAGTTGTTGTTAGTAAAAAGAACACGCATGCAATGACACTGGTGGATCCATGTGTGGTATCTGAAGAGAACACACATTTCAATGAAACTGGTGGATCCATATGTGGTATGTGAAAAGAACAGTCATAAAATGACTCCAGTTGTTGTTAGTAAATGAACACACATGCAATGACACTGGTGGATCCATAGGTGGATTGTGAAAAGAACACACATGCAATGACACTGGTGGATCCATATGTGGTATGTGAAAAGAACACACATGCAATGACTCTGGTTGTTGTTAGTAACAAAAACACACATGCAATGACACTGGTGGATCCATGTGTGGTCTCTGAAGAGAACACACATTTCAATGACTGGTTTTTGTTAGTAAAAAGAACACACATGCAATGCCACTAATGGATCCATGTGTGGTCTCTGAAGAGAACACACATGCAATGACTCTGGTTGTTGTTAGTAAAAAGAACACACATGTAATGCATGAACACACATGCAATGACACTGGTGGATCCATAGGTGGATTGTGAAAAGAGCACACATGCAATGAATCTATTTGTTGAATATGTGGTATGTGAAAAGAACACACATGCAATGACTCCAGTTGTTGTTAGTAAAAAGAACACACATGCAATGACACTGGTGGATCCATGTGTGGTGTCTAAAGAGAACACACATGCAATGACACTGGTGGATCCATAGGTGGATTGTGAAAAGAACACACATGCAATGACACTGGTGGATCCATATGTGGTATGTGAAAAGAACACACATGCAATGACTCTGGTTGTAATTAGTAAAAAGAACACACATGCAATGACACAGATGGATCCATGTGTGGTCTCTGAAGAGAACACACATTTCAATGACACCGGTGGATCCATATGTGGTATGTGAAAAGAACACACATGAAATGACTCTAGTTGTTGTTAGTAAAAAGAATACACATGCAATGACACTAGTGGATCCATTGGTGGATTGTGAAAAGAACACACATGCAATGACACTGGTGGATCCATATGTGGTATGTGAAAAGAACACACATTTCAATGACTCTGGTTGTTGTTAGTAAAAAGAACACACATGCAATGACACTGGTGGATCCATAGGTGGATTGTGAAAAGAGCACACATGCAATGACACTGGTGGATCCATATGTGGTATGTGAAAAGAACACACATGCAATGACTTCAGTTGTTGTTAGTAAAAAGAACACACATGCAATGACACTAGTGGATCCATGTGTGGATTGTGAAAAGAACACACATGTAATGACACTGGTGGATCCATATGTGGTATGTGAAAAGAACAGACATGCAATGACTCTGGTTGTTGTTAGTAAAAAGAACACACATGCAATGACACTGGTGGATCCATGTGTGGTCTCTGAAGATAACACACATGCAATGACTCTAATGGATCCATAAGTGGTTTGTGGAAAAGAACACACATGCAATGACCACTGGTTGATCCATATGTGGTTTGTGGAAAGAACACACATGCAATGACACTGGTTGATCCATGCGTGGTTTGTGAAAAGAACACACATGCAATGCCACTGGTTGATCCATGTGTGGTTTGTGGATAGAACACACATGTAATGACTCTAGTGCTAGTTTTAGTATAAGGACACACATACAATGACTCTAGTGGGTCCGCATGTAGTTTGTGAAAATAACACACATGCAATGACCAATGGTTGATCCATATGTGGTTTGTGGAAAAGAACACACATGCAATGAGTCTAGTGGATCCATGTGTGGTTTGTGGAAGAGAACACACATGCAATGAGTCTAGTGCTGGTTTTAGTATAAGAACACACATGCAATGACTCTAGTGGGTCCACATGTGGTTTGTGAAAATAACACACATGTAATGACCACTAGTTGATCCATATGTGGTTTTTGGAAAAGAACACACATGCAATGAACACTGGTGGATCCATGTGTGGTTTGTGGAAAGAACACACATGCAATGACTCTAGTGTTGGTTTTAGTATAAGAACACACAGGCAATGACTCTAGTGGGTCCATATGTGATTTGTGGAAGGAACACACATGCAATGACACTGGTTGATCCATGTGTGGTTTCTGGAAAGAACACACATGCAATGACTCTAGTGGTTGATCCATGTGTGGTTTGTGGAAATAACTCACATGCAATGACCCTAATGGATCCATAAGTGGTTTGTGGAACAGAACACACATGCAATGACTCTTGTGGGTCCACATGTGGTTTGTGAAAAGAACACACATGTAATGACCACTGGTTGATCCATATGTGGTTTTTGGAAAAGAACACACATGCAATGAACACTGGTGGATCCATGTGTGGTTTGTGGAAAGAACACACATGCAATGACTCTAGTGTTGGTTTTAGTATAAGAACACACATATAATGACTCTAGTGGGTCCACATGTAGTTTGTGAAAAGAACACACATGCAGTGACCACTGGTTGATCCATAAGTTCTTTGTGGAAAAGAACACACATGCAATGAACACTTGTGGATCCATGTGTGGTTTGTGGAAAAGAACACACATGCAATGACATTGGTGGATCCATAGGCGGATTGTGAAAAGAACACACATGCAATGACACAGGTGGATCCATATGTGGTATGTGAAAAGAACACACATTTCAATGACTCTGGTTGTTGTTAGTAAAAAGAACACACATGCAATGACACTGGTGGATCCATAGGTGGATTGTGAAAAGAGCACACATGCAATGACACTGGTGGATCCATATGTGGTATGTGAAAAGAACACACATGCAATGACTCTAGTTGTTGTTAGTAAAAAGAACACACATGCAATGACACTGGTGGATCCATGTGTGGATTGTGAAAAGAACACAGAAGCAATGACACTGGTGGATCCATATGTGGTATGTGAAAAGAACACACATGCAATGACTCTGGTTGTTGTTAGTAAAAATAACACACATGTAATGACACTGGTGGATCCATGTGTGGTCTCTGAAGCGAACACACATGCAATGACTCTAATGGATCCATCCGTGGTTTGTGGAAAAGAACACACATGCAATGACCACTGGTTGATCCATATGTGGTTTGTGGAAAGAACACACATACAATGACACTGGTTTATCCATGTGTGGTTTGTGAAAAGAACACACATGCAATGCCACTGGTTGATCCATGTGTGGTTTGTGGATATAACACACATGCAATGACTCTAGTGCTAGTTTTAGTATAAGAACACACGTACAATGACTCTAGTGGGTCCACATGTAGTTTGTGAAAAGAACACACATGCAATGACCAATGGTTGATCCATATGTGGTTTGTGGAAAAGAACACACATGCAATGAGTCTAGTGGATCCATGTGTGGCTTGTGGAAAAGAACACACATGCAATGTGTCTAGTGCTGGTTTTAGTATAAAAACACACATGCAATGACTCTAGTGGGTCCACATGTGGTTTGTGAAAAGAACACACATGCAATGACCACTGGTTGATCCATATGTGGTTTCTGGAAAAGAACACACATGCAATGAACACTGGTGGATCCATGTGTGGTTTGTGGAAAGAACACACATGCAATGACTCTAGTGCTGGTTTTAGTATAAGAACACACAGGCAATGACTCTAGTGGGTCCATATGTGATTTGTGGAAGGAACACACATGCAATGACACTGGTTGATCCATGTGTGGTTTCTGGAAAGAACACACATGCAATGACTCTAGTGGTTGATCCATGTGTGGTTTGTGGAAAGAACACACATGCAATGACTCTAGTGCTGGTTTTAGTATGAGAACACACAGGCAATGACTTTAGTGGGTCCATATGTGATTTGTGGAAAGAAAACACATGCAATGACACTGGTTGATCCATGTATGGTTTGTGGAATGAACACACATGCAATGACTCTAGTGGTTGATCCATGTGTGGTTTGTGGAAATAACACACATGCAATGACTCTAATGGATCCATAAGTGGTTTGTGGAAAAGAACACACGTGCAATGACCACTGGTTGATCCATATGTGGTTTTTGGAAATGAACACACATGCAATGAACACTGGTGGATCCATAAGTGGTTTGTGGAAGGAACACACATGTAATGATACTGGTTGATCCATATGTGGTTTGTAGAAAGAACACACGTGCAATGACTCTAGTGCTAGTTTTAGTATAAGAACACACATACAATGACTCTAGTGGTTCCACATGTAGTTTGTGAAAAGAACACACATGCAATGACCACTGGTTGATCCATAATTTGTTTGTGGAAAAGAACACACATGCAATGAACACTGGTGGATCCATGTGTGGTTTGTGGAAAAGAACACACATGCAATGAGTCTAGTGCTGGTTTTAGTATAAGAACACACATGCAATGGCTCTAGTGGGTCCACATGTGGTTTGTGAAAAGAACACACATGCAATGACCACTGGTTGATCCATATGTGGTTTGTGGAAAAGAACACACATGCAATGAACACTGGTGGATCCATAAGTGGTTTGTGGAAAGAACACACATGCAGTGACTCTAATGCTGGTTTTAGTTTAAGAACACATATGGATCCATATGTGGTTTGTGGAAAAGAACACACATGCAATGACCACTGATTGATCCATAAGTGGTTTGTGGAAAGAACACACATGCAGTGAACACTGGTTGATCAATGTGTGGTTTGTGAAAAGAACAGACATGCAATGCCATTGGTTGATCCATATGTGGTTTTGGAAAGAACACACATGCAATGACACTGGTTGATCCAAATGTGGTTTATGACAGGAACACACATGCAATAACTCTTGTGGATACATATGTGGTTTGTGGAAAGAACACACATGCAATGAACTCTAGTGGATCTATCTTGGCATAATTTGATGTATGACACGATGTATTTCATGTAAAAGACACCCACTTTCCATTTTTATACTACTCAGCTTTGCCCTTGGTTTTTTGATACTACCTAGTTTTGCCCCCCTCTCTCTCTCTATTTCGTAGAAGCCCAAACCCGTGCCCACTCTGTCCGCTACGCCCTGATTGGTTGTCATAGTTGTCACACGGATCGTGCACACCAACCGTTGATCCTGTGTGATCCAACGAGGCTCGTTGCACACGTCGTGCCCTTCACAAGATAGCACGAACGTCTCCCTCAACAAGACTTCTACAAGAAGGAACATGATGCCGTCCATGGAAAAAGTCGCCGAGTGGTCATGTCATGTTTAATCTAGTCTGCAAAGGCTACAAGTCTACTGCACGGCAACTGGTCATCCACGGACCACCGGCTATACCATTTTTACTACGCAGCGCGCCTGCACTCTCACTTCCGTCAGCGCCCCCCACATGAACCTTCCACGATGCAGCCGCAGCCGGAAGAGCTGCCAACCGGGGCCCTCGAGGAGGCCTAAACGTCCCCGCAATAAAAACCCAGCCTATCGGGTCCTCCGTTCGCACTCATCCACTATTCTCTCTTCCCTATCCAGCAAAACCCCACAATCTTGAATGTACTTGCACGAACCTTCTCCATGAAACCAGTGCGTGGGGGTGAGTGTCCGGGCATCGCCGCCGGGGTGGTGCTTCACGCGGCAGATCCGGAGGAGCATCACGCAACACAGGCCGAGGAGGATGTGTAGTTCAACCCCTTGGGGGACCATGTGCACGTCGGTGCTGACGACTTTGGAGGCGCCGATGAGGGCGTGGAGTTCGACGAACACGCTTCGCTGATGTACCCAGAGGTACATCTATTTCTAAATGTTTCATATTTTCTGCTCGAGCTTAATCTATCCTGGCGTCATAAAAAAATCTAGTCCTAATGATTAGATGCAACGTACAAACCGGTACATGGAGAGATCTAGTCTGTTTTGAATGAATCCACATTATTTATTTATTAATAAGTTACCAAGAACACAAACCACATTAATTTAGGAGCAAGCTGGGGAGACGGCCGTAATGAACTTCTGAACCTGTATAGACATGTTATTGCATCAAAAGTAATTTGGAATGGTGGAAGGAATATATATTTATTATTTTGCTCATTTCGGTTTGTATTCCATACATTACAAGTGTATTCAAGTGAGATGGACTCTGACAAGGAGACCAGGGACAACAAGAGCCGCCATGTCATGAAGAAGCTCAAGAGCGGGATAATCCCTTTCTGCACTCGACTTGGGGAGCTCAGGTGCCCTTTCTGTAAGAAAGGAGTCAACCCGAGGATTGCCAGCTTGATTCCGCATGCGGTTGGCATCGGTAAAAGCCTGGCTAGTAAACACAAGTCGGCGACCAAGGCTAAGCACGCTGCTTATGGCAAGTTCCTGAGGGAGTATGTCAAGACCGACCTAGTGTCCTCTTACTTCAGAATCAGCAACTTCTAGCCGACCAACCCCGTCACTATGCTGGCCCGACCACTAATAATATTTAGTTCTCTTACCGTATCTAGACCCTTAAACTATGGGGATTTCTATTTTCGTACCCTTCAAAATATATTCAAGTTCATCTGTTTATGTTGTTAAAGTTCTGGTGGCATACTCGTTATTTTGCATGGATAGAGGGGTGCCCCCGACAGATATAAGGGTTATCCTGTCCGCTAGATCATAGAGGATCAATGGTTGGTGGGCAAAACAGAGTACAACTGAATCGCCATGGTTAGACACGAGGGAAAACACGTGACTCACGGTACACGTGTGTGGTGCACGGGGCGGTAGCAGACACGTGTGGCCGTGCACGGTGCATTAGCGTACGTGGTGCACAGTAGTGCAACAAAACGTCGCCTCCCTTCTCCTTTAATAGAGGCCTCCCCACTCCCACTCATCATGCACTCGCTCACTCAACCGTCTCCACTATCCCATCACCTTCTGAAAACGCCCAACAAAACCCCAACCACGTCGGCGATGGACAAGATCGGCGCGGTGGCCATCGGCGCCTCCAAGGCCGTAGCCACCGGCGAGGAGGCCCCCGCCGGTCTCAGACAAATCCCGCTCGGCTAGGACCCCTACGAGGAGGTTGTCTATATAAGGCCGGAGAATCCCTACGACACCAGCATCGCCGACCTATGGTCTAAGGTAACCAGGGTTTTCTCCCCTTCCCGTGTTCTTCCCCCGTTCCCATCATTGGATGCTAGATCGTATGTTATTAGGGCTCAGTTGTTCGTATTTTTTATAGTAGCTAATCCTATTGTGTTAGATCTCGATTTTCGATGAATCCCCCTGTTCGTAGTTGGGATCAGTATTCGATTTGGTTTGAGATTTGGGGACTAATCGGGAGATCTCATTTGGTTAATTTATGCAAAAAATCAATCCCGATAATCAAAGTATCTTAATCATGTCCTTATTTCACTCTACTGTTTTCTTTCCAACAGGAGGATAGCATCGACCTCCGCAGCGATGACGAGGTCAAGGACACCAAGACTCGTCATGTGCTGAGGAGGCTAAAGTACGGTTAGTACAACAACTTCTTCGCCGACAACGTGTACAGGTGCCCCTTCTCCCCCACCAGGAGGCTCCGCGGCACGGACTTCAACTCCATCATGAAGCATTCCGAGGACGTGAGGACCTGCGGCGAGTCCGTGAATGTCCATGGCTTCAGGGCCAAGCACCAGGCGCTCTGTATTCACTTCCGCAACCTCCAGAAGGTGGCTATCGAGGAGGGTCGCATGCCCCCGATCAGACCCAAGGTGCCCAAGGTCAAGGGGCTGGGCAGCAAGAAGTGGAGGAGGCGGTAGAGGGAGGAGGCGGATGCCCTCCTGGCAGAGGCCACGAGGGGCCACTGATCAGCTGTTGCTGCTTCTACTGCTGTAAAGCAACTTCTTTTGTCTTGTCTGTGTTGAAGCAGTCCGCTGCTGCTGCTGCTAAGCAGCCTAATTGTCGAACCTCATTAAGTACCTTACTATATAACCTATATTAGCCGCTTTATCTGCATCTGCTCTGTTTACTGAATTTATTCATGGTGCTGGTTTGTTTTACTGCTCTAGATTTGCTACCAGATTGGGAAAAAACGATCGCAAAAGGAACAATGAATGAAGAGAGAAGCTGCTCTAGATTCCCTACCTTTTTGGGCAAAAAAACACAACTGTTAGAGAGAGAGAGGGGAAAAGGCGCTCTTAACAAAAAAAAACTTCCACTTTAGGCGTCATGGCGCACGTAACAGCCAAGCCTTTGACCAGACGGCACCCCCCTCCGAGCGCATGTGAGGGCTTCGGAATATCGGGAGGGCAAAAGTGAGGACAAACGAGACACAATGTTGCTATAGCTAAATCTGACAAAAAGCTGAATTTGGCTTTACCATGCAATTTGTCTAGAGCTCCACAATGTAGCTATTCTAAATCCCTAAACTATGTGGTGCGTTGAAACCTAATGCTTTTCCACCGACATGTGTGTTGCAAAGTTGCTTGATCGTGCATGCTTACACAAGTGGCCTATAGAGAAACTTATAGAAGCATGGGCAAACGAGCTTCATTTTGGCAAATTCGGGACAAGCTTTAGGCATCGAGCCTGATCGGTATTTGCCCGGTGGGTGTGAGGATGCTAGGTCCATGTCTATGCTTACACTTCTTAAGGAATTAATAATAACTGTACACTTCCTTCGGTCCTGTCATGTTACGTCGTGTCAGCACCGCGCACCCGCCGCGGATCGGCGAGGGGACGGTGTTCTACATGCCGGTATCTGCCATGCCAAAGCCATGTCGGACACCTGTCCCATCGCCTACCGGGACGGACACCGAATTTAATCGCTAGGATTGGAAACCATCGGTGCTCGCTCGGTCAAACTTGCTTCCGCATGGGTATGACCGGAATATTGGTAAACGGAATTTAAGCATCGCCTTCCGTCTCCTCAACACATCACTGTGCAAAAATCTCCAACTCATTCCTTCCACCGGCGCCGCCACCACAAGAACCATCGACGCTGCCGCAGGCACCGCCTCCGCCTGTCCATACCACCACAACAGATCACTCCACCTCCACGCCTAGTCCCAGCCACCACTACCGACCCTAGGCCACCGCTGCCGCATTAGCTGCTGCCATGGACGCAGAGTATGGCGTGTTCGGTGATGGGAGCGACTACACCGACGATTACACCGTCACCGCCCATGGCACCACCAAGCTAACGGTCGTCCACACAAATGCGTCAGCGGAGGTGGCCAAGGTCATCGCAATGTACAAGCGGTGACTATAGGAGCCGATGGACAGGTACAAGATCGTCGGCCTTGACCTCGAGTATACCAGAGATAGGAAGAGGACGGCGCTTTTGCAGCTATCCATGCGCAACCACTGCCTACTATATCACGTATGTAGGGCCAAATCTGTATGCCCGGAGCTTCACGAGTTCCTACACAGGAGGGAGATCTACTTCGCTAGCATCAACATCAAGAACGACACTTCGAAGCTAGAACGAGATCTCCTCGTTCATGTCGTCAATCACGTCGATCTCCAACGTTTGTGGAGGTACCCGGATGGCGGTACGGGGAAAGCCGGCATGGCTAGACTCGCTTCTGACATCATCGACCACGAGTACGCCGGCATGAAAATCGAGTTCCCGAAGCACCTGCATGAGCGATGGGAGTGGAGGCACCTGGATTACGATGCGATCAAGTACGCAGCCAGGGACGTGTATGTCTGCTACGAGATGCTCAACAGGATCTGGCGGGTGGGTGAGTGTGCTGTTTACCACTACTAGTTTCGCATTTTGTTCCTAGTTTTATCTCGCCTGTATTTTATCTCGCATGTATTTTCTAAGCATTCTATGTGTAAGAACCAAGCTCGTATGATCTCTGTGCTATTAGCTACTTAACCTGTATAAATTACATTCCCCCTTTTGTATGCTCAACATTCATTCTTACAAATTCTGTCTGTGCCATTTGCATGCGGCAGAATCCAGGACTGACATGCATAAGGTGTGATACAGTCATAAGTCATAACCAAACCCACATTATAGAGAATGATACAGTCATAAACCAGATTATAGTTTGACAAAGGTAATACACAGCAGTTCGTAATTGCTCACATAGTGTACTTATGAAATAACATGTTTTCATAAACACAACAATCATGCACTAATAGTCTACATCCCAGCCTATTGGAGAAGGCAACCGATCCCAGGATTCCTTCGGTCGCTTGCCCCGGTTTGTAGATTCATCTACACTCCGACATATGGGACAAACAACCTGCCTTGGTGGTGGTTCAATGATGCGATGCCTGGAACGAGATTTTACAATCTGGCGGTACAGCTCGTGGCTAACATACCCGTCAATTGCAGCGTACTTCAGATTAGGTTCAGAAAGTGGCTTATCCTCCCAGTAATCATGCCCTAAACGCCTCCACGAACATCTCGGCAATCTATCCTTCATGTCAGCGTACCACGAGGCAAGAGCGGCCATCCCGGTCTTGCCGCCCTTCGTCCCTGGGATCCAGTAAATTTTCTAGATGTCCACTCTGCACTCCTTTGGGATTTTAATGTTGACGGTCGGGCTTTCAAGCAGTTTACTGTCATTTGTGATGTCAACACTGCTAAAAGTTATGTGCTGGTTCACGAGAAAGTCATGAAACAGATCCCTAATGCTTTCACCCTACCTGCATGAAAATGAATTCAGACAAATAATATAGCAATAACTTTTGCAAACAGACGGTTCAGGAACAAAAAGATAGCAAAGTCTACCAGATCCCGTCAGCCCCCTTCTCGCAAAAAGGCTGGTATACGAGGACGTGCCCCTTCATGGAGAGTTGCACCACGGCGATCCTATGGTGATCGCGGCTGTACTCGAGGTCGAGACCTACGAACCTATTTTCTTCGAACTGCAGCCAACTCATGCAATTATTCAGAGTGTTCCTCACCGTCCGAGGGTCGGTGGTGTAGACAACATCGATCTTCTTATCGCCATGTACTTCAATGTAGAAGTGCGCAGTTTCTTGTCTGTCGTCATTTCGGACGTCCGGAGCATCCATGACTATAGGCAAGAGGGAAAGGATATGGAGGAAGAGGGTGATGCGGTGGTGGAGGAAATGGATGAGGCCATGGAGGAGAAAGACGATGATGCCGTGGAGGAGCAAATGAGACGGAGAAGTGAAAGATTGGAACCGCCCTTACCAATATCTGGAATGGTGCACGACCGTTCGTAGTAGGGTGAAGGTGGCGAAAAACAGCGGTTTTACACGTCGATGCTAGCACTTCCTAAAATTTGTTCTGCACCACTTGCATGCGGTGGAATCAATTCAAACGTAGGCACGTTTGCGCGTGCCGACCTTCACTCAGGCGGGCCGCACATTTCCCTTTTACGATTTATTTTTACACTTCCTCTAGACGGTTCCCGTGCCTGCCCTCAATAATTACGCCCCCCTTCTTGTCTTCCACGCGGACGAGAACCGGTAGCGGCGGCGGTTCCTTGCAGATTCACTCCCCACTCGAACAACTGCCCCCATCCCTGATTCCACCCCCTCTCGAATCCATCCGCCTCTTTATCACAACGCCTCCATTAATATACCGGATTCCACACTCCATTTTCCGCTATGGGTAGAGCTTGGGGTAGCAGCAGGCTGAAGCGAAAGGCATGGGATGATGACGCGGATGGCCAGGGCGACCGCTACCGCGAGGATTGGGGATGGCCGAACCTCAGCGCCGGGAACATGCACAGGATCGCCTCGGAGTTGGACATCATCTTAGCCGGCCGCCTCGCTCGCTGCATCCCTGGCTACCGCGTGACGATGCAGAACATGGACGAACAACCGTTTGGCACGCCAGGCCTTCTTTACCCCGATAACAGCAAATGGCCAGACGACCGTGATGGCCACGTAAGTTCCAGTATCTAGCTTATTCGTTCAGTCATATCGTTGATTCATATGTGCTGAACTCTCATCGGAATCCTATATTCCTTTCGTCGAACGTGTTGTGTGCACGCGCGGTTTGAACAAATCGAACCATTTAAGACTATTCTGTACAGCGGAAGCTACGCTTGCACTGATATTCTGGTATTTTCATAGTGACACAGTCTTACTTTAGGTGATAGACAAGTTGTCAATTTCGATTTTGCAATGGAATGCCTGCTAGGTGATATTCTGTTTCCTAAAATAAAAACAAACAGATTAGATGATTTAAGGCTGTTATGCCCCGAGCTATTTAATTATGATCATCGTCAGGAGTTTGTTCTGGGGGCTCTGCTACTACTCCATATATTGAGTATCTTCGTAGTGACACAGGCACAATTTAGGCGATATCTGAGGAGACACTCGTATTTAGGCGATATTTTGTGTACTTTAATCTGAAGGCCTAGTTGTCAAATTGTATCTGCAATGGAATCCATGCTAGTTTATTGTACCAACTGACAACAAACTCTGCAGAATATTCATGCAAAACTGATGCTGCTGGATAAGTGGTCCGAATCAGTAGTGGTGAATATCAAGGAAGAAGAAGAGACAGAAATGGAAGATGACCAGAACTGGGTGGGTGGCAACGGCGAGTGGCTGGTCCTTTTATCACAGGATGGCAGTACTTGGACTCTAAAAAATGGCTGCAGATCGAAGGGACTTGCAGTGGCATCTTTGAAGGGTGTCGGCATTACTGCATTCAACAGCGGGTGGCCGCCGCCCATTTCCGAATTCGCTTACAGGTTCAATATGGCAGAACTTGACCTCGTGAAGGTACAGCTCTCACATAGACCGTGGGTGGGGGCGTGGAAGAACTGGGAGTACGACCTCTTAGCGGTGTTCGACAAGGCAATCACTTTCATTAGATGCCCAGAAGACAAGGAATGGACAGTCTTGCGCGACGACTTCCTGCGGCCGGAGAAGTATGTCGACGCCGTCTTCACCTACGGCTACTCTTCGTACAGACCACAACACATTTATGCGGTCACTGAACCTAGCGGCGACGTGCGTGTTTGGGAGCCGTCCATTTGGGGTGAGTCATGGTGTCATATAGCATATAAAATCCCATTCAAAATTCTGCTTACTGACTGTTAGTAACACGCAGGTACCCACGCATCCCCGCACATCATTCCAGCTCCGGTCATCGAAGATGCAGTAGTAGATGCCGAACTTGGGACACAGCGCTGGTTCCTGGCACCTCTCGGAGACAACACGGGATAGGATGATGAACTCTTGTGGATTCATATCAGGGGGGCACTAAACAGCGTTCGTGATACAATAGAACATATGGGGACACAACTTTCTTCATACCCATCGCTGCGGTGTCATGTTTTCTCGAGGTCCGCATGCCCATTCGAAGACCCAGTAGAGCAAGTATGGATCAGAGTCAACAATCTGAAGGGACAATCTATGTTTCTTGGGATCAACTACCCTTTCTATGTCGGAGCCCCTGGAGCTGTTGAACCTGTAATTGCTCAGGCAACCCTGGCCCCTGATGCTGCTACTGCTGGTGTTGGTGGTGGTGTTGGTGGTGGTGGAGCTGACGAAGAACTAGCTGCTGCTGCTCCTGGTGAAGCTGACGAAATACTTGGTGATGTTGCTGCTGGTGAAGCTGACGAAATACTTGCTAATGCTGCTGCTGGTGAAGCTGACGAAATACCTGCTGAGGCTGCTGCCGGAGTCTAGGAAGAACATGCTGGTGTTGTTGCTGAGGTGCCAGCACTTCCAGTGTTGATAGCAGACTATGTGTTTGCTACACACTCACGCGCCTATCATGTTGACACTCCCCGACCTAGAGCCAAATCCACGTCGGGGGGAGGGGGCCTACAATTGGCTCATCAGTGGGGTCGTACTATTTGAAGGAGAATGAAAGACGGCCAAACGCAGCATTCTGGTTCGTTCCGACGATACCACCAGCTCCAGGGACCTAGTGCTCATACTGGCAGATCCGATGAACCATTTGTCTTTATCTTTATCATTAGTTACGCTTATGTGTGTAAAGACTAAGCTATGCTTATTTGTGTAAGACTAAGTTAGGCCTAACTGCGTAATATTCAGTGAAGCCCAGTTTTTCTTTCCACGCCCATAACAACAGAATTGCAGCATAGAACATACAAATGTAATGTGCATACCAGGCATTTTTCCTCAGGATAACAACCACTTCAAGCAAATGATACATCGTGTATGCATTTGAACGCATCACTAGAATGTGCCACCTATTGATGATTGATGACATGGATCTAGCTTTTCTGCGCTTATTTGCATTGAATCGCTCATTGATTTGTTCACATATTTTTTGGCAATGGCCGATGAACTCCACTCTCTTGGTAACTTGCTTCGTCAGCGAGCACTTGTTGATGCAATGCAAAGTACAGAACATGGTCATCATCGTCATTCCATTTAGGTTCTCTATGTTTCGTCATCACGGAGCTACTAATTTCAAATGAAAATCTAGTAAACAATATATGTGTACATTGTTAGAGTATGCTACGGCCACGGTACATACATGTTTTTCTACAATCACAAGAAGAAAACTTGATGCATTTTTACCTTGTTGGCATTGTGCCGAACTGCGTGGATGTGGATTTGGGGTTCGGAGAGGAAGGCGCCGTGGCTGGTGCGTGTGCGACCACGGCAACGGCAAGCTCGGATTCTGGAGCAGACCAACAGGACTGTGCATGGTCGGCATGGTGACAGATCTCACCCGGGAATGAATTACCGTCCCCGCGTTGTGCCAATGGTGCGGTCATGGTGAGGGCGAGCTCCGATTCGAGATGGGGAGGAGAACGGGCCGAGAAGGTTTGTCCAAGTCCTAGCTCCGTGCCATGGCTGCAACCATAGATTGCCGCCCCAGAGGAAGAAGAAGACGCGTAAAGGATGCATGCGCCAACACTGCAAGCCTACATGGCAGCGACGACGGCAGTAACATAACGGCGAAAGCTGACAGGAGGGCCCAACTTGACGGCCGTTAGCCTGATTTTTTGTATTGAAACATAAAGTTGAATTCGTGCTGAAAAAGACCCTCTGAGTATTTGGCACGCCAACTGTAGTCATCGCGGCTAATATCAGGGAACTCGGGTACCGCGTTGCCTGGCCACCCCAACTTTCGGGCCGCAAAATGATATTCTCCTCCAATTGATATTTCTCTCTCTCTCTCTCCCATGACCATGGTCCCAAGTTTGGACTACACGAACGAGAGAAATCTTCACCGTGGAGCGTCGTCGCGCTGCGCGATTTGGATCCAGGAGCTCTACTTCCGCAACTGCTGCTGGATCGGGGAAGAAGGAGTCATCACCAGGCACCGGATGCATCTAACTCCCCGTGAGGTGTCACACTTGAGGCACTAGGAGTTGTTGGAGCCCCAGGAGTGCAAGGACTTCATCACGACCTTGAGGTTGGCTTTGGCTCGTCTACATCAACCACGGTCTCCTAAGCATTTACAACACTTTTCGGTCTTCAAGGGTGACATGGGCATACCCTACAGGTACTTGAGTTTGGCATATACGGTCCAGATACGGCAGAAGCCCACAACATTGCGAAGGCCCAATTGAGGATTCGGGTGGCCCACGCAGACTCCAATTGCTTGCAGCACAAGGTGAAGCTTAAGATAGAAAGTTCAAAGGGACGAACCCTAATCTGTAACAGACTCAACCTGCTACCTGAGACCTATCCTATCTATATAAAGGCTAGGAGGGGGCGGCGAGGAGGACAATCACAACCCTAGTTTCCACAACCATCGCCAGTTTGCATCTGCGCACCCCTGTAACTTCCGGCTCCCTCGATAATCCCAAGAGTAGACAAGGAGGACTAGGGACCCCTACGAGGCCTGAACCTGGGTAAACCTTGCGTCCTTGTGTGCTTGTTTGCTAGCCAATTGATGCCTCCAGCTCTCCCTCCTTCTCCAAAACCCAAGTCCATAACAATGGGCATTGACGAGTTAAACCCTCGTCAATTGGCGCCGTCTGTGGGAACTGGGAGTGTTGTTGTCTCGGCTTCTTCGGCCCCATCAACCGCGATCTACAACTACGCAATTGTGGAGATTCGCCAGCTCTTCGGCGCTTTCGACTTCACCGTCCACACGCCGGCCACTCGCCTGGCTTTCAAGTCCGTGGGCGATGGGATCGGCCTGGCGATCGGGAGCTTCCGCTTCCAGGTCGGTCAATTGGGCATGCTTTGCCTGCTCGACCAGCCGACAACTTCCACGATTGCTCCAGCATTGTGGTTCCCACCACCAATCGGCACCCTCGATGATCCCAACGCCCCGGCAACAGCTTGAAGCACGGACAGCGACAGCAATCACGAATCCGATCTAGGTGGCCTGGCGATAGAAGATGGAGCCTACGGCTCCGGATCTGGAAGTTGTGGGAGCAACAGCTTCCCCAATCACTTCATGTGCACCGTCATGAACGCGGGCGACACTGGCATCAATCGCGAAAACACCGGTACTAGGACTAGACCATCCAACGGCGGTATACAAGTCGCAAATGGTGGCCCCACCAATAATGGGATGGGAGGAGAACCGCACCTCACAGCGACCAGAGAGCACATGCTGATCAGGCTCAAGGACAACGAGTGGGCCTGCTGTCGAGAAGCTCTACGGGGCAATCCTCTACCCCTTAACTCATCACAGGACATGCTGATGGGCTACCATTAGCTGTTGAAGGAAGAATTCAAACGCTAGTAGTAGGTAATCGTGCAACTCGAGGCGTGCAGAAGGTGGCGGATGAGTCAAGCCTTCACGGGCTCAACTCTCCTCCCATAGAGGATCCTTCTCCAAAGGCAATGAGTATGTGGCCAACAAAAGACGATCTCGACTGGCCCACCTCACCGAGAAGGAGCGCATAGAAGCCACAAAAGTCCTCGACTTCGGCTCTATGACGGTGGATACATGGGGAAATGTGCTCTCGAAGACACCGCAAGTAGCGGTGAAAGCAGCTACCATGTACCTCCTCAACAACCAGCCACCGACTGGAGATCCGCGAGCTGCCATGCACCAATCTACTATCACGAGCCTAGGACTAATTGAAGCTGCCCTCAATAAAGAGCCAACACCAGAGCCAAATAAAAGCAAGGCTCTTGCCAAACGCTACTCCTCTCCCTCGTCCAGTGATGATAGCCACGACCAGTTTCAGCGTCGTCGCTCACGGCGGCACGATCACGACTACGACGCGCGTGATGACATCACGCAGCGCAAAGTTGACAAAATGCACGCAAGACATGCTCGTTCGACTGACTCGGAGGACGACGAAGTAGAGCTCTGTGGCGCTAGATGCTTTAGCAAGGCCATCAGGCAAAAGCGAATGCCTAAAGGGTTAAAACTCCCATCGGAGAACCCAAAATTTGATGGCCTACAGGACCTGAAGATTTGGCTGGAGGATCACATCTCCTCTGTCAGGCTGCATGGAGGGAGTTGAAGCACGACCATGCAATGCCTACAACTACAGCTGCAGGGCGCCGCTCGCGCATGGCTCAACAATCTCCCGCACGAATCCATTCACAGCTGGGAAGAGCTAGTCTACAGCTTCGTGCACAATTTCAAGGGCACTTACAAAAGGCCCGCATCAATCAAAGTGCTAAGAGGCTGCCACCAGAGATCTGGCGAGTCGATGCGCTCGTATATCCAGAGATGGTCTATCATAAAGAACTCCATAGAAGACATCTCCGAGGATCGTGCAATCGACGCGTTCAATGGTGGTGTATGCCGCAAAGAGCTCAGGGAAGAGCTGGGCCACTCGAAGCCCAAAACAATTGACCACCTAATGGAAATCGTGAATCAATGGGCCGATGGAGAGGACTCGGTGAAAAATGGTGCCTACTCTGATGACGACGAGGACGTCGAGCACAGACGCGACCACCGAGGGAAACGCCGAATGCACGGATATGAGGACTGTGACAAAGTCGACATGATCGCAGCCGGCTACACCAACAAACGCGACGACAACTGCAATAGTCGATATTGTAGTGGTGGATACCACGGCGCTGGTAAAACCACGCTAGTGTGGCAACATCCATCTAGGACAAACTGTCCGGACCATGCAACATGCACTTCTACATAGACAAGCACGACGGCAAGAAAAAATCTAGCCACCTTCTAAAGGATTGCTGCGAGTTCCTTAAACTCCATGAGGGCCTGTCCCAGATGAATCGCGACGCGATCAACTAGGGCAATGGAGCTGCCCTAGGCACAGTGGCACATGGAGCTCCTCCACCACCGCTCGGACCACCACCACCTGCGGCTGCACTAGCCCACAACCATGGAGGTGAGGCATACCCCCGACCACTAGGGAACATGGGGATGATCCAAAAGGGTCGCCCCTCAAAACAAACACAGAAGGCAATCACTCGCCAAGTCAATTTGGCGATAAACTCTCCTCCATCAACCATTGAGTACCTCAGTGGCCACGAGTCATGGATCACCTTCGACAAAAGCGACCACCCACGTCAAGTACCTCGCCCATGCCACTGTCCCATGGTACTCGAGGCGCAGATCGGCGGGTTCGAGATGAGTCACGTTTTCATGGACGGCGGAAGCGGCATTAACCTCATGTTCGTGAGTACCTTGCGAGCAATGCTGATCCCCCTGACATGTCTGGAAGTCTCAGATACGACGTTCCACGGCATCGTCCCAGGGAAGGGAGTATACCCCCTGGGAAAGATCAACCTCGACGTCATCTTCGGCACGCCACAAAATTTTCGGCGAGAGCGCATCAACTAGCCCTCATAGTACCACGGCATCCTCGGACGTGTCGCGTTCGCAATGTTCATGGCGGTACCACACTACACCTATCTGCAGATGAAGATGCCAGGACCAAACGGTGTCATCACAATCAACAGAAGCTTCGAGAGGTCCGATATCTGCGACAGGAAATTCAACAGAATCTCCTAGTAATTTGGCATGCAAGTGTTGGAAATATGCCCTAGAGAAAAATAGTAATAAGGACTATTATGATATTTCATATAGTTTATGATTAAGTTTTATATCATTTTATAACTATATTGAGTGGAAACATCAATACACGTGTGATATATAAACAACCAAGGGTTCCCAATGAAACTCTAGTCACTGGTTCATTGGTCAACAGATGATCAAGTTTCCTGATCATGTGGCATTTATGCCAGTTGGAAATGGAGTCAACTCATTCTGAGAATGAGATGATGAACCAATACCCAACCTAAACATCATGACCTGACCATGTCACAAAGTTCAAGTTACGATGATTAGAAATGGATCCTTGTAGACTATTCCTTAGACTGTAAGGCTATATCAATCATTGTCTCCCGAGAGTGCTTAGATAGCATCAAGCGCCACTTGGTAATATAGTGGTTATAAAGGTGTGTTCAGGTACTCGGAGGAAATCATAGAGGCAATATATGTCAAGAGCGGGATTTGTCCATCCATGTGACGGAAAGATACTCAAGGGCCCACTCGGAGAAGTTATATCCAATAGCTGCGCATCATGTGATTTGATCACATGGATATCACTTGTCGGAACAAGTCAAGTAGCATTGTTCGGTAACGAGATTGAACACGACATGGTGATGTCATTGATCAGATCTCGGGCAATGCAAGTATCGAGAGACAAAGGGAATAAGACACGACTATCCCAGTTTAAACGACAAAAGATCTTCGTGGAACACACAGGGGTCACATGGTCATCCAGGTCCCTCTGTCGATCATTGGTGCGGGAGTGTCCCCATTTCTGGAGTGTTCCTGAACCATGGGGTATCACGCTTAAGGGCTTGATGATGCTTAGAGAGTGTTTATAGGATTGGTAGAATCACCAAAGAATAGTAGAGAGAAAACTGGAAGGGTTTCGGTAAGTCCGGAGGATGTCCGGAGTGGAGGTGGAAGTGTTCCATAGCCATGGAGGTTGAATAATATGTGAATGAATGTTAAATATCGATTTAATCATTTATTCATAATTATTTAATAAAGAGAAAATCAATTTAAAAGGCCAAAAGGCTTAATGGGCCAATTCCTGGAGGGGAGATGGCCCTTTAGGGAAAGGAGAGAGGGAGAAGGGACAAGGGGGGTGGCCGGCTGGGCCTAGCCCCCCCGCGCGGGGCCCACTAGGGCCGGCCGGCGGCTGTCCCTCCTCCTCCTCTACTTTAGTCCCACCTCGAGATTTTGAGGGAGGTAGTACCTCCCCTCCCCCTATATATAGTGGGGGTATTTGGCCAGATAAATACACACAATATTCAATAAAGGTCTTCTCACTTTTGGGAAGACCTCCAATTGATTTTCTCTCTCTCCCTCTCTCTCTCTCTTTTTCTCGTGACTGTGGTCCCAAGTTCGGACTGCGCGAACGAGAGACATCTTCACCGCAGAGCGCCGTCGTGCTGCCGGATTCGGATCTAGGAGCTCTACTTCCGCAAATGCTGCTGGATCGGGGAAGCGGGAGTCATCGTCAGGCACCGGACGTGTTTAACTCCCCGCGAGGTGTCGCACTTGAGGCACTCAAGTCATTGGAGCCAAAGGAGCGCAAGGACTTCATCACGACCTTGAGGTCGGCTTCGGCTCGTCAACATCAACCATAGTCTCCTGAGCATTAACAACGCTTTTCGGTCTTCAAGGGTATGTTCGCGAAAATCCCCTCCCGTTACTATATTACTAATAGATAGGTCCTGGCACCTTCAGGGGTTCAGGGGCATAGGGTAAAAAATTATTGTTTTCATACGCGGAACCCCTACAGTGGTATCAGAGCTAGATCTATGCGTAGTAATGCTAGTACGGGTAGAACACACGAGATGTAGCATGTGGGCGTTGATCTTTTAGTTGTTACCCTCCCACGTGTACTTGTGTATACCGTAGTAATGCTTGATGAAGCGGCCCCCAACCGACTTTACGCGTTCATTCACGAGACTGGTCCACGCTCGACATACAGCTTGTACCGTATAAAGTGGCTTAGGGGGGTGTCTGTCTCTCTCGCATTAGTTGGTATAAATCATTTGCAACGGGGGGGCCTGAAATGGGTGCAGTAGAGACAACTACTTGATCGACGTTGTGCTGAAAGTTTGTAGGTAAGAACGGTTCTTGTGCGAAAGCCCATTCAGCCATGTAAAACATGCAAAGATAAAATGGAGGCGTCTAACTTTGTTTTGTAGGGGGGCGTTGCTTTATGATATGGTTGTGGCAAAGGTAAAGTGATTACCTTATGTTACGTAGTAGTAGATAGTCATGGAGGTGACGGACTACCACGCCGGAAAGACACCGGTACCACGGTGTCTCTGGCCGGAACCCAGCGCCGAGAATCCGGTGACGACGGATGGAGATCACGGCGCGAAGGACCATATCACATCGCATTTACATTCAATGTTATTGTTTGTATATCTTATTGTGTGATAGTATTAGATACTCGACGGTAGCCTAATAAGATGATCCCTATTAAAATTACCAATGATTGTGTTCCCCCTTAGTGTGCACCACCAAGAAAGTTCTTCGGTATGAGGCAGGCCGTGATGATCGGGTGTCAGACATATCTACGTTCGCATACAGTGGGTGTAAGCCATGTTGCACAGCGAATACACTAAGGTTGAGTTGGAGAGCCTAGCATGTACATACATGGCCTTGGAACACGGATGGTCGAAAGATCGAGCACGAGTCGCATGAATGATGTGACCGGCGTTTAGCGTCCACCCTTGAACCCACATTGATGGCCGTGATGATCGGGGGAGATGTGGCTAATAGGGGCCGTGTTATCACTAGGAACCCTTCTGGGGATAGGTGTTTCTAAGTGGAGTAATTATTAACTCATTTAATTATAAACTTAGTCTAAATTCCTCTTTGCAATTATAAATGTAGAAAATGGTTCTCCCTGAGATTACCTTCCCTATTGACAATTGGTTAAAAGGAGAAAAGCTCAAGTTAGATGGATCCAACTTTTCTGCATGGGTCATGCGCCTTCATGATCTCCTTAGCGAGAACAAAGTGGTTGGCTACATGATATACGAGATGTACTTGGAGCCACCCGATTTACATGAGACCCAGGAGCAGCGGGATCTCCGCTACCGACGTCGTGTGATGGCCACATTCATATCAGTAACAATGCGCCTCGGGATGGAATATGGGCTATGGCCGATTGTGGGAAGTCTTAATCCCGAACGGTTATGGCACATCTGAGATCACATTTCGTGGAACAAGTGTGCATATGGGAGTATGAGATGATGGGGGATTTCCTCTCCATAAAGATGGAGGAGGGCTCCTCACTGGATGATCACTTGTTGAGCATATATGATGCATACATGAGTCTGGCATACTTCCTAGATAATTGGTTTGCAAGCCCTTTTGCAATAGGAGTTGTGCTGTGGTCGCTACCACCAAGCTTCCAAGCACAAGTCAGGATTTGCATTATGAGAGGCGACGCGGAAACACAGGATTTCCATGAGTTCATATCACATTTCAGAGATGTGATGGTTGAACCCGTTGTCACTAAGGTCATCAATGACAAAGGTATATATTTGATATACAATTTTATAAATGTTATAATCTTGCAAACACACTTGCAGTGTTAAGTATATTTGATACTTGTTCTGTTTTGCTGAAAATAGGTCCTTCTGCATGAGAGGTGCTTGCTGGAGAGGAGGTGATGTTGCGTGTTGATGGCGAGCATGATGATGATGGCCAATGACATTCTCCCTCGACATTTATCATTTAGTTTATGTTTTTGGATAGTTATTGTAATCAAAAGATTGTGAACTTCTTTAGTGTGTCTCACACTTTGTGAGGCGGTTATTCATATGAGTTTGTAACAAATAGTTGTTCTACTTTTATGAATGATTTCTATTTGTGTTCATATCTTGTTTGATTATATGTGAATTATCCTTGTTGTTTGAAACTAACTGATAATGCATGAACATTTGTAAAATATTGAAATGCCTTTGAAATACCCAACTTAATGATATATTCATTAATGAATGAAACCATTGTTTAAAATTCAAAGTTAGTTGATAATATGTTAAAGACATTCGATTTCTTATCACATATAAATCATGCCTAAGTTCGGAAAAATAACTTGAACACCGTGTATTACTTGAATACAAAGTGTTTTAATGAATTGTTAAAAGTAAATACATATTTGATGTATTGTGTTTTAACGAAAATGGTAATTATCATTGTATGATTGTTTAAAAGAGTAAAGTAGTTTACCAAAGGAAACATGAGTATGAAACTATTTGATATGATCAAAGTGTTTCATCAACAAAGGGTATAAATATAAAAGAGAATCTAATTACTATGATTTGATCAATAGTAATGAAATTCGACTATATAAGAATGGCATAAAAGAAATTGTGAAATGCAAAGTGTTTTGAAACGTCAAAATGCAAAGCATCGCAATGTGATATTAGATATCAAATTGGGTGAATAGATGGCACCAAATAAATCGTTGTATTGTAGATGTAGAGACCATTAGTTAGAAATAGTTAGCACTCAATTATAATATATAGTGAACCATTTGAATTCGTGAAAGCGGCTCCATATTTAGTATGGGTCGTCATAAAAGTTTTGGGGTTATTCGATATAACCAAAAAAATAGCGAATAAGTCCTTGTAGAGTATTCATTGGAAACTTTGAATACGAAATCCATAGCTGAAACCAAAAGAGAAGCAAAACTAGTATTGCTTGGTTTTTCGTACATTTTTGAGAAAGTTCGCGTTCAGTGATATTTCTCGATTATGGAGCAAATGGAAGATAGTGAAAAACACGATGTGGATTCAAATCCCTATATCAGAGTGTTGAGAGGCGCAACAGAAATCCTGAATGATTCTCTTCACAAAGGAAAGAATCAATGATAATGATCATTGTGTTTTCCCCACTGGTGTTTTCACTACATGAAGTAGGATTCAAAATGTAGCCCACATCTGGTATGGAGACATTTGTGAATGATTTGTCATGATTCTTGGAATATGACATACCTACGAACTACTAAGGAAATAATGGTAAACTAGAATTATGAGAAATCCCAAAGCAGAATTCCCTTGAGATTAGAAAGCAATTCGTTGCTGAATCTCACAAGTAAAAGGCTTTACTTGAATTTTCCCAAATGACTGCAAATCCATAGTAGAAAAGGGGGTGAATGACGAAGGCATAATTTTTCAAGTATTGGACGAATTCAAATGTACTAGTATATCAAAGTAAAAGTACTAGTATATCAAAGTAAATCTCCAAGTTTGATATTTGATCAAAGTTTTGAAGTTGTTCAAAATGGTGAGTAGATGTGCAATTTGCATGAAATTGAGTGGGAGCTATGAAAGTCTTCTTAAAAAAATATGTGAATGACATATTTTTGAGTAGGAGCAATATAAGTCTCAAATTCAAATATGTAGGAACATAGTTTGAGTAAGAGTAGTGACTCATACCCAAATATGTTAGAAACATATTTGAGTGGGAGATTATAGGAGTGATTCTTAAGTATGTTAAGAAAGAAAGCGCAAGTACCAATAAATAATGATTTATGAGGTGTAGAAGTTGATAATAAGTGTATTATGATATTATGTAGTATTCCTTAAGGGATTCGGAAAAGGGTTTCAAAATAGAAGTTAATTCAGGAACTGGTCCTTAATAACTCAAGTTAGGAATAATATTAAGTTTAAACATCAATGGTTGAAAGAAAGAAAAGGATGATCATCATCCACTATGTTGAGACATAGGTTCTATCTTAGAAAACCATGATGATAACTTAACATAATATATGATCCAATAAGGAACGTTTAAAAGTGATTAAGTTCGAATCACATAACGTTGAGCTAAATTTGTCCGTAATGTCTAGTAGAGAACTGTAGACATATTTTCCAAATCCATAAAGGATGACATATCTTAAAACATAAAGGGTTGTGTTATAAGGGAATATGTTGGAAACTCCTGTAATACCGATTAGAGTCAAGTAGGAAGCGAGGTGAACAAAAACATCGAAAGTTGCACAAGGTGCACTCGTGTTTCGATTATTACATTTATAATAATAGATAAGGGTACCATCTAAAGTGTTGTATAATGTTATGGCGTGGCTAGTTCGCTTTTAACATAGAATGATGTGTCCCAGGGCACAGTGCCCATGAGAAAGCCCTCGAGGTTGATCTAAAGTCACTATAGGCTCTTGGAATCAGGCCCCGTTCTGCTGCCATAGCGATGATGCATACACACAGATGTTATCATGTGATGATAAAGTATTAATGTCAATCAAGGTGACATTAGTAAGTTGCAAAGGATTTGGGACTGTAAAGTACGAGCCCAAGACTCAACCTCTTCCATGAGCAAGCGTGTTTAGGGTACCGGATATGGTGCCAATGATTAAGAACAAATGCAGCTAGTGTATTTGTACTCTAGTGCAAGTGGGAGACTGGTGGAAATATGCCCTAGAGACAAATAGTAATAAGGACTATTATCATATTTCATATAGTTTATGATTAAGTTTTATATCATGCTATAACTGTATTGAGTGGAAACATCAATACACGTGTGATATATAAACAACCAGGGGTTCCTAGTGAAACTCTAGTCACTGGTTCATTGGTCAATAGATGATCAAGTTTCCTGATCATGTGGCATTTATGCCAGTTGGAAATGGAGTCAACTCATTCTGTGAATGAGATGATGAACCAATGCCCAACCTAAACATCGTGACCCGATCATGTCACGAAGTTCAAGTTACGATGATTAGAAATGGATCCTCGTAGACTATTCCTTAGACCGTGAGGCTATATCAATCACTGTTTCCCGAGAGTGCTTAGATAGCATCAAGCGCCACTTGGTAATACAATGGTTATAAAGGTGTGTTCAGGTACTCGGAGGAAATCATAGAGGCAATATATGTCAAGAGCGCGATTTGTCTGTCCATGTGACAGAAAGATACTCAAGACCCCACTCGGAGAAGTTATATCCAATAGCTGCGCATCATGTAATTTGATCACAGGGATATCACTTGTTGGAACGAGTAAAGTAGCATTGTTCGGTAACGAGATTGAACACGACATGGTGATGTCATTGATCAGATCTCGGGCAATGCAAGTATCAAGAGACAAAGGGAATACGACACGACTGTCCCGGTTCAAATGACGAAAGATCTTTGTGGAACGCACAAGGGTCACATGGCCATCCAAGTCCCTCTGTCGATAATTGGTGCGGGAGTGTTCCCGAACCGTGGGGTAACACGCTTAAGGGCTTGATGATGCTTAGAGAGTATTTATAGGATCGGTAGAATGACCGAAGAATAGTAGAGAGAAAACCAGAAGGGTTTCGTAAGTCCGGAGGATGTCCGGAGTGGAGGTGGAAGTGTTCCATAGCCACGGAGGTTGAATAATATGCGAATGAATGTTAAATATTGATTTAATCATTTATTCATAATTATTTAATAAATAGAAAATCAATTTAAAAGGTCAAAAGGCTTAATGGGCCAATTCTCAGAGGGGAGAGGGCCCATTAGGGAAAGGAGAGAGGGAGAAGGGACAAGGGGTGTGGCTGGCTGGGCCTAGCACCCCCCCCCCCCCCGCGTGGGGCCCACTTGGGCCGGCCGGCGGCTGCCCCTCCCCTCCTCTCCTTTAGTCCCACCTCAGGACTTTGAGGGAGGTAGTACCTCCCCTCCCCCTATATATAGTGGGGGTATTTGGCCAGATAAATACACACAATATTCGATAAAGGTCTTCTCACTTTTGGGAAGACCTCTAATTGATATTTTATCTCTCTCTCTCTCTCATGAACGTGGTCCCAAGTTCGGACTGTGCGAACGAGAGAAATCTTCACCGTAGAGCGCCGTCGCGCTGCGGGATTCGGATCCAGGAGCTCTACTTCCACAACTGTTGCTGGATCGTGGAAACGGGAGTCATCGTCAGGCGCCAGACATGTGTAACTCCCCTCGAGGTGTCGCAATTGAGGCACTCAAGTCGTTGGAGCCAAAGGAGCTCAAGGACTTCATCACGACCTTGAGGTCGGCTTTGGCTCGTCTACATCAACCACGCTCTCCTGAGTGTTGACAACGCTTTTCGGTCTTCAAGGGTAAGTTCGCGAAAAGCCCCTCCCATTACTGTACTACTAATAGATAGGTCCTGGCAGCATCAGGGGTTCAGGGGCGTAGGGTAAAAATTTATTGTTTTCATTCGCGGAACCCCTACAACAAGAGGAACTCGCAAGATTGAAGGAGTCAAGAAACAATAGTATTCCTCCCCTGAGGAGGCCAAGTTCACCCGACCTGTCCTTGGACTCATCGGTGCACACAAAGAAAGTCTAGATCCACCCAACGGACCCGACCAAGACGGCCCTCATCGCCAACAACTTGAGTTCCGCATAGGAACTCGCGCTCATTGAATTCCTCTGTGAGCCCTAGGAAATCTTCGCCTGGTGTCTAGCGGACATGCCAGGGGTTCCCAGGGAATTCGCCGAGCACTCACTCAACATGAATCTAGACGCAAGGCCAGTCAAGCAGACAATACGGCGACTGTCTGAACCAAGAGCCAAATCGGTCAGTATGGAGATCAACAGAATCCTCGACGCAAATTTCATACGCGAGATCAAGGAAAGCACCTGGCTCACAAATACAGTGCTTGTGCCTAAAAAGGACACGTATATCCTGTGGATATGCATGGACTTCACCTCCTTAAACAAGCACTGCCCAAAGGATCACTTCCCGTTGCCACGGATCGATCAAATAATCGACTCCACTGCGGGATGTGAGCGCCTCTACTTCCTCGACGCCTACTTAGGCTACTACCATATTCGAATGAAGGAGGAAGACCAGGAGAAAATGACATTAACAACACCCTTTGGTGTGTTCTGCTACAACATGATGCCCTTCGGGCTAAAAAACATAGGAGCCACCTATCAGTAGTGCATGCAGGCTTGCCTCAAGAACCAACTTGGTCGCAATATCCAAGTCTACATCAACGACATAATCATCAAAACCAAAGAGGAAGCCACGTTAATTGACGATCTCCGCGAGACCTTTGCTAACCTCGACCGCTACCGGATCAAGCTCAATCCGGAAAAATGCGCCTTTGGCATACCATCTGGGCAACTACTTGGGTATCTCATCTCTACGAGAGGGATCAAAGCAAACCCAAGAAAATAAAATCCATACTGGCCATGGAGAAGCCGAAGAACATAAAATCCGTCCAACAGCTGGCTGGGCGAATCGCGGCGCTTAATCGATTCATCAGTTGAATGGGAGAAAAGGCATTGCCCTTCTACCAAATCCTCCGCAAGGCTGACAAGTTCGAGTGGACAAACGAAGCACAAGAAGCATTCGAAGACCTCAAGCGTCTATTATCCACCTCGCCAGTACTGGTAACGCCTCGCGAAAAGGAGCCGCTGCTGCTATACATCTCCGCCACCAACCAGGTGGTCATCACTGTGCTCGTTGTGCAGCGAGCCAAAGAAAATAAAGTCCATGGGGTCCAGCGCCTAGTATACTACCTCACCGAGGTGCTCACGCCAACAAAGGAGTGGTACTCGCACTACCAGAAGCTGGAGTATGGCGTCTTCATGACATCAAGGCGACTGCGTTAGTACTTCAAGGAGCACCCAATCGTGGTGGTAAACGACGCCCCGATCAGGCATATACTCAACAATCCTGACGCCACCGGACGAGTCGCGCTCTGGGGAATCAAACTGTCTCCACGAGACATCACATATGAGAAACACGACGCGATCAAGTCGCAAGTTCTCCCGGACTTCCTCATGCACTGGATGGAGAACCAGCTCCCCGACAAGCCAGATATGTCCTATCTCTGGACAATGCACTTCGACCGATCCAAGTGAAAGGACGGAGCTGGTGCAGGTGTCATACTGACATTGCCCTAAGGAGACAAGATGAAGTATGTTCTGCGAATGCAGTTCACAGCCTCCAATAATGAAGCTGAGTATGAAGCCTTAATCCATGGAATGCGGATGGCGAAAGCCTGCGGTGCCAAGAGGCTCATCATCTATGGCGACTCCAAGCTAGTGGTCAACCAAACGATGCACGAGTGCGACACACTGAGGGACAACATGATTGCCTATCGCGGCCTCTATGACACACTCGAGGGAGACTTCGACGGCTGCGAGCTACGACACGTCAGCCGCGAAAGCAACGAGGAGGCGGATATACTCGCCA
Organism: Avena insularis; assembly: GCA_023614405.1. Classification (NCBI taxonomy): domain Eukaryota; kingdom Viridiplantae; phylum Streptophyta; class Magnoliopsida; order Poales; family Poaceae; genus Avena; species Avena insularis. The sequence continues at coordinate 210,130,963 of CM042694.1, forward strand.
TCATCGGCTCCACCTGCGCCCCCATACCACCTGGGGTATTCCTCGAGCGCATATGCGAGCGCTCCATCAAGCCCAGGGCTCTAGAGAAGAAAGCAAGCACGTCAATGGACTCGGGGGCTATGCCACCCAACAAGCCAATGGCACTCGATGACATGGAGCTTGGTATGAGACTCGAAGGCCCAATTGAGATCATGATGATCGAGCCATCTTGGACACAGCCGTACATCACATATCTGCTCAGCAAGAGGCTGCCAGATGACCGGACTGATGCGCGACACATCGCGCGACGATCCAAGGCATTCGCCCTCATCAACGGTGAACTGTACAAGCGCAGCATCACAGGAGTACTTCAACAGTGCGTCTCCAACAGGGATGGAAGGGCCGTCCTCCTCGACATACATGAAGGCACTTGCGGACACCATGCTGGCAGTCGCGCCCTCGTTGCCAAAGCTCTCCAAGCTGGATTTTATTAGCCCACGGCCATGCGTGACACCAAGGACATCGTCCAGCGCTGCAATGCTTGCCAGCGATTCGCGGACAAACCACACGCACCTGGCGCGAAACTCAGGACAATACCATTGGCTTGGCCCTTTGCACAATGGGGACTCGACATGGTCGGCAAACTCCCAAGGTCCTCGCAAGGAGGCTACGTCTATCTCTTAGTTGCGGTCGACAAATTCACCAAATAGATTGAGGCCATGCCGGTGACGAATTAGTCAGGGGCCAGCGCCGTCAAGTTCTTCGAGTCCATCGTATACCGCTTCGGAGTGCCACATAACATCATCACGGACAATGGGACGAACTTCACCTCCAAGGAGTTCCAAGAATTCTGCGAAAGACTGGGAATCAACATTAGCTACGCCTCGGTGGCTCACCCTTAGACCAACGGTCAAGTCGAAAAGACCAACGGCCTCGTCTGTGGCGGAATCAAGAAGCGACTCCTTCGACCACTCGAACAAGCCGCTGGATGCTGGCAAGACGAGCTGCAGTCCGTACTTTGGAGCCTACGCACAACTCCAAACAGCACCACGGGCTACACTCCGTTCTTCATGATGCACGATGCTGAAGCAGTGCTACCCGCAGAAGTACGCTACAAAGCCCCACGGGTGGTTGCATATAGCGAGCATGAGTCAACTCTCGCACTCGCACACTCTGTCGACCTCCTCGATGAGGCATGCGAGATCGCCGCGGAAAGATCAACGATCTATCAGCAGAACCTCCGCAACTACCATAGCAGAAGGCTACGCCCTAGATCCTTCGTCGAAGGAGATCTGGTCCTACGAATGAAGCAGCAAGGGAACCTCAAACTCGAGTCCCCTTGGGAAGGACCTTATGTGATTACTGAAGTAATCCCAGGTGGCGCCTATCGCCTCAAAGACCTAGAAAGCGGAGTCGCATACTCCAACCCTTGGAACGTCGCACAGCTGCGTTGCTTCTACCCCTAGTTGTTTTTACTTTACAAATAAGGTTGTTCAGCCTGGCTACTTAGCCACACATTGCACGTCATACTATTCTGCGAATAAATAAAGCTAAGTGCCCCAAAACTCTGTGTATTTTTCTATTTTCTTACATTTTTATCACTCGGGGGCTATGCCACCCTTTACACCTTCATTCTACGAACAAATCGCAGTATCCTGAGTAGCCGACACACTACCAATCGAACCCTTGATAAACACCAACCCAGTTGCAACGCACATGATAGGTTAGCAAGGTGCTGAGATACATACACGTCAGGCTAACGAAAAGGAACTATAGAGTACAACACACTCGCAAATAACACAAGCTAGCAAGCTCTTCATATATCAATTGGTACTAAATACACCCACCACAATCATATGAACTTTACAACACTTATACATCTATGTGCAGGATACAAACTACACTACTTCTGCAAAAGATGAACATTCATCTGCTCTTGAAAGAAGTCGACGATGTCCTCCGCTGGCCGATCAACCGCCTGGTAGTTCAGTACCATGTTCCAAGTCATCCCTTCTGGCGGCAGCGGTCCAGCAGCAATCGACACGATGTCCACATATGGCCTATGCAGTCGCACCAACGACAGCGCAGCCTTGGCACCAGCGACCAGCTGCTGCCGCACGCACTCGCGTACCATGCTTGTATCTTGAAACTTTGCCAGAAGAGCCAACAGGCTTGAGGGCACCACATCGAGAGGAAACATTGCTTGGAAGATATTCCTAAGGCACGACTACGCCTTCTTCAAGCATTGAAGTAATCGCGAAGAACAATCCTGCAGGGTCGCCAGCGCGACTGCATAGTCGGGATCCACCCAAAAATACCCACTAGCCTATAGCTACTCCTGGGTCAGGTCATTCATTCGAATGGCCACCCGGTCCTTCTCATCCTGCGGATGACGAGCGCTAACAACTACACCAAGAAGGAGCAAAGTGTAAGGACAAGGCATCACCACGACTGGCTAAAAGACAAGATGAGATGACAGGGAGCTAACATTTAAACTGCTCGTTCAACTGCGCCACTTCATCCAAGAGATACTTCTCGCGGGCGATGGCCTTCTCAGCTTTCGACTTCCACACATCTGCTTTACCACGGATCATGGGCAACTCACGCTCCAACTGCTTAATACGGTCACGAAGTTGCGATAGCGACGACAGTTCCTCCATGTTTGAATGCGGCTGTGCCATGGTTTCATCGGTGGGAGGAGAGTCATGAGGATCACTTGAAGAACCACTTGAAGGACCCTAGTTACAATCAAGCAAGAGGCAAATGAGACCAATCATACATTGATAAAAAAGGAGGATTGCATTCAAATTCGATAAAAGTATCAAGGGGCACCCCCCACAAAATGCGGATCAGCAAAAGAAAGCTACAACTATTACGAAGGGCAGCAACGAAGCAATATGCTTCTTTGACTTGGACTTCGACTTCGGGGGCCTCATCGAATCCGTGGCAGCCTCCGACATCACAGACTTTCCGGTGGTAGCCCCAGATGTCGCAGTCTTCACAGCCTTCGCTCGCTACAGCTCCATCAAATATCTCGCGACTGTATCGATGAGCTGAGGCCCATACTTACCACAGCTAGAAGCAAAGGGAGCAAACACTACCTGTTGGCCACCCATGTCGACAAGCATCGCCTTGGAGACCACGCTGAGATCAAACTCCACGCCATGGGCTTGTGCCATCGCGAGTGCCATGGTAGCACCGACGGACCGCTGAGAGTTCTTGTAATCCATGGGAATACCTTCAGCGAAGGATTCCACCAGATCACCAAGATTATCAATTAGGCTGGCCTTGGGGGCCAGGTCCTCCCGGAGGCGACTTAGCACACCTTTGGCCTTCCCCGTCGTCTCTTGGAGGGAGACACCACGGTCCTCGATTGTAGCTGGCCACAAGAAGAGCATCCTCGACACAAGGCTCAAGGCCGAAGCTAAGGCCATGACATCCAAGAGTACAAGGTGTCAGCACAAGGACGAGAAAACCAAGATAAGGAAAATACAAGGAAAAGCAGTGCAAGTACCTGAGAGCGCCTTTGTAGTCGAGAAAAGATGTTCCACAAACAACTTCTCCCTCTCAACAGTAGAAGCGCGTAGGTCTTCCTCACGCTTCCGCGACTCCTTCAAGGCTGCGAGTGCCTCGTCGTGCTTCTTCTCTACCGCCGCAAGCCCCTTCTTGAGGGAAGTAATACAACGGAGAAGTTCATTATGTTCACCTGCAAAAGGCAGAGCACGACAAAGTATATGAGCCTACAAATCCCTGTACAAAGGAGAGTAAAGAGACAAAGTCTAGAACAAACCTTGGACTGCGTGATGGCGGTTGTCCAGTAAGGCGTGCTGATGACCCAAGGCAATGATCTGCTGCACAAGGCAAGTGGAATTCTTCACGATAGGCTATATCAAAAAGAAAAAAGAAATTTCAGCAATGATAAAAGATGCAAAAAACAAAGATACGACTGCTGAAAAACAACACTTACGTGCTCCTCCAGGGACTCCAAAGATTCCTGTCGAGTGGATGTCCGCGCAACCATCTGGTGCCCCCCAGTGTGGGGGGAACTCGACGAATTGGCACCGGAGTGGGCCGCCACCAGAGGAGAAGGATACCATACGGCCACCTCCTTGGTCTTGGAGTCTGCGACTCTGGATTCTTTCACAAATCCGACATCGTCAGATGATGACGACACCGTTTGACTGCAAAACATGCACGACGCCACTTCAGGAAAGCAACTTCGAAGAACACAAGAAGAACTCACAGATATAGAACTCACCAGTTGAATTTATCGAGGTCAAAATAGTCATTCGACGACTCCTTCGGCAACCTCAGCTTCTTTCGAGCAGGAGGAGCCATGGCGTGTACTGGCATGGCAGGGATAGGATCCTCCACAATAGTAGGAGATCCCTCCAGTCTCGTCGGCGAAGAAGCGTCAGAATCCTTGCTGCGGGAGCGCTTGTGAGTGTCGTGGCCATTGTACTCGGGGGCTTCCTCCTCTTCTCCAATCGAGACGGTCGAATCCGACTCGTCCTCTTCCATTGGTTCATGCGGGATAACCCCTTTAGGCTGAGGAGGCAAGCTGGAGGCCACTTTCCAGTCCTACAATCAGAAGAAACATCAGTATATATCAAGCACTTGGCAACCAATAGAAAAATACAGACTACTTCATCGGAAAGCTCTACCTAAGGTGGAGGGTTGTTGGCGTCGAAAGGAGGCACGACTGATTCACCTGGGAGATCCTCCTTAGTGGTGTATTTGGTCACCAGTCGCAACCTCCTGTCTACCTCACCCACAGAAATGCCCTCCGCAGATATGCGAGTGACATTGCCAGCACCGATCCAGTGGTACATCGGATGGACCCTAGCCTGCACAGGCTAGATACGGCGGCGCAACCACATGTGAATGAGCGCAGCGCCACCCTCTTCTTTGCCTATGCAGCCTTCGAGGTCGCAGACACGCTGATATAACATCTCCATCTCCTCGGACTCGCCAGGCATCACGACATTCTTCTAGGAGCGCCTCCTCTTGCAAACTGCCATATGATCAAAGGGCACGAGTCTATAGTGCTCTCCGTCAGCCTTCTGGTCGCGCATGTAGAACCACTTATCTCTCCACCCTTGGACAGACACGGTGATCTTGATATCGAAGTAAGTGGCGGAGGAGTCGACGTGGATCCCGTAGCCCCCTATGTCATAGACTACCGAACCAGACGCCAACTGACGTTTGAGCTTAAAAATCTTCTTGAAGAGACCAAAGTGTGGCTCGATTCCGAGCCAGCACTCGCAAAGGGTGATGACACAAGTGATGTGGAGAATCGAACTTGGGGACAACTGGTGCATCTGGAGCCCATAAAAACAGAGAAGACCCCTAACAAAAGGATGCAGGGGAAGAGAGAGACCACGGATGATGAACGCAAGGAACATCACCTGGAAACCTGCAGGAGGAACGGGAATTACCTCCTCGCCAGGCACGCGGGAGTCGCCTTTTGTGGGAGGAAGTGCTCCATCTTGACAAAGATTGAACAGCTCCACGGGCTTGATGATAGATGGGTGCCAGGACCCATTGGTGACGTGAGTCCCCGCGCCCTTCTTCTTCCCAGCGCCGGCGGCGCTGGTGCCCATGGTGGCGGCGCCTCCCTTCTTCTTGGCGGTGACAATGGCAGCCGCAGATCCAGTAGTAGAGCTTCCTTTCTTCTTGCCCATCTTGCGATGGCAACGCGAGCGCAGGAAGTAACTAGGGAAGACGCTGAGCTGGTCCAGTGCCACGAAGAAAAGGTGCACAAAGGAGGAGCAAGAGCAATAATGGAGGAGGAAGCGTGATCAAAGAAGACAGATGTGGGGAATTATCGCACGGTGTATCCCTACTTAACCACCTAGAAGATTACATCCAACGGTCAACACAAAACCTACCAGATGCATGGCGCACATCAACACTGACGCGTGGCAAGGATGAATAATGAACTGTCCCCCACTACTCCCATTACGCACGGAGATCGAGGAGACGCGGTTAAAACAGAAGATTACGCATGCCCAGTCAAATCAAAGTCCGAAAGTAGGACCCACTGCTCGTCACGTCCCATCAAAGCCGCTCACGCGGGCAACTGAAGTCATCACATCGTCATCACTAACGTCATCAATTCCAGCAGAAGAGCATTTTGACTATTTTAGTCCATGCTCGAGTCTTCGACTCAACCAAGCACTCAGGGGCTACTCCTAACAGGAGCGCTGGCCGTGCACCCGAAAGAATTTTTATGCAGGTATACAAGCTTCACGAAAACCCTTCACTCAAATCAATGATTCAATTGTGAACTACGGGTTACTCCCATAGGGAGCGCTGGAAGCACATTCGACTGAAACAAGCAACAAAAGACGACAGTAGTCGCAAAATGTTTTTAGTCCCCACTCGAGTCTACGACTCGAATAGGAACTCGGGGGCTACTCCCATAGGGAGCGCTGGTCGCGCACCCTATGATTATTTTTCCTTGTACATCGTACTGTGTGTCGATAAAATCATCTCTGTGACTCCGCCTCATATTTTCCCTACAAGGAGATTACGTCTCCTGGGTCACCCGGATCATCTCTGCGATGACAAAAATTCAGATGTCGCGCTTACAGCATGAAGATAAGACCTAAATAAGGCCTAGCAACGCATCTGCTGCGCACTACCAGAAAAATATCCGTACCTATAGGTGCGATGAACATGCCTTGACGGACGCGTCGAGTGCTCACATTTATACACTAGAATTCGACTCCTGTAAGACCTCTGTGGCCTGAGTCGGATTACGCCAGCAATTTTCCGAATTCGAGTCCGGGGACTTGAGTTTGAGTAGATTGCGTTGTTTTGCCCTAAGGCAGTTAACTGATATCGATACATCGGATAAATCAGGCATGTATATCAACAATCCCTATGACACAGACAGAACACTCGAAAATATGCTCAGTCATGCACTCGAAAGACTTCATAAAGTCTCTCCAGTCGAATCTGCGATTCCACTAGACACTCGGGGGCTACTGACATGGGCATACCCTACAGGTACTCAAGTTTGGCATATACGGTCCAGATACGGCAGAAGCCCATGGCGTTGCCAAGGCCCAATTGAGGATTCGGGTGGCTCACGAAGACTCCGATTGCTTGCAGCACAAGATGAAGCTTAAGATAGAAAGTTCAAAGGGACGAACCCTAATCTATAACCGACTCGACCTGCTACCTGATACCTAGCCTATCTATATAAAGGCTAGGAGGGGGCGGTGAGGAGGACAATCACAACCCTAGTTTCCACAACCATTGCCAGATTGCATCTATGCACCCCTGTAACTTTTGACTCCCTCGATAATTCCAAGAGCAGACAAGCAGGAGCAGGGACCTCTACGAGCCCTGAACCTGGGTAAACCTTGCGTCCCTGTGTGCTTGTTTGCTAGACGATTGATGCCTCTAGTGCCCCGTCCTTCTCTAAAACCCAAGTCCATAACAATGGGCATTGATGAGTTAAACCCTCGTCAAAGGGTAAGTTCGCGAAAAGCCCCTCCTGTTACTGCATTAATAGATAGGTCCTGGCAGCATCAGGGGTTCCGAGGCGTAGGGTAAAATTTTACTGTTTTCATACGCGAACCCCTACAGTGGTATCAGAGCTAGATCTATGCATAGTAATGCTAGTACGGGTAGAACACATGAGATGTAGTGTATGGGCGTCAATCTTTTAGTTGTTACCATCCCACGTGTACTTGTGTATACCGCAGTAATGCTTGATGAAGCGGTCCCCAACCGACTTTATGCGTTCATTTGCGAGACTCATCCACGCTTGACATACGGCTTGTACCATATAAAGTGGCTTTGGGGGTGTCTGTCTCTCTCACATTAGTTGGTATGCCATTTGCAGTGGAGGGCCCTAAAAGGGGTATAGTATAGACAACTACTTGATCAGTGTTGTGGTGAAAGTTCGTAGGTAAGAACGGTTCTTGTGCGAAAGCCCATTCAGCCACGTAAAACATGCAAAGATAAAGTAGAGGCGTCTAACTTTGTTTTGAAGGGGGCGTTATGATGTGATATGGTTGTGGCAAAGTGATGACCCACAAGTATAGGGGGTGTATCGTAGTATTTTCGAGGGAAGTGAAACCCAATTTATTGATTCGACACAAGGGGAGCCAAAGAATATTTATAAGCCTTAACGACTGAGTTGTCAATTTAGTTGCACCTGGAAACAATCTTGCTCACAGCAGTTTATCTGTAGCAATAGTTTTGTAGTAGGAATAGCAAAGTAGCAGCAGCAGTAAAGTAAAGACAGTAGTAACAATAGCAGTAAACTATAGGATTCGAGTGCGGTAGGCATAGGGATGGATGGACAGACATTGCATGGACAAGACAATTCACATAGCAATCAGAACATAGGGCAATTGCAGATAAATAAGATAAAGCATCCAAGTACTAGATAATCCTAGGCATGTGTTCCATATATAGTCATATGTGCTCGCAATGAGAACTTGCACAACATCTTTTGTCCTGCCAGCCCATTTGCAGTGGAGCCTCAAGGGAACTACTGGCAATTAAGGTGCTCCTTTTAATAGAGCACCGGAGCAAAGCATTAACACTCCTTGAACACATGTGATCCTCACATCAAAGCCATTCCCTCCGGTTATCCCGATTTCTGTCACTTCGGGGCCATTGGTTCCGGACAACAACGTGTGTATACAACTTGCAGGTAAGACCAAAAACAATACTATCATAATGAATCAATAACATGTTCAGATCTGAAATCATGGCACTCGGGCCCTAGTGACAAGCATTAAGCATAACAAGTCGCAACAAAGTCATAAAGCACTAATAGAAGATACTAGGCACCATGCCCTAACAATCTGATGCCATTACATGAACGATCTCATCCAATCCCTACCATCCCCATAGTCTGCAGTGGGGGATTACTCACTCATAGATGGGGGAAACATGGATGGTCGATGGAGAAGCGATGGTGATGATGATGGCGATGATCTCCTCCAATTCCCCATCCCGACAGGTTGCCAGAACGAAGTTTCTGGTGCTGTTTCGTGGAATCTGATGGTGGCAGCGGAGCGGAACTCCTTCTGGAAAAACGTCGAACACCCCTGAGTTTTTAGGTCAGAAGGCATCTTATAGGCGAATAGGGAGACCGAGGGGGAGTCTGGGGCAGCCAGACCACCCCCTGGCACGGCCTGGGCTTTCCCGTGCGGCCAGGTGGTGTGGCCTGGGCCCAGCCCCCCTCCGTCTCGTATTCTGGCTCTAGGAGTCTTCTGGTGAAATAGGATTTTTGGCATATTTTCCGGGATTTTTCCTGATAGTTGATTTTCTGCACAAAAAGTAGACACCAATGCAATTCTGCTGAAAACAGCGTCAGTCCGCATTAGTTGCATCCAAATCACACAAGTTTAGAGGAGAAACAATAGCAAAAGTGTTCAGGAAAGTAGATATGTTTTGGACGTATCAACTCCCCCCAAGCTTAGCGTATTGCTTGTCCTCAAGCAATTCAGTTGAAAACTGAGTGCGATAAAAGAACTTTCACGAAAACATTTGTTTCATATGATGTATATATTCTCAGCATGTGATCAACTACTTAGACAATTCATAATAAGGAGTATGCAACTAAGTTTACTTAATAGGCATTGCAAGCTATGAAAAGATTCCAACTCAAAAATAATAAGTAGCATGAAGCATAAACATAAGCAACATTACAATGCTCATAAAAAGGTATGATATAGTGGTATCTCACTTGCCTTTGATTCTGAATGCCAAGGCACCTCTGAAGTTCAGGTGAAGACTAGAAGTAAAGATATCAAAGATACAAGCATCAAAGTCATAACACAAATAATCAAGTTTTGAGACAAGCACAAAGAATGACAACTATGCTCTCAAGAAGGTGCTCAAAGAATATGTGGAGACTCAACAAGTAAAAGAAAAGGTTTTTGAATAATTTGAAAAGCTTCCAAATGCTGAAAGTATGGTACTCATTAGCTTTGAGCTCTCATTGCCCCTATCATAAGCATCTTTAAATGGTTAAGGTTAAAGTGACACAACTAAGAGGATATGCTTGACAAGTTATAAATCAAAGTCTCATGCCCCTTACTTACGAAGACCGATCCTCATGCTACTCAACTTCAGTCACAAGTAAGCTCTTGTCATTATAAGTATATACGTATCATAGAGAACCGCCAACAGGGTACCCCTTGCACATGACACAGGAGTTATCCCATAATCAAAATGACAAGGCAAGCAGACAATGAGCATCTCAGCGATCTTTTTATTTACTATGTGCATAGATTTTTATTGAGGATGCTTCATAGAATGCTCATTATGGTTATGCTGCAAGTTTCCACCATGATTAGGCATGGCTTAGGCTAGCGGCCCAGGCATTTCTCTAACATACATACAAACTCCATGATCTTACAAGTTCCACTTTTATTTCACACCGCTGGGATCCATAAGCAAAAGAACATGATATCAACGAGGTACTAAGTACCAATTAAATGTTGAAAATGCTCCCCATGAAACATGGTTCTGCTAACTTCAACTTATAAAGCGCAAGCATATACGCAACAAAGAAGGACGCAATGATTCAGGTTTATTAAATGCAAGAAAATAAAGTGTGCCATCAAGTTTGTGAGAGCTTTACTAACTAACTTTCTCATAACAAGCAAACATTTTATTCGGAAGAAAACAAGGCATATTGAATATGCACGGAAGTAGCAAATGATGCTAATAGGTAGGTATGGTGGACACTTTGGCAATATTTGGTTTTGGGGAGTTGGAAACATGAGTAAAACATACTCAGTGAAGGTGAAGGCTAGCAATAGTAAGGGAGCGACAAACGAGAGAGCAATAGCTGTCATAATCATGCTTGCAACAAAACAGAATTAAACATGGCATGAAAGTGATTCAAGATCCTCAAGGCAAAATAATTCATCGGGGCTTAACTTATTATTACAGTCATGTGCATGCGTGAGCATGTGCCAAGTCAATTCAAATGAAACATTCAGAGGAGGATACCATGGTGTCATACCAAGTTATGAATAGAGTAATGCAAGCAAACATTCATAAAACATGCTACAAACTATTAGCAAGCTAGAACTAATCATATAAAAGCAAAAACTACTAAGCATCCATAAATAACATACACCCTACACGAACAGACTAAGCATGCCCACAATGATGAGTATATGTACAAAAATGAAAACAAATAGAGTTCGTTACCAGTCTCACACCTCAAGTTGTCATTAATCCTCAGTATTGCTCTTCACTTGTGTGGCTTGAATAATAATATGAAACCAATATCCACTGAGGATTGCTGAACCCTGCAACAAACTCACAAAGCCAAAGAAGAACGAAGAATATTTTTGTTGTTTTCGATTTTTTAAAACAAGAACCAAAAAGGAAAAACAACCAAAGCAAAATCTTTTTGGGTTTTTTGAATAGTTCAAACAAAGCAAAAAGGGAAAAACAAACTAAGGAAAAAAGAAGAAGAAGCAAACCAAAGAGAAACAACAAAAATATTTTTGGTCTTTTTGTGTTTTTAGAAAGCAAAAGCAAAGAAAGAACGGAAACTAAAAAGAAAACAAAACATGAATATACAAAGTACCGACGCAACATGATAAGGAGATGAGTGCGGTGTCGGCGTACCTCCCCCAAGCTTAGGCTTTTTGCCTAAGTGGGTATCAATCCCAAGCCGGCCAGGATGACGTGTCACCGTAGTATGGCGAGGAGGTACCCTCATCCTGGTGCGAGCTCGAGTACGTCCCTCCGTAGTGTGCGGAGTGATCGTAGGAGGGTACATCCTCCTGGTGCTGCTCGTGGAAGCCCAGCAAGCGAAGCTGCTCATCCACCTCCTCCTTGGAGCGCGACCACGGTCTCCTATGAACACTAAACAAAGAAGACTGTGGCAAAGGGATGTCCCTCTCATCCCCGTCAGTAAACAACATCCTATATACTAGACTGTCCAAATCAGAAGCAGCAGGGACAAAGTGATGAATTTTCATAGCAACAAGGTCAAGCCTTTGTGATGCCAGTACAGTATCATTGGGGTCCACTAAAAGGCCTAATGCATTGACCATACGCGAGGCAATGATGCCCCCATAGATAGGCCCCCTAGCAGCTAGGCGGCGAGCAATAAGTGAGCCAAGGTTGTACCAAGTATCATTGTTAAGCGCAACAACAAGGAAGGCTAAATGATAGTTGGAGATATTACTTGTGTTCTACCTACCAAGTATGCTAGTAGCAAGATAATATGCAAAGTATCTGAGAGCAGGGAGTTGGATGTTTCTTATCTTTCCGTGTTGCGCCACGCGGTCATCATCATTGGTCACTCCTCGGTAAAGCTCCAGCAAATCAGCAGGTCGCCCTTGAATTTTCTTCATGGTCCCTATCATGCTTACACCTACAATACTGCAAAATCTCTCCAAAGGCATTGTAAAGGGTAGATTATAAATTTTGAAAGAGACAGTTGACTGATAGGACGTGTTAGTAAATGTGAAGCTCTCAACAAAGGTATTGGTGAGCCTAGCGTATTGCTCACTCTCATCTTGCATATATGAGGTCAAACCAACCCTCTCAATCAGTAGCAAGAAATCATCAAGAATCCCTGCAGCTTGTAAGAAAGTAAAACAAGGAAAAGTAGATGGGTGAGCATCCCCATCATCCCTTTCATTACCAATACGAGTTGCAATGAGATCTTCGTTGTATGATGGCCTAAACTAAGAGGCTGATCTTGAGGGCCTCGACCTCCTAGGTGCATCCTTCTCAAATATCTCTCCAAATATATGGTTGTTCATGCTTGGTATTCTGAAATTTAAACACCTATTAAACAAGTGATTGCAAAGTGAATAAAATGAAAGATTCTACTCATAGGGACTTGTAAGAGGCCTAAACATGCATCAAAACTATATCTCTAACCATCAAACAAGCTTACAAGATATCATAACCTGTCACCTACAGCAGCAAAATACTCAAGATATAATCAACTAAACACAAATCTACTTGGACAAGGGGAGGAGTCACATACCAGAGAACAAGTGCTCCAAATTTCAGCAACAAAGATGGGCTGAGCAAGGAGGTCAAAAAAATCGAGAGCAAGCACAACAAGAACGCGATTTTGAGCAATGAACTGGAGCTTACTTGGGAGAGAGAAGAAAGTGGAAGGTGAGAGAGTTAGTGGAGGGCCAGGGGTGGCCCACACCATGGCATGGTGCCACCCACGGCAGGTCGCGCCACCAGGTGGTGAGCCTGCCTGGTGGGTCCTCCTGGTACCTTCCAGGCACTCCTCTGCCCCTTTTTTCACGTAAAAATTTAATATGAATTTTCTGGAATTTTTCGAGACACTTTATTTTGGACATTTTTCAGGTATAGAAGAATGATTTCCTGACATACAGATTTTTTTTGAATGATGCAATGACAAAACAAGGCTAGAACTACAGAAGTTCTAAGACACTCTAACATGCAAGCAACTAACAACAAAAAGGAAACTAAACGAAAGCAAAAACTAAAATGGATAGAATAAAAGTAAACGGGGATAATCATGGTGAAAACATTGTTTTGTTCAATGAAATCCTTTTGTTAACAAGGTTGATCAGGTCTTGTTACCAAAACAATTCCATATGAGACAAAACTTTGTATCCCACTAATGATTATGTTACCTCAACCTTGATAGCAATGGTCCCAATCATAATAGTTTCAAATTTTTCTCTTGGTATGGGACAATATATTTCTCGATCTTGAATGCAATCAACATGTTCAATTGAATTAAAACCATAAGTCCTTTCAATCTTCTTGGGGAAATAGACAATATATTCCTTGTCATTAACATTGAAAGTCACCTTTCCTTGATTACAATTAATAACAGCTCCTGCAGTATTAAGAAAAGGTCTCCCAAGAATAATAGACATATTATCATCTTCAGGCATTTCAAGCACAACAAAATCAGTTAATATCAAGCAATTATGATCCACTTGAACAGGTACATCCTCACATATACCAACAGGAATAGTGGTAGATTTATCAACCATTTGCAAAGATATATCAGTTGGTATTAATTTTTCTAGTTGAAGCCTCTTATATAGAGAGAAAGGCATAACACTAACTCCAGCTCCCAAATCACACAAAGCAGTTCTAACATAACTATTCTTAATAGAGCAAGGGATAGTTGGAATCCCTGGGTCTCCAAGCTTCTTAGGAACCTTACCATTAAAGGAATAATTAGCAAGCAAAGTAGAAATTTCTTCATTAGGGATCTTCCTTTTATTCGAGACAATATCCTTCATATACTTTGAGTAAGGAGGCAATTTAATAGCATCAGTCAAAGGAATTTGTGGGAATAAAGGTTTCATCCACTCACAAAACTTATTATAGTGTTCATCTTCCTTTGACTTGTGTTTCTTATCAGGGAAAGGCATAGGTTTTTGGACCCAAGGCTCTCTTTCACTACCATGTTTCTTAGCAATAAAATCTTCTTTGGTGTATTTAGTATTCTTAGTGTGGTTTTCAGGTTCTTCTTCAACTTTTTCTTCATTAGGAGCTTCATTTTTTCCTTACCACTTTCAGTTTCAGCATCAGAAATAGATATACTATTAGGATCTATAGCTGGTTCAGAGGGTTCTACAATAGTTTTATGTTTCTTTTTCCTTTTCTTACGAGTAACCACTATTTTCAGCTTGTTGAGAATCCTGCTCAATTCTTTTGGGATGCCCCTCAGGATATAGAGGATCCTGGGTAGCAGCACCACTTCTAGTTCTAATTTCATAAGCATGTTTTTCTTTAGCAGCATTAACTAGCAACTCTTTTTGCACTTTAATGAGTTGATCTATTTGAGTTTGAACCATTTGAAAGTGTTTAACAATCATTTTAACATCATTAGAGGTTCTTTCCACACTATCTTTCAACTCAACAATAGCTCTAGTGTTTTCCATTAGATGATTTTGCACCCTTTTATTAAAATTATCTTGCTTAACAATAAAAATATCGAATTCTTCTAAGCATTGATCAGGAGGTTTAGAGTAAGGGATATCACCTTCATCAAAGTGTTGGAGAGAGTGTACCTCGATAGTGGATGAGTAGGGAATAGGCTTACATAATTCTTCTATAGGAGGTAAATTCTTGAGATCTGCAGCTTTAATTCCCTTCTCCTTAAGACATTTCTTAGCTTCCTTCATTACTTCATCATTTAATTCAATAACTCCCCTCTTCTTTGATGTTGGAATAGGCACTGGTATAGTAGGTTCAGGTACAATTACTTCAGGTATAGCTTGTTTCGGTATTTCCAGCTATAGTTCTAGCAATCGTAGCATCTAGGAAAGGACCTAATGAACCACTCTTATCAAGCACAGTAGAAGCAGCATCATAAGCATCAGAAGTTTCAGATTCAGCAGTAGTAGCAGTGTGTGTAACATGTGTATGTGGTGGTGTAACGAGCTTACTCATAACAGATGGTGAATCAAGAGTAACAGAGGTGTTTAGAATCGTACCTCTTCTTGTAGTGGATGGTAAAATAGGAACCTTGCCATCACGAGACTTACCCATGATGGATGGATAGCAGCGAACAATAGAGAATCCAAGTGAACTTGATAAATAAAGCTATGCTCCCGACAGCGCGAGGAAAATAGTCTTGATGACCCACAAGTATAGGGGTGTATCGCAAGATTTTCGAGGAAGTGAAACCCAATTTATTGATTTGACACAAGGGGAGCCAAAGAATATTTATAAGCCTTAACAACTGAGTTGTCAATTCAGCTGCACTGGAAACAATCTTGCTCACAGCAGTTTCAAGAGTAACAGTTTTTTAGTAGGAATAGCAAAGTAGCAGCGATAAAAGTAAATACTGGTAGTAACAATAGCGATGGCTGTAGGATTCGAGTGCGGTAGGCATAGGGATGGATGGACGGGCGTTGCATGGACAAGACAATTCACATAGCAATCAGAACATAGGGAAATTGCAGATAAATAAGATAAAGCATCCAAGTACTAGATAATCCTAGGCATGTGTTCCATATATAGTCATATGTGCTCGCAATGAGAACTTGCACAACATCTTTTGTCCTGCCAGCCCGTTTGCAGCGGGGCCTCAAGGGAACTATTGGCAATTAAGGTGCTCCTTTTAATAGAGCACCGGAGCAAAGCATTAACTCTCCGTCAACACATGTGATCCTCAGATCAAAGCCATTCCCCCCGGTTATCCCGATTTCTGTCACTTCGGGGCCATTGGTTCCGGATAACAACGTGTGTATACAACTTGTAGGTAAGACCAAAAACAATAGTATCATAATGAATCAATAACATGTTCATATCTGAAATCATGGCACTCGGGCCCTAGTGACAAGCTTTAAGCATAACACGTCGCAACAAAGTCATAAAGCACTAATAGAAGATACTAGGCACCATGCCCTAACAATTTGATACCATTACATGAACGATCTCATCCAATCCCTACCATCCCCATAGCATACAGCGGGGGATTACTCACTCATAGATGGGGGAAACATGGATGGTCGATGGAGAAGCGATGGTGATGATGATGGCGATGATCTCGTCCAATTCCCTGTCCCGGCAGGGTGCCAGAACAAAGTTTCTGGTGTTGTTTCGTGGAATCTGATGGTGGCGGTGGAGCAGAACTCCTTCTGGAAAAACGTCAAACCCCCCTGAGTTTTTAGGTCAGAAGGCATCTTATAGGCGAAGAGGGAGACCGAGGGGGAGTCTGGGGCGGCCAGACCACCCCCCGGCGTGGCCTGGGCTTGCCCGCGCGGCCAGGTGGTGTGGCTGGGCCCAGCCCCCCTCCGTCTCGTATTCTGGCTCCGGGGGTCTTCTGGTGAAATAGGATTTTTGGCATATTTTCCGGGATTTTTCCTGATAGTTGATTTTCTGCACAAAAAGTAGACACCAATGCAATTCTGCTGAAAACAGCGTCAGTCCGTGTTAGTTGTATCCAAATCACACAAGTTTAGAGGAGAAACAATAACAAAAGTGTTCGGGAAAGTAGATACGTTTTGGACGTATCACAAAGGTAAAGTGATTACCTTATGTTATGAAGTAGTAGTAGATAGTCACGGAGATGATGGACTACCATGCTGGAAAGACACCAATACCCTGGTGTCTACGGCGCCGGAACCCTGGTGCCGGAATCTGGTGACGCAGCATGGAGATCACGACATGAAGGACCATATCACATTGCATTTACATTCAATGTTATTGTTTGTATATCTTATTGTGTGATATTAGATACTCGACAGTAGCCTAATAGGATGATCCCTATTAAAAATTACCAATGATTATATTCCCCCTTAGTGTACACCACCAAGAAAGTTCTTCGGTATGAGGCAGCGCCATGATGATCGGGTGTCAGACATATCTACGTTTGCATACAGAGGGTGTAAGCCATGTTGCACAGCGAATACACTAAGGTTGAGTTGGCGATCCTAGCATGTGTAGACATGGCCTCGGAACACGGATGGTCGAAAGATCGAGCACGAGTCGCATGAATAATGTGACCGACGTTTAGCATCCACCCTAGAACCCACATTGATGGCCATGACGATCGGGGGAGATGTGGGGAAAAGTGGTCATGTTATCACTAGAACCCTTCAAGGGATAGTGTTTTAGTGGAGTTATTTTATTAACTCGTTTAATTATAAACTTAGTCTAAATTCCATTTTCCAATTATAAACATAGAAAATGGTTCTCCCCGATGCTACCTTTCCTGTTGACGATTGGTTAGGTGGAGATAAGCTCGGGCTAGACGGATCAAACTTATCTATCTGGGTTGCGCGTCTCCATGTTCTCCTTAGCGAGAATGACGTGGTCAACTATATACTCAACGAGATGGATTTGGATCAGCCCAGTGACTTAGAGACCCCAAAGCAGCGGGAAGACTGCTATTACCGTCGTGAGATGGCCTCCTTCATTTCAGTTACAATGCGTTTCGGAATGGTGGATGAGCTGTGGCTAGTAATATTGACCCTCGAGCGACAATGGTACAACTTAGGACACATTTCGTGGAACAAGCACGCATATGGGAGCATGAGCTGATGGGAGATTTCCTCTACATTAAGATGGAAGAGAACTATTCACTTGAAGACCACTTGGACCGCATGCATGATGCGTACATGAAGCCTGCATACTTCCTAGATAGCTGGATGGCGACCTCTTTTGCAAATGGCGTTGTGCTGCGGTCGCTGCCACCAAGCTACCGAGCACATGTCAGGACTTGCATCATGAGAGGCAATGCGAAAACACAGTATTTCCACAGGTTCATATCACATCTCAGGAATGTGAAGGTTGAACCCATTGCAGGAGAGGTCATCGATGACAAAGGTATATATTTGATATACAATTTTATAAATGTAATAATCTTGCAAACACATGTTGCAGTGTTAAGTATATTTGATACGTGTTCTGTTTTGCTGAAAACAGGTTCTTCTGCATGAGAGGTGCTTGCTGGAGAGGAGGTGACGTTGTGTGTTGATGGCGAGCATGATGATGATGGACAACAACACTCTCCCTCGACATCAATCACTTAGTTTATTGTTTTTGGATAGTTATTGTAATCAAAAGATTGTGAACTTCTTTAGTGTGTCTCACACTTTGTGAGATGGTTATTCATATGAGCTTGTAACAAACAGTTATTCCACTTTTATGAATAATTTCATATCGTGTTCGATTATATGTGAATTATCCTTGTTGTTGAAACTAATTGATAATGCATGAACATTTGTAAAATATTGAAATGCCTTGAAATTACCCAACTTAATGATATGTTCATTACTAAATGAAACTATTGTTTAAATTCAAAGTTATATTGATAATATGTGGAAGACACTTGTATTCTTGTCACATATGAATCATGCCTAAGTTCGGTAAAATAGCTTAAACACCGTGTATTGCAAGAATACAAAGTGTTTGATGAATTGTTAAAATAGAATACATATTCGATGTATTGTGTTTTAACAAAAATGGTGATTATCATTATATGATTGTTTAAATTTTGTAAAGAAGTTTACCAAAGAAACATAAGCATGAAACTATTTGATGTGATCAAAGTATTTTAGCGTATGAAGGGTATAAAGATAAAAGAGAATCTAATTACTACAATTTGATCAATAGTAATGAAATTCGACTTTATAAGAATGGCATAAAGAAAAATTGTGGAATGCAATGCGTTTGAAAATTCAAAATGCAAAGCATCACAATGTGATATTAAATATCAAAGTGGGTGAATAGATGGCACCAAATAAATCGTTGTAGTATAGATGTAAAAGACCATTAGTTAGAAATAGTTAGCACTCAATTAGAATATATAGTAAACCATGTGAATTCGTGAAATTGGTGCCATATCTTGTATGGATCATCGTAAAAGTTTTGGGGTTATTTGTAACACCCCAAAAATATTAATCAAGATTATCAAGTTCTAATCACCCAAGTTTAGGGTTAACAAAAACTTTTATTATTAAATTTAATATGAGTGTATGTGTGAATTGCATTAGTGTATGAATGAGTGCAATTCCCATGTTTGATTGCTACAAATGATAAGGAATGGTTTAAAGGTGAATACTACATCATCTAGGCCATTTACAGAAAAAATCAAAAGAAAACAAAATCAAATATGAATCATATGATGAAATGGTCATTATGATCAAAATTATCCACTAGACCACTTTGAGTGTTTCTAGGCAAAGATTTCTAACAGAAACTTTCTCAATTATGTTCACCCCTTGCTAGATCAAGTAAAAGTGAACCCAAGCCCACTTTACAAACAAATAGAAATAAACTCCAAATCATTTTAAAGGACATTGCAAAATTGAATCAAGTTCATATGCATAGATCACCATTTTGCAAAAACCACTCAAACCAATTCACCTTGGCAAACCTAAGCAACCATAGACTATCAAGCATGTGACAAACACACTCACGAAAATTCATCCAAAAATTCAAATCTTGAATTCATGTGGCCATTTGGTCGAGCACCTGGCAGACAACAATAAACACTGCCTAACTTCTCTTTACGAAAGGATCAATCGCCACTAGTGCCTTAAATCTCTCCCTGGTCTCCCTTAGTGCCTAGCAGAGCAGTGGACACACTCCCCCTTTGCCGTTTCCACTAGTGTCGTGCCGCCCGAGCTCACCGTGCCGGTCGACCAGGCCCCGCTCACCACAGCCAGTGCCGCCCTCTCCCACGATGTCCAATAGACAGGCACCACACCACCAACACCCTCTATACACCCTAGACCAGAGACACGCCATGGACCAGCCATGATCGCCACGCCCACCTCTTTGTCTGCTATGCCGAGAGCGCGCCAGAGCGCCGCAGCTGACACGCGCACACACGCCGTGCCTTGCCCTCTCCGCGCGTGCCTGCACTCACCATGACCCCAGCTACCCCCAGACACGCTTGTTCACCGCCGCGCGGACAGTAGCCACTGTGCGCTGTCTCGAACGCCACCGTTCCCGCATAGAGCACGAACCGCTCCCGACCGTTTTTGACTGCCCCTTGCCACGCCATCACTCGCATGACCACCACCCTGAAGCACCGCATCGATCCCTACCCTCAGCCATGCGATAGCCCTCTGTAACAACATTGCCGACGAGCCCGAGCCAAGACGCTATGTCCCTCTTGTCGGTGTATAAATAGAGGCCACCCCAGTTATCATTCACTACACCATCTCACTCCCCTCTCTCTCAGACACCTCCCATACCCTTCCTCGGAGCAAGGCGCACCACATCACCGGAATTTCACCGGAGCCCGCCGCTACAGAGGAGAAGAGGAACTGGAGCTAGGAGCCGCCCCAGAAGCCGCCGCGACCACCATTCGACTCACCGTCGATGACAACCTCATTTTCCCATCGCCGACCTTAGCTGGAGCCCAGGTGAGCCCCCACGTACCCCCACCGTCGCGTTAGGGTTCGTTCCTCACCAGAGCTATTCGCCGGAGACGACGAACCACAGCCGTAGATCCTAGTCTAATCGTAGGGATGAGATTGAAAGATACCGTTTCGGTTTAGGTGAGTCACTGACGAGTAGGACCCGCCTGTTAGCAGCCCGCTGCACGCGCACCGTGTAGCTAGGCCAGCCCATTTAGTTTCCCATGCAGAGCCCGTCGGTTCAAATAGATTTTCCTATTTTAGTTAAAACTAGATTTAGTTAGTAGATTCAAAAATCAATTCAAAGAGATTCACCAAACCAAATTGCATGATTCCAATTTTTTTAGAAAGGTATTCAAAATATCTATCCAAGCCCGTTGGATTTAAACCATTTCAAATTATAGATCACCTATACCAAAAATAACAAGACAGAGACTTTTCCAACATCAAACATTTTTCAAAAATCAAACATAAATGCTTTTGAGTTGATTCCAACTCTCAAAAATCACATTTAACAAGATCTATCTGAATATGTAAAAATATTTAGTTTTACATGCAGTGATATTGGACTAGAACCAAAAGAATGCTATATAGGCATTTCTAGTCACTTCAATTGTATTAAATAGTAATCTTAAACTTTATAAAATATGACCACCAGTTTAAATCACATTCCCAAGTATTAGAATATGTGGTGATGACATGTGTCAACATGATCCCATATTTTAATTGGAGAATATTAAATCTTAAGTATTTTCAATGAGTAGAAATTACTTTTCTAAAATAAGAAAAATAAAACTAGGTCTTTAATTCATGTAATGATTGTGATGATGCTAGATCATCTAGTGTGAGCCTTTGTGTGCTACATATAAGTAGTTAAGTATTGTTTGGTGATTGTGTACCTCGTATTCATTTATAGACGATAGTACCAAACCGGGATACGAGGAGGAGGAGTACTACGAAGAAGAAGAAGAAGAAGAAGAAGAAGAAGAAGAGAATTTCAACCACCGCACTACTCAGGGCAAGCCTAACACTACAAGTTAACTATGCAAGATAGAACTATGCAAGCTAACACTTGCAAACTTGATAACCTATGCAAGATGCATTAGGCATGCTTTGGTTATGCAACCTCGATTATACCAATCCCAAGTTTTACTTGCAAGATTTATTCTTTTACTTTTACCAAAGTTCTTTACCTGTAGTTAGTGATTTG
This sequence comes from Avena insularis, assembly GCA_023614405.1. Classification (NCBI taxonomy): domain Eukaryota; kingdom Viridiplantae; phylum Streptophyta; class Magnoliopsida; order Poales; family Poaceae; genus Avena; species Avena insularis. The sequence continues at coordinate 210,152,989 of CM042694.1, forward strand.
TGAGTATTTGGAAAAATAGTATATATACCATAAAGAGTATAAAACTAGGCCTAAGTAGTTATACTTAGATGCCATCAAAAGCATAAAACTAGATTTGGATAGTTACACTTGATTAGCACCCCTCATTAGTGAATACCCTCAACTTTAGTGGCTAGTGCTAAGCATAAAAGTTGATAACTTTAGATGGGAATACTTGGTGAAAATGATTGTGAAAACTTTGGAATGATGATTCATTCTATTGAAATGATTTTTACATGTGTTGAGAAAAACAATGATTTGATGATGAAACTTCTTGAGGCATGAGCCTTGATTTTGATAAAAACTGATGGTTGGGTTCGGATGCGATACCATTCCAATTTTATCGTACAACCACAATACCCGAATTAGGTAGGGCTTAACTCGAAGTTTATATGCCTTAGTATGGGTTCCCTCGCGGAAAGAGGTTGAGCTGAGGCTACCTCGTGAATGTGAATGTCCACCTATGTAGTGCCCAGGATGGAAGATGGCCATGGCTGGGAGGACAAGCTCATAGGGGAGGTGCCTATACTAGAGTGTGTAACATGATTGATTATCCGCATACTAAGTATGATGATTCAGGGTTATCCTTGACGGATGTATCGAATTTTGTGGTGAAAGTGTACCACCTCTGTAGAGTGTCAAACTATTCGAATAGCCACGTCCGCGGTCATGGACAGTTGGAGTGGCCATACTATTCCATTGTCAGATGTTTTCAAAATGACTTGTGAATTGAACTATGACCTTGACTTGACCACAACAGAGTTGTGGATATGAAAACTAGGTTCCCACTTAAGTGATTAAATTAGATTCTTTACTTTTGAACTCTTATGAAATAAACCTGCCTTCTTGCAAATAAACCTAGAGCTTAAGATTTCTACTAGAACTACCTTACTTGTTAGTGCTAGATTGCGAGTACTTAAAGAGTACTCATGGCTTTGTCCCTGGCTATTCCCGTGGACAGACTATGAGGAGGACTACCAGGAAGATGGACAGCAGGAGGTCTATGACAACTAGGATCATCTCCATCGTTAGCATTGCTTGTGACTCTAAAGATGGAGCCCCCAGTATGTTTACTTTCCGCTGCTTTGATTGTATTAAGACTGGATCATTAGATCCTTTATTTGTAAGACCTTTATTATGGTTTGTAATGGATGATGTACTGTGGTACCAATTCTGTTATGTCTCGCAAAAATGGTAATCATGGGATTGCGATGTATGGCATAAAAGGCATCTGGGATTAAAAATCCGGGTGTTGACATTATTCGATATAACCAAAACAATGGAGAATAAGTCCTTGTAGAGTATTCATTGGAAATTATGAATACAATAGCCATAGCTAAAACCAAAAGGAGAGCAAAACTAGTATTGCTTGGATTTTGGTGCATTCTCAAGAAAGTGCACATTCAGTGATATTTCTCGATTATGGAGAAAATGGAAGATAGTGAAAAACATGATGAGGATTCAAAACCCTGCATCAGAGTGTTGAGAAGCGCAACATAAAGCGTTCCTGAATGATACTCTTCACAACGGAAAGAATCAATGATAGTGATCATTTTTGTTTTCCCCACTAGTGTTTTCACTACATAAAGTAGGATTCAAAATGCAGCCCATATCTTGTATGGAGACATTTGTGAATCATTTGTCATGATTACCAGAATATGACATACCTACGAACTACTAAGGAAATAATGGCAAGCTAAAGATATGAGAAATCCCAAAGCAAAATTGACTTGTGATTAGAAAGCAATTCGTTACTGAATCTAACAAGTAAAGGGGTTACTTGGATTTTCCCAAATGACTGCAAAGCCATAGTGGAAAAGGGGTGAATGACAAAAGCAAAATTTGTCAAGTATTGGATAAATTCAAATGAATTTGATTCAAGTGTGCTGAAAGTCTGGTGGATTTAAAAACTGGTAAAGTACTAGTATCTCATAGTAAATCTCCAAGTTTGATATTTGATCAAAGGATTTTGAAGTCATTCAAAATAGTGAGTCGATATGAAATTTGCATGAAATTGAGTGGTAGCTATGAAAGTCTTCCTAAAACAATATGTGAATGACATGTTTTTAAGTGGGAGCAATATAAGTCTCAAATTCAAATATGTACGAACATAGTTTGAGTAAGAGTAGTGACTCATACCCAAACATGTTGGGAACATATTTGAGTGGGAGCTTAGAGGAGTGATTCTTAAGTGTGTATATGACACATTAAGAATAAAAGCGCAAGTGTCGATAAATAATGATTTATAAAGGGTAGAAGTTGAGAATAAGTGTATTATGATATGATGTAGTATTCCTTAAAGGATTCTGAAAAGGGTTTCAGAATAGAAGTTAATTAAGGAACTGGTCCTTAATAACTTAAGTTAGGAATAGTATTAAGTTTAACATCAATGGTTGAAAGAAACAAAAGGATAATCATCATCCACAATGTTGAGACATAGGTTCTATCTTAGAAAACCATGATGATAACTTATCATAATATATGATCCAATAAAGAATGTTTGAAAAGTGATTAAGTTCAAATCACGAAACATTGAGTTAAGCTTGTCCGCAGTGTCTAATAGAGAACTATAGACATGTTTTCCAAATCCATAAAGGATGACATATCTTAAAGCATAAAGGGTTATGTTATAAGGGAATATGTTGGAAACTCCTATAATACCGACTAAAGTCAAGAAGGAAGCAAGGTGAACAAAACATCAAAAGTTGCACAAGGTGCACTCGTGTTTCGATGATTACATTTATAATAATAGATAAGGATACCATCTAAAGTGATGTATAATGTTATGGTGGGGCTAGTTTGCTTTTAACATAGAATGATGTGTCCTAGGGCATAGTGCCCATGAGAAAGCCCTCAAGGTTGATCTAAAGTCATCGTAGGCTCCTGGAATCCGGCCTCGTTCTACTGCCATAGAGACGATGCATACACAAAGATGTTATCATGTGATGATCAAGTATTAATATCAATCAAGGTGACATTAGTAAGTTGCAAAGGATTTGGGACTATAAAGTACAGGCCCAAGACTAACCTCTTCCATGAGAAAGCATGTTCAGGGTACCGGGATATATGGTACCAATGATTAAGAACAAATGCAGCTAGTTTATTTGTACTCTAGTGCAAGTGGGAGACTGTTGGAAATATGCCCTAGAGACAAATAATAATAAGGATTATTATCATATTTCATAAAGTTTATGATTAAGTTTTATATCATGCTATAACTGTATTGAAAGGAAACGTCAATACACGTGTGATATATAAACAACTAGGGGTTCCCGGTGAAACTCTAGTAACTGGTTCATTGGTCAACAGATGATCAAGGTTTCCTGATCATGTGGCATTTATTCCAGTTGGAAATGGAGTCAACTCATTCTGTGAATGAGATGATGAACCAATACCCAACCTAAACATCGTGCCCCGATCATGTCATGAAGTTCAAGTTACGATGATTAGAATAGACCTTGTAGACTATTCCTTAGACCATGAGGCTATATCAATCACTGTCTCTCGAGAATGCTTAGATAGCATCAAACGTCACTTGGTAATAAAGTGACAATAAAGGTGTGTTCAGGTGTTCAGAGGAACAATCGAGGCAATATATGTCAAGAGCGGGATTTGTCCATCCGCGTGACGGAAAGATACTCGAGGGCCCACTCGGAGAAGTTATATCCAATAGCTGCAGAGCATGTGATTTGATCACAGGGATATTACTTGTTGAAACGAGTCAAGTAGCATTGTTCTGTAACGAGATTAAACACAACATGGTGATGTCATTGATCAGATCTTGGACAATGCAAGTATCGAGAGACAAAAGGAATAATACACGACTGTCCCGGTTCAAACGATGAAAGATCTTCGTGGAATGCACAGGGGTCACATGGCCATCCAGGTCCCTCTATCGATCATTGGTCCGGGAGTGTCCCGACCATGTCTAGAGTGTTCCTGAACCGTGGGGTATCACACTTAAGGGCTTGATGATGCTTATAGAGTGTTTACAGGATCGGTAGAATCACCGAAGAATAGAAAGAGAGAAAACCGGAAGGGTTTTGGTAAGTCCGGAGGATGTCCGGAGTGGAGGTGGAAGGTGTTCCATAGCCATGGAGATTGAATAATATTTGAATGAATGTTAAATTTATTTATTCATTTATTCACAATTATTTAATAAAAGAGAAATCAATTTAATGGTCAAAGGGCTTAATGGGCCAAATCCCAGAGGGGAAAAGGCCCAAGAGGGGACCACACCCGAAGGAGGGGCCTAGGGGTTGGTAGGCGGCCCTAGTGGGCCTGCCCCACGTGGGGCCCATGGTGGGGATCTCGCCAGTGCGCCTCTCCACCCTCTCCCATGATTAGTCCCACCCCGGGACTTTGAGGGAGGTAGTACCTCCCCTCCCCTATATATAGTGGGGTATTTTGACCAGAAAATTAAACACAATATTCAATAAAGATTTCTTCACTTTTGGGGAGACCTCCAATTGATATTTCTCTCTCTCTCTCTCTCTCTCTCTCTCTCTCTCTCTCTCTCTCTCTCTCTCTCCTGTGACCAGTCCCAAGTTCAGACTGCACGAATGAGAGACATCTTCACCGCGGAGCACCGTCGCGCTGCGGGATTCGGATCCAGGAGCTCTACTTCCACAACTGCTACAGGATCAGGGAAGCGGGAGTCATCGCCAGGCACCGGATGCATGTACCTCCCCGCGAGGTGTCACACTTGAGGCACTAGGAGTCGTTGGAGCCGCAGGAGTGCAAGGACTTCATCACATCCTTGAGGTTGGCTTCGGCTCGTCTACATCAACCATGCTCTCCTGAGAATTGACAATGGTTTTCGGTCTTCAAGGGAAAGTTCTCGAAAAGCCCCTCCTGTTACTGCATTACTAATAGATAGGTTCTGGTAGCATCAGGGGTTCAGGGGCATAGGGTAAATTTTTATTGTTTTCATATGCGAACCCCTATGCTCACAGCCCCTGCCAACATTTTGGATTCCTCCTCGTCCGAGTCCCGCAACGACCGTGATGCAGCCCATCCTGCGGACGCTCCTACATATACACCACCAAGTCCCCCCAAGTGGACCCATGACTCGTGCCCGAGCCAAGCTCCTCCAAGCTAAGGTGAATTCGCTCCTCTCCCCATGTAACTTCGACACAACCTTGGATGGCTTGCTACTTCATGCAAATACACTATGCATTCTCAGCTATGAAGCCCCTATGGATGAAGTGCAAGGAGCAAACCAAGGACAAGAAGATGCTGGAGCTCTCACACTAGAGTCTCCGGTCTGGCAGACCGGAATCTCCGGACTGGCGCACCGGAATCTTCGGCCGGTCTCTGGACCAGCCTCCGGACCGAGGCTCGAGGTCATTCTGATACCCCCTCCAGATACGGACAGGAGATAGACTAGAATCTCCGGCCTGGACCGGAGTCTCTGGACTACCACATTGGAGTCTCCGAACCTTGCGTCACCAGGCATGTAAAAGCCTTTGGGCTTTCGACCCATGTACCCCTTAGTCCGTCTAGAACTTACCTTTTATTCCAAAAGTACCCCTGAATTAGTGGTTGGCCTATATATAGTCCCCCACATCTATTGTAAACCCTAGGCTTGATATTTGGAATTAGTGGACACCCCTTGTGGATCTATCTAGTTCTTGCCTCATGCTCCTTTGATAGAGGAGCACCAAATATCACAAACCTCGTTGGAGTTTGCATCGTGCCTCCCGCGTTGTACAAGGCCTTGGCATTGGAGCCCCTTGCCAAGACGTCAAGCTCTCACCAAGCCTCCCCCTTGTCGTGCCGGTTCAAGAGAGAGATCCTTGCACAGCCTAGGGATTGCACCGGCCCGGAAGCCGCTGGCATGAGCAATTGGCTTGTATCATTTCTTTGTGGTGTGTGTGTTCATCGTGTCCCTCGTGCATGAGTTCACGGTTTTTCCTTTCTCCCTCATCCCCCACTCACTCTGCCCCGATTTCAAAGGGATTCGTGAAAGATCGGACCATCCCCGAGGGTAGCCCTCAGCATATTTGTATCAAGAGCTTCGTTGCTCATGAATTCCCCCACAAATTTTTCTTCTATCCACCAAAAATTCGAAAATCCCCCAAAAAGAGCCTCACATTTTCCTTTGGATCGATCTCTTGATTTGGAGTGTTATTTGTGGTTTTGACCTGACCAAATCTTGTCTTACGTGTTGGTCTAGCTTTATCCTGTGTTTTCCCAGCCCAATTTGGCCAATTTTTCACGGTTTTGAGGACCCAAGGCGTGGATTTCCGCTCAAGAACACGAGCAGTTCGAGCTCTGTCCCTAGACCAGAGTTTCCGGACCTGCAGACCGGAGTCTCCGGCCTACACCGGAGTTTTCAGCCTGATCACACCGGAGTTTTCGGCCTGGACGGGAGTTTTCGGCCCGAGACACCGGAGTCTCCAGCCTTTACGCCTGATTTTGACATATTTGCCTCTTATCTTGCATTGGCTAATTTTCCTCTTGTTTGTTTGTGTACCATGTGTGTGTCATGAACTAACAACACGCTTCCGCATCGAAAACTCCACGCTCATTGACACCACAACACCGAACATCACCCCGCAACACCGACCACAAGTTCATCATCACCAAGAAGGTATAACTTGCGTCACCTTGTTAACCCTATCTTCCTTTGTGTGTACCTATCCCACGAGAGTGGATCATCTTCTGTTTTCTTGAGCATTGTGCATTTGTCCTTGGATAGTGAGAGTGCAAGAGCAATAGCAAGAGTGACTTGGTAGCATCGAGGGAGAGCAAAAAAATATACAAAAGAAAAAGATACAAAAAAAGAAAAATAGTATCCCATAGGAAAAGAGAATCTCGAAGCTTGTAAGCAGGAGAGAAAGAAGAGCTCCAAGGCAAGTGCACAGATCCGTTACTCATTTTTCCTCTTTGCAAGTGAGCCACGGTCTCTCCTTGCATTGGCACGACATCGAGCGTAGTCTTCGTTAGGACATTTTGGTTGCTCATTTTCATAGTCGTGTCAATCCCAACAATATCCACGTGTGTGTATATAGTCATAGGTTCATGTCACCCCTTTTGAGTTGTTGACCTTTGCCTTTGACTTGAGTTTTGTTGGATTTTACCCACTTTTGACTATCCCTTTTATTTTGGTTGGTTCTTTGGCATTCCACAATCCTAACCTACCACCAACAAGCTTTTGAGAGTTAGTTCTTTCTTTAGTGTGAGCTTTCTTTATGATTTCACTTTGCAAGCTAATAGCTCTCACTTGTGGTTTCTAGTTTGGTGCAATCCCCAAGGTAAGATAAAAGGCTAACACCACCATATTCCACTTCCATATACAGTACTTGTGTGTTTTGCATGATGGATAGGCATGGTGAGTCGAGCCAACCACCTCCACAAGAAGAAGAACAAGGACCATACATGACGCGCGCAAGTCACTTCATCATCCGACACGAGTCCCGCGAATGTTGCGAGGCTCTTGAGACGCAATAAGATGAACAATTCGGTGAGACTCAAGCCGAGATCAAGAACATAGAAAACCGCTTCGATGACATCGAACAACAAATGCATGCAATGAAACACAACTTTGGCCATCAAAATGAAGCGCTCCAATGCTCCATCACCGAAAAAAATGACAAGCTTCGACTACTCATCGATGGAATGACATTATCGCGTTAACGTGCATTAAGCTCTTCAAGCTTATTGCGTCACCATTCTCCTCTTCATCAAGATCATCATCCAAGTGCTCCAAGACGCAATGACTCCCCCATGGTTGAAGATGGAAGCTCTTCGAACTATTTACCTTCCCCACGACACGCCACAACGTCAAGCTATGATGGTGATTTCTCCTCAAGGCCCCAAGCAAGGCGAGAAGGACACCGTCATCATGTAAGGGAACTAATGATCCAACAATAGCAACCACAAGTGGAACCTCGAGTACAACCTCAAGTGAAACATCATCGCCCGCAACATATACTTGACACCACAAGTGATGACCTCAACTTGGAGGATCAAGCTTGCCATCACTGTCATGAACGTCCACACCGACGCCATGGTCATCATGAGGCACCTCCTCCACCACATCAAGACATGGAGCATCAAATAGTACATGTTGAGTGATGCCCACCATGTCATGAGGCTCAAGACCATGATATTCGTCATGAGGCCCATGTGCCTAATCCACATCACCAACCAAGGAACGAGCCTCCTATTTGTCAACAACCGCGTCAAGAGGCTCCACATCCTCAACACCTTCATGAGGCCCAAGTGCCTCAACCTCGTAAATAACTGTGCCAAGAGCAAGAGCAAGCTCCTCAACAAGGTAGCGAGAACCAAGTTCCACTTCCTCAACCGCAAGCGCATCAACAAGGTCACCAAGCATGTCGCAATGACCACATGGATGATGAAGACCGTCCACACCATGTCAACAAACGCTACCGTGACCGCAATGATGAAGAAACTTTTGGCAAGCTCAAGTTCACAATTCCCAAGTTCACCTGATCAAATGAACCCGGAGAATACCTCTCATGGGCACTCAAAGTCGACAACATGCCGCAACGTCAAGCTATGATGGTGATTTCTCCTCAAGGCCCCAAGCAAGGTGAGATGGACACCATCATCATGCAAGGGCACTAATGATCCAACAATAGCAAACACAAGTGGAACCTCGAGTACAACCTCAAGTGCAACACCATCGCCTGCAACACATAGTTGACACCACAAGTGATGACCTCAACTTGGAGGATCAAGCTCGCCATCACTGTCATGAATATCCACGCTGATACCATGGTCATCATGAGGCGCATCGTCCACCACATCAAGACATGGAGCGTCAAATAGTATATGTTGAGTGATGCCCACCACGTCATGAGGCTCAAGACCATGATCTTTGTTGTGATGCCCATGTGCCTAATCCACATCACCAACCAAGGAACGAGCCTCCTCTTTGTCAACAACCGCGTCAAGAGGCTCCACATCCTCAACACCCTCATGAGGCCCAAGCGCCTCAACCTCGTAAATAACCATGCCAAGAGCAAGGGCAAGCTCCTCAACAAGGTAGCGAGAATCAAGTTCCACCTCCTCAACCGCAAATGCATCAACAAGGTCACCAAGCACGTCGCAATGACCACATGGAAGATGAAGACCGTCCACACCATGTCAACAACCGCTACCATGACCGCAATGATGAAGAAACTTTTGGCAAGCTCAAGTTCACAATGCCCAAGTTCACCTGATCAAATGAACCCTAAGAATACCTCTCATGGGCACTCAAAGTCGACAAGATCTTCCGCATGCACAATTATAGCAACGAGAAGATGGTCGCCATGGCTTCGCTTGAGTTTGATGATTATGCCAACCTTTGGTGGGAACAAGTTCAAGTTGCTCGTGACGCAAGAGAAGAGGCCCCATGAAAGGGCATGTATGCCCCCATGTGTGGTTTTGGTAATTAATGACAATCCATATGGACTAATGTGAAAATTAAGACTCACTTGTAGGTTTGTCCATTGGAATCGCTTGGTCCATGTGTTGGTCTCAAGCTTGAAAGAAGAAGAAGAATTTCAAGTGTGTCTTGAAGAAGAAGAAGATGGAGTCCCTCATGTGCATCTTCAAGACGCCATCTTTATGGGGATAGTAGAAATGATGTGCAAGCTCAAGATGCGCCATATCTAGAAGATCTCATGCATGAAGCTTTCTATCGTCGGTGATCATGGAATGATGAATACGAGTTCAAAGAAGAGGTCTCCCCATCGAGTATGGGGGAGCAAGTTGCAAGTCTTCATCAAGCAAAGCATGAACAAGAGCAATCAAGAAGGGCAATCCATCTTGAGAAGGACAAGACGTTCTACACCTAGCTCAAGTGGATTGCTCAAGGCAAAGGTATGATCTTGATAGGTTTTCTATTTTATCAGGCTCTTGTAGTGCTGCCATACCGGGTTTACAATAGATAGCCGTACTATCAAGAGGGGCTCTCGAGTGGGTGACTCGATCGCCTCTTTTGGAGAGAGCTCAAACCTTTGCATTCTTGCATCATATTTTCTTGGTTGTTATTTGGTTCTTGTCCATGTGAGGTTATAGAGCTTGTGGTTATCTTCATAACAATCTCCAGTTCATCAAAAACATTTTCCCTTGAATATCTTATTGCATTTTTTGATCTTCGGGTTTTTTCGGCTCCACACCTTGGGAAATATCTCATGTATATATATACTTAATATTTTATCCCTTGGTGGTATCCAATATTTCACCTTTTTTGATTATACTCTTTATTATCTTTCCAAAAAAATTGGTTTCATCCCAATTGGAGTTTCCAAGCTCAACTTCTTGTGTTTTACGTTTTGGAGGTTTTATCGGTTCGTTGCTTCTGAGAGGTCATACCTTTCTCCATTTTATTTTTATTATACCATGTGGGACTATGATGTTTCTTTGCATAATCTTGTAGATCTTATTGTTCTCTTCAAAACTATCCCAAGATCATCAAAATCAGAGTCCGGAGTCAAACGTTAGTTTTCGTGCAATGTTGCCCAACGTTTTTGCTTGAGCGGTAGTACAGGCCCAAGTTCCGCCCGAAGTTCCAGTGAAAACGTGTATTTGTTCAGTAACTTGTGTTTCTATTTACCGGTATTACCGGTACCCGTGGGGCATCGGTAGTTCCGGTGGGGCGTGTATCTAGCCCGAACGGTCAGTTTTTCCTTGTCCTATTTAAGGGGAGCTTCTTCCCCAATGGTTCCCCATCTTTGGAGCTCATTTTTGCCCAGCATTGTTTACCTATTTGAGCTTTCTTACTCCCTCTCCCTCCCATGATTCTTGCATCTTTTTGAGGGTAAAGTGAGAGGAGATCTAGATCTACAACTCTACCAAATCATATCTCTTCTTAGTGAAGGAAATCTTGAGATCTAGATTTTGGAGGAATTTGGTGTTTTTCTCTTGTGTTCTTCCTCTCTTATTCCCCCAATAGATTTTGTAGATTTTGTGAAATTTGAGAGTGAAGGACTTGCCCTTGCATTTGTATCATAGGTTTGAGTTCCCCTCGAAGATTCGGTGAGCTCAAGCTCTTGGGCTTGTTTCTCTTGGGTTGTTGGAATCCTAGACGGTTGTGTGGAGTTGTGGTGTGTTCTTGGGGCCTCCAATTGAGTTGTGGAGATTCCTCAAGCTTGTGGCTTGTTGTGGCATCGTTCTTGGGGGATACAATTGTTGTGGAGTTCCTCAAGATTGTAGCCTTTGTGGCATTTCTTAGGAGCCCTCCAATGGAGTTGTGGAGTTTGCCCCAAGCCTTGTACGGGTTCGGTGACCGCCCTCAAGTGTCCCATAGTGCAACGTGAGTAGGCATTTGTAGCGAGCTCATGGGAGAATAGGGTGAGCCTTTTGTGGCATCGGTGAGTTGCGTGCCTTCGCATCTTGGGGTGAGGACTTGTGTGGCGTTGGGTGAGCATCGAACCACCACACCTCGAGGTCAGCCATTTGTTGTGTTCGAAGTACATTGCGCCATCGCACCTCTCCAACGGAGACGTAACTTCTTTGGAAGCAAACTTCGGGAAACAAATCATCGTCTCCGTGTCCATCGGTTATCTCTCAACCGAGCCCTTTACTTATGCAATTTACATTGTGATAGCCATCGTGCTTGAAGTATTATATCTTGCTATCACCTTATTTCTTGTCTTGCTTAGCATAGGTTGTTGGTGCATTTAGTTGAACCTAGTTGACATAGGTTTTGGCTTGATAAATTAAACGTTAAGTTTTATTCCGCATTTATTAGAGCCTAAACTGTAATAATTTTAAAACGCCTATTCACCCCCCCTCTAGGTGACATTCGTTTCCCTTTCACCCTAATCACAACTTGGGATGACATGAACGCTCATATGAGATCCCGATTTGTTCCTTTGCACTACATGCGTGACCTCTTCAACAAGCTTCAATCGCTTAGTCAAGGGACAAAGATCGTAGAAGAGTACTTCAAGCAAATGGAACTCAACATGATCTGCGCCAACATTGAAGAGCGCAAGGAGCAAACCATGGAACGTTTCCTCATTGGCTTGAATCATCCAATCAAGTGCATCGTCGAGTTCCGCAACATACAAATACATGGTTGAGCTTGTGCACATTGCAATAAAAGCCGAGCGTCAAGTACAAGAGGACATCAAGGACAACAGGCCCAAGACACATTTCACCTACAAGAAAGCTTCAACCGCTACACCAACAACCTTCAATGGAAGCTCCTCAAGTACCTCCAAGCCTTCCTTCAAGCCCACACTTCCTCAAGGAAAACCTCCCCCGAGTGGCAAATATACAAAGGATGCCACCCCATTCAACGGCGAATGCTACAAGTGTGGAGGCAAAGGACACAAGTTAGCCGAGTGTGGAAACAAGCAAGTATTGTTCATCCATGACAATGGCGACGAAGAGTACTTGAGTGAAGATGAGTTTGATGTCTGAGTGGAAGATGCCCAAGAATTCCTCATGTGTGAACATGACGCAAGTCCATACTTATCGTCACAAGGATCTTTACCACTCAAGCACAAGAGCATGAATATCAACGGTCAAATATCTTCCAAACACGTGCCAACATTATTGGGAAATCTATCAAGGTGATCATCGATGGAGGGAGTTGCCACAACCTTGCTAGCACAGAGTTGTGTGAGAAACTCAACCGCACCCTCCATCCGCACAAGCACCCCTACCACGTCCAATGGCTAAGTGACCAAGGTTCCATGAATATAAATCACACCGACTCGGTAACATTCTCTATTGGCACATATAGAGACACGGTGGAGTGTGATGTGATCCCAATGACGGTTTGCCATATGTTGCTTGGTCGATCATGGCAATTTGACAAATGTGCTCTACATGATGGCCGCACAAATGTATACACCTTCAAATGGCTTAACAAGAGATGTGTTTTGCAAACAATGACTCCTAGCCAAATAATTGCAGACAATTCAAAGGCTTTAGTGAGGGTGCAAAACATAACACCTTCTTGTGAGAAGAGTGGTGAGCGAGAGAACCACCTCATAGTGAGTGAGAGCCACAAGCCTAACTTGAGTGGAAAAACTAAGAGTGTTCTTCTTGCCACCAAAAGTGAGATGAGAGATGTGAGGAACAACCCATCCATTTTGCACTATGTCCTCATTTTCAAGGGACTAGCGCAAGGAACTAATGACTTGACAAATATTCCTCCCTCTTTGATGGTTGTTTTGCAGAAATTCAAGAATGTGTTCCCTGAAGAGCTCCCACATGGACTACCTCCTCTTTGCAGAATTGAGCATCGCATTGACCTCATACCCTACGCACCCTTTCCAAACCACACCGCCTACCGAACGAACCCGGAGGAGATGAAGGAGATCGAACATCAAATCAACCAACTCATCTCCAAAGGTTTGATCCAAGTAAGCACTAGTCTGAGTGCGGTACCCGTGATTCTTGTTCCAAAATCGGATGATACGTTGCGGTTATGCATGGACTGATGTCCAATCAATGATATCACCGTGCGTTATAGGCATCCCATACCACGTCTCGATGACATGCTTGATGAGTTGTGTGGAGCCACTATTTTCTCGAAAATTGATCTTTGTAGTGGTTACCATCAAATACGCATGACGGAAGGTGATGAGTGGAAAACCGCCTTCAAGACCAAACTTGGTCTCTATGAATGGTTGGTCATGCCCTTTGCCTTATCTAATGCCCCATCCACCTTCATGCGCCTTATGAATCATATTTTACGTTCTCTCATTGGAAAATGTGTTGTTGTCTATTTCAATGATATACTTGTTTATAGCATGTCACTTGAGGACCATGTTACACATGTCAAGGAAGTATTGCAAATCCTTCGACATGAGAAGCTATATGCTAATCTTCCCAAGTGCACTTTTGCTAAAGACAAGTTGATTTTTCTTCAATTTTTCGTTTCTTCAAAGGGCATTGAAGTTGATGTTTCCAAGGTAAAGGACATACGAGATTGGCCCATTCCCACAAATGTGAGTGAACTCTGAAGTTTTCATGGGTTGTCCAGTTTCTATCATTGCTTTGTGAAAGACTTTTCAACCATTGCTTGTCCTCTCAACGAATTAACCAAAAAGAATGTCACCTTCGTGTGGGGCAAAGCACAACAAAAAGCTTTTGATGAACTTAAAAAGAGGCTCATCGAAGCACCTCTTCTTACATTACCAGATTTCACAAAAACTCGTGAGATAGAGTGTGATGCTAGTGGTATTGGCATTGGAGGAGTCCTCATGCAAAATGGACGTCCTATTGCCTACCATAGCGAGAAACTTGAGGGTGCTTGCCTTAACTATCTGATTTATGACAAAGAGCTTTTTTGCCTTAGTTCGTTTTCTTCAAGTTTGTCAACACTACCTTTGGCCTAAGGAATTTATCATACATTCCGACCATGAGTCGTTGAAATATCTCAAAGGCCAAGCCAACTTGAGTAAGCGACACGCTAAGTGGGTTGAGTTTATGGAGTCTTTTCCTTACATTTTCAAGTATAAGAAGGGCAAAGATAATGTAGTTGCGAACTCTTTATCTCGCAAGCACACAAGCCTTCTTACTCGATCTGAAGTAAATGTGTTGGACTCGATGAAATCAAAACTTTGTATGCTTCTGACCCATTGTTTGGACCAATTTTTGCAAAGTGCTCCATTGACAAAGGAATTGATGATTTCTATTTGCATAAGGGATTTCTATTTAGAAGAAAACAAGCTTTGCATTCCGAAGTCGTCTCTTCAACTTTTGCTTCTCCAAGAATCACATGGTGGTAGCCTCATGGGTCACTTTGGCCGTGACAAGACATTGGACATGCTCGCCACTCATTATTATTGGCCCAATATGAAGCGAGACGTGGAGCGCTATGTTCAACGATGCACAACATGTGTTCAAGGTAAGTCGCAAGCTAACCCTTATGGTCTTTATATGCCATTTCCTATTCCTCATGCACCTTGGTCCAACATTAGCATGGATTTTGTTTTAGGATTACCTAGGTCTAAGCATGGGCATGATTCTATATTTGTCGTTGTGGATCGCTTTTCCAAAATGGCACACTTCATACTGTGCCATAAAACCGATGATGCTTCACATGTTGCCAATTTGTTTTTCAGAGAAATCGTCCATCTTCACAATGTGCCAAGGACAATTGTCTCTGACCGCAACGTCAAATTCATGAGCTACTTGTGGAAAACCCTCATGGCCAAGCTCAGCGTCAAGCTACTCTTTTCATCTGCATCGCATCCTCAAACCGATGGCCAAACCAAAGTTGTCAACCAAAGCCTCGGGACTCTCCTTCATGTGTTGATCAAGAAAAACCTCAAGGATTGGGAGAAATGCATTCCCCACGCCGAGTTCACCTACAATTGTGCCAAGCACTCAACAACCAAGATTAGTCCCTTCATGATCGTCTATGGTTTCAAGCTATGAAGAAGCTTCACGAAGAAACAAGAGCTACTATCGAACAACAAGTCCTTTGCCAAGCTACAAGGTTAAATAAGGACAAGAAGGAGATGATCTTTGAATAAGGTGATCTTGTGTGGATACACTTGAGCAAGGACTGCTTCCCCAAGGAACGTGATTCCAAGCTCAAACCAAGAGGATATGGTCCCTTCAAGGTCCTCAAGATAATCAACAACAACACCTACATCATCGACATTCCAACCTCCAAGTACCTTGTGAGCAATACATTCAATGTCAAGGACCTCTCACCCTACCATGGAGATGTTCAAGATGATAACCATGAAGAGTCGATGACGACTCTTTCCTAAGGGGGGAGAAGATGCAGCCCGTCCTGTGGATGCTCCTACATCTACACCACCAAGTCACCCAAGTGGACCCATGACTCGTGCTCGAGCCAAGCTCCTCCAAGGTAAGGTGAATTCACTCCTCTCCGCATGTAACTTTGACACATCCTTGGATGGCTCGCTACTTCATGCAAATACACTATGCATTCTCAGCTATGAAGCCCCTATGGATGAAGTGCAAGGAGTGGGCTAAGGAGAAGAAGTTGTTGGAGCTCTCACACCGGAGTCTCTGGTCTAGCAGACCGGAATCTCCAGACTGGCGCACCGGAATCTCCGGCCAGTCTCCGGACCAGCCTCTGGACCGAGGCTCAAGGTCATTCTGATACCCCCTCCAGAGACGGACCGGAGACAGACCGGAATCTCTGGCCTAGACTGGAGTCTCTGGACTTCTACATCGGAGTCTCTGGACCGAGCGTCGCTAGGCATGTAAAAGCCTTTGGGCCTTTGGCCCATGAACCCCTTAGTCCGTCCAGAACTTAGCTTTTATTCCAAAAGTACTCCTGAATTATTGGTTGGCCTATATATAGTCCCCACATCTATTGTAAACCCTAGGCTTGATATTTGGAATTAGTGGACACCTCTTGTGGATCTATCTAGTTCTTGTCTCATGCTCCTTTGATAGAGGAGCACCAAATATCACAAACCTCGTTGGAGTTTGCATCGTGCCTCCCATGTTGTACAAGGCCTCGGCATCGGAGCCCCTTGCCAAGACGTCAAGACCTCACCAAGCCTCCCCCTCATTGTGCCGGTTCGAGAGAGAGATCCTTGCCCGGCGCGGATCCTAGGGATTGCGCCGAACCGGAAGCCGCTGGCATGAGCAATTGGATTGTATCGTGTCTTCGTGGTGTGTGTGTGTGTGTTCATCGTGTTCCTCGTGCGTGAGTTTGCGGTTTTCGCTCTCTCCCTCATCCCCCACTCACTCCGCCTCGATTTCAAAGGGATTCGTGAAATATCGGGCCATCCCCGAGGTTAGACCTCAACAGACTGATTTGTTGCAGTCGAAGATTTGATACATGACTTCTGCCAGAATCTTGAAGAGGTTGGCGAAGCCGTTAATATCTCCGACCTACACAAGATATCTGCTTTCGAGTTGTGGGACAGGTCGAAAGAGTTTCTGAAGTTGGTTGAGGACTAGAAAATGTCATACGCTTAGACTGCCACTCAAAATGCCCTTACCATGGTGAACCGTGGTATCATGGAGATCTGGCAGGTCACCAACGATATTTAGGACATTGATGAAGATGGCAACCATCAAGACATTGGAGTATTGGAGCCATATGGGAGTGTTGTGCCGGATACGCCTACCGCGTGGCCGAGATGACTAGCTATGTGAAGCCGTTCTTCCAGTCTACTATAGTACCGCCCAACCCCCAGCCGAAAATGCTTCTAATGATGACTAGAAGACTGAGTTTGTCGCCATCATCACGGATAAAGATCAGGGCAATGTGGACACTAGTACCAGCAAGTCGACAAATCCTTTGCCTCCTCCACCTACAACATAGGATTGAAACAAACTATGCATCATTCTGAAGCAAGTGTTTTAATGGTTAAAATATTTATCTATTTGCGCTAGTTTGTAAAAACTTATGCTTTACTTTAGCACTTTTGTTTTATTGTGATCTAAAAATTACTTAAGCACTTTATGTTTATACTTATCGTTTATCTGGCTTTCTGCCTCATCCCTTTCATGAGTCAGAAATTTTTTAGCACGGAAACACAGCCGAGTAGTGGAGCTCAATTGCTAATCCAGTTTAAACTTGGAAAAAGAGCCGGCTTCTGGTACCAACAATTCACTACTCGAAAAATACCCATGTCTAAGAAATCAAACAAAAACCAAAGTATAAATAGAAAATGAGACTTACACCCAAAGGTAGCGTTTTATTTAGAATCAGAAATCTAATAAGAACACACATGAGCATAAAGTACTTTCAAGTATTCTGAGATTTTCGACTATGACATGATCATCTGGAAATAATATGGTACTTAAAACTTCTCAGAAAAAATATTGAGGGAACCAATACTTTATTTCACTTTGAACATGTACATTTATATGATTACAAAGAAACAAAACTTAAGAATAAAAAGGACGTAGCTGAGCAATATTCCAAGGACGGTCTAATTCATCCGGATCTATACTACCTCCAGCTTTGTTTATTTTCCTAGTAGAAGGTACTTCTTTGTCTAGCCTCATGTATGTTAGATAGTATGAACCATTGTGCGATACTCTGCTAAGCATAAAGGTCCCTTCCCAGATTGGGGAAAGTTTGTGATTTCTTTGCTACACTAGTAGGAGAACTAGATCGCCCTTTGTAAAACACCGATTTTTTGACTCTCTAACTATGATATATATGTAACTTCTGCTAATAGGATGTAGATCTCTATTCAGCAATGACACGAACTTCCTCAAGCATATCAAGGTCATCTTGTCGAGAAAATTCAGCATCCTCTTCGACATACGCAGCAACTCAGGGAGAAAGATGGATAAGATCACTCAGAAGAACTTCCTCAGCACCGTAGATCAATAAGAAAGGAGTATATCCAGTTGAACTATTAGGAGTAGTTCGCAGGCTCCATATAACAGACGGAAATTCGTCCGCCGAAGCTCCTGCAGCACGGTGAAGTGGTGCTTCGAGCCTAGGTCAGAGGCCTTGTAGAATTAAACCATTTTCCCTCTCGACTTGTCCATTGGCTTGTGGATGCGTGACCGATGCAATTTCAAGTCAGATCCCTTGATCTTTGCAAAACTCTACAAGTTCTCCCATTGAAAAGTTGCTCATGTTGTCTGTAATAATACTGTGTGGATAGACGAATAGGATTATGATGTCCTCGGCGAATCTTTTGGCTGTAGCTCCATCACAACTTGTGATGGGTTTAGTCTCAATCCATTTTGTAAATTTATCCACCATCACTAGTAGGTGAGTAAATCCACTTGGAGCCCATTTAAAGGTTCCTACCATATCCATCCCCTAGACCGCAAAGGGCCATGTAATCGGAATTGTTTGCAGCTGATCAGCCAGAACATGGGCTTGTTTGGCGTACTTTTGGCAGCCTTTGCATGTCTTGACCATTTTCTTGGCATCTACCTTAGCTGTAAGCCGAGAAAATCCATGTCAAAAAGATTTTGCCGCTAAGGATTTGGCTGCGGCATGATGTCCACATTCGCCTTCGTGGATTTTCCCTAGGATTTCCACTCCTCTTCCAGAGAAACACAATGCTTAAAACCCTAGATACACTCCGCTTATAGAGCTCACCACTGATTATTGTGTAAGATTTCGCTCGCCGTACGATCTGCTAGCTCAGAACCTCGTCTTCGAGTAATTTTACATCTGCCAAGAAATCTAGGTAGGGCTTTGTCCAGCTGGGAATAACAACCAGAACTACTATGGGAGGTGAGTCGGATTTGGTCGGATACTCCTCATCAACTCCTATGATAGAGGTAATTTTTAGGTGCTCCAAAAAAGCGCCATCCGAGACCTTTTTCCGTGCAAAGCCTATTCTTGATAGTGCATCTGCGTCCTCATTTTCTGTTCGGGGAATGTGTTGAACTTCAAACCCTTCAAACGATTTTGCTAGTTCATCCATGACATCTTGATATGCTACCATGTGCTTATTTGACCTACAGTAATCGGATACGTGTTGAGCAACTAAATCCGAGTCTCCGTAGCACATGAGTCGGCGAATGCCGATGTCTTTTATGATCCGAATTCCATGCAGCAGTGCTTCATATTCGACAATGTTATTGGTCGCCGTTAAGTGAATTTGCAGCACATAGAACGGTTTGTATCCTTAGAGTGATTTCAGTACCACGCCAGCCCCGAGCCCCCGAGCGCTTTCCACCCGTCAAAATGCAAGGTGTAGTATTCCGACTTAGGGAAGTTAATATTTTATGTCAGCTCTGTCCAATCAGCGACCAAGTCAACAAGGATCTAGAATTTGATTGCTATCCACGGTTTATTCTCAATGTCAAAAGTCGCTAGCTCAATTCCCCACTTAGCAACATGTCTTGCGGCATCGTTGTTGTTAATTATGTCTCTCGTGGGAGCAGTGCTTAGCACGGTAATCTTGTGCTCTTGAAAATAGTGTTGTAGCTTTCTGGCTGTAAAAAACACACCATAACTTTTGGTAATGAGGATACCGTTGTTTTGACTCTGTCAGAACATCGCTGAGGTAGTAGGTCGGAGGTTGCACCAAATGTTCCTATTTTTCCTCCTTTTGTTCCAACACTGTGATGACGCTGACAACTATGTTTATCGTAGCAATGTAAAGCAACATGGGTTCGTGAGGTTCTAGTGCTGCAAGAATAGGGGCGGATGAGAGTACCGCTTTTCAGTCTTGGAGTGCAGCCTCAGCTTCATCAGTCCAGACGAACTTGTTGGCCTTCTTCGAGAGCTTCTATAATGGTGCAGCTCTTTCAGCAAGCCGGCTGATGAACCGACTGACTGCTGTGATGCAACCAGTGAGCCATTGTATGTACTTCAGGTGAGTTACTCTGGTAATGTTTAGTATAGCCTTTATTTTTTCACGGTTCACTTCTATGCCTCTCCGAGACATGATGAAATCTAACAATTTTCTGGCTGGAATTCTGAAGAAACATTTTTTGGGTTAAGCATTATGTTGTATTTAGATTTGTGAATGTTTCCTTCAAGTTGGAGATTAAAGTTTCCTTCTTTTTGGACATCATAGCTATGTCGTCCACATATATGTTGTGTCCGATTTGATCGTGGAGGCAATGTTGCATAGTGCGCAGATATGTAGCTCCTGCATTTTGAGACTGAAAGGCATCATTACGTAGCAGAAGGTTCTGAAGGGGGTGATGAACAAAGCCTTTAATTTGTATGACTCCTTCATGCGTATTTGGTGATAGCCAAAATATGTGTCGAGAAAACATAGGAATTTCGAGCCTGCTGTTGAATCGATAACTTGGCTGATTTTAGGCAGAGCGAATAGACCTTTGGGACAAGCCTTGTTCAAGGCAGTATAATCAACACACGTTCTTAAATCAGTGGTGTCATTTTTAGGGACCATTACAGGATTGGCCGACAACAGAGTGTGGATGACCTCTTCAATAAATCTGGCTAATTCTAACCGGGCTAACTCCTTATCTATAGATTTGTGCTTTTCATCACCGAAACATCATAAGGACTATTTGATGGGTCTAGCATCAGGATAAACATTAAGAGAGTGCTCGACAAGTTACCTAGGTACTCCGGTCATGTCAGAAGGTTGCCAAACAAAGATATCTGAAAGTACAAGGATGTCACCTAGAGGAGGGTGAATAGGCGGTTTAAAACTTTTACGAGAGTGGCTTAACAAAGGCGGAATTAAACAAGTGTTTACTTTGTCAAGCACAAAACCTAAAACAACTAGAGTTCACCTATGTGCACCAACAACTTATGCTAAGCAAGACAAGCAAATATGTGATAGCAAGATATAGACTTCAAGCACGAAGGCTATCACAAAGTAAGGTGCATAAGTAAAAGTTCGGGTATAGAGATAACCGAGGCACACGAATATGACGATGTTTTACCGAGTTACTCCCAATGGAGTACGCCTCGTTTGGAGAGGTGGTAGTTTCAAACCACCAACGCCACAAAAGGCCTCCCTTGTTCTCCTGTGAATCTCACCCCAATGGGATCGATCCACAGTTCCACTATCAGCGCACTTGTCGGTGGCAATCCGGAACCTCTCACAAGATTGGGGCACTTCTCCACAACTCAATTGGAGGCTCCCAACTACAAGCTTGGGGAAAGCTCCACAACTTAATTGGAGGCCCCAAGTAATCCACAAACCTGCAATACAACCAAACCATCTAGGGTTCCAAGAACCCAAGAGTAAAAAGCTTCTCACCTTTCACCCAATCGAATCCTCACCGTGAACTCAAACCAATGCACCAAATGCAATGGCAAGAACACAAGAATTGCTCAAGTTCTTCTCTCTCAAATTCCACCAAAGCTACAAAAGCTTATGGGGAATAAGAGAGGAAGAACAATGGAGGAAATCCACAAAAGACTCCAAGATCTAGATCCCAAGATGGTCCCCTCATTTAGAGGAGAGATTGATTGGTGGGATTGTAGATCTCTATCTACTGTTTCAAATCCCTCATGAATATGCAAGAATCAATGGAGGGATTGAGAGATAGCAAGCTCAAGAAGGTCAGCAATGGAGGGGAAACTTGCAAGAAATGTTAGATAAACATTGGGGAAGAAGGGCCCCTTATATAGGTCCTCCAAAATCCAACTGTTACAGCCCTGGAGCGTGCAGGCTGGACATTCCGCCCAGTTTCCGCATAGTTTCTGGTTTGGACACCTGAATGGCATCCACACGACTGAAATCTGAGATTTTTGTGTGACACTGGAGTGTCCGGCCTATTCACTCCCGACATTCCGGCCAAGGCAAAACTAACAAAAACAGCAATACGAAAACAACCATAACTTTTGCATCCGGACTCCGATTTTGATGATCTTGGGCTCGTTTTAAAGAGGAAAACAAACTCTAAAAGATCATGTAAGGAACCATCATAATCCATCAAGGTAGGATAGAACCAAATGACAAAAGGTTTGACCTCTCTTAAAAAGACGAACCGGTAAAACCTCCAATATCGAAAACACAATAGAGAATGCATATGAAATACGTTTTCGATGAACTAGAGCTTGTTATGAATATTAACACAAGCTCTAGAACCTCACATGGATAAGATCCAAATAATAACCAAGAAATATGATACCAAGTATGCAGAGGTTTGAGCTCTCGTGAAGGATACGATCAAGTTACTCACTCGAGAGCCCCTCTTGATAGTACGGCTATCTATCCTATGAACCGGTCTCTCCAACTAACACCACGAGATCAGTAAGAAGGAAACCCTATCAAGAATCATACCTTTGCCTTGCGCATATTCCACTTGAGCTTGATGATGACGATCTTCTCCACCTCAAGATGGAACAGCTTGCTTGATTGCGCTAGCTTGGTGAAGACATGCAAATTGCTCCCCATATTCCACTATGGTAGAGCTTCTATTTTGGGCATATCATCTTCCCATATACGTGATCACCATAGGATGGCAAGCTTCAAGCAAATGATCTCTTCTAGATGGCTCATCTTGAACTTGCACATCATTTCTTCTTTCTTCATTATGTTGGTGTATTGAAGGTACATAAGAGATATCACTCCAACTTTATTCTTCAAGACACCCTTGCTATAGGCCCAACTCTTACTTGACCAATCTTCAGATCACTCATTGAAACCTTGGTCAACACTTGATCTTCTCTACTTTCTTATTCTCCCAACCTTGAACCCAACCTATGGTTCAAGCATTTCCTATGGACAAATCCTACAAGTAAAAGCTCAATGCAAACATGAGTCCATAAAGATTGTCACTAATTACCAAAACCACACATGGGGGCACACATGCACTTTCAATCTCCCCCATTTTGGTAATTGATGACAATACCTTTGAGAGGGTTTATATAAGGAATTAATAAAACAAAACATTGTGCTAAAATCAAATACAACACAAGTATGTGATGTTAGTACAACCAAAATATAGAGCAAACTCCCCCACAATCTATGCACGTGTGGATGAACTTGAATTTCATTGCATATATTTCCAACCATTACCGGTGGTGGAGTTTTCTCTATATATTCAAGATGCCATGCAACACACTAAGATGCAAAGCACGCGAGGCAAGTGTTTCAGTACAAAACTCACAACACACAACCAAATTCCCTAAAACCCTCTAAAACTTCTGCCCCATTGGCATCGATTGCCGAAATGGGTGAAAAACTTTAGAAGGCCAATTTAGTTAGATTTCCTCCATATGGTGTGCATTTCTCATAATATGAGTGGAATCAAATGCACGTATCCAATGATGAATACCATGAGGAAATCAAACTAAACCGAGGATCCAAAGATTGCAAAGAAATAAAATGGTGAAGAAGCATCAACGAATGAAGCAAGCAATCAAAAGATCGAAAGAAGTACTTCACAAAAGTAAGATACCAAAAGAAATATAGATATTATTATAAGGTTGAAAATAGAGTGATCTAAATAATATGAGGAGACTCCCCAAGGTTTGTGAACAAATTATAATTTGCGTTTGAATACAATATGCACAAACATGACATCCTCATTCCCTCTATATCATTTAAACCATGAGTACGAGCAAGAAAGAAGATATTATGATGAGAGCAAATGGGTGTTTAGATGAAAATAGGAAGCTCCCCACGGTTCATGCACAACAAAGTGCACAATTATGGAATCCTAACTGCCCATAATCAAACAAAACACCAAACAAGAACAAGAAGACAAATGTGTGTTCTTAGGTAAATTAGGAAAGCTCCCCAAGGTTTATGCACCAAATATAATAATTGCTTTGAATGCAAAGTGCATAAACATGGTATCCTTGCTCCCCCAAACTTACATAACAACACAAAGGCATGACAGATCTACTTTCTTAACACCAACGAGTGCCAAAAGATGCAAATGAAAAGGTTAAGCACTCAAAGCAAAAACTTTTGGAGCCACCTAAGAATAAATAGGAGCACAAGGTGGACTCCAAAGCAAAAGGATATCAGCTAGAGATTTTAGCCATAATCATGTGTATAAGTTTCTAGGTAGACAACAATCACCAAGATATACATCCACAAAGAAACATGTACACACAAAATGGATACTCAAGAATGAACAAGATATCCAAACGAAAGTCATAAATAATGCCAATAATATTTTTGCTATAAAGCATGGCCAAAGGCTCAAATTTATCTTACTGAACATCAGTGACCTTCAAACACCAACAAATACATCACAACTATCACAAGAGAACAAGAGATAGTTGGAATGCATTGGAAAAGGCAACAAGTATCATAAAGAGCAAACAAACCTTGCAAATTCATCCATATTGCACATGAGAGAAATTGAGGAAATGATTGGCAATAGAATTGCTATATTAGCATATGTGGGATTGGTGAATCATAAACATGATTTTGATATAATCCCCAAAATATGCATTCATCTTAACTTACTCATACAACAATAAGGACGATACAATTAAATTCTTCCAAGAACCACAATAAAAGCAACTAAAGGAAATCATGCCATGATGCAACCACAATGGTTGGATGCTAGAAAAGTATGCATGAGATGGATACTTGTTACCGAGATACCATTCGTAGGATGTAGTAGATATGAGTTTGTTGATCATCCTAGCTTGCCTCCAATTATCATTTAGTCACCACATCTTCTTATTATTGAGATAAGCATCCAATGTATCTCCAATGTACCTATAACACATTCAAGTACACAAATGGTCCCAAAACTCATTGGGTCCAAAGTAGTTAGATACACTACAATACATAGGACAAACTCCACAAAAACATGTGCATATTGATATGAAATTGAATTTCATGCACATCTTTGCCAAAATAGAATTTGGTGGAGTTCCCCCTATATATTGGATCAAAAAAGCAAGCATACCATAATATATACATTTAGTAAATATGCATGCACAAGACTTTCAAGAACCAAACGGAGATATAGTTTGAACAAAAACCAAGAAAACCAAGAAGGCACACCAAAGTGTGACACGACTAACGGTTTTCCAAATTATATCAAAGACCAAATCAACACATGATAGACCCCAAGTTAAACAAGTGAACAAGGTAAAAGTCAAAGAGCAAAAAGGATAAACAAATACAAATGCTCAACGATTTATCTCATTCAAATGATTAAATAGAAAGCATGGACTAAGAAAATCAACTCCCAAGAAAATACCTAATGTAAAAAATGGTTCCAACAGAAGAGCCAAACTCTCAACATTTTTCAAGAATGGCATAGAGTACCAAAGAAAAGATTTATCTTCCACAGAAATAAAACATGGTATGGATCAAAACATTTCATGAAGAAGCATAAAATGAGTGTTCTAAATAATATAGGAGAACTCCCCCATGATTAGTGCATTATTTAATATTTTGCATTTGAATACAAAATGCACATGCATGGGATCATCATCCCTACCTACATCAACTAGATAACTAAATGATTTCAAGACAAAGAAAGATCCACAAGAGTCAAGGAAGACATGGGATACAAAGCACAACAAATTCGTGGCAAGAGATAAGGAAAATAAAGCAAAAGGCAATATGATAATGATCAATAAGATCTACCACATATAATAGTACCGATTGTCCAAGGTCAAGGAACCTGCAAATATTTCCTAGTGGTAGATAACAAATATATCCAAGATCATATTCACAAAGAGAAAGCAAATGTCAAAACATAGGAATTAAAAACCACATCAGGAAAGAGATCCTTGAGGGTTTCAAGTAGTTAACCAATAAAGCACAGCAATGATTAGAATAACTAGAGGAGAAATTCTTACCAACTTAGATATAAGAATTCATATATGATGAAACACATACCAAGTAAATCTCTTGCAAACAAGATCCAAAAGATAAGGGATAAAAGCATTATATCAAAAAGGAACTTGTTTGAGCTCACGTGCCACATAGGAACTAGATAATTTCCAATATCAATTATATGTGACACAACCTCAACTATTCACATTTTCTCGGTTTGTAATATGCACAAAGTATATTACTCCCCCATAATGTGATAAACATTTCTTTTCACAAGAGGCAAATAAAATACAACAAGAGAACATTAATGGATATTATAGAATTTGAATTTCTCATGAGCATGACATACCACGTAGAGACTAGATAATCTTGAAATATCAACTCTAAGTGGTATTCCTCATGTACACACATTTCAGATTGTGAGGTACCCCAAAGGACATCACACTCCCCCAAAATAGGATAGTCCATTAATCTCCCGTAAGAGCCAACTAAGATATAAACAAGATGCAATAGACTCAAACACAAAAACACATACATGGTGTGCAAGCCAATAGACACAAACTTGATTTCTCAAGTTAAGCAAGTAGGAAGCAAAACATATACAAAACATATGCAAGGTACAAGACTAACACATGCACAAGGGGCAAGTAACTTTCAATGTAAATGAGTTGAGAACATATTACCGCAAGGAGGATCAATGGATATATGGACATATGACAATCTAAATGACTTGGCTTAAGAGAATATAGTGGAAGTCCCCTTAATTCTTCATGATGTAGCCAGGTATCCAATGCCCTCCAACACACACCTATTGATCAAGTTTTAGCTTGATGGTCCCCAACCAAGTTGGGTCCTAAGAGGTTAGTCACAATAGGCTTGGCAACCCAAATGGTTCTTTTCTTGACACCACTTTGAGCACCAACATATTTGGCAAACACATTGCCACCCTCATCCTTCCTAAGATAATAAACATCATCAATATTGATTGGGTTGGATGAGGAGTTATCAACAGTGCAAGAAGAAGAGATGTGACCCTTCTCATGACAAAAGTAGAAAGTTCTTCTCTTCCCATTCTTTTCACTTGATTTCTCCATAATGGGAGCATTAGCTTTAATCTTCTTGGGAAGTGGCCTTTCTCCAACTTGAGGTAGGCCATGACCTTGAACTAGAGGCCCCTTACATTTTTTCATCTCACCAAGAGGCTTCTTCTTCAAGGGGAAAGATATAACATGGTGCCCCTCAATTTTGCACTTGAAGCAAACAATCTTGGCCAAATTCTTGACTTGTTCTTGACCCTTCTTATTGTTGCTCTTGGACTTCTTCTTATTAGTGGACTTGTTCTTGACATTGGATTTGAATACAAGCCCACTCTTGTCATTGGAGGATTTTTGCACACTCAAGATCTTGTTGAGTGTGGTCTTCCCTTCATGACCCTTCTCCAAGTCATTCTTCAAAGAAGTGACTTGAGCCTTGAGCTCTTTGATTTCCTCTACATGGCTAGTGACAACACATATACTATAGGAAGTAGAAATTTCATTGCTAGAGCAACAAGGCAAATAATGTAATTCATCACAAGATTTAGCAATAATGTGAGTGGTTGAATTACAAGGACTAGCACATGGTAGTATATAATTATTCGTAGAGATTGTGCTAGTGACCACATGAGGCTCAGAAGATGTTACCTTTATACAGCTAGCCTTATGAGCTAACTTTAGCCTAGCATGGGATGCTAGAATATCCTCATGAGAGCTCGATATCTTACCATGACTTTCTTCCAAGATCCCATACTTGCTAGTTAGCAAAGCAAGTTGAGTCTTTAGCTCAACATTCTCCTTCAAAATAGTTGCTTAACAAGAAATAGAGTTAGTAACACAAGCATCATAATTAACTAAAAGAGGTGATGGAAACTTTGAAAGCTATTTTCAGTATAAGAGGCTTTAAGTTGCTCATGTGACTCGGTGAGTTTGATGAGCTCACCCCTGATGACCCTAGAGCCATTTTTGAGGTGCTCAAAATCCTCAAGAAGTTTAGCATAAGCAACTTGAAGCTCATCATTTTTACTTTTGAGACCACTAGCCACCTTAGGACCTCTATCATGAGATTCCTTCACTTTAGACAACTCTAGAGAAAAGTCTCCTCAAGGGAATCCTTAGTGGTTTGTTCCTATTCAATAGCTTCATTTAGATGTGAAATTTGATTAGTATACTCACGCTCAAGGCTACTCATTTTATCAATGGTGTTCTCATGCTCCTCAATTTATGCTTCTAACTTATCAATATGTTCTTTGCTCTTAATAGCAAAGTCCAAGATTTCAACGAAGTTAGAGCAAGCAATATTATTCTTAACAAGATCATGATAAACCATCTCACCCTTTTCATATAAATCATAAACATCCAACTCTCTACCTCATTATCCTCATCCTCTTCATCACAAGAGGTATTGGGTTCAAAAGTAGGAGCTACCTTTGAATCCCTAGCCATAAGGCATAGGTGGTTACCATGAGAGGATGATGATGAATTATTTGAAGCTCCATTCAAAACCTTGTCTTGGCCCATAGAATCTTCATTTTCCTCTACATGGTTAGCAACACAAGCACTAGAGGAAATATAAGGATTTTTATCATGGCAAAAAGACAACACAATCATATCACCATAAGATTTATTCAAGCCATTTATACATGATATGCAAGGACTACCAACACAAGCATATAAGGAGTTTTGGGTGCTACAAGTGTTAGAGTCCAACGATAGACCATTGCAACTAGATAGACATGAAGGATGACTAATAGTAAGATCACTATAGATATTGCAATTTCTATCACCACTCACCATATGTTGGTGAGGTGGTAGAAGATGAGAGCTCATCTCGACCGAAAGTGGAAGCAACACAATCATCCTCAAGAATATTGGACCCAACGTATTTACCTTGAAGTTTTGTCCATGACTCATGAGCGCTCCAAAAAGCTACGATTGAAGAAGTAACTACATAGCTCAAAGCATTAACAAGCACATTAGAAGCTTGAGCATCGAGATATAAGTTTTTATCATCCTCACAAGATAGATTTTCAAAATCCATTGGAGGAGAAAACCTATATCTACAATACGCTCCAAATTTGGGTCCATGTCCTGAAAATGAATAAGCATACAAGTTTTTCATATATCATAATTTGTGCCATCGAATATGAACATTTCATTGTGCACTAATCCCCTAGCAGACATCTTTACTCTCAAGGTGGTGAAGCCTAAAATGAGATACCGGGCTCTAATACCAATTGAAAGTACAAGGATCTTGCCTAGAGGGGGGGTGAATAGGCGGTTTAAAACTTTCACGAGAGTGGCTTAACAAAGGCGGAATTAAACTAGCGTTTACTTTGTCAAGCACAAAACCTAGAAAACTAGGGTTCACCTATGTGCACCAACAACTTATGCTAATCAAGACAAGCAACTATGTGATAGCAAGATATAGACTTCAAGCACGAAGGCTATCACAAAGTAAGGTGCATAAGTAAAAGCTCAGGTATAGAGATAACCGAGGCACATGGAGACGATGATGTTTTATCGTGTTCCTTCCAATGGAGTACATATTGTTTGGGGAGGGGGTGGTTTCAAACCACCAACGCCACAAAAGGCCTCCCTTGTTCTCCTGTGAATCTCACCCCAACGGGATCGATCCACACTTCCACTATCGGTGCACTTGTCGGTGGCAATCCAGAACCTCTCACAAGATTGGGGCACTTCTCCACAACTCAATTGGAGGCTCCCAACTAAGAAGCTTGGGGAAAGCTCCACAACTTAATTGGAGGCCCCAAGTAATCCACAAACCTGCAATACAACCAAACCGTCTAGGATTCCAAGAACCCAAGAGTAAAAAGCTTCTCACCTTTCACCCAATCGAATCCTCACCGAGAACTCAAACTGATGCACCAAATGCAATGGCAAGAATACAAGAAGTTCTCAAGTTCTTCTCTGCCCAATTCCACCAAATATACAAAAGCTTATGGAGGAATAAGAGAGGAAGAACAATGGAGGAAATCCACAAAAGACTCCAAGATCTAGATCCCATGATGTTCCCCTCACTTAGAGGAGAGATTGATTGGTGGGATTGTAGATCTAGATCTCCTCTATCAAATCCCTTAATAATATGCAAGAATCAATGGAGGGATTGAGGGATAGCAAGCTCAAGAAGGTCAGCAATGGAGGGGAAAACTTGCAAGAAAGGTTAGATAAACATTGGGGAAGAAGGGCCCCTTATATAGGTCCTCCAAAATCCAACTTTTACAGCCCTGGAGCAGGCGGGCTGAACATTCCGCCCAGTTTCCAGGTATTTTCCGGTTTGGACACCTAAATGGCATCCACACGATGGACATCTGAGATTTCTACGTGACACCGGAGTGACCGGCCTATTCACTCCGGACATTCCGGCCAAGGCAAAACTGACAAAAACAGCAATACGAAAACAACCATAACTTTTGCATCCGAACTTTGTTTTGATGATCGTGGGCTCGTTTTAAAGAGGAAAACAAACTCTACAATAACATGTAGGGAACCATCATAGTACATCAAGGGAGGATAGAACAAAATGATGAAAGGTTTAACCTCTCTCAAAAATACGAACCGATAAAACCTCTAATATCAAAAATGCAATAGAGAATGCATATGAAATACGTTTTCGATGAACTAGAGCTTGTTATGAATATTACCACAAGCTCTAGAACCTCACATGGATAAGATCCAAATAACAACTAAGAAAGATGATGCCAAGTATGCAAAGGTTTGAGCTCTCATGAAGGATACGATCAAGTTACTCACTCGAGAGCCCCTCTTGATAGTACGGTTGTCTATCCTATAAACCGGTCTCTCCAACTAACACCACGAGACCGGTAAGAAGGAAACCCTATCATGAATCATACCTTTGCCTTGTGCATATTCCACTTGAGCTTAATGATGACGATCTTCTCCGCCTCAAGATGGAACACTTTCTTGATTGCGCTAGCTTGGTGAAGACTTGCAAATTGCTCCCCATACTCCACTATGGTAGAGCTTCTCTTTTGGGCGTATCATCTTCCCATATCCATGATCACCATAGGATGGCAAGCTTCAAGCAAATGATCTCTTCGAGATGGCTCATCTTGAACTTTCACATCATTTCTTCTTTCTTCATTATGTTGGTGTATTGAAGGAACATAAGAGATATCACTCCAACTTTTTATTCTTTAAGACACACTTGCTATAGGCCCAACATTGTGTCGGCTTGATCCAGCATGATTTTCGTTGTTTCTTCGTCCATCATTATCGCTATTGTGGCAAGGTTTGGTCAAACAACTTGTATGTCTAGGAGGTGGCATTCTTTGCCGATCCTGCTCTCGACGTCATTCTTCATCTTCTTCCTATGGTGATTCTACTACCACCGGGGAGGTTGATGTGGAACCAGTGCTACTATAGCGTCTTGCTCTGTAGATGGGGTGATGTTGCTCCAACCACGTGTGGTTCTGTGCTGTTGTCCTTAAGAGCCGATTCTTGAGTGAGTATCATCCCGAGGGTCAGAATGGTGACGTCGATCCGGTTCCCGACGGGGCCTTATATCGTGCTGCTGATCCGTGTCTATGCAGCATTGGTCGGATTTTGAGACCAGCTTCCTGCTAAGAGACGTGGCAGACTTCTGTTGCTCTAGGCCCTTGTTGAGTAGTGTTACACTCAACTGGACCTGCTCGAGAGTTGGATTATTTGCTAGAATCTCTGTGGCCACGACAATGTTTTCTACCGGCGTCTTATACACCATGTTTCCCTTGCTGTCGAGCCGAGGCTGTCCCACAACTATGTCTGGGTTCTTCCCTTTGAAAAGGGTCTTGTGGACATCCGGATTTTTATTTGCTAGCTCAGGGCTCCAAGTCTTCTAATGCTGCAGGGAGTTGAAATGTCCTGCATTTGTGATGCACTGCTTCTCCTCGACGAGGTGAGTGGCCTCATCCAAGAGTCGGTGGCATTGTGCTTCTAGGGCCAGGGCCCTTTCCACCAGCTCATCTAGTGTAAGTCCGAGGCGGTTGGGATCAGCGTTGTTAGTGCTTCTCCGTAGATTTCACGGGCACCTGGGGTAACCGCGTGTCCATCCAGCGGAGACTTTTTGGTTCCTAGGGGATTATAGCATCGTTCAAATCCTCTATCTGGAGCTCCTCGTCAAATTTCTCCTTAGCGGGAAGATCCTTGGCTAGAGTCTTGTTTTTATTCTTCTTATTTGCCTTGTTGGACCTCTGGGTATCGGTGGCAAAGACGCATTTTGGTCCAATTCCTAGAGTTAAGATTCTGTCAGTATTTTCGGACATTTGGATGTCGAGATTCTCTCCAAGATCCATATCATCCTGCGAATCGGGAGAGTTTTTGTTGTATGTTTCATCCATGCTATTGTAGGGACTTGGATCCGACCCTTCTCCTTCCTCTGCTGCCTTGGAGGTGAACTCCTATTCAAATTCTTCTTCATACACTCGGAGATCTGCCGACGTCATGGATTCCTCTAGGAAAGCCGGTGTGTTGGTATTAGTTCCGATTGTGTCCAAATCTGAGTCGTTGTCATCTCCAGCATCGGCAGAACCAGATCTAGAGCCGACGTAGCCGACATAGTGAGATCTATGTGCTCTGAGGTGGGCGAGGCCTTCTTCTTGTGATTCCTCGAAACTTTTGATGGTCCTGAGAACACCATCCATATTGGCGTCGCCTCGCAGCATCATCCTGTAGGGGTTCCGCGCATGAAAACAATAAATTTTTACCCTACGCCCCTGAACCCCTGATGTTGCTAGGACCTATCTATTAGTAATATAGTAACGGGAGGGGATTTTCGCGAACTTACCCTTGAAGACCGAAAAGCGTTGTCAACACTTAGGAGAGCATGGTTGATGTAGATGAGCCGAAGCCGACCTCAAGGTTGTGATGAAGTTCTTGTGCTCCTGCGGCTCCAAGACTTGAGTGCCTCAAGTGTGACACCTCGCGGGGATTTACACATGTCCGGTGCCTGACGATGACTCTCGCTTCCCTGATCGAGCAGTAGTTGTGGAAGTAGAGCTCCTGGATCCGAATCCCGCAGCGCGATGGTGCTCCGTGGTGAAGATGTCTCTTGTTCACGCAGTCCGAACTTTGGACCACGGTCACGATAGAGAGAGAGAGAGAGAGAATATCAATTGGAGGTCTCCCCAAAAGTGAGGAAACCTTTATTGAATATTGTGTGTCTTTATCTGGCCAAATACCCCCACAATATATAGGGGGAGGGGAGGTACTACGTCCCTCCAAGTCCCGGAGTGGGACTAAAGGAAAGGAAGAGGGGGGCAGCCGCCAGCCTACCCTAGTGGGCCTCGCGCGGGTGGGGGGGCTTGGCCCAGCCGGCCACCCCCTTGCCCCTTCTCCCCTCTTGCCTTTCCCTAATGGGCCCTCTTCCCTCCGGAATTGGCCCATTATGCCTTTTAACCTTTAAATTGATTTTCTCTTTTATTAAATAATTATGAATAAATGATTAAATCAATATTTAACATTCATTCACATATTATTCAATCTCTGTGGCTATGGAACACCTTCCACCTCCACTTCGGACATCCTCCGGACTTACCGAAACCCATCGGGTTTTCTCTCTACTATTCTTTGGTGATTCTTCCGATCCTATAAACACTCTGTAAGCATCATCAAACCCTTAAGCGTGATACCTTACGGTTCGGGAACACTCCATACATGGTCAGGACACTCCCGGACCATTGATCAACAGAGGGACCTGGATGGCCATGTGACCCCTGTGCGTTCCATGAAGATCTTTCGTCATTTGAACCGGGATGATCATGTCTTATTCCCTTTGTCTCTTGAAACTTGCATTGCCCGAGATCTGATCAATGACATCACCATGTCGTGTTTAATCTCTTTACCGAACAATGCTACTTGACTCGTTCCGACAAGTGATATCGATGTGATCAAATCACACGCTACGCAGCTATTGGATATAACTTCTCCAAGTGGGTCCTTGAGTATCTTTCTGTCACGTGGACGGACAAATCCTCCTCTTGACATATATTGCCTCTATGGTTTCCTCTGAGTACCTGAACACACCTTTATAACCACTATATTACCAAGTGGCACTTGATGCTATCTAAGCACTCTCTAGAGATAGTGATTGATATAGCCTCACGGTCTAAGGAATAGTCTACGAGGATCCATTTCTAATCATCATAACTTGAACTTCGTGACATGATTGGGTCATGATGTTTAGGTTGGGTATTGGTTCATCATCTAATTCTCAGATTGAGTTGACTCCATTTCCAACTGGCATAAATGCCACATGATCAGGAAACTTGATCATCTGTTGACCAATGAACCAGTGACTAGAGTTTCAATGGGAACCCCTGGTTGTTTATATATCACACATGTATTGATGTTTCCTCTCAATATAGTTATAGCATGATACAAAACTTAATCATAAACTTTATGAAATATGATAATAATCCTTATTACTATTTGTCTCTAGGGCATATTTCCAACAGTCTCCCACTTGCACTAGGGTACAAATAAACTAGTTGCATTTGTTCTTAATCATTGGCACCATATATCCGGTACCCTGAACATGCTTTCTCATGGAAGAGGTTGAGTCTTGGCCATGTACTTTACAGTCCCAAATCCTTTGCAACTTACTGGATGTCACCTTGATTTACATTAATACTTTATCATCACATGATAACATCTGTGTGTATGCATCGTCGCTATGGCGTGAGCGAGGCTGATTCGTGAGCCTACAGTGACTTTAGATCAACCTCGAGGGATTTCTCATGGGCACTGTGCCTTGGGACACATCATTCTATGTTAAAAGCGAACTAGCCCCGCCATAACATTATACAACACTTTAGATGGTACCCTTATCTATTATTATAAATGTATTCATCAAAACACGAGTGCACCTTGTGCAACTTTCAATGTTTTTGTTCACCTCGCTTCCTACTTGACTCTAATCTGTATTACGGGAGTTTCCAACATATTCCCTTATAACATAACCCTTTATGTTTTAAGATATGTCATCCTTTATGGATTTGGAAAATATGTCTACAGTTCTCTATTAGACACTGCGGACAAACCTAGCTCAACATTCCGTGATTCAAACTTAATCACTTTTCAAACGTTCCTTATTGGATCATATATTATGTTAAGTTATCATCATGGTTTTCTAAGATAGAACCTATGTCTCAACATAGTGGATGATGATCATCCTTTTCTTTCTTTCAACCATTGATGTTAAACTTAATACTATTCCTAACTTGTGTTATTAAGGACCAGTTCCTTAATTAACTTCTATTCTGAAACCCTTTTCAAAATCCCTTAAGGAATACTACATAATATCATAATACACTTATTATCAACTTCTACACCTTATAAATCATTATTTATCGGTACTTGCGCTTTTATTCTTAACACACATAAGAATCACTCCTATAAGCTCCCACTCAAAATATGTTCCCAACATAGTTGGGTATGAGTCACTACTCTTACTCAAACTATGTTCCTACATATTTGAATTTGAGACTTATATTGCTCCCACTCAAAAATATGGCATTCACATATTGTTTTAGGAATACTTTCATAGCTCCCACTCAATTTCATGCAAATTGCATATCCACTCACTATTTTGAACAACTTCAAAATCCTTTGATCAAATATCAAACTTGGAGATTTACTATGAGATACTAGTACCTTTACTAGTTTTAAATCCACTAGACATTTAGCACACTTGAATCAAATTCATTTGAATTCGTCCAATACTTGACAAATTGTGCTTTTTTCATTCACCCCCTTTTCCACTATGGCTTTGTAGTCATTTGGGAAGATTCAAGTAACCCCTTTTACTTGTGAGATTCAGCAATGAATTGCTTTCTAATCTAAATTAAATTTGCTTTTAGGATTTCTCATAATTCTAGTTTACCATTATTTCCTTAGTAGTTCGTAGGTATGTCATATTCCAAGAATCATGACAAATGATTCACAAATGTCTCCATACAAGATATGGGTTACATTTTGAATCCTACTTCATGTGGTGAAAACACCAGTGGGGAAAACACAATGATCATTATCATTGATTGTTTCCTTTGTGAAGAGAATTGATCAGGAACGTTGTCCATTGCGCTTCTCAACACTCTAATGCAGGGATTTGAATCCTCATCGTGTTTTTCACTATCTTCCATTTGCTTCATAATTGAGAAATATCACTGAATGCGAACTTTCTCAAGAATGCACCAAAATCCAAGCAATACTAGTTTTGCTTCTCTTTTGGTTTCAGCTATGGATTTCGTATTCGGTGTTTCCAATGAATACTCTACAAGGACTTATTCGTTATTGTTTTGGTTATATCGAATAACCCTAAAACTTTCACGATGATCCCTACTAGATATGGAGCCGCTTTCATGAATTCAAGTGGTTCACTATATATTCTAATTGAGTGCTAACTATTTTAACTAATGGTCTCTACATCTACACTACAACGATTTATTTGGCGCCATCTATTCACACATTTTGATATCTAATATCATATCGTGATGCTTTGCATTTTGACATTTCAAACGCATTGCATTTCACAATTTCTTTTTATGCCAGTCTTATAAAGTTGAATTTCATTACTTTTGATCAAATCATAGTAATTAGATTCTCTTTTATTTTATACCCTTTGTTTGATGAAACACTTTGATCATATCAAATAGTTTCATACTTATGTTTACTTTGGTAAACTTCTATACACATTTAAACAATCATATAATTATAATTACCATTTTGTTAAAACATAATACATCAAATATGTATTTACTTTTAACAGTTCATTAAACACCGTGTATTCAAGTAATACACGGTGTTCAAGTTATTTTGCCAAACTTAGGCATGATTTATATGTGACAAGAAATCGAATGTCTTTCACATATTATCAACATAACATTTGCATTCAAACAATGGTTTCATTCATTAATGAACATATCATTAAGTTGGGTATTTTTAAAGGCATTTCAATATTTTACAAACGTTCATGCATTATCAATTAGTTTCAAACAACCAGGATAATTCACATATAATCAAATAAGATATGAACGGGAATAGAGATCCTTCATAAAAGTGGAACAGTTGTTTGTTGCAAGATCATATGAATAACGATCTCACAAAGTGTGAGACACACTAAAGAAGTTCATAATATTTTGATTACAATAACTATCCAAAACATAAAATAAAATATAAATGTTGAGGGAGAGTGTCGTTGGCCATCATCATCATGCTCGCCATCAACACGCAACGTCACCTCCTCTCCAGCAAGCACCTCTCATGCAGAAGGACCTGTTTTCAGTAAAACAGAACAAGTATCAAATATACTTAACACTGCAAATGTGTTTTCAAGATTATAACATTTATAAAATTGTATATCAAATATATACCTTTGTCATTGATGACCTTAGCGACAACAGGTTCAACCATCACATTCCTGAGATGCTATATGAACTGTGGAAATCCTGTGATTCCACGTCGCCTCTCATAATGCAAATCCTGACTTGTGCTTGGAAGCTTGGTGGCAGCGACCGCAGAACAATGCCATTTGCAAAAGATCTCGTCATCCAGCTATCCATGTAGTATGCAGGCCTCATGTACGCATCATGCATGCGCTCCAAGTGGTCGTCAAGTGATGAGTTCTCCTCCATCTTAATGGAGAGGAAGTCTCCCATCAGCTCATGCTCCCATATGCATGCTTGTTCCACGAAATGTGTCCTAAGCTATAGCATTACCGTACAAGAGTTGACATTACCCACGACAGGCCACAGCTCGTCCACCATTCCGAAACGCATTGTAACTGAAATGAAGGAGGCCATCTCCCGATGGTGATAGCGGTCTTCCTGCTGCTCTAGGGTCTCTAGGTCAATGGGCTGATCCAAATCCATCTCGTCGAGTATGTAGTCGACCACGTCATTCTTGCTAAGGAGAACGTGGAGACGCGCAACCCACATAGAGAAGTTTGATTCATCTAGCCTGATCTTCTCTCCTTCTAACCAATCAATCGTCAACGGGAAAGGTGGCATCAGGAGAACCTTTTCTACATTTATAATTGCAAAAGGAATTTATACTAAGTTTATAATTAAATGAGTTAATAATAACTCCACTCAGAAACACCTATCCCATGAAGGGTTCCTAGTGATAACACGACCCCTTTTCCCCACATCTCCCCCGATCGTCACGGCCATCAATGTGGGTTCAAGGATGGACGCTAAACGTCGGTCACATCATTCAAGCGACTCGTGCTCGATCTTTCGACCATCCGTGTTCCGAGGCCATGTCTGCACATGCTAGGCTCACCGACTCAACCTTAGTGTATTCGCGGTGCAACATGGCTTACACCCACTGTATGCGAACGTAGATATGTCTGACACCCACTCACCGCGGATCGCCTCATACCGAAGAACTTTCTTCGTGGTGCACACTAAGGAGGAACACAATCATTGGTAATTTTAACAGGGATCATCTTATTAGGCTACCGTCGAGTATCTAATACTATAACACAATAAGATATACAAACAATAACATTGAATGTAAATGCGATGTGATATGGTCCTTCACGTCGTGATCTCCATCCGTCATCACTGGATTCCGACGCCAGAATTCCAGCGCTGTAGACACCAGGGTACCG
Source organism: Avena insularis (assembly GCA_023614405.1). Taxonomy (NCBI): domain Eukaryota; kingdom Viridiplantae; phylum Streptophyta; class Magnoliopsida; order Poales; family Poaceae; genus Avena; species Avena insularis. Next base: position 210,191,763 of record CM042694.1, read on the forward strand.
GTGTCTTTCCGACGTGGTAGTCCGTCACATCCATGACTATCTACTACTACATAACATAATGTAATCACTTTACCTTTGCCACAACCATATCGCAAACCAATGCCCCTGCAAAACAAAGTTAGACGCCTCTACTTTATCTTTGCATGTTTTACGTGGCTGAATGGGCTTTCGCACAAGAACCATTCTTACCTACGAACTTTCAGCACAACGTTGATCAAGTAGTTGTCTCTACTACACCCCTTTCGGGGTCCTCCATTGTAAATGGCATACCAACTAATGCGAGAGAGACAGACACTCCCAAAAGCCACTTTATACGGTACAAGCCGTATGTCAAGCATGAACCAGTCTCGCGAATGAACGCGTAATGTCGGTTGGGGCCGCTTCATCAAGCATTGCTGCGGTATACTCAAGTACATGTGGGAGGGTAACAACTAAAAGATCAACACCCACACGCTACATCTCGTGTGTTCTACCTGTACTAGCATTACTACGCATAGATCTAGCTCTAATACCACTGTAGGGGTTCCCCGCATGAAAACAATAAATTTTTACCCTACGCCCCTGAACCCCTGATGTTGCCATGACCTATCTATTAGTAATATAGTAACGGGAGGGGATTTTTGCGAACTTACCCTTGAAGACCAAAAAGCGTTCTCAACGCTCAGGAGAGCATGGTTGATGTAGATGAGCTGAAGCCAACCTCAAGGTCATGATGAAGTCCTTGCGCTCCTACAGCTCCAACGACTTGAGTGCCTCAAGTGTGACACCTCGCGGGGAGTTACACACGTCCGGTGCCTAACGATGACTCCCGCTTCCCCGATCCAGCAACAGTTGCGGAAGTAGAGCTCCTGGATCCGAATCTCGCAGAACGACAGGGCTCCGCGGTGAAGATGTGTCTCGTTCACCCAGTCCGAACTTGGGACCACGGTCACGAGAGAGAGAGAATATCAATTGGGGGTCTCCCCAAAAGTGAGGAAACCTTTATTGAATAGTGTGTGTCTTTATCTGGCCAAATACCCCCATTATATATAGGGGCAGGGGAGGTACTACCTCCCTCAAAGTCCCGGGGTGGGACTAAAGGAGAGGGAGAGGGGGTAGTCGCCGGCTAGCCCTAGTGGGCCCCGCATGGGGGGGGGGCTTGGCCCAGCCGGCCACCGCCTTGCCCCTTCTCCCCTCTTGCCTTTCCCTAATGGGCCCTCTTCCCTCCGGAATTGGCCCATTATGCCTTTTGACCTTTAAATTGATTTTCTCTTTTATTAAATAAATATGAATAAATGATTAAATCAATATTTAACATTCATTCACATATTATTCAATCTCCGTGGCTATGGAACACAGATATGTTGCTAACGTATCCATAATTTTTTATGTTCCATGCTTGGTTTTATCTACGTTCTTATGTTTTGTCCACACTTTGGATTACTTTTTATATACTTTCTTGGACTAACCTATTAAAAATATGCCACAGTGCCAGCTGCCTGTTTTCTGTTGTTTTTGGTTCCAGGAATGTCAGAAAATGAATATTCTCAGAATTGGACAGGACAAAAGCCAAAGTCAGTTTTTCACCGAGGGGGACACGGAGCCAGAATACGAGACGGAGAGGGGCCAGGGGGCTGCCACACCACCTGGCCACGCGGCCAAGCCTGGCCCGCGCCAGTGGGTGGTCTGGCCGCCTAGGGCACCCCCTCGGCCTCCCCTTTCACCTATAAGATGCCTCCGATACAAAAACCCTAAGTCCCTGATCAAAATTCCACGAAATAGTCTGTAGCCGCCATCATCTCCATCCCTAGATCGGGAGGGATCTAAAGCTCTTCCCGGCACCCTACCGGAGGGTAGAATTCACCCTGGAGGCTGATGGCCCAAAATAGATCGAGCTCGTTGGGGAACCCCAAGAGGAAGGTATGATGAGCACAACAACAAGTTTTCCCTCACTTATGAAACCAAGGTTATCAATCCAGTAGGAGAAAGGAAACACCTCCAAGGTGTTGCTAGCTGGACTTTGGCAGTGCGCACTACCGGTGCCAGCAGCAACGTGGAAACCTGCACAACACAACCACAGAACTCTTCCCCCAACTTAGAGTGAGGTTGTCAATCTCACCAGTTTTGCTAAAAACAAAGGATTAAACGTATTGTGTGGAAGAAACTAATAGCTTGCAGAAAGTAAACAGAAAACAGTAAACAGTTGTAGATTGATGATAAAATAAAGGACCGGGGTCCATAGTTCACTAGTGGTGGCTCTCCTTAAGATAGATGACATGTTGGGTGAACAAATTACAGCGGGGCAATTAACAAACATCGAGAAAGCAATCAAGCATATACTACTCATCTTGACTCCTTTGCGACTTGATTGGGCATTACAACATTATACATAGACCGTAATCCAACTGCATCTATCACTAATAATCCACCTTCAGGTTATCATCAGAACCACCTCCAGTATTAAGTTGCAAGCAATAGATAATTGCATTACGCATTGCATGTAAAGTAAACAATATGATTGTTCTATGAACAAAGGATTGTTGTTTTATCCCTAGTAGCAACAGCACATCTAGTACCTTAGAGATTTCTATCACTTCCCCAGATTACCAGAGGCATGAACCCACTATCGAGCATAAATACTAACTCTTGGAGTTGCTAGCATCTACTTGGCCAAGATAGCTACTAACAACGGAAAGCATGCAAGATCACAAATAACAAAGACATGATAGAATCAATAATCAATCTGAAATAGCATCTCAATATCCATCGGATCCCCGCAAACACAACATGCAGAATTACAAATAGATGATCTTGATCATGAATGGAGCTCACAAGATCTAAACATGATAGCACAAAGGAGAAGAACCAGACATCTAGCTACTACATGGACCCGTAGTCCAAGGATGAACTACTCACGCATCACACCGGAGGCTAGCATGGTGATGAAGAAGGCCTCCAGGGTGAATTCTCCCCTCCGGCAGGGTGCCGAGAAGAGCTTCAGATCCCTCCCGATCTAGGGATGGAGATGACGGCGGATACAGACTCTTTCGTGGAATTTTGATCAGGTTCTTAGGGTTTCTGTATCGGAGGCATCTTATAGGCGAAAGGGGAGGCCGAGGCGGTGCCCGAGGCGGCCAGACCACCCCCTGGTGTAGGCCAGGCCTGGCCGTGTGGCTAGGTGGTGTGGCGGCCCCCTGTCCCCTCTCCGTCTCGTATTCTGGCCCCGTGTGTCCCTCGGTGAAAAACTGACTTTGGCTTTTGTCCCGTCCAATTCCGAGAATATTCATTTTCTGACTTTCCTGGAACCAAAAACATCAGAAAATAGGCAGTTGGCACTGTGGCTCTTGTTAATAGGTTAGTCCAAGAAAGTGTATAGAAAGTACTCCAAAGTGTGGACAAAACATAAGAAAGTAGATAAAACCATGCATGGAACATCAAAAATTATGGATACGTTAGCAACGTATCAACATCCCCAAGCTTAACTCCTGCTCGTCCTCGAGTAGGTAAGTGATAAAAAGAAAGAATAATTTTTGAGGTGACATGCACCATCATAAACTTGATCAAAGTATTTGTAAAACAATGATAGCTGGGATCATAATACTTCAATCATAACATGAAAGATAAAGTTCTAACAATAAGACAAAGCAACTATGTTGCAACATGAAAAGGCACAAACAAAAGATTCATGAATAACAATGCTTTGCAAGACGTTTGTTTGTTTCACATAAAGAAAACATAGCATAGTGGCATTTAGCTTGTCCTTCATAGAGTAGCAAACATAAATGCATAGGACACCTTCAAATTTCATAAGGGTGACTAGATACAAATAGTTTAAGAACAAGCAATATCAAAATTATGCATCAATCAACAAGTCTTGGGACAATGCACATAGAACTAAGAATGGCCACTATGCTCTCAAAGTAGGTGCATAAAGATAGAAGGTGGAGACACAACATAAAAGTAAAAGAAAGGGCCTTCATAGAAGGAAGTAGGGATTCAAGTTTCATAAAGAGCTTCCAAAAATTATGGTACTTATTAGCTTTCAGCTCTCATTGCCCCTATCATAAGCATCTTTAGGTGATTAAGGTTAAAGTGACACAACTAAGAGGATATGCTTGACAAGTTATAAGCCGAAGTCTCATGCCCCTTACTTATGAAGACCGAACCTCATGCTACTCAACTTTAGTCACAAGTAAGCTCTTGTCATTGTAAGTACATATGTATCATAGAGAAGCCATGTGGTACCCCTTGCACATGATACAGGAGCTATCCCATAATCAAAATGACAAGGCAAGCAGACAATGAGCATCTCAACGATCTTTTTATTTGCTATTTGCATAGGTTTTTATTCAGGATGCTTCATAGAGTGCTCATTATGGTTATGCTGCAAGTTTCCACCATGATTAGGCATGGCTTATGCTAGCGGCCCAGGCGTTTCTCTAACACAAATACAAACTCCATGATATTACAAGTTCCACTTTTATTTCACACTGCTGGGATCCATAAGCAAAAGAACATGATATCAACGGGGTACAAAGTACAAGTGCAATGTTGAAAGTGTTCCCCATGATACATGGTTCTGCTAACTTCAACTTATAAAGCACAAGCATATACGCAACAAAGATGGACACAATGGTTCAAGTTTATTAAGTGCAAGAAAGTAAAGTGTGCCATCAAGTTTGTGAGAGCTTTAATCACTAATTTTCTCATAACAAGTTTAATTCGGAAGGTAGATAAAAAGATGAATATACTTGGAATAGCAAATGCTAATAGGTAGGTATGGTGGACTCTTTGGAATAACTTGGTTTTAGGAGTTGGATGCATGAGTGGAACTCATACTTGGTTATGGAGGCTAGCAAAAGACTGGGAGCGACCGACTAAGAGAGCAATAATGGCCATAATCATGCAGAGCGACAAAACATCATTAATCAAAGCATAAAGTGATATTACAGGTCGAAAACTAAAGGATCATCAAGGCTATGGTGACTTTGGATAGTCATAACATGGTGTGAGCATGCACCAAGTCAACCCAAATAAAGCATCAAATGAGAATACCACAATACTATGCTTTAATATGCTAAAACAACGCATAATTCTTCCAAGGCACATTAAGCAATCTCAATTGTTTATAACATGTCATGCTATAGCAAAGATCACTAAGCATAAAGCCAAAAAAATATCAAGCATGGCATGACAAAGCATAAGCCACAGTCAAAAACAAACTCTCTTTTCCACTTAAGCATGAACTTTTCCTACTCTTTTCCAATCCAAACCAAACTATTTGAAAACCAATGCATGAAAGAGGGGGTCCAACCAATTTATTCAGCAAACTAAGAAAATCAAGCAAACAAAACCAAAAACAAAAACAAAGACGCTCCAAGAACAACACAACTGTGCATGAAACAATAAAAATGAGGTGTTTGGAAGAAACCTAGGATTTTTATTGATGAAGAAGGGGATGCCTTGGGCATCCCCAAGCTTTGACGCTTGTACCTCTTGAATATTTATTGGGGTGACACGGGGTGGCATCCACAAGCTTGAGCTTTAGTCCATTCTTCATCTAATTACATCATTCTCTCCATACACCTGAAATTTTTTCCTTCATACAAAACTTCACATAATCTTTATTAGCAACATTAGTGCACTCAAGGTAATAAGTCTTTGGGTTCAGTTTCAACACCAATAAAACTTCCATTAAAACACAAGCTACTGTAGCACTTCCCTCAAAAATCTCAATTCCCCAAAAGAAATCAAAAAGGAACCAACAAGAAGCAATGCAAATAATGGCAGAAATCTGTCAAAACAGACCAGCAGGTAAAAACCAATTTTTTCGAAGACCTTATGTTGCTCAAATAAAAAAAGTGTTGAACTAACGAAAGTTAGATAACAACCTGGGTCAGAAGCAAAAAAATTCACGCCTCAAAACGATGTTTAGATATTTTACACGAATCTTTACGGTGAAGCACATAAATCTGTTTCGGGACAGCAACTTTCCCAATCATTACTTCTCTCTCATTAGAGGTTACTCTTGGCACAAAAAGCAAATAAAAAGGATAAGGAGCGGTTATTACTGAAGTAATAACTTCCCAGACTCATCTAAAACTTTTGGGTTATCTCCCAATAAGTATTTTTCTTTAACGCCTTTAAGTTAGGCATAAGAAGCAAGAAAAGAATCAAGTATTCTCAAATGAAGAAGCGTTAAAACCAAATTTCTTGCCCTTACCTCTCTTACTTTTATTCTTAACCTTGGGGAACATATGATTGTTTGGTGGAGAAGAAAAGTGCATGGTGCAAGGAGTTTCAATAGGGATCTTCCAAGTGTAATTTGTCCTTTCCCTACACATTCAATAACAAGATAATCAGTAGAAACCATTTTCCCTAGGATCTTTGTAAACACTCCTTCAGCTATTCCAATCGGTGATATTGTGGCATTATTAGCAAGAAATATTTCTTCTCCTCCTTTATAAAGTCCCCAAAGATTCAAAGATTCATAGATATCTTTAGGCATAAGACAGAATTCAGACATGATATCACAGCGAGCATGAAAAGTTTCATTATTTATAGCAATTTTACTGTGGGAATCCATTTTGAGGGTTCAGAATTTATTGGAACATATTCATGATGCTCTCTAAGTGTATTATAGATATCTTTTAAACTAGTAGTGCTGGTCTCAAGAGTATTAAATCTAGCAAATATGTTTATGAAGGAAGAATTAGATTTGCTAGGACAATTGTAAGTAAAGACCAACTTTTTTATGGCATTAAAAGCATCATCCTCATTGCATTGGAGGAAATCTCCTCCCACTATAGCATCCAAAGCATATCTATAGAAAAGAGCAATTCCAAGGTAAAAACTGCTAAGGAACAAGCTTTGAGTCATTTTAGGTTCAGTTTTTTCATGTAGATCAGAGATTCTAGACCAAGCTTCTTTGAAACTCTCTTCAATTCCTTGTTTAAAAGTGAAAATCATTTCCTCAGGTGACATAGTGATTGGAGCAATGCTAGACATAATGGCAACTTAAGATAGGAACTAATTTTTTGTGTGTTTTTAGTAAACAAAGCAAAGTAGTACAACTATTTTTTGTGTGTTTTTATAAAGAAACAAGCAAACAAAAAATAAACTAAGCAAAACAAAAAACAAAGTAAAGAGATTGGTTATGAGGGACTCCCCTTGTGAAGATGTCCTTGACTCCCCGGCAACGGCGCCAGAAAAGTACTTGCTGACTCGTGTAATAATGAGCTTGTTGGGGAACCCTAAGAGGAAGGTAAGATGAGCACAGTAACAAGTTTTCCCTCAGTTATGAAACCAAGGTTATCAATCCAGTAGGAGCAAGGAAACACCTCCAAGGAGTTGCTAGCGGGACTTTGGGAGGGCGCACTACCGGTGCCAACAGCAACGTGGAAACCTGCACAACACAACCACAGAACTCTGCCCCCAACTTAAAGTGAGGTTGTCAATCTCACCGGTTTTGCTAAAAGCAAAGGATTAAACGTATTGTGTGGAAGAAAGTAATATCTTGTAGAAAGTAAATAGAAAATGGTAAACAGTTGTAGATTGATGATAAAAGAAAGGACCGGGGTCCATAGTTCACTAGCGGTGGCTCTCCTTAAGATACATGACATGTTGGGTGAACAAATTACAGTGGGGAAATTAACATACATCAAGAAAGCAATCAAGCATATACTACTCATCTTGACTCCTTTGAGACTTGATTGGCCATTACAACATTATACATACACCGTAATCCAACTGCATCTATGACTAATAATCCACCTTCAGTTTATCATATGAACCCCCTCCAGTATTAAGTTGCAAGCAACAGATAATTGCATTATGCATTGTGTGTAAAGTAAACAATACGATTGTTCTATGAACAAAGGATTGTTGTTTTCTCCCTAGTAGCAACAACACATCTAGTACCTTAGAGATTTCTGTCACTTCCCCAGTTTACTAGAGGCATGAACCCACTATCGAGCATAAATACTAACTCTTGGAGTTGCTAGCATCTACTTGGCCAAGATAGCTACTAACAACGGAAAGCATGCAAGATCACAAATAACAAAGACATGATAGAATCAACAATCAATCTGAAATAGCATCTCAATATCCATTGGATCCCCGCAAACACATGTAGGATTACAAATAGATGATCTTGATCATGAACGAAGCTCACAAGATCTAAACATGATAGCACAAAGGAGAAGAACTAGCCATCTAGCTACTACATGGACCCGTAGTCCAAGGACAAACTACTCATGCATCACACCGGAGGCTTGCATGGTGATGAAGAAGGCCTCCAGGGTGAATTCTCCCCTCTGTCAGGGTGCCAGTAAGAGCTTTAGATCCCTCCCGTTCTAGGGATGGAGATGAAAGCAGCTACAGACTCTTTCGTGGAATTTTGATCGGGTTCTTAGGGTTTCTATATCGGAGGCATCTTATAGGCGAAAGGGGAGGCCGAGGGGGTGCCCGAGGCGGCCAGACCACCCCCTGCCGTGGGCCAGGCCTGGCCGCGCGGCCAGGTGGTGTGGCGCCCCCCTGGCCCCTCTTCGTCTCGTATTCTTGCTCTGTGTGTCCCTCGGTGAAAAACTATCTTTGGATTTTGTCCCGTCCAATTCCGAGAATATTCATTTTGTGACTTTCCTGGAACCAAAAACAGCAGAAAACAGGCAGCTGGCACTATGGCTCTTGTTAATAGGTTAGTCCAAGAAAGTGTATAGAAAGTACTCCAAAGTGTGGACAAAACATAAGAAAGTAGATAAAACCATGCATGGAACATCAAAAATTATGGATACGTTAGCAACGTATCAACATCCCCAAGCTTAACTCCTGCTCGTCCTCGAGTAGGTACGTGATAAAAAGAAAGAATAATTTTTGAGGTGACATGCACCATCATAAACTTGATCAAAGTATTTGTAAAACAATGATAGCTGGACATTAGCAACATATCAGAGGCCTTCTTCATCACCATGTAAGCCTCCGGTGTGATGCGTGAATAGTTCATCCTTGGAATACGGGTCCATGTAATAGCTAGATGGCTGGTTCTCCTCCTTTGTGCTATCATATTTAGATCTTGTGAGCTCTGTTCATGATCAAGATCATCTATTTGTAATCCTACATGTTGTGTTTGCAGGGATCCGATGGATATTGAGATGCTATTTCAGATTGATTATTGATTCTATCATGTCTTTGTTATTTGTGATCTTGCATGCTTTCCGTTGTTAGTAGCTATCTTGGCCAAGTAGATGCTAGCAACTCCAAGAGTTAGTATTTATGCTCGATAGTGGGTTCATGCCTCTAGTAATCTGGGGAAGTGACAGAAATCTCTAAGGTACTAGATGTGCTGTTGCTACTAGGGAGAAAACAGCAATCCTTTGTTCATAGAACAATCGTATTGTTTACTTTACACGCAATGCGTAATGCAGTTATCTGTTGGTTGCAACTTAATACTGGAGGGGGGTCGGATGATAACCTGAAGGTGTATTATTAGTCATAGATGCAGTTGGATTACGGTCTATGTATAATGTTGTAATTCCCAAGCAAATCTCAAAGGAGTCAAGATGATTAGTATATGCTTGTATGCTTTCTCGATGTTTGTCAATTGCCCCGTTGTAATTTGTTCACCCAACATGTCATTTATCTTAAGGAGAGCCACCACTAGTGAACTATGGACCCCGGTCCTTTCTTTTACCATCAATCTACAACTGTTTACTACTTTCTGTTTACTTTCTACAAACTATTACTTTCTTCCACACAATACGTTTAATCCTTTGTTTTCAGCGAAACCGGTGAGATTGACAACCTCACTGTAAGTTGGGGGCAAAGTTATGTGGTTGTGTTGTGCAGGTTTCCACATTGCTACTAGCACCTTGGAGGTGTTTCCTTGCTCCTACTAGATTGATAACCTTGGTTTCATAACTGAGGGAAAGTTACTGATGTGCTCATCATACCTTCCTCTTGGGGTTTCCCAACGAGCTCGTTATTACACGAGTCAGCAAGTACTTTTGTGGCGCCGTTGCCGGGGAGTCAAGGACATCTTCACATGGGGAGTCCCTCATAACCAATCTCTTTACTTTGTTCTTTATTTTTCTTAGTTTATTTTTGCTTTGTTTGCTTGTTCTTTTTATCAAAAATATAAAAAAAATTAGTTCCTACTATAGTTGTTATTTTTGTTGGTCTGTTATTGTCTTGCTTTATCATGCTTTCTATCAATGGTTAGTTTCATTGAAACTGAATCTAATTGGCAAGGCGGGTTCATGGAAGAACAAAAATATTATTATAAGAAACACCGCTTGTCACAAAAAGGGAAACGCTTATGGGAACAAATTGATAAATTAAATACCATTGCTAGAAACATGTGCTCTACTTATAATGTTACTTATTGCGTTGATAAATCTTGTTGCTGTAAGAGGTATAAACACCTCCCTTTTCAATGTGAGTATAATGATGATGTTACCATATCTTCTTATGTTAAGGGAAATTATGACTTTTATGATGTGGAACAAATTGAAGAATTTATTGCTTGGAAGGGTGCATTTGAACTTGCTAGTTTGCTTGAACATACTGATGATTCACCTTATAAATATGAAGTTTATGATATACTTAAATTTTGCTTTGATAATTACAAGGAATAAAATGGCTATATTCTTGAACATATTAATAGATGCTTTCCACAAACGGAAGAGACTAATGCCTTGCAGGAGCTTATGGAAGAAGAAATTGCTGAAATGGGAAGCTCATTAGATGAAAAATAGGAGGAGAGTGATGAACAAAAGGAGGAAGAATGGATTAGCTACCCATGCCTACCTTCTAATGAGAGTAACTCTTTATCCCTTACATTATTTGATTGTCCCCCATGCTTACCAAAGGAGGATGAATGTTATGCTCATGTTATCTGTGATAATACTTTATTTGTGCCTAACTTCGAAATGCATGGTGTTAAAGAGTTTTGCTTAGAAAATGTTTATGATAAAGCTCTAGACGATGGTCCTATATTGAATGATCAGTCATCTTGTTATACAATTGTTAAAAGTGGGTTTGAAGGTTTTAATCCCACTATTGTTGAGCTTGATAAAAATTATGTGTTTGAAGATCATGAAAAGCATACTTTATGTGATAGTTATATTTTTGAGTTTATTCATGAGGCTACTGAAAATTATTATGAGAGAGGAAAATATGGTTGTAGAAGTTTTCATGGTACTGAATCACCTCTCTATGTGCTGAAAGTTTTGAAGTTACTCTTGTTTTATCTTCCTATGCCTGTCACTTTGTTCTTTGTGAATTTATTTGCATACAAGATTCCTATGCATAGGAAGTGGGTTAGAATTAAATGTGTTTTGAATTTGCTTCTTGATGCTCTCTTCTACTTCAAATCATATTTCTTATGTGAGCATCTTCTTAAACTATCAAGCCTAACTTAAAGGCGTTAAAAAAGTACTTATTGGGAGATAACCCAAAAGTTTTAGATGAGTCTTGGAAGTTATTACTTCAGTAATAACCGCTCCTTATCCTTTTTATTTGCTTTTTGTGCCAAGAGTAACCTCTAATGAGAGAGAAGTAATGATTGGGAAAGTTGCTGTCCCGAAACAGATTTTTGTGCTTCACCGTAAACATTCGTGTAAAATCTCTGTAGGTCTTTTTGAGGCATGAATTTTTGCGCTTCTGCCCTAGGTTGCTATCTAGCTTTCGTTAGTTCAACACTTTTTGATTTGAGCAACAGAAGGTCTTCAAAAAAATTGGTTTTTACCTACTGGTCTGTTTTGACAGATTTCTGCCATTATTTGCATTTGCTTCTTGTTGGTTCCTTTTTGAGTTCTTTTGGGGAATTGAGCTTTTTAAGGTAAGTGCTACAATAGCTTGTGTTTTAATGGAAGTTTTATTGGTGTTGAAATTGAACCTAAAGACTTATTATCTTGAGTGCACTAATGTTGCTAATAAAGATTGTGTGAAGTTTTGTATGAAGGAAAATTTTCAGGTGTATGGAGAGACTGATGTAATGAGATGAAGAATGGACTAAAGCTCAAGCTTGGGGATGCCACCCCGTGTCACCCCAAGAAATATTCAAGAGGTTCAAGCGTCAAATCTTGGAGATGCCCAAGGCATCCCCTACTTCATCAATAAAAATCACAGGTTTCTTCCAAACACTTCATTTTTATTGTTTCATGCACAGTTGTGTTGTTCTTGGAGCGTCTTCTTTTTCGTTTTCGTTTTGGTTTTCATTTGCTTAGTTTTCTTAGTTTGCTTGAATAAATTGGTTGGACCCCCTCTTTCATGCATTGGTTTTCAAATAGTTTGGTTTGGATTGGAAAAGAGTAGGAAAGGTTCATGCTTAAGTGGTAAATAGAGCTTGTTTTTGACTGTGGCCTATGCTTTGTCATGCCATGCTTGATATTGTTTTGTCTTTATGCTTAGTGATCTTTGCTGTCGCATGACTTGTTATAAATAATTGAGATTGCTTAATGTGCCTTTGAAGAATCATGCGTTGTTTTAGCATATTAAAGCACAGTATTGTGGTATTCTCCTTTGATGCTTTATTTGGGTTGACTTGGCGCATGCTCACACCATGTTATGACTATCCCAAGTCACCATAGCCTTTATGATCCTTTAGTTTTCGACTTGTAATATCACTTTATGCTTTGATTAATGATGTTTTGTCGCTCTGCATGATTATGGTCATTATTGCTCTCTTAGTTGGCCGCTCCTAGTCTTTTGCTAGCCTCCATAACCAAGTCTGAGTTCCACTCATGCATGCAACTCCTAAAACCAAGTTATTCCAAAGAGTCCACCATACCTACCTATTAGCATTTGCTATTCCAAGTATTACCTACCTTCCGAATTAAACTTGTTATGAGAAAACTAGTGATTAAAGCTCTCACGAACTTGATGGCACACTTTACTTTTCTTGCCCTTAATAAACTTGAACCATTGTGTCGTCTATGTTGTATATGCTTGCACTTATATGTTGGGGATTAGCAGAACCATGTTGTCATGGGGAACGCTTTCAACATTGCACTTATACTTTGTACCTAGTTGATATCATGCTCTTTTGTCTATGGATGTCGTCGGTGTGAAATGAAAGGGGAGCTTGTAAGTCCATGGAGTTATGTATGTGTGTTAGAGAAACGCCTGGGCCGCCGGTCTAATCCAAGCTATCATGGTGGAAACCTGCAGCGTAACCATAATGAGCTGTCTATGAAGCATTCTTCTTATAAAAAAGAGTCAGATATTGAGAAAAAAGAAAAAGAAAAATAAAAAAAAGATATATGGGAAAATAGGAAAGAGAGAAAAAAGCACCATTTTCCCATGGTAAATAATAAGATTGCTGAGATGCTCGTTGTCTGCTTGCCTTATCATTTTGATATGGGGATTCTTCCGTATCATTGGGCAACGGGCACCCCGTTGGCGGTTCTCTATGATACACATGTACTTACTATAACAAGAACTTACTGGTAACTAAACTTGAGTAGCATGAGGAGCGGCCCTCGTATTCAAGGGACATGAGATTTCCAACTTATACTTTGTCAAGCATATACTCCATAGTTTGTTCACTTTAACCTTAATCACTTCAAGATGCTTATGATAGGGGCAATGAGAGCTGAAAGCTAATAAGTACCATAATTTTTGGAAGCTCTTTATGAAACTTGAATCCCTACTTCCTTCTATGAAGGTGTTTCTTTTACTTTTATGTTGAGTCTCCACCTTCTATCTTTATGCACCTACTTTGAGAGCATAGTGGCCATTCTTAGTTCTATGTGCATTGTCCCAAGACTTGTTGATTGATGCATAACTTTGATATTACTTGTTCTTAAACTATTTGTATCTAGTCACTCTTTTGAACTTTGAAGGTGTCCTATGCATTTATGTTTGCTACTCTATGAGGGACAAGTTGAATGCCACTATGCTATGTTTTCTTTATGTGAAACAAACAAACGTCTTGCAAAGCATTGTTATTCATGAATCTTTTGTTTGTGCCTTTTCATGTTGCAACTAGTTGCTTTGTCTTATTGTTAGAACTTTGTCTTTCATGCTATGTTGAAGTACTATGATCCCAGCTATCAATGTTTTACAAACACTTTGATCAAGTTTATGATGGTTCATATCACCTCAAAAAATATTCTTTCTTTTTATCACTTACCTACTCGAGGACGAGCAGGAGTTAAGCTTGGGGTTGTTGATACGTTAATAACGTATCCATAATTTTTGATGTGGTTTTATCTACTTTCTTATGTTTTGTTCACACTTTGGAGTACTTTTTATATACTTTCTTGGACTAACCTATTAACAAGATGCCACAGTGCCAACTGCTTGTTTTCTGCTGTTTTTGGTTCCAGGAAAGTCAGAAAATGAATATTCTCGGAATTGGACGGGACAAAAGCCAAAGTCAGTTTTTCACCGAGGGGGACACGGAGCTAGAATACGAGACGGAGAGGGGCCATGGGGCCGCCACACCACCTGGCCGCATGGCCAGGCCTAGCCCGCGCCAGGGGTTGGTGCGGCCACCTAGGGCACCCCCTCGGCCTCCCCTTTCGCCTATATATCGCCTTCGATATAGAAACCGTAAGTCCCTGATCAAAATTCCATGAAAGAGTCTGTAGCCGCCGTCATCTCCATCCCTAGATGGGGAGGGATCTAAAGCTCTTCCTGGCACCCTGCCGGAGGGGAGAATTCACCCTGGAGGCCTTCTTCATCACCATGCAAGCCTCCGGTGTGATGTGTGAGTAGTTCATCCTTGGACTACGGGTCCATGTAGTAGCTAGATGGATGGTTCTCCTCCTTTGTGCTATCATGTTTAGATCTTGTGAGGTCCATTCATGATCAAGATCATCTATTTGTAATCCTACATGTTGTGTTTGTGGGGATCCGATGGATATTGAGATGCTTTGTTATTTGTGATCTTGCATGCTTTCCGTTGTTAGTAGCTATCTTGGCCAAGTAGATGCTAGCAACTCCAAGAGTTAGTATTTATGCTCGATAGCGGGTTCATGCCTCTAGTAATCTGGGGAAGTGACAGAAATCTCTAAGGTACTAGATGTGATGTTGCTACTAGGGAGAAAACATCAATCCTTTGTTCATAGAACAATCATGTTGTTTACTTTACACGCAATGCGTAATGCAGTTATCTGTTACTTGCAACTTAATACTGGAGGGGGTTCAGATGATAACCTGAAGGTGGATTATTAGTCATAGATGCGGTTGGATTACGGTCTATGTATAATGTTGTAATGCCTAATCAAATCTCAAAGGAGTAGAGATGATTAGTATATGCTTGTATGCTTTCTCGATGTTTGTCAATTGCCCCGCTGTAACTTGTTCACCCAACATGTCATCTATCTTAAGGAGAGCCACCACTAGTGAACTATGGACCCCGATCCTTTCTTTTACCATCAATCTACAACTATTTACTGCTTTCTGTTTACTTTCTGCAAACTATTACTTTCTTCCACACAATACGTTTAATCCTTTATTTTCAGCAAAACTAGTGAGATTGATAACCTCACTGTAAGTTGGGGGAAAGTTCTGTGGTTGTGTTGTGTAGGTTTCCACGTTGCTACTAGCACCGGTAGTGCGCCCTGCCAAAGGCTAGCTAGCAACACCTTGGAGGTGTTTCCTTGCTCCTACTGGATTGATAACCTTGGTTTCATAACTGGGGGAAACTTACTGCTGTACTCATCATACCTTCCTCTTGGGGTTCCCCAACAAGCTCGTTATTACACGAGTTAGCAAACACCTTCCACCTCCACTCCGGACATCCTCCGGACTTACCAAAACCCTTTCGGTCTCTCACTACTATTCTTCGGTGATTCTTACGATCCTATAAACACTCTCTAAGCATCATCAAACCCTTAAGAGTGATACCCTACGGTCCGGGAACACTCCAGACATGGTCGGGACACTCCCGGACCAATGATCAACAGAGGGACCTGGATGGCCATGTGACCCTTGTGCGTTCCACGAAGATCTTTCGTCATTTGAACCAGGACGATCGTGTCTTATTCCCTTTGTCTCTTGATACTTGTATTTCCCGTGATCTGATCAATGACATCACCATGTCGTGTTCAATCTCATTATCGAACAATGCTACTTGACTCGTTCCGACAAGTGATATCCCTGTGATGAAATCACACACTGCGTAGCTATTGGATATAACTTCTCCAAGTGGGCCCTTGAGTACCTTTCTGTCACGTGGACGGATAAATCCCGCTCTTGACATATATTGCCTCTATGGTTTCCTCCGAGTACCTGAACACACCTTTATAACCACTGTATTACCAAGTGGTGCTTGATGCTATCTAAGCACTCTCGGGAGATAGTGATTGATATAGCCTCATGGTCTAAGGAATAGTCTACGAGGATCCATTTCTAATCATCGTAACTTGAACTTCGTGACATGATCTGGTCATGATGTTTAGGTTGGGTATTGGTTCACCATCTCATTCCCATAATGAGTTGACTCCATTTCCAACTAGCATAAATGCCACATGATCAGGAAACTTGATCATCTGTTGACCAATGAACCAGTGACTAGAGTTTCACTGGGAACCCCTGGTTGTTTATATATCACACGTGTATTGATGTTTCCTCTCAATACAGTTATAGCATGATACAAAAATTAATCATAAAGTTTATGAAATATGATAATAATACTTATTACTATTTGTCTCTAGGGCATATATCCAACACATCCGCCTCACAGTGTGCCTTAGAAGCGATTTTCCTGCTCCAGCTTCGACAGAGCCGGATCTGGAGTTGTTGCATCTTTGATCTTCATGAGATTTGACCTCTTGAGGGAGATCTTCTTCAGATACAATCTTCTCTTTCTCCACTATCTCCACGTCAGGTGTAGGCTGGGTGGGATTAGGGTTTTCTGAGATCTGGAACTCTGCCGCCTCCGTAGACAAAGTAGATACAGAAGTTTCTTCTGCCTCTATCATCACCGCTGGGGTGGGTTGGGCAGTTTTAGCGAAACCGAGGTAAACGTCGATCTCGCCAAAAGATAGGATGGTGTAGCTAGTCACGGCGTCCCTAGACGGAATCTAGGTCTCGTCGAGAAGGACGAGAGGGACGTCACTAGCATAGAGGACACGACCGACGGGGATTGTTTCGCCAATTCGGATACTCGCAGATTCCACCCAGAACACAAATCCAAAGGTCACCTGCCCCATGGTGGGCGCCAACTGTCATCAGACTGAAGTCAAGTACGCCATGAGGGGGTCCTCGAGGCATGGGAAAAAGTGGGGTGTGAGACGTATGGTTTTCCGGGACAGTGAGGACACAAGTTTACCTAGGTTCAGATCCGACTATAGTGGACGGATCCTACTCCTGCTAGCAATTCAGTATATTGGCAGAACCAGAAGTACAGATTACAAGATAGGTTTTGTCTGTGTGAGTTGAGGTATTAGTGTGTTGTGCCCTAAAGGTCGATCCCTAGGATGAATTATATAGTCATCCAGTCCTAGGGTTACAGGAGAGTCCTACCTGGCTATGATACAGAGTCGGTTACATAGTATATATTGGACTACAAGTATTCTTACAAGCCTAAGTCGGTAAGTCTTATGGGCCTTTCCATAGCCGGATGGGCCTCCATCTTCTCTCCCTGACTGGGCCACCCGTGAAGCATATCTCTAACCTGAAGTGGACACCCTAGTCAGCGAGTCACACTAGGTATACCCGGAAAGTATATCCCCAACAGCAAGCCCCCGTTCGCCAAGAGGCTAGCGAGCGTAGGCGATGGATGGGTTCATTGATCGGCTACACTCTGACCCATCTCCTCCACCACTCCCAACATACCAGGCACTCGTCAACCATGGACGCCTTCACCCTAAAGCACCGACCTTCATGGGTGCACAACAGAGCCCAACACTATCAGTTTGTGGTTGCGACACCATATATATTGGATCATGTAGGGGGTCAAGTGAGAGGGAAAGAGGAGAACAGGGGAGCCACGTCCCTGTTTTCACTCATTGGTTAGGTTCATCCGGTGCGGAGAAGTGAGCTGGAGGCAAATACGGGAGTTCTTGGTGGTTGTTGTGGCAAGCCTCTAGAATCACCCGGAGACGACATAGGAGGGACACTATGGGAGAGAACTTTTAGTTGTACCTATAAACTATTCCCATGATGGCAATGTATATGATCATATGACCAAGTTAATTGAAAACCATAAAACATAATACTTAATAGCGACAGTTTGATATAAGAGTCCATTTCTCAAAGTATTGGAAACCGTTCTCTTATAGTATAGGAAATGGTTCAAAATGGTTATTGCACCTTTTAGGTATCGTGAAAAGTGATGCATGTGAAGATCATGCATTTTAGTCAAATTTGGATCCCTTTTTCGAGTCCATGATACAAACAAATTGGATAGATACTCCACCAATTTTGCTAATAAAGAATAGATATCATAGTGGTTCCATACGTGATAAATGGTTAAGTGGAAATTCTATGAGTGCATCAATATTGTTATGGTTTCTTAACTTTGTTATTCTGACTTTTTAGACGTGCATATTATATTTTCACCATAAAAATTTATTGGCCTTATATTACCAGATAAATGGAGTAGTTCCTAGCGAAAACTGTTGTAGCCATACCTTGGAGCTTAAGGCGGAGAAGATAAAACATATGATCCAAAACCTTGAATTGAAAAAGGTGAAGTAGAAACCAAAATAGTGAAAGAATCGAACATCTAACCGAAAAGTCTCTTTGGATCCCAAGCTCCATGCCTAACAAAATTTGAACCCGAGGAGATGTGTTGTGGTGGTGTCACGGCAGATGCCATGGGTAGGCTTATGTTCGGGGCTGATGGACACCGGAGGATCCGGGGAGGGAGGATGTGGTAGAGACTGCACATAGAAGAACACAACGAGGTACCCAGGTTCAGGGCCCTCGTGGTGAGGTAAGAACCCTACTCCTACATGTCCGTCTCTATATCTGTAAGATCCCTCCTTTGTAAAGGAAAAGATCCCTGTGATTGCAATGCTAGTCCCTGGATCAATGCTAGCATCCACAGTTTAAGATGAAGTACACAGATACAAAGGTCGTTTATTACAGTCTTTCCAGAGATAAAACATAGTCTCTTACAACTCATGGCCAAAGGCCTAATACAAGAGTTTATGGAATAAGTAAATAAACATAAGTCTTCATCTTCATGTGCCACAGGCAAGCATGTTGAGTGTAGACTCATGACTCCTATTCATCATCAAAGTAACC
Organism: Avena insularis; assembly: GCA_023614405.1. Lineage (NCBI taxonomy): Eukaryota > Viridiplantae > Streptophyta > Magnoliopsida > Poales > Poaceae > Avena > Avena insularis. Next base: position 210,210,942 of record CM042694.1, read on the forward strand.
TGCAACATCATAAGTTACAGCCACAAGGGTCAATACTTTGGAATAGTATTGGCAAGTGATACCTTAGTATATTTTAAGTGGACTATAATACTATATGCATTTGGCTGGTGGAGCTTAGGCTTGCATTGCTCAAAGTAGATTTTTCCTTAACTTTTTGAAAACACTAAGTTTTTGTAAGGCACAAAACACCCAAGGCATCTACCAATCAAAGACTGAAGATCCACTCAGGGCATCTACCAATCAATGACTGAAGATCCTTTTAACCCTTGTTCACCCACAAGTTTTATTTATAAATTGGAGTGATGAGATTCTTGAAGTTTCCATGTCTTGATGCTCAAATTGTCCTTTACCAGGGACATGGCTAAGTACTTAGGTTTTACACTCTGCAGAGGTGGTGCACTTTCCCCACAAGCCTTGGTTTCCCAAGACATGATCCTTCAGTAGCCTTTCCTTAGTCAAATGGACGCTCCAACCTATCAACCCATCTACCACCCACTGTCCAAGAGACTAAGTTCTAGCATCCTAAGATCATGGCAGAGCCCATAATGCCAAGTGGTTGCACTTGAAGCTTCTCAACATATGACATCTCAAATCTCTTTGTTTCCTGGGTGGCCATCCACAAGTGAGATACACAAGCCAAGTCCATGGCCTTGTGAACCACTCAACAAAAACCATTCCTTCCAATCCACCCAGGTGATTCATTAACTTAGTTGTTTTGTTAAAATAAAACACAAGTCCAAAGACTTAGAATATTTTTCCATAGTGTGAATATATAAACCACCCTTGTTTTCTAGTAGCTAGGCTAAGCATGATAGTAATAGGAATCTTGACTTAGGAAATTTTCACTAAGGCTTCACCTAATAGGTTTTCCCATAGCATAGTTTATACTTAGCAAAAACCATGCAAGTCCTATACTTGGAAAAATAATACTAATGCATATATAAAATATAGGAATGGAATATTCATGATGATATCACTTGCCTTGGTAGTGTGGAGAGTAGCACTCGTCACAATCACAATCTCTAGCAAAATCTACACACAAAGTTGTAGCACACAATTACACACAAATATATACAAAGTATGAATGCATGCATGCATGAATCTACCAAGTGATGATTTTTGAGAACTCAACCAAGCAAGTGCATGAATACAGAAACTTAGCAAGTCACAAAATAGCCAAGACAACTTATTTAGCCCTAAAATAAAATACTAAACTAAACCTATATTCAAAAAGGCCTCAAACAAGTCTCTGCAATTTAAGCACATCTAATGGTTACTATTTGCTAAACAAAAAGGATAGGCAGAAAGGTCTTGTTTTTCTGAATCCAACGGTATAAAGTTTGCAAAATTCCAACGTGGCATTCAAAAGATATTGGCATTTGAAATCTGGATCAAAATCTGTTTTTAAATTCTATTTTCAGATCTAACCTAGCCACGCGTCATGTTCTTATTCGCCCGTACCGTTTCGCACTGGATCGAGCTCCACAGCCGTAGGATCTAAATGAAATCTGGCGGCTCAGATCGCGTACCGCTTCGGGGTTAAGTGGATCTATCCTAGCACTACGATACAGATCTAACGGTTATTTCTCGCCAAGAACCGGCGATGAGCGGCTACCGGCGGCGGAACTGTCGGTCGATGACGTTGCCGACGATGCAGGAGGTAAGTGAGAACGAGGAGTAGCTCACCGGGCTCAGGGGGTCATGGCGATGCTCGTCGTACTCGTGGTTGGTCAAGGGGCGCTCGGGCACGGCTGCGATTCCTCACCGGAGTTCGTGGCAGCGTCGGGTGCGTCAGGTGGTCGTCGTGGACGTTGCTGTGAATCACCCCAAGGCAAAACAACGACGCGGTTAGGTTCACAGGGTCAAGGCGAAGTCGTGTGCATGAACGGGAAGGCGAGGGGCGGTCTGTTCTTACCGGAAAAACTCGTCGGAGTTGATGTCGCCGTTGGTGCTTGCGGTGTCAAGTGGAACCGGCGACCTGGGGCAGTACAGGACGGACTAGTGAGGTCAGGAGATGCGCCAAGACACGCTGAGTCAGATTGTAAGAACGAGAGGCAGAGGGGAACACTAGGCTCACCGGAATCGATCGCCGGAGAGGCTCTGTCTGCGGCGGTGTAAAGCTGATTGAGGACAGCCTGGTGGCAGAGTGAGCGAGGTGTTTGGGGGAAAAAGATCGCGAGGCAGAGAGGATCTTATAGCCGGGGAATCGACAGGAAACGCTCGCGGTTAAATGCCCATTTACGCCGCGCCATTACCGGCCATCACTGCTGCAGCGACGTGGTCGCAGGCGCGGTCTGGGGAAGACGAGGGCGACGTGGAGAAGGCCCGCTTGTCAGCGAGGTGCGCGGAGTGCAGGTGGGGTCTGCCTGTCAGCGGCTCAGCGCGTGCGTTTGCGCGTGAGAGAAGAATAAGGAGATCCCCGGGTGGGCTTGCTGGGCTCGATTTGCTGCTGGGCCAGATTCTGGCCGCGCGGCCTTTTTCCTTTGCCTAAGCCTTTTCTTTTTCTAAATCCATTTTCTGAATAGAATTTGATATGAATTCAAATCCTTTTGAATTCAAACTGCTTTGGGGATTTTTGCAGGGTTCTGTGGGTTCAAAAACAGTCATTCTAACTAAGTGGTTACCTTGCAAGGCTTGGTCAAGCTTGGGTTTCAAAGTAAACAGAGATTTGCTCTAGTTTGCAAATATTTGAAATAGGGTTTTGAAACTATTTCTAAATTTTGAATCTTGGGTTAAAAGCTTCACCTAGCCTTTCCAACCATGGAGGCAAGCAAACAAATTCATAGACAATCAAATCCCAAAGGGTGATGGCCAATTGAGATAAATTGCCCACATGAAATCATAGCTCAAACTTCTGTCTCTAAATGATTTTGAGAAAAACCCTATATGAATGAATGATGCAAGGATGAAATGAATGAGTTTTTGAAACATGATTTTTGGGATGTTACAAATCTAACCCCCTTAAAATGAATCTCGCCCTCGAGATTCGGATTGGCTAGCAAATAGGTGAGGGTGGTCTTTCCGAAGATCATCTTCTCTTTCCCATGTTGCTTCCTCTTCGGAATGATGATTCCATTGTACTTTGCAAAATTTGATAGTCTTTGTCCTTGTGACTCTTTCTGCGGTCTCAAGTATCTTGATAGGCTTTTCTTCATAGGTGAGGTCACTTTCTAGTTGAACTTCCTCCAAAGATATGGTATCCTTCAAAGAAGATCCTTCCATTTCTGGATGACATTTCTTAAGCTGACTCACATGAAAAACATTATGGACGCTAATAGAGATCTGGCGCTCGATTTCATATGCAGCTTCTCCTTGCGACTTAGAATGTTGAATGGTCCAACATATCTTGGTGCTAACTTTCCTTTGACTCCAAATCTTTTTACTCCACGTGGTGATACTCTAAGATAAGCTCTATCCCCAACTTCGTAAGTGACTTCTACGCTTAGCATCTGCGTAGCTTTTCCGTCGAGACTGTATCTTCAACTGTCTCTAACCAATTTGACCTTTTCTTGGCGTCTTTGATAAGATCTGGTCCAAACAAACTTCTTTCTCCCACACCATTCCATAGCAATGGGGTGGTACACTTTCTTCCGTGATAGAAACTCGAATGGTGCCATCCCAATACTAGATTGGTGATCGTTGTTGTAAGAGAACTCAGATAAGGCGACTTTCATCCCAACTTGCTCCATAGTCTAGGGCACATGCCCTCAACATGTCTTCAAGAATTTGATTAGTCCTTTCTGCTTTGTCCATCGGTTTGAGGATGAAAAGCAGCTGAATTCCAATCTCGTTCCTAAAGATTCATGAATGTCTCCAAAAGTGAGAAGTGAACTGAGTTCCTCTATCAGACACAATACTCTTAGGTACTCCGTGAAGGCATACAATTCTGCTCATGTAGATTTTGGCTAACTTTGCACTGGTATAAGTTGTCTTTACGGGTATAAAATGAGCCACTTTAGTTAGGCGATCCACTACTACCCATATGGAATCATACCCTGACCTGGTACTTGGTAATCCGGTAATGAAATCCATACCAATATTTTCCCACTTCCATTCAGGAATAGGCATTGGTTGAAGCAAACCTGCTGGTTTCTGATGTTCCGCTTTCAGTATACTACACACATCACACAAAGCAATGTGTTCGGCGATGTCCCTTTTGAGATTGTTCCACCAAAATCTTTCTTTCATATCCATATACATTTTGGTGTTTCCCGGGTGAATAGAATATGGAGAGTTATGGGCTTCCTGTAAAATCAGTTTCCGATTTCGAATCTTGTGGAACACAAATACGTTTCCCGTGCCATAAAGTACCTTGTTCGTCCATATGGAAACTTTTAGCCTTCCCTTGGCTAATCCTTTCCTTAATCTCTTCGATTTCTTTATCCGTCTTTTGGGCTTCTTTAATCTTATCCAACAGAGTGGGTTGAACATCCAAAGACATGAGATGTCCTTCTGGCACAATCTCCAACCTGAGTTCCTTGAATTGCTTACACAAGTCATCTGGCAATTCACCTTTGGTAAGGCCATTTACAAACGCTTTACGACTTAGGGCATCTGCTACTACATTTGCTTTACCGGGGTGGTATTGCAAATTCAAGTCGTAATCCTTGATAAGTTCTAGCCATCTTCTTTGTCTCATATTGATCTCCTTCTGGGTGAAGATATATTTCAAGCTCTTATGGTCGGTGAACACTTCACAACGTTTTCCCAAAAGGTAGTGTCTCCATGTTTTGAGTGCATGGACAACAGCGGCTAACTCTAAATCGTGAGTAGGATAATTTACTTCATGAGTTTTGAGTTGTCTCGAGGCATAAGCCACAACTTTTCCGCTTTGCATAAGTACGGCTCCTAATCCTTGATGCGAAGCATCACAATATACTTGGAAATCCTTTTCCAAATCTGGTAGGCACAGAATTGGTGCTGACACAAGTCTCTTCTTTAGTTCTTGAAAGCTGAGTTCACATCCTTCAGACCAAGCAAATTTCTTATCTTTCTTTAACAATTCTGTCATTGGTTTAGCAACCTTAGAAAATTTTTCAATGAATCTTCTGTAGTAACCTGCTAAACCAAGGAAACTACGAACCTCTTTTACGTTCTTAGGAGATTCCCATTCTGTCACAAATTAAACTTTAGCAGGATCAACTGCTACACCATCCTTTGTCATAACATGACCAAGAAATCCAACTTCCTCTAACCAAAACTCACACTTGCTGAATTTGGCATAAAGCTTATGTTCCCTTAGTTTCTCAAGTATCAAGCGTAGTTGTCTTTCATGTTCTTCCTTGCTCTTGGAGTAGACTAAGATGTCATCGATGAAAACGACAACGAACTTGTCGAGAAATTCCATGAACACTTTGTTCATCATATTCATGAAGTATGCTGGAGCATTGGTTAAACCAAAAGGCATCACAGTGTACTCATACAATCCATACCTTGTGGTGAATGCTGTTTTAGGTATGTCTTGCTCTCTTATCTTGAGTTGAAAATAGCCTGACCGAAGATCAATCTTCGAGAACACACATGCTCCTTCTAGCTGATCAAACAAGTCATTTATTCTTGGCAAAGGATACTTGTTCTTGATGGTTACCTCGTTGAGAGAACGGTAATCTATGCATAACCTTTGAGTTCTGTCTCTCTTCTCTACGAACAAAACTGGAGCTCCCCAAGATGAAGAACTTGGCTGGATGAATCCTTTCTGCAATTGTTCTCCAAGTTGTTTCTTGAGTTCCTTAAGTTCAACTGACATTTTATAAGGCCTCTTTGCTCTTGGTCCAGAACCTGGTACCAAATCTATTATAAACTCCACATCTCTATCTGGTGGCATTCCTGGTAATTCTTCCAGAAACACATCCGGATATTCACACACAATTGGCACACTGTCCATGCTAACCCCCTTAAGAGAATTCAACTTACTCCCTTTAGATTTAAAATTGGACTTGAATATTATCCTCTTACCTTCAGGGGTTGTGAGTGAAATTGTGCGATTTGCACAATCTAGTACTCCCTCATACTTAGCCATCCAATCCATTCCCAATATTACATCCAATCCTTGGGAATTTAGGATTATTAGGTTTACTGGAAACTTATGTTTTCCGATCTCTATGACTAGATCCCGCATCCAAGACTCACTATCATATCCCCTCCCGGAGAGCTAACTTTTATCGGACACCCAATGTTTTCAGATGCAAACCCATTTCTATCAACAAATGCTTTTGATATGAATGAATGAGATGCACCATTGTCAAAGAGTACAAATGCTGAGATGGAATTGAGTCCGAACTTACCAAAGAACGGCATCAGCTCTTCAAAGACCTCCTCCACATTGATGTGGTTAACCTGTCCTTTCCGAAAAGGATTGGGCTTGTTAGGTCCTTCAACTTTCTTCTCGTGGCACTCATTAGCATAATGCCCCACTTCTTGCATTTGTAGCACTCAACCCGACTGATGTCCGCCTTTAGGTCGACTTCTACTTCCACTTCCACCTCCACTATGGTGGCTCTTATATCCACTCTTGTGGTTCTTGTACTTATCATTGTCATGATGATGCTTGTTGTCATGACGGTTGTGGTTGTGGTGCTTGTTAAATTTCCCATGCTTGTGGGATCCTGAGCTGACACTATCATCATAGTGAGATCGTTTATGAGACGATCCTGAGCTATGCTTGTCGGAGTGTTTCCTCTTTCTACTCTCGACTTGCTTCATTTTATTCTCCACAATAACAGCCTTGTCACACAGCGACTGATAAGTTGGAACATATGCCACAGTATTGCAAATTCAGTTCGTCATTCAAGCCTTCCAGAATCTTTTCCTTCCTTTTGGCGTCAGTGTCAACCTCATCCGGTGCATAGCGCGCCAGATTGTTGAACTCTTCAATATATTCAGCCACGCTGTGGTGGCGCTGCTTCAGGTTGTGAAATTCCTTCTTTTTCAGGCTCATCATAACTGGTGAGATATGAGTAGTACGAAATCCATCTTCAAAGATAGCCCAAGTCACCTCATCAATAGGTGTGGTGATCTGGAAATTGTCCCACCATGCGGCGGCTGGTCCTTCCAACAGATGTGCTGCGAACCTGACCTTTTCAGCATCTGTGCATCCCACGGTCACTAAGTCTTTGTTCACAGAACGTAGCCAATCATTGGCCACCATGGGATCAGTCGTTCCCGAAAACTTAGCTGGCCTCAGACGCAGAAATCTGGTGAGCATATCAAAACCTGGAGGGTTGTTGTTGTTGTTGTTATTGTTGTTGTTGTTATTGGGGTTGTTGTTGTTCGGTTCGGATGAACGTCGTCATCATTTGCATAAGCTGTGTTTGCGCATTCATCATTTGTTGCATTTCTGGGGTAATGTTGGGGTTGGGGTTTGCGCGACGGGGAGGCATCTGTGGTTTATTCATATAGAGATAAGAATGAGATACCCTTACATGATTTATGCACAATACATTACACAAGCAAACACATAGCAAGCAACACTAGGATAAAAGCTAAACAACAAGATAACAAAAAGTCTCAAAGTACAAACACACAAGTGGCAAGCCATCCACATGTCGGATGGTCCAATAATAAGTTCACAAATAACAAGTGCGGTAAATAAAGATAACTGAGTAGTCAAATCTACTGCCGGCATCAATCTCCTCCTCGACAAAGGTAAGACCTGCGTTCTCCATTGCGGTCTTATTCTCCTCGATGGTAGTGGTCAAAGAGTCGATCTTGGCCTTGAGAGCCCTCTTCTAGGAACGAAGCCTCTCAATCACCGCTCTGCCGCTCTAACTCAAGTCCTTGACTGCAGTTCTCGATCATATCACGAATCCTCTTGTTCCTATCCCGACACGCTTCTCTTGACTCTTGAACTTACGGTCTTGGGTCTCGAACTGCCTCCATCTCCTTGACTATCTCTGCCCTTCACAAGAAAGAGCTTGTCCTTCTCGAAGCTGCACTGGAGCTCGTCATTACTAAGCATGACGTTGGTCCTATCGGTATCCACGTGCCTAATAAGAGTCTCTAAGTCCCGGAGGTACAGCGATCGGCTCGCTGTGACCTCGAGTCGCCCTCAAAGTCAATGGACTCTCCACATCATCACGCCTTCGAAGGCGTGGAAGTGAGTGCCTCTAACCTGTCGGGAGGACGCCCTAATAGTCGCCCTATCAGATCCTCGCATGACCACCTCCATGCCTCTCTCCCCGCCATCGCATAAGCTTGAAGACGATGGCCTCCGAGTAGGCCTGGCTCAAGGCCCCGGCTGGTTCACCTTGAAGCCCCAAAGGTCCTTCCTCTCAAACTTGGTGAGTGGGTGCACCATAATGATAGGAAGAGGGAGATCGAGTAAAGTAGTAAGCTCTACGATACGAGGACCAAAACGGGTAGCCTGGAACTCCTCAACAAAGGTTGATGGCAATAGGCATCTATTTATAAGATTGAAAAGTTAGAACAACACAAATTTAAATTAAACAAGACAAACATTCAAGCATAACCATGGAACACACAAGTCATGCATACATAAATCCATTACATCAACCAAGGTTCAAACTTATTTAAGGTATCATTTTGGAAAATAAGGTGATAGGTGGTGGTCCAACTAACGAAGTGCGCTTACAATCCTATCTCATTGGATCTGGTGGCTAACACAATGTTCCTAGTGGCAATCACCCTATCTTGTTCACATGCTTCTATCACTAAGTCTATAATATCTCCTCTTAAGGATTGGTTGGTGATTTCCAACTCTTGAGTATGTTCCTTCTCTTCTAAGTCCTTTTGGAGGTTGAGCATCTTGCACTTGACTCTAGCACTTAGTTCCTTGATAGTCTTCCAAGCTGCTTCTTTTGCTGACTCAAAGAATGTGGTGTGCATAAAAGTGTTGGTGTACATGCAGAAGCCTTTTTCTTTGTGGTTGTCTTCCTTGTTCTTGTACAAGTGAAGTTGCACCCACCAATACTCCACTCCTTCCTCCATCACTGGAAAGCCCTTGTACACAGCTGCACCATGTACTCCCATGGTCTCCATGAGGTCCTTGAGAATCTTGGGAAACTCAGTCTCACACTCCAAGGTCATGGTCATGAGTGGTCCTTTCTTCACGGCTTCGTTGACGGAGTTCATCTACAAATAGAGATGAGAATGAGAAGATTAGAAAAGTTTACGAGAAGAATAGACAAGTGTAGAAGAAGAAAAAAATTTCCTTAGTGGTTTCCAATCCTAGGGTCATAATCCTACAGGCAACACAGTGCTCTGATACCATCTGTAAGATCCCTCCTTTGTAAAGGAAAAGATCCCTGTGATTGCAATGCTAGTCCCTGGATCAATGCTAGCATCCACAGTTTAAGATGAAGTACACAGATACAAAGGTCGTTTATTACAGTCTTTCCAGAGATAAAACATAGTCTTTTACAACTCATGGCCAAAGGCCTAATACAAGAGTTTATGGAATAAGTAAATAAACATAAGTCTTCATCTTCATGTGCCACAGGCAAGCATGTTGAGTGTAGACTCATGACTCCTATTCATCATCAGAGTAACCTGCAACATCATAAGTTACAGCCACAAGGGTCAATACTTTGGAATAGTATTGGCAAGTGATACCTTAGTATATTTTAAGTGGACTATAATACTATATGCATTTGGCTGGTGGAGCTTAGGCTTGCATTGCTCAAAGTAGATTTTTCCTTAACTTTTTGAAAACACTAAGTTTTTGTAAGGCACAAAACACCCAAGGCATCTACCAATCAAAGACTGAAGATCCACTCAGGGCATCTACCAATCAATGACTGAAGATCCTTTTAACCCTTGTTCACCCACAAGTTTTATTTAGAAATTGGAGTGATGAGATTCTTGAAGTTTCCATGTCTTGATGCTCAAATTGTCCTTTACCATGGACATGGCTTAGTACTTAGGTTTTACACTCTGCAAAGGTGGTGCACTTTCCCCACAAGCCTTGGTTTCCCAAGACATGATCCTTCAGAGCCTTTCCTTAGTCAAATGGGCGCTCCAACCTATCAACCCATCTACCACCCTGTCCAAGAGACTAAGTTCTAGCATCCTAAGATCATGGCAGAGCCCATAATGCCAAGTGGTTGCACTTGAAGCTTCTCAACATATGACATCTCAAATCTCTTTGTTCTGGGTGGCCATCCACAAGTGAGATACACAAGCCAAGTCCATGGCCTTGTGAACCACTCAACAAAACCATTCCTTCCAATCCACCCGGTGATTCATTAACTTAGTTGTTTTGTTAAAATAAAACACAAGTCCAAAGACTTAGAATATTTTTCCATAGTGTGAATATATAAACCACCCTTGTTTTCTAGTAGCTAGGCTAAGCATGATAGTAATAGGAATCTTGACTTAGGAAATTTTCACTAAGGCTTCACCTAATAGGTTTTCCCATAGCATAGTTTATACTTAGCAAAACCATGCAAGTCCTATACTTGGAAAAATAATACTAATGCATATATAAAATATAGGAATGGAATATTCATGATGATATCACTTGCCTTGGTAGTGTGGAGTAGCACGTCACAATCACAATCTCTAGCAAAATCTACACACAAAGTTGTAGCACACAATTACACACAAATATATACAAAGTATGAATGCATGCATGCATGAATCTACCAAGTGATGATTTTTGAGAACTCAACCAAGCAAGTGCATGAATACAGAAACTTAGCAAGTCACAAAATAGCCAAGACAACTTATTTAGCCCTAAAATAAAATACTAAACTAAACCTATATTCAAAAAGGCCTCAAACAAGTCTCTGCAATTTAAGCACATCTAATGGTTACTATTTGCTAAACAAAAAGGATAGGCAGAAAGGTCTTGTTTTCTGAATCCAACGGTATAAAGTTTGCAAAATTCCAACGTGGAATTCAAAAGATATTGGCATTTGAAATCTGGATCAAAATCTGTTTTTAAATTCTATTTTCAGATCTAACCTAGCCAGCGTCATGTTCTTATTCGTGCCGTGCTTTCGACCGGATCGAGCTCCACAGCCGTAGGATCTAAATGAAATCTGGCGGCTCAGATCGCGTACCGCTTCGGGGTTAAGTGGATCTATCCTAGCGCTACGATACAGATCTAACGGCTGTTATTTCCTCGCCAAGAAGCGCCGCGAGCTGCGGCTACCGTGGCGATGGCCGGTCGATGACGCTGCCGACGATGCAGGAGGTAAGTGAGAACGAGGAGTAGCTCACCGCTCAGGGGTCACGCGATGCTCGTCGCACTCGTGTGGTTGGTCAAGGGCGCCGCACGGCTGCGATTCCTCACCGGAGTTCGTGGCGGTGTCGGGTGCGTCAGGTGGTCGTCGTGGACGTTGCTGTGAATCACCCCAAGGCAAAACAACGACGCGGTTAGGTTCACAGGGTCAAGGCGAAGTCGTGTGCATGAACGGGAAGGCGAGGGGCGGTCTGTTCTACCGGAAAACTTCGTCGGAGTTGATGTCGCTGGTGCTTGCAGGCGTCAAGTGGAACCGGCACACGGGCAGAAGACAGAGGCGGACTAGTGAGGTCGAGATGCGCCAAGACACGCTGAGTCGATTGTAAGAACGAGAGGCGAGGAACACTAGGCTCACTGAATCGATCGCCGGAGAGGCTCTGTCTGCGGCGGTGTAAAGCTGATTGAGGATGCCTGCTGGTGGCGGAGTGAGCGAGGTGTTTGGGGAAAAAATATCGCGAGGCGTAGAGGATCTTATAGCCGGGAATCGACAGGAAGCCATGCGGTTAAATGCCCATTTACGCCGCGCCATTACCGCATCATCACTGCTGCGACGGTCGCAGCGCGGGTCTAGGGAAGACGAGGCGACGTGGAGAAGGCCCGCTTGTCGGCCGAGGTGCTGGAGTGCAGGTCTCCGCCTCACAACGGCTCAGCAAGGCTATGGCGTGAGAGAAGAATAAGGAGATCCCGGGTGGGCTTGCTGGGCTCGATTTGCTGCTGGGCCAGATTCTGGCCGCGCGGCCTTTTTCCTTTGCCTAAGCCTTTTCTTTTTCTAAATCCATTTTCTGAATAGAATTTGATATGAATTCAAATCCTTTTGAATTCAAACTGCTTTGGGGATTTTTTTTTGCAGGGTTCTGTGGGTTCAAAAACAGTCATTCTAACTAAGTGGTTACCTTGCAAGGCTTGGTCAAGCTTGGGTTTCAAAGTAAACAGAGATTTGCTCTAGTTTGCAAATATTTGAAATAGGGATTTGAAACTATTTCTAAATTTTGAATCTTGGGTTAAAAGCTTCACCTAGCCTTTCCAACCATGGAGGCAAGCAAACAAATTCATAGACAATCAAATCCCAAAGGGTGATGGCCAATTGAGATAAATTGCCCACATGAAATCATAGCTCAAACTTCTGTCTCTAAATGATTTTGAGAAAAACCCTATATGAATGAATGATGCAAGGATGAAATGAATGAGTTTTTGAAACATGATTTTTGGGATGTTACAATATCACGAGCTGCATCAGTGGCTACAATGGCGCTCCTTGATATGTATGGTAATAGGGAGAAGAAGCTCTCTATGCTCTCCTCTCTCTCTGTCTCTCTAAGTGTAAAGGGGGGAAATGAATGGAGAAGTGGTCGATCCCTTTCCCTAGGGGCCCTAGGTCACTTTATATACGGTGCCCAGGTTATAATGGTTGGGCACAAGAATTAGGGGATAAGGCCCCATCGATGGTGCCAAAGTCTTCGCTTGGGCCTGCCAAGATGCTTGTATTGCCGCCTGGTCATCTCCTAATAATCCTCGATGAGACAAGGTCTTTCAGTACCTGACAACTATCACCATGCCTGGTAACGGTCGCCTACAGGTCTCAACAAGACTATTCACCATATTTTAGGGGCGTGCCTGCATGACAATGAAGTTCCTCTTTGGGATTACACGGATGGGGCTAAAGCATTGACTTGGAGGCCGGCATATCATAGTTGGTCACACGCCAGTCCTATATATTGACTCTATGGCACGAGCCGAGGTACGTCGGCCTGGCCGTTCCTGCATAAATGAAGTAACTGGGTTGTCGATGACTGCAAGTGCACAAATCGTTTGTAGATAGTTTCAAAATAAAGATATCGATCCCACAGGGAGCAGGAGTTTGAAGTCTAATAACACTTGAAATAAATATTATGATAGAAATGCTAGATAAAGTTCTAAGTGACAAGATAAAAATGCGAGTATTGTGTAAAAAGGTGTTTTGGTGTTTTAGGTATAAGAGCAATAATAAAGTAAAGTAAAATAACTGAATACAGAAAGTAAGTATCGCGTATGTAAGAGATTGGAACTGCAATAGGGAAAAGGCGTTCTCAGGGAGTAGCGGATACACCACTAGTATTATAAAGATCTAAGATAAAGATTATTATCATGAACATTCTCAACTATGTATGTGTGGGAGGAACTCCGTATTTGGACAAATAGGCAGCAACCGCTGCTCACATCATCCCCATAACCACAGCAGTCAGCAATCAACATCAATTGAATTATTGTGCTATTAAGGGACGTAATCCCGTAGGACGTATCCCATGGCATGGATAGTGTTACGTGAGTTTCCTCGGTTTCCCAAGTTGATACGTAAGGGGTTCCAACAGCTTTATAGTCACTATAAGTGCTAGCACATCTCCGTCTATCAACAAGTAGTTTCCTCCATCAAGTCCCCACGAGAGTAAAATATTGAGAGGTCAACTTCTCTCAACATCAAGATGTAGAAAATCTAACACATGGTCACAATGATGAATATCATAATAAACTTTATCTTATTTCAATCTCATACTAGGGTTTGTCCATCTCCTCAAGAACTAATTATCTACTCAGACATGGAGGCAATCAACATCATAGCAATGGTAATGTAAACAATCATATATTAATAGTACTTGTATAAATCCACAACGAGTACGGGAATTACAACAAGATCTAGACAAGATGTAGATGGGATGGATGGAGATGGTGGAGATGCAGCGGTGGATGATGAAGATCGATGCCTTAGCCTCCTGGATCTATGCAGGGCGAAAATGGATCTCTTGTGGATGAGTTCCCCCTCCAGATGCCTTCCGGAGGTGAGGTTTCTGCGATTTTTGGGTGTTTTGTATGTCGTCTCCTCGAACCAATTGCATGGGGTGAAACTATTTGACGAGGCGGAGGTGGCGCCAACTATACGGCCAGAGCTATACGGCCGAAAAAGTTGCTTCGGTCATATAATTGGTCGTTGAACTCTCTGCCTCCCTTGTTCGCTTCTGGTTTTCTTTTGGTATTATTAATATTCCCCAAATAAGCGATTTACATTGTTTTTGACTCCTTTTCTCCATAGTACAACTGCTCCAAGAATTGTATCCATTGGATCCATCATCTATCCTGATCCTGGTGAAAACAGACATAAAATATGCACGCGAGCGGTAAAATACCAAGATCCTACATCTACAATGCAAAATAATAATGTAAAACATGATGCAAATATGCACTCATCAGTTGTGCCGACATATCTTTCATATGTCGGCCTAGCTATGTCGGCCTATGTCGATCAACCTTAGTTTTGGTCAACCTCTTGATATCACTTTATACCATGCCTTGACACTACTGGGGGTCATCCCCCCAATAGGAAGCGGGGAAGGGACAAGGGGCATGTTTGTTAGCCCGCTATCCCGTTTCTCGCATGGTGCCGAAGGAATTATACCATTTGTTTTCCTAGGTCGCATGGACTTCTTGCATCGCATGTGCAGGCCAAAAGATGGCCCGCTAGGAACGCCAATTTTGGGCGTTTCCACGAGGACAGTTTGAGATCGTGCAAAAAGGGGGAAGCAGTGCTTCGCCCGTGCAAGCTCAGTGATGATGCGAGCGACAGGCTTTCCCCAAAAGTTGGCGGGAGATATTTGTCACTACCCACCGAATTGTTGCGCTATATATCACCGATTCTCTCTCCGCCAATAGTCGTGCCACCATCCCCCCTATTTGAGCTCTCAAGCCTGCCAAGATCTTCACTGACAAGCAGGTAAGCGACAACAACGACATCATTGGCTATAGGATGGCTTTAGCAGGCTTTCATCTCCGAGCTTGATAATTGCAAGTGCATAGATCATTTGTAGCTAGCTTTGAAATAAGAGTATAGAACCCACAGAGAGCTATTTGGTTAGGGTCTTTATGCCCCTCATCACTATCTACAAAAGGATACTTGTAAGCTACCTTTGATCTCAAGTAAAGGGTGTTTGAAAGGTTTCTGTGTTTGTATGCAAGAAAGTAATAAAAGCAAGTAAGGTAAACAAGTAACAAAACTGTTGGAAAAAGGTATCGGAACTCAATAAGGGTAAAAATTTCTCGGGGATGTAGGATACACCACTAGCATATGAGAATTATTCATGATTAGGATGATCTATGTATTTTGTCATGATATGTGTGGAGAGAGATCCATAATAATATGGTCACTACAAGTCTCACAAGCAGCCGCTTTGATAAGTCAAGTTTTGAGGTCATCTCTAAATAAGCACTGTGATGCATGTGTGCAAATCGCTTCTACAACCCACCACAATTAAGGGTTTCCCCACGGATACCGTATGAGCTTAGTGAATCTCTCTTAATTCCCCCTTTGACTGTATAGGTTATAAGCCAGTGCCTGCAGTCACAAAGTAGCACTGGACATACTCCCATACACGTCCAAAGGGTATTTCTCTATCTCTAGTCTCGAAGGAAGATGGTATATAGTCGACTTCACATACCATCTAGAGAGAGAGATCTAACACAATATCATAAATCAATAGATCAAATACCAAATTACTGTTGAGGGTCAACCTTGTAAGTGGCCCAATCTTTCATGAATCTCGTTCAAATCGCGGGGGGAGTATGGGGGAAGGAGAGGAGGGATGAACACGATGAACTCACACGCGAAGAACGCGATGAACACACTCACACAAAACCATGATACACAGTAATAGCTCACGCCGGCGGTGACCGGTCTGGCGCAATCCCTAGGATCGGCGTCGGGTGAAGGACTCTCTCTCGAACCGGCACGGTGAGATCTTGATGTCTAGGAAAAGGGACTCTAATGCCTAGGCCTTGTACAACGAGGGAGGCATAATGGAAACTCCAACGAGGTTTGTGATATTTGGGTGCTCCTCAATCAAGGAGCATGAGGAAAGAATTAGATAGATCCACAAGGGTGTCCACTAATTCCAAATATCATGCCTAGGGTTTACAATAGAGGTGGGGGACTATATATAGGCCACCCACTTAAACAGGGGTAGTTTAGGCACAAAAGGGTAAAAACTGGACGAAACAAGAATATTCTTGAGCATAAAACCCTTATTGACTTTGAGACTGGGGTGTTCCGGCGATAAGTCCGGTCACACCGGACTGGGCGCCAAAAATTATGGTTCGCGTCAGTCGTTTCCTGCGTGCATCGGAAATTCCGGTCCAGGGTACGGTCCACCGGATGGTGCGCCGGAAATTCTGGCGGGAATTCCGGTCCATCGGTCCTAGCACCGGTTTGGTCTGGAACTCCGTCTTGCGATGGCTTGGCTGCTTCCCTTGGCATTTCTTCACGGGTTTCATACCTGATGATGCATAAAGTATTGGCATGAAGTAGCAAGCCGTCCAAGGATGTATCGAAATCACATGAGACAAGGAGCGAATTCACCTTATCTTGAAGGAGCTTGGCGCGTGCACTAGTCATTGGTCCACTTGGGGTACTTGGTGGTGTAGATATAAGGACATCCGTAGGACAGGCTGCATCAGCTCCCCCTTGGGAAAGAGTCGTCCTCGACTCTTCATGGTCATCATCTTGAACATCTCCATAGAAATGCGAAAGGTCCTTGACGTTGAACGTATTGCTTACACGGTACTTGGAGGTCAGAATGTCGATGATGTAGGTGTTGTTGTTGATTCTCTTAAGGACCTTGAAGGGGCCATATCCTCTTGGTTTGAGCTTGGAATATCGTTCCTTGGGGAAGCGGTCCTTGCTCAAGTGTATCCACATAAGGTCACCTTCTTCAAAGATCATCTCCTTCTTGTCCTTGTTTAATCTTGAAGCTTGAAGAAGGACTTGTTGTTTGATAATAGATCGTGTTTCTTCGTGGATATCCTTCATAGCTTGGGTGCGCTTGTCGACGTCCATGTTTGTGCGCTCATGAAGAGGTTGTGGTAGGATGTCGAGTGTGGTGAGGGGATAGAAACCATAGATGATCGTGAAGGGACTCAGCTTGGTTGTTGAGTTCTTGGCTCGATTGTAGGCGAAGTCGGCATGGGGAATGCATTCCTCCGAATCCTTGAGGTTTTTCTTGATCAACACACGAAGAAGAGTCCCGAGGCATTGGTTCAGAACTTTGGTTTGGCCATTGGTGTGAGGATGCGATGCGAATGATAAGAGGAGCTTGACGCCGAGCTTGGCCATGAGGGTCTTCCATAAGTAGCTCATGAATTTGATGTCGCGGTCGGATTTGACTGTTCTTGGCACACCGTGAAGACGAATGATTTCCCTGAAAAACAAGTTAGCAACATGTGAAGCATCATCGGTCTTATGACACGATATGAAGTGTGCCCTTTTTGAGAAACGATCCACGAAAAAAAATATAGAATCATGACCATGCCTAGACCTAGGCAATCCTAACACGAAATCCATGCTAATGTCAGACCAAGGTGCATGAGGTATAGGCAATGGCATATAAAGACCAAATCAGTTAGACTTAGACTTAGCTTGAACGCATGTCATGCATCGTTGAACATAGCGCTCCACGTCACACTTCATCTTGGGACAATAGTAATGGGTGGAAAGCATGTCCAACGTCTTCTCATGGCCAAAGTGACCCATGAGCCCCCTCCCCCACCCCCATGTGATTCTTGGACAAGCAAAAGTTGAAGAGACGACTTCGGAATGCAAATCTTGTTTTGTTTAAATAGAAAGCCCTTATGCAAATAGAAATCAACAACTCCTTTGTCAATGGAGAACTTTGCAAAAATTGGTCCAAAGAATGGGTCGGACGAATACAAAGTTTTGATTTCATCAAGACCCAACACGTTCACTTCATGTTGAGTGAGAAGGCTCCTGTGCTTGCGAGATAAAGCGTCTACAACTACATTATCTTTGCCCTTCTTATACTTGACAATGTAAGGAAAAGATACATAAACTCAACCCACTTAGCGTGTCTCTTGCTCAATGCGGTGACCCAGCATACCATGGCATGATGTAGTACACTATAGTCGTTGACATAACACCAATGAAACACCGTTCACTAGTGTTACATCCCTCAGAGTGGTACAACAGAAACACAGTAGGTCTAAGACATGACTATAGATTACAACTCGACTCTTTACAAAAGATCCAGAGAACACTCTAGGTTAAAGAAAAAGAAAGAGTTTCTTACAAAGAAGAACCAGAAATAATAATTTAGAACTATCTGGCTAATAAAACTAACACCTAAACTATTTGTCTTGCAATTGCTACTAATGCAATGCTCTACAGAAGTAGGTTTTATGGCTAGAGTACCTACTCCTATCTACATAAAGACTTTTCCTTCACTTCAGCGGATGTATATGTTGACTTCATTGCCTTTATTGAAGAACTTGAGTTGTCGATGATGGTTTCTTGCGCAGCAATTGATGTTGACGTCGTCTTCCACGGCTCAAAATCTAGCAAGGGTTAAGAAGGTACGGTTGAGTACGAGCGTACTCAACAAGTTCACTAAAAAGGAGTGTATGATGCACTATGTCTACAGCCATAGACCGTAGGTCTTAGGCAATGCAGGTTTTCGTAAAATTTTCTTCAAAGATTGCTTTTATTCTAAAAACTATGTCCGGGGGCCTTCACAGGTTGAACAGAACCTTCGTGGGGTTCCTTTCCTGCAGTGTTCGTAGATCCTTCCCGGCACAGGGAGTAACATGTCACAATTCGTACACTCTGCATAGGTGTGTTACTTTTCCCACAAGAGACCTTAAGCTTTGTTGCACAGCCGGGAGTATGTCCCCGTTCAAACTTCCATGGTTTGAGGCCCAACCTAAGATCCAAGCCAATTGCTGCCCTCTCCGCGACCTCGCATGAAGACACGATCCTTCGGGGCTGACTACATCTCCGTTAAGCCCCCTTTCGGGCAAGCTACAACCCTGATGAGTTCCCGAAGACTCTGTAAGCAGCTCTGACTAGCTGTCACCATCAGCTATGGTGAACTTCGACCCAGACAGCTATGCATAGATAATCTAGACACCTAGCTCGCGGGGAACTAAGGGGTCCCACCCATGTGCTAGATTCTCTAGAACTCCACGAGAAATCAACAGCCTCACGATAAGGTCATCCATCCATGCGAAAGGAAGAAGATACAGCTGACTTCTTCATCCCACTCCAAATCTCATGGTTGACACGTAATATATGGTGCTAGAATCACTGGCGACATTCGTTGTTAAGTCCTAGATGATACATTACTGTACAATCGCGTTTCCATTGCCGGTCATGATAGATTAGCTGATCACCCTGGATCAGTAACCGATATTTTTAGTTAATTGTGAAAATAGTGTTTTCAACTTTTTCGAAATGCAGGTGATGACAACATTTGAGTTACAAGCATTTGATAGAAAATAATCAAAGGACATGAGCAAGTTGTGAACTTGCCTTTTGTGATTGCAAGATTATGCACTCACGGTCTTTAAGACAATGGAAGATCCAAAATCTGGAAATAACATCATTGGTCCGGTAAGGACTAATGTTTAAAGAAATAAGATGCAATTATGTATAATTAATGTAATGCAATTTGTTAAACGCGAATCCCCAGACTAATCATATCTGATCTAGGGTTTTGGAATTTGTGATGATATCTTTAAAATGTGTTCCACTTTTATACCAGTTTCATACTTGTGCTTTTCATTAAGGCTGGTGAGTGTGTGAAATGATATGTAAATTCAACAAGTAGTATACAATAGTAAATCGCTCAAATGGGGCATCGTATCTCAAAGATTACTTAAGCAAGATTGCTAATCAATTTGAGCTTTCAAGAAGTGTTTAAGGATTACTTTTATTGTTTCTTAAAGGAATAACTTTCAAGGAAAAGGTTCCTTTTACAAAGTAAATGAATTTAAATTTTTAAAATGCAAAGTATAGAAGTGAAGTATAATAATATTCTAAGATTTAGGTCGATTGCTATCTAGTAATGATGATGGAAATTATTATGTTAAGTGGTTTAGAGTTAAAGGACTTATTATAAGTTTGTTGTTTGAAGTGGCAAACCGAATAACTTTTGAAGAAACTATTTCTTTGTTAAGGTTTAAACCATGTGTGTGGTTCATCGAATGTGATCGATATCTTTTGCGCTTATCCGAGAAGCGTGGGTTTGAGATGCATTTTGATTTAATTTGGAATAGACAAAAGTTAACTATAAAAACATAATATAATTTAGTTCCTAAGCTTATAACTTTGGTAGAGCAAAATTAACTTTAAAAGGAACACAAATAGACTTAGGTTCTGATGTATCTAGATTATGTTTGAATTCTAGGGTTAATATAAAGATGGTTAAGAGTGTGAATTCATTCACTCCCAATTTAAGTGAATGATAAGTTTAAATGTGATATACTATTATAAAAAAATAATTTGTATTATTAAAGAAAGCAAGATGATCTCATTAATGTGTTAGGGTTTTAAAATCATATTAAGCATGGTTAAAAAAATAAATAGTATTCACCATTCATATTGGTGAATGATGTTGATAATTTATTTGAATTGTTCGTTTAACTTGGAGTTATCATTTTAAAAGGTTCTCCTTTAAGTTATTATCTTACACTCAAAGTTTATCCAAGTTATGACTTTGGAACTAGTACTTGCATGTAAGAGAGTTAAGATTTAGTACCAAATTGTGATTATTTCTTATTTAAGAAATGTTTCTAAAGAATTAATAAAATTGTATTTTATATAATAGATCGGGATTTATTACTTTAAAATCTTAAAAACTTATGGAATATTATATTTGGTATTATTCTAGTAACTATATTTATTCTAGATCTTAAAAATGATTTTTATTTATTTTTAAGTATTATTCTTATTTTTATAAAATTCCACAAAGATTAAATATCTTTAGAATATTTTCTTCAAGTTATATTTGTAAAAATTTAAGTTAATAATTTTATAAGGTAGTAGATTGATTTTAGTACACAAAAATGATTTTTATTGATTTTTAGGACTTTTACTTGCTTTATGAAATTTTATTTAGAAGTTAGTGTTAATATTTATTTGCATTTTACCTATCTTAAATAAGTAAAGTTATATTTTTCTTAGGTAGGTATTCTTTTTGTGATCATACCATTATGTTAAATGTATTTTTTTAGAATTTTTTCTATATTTTTCTAGAATTAAAATCAGCTCTGGGGTATATTAGTAATTTCCATATTATTCCTTCTTTATCCATTTTCTATTTCTTTTATATACCCAAACTGGGCCCACAAGTCAGTCCAACCCACTTGGTTGGGCTAGACCACCTGATCCGGTCCATTCGGTTGGTCGACCTTGACCCGGCCTCCTCACCCCGAGGCTCTCTCCTCTCTCTCTCTAGTAATGCCATGGCGACGGCGACGCCGTTCGATTCACCCCACCCTGGGCCTCCCTGGCCGCCGCCGTGGTGTATGGTGACGTAGTCGATGCCGCTTCGTCGTCTAGTCCTATTCGATTTGCCGCTAGACTCTTCTCTCGGTCAGGCTAGCTCCACCCCGAACCCTAGGGTTTGATGTTTTGCCGGTGGTGTCCTCTCCGTTGCTCCCGTGATGTTGTGTGGTGTTTGTGATGATATGGGGGCGCTTTTTCAACCACTGATGTTGTTGTGGCCGCCGCCATAGCTTGGTGTGGGTTGTAGAGCCTTTCGGGTGCTCCCCGTGCCACCGTGTGCACATCGGCCCCTCTGCTTCCTTGTCTATTCGTCAGCAAGGACCATTGGTGAGTGCTTTCCTCTTCCCTCTCGGATTTTCTCCCCCCTTGTTAGCTTGTATGTGCTTGTGATGGCAATCCTTAATTAGGGTTCATGCTTAGATTAGGGCCTCACCCTTCTGTGTTGGTTATTTAGGATGATGAATGACTTAGAAGTATCTATGACGATTATACCATGTTGATTACTATCTACAGCTGGTGTTGGAATTGCTAGTGGCTTTGTCAGATAAATTTTTATCTGCTCTTGGTATCTGTCATTATAAAATTGTAGTGTTATGGCTCTGATCTAGACTGATGTCTAGTTATTGATGCTGGCTAGCTAACTTCAGTACTGGAACCTGTATTTGGTTTCTTGGGCATTTACTGTTAATGCCACTTATGATATTACTTTGATTCAAACACTATGATTCCTAATCCTTATATTAGGAAAATGGTTGAATATCTTTCTGGAAGGTTTGATTGTGAAATTTCTATGTAGAATATGCCGGCTTAGAATAGATCATTGTGACATCTTCTTTGGAATGGTACATAAGAATTTGTTCTAGTGCTAGTGTTATTCTATCAATGTTCTAGAGTGGCTTGGTACTAAGATGAGCTGAAAGCTTATACTAAGAAGATTAGCTTATGCTAGCTATGGAGTTTCTTTAGCTTATGATGCTGGTCTGAGGCTAAGCTAAATAGAAACTTAGTTTTTGCTTTGCTGTCCCTGATATGTTGCAAACGTATCCATAATTTTTGATGTTCCATGCTTGGTTTTATCTACTTTCTTATGTTTTGTCCACACTTTGGAGTACTTTTCATATGATTTCTTGGACTAACCTATTAACAAGAGCCACAGTGCCAACAGCCTGTTTTCTGCTGTTTTTGATTCCAGGAAAGTCAGAAAATGAATATTCTCGGAATTGGACGGGACAAAAGCCAAAGTAAGTTTTTCACCGAGGGACACCTGGAGCCAGAATACGAGACGGAGAGGGGCTGGATCCCGGCCACACCACCTGGCCTGCGCTAGGGGGTGGTCTGGCTGCCCCAGGCACCCCCTCGGCCTCTCCTTCCGCCTATATATTGCCACTGATACGGAAACCCTAAGTACTCGATCAAAATTCCATGAAAGAGTATGTAGCCGCCATCATCTCCATCCCTAGATTGGGAGGGATCTGAAGCTCTTCCCGGCACCCTGCCAGAGAGGGGAATTCACCCTGGAGGCCTCCTTCATCATCATGCAAGCCTCCGGTGTGATACGTGAGTAGTTCATCTCTGGACTACGGGTCCATGTAATAGCTAGGTGGCTGGTTCTCCTCCTTTGTGCTATCATGTTTAGATCTTGTGAGCTCCGTTCATGATCAAGATCATCTATTTGTAATTCTGTATGTTGTGTTTGCGGGGATCCGATGGATATTGAGATGCTATTTTAGATTGATTATTGATTCTATCATGTATTTGTTATTTGTGATCTTGCATGCTTTCCTTTGTTAGTAGCTATCTTGGCCAAGTAGATGCTAGCAACTCCAAGAGTTAGTATAGATGCTCGATAGTGGGTTCATGCCTTTGGTAATCTGCGGAAGTGATAGAAATCTCTAAGGTACTAGATGTGATGTTGCTACTAGGGAGAAAACAACAATCCTTTGTTCATAGAACAATCATATTGTTTACTTTACATGCAATTCGTAATGCAATTATCCGTTGCTTGCAACTTAATACTAGAGGGGGTTCGGATGATAACCTGAAGGTGGATTATTAGTCATAGATGCAGTTGGATGGCAGTCTATGTATAATGTTGTAATGCCCAATCGAATCTCAAAGGAGTCAAGATGATTAGTATATGCTTGTATGCTTTCTCGATGTTTGTCAATTGCCCCGCTGTAATTTGTTCACCCAACATGTCATCTATCTTAAGGAGAGCCACCTCTAGTGAACTATGGACCCCGGTCCTTTCTTTTACTATCAATCTACAATCAACTGTTTACTGCTTTGTGTTTACTTTCTGCAAACTATTACTATACGTTTAATTCTGTGTTTTCAGCAAAACCGGTGAGATTGACAACCTCATCGCAAGTTGGGGACAGAGTTCTGTGGTTGTGTTGTGCAGGTCTCCACGTTGCTGCTGGCACCGGTAGTCCACCCTGCCAAAGTTCAGCTAGCTGCACCTTTGGGGTGTTTCCTTGCTCCTACTGGATTGATAACCTTGGTTTCATAACTGAGCGAAAACTTACTGCTGTGCTCATCATACCTTCCTCTTGGGGTTCCCCAACGAGCTCGTTAATACACGAGTCAGCAAGTACTTTTTCTGGCGGCGTTGCCGGGGAGTCAAGGACATCTTCACAAGGGGAGTCCCTCATAACCAATCTCTTTACTTTTATTTTTGTTTTGCTTAGTTTACTTTTGCTTTGTTTGCTTGTTTCTTTATCAAAAACACAAAAAAATGGTTTTACTAGTTTGCTTTCTTTATTAAAAAACACAAAAAAATTAAGTCTCTCTATAGTTGTTACCTCTTTCTTAGCTCACCATGTTGATCCCTAAATTCACCATGAAAGACCTTTCAATAGGTAGTGGCTCTATAATTGGAAAAGAAAATATTGAAGAATTCTTTAATCATGTTAGTAAGCATGAGGACATTGAGGATAGATCCCTCGCAGAACTTGCTCCAAACTATGAAATTGCTGCCGCTTCTTTAGTTCACATGTTGGAAGCTAGGTTTGCCAACCTTAACCCCTTAATGCAAGTAATGTTTCTTAAACTTAAAGAAATTGAGGACCCTGAAAAGAGAGATTTTATTCTAGAAACTTTGCTTAAGGAATTCTATGATATTGCCAAGGAAGCTAGAAAAGTGTTTGAACATTTTAATATGCTAGGATCATGTGTAGATGTTGTTGGTACATGAGAAAATATGAACAAAACCGAACTTAATGGGGAGGAAACTAAGATACCAATACCCTTTAAACTTGTAGCAATGCATGAAGCCATAGAAAATAATCTTGATTGGATTGTTCCCGAAAACCCGTTTGATGAAAATAGTGAACCAAAGAGCATTGAGAGAGGATACTCTAGAACCTATTTGGATGAGATACCTTGCCTTGTTGAAGCTATTTCAGTTATTAATCTTAATGCTTCTTCATTTGAGAACACTTGATTCTTTTTCTTGCTTCTTATGCCTAACTTAAAGGCGTTAAAGAAAAGTACTTATTGGGAGATAACCCAAAAGTTTTAGATGAGTCTTGGAAGTTATTACCTCTGTAATAACCGATCCTTATCCTTTTTATTTGCTTTTTGTGCCAAGAGTAACCTCTAATGAGAGAGAAGTAATGATTGGGAAAGTTGTTGTCCCGAAACAGATTTTTGTGCTTCACCGTAAAAATTCATGTAAAATCTCTATACGTCCTTTTGAGGCGTGAATTTTTGTGCTTCTGCCCCAGGTTGTTGTCTAACTTTCGTTAGATAAACACTTTTCTATTTGAGCAACAGAAGGTCTTCGAAAAAATTCGTCTTTACCTGTTGGTCTGTTTTGACAGATTTCTACCATTTTCTGCATTTGCTTCTTGTTGGTTCTTTTTTTGAGTTCTTTTGGGGAATTGAGATTTTTGAGGGAAGTGCTACAGTAGCTAGTGTTTTGATGGAAGTTTAATTGGTGTTAGAACTGAACCTAAAGACTTATTATCTTGAGTGCACTAATGTTGCTAATAAAGATTGTGTGAAATTGTTGTATGAAGGAAAAATTTCAGGTGTATGGAAGGAATGAGTAATGAGATGAAGGATGGACTAAAGATCAAGCTTGGGAATGCCACGCATGTCATCCCAAGAAATATCCAAGAAGTACAAACGTCAAAGCTTGGGGATGCCCAAGGCATCCCCTTCTTCATTAATAAAAATCCCAGGTTTCTTCCAAATGCTTCATTTTTATTGTTTCATGCACAATTGTGTTGTTCTTGGAGCGTCTTATTTTTCGTTTTTGTTTTGGTTTTTAGTTTGCTTGGTTTTCTTAGTTTGCTGAATAAATTGGTTGGACCCCCTCTTTCATACATTGGTTTTTAAATAGTTTGGTTTGGTTTGGAAAAAGAGTAGGAAAGTTATGCTTAAGTGGTAAAGAGAGCTTGTTTTTGACTGTGGCCTATGCTTTGTCATGCCATGCTTGATATTTTTTTTCTTTATGCTTAGTATTATTTACTGTAGCATGACTTGTTATAAACAATTGAGATTGCTTAATGTGCCTTTGAAGAATCATGCGTTGTTTTAGCATATTAAAGCATAGTATTGTGGTATTCTCCTTTGATGCTTTATTTGGGTTGACTTGGCACATGCTCACACCATGTTATGACTATTAGAAGTCACCATAGCCTTTATGATCCTTTAGTTTTCAACTTGTAGTATCACTTTATGCTTTGATCAATGATGTTTTGTCGCTCTGCATGATTATGGCCATTATTGCTCTCTTAGTTTGTCGCTCCCAGTCTTTTGCTAGCCTCCACAACCAAGTATGAGTTCCACTCATGCATCCAACTCCTAAACCAAGTTATTCCAAAAGAGTCCACCATACCTACCTACTAGCATATGCTATTCCAAGTATATTCATGTTTTTATCTACCTTCTGAATTAAACTTGTTATGAGAAAACTAGTGATTAAAGCTCTCACGAACTTGATGGCACACTTTACTTTTCTTACCCTTAATAAACTTGAACCATTGTGTCGTCTATGTTGTATATGCTTGCACTTATTTGTTGGGGATTAGCAGAACCATGCTGTCATGGGGAACGCTTTCAACATTGCACTTGTACTTTGTACTTAGTTGATATCATGCTCTTTTGTCTATGAATGTCGTCGGTGTGAAATTAAAGGGGAGCTTGTAAGTCCATGGAGTTATGTATATGTGTTAGAGAAACTCCTGGGCCGCTGGTCTAATCCATACTATCATGGTGGAAACCTGCAGCGTAACCATAATGAGCTGTCTATGAAACATTCTTCTTATAAAAAAAGAGTCAGATATTGAGAAAAAAGAGAAAAATAAAAAAAAGATTATAAAAAGAGGAAAGAGAGAAAAAAGCACTATATTCCCATGCTAAAAAGAAGATTGTTGAGATGCTCGTTGTCTGCTTGTCTTGTCATTTTGTTATGGGGATTCTTCCGTATCATCGGGCAAGGGGTACCCCATTGGCGGTTCTCTATGATACACATGTACTTACGATGACAAGAACATACCGGTAACTTGAGATGCAGTTGGATGGCGGTCTATGTATAATGTTGTAATGCCCAATCAAATCTCAAAGGAGTCAAGATGATTAGTATATGCTTGTATGCTTTCTCGATGTTTGTCAATTGCCCTGATGTAATTTGTTCACCCAACATGTCATCTATCTTAAGGAGAGCCACCTCTAGTGAACTATGGACCCTGGTCCTTTCTTTTACTATCAATCTACAATCAAATGTTTACTGCTTTGTGCTTACTTTCTGCAAACTATTGTTATACGTTTAATCCTTTGTTTTCAGCAAAACTGGTGAGATTGACAACCTCATCGCAAGTTGGGGACAGAGGTCTGTGGTTGTGTTGTGCAGGTCTCCACGTTGCTGCTAGCACCGGTAGTGCACCCTGCCAAAGTTCAGCTAGCTACACCTTTGGGGTGTTTCCTTGCTCCTACTAGATTGATAACCTTGGTTTCATAACTGAGGGAAAACTTACTGTTGTGCTCATCATACCTTGCTCTTGGGGTTCCCCAACGAGCTCGTTAATACACGAGTCAACAGTTCCTCATGGATATGTTCTGGTATTTAGTACCAGCTACTGCTTTTTGAGTTTTCTGATAAAATGACTAGTATTCTTACTGTTTAATATGAATCCTTGAGATTTGTTGAGTTCTGAGGTGCTACTCTTTTAAGAGATGTGCCCAGAAATCATGATCTTAGGGCTGTGGTTATGTTGGCATGTGGAAATATAGTTTTATATCCAGAATCTATGATGCACAGGCTGAGATTCTGGATTTGTTTGTAAGGTTTACTTATAGCTTTTGTATTCAAAATTCCTCTATGATGGATTCACCCCACTTGGATGATTTGTGAGAGGTTTACACATAAAACAACACATGCTTGATAATCTAGAATAGATGATTTGATCATGTGATGGTTTTATGTGTACTTACCACACAACTTGGTTGCTGGTGTTATGGCTATGGTGCTGGTTGATCTTGCTGGCTTTATCTTGCTGGCTTGTTTGCTCTACTTCTCCTAGTGCTTCTCCTGCTACTTCTGGTTCCTGTGAGCTTGATCTTGATCTTGTTGTCCACCTACTCCACCCCCCTTATGTCACCATCTTGTGAGCGTTTGGATGATCAGGTGTATGATTTGGCTGGTGTGGTTTTCTTGGCTATGAAGTTAAATGGATACCTCCGGTTTGGTGTTTGAGAAGAAGTGTTGTGTTGTCTGTGGATGAGCTTTGACTCAGTGCTCTGGTTGAGTGGTAGTAGTGCTGCTGCTGTATTGACAGCACACTGCATGCAATCTGGTGACTAAGCTGTGGGTCTGTGTGGTTTGGTCGTGTGGATCAGCTCAAGTGAAAATATCTCCACCTGTTACCGTTTTACTAATTTCTGCCTGGTGAAACTTGCCCCTCCTTTTATTACTTGATGATGTAATTTGTTTGAGGCAAAAACCTTGATAAGAATAGATTCTATATTGGCCCCTTTTAATAACACTCAATGATGTAATATGAACAGTGCACTTCACAGTTCATCACTGAGGGTAAAACTAATCAACTAATCTTTTGTGTCTTTTTAGTTGTTTTATCTTATTTGCAGGAACAAGACTAATGAAGATAAATAGATAACTTAGAAATAGGTTTAGGTTTTTCTTTTACTCATTTGTAATTGATCTTCTGTTTGGATAATGTAAAGACAATGTAATATTGTATAACTTATTTAATAAAGTTAAACTTCCTCTCTTATTGTAAAGTCAATTTCTCTTGTAATTTATTTATACTTGTAATTGTAATAAAACAAGGTGTAAATTCTTATTTTGTATTCTAGAATTTTGTAACTATTTGTACATTATTTATAAATAATCATTCATTGATTTACTTATTATTATCATTCATTTTCACTTATCTTTATATTCAAATATATCATTTGAATACTCAATTATACTATGACTCATATTTGAATTGAATTTCAATCACTCTTCCTCAAAACACATAGGTTCCATAGAGGTCATGTCGAAATCTATCACACTTGCCCTGACATTTCCATCTGAACAAGAGAGATCTCGATTCCTCTATATCTCTTTTTGTTTTGCGTGAAAATTCCCCGTATTTTCTATGCATGAATGCAATGCACACACCTTATCTCAGCTTATTTCTAAGCTCTAATGCTGGGATGTTACAGACTCTCCCCCTTAAAAAAACTTTGTCCCCGAAGTTCGTACTCTCTTATGTTTCGGAATGAGGTGTCGACTTGTATTGATCATGCCATTTCTAAAATTCCATTGTGATCACAATTGGGAATAATTGAAGTATCCTGTATCCAGATTTTTCCCTTGAATCCTCTTCGTTCCAATAATATCCTATTGTTTCTATTTTACCATATAGTTCATTTTCCTATATCTCTTTGGGTTTATGCCCTTACAGTCCTATTTAGAATTGGTCGTGGACACATTTTGTCCCCTCCAATACGATTTTCCTACTACTATACACTAGACTATTTTAGTAGGCTCTCCTCCTTCTTAAGGACAACTTACTAGCTATTTCCCCTTTATAACTGGTCCACTAAGGTTAAATCTATTTTATCTCCTTCGATCTTTCATTCGAACATATTCTCGGAAATACTTTATAATGATGGATTCTTATAACCTTATAAGAATAAGGCTTAACCTCATCATAACTCAGAACTTCATCTCCAACCTTTAGTCAGGGAGTTAAACAACTACACTTTAGTGTTTACGTTTACTCTCCCCCTTGGGGTTTCCTAATGGTCTCTACACTCCATGGATAATACCCATTAATTCAATAGTTAGGATATCGGTCTTCATCTAGCTTATATCTTACCTATATCAAATCTTACGAAAGAATCTGTGGTACACCCACATAGTTGTGATCTCCGAAATGAATCTTTCAACGTTACTTATCTTACTTTCAATCTGTTGGATAGTACTTTTAACCATCGAATCGATGTCGCGAAAATGTCTCGAAAGTCGTTCGCTTTTAATTTTATACTTCTTTATTCCTTTCTTAACTTAGGCCAGGTTTTATACTCTTTAAATTACACAAATATGACCTACTTCACTACACCGCTAGGATACCAGCTACGGATACCAGCTGCGGATCCTCCTCGATGCATGGATTACCCTAAAGGTTTTCGACTTCTTATTGGCATTCTCTCTAAATTGTCAGAGCTTCAATACCACCCTTATTCCAAAGATTTCTTCTTTGCACTAATTCATGATACTTCCATGAACTTGGGACGACTACTTAATTAGCTTCTGAGCAACATCACCAATCTCGGGTGAACTTAAATTCATTCCTTCATGTTGCTCCACACCTTTTCTACACTAATAATCCTTCTTATTTCCAACTAGTAATAAGTTGGAATTGATCCATCCTTCAAAATAGTGTTGATACTCCTTACATTTGGCTTCTTTATTCCTGCAAGTCTTCATCTTGATCTTCGGAACTCGTCACTCCCTTACATGAATTCCCTTTTCTATCCAGGTCTATAACATCAAGTAATAACTTGATGATACAACATGCATTTGCACACCAAGTCATACTTCATGTACAGATCTAGTTAACCAAGAAGATCCAAGAAAAACCAAGAAATACTAAAACATATACCATGTATTAAACATATGTCTTCGAAATCTTACAACTCCCAACCACAGCAAGACACTCCCTCTGTACACTACCTCCTTATATTACAAGGGATTTCTTGCTCATGTGAGCATACTCTCACTTATTCTAGTAAGCCTCTCAAGCACTACAATATGCATTACTAAATATGAACATTATTCAAGCATGCTACTTTATGGATTACTTCCCTTCTTATTTCCTTCACTCACTTCCATGCTTCTGGAGTCTTCGTCCATGATGGCACAAAGTTTGACGACTGCCTTTTGGTGCATCAGAACATCCAGTAGGTGCGTAACCTTGAGTAGAAGTACCAAGAGTGAGATTAGCCATTGAGAAATGACTATCATACTCATTACCTTCTTTAGCATTCTGCTGTCCTCCTCCAAGCGCATCTTCAAAGTAAGAGGTATTCTTTGCTTTTTCCACAATCCAGTCATACATATTGGTGTAGTAACTACCAGGACACTCTTCCATCTCAATGGGAGTATTATGACCCTCATATGGTCCATATGATTCTATAGGGTTATAACTAGTTTATACTCCCTTACCTAATTCACAGGGTATAGCGTTTCCCATGATTTCATCATAAGACGGGTCTTCCCATCTGGTATTACCTCTAACGGCACTATTGGGGTTGGGTGCATTCCATATTTTTTGTTCCTCCTCATATTTGGTCCATGGGTCTATTGGTTGCTGAGGTTCAACTGGATAATAGGCATAGACTTCAGAGTGTGGGTCATTAAACTCTGTTTCTTAAAACACCTCCCCTGAAAAGACTGGCTTTGAGTGCTTTGCTTCTTTAACTAACTTCTTTCTACATGCCATAGCCTTTGCAGGATCAGTGAAATCCTCAATGACTGTGTCCAACTCTTGAACTAGCACTTGATGAGTGTTATGAAACGTGTCCAGTAAAGACTTATAACGATTCATATACTCTATTGCCAGAGTAGGTTTAGTCCTTACCAGAGCAGAATGATCTAACTCTAGATTAGAACTAAGGGTTTCATGAGGTATAGCAGTATAGGTAGTACCTTCTAGTGCCTTGGAATTTTGTTCCCTTATCTTGGTTATGGCTGCTACTACTGCAATCTGATAGGCTGTTGCCATACACCTTGCTTCTCCCGATGGCATTTCTCCATGCACTCCCAACTTCTTGGGTAACATGATCAGGATACGGTACTTGGCCAATATCCGTCTGTCATAGAAACTGTAAACCTTGACCAGAAGTCGAGACTTACAATCCAGGCTCCATAGAAGTTGTCCTAGAGTGATTGTCCAGTCAACTTCATAATCATCTAAGGTCTTGTTCAATACTTGAACATTCCGAGGTGGATACCTTATGCGCTCGACTTTCGACGTAGAGCTTGTTGGGAACCCCAAGAGGAAGGTATGATGAATATAGCAGCAAGTTTTCCCTCAGTTATGAAACCAAGGTTTAATCGAACCAGTAGGAGCAAGGAAACACCCCAAAGGTGTTACTAGCTGAGCTTTGGCAGGGCGCACTACCGGTGCTAGTAGCAACGTGGAGACCTGCACAACACAGCCATAGAACTTTGTCCCCAACTTGCGATGAGGTTGTCAATCTCACCGTGTTTTACGGAAAACAAAGGATTAAACATATCGAATGGAAAGAAGTAAAAGTTTGCAGAAAGTAAACACAAACCAGTAAAAGATTGTAGATTGTATGTAAAGTAAAAGGATCGGGATCCATAGTTCACTAGAGGTGGCTCTCCTTAGATAGATAACATGGTGGGTGAACAAATTACAGCGGGGCAATTGACAAACACCGAGAAAGCAATACATGCATATACTAATCATCTTGACTCCTCTGAGACTTGATTGGGCATTACAACATAATACATAGACCGCCATCCAACTGCATCTATGACTAATAATCCACCTTCAGGTTATCATCCGAACCCCCTCCAGTATTAAGTTGCAAGCAACAGATTATTGCTTTACGAACTGTGTGTAAAGTAAACAATACGATTGTTCTATGAACAAAGGATTGTTGTTTTCTCCCTAGTAGCAACCGCACATCTAGTACCTTAGAGATTTCTGTCACTTCCCCAGATTACTAGAGGCATGAACCCACTATCGAGCATAAATACTAACTCTTGGAGTTGCTAGCATCTACTTGGCCAAGATAGCTACTAACAAAGGAAAGCATGCAAGATCTCAAATAACAAAGAAATGATAGAATCAATAATCAGTCTGAAATAGCATCTCAATATCCATCGAATCCCCACAAACACAACATGTATGAATTACAAATAGATGATCTTGATCATGAACGGAGCTAACAAGATCTAAACATGAAAGCACAAAGGAGGAGAAACCAGCCATCTAGCTACTACATGGATCCATAGTCCAAGGATGAACTACTCACGTATCACACCGGAGGCTTGCATGGTGATGAAGAAGGCCTCCAGGGTGAATTCCCCTCTCTGGCAGGGTGCCGGGAAGAGCTTCAAATCCCTCCTGATCTAGGGATGGAGATGACGGCGGCTACAGACTCTTTCGTGGATTTTTGATCGGGCCCTTAGGGTTTTCGTCCCGAGGGCAACTTATAGGCGGAAGGAGATGCCAAGGGGGTGTCAGGAGCAGCCACACCACCCCCTGGCATGGGCCAGGCCTAGCCACGCGTCCAGGTGGTGTGGTGGCTCCCTGGCCCTTCTATGTCTCGTATTCTGGCACTTGATCCCTTACGAAAAAATAGGCACTTTGGCTTTTGTCCCATCCAATTCCAAGAATATTCATTTTCTGACTTTCCTGGAACCAAAAACAGCAGAAAACAAGCAGCTGGCACTGTGGCTCTTGTTAATAGGTTAGTCCAAGAAATCATATGAAAAGTACTCCAAAGTTGGAACAAAACACAAGAAAGTGGATAAAACCAAGCATGGAACATCAAAAATTATAGATACATTTGCAATGTATCAACATCCCCAAGCTTAACTCCTACTCGTCCTCGAGTAGGTAAGTGATAAAAAGAAATAATTTTTGAGGTGACATGCACCATCAAAGACTTGATCAAAGTATTTGCAAAACATTCAGGGCTGGGATCATAATACTTCAATCATAACATGAAAGACAAAGTTCTAGCAATAAGCAAAGAAACTATGATGCAAAATGAAAAGGCACAAACAAAAGATTCATGAATAACAATGCTTTGCAAGACGTTTTGTTTGTTTCACATAAAGAAAACATAGCATAAAAGTATTCAGCTTGTCCCTCAATAGAGTATCAAATATAAATGCACAGGACACCTTCAAAGTTCATAAGAGTGACTAGATACAATAGTTTCAAACAAGCAATAACAAGTTATGCATCAATCAACTAGTCCTGGGACAATGCACATAGAACTAAGAATGGCCACTATGCTCTCAAAGTAGGTGCATAAAGATAGAAGGTGGAGACTCAATATAATGGTGGAAGAAAGGCCTTTTGTAAAAGGACGTAGGGATTCAAGTCTCATAAAGAGCTTCCAAAAATTATGGTACTTGATAGCTTTCAGCTCGCATTGCCCCTATCATAAGCATCTTGAAGTGATTAAGGTTAAAGTGAACAAACTATGGTGTACATGCTTGACGAAGTATAAGTCAGAAATCTCATGTCCCTTTTATACGAGGGCCGCTCCTCATGCTACTCAAGTTTAGTCACCGGTAAGTTCTTGTCATTATAAGTACATGTGTATCATTGAGAACCGCCAACGGGGTACCCCTTGCCCGATGATACGGAGGAATCCCCATATCAAAATGACAAGGCAAGCAGACAACGAGCATCTCAGCATTCTTCTTATTTACCATGGGAATATGGTGCTTTTTTCTCTCTTTCCTATTTTCATAGTATCTCTTTTTTCTTTTCTTTTCTCTTTTTTTTCTCAATATAGGACTCTTTTTTTTATAAGAAGAATGCTTCATAGACAGCTCATTATGGTTACGCTGTAGGTTTCCACCATGTCAGCATGGATTAGAGCAGTGGCCCAGGCGTTTCTCTAACACATATACATAACTCCATGGACTTACAAGCGCCCCTTTCATTTCACACCGACGACATCCATATACAAAAGAGCATGATATCAACTAGGTACAAGTACCAAGTGCGATGTTGAAAGCGTTCCCCATGAAAGCATGGTTCTGATAATTCCCAACAAATAAGTGCAAGCATATACAACATAGAAGACACAATGGTTCAAGTTTATTAAAGGAAAGTAAAGTAAGGTGTGCCATCAAGTTCGTGAGAGCTTTAATCACTAGTTTTCTCATAACAAGAGGAAGGTAAACAAAAGCATGAATATACTTGGAATAGCATAAGCTAGTAGGTAGGTATGGTGGACTCTTCGGAATAACTTGGTTTAGGGAGTTGGATGCATGAGTGGAACTCATACTTGGTTGTGGAGGCTAGGAAAAGACTGGGATCAACAAACTAAGAGAGCAATAATGGCCATAATCATGCAGAGCGACAAAACATCATTGATCAAAGCATAAAGTGATACTACAAGTTGAAAACTAAAGGATCATAAAGGCTATGGTGACTTGATAAAGTCATAACATGGTGGGAGCATGTGCCAAGTCAACCCAAATAAATCATCAAAGGAGAATACCACTATACTATGCTTTAATATGCAAAAACAACGCATGATTCATCCAAGGCACATTAAGCAATCTCAATTGTTTATAACAAGTCATGCTACAGCAAAGAATACTAAGCATAAATCCAAAACAATATCAAGCATGGCATGACAAAGCATAGGCCACAGTCAAAAATGAGCTCTTTTTACCACATAAGTATGAACTTTCCTACTCCTTTCCAAACCAAACCAAACTATTCGCAAACCAAAGTGTGAAAGAGGGGGTCCAACCAACTTATTCAGAAAACTAAGCAAACCAAACAAACTAAAAACCAAAACAAAAACGAAAAAGAAGACGCTCCAAGAAAAACACAACTGTGCATGAAACAATAAAAATGAAGCGTCTGGAAGAAACCTGGAATTTTTATTGATGAAGAAGGGGGATGCATTGGAATTATTATTTCTTAAAGGAATAACTTTCACGGAAAAGGTTCCTTTTACAAAGTAAATGAATTTAAATTTTTAACATGCAAAGTATAGAAGTGAAGTATAATAATATTCTAAGATTTAGGTGGATTGCTATCTAGTAATGATGATGGAAATTATTATGTTAACTGGTTAAGAGTTAAAGGACTTATTATAAGTTTGTTGTTTGAAGTGGCAAAACGAATAACTTTTGAAGAAAATATTTCTTTGTCAAGGTTTAAACCATGTGTGTGGTTCATCGAATGTGATCGATATCTTTTGCGCTTATCCAAGAAGCGTGGGTTTGAGATGCATTTTGATTTAATTTGGAATAGACAAAAGTTAACTATAAAAACATAATATAATTTAGTTCTTAAGCTTATAACTTTGGTAGAGCAAAATTAACTTTAAAAGGAACACAAATAGACTTAGGGTTCTGATGTATCTAGATTATGTTTGAATTCTAGGGTTAATATAAAGATGGTTAAGAGTGTGAATTCATTCACTCCCAATTTAAGTGAATGATCAGTTTAAATGTGATTTACTATTATAAAAAAGCAATTTGTATTATTAAAGAAAGCAAGAAGATCTCATTAATGTGTTAGGGTTTTAAAATCATATTAAGCATGGTTAAAAAAAGTAAAGAGTATTCACCGTTCATATAGGTGAATGATGTTGATAATTTATTTGAATTGTTTGTTTAACTTGGAGTTATCATTTTAAAAGGTTCTCCTTTAAGTTATTATCTTACACTTGAAGTTTATCCAAGTTATGACTTTGGAACTAGTACTTGCATGTAAGAGAGTTAAGATTTAGTACCAAATTCTGATTATTTCTTATTTAAGAAATGTTTCTAAAGAATTAATAAAATTGTATTTTATATAATAGATCAGGATTTATTAATTTAAAATCTTAAAAACTTATGGAATATTATATTTGGTATTATTCTAGTAAACTATATTTATTCTAGATCTTAA
Organism: Avena insularis; assembly: GCA_023614405.1. NCBI lineage: Eukaryota > Viridiplantae > Streptophyta > Magnoliopsida > Poales > Poaceae > Avena > Avena insularis. The sequence goes on from CM042694.1 coordinate 210,247,612, forward strand.
AAATGATTTTTATTTATTTTGAAGTATTATTCTTATTTTTATAAAATTCCACAATGATTAAATATCTTTAGAATATTTGCTTCAAGTTTTATTTGTAAAAATTTAAGTTAATAATTTTATAAGGTAGTAGATTGATTTTAGTAGACAAAAATTCTTTTTATTGATTTTTAGGACTTTTACTTACTTTATGAAATTTTATTTAGAAGTTAATAGTGTTAATATTTATTTGCATTTTACCTATGTTTTTCTTAGGTAGGTACTCTTTTTGTGATCATACCATTATGTTATACGTATTTTTTAGAATTTCTTCTATCTTTTTCTAGAATTAAAATCAGCTCAGGGGTATATTAGTAATTTCCATATTATTCCTTTTTATCCATTTTCTATTTCTTTTATATACCCAAACTAGGCCCACAAGTCAGTCCAGCCCACTTGGTTGGGATAGACCAACTGATCCGGTCCATTCGGTTGGTCGACCCAAACCCGACCTCCTCACCCCGAGGCTCTCTCCTCTCTCTCTCTCTAGTGATGCCATGGCAACGCCGCTGCCATTCGATTCACGCTGCCCTGGGCCTCCCTAACCACCGCCGTGGTGTATGGTGAGGTAGTTGATGACGCTCTGTCGTCTGGTCCTGTTCGATTTGTCGCTAGACTCTTCTCTCGGTCAGGCTAGCTCCACCCCGAACCCTAGGGTTTGAGGTTTTGCCGATGGTGTCCTCTCCGCTGCTACCATGATGCTGTGCGGTGTTCGTGATGATATGGATGCGCTTGTTCGACCAAAGATGTTGTTGTGGCCACTGCCATGGCTCGACGCGGGTTGCAGCGCCTTTCGGGTGCTCCCTGTGCCGCCGTGTGCACGTCGGACCCTCTTCTTCCTCTTCTATTCGTCAGCGAGGACCATTGATGAGTGGTTTTCTCTTCCCTCTCTGATTTTCTGCCCCCCTCCCCCTCGTTAGTTTGTATGTGCTTCTGATGGCAATCCTTAATTAGGGTTCATGCTTCGATTAGGGAATCACCCTTCTATGTTGGTTATTGAGGATGAATGACTTAGAAGTATCTATGACGATTATACCATGTTGATTACTGTCTACAGCTAGTGTTGGAATTGCTAGTGGCTTTGTTGGATAATTTTTTATCTGCTCTTGGTCTTTGTCATTGTGAAATTGTAGTGCTATGGCTCTGATCTAGACTGATGTCTAGTTATTGATGCTGGCTAGCTAACTTCAGTACTGGAACCTGTATTTGATTTCTTGGGCATTTCCTATTAATGCCCCTAATGTTATTACTTTGATGCAAACACTATGATTCCTAATCCTTATGTTAGGAAAATGATTGAATATCTTTCTACAAGGTTTGATTGTGAAATTTCTATGTAGAATATGCTGGCTTAGAATAGATCCTTGTGACATCTTCTTTGGAATGGTACACAAGAATTTGTTCTAGTGCTAGTGTTATTCTATCAGTGTTCTGGAGTGGCTTGGTACTAAGATGAGATGAAAGCTTCTACTGGGAAGGTTAGCTTATGCTAGCTATGGAGTTTCTTTAGCTTATGATGCTGGTCTGAGGCTAAGCTAGATAGAAACTTAGTTTCTGATTTGCTGTCCCTCATGGATATGTTCTGGTATTTAGTACTACCTACTGCTTTTTGAGTTTTTTGATAAAATGACTAGTATTCTTACTGTTTAATATGAATCCTTGAGATTTTTTGAGTTCTGAGGTGCTACTCTTTTAAGAGATGTGCCCGGAAATCATGATCTTAGGGTTGTGGTTATGTTGGGATGTGGAAATATAGTTTTATATCCAGAATCTATGATGCACAGGCTGAGATTCTGGATTTGTTTGTAAGGTTTACTTATGGCTTTTGTATTCAAAATTCCTCTATGATGGATTCATCCCACTTGGATGATTTCTGAGAGGTTTACACATAAAACAACACATGCTTGATAATCTAGAATAGATGATTTGATCATGTGATGGTTTTATGTGTACTTACCACACAACTTGGTTGCTGGTGTTATGGTTGTGGTGCCGGTTGATCTTGTTGGCTTGTTTACTCTACTCTTTCTGGTGCTGCTCCTGCTACTTCTGGTTCCTGTGAGCTTGATCTTGGTCTTGCTATCCACCTACTCCACCCCCCTTATGTCACCATCTTGTGAGTGTTTGGATGATCAGGTGTATGATTTGGCTGGTGTGGTTTTCTTGGCTGTGAAGTGAAATGGATACATCTAGTTTGGTGTTTGAGAAGAAGTGATGTGTTGTCTGTGGATGAGCTTCGACTGAGTGCTCTGGTTGAGTGCTAGTAGTGCTGCTGCTGTATTGACAGCACACACAATCTGGTGACTAAGTTGTGGGTCTGTGTGGTCTGGTCGTGTGGATCAGCTCAAGTGAAAATATCTCCACCTGTTACCCATTTACTAATTGCTGCCTGGTGAAACTTGCCCCTCCTTTTATTACTTGATGATGTAATTTGTCTGAGGCAAAAACCTTGATAAGAACATATTCTATATTGGCTCCTTTAATTAACACTCGATGATGTAATATGAATAGTGCACTTCACTGTTCATCATTGAGAGTAAAACTAATCAACTAACCTTTTGTGTCTTTTTAGTTGTTTTATCTTATTTGCAGGAACAAGACTAATGAAGATAAAGAGACAGCTTAGAAATAGGTTTAGGATTTTATTTTACTCATTTGTAATTGATCTTCTGTTTGGGTAATGTAAAGACAATGTAATATTGTATAACTTATTTAATAAAGTTAAACTTTCTCTCTTATTGTAAAGTCAATTTCTCTTGTAATTTATTTATACTTGTAATTATAATAAAAGAAAGTGTAACTTCTTATTTTGTATTCTAGAATTTTATAACTATTTGTACATTATTTATAAATAATCATTCATTGATTTACTTATTATTATCATTCATTTTCACTTATTTTTATTCAAATATATCATTTGAATACTCAATTATACTATGACTCATATTTGAATTGAATTTCAATCACTCTTCCTCAAAACACATAGGTTCCATAGAGTTCATGTCGAAATCTATCACACTTGCCCTAACATTTCCATCCGAACAAGAGAGATCTTGATTCCTCTATATCTCTTTTAGTTTTGCACGAAAATTCCCCGGATTTTCTATGCATGAATGCAATGCACACACCTTATCTCAGCTTATTTCTAAGCTCTAATGCTGGGATGTTACACTCAAGTTGGCTTGGCCTTTGAGATATTTCAACGACTCATGGTCAGAATGTATGATAAATTCCTTAGGCCAAAGGTAGTGTTGCCAAACTTGAAGAACACGAACTAAGGGAAAAACTCTTTGTCATAAATCGGATAGTTAAGGCAAGCACCATCAAGTTTCTCGCTATGGTAGGCAATAGGACATCCATTTTGCATTAGGACTCCTCCAATGCCAATACCACTAGCATCACACTCTATCTCAAAAGTTTTAGTGAAATCTGGTAACGCAAGAAGAGGTACTCCGGTGAGCCTCTTTTTAAGTTTAGCAAAAGCTTTTTGTTGTGCTTTGCCCCACACGAAGGTGACATTATTTTTGGTCAATTCGTTGAGAGGGCAAGCAATGGTCGAGAAGTCTTTCACAAAGTGATGATAGAAACTGGCGAACCCATGAAAACTTCGGAGTTCATGCACGTTTGTTGGATTGGGCCAATCTCATATGTCCTTTACTTTAGAAACATCAACTTCAATGCCATTTGAAGAAACAAAAAATCTAATAAAAATTAACTTGTCTTTAGCAAAAGTGCACTTGGGAAGATTAGCATATAGCTTTTCACGTCGAAGGATTTGCAAGACTTCCTTGACATGTGTTGCATGGTCCTCAAGTGACTTGTTATAAACAAGTATATCATCAAAATAGACAACGACACTCTTGCCAATGAGATAATGCAAAATATGATTCATAAGGTGCATGAATGTGGATGGTGCATTAGATAAGCCAAAAGGCATGACCAACCATTCATAGAGACCAAGTTTGTTCTTGAAGGCGGTTTTCCACTCATCACCTTCCTCCATGCGTATTTGATGGTAACCACTATGAAGATCAATTTTTGAGAAAATAGTGGCTCCACACAACTCATCAAGCATGTCGTCAAGACGTGGTATGGGATGTCGATAACGCACGGTGATAACACTGATTGGACGGCAGTCCATGCATAACCGCAACATATCATCCGTTTTTGGAACGAGAATCACGGGTACCAAACTCAGACTAGTGCTTACTTGGATCAAACCTTTGGAGACGAGTTGGTTGATTTGACGTTTAATCTCCTTTGTCTCCTCTGGGTTTGTGTGGTAGGTGGCGCAGTTTGGGAGAGGAGCGCCGGGAATGAGGTCAACGCGATGATCGATTCCGCGAAGAGGAGGTAGTCCATGAGGAAGCTCTTCGGGAAACACATCCTTGAATTCCTACAAAACAATCATCAAATATGGAGGAACATTGGTTAAGTCATTAGTTCCTTGCGCTAGTCCCTTGCAAATGAGGACATAGTGTAAGATGGATGGGTTTTTACGCACATCTCTCATCTCACTTTTGGTGGCAAGGAGAACACTCTTAGTATTTCCACTCGAGCTTGGATTATGTCTCCCACTCACTATGAGGTGTTTCTCTCGCTCACCACTCTTATCACAAGTTTGTGTTGTGGATTGCGCCCTCGCTAAAGCCTTTGCATTGTCTGCAATTATTTGGCTAGGAGTCATTGGTTGCAAAACACATGTCTTGTTAAGCCACTTGAAGGTGCAAACTTTGTGTGGCCATCATGTAGAGCACCTTTGTCGAATTGCCATGGTCGACCAAGCAACATGTGGCAAACCATCATTGGGACTACATCACACTCCACCGTGTCTTTGTATGGGCCAATAGAGAAGGTTACCGAGATGGTGTGCTTGATCTTAACGGAACCTTGGTCACTTAGCCATTGCACGTGGTAGGGGTGCTTGTGCGGATGGAGGGTGAGGTTGAGCTTCTCACACAACTCGGTGCTAGCAAGGTTGTGGCAACTCCCTCCATTAATGATCACTTTGATAGATTTGCCATTGATGCCGGCTCGTGTTTGGAAGATATTTGAGTGTTGTTCTTCATGCTCTTGTGCTTGAGTGGTATAGATCCTTGTGATGACAAGTGATGAACTTGTTTCATGTTCACACATGAGGAGTTCTTGGTCATCTTCCACTCGTTAACTTGTCATTTCTTCCTTGACTCGGGCATCAAATTCATCTTCACTCAAGTACTCTTCATCACCATTGTCATGGATGAACAATAATTTCTTGTTCTCACACTTGGCCAACTTGTGTCCTTTGCCTCCACACTTGTAGCATTCGTCGTTGAATGGCGTGGCATCCTTTGTATACTTGCCACTCATGGGCAGTTTTCCTTAAGGAAAGTGTGGGCTTGAAGGAAGGCTTGGAGGTACTTGAGGAGCTACCATTGACAGTTGTTGGCGTAGCGGCTGAAGCTTGCTTGTAGGTGAAGTACGTCTTTGGCTTGTTGTACTTGATGTCCTCTTGCACTTGAAGTTCGGCTTTGATGGTGATGTGCACTAGCTCAACCATGTTATTGTATGTTTGGAACTCAACGATGCGCTTGATTGGATGGTTCAAGTCAATAAGGAAACGTGCCATAGTTTGCTCCTTGCGCTCTTCAATGTTGGCGCGGATCATGTTGAGCTCCATTTCCTTGAATTACTCTTCCACGGTCTTTGTTCCTTGACGAAGCGATTGAAGGTTGTTGAAGAGGTCGCGCATGTCATGCGAAGGAACAAAGCAGGATCTCATATGAGCCTTCATGTCATGCCAAGTCGTGATTGGTGGCTCTTCTCTTGCGTCACGAGCCACTTGAACTTGTTCCCACCAAAGGTTGTCGTAATCATCAAACTCAAGTGAGGCCATGGTGACCATCTTCTCGTTGCTATAGTTGTGCATACGGAAGATCTTGTCGACTTTGAGTGCCCATGCGAGGTATTCTTCGGGGTCATTTGATCCGGTGAAATTGGGCATCGTGAACTTGAGCTTGCCAAATGTTTCTTCCTCATTGCGATCACAATGATGGTGGTTGCCATGGTGATGACGGTATTCATCTTCCATGCAATCATTACAGCGAGCTTGTTGATGTGCTTGCGGTTGAGGGGCCGCATTTGGAGGTGGCGGAACTTGCTCTTGCTCTTGGCGTGGTTGTTGACGAAGAGGACGCACTTGGGCCTCGTGGCGATCATGAGGGGGTGGAGCCTCTTGAGGCTGTTGTGGACGAATAGGAGGCTCGTTCCTTAGTTGGTGTTACGGGTTAGGCACTTGGGCCTCACGGCGAAGATCGTGGTCTTGAGCCTCATGACGTGGTGGGCGTCGCTCAACATGTACAATTTGACGCTCCATGTATTGATGAGGAGGAGGTTGCGCCTCGTGGTGACCATGGTGTCGGCGTGGTCGTTCATGACGGTGATGATGAGGCGAAGGATCTTGGGGAGCGTCATGTTGGTGACGAGCTTGTTTCTCCAAGTTGGAGTCATCACTTGTTGTGTCAAGTATGTGTCGCGGGCGATGGTGGTGAACTTGAGGTTGTTCTTTAGGTTCCACTTGTGGTTACGCTTGTTGGATCACTAATGCCCTTGCATGATGGCGGTGTCCTTCGCGCCTTGCTTGGGGCCTCGGGGAGAAATCACCATCATAGCTTGACGTTGCAGCATGCCGTGGTGAAGTTACATAGTTTGAAGAGCTTCCATCTTCAACCACGGGGGTGTCATTGCGTATTGGAGCACTTGGATGACGATCTTGACGAAGAGGAGAATAGTGATGTGACAAATTTGAAGAGCTTGATGCGTGTGAGCGCGGTCTTATCATTCCATCGATGAGGAGTCGAAGCTTGTCATTTGTTTCGGCGACGGAGCATTGGAGCGCTTTATTTTGATGGCCAAAGTTGTGTTGCATTGGATGCATTTGTCGCTCGATGCCATCAAAGCGGTTGTCGATGTTCTTGAACTCGGCTTGAGTCTCGCCAATTGGTCATCTTGCCACGTCTCAAGAGCTTGGAAACATTCACAGAACTCTTGTCGGATGATGTAGTGACTTGCGCGCATCATGTACGGTCCATGTTCTTCTTCTTGGTGAGGTGGTTGGTTCGACTCACTGTGCCTATCCATCATGCAAAACACACAAGGATTGTATATGAAAGTGGAATATGGTGGTGTTAGCATTTTATCTCACCTTGGGGATTGCACCAAACTAGAAACCCCAAGTGAGAGCTATAAGCGTGCAAAGTAAAATCACAAAGAAACCTCACACTAAAGAAAGAACTAACTCTCAAAAGCTTTTGGTGGAAGGTTAGGGTGGTGGAAAATCAAAGAAAACAATCCAAGGAAAAGGTTATTGTTAAAGGTGGTAGAGAACCAAAGATCAAAAGAAAAAACAAAACGATCTACAAAAACATAAGGATACACACACGTGGAGACAGATGTGGACTATAAAAATGAGCATAAAATGTCCTAAAAAAACTACGCTCGGTATCGTGCCAACGCAAGGAGAAACCACAACTCATTCGTCAAAAGATAAATAAGCAACGGATTTGTGCACTTGCCTTGGTCGCGCTCTATCTCTCTTTGCTTACAAGCTTGACACTCTCTTTGTATTGGAAGACTTTGTATCTTTCTTTTTTTCTTTTGCGTTTTCTTTTTCTCTTTTTTTTATTCATTTTCTCTTTTCTATACTACTATGTCAACTCTTGAATTTGCTTACATACTCTCATTTTTCAAGGACAAGTGCACAATGCTTAGGCAAACACAAAATGAATTGATCTTATAGGATAGATACACACAAAGGAAGAAGAGGTGGGAGTCCATAGCCCCCTCATCAAAAGTGAAAAGGGTAAAATAGTCCATTTACCATTAATTAGTCGCTAATATAAAGTAACCTTCGTCGTTGGCCTGTCATGTTATATATCCAAGCCCATATATGCTCCCGTACACAATACATTCCCGTATGTCCGTGGTTGTTTTATGATCCGAATACTATGGACGAGTTCTCTTCCCCGAGGCTCTTCTCCTAACGTTCGTACATTGACCAGTTCTTCCTCTTGAGTCTTGTCTCAGCCGGACTTTGGTGCGTGCTCTCCTTATGTAGAGAGAATTCAGCGTGTGGCCGTCTCGCGGCTGCCGATGGACTTCGCAGACTGCAACTGCTCAGTCTTAGTTCCAACGATGATATGCAGCCATGGCTCGTGGATGACAAACAACTCCACCGGGAGCAATAGCTCATGGACCTATGATCTCGTGAAATAACCGCAAAGATGAAGACGTCGAGAGTGCCGATGCTCCGATCGATTTAGATCGATGGACACTTAGCGCGCTTTCTCTCCCTGCCTATAAAAGAGACCCATGTGCTCTCATAATCCTTCCCCTTCCCCACTCCTTTCCCCGTTAGGACCTCTCCGTTAATTTAATTCCCAACGGCGAAGCTCTGCTCTGATTTTGGCTGAAATCGTCGTCGTCGATTCGTTGACCGTGGCAAACTCTACCTCGAGTCTAGCTTCGATTTAAGCATGCAGAAAAGCTCCTACATCTCTCCTTTATCTCTCAGTACCCCAAGAATCTCGAACGACCATCAACGTCGACGTCGTGTTCATCTGTCCGCCATGGTCGAGCCTGCGAGCTCGCGGAGGTCGGGAGCGACACCTCCCAGAGCTCTCCGGTAATATTTGAGTGCGCGCACTACGACCTATTGATCAGAGTCCTAGTACTCTATTGGTTATTTATTCCGTGAGACAGACGCAGGCAAAAATCTGATTAGAGTCCATGGTTAACAGCCGGAGCCTGTGCATAGGCTTATTTTTCACTTGACGCGGTGGAGACGAGAGAAACAGACAAAAGGTCTTGGAATTCACATTTGTGTCTGTACTGCTTCTCAAATCCTTCTTTCTTCTGATTCTTTCTCTAGACCCTATGCTTACTAGATTCTAGTGTTCAGTTGCTTTCCAGGAATTTAAAAGGGAGATCTAAAAGTTATACTACCGAAAACAGTGCAAGTACTTGCTTCTTTTCTGGTCTTCTTTCCTCGAACTTCAATCAGTGCAGAAATAAAGTACAGTACTATTGACTACATTTTGTGAAAACAGTCCCCTACATGCAAATTTCGCATTAAGATTTTGTGGGCACATGTGTGAACTATATTATCTATGCCGTAATCTAACCACTCCTTTTCTCAGCCACAATTCATTTCCCACTCATTTGTTTGAACCCCCCAGCTGACACCATTCGATGGGCGGTGTGCGCACACCAAACCTGAAATGAATAGAAGAGATATGCACAGGCCACGCTTTATCTCTTCCAATGCTTGGCACTTTTTGGAATCTGAGTTCCACAAAAAACAACTATGTACAGTTACCTATGGCCTAACATCCACAGATGGTTACATCGTCACCTCCGTCTAATGGAGTCGTTGATGACCCAAAGCCTTCGCTCGTCCCAATAAGTCCGAGACCTGCCTCTGTGAGGGTGGTCTGGCGCGGCGGCCTCGCCCGCGTGTCTTCGGCGCCCCGCCTTGAGCGGCAGAACATCGACGTCCTCCTCGACCGAAGCTGCATGCCCATCTGCGTCGCGAGGCGAGGTAGAAGACGATGACCAGCGTATATGTATGAATACATTTATTTAACATGTATGAACACGTACAGGTACAAATCTAAATGGGCCATTGGATATTTTAATAGAGCTTCAAATTTACGGATTGACCATCCTGCCCTCCAAACCGAAGGGTATCGCGCAATCTGAACCGTCATTGTGATTTTCATTTATGTCTTTTTCATAAGAGGGGTCTATTGAATCAGAAGTCAAGATACCTTCGGTATTGACGACTTTCTACCGATGTTGAGGATGATGTTTGGGCGTCGCGGTGTTGAGGAGCGCGATATGTGATGACTTGCGGAAGCTTGAAGATAGTTGGAGCGACACGCACACGAGGCACGAACAACACAAGAGAAAAAACGGACAAAATTGGGTCAAGTGAGCAATTTCGGCGGCCAAACCGGTGGCGCCGGAAATTCCGGTTGCAATTCTAGTTTGCCGGAACATGCACTGAAAATTTCGGCGGCTGGTCTGGTCCGCCGGATCTGGCGCCGGCTTGAGTTCGTGAAGAACTCCAAAAGTCAAATCTGTCATTTTTTTTGGAAATTTGTCCAAATTGGGCTAAGGAAAGGTTCTAGGAAGGTAGATTAGTACCCAAAGCAACAGATCTGTGAAACAAAACCACTAAAAATGTACCAAATCCAGAGATCAATCCGAAGGCAATTTGGGGCTCTTTTTTGAGGGGTTCAAATTTTTGGTAGATAGAAGAAAAACTTGCGGGGGAATTCATGAGCAACGAAGCTCTTCGTACCAATATGTTGAGGGTCAATCTCGTGGGTGGCCCGATCTTTCATGAATCCCGTTCAAATCGAGGGAAAGTGCGGGGGAAGGAGAGGGAGGATGAACACGACGAACTCACGCACTAAGAACACGATGAACACACTCACGCAAAACCATGATACATACCAATAGCTCACGCCGGTGATGACCGGTCCGGCGCAATCCCTAGGATCGGCGTCGGGCGAAGGACTCTCTCTCGAACCGGTACGACGAGTAGGGAGGCTCGGTGACTTATTGACGTCTAGGCAAAGGGCTCTGATGCCTAGGCGTTGTACAACAATGAAGGCACGATGCAAACTCCAACGAGGTTTGTAATATTTGGGTGCTCCTCAATCAAGTAGCATGAGGAAATAATTAGATAGATCCACAAGAGTGTCCACTAATACCAAATATCATGCCTAGGGTTTACAATAGAGGTGGGAGACTATATATAGGACAACCACTTAAATAGGGATAGTTTGGGCATAAAAGGGTAAAAACTGGACGAAATAGGAATATTCTCGAGCATCAAACCCTTGTTGACTTTGAGACTGGGGCGTTCCGGTGATAAGTCCGGTCACGCCGGACTGGGCGCCGGAAATTCCGATCTGCGCCGGCCATTCTGGTCGGCCACCAGAATGGCTCACAGATGCGCGTTTCGGCATGCGTCGGTCGGTTCTGGCATGCGCCGAAATTTCCGGTCCGGGGTTCGGTCCGCCGGAGGGTGCGCCGGAAAGTCCGGCGGGAATTCTGGTCCGCCGGTCCTGGCGCCGGTTTGGTCTGGAACTCCGTCTTGCGATGACTTGGCTGCTTCCCTTGGCATTTTTTCATGGGTTTCATACCTGATGATACATAAAGTATTGGCATGAAGTAGCAAGTCGTCCAAGGATGTATCGAAATCACATGAGACAAGGAGCGAATTCACCTTAGCTTGAAGGAGTTTGGCATGTGCACGAGTCATTGGTCCACTTGGGGGACTTGGTGGTGTAGATGTAGGGACGTTCGTAGGATGAGCTACATCAGTTACAAATCATCTTTATTTCATTTTATAATAATGCTAGAGTTTCTCCATCCCCCCAAGAACAAGGGAACTGCTCACACATGGAAGCGATCAACAACATCATCATATTCATATGGATGGATCGAAAGTGTAAAGGTAAATAAAATGCATACCACAGTTATATTGGAATTACGACAAGACTAAGGAACGAGAGTTTGGGAAAATGGTGTTGATGCAGATGCAGCGGTTGATGATGAAGGGGATGATGCGATGTCCTCCAATAATCCATGAAGCAGTAAGGATTTGCCCTTCTCCAAGTTTGTCCTCTAGATCCCTTTCTGGTATGGTATTCAAAGGCTAGAGATTTTTGTGAATGTCGGATCTCAGATCAGTCTTCGTGTAGTCAGAGTATTTGACGAGGCGGACGTCTTGACAGGTCATACGGGTGGATGGTACAGGTAGACTCTGCCCGTACCACAGGTCGTTAAGCCTAAAGTAGCTTATCCTCGCATCCTTTCTTCTCCTAGATGCGTGGAAAATCATTTAAATGGCATTTATCACTTAGAAATATCATATTATTACATAATATGATAGTCCCAATTGATATATTCACAAAATACTTAATAATTTGGGATCCTGTTGAACCAAGGACAAAAGGTGCGCGCGAACGCCATAAAATACAAAAATCCTTACTCTACTTATGCAAAAAACACAAGATAAATATACTTCAAAAATAGACTCATCAACTTCCCCAAACTAGACTATTGCTCATCCTCGAGCAAGATGGTGGCTTATGGACAAGTTCATCATGTTCATGAGGCACAAGTTGTTACAATAAATGAGGCAATTTAAGCATAATTATAATATCAAATATAGAACAGCATCGTGAGTTATATCACACTCTCACACATCACATGACTTAGAGGCTTCCACACCTTTTGTATCAATAATTTATATGAAGTTCAAAGATTAAGCATATTATACAATCATCATGTTCATATAAACGAGCACTTGATTGAGTAAGAAATGATTTATGATCATTGCTTGAGTATCATTTGTCAACTTGCACCTCTCTTTTTTCTTTTGCAGCACAACCCCCCTTTCCTTTTTTCACCAATCAATATTGTAACATGTTAATACTCTTTATGGATCTTGTTGGTTTAAACCAATGATTATAAAATGCTATCAAAATTTTCTTCTCATATTTTATCAATACTCTATTGGTGTGGAAGACCCTAAAATCATAATAATGGTATAAGTATCATAGCACTCATCCTAATTCATACATCTAATACAGTAATCATAAATCCAAATCACTTCAAGTATCATAAATTCTCAAAACTCAATGGATATAATTCTTTCCTTAGACCAAGGAAGCTGATAATGCAACTAATGCAAACTCTAGAATTAAAAGTCTAACATGCGTGCAAGAAAGTAAACTTGCTAAAACTAGAAGATAGCAAGGTGTTATAAATCTCCCCAATCTTGGAATCAAGCCAGTGGGATCAAATAATCCCTCGTGATTATTAGATACTATGATGTCCTTTAGGGTGGAGGCAAAGTGTTGGACCCAGCCGCATAAAGCTTCTTGTTTGTTTCCTCCAGAGTAGATATATGGCAAAGGCACTTTTGCAGATCAGAGCACATGGATTACATTGCATCTGTGACCTTACCAAGCATCTCATTGAGTTCCTTATTGCCCTCTAGATCTAAGAGCTGTTTGCGCATGATTTCACGATGGAGAAGCTCTTCCTTCTGATACTTATCTATCTTGTGAAGGCGTCGCTCGATCTCCAAGAGTTTCGAGGCAACAGGTACATCGATGAGGTTGAGAACCCAATTATCATGTGGCTTCACACTCATGCGGGCGTTCACATTGATCTTCTTCATTGTGGACATGTGTGTTGTGGTTTCATGATAAGTTCCTGCATCAACTTGGTTAATTTTCTTATGCTTGGGCGAAGAGTGGTTGGTAGCGATGAACTTGAGCGACTCTATGCATCCTTCCCATCTGACTTCCTTGCTTCCACTTCATCTTTAGGCTTCACCATAGTGAGATAGTTTGGTTGCCTCCAAACCATAGCCATTTACTCGATGAAGGTCTCGAACTCCTCATCATTGGAGTCGAAGGAGACCCCTTTGTTCTTCAGGCTAAGGCCTTGCGCTCCACGGTCATCGGCTTCAATGGAGGAAGTATGGAAACTATCCCCTGAAGGAGCCATGAGACCTAAAGGTTTGCCTTTGCCTACGAGTGCGTAGTGCAACAAGAAGATTGGATATGTTGATATAAGAAGAAGAGAGACCTTTGGGAAGGCTTATGAAGGGTTAGTAGCAGGGAAAAACTCATACCAGAAGTAAAAGGGGCGGCCAAGAAAAGAATCACAACAAAATAGGAGAAAAGGGAAGAGTTTGAGGTGGTAACGACCAGCGGTATAGCCACCGCTCGTACGGTGCGCACGTACCCGATATACTTCCAAAAACCGTGCCTATCGAGGTCGGCATGAATCTTTCCAAGTAATCGGTACGGGCGGGATCGAACCATGTTGCCCGACCGTACTTGTAGTTGCCGGCCTTTTTACAATGATATATTTATATTAATCCCAAAGCAATCTACGAAAACTAAAAACGATTACAGAAGGTTTAATGAACTGTCGTACGGCAGGATATGATCATACGGTCCGGTTGTACCGTTTCATAGAAACAAATAGAAAAACAAGAAGGGGTTCTGCAAGCTTAACGACCTCCATTACGGGCGGGTGCAGTCATACCAGCCGCCCGTACCAGGTTCGAAAAACTGGTAGTGAACTCAAAAAATGCAAGGAATTAAAAAATGCAAACGACAAAAACAAAACAACAATTAAAGCACGGAAAAGAAAGGTTGGGATTACCTCACTTACTTGGAGATAATGAAGTTTGTGTTGACGCTTTTCCTCCCTTCAACTTTTGGATTATCTTCTCCTTTACTTTAAATATGGTTGGTCACAAGAAATTGCTAAAACCATTACAAAGAGAAACAAAAATTCTTTCAAAGCGAATAGTGCCTAGAGGTATGTATATTGATAAAACTCCTTCTTGTGGTCTCATCTCTTCAATGTCCATCGGTGTGTCAACATGTTCCTCTTTTCTTTGCAAGATTAGCAAGTCAAACTCTTGCAAAAATAAAGTCCAACGAATCATTCTTGGCTTAATGTCAGTTCTTTCAAGAATTTCCTTTAAGCCATTACGATCAGTATGGACTCTAACTTTTGAGTCAATTATATACAATCTAAATTATCACAAGGGAAGACAATAGTGAAGAGTTCTTTTTATGCCATTGGGTAGTTCTTTTGAGCATCGTTCAAGGTACGACTAGCGTGATGAATGGTATAAAGTTCATCACCATCATGCTGACAAAGAACAGCTCCCACTGCTTCATGACTGGCTTCACAAAACAAATCAAAAGGCTTTCTCCAGTTTGGTGGTTTAATAGGAGCATTAAGAAGGGTTTGTTTTAATATGGTGAAAGTAGTAAGACAATTTCCATCAAAATTAAAAGTACCATCCTTTTGTATAAGGTTACTTAATGGTCTTACAACATTAGATAAGTTCTTAATAAACCTTCTATAAAATCCTGCATGACCTAAAAAACTTCTTATACCTTTTACATCTCAAGGAGGCGGTAGCCTCTCTATTGCTTTATCGACTTCTATGCCCATTACCCGAGATATTGTGACTAAGTACTATACATTCTTGAACCATGAAGTGGCATGTCTCTTAATTCAAGAGCAGGTTATTATCCTCGCATCTCTGCAAAAACTTATGAATATTATGGAGGCAATGGTTAAATGAAGTCCCATATACTGAAAAGTCATCCATGAATACTTCCATAATATTTTCAACATAATCAGCAAACATAGCGGTCATATGCCTTTGAAGGTAGCAGGCGCATTACAAAGGCCAAAAGGCATACAATGATAAGCATATAAACCAAAGGGACATGTGAATGTTGTTTTTAATTGGTCATCTAGATGGATGACTATCTGAGAGAAACTAGAATATCCGTCTAAGTTACATAAATGAGAGTGCATAACAAGTCTCTCTAAGGTTTGATCTATAAATGGAAAAGCGTAGTGATCCTTTCGGGTTTCCTTATTAAGTTTTCTAAAATTAATGCACATCCTATGACCATTGATGATTTGAGTAGGGACTAACTCATTATGTTCATTTGGGACAACA
The DNA here is from genome assembly GCA_023614405.1 of Avena insularis. Lineage (NCBI taxonomy): Eukaryota > Viridiplantae > Streptophyta > Magnoliopsida > Poales > Poaceae > Avena > Avena insularis. Next base: position 210,263,213 of record CM042694.1, read on the forward strand.
GTGAACCCACCATTCCTTAGAACACAATGAACAAGACTTACCCAGTCCCTTTCCTCCACATGGAAAATGATACCTGCATCTAGAAGGAGGATTACTTCCTTTCTCACCTCTTCTTTCATATGAGATTTAAGTCTTCTTTGAAAGTCTACAACTGGCTGGGCTCCCTCTTCCATAAATAGTCTATGAGTGGCTATCGAGGGACTAATCTCTTTCAAGTCATCCATTGAATAATCGAGAGCCTCACGGTACATTTTTAAGACTATCATTAAATTTTCCTCTTCCTTTTCTTCAAGATTAGAGATTATAATAACATGATATTTGTTAGTGCTATCAAGAAACCTATACTTTAATTCTTTAGGAAGTGGTTTGACTGTAGGAGGGGGAAGCTCATCATCACCTTTTCTTACGGGTGTCTCATAGACTTGGTTGGTTTTAGGATCAACTATAGGGGCTAAATTAAGATTTTCATCAACTTCCATTTTCTCTATATCTTCAGGAAGATTATAACTTTCAACTAATCTTATTTCTAGCTTATCATTGGGAGTCCCATAAAACACAGTCGCAAGACTAGTAATGTTACCTTCCTCTTCTTGCTCTTGCTCATATTCTTCAAACTCCTTAATAGTTGGCGTGTGCTTTTAGAGAAATGGAAATTCATTTTATCCTCACCAAACTTGAGAGACAATGTCACCTTCTTGCAGTCAATGTTTGCTCCTACGGTATTCAGAAAGGTTCTTCCAAAAATAATTGGACAATAAGCGTTAGTAGGCATATCAACAAGTACAAAATCAATAGGGTACTTGTAAGGTCCAATACAAATTGGAACATCTCTAATTATTCCCATAGGAATTTTGAGTGTTTTATCCGCTAACAGAATTGTCATATCAGTGTCTTCTAATTCAGCTAGTTTGAGATCATCCTGAATTTTTAAATAGACATTATAAGGGATTATGTGAATAGTTGTTCTAGTATCATAAATGCCATAATGAGAAGATCCACCAAAGGTGCAAGGAAGAATAGGTTTACCAACATTTTTAGATTTTACCTTTCCTTCAACAAATTGAGAAGTTTCGGTGTCTAGCTCGATTACATTGCAATGCCCAAACATGGTCAATATATCTTGTTTAGTTGTCTCACCCATCGCCTACATGCCCCCTTGAATAATTTATTCTATTTTTGCATCTTCTTGTAATTTCTTGAGGATCATTCTTTCCTCCTCTAGCTGTTCTTCAAGTTGTTGAGCTACCATATATCTTCTCATCGTCCTTGGGAAAGGAAGGGGGCCATCATACAGTGTTCTTTTATTTAATGGATCTACATGGGCCACAATTTTCATCTCCACATCTTCAACTTGCTTAGGTGGCGGAGTATATAGAAGCCATTCTTCCTACGAAGCTTCAATTTGTTTTGTAAAAGACTAAAGGATTTGCAAAATAATATCATCATCAAGTTGAAGTTTCTTATCATTTTCCTTAACCTTACAGGATTCCATGTAAGCATTGAGACAATAATATTCAATTTCTATTCCTCATTCACCGCCTAAATCAAATCCCCAAGTTTCTCTATTGTGACGAATTCGTTCTAAAAGTTCCCATGCTTTAGTTATAGTTAGGTCCATAAAGGAACCACCGGAATTTGAGTCAAGTTCATGCTTTATTTCTTGAGTAAGTCCCCCATATAAAATATGCAAAACATACCATTCAGGTAAATCATGATGGAGACATCTATTAAGAATAGATATATACCTTTTGAAGGCTCTTACTAAACCTTCTCCTATGCGGTTCTTGAAATTAGTGATCGCCCTTCTTACTTCAGCAGTCTTTACTTTGGGAAAGAATCGAAATATAAATTCTCCTTTAAGCTTTTCCCAAGTATCAATTTTTCTGCAAGGCAAATTCTATACCAAGCTAGAGCAGTGTTGGTTAGAGATTGGCTAAACAATTTTAGTTTTAATTCATCATCAAATAGCTTTTCAATTTAAGTGTTCGACATAACTCGGTAAATGCATTATGTGACATTATGGATCATCATCTAGATCATCTCCTGCAAAAGTTTTCTTATAAATAATAGCGATGAAACGAGGGTTAACCTCATATTCTTGTTTGCTTCCACAAAGGAATTCCTTAACGAATCCTCTATTAAAATTCCTGAGGTATTAAGTTGCATCAAGCTGATTCATCAGTCCGAGTGCAGTCATGGTGTTTACCTGAAACTAGTAAACAACTTTAGTAAAACAATTAATAAAATAAGCTACTAAGAACAAATACCAAAAACGCTTAGCTCGCGGCAATAGTGCCAGAAAATAGCTTGATGACTGCAAGTGCACAGATCAATTGTATCTAGTTTCGAAATAAGAGTATCGAATCCACAAAGAGCTATTTGGTTAAGGTCTTTATGCCCCTCGTCACTATCTACTAAAGGATACGTATAAGCTACCTTTTATCTCAAGTAAAGGGTGTTTGAAGGTTTTTGTGTTTGTATGCAAGAAAGTAATAAAAGTAAGTAACGTAAACAAGTAACAAAATCGTTTGAAAAAGGTGTCGAAACTCAATAAGGCTAAAATGTTTTCGGGGATGTAGGATACATCACTAGCATATGAGAATTATTCATGATTAGTATAATCTATATATCTTTTTTCATGGTATGTGTGGAGAGAGATCTATAATAAGATGTTCACTACAAGTCTCGCGAGCAGCCACTTCTATGAGTCAAGTTTTGAGATCATTTATAAATAACCACTACAATGCCTGTGAGGAAATCACTTCTACAGCCCATCATTATTAAGGGTTTCCCCATGGATATCGTATGAGCTTAGTAAAACTCCCTTAATTCCTGCTTTGACCATATAGGTTATAAGCCAATGCTTGCAGTTACAAAGTAGCACCGGACATACTCTCATACACGTCCAAAAGGTATTTCCCTCTCTCTAGTCCCGAAGGAAAATTATATGTGGTCGACTTCAAATACCATCTAGAGAGAGAGATAACACAATATCATAAATCAATAGATCAAACACCAAAGTTATAGATCATCTTTATTTCATTTCATAATAATGCTAGGGTTTCTCCATCTCCCCAAGTACAAGGGAAACTGCTCACACATGGAAGCAATCAACAACATCATTATATTCATATGGATGGATTGAAACTAAAAAGGTAAATCAAGTGCAAACCACATTTGTATTGGAATTACAACAAGATCTAGTGAACGAGAGTTGGGGAAAATGGTGTTGATGGAGATGCAACGGTTGATGATGAAGGGGATGATGCAATGTCCTCCAATGATATGTGAAGCAGCAAGGATTTGCTCTTCTCCAAGTTCCTCCTCTAGATCCCTTTCTGGTTTGGTATTTCGAGGCTGGAGGTTTCTGTGAATGTCAGATCTCAGATCTGTCTTGCATGGTGAGAGTATTTGACTAGGCGGACTTCCTGATAGGTCATACGGGCATGATTCCCGTACCGCAAGTCTTTAAGCCTGCAATAGCTTCTCCTCACATCCTCTCTTCTCCTAGGTGTGTGGAAAATCATTTAAATGACATTTATCACTTAGAAATATCATATTATTGCATAACATGACAGTCCCAATTGATATATTCATAAAAGACTTAATAATTCGGGATCCTATTGAAACAAGGACAAAAGGTGCACGTGAATGCTGTAACATACAAAATCCTAACTCTACTTATGAAAAAACACAAGATAAATATGCTTTAAAAATGGACTCATCAGAGCTCTTCACCGGTGACGTGCTCCGCTCCTCCGATGTTGGTCAGTTCTTCTAAACCCCACCTCTAGTAGCTTCAACCTGCTAGATCTGAGAGTAGTTTGTGGTAGATCTATGGTAGTATGCCCAATGAATTGTCTGACAATCATAGATTGATGATTTTGTGGCCTTACTGCATGTTTAGGTAGGTTATTTAGTCTAGGTCATCATATGTGCGATGGTGATACATGTAGGACATGACCCCTGATGAGTTCAACCAGGCCCTCATGGATTCTCAGGAGACCTTTGTGGCTGTGACCCAACTCCAACTCCTGGCTTTTAGGCTCATCTATCCATAGCGGTCGGAGATCATGTCTCTGCCTCCTATGACTGCGTACAAGGTGGAGAAAATTTTAGAGAAAGTTGCACTTATCATGGCCAAGAAGAAGGCTATCAAGGCCAGAAAATCTCACAACACTGGCCATAATAAGGGGGTGAAGGGAAGCATGAAGTGGAACCATTCCTCTCCACATTCGTGTTGAACAAGATGTGTGAGATCATCAAGTGTGGTGTGAGGACGGAGAAGGGGTTCAAGGAGGTGCACCTAAACACTTATACCCAGAAGGTGTTTGAGTTTTGTGGCATCGAGGTGTCCTCAAAGCAGGTGTACAACCACTTGCGTAAGTGGCGGTCCAGGTGGATCCATGTGTCCTAGCTCAGAGATCTTAGCAGAGCTAGCTGGGATGAGGAGAGATGCCCTCCACGGATGTCACATCTCAGTAGTAACTAATTTTAGTTCTTCCACTAGCCTCAATTTTGTTAGAACTTGCACTAACCTCCCTGCAATTCCTTGTCTTAGGATCACTCCAAGGATGTCGAGTATCTGAACAAGCCACAATCGCAACCTATAGGTAGATGGATACCATCTTCTCGTTCGACCTTGCCACTAGCAGGTTTTTCATGGGATCTAGTGAGACTCTCGGCACACCGAGCCTTGAGTACATGCCGAACCAGGAGTCTGAGATAGTGGTGGTTGATGACGAGAGCGAGAACAAAGATGCCGGTGGTTCTGGTGCTCCAGGCGGCAGTCCTGGTGGCAGCACAAACACCTCACCACCATCAGCACTTCTTACCCTCCCAATGTGCACCTAGTTCTCTACAACGCCGTCATGAGGACCACCGGCTTTATCCCTGAGGCTCTTATGGTGGTGCTCAACCACCTCTTCAACAACAGGGCACATGGCAATGACTTTGTTTAGATGACGAGGACCACAGGGAGCTCTGGCTCAAACCTTACACTACTATATGTAGTGCTTTCTCCCTGATCATGGAGATGGTGATAGTGGTGCATGCATGATGAAGAATAAGTTGTTGGTTGTATATTTTGAAGTAGCTAGGGACTTCATGAAAACTTATTCCAAGGCTTGTTTATTGTGAGGTGGTATATACTAACCCTTCATATTATGGAGAACTTGCGGTGGTAGGATTACATCCCTTTTGATGTGGTCGTAGTATGACACCATAAAAGTTTGTGGCAATCGCTAGAATCACACTAGCTTGGTAGATGAAGTACTGATGCTTTTGCCCATATGATCATGCATGCTTAACTTGCTTTTGTTGATTACCTTGTGTTTTGTGAACTTGATTTTCCTACTTTAGTTGTGATCATTATATTGCATATGTTATGTCTCATAGAAATACAACCGGTATGTGGTGTACTACAACAAGAAGTCGAGAATCTGTAAGACATGGGAGGAGTGCATCCAACAAGTGATGGGTTACCAGCACAACCTCCATGGGGTTTAAGACTCTAGAACAGGCACAACTAGCCTACTTTGAGTTCTTAGCGACTTCATGAAAACTTATTCCAAGGCTTGTTTATTGTGAGGTGGTATATACTAACCCTTCATATTATGGAGAACTTGCGGTGGTAGGATTACATCCCTTTTGATGTGGTCGTAGTATGACACCAAAAAAGTTTGTGGCGATCGCTAGAATCGCACTAGCTTGGTAGATGAAGTACTGATGCTTTTGCCCATATGATCATGCATGCTTAACTTGCTTTTGTTGATTACCTTGTGTTTGTGAACTTGATTTTCCTACTTTAGTTGTGATCATTATATTGCATATGTTATGTCTCATAGAAATACAACCGGTATGTGGTGTACTACAACAAGAAGTCGAGAATCTATAAGACATGAGAGGAGTGCATCCAACAAGTGATGGGTTACCAGCATAACCTCCATGGGGTTTAAGACTCTAGAACAGGCACAACTAGCCTACTCTGAGTTCTTAGCAAAGGGTCTATAGGAGGCACAGTAACCACAAGGTATGAACAATGATATCTATCCATAGCCTGCAGGTCATCAGGTTCATCCACAACAACAGTTTGCACCTATACATGGTGAAAGTATGATCAAAGACATCATCATTGTCGGCCTTATCATGTGGATTGTGTACTACCCGTTGTTCTGATTCATGTGATCGATGATGTAAGACCTTGAACTCATTAAGCCTGATGAGTAGTTGCTTGAACCCTTAAACCCTTGCTGCTGGTAAGCTCACCATTGTCGTGCGATGTAACCATATCAGGCCTTATGCGGATTCCCAAACATGCAACGTTGCATCAGCCGAGTCCATTCTTGGAAATCAAACAAAGTGGGAATATGGGTTCCCCTTGTCCGGAAGCCAAAACACGGGCTACCAAATAAAATGCCCATCCTGACCCGAACCCAATCTCCTCCCATACAGCTTCCACTAGGCCAAGTAGCGAAAACATAAAATATTGACCCGGGCAAACAAACCCGCCAAGATGTGCGGTGTGGTGCAATACGTGGAGTGACTGAGTGAGCAGTGTGCGGTGTGCGACACGCGATTCCTAGTAGAGAAACATACGCGAGGGTAAAATAGGAAAATCTTGAAATTTTCTCCTGCCTAACAAAATTTCAACGTGAACTTATAATAATCCCTCCAATCCATATTAATGTTCTCAGATTTGTCGATTCAAATATATCTACACTAAAATAGATACATTATGCAGTGACCCAGCATACCACTGCGGGATGTAGTACACTATAGTCATTGCCATAATACCAATGAAATACCGTTCCACTAGTATCACATCCCTTAGAGTGGTACAACAGAAACATCACGGGTCCAAGACATGACTATATATTACAACTCAAAACTTTCACATAAAATCTAGAAAGCATTCCTTAAAACAGTGAGGACAACAATATGCAGAAGAAATCCAGAAACAACTCAAAGTCTATTCTAGACATAATACTTCTATTAATACTATTTATGGCTTGCGATTGCTGCTAAAGTAATGCTCTACAGAATATTTCTAGTATCTAGGGATTTACCTATACTCTACTCTTCAGCTTCTCTTAGATTCCCCTGGATGTAGTCGTCGAGTTCGGTCATCTCCACTGGATATCTTCAACTCTTCCATGTAGTCCTTCTCCTAAGCTCGTAATTGATTGCTCCAAGATCTAGCAAGGGTTAAGAAGGTACGGTTGAGTACGAGCATAATCATAAAGTTCATCAAAAAGGATTGTTTGATACACTATATACAGCCAGAGACTAGAGGTCCTAGGTTATGCAAGTTTTCATAAATATTTCTTCAAAGATTGCTTTTATTCTGAAAAGTTATGCCCATCAGCCTTCACAGGTTTACCAGAACTTCATGGAGTTCCTTTCCTGTAGCATTTGCAACTTCTTTCTGGAACATGGAGTAGCTTGTCATACTTTTTACACTCTACAAAGGTGTGTTGCTTTACCCATAAGAGATCCTTATCCATATTGCATATCCAAGTCATGACTTTGTCCATACTTCCTTAGTATGGGGCCCAATATAAGGACCCAAGCCAATCACTTCCCTTCTCCACGACCCCACATGACAACATGACCCTCCAAGAAGAAATACCTCTGTTAACACCCATATAGGTAGATATAACGATGACACCCCCTTGAAGACTCTATAAGAAAATCATGTCCGTGGTAACCCCCACTAAAGTGGTAGAAATACCTCTGACAACCCCTCATAGATGATATAGACACCAATATCATGGGGAACGGAGGGGTCCCATCTATGTACTGGATCCTCGCAAGGAATCTGCAGCTCACGATAAGGTCGTCCGTTGGCACACGAAAGAAAGAAGATCCAACTGACTTCTCCATCCCACTCTAGATCTCATGGTTAATGCGGAATATATGGTGCAAGAATCACTAGCGACATTTGTTATTAAATCCTAGATGATACATTCCCGAGCAATGTTGGTTCCATTGCCAGTCATAATAGATTAACTGATCACCTTGGATCAGTAAACAACATTTCAAGTCAATTATGAAAATAGTATTTTCTGCCATCCTTTTCGAAATGCAGATGATAACAATAATAAATTTCAAATAATTGATAGAAAATAACCAAAGGACATGAGAAAGTGTGAACTTGGCTTTGTGATTACAAGATTATGCAATCACGGTCTTTGAGACAATATAAAATCTAGCATCTGAAAACATCATGATTGGTCTGATAAGGACTAATGTTTAAAGAAGCAATATGCTATTATGCATAAGGAATGCCATGCATTTTGTAAAAACCAAAGTAATACCCAATATTGTGAATGAGTTGAGCTTAGGTGATTTCTTTAAGAACTGTTTTTTCTTCAAGTTTACTTCAGAAGAAAATATATCTACAAAGAACTTAAGACTAGCTTACAAGATATAAAAGGTAAAACACAACATTAATACAAGATTAAGGTTGATTGGTACCATGTACTATTATGAAAGTCCAATTTTTAAGTTGTTAAGACTTAAAATAAATAACATAGTGTGTTTGTTTGAAGTGGCAGAAAGAATAACTTACGAAGAAAAGGTTTCTTTGATAAGGTTTAAGCAACATTTAAGGTTAGCAAAATGTGATATATGGTGTTTGCATTGCTCGGACAACTTGGACTTAAGATGACTTGTGTTTTAATTGAAACAGACCAAAGTTAACTATAAAACATAACTAGAATTAAGACATAGTGTTTTATATTGCTAATGACTTATAAGGATTTTTTCCTTAGAGAATGGATTTTGTACGTGTACATATGGGTACATGAGTTATCCCACCATTGAACTGTTTCTCAAGATTGGTGCAAGTTTTGCTGCAATCTACTATTCATTTTTGACCACTTTGTTCATTATGAACACTTTAGCTGTCTTTTCTCCTCGCCTTTTTCTCTCCACATTCTCTCTCCTCTTTCTAGATACTCCCTCCATTTTAAAATGTAAGGCGCCTAAGTTTTAGCCAAAAGTCAACATTTTCTAAGTTTAACCAAGTTTATACGAAAAAATATGAATATCTACAATATCAAATTGACATTTTAAGAAACTATACTCTGTGATAAATCTATTGATATTGATTTGGTATTATGAATGTTTATATTTTTATATATAAATTTGATCAAACTTAAAATATATTAACTTTTGACTAAATCTTAGAGGCCTTACATTTTGGGACGGAGGGAGTAGTAGCAAACCACGAGCTTCTGGAGAAGCCGGAGGCCGGGATGCCCTACATGGTCGGCCACACCTGCGTCTGCGTATTCACGCACGAGGCATCATCTGCGGTCAAGAAGTTCGCAGTCAACATCGTGTACGGGTTCCTCCGGCGCAACTCCCGGAGGCCTACCGCCGTGCCCGGCATCTAGCACACCTCTCTCATCAAGGTCAGCATGGCATATAGGGTATGCCCCATGGATATATCGCTGTCCCCAAGCGCTTGCTCACTAAAGAAGAAGCGCAATCATAGGCTTAACTGTAACTAAAGAAAACCCTGCTACACCGGTTGAGCAAACAGAATAAAAACACTTTATGCTGTCGTTGGTGGCTGTAATTAACCAATACTTTGAACTTTCAGATTTTAATATGGCTGATGACTATGTCTGAATAACGCCAAGCCAGAAAATTATTTTCCACTCTTCATTAGTATACTCGATACAATAGTCAGGTCGAAGTGCGGCCAACATTAGAGTTGATCAGTTACAGAGTTGAGCGCCTTGACCATCCTCCGCAAGTCCTGATACGACGACTCGCCGGGGGTAGCAGCCTTCCATCCCGCCGCGCTCCTCCTAATCGCATTCGCCTCCAGGGCATGCCTGATGTGTCCGGCTACCTGCTCCCTCTTCACCTCGACACCATCCGAAGGCCCACTACCCACACCTCGCAAGCATACTTGCAGATGGTGAGCTGGTCGGCGAACCCCGACAAGAGCTTATCCCGGAACGGTGTGCCACAGTGGCGGTGAGAAAGTCAGTTGGGTTGAGGTCGGAGACTTGGAGCTCATCCAGAAACACGAGGGCACGACCTGGATGGAGACGCACCTCCATGGAGTGCTTGGATCATAGCTCCGTGGCGAGGGAGCCCTTGGCCCGGTCGAGCTCGACGTCCTTGGTTCGCAGCTTCGCCTCCAGCTTCCGCATCGTGCACAGATGTCGATGCTCATCTATGTGCGTGGAGAAGGGGGTGCTCCCTGCCGCTGCCGTGTCCCTGGCCGCGCTGGGCGGGTCCTTCAGGAACCATCGCTTGGTGTCCAGGAGCCTGGTGAGCTCCACGACCATCGGAGGACTGAATCTCTCGGCATCGTAGGGGAACCGCGAGAGCTGCAGCTATGCGTACACCACCTTCGCCGTCCAGACGCCGCGGCGAGGTGCCCCGACAGCTTGTGCTTGCTCAGCGACGACATGATTGTTGTTGTGGTGGCATCCATGGAGTTGTCGTTGTCATACCTGGCGAACAATACTAGCTCCTCCATCTCCCTATCCCGGCCCGCGCCACGATGGAGTCAGAGAAATTCCCGCCCAACAGCTTGGTGAAAGAGTGCGCCAAGTTCAGGCCGTTCTACTGATGCCTTTTGGTGATGCGTGGGCAGATGCGCGGCCACCATCTGCGCCTCCATTGTGTGTGTGCTGCTTCCTCGTCCCTTCTCCGCCTCCAGCTTCCCTCCCCTCTCGTGGTTTCCGTGTGCTCCTCTCCTGCTCCTTGGGTAGGCTTGGATGTCTCTACTGGGAAATGAAAGGGGGAGAGTGGGATAAATTTCGGTACTCACTCCGATCCAAATTAATTGACTCGAATTTGTCTAAATTCAGATGTATCTAGACATGTTTTAGTGCTAGATAAATTCAAATCAATTAATTTGGATCGGAGGGAGTACAGGAATATTTGGAGAAGTAAAAGCGAATGTTCAGGCCTTTACGTCCCTTCCTGACAGCGTTTGTTGCTTATGTCATTTGCCTTATGTCCCATCATACTAGCCCATAGGGTGGATAGTAAAAGAGCACCTTTAGCAATTTCGAATCTCAAAGCACCTACGTGATAGCTCCTACACCTATGTGTACAAGTACAAATATATTTCCATATTTCTTAGGCATGATCGAAGATGAAGTCCAATAGAGATGAAGTATAGCTTTAAGGATCTAGATCAAACATGTTTAATATAAATAGATTATACGGAAAGAATTGGTTATGAAGAATAGGTGAACTCACTATATGATTTATTTAGTTACTACCAAGTTTTAGAGTCATGCTAAATATGGATATATAGGTTGAGATCATTCACTTCAATCATAAGTGAATGATATGCAAAATGAACTTGTAAATCTTTAACTTATATTTGGTATAAGATCCCGATGGAACATTACTTGATTAATAATACAGATTTAAGTTTTATTATAAATCATAATTATGATTTTAAGCTTAATATTTAGACTTAATCTTTATTTAGGTGTTTTACCTAAATTATTAGGTAGGAAATAATTTTAAGATGTGAAAATATCTTTATCTCATCTATAAAGAAAATAATAGTTTTACATCTAAAATAACGAATTCTATGTGGCTTAAGTGAAACTAAAAGGAATTTACCTTGATTTATAAAGATAAAGAAAATACATTCCTTTTATTTTCCAATAAAAAAGATTTTTATAGAGCCAAATTTAAATCTAAAATGACTTGAACTCTTCTAACTAGCATTTTTCTAAAATAATAGGTTTATTCTTATATACAAAAGTTATTTTTATTTATTTTTAGAAATTTTCCTTATTTTAATTATTTCATTGGGAGACCTAATGGTTTTAATATTTAGTTGTATTTTATTTCATCCAAACAAGTGATGTTATATTTTCCATGGGTAGATATGATTTTTGTGAACATTTTGATATACTCTACATATTTTTAAGGATTTTTCTACATTTTATAAAGCTAAAATAATCTTAGGGGAACTTTGGTAATTTTCCATACTTCTATACTTATCTTAGTCTTTTTCTTCTAGGTCTGACCCATGAGCCCTGATACGTCCAAAACGTATCTACTTTCCCGAACACTTTTGCTATTGTTTCTCCTCTAAACTTATGTGATTTGGATATAACTAACACGGACTGACGCTGTTTTCAGCAGAATTACCTTGGTGTCTAATTTTTGTGCAGAAAATCAACTATCAGGAAAAATCCCGAAAAATATGCCAAAAATCTTATTTCACCAGAAGATTTACGGAGCCAGAAGACGAGACGGAGGAGGGCCACGAGGGGCCCACACCACCTGGCCTCGCGGGCCAGGCCAGGCCGCACCTGGGGGTGGTGTGGCCGCCTCGGTCACCCCCTCGACCCCCCTCTTTGCCTATAAGATGCCTCCTGACCTAAAATCCCTGAGGGATTTGACTTTTTCAGAAAGAGTTCTGCTACGCCGCCACCACCAGATTTCACAAATCAGAACCAGAAACTCCATTCTGGCACTCTGCCGGGACAGGGAATTGCAGGAGATCGTCGCCATCATCGTCACCGTCGCTTCTTCATCGACCATTCATGATTCGTCCATCTATGAGTGAGTAATCCCTCGTTGTAGGCTATGAGGATGGTAGGGATTGGATGAGATCGTTCATGTAATTTGCATCAGATTGTTAAGGCATCGTGCCTAGTATCTATTATTAGTGCTTTTTGACTTTGTTGCAACTTGTTATGCTTAATGCTTGCCACTAGGACCCGAGTGCCATGATTTCAGATCTGGACATGTTATTGATTCATGATGACAGTATTGTTTATGATCTTACCTACAAGTTGTATACACATATTATTGTCCGGACCAAAGGCCCCGAAGTGACAATAATCAGGATAACCGAAGGAGGTGGCTTTGATGTGAGGATCACATGTGTTCACGGAGTGTTAATGCTTTGCTCCAGTGCTCTATTAAAAGGATCACATTAATTGCCAGTAGTTCCCTTGAGGCCCCGCTGCAAACGGTCTAGCAGGACAAAAGAAGTTGTACAAGTTCTCATTGCGAGCACGTATGACTATATATGGAATATATGCCTATGATTATTTAGTACTTGGATGCTTTACCTTATTTATCTGTAAATGCCCTATGTCTTGATTGCTATATGAATTCTCTTGTCCATGAAACGCCCGTCCATCCATCTCTATGCCTACCGCGCTTTAATCCTACTGTTTACTGCAATTGTTACTACTGTCTTTACTTTTACTACTGCTATTGCTACTACAAAACTGTTGCTATTGATAAACTGTTGTGAGCAAGATTGTTTCCAGGTGCAGCTGAATTAACAACACAGTTCTTAAGACTTATAAATATTCTTTGGCTCCCCTTGTATCGAATCAATAAATTGGGTTTCACTTCCCTCAAAAATACTGTGATACACCCCCTATACTTGTGGGTCATCATGACTATTTTTTGGCGCCGTTGCCGGGGAGCATAGCTCTATTTATGAAGTTCACTTGGAATCACTATTGTTCGCTGCCCTCCATTCATCATGGGTAAGTCTCGTGATGGAAAGGTTCCTATATTACCATCCACTACAAGGAGAGGTACGGTTCTGACCACCTCTGTTGATCTTGATTCACCATATGTGATGAGTAAGCTCCTTACACCACCAAATACACATGCTATACATACTGCTACTACTTCTATATCTGAAACTTCTGATACTTATGATGCTGCTTCTACTTTGCTTGATAAGAGTGGTTCATTAGGTCCTTTTCTAGATGCTACGATTGCTAGAACTATAGCTAGAAATACTGAAACTCCTAATGAAGACACTACTACACCTATCAGTTCACCTGAGACTGTAGAAAGCTATGATATTGAAGACGGATATATAGAAATGAATGATGAATTTATTAAAGAATGTCAAAATACTCATGGTAAAAGTGCTATTAAGAGTCTCCTTGAGAGGCGTACTATAAAACCCAAATTGTCTCCTAATGATAAGTTTGCTACATCTCCCATAAACATTAAAGATAAGGATTATGATTTCTCTCTTGATTTATCTTACATAACTATTGTTGAGAAATAACTTTTTTGTGGGACTAAGAATGAAAGTGTTGTAGCACATATGACTGAGCTTTCTACCATGAGTGGCATGTTTTCTGATGATATTAAGATGCGCACCTACTTTGTTGCTAAAATTTTCCCTTTTTCACTGAAAGGAGAAGCTACGGCTTGGTTTAATATTTACCTCCCGGATATATTGATAGCCCTGATTGCTTGATTATTACCTTCCTTCAGAAATATTTCGCTCCTAGTGCTAGACATGCCATTTTCCAGGAACTTTTTGATTTTAAACAGGGAGAAAAAGAGATATTGCCTGAATCATGGGCAAGGTTTTGTGCTTTGATTCATGCACAGGTTGGATGTCCATTAACTAAAAATGATCTCCTTGATATATATTATAATGGACTAACTGAAGAATCTAGGACATACCTGGATAGTTGTGCTGATTGTGTTTTCAGGAATAGAACTCCCAAGGAAGATGAGGAATTAATGGCTAAAATAAGCAAGAATTATGATGACTGGACTTCACCTGAGCCAACTACGCCTGAGCCAACTATGCCTGAGACAACTACACCTGAGTTAACTGTACCTGAACCAACACCACCACCAAAGAAGAGAGGAGTGATTGAACTAAATGATGAAGTAATGAAGGAAGCTAAGAAATGTCTTAAGGACAAGGGTATTACATCTTAAGCGTGAAGAATTTACCTCCTATTGAAGAATTATGTAAGCCAATCTCCCACTCATCCACTATTGAGAAACACTCTCTCCAACATTTTGATGAAGGTGATATTCCTTACTCTAAACCTCCTGATCAATGCTTGGAAGAATTTGATGTTTTTATTGTTAAGCAAGATAATTTTAATAAAAGGGTGCAAAATCATATAATGGAAAACTCTAGAGCTATTATTGAGTTGAAGGATATTGTGGAAAGAACCTCTAATGATGTTAAAATGCTTGTTAAACATTTTCAAATGGTTCAAACTCAAATTGATCAGCTTATCAAGGTACAAAAAGATTTGCTAGTTAATGCTTCTAAGGAAAAACAAGCTTATGAAATTAGAACTAGAAGTGGTGCTGCCACCCAGGATCCTCTATATCCCGAGGGGCATCCTAAAAAAATTGAGCAAGGTTCTCAACAAATTGAAAATAGTGGTACTTCTCCTAAGAAAAGGAAAAAGAAACATAAAACTATTGTAGAGTCTTCTGAACCTGCTAAAGATCCTAATAGTTTATCTGTCTCTGATGCTGAAACTAAAAGTGGTAATGAGGAAAATGATGCTCCTGATAAAGAAAAAGTTGAAGAAGAACCTGAAATACACAGTAAGAATACTAAATACACTAAGGAAGATTTTGTTGCTAAGAAACATGGTAGTGAAAGAGAGCCCTGGGTCCAAAAACCTATGCCTTTCCCTGATAAGAAACACAAGTCAAAGGAAGACGAACACTATAATAAGTTTTGTCAGTGAATGAAACCTTTATTTTTGCAAATCCCTTTGACTGATGCTATTAAATTGCCTCCTTACTAAAAGTATATGAAGGATATTGTCTCTAATAAAAGGAAGATCCCCAATGAGGAAATTTCTACTTTGCTTGCTAATTATTCCTTTAATGGTAAAATTTCAAAGAAGCTGGGAGTCCCAGGGATTCCAACTATTCCAAGTTCGATTAAAAATAGCTATGTTAGAACTGCTTTGTGTGATTTAGGAGCAGGCGTTAGTGTTATGTCTTTTTCTCTCTACAAGAGACTTCAATTGGAAAAACTAATACCAACTAAAATATCTTTGCAAATGGTTGATAAATCTACTACTATTCATGTTGGTATATGTGAGGATGTACCTATTCAAGTGGCTCATAATTGCTTGATATTAACTGACTTTGTTGTACTTGAAATGCCTGAAGATGACAATATGTCTATTATTCTTGGGAGACCTTTTCTTAATACTACAGGAGCTGTTATTAATTGTAATCAAGGAAAGGTGACTTTTAACGTTAATGACAAGGAGCACACTGTCTATTTCCCCAAGAAGATTAATAGGACTTATGGCTTAAATTCAATTGAACATGTTGAGGGCATCCAAGTTGGAGAAATATATTGTCCCATACCACGAGAAAAATATGAAACTATTATGATTGGGACCACTTCTATCAAGGTTGAGGTAACATAATAATTTAGTGGAATATAAAGTTTTGTTTCATATAAAATTGTTTTGGTAACAAGACCTGATCAACCTTGTTAACAAAGGGATTTTAATGAACAAAACAATGTTTTCGCCATGATTATCTTTGCTTACTTTTATTTTATCCATTTTAGTTTTTGCTTTCACTTAATTTACTTTTCTTTCGCTAGTAGCTTGCATATTAGAGTGTCTTATAACGTCTGAAGTTTTAGTTTTGTTTTGTTACAAAGTCATCTTTCTATCAGAAATTCATTCATCAATACCTCAAAATTGCTAAAAAATAAAGTGTCTCAAAAAATTCTAGAAAATTCATATTAAATTTTTACATGAAAAAAGGGTCAAAGAAGTGCCTAGAGTGACCCAGGGGGGCCCACCAGGAAGGCACACCACCTGGTGGCGCGGCCACACCAGGGGTGCACCTAGCCATGGTGTGGGCCACCCTTGGCCCTCCACTCACTCTCTCACTTGCCACTTACTTCTCTCTCCCGAGAAAACATCAGTTCATTGCTCAAAATCGCGTTCTTGCTGTTCTTGTCCATGATTTTTCGATCTCCTTGCTCAGCCCATCTCTGCTGCTGAAATTTGGAGCATTTGTTCTCCGATGTGTGACTCCTCCGTTTGTCCAAGTAGATTTGTGTTTAGTGGATTATATCTTGAGTATTTTGCTACTGTAGGTGACAGGTTATGTGAGCTTGTGAGCTTGTTCAATGCTTAGAGAAATTGTTTTGATGCAGGTTTAGGCCTCTTACAAGTCCCTATGAGTAGTTTCCTTCATTATGTATTCACTTTGCAATCACTTGTATAATGGATGTTTAAATTTTAGAATATCAAAGATGAACAACCACACTTTTGGAGAAATATTTGAGAGGGACACACCTAGGAGGGCAAGGCCTTCAAGATCAGCCTCTTAGTTTAGGCCATCATATAATGAAGATCTTATTGCACCACGCTTTGGCAATGAAGGAGATGAGGGAGATGCTCACCCATCTACCTTCCCTTGTTTTACCTTTTTGCAAGTTGCAGGGATCCTTGATGATTTCTTACTTCTTATTCAGAGGGTCGGTTTTACCACTTACATGCAGGATGAGAGTGATCAATATGCCGTGCTCACCAAAACTTTCGTTGAGAGTTTCGTTTTCACTAATACCCCTTACCAGTCAACTGTTTCGTTCAAAATTTATAATCTGCCTATTACCATGACATTGGAAAGATTTTGCAGCATTATAGGCATAGGCATGACTGGGATAGTGAAGAAGATCCAAGGTCGACCCGCTGATTTACTGGAGCTCTACCGAAGTGTGACAAATGACGATGACCGCGCAGCTCAGCGTGGAAAGATAAGGAACATTCAACTCTCAGCTCTTAGATATTTTGCTTATTATCTTGCCACTAGCATTCTTGGTAGGGAAAACACTAGTAATATTTCTAATTATCATTTAGCCTTCCTCGCTGCTGCACTTAATAATGATACCAAGTATAATCTTGGTTCTCTCATTGCTCGTTGCCTAGCCGCTGGAGGTCCTATCTATGGGGGCATTATTGCCTCACGCATGGTTGTTGCTTTAGAACTTTCTATTGATCCTAACGATACTGTATTGACACCACAAAGGCTTGATCTTGCTGCTATGGAAACACATCACTTTGTCACTACTAACTCTAGTACGGAGAGTTTAGTTTACAGGATGTTGTTTACTGACGGAGATGAGAGGGAAATTCTTTTGCCACAGTCCACTATGTTCAGTATTTGCAGGATGCCATGGTTTCTCTCTAAGGAGGAGGTGGACGAGCAGCTCCGCCTACTTGGTTTCCGCAGGCAGCACTAGGGGATGTGCCCTCTTACGACTACTCTGCACACTATGTTGGGGCACCTCGAGTTCATATCAGGATGAAGGCACTTCTTTCCCATATTGCGGAGGCGCTCCATCTTGGCCAGCTTGGGAGTGATACCCACTTAGGCCAAAAGCCTAAGATTGGGGGAAGGTACACCGACATCACACTCATCTACATATCATGTTCAGTCGATACTTTGTATATCCATGTTTCGTTTTCTTTTTAGTTGTTGTTCTTGCTTTATTTCTACTTTCCAAAACACAAAAACACCAAAAATATTTTCGTCATTTCTCTTTCTTGCTTCTTTTTCTTTTTTGCCTTGGTTTGCCTCTTTCTTTTAGCTTTGTCTTAATTATTCGAAAAACCCAAAAAGATTTCACTTTGCTTGTTCTTCCTTTTCGTTCTTGCTTCTAAAAATCAAAAACATCAAAAAAAAATTTGTTCTCTTTGGTTTTGTGAAGTTCGTCGTAGGGTTCAGCAGTCCTCAGTGGAGTTTGGTTTCATGTTATTATTCAAGCCACACAAGTGAAGGGAAATAATGAAGATTAATGACAACTTGAGGTGTGGTAAGAGGCTGGTAATGAATTCTGTTTGTTTTCATTTTTGTACATATACTCATCATTGTGGGCATGCTTAGTCTGTTCATGTAAGGTGTATGTTATTTATGGATGCTTAGTAGTTCTTGCTTTCTTATGATTAGCTCCAGCTTGCTAATGGTTGTAACATGTCATATGAATGTTTGCTTGCATTGTTCTATTCATAACTTGGTATGACATTGAAGTATCCTCCTCTGAATGTTTCATTTGAATTGACTTGGCACATGCTCACGCATGCATATGACTGAAACAATAATCAGTTAAGCCTCGATAAATTATTTTGCCTCAGGGTTCTTGAATCACTTTCATGTCATAATTAGTCCTGTTTTGTTGCAAGCATGATTATGACAGTTATTGCTCTCTCGTTTGTTGCTCCCTTTCTATTGATGGCCTTCACTTGCACTGAGTATGAGCTCTACTCGTGTTTCCAACTCCCCAAAACCAATATTGCCAAAAGTGTCCACCATACCTACCTATTAGCATCACTTGCTATTTTCGTGCATATTCAGTATGCCTTGTTTTCTTCCGAATAAAATGTTTGCTTGTTATGAGAAAGTTAGTTAGTAAAGCTCTCACGAACTTGATGGCACACTTTATTTCTTGCACTTAATAAACCTGAACTATTGTGATTATCCATGAAAGTTATATGCTTGCAAATTATAGGCTGGGAGTTAGCAGAACCGTGCTGTCACGGGGAACGCTTTCAACACCTGTAAATATATACCCTGTTGATATCATGCTCTTTTGTTTACGGATGTCGTCGATATGAAATAAAAGGGGAGCTTGTAAGTCCATGGAGTTATGTATGTGTGATAGAGAAACGCTGGGCAGCTGGTCTAATCCATGCCTAATCATGGTGGAAACCTACAGCGTAACCATAATGAGCAATCTATGAAGCAATCTTGTTATAAAAAAAGAGAGATAGTTATTGAGAAGAAAAAGAAAAAAATGAGAAAAGAGGAAAGAGAGAAAAAAGCACCATTTTCCCATGGTAAATAAGAAGATGCTGAGATGCTTATTGTCTGCTTGCCTTGTCATTTTGATATGGGGATTCTTCCGTATCATTGGGCAAGGGGTACCCCGTTGGCGGTTCTCTATGATACGCATGTATTTACTATGACAAGAACTTACCGGTAACTAAAGTTGAGTAGCATGAGGAGCGACCCTCGTACTCAAGGGACATGAGATTTCTAGTTTATGGTGTGTCAAGCATATAACTCGTATTGGACCTCGCTTTCACCTTAACCATTTAAAGATGCTTATGATAGGGGCAATGAGAGCTCAAAGCTAATGAGTACCATGCTTTCAGCATTTGGAAGCCTTTCAAACTTTTCAAAACCTTTTCATTTCCTTGTTGAGTCTCCACATATTCTATGAGCACTTTCTTGAGAGCATAGTTGTCATTCTTAGTGTAATGTGTTTGTCTCAAAACTTGGTTAATTGTGTCATGACCTTGACGCTTGTATCTCTGATATCTTTACTTCTAGTCTTCACTTGAACTTTAGAGGTGCCTTGGCATTTATGTTTGCCCTTCAATCAAAGGCAAGCGAGATACCACTCTATCATACCTTTTTATGAGCATTGCAATGTTGCTTTGTTTATGTTTCATGCTACTTACTATTTTTGAGTTAGAATCTCTTCATAGCTTGCAATGACTATTGAGTAACCTTATTTGCATACTCCTTATTATGAATTGACCAAGTACTTGATCATATGCTGAGAATATATACATCTTATGACGCAAATGTGTTTGTGAAAGTTTCTTTTATCGCACTCAGTTTTCAACTAAATTGCTTGAGGACAAGCAATAAGCTAAGTTTGGGGGAGTTGATACGTCCAAAACGTATCTTCTTTCCCAAACACATTTGCTATTGTTTCTCCTCTAAACTTGTGTGATTTGGATACAACTAACATGGACTGACGCTGTTTTCAGCAGAATTACCTTGGTGTCTAGTTTTTGTGCAGAAAATCAACTATCAGGAAAAATCCTGAAAAATATGCCAAAAATCCTATTTCACCAGAAGATTCACGGAGCCAGAAGACAAGACAGAGGAGGGCCAGGAGGGGCCCACACCACCTAGCCGCACGGGCCAGGCCAGGCCACACCTGGGGTGGTGTGGCCGCCTCGGTGACCCCCTTGGCCTCCCTCTTCGCCTATAAGATGCCTCCTGACCTAAAAACCCTGGGGGTCGACGTTTTTCTAGAAATAGTATCGCTACGCCGCCACCACCAAATACCATGATTCGGAACCAGAAACTCTGTTCTGGCACCCTACCGGGACGGGGAATTGGAGGAGATCATCGCCATCATCATCACCATCGCTTCTCCATCGACCATCCATGATTCCCCCATCTATGAGTGAGTAATCCCCCGTTGTAGGCTATGGGGATGGTAGGGATGGGATGAGATCGTTCATGCAATGGCATCAGATTGTTAGGGCATGGTGCCTAGTATCTATTATTAGTGCTTTTTGACTTTGTTGCAACTTGTTATGCTTAATGCTTGTCACTAGGGCCCGAGTGCCATGATTTCAGATCTGAACATGTTATTGATTCATGATGATAGTATTGTTTATGATCTTACCTGCAAGTTGTATACACATATTATTGTCTGGAACCAAAGGCCCCAAAGTGACAATAATCGGGATAACCGGAGGGGATGGCTTTGATGTGACGATCACATGTGTTCATGGAGTGTTAATGCTTTGCTCCGGTGCTCTATTAAAAGGAGCACCTTAATTGCCAGTAGTTCCCTTGAGGCCCCGTTGCAAACGGGCTGGCAGGACAAAAGATGTTGTGCAAGTTGTCATTGCGAGCACGTATGACTATATACGGAACACATGCCTACGATTATTTAGTACTTGGATGCTTTACCTTATTTATATGTAAATGCCCTATGTCTTGATTGCTATATGAATTGCCTTGTCCATGCAACGCCCGTCCATCCATCCCTATGCCTACCGCGCTTTAATCCTACTGTTTACTACAATTGTTACTATTGTCTTTACTTTTACTACTACTATTACTTTGCTATTGCTACTACAAAACTGTTGCTACTGATAAACTGCTGTGAGCAAGATTGTTTCCAGGTGCAGCTGAATTGACAACTCAGTTAAGGTTGAAAGTATGGTACTCATTAGCTTTGAGCTCTCATTGCCATATCATAAGCATCTTTAAATGGTTAAGGTGAAAGTGAGGTCCAATACGAGTTATATGCTTGACAGACCATAAACTAGAAATCTGATGTCCCTTGAGTACGAGGGCCGCTCCTCATGCTACTCAACTTTAGTTACCGGTAAGTTCTTGCCATAGTAAACACATGCGTATCATAGAGAACCGCCAACGGGGTACCCCTTGCACATGATACAGGAGCTATCCCATAATCAAAATGACAAGGCAAGCAGACAATGATCATCTCAGCAATCTTCTTATTTACCATGGGAAAATGGTGTTTTTTCTCTCTTTCCTCTTTTCTCATCTTTTTTTTCTTTTTCTCAATCTCTATCTCTTTTTTTATAAGAAGAATGCTTCATAGATTGCTCACTATGGTGATGCTGCAAGTTTCCACCATGATTAGGCATGGTTTAGGCTAGCGGCCCAGGCGTTTCTCTAGCACATATACATAACTCCATGGACTTACAAGCTCCCCTTTTATTTCACACCGACGACATCCGTAAATAAAAGAGCATGATATCAACTAGGTATATATTTACACGTGTTGAAAGCGTTCCCCGTGACAGCACGGTTCTGGTAACTCCCAGCCTATAATTTGTAAGCATATAACTTTCATGGACAGTCACAATAGTTCAGGTTTATTAAGTGCAAGAAATAAAGTGTGCCATCAACTTCGTGAGAGCTTTACTAACTAACTTTCTCATAACAAGCAAACATTTTATTCGGAAGAAAACAAGGCATACTAAATATGCACGGAAATAGCAAATGATGTTAATGGTGGACACTTTTGGCAATATTGGTTTTGGGGAGTTGGAAACACGAGTGGAGCTCATACTCAGTAAAAGTGAAGGTCAGCAATAGAAAGGGAGTGACAAACGAGAGAGCAATAACTGTCATAATCATGCTTGCAACAAAACATGACTAATTATGGCATGAAAGTGAGTCAAGAACCCTGAGGCAAAATAATTCATCGAGGCTTAACTGATTATTGTTTCAGTCATATGCATGCGTGAGCATGTGCCAAGTCGATTCAAATGAAATATTCAGAGGAGGATACCACAATATCATACCAAGTTATGAATAGAACAATGCAAGCAAACATTCATATGACATGCTACAACCATTAGCAAGCTGGAGCTAATCATAAGAAAGCAAGAACTACTAAGCATCCATAAATAACATACACCTTACATGAACAGACTAAGCATGCCCACAATGATGAGTATATGTACAAAAATGAAAGGGGAGCTTGTAAGTCCATGGAGTTATGTATGTGTGTTAGAGAAACGCCTGGGCCGCCGGTCTAATCCATGCCTAATCATGGTGGAAACCTACAGCATAACCATAATGAGCTGTCTATGAATCATTCTTCTTAAAAAAAGAGTCAGATATTGAGAAAAAGAAAAAAAAGAGATATGAGAAAAGAGGAAAGAGAGAAAAAAGCACCATTTTCCCATGGTAAATAAGAAGATTGCTGAGATGCTCGTTATCTTCTTGCCTTGTCATTTTGATATGGGGATTCTTCCGTATCATCAGGCAAGGGGTACCCCATTGGCAGTTCTCTATGATACACATGTACTTACTATGACAAGAACTTACCAGTAACTAAATTTGAGTAGCATGAGGAGCGGCCCTCGTATTCAAGGGACATGAGATTTCTAACTTATACTTTGTCAAGCATATACTCCAAAGTTTGTTCACTTTAACCTTAATCACTTCAAGATGCTTATGATAGGGGCAATGAGAGCTGAAAGCTAATAAGTACCATAATTTTTGGAAGCTCTTTATGAAACTTGAATCCTTGCTTCCTTCTATAACGGACTTTCTTTTACTTTTATGTTGAGTCTCCATCTTCTATCTTTATGCACCTATTAAGAGAGTATAGTGGCCATTCTTAGTTTAATGTGCATTGTCCCAAAACTTGTTGATTGATGCATAACTTTGATATTGCTTGTTCTTAAACTATTTGTATCTAGTCACCCTTATGAACTTTGAAGGTGTCCTATGCATTTATGTTTTGCTACACTATGAGGGACATGCTGAATACCATTCTCATTATGTTTTCTTTATGTGAAACAAACAAACGTCTTTCAAAGCATTGTTATTCATAAATATTTTGTGTGTACCTTTTCATGCTACAACATAGTTGCTATGTCTTATTGTTAGAACTCTATCTTTCATGTTCATGTTTAGAGTACCTTGATCCCAGCTATCAATGCTTTTACAATAATGATGATCAAGATTGTGTTGGCTGTGTGTCACCTCAAAAATTATATTGTTTTATCGTTTATTACCTACTCGAGGACGAGCAGGAACTAAGCTTGGGGATGTTGATACGTCCATAACGTATCTATAACTTTTGATGGTTTTATGCTAATAATATGCTTTTGATACTTCTTTTTATATAAAGTTTATGATTTATTTGGACTAACCTACTAATAGTTGCAGAAGTGCACAATGTTCTTGTTTTACACTTTGATGTGTAGGAATTACCAATAATACAAGTGGAGTCACGTTTCGGATCGAAGACAGCGTCAAACGGAAAAATCTTCAGCTACAAAGTTGTTGCAAATTTCATGACAAACGCTCTGGACATAAATTTTAGTAGATTCCGAGTCCGGACGGGCCAGATAGGCCCGATTTACTGCAGCCCAAGATGGGGTGACGGGAATCCGAGAAGCTATATAAAGGGAGGAAACCTAATTCGTGGGAGACACCTCCATCCACGAATTTGCAGCCACCAAAGCCACGTTTTTGCCTCCCCATAGATCCCATCTCCATGGGAGAGGGCTCCCAATAAGCCATGAAGGAAGGGTGCTAAGGGGCGGTTCTCCCCTGTGATACTGGCGGCGGGGAAGGAGTCCTCCGTGCCGTCGCCGCCTCTTCACCATCTTCACCGCCATCTCCATCGACTCCACCGACATCTCCATCGCTTTTGCTAATTCCCATGATGATGAGGGAGTAGTTATTCCTCGAGGCTAAGGGTTCTACCGGTAGCTATGTGTTCATATCTCTCTATGCATGATCATATTGTGATCATGAGCTTTGTAATCAAGTAGATCTACTTTGCTACTCAATTGATTTAATATATCTCTGCTCTCCCCATGTGTGTGAAAGTGACAGCATGCACACCATGGTGGCACTTAGGCTAGAGATTACAAATACTTGTTATGAGTTATATTTGGAGTTGGATGTCTTTATGAAATTGTGGTGTTTGTTGGAACCATCTAGTGCTCAAGGTGACAGTGTGGGGTTATCTAGATGGGAAAGGCTTACTTTGAGGTGTGTTGTTATAGCCCTACCATGGATTAGAGTGTACAACCGGAGAGTAGTTAAGAGTAGTATCATAAAGAGATGATATTTATATGAGAGTGTTCACTAGTGAAAGTATGATACCTAGACCTTGTTTCTAAACATTGAGACACCGTTTGCAACTAGATATGTTACCTGTTTGCTTGCTTCCATCTTTATTTTAGCTTGCCTTTAGTCTCTTCCACGCCATCAAGCTACTTTCTGGCACCATTGTCTTATATCCATATCACTTGTATTTTAATATCTCTTCGCCAAACTAGTGCACCTATACACCTGACAAGTGTATTGGGTGTGTTGGGGACACAGGAGACTTCTTGTATCTTGATTGCAGGGTTGCTTGAGAGGGATACCTTTGACCACTTCCTCCCTGAGTTCGATAAACCTTGGGTGATCCACTTAAGGGAAAAGTTGCTGCTGTTCTACAAACCTCTGCACTTGGAGGCCCAATAACTGTCTACAAGAATAGAAGTGCGTAGACATCAGGCTCCCCCTCATTCGAGGGCTGGACCGAATCATCTGTAATCTCCCTTCCAGTATCTTACTCTTGCTGGGAGAGATCCCCTAGATATGTATCGAGCTCTTCCTTAGTGAGTGACCATCCTACCCTGGCATCAAGGTTAAACAAAGCAGGTGCAGGCAAAAGAACAACACGTTCCGACTTACCCCTTCTCCAACCAGCCTTGAGGAAGGTTATTTCATAAGATAAATCACTCAAATTAGCCCAAGAAGAAACAAATTTATGTTGTATCATGGAATTAAGGTCAAGCCTCTCTATGGGAAATTGTAGGTCTAAATGATGAGGCGTGATACGTTGCAAATGTATCTATAATTTTTTATGCTCCATGCTTGGTTTTATCCACTTTCTTGTGTTTTGTCCACACTTTGGAGCACTTTTCATATGATTTCTTAGACTAACCTATTAACAAGAGACACAATTGTACTGCTTTTCTGCTGTTTTTGCTTCTAGGAAAGTCAGAAAATGAATATTCTCGGAATTGGACGGGACAAAAGCCAAAGTGCCTATTTTTCCAGAAGACTCACGGAGCCAGAATACGAGACGGAGGAGGGCCAGGGGCTGGCCACACCACCCCCAGGCACGGATTGGTCCTAGCCACGCCAGGGCATGGTGTGGGCCCCCCAGACACCCCCTCGGTCTCCCTCTTCGCCTATAAGAAGCCTTCTGACCTAAAAACTTTGGGGGGTTCGATGTTTTTCCACGAAAAGTTCCGGTGCGTCGTTGCCACCGAAGGGGAGATTCGGGGGACAGAAAGTCTCTGTTCTGGCACCCTACCGGGACGGGGAAGTGCCCCCGGAGCCATCTCCATCGATCTCCACCATCATCTTCATCGACCATCCATGTTTCCCCCATCTATGAGTGAGTAATCCCCCATTGTAGGCTATGGGGATGGTAGGGATTGGATGAGATCGTTCATGTAATGGCATCAGATTGTTAGGGCATAGTGCCTAGTATCTTTTATTAGTGCTTTATGACTTTGTTGCGACTTGTTGTGCTTAATGCTTGTCACTAGGGCCCGAGTGCCATGATTTCAGATCTGAACATGTTATTGATTCATTATGATAGCATTGTTTTTGGTCTTATCTGCAAGTTGTATACACATGTCGTTGTCCGGAACCTATGGCCCCGAAGTGACAGAAATCGGGATAACCGGAAGGGAAAGGCTTTGATGTGAGGATCACACGTGTTCACGGAGTGTTAATGCTTTGCTCTGGTGCTCTATTAAAAGGAGCACCTTAATTGCCAGTAGTTCCCTAGAGGCCCCGCTGCAAACAGGCTGGCAGGACAAAAGATGTTGTGCAAGTTCCCATTGCGAGTACGTATGACTATATATGGAACACATGCCTAGGATTGTCTAGTACTTGGATGCTTTATCTTATTTATCTGCAATTGCCCTATGTTCTGATTGCTATGTGAATTGTCTTGTCCATGCAACGCCTGTCCATCCATCCCTATGGCTACCGCACTCGAATCCCACTGTTACTGCTTTTGTTACTACTGTCTTTTCTTTACTACTGTAGCTGCTTTACTATTCCTACTATAAAACTATTGCTACTGATAAACTGCTGTGAGCAAGATTGTTTCCAGGTGCAGCTGAATTGACAACTCAGTTGTTAAGGCTTATAAATATTCTTTGGCTCCCCTTATGTCGAATCAATAAATTGGGTTTCACTTCCCTCGAAAATAATGCGATACACCCCTATACTTGTGGGTCATCAAGACTATTTTCTGGCACCGTTGCCAGGGAGCATAGCTTTATTTATCAAGTCCACTTGGATTCACTATTGTTTAAGCTAAGTTTATTTTCTCCTTGTTTGCTTGTTTCTTTATCAAAAATACAAAAAAATTAGTTCCTACTCTAGTTGTTATTTTCGTTGGTCTGTTATTGTCTTGCCTTATCATGCTTGTTGTCAATGGTTGGTTTCTTTGAAACTGAAGCTTATTGGCAAGGTGGGTTCACGGAAGATCAAAAATATTATTATAAGGAACACCGCTTGTCACAAAAAGGGAAACACTTATGTGAACAAATTGATAGATTGTATACCATTGCTAGAAACATGTGCTCTACTTATAATGTTACTTATTGCTGTGATGAGTCTCGTTGCAAAAAGAGGTATAAACACCTCCCTTTTCAATATGAGTATAATGATAATGATACCATATCTTCCTATGCTAAAGGAATTTATGACTTTTATGATGCGGAACAAATTGAAGAATTTATTGCTTGGAAGGGTGCTTTTGAACTTGCTAGTTTGCTTAAAAATATTGATGATTCACCTTACAAATATGAGGTTTATAGTATACTTAAATTTTGCTTTGATAATTACAAGGATGAAAATGGCCCTATTCTTGAGTATTTTAATAGATTCTCTCCACAAATGGAAGAGACTAATGCCTTGCAGGATCCTATGGAAGAAGAAATTGATGAACCTGAAATCTCATTAGATGAAAAAGAGGAGGAGAGTGATGAACAAAAGGAGGAAGAATGGATTAGCTACCCATGCCTACCTTCTAATGAGAGTAACTCTTTATCCCTTACATTATTTGATTGTCCTCCATGCTTACTAAAGGAGGATGAATGTTATGTTCCCGAGGTTTCTTTTGAAAATGTTTATAATAAAGCTCTAGTGCTTGTAGATCATGAAGAGCATGCTTTATGTGATAGTTATATTGTTGAGTTTATTCATGACGCTACTGAAAATTATTATGAGAGAGGAAAATATGGTTGTAGAAGTTTTCATGGTATTGAAACACCTCTCTATGTGCTGAAAGTTTTGAAGTTACTCTTGTTTTATCTTCCTATGCCTGACACTTTGTTATTTGCTTACACGATTCCTATACATAGGAAGTGGGTTAGACGTAAACGTGTTTTGAATTTGCTCCTTGATTCTCTCTTTTACTTCAGCTCATATTTCTTATGAGAGCATCCTCTCAAATTTTTTATGCCTGAAGATGATATTATGTCTATTATTCTTGGGAGACCTTTTCTTAAATACTGCAGGAGCTGTTATTAATTATAATCAAGGGAAGGTGACCTTCAATGTCAATGACAAGGAACATACTATCTATTTCCCCAAGAAGATTGATAAACTTATGGTTTTGAATTCAATTGAACATGTTGAGGGCATTCAAGTTGGAGAAATATATTGTCCCATACTAAGAGAAAATTTTGAAACTATTATGATTGGGACCATTGCTATCAAGGTTGAGGTAACATAATCATTAGTGGAATACAAAGTTTTGTATGATATGAAATTGTTTTGGTAACAAGACCTGATCAACCTTGTTAACAAAAGGATTTCATTGAACAAAACAATGTTTTCACCATGATTATCCCCGCTTACTTCTATTTTATCCATTTCAGTTTTTCCTTATGCCTACCTTAAAGGCGTTAAAGAAAAGTACTTATTGGGAGATAACCCAAAAGTTTTAGATGAGTCGCTCCTTATCCTTTTTATTTGCTTTTTGTGCCAAGAGTAACCTCTAATGAGAGAGAAGTGATGATTGAGAAAGTTGCTATCCTGAAACAGATTTTTGTGCTTCACCGTAAAAATTCGTGAGAGAGATCTGTATGTCTGATTGAGCGGTAATTTTTTGTGCTTCTGCCCCAGGTTGTTATCTAATTTTCGTTAGTTCAACACTTTTTTATTTGAGCAACATAAGGTCTTCTAAAAAATTCATCTTTACCTGCTGGTCTGTTTTGACAGATTTCTGCCATTATTTGCATTTGCTTCTTGTTGGTTCCTTTTTGAGTTCTTTTTGGGAATTGAGCTTTTTGAGGTAAGTGCTACAGTAGCTAGTGTTCTAATGGAAGTTTATTTGGTGTTAGAACTGAACCTTAATACTTATTTATCTTGAGTGCACTAATGTTGCTAATAAAAATTGTGTGAAGTTTTGTATGAAGGAAAAATTTCAGGTGTATGGAAGGAATGAGTAATGAGATGAATGATGGACTAAAGCTCAAGCTTGGAGATGCCACGCGTGTCACACCAATAAATATCCAAGAAGTACAAGCGTCAAAGCTTGGGGATGCCCAAGGCATCCCCCTCTTCATCAATAAAAATCCCAGGTTTCTTCCAAACACTTCATTTTTTATTGTTTCATGCATAGTTGTGTTGTTCTTGGAGCGTCTTCTTTATCATTTTCGTTTTAGTTTTTAGTTTGTGTGGTTTGCTTAGTTTTCTGAATAAATTGGTTGGACCCCCTCTTTAATACATTGGTTTTCAAATAGTTGGTTTGGATTGGAAAAGAGTAGGAAAGCTCATGCTTAAGTGGTAAAGAGAGCTTGTTTTTGATTGTGGCCTATGCTTTGTCATGTCATGCTTGATATTGTTTTGGCCTTATGCTTAGTATTCTTTGCTGTAGAATGACTTGTTATAAACAATTGAGATTGCTTAATATGACTTGGATGAATCATGTGTTGTTTTAGCATATTAAAGCATAAGTATAGTGGTATTCTCCTTTGATGCTTTATTTGGCTTGACTTGGCACATGCTCACACCATGTTATGACTATCTCAAGTCACCATAGCCTTTATGATCCTTTGATCAATGATGTTTTGTCGCTCTGCATGATTATGGCCATTATTGCTCTCTTAGTTTGTTGCTCCCAGTCTTTTACTAGCCTCCACAACCAAGTATGAGTTCCGCTCATGCATCCAACTCCCTAAACCAAGTTATTACAAAGAGTCCACCATACCTACCTACTAGCTTATGCTATTCCAAGTATATTCATGCTTTTGTTTACCTTCCAAATTAAACTTGTTATGAGAAAACTAGTGATTAAAGCTCTCACAAACTTGACGGCACACTTTACTTTTCTTGCCCTTAATAAGCTTGAACCATTGTGTCGTCTATGTTGTATATGCTTGCACTTATTTGTTGGGAATTAGCAGAACCATGCTTTGATGAGGAACGCTTTCAACATTGCACTTGGTACTTGTACCTAGTTGATATCATGCTCTTTTGTATATGGATGTCGTCGGTGTGAAATGAAAGGGGAGCTTGTAAGTCCATGGAGTTATGTATATGTGTTAGAGAAACGCCTGGGCCGCTGGTCTAATCCATGCTGACATGGTGGAAACCTGCAGCGTAACCATAATGAGCTGTCTATAAAGCATTCTTCTTATAAAAAAGAGTCCTATATTGAGAAAAAAAAGAGAAAAAAAGAGATACTATGAAAAGAGGACTGGACCGAATCATCTGTAATCTCCCTTCCAGTATCTTACTCTTGCTGGGAGAGATCCCCCAGATATGTATCGAGCTCTTCCTTAGTGAGTGACCATCCTACCCTGGCATCAAGGTTAAACAAAGCAGGTGCAGGCAAAAGAACAACACGTTCGGACTTACCCCTTCTCCAACCAGCCTTGAGGAAGGTTATTTCATAAGATAAATCACTCAAATTATCCCAAGAAGAAACAAATTTATGTTGTATCATGGAATTAAGGTCAAGCCTCTCTATGGGAAATTGTAGGTCTAAATGATGAGGCATGATACATTGCAAATGTATCTATAATTTTTGATGCTCCATGCTTGGTTTTATCCACTTTCTTGTGTTTTGTCCACACTTTGGAGCACTTTTCATATGATTTCTTGGACTAACCTATTAACAAGAGCCACAGTTCCAGCTGCCAGTTTTTTGCTGTTTTGGTTCCAGGAAAGTCAGAAAATAAATATTGTCGGAATTGGACGGGACAAAAGCTAAAGTGCCTATTTTTTCAGAAGACTCACGGAGCCAGAATACGAGACGGAGGAGGGCCAGGGGCTGGCCACACCACCCCCAGGCGCGGGCTAGGCGTATAAGAAGCCTTCTGACCTAAAAACTTCGGGGGGTTCGACGTTTTTCCACGAAAAGTTCCGCTGCGCTGCCGCCACCGAAGGGGAGATTCGGGGGACAGAAAGTCTCTGTTCTGGCACCCTATCGGGACGGGGAAGTGCCCCCGGAGCCATCTCCATCGATCTCCACCATCATCTTCATCGACCATCCATGTTTCTCCCATCTATGAGTGAGTAATCCCCCGCTGTAGGCTATGGGGATGGTAGGGATTGGATGAGATCGTTCATGTAATGGCATCAGATTGTTAGGGCATAGTGCCTAGTATATTTTATTAGTGCTTTATGACTTCGTTGTGACTTGTTGTGCTTAATGCTTGTCACTAGGGCCCGAGTGCCATGATTTCAGATCTGAACATGTTATTGATTCATTATGATAGTATTGTTTTTGGTATTATCTGCAAGTTGTATACACACGTCGTTGTCCGGAACCTATGGCCCCGAAGTGACAGAAATCGGGATAACCGGAAGGTAAAGGCTTTGATGTGAGGATCACATGTGTTCACGGAGTGTTAATGCTTTGCTCTGGTGCTCTATTAAAAGGAGCACCTTAATTGCCAGTAGTTCACTAGAGGCCCCGCTGTAAACGGGTTGGCAGGACAAAAGATGTTGTGCAAGTTCTCATTGCGAGCACGTATGACTATATATGGAACACATGCCTAGGATTTTCTAGTACTTGGATGCTTTATCTTATTTATCTGCAATTGCCCTATGTTCTGATTGCTATGTGAATTGTCTTGTCCATGCAACGCCCGTCCATCCATCCCTATGCCTACCTTTTCGAATCCCACTGTTACTGCTTTTGTTACTACTGTCTTTTCTTTACTACTGCTGCTGCTTTACTATTCCTACTACAAAACTGTTGCTACTGATAAACTGCTGTGAGCAAGATTGTTTCCAGGTGCAGCTGAATTGACAACGCAGTTGTTAAGGCTTATAAATATTCTTTGGCTCCCTTTGTGTCGAATCAATAAATTGGGT
The DNA here is from genome assembly GCA_023614405.1 of Avena insularis. Lineage (NCBI taxonomy): Eukaryota > Viridiplantae > Streptophyta > Magnoliopsida > Poales > Poaceae > Avena > Avena insularis. The sequence continues at coordinate 210,295,658 of CM042694.1, forward strand.
TTCACTTCCCTCAAAAATACTACGATACACCCCCTATACTTGTGGGTCATCAAGGCGCTACACCATGCAAAGCTAATAAACGAGAGACGATGATTCCTCCACAAATTCCACCTTTCTCGCGGTTAGCAGCAAGACGGAAAGCTATCAAGGCACCCAAATTATAAGTCCTATCTCGTTTTAAGCCAGCTGAGATGAAGGCTAGATCATATGAGGATAATTTACTAGCAGTTTTCCTAGCGATAACACACTTGGCAATAAAGTAAGCAAAGTATCAAATAGACGGGAGATGAATGTTACGAATTTTACCACTCTCCTTTGAGAAGCTGCTCCCTTGGCAAATCTCTGCGTACAAGTCCATGAGTGGTGTAGGCCGCTCTCTAATTCTTTCACACGAACCCCACTGTGGTACTTTAATAGCTGCACAAAAATCATCAAAAGGGAGATCCACAGCTATATTGTAAATTTTGTAATGAACCATGGGGTTAGGCAAGGAGCAACTAAATCGAAAATCTTACACCACAGACATAGTTAGTTTCACATGTTGGTACGGTTCATCTCCCACAAAATGCTCCAATCCTGCATTAGCAATTAAAGTATGGAAATCTTGAGAAATCCCTGCAACCCTCATGAATTTGGGGCATGGATAGATAGAAGGAAAGACTTCCTCCTCACGGTGAACCTTCATAATCGTAGGCACCCTTAATTCGTGTTGGTTGAGTTGGTGTTCATTCATCTCCTTTTTTGAAATTTTAGACAACCATCATACAAGTGATTGCAAAGTGATTCATAATGGAAAGAACTACTTATAGGGACTTGTAAGAGGCCTAAACATGCATCAAAACAATTTTTCTAAGCATTCAACAAGCTTACAAGCTCACAAAACTTGTCACCTACAGTAGCAAAATACTCAAGATATAATCCACTAATCACAAATCTACTTGGACAAGCGGAGGAGTCACATATCGGAGAACAAATGCTCCAAATTTCAGGAGCAAAGATGGGCTAAGCAAAGAGATCGAAAATCGTGAGCAAGAACAGCAAGAACGGGAGTTTGAGCAATGAATTGGTATTTTCTCGGGAGAGAGAAAGGAGTGGCAGGATGGAGAGTAAGTGGAGGGCCAAGGGTGGCCCACACCATGGCCAGGCGCGCCCCTGGTGTGGTCGTGCCACCAGGTGGTGTGCCTGCTTGGTGGGTCCCCCCTGGATCACTCCAGGTACTTCTCTGCCCCCTTTTTTGACGTAAAAATTTAATATGAATTTTCTGGAATTTTTCGAGACACCTTATTTTTTAGCAATTTTCAGGTATTGATGAATAATTTTCTAATAGAAAGATAATAATGGAATGATGCAATAACAAAACAAAACTAAAACTTCAGAAGTTCTAAGACACTCTAATATGCAAGCAACTAGCAATAGAAAAGTAACCTAAGTGAAAACAAAAATTAAAATAGGTAAAATAAAAGTAAGCAAGGATAATCATGGTGAAAACATTGTTTTGTTCATTAAAATCCCTTTGTTAACAAGGTTGATCAGGTCTTGTTACCAAAACAATTTTATATGAAACAAAACTTTTCATTTCACTAGATGACTATGTTACCTCAACCTTGATAGCAATGGTCCCAATCATAATAGTTTCATATTTCTCTCGTGGTATGGGACAATATATTTCTCAAACTTGGATGCCCTCAATATTTTCAATTGAATTTAAGCCACAATTCCTATCAATCTTCTTGGAGAAATAGATAGTATGCTCCTTGTCATTAACATTAAAAGTTACCTTTCCTTGATTGCAATTAATAACAGCTCCTACCGTATTAAGAAAAGGTCTCCCAAGAATAATAGACATATTATCATCTTCAGGCATTTCAACCACAACAAAGTCAGTTAATATCAAGCAATTATGAGCCACTTGAACAGGTACATCCTCACATATACCAATAGGATAGTAGTAGATTTATCAGCCATTTGCAAAGATATATCAGTTGATATTAATTTCTCCAATTGAAGTCTCTTGTAGAGAGAAAAGGACATAACACTATCTCCTGCTCCTAAATCACACAAGGTAGTTCTAACATAATTATTTTTAATAGAGCATGGAATAGATGGAATCCCTTGGTCTCCAAGTTTCTTTGGAACCTTACCATTAAAGGAATAATTAGCAAGTAAAGTAGAAATTTCCTCATTAGGGATCTTCCTTTTATTAGAGACAATATCCTTCATATACTTTGAATAAGGAGGTAATTTAATAGCATCAGTTATAGGAATTTGCAAAAATAAAGGTTTCATCCACTCACAAAACTTATTATAGTGTTCATCTTCCTTTGACTTGTGTTTCTTATCAGGAAAAGGCATTGGTTTTTGAACCCAGGGTTCTCTTTCACTACCATGTTTATTAGCAACAAAATCTTCCTTAGTGTACTTATCATTTTTAGTGTTCCTTTCAGGTTCTTCTTAAATTTCTTCTTTATCAGAAGCATCATTTTTCTCATTACCACTCTCAGTTTCAGCATCAGAGACAGATATATTATTAGGATCTTTAGCAGGTTCAAAAGATTCTACAACTGTATAATGTTTCTTTTTCTTTCTCTTAAAAGATGTACCTCTATCTTCAGTTTGTTGAGAATCCTGCTCAATTCTTTTGGGATGTGATGACCCACAAGCATAGGTGGTGTATCGCAGTATTTTTGATAAGTAAGAGTGTCGAACCCAACAAGGAGCACAAGGTGCTGGCTAGTGGTATGGATCAGGAATTCTCTACAAATACTTAGCAAACAGATTTTTAGGGGTTTTTGATAAAGCAAGTAAACGAAGTACAAGTAAACAAAAGACAATAAGAATAAATGAAGCAAGTGGCCCAATCCTTTATGTGGCAAAGGACAAACCGGTTGTATTACTTAAGATGACCAAACGTTCTCGAGGACACATGGGAAGACTGTCAAGTGCTTTCGCTTCATATAGTTGATTAATCTTCTTTAGCTTGCTAAGTGTTGTGTGGGTGAACCTGTGCTAATGTACCGACCTTCCTAGGACTAATACATACTTGTGATTATACCCCTTGCAAACATCCGTAAGTACAAGAAAGTAATTAAGGTAGAAACCTAACCACAGCTTTAAACTCTAAGACCCCGACGTCCCTTGTGCAATGGTTTCCTAATGGGGGTTCAGGTTTCTGTCACTCCGGCAACCCCTATGATTAGTAGCCAAATACACACTGCATTCCCCTAGGCCCATATAGGTGAAGTGTCATGTAGTCGACGTTCACATGACACCACTAGAAGAAGTACACCACAACTTAAATATCAAACTATTGAATCTTTCTCAACGCAACTCCACTACTAACAACATGACTTCTCCCATGTCCTCAAGAACAAAACAAACTACTCACAAGACATCATATGGATCATGATCAGAGATGGAATAATGATGTATAACAATCTGAACATGAACAATAATTCAATGGTTCACTCAATAGCATCAACTACAAAGAGTAATCAACACCAGGAAAGTTTCCCCTAAGAACTAATGCAAGATTCAACTCAATTGTTACAGCAATATGGAGATGGTGATGATGGTGCTGATGGTGATGATGGTGGTGATGATGATGATGATCCCGATGAAGTCCAGCTTGATGGTGGTGTTGATGGCGACGATCTCCCCTCTCTGGGAAGGAATTCCCCTGGCAGAATTCTGTCTGCCGGAGAGATCTTTCTCTCTCGGTGTTTTCCGCCCCGTAGAGGCGGCGGAATCTTTCTGTGGTTGCTCCCCGAGTATTAGGGTTTCGGGAGGATTTTTTTGACAAAAAACGGTAGGGAAGACCCCTACTGTGTCATTTTATAAATTTTATAATGTACAGACGATTGATCCAGGCTCAGGTTCAAATGTTTTACAATCATAGTGTGTCAAGCCACTGCTGCATACCTTCCTTGAGACTAGGTTTAGTTCTATGCATAGTCAAGGAGAACGTTTAACTCTACAACATCTATTTTTTGAATGCAGCTTCAGCCAGGGGTTCTAGTGGGCCCTGGGACTTGAATGGAACATTGATATGGATATTCATCAAATGATCAATGATGCAAGCCATAGATTTAATCCCAGTTTTCTTATGGAAATTATCATCACTGGATGCTGGAGTATATGGGACCAAAGAAATACGCCAGAGGGGAGAGCCAGAGGTGGGCCAGGGTGGCCACACCACCTCGTGGCGTGGCCTAGGGTGGCCCGTGCCAGGGGGTGGTGTGGGCCCCCTGTGGCCCATCTCCACTCCTCCTTCTGGCTTCCTTCATCTTCTAGAAAAATAGGATTTTCTGTATATTTTCCTGGATTTTCTGATCTTCGCGAATTTTTCCTCCAAACAGCACCTTTTCCATCAGAATCCTCACTGCAGCGGTCCATGCTCCAAAAGTCATCAACCATGCAAAAACAGATGAAATAACATAAGTATCATCTCTTAATATGAAATATATCAATGAATAACAGTAAATTATGATATAGAATAGTGATGCAAAATGGATGTATCAACTCTCCCAAGCTTAGACTTTGCTTGTCCCCAAGCGAAACTGAGCTCAATAAACAGGACCTCAGGTTTATGGAGTGAAGAGTCGATAAAAGAATACGGACAAGAAGCATCACATTCATCAATACATAGATCATAATAGAAGACAACTCACTATTATATAACTTAACTTGCAATAAGTAAAGGAAACACAATAAAGATACATAAAGTGAATCATAATTGGTAATGGCAAACTTAGCTCTTGGTCGAAGAATAGTTGATAATTTGCTGGAGTTCACAAATAACTGATTTTCAATGATAGCTTTCAAAGTAGTAGACACCAAGATAAGAACAATGTGCAAAACAAGGAACATAAGAAACATGATTGAATAAATCATCATATGAATGAATGAAACACAACAACTCAAAATACTTGCTGAGATAGAAGTGAATAGGTTTACTGACTCAACTAAAAAGTAAAAGAAAGGCCCTTCGCAAAGGGAAGCAGGGATTTCAAGTTTCATAAAGAGCTCCCAAAAATTATGATACTTATTAGCTTTCAGCTCTCATTGCCCCTATCACAGGCATCTTTAGGTGGTTAAGGTTAAAGTGATCAAATACGAGGATATGCTTGACAAGTTGTAAATTGAGAATCTCATGTCCCTTGAATACGAGGGTCGCTCCTCATGCTACTCAAGTTTAGTCACCGGTAAGTTCTTGTCATCATAAGCACATGTGTATCATAGAGAACCGCCAACGGGGTACCCCTTGCCCGATGATACGAAGAATCCCCATATCAAAATGACAAGGCAAGCAGACAACAAACATCTCAGCAATCTTCTTATTTACCATGGGAATATGGTGATTTTTTCTCTCTTTCCTCTTTTCATAATCTCTTTTTTATTTTTCTCTTTTTTCTCAATATCGGACTCTTTTTTTATAAGAAGAATGCTTCATAGATGCTCGTTGTGGTTACACTGCAGGTTTCCACCATGTCAGCATGGATTAGACCAGCGGCCCAGGCATTTCTCTAACACACATGCATAACTCCATGGACTTACAATCTCCCCTTTCATTTCACACCGACGGCATCCATAGACAAAAGAACATGATATCAACTAGGTACAAAGTACCAGTGCAATGTTGAAAGCGTTCCCCATGACAGCATGGTTCTGCTAATTCACAACTTACAAAGCGCAAGCATATACGCAACATAGATGGGCACAATGGTTCAAGTTTATTAAGTGCAAGAAAGTAAAGTGTGCCATCAAGTTCGTGAGAGCTTTAATCACTAATTTTCACATAACAAGTTTAATTTGGAAGGTAGATAAAAACATGAATTTACTTGGAATAGCAATAATGCTAATAGGTAGGTATGGTGGACTCAAATGGCATAGGTTTTGGTTTTAAGGAGGTGGATGCACGAGAAGTAATCCCTCTCAGTACAGGTTTTTGGCTAGCAAGGCTGGGTAGCAAGTATAAGAGTTGAAGGAAACAAACAAACATACAAGTGATAAAGACAAACATGCAATCTTCCTTGGAAGCACAAAAGATCTTAACTAGAGAATACTAAACTTATGAGCAAATCAAGAAAGAAAGATGATGAAATTATATTTATTTAGAGTACTTTTATCTTTTCATTCAACTCTCTAAAATAGTGTTGCTACTGACCGAGCCAGGTTTGCCAAAACAAACTAAATTAACTCAATGATCCCAAAGTGATACCAATACTAACAACAAGATCAATCATATAACCGTGAATTGAAAACTAATATAAGCTATGCAAAAGAGTAAATGATAGAACTTCTCATTAATATTCCATAATGGCAACTCATACCAAGGGATACACATCTAACGAGAGAGGGGACACTTCCATAATGCAAACCATCCTACATGATAACTTCTCTATTCATGATATGACTCTACTAAAAAGGTAAAAAAGATAGAAGATAGTGATGTGATACCGCGACACTCCCCAAGCTTGGAACAAGCCAAGGGGATGCCAAACCTGATGACAAATTACTCCTTTGGTGGTGGTGGTATCCTCTTGATGAGATCTTTGATCAATTTCTCCAAGTCCTCAATCTCGAATGTGAGATTATGAATAAGCTGTGAGTTTTGCTCAATGCGGCTCATGATCATGTCAGGTTGAGAATCCTAGCTCTTGCGATTTTCCCCCACTCTACCTCCTTGAAGTCTTCTTTCCCTGCATAGCTAGAACGGGGCAAATCCCAATTGGAGGGTAATTTCCCCTTGGGCATATTCTAGTATTGATGCTCATGTATAAGAGTATGGAAAGGATTCTTGGTGCATGGAGGAAGTGACCAGGGATCTGAACGGTGATGAGGAGGCTTCCCTCCAATTGAAATAGTCCTGGCAGGGTTTGCCACCACTCCAATGCTCGCAATGGTAGTGCCGGTGTGTTGTGCCTCCTCTTCATCTTCACTCTTGATCTCCTTCTCCTGTCCGGGGTCCTAGAGATCTTCCTCCATAGGCTCTTTTCCCTTATGCTTGGCGGACACCATTGTGCTTCTAAGCTTTCAAAATTAGTTCCTGGCAGAAACAAATCGAAACAAAAACACGATGAAAACACGATATACGAACCTCGGGGGATCCAGGGGATTATATATTACGAAGTTTCACAACAAAAGGAAGGTACTAGGAGAAAACGGGTCGGAGACAGAGTCTGGAGTGGCCACACCACCTGGTGGCGTGGCCAGGGGTGGGCCCGCACCACAGGGTGGTGTGATCCACCCTGGCTCTATTTCCGTCCCTCTTTCGCTTCGTATCTTTCCTTATTGACTGAAAACTGCAAAAATATAGTTGGATAGTATTTTCGCGGAACTTTTCTTACCAGAACTGTTACCTATTTGAAAACGGACTCTGCAGGTCTCTGAATTTGGTATCTAGTAGATTCTTCCGGAGTCACCACTTGAATAACATCAATATCTTCATCTTCATACACTTATTGTGAGTCATGAAACCTTTCACTTTCTCATTACATCATTTTCTCCACCTACCTGGAAATTTCTTTTACACAAAACTTCACACAGTTCTCATTAGCAACGTTAGTATAAGTGAAGTGATAAAACCTTTTGAACCCATCTTCAACTGAAAACCATCAAAACATAATATACTGTAGCAACTCCTTCCGAAAACCCAAAAATAATTCAAAAAGGAAATCAATTAAAGAAGCAAATGCAAGAGTGGCAAAATCTGTCAAAACAGACCAGCAGGTAAAGATCAATTTTTTCGAAAATCTTCTGTTGCTCAAATCAAAAAGTGCGAAACTAAAGAAAGTTAAATAACAACCTGGGTCGGAAGTACAAAAAATTACAGCTCAATGCGACATACATAAATCTCTCACGAATTTTTACGGTGAAGCACAAAAATCTGTTTCGGAACAGCAACTTCCCCAAATATTACTTCTCTCTCATTAGAAGTTGATCTTGACACAAAAACCAAACAAAACGGATAAGGAGAGGTTATTACCGAAGTAATAACTTCCAAGACTCAAAGAAACACAAACAAACCAAAAACAAAAATAAACTGGGTTGTCTCCCAAAAAGCTCTTTCTTTATAGCCATTAAGATGGGCATGATAATTTTGATGATGCTCACATAAGAATATGAATTGAAGTGAAAAGAGCATTAAGAAGCAAAAGTACACATGTTTAGTCTAACCCACTTCCTATGCAAGGGAATTTTGTAAACAAACAGGTTGTTGAAACCAGAGGCTACTAGCATAGGAAGGCAAAAGAAGTGCAACATAAAAACTTTCAGCATAAAACGAGAAAACTTGATATTATTGAGATGCATAAGAACACTTTTCCCTCTCTCATAGTAACTTTCAGTATCATGCATAAACTTAACAATATAACTATCACAAGGACCATCATAACAATGATCACTTATTCTAACAGAAAACACGGGAATACTAGTTCTCATAACTCTACTTTGTGAAACAATATTAGGGATATCCTTACAAAGGATAGTGTGTCCCTTTTCTACATATTTAGTGACAAAGTCTTTCACATTTTCTATTATAGGTTCATCATTCATTTGTTTATCAGGTTTAACATCTTTATTTGTACTTTCATTACACATACTAGCTATCATAGAGTGTTCCTTTATCTTAACTGGGAAAGGCATTTTCTCAATGTAAGGTTTAGGTAAAACATGATTAGCAGTATAAACTTCAGTATTTCTTGCAAGAACACTCTTAGCAACATCTTTATAAGGTTCATGATACTTATTCCACTTCTTTTTAGGCACTTCAATGTAGGAAGCAAAAGCCTTAAAATAAGAAGCAATAGCTTGAGAGTCTAGACCATAAGCATTTTTAATATTTTGAAAGTCATCAGTTCCCATAAAAGATTCAATGCATTCATAATCATAATTTATACCTGACTTTCTACCTTTGTCATTCTCCCAAGCTTCAGCATTATCTTAAATACGGTCCAAAAGATCCCATTTAGCTTCTTCTTCCATGCGAGTGAATGATCCAGCACAAGAAGCATCCAATAAATCCTTATCATGAAGAGAAAGCCTTGCATAAAAGTTATTGATAATAATATTGTTGGGGAGCTCATGAATGGGACATTTGAGCATTAGTAACTTCAATCTCCCCCAAGCTTGAGTTCTACTCTCTCCATCAAGAGGCCAAAAGTTGTATATTTGATTTCGATCTTTATGTATCTCACTAGGAGGATAAAACTTTGAATAAAAGAGAGGTACTATTTCCTCCCATTCCAGAGCTTGACCATTCTTCAGCAGCTTATACCATTCCTCAGCTCTTCCTTTTAGTGATAATGAGAATAACTTCTTAACTTGATCTGTAGTAATACCTTCACACTTGAACAACCCGCATAATTCGTGTATAAAGAGCAAATGATCACCATGATGGACAGTTCCATCCCCAACATAGTAGTTATCCATAACACGATCAATAATTCTTGTAGGTATTTTGAAAGCATCATTCTCAGCAGGTGGTGGTTCATCTACTACCTTAGTAGTGGAAGTAGCATTACCAAATAAGAAACTCACCGAATTATCCATAACGAAAATAAAGCAACTAACAGAAGTAAACAATACTCATAGTAGAAGTTTCCTTTACCAATTCCACTCTCCAATAGCGCTTCACTCCCCGGCAACGGCGCCAGAAAATAGTCTTGATGACCCACAAGTATAGGGGGTGTATCGCAGGATTTTCGATAAGTAAGAGTGTCGAACCCAACGAGGAGCAGAAGGTGTTGGCTAGTGGTATGGATCAGGAATTCTCTGCAAATACTTAGCAAACGGATTTTTAGCGGTTTTTGATAAAGCAAGTAAACGAAGTACGAGTAAAAAAAGACAATAAGAATAAATGCAGCAAGTGGCCCAATCCTTTATGCAGCAAAGGAGCCGGTTGTATTACTTAAGATGACCAAACGTTCTCGAGGACACATGGGAAGACTGTTAAGTGCTTTCGCTTCATATAGTTGATTAATCTTCTTTAGCTTGCTAAGTGTTGTGTGGGTGAACCTGTGCTAATGTACCAACCTTCCTAGGACTAATACATACTTGTGATTATACCCCTTGCAAACATCCGTAAGTACAAGAAAGTAATTAAGGTAGAAACCTAACCACAACTTTAAACTCTAAGACCCTGACGTCCCTTGTGCAATGGTTTCCTAACGGGGGTTCAGGTTTATGGCACTCCGGCAACCCCTACGATTAGTAGCCAAATATACAATGCATTCCCCTAGGCCCATATAGGTGAAGTGTCATGTAGTCGACGTTCACATGACACCACTAGAAGAAGTACACCATAACTTAAATATCAAACTATTGAATCTTTCTCAACACAACTCCACTACTAACAACATGACTTCTCCCATGTCCTCAAGAACAAAACGAACTACTCACAAGACATCATATGGATCATGATTAGAGATGGAATAATGATGTATAACAATCTGAACATAAACAATAATTCAATGGTTCACTCAATAGCATCAACTACAAAGAGTAATCAACACCGGGAAAGTTTCCCCTAAGAACTAATTCAAGATTCAACTCAATTGTTACAGCAATATGGAGATGGTGATGATGGTGCTGATGGTGATGATGGTGCTGATGATGATGATGATGATCCCGATGAAGTCCAGCTTGATGGTGGTGTTGATGGCGACGATCTCCCCTCTCCGGGAAGGAATTCCCCGGCGAATTACGGGAGATCTTTCTCTCTCGGTGTTTTCCGCCCCGCAGAGGTGGCGGAATCTTTTTGTGGTTGCTCCCCGAGTATTAGGGTTTCGGGAGGATTATATACGCCAGAGGGGAGAGGCAGAGGTTGGCCAGGGCGGCCAAACCACCTGGTGGCGCGGCCTAGGGTGGCCCGCGCCAGGGGGTGGTGTGGGCCCCCTGTGGCCCATCTCCACTCCTCCTTCTGGCTTCCTTCGTCTTCTGGAAAAATAGGATTTTCCGTATATTTTCCTGGATTTTCTGATCTTCGTGAATTTTGCCTCCAAACAGCACCTTTTCCATCAGAATCCTGACTGCAGCGGTCCATGCTCCAAAAGTCATCAACCATGCAAAAACAGATGAAATAACATAAGTATCATCTCTTAATATGAAATATATCAATGAATAACAGTAAATTATGATATAGAATAGTGATGCAAAATGGACGTATCAGGATGCCCCTCAGGATATAGAGGATCCTGAGTGGCAGTACCACTTCTAGTTCTAATTTCATAAGCATGTTTTTCTTTACAAGCGTTAACTAGCAAATCTTTTTGTAATTTAATAAGCTGATCAATTTGAGTTTGAACCATTTGGAAAGTTTTAACAAGCATTTTAACATCATTAGAGGTTCTTTCCACAATATCCCTTAACTCAATAATAGCTCTAGAGTTTTCCATCAAATGATTCTGCACTCTTTTATTAAAATTATCTTGCTTAAAAATAAAAATATCAAATTCTTCTAAGCATTGATCAGGAGGTTTAGAATAAGGAATATCACCTTCATCAAAATGTTGAAGAGAGTGTACCTCAATAGTGGATGAGTGGGAGATTGGCTTACATAATTCTTCAATAGGAGGTAAATTCTTCACGTCTTTAGCTTTAATACCCTTCTCCTTAAGACATTTCTTAGCTTCCTTCATCACTTCATCATTTAGTTCAATAACTCCCCTCTTCTTTGGTGTTGGTGTTGGCTCAGGCACAGTTAACTCAGGTTTAGTTGTCTCAAGCGTAGTTGGCTCAGGTGAAGTCCAGTTATCATAATTATTGCTTATTTTAGTCATTAATTCCTCAGCTTCTTTGGGAGTTCTCTTCCTGAAAACACAATCAGCACAACTATCTAGGTATGTCCTAGATTCTTCAGTTAGTCCATTATAATATATATCAAGAAGCTCATTTTTAGGTAATGGACATCCAGTCTGTGCATGAATCAAAGCATAAAACCTTGCCCATGATTCAGGCAATATCTCTTTTTCTTCTCCTTTAAAATCAAAAAGTTCCTGCAAAATGGCATGTCTATCACTAGGAGGGAAATATTTCTGAAGGAAAGTACTAATCAAGCAATCAGGGCTATCAATAGATCCAGGAGGTAAATTATTAAACCAAGCCTTAGCTTCTCCTTTCAGTGAAAAGGGGAAAATTTTATCAACAAAGTAGGTGCGCATCTTAATATCTTCAGAAAATAGGCCACTCATGGTAGAAAGCTCAGTCATATGTGCTACAACACTTTCATTCTTAGTCCCATAAAAAGGTTCTTTCTCAACAATGGTTATGTAAGATAAATCAAGAGAGAAATCATAATCTTTATCTTTAATGTTTATGGGACATGTAGCAAACTTAGTATTAGGAGTTAATTTGTGTTTTATAGTTCTCCTCTCAAGGAGACTCTTAATAACACTTTTACCATGAGTATTTTGACATTCTTTCATAAATTCATCATTCATTTCTATATATCCGTCTTCAACATCATAGCTCTCTATAGACTCAGGTGAACTGACAGGTGTAGTAGTGTCTTCATTAGGAGTTTCAGTATTTCCAGCTATAGTTCTAGCAATCGTAGCATCTAGGAAAGGACCTAATGAATGATGTCTACGCACTTCTATTCTTGTAGACAGTTGTTGGGCCTCCAAGTGTAGAGGTTTGTAGAACAACAGCAAGTTTCCCTTAAGTGGATTACCCAAGGTTTATCGATCTTAGGGAGGAAGTGGTCAAAGGTATCCCTCTCAAGCAACCCAATCAAGATACAAGAAGTCTCTCGTGTCCCCAACACACCCAATACACTTGTCAGGTGTATAGGTGCACTAGTTCGGCAGAGAGATAGTGAAATACAAGTGGTATAGATATAAGACAATGGTGCTAGAAAATAGCTTGATGGTGTGGAAGAGACTAAAGGCAAACTGAAATAAATATGGAAGCAAGCAAACATATAAAAGATCTAATTGCAAACGGTGTTTCAGTGCTTAGAAACAAGGCCTAGGGATCATACTTTCACTAGTGAACACTCTCATATAAATATCTTCTCTTTATGATACTGCTCTGAACTACTCTCCGGTTGGACACTCTAATCCATGGTAGGGCTATAACAACACACCTCAAAGTAAGCCTTTCCCATCTAGATAACCCCACACTGTCACCTTGAGCACTAGATGGTTCCAACAAACACCACAATTTCATAAAGACATCCAACTCCAAATATAACTCATAACAAGTATTTGTAATCTCTAGCCTAAGTGCCACCATGGTGTGCACGCTGTCACTTTCACACACATGGGGAGAGCAGAGATCTATTAAAGCACTTGAGTAGCAAAGTAGATCTACTTGATTACAAAGCTCATGATCACAATATGATCATGCATAGAGAGATATGAACACATAGCTACCGGTAGAACCCTTAGCCTCGAGAGAGAACTACTCCCTCCTCATCATGGGAATCAGCAATGGTGATGGAGATGGCGGTGGATATCGATGAAGATGGCGGTGAAGATGGTGAAGAGGCGTCGGCGGCGCCGACGGCGGCGCGGAGGACTCCTTCCCCGCCGCCGGTATCACAGGGGAGCACCGTCCCTTAGCCCCCTTCCTTCATGGCTTATTGGGAGCCCTCTCCCATGGAGATGGGATCTATGGGAGGCAAAAACGTGGCTTTGGTGGCTGCAAATTCGTTGATGGAGGTGTCTCCCACGAATTAGGTTTCCTCCCTTTATATAGCTTCTCGGATTCCCGTCACCCCATCTTGGGCTGCAGTAAATCGGGCCTATCTGGCTCGCTCGGACTCGGAATCAGCTAAATTTTATGTTCAGAACGTTCGTCGTGAAATTTCCAATAACTTTGTAGTTGGAGAGTTTTCTGTTTGACGCCATCTTTGACCCGAAACGTGACCATCCTCAAAAAGATTTCTGAGACAGATTTCTGGAAAATCCCAATTTGACTCCAACAAGGTTTTCACTTGTATTCTTGGTAATTCCTATACATCAAAGTGTAAAACAAGAACATTATGCACTTTTGCAACTATTAGTAGGTTTGTCCAAATAAATCATAAACTTTATATAAAAAGAAGTATCAAAAGCATATTATTAGCATAAAACCATCAAAAATTATAGATACGTTATGGACGTATCAACATCCCCAAGCTTAGTTCCTGCTCGTCCTCGAGTAGGTAATAAACGATAAAAACAATATAATTTTTGAGGTGACACGCAACCAATACAATCTTGATCATCATTATTGTAAAAGCATTGATAGCTGGGATCAAGGTACTCTAAACATGAACATGAAAGATAGAGTTCTAACAATAAGACATAGCAACTATGTTGTAGCATGAAAATATACAAACAAAAGATTCATGAATAACAATGCTTTGAAAGACGTTTGTTTGTTTCACACAAAGAAAACACAATGAGAATGGTATTCAGCGTGTCCCTCATACTATAGCAAAACATAAATGCATAGGACACCTTCAAAGTTCATAAGTGTGACTAGATACAAATAGTTTAAGAACAAGCAATATAAAAGTTATGCATCAATCAACAAGTTTTGGGACAATGCATATTAAACTAAGAATGGCCACTATACTCTCTTAATAGGTGCATAAAGATAGAAGATGGAGACTCAACATAAAAGTAAAAGAAATGCCTTCATAAAAGGAAGCAGGGATTTAAGTCTCATAAAGAGCTTCCAAAAATTATGATACTTATTAGCTTTCAGCTCTCATTGCCCCTATCACAGGCATCTTTAGGTGGTTAAGGTTAAAGTGATCAAATACGAGGATATGCTTGACAAGTTGTAAATTGAGAATCTCATGTCCCTTGAATACGAGGGTCGCTCCTCATGCTACTCAAGTTTAGTTACCGGTAAGTTCTTGTCATAGTAAGTATATGTGTATCATAGAGAACCGTCAACGGGGTACCCCTTGCCCGATGATACAAAAGAATCCCCATATCAAAATGACAAGGCAAGCAGACAACGAGCATCTCAGCAATCTTCTTATTTACCATGGGAAAATGGTGTTTTTCTCTCTCTTTCCTCTTTTCCCATGTCTCTTTTTTTTCTTTTTCTCTTTTTCTCAACTAGGACGGTGGCCCGCGTAATACGCGGGCATCCGATTTAAAATTCTTTATGTACCATAAAAATATATTCCTTCTCTTTTTTAACATAGAACAATAAATTCCTTCTTAGTTCGTAAATTAAATGTGCAACTTTTATTATTTTCTTTGCGGCTTTTACTTTGGCCTTTACTTCTTTGTTAACATTATATATTTTCATTATGACACATTTTTAGGTAGAATTTAATACTTCTTGTTACACACATTTTATAATTGTGTTAACGATATTGATTCTTCCTCTAGTGATTATAGATTTGTATGTAATTGTATTGAACGTATGACTTTAATAGAACATCATTCTCGTGCAACTTTTTCCAATGTGTAGTATGCATATCTAATTCTAGAATAATTCTCCATGCCAACAAAGGTTATCCGATATTTGGTTATCAGAATAGATTATTGCACAAATAATTGAAACTGTTTCAAATACCAAGACACTAAAGTTGAATAAAGAAAGCTATTTTCCATATCCTTGGGAACATTCGCTTATCCAGTGTCTTGCTCGATGCACACACATTCTCCTTTTCTCACCATGACTTTCCATGTTATAGGAGGTGTCGATGTACTACTCCAGGTGAACCAATAATACCTTCACGAACAAATAAAAATGCACTCAGTGTATTTATACAAAGTTGGAAATAATTAAAGTTATACTGTATTTAATAAATCGTGACTTGTGTATGAGCTTTGCCTACAACATGATGTGATATTTAAAGGTATTAATGTACAAAATAGTTGTAGATAAATTAAGAAGAGATAAAACATGAAAGGAAAATACAAAGTGATGTAGTTCTGGCAAAACTCAAAGCAATTCCAAAATGGTTAACTGTACACTTCATGTATTAACTTTGATTCTATCATGTTCCATGTCACATTGTATATTGCAAGAGAGATTTGTTGGTGTGTAAACCACTAAATTACTTAGAGTGATAACTTGAACTTACCACATCTCTAATATCCTACCATGAGAACCAAATATAGGATAATGTCTATATATAACTCATGCTCTTTTTTGTAATCACGAAGGTAGTGAAGGAACTACTTTGGCCATAGTATACGTGACAGTTTCTCTGTCAAGATCATGTGCACCGGATTAACTTTATTTTCATAAAAGGACAAAGGTTCATATGTGAACCGTTTTCTCTTACATTAGTTGAATCTAGAGAAATGTGTTCTTCTTGCAGACTATCAATGATATGGCACTCTAGCTCGCTCTCTTGTCAAAAATTATTGATAT
This sequence comes from Avena insularis, assembly GCA_023614405.1. NCBI lineage: Eukaryota > Viridiplantae > Streptophyta > Magnoliopsida > Poales > Poaceae > Avena > Avena insularis. Next base: position 210,311,987 of record CM042694.1, read on the forward strand.
GTCCATTGCCCAAAAAATGATAAGTTAGTAGAGCAAATTAAGGAGCTACAATGCATCCATTGTACTGACTAACATCATTTGGCGTCGTAATGATGTATAACATGTGCGCACTGCACGGAGGATTCAAGGTATATACTTCCAAAATACCACAGTAACTTCTAATGGCCTTCAAACAGCCATGAAAGCCCAAAATACACAAAAATAGAAACCATTCTGCTACAATGGCGTAGGAAAACAACTTTTTTGGGTCATGACTCACGATCTTATATCGTTCAACTATTTACTGCCACATAATCAACGAACTCTCCTCCCATAAACACCTCAAATATTTTAAAGTACCGAGACAACACATGTGCCTCACCTTACTACAATCGAAGTAAAATTCTAAGTTGGTGCTATGTTATGATTTATCACCCTTATGTACAAGCAATTAGTAAGGTGCAGCTGCAAAAAAAAAAATCCAAATCGAGTTGTACTTTGTTGAGCAAATTATCATAAGAGCTATGTGATGATCCATTGTCTTATCAAATCTACACCAAATAATTTGTCCTGTACAACTTAGAATTAGATAGCTTTACTAAAAAGAATTGCATCTGCAATCACCATACAATTAGTAAGCCTCGTTAGCTACAGAACTGCACAAAGTATCATGTATTAGTGATAGGAAAAAGGACCTGGCTGGCTGTTGGAAGTGCTCGACCTGGAAATCCGCCAGCTCGTTTCTATACCCTTCAAGATTTGGTCTTGTGCTGAAAATTCCATCGATTCGTGCTCCTAATGGCTTGCGGTTCCAGGTGTAACCTACCATGTTACACAACATGACTGTTTGTATGTTTGGGTCTTTATATTTGATTCTGAGGTCAACTTGAAGGAGGGTCAACCGCTGTTAGTTCAAATAAGAATTCACTGTCAGAATTTTGGTGTCTCAAAAATCAAGATGACTTCATTGTACTTCAGTCTGTTGTCACATATTTCTTCTAAATGTTGTGATGGATGCACAATTGTATGTGTCACTTACTCACACTTCTTGGCTTGGCAGTAGTGATGTGAGGCCCACTTGAACACATCGTTCTGTTTCATGACCCACGAGCTTTGGGACACATTCAGTGTCGGGTAATTCCTTTGGTGAGGTGCGCCGTAGGGTGTGCTTGAGTCGGGGACAATGATGCATCGTGTGAATACTGTTGTGCAAGATTGTTGATGTGCTACATAACTATCGCTGTACGGAATTATCATAAACATACAGATTGGAACTATCGGTTAACGAAATATTCTAGGGTTGACAAAAACACAACTACTAACAGAAATATCATGTTATGGAAGCAATAACTGTACGACATAAAATAATATGTTCAAAACATTAGCAACGATGAATGCATGATGTGTCTGGTACACAATTACCAACGACGAAAGTATATATTTGTGAATATAAATCAAGTAATCTGTGTATAGAAAGATATGTTCTTGTGAATTTCGAGTGTACCATTTAAATCTTGTGATTTTGCTTCCTCCTTGCCGGTAGCATCTTCGAAAAATTTGGTCCAGGACTCTCCTTTATGAAAAAAAAATCAGCACAACTCATCGTACATCTGGTATGAAATTTAGGAACTTTGCATTTGAAATTTGGGTGGTAACATTTTTCTGCATGCCAGTTGGTACGTGTCTTCTACATTGCCAATGCCACTACCAGTGCTGATAAGGTTCTGGAGAGAAATGACAAATGTTTGAGATATTAAGATCAGAAATAGTCGCATGTCGTTTCATTAAGATTAGTAAGGGTTATGCATTGCATGGTCCGACTAAGAGCCACCCACCTGGAAAAAGAGCGAACCAAGACTACTTCTCATAATATCCCGCTTGGAAGTTTGTCTGCTTCACAAAGCCAATCCCTCTTCTATCAGCCTAATAATGGTACTATCAGAGGGGCATGGTTGCGCTCAAAGGCTCTATCGTTCAGTCGTGCAAGCCTTGGGAGAACAGTGCTGAAGACTGCACAACCTGTTCTGAAGGCCGTTACCAGACTATGGAAAGAAAAGGATGTATCCTTTTGAGATAATAATCTGAAACCAAATTGATCCGGTAGATCTATCTTGTATTCAGAAAAAATAGGTGGAGCAATAAAAGAAAATCTCGCGTTGCATTACCGTACATTGGGATGTTCGGCTGGGTGCAAGAGAAGTCAGATTCCATTGATTGATCCACGTCACATGCCTGCAAGGTTGCATGGTATCTGTATGAGACAAAGATTGAAACCTGACAGACAATTGTTGTTCATGAGGAGAGTCGCCCAGCTAAAAGCACCGATGCAAATACGGCGATGACAACATCACACGCGAGATATGCCAGGGATCGGAATATGGTGGCAGCGGCAGCATATATATGCACGGATACAGCTAGAGTACAATGGCGGAGGGCTACTATCAGACTGGGGAGAAATAGCTGAATCATTTTAAGCAAATAATCTGAAGCCGAATCGATCTAACAAAACTGTGTTGTATTATTTTTTGTTTTTGGAGAAACAGTAAAAGAAAAATCCCTACATACCTAGCTTTGGGTTGCCCAACCGGCTCGGTGTATGTTCATGAGGAAAGTCAAATTCCATCGATCGACCCATGTTGTGGCCTGCATTGCTAAATGTTGTCTGTACCATGCATAGATAAAAGACTATGTTGATGTGCATGAGGGGAGTTCACGACTGAGCACACCAATGCCAATCAACGCCAATGGATCGAAATACAGCGGCTGCAGCGTGTGCAGAAGACCCGATAAAGTGCGGTGGCGGCGGCACAGACCATGTCACTACAGGAATGGAGTTGTGTGCCGACGGCCGGATGCTACGCCGACGGCCAGCACAGGGCCAGGCCAGCCCAGCTTCCGAGCCCTCGGCGTACCGCAGCTGTCGGCGTAGCGGCAGGTACGCCGAGGGTGACCGTCGGCGTAAACGTTGCCCTCGGCGTACGCGGTGGCCGCGTGGCACTAGACAGTCCAGGCCAGGGAAGGCCCTAACGGCGTCAGCATTACGCCGAGAGCCGCTGTCGGCATAGGATACGCCGACGGTGACCCTCGGCGTACGTCCTGCCTACGCCGACGGTGACCCTCGGCGTACCTATGCACCTTTTTTTCCTTACCAAATTATTTGTATTTATTTATTAGTATCAATTATTTAGGTTCTATTTTATCAATTGGATGGATTCGTAGCCTCCGAATAATAGTCTTCACGCCCACATAAAATGTCGAATCTTCTCACAAGTTGAGAAATTTGCATGTTTGTGTGTTATTATCACATGTGCATGAAATTTATATTTCACAAATTTTTGTGAAGTTGTTCAAAGATTCAATCACATGTGCGTGTCCCCCCTCGCATGCATGCGGAAGCGTAGGTTCCGGACCCGTATAAGGGGGAATCTCCCCGTCGAGGCGAAGCTAATATGGTTTTACATCACCCTATGACCTAAACAAACACAAAACATATGTGTGTGAGTGTGGTGAGAGGTTGGTATAGGTGCTTGCATGTGTCCCCCCTCGCATGCATGCGCTCTAACCTAGAGGCGAAGGTTCCGTACCCGTATAAGGGGGAATCTCCCCGTCGAGGTGAAACCGGGTAGGATAGTGCCCCAACTTGTGAACCAATATGGTTTTACATCAACCTATGACCTAAACAAACACAAAACAAGAGAGAGCTACTGGGCTACCCTGTCGGAGGAACGCCTAGGGGGTAGACGATCCGAAAAGTCGCAGAGATCGTGGTTTCACGAGGATGACCACGATTACATTGGAATGAGAATAATACTTGCATGTGACCCTAGCATATGTGTGTGAGTGTGGTGAGAGGTTGGTATAGGTGCTTGCATGTGTCCCCCTCGCATGCATGCGCTCTAACCTAGAGGCGAAGGTTCCAGACCCGTATAAGGGGGAATCTCCCCGTCGAGGTGAAACCGGGTAGGATAGTGCCCCAACTTGTGAACCAACATGGTTTTACATCAACCTATGACCTAAACAAACACAAAACAAGAGAGAGCTACGCCGAGCAACCCCTGTCAGAGGAACGTCTAGGGGGGTAGACGATCTGAAAGACAGAGATCGTGGTTTCACGGAGGACGACCACGAGAACAAAGGCTTGCGATGAAATCTTTCACGTGACCCTCGCATTTGTGTGTGAGTGTGGTGAGAGGTTGGTATAGGTGCTTGCATGTGTCCCCCTCGCATGCATGCGCTCTAACCTAGAGGCGAAGGTTCCAGACCAGATAAGGGGGAATCTCCCCACGAGGTGAAACTGCAGGATAGTGCCCCAACTTGTGAACCAACATGGTTTTACATCAACCTATGACCTAAACAAACACAAAACAAGAGAGAGCTACGCCGACTACCTCGCGGAGGAACGCCTAGGGGGTAGACGATCCGAAAGACAGAGATCGTGGTTTCACGGAGGAAGACCACGAGAACATCGGAATGAGATGAAAACTTGCATGTGACCCTAGCATATGTGTGTGAGTGTGGTGAGAGGTTGGTATAGGTGCTTGCATGTGTCCCCCCTCGCATGCATGCGCTCTAACCTAGAGGCGAAGGTTCCATACCAGATAAGGGGGAATCTCCCCACGAGGTGAAACCGGGTAGGATAGTGCCCCAACTTGTGAACCAACATGGTTTTACATCAACCTATGACCTAAACAAACACAAAACAAGAGAGAGCTACGCCGGGCTACCCCTGTCAGAGGAACGTCTAGGGGGTAGACGATCCGAGTGCGCACAGAGATCAGGGTTTCGCCGGAGGAAGACCACGAGAACATCGGAATGAGATGAAAACTTGCATGTGACCCTAGAATATGTGTGTGAGTGTGGTGAGAGGTTGGTATAGGTGCTTGCATGTGTCCCCCTCGCATGCATGCGCTCTAACCTAGAGGCGAAGGTTCAGACCAGAGATAAGGGGGAATCTCCCACGAGGTGAAACCGGGTAGGATAGTGCCCCAACTTGTGAACCAACATGGTTTTACATCAACCTATGACCTAAACAAACACAAAACAAGAGAGAGCTACGCCGGGCTACCCCTGTCAGAGGAACGTCTAGGGGGGTAGACGATCCGAGTGCGCACAGAGATCAGGGTTTCGCCGGAGGAAGACCACGAGAACATTGGAATGAGATGAAAACTTGCATGTGACCCTAGCATATGTGTGTGAGTGTGGTGAGAGGTTGGTATAGGTGCTTGCATGTGTCCCCCCTCGCATGCATGCGCTCTAACCTAGAGGCGAAGGTTCCGTACCCGTATAAGGGGGGAATCTCCCCGTCGAGGTGAAACCGGGTAGGATAGTGCCCCAACTTGTGGACCAACATGGTTTTACATCAACCTATGACCTAAAAAAACACAAAACAAGAGAGAGCTACACTGGGCTACCCCTGTCAGAGGAACGTCTAGGGGGTAGACGATCCGAAAGAGACAGAGATCGTGGTTTCCACGGAGGAAGACCACGAGAACATTGGAATGAGATGAAAACTTGCATGTGACCCTAGCATATGTGTGTGAGTGTGGTGAGAGGTTGGTATAGGTGCTTGCATGTGTCCCCCCTCGCATGCATGCGCTCTAACCTAGAGGCGAAGGTTCTGTACCCGTATAAGGGGGGAATCTCCCCGTCGAGGTGAAACCGGGTAGGATAGTGTAGGGGTTCGTAGCATGGAAAACAAAAATTTTCTATCGCATACAAACAAACAAGCCAAGATCTATCTACTAGATTGTAGCAACGAGTCGATGGAATAACTCACCCTCGAAGATTCCAAAGTGTTTAACGAGAGCAGATTCTCGTGGGTGATGTAGTCGTACTCTTTCCGATCTCAAGATCGCGTAGACGATCCTTCCGGCGGCGTTCATGGCGCTCCTCATGATCGGTCACATCGTTCGATTTTCGACGAAGACCTTCCTCTCCCTTGTTCCAGCAGGCAGCGGGAGGTTGTAGCACTCTCTCCTCGCGATTCCCAAAGACAACGGGCGTGGTACCGAGGTAGAGGGGAGATCCCAGGCTTCGCCTTAAGCCTGCAGTATGGTGGAGCTTATGAGAGAGGCTATTAGTGGTCTAGTAATTAGACACACCAATTAGAGGGCTCTAAACCAATTAGAAGGCTCTAAACAAACAGCTCTAAACCGGGTCTAGATCTAGTTTCTAGTTTAGAGGATAGGAACTTGTGTGTCTCTAGGGGAGGCCCCGCCTCCCTTTATAGGTGGGAGGCTGGCGCCAGGGAGGGAGTCCCTCCCCAACTCGGCCTAGGGCTGGCCGCCGGCTTGGGGAGGAGGACTCCTCCCCCAAGTCGGTTTCCAACTTCTCCTCTTTCCGAAAACTGGCAGTTTGACCAAAAACTGGCAGTTTGACTTTTCCAATTTAGGAATTAAATAAACCCTTTATTTTGGACAGCGAGAACACTTAGTACATGATGCAATCATTCCATCTTGCAATGACACATTCATGTACCCCTTCCCCGGAGTGCCGGACATTCCGGGACCTTCTAGAAGGGTCCCGATGAAAACACCGGAACCATTCCCCAACTCCAAAACGGTACTTTCCTTATATGAATCTTATTCTCCGGACCATTCCGGATCACCTCGTGATATCCCGGATCCCATCCGAGACTCCGAACAACATTCGGTCTCTTTCTCATAATACCATAACTACTCAAACAACGTCGAATCCTTAAGTGTGTCTCCCTACGGTTCGTGAATTATGCGGACATGAGAGACACTTCTCGAACAATAACCAATAGAGGAATCTGGAAATTCATATGGCTCTACATATTTCTACGTTTACTTTGCGATCGAATGAACCACTTACATACGATACCAATTTCCCTTTGTCTCACGATATGTTACTTATCCGAGGTCATGATCGCTTGGTATCTCGCATACCTAGTTCAACCTCACATCGATAAGTACTCTTTTCTCGTTCCTGTGATATGTGATCCCTTGTGACCCAGTCACATGCTTGCAAGCTAATTGGATGACATTTCACCGAGAGGGCCCAGAGAATATCTATCCGTCATGTGGATGGACAAATCCCACTCTTGATCCATGTGTTTCAACCAATACTTTCCAACACTCAATGCCACCTTTATAGCCACCTGTTACGGTGTGGTGTTTGATGACATCAAAGCATCCATCCAAGAAAGGCAATATGCATGATCTCATGGTGAAGGAATTAGGTTACTATGTATCAGAAAGCATATAGCAATTGAACTATTGAAATGACTTGATCTTTATGCTAAGCTTGTCTATAGGAGTATGTCCACCATATCATTCTCCTAACGATATGATCTTGTTGTTGATAACATCTCAATGTTCATGACAAAGAAACCACATCATCAATCAACCAACAAGCTAGTGAAGTATAGAGGCCATACTAGGGACTTCAAATTAAGTTTACAAATCACACAAGTATTAATGGTTTCCTTGTTAATACTATTATAGCATGAATGTAAACATTTATCATAAACACAAAGATATATAATAATAACTACATTTATTATTACCTCTAGGCATATCTCCAACAGTCCCACTTGCACTAGAGTCATCTAATCTAGATTACATGGTAATATACGAACACCCATGGCAGTTTGGTGTTGGTCATGTTTTGCCCTTGGGAGAGGTTTAGTCAACGGATCCGCCACATTCAGATCTGTGTACTTTGCAAATCTTTATATCCCCATCCGGATATGTTCTCGAATAGCGTGAAAACGCAGCTTGATATGCTTCACTTCTTGTGTGACCTTGGTTCTTGCGCATTGGCTATGGCCCATGTTATCACAAAGAGATAGACATTGGGTCCGGTAGACTAGGAACCACACCCAGCTGTAATGAACTCTTTCATCCATATCGCTTCTTGTGAAGCCTCCGAAGCAGCCATGTATTCCGATTCAGTTGAAGATCTCGCCACAACGCTTTGCTTTGCACTCCTCCAGCTAACTGCTGCACCATTCAAAATAAATACGTATCCATATTGTGATTTAGAATCATCCGGATCGGTGTTCCAACTAGCATCGGTGTAACCATTAACAACGAGCTGTTCATCACCTCCATAAGAAAGAACCATATCCTTAGTTCTTCTCAAGTACTTAAGGATGTTTTTGACGCTGTCAATGATCCACTCTGGATCACTTTGATATCTGCTAGTTAGACTAACGACATATGCGATGTCGGGTCTAGTACATAGCATGGCATACATTAGAGATCCTATGGCTGAGGCATAGGAGTCTTACTCATCTTTTCTCTATCTTCGCGATGTCGGACTTTGAGTTTTACTCAACGTCAGATTGAGCAACATGGGCAAGAACCCTTTCTTGCTATCTTCCATTCCAAACCTCTTTAGAACTTTGTCCAAATATGTACTTTGTGACAATGATATTTGCTTCGATCTATCTCTATAAATCTTTATGCCTAATATGTAAGCTGCTTCGCCAAGATCCTTCATTGAAAAACTATTATTCAAATACTCTTTGACACTATTAAGAAGGTCTACATCATTCCCAATCAACAATATGTTATCCACATATAGTATTAAGAATGCTCTGAGCTCCCACTCACTTTCTTGTAAATACAAGCTTCTCCATAAGTTTGTATAAAACCAAAACTTTGATTACCTTATCAAAACGTTGATTCCAACTGGATGCTTGCTTCAATCCATAGATGGACCGTTGAAGTTTGCATACCTTGTTAGCATCTTTAGGATCGACAAAACCTTTGGGTTGCATCATATACAACTCTTCATCAATGTCTCCATTGAGGAATGCTGTTTTGACATCCATCTGCCATATCTCATAATCATAATATGCAGCGATTGCTAACATAATCCTCACAGACTTTAGCTTCGCTACTGGTGAGAAAGTCTCATCGTAGTCAACTCCTTGAATTTGTCGAACCCTTTTGCGACAAGTCGAGCTTTATAGACAGTAACATTACCATCAGCATCTGTTTTCTTCTTGAAAATCCATTTGTTCTCGACAGCCTTCCGGCCATCCGGTAAGTCCACCAAAGTCCATACTTGGTTTTCGTACATGGATCCAATCTCGGATTTCATGGCTTCTTGCCATTTATTGGAATCTGGGCTCATCATTGCTTCCTCATATGTCTCAGGGTCATCGGTGTTGTCCACCAACATGACATTCATAACGGGATCATACCAATGGAGTGGTACGATTTCGCTTGACCTCCGAGGCTCAGAGCAACTTCAACCAAGTTTCATGATCACCATCACTAGCTTCCTCTCTTATTGGTGCACCACAGAACTTCTTCCGTGCTGCGCTACTCGCAATTTCGAGAGAAGGTTCGACAACCTCGTCGAGTTCTACTTTCCTTCCATCACTTCTTTCGAGAGAAATTCCTTCTCTAGAAAGGATCCATTCTGGCAACAAAGATTTTGCCTTCGGATCTATGATAGAAGGTATACCCAATAGTTTCCTTCGTATCCTATGAAGACGCATTTTTCCGCTTTGGGTTCAAGCTTGTCCGGCTGTAACTTCTTTACATAGGCTTCACACCCCCAAATTTTAAGGAACGACAATTTAGGTTTCTTCCCAAACCATAATTCATACGGTGTCGTTTCAACGGATTTAGACGGTGCCCTATTTAAAGTGAATGCGTGTTTCTAATGCATAACCCCAAAATGATAGTGGCAAATCTGTAAGTGACATCATAGAACGAACCATATCTAAGAGAGTTCGACACGACGTTCAGACACACCATTACTGTGGTGTTCCCGGTGTCAATCATGAAAGTATTCCACATTTCTTCAAATGCTCGCCAAACTCGTAACTTTAGATATTCACCTCCACGATCGTAACGTGAAATTTAATCTTCTTGTTACGTTGATTCTCTACCTCACTTTGAAACTCCTTAAACTTCTCGAAAGTTTCGGACTTATGTTTCATGAAATAGATATACCCATATCTACTCAAGTCATCCGTGAAGGTAAGAACATAACGATAACCACCGCGCGATGCTACACTCATTGGACCACACACATCGGTATGTATGATTTCCAATAAGTCTGTAGCTCGCTCCATCATACCAGAAAATGGAGTCTTAGTCATTTTACCCATCAGACATGCTTCGCATCTTTCAAGTGATTCAAAATCAAGTGATTCAAGAAGTCCATCGGAATGGAGTTTCTTCATACGCTTCACTCCGATATGACCAAGACGATACCACATATAGGTCAAATTATCGCTGATTTCAAACGTTTAGCCTCAATGTTATTAATATGTGTATTTCTACTATCGAGATTCAATATGAATAGACCATCTATCAAAGGTGCATGTGCATAAAACACATTACTCATATAAATCGAACAACCATTATTCTCGGATTTAAACAAGTAACTGTCTCGCAATAAACAAGATCCCGATATAATGTTCATGCTCAACGCAGGCACCAAATAACAATTATTTAAGTATAAAACTAGTCCCGATGGTAGATGAAGAGGTAGTGTGCCGACCGCGATCACATCAACCTTTGATCCGTTTCCTATGCGCATCGTCACCTCGTTCTTTACTAGCTTCCGTTTATTCTGTAGCTCCTGTTTCGAGTTACAAATATGAGCAACCGAACCAGATCAAATACCTGTGCACTACTACGAATACTAGTGAGATACACATCAATAACATGTATATCGATATACCTTTCTTCTTGATGTTGCCGTTCTTCAAATCGCCAAGTACTTTGGGCAATTCCGCTTCGATGACCTTCTCCCTTGCGGAAAAGCACTCGGCCAGTTTGGGTCCAGCCTTGGTCCTCTTCGTCGGTATGGTAACTTTCTTACCACCCTTCTTGAAGTGTCCTTCGCTTAGACTTGCCTTTCTTGAATTTGGTGGTCTTATTGACCATCAACACTTGGTGCTCTTTCTTGATCTCCACTGCAGATTTTAACATAGCAAATAGTTACGCAACTCTTTGTTCATGTTACGCATGTTGTAGTTCATCACAAAGTTCTTGTAACTTGGTGGTAGTGATTGGAGGATGCGTAAACCCCAAAGTATTAGGAATCACTATACCCAAACTTTGAAGTTTATTTATGCCTGCACATCTTAAGCACATGCTCACCGACGGAGCTACCCTCTTCCATCTTGCGCTTAAAGAACTTTTCGAAGCTTCATAACTTTCAATTGCCGCATGAGTCTCAAAGATTAATTTGAGATCCTCGACAATATCATATGGGTCGACTCTTCAAACCTTTTCTCAAGCTCGATTCTAAACCATACAAGATAGCACACTGAACTATGGAGTACTGATTCTTCCAGCGAGGTAAACATTCTTTACTTCATCGGTAGCATCACCGCAGGTGGGTCACCTAGCGTGCATCCAGCACATAGGTCAAATTACCAGCTGTGAGGACAATCCTCAAATTGCGGAACCAATCCGCGAAGTTGCTTCCATTGTTTTTCAACTTTTCTTTCTCTAGGAACGCATTAAAATTGATGGTAGGGGCTGCCATTGATCTACAACATATTTGCAATAGTTTAGACTAAGTTTATGACAAATTGAGTTCAAATTAATTAATGAAATTAAACTAGGTGAACTCCCACTCAAAACAACATCCCTCACATTGTTTTAGTGATCACACGAACCAAATCCACTACATCAACACCGATCATCACGAGAGTTGATATAGTTTCAATGGCGAACAATCATCATGTTCATCATATCTACTATATGATTCATGCTTTGCCTTTAGCGCCATCCGTGTTCCCGAGGCCATGCAGACATGCTAGGCTCACAAGACAAACCTTAGCTTCCGATAAGCAAATCTGGCTTGCTTACGTTGTAGTCACCATGAATCAAAGACACCCGATCATCACGTGGTGCCAAGCAAGCTTTGGCAACGGTGCATACTAAGGGTGAACACTTTAGAACTTGAAATTTATGTGCATGAGGGATCATCTTATAATGCTACCGTCGTCTACTAAGCAATACAAGATGCATAAAGGATTAACATCACATGCAATTCATAATATGTGATATGATATGGCCTTTCTTCTTTGTGCTTCCGATCTCCATCTTCAAGCACGAACATGATCTCCATCATCTCGGCATAGCATCAAGGTCAATGACGCTTCTTCATGGTTGTCGTCCACCAGCTTCAACTATTACAACTATTTTGAATAGACACGCAGGTCTTAACAGAAATTAAAGACAACCATATGGCTCACGCGGTTGCCAACTTACAATAAGGAACATTGCATACATCAAATATAATCACAATCATGGCCATATCACATCACTGCACACCCTTGCAAAACAAAGTTAGACGCTTCTACTTTCTTTGCATATTTTACGTGGTTTGGGGCTTTCCATAAGTGTCGTTCTAACTTACGAACAAGAACCACAACATTGATACTAGCATTGTTGATTACCCGTTGTAAATTGGATCTTAACTATGCTAGGAGAAACAGGCACCCGCAAAGCCACTTATGCAATACAAGTTGCATGTTAAGCGTGGAGCAAGTCTCATGAACGATGTCATGTAAGGTTAGCCCGGGCCGCTTCATCCCAACATACCGCAAGATGCAAAGTACACAAAAAGCAATCTACAATAAAAGCATCAATGCCCACAATGACCATTGTGTTCTACTCGTGCAACAGATCTACATATAGACACGGCTCGATACCATCAGGGGTTCGTAGCATGGAAAACAAAATTTTCTATCGATACAAACAAACAAGCCAAGATCTATCTACTAGAATGTAGCAACGAGTCGATCTAATAACTCACCCTCGAAGATACCAAAGTGTTTAACGAGAGCAGATTCTCGTGGGTGATGTAGTCGCATTTTCCGATCTCAAGATCGCGTAAGCGATCCTTCCGGGCAAGCGCTCCGCTCATGATCGGTCACACGTTCGGTACTCGACGAAGACCTTCCTCTCCCTTGTTCCAGCAGGCGGAGGTTGTAGCACTCTCCTCGCGATTAAGAAGACTGTGGCGTGGTACCGGAGGTAGAGGGGAGATCCCGCAGGGCTTCGCCTTAAGCCGGTGCGAGTATGGTGGAGCTTATGAGAGAGGCTATTAGTGGTCTAGTAATTAGACACACCAATTAGAGGGCTCTAAACCAATTAGAAGGCTCTAAACCGAAACAGCTCTAAACCGGGGTCTAGATCTAGTTTCTAGTTTAGAGGATAGGAACTTGTGTGTCTCTAGAGGGAGGCCCTGCCTCCCTTTATAGGTGGGAGGGCTGGCGCCAGGGAGGAGGAGTCCCTCCCCAACTCGGCCTAGGGCTGGCCGCCGGCTTGGGAGGAGGACTCTCCCCAAGTCGGTTTCAACTTCTCCTCTTTCCAAAAATGGCGGACCAAAACCGGCGGTTGACTTTTCCAATTTAGGAATTAAATAAACCCTTTATTTTGGACAGAGAGAACACTTAGTACATGATGCAATCATTCCATCTTGCAATGACACATTCATGTACCCTTCCCCAGTGCGGACATTAGGGACCTTCTAGAATGTTCGATGAAAACACGGAACCATTCCCCAACTCCAAAACGGACTTTCCTTATATGAATCTTATTCTCGGACCATTCCGGATCACCTCGTGATATCCCGGATCCCATCCGAGACTCCGAACAACATTCGGTCTCTTTCTCATAATACCATAACTACTCAAACAACGTCGAATCCTTAAGTGTGTCTCCCTACGGTTCGTGAATTATGCGGACATGATCGAGACACTTCTCCGAACAATAACCAATAGAGGAATCTGGAAATTCATATGGCTCCCACATATTTCTACGATTACTTTGCGATCGAATGAACCACTTACATACGATACCAATTTCCCTTTGTCTCACGATATGTTACTTATCCGAGGTCATGATCGCTTCAGATCTCTGCATACCTAGTTCAACCTCACATCTTGATAAGTACTCTTTTCTCGTTCCCGTGATATGTGATCCCTTGTGACCCAGTCACATGCTTGCAAGCTAATTGGATGACATTTCACCGAGAGGGCCCAGAGAATATCTATCCGTCATGTGGATGGACAAATCCCACTCTTGATCCATGTGTTTCAACCAATACTTTCCGAACACTCAATGCCACCTTTATAGCCACCCTGTTACGGTGTGGTGTTTGATGACATCAAAGCATCCATCCAGTAAAGGCAATATGCATGATCTCATGGTCGAAGGAATTAGGTTACTATGTATCAGAAAGCATATAGCAATTGAACTATTGAAATGACTTGATCTTTATGCTACGCTTGTCTATAGGAGTATGTCCACCATATCATTCTCCTAACGATATGATCTTGTTGTTGATAACATCTCAATGTTCATGACAAAGAAACCACATCATCAATCAACCAACAAGCTAGTGAAGTATAGAGGCCATACTAGGGACTTCAAATTAAGTTTACAAATCACACAAGTATTAATGGTTTCCTTGTTAATACTATTATAGCATGAATGTAAACATTTATCATAAACACAAAGATATATAATAATAACTACATTTATTATTACCTCTAGGGCATATCTCCAACAGATAGTGCCCCAACTTGTGAACCAACATGGTTTTACATCAACCTATGACCTAAACAAACACAAAACAAGAGAGAGCTACGCCGGGCTACCCCTGTCAGAGGAACGTCTAGGAGGGTAGACGATCCGAGTGCGCACAGAGATCAGGGTTTTGCCGGAGGAAGACCACGAGAACATCGGAATGAGATGAAAACTTGCATGTGACCCTAGCATATGTGTGTGAGTGTGGTGAGAGGTTGGTATAGGTGCTTGCATGTGTCCCCCCTCGCATGCATGCGCTCTAACCTAGAGGCGAAGGTTAGACCAGATAAGGGGAATCTGCCCGTCGAGGTGAAACCGGGTAGGATAGTGCCCCAACTTGTGATCCAACATGGTTTTACATGAACCTATGACCTAAACAAACACAAAACAAGAGAGAGCTACGCCGGGCTACCCCTGTCAGAGGAACGTCTAGGGGGATAGACGATCCGAGTGCGCACAGAGATCAGGATTTCGCCGGAGGAAGACCACGAGATAATATATTATAGGGGGGGAATATATTATAGTTTCTTCTATAATAGTAGACACCAAATAATATATTATAATTTGTTATAGTTTGATATTAATAAAAAAACCTTCCTTCAAAAAAAAACACAGCTGACAGCTGACTTGGCGTATGCTGGCTTGCGGCAGAAGGACCCGAGAAAAAAAAAACCCTAGCTATGCCGACGGCTGCCCTCGGCGTATGACTGGCCGTCGTAGCCTTATCGCATTAGTTTCGCAGCCCCACCGCCACACTCAGCCCACTCCTCCCCAATCTTCCCGACCTGCCTCAGCCCACACGCCACGCCAGCCACTGCTCCCTCCGCCGCTCCCCAAGCCCGACCCCGTCGCTCCCCAAGAGCGCCTCCGCCTCCTCCCCTAGCCTCCCTCCTCCCTCCTCCCCGAGCGCCGCCGCCTCCCTCCTCCTCCCCGAGCGCCGCCGCCGCTCCCCAAGCCCGACCCCTGCGCCTCCTTCCCTCCTGCCTCACGCCTCCTGCCGCCTCCTTCCCTCCCCGGGCCCTCCTGCCTCCCCTTCCCCTCCCCGAGCTCGCCCTTCTCCCCGAGCTCGGCTCCAGCCTCCCCGAGCTCGCCACCTCCTCCCCGAGCTCGCCCCCACCTCCCAAAGCTTGGCTCCCGCCTCCCAGCGCCCCTCAGCTCCCGGCTGAGGTAATGACCCATTTTTTTAATGCTAGTGTAAATAGTTTAATATTAGTAATTTAGTAATTGTTAGGTGATTGTAGAAGTAGGAGTTTGTCGAAATAGGAGTAGAAATTGTTTTAGATTTAGAATTGCTAGTAGTTTGTAGAAATAAAAGTTTGTACTATGTGAGTTTGCTAGTAGAAATAGGAGTTTGCTAGTAGAAATAGGACTTTGCTAGTAGTTTGCTCAAAATAGAATTAGAATTATAAATTGAAATATAAATATAATTAGAAAGTGAAATATAAATATAATTTAGTAAAATAGATGAAATTTGCTAAATAGATGTTGCATATGTAACCATCTTTTCTTGTTTTTGCGATTCTGGGAGGGTGAGCGGGGGGAGTGTTTCGACGGCGGGTCCCGGATCATCTTCGACGATTTGATCACGCTTCGAGGGTGAGAATCCGTTCGCCTCTCTTGTACCTAGGTTTATTTTCGTGTCTAGATCACCAAGTATGTCGCGTCACCTAGGCGTCATCCCGACCGTAAGCGTTACGTGACTTAATATGCATTAGTGGTCTCGCATATTTTGGACCGTAATGCTTATGGCTTTTATCGGGCAGTCGGCGGATTCGTAGTTGGGTTTGGTTCTCCCTGGCTCTACCTCGATTCGAGACAGGATTTCGGTGGCGCCTCCTCGTTGTTCTCCGGATGCACATCCTCTTGGCTTTTTGTCGAGACGTGTATCGGGAGAGCAGCGGGGAGGTGCTGCCGAAATTCTGCTTGGATTGGGGTAGAACCAGGGAGAACTTACCCAATCTACGGATCCGGCGGCTGGTTAGGACCCTCTTTTCCTATTGGACATGTAGGTTGATGAATGCGTAAAAATATGAAGCATTTAATCTCCTGTTTGATATAAAATGTTATATTTGTTGTTTGTCTCCCAACAAAGCAGAAGAGGATGGCTGATAATGGGTGGATGTACAGTGGCCGTATTAGTGCGACAAATAAAACAGACGATTGGGTACGGAACACTCATTTGTTAGTGAATGAGTTAGCGCGTGGTTCGAAGGCAATGGTTCGGGCACTTTGTCCCTGCGCTCATTGCACTAAGCGTCATCGTCAGGGAAAGGATGACATGTACAAACACCTTCTGCAATATGGGTACATGTCTAACTATGTCACGCAAGTCGACTTTGCTCGGCATTAACGTGATGTAGGTGAGGTGATGCGTCCAGCTCAATGGAAATGAGCACGATGGGATTAGAAACATGCTAGATGATCTTATCGATGCCGACCAGCCGAATTCGCCACCTCCACGGGAGGAATCACCAGAACCGGAGGAACCGCTAGAACCGGAGGAACCGGAGCCAACCGCGAAGGCCTTACTTGATATGATGGCCGCGGCTAAGAGGCCTCTGTACGAGGGTGCAAAGATTTCTCAGCTCGATGCCATCTCTCAGTGTCTAGCCGACAAGTGCCAGTACTCCGCCACCCGTTCTCAGTTTGAAGCTAATCTGAGAACATGTGGTAACATGTTGCCCGAAGGGCATTGTCTGCCTAAAACCTTTCACGAAACGAAGAAACTCATGAAGGAGCTCAACATGGATTATGAAAAGATAGATTGTTGTCCAAAAGGCTGCCTTTTGTTTTGGAAACAGTTATGCGGATGACAAAATCTGCTCCATTTGTGGGGCCTCTAGGTATGATGAGGTAAAGGAAAGGATGGTCGGATGAGGCGGTCGAATGTCGCTCTAAAGATTCTTGGTATCTCCATTCATAAAAAGAATCCAACGGCTTTACTTGAGCAAGGAGACGCCAAACAGATGATGACGTGGCACAAGAAGGAAGAGATATGAGGACGAGCACGGACAGAAGAAGATGGGACATCCGTCTGATGGTAAGGCATGGAAGAACTTCGATGACAAATACCCCCGGTGGGCAGAAGAGGCTCAGAATGTCAGAATTGTGATAGCAACAGATGGCTTCAACCCATATGGTTTGTCGACGGCCGCGTACAGCTGCTGGCCGGTGTTTATTATTCCGCTTAATCTCCCCGGAGTATTAATGCAACGGAAGACCATGTTTGTCCGATAATTCCGGGACACGAGTATCCGGGAAGAACTTGAGTGTCTACATGCAGCCGATTGTGGATGATTTGAACCACTCTTGGATACGGGACGTTGACATACGACCGAGCATCAAAGAGAAACTTTTTGATGAAAGTTTGGTTGCAGTATACTATGCATGACATGCCCGGGTACGCCCTAACGTGCGGATGGTGTACAGCTGGTAAGTGGCCATGCCCAGTGTGCAGGCACCGACTTGAGTTCCTTTGGCTAAAGTCGGGTCGCAAATATGTTGCGTTTGACACGAATCGACAGTACCTCAAAAGAAATCATCTGCTCAGAGAAGATAGAAAGAACTTCAAGAAGGAAAAGTTGTGCATGAAGTAAAAGAGGTACCAAAGTTCGAGGGTGCGATTGTTGATGCCGAGATACATGCTCTCGTGCCATGGCGCCGGGAACTGGCCATCAATTTGCGGGATATGGTGTAACACATAATTGGACTCACGTGGCAGCCTTAACGAATCTCGTGTATTACAAGGACCTCGAACTTCCCCATAACATCGATGTGATGCACACCGAAAAGAATGTCGGGGAGTCCCTTTTCACACAGTCCTGAACATTCCTGGGAAGTCAAAGGATAATGTCAAGGCTAGAGTCGATGTTGAGAAGCTTTGTGATAGGAAGAGATTACACATGCAGCCTCCTCGTCTGGTCGAAAGAATTGGTTCAAGCCGCATGCCTACTACGCCTTGATAATGTCCAAAAGAAGGAGTCATTTAGGTGGCTCAAATACATCGTGATGTTCCCTGATGGTTATTGTTCGAATATAAGTAAGGGAGTCAATCTTTTGACGGGACAAGTCAACGGGCTCAAGAGTCACGACTATCATATATGGATTGAGCGGCTGATGCCGGTGATGGTTCGAGGGTATCTCCCCGAAAAAGTATGGCGAGTGCTTGCGGAGTTGAGCCATTTCTTCCGCACCCTCTGTGCTAAGCAGATATGTCCTCTGGTGATTGAGAAGCTGCAAGTTCAGGTGCCGGAGTTGCTATGCAATTTGGAGATGATCTTTCCTCCAGGCTTCTTTACTCCGATGGCACATCTCATTGTGCACCTCGCGAACGAGGCACTATTGGGGGGGCCGGTGCAATTTCGTTGGCAATTTTGTATTGAGAGAGAGTTTAAGTATATTCGAAAGATAACTGGAAACAAAGCCAAGATTGAAGCATGCATAGCTGAACCAACATGCCTTCGGGAGATGGCAGACGCCGCGACCGAATGCAAAAACGGTAAATACTGGGGTGTTCACCAAAGGAGCCGATTCCCTTGATTACTACGGAAGGTTAGAGAATGTATACGAGCTGACCTTCAATCGTACGAATGTCAAACTCAATCTTGTGGTGTTCAAGTGCCACTGGTTTGACCCAAGGGGTGGACTGAGAAGTACCCCTTCCATTGGGTTAGTTGAAGTTAGGCCTTCAACCACCTATAGCAGAGCCGACGCCTTTGTTGTTGCTCACCAAGCCAACCAAGTTTATTATTTGCCCTACCCATGCCAGAAAGCGGAACTCCAGGGCTGGGAAGTCGTGTTCCAGGTATCGCCACATGGTAACCTACCGATTCCCTCCGAGGACGATTACAACAACATTAACCCTGTAACGTACGAGGGAATTTTCTATCAAGAGCAAGAGGACTTCGGACACTTTGATTTAGAACCGGTTGATCTTGAGGACCTTGGGAATGATGTAGAAACTCGGGGTGAGTCAGTAGTGAATCTACATGACATAAGTATGCTCGAGAAGCTCCATACCGAGAATGACAACGATGATGAGCCTACACCCTTCGATGAGAATCCAGATTTCTACTCAAAAGATAGTGATAGTGAGAATGAGAATGAGAATGAGAATGAAAATGATAGTGAGTATTTATTTTTTAATGCATTTTATTTTGTCTTTGTGCTTAACTGTTTTCTTAATTGCATTATGCCTTTATTCTTTGTGTATACATTTTATTATGTCTTTGTGCTTAACTGTTTTCTCTTACTTAATGCAGGTGATTGAACAATATGAGCAGCGGCAAGGCAACTAGTTCGTCCTTGCTTAATGCGCTGAAGCAGCACAAGAAAAGAGCTACACGGAGGGGAGACAGCCAAATCCCAATCCGCGTTACCCGATCTTGCTCCTCAAGGGAGGACGGGTCGAGGCCGAGGTCGAGGAGGACGAGGACGAGGTGCCACGGGAGGAGGCGTGGACTTTGACCCACCACCTCTCCTTCGCGACGTGGCTCTGAGTTGCTCTGACAGAGCAGCCTTTCAGGCCGAGAGGGAGGCAGTCCCAGAGGGAGGCAGTCTAAGAGGGAGGCGAGGACCGAGAGGGAGGCGGGACCGACACGGAGGCGGACACTAGCCGTGAGTTGGTGGGGCAAGAAATTGCGAATCGTGGGGAATCGGGAGTCCCTGACGAGAAGTTTGAGCCTAGGACTCAGGAGGCGAAAGCCCTTATTATTCTAGATGGCCTTGAGTAAGTGTACTAATTTGGCAATTTAAAACATTTTATTTCATGTTGGTCATAAATAATTATTGTGTACTAATGTTTATTATTGTGCAGCAATTGGACATTTCCTTCGGGGACCAAGCCTCGCCTTCCTAACAGCCTTGTTGGAGCTCGATTAGGAAGTTCGGCCGGGCTATCACATTACCCACGAGGGTGACAGAAGCTAGCTACCACTTGGACTACGACTACCCGTGTCCCGGCTTTCCGACACGCTGATGCTGTCATCACCAAGTTTTGGGTAAGGCATATTTCGAGTTATGTTCATACTTGATGACCCCACCGTGCTAACTCATGACTCTTATGCATGATTGAAGTGCTTTTACCGTGTGGCCGAGGAGGACCAGGAGAAGGCGCAGAGGACTTTGCTTGGGGCTTGTGTGAAGTTGACCCCCCAGGTGTGGTACAACCAGAAGGTCACGGCCGCTAGCCACTTCTGGGCTGACAGGGGCGTGAGGGTCAGGAAGGAAGACATTGTCGGTAGGAACCCTAATCCTGAGTACTCGATGACGCCAGAAGAGTACATGTCGGTGAGTAAAATGTCAATGAGATTCTACATTGCTTCTAAGTTGCCATTGCATTGTCTGGAGTTGACTATTGCATTTTCAGGTTATCCCCGATTGGGCCGAGCCGCATCGACTCGCATGGGAGGAGCTGGTTAGGACGAGGTGGCTCAGAGAAGACGAGGAGTTTGCAGCCTTGTCGAGGCGGAACGCGGATAACCGAGGCGATGGTGGAACGCACTGCGCGGGAAACCGCAACTTTGACCGCTTCAAGGGGAAGGTGGTACGTATATACATGGAACGACCTGCGTGCATTTCTGCTTATGTTTGTACTTCATATGCATAATATTTTCTTTTCGCGATACAGGTGGCCGAGGCACAACCCGGGGAGGTGATTCATGACGTTGCCGTCTATGAGATGATGCGGCGAAAGAAGCCCAATTACTCGGAGCCTCAACCCTCGTTGCCCGTGTACTTCGGCACTGCCCAGAACGACTTGGGGAACTACAGCACGATGGTGAAGGCTCGTCACCCCCATGTGGATGACCCCATTCACGCGGAAATCGACGAGGAGTCGTTGGTCCTGTCGATTTTGAAAAAAAAAAGGTCGAACTCATTTCGTATAGAAAGAAAGATGTGTCGGGGCACGGATTGCAGCATGGACGCCTCAAGATTCTGAATAAGAAGGTCAAGCCTACCCTCAGCACGAGCTTCAGCCGTCTCAAGGCTACCTATCCCGCCGACGGCCCCCCTATCCCGCCTCGTGGCCAGCCTCGCCCGCCGAGGATGTAAGTTTTCTCGTTCTCATCATCTTTATGACTTTTGTTCCTGCATGGCTAACCACCGACGAGATTCCTTATATTTGAAATTGTAGCCTGAGTTAGACGCGCTCACGATACCGCTTATGAGGAATATCGTGGCCTTCGGCAGCATCAAGAGGCGCTTGCGATCTACATGCAATACGTAAATGTAAGTCCGAACCTTTATTTTTGCAAAAGATACAAGTCCCACTTCCCCCCGTTTGTTGTACTACGGTCTGACTTCTAAACTATCTTGCAGGACATGATGGTGAATATTCAAACTGGGCAGAATAGAGATTTGGGGCCCGTGCCTCCCATGCCAGGTCCGGCGCCATTTTTGCAATCGAAGGAAAGCTTCGCTAGGACCTACTACGCATCGACACTGGTAAGTTCTTTGCTAACCCACTGGTTATCGCTTTACTTTGCCTCGCAAGTTGCTAACATGTAGGCAACATGTAGGGAACGGAGCTCGGGAACCGCACTTTGGCCACGCCTGCGGATGGGCCGATCACACCGCTTCATGACCATGGTCCATCTCCTGGCCATTCTGCAGGTGGTTCTCCCGAGCTTCACACTTCTCCTACTCCCTCGCCAGGTGGCTCTTCTGCTGCTTCTACTGGACGCACCCCTCGGCAGAGGTCGCCACTTTTCACCAGGGAATCTCGGGTACACCCCGTCTCCTCCAGAGTTGTAGGTTGTTATTGTCTATGCATGTGCGATGATGTTGATACCCCTGTATGAATGGTGTGATCTTGTTTGATACATGTTTGAATAATGTATGAATGATGTGATCTTTGTTTGATACATGTATGGCATATGTGATGTTGTTTGAATTGCTATGGAATATATTTCCACATATTGCTGTGAGTATTGCTGTAAAAATTGGTACATATTGCTGTGAAACAAAACTGTGCCATTTGGTATATATCGCTGCGGAGCAGAAAAAAAAATTCTGGACAGGTGATACGCCGAGGGCCTTGCCGTCGGCGTAGGGCCTTGCTGTGTGCCATTTGGTCTACGCTACGCCGAGGGCCATGGCCGTCGGCCTAGCGTCGGCCTAGGAGGCCCAGGCGCCTGCCACGTGCTCCCCTACGCCGAGGGTTGGGGTCGTCGGCGTACGTCGCCTCCTGGAAAGGCCCAGCGCGCGCCACGTGTCGACCCTACGCCGAGGGCGCGGCCGTCGGCGTACGTGCCGCGCCGTTAGCCGGCCGTGTAACGGCAAGGATGTCGTGCGCTGACGGCTAATACGCCGACGGGCCGCCAACGGCCGTCGGCAAAGCTATACGCCGACGGTGAGTGGATACGCCGACGGCCAGTATTGCTCCGCCGAGGGAGACCTCCGCCGAGGGAGCTACGCCGACGGCAGCCCTCGGTGTAGCGTACGCCGACGGCGAAAGGGGCTACGCCGAGGGCTTTTTGCCGTCGGCCTATCAGTCTGTTCCTGTAGTGTGTTAGCCAATTCAAGTCAATATTGTGGGGATCAAGGTACTCGAAACCATACATGCATGTTGCTAGTGCAACGTAGAAAATATAGTTTTTGTCAATTGATAAGCCAGCTATTCCTCGTGTCGGATTACAAAGATTATTTATGGACGTGTGAGCTGGAAAAAGAATCAACTTTATGCAAAGATAAGCTTACCTTCATGAAGGAATTAAGAGGAACCTGAGAGCATGGATCGCCTAGCCAGATGAAAATAATTCAATTGCATGCAAGACGCAGGTAGACTCCGATCCGTGGAGGAATTGAGTAACCTGAGAGAATGGATCGCTGGCCAGAATAAAATATACTAATACAATTGCATGCAAAAGAGCAGCCTTACCAAGAGGAATCGAGGAACGTAGGACCATGGGTCCTGCGTAGGCTGCTGCTTGGAAGCAAGGGGCGGGTTCTGCCTTTGAGCAGTCACGATCTCGGCGTAAGGCCATGGCGGCGGTATACAGTCCATCGCATGGAAGTTAGGGTTGGTTCTTTCTTTTCGTTGTAAAGATTTTCTTCTTGTTTCGTCGTTCAAGTCAAATGGATACGGGGCAGAAGCGTGGGTGAGACGTGGAGGTCGATCTATGAAAATTAGCGGCTGAGATCTATTAATGACTAAATTCAATGGTTGGATCTCTCTGTTTTTTTGGAATTTTCTAGCCTATTTCTCTATATTCCGGTTAGCCCGTTATGTACTTTTAATATATAATAGATATCTATCTCTTTTTTATAAGAAGAATGTTTTATAGACAGCTCATTATGGTTACGCTGCAGGTTTCCACCATAATTAGGCATGGATTAGACCAGCGGCCCAGGCGTTTCTCTAACACACATACATAACTCCATGAACTTACAAGCTTCTCTTTTATTTCACACCGATAACATCCATAAACAAAAGAGCATGATATCAACTGGGTACAATGTACAAGTGCAATGTTGAAAGCGTTCCCCATGACAGCATCGTTCTGCTAATCCCCAATATATAAGTGCAAGCATATATAACATAGACGACACAATGGTTCAAGTTTATTAGGGGCAAGAAAAGTAAGTGTGCTATCAAGTTCATGAGAGCTTTAATCACTAGTTTTCTCATAACAAGTTTAATTCGGAAGGTAGATAAAAACATGAATATACTCGGAATAGCAAATGCTAATATATAGGTATGATGGACTATTTGGAATAACTTGGTTTTATTTGGAGTTGGATGCATGAGTGGAACTCATACTTGGTATGGAGGCTAGCAAAAGACTGGAAGCGACCAACTAAGAGAGCAATAATGGCCGTAATTATGCAAAGCGACAAAACATCATTAATTAAAGCATAAAGTGATATTACAAGTCGAAAATTAAAGGATCATAGAGGCTATGGTGACTTGGGATAGTCTTAACATGGTGTGACCATGCGCCAAGTCAACCCAAATAAAGCATCAAAGGAGAATACCACAATACTATGCTTTAATATGCTAAAACAACGCATGATCCTTTCAAGGCACATTAAGCAATCTCAATTGTTTGGAACAAGTCATGCTACATCAAAAATCACTAAGCATAAAGCCAAACAATATCAAGCATGACATGATAAAGCCTAAGTCACAGTCAAAAACAAGATCTTTTTATACAACTTAAGCATGAACTTTCCTACTCTTTTCCAACACTAATCGACTTATTTGAAACAACTCACAAAGACAATAATCAATAAAGATCAGTGAGCTTGTCTCACAAATCCACAAAGAAGAACTAAAAAGTTCTAAGCTGAAATCACAAGAAAACTAAGGCTAAACACAGTGCTAGCAAAAGTGAACACTCACAGAACAATAAGAATGAAAACTAGAGTGTTCTAGGTAATGAAAACGTAGCGTGTCTCTCTCCAAAAGAAGTGTGTTGGGATCCAACCTACTTATTGCAGCAAACAAAGCAAAAGAAAACTAAAAACAAAAACTAAGACGCTCCAAGAACAACACAACAGTGCATGAAACAATAAAAACGAAGTGTCTAGAAAGACCTGAGATTTTTATTAATAAAGAAGGGGATGCCTTGCGCATCCCCAAGCTTTGACGCTTGTACCTCTTGAATATTTCTTGGGGTGACACGGGGTGGCATCCCCAAGCTTGAGTTTTTGTCCATTCTTCATCTCATTACATCATTCTTTCCTTACACCTGAAAATTCCCTTCATACAAAACTTCACACAATCTTCATTAGCAACATTAGTGCACTCAAGATAATAAGTCTTTGGGTTTAGTTTCAACACCAATAAAACTTTCATTAAAACACAAGCTACTGTAGCACTTCCCTTGAAAAGCTCAATTCCCAAAGAGAACTCAAAAAGGAACCAACAAGAAGCAAATGTAAATAATGGCAGAAATCTGTCAAAACAGACCAGCAGGTAAAAATCAATTTTTTCGAAGACCTTCTGTTGCTCAAATCGAAAAGTGTTGAACTAACTAAAGTTGGATAACAACCTGGGGCAGAAGCACAAAAAATCACAGCTCACCCTACGTACAGAGATTTTACACGAATTTTTACAGCAAAGCACAAAAATCTATTTCGGGACAGCAACTTTCCCAAGCATTACTTCTCTCTCATTAGAGGTTACTCTTGGCACAAAAAGCAAATAAAAAAGGATAAGGAGAGGTTATTACAGAAGTAATAACTTCTAAGGCTCAACTAAAACTTTTGGATTATCTCCCAATAAGTACTTTTCTTTAACGCATTTAAGCTAGACATGATAGTTTGAGAAGATGCTCACATAAGAAATATGAATTGAAGTAAAAGAGAGCATCAAGAAGAAAATTCAAAGCACATTTAAGTCTAACCCACTTCCTATGCATAGGAATGTTGTAAAGAAACAAGTCATGAAAGCACAAAGCAACAAGCATAGGAAAGCAAAACAAGTGCAACTTCAAGACTTTCAACATAAAGAGGGGAAACTTAATATTGTTGAGATACATAAAACCATGTTTCCCTCTTTCATAATAACTTTCAGTAGCATCATGAATAAAAATAACAATATAACTATCACATAAAACATTCTTATCATGAGCCACATGCATAAAATGATTATTACTCTCCACATAAGCATAGTCATTCTTATTAATTATGGTGGGAGCAAATTCAACAAAATAGCTATCATTATTATTCTCATCACCATAATCATCAAATATAGGAGGCATACTGTAGTCATAATTAATTTCCTCCTCAATAGTAGGTGGACTGAAAATATCATATTCATCATTGTAATCATCATATATTGGAGGCTTGGTATCATCATAAGCAATAGAATAGCTATCTTCCAAAGCTGGGGAACTAAAAAGATCATTTTCATAAGAACTAGTTTCCCCAAGCTTAGACTTTTTCATAGCATTAGCAATAATGGTGTCCAAAGAATTCATACTAACAACATTGCTAGCATGCAAATAAAGTTCCATAGGTTTTTAATTTTCTCTTCAAACACTTCATGTTCTAACTCAAGATAAATACTATAAAGCTCTCTATTTTTTTTGTTGTTTTCCATTAAGCCTAACTAGTGAAAACAAGAAACAAAAAGACAAAATTTTAGAATCTAAAGGAAATAACTTCGAGCACTCACACCGGAGGATGTGAGTACCTTTTACCTTACCTCCCCGGCAACAACGCTAGAAAATAGCTTGATATCTACGCACTTCTATTCTTGTAGACAGTTGTTGGGCCTCCAAGTGCAGAGGTTTGTAGAACAGCAGCAAGTTTCCCTTAAGTGGATTACCCAAGGTTTATCGATCTCAGGGAGGAAGTGGTCAAAGGTATCCCTCTCAAGCAACCCTACAATCAAGATACAAGAAGTCTCTTGTGTCCCCAACACACCCAATACACTTGTTAGGTGTATATGTGCACTAGTTCGGCGAAGAGATAGTGAAATACAAGTGGTATAGATATAAGACAACGGTGCCAGAAAATAGCTTGATGGCGTGGAAATGACTAAAGGCAAACTGAAATAAAGATGGAAGCAAGCAAACATGTAACGGATCTAATTGCAAACGGTGTTTCAGTGCTTAGAAACAAGGCCTAGGGATCATACTTTCACTAGTGAACACTCTCATATAAATATCTTCTCTTTATGATACTACTCTCCGGTTGGACACTCTAATCCATGGTAGGGCTATAACAGCACTCCTCAAAGTTCGCTTTCCCCATCTAGATAACCCCACACTGTCACCTTGAGCTCTAGATGGTTCCAACAAACACCACAATTTTATAGAAACATCCAACTCCAAATATAACTCATAACAAGTATTTGTATTCTCTAGCCTAAGTGCCACCATGGTGTACACACTGTCACTTTCACACACATGGAGAGAGCAGAGATCTATTAAAGCACTTGAGTAGCAAAGTAGATCTACTTGATTACAAATCTCATGATCACAATATGATCATCCATAGAGAGATATGAACACATAGCTACCGGTAGAACCCTTAGCCTCGAGAGAGAACTACTCCATCCTCATCATGGGAATTAGCAATGGCGATGGAGATGGCGGTGGAGATCGATGGAGATGGCGGTGAAGATGGTGAAGAGGTGGCAGCAGCGCCAGCGGCAGCGCGGATGACTCCTTCCCCGCCGTCGGTATCACAGGGGAGCACCGCCCCTTAGCCCCTTCCTTCATGGCTTATTGGGAGCCCTCTCCCATGGAGATAGGATCTATGGGGGAGGCAAAAACATGGCTTTGGTGGCTGCAAATTCGTGGGTGGAGGTGTCTTCCACGAATTAGGTTTCCTCCTTTATATAGCTTCTTGGATTCCCGTCACCCCATCTTGGGCTGCAGTAAATCGGGCCTATCTGGCCCGTCCGAACTCGGAATCAGCTAAATTTTATGTCTAGAATGTTTGTCGCAAAATTTCCAACAACTTTGTAGCTGAAGAGTTTTCCGTTTGATGTTGTCTTCAACCCGAAACCTGACCATCTTCAAAAGGAGTTCTGAGATAGATTTCTGGAAAATCCAATTTGACTCCAACCAGGTTTCCACTTGTATTCTTGGTAATTCCTACACATCAAAGTGTAAAACAAGAACATTGTGCACTTTTGCAACTATTAGTAAGTTAGTCCAAATAAATCATAAACTTTATATAAAAATTAGTATCAAAAGCATATTATTAGCATAAAACCATCAAAAATTATAGATACGTTATGGACGTATCAATGAACCACTCTTATCAAGCACAGCAGAAGCAGCATCATAAGTATAAAAGTTTTAGATTTAGCAGAAGTATCAGTATGTGTAGCATGTGTATGTGGTGGTGGTGTAAGGAGCTTACTCATCACAAATGGTGAATCAAGAGCAACAGAGGTGTTCAAAACTGCAGCTCTCCTTGTAGTGGATGGTAATATAGGAACTTTTCCATCACGAGGTTTACCCATGATGAATGGATAGCAGCAAACAATAATGATTCCAGCTGAACTTAATAAATAGAGCTATGCTCCCTGGCAACGGTGCTAGAAAATAGTCTTGATGACCCACAAGTATAAGGGATCGCAACAGTCTTCGAGTGAAGTAAAACCCAATTTATTGATTCGACACAAGGAGAGCCAAAGAATATTTATAGGTCTTAACAAGTGAGTTGTCAATTTAGCTGCACCTAGAAAT
Organism: Avena insularis; assembly: GCA_023614405.1. Classification (NCBI taxonomy): domain Eukaryota; kingdom Viridiplantae; phylum Streptophyta; class Magnoliopsida; order Poales; family Poaceae; genus Avena; species Avena insularis. The sequence continues at coordinate 210,340,659 of CM042694.1, forward strand.
AGTCTTGCTCACAGCAGTTTATCAGTAGCAATAGTTTTGTAGTAGTAATAGCAAAGTAAAAGCAGTAGTAAAAGTAAAGATAGTAGTAACAATTGCAGTAAACAGTAGGATTAAAGCACGATATGCATAGGGATGGATGGATGGACGTTGCATGGACAAGAAAATTCATATAGCAATCAAGATATAGGGCATTTGCAGATAAATAAGATAAAGCATCCAAGTACTAAATAATCATAGGCATGTGTTCCATATATAGTCATACGCGCTCGCAATGAGAACTTGCACAACATCTTTTGTCCTGCCAGCCTGTTTACAGCAGGGACTCAAGGGAACTACTGGCAATTAAGGTGCTCCTTTTGATAGAGCACCGGAGCAAAGCATTAACACTCTATGAACACATGTAATCCTCATATCATAGCCATCCCCTCCGGTTATCCTGATTATTGTCACTTCGGGGTCTTTGGTTCAGGATAATAATATGTGTATACAACTTGCAGGTAAGATCATAAACAATAATATCCTCATGAATTCAGATCTGAAATCATGGCACTCGGGCCCTAGTGACAAGCATTAAGCATAACAAGTTGCAACAAAGTCAAAAAGCACTAATAATAGATACTAGGCAGCATGCTCTAACAATCTGATGTAATTACATGAATGATCTCATCCAATTCCTACCATACCCATAGCCTAGAATGGGGGATTACTCACTCATGGATGGGGGAATCATGGATGGTTGATGGAGAAGCAATGGTGATGATGATGGCGATAATCTCCTCCAATTCCCCGTCCTGGCAGGGTACCAGAACAGAGTTTCTGGTTCCAAATCGCGGCATCTGGTGGTGGTGGCACAACGGAACTCTATCTGGAAAAACATTGAAACCCCCCAGAATTTTTAGGTCAAGGGGCGTCTTATAGGCGAAGAGGGAGGCCGAGGGGGTGACCGAGGTGGCCACACCCCTCCCAGGTGTGGCCTGGGCTGGCCCGCACGACCAGGGGGTGTGGGCCCCTCGTGGCCCTCCTCCGTCTTGTCTTCTGGCTCCGTGAGTCTTCTGGTGAAATAGGATTTTTGGCATATTTTCCGGGATTTTTCCTGATAGTTGATTTTCTGCACAAAAACTTGACACCAAGGTAATTCTGCTAAAAACAGCGTCAGTCCGTGTTAGTTGCATCCAAATCACAAAATTTTAGAGGAGAAACAATAGCAAAAGTGTTCGGGAAAGTAGATATTTTTTGGACATATCACCTTCCACCTCCACTCCGGACATCCTCTAGACTTATCGAAACCCTTCTAGTTTTCTCTCTTCTCTTCTTCAGCGATTCTACCGATCCTATAAACACTCTCTAAGCATCATCAAGCCCTTAAGCGTGATACCCCATGGTTCAGGAACACTCCAGACATGGTCAGGACACTCCCGGACCAATGATCGACAGAGGGACCTGGATGGCCATGCGACCCCTGTGCATTCCATGAAGATCTTTCGTCGTTTGAACCGGGACAATCGTGTCTTATTCCCTTTGTCTCTCGACACTCGCATTGCCCGAGATCTGATCAATGACATCACCATGTCGTGTTCGATCTCGTTACCGAACAATGCTACTTGACTCGTTCCGACAAGTGATATCCCTGTGATCAAACCACACGCTGCACGGCTATTGGATATAAGTTCTCCGAGTGGGCCCTTGAGTATCTTTCTGTCACGTGGACGGAGAAATCCCGCTCTTGGCATATATTGCCTCTACGGTTCCTCTGAATACCTGAACACACCTTTATTGTCACTGACGAGGGGTTAACTCGTCAATGCCCATTGTTATGGACTTGGGTTTTGGAGAAGGAGGGAGAGCTGGAGACATCTATCGGCTAGCAAACAAGCACACAGGGGACAAAGGATTTACCCAGGTTCAGGCCTCGTAGAGGTCCCTACTCCTACTTGTCTGCTCGTGGAATTATCGAAGGAGTCGAAAGTTACAATGGTGCGTAGATGCAATCTGGCAAGGGTTGTGGAAACTAGGGTTGCGTGTGTCCTCCTCGCCGCCCCCTCCTAGCCTTTATATAGATAGGCTAGGTCTCAGGTAGCAGGTCGAGTCGGTTACAGGTTAGGGTTTTCCCCTTCAAACTTTCTATCTTTAGCTTCTTCTTGTTCTTCAAGCAATCGAGAGTCCGTAGGTTACTCGAGTCCCTCCATCCGGGCCTTGGCGACACCGTGGGCATGTATGTATTTGGACCGTATATACCAAGCTCGAGAACATGTAGGGTATACCCATGTCAGTAGCCCCCGAGTGTCCAGTGGAATCATAGATTCGACTGGGGACTTTTTGAAGCCTTCGAGTGCCTAAATGAGTATATTTCGATTGCTTTTATTTGTGTCATAGGGATTGTTGATATATGTGCCTGATATAGCCGAAGTATCGGTATCAGTTAACCACCTTAGGGTGAAACAATGCAATCTACTCAAATTCGAGTCCCCGGACTCGAATCCGGAAAAGTGCTGGTGTAATTCGACTCAGGCCACGGAGGTCTTACAGGAGTCGAATTCCAGTTATATGGGTGTGAGCACTTGACGCGTCCGTCAAGGCATGTTCATCGTGCTTGTAGGCACAGATATGTTTCGGGTAGTGCGCAGTTAAATGCGTTGCCACGCCTTGTTCAGGTCTTACCTTCACGCCGTAGGCGCGGCATCCGAATTTTATCATCGCGGAGACGATTCGGGTAACCCAGGAGATGCAGTCTCTTTATAGGGAAAAAATTATGAGGCGGTGTCGCCATGAGTTTCGAGTATGGATGTTATCAACACGCAGTTTTTTGTACAAATAATCATAGGGTGCGCGACCAGCGCTCCCTATGGGAGTAGCCCCCGAGTGCCTGGTTGAGTCGAAGACTCAGGCAGGGACTAAAGAACTTTTGCGACTGTTGTCGTCTTTTGCTTGCTTGTTTCAGTCGATGACTCAAGCAGGTACTAAAACACTTTTTGCGACGGCTGTCGTCTTTTGCCTGCTTGTTTCAGTCGATGACTCAGGCAGGTACTAAAATACTTTTGCGACTGCTGTCGTCTTTTGCCTGCTTGTTTCCGGCGCTCCCTATGGGAGTAACACATGTCCATAATCGAACTGTGTTTCGAGTGGTTGGGTTTGCTTTTGTGATTGTCCATGTTCCTGCAACAAGAAAAAGAAAAGTCGTAGGGTGCGCGGCCAGCGCTCCCTATGGGAGTAGCCCCCGAGTGCTTGGTGGAGTCGAAGACTCCAGCAAGGACTAAAAATAGTCGAAGATTTCCACTACATAGCCTTGATGACGTCAGTGCTGACGCTTGTATGACCTTAGTTGCCCGCGTGAGCGATTTTGACGGGACGTGACGAGCGGTGGGTCCCACTTTCTGACTTTGATTTGACTGGGCGTGCGTAATCTTATTTTTAACTGTGCCTCCTCGATTTCTGCGCGTAATGGTAGAAGTGGGGAGACGGTTCGCGCTTCCTCTTCTCCACGTGTCCAACGCGATGCGTGCCACGCGTCCAATAGGGTTTTTGTCAGCCGTTGGATTGCATCTCCCAGGGGTTAAGTAGCGATGCTGCGGCGGTAATTTCCCATCTGTGCTCTTTCTTCCTTGCTGCCATCGCCATTGCTGTTGCTTTTCTGCTTTCCCCTGCGCCCATCTTCTCCACGACGCTGGACCAGCTCCGTTCGTTCCCAAGCTACTTCCTTCGCTCACATCGCTGCCGCGCAATGGGGAAGAAGAAGGGAGGTGTTGCCGCTGATTCCGCGGCCACCCTCGCTGCAGCGAAGAAGAAAGGTGGCTCCGCTGCTGCGGGCACCAGTGCCGCCGTCGTCGGGAAGAAGAAGGTCGCGGGCACCCGCGTGACCAATGGCGCATGGCGCCCCTCTATCATCAAGGCGTCGGATCTCCGTCTTCTTTGCCAAGACGGAGTTATTTCTGCAGCAGTCGCTGATTCGCGTGTCCCTAGCGGTGAGACCATTCCTGTGCCCCCACTGGTTATCGAGTGATGTTTCTTGCATTCATCATTCGCGGTCTTTCCTTGCCTCTTCACCCCTTTCTTCGGGGTCTTCTTTGTTTCTATGGGCTCCAGCTCCATCAGCTGTCCCCAAATTCTCTCCTCCACATCACTTGTTTCATCACTCTCTGCGAGTGCTGGCTCGGAATCGAGCCACACTTTGGTATTTTCAAGCGCATCTTTAAATTGAAGTGTTAGTCCGCATCTGGCTCTTTAGTTTATGACGTAGGTGGTTGCGGAATCCACGTCGACCCATCCGCCACCTACTTCGATATCAAGCTTACGAAGTCCGTCCGGGGATGGAGGGACAAATGGTTCTATGTTCGCGACCAGAAGGCCAATGACGAGCACTTTGGACTCGCGCCTTTCGATCCCGCGACTCCCTGCAAGAAGATGCGTTCTTGGAAGAACGTGATCATGCCTTCCAAACTCACGGAGACAGATGTGTTATATCAGCGCGTCTGCGACCTCGAGAGTCGCATAGGCGCAGAAGAGGGAGGTTGCGCCCTTGTCAGGACTTGGCTGCATCGTCGCGTCTAGCCTCTCTAGGCCAGGGTCCATCCCATGTTCCAATGGGGTGGCGCTGATGATCCCACTCACGTGTCTGCTGATGGCATGTCCTCGAGTGAGGTAGATAAGAGGGTGCGACTGGTCACGAAGTACACCCTCAAGGATGTGCTTCCGAACGAGCCAGTCGTTCCTCCTTTCGATGCGTCGAATCCTCCTCCTGAGGTATGGTTGTGCTATGTAGTAGCTTATTTTCTCGATTGCGTCTTCTGTTGCTTATCTGTTTTACTTTTTGTATGCAGGAGTGGGCGGTGTCGCCTTGCATGCCTCCCCTCCCTGAGGGGATTATTCCTCGTGAAGCTTTGGAAGAGGACGAGTCCGAGTCGACTGTCCCTTCCGATGTGGAAGAGGAAGCCCCCGAGTCCGAGAGCCCGGATACTCGCAACGTTCGCGCAGCGGAGATTCCGACGCATCAACTCCTTCAACTCTAGGAGGCGCGGCTGTTGGCGCGGAGTCGCCAATTCCTACCGTTCCTGTGAGGGCTGTGGCACCGTCTTCTCGTAAGAAGATGCGATTGCCCAAGGAGTCTTCGTCAGAGTCGACGGAGGCCACGTTTGATCTTGACAAATTTGACTGGTAAGCATTCATTCTTCTCTTGCTTTCTTCTTGCTGGCTTTGCCCTGGAGTTTACCTTTTCTGAGTGCGGATTTTATCTTGCAGTCAAGAGGCGTCGTCATCTTCTGGCGACGTCGAGTTTTTGAAAGAATCAGGAGTCGCGACCTCAAGGTCCAAGGTAGAGGTCGAGCGGGCTCCTTCTCCTCCGGTGGCGGCCCACTCCGGGCACAATTCTTCGAGCTCTCCTCACGTAGGGGAGCATCGAGTAGTTGCTCGGATGACGGTTCAGCAATCTTCTTCGGAGTCGCTGGAGGACCATGTGAGTATATCTTTCTTTCTTTTGTAATTTGGCAGTCAACGCCTTTTGTTACCCTCTGCTGACTCCTTGTTTTGTGCGACAGCTCCTTGTAAAGGAAGCCGCGCAAGTGGCGGAGCAGGTGATGGCGATGGGTCGCCAGCATGTGATGCTGGAGACGCGCCACCGCGTGGTCGAGAGTGAGTGTTCTATACTTATTCTTATCGTCTTCTCTATAATTTGGTATAATCGACTGACAACCAATTATTGACTGCCATGTAGCTGAGCATAACGCTTTACTGCGTGATGTTGCCACGTTGGAGAAGACGCTAGCAGCAGCTGTGAAGGGGCACGACGAGGCAATCGCGGCTCGTGATGAAGCCCAGAAGCGCGAAGAGGATCTGCGCGCCTCCTTTGCGGCCAGGGAGAAGTTGTTCGAAGAGCAACTGTTCTCAGTTGCCAAGGCCCTCTCAAGTACCTTTACTGGTAGATATTTTATTGATGTTCTTCTCTTCCTCTGTAGTGCCGGTGGCACTAGAAGTTTGATCCATGTGTGTATTTTGGTGTAGATGCTGGCGGCTTGAGTTTTGATCCACAAGCCCTTTGTCGCGATGACGCTCTGGCGGGCATAACCAATGGCATCCATAACCCTGCCCAGGCCAAGCCGGAAGGGTAACCCTACTAATGACGACGATCTCAAACCTGCTAAAACAAAAGGGGTGCCGACAAAGGGCAAAGGAAAAAGAGGAGCGTCAGTACTGAGGCCAATACATGGCGAGGCTAGAATTCGGTGGCTCTCGCCTACATAGGTATGGTGGGCTGAAGCGGCAGCGCATCGGCACTAAACAACCTATAGAGACTCGATACAACTGGCGGTTATCAGAGACGGATAAGAAAGACCTATTCGGATCCAACCTGAAGCTAACACCAAACAAACCCATCCTGGTATTCCGCCCTCGAGACCAAACGAGGAAGTCGGACCAAGGAACTCACACAGTTGGCAATTTTACTCATTCCGTTATAGTTGCAGCAATTACTAATCAGATATAGATAGCATGAGTCATCCTGATAGCATAAGTAGTGGCATTTTTAGTTAACATTCCGTTGTAGTTGGAACATTTAATAGTCAGATATAATTGTCCCGAGGAATCCCAAAACCCAGCAGTTGTTGGCACTTTTATTTCATTCCATTGGAGTTGCAATACTTACTAGGCATATATAACAAAACAACCCAGATCCAGCAGTTGTTGGCATTTTTAATATCCATTCCGTATTGACACAAGTTAAGAATTTCATTAAAATAAGATTTCGATGAAAGACTTGGGCAAACCCAGAATATTAGGCATCAATATCTATATGGATAGATTAAGGCGCTAATATGGTTGTGCCAGACATACATATATGAGATATTGAAAGGGTTCAATATGGAAACAACAAGAAAGGTTCTTGCTGCATGGAAAGGATTGTATCAAAATTCAAGTGTTTCAACACTTGGTGAGTAAAATCACATGAAGATTTTGATCGATTATACCATGATATGTATATATCCAGAATGTCCTATGCTCTAAATGTTATGAGCATATACCAGAATGATTCATAAGATGATCATTAGACAATAGTAAAGATATTCTTATGAGCTTTGGAAGAACTAAGAATATATAATGTATAAGTGACAAATAGTTAAAGGTAGTTCATTGTAAAGTGTTACATTGATACTAGTTTTGTCACAAGATACAAATTAATCTCAATTTAGACTATAGGTGGCACAATGTAATGGAAAGGATGTTCCATGATGGATTTGGATGAGTTCCAAAGTTGAGACATTGTGACGGATACTACAACAAAAGGCTAAGTATATGACTTCTATAGTAGCAGCAAAGAAGGGCATTTGTGTTAAGTAGTTTGTTATCAAACTAGGTGTGGTTCAAAGTGGGCTAATACTATGAAGATATATTGTGTGACAATAATATCAACATATTTTGAGCGAATCAGAACTAAAGGTCTCACCAAAGGACCAAATCTATACAATGCCATCTCATTTGAGAATGAGTGATGCGTAGAGACGTAGAGACATGCAAATACACACGGACCTGAAACTGTCAGATCCAGAGATTATGTTAACCACTAGCAATATATGCAACACCAGAAAGCCATAGGTGTTCAATACGCAAAGTTTTTCAAACTAGATTATGGACTCTAGTGCAAGTGGGAGACTGAAGGGAATATGCCCGAGAGGCAATAATAAAGTGGTTATTATCTTATTCCATGTTTATGATAAATGTTTATTTTACATGCTAGAATTGTATTGATCGGAAACATCAATACATGTGTGTTTAATAAACAAAAAGGGTTCCTAGTTATGCCTCTCTTATAGACTAGCTTGTTGATTAACAAGATGATCAAGGTTTCCTGATCATGGACATTGGATGTTGTTAATAACAAGGTCACACCATTGGTGGAATGATGTGATGAACATTCATCCGAAGTATAGCATTACGAGTAAAGTCATTATTTTTATATTGCTATAACATCATACGAAGTAATCTTTATCCTTAGACCATGAGATCATGTTAATTGCTAACACCGAAAGAGTATCTTGATAACATCAAACGTCGCACTGTAACAGGGTGACTATAAAGGTGGGTTCAGTGCTACGAAGGTGTTATGTTGAGGCTCATGGATCAAGAGTGGGATTTTTCCATCCCGATGACGGATATATATACTCTGGGCCCTCTCTGTGATATCACATTGAAATAGCTTGCAAGCAAGTGATGTGATCACTAGAATGTTATATCACGGGAACGAGAATGGAGTGCATGTCGGTAACGAGATCAAACTAGGTATGGAGATACCGATGATCGAATCTCGGACATGTAATATATCTCGGGAAAAAGGGATTTAGTTACTAGCGTTAAAGGTTCTCACGATCACAGAAGTCATCGTTGAATGTGTAGGAGTCAGTATGGATCTCCATGTCCCGCTGCTGATTATTAATCGGAGAGGGGTCTCGATCATGTCTGCATTATGCGGGAACTGTAGGGTGACACACTTAAGGGATACTGACACCATTTGGAGCAAAAAAAATTCAGATAAAGATTTAAGAAAGCGCTGGAATTATTTCAATAGACATCGAAACTGTTTCGGGTGAAAATGCTGAAATTGGTTCTGCATGTAATATTGAAATGTTGCAGGGGGTTTTATGTGAATGTTTGTTAATTAAAGTAATTAACAAAATTCTGAATAAAAATAATAAAAGAGTTTTATTAAATGAGAGAGCATTAAATTTGGATAGATTTAATGCATTTAAAGTGGAGACTTTAAAAGAGAATGTGAAGGGGCATTTTAATGTGGAGGGGTTACCACCACATGAATGGAGGAGGTGAAGGGTCACCCCCTCCATGCGCCGGCCATGAAGGAGGGGCACCCCCTCCTCCTATAAAAGGCCACCCCCTCCTCACTTCTCACTCACACCTCCTTGTGAAGGATCTCTCTCCCCCTCTAGTATTATTTCCCCATGGTCTCGGATTAGCGAGATACATGTTCCCGGTGGCTTTATCTGGAAAGGAGTTGCTTCTTCCGATGCTTTGCTGGAGCGAGGGACGGAGGTTGTCGGGGTACCGGACGTGTGTGCGATCATTGATGCACCGCTGCTTTGCGGTGCTGGACTTGGTGGTGCTGGAGCTGGATCTGATGGACGTGCTGGAGCCGGACCTGCTGGACTTCATCACGATCTTGAGATCGGCAAGTGTACGACTACATCAACCACGAGTTCCTACTCGTTAACAAAGCTCGTTGTCTATGATGGTAAGTTCTCGTTGGATGTATGTCCACCCGTTGCTTTCTACCTAGTAGATAGATCTTGGCGTGTAGTTCACACCGTAGGAAATTTTTTGTTTTCTATGCTGCGGACCCAACAGTGGTATAAGAGCCAGATCTATGCGTAGGTGCTTAGCATGGGTAGTACACATATGTTGATATGTGGGCGATGATGATCATGTTATTGTATCTTCTATGTATTTTGGATATTGGTGGCATAGTGGGATGAAGCGGCTCGAACCAACCTTACATGTCATCGTACATGAGACCGGTTCCACGACTGACATGCAACTTGTTTTGCATAAGTGGTTGGCGGGTGTCTGTCTCTCCTACTATAGTCAATATCTGATTTACAACGAGTTGCTAATAACTTAGTTATCCTCGTTGTGGTTCATGTTCGTAGGTAAGAACGGTTCTATCTCCGAAAGCCCTAAGCCATGTAAAACTTGCAATTGATAAATTAGAGGCGTCTAGTTTAGATCGTTGCTGGGCTAGTGTATTGATATGGTATTGTTGTAAGTAGATGTATGATAGATACTCTTACAACACACTCAACGTGTAGTTTCCATAGACCTTGGCCTTACACACAAAGGAATGATAGAGATCATACCACGATGCAAGTGATAGAGATCAAATGCATGGACCATATCATCTCACTTTACACATTAGATGTTAGCATCTTATACTGCTAGTTTGGCGCGTTCTGTAGCATTGTAAGATGATCCCTCTTTTAGATATCAAGATAAAAATGTGTTGTTCCTTAAGTATGCACCATTTTGTGGATCGTATTTCGAGACATCACGTGATGATCGGGTGTACTCGACTCTACGCTTTCATACAAATGGGTGTAAGACAGTTTTACACATGCGAGTACTAAGGTTCTTACTTGGCGAGCCTAGCATGTATGACATGGCCTCGAACACGGACGAAAAGGTTAAGCATGAGTCATATAGTTGATATGATGCCCATATAGATGCTCGCCTTTGAAGCTACATCAACTCACGTGATGATCGGACTTGGTGTAGTGGATTTGGTTCATGTAATCACCAAAAAGGCACGAGGGATGTCGTTTTTGAGTGGGAGTTCATTTCTAATTTGGATTAGTTGAACCAAATTTGTCATAAATTAAATCAAAGTGAATTTGCATAGTTTGTTGTAGTCATTGGCATTCGTTTTCTACCTTATGCTTAGTTTTTATTTGAGATAATAGAACTATAGAATTCTGGATATTTACTTTATGAACTGGTATCGTATTGTTTCGAATGTCAATTTAAAGTTTATAAGTCCTATTGCAAACTTTCAGCAAACTCTATTTACTCCATGAAGTTTAATAAGTAGTATTAAATCAAGAGTAAGAATTCCAATGTTAGTATCTAAAGTATCATGTTTGCCTCCATGATTATTGATATTCAAAAAGTTGTTTTAATATCAAGATTATATTGGAGCTGAAAATTGTTTAAGAAACCATCATGTGTGAAAGATATTGTGATATCTGAAACAATGTTTTTTGGTTGAATTATGATAGAGTATAATTTAGAAAAATACATGTTCTCATATTGTATGAGAATTTGTGAAGGATGGAGATGCTAGGCATCCGAATCTACCAAAAAGGTTTTGGGAACTGATATTATACTCGCGATTCTTCCTTATAGGCTATAGTAGCTTGATCATGAAAGTTGTCATGATAAGGATGATTAGAAGATGTAAGTAAAATGTTTACTACACTAATAGATTACTAAATAAATGGATTTTTGAAAGAACACCAAATATTTGATGATGGTGATCCACTTCAAAGTGCAAGTCCAAAGGTATTAGTATTTGACTATATACGCTTTGTACTATGTGTCATGTGAATGACACCACTATTGATGTTGATAGATTCTTTTAAAAGAATAAGGAATTGCTGAAAGAGAATCTATAAAATATTTGGCAGAAAATAAAAGGTTGGAGATGTCCAACTTAGGTATATAGAAGATATACATGTTATGGCTATATTCCTTGCTTGTTAAACAATGTGGTTCTTAGGTATTGGATACCTAATTGGTTGGTATGAAGTGTCATACAGGACAACGCAATTCATGAACTACAATGGCCTAAGTAACCAGCAAGAGAATGAGTGATGATGTTCATCGAAAACAAATAAAGTGTTATTGTGTTTTTCATTGTCATCAAACCAAGCCTTCAAGATTTGTTTAAATAATTGTTATTTTGTTCCGGTATCATGAGAACAGTGGCTGTTCAAATAATTACCGTATTCCATAAAGGATGGATGAACTTTTACAAGTCTAGTTGGAGAAATCACATCCATAAACACTATTGCTAAAATGTCGCAAGACAAATGATTGAAAGATCACTTATGAAGTGACATCGCTGTTTAAATTATATTTGAAAGAAAACATGAAGAAACTCCATGTTGATGGATTTTTGGAGTCTTTGATTTTGATCAATTGACGCATGTGAGACTTTCCTCGAGATAATTGAAACTCCGTCCATAGGCCAGAGAGGAACGGATGACTAGCTTATTGGAAATTGTGCATGCTGATGTGCATAGTCCATTATGTGTAGCCATATGCGATGGATCTTTTTGTTTCATATGCTTTCTCTGAAAATTTGAGTGAATATATCTGTATATTTACTTAATAAGGAAGAAGTATGAAACATTTGAAAATTGTTCAAAGACTTTCAAGATGAAGTGGAAAATCATTGTAACAAGAAAATAAAGAGTTTATGATTCGATCATAAAGGAAGATATTTGAGTTACATGTTTAGCAAAAACACCTAAGACTTGAGGAATTGTTCCATGATTTGTGTTTCCCGATAAACCATAGGAGTATGGCATATTCGAGAGATAAAATCAAACCATGTTTGACATGGTAAGATCAAGGGTGTCATTTATAAAACTGCCATTATGTTTTAAGGATTGAAGCTTTAGAGACTACCGCTTTTACACTGAAAAGAGCACCATCGTGATCCATTGAAATGACACCATATGAGTTATGGTTTGGGATAAAACCCGAATTGTCTTTTCTTAAATTTTGGTATGCTATGCATAAGTAAAATGTTTACAACCAAAGTCGGATAAGCACGTCTTTGTAGGTTATCCCAAAGAATTTCTCCATAACACCGAGGACAAAAGAGTTTATTACTTGGAACGTCAAGTTTCTTGAGAAGGAATTTTTCGTGAAAAGTTAAGTGGGAGGACAATAGAACTTTGATAAGGTTGTTGAACCTTAGCTATATGTGCTAAGTAGCACAGCACCGAAAAGTGTCCCGGTGGCGGCCACAATGCTCATGGCTCTCGTGATTACAAAAGGTGTGATCTCGGAGATTAGAGTTCCTATAGAACCGTGTGGGTCGGTAAGAATCAAATAGTAAGATTTGATAAGCAAGTCATTATTGTTTTAACAATGATGAACCGACTACATGCAAAGAAGCGATGATGGGCCCTGACTCCATAAAATGACTAGAAGTCATAGAATCCGTGATAGTATCCATACACGAGAAAACAAGTTTCTAAACTTGGAAGACCCTCCGGAAAGGCGTGAAGCCTATCAGTCGTGTTTGGATCTATATAGAAATAAGACATGGATGTTTAACATCTATGAAATAGTCGACATGTCGGAAAGAAGTTTACGACAATGTTCAAGGAGTTGACTATGACAAGATTTGATCTTTCATAGCGATATATAGTCTTGACGGATTAATGTAGCAACCACTACATATAATTTGGTATATGGTAGTTGAATAAACAAAACAAGGTTCTTCTAATAGAACGGTAACCTAGGACATGTACATGATATGGTCCGAAGGGTTTTGTTAATTCAAAGGGTGCTAAAAGGGCATGTAAACTTCAATAGTTGAAGTAAGCATAGCGGAGTTGGAATCTTCACCATGATGAAACTATTAAAAGAGTTTAAATTCATCGGAGATGATGAAGATGCTTGCATTTGCAAGAAATTAAGTGGGAGCGTTGAGACATATTTCTAATACATTATGTAGATGACATATTGTTGATTGGAAATGATGTATCTTGTATTGACACAAGTTAAGAATTTCATTAAAATAAGATTTCGATGAAAGACTTGGGCAAACCCGAAATATTAGGCATCAATATCTATATGGATAGATTAAGGCGCTAATATGGTTGTGCCAGACATACATATATGAGATATTGAAAGGGTTCAATATGGAAACAACAAGAAAGGTTCTTGCTGCATGGAAAGGATTGTATCAAAATTCAAGTGTTTCAACACTTGGTGAGTAAAATCACATGAAGATTTTGATCGATTATACCATGATATGTATATATCCAGAATGTCCTATGCTCTAAATGTTATGAGCATATACCAGAATGATTCATAAGATGATCATTAGACAATAGTAAAGATATTCTTATGATCTTTGGAAGAACTAAGAATATATAATGTATAAGTGACAAATAGTTAAAGGTAGTTCATTGTAAAGTGTTACATTGATACTAGTTTTGTCACAAGATACAAATTAATCTCAATTTAGACTATGGGTGGCACAATGTAATGGAAAGGATGTTCCATGATGGATTTGGATGAGTTCCAAAGTTGAGACATTGTGACGGATACTACAACAAAAGGCTAAGTATATGACTTCTATAGTAGCAGCAAAGGAGGGCATTTGCATTAAGTAGTTTGTTATCAAACTAGGTGTGGTTCAAAGTGGGCTAATACTATGAAGATATATTGTGTGACAATAATATCAACATATTTTGAGCCGAACGAACTAAAGGTCTCACCAAAGAACCAAATCTATACAATGCCATCTCATTTGAGAATGAGTGATGCGTAGAGACGCAGAGACATGCAAATACACACGGACCTGAAACTGCCAGATCAAGAGATTATGTTAACCACTAGCATTAGCGTATATGCAACACCAGAAAGCCATAGGTGTTCAATACGCAAAGTTTTTCAAACTAGATTATTGACTCTAGTGCAAGTGGGAGACTGAAGGGAATATGCCCGAGAGACAATAATAAAGTGGTTATTATCTTATTCCATGTTTATGATAAATTTTTATTTTACATGCTAGAATTGTATTGATCGGAAACATCAATACATGTGTCTTTAATAAACAAAAAGGGTTCCTAGTTATGCCTCTCTTATAGACTAGCTTGTTGATTAACAAGATGATCAAGGTTTCCTGATCATGGACATTGGATGTTGTTAATAACAAGGTCACACCATTGGTGGAATGATGTGATGAACATTCATCCGAAGTATAGCATTACGATCAAAGTCATTATGTTTATATTGCTATAACATCATACGAAGTAATCCTTATCCTTAGACCATGAGATCATGTTAATTGCTAACACCGGAAGAGTATCTTGATAACATCAAACGTCACACCATAATAGGGTGACTATAAAGGTGGGTTCAATGCTACAAAGGTGTTATGTTGAGGCTCATGGATCAAGAGTGGGATTTGTCAATCCCGATGACGGATAGATATACTCTGGGCCCTCTTTGTGATATCACATTGAAATAGCTTGCAAGCAAGTGATGTGATCACTAGAATGTTATATCACGGGAATGAGAAAAGAGTGCATGTCGGTAACAAGATCAAACTAGGTATGGAGATACCGATGATCAAATCTCGGACATGTAATATATCGCGGGACAAAGGGATTTAGTTACTAGCGTTAAAGGTTCTCACGATCACAGAAGTCATCGTTGAATGTGTAGGAGTCAAGATGGATCTCGTGTCCCGCTTCGATTATTGATCGGAGAGGGTCTCGATCATGTCTGCATTATTCGCGAACCGTAGGCTGACACACTTAAGGGATACCGACACCATTTGGAGCAAATATGTTTCAGATAAAGATTTAAGAAAGCGCTGGAATTATTTCAATAGACACCGAAACTGTTTCGGATGAAAATGCTGAAATTCGTTCTGCATGTAATATTGAAATGTTGCAGGGGGTTTTATGTGAATTTTTGTTAATTAAAGTAATTAACAAAATTCTGAATAAAAATAATAAAAGAGTTTTATTAAATGAGAGAGCATTAAATTTGGAGAAATTTAATGCATTTAAAGTGGAGACTTTAAAAGAGAATGTGAAGGGGCATTTTAATGTGGAGGGGTTACCACCACATGAATGGAGGAGGTGAAGGGTCACCCCCTCCATGCGCCGGACATGAAGGAGGGGCACCCCCTCCTCCTATAAAAGGCCACCCCCTCCTCACTTCTCACTCACACCTCCTTGTGAAGGATCTCTCTCCCCCTCTAGTATTATTTCCCCATGGTCTCGGATTAGCGAGATACATATTCCCGGTGGCTTTATCTGGAAAGGAGTTGCTGCTTCTGATGCTTTGCTGGAGCGAGGTATGGAGGTTGTCGGGGTACCGAACGTGTGTGTGATCACGGATGCACCGCTGCTTTGCGGTGCTGGACTTGGTGGTGCTGGAGCTGGATCTGATGGACATGTTGGAGCCAAACCTGCTGGACTTCATCACGATCTTGAGATCGGCAAGTGTACGACTACATCAACCACGAGTTCCTACTCATTAAAAACGCTCGTTGTCTACGAGGGTAAGTTCTCGTTGGATGTATGTCCACTCGTTGCTTTGTACCTAGAAAAATAGATCTTGGCGTGTAGTTCACACCGTAGGAAAAATTTTGTTTTCTATGCTGCAGACCCAACAGGGTGCACAAATAGCAACACACACTCGATCAACCTCGGAAAAACCAACTCAAAACCCAACGAGGCATTCATGACAAAGCAATCACAGGATTCATAAAATATTTCAGGGGGCCACCCCACTAAGCTACTCGCAACGAAGTTGGCCAGCTCCAGAACGGACCCAGGGTTTGCGACGACGGCTGTAAACGACTGGGAACTCGAAAGTGTGACTGGGCTTGTCGATACCGCGAAAACGTGGCGCGATCCAAAACAGTACAGATGCTCCACGCACATTCTTAAATAAAGCAGTAACATGGCATAAGTACAGGATAGTAATAAAGCCCCAAACTACTTTGTGGCCCCAAGAAATAGAAATGAATCAGGCTCTGGCTCAGGAGGGTCCATAAGGCCTCCCGGATGTGGATAGTGCGAATAGTCAAGGAACAGGTATCAAGTACTCGGGGTCCTACGGGACACAAGTGAGCGTGGAAGAACCAAATAACATATATTGCCTACAGATGCCTCTGCATTAGTTATATCTAGCATTTTAATAGTTGTATTTAGAGTCATGATCATCTCCACCACTAAACATCTCCACCATAAACATCTGCCAGCACACCAACAACTGTGGTACTCGACAACACGAGTTTGCAACTGAGCAAGCAACTACGACTCGCAAGGCCAGCTATCTACCAAACACAGGTAATAGGAGGTGTCCAAGGCAATATAGAGGTTGCACGGGATATAACTGGTGCACAGAAACTAAAGCATCGCGACACGGATAGCAATAGATCAACAGGAGGAAATAAAGACTATAAATGCAAAATAGGTAGAAGGGGAAGAGATGCTCGCATGGGAAAACACTGCCGATGAAACATAGCCGGAGAACTTGTCGTCACTCGCAACAACTCATCGGCCTAATCCGCGAAGAAGCAAACACTAGCAGAAACACCAGATACAATATTTAATACTACGGCAGAAGATCCGGCATGCTTATGATATGATGCATGACATGGCACAGATGCGATGCAATTAGGCAATATGAAGCAGAACTGGGGTCCCGACAATTAATTAGATGGTTCGAGTTATTTAGAACCCTCGCAATTTAAATGTTGAATTAACCAGGCGAATCATGGCATTGGTTTGCTATGCAAAATTAAATGGAGTCTGGAATAAGACAAAAGTATCCCGCATAAACACTCCATATTTAATTATGAGGTGAATCGGCATAATGCCCCCAAACCACAGACATGTATGCATGCATGAACAATTGATATGCAACAAGTTTTATATATAGCATTTATAAAATAGGGGCTCGGGAAAAGTTTCACACATCTGGGTTCGCGAGATCTTGGTTCCGGGGGTTCGGGGTTCGACAAGGAATGGCAAGGTTCGGATACGCGATGGAGAACTGGTCGTGTCGTGACGGAGAACTTGGGTTCCAAGCGGTCGATCTTGTCATCGATGGCGAACTTGAATGGATCGGGTACCGGTGGTCTTCGGGTCCGTGTAGACGGTCATGGCGCCCGGGATGAAGACTTGGCGTTCCGGTGGCGATCTTGGTAGTCTTCGGGTTCGGGTCTTGGCGTCCGAGAGGAAGTGCTTGGTGGTTCCGAGAAGAAGGCCTTGCCGCATTCGATGGATCGGTCCTCGGGGTCGAAGAGCTTGGCGCCCCAGGGTTCGGTCTTCGGATCTTGGTCAGGTCGCCGGTAGATCTTGGTGTTCCGGGTTCTCGGGCATCCGGCGGACTCGTGGGCAAACTTGGACGGGCATCGACACATGGACTCTCGGAAGATCTTGGCATCCGTGTCGGAGATTCTTCGGATTCGCATCCGTGAAGGAGATCTTGGGGTTTTCCCAGTGTTGTTTATCGGTGGCGAACTTGGGTTGGACACCGTGACCTTTGTGCGAAACTTCGGGTAGGGAGGCCTTCGCTTTGTCCTTGGCTAATCAAGATCTTGTCGTGGTATACTTGCCGACAGTTCTTCGAGTGGCACCACTCCACCACGTAGCATCATGCACAACACATGTACCTGACACCCCTGCATAACTAGCACAACTCCCACACTAGCAACAAACACAAAATAAAAAGGAGACAAAGTCCTGGAGCAGGAAGGCGGACGACTGCTGCCAACCACGTCAGAGCAAGAGGTGCCACGCGCGACGAGGGATGGAGGTTGACAGGGTCACCGCTGGGGATCGATGTGGTGGCGGCGAGGTCCTGGCGGCGCGTGGTGGTACTTAGGACGGCGAGGGGCGCGGGTCATAGGGAGGAATCAAGGAGGCGAGGGCCTGCAGGGACCACTGGCGGCGGCTTCTGGGCAGGCGTGGGTCGACGGGAGCGAGCGGCCTGCTCCAGCGGTCGCGGAACAGACCGATGGTGACGGCGCCATGGGGACGTGACACAGCGGTGGTGAAGATGCGGGGGCGGCGCAAGGGGAAGCACCAGGCGGGGCGGCGAGCGGTCCTGGCGGCGGGGTACGACTTGGACGGGGTCGGGGAAAGGCGCCGCTGGGGCCGAGGGTGGCGGGCCGAGCCCTGCAGCGGGGAGGCGGGGAAAAGCCGGCGAGACGGGGGCCCGCAGCGATGACCGCGGGTGATGCGGCCGGAGGAGGAAGCGGAGAGGAGGCCTCGGCGGCGGGGACGACGCCGGGAAGGAGAGCGCGGGGTGGCCGACAATGGGGCCTTGCGAGGGGAGGAAAGGCGGGGAACGGGGCGTGCTGCGTGGACGGGTCGCGGTGGTTGGGGGAAAGGTGCGGGGACGGGGGAAGGAGGAGGGAGACGCGGGGCGCACGCGGAAGGTGGGGCGGGGCGCAAGCGGAAGGTGGGGACGGACGCGGCCTGGGGCGGTCGGCGCGTGTGGATGGGATAGAGCGGGAGGGCGGCAGGTGGCGACGGGGGGGAATCCCGAGGCGGGGGCGCGCGGACCAGGAGACGTGGGGAGCGGCCAAGCGGGGGTTTGGGCGCGGGGTGGAGTGTCGGTCGGCCAGGGTGGTTCGGTCGCTGTTGCGCTGCATCAGCGTCGTGAACGTCAGTGCCTTGCTTGTGTGTGGGTGGCAGGTGTGTGTGTGGCTGTGTGGGGGTTGGTGAGGGTGGATAGGGTTGGGGGTAGGTAGGGCTAGGGTTTGGGATTTAGCTTAGGTTTTAGTTTAGGGCTTGGAGGTGGCCGGCCGGGCTTTCGGGCCTGGCGGGCTGCCTCCTAAAAATATTATAAATATTTTATTTATTTAAAACGAGGCTTTGGCAATCCGTTTTTAGACAAACCAAAATAATCCGGAGGCCCAGGGTTTTAATTTGAAATAAAAATGGGGCGTTTAGAAAACAACACCAGACTTTTCGAAAATAGTTTTCAAACAAACCATGCATGATGATGACGATACTCAAATGTAATGTGGCATGATGACATGAGCATGCAGTCATGATGATGCGATACACCAAAAACACAACGATTTTCTAGTAGTGGTTTTAGCGGGATGCCACACCCTTTTCCCCACATCTCCCCCGATCATCCCGACCATCAATGTGGGTTCTAGGGTCGACGCTAAACGTCGGTCACATCATTCATGCGACTCGTGCTCGGTTTTTTGACCATCCGCGTTCCAAGGCCACGTCTCTGTAACATGCTAGGCTCGCCAACTCAACCTTAATGTATTCGTTGTGCAACATGGCTTACACCCAATGTATGTGAACATAGATATGTTTGACACCCGGTCATCACGGCTTGCCTCATACCGAAGAACTTTCTTTGTGGTGCACACTAAGGGGGAACACAATTATTGGTAATTTTTAACAGGGATCATCTTATTAGGCTACCATCGAGTATCTAATACTAGCACACAATAAAATATACAAACAATAACATTGAATGTAAATGCAATGTGATATGGTCCTTCACGTTGTGATCTCCATCCATCGTCACCGGATTCCGGCACCAGGGTTCCGGCGCCGTAGACACCAGGGTACCGGTGTCTTTCTGGCGTGGTAGTCCGTCACCTATGTGACTATCTACTACTACTTCGTAACACAAGGTAATCACTTTACCTTTGCCACAACCATATCACAAAGCAACGCCCCCTGCAAAACAAAGTTAGACGCCTCTACTTTATCTTTACATATTTTACATGGATGATTGGGCTTTCGCATAAGAATCGTTCTTACCTACGAACTTTCACCACAACGCTGATCAAGTAGTTGTCTATACTATACCCCTTTCGGGGCCGTCCGTTGCAAATGGCATACCAACTAATGCGAGAGAGACAGACACCCCCCTAAGCCACTTTATACGGTACAAGCCATATGTCAAGCGTGGACCAGTCTCGCGAATGAACGCATAAAGTCGGTTGGGGGCCGCTTTATCAAGCATTACTGCGGTTTACACAAGTAAACGTGGGAGGGTAACAACTAAAAGATCAACGCCCACACGATACATCTCGTGTGTTCTACCCGTACTAGCATTACTATGCATAGATCTAGCTCTGATACCACTGTAGGGGTTCCGCGTATGAAAACAATAAAATTTTACCCTACGCCCCTGAACCCCTGATGTTGCCAGGACTTATATATTAGTAATGCAGTAACTGGAGGGGATTTTCACGAACTTATCCTTGAAGACCAAAACGTGTTGTCAACGCTCAGGAGAGCGTGGTTGATGTAGACGAGCCGAAGCCGACCTCAAGGTCGTGTTGAAGTCCTTGCGCTCATGCGGCTCCAACGACTTGAGTGCCTCAAGTGTGACACCTCGCGGGGAGTTACACGCGTCTGGTGCCTGACAATGACTCCCGCTTCCCTGATCCAGTAGCAGTTGCAGAAGTAGAGCTCCTGGATCCGAATCTCGCAGCGCAACGGCGCTCCATGGTGAAGATGTCTCTTGTACGCGCAGTCCGAACTTAGGACCACGGTCACGAGAGAGAGAGAGAGAGAGACACACACACACAGAGAGAGAGAGAATATCAATTGGAGGTCTCCCCAAAAGAGAGGAAACCTATTATTGAATATTGTGTGTATTTATCTAGCCAAATACCCCCACTATATATAGGGGGAGGGGAGGTACTACCTCCCTCAAAGTCCCGGGGTGGGACTAAAGGAGAGGGAGAGGGGGGCACCGCCGGCTAGCCCTAGTGGGGCCCACGCGGGGGGGAGGGGGGCTTGGCCCAGCCGGCCACCCCCTTGCTCCTTCTCCCCTCTTGCCTTTCACTAATGGGCCCTCTTCCCTCTGGAAATTCCCCATTAAGCCTTTTGACCTTTAAATTGATTTTCTCTTTAATTAAATAATTATGAATAAATGATTAAATCAATATTTAACATTCATTCACATATTATTCAATCTTCGTGGCTTTGGAACACCTTCCACCTCCACTTCGGACATCCTCCGGACTTACCGAAACCCTTCCGGTTTTCTCTCCTCTCTTCTTCGGTGATTCTACCGATCCTACAAACACTCTCTAAGCATCATCAAGCCCTTAAGCGTGATACCCCATGGTTCAAGAACACTCCAGACATGGTCGAGACACTCCCGTACCAATGATCGACCGAGGGACCTGGATGGCCATGTGCCCCCTATGCATTCCACGAAGATCTTTCGTCGTTTGAACCAGGACAGTCGTGTCTTATTCCCTTTGTGACGAGGGTTTAACTCGTCAATTCCCATTGTTATGGACTTGGGTTTTGGAGAAGGAGGGAGCGCTGGAAGCATCAATCGGCTAGAAAACAAGCACAAAGGGACGCAAGGTTTACCCAGGTTCAGGCCTCGTAGAGGTCCCTACTCCTGCTTGTCTGCTCTTGGAATTAATCGAAGGAATCGAAGATTACAGGGGCGCGCAGATGCAATTTGGCGAGAGTTGTGGAAACTAGGGTTGCGTGTGTCCTCCTCGCCGTCCCCTCCTAACCTTTATATAGATAGGCCAGGTCTCGGGTAGCAGGTCGAGTCGGTTATAGTTTAGGGTTTTCCCTTTAAACTTTCTATCTTTAAACTTCTTCTTGTTTCGCAAGTCATCGAGAGTCTGTGGGCCACTCGAAGTCTTCATTGGGCCATGGCAACGCCGTGGGCTTCCATCGTATCTAGACCATATATACGGTGGCCCATGTCAGTAGCCCCCGAATGTCCAGTGGAATCGCAGATTCGACTGGGGACTTTATGAAGCCTTTCGAGTGCATGACAGAGTATTTTGTTTATATCATAGGGATTATTGATATGCGTGCCTGATTTAACCGATGCATCGGTATCAGTTAACTGCCTTAGGGCAAAAGAACGCAATCTACTCGAACTCGAGTCCCAGGACTCGAATTCGGAAAAGTGCTGGTGTAATTCGACTCAAGCCACGGAGGTCTTACAGGAGTCGAAATCCAGTATAGGGTGTGAGCACTCGATGCGTCCGTCAAGGCATGTTCATCGTACCTGTAGGCATGGATATATTTCTGGTAGTGCACAGCAAATGCATTGCCAGGCCTTATTTAGGTCTTATCTTCATGCTGCACGCGCGGCATCCGAATTTTTTGTCATCGCGGAGATGATTCGGGTGACCTAGGAGACGCAGTCTCTTTGTAGGGAAAAATATGAGGCGGTGTCGCCATAAACTTCGAGCGTGGATGTTATCAACACACAGTATGATGTACAAATGATCATAGGGTGCGCGACTAGCGCTCCCTATGGGAGTAGCCCCCGAGTTCCTGGTTGAGTCGAAGACTCAGGCAGGGACTAAAGAACTTTCGCGACTGCTATCGTCTTTTGTTTACTTGTTTCAGTCGAATTTGTTTCCAGTGTTCCCTATGCGAGTAACCCATGATCCATCGTTGAATGGTTGGGTAAGTCTTGAATGTCCATATTCCTGCATAAAAAAAAGAAAATCGTAGGGTGCGCGACCAGCGCTCCCTATGGGAGTAGCCCCCGAGTGCTTGGTGGAGTCGAAGACTCGAGCAAGGACTAAAGTAGTCGAAGTCTTCTAGTGTTCAATTTGATGACATCAGTGCTAACGATGTGATGACCCCAGTTGCCCGCGTGAGCGGCTTTGACGGGACGTGACGAGCGGTGGGTCCCATTTTCTGACCCTGACTTGACCGGGCGTGCGTAATCTTTCGTTTTAACTGCGCCTCCTCGATTTCCGTGCATAATGGAGGTAGTGGGGGACCGTTCGTGTTTTAGCCTCTCCACGTGTCGATCGCGATGTGCGCCACGCGTCCAATAGGGTTTCTGCTGGCCGTTGGATTGCATCCGCCAGGGGGTTAAGTAGAAGCGCAGCTGCGGTAATTTCCCATCTGCTCTTTCTCTGCTTTGTGCCTCCATCGCCATTGCTGCTGCTCTCTGCCTCTTAGAGTTCGTCCCGTTTCGCGGCGCTGGACCAACTCTGTGTGTTTCTGAGTTATTTCCTCCGCTCGCATCGCCACCACAAGATGGGGAAGAAGAAAGGAGGCATTGCCGCTAAGTTCGCCGCCGCCATTGATGCTGCCAAGAAGAAGGGCGGCTCCGCCGCTGCGGGCACTAGCATCGCCGATGCTGGGAAGAATAAGGGCGCGGGCACCCGCGTCACCAATGGTGCGTGGAGCGCGTCCATCATCAAATCGTCCGAGTTCTGTCTTCTTCGTCAAGATGGAGTTCTGTCTCCCGTGGTTGGTGACTCGCGAGTGCCGAGCGGCGAGGTAACTCCTTGTACTCCTGCTAGTTTCCGGGTGATGTTCCTAGCGTTCATCATCCGCGGCCTGTCTCTGTTGATACTTTGTTATGTTTGAGTGCACTTGAGTTTTTGTCCATGTGTTGTTTGGTCTTCTTATTATCTCTTGCTTGGCTTGTGATAGGGCACATCGAGTGGTCCTTCGAGTGAGCCTTGGGATCCGCCATCCACTGGTGATACCTTACCGTAGTCGCACTCGAGGGTGGATGAGATGTCCCTGCTTTCATGACTGCGCGATCGCGTTAAGCAGCTGGAACGCTGAATCGCCGTCCTCCGATAGCTGGATGTATGGAAGTCGAGGGCGGAGAAGGCCACTGCCCGAGAGCAATACCTACTAGGGGAGGTGGCGCAGCTAGGTGACCAGTTCAAACGTTAGCTTTCTGCCTCCTTATCTTTTCTTGTAGTCAATCGCGGTAGTTCATTGTCTTCATACTTTTGCCTCTTGCTTGGTATAGTTGTCAGCGCGCGTCATCCGCAGGATGAGAAGGACAGGATCGCCATTCGCATGAACGACCTGACCCAGGAATAGCTTCAGGCAAGTGGGTACTTCTGGGTGGATCATGATCACGCAATCACACTTGCGACCCTGCAGGATCGTGCCTCGCGAGTGCTTCATTTTCTAAAGAAATCATAATCATGCTTAAGGAATATCTATCATATAATGTTTCCGCTGGACATCGTTCCTTCGAGCCTATTGGCTCTCCTTGCTAAGTTTCAAGACTTGAGTGCAGTTCGAGATTGCATGCGACAGCAGTTGGTGGCTAGTACCAAGGCTACTCTATCGCTGGTGCGACTACATAGGCCTGATGTAGATATTGCAGCTGTTTCTACTGGTGCGCCGACTCCGCCGGCAGGTTCGACCTAGAATATGGTTCCTCATTACCAGACGCCGGATTGCCCAGCGGAGGAAATTGTCGACTTCTTCGAGGAACAGACAAACGTTCTTCTGTTGCAACAGTAGTTTAACTTGTGTCTTGCACATAAATGTACCAGTGTTGTAAAGTTCATATATATATGTTGTATATAATTGATTGACATTGATGTGTAAGGAGCTTGTTAGCTCGTATGTTTTGCGAGTGTGTTGCACTATGTGATTCCTTTTCGTTAGCCTGACTTGTGTTTTTCTCAGCACCTTGTCAACCTGCCAGGTGCGCTGCACCTGGGTTGGTGTTTGCCAAGGGTTCGATTAGTGCGTTAGCTACTCGGGATATCGCGATTGGTTTGTAGGATAGTTGTGTAAAGGGTGGCGCAGCCCCTGAGTGATAAGATTACGACAAATAATAGAAGACATGGAGTTTGGGGGCACTTAGCTTTATTTATTCGTAGAACAGTGCGAGGTACAGTGTGTGGCTAAGTAGCCTGGCTGAAAAGCCTTATTTGTAATGTAAAAGGAAGAAAAAATGCTTAAGGATAAAAGCGTCGTAGTTGCACGACGTTCCAGGGGTTGGAGTATGCGACCCCTGTCTTGAAATCTTTGAGGCGGTAGGCGCCACCTAGGATTACTTCTGTAATCACGTATGGTCCTTCCCAAGGGGACTCGAGCTTGAGGTGCCCTTGCTGCTTCAGTCGCAGGACCAGATCTCCTTCGATGAAGGATCTAGGGTGTAGCCTTCTGCTGTGGTAATTGCGCAGGTTCTGCTGGTAGATCGTCAATTCTGAAGCGATTTCCCGTGCCTCATCAAAGAGATCGACGGAGTCTTCGAGTGCAAGAGTTGACTCCTGCTCGCTGTAAGCGACCACTCGCGGAGCTTTGTATTGTACCTCTACGGGTAGCACCGCTTCAGCACCATGCACCATGAAGAACGGGGTGTACCCCGTGGCACTATTTGGGGTTGTGCGTAGGCTCCAGAGTACAGATTGCAGCTCGTCTGGCCAGCATCCTGCAGCTTGTTCGAGTGGCATAAGGAGTTGATTCTTGATTCCGCCGCAGACGAGCCCGTTGGCCTTTTCGACTTGATCGTTGATCTATGGATGAGCTACGGAGGCATAACTTACATTGATTCCCAGGTTTTCACAGAAACCCTGGAACTCCTTAGAGGTGAAGTTTTTTCCATTGTCTGTGATGATGCTGTGTGGCACTCCGAAGCGATAGACAATGGACTCAAAGAACTTGACTGCACTGGCTCCTGACTGGTTTGTCACCGGCATGGCCTCTATCCACTTGGTGAATTTGTCGACTGCGACCAAGAGGTAGACGTAGCCTCCTCGTGAGGACTTTGGGATCTTGCCGACCATGTCGAGTCCCCATTGCGCGAAGGGCCAAGCTATTGGTATTGGCCGGAGCTCCACGCCAGGTGCGTGCGGTTTGTCTGCGAATCGCTGGCAAGTGTTGCATCTTTGGACGTTGTCCTTGGCGACGCGCATGGCCGTGGGCCAGTAGAATCCAGCTCGTAGAGCTTTGGCGACAAGGGCGCGACTATCGGCGTGGTGCCCATAAGTCCCTTCGTGAATGTCGAGGAGGACGACCCTTCCGTCCGCATTGGAGACGCACCGTTGGAGTACTCATGTGATGCTATGCTTGTATAGTTCACCGTTGATGACGACGAAAGCCTTTGATTGCCGTGCGATGTGTCGTGCGTCAGTTGGGTCGTCTGGTAGCCTCTTGCTGAGAAGATATGTGATGTAGGGTTGAGACCAAGATGGCTCGATCATCATGACTCCCATTGGTCCCTCGAGTCCTGTGTCGAGCTCCAGGTCGTCGAGTGTCATTGGCTCATTGGGCGGCATAGCCCTCGAGTCCATTGTTGCGCTTGCTTTCTTCTCTATGGCCTTTGGTTTGATGGAGCGTTCACAGATACACTCGAGAAATACCCCAGGTGGTATGGGGGCGCAGGTGGAGCCAATGTTGGCGAGTGCGTCTGCCTCTTCGTTCCTTTCGCGGCCTACGTGCCGCAGCTCACAGCCGTCAAAGTCCCCTTCGAGTGTGTCGTAGAGGTCGCGGTAGGCGATCATATTGTCGTTCAGCGCATCGCACTCGTGCATCGTTTGGTTGACGACCAGTTTGGAGTCGCCGTAGATGAAGAGCCTTTTGGCACCGCAGGCTTTCGCCATCCGCATCCCGTGTAGTAGGGCCTCGTATTCAGCTTTGTTGTTGGAGGCGGTGAATTGCATTCGCAGAATATATTTCAGCTTGTCTCCTTGGGGCGATGTCAGTATGACACCTGCGTCAGCTCCGCCCTTTTCGCTTGGATCCGTCAAAGTGCATTGTCCAGAGGTAAGACATATCTGGTTTTTCGGGGAGCTGATTCTCCATCCAGTGCACGAGGAAATCAGGGAGAACTTGCGACTTGATCACGTCGCGCTTTTCATATGTAATGTCTCGTGGCGACAACTCGATTCCCCAAAGCGCGACTCGTCCGGTGGCGTTGGGGTTGTTGAGCATGTGCCCAAGCGGGGCATCGTTGAACACCACGATTGGGTGCTCCTAGAAGTAGTGGCGCAGTCGCCTGGCTATCATGAAGACATTGTATGCCAGCTTCTGGTAGTGCGGGTACCGCTGTTTTGTTGGCGTGAGCACCTTGTTGAGGTAGTAGACTGGGCGCTGCACCCCGTGGACCTTGTTTTCCTCGGCTCGCTCCCCTATAGGCACCATGCTGACCACCTGGTTGGTGGCGGAGATGTATAGCAACAGTGGTTCTCTTTCGAGTGGGGTCACCAGTACTGGTGAGGTAGATAGTAGATGCTTGAGATCTTCGAATGCTTCTTGTGCCTCATTGGTTCACTCGAACTAGTCAGTTTTGCGAAGAAGTTGGTAGAAGGGCAGTGCCTTTTCGCCCATTCGACTGATGAATCGACTAAGCGCCACATTTCGCCTAGCCAGATGCTGGAATCCTCTTACGTTTTTCAGCTTCTCCATGGCCAGTATGGCTTTTATTTTCTTCGGGTTTGCCTCGATCCCTCTTGTGGAGATGAGATACCCGAGTAGTTGCCCAGATGGTACGCCGAAGGCGCATTTGTCTGGATTGAGCTTGATCCGGTAACGGTCGAGGTTGGTGAAGGTTTCGCGTAAATCGTCGATTAGCGAGGCTTCCTCTTTGGTTTTGATTACGATGTCGTCAACATAGACTTGGATGTTGCAACCAAGTTGGTTCTTGAGGCAAGCCTGCATGCACCGCTGATAGGTGGCTCCTGTCTTTTTAGCCCGAAGGGCATTGTGTTGTAGAAGAACACACAAAAAGGCGTTGTAAACGCCGTTTTCTCTTGATCTTCCTCCTTCATTCGAATCTGATTATAGCCTGAGTAGGCGTCGAGGAAGCAGAGACGCTCACATCCCACGGTGGAGTCGATGATATGGTCGATTCGCGGCAGCGGGAAGTGATCCTTTGGGCAGTGCTTATTCAGGGAGGTGAAATCCACGCACATCCATAGGATATCCGTGTCCTTTTTGGGTACCAGCACCGTGTTGGCGAGCTAGGTACTTTAATTGATATCACGTATGAATTTGGCGTCGAGAAGTCTGTTGATCTCCATTCCGACCGCTTTTGCTCTTGGTTCAGACAGTCGCCAAATTGTTTGTCTGACTGGCCTTGCGTCTAGGTTGACATTGAGTGCGTGCTCGGAGAATTCCCTGGGGACCCCTGGCATGTCCGCTGGACACCAGGCGAAGATTTCCCAGTGCTCACGGAGGAATTCGATGAGCGCGAGTTCCTATGCAGAACTCAAGTTGTTGGCGATGAGGGTCGTCTTGGACGGGTCCGTTGGGTGGACCTTGTGGCGCCCCGCAAAACCACTACTAGAAAATCGCGGTGTTTTTGTGCATTGCATCATCATGACCGCATGCTCATGTCATCATGCCACCTTCCATTTGAGCATCGTCATGTCATCATGCATTTGTTTGTCTAAAACAATTTTCTAAAAGCCTAGTTTTGTTTTCTAAATATTCCCTGTCTTAATTTCAAATCAAAAACTCCGGTCTTCTCCGGGTCTTTTATTTGTCTAAAAACTATTTACAAAAGTCTATTTTAAATTAAAATAAAAGTTTATATTATTTTTGGGAGGCAGCCAGCCAGGCCCGAAAGCCCGGCCGGCCACCTCCAAACCCTAGTCTAAAATATCTGGTTCTATTCCTAAATCTACCCAAACCTAATCTACCCAGCCCCCTCCACCTCACCCCACCCTATCACAGCGCGCCACATCACCCTGTCCTAATCCCCCACCCACTCACCCGCTGCCACCTCATCCCCAACTCCCCCCACTTTCCTCACACAGCCACCTGCACCACTCCCCATATCTCCCACCACCTGCCACGCCTGCACCTCGGTCCCACCTGCCACCTACCGCGTGGACGCGCACAGAAGCAAGCCACCAACCCCTCCGCCTGGCTCTCTCCCGCCCGCGCACGTTCCCCCACACCACCTGGTCCCTTCCCCCGACAGCACCCGGTCCCACCCCGCCTGCCGCGTCGCCACCTGGGCACGCTCTCCCGCCCACACGACGCCACCAACCCCCACCTCCTCTGCCTTTTCCCATCGACCCCGCTCCCATCCGTGTTGCCGTCACCTCGCCTCCTCTATGCCTGCCGTCCCCGGCCCTCTCCGTCAGCACCGCCCCGCCGCCGGCAGCCTCTCCTCCTCTCCCCCGTGATGCCCAGCTCCACCTCGCCCTCGCCGCTCGGCCGTGCTCTCCTACTGCGCCTCTTCCTTCTCTGGCGCCGCCCGCTGGAGCCACGCCGGGCTGCTCTCCTTTCCCCAAGCGGCGCGACTGCCCGCAGCATCTCTCGCCGTCCCCGCCTTACAGTCCGCCAGCCGTGAGCCGTGCTCGGCCCGCCGAGATATTCCCACCGCCAGCGAGAACCGCCGCCGCCCTCCTCCGTTCCGTCCGTGTCCGCCACGCCACGCACCCCCGAGCCCGAGCCGTCATCGACCTCTCGCCGCCAGCGCCTCGTCTGCTCGGTCTCCGACCTCCTCCTCTGCCCCGTCATTGACCGTGTGACCCCCTCGGCTGGTGCGCCCCCTCTGCTTCAGGCCGCCCTCCGCCGTGCTCCACAAACCTTGCCAGAGTCGTCGCTGCCCGGGAGCTCCACCCCTCCACAGCCATGACCGGCCCTGCACCACCAGGTCGCCGATCTGTGACCGCTCCTCTGCCCGGCTGAGCTCCTCGGCCGCCGCCTCCCGTCAACCCCGGCCATGCCCCGTGCGAGCCTTCGTCGCGCCATCTCCCATCTCCGGCAAGCACGCCGCCGCATGCCTCTTGTTCTGTTGATGTTGCTGAGTATTGTGGGAGTTACCACGTAGCCTAGTCAGAGGTAGACATGTTGTTTTGGTGCTAGACGTTAGTGGTGTTTTAGCTATCTGTTGCTCGATAAGGCAGTAGTGTGATGCTGCAATAACCGGCAAACAAGGGCTACAAGTCGGACAAGTACATCGATGATGCCCGGGACACCAAGATCGTCGAGACCTTGAAGACCCGTTCCCGGAGGCGAAGTCCGGATCCGATGACCGCCAAGATCGCCTCTCGGACGCCAAGGCCCGAACCCGAAGACCGAACCCTGGCGCGCCAAGTTCTTCGACCCCGAGGACCGATCCACAGATGCGACAAGTACTTCTTTCCAGAGCCGATGCCCGGGAATCCGGATGCCAAGGTCGTCGACACGGATACGCCAAGTACTTCCTCGAGGACGCCAAGTTCTTCACCCCGAACGCCAAGACCGACTCGATACGAGGACCCAACAAGATCTTCGTGACGACAAGAGCGCCACCGACCAGGGCGAACCCGATGATCCTCCGACGCCAAACCAAGTCCTTCGACAATCGCTGTTGTCCGAGAATGTTCCCGCCGAGACCGATCCCCGTCGAACCCTGTCGAACCCCGGACCCCCGGAACCCAAGATCTGCCGAACCCAGATGTGTGAACCTTTTCCGAGCCCCTATTTTATAAATGCTATATATAAAAACCTGTTGCATAATAAATTTTCATCTCGCATGCATATCATAATCATGCGGATCTTCTGCCGTAGTATTAAATATTGCATCCGGTGTTTCTTCTAGTGCTTTTCTTCTTCGCGGATTAGGCCGATGAGTTGACGCGAGTATCGACAAGTTCTTCGGTTATGATCCTTCGACAGTATTTCCCAGGCGAGCATCTCTTCCCCTTCTACCTATTTTGCATTTATAGTCTTTATTTCCTCCCGTTGATCTATTGCTATCCATGTCGCGATGCTTTAGTTTCCGAGCACCAGTCATATCCTGTGCAGCCTTTATATTGCCTTGGACACCTCCTATTACCTGTGTTTGGTAGATAGCTGGCCTTGCGAGTCGTAGTCGCTTGCTCAGGTGTGATCTCGTGTTGTCAAGTACCACAGTTGTTGGAATGCTGGAAGATGTTTGTGGTGGAGATGATCATGACTTTAAATACAACTATTAAAATGCTAGATATAACTAATGCAGAGGCATCGGTGGGCAATAGATGTTATTTGGCTCTTCCACGCTCACTTGTGTCCCGTAGGACCCCGAGTACTTGATACCTGTTCCTTGATTTTTCGCACTATCCACATCCGGGAGGCCTTATGGACCCCCCTGAGCCAGAGCTTGATTCATTCCTATTTCTTGGGGCCACAAGTAGTTTGGGGCTTTATTACTATCATGTACCTATGCCATGCTCTACTGCTTTATTTACGATTGTGCGTGGAGCACCTGTACTGTTTTGGATCGGGGCACGATTTCGCGGTATCGACAAGCCCAGTCACACTTTCGGGTTCCCAGTCATTTACAGCCGTTCTCGCAAACCCTGGGTCCGTTCCGGAGCCGGCCAACTTCGTTGCGGGTAGCTTAGTGGGGTGGCCCCCTGAAATATTTTATGAATCCTATGATCGCTTTGTCGTGAAAGCCTCATTGGGTTTTGAGTTGGTTTTTCCGAGGTTGATCGAGTGTGTGTTTCTATTTGTGCACCCCTATAGGGTAAAACTTTCTGAAAGCCGTGTCCGCGGTTATGGACGACTTGGAGCATAGTATCTCGATCATAGACAAGCATAACTAAAGTAGTGCTATAAATTTGCCTTAATATATGTGACTAGTAATCAGCTTCACTATAATGGAATGGATATTAAAAATGCCAACCACTGGTGGACCTAGGTTGTTTTGTTATATCTGCCTAGTAAGTATTGCAACTCCAATGGAATGTGATAAAAGTGCCAACAAAATGCTGGGTTTTGGGATTCCTCAGGACAATTATATCTGACTAGTAAATGTTCCAACTACAACGGAATATTAACCAAAACTGCCCACTACTTATGCTATCAGAATGACTCATGCTATCTATATCTGGTTAGTAAGTGCTACAACTATAACGGAATGAATAAAACTGCCAACTGTGTGAGTTCCTCAGTTTGACTTCCTCGTTTGGCCTCGAGGGGGAATCCCAGGATGGGTTTGTTTGGTGTTAGCTTCAGGTTGGATCCGAATAGGTCTTTCTTATCCCTCTCTGATAAACGCCAGTTGTATCGAGTCTCTATAGGTTGTTTAGTGCCGCTGCGCTGCCGCTTCATCCCACCATACCTATGTAGGCGAGAGCCACCGAATTCTAGCCTCGCCATGTACTGGCCTCAGTACTGACGCTTCTCTTTTTCCTTTGCCCTTTATCGGCACCCCTTTTGTTTTAGCAGGTTTAAGTTCGACGCCGTTAGCAGGGTTACCCTTCCAGCTTGGCCTGGGCAGGGTTATGGACGCCATTGGTTATTCTTCAGGGCTCTTAGCCCCATTTGCATCTTGTCCGTAGTTGGACGCTCTATCGTTTTCAAGGTGATTTGGATCTTTGTATTGTATCTCTGTATTCTTGACTCGTTGAGTCGTTGTTGTATATATATATCTGTTCTGTGGGTCCCATCGAGGACTGTTGTGTAATGGTATTACTTCGTTTTCCACCCGCATGAAAGTGCCTGGTGGGCGTACTTGAATCGTTTCTATGCGGGTTTGGCGGGAAGCGCTAAAACTTGCATAGGGCCGATTTGAGGGTGTTACAGACCTGGACTTTCTTCGTGTGCACCGACGAGTCAAAGGACAGGTCGGGTGAACTTGGCCGACTTAGGGGAGGCAGACTGTTGTCTGTCGACTCCTTCAATCTTGCGAGTTCTTCCTGCATGCCGAAGGTCTGGGAAATTCTGTTGAATTCCCTGTCGCAGCTGTCGAACCTCTTGGAGCTCCCGTTGATTGTGATGACGCTGTTTGGGCCTAGCATTTTCATCTGCAGGTAGGCATAGTGCGGTACTGCCATGAACCTGGCGAACGCGACGCATCCAAGGAGGCTGTGGTACTATGAGGGCCAGTCCACGACTTCGAAGTCGATGCGTTCGTGTCGAAAGTTTTTCGGTGTGCCGAAGATGACGTCAAGGTTGATTTTGCCCAGGGGATATATGCCCTTGCCTGGGACGATGCCATGGAATTTCGTGTCCGAGACCTCTAGGCAGGTCAGAGGGATCCTGATCGCTCGCAAGGTACTTGCGAACATGATGTTAATGCCGCTTCCACCGTCCATGAAGACGCGACTCATGTCGAAGCCTCCGATCTGTGCCTCGAGTACGAGGGGACAGTGGCCTGGGCGAGGTACTTGGCGCGAGTGGTTGCGCTTGTCGAAGGTGATGCAGGAGTTGCTTCCACTGAGGTACTCAGTGGTGGATGGTGGTGAGTTTGTCGCCAAGTTGACTTGGCGAGTGATGGCCTTCTGCACCTGATTCGAGGGGCATCCTTTTTGGATCATCATGTTGCCCACGGACCATGGGTAGGGCTCGCTGCCTTGATTGTGGACCGGTGCGGCCACGGGTGGAGGCACTCCAGGTGGTGGTGGAGGAGCTCCATGTGCTACAGCGCCTGGGGCGACTCCGTAGCCCCTATTAATTGCGTCGCGATTCATCCGAGCCAAACCCTCGTGGAGCTTGAGGAACTCGTGGCAGTCCTTAAGAAGGTGGTTGGATTTCTTCTTGTCGTCGTGCTTGTCGATGTAGAAGTGCATGTTGCATGGCCCGGACAGTTTGTCCTTGATTCTTGTCGCGGGTGCCTCTTTGCGAGTACGGCGCTGCCATACCTGCATGGTTTTCCCAGAGTTGCGGTGTTCACTGTTGCGATAGCCGTTGTTATGGTTGTCGTTGCGCCTGTCGGCGTAGCCGGCGGCGACCATGTTGACATCGTCGCGATCATCATAGATGCGCATTCTACGTTTGTTTCGGCGATCGCGTCTGTGCTCGAGTTCTGCTTCGTCGTCGGAGTGAACGCGGTTTTTCACCGAGTCTTCTCCATCTGCCAACCGATTCGCGATTTCCATCAAGTGGTCAATTGTTTTGGGCTTCGAGCGGCCCAGCTCCTCCCTGAGCTCTATGCGGCAAACGCCGCCATTGAATGCGTCGATTGCGTGATCCTCCAAGATATTTTCTGCAGAGTTCTTGATGATGAACCACCTCTAGATGTACGAGCGTAGCGATTAGCCCGACCTTTGCTGGCAGCACCTCAGTTCTTCGATTGACGCGGGCCTTTTGTAGGTGCCCTTGAAGTTGCGCACAAAGTTGTAGACCAGCTCTTCCCAGCTACGAATGGATCTGCGGGGGAGGTTGTTGAGCCATGCTCGGGCGGCGCCCTGCAGCTGTAGCTGCAGGCATTGCATGGCCGTGCTTCGACTCCCTCCATGGATCCTGACGGAGGAGATGTGGTCCTGCAAGCAGATTTTCGGGTCCTGCAGGCCGTCAATTTTTGGGTTCTCCGATGGGAGCTTGAACCCTTTGGGCATTCGCTTCTGCCTGATAGCCCTGCTGAAGCATCTGGCGCCACAGAGCTCTACGTCTTCGTCCTCTAAGTCAGTCGATCAGGCATGTCGTGCCCTTGACTTGTCGATTTTGCGCTGCTTGATGTCATCACGTGCACCGTAGTCGTGGTCGTGTCGTCGTGAGTGGCAACGTCGAGACAAATCGTGACTATCGTTGCTAGACGAGGGTGAGGAATAGCATTTTTCTAGAGCCTTGCTTTTCTTTGGCTCCGGTGTTGGTTCTTTGTCGAGAGAGGCTTCGATTAACCCCAAGCCCGCGATCGTAGATCGGTGCATGGCGGCTCGGGGATCTCCAGCCGGCGGCTGGTTGTTGAGGAGGTACATGGTGGCCGCTGTCACCGCAGCTTGCGGCATCTTTGGGACCATGTTGCCCCGTGTGTCGACTATTATAGAGCTGAAGTCGAGGACTTTTGCAGCTTCTATGCGCTCCTGTTTAGTGAGGTGGGCCATTCGAGATCGCCTCTTGTTGGCCACGTACTCGTTGCCCTTGGAGGAGGATGCTCCGTGGGAGGAGAGCCTAGCTCGTCGAAGACTTGACTCGTCCGCCACCTTTTTACACGCTTCGAGTTGCGCAATTGTTTGTAATTGGCGTCCCTACTCCTCCTTTAGTAGCCAATGATAACCCATCAGCAGATCTTGCGGTGTGCCGGAAGGCAGGGGATTGCCTCGCAGGGCTTATCGGCAACGAGCCCACTCGAGATCGTTGAGCTTGATCACGACACGTTCACCAGTGTGTTTGTTCACCATGGTTGGAGGTTCGACTGCCCCTCCATTGTTGATGGGTGTGCCATTGCCACCATTGGCGGGGCCGCCATTGGGTGGTCCGCTGTTAGGTATGCCACCGTTGGGTGGATTAGGGCCATTGCCACCGTTGTCGCGATTGGCGCTGGTTTCGCTGGAGTTGATGATGGCGCACATGAAGTGGTTGGGGAAGTTGTTCTTCCGCAACTTTCGGATCCAGAGCCGTAAACCCCATCTTCCGTTGCTAGGCCACCCAGATCGGATCCACGACTGCTGTCGCTGTCCGTGCTCTCAGCTGTTGCTGAGGTGTTGAGCTCGCTGAGGGCGCCAATTGGTGGCGGGAACCACGATGCTGGAGCAATCGCGGATGCCGTTGGCTGATCAGGCATGCGAAGTGTGCCCATCTGACCAACTTGGAAGCGGAAGCTCCCGATCGCCAGGCTGATTCCATCGCCCACGGACTCGAAAGCCGGGCGAGTGGCCGGCGTGTGGATGGTGAAGTCGAACATGCCGAAGAGCTAGCGAATCTCCGTTGTTGCGGAGTTGTAGATCCCGGTTGATGAGGCCGAAGAAGCCGCAACATCAGCACTCCCAATTCCCACAGACGGCGCCAATTGACGAGGGTTTAACTCGTCAATGCCCATTGTTATGGACTTGGGTTTTGGAGAAGGAGGGAGCACTAGAAGCATCAATCGGCTAGCAAACAAGCACACAGGGACGCAAGGTTTACCCAGGTTCAGGCCTCGTAGAGGTCCCTACTCCTGCTTGTCTGCTCTTGGAATTAATCGAAGGAATCGAAGATTACAGGGGCGCGCAGATGCAATCTGGTGAGAGTTGTGGAAACTAGGGTTGCGTGTGTCCTCCTCACCGCCCCCTCCTAACCTTTATATAGATAGGCCAGGTCCCGGGTAGCAGGTCGAGTCGGTTACAGTTTAGGGTTTTCCCTTTAAACTTTCTATCTTTAAACTTCTTCTTGTTTCACAAGTCATCGACAGTCCGTGGGCCACTCGAAGTCTTCATTGGGCCATGGCAACACTGTGGGCTTCCACCGTATCTGGACCGTATATACCAAACTCGAGTACCTGCAGGGTATACCCATGTCACTTTGTCTCTCGACACTTGCATTGCCCAAGATCTGATCAATGACATCACCATGTCGTGTTTGATCTCGTTACCGAACAATGCTACTTGACTCATTCCGACAAGTGATATCCCCGTGATCAAATCACATGCTGCACAGCTATTGGATATAACTTCTCCGAGTGGGCCCTTGAGTATCTTTCCGTCACGTGGACGGACAAATCCTGCTCTTGGCATATATTGCCTCTACGGTTTCTCCGAATACCTGAACACACCTTTATTGTCACTATATTACTAAGTGACGTTTGATGCTATCTAACCATTCTCGAGAGACAGTGATTGATATAGCCTCACGGTCTAAGGAATAGTCTACGAGGATCCATTTCTAATCATCATAACTTGAACTTCGTGACATGATCGGGTCACGATGTTTAGGTTGGGTACTGGTTCATCATCTCATTCTCAGAATGAGTTGACTCCATTTCCAATTGGCATAAATGCCACATGATCAGGAAACCTTGATCATCTGTTGACCAATGAACCAGTGACTAGAGTTTCACTAGAAACCCCTGGTTGTTTATATATCACACGTGTATTGATGTTTCCTCTTAATACAGTTATAACATGATATAAAACTTAATCATAAACTTTATGAAATATGATAATAATCATTATTATTATTTGTCTCTAGGGCATATTTCCAACAAAAGATCCACCGCGCTTACTGTTGGGTCCGCGGCATAGAAAACAAAAATTTTCCTACGATGAGAACTATACGCCAAGATCTATCTACTAGATACAGAGCAACGGGTGGACATACATCCATGGAGAACTTACCCTCGAAGACAACGAGTTTTGTTAACGAGTAGGAACTCGTGGTTGATGTAGTCGTACGCTTGCCGATCTCAAGATCGTGTGGAAGTCCGAGCGCCACAAATCAGCAGCGCATCCGTCCTCACACACACGTTCAAGCCACCGGACAACCTCCACCTCCTCGCTCCAGCGAATCAGCGGAAGCAGCAACACCTTCTAGACGCAAGGCCACCGGAAACATGTATCTCGCTAATCCGAGACCATGGGGGAATATCTAGAGGGGGAGAGATATCCTTCACGACGAGGTGTGGTTTGTGAGAGGGGAGAGGGGGGCTTTATATAGGAGGGAGGGAGACCCCTCCCCTCCCATAGCCGGAGCATGAGGGGGAGGACTCCTCCCCTCCTTCATTCATGTGGTGAACCTCCACTCACATAAACATGGCCTCCACCCAAAATCCCACTCACATGTATTTAATTTCCACCAAATTAAATGCAACTCTCAATTAATAAAACTCTTTTATTTATTTTATTCAGAATTTTGTTAATTACTTTAATTAACAAACATTCACATAAAACCCCTTGCAAGATTTCAATATCACATGCAGAACCACTTTCTGCAATTTCACCCGAAACAATTCCGGTTTCTATCGAAACAATTCCTGTTTCTATCGAAACATTTCCTGCGCTTTGCAAACCTTTTGTCTAGAACATATGTGCTCATAAATGGTGTTCGACAACCCTTAAGTGTGTCACCTTATGGTTCGCGAATAATGCAGACATGATTGAGACTCCTCTCAGATCAATAATCAGAAGCGGGACCTGGAGATCCATACTGACTCCTGCATATTCAACGATGACTTCTGTGATCGTGAGAACCTTTAACGTCAGCAATTTAATCCCTTTGTATCATGATATAATACATGTCCGAGATTTGATCATCGG
Organism: Avena insularis; assembly: GCA_023614405.1. Taxonomy (NCBI): domain Eukaryota; kingdom Viridiplantae; phylum Streptophyta; class Magnoliopsida; order Poales; family Poaceae; genus Avena; species Avena insularis. The sequence continues at coordinate 210,378,541 of CM042694.1, forward strand.
TATCCAAATACCTAGTTTGATCTCGTTACCGACATGCACTCTTTTCTCGTTCCCGTGATATAACATTCTAGTGATCACATCACTTGCTTGCAAGCTATCTTAATGTGATATCACCGAGAGGGCCCAGAGTATATCTATCCGTCATCGGGATTGACAAATTCCACTCTTGATCCATGAGCCTCAACATAACACCTTCATAGCACTGAACCCACCTTTATGGTCACCCCGTTACGGTGACGCTTGATGTTATCAAGATACTCTTCCGGTGTTAGCAATTAACATGATCTCATGGTCTAAGGACTAAGACTACTTTGTATGATGTTATAGCAATATAAACATAATGACTTAATCGTAATGCTATACTTCGGATGAATGTTCATCACATCATTTCACAAATGTTGTGACCTTGTTATTAACAACATTCAATGTCCATGATCAGGAAACCTTGATCATCTTGTTACTCAACAAGCTAGTCTATAAGAGAGGCATAACTAGGAACCCTTTTGTTTATTAAACACACATGTATTGATCTTTCCTATCAATACAATTATATCATGCAAAATAAACATCTATCATATACAAGGAATACATAATAACAACTTTATTATTGCCTCTTAGGGCATATTTCCTCCAGTCTCCCACTTGCACTAGAGACAATAATCTAGTTTATATAGTGATAAATCTAACACCCATGGAGTTCTGGTGTTGATCATGTTTTGCCCTAGGGAGTACTTTAGTCAACGGATCTGCTACATTCAGGTCCGTGTGCACTTTACAAATCTTTATATCTCCATCCTTGACATGCTCATGATGGAGTGAAACCGGTGCTTAATATGCTTGGAATTCTTGTGAGACCTTGGTTCCTTGGCGTTGGCTATGGCTCCATTATTGTCACAATAGATCACCATTGGGTCCAACGCACTAGGAACCACACCTAGTTCCGTTATGAACTCCTTCATCCAAACCGCTTCTGCGCCGCTCAAGCAAAGAACATATTCCGCCTCCGTCGTTGATCCAGCCACCACAGGTTGTTTGGAGCTCCTCCAACTAACTGCTGCTCTGTTCAAGAGAAATACGTATCCGGATTGAGACTTAGAGTCATCCGGATCAGTGTCAAAGCTAGCATCGATATAACACTTAGCGACTAGCTCTTCTTCACCTCCGTATACAAGAAACATATCCTTAGTTCTTCTCAAGTATTTAAGGATATTTTTGACCGCTATCCAGTGTTCCGAACCTGGATCAGATTGGTACCTACTAGTCAAACTAATAGCATGTGCCACATCCGGTCTTGTACATAGCATGGCATACATTATAGAGCCTATGGTTGAGGCATAGGGGATCTTATCCATTATCTCTCTTTCTTCCGTCGTAGCCGGACTTTGAGTCTTACTCAATGTCTTGCCTTGCAACATAGGTAAGTACCCTTTCTTACTTCCGTCCATATTAAACTTCTTTAATATCTTATCAAGGTATGTACTCAGCGATAGCCCAATTAGGCGTCTTGATCTATCTCTATAGATTTTAATGCCTAATATATATGAAGCTTCACCAAGGTCCTTCATCGAAAATTTGCTGTTTAGATAACTTTTAACACTATTTAAAAGATCTATATCATTTCCAATCAATAATATGTCATCCACATATAATATCAGAAATGCCACATTGCTCCCACTCACTTTCTTGTAAATACAAGCCTCTCCATAAGTTTGGAGAAATCCAAACTCTTTGATCACCTCATCAAAGCGGAGATTCCAACTCCGGGATGCTTGCTTTAGTCCATAGATGGATCGCTGAAGTTTGCACACCTTATCAGCATCCTTAGGATCGATAAAACCCTTAGGTTGTATCATATACAACTCTTCTTCAATATTACCATTGAGGAATGTAGTTTTGACATCCATCTGCCATATTTCATAATCGAAATATGCAGCAATTGCTAACATAATCCTAACAGACTTAAGCATCACTACGGGAGAGAATGTCTCATCGTAGTCAACTCCTTGAATTTGTCGAAATCCCTTTGCGACAAGTCGAGCCTTATAGATGGTTACATTACCATCAGCATCAGTTTTTCTTTTGAAAATCCATTTATTCTCAACGGCCTTTTGATCGTGAGGTAAGTCCACCAAGGTCCAAACCTGGTTTTCGTACATGGATTCCATCTCGGATTTCATGGCTTCTAGCCATTTGTTGGAACCAGGGCTCATCGTCGCTTCTTCATACGTCACATGGTCATCTATTTCATCAATCATGAAATTCATAACAGGATTGCCGCATGCAGTGAGTCAGACGCGTGTCGCTTTGACCTGCGAGGTTCGGTAGTGTCCTCTTCGGAGTTTCATGATCAATATCATTAGCTCTCTTCATTAGGTGAAGTCAACTCAAACAACTTCCGGTGCTGCGCTACTCTCCATTTCATGAAGAGAAGGTTCAATAACCTCTTCGAGTTCTACCTTCCGACTACTCACACCTTTCGCGAGAAACTCCTTCTCAAGAAAGGATCCATTCTTGGCAACAAAGACCTTTCCCTCGGATCTGTGATAGAAGGTATACCCAATCATTTCCTTAGGGTATCCTATGAAGACGCATTTTTCCGCTTTGGGTTCGAGTTTATCCGGTTGAAGTTTCTTCACATAAACATCGCATCCCCAAACTTTAAGAAATGATAGCTTAGGTTTGTTTCCAAACCATAATTCATCTGATGTCTTTTCAATGGATTTAGATGGTGCCCTATTTAAAGTGAATGCAGGTTTCAAAGGCATAACCCCAAAATGACAATGGCAAGTCGTCGGAGACATCATAGATCGAACCATATCCAATAAAGTGCGACACGACGTTCGACACACCATTATGTTGTGGTGTTCCTAAGCGTGAGTTGTGAAACTATTCCACGTCTTTCATTTGTGTGCTAAACTCGTAACTAAGATACTCTCCTCCACGGTCGAACCGCAGAAATTTGATCTTTCTGTTACGATGATTTTCCACTTCATTCTGAAATTCTTTGAACTTTTCAAAGGTTTCAGACTTATGTTTCATCAAATAGATATACCCGTATCTACTCAAAGCATCCGTGAAAGTAACAAAATAACGATATCCACCTCGCGCCGACACACTCATTAGTCCACACACATCAGTATGTATGATTTCCAATAAATCTGTCGCCCGTTCCATTGAACCGAAAAACGGCGTTCTAGTCATCTTGCCCATAAGGCATGGTTCACATGTATCAAATGATTCAAAATCAAGTGATTCCAAAAGTCTATCAGAATGGAGTTTCTTTATGCGTTTAACGCCAATATGACCTAGACGGCAGTGCCACATATATGCAGATATATCATTATCAAGTTTAATCCTTTTAGCATCGACATTATGAATATGCGTAATACTACTATCGAGATCCAACAGAAATAAACCATTCAACACAGGTGCATGACCATAAAAGATATTATTCATATAAATCGAACAACCATTGTTTTCAGACTTAAACGAATAACCACTTTGCATCAAACACGATCCGGATACAGTGTTCATGCTCAGTGCAGGCACCAAATAACAATTATTCAGCTTTATAACTAATCTCGACGGCATATGGAGAGGCAGCATTCCGACGGCGATCACATCAACTCTTGATCCATTGCCAACCCGCATCGTGACCTCATCCCTTGCTAGTTGTCGCTTGTTCCGCAACCCCTGAACCGAGTTACATATATTAGCAACCGATCCCGTATCAAATACCTGTGTGCTCTGCGAGTACTAGTCAAGTACACATCAATAACATGTATATCACATATACCTTTGTTTGCCTTGACGGCCTTCTTGTTCGCCAAATACTTGGGGCTTATGCCTTCAATGGCCAGTCCCCTTGCAATAGTAGCACTCGGTGTCAGACTTAGGGCCAGCTCGGGGTTTCTTTTCAGGCGCGGCAATAGTTTTGCCGCCCTTCTTTCCCTTATGCTTGCCTTTCTTGTCCTTCTTGAAACCGGTGGTCTTATTGATCATCAACACTTGATGTTCTTTCTCCACTTCTGCAGTCTTAAGCATTGACAGAAGCTCGGGAAGAGACTTCTTCATGCCCTGCATATTATAGTTCATCACGAAGCTCTTATAGCTAGGTGGCAGAGATTGGAGAACACGATGTATGCCTAAATCAATGGGAATCGTTATTCCCAAAGACACAAGCTTATCGGTGTACCCAGACATTTTGAGTACGTGCTCACTAACGGAGCTGTTCTCTTCCATCATGCAGCTAAAGAACTTTTTAGAAGCATTATAACTCTCTACGGCAGCATGGGTATCGAAAATCATTTTCAATTCTCCCATGGTATCAAAGGCATTACCATTTTCGAAACGTTTTCAAAGTTCTGGCTCTAGCCCATACAGTCTGCCGCAATGAACTAAGTTGTGGTCCTCCTGACTAGTTATATAGATGTTCTTTTCCTCGTCAGGGGCATCAGGAGATGGTGGGGGTCCTAGCGGCGCCTCTAGCACATATTGCTTTTGTGTAGCAGTAAGGAGAATCCTCAAATTCATAGCCCAGTTGGTGAAGTTGCTACCATTCGCAGCAAGCTTCTGTTTCTCCATGAACACATTGAAATTAAAAGCAGGTGGTGCCATCTACAACAGAATTTGTAAAATATATTTAGACTAAGTTTATGATAGATTGAGTTCAACTAATCCAAATTACTAATGAACTCCCACTCAAAAACGACATCCCTCGTGTCCTTTTGGTGATTACATGAACCAAATCCACTACAACAAGTCCGATCATCACGTGAGTCGGTGTAGCTTCAAAGGCGAGCATCTATATGGGCATCATATCAACTATATGACTCATGCTTAACCTTTCGGTCTGTGTTCCGAGGCCATGTCTGTACATGCTAGGCTCGTCAAGTAAGAACCTTAGTATTCACGTGTGTAAACCTGTCTTACACCCGTTGTATGAAAGCATAGAGTCGAGAACACCCGATCATCACGTGATGCCTCAAAACACGATCCACAAAATGGTGCATACTTAAGGAAGAACACATTTTATCTTGATATCTAAATGAGGGATCATCTTATAATGCTACCAAAAGCGCCAAACTAGCAATATAAGATGCTAACATCTAATGTGTGAAGTGAGGTGATATGGTCCATGCATTTGATCTCTATCATTTGCATCGTGGTATGATCTCTATCATTCCTTTGTGTGTAAGGCCAAGGTCTATGGAACTTACACGTTAAGTGAGTTGTAAGAGTATCTATCATACATCTACTTACAACAATACCATATCAAGACACTAGCCCAACAACGATCTAAACTAGACACCTCTAATTTATCAATTGCAAGTTTTACGTGGCTTAGGGCTTTCGGAGATAGAACCGGTCTTACCTACGAACATGAACCACGACGAGGATAACCAAGTTATTAGCAACTCGTTGTAAATCAGATATTGACTATTGTAGGAGAGACAGACACCCGCTAGCCACTTATGCAAAACTAGTTGCATGTCAGTCGTGGAACCGGCCTCATGTATGATGACATGTAAGGTTGGTCCGGGCCGCTTCATCCCACTATGCCACCAATATCCAAAGTACATAGAAGATGCAATAACATGATCGTCATCGCCCACATATAAACATATGTGTACTACCCGTGCAAAGCACCTACGCATAGATCAGGCTTTGATACCACTGTTGGGTCTGCAGCATAGAAAACAAAAATTTTCCTACGATGAGAACTATACGCCAAGATCTATCTACTAGATACAGAGCAACGGGTGGACATACATCCATGGAGAACTTACCCTCGAAGACAACGAGTTTTGTTAACGAGTAGGAACTCGTGGTTGATGTAGTCGTATGCTTGCCGATCTCAACATCGTGTGGAAGTCCGAGCGCCGCAAATCAACATCGCATCCGTCCTCACACACACGTTCAAGCCACCGGATAACCTCCACCTCCTCGCTCCAGCGAATCAGCGGAAGCAGCAACTCCTTCCATACACAAGGCCACCGGGAACATGTATCTCGCTAATCCGAGACCATGGGGGAATATCTAGAGGGGGACAGAGATCCTTCACGAGGAGGTGTGGTTTGTAAGAGGGGAGAGGGGGGCTTTATATAGGAGGAAGGGAGACCCCTCCCCTCCCATAGCCGGCGCATGAGGGGGGAATCCTCCCCTCCTTCATTCATGTGGTGAACCTCCACTCACATAAACATGGCCTCCACCCAAAATCCCACTCACATGTATTTAATTTCCACCAAATTAAATGCAACTCTCAATTAATAAAACTCTTTTATTTATTTTATTCAGAATTTTGTTAATTACTTTAATTAACAAACATTCACATAAAACCCCTTGCAACATTTCAATATCACATGCAGAACCACTTTCTGCAATTTCACCCGAAACAATTACGGTTTCTATCGAAACAATTCCTGTTTCTATCGAAACATTTCGCGCTTTGCAAACCTTTTGTCCGGAACATATGTGCTCCTAAATGGTGTCCGCAACCCTTAAGTGTGTCACCCTACAGTTCATGAATAATGCGTACATGATTGAGACTCCTCTCGATCAATAATCGAAGCGAGACTGAGATCCATATCGACTCCTGCATATTCAACGATGACTTCGTGATCGTGAGAACCTTTAACGCCGCAATTTAATCCCTTTGTCTCATGATATAATACATGTCCGAGATTCGATCATCGGTATCCAAATACCTAGTTTGATCTCATCGACATGCACTCTTTTCTCGCTCCGTGATATAACATTCTAGTGATCACATCACTTGCTTGCAAGCTATCTTAATGTGATATCACCGAGAGGGCCCAGAGTATATCTATCCGTCATCGGGATTGACAAATTCCACTCTTGATCCATGAGCCTCAACATAACACCTTCATAGCACTGAACCCACCTTTATGGTCACCCTGTTACGGTGTGACGTTTGATGTTATCAAGATACTCTTCCGATGTTAGCAATTAACATGATATCATGGTCTAAGGACTAAGACTACTTTGTATGATGTTATAGCAATATAAACATAATGACTTGATCGTAATGCTATACTTCGGATGAATGTTCATCACATCATTTCACAAATGCTATGACCTTGTTATTAACAACATCCAATGTCCATGATCAGGAAACCTTGATCATCTTGTTAGTCAACAAGCTAGTCTATAAGAGAGGCATAACTAGGAACCCTTTTGTTTATTAAACACACATGTATTGATGTTTCCTATCAATACAATTATAGCATGCAAAATAAACATCTATCATATACAAGGAATACATAATAACAACTTTATTATTGCCTCTCAGGGCATATTTCCTTCACTTACTGCTTCACCGAGACCAACTCGATTGGACTTTCCACTTCTCCTTCGCTCGCCTCCTTCTACCATTGGTTATAGGGTTTCGAACATCGCAGCTTCGCCGTGCTCTGGTGACCCTGTGGTGGTGCACTGGTGTGCTGGTGATGCCCCTGGCCTCTCATAGGCACTATTGAATCCCTTGCACCGCGGATGCTGTCGCCGGTCGTGGCTTGGCACATGCACAATGATACATTGCAAATGTATCTATAATTTTTGATGTTCCATGCTTGGTTTTATCCACTTTCTTGTGTTTTGTCCACACTTTGGAGTACTTTTCATATGATTTCTTGGACTAACCTATTAACAAGAGCCATAGTGCCAGCTGCCCGTTTTCTGCTGTTTTTGGTTCCAGGAAAGTCAGAAAATGAATCTCGGAATTGTACGGGACAAAATCCAAAGTGCCTATTTTTCCGGAAGTCCTCAGATGCCAGAATACGAGACGGAGAGGAGCCAGGGGGCCACCACACCACCTGGCCGCGCGGGCCAGGCCTGGCCGCTCCAAGGGGTGGTGTGGCCAGCCTAGGCACCCCCTCGGCCTCTCCTTCCGCCTATATATTGCCCTCGGGACGAAAACCCTAAGGACCCGATCAAAAATCCACAAAAGAGTCTGTAGCCGTCGTCATCTCCATCCCTAGATCGGGAGGGATCTGAAGCTCTTCCCGGCACCCTGCCGGAGAGGGGAATTCACCCTGGAGGCCTTCTTCATCACCATGCAAGCCTCCGGTGTGATGCGTGAGTAGTTCATCCTTGGACTATGGATCCATGTAGTAGCTAGATGGCCGGGTCTCCTCCTTTGTGCTTTCATGTTTAGATCTTGTGAGCTCCGTTCATGATCAAGATCATCTATTTGTAATTCTGCATGTTGTGTTTGCGGGGATACGATGGATATTGAGATGCTATTTCAGATTGATTATTGATTCTATCATGTCTTTGTTATTTGTGATCTTGCATGCTTTCCGTTGTTAGTAGCTATCTTGGCCAAGTAGATGCTAGCAACTCCAAGAGTTAGTATTTATGCTCGATAGTGGGTTCATGCCTCTGGTAATCTGGGGAAGTGACAGAAATCTCTAAGGTACTAGATGTGTTGTTGCTACTAGGGAGAAAACAACAATCCTTTGTTCATAGAACAATCGTATTGTTTACTTTACACGCAATTCGTAAAGCAATAATCTATTGCTTGCAACTTAATACTGGAGGGGGTTTGGATGATAACTTGAAGGTGGATTATTAGTCATAGATGCAGTTGGATGGCGGTCTATGTATAATGTTGTAATGCCCAATCAAATCTCAAAGGAGTCAAGATGAATAGTATATGCTTGTATGCTTTCTCGATGTTTGTCAATTGCCTCGCTGTAATTTGTTCACCCAGCATGTTATCTATCTTAAGGAGAGCCACCTCTAGTGAACTATGGATCCCGGTCCTTGTCTTTTACATACAATCTACAATCTTTTACTGCTTTGTGTTTACTTTCTGGAAACTATTACTTCTTTCCATTCGATACGTTTAATCCTTTGTTTTCCGCAAAACACGGTGAGATTCACAACCACATCGCAAGTTGGGGACAAAGTTTTGTGGTTGTGTTGTGCAGGTCTCCACGTTGCTACTAGCACCGGTAGTGCGCCCTGCCAAGGCTCAGCTAGCAACACCTTTGGGGTGTTTCCTTGCTCCTACTGGTTCGATTAAACCTTGGTTTCATAACTGAGGGAAACTTGCTACTGTGCTCATCATACCTTCCTCTTGGGGTTCCCAACGAGCTCTACATCAACACTGAGCCATCACACAACACCATTGTGTTTCATGTGTCGCCATGTTGTGGTCGCGCTCTTCGGCCTGCTTCATCTTCGGAGAGCTACATCTCGCCCCATAGGTAGGTGACCTCCTCCCTCTATCTCTCTTTACCTCCCCTCTTATTCTCACTCGGATGCTACTCTAATCTAGGGTTGTTCCCCTCTCTAACTGCATTCTAAAATCACTGGATGTATGTAAATGTTTTTTGTGATCCTAGGATTTACTGTCGATTCAATGCACCACTAAAACTATAGTGTGGTTTTGCATCTGATATTGATGCTAGTGTAACTTGCTGCTAAATGGCATGGTGACGATCCTGTGGTTGCTAGTATTGACTTAACTCTATCCTAGATTCAATGATATGCTCACTGATACAATGATCCTGCAGATACTCTAATTACACTTGTGCTTGTGTTTATGCTTAGCAATGAACACCTTCAGTTTCCCACTTTTTGTGGCTAGGAAATGTTCACACATGTTGTCCTATTATAAACCTAGAATTCTGGAACCATGAGTTGATATTAAGGTTTCCTATGTATGTTCCTTTTAGGTCAAGGCACAACTATATACAATAACCTCTAATTTTATTCAAATCTTGTGTTTGAATCCATCTGCCACCATATGATCTATAAACTATGATACAAACATGTTACCATGATGTTATTTTTGTTACCTTGCTTCAGTGTAAGAATTACTAAAACTATGGCTACCAAACTTGACAATGAAGCTAGTGTATGACTTTGATTCCTAGATACCATAATAGAGAAATGGTCTTCTTCTTATGCAGATAAGCTTTGCAAGCATAGCTTGCTTGTGCTCCTTATTGTTGACCACATGGAAGTACACTGACTTTAGATGATTCCTAGCTTTATGCTTAGGAAAATGATTTACTTTATTGGTGCACTTACCTCTACTGATGGTTTGATGTTGAATAATGTTGTGGTTATTAAGCTTGTGTGGCTTCTGCTACCTTGGGTTAGCTACTATGGTGCCTCCATGTAGAGTGTGCACAATAGTGTACCCTTATAGCATGATTTGCTGCCCTTGGCTAACTATAATGTATGAAAGCCTCATTGTGAAGGATATTTGGTACAAGGAAAATATTTCGAATGGTCCCTACTAGTGATGCATTAGTCTGAGCATCAAATTTAAAATAAGAACAAAAGCTCTTCTTGATTCCTTAGCCCTGTCTATGATGCAAAGGCTGAGGCAAAATTCTATAAGAACAAATACTTATTTTATGGTCTTTAATTCTCTATGATGAGCTTGCATAGCATCACTATGCAGGCTAAGATAAATCTTTTTTATAATTCTCCCAGACAAGCTATAATTGAAGGGTACTTGGAATACTTAGTTTACATGTTTCCCTTTATTTCCATTTGATTTGGATGATGCAAGAAAATAAGAACAGATACTACTATGGATCTTAGTGTAGCAACCTGTTGTTATGTGATGGTTGCTATTGCCTGCTGCTCCTAATGTTGATCTTGATCTACTAATGTTGTGATTTGGACACCTTCTTCTTTTAAATCCTGCTCCTCTTCTGGTAAGTCTTCTCCTCCTTGTTCCTGGCCTTCTTCTTGTGCTCCTAGATGGCTTCTCCAAGCAACCAGGGTGCTGGTGATGTTGGTGTGGTGCACTTTGGAGGTTTTGGTCCTGAACTATGTACTCTAGAGGTGTGGAGATGGAATGGTTGGACATGGGTATGGTGACTTTTGCTAGCTACGGCCGTGCTCTCTCTATCTGATGCTCTCTTCTAGCGTTGACTACACACTAGTGCATGCTAGTGAGTGTGCTGCCTACTTGCTTGGTTGATGAGATCTTTTGACTGAGAAGCTTTGCTTCGGCTAGTTTTGTGTTATCTGTAACTTGGCCTTTATTTTTGTGTTGCTAAGTGGAATGTGATGTTTATAATATTTCTACCAAGGTGAAACTTTCCCCTCTTGCCAGTGATGCTGTATCGAGGCAATACACTGTATAAGAACATATTTTACTCTAGCCCCTAATTACCTGCTCTATGATGACATAAACAAACAGTCCATCACACTATTAAATCCTGAGAGCACTAAACAAAACTAACCCCCTCTTTTCTTTATTACTTGTTTTGTTTCATTCTTAACTGCAGGTATCCAGAAGAAGAGAAAATTAAGACTACTAGATAGGAAAGTAGTATATGATCCTCTATTTTCTCTACCTTTGTAATTTTTTTTATTCTTTTGTTGTAAAGAACAATGTATTAATATATACCTGTAATAGAGATTCTTTTATTGTATTGCTTTCTTGATCTTTTTGTAAACTTTGTATTATTCTTATTGTAATTTCTTTTTTATTAGAATAAGTGTAAAGACATTGTAATATTTGTATTAATGTAATAAAGTATTCCTTTATTCTTTTATTTTTTTTGTTCTAGTTACTTTATTATTATTTATCTATTGTAATATCATATTTCTTTATTCAAGAATTACCATTCCATTCTCTTAAGTACTTCTTCCTTCCCAAATTAGGATGCCTATTAGATTTTATCAAAGTTAAAGTTTATAAACTTTGACCAAGTATATATGAAATAATGTAAACATCCACAACATAAACTCAATGTTATTAGAACCATGATAAAATATATTTTCGTATTATATGCATTTTGTATTCCAAAAGTTACTATATTTTTATATATAGTTGGTCAAATTTTAGAAAGGTTGATTTTGACCAAAACTAATAGGCATCTTAATTTGGGAAGGAGGGAGTATTTAAATATTCCATAATTCAATTTGTGGATTTTCTAAATTCATTTGAGTTCAAATTTGGAATTCAAATACATGTTGGAATTATTTCCCTCTCAAAACCCAAAGATTCAATAAAGGTTATGTTGAAATTCATCGCACCTGTCCTGACTTTTTTATCGGAAGAAGAGAGATCTCGATCCCTTCGCACCATTTTTAGTTTTGTGTGATTTTTTTCGGATTTTCTGACGTACGAATACAGTGCACACGCAGAGTGATCCCTGGAGTATATGGAGTGAACTTTTAACGGTCCGCTGCTGTGTCGTCTCGTGAATTCATCAGCAATTAATTAACAGGCAAAATATCTAAGGAGGCAGCCCAATTTTCTCCCCGCTCATCTGAATCCTGCGTGCGAAGTTCCCCCTTCCTTCTTTCTCCTCTCCTCGATCTGAAGGCATCTTCGTCCTTCTCATCCGCTCTACAGGACTGGCGTGGAGTGGAGATTTACCCTGGCTCCCGCGCTCGGATTGATCTGGTGTCGAACCCTACCTTTTCTTTGCCGCGAGCACTCCGATCCCAATCTTTCTTTCTCGGATGGATATTCCAATCTAGGGCGCACCGTCCAGGCTGACATACCAAGAGCTGAACATCGATTCCCTGCTGTCTTCACCCGGTCCGCGATCTTGGACATTGGTTTTCGAGGTATGAGCCTTTCCCCCATCCAGTGATTAGTCAAACCCTGTTGTCCTCATCCCAGAAATTCTGTGTATTCTGGGTGCACACCTCTCAGACCATCGAGACCCGCCTCTGCGGCCCTGTGACACATTATGCCATTGCATTGCGAATTCTGGGTATTCTGGGTACTGTTTAAGGGCAAGCGAATGATAAGCTCTAAAACCTGTTTGCTTGAACAATCGTAGCAGTGTTGCCATGCTATTCTTAGTCGCCGTCATTTGGTGGCTCTTGTTAAGGGATATGGTTGAAGTTTTGTGTGGTTTGGAACTTTGTTAAGAGCAATGTTGCCTTTCTCTGGAACATGTCAGTACCATTGCCAAGCTGGATGCATTGTTGTAACATTGAATGCATCCGACATGTTAATATCATGCAATGCTATGTTAAGAGGACACATCTTTGGCTAGATCACATGGTACTTTCTATGCGGTCGTGCTAACTGGGCCTGTATTGTTTTGGTTCTTTTGTGGTTATCTTCTTAGAATCATGAACTGCAGTTGCGTGTTCAACAAATAAACCTGATTAGACGAGATATAATAATGCTAGGATGTATACAACCACAGATTTTAAGCAACTGATTATGTGCATCATTCGGTACAAATTGAGCTTATTAATAGATATTGATATATTCTTTTGCCTTGCATAGTACTCCCTCCGTTTCAAAATATAAGAGGTTTTAGCTTTGTGAAAGGAGTGTATCGAACCTCTTATATTTTGAAACGGAGGGAGTATTGGAGAAATATGACACTTGTTATCTATTACTCTGTTGATCATATTGTTTCTATTGCATGACCATCCATCTGGTAGAATTAGAGGAGGCAACTAATGATGTTAGTAATTTCATGTTGAATTTTCAGGGAGGTGTACAGAAATCTGTGGTACTTTTATAAGGCTAAATGCAGATAGTAGAGCTCATCTTAGGGCTGCTATGGTACCTAACCCACCTGTTGATCAGCCTTTTTGATCTGTGGTCGCATCTGAGTAATTATCTAGAATGCTATCTTATTTCGTCTGAGTTGCTGCCCAAGTACCGTAATCTTCATTTTGAAAGACTTAAGTGTGTGGGCGTTGTAGTCGATAGCAGAGAAGCAAATAATATTTTGAAGATCAAGCAGCTTTTATGGTGGCTCTCAACTATTGGCGTTAAGTATGTAGTTCTCTATGACATTGAAGGTGTGATTATGAACATTTGCCTTAACATGCTTACTTGTTTGAATACATAGGATCATATTCTCTTCAAGTATTATTGGTCTATCCTTTACCTGAACATAAAAAAAACTATTTTCTTCTTAATATGACATGGCAGAGGGCTTCCCTTTGACAGTGAGAAAATAATTTTCGCAACAAATGCGTTATTAATAACTGTGCGTGCTGCTTTATTTCAACAGTTTGCCCTTCTAGTCATCTTTCATAAATCCGTATCGTGGAAAAAATAGCCTTCAAATTTATGTATTTTGCCTGAAACTACTTCGGGAAATTTGAATCGTGCATCAAATATTGAAAGAAGAAAATAAGTAAACCTGGTACCTTTCTCATATACAACTAAAAAGGAAAGGGAACATGTCTTCACATATATCAGATCCTTTAGAATAATAAGCCAAGATGACTAAAGAGTTTCCTGTTTCATCACACTGACTGGTACATAGTGAACGGTGCAGAAAGATATGTCTGACCATTTGACAATGCTCTTCAGGAGTACTGAAGGAATTTCTTGAAGCTGGTATAGAAGCCCCAAAAGATGGGATGTCAAGAACTTATTTGGTAAGTTGCTTAATGCAGAATCGTGTTGACTCATCTGCTGTCTAAAATATGGACAATATAAACTGTGGTAATTGTTGTCTGTTCTTTGACTGGTATACCCACCACTCTTATAACTGTTATGCCATTCATGTGAGCTTGTAGGATCTTAGTGCACATGGAGGGATGGCTATAGAGTGTATTTCTGGTTCTGATGGCAAGGAAGGCATTGCTAAAGCAGCAAACTTACTGTGCTCAGGCTTCTGCAATTGCGACACTCACGGGCATAAAATAAGTGGCAATGAATTAACAGAAGCTGACATGGCTTGTGCACTGAGAGAAGTAGGTATGTATTGAAAAATTATCTACTCCCAATTCTTCTTGCATTTGCCATATTCATTTAATAGTCGTTAGGAATTTGTACATAGTAATTCTAGACAAGCACTTACTGTTCCAATCTTTCCATTAGGTAGAGGTGGGCCAGAACCTGATCTTCTTCTTGTCTACGGTCCTGTTAGATGCCATTTAGGATTTCCTGCATGGAGATTACGGTACACAGAGATCATGTAAGTTTTTCCCTCCATTTATTTAATTCTCACTAGTCTGCATGCTAAGGAATTTTAATGAACTTGCCCAGACAACATGCAAAAATTATTCCACCTGAGGGTGAGGGTGATCATGTTCGCTCTTTGGTTTATTTTATTATTTATTATACATAACCAATGTTGCTTATCTTATTTTACTACTGAAAGATCCTTTTGTTGTATGTGCAGGCATATGGGTTCACTGAAATCAATGAAATATGGTTCTATCATGAAAGCTTTGCATCGATTCTCACAGAAAAATCAAAATTATGGTAAGCTTATATTTCAACTTGGCTGTAAACTGTACGTCTGTACTACATCAGAATTCCCAGTCTTGTATGTTTATCGCATGTTACACAAAATATTCTTTACTTTACCTGTACATGCCTGTGGGCAAGATTCAGTTTGTAGCATTTTGTTCACATTCCATAAAATGCTTACGGAATAAGAAATGGTGTAAGCTGATCAGTGCTCCATACACTATTTATCGAATAAATGTACGTACAAATGTTTAATGTCATTAACCAGGGTCCTGAAATCCACAAACACACAGAATTTTGATTACGAACTGTGGGCACTAGCTTAGCGATTAAGCTTAAAAAACACCACGACGATGACTACAACAAACGAAATAGTTAGTATGAAGAAACCCCATAGTAGAAATAAGATAACAAGCAAAAAACTACCAGACATGTCAACCCGCAGATCCACAATTCAAAGCAATACACTTCAAGTAGTCCGTTCGGATGTTTCACTGTCATACTTGTATTTTAGCTTACCACTGACCTCCAACGTTTTCTTGGGATTCTTCAGTGATTTCTTCCATTGACACATCAATGGCATTATCTTCTACACTGGAGCTATAGAATCAGACAAAATCTTTCTCTCATATCATTTCTCATCCTTCATAGCTCCAAACAAACTACAGATAGACTAAATGATCTTGATGTCCTCCTTTGCCTAGCCAATTTCCGACGAAATCCATCATAGCTAATCACCTATCACTTTGAATTGTTGATGCTTATTTTGCACTGTTAGTATTGCATCTGTAGTTTGCAAAAATAGACCTACGTCGCAAGTTCTCTATTTTTTCGGAGGCATGGCACTGTCACAGTTTTTTCATGGAAGTTTCTTGTAGGTCTTCAAATCTGATTAAGCAACAGTTTTATGCATAAGTAACATAATCAGATTCTTGCTTAGTGAACATGTTATTCCTTAAGGAGCTGACGGACTGACTCTAACCTTTTGTCTATCAGGTAAATGAGGGCAGATACTAATGTAAGGAAGGCTGCTCATTTGTTATGCAAAATTTGTAATTCTGGAGCTGGCTAAAGTTTATTAACAGTATAGTCTTGGCAGATACATTGTACTTCCTTTTCGGTAGGATCGAATGGGTTACCTGTAAAACATGCAGGTACGAAACCTCAACCAACATATTTTTTGTTTTCATCAGAATGTAACAGGCTAGCAGCTCAGTGATAATTAGTTTTCTGGAGAATTGAAGATCTTATCATTTTTACCTTGCGGAATTCACTTTGGTCTCATATCACCTGTTATGTGCATGGACATAGCATGAGACAATAGTCAAATAAATACTTCACCCAGGGATTATACTACTGTATGAAACATTTCAGGATTTAGTCCCAAAAATTCCGCCCTTATCCAGGTGGCGGTACATGATAGGCTCATTAGGGCAACCATCGGATCTCATATCTCTCAAGTAATGCATGCTGTAGAGCCAAAATTGCACCAGTCTGTGCTGTCCTGTCCACAAGCCTAACTGGAGCCCGGAAGATCTCGGCCAAGGGAATTGCAAGTATGCAACCTCAGCGGCTGAGACCAGGGTGGCAGCCCCCTTATCTCACCGCACCCGCCACATGGCAGACTTCTACTGGGTCCACAGATGCCCTCATCCGCTCAGGTTGCACCTCACATCTGAATTAGATTTTCCTTGGCCCCGCTCCTGCCCAGCCACAAGCATACGTTCCTCTCTCCTTTTGTAGCAGTGACGAGTTTGGAGCACACACTTTCATCTCAGTCTCGCCACACACCACACCTGCCTCATCTCTCTGAGCAGCAGCAGGAGGAGCTTGCAGAAACAATGGCGGCTCAGGGTCTTCTGTCCGGGAGGCAGCTGCTGGGGAGGCCACTGCAGTCCTCCATCTCCAGGTCGTCTTCCTCCCGGAAGTCCTCCTTCATCGTCAGGGCATCGTCCTCTCCCCCTGCCAAGGTCCGTTGATCGATCTCTGGCTGTGATGTCTGTTTTCTGGTGTGATGTTAAGAACTTAACTGATTACTAACTGTGTTTTACCTCTGTTTCCTCTTTCAGCAAAATGATAACAGGCAGCTGTGGTTCGCCTCCAAGCAGTCCCTCACCTACCTCGACGGCACGTAAGTCACGGCGCAACCTATTGAACTTCTTTTCCGTTTGTTCTAACACGATGGTTCCGGCGACAAACTAGATTTTACAGTTGGACGGCGGTGTATATGGAGAGTTGGGTGAAGGATCGTCTGATTAAGTGTTGGTTTGTGTGCTTCTGCAGTCTGCCCGGTGACTTTGGCTTCGACCCCTTGGGTCTGTCAGACCCGGAGGGCACCGGCGGCTTCATCGAGCCCAGGTGGCTGGCCTACGGCGAGATCTTCAACGGCCGGACGGCGATGATGGGTGTTGTGGGCATGATCGCCCCAGAGGCCCTAGGCAAGGTGGGTCTGGTGCCCCCGGAGACAGCCATCCCGTGGTTCCAGGCGGGCGCGATCCCGCCAGCGGGCACCTACCAGTACTGGGCTGACCCCTACACGCTATTCGTGTTCGAGATGGCGCTCATCGGGTTCGCTGAGCACCGGCGGCTCCAGGACTGGTACAACCCGGGCTCCATGGGGAAGCAGTACTTCCTGGGCCTCGAGAAGTACCTCGGCGGCTCCGGCGACCCAGCCTACCCCGGTGGCCCCATCTTCAACCCGCTCGGGTTCGGCACGAAGAGCGAGAAGGAGATGAAGGAGCTCAAGCTCAAGGAGATCAAGAACGGCCGCCTTGCCATGCTCGCCTTCCTCGGGATGTCCCTCCAGGCCATCTTCACTGGCGTCGGCCCCTTCCAGAACCTCCTCGACCACCTCTCCGACCCTGTCAACAACAACATCCTCACTAGCCTCAAGTTCCACTAGGCCAAACGCATCGTCGTCCTGTGCATGGTATCTCTGCCCGTCGTCGATGGAAATGTTGTGCGCGCGAGAGGTGTATATGTGCGAGGGTGGGTGTGAAATGTAAATTTGTACGCGTGCTCCGCGCATGCTTGTAATATCTATATTGTGCTATTAATTTAGTGCATCGCATCTCTGATCATCTTCAGCAAACGTCCTCGTCTTCTCCTGCTCATCTTCTAACTTAGCCGTATCTCTTTTTTTAAAAAGAAGATATTTTATTGATAATCCTCATGAATAAAATGGTTATTATTTTAAAAAATATAAATTTAAATAAACTATTCCTTCTGACGCAAATTAATTGACTTGGGTTTGTCTAAAAGCCGGATGTATCTAGCACTAAAACTACTAAAACTCCAATCCGTATGGGCTGTGGCTAGGCTAAGAGATAGCAGGGCTGAAATCGGGCCGGCCCAAAACACGTACTGTGGTTATCATCCACGACGGCGACGCAGCCATCGTCTTCTTCTCCGTCTCTCTTCGACTCCTGCCCAAATGCTTCACCTCCTCCGTGGGCCGCGCCCCTCCGCTTCCCGCCTCCGCCGCCACTTCCTCTCCACGGTCGCCGCGGGTGGAACTCCACCCCCGCCACGCTCCGGAGCGGTGTACGGGTTCGGCGACAACAGCCACGGAGCGGTGGGCCAGCCTGCTCCCGCCGCGGACGTGTACGTCCCCACGCCCGTTCCCTCTCTCCCGCCGTCCGTCGCCGCGGTCGCAGCCGGACACTACCACTCCCTCGCCGTCTCCGCTGCTGGGGAGGTCTGGGCGTGGGGGCGCAACGAAGAGGGCCAGCTCGGCCGCGGGCTCCACGCCCCGAGGTGATCTAATCTTCTCCCCTTCCCTACGCCCTTTGATGCTTCTTCTCTTGGAAGTATCTAGAACACGTGCAACGTTTTAATCCAGTAGTTGGAATAGTGATAATGAGAAGCAAACTCAACATACAAACTGCAATCATATACTAGTACTCTTAGGATTACACAAACCTAAAGGTGGGAGTGATGAACCTGAAACAGGCAATGCTCCGGCCCAGAATACTATTAATCCGGCATGGGCTAGGTGAGCTCCAAGTAGCTTACCAGACAAATTGATAAGTCTGGCATTCCCAGCCCACCAAGCAAAGCCAGTGGTTTCTTGGTCACGACCAGCTAGAAAGTTCCATTAAACCCCTTTGGGGAATCCAATAAAGTATCACTGCGGAAAGCAATGAAAGTAATTGAATCGATCATCTGTAACACGAGAAAAATAACTGAAGCTGGGGCCTACGAAATAAGACTAAAGTAAGAGTATTTGAATCGGACTGGCGCTCTTCTCCTCTAGCGAAAATTAGCAACAATGAAAGCATTTCTTAACTGTGCCTTTAGCGAAGGACATTGCTTCCTGGCCCAAATAAATTTGATCGTTTAGGAACATCATAAAAGGATGCATAAGAATGGTTCAGATAACATGGAGACTTCCCTATGCACACCGTACACGCACTCTTCCTGTACTGATTTCAGCTGTCATATTGAGTATATTTTAGTCATAACCCCAAACCTTAACATTGCGCATACATCATCCGAACAGGTATGATGCAACCATGTTTTTCTTGTCCATTCTAGTCTTAAATAATAAATAAACCAAGATCCAGTGGCATGAGTTGAACTATAGCTCAAACCTCAAAGCCTCCAACACTTGTGTGCAACAGTGCTTACCAAGCAGCACTCGGATGTTTGTTACATGCTGTTCTGTTATCATTATGGTACTGGAATCTGGCCCCGTGGTCATTTGGAAAAAAATAAACAATACTTACCAACGATATGAGTGCAGATGTTTTACCATTTTGCTGAATGGCAGGAATACGTGGAGCAACCCAGAACAGGTGAGAGGATTGGAGAATGTTCAAGTTAGATCTGTATCCGCTTCAGGTGTTGTCTCAGCAGCAATTGGGTGTGATGGCTCTTTATGGGTTTGGGGGAGATCAAAGCGTGGCCAACTTGGGCTTGGCAAGGACATTGTAGAAGCTGCAGTGCCTTCTAGAGTGGAGGCACTTGCTAGTTATGATGTTGTTAAGGTTATAGCTTTCTCCCTGAAATTAAGTAATTGGATGCTGCTCGCAACAGTTTTAATTGACGGGAAAAAAATTGTAGGTATCATTTGGATGGGGACATGCCATGGCATTGACAAAAGATGGAGGGCTATTTGGTTGGGGTTATTCAGAAACTGGAAGGTTAGGAGAAATGTGCCAAAGTACTCAGACACCTTCTCCACAAGAGTACATTGGCAAATCAGGGGATAAGTACTCTAGCTCTATGCTGGAGGCTGTTGAAAAGATGGTCGCCGAGAAAATTCGGAGTGAAGACAATATGCCTATCATCTGGGAACCTTCTCTTGTTCATGAAACAACTCATCTCAAGGTGTCTGATGTTTCCTGTGGGCTTGATCATTCCCTGATTCTCTGCTGTGAGTATTTCGTTTCACCTACAAAACTGAAGCTCTTGTGAGCAGTTGCTATGGATATTGTTTTTCTCGTACTCATCTACAATACATGCCCCCTTCTCAGGAATGAATAGTAAATATACATTGCCATCTTCGGTCATTTAAGCACCGGCGTTCTTTCTCAAAATTATTATTTAGTTTGTTCATTATATTAACATAGAAAGCTAGGAGCTGCTCTGCTGTGAAAGCGTGAAGTGTTGTGCATACAGTATGGTCGTTTAAGTTTTGTCATGCATGAGCTTCAAAACTGCAAATTTATATTATTTTTGAAGTGCGCAACTTTGAACAAATGAACAATAATGACCATACCATCTAAAAATGTACTCCCTCCGTCCCAAAATAAGTGACTTAGGTTTTTCTAGATTCGCATGTATCTAAATACTAAAACATGTCTAGATACGTATGAATCTAGACAAACTCAAGTCACTTATTTTGGGATGGAGGGAGTACTATTTTTGGATGTTTGTGTTTTCAATGTCCATTGTATTTATTCCTCACATGTGGTTTATGCATTGCCCAGCTAATGGCACTGTGCTGAGTGGGGGAGACAACACTTATGGACAACTTGGTAGGAAGTCAGGCTGGTCAAATATGCTTCCTGTAGACATAAGCTATAGCCCATTCTCTGTGTCAGCAAGTGCTGGACACTCTCTTGCACTGTGCCATATATCAACCAAACGCACCGACAATGTGGAAACTGGTGTCCTCTCATGGGGATGGAACTGCAGCTCCCAGCTTGGACGACCTGGCCAAGAGGGCACCCCAGGACTAGTCAACTATCTGCTTGGTGAGAAGCCAGTATCAGCAGCAGCTGGCCGAGTTCATTCTATTGTTCTCATGGCGAACGGAGAAGCTTGGGCATGGGGATCTGGCCGAAATGGTAGGCTAGGTTTGGGCAGCTCAATGGATGAGGCGGAGCCTTGTCTCATCGATAACCTGGAAGGATCAGAGGTCTTACAAGTCTCCGCGGGGATGGACCACAATCTCATCTTGGTTGAATAGGTTGGGCTGCTTCTTTGTGGAAAGATATTGATTGCCGCACTATTCACTGGAGCAGTGTCTGGCTATCTGCTATCAACCGGATGTGATCTTTAAGCAGAGATATGAACTTATGATGCTTGTTGCCTAACAAGCTTCAAAAATCCGTGACACTTATTTTGGAAGGAGGGAGTACCTTTTAGTACAAGGTGGCAGTACCTAGAAAAATCCGTGACACTTATTTCGGAACAGAGGAAGTAACATTTTTCCATTTATGTATGCTTGCGCGTCATGGTCAGCTGTTGTTTGGGAAATTGATATCATCTATCTGCTGGAGAAACCGGAGTTTAACGGGGTTCATAGAAACATTGTGAGTAGATGTTAGACGGTTTTTCCTTGAAGTGCAGGTGCCATGTGTATTCATAGGGTTCGGTGCTGTGTATTTTTGTAAGTTTTTGTCGTTGTACATATTTTATGCTTTGTGCAAATATCTAACCATGTCAATTTTCGAGATTTAACTGCTTCAAATAAGCATACTGTAAGATTGCCAGAAAATTGTGATTTGATTTTCGTAATAAGCATTGTCGTCCGGAACAACAATTTTTCCTTCCACATGGTGTTGTACAGTGATGTACTACCTCCGATCCATAATAAGTCTTGCTTATCTTGTACAGATCCATATTAAATAATAAGTATCGTTCATTTTGTACAGCTCCATCTGTTTTAAAATATAAGATGTTTTAGATTTCTTTCTGAAACACATGTACCTATGTACATTTTCTATTTTCTGAATCTTGTGGTAGTTGTTTGGACTGCCAAACTTTAGTCACAAACCAAAAGAGTACTTTTGCCAGTATGGCAACTACTCCCGCGATTCATTAATGTAAGTCGATATTTTAAAATGGGATGGATATACTACTAAAATGAGTAAATCTACACACTAAAACACCTCCACATACATGTATTTTTTTAAGTGTTTTACATTATTATTAGTAAACAGAGGTAGCACGCTTGGCAATCTCTGGCTGGGAGTGGGAACCGAACAGCCCCAAAACCTCACTTATCAATTTGAACTCATCAGCTCTATTTCCCAACCCGGCCCAACAACCATCTATTTCTGTTCCTGCGAGGTGGGACCGGCTTGTCGGCCACACGAAACAAACCGAGCAACCGTGCAGACGCGGCACATCGGCAGCAGCTTCACAGGCGGCGGCGGCAGCATGGGGATGGGCGGTCGTGGCGTGGTGGGCGACAGGTGGTCGCAGCGCGTCCTCTGGCTGTGCGCCATCGGTAGCGCCGTGAGTAAGCACCCACCAAACCCTAGACCCCAGACCCCAGTGCTCCGTCCCACCCAGTCTTCGTCTCCGCCTAATTGCTCCGTGATCTGCAGGCCTCTACTTCGTGGCGGTGGAGAGGCAGGCGCAGAACCGCGCGCGGGCGGTGTCCGAGGGATTCAAGTCCCTCGACGGCGCAGGAGGCGGCGGCGGCCGCGGAGAGGACGTGTGACCTTCGCCGCCGCGAGGTGAATGGACGTGTAGAGAAGCTCCCTCCCTGTTCGAGTTAATCTGCTTCTAGTTCACAGAATCGTTGCAATAATAATGTACTGCTAATTGCCCCCCGTGTTTGCGGTGTCTGAATGTTCGGGGAGCAAGAATTGGCATCTGACGACATGGATTGTGTTTTTAATGAAATGTTGAGTTGGAAAATCCAGGCTGCTTTGTTTCGTGATTTTGGCTCTTAAATTTCTTGAGCGGGTTAGAATTTAGAGAGAATGTGCAGTTGTTTCCTGAACCTTTGTTCTTGTGTATTCCTAGGAGCAGGCAGAGTCTAAAACAATTGGAGCATATAAGCAAATGAGAAGTTTCTGTTTACATAATTCTTAGATGTAAGCTTTGGTTCCTGTATATGTCATCTGGAATACTCTGTTATTACCTGTACCTAAATGGTTACTGTGATTTAGGAAAATTGTTTTCTCCAGTAAAGTAGGGTGGGAAATTGAAAGCTAAACTAGGATGATCAACTCAAAAGAACGTAGGCGTTCAGTGATTACTTCATTCTTTTTCTGCTTCAGTACCCAATACTTGCTACCTTTCACTTCTTGAGAACTTTGTGCTAGGTGTGAGAGTGTACTGCTTTTGAACTTATGGTCACTGAGGCCTATTGAACATGGATAGTCCACCTACACATCATACGTTAATTGCCAGCAGTTTTTCTCTCATTCCCTGCTTTCGCTTTACCCCAAATGAATGATAAGATCAACTTTTGTGGAATAAGTAGATGACACCACGTAAATGATAGAAAGCAGTTTGCATGTTTTAGACTTCAAGCAGGGAGTGAAATGGAATTATCAAGTGCCAGTCTAATTAGAGTTTCCTTCTATTCCTCTATAGAGGATAATCGACTTAGTTTTGGTTGGATTTATGCTTTTCATATGTAGGAGTCCTGATGGGGGCTTCCGTGTTTGACCTGAATGGAGGCACTGTTCGTTCATTTCTCCTGTATCTGGATTCAGCAGGGATGCTGCTTATAGTTTCTAACTCATTTTCTGACGTCCACAACTTTTACGAATGCCATATGCGTTCTCGAGGAAACCCTGGGAGCAGCTATTGTTGAAGATAAGTAGATAACCACTATTATCCTTTTTTTAGATCAAAACCTTTGGTTAATTAAGTGCAAATTGATCCCACTTCCTGTCAATTGCAGTCAAAATAGGACAGCGACTACTTTAAGAATAAATTCTTCACAGTAAATAATTAGGCTAAGTCTATCATGGTATCTATTGATTTACTGGATGTGCATGGCATGTGATTCTCTTTAATTGTTAATGTTCCACAGTTCACTAGATTATAGAACAATGGCAACCTACTGCTTTCAGTGCATCACTAACTCGAAATGGATCTTTTAGTGAAATTTCTATTATTATGAATTTATTCTTTTGCAAAGAACAGTAGACTTTGACATGAGCCTGAAAATGCGGCTTGTTTTAGCATATAATTGGTTATGTTTCTTGTTCATGTGTGTAGCGGAAAGACTCGGTAATTCTTAAGGCAAAAACCATACTTGACCAGTTGCCCTTGACTGCAATTTGTTAACATGTTCTGATATCCATCTAACAGAAAGGTGTATATCTTTCTCTTTACTCCTATAGATATTGGATGGTGATGGTCCATCTGCCACCCCTCTCCGCTCCACCAAAATTAACTTCCTGACTGGCGGGGTCATCGCTCCATGGCAAAATATGTTATAGGGCTATTTTTCCGTTTCCTATTTTAAGTTACTTTTTTTTCTGGCTGCAAGCCAGTGCTGTTTGTTCCTGACCATAGCAGTGGAACTAAGTCAAATAATAATGCAGAGCATCATTGTCTTGTTGCCAACACACTTTTTTCAAGTATATTCTCTGTTATCAAGCGTGGATATCGAGTACATAGATGATTTTTCTTAGCAAAAAACAAAATACTACTCCCGTGGTCATTTTTTTAAACAGTACTAAGATATATTAAATGAGTGTAACGAATAACCGTCAACATATCCTGTTTTACTATTCCCATGGTCATTTTATTGCTACCCAGACACTAAATTCTTACATGAAAGCCCACGCCATCAAGTTGCAGTGCTGTGTACCATTGGTAGTACTCAGACGTGGATGCAGTTGATCTTGTACTCAAATATATTTTGTTAGTGGGTTTGTTGTTCTTTTGAACAAATCTAATAGCACCTCAACCCTGAAAGCTAAATTATTCTGACATCTTTGCTTTTTCCTATGAACTTCCTCAGAATATTACGCACGACTCTTATGTTACTGATTGAGTTCGGATTGTGCTGAAATGGAGCATCTTCAAAGATTTTATGGCTGTACATCATTGACTAACAAGATTTGTAGTTATCTCTTTACCATACTAGTAGTCAAGACTAAGTAATACAAAAGAAAGGAACGAACTTTGGGTATTACGAAATGGCATGATTAGAAAGCCTTTTCTGTTATAATATTGCCTGCTTCTTTAATTTATTTGTCCCCTAGTTGTTCACTTTGATGTATCTTCAAAAAATGCCTAGAAATTCCACATGCCACTTCTGCTTATTAGCCACCCTGCTAAGACTTGGAACTCTTATTGCTTTTCACTTTATGGGCCCTTTCTGTGATGCCTCAGTGTTTACATTTTCTTAATGACAAGTGTTAACTTAAATATATGCTATATTATAGACCTAATGATCAACTTAGGTGCCCACTTCTACTAGGTATGAAAGCTCGAGAATGTGAGGAATCTTCCATGCACCGATGCCACTAATGAATGGGGTTTGTAGGATTGTGGTGCAAGAACGCATCATTCTTCTCTCATCATCCCAATCTTGAAAAGTGCATTTATCACAAGATGCTGGTTTATCAGTGCCTAGAGTTCCATTGACTACCAATAACCTGATATATATTGTCTGATCCGAAGTATTATTAGTTTGATAATACCGTTTCTATGCCTTGCATTTATTTTTCGTGATCTTAGTCTTGTATCTGACACAAAATTCCATTAGTTTACAGAAGAAACATACTTTTGACTGAGACAGGAGTACAGTATCTGTTAATAGACCTGAATTCACCGGAGTTGATCTCACTTTTTGTGTGCACTCTTGCAGTTCTCACAATCACAAGATGCCTTCTAATAAAATCCATGATGATATATGGTGGTTATGAGCACTCCAGCCTTCCAGATGCAGTTAGTGCTGTTCTTTCTGGCCTTTCCCTTTTTATTCCTTCCTCACTACTGAACCCCACAAATTTTAATGTCACAATCAGCTTGATCCAGAGCATCTCTTGGGCATGATCTCCTTGCTTTGGTCCACTAAATAATCTCCATTAAAATTTTAACTTCTTCTGCACATTATACCAAAGGTGAACACATCAAGATCAGGCATGGAAATAAGAAGATGCAAGATGATTGGTTTTCTTACGACGTGGACTGAAAAGATTAACTAATTAACAAAAAGTTAGGGGGGATAAGGGAATCTATGGAACTTATCAACGTTCTAACTGGTTTCATAGTTAGCATCTTAGGGTTTTTGCTTTGGTCACCAATAGCATGCAAGAGCTGATAATATATGTGTCCGTGATTTGAAAAGAACAAGTAGAAGGTATAAAAAGCTTAGTGCTTTTCCAAGGAGTTTAGTGTATGCATCCCTTTACCTGTGGGGCTGCAGGAAAGGATAGATTCTGTAGCTTAAATGTGTTCCTAGCCATAGGTCTTCTGTTCTTCTGGGACCATTTGAAGTAAATACTATAGTTAACTACAATTACAATTTTCTATATGCATTTAGGTAGAGCCTACTGGTAGGGAGATACTTTAGCAATGTACTACTTTGTTCATTTCTTGCATAACTGCAACTTGCTGTTTACTTAATGTTGATGTATGGCCAGGCCTTAGGCATGTAGCATATTCTGTTGATTACTGTAGGTGCCCTAGTTAGTGGTCAAGATTGCAATCTAATCTTACACAACGGTATTGTTCTTGGTGCTCCACCTTAGCTTTAATGTACAATATCTGCCAACTCAGCATTGTGGACAGTTGGTCCAGATCACAATTGAATTCTTTTTGAGACATAAGGGTAGTTTGCCTCTTTTCCCTGAATAAAACCTATTGTAGAATAAGATCATGTTCTGCTGGTCTTGAAGTGATGAAATGCTTATATCTCGTGGTTGCCGTTAATCTTTTTCCTATTTGTACTGTTGATTTCTGTAGGCGTCTATTTATAATTTTCTGTGGCTCCATTTTACATCTTGCCATTCTGGAAGGTCTGGTTAGCTGCTACTACTTCTTTGCTTAAATGGAGCAAGCCTTGTGATCAAATACTGTAGAAAATATAGCTAGGGAATCTAATCTTAAACCTACCCAAACCGTATTGCAGAAGACATGCCGACAAGTTCAGGAGAAGAAAAATAAAATCTATTGATGGGGACATTTATTTACATATTTAGGTTCCTTCGCTTCTTACTTTTTTTGGGAAGAACTTGGCTTCTTGCTGAAGTCCTGTTGCAAAAAAATATGCAAAAGCATGCTGACTAATGTGTCTTTGGGAAAATATTTAGATTTGTCAGGGTCAAGCGGCGGCAGCATATTCTGTGCTCTTTTTATACTAAGCTAGAAGTTTGGGGATGAAAGGTACGGATGTCAATGTCAGGTGATTCATGCTTATGTATGTTGAACAGATAAATTTTCTTCCATTTTATCATCTTTTTACGCTGTTCAAATATGAACTCAGAATCTTGAAGTTCATGGTACATAGTACTCTTTACATGATTGAGCTTGGTCATTGACTGTCCTTTAGTATGTGTTCCTTTTAGTCAATACTACATGTGTGAGGCGTTTTCACAGCAAAATCCGATAAACCGTTGTACATTGCATTGTTTCATTTCGTGATATTGATATTCGAGTGTAGGACTCGAGAGGATTGTTTTTGCCAAAGTCATCAATTCTTATTTTGCGTACCCAGTTGCCTACTCGGTGGGACTTTGCTCTAACCTGGCCTACACAGAGTGACAGAACAAAATGGTGGGAAGGGAAGGTGGGAGGAGAAAGAGCAGGGTATAGATAGACATGAAAAAGGTGGTGATAATTGCAAGCACAGAGAGGCAAACAATCAAATCGGTTGTCATCTCTACCTGGCCATATTGTACTGCCCGGATACATTGGCTGTTTGTACAGATTTGACACGACCAGCACTCGGAGAATTTTTTATCTAACACCTAGTGAATGTAGATTGGGGAATTAAATTGTGCAGAGTCGTTTTCTTTCACCTCCACTTGGACAGCTTCTAGCAAATTTGGTCAGATGTATATTAATTTGGAATTGCACCCACTCTTGTTTACAGTAAAAGATACGGATATAGTCAATTTTGTAAACTTTCTGCCAGTATCTTTGAAATATTGAGATTGTAAACATGAAAATCGTATGTTTATATTGGTCATGAAAAGTATTTTTCACAATTTATATCTATGTACTATTATAAATATATTATAACAAAATTATTGGTCAGAACTCAGAAATATGTTTTCAAAACCATACCGATGCCCAAAAAAGGTAGCTTTGCGTGAAGTGGAGTACCTTTTATGCATCTTCCTGCTTGTTCGCTTTGCCCTATTTGATGAGAGTACTTACTAACCAGGGGTTTATGCTTAATTGCTTATGGGAGTACTTACTAACCAGGGTGAGTTCAATTTTGCTTGACGGCAAACAACTTAGTCTTGAGCACAATAATCGCGCTACCCGTTCAGTTGAGGTGCCAAATAAATAAACTGTAAAAATGGTATGGACGCACTTTTCAGTGTCTAAAATCTCAAGTTTCAATCCATTAAATATTATTTATGGCAAAAATGACAATGCTCTAACATGATTTAAAAAGGGGAAACTAGGCAAATGGTACTATCACATCATATTATAACAGCTTCTCCATGCTTGTTATTTATAAGCTCAGCATGATTTTTTTTATAGTAGGATCGACCCCAAGCTAGATAGTACAGTAATATATTGGGTATCGAGTAACCACTTTACAGAGCAGCATGGCCGCTTGCGATGGCCTTTTTCTTGTACTGATTGTATCACATGGAATGCTGGTTCCAGATAAGCTCCACTGTTTGTTAGCGATTGTTCAAATTAACCTTCACTTTAATTGGTCCGAGGCGAACTCGTGATCTGATGCTTTATCCTTCTGGGTCACTCAACTTCCATTTGAATGAGAATTCAGTTGCTGCCTATTGGTACCAAACATCCGCAAGTTCCCTGCTTAGATTTCTTCCTTCTAAAATTTACCTGAATCTAGTTATCCCTGTACTACTTATACTGTACTTAATGCTTGCTTGATAAACATGATAAACCTACTACGGGACCACAGGTCCTACACTGAGAGGCCAGGCCTGAAAATTTCCATGATACGAAGAGGTCAGATAATGAAAGGCACAAGGCAAAAAGCTCACTTTTGGAGCACTTGAGGAGGCATGTCCTTCTGGGTGGAGTGGAGCTCTCCTACTCCTAACCCCTCTATTAGTCTGTTTCATACTATTATTATTCCACATATAAGGCATGGTCAAAGTTAAACATTGTTTTGGTTAAAAAAAAATTAAACATTGTTTTGGTTAAAAAAAAAGTTAAACATTGTTTTGGTTAAAAAAAAGTTTACATTGCAAACTTCCACTAAATATATAGGAAAATATATCAATATTTACAGTATTGCTAGAATTGTAATAACATATACTTGCATATTATATTTAGTATTTCTAGGTTGATATTTTGTCTTATATACTTACTCAATCATTGTAAAATTTGACTTTGATCAAATCTTATATGCAAAGTAATATGAAACAGAAAGAGCACCATGCAGCCCCAGTTTCTGGTGTGATACCATTCATTTTCCTTTAAATAACAAAGACCATGCATCATATCACCTACTTTCTCTTCTGAGTCTCCATGACCTCATTGGTATACGTCCTTGATTTTATAGCTTTGAAGAATATGATCAGAAAAGATGTGTTTGACTTCTGCATCACATTTTGTGTCGTCAGTACTTGGCAGCAGAAGTAGTTGGGAGGGTGGATTTGAGCGATTTTTTTTCAAATAGCACATTTTTTTTATTTAATTCCACAACTGTCGCACGAATTTAAGATTTTATAGATCTAGACATTTGTCGGTCACGGCATCGCTGAATGCAACGAATCGGCCACAGCCTGACCGAGTGGACCATTCGGCTGACACCAGCTGCAATCGGCTAGGGCCTAGCCGAATGACTCATTCGGCGAGGGTCAAGCCGAATGGGTCTGGACCAATCGGCGAGGCTCTAGCCGAGTGAGCCTCTCGGCCAGGAGCAAGCCGAATGGCTCAATCGGCCTGGCCCTCACCAATTGCACTAATCGGCCAGGCCGTGGCCAAATCCTGCATGATCAATGCATAACCAAGCAATTCGCCATAACCAATACATGCTTAAATCACTGCAACCGCGCTAAACGAGATTAGTTTTTGTTTCCCGCCAGCCGTTTCCCGCCATTATTTCCCGCCACGTGTTGCCGCCATTTTTTCCCGCCAACCTATTCTCGCCATTATTTCCCGCCAGCCGATTCCCGCCACGTTTTGCCGCCGTTTTTTTCCGCCTAGTCTTCCCATTGCCTCTATAAATTCAGGCACCGAGATGTTCTCTCTTCACCCAGTTCAGCTGTTCCTTCTCTTTCTCTCGCATTTTTTCTCCTCTACATCATGAGTGTGCCTTGTTCGGATCCAGAGTATAGGCCTAGGAAGATGAAAGATGCTAGGTTGCCACAAGGGGTGACACACGAGCGTTGTTGGTGCGGCCATCTCGCCAAGGTTAAGGAGTCGATCGATTTCTCCACCTGCATGGGCATGAAGTTTTTCATGTGTCCCAACTACGACGCAAGCCCGCCCCGACAAGCAAGTTCGTCGTACGAGAGGCCTCTGGTATGTTCCCAGAGCATGGTTAATATCAACCATTCATGTTATCCTGAGTTCTTTTGTTCATTCCATTGATTTGCTTGCAGTCTCCTCCTCCACTTTGCAAGTGGTACCATTGGATTGACACCGAGCAGCCAGCCTGGGCCAAGAAAGAGTGTCATGACAGGAACCGAGCTGCGTGGGCTGCCTTCCATGAAGAGGAACGTGCTGAAAGGATGGCCGAAGAGGCAAAGAACGAACAGGAGAGAGAAATGAAAGAATTCCAAGCAGAGAAAGCTCAAAATCGCGAGTTGAACAGGAAGAGAAGGGAGGAAGAGAATGCAATCCGCGAGCGCCAGGAAGAGGTGCGCAAGGAGGCCCGTGAGGCGGAAAGGAAGAGATTAAGAGAAAGAGCTGCCGAGGCACGGGCGGCAGAGGAACGTGGGGACAAGACCGGGAAGTACCCGCATTGGACTCAGGGAAGGTAGACGTATGTCTCAGTACCGATGTATCTTAATTCCTGTTGTAGTGTCCTGATGTAACTTCATTTCAGTTGTAGTGTTCCGATGTATCTTAATTTCAGTTGTAGTATCTTGATGTATCTTGATTTCAGTTGCAGTGTCTTGATGTAACTTACTTTCAGTTGTAGTCTCTTGATGTATCTTCATTTCAGTTATAGTGTTGTGATGTATCTTTAATTCAACATGTCAGACCAATGTTGCTTTCCATAAAAAACATTCCTGCCAAAATGCTTCCCGCCAGAATGCTTCCCGCCAGAATGTTTCTCGCCAGAATGTTTCCCGTCATAATGCTTCCTGCCAAAATATCTCCCGCAAAATCTTTCCCGCCAAAATGCTTCCCGCCATAATGTTTCCAGCCAGATTTTTCCCTGCCAGAATGTTACCCTATAAAACCCCTCCTCATAGCTTGTTTAAGCAAAGAACACCCTGCTTTTAGCCAAGATGTTTCCTCACGATCGCAGTTGCTGCTGCATATGTCCGTCGACCTTTTCCATTTGGCTAGGAACTTTAGGATAGACAACAATCCAGCCCCATTAGAGGAACTAATTGGTAGTGATTGTCTCCTCACTGAGTTGGGTGAGGGATTGCGTAGAAAAGGCTGGCCGAAGAGGACTCCAGAGGAGATACGGCAAGAGCTACTTCGGATCAATGCTAGGTGGAGCAAGCAAAGATTCTCTAATGAAGGGGCAAGGCAGCAGAACATCACGCTCCCTTGGATTTGGATAGAAGAGAGTGAAGATGAAGATGATATATTTATGACGCCTGCCGTTGGGACTAAGTGGAGAGCTGAAAGGCAAAAGGCCAAGAAGAAGGGTAAAGGCGAGGCATCGTCGAAGGTTAAGGGCAAGCCATCATCGGATGAGGCATCGTCGAAGGGCAAGAAGAGCAATGACAAGCTAGAAGAGAGCGAGGATGAAGATGATATATTCATGACGCCTGCCGTTGGGACTAAGTGGAGAGCTGAGTGGGACGAAAGGCAGGCCAAGAAGAAGGGTAAAGTCGAGGCATCGTCGAAGGGTAAGGGCAAGAAGAGTAGGACGTGAAGAAGGCATCATCGTAGGGATAGAACAATTCTCCCTTGTAGCTCGTGTGTGTATCTTAATTATCTCGTTTGTATCCTAAATATCTGTTGTAGTCGTTTGTTAGCGATCTCGACCAAGAAATGAATAACATTGCGAAATGTCTCACACACAGAAAGGTGCATGTCTCACACATAGATAGACATATGTCTCATACATAGATAGATAGATATAGAAATGTCTCACACATAGAAAGGTGCATGTCTCACACATATATAGACATATGGCTGAGAGAGGTATCAGCGTCGTCGTCTGCCTTGACGCTCACGTGGTTGCTCTGGTTGCTCTGGTGGTGTCCAGCCGTATCTAATGGGCGTCCGAACGTTTCGAGGAGGAATCACTGAGCCGTGCTCGTCGTACTGAGTCTCCTGTGTGGGGGTCTGAAAAATGTTGATCCAACTGCTCTGTGTCATGAAGTCCTGAGTGTTGTGCTCCATCTCATGATCACTCGTCCACGCCGATCCAGAAAAAGATCCTTGATAGTCAGGCGTAGACCCAAAGGCTACTGCATATGAATACCGAAGTATATAAGAAATTTATATGATATGAAGCTAGTCTCGGTATTGTGTAAGACGCATACCTTGTGGCTGCGGCTGTGGACAAAAGCCGTAGTTCGGCACGGGAGAGTGGCCAAAAGGTGGCTGCTGCTGCTGAGGCTGCCACGACGGACCTCCACCCTAAAAAGGTGGCTGCTGCTGAGGCTGCCACGACGGACCTCCACCCTGAAAAGGTGGCTGCTGCTGCTGCCACCAGTCGAAAGAACTCTGTTGCTGCCACGACGAACCTCCAGGCTGGTCTGGAGGGGGAGGCCTCGGTGTTGCCTGTGGTGTAAGCCGTGGACGAGGAGACTGTCGTACGGGCGAGGGTGGACGTGGCTGCTGCTGGTGCTGCCTCTGCTGTGTCGAGTGACGCGGAGGCCGCTGTGGTCCCGGCTGGTGAGCAACATCCGAAGAGCGGGTGCACGTGAGAACTCCGTGGATACATCGGATCTTCTCCTCTAGGCGACTCAGCCAGTTCGCTGCCGCCCCGTGGTATAAGGCAGAGGTCCGCATTTAAAGGGACCGTCTGTAATCAGCACTATCCGTCTCAAGATCAAGTAGCAACTGTGCCTGCAATTTGAACCACTAGGGTGAAAAATGGAATAGAAACTATCCCAAGTAGGTGCATAATGAAGACAATGTGTTACCGCGTGCTATCTGCTGCCCGTAGTAGACTGGCTCGGATAACTATCCCAAGTAGCCGCGCCGCATCGCCTCTGGTCACTCACAGCGATGCATAGACGTGTGGCGCTCATGTAGCTTCGCAGATAGTGGTTGAACTCGTCCATATCAAACGGGGCATCCGAGTCCCAGACTCGTGTTGTTGCGTTGTTCCACTCCTCTACGTATGTCCCAACTCTATGGAGCCAGCCTGTGATGGTCTTATTGCTTCCCTTCCTTGACAACCTACAATTTGAGAGTGATTGCTATAAGTCAATAAACCAGATAAGTCAGTAAACTAGATAAGTCAATAAACTTACGTGTGCACCACCGAAGGCACGACACTCTCAGTAGGACGAGGGTCGGCCAACTGGCGAAGGCCGAACTGCCTCATTACTCTATGTAGGCTCATCTCCTCTACCTGCATGTCGAAGATGATCTTCGATTTTGTAAGCCAATATGCCGCGTCTCTGGTACAGAGAGTAGAAATCAATGTGACGGCTTCCACGTCGTCCCCATCCTTGCGGAATCTAGCACCAACGGCTTCATCCGTGTAGGGCTGCCACATCACCGAGCTCATGAAAGCAAGACGTCAAACTGCTCGGAGAAAGCGGGGTAGCAACCCCTCACCTGAGCATGAGAAAAGCGTCTCTGCCAAAGAACACATGTCATTTCTAGTCATGTAGTACATGAACTAATTAAAAACTTTGCACATACCTTGCGACGTGTCCAAACTGTACCGAAAGTCGATAGGTCGATGCGGTCTGCGTCGAACAGTCCTGTCGGAGGGTCACCCAATGCATGTGATGGGTAGGCCGTCTCAACAACTATGTCCGGTCGTCCAATAGGAAACCGCTCCCAGGACCAAAGCTGCAACAGTAAAGGGCATCCAAGAAAGCCTGACCTAGGAGCTTTATGCTGACAACCGCTGCACATACCTGCAGACGTAGCTGCCAAGACCGCAGAACCCCAACTCCTTTGTGTAATCATGCGCGCTTGTTGCATTAGCAATCTGCAATGCAATAGGGATGTAGCGAGCGTGATAGTGGTGACATGGTTCTCGTGAACATCACCTTCCCGAGAAGCCAAAGTAAGCACGCCTCAAGCACCGAGTGATCTGTGGCTCACCAACTGGAGCTCGATAGCCTAACCGTTGGATCTGCATTAACGCAAAGATAGTTTAGTACAAACAAGCAATGAATGGTGCGATGCGTAAAGACAATTGGACTAACAAGTTATCGAACACACCTGAAATCCTAGTAACCAGTCGAACTTGGGCCCGTGCTCATCGTGGTCAAATGGAACGACAGTAATACCCTCAAAACGTTGGGCCATATTGGTGCTCCAAGTGGATGATGCATCAAGCGGCCCAATGGGCTGACCTGCCAAGGGAAGTCCCAACAGGTAAGACACATCCTGGAGAGTAGGAGCCATTTCACCCCAACGGAAGTGAAAAGTGTGTGTCTCAGGCCTCTATCGGTCAACCAAGCAGCTCAACAACGACTGGTCATATAATAGACGTGTAGAGTCTCCAGTGTCCTCAACCAGACGAGCAAAAGGTAAAAGCCCAGCCCACTTCAGCCTGCATATCGAAATAGAGTCGACAAAAGACTTAGCGCGACAAAAGATGAAAGCTTAATTGTTGTAATGCATGATTAAAACAAAATCATACCTAGGAACCCAAGCCGGGTGTATCCTCCAGTTTACGTTGGGAGTGCGAGTGACCAAGGGCTCGAGGGAGTTAGGTTCATCCTCCAAGATTCTAGCACGATGTTTCTTCTCAATATCTTCACTGAGAAAACTATATCTTCTTGCCATTTCTGCACAATATTACAAATAAAATAGAGTTTATCACGCGTTACAAATTAAAACAGAGTTCATCACGTATTACAAATTAAAACAGAGTTCATCACATATTACAAATTAAACAGAGTTCATCACGTATTACAAATTAAACATAGTTCATCACATATTACAAATAGAACATAGTTCATCACGCATTACAAATTAAAACATAGTTCATCACGCATTACAAATTAAACATAGTTCATCATAACCTAAGTTCGCCCGCGACCTCTACCTCTTCGAGCCCGGTACACGGCTCGCCAGAGGTACTACGCCTGTTTCGAACTTGGGACAACACCTTTCCCTATGGCCAAAATCATTGCATAGAAAACATTGTCGCATTGGACCTCCAGCTTCTGATTCATCCATGTCATTCCGGATGCGCCTACATTGACGTCTTCCTCTGCCTGTTCGCATTAGAGCAGGGTGGGGGATGTACTGCCTTTCACCAGGGTTTACCTTGTTGAAATTACCAACTACTCGAAATCCTGACATCTCACCTGTCCAAGTATTAATCACGGCTTCTTTTAGATAGTACGGAGACACGAACGAGATTGCGTCCAACCATAGCTACCCACACGCAGCAAGCACATGCGAGTATGGGAGATGGAGCAATTTTGGTTTGTTGCATGTGCACTCACAGGTTGGCCATTGCTCATTTCCAATCTTCACCTCGTGTGTCCTTCGCGCGTTACCACAACCAAACTTATCGGTAGGTAACCGCACCTCAAACCTTCTCTCCGCATTACCAACAGCCACGACAGTGTGTGTCCGAGCTTTTTCCATCTTTTTATCCATGTACTCCATAATTTTTTTGCAGAAGCGTATGTTCGGATTGTTTAATATATGTAACTGAGCTTTCTGTCGTCTGTCTCTGAAATATGTGATCGTGCCATACAAAATACCCTCGACAATGGCTGTAAGTGGCAGAGCCCTATTACCTCTAAGGACAAAGTTATATGACTCAGCAAGGTTTGTAGTCATCACACCATACCTAGCTCCATGGGTGTCGTGTAGCAAAGACCACCTCTCCAAAGGTTCGTGCTCTATCCACTGTTGAAATTTTTTAATCTGTCTCCCGGACCTTCTCCTTGTACCAAAGCGGTCAAATCCAGTAAGTCACAAAGCCCTCATGTGCTCTTCTTCAAGATGTGCTTCTCCAAGAGCAGCCTAGGCAAAGAATCGCTGCTTGATGTGCAGCTATAGCTGCCGTTTGGGCCGCTTTCCTAGCTCTGACATGTTTCTGAGTAAAGTCATCGAGGTGTGCATGTATGAAATCATACTTCCATTCTTGGGGTTCTGCTTGCATAGTTTTTTGAAAAGATTCATCAGATTCTTGATCCTGAACTGTGAGAAAAAATTAGCTCCCAAATGGCGCATGCACCAATGGCTCTGCATGTCGAGCCAAGGGGTTTGTTCTTCAGGCCCAGGCTATGTCAAACGTTTAACTGCATTTAGTATACCTGCATGCCTATCATGAATGATGCACACATTGGGCTTATCTTTGACAACTGCTATCTTGAGCTGTCTGAAGAACCATGTCCAACTTTCAGTGTTTTCTTCCTCAACAAAAGCAAAGGCGAGTGGGATAATTTTATTGTTGCCGTCTTCACCTATGGCGGTAAGGATCTGTCCCTTATACTTTCCAGTGAGAAATGTGCCGTCCACACATATAACTGGTCGACAATAAGTGAAAGCTTGGATGCACACAGAGAAAGAGAAGAACACTCGATGAAGCACCTTTACGGATGGATCCTCAGGTATCACATAGTGTTGGATGTCGACATAGGTGCCTGGGTTCCTTGCCTGCAGTGTAAGGAGCTGTCTCACCACAGAGTCATACGCGTCTCTGAAAGAACCAAACCTGTCCTCAAGAGCCCTCTGCTTTGCCCTTCAAGCCTTACCGTACGAAATGTCGTAATTAAACCTGACCCTTACTTTATTTATTATAGCCTTCACTTCTACCGCTTTGCTCTTCACTATCTCCGTGTAAAACAACCATGCCAGAAGCGTGAACGAGAGGTTACGATGATCTGTAGGGATAGATGAAAGCTGACATGTGTGCATCACCATGTCACTCACCAACCAACTTATGTCATATTTAGGAATATATCCATGGACCATGGCTGGACAATTAATATCCACGCATTCCATTGTCAAGTATCTCTTATTTGACACAGTTGTACTGAGAACCCTCTGTGTAGACAATGCCCAAGCAATGACTGCATCTTGCAAATGTTTCTTGTCTGGATATCTGACGCCCTGCGCAATTTTATTTTTGTGATATTCCCAGGCAGAATCATGACAGTCGTTAACGGTCATGACGCCGGAGATGTCTTGATTCCAGGATGCAGGAATCGGTACGTCTTCTCCATTGCCTTCTTCATCGGAACTATCTGAATCATCAGAATCACCACTTTCATCATCATTGGAATCCTCATCCTCCATCATGTCCTGCATGTGCCCACTTTCCTCGTCCCCATCTACCTCTCCACTTTCGTATCCTCCACCTACATCCTGACTGCTCTGCCCTGGTTCGTAACCACCACCACCACCTCCTCCTATCTGACTGCTCTGCTCTGATTCATAACCACCACCTCCAGCATTGGGCATAGAGTACGTTCCGCCACCATATTCAACACTATGGCCAGGACCGTGTCCACCTTCAGATGCTTGCGGATTGATCTCCTTCATGACAGGAAGCACTAGTGCAACAGGGTGTATCCGCTGTCCCGCAACCTTTAACCATTTAAAACAATCTCGGTTATGATCTACATCCTTCAAAATCCAGAAAATTTTCTTGGTAGACTTTGTCCACAATGCTTGGACACTTACGGTGTATGTTTCGAGATTATATCCTAAACAGTCCGTCAACCATTCCTTCAACTGACTAACACTCCAAGTTTAAGGGGCAGTCAAATCCAACTCCGTAGAATGAAACTCACGCAAATCTGCTCCATATTCATAGTATTAGACATTACCAGGACCATAGTAAAACACGAACTTCACTACATTCGACATCTCTGCCGACATAGAAAAAATCAATCTAAATAATTAATTATCCATAGTAAATACTCTAAATAATATACTAATAGTCTGGCTAATTTTCACCTGCCAAATCGTTCTACAAATCCACCTATTTTAAATAAAACTATGTACAACTACCCGCTAATATTCTAAATAATAGTCTGGCTAAAATTTCTACAAATCCACCAATTTTTTCTACAAACCCATCTATTCTATTAAACTATATACAACTATTCTAAATAATAGCCTGCTAACCACAACCCGCGTAGCCGCATAACCATATACAATAACTGTGATTAACGAGTGATTAGAGTTTACCTTCGAAGCTTGAGAAGCCACTCGGTACAGCAGGCTCGGTTCACCAAAGAAGCAGTACGGGGCAACTCACAAACGCCCCAGCTCCAAGCTCCACCGTAGCTCCACCACCATTGCCATTGCTCCACCAAGCTCCACCACCATTCCTCCAAAAAACCACTACCAAATCCAGTCCTGAGCTAACCCATCAGTAGATCGGGCTTCCCCTTTCTCTATATTGGTTTTAGAACAAAGATTTGTTGGCTAATTTGGGTTAAATCTGAGAAAAATGATGAAAATAGGGCTGGGTTCGTCGCTGGGAGAGAGAGGGCAGAGAGATGAGCGACGCGAGGAAGAAGGCGGCTGGGTGCAGGGCGAGGGGCTCGCGCGGTCCTCTTCTTTGGCTCCTTTCGGCCAGGGCATCGCCGAATGGCCCAATCGGCCAGGCTGTCGCCGACTGAGGCAATCGAACCTAGCGGGCCCACCACACATGCACTCGGCGACAGCGACGCCAAATAGACTTTTATTCGGCCACGTCCGCGCCGAATGGTCCATTCGGTCAGGCTGTGACCGATTCGTTGCATTCGGCGACGCCGTGACCGACAAATGCCTAGATCTATAAAATCTTAAATTCGTGCGACAGTTGTGGAATTAAATAAAAAAATGTGCTATTTGAAAAAAATTCGCGGATTTGATGGGATTGAACCGGAGGGAGCTCAACAATATAATCTGGTAGGTTTTTGCATGTTCCATCAACCAGGAGACCAAGGGAGAATTCCAGGGAGTGTGATAACTTGGCACAACTTGTCTAAGAGCAGTTTTAGGCGTGAACCTACCAGGCCATCCACCAAGAATCAACCGGTTATTATCCATGGAAAGTTATGGCATATGCCAAAAAGGCTTCTTGCCAACTTTAATCACAATTACTTTGTATTTATTCTTGTGATGCGTCAGATCAGATGTCTAATCTGACAAAACCGCATGGAATTGTTTGACCAACGTATGAGGTAACCTTTGGCCTAGGTAAAAAGAG
The DNA here is from genome assembly GCA_023614405.1 of Avena insularis. Classification (NCBI taxonomy): domain Eukaryota; kingdom Viridiplantae; phylum Streptophyta; class Magnoliopsida; order Poales; family Poaceae; genus Avena; species Avena insularis. Next base: position 210,418,533 of record CM042694.1, read on the forward strand.
ATTCTTTGAGACCAAACTAAATCTCTTTGATTTGCATAACTGGGAAAACGTAGAAGTAGAAACAGGAAATATATTGCAAAGCCATGTCCTTTGGGCTCCTTGATCTGCATGGTTCCTAAAGCACAAGAATAATAAAAAAAACAGAACTAGAATGTCAGTACTCCTAAAAGGATTCGGAGCTCTACACGAATCCAAACACGTTTGACAAACCACAAGTAAAAAAAATCATAGCAAGATGTTTGAGTAAATTTTCTTAAAAATATAGTGCAAAGATACAGAAAATCACTTTAGAGCTTAGGCGACATGGAGCCCTTTATTTTTCAAAATTTGAAAGCATGATTTCAAAGTTCCAAAAAATTCTGAAAAAAATCCAAAGGTAGAACATAGGATGTTGTTAATAACAAGGTCATGTCATTGGAGAATGATGTGATGAACATTCATCCACAGTAGGTTTTGCAATTATGTCTTCAAATTATATTGCTATAAAAATCTCATACGAAGTAACACTAATCTTAGACCATGAGATCACTCCAATCACTAACACTAGAACAGTATTTTGATTCCGTCAAACGTCACACCATAACAGGGTGATTATAAAGATGTTGGATACTTAGAAAGTGTTAGTTGAGGCTCATGGATCAAGAGTGGGATTTGTCCATCCCGATGACGAAGATATATACTCTGGGTCTCTCGGTGATATCACATTGACATCGCTTGCAAGCACGTGACTAGCACACGAGAATGTTATATAACGGAACGAGTAAAAGAGTACATGTCAGTAACGAGATCGAACTAGGTATGGATAATACCAAATGATCGGATATTGGATAAGTAAAATATCGTGAGACAAAAGAAATTGGTTACTACGAAAAAGGTTCACATGATCACTAGTTCATTGTTGAGTAAGTAGGAGTCGTTATGGATCTCTAGATCCCACTAATGATTATTGATCGGAGAGAGTCTCGATCATGTACACTTAGTTCACGAACCGCAGGGTGACACATTTAAGACTCATCGATGCATTTGAGTGGATACGGAACACAGGAGAAAATACTGGACAACGCAGAAACTGTTTTGATAAAACCGCCAGAATAGTTTCGGTGTATCGAAATAGTGCAAGACAATAAATTATTAATATTCATTAAATGAAGTATTCATTAAATTGAGTGGCATTAAACCAAGTGAATTAAAAGTGTTTTAATGGAAAGACCTTTGATTTTGAGTGGATATTTAATAGGGAGAAAGTGACCCTTGATTATTTGTGAGTGGAGAGTCCACTAGCAATCAAGAGGGGAGAGGTGGGGGCACCACATGGGGCGCCGGCCACCCCTTGGGTGCTGCCCCCACTCCTATATAAGGATGAGGTGGATACCCTCTCCTCACACAACATTCCATCTCTTCCATATGTCATTTGGTTGACATCTTCCTCCCCTTGCTAGCTGACCCACTATCACGAGTACGGTGCTTAGGCGAAGCCCTGCTCAAGACCTTCTCCACCATCACCACCCCCATGTCATAGTGATGCTGGAGTTCCCGATGATCCGATGCTTCGGCTGTCCGTTTGTGGCGTTGATCGTCTTCGCGTCCTTGAGGACGGACGAGTACATTCTACATCAGCCACTTTTTTGCGTGAACATTATGCCGCTTTCGGTCTTCGAGGGTGATTCCTTCTGAAACCGTTACAAGTATCACCTAGATTTGATCTTGGCAGTTGCAACCGTAGGAATTTATTTTATTTTATATGCAACGAACCCATTAGTTCACAATCAAAGTAGCGTCTTGACTGGTGACGAGCATTGCCTCGATCCACTTGGTGAATTTTTCAACTGCGACTAGCAGAAAGACGTGTCCTTCGGGTGATGACTTGTGGAGTTTTCCACCATATCGAGTCCCTATTGGGCGAACAGCCAAGCCATAGGTATGGGGGCCAACTCTGTCGTGGATGCGCTTGGTTTTGTGGCGAACTTCTGGCATGCTTCACATGTACTCACTATGTCCTTTGCATCCTGGACTCCGGTAAGCCAGTAGAATCCTGCCCGAAAGGCCTTGAATGTTATTGGTCGGTTGCTGGCGTGGTGGCCACATATTCCCTCGTGGATGTCCTTGAGGATGAGCTTTCCTTCTTCAAGTATCACACATCTCTAGAGCACACCCGCAATACTTCTCTTATAGAGTTCCCCCTTTATAACTCGGAAGGCCTTGGATCGACGGGTGATCCGCAGTGCTTCAATTGTGTCCTCTGGAGTTCATGTATCATGCACACTAGGTATGGCTGCATCCATGTGGGCTATATCATCATGACATCCGCGGGTTCTTCCTCGTCTTCTGGAGCAAGTGTCTCGGGTTCAGGTGGTGGTGCAGCCCCCGTCAATCTGTGGCTTTGCCCCCTTGCGTGCGTTTGGTTTTGTGGCTTCAGTGGCTTTCTTGACCTTGATGGAGCGCTCACTGATTTCCAAAACCCCGGGTGGTACGGGTAGGTAGAGAGACCTGATGTTTGCAAGATTGTAGGCTTCCTCGTTGCTTGCTCTACTGATGTGGGAGACCTCACACTCGTCAAAATAACCGTCCATGATGTTGTACATATCACGGTATGCGATCATCTTGTTGCTGATAGTGTCATACTTGTTCATTGTTTGCTGCACGATGAAGTTTGAATCTCCAAAGATTTTGAGGCAAGTTACACTGTAGGCTTTGGCCATACGCTAACATGGCCTCGTATTCAGGTTCGTTGTTGGATGCATTCGGGAATCTCATCCAAAGTACGTAGCGCATTTTATCCCCTTGGGGTGATATCAGTATGACACCAGCACCCCTCCTTCAGTACTTTTGGATCCGTCGAAGTACATGGTCCATGCACTTGATAGATATGGGGACCCGTGCTTTGGAGTTCCCATCCACTCCGTGATGAAGTCAGGTAGGACCTAAGAATTTATCGTTTTTCGCTTCTCATACGTGATGTATCGAGGGGATAACTCGATGCCCTAGAGAGAGACACGTCCCATAGCTTCAGGGTTATTGAGTATGTTGGAGAGATATTGACCACCACTATCAGGTGCTCTGAGAAGTAGTGATGCAGTTTGCGTGCTGTCATGAATACACCATATGCGAGCTTCTGATAATGCGGGTATTGTTGCTTGGACAGATATAGCACCTCACTGAGATAGTAGTACTCACTGAGATAGTAGTACGACCGCTGGACACCATGAGTCTTTCCTTCTTCGGGTCGTTCGACAACCAGTAATGAGTTGACCACCTTATTGGTGGCGATGATGTAGAGTAGCAGTGGTTCCTTTTCCTTGGGTGACATGATGACAGGCGATGTCAAGAGTGCTTTCTTGATATTTTCAAGAGCTCGTTGGGCTTCATCAGTCCAATTGAAAGTATCTGATTTCTTCATCAGTGTGTAGAACGATAGTGCTTTTTCACCTAGCCGAGCGATGAATCAACTTAATGCCTCTATGTGCCCAGCTAACTACTAGACTCCTTGTAGATTTGTCAGCCTTTTCATCATGAGGATCGCCTGTATTTTTTAGGGTTTTCTTCGATTACCCTGGTCGACACGAGGTACCAGAGGAGTTGCCCAGCAGGGACCCCAAAGGAGCACTTTGTCAGGTTGATCTTAAAGTGGTACTTGTCGAGATTATTGAATGTTTCACGAAGATCATCGATAAGGGTCGATTCTTGCCTTGTCGTAATTATTACATCGTCAATGTAGACTTGAATGTTTCTGCCAATTTAGTTTCCAAGGAAATATTGCATCATCCACTGGTATGTGACACCTGTGTACTTCAGACCGAAAGGCATTGTGGTGTAGCAGAATACACCATAGAGTGTGATAAATGCCGTTTTGTCTTGGTCTTCAACTTTCATCCGGATTTGGTGGTATCCAGAATACGCATCCAACCCTGGTATCCCAAAAATCTTCCAGCGCTCATAGAGGAACTCGACGAGCGTGCTTTTCTATACGGGACCAAGGTTGGAGGTCATAAAGGCTATCTTCTCCGGGTCCATAGGGTGGACCTGGACTTCTTTCGTGTCCTTTGCGGAGTCAAAGGTCTGGTCGGGTATGGACCTCATTGCTTCAGGCAAAACATTGTGATCATTCGCAATCCTGAGCTGGGCGAACTCTCTTTCCATTCCGAAGGACTCAGAGATCTTGTTGAACTCGCGGTCGGAGTTATCTGAGCGAGTGAAGCTTCCCCTTACAGTTGTGATTCCGTTGGGTGCCAACATATTCATCATGAGGTATGCATAGTGCGGTACCGCCATGAACCGAGCAAATGCTGGTCGCCCTAGGATTGCGTGGTACTATGATGGCCAGTTTATAACCTCGAACTTGATTTTCTCGTGCCTAAAGTTTTATCACGACACGAAGACAACATCGAGGTAGATTTTACATAAAGGGACTTCGGCTTTGCTCGTGACAATGTCGTGGAAGGAGGTGTCCGTTGGAGCTAGATTGGTTAGAGAGCAATTCATTGCGTGCAGTGTCTTGGCATAGATGAGGTTGATGCTGCTTCCTACGTCCATGAAGACTTTGCTTATGTCGAACCCACCAATTTGGGCCTCAACTATTAGTGCCGAATGACCTGGTCGTGGGATCCAAAGGGAGTGATCGGCTCTGCTGAAGGTAATCCCTTGCTTGGACCAGTGGAGATATTTGGGCGTTGGTGGTGGCGTCCTCACTGCCATGTTGACTTGTCTGCTGATTAGCTTTTGGGTACTATTGGATGGGTGCCCCTTCTGAATCATGTGCATTGTTCCTATGGATCTCGGATACTCATCGTTTTGGGACCTGTTTGCCACGGGTTGTTGCTGAATTGTCGCGGCCACTAGACGTCCCCATGGTGGTGGTGGTGCGTTGAGTGCTAGGGTGCCAGGTGCAGCGATGCACCCTTAGTTTGCTGCCTCAGGCACCTTGGCACTGTAGGCCCCCTGCAAACCCAAGAAAGTGCGGCATTCCTTCATGATGTGATTCTAACGTTTCCGTCCTTCTGAGTCAATATATTAATGAATGTGGCATGGTCTATCAAGCATATGCATAGGTGAAATCGAGGCATCCCAAGGAGCTTTTGAACGGTACTGTTGGGTTGTCCTGCTTGGCCCAGCCTCGTCTCGGTTGCTTCGATATCCATCACCGCGGTTCTGGTCCCTTCGGTTTCCTTCATTAGCAAAACCAGCTTCAACGTGGCTTGGACCGTTGTAGTCATCGTAACTGTGGCTATGCCGCCTCCAGTTGTTATCGTTGTGCCTGTCATGTTCTTCCTCGGGTTAGCGCCCTCGCTTATTATTTAATGCATCCTCGCCGTCGGCTCATTGATTGGCTATGTCCATCAGCTGCACAATTGTGTTTGACTTGGTCTAACCCATCTCCTCTATGAACTCCTTTCGACGTAGGTCGTAATTGAAGGCATCGATTTCCCTTTCATTGGAGATGTTCTCGACTGAGTTTTTGATCATGCACTACAAGAAAAGTTAGCTTTTACAACGGATGATTTTTGTGGTCGAAGGCCCGTTTTTCGTGGTTAAAAAGTTTTTTACAACGGATGGCCTTCGTGGTAAAAGCCCTATCACAAAAGAATCTACCATGGGTTTTTTCCGACCATGGCAGATCGCACCCTTCAGCCACGAAAACTTGTTTCGTCGTAGATCTGTTCGCTAGCCGTGTTGACTACTGACGCCATGCAAACTGCCACGTGGCAGACGCCATTAACGTCCTATTACCGCTGTTAACGGTCACAGAAACCGTGGTAGAAGGCTAGTGCAACCAAGGCCTGCTAATTATTAAATGGGCGGCCCATGAGTAGAGCCCAATAAAATTACGACCCTTTATTGTTTCGTCCTGCACTATTTAAAGTGGGCCCATTAATGCAGCCAACCGTGGCCCGCGAACTTTCGACCCGATATTGTTTTGGCCTACAGAAGGCCCACATTGGTCGAATATTGTGTGGGCCATTAGCAGCCATTGTCAAGTTAGTCCTATACTATTAAGGCCTAAGGTCGTCCCGTTACTGTTTTCACAGCTCGCCGTGGGCCATCCACTAACAACCCTTCTTTGAGAAGGTCAGTTACTGTTCTGGCCTTTTATTGTTCCGACCGTCAACTGTTCAGGCCCACAGGCGGCCTGCTAGTATTCTGGTTTGTTATTATTTTACATGTTACTGTTCTTGTCTAGTAAAAAAATTCGGCATGTTACTATTCTAGCCTTTTACTATTATGATCTATTACTATTGCGGTCTTTTACTGTTCTGGCTTGCTACTGTTCTAACCTGTTACTATTGTGGCCTATCACTATTGTGGTCTTTTACTGTTCTAGCCTATTACTGCTTTGGCCCATTATTCTTCTGGTCTGTTACTGTGCTGGCATGCTGTTGTTCAGGCCTGCTAGTGTTCTAGCATGTTACTGTTATGGCATGTTACTATTATGGCATATTACTGTTCTAGCATGTTACTATTACTACTTGCCACCTGTGGGTAGACCCATTACGTTTACGGACTTCTACAGTTTCGGCCTTTTTGAAGCCCATGCCAATATAATAAAAGGTGTATAATTAGCGATCATCTTTTACTGTTCATGGTCCGAACAATACACGATGAGCCAATAACAAAGCTCGATACTGTTCCATAATCGACCTGGCTGACGCAATTATGGTATCGCCTACCACCATGCGTTGACAACATCAACTAAATGCCTACATGGCCTATGCAAGTTATCTAGATATTACATCAGCTACAAACTTCTTAAAATTATTACATATTATCAACTCAAGGTAAAGAAAATTCGGCATTTCAGTTGACAACCGAGTTGATAGCAGAGTCCTCAGTTTGCTTTCTCAATCTATCACTTGCATCTCCCTTTGAGTGTGACAACTACATTGGAGAAGACATGATCTTGCGGCCCCCTCTTTGGTGGCAATAGCAACAATTGCAGCCTGAAACTAAGTAATAACAATTTAATATATCAAACAAGGCAAACTACTCATTTGACTGATATGACAAGAGCTGTGAACTGGAGTTTACAACTAGTCAATGGTTCACTTATTGACCAACACGTCAAACAAATAGGACAAGCAAGCACACATTAAACAAGTGTGCCTACTATGAAACGAGCAATCAAAAAATGTATGTGTGTGTGGCTTAGAATTTCAGCAAATATAAACTAGCTAGGTCATTTCAACAAATATATATAGAAGCAGTTGTATACCCTAGAATGCAAGAGACTTTGGGTGACTTGGAATTTGTGCTGAGCTATACAATGGCATGCAGTTACTGTCGTAGCTAAGAATGAACCAGATAGAAATTATAATTGCATCATACAAGAACTTGTAGAGTAGGAATGCAAACCATGAATGAACTATATATAGTAGAGGATAGTTATGTCATTGCTTAGGACGAACCAGAACCAGCTACGAGATATAATGACGTTGCTCGTGAACCTGTAGATCATGACAAACAATCATTAGACAAGTGTGCCTACAATGAAATGAGGAATCAAAAAAGTGTTTTTTAGAATTTTAGCAAAATATAAACTAGCCAGGTCATTTCAGCAAATATATTTGGAAGCGGTGGTATCTTCTGGAATGCAAGAGACGTTGGGTAACTCAGAATTTGCGGTGAGCTATACAATGGTATGTAGTTACTGTCATAGCTAAGAATCAACCAGATAGAAATTATAATGGAATCATAAGAGAACTTCTAGAGTAGGAATTCAAACCACGAGTGAACTACATAGTAGAGGACAGTTGTGTTGTTGCTTAGGACAAACGATCACTAGGTAAGGAAATAATGGCATCGCTTGTGAACCTGTAGAATAGGCTATGTAAACCAACAGGTTCATTGTTCCATTTTGAGATCTATGCAAGAAAAAGAAAATAGTTAGTGTTTCAGCTTTTAAAGAACCAGATGGCAACCACAAAATTATAATCGAATTAGTATGAAGAGTTTAAACATGTACTATAGGATAGTAGAACGATACCAAGGAGGAAATAATAGCAGGAACTTAGCTCAGAACAAACTAGATAGATTCAGTAACTATGGAGCAGGGAATCCACACTAATATTTTCCATTGATTTTGCATTTTGCAAGAACTACACAATAACAGGCAATTACTGTTGTACGGAGTAGCTAAGAACATGTGCATGACAAAAAACAAACATGTGCATGACTTGAAATTTGTAGAGCAGTGAATGTAAACCAACATGTCTAATGACCTTGTATGTTCTAGCACGAAGAACAGGCGTGCCTAGTGACTTGCATGTACTAGCAAGATTACAAAAATGCACTTCACTGCGATAGGCTTGAACCTGCTATACTGCTGACAAAACAAAAACGGGTTGGAGATTTGGTTAACCTTGGTCGGAGAGGCGTCTAAGCATCATCAGTACCGTGCAGGTGACATATAGGTCACCGAGGGTGCTGCGGTTGCGGTGGCTATTGGCATCGGGGAAGCAGATCTTGGGCGATCGATGTCGGCTTGAGCATGGTGGACGAGAGCATCGCTGAGGCAGATCGAGTGTAGTGAACGGCGACGGTCATGCAGCTGGTTTAGAGTGGTGGACATGGAACTCCTTAAACTAGATCATGTCCGGTGGACACCAGTGAAGTGGATCTAGTATAGTTGGGTAGCTTTCAGTTGCCGGGAAACAGAGCTTGGATGGTCGATGACGCCATCAGCGTGGTGAACGATACCGTAGCTCCAATGTAGTGGCAGAGAGACCCGGTGAACTAGATCCGGTGGGTGAGCATCGGTGAAGCAGCTCCACGGTGGTGCACGAGATCGCAACTCAAGCGGATCCGGCCGTCGTGGAATTGCCACCGGCCGGTGCGCGTGGTGATCGTGGAGGTGAGGGCGTGGGAGAGGAGCCTGGGATTTTTGGGAGGGCCAGCGGGAAAAACTATGCGGATCAGGACTAAGGAGGTGAAGAGAAAAATAATTATGATCGTGCCCCCAAGCTACCGACATTAGCTTGCCAATAGGGCGTATGAACAATGGGTAGAATGGGAATTTTGAAGTCAAAAGTTTTTGAAACGGAGGGGCGCAAAATGCTTCAAGGTTGGTGTGTGATTTTGCTGCTCTATTGAGATTTTGAATTTGGCGATCATCCATCTAATAATAATAGAAAAATGGTACTCCCCTGGTGGGAGATTTTGCCTCAAACTTTTTGAAAGGGAGGGGCGGGAAATACTTCAAATTCTGTGTGTGGTTTAGCCCCTCGATTGAGATTTTGAATTTGACTAGCGTCCATCTGATAATAATACAAAATGGGTACTCTCCCGGTAGGATATTTTGCCTCAAAGTTTTTGAAACGGAGGGGCGGGAAATGCTTCAAAGTTGGTGTGTGGTTTTGTCGCTCGATTGAGATTTTGAATTTGGCTAGCGTCCATCTAATAATAATACAAAAATGGTACCCCCCGGTGGGAGATTTTGCCTCAAAGTTTTTTTAACGGTTAGGCATGAAATGCTTCAAAGTCGGGGCGTGTGATTTTGCCGCTCGATTGAGATTTTGAATTTGGCTAGTGTCCATGTACTACTACTAGTAGTAGTAAAAAAAGGTGGTATAATGTATGGCTATCTAGTTAGGAATTCATGGCCGAGAGTCACATCAACTAATCATCCATAACCACACTTGAGTACTCCGTGTGTTCGGGATTACTAGGTCAGAGAGCATAACCAGATACATAGTAGCATTCCCGAATACTTAGTTCAGAGAATTAACTTCACCTATTCGTTTTATCGCTAGTTATTGCATGCAGTAGTAATCCTAAAATTCAGTCAATGCACGTGGCGGCGCCATCTAATTGAAAACATGCAAGCCAATGCATGCACTCATGTTTTAACAACATGAGCGGCCAAGAGCATTATAGGACATGGCGGTTCATATTTTTGGATCAACTAGAGGAGTAATTGAGCAAAACTAAGAGCATTAATTGGCCCTATGACCTAGCAATTGAGACTGTACAAATAATTAAGAACCGTGCTATTGAGCGAACATGAGGTTTTTAGCTCCACGGAGGATACACCCCATCCTGTCACACAGTGAGCATCCAACAACACAATTAAAAACCGAAAATGAAAAATGGAAAATGCCATGCAAAAAATAGAAAATGCCCTGGGTTTGCGTGTGCTCTAAGGGACCAGGGAGCGCACATTTTCTCCTTAGATTTTGGGATAATTTAATACAATGAGATTATGATACTAATACTAGTATCATCCTACACATTCGTGTGCTCCCAGGAGTTGTACGCTGGTGTGCACGACCGTTGTCCAGTAATTAGTACACATGCACATGCGTGTTCCTATGCTAGTTTAATGAAACGTGGGTGCGGTTGCTGTGTGCATGCCGTCGTCTTGGTTCCACACGCTTCACTTGGATTTCCCAGGCCTTTGTTTAAATGTGTGTCTCTAGAACCGTTTCCTCTGCTAGTCGATGGGGCCGAGACCACACGAACGCCATCATCCATGGCCGGCAAGAAGCAGCAGGACTCGCCGTGGGCTGGTCTCCCTGAGGGACTCGTCCAGAAGATAGGTGACATCTTCCTTTTGACGGACGATTTTGACGAACGGCTTCGACTACTACGCCACCTTCCGGGTAGTCTGCAGCGCCTGGCGCGGCTTCACGGAGGAGCGCTTTATGCCAGCCAACTGGATTGTTCTAGAGCACCAGTTGTTAGAGGAGTATCTAGTAGACAACGCCGCCATCACGTTGCTGAACATGAGAACTGGCCATCACCTTGATAAGAAGATTATCCGGGTTATTCGCAGGTGCTTTCTTGATATTCATCTGTATATATGTGATCCTTTTTTTTGCATTCACCTCCTATACTATGTGTTCTTTAAGTTTTGTTTCCTCGTCTACTTGTTGCCTAGGGTTTTGCTCCATGGTTTACCTTGATTGAATCTCATTCTATTTACCTTGCCTGAATCTCTGCTTCCCCTTTCTCTCTCTCTCGAAGGTACTTTTATGTCGGTAGCACAACCAACGGCCTCCTTGTGCTTGGACAGAGGGTGAAGCCGTACAAGACCTGGTTGTACAACTCCTTATCGGGCGCTATCAAGCGCCCGAGGGCGGAGATACAGACCGAGCAAGTGGCTTCTGTCGCTGTGACGATGTTCCTGTTGTTGATGGTGTTTACATCAAACCATCAGAACACCACCATTCGGTGGATGGATGAGGGCACGGAGGAAGAGAGTCCGGTCTTTGGTGAAGGGTGGTACTCGCCGTATGACTTTGCGAAAATCCGGAGCATGACTTCTTACACCGGTGATTTTTCGTTGCAGACAGATACGGGTATGTCCTCTCGGCTATGTGTGATGCTGCTCATGGAGATGTCCAGCTGTAGTGCTCCGCACGAACCCTGGAGTTGTATCTCATCATTGCAGGCCCTTTTCCGGGATGCCAGTTCCCATATAATCGTCTTTACCTCATCGAGTCCGACAGGGAGTTGCTATTTGTTGTGAGTGGACTGGTCTATGGCGGCAGGCCGGTTGTTTACCAGGTTGATACCTAGAACAATTTCCTTCAGCCGGTCAGAGGCATTGGAAGTCATGCTCTCTTCGTTGCTGATAATCGGTGCGTCTGTGTCGATAGTGCTAGGGTACCCATGGTGTAGGCCGCCAACATATACTATACGGATCTATCCGAGATTAGATCTTACAACTTTGAGGCTCTTGCATTGGAAGAGGAGCCAAGGGTTGTATATGGGTATGGAGTAGGAGGATTATGGATCAATGACCATCCTTTCGAACTCGATCGATTGCTAGCGGAGTATTATAAAATCATCGAGCATTCTGAGCTGCAGATGGTGCCGCCTTATGGCAAGGATGGTACCACCCACTACGATTACTATGATGTCTATCCGTCAGACTGATGGATTGTGTGGATCTGCTCCTGATGTATTCTATTCAGGTCAGCTCTTTGTGTGTTCACTTTGTTGAGTGAATGTCTATGAATTATGCAAGTTCTATGGTGCCCGTGTAATACAATGGATGTTATGCTATTTCTAGAAGATCGTGTGTTGTACCTCTTACGATTTCACTGTTTTTTCATGTACGTGTAGTAATTCTGATAGATGCTCGGTTTGTAAAAATCCTCAAACAACTTACTACTGTGAATTATAGTAGATGATTACAATCCTCAGTAAGCTTGACAGTAATAAAATGAAGCATAAAAGGTGCATCATTGTCCAGACAACTGAAAGACACCATAACTAGTGTTATAGAAAAGGTCTCTATGGAGCTTGCATCACGGGACATGTAACAACTGGCTTCCCATGAGAGCTGCCGATGAGATTATTAAGTATGTTCTGTGTTAAAGCTTGCCTGTTTTTAAATTCATATAAATCTTTGTGTGCTATGGTGATTACTGAATCTGTTTTGTTGGCTTCTTGCTCAATAATATCACGGGCATCTTGGAGGGCATCCTCAAATAATCTTTTGGCTGGAATAAGAGGATCAGTCGAAGCGGTGTGCCATGAGCAATAGGTATTGTCACTGATGCTGTGTGAAACAAAATCTAAACTTGGAGAAGCGAGTCTTTGTTTGGCATTCAGAGGGTTATTTGCAGCCTAAAACAAACAAAAAACAAGTTATAACAGCATTACCATGCAATCACACCACCATGAATTTTAAATGTGTTAATACGGTTATATATAAGGAAGGAAGCAATTAACAGTGGTGGCTTATATATCCATTTCTTCTTGAATAACTGGGCCAGTTGACGCCATGCAGTGATGTGAGCATGTGCTGCTCTGTAAAATGACTGCTCTACTTGAAGATGGCTGAGACCAAGACAAAACAAGTTACTTAAACAGAAGACTTGGGACACAAACTACAAGTTCATTTAGAATAACAATATGAGCAATCAACCAAAGTACTTGATGCAGACTGATCAAACTAGAATGTGCAGAACATGAATAAAACGAATATGAAACCTAAGCCATTATGTTTCTCATATATAAACTAGCTAGACACTACACAATGAAATCTGCCACTGATTTAATCATAGACAAAAAAAGAGTACCTCAGTCAACAAAAATAGATCAATTGTGTGCCTCGAATATACTAGCCAGATCATTTCAGACAAATAATGAAACAAGCAATCATACATTGAGTTATTCATGAATAGCCAGATAATTTCAACGGTTCGATGGCCTAAGAACAACAAACTGAACCATCATGTGCCTCATTTTAAAATAGCCAGTTTATGTAACTATGATACACAGTAGATACAAGAGTGAGATTAAGTGCACAAAGTTCCTTATGATACATGTGTATTATACAAGATCTAATCGCTAGTGTGGCCTTGTTTTCAACGGTTCGATGGCCTAAGAACAACAAACTGAACCATCATGTGCCTCATTTTAAAATAGCCAGTTTATGTAACTATGATACACAGTAGATACAAGAGTGAGATTAAGTGCACAAAGTTCCTTATGATACATGTGTATTATACAAGATCTAATCGCTAGTGTGGCCTTGTTCTTATTATTAGCCAACCTAGATGCAATACACCTGGCCTCTGCATATCTAGGAAATTGAACTAAGCACATGGAACAAAAGTAGACCATAGTAGGGCTAAAATGTTTGACACCAAGTTTTGGCAAAAAAAGGAAAAAGAAAGACAAATGGTAAATTTAAGCAAAAAAATGTGGCAAGGACCACACTTTGTCTGCCAAACTTTAGGTGGGGGGCCTTACGGTAGGTGTTACACGAGTTCTACAGCGACTCCTATGGACGGGCGGAGTATGTACTTCATTATTGCTCCTCTACATAAAGGTAAGACCAATTGTAAATACAAACTGGTTCCAACATGATATACGTTGGCATGAAGTGAAACAAAAGTGATGGGGTCTTATGAGATTATAGGAGCCATTCACTCTATGATATTGTGTGCAAACTGAGGATGCTCCTTGCATAATAACATCAAACAGTTAGAGCCGCAGGTTAAGACGGATCAAATCGATAGTACATAATGGTCAAATAGTATGACGTGTGTAAACGTGTAGTATAGGATATCAGGACAATAGCAGGATAGACATACTATAGTTCATAAATCGGCCAATGAGAGAGATATTATATAATTATATCTCATGTGGACAGGTACAACAGAGAATCTAAAGAAATATGTTAAGTGACGAATAATTCACATATACATAAAAATAGTTCAATGCATGAATATTAAACCTAACCACAATGGGTTAATTTAGTACATTATAGGTATATCAAGTAAAGAACCTGTTAGTTAGGATTAGCACGAATACAGTACATTGCCAACAAAGAAAATCACGTAGGAAGATCTGGTTACCTCGGTAAGGGCGGCTTCTAGGCCTGGTCTGCATCCTCACGGGTCACGTCGAGGTCGCCTAAGATGCTGCGGTCATGGTGGGTATCAACGACGGGGAAGCAGATCTTGGGTGGGCAAGGATACGAGCAGAGCGCTAGACCATAGTGTGCGTGGAGTAGATCCGGGGTGGTCGATGATGTGCTCAGCGCACCGGACAAGAGGGTTCGTTGAGCAGATCAGGTGTGGCGAGTATGTTGGCTAAAGTGTAGCGGGGATGTTCCGACTATTGACGTATTCCTGGAGGAGAGAGGGGAGTAGGGTTTAGAGGTACTACTAGTACGATACAAGGAAAAATACAAGTGAAGCCCTCACCCACCAAATTCACTAGGGGTCAAATGGGAATTTCGAAGTATTTGAAATTTTGGGGCACGAAGTATGTCCGGATACTCCGGAGATACCGCTTTATTTTGGTTTTGAATTTGGTCATGGTCCATGTAATAATAGAAAATTGGTAGGCCATACTCCCTCTTTGTTCAGGAATCCAAGACCGTACTCCCTCAATTCAACACCTCAACTGATCATCCATGGCTGTACTCCCAATGTTCAGAAATCTCGAAGAAGAATGGATATCATACTTAGGAGTTTCAAAAAATTATGAGATAAATTACATCATGTTGGGAGGATGATGTTATACAATCATGCAAATTTGCAAGTTCCAACTCATATTCATTTCATGGTCATATAAAAGACAAATTCAGCAATGAATAGTAGAGTTTACTGTATTCTACTATTGATTGCTCAATTTGGCATTTTCATAGCTCCTAAATCATTTTGAGTTTCAAATTGAAATTTTACATGTCTATAGAATTCTATCGCCCAAATACAATGCATATTTTTTGATTTTTTTAGAAAATCTAAACATCATTTTAAGTGGTTTTCACTGGTTTCCACCGGATACTTTTATCTTTATAATGTGCAGCCATTGCCAAGGGATAAATAATTAGTAGTAACACAAATCAGATGCAAAGATGATGCAAATCTCCACACACAAAATGAGGCAAAACAAATACTGATGCAAACTATCATAACACACCCACACACACAAACAGACCCGAACACAACAGCAGCAACAACTTCAAATATACTCTCTTTGTTCCACAGTATAAGCCTTTTTAGCAAATAAGGGTGGAAGGATTTATTTAAACATTTTTGCAAGATAGGTTTACAAATAAGTGGTTAATGACATGACAATTTCATCAGATAAACACAAACCCACATAACAAATAGACGTCTTATAGAACGAACCTGAAAGCCCGAGCTACAACTGGCAGCTACCGTTGTGGAGCTACGGAACAAACAAGGGTGCAGACACAATTGATTTGTCGTGCTAGGGTCCTTTATGTAAAATGAGAGGCCTTATCCTCAAATTTTTGTTTTTTCTGGACAAGGAATGTTATGGGTCTCCGTGTAAACTTGTACCCGCCGATTTTTTAATACAACTTCTGGGCCTCTCAAGGCCTATTCTATTCAAAAAAGGATGTGAGATAGATATAGATAGGGTTGGACGATTTTCTTTGATCAAAGGGGAGACCCTTTATTGTACTGTATGATGGTGGTCAGTTCCATTTCTATTCTACTTAGCACCCCTATTCCCTGCAAAATAATTTGCACCACTATTTCGAGAAACTCCCATGCATACCTTTAATTAAGATCATGTCCCATGTAGCCTAGCTATTGGAAATTTAATAAAACTTGAGGATTATCCATAAAACACGGTCCACTTTGTGTGAAATTTAGGTGGTAGAAAGTATAATGAAAGTATGGCATATCATTCGAAAGACGTCTCTTATAATTAAGAACCTCGTTTTTACCTCCATATGCAAAACAAAAATGACTATTTATAAAAATATAGTCTTGTCACATGATTAGAAAAAATGAAAACAATGGCAGTTCTATTCAAAAAGTAAGTTGGAATATTTTAAGCATAAAAGATTGTAGAATGGTTAGATAAGTGTGTTTTGAGCTCTATGCATGGTTTCATTGTGTTAAAGGCAAAATCTTAGCAAAAGGTTAAACCTGTTGTCAAAACTCTGGTGGTTTCTGATATATTTGTTAACCCCTCGATAGGTACCTCCAAAAGATTTTTCGTAAAACTTTAAAGCAACCTACAATTTAGTTGTAGTTCAAATTTGACCTAATTTCGATAAATCGGCATAAATTCATTCAAGTGGGCAGAGTTAATTAGCTAGGGAGTTTGAAAACTCATAAAACATGGGAATATGTCTAGAAGGTTGGCTTATGGCATTGAGATCTGTATTCTTCGGACTTTCTTTATGGAAAGGAACAATCTCGTCATCACTCGGAAAACTAAGAATTTTCTTTCATGATAGTTGGAAACTGTAACATCCCAAAACTTTAATCCAAGCTTATCAAGATCAAAATCATAAAAATTAGGGTTAACAAAAACTTTTCCATTCAAAAATATGAAAGCATTCATATGTGTGTGTATGTAAATTAGGAATTGATTTGAATTGCCATGATTAAGTGATCCATTGCTTGTAAAATGATTCTTAGGTGAAATAAACATCATCTAAATCATTCCCAAACTTTTCCCAAAGAAAAACAACTCAAAATGAATAATTGAAGTGAATGGTCATTTTGACCAAATTAACTATCAGGCCTACTTTGGCTATTCCTAGTACTCAAAACTTAACAGAAACATTTGTGGATCTTTACATCCCTTGCTAGTACACATAATGAGGTACCAAGGCCCACTTTGTGATCTGCTAAAAACATTCAAATACTAATTTTAAATGATAGTTCAAAATTGAATCTATTTCATATGGGAAGATCCCACTATTTCAAAAATCACTCAAACCAACTCAATTTTCAAAACCCAAGCAACCACAGAGTCTCAAGATTAGTACTAGCACACCCACCAAAAATCTTTTCAAAATTCAAATAGAATTTTCTTGCGGCCATTTCATCAAACACCTGGCAGGCAAGAACCTACCTCTAATCCTAGCTCACTGTTTTGAACAGAGTTTTGCCCCATTTGATCTCCATTTAATCTCTTTGTCCCCTCTTGATCTAACCAGGGCCTAACCAACCAAACCCCTACCCCCTAGCAGCATGGCAATGCCAAGCCGAGCACCTGTTGGCCGGCCGACCATGCCCTCACCCTAGCAGACCATCTTCCTCTCTCTTGCCATGTCTAGCAGCTAGCCAGCACCTCACCGCCGCCCACTGTCCCCTCCCCGAGCCAGGCCTAGCCGTGGACCACCGAGAAATCCCCGTGCCTAGTGCCACCGCGCCATGCCGAGCACTCGCCAGAGCGCCGCACCCGGCACACGTGCACAAGCCGCCGCTCGACCGCAGCCCATGCCCACCGCTTCGCCATGACCCAGGGAGCACGCCAGACACCCCCATTCGCCGTCCAACGCACCACAACCACCACTCGCCGTCTCTGGCGCTCAGAGCGCCAGCTCGGCCCGACCGCTTACCACCGCCCCTAAGCCCACATTAAAGTCCTAGAGCACCGCCAGGAGACCGCACGTTGATCGCCACCCTCAGCCATGCCGCTAGCAGCCCGTAGCCATGTCGCTACCATCGCCTGCCCATCCCTCTCGGTCTCGCCGTCGAGCCTATAAAAGGAGGGCACCCCCAGCCGTTTGCAGCACACCACTCCACTCCCCTCACCTCACTGATCATCCCACACCTCTAGCCGGAGCACGGGGAGCAGCAGCTCACCGAAATTGTACCGGAGCAGGCCGCCTCTGGAGGAGAAGGGCGCCGCTGATTGCAACCACCCCTGCAACTGCCTCGACCATCCCTGAGTTCGCCGTCGACCACCAGACCGTTTGCCCGCCTCACCGTCGTTGCTGGAGCCCTGGTACGCCCCCTATGCACCCCCACCGAGCCGCTAGGGTTAGAGCTTGCCGGCGACAGGTCCGTCGTCGACGACGATCCCCAGCCGTAGATCTTAGTTCTAATCCAACACCCCACATTGCCCCGTACCACTTCACGCGTTATGAGCCGCTGACTGGTGGACCCCCCTGTCAGTTGAGCCCCGCGCTGCGGAGTGATACTGGGCCGGCCCGTTAGCGTTTCCCGCGCGACCCAGTTAGTTTGAATTAGGATTTTTCTTTAGTTTAAACTTAGTTTTGTCCCTTAGTTCAAAATTCAATTTAGAGAGATTTACAAATCCAAATGGAGTGACTCCAATTTTGTTAGAAAGCTACTGAAAAGATCTATCCAAGACCGTTGGATTTAATTCATTTAGAGTTATAGATCTATCCTAGTAAAAATAATAAAACAGAAGCATTTGCACCTTGCAACATTTTTATGAAATCAACCAAGTTAGATTTTGAGTTGATTCCAACTCTCAAAAATCACATTTCATCATATCTATCTGAATATGTAAGAATATTAAGGTTTACATGCAGTGACTTTGGACTAGTACCAAAATAATGCTATATAGGCATTTCTAGTCACTTTAAATCATTAAATAATGAACTTAAACCAAAGTAATTATGATCCAACCCTTAAATTACATTCGCACATGTTAGAGTATGTGGTGATGACATGTGTCCACATGATCCCATATTTTAAGTGATGAATATTAATTCTTAGTTAATTTTTCAATGAGTAGAAATTACTTTTCTAACATAAAAAGGAGGAAACTATTAATAAAACTTGTGATGTTTGTGATGATAATAGATCATAAATTGTGTGCCTTAGAGTACTAATTAGACTAGTTAAGTATTGTTTGGTGATTGTGTACTCCGTATGTATTTATAGAAGATAGTACCAACCAAGCTTACGAGGAGGAGGAGTGCTACCAAGAAGAAGAAGAAAACTTCAACCACTGCACCAACCAAGGCAAGCTATTGTTAGCAAGCTAGAATTAAGCTAGATGAATGAGCAAAGATGCCTTAGGCATGCTTTGGTCACACCACTTTGACTATTACTACCCCAAGTATTACCTTACAAGCTTTACTTCCTTTACTTTACACAAAGTCCCTTACTTGTTTTGAAGGTAGCATAAAGAGTATAAAACTTGACCTATTTAGATAAGCTTTAGATGTCATTCTATGGCATGAGATTGAACCCATCATCTTTCCACCTTAGTGAACACTCTTAACTTAGTAGTTTAGAGTAGATCAAAACTTGAGTCACTTTAGATGGGAACAATTGGTGAAAATGAATTATGAAAACCTTGGAATGATGAGTCATTCTATTGAGATGTTTTGACATGTGTTGAGAAACACAAATGGTTTATGATGATGAAAATGTTGAGGCATGAGCCTTAGCCCTTTTATAAAACGGATGGTTGGATTCAGATGCGATACCATTCCAAATTTACCGTACAACCACACTACCTAAATTGGGTAAGGCTTAGCCGGAAGTTTATATGCATTAGTATTAGTTCCCTCGCGGGAGAGGTTTGAGCTGAGGCTACCTCTCAATGTTGTCCACCTATGCAGTGCCCAAGATGACTGATGGTCATGGTTGGGAGGCCGTGCTCAAAGGATAGGTGCTTATATTAGGGTGTGTAAAGGAAAGGTTATGTTTGATTATCTGCATACTAAGTATGATGATTCAGGGTTATCCCTGATAGATGTATCGAATCTTGTGGTGAAAGTGTACCACCTCTGCAGAGTGTCAAACTATTCGAATATCCACGTCCGCGGTTATGGACAGTTGGAATGGCCATACTATTTTGTTGTCAGATGTTTTAAAAACAACTTATGAGATGAATGATGAATCTTGACTTGACCACAACAGGGTTGTGCTTATGATAATAGCTTCCCAACTTAAGTGATTCTAGAACTTTATGCAAGGAGCACCAACTTCTGGAAGAATCCAGTTCTCCGTGAGAGAGAACAACTGGCTAGATGGATTAGCCAGGGCAATGCATGAAGCTCTCGCACGTCTATGTGCCCTCAGCGTCAACAAAATCCAAGGAACCCGTTTTGCTCACTATGCCAGACGTGACTTCATGGGAATGCCGATGGAGATGCCAAGTCACCCAGAGTTGAGGCGTCAAGTGGAGAATCTTGACTTCTTGCTGCACGACAGACAGCAGGAACTGGACAATGGCAGGGAGTTAGCCAACCAGAACCGTGCCATTGCCGACTAGAAGGCCCAGACTTTCGCCTTTGCTCAGACGCCGATCGTCTCTTCGCCGCCAGCGTGCCAAGAAGGATCGCACCATCGCCCGTCTTCGCAAGAAGGTGGCCGACCTCGAGAAGACCGTCAAGGAGCAGGAAGCTTAGCTTGCCGCCAAGGAAGAAGAAGATGAAGGTGAAGACATCCAGGGAGACATAGATTCTTACCTCAGCAATGATGATGACTTTCTGGAGGAGGATGCTGTGGATTTCTACACTGACGATGAGGACTCCGACTTCATCGACGATGAGTAGATGCACTAGAGCACTGTCGTAGCATGAGATGTATTGGTCCCACTGTATCGTAGCTTGCAGAATGGTTCTTCAAACCATATGTTTTCCTTTGTTTGTTGTGGTGTGTGTTGTATCGTGTGTTTGTTTGCATGAATGAAATGAAGTTAGTGAAAAACCTGAGTCTAACTCAAAGTTTTAGATTTGAAACCAAAACCATGAACCTTAGAACTTTCCCTCTTACCCCTATCTTCAGATGACTCGTGGAAACCAAGGAGGGAGCAGCTCGTCACAAGACCCAATGCTGCAGATCTTGCAGAATCTCATCGCAGACCGTGAAGCAAGCAGGGCAGAACGTCAAGCCAACTTAGCAACACTACAGCAGATCGCCCAGATGGCTCTCAACAACCAAGGGCATGGAAATCAAAATCACCATGGATCCAAACTCAAAAAATTTCAGAATACCAATCCCCCAATCTTCAACCAATCTGAAAACCCGTTAGATGCTGATGACTGGTTGCAGACGATGGAAAACAACCTAGAAGTTGCAGGAGTTGATGAAAACGAGAAATTTCTCTTCGCCACCCACTATCTGGCGGGAGATGCAAGAGCTTGGTGGACTAGTATCCGCAATATGAACCATGGTCAGGTTATGACATGGGAAGCATTCAAAGTCAAGTTCAGCCGCACCCATGTGCCGCAGGGTCTAGTCAACCGAATGAGAGATGAGTTCCGCGAATTGAAGCAAGGAAGAATGACTTTGGTGGAGTACCATGATAGATTCTTATCACTTGCCAGATATGCACCTAATGAGATCAACACGAAGGCCAAGAAGAAGGAGAGATTCTTGAATGGACTGCATGATGAGATGCAGACTGTCCTCGTCAACATCCGTTTTTAGGATCTCGAAGAGCTAGTCGACTCTGCCATTTAGATGGAAGGGAAGATTAATCAGGAAAACGACAACCGCAAACGTCGTATGATGCAGCAATCAAGATCCAGCAGTCACCAGAAGTACCGTCCCAACCCCTCACCAGGATATGCACCAAGGAACAACCGACCCCCAATGTATCGCCCAAGCTACCCCAACCGTAGTGGAGGAAATGTGAAGACCGGAGGAAACCATCACAACTCCGTCAATGCCAACAATTTCAACCGTGCCCCTCCCAAGAGTAACAACAACAACACCACTACACCCAGAACTGGCAGCAATGCTGTACCTGTCGCAGTCAAGGACAAGTCCCAGATCACCTGTTTCGAGTGTGGAGTGAAGGGTCACTACTCTAATGAGTGTCCCAAGAAGACTGCCGCCAATGCCTCTGTGAATGCCCAAGCTCAACAGCAGCGTCATGTTCAACCAGGAAGAAGGTTTGCCCTAGGGAACCCTCACAACCGCAACGGTCGTCTCTTCCACATGAACGCAGAAGAAGCCCAAGAAGCGCCAGATGTAGTGCTGGGTATGTTTTCTGTCAACTCAGTTTTAGCAAGAGTATTGTTTGATTTGGGAGCATCGCATTCATTTGTCACCGAAGAATTTGCATGCACTAGTAAGATCTACCCAACCAACCTGAAGCATGTCATGATAGTTCAAATCCCCGGTTTAACTACAAAAGCTAGAAAAATTTACAAAGCTGTACCTATCAGAATACATGGGATAGATTTTTATGCCAACCTAATAGTACTTGGAACGAAAGGATTGGAAGTAGTACTAGGTATGGACTAGATGTCAAGGCATAAAGGACTGATAGACTGTGCTAAGAAATCCATCACCATGACCAGTAGTTCTGGAGTCACAGTAGAGCATATCTCTGAAACCTTACCCCGTCAATTCAAGTGCAACAAGAGTCTATCCCTACCCACCATAGACCAAGTAAGAGTAGTCTGTGAATACCCCGACATATTCCTAGATGAATTGCCAGGTATGCCCCCGGATAGGGATATTGAGTTCATTATCGAACTAATCCCCGGAACCGGACCCATAGCCCAGAGACCCTATAGCATGAACCCCTCAGAGTTAGTTGAGTTGAAGAAGCAGTTAGATGCCATGTTAGCAACAGACTTGATTCAGCCAAGCGCATCGCCATGGAGATCACCAGTGTTATTCATCGACAAGAAAGATGGAGGCAATCGTTTGTGTACAGATTACAGAAATTTGAATAACGTCATCATCAAGAACAAGTACCCCTTGCCAAAAATAGAGGATCTATTTGATCAATTGACTGGAGCCCAGGTATTCTCAAAGATTGATCTTAGGACTGGTTATCACCAACTTAAGATTCATGCAACGGATATTCCGAAGACCGCCTTTACTACTCGCTATGGTTTATACGAGTACACGGTTATGTCTTTTGGATTAACCAATGCCCCTGCTTATTTCATGAATCTCATGAATAAGATCTTTATGAATTTCCTAGATAAGTTTGTAGTTGTATTTATCGATGACATCCTTATCTACTCCAAGTCAGAAGAAGAGCATGAGCAACATCTGAGAATCATCCTAGAAACCCTGAGAGAGCATCAGTTATATGCCAAGTTCAGCAAGTGTGAGTTTTGGCTGAAAGAAGTAGGATTCCTAGGACATATTGTGTCTACTGGAGGAGTCTCTGTTGATCCCGCCAAGATCAAATATGTCGAAGAATGGGAAGCCCCAACCACTCAAACCCAAGTCCGTGCATTTCTCGGATTAGCGGGATACTACCTCAAGTTCGTCGAAGGATTCTCGAGCATCGCCAGACCCATGACCCAATTGTTGAAAAAGGACAAGAAGTTTGAATGGACTGACAAGTGTGAAGCCAGTTTCCAGGAGCTAAAGAAGAGATTGATATCAGCCCCAATATTGATCATGCCAGATATCAAGAAGCCATTTGATGTATATTGTGATGCATCCAAGATTGGTCTAGGTTGTGTATTGATGCAAGAAGGCAAATTCATCGCGTATCTGTCTCGACAACTGAAGCAGCATGAGCAGAACTATCCAACCCATGATCTTGAATTAGCAGCCGTAGTGCCGACATTAAAGACATGGCGCCATTATGTGATGGGTAATCGCTGTGAGATTTACTCAGATCATAAGAGCTTGAAGTATATCTTCACTCAGAAGGAGCTGAATATGAGGCAAAGGAGATGGATAGAGTTAATCAAGGATTATGACCTTGACATTCACTATCACCCCGGTAAAGCCAATGTGGTAACGGATGCTCTTAGCAGATTGCCGTGTAGGCTAAACACCATAATCAAGGAGAAGCAACCAAGTTTGTATGAAGAGTTGGAGCAGTTTAGAACTAAATTAGTTAGCAAAGGATTCTTAGCTAGCATTGAACTTCAACCCACTTTGATTAGCCAAATGAAGGAAGCCCAGAAGGGAAATGAAAGTATCGACGGAATCAAAGTCGTATTGGTACAGGTAAGGTACCTGGATTCACTGAAGACGAAGAAGGAGTGTTGTGGTACAAAGGACGTATCTGTGTGCCAGCAGATTCGGAGATGAAGCAAGTTATCATGAAGGAAGCTCATGATACTCTTTATTCTATCCACCCCGAAGGAACGAAGATGTATCAGGATTTGAAAGAGCAATTTTGGTGGCACAAGATGAAGAGAGAAATCGGAAGCTACATCACCAAGTGTGATATCTGTCAAAGAGTCAAAGCAGAGCATCAGAGACCTGCAGGATTGTTGCAACCATTGCAGATTCTAGAATGGAAATGGGATTCCGTCGGAATGGACTTTATCAACGGTTTGCCTACTTCTAGTAGGGGAAATGACTCAATCTGGGTCATAGTTAATAGACTGTCCAAGGTAGCCCACTTTATACCTATCAAGACTAGCTACCAGAGTGCGAAGCTAGCAGAGCTGTACATTGATAGGATTGTTAGTCTGCATGGAACCCCCAAGACCATAGTATCAGATCGAGGAACCCAGTTTACCTCGAGATTTTGGCAGAAAGTTCAAGAAGGATTAGGAACCAAGTTGAACTTCAGTACCGCGTATCACCCGCAAACAGATGGACAGACTGAGAGAGTCAACCAGATCTTAGAGGATATGCTTAGAGCTTGTGTGTTGGAATACAGATCAAAATGGGAAGACTGCATGCCTTTCACAGAATTCTCATATAACAACAGTTATCAAGCTAGTTTGCAGATGGCACCATTTGAATTCCTATACGGAAGAAAGTGTCGTACCGCTTTGAATTGGTTGGAAGTAGGAGAGAGTCAGATCTTCGGACCCGACATTCTCCGAGAAGCCGAAGAGAAGGTTCACAAAGTCCGTGAGCACCTCAAGACCACCCAGTCCAGACAGAAGAGTTATGCTGACAAGAGAAGGAGAGACCTGACTTTCAATGTCGGAGATTTTGTATATCTCAAGGTTTCACCATTGAAGGGAACCCAACGCTTTAGCCTGAAAGGAAAGTTAGCCCCAGATATATCGGACCCTTCAAAATTCTGAACCGTCAAGGAGAAGTATCTTATCAACTGGAACTACCTGAAGAGATGTCAGCCATCCACGATGTGTTCCATATCTCGTTACTTCGCAAATGCCTGGAAGTGCCAGAGAAGACTGAAGTTTTCAAGAACATCGATCATAGAGCTGTGGAGATCAACAATGACCTAACCTATCGTGAAGTTCCCATACGTATCTTGGAAGAAGCTTACAGAACCACCAGGACTAGGATTATCAAATTTCTCAAGATTCAATGGAGCAACCATACCGAGGAGGAAGCTACTTGGGAGCACGGAGATTACATTAGGACGGAGTTCCCAAATCTCTTTAGTTCCTAGTTTTCTTTGTAAATCTCGGGACGAGATTTGTTTAAGGGGGGAAGGTTTGTAACATCCCAAAACTTTAATCCAAGCTTATCAAGATCCAAATCATAAAAAATAGGGTTACCAAAAACTTTTCCAATCAAAAATATGAAAGCATTCATATGTGTGTGCATGTAACTTAGGAGTTGATTTGAATTGCCATGATTAAGTGATCCATTGCTTGTAAAATGATTCTTAGGTGAAATAAACATCATCTAAATCATTCCCAAACTTTTCCCAAAGAAAAACAACTCAAAATGAATAATTGAAGTGAATGGTCATTTTGGCCAAATTAACTATCATGCCTACTTTGGCTATTCCTAGTACTCAAAACTTAACAGAAACATTTGTGGATCTTTACACCCCTTGCTAGTACACATAATGAGGTACCAAGGCCCACTTTGTGATCTGCTAAAAACATTCAAATACTAATTTTAAATGACAGTTCAAAATTGAATCTATTTCATATGGGAAGATCCCACTATTTCAAAAATCACTCAAACCAACTCAATTTTCAAAACCCAAGCAACCACAAAGTCTCAAGATTAGTACTAGCACACCCACCAAAAATCTTTTCAAAATTCAAAAAGAATTTTCTTGCGGCCATTTCATCAAACACCTGGCAGGCAAGAACCTACCTCTAATCCTAGCTCACTGTTTTGAACAGAGTTTTGCCCCCATTTGATCTCCATTTAATCTCTTTGTCCCCTCTTAATCTAACCAGGGCCTAACCAACCAAACCCCTACCCCCTAGCAGCATGGCAATGCGAAGCCGAGCACCTGCTGGCCGGCCGACCATGCCCTCACCCCAGCAGACCATCTCCCTCTCTCTTGCCATGTCTAGAAGCTAGCCAGCACCTCACCGCCGCCCACTGTCCCCTCCCCAAGCCAGGCCCAACCGTGGACCACCGAGAAATCCCCGCGCCTAGTGCCATCGCGCCATGCCGAGCACTCGCCAGAGCGCCGCACCCGGCATGCGTGCATAAGCCGCCGCTCGACCGTAGCCCATGCCCACCGCGTCGCCATGACCCAGGGAGCACGCCAGACACCCCCATTCGCCGTCCAACGCACCACAGCCACAGCTCGCCGTCGAAACCGCGGCCTCTACCGCTCAGAGCGCCAGCTCCGCCCGACCGCTTACCACCGCCCCTAAGCCCGCATTAAAGTCCTAGAGCACCGCCAGGAGACCGCACGTCGATCGCCACCCTCAGCCATGCCGCTAGCAGCCCGTAGCCATGTCGCCACCGTCCCCTGCCCATCCCTCTCGGTCTCGCCGTCGAGCCTATAAAAGGAGGGCACCCCCAGCCGTTTGCAGCACACCACTCCACTCCCCTCACCTCACTGATCGTCCCACACGTCTAGCCGGAGCACGGGAAGTAGCAGCTCACCAGAATTGTACCGGAGCAGGCCGCCTCTAGAGGAGAAGGGCGCCGCTGATTGCGACCACCCCTGGGGCTGCCTCGACCATCCCTGAGTTCGCCGTCGACCACCAGACCGTTTGCCCGCCTCGCCGTCGTCGCTGGAGCCCTGGTATGCCCCCTATGCACCCCCACCGAGCCGCTAGGGTTAGAGATCGCCGGCGACAGGTCCGTCGTCGATGACGATCCCCAGCCGTAGATCTTAGTTCTAGTCCAACGCCCACACCTCCACTGACACCGCGATTATGAGCTACTGACTGTGGACCCCGCCCCCTGAGCCGCTGCAGAGTGACACTGGGCCGGCCCGTTAGCGTTTCCCGCGCGACCCAGTTAGTTTGAATTAGGATTTTTCTTTTTAGTTTAAACTTAGTTCTGTCCCTTAGTTCAAAATTCAATTCACAGATATTTACAAATCCAAATGGAGTGATTCCAATTTTGTTAGAAATCTACTGAAAAGATCTATCCAAGCCCATTGGGTTTAATTCATTTAGAGTTATAGATCTCTCCTAGTAAAAATAATAAAACAGAAGCATTTGCACCTTGCAACATTTTTATAAAATCAACCAAGTTAGATTTTGAGTTGATTCCAACTCTCAAAAATCACATTTCATCATATCTATCTGAATATGTAATAATATTAAGGTTTACATGCAGTGACTTTGGACTTGTACCAAAATAATGCTATATAGGCATTTCTAGTCACTTTAAATCATTAAATAATGAACTTAAACCAAAGTAATTATGATCCAACCCTTAAATTACATTCGCACATGTTAGAGTATGTGGTGATGACATGTGTCCACATGATCCCATATTTTAAGTGGTGAATATTAATTCTTAGTTAATTTTTCAATGAGTAGAAATTACTTTTCTAACATAAAAAGGAGGAAAGTATTAATAAAACTTGTGATGTTTGTGATGATAATAGATCATCAATTGTGTGCCTTAGAGTACTAATTAGACTAGTTAAGTATTGTTTGGTGATTGTGTACTCCGTATGTATTTATAGAAGATAGTACCGACCAAGCTTACGAGGAGGAGGAGGAGTGCTACCAAGAAGAAGAAGAAGAAAACTTCAACCACTGCACCAACCAAGGCAAGCTATTGTTAGCAAGCTAGAATTAAGCTAGATGAATGAGCAAAGATGCCTTAGGCATGCTTTGGTCACACCACTTTGACTATTACTACCCCAAGTATTACCTTACAAGCTTTACTTCCTTTACTTTACACAAAGTCCCTTACTTGTTTTGAAGGTAGCATAAATAGTATAAAACTTGACCTATTTAGATAAGCTTTAGATGTCATTCTATGGCATGATATTGAACCCATCATCTTTCCACCTTAGTGAACACTCTTAACTTAGTAGCTTAGAGTAGATCAAAACTTGAGTCACTTTAGATGGGAACAATTGGTGAAAATGAATTATGAAAACCTTGGAATGATGAGTCATTCTATTGAGATGTTTTGACATGTGTTGAGAAACACAAATGGTTTATGATGATGAAAATGTTGAGGCATGAGCCTTAGCCCTTTTATAAAATGGATGGTTGGATTCGGATGTGATACCATTCCAAATTTACCGTACAACCACACTACCTAAATTGGGTAAGGCTTAGCCGAAAGTTTATATGCATTAGTATTAGTTCCCTCGTGGGAGAGGTTTGAGCTGAGGCTACCTCTCAATGTTGTCCACCTATGCAGTGCCCAAGATGACTGATGGTCATGGTTGGGAGGCCGTGCTCATAGGAGAGGTGCTTATACTAGGGTGTGTAAAGGAAAGGTTATGTTTGATTATCTGCATACTAAGTATGATGATTCAGGGTTATCCCCATGATGATGTATCGAATCTTGTGGTGAAAGTGTACCACCTCTGCAGTGTCAAACTATTGAATAGGCGTCATGATTATGGACGATTGGAATAGCCATACTGTTTTGTTGTCAGATGTTTTAAAAACAACTTATGAGATGAATGATGAATCTTGACTTGACCACAACAGGGTTGTGCTTATGATAATAGCTTCCCAACTTAAGTGATTCTAGAACTTTATTTTATCTTTCTTTGCTTCTGAACTCAGCTTAGGTTTCAAACTTAACTTTATAGTTAAACTTAGATTTAGCACTTTAACTTAGAATTATACTACTTGTTAGTGGTAGTTTGCGAGTACTTAAAGAGTACTCATGGCTTTTGTCCCTGGCTATTCCCATGGCCAAACTATGAAGGAGACTACCAAGATGATGGCCAGTAAGACGGCTATGATAACTAGGACTATCTTCCTTCACAAGATTGCTGTGCCTCAAGATGGACCCCACCGCTACACTTATCTTTTATTTCCGCTGCTTGTTGTATTAAGACTGGATCATGAGATCCTTATTTGTGTAAAACCTTATGTATGGTTTGTAATGGATGATGTACTGTGATATCCAATCCGTTATGTCTCGCAAAAATGGTAAACTTGGGATTGCGAGGTATGTCATAACGGGCATCTGGGATTAAAAATCCGGCTGTTGACAGAAACTCACACCAACGACATTATTTACTATAAGAAGATGCACCCATCTACCTCCGAAAAGACATTTAATTCATCAAGAGCAATCTATCGTGCTTACTTGTAGCTCAAATTTGACCTAATTTCTTTAAATCGACATGAAGTCACTGAAGTGTGTGAAGTTAATTAGGAAGCTTGAAAAATCCTAGTACTACAAATTTCGATATTACATATAAGAAACCGTGTCCACTTTGTGTGATAATTGGGCGGTTAAATTTTCTTTAATTATGGTATATCCTGTAGGAGCGAGGTGCTTGAGTTAACACGGTCGGTGGAAGTACAAGTTATATCAAGGACCTCATAAAAAATGAAAATTGCATCAAATTAAGTTCATGCATTTAGCACAAGCAGGACCCTGAAACTGAGCAATAAAGTGTGCTTTGAGGTTTGCGCATATATAGCGTTCATCGTGCTAAAGACTATATAAATAGAATCTTTTTAGATGCTAAGAATGGTAATAAGATCCAACAGTTAGCAATGTTTGGATTTACCAGTCTTGATCCAACGATCAATGTTCAAAGTTATCCGTACACTATATAGTGGTATGGTATTGTAAGAGATAAGACAAGATAAATATAACATAAGAAGTACTGTGAATGGCCGATCTTTTGAATAACCTTCCCTCCCGATGTTTGGGAAGCAAGTGAAAATTTAGAAAATCGGAAAAGTTTGATTTTTTTATCGCCAAGCAGGACCAAAGTGGTTTCCTTCCTATGTACTACTCCTACTCCACACCAACACAGCAACTGAGCATGCGAGAGACACATATCCTTCGTACCAAGGCACACGTGCACAATGCCACAATGTGGACAATGGCGAGATCAGTCAGGCCGGTGCACGAGGGGAAAGGAGAGGAGAGATGCAGGATGTATGGTGAGAGGCAGTGAAGGAGAGAGAAAACACACAATTTGTTTTGCGCGCATAGTCCTGAAATTTATACTACTACTAGAGTGTACACTGTAAGGCCACATGAGTACCTCGTGTCAGGATCCCATCATAACTTTGCTTTGACATCGAACAACCTTCAACTCCTCTTCGTAGCTGCCCTCTTCCCCTACCTACCTTTTATTCTCTCAGCATGTATAACGTGTGGACAGAGGTGAGCATTGATGACCCACAAGTATAGGGGGTGTATCGCAGTATTTTCGAGGGAAGTGAAACCCAATTTATTGATTCAACACAAGGGGATTCAAAGAATATTTATAAGCCTTAACAACTGAGTTGTCAATTCAGCTGCACCTGGAAACAATCTTGCTCACATCAGTTTATCAGTAGCAACAGTTTTGTAGTAGGAATAGCAAAGTAGCAGCAGTAGTAAAGTAAAGATAGCAGTAACAATAGAAGTAAACAGTAGGATTCGAGTGCGGTAGGCATAGGGATGGATGGACGGGCGTTGCATGGACAAAGACAATTCACATAGCAATCAGAACATAGGGCAATTGTAGATAAATAAGATAAAGCATCCAAGTACTAGATAATCCTAGGCATGTGTTCCATATATAGTCATATGTGCTCGCAATGATAACTTGCACAACATCTGTCCTGCCAGCCTGTTTGCAGCAGGGCCTCAAGGGAACTACTGGCAATTAAGGTGCTACTTTTAATAGAGCACCGGAGCAAAGCATTAACACTCCGTGAACACATGTGATCCTCACATCAAAGCCATTCCCTCCGGTTATCTCGATTTCTGTCACTTTGGGGCCATTGGTTCCGGACAACAACGTGTGTATACAACTTGCAGGTAAGACCATAAACAATACTATCATAAGGAATCAATAACAAGTTCAGATCTAAAATCATGGCACTCGGGCCCTAGTGACAAGCATTAAGCATAACAAGTCGCAACAAAGTCATAAAGCACTAATAGAAGATACTAGGCACCATGCCCTAACAATCTGATGCCATTACATGAATGATCTCATCCAGTCCCTACCATCCCCATAGCCTATAGCGGGGGATTACTCACTCATAGATGGGGGAAACATGGATGGTCGATGGAGAAGCGATGGTGATGATGATGGTGATGATCTCCTCCAATTCCCCGTCCCGGCAGGGTGCCAGAACGGAGTTTCTGGTGCTGTTTCATGAAATCTGGTGGTGGCGGTGGAGTGGAACTCCTTCTGGAAAAACGTCGAACCCCCCGAGTTTTTAGGTCAGAAGGCAACTTATAGGCGAAGAGGGAGACCGAGGGGGTGTCTGGGGCGACCAGACCACCCCCTGGTGCGGCTAGGCCCAGCTCGCGCGGCCAGGTGGTGTGGCTGGGCCCTAGACCCACTCCGTCTCATATTCTGGCTCCGGGAGTCTTCTAGAAAAATAGGCACTTTGGCTTTTGTCCCGTCCAATTCCGAGAATATTCATTTTCTGACTTTCCTGGAACCAAAAATAGCAGAAAACAGGCAGCTGGCACTTTGGCTCTTGTTAATAGGTTAGTCC
Source organism: Avena insularis (assembly GCA_023614405.1). Classification (NCBI taxonomy): domain Eukaryota; kingdom Viridiplantae; phylum Streptophyta; class Magnoliopsida; order Poales; family Poaceae; genus Avena; species Avena insularis. Next base: position 210,450,412 of record CM042694.1, read on the forward strand.
AAGAAATCATATCAAAAGTACTCCAAAGTGTGGAAAAAACACAAGAAAGTAGATAAAACCAAGCATGGAACATCAAAAATTATAGATAGATTTGCAATGTATGAACATCCCCAAGCTTAACTCCTGCTCGTCCTCGAGTAGGTAAGTAATAAAAAGAAAGAATAATTTTTGAGGTGACATGCACCATCATAAACTTGATCAAAGTATTTGTAAAACATTCAAAGCTGGGATCATAGTACTTCAATCATAACATGAAAGACAAAGTTCTAGCAATAAGACAAAGAAACTATGATGCAACATGAAAAGGCACAAACAAAAGATTCATGAATAACAATGCTTTGAAAGACGTTTATTTGTTTCACATAAAGAAAACATAGCATAGTGGCATTCAGCTTGTCCCTCATAGAGTAGCAAACATAAATGCATAGGACACCTTCAAAGTTTATAAGAGTGACTAGATACAAATAGTTTAAAACAAGCAATATCAAGGTATGCATCAATCAACAAGTCTTGTGACAATGCACATAGAACTAAGAATGGCCACTATGCTCTCAAAGTAAGTGCATAAAGGTAGAAGGTGGAGACTCAATATTTATATTGGAAGAAAGGCCTTCATAGAAGGAAGTAGGGATTCAAGTCTCATAAAGAGCTTCCAAAAATTATGGTACTTATTAGCTTTCAGCTCTCATTGCCCCTATCATAAGCATCTTGAAGTGATTAAGGTTAAAGTGAACAAACTATGGTGTACATGCTTGACGAAGTATAAGTTATAAATCTCATGTCCCTTGAATACGAGGGCCGCTCCTCATGCTACTCAAGTTTAGTCACCGGTAAGTTCTTGTCATCGTAAGTACATGTGTATCATAGAGAACCGCCAACAGGGTACCCCTTGCCCGATGATACAGAAGAATCCCCATATCAAAATGACAAGGCAAGCAAACAACGAGCATCTCAGCAATCTTCTTATTTACCATGGGAATATGGTGCTTTTTTCTCTCTTTCCTCTTTTCATAATATTTTTTTCTTTTTCTCTTTTTTTCTCAATATAGGACTCTTTTTTATAAGAAGAATGCTTCATAGACAGCTCATTATGGTTACGCTGCAGGTTTCCACCATGTCAGCATGGATTAGACCAGCGGCCCAGGTGTTTCTCTAACACATATACATAACTCCATGGACTTACAAGCTCCCCTTTCATTTCACACTGATGACATCCATAGACAAAAGAGCATGATATCAACTAGGTACAAAGTACCAGTGCAATGTTGAAAGCGTTCCCCATGACAGCATGGTTCTGCTAATTCCCAACAAATTAGTGCAAGCATATACAACATAGACGACACAATGGTTCAAGTTTATTAAGGGCAACCAAAGTAAAGTGTGCCATCAAGTTCGTGAGAGCTTTAATCACTAGTTTTATCATAACACGTTTAATTTGGAAGGTAAACAAAAACATGAATATACTTGGAATAGCATATGCTAGTAGGTAGGTATGGTGGACTCTTTGGAATAACTTGGTTTAGGGAGTTGGATGCATGAGTGGAACTCATACTTGGTTGTGGAGGCTAGCAAAAGACTGGGAGCGATAAACTAGGAGAGCAATAATGGCCATAATCATGCAGAGCGACAAAACATCATTGATCAAAGCATAAAGTGATACTACAAGTTGAAAATTAAAGGATCATAAAGGCTTATGGTGACTTGGGATAGTCATAACATGGTGTGAGCATGCGCCAAGTCAACCCAAATAAAGCATCAAAGGAGAATACCACTATACTATGCTTTAATATGCTAAAACAACACATGATTCATCCAAGGCACATTAAGAAATCTCAATTGTTTATAACAAGTCATGCTACAACAAAGAATACTAAGCATAAAGCCAAAACAATATCAAGCATGGCATGACAAAGCATAGGCCACAGTCAAAAACAAGCTCTCTTTACCACTTAAGCATGAACTTTCCTACTCTTTTCCATGCCAAACCAAACTATTTGAAAACCAATGCATGAAAGAGGGGGTCCAACCAACTTATTCATAAAACTAAGCAAACCAAGCAAACTAAAAACAAAAACAAAAACAAAAAAGAAGACGCGCCAAGAACAACACAACTGTGCATGAAACAATAAAAATGAAGCGTTTGGAAGAAACCTGGGATTTTTTTTAATGAAGGAGGGGATGCCTTGGGCATCCCCAAGCTTTGACGCTTGTATTTCTTGGATATTTCTTGGGGTGACACGCGTGGCATCCCCAAGCTTGAGCTTCAGTCCACCCTTCATCTCATTACTCATTCCTTCCATACACCTGAAATTTTTCCTTCATACAAAACTTCACACAATCTTTATTAGCAACATTAGTGCACTTAAGATAATAAGTCTTTAAGTTCAGTTCTAACACCATTAAACTTCCATTAAAACACTACTACTATAGAACTTCCCTCAAAAAGCTCAATTCCCCAAAAGAACTCAAAAAGGAACCGACAAGAAGCAAATGTAGAAAAAGGCAGAAATCTGTCAAAACAGACCAGCAGGTAAAGACGAATTTTTTAGAAGACCTTCTGTTGCTCAAATCAAAAAGTGTTGAACTAACGAAAGTTAGATAACGACCTGCGGCAGAAGCACAAACATTCACGCCTCAAAAAGATGTTCAGAGATTTTACACGAATTTTTACGGTGAAGCACAGAAATCTGTTTCGGGACAGCAACTTTCCCAATCATTACTTCTCACTCATTAGTGGTTACTCTTTGCACAAAAAGCAAATAAAAAGGATAAGGAGCGGTTATTACTGAAGTAATAACTTCCAAGACTCATCTAAAACTTTTGGGTTATCGCCCAATAAGTACTTTTCTTTAACGCCTTTAAGTTAGGCATGATAGTTTGATAGGATGCTCACATAAGAAATATGAATTGAAGTAAAAGAGAGCATCAAGAAGCAATTTCGAAACACATTTAAGTATAACCCACTTCCTATGCATAGGAATCTTGTATGCAAATAAATTCGCAAAGAACAAAGTAACAGGCATAGGAATATAAGACAAGAGTAACTTCAAAACTTTCAGCACATAGAGAGGTGTTTCAATACCATGAAAACTTCTACAACCATATTTTCCTCTCTCATAATAATTTTCAGTAGCCTCATGAATAAACTCAACAATATAACTATCACATAAAGCATGCTTTTCATGATCTACAAACACATAATTTTTATCAAGCTCAAAAATAGTGGGATTAAAACCTTCAATCCCACTTTTAACAATTCTATAACAAGATGGCTGATCATTCAATATAGGACCATCGTCTAGAGCTTTATCATAAACTATTTCTAAGAAAAACTCTTTAGTACCATGCATCTCGAAGTTAGGCACAAATTAAGGATTATCACAGATAACATGAGCATAACATTCATCCTCCTTTGGTAAGCATGGGGGCAATCAAATAATGTAAGGGATAAAGAGTTACTCTCATTAGAAGGTAGGCATGGGTAGCTAATCCATTCTTCCTCCTTTTTTTTTCATCTAATGAGCTTTCAGGTTCATCAATTTCTTCTTCCATAAGATCCTGCAAGGCATTAGTCTCTTCCATTTGTGGAAAGCATCTATTAATATATTCAAGAATATAGCCATTTTCTTCCTTGTAATTATCAAAGCAAAATTTAAGTATACCATAAACCTCATATTTATAAGGTGAATCATCAATATTTTCAAGGAAACTAGCAAGTTCAAATGCACCCTTCCAAGCAATAAATTCTTCAATTTGTTCCACATCATAAAAGTCATAATTTCCCTTAACATAAGAAGATATGGTAACATTATCATTATACTCACATTGAAAAGGGAGGTGTTTATACCTCTTACAGCAACAAGATTTATCAAAGCAATACGTAACATTATAAGTAGAGCACACGTTTCTAGCAATGGTATACAATTTATCAATTTGTTCCCATAAGTGTTTCCCTTCTTGTGACAAGCGGTGTTCCTTATAATAATATTTGTGATCTTCCGTGAACCCACCTTACCAATAAGATTCAGTTTCAAAGAAGCCAACCATTGACAACAAGCATCATAAAGCAAGACAATAACAGACCAACGAAAATAACAACTAGAGTAGGAACTAATTTTTTTTTGTATTTTTGATAAAGAAACAAGCAAGCAAAGCGTAAATAAACTAAACTTGAACAATAGTGATTCCATGTGGAATTGATAAATAAAGCTATGCTCCCCGGCAACGGCGCCAGAAAATAGTCTTGATGACCCACAAGTATAGGGGGTGTATCACAGTATTTTCGAGGGAAGTGAAACCCAATTTATTGATTCGACACAGGGGAGCCAAAGAATATTTATAAGCCTTAACAACTGAGTTGTCAATTCATCTGCACCTGGAAACAATCTTGCTCACAACAGTTTATCAGTAGCAACAGTTTTGTAGTAGGAATGGCAAAGTAGCAGCAGCAATAAAGTAAAGACAGCAGTAACAATAGCAGTAAACAGTAGGATTCGAGTGCGGTAGTCATAGGGATGGATGGACAAAGACAATTCACATAGCAATCAGAACATAGGGAAATTGCAGATAAATAAGATAAAGCATCCAAGTACTAGATAATCCTAGGCATGTGTTCCATACATAGTCATACATGCTCGCAATGAGAACTTGCACAACATATTTTGTCCTGCCAGCCCGTTTGCAGTGGGCCTCAAGGGAACTACTAGCAATTAAGGTGCTCCTTTTAATAGAGCACCGGAGCAAAGCATTAACACTCCATGAACACATGTGATCCTCACATCAAAGCCATTCCCTCCGGTTATCCTGATTTCTGTCACTTTGGGGCCATTGGTTCCGGACAACAACGTGTGTATACAACTTGTAGGTAAAACCATAAACAATACTATCATAATGAATCAATAACAAGTTCAGATCTGAAATCATGGCACTCGGGCCCTAGTGACAAGAATTAAGCATAACAAGTTGGAACAAAGTCATAAAGCACTAATATAAGATACTAGGCACCATGTCCTAACAATCTGATGCCATTACATGAACGATCTCATCCAATCCCTACCATCCCCATAGCCTACAGCAGGGGATTACTCACTCATAGATGAGGGAAACATGGATGGTCGATGGAGAAGCGATGGTGATGATGATGGCGATGATCTCCTCCAATTCCCCATCCCGGCAGGGTGCCAGAACGGAGTTTCTGGTGCTGTTTCATGGAATCTGGTGGTGGTGGCGGAGCGGAACTCCTTCTGGAAAAATGTCGACCCCCCCCCCGAGTTTTTAGGTCAGAAGGCAACTTATAGGCGAAGATGGAGACCGTGGGGGTGTCTAGGGCAGGTAGACCACCCCCTGGCGCGACCAGGCCCAGCCCACGTGTCCAGGTGGTGTGGCTGGGCCCCAGCCCCACTCCGTCTCATATTCTGGCTCCGGGAGTCTTCTGGAAAATAGGCACTTTGGCTTTTATCCCGTCCAATTCCGAGAGTATTCATTTTCTGACTTTCCTGGAACCAAAAACAGCAGAAAACAGGCAGCTGGCACTATGGCTTTTGTTAATAGGTTAGTCCAAGAAATCATATGAAAAGTACTCCAAAGTGTGGACAAAACACAAGAAAGTAGATAAAACCAAGCATGGAACATCAAAAATTATAGATACATTTGCAATGTATCAAGCATATGTCTAAGCAAAGAAATATACTACACTGTACTATTTGCATTTTCCCACTTTGTGGAAAAACCACACCATAAGCAAAAAAGTACACCTTAAGAGCTATTCATATACAGATTGGAGGTTGTCCACACAAGGCACAAATCTTAAGGGTGACCCATAAGCTTATGGGTAGTCCACAAGAACTAAATAACAATATCAAGTACACATAACAATATTAAACTAATTTCATTCACAAGAATGTATGTTGTTAGCTCTTACATGTGGGTCCTAGCTTATGGACAAGTTTGTCTACATACATTGTGCAGTGGTGCAATCAATTAGCTTATTATGGTGTAGTATTGGGGAGCCATCTTATCAACAAGTTTTTTCACATACATAGGTGATGCCCTAAGGTCATCTGCAATGTGTAAAAAGGCACACCTTAAGGCCTATGTGGAATCTTCTAATTAAGGTTCACCTTATATAGTGTGGAGAAAATAAAGTTATCTTTAAGCCTAAGGTGCACCTCAAAAGCTTGTGGGTTGACCATAGAAAATAGAAAAATCATTTCCCCTCTCTCCTTATTTCTCATGTGATCATTTTCAAAAGGGGTTAAACCATTTCCCCTCTCTCCTTATTTCTCATGTGATCGTTTTCAAAAGGGGTTCAAAATTTTTAAGATTCTAAATCTTAGCTAGAGGTTGAACCAGTCATATGGTTTCTGATATATTAACGGACCACTCGATGGGTACCTCCAAAAGCTCTTTCATAAAACTTTCAAAGCAACCTACAATTTATTTCTTGTAGTTCAAATTCGACCTTATTTCGATACATCGACATAAAGTCATTCAAGTGGGTGGAGTTATATAGCTAGGAAGCTTGAAAACTCCTAAAACATGGGAATTGCAAGAACGACATGTTGTTGATCCATTATATATGTCTGAAAACTTGGCTTGTGGCATTCAAATCTAATATTCTTCGCACTCATGTTACGAAAAAGAACGATCTCATCATCACTAAGAAAATTGAGAATGTTCTTTCCTAGTAGTTGGACACTCACACCGACGACACTTCTTACTACCAGAATATGCACCCATCTACCTCTGATATGCCATTTAATTCAAGAACAATCTATCACGCTTACTTGTAGCTCAAGTTTGACCTAATTTCATTAAATGTCAAGATGCAAAATCTTAGCAAGAAGTTGAACCTTTTGTCAAAACTCTTGGTGGTTTTTGATATATTAATTGACGCCCTGATGGGTACCTCGAAGAGCTTTTTCGTAAAACTTTCAAAGCAACCTATAGGTTACCTGTAGTAGTTCAAATGTTACCTACTTTCAATAAATCGAGATGAAGTCATTCAAGTGGGCGAAGTTAGCTAGGAAATTTTACAACTCATAAAACATGGTAAATCGTAAGTACTGCATGTTGGTCCACTATATATGTATGAAAACTAGGCTTGTGGCATTCAGATCCATATTCTTTAGACTTTCTTTATGGGAAAGAACAATCTCTCATCATCACATGGAAATTTGAGAATGTTCTTTCCTGATATAGTTGGAAACTCACACTGACGGCATTATTTACTACAAGAAAATGCACCTATCTACCTAAGAAAAGACACTTAGTTCAATAGCAACCAATCATGCTTGATTACATTGTAGCTCAAGTTTGACCTAATTTGGTCAAACTATCAAGATACAAAATCTTAGCAAGAAGTTGAACATGTTGTCAAATCTCTTGGTGGTTTATCATATATTAATTGTGACCCCCTATGGGTACCTCCAAAAGCTTTTCGTAAAACTTTCAGAGCAAAACCTACAATTTTGTTTGTAGTTTCAAATTTGACCTAATTTCGATAAAACATGGCAATTGTTGCTACAACATGTTGGTCCATTATATATGTCTGTAAACTTGGCTTGTGGCATTCAGATCCATATTCTTCGGACTTTCTTTACAGGAGAGAATAATCTCATCATCACTCGGAAAATTGAGAATGTTCTTTCCTAATAGTTAGAAACTCACACTGGTAGCATTGTTTACTACTAGAAGATGCACTAATCTACCTCTGAAAAGACATTTAATTCAAGAGCAATCCATCGCGCTTACTTGTAGCTCAAGTTTGACCTAATTTAGTTAAATTGTCAAGATACAAAATCTCAGCAAGAAGTTGAACCTATCATCAAAACTCTTGGTGGTTTCTGATATATTAATTGTGACCCCATGATGTGTACCTCCAAAAGATTTTTCGTAAAACTTTCAAAGCAACCTACAATTTACTTGTATTTTCAAATTTGACCTAATTTCGATAAATCGACATAAAGTCATTCAAATGGGAAGAGTTAGCTAGGAAGTTCGAAAACTCATAAAACATGGGAATCATTGGTACAACATGTTGGGTCCACTATATATATGTCTATAAACTTGGCTTCTAGCATTCAGATCCAATATTCTTTGGACATTTCTTTATAGAAAAGAATAACCTCGCTCATCATCACTTGGAAAATTGAGAATTGAATGTTCTTTCTTGATAGTTGGAAAATCACACGGACGACACTGTTTACTACAATAAAATGCATGCATCTACCTCTGAAAATACATTTATTTCAAGAGCAATCTATCGCGCTTACTTGTAGCTCAAGTTTGACATAATTTCATTAAATAGTCATGATGCAAAATCTTAGCAAGAAGTTAAACATGTTGTCAAAACTCTTGGTGATTTCTAATATATTAAATAACCCCACGATGGGTACCTCCAAAAGTTTTTTCGTAAATCTTTGAAACCAACTTACAATTTAGTTGTAGTTCAAGTTTGACCTAATTTCGATAAATTGGCATGTAGTCATTCAAGTGGGTAGAGTTAATCACCTAGGGAGTTTGAAAACTCATATGACATATGGGAATCGTAAGTAAAATATGTTGGTCCACTTAATATGTCTAGAATCTCGGCTTATGGCATTGAGATCCATATTCTTTGGACTTTCTTTACAAAAAAGTACCATCTTGTCATCACCTAGAAAACTGAGAATTTTCTTTCCTGGTAGTTGGAAACTCACACCGACGACATCATTTACTACAAGAAGATGCACCCATCTACCTCCGAAAAGACATTTAATTCAAGAGCAATCTATCGTGCTTACTTGTAGCTCAAGTTTAATCTAATTTCGTTAAATCGACAAGAAGTCACTGAAGTGTGCGAAGTTAGCTAGGAACTTTGAAAAATCCTAGTACTAAAAACTTGGGTATTACGTATAAGAAACTGTGGTCCAAGTTTGTGTGATAATTAGGGCGGTTTCATTTTATTTTAACTGTGGTAGGTCTCGTAGAAGTGAGGTGCTTGAGAGTTAACTCGGTCGGTGGAAGTACTAGTTACATCAAGGACCTCATAAAAATGAAAATTGCATCCAAGTCCATGCATTTAGCACAAGGGCCCTGAAACTGAGCAATGAAGTGTGTGTTTTGAGGTTTGCGCATACTAGCGCTCATCATGCTAAAGACTATCAATAGAATCTTTCTAGATGCTAAGAATGTTAAAGAAGGTCCAAAGATTAGCAATGTTTGGATTTGCCAGTCTTGATCCAATAGTCACTGTTTGAAGTTATCCGTACACTATACAGTGGTATGGTATTGTAAGAGATAAGACAAGATAAAGATAAGATAAGAAGTACTGCAAATGGATGATCTTTTGAGTAACCTTCCCTCCCGATGTTTGGGAAGCAAGTGAAAATTTCGAAAAACGGAAATGTTTGATTTTTTTGCTGCCAAGGACCAAAGTGGTTCCTTCCTATGTAATCCTCGCCCCTACTCCACACAACCATGGCTGCTGAACACGCTAGGGACACAGAGCCGTCGTACCAATGCACATGTGTGCAGCACCATGATGTGGACGAGGGGGAGATCAGTCGGGCCAGTGCATGAGGGGAAAGGGGAGGAGAGATGGAGGATGGATGGTGAGAGGAAGCGAAGGAGAGAGAAAACATACAATTTGTTTTGCGTGCATAGGTCCTGAAACTTACTGCTAGTAGAGTGGCCACAAGAGTACCTCTTGTTAGGAACCCATCATAACTTTGCTCTGAACTGCCTTCAACTCCTCTTCGCTGCTGCCCTCTTCCCCTGCCTACGGTTTATTCTCTCAGCATGTACAGCGCGTGGACATAGGTGATCATATGTCTAAGCAAAGAAATATACTAGTAGTGTACTAGTATTTTATTTTTCCCTAATAAGGGCATCATCAATGTGTACAAAAGAAAACCTTAAGGCCTAGTATGTGGCATCTGCTAAGGTTCACAATATACATTGTGGAGAAAATAAAGTTATCTTTAAGCCTAAGGTGCACCTCAAGATTGTGGGTTGCCCATAGAGAATAGAAAAATAATTTCCCCTCTCTCCCTATTTCATGTGATCGTTTTCAAAAGGGGTTCAAAATTTTCAAGATGCAAAATCTTAGCTAGAAGTCGAACCAGTCGTCAAAACTCTTTGTGGTTTTTGATATATTAATTAACCAGTCGATGGTTACCTCCATAAGATTTTTTCATAAAACTTTCAAAGCAACCTACAATGAATTACCTGTAGTTCAAATTCGACCTTATTTCGATACATCGACATAAAGTCATTCAAGTGGGCAGGGTTATCTAGGAAGCTTGAAAACTCATAAAACATGGGAATCGAAAGTACAACTTGTTGTTGATCCACTATATATGTCTGGAAAATTGGCTTGTGGCATTCAGATCCAATATTCTTCGCACTTTCTTATAGAAAAGAACGATATCGTCATCACTCAGAAAATTGAGAATGTTCTTTCCTGGTAGTTTGATACTCACACCGACGACACTGCTTACTACAAGAAAATGCACCCATCTACATCTAAAATGACATTTAATTCAAGACAAATATATCATGCTTACTTGTACCTCAAGTATGACAAAATTTCATTAAACTGTCAAGATGCAAAATCTTAGCAAGAAGATGAACTTGTCGTCAACACTCTCGGTGGTTTTTGATATATTACCCCCGATGGGTACCTCCAAGAGCTTTTTTGTAAAACTTTCAAAGCAAACTACACGGTTTACTTGTAGTAGTCCAAATTTTATCTAATTTCGATAAATTTGCATAAAGTCATTCAAGTGGGCGAAGTTAGCTATGAAATTTGAGAACTCATAAAACATGGAAATTGTAAGTACAACATGTTGGTCCACTATATATGTCTGAAAACTTGGCTTGTCGCATTTAGATTCATATTCTTTGGACCTGCTTTACGTGAAAGAACAGTCTCGTTATCACTAGGAAATTTGACAATATTGGTCCCTGAGAAAGTTGGAAACTCACACCGACAGAATTTTTTACTACAAGAAGGATGCACCTATCTACCTCCGAAAAGATATTTAATTCAAGAGCAATCTACCATACTTACTTGTAGCTCAAGTTTGACCTAATTTTTGTTAAACTGTCAAGATGCGAAATTTTAGCAAGAAGTTGAACTTGTCATCAAAGCTCTCGGTTGTTTCTCATATATTAATTGTGACACCCTGATGGGTACCTCCAAAAGCTTTTTCGTAAAACTTTGAGAGCAACCTACAATTTAATTGTAGTAGTTCAAATTTGACCTAATTTTGATTAATCGACATAAAGTCATTCAAGTGGGAGGAGTTATTATCTAGGAAGTTTGAGAACTCATAAAACACGGGAAATCATAAGTACAATATGTTGGTCCACTATATATGTGTGAAAACTTGACTTGTGGCATTCAGATCCATATTCTTCAGACTTTCTTTACGAGAGAGAATAATCTCGCCATCACTCGGAAAATTGAGAATTTTCTTTCCTGATAGTCGGAAACTCACACTGACAACATTGTTTACTACAAGAATATGCACCCATCTACCTCCGAAAAGACATTTAATTCAAGAGCAATCTATCATGCTTACTTGTAGCTCAAGTTTGCCCTAATTTCGTTAAACTGTCATGATGCAAAATCTTAGCAAGAAGATGAACCTGTCATCAACACTCTAGGTGGTTTCTAATATATTAATTCCCCTCGATGGGTCCCTCCAAGAGCTTTTTTGTAAAACGTTCAAAGTAACCTACTCAGTTTACTTGTAATAGTTCAAATTTTACCTAATTTTGATAAATCTGCATAAAGTGATTCAAGTGGGTAAAGTTAGCTAGGAAATTTGAGAACTCATAAAACATGGAAAATCGTAAGTACAACATGTTGGTCCACTATATATGTCTGAAAACTTGGCTTGTGGCATTCAAATCCATATTCTTCGTAATTTCTTTACATGAAAGAACAATCTCGTCATCACTAGGAAATTTGAGAATGTTCTTTCCTGAGATAGTTGGAAACTCACACCGACGGCATTTTTTATTACAAGAAGGATGCACCTATCTACCTCCGAAAAGACATTTAATTCAAGAGCAATCTACCGCACTTACTTGTAGCTCAAGTTTAACCTAATTTTGTAAAACTGTCAAGATGCAAAATCTTAGCAAAAAGTTGAACTTGTCGTCAAAACTCTTGTTTGCTTCTCATACATTAATTGTGACACCCCGATGGGTACCTCCAAAAGCTTTTTCGTAAAACTTTCAGAGCAACCTACAATTTACTTATAGTAGTTCAAATTTGACCTAATTTCGATTAATCGACATAAAGTCATTCAAGTGGCGGAGTTATTAGCTAGGAAGTTTGAAATCTCATAAAACATGGGAAATCGTAAGTACAATATGTTGGTCCACTATATATGTGTGAAAACTTGGCTTGTGGCATTCAGATCCATATTATCCGGACTTTCTTTATGGGAGAGAATAATCTTGCCATCACTCGGAAAATTGAGAATGTTCTTTCCTGATAGTTGGAAACTCACATTGACATCATTGTTTACTACAAGTAGATGCATCCATCTACCTCCGAAAAGACATTTAATTCAAGAACAATATATTGCGCTTACTTGTAGCTCAAGTTTGACCTAATTTTGTTAAATTCTCAACATACAAAATCTTAGAAATAAGTTGAACCTATCGCCAAAACTCTCTGTGATTTCTGATATATTAATGGTGACCCTCGATGGGTACCCCTAAAAACTTTTTCGTAGAACTTTCAAAGTAACCTACAATTTACTTGTGGTTTCAAATTTGACCTAATTCTGATAAATCAACATAAAGTCATTTAAATGGGCAGAGTTGGCTAGGAATTCATTCAAATATGGACAGACATTTAATTCAAGAGATATCTATCATGCTTACTTGTAGATCAAGTTTGACCTAGTTTTGTTAAACTATCAAGATGCACAATCTTAGCAATAAGTTGAACCTGTCGTCAAAACTCTTGGTGGTTTATGATATATTAATTGACCCCCGGATGGGTACCTCCATAAGATTTTTCATAAAGCTTTCAAAGCAACCTACGATTTACTTGTAGTTCAAATCTAACATGATTTCGATATATTGGCATAAAGTCATTCAAGTTGGCGGAGTTAGCTAGGAAGTTTGAAAGCTCATAAAAATGGGTATCATCAGTACAACATGTTGGTCCACTATATATGTCTAAAGACTTGGCTTGTGATATTCAGATCCATATTCTTCGGAGTTTTTTTATGAAAAAGAACAATCTCGTCATCACTCGGAAAATTGAGAATTTAATCTTCTTTCGTGATAGTTGGGAACTCACACCGACGACATTGTTTACTACATGTAGATGCACCCATCTACCTCTTAAAATACATTTAATTCAAGAGCAATCAATTGCCCTTACTTGTGTAGTAAAATTTTGACCTAATTTCGTTAAATCAGCAAAAAGTCACTAAAGTGTGCGAAGTTAGATGGAAAGCTTGAAAAATCCTAGTTCTAAAAACTTTGGAATTATAAGAAACCATAGTCCACTTTGTCTGATAATTGTGGCAGTGTAATTTTCTTTTAATTGTGGTAGGTCTTGTAGGAGCGAGGCGCTTTAGTTAACACGTGGTCGGTGGAAGTAGAAGTTACATCAATGATCTCGTAAAAAATGAAAATTACATCCAAGTCCATGCATTTAGCACAAGATCCCTGAAACTAAACAATGAAGTGTCTTCTGAGGTTTGCGCTTATTGTACATATTGTAGAGCCAAAATTTATTCTGAAATAATATACATTCTAGATTTTACTACTAGTACGTAGTAAACAAAAACTTTCTATGATTTTTGATATATTAATTATGACCCCGATTGGTACCCCTAAAAACTTTTTCGTAGATTATTCAAAGCAACCTACAATTTACTTGTGGTTTCAAATTTAACCTAATTTCGATAAATCGACATAAAGTCATTTAAATGGGCAGAGTTAGCTAGGAAGTCATTCAAATATCGACAGACATTTAATTCAAGAGCGATCTATCGTGCTTACTTGTAGATCAAGTTTGACCTAGTTTTGTTAAACTATCAAGATGCAAAATCTTAGCAATAAGTTGAACCTGTTGTTGAAACTCTCAGTGGTTTATGATATATTAATTGATCCCCGGATGGGTACCTCTAGAAGAGTTTTCATAAAGCTTTCAAAGCAACGTACAATTTATTTGTAGTTCAAATCTGACATGATTTTGATAAATTGGCATAAAGTCATTCAAGTTGGTGGAGTTAGTTAGGAAGTTTGAAAGCTCATAAAAATGGGTATCATCAGTACAACATGTTGGTCCACTATATATGTCTGAAAACTTGGCTTGTGGTATTCAGATCCATATTCTTCAGAGTTTCTTTGTGGAAAAGAACAATCTCGTCATCACTCGGAAAATGGAAAATTTAATGTTCTTTCATGATAGTTGGGAACTCACACCGACAATATTATTTACTACATGTAGATGCACCCATCTACCTCTTAAAATACATTTAATTCAAGAGCAATCAATTTCCCTTACTTGTGTAGTAAAAGGTTGACCTAATTTCGTTAAATCGGCAAAAAACACTAAAGTGTGCGAAGTTAGCTGGAAAGCTTAAAAAATCCTAGTTCTAAAAACTTTGGAATTATAAGAAACCATGGTCCATTTTGTCTGATAATTGTGGTAGTGTAATTTTTGTTTTAATTGTGGTAGGTCCCGTAGGAGCGAGGTGCTTTAGTTAACACACGGTCGGTGGAAGTACAAGTTACATCAAGGATCTCATAAAAATGAAAATTACATCCAAATCCATGCATTTAGCACAAGATCCCTGAAACTAAACAATGAAGTGTCTTTTGAGGTTTGCGCGTATTCTACATATTGTAGAGCCAAAATTTGTTCTGAAATAATCTACATTCTCCCTTTTACTACTAGTACGTAGTAAACAAGAACACATAAAACAGAGTGATATTACTCTCTATTGAAGTAGTAACTTGGATAGGCTGTTCAAATATCTAAGTACTACTACTGATAATTTCTCAAAAAAATTACCACTAATAAATGCAGTTCTACTTTGTCTGGATTTTTCTAAGATGTACTAGTACCAGTACTCCCTCTGTCTGGGATTATTAAGACCATTTAAATTTGATAAGACCAAAAAAGTTAATTACAAGTTGGTGTCGAAGACATGCATGCAGTCATCGGTCTCTCCCCTGTAGCACTGTACACCCTGCACCAGGCCACATGCTTTCCTGTCTCTCTCTAGGAGTAAAATCTTGCGTTTTACTACTACTACATACGTATAGAGGCAGAGGCAAGTGGCCAAGTGCAGAGCCTCGGCCTCCGCCGCTGCACCGATGCCTAGTGTATTCCTGTAAACTCGTACCAGTATAGTACGCAACTCAATTAGTATACTCTTCAGTATACCCAACCCGGGTTTTTGGCTGGTGGGCACTACGTCGGCGAGATGATCTTCCCTCTGTAACAACTTCCACAAGTGCATGCACCATGTCAGCAGATTCGACCATGAGTCGGCTGCTATGGATACCATCGAGTCTGAGGCGATGATTAAGTGCCCCTACGGCGACTGCTTTAACTTGGTTACCTTCAACAAGCTCGACGAGCACAAGATCGTCTGCCCGCACGGCCCGTGCTCCTACATGGATCCAGCCTGTGATTTCATTGCCTCGTCGACAGGGCTTCTTCCCCACATGAAGGAGGCCCACAAGGTCTTAGTAACCAGGGCCATCTACGACAGCGCTTTCTTTTTCCTGATCCCGATTCCGCCACCAGCAAGCACAACGGGATTCACGTGCTTCCTCTACGGGGATGATCGTACCATATTCGTCCTAACCATCAGTGCGCCCGGCCCGGACGCTGCTGTGTCCTTGGTGTGCATCAGGCAGGACAAGTTCTTGTGGCTGCGGTACACAGTGAAACTGTGTGCGCCGAGAATTGGCCTCTACCACTTCTAGGTGTGGTTCCTGGCTCATCTCCTTTTCACAAGCATGGTGAAAAGATGGTCATGTTTCTTTTCTTGTAATGCCATTATGCTTGTGTTATTGATCTGGCAACTTCATGCTGATTTTGTCACCCAATCCGTATTTATGTCTCTATATACAAACATATTTGTTCACATGACTTGAACAAAAAACAAAATCTTGTTTGCATCGACTAACACAAGGATACATACAAATATTTATTTATTTTTTAAACAAGGCAAAAGATTTGACATTTTCATTGATAAAGAGGGACATGCAATTCAATTACATTAAGGTAACTACTCGTACAAGTCATAGAATGGTAGGGATTGCAATAGGAAATCATTACCTCCAGCATCCTGTTCTATAGAAGGCGGTATTACTAGATCCACAACCTTCTTTTCCTTGGGATGACAATGTCAAGTGCAGGATTTCGAGTCTAAACGCAATCCAGTGCAGGTTCATCAGGACAACCTCCAGCTGCGCCAGTCTCCATAGAAGGTACATCAACGCTATAAGAGACACCGTTGAAAATGCAAGCTGAAGCTATTGTTATACTCCTATTAGGACCATAGATAAGGGCTAGCAATTTAAGCTCCAAAATCTAGCGTTACAAAATAGACAAGGGGTTATCTCATCTGGAAAATTCATAGAAAATTCACACTGCAATTTGAGCGTCTTACATGATCCTTAGATCTTAGTCCATCCGGTCTTTTTATTGGTGGAATGAAATTTGCTGGTACTTTTATTTCTGCGAAAAACCTACAAAACATAGCCAAGTCAGACATATGAATATATCTAACTTTTCTACAGTCTATATATATATGTAAAGATATCTTTGCATAACACTCACTTATCAAACTGTCTACGGATATCTTCCCGCTCCATGGAAATGCGAAGTCGATGTTCTATAGGGTACATCCATCTATACTGTACTGTACCTTTAAGTACTTCCTCGTTAGGTACATCAACAACTAGATGCTCCATCGTATCAAAGAAGGATGGGGAATATATCAGGTCAAAAGCTTGCATTTTAAAGATGTTTTCCAACTCTTCTGTCCAGATCTTTAATATAGATTTACCTAAAGAACGTACATACCAAAATCTGCAAGCACCATGTAAATCTAGATGGTCAAGCTTTAACTATTTGTAAGAGAGGTGGAGAACAAACCAAAGTCAAGAAGAATATCCAGTGCCTGAATCTAGCAGGCAAAGCACGGGGATCGCCCAACTGACCGCCGGCCGGTGCGTCTCGTGAAGAACGGTGTGGCCAATGGTGGTAGGCCGACACTATTGATAGAAAGGCGTCAAGAAATTTTTTAAGGCGTGGAGAAGTATGCGGCCTAGTTCTAATCTGGTGCATCTCCCATAAGAATGGCGCAAAATTTGAAGAGACATGGCATGGTTGCTCGATTGAGGGCGCGCTTAGAAAAGTTTGGGGTCTCGGCGGAAAGTTATGGCGGATGCTGGGTGTTTGTCCATAATTTTCACAGAAATATCTGTGAATATTTTATCTGTTTTACCGGTTCTCAGGTGTCTGAGAACTTCTTAGTTCTCAGTCACCTCTATTGCTATTGGATTTACCTCGCGATTCATGCAATGTGAAGGTTACACATTTGTTGTAACTAGGTTGTAACTGAGAATTTAATGAGTTGCAACTACTAGGTTGCAATTAAGAATTAGCACAATTAGTAGGGTGACGTCAGCGACTTAACATAACAAGTTCTCAGGCGCTTGAGATCTAGGCGCTCATATTTTATACCTTTTTTTCCTTGTTGACGTTTTTGTTCCGAATCTGGTCGAGCCCCATCACGTACCTTGGAATTTTAACTATCAAGCCATGAAATTTTCTCATCCGACCTCATTATAGCCTAAGACCTTCTAATTCGGCCATGCGTTGGGTCATTCAGTCATGGCAAATAGCCCAATTAGTTTGGGCGAGAGCCCATGAAAAATAGCCCATAGATAATAGCCCATCAATCCCTGCTTGACCCATTTTTCTTCAATTCGGCCTTTTTGGACACTATCCACCTACCCCTAAAAAAACTCCGCCTATCCATGTTTTTTAAGTACTACCTACTACATTATGTATATCATTTTTTAGTCGAGCTGCCAACAATCACACGTAGCAGATGGACAAGCAATTTTTTAAGAAGAAAAATAAATAAGTTATATACGAGGTTAGTATACATTTTTTACGTTTTATAAAAGCATAACAATTTTCTTGTGTAGTGGCAAGGCATGCAGTTTATCTCAGAGTAATATTTACATCGAGAGGTCGACATGGTCGACCACCGCCTGACTAGCGTCCATTAACCTTACCATACAAGAGGTCAAGTTTAACAAGCGGGTATAAAAAGTACTTGTATAACATTCACGACCGGAAAACATAAGACCAAGATAGGCATGTTTCTTGTCCAGAGAGGCTGATACGTGGGGCCCCAGCAGCAAGACCATACACGACTGCCACATCGAGCAGCATTACCAAGGTCAGACCGGCAGACGTGACCAAAAAAAGTGTCCAACATACACACGTTTCATCTATAGAGCAGGCTGAATTACAGACCCAGCAGGCAGACATTATACAAGTGCTATATCGAGCAACATTGCCAAGTTCCAAACGGGAAGGCATGAGCAAAAAAAAGTCCAACATGCACATGTTAACTGCACAGAGGAGACTAACATGTGGGGTCCACCAGCCTGTATTAACGGCTGATGCAGCGAGCAACGCTATCAAGTTCGGAACACGGAGGCGTGACCGAGGGCAAAAATTCTATCATACACACATTTCTTCTAGTGAGAGGATGATATGTGGGGCCCAGGAGATTGAGTAAATGGTAGATGAATCGAGCAATGCTATCAAGTTTGGAATAGGGTAGCGCGAGCAAAGTTAAAAATTCCATCATACACACGTTTCTTCTAATGAGAGGATGACAGGTGGGCCCCAGCAGCCTGATTAAATGGTAGATGCATCGATCAATGCTATCAAGTTCAGAATTGGGTAGCGCGAGCGAAAGAAAAAAATACATCATATACATGATTCTTCTAATGAGAAACTGACATGTGGGTCCTAGCATCCTGACTAAACAGCAGACGCATAGCGCAATGTTATCGAGTTCAAATCAGGGAGGCGCGACCGAAAAATATGCTCCACTAGAGACACTGCCGTCCGGGACCCACACGCCTCAACAGACTTTGGCGAGTCAACATCAAGCGAGGAACCAAAAATCTTTCTTCTACCACGTGCCGGCCGAGCTTCCTCAATGTTTTTAGCAGTTTCGTCGTACTAGAGGGCCACAAAGCCACAAAAAAAGTTTTCCATCAGCCACGGTCGAGCCGAGACATTCGTCACGGAAGACGCGCCTTCTACGACGACTGTCGGGCCAAGTCATTGCGGATGGACACTTTTCTTGTAGTGATGTTCCATCGCTAGATGACCGCGTGTATCGGCTCCCCTGATTTCTGCTTGCATGCCCGCAACTCCTTAATGGATACTGGTAGCTTGAACGTGGATTTGAATTTTGGGATGAACTTGTCCTCCAGGTCGCTCCAACTGTTGATGAATTCCTTCGGTAACTTCTTGAGCCAGGAGTGTGGCACCACTCAGGTGTAGCTATAGGCTCTGCACATTGGTGGCCTTGGATCCCTCCTGGAGTTTTATAGTTTGAAGATAGTCATTCAACTGTGCCTCTGGCTCCTGGAGGCTATCGTATTTTAGGCGATTGATACGTCCAAAACGTATCTACTTTCTCGAACACTTTTTCTATTGTTTCTCCTCTAAACTTGTGTGATTTGGATGCAACTAACACGGGCTGACGCTGTTTTCAGCAGAATTGCCTTGGTGTCTAGTTTTTGTGCAGAAAATCAACTATCAGGAAAAATTCCGGAAAATATGCCAAAAATCCTATTTCACCAGAAGACTCTCAGAGCCATAATACGAGACAGAGGGGGCTAGGCCCAGGCCACACTACCTGGTCGCGCGGGCTAGCCCAGGCCACGCCAGGGGGTGGTCTGGCCGCCCCAGACACCCCCTCGGTCTCCCTCTTCACCTATAAGATGCCTTCTGACCTAAAAACTCAGGGGGGTTCGACGTTTTTCCAGAAGGAGTTCCGCTCCGCCGCCACCACCAGATTTCACGAAACAGCACCAGAAACTCTGTTCTGACACCCTGCCAGGACGAGGAATTGGAGGAGATCATCGCCATCATCATCACCATCGCTTCTCCATCGACCATCCATGTTTCCCCCATCTATGAGTGAGTAATCCCCCGCTGTAGGCTATGGGGATGGTAGGGATTGGATAAGATCATTCATGTAATGGCATCAGATTGTTAGGGCATGGTGCCTAGTATCTTCTATTAGTGCTTTATGACTTTGTTGCGACTTGTTATGCTTAATGCTTGTCACTAGGGCCGAGTGCCATGATTTCAGATCTGAACATGTTATTGATTCATTATGATAGTATTGTTTTTGGTCTTACCTGTAAGTTGTATACACACGTTGTTGTCTGGAACCAATGGCCCCGAAGTGACAGAAATCGGGATAACCAGAGGGAATGGTTTTGATGTGAGGATTACATGTGTTCACGGAGTGTTAATGCTTTGCTCCGGTGCTCTATTAAAAGGAGCACCTTAATTGCCAGTAGTTCCCTTGAGGCCCCGCTGCAAACGAGCTGGCAGGACAAAAGATGTTGTGCAAGTTCTCATTGCGAGCACGTATGACTATTTATGGAACACATGCCTAGGATTATCTAGTACTTGGATGCTTAATCTTATTTATCTGCAATTGCCTTATGTTCTGATTGCTATGTGAATTGTCTTGTCTATGCAATGCCTGTCCATCCATCCCTATGCCTACCACACTTGAATCCTACTGTTTACTGCTATTGTTACTGCTGTCATTACTTTACTACTGCTGCTACTTTACTATTGCTACTACAAAACTGTTGCTACTGATAAACTGCTATGAGCAAGATTGTTTCCAGGTGCAGCCGAATTGACAACTCAGTTGTTAAGGCTTATAAATATTCTTTGGCTCCCCTTGTGTCGAATCAATAAATTGGGTTTCAGTTCCACCGAAAATACTGCGATACACCCCCTATACTTGTGGGTCATCAAGACTATTTTCTAGCGCCGTTGCCGGGGAGCATAGCTTTATTTATCAAGTTCACTTGGATTCTCTATTGTTTGCTGCTATCCATCCATCATGGGTAAGTCTCGTGATGGCAAGGTTCCTATTTTACCATCCACTACAAGAAGAGGTACGGTTTTGAACACCTCTGTTGCTCTTGATTCACCACCGGTTATGAGTAAGCTCGTTACACCACCACACACACATGCTACACACACTGCTATTAGTGCTGAATCTGAAACTTCTGATACTTATGATGCTGCTTCTACTGTGCTTGATAAGAGTGGTTCATTAGGTCCTTTCCTAGATGCTACGATTGCTAGAACTATAGCTGGAAATACTGAAACTCCTAATGAAGACACTACTACACCTGTTAGTTCACCTGAGTCTAGTGAGAGCTATGATATTGAAGACGGTTATGTTGAGATGACCGACGAATTTATTAAAGAATGTAAAAACACCCATGATAGGAGCGCGGCTAAGAGTCTCCTTGAGAGGTGTACTATTAGGCCCAAATTGTCTCCTATTGCTAAGTTTGCTGCTTCTCCCATAAACATTAAAGATAAAGATTATGATTTCTCTCTCCATCTATCTTACATAGCTATTGTTGAGAAAGAACCTTTTTGTGGGACTAAGAATGAAAGTGCGGTAGCACATATGAATGAACTTTCTACCATGAGTGGCTTGTTTCTGATGATATTAAGATGCGTACTTACTTTGTTGCTAAGATTTCCCCTTTTCACTAAAAGGAGAAGCTAAAACTTGGTTTAGTAATTTACCTCCTGGATCTATTGATAGCCCTGATCGCTTGATTAGTACTTTCCTGCAGAAATATTTTCCTCCAAGTGCTAGACTTGCTATTTTGCAGGAACTTTTTGATTTTAAACAGGGAGAAAAAGAGATATTGCCTGAATCATGGGCAAGGTTTTGTGCTTTGATTCATGCAAAGGCTGGAAGTCCATTACCTAAAAATGAGCTTCTTGATATATTTTATAATGGACTAACTGAAGAATCTAGGACATACCTAGATAGTTGTGCTGATTGTGTTTTCAGGAATAGGACTCCCAAGGAAGCTGAGGAATTAATGGCCAAAATAAGCAAGAATTATGAAGACTGGACTCCTCCTGAACCAGCTATACCTGAAGTAATCATACCTGAATCAACTATTCCTGTACCTATTCCAATATCAAAGAAGAGGGGAGTTATTGAATTAAATGATGAAGTGATGAAGGGAGCTAAGAAATGTCTTAAGGAGAAGGGAATTAAAGCTGCAAATGTCAAGAATTTACCTCCTATAGAAGAACTATGTAAGCCTATCCCCTACTCACCCACTATTGAGGTACACTCTCTCCAACACTTTGATGAAGGTGATATCCCTTACTCTAAACCTCCCGATTAATGCTTAGAAGAATTTGATATCTTTATTGTTAAGCAAGATAATTTTAATAAAAGGGTGCAAAATCATCTAATGGAAAACACTAGAGCTATTGTTGAGTTGAAAGATATTGTGGAAAGAACCTCTAATGATGTTAAAATGATTGTCAAACATTTTCAAATGGTTCAAACTCAAATAGATAAACTTATTAAAGTACAAAAAGACTTGCTAGTTAATGCTGCTAAAGGAAAACATGCTTATGAAATTAGAACTAGAAGTGGTGCTGCTACCCAGGATCCTCTATATCCCGAGGGGCATCCCAAAAGAATTGAGCAGGATTCTCAGCAAGCTGAAAATAGTGGTTCTACTCGTAAGAAAAGAAAAAAGAAACATAAAACTACTGTAGAACCCCCTGAACCTGCTAAAGAACCTAATAGTATATCTGTCTCTGATGCTGAAACCAAAAGTGGTAATGAAGAAAATGACGTTCCTAATGAAGAAAAAGTTGAAGAAGAACCTGAAAAGCACACTAACAATACTAAATACACTAAAGAAGATTTTATTGCTAAGAAACATGGTAGTGAAAGAGAGCCTTGGGTCCAAAAACCTATGCCTTTCCCTGATAAGAAACACAAGTCAAAGGAAGATGAACACTATAATAAGTTTTGTGAGTCGATGAAACCTTTATTCTTGCAAATTCCTTTGACTGATGCTATTAAATTGCCTCCTTACTCAAAGTATATGAAGGATATTGTCTCGAATAAAAGGAAGATACCTAATGAAGAAATTTCTACTTTGCTTGCTAATTATTCCTTTAATGGTAAGGTTCCTAAGAAACTTGGAGACCCAGGGATTCCAACTATCCCTTGCTCTACTGAGAATAGCTATGTTAAAACTGCTTTGTGTGATTTGGGAGCCGGAGTTAGTGTTATGCCTTTCTCTCTCTATAAGAGACTTCAACTGGAAAAATTAATACCAACTGATATATCTTTGCAAATGGATGATAAATCTACCACTATTCCTGTTGGTATATGTGAGGATGTACCTGTTCAAGTGGGTTAGAATTGCTTGATATTAACTGATTTTGTTGTGCTTGAAATGCCTGAAGATGATAATATGTCTATTATTCTTGGGAGATCTTTTCTTAATATTGCAGGAGCTGTTATTAATTGTAATCAAGGAAAGGTGACTTTCAATGTTAATGATAAGGAATATACTATCTATTTCCCCAAGAAGATTGATATGACTTATGGTTTGAATTCAATTGAACATATTGAGGGCATCCAAGTTGGAGAAATATATTGTCCCATACCAAGAGAAAAATACGAAACTATTATGATTGGGACCATTGCTATCAAAGTTGAGGTAACATATCATTAGTGGAATACAAAGTTTTGTCTCATATGAAATTGTTTTGGTAACAAGACCTGATCAACCTTGTTAAAAAAAGGATTTTATTGAACAAAACAATGTTTTCACCATGATTATCTCCGCTTACTTCTATTCTATCCATTTTAGTTTTAGTTTTCGTTTAGTTTCCTTTTTGTTGTTAGTTGCTTGCATGTTAGAGTGTCTTAGCACTTCTGTAGTTCTAGCCTTGTTTTGTCATTGCATCTTTCCAAAAAAAATCTTTCTGTCTGAAAATCATTCATCTATACTGAAAAATGCCCAAAAATAAAGTGTCTCGAAAAATTCCAGAAAATTCATATTAAATTTTTACGTGAAAAAAGGGGCAAAGGAGTGCCTGGAAGGTACCAGGGGGGCCCACCAGGCAGGCACACCACCTGGTGGTGCAGCCTGCCCTGGGTGGCGCCATGCCATGGTGTGGGCCACCCCTGGCCCTCCACTCACTCTCTCACTTGCCACTTTTTACTCTCTCCCGAGTAAACTCCAGTTCATTGCTCAAAATCGCGTTCTTGATGTGCTTGCCCTCGATTTTTCGATCTCCTTGCTCAGCCCATCTTTGCTGCTGAAATTTGGAGCATTTGTTCTCCGGTATGTGACTCCTCCACTTGTCCAAGTAGATTTGTGTTTAGTGGATTATATCTTGAGTATTTTGCTGCTATAGGTGACAAGTTATGAGAGCTTATAAGCTTGTTTGATGCTTAGAGATATAGTTTTGATGCATGTTTAGGCCTCTTACAAGTCCCTATGAGTAGTGCCCTTCATTATATTCACTTTGCAATCACTTGTTTAATAGGTGTCAGAATATCAAGCATGAACAACCATACCTTTGGAGAGATATTTGAGAGGGATGCACCTAGGAGGTCGAGGCCCTCAAGATCAGCCTCTCAGTTTAGGCCATCATACAACGAAGATCTCATTGCAACTCGTATTGGTAATGAAGGGGGTGATGGGGATGCTCACCCATCTACTTTTCCTTATTTTACTTTCTTACAAGCTGCAGGGATTCTTGATGATTTCTTGCTACTGATTCAGAGGGTTGGTTTGACCTCATACAAGCAAGATGAGAGTGAGCAATACACTATTCTCACCAAAACTTTTGTTGAGAGCTTCGTGTTTACTAACACGCCCTATCAGTCAACTTTCTCTTTCAAAATTTATAATCTTCCCTTTACCATGTCATTGGAAAGATTTTGCAGTGTTGTAGGTGTAAGCATGACAGGGATCGTGAAGAAGATTCAAGGACGACCCGCTGATTTGTTAGAGGTTTACCGAGGGGTGACCAATGATGATGACCGCGTAGCTCAGCACGGAAAGATAAGAAACATCCAACTCCCTGCTCTTAGGTACTTTGCATATTATCTTGCTACTAGCATTCTCGGTAGGGAGAATACAAGTAATATCTCCAAATATCATTTGGCCTTCCTTGCTATTGCGCTTAACAATGATACTCGGTACAAACTTGGCTCGCTTATTGCTTGCCGCCTAGCTACTAGGGGGCCTATCTATGGAGGCATCATTGCCTCACGTATGGTCAATGCATTAGGGCTTTTAGTGGACCCCAATGATACTATATTGGCACCACAAAGGCTTGACCTTGTTGCTATGAAAACTCATCATTTTGGCACTGCTGATTCTGATTTGGACAGTCTAGTATATAGGATGCTGTTTACTAACATGGATGAGAGGGAGATCCCTTTGCTGCAGTCTACTTTGTTTAGTGTTCACAGGAGACTGTGGTCGTGCTCCAAGGAGGAGGTGGACGAGCAGCTCCGCTTGCTGGGTTTCCACGGGCAGCACCAGGAGGATGTCCCCTCCTACGATTACTCCGCGCACTACGGAGGGACGTACTCGAGCTCGCACTAGGACGAGGGTACCTCCTCGTCGTACCATGGTGACACTTCATCCTGGCCAGCTTGGGATTGACACCCACTTAGGCCAAAAGCCTAAGCTTGGGGGGAGGTACACCGACATCGCACTCATCTCCTTATCATGTTTCGTCGGTACTTCGTATATTCATGTTTCGTTCTCTTTTTAGTTTTCGTTCTTTATTTGCTTTTGCTTTCTAAAACACAAAAAGACCAAAAATATTTCTGTTGTTTCTCTTTGGTTTGCTTCTTTTTCTTTTTGCTTTGGTTTGTTTTTCCCTTTTTGCTTTGTTTGAACTATTCGAAAAACCCAAAAAGATTTTGCTTTGCTTGTTCTTCCTTTTTGGTTCTTGTTTTAAAAATCAAAAACACCAAAAATATTTGTTGTTCTTCTTTGGTTTTGTGAGTTTGTTGCAGGGTTCAGCGGTTCTCAGTGGGATTTGGTTTCATATTATTATTCAAGCCACACAAGTGAAGAGCAAAAATGAGGATTAATGACAACTTGAGGTGTGGTAAGAGGCTGGTAACGAACTCTATTTGATTTCATTTTTGTACATATACTCATCATTGTGGGCATGCTTAGTCTGTTCGTGTAGGGTGTATGTTATTCATGGATTCTTAGTAGTTCTTGCTTTCTCATGATTAGTTCCAGCTTTCTAATATCTTGTAGCATGTCATATGAGTGTTTCCTTGCATTATTCTATTCATAACTTGGTATGACACCGTGGTATCCTCCTCTGAATGTTTCATTTGAATTGACTTGGCACATGCTCACACATGCATACAACTGAAATAATCAGTTAAGCCTCGATGAATTATTTTGCCTTGAGGGTCTTGAATCACTTTTATGCCATGATTAGTCCTGTTTTGTTGCAAGCATGATTATGATAGCTATTGCTCTCTCGTTTTGTCGCTCCCTTACTATTGCTAGCCTTCACTTTCACTGAGTATGTTTTACTCATGTTTCCAAACTCCCTAAAACCAAATTTTGCTAAAGTGTCCACCATACCTACCTATTAGCATCATTTTCTATTTCCGTGCATATTCAATATGCCTTGTTTTCTTCCAAATAAAATGTTTGCTTGTTATGAGAAAGTTAGTTAGTAAATCTCTCACAAAATTGATGGCACACTTTATTTTCTGCACTTAATAAACCTGAACCATTGTGACTGTCCATGAAAGTTATATGCTTGCAAATTATAGGCAGGGGATTAGCAGAACCGTGCTGTCACGAGGAACGCTTTCAACACCTATAAATATATATACCCAATTGATACCATGCTCTTTTGTTTGCAGATGTCATCGATGTGAAATAAAAGGGGAACCTGTAAGTCCATGGAGTTATGTATGTGTGTTAGAGAAACGCCTGGGTCGCTGGTCTAATCCATGCCGTCATGGTGGAAACCTGCAGCGTAACCATAATGATATCTATGAAGCATTCTTCTTATAAAAAAAGAGAGAGATAGCTATTAAGAAAAAGAAAAGAAAAAAAATAGATTTGAGAAAAGAGGAAAGAGAGAAAAAAGCACCATTTTCCCATGGTAAATAAGAAGATTGCTGAGATACTCATTGTCTGCTTGCCTTGTCATTTTGATAAGGGGATTCTTCCGTATCATCGGGCAAGGGGTACCCCGTTGGCGGTTATCTATGATACGCACGTATTTACGATGACAAGAACTTACAGGTAACTAAAGTTGACTAGCATGAGGAGCAGCCCTCGCACTCAAGGGACATGGGATTTCCAGTTTATAGTCTGTCAAGCATATAACTCAGATTGGACCTCACTTTCACCTTAACCATATTAAAGATGCTTATGATAGGGGCAATGAGAGCTCAAAGCTAATGAGTACCATACTTTCAGCATTTGGAAGCCTTTCAAACTATTCAAAACCTTTTCATTTCCTTATTGTCGTGGTGGTGTCACGGCAGATGCCATGGATAGGCTAAAGGTGGGGACTAATATGCGCTAGGGGAATCCAGGGAGGGATAGTAGAGTGATTCTCTACACAGAAGCTTTGTATTGATGTTCAATCTCCAAGATTACAAGTGCTCCTCGAGCTGTATCAACAAGAGGAGGAAGAAGAAACTCTCTTCCTCTTGCCTATGAACTAGCCCAAGAACCCTAGATCCACTAGAGTACTCCTTGCTATCTATCTCCAAAGACCCAACCCCCTTACCAGAACCCCAACCCCCCCCTTATATAGAGGTGGTTCGGTCCTGGCCTAGGGCATACATGGAGGCATATTCCTAAGAATATGCCCCCTCCCAAAGTAGTAACCCGACAGGGGTGCTTTTCCCCCGCGTCACTCTTGCTTTAGCGACGTAGCCTCTGCGGCGCCTGCGTTAGCCTACGTGAGCGTCGTCACCCTTGTCGGCCATGATCCGGTGGTCCTGCCCTTACTTTATTCGCTCATCCAGTACGCACCAGGCCTTCTTTTTGACCAGAGAGATTCCTTCCTTCTCCTAGAAGCCAAACGAGGATCCGGATCATAGTTGATCCGGCCACACCTGTTCCTGCATATAAGCTAGACAAGTATCTCCGACTTACTCCTTGAGTCGGACGAGACAGGGTTAGGCGACCCCCTGGTCCGGGTTACTCCGTGATCCGGCCTGCCTTGAGGTGACTCGGCCAGTATCCGCTTTGAGCTTGCCGAACCTCGACTAACTCGGCCCTTATACCCCGGAGTGACCCTACCCGGGGTTATCCCCCCAACATTAGTCCCCGAAGCTGGTGCGGACTTAGTGGCCTTGGTCGCTAAGGCCACATCAGGTTCATTCGTATCTAAGCTTCGAACGCTTAATTCCGGGTTAGCTTCTTGTCTCGGATTATATGGATTTACGTTTCCTTTGCACGTTCCAAGTTTTCACTTGCTGGCCGGGTTACCATTTTGGCTTGAATCCTATGGTTTTACTTTCCCTCCGCACATTTCAAGTTTTCACTTGCTGGCCGGGTTACCATCGTGGCTCGGATCCGGGCCTTGCTTCCTTCTCTCGTACGCCAACCCACGTAACGGTTAATCATTGTGTTGCCTTAATTTAAGGGCACACAAGAACCGCCGCGATAAATGTCGGTGTTCTTTGGCGGGGTTACGTCACGTCTGTCTCCTCATTTACCGCAACTGCACGACGTGTCATGGGATCACTTTTACTCTGTGGCCCCCGGTGTGGCTTCTCTCTGATTGGTCGATGCTGGTGATACACGGCCACACCGTGTGGTTTTCCAGCGCAGCACGATCCCACTCGTTAATGACTGGGGGCAGTTAAATAGGGGAGGGGCACGCTCCTTAGAACTTTTCCATCTCCGCGCCCCCTCGCCTGTTCCTCTTCTTCTTCCTCGCAACCGCGCTGCCGCCAATGCCCGTTGCAGCAGCGCCGCCGCTGCACCTTCTCCGTTCCTCCGCACCACAGTCACCGCTGCTCCTCTGTTTAGCCACGGGTCCTCGTCAGTCTAGACCACAGAGCCCCGCCGCCGCGAGCTCCAGCGAGAACAACGGAATTGAGATGACGGAGGAGGAGCTCATCGTGGTTGAGCAGGAGATGGAGGAGGACGCCGGCACGGCGGACCGCGGCGCGTGGGCCGGCTCCTGGGTCTGCGAGGACGACATCGACTGGCTCTACCGGACCCGGTGCATTCCCGCCGGCGTCGCCGCTCGTCTCCCCTCCTTGGAGTTGGCCCCCTCACCCAATCCGGGTGAGTTCGTTGTTTTCCTATCCCATTTCCAACGGGGATTTGGGCTTCCAGTGAGTGATTTCTTCCGGGACTGGATCCGGACCTATCACCTGCAACCACATCATCTCCCGGTGAACGCCATCACCTCTCTGTTCGCTTTTGTTTCTTCGATCGAGGGCTACACCGGGCTATGGCCTACGAAGGAGCTTTGGATCCGGTTCTTCGGCCTCCGCCGCAACGTCGTCCCCAACATCCACGTCGAGTCGGAGGACAAGCAGCTAACTCAGTTCGGAGCTGCCTCGATCTTGCCCCGGAGGTATTCAATCTTTCCCCGGGTCACCGGGCTTGACTCCTGCAAAGGATGGGCCCGAACCTTCTTCTACGTCCGGAACGAAGGCACGGAAGATTTGATCTGGTTGCTGCCCTACGCTCCGGGTCCCCCTGACACGGATTTCTGGGAGGAGGTTGCCAAGAAACCTACGGCTCTGGCCAACCAAGTGAACAAAAGGTTTGCGGAGCTGAAGAAGCTCGGATTGCGCAACGAGGATGCCATGATCACATTCGTGCGCAACCGAATCTCTCCCCTTCAGCGGCGTACTCACAAGTTGTGCCATATGAGCTTCAGTCGCGACCCCAACCGAACCTCCTCGTTCGAGTTGAGCAATACGGAGATCTTCCGCCGGGTCAAGGCTCTTTTCACCACCCATAAGGACTTCTCCGCCGAATGGACGTGGGGAATCGAGCATTACTGCCATGACAGGCTCCCTCCCGCGGTAAGCTTCGCGGGGTAAACTTATTTCGGATCAATTTCATGTCGGCTCTTATCATATTTTTGACTTTGCTCCTTGTGCTTTTTTCTCAGCTGTTTCTCCAGCAAATCCTCGAGGATGGTCCGAATCCGACCCTTAAGTGGGCCCCGAACCGAGAAATTCCGGATGAGGAGGAGCCGGACCAGGAGATGTTCCTCCCCACACCCGATGCCACCAAACGACCCAGCGGTAAATTCTCTTCTCTTAGAGATTGGCCCGACGATGAGGATGACTCGGATATCGATGTGATTGAACCCGTTGAGGCTGTCCCTCTTTCTTTTGCCTTCCCGGCATCAGCTAACCCCGGTGGGCACATCCACGAGGATTCTCCACTTGCCACGGGCGAGCCTGTTCCGGTGGCGTCAAAGAAGAAGCGCGGATCCGCGTCGAGTTCTTCTTTCGGACCTTCTCAGCCTTCCAAAAGGCAAAAAAGGCCGGAGGCAAGACTGCCTCCAAACGGGCAGGCAAAGCCCCGACACGGAGGGCCTGGAAACCTAAGGAGGCCGAGACCTCGGATGCGTAAGTTCTTTTTCACTGCGCAGCACACTTCTCCCTGCATCGGGGTAACTTCACTCCTGACATTGTTTTCTCTTGCAGGGCTCCTGTGGAGGTCCCTTAGAGCGGATCAAGCATCTCCTCTCCTCTTCGGTCCAGTCCTTCCCCTCCCCGTGACGACGAGTCACGCCCGCTGAGCCCTATTCCGGAGGGCTCTGCGGCCGCTCCGGGTTCCGCAGTACCTCCTTCAGAGGGACGCGACCTCGGATCGGGAGGGGTCAAATCGGCCGAGGCACCGGCGTCCGGCGCTTCGGCATTGCCGCAACCAGCAACTACCAAGTCCACCGCAACTCCAGCACCAGTAGCAGCTCCAGCACCAGCCACCGAACCAGCGCCTGTCCCGGGTCTGAAGAAACCAACAGCAGCTCCAGCGCCAGCCACCAAAGCTCCCGCACCAAGCTCATCTGCCTCATCCGAGTCATCTCAAGCTCGGCGAGGACCCACTCCAGCGGCTTCCAAGGGCAAATCCACTGTGGTCACTTCCTCCCAGCAAGCCAAAGGCAAGTCTACGTCCGTCGAGGCTGGGCAGCGAACTTTGTCGTCAATGCTTCCAAAGAAATCACCAGCAGCGACGGATCCTCCTGCCGAGCCAGCCGAATCGCAGCAGATGGTTCTTCACACTAGCCCAGCTCTTGCCCTGATCAAAAGGAAAGAAGCTCATGCCAAGGGCTTGGTGGCGCCCCACATGCCCACTAGCGAACGGTACCCTCCGAGCCTCATCGAGTTCGTCATGAACTGGAACAAGGCGGAGTTCGTCTACAATGACGATCTCCCAGAAAAGTTCGGCCCAGCTGAATTTTCCACTCAGATGAATACCGCCGCCAAGGCAATTAACCTCGCTGGGCGTATGATGGAGGTACGTCGTTTCTTTTTTACATGCTGTAGCTAATAACCATTAGTCCCCGAGCCTCCGGCGGGGTAACTTGTTACCCGGCCGGATGCTCCTTAGAATATCAACGTAGCTGCATGTAAACTTCAAATATGCACACACCTAGAGCCGGGTTAAGTTCCGCTTGGCCCGGATCTCATATACTTCAAATATGCACACACCTAGAGACGGGTTAAGTTCCGCTTGGCCCGGATCTTGTACACTTCAAATATGCACACACCTAGAGCCGGGTTAAGTTCCACTTGGCCCGGATCTTGTACACTTCGAATATGCACACACCTAGAGCCGGGTTAAGTTCCGCTTGGCCCGGATCTTGTACACTTCGAATATGCACACACCTAGAGCCGGGTTAAGTTCCGCTTGGCCCGGATCTTGTACACTTCGAATATGCACAAACCTAGAGCCGGGTTAAGTTCCGCTTGGCCCGGATCTTGTACACTTCGAATATGCACCGAGCTAACTTTACACGCCTGTGCCTTTGTCAGGTAACCACCAATCGTCGGAGCGCCGAGTTTCAGCGCTTGCTTGATACCCACAAGATCTTGCATGCAAAACACGTTGCACTTGGCGCGGAGCATGAAAAGAGGGGTAATTTCCTCTCTTAACACCTCACCGTTTCGTTTGTTTCTGCCGAACTAACCTCCTTCTTCAGTTTTTTGCAGCTGGGGTGGAGGCTGAAAACAAGATTATGCGGAAGAAGTTGGAGGAAATCCGAGGTATGTCTTCTTTCGGCCCGCATCGTTGTGTTTTCCATTCTTTCTTCTCCTTGGCTCGACAAACGTTTACTCCTCGGCTTTGCCGGGTCAACACACTATTTCAGCATCGCTTGAGGATAGTGTGCCCGTGCCTGATATGATGCTGGATTTTCTCGAACAAGCAGGACAGCATCAAGCCGAGCTGAAGAAGAAGAACGATGAGCTCGCCCTCCTCCGGACCAAGGACGACGAAATAGCCAAACTCAAGGCCGAGATGGATAAGATGAAGGCCCAACATAAAATCGATCTCCAAAAAGTTGGCCAGAACTTCACCGAAGAGCGTGAGCGCTTTACCCTCCAGATCTCCAAGGATCAGGACCTGCTCAAGGAATCCGAGGTCCAGCTTAGGTCGGCGCTCGCCGAGCTTGAACAACTTCGTCAGAGACGCGACAGTTGTATCAAGGAGTTGACCCGGATCCATCGCCATATCTCACGTAAGTTTCTTCTCCTTATCCGACATAGTTTTCCGGGTTAACTCATACGCCTTTGCTTCAGCATCCTCCCTTTTCTCCTGTTCAGATAACTTTCCCGAGGGTACCACCATCGCCAGTGCTGCCGTTGCCAAATTCCGCCAAGAGAGGGGTACTCCCATCGCTCCTGATGGTGAGAGCATCCCCTTAGACATGGAGGATCTGTTGGTCAGCGTGTTAGCTCGGGTGGAAACTATTAAGAATTATGGAAAAGATCTCCTCGACGTTGCGGTCCGGATCTTCAACACATTCTGGCCAAGCGAGGACGCTCCGGAAAGGATCACGCTCCTTGCCAAAAAACTGATGGAGATTGAGACGCAACTTGACCTCTGGAGGGAATCTGCCGGGCGTGCCGCAGCAGATACCCTTCTCCATCATATCCTTTCATGGTACGAGAAAATCGATCTGAGCCTCCTCACTCATCGGCGCACCAGATCCAAATGGACCGATGATCCGAAGTGGGTAGCTTGGCGCCAGGCTTGCGCCTATAGCCTCGTCGAGTATTCTCCAGTCCATGACTGGGTTGAGGGGCCGAGCTTTCTAGAATCCGGTGAGGAGGAGCAGATGGAGAACGTGGAGGATGGGTCGGGCGATGATGGAGAAGATGCTGCTTCAGATATTGAAGACAGTGATGATGACGCCGAACTTCCTCCTCCTGCCGCTCCTTAGTTGAAAAAACTTGAAAATTTATCAGATCCCCGGTATGCCGGGTGCAATTGTATGTTGAATACATAATATTTTGCTACTATGCTTGTATGCTGGATTAACTTGGGCGTAGTCCCCGAGTTTCATTTTCTTGTTCGTCCAATTCTCCAGCTCGATCCGTGTCTACCTTGATTCGGTTTTACGACTTACGAACCCGAGCCTCAAGAATTGTTTTAACAATACTGAGAAACTTTGAGGCTTGGCTCAAAATAATTCAACATAATAGCTTGAAAGTAAATACGGGGTTAGTCCGAAAGAACAAACGTTAGCTGGAATAGGATCGTTTCCTTAGTAGTTTTTCATGTGCTACGCAATTCCAAACTTGTTCCCTTGCTCGCCATGAAGCCAATTCTTGTTGGACAGCAGCAAGTCGAAGGGTTGGGTTTTTGGTGCTCACACATTACTAATCCGGGCTAAGTGAGACGAGTCATTCCAGCTAACGCATAAGAAGCAACAACAATCATTTATTAAGGCAGTCCCCGAGTTACTGCTCGAGGCTCCGCTATTTCATTGATAAGCTCATTGCCGACATACATACCGACATATGAGGATGACTCGGGTACATACACTCTTTAGCTAAGTGTAGAAGGGACGAAGTAGTGCTACATTCCACGGTCGCTTGGATTCCTCTCCGGACCTGTCCGCCTTGTTCTTTTCCTATGGCTTTGCATCTATGAGATAATAAGAGTCATTGTGCAATGCTTTGCTCACGACAAATGGTCCTTCCCATGGGGGGGATAATTTATGCATGCCAGTGGTACGCTGTACCAAGCGGAGCACCAGATCGCCTTCCTGGAAGACTCGGGGGCACACTTTCCGACTATGATAGCGTCGGAGATTTTGCTGATATATGGCGGATCTGGACAGTGCCAGTTCTCTCGCTTCTTCCAGCAGATCAACATCATTTTGCCGGGCTTCTTGCACTTCGGCTTCTGTGTATTGGGTGACCCTAGGCGAATCATGCTCTATGTCGGCTGGTAGTATAGCTTCTGCCCCATATACCAGAAAGAACAGCGTGTAGCCTGTTGATCGATTCGGAGTTGTTCTTAAACTCCACAATACCGCTGGTAGCTCTTCTATCCAGCACCCCGCTGATCTTTGCAGCGGCTCAATGAGCCGGGGTTTTATCCCGGATAGCACTAATGCATTGGATCTTTCCACTTGTCCGTTCGATGCGGGGTGGGCTACCGAGGCTATGTCGAGTCGAATTTTCTTATCTCGGCAGAATCGTGCAAATGCTCCTTCAGCAAAATTGGTGCCGTTATCAGTTATGATACTATGAGGATAACCGTATCTCAAGATGATGTCTTTGAGAAATGTCACAACCGTAGCTCCATCACATCTTCTTATAGGCTTCACTTCGATCCATTTTGTAAACTTGTCCACCATGACCAGAATGTGCGTCATGTTTCCTCTTGCTGGTTTGACCGGGCCAACCATATCCAAGCACCACACAACAAATGGCCATGTAATTGGTATGGTTTTGAGTTCCGACATAGGCATATTTGTCTTGGTGGCGTATCTTTGGCAACCATTGCATTTTCTCACCAGATCTTCTGCTTGCTCCAAGGCGCTTGGCCAGTAAAATCCATGCCGGAATGTCTTTGCCACTAAGGCCCGGGATGAGGCGTGATGCCCGCATTCTCCTTGGTGTATATCTCGGAGGATGTCAAGTCCTTCTTCCGGATCAACACACCGCTGGAGGACATTGGTTACACTCCGTTTGTACAACTCGGAATTGATGATTGTGTAAGCTTTGGCTCTCCTCTGAGTTTGCCTGGCTAGCACTTCCTCAGTGGGTAACGTTCCATCTTTCAAGAACTGGTATATAGGCAGTGCCCAAGCTGGTACTGCTGGCACAGGGAACATCTCCTCATCAATTTCCATCCGATCCACCGGCATAACTTCAGCCGGATCATGCTGAACAGTCCCCGGGTCTGGTGAGGTAGTCCCCGGGTTTGCCGAGGTAGTCCCCGGGTTCGGCGTACTACCTCCCATGTCAATGTCCATGGGCTCAGCTCCGGATTCCGCGTTTTCCGGGACATAGATTGAATCGGTTCCTGGGGATGGCCTGATAGATGGCTTTCTGAGGTGCTCCAATGCAACACCCGGTGGAATTGCCTGTCGGGTCGATCCGAGCTTCGACAGCATGTCGGCAGCTTCATTTTCCACGCGAGGTACATGATGAAATTCGCATCCCTCAAAGTAACCCGAGATTTTCTGCACATGAAATCTGTATAGTGCCATGTTTGGATCCAGGGCGTCCCATACTCCGGACACTTGCTGTATCACAAGATCCGAGTCGCCAAAGCAGATTATCCGACGTATGCCAATCTCCTTTGCCACTTTGAGACCATGCACAAGAGCCTCGTACTCAGCGACATTGTTCGATGCCGCGAAATGGATCTGCAATACGTACTTGAGCTGATCCTTCTTTGGCGAGGTAAGCACAACCCCGACACCTAATCCGGTTTTGGTCTTCGATCCACAAAGTGCATCCTCCATGAGTTCGGATCCGTGGCGGTGGTTCAGATTGTACCTCGGCCCAATCCATAAAAAGTCCGCTACAGCCTGACTTGATCGCTTCTCTTCTATCGTCTTGGCGGCGTATGGTGCTAGCTCAATTGCCCATTTCGCAATTCTGCCATTCGCATCTTTGTTACCCATTATCTCGGATATGGGGCTTCATATCACTTTGATGGGATGCTCCTCAAAGTAGTGCTTTAACTTCTTTGCCGCCATATAAACTCCGTATGCCACCTTTTGAAAATGCGGGTAGTTCTTTTTTGAGGCAGACAATACCTCGCTCAAGTAATACACTGGCCTCTGCATCGACTTACCCTCTTCATCTCGTTCCACTACAATCACTGCACTTACAACTCGGTTGGTTGCGGCTATGTAGAGCAACATTGGCTCCTTTGACAGTGGAGAAGCTAACACTGGTGCAGTGGCCAACATCTTTTTCAAGTGGGCAAAAGCTTCATCGGCCTACGGCATCCAAACGAATTTATCTGATTTTTTCATGAGTTGGTAGAGAGGCAGTGCCTTTTCCCCTAACCGACATACAAACCGACTCAACGATGCCAGGCATCCAGTGAACTTTTGGACGTTGTTGAGACACTTCGGCAGCTCCATTCGTTCGATGGCTCGGATCTTAGTTGGATTAACCTCGATACCTCGGCTGGAGATGAGAAATCCGAGTAATTTCCCAGCCAGGACACCGAAGGTACATTTCTTCGGGTTAAGCTTCATCCGGAATCTCCTCAAGTTCGCGAATGTTTGCCTTATGTCGTCAAGGAGCGTTGCGCTTTCCTTGGTCTTGATAACCACATCATCGACGTAGACTTGTACATTTTGACCTATTTGATCGTGCAAACATTTTTGCATACATCTTTGGTACGTTGCTCCTGCGTTTCGTAAACCAAACGGCATAGTGCGATAGCAATAAGCCCCGTACGGGGTAATAAAGGCAGTTTTTATTTGATCATCCGGGTTCAGAGGTATCTGGTGGAAACCAGAATAAGCGTCAATAAATGACAACAGTTCACATCCCACGGTAGAGTCAATGACTTGATCTATCCTTGGCAGTGGAAATGGATCTTTTGGACATGCCTTGTTCAGGTTCGTGTAATCGATGCACATACGCCAAACCACTGCCACGTTCGGATCATCCTTCTTCTTTTCTACCAGCACCGGATTAGAGAGCCAATCCGGATACAGCACTTCCATGATAAATCCTGCTGCTAGCAACCGAGCTATCTCGTCACCAATGACCTTTCTCCTATCCTCGGCGAAGCGTCGGAGAGGCTCCTTCACCGGCTTTGCTCCGGGTCTTACATTCAAAGAGTGCTCGGCCAACTCCCTCGGAACACCTTGCAAGTCCTATGTGGACCAAGCAAAAATATCCTGATTCTCACGGAGGAAGTTGACGAGCTCGCTTTCCTATTTGTCAGTTAACTCGGCCCCAATTGTCACGGTACGCTCCGGAAACATGTTATCCACCGGGATCTTCTTGGTGTCCTTCGCGGCTTGAAATGAAATGCTTCCATGCGGGTTACTTAACGCCGGCATATACTGCTGCGCGGACTGAGCTAACGCCGCCACTTCTTGGATTTTTCTTTTCTCTTGGGCAATTACGAGTGACTCGGCTAGGTTAGACCCGGCTGAGGCGCACTCAATAGAACGTCGGAAATCTCCAGCGATAGTAATTGCCCCATTTGGCCCGGGCAACTTCATCTTCAGATAACTAACGTGGCAACTTGCCATGAATTTGCTCAGTGCTGGTCTCCCGAGTAACGCATGATACGCACTCTCCAAGTTTACCACTTCAAACTCCAGGTTTTCGGTTCGGCAGTTATCCCTCGTACCGAATAGCACGTCGACCCGGACTTTGCCTATGGGTTCGCAGGATATGCCTGGCACGATACCGTGAAAAGTTGTTCTTGTAGCCTGGAGCATGTTCTCCGAGATGCCCAACTTGTGCATCGTATCCGCATACATGATGTTAATGCTATTGCCATTGTCGATCAGTACCTTGGAGAACCTCACATTAATGTTTGGTCCAATGAATGTCGGATCTAACACTAGTGCATACGAGCCCGGACTTGGCATAAGCTTGGGATGATCTTTGACTCTCCAGGTAATTTCCTGGTCCGACCAAGGCATGTACCTCGTCACTGCAGGCATAACCGCGTTAACCTCCATATGCCGGCGCTGCAAGCTCTTCCTATCTGTTTCCTCTGTTGTGAACACACAATAGCTCTGGTGATGTTCCCTGTACTCATTTCTTCCCTCGTTTCCGGAGTACCTCTGATCCGGTTGTTGCAGGTTTTCCACCTGATGCACTGCATCCCTTCTCTCACTGTTGTCATACCTCGGTGGAGGGGGAGGCAACATCAGTTGCTGCGTGTTTGCTCCGGAAAACAATTGTTGCCGGGGTAACTCCTGCCGAGGTTGATCATTCCGGGGTGCCTGAGCATTCCCCGAACCACCTTGCTATATCTTGCACATCCACTCACATTGTCTCGTCGTGTGACCCGCCGGGCTGTTCGGATTTGGCGTGTGAAACTTACACGGCTGGTCCAACATTGACTCATAGGTATACCTCGGATGATCTTTCTTTTCTTGGCACTTGCTTCTTATGCTCCAGAGTCCATGTTTTCCTGCCATCGTTCCGAGGAGTCCATTGCCCTCCCGTTCTCTGGCGTTGGTTGCTCCCTGCCCCGGGCTGATCTTGATTTACGGCCGCAACTTGTTGCAAACCATATCGATGGTCCGGCCTATCGTCTCTCCTTTTCCCCCTGTAATCGTTCCTCCGGGACGACCCGGATCTGTCCCTCGGATAGTACTCCTCATTTGACTCGTTCGACGCGATCCTAGGTTGAGTCGGATCACCCAAAGCATAAGAGTCCGCGATCCGGATCATCTCTGTCAACGTGACTGGCATTTTCCTTTGCAATTTCATCCACAACTCGCTGCCATATCTGCATCCTTGTGCGAACCATGCTATAGCCTGTGACTCTATGACTCCCTCACACGAGTTTCTCACGGTACACCACCGGGTCAAGAATTCACGGTCCGTTTTGTTAGATCTCTGCTTGCACATTGCCAGGGTCTGCGGTCTATTCGGTCTCTGGTATGTACTTGAGAAGTTGCTGATAAACATTTCTTCAAAATCTATCCAGCAATTGATGCTTCCAGGTGGCAAATTGTTCAGCCACACCCTAGCCGGACCTTCCAACATTTGGGGTACATATCGTATAACCCATCTCAAGTTGCCAGTCGCAATTTTCACAAATTGCTATGTAGTTTATCAGCCAATCCTCCGGCTTTGTACCGTCATATGTCTTCGTGCCTCGGGTAATTGGAAATTGAATCTGGCGGTTCCTTCATGATCCGGGGTCCGAAGCACGCTGGACCCGGAGGACCTTGACATTCTATCTGTTCCGACCTATACAGGCGATCCAGTTTTAGCCTGGCGTCATCCGGCATCAAATCTCTGCTTCCCAATCTTGAACCTATCACATGATAGTCCGGTCTTGCGTATCCCGCATTCATCATCTCTGAGTCTCCATCATTGTATCGGTCTTGCTCTCGTTGTGCTCCTCTCTGCTGCATTCCTCGGCCGGCACTTTGCTCTTGCCTTGGTGCATTCCGCTGCTGCGGCTGACCCGCTCCTGCCGAGTTTCGCTGTCCGGCATTGCCGTTGGCAGCATTCCCTTGACCGGCGTTGCCTTGGTCGTGATAACCTCGGCCAGCTTCACCTCGGCTCACACTTTGTCTATCATCGTTTTTTCGCATCTCTTTTTCTTTTCCCGCACGCGTTGGGTCGTACGGAACGATCTGCTTGTTCTGTCTGGCCGAGGTTACTACCTCCTCTCTCCTTGGGCCACCATGAGGCGATGATGCGGCTCCAACAGATTTCTCCGGGTTACCCATCACTGAATGGACGATCTTAGAATTTCCAACTCTCTCCGGGTTACCTCTCAACAGCTCGTCGTTCTGCCTGTTTGCGATCCGAACCAGCTCGTTAACCCGGTCTTGCTGTCTTTGACGGGCTTCACCCGTCAGACCCTCTAGCTCGGACGCCGCGGCATCTGCTGCCCTAAGGTTCTTCGCCGGGGTACTGTACTTCGGCAACCCCACAGACAGATAGTTTTCCGACCCCTCTGGTCCTTCATCACCTTCTCTGTTCATCTCACTTATGAGATTTTTCCCTTTTACTCTCACTGCATCAACCTTGTTCGCTTTCACGTACTCACGCAGCGTCATGTTCAACGACTGCTGAGCCGCTGCTATTTTCTTTGCGCCCTCCAGCATCTTTCGCCGGGTCTCCTCTAGCTCGGCCTGTGCCTGAGCCGGATCTACCACTGCTGCCACCGGGTTAGCCAAGATATCCATAGCTTCCCTCAGCACGTTCTCAGGCCTCTCTAGTGGAGGACCCCTAGCTTTCCTCGGTGCCTTGGGTGTTACCTCCGGGTCTGGCGCTGGATCCTTGATCATGCCCGTTCCTGGCGCAATCATCATCACCTCTGCATGGTCCGGGGAGCGAGCGACACGCGCCCCGCGAGCCACAGTGAGGGGCGGTTCCCCCGCATCGACGACACGACGCGGATGAACGCAGGACACATCCACAGCGACGTAGACCTTGTGCGCGCCGAGCTTGACGAAGATGTCGTTGCGCGGAAGGGGGCGCGTGCTGAAGCAGCCAGCGTTGTCGCTGACGTAGTCCAGCGCTCCGAAGCACTGAACAAGCCCGGAGACGATGCGTTCGCCGGTGCCGATGAGGTTTCCCGTCCGGATCTTCACCCCTGCTAGTGCCGCTAGCCCCACGGTGGGCGCCAACTGTCGTGGTGGTGTCATGGCAGATGCCATGGATAGGCTAAAGGTGGGGACTAATATGCGCTAGGGGAATCCAGGGAGGGATAGTAGAGTGATTCTCTACACAGAAGCTTTGTATTGATGTTCAATCTCCAAGATTACAAGTGCTCCTCGAGCTGTATCAACAAGAGGAGGAAGAAGAAACTCTCTTCCTCTTGCCTATGAACTAGCCCAAGAACCCTAGATCCACTAGAGTACTCCTTGCTATCTATCTCCAAAGACCCAACCCCCTTACCAGAACCCCAACCCCCCCCTTATATAGAGGTGGTTCGGTCCTGGCCTAGGGCATACGTGGAGGCATATTCCTAAGAATATGCCCCCTCCCAAAGTAGTAACCCGACAGGGGTGCTTTTCCCCCGCGTCACTCTTGCTTTAGCGACGTAGCCTCTGGGCGTCAAGGCCACCGACGTGAGCGTCGTCACCCTTGTCGGCCATGATCCGGTGGTCCTGCCCTTGCTTTATTCGCTCATCCAGTACGCACCGGGCCTTCTTTTTGACCAGAGAGATTCCTTCCTTCTCCTAGAAGCCAAACGAGGATCCGGATCATAGTTTATCCGGCCACACCTGTTACTGCATATAAGCTAGACAAGTATCTCCGACTTACTCCTTGAGTCGGACGAGACAGGGTTAGGCGACCCCCTGGTCCGGGTTACTCCATGATTCGGCCTGCCTTGAGGTGACTCGGCCAGTATCCACTTTGAGCTTGCCGAACCTCGGCTAACTCGGCCCTTATACCCTGGAGTGACCCTACCCGGGGTTATCCCCCCAACACTTATTGAGTCTCCACTTATTCTACGAGCACTTTCTTGAGAGCATAGTTGTCATTATTTGTGCTTGTCTCATTACTTGATTATTTGTGTTATGACTTTGATGCTTGTATCTTTGATATCTTTACTTCTAGTCTTCACCTGAACTTCAGAGGTGCCTTGGCATTCAGAATCAAAGGCAAGTGAGATACCACTATATCATACCTTTTTATGAGCATTGTAATGTTGCTTATGTTTATGCTTCATGCTACTTATTATTTTTGAGTTGGAATCTTTTCATAGCTTGCAATGCCTATTAAGTAAACTTAGTTGCATACTCCTTATTATGAATTGTCTAAGTAGTTGATCACATGCTGAGAATATATACATCATATGAAACAAATGTTTTCGTGAAAGTTCTTTTATCGCACTCAGTTTTCAACTGAATTGCTTGAGGACAAGCAATACGCTAAGCTTGGGGGGAGTTGATACGTCCAAAACATATCTACTTTCCTGAACACTTTTGCTATTGTTTCTCCTCTAAACTTGTGTGATTTGGATGCAACTAACTGCTGATCGACCTTTTCAGCAGAATTGCCTTGGTGTCTAGTTTTTATGCAGAAAATCAACTATAAGGAAAAATCCCAGAAAATATGCCAAAAATCCTATTTCACCAGAAGACTCCCGGAGCTAGAATACGAGACGGAGGGGGGCTGGGCCCAGCCCACACCACCTAGCCGCGCGGGCTAGCCCAGGCCGCGCCAGGGGGTGGTCTGGCCGCCCCAGACAACCCCCCGGTCTCCCTCTTCGCCTATAAGATGTCTTCTAACCTAAAAACTCAGGGGGGGGGTTTGACGTTTCTCCAGAAGGAGTTCCGCTCCGCCGCCACCACCATATTCCACGAAACAGCACCAGAAACTCTGTTCTGGCACCCTGCTGGGACAGGGAATTGGAGGAGATCATCGCCATCATCATCACCATCGCTTCTCCATCGACCATCCATATTTCCCCCATCTATGAGTGAGTAATCCTCTCCTGTAGGCTATGTGGATGGTAGCGATTGGATGAGATCGTTCATGTAATGGCATCAGATTGTTAGGGCATGGTGCCTAGTATCTTCTATTAGTGCTTTATGACTTTGTTGCGACTTGTTATGCTTAATGCTTGCCACTATGGCCCGGGTGCCATGATTTCAGATCTGAACATGTTATTGATTCATTATGATAGTATTGTTTTTGGTCTTACCTGCAAGTTGTATACACGTTGTTGTCCAGAACCAATGGCCCCGAAGTGACAGAAATTGGGATAACCGGAGGGAATGGTTTTGATGTGAGGATTACATGTGTTCACGGAGTGTTAATGCTTTGCTCCGGTGCTCTATTAAAAGGAGCACCTTAATTGCCAGTAGTTCCCTTGAGGCCCCGCTGCAAACGGACTGGTAGGACAAAAGATGTTGTGCAAGTTATCATTGCGAGCACGTATGACTATTTATGAAACACATGCCTAGGATTATCTAGTACTTGGATGCTTAATCTTATTTATCTGCAATTGCCTTATGTTCTGATTACTATGTGAATTGTCTTGTCCATGCAACGCCCGTCCATCCATCCCTATGCCTACCGCACTCGAATCCTACTATTTACTTCTATTGTTACTGCTGTCTTTACTTTACTACTATTGCTACTACAAAACTATTGCTACTGATAAACTGTTGTGAGCAAGATTGTTTCTAGGTGCAGCTGAATTGACAACTCAGTTGTTAAGGCTTATAAATATTCTTTGGCTCCCCTTGTGTCGAATCAATAAATTGGGCCCTCGAAAATACTGCAATACACCCCCTATACTTGTGGGTCATCAGCAATCATGGGGGAGCTTGAAGTCCTTGGATACATGCATTTTGCAAACC
This sequence comes from Avena insularis, assembly GCA_023614405.1. Lineage (NCBI taxonomy): Eukaryota > Viridiplantae > Streptophyta > Magnoliopsida > Poales > Poaceae > Avena > Avena insularis. Next base: position 210,494,039 of record CM042694.1, read on the forward strand.
CGATGGGTAAAGCAACTTGCGCCGCATGGTTCGTGATTGTCATTGCTCTCAGCATCCAAGTATCTTCGGGTGTTGTGCTCCTCCCGAGATTTGTCTACTCCATGTTACGTGATGTCGTTCCTTGCATCGTGGCTGCGCGAGGAGTGCATTAAGTGCACATGGTGCGGCGATCTTGATCTTCGTGTCTCTACCACTTGCCGAGGGCTGCTGAGACGGCGTGGTGATCTGTTGGTTTGCAGGACAATCTCTTGGCCCCCTTGCACGAGTGACGCTCCAACCATACTGAGGCCCATGAGGGCAGAGCGGTGGATAGCTGTCCGTAGATCGTCGGCTGCTGGTTGAGTTGTGAGTAGATAGGTTTGAGCCGTGATGAGGGTGGCTTGTGCCATCTTGGATTTTATGTGGCCTGTTGAATCTACCGACATGAACGATAGGTCTAGATCTTGGGTCAACTCGCGCCTTTCACCTTCAGTTATGTTCTGTAGCCAAGAGCCGCCCCTTCTTGGTTGAGATCCTCTTGCGATGCTCCCGGAGTTGCGGGTGGATCTTAGTTGCGCTCGTCATATGCTTGACTCACATGCTAACCTTTTTCGTTCCTCCATATCCCTCTTTAGCTTAACCAGTCCCCACTTCTGCTTGTGGAGGATGTATTGATAGGCCATCAGATCCTCACACGAAGCATCCACCGTCATAAGTACTGCACCTGAAACAACGTTTCTTTCTTTCTCCCACATCGCTGGTGATAGCCGAAGAGTTATTCATTCGACACACGTGTTCTCCCCCCTCCTTGGATAACACAGTTTTCTACGGGTGGCTCTGATCTGTTCTGGCGACCACTTGCATCGTTGTCTAAAACAATATCATTGGGTTCGATGATAGGGTTACCGTGGGAGTCACGTGGTGCATGAGTTGTCGCTATAGTTGTCGGAATCATAGGAGACACTGTCTTGAAGACAAGTGAAATCCCACGGGTCTTGCTTTGGGTATGAGTTGGCCTTCTTGATCCCGGAGTTAATGCTTTCTCTAGATTCATCGTTGACGCTATTTGTCGGGTCTATGATGTGAAGTGGTGTTGACTCAGAATTAGATCCGAAGGAGAGGCCACCACAGAGATCAGCCAAATCCCCTAGATCCGCGGTGTGGCCACGGTTGGTTTCAACGTTTGTTGGGTGTGAGGTGGCCCGTCCGGTGGAGCCGATAGAAGATGTTGGCATTTCCATAGGCGCTACGATTGCGACCGACAGATCCAAATAGATCAGAGCCGAAAGATAGATGTTTTCTGCCACCCCGATGCGGCATAACCGACACACGTGAGACACTAGTCCCATTTTCCATGATGTCCTAGATTTTTGCCCGGTTTTCCATGTTTTGGCTGTTCGGTCGCTATTTTCGCCTAGTTTTGGCATGTTTTCTGCGTAACCGACACACGTGAGACGCTAATCCTGTTTTCCACGATGTCGGGGGGTTTTCCACGATGTCGTCTATTTTTCCTGGTTTCCATGTTTTGGCCGTCCGATCGCTGTTTTCGCCTAATTTCGCCTGTTTTCGGCGTAACCGACATACTTGCATGAGACGCTAGTCCCGTTTTCCATGATGTCGTGGATTTTCCCCTTTTTCCACATTTTGGCCGTTTGGTCGCCGTTTTTGCCGAGTTTTCACCTGTTTTTAGCGTAGCCGACACACGTGAGACGCTACTCCTATTTTCCATGATGTTAGGGGCTTTCCACGATGTCGTGGATTTTCCCCCGGTTTCCATGTTTTGGCCTTTCAGTCGTTGTTTTTTCCCAGTGGAAGCATCTGATCATCGGATTTGTCTCCCGATCAAAGTTGTCGGAGGCCAGAAGAGGGGTGGACGAGCGTGGATCAAGATTGATGGGACCATAACGGATCTCACCGACCCTGATCATTAGGTTGCTGCTTGGCAAAGATGGAGCCGCTGAATTCATGACTCTAGCGCTCACAGTTCCCATAGATGGTGCCATGTGACGAGGGTTAACCTTAGCAATGGCCATTGTTATGGACTTTGGGTTTCAGGGAAGAGAGAGCTAGTGATTTCATTGGCTTATCAGAAAAACAAGGAGTTGATATCCGTCTGATTATTGAAGAAGATGATTACAAAATTGCCGGTTCACTAGATGCAATCTAAGTCACAACGGGTTGTGGTTTTCTAAAAGCTATGGTTCCCTCTCCATCGGCTCTTCCTAGCTTTTATATGAGAGGATGGGTTTGGAGCATAATATGGATAGGTTACATGTTTGATGTACAGCTCTATGACTATGTCGGTTTACACTTCTATCTTGATCACCATGTCTTGTTCCTGGGCTTCAGATGCTTCCTGGACTCTTGGTTCCTTATGGGCCTCATGGGTCATAGTTTGGATATGTACCAGGTATACCAATCATGGGAACCCAATGATTCATACCCATGTCAATCTCCTCCCCTAGCCTTCTTCTTCATCCTTGCTGGCGAGAAGACGATGTCGGGGAGGTTGATATCGCCCTCGACTAGGAAGTCGCCCATGTAGGACAAGCGGCATCTTCCCTCATGCTCCCCATGACTAGGACAGTTTCTCAAACTTTATTTCATCCTCTCCCATGCAAGTGCTATGGCTCACGCTCTTCCTGTCTAAAGCCAGTAATATTAGATCGGAGTTGCATAGTTTTTGCAGGTGGGAAAAATTAGTCATAAATAAGGAAGTACATCCCACCCATGATGTAATAGTATTTCTAGGCAAAGATAGCAACCATTCTTTTGCTCTTCCTCTTAGAGAGAAAGGAAATAGACGTAATTTGACCGCATCGGGGTCAACGTCTTTTATACGCATCATATCACATATTTCAGTGAAAGTGTTCAAGTGCATACCTACATCTTCAACAGTAGAGCATCCAAATTGATTCTGTTGAACCAAACTTAAGTAATGGGGCTTAATTTCATAGTCATCAGCAGCGATTGTTGGCTGAGTAATAGGAGTACGCAAATATTTATTATGGGGAGTAGCAAACTCTCCAAGCTTCTTTTCATCCATATTTCCTATGTTTTTGGGTTTTCTTAAACAAAGAATTATAATAGTAAAAGCAAGAATTTAAAGGCTAACTACTTTTTTAGTTTATCAAATAAAGACTGAAAGCAAACTAACAAAATTAAAAACAAGAATTAAAACTATCAAGGTTCGTAATAACCTCACCAGGGTAGCTATTTCTTCCCCGTCAACTGCGCCAGAAAAAGTGTTGATACCTTCGATCCGGATTACGGATGTAGTGTAGCTTCTTTTTCCCAAGTAGACCTAGGTTATCGAATCCTCGGGAAGCGAATGCATAGTGAAGTTGGACCTTCGGGAGTTTTAGAATTCATTTTGTGTTTTTACCAGACCAATAGCTTGCGTCTTTTTGTTATTGTCGATGATGGAGAGAGAGGGCCTAGGGCATTTGGTTTCACCTGTAGCTGTGCAAAACATCTGATGGAAATAAAAGATAGAAATAAAGTGTGCGTGTATTTGTTAGAGTAGGATAAATTATATGTGGGTAGTGCATCCATAACTGCTATTGCCTCCACAACCGCTTATAGCAATAACCTACTAGTCTCATCCATAGAAGAAAGAGAACTAATGATATGCATAATGATGTAACCATTAAACCCAAGCAAATCCCTCACATACAGCCATACTACCCCTTCTATCAATGGGGTTCCCAACCTACAGATCAGTCATCACTCATACTCCCTATACCTGGCTCAACCCTCGGGGTCTTGGGTACCTGACAAGTCCTTGGATTGAGGCAAGAGAGGATACAATAATCATCATGTCATACAAACTAATACACGATCCCATCTATGATAAATAACATGCACAATTGCTACATGGCTAGGCCGAAACCCTTATCCCAAGGAGAATTACTCACACATAGAGATGAGATCAACAATCACAAATATTGTAATGAAAATCATAAGATTGATAGAAATAGTCTTACAATGTCGCAAATCGGAGAAGAGATCTACTATTACAAGTGGTGGAATATGGCTATGGAGATGGAGAAGGGTTTGGAGATCTGGAGGCGGCTTTTTGGCGAGGTCTAGCTTCTTCAGGGTGGGGTGAGAGATGTTTTCCCATTGCCTAAGGCTTCTTTATATAGGGGTCCCTTCACGAAAGTTGTTCTGTTTGACCTAACGGTGGCGGCGCCAACTATACGATTGGAGCTATACGGCCAGAATTTTTTCTCCGGTCGTATAGTTGGTTGTTAAAGCGTCTACCTCCGTTGTACAGCTTCTGGTTTCTTCTGGTTGTTGGAAATCTCGTATCTTTGACTTTAATGTAGTGATTCCCTCCTTTAAACAACGTTATCTACGCAGGAAAAATATAAAAGAAAGGATTGCATACCCCTCTGAATATTAGCATTAGTGGCAGGGTTTAGCGAGATATTTCATCAAGAATGTGATTAGTATCCAGTTTAAATGTGGATGTAGATATTTCACAGCCATCAACCTCCCCAAGCTTAAATTTGATCATTCCGAGCAAGAAAACCAAAATCAAAAAAGGAACTCAACATTTAAAATAAAATAACGAGATGGTGATCTTACTCATGATTAGTAGTCTCATGTTTCCTCCACTTCATAAATCTGAAAAACTTCAGCATAGATAGAGTAATGGCAAGCATGTTATACGGGTTTCATGCTTCCTTATAGTGAAGCAAAATTATTGTAAACGTGGATGATTCAAAGGAGCAAACTTTATTCCATGTCAAGTAATTAACTCATAGGCTTGCCTTTGAACAGTAAAGTATAATCATGTAAATTAAGAGTGTGAGAGTTGTCATGAAAAGCATATATACTAGAGTATCTCAATTCTCCCGCATCAATAAATCAAGACTTTTCAAGCAATACTTTTCTATTCATTGTCCTTCAAGAATTTCAGTTTTTAAGTAATTGGGAGCATGCCAAAAAAAATATTAGTTTATCGGGCTGTGATGGACACTCGTCGTATCACTAAGGTTTTTGTTCCTTTTGCATAATGATTTCTCATAACAGCAAGAGGATTGATTCCATCATGATTACAGCTACCCGAGAGTGCCAAGAATCTTACCCACTATAGCATTGCTACTACAAGTGTTTAATCAACTCATAGCCAAAATCTAGGAGTTTCCTCCATGAAGATCGTTCGTAGGCCAGCGGAGTTGTTGGCATCCCATGAAGTTTGACACGCATAAAGCTATATCATTCTTATGATTAACAAGTCAAACTTTGGCATGCTCACAAAAACCGCTAAACATTAATTCAATCAAACAAATTCTATCAAAGAGAGCTATTAAGTTAATCAGCATTTTTAGTGGTGTTGAGTGTCTCTAGAAATAAGCCTTCAAGACAAAGCACTACAACACCCAAGCCTTCAATTGGGAGACTTTTTCTTATTACAATTGTTTAGTAATTTTTAGGCAAGACTTGGTTAATTTCGAGAGCTAGAACAAAACATACCCAATTAAATACACATGCAAACAAAAATCTTATTACAATACAAAGACTCACTCCACCAATATAATATCTCAACATTTACTACTAACTAGCATGGGTTTCTCAAACTTCAAAAGTGGGGAGTCATAAGGCATACCTCTCATGTTTGGTTCCAGTTCTCTCTTCCTTTTTTATTTGTTTCTTGGAAACTCAAAGTCGATCACTCTCGTGCAAATATATGAAGACCTCAAGGCGGAAAGAAAAGAAAGAGGGAAAATAAGGAAAAATGGAGAAACCTTTTTGTGGTTTTAAGAGAGGAACTTTAAAGAATAGAAAACTGGCAGCAAAGCTTGGCTAGAAAATTTGGAAAGAAAATAGAAAGAACTAAAAATAAGGTATTGGGGAAACCAACAGGAATGCTTATAAATTCGAATAAAAAAACACAATCTCTAAACAAAAGCAAATGAACGCCATATAAAGATACATGAGGAAACTTCCCCAAGCTTAGGCTTTTGCAAGCCCATCAAATCATTGTGGTGGCGGGAAAAGTCGTTACTCCAGTTCACGAATTGAGTTGAGAGGTTACTTGTTGATTCTTGGAGGTTCAAAAGCAGGCTATGCATCCTCTCCATAGTCCCTCCAAGTCCTTGGAAATCTTGGTATGTGGTGAACCGGGTTTGTGGCTGCTCCCCTTGATAAGGAACTTCTTGATCCTTCTCTTGGTCCTCATCCTCCTCCGGAATATCCTCCTCGGGTTGGCGTTGCTCGACATGCAAATCATATAGCAAACGTCCTTCCTCGATAGAGAAAAGACCATTAGGCAAAGGAGCGGGGTAGATACGCCCAGCTCTAGCAATACGCAGATAATAAACACCACCTCTCCTAGTGAGCATTCCACGGGCTCTCAAAGTGGAGAAACCAACACGTGTCTCACCTAGTATGGGTTGCAGCTCACCTAGATCGAGGTCTAGGGCTGTGGCAAGCACGGTGATGACGCCTCCACCAGTGATTGGTCCTTGGCTTTGGGATGCTTGGTGCTCCAGGTAGCGCACAAGGATGTCGCCCAAGTTGAGCGACAAGCCGCAGTTGATGTAAGCTGCCTTTGCAAGGACTAGGATGTCCTCCTCGTTGAGTCTCGTGAACTCATTACGTGCCTACAAGGTGTTAGCAATAACATAGAACAAATAGCGAATTATAGGATGTTGAATATTCTTCCCCTTGTTTATTCTAGTAGTGAAACTCATTCCATTATAGTATTGTTCAGGGGTAGGTTCTAAGCCAGTAAATGATGCATGTAAAGCATGAATATCATTGTTTGGTCAATTAAAACATGCGCACCATTCATCTAAAGTTAAAGTGTAGTTGTTGTTCATCAGACGGAAAGAAATAGTATCCTCTCCTTGCCATTGCTTAACGGTGCTTTGCAACGAGCTTAGAAATTCAATGGTTAAGCGGTGATAAGTAGGTACATCACTGTACACAAAGTTTTGCAGGCCAGCTCTATTACAAAGTAATTTGAAGTCATCAGAAATACCGAGTTGGTTCAATATAATGGGGCAAGCCCACTTGGCGGCTTTCACTTCGTGGTTCTTGATCCTATTGAAGTGATCACGATGGGCCTAATCCCTAAATCGTATTCCCATGTGTTCCTGAGCAGCAGCCCGAGAAGCGCTAGCGGTGGCACGAGCACAAGTTTGGCTCCTTGTGTTCATCTAAAATATTGAAGAAAGGAAAAAATAAAACTTTTTGATCCAACAACAGTAAGTGCATCATATTCCTCATCATAGCACACTAAAGAATTCTCCTCAAATAATAATCTAGGCAAGAAAATCATGGAAATTTGTTCATAGTAGATCTCACCCTAGATTGATAATGACAAATAGATCGAAGATGAATTTGCAAAAAGTAATTGGAGGATCGGAGGAGAAACATACCATAGATCACTTGTGTGTGAGGAAATCGAACGAAATTGAGTAGAGATGAACATCCCTTGAGGTTTTGAGAGACTTTGGAGGTAGAAAGAAAGAAAAAGGATTAAAGTTTTGGAGTTGGAAGTATCTTTCCGTGCGATTTTGTGATCGGACGCAACTATATGGGTGGAACTATATGGTCGGAATAATGTGTTCCGGCCGTATAGTTGGCATTTTGTCAAAAATTTAGGGTTCCTCCTGGCGGCACAGCTATACGGACACAACTATACAGGCGGAACAAAATGTTCCGGCCGTATAGTTGGTCGTTAAACTGTCTCTCCATGCGAAAGAAAGTATACAAAGGCATCGATATCTATACGACCAGAATTTTTATTCCTACTGTATAGTTGGTCATTAAACTCTCAGTACATATGAAATGAAATTGTATGGAGGCACTGATATCTATACGACTGGAGCTATACGGCTGGAATTTTTATTCCCGTCGTATACTTGTTCGTTAAACTCTCAGTACATATTGTAGAATTTTTTTCGATGGCAAAGATATCTATACGACCGGAACTATACAGCCGGAATTTTTATTCCCGCCATATAGTTGGTCATTAAACTCTCTGTGTGCATCAAAAAAAATTGTTTCTTCGAAAACTATTTCTTTTCCTGTAACTTAGTGATATACCTTATTTTTGACAGAAAATTGACAGTAAATATTGTCAACCAACAATAGCATGAACAAAGCAGAATTTCAAGTACTCCCAAACCTCTTCTCCTCAAATGGAGTTTTCTAGCACTCTTTATTAAACATAAACTAAAACTAAAACTAAAAACTTTACTCAAACATTTATTTCACATGGGTTGGCTCCCATGGAGCGCTCTTTTATGTTCAATAGCTTGACCTTGACGATACTCACTTGGGCCATATGAGTGGAACACCCACTCCAAAGTAATTGGCCTTCAAAGTGATGGCCTTCTTTTCATCATGCTTGGCTTTCTTCTTCCTGGGGAAATGAATAACATAAGGATCCCACGAAGGCAATTTCAGCTTCACGTTCCCTTCATGCAGATTAATCAAAGCCTTAATAGTTTTAAGAAAGGACGGCCTAGAATAATAGGAACAATAGCATCTTCAGGCATGTCAACAATAACAAAATCAATGAGAGCAGGACAACCTTTAATGTATACTAAAGTTTTCTCCTTAATTCCTACAACTTGTTTGTAGGTAGAATCTGCTAGATGCAATTTTAACTCGGTAATTTCAAAGGAGCCAAGATTTAACTTGTTAAACAGACTCTTTGGAATTGTTGAGATGCTTGCACCTAGATCGCAAAGTGTAGCTATCTCATTGGTTCCCATTTTAATCTTAATAGTAGGCTCAAATATATCATCTAGTTTAACATGTAATTTTTTAGCAATTTGCTTGTATTCTTCTTCAAGCTCACATACCTTTATTGCTACTCGATTGACAAAGTGTTGGTACATATCTTCCTCATTACCTTCACTTACCGGAATCTTGACGTTGATCCTTTTTACGAGATCTTCAATGGTGTAGCTTGGTGAAGGAGCATTACTATAATCAAGTTCTTCAGGATCCCCCCTTTGGATCCTCATCATTTTGAGTTCTTTAACTGGATTAGGCTCAACTTTACCTGCAAATTTAGCTAGAATGAGAGTTTGACTCTCAGTTATCTTACCTAGTTGTGCCTCAACGATCCTCGTTCTTTCTTGGAGGGCAAGCAAATCATTTCTCAAACTAACAGCTTGGTTAGATAATTTACCAAGCATAACATCATGGTTCTCCGTAATTTTAACAAGAATATTAGTTTCTTCATTTTGTGAGTCTATGAAAGACTTAAGTGTTTCTTGGAGACTATCATTACTAGTTCCCATATTATTATTAGAGTTACCTACAGGACTAGCATAATGTTTTTGAAAGTTAGGATTGTAACTCTTCTTCCAAGCAGGGTTATAATCATTACGACCTACGAAGTCTATTTCTTCAATATTTGTCTCAGGAATGGCTCTTACCTGGGTTTCCTTACTTTTAATGGCTAGTATGAGCTCATCCAACTTAGCATTCAGTTCTTCATTCTCTTGTGGTGAGAGAGAGTTCACCTTCTTCGTGTTTGATCTTTCCACATGCCATTGGGCATGGTTCTCTTGCATATTGTCTAGCAGCTGCTTCGCGTCGGTAATATGTTTACCCATAAATGTTCCTCTGGATGCAGTATCAAGCATAGACTTAGACATAGGATTAAGAGCATTATAAAATAAATGGAGGATTAACCAATCTTCCATCCCATGACTAGGACTATTTCTCAAACATTCTTTCATCCTCTCCCATGCAAGTTCTAGTGGCGCACGCTCTTCCTGCCTAAAGCCAGTAATATTAGATCGGAGTTGCATAGTCTTTGCAGGTGGGAAAAATTTAGTCATAAATAAGGAAGTACATCCCACCCATGATGTAATAGTATTTCTAGGCAAAGATAGCAACCATTCTTTTGCTCTTCCTCTTAGAGAGAAAGGAAATAGACGTAATTTAACCGCATCAGAGTCAACGTCTTTTATACGCATCATATCACATATTTCAGTGAAAGTGTTCAAGTGCATACATGCGTCTTCAATAGTAGAGCCTCCAAATTGATTCTGTTGAACCAAACTTAAGTAATGGGTCTTAATTTCATAGTCATCCACAGCAATTGCTGGCTGAGTAATAGGAGTACGCAAATAATCATTATTGGGAGTAGCAAACTCCCCAAGCTTCTTTTCAGCCATATTTCCTATGTTTTTGGATTTTATTAAACAAAGAATAAATAGTAAAAGTAAGAATTTAAAGGCTAACTAATTTTTTTAGTTTATCAAATAAAGACTGAAAGCAAACTAACAAAATTAAAAACAAGAATTAAAACTAGCAAGGTTCCTAATAACCTCTCCAGGGTAGCTATTTCTTCCCCGGCAACTGCGCCAGAAAAAGTGTTGATACCTTCGATCCGGATTACGGATGTAGTGTAGCTTCTTTTTCCCTAGTAGACCTAGGTTATCGAATCCTCGGAAAGCGAATGCGTGGTGAAGTTACTTTAATGGACCTTCAAGAGTTTTAGAATTCATTTTCTGTTTTTACCAGACAAATAGCTTGCGTCTTTTTGTTGTTGTCGATGATGGAGAGAGAGGGCCTAGGGCGTTCGGTTTCACCTGTAGCTGTGCAAAACATCTGATGGAAATAAAAGATAGAAATAAAGTGTGTGTGTACTTGTTAGAGCAAGATAAATTATATGTGGGCAGTGCATCCATAATTGCTATTGCCTCCACAACCGCTTATAGCAATAACCTACTAGTCACATCCATAGAAGAAAGAGAACTAATGACATACATAGTGATGTCACCGTTAATCCCAAGCAAATCCCTCACATACAGCCATACTACCCCTTATGTCACTGGGGTTTCCAACCTGCAGATCAGTCATCACTCATACTCCCTATACCTGGCTCAACCCTCGGGGTCTTGGGTACCTGACAAGTCCTTGGATTGAGGCAAGAGAGGATACAATAATCATCATGTCATACAAACTAATGCACGATCCCATCTATGATAAATAACATGCACAATTGCTATATGGCTAGGCCGAAGCCCTTATCCCAAGGAGAATTACTCACACATAGAGATGAGATCAACAATCACAAATATTGTAATGAAAATCATAAGATTGATAGCAATTGTCTTACAATGTCGCCAATTGGAGAAGAGATCTACTATTACAAGTGGTGGAATATGGCTATGGAGATGGAGAAGGGTTTGGAGATCTGGAGGCGGCTTTTTGGCGAGGTCTGGCTTCTTCGGGGCGAGGTGAGAGATGTTTTCCCGTCGCCCGAGGCTTCTTTATATAGGGGTTCCTTCACGAAAGTTGTTCTATTTGACCTAACGGTGGCGACGCCAACTATATGACCGGAGCTATACGGCCGAAATTTTTGCTCCAGTCGTATAGTTGGTCGTTAAAGCGTCTGCCTCCGTTGTACGGCTCCTGGTTTCTCCTGGTTGCTGGAAATCTCGTATCTTTGACTTTAATATAGTGATTCCCTCCTTTAAACGACGTTATCTGCGTAGGAAAAATATAAAAGAAAGGATTGCATATCCCTTTGAATATTAGCATTAGTGGCAGGGTTTAGAGAGATATTTCATCAAGAATGTGATTAATATCCAGTTTAAATGTGAATGTAGATGGCTATATTTCAGAGCCATCAGTGTGCCGACAGCTGGCTTTGGCGGCGCACGATTTCCCAATCAAGCATCGCGTCATCCGTCAGCACCAGTTGCTCCGGGACGCGCACCTGGTTCAAGTGCCACCCTGGAAGAGACATGTCATGGTGCTTGCAGGGATGGCGCTCCTTCCATCCGCGCTGGCACTCAACGACTGATACGTATCACCGATCCCTCTCCTTGTCGGGAAGACGATGAGCACGACCCGCCGCACCAGAAGCGCATCCAGGGGGGCCGTAGTGGCGAAGTCTCGCACGTGCGGACGCGATAGAAGGGGCGCGCGAGGACCCTGCATTGTTGGTGGAGGCGGCAATGGCGGCGAAGAAGGTGGCACATCACGACGATGGCGGTGGCCCCATGAGGAATTACCGGCCTCATGGTGGTTCTTCATCGTCTTCTTCCACTAGTTAGGCATGACGTTGGTGGAGAGGGGCCTAACTTCGTTCGATTTGGCAATGGGAAAGGGTTGTGGGGAGGTCTGGCCATGCGCGCCCTTGGCCTAAAAAGGCCCGTTCCGCCCTTAGCCATTAATGCCGACGCAGTGGTCAAGGTGACGTTGCTTTGGTTTAGCCTTGCTGGCCGCCCAACAGCTTTTGGCTGTCCTCCTCCATCAATGGTGCGCTGACCGTGGCAACAGGTGAAGCGTCCGGTCACTGCTAGGTGGGCCTGTGCGTGGTCGCGAGGACACAAGAGAGGACATGCATTCTATCCATGGTGGCACATTCCCAACGCATATTTGGGTCAGGAATGGATCAGCTCGGACACGCGTGGTCGTTTGGGTCAGTCCGCTAGTTCACTGCCAGGGCGTCCGTGCGGGCCAATTCGGATTGCCAGTGGTCAAATCAGTGGCGCAAACCGTCCGATTTGGTCTGGATGGGAGAAATTTGGTTCGCGGTCCAGCAAGTCTGGTCGGCACACCCAGCGGCGCGACCCAACCTGTCTACGCTGGCCTTTCCCTCTATCTAGTCCCGCCGCTTCTGGTGACTCTCCGCGTTTTCTGGCGATTTCCCACCGCTTCTGGCGAGTTATCACCGCCGACTATAAAGGCCGACGCGGTGGACTGATCGCACATCACAACACCCACCATGCATGGCCACCACATTACCACCACCCGTGCATGCAACCCCGGTGTACAAGCTCCGGCAAATACTCGTCGCACTCGCGCCGCCGTCTAGGGATGAGTTGGACGACCTCTCCGACTTTGACCAGCCGATGGAGGCGCTAATCGAGCAGCGCGGGAGCTCCAGGAGGCACGAGGCCAGTTCCTCCTGGTGGCAAACAACTATCAACCGCACGGCCGACCAATCCTTTAGTTGGGCCGTCCTCAACGACGTCACGATGCCGGAGCACCTCCGACGACAAGAACTGGAGTTGCCGTACATGGAGATACTCGAGGCTGTGTGCGCCCGCCCCGGCGACGAGGCATTGCATGTCCACCTCGACCTAGCAAAGGAGGAGATGGACATACAAAGGGTGATCTACCGCTCTCTTGAAGAAGAGTGGGGTTTCGTTGACCCGTCGTGCCCGGGCAGCGTCGAAGCCTTCATGCGGCGCTACGGCCCTGAGTATTGTTGCCACCATCGCATAAGCGCGCATGTAGTTTAGCTAGCCGTTTCCTTTATAAAATCTTCTAAATTTGAATGAAAATGTTTATCTCTAAATTTGAATGAAAATGTTTATCTGGTTGTTTCCTGGTGAAACGCACATTGCGTTCGTGTTGGATGGCCGCTAACGGGCACGGGTGGGATGGAGATGCCGCCGTACCACCCACCCAATGGGATGAAGCAGGCGGCCGAGCTTGTTGTGCCGCTTATATACTGGTCCGCTGCCTGGTGGCCGGACACCCACTCGGTCCGGCCGCGTCCGCGCAGACGCATCTTTCGTCCAAATTTAGTGCGCCAGTGGGTCGCACATATGGATAGGGTGCCTCCACCGCTCGGATCCGATCGGGACCGATTCGGATGCGGCAGAACTATTTGAATCGTGCGAGAGATAGGGACCACGCATGTAAATCCGGCTCCGGCTGGACCCATGTTTCTTCGAGTGTGCCCCCCTCCTGGCCTACCTGTCTCTTCCTTGAACTCCACTCAAGCGTACCACACCCTGGCTCTCCATCTCTCTGCACCTCCAGTCCTCCAGATGTTGTGACATGTCAGGTCAGGGAACGGGTGGACTTTGCAGCACACATCGCATTTGATCCACCAATGGTAAAAAACACACATGTTGACTGTTCCCCTTTCCTTGTTGATGCTTCTATGCATGCTTCGCAGAGTCGCAGTTGCTGTATGTTCTCTATGTCCTCGAGCTACCTACAAGTATTCCTATAGCATACACACTACACCCTGTAGCTGCCTTTGTGTTGTGTCAAAGTGATTAGAGAGCATGCACTGTCTAATCACATGAAGAGAGACAGGTCTCTGCAGACTTTTGTGTTGCAGGCCAGGGCATGGCTGGAGCCGGAAACAAGGGATATGCTCTTGATCTGATCTCCGGCGTCTCTCTTCTCTCTGGGTAATGTGATAGAGTATCATGAGCTAGCTACTAGTAGTTGTTGAGGGAGAAATCATGATGATGGCCGGTAGCTAGGCTTTGGAAAGAAGCATCTGAGACCTGCACTGCAGCTGCCCGAAACATTCCATCCAACCCTTCCCAGAGGGTGTGCCGGGTGCGTGCGTGCATGCATGCAATATTCCATTTGCTTGCCACATTTTTACACATTTAGCGTGTGCCTGTGGCTGTGCTACTGGTACCAAGATGCCCCTGTCTGCCAGTCTGATGTGAGCGATCGGCCCGCCTCTCTCGATTGTAGATTCGTAGGCCTCTGACTTGACGGTAGGTAGGTTGCAGGGGGTGACAGGAAGCTTCAAGGTGAGTGGAGCAAGGGGGATGAGATCCCATGCATGCTTGCATGCGCCATGGGACGCGGTCTGTCTGGTCTCTATCGTCCAGAGGGAACAAACGCTTTGCGTGCCCGCGTACAGACGTGGGCCATCATCGCCGGTAGAGAGTGAACATATCCGGTATATAGTTGCTTTTGGTTCCAAAGTCTCGTTAGCCCCTTTTATTTCAAGTAACTAAACACTGTACTTACGAGTTCAAAGTTTCCAAGAAAAAAAAGTCTCAGATATATAGATGTGAGTACGTGGACGTGCAATTCAACATCTAGGGTGTAGGAAAAAAAATCTACACCTAGGATATTTTTACATTGTTATATTCAGAATTTATGTTTGACATATAAATAATTACGTTCATATTGCCTCACAAGGAAAACATTGATACAAAAAAAGCAATATATGAGTCATAGCAGTGTAATACTAAAAAATACGTATTTTACATTGTATTTTGGTACATCATGTAAAAAAAATTTTGCGCCATGTCTACATTTTCTTACGTTCTTAAGTTCCAAGATAAGATAAAATATATGCAACGTAAAAAGACCATCTACGGTTGCAAATAAACATGACCGTTGTAGAATAAACTAGTCTTCAACCTCAAGGATCAAATAGCGCGTCCCTACTCTATATATATATGGATGAGTAAAATACCATAAGAATTATCTAAAGGCTTAACCGTGAGATAAAGGGAGCTTTCTCAGGCCTCCTGAGGCGCGCCGTGCCATCCTTTGTCTCTGCTGGTGGGCCTTATTTTTTGGTTCTCGCTGGATGTGACCCCCGCACAGACGCTCAATCGACCTGCCCTCGCCCCCGCCTCATCTTCTCCGCTCGCCCTCGCCCTCGCCCCATCTCTGCTCGCCCTTGCCGCCTCCTCCCGGCTTCTCCTCTATCCTCCCATGTCAAACCCTTGTATGGTTTAATTTTAAAACAACACAAAAGATGTGGTAATTTATAAATTTGAACAGTGCTACCATTATTTTCTACTTCAGATAATCAAATGTTTTCATGAGTCTTACACCTGCTATGTTTTCTAAAACTTATTAAAGTAGTTTGAGTTATTTTTAAATTGAAGGGTTTACGGTGACTCGAGCTCAGGAGGTCGAACAAACTATCTGCATACATATCAGAATATGTTTGAACTTTAACATGTAATTTGTGGTTGGTTGTATGCCGATGGACCTGATGGAGGCCGGTGGCATACTTTTTTTTTACGACAAAGGCCATCGACATACCTTTTTTTTGTTTTTTTCCTTTTGTTCCATATGTTTTAGTTATATTTGCTTTAGATTTTTTTGTTGAGTGTACTTTTATTTCCTAGTACTACATCACATAAAATGAAATAATAAAAAAATTGAATTTTTAATTTCTTATGCTCACATTTAGTCTCACATAAAATGATAGACCGTAAAACTCCCACGTCGGGTCAACCAGAGGAGATCTTGGGTCTTGGTTTTATATGTTTCTATGGCCTAACATAACACAAACCAAGAGAAAATTCCGCCGGTCAATAATCGTTGAAAGTAGGTCAAAAGGGTAGATCCATGGGGCCTCATGGGCCAGGATTTCGCCAAAACCATGCTTCAGAGGGTAGGAATCCCTAAAAATATGGAATGAGGCCCTAAATTATGTTTACAAGTGCGGTGAAATGTTGAAAATGCCAAAACCGAGCTCCTAGGTGTGAGCCTCTTCATAGACATGCGATGTCATTTTGGGAGGTTATGGACTTATAGGTGAAAACTCCCACTATGGTTCAATTCGGGGGAATATTATGAGATCTTAGGTTCAACCTTGGTTTTCCATATTTCTATGACCTGAAATAAAAAATAAAGATAAAAGTCCATTGGTTAATCATTGTTCGGAGACTTTTAGAGAGGTAGATCTGTGGGGGCCGTGGGCTAGGGTTTCACCCAAAAACCTTGCTTCAGAGGGTTGGATTCCCTTGAAATATTGCATGAGGCCCTAAAATATGTATAAAAGTGTGGTCAAATGTTGAAAAGGCCAAAACCCAACTCCTAGATGTGAGCCTCTTCACACACATGCAATGTCACTTAGGAAGTTTCTGGACCTATAGCTCGAAACTCCCATTACGGGTCAACTGGAGGGAATCATGTAAGATCTTGGGATAAACCTTGGTTTTCCATGTTACTATGACCCAACTAACGAAAGTAAAGATAAAATTCCATAGATCCACTATTTTTAGGAGTATTTCAGAGGGGTAGACTCTACGGTGCTCATGTGCTAGATTTTCGCCTAAATCCGCAATTCAGAAGGTAGGAATACCTCCAAATATTGCATGAGGCCCTAATATATGTATAAAAGTGTGGTGGAATGTTGAAAATGCCAAAATCCATCTCCCAGGTGAAAGTACAAGTATGGCGACTAGAGGGAGGGTAAATAGGCGCTAACCAAATTTTAGTTCTTTTTCAATTAAGGCTTGATATAAAGGTAAATTCTCTAGATATGCAACTAAATAAATTTCCCTGTAGGACAAACAAGCAAGGTAAACAACAATACAAGAGTAAAGGATATAAATAACCACAAGGAGACATGGAGATATATTCCCGAACTTCCTTCCTTGTTAAGAGAAGCATGTCTTCGTTGCAGAGGTGTGGTGCCACGAAAGGCCACCAACACCACAAAGGCTCATATTTTTCTTCCGTGTGCGCAACATAAAGGTGGACACATAATACACTATGCGGCGACTTTCAAGGTGGTGACCAAAACCTTTACAAACTTATTGGAGGCACTCTCCACAACTTAATTGGTCTCCCAACATGACTTAGAAGATTCACAACACAAGAGAGAGCTTCGGGGGCAACCTCTTCTGTCTAGGGTTCAAAGAACCCAATAGTAACAAGGTCCTCAAGAGAGAGTGGGGGGAATCAAATCCATTAAGTGGAAGTGTAGATCTAGGTCTTCTCCCTTGATTCCCAAAAGGGCCTCAAGTTCTAGTGGAAAGGTAGGGAGAGCTAGTGGAATTAAGATCACCAACAATGGAGGAGACATAATGGAAACCACAGCCTCTCATTCGGGAAGAAGAAGGCCTTTTAAGGTCCTTGTAAAAATTAACCTTTATAGGCAGCTCACACCAAGGTCTCCAGTTCGGGTAAGATCGAAGTCTCCAACCTGGGTGGATGAGACTAGAGTATCTATTTCAATCACTTTGGTTTATCTCCAGACCGACATCTATGAGTTGCTCTGCTTGGTGAAGCTCAATTCATCCAGTCCCGAGACTTACCCGAAGTTTCTGAATTTTTCACACCAGAGTCTCCGGTCTGGGTAGACCGAAGTCTCCGTACCTAGAGATCCAGTCTTAGCTAGATTTTGAGGGTTCTTTTCCATTGTTCATATGTAGGATAGTGGGTGCATTTTATTATTCTGCACATGACTTGATTTCCCGCAAACCTTCCCAGGAGCAACCCCTCTTTATAGTACGGATTTCCTACAACTCAAATGACAAATAAAAAGCCTTGGAAACCTTCTTGCTCTTTCCACTTTTTGAGGGGTCAATTATTGTCTTGTGTTTTTCATTAGAAGTACCTAATGATGGGACTCACAACATGGAAAACAAAAAATTCATACGAAAGAACAGATGTTACCCAACAATATCGAATCTATGAGATGCTAGTAACGAGAGTTAGATCAGATCTACATACCCTCAAAGATCCAAAGCATTTAGCGACATCGAAGTTCATCGTTGATGTAGACATACACGACGTCGGATCAATCCGATGAAGCACCGCACGGGTAGCACCTCCGTGGTATCCACATGAACGTCTTAATGTCATCTCATTCTCATTGATCTCGCAAGCGAGGGAGAATAGCTGCGCTAGATTCCAACAACACAACGGTAGTACATGTCTATGGTGGAGAGAGAGAGAGAGTAGTAGGGCTACCGCTGAGCGTCTATGCGAAGGAGGCAGAAAGTATCTCGGAGAGAGGGGAGGCGGCATCCAAAGCTCATTGTGGTTGTGCCCCAACCCCTCCCCTCTCTTTATATAGGCATGGTGGCACATTATGCATTGGCCCCCTCCAAGTAGGGCAAGGGCAGTGACCAAGGAGGGAGGAGAAACTCCCCTTGTTTTCCTACACCCCCTTTAGGCGCCCTAGGGTTAGGGTTTTCCCACCCTTGGTTACATGGTCCAAGAAGGTTGTGGTGTCATGGACCATATAGGCTAGGATGCCCCCTTTCGGGTCCATGTGGCCCCACCTCACAAGTGGTCCCCATAGATGGACCCTCAGAACCTTCTTGAAGCTTCCCGATATGATATCGGGAAATTCTCGAACTTTTCTGGAACCCTAAAATAACTTTCCCATATCTTTTATTTACCTATGGACCTTTCCAGAGCTCCTCGTGATATCTAGGATCTCATCCGAGAATCTGAATCAACACTTTATCATACCATCTATAATCTCATTGAAGCCTAGCGACACCGAAGAGTTAAGTGTGTGTGACCCTTCGGGTTCGAGAACATGTAGACCTGATCGAGATAGCTCACTGATTAATAACTAGTAGCAGCACCAAGGATGTACATATTGGTTCCTACATATTCAACAAAGTTCTTTTATCGGTTGAACCACTATGTCGAGGACTAAATTAATCCAGTATCTGATTTCCTTTGTCTTACAATATATTACTTGCCCGAGATTCGATCATCGGTATTGTCATCCCTAGTTCAATCTCGTTACCGAAAGTTCTTTTTACTCGTTCCATGGTGTAGGATCTCGTGACTAAATACATTTGTCACATGCTTGCAAGCTTTAGGATGTTACACTACCATGGGGGCCTATAGATATCTCTCCATCACATGGAGTGACAAATCCAACTCTTGATTCATGGAACTCAACAAGTACCATCGGAGATACCTAAAAGCCATCTTTATAATCGCCCAATTACAAAGTGATGTTTTGAAGGAAATATGCCCTAGAGGCAATCATAGAGATGATTGCATTTCATATGTATCCATGAGTTTTTATAATGTTCCTTGAATATCCATATATCAGGCAACTTGTATTGATTGGCAATTATGTGCATTGTTTGTGAAACTCTTTACTTGTATGGTTATCTAATAGTTATCCCTAGTCAGAGTTCATGTGAGGACACATGTAAATATTAGACTAGCACATCGATTGGTTGATGACTATGTTTCGTAAGTCATAGACATAGAGATGTCAAACCAATGATGTGGACACATGTTATGAACATGGGGTTGGACTGACCCAACTTGAGATTGGCAATAATACTTGGAGCTCTCTCTACACATCGTGTACATTTTGTCCTTAGACCTAAGATTGTCGCATGTACTTGAGATGTGGATCGACCTACTTTGGGGCTATCAAACACTACTCCGTAACTGGGTAGTTATAAAGGTAGCTTTCGGGTTTGTCCTGATACATGATGCAAGGCATCGGTCAATCAAGATGGGATTTGCCCCTCTCTACTTGAGAGAGAGAGATATCTCTGGGCTCCTCCAGTGATCGGATCCAGAAAGGCATGGTCGTGCTACATATGGTTAAGATTTAACCTAGTAGAGGGATTCCAGATCACAGTATCGAGAAAGAGAGGCCAGCTTGGAGCTAGACGAATTATCATAGGGCAAAGGGAAAGACATGTACTCAACCTTGTGACGGTTCGTCCGAATGATCTTTATATGCATTTAGGAGTTGGCACGTCTTGATAGAGGCCGCTACCAACTATTGGTGGAGTAAGTGTACTTGTGTCATGTCTATACGTGTCTGAACCTATAGGGTCACACACTTTAGGGGCTGGAAGCCTAATGTGCCAGGCTTAGGCTACTAATGGGCTGCTAATGTAGAATCCCACCAGGGATGCCTATATAAGAGAGAGTGGGGCGAGCTGAATAGGGTTGAGCATTCCACCCGGTCGCCACTCCTCTTGCGCATGTCTTGCACGTGCAGACCTAACAGTCTGCCGTCTGACCTTCCACTCCGGACCTGTGGATACCTCGGAGGTGCTGCAACTGTAGCACTTGGACAAGACGCGCAAAGGGGAGCTTCTCGTGGGACGAGGACAAGGAGGAGACGTAGAACATCTACACTGCCCCGATGTGCTTCATCGAGTTCTGCAACTGCGTGTCTAGTGGTAATCCTGTGATTTATGACATCGGTATTCCTGGTTGATGTGGTAGATTTTTTTTGATTTACGCTAGTGTAGCCTACCTATTCCCCTTCATGTTTGATGTCCACAAAGTATTCCTCTTGTGCTAGAGTGTGACAAAATCTTATGGTCTAAGGAAACAATAGTTGAAATTAAGAAAGCTACAGCAATCAAACATAGTGACGCAATCAAATTGCTATGCTTAGGTTGGGTCTATCCATCACGCCATTCTATTAATGATATGACCTCGTTATAAAATGACATCACATGTCCATGGTTAGGAAACCTTAACCATGATTTGCAATGAGTAGTCTAGTAGAGGCTTACTATGGACACAATGTTGTTTATATATCCACACATCTATTCAGTTTCTGATTAATAAAATTATAACATGGAGAATAAACACTTATTGTGAGCAATGAAATATGTTAATAACAACTTTGGTATTGCCTCTAGAGAATATTTATAATAGTCTCCCACTTGCCCTAGAGTCAATAATCTAGTCAATTGGTAAACTTAATCTCCGGGTCTATGGAATTCTGGTGTTATTCATATGCTTTGCTCGTGGTAAACTTAATCTCCGGGTCTAAGACTTTTAGGGCCATGTGTATTTACATGTCTTTGCGTCTCTACCCATCACTCATTCTCAAATGAGATGATATTGTATAAATTTTGTCTTCTAGTGAGACCTTAGTTCCTTAGCTAAAAATGTGTTGATTATATTGTCGTACAATAGATATTCATAGTATAGCTAGCTTGAAACTGCACCTAGTTTGATAACAAAATCCTTGCCACAAAGCCCTCCTTCTGTGGCTATTAGAGCAGTCGTATACTCATCCTTTGATGTAGTATCCTTCACAATGTTAATTATAACTTTGGAATTCATCCAAATCCATCATGGAAATTTCTTCCATTTTGTTGTGCCACCTTATTACTTAACACATAGACTAAATTGAGATAAACTTTATTTGTACTAACTCCTCTTTGCACCCCCTCGAGGTGCGGCCGTCAGACAAAGCGCTTTATGATATGATCGTACTACATCTTCCTGTAATAGAAAAGACGGAACCACCAAAATGAGAAACAAACCACGGTAAACATATCGATAAAAAAAGTTAATGACCAAATCATTTGAAACCGTCAACCAGAACGTTATACAAGGAGTACACATCCAAAAAAAAGTACAAGATATAAGGAGCAGTCTCGCACACATTCGTCATACATACCCGTACATCCAAAAACACACGTACAAAGATATAAGAGCCAGTATTACACACGTTCGATACCCATGACATGACATGCGAAGGGACATTTGCATCTCAAATCGAACGTTATGATATCCGACCCTAAGTGCGAATTGTGAGTGCATAGCTCTTCGAATATCTTATTACACGTGAGTTACACACGCAGACTGATAACCCACAAATATAGGGGGTATATCGCAGTATTTTCGAGGGAAGTGAAACCCAATTTATTGATTCAACACAAGAGGAGCCAAAAAATATTTATAAGCCTTAACAACTGAGTTGTCAATTCAGCTGCACCTGAAAACAATCTTGCTCACAGCAGTTTATCAGTAGCAACAGTTTTGTAGTAGGAATAGTAAAGTAACAGCAGTAGTAAAGTAAAGACAGTAGTAACAATAGCAGTAAACAATAGGATTCGAGTGCGGTAGGCATAGGGATGGATGGATGGGCGTTGCATGGACAAGACAATTCACATAGCAATCAGAACATAGGGCAATTGCAGATAAATAAGATAAAGCATCTAAGTACTAGATAATCCTAGGCATGTGTTCCATATATAGTCATACGTGCTCGCAATGAGAACTTGCACAACATCTTTTGTCCTGCCAGCCCGTTTGTAGCGGGGCCTCAAGGGAACTACTGGCAATTAAGGTGCTCCTTTTAATAGAGCACCGGAGCAAAGCATTAACACTCCTTGAACACACGTGATCCTCACATCAAAGCCATTCCCTCCGGTTATCCCGATTTCTGTCACTTCGGGGCCATTGGTTCCGGACAACAACATGTGTATACAACTTGCAGATAAGACCATAAACAATACTATCATAATGAATCAATAACATGTTCAGATCTGAAATCATGGCACTCAGGCCCTAGTGACAAGCATTAAGCATAACAAGTCGCAACAAAGTCATAAAGCACTAATAGAAGATACTAGGCACCATGCCCTAACAATCTGATGCCATTACATGAACGATCTCATCCAATCCCTACCATACCCATAGCCTACAACGGGGGATTACTCACTCATAGATGAGGGAAACATGGATGGTCGATAGAGAAGCGATGGTGATGATGATGGCGATGATCTCCTCCAATTCCCCGTCCCGGCAGGGTGCTAGAACGGAGTTTCTGGTGCTGTTTCGTGGAATCTGGTGGTGGCAGCGGAGCGGAACTCCTTCTGGATAAACTCGACCCCCCCTGAGTTTTTAGGTCAGAAGGCCTCTTAGAGGCGAAGAGGGAGACCGAGGGGGTGTCTGGGGCGGCCAGACCACCCCCTGGCGCGGCCAGGCCCAGCCCACGCGGCAGGTGGTGTGGCTGGGCCCCAGCCCCACTCTGTCTCATATTCTGGCTCCGAGAGTCTTCTGGTGAAATAGGATTTTTGGCTTTTGTCCCGTCCAATTCCGAGAATATTCATTTTCTGACTTTCCTGGAACCAAAAACAGCAAAAAACAGGTAACTGGCACTGTGACTCTTGGTAATAGGTTAGTCCAAGAAATCATATGAAAAGTACTCCAAAGTATGGACAAAACACAAGAAAGTAGATAAAACCAAGCATGGAACATCAAAAATTATAGATACATTTGCAATGTATCAACATCCCCAAGCTTAACTCCTACTCGTCCTCGAGTAGGTAAGTGATAAAAACAAAGAATAATTTTTGAGGTGACATGCACCATCATAAACTTGATCAAAGTATTTGTAAAACATTCAAAGCTGGGATCATAGTACTTCAATCATAACATGAAAGACAAAGTTCTAGCAATAAGACAAAGAAACTATGATGCAACATGAAAAAGCACAAACAAAAGATTCATGAATAACAATGCTTTGCAAGACGTTTGTTTGTTTCACATAAAGAAAACATAGCACAATGGCATTAAGCTTATCCCTCATAGATTAGCAAGTATAAATGCATAGGACACCTTCAAAGTTTATAAGAGTGACTAGGTACAAATAGTTTAAAACAAGCAATATCAAGTTATGCATCAATCAACTAGTCTTGGGACAATGCACATAGAACTAAGAATGGCCACTATGCTCTCAAAGTAGGTGCATAAAGGTAGAAGGTGGAGACTCAATATAATGGTGGAAGAAAGGCCTTCATAGAAGGAAGCAGGGATTCAAGTCTCATAAAGAGCTTCCAAAAATAATGGTACTTATAGCTTTCAGCTCTCATTGCCCCTATCATAAGCATCTTGAAGTGATTAAGGTTAAAGTGAACAAACTATGGTGTACATGCTTGACGAAATATAAGTTAGAAACCTCATGTCCCTTGTATACGAGGGCCGCTCCTCATGCTACTCAAGTTTAGTCACCGGTAAGTTCTTGTCATCGTAAGTACATGTGTATCATAGAGAACCGCCAACGGGGTACCCCTTGCCCGATGATACGGAAGAATCCCCATATCAAAATGACAAGGGAAGCAGACAATGAGCATCTCAGCAATCTTCTTATTTACCATGGGAATATGGTGCTTTTTTCACTCTTTCGTCTTTTCATAATCTTTTTTTTCTTTTTCTCTTTTTTTCTCAATATAGGACTCTTTTTTTTATAAGAAGAATGCTTCATAGACAGCTCATTATGGTTACGCTGCAGGTTTCCACCATGTCAGCATGGATTAGACCAATGACCAGGCGTTTCTCTAACACATATACATAACTCCATGGACTTACAAGCTCCCTTTCATTTCACAAGCGACATCCATATACAAAAGAGCATGATATCAACTAGGTACAAGTACCCGTGCAATGTTGAAAGCATTCCCCATGACAGCATGGTTCTGCTAATTCCCAACAAATAAGTGCAAGCATATACAACATAGACGACACAATGGTTCAAATTTATTAAGGGCAAGAAAAGTAAAGTGTGCCATCAAGTTCGTGAGAGCTTTAATCACTAGTTTTCTCATAACAAGTTTAATTCGGAAGGTAAACAAAAGAATGAATATACTTGGAATAACATAAGCTAGTAGGTAGGTAAGGTGGACTCTTTGGAATAACTTGGTTTAAGGAGTTGGATGCATGAGTGGAACTCATACTTGGTAGTGGAGGCTAGCAAAAGACTGGGAGCGGCAAACTAAGAGAGCAATAATGGCCATAATCACGCAGAGCGACAAAACATCATTGATCAAAGCATAAAGTGATACTACAAGTTGAAAACTAAAGGATCATAAAGGCTATGGTGACTTGAGATAGTCATAACATGGTGTGAGCATGTGCCAAGTCAACCCAAATAAAGCATAAAAGGAGAATACCACTATACTATGCTTTAATATGCTAAAACAACGCATGATTCATCCAAGGCACATTAAGCAATCTCAATTGTTTATAACAAGTCATGCTACAGAAAAGAATACTAAGCATAAAGCCAAAACAATATCAAGCATGGCATGACAGAGCATAGGCCACAGTCAAAAACAAGCTCTCTTTACCACTTAAGCATGAACTTTCCTACTCTTTTCCAAAGCAAGCCAAACTATTTGCAAACCAATGTATGAAAGAGGGGGTCCAACAAATTTATTCAGAAAACTAAGCAAACAAAGCAAACGAAAAAACAAAATGAAAACGAAAAAGAAGACGCTCCAAGAACAACACAACTGTGCATGAAACAATAAAAATCAAGCGTTTGGAAGAAACCTGTGATTTTTATTGATGAAGAGGGGCATGCCTTGGGCATCCCCAAGCTTTGACGCTTTTACTTCTTGGATATTTATTGGGGTGACACGTGTGGCATCCCCAAGCTTGAGCTTTAGTCCATCCATGATCTTATTACTCATTCCTTCCATACACCTGAATTTTTTCCTTCATACAAAACTTCACACAATATTTATTAGCAACATTAGTGCACTCAAGATAATAAGTCTTTAGGTTCATTTCTAACACCAATAAAACTTCCATCAAAACACAAGCTACTGTAGAACTTACCTCAAAAAGCTCAATTCCCCAAAGATAACTCAAAAAGGAACCAACAAGAAGCAAATGCAAATAATGGCAGAAATCTGTCAAAACAGACCAGCAGGTAAAACAATTTTTTCGAAGACCTTCTGTTGCTCAAATCGAAAAGTGTTGAACTAACAGAAGTTAGATAACTACCTGGGGCAGAAGCACAAAAATTCATGCCTCAAAAGGACGTACAGAGATTTTACACGAATTTTTACGGTGAAGCACAGAAATCTGTTTCGGGACAGAAACTTTCCTAACCATTACTTCTCTCTCATTAGAGGTTACTCTTGGCACAAAAAAACAAATAAAAAGGATAAGGAGCGGTTATTACTGAAGTAATAATTCCAAGACTCATCTAAAACTTTTGGGTTATCTCCCAATAAGTACTTTTCTTTAACGCCTTTAAGTTAGGCATAAAAATAAAAGTAAACAAAGATAATCATGGTGAAAACATTGTTTTGTTCATTGAAATCCTTTTGTTAACAAGGTTGATCAGGTCTTGTTACCAAAACAATTTATATGAAACAAAACTTTGTGTTCCACTAATGATTAAGTTACCCCAACCTTGATAGCAATGGTTCCAATCATAATAGTTTCTTATTTTTCTCTTGGTATGGGACAATATATTTCTCCAACTTGGATGCCCTCAATATGTTCAATTGAATTCAAACCATAAGTCATATCAATCTTCTTGGGGAAATAGACAGTATGTTCCTTGTCATTAACATTGAAGGTCACCTTTCCTTGATTACAATTAATAACAGCTCCTGCGGTATTAAGAAAAGGTCTTGCAAGAATAATAAACATATTATCATCTTCAAGCATTTTAAGCACAATAAAATCAGTTAATATCAAGCAATTATGAGCCACTTGAACAGGTACATCCTCACATATACCAACAGGAATAGTGGTAGACTTATTAGCCATTTGCAAAGATATATCAGTTGGTATTAGTTTTCAAGTTGAAGTCTCTTATAGAGAGAGAAAGGCATAACACTAACTCCAACTCCCAAATCACACAAAGCAGTTCTAACATAACTATTCTTATTAGAGCAAGGGATAGTTGGAATCCCTGGGTCTCCAAGTTTCTTAGGAACCTTACCATTAAAGGAATAATTAGGACATGCAATGACTCTAGGGTGAGAGCTAGAGAGAGATGGCTTCCACGCTTCCACGCTCCACCCCACTGCCGCTTGAGACGAGTTTGCCAGCGGCGACCGTATGGCATCGAGTTTTCTTCAGGTGGGATGTACCTGGTGTCCTCGCGCCACGTAGACCAGGGACGATCGAGATTTCAGGCGCGAGAACCATCTCTCTTTTCGATGAGGATGGACATTGTCTTATGGATCAGATCCAGGTCGAGGCGGAGGTTACGTACAGGGATCATGTCCGCTGCGGTACATGGCACGTATTGGTCGGTCCTCAGGGGGGTGCGTGCGAGCGCTGACACGGTCACACCAGCGCGCCGCCCTATGCGTGTGCGTGTCGGACGATTCTGATCGGCGGTTCTGCGAGGCGCACAACCTCTATCGGTGGACCGCATCTATGCGAGGGCCACGCATCAAAGGGAGCGGAGGATATTTCTGTGGGTGAATGTCACAGATGGAGCGGGGGATACGGATTGACGGGTGGTTTCCAGGTTTCGAGTAACCCTAGATCAGGAGAGGTGGGTAGGGTGGTTTTCGTGCACAGCCCCCCACTCCTCCGTCATCCCCGCGAGTTGCAAAACCAGTGAGGTGGAGAGGAACTAGATCTGGCGACGAGCGATCTTTCATGGAGGTACTCATAGCAGAAGCGCCGGTGATGGATCGCAGACCCTCTGGTTTATAAGTTGCGCGCAGCACGACCGACCCTCTGCACCACCGCGCGCAGCCAGCCCGACCTGGTCCCTATGCAAGCAGGCCGTAGTTTGGATCTGCTCTGCGCAGACAGATAGAAGATCGAAGGTTTCAGGAGGATCGGCGCGGAGGTAGTGGCTGGATCCGTGAGCAAGATCGTCGGAGAGAGGAGGAACGCCGGTGGGAGGAGGATCGACTTGCAGATAATCGTAGAAGGTTGGAAGAGGAGGCCAGGGAGGAAAATCGTCGGAGGGATGACATGGCCAGGGAATCAAGGGCGGCTGCGCAACACCGGGAAGATCTTGCCCGTGAGAGGGACCTAGTTGAAGCTCGTCGGAGAGAGGACGAGCAAGCAAGACAGAGAGATAGATGGAGCCATAGGCCTGAGATGCAACGAGATTCACTTTCTGCAGCATCTGATTCCTCTTTCCCCGGCAGAACAGGTAACTCTGCTCATACTTCATCTCGGCGTGATGCTCCTCTGTTTGCACGCACTGTTGAACAACCAACTATTGCTAGAACTGCTACTGCTTCGGTTAATTTGATTGGTGGATCCAATATGCCTGGTGCTAGACCTATTACCACTACTTCAGCTAGCATTCCTATTTCAGTCTCTGCAAGTGTCCCCTCTGATGCAGTCTCTCAGCTTGTGCCAGTAGTTGCTGCTAGTCAGATCGATACGATGGCCACAACACTGGTGGGGTCCTCTGTACCTGCACCGGTTGTTGGTGTGCCTATGAATGTTAATCAGAATGTTCTTATTGAAGGATTCCAACAGACTATAGATCTAGAAGTGGGAAGACAGGAGTGTGAGAATTTTGGACTCAACCATAGCATTTTGGTCTGTCAAGAGAAGAAGCCCTGGGAATATGTACCTCTGTTTTTTGGTAGCACAGACTTTGATCAGGGTTTTCACTCAATCCCAGTCACTAAATCAACTTTTCAGCTAATGGAAAACTGTAACTATGCTCATATTATGGTGATTAGGGGGGATGTATCTGGAAAAGACTTGGAGAAGGAATTTCAACTATGGGCAGATGTTGTTGGCTCTGGGTGGAGATTCAATGCCAGGCCCATCAGTGATGTTGAGTTTCTTATGAGATTTCCTTCTGCTAAATCCATTGAAGACTTCCATTTTTGGAAAGTGTTTATGAAGACTATTCCTGATGCTATGATTCAGATTACTAAATGGAATGGCGATTTGGAACCTGTTGAATGGCTTGAGGAGGCATGGTTTTGGGTGGTTGGCATACCCATGAAATATAGAGAAAAATCCACAGTTTTTTATGTGGCATCTCTAATTGGAAACCCTTTGGCATTGGATAGAAACAGTCTCAGAAATCTGGCTTATGTGAGGGTCAAGGTGGCCTGTAAAGATGTAACTTTAGTGCCAAACACAAGAAGAGGAGAAATGAACGGAGGGATCTATGAGTTTAAATACACAAGAGAAATTTTTGCTCCAGATGCCACACCTACTATACCTGTCTCTATTGATGTGGGAGGTGGGGATACTCCAGCTGCTTCAGACAGACCAGAGGTGGATGTCAATAGACCTGTGATGACTCTAGTTACTACTGGGGGAATTAATACAGTAGTTGATGGAGGACAGACTACACAGACTGATAATGTCAGGAACAACTGTCCTCAGGCTGACCTTCCACAGTGTGCTGCCTGGGAAAAAGGGAAAGGACCAAGAACTGAAGGTGAAAATTCTGAAAATACTGATGATATGTCTTTTGGTGCTCGAGTGGCTCAAATTTGGCCAAGTGGAGGATCTGGTGGTGGGATTTCAATTAGGGAGCCAGTTGTGAGTAATGCTGACATTGTGAATAGGGGTAGTGTGACTGATGCAGGAAATACCAGGCAGCAAAGTACAGATATTGAGCAGAGTCAGGAACATGTGATGGGTGAGGTGCACATGGAGGTAGCTCAGGCTCTAGCTCCACAGGAATTTGGGGCTATGGTAAATCCAGGTGATCCAAATGGTGCTGGACAGACATTCCAAGATTTTGTGCAGGATCTGCTGCAAAACAAAAAGAGTGACAAATATTATGAGTACAGAAGAAAATATGGTCACCTACTGGAACAAAATGATGAGGAGCAGGGAGGTGCTGGTGATGAAAGTGATGGGGGAGATGGGGAATCTGATAGTATAAACAATTCCTCTGCTGAGAGTGGTGCTGATGAGGAAAGCAATCCTCCTGTGGAACATCCTATGGTTGGAGTTGAAATTCCTATTCAAAACCAAGAACAAATGATTCTGCAGGTTGGATCTTCTCAGCCAGAAAATTTGTCCCAGGAAAGCCAGGGGTCTGGCGAGGAACATGTTCTTTGCAGAAGATCTGATGCATCAAATGCCTCAAACCAGGGTAAGTGAAAGACTTTCTGAGCTGGGAGGGGGTCCTAATATGAATGAAGTAAGAATGAGACAAAACTCACCAAGAGATTTATCGGGTACTAATCTAACTTTTTATAATTCTTTTGCTGCCCTGGATGATGATGATATTAGGCATAGAGCTTTAGAAATGGGTGTAGAATCTTCATCTCTATCCTATGAGTTTATTAGTTCCTTGAAAGATCTTGATATTGCTAGGCACAATTTAGCTAGAAAGAAAATTATGGAGACACAGGAAAATGTAAAACAGGGTGAACAGATTGAATTCTTGGAATGGAAGAGTGATTATGAAGAAGAAGAGGTTTTTACTCCAGTGATATCCAGGAGAAGAAAAAGAAACAAGAAGGTGTGTAGCTCAGGTGGAGGTAGCCAATGTATGTTAAAAGCAGCTGCTGTGAAGGTTAGCAACTACCACCCTATGAGTGGAGTTGTAACTGGAACAAGAGAAAGAAAAACAGTATTATGATAGGTGGTATCTTAAACTATAGGGGGGTTGGCAAGAAAGGAATGAGTTCTTACCTGGTAAATTTGATGCAACACGAACATTTGAACTTTTTAGGGTTGCAGGAAACTATGAAGAAAGATTTTTCTGCTGATTTTTTTAGGAAAATTTATCCTATGAATCAATTTTCTTGGAGTTGGTTGCCATCTGTTGGGAAATATGGAGGTATTCTGGGGGGCCTAAGATCCTCTAGATTGGAAAATTGTGGGTCATCAGTTGGGAAATTTCATGTCAAGATGAAAGTGCATGATATAAAATTGCAAATATATTGGCACTTAGTGGTAGTTTATGGTGCGGCACAGGAAGAACACAAGGAGGCTTTTCTGGTTGAATTGGATGACATTTGTAGGGATCAATCTGTCCCTTTGTTTTTGGGAGGGGATTTTAATATCATGAGATTTTCCTTTGAGAAAAACAGGAACCATGTCTGTCGTGGTGGTGTCACGGCAGATACCATGGATAGGCTAAAGGTGGGGACTAATACACGCTAGGGGAATCCAGGGAGGGATAGTGGAGTGATTCTCCACACAGAAGTTTGTATTGCTATATCTGCAATATTACAAGTGCTCCTTGAGCTGTATTGGCGAGAGGAGGAAGAAGGAGCTCTCTTACTCTTGCCTACTATTTTTCCCTAGAACCTTAGATCAACTAGCCCTATGGAATCACCAAACCAACTAGAGCTCAACCAACCCCTCTACCAGAAACCTAGCCTCCCTTATATAGAGGAAGTTCGATCCCTGCCTAGGGCATCCGTGGAGGCATATTCCTAAGAATATGCCCCCTCCCAAAGTGGTAACCCGACCGGGGTGCTTTTCCCCCGCGTCACACATGCTTTAGCAACGTAAGCCTCTGCGGCGCCCGCGTTAGCCGACATGGGCGTCGTCACCCTTGTCGGCCACGACCCGGTGGTCCTGCCCTTGCTTTCTCCGCTCATGCAGTGCGTACCGGACCTTCTTTTTTACCAGAGAGATTCCTTCCTTCTCCCAGAAGCTAAGCGAGGACCCGGATCATAGTAGATCCGGCCACACCTATTCCTGCATATAAGTTAGACAAGCACTTCCGACTTACTCCTTAAGTCGGATGAGACAATGTTAGGCGACCCCCCTGGTCCGGGTTACTCCGTGATCCGGCCTGCCTTGAGGTGACCCGGCCAGCATCCGCTTTGACCTTGCCGAACCTCGGCTATACCCCGGAGTGACCCTACCCGGGGGTATCCCCCCAACATTAGTCCCCGAAGCTGGTGCGGTCTTAGCTGCCTTGGCTGCTAAGGCCACATCAGGTTCATTTATGTTCGAGCCTCGGACATTTAATTCCGGGTCAGCTCCTTATCTCGGACTATATGGATTTACGTTTC
Organism: Avena insularis; assembly: GCA_023614405.1. NCBI lineage: Eukaryota > Viridiplantae > Streptophyta > Magnoliopsida > Poales > Poaceae > Avena > Avena insularis. The sequence continues at coordinate 210,525,946 of CM042694.1, forward strand.
CTTCGCACGTCCAAAGTTTTCACTTGCCGGCCGGGTCACCACTTTGGCTCGGATCCCATGGTTATCATGGTTTGATCTAGGCCCCGTTTCCTTCTCTCATACGCCAACCCATGTGGAGGCTAATCATTACCTCGTATTATTTTAAGGGCCTGGATAGTAACCGCCACAGTAATTGTCAGTTATCACTGTGCGTGGGTCACGTCATGCCTGCCTCCTCGTTTACCGCATCAGCATGTCGGGTCATGGGATTTCTTCTACTATGTGGCCCCATGTGTGGCTTTTCTCTGATTGGCTGATGCAGGTGATACACGGCCACACCGTGTGGCTCGTCGGCGCAGCGCGGTCCCACTCATCCATCTCTGGGGGTGGTTAAGTAGTGGAGGGGTGCACCCCTTAGTGTTTTTCCACTTCTGCGCCCCTCTACCCATTGCCTTTCTCCTTCGTCTTCCTAGCGACCGCGCCACCGCCGGTGCTTCTAGCAGCAGCGCCGCCGTCGCACCTTCCCCGTGGCTCTGCATCGCAGCCACCGCTGCGCAGCTTCTTCGCCACGGGTCCACGTCAATCCAGACCTCAGATCTCCGCCGCCGCTAGCTCCAGCGAGGATAGTGGATACGAGATGACAGAGGAGGAGCTTGTTGTCACCGAGCAGGAGATGGAGGAGGACACCGGCGCGGCGGACCGTGGCGCGAGGGCCGGATCATGGGTCTGTCAAGATGACCTTGACTGGCTCTACCGGACCAGGCGCATTCCCGCCGGCGTCACCGCTCGTCTCCCCTCCGCCGAACTGGCCCCCTCACCCAATCCGGGTGAGTTTGTTGTATTCCTGTCCCACTTCCAACGGGGATTTGGTCTGCCGGTGAGCGATTTCTTCCGGGATTGGGTTAGGACCTACCACTTGCAGCCGCACCATCTCCCAGCCAACGCTATCACCTCTCTTTCCGCCTTTGCCTCTACGATCGAAGGCTACACCGGACTATGGCCCACGAAGGAGCTGTGGATTCGGTTCTTCGGCCTTCGTCGCAATGTCATCCCCAATATCCAAGTAGAGTCGGAGGATAAGCAGCTCACCCAATTCGGAGCTGCCTCCATCTCGCCCCGGAGACTTTCCGTCTTTCCCCGGGTTACCGGGCTTAACTCCTGCAAAGGATGGGCCCGGACCTTCTTCTATGTCTGGAATGAGGGTACTGAAGATTTGATTCGGTTGCTGCCCTATGCTCCGGATCTACCTGACACGAATTTCTGGGAGGAGGTCCCCAAGAAGCCTACAGCTCTGGCCAACCAAGTTAACAAGAGGTTCGTGGAGCTGAAGAGACTCGGATTACGCAACGAGGATGCTATGATCACGTTCATGCGCAACCGAATATCTCCCCTCCAGAAGCGCACCCACAAGTTGTGCCACATGAGTTTCGGCCGCGACCCCAACCGAACCTCCTCCTTCGAGTTGAGCAACACGGAGATCTTTCGCCGGGTTAAGGCTCTTTTCACCACCCACAAGGATTTCTCCGCCGAATGGACGTGGGGAATTGAGCACTACTGCCGTGATGAGCTCCCTCCATGTAAGCTTCGCGGGGCAAACTTATTTCGGATCAAGTATGTGTCGGTTTTTGTTGTATTTTTGACTCTGTTCTTCGTGCTTTTTCTCAGCTGTTCCTTCAGCAAACTCTCAAGGATGGTACGGACCCGACCCTTAAGTGGGCGCCGGACCGAGAAATCCCGGATGAGGAGGAGCCGGACCAGGAGATGTTCCTCCCTATGACCGACGCTACCAAACGACCCAGCGGTAAATTCTCTTCTCTTAGAGATTGGCCCGATGATGAGGATGACTCAGATGTCGACGTGATTGAACCTGTTGAGGCTGTCCCTCTTTCTTTTGCCTTTCCAGCCTCAGCTAACCTCGGTGGGCATATCCACGAGGATCCTCCACTTGCTACGGGCGAGCTGGTTTCGGTGGCGTCGAAGAAGAAGCATGGAGCCGCATCAAGTTCTTCCTCCGAACCTTCTCAGCCCACAAAAAGGCAAAAGAAGGCCGGAGACAAGACTGCCTCCAAGCGGGCAGGCAAAGCCCCGGCACGGAGGGCCCGGAAACCCAAGGAGGTCGAAACCTCGGATGCATAAGTCATTTTTCATTGTGTAACTCACTTTTCCTTGCATCGTGGTAATTTCTCTTCCGACATTATTCTCTTTTTTAGGCCTCCGGTGGAGGTCCCTCAGAGCGGATCAAGGATCTCTTCACCCCTTCTATCCAGCCCTTCTCCTCCTCGTGACGATGAGTCACGCCCGCTGAGCCCTATTCCGGAGGGTTCTGCGGCTGTTCCGGTTCATGATGCCTCATCGAGAGGAAGCGACCTTGAGCAGGAGGGTCCAGCCGAGGCGACGGTGTCCACCACTTCGGCATCGCCGCAACCAGCAACCACCGAGTCTATCACAACACCAGAACCAGCAACAGCTCCAGTACCAGCGACCGAGCCAGCACCTGTCCCGGCACCAAGGAAACCAACAACAGCTCCAAGTCCAGCTACAAGAGCTCCAGTGCCAAGTTCTTCTGCCTCGTCCGAGTCATCTCAGCCTCGGCGAGGAACTATTCTAGCAGCTTCTAAAGGGAAATCGACCGCAGTTACTTCTTCCCAGCAAGCTAAGGGCAAAAAGGCTTCGGATACTACCAAGTCTGCATCCGTCGAGGCCGGGCAACGCACCCTATCGTCGATGCTTCCGAAGAAATCACCAGCAGCGAAGGATGTTCCTGCCGAGCCAACTGATGCGCAGCAGATGGTTTTGCATACCAGCCCAGCTCTTGCCCTAGTTGAGAGGAAAGAAGCTCACGTGAAGGGCTTGGTGGCACCCCATATGCCCACCGGCGAGCGGTCCCCTCCGAGCCTTATCGAGTTCGTCATGAACTGGAACAAGGCGGAGTTTGTCCACAACGACGATCTCCCGGAAAAGTTCGGCCCCGCAGAATTTTCCGCCCAGATGAATACCGCCGCTAAGGCAATTAACCTCGCGGGGCGAATGATGGAGGTATGTCGTTTCTCCTTTACATGCTGTAGATAATAACCATTAGTCCCCGAGCCTCCGGTGGAGTAGCTTGTTACTCGGCCGGATGCTCATTAGAAAACTAACAAATCTGCATGTAAACTTAGAATCTTCACACACCTAGAGCCGGGTTAAGTTCCACTTGGCCGGGTCTTGTACATTCAAATATGCACACACCTAGAGCGAGTTAAGTTCCACTTGGCCGGATCTTGTACACTCGAATATGCACACACCTAGAGCTGGTTAAGTTCCACTTGGCCTGGATCTTGTACACTTCAAATATGCACACACCTAGAGCCGGGTTAAGTTCCACTTGGCCCGGATCTTGTACACTTCGAATATGCACACACCTAGAGCCGGGTTAAGTTCCACTTGGCCCGGATCTTGTACACTTCGAATATGCACACACCTAGAGCCGGGTTAAGTTCCACTTGGCCCGGATCTTGTACACTTCGAATATGCACCAAGCTAATTTTACACTTCTGTACTTTTTTCAGGTAACCACCAATCGCCGGAGCGCTGAATTCCAACGCCTGCTTGATACCCACAAGATGCTACGTGCAAAACATGTTGCACTTGGTGCAGAACATGAAAAGAGGGGTAATTTTTCTCCCTGGCACCTCTCCGTTTTTCTTCACTTTCTTCCGCCGAACTAATATCCTCATTCGGTTTCTGCAGCTGGGGTGGAGGCTGAGAACAAGATCATGCGGAAGAACTTGGAGGAAATCCGGGGTATGTCCTCTTTTGTTCGTCCTTGTAGTGTTTTCCATTTCTTCTTCTCCTTGGATCGACAAACATTCACTCCTCGGCTCTGCCGGGTCAACATACTATTTCAGCATCGCTTGAGGATAGTGTGCCCGTGCCTGATATGATGCTGCATTTTCTCGAACAAGCAGGGCAGCATCAAGCCGAGCTGAAGAAAAAGGATGATGAGCTTGCTCTCCTCCGTACTAAGGACGATGAGATTGCCAAGCTCAAGGCTGAGATGGAGAAGATGAAGGCCCAGCACCAAACCGAGCTCCAAAAGGTTGGCTAGAACTTCATAGAAGAGCGTGAGCGCCTTACTCTCCAGATCTCCAAGGACCAGGACCTACTCAGAGAATACGACCTCCAGCTTGGGTCGGCAAACGCTGAGCTTGAGGAACTTCGCAAAAGACGCGATGCCTGCATCAAGGAGTTAACCCGGATCCATAGCCATATCTCTCGTAAGTTCCTTTCCCTTGTCTGGCATAATTCTCCGGGTTACCTCATATGTCTTTTCTTTACCTTCTTCCTTTGCCTTGTTTTCAGACCACTTTCCAGAGGGTACTTCTATTGCAAGCGCTGACGTTGCCAAATTTCGCCAAGAGAGGGGTACTCCCGTCATTCCTGACGGTGAGAGCATTCCCTTAGACATGGAGGACCTATTGGTTGACTGTCATTTCAGCGTGAAACTATCAAGAATTATGGCAAGGATATCCTCGACGTTGCAGTTCGCATTTTCAATACGTTCTGGCCCAAAGAGAGTAGCCCGGAGACCATCGCGACTCTCATCGAGAAGTTCATGGAGATTGAGACCCAACTTGACCTCTAGAGAGAGTCCGCTGGTCGTGCCGCAGCTGATACCATCCTTCACCATATTCTCACATGGTACGAGAAGATCGACCTCAGCCTCCTTACATGCCGGCGCACCGGATCCAGATGGACCGATGATCTGGAGTGGGTAGCTCGGCGCCAGGCTTGCACCTACAGCCTCGTCGAATATTCTCCTATTCATGACTGGGTTGAAGGACCGAGCTTCCAGGAATCCGCTGGGGACGAGCACAATGAGAACGTTGAAGATGGGTCGGATGAGGGCGGAGAAGATGATGCTTCAGATATTGAAGACAGCGACAACGACACCGAACTTCCTCCTCCTCCTGCTCCTTAGTTCCAAAAAGCTTGAAAATTCATCAGATCCCCGGTATGCCGGGTGCAATTGTATGCTGGATATGCGATATTTTGCTACTACATTTCTATGCCGGATTAACTTGGGCGCAGACCCCGAGTTTCATTTTCTTGTTCGTCCAATTCTCTGGCTCGGTCCGTGTCTACCTTGATTCGGTTTTACGACTTACGAACCCGAGATTCAAAAATTGTTTTGACAATACTTAGAAACTTTTAGGCTTAGCTCAAAATAATTCAGCATAATAACTTGAAAATAAATACAGGGTTAGTCCGAAAAACAAGTGTTAGCTCGAATAGACTCGTTTCCTTAGTCGTTTTTCATGTGCTACGCAATTCCAAACTTGTTCCCTTGCTTGCCATGAAGCCAATTCTTGTTGGACAGCAGCAAGTCGAAGAGTTGGGTTTTTGGTGCTCACACATTACTAATCCGGGTTAAGTAGAACAACTTATTCCAGCTACCGCATAAGAAGTAACAACAAACGTTATTAAGGCAGTCCCCGAGTTACTGCTCGAGGCACTGCTATTTCATTGATAAGCTCATTGCCGACATACATACCGACATATGAGACGACTCGGATACATACACTTCTTAGCTAAGTGTAGAAGGGACGAAGTAGTGCTACATTCCACGGTCGCTTGGATTCCTCTCCGGACCTGTCCGCCTTGTTCTTTTCCTGTGGCTTTGCATCTATGAGATAGTAAGAATCATTGTGCAATGCTTTGCTCACAATGAATGGCCCTTCCCATGGGGGGATAATTTTTGCATACCAGTAGTACGTTGTACCAACCAGAGCACCAGATCGCCTTCCCAAAAGACTCGGGGGCACACTTTCCGGCTATGATATCGTCGGAGATTTTGCTGATATATGGCGAATCTGGACAGTGCCAGTTCTCTCGCTTCTTCCAGCAGATCAACATCATTTTGCCGGGCTTCTTGCACTTCGGCTTCTGTGTATTGGGTGACCCTAGGAGAATCATGCTCTATGTCGGCTGGTAATACAGCTTCTGCCCCATATACCAGAAAAAATGGTGTATAGCCTGTTGATCGATTCGGAGTTGTTCTTAAGCTCCACAGTACCGCTGGTAGTTCTTCTATCCAGCACCCCGCTGATCTTTGCAGCGGCTCAATGAGCCGGGGTTTTATCCCGGATAATACTAATCCGTTGGATCTTTCCACTTTTCCGTTCGATGCGGGGTGGGCTACCGAGGCGACATCGAGTCGGATCTTCTTATCTCGGCAGAAGCGCGCAAATGCTCCTTCCGCAAAATTTGTTCCATTATCGGTTATAATACTGTGTGGATAACCGTATCTCAAGATGATGTCTTTGAGAAATGTCACGGCCGTAGCTCCATCACATTTTCTTATAGGTTTCACTTCAATCCATTTTGTAAACTTGTCCACCATGACCAAAATGTGTGTCATGTTTCCTCTCGCCGGTTTGAGCAGACAACCATATCCAAGCACCATACAGCAAATGGCCACGTAATTGGTATGGTCTTGAGTTCCGATATAGGCATATGTGTCTTGGTGGCGTACCTTTGACAACCATTGCATTTTCTCACCAAATCTTCTGCTTGTTCCAAGGCACTTGGCCAGTAGAATCCATGCCGGAACGCCTTTGTCACCAAGGCTCGGAATGAGGCATGATGCCCGCATTCTCCTTGGTGTATATCTCGGAGGATGTCAAGCCCTTCTTCCGGGTCAACGCATCGTTGGAGGACATTGGTTACACTCTGTTTGTACAACTCGGAATTGATGATTGTGTATGCTTTTGCTCTCCTCTGAGTTTGCCTGGCTAACACCTCCTCAGCGGGTAACGTTCCGTCTTTCAGGAATTGGAATATAGGCAGTGCCCAAGCTGGTATCGCTCGTGGAGGGAACATCTCCTCATCAATTTCCATCTGATCCACCAGCATAACTTCAGCCGGATCACACTGAGCAGTCCCCGGGTCTAGTGAGGTAGCCCCCGGGTTTGCCGAGGCGATCCCGGGTTTCTTGATGCGATCCCGGGTCTCGCGTACTACCTCCCGTGTCAATGTCCATGGGCTCAGCTCCGGATTCCGTATTTTCCGGGATATAGATCGAGTCGGTTCCTGGGGACGGCCTGATAGATGGTTTTCTGAGGTGTTCCAATGCTACACCCAGTGGAATTGCTTGTCTGGTCAATCCGAGCTTCGACAACATGCCGGTAGCCTCGTTTTCCACTCGAGGTACATGGTGAAATTCACACCCCTCGAAGTAACCAGATATCTTCTGCACGTGAAATTTGTATAGTGCCATGTTTGGATCCAGGGCGTCCCACACTCCGGACACCTGCTGCACCACCAGATCCGAGTCGCCAAAGCATATTATCCGAGGTATGCTAATCTCCTTTGCCACTTTGAGCCCATGCACAAGAGCCTCATACTCAGCGACATTGTTCGATGCCGCGAAATGGATCTGCAATACGTACTTTAGCTGGTCCTTCTTTGGCAAGGTAAGCACAACCCCGGCGCCTAGTCCGGTTTTGGTTTTCGACCCGTCAAAATGCATCCTCCAGTAATTCGGATCTGGTGGCGGTGGTTCGTATTGTACCTCGGCCCAATCCACAAAAAAGTCTGCCACAGCCTAAGATTTGATCGCTTCTCTTCTGTCGTATTGGGGCGCATAAGGGGCTAACTCAATTGCCCATTTTGCAATTCTGCCACTCGCATCCTTGTTACCCAATATCTCGGATATGGGAGCTTCACATATTACTTTGATGGGGTGCTCCTCAAAGTAATGCTTTAACTTCTTTGCCGCCATATAGACACCGTATGCCACCTTTTGAAAGTGCGGGTAGTTCTGTTTTGAGGCGGACAATACCTCGCTCAGGTAATATACTGGACTCTGCACCGACTTACCCTCTTCATTGCGCTCCACTACAATTACTGCACTTACAACTCGGTTGGTTGCGACTATGTAGAGCAACATTGGCTCCTTTGATAGTGGAGAGGCTAACACTGGCGCAGTGGCCAACATCTTTTTTAAGTGAGCAAAGGCTTCATCGGCCTGTGGCGTGCAAATGAATTTGTCCGACTTTTTCATGAGTTGGTAGAGAGGCAGTGCCTTTTCTCCCAACCGACATACAAACCGACTCAACGATGCCAGGCATCCAGTGAACTTCTGGACATCGTTAAGACACTTTGGCAGCTCCATTCGTTTGATGGCTTGGATGTTAGTTGGATTAACTTCGATGCCTCGGCTGGAGACGAGAAATCCGAGTAATTTTCCAGCCGGGACTCCGAAGGTACATTTTTCCGGGTTAAGCTTCATCCGGAACCTTCTCAAGTTCGCGAATGTTTGCCTTATGTCGTCAAGGAGCGTTGTGCTTTCATTGGTCTTGATAACCACATCATCCACGTATACTTGTACGTTTTGACCTATTTGGTCGTGCAAACATTTTTGCATATATCTTTGGTATGTTGCACCTGCATTACGTAAACCGAACGGCATAGTGCGATAGCAGTAAGCCTCGTACGGGGTAATAAACGCAGTCTTTATTTGATCATCCGGGTCCAGAGGTATCTGGTGGAAGCCAGAATATGCATCAATGAATGACAACAGTTCGCATCCCGCAGTCGAGTCTATGACCTGATCTATCCTCGGCAGTGGAAATGGATCTTTTCGACACGCCTTGTTCAGGTTCGTGTAATCGATACACATACGCCAAACCACTGCCACGTTCGGATCGTCCTTCTTCTTTTCTACCAGCACCGGATTAGAGAGCCAATCCGGATATAGTACCTCCATGATAAATCCTGCTGCTAGTAACCGAGCTATCTCGTCTCCAATGACTTTTCTCCTATCCTCGAAGCGGAGAGGTTGCTTCACCGGCCTTGCTCCGGGTCTTACATTCAAAGAGTGCTCGGCCAACTCCCTCGGAACACCTTGCAAGTCCTGTGTAGACCAAGCAAAAATATCCCGATTCTCACGGAGGAAGTTAACGAGCTCGCTTTCCTATTTGTCAGTTAACCCGGCACCAATTGTTACGGTGCGCTCCGGGAACATGTTATCAACTGGAACCTTCTTGGTGTCCTTTGCGGCTTGAAATGAAACGCTGCCATGCGGGTTACTTAACACCGACATATATTGCTGCGCGGACTGAGCTAATGCCGCCACCTCTTGGATTTTTCTTTTCTCTTGCGCAATCACGAGTGACTCGGCTAGGTTAGACCCGGCTGAAGCACACTCAATGGAACGTCGGAAATCTCCAGCAATGGTAATCACTCCATTTGGCCCGGGCAACTTCATCTTCAGATAACTGATGCGACAGCTTGCCATGAATTTGTTCAATGTTGGTCTTCCGAGTAACACATGATATGCACTTTCCAAGTTCACCACCTCAAACTCCAGATTTTCAGTTCGGCAGTTATCTCTTGTGCCGAATAGCACGTCGACCCGGACTTTACCTATGGGATCACAAGAAATGCCTGGTACAATGCCATGTAAACTTGTTCTCGTTGCCTGGAGCATGTTCTCCGAGATGCCCAACTTGCTCATCGTATCCGCATACATGATGTTAATGCTACTGCCATTATCAATCAAAACCTTGGAGAACCTCACATTGATGTTCGGTCCAATGAATGTCGGATCTAGCACTAGCGCATACGAACCTGGACTCGGCATAAGTTTAGGATGATATTTGATGTTCTAGGTGATTTCCTGGTCTGACCAAGGCATGTACCTCGTCACTGCTGGCATGACCGCATTGACCTCCATATGTCGGCGCTGCAAGCTCTTTCTATCTGTTTCCTCAGTCATGAACACACAATAACTCTGGTGATGTTCCCTGTACTCATTCCTTCCCTCGTTTCCGGGGTACCTCTGATCCGGTTGTTGCTGATTTTCCACCTAATGCACTGCATCCCTTCTCTCATTGTTGTCATACCTCGGCGGAGGGGGAGGCAACATTAGCTGCTGCGTGTTCGCCCCAGAGAGAAATTGCTACCGAGGTAACTCCTGCTGAGGTTGCTCATTCCGGGGTGCTTGAGCATTCCCCGAACCACCTTGCTCTATCTTACGCATCCACTCACATTGCCTCGTCGTGTGACCCGCCGGGCTATTCGGATTTGGCGTGTGAAACTTATACGGCTGGTCCAACATCGACTCATAGGTATACCTCGGACGGTCTTTCTTTTCCTGCCACTGTTTCTTTTGCTCTGTAGTACATGTTTTCTTGTCATCATTTCTTGGAGTCCATTGCCCTCCCGTTCTCTGGCGTTGGTTGCTCCCTGCTCCGGGTTGATCTTGATTCACAGCTGCAACTTGTTGCGAACCGTAGCGATGATCCGGTCTATCATCTCTCCTTTTTCCTATGTAATCGTTCCTCCGGGATGACCCAGCTCCATCCCTCTGATAGTATTCCTCGTTTGACTCATTTGATGCGAGCCTAGGTTGAGTCGGATCGCCCAAAGCATACGAATCAGCAATCCGGATCATCTCTGCCAGCGTATTTGGCATTTTCCTTTGCAACTTCATCCACAGCTTGCTGCCATATCTGCACCCTTGCGCAAACCACGCTATGGCCTGTGACTCTATGACACCCTCACACGAGTTTCTCACGGTACACCACCGGGTCAAGAATTCACGATCCGTCTCGTTAGGTCTTTGCTTGCACATTGCTAGGGTCTGCGGTCTATTCGGCCTCTGATATGTACTTGAGAAGTTGCTGATAAACATTTCTTCAAAATCTATCCAGTAGTTGATGCTTCCAGGTGGTAAATTATTCAGCCATACTCTGGCCGGGCCTTCCAACATCTGGGGTACGTAACGTACATCCCATCTGAAGTTGCCAGTTGCAATTTTCACCGCCGTAGCATAGTTTATCAGCCAATCCTCCGGCTTGGTACTGCCGTCATACGTCTTCGTGCCTCTGGGTAACTGGAAGTTTGGTACCGGCGGTTCCTTCATGATCCGGGGTCCAAAGCACGCTGGACCCGGAGGACCTTGACATTCGATCTGTTCCGACCTATACAGGCGATCCAGTTTTAACCTGGCGTCATCCGGCATTAAATCCCTGCTTCCCAATCTTGACCCTATCACATGATAGTCTGGTCTGGGGTACCCTGCGTTCACCATCTCCGAATCACCGTAGTTGTATCGGTTTTGCTCTCGTTGCACACCTTTCTGCTGCATACCTCGGCCGGCGCTTTGCTCTTGCCTTGGTATATTCCACTGCTGCGGTTGTCCTGCTCCTGCGGAGTTGCGCTATCCGGCATTGCCGTTGGCAGCGTTCCCTTGACCGGCATTGCCTTGGTCATGATTACCTCGGCCAGCTTCACCTCGGCTCACACTCCATCGATCATCACTTTTCTGCATCTCTTTTTCTTTTCTCGCACGCGTCGGGTCGTACGGGACGATCTGTTTGTTCCGTCTAGCCGAGGTTACTACCTCTTCTCTCGTTGGACCACCATGAGGCGATGATGCAGCTCCAGCGGACTTGTCCGGGTTACCCATCACCCAATGGATGATTTTGGAAGCTCCAGCTCTCTTCGGGTTAGCTCTCAGCAGCTCTTCGTTTTGTCTGTTTGCGATCCGAACCAGCTCGTTAACCCTATCTTGCTGTCTTTGACGGGCCTCACCCGTTAGACCCTCTAACTCGGACGCAGCCGCATCTGCTGCTCTGAGGTTCTTCGTTGGGGTACTATACTTCGGCAACCCCACAGACAGATAGTTTTCCGACCCTTCTGCTCCATCATCACCTTCTCTGTTCATCTTGATTATGAGATTTCTCCCTTTTACTTTTACCGTATCAACTTTGTTTGCCTTTGCATACTCACGCAGCGTCATGTTCAGCGACTGCTGAGCCGCGGCTATTTTCTTTGCGCCCTCCAGTATCTTTTGCCTAGTTTCCTCTAGCTCGGCCTGTGCCTGAGCCGGATCTACCACTGCTGCTACCGGGTTAGCCAAGCTATCCATAGCTTCTCTCAGTACGTTCTCAGGCCTCTCTAGTGGAGGTCCTCTACCTTTCCTCGGTGCCTTAGGTGTTACCTCTGGGTCTGGTGCTGGGTCATTTCTTGCGCTTTGCACGCGATCATCATCACCTCCGCATGGTCCGGGAGCGGCGTCTGGCGCCCATGAGCCACAGTGAGGGGTGGTTCCCCCGCATCGATGATGCGGCACGGATGAACGCATGATACGTCCACATCAATGTAGACCTTGTGCGCATCAAGCTTGACGAAGAGGCCGTTCTTGTGAGTGAAGCGCGTGCGAAGCAGCCAGCGTTATCGCGACAAAATCCAGCGCTCAAAGCCTTTGGGCGAGCCGAGGCGAGCGTTAAATCGGTGCCGATGAGGTTTCCCGTCCGGATCTTCACCCCTGCTAGCACCGCTAGCCCCACGGTGGGCGCCAACTGTCGTGGTGGTGTCACGGCAGATGCCATGGATAGGCTAAAGGTGGGGACTAATACACGATAGGGGAATCCAGGGAGGGATAGTAGATGTCAGGGGGGCAATTTACCTGGTCCAATAATCAGAAAATTCCCACTCTGGAGAAATTGGACAGGATTCTCATTTGCAAGAAGTGGGAAGCTATTTTTCCTTTAGTTACTGTGCATAAACTAACTAGAGAAGTATCTGATCATAGTCCTCTGATTGTTGATACTATGGAAGGGCAGAATGCAGGTAAAAAAGATTTCAGGTTTGAGAAAAGTTGGTTGACCAATCCTGAATTTATACAGAGAATTGAAAAAATCTAGAATAGGCCTGTTAGATGCAGAAACAGTCTGGATAGAATTCAGAAGAAATTAAAAAATGTGAGAAGTGACCTCAAAGGCTGGGGTGCTCACATCAGGGGGCAGGAGAAGAGAATGAGAAAACAGCTAACTGATGAACTACAGGAATTAGAGGACATTGAGGAGAAGATATTACTGAATAAAACACAACAAATTCGTAAAGCCCAGATACATAAGCAACTCTTTGAAATATATGAGAAAGAGGAACAATATTGGCAACATAGATCAAGAGATTTGTGGCTGCTTAAAGGAGATAGTAACACTGAATACTTTCACAGAGTGCCTGATGGTGTCAAAAGGAAGAAAATGATATATTCCTTGCAAAGTGGTAATGGTGAGATTAAAGGGACCTATGATCTCTTGACTCATGCCACTGCTTTCTATAAAAACTTATTTGGACCTGCTGATGGTTTTGCTATCAGGTTGGCTGATGATAATTGGGAAAATTGGGAAAAACTGAATGACTGTGACAGAGAAGAAATGAGTAGACCTTTCACCGAAGAGGAGATTAGGGGGGTTGTAAATCAGATGGAGAAGAACAAAGCTGCTGGTCCTGATGGGATGCCAGTTGAGTTTTTTCAACTTTGCTGGCATGTTATCAGGGATGATATGTTGGAAGCTTTTGAGGATTTCCATTCTCATAAAATTTATTTGAGTAGTATCAACTATGGTACGATTACTTTGATACCAAAAAGTGAAGATGCTGATGTAATTCAAAAATTCAGACCTATTTGTCTGCTGCAAGTGCTTTTCAAAATCTTCACAAAAGCTCTTACTGGTAGGGTTGAACCTGTGATGAATAAGTTGATAGATACTTGTCAGACAGCTTTCATCAAAGGGAGATATATATCAGATGGGGTTACTCTATTACATGAAATCTTGAAAGAATCCAGAACAGAGAAATAACAGGGGGTAGTTCTGAAGTTGGACTTTGAAAAAGCATATGATAAAGTTAATTGGAATTTCCTGTTTCACTGCTGTAAACAGAAAGGCTTCAGTGAGGATTGGCTGATTTGGCTAAGAAGTGTTGTTACACTGGGAACCTTGAATGTAAAGGTGAATGGTGAGATGGGTTCTTATTTTGGGAGTCATAAAGGGGTCAGACAGGGAGATCCTTTCTCTCCTTTCTTGTTTAATATGGCTAGAGATTGTTTGGCTAAAATGGTGTTGAATGCTCAGGCAGGTGGCCTTTTTACTGGTCTGGCAGATAATTTGTTTGCTAAAGGCATTGCCATATTACAATATGCTGATGACACTATTTTGTTCATCAAGGATGATGTGGAGGGGGCTAGGAATTTGAAATTGCTTCTATATCTCTTTGAAGCTATGTCAGGTCTGAAAATCAATTTTGAGAAAAGTGAGGTGCTGATGATCTTGGAAGATGATGAGAAGCAAAAACCGTATGCAGATCTTTTTAATTGTCAAATTGGTGATTGGCCAATCAAATATCTGGGCCTGCCTATCTATAGTAGAAAATGCTCTATGGCTGATTTAAGGTTCATAGGGGAGAGAATGTGTAAAAAGATGGATGGGTGGATGGGAGGTGCCTTATCTGTTGGAGGGAGATATGTGAAAATTACTGCCTGTATGTCAAGTATAGCAGTCTATCCTATGTCTATGTTTCTGTTACACAAAAAAATGTGGAGGAAATAGAGAAACCTATCAGAGATTTCTTCTGGTATGGGAAATCAGGCAGGAAAAAATATCAAATGGTAAAGTGGAAATATATTTGCAGACCAAAAAAGAAAGGCGACGTGGGTATTAAAAACGTAAGGATTTTTAATATCAGTTTGTTGTGTAAATGGTGGTGGAGATTGGAGGCTGAGGAAGGACCCTGGCAGATTTTTGTGAGAAGAAAATATCTGGGCAGTGGGGGAATCTACTCTATGAAACATAAACAATCTGACTCGACATATTGGTCTGACCTGTTGAAGTTAAAAGAAATTTACCTGGCAGGGAGGAGGATGGTTGTTGGAAATGGCACGAGGACACATTTTTGGGGTGATTCTTGGTGTATGGATGCTCCTTTGAAAATTATTTTCCCTGGGTTGTTTGACATTTGTTGTGATCAGAATGTGTCAGTTGATGTCATGGCTGCAAGAGGTTGGCACTGCTCTTTTAGAAGAATGCTGGATGAGGAGAAGCAAGGAAAATATAATAGACTGCAGAAGATAGTCAGGGGGTTCCTTTGTCAGCAGGGGTGGATAGACCTCGATGGTTATGGAATAAGAGTGGCATTTTCACTGTGAAATCCATGTATAATTATATCTCCAACAGAGGTGTGGATAGGAGTTTCAAACATCTGTGGAAAGCTAAAGTCCCCCTGAAGATCAAGATATGGCTGTGGTTAATCTGGCACAATGCCATACCTACCAAAGACAACATGAAAAAAAGAAAGTGGACTGGAGATACAAGATGCAGGTTTTGTGATCAAGAAGAATCTATTGGTCACCTTTTCTTTACCTGTGGGGCTGCAAAATATATGTGGGGTGTGATTGCAAGATCAGTTGGTGCTGTGGAGGCAGGTCTTTTCACGATGCTTCCGTGGATTCGAAATATCTTTCTGTCAGTCGTAATGTTCAAATTATGGCTTTAGCTTCTATTTGTTGGGCTATCTGGAAGCTTAGAAATAGAGCTTGTTTTGAACAAAAATTGATTAACTCCCCTGTCGATTTGATCATGTTTGCCTGTGTCTTTATTAAATACTAGGCAGGTCTTCACAATGTAGAGGAGAGAGAGGCTTTGAGGAGTGGTGCTGAGGTGGTGCAGAGAAATGCTCTGTCTGAGGCTGAGGATATGGACACAACTCCGATCCCACTGTTGGGCCTACCTTCTACTAGTAGGAAACATGCAAGATCCCCTGAAGATGACGGGGAGGATAAATGATGTTCATGTTTAGAAAACAGCCTTTGGATTCCTGGGGGTTCCCCTGTCCGAGTTGTTCTCAGTTGGGAGATTGCTTTTGGTGTGTCTTTTGTGGGTTGTGAGGATTACTGTTATCTCGTGCTCTAGTGGTTGTAGTCAGTTTGTTTTGAACACTAGCGTCATGCGGTGTTTTCTCTTGTGTCTCTCTATCCATCTCTCTTGATCCTTACTTCTATTTAAGCATGGATTGTGTTTGTATATAGTCCTAAGCTCCAGGAGCTTGAAAACCTGCTTCGGTTGGATGTATGTTCCGTTATCTTTTAATAGTGGAACCCGATCCCTATGTCATGGGGATTGTATGGAAAAAAATTAAAGGAATAATTAGCAAGCAAAGTAGAAATTTCTTCATTAGGGATCTTCCTTTTATTCGAGACAATATCCTTCATATACTTTGAGTAAGGAGGCAATTTAATAGCATCAGTCAAAGGAATTTGCAGGAATAAAGGTTTCATCCACTCACAAAACTTATTATAGTGTTCATCTTCCTTTGACTTGTGTTTCTTATCAGGGAAAGGCATAGGTTTTTGGACCCAAGATTCTCTTTCACTACCATGTTTCTTAGCAATAAAATCTTCTTTAGTGTATTTAGTATTCTTAGTATGCTTTTCAGGTTCTTCTTCAACTTTTTCTTCATTAGGAACTTCATTTTCTTCATTACCACTTTCAGTTTCAGCATCAGAGACATATATACTATTAGGATCTATAGCAGGTTCTGAGGGTTCTACAACAGTTTTATGTTTCTTTTTCCTTTTCTTACGAGTAGAGCCACTATTTTCAGCTTGTTGAGAATCCTGCTCAATTCTTTTGGGATGCCCCTTAGGATATAGAGGATCCTGGGTAGCAGCACCACTTCTAGTTCTAATTTCATAAGCATGTTTTTCTTTCGCAGCATTAACTAGCAAGTCTTTTTGCACTTTAATGAGTTGATCTATTTGAGTTTGAACCATTTGAAAGTATTTAACAATCACTTTAACATCATTAGAGGTTCTTTCCACAATATCTTTCAACTCAACAATAGCTCTAGTGTTTTCCATTAGATGATTTTGCACCCTTTTATTAAAATTATCTTGCTTAACAATAAAGATATCAAATTCTTCTAAGCATTGATCAGGAGGTTTAGAGTAAGGGATATCACCTTCATCAAAGTGTTGGAGAGAGTGTACCTCAATAGTGGATGAGTAGGGAATAGGCTTACATAATTCTTCTATAGGAGGTAAATTTTTGACATCTGCAGCTTTAATTCCCTTCTCCTTAAGACATTTCTTAGCTTCCTTCATCACTTCATCATTTAATTCAATAACTCCCCTCTTCTTTGATGTTGGAATAGGCACTGGTATTGTAGGTTCAGGTACAATTACTTCAGGTATAGCTTGTTCAGGAGGACTCCAATCTTCATAGTTCTTACTTATTTTAGCCATTAATTCCTCAGCTTCCTTAGGAGTCCTATTCCTGAAAACACAATCAGCACAACTATCTAGGTATGTCCTAGATTCCTCGGTTAGTCCATTATAAAATATATCAAGAAGCTCATTCTTAGGTAATGGACTTCCAGCCTGTGCATGAATCAAAGCACAAAACCTTGCCCATGATTCAGGCAATATCTCTTTTTCTCCCTATTTAAAATCAAAAAGTTCCTGCAAAATAGCATGTCTAGCACTTGGAGGAAAATATTTCTGCAGGAAAGTCCTAATCAAGCAATCAGGGCTATCAATAGATCTAGGACGTAAATTACTAAACCAAGTTTTAGCTTCTCCTTTCAGTGAAAAGGGGAAATCTTAGCAACAAAGTAAGTACGCATCTTAATATCATCAGAAGACAAGACACTCATGGTAGAAAGTTCATTCATATGTGCTACCACACTTTCATTCTTAGTCCCACAAAAAGGTTCTTTCTCAACAATAGCTATGTAAGATAGATCGAGAGAGAAATCATAATCTTCATCTATAATGTTTATGGGGGAAGCGCCAAACTTAGCAATAGGAGACAATTTGGATCTAATAGTACGCCTCTCAAGGAGACTCTTAGCAGCGCTCCTATCATGGGTGTTTTTACATTCTTTAATAAATTCATCGGTCATCTCAACATAACCATCTTCAATATCATAGCTTTCACTAGACTCAGGTGAACTAACAGGTGTAGTAGTAGTGTCTTCATTAGGAGTTTCAGTATTTCCAGCTATAGTTCTAGCAATCATAGCGTCTAGGAAAGGACCTAATGAACCACTCTTATCAAGCACAGTAGAAGCAACATCATAAGCATCAAAAGTTTCAGATTCAGCAGTAGTAGCAGTGTGTGCAGCATGTGTATGTGGTGGTGTAACGAGCTTACTCATAACAGATGGTGAATCAAGAGCAATAGAGGTGTTTAGAACCATACCTCTTCTTGTAGTGGATGGTAAAATAGGAACCTTGCCATCACGAGACTTACCCATGATGGATGGATAGCAACGAACAATAGAGAATCCAAGTGAACTTGATAAATAAAGCTATGCTCCCCGGCAACGGCGCCAGAAAATAGTCTTGATGACCCACAAGTATAGGGGGGTGTATCACAGTATTTTCGAGGGAAGTGAAACCCAATTTATTGATTCGACGCAAGGGGAGCCAAAGAATATTTATGAGCCTTAACAACTGAGTTGTCAATTCAGCTGCACCTGGAAACAATCTTGCTCAGATGGTTTATCGAGTAGCAGTTTTGTAGTAGGAATAGTAAAGTAACAGCAGTAGTAAAGTAAAGACAGTAGTAACAATAGCAGTAAACAGTAGGATTCGAGTGCGGTAGGCATAGGGATGGATGGACGGGCGTTGCATGGACAAGACAATTCACATAGCAATCAGAACATAGGAAAATTGCAAATAAATAAGATAAAGCATCCAAGTACTAGATAATCCTAGGCATGTGTTCCATATATAGTCATACGTGCTCGCAATGAGAACTTGCACAACATCTTTTGTCCTGCCAGCCCGTTTGCAGCGGGGCCTCAAGGGAACTACTGACAATTAAGGTGCTCCTTTTGTTGGGTCTGCAGCATAGAAAACAAAAAATTTCCTACGGTGTGAACTATACGCCAAGATCTATCTACTAGGTACAAAGCAACAGGTGGATATACATCCCACGAGAACTTACCCTCGAAGACAACGAGTTTTGTTAACGAGTAGGAACTCGTGGTTGATGTAGTCGTACACTTGCCGATCTGAAGATCGTGAGGAAGTCCGAGCGCCGCAACTCAGCAGCGCATCCGTACTCGCACACACGTTCAAGCCACCGGACAACCTCCACCTCCTCGCTCCAGCGATCCAGCGGAAGCAGCAACTCCTTCTAGACGAAATGCCACCGAGAACATGTATCTCACTAATCTGAGACCATGGGGGAATAATTCTAGAGGGGGAGATAGATCCTTCACAAGGAGGTGTGAGGATGAAGGAGGGAATGGGTGGCCTTTTATAGGAGGAGGGGGTTCCCCTCCTCTCCATGTCCGGCACAAGGGGGGTGACCCCTCACCTCCCCCGTTCATGTGGTGGTAACCCCTCCACATTAAAATGCCTCTTCACATTCCCTTTTAAAGTCTCCACTTTAAATGCATTAAAATTCTCCAAGTTTAATGCTCTCTCATTTAATAAAACTCTTTTATTAAATTTATTCAGAATTTTTTTAATTACTTTAATTAACAAACATTCACATATAGCCCCTTGTAATATTTCAATATCACATGCAGAACCACTTTCTGCAATTTCACCCGAAAAAATTTCCGGTTTCTATTGAAACAATTCCTGCGCTTTGCAATTCTTTCGTCTGAAACATATGTGCTCCAAAATGGTGTCCGGTAACTCTTAAGTGTGTCACCCTACGGTTCGCGAATAATGCAGACATGATCGAGACCCTTCTCCGATCAATAATCAGCAGCGGGACCTGGAGATCTGTACTGACTCCTACACATTCAACGATGACTTCTGTGATCGTGAGAACCTTTAACGCTTGTAACTAAATCCCTTTGTCTCGCGATATATTACATGTCTGAGATTCGATCATCGGTATCTCCATACCTAGTTTGATCTCGTTACCGACATGCACTCTTTTCTCGTTCCCGTGATATAACATTCTAGTGATCACATCACTTGCTTGCAAGCTATCTCAATGTGATATCACCGAGAGGGCCCAGAGTATATCTATCCGTCATCGGGATTGACAAATTCCACTCTTGATCCATGAGCCTCAACATAACACCTTCGTAGTACTGAACCCATCTTTATAGTCACCCTGTTACGGTGTGGTGTTTGATGTTATCAAGCTACTCTTCCGGTGTTAGCAATTAACATGATCTCATGGTCTAAGGATAAAGATTACTTCGTAAGATGTTATAGCAATATAAACATAATGACTTGATCAGAATGCTATACTTCGGATGAATGTTCATCACATCATTCCACCAATGGTGTGACCTTGTTATTAACAACATCCAATATCCATGATCAGGAAACCTTGATCATCTTGTTAATCAACAAGCTAGTCTATAAGAGAGGCATAACTAGGAACCCTTTTTGTTTATTAAACACACATGTATTGATGTTTCCGATCAATACAATTCTAGCATGTAAAATAAACATCTATCATATACATGGAATACATAATAACAACTTTATTATTGCCTCTCAGGGCATATTTCCTTCAGTCTCCCACTTGCACTAGAGACAATAATCTAGTTCACATAGTGATAAATCTAACACCCATGGAGTTCTGGTATTGATCATGTTTTGCCCTAGGGAGAACTTTAGTCAACGGATCTGCTACATTTAGGTCCGTGTGTACTTTACAAATCTTTATATCTCCATCCTTAACATGCTCGCGGATGGAGTGAAACCGGCGCTTAATATGCTTGGAATTCTTGTGAGACCTCGGTTCCTTTGCGTTGGCTATGGCTCCATTGTTGTCACAATAGATCACCATTGGGTCCAATGCACTAGGAACCACACCTAGTTCCGTAATGAACTCTTTCATCCAAACGCTTCTGCGCAGCTTACTGTGACAACATATTCCGCCTCCGTTGTTGATCCAGCCACCACAGGTTGTTTGGAACTCCTCCAACTAACTGCTGCTCCGTTCAAGAGAAATACGTATCCGGATTGAGACTTAGAGTCATCCGGATCGGTGTCAAAGCTAGCATCGACATAACACTTAGCGACTAGCTCTTCTTCACCTCCGTATATAAGAAACATATCCCTAGTTCTTCTCAAGTACTTGAGGATGTTATTTACCGCTATCCAGTGTTCCGAACCTGGATCAGATTGGTACCTACTAGTCAAACTAATAGCATGTGCCACATCCGGTCTTGTACATAGCATGGCATAGATAATAGAGCCTATGGCCGAGGCATAGGGGATCTTATCCATCATCTCTCTTTCTTTCGTCGTAGCCGGACTTTGAGTCTTACTCAATGTCTTGCCTTGCAACATAGGTAAGAACCCCTTCTTACTTTCGTCCATATTAAACTTCTTTAATATCTTATCAAGGTATGTACTCTGCGATAGCCCAATTAGGCGCCTTGATCTATCTCTATAGATTTTAATGCCTAATATATATGACGCTTCACCAAGGTCTTTCAGCGAAAATTTGCTATTTATATAACTTTTAACATTGTTTAAAAGATCTATATGATTTCCAATCAATAATATGTCATCCACATATAATATCAGAAATGCCACATTGCTCCCACTCACTTTCTTGTAAATACAAGCCTCTCCATAAGTTTGGACAAATCCAAACTCTTTGATCACCTCATCAAAGCGGAGATTCCAACTCCGGGATGCTTGCTTCAGTCCATAGATGGATCGCTGAAGTTTGCATACCTTATTAGCATCCTTAGGATCGACAAAACCCTTAGGTTGTATCATATACAACTCTTCTTCAATATTCCATTGAGGAACGTAGTTTTGACATCCATCTGCCATATTTCATAATCGAAATATGCAGCAATTGCTAACATAATCCTAACTGACTTAAGCATCGCTACGGGAGAGAATGTCTCATCGTAATCAACTCCTTGAATTTGTCGAAACCCCTTTGCGACAAGTCGAGCCTTATAGATGGTCACATTACCATCAGCATCAGTTTTTCTTTTGAAAATCCATTTATTCTCAACGGCCTTTCGATCGTGAGGTAAGTCCACCAAGGTCCAAACTTGGTTCTCGTACATGGATTCCATCTCGGATTTCATGGCTTCTAGCCATTTGTTGGAATCCGGGCTCATCTCGCTTCTTCATACGTCGCAGGGTCATCCATTTCATCAACCATGAAATTTACAATAGGATTGTCGTACAGTTCAGGAGCTGCACGTGTCCTGCTTGACCTGCGAGGTTTGGTAGTTTCCTCTTTCGGAGTTTCATGATCAATATCATTAGCTCTCTCTTCATTAGGTGAAGTCAACCCGAAACAACTTCCGGTGCTACGCTACTCGCCATTTCATGAAGAGAAGGTTCAATAACCTCTTCGAGTTCTACCTTCCGACTACTCACACCTTTCGCGAGAAACTCCTTCTCAAGAAAGGATCCATTCTTGGCAACAAAGACTTTTCCCTCGGATCTGTGATAGAAGGTATACCCAATCGTTTCCTTAGGGTATCCTATGAAGACGCATTTTTCCGCTTTGGGTTCGAGTTTATCTGGTTGAAGTTTCTTCAAATAAACATCGCATCCCCAAACTTTATGAAATGACAGCTTAGGTTTGTTTTCAAACCATAATTCATATGGTGTCATTTCAATGGATTTATATGGTGCGCGATTTAAAGTGAATGCAGTTGTTTCCAGTGCATAACCCCAAAATGACAGTGGCAAGTCAGTCAGAGACATCATAGATTGAACCATATCCAATAAGGTATGATTACGACATTTCGACACACCATTACGTTGTGGTGTTCCGGCAGGCGTGAGTTGTGAAACTATTCCACACTCTTTCATGCGTGTGCTAAACTCGTAACTTAGATACTCTCCTCCACGGTCAGACCGTACAAATTTGATCTTTCTATTACGATGATTTTCCACTTCATTCTGAAATTCCTTAAACTTTTCAAAAGTTTCAGACTTGTGTTTCATCAAATAGATATACCCGTATCTACTCAAATCATCCGTGAAAGTAACAAAATAACGATATCCACCTCGCGCTGACACACTCATTGGTCCACACACATCAGTATGTATGATTTCCAATAAATCTGTCAACCGTTCCATTGAACCGGAAAACGACGTTCTAGTCATCTTGCCCATAAGGCATGGCTCACATGTATCAAATGATTCAAAATCAAGTGATTCCAAAAGTCCATCAGAATGGAGTTTCTTCATGCGTTTAACGCCAATATGACCTGAGCAGCGATTACCACATATATGCAGATATATCATCATCAAGTTTAATCTTTTTAGCATTAACGTTATGAATGTGCGTAATATTACTATCGAGATCCATCAGAAATAAACCATTCAACATAGGTGCACGACTATAAAATATATTATCCATATAAATCAAACAACCATTGTTTTCAGATTTAAACGAATAACCACTTTGCATCAAACATGATCCGGATACAATGTTCATGCTAAGTGTAGGCACCAAATAACAATTATTTAGGTTTATGACTAATCCTGATGGCATATGGAGAGGCAGCGTTCCGATGGCGATCACATCAACTCTTGATCCATTGCTGACCCACATTGTGACCTCATCCCTTGCTAGTTGTCGCTTGTTTCGCAGCCCCTGAATCGAGTTACATATATTAGCAACTGATCCCGTATCAAATACCCAGGTGCTACTGCGAGTACTAGTCAAGTACACATAAATAACATGTATATCACATATACCTTTGTTTGCCTTGCCGGACTTCTTGTCCACCAAATACTTGGGGCAGTTGCGCTTCCAATGGCCAGTCCCCTTGCAATAGTAGCACTCGGTATCGGACTTAGGGCCAGCTCGGGGTTTCTTTTCAGGCGCGGCAACAGATTTGCCACCCTTCTTTCCCTTGTGCTTGCATTTCTTGTCCTTCTTGAAACCGGTGGTCCTATTGATCATCAACACTTGATGTTCTTTCCTAATCTCCACTTCTGCAGTCCTAAGCATTGACAGAAGCTTGGGAAGTTCATGCCCTGCATATTATAGTTCATCACGAAGCTCTTGTAGCTAAGTGGCAGAGATTGGAGAACACGATGTATGCCCAAGTCAATGGGAATCGTTATTCCCAAGGACACAAGCTTATCGGGGTACCCAAACATTTTGAGTACATGCTCACTAACGGAGCTGTTCTCCTCCATCATGCAGCTAAAGAACTTTTCAGTAGCATTATAACTCTCTACGGCAGCATAGGTATCGAAAATCATTTTCAATTCTCCCATGGTATCAAAGGCATTGCCATTTTCGAAACGCTTTCGAAGTTCTGGCTCTAGCCCATACAGTATGCCGCAATGAACTAAGTTGTGGTCCTCCTGACGAGTCACATAGACATTCTTTTCCTCGTCAGGGGCATCAGGAGCTGCTGGGAGGCCTAGCGGCGCATCTAGCACATATTGCTTTTGTGCAGCAGTGAGGAGAATCCTCAAATTCATAGCCCAGTTGGTGAACTTGCTACCATTCGTAGCAAGTTTCTCTTTCTCCATGAACACATTGAAATTAAAAGCAGGTGGTGCCATCTACAACAGAATTTGTAAAGTTTATTTAGACTAAGTTTATGATAGATTGAGTTCAACTAATCCAAATTACTAATGAACTCCCACTCAAAAACGACATCCCTCATTCCTTTTTGGTGATTACATGAACCAAATCCACTACACCAAGTCCGATCATCACGTGAGTCGGTGTAGTTTCAAAGGCGAGCATCTATATGGGCATCATATCAACCATATGACTCATGCTTAACCTTTCGGTCCGTGTTCCGAGGCCATGTCTGTACATGCTAGGCTCGCCAAGTAAGAACCTTAATACTCGCGTGTGTAAAACTGTCTTACACCCGTTGTATGAAAGCGTAGAGTCGAGTACACCCGATCATCACGTGATGTCTCGAAACACGATCCATAGAACGGTGCATACTCAAGGAAGAACACATTTTATCTTGATATCTAAATGAGGGATCATCTTATAATTCTACCAAAAGCGCCAAACTAGCAGTATAAGATGCTAACATCTAATGTGTAAAGTGAGATGATATAGTCCATGCATTTGATCTCTATCATTTGCATCGTGGTATGATCTCTATCATTCCTTTGTGTGTAAGGCCAAGGTCTATGGAACTGACACGTTGAATGTGTTGTAAGAGTATCTATCATACATCTACTTACAACAATACCATATCAATACACTAGCCCAGTAACGATCTAAACTAGACGCCTCTAATTTATCAATTGCAAGTTTTACGTGGCTTAGGGCTTTCGGAGATAGAACCGTTCTTACCTACGAACATGAACCACAACGAGGATAACTAAGTTATTAGCAACTCGTTGTAAATCAGATATTGACTATAGTAGGAGAGACAGACACCCGCCAGCCACTTATGCAAAACAAATTGCATGTCAGTCGTGGAACCGGTCTCATGTATGATGACATGTAAGGTTGGTCCGGGCCGCTTCATCCCACTGTGCCACCAATATCCAAAATACATAGAAGATGCAATAACATGATCATCATCGCCCACATATAAACATATGTGTACTACTCGTGCAAAGCACCTATGCATAGATCAGGCTCTGATACCACTGTTGGGTCCGCAGCATAGAAAACAAAAAAATTCCTACGATGTGAACTATACGCCAAGATCTATCTACTAGGTACAAATCAACGGGTGGATATACATCCCACGAGAACTTACCCTCGAAGACAATGAGTTTCGTTAATGAGTAGGAACTTGTGGTTGATGTAGTCGTACACTTGCCGATCTCAAGATCGCGAGGAAGTCCGAGCGCCGCAACTCAGCAGCGCATCCGTACTCGCACACACGTTCAAGCCACCGGACAACCTCGCCCTCCTCGCTCCAGCGATCCAGCGGAAGCAGCAACTCCTTCCAGACAAAATGCCACCGGGAACATGTATCTCGCTAATCCGAGACCATGGGGGAATAATTCTAGAGGGGGAGAGAGATCCTTCACAAGGAGGTGTGAGGATGAAGGAGGGAATGGGTGGCCTTTTATAGGAGGAGGGGGATGCCCCTCCTCTCCATGGCCGGCGCATGGGGGGGTGACCCCTCACCTCCCCCATTCATGTGTGGTAACCCCTCCACATTAAAATGCCTCTTCACATTCCCTTTTAAAGTCTCCACTTTAAATGCATTAAAATTCTCCAAGTTTAATGCTCTCTCATTTAATAAAACTCTTTTATTAAATTTATTCAGAATTTTGTTAATTAATTTAATTAACAAACATTCACATATAGCCCCTTGTAATATTTCAATATCACATGCAGAACCACTTTCTGCAATTTCACCCGAAAAAATTTCCGGTTTCTATTGAAACAATTCCTGCGCTTTGCAATTCTTTCGTCTGAAACATATGTGCTCCTAAATGGTGTCCGGTAACTCTTAAGTGTGTCACCCTACGGTTCGCGAATAATGCAGACATGATCGAGACCCTTCTCCGATCAATAATCAGCAGCGGGACCTGGAGATCTGTACTGACTCCTACACATTCAACGATGACTTCTGTGATCGTGAGAACCTTTAACGCTTGTAACTAAATCCCTTTGTCTCGCGATATATTACATGTCTGAGATTCGATCATCGGTATCTCCATACCTAGTTTGATCTCGTTACCGACATGCACTCTTTTCTCGTTCCCGTGATATAACATTCTAGTGATCACATCACTTGCTTGCAAGCTATCTCAATGTGATATCACCGAGAGGGCCCAGAGTATATCTAACCGTCATCGGGATTGACAAATTCCACTCTTGATCCATGAGCCTCAACATAACACCTTCGTAGTACTGAACCCATCTTTATAGTCACCCTATTACGGTGGGACGTTTGATGTTATCAAGATACTCTTCCAGTGTTAGCAATTAACATGATCTCATGGTCTAAGGATAAAGATTACTTCGTATGATGTAATATTAATATAAACATAATGACTTTATCGTAATGCTATACTTCGGATGAATGTTCATCACATCATTCCACCAATGGTGTGACCTTGTTATTAACAACATCCAATGTCCATGATCAGCAAACCTTGACCATCTTGTTAATCAACAAGCTAGTCTATAAGAGAGGCATAACTAGGAACCCTTTTTGTTTATTAAACACACATGTATTGATGTTTCCGATCAATACAATTCTAGCATGTAAAATAAACATCTATCATATATAAGGAATACATAATAACAACTTTATTATTGCCTCTGAGGGCATATTTCCTTCACCTTTTAATAGAGCACCGGAGCAAAGCATTAACACTCCATGAACACATGTGATCCTCACATCAAAGCCATTCCCTCCTGATTTCTGTCACTTCGGGGCCATTGGTTCCGGACAACAACATGTGTATACAACTTGCAGATAAGACCATAAACAATACTATCATAATGAATCAATAACATGTTCAGATCTGAAATCATGGCACTCGGGCCCTAGTGATAAGCATTAAGCATAACAAGTCGCAACAAAGTCATAAAGCACTAATAGAAGATACTAGGCACCATGCCCTAACAATCTGATGCCATTACATGAACGATCTCATCCAATCCCTACCACCCCCATAGCCTACAGCGGGTGATTACTCACTCATAGATGAGGGAAACATGGATGGTCGATGGAGAAGCGATGGTGATGATGATGGCGATGATCTCCTCCAATTCCCCGTCCCGGCAGGGTGCTAGAATGGAGTTTCTGGTGCTGTTTCATGGAATCTGGTGGTGGCGGCGGAGCGGAACTCCTTCTGGAAAAACGTCGAACCCCCCTGAGTTTTTAGGTCAGAAGGCATCTGATAGGCGAAGAGGGAGACCGAGGGGGTGTGCAGGCGGCGGACCACCCCTGGCAGCCAGCCCGCGTGGCCAGGTGGTGTGGCTGGGCCCTAGCCCCACTCCATCTCATATTCTGGCTCTAGGAGTCTTGTGGTGAAATAGGATTTTTGGATTTTGTCCCGTCCAATTCCGAGAATTTTCATTTTCTAACTTTCCTAGAACCAAAAACAGCAGAAAACTGGCAACTGGCACTATGGCTCTTGTTAATAGGTTAGTCCAAGAAATCATATGAAAAATACTCCAAAGTGTGGACAAAACACAAGAAAGTAGATAAAACCAAGCATAGAACATCAAAAATTATAGATACATTTGTAATGTATCACAGACGTGCAAAAGAAACACGTATGGGCGTACATACATGCATAGAAGAAAAATCGCCGTGTACTCGACGTGCGGACCTAAGAGCGAATATCTATAATTTTTTCGAAAGCACCCTAAGTAAATCGTAGGTAACACAATTTTATAGTAGAATACAAATGCAAAGAGTATGAAAGAGAAAGATTTGATAGCAAAAGATAAACGCAAAGACACGTGATGATATTTTGATTCATCCAACGGCTAAATTTACATGTTTCGATAATACAGATAACATATAACAAGAAACTAATTTGGTAATATGATGGCATTTCTATTCATCGTGAACTCGTGGAATTTTCATGAGGAGGAAGCAACGATGACACATGTGCATCCTAATCCTAGACTTTCATGTTTTAGTCCTACAGAAAACATTAACGCCTGCATCTATCTACTTGTATCTATCTACTAAGGAGGAGGAAGCAAAGACGATGCATGGCCATCCTAATAATAGAGATTCTTGAGAAGGCTATCGAAGAATTCTAGGTCTTCTAGGCTATACTCCTCTTTGTCGATGCCATCTTCAGTGTACTATGGCAGTGTAGACACTTCCACCATCACAGGCAATCATGAAAAGAAAGAAGATTCAACGATAGAGACAGACGTGAAGAGCACGAAAAGAGATAGATTTGATAGAAAAAATAAACTGAATACTCTCACCAACATTTTGATTCATTAGACATTTGAAACTTACATATTTGGAAAATATGAATAACATACAACAAGAGACAATCATGATAACATGATGGTATTTTTATTCATCGTCACCCCCACGGAACTTACAGTTTTTAGTCGTACATAAACGCCTACACGTATCTACTATACTATCTACTACTAAGAACTAAGATAGGCATGATGACGTGTGGCTATCCTAACCCTCAAGACTCTTGAGGAGGCTATCTAAGAAGTCTAGGTCTTCAGGGTCGTACTCCTCTTCATCGACGTCAACTTATGCGTACCATGGTGGCGAACGCGCTTCCGCCATCACATGCAAGCGCAATGGAGCATGGGGAAGAAGAAAACACACCAGACGGCAGTGGCTTCATGTCTTCGAGCTTCGGGTCTTTCCTATATATACAGAGTGGCGGTAGCGGTGCAAGGTCTAAGAGGCCGCCAAGATCCGATGCGTCTTGATCCATGTCAAACCGGAGCTATGTAAGTTCGTTGTCATGAGTCTCCTTCTCCTCCTCCTAGCAGGATGGAACTCGTTCCACATGCATGCAAATGTGAAAGATGTGCAAAATAAACGTTAGGAAGAACTCACATGAAATAGTGGAAGATAACAAATAAATAAACTAATGAACATGAGCATGAAGGAAGACTGAGAAGACACCGAGCATGCGGACAAACAGTGAAGGAGGTGACATAGGTATTATTACTCGGGTGCTTATGATTTGTTACCCTATACTGGGTAAAAGGCTTCCAGCCCATGAAGATCTCAGATGATAGCCTAAGGAAACAACCGACAAAGACTTTCATTGTATTAGGAAAGAAACTATGAACCGACATTATTTTGGTGTTGTAATTATGTATATGTAAAACCTATCCGCATACAGCTTTTAGACCCGGCCTATTATAAATAGGATGGGAGAATCCCAAGCGAGGGTACCGAAAAAGTCCCACGCAACTTGTAATAGTGCGATTTCCAAATATTCAGGCGACTTTGACTCTATTGTTTTCCTGACATCTGACAAAATCCCCAGCGTTCTCTTTTCCGCGAAACCCTAAGTCCTTCTCCATGAGCATTGCCAAGGTTACCCCTCGTCAGAAGGTATCCGGTAGCCAGTGGGTGGTGGCATCTCTTTTAGGACATTGTTCAGGAAAGGCAAGATGGACGGATGGGAGAGAGAAGGAAATGTGACTCAAGAAACCATGAAGATGAGGTACCTTTTTATAGGCTACGTATGACCTCATCGCAAGAACCCGAAGACAGCGGGAGATAACGCTGCCAGCTGGAAGACACTACACGTCGTCGCCGTGAGAACGCGTGCACGCTTATGATCTAAAGCTGCCAGCTCGGCTATGGATGGACCCACAGTATGATATCATTGTGATAACATGTGGATGTCTATGATCTATAGTGCTAGGTCGTCTCTCCAACCGCGAGAACCCACATTTTCTACTGTCTATGGTGATAGATGCCATGGCCTTACATCGCAACTTCGGCTCTATATGGCCCCACATCCTCGAGAAACCACAGACGACATGGGCTTACGGCTCCACATATTCTCTAGTTACGAGTCCGGCATGAGCTAATAGCCTCACATCAGCTTTTGACGGACCCCATGACCACGATAAACCGTTGTTGTCATGGGCTAATGGCGCCACGTTGACTATGTGTGGGCCCCATGTTCACGAGAAATCGCAACCTTCCTGGACTCACAGCGCCACGTTGGCTTTCGACGGTCCCTGCCACCCGGCGGATACGGAGTTGTGTCGCATCGTGAAAGCCTCTCACCGAGCACGGTACTGCCCGCATACGCTGATGACGGGACCATGGCACACGCATGGTATGATGGTGTGCGTGACACCTGTCTACGGTCTAGAATTTTTTGCTCTGACCCACAGCATGGCCTACCTCATGAGAGAGCAGGGATCCATTGTGACATTGCTGTGTGCCCTTTACGGCGTCCATCCCACGACCGAAAAGAATCGGAACAATGTGGATAGCAGTTTGAGACAAAACAATATAGCATTGTTATTTACTCTGATATGTGACAAAACTAGTACTAATGTAACACATTACAATGAACTATTTTTCACCTCTGCATACATAACATATTGTTAGTTCTTCCAAAACACATAATAATATCATTACTATTGTCCAATGCACATCTTATGAATTACTCTGGTATATGCTCATAACATTTAGATCATAGGACATATCTAGATATGTACATATCATGGTATACATGATTGATCTAATCATTCATGTGGTTTCACTCACCAGTTGTCAAAACACTTGAATCTTGCTTCAACCTCTTCCATGCGGCAAGAACCTTTCTTGTCGTTTCAAATATTAAACTAATTTAATATTTCATCTATGTACTTTGGCATAACTATATTAGCACTTCGATCTATTTGTATAGACCTTGAGATCTAATATTTTGGTTTTTCATAAATCTTTCATCAAAATCCAAATTTTAATAAAATTCTTAATTTGCATCAACAAAAAGATACACCATTTTCAATCAACAAAATGTCTTTTACATAAAGCATTAGATATATTTCTCAATGCTCCCACTTACTTTCTTGTAAATATAAGAATCTTCATTGCTTCTGATGAAATTCAAATCTTTAACAATTTCATCATAATGATAATTCCTACTCTGCGATGCTTACTTCAACCATTGAAGTTTATAGGCCTTTTAGCACCCTTTGAATTAATAAAACCCTTTAGATTGTGTCATGTACACATCCTAGGTAACCATTCTATGAATGTTGTTTTGTTTATTCAACTACCATATATCAAAGTTGAAATATGTGGAGGTTGCTACAATAGTCCCTACAGACTAAACATCGCCATGAAAGATCAAATCTTGTCATAATCAACTATTTGAATAGTGTTGTAAACTTCTTTTCAACATGTCGATCATTTCGCAGATGTGAAAATCCATGTTTTTTACTTTATAGATCCACCTACTCTTTAAAGCTTCACACCTTCTAGAGGACCTACCAAGTTCACAACTTGATTTTTGTACATGGATACTATCGCGGATTTTATTGCTTATAGCCATTTAATAGAGTCAGGCCCATCATCGCTTCCTCGTATGTAGTTAGTCCATTATTGTCCAACAATAATACTACATCCTAAAATCTTGTTATTTGATTACTACCTGACCCATGTGGTTCAACACGAACTTAGATCTCTGGGACTACAACATTTGTTGGCACGGGAGTCATGAGCATTGTAGTGCCTCCAGAACACTTTCCAACACTACGATACTTAGTACTATTGCTCAGGTTTATCAACCTCATCAAAATTCTATTGTCCTCTCACTTAACTTTTTGCGAAAATTCCTTCTCAAGGAACTTTACTTTATTAGCGATAAACACTTTTGTTTTCGGTTTTATGTTGGAGGAATACTCAACGGTTTCTTTGGCATAACCTACAAAGACATGCTTATCCGACTTTGGTCATAAACATTTTACATATGCCTTGCATACCAAAATTTAAGAAAATGCAACCAAGGTTTTATCCCTTATCGTAGCTAATATGATGTCATTTGATTGGATTATGATGACACTCTTTTCTATGTAAAATAGATAGTTACTATAGCATAATATTTAAAATTATAATGGTAGTAGCTATAAACTTTGATCTTACCGAGTCCAACTAGGTTCGATTATATCTCTCAAACACTCCATACTAATATGGTGTTTCGGGAAATGCAAGTCTCAAACAATTTATCAACTCTTAGATGTTTTCTAAACTTGTAATTCAAATATCTTCCTTTATGATACAATCACAAATACTTAGTTATCGTGTTACAATGAATTCTACTTCATACTGAAACCTTTGAACATTTTTCAAAAATTCTCATACTTGTTTGTCATAGATGTACTCATATATCTACTCAAGTCCTCGGTGGCAGTATATAAAGTAAAATAATCCACCTCACACACGGTTTCACATAATGGACTACATACATCAATATGTATGACCGCCAATAAGTTAGCTGCCTATTCTGTTTTGGCCCATGAGCGATGTTCCAGTCATCTATAGAAAAGTCTAACAAGCATCAATTTATTTGAAAACAAATGACTCCCAAAGTTCATCAATCTGGAGTTTCTTCATGTATTTCTTTCCAATATAACCTAAATGGTGGTGTCACATAGAAGTGAAATTATAGTCATTTGTCTTGCGATGTTTAGCATTAGTGTTATGAATTTTATCTCACCAACAAGATTTATAATGGTTCATCCATCATCTATGGATTATAGTAGTTTGAAAAACAATTGTTCTCACAATATCGGAACAAAATAACAATTATCTAAATAAATCTTGATGGCTGGGTCTTTAATGCAGATGACAAACACAATAACACTTTAGTTGTTTCTCGATGAGCATCATCACAACATTCTCTTGCTAGTTCCTTAGGCCATTGTATTTCTTGCATTGAGTTTCTTTGTACGACACTTCATACCAACCAATCTAGTATCTAATACTGAAAAATTACATCGTTTAACAAGCAAAGAATACATCCATAACATGTATATCTTCTATATAACTGAGATGGACATTTCCAGTCTTTTTTTCTGCCAAATTCATTTGCAGATAGTCGTTCAAAGTTTTCATCTCTTTTAGAAGAATCTACCAGCATCAATAGTGGCACCAATTACATGGTACATAATCCCAAGTGTGTTAGTCAAATACTAATGCCCTTGAATTCACACTTCAAAGTGGATCACCACCATCTTATGATTCGTGTTCTTTCGGATTCTACTTTAGTAATCTCTAAGTATAGTAAATATTTTACCTATACCTTTCATCCATCCTGTCATGACAACTTTCATGATTATACAACTATAGCTCATAAGGAAAAAATTTAGTATAATATTAGTTCCCAAACCTATTGGGTGATAAGTACCATGAGCGTCACCATCATTCGCAAATGCACATACAATATGAGAATTTGTTCCTGACTAAATTACTCTTTATCATATTGCAACCAAATAGTGCTTCAGATATCAGAATATCTTTCACATATAATGATCTATGTATTAACTCTTTCATATCCTAGATAACCTTGATACTAAAACTACTTTTGAATATCAAGTATCATGGAGGCAAGCATGGTCTTTAGATACTAACTTTGGAATCTTTACTCTTGGATTAATACAACTTATTAAATCATATGGAGTAAATGAGGTTTGCTGAAAGTTTGCATTAGCACTTCATCTTTAAATTGACACACACATATTATGGTACCAGTCCGTAAAGTAAATATCCAAAATTCTGTAGTTCTATTATCTCAAACTATACTTCTCTCTACATCCCCCAGGGCGCAGTCGGTATGCAGAATGCTTTATAATATGATCACGCTGCATCTACGTGTAAGAGAAAATATCTGGTCTCGAAACACTAAGTAATAGCACGTTGTTCTTAAATCGTGAGTCTGGCTGTGACTGGAAACCCTTCTCGCTCCACTAAATCCTCTGAGAGTCTTCAAAAGCACGTAGTGTACAGTTGAGTCAGTGCCAATTCTGTGCATCACAATGTTGTTGTATGTGCTTTGTTGTTTACCGTGGATGATTCTTTATAGTACCGTTTTTTCATCTCGGACGACATCGTAGGCACGATAGGCGTGACAACAAAGGACAACTTTTTTTCTCGTCGGTGCATTATAAGGCTGTCAGTCGTGCATTCTGAGGTACACAATCCGTGTTCGTGATGGAGATAAATTTTCATATCAAAAAGTCGTACGCACTTATGTGATTATACTCGTAGTACAGACGCGTCTATAACTCAAAACTGCAAGACGTCAACTCTAAACGTCAAGACATAAACGTAGTACAAATATAAGAATCCAGCGGACATTCCTGTAGTAAACATACATGGAACACACACACATGTGGCTTTCGTGTAAGACCAAACTGCGAGATGGAAAGTCTCAACATCAAGACTGAAACACCGTACGAACGTAAGAACCAGAAAGCACACATAGTATAAAGTAGTACACACATTATTTTCATTCATTATATGTGTATATATTACGGCAGACGTTCCTGTGGTAAATGTATATAGAACACATACACATGGCTTGATTATGTAAGTCACAACACATATTCACGAGCTAGATTAACATTTTGTTCTGCAGATAACAGAAACTACGCAAGACAAAGAATAAAGGGTACAATATTGACAACTTGAACAGCCTTCGTGTGACGTGGATGCAACAACCGGCGTTCTGCCATCGAATGCAGCGAGAATTCGTAGAAAAAACCTCCTCGACAACGTACAATCGTCATTTGTCTTGGACGCTTTATATGCATCAACCGCGGCATCAGGGTGTTCTGTAAATGGCGAAGAAGCTGGCTGCCACTCGCGCCACCAGGCAGATGTCACGTTTGCTCGTCACTTATGTTTGCGAGATTTTCTTGTCGCTTATGTTTGCGAGAGTGGTACACATGGCGTTCGGTAAATGGTGACGAGGTTAGCTATCATTCGCGCCACCAGGAAGCTATCGCATTCGATAACGTTTGCTCATCACTTATGTTTGTGAGAGTGGTGTTGGATCATGTTTTCTCATCATTGATGATCACAAAAGTGTTCATTTCATTTTATACATGTTCTACTCATGAAGCGTACAAACACGTAAGAAGCAGAAAAATCATAGGAAAATAGTAAGACAAACAAATGCGAGAAAACTTCAAGTTAAAAAAACCAAATAACACTAAGAAGTCGAAAAAGGAAAAAAGACGAACGAAGAAAAGAGCATAGGAAAATCCATCAATAAGAAATCGAAGGCAAGGAGACCAGCGCCATAAATAAAACATCGAGAAGAGAGAGAAACAAGAAAACAGAATGTAAAAAATAAATAAAAAGGAAAACACAAACAAAAACAAAAAAAAACAAAAAAGCGAGAACGTTGAGAAAACGAATAAAATCTAAAAAGGGAAAGACACAAAAACAACAGTAGGGGCGCGAGAGCTCTCACCGCGCATGTAAACATGCAAACATCACTGCCACACATTGCCGTGTCGAGAGACGCCGACCGACCATAAAATATCACTGGCCGGACAGATAGGCGTCTAGACGGCGGCGGACGCAGAGTCGCCAGGCGTATGCAGGGAACCGAACATGGTCAGCGCATCGATACCACCTACACACCGGTATACCTAATATACCAAACTACTAAATTCGAGTAGCTATCCTATCCACATAGCAAACATTGGCAACCTTGAGCTCACGACGGCCGCATTTGCCTAAAACCTATACCTAACCTATCAGTGCATTTTACGTCGGCGAGCTCTCGCTTGCAGCACCGCTCTGCCTAAAAGCAACCACGTATCCACCCAGAACGCGTTGGATACAGCTATGCCATCGTTCGGGTGGTCGATCCTGGCTACCTAAAGAAAGGCGCGTTGCCAAAGCTAAGCCGTGGTGAGGAGGAAGAAAAATAAAAACGATGCGTCAAGTAACAAAGATGAGGGTGTTTAATAGCCGCACGGGCGAGGCATGGACCATGCCATTAATTCTACGCAGATGATATGCGCTCTCCCACGCAAGCGGGAACCCACTATACTATATCACCGCGAGAAAGCACGCCAGCCTATATAGTCTACTCGTCCATGTTGGATCTCCGCCATGAGAAACCATGGACGCGTACATCGTAGGCTGCCAGCTCGTCTGTCCGGCGCATAGAAACACTACCACCGAGACTCCACGATGGCAGCTTCCCCGTAAATCCATGTTTTTCTATAACCTACGCAGCCAGCTCGGCTATATCCTTCCTACGAGCAACCGAATATGTTTATAGCCTACTATATCAGCTCGGCTGTCCACTATGAAACAACGCGTCTGGAAAGGGTCCACAGTGCCACGTCGCCGGTGTAAGCGCATGTCTATAGCCTACGGTCGAATCTCACTCATACGCCATGAAAGGTCATGTATGCCCCATGTGTGGTTTTGGTAATTAATGACAATCTCTATGGACTAATGTGTGAATTGAGTTTCACCTGTAGGTTTTGTCCATTGGCATCACTTGGACCATGTGTTGGTTTCAAGGATAAAAAATGAAGAAATGAAGAAGAAGCAATGTCGAAGGCCTTTGTGCCTATTGGAATCATGTAGAAGAAGAAGAAGGAGTTGAAGAAGAAGATCAAGAGTGTCTTGAAAAAGAAGATGGACTTCCTCATGGCTATCTTCAAGACATCATCAAGACATGAAGTGCAAACTCAAGATGCGCCATCTCTAGAATATCTCATGCTGAAGCTTGCCATCCTCGGTGATCATGGAGTGATGAAGACAAGTTCAAAGAAGAGGTTTCCCCAAGGAGTATGGGGAGCAATTTGCAAGTCTTTATCAAGCGAGCACGAGCAAATGCAATCAAGAAGGGTGTTCCATCTTTAAGAAAACAAGATCATGTACATCAAGATCAAGTGGAATTCTCAATAAAAAGGTATGATCTTGATAGGTTTTCTATTTTACCGATCTCTTGTAGTTGTTGGGAGACCAGGTTTAGGATAGATAGCCGTATTATCAAGAGGGGCTCTCGAGTGAGTAGCTTGTTCATTTTATTTGGGAGAGCTCAAACCTTTGCATACATAGCATCATATTTCTTGGTTGTTGTTTGGATCTTGTCCATAAGAGGATCTAGATCTTGTGGTTATCTGCATAACAAGCTCTAGTTCATCACAAACGGATTTCCCTTGAATATCTTATTGTGTTTTTAATCTTGCGGGTTTTTTCAACTCCACACCTTGGGAGATATCTCACATATATATACATGATATTTTCTCCCTATGTGGTATCCAAAATACATGATCTTTCCAACAAAATTGGTTTCATCTTTTTTTGAGTTTGGATGCGAAAGTTATGGCAGTTTTGGTTTTAGAGTTTCCCTACCGGAACTACCGCTAGGACACTTTTGATGCCGATAGTACAGGTCTAGTTCCGGTGAGCATGGGAATGCCCCATATCCGTTCTCTTTTTGATGCATATTTACCGGAACTTGGGACAATAGTTGACCGGAAGTATCGCTCGGGCATATTTTGCCGCCAGTACTACCGATGTAAGTACTGTCTCACTTCCGCTCAGCCTTGTGCACCCCGTAGTAAGATTTCTATTTGTTCATGTCTATTTTTCGGTACTTGGTCGATAGTACCGGCCAGAAGTTCCGGCCCAGGTCAGGCGGAACTTCTGGCTTGTACAACCAAATATTTTCAACAGTTTTTGAGCCGTTGGAACCGGGATGGCCGGAACTTCTGGTGGTTCACCGGTACTACCGTCTAGGTGTGATTTGAACCAAATGGTCAGATCTGGGAGCCCTTTAAAAGGGGATCATCTTCCCCTTTGTGGCCATTATCGTGTTTGATCTATTTTTCTCTCCCTCTCTCCTCCATTGTTGACCTTGAAGAGTTTGTCCTCTCCCTTCCCCCTCCTATTATTCTTGCATATTTTTGAGTGATTTGAGAGAGGAGATATTGATCTATAACCCCACCAAACCAAATCCCTTCTCTGTGAAGGAATCCATGGGATTTAGATCATGGAGAGTTTTGTGTTCTCCTCTTGTGTTGTTCCTCTCTTATTTCCCCAATAGTTTTGTAGATTTGGTGGAATTTGAGAGTGAAGGACTTGCCTCTTGCATTTGGTGCATAGGTTTGTATTCTCCATGGAGATTCGGTGAGTTCAAGCTCTTGGGCTTGTTACTCTTGGGTTCTTGGGACCCTAGACGGTTGTGTGGTAGTGGTGTGATACCCTTGGGGCCTCCAATTGAGTTTTAGAGATTCCTCAAGGTCGAGGCCTTTGTGGTGATTCTTGGGATCCCTCCAATTGAGTTGTCAAGTTTGCCCCAAGCTTGTACGGGTTCGGTGACCGCCCTCAAGTGTCCCATAGTGGATCGTGAGTAAGCCTTTGTGGTGACCTCACGGGAGAATAGGGTGAGCCTGTTGTGGCATTGCTGAGTTGCGTGCCTTGTGTGGAGTTCGGTGATCATTAATCCACCACACCTCAAGGTGAGCCATTTGTGGCGTTTAGAGAGCATTACTCCATCCCACCTCTCCAATGGAGATGTAGCTTCTTTGGAAGTGAACTTCAGGATAAAAATCATCGTCTCCGCGTCCATCGGTTATTTCTCAACCGAGCCCTTTACTCATGCAATTTACATTGCGATAACCTTTGTGCTTGAAGTATTTTATCTTGCTTTCAACTTGTTGCTTGTCTTGCTTAGCATAGGTTATTGATGCACTTAGTTGAACCTAGTGGTTTTAGGTTTTGTGCTTTGGTAAATTAAACGTTAGTTTTATTCTGCATTTATCACAGCCTAAATCGTAATTATTTTAAAATTCTATTCACCCCCTCTAGGCAACATCTATTTCCCTTTCAATTGGTATCAGAGCGAGGTCTCTCGCTATTTAGGCTTCATCATCTCGAGAGTAAGGATGTCTCCTAGGGGTTTAGTGCACAATGGCACTTTTACATTTGATGGCACTAACTATGGTAGTTGGCAAATTCACATGCTTGATTATTTTCGGGACTTGAACCCACTTATTGAGTGCATTCTATATATGGGTTTCTCTCCTCCTAAGGATCCCCAAAATATATCTTTAGAGGAGGAGACAAACTCTTATCTCGAAGCTCAAGCATCTAATGTGCTTGTTAACGTTGTGAGCATTGTAGTTCTTTCCACAATCATTCCTTTTAGGAATTCTCATGATATTTGGACCAAGCTTCAAGAAAAATATGATGTGTCCAAGATTAATGATGATGAATGTGTTCCCTCCACCTCCGGCCGTGATGAGTTCTAATCTTCTTCCACTACATCAACATGTGATTTGTCAAAAGGTAATGATATGGTGATTGGTGATAGAACTTGCAATGTGGATAGTGAGCTCACCATTGATGATCATTCATCTCTATCTCATTGCAATATTTTATCTTTGGGCATAAAAACTTGTAGCACTATATGTCATGGTGGTGTCACGGCAGATGCCATGGGTAGGCTAAATATGGGGCCATATGGACACTAGTGGTATCCGGGGAGGGATAGTGCGGTGAATCCCCACATGAAGAACACTCACAAACACATGATGTACCTAGGTTTGAGGCTCTCCTAGGGAGATAAAACCTCTACTCCTGCCTCTAGATCTTATATTACGATCTCTGAACTAGTACAAGTGCTCCTTGAGCTGTATCGAGAGGGGCAAGAAGATGAAGTGCTTCTGCCTCTCTCTCCCTCTATAGCTTACGCATACTGCTAATGGCCTCACCCTCTCCTTGGAGGCCCTAGCTCACCTTATAAAGGGGTAGGCAGGTTACATCTAGGGCGTACGTGGCCCGGATATTCCGAGGATATGCTTGTCCTGAAATAGTAGTTCGGTGCGCTCCTTTCCTTAGTCGCCTACCTCTGCATGGAAATTGCCCAAAGTCCATGTTGTCTGACCTCCAACGGTTAGACACTGTCACGTCCGTGAACCATCGCTCAGACCTTGTTCCATATGCCCTTGTCTCTAGCACTTGTCTCCTAGGAAATCCGGGAGAGAGAGAGAGAGAGAGAAAAGCGCTGACCTCGGGGCCGTCTCACTCCTGCCTGAGCATGCCAACACCTGACTCGGCCCTGTCCGGATGACTCGGCCAGGACGGTACCTACACATAGAAGGCAACGTAGATGCCGTGCCGACATAAGATATATGTTGGCTAGGCGTTGCCGGGCCAGTCCATCCTTGGGTAACCCGACCGTTACTCGACCGACCCTTATATACCTCGGATAGCTTATACCTCAGCTGACTTATACCTCAGTGGACTCTGTCCTTATACCATAGCTTTACCCTACCTAGTGTCATCCCTCCAACATTAGTCCTTGAAGCTAGTGCGGTCTTAGCAACTTTAGCTGTAAAGGCTACAACAGGTTCAACTTATTCAGATCTTTGTCCGTATTGCCAGCATACTTGTTGGGGTTATGCTATATGGGTATCCTCATAGCATGTCACCAATCCACCTAACCTGGGTGTCCCAAAGTTGGTAGCAAGGCCTATGGCCTGCTGGGCGGCCCAGTTAGACGGATCCAGAACGGAGGCCCATGCCGGATAAAGAAAGGCTATGCAGGAGTCACCGACATACTCGGAGCCTTGGAGTACAAGACATGGAAGACTAGTTCATGTAGGCGTAGGACTCTTTACCTTGTCCGGCAAGGACCTTTCCCTGTAAACCCTAGGTCTTGGCGCCTTTATAAGCCAGCCTGCGGGAGCCTTTAGGGCAAAACACAATAGATTGATGTGTACAACGTGCAACACCTTGCACATCGAACCTATCTCTGTAACTCGGCATATTGCCATTATAGTGATTAATAGCAGGACTAGAGTTCCGCCACCATTGTGGGACTTGAACCTAGGTACGCAGTGTTACCTCGTACCCGCCAACTCTCTGCCTTACCCCACGTCTCTAAACATGCACTGTGAGGACCCCTCCATGGCGTACTCGTCGGCAATACCACGACAGTTGGCACCCACCGTAGGGCAAGAGGCGCTTCGAGCTCTACACCGGGCGAGGTCCAATCTCTTTGCGAGAATAGGCGATACTGTAGCCATTGGACGCATTCTCTTCTCCAGCAACGTCCCGATCATCCCTCCAGACGAATTCTGGGTGTCGGCAAAGACAAACCCTACGTGTTGCTCCGTCATCCCCGTCGGAGACATCCACATCTTCATCGGCGAAACTGACTCGGGTCCTAGCTCCCAGGAAGTCGGAAAATCGTCAAGCCCCGCACAGACCGCCTATGAGCAGGACACGTTCGCGGAAGGATCTGGGCCATACCTCTCCTTAGAGTATGGTGGCTCCGATCAGGAAATTTCAAAGCCCACCCAAACCGCCTGTATGCAGGATATAAAGATGGAAGGACCCCGCAAATCCGCTTGGCTTCCTTGAGCATTAGAGATGCACATGTCTCACTTTGTCGGTGTATTCACCATCTTCGATATGTCTAGATGCGTTCAGAGGGATGGAGAACCTCCCCGCGAATACCTCGCCAGATGGATGAGGGTGAGGGAAACCCTAGAGGGCGACCGCTCTGACGAGTTCGTGTACCACTTCATGGAAGGGCTCACACCTAGAACACTCCTCCGACATACCCTCCAAAGGTGGCAAGCCATGGGTCCTCTCACCCTCGGTGAGATGGTTACCATTGTTAACGAATATGCAGAAGCCAACGAAGAGGCTGAAATAGCGATCGTCGTCATGGCCGGAGGAGGAAACAACAACAACAGCCCACCTCCATCACCCTCCACATCCTCCATCGCCAACACCAAGGCCAACTCCAACTCCGTCCTTGACGCGTTATACGCCGACATCAATATGGATGGCGGTGGCTCGAATGCTAACTCGGGGGAATATGATGTTTTTATGAGGGAGATTGAGCAGGAGATTGAGAAGGAGGAGCACGCCGACAAGACCAACGCTTCCCACCAGGTGCTAGTCGCCATTGGGAGTGTGATGGAAGAAGACGGACAGGAATAGGATCGTGAGAGAGCTCCGCCCACGCCAGCGGTAACCAGAGCAGCATCACCTAAAAAAAGGCCGCCGAGCCTCTGGCTGCGGCCAAGGCTATGCCATCTCTGGTTATCCGTCTGCAACCGGCGCAGGAACTCACCACATCCCCAAGTACCGCCCGACAATCAAACCAGCCGCCAATGCCACCATCAACGTCTGCAGCTAGCAACCCATTGGCTACCCCCGCTGACAAAGCAATCTACAGCGCACTCCTTGTTGAACCTATCACCGTCGCCCATATTCAGAGCGTTACGGAGCTTGATGAGAAGCACGCGGCAATCTTGGCAGAGGCCAAATGCATCACGGAGTAGGGCGCTAATATGGATGAAGACATGGCTAGGGCGTAGCAATCCATCAAGGCGGCAAGAGCTATGGAGGCCTAGTACAAGCAATTGTTGTTGAAGAAAAAGGCAAAGAAGGCACCAGCTCATGTCGTCGAAGATCCAGGCGTTCGGCGTAGGTTTGGGTATGAGGGCTCAAAGCCGACAAAAGCCACCCCATACATCGATTCAGAGGGGAGGCAAGTTATGCCAACTCCCGCCCTCAACATCGCCATTGCCAAGACCCTCTTGGAGCAGGATAGGTCGCCAGAAGCAGTTGCTCAGGTGTACGGCCTCGTCGCTAAGGCATGCAAGCAACAGGAAAAGGCTAGCTCGCATAGGCTTGAGTCCAACCCGAAGCTGTGCCAATAAACCGTGAACAACCGCAGAAGGCCAAAATCTACCCGTGACGAGGGATCTCGTATAGGCTCTACAGAGCGAAGACGTAGGGAGGCATGCAATAGGACTGACGCCATCCCCATATCCTCCGATCACGGAGAAAAGGCTCATCCTCGCTGGTCGCCACCTCCACCACCATCTCGGGGTCACGAGGAACCAGAGCCGCACCATACAAGCATGCCACCGCTAAGGCAGCCCCAGGCCGACATCATTATACGTGACCAGGGTGAGCAGCCCTGGTATGGCTGAAAGTGCAGCAGCAATGAAGGACATAGGAGCAGGTCCCATAAGGAGCTACCGCGTCCGACAAGCAACCGCGACAGGCGTGAGGAGTCGCAGGAGAGTCATAGCAAGAAGGCTAATCCACCGCCTCCACCGCCACCGTCGGCACCTAGCAGCCATCATGGAGGAGGCCATGGCGGATCTCACAAACGGTGCCATAGCTCCCCTCCCCATGATGGAAAAGGGAAGCAGCCAGAGCCATAT
The DNA here is from genome assembly GCA_023614405.1 of Avena insularis. Lineage (NCBI taxonomy): Eukaryota > Viridiplantae > Streptophyta > Magnoliopsida > Poales > Poaceae > Avena > Avena insularis. The sequence continues at coordinate 210,569,331 of CM042694.1, forward strand.
GACGCACGTTCGCGACTGGACAAGATCCAAGAAGCTCGGGAGATCCCATACCTTGGGACACGTTGTTTTGGGCCAGTAATACCAGCCAAACTTACCCCAAGGGCCTCTAGATAGAAAAGACCACCAGGCCCTACAATGGCACCGCCAGGCCGACAACGTGGTTGTAGGACTACAACAAAGCGATTCACATCATAGGGGGAAACCCCAAAGTCGCTGACAAGTACCTCCCACTCATGTTGACCGGCACCGCCCGACAATGGATCAATGAACTACTGAAGAAATCAATATGCAATTGGTTGGACATGCATGAAGCATTCAACAAGAATTTTGAGGGCACGTACAAACGTTCCTATACTGTCGGAGACCTCCAGCGGTGTGTGCAAGAAAAGGATGAAACTTCTCGTGCTTACCTCTCTCGCTGGCTGGATATGAAATATTCCTATGCAGGAGTGCACGAATAGACCGCTATGGCCGCCTTCGTCGACGGTCTGGAAAAGGGAACTTTGCTCCGCCATAAGTTGAAGCGCAAGCAAGACAATAATGAGCTCACCCTCAATGCAATGATCGCCATGGTCAGCGAGTTCGCCGCTGCTGATGATGATGCACGTGGATCACTACCGGCAATAGCAATCCCTATCCAGGATAGAAAAAACAACAATACTAACAAGCGGAAGAATCCGCCCGAAGAGAAGCAAACAACCGACATGGTCGCCGCAACATTCACTGGCAGAGGCGGTGGCAGACATCATGGACGTGGACGGGGGCTAGAAGTGGCCAACAGAGGAGTGATACTACACCCTTAGCGCCCCGCGTTCCCCAAACATACGAAGAATACCGTGACATGCCATGTTTCATCCATCTCGACGCCAATGGCAAGTCCACCCACACCGACCGCCAATGCAAGTTTGTCAATGAACTCAAGGAGGACCCTGAGTCAGGTTACAAGCAAAGTCGGAAAAACAGACCCCGCGGAAAGGGAAAGGGAAGAAGGAAGAAGAGCCCAAGGAGTCAAGTGATATGGATGAAGACATGGAACCCAAATCTTCCGACAAGGGAGAGGATAAAGGGAAAAATCCCTTCGAAAAGAAGGCTCCATGTTACCACACTTTCCTTGGCACTCCCACCGTCCGGGCCCAAAAAACCTCTCTGAGGATACTGATGGCTACCCTCCCTCCGGTTACCCAGTATGTCAGGTGGTCGAAAGTTCCAATTACTTGGGATAGGAAGGATCACCCAGACCTTATCCCAACAGAGAACCAGTATGCCATGGTCATCAACCCTTTGATTGACGGCATAGAGTTCACCAAGTGCCTCGTGGACAGTGGAAGCAGCATCAACATCATGTACCTGGATACACTGCACAAGATGAACTTGATGGAGACCCAACTAAGGAAGAGCAATACCATGTTCCATGGGGTTGTCCCCAGCCGACAAGCAAATTCCCTGGGATGCATCACCCTTCCGGTCGCTTTTAGCGATGTCAAAAATTACCGCCAAGAGCGCATGACCTTTGAAGTGGTGCCTTTCAAGAGCGTGTACCATGTCATCTTTGGACGCGACATCTTCCACTCCTTCCTCGCAAGGCCATGCTTTGTTTACAACAAGCTCAAGATACTCGTACCAAATGGCGTCATCACCGTTGACGGAAGCTTCTCCAAGGAACGAGAGTGCGAGCTCAGCCAAGCCGCCTTCACCAAAGTAGTCCTCTACGGTGAGAAGTTTAAGGAGATCTAGAGCCAGGTCGATGCCCCAAAGATGCCGGCTTCGAAGAAGCAGATCACTGCTACCGAACCCGCCTTTAAGGCCGCCATCAAGACCAAGCAGGTGGAGCTTGTTGAAGGAGATTCCTCCAAGACCACCGCCATTGGCACAGACCTGGATCCCAAATAGGAAAGCACGCTCGTCGAGTTCCTCCGTGAGAATAGGGACATCTTTGCCTGGCAACCTGCCGACATGAAAGGTGTACCTAGGGAACTTGCCGAGCACAGCTTGAATATTGATCCCAATGACAAACCAGTGAAGCAACCTCTATGACGCTTTGGTGATGAAAGACGAAGGGATATAGGCAAAGAAATAGCTAGGTTACTAAAGGCTAGCTTTATCCGAGAAGTTATTCACACCCGATGGGTGGCAAATCCTGTAATTGTCCCCAAAAAGGGAACCAATGAATTAAGAATGTGCGTTGATTACACCGGCTAGAACAAAGCGTGTGCGAAGGATCTGTTTGCTTTGCCTCGCATTGACCAGGTCATTGACTCGACGGCTCGCTCCGAACTTCTGTGTTTTCTCGATGCCTACTCAGGATACCACCAAATCCGGATGTGAAAGTCGGACCAACTGGCCACTTTGTTTACCACACCCTACGACATGTATTGCTACGTCACAATGCCCTTTGGGTTGAAAACGCTGGTGCTACCTACCAGTGGACGATGCAACATTGCCTACATGACCAAATAGGTCGCAACATACACGCTTACATGGACGACATCGCGGTAATGTCAAAGAAATCAAATGATCTTATCACTAACTTGCAGGAAACCTTCAACAATCTCCGGAAATACAACATGATGTTGAACCCCAAGAAGTGCGTCTTCAGGGTACCCTCTGGCAAACTGTTGGGTTTCATCGTTTCGCACCGCGGAATCGAGGTGAACCTAGGGAAAATCAAGGCCATGCTCGACATCAAACGCCCGATATGCTTGAAGGACATTCAAAGGATCACAGGCTGCATTGCAGCAGTAAGCCGGTTCATCAGCCGACTTGGAGAGAAGGCTATGCTGGTCTACAAGTTACTCAAGAAGGCGGACAAATTCACATGGACGGACGAAGCTGACGCAACACTACAGGAGTTGAAGAGAATACTCTCCTCCCCACCAATTCTTGCATCACTGGTGCCAAGGGAGCCTATGCTAGTTTATATGGTGGCAACCAACCGAGTAATCAGCATCGTCATCGTGGTGGAGCGCAAGAAACCAACGCACGAATACGGATTTCAACGGCCGATTTACTATGTAAGCAAGGTCTTGACAGAATCCAGAAGATAGCTTATGGAGTTTTCCTTGCTTCACGTAAGCTAAGGCATTATTTCTAGGAGAACCCCATCACAGTAGTGAGTAAAGCTCCACTGTCCAATATAATCAACAACAGCGACGCTACATGAAGAGTGGAAAAGTGGGGCATTGAGCTTGCCGCCTTTTAAATCACCTACAAGAGACGCGACGCTATAAAATCACAAGTTGTTGCAGATTGGACATAACTACCAGAAGACACTACTGTACCAGAGCCAGAATATTGGGTTATGCACTTTGACGGATCAAAGCTACTCAACAGCTCGGGGCTGGTGTATTATTACAATCACCAACGGGAGAAAAGCTGCAATACGTCCTACAGATCCAATTCAATGCTACCAACATGGCGGAGTATGAGGCCCTCATTCATGGACTTCGCGTAGCCAAGGATATTGGCATCAAGCGCATAGTTTGTTATGGAGATTCCGACTTGGTTGCCCAGCAAGTAGCTGGCACCTGGAACGCGCGGAACCCTATGATGGCGGCATATCGAGACGAAGTAGACGAAATAGCCAAGTAATTCAACGGCTACGAAGTCAAGTATGTCAAAAGGGAGGATACTGAGGCGGCAGATCTGCTATCAAAGCTTGGATCAACCCGTCGACCAATTCCGCCAGGTGTTTTTCTGGAACATTTATGGACCCCATCCGTGAAAGGAGCGAACCCCGACAACCCGGATAGAGTGGATTCATTTGTTAACGCTGTAACAGTGACCTCTCCGGCTTGGATGAAACCGTTCATGGACTATCTACAAGACAGAACTTTGCCCACCGATGAAGTCGAAAGCCAGCAAATAGAATGCAGAGCAAAAGACCATGTCATCATTGATGTCCAGCTATACAAAAGTAGTACCACGGGAGTTTTCCTATGATGCGTCTTCCAGCAGCAAGGTATTGACATCCTTAGAGAAATACATCTCGGAGATTGCGGGCATCACGCCGCTCCCCGATCATTGGTGGCTAAAGCCTTCCGACAAGGATTCTACTAGATAACTGCCAAGGCGGACACTGACAAGTTGGTACAAAGATGCCTTGGGTGTCAGTTTTATGCAAGACAACCAAGTGTTCCAGCTGAAGAATTGCGAACAAGACCAATAACTTGGCCGTTTGCAGTCTAGGGGCAGGACATGGTGGGACCTTTGCAAACAGCACCCTGTGGATTCACACACTTGCTAGTAGCAGTGGATAAATTCACAAAATGGATTGAAGCTAAACCCATTAGAAAGCTTGATGGGGCAACAACCCTAAAATTTGTCCGGGATCTAGTGGTGAGATTTGTTCTCCGCATAGCATCATCACCGACAATGGCAGAAATTTATCTCTCGGAGAAGTTGAGGAGTACTGTCATGAAAAAGGCATCTGCCTTGACCTGGCATCTGTGGCACACCCACAGTCAATGGGCAAGTTGAAAGGCCCAATGGACTAATTCTGCATGGAATCAAGCCACGCTTAGAGGCACCGCTACATAGAGCAGCTAGAGCCTGGGCGGAGGAATTGCCATCTGTTTTGTGGAGTTTAAGAACAATAGCCAACAGATCCACCGGCTTGACTCCTTTCTTCATGGTTTATGGAGCAGAAGCAGTCCTCCCATCCGACATCCTCCACGATGCACCAAGAGTTTCCGCCTACAACGAGGATGACGTTGAAGAATCGGGACGCTTATCTGTGGACCTACTTGAAGAAGAGAACGTGATGGCATGCCAGAGATCCACCATCTACCAGCAGAAGATGCGGGGCTATCATAGTCGCCGCGTAAAGCATTGCTCGTTTAAAGAGGAGGATCTGGTGCGTAGACTCAAGCAGGAGAAATCACACAAACTATCCCCGCCTTGGGAATGACCGTTCGTCATAAGCAAAGCATTGCTCAATGGTTCCTATTACCTCGTCCATATTCGCAAGTTGAAAGATAGGCCAAAAAATCGCAAGCGCAAGCAACGTGACTCTGATGATGATTACCCGGAGACAGATCAGCCATGGAACATAGCACAGCTACATCCCTTTTACACTTAGCACATTTATATTATGTAATAAGTTTTTTATATGATCAATGAAATAAAGCATTTGGTTCACTCATATTCTCTGAGTCTTTTACCTCCTTTAATTTTTCATTTTTGGATCATATAAACCCTTTATGCGCAAGGTTGCATTTGCCCTTGTGAAAATTCCGCCTACGGGCGTTAGCTTAAGTTTTCTGGTTTACATGTTTTCTGAAGTTTTTATGTGGATTCTGGAGTAGTGACTTTTCGGCACTCAAAGCCGGCAATTTTGTTCTTAGGTTCTGGACGGTGCTATTAAGCATCATCACCTGAGAGCATAGTTCTGTGCTGCGAGTCTTCCGTCTCACGAAAGGTCAAGCATACGGATCAGAATAATGGATAAGCCAACACTTGCTTAAAAAAATATACACATGCTGGAAACAGATAAGTTGCAGGAAGATTGAGTACAAGCTTTCCGCCTTAGCCAAACATAAGTTTTTTCTGCATACACTTTACAGAGACACATTTAATACAAACATTGTTTTTATGGCTCTGCTACAGGGGCTTCATGGTGGCAGCATCAGGAGAGCCAGGCCGGGAGAGATTGTCAAACTCTGAAGGAGAGGGGCTAGACTCAGATGAGGCCATGTCTTCATCGAGGATCTCGGTAGGCACGAAGACATCCGCCTTGACCATCTTGGCAACTCTGGTGTCAAAGCCAGTGAGGGAGTTCCAAATAGCATCGCTATCAATCTCTCGACCTTCCTTGTCTAGTTTGGGCATGCTGGAGGTCACCAAGTCGATGTCAGCATTGTTGTAGTGTGCCTTGACCACGGACAGGGTCATCCTAGCACCAGCCCAGACGCAAGAGGCTTTCCAGACCTTGACTTTCTCAGGGGCTCGACACAGGATTTCTGCGAACTTGGCTGCTGAGTCCGCCGCCTTGATATTGATGCCCAGAGGTTGAGCTATCTCCTTGGCTTGGGTGATGGCGATGTTAACAAAGTTGTCGTCAAGAATCATGCATTCCTTGGGATCCGGAGCACCCTCACCCAAGTTGGCTAAGCCAATGGGGGCTGTGGTTTGCACAAAATACAAGGACCATGAGTACCAACAAGTAAAATGGTTATCCAAATTACAGAAATGACCAAGACGGAGAAAGGTTATCGAAGATGATCGTTTCCGCTTGCTTGCATGTCTCCGCCAAGACATCGCGCTCCGTCTAGACTGTCTTGTACGCCTCAAGGTTTCTAGCATTCTACTCTTTGGTAGCTTGGTTCTGCTCCTTGAGTTGCGGAATTTCATCCTTCATGCGCTGCATCTCGGTGTCAGCAGACTCTTGCAACACCTTCATCGTTGCCTCATGGCCCTTGACGGCATAGGCTAGGTCCTTCTTCAGAATTTTGTTTTCATCATTGAGCTCATGGATATGCTTGGATTGCTCGACGATGCTCTTGAACTTGGCAATGGCTTCTGTAAGACGGAAATCAGAAAATGCTATTAGAAGACGGAAGAAATGATTCAATGAGAAAAGCAAGGAGCTGTTGTAGAAAACAAACTCTGGCTATTTTTGATCTGTTGCTTCAGGAAGGTGGTTTTACCCTGTTCAAGGTCCAGTTCCTTCCGCAGAGCAGCAAACCTCTCATTGGCAGGGATCCTGTGTTTATTCTCATTCTGCACAAGATGATTGACATGCTTAGTTTCTTTAGAGAATCTAGTCGGAACTATCCAAGTTTCAACTAAACGCCCGGCAGCTATAGTATATGATTTTAAAATAAAACTAGTTTCTCTAGAGCATCTAGTCGGAACTATTCAGTTTCAACTAAACGCTTGGGGGCTACACGGACAAGTTCTACACTTAGTTCTTTGGAGCACTCAGGCTAATAACTATTGGTTTATCCGCCTAAGAGCTCGAGGGCTATAGTGGGATACATTACAAGTTAAAAGAAGTGAAGATTCAAAAGACTTATGATGGCAATGACCCTAAGATTGTTGGCCAGATGAGCATAGGAATCATGGAAGGTCCGGGCATTCTTGTAGATTGCATTGGCCTGCATGATGAGGTCATCCAGGCTCAACGTCGGAGGAGTCGCGCCCAATGGAGAGGTTGAAGCCAGAGGCATGGATGAAGCCCTAGCTGCCTCCTACACCTTCAAAGCAGATGATGGCTCAGAGGCTCCCGCCTCGATCGTCGCTACCACATCCACCTCTTCCACCACTTCCTTCCCTTTCTCGGTGGCATCCTTAGCTGGAGCTTCAGCCATTTTAGAGGAAGTACTCTCCTGCGTCGCCTGGCCGCTGGGAGCAACATCTCCCTCAACAGAGCCTGAGATGTCAAGGATTGGATTGACATCTGTCTCCATGGCGGAGATCTCAGGGATGACGGGGGAGATGAAGGACGAGTAGGGCCAGCAGAAGGCTTGACGATAGGAGTAGGGGAGAGGTAGCGGGAGAGGACTTGGCAGACAAATCCTTGGTCAGCATATCACGAATGTTTTTTGACCCTCCAACATCTTTGGAGGATCGCTTCAAACTAACACCAGCTTTCCTCCGGAAATGTACAAAGTATAAGTACAAGAGTTGAAAAAAGGTAAGGGCTAAAAAGCACAAGTCAGAGAATGAAAATACTTACTCCACGGCAGGAGCCTTGGTGAGGGGAATGCCGGTGGACTTCTTCTTATTCTCCGCCTCTAAGGCGGCAGTGGAACATTTGGAGACTCCACTCTCCGGTTTCTTCTTCTTGGCCTTGACAGCAGCGTTAGAGGTGGAGATCTTCCGCTTTCATGCTGCCAGAGCTGGTTGACCCTTGGGGTCATCGTCGTTGGACACCACCTGGATATCCTTCAGCTTAGGATCATAGACATGGGAGGCCATTTGATCCGCCGCCAAGGTCGCCAGCTGGGATACAGAGGAGTGTTAGATTGACAACTTCCAGTCGGAAAAACCTTAGAGCATATAACGAGCATATAACAAAGGAAACAGAAGCTAACTCTAGGCATTTGCCGCAATCAAACATGTCGAAGGTGATCTTGAAGCCACGCTTCTTTCCTTCACCTTGACGATGTCCTTGAGCCGGAGTTTGATGGAGCTAGTAGAGAAGTTATCTCGCGAAATTCACATGGGATCCCTCCTGTCTTGAGTGTATTTACACATTAATTCAGAACGGTGCTGCAGAGGCTAGATCCGCCGGATGAACCAGCACATAGCAAGGTCCAAGCCCGTCAGACCTCCGTCTACGAGCCATTCAATCCACCTTACAGTGCGGTTGGCTTCATCGTCGGAGGGAAGAGAGGCTGGAGGCTGCCATGCAGGCACCTCAGCAGCGGCTCGATCGACAAAGTTAGGATAGGTCTCAAGACGTTCTGGCAAAGGAACTTCTAGGCCGTAAAAGTATGTGCGCCGCCAGTTCTTGCATGACTCATGTCCGACGATGTCAGGGAAACACCAGCTAGGATGGATCTTGAAGCTAATGGTTCCGCAGATCCGCAATTCGTCCTTAGACTCTACAGACTCTCTCTTGACGGTAAAAAATATACAAATATATCTAATCTAGGCTTGATCCCTAGAAATCCGTCGCACAAAGCTATGAAGTTGCTAAGAACTAAGATATTGTTGGGAGAGAGATTGTGGGGGAGTACCCAGAAGTGTCAGAGGACATCCAGGAAGAAGTTGGAGACTGGCAGGATTATGCCGCGTACCAGCTGAGACTTGAGGTAAACCTTCTCTCTGGCTTGGGGAGAAGGGACCACCTCGCCGGATGGTGCCACCCGCCAGACCAGTTCCCTCGCCACGGGGAGGTACCCCTCGGTGACCAGTTCTTGGAAATCCTCTGTGGAGAGGTCAGAGCCTCTCCACACCCCCTTGTGGGAGTCGTTGTCTTCATCGGCAGCATCTGGCGCTGCTCTTTCTTGGTCATCACCGGTGGTTTCCACCATGGCGGAGACATGAATGACCACCTCCTCCGGCGGGACGGGTACTCCCTAAGATGGCTCCAGGATAGCCTCGGGAGTCACCGTTGTTGAAGGGATGGAGCTGCTAGCAGCCATTGAGACGAGGGAGTGGGTGGAGAAAAGATAGGTTCTGTCTAGGGTTTTCGCAGAGGAGCTCGAACGGTTGTGCGGCTGGAGGAAGACAAAGACTGGAAAGCGAATGCGGGTAAAGGAAAAATAGATTGACTGCGGTGAAAATATATAGACCCCGCGTCAAGATTTGTGCAAAGAGATCTAATGGACGGAATGTTGCCGACGTGGAAGTGAACGTGCGCGGTAATTTCGCCACGTCCTCTGTCTTTGCCGCTTCACTATTTCGGATTTCGCGCGCATGAAAATAGTTGATGATTAATTCTCTGTTTCTGTGAGTTTCGAGGTAGCATAGGTTGTACCCTATGTCATCCTCCTGACAGTTGTAGTGAAGGGTCACATCCTAAGATTCCATCATAGGCGGAGATTACCCGACTCTGGAAATGAAGACTCGAGGAATCTCCGGCTACATTGCAAAGCCGAAGAGGATTGCAGGGTTCTTTGGGAGACCTTTGAGATATTGCTTGATGAATTGCTGGCATCACTTAGACAGGACATTCAAAGATCAACGAGCAAGACGGTGCAAGATTTCAAAGTCCTCCGGGGGCTGCTGTTGGGGATATGCTATATGGGTATCCTCATAGCATGTCACCAATGCACCTAACCTGGGTGGCCCATAGTTGGTATCAAGGCCTATGGCCTGCTAGGCGGCCCAGTTAGACGGATCAAGAAGGGAGGCCCATGCCGGATAAAGGAAGGCTACGTAGGAGTCACTGACATACTCGGAGCCTTGGAGTACAAGACACGGAAGACTAGTTCGTGTAGGCGTAGGACTCTTTAACTTGTCCGGCAAGGACCTTTCCCTGTAAACCCTAGGTCTTGGCACCTTTATAAGCCGGCTTGTGGGAGCCTTTAGGGCGGAACACAATAGATTGTTGCGTACAACACGCAACACCTCGCACAGCGAACCTATCTCTATAACTCGGCGTATTGCCATTATAGTGATTTATAGCAGGAGTAGAGTTCCGCCGCCATTGTGGGACTTGAACGTGGGTAAGCTGTGTTACCTCGTACCCGCCAACTCTCCGCCTTACCCCACGTCTCTAAACACGCACTGTGAAGACCCCTCCATGGCGTACTCATCGGCAATACCACAATAATACTTGTATGTCGGCCCATACTGATTTTAACTCGGCCACATGATTTGGTGACTCGCTTTACATCATCGACCTTTCTTGGCCTAGTCCAAGTTGTCTTTCATTTGCTGGGTCATATTGCTATATTCGGGTTACTTCCCTTAGATTCCTAGCTTTCCTCGTACTCCTCACCTTATCCTGCGTGTCAAGCAATCATTACGCTTTGCCTCATTTTAAGGGTCGTGACATTATTCACTACCACGTCATGGCAGTTATCACTACCGCCCATCGTCTATTTATTGGTACTTGGCCAGTAGTACCAGCCAGAAGTTCCGGCCCGGGTTAGGCGGAACTTCTGGCCTGTACAACCAAGTATTTTCAATAGTTTCTGAGCCGTTGGAACCGGGATGGCCGGAACTTCTGGTGGTTCACCGGTACTACCGTCTAGGCATGATTTGACCCAAACAGTCAGATCTAGGAGCCCTTTAAAAGGGGATCATCTTCCCCTTTGTGGCCATTATCTTGTTTGATTTATTTTTCTGTCTCTCTCCTCCATTGTTGACCTTGAAGATTTTGTCCTCTCCCCTTCCCCCTCCTATTATGCTTGCATATTTTTGAGTGATTTGAGAGAGGAGATCTTGATCTATAACCCCACCAAACCAAATCCCTTCTCTGTGAAGGAATCCTTGGGATTTAGATCATGGAGAGTTTTGTGTTCTCCTCTTGTGTTTTTCCTCTCTTATTTCCCCAATAGCTTTTGTAGATTTGGTGGAATTTGAGAGTGAAGGACTTGCCTCTTGCATTTGGTGCATAGGTTTGAATTCTCTACGGAGATTTGGTGAGTTCAAGCTCTTGGGCTTGTTACTCTTGGGTTCTTGGGACCCTAGATGGTTGTGTGGTAGTGGTGTGATACCCTTGGGGCCTCCAATTGAGTTTTAGAGATTCCTCGAGGTCGAGGCCTTTGTGGTGATTCTTGGGATCCCTCCAATTGAGTTGTCGAGTTTGCCCCAAGCTTGTATGGGTCCGGTGGTCGCCCTGAAGTGTCCCATAGTGGATCATGAGTAAGCCTTTGTGGTGACCTCACGGGAGAATAGGGTGACCCTGTTGTGGCGTTGCTGAGTTATGTGCCTTGTGTGGAGTTGGGTGATCATTAATCCACCACACCTCAAGGTGAGCCAGTTCGGAGAGCATTGCTCCATCCCACCTCTCCAACAGAGATGTAGCTTCTTTGGAAGTGAACTTCGGGATAAAAATCATCGTCTCTGCGTCCATCGGTTATTTCTCAACCGAGCCCTTTACTCATGCAATTTACATTGCGATAACCTTTGTTCTTGAAGTATTTTATCTTGATTTCACCTTGTTGCTTGTTTTGCTTACCCTAGGTTGTTGATGCACTTAGTTGAACCTAGTGGTTTTAGGTTTTGTGCTTTGGTAAATTAAACATTAGTTTTATTCCGCATTTATCAGAGCCTAAATCATAATTATTTTAAAATCCTATTCACCCCCTCTAGGCAACATCTATTTCCCTTTCAATTGGTATCAAAGCGAGGTCTCTTGCTTCTTAGGCTTCATCATCTCGAGAGTAAGGATGTCTCCTAGGGGTTTAGTGCATAATGACACTTTTACATTTGATGGCAATAATTATGGTAGTTGGTGAATTCACATGCTTGATTATTTTTGGGACTTGAACCCACTTATTGAGTGAATTCTATATATGGGTTTCTCTCCTCCTAAGGATCCCCAAAATATATCTTTAGAGGAGGAGACAAACTCTTATCTCGAAGCTCAAGCATTTAATGTGCTTGTTACCGTTGTGAGCATTGTAGTTCTTTCCACAATCATTCCTTTTAGGAATTCTCATGATATTTGGACCAAGCTTCAAGTAAATATGATGTCTCCATGATTAATGATGTTGAATGTATTCCCTCCACCTCCGGCCGTGATGAGTTCTAATCTTCTTCCACTACATCAACATGTGATTTGTCAAAAGGTAATGATATGGTGATTGGTGATAGAACTTGTAATGTGGATAGTGAGCTCACCATTGATGATCATTCATCTCTATCTCATTGCAATATTTTATCTTTTGGCACAAAAACTTGTAGCAGTATATGTCATGGTGGTGTCACGGCAGATGCCATGGGTAGGCTAAATGTGGGGCCATATGGACACTAGTGGTATCCGGGGAGGGATAGTGCGGTGAATCCGCACATGAAGAACACTCACAAACACAGGATGTACCTAGGTTCGAGGCTCTCCTAGGGAGATAAAACCTCTACTCCTGCCTCTAGATCTTATATTAGGATCTTTGAACTAGTACAAGTGCTCCTTGAGATGTATCGAGAGGAGGAAGAAGATGAAGTGCTTCTGCCTCTCTCTCCCTCTATAGCTTACGCGAACTGCTAATGGCCTGACCCTCTCCTTGGAGGCCCTAGCTTACCTTATAAAGGGGTAGGCAGGTTACATCTAGGTCATACGTGGCCCGAATATTCCGAGGATATGCTTGTCCCGAAATAGTAGTTCGGCGCGCTCCTTTCCTTAGTCGCTAACCTCTGCATGGAAATTGCCCAGAGTCCATGTTGTCTAACCTCCAATGGTTAGGCACTGTCATGTCCGTGAACCATCGCTCAGACCTTGTTCGATATGCCCTTGTCTCTAGCGCTTGTCTCCCAAGAAATCTGGGAGAGAGAGAGAGAAAAGCGCTGACCTCAGGGCCGGCTCACTCCTGCCTGAGCATGCCAACACCTGACTCGGCCCTGTCCGGATGACTCGGCCAGGACGGTACCTGCTGAAAGAAATATGCCCTGAAAGGCAATAATAAAGTTGTTATTATGTATTCCTTGTATATGATAGATGTTTATTTTGCATGCTATAATTGTATTGAAAGGAAACGTCAATACATTTGTGTTTAATAAACAAAAAGGGTTCCTAGTTATGCCTCTCTTCAAGACTAGTTCGTTGATTAACAAGATGATCAAGGTTTCCTGATCATGGACATTGGATGTTGTTAATAACAAAGTCAAAGCATTTGTGAAATGATGTGATGAACATTCATCCGAAGTATAGCATTACGATCAAGTCATTATGTTTACATTGCTATAACATCATACGAAGTAATCTTAGTCCATAGACCATGAGATCATGTTAATTGCTAACACCGGAAGAGTATCTTGATAACATCAAACGTCACACCATAACATGGTGACTATAAAGGTGGGTTCAGTGCTACGAAGGTGTTATGTTGAGGCTCATGGATCAAGAGTGGAATTTGTCAATCCTGATGACGGATAGATATACTATGGGCCCTCTCGGTGATATCACATTAAGATAGCTTGCAAGCAAGTGATGTGATCACTAGAATGTTATATCACGGGAATGAGAAAAGAGTGCATGTCGGTAACGAGATCAAACTAGGTATTTGGATACTGATGATCGAATCTTAGACATGTATTATATCATGAGACAAAGGGATTAAGTTACTAGCGTTAAAGGTTCTCATGATCGTAGAAGTCTTCGTTGAATGTGCAGGAGTCAGTATGGATATCCAGGTCCCGCTTCTGATTATTGATCTGAGAGGAGTCTCAATCATGTCTGCATTATTCGCGAACCGTAGGGTGACACACTTAAGGGTTGCCTGACACCATTTTGGAGCACATATGTTTCAGATAAAAGGATTGCAAAGCGCAGGAATTGTTTCGATAGAAACCGGAATTGTTTCGGGTGAAATTGCATAAAGTGGTTCTGCATGTGATATTGAAATGTTGCAAGGGTTTTATGTGAATGTTTGTTAATTAAAGTAATTAACAAAATTCTGAATAAAATAAATAAAAGAGTTTTATTAATTGAGAGTTGTATTAAATTTGGTGGAAATTTAATGCATGTGAGTGGAATTTTGGGTGGAGTCAAAATTGATGTGAGTGGAGCTTCCACCACATGAATGAGGAAGAGGTAGGGGAACCCTCCTTGGCCGCCGGCCATGGTAGGGGAGGAGCCCCCCTATCCTTCCTCACAAAGCACACCTCCTCGTGAAGGATCTCTCTCCCCCTCTAGATATTCCCCCATGGTCTTGAATTAGCGAGATACATGTTCCCGGTGGCCTTGCGTCTGGAAGGAGTTGTTGCTTCCGCTGATTCGCTGGAGCGAGGAGGTGGAGGTTGTCCGGTGGCTTGAACGTGTGTGCGAGGACGGATGCGCTGCTGATTTGTGACGCTCGGACTTCCACACGATCTTGAGATCGCCAAGCGTACGACTACATCATCCACGAGTTCCAACTCATTAACAAAACTTTGTTGTCTTCGAGGGTAAGTTCTCCATGGATGTATATCAACCTGTTGTTCTGTATCTAGTAGATAGATCTTGGCGTATAGTTCTCATCGTAGGAATTTTTTGTTTTCTATGCTGCGAACCCAACACCTGTACATAGAAGGCAACGTAGATGTCGTGCCGACATAAGATATATGTCGGCTAGGTGTTACCGGGCCAGTCCGGCCTTGGGTAACCCGGTTGTTACTCGACCGGCCCTTATATACATCAGACAACTTATATCTCAGCTGACTTATACCTCGGTGGACTCTATCCTTATACCATAGCTTGACCCTACCCAGGGTCACCCCTCCAACATTAGTCCTTGAAGCTAGTGTGGTCTTAGCATCTTGAGCTGTAAAGGCTACAACAGGTTCAACTTATTCAGATCTTTGTCCGTATTGCCAACATACTTGTATGTCTGCCCATACTGATTTTAACTCGGCCACATCATTTGGTGACTCGCTTTCCATCATCGACCTTTCTTGTCCTAATCTGAGTTGTCTTTCATTTGCTGGGTCATATTGCCGCATTCGGGTTACTTTCCTTAGATGCCTAGCTTTCCTCGTACTCCTCACCTTATCCTACGTGTTAAGCAATCATTACGCTTTGCCTCATTTTAAGGACCGTGATATTATTCACTGCCACGTCGTGGCAGTTATCACGACCGCCCATCACATCCTGGCACGACTCCTCAAATCCCGCTGCGGCCACAATGTGCAGTTACGCCTTTGGCGGTTTAACCATGCTTGTGGCACGTTCCCACGTTCAGTTTCATGAAATACATGCGCGCGCCGTGGGGTTAGTGGGTGCAACCGATCCCACTATGCATGACCCGCAGCGCGGTTAAATAGGGGAGCAGGGGAAACCCTCATTCACTTCCCCCGCTCCCACTCTCTCTTCTTCTTCGTTGCGCCACTGCCGATGTGCTCTCTTCTTGCGACCGTGCCGCTACTTTGTTTCTCTTGCACCATTTCCTCACCTCAGCATAGTCCTCTGTCGCCACTACGGGACCGCGGCAATCTGTGCCTTACGCCCCTGAAGCTAGCAACTCATCGGAGGAAAGCAATCCTGAGATGGATCCTCAAGATGTGGTCACCGTCGACGAGCACGAGAAGGAGGAGGCCGTCCCTGAGCGGGGCTCCTGGGAGGGGTCTGATGTGACCCAGGAAGAGATTGATTGGCTCAAGCGGACACGGTGAATTCTGCCGAAAGTGGACTGCCGCATGAATTCTGCCGCATTTGGCCTCTAGCCCCATTATCTCCCAACCAATGCCATAGCCTCTCTATCCGGGTTCATCTCTTGCTCTGAAGGATATCTCGGCCTTTGGCCCAACGTGAATATCTGGGCGAAGTACTTCTAGCTCCGCACGTACTTCCTCCCGGTGAAAAGCCTTTGACTTAGTGAGGGGCTGCCTCCATTACACCTCGAAGAAATTCCATCTTTCCTTAGATCCAGGGCCTGAACTCATGCAAGAAGTGGCTAAGGTCCATCTTTTATGTGAAGAATAACACCGATCGAGACATGATTCGGCTCTCGGCATTCTCTGTCAGCATCCCCAACAAGCTCAAATGGGACCTTGATCTGAAGAATAAGAACCCTCTTGTTAACATGGTTGACAAGTATCTTATCGAGCTGAAGGATGCCAGGTTATTCAGAGATGATCTGATGGCAATTTTCATCATCAGTCGAGTCTGCCCCCTACAGTGTCGCAGCCACAAGATCTGCCACCTAAGTGGATGCTTCAACCCGAATCGTGTCTCCACGGTCGAGCTTACCAAAGCTCAGATCTACAAGCGAGTCAAGTCCATCTTCAAGACGGACATGTCAGAGACATGGGATTGGAGCATGGCTCCTTTTAACCGAGATAACCCAGTTCCCCGGGTAATTTCCCCGAGTTATCCTCGCCGAGATATAAGTTACATCGGCATAATTGTTTACCTGATCTCTATGTTTCTTTATGCAAAAATTTCTTTAGCAAATTGTTAAAGACACCCCGAATCCTTCCCTCACTTGGGGTAAGGATCGGAATACCTTGGATCCGGAGGAGCCGAAATCTAAGGAATTTATGCCTATTCCTAATGTCGGTTCCACTTATCACCATTAAGGGACTGGCTGGATGATGATGAGGAGGAAGATGATTGCTTTGTTCTTGAGGTACTTGATTCAATGCCACTATCTTTTACGTATCCGCCTGATTTTACTCCATCTAACCTGGCTGGTCAGGTGCACAATGTGCCTCCTGTTGCTATTGGAGGCCAAGGTACTGTGAAGAAACGTGCCACAACCTCCGCCCTTGCAGCCGAGGCATCTAGTCCTAGGAAGAGGTTCAAGAAGCTCGGGAACAAACATGTGAGGTAGAAGGAGACGCCAGTTGTCACCACGTAAGTTTTATCCTCCGGGTTATCTTTGTATTTCTTGTTTCTCTGTTTATGTATTTCATGTTTCTCTCTTTGTTATCTGATTCATTTTATCTCATTGTCTCTCTCGACAGGGCTGCTTTGAACATCCCCGGAGTGGTTCCAGCATGGCCTCTTCAATCCACATGCCATCATTTTCTCCACCTCGTGATGATAATTGGGTCCTCAGCCCGGTTCGTGGCAACACTCCTCCCACGCCGGATAATAGTCCATCCTGGCCAGAGGGAGAAAATGTCGGTGGAGGTGGAGGTGGCTGATGGCTCAAAATATGTAGAGCTCGTTGGGAACCCCAAGAGGAAGGTATGATGATCACAGTAGCATGTTTTCCCTCAGTTATGAAACCAAGGTTATTAAACCAGTAGGAGTAAGGAAACAACTCCAAGGTGTTTCTAACAACTCGGAATCCTGCACAACACAATGATAGAACTTTTCCCCAACTTACAATGAGGTTGCCAATCTCACTAGTTTTGATGAAAACAAAGGATTAAACATATAGTGTGGAAGATGGTAATTGCTTGCGGAAAGTAAACAGTAAACGGTAAATAGTAGATGGTATATCAATGGTAAAGGAATGGACTGGGGTCCACAGTTCACTAGAGGTGTTTCTCCTTAAGATAAATAGCATGTTGGGTGAACAAATTATAGCGGGGCTATTGACAGATTGAGAAAGCATAACAATGCATATACTAGAAATCTTGACTCCTATGAGATTTTATTGGGCATTACAACATAATACATAGACCGTAATCCAACTGGATCTATGACTAATAATCCACCTTTAGGTTATCATCTGAACCCCTTCTAGTATTAAGTTACAAGCAACAGATAATTGCATTAAGCAAAGTCTGTAAAGTAAACAATGCCATTGCCCCATGGACAAAGGATTGTTGTTTTCTCCCTAGTAGCAACAACACAACTACAACCTTAGAGATTTCTGTCACTTCCCCATATTACTAGAGGCATGAACCCACTATCGAGCATAAATACTCCCTCTTGGAGTTGCAAGCATCTACTTGGCCAAGATAGCTACTAACAACGGAGAGCATGCAAGATCACAAATAACATAGACATGATAGAATCAATAATCAATCTAACATAGTATCTCAATATCCATCGGATCCCCGCAAACACAACATGTAGGATTACAAATAGATGATCTTGATCATGAACGGAGCTCACAAGATCTAAACATGATAGCACAAAGGAGGAGAACCAACCATCTAGCTACTGTATGGACCCATAGTCCAAGGGTGAACTAATCACGCATCACTCCGAAGGCTGGCATGGTGATGAATAAGGCCTCCAGGATGATCTCTCCCCTCCGGTAGGGTGCCAGGAAGAGCTTTGGATTCCCCCCCCCCCCCCCGATCTAGGGATGGAGATGGTGGCGGCTACAGACTCTTTCGTGGATTTTTCGATCGGGTCCCTAGGGTTTTCGTCCCGAGGTACTTTTATAGGCGAAGGGGCAAGGTCGGTGGAGGCCTGAGGGGCCCACACCACCTAGTGGCGCCCCCTGGCCGCACCTCCACAGGGTGTGGCCACCTCGTGGCCCTCCTTCGGCTACCCTTCAGACTCCGTGTTGCTTGGGTAAAATATTGACTTTGGCTTTTGTCCCGTCCAATTCCGAGAATATTTCTTTATTAGCTTTTCTGAAACCAAAAACAGCAGAAAACAAGCAAATGGCACTGTGGCATATTGTCAATAGGTTAGTTCCAGAAAATGTATAAAAATACCTCAAAGTGTGAAAAAAACATAAGAAAGTTGATATAAAACAAGCATGGAGCATCAACAATTATAGATACGTTTACGACGTATCAAGTATCCCCAAGCTTAACTCCTGCTCGTCCTCAAGTAGGTAAGTGATAAAAAGAATATTTTTTTAGGCGCCATGCACCATCACAATCTTGATCAAGATATTTGCAAAGCATTGATAGCTGGGATCAAAGTACTCTAAACATAAGCATGAAAGATAGAGTTCTAACAATAAGATATAGCAACTATGTTGTAACATGAAAAGGTACAAACAAAAGATCATGAATAACAATGCATTGAATACGTTTGTTTGTTTCACATATAGAAAACACAATAAGAGTGATATTCAGATTATCCCTCATGGTATAGCAAAACATAAATGCATAGGACACCTTCAAAGTTCATAAGGGTGACTAGCTACAAATAATTTAAGAGCAAGAAATATCAAAGTTATGAATCAATCAACAAGTTTTGGGACAATGCACATTAAACTAAGAATGACCACTATGCTCTCTCAATTGGTGCATAAAGATAGAAGATGGAGACTCAACATAAAAGTAAAAAAGAAAGGCCCTTCGCAGAGGGAAGCAGGGATTTCAAGTTTCATAAAGAGCTTCCAAAAATTATGGTACTTATTATCTTTCAGCTCTCATTGCCCCTATCATAAGCATCTTGAGGTGATTAAGTTTAAGGTGACACAAATATGAAGATATGCTTGACAAGTTATAAGTTGAAAATCTCATGCCCCTTGCTCACGAGTACCGAACCTCATGCTACTCAACTTTAGTCACAAGTAAGTTCTTGTCATTGTAAGTACATGTGTATCATAGACAAACGCCAATGGGTTACCCCTTGCCCCATGACACGGTAGCTATCCCATATCAAAATTGACAAGGCAACATACAATGAGCATCTCAACGATCTTTTTATTTGCTATTTGCATAGGTTTTTATTGAGGATGCTTCACAGAATGCTCACTATGATTATGCTGCAAGTTTCCACCATGATTAGGCATGGCTTAGGCTAGCCGCCCAGGCATTTCTCTAACACACATACAAACTCCATGAGCTTACAAGCTCCCCTTTTATTTCACACCGCCGGGATCCATAAACAAAAGAACATGATATCAACTGAATAGTAAGTGCAATGTTGAAAGTGTTCCCCATGGTATCATGGTTCTGCTAATTCACAACTTATAAAGTGCAAGCATATAAGCAACATAGATGGACACAATGGTTCAAGTTTATTAACTGTAAGAAAATAAAGTGTGCCATCAAGTTTGTGAGAGCTTTAATCACTAATTTTCACATAACAAATTTAATTTG
The DNA here is from genome assembly GCA_023614405.1 of Avena insularis. NCBI lineage: Eukaryota > Viridiplantae > Streptophyta > Magnoliopsida > Poales > Poaceae > Avena > Avena insularis. The sequence goes on from CM042694.1 coordinate 210,589,329, forward strand.
GAAGGTAGATAAAAGCATGAATATACTTGGAATGGTGTAACACACCATGCATAGGAATTTATAGTGGACTCTTTGGAATAACTTGGTTTTCTTGGAGGTTGGATGCATGAGTTGAACTCATACTTGGTACAGGTGGAGGCTTAGCAAAAGACTGGGAGCGACCAACTAAGAGAGCAATAATGACCATAATCATGCAAAGCGACAAAACATTATTAATTAAAGCATAAAGTGATATTACAGGTCAAAAACTAAATGATCATAGAGGCTAAGGTGACTGGTTCATAGTCTTAACATGGTGTAAGCATGTGCCAAGTCAACCCAAATAAAGCATCAAAGGAGAATACCACAATAATATGCTTTTGTATGCTAAAGAAATGCGTGATCCTTTCAAGGCACATTAAGCAATCTCAATTGTTTGGAACAAGTCATGCTACAGCAATAATCACTAAGCATAAGGTCAAAAAAATATCAAACATGACATGATAGAGTCTAGGCCACAGTCAAAACAAGCTCCTTTTTTACCACTTATAAGCATGAAGCTTCCTACTCTTTTCCAACACCAATAAACTTATTTGAAGCCACATATGAATGCGGGGGTCCAACCAATTTATTTAAGCAAACCAAACAAAATAAAACTAAAAACAAAGATGCTCCAAGAACAACACAATTGTGCATGAAACAATAAAAATGAAGTGTTTTGGAAGAAAACCTGGGATTTTTATTGATGAAGAAGGGGATGCCTTGGGCATCCCCAAGCTTTGACGCTTGTACCTCTTGAATATTTCTTGGGCTTACATGGATGGCATCCCCAAGCTTGATCTTTTCTCCATACTTCACCTCATTGCATTATTCTTCCCTACACTTGAAAATTTCCTTCATACAAACTTCACACAATCTTCATTAGCAACATTAGTGTATTCAAGATAATAAGTCCTTGGGTTTAGTTTCAACACAAGTAAAACTTCCACTAAAACACAAGATACTGTATCAATTCCTTATAAAATCTCAAGTGATCAAAGAGAACTCAAAGAGAAAGAGATTAAGAGGCAAATACAAATAATGGCAGAAATCTGTCAAAACAGACTAGCAGGTAAAAACCGATTTTTTCGAAAACCTTCTGTTGCTCAAATCGAAAAGTGCTAAACTAACGAAAGTTAGATATTAACCTGGGGCATAAGAACAGAAAATTACAGCTCAATCCTACGTACAGGGTTTTTTCACGATTTTTTACAGTGAAGGACAAAAATCTGTTTCGGGACAACAACTTTCCCAAGTCTTACTTCTCTCTCATTAGAGGTTATTATTGGCACAAAAACCACACAAAAAGGATAAGGAGAGGTTATTACTAAGGCAATAACTTCCAAGACTCAACAAAAGAAAAACTTACTGAAAGTAAATATAATTTGGGTTATCTCCCAATAGTGCTTTTTTTAACGGCTTTGAGCTAGGCTCAGTAATTTGAGAAGATGCTCACATAAGAAATATGAATTGAAGCAAAAGAGAGCATCAACAAGCAAATATGATACATATTTAAGTCTAACCCACTTCCTATGCATAAGAATCTTTTAAGAAAATAAATCAAATAAGCACATAGTAACAAGAATGGGTAGATAAAACAAGAGCAACTTTGGAACTTTCAATATAAAGAGAGGTGTTTTAGTAACATGAGAATTCCAACAACCATATTTTCCTCTCTCATAATGATTTTTAGTAGCATCATGAACAAACTCAACAATATAAATATCACACTCATCCTCCTTTGGTAAGTACGGAGGGCGGTCAAATAAGGTATTAGTTAAAGAGTTACTCTTATTGGGAGGTAGACATGGGTAGCTGCTCCATTCTTCCTCCTCTTGATCATCACTCTCCTCCTGTTTTTCATCCAATGAGCTTCCAGTTTCAGCAATTTTTTCTTCCATAGGCTCCTACAAGGCATTAGTCTCTTCCATTGGTGGAGAGCATTTATTAAGATATTTAAGAATATAGCCATTTTCTTCCTTGTAATTATCAAAGCAAAATTTAAGTATATCATAAACCTCATATTTATAAGGTGCATCATCAGTATTTTCAAGCAAATAAGCAAGTTCGAATGCACCCTTCCAAGTAATAAATTCATCAATTTGTTCCACATCATAAAAGTCATAATTTCCCTTAACATAAGAAGATATGGTAACATTATCATTATACTCACATTGAAAAGGGAGGTGTTTATACCTCCTATAGCAACAAGATTTATCAAAGCAATAAGTAACATTATAAGTAGAGCACATGTTTCTAGCAATGGTATACAATTTATTAATTTGTTCCCATAAGTGTTTCCCTTTTTGTGATAAGCGGTGTTCCTCATAATATTTTTGTTCTTCCATGAATCCACCTTGCCAGTAAGATCTAGTTTCAAAGAAACCAACCATTGATAGAAAGCATGATAAAGCAAGACAATAACAGACCAACAAAAATTACAACTATAGTAGGAACTAATTTTTTTGTATTTTTGATAAAAATAAGCAAAAAAAATAAAGTAGAGAAACTAAGAAAAACAATAACAAAGTAAAAAGATTGGTTGTGACAGACTCCTCTTGCAAGAATCTTCTTTCTCCCTGAAAAGTGATTGACGAGGAGGAAGAGATTGAAACTGTCCTTAACTCCCCGGCAACGGCACCAGAAAAAGTGTTTGATGGCTCAAAATATGTAAACCTCGTTGGGAACCCCGAGAGGAAGGTATGATGAGCATAGTAGCAAGTTTTCCCTCAGTTATGAAACCAAGGTTATCGAACCAGTAGGAGTAAGGAAACAACTCCAAGGTGTTGCTAACAACTTGGAATCCTGCACAACACAACCACAGAACTTTGCCCCAACTTACAATGAGGTTGTCAATCTCACTGGTTTTGCTGAAAACAAAGGATTAAACATATAGTGTGGAAGATAGTAATTGCTTGTAGAAAGTAAACAGTAAACGGTAAATAGTAGATGGTATATCAATGGTAAAGGAATGGACTGGGGTCCACTGTTCACTAGAGGTGTTTCTCCTTAAGATAAATAGCATGTTGGGTGAACAAATTATAGCGGGGCAATTGACAGGTTGAGAAACCATAACAATGCAAATACTAGACACTTGACTCCTATGAGATTTTATTGGGCATTACAACATAATACATAGACGTAATCTAACTGCATCTATGACTAATAATACACCTTCAGGTTATCATCCGAACCCCTTCCAGTATTAAGTTGCAAGCAACAGATAATTGCGTTAAGCAAAGTGTGTAAAGTAATCAATGCAATTGCCCCATGGACAAAGGATTGTTGTTTTCTCCCTAGTAGCAACAGCACATCTACAACCTTAGAGATTTCTGTCACTTCCCTGGATTACTAGAGGCATGAACCCACTCTCGAGCATAAATACTCCCTCTTGGAGTTACAAGCATCTACTTGGCCAAGATAGCTACTAACAACATAGAGCATGCAAGATCACAAATAATATAGACATGATAGAATCAATAATCAATCTAACATAGTATCTCAATATCCATCGAATCCCCGCAAACACAACATGTAGGATTACAAATAGATGATCTTGATCATGAACGGAGCTCACAAGATCTAAACATGATAGCACAAAGGAGGAGAACCAACCATCTAGCTACTGTATGGACCCATAGTCCAAGGGTGAATAACTCACGCATCACTCCGGAGGCTGGCATGGTGATGAAGAAGGCCTCTAGGATGATCTCTCCCCTCCGGCAGGGTGCCGGGAAGAGCTTCGGATTCCCCCCCCCCCAATCTAGGGATGGAGATAGCGGCGGCTACAGACTCTTTCGTGGATTTTTTGATCGGGTCCCTAGGGTTTTCGTCCCAGGGTACTTTTATAGGCGAAGGGGAAAGGTCGGTGGAGGCCTGAGGGGACCACACCACCTGGTGGCATGCCCCCTGGCCACGCCGCCATAGGGTGTGGCCACCTCGTGGCCCCTTTGGCTACCCTTCAGACTCCGTGTTGCTTTGGGTAAAATATTAACTTTGGCTTTTGTCCCACCCAATTCCGAGAATATTTTTTACTAGCTTTTCTGAAACCAAAATTAGCAGAAAATAGGCAACTGGCACTGTGGCATCTTATCAATAGGTTAGGTCCAGAAAATGTATAAAAATACCTCAAAGTGTGAACAAAACATAAGAAAGTTGATATAAAACAAGCATGGAGCATAAAAAATTATAGATACATTTACGACGTATCAGTGGCACCCTAGAGGATGTGGCTATACCGGACCAGAGGGGTGATTCCTCCGCCCTTGAGAGAGACAGTGAAGATCGTGGCACTAGTTGTATCAGTTCCGAGACAATTTCGTTCGAGGTTTCGGTAACCTCGGCACTAGTTCAGCCCCAATCTCAGCAGCAGCAACCGCTATCAACGTCATCCGAGTCTTCTAAGACTTAGCCACCAGACAAACCTCGGCCGAGCCTGCGGCCCAAATCTCACTAGACTTCATAGTCTCAGGCTCCGCCAACCTCTCAGCGTCAACCTCTACCAACAACCTCTCAGCAGCGAGTCAATCCAGCAGGCAAGCAGAAGAAAACATGTGTGGCGAGTAAGGTGACTCAAAATAAAGCTAGGGTTGCACCCCCCCCCCACAGCCATCAATCGCCACCATGCTGCAGAAAGGTGCTTCTGCCTCTACCTCGGCTAAGGACAAACAGCTTACGTTGCACATTAGCCCAGCTGCTACGATGGCCACCCAGAAAGCCTCTGCCAGGAAGGGTTTGGTCCTGACTTGGACTCCGAGCGATGAAAGCCTCAGCTCACTTGCTGAGTATGCTGACAACTGGAACAATCCCGAATATGGCGAGGTTACCTCTAAAAATACTTTGCCTCAGAAGTTTGGCCAGACAGAGATTAGCGAGAGGATGTTTACTTCCCGGAAGGCTCTTGCTGATGCTAACAAAATGATGGAGGTAAATATCTCAGCTGCATTTTTGTACTTGTAATAGATAACACCTAACTGCTAATCCCCGAGCCTCCGAGGGAGTAAGATATTACTCGGTCGGATGCTCCTCGAGGCTAACACTTAGTAACTTAGTTTTGAACCTTAGCATGTCCAATACGTTGAGCCAAGTCACTATAACTTAGTAAAAAATTCCTTTAGAATTGAATATCTAGCCACATAGATTAGGATCGAGTTTACTCGGTTCGAATCTTGAGTAGAGTCGAATATCCAGCCACCTAGATTCAGATCGAGTTTACTCGGTTCGAATCTTGAGTAGATTCGAATATCCAGCCACCTAGATTCGGACCGAGTTTACTCAGTTTGAATCTTGAGTAGATTCAAATATCCAGCCACCTAGATTCAGATCGACTTTACTTGGTTCGAATCTTTAGTAGAGTAGAACATTCATTTTACTCAGTGACTAATCATCTGTCTTTTCTAGATCTCCAACAACCGGCGCACTGCCCAATTTCAAATACTCTTTTTTGCACAGAAATGCCTCTCACTAAGCACAAGAAATTGCTGCTAGAGTTGAAGAACAAAGGTATGGTTCTGCCTCATTCCCTAGTGCTCTTTTCATTTTAACCTGCCGAATTAACTTTTGACTTGTCTTCTACTAGCCGAGGTTGAGGTCCAAAACAAAGAGTTGCAGAACCGTGTTGCTAACCTGGAAGATACTTTACCTCTTGCACCTCACGTTTTGCACTTGCCCCCTTCTAGATCTCCTTGTATTTTTTACCTTGGCTCAGCTGGAACAAAAGCTCTTGCAGAGTCTCATCAGGATTGCATATCTATGCCTGAACTGATGACCCATTTTCTCGACCAAGCAGGAGAACACCAAGCGCAGCTTAAGGATAAGGACGATGAAATCTCTCGGCTTCACGCTGAGAATGGAGACTTAAATAAACTCCAGAAGGCTGAGCTTGAGAAACTCGACCAGGAGTTCTTTTCTCCGAAGAGAAAATCCGGCTTGCACTTCAACTTGAGAAGGAGGAAATTTTTCTCAAGGAGGCCAAGGTCAAATTTGACTCGGTTTCCATTGAGTCAGAAAGACTCAAGAAGAAGCATGCAGGTTGGTTGTCCGAGCTGACTCTGATCAACAGCATCATGGCCAGTGAGTTTCCCACTATTTTTATTTTCTGGCCGACCTTTCCCTTATGCTAACATTTTCTAACCTCTTGCTTTGCTTGTTCTCCAGGTAACTTCCCTAAGTCAAAACCTCGTGTTGCCACTTCCGTCAAAAAATCTAGAGCGCGGAGGGGTGAGACCAGTGGTGCCTCGGTCGAATATGATGTTGATGATGCTTTGGCCAGTCTCTCAGCCCACCTTAGGCCGGTGAAGACCTTTGGGGTGGATCTATTGAATGCTGCCATCTGAGTCTTCAATGTGCTCTGGCCTGTAGAAGCTACCCCCAAGCGTGTCGCAGTGCTGGTCGAGAGACTAATGGAGCGCGAGGAGCAAGTTGGCATGTGGCGCGAGTTTGCTGCCCATGCTGGTGCTGATATAACTCTAGCCTTCATGTTGTCATGGTATGAGGGTATCAACTTAGATATCCTTCAGAACATGACCATTGTCTCTGAATGGACAAACAATCCGGAGTTTATCAAGTGGCGCCAAGACCGGGCCAATGCTTTGATCCAGTACGGGAATGTGTATGCATGGAATGATGGGCCGATTTTCCTCGACGACATCGATGACGAATATGTCGAATATGATACCAAGGGAAACATAGAAGACCCGGTTGGATACAAAGAAAACTCGGACGGGGAAGCAGAAAAAGAAGCTAACGCCGAGGCTGGTGCCGAGGCTGATACCCTGGCTGCCACAACTCCTCCTCCATCAGTGAAAGCTTCTGGTCCAGCTACCCCAGTACCTGATACTGCAACTGCTGCCCCTAACCAAGCAGCCGCTGCTCCTTAGGCGGAAAAAAGTTGAAATTTCATTAAATCCCCGGTATGCCGGGAGCAATTGTAATATACAGTTTAAGTTGTTTTGCTACTACTACTATATTTTATGTCGGATTCCTTTGGGCAGAGTCCCCGAGTTTCATTTTCTTGTTTGCTCAATCTTATGATCCGACACATGTCTACCATTTTTTGGCATTCGACTTATGATTCCAAGATCAGAAAATTAAATTAACAATACTTAAAACCACGAGAATTATCTCAGAGCGATTCGGCATAATAATAAAGAAAGTAAATAAAGGGTTAGTCTAAAAAACAAGTGCCAGCTCGCTTATTTTCTATCCTTAGTAATTTTTCACATGCACAACACTTGCCAAAATTTTCTCTTGCTTGCCATGAAGCCAGGTTTCGGACAACACCAAGTCGAAGAGTGGGCCTTTAATGCCAACAAACTACTAACTTGGCCTAAAGGGGTAAGAAACTTAAGCTAGCTGACATAAAAAATGTAAATACAGAAAATACAATTACTACTAAGGCAGTCCCCCCATTAACTCCTCGAGGTGTCGAGGTTTCATTAATAAGCTCATTGCTGACATATAGATCGAAATATGAGAATTCGAGATACATACACTTCTACTAAGTGTAAAATGGACGAAGTAGCGCTACATTCCATGGCCTTTTCGACTCTTCTCCTGACCTGTCTGCCTTATTCTTCTCATGTGCTTGAGCATCTATGAGATAATATGCATCATTGTGTGCAGTGATTTGCTCAGAATAAATGGTCCCTCCCATGGAGGTGATAGTTTATGCATGCCGGCAGTGCATTGCACTAACCGAAGCACCAAATCCCCTTCTCAAAAAACTCGAGGGTTTACTTTACGGCTATGGTAGCGTCGGAGATTTTGCTAATATATGGTGGACCCGGACAATGCTAATTCTCTCGCTTCTTCCATCATATCAACATCATTTTGTCGGGCTTCTTGCACTTCGGCTTCTGTGTATTGAGTGACTCTAGGCGAATCATGCACTATGTCGGCTGGTAATATAGCTTCTATCCCATATACCAGAAAGAATGGCCTATAGCCAGTTGATCGATTCGGAGTTGTCCTTAGGATCCATAGTATTACCGGGAGTTCATCAATCCATCACCCAGCTCATCACTGCAGTGGCTCAATGAGTCGGGTTTTATCCCGGACAGTACTAACCCATTGGATATCTCCACTTGCCCGTTCGATGCGGGATGTGCGACTGATGCAACATCAAGTCTTATCCTTTTATCTCTACAAAATTGAGCAAATGCTCCCTCGTCAAAGTTTGTGCCATCATTAGTTATTATGTTGTGTGGGTACCCATATCTCAAGATGATATCTTTGAGGAATGATATGATTGTGGGACAATCACACTTTCTTATTGGCTTAACCTCAATCCACTTTGTAAACTTATCAACCATGACTAGGATATGATTCATGTTGCCACGTGCCGGCTTAAATGTCCCAACCATGTCCAAACACCATACAACAAATGGCCAAGTGATAGGTATAGTTTTGAGTCCAGAGGACGACATATGTATCTTACTCGAATACCTCTGACACCCATTGCATTTTCTCACTCAGCATCTTGCAAGGCACTAGGCCAATAAAACCCATGCCGGAAATCTTTGGCAACTAGGGCTCTGGTTGAGGCATGATGCCCACATCCCCCCTAATGGATATCCCGAAGGATTTCCTGCCCCTCTGCCAGGTCAATGCATCGCTGGAGAACACTAGTGACACTACTCTTATGTAACTGCCATTTATTATGGTATAGGCTTTTGCCCTTCTCTGAACTTGTCTGGCGAGAACCTCATCACTTGGAAAACTCCCATCTTTCAAGAAGCATAGAATTGGTTGCGCCCATGCTGGTACAACTCGAGCCGGGAAAATCACTTCATCAATATCCATCGGTTCTACTGACATAATTTCAGCCAGGTTTGGGCACGCAGTCCCCGGGTTCTGCGTGGAAGTCCCTGGGTTCTGCGAGACAGTCCCCGGGTTAGCCAAATCAATCCCCGAGTTACTCGAAACACTCCCCACATCTATTTCCATAGAGACACCTTCTGACTCCGGACTAGCCGGGATAAAGATTGACTCGGATTCGAGTGATGGTTTGATGGATGGTTTCCTGAGGTGTTCAAGAGCTATGCCTGGCAGGATAGATTGCCGAGATGAACCGAGTTTTGATAACACGTCAGCTGCTTCATTTTTAGTGCGTGGTACATGATGGAATTCACATCCTTTGAAGTACCCACTGATTTTCTGAACGTGAAATCTATACAAGGCCATATTTGCATAAAGGGCATCCCAATGACCCGAAACTTGCTGCACTACTAGGTCTGAATAGCCAAAGCACAGGATTCAATGAATTCCAATCTCCTTAGCTACCTTGAGCCCATGCACCAAGTCCTCATACTCGGCAACATTGTTTGATGCTCTAAAATGAATCTGCAGCACATACTTCAATTGATCCTTTTTGGGCGAGGTAAGCACTATCCCAACACCTAACCCAGTTTTTAGCTCTGACCCATCAAAGTGCATTCTCCAATAATTTGATTCAGGCTAGGGCGGCTCATATTGCATTTTAGCCAAATCGACAAAAAATTCAGCTAATGCTTGAGATTTTATAGCATCTCTCCTATCATATTGTGGGGCATTTGGATCTAACTCAATGGCCCATTTGGTGACTCGACCACTAACATCTTTGTTACCCATTATCTTGGATATTGGTGCTTCACAAATCACCTTTATAGGGTGTTCCTCAAAATAGTGCTTGAGCTTTTTGGCTGCCATATAGACGCCATATGTCATATTTTGACAATGTGGGTAATTTTGTTTTGATGTAGAAAGTACTTCACTTAGGTAATAAACTAGCCTCTGCACCGACTTACCTTCTTCGTCACGCTCCACCACTATCACGGCACTTACGATTTAGTTGGTCGCTGCTATTTAGAGCAACATTGGCTCTCTTTGGATAGTGGTAAATCTAACACAGGTGCAGAGGCTAGCATCTTTTTAACTCGTGGAATGCACTATCAGCCTGCGGTGTCCAAATGAACTTATCTGACTTTTTCATTAGTTGGTACAAAGGCAATGCCTTTTCCCCTAGCTGACTAACGAAGCGACGCAATGATGCCAGGTAGCCCATGAACTTATGGACATCGTTAAGACACTTCAACAGTTCCATACATTCAATGGCCCTGATTTTAGTCGGGTTAGCCTTGATACCTAAGCTAGACACGAGGAACCCGAGTAATTTTCTGGCCGGGACACCAAAGGTACATTTTTCCGGGTTAAGCTTCATTTAGAACCTTCTCAAGTTCGCGAATGTTTGTCGGATATCATCTTGGAGAGAATGACTTTCCTTGGTTTTTATCACCACATCATCAACATACACTTGGACATTTTTCCCAATTTAATCATGCAAGCATTTTTGCATGCACCTTTGATATGTTGCACCTGAATTACATAAGCCGAATGGCATGGTGCGATAGCAATAAGCCCCGTACGGGGTAATAAAGGAAGTTTTTATTTGATTGGACGGGTTTAACGGTATCTGGTGGAAACCAGAATACGCTTCTACAAATGATAGAAGTTCACAACCAGCAGTCAAATCAATGACCTGATCAATCCTAGGAAAGGAAATGGATCCTTTGGACATGCCTTGTTCAAATTGGTATAGTCAATGGACATGCACCACACTACTTCCACGTTCGGATCATCCTTCTTCTTTTCCACCAAAATCGGAATAGAGAGCCAATCTAGATGAAGTACCTCCACAATAAACATGGCTACAAGGAGCCGAGTTATCTCATCACCTATGATCTTTCTCCTATCCTCAGCGAAGCGGCGAAGAGGTTACTTCACAGGCCTTTCATCAGGCCTGGCATGCAAAGAGTGCTCAGCTAGCTCCCTCGGAACGCCTTGCAGATCTTGTGTGGACCACGCAAAAATGTCCCTATTCTCACAGAGGAAGCTGATGAGCTTGCTTTCCTATTTGTCATTCAGGCCGCACCAATAGTGACAGTGCGCTCCGGGAATTGCTCATCAATTTGAACCTTCTTTGTATCTTTAGTCGGCTGAAACGATACACTCCCATGTGGGTTACTCATCACTGACATATTCAGCTGAGCCGACTGAGCCAGTGCCACTGCATCTGAATCCTCTTCTTCTCCTATGCTATCACCAATGACTCATCCAGATTTGATCCGGCCGAGGCACACTCCATTGAGTGTCAAAAGTCTCCAGCAACAGTGATGACCCCATTGGGCCCTAGTATCTTCATTTGCAAGTAAATTATGTGAGCACCAGCCATAAACTTGGAAATTTACGGCCTACCAAGCAATGCATGATAACAACTCTTGAGATCCACAACCTCAAACAAAAAATTGTCTATCCTGTAGTTATCTATTGTGTCGAATAACACATATATTCGGACTTTCCCAATTAGCTCACACGACAAACCTGACACAATGCCATGGATGTAGTCTTAGTCGCCTAGAGCATGTTCTCGGAGATACCTAACTTGTGCATTGTGTCCTTGTATAGTATGTTGATACTGCTACTATTGTCTTGAGCACCTTGGAGAACTTCACATTTATGTTCATCCTGATAAATGTCGGGTCAAGCACTAGAGCATATGATCCAAGAGTCGGCATGAGATTGCGGTGATCCTTTATGCTCTAGGTGATATCCTGGTCCGACCAATACATATACTTCAGCACTGCTAGAATAACCGTGTTGACCTCCATATGTCGCATCTACACACTTTGCCTATCATTTTCCTCTCTTGTGAACACGACATAACTCTGGTGATGTTCTCTATATTCATTCCGGCCATCATGGCCGAGGTTTTCCTAGTTCCCCTGGTTCTGATTTCCCACTTGATGCAACATTTCTCTCCTCTCTTGGTTCTCATACCTCGACGATGGTGGAGATAAAAATAGTTGCTAAGCATTCCCCCTGTGAGCTGTGGCGGGTGAGGCGCCTGAGGCGGACCCATGTCACCCATTACATGTTGCATCCATGCGCACTATTGAGTCGTATGTTTCGCCAGTTTACTCGGATTCTACATGTGAAACTTACATGGTTGATCCAACATAGACTCATAAGTGTATCTTGGCCTCTCCTGCCACTGTTTCTTCTGCTCATTGGTCCATGTCTTCTTGCCATCAGTTTTCTGTGTCCACTGCTGGCCACTATTCTTTTGTCGCTGGCTACTCCCAGCACCTGGCTGATCTTGGTTCACATCAGCAACTTGATTCAAACCATACCAATAATCTGGCCTTTTGTCTCTTCTTTTACCTTGGAAATCATTCCTCTAGGATGATCCGGCCCTGTCCCGGGATTAATACTACCCATTCGGCTCTACCGACATTAGCAAGGGCTGAGTCAGATCACCCAATGCATATGAATATGCAATCTTGATAGTTTCAGCCAACGTAGTTAGCATATTTTTCTGTAACCTTTGCCACAACACAGTTGCATGTCGGCACCCTTGTGCAAACCATGCAATTGCCTATGACTCGATTACTCCTTCACATGAGTGCGCTGCGTACACCACTGAGTCAAAAACTCTTGGTCAGTCTCATGCGGCCTCTATTTACACATTGCTAGGTGTTGCGGCCTATTCGGCCTCTTGTAAGTACTTGTAAAGTTACCGATGAACATCTCTTCAAAATCTAGCCAACATCTGATACTTCCTGCCGGCAGGTTATTCAGCCAAAATCTCGTTGGTCCCTCCAGCATCTGAGGTACATATCTCACCGCCATATGAGATTGCCGTGTGCGATGTGCACAATAGTGGCATAGTCAATCAACCAATCTTGTGGCTTGGTGCTGCCATCATATGTCTTCGTCCTCCTGGCCAGCTGAAAGTTCGGCATAGGTGGCTCCCTCATAATCTGAGGTCTAAAACACGTAGGACCCTGAGGACCTTGCCCCTCCATCAATTCCTACATATAGATTATATCTATCTTCAACCTTGCATCATCCGGTTGCAAGTTCCTGTTTCCCATCCAAGATCCCATTGCATTCCCCATATTATGATGATCCGGCCTAGGAAACCCGGCATTGGCCATAGCCGAATAACCATCATTGTGTCTATTCTGTGCCAGATGAGCATATTGGTGTTGCGTAGCTGGTCCAGCACTTTGCTGCTGGCGATGTGGGTTCTGATGCTGGTGTTGTGCTCCTCCAGCCGAATAATGACCTTGATAATTCGAATTATGATGGCCGGCATTGCCGGTCCTAGCATTCCACTGACTCGTATTACCTTGGCTAGGATTTCCTTGGCTACCATTACCTTGGCCAATACTTCCTTGACCAGCATTGCCCTATACTGCTTTGCCTTTCTCGACCACTTTCGGGTCATAAGGCACCATCTGTTTGTTCCTTCTACCAGAGGTTGCACCCTCATCTCTTCTCGGGCCTGCACTGGGTGATGATGCTTCCCCACCTGATCTTGCAGGAGTGCCTCCGGCCGAATAAACGACACAGGAGACACCTGCTCTTGCCGGGTTAGTCCTGAGCAGTTCCTCATTTTGCTGGTTTGCAATACGCACCAGCTCTATGACTCTTTCCTAATGCTTCTATCGGGATTCACTCGATAAAGCAGGTATCTCGGTTGCTGCCGCATCTGCGGCTCTGAGGTTCTTTGCCGGGGTACTATACCTCGGCAAGCCTATAGACTGTGGTTCACCCAAAACTACTGACCTAGGAGTACATTCCTTATCTATCTCATTGATGAGGTTCTTTCCTCTACTCTTTACACCATCCATACGAGTCAGACTAGTGTTGATTTTATTGGCCCTATTATACTCACGCAGGGTGATGTTCAATGCCTGCTGAGCCATAGCTACTTTCTTGCCCTCCTCAAGCACTTTCCGCCGGGTCTCCTCCAATTCGGCCTGTGCCTGAGCCGAATCTACTATGGGAGCTACCGGAGTAGTCAAACTCTCTATGGCCTGCTGGATGATGTTTTGTGGCCTCTCCAGCGGAGGGAACCTCGAGCAGGCGACCTTGGGAGTGGTCTCCCCTTCCTCGGTTGGATCTTTGCTGGTGCCAGCCCCTGGCATGGTCATCATCACCTCAACACGGGCTAGCGAGGAGAGTGATACGCAGACCGTGAGCCGCGCAGAGAGGAGGATCTGCCACCACAATGACTCGCTGCGGGAACACGTAGGATACATCGACTGTGACATAGACCTTGTGCGAGCCAAAGATGAAGAACTTGTCGTTGCGCAAAGAAGTTGGCCATATTGTCGCTGATGAAGTCCAGCGATCCAAATCGCTGAACCAAGCAAGAGACGATGCGCTCCCCCGATGCAATGAAGTTTCCCATCCGAATGAACACCAGCTAGCACCGCTGCTGGCCCCATGGTGGGCGCCAACTATCATGGTGGTGTCACGGCAGATGCCATGGGTAGGCTAAAGATGGGGCCGTATGGACACTAGTGGTATTCGGGAAGGGATAGTGCGGTGAATCCGCACACGAAGAACACTCACAAACACATGATGTACCCAGATTCGAGGCTCTCCTAGGGAGATAAAACCTCTACTCCTGCCTCTAGATCTTATATTATGATCTCTGAACTAGTACAAGTGCTCCTTGAGCTGTATCAAGAGGAGGAAGAAGATGAAGTTCTTCTGCCTCTCTCTCCCTCTATAGCTTATGCGTAATGCTAATGGCCTGACCCTCTCCTTGGAGGCCCTGGCTCACCTTATAAAGGGGTGGCCAGGTTACATCTAGGGCATACATGACCTGCATACTCCTAGGATGTGCTTGTCTCGAAATAGTAGTTCGGTGCGCTCCTTTCCTTAGTCGTCAGCCTCTGCATGGAAATTTCCCAGAGTCCATGTTGTCTGACCTCCAACAGTCAGACACTGTCACGTCCGTGAACCACCGCTCAGACCTTGTTCTAGATGTCCTTGACTCTAATGCTTGTCTCCTAGGAAATCTGGGAGAGAGAGAAAAGCGCTGACCTCGGGCCGGCTCACTCCTTCTTGAGCACGCCAACCCCTGACTCGGCCCTATCCGGATGACTCGTCCAGGATGGTACCTGCACATAGAAGGCAACGTAGATGTCATGCCGACATAAGATATCTATCGGCCAGGTCTTGCCGGGCCAGTCCGGTCTTGGGTAACCCGGTCGTTACTCGGCCGACCCTTATATACCTCAGACAGCTTATACCTCAGTTGACTTATACCTCGGTGGACTCTGTCCTTATACCATAGCTTGACCCTACCTAGGTCATCCCCCAACATTATATCTGATTTACATCCTAGTGTTGATTGCCCTTGCATATCATGTACAAATGGTTTGAATATATCTCATGATGATATGCTAGCTTTGCCTTGTCACCATGATAAATGTGCTTCTTTTTCCTCTAGTACTTGTGTTGCTAACCATTTCTAGAGACTTTCATACCGTGAAGGAACAAGGGGTCCAATGAGCCCTGAGTTTGTTAGGGTGTTGAACACGCATTCTGGGCTTATCGGCGACGACACGTGTTATCGCACATGATAGAGAGGGACACAAATTTTGTTACCCAGGTTCAGGACCCTCAAGAGGAGGTAAAGTCCCTACTCCTGCTTTGTTGTATTGCTCATGGTGCTTCGCGAGGGTACATATGTGGATGAACACTTAGGGTTTTAGATCGTGGGGATCGCCCCCTTCTAAGGTTGGGGTGCTTCTCCTTTTATAGGGGTGTCGGGCCTCTTCCCCCAATTGTTGGGCGGGAAGGATACCTGGTCTACTAGTCTACTTTGAGTGGACTTGGTATAGGACTCCTTGTCGCCTACTGGTCCTTCGTAAAGCTGGAGCTCCTAGCGTCGCCTGCCGCTACACGACGGAAAACGCTCCCTTCCTTAAACCAAAGAGGCAAAGAGTGGCCCTGCCTACGCTAAAGTCATCCATGATACTTTTACATTGAAGAGGCCGGACCAACTCCTCTTTACCAAGGCGGTCCGCACGGTCCCGGTGCTGCGTGCCAGGTCTTGTCATCTCTGTTCCTTTTTCCGTGAGATTACGAACATGCCCCTGGAGCATGTTCCAAGGTATCTGAGGCTCGTTGGGGGCCGGGAAACTGCGAGGTACTCCCCCTTGCGAGGTGGCCTCCCGAAGGCGAACCAAACGAGGCTTGAGCCCAAGCCTTGCGAGGGGTTAACCTCCCAGTGTTGGCTCATGAGGCAACGCTCCCGGGCATCCCAGCGCCTTGGAGGCACCATTGCTTAGGCGGTGGTTCTGACGACCGTCGGGCTGCGGCACCCCTGTTACCAGGACCCTAACAGTAGTCCCTGGTGCTTGCGGTGCACGTGTCCCTTGATGGACACAAAGGGGCAAGGGCCCAAACGGTTGACGGGTCCTAGCGCCTCTCTAATCAATACTGGACTGCCATCATGCACATCCCGACCATGCACATAGAACAGCCGCGTGCCTCCACTATTGGATGCGGCAAGGCTTGGCCCACCTTGGGAGTTGCTCCTATGATTTGACAGAGCATGGGGTGAACCAGCGGTTAATGTCATGCGCTGAGGAAGCGATGTGACCTCCTATATTGTTAAATAGTGGCACGGGTGTCGCGCCTCCTTACTGGCGCCGCTTTCCCTTCTCGTCCATCCTTTTCCCCATTTCCGGAGCCAGGACCTCACTTCTCCCCATGGCGCCCGAGCCACTCACTGCCGCAGATAAGGGCAAGTCCGTGATGGCGGAAACTGAGGAGGCTCCGCCGGTGAAGCACAGTCGGGGATGGCCACGTGGGAGCTGCCGCGGGAGGCACGACAGTCACGGTGCCAGTCAGTCTGCTACCTCCTCTTTTGATGTTGTGGTAGTAGGCAAGGGAGGAGTGTTCGTGAAACACGGCCGTGGTCGCCCTCGTAGCAGTGTCCACGGGCGTCGCAGGGGTGTGGCGGAGGGTGAGGCTGTGGCCCGGAGCCTGCATTGCTCCCCCTTTCGCCTCCTCCGCTGGTCATGATCAAGATTGAAGATGACCATGAGCAAATGAGGGATATCGATTTTGTCCTCATCCTCTGGGATGTTGACTGGTTCGTGAGGGTGAAACTTCCGCAACGTTTTTCCATAGGGGTCGCAGGTGACATTCCCGGAGGTGTGCTGCTGAGGCATTTTGGCGGTGGCGATAGGTGGAGCATGAATGTCGAGACCGATGTGCCAGCCGAGATGTACCTCACTGATGGCTAGGAGCGCTTCATTTTCCACCATAGCATCGAGCGTGGCTCTATGCTGCAGTTCCGCTACACCGGCGGGGGGGGGGGGCTTCTCCGTGTGGGTGTTCGACCCCTAATGTGCCATGTCGACTACCAACGCCACCTCGAGAGGATCAGAGCGGGGCTCCTATTGTGGTCGTAGTTGAACCACCGGCGGAGTCACATGTATTTTGCAGGTGTAGATAGTATTCTTCAACCTTTTGCCTCGTGGGCGTGACTATAATGAACATATTTTAGCAAACTTTTCTGCTTGTTGTCCTTTTTCTGAGGAGGAGGTGGTGCCTACCCTCTGGTCCGTGTGCATGCTTACCTACTGGGATCATGCGCAGATGGACCTCTTGTGAGCCTCTTGGAGGGACGCGCCATCATCCCCTATGACGAAGGCACTCGAGCGGCCAAACTACCTTATGTTCTCTGTTCCACGACCTCGAGAGGTATTTGCTAATTCCCACGGGCCTCGGCTGCTGGGGGTACTTCCCTCATGAGTTCCTCCCTCTTGTCCCTCAGGAAGTATTTGCCTGTCTATTTGGTTTTTCGAGGGTGAAACCCTGGGTTTTGTGTGAACCGTGGTCGTTAGGGGGAGTGACTTTGCAAGTCGCCCTTTAAGTCTCTCGAGGAGACAGTCATAGGGCAAATGCTTGTCTCATTAGCTCCTCGAGAAGGATACCGTAGGTTTAGCAAGGGTTTGGGCCGCTAGAGGGGGTGCCCTCACGAGCCGCCCCATAAGACTCTCGAGGAGAGAGCCTTAGGTAAAATGCTTATCCCGTAGGCTCCTCGAGGAGGAGACCTTAGGTCTAGCAAGGATTTGGGCCGCTAGAGGGGGGTGCCCTCACGAGCCACCCCGTAAGTCCCTTGAGGAGGAGACCATAGGGAAACTGCTTATCCTGTTGGCTCCTCGAGGAGACCGTAGGTCTAGCAAGAAATGGTGGCTATTGGAGGGGAGTACCCTCACGAGCCACCTAGTAGTTCCCTCGAGGAGGAGACCATAGGGAAAATGCTTATATTGTTGGCCCCTTTAGGAGGAGACCGTAGGTCTAGCATGAAATGGTGGCCGCTGGAGCGGAGTACCCTCACGAGCCACCCCGTAAGCCTCTCGAGGAGAGAGCTGTAGGGAAAATGCTTATCCTTTTGGCTCCTCAAGGAGGAGACCGTAGGTGTAGCATGAAATGGTGGCTGCTAGAGGGGAGGACCTCACGAGCCACTCTGTAAGACTCTCAAGGAGAGAGTCGTAGGGCAAATTCTTATCTTGTTGGCCCCTCAAGGAGGATACCTTAGGTCTAGCATGAAATGGTGGCCGCTAGAGGGGAGTACCCTCACGAGCCGCCTCGTAAGCCTCTCGAGGAGAGAGCCGTAGGGCAAATGCTTATCCTGTTGGCTCCTCGAGGAGGAGACCGTAGGTATAGCATGAAATGGTGGCCGCTGGAGGAGAGTACCCTCACGAGCCGCCTCGTAAGCCTCTCAAGGAGAGAGTCGTAGGGAAAATGCTTATCCTGTAGGCACCTCAAGGAGGAGACCGTAGGTCTAGCATGAAATGGTGTGCACTGCTTAGTTTCTGTGTATATGTTGTGCGAGGGTTTCAAGCACCAAGAACCGTGGGTGAGGTGACTTATCGCAGGAGCTAGTTTGCAAGTTCAGAGCTTGACACTTTAGGCCTTGGCATTGACGAGAAGAGGAGCGACGATGGGCACCGTGCCTAGCCGCTCGCTCACGTGACATATGCATGAGAACTTTTGTAATGCACGGTCAAAATATTTTCCCGGTGAAAGAAAGGGCGAATGGCAAAGTTGGCGCAAGGTGCAAGATCCAAAAAATAGCCAGGGAGGTCCAAGCTTATTACAACCCGCCATGATCTGCATGGGGTCTTACAAGAGATAAGGCTAAAGAGGATGAAAGTTAGGAGTCACCTTCAAAAAATCGGGGTAGTCATCTGCGCTGCTCGAAGAGTCTTGTCCACCTTTCGGACGCCTGATGCTGCCCCCGGGCCCATGCCCGTCTGGCGTTACCGGGGAGGCGGTTGGTGTTGCTCGCGCGCTGGGTGCAGTCCATAGGGAAGTCGGGATCCCCGGCTCCTCGCCAACCTCGTGATCCCTTGTTGTGCCAATGAGGTCCAGTTGGGATGGCCTTGACCTCCTTTCATGATCACAGACGCCGGAGGCAACTTGATCTTTGTTGAGTGGGTATAAGGCAGCGGCCACCCTTTTCGCCTAGGCATTCTCCTGAGCCATCATCTGCTTATTCCTTGCGGTACCCCCGATATAGTCAAGGGCATCCACGTCTTCTGAGTATGAAGTGGCTGCAATCTTATAGGCGAGCTTGAGGGAGCGCAAACCTCTTTCTCGTCGAAGTGGATGGTGATGACCTCACCGCTGCCTCCTAGCATATTGACAACATTGTAGGCATGATGGGTGGCTGCCATGAACTTGGCCAGTGTGGGGTATCCTAGGATGACATTGTAGGGTAGGCCAATGTGCGCCACGTCGAAGTCGATGAGCTCAGATCTATAATTGTCGCGAGACCCAAATGTGACGGTGAGTCGCACCTGCCCGATTAGTATGGTGGTCCCATTGGTCACCCTTGAGAATGGCATGGTCGGCATCAGCTGGTCGTATGGCACCTATACCTTGGTGAACATTTCAGTGGAGATGACGTTCAGGCCGGCACCACCGTCGATGAGCGTCTTGGCGACTATGATGTTTTTGATGGTGGGGGTGTAGATCATGGGTAGGGTTCCCACGACCCTAGTGGAGGTAGGGTGGTCGTCAGCGTTGAAGGTGATGGCATATTGGGACAATTTGAGCTTCGAGGATAGAGTCCCGGGTCGGGCAGCCGCGATCTCACGAGTGAGCTTCTTGAAGTGCATGTTAGACGTCGGGGCCTAGGAGTCATCGAGGATGCAAGTGATGACCCTTGTGGGATCCTAGTAGCCCCGGTGTTCCCCTCGGCCTGGCTCTTTTTCGTGGCGTGGTGATGCTGCTGTACGGTGTTGGCCTGGTGACCCTGCTGGTGGGTGTCATTGCCTCCGTGACTGTTGTTCCAGTGCCCTCCTCCTTGATGACCGTCATGACCATGATTCCGCTCACCCCCTTTCCTCCCCTTCCTCTAGCTACTGTGTTGGTCACGCATCCTCTTAAGCTCGTAGCAGTCATCAGTGGGATGCCCATGCTTTTTTTGGAAGAGGCAATACGAGCGTTCCTCACGCTCCCCTTCCCTATCGCCTTCGCGAGGGCTTTTCTGCTCAGGCTCCACGATGATAACAGTCACCTTAGAAGAACTCGCGGACTTGGGGGTGGTCTCCTGCTCAGCGAGGCCGAACATACGGTTGGCCTCAGCCTCGGCGCACTTCTCCGCCATGACAAAGAGTTCCGCCATTGTGGTGAGGTTCTCCCCCGAATGCCGATCTTCTCCCTCATCCTAACGTCCTTGACACCCTCGGAGAAGGCGATGATGATGTTGGAGTCAGAGATTTTAGGGATATTGTTATCGACCTGGCTGAACCGCTATAGGAACTTGAAGAGGGTCTCGTCGGGCTGCTGGCGCACTTGGCAAAGGTTGTATTAAGCGAGGAGGCGTTCATAAGTTCCCTTGAAGTTGGCGATGAAGAGCGTGCAGAGGTCAGGCCACGATCCAACACGATCGATTTGCATTTGAGATGAATAAAGTCAAAATACATTAGTTAGATTTGTAAAAAGTACCAAGCTTACATGTCTTCAGCTTCCGAGCCATGCCGAGAGTTGAGATGGCCGATAGTACTAGAGATGGGAGTTGGTGAGATCTAGACTCTTTTGGAAATGACTATGTTGAGATCTACGGTTGGGCTTCATAAGTATAAGTCACTAAATTAGGGAGTGTGGAGCCGTACAGAGAGAAGAGTGGGGAATGAGAACTAAGGGTTTCCATGTATTATATAGGAAACCGGGTTGGGAAGTTGGAGATATCTAATATTTGTTATATGAGTAGTAGAACATATGCGGCAAGCTACGTGGGACGCGTTTTCACAAAGGGCCCATACCTTGGCCCCTGCAGCCATGATGGCTTCCTACAATTGGGCCTATGTGGCGAATTTTATGTCAAAGTTATATAGTGGTTTATGTTTTGTGGAAATAATTATCCAATAGTTGGTGTTCATATAAAGTGCTAGGATCGGGTAGGAAATGGTGGTTCATACTAGTTAGAGAGACAAGCCTCACCGGTTAGCGGGATGTGCTTGACCATTCTGCAGTGTACGACTAACATATAACGTCGTTTGTAATGGATGGCGCAACACAGAATGCCTCTGGTTGCCGAAGCGTGGCATAAAAATAGCCTCTCTTGCGTACCACCTACCACGTCACTAATAAGTGACGGTATCGAGTCTATCGCGGCTTATGCGTAGCCACCACACAAAATTTGTGTCGTGAATGCTCATTCGCTAGGTAAAAACTTTTACACGTACTTTTGGCTTGTGTCGTCCAAAAAGAGTGTCGCGCATGGGGGTATTTTATAGTGGGGATGGAGGGAATCTTGTGAGATCTTGGGCTCAACCTTTGATTTGCATGTTGTTATGACCTCCTAACAAATAAAGATAAAAGTTTGTTCGTCAAGTTGTTCGGAGAACTTCATAAGGGTACATTAGCGGGGAACATGGGCTAGGGTTTCTCCCTTTTCAGGAATCCCTTCAAATCTTGCATGAGGACCTAACATAAGTATAAAAGTATGGTGGAATGTTGAAAAGGCTAAAACTGAGCTCCTCGGTATGAGCCTCTTCACGCACATGCGATGTCACTTAGGAAGATTCTACACTAATTATAGCTCGAGGTCCCTATTACAGGTCAACTTGAGAGAATCTTGAGAGATCTTGGCCTCAACCTTAA
Source organism: Avena insularis (assembly GCA_023614405.1). Classification (NCBI taxonomy): domain Eukaryota; kingdom Viridiplantae; phylum Streptophyta; class Magnoliopsida; order Poales; family Poaceae; genus Avena; species Avena insularis. The sequence goes on from CM042694.1 coordinate 210,611,316, forward strand.
TTTTCCATGTTTTTATGAACTAATCTAACAAAAATAACTATAAAATTATTTTGTTCAACTGTTGTTTATAGAATTTCAGAGGGGTAGACTATGTGAGGCCCACGGGTTAGGGTTTCGCCTGAAACCGTTCTTCGGAGGGTTGGAATCTCTCCAAATCTTGCATGAGGCCCTACATTTGTATAAAGTGTGTTGGAATGTTGAAAAGGCTAAAACCCAACTCCCAGTATGAGCCTCTTCACAGACATGCGATGTCACTTAGGAAGGTTCTGGACTTATAGCTCGGAATTCTCGTTACGGGACAACCAGAGGGAATCTTGTGCCATCTTGGGATCAACCTTGGTTTTCCATGTTTTATGACCTAACCTAACAAAAATAAAGTCAATAGTACATTGTTCAACTATCATCAGAGAATTTCAGAGGGGTAGACTATGTGAGGCCCACCTGCTTGGGTTTCACCTAAAATCGTGCTTTAGAGGGTAAGAATCCCTCCAAATCTCGCATGAGGCCATAACGTACGTATACAAGTGTGGTAAAATGTAGAAAAATCCAAATCCATCTCCCACGTGTGAGCCTCTTCACAAACATGGGATGTCACTTAGGAAACGTTCTTGACTTATAGATGAAAACTCCCGCTATAGGTCAACCAGAGGGAATCTTATGAGATCTTGGGCTCAACCTTAGTTTTTCATGTTGTGATGACCTAACATGACCAAAATAAAGATAAAAAATCCATTAGTCAATAGTTGTTCGAAGAATTTCAGAGAGGTAGACTCTATGGCGGTCCCCATGGGTAGGGTTTCACCTGAAACCACGCTTCGGAGGGTAGGAATCCCTCCAAAGTTTATATGAGGCCCTAACATACGTATACAACTATGGTGGAATGTTGAAAATGCCAAAGCCCAATTCAAGTGTGAACCTTTTCACACACATGCGATTTCAATTAGTAAGACTGCAAACTTATAGCTGAAAACTCCCGTGCTACGAGTCAACCATAGATAATCTTACGAGATCTTGGGATCAAACTATAGCTTGGACTATGCCGATGAATGGAATATGCTAGCAACCGGACGGTGTATGCCAAGTCCAAGAATGTCAACGGTCTTATGCCGACGGCTACCATCGGCACAAGTCTATTCTGCCATCGGCAACATGTACGTTTCTGTAGTGCGGGCGAGACGTCACATCTGCAAGCCGCCATGTCGTAGTTCTTTACCTAGTTCATGTAGGGCTAGTTTGATTTAAAGGGATCTTGTAGAAATTTTGGAGGACATGGATGCTTAGGAATTTTCCTATTATGGTTGTTGAATTCGCAAAAATGAAATCCTTACATATTTTGTAAAAAAAGAACCTCCAAGCAAACACGCCACCCCAATCCCAAAGAGGGCTTTAAGCATACTCATGTGATCGTGAGTGTGCACCTGTGCACCGTAGTACTCCATCCGTTTCAAAACATAAGATGTTTTAGCCTTATAAAATGAGTGTATCTAGATTATATTTTAAAACGGAGGGAGTAGTTATCAATATATTTGCCAAAAGAACAAACATGGGTGGTTAATTTTATTTTATTTTTGAGCAGGAGGGGTGGTTAATAATTAGATGATTGTTGTGTACCTCAGTTCGTGCCAAATAATATGGAAACATGACGTTTTAGAAATTGCATGCTCTCTTCTCTGACGAAAAAGTGCCTATGGCTTTTATATCCGACAGTTGTTCAAAAGAAAAATCAAGAAGAAGCTTACAAACTAGAATGTTTTAAAAGTACTTTTCAGGACTAAAAGTATGAACACAGTTCATATATGGTTGATCGGCGAGGTACCCAACCAAACGACCACTCTAGCATAATGTTTTGATCCCTCTATTTTGTACCTGTCATTCTATTATGTTGGTGTGCCTATTCTATTCCCACTGTCCAAAAAGCCTAAACTACGCCCTTGCTAGTACAATTTGTTTAATTTAGAAATTAAGAATTAAGATTCCCTAACCTATAATATCTCTCTAACACACACGCAAGAAAAGAAGAACATCTTGACCATTCCTCCCACCAAAGTCCACGGGATAAAAGACAACAAAATGCAAAGTTGCACACCTTGCCGGGAAAATCACCATGCCACCTTTTCTCTTCTCTCTCCTCCTCCTAGATCCTGGAGAGAGAAAGAAACACACCTCTCCCTCCTCTCTATCTAGAGTGCTACTCTACCCTATTGCATAGTCTACTAGTGGAAGGGAACACCTGTAGGGTGTGTGCGTGTGGCAGATGATCGATCATGTCCCTCTGTCACCCAAGCCGCTGCGGGAGCGGCAGCAGCAAGCTCACAAGATGCCGCGGCCACCTCCGCATCTGCGCTATTAAGCCGCCCGAGCCATGCACTGCGCCCACCGCCTGCTGCTGCTGCAGCTGCTGAAGCCATGCTCGAACCGCCCGAACCCGACGACGACGCCGCCCTGCCGCCATCACGCGCACCAGTGACCGCCTCGCCGAGGGGGCTCGTCCTGGCGTGCGCCGACATGCTGCACCGCGGGGACCTCGAGGGCGCACGGCGCGTCGCGGCCGCCGTGCTCTCCGGTGCCGACCCCCGGGGCGACGCGGCCGACCGCCTCGCGCACCACTTCGCGCGAGCGCTCGCTCAACGGGCAGACGAGGGACACGTGGGCGGCGGCGGCGCACCAGCGGTCGTGGGCGTGGGCGCGGCGCCGGCGTCGTCCTCGGCGTACCTGGCGTACAACAAGATCGCCCCGTTTCTGCGGTTCGCGCACCTGACGGCCAACCAGGCGATCCTGGAGGCCACTGCCGGCGCTCGGCGCGTGCACATCGTGGACCTCGACGCCGCGCACGGCGTGCAGTGGCCGCCGCTCCTGCAGGCCATCTGTGAGCGAGCCGACGACAGCCTCGGACCGCCCGAGGTCAGGATCACCGGCGCCGGCCCAGACCGCGACGTGCTCCTCCGCACCGGCGACCGCCTCCGCGCCTTCGCCAGCTCCCTCAACCTCCCACTCCGCTTCCACCCGCTACTCCTCCCCTGCACGGCCCAGCTCGCCGCCGACCCCGCCACGGGCCTTGAGCTGCACCCGGACGAGACGCTAGCCGTCAACTGCGTGCTGTTCCTCCACAGGCTCTCACGGGACGGCGAGATCGCCGCCTTCTTGAGGTGGGTCCGTTCGATGAACCCAGCCGTGGTGACCGTGGCCGAGAGGGAAGGAAGCGCCGGCGGAGGAGATGACGTCGAGGACCTGCCGAGGCGAGTGGGCGCGGCGATGGACTTCTACTCGGCGGTGTTCGACGCGCTGGAGGCCACGGTGCCGCCGGGCAGCGCGGAACGGCTGTCGGTGGAGCAGGAGATCCTCGGAACTGAGATCGAATCGGTGGTGGCCGGGCCCGGCGGCGGCGGCGGGCGGCCCCGAAGCTTCGAGGACTGGTCGGCTGCCGCGCGCGCCGCGGGGCTCTCGCCGCGGCCGGCGAGCACGTTCGCGGCAGCGCAGGCGCGGCTGCTGTTACGGCTGCATTACCCGTCGGAAGGGTACGCGGCAGAGGAGGCCCGAGGCGCGTGCTTCCTCGGCTGGCAGACCCGGACGCTCATGTCGGTCTCGTCGTGGCAATAGCAATGCAAGTGATCCACCCTTGCTGCTCGAGCTCAGGTGCTCCATTGGTTGCTTCTTGCGACCAAGATAGCAATTCCATCCATTGCCGCAGCGAACAAGCGACAAGCAAGAAAATTGGTCTGGTGAGGTTTCGATCAGAGGGAATGAAGAATGGAGACGTGCATGCATGGAAGGACCTACTGGAGGCCTGAGCTAGCTGTGACGATCGAGGAAGAGGAGGAGGTTGTGTGTGATCGACGGGCACGTTGCATGACAAGGGGCCAATCTCCCTTGGAAGATCTCGGAGAGGATCTTTGGCATTCAACTTGGTAAACCTTCTACCACCACTATAACTCCATTATTTCTTCTTTGCTTTACATCTTCAACTCTCTTTATTTACTTCTGCTTTGTTCAACTTCCCCTCTAAAATTAATAGTGGAGTTGTTATAGATTTTCACAACTTAAAAATGTTACAAGAATAGGCGATGTTTTGGATTTTGTACGCTCTCTATTCAGCAAATTTGACCACTAATTTTGGTATGAAGCTGTAGGTAAATAGTTTTTAAAATACCCTGAAACTATCTTCTACGACAAATCTAATGACACAATTTTTATCTAACAAGACTATTTATTATTAACTAGTGATCCAAGATATGCAAGTTCGTCTTCAAACTTTCTAGGACGTCATACACTTTGGACCCAAGATCATATTTTAATTTTGGTTCATATATAGATTAATCTCTCACTATTGTGATGCTACAAATTAAAGGGATGTGCATGGCCTTGTCTTGCAAAAAATTAGGTCGAGCTACACATATAATCGATCGGTTCAACAACATGTAATGAGGAGGATCTTGTGGATTGAGTTCTTTTTTTAATTTATCCCTGCATTTCATTTGCCCCCCTTGGTGTTCGATCTGGTTGTTTCATTGTTTGTATTATAACTAATCATGCTTTTTGGCCGCCACTAGCCATAAACTAATCCCATTTGGGTAGCCTACCCTTTCTAATTTACTTATTAGAGGTAATGATCTTCAGACTCTTGTGTGCTACGAAAGGCCGGTGCATTAGTACACCATTAACTAATTATAGTGTTAATACATGAAGCTAGATCCCACTATGTATATATACTCCTTTTTTTTACTCCTTAGCTAGCTAGTGTTTCTCTAATAGTATGTGTTTCTCCAATAAGAAAAACAAAGAGTGAAAATAGCGAGTGGCTCTTTTTTCTGATAAAACCGTCCGAGAAGTTGATGTCCCATTTAAGGTGTGGTTTACTGATAATTTACCGTTCCTTTTTGAGGAATTATGTTTATCATTATAAGCGTAGTTTGTGAAATTTACTTCGAAAATTAAGCAGAATAGTCTCAATCTCCTAGCTCCTGCCCAAGGAGAATGGTTTGTGTACCTAGTTCAATGATTTATAACGCATGAATGCTGGTAAGCTGTCCCATGGGATAGCATATCGAAATGGCATCATGCATGATCCCCATGCATCAACTCATGACATTCCTATTTCCTGGACCCCTGTCCCCTCAAAACAAAATCATGGGATTTCTCAACGCTAGGCACCCCTTTAGGTGGCAAAAAAACAATCCTTAAACCTCTCTTGTTGAGTTGCCTCTCTAGATATGTGAACATGGATCATTTTCTTTTGGGGCATGTGGCCCCATGTGTTCTCTCTCCAGCTTGATTGCATTGGGATCTTAGCATGCATGCCTTCTTAATTGGTTCCTCGGAGAGCCATGCCATGCACTCATGGAGTTAGGACTAATGGCTACTTGATTCCCTCGCCCATTGTCTTCCATTTCTCTTGCATCACGGCCACTTCATATGGCTGGACGAAAGGAAGGGCCAAAAAGGCAATGCTCGTTTCTCTATATATTCAGAAAGATCTTTAGTTTGACTATTTATAGTTTCACCATGTCCTTTTGCGTTGTGCGAAAAGAAAGAATTTGTGCTTTCTGTAATTGAATAGATACTCATATGTTAGTTCATTATAGATATAGAACATATAATTGGAATGAATAAGAAACACTTCTAAACATATTATAGATTTCCTAGATTAATAAACACTCCATTTACCAAAAGAAAATACTGTTGTCCTAGATTAAACTTCAGTATGTTAAACAAAGCCTTAATAACCATGATTTCTTTCAATGCTTTCGTAGATTCCTGCATGTCCGTGGCAAATTTGTTTTTGTGGTTATAGTAGTTACTTTTAGACTATTTTCTAAGCTGGATTAGTTTGGTCCTTACTAACAAATTAGTAGTATGGACCAAATTCAATTCAACTTTTTGTAATTTCAGAAATTTAGGATTCAATTTTCGGTCATTATTGTGGCCTTTGAATTCGTAGCATGACCCATGCTGATAAGTCCTCACCATTTAGAAACGCTTAATATGTACGGATATATCTCAATCACGAGTCAAATTTTATATCAAAGCCCAAAAAAAGTGCAGAGCAGAATCATAGTTGATTGTATCCGAGTCACTTTTAGCTGCTTTTAGAACATCAGCAACCTAGCTTTTTAACCTAACCACAACTGATTACTACCTGAATGCCATTTCGTCTCTTTGTGTTTGTTGATTTTGTCCATTGAGACGATCTAATCCATTAGCCTGACGCGTCAGTCCATTGAACTACTGACATCATTTCAGCCCAGGCATTTTATCTTGAATTCATAGCAAACGGCACATACATGTTTATCCTCTACCGTGTCTGCATAGTATTGTACTCCCTTCATTCACTAATAACTGCTATATGCATATGTGTTTTTAGTTATGTGACAAATAAATTATATTAGTGTACACTTCATTAAAAACCATCATGTTCATTGGATTTAGCAAAGCTTTCATTTTTTTTTGGAAAAGAGTATATATTAATATCACAGGGATACCAATTACACCCAGCCTCTGCAACAACGCATGCCCTAGCGGCCCTATGGATGCACACAGCCCAGAAAAAAGAAAGAAGAATTACAAAAAATAAAAGTCCCGCTACAGATAACTAATCCTCAAAGCAACGACACTGACACCATCAGAACAATACCAGTAGTCCTCCACTCCAATAACAACGCCTTCAAGAAGGAAACAGTGCCCAAGAGCCGTCGTTGCCCGATCAAAGATCATAGGTTTTCACCCTGGAGAAAGTCCTCGCTCACAAAACATTGCCTTCAACAAGGTCATTGTCAGTCACAACCAGTTAAGGCCAGATCTTGGATTTTCACCCTGCAAGGTAAGACTGGGAACTCACCCTGTGTTATCTTCCCGCACCAGCAGTCGCTGCACGAGTCCCAGACCACGCAGCCAGTTCTCCGTCGCCACAAGAACTAAAATCACCATCGCTACCCTCATATTTCTGTTTTTCTGTCATTCTCCGCATCTGACTTCACCATGGCTCTAAGAATGGAACTTGGTGGGAACAAACAACAGAGCTTCACAACACTCCCGCTGAAACCAAACGGCCAGAAAAACAACCGAATACCTTCCGATCCAGCAATCTCCAGACATGATACGCCCATGGGAGTTCGTCGGCGGAGCCTTCCGGAACCCGCCTCTCCAGACCAGATCAACGAGGGCAGACATCAAGCAGATCTTCATCTTCGTGCGAAAGAAACCAAAGAACCACCTCCTTTATTAGATCTGACACAGCGATCCCCACACCACTGGCCGGTTTCCGGAGAACGGATCGAGCAGGCCGACCATCGGTGCCGATGAGCATGTAGGCTTAGCACCGCCACTAAGGGCGCGCCATCGCCTCCATCCTGTAGCACCATCCGCAGCTTCCCCCAGATCCCAGCCAACGCCGCCCCCGGCCCTCGCCGCCCCGGTCCAGCAGCCGCCGGCCCTGAGCACGAAACCACCGCTCCACGCAGCCCTCCTCGCCACAGCAGGGTGACGCCACCGCGCCGAGCCGCGCCACCTAGCCGGATGCCGCCGCGCCCCGCGCACACGCGCCGCCGCCAGTCGTCGATCTTGGCCCGCGCCTAGATCTGGCGAACCAGGGGGAGAATAGGGGTCCCGCCGCAACCGACGCCGAAGCTTTGCTACTGGCGTCTGGCGACAGCGGAGGAGGATCGAAGGGGTGGGAGGCCAGCGGCGGTAGGTTCCCACGGTCAAGGGAGCGACGCGGGAGGCACGTCCGACTAGATAAATCCAAATCCAACAAAGCTTTCATTTATACATTTGACTATCCTATCACATTTTTTCTCCAAAGTAATGTGTTTGAAACATGGAAATTTTCACAGGAATCTTCCGGGAGATTTGTACTGTATCTAGTGAAATCACAACATACCAACGTAGGGATTATAAATTCATAATGTTTTGACCATGAATATGCTCCACTGTGCATTTTCGACCATTGCTTTTCCTAAGAATATATTTTTATAGCTTTTCCTATTAATATGTTGATGCAAAACTATATGAAGCTATATACAAAACTAATAATCACGATGTTGAGAAAAATATTTTCCCATGAAAAATAATATTTTATCACTTAATGAACGTTTGTATTGATGTGCGAAGTTAAGTTTGATGAAGTTATTAGCTAAGCTTGATAGTATAAATCTTAAGAATGACTTGGCAAGCATTAATTTTGCAGGCACGGGTACAAAATCTTGTTGAGTTTCCGAGCCATTCGTACCGACAAGAAGAGAACATGCATCACATGATCAGATCATGCAAGGTCAATACGTGAACCCAAAATTTAGAGAGCTGAGTCGACAATCTGTGCATAATTTGGACAAGCAGCCTCTCATGTCGTCAAACAAACTATGATATAGAGGAACTAGATTTTATGTTGGCTCTTGTTGGTATCACTATCATGGGATGATATTATCATGATGGAACTAACGTCCCGATCTGTTGGAAGGGAACCTTTATTACATATTTTCATTTAAGTAGGCTCTTTGGGTTCAACTGTTCAAGGATTATTTGCACAAGTATTCCGGAGGATTCTTATCCACAAGAACAAATCTACAAGTGATCTTTGGGCCATAGGATTTGGGGTTGTCAAATTTTATGGCGGAATTAAAATGTCTCTGATGTTGGAATATTAAGAAGTTTTTGATGAGTCTAGTTAAGAAAAGCAACATCACATGTGCACTTTTAAACCTAAGCACATATGGCAAACTAGACATATCTGGCATATCTGCAAATGGACCAAATACTAGAACAAACAGAGAGATGAGAAGCACATCATGTTAACCGGGAAGGTCACCGCGGTAGCCTTATCAGCACTGCTGTCATTTTTTGCTATGGTGATGAAGATGACTTAGTCATGCACCGGTGTAAGTAGTTGAATAGTCATGGTGAATATAGTATTGGTCCTCTTCCGGTCTAGGATCTCAAGAGATAGAGTACCAAAGGCATGCTCTCTGGAATGGTTGTGCATGCAATCTCTAGGATGGGGAAGCTTGAAAGTATCGCAACAAAAGAAACTTGGCAATGGTGAGAGGGATAGGGAGGCAGTTTGTGTTCTTGTACTACGTTCGTCTATTATGTTCTCTTTGTATAGCATGGGAATAGACATAGAACACAAATGCCACATGGCGCGAAAACTAGGGCACATGTCAGGCATGCACATTCTTATTAGCACTTACATACAATTTTTTTGCACCATGCAAACAAGGTTAATCCTTCACAAAAACATGTTCTAACTCAATTCACGAAATATGATGCACGCATGTTGTGTGGTGTGCCGAGGTGGGAAGCGAATGAAGAATGTGTGTGGTTTTCTCCTCTTCTCACTTATCCAGGGGATGGTAAAAGAGTTTGCCCTTATAAATGGGTCCAACTCTCCCCTACTAATGTGGGACTAAATTTAGTACCACATATTCCCAAGCTGCCAAGTTAAAAGGGCTTTCAAGATTTTCAATATTTGATAGACTAAATGGGCTAAGGCCCATAAATTCATCAACCCCCCAGATCTCATGTGCACGTTACATTGCTTTATAGTTAAAATCACGGATTGATATACATGTGGTTCAGTGGAGATTGTTAAGTTGAACTTTCACCTAGAAATGGAGCAATGCTTGACTATGACTGAATAATGGATTGGCTTATACAATAAGTTTCACTCACTTTTATAACCAGTAGTAGGCTGCCAGACTACCCTGCGTATGGAGCATATACATCATACTCGGCCTTTCATGAGCTTACTAGATATGACTCATCCAAGTATAATACACTATTTTGGATCATATAAGTTTGCTCTTTCAACGTCTCCATGTACAATGTCTTCGCTCATAAAGCCAAACATAACACATTAAAATATAATCAACCTTTCTAATAGTAATCTATGAAAGTGCATCATACAACAGAGTGGGTTTATTAAGTTTATGCCAACTAGTTGCTCGCGTTTGTTTTCTTGGGTCCTAATTCACTGGATCTCTGAATACATTGGTTGGTTAACTCTCTCGCCAACTCAAGTGGGTCTCAAATATATATCCATCAATGCATTTTCTAGCATATTTCTTGATAAACCTTTTTGTGTAAGGATCTGCCAGATTCTTAACTGTTTGGACATAATCCAATTCTACAACAATAGAGTTTTTCTATTTTCTAGCAGACTTTAGTCTTTTCGTATAACTAGCCGAACATGCGCGCTTCGCCGCGCCGTTTGTCCTTCGTTTATGCACAGTCTAGACGATGCGGTTGTTTTTTTGGGTGTTTGTACTTGCAACGTTGTCGCTGTCCCAAGTAACATGGTGGATGCAATTCTAAACCGGGAGGGTGTGCATATTGTAGGTGAGAGTGCGGGGCGGCCATTGTGAAACCATGGATTGTGTAGTGACTACGCGTCATATTCTAGACAGTCTGAGATCTGCCCATAAAGCCTGCAAAGAGATCTGTTCACTTGCAGGCGCCCGCTGATGACCCACAAGTATAGAGGGTGTATCGCAGTATTTTCGACGGAAGTGAAACCCAATTTATTGATTCGACACAAGGGGAGCCAAAGAATATTTATAAGCCTTAACAACTGAGTTGTTAATTTCAGCTGCACCTGGAAACAATCTTGCTCACAGTAGTTTGTCAGTAGCAACAACTTTGTAATAGGAATAGCAAAGTAACATCAGTAGTAAAGCAAAGACAGTAGTAACAAAAGCAGTAAACAGTGGGATTCGAGTGCGGTAGGCATAGGGATGGATGGACGGGCGTTGCATGGACAAGACAATTCAAATAGCAATCAGAACATAGGACAATTGCAGATAAATAAGATAAAGCATCCAAGTAGTAGACAATCCTAGGCATGTGTTCCATATATAGTCATACGTGCTCGCAATGAGAACTTGCACAACATCTTTTGTCCTGCCAGCCCGTTTGCAGCGGGGCCTCTAGGGAACTACTGGCAATTAAGTTGCTCCTTTTAATAGAGCACCGGAGCAAAGCATTAACACTCCGTGAACACATGTGATCCTCACATCAAAGCCATTTCCTTTCGGTTATCCCGATTTCTGTCACTTCGGGGCCATAGGTTCCGGACAACAACGTGTGTATACAACTTGTAGATAACACCAAAAACAATACTATCATAATGAATCAATAACATGTTCAGATCTGAAATCATGGCACTCGGGCCCTAGTGACAAGCATTAAGCACAACAAGTCGCAACAAAGTCATAAAGCACTAATAAAAGATACTAGGCACCATGCCCTAACAATCTGATGCCATTGCATGAACGATCTCATCCAATCCCTACCATCCCCCATAGCCTACAGTGGGGGATTACTCACTCATAGATGGGGGAAACATGGATGGTCGATGGAAAAGCGATGGTGATGATGATGGCGATGATCTCCTCCAATTCCCCGTCTCGGCAGGGTGCCAGAACGGAGTTTCTGGTGCTGTTTCGTGGAATCTAGTGGTGGCGGCAGAGCGGAACTCCTTCTGGAAAAACGTCGACCCCCCCGAAGTTTTTAGGTCAGAAGACTCCTTATAAGCGAAGAGAGAGGCCGAGGGGGTGCCTAGGAGGCCCACACCACCCCCTGGCGTGGTCTGGCCTGGCCCGCGCCAGCAGGTGGTGTGGCCACCCCCTGGATCTTCTCCGTCTCGTATTCTGGCTCCTGGAGTCTTCGGGTGAAATAGGATTTTTGGCATATTTTCCGGGATTTTTCCTGATAGTTGATTTTCTGCACAAAAAGTAGACACCAAGGCAATTCTGCTGAAAACAGCGTCAGTCCGCATTAGTTGTATCCAAATCACACAAGTATAGAGGAGAAACAATAGCAAAAGTGTCCGAGAAAATAGATACATTTTGGACGTATCAACTCCCCCCAAGCTTAGCTTATTGCTTGTCCTCAAGCAATTCAGTTGAAAACTGAGTGCGATAAAAGAACTTTCACGAACACATTTGCTTCATAAGATGTAAATATTCTCAGCAATGCGATCAACTACTTAAACAGTTGATAATAAAGAGTATGCAACTGAGTCTACTTAATAGTCATTGCAAGCTATGAAGAGATTCCAACTCAAGAATAATAAGTAGCATGAGGCACAAACATAAGCAACATTATAATGCTCATAGAAAGGTATGATAGAGTGGTATCTCGCTTGCCTTTGATTATGAATATAAAGGCACCTCTGAAGTTCAAGTGATGACTAGAAGTAAAGATATCAAGGATACAAGCATCAAAGTCATAACACAAATAATCAAGTAATGGAACAAACATAAAGAATGACAACTATGCTCTCAAGAAGGTGCTCAAAGAATAAATGGAGACTCAACAAGTAAAGAAAAAGGTTTTGAATAATTTTGAAAAGCTTCCAAATGCTGAAAGTATGGTACTCATTAGCTTTGAGCTCTCATTGCCCCTATCATAAGCATCTTTAAATGGTTAAGGTTAAAGTGACACAACTAATAGGATATGCTTGACAAGTTATAAATCGAAGTCTCATGCCCCTTACTTACGAAGACCGATCCTCATGCTACTCAACTTCAATCACAAGTAAGCTCTTTTCATTGTAAGTATATACGTATCATAGAGAACCGCCAATAGGATACCCCTTGCACATGACACGGGAGCTATCCCATAATCAAAATAACAAGGCAAGTAGACAATGAGCATCTCGGCGATCTTTTTATTTACTATGTGCATAGATTTTTATTGAGGATGCTTCATAGAATGCTCATTATGGTTATGCTGCGAGTTTCCACCATGATTAGGCATGGCTTAGGCTATCGGCCCAGGCGTTTCTCTAACATACATACAAACTCCATGATCTTACAAGTTCCACTTTTATTTCACACCGCCGGGATCCATAAGCAAAAGAACATGATATCAACTAGGTACAAAGTACCTATGAAGCATTGAAAGCGGTCCCCATGATACATGGTTGTACTAACTTCAACTCACAAAGCGCAAGCATATGCGCAACAAAGAAGGACGCAATGGTTCAGGTTTATTAAGTGCAAGAAAATAAAGTGTGCCATCAAGTTTGTGAGAGCTTTACTAACTAATTTTCTCATAACAAGCAAACATTTTATTCGGAAGAAAACAAGGCATATTGAATATGCACGGAGGTAGCAAATGATGCTAATAGGTAGGTATGGTGGGCACTTTGGAAATATTTGGTTTAGGGAGTTGGGAACTTGAGTAAAACATACTCAGTGAAAGAGAAGGCTAGCAATAGTAAGGGAGCGACAAACGAGAGAGCAATAGCTGTCATTATCATGCTTGCAACAAAACAGGACTACTCATGGCATGAAAGTGATTCGAGATCCTCAAGGCAAAATAATTCATCAAGGCTTAACTGATTATCACAGTCATGTGCATGCGTGAGCATGTGTCAAGTCAATTCAAATGAAACATTCAGAGGAGGATACCGCGGTGGCATACCAATTTATGAATAGAGCAATGCAAGCAAACATTCATAAGACATGCTACAAACTATTAGCAAGCTAGAGCTAATCATAAGAAAGCAAAAACTACTAAGCATCCAAAGATAACATACACCCTACTTGAACGGACTAAGCAAGCTCACAATGATGAGTATATGTACAAAATGAAAACAAATAGATTTCGTTACCAGCCTCTTACCACGCCTCAAGTTGTCATTGATCCTCATTATTGCTCTTCACTTGTGTGGCTTGAATAATAATATGAAACCAATATCCACTGAGGACTGCTGAACCCTGTAGCAAACTCACAAAACCAAAGAAGAACGACAAATATTTTTGGTGTTTTCAATTTTTAAACAAGAGCCAAAAGGGAAAAACAAGCAAAGCAAAATCTTTTTGGGTTTTTCGAATAGTTCAAACAAAGAAAAAAGGGAAAAACAAACCAAGGCAAAAAGAAGAAGCAAACCAAATAGAAACAACAGAAATATTTTTGGTCTTTTTGTGTTTTTAGAAAGCAAAAGCAAAGAAGAATGAAAACTAAAAAGAGAACGAAAACATGAATATACAAAGTACCAACGCAACATGATATGAAGATGAGTGCGGTGTCGGCGTACCTTCCCCCAAGCTTAGGCTTTTGGCCTAAGTGGATATCAATCCATGTATGGATAGGGGTTCCAAGCGGGCGGATCTTGGTAAGAATGGTCGTAGCTGGGCCCATGAGAAGAAGAAGAAGCTCCCCAATCATAAGCGAGCTGCTGATATGAAGACTCTCCCTCATTCGAGGGCTGGACCGAATCATCCGTAACCTCCCTTCTCGTGTCCTGCTCCTATTGGGAGAGCTCTCCAAAGTACGTGTCAAGCTCCTCCTCAGTGAGGGACCATCCTTCCCTGTTATCAAGGTTAAACAAAACAGGTGCAGGCAAAAGAACAACACGCTCGGACTTGCTCTTTCTCCAACCAGCTTTGAGAAAGGTTATTTCATAAGATAACTCACTCATACTAGCCCACGAGGAAAAAAATTTATGTTGCATCATGGAATTAAGATCAAGCCTTTCTATGGGAAACTATAGGTCTAGATGATGAGGGACTAAACCATGCAATGCTAGTAAAGAGAAGCAATGAGGCCTCCACAAATTCCATCTTTCTCACGGTTAGCAGCAAGACGGAAAGCTATCAAAGCACCTAAGTTGTAAGACCTATCTCGTTTAAGAGCAGCAGAGATAAATGCTAGATCAAACGAAGATAACTTATTGGCAATTTTCCTAGCAAGAACACACTTGGCAATAAAGTAGGAAAAGTAGTGAATGGAGGGAAAATGAATGTTACGGATTTTTCCACTCTCCTTCGAGAAGCTACTCCCTTGGCAAATTTCTGCGTATAAATCCATGAGTGGTTCAGGTCTCTCCTTAATCTTTCTATATGATCCCCATTGAGGTACCTTAATAGCTGCACAAGCTGCACAAAAATCATCAAGAGAAAGGTCGACAGCTATATTGTAAATTTTGTAATGGACCATGGGGTTAGGCAAAGAGTGACTAAATTGGAAGTCCTGCACCACAGACATGGTTAGCTTCATAAATTGACAAGGTTCATCTTCCAAAAAGTGCTCTAACCCTGCATTAGAAACCAAAGTGTGGAAATCTTGTAGAATTCCTACAGCTCTCATGAACTCAGAGCATGGATAAATGGAAGGAAAAACTTCCTCCTCCCGGTGGACCTTCATGACCTTAGGCACCCAAAGCTCACGTTGGTTTAGGTGGTATTCACTCATCTTCTATTCTAAAATTTAAACACCTATTAAACAAGTAACTGCAAAGTAAATATAATGAAGGATTCTACTCATCGGGACTTGCAAGAGGCCTAAACATGCATCAAAACTATATCTCTAAGCATCAAACAAGCTTACAAGCTCTCATAACCAGTCACCTACAGAAGCAAAATACTCAATATATAATCCACTAAACACAAATCTACTTGGACAAGGGGAGGAGTCACATACCAGGGAAGAAATGCTCCAAATTTCAGCAAGAAAGATGGGCTGAGCAAGGAGATCGAAAAAATCGAGATCAAGCACAGCAAGAACGCGATTTTGAGCTATGAACTGGAGCTTACTCGGGAGAGAGAAGAAAGTGGCAGGTGAGAGAGTTAGTGGGGGGGGCAGGGGTGGTCCACACCAGGACATGGCGCCACCCAAGGCTGGCCGCGCCACCATGTGGTGTGCCTGCCTGGTGGGCACCCCTGGTACCTCCCAGGTACTCCTCTGACCCTTTTTTCACGTAAAAATTTAATATGAATTTTCTGGAATTTTTCGAGACACTTTATTTTTGGGCATTTTTCAGAAATAGAAGAATGATTTTTCTGACAGACAGATTTTTTTCTTTTGGAAACATGATGCAAGGACAAAACAAGGCTAGAACTACTGAAGTTCTAACATGCAAGCAACTAACAACAAAAAGAAAACTAAACGAAAGCAAAAACTAAAATGCATAGGATAGAAGTAAATGAAGATAATCATAGTGAAAACATTGTTTTGTTCAATGGAATCCTTTTGTTAACAAGGTTGATCAAGTCTTGCTACCAAAACAATTGCATATGAGACAAAACTTTGTACTCCACTAATGATTATGTTACCTCAACCTTGATAGCAATGGTCCCAATCATAATAGTTTCAAATTTTTCTCTTAGTATGGGACAATATATTTCTCCAACTTGAATGCCTTCAACATGTTCAATTGAATTCAAACCATAAGTCCTTTCAATCTTCTTGGGGAAATAGACAGTATGTTCCTTGTCATTAACATTGAAGGTCACCTTTCCTTGATTACAATTAATAACAGCTCCTGCAGTATTAAGAAAAGGTCTCCCAAGAATAATAGACATATTATCATCTTCGGGCATTTCAAGCACAACAAAATCAGTTAATATCAAGCAATTGTGAGCCACCTGAACAGGTACATCCTCACATATACCCACAGGAATAGTGGTAGATTTATCAGCCATTTGCAAAGATATATCAGTTGGTATTAATTTTTCAAGTTGAAGCCTCTTATAGAGAGAGAAAGGATAACACTAACTCCAGCTCCCAAATCACACAAAGCAGTTCTAACATAACTGTTCTTAATAGAGAAAGGGATAGTTGGAATCCCTGGGTCTCCAAGTTTCTTAGGAACCTTACCATTGAAGGAATAATTAGCAAGCAAAGTAGAAATTTCTTCATTAGGGATCTTCCTTTTATTCGAGACAATGTCCTTCATATACTTTGAGTAAGGAGGCAATTTAATAGCATCAGTCAAAGGAATTTGCAAGAATAAAGGCTTCATCCACTCACAAAACTTATTATAGTGTTCATCTTCCTTTGACTTGTGTTTCTTATCAGGGAAAGGCATAGGTTTTTGGACCCAAGGTTCTCTTTCACTACCATGTTTCTTAGCAATAAAATCTTCTTTGGTGTATTTAGTATTCTTAGTGTGGTTTTCAGGTTCTTCTTCAACTTTTTCTTCATTAGGAACAACATTTTCTTCATTACCACTTTTAGTT
Organism: Avena insularis; assembly: GCA_023614405.1. Taxonomy (NCBI): domain Eukaryota; kingdom Viridiplantae; phylum Streptophyta; class Magnoliopsida; order Poales; family Poaceae; genus Avena; species Avena insularis. Next base: position 210,628,271 of record CM042694.1, read on the forward strand.
TCAGCAACAGAGATAGATATACTATTAGGAGCCATAGCAGGTTCAGAGGGTTCTATAAAAGTTTTATGTTTCTTTTTCCTTTTCTTACGAGTAGAGCCACTATTTTCAGCTTGTTGAGAATCGTGCTCAATTCTTTTGGGATGCCCCTCAGGATATAGAGGATCCTGGGTAGCAACACCACTTCTAGTTCTAATTTCATAAGCATGTTTTTCTTTAGCAACATTAACTAGCAAGTCGTTTTGTATTTTAACGAGTTGATCTATTTGAGTTTGAACCATTTGAAAGTGTTTAACAATCATTTTAACATCATTAGAGGTTCTTTCCACAATATCTTTCAACTCAACAATAGCTCTAGTGTTTTCCATTAGATGATTTTGCACCCTTTTATTAAAGTTATCTTGCTTAACAATAAAGATATCAAATTCTTCTAAGCATTGATCAGGAGGTTTAGAGTAAGGGATATCACCTTCATCAAAGTGTTGGAGAGAGTGTACCTCAATAGTGGATGAGTAGGGAATAGGCTTACATAATTCTTCTATAGGAGGTAAATTCTTGACATCTGCAGCTTTAATTCCCTTCTCCTTAAGACATTTCTTAGCTTCCTTCATCACTTCATCATTTAATTCAATAACTCCCCTCTTCTTTGATGTTGGAATAGGCATAGGAATAGATGGTTCAGGTACAATTTTTTCAGGTATAGCTTGTTTAGGAGGAGTCCAATCTTCATAATTCTTGCTTATTTTAGCCATTAATTCCTCAGCTTCCTTAGGAGTCCTATTCCTGAAAACACAATCAGCACAACTATCTAGGTATGTCCTAGATTCCTCTGTTAGTCCATTATAAAATATATCAAGAAGCTCATTCTTAGGTAATGGACTTCCACTGCATGAATCAAAGCACAAAACCTTGCCCAAGATTCGGGCAATACCTCCTTTTCTCCCTGTTTAAAATCAAAAAGTTCCTGCAAAATAGCATGTCTAGCACTAGGAGGAAAATATTTCTGCAGGAAAGTACTAATCAAGCACTCAGGGCTATCAATAGATCCAAGAGGTAAATTACTAAACCAAGTTTTAGCTTCTCCTTTCAGTGAAAAGGGAAAAATCTTAGCAACAAAGTAAGTACGCATCTTAATATCATCAGAAAATAAGCCACTCATGGTAGAAAGTTCATTGATATGTGCTACTGCACTTTCATTCTTAGTCCCACAAAAAGGTTCTTTCTCGACAATAGCTATGTAAGATAGATCGAGAGAGAAATCATAATCTTCATCTATAATGTTTATGGGAGAAGCGAAACTTAGCAGGAGATAATTTGGGTCTAATAGTACGCCTCTCAAGGAGACTCTTAGCAGCGCTCCTATCATGGGTGTTCTTATATTTTTTAATAAACTCATCGGTCATCTCAACATAACCATCTTCAATATCATAACTCTCACTAGACTCAGGTGAGCTAACAGGTGTGGTAGTGTCTTCATTAGGAGTTTCGGTATTTCCAGCTATAGTTCTAGCAATCGTAGCATCTAGGAAAGGACCTAATGAACCACTCTTATCAAGCACAGTAGAAGCAACATCATAAGCATCAGAAGTTTCAGATTCAGCAGTAGTAGCAGTGTGTGTAGCATGTGTATGTGGTGGTGTAAGGAACTTACTCATAACAGACGGTGAATCAAGAGCAGCAAAGGTGTTCAGAACCGTACCTCTTCTTCTAGTGGATGGTAAAATAGGAACCTTGCCATCACGAGACTTACCCATGATGGATGGATAACATCAAACAATAGAGAATCCAAGTGAACTTGATAAATAAAGCTATGCTCCCCGGCAACGGCGCCAGAAAATAGTCTTGATGACCCACAAGTATAGGGGGTGTATCGCAGTATTTTTGAGGGAAGTGAAACCCAATTTATTGATTCGACACAAGGGGAGCCAAAGAATATTTATAATCCTTAATAACCGAGTTGTCAATTCAGCCGCACCTGGAAACAATCTTGCTCACAGCAGTTTATCAGTAGCAATAGTTTTGTAGTAGGAATAGTAAAAATGTAGTAGTAAAGCAAAAGCGGTAGTAACAAAAGCGATGCAGTGGGATTTGAGTGCGGTAGGCATAGGGATGGATAGACGGACATTGCATGGACAAGACAATTCAAATAGCAATCAGAACATAGGGCAATTGCAGATAAATAAGATAAAGCATCCAAGTACTAGACAATCCTAGGCATGTGTTCCATATATAGTCATACGTGCTCGCAATTAGAACTTGCACAACATCTTTTGTCCTGCCAGCCCGTTTGCAGCGGGGCCTCTAGGGAACTACTGGAAATTAAGGTGCTCCTTTTAATAGAGCACGAACCAAAAGCATTAACACTCCATGAACACATGTGATCCTCACATCAAAGCCATTCCCTTCCGGTTATCCCGATTTACATCGCCGGGGCCATAGGTTCCGGACAACAACGTGTGTATACAACTTGTAGATAACACCAAAAACAATACTATCATAATGAATCAATAACATGTTCAGATCTGAAATCATGGCACTCGGGCCCTAGTGACAAGCATTAAGCACAACAAGTCGCAACAAAGTCATAAAGCACTAATAAAAGATACTAGGCACCATGCCCTAACAATCTGATGCCATAAATGAACGATCTCATCCAATCCCTACCATCCCCATAGCCTACAGCGGGGGATTACTCAGCCATAGATGGGGGAAACATGGATGGCCGATGGAGAAGCGATGGTGATGATGATGGCGATGATCTCCTCCAATTCCCGTCGGCAATAGGTGCGGAGCGGAGTTTGGTGCTGTTTAAATGGAATCTGGTGGTGGCGGCGAATGGAACTCCTTCGGAAAACGCCGAACCCCGTTTTTAGGTCGAAGGCTCCTTATAGGCAAAGAGAGGCCGAGGGTGCACAGGGGCCCACCACCACTGGCGCGGCGGCTGGCACCGCACTTCCAGCAGGTGGTGTAGCCTCCCCTGGCTCTTCTCCGTCTCGTATTCTGGCTCTTGGAGTCTTCGGGTGAAATAGGATTTTCGGCATTTTTTCCGGGATTTTTCTAGATAGTTGATTTTCTCCACAAAAAGTAGACACCAAGGCAATTCTGCTGAAACCAGCGTCAGTCCACATTAGTTGTATCCAAATCACACAAGTATAGAGGAGAAATAATAGCAAAAGTGTTCGGAAAAGTAGATACGTTTTGGACGTATCACCCGCCATGTCTTTTCTAGAAAGGCAACTGATCTTGGGCGTGCTGTCAACATGGTCAGGCATGTAGGCTGCACTTATGTGTCCCGTAGACCTAGTAGCAGGTGATGGGTTCGTAGCATGGAAAACAAAAAATTTCTACCGCAAGAACGAACAAAACCCAAGATCTAATCTAGATAAAAGCCAAGATCTAATCTACTAGACATGAGCAACGAGATAGATCGGTACTAACCCTCGTAGAACCGAAAGTGTTAACGAGATTAGATCTCGTGGATGATGTAGTCGATCACTTGCCGATCTCAAGATCATATGGACGATCCTTCCGGCGCCGTGTTCCGGCGCTTCCATGACGGTCCTGCGTCTGGTCGGCAGACCTTCCTCTCCCGTTCAATGAGCGGAGGTAGTAGATCTTCTCCACGGAATCCCAGCAGCACGACGGCGTGGTGGTGGTGGAGATGAGAATTCTGCAGGGCTTCGCCTATGCCTGTGCAGAAGAAAGGTGGAGGAGAGAGGCGGCTAAGATTGGGAGTTATGAGACAAGGTACAAGAGGGGGCGCCCCCTCCCTTCTATTTAAAGGAGGGAGGCGCTCCTGGGGAGGGGGAGTCCTAGTAGGACTCCCTCCTCCTTGGGCCGGCGGGTTGGGGGGGAGGAGTCCTCCTCCCCCACGAATCCGTGTAGTGCCCCACTTGGTCTCCTTGATCCCTTTCTTGGTTTTCAAGAAAACTCCAAGAAATCCTCTAGAACCTTCCAGAACATTCCGAAACCTTCTAGAATCTCCATACAAACACTCCGGAACATTTCCGGATCTCCTCGTGATGTCCTGGATCCATTCCGAGACTCTAAACAACATTCGGTCTCCAACGCAAATTCCATATCTACTTCAAACAACTTCGAACCTTAAGTGTGTCACCCTACGGTTCGTGAATATGCAGACATGATGAAGACACCTCTCCCATCAATAACCATCAGCGGGATCTGGAGATCCATAACGGCTCCCACATACTCAACGATTACTTCGTGATCGATTGAACCAATTAACATACGAAACTAATTCCCTTTGTCTCGCGATATTCTACTTATTCGAGGTTTGATCGTCGGTATCTTCATACCTAGTTCTTCCTCGTTACTGATAAGTACTCTTTACTCATTCCATGTTATGTCATCCCTTGTTACCTAGTCACACGCTTGCAAGCTGTCTAGATGACATTCCACCAAGAGGGCCCAGAGTATATCTATCCATCATATGGATGGACAAATCCCAATCTTGGTCTATGCGCTTCAACACATACTTTCAGAATACCCAATGACACCTTTATAACCGCCCGATTCTGAGCGGCGTTTGATGTCATCAAAGTACCCATCCGGTGATGGTGATTAACATAACCTCATGGTCGAAGGATTAGGTTACTATGTATTTCAAAGCTTACAACAATACGAACTTAATGACTTGATCTTATGCTACGCTTACTATGGGTGTGTGTCCATCACATCATTCTCCTAATGATATAACCTTGTTATTAATCACATCCAATGTCTATGATCAGGAAACCATGATCATCAATCAATCAACAAGCTAGTTCAACAAGAGGCTTACTAGGGACTCTTTTATGTTTACAAAACACACAAGTATTAGTGTTTCCTAATAATACAATTATAGCATGGGATGTAAACTTTCATCATAAACACAAAGATATAATAATAACCTCTTTTATTATTGCCTCTTGGGCATATCTCCAATTGTCTCCCACTTGCACTAGAGTCAATAATCTAGATTACATGGTAATGTACCGAACACCCATGGCGTTCTGGTGTTGGTCATGCTTTGCTCTAGGGAGAGGTTTAGTCAACGGATCTGCTACATTCAGATCAGTGTGTACTTTGCAAATCTTTATGTCACCATCTTGGACATACTCGCGAATAGCATGAAAACGTAGCTTGATGTGCTTCAGCTTGCTATGTGACCTTGGCTCCTGTGCATTAGCTATGGCACCTGTGTTGTCACAGTAGATGGCCATCAGGTCTAACGCACTGGGAACCATGCCAAGTTCAGTAATGAACTCCTTCATCCATATGCCTTCTTGTGCAGCCTCCGAAGCAGCTATGTATTCCGATTCAGTTGAAGATTTCGCCACAATGCTCTGCTTGGCACTCCTCTAGCTTATTGCAGCACCATTCAAAATAAATACGTATATCGGTGTGACTTGAGTCATACGGATCGGTGTTCCAACTAACATCGGTAACCATTTACAACAAGCTGTTCATCACCTCCATAAGAAAGAACCATATCCTTAGTCCTATTCAGGTACTTTAGGATATTCTTGACCGCTGTCCAGTGTTCCATTCCAGGATCACTTTGATATCTGCTAGTCAAACTAACAGCATGTGCTATATCCGGTCTCGTACACAGCATGGCATACATGATAGAACCTATGGCCGAGGCATAGGGAATTTTATTCATCTTTTCTCTATCTTCTGTCGTAGCTGGACTTTGAGTTTTACTCAAGGTCTTACCTGACAACATGGGCACGAACCCTTTCTTGCTCTCTTCCATTCTAAATTTCTTTAGAACTTTGTCTAAGTATGTACTTTGTGAAAGCGCTATTAGGCGTCTTGATCTATCTCTATAAATCTTGATGCCTAGAATATATGCCGCTTTGCCAAGATCCTTCATCGAAAAACTATTATTCAAATAGGTTTTGACGCTATTAAGAAGTTCTATATCATTCCCAATCAATAATATGTCATCTACATATAGTACTAGGAATACTACAGAGCTCCCACTCACTTTCTTGTAAATACAAGCTTCTCCATAAGTTTGTATAAATCCAAAGTTTTTGATTACTTTATCAAAACGTTGATTCCAACTCTGGGATGCTTGCTTTAGTCCATAAATGGAGCGCTAAAGTTTGCATACCTTATCAGCATCACTAGGATCGACAAAACCCTTGGGTTGTACCATGTACAACTCTTCCTCAATGTCACCATTAAGGAACGCTGTTTTGACATCCATCTGCCAAATTTCATAATCGAAATATGCAGCGATTGCTAACATAATCCTCACTGACTTTAGCTTCGCTACAGGTGAGAAAGTCTCATCGTAGTCAACTCCTTGAATTTGTCGGAACCCTTTCGCGACAAGTCGAGCTTTATAGACGGTAACATTACCATCAGCATCTGTTTTTCTTTTGAAAATCCATTTGTTCTCGACAGCCTTACGGCCATTCGGTAAGTCCACCAAAGTCCATACTTGGTTTTCGTACATGGATCCCATTTGGTTCATGGCTTCTAGCCATTTGTCGAATCTGGGCTCACCATAGCTTCTTCATACGTCGCAGGTCATCGGTGTTGTCCACCAATATGGCGTTCAAGGAAGAGTCATACCACTCGAGTGGTACGAACCCTCGTTGACTGCGAGGTTCGTAGTAACCGTTCAAAGTTTCATGATCAGCATCATTAGCTTCCTCTCCGGTTAGTGCGGTGACGCGAAACATCTTCGGTGCTGCGCTACTCTCAACTCGAAGAAGGTTCAACAACCTCGTCGAGTTCTACTTTCCTTCCAATCACTTCTTTGAGAGAAATTCCTTCTCGAAAGGATCCATTCTTAAGCGAAAACTTTGCCTTCGGATCTATGATAGAAGGTATACCCAGTGTTTCTTTAGGGTATCCTATGAAGACGCATTTCTGCTTTGGGTTCAAGCTTATCGGTTGTAACTTCTTTACATACGCTTCGCAGCCCCAAACTTTAAGGAACGACAACTTAGGTTTCTTACCAAACCACAATTCATACGGTGTCGTTTCAACGGATTTAGATGGTGCCCTATTTAAAGTGAATGAGGCTGTCTTTAATGCATAGCCCCAAAATGATATGATAAATCTGTAAGAGACATCATAGGCGAACCATATCTAAGAGAGTTCGATTCTGACGTTCGTACACACCATTACTGCTGTGGTGTTCCCGGTGTCAAGCGTGAAAGTATTCCACATTTCTTTAAATGCATGCCAAACTCATAACTCAGATATTCACCTCCATGGTCGAGCAGAAACTTAATCTTCTTGTTACGATGATTTTCCACTTCACTTTGAAAAACCTTAAACTTCTCGAAAGTTTCGGATTAATGTATCATAAAGTAGACATACACATATCTACTTAAGTCATCAGTGAAAGTGAGAACATAACGATATCCACCAAGCGATCCTACACTCATTGGACCACACACATCGGTATGTATTATTTCCAATAAGTCATGGCTTCGCTCCATTATACCAGAGAATGGAGTCTTAGTCATTTTTCCCATTAGACATGCTTTGCATCTTTCAAGTGATTCAAAATCAAGTGATTCAAGAAGTCCATCAAAATGGAGTTTCTTCATACGCTTCACTCCAATGTGACCAAGGCAGCGATTGCCACATGTATGTAGAATTATCATTTAATTTTATTCGTTTAGCATCTATGTTGTGAACATGTGTATCACTACTATCGAGATTCAATAAGAATAAACCATTCATCTCAGGTGCATAACCATAAAAGATATTACTCATATAAATCGAATAACCTTTATTCTCAGACTTAAAAGAGTAACCTTCTCGCAATAAACAAGATCCAGATATAATGTTCATGCTTAAAGCAGGCACCAAATAACAATTATTTAAATTTAAAACTAATCCCGATGGTAGATGTAGAGGGAGCATGCCGACGGCGATCACATCAACCTTGGAGCCATTTCCAACGCGCATCGTCACCTCGTCTCTTGCCAGTCTTCGTTTATTCCGCAGCTCCTGTTTCGAGTTACAAATATGAGCAACCGAACCAGTATCAAATACCTAGGCACTACTACGATTACTAGTAATATACACATCTATAACATGTATATCGAATATACCTTTCTTCTTGATGTTGCCGTTCTTGATCTGCCGGTATTTGGGCGATTCGCTTCGATGACCAGCACCCTTGCGAGAAGCACTCAGTTTCAGGTTTAGGACCAGCCTTGGGCTTCTTAGCGAGTCGACGACTTTCTTGCCGTCCTTCTTGAAGTTGCCCTTGTTCTTAGGCTTGCCCCGTTTCTTGAAATTGGTGGTCTTATTGACCATCAACACTTGGTGTTCTTTCATGATCTCCACTTCAGCAGTTTTCAGCATGGACGATAGTTCGAGCAGCGTCTTGTTCATGCGTGCATATTGTAGTTCATCACAAAGTTCTTGTAACTTGGTGGCGGTGATTGGAGGACACGGTGAATCCCCAATTCATTAGGAATCGGTATCCCCAACTCTCGGAGTTTGTTTGCGTGCCCGGACATGGTGAGCACGTGCTCTATGAGCTACCCTCTTCCATCTTGCGGGTAAAGAACTTCTCGGGCTTCATAGCTTTCCATGGCCGTGAGTCTCAAATATGAGTTTGAGCTCCTTAATGATTTCAAATGGGTCATGGTGCTCAAAGCGCTTTTGAAGCTCGATTCTAAACCGTCTGAGGATGGCACCTTTGCTGTGGAGTAGTGATGTTTCCGAGTGGCGTAAACATTCTTTACGTCATCGGTGGCATCTTCTGCAGGTGGGTCACCTAGCGGTGCTTCGAGCACATAGGTCAACTGACCAGCCCTGAGGACGATCTTCAGTCCACGGAACCAGTCCGTGAAATTCCTTCCATTGTTCTTAAGCTTTTCTTTCTCTAGGAACGCATTGAAATTGATGGAAACATTCGCCATTATCTTCAACATATTTGCAAGTAGTTAAGACTAAGTTTATGATAAATAGTGTTCTAATTTAATTCTTAAATTAACTAGGTGAACTCCCACTCAAAACAACATCCCTCGCAGTTGTTTTAGTGATTACACGAACCAAATCCACTACACCAAGTCCGATCATCACGTGAGATGATGTAGCTTCATCGGCGAACAATCTTCATGTTCATCATATCAATCATATGACTCATGCTCTACCTTTCGGTATTCCGTGTTCTGAGACCATGTCTGTACATGCTAGGCTCATCAAGATTAACCTTAGTTTCCGCATGTGCAAATCTGGCTTGCACCCGTTGTATGCACACGTAGAGTCTATCACACCCGATCATCACGAGATGCTTGAAGCGAGAGTCTTAGCAACGGTGCCAACTAAGGACGAACACTTTATTACTTGATATTTAGTGAGAGGGATCATCTTATAATGCTACCGTCGCGATCTAAGCAATACAAGATGCATAAAGGATTAACATCACAGGCAATTCATAATTAGTGTGATATGATATGGCCCTTTCTTCTTATGCCTTTGATCTCCATCTTCAAAGAACCGACATGATCTCCATCATCACCAGCATTGCGTCAAGGTCCGTGGCACCGCTTCATGGTTGTTCATCTTCACTAGCAACTATTACAACTACTTGGAACAAAGCTATTACAAGATGAATAGACACGCAGGTCTTAACAGAATTAAAGACAACCATTAGGCTCCTGCCGGTTGCCATATTACAACAAGGATCATTGCATACATCAAATACAATCACAATCACATGTAGGCCATATCACATCACAAAACCCCTGCAAAAACAAGTTAGACGCCTCTAATTTTCTTTGCAAGTTTTACGTGGCTTGGGCTTTCGACTAAGAACGCATCTTACCTACGAAACTGAACCACAACGTTGATACAAGTGCTATCAAGTGCAAAGTGTAGATTTGATCTATACTATGATGGGAGAGACAGACACCCGCAAAGCCACTTATGCAATACGAGTTGCACGTCAAGCGTGGAGCAAGTCTCATGTACGATGACATGTAATGTTAGCCCAAGTCGCTTCATCCCACCATACCGTAAGATGCAAAGTACACATATAGCAAAAGACGGCACGAGCACCAACGCCCACAACCTCATTGTGTTCTACTCGTGCAACAGATCTACGCATAGACAAGGCTCTGATACCACTGATGGGTTCGTAGCATGGAAAACAAAAAATTTCTACCGCAAGAACGAACAAAACCCAGATCTAATCTAGATAAAAGCCAAGATCTAATCTACTAGACATGAGCAACAAGATAGATCGGTACTAACCCTCGTAGAACCGAAAGTGTTAACGAGATTAAATCTCGTGGATGATGTAGTCGATCACTTGCCGATCTCAAGATCGTGTGGACGATCCTTCGAGCGCAGCGCTTCCGCATGAGCGGTCACACGTCGGAGTCGAGTCGAAGCAGACCTTCCTCTCCCTGTTCCAGCAAGCAGCAGAGGTAGTAGATCTTCTCCACGGAATCCCAGCAGCACGACGGCATGGTGGTGGTGGTGGAGATGAGAATTCTGCAGGGCTTCGCCTATGCCTGTGCAGAAGAAAGGTGGAGGAGAGAGGCGGCTGAGATTGGGAGTTATGAGACAAGGTACAAGAGGGGGCGCCCCCTCCCTTCTATTTAAAGGAGGGAGGCGCGCCTGGGGAGGGGGAGTCCTAGTAGGACTCCCTCCTCCTTGGGTCAAGGGTTGGGGGAGGAGTCCTCCTCCCCCACGAATCCGTGTAGTGCCCCACTTGGTCTCCTTGATCCCTTTCTTGGTTTTCAAGCAAACTCCAAGAAATCCTCTAGAACCTTCCAGAACATTCCGAAACCTTCTAGAATCTCCATACAAACACTCCGGAACATTTCCTAACTTAGAAAATGATCCCCAATATATGAATCTCATTCTACGGACCATTTCGGATCTCCTCGTGATGTCCCGGATCCATTCCGAGATTCTGAACAACATTCGGTCTCCAACGCAAATTCCATATCTACTTCAAACAACTTCGAACCTTAAGTGTGTCACCCTACGGTTCGTGAATATGCAGACATGATGAAGACACCTCTCCCATCAATAACCATCAGCGGGATCTGGAGATCCATAACGGCTCCCACATACTCAACGATTACTTCGTGATTGATTGAACCAATTAACATACGAAACTAATTCCCTTTGTCTCGCGATATTCTACTTATCCGAGGTTTGATCGTCGGTATCTTCATACCTAGTTCTTCCTCGTTACTGATAAGTACTCTTTACTCGTTCCATGTTATGCCATCCCTTGTGACCTAGTCACACGCTTGCAAGCTGTCTAGATGACATTCCACCGAGAGGGCCCAGAGTATATCTATCCGTCATATGGATGGACAAATCCCAATCTTGGTCTATGCGCTTCAACACATACTTTCAGAATACCCAATGACACCTTTATAACCGCCCAGTTACGAAGCGGCGTTTGATGTCATCAAAGTACCCACCCGGTGATGGTGATTAACATAACCTCATGGTCGAAGGATTAGGTTACTATGTATTTCAAAGCTTACAGCAATACGAACTTAATGACTTGATCTTATGCTACGCTTACTATGGGTGTGTGTCCATCACATCATTCTCCTAATGATATAACCTTGTTATTAATCACATCCAATGTCTATGATCAGGAAACCATGATCATCAATCAATCAACAAGCTAGTTCAACAAGAGGCTTACTAGGGTCTCTTTTATGTTTACAAAACACACAAGTATTAGTGTTTCCTAATAATACAATTATAGCATGGGATGTAAACTTTCATCATAAACACAAAGATATAATAATAACCTCTTTTATTATTGCCTCTTGGGCATATCTCCAACAGCAGGATGGCCAGCAAGATTGGGTACTGATTTTGTGGTTGATGTAACACTCGTAGGGTGTACATCTGGTAAACCATTTAGCTTCATGTAAGAAGTGATAGTTTATCGCATATGCAGGGCTAAGACCATGTGTTGATGTGAGAGAAATAACAACTTCCTATATTAACTTCATCAAAACAATTTAATCCCACGGATGACACAGAGCTGTTGAGTTCACGTTGCAACACCGCATGGAGCCAAGCCATTCCCATAATAGGTCTGACATCACAGTGGCATTACTGCCCGCATATGGTCTAGGAAGAGTCACATGTCTCTCCTCTTATAGCCTATAGGAATTGTAATGTCCCAACATTTCATCCAAAGTGATAATATCGATGGCAATTCATATTGGGTACTGTTATCATATATCATGGCGATATCAATTTGTTGTCAGAACTCAAATTTCCTTTCATGTGAAAGAGAAAAGGTAAAGCAATAGATTTTTCAGACTCAATACGAATGTTTTTTGTATATTATTATTTGTTGGCATGTATACCCTTGGTTCTTCATACATATCCAAATTACCAAACATTTACCTGGCAAAAAAAAGAAATTGAGCATTTGTATGATACACATTTCAACCTTCTCTACTGGTTGTTAAAGAAAACAAAACACCTCTGCACCTAGAATTTGTGTTGTCCAAGCATGCTTCTCGCGTGTGCTATCTATAGAAAAATGACACTTCAAGCAATCTTCAATCTTTACATTTATTGATTCAACATGAGAACCACAAACTGTATATATGAAAATATAGTAGCTAAGCTTAAATGTGGAACTACACACATTCTGGTGAAACTCTAATCTGGATCAGCATATCTACTTATTGAAATGTGGGGAGAAACCGAGAAATCAAGAGTGACAAACCAAATTTATATGTATAAACCTCTTTGCATGTTCTTCGGTCTAATTGTTTATTTATAATGGCAAGCAGCAAGGGTGGAAGAAAAATAAAAAATCATACTGAAAGTATATGACATGTACATTTAGAATGGTTACTTCTAACCGAACAGATGTATAAAACACAAAATAAAAATAAGGTCGATTTTCAATAGACATATCAAGAATATCAGGCAAAGGTGAAAGAAAATAAACTAATCGGGACATGTACATTTAGAACATATACTTCTACCGAGAAATGTACAAAACATGTAACTTATATAAGGCGGATTTTCCTGCGGACATATGACCATATCAAGAATATTAGACCGTGAGAACCTAGCAATAAAAGTATAAGCTCTTTATGATGACTATGACAATCAGGCAGCTTTCCTGAGGAACTCATCTACCATAAAAGCAAAATATTTTCTCATTCCCAACATTAGGGAAATATGTATACAAAATCAAATTATGCACAACTTACACACAAGTATTTAGTTAAAAATCACAACAGTAAAAATTTATATATGAACTAAGCATCTCAGACTGAATGATCAAAAATGAATTGTCACTATTATGGTTTTACGATGATGTATGTAATAAAACATAAAAATGAAACCATGTGTACTCCTACAACATAAAGGGGATAGGCACAACATATTAAGCTCCTGTTTTAGCATTAAAATTCTGCAACAACACACACTGCATGTTTAACCTTTCCTTCTCTATGTCTGGGCATTTCCTGACCAGATGGACCAAAGTATGAAACTAACACAACAACAACCACGACCTCTACTATAAAACATGCAATGCAAGGTGTAAATGCCACAGAAATTTGGCAATAACAAGGTCACACATGTCATAAAATGTGGACCGAAATTTACACGACGTTCAATGTAATTTTTAGTTGCATGTCGCTGCTCTTAAAGAGATTCTAACAACTACCAAATTACCTACATCGCCTAATAAATACGAATGCATCAGATAGCAAATTATCCATGAAGAAAGTAAGATCGCTACATCGGTGCTAAGCTTCACAACATATGTAATCTAATCCATTGGCTCATACCTAGATGTTGTCTAAAGCTGCGGAGGAGGAAGAGATGAAGGGAGAAGCTTGGCTGCTTTGGCATCCTCGGAAGTACTACAATACCCAACTTATGAACGGTATCCACTGTATTTTTCCAGGCCAATATCCAAGCAAGGAAAAATCAGAGAGCAATAATATGACCATTCCACGGCAAGGTAAAATAAATCCAAAGGAAAATGCATTGTTGATGCTGAAAAAAATAGTGCTACACATGTAGTTACCTTACCATGAATTACATATAGCTGAGAAGTTGTTTCTACTTAATGTACCAATCGAGATGATTTGCCATCGCCCACAATCTCATATATAGCTTTGTGGGGTTCAATTAAGGATAAATTTTGTAATTATAGAGCAGGCTAATATCCAGCGGAGCATTGTGAGCAAATCAAAGCCGATGCATTTATTAATGCACAAGTGATGAGTAGTGACATTACATATGTTCAGCCAAAAGTTTCCTTGCTTGGATAGGAGGTGTCCTTGATGGACTAATAAACAATCAAAATGTATAAAGAAATGTGCTACTCCGTAGGAAGGAATGAAACATGCAGTTCATTACAGAGCTACCCTGGCTAACTACAGTCTATAGATTACATCAACCATGGAAGCACAACTAAGTCATCAGATTTCGACCAAACGGTGCTGCTCACATGTACATCCTAGGATCATCGAACATTCAAACCCATCAATTCCTTCCCGGGGATAGAAAACAACATCGAGGAACAGAATACAGACGGGATTAAGGTAGTAGAACTGTATTTTTTTACTGCACGAAACACAGATGCTAAACCTGGTTACTCCTAACTGTAACAATGGAGTAATTGCCTACTCATTAGCTAGAGTTATAGAAAGATGAAGCACTCCATGGACACCAGGGGGTTCTCCAGGGACCCCATCCCCTCGTCGTCGCCTTCATCGGCCGCGTCGCTTCCTGGCGGAGCATCATCCTCGTGTAACGGTGCCCGCGGTGTCGGTGGCTACGCCTTTGCCGTCGCCGGGGATGGATGATGAGAAGGCGGTCTAGCACATGTCGTGGCATCGGCGTGCGGTCGCCCGGCCTCGCGGGCATGGCCGGCTTCCACTGCGTTCAGGAGGAGGCGGCGGTGTTGCGGTGCTGGTCCTACGACCGCTTCACAGCGGGCGACGGGTGACCTCCGGCCGGGGTCGCGCCGCGACGGGGGCGGCGAGGGAGACGCTCGCCCGCCAGGACCGGCGGCGACGCGGTCCTAGTCCCGCCTGGGCTCGGCGTCGGACGTGGCTCGCTGCCTGTACCGGGGAGGCTTCGAAGGGGACTGCTCAGGACCCATCGTGGTGGTCGCGGCTGACGATTCGGACGCTGCCTCTGACTTCTCCTTGATGTAGCACTGCCCTCCTGCCATGGATGGGAAGGTGAGGGCAGGGTAGGCGCCGAAGGCGGACTCCCTGACCTGGAGTTCGGAGGAGGCGCAATGGGGAGAAATTGAGAAGGGGTAGAGGAGAAAGGGGGAGTGGATAGGAAGAAGGCATGCGGTGATTTTTTTTTCTACAGGGACAAAGAAGCGGGATGAGTCTTACGGATGGGACCAGCAGCAAGCTGGAGCTAGTAACAGTGACGTAGAAAGGTTTTCCAACGTTAAAAAGATCTAGTCAAACGGTGGCACCGTACGACATCGATCGCCTCTGCTCAAGATCGTATGGCGATAAACATGCGCGCGCGGGAGTGCCTCACCAGGCTAGGTTTTGCTCACGCTTAAGCTTATATATAATTTCTTGAAATATTCATTTATACAATCATGGTCTATTGCCACGGTTCACGAGGATATCTACTATTAGTTTTTTCAACCTTAGAAAAGTTTGTTAGAGGTTCACAAAGTCATTTTGCTTTCACAAGTGCTCTACGTAATGATGTGAGTGTTGCTTTAGTTGTTGACCTTTCTATGATGGTCTCTTGTGTGGTGACCCAGTATACTACTGCATGTTGTAATGTACAAGTTATTGGCATAATACTTACAAACACCGTTCACAAACATTACACACCTTAGAGTGTTAAACCTTTGCGGATCCAAATTCTTATTTATTTATTTCTAACAACCAAAGGTAAATATAAAGTTCGAGATCCTCCTTCGTCTAATAAGGATTCATAGATAAAATCCAATTCAAAATCACTAGCTTGAAACACAATGGTACTACTAGGCTTGGTACCATCGGAGCTTTGCAACTTTATTTAGTATGGATCTACGTTGTTGTTTAGCCCGACTATCCTGGCCTGGTGAAACCTTCGCCAATCTTGATCGCTACCGGATAAAGCTCGACCAAGGAAGAAGCCTCTCTAATCGACGACTTGCACGAAACCTTCGCCAATCTTGATCGCTACCGGATAAAGCTCAATCCGGACAAATGCGTCTTCGGCGTACCCTCCGGACAACTGCTCGGGTATCTCATCTCCGCGAGAGGGATTGAGGCAAACCCGAAAAAGATAAAGGCCATACTGGCCATGGAGAAGCCAAAGAACATAAGAGGCGTTTAGCAACTAGCCGGGCGAATCGCGGCCCTCAGTCGATTTATCAGTCGAATGGGAGAAAAGGCGCTGCCCTTCTATCAGCTCCTCCGCAAAGCTGACAAATTCGAGTGGACCAACGAAGCGCAAGAAGCATTCGAGGACCTCAAGCGCCTGCTATCCACCTCGCCAGTATTGATAACCCCACGAGAAAGGGAACCACTGCTGCTGTACATCGCCGCCACCAACCAAGTGGTTAGCATAGTTCTCATCGTCAAACGGGCCGAGGAAAACAAGGTCCATGGCGTACAATGCCCGGTATACTACCTCAGCGAGGTCCTCACGCCAACCAAATAGCGGTACCCGCAATACCAGAAGCTGGCGTACGACGTCTTTATGACCGCCCGACGACTGCGCCATTACTTCCAGGAACACCCAATCGTGGTAGTCAACGACGCCCCATTGGGACATATCCTCAATAACCCTGACGCCACAGGGCGAGTCGTGCTTTGGGGAATCAAGCTGTCTCCACGAGACATCACATACGAAAAGCGCGGCGCAATCAAGTCGCAAGTTCTCCTGGACTTCCTCGTACATTGGATGGAAAACCAACTCCCGGACAAGCCAGATATGTCCTACCTCTGGACAATGCACTTCGATGGGTCCAATAGGAAAGATGGAGCAGGAGCAGGTGTCATACTGACATCGCCTCAAGGGGACAAGCTGAAATACGTCCTGCGAATGCAGTTCACAGCCTCAAACAACGAGGCTGAATATGAGGCCCTGTTACACGGGATGAGGATGACAAAATCCTGCGGCGCAAAGAGGCTAATCATATATGGCGACTCCAAGCTGGTCGTCAACCAAACAATGCACGAGTGCGACGCACTAAACGACAACATGATCGCATACTGCGACCTCTATGACACACTTGAAGGAGACTTCGATGGCTACGAGTCGCGACACATAGGCCGCGAAAGCAATAAGGAGGCGGACGCACTCGCCAACATAGGCTCCACCTGCGCACCCATACAACCTGGGGTATTTCTCGAGCGCATATGCGAACGCTCCATCAAGCCAAAGGCCGCAGAGAAGAAAACAAGCGCATCAACGGACTCGGGGGCTATGCCACCCAATGAGCCAACAACAATCGATGATTTGGAGCTCGACATAGGACTCGAGGGACCAATGAGCATCATGATGATCGAACAATCCTGGACGCAGCTGTACATTACGTACCTCCTCAGCAAGCGCCTACCGGATGACCCGACAGATGCAGGACACATCGCGCGATGCTCCAAGGCATTCGCCGTTATCAACGACGAACTATATAAACGCAGCATCACAGGCGTGTTACAGCGATGTGTCTCCCTAGCCGATGGAAGAGCAGTCCTCCTCGACATCCATGAAGGGACATGTGGGCACCACGCCGGCAGTCGCGCCCTCGTTGCCAAAGCTCTACGGGATGGATTTTACTGGCCCACGGCCATGCACGACGCCAAGGATATAGTCCAAAAGTGCAACGCCTGTCAGCGATTCGCGGACAAGCCACACGCACCAGGCGCAGAACTACGGCCTATTCCATTGGCCTGGCCCTTCGCCCAGTGGGGACTCGACATAGTTGGCAAACTTCCAAGGTCCTCGCAAGGAGGCTACGTCTACCTCTTGGTCGCAGTCGACAAGTTCACCAAGTGGATCGAGGCCATGCCAGCGACCAAGCAATCAGGGCACAGCGCAGTCAAGTTCTTCGAGTCCATCGTCTACTGCTTCGGCGTGCCACACAGCATCATCACCGACAACAGAACGAACTTTACATCCAAGGAGTTCCAAGATTTCAGCGAGAACCTGGGGATCAACATCAGCTATGCCTCAGTCGCACACCCGCAGACCAACGGTCAGGTGGAAAAGGCAAACGGGCTCATCTGCAGCGGCATCAAGAAGCGACCCCTCCGGCCACTCGAACAAGCCGCGGGCTGCTGGCCAAACGAACTGCAATCCGTACTCACGGAGCTGCGTACAACTCCAAACAGCGCCACCGGCTACACACCATTCTTTATGATACATGGAGCAGAAGCGTATTACCCGAGTGCAGTGCAGGCGCCACGCGTAGTCGCCTACAGCGAGAAGGAGTCATCCCTCGCACTCGAAGACTCTGTCGACCTCCTTGACGGAGCAAGAGAAATCGCCGCAGAAAGATCTACGATCTACCAGCAGAACCTGCACAACTACCATAGCAGAAGGCTTCACCCAAGATCCTTCGTCGAAGGCGACCTGGTCTGCTTGAAGCAGCGAGGGCATCTCAAGCTCGAGTCCCCACAGGAAGGACCGCACGTGATTACAGAAGTAATCCCAGGTGGCGCCTATCGCCTTCAAGATTTAGAGACAGGAGTCGCATACTCCAACCCTTGGAACGTCGCACAACTGCGACGCTTCTACCCTTAGTTGTTTCTTCTTTACTTTTGCTTCGCAAATAAGGTTATTAAGCCAAGGCTACTTAGCCGCACATTGTACTACGTACTGTTCTCCGAATAAATAAAAGCTAAGTGCCCCAAAACTCCATGTTCTCTTTTCTTTTGTGAACTTTCATACTCGGGGGCTACGCCACCCTATACACATATGTTCTTCGAACAATAACGCGACATCCTGAGTAGCTGACACATCAATCGAACCCCTTAACACAAACACAACCCAGCTGCCACGCACCTGATAGGTTGACAAGGGAAAGATACAAAAATGGCCAGGCTAACGAAAAGGACTCGCATAAGTGCAACGCACCCCACGCTTATAAAGCTATTTGTATAAATTCAATAATAAATTATCTACAAATATATATGAGCTTTACAACACCAGTACACTTATATGCAGGATACATATTTGGCTACCCTTGCAACAGAAGAACATTAGTCTGTTTCTCGAAGAAGTCGACGATTTCCTCGGCTGGCCGATCCACCGCTTGATAGTGCGGCACCATGTTCCAGGAAGATCCTGATGGTGGCACCGGTGGCCCAGATGCAATGGCGGCGACATCCACGTCAGGCCTGTGCAAACGCACCACGGAGAGCGCAGCCTTGGCACCAGCCACCAGCTGCTGCCTCACGCACTCGCGAACCACAGACATATCTTGAAATTTCGTCAGAAGGGCCAGCAGGCTTGATGGAGTATCATCCAGCGGGAACATCGCCCGGTAGATGTTCTTCAAACACGACTGCGACTTCTTCAAAAAGAGCAGCACTCGCGAGGCACGATCCTGCAGGGTCGCTAACGCAGTCGCACGATCATGATCTACCCAGAAGTATCCACTCTCCTGAAGTTGCTCTTGGGTGAGATCATGAAGGCGGATGGCAATCCTATCCCTCTCCTCCTGCGGACGGCGTGTGCTAACAACTACACGAAGCAGCATCAACAGCATGAGTACAATGTACCATTACGATTAACTACAAAGGAAAAGACGGGGATGAGCAAACTAACACTTAAACTGGTCGCCCAGCTGCGTCACCTCGCCAAGCAGATATTGCTCACGGGCGGCGGCTTTTTCAGCCTTCGACTTCCACACGTCCGCGCTACCACGGATCAAGGGCAACTCACGCTCCAGATGCTTAACGCGATCATGAAGTCGCGAAAGCAAGGAAAGCTCCTCTACCCTGGAGCAGGGAGGTGCCATTGTATCCTCAAGAGATGGCGAGTCCGGGGTTCCCCCCACAGGGCCACTTGACGTACCCTACCAAAAACCAAGCCAGAGGAAAAATAAGGCGACTAACTCAAAAGCCAAAAGTAACAGGTGCATTCAGGATCAATAAAAGTATCTACAAACACATTCACCAACAAGCATGTTCTCCCATAAAAAAGAGTAAGTTCATCAGCTATTACAAGGAACTAACTATGGAGCAGTTGGCTTCTTCGACTTCGATGACCTCGGGGGATTCATCAAGTCCGTGGTAGTATCAGATGCCACTGACTTTCTGCCGGCCCCTGAGGCCGAAGTTTTCGCCGCCTTCTTCGCGCGATTGAGCTCCTCTGAATACTTGGCAACAATTTTTATCAAGGAATGGCCATATTTGGCACAGGCAGTTGCAAAGGGAGCGAATACTACCTGCTGACCATCTGCGCTAACAGGCATCGTCTTCGACGCCGCACAGGGATCCACTTCGACTCCGTGGGCTTGCACCATGGTAAGCGACATGGTCGCGCCAGCTGCGCGGAGGGAGTTCTTGTACGTGGCAGGCACACCCCCAGCGAGCGACTCCACCAGCTCCTCCACGTTGTCGACCAGCTCAGCCTTCGGCATCAGCTCCTCCCGGAGGAGACTCAGGGTGGCCTTGGCTTTGGACAACGTATTTTGGACAGCGGTGCTACGGTCTTCGACCGCAAATACCGCGCCCGCCAGAGCGTCATCGCGACCAAGGGCTTGTGGATCAAAACTCAAGCCGCCAACATCTACACCAAAATACGCACACGGATCAAACTTCTAATGCCACCGGCACTACAGAGGAAGAGAAGAACATCAATAAAATATCTACCAAGTAAAGGTACCTAAGAGAGCCTTGGCGACTGAGAAAAGTTGCTCTTCGAACAACTTCTCCCTAGCCGCAAAGGAGGCACGCAGATCCTCTTCGTGCTTCTGGGCTTCATCACGAGCCGCGATTGCCTCGTCGCGCCCCTTCACAGCTACGGCCAGCGTCTTCTCCAACATGGCGACATCACGCAGTAAAGCATTATGCTCAGCTACAGGGCAGTCAAAAATTTGGCTGTTCAATCGATTATATCAAAATACAGAGAAGACAAAAAGAATAAGTATAGAACACTCACTCTCAACCACGCGGTGGCGCTTCTCCAGCACCGCATGCTGGCGACCTATCGCCATCACCTGCTCCGCTACCTGCGCGGCTTCCTTTACAAGGAGCTGTCGCACAAAACAAGGAGTTAGCAAAGGGCAACATAAGGGCGTTGACTATCAAATTATAAAAAGAAAGAAAGATATACTTACATGGTCCTCTAGCGACTCTGAAGAAGATTGCTGAATCGTCATCCGAGCAACTACTCGATGCTCCCCTACGTGAGGAGAGCTCGAAGAATTGTGCCTGGAGTGGGCCGCCGCCGAAGGAGAAGGAGCGCGCTCGACCTCTGTCTTGGATTTTGAGGTTGCAACTCCTGATTCCTTCAAAAATTTGACGTTACCAGAAGATGACGACGCCTCTTGACTGCAAGACAAAATCCGCACTCAGAAAAGGCAAACTCCAAGGCAAATCCAACAAGAAGAAAACAAGATAAGAATGAATGCACTAGCAAACCTACCAGTCAAATCTGTCAAGATCAAATGTGGCCTCCGTTGACTCCGACGAAGACTCCTTGGGCAATCGCATCTTCTTACGAGAAGACGGTGCCATAGCCCTCACAGGAATGGTGGGAATTGGCGACTCCGTGCCAACAGCCGCACCTCCTAGAGTTGAAGGAGTCGACGCGTCGGAATCCCCGCTACGCGAACGCTTGCGATTATTCGGACTTTCAGACTCGGGGACTTCCTCTTCCACATCGGAAGGGACAGTCGACTCAGACTCGTCCTCTTCCAAAGCTTCACGAGGAATAATCCCCTCAGGGAGGGGAGGCATGTAAGGCGACACCACCCACTCTTGCATACAAAAAGTAAAACAGATAAGCAACAGAAGACGCAATCGAGAAAATAAGCTACTACGTAGCACAACCATACCTCAGGAGGAGGATTCGAAGCATCGAAAGGAGGAACGACTGGTTCATTCGGAAGCACATCCTTGAGGGTATACTTCGTGACCAGTCGCACCCTCTTATCTACCTCACTCGCGGACATGCCATCAGCAGACACGCGAGTGGGATCATCAGCGCCACCCCATTGGAACATGGGATGGACCCTGGCCTGGAGAGGCTAGATGCGACGATGCAGCCAAGTCCTGACAAGGGCACAGCCTCCCTCTTCTGCGCCTATGCGACTCTCGAGGTCGCAAACGCGCTGATATAACACGTCTGTTTCAACGAGTTCGGAAGGCATGATCACGTTCTTCCAAGAACGCATCTTCTTGCAGGGAGTCGCGGGATCGAAGGGTGCGAGTCCAAAGTGCTCGTCCTTGGCCTTCTGATCGCGCACATAGAACCATTTGTCCCTCCATCCCTGGACGGACTTGGTGAGCTTGATATCAAAGTAGGTGGCGGATGGGTCAACATGGATTCCGCAACCACCTACGTCATAAACTAAAGAGCCAGATGCGGACTGACGCTTCAATTTAAAGATGCGTTTAAAAAGACCAAAGTGCGGCTCGATTCCGAGCCAGCACTCGCAGAGAGTGATGAAACAAGCGATGTGGAGGAGAGAATTAGGGGACAGCTGATGGAGCTGGAGCCCATAGAAACATAGAAGACCCCGAAGAAAGGGGTGAAGAGGCAAGGAAAGACCACGAATGATGAAAGCAAGAAACATCACTCGATAACCAGCGGGAGGCACAGGAATGGTCTCACCGCTGGGGACGTGCGAATCGACGACTGCTGCAGAAATCACTTCGTCTTTGCGAAGAAGACGGAGATCCGACGCCTTGATGATAGAGAGGCGCCATGCGCCATTAGTCACGTGGGTACCCGCGACCTTCTTCTTCTCGGCAGCGGCACTAGTGGCCGCAGTAGCGGAGCCACCCTTCTTCTTCGCTGCAGCGAGGGTGGCCGCGGATTCAGCGGCAGCGCCTCCCTTCTTCTTCCCCATTGTGCGGCGGCGATGAGAGCGAAGAAAATAGCTTGGGAACGAACGGAGCTGGTCCAGCATCGTGGAGAAGATGGGCGCAAAGGAAAGCAGAAAGCAAAGGGCAATGGCGATGGCAGCAAGGAAGAAAGCACAAAGATGGGAAATTACCGCCGCGGCATCGCTACTTAACCCCTGGAAGATGCAATCCAACGGCTGACAAAAACCCTATTGGACACGTGGCGCGCATCGCGTAGGACACGTGGCGAAGAGGAAGCGCGAACCGTCCCCCCACTTCTACCATTACACGCGGAAATCGAGGAGGCACAGTTAAAAATAAGATTACGCATGCCCAGTCAAATCAAAGTAAGAAAGTGGGACCCACCGCTCATCACGTCCCGTCAAAATCGCTCACGCGGGCACCTAAGGTCATACAAGCGTCAGCACTGACGTAATCAAGGCTATGCAGTGGAGAACTTCGACTATTTTAGTCCTTGCTGGAGTCTTCGACTCCACCAAGCACTCAGGGGCTACTCCCATAGGGAGCGCTGGCCGCGCACCCTATGACTTGCTTTTTCTTGTTGCAGGAACATGGACAATCACAAAAGCAAACC
Source organism: Avena insularis (assembly GCA_023614405.1). NCBI lineage: Eukaryota > Viridiplantae > Streptophyta > Magnoliopsida > Poales > Poaceae > Avena > Avena insularis. Next base: position 210,651,866 of record CM042694.1, read on the forward strand.
TAACCACTCGAAACACAGTTCGATTATGGACATGTGTTACTCCCATAGGGAGCGCCAGAAACAAGCAGGCAAAAGACGACAGCATTCGCGAAAGTGTTTAGTACCTGTCTGAGTTATCGACTGAACAAGCAAGCAAAATACGACAGCAGTCACAAAAGTTCTTTAGTCCCTGCCTGAGTCTTCGACTCAACCAGACACTCGGGGGCTACTCCCATAGGGAGCGCTGGCCGCGCACCCTATGATTATTTGTGCAAGAAAACTGTGTGTTGATAACATCCACACTCGAAACTCATGGCGACACCGCCTCATAATTTTCCCCTACAAAGAGACTGCGTCTCCTGGGTTACCCGAATCGTCTCCGCGATGATAAAATTCAGATGCCGCGCCTACGACGTGAAGGTAAGACCTGAATAAGGCCTGGCAACGCATTTAACTGCGCACTACCAGAAACATATCCGTGCCTACAGGCACGATGAACATGCCTTGATGGACGCGTCAAGTGCTCACACCCATATAACTAGAATTCGACTCCTCTAAGACCTCCGCGGCCTGAGTCGAATTACACCAGCACTTTTCCAGATTCGAGTCCGGGGACTCGAATTTGAGTAGATTGTGTTGTTTCACCCTAAGGTGGTTAACTGATACCGATACTTCGGTTATATCAGGAACGCATATCAACAATCCCTATGACGCAAATAAAAGCAATCGAAATGTACTCATTTAGGCACTCGAAGGCTTCAAAAGTCCCTAGTCGAATCTGCGATTCCACTGGGCACTCGGGGGCTACTGACATGGGTATACCCTACAGGTACTCGAGCTTGGTATATACGGTCCAAATACATACAGGCCCACGGTGTCGCCAAGACCCGGATGGAGGGACTCGAGTAATCTACGGACTCTCGATTGCTTGAAGGACAAGAAGAAGCTAAAGATAGAGAGTTTGAAGGGTAAAACCCTAACTTGTAACCGACTCGACCTGCTACCCGAGACCTAGCCCATCTATATAAAGGCTAGGAGGGGGCGGCGAGGAGGACACACGCAACCCTAGTTTCCACAACCTTCGCCAGATTTCATCTGCGCACCATTGTAACTTTCGACTCCTTCGATAATTCCACGAGCAGACAAGCAGGAGTAGGGACCTCTACGAGGCCTGAACTTGGGTAAATCCTTTGTCCCCTGTGTGCTTGTTTGCTAGCCGATAGATGTCTCCAGCGCTCCCTCCTTCTCCAAAACCCAAGTCCATAACAATGGGCATTGACGAGTTAAACCCTCGTCAGCAGGTGATATGGTATTACTTTTGGAAAGTTAATTTTGTAAAATAGATCAAAATACATGCAAGAATGAACTTATAACAAATTATTCAATATTGAGCTCATATGGTAACTATGAATTATTGTAGTTCAACTGTTCTACGGTATCATGGACTTCGAGTTCTGAAAATAGCATCATTATCCGGTAAGGACGAAGTTTAAATATCCAAATTCATGATATAATGCATATATGTGATATAATTGGTTGAGCTCCCCCTTAATGGTTTATTCTTATTTTAATGTTTTAGAGTATTTTATTCATTTAAAGGTATTCTTTACGTCAAATAAACAACTTGGGAACTTTATTAAAAACATTTTAAATAATTCCTTAAATGTGTTTTGTGTTTATTTATGATATTTGGAAAATATTTTTGTTCTTTGAATTTTCATTCAACTATATATATTTTTTATGGATTTCTATTTTCGTGCCCCTGGTTCGTTAGTTATACTAAGTTTTTCCCAGCTGCTTAGTTTTTCCTCACTTTGGCCCTCCCTCCATTCTGAAACCCTCACATGCGCTCGGGCGGGGGGATGCCGCCAGGTCAAAAGATTGACCGTTTGATGTCGACCGGTGAGACCACGTTAAAGCGGGTCGTGCGTTGAGCATTACGTTACGTCGTCTCGACCGTTACATGCTAACAGGTGGGACCATGATACACAGCTGACCAACCATCCATCTCTCGCTGATTATGAGGGACGTGGTGTGTGACCATGTGGGGCGCGTTTGGTGGTTACGTGCGCCCTGTCGCCTAAATTGAAAGTTTTCTTTTTTGTTATTTTTATGATTGGCCTTTTTAAGAGCGTCTTTTTCCCCTCTCTCTCGCTAACAGTTGTGTTTTTTTGCCCAAAAAGGTAGCGAATCTAGAGCAGCTTCTCTCTTCATTCATTGTTCCTTTTACCCTCGTTTTTTCTCAATCTGGTAGCAAATCTAGAGCAGCAAAACTAACCAGCACCATAATAAATTCAGTAAATAGAGCAGATATAGATAAAACAGCTAATATAGGTTATATAGTACGGTACTTAATGAGGTTCGACAATTAGGCTGCTCAGCAGCATCAGTGAACAAGTTCAACACAGACACGATAAAAGAAGCTGCTTTACAGCAGCAGCAGATCAGTGGCCCCTCATGGCCTCTGCTAGGAGGGCCTCCGCCTCCTCCCTCTTACGCCTCCTCCACTTCTTGCTGCCCAGTCCCTTGACCTTGGGCGCGTTGGGCTTGATCGGGGCATGTAACCCTCCTCGATAGCCACCTTCTAGAGGTTGTGGAGGTGAAGACCGAGCGTCTGGTGCTTGGCTATGAAGCCATGGATGTTCACGGACTCACCGCAGGTCCTCACATCCTCGGCATGCTTCACGAGGGAGTTGAAGTCCGTGGTATGGAGCCTCCTGGTGGGCATAAGGGGCACATGTACACGTCGCCGGTGAAGAAGTTGTTGTACTGGCCGGACTTCAGCCTCCTCAGCACATGACGAGTCTTGGTGTCCTTGGACTTGTTGTCGCTACGGACGTTGCTGCTATCCTCTTGTAGAGTGCAATAAGGACCTGCTTGAGATACTTTGATTTTCAGGATTGATTATTTGCATAAATTAACCAATTGAGATCTCCTGATTATTTCCCAAATCTCAAACCAAATCGAATATTGATCCCAACTACGAACAGAGGGATTCATCGAAAAGGGGGATTCATCGAAATATGAGATCTAACACAAGATGATTAGCTACTATAAAAATATGAACAGCCGATTCCTAATAACATACGATCTAGCATCCAACGATGGGAACGGGGGAAGAACAAGGAAAGGGGAGAAAACCCTGGTTCCCTCCGACCATGGGTCGGCGATGCTGGTATCGTAGGGGTTCTCCAGTCTTATGTAAAAAACCTCCTCGTAGGGGTCCCAGCCGAGCAGGATCTGCCCGAGACCGACGGGGGCCTCCTCACCGGCGGCTACGACAGATGTGGGGACGGGGGCCTCCTCGCCGGTGGCCTTGGAGGTGCCGATGGCCACTGCGCTATTCTTCTCCATCGTCGGCATGGTTGGGGTTTTCTTGGGGGTTTGCAGAAGATGATGGGACAGTGGAGACGGTTGAGTGATCGAGTAAGTGATGAGAAGTGGGGAGGCCTTTATTAAAGGAGAAGGGAAGCGACATTTCGTTACACTATTGTGCACTGCGTAACCGCGTATGCTACTGCACTGTGCACGGCCACACGTGTCCGCCACCGCCCCGTGCACCACACATGCGTACCGTGAGTCACGTTTTTTCGCTCGTGTCTAACCCTAGCGACTTAGTTGTACTCAGTTTTGCCCTCGAGTGTAACACTGGCAGTTTAGTTCTACTCAGTTTTGCCCTCCAATACTAACACTACCGTGTGCAATATACTCAGTTTTACCCTCCGGTGGCTAGTCAACAGAGAGTCAACGAATAGGTTTTAGCTAGATAATTGAGTCATTTTATGCACAACAAATTCAAAAAGAGCAAAACATAGTGGTATCTACCTAGGGAGTCTTATTATGTGACCTGCCACCATAAGAAATGTATATAAACCAAGTTTTAATCTAAATCACCACTTCTCAAATCACCTACTATCTATGAAGGTTCATGGATTTCTACTCAAGCCTCTTCCCAAAACATCCCTCTCCAAAACATAGTTTGTCTGAATGTGGCAATAATTGTCAAACTGGTGTATATTTGAATTGCAAATAGTTTGATGTATTTTATTGTATAAAAGACATATTTTCCATTTTTCAAATCTTTTTCTATTTTCTATTTGAATCCCTTTGTCACTCTTTCCCTTGGTTTTTAAGTTCTGCTCAGTTTTGCCCTTGGTTCTTAAGTGCTACTCAGTTTTCCCCTCTCTTTGTATCCATCTCTCGCACATGTGCTCATCTTCGCTGCTACGCTCTGATTGTCGAGACAGTTGTCACACGGATCGTGCCCACCAATTGTTGATCCTCTATGATCTAGCACACAGGTTAACCCCTATATCTGTCGGGGAGGCACCCCTCTATCCGTGCAAAATAACGAGTATGTCACTGGTACCTTAACTCCATAAACAAATGAACTTGAATATAATCTGAAAGGAACATGTTTGAAGGTGTATAATTTATGCATGATATTTCACTCCATGGAAATGGTAATGTCTCAAGATTTTCTTAGCACAACATTATCACGTATTAAGTGCGATTTCAAAGAGTTCAAAGGTGTATAATTTTTGTATACGCAAGTTTATGCATTATATTTCACTCCATGGAAATGATAAATGATCAGGATTTTCTTAGCACAATATTATCATGACCTAAGTGCGATTTCAAAGAGTTCAAAGGTGTATAATTTTTGTATACGCAAGTTTGTGCATTATATTTCACTACATGGAAATGATAAATGATCATGATTTTCTTAGCACAACATTATCACGATCTAAGTGCGATTTCAAAGAGTTCAAATGTGTATAATTTTTGTATACGCATGTTTATGCATTATATTTAACTCCTTGGAAATGATAAATGATCAGGATTTTCTTAGCACAACATTATCACGACCTAAGTGCGATTTCAAAGAGTTCAAAGGTGTATAATTTTTGTATACGCAAGTTTATGCATTATATTTTACTCCATGGAAATGGTAATCTCTCAACATTTTCTTAGCACAACATTATCACGACCCAAGTGCGATTTCAAAGAGTTCAAAAGTGTATAACTTTTGTATACGCAAGTTTATGCATTATATTGCACTCCATAGAAATGGTAATCTCTCAAGATGTTTTTAGCACAGAATTATCACGTATTAAGTGCGATTTCAAAGAGTTCAAAGGTGTATAAACTTCGTATACGCAAGTTTATGCATTATATTTCACTCCATGGAAATGGTAATCTCTCAATATTTTCTTAGCACAACATTATCACATATTAAGTACGATTTCAAAGAGTTCAAAGTTGTATAAACTTCATATATGCAAGTTTATGCATTACATTCCACTCTACGAAAATGGGGGAGAAAATAATAATCTCTCAAGATTTTATTATCACGACATTATCACGTATTAAGTGCGATTTCAAAGAGTTCAAAGGTGTATAATTTTTGTATACGCAAGTTTATGCATTATATTTTCACTCCATGGAAATGATAAATGATCGGGATTTTATTAGCACAACATTATCATGTCCTAAGTGCGATTTAAAAGAGTTCAAAGGTGTATAACTTTCGTATAATTTCCGTATATGCATTACATTTCACTATATGAAAATAAAGCAATGGCACGGGCGCGGGCGCAGGGCTGGCTCGGGGTCCCATCTTGCAACACCAACCTAGGTAAGCTGTGGGTCCGGCGCTCACGTGAATAAGCTGTGGGTCCGATACTGATCTGGATAAGTTGAGAGATGTGTCCACTACGGGAATCGACTGAACGCAGCCCACTTGTCAGCATGTAACGGCAAGGGTACACTACGGGACCTGACAGAATACGGTCCTACTCGTCAGCACATAACGGTGAGGGTCCACTACGGGACACGACTGAACGCGGTCCCACTTGTCAGCACGTAACGGCAAGTCTGACGGACGGCGAGTTTCAGACCATCTGAGAGTTTTATACAAGGAGATGGGCAAAAGTGAGGAAAAACTAAGCGGCTGGGGAAAACTGAGTACAACTAACGAACCGAGGACACGAAAATAGAAATCCCTATTATTTAAATCTCACAAAACTCATATTTGGATTCTACATTTTTTCCTACATGTGGTATTTTATTTTATATTTAGGCATCATATTTCTGAAGTTAGTGTTTTTCGTTTTAACTTAACTATTTTTTAGTAAATTACAAAAATACCCCTAGGCCTAGGACCCACTAGATAGTCAATGGTCTAGTTTACTGGACTAGACAGGTCCAACACCAGCATAACCCCCTTCACGCTCACTCTCTCTACCCTCCTGAGCTATCCCTCGCAACCATGTTGTTGTTGGTATCGCCATGACCATCTCGGCCATCTCCGGCCGTCTCCATCGTCGTGTTTCACCTCTCAATGTTCTGCCTTTCTATCCTACTAGATTCGTCTCTCGAGCTCCTCTCTAGAGATGTCCAACCCTAATCCTAACTAGGGTTTCAGTTGATGGTGTCGCCACTGTGCTCTAGCTCTCCCTAGTGTCTCCTAGATGTTGGTGTGTGCCTCCGACACATCCCTTCCATCGGCTTGGCCTAGCGTAGGTTGAGATGCCCCTCGGGGTACTCCATGTGATGTTGTTGTCGTGGTGCTCATCATCTACGTATACATAAGCAGTGGTGAGATGGGTTCCCACTTTTTAAATATAAGATATTTCCAACTCTCTCTCCATCTCTCTCGCATGCTCACTTTATTCCCAATTTCTACCGATGGATCAACTAGTCAGGAATTTTCTCATTTCTAGGGTTCATACTCCGTCAATTATGGACAACTTATGTTCTAGGGTTCTTGGGTGTTTCTAGTAGGTTCTAGCTTCTATATAGAGTCTATTTAGCTCACGTTACTCGTTGTGGTTTTAGTGTGGTGGTTAACTAAATTTTAGTTTTTAGTTTCGATAGTGAAAAAATCAGTATTCTTCAGTGTTTGTTTCCATTTAAGTGGAGTCAAAATCCACAATTCAAACATGTTTAATTCATTCTCTATATTATAATTAAGTAGATCTTTATATGTTGTCTTAGGGATTTCTGTTGATTTTGTTTACTGAGAATATTATTGTGTTACTGACATTGTTACCTAACAATAGCTTTTACTTAATTTTACTTGTATTGATGTAGATGATTCTCATAATTAATTGGTTTACACATATAGTGATTTGTTTATGTTGGCATTATCACTGCGTGATGGACAGTGGACTTGATTAGTTTAACTTATCTGTTTATTTGTTCTTCATATATGTTCATGTTCTATTAGTGTGGTAAGATGATTTGTTCCTGCTTTTCCTCGAGATGCAATGTCTACTATGCTAGACCTCAGTAGAGTTTCTTCCTAGTGGATATTGCAGTTGGAGGAAAACATTGTTTACTTAGTTTGATGTGTTCCCTCTTTATTCACTCTTCCTAGTAGAGTTTCTTCCTAGTGGATATACTTATACTCTTATACTAGTTACTTAGTATAGTTCCCTATATCTAATCTCCTATATTGTTGTTTACACTAGGTTTTGTTGGGTTTTTATGTTACTGTTTCTTGCTACTAATGCATCTTTCTACTACTACTACTACTACTAAGACTTGTATTGTTGTTACTATGATTCTAGGCTACTGCTGCTACTAGTTCTTGTGGTTCTACTTCTTGCTAACAAGGTTTACTTGGTTATAGTGGATTGTGTTCTTGTCCACCAGCTACTCATCTAGCTATAGTTGATCTTATACTACTGATTGATGTTCTTGTTGTTGGTTTACTTGGACATGTAACTCACTGGTTCCTATTTGTTGATGCTTCTATTGCCTAACCTCACACACTTGCATTTCACGAAAGGTTCCTAAATCTTAATTTTGGATGCCACATTGATGGTTTCACCTTAGGGTGGAACCAACATTTTAATCATGTACTGGTTTTTCTTTGTTTTGTTTGTTTACAGATTCAAGCAAGGCTAAGAGGATAAGAAGTAGAAGATAGAAATAGGAATGTAGATAGGTTTAATTTAGGTTAATTTATTTTCTTTTGTACTTTGTATTAGAATTATCTTCTTACTTTGTAATTTTCCTTTTAAATTTAACTTGTACAAACCTTGTATCCACTTTGAAATGAATAAATATTCAATTTACTTTGTGTTATGATGAATTTCTTTCAATTTATTGATAATTTGTGAATTTGAACTCAAGTTTGACTAAGTCAAACATCCATTTTGAATTCAAATGAATGAATTTGAATTCTAGGTTCTCTAGATTTTATGTTTATGTGCGTATGAGTTATTACTCTTCATTAAGTGAACTGAAGTTTTGTTTAACTCAATTTATGTAATTCAAGATCATACTCGAAATTTGAATTTCAAATCCTAGTGTTGACTTGAGTCAAACTGAAGTCAAATTGCCATCACTTGTTACTGAAACAATAAAAGTTTTAAATTCTCCCTCATTTTTCAGATGCATGAAATGCAATTGTACATTTTAAACATCTACCCTTTATCCTTCCTATCCCTCAGGTCATTACAGCTTGCTAGACTTCCATGAAACAACGCTACCACCAAAAGTGATTATATATCCACTTGCGTTCTCATTGCCATCAGAAACTCATTTTGAATCACTATATTGTTCAAGTACTCTCATATGACTAGTATGGTGACTGTCATAGCTCATGGTTCCTAAATTATGCATTACCATCTTAAGACCATGTTGATACATGTAAAATTTATCCATCAATTTTATAGTGTATTGTGTTATAATCCATCATATCTACAGTTATTACCTTTAACTAGACTCCTCCTCGTGTCCCTCGGGACGCAACGATAGACATGGTGTTTGATGATAAAATCACATTGAGAGATGATGTTGGGGATATGCTATATGGGTATCCTCATAGCATGTCACCAATCCGCCTAACCCAGGTGGCCCATAGTTGGTAGCAAGTCCTATGGCCTGCTGGGCGGCCCAGTTAGACGGATCCTGAAGGGAGGCCCATGCCGGATAAAGGAAGGCTAAGAAGGAGCCACCGACATACTCGGAGCCTTGGAGTACAAGACACGGAAGACTAGTTCGTGTAGGTGTAGGACTCTTTACCTTGTCCGGCAAGGACCTTTCCCTGTAAACCCTAGGTCTTGGCGCCTTTATAAGCCGGCCTGTGGGAGCCTTTAGGGCACAACTTCTCTGATTGCAGCGTACAACGCGCAACACCTCGCACAACAAACCTATCTTTGACTCGGCATATTGCCATTATAGTGATTTATAGCAGGAGTAGAGCTTCGCCACCGATGTGGGACTTGAACCTGGGTAAGCTGTGTTACCTCGTACCGACCAACTCTCTGCCTTACCACACGTCTCTAAACATGCACTGTGAGGACCCCTCCATGGCGTACTCGTCGGCAATACCATGACATTTGGCGCCCACCGTGGGGCAAGAGGCGCTTCGAGCTCTACACCAGGTGATGTCCAATCTCTTCGCAGGAATCAGCGACACCGTAGCCATCGGTCGTGTTCTCTTCTCCGAAAACGTCCCGATCGTCCCTCTAGATGAGTTCTGGGTGCCGGCGAACACGAACCCCATGCGCTGCTCCGTCATCCCCTTCGGAGACTAATACATTGCAAATGTATCTATAATTTTTGTTGTTCCATGCTTGGTTTTATCCACTTTCTTGTGTTTTGTCCACACTTTGGAGTACTTTTCATATGATTTCTTGGACTAACCTATTAACAAGAGCCACGATTGCTGCCTGTTTTCTGCTGTTTTTGGTTCCAAGAAAGTCAAAAAATGAATATTCTCGGAATTGGACGGGACAAAAGCCAAAGTGCCTATTTTTCCGAAAGTCATCAGATGCCAGAATACGAGACGGAGAGGGGCCAGGGGTCCACCACACCACCTGGCCGCGCGGCCCAGCCTGGCCCACGCCAGGGGGTGGTGTGGCCGCCTCTAGCACCCCCTCGGCCTCCCCTTCCGCCTATAAGATGCCCTCGGGAGAAAAACCCTAAGTACCCGATCAAAAATCCACGAAAGAGTCTGTAGCCGCCATCATCTCCATCCCTGGATCGGGAGGGATCTGAAGCTCTTCCCGGCACCCTGTCGGAGAGGGGATTTCACCCTGGAGGCCTTCTTCATCACCATGCAAGCCTCCGGTGTGATGCGTGAGTAGTTCATCCTTGGACTACGGATCCATGTAGTAGCTAGATGGTTGGTTCTCCTCCTTTGTGCTTTCATGTCTAGATCTTGTGAGCTCCGTTCATGATCAAGATCATCTATTTGTAATTCTGCATGTTGTGTTTGCGGGGATCCGATGGATATTGAGATGCTATTTCAGATTGATTATTGATTCTATCATGTCTTTGTTATTTGTGATCTTGCATGCTTTCCATTGTTAGTAGCTATCTTGGCCAAGTAGATGCTAGCAACTCCAAGAGTTAGTATTTATGCTCGATAGTGGGTTCATGCCTCTGGTAATCTGGGGAAGTGACAGAAATCTCTAAGGTACTAGATGTGCTGTTGCTACTAGGGAGAAAACAACAATCCTTTGTTCATAGAACAATCATATTGTTTACATTACACGCAATTCATAAAGCAATAATATGTTGCTTGCAACTTAATACTGGAGGGGTTTCGGATGATAACCTGAAGGTGGATTATTAGTCATAGATGCAGTTGGATGGCAGTCTATGTATAATGTTGTAATTCCCAATCAAGTTCCAAAGGAGTCAAGATGATTAGTATATGCATGTATTGCTTTCTCGATGTTTGTCAATTGCCCCGCTGTAATTTGTTCACCCAGCATGTTATCTATCTTAAGGAGAGCCACCTCTAGTGAACTATGGATCCCGGTCCTTTCTTTTACATACAATCTATAAACTATTTACTGCTTTGTGTTTACTTTCTGCAAACTGTTACTTCTTTCCATTCGATATGTTAATCCTTTGTTTTCAGCAAAACACGGTGAGATTGACAACCTCATCGCAAGTTGGGGACAGAGTTCTGTGGTTGTGTTGTGCAGGTCTCCACGTTGCTACTAGCACCGGTAGTGCGCCCTACCAAGGCTTAGCTAGCAATACCTTTGGGGTGTTTCCTTGCTCCTACTGGATTGATAACCTTGGTTTCATACTAAGGGAAACTTGCTTCTGTGCTCATCATACCTTCCTCTTGGGGTTTCCAATGAGCTCTACATCAACACCGAGCCATCAGAGACATCCATATCTTCATTGATGAAACTGACTTGGGTCCAAGCTCCCAGGAAGTCGGAAACTCGTCAAGCCCCGCACGGACCGCCTATGAGCAGGACACGTTCGTGGAAGGATCTAGGTCATACCTCTCTTTGGAGTATGGTGGCTCGGATCAGGAAATTTCAAGGCCCACCCAAACCGCCCTTGTGCAGGATATAAAGGTGGAAGGACCCCACAAAAGCTTTGCTACCCTGAGTGTTAGAGATGCGCAGGTCATACTTTGCCGGCGTCATCACCATCTTCGATCTGGCCAGATGCGTTCAGAGGGATGGAGAATATCCCCGCGAATACCTTGCCAGATGGATGAGGGTGAGGTAAACCCTAGAGGGCGACCGTGCCGACGAGCTCGTGTACCACTTCATGGAAGGGCTCACACCTGGAACCCTCCTCCGACATACCCTCCGAAGGCGGCAGGCCGCATGCCCTCTCACCCTTGGTGAGATGGTTGCCATCGTCAACGAATACGTGGATGCCAATGAAGAAGCCAAGGCGACGATTACCATCGAAGTCGTAGGAGGTAACAATAACAACGGCCCGCCTCCATCACCCTCCACATCTGCCATCGCCAACACTGAAGCCAACACCGACATCAATATGGATGCCGATGGCTCAGACATCAACTTGGAGGAATACGACGATGTTATGAGGGAGATCGAGCAGGAGATCAAGAAGGAGGAATACGCCGAGAAGACCAACACCTCCCACCAGGTGCTAGTCGCCATTGGGAGCGTGATGGAAGAAGACGGACAGGAACGGGAACGGAAGAGAGCTCTGCCCATGCCAGCGGTCACCAGAGAAGCAACAGCTAAAAAGGCTTCCGAGCCTCCGACTCTGGCAAAGGTTACGCCTCCTCCGGTTAACCGCCAGCCACCGGCGCAGGAACTTACCACGACCCCCAATATGGCCCGACAATCGAATCAACTGCTAGTGCCACCATCAACATCAGCAGCTGGCAACCCACTAGCCACTCCCACCGACAAAAAAATCTACGGCGCACTCCTCATTGAGCCAATCACCGTCGCCCATATCCGGAGCGTTACAAAGCTTGATGAGAAGCATGCGGAAATCTTGGCGGAGGCCAAGTGCATCACGGAGCAAGGCGCTAAGCTGGATGAGGACATGGCTAAGGCACAACAATCCATCAAGGCGGCAAGAGCTATGGAGGCCGAATACAAGCAATTGATGTTGAAGCATAAGGCAAAGAAGGTACCATCTCACGTTGTCCAAGATCCCGGCGTTCGGCGAGGCTTGGGATTTGACAGGTCTAAACCGACAAAGGCCACCCCTTACATAGATTCAGAGGGGAGGCAGGTCATACCAACTCCCGCTCTCAACATCGCCGTCTCCAAGACCCTCCTGGAGTAGGATAGGTCGCCAGAAGCAGTTGCTCAGGTGTACAACCTCATCGCTAAGGCATGCAAGCAACAGGAAAAGGCCGCCTCGCAGTGGCTTGAGTCCAACCCGGAGTTGTGCCAGTCAACCCTGAACAGCCGCAGAAGGCCAAAATCTCCCCGTGACGAAGGATCGTGCATAGGCTCTACAGAGCAAAGACAGAGGGAGGCACGCAATAGGACTGACGCTATCCACATATCCTCCGACCACGGAGAAAAGGCTCATCCCCACCGATCGCCACCCCCACCACCATCTCGACGTCATGAGGAACCAACGTCGTGCCATCGCACAAGCATGCCACCTCCAAGGCGGTCACAGCCCGATATCGTTATATGCGATCAGGGCGAACTGCCTCGGCATGGCGGAGAGCGCAGCGGCCATGACGGACACAAGAGCAGGTCCCACAAGGAACCGCCACGTCTGACAAGCAACCGCGACAGGCGCGAGGAATCGCAGGAAGGGCACATCAAGAGAGCTAACCCACCGCCTCCACCGCCACCATCACCACCTAGCAACCATCATGATGGAGGGCATGGCGGATCTCATAAATCGTGCCACAAATCCCCTCCCCATGACGAAAAAGGGAAGCAGCCAGAGCCATAGGACGCACGATCATGGCTGGACAAGATCCAAGAAGCTCGGGAGCTCCCATACCTTGGGCCACGTTGTTTTGAACCAGTCATACGGGCCACAACCTACCCCAAGGGCCTCCGGATAGACAAGACCATCAAGCCCTACAATGGCACCGCCAGGCCAGCAACGTGGTTGTAGGACTACAACGAAGCGATTCACATCGCAGGGGGGAAACCCCAACATCATCGTCAAGTACCTCCCACTCATGTCGACCGGCACCGCCTGACAATGGATCGACGACTTACCGGAGAAATCAATATGCAATTGGTTGGACATGCATGAAGCGTTCACCAAGAACTTCGAGGGTACGTACAAATGTCCCTGCACAATCAGAGACCTACATCGATGTGTGCAAGAAAAGGATGAAACCTCCCGTGCCTACCTCTCTCGCTGGCTAGATATGAAAAATTCCTGCGCAGGGGTGCACGAACAGACCGCTATGGCTGCCTTCATTGATGGACTGGAGAAGGGAACTTTGCTCCGGCATACGTTGAAGCGCAGGCAAGACAACAATGAACTCAACCTCAACACAATGATCGCCATGGCTAGCGAGTTCGCCGCTACTGATGACGACGCACATGGATCATTGCCGGTGATAGCAATCCCTACCCAGGCCAAGAAGAACAACAATAACAAGCGGAAGAATCCGCCCGAAGACAAGAAAGTAGCCGACATGGTCTCCACAACATTCACTGACAGAGGCAATGGCGGACAACATGGACGTGGCCGAGGAACTAGCAGTGGCCAGCAGAGGAGTGACACTACACCCTCAGCGCCCCATGTTCCCCAAACATACGAAGAGTACCGCAATATGCCGTGTTTCATCCATCTCGACACCAATGGCAAATCCACCCACACCAATCGCTAGTGCAAGTTTGTCAATGATCTCAAGGAGGTCCCTAAGTCTTGCTATAAGCGAAGTCGGAAGAACAGACCCCGTGGAAAGGGTAAAGGGAAGAAGGAGGAAGAACCCAAGGAATCAAGTGATATGGACGAGGACGTGGACCCAAAATCTTTTGACAAGGGAGAGGATAAAGGGAAAATCCCTTCGAAAATAAGGCTCCATGTTACCACACCTTCCTTGGTACCCCAACCGTCCTGGCCCAGAAAACCTCTCTGAGGATACTGATGTCTACCCTCCCTCCGGTTCCCCAGTACGTCAGGTGGTCGGAAGTTCCAATTACTTGGGATAGGAAGGATCATCCAGAGCTTATCCCAACAGAGAACCAGTACGCCATGGTCATCAACCCTTTGATTGACGGCACGGAGTTCACCAAGTGCCTCGTGGATAGTGGAAGCAGCATCAACATCATGTACTTGGATACACTGCACAATATGAACTTGACAGAGACCCAGCTAAGGAAGAGCAACACCGTGTTCCATGGGGTTGTCCCTGGCCGACAAGCAAATTCCCTAGGCTGCATCATGCTTCCGGTCGCGTTTGGTGATGTTAACAATTACCGCCAAGAATGCATGACCTTTGAAGTGGTGCCTTTCAAGAGCGTGTACCACGTCATCTTCGGATGCGACATCTTCCACTCCTTCCTCGCAAGGCCATGATTTGTCTATAACAAACTCAAGATTCCCAGACCAAATGGCGTCATCACCGTTGACGGAAGATTCACCAAGGCAAGGGAGTGTGAGCTTAGTGAAGCCACCTTTGCCGAAGCAGTCCTCTATGGTGAGGAGTTCAAGGATATCCAGAACTAGGTCGATGCCTCGGAGATGCCGGCTTCAAAGAAGCAGATCACTGCTGTCGAACCCGCCTTCAAGGCCGCCATCAAGACCAAGCAGGTGGAACTTGTCGAAGGTGATTCCTCAAAGACCACCGCCATTGGCACGGACCTAGATCCCAAATAGGAAAGCGCGCTTGTCGAGTTCCTCTATGAGAATAGGGACATCTTTGCCTAGCAACCTGCCGACATGAAAGGTATACCTAGGGAACTTGCCGAGCATAGCTTGAATATTGATCCTAATGCCAAACCGGTGAAACAACCTCTACGATGCTTTGGTGATGAAATACGAAGGGCTATAGGCAAAGAAATAGCTAGGTTACTTAAGGCTAGCTTTATCCGAGAAGTTATTCACACCCGATGGGTGGCAAATCCTATACTTGTCCCCAAAAAGGGAACCAATGAATTAAGAATGTACGTTAATTACACCGACTTGAACAAAGCGTGTCCGAAGGATCCATTTGCTTTGCCTCGCATTGACCAAGTCATTGACTTGACGGCTGGCTCAGAACTTCTGTGTTTTCTCGATGCATATTCAGGATACCACCAGATCGGGATGCGAAAGTCGGACCAATTGGCCACTTCGTTTACCACACCCTACGACACGTATTGCTACGTCACGATGCCCTTTGGGTTGAAAAATGCTGGTGCTACGTACCAACGGACGATGCAACGTTGCCTACAGGACCAAATAGGTCGCAACGTACACGCTTACGTGGACGACATCGCGGTAATGTCAAAGAAATCAAAATAACTTATCGCTGACTTGCAGGAAACCTTCGACAATCTCCGGAAATACAACATGATGCTAAACCCAAAGAAGTTTGTCTTCGAGGTACCAT
Source organism: Avena insularis (assembly GCA_023614405.1). Classification (NCBI taxonomy): domain Eukaryota; kingdom Viridiplantae; phylum Streptophyta; class Magnoliopsida; order Poales; family Poaceae; genus Avena; species Avena insularis. The sequence goes on from CM042694.1 coordinate 210,667,623, forward strand.
CCGGCAAACTGTTGGGTTTCATCGTTTCGCATCGCGGAATCAAGGTGAACCTGGGGAAAATCAAGTTCATCCTCGACATCAAACGCTCCACATGCCTGAAGGACATACAAAGGCTCATAGGCTACGTTGCAGCAGTAAGCTGGTTCATTAGCCGACTTGGTGAGAAGGCTATGCCGCTCTACAAGTTGCTCAAGAAGGCCGACAAATTCACATGGAAGGACGAGGCTGACGCAACACTTCATGAGTTGAAGAGAATACTCTCCTCCCGACCTATACTTGCAGCACCGGTGCCAAGGGAACCTATGTTGGTATACATGGCGGCGACCAACCGAGTAATTAGCATCGTCATCGTGGTGGAGCGCAAGGAACCAATGCACGAATATGGAGTTCAGCGACCCGTTTACTATGTGAGCGAGGTCTTGACGGACTCCAAGCAACGTTACCCGCACTACTAGAAGATCGCTTATGGAGTTTTCCTTGCTTCGCGTAAGCTAAGGCATTATTTCCAGGAGAACCCCATCACAGTAGTGAGCAAAGCTCCACTATCCGACATCATCAACAACAGCGACGCTATAGGGAGAGTGGCAAAGTCGGGCATTGAACTTGTTGCCTTCGACATCACCTACAAGCGACGCAACGCTATCAAATCACAAGCATTGGCGGATTTTCTTGCAGATTGGACAGAGCTGCCAGAAGACACTCCTGTGCTAGAGCCAGAGTATTGGGTCATGCACTTTGATGGATCCAAGTTACTCAATGGCTCGGGGGCTAGTGTATTATTGCAACCACTAACAGGACAGAAGTTTCAATACGTCCTGCAGATCCACTTCAACGCTACAAATAACATGGCGGAGTACGAGACCCTCATTCACGGGCTTCGTGTAGCCAAGGATATTGGCATCAAGCGCATAGTTTGCTGTGGAGATTCTGACTTGGTTGCCCAGCAGGTAGCTGGCACCTGGAACACGTGGAACCCTATGATGGCAGCATATCGAGACAAAGTAGACGAAATAGCCAAGTGCTTTGATGGCTACGAAGTCAAGTACGTCAAGAGGGAGGATAATGAGGCGGCAGATCTGGTGTGAAAGCTTGGATCAGCTCGTCGACCAATTCCACTAGGCGTTTTCCTGGAGCATTTACGGACTCCATCCATGAAGGGAGCGGACCCCGACAACCCGGATAGAGTGGACTCATTTGTTAACATAGTAACAGTGACCTCTCCAGCTTGGTTGAAGCTGTTCATGGATTATCTACAAGACGGAACTTTGCCCGCTGACGAAGTCGAAAGCCGACAAATAGTATGTAGAGCAAAAGGTTACGTCATCATTGATGGCCAGCTATATAATACGTTGCTAACGTATCTATAATTTTTTATGTTCCATGCTTGTTTTATATCTACTTTCTTATGTTTTGTCCACACTTTGGAGTAATTTTTATACACTTTCTTGGACTAACCTATTAACAAGATGCCATAGTGCCAGTTGCCTGTTTTCTGTTGTTTTTTGTTCTAGGAAAGTTAGAAAATGAATATTCTTGGAATTGGACGGGACAAAAGCCAAAGTTGATATTTTACCGAAAGACTCACGGAGCCAGAAGACGAGACGGAGGGGGGCCACAGGGCGGCCACACCAGCCCTTGGCACGGGAAGCCCTAGGCCGCGCCAGGGCATGGTGTGGGCCCCCTGGCCGGCCACCGACCTTGCCTTTTCGCCTATAAGATGCCTCCCGATGCAAAAACCCTAAATCGTCAATCAGAAATCCACGAAAAGTTCCGCAGTGCCGCCTCCACCGAAGAGGAGATTCAGGGGACAGAAGTCTCTGTTTCGACACCCTACCAGGACGGGGAAGTGCCCCCGGAGCCATCTCCATCGATCTCCACCACCATCTCCATCGCCGTTGTTCATTCCCATGATGATGAGGGAGTAGTTCTCTCTCGAGGCTAAGGGTTCTACCGGTAGCTATGTGTTCATCTCTCTCTCTCTCTATGCATGATCATATTGTGATCATGAGCTTTGTAATCAAGTAGATCTACCTTGCTACTCAAGTGCTTTAATAGATCTCTGCTCTCCCCATGTGTGTGAAAGTGACAGCATGCACACCGTGGTGGCACTTAGGCTAGAGATTACAAATACTTGTTACGATTTATATTTGGAGTTGGATGTTTCTATGAAATTGTGGTGTTTGTTGGAACCATCTAGATCTCAAGGTGACAGTGTGGGGTTATCTAGATGGGGAAAGCGAACTTTGAGGTGTGCTGTTATAGCCCTACCATGGATTAGAGTGTCCAACCGTAGAGTAGTTCAGAGTAGTATCATGAAGAGAAGATATTTATATGAGAGTGTTCACTAGCAAAAGTATGATCCCTACGCCTTGTTTCTAAGCGTTGAAACACCATTTGCAACTAGATCTGTTACATGTTTGCTTGCTTCCATCTTTATTTCTGATTGCCTTTAGTCTCTTTGACGCCATCAAACTATTTTCTGGCACCGTTACCACTTATAATTATCCATACCACTTGTATTTCACTATCTCTTCGCTAAACTAGTGCACCTATACACCTGACACGTGTATTGGGTGTTGGGGACACAAGAGACTTCTTGTATCTTGATTGCAGGGTTGCTTCAGAGGGATACCTTTGACCACTTCCTTCCTGAGTTCGATAAACCTTGGGTAATCCACTTAAGGGAAACTTGTTGCTGTTCTACAAACCTCTACACTTGGAGGCCTAACAACTGTCTATAAGAATAGAAGTGCGTAGACATCACTATACAAAAGAAGTACCACAGGAGTCTTACTACGGTGCGTCTCCCGGCAGCAAGGTATTGAAATCCTTAGAGAAATACATCTCGGAGATTGCGGGCATCACGCCGCTCCCCGATCGTTGGTGGCCAAGGCCTTCCGACAAGGATTCTACTAGATAACTATCAAGGCGGACGCTGACAAGTTGGTACACACATGCCTTGGGTGTCAGATTTATGCAAGATAACCAAATGTTCCAGCTGAAGAATTGCGAACAATTCCAATAACTTGGCTGTTCGCAGTCTGGGGGCTAGACATCGTGGGACCTTTGCAGACAGCACCCTGTGGATCCACACACTTGCTAGTAGAAGTGGATAAATTCACAAAATGGATTGAAGCTAAACCCATTAGAAAGCTTGATGGGGCAACAACCCAAAAGTTTGTCTGGGATCTAGTGGTGAGATTTGGTCTCCCACATAGCATCATCACCGATAATGGCAGAAATTTATCTCTCGAACAAGTTGAGGAGTACTGTCATGAGAAAGGCATCCGCCTTGACCTAGCATCTGTGGCACATCCACAGTCAAATGGGCAAGTTGAAAGGGCCAGTGGACTAATTCTGCACAGAATAAAGCCACGCTTGGAAGCACCGCTACGCAGAGCAGCTGGAGCCTAGGCGGAGGAACTACCATCTGTTTTGTGGAGTTTACAAACAACACCTAAGAGATCTACCGGCTTGACTCCTTTCTTCATGGTTAATGGAGCGGAAGCAGTTCTCCCATCCGACATCCTCCACGATGCACGAAGAGTTTCTGCCTACAAGGAACATGATGCTGAAGAATCCAGATGGCTATCTGTGGACCTACTTGAAGAAGAGCACGTGCTGGCATGCTAGAGATCTGCCATCTACCAGCAGAAGCTACACGGCTACCATAGTCGCTGTGTAAAGCATCGCTCGTTTAAAGAAGGGGATTTGGTGCTTAGACTCAAGCACGAGAAATCACACAAATTATCCCCGCCTTGGGAAGGACCGTTCGTCATAAGCAAAGCATTGCTCAATGGTTCCTATTACCTCGTCGATATTTGCGAGTTAAAAGATAGGCCAAAAAATCGCAAGTGTAAGCAATGTGACTCCGATGATGATTACCCGGAGACAGATTGGCCATGGAACATAGCACATCTACGTCCCTTTTACACTTAGCACATTTATATTATGTAATAAGTTTCTTATATGATCAATGAAACAAAGAATTTGGTCCACTCATATTCTCTGAGTCTTTTACCTCCTTTAGTTGTTCATTTTTGGATCATATAAACCCTTTATGTGCAAGGTTGCATTTGCCCTTGTGAAAATTCCGCCTACGGGTGTTAGCTTAAGTTTTCTGGTCTACACGTTTTCTGAAGTTTTTATGTGGATTCCGGAGTAGTGATTTTTCGGTACTCAAAGCTAGCGATTTTGTTCTTAGGTTTTGGATGGTGCTATTAAGCATCATCACCTGAGAACATAGTTCTGCGCTGCGAGTCTTCTATCTCACGAAAGGTCAAGCATACGAACCAGAATAATGGATAAGCCAGCACTTGCTTAAAAAATATATACACATGCTGGATACAGATAAGTTGCAGGAAGCTTGAATACAAGTTTTCCGCCTTAGACAAACATAAGTTTTTTCCACATACATTTTGTAGAGACACATTTAATACATAAATTGTTTTTCATGGCTCTACTGCAGGAGATTTTGTAGCAACATCATCAGGAGAGCCAGGCCGGGAGAGCTCGTCAAACTCTAAAGGAGAGGGGCTAGACTCAGACGAAGTCACGTCATCATCCAGAATCCCGGAAGGCACAAAGACATCCGCCTTGACCATCTTGGCAACCCTGGTGTCGAAGTCGGCGAGAGAATTCCAAATAGCATCGCCAGGTCACCAGGTTGATGTCGTCATTGTCATAGTGCACCTTGACCAAGGATAGGGTCATCCTTGCACCAGCCCAGACGCAAGAGGCTTTCCAGTCCTTGACTTTCTCGAGAGCTTGGCGCAGGATTTCTGCAAACTTGGCTATTGAGTCTGCCGCCTTGATATTTATACCCAGAGGTTGAGATATCTCCTTGGCTTGGGTGATGGCGGTGCTGACGAAGTTGCCGGCAAGAATCATGCATTCCTTGGAACTTGGAGCACCCTCACCCAAGTTGGCTAAGCAAATGGGAGCTACGGTTTGCACAAAAAGGACCATGAGTACAAACAAGTAAAATGGTTGTCCAACTTACAGAAAAGACCAAGACGGAGAAAGGTTACCAAAGATGCTCGTTTCCGCTTGCATGCATGTCTTCGCCAAGACATCGTGCTCCTTATGGACTGACTTGAACATCTCAAGACTCCTAGCATTTTGCTCTTTGGCAGCTTGGTTCTGGTCTTTGAGTTGTGCAATCTCATCCTTCAGGCGCTGCATCTCGACGTCCGCAGACTCTTGCATAGCCTTCATTGTTGCCTCATGGCCCTTGACGGCCTCGGCGATGTCCTTCTTCAGAATCTTGTTTTCATTATCGAGCTCTTGGATATGCTTGGATTGCCCGACGATGCTCTTGGCCTTAGCAATGGCTTATGTAAGACGAAAATCAAAAAGTGCTGTCAGAAGACGGAAAAATGACTCAATAGGAAAGCAAGGAGTTGTCGTAGGAAACAGACTGTGGCTATTTTTGATCTCTTCCTTCAGGAATTTTGTTTTACCCTGTTCAAGGTCCATCTCCTTCCGAAGAGCAGCAAACCTCTCATTGGCGGCTATCCTCCGTTTATTCTCATTCTGCACAAAATATTGATATGCTTAGTTTCTCTAGAGCATCTAGTCGGAACTATTCAAGTTTCAACTAAACGCTCGGGGGCTACAGTACACGATTTTAAGGTAAGCTAGTTTCTCTAGAGCATCTAGTCGGAACTTTTCAGTTTCAACTAAACGCTCGGGGGATACACAGACAAGTTCTACGCTTAGTTCTCTGGAGCACTCAGGCCAATAACTATTGACTTATCCGCCTAAGAGCTCGGGGGCTACAATGGGATATACTACACAAAGTAAAGCAAGTGAAGTTCAAAAAACTTACGATGGCAATGATCCTGAGATTGTTGGCCAGATGAGCGTAGGAATCATGAAAGGTCCGAGCATTCTTATAGATTGTGTCGGCCTGCTTGATGAGATCATCTAGGCTCAATGTTGGAGAAGTCGCAGCCAATGGAGAGGTCGAAGCCGGAGGCATGGATGAAGCCCTAGCTGCCTTGTGCACCTTCAAGGCAGTAGATGGCGTGGACGCTCCCGCCTTAATCGAAGCTTCCACGTCCACCTCTTCCACTTCCTTCCCCTTCTCGGTGGCATCCTTAGCCGGAGCTTCAGCCACTTTAGATGAGGTGCTCTCCTGCGTCGCATGGCCGCTGGGAGCAACGTCTACCTCGACAGAGCCTGAGACATCAAGGTTTGGATTGATATCTATCTCCATGGCGGAGGTCTCAGGGATGACGGGAGATGACGGCCCAGCAGGGCTAGCATAGGGAATGTCGGCAGGAGTAGGGGGAGTGGTGGCGGGAGAGGGCTTGGCGGATGGACCCTTGGTCAACATGTCACGAATGTTTTTTGACCCTCCAACATCTTTGGAGGATCGCTTCAAACTAACACCGGATTTCCTCCTGAAACGTACAAGGTATAAGTACAAGAGTTGAAAAAAGGTGTGAGCTAAAAAATACCAGCCGGAGAATGAATATACTTACTCCACGGCAGGAGCCTTGGTGAGGGGAATGTCGGTGGACTTCTTCTTCTTCTCCGCCTCTCAGGCGACAGTGGAACGTTTGGAGACTCCACTCTCTGATTTCTTCTTCTTGGCCTCGGCAGCAGCGTTAGAGGTGGAGCTCTTCTGCTTTCACGCTGCTGGAGCTGGTTGATCCTTGGAGGCGTCGTCGTCGGACACCACCTGGATATCCTTCAACTTAGGATCATAGACCTGGGAGGCCATTTGATCTGCCGCCAAGGTTGCTAGCTGGGATACATGGCAATGTTAGATGCACAACTTCAAGTTGGAAAAACCTTAGAGTATATAACGAGCAACAAAGGAAACAGAAGCTACCTCTGGGCATGTGCCACAATCGAACATGTCGAAAGTGATCTTGAAGTCACGCTTCTTGTCCTTTACTTTGACGATGTCCTTTAGCCGGAGCTTGATGGAGTCAGTAGAGAAGTTATCCCGCGAAATTTGAATGGGATCCCTCCTGTCTTGGCTATACTTGCACATCAGCTTGGCGCGTTGCTGCCGAGGCTGGATCCGCCTAACGTACCAACACATGGCAAGGTCCAAGCCCGTTAGACCTCCGTCTATGAGCCATTCGATCCGCCTTACGGAACGATTGGCTTCATCATTAGAGGGAAGAGAGGCTGGGGTCCGCCATGCAGGTACTTCGGTGGCAGCTCCATCGACGAAGTCGGGGTAAGTCTCAAGACGGTCTAGCAGAGGGATATCTGGCCTGTAGAAATACATGCACTGCCAGTTCTTGCAAGACTCATGCCCTATGATGTCGGGGAAGCGTCGGTTAGGCCGGATCTTAAAGCTAATGGTTCCGCAGATCCGCAGTTCGTCCTTGGACTCCACGGACTCTCTCTTGATGGTGAAGAAATATACAAACATACCTAATCTAGGCTTGATTCCTAGATATCCTTCGCACAAAGCTACAAAGTTGCTAAGGACTAGGATGCTGTTGGGAGAGAGGTTGTGGGGAAGTACCTAGAAGTGTCGAAGGACATCCAGGAATAAGTCGGAGACTGGCAGGCTTACTCCACGTACCAGTTGAGATTTGAGGTACACCTTCTCTCCGTCTTGGGGAGAAGGGACCACCTCGTCGACCAGCGCTGCCCGCCAGACGAACTTCTCCATCGCAGGGAGATACCCCTCGTCGATCAGCTCTTGGAGATCTTAAGCGGAGAGATCAGAACCTCTCCACACCCCTTTATGGGAGTCGTTTTCCTCTTCGGCGGCTTTGGGCGCCGCTCGTTCTTGGTCATCGCCGGCGGATTCCGTCACGGTGGAGACGGGGACGACCACCCCCTCCGGCGGAACAATAACTCCCTGGGATGGCTCCATCATAGCCTGGGGAATCGCCGCCGTGGAAGGAGCAGAGCTGCTGGAGTCCATTGCGACGAGGAGTGTGTGGAGGAGGAAGGGGCTCTGGTTAGGGTTTTCGCAGAGGAGCTCGAACGGTCGTGCGGCTGGAGGAAGACGAAGACTGGGAGCAAATTCGGGTAAAAAGAAATAAATTGGCTGTGGTGGAAATATATAAGCCTCGTGTCAAGATTCGTGCAAAAAGATCTAATGGATGGAACGTTGCCGACATGGAAGTGATCATTGATGTCTACGCACTTCTATTCTTGAAGACAGTTGTTGGGCCTCCAAGTGCAGAGGTTTGTAGAACAGTAGCAAGTTTCCCTTAAGTGGATCACCCAAGGTTTATAGAACTCAGGGAGGAAGTGGTTAAAGGTATCCCTCTCAAGCAACCCTGCAATCAAGATAGAAGAAGTCTCTTGTGTCCCTAACACACCCAATACACTTGTCAGGTGTATAGGTGCACTAATTCGGCGAAGAGATAGTGAAATACAAGTGGTATGGATATAAGACAACGGTGCCAGAAAAGAGCTTGACGGGTAAGAAGAGACTAAAGGCAATCAGAAATAAAGATGGAAGAAAGCAAACATGTAACAAATCTAGTTGCAAATGGTGTTTCAATGCTTAGAAACAAGGCGTAGGGATCATACTTTTGCTAGTGAACACTCTCATATAAATATCTTCTCTTCATGATACTACTCTGAACTACTCTACGGTTGGACACTCTAATCCATGGTAGGGCTATAACAGCACACCTCAAAGTTCGCTTTCCCCATCTAGATAACCCCACACTGTCACCTTGAGATCTAGATGGTTCCAACAAACACCACAATTTCATAGAAACATCCAACTCCAAATATAAATCGTAACAAGTATTTGTAATCTCTAGCCTAAGTGCCACCACGGTGTGCACGCTGTCACTTTCACACACATGGGGAGAGCAGAGATCTATTAAAGCACTTGAATAGAAAGGTAGATCTACTTGATTACAAAGCTCATGATCACAATATGATCATGCATATAGAGAGAGATGAACACATAGCTACCGGTAGAACCCTTAGCCTCGAGGAAGAACTACTCCCTCATCATCATGGGAATCAGCAAGGGCGATCGAGATGGTGATGGAGATCGATGGATATGGCTCCAGGGGCACTTCCCATCCTGGCAGGGTGCCGGAACAAAGACTTTGTGTCTCCTGAATCTCCCCTTCGGTGGTGGCGGCGCTGCGGAACTTTTCGTGGCTGGAGGCTGGATTTCCTAGGGTTTCTGGATTGGGAGGCTTCTTATAGGCGAAGATGCAAGGTCGGTGGCCGGCCAGGGGGGCCACACCATGCCCTAGCGTGGCCTAGGGCTGCCCGCGCCAAGGGGGGTGGCCGCCTGTGGCCCCCCTTCGTCTCTCCTTCGGACTCCAAGTGTCTTCCGGTAAAATATTGACTTTGGCTTTTGTCCTGTCCAATTCCGAGAATATTCATTTTCTGACTTTCCTAGAACCAAAAACAGCAGAAAACAGGCAGCTGACACTATGGCATCTTGTTAATACGTTAGTCCCAGAAAGTGTATAAAAATACTCCAAAGTGTGGACAAAACATAAAAAAGTAGATATAAAACAAGCATGGAACATCAAAAATTATAGATACGTTTGCAACGTATCAACATCCCCAAGCTTAACTCCTGCTCGTCCTCGAGCAGGTAAGTGATAAAAAGAAAGAATAATTTTTGAGGTGACATGCACCATCATAATCTTGATCAAGGTATTTGTAAAACATTGATAGCTGGGATCATAATACTTTAAACATGAGTGATACGTCCATAACGTATCTATAATTTTTGATGGTTTTATGCTAATAATATGTGTTTGACACTCTTTTATATATAAAGTTTATGATTTATTTGGAATAACCTACTAATAGTTGTAAAAGTGCACAATGTTCTTGTTTTACACTTTGATGTGTAGGAATTACCAAGAATACTAGTGGAAACCTTGTTGGAGTCAAATTGGGATTTTTCGAAAAATCTATCTCAAAACTCTTTTTGAAGATGGTCACGTTTCGGGTCGAAGCTAGCGTCAAACAGAAAACTCTCCAACTACAAAGTTGTTGGAAATTTCACGACAAACATTCTGGATATAAAATTTAGCTGATTCCGAGTCTGGATGGGCCCGCTAGGCCCGATTTACTGTAGCCTAAGACGGAGTGACGCGAATCCGAGAAGCTATATAAAGGGAGGAAACCTAATTCGCCCAAGAGACCTCCACCCATGAATTTGCAGCCACCAAAGCAACTTTTTTGCCTCCCCCATGGATCCCATCTCCAAGGGGCAGGGCTCCCAAGAATCCATGAAGGAAGGGGGCTAAGGGGCGGTGCTCCCCCATGATACCGGCGGCGGGGAAGGAGTCCCTCGCGTCGCTGCCGGTGCCGCCGCCGCCCTCTTCACCATCTTCACCGCCATCTCAATCACCTAATCCTCCTAGTATGCAGTGGTTCATCCTCCCACACACCTCTGTACCGTCCTATGTAAACATGGTGTTTGATGCTATAAGTTATAATCCTATGATCTATGTCATGTTTGCGTAGTTTCTTTGTTCTTAGATTGAATGGTTGAACGTCTTTGGTTCATTAGAGTTGTATGTTGATATGGTACAGTCCTTGGTGTCCATTATATTTGTGCACGCATGGATTAAACATCATAGGGTTTGTAGTAGGTGTAAAAGGAAGGGGGCAGTTCTGCCAGAGTGACAGAAATCTGAGGATGCGAACCGGAACGTTGCACATATGGGAGTAAGAGGAGCATTAAACTTAAGGCTATGGTTGGGGAAACCTTAATGCATTAATTAGTACTTATGCATGTTTGCTAACAATCCAATCATATAGTACATGTAATTCCAAGTAGTGAAGCGCATGTATATTTAGCCTCTCCCACATAGAAAACTGCATCGAAGACAATGAACCTGATCTATTCGCTATTTAAACTTGGACAAAGCCACCACAATTACCACCACTATTCCACACTCATGGTTATGTTAGTTTAGTGTCTTTTATTGCTGCAACAACTAGCTTTACTTTCTTGTTATTTATTATCAGGCAAAGCTATCTCTATTACTCGTATTGTTGCTCTAGTTTTATTTCCTAGATAATGCAAACGTTTAGTGTGCGTAGAGTTGTATCAGTGGTTGATAGAACTTGAGAGAATATTAATCCTACCTTTAGCTCCTCATTGGGTTCGATATTGTTACTTATCGAAAAGGCTACACATGATCCCCTATACTTGTGGGTTATCAAGACCTTTTCTGGCGCCGTTGCCGGGGAGCAATAGCGTGTGGGTAAATATTCTTGTGTGCACTGATGACCCACAAGTATAGGGGGTGTATCGCAGTACTTTTAAGGGAAGTGAAACCCAATTTATTGATTCGACACAAGGGGAGCCAAAGAATATTTATAAGCCTTAACAACTGAGTTGTCAATTCAGCTTCACCTGGAAACAATCTTGCTCACAGTAGTTTATCAGTAGCAACAGTTTCGTAGTAGGAATAGCAAAGTAGCAGCAGTAGTAAAGTAAAGACAACAGTAACAATAACAGTAAATAGTGGGATTCGAGTGCGGTAGGCATAGGGATGGATGGACGGGCGTTGCATGGACAAGACAATTCACATAGCAATCAGAATATAGGGCAATTGCAGATAAAGAAGATAAAGCATCCAAGTACTAGACAATCCTAGGCATGTGTTCCATATATAGTCATACGTGCTTGCAATGAGAACTTGCACACCATCTTTTGTCCTGCCAGGCCGTTTGCAGTGGGGCCTCAAGGGAAATACTGGCAATTAAGGTGCTCATTTTAATAGAGCACCGGAGCAAAGCATTAACACTCCGTGAACACATGTGATCCTCACATCAAGGCCATTCCCTCCGGTTATCCTGATTTCTGTCACTTCGGGGCCATTGGTTCCAGACAACAACGTGTGTATACAACTTGCAGATAAGACCATAAACAATACTATCATAATGAATCAATAACATGTTCAGATCTGAAATCATGGCACTCGGGCCCTAGTGACAAGCATTAAGCACAACAAGTCGCAACAAATTCATAAAGCACTAATAAAAGATACTAGGCACCATGCCATAACAATCTGATGCCATTACATGAACGATCTCATCCAATCCCTACCATCCCCACAGCCTACAGCGGGGGATTACTCACTCATAGATGGGGGAAACATGGATGGTCGATGGAGAAGCGATGGTGATGATGATGGCGATGATCTCCTCCAATTCCTCGTCCCCGCAGGGTGCTAGAACGGAGTTTCTGGTGCTGTTTCATGGAATCTGGTGGTGGCGGCGGAGCGGAACTCCTTCTGGAAAAACGCCGAACCCCCCAGAGTTTTTAGGTCAGAAGGCTTCTTATAGGCGAAGAGGGAGACCGATGGGGTGCATGGGGGGCCCACACCATGCCCTGGCGCGGCCAGGCCTAGCCCGCGCCTGGGGGGGTGTGGCCAGCCCCTGGCCCTCCTCCGTCTCGTATTCTGGCTCCATGAGTCTTCCGGAAAAATAGGCACTTTGGCTTTTGTCTCGTCCAATTCCGAGAATATTCATTTTCTGACTTTCCTGGAACCAAAAACAGCATAAAACAGGCAGCTGGCACTGTGGCTCATGTTAATAGGTTAGTCCAAGAAATCATATGAAAAGTACTCCAAAGTTTGGACAAAACACAAGAAAGTGGATAAAACCAAGCATGGAACATAAAAAATTATAGATACATTTGCAATGTATCAACATCCCCAAGCTTAACTCCTGCTCGTCCTCGAGTAGGTAAGTGATAAAAAGAAAGAATAATTTTTGAGGTGACATGCACCATCATAAACTTGATCAAAGTATTTGTAAAACATTCAAAGCTGGGATCATAATACTTCAATCATAACATGAAAGATAAAGTTCTAGCAATAAGACAAAGAAACTATGTTGCAACATGAAAAGGCACAAACCAAAGATTCATGAATAACAATGCTTTGCAAGACATTTGTTTGTTTCACATAAAGAAAACATAGCATAGTGGCATTCAGCTTGTCCCTCATAGAGTAGCAAACATAAATGCATAGGACACCTTCAAAGTTCATAAGAGTGACTAGATACAAATAGTTTAAAACAAGCAATATCAAGGTATGCATCAATCAACAAGTCTTGGGACAATGCACACAGAACTAAGAATGGCCACTATGCTCTCAAAGTAAGTGCATAAAGGTAGAAGGTGGAGACTCAATATATATAGTGGAAGAAAGTCCTTCATAGAAGGAAGTAGGGATTCAAGTCCCATAAAGAGCTTCCAAAAATTATGGTACTTATAGCTTTCAGCTCTCATTGCCCCTATCATAAGCATCTTGAAGTGATTAAGGTTAAAATGAACAAATTATGGTGTACATGCTTGATGAAGTATAAGTTAGGAATCTCATGTCCCTTGTATACGAGGGCCGCTCCTCATGCTACTCAAGTTTAGTCACCGGTAAGTTCTTGTCATCGTAAGTACATGTGTATCATAGAGAACCTCCAACAGGGTACCCCTTGCCCGATGATACGGAAGAACCCCCATATCAAAATGACAAGGCAAGTAGACAACGAGCATCTCAGCAATCTTCTTATTTACCATGGGAATATGGTGCTTTTTTCTCTCTTTCCTCTTTTTATAATCTCTTTTTTTCTTTTCTCTTTTTTTTTCTCAATATAGGACTCTTTTTTATAAGAAGAATGCTTCATAGACAGATCATTATGGTTAGGCTGCAGGTTTCCACCATGTCAGCATGGATTAGACCAGCGGCCCAGGCCTTTCTCTAACACATATACATAACTCCATGGACTTACAAGCTCCCCTTTCATTTCACATCGACGACATCCATATACAAAAGAGCATGATATCAACTAGGTACAAGTACCAAGTGCAATGTTAAAAGCGTTCCCCATGAAAGCATGGTTCTGCTAATTCCCAAAAAATAAGTGCAAGCATATACAACATAGACGACACAATGGTTCAAGTTTATTAAGGGCAAGAAAAGTAAAGCGTGCCATCAAGTTCGTGAGAGCTTTAATCACTAGTTTTCTCATAACAAGTTTAATCTGGAAGGTAAACAAAAGCATGACTATACTTGGAATAGCATAAGCTAGTAGGTAGGTATGGTGGACTCTTTGGAATAACTTGGTTTAGGGATTTGGATGCATGAGTGGAACTCATACTTGGTTGTGGAGGCTAGCAAAAGACTGGGAGCGACAAACTAAGAGAGCAATAATGGCCATAATCATGCATAGCGAAAAAACATCATTGATCAAATCATAAAGTGATACTACAAGTTGAAAACTAAAGGATCATAAAGGCTTATGGTGACTTGATATAGTCATAACATGGTGTGAGCATGCGCCAAGTCAACCCAAATAAAGCATCAATGGAGAATACCACTATACTATGCTTTAATATGCTAAAACAACGCATGATTCATCCAAGGCACATTAAGCAATCTCAATTGTTTATACAATTCATTCTACAGCAAAGAATACTAAGCATAAAGCCAAAACAATATCAAGCATGGAATGACAAAGCATAGGCCACAGTCAAAAACAAGCTCTCTTTACCACTTAAGCATGAGCTTTCCTACTCTTTTCCAAACCAAACCAAACTATTTGAACACCAATGTATGAAAGAGGGGGTCCAACAAATTTATTCAGAAAACTAAGCTAACAAAAGCAAACAAAAAACCAAAACGAAAACGAAAAATAAGACGCTCCAAGAACAACACAACCGTGCATGAAATAATAAAAATGAAGCGTTTGGAAGAAACCTGAGATTTTTATTGATGAAGAGGTGGATGCCTTGGGCATCCCCAAGCTTTGACGCTTGTACCTCTTGGATATTTCTTGGGGTGACACGCGTAGCATCCTCAAGCTTGAGCTTTAGTCCATCCTTCATCTCATTACTCATTCCTTCCATACACCTAGAATTTTTCCTTCATACAAAACTTCACACAATCTTTATTAGCAACATTAGTGCACTCAAGATAAATAAGTCTTAAGGTTCAGTTCTAACACCAATAAACTTCCATTAGAACACTAGCTACTGAAGCACTTCCCTCAAAAATCTCAATTCCCCAAAAGAACTCAAAAAGGAACCAACAAAAAGCAAATGCAGAAAATGGCAGAAATCTGTCAAAACAGACCAGCAGGTAAAGACGAATTTTTTCGAAGACCTTCTGTTGCTCAAATCAAAAAGTGTTGAACTAAAGAAAGTTATATAACAACCTGGGACAGAAGCACAAAAATTCACGCCTCAAATAGACGTTCAGAGATTTTACACGAATTTTTACGGTGAAGTACAGAAATCTGTTTCGGGACAGCAACTTTCCCAATCATTACTTCTCTCTCATTAGAGGTTACTCTTGGCAAAAAAGCAAATAAAAAGGATAAGGTGCGGTTATTACTGAAGTAATAATTTCCAAGACTCATCTAAAACTTTTGGGTTATCTCCCAATAAGTACTTTTCTTTAACGCCTTTAAGTTAGGCATAAGCAAAAACTAAAATGGATAGAATAGAAGTAAGCGGAGATAATCATGGTGAAAACATTGTTTTGTTCAATGAAATCCTTTTGTTAACAAGGTTGATCAGGTCTTGTTACCAAAAAAATTCCATATGAGGCAAAACTTTGTATTCCACTAATGGTTATGTTACCTCAACCTTGATAGCAATGGTCCCAATCATAATAGTTTCAAATTTTTCTCTTGGTATGGGACAATATATTTCTCCAACTTGAATGCCCTCATCATGTTCAATTGAATTCAAAACCATAAGTCCTATCAATCTTCTTGAGGAAATAGCCAGTATGTTCCTTGTCATTAACATTGAAGGTCACCTTCCCTTGATTACAATTAATAACAGCTCCTGCAGTATTTAAGAAAAGGTCTCCCAAGAATAATAGACATATTATCATCTTCAGGCATAATAGTTTGAGAGGATGCTCACATAAGAAATATGAGTTGAAGTAAAAGAGAGCATCAAGAAGCAAATTCAAAACATATTTAAGTCTAACCCACTTCCTATGCATAGGAATCGTGTATGAAAATAAATTCACAAAGAAAAAAGTGATAGGCATAGGAAGATAAAACAAGAGTGACTTCAAAACTTTTAGCACATAGAGAGGTGTTTCAATACCATGAAAACTTCTACAACCATATTTTCCTCTCTCATAATAATTTTCAGTAGCCTCATGAATAAACTCAACAATATAACTATCACATAAAGAATGCTTTTCATGATCTACAAGCACTAGAGCTTTATTATAAACATTTTCAAAAGAATCCTCAGGAACATAACATTCATCCTCCTTTTGTAAGCATGGAGGACAATCAAATAATGTAAGGGATAAACAGTTACTCTCATTAGAAGGTAGGCATGGGTAGCTAATCCATTCTTCCTCCTTTTGTTCATCACTCTCCTCCTCTTTTTCATCTAATGAGATTTCAGGTTCATCAATTTCTTCTTCCATAGGATCCTGCAAGGCATTAGTCTCTTCCATTTGTGGAAAGCATCTATTAATATATTCAAGAATATAGCCATTTTCATCCTTGTAATTATCAAACCAAATTTAAGTATACCATAAACCTCATATTTGTAAGGTGAATCATCAATATTTTCAAGCAAACTAGCAAGTTCAAAAGCACCCTTCCAAGCAATAAATTCTTCAATTTGTTTCGCATCATAAAAGTCATAAATTCCTTTAGCATAAGAAGGTATGGTATCATTATCATTATACTCACATTGAAAAGGGAGGTGTTTATACCTCTTTCTGCAACAAGATTTATCACAGCAATAAGTAACATTATAAGTAGAGCACATGTTTCTAGCAATGGTATACAATTTATCAATTAGTTCCCGTAAGTGTTTCCCTTTTTGTGACAAGCGGTGTTCCTTATAATAATATTTTTGATCTTCCGTGAACCCACCTTGCCAATAAGCTTCAGTTTCAAAGAAACCAACCATTGACAACAAGCATAATAAGGCAAGACAATAACAGACCAACGAAAATAACAACTAGAGTAGGAACTACTCTCTTTTTTGATAAAGAAACAAGCAAACAAGGCGAAAATAAACTTAGCTTGAACAATAGTGATTCCAAGTGGACTTGATAAATAAAGCTATGCTCCCTGGCAATGGCCCTAGAAAATAGTCTTGATGACCCACAAGTATAGGGGGTGTATCGCAGTATTTTCGAGGGAAGTGAAACCCAATTTATTGATTCGACACAAGGGGAGCCAAAGAATATTTATAAGCCTTAACAACTGAGTTGTCAATTCAGCTGCACCTGGAAACAATCTTGCTCATAGTAGTTTATCAGTAGCAACGGTTTTGTAGTAGGAATAGCAAAGTAGCAACAGTAGTAAAGTAAAGACAGCAGTAACAATAGCAGTAAACAGTGGGATTCGAGTGCGGTAGGCATAGGGATGGATGGACGGGCGTTGCATGGACTAGACAATTCACATAGCAATCAGAACATAGGGCAATTGCAGATAAAGAAGATAAAGCATCCAAGTACTAGACAATCCTAGGCATGTGTTCCATATATAGTCATACGTGCTCGCAATAAGAACTTGCACAACATCTTTTGTCCTGCCAGCCCGTTTGCAGCGGGGCCTCAAGGGAACTACTGACAATTAAGGTGCTCATTTTAATAGAGCACCGGAGCAAAGCATTAACACTCCATGAACACATGTGATCCTCACATCAAAGCCATTCCCTCCGGTTATCCTGATTTCTGTCACTTCGGGGCCATTGGTTCCGGACAACAACGTGTGTATACAACTTGCAGATAAGACCATAAACAATACTATCATAATGAATCAATAACATGTTCAGACCCGAAATCATGGCACTTAGGCCCTAGTGACAAGCATTAAGCACAACAAGTCGCAACAAAGTCATAAAGCACTAATAAAAGATAATAGGCACCATGCCCTAACAATCCGATGCCATTACATGAACGATCTCATCCAATCCCTACCATCCCCATAGCCTACAGCAGGGGATTACTCACTCATAGATGGGGGAAACATGGATGGTCGATGGAGAAGAGATGGTGATGATGATGGCGATGATCTCCTCCAATTCCATGTCCCGGCAGGGTGCCAGAACGGAGTTTCTGGTGCTGTTTCGTGGAATCTGGTGGTGGCGGCGGAGCGGAACTCCTTCTGGAAAAACGTCGAACCCCCTAGAGTTTTTAGGTCAGAAGGCTTCTTATAGGCGAAGAGGGAGACCGAGGGGGTGCCTAGGGGGCCCACACCATGCCCTGGCGCGGCCAGGCCCAGCCCGCGCCTGGGGGGGGGGGTGGCCAGCCCCTGGCCCTCCTCCGTCTCGTATTCTGGCTCCATGAGTCTTCCGGAAAAATAGGCACTTTGGCTTTGGCTTTTGTCCCGTCCAATTCTGAGAATATTCATTTTCTGACTTTCCTGGAACCAAAAACAGCAGAAAACAGGCAGCTGGCACTATGGCTCTTGTTAATAGGTTAGTCCAAGAAATCATATGAAAAGTACTCCAAAGTGTGGACAAAACACAAGAAAGTGGATAAAACCAAGCATGGAACATTAAAAATTATAGATTCATTTGCAATGTATCATGCACTTGTTTGCTTTATCTCTAAGTAGTTTTTTAAGTTGTTCTCTATCTTAGTGTGGATAGGGAATGCGAATTACAAAAAAATTAGTTGTACTTGTTACCTAAAAACGTTTTCAAAAAGGAAAGTGATTGGAAAGATGAGTAATGGTTAAGTGGGGGTCGACCTTGAACACTTGTGTTCATGCCTATGAAACCAAAACAAATCTTCCCATGAAAGCTGTTCAATTAAAAACCGCAGAAAAGAATGGGAAAGTTTTTGGGTTGAAGTTTTTTCACAGAGAATAAGGAACACCAAACAGAGAAATTGAAGTATGGCCAAAAGTTTCTTCAACAACCTCTCGGTTTGTAAACCTTTAAACTTTGTTTTTTG
The DNA here is from genome assembly GCA_023614405.1 of Avena insularis. Classification (NCBI taxonomy): domain Eukaryota; kingdom Viridiplantae; phylum Streptophyta; class Magnoliopsida; order Poales; family Poaceae; genus Avena; species Avena insularis. Next base: position 210,686,501 of record CM042694.1, read on the forward strand.
AGCAGCATAGAAACTTGAATAAATTTGGAGCATTTGTATCTTTTTATTTATTTGTCTTAGCATCAAACATCAGTTACATTTGTTTTCTTTGAGTCTTGGAAGTTGTTACCTCTGTAGCAACCGCTCCTTATCCTTTTTATTTGCTTTTTGTGCCAAGAGTAACCTCTAATGAGAGAGAAGTAATGCTTGGGAAAGTTGTTGTCCCAAAACAGATTTTTGTGCTTTGCTGTAAAAATTCGTGTAAAATCTCTATATGTCGTTTCGAGGCGTGAATTTTTGTTCTTCTGCCCCAGGTTGTTATCTAATTTTCGTTAGTTTAATACTTTTTTATTTGAGCAACAGAATGTCTTCAAAAAAATTGGTTTTTACCTGCTGGTCTGTTTTGACAGATTTCTGCCATTATTTGCATTTTCTTCTTGTTGATTCCTTTTTGGGTTCTCTTTGGGGAATTGAGCTTTTTAAGGGAAGGGCTACATTAGCTTGTGTTTTAATGGAATTTTTATTGGTGTTAAAACTGAACCCAAATACTTAATATCTTGAGTATACTAATGTTGCTAATGAAGATTATGTGAAGTTTTGTATGAAGGAAAATTTTCAGGTGTTAAGGAAAGAATGATGTAATGAGATGAAAAATGGACTAAAGCTAAAGCTTGGGGATGCCATCCCGTGTCACCCCAATAAATATCCAAAAAGTACAAGCATCAAAGCTTGGGGATGCCCAAGGCATCCCCTTCTCCATCAATAAAAATCTCAGATTCTTCCAAACACTTCATTTTTATTATTTCATGCAAAGTTGTGTTGTTCTTGGAGCGTCTTCGTTTTCGTTTGCTTGGTTTGCTTAGTTTGCTTGAATAATTTGGTTGGACCCCCTCATTCATACATTAGTTTTCTAATAAGATTAGTTTGGATTGGAAAATAGTAGGAAAAGTTCATGCTTAAGTGGTAAAAGGAGCTTGTTTTTGACTGTGGCCTATCCTTTGTCATGTCATGCTTGGTATTGGTTTGGCTTTATGCTTAGTGATTTTTTCTGTAGCATGACATGTTACAAACAATTGAGATTGCTTAATGTTCCTTGAAAGAATCATGCGTTGTTTTAGCATATTAAAGCATAATATTCTGGTATTCTCCTTTGATGCTTTATTTGGGTTGACTTGGCGCATTCTCACACCATGTTAAGACTATCCCAAGTCACCATAGCCTCTATGATCCTTTAGTTTTCGACTTGTAATATCACTTTATGATTTAATTAATGATGTTTTGTCGCTTTGCATGAGTATGGCCATTATTGCTCTCTTAGTTGGTCGCTCCCAGTGTTTTGCTAGCCTCCATAACCAAGTATGAGTTCCACTCATGGATCCAACTCCAAATAAAACAAAGTTATTTCAAAGTGTCCACCATACCTACCTATTAGCATTTGCTATTCCAAGTATATTCATGTTTTTATCTACCTTCCGAATTAAACTTGTTATGTGAAAATTAGTGATTAAAGCTCTCGCGAACTTGATGGTACATTTTACTTTTCTTGCCCCTAATAAACTTGAACCATTGTGTCATATATGTTGTATATGCTTGCAATTATACGTTCGAATTAGCAGAACCATGTTTTCATGGGGAACGCTTTCAACATTGCACTTGTACATTGTACCCAGTTGATATCATGCTCTTTTGTTTATGGATGTCGTCGGTGTGAAATGAAAGGGGAGCTTGTAAGTCCATGGAGTTATGTATGTGTGTTAGAGAAACGCCTGTGCCGCTAGCCTAAGCAATTCCTAATCATGGTGTAAACTTGTAGCATCACCATAGTGAGAAATCTATGAAGCATTCTTCTTATAAAAAAGAGATAGAGATTGAGAAAAAGAAAAAAAAGATCAGAAAAGAGGAGAGAGAGAGAGAAAAAAAACACCATTTTCCCATGGTAAATAAGAAGATTGCTGAGATGCTCACTGTCTGCTTGCCTTGTCATTTTGATTATGGGATAATTCCTATATCATGTGCAAGGGGTACCCCGTTGGCGGTTCTCTATGATACACATGTACTTACTATGACAAGAACTTACCGGTAACTAAACTTGAGTAGAATGAGGAGCGGCCCTCGTATTCAAGGGACATGAGATTGCCAAATTATACTTTGTCAAGCATATACTCCATAGTTTGTTCACTTTAACCTTAATCACTTCAAGATGCTTATGATAGGGGCAATGAGAGCTGAAAGCTAATAAGTACCATAATTTTTGGAAGCTCTTTATGAGACTTGAATCCCTGCTTCCTTCTATGAAGGCCTTTCTTTTACTTTTATGTTGAGTCTCCATCTTCTATCTTTATGCACCTACTGAGAGAGCATAGTGGTCATTCTTAGTTTAATGTGCATTGTCACAAGACTTGTTGATTGATTCATAACTTTGATATTGCTTGTTCTTAAACTATTGGTATCTAGTCACCCTTATGAACTTTGAAGGTGTCTTATGCATTTATGTTTTGCTATACCATGAGGGACAAGCTGAATACCACTCTTATTATGTTTTCTATATGTGAAACAAACAAACGTATTTCAATGCATTGTTATTCATGATCTTTTGTTTGTACCTTTTCATGTTACAACATAGTTGGTATGTCTTATTGTTTGAACTCTATCTTTCATGTTCATGTTTTCTGTACTTTGATCCTAGCTGCAATGCTTTTACAATAATGATGATCAAGATTGTGTTGGCTGCATATCACCTAAAAAATTATATTGTTTTTATCGTTTACCTACTCGAGGACGAGCATGAACTAAGCTTGGGGATGTTGATACGTCCATAACGTATCTATAATTTTTGATGGTTTTATGCTAATAATATGCTTTTAACACTCCTTTTTGTATAAAGTTTATGGTTTATTTGAACTAACCTACTGTGCAAAAGTGCACAATGTTTTTGTTTTACACTTTGATGTGTAGGAATTACCAAGAATACAAGTGGAAACCTTGTTGGAGTCAAATTGGGATTTTTCAGAAATCTGTCTCAGAACTCTTTTTGAAGATGGTCACGTTTCAGATCGAAGACGGCGTCAAACGGAAAACTCTTCAGCTACAAAGTTGTTGGAAATTTCACGACAAACGTTCTGGACATAAAATTTAGTTGATTCCGAGTCCAGACGGCCCAGCTAAGCCCGCTTTACTGCAGCCCAAGATGGGGTGACGGGAATCCGAGAATCCATGAAGGAAGGGGGCTAAGGGGCGGTGCTCCCCCATGATATCGGCGGCAGGGAAGGAGTCCCCTACGCCTCCGCCGGCGCCGCCGCCGCCCTCTTCACCATCTTCACCGCCATCTCCATCACCTAATCCTCCAAGTATGCAGTGGTTCATCCTCCCACACACCTCTGTACCGTCCTATGTAAACATGGTGTTTGATGCTATATGTTATAATCCTATGATCTATGTCATGTTTGCGTAGTTTCTTTGTTCTTAGATTGAATGGTTGAACGTCTTTGGTTCATTAGAGTTGTATGTTGATATGGTACAGTCCTTGGTGTCCATTATATTTGTGCACGCATGGATTAAACATCATAGGGTTTGTAGTATGTGTAAAAGGAAGGGGGAGTTCTGCGAGGATGTGAAACACGAGGGCCTTGAACGGAACGTTGCACGTATGGGAGTAAGAGGACCATTAAACTTAAGGCTATGGTTGGGGAAACCTTAATGCATTGGTTAGTACTTATGGATGTTTGATAATAATCCAATCATATAGTACATGTAATTCCAAGTAGTGAAGCGCATGTATATTTAGCCCCCCCCCCCCCCACATAGAAAGTTGCATCGAAGACAATGAACCTGATCTATTCGCTATTTAAACTTGGACAAAGCCACCACAATTACCACCACTATTCCACACTCATGGTTCTATTAGTTTAGTGTATTTTATTGCTGCAACAACTAGCTTTACTTTCTTGTTATTTATTATCACGCAAAGCTATCTCTATTACTCGTATTGTTGCTCTAGTTTTATTTCCTAGATAATGCAAACGTTTAGTGTGCGTAGAGTTGTATCAGTGGTTGATAGAACTTGAGAGAATATTAATCCTACCTTTAGCTCCTCATTGGGTTCGATATTGTTACTTATCGAAAAGGCTACACACGATCCCCTATACTTGTGTGTTATCAATGAGCATGAAATATGAAGTTCTAACAATAAGACATAGTGACTATGCATGCAACGTGAAAGGATACAAATAAAGATCATGAATAACAATGCATTGAAAGATGTTTGTTTATTTCACATATAGAAATCATAATGAGAATGGTATTCATCTTGTCCCTCATAGTGTAGCAAAACATAAATGCATAGGACACCTTCAAAGTTCATAAGGGTGACTAGATACAAATAGTTCACGAACAAGCAATATCAACATTATGAATTAATCAATAATTTTGGGACAATGCACATAGAACTAAGAATGGCCACTATGCTCTCTCAATAGGTGCATAAAGATAGAAGGTGGAGACTCAATATAAAAGTAAAAGAAATGCCTTCATAGAAGGAAGCAGGGATTCAAGTCTCATAAAGAGCTTCCAAAAATTATGGTACTTATTAGCTTTCAGCACTCATTGCCCCTATCATAAGCATCTTTAGGTGATTAAGGTTAAAGTGACACAACTAATAGGATATGCTTGACAAGTTATAAGTTGAAATCTCATGCCCCTTACTTACGAGTACCGAGCCTCATGCTACTCAACTTTAGTCACAAGTAAGCTCTTTCCATTGTAAGTACATATGTATCATAGAGAACCGCCAACGAGGTACCCCTTGCACATGATACAGGAGTTATCCCATAATCAAAATGACAAGGCAAGTAGACAATGAGCATCTCAGTGATCTTTTTATTTGCTATTTGCATAGGTTTTTATTGAGGATGCTTCATAGAGTGCTCATTATGGTTACGCTACAAGTTTCCACCATGATTAGGCATGGCTTAGGCTAGCGGCCCAGGAGTTTCTCTAACACACATACAAACTCCATGATCTTACAAGTTCCCCTTTTATTTCACACCGCCGGGATCCATAAGCAAAAGAATCATGATATCAACGGAATAATAAGTGCAATGTTGAAAGCGTTCCCCATGATACATGGTTCTGCTAACTTCAACTCATAAAGCGCAAGCATATACGGAACAAAAATGGACACAATGGTTCAAGTTTATTAAGTGCAAGAAAATAAAGTGTGTCATCAAGTTTGTGAGAGCTTTAATCACTAGTTTTCACATAACAAGTTTAATTTGGAAGGTAGATAAAAGCATGAATATAATTGGAATAGCAACTGCTAATAGGTAGGTATGGTGGACTCTTTGGAATAACTTGGTTTTATTTGGAGTTGGATGCATGAGTGGAACTCATACTTGGTTATGGAGGCTAGCAAAAGACTGGGAGGGACCAACTAAGAGAGCAATAATGGCCATAATCATGCAAAGCGACAAAACATCATTAATTAAAGCATAAGGTGATATTACAAGTCAAAAACTAACTGATCATAGAGGCTATAGTGACTTGGGATAGCCATAACATGGTGTGAGCATGCGCCAAGTCAACCCAAATAAAGCATCAAAGGAGAATACCACAATAATATGCCTTAATATGCTAAAACAACGCATGATTCTTTCAAGGCACATTAAGCAATCTCAATTGTTTATAACATGTCATGCTACAGCTAAAATCACTAAGCATAAAGCCAAAACAATATCAAGCATGACATGACAAAGTATAGGCCACAGTCAAAAACAAGCTCCTTTTTACCACTTAAGCACGAACTTTTCCTACTCTTTTCCAACCCAAACCAATCTTATTTTAAAACTAATGTATGAATGAGGGGGGTCCAACCAATTTATTCAAGCAAACTAAGCAAACTAAAACCAAAAACAAAAACGAAGACGCTCCAAGAACAACACAATTGTGCATGAAATAATAAAAATGAAGTGTTTGGAAGAAACCTGAAATTTTTATTGATGAAGAAGGGGATGCCTTAGGCATCCCCAAGCTTTGACGCTTGTACTTCTTGAATATTTCTTGGGGTGACAAGGGTGGCATCCCCAAGCTTGAGCTTTTGTCCATACTTCATCTTATCACATTGTTCTTCCCTATACTTTAAAATTTCCTTCATACAAAACTTCACACAATCTTCATTAGCAACATTAGTGTACTCAAGATAATAAGTCTTTTGGTTCAGTTTCAACACAAGTAAAACTTCCATTAAAACAAAATCTATTGTAGCACTTCCTTAAAAAAGTTCAAATGATCAAAGAGAACTCAACGAGAAAGAGATTAAGAGGCAAATGCAAATAATGGCAGAAATCTGTCAAAACAGACTAGAAGGTAAAAAACGATTTTTTCGAAGACCGTCTGTTGCTCAAATAGAAAAGTGTTGAACTAACAAAAGTTGGATAACAACCTGGGGCAGAAGCACAAACAATTACAGCTCAAACCGACGTATAGAGATTTTTCACGAATGTTTACAGCGAAGCACAAAAATCTGTTTCAGGACAGCAACTTTCCCAAGCATTACTTCTCTCTCATTAGAGGTTATTCTTGGCACAAAAATCAAACAAAAAGGATAAGGAGAGGTTATTACAGAGGTAATAACTTCCAAGACTCAAGTAAAACTTTTGGGTTATCTCCCAATAAGTACTTTTCTTTAACGCCTTTAAGTTGGACTTGATAGTTTGAGAAGATGCTCATATAAGAAATATGAATTGAAGTAAAAGAGAGCATCACGAAGCAAATTCAAAACACATTTAAGTCTAACCCAGTTCCTATGTATAGGAATCTTGTAAAGAAACAAGTCATGAAAGCACAAAGCAACAAGCATAGTAAAGCAAAACAAGTGCAACTTCAAGACTTTCAACATAAAGAGGGGAAACTTAATATTATTGAGATGCATAAAACCATATTTCCCTCTCTCATAATAACTTTCAGTAGCATCATGAATAAAATTAACAATATAACTATCACATAAAACATTCTTATCATGAGCCACATGCATATAATAATTATTACTCTCCACATAAGCATAGTCATTCTTATTAATTGTAGTGGGAGAAAATTCAACAAAATAGCTATCATTATTATTATCATCACCATAATCATCAAATATAGGAGGCATATTGTAATCATAATTAAATTTCTCCTTAATAGTAGGTGGACTGAAAATATTATATTCATCATTGTAATCACCATATATTGGAGGTTTGGTATCATCATAAGCAATAGAATAGCTATCTTCCAAAGTTAGGGAACTAAAAAGATCATTTTCATAAAAACTAGCTTCCCCAAGCTTAGACTTTTCAATAGCATTAGCAATAATTGTGTCCAAAGAATTCATACTAACAACATTGCTATTAGCATGAAAATAAAATTCCATAGGTTTTTTAATTTTCTCTTCAAACACTTCATGTCCTAACTCAAGATAAATACTATAAAGCTCTCTAATTTTTTTGTTGTTTTCCATTAAGCCTAACTAGTGAAAACAAGAAACAAAAAGACAAAATTGCAGAATCTAAAGGAAATAACTTCGAGCACTCACACCGGAGGATGTGAGTACCTTTTACCTTACCTCCCCGGCAACGGCGCCACAAAATACCTTGATGTCTACGCACTTCTATTCTTGTAGACAGTATGGGCCTCCAAGTGCAGAGGTTTATAGAACAGCAACAAGTTTCCCTTAAATGGATCTCCCAAGGTTTATCGAACTCAGGGAGGAATTGGTCAAAGGTATCCCTCTCAAGCAACCCTGCAATCAAGATACAAGAAGTCTCTTGTGTCCCCAACACACCCAATAAACTTGTCAGGTGAGGTGCACTAGTTCGGCGAAGAGATAGTGAAATACAAGTGGTATGGATATAAAACAACAGTGCCAGAAAAGAGCTTGACGGGTAGGAAGAGACTAAAGGCAATCTGAAAGAAAGATGGAAGCAAGCAGACATGTAACAGATCTAGTTGCAAATGGCGTTTCAATGCTTAGAAACAAGGCCTATGGATCATACTTTCGCTAGTCAACACTCTCATATAAATATATTCTCTTCATGATACTACTCTGAACTACTCTCCGGTTGGAAACTCTATTCCATGGTAGGGTTATAACAGCACACCTCAAAGTTCGCTTTCCCCATCTAGATAACCTCACACTGTCACCTTGAGCTCTAGATGGTTCCAACAAACACCACAATTTCATAGAAACATCCAACTCCAAATATAACTCATAACAAGTATGTGTAATCTCTATCCTAAGTGCCACCACGGTGTGGATGCTGTCACTTTCACACACATGGGTGAGCAAAGATCTATTAAAGCACTTGAGTAGCAAGGTAGATCTACTTGATTACAAAGCTCATGATCACAATATGATCATGCATAGAGAGAGAGAGAGATGAACACATAGCTACCGGTAGAACCCTTAGCCTTGAGGAAGAACTACTCCCTCATCATCATGGGAATCGGCAACGGCGATGGAGATGGTGGTGGAGATCGATGGAGATGGCTCCGGGGGCACTTCTCCCTCCTGGCAGGGAGCCGAAACAGAGAGTTTTTGTCCCCCGAATCTCCCCTTCGATGCCGGTGGTGCTACGAAACTTTTCGTGGCTGGAGGCTAGATTTCCTAGGGTTTCTGGATCGGGAGGCTTCTTATAGGTGAAGAGGCGAAGTCGATGGCCGGCCAGGGGACCACACCATGCCCTGGCGCGGCCTAGGGCTGCCCGCGCCAAGGGAGGTGTCGCCGCCCTGTGGCCCCCCTTCGTCTCTTCTTCGGACTCCATGTGTCAACACCTGGATTTTTAATCCCAGATGCCTGTTATGCCATACATCGCAATCCTAGGATTACCATTTTTGCGAGACATAACAGATTGGATATCACAGTACATCATCTATTACAAACCATCATAAGGTCTTACACAAATAAAGGATCTCATGATCCAGTCTTAGTACAAACAAGTAGCAGAATAAATAGCGTAGCGGTAGGCTCCATCTTCAGTGTCACAGGCAATGCTGACGATGGGAGATGATCCTAGTTGTCGTAGCCATCCTGCTGTCCTCCTTCAGGGTAGTCCTCCTCATAGTCTGGCCACGGGAATAGCCAGGGACAAAAGCCATGAGTACTCTTTAAATACTTGCAAACTATCACTAACAAGTAGAGTAGTTCTAGTAGGAATGCTAAGTTCTAAGTTTATTTGTAAGGTTAAGTTTGAAACCTAAGCTGAGTTCAGAAACAAAGAAATACAAAATAAAGTTCTAAATCACCTTAGTGGGAACTTAGTTATCATAGTCACAACTCTGTTGTGGTCAAGTCATGTCACAATTCATTTCATAAGTCATTTTGAAAACATCTGACAATGGAACAGTATGGCCACTCCAACTGTCCATAACCGTGGACGCGACTATTCGAATAGTTTGACACTCTGCAGAGGTGGTACACTTTCACCACAAAATTCAATACATATGTCAGGGATAACCCTGAATCATCATACTTAGTATGCAGATAATCGAACATAACCTTTCCTTTACACACCATAGTATAAGCACCTCTCCTATGAGCTTGGCCTCCTAGCCATGGCCATTTGCCATCCTAGGCACTGCATAGGTGGACAATATTGAGAGGTAGCCTTAGCTCAAACCTCTCCCACGAGGGAACTAATACTAATGCATATAAATTTCTGGCTAAGCCTTACCCAATTCAGGTATTGTGGTCGTACGGTAAAATTGGAATGGTATCGCATCCGAACCCAACCATCAGATTTTATAAAAGGGCTAAGGCTCATGCCTTAACATTTTCATCATCATAAACCATTTGTGTTTCTCAACACATGTCAAAACATCTCAATAGAATGACTCATCATTCCAAGGTTTTCACAAGTCATTTTTCACCAAGTATTCCCATCTAAAGTGATCAAGTTTTTGGTTTAGCTCTAATCACTAAGTTAAGAGTGTTCACTAATGTGGGATGCTAATATCAATCTCATGCCATAGAATGACATCTAAGTCTAACTAGATAGGTCAAGTTTTATACTCTTTATGCTATCTATCAACAAGTAAGAAACTTTGGTAAAGTAAAGAAAGTAAGGCTTGTAAATAAAACTTGGAGTAGGTATAAGTCAAATGGTATAACCAAAGCATGCCTAATGCATCTGGCTTAGGTTATCTTGCTTAATTCTAGCTTGCTAACAATAGCTTGCCTTGGTTGGGGCAGTGGTTGAAATTCTCCCCGTCTTCTTCGGGGTAGAACTCCTCCTCCTCGTAGACTTTGTCGGTACTATCGTCTATAAATACATACGGAATACACAATCACCAAACAATACTTAACTAGTCTACTTAGAACTCTAAGGCACACATTTGATGATCTAGTATCATCACACACATCACAAGGTTTAATGAACTAGTTTCATTTACTATATTTGAGAAAAGTAATTTCTACTCATTGAAATTAACTAAGATTTAATATTCTCCCATTAAAATATGGGATCATGTGGACACATGTCATCACCACATATTCTAATGCATGGGAATGTGATTTAAATGTTGGATCACATTTTAATAAGTTTAAGTTAATCTTAAATGATTTAAAGTGACTAGAAATGCCTATATAGCATTATTTTGGTACTAGTCCAAAGTCACTGCATGCAAACCTTAATATTATTACATATTTAGATAGGTATATTCAATTGTGATTTTTGAGAGTTGGAATCAACTCAAAAGCTATTATGGTTGATTTTAGAAAAATGTTTGAATGTGAAAAAGCTTTTGTCTTGTTACTTTAGCTAGCAGAGATCTATAACTCTAAATGATTTAAATCCAACGGCTTGGATAGAGATTTTCATTACCTTTTTAACAATATTGGAATCACTCAATTTGGATTTGTAAAACTCTCTGAATTGAATTTCAAACTAAGGGACAGAACTAAGTTTCAGCTAAAATAGAAAAAGCTAAATTTGAATCTACGGGCTAAGGCGAGAACACTAATGGGCCAGCCCAGTTTCACTCCTTCTTGAGGACTGCTGGGGGTCCCTGTCGCTGGCTCATTAAGCCGGTAATGCAGGCAAGGTGGACCGTAGGATTAGAGCTAGCATCTACGGCTCACGTTTAGCGTCGACGATGGACACGTCGCCGGCGAGGTGGAACCCTAACGGCTCAGTGGGGGTGCGGTGAGGGCGTACCAGGGCTCTAGCGAGTGCGGCGAGGCGGGCAAACAAATGAGGAGATGACGACGGGCTCAGGCGAAGTCGCGGTAGCTCTGGGGGTGGACAAAATCGACTGGAGCGTCTCCTCCTCTGCTGCGGCTATCTCCGGTGAAATTCTGGCGGCTAGCTGCTCGAGATGCTCCGACGAGAGGTGGGGAAGGATTAGTGGAGAGAGGGGAGTGTGAGAGTGTGAAGAAATGGTGCTGGGGAGGCTCCCTTATATAGGCCCGGTGAGGCGGCAGAGATGTGTGGGCGGAGCTCATCGGTGACGACGGCACAAGGTGCTATCAGCGTGGGCAAGGTAGGCGGATGGTGGGCAGTTCCCTGGTGGTCAGCTAGGGCTTAATGGCGGTGCTAGGGGCGGTGGATTGCGGTCGGGAGCGTCTCGCACTCTGAGCGACAGAGGTGGTGCTTGACGTGGTTCCTGGCGACTATGGGTCGCGCGGCGGGGTAAGGGCGTGTCTGGCAGGGTGAGGTGGTCAAGGCGGAGCGGCGCGTGCGGTCTGGGGTCAAGGCGCGGCGTGTGGCACTCTGTCGGCTCTGGCGCGTGCTGGCGCGGCATAGAGGCTTAGTGCGGGGCTTGTCCTCGGTGGTCTAGGGGTTGTCTGTGGCTGTGGGGTGGATCGTGGGTGGCGGTGAGGTCACGCCTTCCTTCCTGGAGCGGCGGAGAGGGGCTAGTGGTCTCCTGCAAGCTGTTCGTGCTCGACCGGCGGGCATGGCACCGGGGTGGCATGGCACTGTGGCTAGGGACTAGGGGTGGGAGGATTATGGCCTGGTTATATCAAAGAGGGATAGAGGGAGTGAATTGGGGCCAAATGGGTTGCAAAACCCTATAGAAACAGTGAGGCTAAACTAGGGTGTGATCTTTGCATGCTAAGTGTTCGACCAAATGGCCGCATGACACAAAGATTTGAATTTTTCAAAGATTTTTGGTGGATTTGTTTGTCACATGCTTAAGTATCTATGGTTGCTAGGATTTGTCAAGTTGAAGTCATTTGAATGGTTTTTGAAAAAGTATGATCTAGGCATATGAGATAGACTCCATTTTCAAATGTCTTTTAAATTTAGAGTTTGAATGTTTTTGGAAGATCACAAAGTGGGCCTTGGTACATTACTACTTGTACTAGCAAGGGGTGCAAAGATCCACAAATGTTTCTGTTTGAAGTTGAATGCTAGGAATACACAAAGTGGGCTAGTTGATTAAAATGGCAAAAGTGACCATTTCCATTATTAATTCTTTTTGATTTCTTTTTCTTTGGTTTTTGCTTGGGAATGATCTAGATGATGTGGCATTCATCTTAGAGTCATTTTATAACCATTAGAACAAACAATCATGGCATTTCAAAACAAATCTTATTTAATGCAACGCACATATGCATGCTTAAATATTTTAAATGGAAAAAGGTTTTGTTACTCCTAAATTGGGTGATTTGAATCTTGATAACTTGGATTAAAGTTTTGGGATGTTACAAACCTTCCCCCCTTAAACAAAATCTCATTCCGAGATTTAAGAAAGAAAACTAGGAACTAAAGAGATCTGGGAACTGTGTCCTAATGTAATCTTCTCGCTCCCAAGTGGCTTCTTCTTCGGTATGGTTGCTCCACTGAATCTTGAGAAACTTGATACTCCGGGTCCTAGTGGTTCTGTAAGCTTCCTCCAAGATATGGTTCTGTAAGCTTCCTCCAAGACACGTCGGATCCTTGTTGATATCAACGGCTCAGTGATCGATGTTCTTGAAAACTTCGGTCTTCTCCGGCACTTCTAGGCATTTGCGAAGTAACGAGATATGGAACACATTGTGGATGGTAGACATCTCTTCAAGAAGTTCTAGTTGATACGATACTTCTCCTCGGTGATTCAGAATCTTGAAGGGTCCAATATATCTGGGGGCTAACTTTCCTTTCAGACTAAAACGTTGCGTTCCCTTCAATGGCGAAACTTTGAGATACACAAAATCTCCGACATTGAAAGTTAGGTCTCTCCTTATCTTGTCAGCATAACTCTTCTGTCTGGATTGGGTGGTCTTGAGGTGCTCACGGACTTTGTGAACCTTCTCTTCGGCTTCTCGGAGAATGTTGGGCCCAAAAAACTGATTGTCTCCTACTTGCGACCAATTCAAAGGGGTACGACACTTTCTTCCATATAGGAACTCAAATGGTGCCATTTGCAAACTCGCTTGATAACTGTTGTTATATGAGAATTCTGCGAAAGGCAGACAATCTTCCTATTTTGATCCGTACTCTAACACACAAGCTCTCAACATATCTTCTAAGATTTGGTTGACTCTCTCAGTCTGTCCATCGGTTTGCGGGTGATAAGCTGTGCTAAAATTCAACTTGGTTCCTAATCTTTCTTGGACTTTCTGCCAAAACCTCGAGGTAAATTGGGTTCCTCGATTCGACACTATGGTCTTGGGGTTCCATGCAAACTGACGATTCTAGCAATGTACAACTCTACTAGCTTCGAACTCTGGTAGGTTGTCTTGACGGGTATACCTTGGACAGTCTATCAACTATGACCCAGATTGAGTCATTTCCCCTACTAGAAGTAGGCAAACCGGTGATAAAGTCCATTCCGACAGAATCCCATTTCCATTCCGGAATCTGCAATGGTTGCAATAGTCCTGCGGGTCTCTGATGTTCCGCTTTGACTCTCTGACAGATATCACACTTGGCGATGTAGCTTCTGATTTCTCTCTTCATCTTGTGCCACCAAAATTGCTCCTTCGAATCCTGATACATCTTTGTTCCTCCGGGGTGGATAGAATAAAGAGTATCATGAGCTTCTTGCATGATAACTTGCTTCAGCTCCGAATCTGCTGGCACATAGATATGTCCTTTGTACCAAAGAACTCCTTCTTCGTCTTCGGTGAATCCAGGTACCTTTCCTGTACCAATACGACGCTTGATTCCGTCGATACTTGTATTTCCCTTCTGGGCTTCCTTGATTTGGCTAATCAAAGTAGGTTGAAGTTCAATGCTAGCTAAGAATCCTTTTCTAACTAGCTCAGTTCTAAATTGCTCCATTTCCTCATACAAACTTGGTTGCTTCTCCTTGATCATGGTGTTTAGCCTACACGGCAATCTGCTAAGAGCATCCGCTAGCACATTGGCTTTGCCGGGGTGATAGTGAATGTCAAGGTCATAATCCTTGATTAACTCTATCCATCTCCTTTGCCTCATATTCAGTTCCTTTTGACTGAAAATATACTTCAAGCTCTTGTGATCTGAGTAAATCTCACAGCGATTACCCTTAAGGTAATGATGCCATGTCTTCACTGCCAAAACTACGGCTGCTAATTCAAGATCATGGGTAGGGTAGTTATGCTCATGCTGCTTCAGTTGTCGAGACAGATATGCGATGACTTTGCCTTCTTGCATCAATACACATCCGATACCAATCTTGGATGCATCACAATACACATCAAACGGCTTCTTGATATCTGGCATGATCAAAATTGGGGCTGAAATCAATCTCTTCTTGAGCTCTTGGAAACTTGCTTCACATTTGTCGGTCCATTCAAACTTCCTGTCCTTCTTCAACAATTGAGTCATGGGTCTTGCAATGCTCGAAAACCTTCTACGAACTTGCGGTAATATCCCGCTAATCCGAGAAATGCACGGACTTGGGTTTGAGTGGTTGGGGCTTCCCATTCTTCGACATCTTTGATCTTGGCGGGATCAACAGTGACTCCTCTGGCAGACACAATATGTCCTAGGAATCCTACTTCTTTCAGCCAAAACTCACATCTGCTGAACTTGGCATACAACTGATGCTCTCTAAGGGTTTCAAGGATGATTCTCAGATGTTGCTCATGGTCTTCCTCTGACTTGGAGTAGATAAGGATATCATCGATAAACACAACGACAAACTTATCTAGAAAATTCATAAAGATCTTATTCATGAGATTCATGAAATAAGCAGGGTCATTGGTTAATCCAAAAGACATGACCATATACTCGTATAATCCATATCTGGTGGTAAAGGAGGTCTTTGGAATATCCGTTGCACGAATCTTAAGTTGGTGATAACCAGTCCTAAGATCAATCTTAGAGAACACACTGGCACCAGTCAACTGATCGAATAGATCCTCTATCTTTGGCAAGGGGTACTTGTTCTTGATTGTGACTTCATTCAGCTTCCTTTAATCTGTGCACAAACGGTTGCCTCCATCTTTCTTGTCGACGAATAACACAGGTGATCTCCATGGCGATGTGCTTGGTTGAATCAAGCCTTTCTCCAGCATAGCATCCAATTGCTTCTTCAGTTCCACTAACTCTGATGGGTTCATGCTATAGGGTCTCTGAGCTATGGGGCCGGTTTCGAGGATTAGTTCAATAATGAACTCAATATCCCTATCCGGGGGCATACCGGACAATTCATCTGGGAATACGTCGGGGTATTCACAGACTACTCTGACTTGGTCTATGGTGGGTAGGGCTAGACTCTTGTTGCACTTGAATTGACGGGGCAAGGTTTCAGATATATGCTCTACTAATACTCCAGAGCTACTGGTCATGGTGATGGTTTTCTTGGCACAGTCAATCAATCCTTTATGTTTTGACATCCAATCCATTCCTAGTACTACTTCCAAACCTTTGGTTCCAAGTACTATTAGGTTGGCATAAAAATCTATCCCATGTATTCTGATAGGCACAACTTTGCAAATTTTTCTAGCTTTTGTAGTTGAACCAGGTATTTGAACTATCATGACATGCTTCAAGTTGGTTGGGTGAATCTTACTAGTGCATGCAAATTCTTCGGTGACAAATGAGTGCGATGCTCCAGAATCAAACAACACTCTTGCTAAAACTGAGTTGACAGAAAACATACCCAGCACTACATCTGGCGCTTCTTGGGCTTCTTTGGCGTTCATGTGGAAGAGATGGCCATTGCGGTTGTGAGGGTTCCTTGGGGCGAATCTTCTTCCTGGTTGAACATGACACTGTTGTTGAGCCGGGGAATTCACATTGGCAGTGGCGACAATCTTCTTGTTACACTCATTGGAGTAGTGACCCTTCACTCCACACTCGAAACAAGTAATCTGAGACTTGTCTTTTGCTACCACAGGCACAACATTGCTTCCAGTTTTGGGTGTAGTGTTGTTGTTGTTGTTGTTGTTGTGCTTGGGAGGTGCACGGTTGAAATTGTTGGAGTTGCCAGGGTGGTTGTTGTTTCCTCCGGACTTCACATTCCCTCCGCTACGGTTGGGGTAGCTTGGGCGAGACATTGGGGGTCGATTGTTCCGCGGTGCATATCCGGCAGACGGGTTGGGACGGTACTTCTAGTGACTGTTGGATCCAGCTTGGTGCATCATCCGACGTTTGCAGTTGCCGTTTGCTTGATTAATCTCCCCTTCCATCTGAATGGCAGAGTCGACTAGCTCTTTGAGATCCTCGAAAGGATGTTGACGAGAACTGTCTGCATCTCATCATGCAGTCTGTGCAGGAATCTCTCCTTCTTCTTGGCCTTCGTGTTGATCTCATCAAGTGCATACCTGGCGAGGGACAAGAATCTGTCACGATACTCCACTACAGTAATTCCGCCTTGCTTTAACTCTCTGAATGCATCTCTCATTCTGGTGACTAGACCCTATGGCATATGGGTGCGGCTGAACTTGACTTTGAAGACTTCCCATGTCATCACTTGACCATGGTTCATCGTGCGGGTGATGTTCCACCATGCTCTTGCATCTCCGGCCAAATAGTGGGTGGCAAAAAGTACTTTCTTGTTTGCATCAACTCGTGCAACTTCTAAGTTATTTTCCATGGTATGTAACCAATCATCAGCATCCAGTGGGTCTTCAGACTTGCTAAAGATTGGGGGATTGGTATTCTAGAAGTTTTTGAGTTTGGATCCATGATGATCCTGATTTCCATGGTTCTAATTATTGTGAGCCATCTGGGCGATCTGCTGCAGGGTGGCTAGATTTGCTTGGCGCTCTGCCCTACTAGCTTCATGATATGCAATGAGCGTCTGAAAAATCTACAGCATTGGGTCTTGCGATGAGCTGCTCCCTCCTTGGTTTCCACGAGTCATCTAAAGATTGAGATAGATAATGGGGTAAGAGGGAAAGTTCTAAGGTTCATGGTTTTGGTTTCAAGCTAAAACTTTGAGTTTGACTCAGGTTTTGCAACTAACTTCTTTTCATCCATTCAAGCAAAGCACGCGATACAAACACACACACCACAACAAAAGGAAAACAGATGGTTTTAAGAACCATTCTGCAAGCTAAGATACAATGGGACTGATACTTCTCACTCCTACGATAGTGCTCTAGTGCATCTACTCATCATCGATGAAGTCGGAGTCATCATCATCGGTGTAGAAGTCCATAGCATCATCCTCCGGATAGTCATCATCATTGCTGAGGTACAAGTGAATATCCCCTTGGATGTCTTCACCTTCCTCTTCTTCTTCTTCCTTTGTTGCAAGCTGAGCTTCTTGCTCCTTGATGGTCTTCTCGAGGTCAGCCACCTTCTTGCGAAGACGGTCGATGGTGCGATCCTTCTTTGCGCGTTGACGGCGAAGGGACTGATGATCCTTGACGAGCAGTGAGAAAGTCTAGGCCTTCTGGGTGGCAATGTCAAGGTTGTGATTGGCGAACTCTCTAGCATTGTCCAATTCCTTCTGTCGGTCGTATAGTAGGAAGTCAAGGTTCTCCACTTGACGCTTCAACTCCGGTTGACTTGGCATCTCCAGAAGCATTCCCATAGATTCACGCCTTACATAGTGAGCAAAGTGAGTTCCTTGGATTAGGTTGACATTCTGTGCGCAAAGACGAGCGAGAGCTTCATGCATTGCCCTGGCTAATCCATCTAGCCAGTTGTTCTCTCTCACTGAGAACTAAATCTTCTCGGACATTGGTGCTTCTAACTTGCCTCTAAAATCAGCAACTACTAGCTATTGTAAATCTCCTCCTGGTGGACCATTGAGTTGAGCTCCAAAGAATTCCGGATGTGGGCGCTCCAAGTGCTCAGACAGTGCATCAAGATCCCTCTCGAAGATCAGTTGGCCTCCATTGCCCAACTGGTAGAACTTGCAGTACTGAACTTCCATCTATAAGAATTTAGGATGAGAAAGTTAGTGAAGTGATCAAGTGTGTCAAAGTATTATGTAGTAATGTAAGAAATTGGGAGGAACATGTATTTTTTGAGAGAAAGAATCCCAAGGGTAAGAGAGGAAATAGGTTTTCACAAATACTCACTTTGATTTTAGAAACTAAGTTTTTGTTTCGGACGTCCATTCTAACTAGGGTCTCCTATGGTCAGGATGGCTCTGATACCAACTTGTCAACACCCGAATTTTTAATCCCAGATGCTTGTTATGCCATACATCGCAATCCCAGGATTACCATTTTTGCGAGACATAACAGATTGGATATCATAGTACATCATCCATTACAAACCATAATAAGGTCTTACACAAATAAAGGATCTCATGATCCAGTCTTAGTACAAACAAGTAGCAGAATAAATAGCGTAGTGGTGGGCTCCATCTTCAGTGTCATAGGCAATGCTGACGATGGGAGATGATCCTAGTTGTCGTAGCCGTCCTGCTATCCTCCTTCAGGGTAGTCCTCCTCATAGTCTAGCCAGGGGAATAGCCAGGGACAAAAGCCATGAGTACTCTTTAAGTACTCACAAACTATCACTAACAAGTAGAGTAGTTCTAGTAGGAATGCTAAGTTCTAAGTTTATTTGTAAGGTTAAGTTTGAAACCTAAGCTAAGTTCAGAAACAAAGAAAGATAAAATAAAGTTCTAAATCACCTAAGTGGGAACTTAGTTATCATAGTCACAACTCTGTTGTGGTCAAGTCATGTCACAGTTCATTTCATAAGTCATTTTGAAAACATCTGACAACGGAACAGTATGGCCACTCCAACTATCCATAACCATGGACGCGGCTATTCGAATAGTTTGACACTCTACAGAGGTGGTACACTTTCACCACAAAATTCAATACATCTATCAGGGATAACCCTGAATCATCATACTTAGTATGCAGATAATCGAACATAACCTTTCCTTTACACACTCTAGTATAAGCACCTCTCCTATGAGCTTGGCCTCCTAGCCATGGCCATTTGCCATCCTAGGCACTGCATAGGTGGACAATATTGAGAGGTAGCCTTAGCTCAAACCTCTCCCACGAGGGAACTAATACTAATGCATATAAATTTCTGGCTAAGCCTTACCCAATTCAGGTATTGTGGTCGTACGGTAAAATTGGAATGGTATCGCATCCGAACCCAACCATCAGATTTTATAAAAGGGCTAAGGCTCATGCCTTAACATTTTCATCATCATAAACCATTTGTGTTTCTCAACACATGTCAAAACATCTCAATAGAATGACTCATCATTCCAAGGTTTTCACAAGTCATTTTTCACCAAGTATTCCCATCTAAAGTGATCAAGTTTTTGGTTTAGCTCTAATCACTAAGTTAAGAGTGTTCACTAATGTGGGATGCTAATATCAATCTCATGCCATAGAATGACATCTAAGTCTAACTAGATAGGTCAAGTTTTATACTCTTTATGCTATCTATCAACAAGTATGAAACTTTGGTAAAGTAAAGAAAGTAAGGCTTGTAAATAAAACTTGGAGTAGGTATAAGTCAAATGGTATAACCAAATCATGCCTAATTCATCTTTCTTATGTTATCTTGCTTAATTCTAGCTTGCTAACAATAGCTTGCCTTGGTTGGGGCAGTGGTTGAAATTCTCCTTGTCTTCTTCGGGGTAGAACTCCTCCTCCTCGTAGACTTGGTCGGTACTATCGTCTATAAATACATATGGAATACACAATCACCAAACAATACTTAACTAGTCTACTTAGCACTCCAAGGCACACATTTTATGATCTAGTATCATCACACACATCACAAGGTTTAATGAACTAGTTTCATTTACTTTATTTGAGAAAAGTAATTTCTACTCATTGAAATTAACTAAGATTTAATATAATCCAATTAAAATATGGGATCATGTGGACACATGTCATCACCACCTATTCTAGTGCATGGGAATGTGATTTAAATGTTGGATCACACTTTAATAAGTTTAAGTTTAATATTAAATGATTTAAAGTGACTAGAAATGCCTATATAGCATTATTTTGGTACTAGTCCAAAGTCACTGCATGCAAACCTTAATATTATTACATATTTAGATAGATATATTCAATTGTGATTTTTAAGAGTTAGAATCAACTCAAAATCTATTATGGTTGATTTTAGAAAAATGTTTGAATGTGAAAAAGCTTCTGTCTTGTTATTTTAGCTAGGAGAGATCTATAACTCTAAATGATTTAAAACCAACGGGCTTGGATAGAGATTTCCATTACCTTTTTAACCAAATTGGAATCACTCAATTTGGATTTGTAAAACTCTCTGAATTGAATTTCAAACTAAGGGACAGAACTAAGTTTCAACTAAAATAGAAAAAGCTAAATTTGAATCTACGGGCTAAGGCGAGAACACTAATGGGCCAGCCCAGTTTCACTCCGCTGCGCTGAGGACTGCTGACAGGGGGGTCCCGCCTGTCAGTGGCTCATTAAACGCGAAGTGGTACGGGGCAAGGTGGACCGTAGGATTAGAGCTAGCATCTACGGCTCATGTTCATCATCGACGACGGACACGTCGCCGGCGAGGTGGAACCCTAACGGCTCAGTGGGGGTTCGGTGAGGGCGTACCAGGGCTTCAGTGAGTGCGGTGAGAGGGGAAAACGAACGAGGAGACGACGACGGGCTCAGGCGAAGTCGTGGCAGCTCCGGGGGTGGACGAAATCGACTGGAGCGTCTCCTCCTCTTCTACGGCTATCTCCGGCGAAATTCCGGCGGCTGGCTGCTCGAGCTACTCCGGAGAGAGGTGGGGAAGGACCACTGGAGAGAGGGGAGTGTGAGAGTGTGAATAAATGGTGCTGGGGAGGCTCCCTTATATAGGCTCGGCGAGGCGGAAGAGAGGTGTGGGAGGAGCTCGTCGGTGATGACGGCACAGGGTGCTATTGGCGTGGGCGAGGTAGGCGGACGGTGGGCAGTTCCCTGGTGGTCATCTAGGGCTTAATGGCGGTGCTAGGGGCAGTGGATTGCGGTCGGGAGCGTCTCGCGCTCTGAGCGACAGAGGCGGTGCTCGACGTGGTTCCTGGCAACTATGGGTCGCGCGGTGGGGTAAGGGTGTGTCTGGCGGGGTGAGGTGGTCAAGGCGGAGCGGCGCGCGTGGTCTAGGGTCGAGGCACGGCGTGTGGCGCTATGTCGGTGACGGCGCTCTGGCGTGTGCAGAGGCTTAGTGCGGGGCTTTTCATCGGTGGTCCAGGGGTTGTCTGTGGCCGTGGGGTGGACCGTGGGAGGCGGTGAGGTCACGCCTTCCTTCCTAGAGCGACGAAGAGGGGCTGGTGGTCTCCTGCGAGCTATTTGTGCTCGACCGGCGGGCATGGCATCGGGGTGGTGTGGCACTGTGGCTAGGAACTAGGGTGGGCTGATTATGGCCTGGTTAGATCAAAGAGGGATAGAGGGAGTGAATTGGGGCCAAATGGGTTGCAAAACCCTGTAGAAACAGTGAGGCTGAACTAGGGTGTGATCTGTGCATGCCAAGTGTTCGACCAAATGGCCGCATGACACAAATATTTGAATTTTTGAAAGATTTTTGGTGGATTTGTTTGTCACATGCTTAAGCATTTGTGGTTGCTAGGATTTGTCAAGTTGAAGTCATTTGAATGGTTTTTGAAAAAGTATGATCTAGGCATATGAGATAGATTCCATTTTCAAATGTCTTTTAAATTTAGAGTTTGAATGTTTTTGGAAGATCACAAAGTGGGCCTTGGTACAATACTACTTGTACTAGCAAGGGGTGCAAAGATCCACAAATGTTTCTGTTTCAAGTTGAGTGCTAGGAATACCCAAAGTGGGCTAGTTGATTAAAATGGCAAAAGTGACCATTTCCATTATTAATTCTTTTTTATTTCTTTTTCTTTGGTTTTTGCTTGGGAATGATCTAGATGATGTGGCATTCATCTTAGAGTCATTTTACAACCATTAGAACAAACAATCATGGCATTCAAAACAATTCTTATTTAATGCAACACACATATGCATGCTTAAATATTATAAATGGAAAAAGTTTTTGTTACTCCTAAATTGGGTAATTTGAATCTTGATAAATTGGATTAAAGTTTTGGGATGTTACACCATGTGTCTTCGGGTAAAATATTGACTATGGCTTTTGTCCCGTCCAATTTCGAGAATATTCATTTTCTGACTTTTCTAGAACTAAAAACAGCAGAAAACAGGCAGTTGGCACTGTGGCATCTTGTTAATAGGTTAGTCTCAGAAAGTGTATAAAAATACTCCAAAGTGTGGACAAAACATAAGAAAGTAGATATAAAACAAGCATGGAACATCAAAAATTTATAGATACGTTTGCAACGTATCAATCGTACGCGGTAATTTCGCCACATCCTCTGTCTTTTGCCGCTCCGCCGTTTCGGATTTCACGCGCGTGAAAATAGCTAATGATTAATTCTTTGCTTCTGTGAGTTTCGAGGTAGCGTAGGCTATACCCTATGTCATCCTCCTGACAGTTGAAGTGAAGGGTCATGTCCAAAGAATCCATCGAAGACGGAGATCGTCGGACTCTGGAAACAAAGACTCAAGGAATTTCTGGCTACATTGCGAAGCTGGAGAGGATTGCAGGATTCTTTGGGAGACCTTTAGATATTTCTTAACGCATTGCCGGCATCACTTAGACGGGATATTTAGAGATCAATGAGCAAGACAGCGCAAGATTTCAAAGTCCTCCGGGAGCTACTGTTGGGGATATGCTATATGGGTATCCTCATAGCATGTCACCAATCCGCCTAACTCGGGTGGCCCATAGTTGGTAGCAAGGCCTATAGCCTACTGGGCGACCCAGTTAGACGGATCCTGAAGGGAGGCCCATGCCGGATAAAGGAAGGCTACGTAGGAGTCACCGACATACTCGGAGCCTTGGAGTACAAGACACGAAAGACTAGTTCATGTAGGTGTAGGACTCTTTACCTTGTCCGGTAAGGACCTTTCCCTGTAAACCCTAGGTCTTGGCGCCTTTATAAGCCGGCATGCGGGAGCCTTTAGGGCACAACTTCTCTGATTGTAGCATACGACACGCAACACCTCGCACAACAAACCTATCTCTGTAACTTGGCGTACTGCCATTATATTAATTTATAGCAGGAGTAGAGTTCCGACACCATTGTGGGACTTGAACCTGGGTAAGTTGTGTTACCTTGTACCCGCCAACTCCCCGCCTTACCCCACGTCTCTAAACACGCACTGTGAGGACCCCTCCATGGCGTACTCGTCGGCAATACCACAACAGATGCTGAGTGAAAATAATGTGAGCCATATGATATTGTTCTATGTTTAGTACAATACTATAACTCTTTATGATCCCCTCGGCGCATTGGCTAAGAAGAACATTGATTATAGCAGTTAAGAAGACCATACATGAGAAAGGTATAAGTAAGATCATTTGCAATCATGCACACGAAACGACACTCAAAAGGACGTTTCTATCCGGAGGGGCCCAACTCATAGTCGATACGCTGAGGCCATCTCAGCTACGCAGTGGACGCCGTGAGGGCGTCGTACGCAACATGCGGGCAGAGGTGCGCCAAATAGGCAAACCCTGTCATGGACACTATGACTGGTCAACCGTTATTTATTACACCGTCGCCAACCCGACTATGTCTATTTAATGATGGTGCCAGATCTTCTGGCCATCACAGGGAGTCGTCGTGTCAATGTCGACGCGTGTGTCTGACTCAGTGAAAGCATCCTGTCATTGCAGTAGTGCATGGCTAGCGTAGCAGAGTCATCTCGTCATCGCGGTGGCACAGTTTCGATGCAAAAAAATCCATATTCTAGCTCCTGGAAGGATTAAATGTCAAGCGCTCAGGCTTTGTGCTGCTCGTCTGCTCGGCCTTTATCAGAAAGACGCACAAGTCGCATTTCTTCACAAACTCTCTACTGCTAGTTCGATCCCCTAGCTCCCTCACACGCTCTCCATGAATCGAAGTTCCAGGAGATGGATCTACGGTCGTGGCCATGGCGCTAGCCGCGTCCACGGACATGGACGATCAACGATCATGATCAAAGAGGACACGGACACCCCCGACTTTGAGTTCTTCATCTAGATCTTTGTAGACCCTTTCAGCAAGAAGAAACTCTTGGACATTTCCGCGCAATATCTCAGGCAAGAACACGAGGAACTGATGTTGTAGATAACAGGCCACTATGCCTGTCTGTGGCACGTGGGCGTGCTTCTCGATGGGAAAGGCTACATGTTCCTCGACAACAGTTGGGAGCGGTTCCATCATGCGCACAACGTGCTGCTCGGATCCTTGCTATGCTTCACATACGAAGGCGATGGTGTCCGCATAATCAAAGTGTTCGACAGTACAATGTGCCGTAAACACTACCTCGGCTAATGGTTTGTACTTCTATTTCAATTTCTCCTATGTACACCAAGAATCTAAAAATCGGTATTGAAAGAAAGGATGTGTTGGAGTATTTCTCGGTTGTTATCGCGCCTAGCTAATATGTTCCTACTCTCTCAAGTTCAGTAAATTTTTGTTTGCATTAGAATGTATATCCAACGCTTAGATCATCACACCTCGACGCTTGTTCCTATTCTCTCCGGTTCTCTAGATCTCGTTTGTTTATAGCTAGAGAGAAGGCAGCCAATTTTAGGCCAGCACATCAAGGATATCACTCTCATGAGAGTTCAAAGGCAGTAGTCTATCAACATAATTTCAAAAGGAAAATCGACAAAGAAGTCACATGTCTAAGCTAAAAAGTGGACGCAAACAAAACATGATTACATGTAAAATGTTCGATCCATTCTCAGACACGTTCATATTGATTTATCATTTGTCATACTCTTGATATAATAATAGATACATAATTTACACGTCAAGTATTACATTTCTTAATGGTAAGGACTAAACAATATGCTATATGTCACTATGATGCTAAGCGCCCTAAGTGTGTAGTGGCTGGGTGCACGACCGTCGCTCTGGACACGAAGAGACGGCCATCTTTCTCCAACGCCAGCTGAAAACATGTAGACAGACCGAGTGCAGCCGCTCAGCCTCCTCCATCACCGACAAGAACAACATGCGAGCTAGTCGTTCTCTTCCCTTTGCCGCATTTTTTATTCCACGCACAATCATGGGCGCGTACAACCACAAAGCACGCGTTCACATAAGACCTACGACACATAAGAGGAAACAAATTAGGAAACATAAGAGAAGAATTATATGGTAAAACTAAAGCATAGCGATCCAGGCTTACCGTTTGCGTTGAAAGCCAAAGACATACCATCAAGACCGAAGAACAAAATTGTAACTTGATCCGCCACGTGTTTCGAACCATGTACCCTAGAAAATAGGAAAATAAAGCAGATCGTCAGCGATTAAATATGAAAATAAATTAAACGTCGAGGAATAAGCATCGATAAAACTCACCGTGTAGTTTGAGACCTCGCATCTGGATCAGAGAGAGGCGGCGTTTTAGGACGAAACTATCACGACACGAAGTAGGTACGAAAGGTTGCAAGGCAAACAGGAAATAAATTAGTAGAAAAAAAAAGACAACAGTAAGAACAAAAGGAGAGGGTAAGAAGTGTGACGCACTTATAATATCACCGGGCGAGACTTCCTACTCCCTAGACGTTCGCCTTCTCATCCGCGTCGAAGCCACGTCGTCACCACGATGAGACTTCAACATCTGGTAAGCAGGACGCTAGAGGGAGGATCATCGAACCACATTATCATGGACATTTGATCAGCATCCTAACACTGAAGACGCATGAAAGGCCGTTTTGGGCGATGGCATCAGGGTGCCTAACGCCAAAGAGAGACTGGCGAGGTGAGATGCATCGTAAGGTCTAACAGCCATGCTCTGCTCCGCTCGGAGCTCAACAACCGTGATCGGCGAGCTCTACGAAAGAAGAAGTGTGGAAGAAGGCGGGTCTTTAGACGCATGCTATGGAAAATAAATATCTGATACAATGTCGAAAAAGAGACGCATCAATACATTTATATAGAAGAGGGAAGCGTAAGGTTTAAGCTATAGGGCCACCTTAGACCGAAGCAGATTTCCGCGTGCATTATATCTTACCAGTTGTGCTATCGGCACGATAAACTGTTGATGCCTACAGTCTACGCTACTAGCCTGGCCCTCTGCCGCGAGGAACCATGTCCTCCTTGGGCCTATCATGCCACATCAGATGTCCGTGGGGCACTCCGCCACGAGATTCATGGCTGTTTGTAGTTTATGGCGCCACATCGTGTCTAGATGGGCCCCCTATACGCAAGAAATCGTGGCCGGCATGGGCTTATGGTGCCATGTCATCTCTGGACAGGCCCCACTTACGCGATAAACCGTGGATGGAATGGGCTTATGGCGCCACGTCCGCAACAGGCGGGCCCTACACCCGCGAGAATACGCAGCCAGCATGGGCTTACGGGGCCACGTAAGTTCTCGGAGGGTACCATGACCACATGAGTCGGCAACTGGCATGAGCTCATGATACCATGTCAGCTCTCTGCGGGCCCTGCCACCCAGCAAGTGCAGAGGCGTGTTGTGTCGGGAACGATTCTAACAGAGCGTGGTCCTGCCCCTGTATGCTGATAGTGGGCCCATGTCGCGCGCATGTGATGACCCACAAGTATAGGGGGTGTATCGCAGTATTTTCGATAAGTATGAGTGTCGAACCCAACAAGGAGCAGAAGGTGCTAGCTAGTGGTATGGATCAGGAATTCTCTGCAAATACTTAGCAAACGGATTTTTAGGGGTTTTTGATAAAGCAAGTAAACAAAGTACAAGTAAATAAAAGACAGTAGGAATAAATGCAGCAAGTGGCCCAATCCTTTATGCAGCAAAGAACAAGCCCGATGTAGTACTTAAGATGACCAAACGTTCTCAAGGACACATGGGAAGACAGTTAAGTGCTTTCGCTTCATATAGTTGATTAATCTTCTTTAGCTTACTAAGTGTTGTGTGGGTGAACCCGTGCTAATGTACCGACCTTCCTAGGACTAATACATACTTGTGATTATACCCCTTGCAAACATCCGTAAGTACAAGAAACTAATTAAGGTAGAAACCTAACCACAACTTTAAACTCTAAGACCCTTACGTCCCTTGTGCAATGGTTTTCTAACGGGGGTTCAGGTTTTTGTCACTCCGGCAACCCCTACGATTAGTAGCCAAATACACAATGCATTCCCCTAGGCCCATATAGGTGAAGTGTCATGTAGTCGACGTTCACATGACACCACTAGAAGAAGTACACCACAACTTAAATATCAAACTATTGAATCTTTCTCAACACAACTCCACTACTAACAACATGACTTCTCCCATGTCCTCAAGAACAAAATAAACTACTCACAAGACATCATAAGGATCATGATCAGAGATGAAATAATGATGTATAACAATCTGAATAATAAACAATAATTCAATGGTTCACTCAATAGCATCAACTACAAAGAGTAATCAACACCGGGAAAGTTTCCCTAAGAACTAATGCAAGATTCAACTCAATTGTTACAGCAATATGGAGATGGTGATGAGGGTGCTAATGGTGATGATGGTGGTCATGATGATAATGATGATCCCGATGAAGTCCAACTTGATGGTGGTGTTGATGGAGACGATCTCCCCTCTCCGGGAAGGAATTCCCCTGGCAGAAATTTGTCTGCCGGAGAGATCTTTATCTCTCGATGTTTTCCGCCCCGTAGAGGCGGTGAAATCTTTCTGTGGTCTCTCCCCGAGTCTTAGGGTTTCGGGAGGATAATATACGCCAGAGGGGAGTGCCTAGAGTGGGCCAGGGTGGCCACACCACCTGCTGGCGCGGCCTAGGGCTTCCCGCGCCAGGGGGTGGTGTGGGCCCCCTGTGGCCCATCTCTAGCCCCCCTTCTGGCTTCCTTTGTCTTCTGGAAAAATAGGATTTTCCGTATATTTTCCCGAATTTTCTGAACTTAACGAATTTTGCCTCCAAACAGCACCTTTTCCATCAGAATCCTGACTTCAGCGGTCCATGCTCCAAAAGTCATCAACCATGCAAAAATAGATGAAATAACATAAGTATCACCTCTCAATACGAAATATATCAATGAATAACAGTGAATTATGACATAGAATAGTGATGCAAAATGGACGTATCAACTCCCCCCAAGCTTAGACTTCGCTTGTCCCTAAGCGAAACTGAGCTCAATAAACATGGCCTCAGGTTTATGGAGTGAAGAGTCGATAAAAGAATACAGACAACAAGCATCACATTCATCAAATACATAGATCATAATAGAAGACAACTCACTAATATATAACTGGACTTGCAATGAGTAAAGGAAACACAATAAAGATACATAAAGTGAATCATAATTGGTAATGGCAAACTTAGCTCTTGGTCGAAGAATAGTTGATAATTTGCTGGAGTTCACAAATAACTGGTTTTCAATGATAGCTTTCAAAGTAGTAAACATCAATATAAGAGCAATGTGCCAAACAAGGAACATAAGCATCATGATTGAATAAATCATCATATGAATGAATGAAACACAACAACTCAAAATACTTGTTGAGATAGAAGGGAATAGGTTTACTGACTCAACTAAAAAGTAAAAGAAAGGCCCTTCAAAGAGGGAAGCAGGGATTGCAATTCTCATAAAGAGCTCCCAAAAATTATGATACTTACTAGCTTTCAGCTCTTATTGCCCCTATCATAGGCATCTTTAGGTGATTAAGGTTAAAGTGATCAAATATGAGGATATGCATTGACAAGTTGTAAATTGAGAATCTCATGTCCCTTGAATACGAGGGCCGCTCCTCATGCTACTAAAGTTTAGTCACCGGTAAGTTCTTGTCATCGTAAGCATATGTGTATCGTAGAGAACCGCCAACGGGGTACCCCTTGCCCGATGATACGGAAGAATCCCCATATCAAAATGACAAGGCAAGCAGACAACAAGCATCTCAGCAATCTTCTTATTTACCATGGGAATATGGTGCTTTTTTTCTCTCTTTCCTCTTTTCATAACCTCTTTTTTTTCTTTTCTCTTTTTCTCAATCTCTATCTCTTTTTTTATAAGAAGAATGCTTCATAGATACTCGTTATGGTTACGCTGCAAGTTTCCACCATGTCAGCATGGATTAGACCGGTGGCCCAGGTGTTTCTCTAACACATACGCATAACTCCATGGACTTACAAGCTCCCTTTTCATTTCACACCGACGATGTCCATAGACAAAAGAACATGATATCAACTAGGTACAAAGTACCAGTGCAATGTTGAAAGCGTTCCCCATGACAGCATGGTTCTGCTAATTTACAACTTACAAAGCGCAAGCATATACACAACATAGGTGAGCACAATGGTTCAAGTTTATTAAATGCAAGAAAGTAAAGTGTGCCATCAAGTTCGTGAGAGCTTTAATCACTATTTTTCACATAACAAGTTTAATTTGGGAGGTAGACAAATCAAGAATTTACTTGGAATAGCAATAATGCTAATAGGTAGGTATGGTCGACACAAATGACATGGGTTTTGGTTTAAGGAGGTGGATGCACAAGAAGAATTCCCTCTCAGTATAGGTTTTTGGCTAGCAAGACTGGGTAGCAAGTACAAGAGTTGAAGGAAACAAACAAACATATAAGTGATAAAGACAAACATGCAATCTTACTTGGAAGCACAAAAGATCTTAACTAGAGAATACTAGACTTATGATCAAATCAAGAAAGAAAGATGATGATTTTTTTTCTCTAGAGTACTTCTATCTTTTTCATTCAACTCTCAAAAATAGTATTGCTACTGACCGAGCCAGGTTTGCCAAAACCAACTAAATTAACTCAATGATCCCAAAGTGATACCAATACTAACAACAAGATCAATCATATAACCACGAATTGAAAACTAATATAAGCCATGCAAAAGAGTAAATGATAGAACTTCTCATTAATATTCCATAACGGCAACTCACACCAAGGGATACATATCTAACGAGAGAGGGGACACTTCCATAATGCAAACCATACTACATAATAACTCCTCTATTCATGATATGACTCTACTAATAAGGTAAAAAGATAGAAGATAGTGATGTGATACCGCGGCACTCCCCCAAGCTTGGAACAAACCAAGGGGATGCCAAACCTGATGACGAATTACTCCTTAGGTGGTGGTGGTATCCTCTCAATGAGCTCTTTGATCAGTTTCCCCAAGTCTTCAATCTCGAAGGTGAGGGTATGAATCAACTCCGAGTTGTGGTCAATACGGCTCATAATCATTTCAGTTTGTGGATCCCAGCTCTTGTGATTCTTTTTCCGTTCTTCCCTCTTGGAGTCTTCTTTTCCTGCATGGTTATGGATAAAGGTATGGAAGGGATTCTTGGTGTGTGGAGGAAGTGACCGTGGAGCCAAACTATGACGAGGAGCTTTTCCCCCAGTCTGCATCCGTGTAGTCCTTTTAACCCTGACAGGTTTCGTCACCACTCCAATGCTTGCAATGGTAGTGCCGGTGTGCGGATGTTGGCCTTGCTCCTCTTCACCTTCACTCTTGATCTCCTTCTCCTTCCCTTTATCCTTGGCGGACACCATGGTGCTTCTAATCTTTCAAAGAGTATGTCCTGGAAGAAACGGGTCGAAACAAAAACACAACGAAAACACGATATACAAACCTCGGGGGATCCGGGGGTTATATATTATGAAGTTTCATATCAAAAGGAAGGTACTGGGAGAAAACGGGTCGGAGGCGGAGTCCGGGGTGGACTCACCACCTGGTGGCGCTACCAGGGGAGGGCCCGCGCCACAGGGTGGTGTGAGCCACCCTGGCTCCGTTTCCGTTCCTCTTTCGCTTCGTAGCTTTCCTTATTGACTAAAAACTGCAAAAATATAGTTGGATTGTATTTTCGTGGAACTTTTCTTACCAAAATTGTTACCTACTCCCTCCATTCCTTAATATAAGGTTTATAGTTTTTTGTGAAAAATTCCATAATATAAGGTGTATAGAGAATTTTGGGATTTGTTCCTCTTATTTAGGAGGCAATTAATCCGATTAGGAGAAAGAGGATACCCATATTTCGTATGTTCCCTCTATATCGCGTCAAACACCTGGGGTATTCATGTCCTAAAGCAACAAATTTTTCCCTCACAGCCTGTGCGCTAATATTCGTGCAAGAAAACTATACACCTTATATTAAGAAATGGAGGGAGTATTTGGACACAGACTCTACAGGTCTCTGAATTTGGTATCTAGTGGATTCTTCCGGAGTCATTACTTGAATAACATCAATATCTTCATCTTCATACACTTATTACTTGAGTCATAAAACCCTTCTCTTCCTTATTACACCATTATCTCCACTTCCTGGAAATTTCTTTCACACAAAACTTCACACAGTTCTCATTAGCAACATTAGCATAAGTGAAGTGATAAAACCTTTTGAGTCCAACTTCAACTGAAAACCATCAAAACATAATCTACTGAAGCAACTCCTTCCGAAAACCCAAAAAGAATTCAAAAAGGAAATCGAATAAAGAAGCAAATGCAAGAGTGGCAAAATCTGTCAAAACAGACCAGCAGGTAAAGATCAATTTTTTCGAAAATCTTCTATTGCTCAAATCAAAAAGTGCAAAACTAACGAAAGCTAAAAAACAACCTGGGGCAGAAGAACAAAAAATTACAGCTCAATCCGACATACATAGATCTCTCACAAATTTTTACGGTGAAGCACAAAAATCTGTTTCGGGACAGCAACTTCCCCAAATCTTACTTCTCTCTCATTAGAGGTTGATCTTGACACAAAAATCAAACAAAACTGATAAGGAGCGGTTATTACCAAAGTAATAACTTCCAAGACTCAAAGAAACAAAAACAAACTGAAAGCAAAAACAAATTGGGTTGTCTCCCAAAAAGCTCTTTCTTTATAGCCATTAAGGTGGGCATGATAATTTTGAAGACGCTCTCATAGGAATATGAATTGAAGTGAAAGAGAGCATTAAGAAGAAAAAATACACACGTTTAAGTCTAACCCACTTCCTATGCAAGGGAATTTTGTAAACAAACAAGTTGTTGAAACCAGAGGCTGCGAGCATAGGAAGGCAAAAAAAGTGCAACATAAAAACTTTCAGCATAAAACGAGGAAACTTGATATTATCGAGATGCATAAGAACACTTTTCCCTCTCTCATATTAACTTTCAGTATCATGCATAAACTTAACAATATAAATATAACAAGGACCATCATAGCACTGATCGCTTATCTTAATAGAAAACACAGGAATACTAGCTCTCATAACACTACTATGTGAAACAATATTAGAGGTATCCTTACAAAGGATAGTGTGTCCCTCTTTTTCATACTTAGTAACAAAGTCTTTCACATTTGCTATTATAGGTTCATCAACCAATTGTTTATCAGGTTCAACAGCTTCATTCATACTTTCATCAACCATACTAGCTATCATAGAATGTTCCTTTATCTTAACTGGGAAAGGCATTTTCTCAATGTAAGGTTTAGGTAAAACATGATTAGCAGTATAAACTTCAGTATTTCTTGCAGGAACACTCTTAGAAACATCTTTATAAGGTTCATGATACTTATTCTACTTCTTTTTAGGCACTTCAATATATGAAACAAAAGCCTTAAAATAAGAAGCAATAGCTTGAGAGTCTAGACCATAAGCATTTTTAATATTTTGAAAGTCATCAGTTCTCATAAAAGATTCAATGCATTCATAATCATAATTTATACCTGACTTTCTACCTTTGTCATTCTCCCAAGCTTCAACATTGTCTTGAATACGGTCCAGAAGATCCCATTTAGCTTCTTCTTCCATGTGAGTGAATGATCCAGCACAAGAAGCATCCAATAAATCCTTATCATGTAGAGGGAGCCTTGCATAAAAGTTATTGATAATAATATTGTTGGGGAGCTCATCAATGGGACATTTGAGCATTAGTAACTTCAATCTCCCCCAAGCTTGAGCTGTACTCTCTCCATCAAGAGGCCAAAAGTTGTATATTTGATTCCGATCTTTATGAATCTCACTAGGAGGATAAAACTTTGAATAAAAGAGAGGCACTATTTCCTACCATTCCAGAGCTTGACCATTCTTCAGCAGCTTATACCATTCCTCAGCTCTTCATTTCAATGATAATGAGAATAACTTCTTCTTAACTTGATCTATAGTAATACCTGCACACTTGAACAACCCGCATAATTCGTGTATAAAGAGTAAATAATCACCGGGATGGACAGTTCCATCCCCAACATAGTAGTTATCCATAACACGATCAATAATTCTTGTAGGTATTTTGAAAACATCATTCTCAGTAGGTGGTGGCTTATCTACTACCTTAGCAGTGGTAGTAGCATTACCAAATAAGAAACTCAGCGAATTATCCATAACGAAAATAAAGCAACTAGCAGAAGTAAACAATACTCATAGTAGAAGTTTCCTTTACAAGTTCCACTATCCAATAGCGCTTCACTCCCCGGCAACGGTGCCAAAAAATAGTCTTGATGACCCACAAGTATAGGGGGTGTATCGCAGTATTTTCGATAAGTAAGAGTGTCGAACCCAACGAGGAGAAGGTCTTTGGCTAGTGGTATGGATCAGGAATTCTCTGCAAATACTTAGCAAACGGATTTTTAGGGGTTTTTGATAAAGCAAGTAAACAAAGTACAAGTAAATAAAAGATAGTAGGAATAAATGCAGCAAGTGGCCCAATCCTTTATGCAGCAAAGGACAAGCCGGATGTATTACTTAAGATGACCAAACGTTCTCGATGACACATGGGAAGACAGTCAAGTGCTTTCGCTTCATATAGTTGATTAATCTTCTTTAGCTTGCTAAGTGTTGTGTGGGTGAACCCGTGCTAATGTACCGACCTTCCTAGGACTAATACATACTTGTGATTATACCCCTTGCAAACATCCGGGTTGTACAAGAAAGTAATTAAGGTAGAAACCTAACCACAGCTTTAAACTCTAAGACACTTACGTCCCTTGTGCAATGGTTTCCTAACGGGGGTTCAGGTTTCTGTCACTCTGGCAACCCCTACGATTAGTAGCCAAATACACAATGCATTCACATGACACCACTAGAAGAAGTGTCATGTAGTCGACGTTCACATGACACCACTAGAAGAAGTATACCACAACTTAAATATCAAACTATTAAATCTTTCTCAACACAACTCCACTACTAACAACATGACTTCTCCCATGTCCTCAAGAACAAAACAAACTACTCACAATACATCATATGGATCATGATCAGAGATAAAATAATGATGTATAACAATCTGAACATAAACAATAATTCAATGGTTCACTCAATAGCATCAACTATAAAGAGTAATCAACACCGGGAAAGTTTCCCCTAAGAACTAATGCAAGATTCAACTCAATTGTTGTAGCAATATGGAGATGGTGATGAGGGTGCTGATGGTGATGATGGTGGTGATGATGATGATGATCCCGATGAAGTCCAGCTTGATGGTGGTGTTGATGGCGACGATCTCCCCTCTCCGGGAAGGAATTCCCTCGGCAGAAATCTGTCTGCCGGAGAGATCTTTCTCTCTCGGTGTTTTCCGCCCCGCAGAGGTGGCGGAATCTTTCTATGGTCTCTCCCCGAGTCTTAGGGTTTCGGGAGGATAATATACGCTAGAGGAGTGCACAGGTGGGCAGGTGGCCACACCACACCTGCTAGCGCGCCTAGGGTGGTGTGGGCCCCCTGTGGCCCATCTCCAGCCCTCCTTCTGGCTTCCTTCGTCTTCTGGAAAAATAGGATTTTCCGTATGTTTTCCTGGATTTTCTGAACTTCGCGAATTTTGCCTCCAAACATCACCTTTTCCATCAGAATCCTGACTGCAGCGGTCCATGCTCCAAAAGTCATCAACCATGCAAAAACAGATGAAATAACATAAGTATCACCTCTCTATATAAAATATATCAATGAATAACAGTAAATTATGACATACAATAGTGATGCAAAATGGACGTATCAGCGTGGCCCACCGTCTTGCAACACGTAGTACGACGGCGTGTGCGACACCAACCCGTGGTCTATAATATTTCACCCTGGTCCATAGTGGGTTGTGAGAACATTATAGAGTTCCTTTCCATAATGTTGTCGTTGTTCGTTTCCGGAATAAGGAGCAAATGCCACTTTTATACACTCTCGAGAGGTGCGCTATTTTATCCACAAATGGTTTTAAGATTGAGTACACAATTGGGGTGCCTTCTCGTGGAAACTTCCATGGTTTGAGGATCATTTAAATACAAGGCCAATCACTATCCTTCGTCACGACCCTGCAGTCCACCTTTTGTAATGAGTTCTGGTCACAGGACCCACGCTCAATTACCATCCATCTGATACACTTAAGCCGTCATCCTGTAGCACATGATAGGTACATTATGGCCTCCCACCTATTGATCTCCACTTTAGATTATAGTCTGATTAGAGTACGAGGACATGTGAAAAGAAAAGGGTATAGCTGACTTTTACGTCCCATTTTAGGCTTTCTAGTCAACATTTTCTATATGGTGTAAGAATCACTTACTATATTTATTGTTCAATCCTAAGTTAGCTTTAAGTTAGCTTTCTCGGTGCAATAGAATCTCCACCCACATGATTTCCCATCATGTATTCCAAGCATGATTTCATCATGAAAATAATCATTTGCTTTTGAATGCAGGTGATACGATATTACTTTTGAAAAGTTGATTTTGTAAAATAGATCAAAGGACATGCAAGAATGAACTTTCAAGGAATTATTCTGAAAATAGCATCATTATCCGGAAAGAACGATGTTTAAATATCCAAATTAATGATATGATGCATAGATGTGATATAGTTGGTTGAGTTCTCCCTTAATGGTTTATTCTTATTTTAATGTTTTAGAGTATTTTATTGATTTAAAGGTACTCTTTAAGTCAAATAAACAACTTGGGAACTTTATTTAAAAAATCCAAAAAATAGGATTTAGAATCCTTATATTTTCCCCATGAACTATTATTATTTTAATAAATTCCTAAAATGTGTTTTTTGCTTATTTAGGATATTTGGAATATATTTTAGTTCTTTGAATTTTCACTCAAGTATATATATATTTATATTTATATTTAAATCTCACAAAATTCATATTTGGATTCTACATTTTTCCTATATGTGGGAATTTTTATTTTATATTTAGGCATCATATTTCTGAAGTTAGTGTTTTTTGTTTTAACTTAATTATTTTCAGTAAATTACAAAAATACCCCTAGGTCTAGGACCCACTAGATAGTCAGTGGCCTAGTTGAATGGACTAGACAGGTCCAACCTAACCTTGCCAGCATAACCCCCTTCATGCTCACTCTCTCTACCCTCCCGAGCTATCCCTCGCGACCGTGTCATTGCTGGTATCGCCCTAACGGTCTCAGTCATCTCCGGTCGTCTCCATCGTTGTGTATCCCCTCTCGATGTTCTACCTTCCTATCCTACTAGATTTTCCTCTCGAGCTCCTCTCTAGAGATGCCCAACCCTAATCCTAAATAGGGTTTCGGTCGATGGTGTCGTCATCCTGCTCTGGCTCTCCACTGGTGTCTCCTATATTTTGGTGTGTGCCTCTGACACAGCCCTGCTTTCGGCTTGTCCTGGCACAGGTTGAGATTCCCCTTGGGGTAATCCATATGATGTTGTTGCCATGGTGCTTATCATCTACCTATACATAGTCAGTGAGATGGGCTCCCACTTTCTAAAGGTAAGATATTTCCTACTAACTCGCTCTCTCTCTCTTGCTCACTTTCTTCCAAATTTCTATTGATGGCTCAACTAGTCAGGAATTTTCCCATTTCTAGGGTTCATACTCCGTCAATTATGGATGGCTTATGTTCTTGGGTTCTTGGGTGTTTCTAGTAGGTTCTAGCTTCTATAGTCTATTTAGCTCATGTTACTCGTACTAGTTTTAGTATGGTGGTTAACTAAATTTTAGTTTTCAGTTTTGATAGTGACAATTTTAGTATTCTTCAGTGTTTGTTTCCATTAAGTGGAGTCAAAATCCACAACTCAAACATGTTTAATTCATTCTCTATATTATAATTAAGTAGAGCTTCTTATGTTGTCTTAGGGATTTCTATTGATTTTATTTACTAAATATTATTGTGTTACTGTCATTGTTACCTAACAATAGCTTGTACTTAATTTTACATGTATTGATGTAGATGATTCTCATAGTTAATTGGTTTACACATATAGTATGATTTGTTTCTGTTGGCATTATCACTGCATGACCGATAGTGGTCTTGCTTAGTTTAACTTATCTGTTTATGTGGTCTTCATATATGTTCATGTTCTACTAGTGTGTTAAGATAATCTATTCATGCTTTTCCTCGAGATCCAATGTCTACTATGCTAGACCTCAGTAGAGTTTCTTCCTAGTGGATATTGCAGTTGGAGGAAAAGATTGTTTACTTAGTTTGATGTATTCCCTCTTTATTCACTCTTAAGTTTTAATTAATGTGTTCCTAAGGATGGGTTGTGCACTAAGTGCAGATCCATGTTCATCATCTATGATGCGTCTTTACTAAGTGTACACATATGTTGATCATGTACTTGTGTTTGTGCTTGCTTCCCAATAGTAGGATCATGAGATGACATGATCTAATGGTGCACAACATCATAATTATTGCTACTAATATCCCCTTCCCTAAGTACATATGATACCTAGCTACTATTACTATTACTTTCCTACCCATCTATCTTAGTTTTCAAGTTTAAACCTTTGAAGAATTCCTAGTGTGCTTGATGAAGATTGGTAGATCCTTCTTGCTGCCTTCTGCTCCTATTGTTTCTCCTTTGCTTTAGTTTTTGCTTGCCTTCATTCTCGCTCTCAGATCTCTCTCTAAGTGAGTGAGTGTGTATTTGAGGTCTAAGTTCCTCAGATGAGTTGTGATCTCTGGGGTCTAGGATCTAGGATAATTGTAGTGGCAACTGAGCTCCATTGTACTAACATCTCATACATGCATTTGATATGTGAGTTTTTTGGTATTCAGTGCAACTGTCTCTCTACTTTGTCTCTATGCACAGATGTAGTGCATTTCCATATGCCTAACATGGGAGGTCAGTTTGGTTGGTAAATTTGCCATGGTTCCTATTTTGGACAGTGACAACTAGCCTCTATTTTATTTCTAGTGATTTTTACATTGCTTTAGTTACTCGAGAGTAGCTTATTTTGGTACACTATTAAAGTTTACTTTTGCTTGGTTTAAATTTAGATGATGAATTGTTAGTATCCATCCTTCAATATGTTTGGTTTTTCGAGGAATCCAAAGCTTGGGGTACTATTGATTTTCTAATATACTTATACTCTTCTACTACTTACTTAGTATAGTTCCTTATATATAAAAACCTATATTGTTATTTACACTAGGTTTTGTTGGGATTTTAGGTTACTGTTTCTTGCTACTAATGCATCTTTCTACTACTACTACTACTACTACTACTACTACTACTACTGAGACTTGTATTGTTGTTACTGTGATTCTAGGCTACTACTACTAGTTCTTGTGGTTCTACTTCTTGCTAATAGGGTTTGCTTGGTTATAGTGGATTGTGTTCTTGTCCACCAGCTACTCATCTAGCTATAGTTGATCTTATACTACTGATTGATATTCTTGTTGTTGGTTTACTTGGACATGTACCTCATCGGTACCTATTTCCTGATGTTGTTATTGCCTAACCTCTAACACTTGTGTTTCACAGAAGGTTCCTGAATCTTAATTGGATTCCACATTGATGGTTTCACCTTGGTGGAACCAACATTTTAACCATGTACTGGTTTTTGTTTGTTTTGTTTGCTTAAAGATTCAAGCAAGGATAAGAAGATAAGAAGTAGAAGATAGAAATAGGGTTAGGTTTAATTTAGGTTAATTTCTTTTCTTTTGTACTTTGTATTAGAATTTTCTTCTTACTTTGTAATATTCCTTTTAAATTTAACTTGTACAAACCTTGTATCCACTTTGAAATGAATAAAGATTCAATTTAGATTCACTTTATGTTATGATGAATTTCTTTCAATTTATTAATACTTTTATAATTTGAACTCATGTTTGACTAAGTCAAACATCCATTTTGAATTCAAATGATTGAATTTGAATTCTAGGTTCTATAGAGTTTACCTTTATGTGTGTATGAGTTATTACTCCTCATTAAGTGAACTAAAGTTTGTTTAACTCAATTTATGCAATTCAATATTGTTGGGGGGATCGCCCCAGGTAGCCTAGCCGGACAAGTTACGTCTGTTCGGCTAGGCAAACCCAGGAAATGAGAACTACAGAGGCCGACTGGAGCGACCGGTCGGGCGTAAGATCGATGCAGAAGGAGCAAGATGTCTAGAAGGGGCCGGGCCGACTGCCACGACACAACCGGACTAGCGGGCAAGAAGGACAAGTATCGCTAGCCCCGCTATAGGAGAC
Source organism: Avena insularis (assembly GCA_023614405.1). Taxonomy (NCBI): domain Eukaryota; kingdom Viridiplantae; phylum Streptophyta; class Magnoliopsida; order Poales; family Poaceae; genus Avena; species Avena insularis. Next base: position 210,726,200 of record CM042694.1, read on the forward strand.
CAGCCCGACTAGCGTGCTCATAGGCCGTAGCTAGGCATGACGCACTGCACAGTGCGTGCCATGCCCTAATCCTACTGATAGAATGTAAAGATGGCATGTGCGGAAAGCCCATACCGAATACTTTCATGATGACACGGGAATAGTGGAGACGGCGTACACTGTGCTCATACGGCGGGTACTGTAGACACGATCTATGATGCGCAGTACTATAGATGACCAGCCAGCTAGGGCCCGCCTGTGGGACCCGCCAGCCGGCCATTCCTGTGACCGTTTCCCCAGCCCTTTATAAGGGGCAACACTGCCTCGTGAGCGGGGGTTGGACTCTATTAGATTACTCATATGCATACAGCTCGAGGAGCGCTTGTATCGTGTTCATCATCCAGATAGTCAGATTGGCAGGAGTAGGAGTGTTACCTCTCATATAGAGGGCTCCGAACCTGGGTACTTCCTGTGTCTCGCTACACTGTCTTGTTCCCAATCTCGTCTGCGATCACCGTCATAGTCACCAGACTTGCTCCCACCCTCTATCTAGCCTTCTTAGGAATTACCGTAACCAGAACTACGATAGTAGGTGCCCACCATCGGGTAAGATGGCTATGACCGGAGTCACGTTCCGCACGGGACCCTGTACTACCGCTGGTGAGCGCGTGGCCTCCGAGCTCGTGCTCACTTTGGGCAAGTTCGACCGTGTCATCAACAACGCCTTGTGCTTCACCGACACCACCTTCCCGACCAATGACAGCCCTGTTGTTCGGGGACCTGCCCGTCTATGTCGCCACCGTTCAAGAGAGGTTCCCCCAAGAGATCACCTCCTTCATGGAGCCGTCTCCCGCAACTGGCAGCGCTCTCTCTGCACCCCGGGGCATGGAGGTCATGATGGTTAGTTCCTCAACCGGCTACCAGCATCGCCCAGTGCTCGAGCGCGAGGGTGAGGGAACCGGAACTTTCGAGCCTCCCCCTAAAAGTGACGTCCTAAAACACTCCATCAATAGGCTGCTCAACCCCATTGTCACCGGTGATGATCCGGAGGCAGCGATTGCAACCATCAACGTGGCTTGAGAATCCCTTCTCGAGGAGGCCTTCGAGTTGGCATCGGCCTAGAGAGAGCTGGAGAGCACGGTGCATGAATATAACTGTGCCGAAGGCTTCACGCTAGCTAACAATGAGACTAGCCGGCGTGGGGAAGTTCAGCGTCACTAGAAGGAGCTGACGATCCATATGGAGAAGGAGGTTCAGAATACCTCTCCCAACCCCGTCATCTATCCTACCTACATCACACCCATCAAGACCCTACGCACGGTGCGAGCCACCGCAGAAGAGCTACCCGGCTGGAGGGAAAAGCGAGTGCCAGGCAGGAGCACAGACTGTAGGAGCTTCTCGACACGGTCGATCGGCAAGCCAAGGTGGTCATATGGCTGCAAGTAGTCGGGCTGCCCCCGGTCAGTCGACAGACGGGAGGAAACGATCCACACCATACACAGCAATCGTCCTATCCTCACGGGGGAAGCCCTGCAGCAAGCATCGTGACTTCGGTCGCCAGAGCCAGCCGTGTCAGGAACCTACGGTGGTAACCAGCGAGCCGCCAGCTGGACCTCCACCAGCTAGACCAGCATGGCCAGCCACCTCTCGTCTCTCGGGATGGGTGGGACTTCCCAATCTAGATGCACCAGATGCAAGGGAGCACATTGACTCGATCATCTTTCATCAGTTCATGCAGCAGTTGAGAACTGTGAAGGTAGAGCCCATTGCTAGTGAGATCATCGATGGAGCATGTATATATGACATACAATTTATAAATGTGTTTCTCACAAAACACTTATGGCAGTTTCACCAAGAATACTAATACGTGTTCTTGTTTTTCGAAAACAAGGACATCTGCATGAGCGTTGAGTGGAGGAGACAAGGAGACACGACACATTGGAGGCATACTGGATGCTGATGAACGGCAATACTTCTCCTTTTACATTTATCTACTAGACTTATTAGAATTAGAACTATTTGTAATCAATTTGAGTTTGAGGACCTTTTTAGTGTGTCTTGCATTTCACGAGATGGTTATTCATATATATATATATATATATGTAACAAAGCAGTTGTTCTATTAATATGAATGATTTCTATTATGGTCACATTTTTTGTTATGAATGTTTTGTTCTTATGAGGGATCTTAATGATAATATCTATACATTTGTAATACATGAAAAGGCCAAAAAGGATATCCAACTTAAATGATAATGCAATTAGTGTGTATGACACTAATGGTTTAAGTAATAAAATGATACAAGCATACAATGTATTCATACTAATGGATAATTGGAAACCATTAGATGATTGATCTATCGGCATATGCTAAATCGTGCCTAGATTGGCAAATATGATTAAAGCAGAATATGTTCTGGTAAAACAGAATATACATTGTTGAAATAGCATACATACGATGTATCATAATTCAACAATGCGGTAGAAATCATTATCATATAAGTATAATTGTGGACTTAAAAGTAAATAAGAGTATTTGCTAAAGAACACATAACTCTGAGACTATTTGAAATGTTCAAATGACCGTCGGAACAAAAAGCATACAGAATTAACAAAAGTAACAAAGTCTCTTGATTGGATCAAGACCATTTGTAACTAAGTTAATGGTTTAGTTATTACAAAAGATGGTTATCGAATAAGAGGATAGAGTTATAGGATCAAATCAACTTACACTTATGAAATAAGGAAATCGTCATGATTCATGGAAGCAACACCATAATGGTTATAGCATGTTCGAGTTTCTAGAAACGTTGATAAAGTCGTTACGAATATGAAATCTTTGTAGAATATTCATAGGCAACTATGAATATGTTCTTTTATAACCAAAGGACAAACTAGATATTGTCAAGGGGGCATGCTTGTTAAGAAAAGTTTCTTGACAAAGTGTTGATGGAGGAAAAGTGAAAAGTTCAAAATTAAGATATTCATTCTTAGTCCAATTGTTGAGTAGCGCAACATAATATGTTCCATAAAACTAAACTCTGCAAAAGGACATGAAACTATTGATCATGATCATAACGTTTCAATTAAGGACTTAACTTAAGAAAGTAAGATTGAATCGTGAACTTTCCACTTGGTGGAAATACGTTATTTGCTTATCATATTAGATATGATATACCTACGAATTACAAAAAAGTGATGATAGAACTAATTATGAGATATGACCAAGTGTCATGAAATCTATAGAAAGTTACATTTAATATTATAGGAGTAATATGTTACTCAAATTTTATCAAAGTACTTGATCATTCCTAAATAACTAAGGATTTATATGGAGAGAATACCACTTTGGAAAAACAAGCTTGATTTGTCATGAAGAATGACTTGACAAATTCAAAACGGTTGACTACATTAATGTAGCAATGCTTGGAATCTATGGATTTACATTTAACAAACAAGTGCTAAAATCTCATAGTGGGAAACTCTCAATTTGATATATGGTCAAAAGATGTTCAAATTACCAAAATGTTGAGAAGTCCAATACTTGTGAAGTATTTAAGTGGGAGTTAATAGTTTTTTGAATCAAATGTGTGGATGGCATATTTGAGTGGGAGCTATGAGAATAGTACATAAAGGACTCATATGTGAATAACATTTTGAGTGGAAGCGTTCAAGAACATATGTCCGACATATCATGAATGTAGTAGTTGATATTAGTAATATTATGAAATATAATTTGGATGAAGTTGATAAAAGTATTAGACTTTGAAATATATGGAGATAGATTGTTCAACATTGAGAGTCAAAAATGTTTCTGTTGAGATTCTGAAAACAAGTTCATAATAGACTAGTTAGGATTTTGAAATAGTTCAGAATGAAACAAGAAAGAAGCGGTCTTACTTGTAAAACTAGATGAAACATTGAGTATAAACAACGATGGTTGAGAAGAAGAAATTGAGAGAGTACTCAATTCATATGATTGTGTCATAGGTCACACTATCGTGTTGTATACTTGACAAAAAAGTGTGACCCACATTCTTAGTTTGAAGAACAAGTTCTAAAGTGATTCAAATCACTTAACTAGGATTGAGTGAATCATCGGAAGCGTAGTAATAAGTAATGATCTACATTATTTATTGATATGGGAAACTATTTCAATAATAGAAGGAAGTATGGCGAGTTTGGTTAACGAAGTTCGACTTCTACTAAGTGTGTTGCTAGTATATATGACAATAATGCAAATCCTCATAATTAATCGACCGTCATATAATACTAACAAACAAATTCTCACTTAGTCACCAAACTAAAGTACTACAAGATACCTTATGAGATAATGGTGTAAGTATCAAGATAAAGTGACACTAGTTATTTGCAAAAGGACATATGAATCTGGTAAAACAGATTGAAAAGACAAGACGTCTTTCCACGAGCAAGCATGATCTAAAGCACATGTGTTTATGATCAGTAAACAAATACGACTAGATTATTTATACTCTAGTGTAAGTGGGAGACTAAAGGAGATATGCCCTACAGGCAAATAATAAACAGGTTTATTATTATATCTCAAACTAGTTTATAATAGTTTCATATTGTGTTATAACTGTACCAAGAGGAAACACTAATACAGGTGTGGTATGTAAACAAACCAGGTCCCTGGTAGCCACTATTAAACTACTTTGTTGGGCAACCGATGATCAAGGTTTCCTGATAATGGTGCATTTATGCCAGTTGACAATGGAGTCATGTCATTAGAGAATGATACGATGGACATTACCCACTTAAAGTATTGCAATGTGATCTAGTCATATGGTTCATCATTGTGATAATTAGAAATAAAGTGACCTTCTCCTTAGACCGTGAGATCATATTAATCATTGTCTCTAGAGGAATGCTTTGATCTCACTAACCATCATGTCTGTAACTGGGTGACCATAAAAGTGTGTATTGGATATTTCAAAGGAATAGTTGAGGCCTATATATTGAGATGAGGATTTGTCCACCTGCGTGATGGGAAGATACACTATGCCCACTCACTGAAATTGCATCCAATAAGCTACAGCGCATGACTAGGTCAAGGGGATACAATCTCACGATAACAATCAAGTAGACTTGTCGATAACGAGATTAGAATAGTGATACTAAAAGATCAAATCTCAGACAAGTCATGTATCGAAGAGACAAAGGGAATAGGCGACATAGTTTATGGTTCGAACACGACAGAGTCTCGTGGAATGCATGGGGTCAATATTGACACCTCGGTCCCGCTATTGATCATTGATCAGAGAGAAATCCCGATCATGTCTGTGACATTCTCGAACCGTAGGGTAACACACTTCAGGGTCTAACGATGTTTAAGATCGCTATGGAAGCAAAGGGATCACCGATGAGAAAAAAGAGATCGGAAATGTTCCGATAAATAATTATCGGAATAGTTTCGAAAAGGGTCTGAAGAAGTTTGGAGGAAGGAAAAAACCGAAAAGTGTTTCAGATAAAAGGCAATTTATAAATATGTATATATATATTAATTATGAATTAATATATTAAATAATTTTTAAAAATTATTATTTATGAGCAACTTCTTACATTGGGCTGAATCCCTACAGGGAAACAACCCACTAGAAGCCACCCCAATTGGGTAGCAAACAGCCACAGCAGTTGGGCCCACACGGCCCCAAAAGGGCAAACGGGCGCACGTGTGGGCGCTAGTTGACGTGCGGGGTGGGAACTGGTCACCGCCGCCTCTAGCAGGCCCCGCATGAGCGGGCGGACACGGGCGTGCGTGGGCAGGCACAGTGGCGGGCCAACAACGGCCCACCCGGCTAATGTTGCTCCCTAGGCTGTCGCATTGCTGCTGTTGGGCCATGCGAGCGGGGCGTGGGGCAGGCCGACCCAACCGGTCGCCACCTCTCCTAGTCAAACCGCGGGCTGGTGCGCCGCAGGGCCCACCCAGCCACCGCCTGTCGCCCTTATGTGCCGCTCTTTTACCTTTTGTCCCACATGGGGACTTAAGGGAAGCGAGTACCCCTTTTTCCCCTATATAATAAGACCTATATTAGAGGAGAAAAGACACACAGAAATAAAAGGGGAATTTCCTAAGGCTAGTTTCTTAGGGAATTTCTCCCCTCTTTCTCAGTTGATTCTCGTAAGTGTGGTTCCACGAAAGGTCTACACGCGAGAGAGTCAACACCACCAATGCGTTGTAGCACTGCTGGATCCCGGTTTCAGGGGATCTGCTTCCGCATGACAGTTGGATCAAGGAGAATGGGAGTCGTCGCTAGACACTGTATGTATGCGAGTCCTCGGATAGCACCACCAATAGTGGGGCCACGACTGTCATGCAAATGACCAGGAGGTGACATGCGAGGAGCTTTGTGACCTTGAGGTTGGCTACGATCGTCTACTTTATCCACGTTCCCCACAGGACGTTAACCACGTTGCGATCTACAAAGGTATGTAATCGTGACTCCTCATGTTACTGCATTAACTAGTAGATAGATCCTGGGCTTTCAGTGCATTCTAGTTAGAAAAGTTTTGTGTTTTCCGCTACAAACCTCTTCAGAAAGGGGCACGAAGTTACGAAGAACTGTGTTCCTATCAAGACGTTCAGTACCACATTTTTAAAGAGGCGTGTGCATACCGAGGTCTACTAAAAGAAGATACATAGTGGGTGACGACTTTCACGGAAGCGTCTTACTAGGCATCTTGCTTCCAATTACATAGGTCGTTCGTGCTGATGATTCTCTTCTGCGATGTGATTGACGAGATGCTTTTATTCGACGATGTGTGGCGTCTCATGACCGACGATATTGTATATCATGTGCCAAAAATACTAAAAATTTAGCTTAAGATCCACGTGACGAGGATATTAGGAACCATATCACCGGTGAACTCACTCCAATGTTTGTTATGAATGGAGGTAAGATCTCTGACTACAACCTTCCAACAGAACCATGAGAAACAGTTTCTACATCAGAAAATAAGATCATCCTTCGGGAATGAGGACACAATAAAGCCAATCTCTTAAAATCGTCTGCTGAGCTGTGTACCCAGTTAAATGAAAAACAGCATATCATGTACAACCAGATCGTTTGCTCTATTTTGAATGCTTAACCAAAAAAATCGTCTCCGGTTTTGGACGTACTGGCAAAACCTTTTTGTGGAGCGCGATTGTAGTGCCGCTGAGGTCAGACAAGATTGTGTTGATTGTTGCTTCTTTGGGAGTAGCTTCATTGCTGCTTCCAAGCAGCATACGACACACTCGCATTTCAAGATACCAGTTGAGATGGAAAAAACACAGTATATAATATCAAGAGAGGGTCTATGCTCATATGGCTGCTAAAGGAGAGTTCATTAGTGATCTGGGATGAGGCGTGCATGTCACACCGGTGGTGTTTTGAGACGTTAGATAGATCTCTATGTGACATCCTTTCTATAGACCTTCCATTTGGAGGCATGGTCGTTGTGCTTGGAGGCAACTTACGACAGATTCTTCCCATCATAGAAGGAGGAAAGAGAGGTCAATCTTTTCTGCGGCAATAACCAATTCGTCTTTGTGGCACCATGCGTGCGTGCTTAAGTTGACTAGAACATGCGACTTTCAGCGCACGGTTTGGACGAGCAGTCTCGAAAAGAGATGACCGCCTTCAGCGATTGGGTCCTTGCTTTAGGAAACGGGACTGCCAAAGGAGAGCGAGGATGAGGCGATGTGGATAGAAATACCTTTGAAGTAGTATCTCCTACATACTAATGGCAACAAGATAGAGTGTATTATTTCAGCTGTGTATGCAGACCTCGATGATAAGCATGAAGATATAGAGTATTTATGTTCTCGCACGATACTGGCCACGAGGAACGACGAAGCTAACGAGTTGAACGACTATATTCTCTCTATGATGATAGGTGAAGAAAGGGTCTTCTCGAGCACCGACAGCATTGTCGATGCCAACGAGTAAGCTATCGGAAGTGACTTGATGTACCCTTTGGAGTATCTTCACTCCATCAATGCAAGCAACTTTCCACGTCACAAGTTGGCATTGAAGATTGGAGCTCCAGTCATGCTTCTCAGAAACCTGAACCAGTCTGGTGGGCTTTGCAATGGTACGCAGATAATAATTATACAGTTAGGGGACCTAATGATCGAAACTCAAATTATTGTCGGTTCGTCGGCAAGAGATATTGTTTACATTCCATGGATTACTTTGACGATGAAAGGACCCAAAAATCCTTTTGTCTTGAAGAGACGGCAGTTCCCTATAAAATTATGCTTCGCCATGACGATCAACAAAAGCTAGGGCCAAACACTCAAGACGGTAGGCATATATCCAAAGGAGCTAGTGTTCACGCATGGCCAGCTATATGTCGTTGTCTCTCGCTTGACGTCTTCATCTGGACTAAATATACTTGTTCAATGGGGACGAAGATTCTTGCGTGTCATCTACAAGAAATATTATCTACCGGGACATTCTGACTATGGTTGACGCTGATCGCTATCTAGGAAGTACTTCCAAGGCCAAGGTTAGCGCGTGGAACTTCTTAGAACTTGATATGTGTTTACGGACGTCCTTGCTTTGTTATACACTAATGTTTGTTTTGTCCACGGTTGCTTATCTCAACAGAAAACTTCTTCAAAGAGAGGACTACCTAGAACACGGACTCTTGCACATGGACCGGATGCATGTAGGACTTCTACAAGAAAGTGTCTTTCCTTCATCGAATCGTCATCAGGCGCTGCTGCTATGTGCCAATGTGGAACTAATTCGTAAGTTTATATAACCTCTACGTGTCTTTATATTGTACGTCACGCGATATGCTTACCAACTTCCTTTTTCGTGTATATAGGAGTGGAAGAGAGCAGATATCACGAAGAAGATCGTTGCATCGACGTGTCGCTTAAGATCATTACACGATCAGTGTATGGTGAGTTGCTACTACAGATAACTTTCAGAAATAAGAGGATTTTAGTTTTGCTACGCTTGGCGAGCGTCGTACTTTGTATGCATAAATATGAGTTATATATTCGGTAAATACCCGTATGCGTTCTATTTAAAACTTAAGTATTCCGTTTGTGTTGTCGGACTATTGGCCTATTGTATTGATGAAATGTATTGTCAGCTATAAGAATGCAGTTTTATCATACACGGTACGTCCATACACCATATTCTCATGAAATGGAAAGCCTAACGGCCACGCCCCGGAGGACGCAGAGAGAAGTCTAGTTAATATAAGATCAAATATTCATAAGAAATCATATTGAGACTCAGAACAATGACTTAAACAACAAAAGACAGAATCTGTTCACAAAAACAGTATACAACACAGTCCGTCGTTGATGCCATCATGAAGGCCGGAATAGTGGAGCAGGAAACTATTCCCCCATTTCTCGCATGACATGGGCAATGTAGCCTCGTCGTGCAGTGGACTATGAGGTCGGAAGGGTGCCTCTCCTCTATAAAAGTTACTTCTCCAATGGAGAGGAACAAGTTCATTCATTCACAACACTTCATCATGTACATAGCTCATTGGACAACCCCTGGCTAAGATCTTCTACCACTTTGAGCATACATATGCAAAATAAGCAACACATGAGAAGTATGACTCTTTCCGGTGATCTGATAACCCCCATGTACAGGAGATAGTTGTATCACATAACAACACGAGCAAAAAAATAAAGTTATTTATTCTCTCCAACTAGAGTATCACAATTTCTAGTTGTCTATGCACTAAACAAACTAAATAAACAAAGGGAGTTGATTTAATGCAAAGAAGTAAAGTGCAACAAAATAGAAAACTAACCCAATCCTCTAAAATGCAAGAGGACATGACAAAAGTTTTACTCTATGGAAATAATGGACCTAGGTTCATGGGTTCATTAGATCTTCTCTCTCCAACAATGGTTGTGATCATGTTATGGATAACAAAGTACATACAATTGTCATGCTTTTGGCTAACATCTACATAGATTGCTTGTCATAAAACACATAGTTGAGAAAGAAAGTACCCCCTAGGTGTTGTTATGTCACTCGGTGTGTCATTTCTGTCAGTTGGCCACGAGTAGTTCTTCTCTTTTTACCCTAGACGCGCATATACTAAATGATGCCACTCGGCTACACCCTCCAGTAGCGGTACCATTTCTGCCATTCGGCTACACCCTCAATACCAGACTCACCTATATATATCATACTCCTTTATGTAGAAACACACTACAAAACTAATGCTTCTGTATCTGGTTTTGTATGTTTCTGTCTCCGTGCTCCACCCTTTTGTGAGATCATGATGGGGTCGTATAAATAGTGTTTTTAGGTCAAAATGAAGAGAAACACACAAAGATGGATGGCATCGGAGCCACGAGGTGTCAGATGGGCCCCATAGCGCGGAAACCCTTCTTGGCCGCACCTTGGGCCTCATCTTGGGTCTCTTGCTGCACCACTTCAGGTCCTAGTTCTCCTGGTCTTCGTTTTGATGAAAAAACTACGAAAAAAATCCTAGCTCTTTTTGAGTCCGCGAAGGTCCATGAAAACACAAAACAGGGTTTTTCTGTCATGCATAGTTATAATCCAAATAAAGGGGATCTTTTGGAAAATTTCCAAAGTCAATATAAAACTTTGATATAATAGTAGATATGATGCAATATGTTGGAATATATCACAATAAACTACAAATTACATGCATCACAATTCCCCGGGGTTTTATCCTACTCACATCTTTTCGTATGATATCTGATCGGATCTTGGCGTCATACCGACCTACAAATCTATTGTTGAATTAAAAAGTGACACGCGCTACCATGTCTGAGCTCGGACAAGCCAGACGAGGCTAGTGAGAGTGCATGTGTGATGTTCTCTTTCTCTCCATGTTCCATCACTGAGTGGTATGGGAAGACTCCAATATATAAGGTGGTCTTACTCTTCCTACACTAGCAATGCAGGACTAAAGATTGCACCTACACTTGTCGCCACATACATGGTCCTTTAAGATTTATTAGGGAAGACTCCAATATATAAGGTGGTCTCACTCTTCCTACACTAGCAATGCAGGACTAAAGATTGCACCTACACTTGTCGCCACATACATGGTCCTTTAAGATTTATTAGGCAATTTTTGAAATTCTCATGGGCCAAACCCATCAAATTCTAACACCTTCACATATTTCCTCAAGTTGTTGTCCTTTTGAAGCTTGCTTGAGTTTTCCTACTTAGCTAGGTAAGTCGGACCTTGATGTACTTTCCGACTTTGTTGGTGAAGTCGAAGTGTTTGTTGACTTCACTGAAGGAGTTGCATCTTTGGTAGCAACTCTAAAACTTGGATGGCAAAATCAGAGTTTCAGATATAGCTCCACAACATCAATGGTGAAATCGGAGCCTCTGAAGTACTTCTATGAATTCGGTGGTGGAGTTGGAGACCCCATATCCCTACACGGAAGAAAGCGAGGAAGATAAGTCGATTCAGTCTTAAATGATAGTGTTTTATTAGTTTATAATATTAAACAGCACGTTTTGATAACCACTTGTTACAAACAAGTCTGTAGTAGATACACTTTGGCAATCAGCAATCGCTGAAAAATCTAACAAGCATCAATCAATTTGACACAGTATTAGCAATTGTCAACTGACAATTACTTTCGACCTAGATGCCAATTTATACTAGGACACTTAAGAGTTTGCCTGAGCTAACAATACTGCTGGCAGCTCAATTGTTCTGGGTACAACAATTATTATTTTATCTTCTCCTGGAAGGTAGCTCAAGTTGAATGCCGCAAGCCTATGCATACACCACCACTAGTTAAGCATCATACCCAGGACATAATTCATTAAGCTACCAATCTTAGGATAAAAATTCTCTGAATCGTAGCATTAGACAAGCTGAAAAACTAGGACTACCAAAGAAGTAAAATGGCGTCCAGACTCCAGACTAATTTAGCAGAGCGGCTGAATGCCAAAAAATGAATGAAAAAAAAAGATAAACCAGGTTCAGAGATCATTTATTACAAATTCTTCCCCAAGAAAAGATCACATTAGAAGTGTGAAAATTCAAGGTGCATTTCTAGACCGCGCAATCAAATTATGAGCTTACTATACAAGCTGGGTCCTCCACTACAAAAAAAAAGTTTCTTTCCGAAACGACTTGGCCCGACGGTCGTCGTAGAAGGCGCGTCTTCCGCGACGAAATTCTCGGCTCAGCCGTGGCCGATGGAAAACTTTTTTTTTCCGGTTTCGCGGCCCTCTACTACGACGGATCTGCTAAAAACATGGAGGAAGCCCGGCCAGTGCGTGGCAGAAGCAAGATTTTCGTTTCCTCGCGCGATGTTGACTCGCCGAAGTCATTTGAGGCGTGTGGGTCCCAGACGTCTGTGTCTCTAGCGGCCATACTTTCCGGTCGCGCCTCCCTGATTTAAACTCGATAACTTAGCTTGAGGTGTCTGCCGTTTAGTCAGGCTGCTAGGTCCCACATGTCAGCCTCTCATTAGAAGGGTCGTGTGTATGATGGAGTTTTTTTCCTTCGCTCACGCTATCCTGTTCCGAAGTTGATAGCGCTGCTCGATGCATCTACCGTCTAATCAACCTCCTGGGACCCACATGTCATCCTCTCATTAGAAGAAACGTGTGTATGATGAAATTTTTTCCTTCGATGGCGTTACCCCGTCCCGAGTTGATAGCGCTGCTCGACGCATCTACCGTTTAACCAACCTCCTGAGCCCCACATTTCATCCTTTCATTAGAAGAAACGTGTGTATGATGGATTTTTTTTCTTTCGCTCGCGCTACCATATTCTAAACTTGCGTTGTTCGATGCATCTACCGTTTAATCACGATGCTGGGCCCCATATGTCATCCTCTCATTAGAAGAAACGTGTATATGATGGATTTTTTACCCTCGGTGGCGCCTTCGTGTTTCGAACTTGATAGCTTTTCTCGCTGCATCAGCCGTTTATTCAGGCTGGTGGGTCCCTTATGGCAGCCTCACATTAGAAGAATTGTGGGTATGATGGAATTTTTTTCTCTAGCGCTACCCTATTCTGAACTAGATAGTGTTGCTCGACGAATCTGCCATTTGCTCACGCTGTTGGGTCCCCCATTTCAGCCTCTCATTAAAAGAAACATGTACATGCTGAACCTTTTTCTCGCTCGCACCTTCCTGTTTCGAACTGGCTACATTGCTTGATGTAGCATCTGTATAAGGTCGCGCTGCTGGGTCCCACATATCAGCCTCTCTATAAATAAAACATGTGTATGATGGAATTTTTTTGGCCATGTCCGCTGTTTTGACCTTGGCAACTTGCTGGGTCCTAGATGTCAACCACCTCCGTGCAGGAAACGTGTCTATGTTGGGTCCCAGCTGACAACCTCTATTTGAAAGAAACGTGTGTATGTTTGACTGTTTTTTCGGGTACCAGATGTCAGCCTCAGAGTACAAAAAATGCTCATAAAGTCCGAATTAAAAAGATTCTAGGCTAACTCAGGACAGATGCCCTATTCGTCATGGCTTATATTTCATGGGCTCACTCCTAAGTTGAATGGGCTATGGTCGGTGGCCACAAGACCACGAAAAGGCCGAATTAGAAGGTATTGGGCTATGCTTGGGGCTGATAGGCTAATTTCATGGGCTATGCTTGGGCCTGCTGGGTCCGACATGCCAGCTTCTCTGTAAGTGCAACGTGTGTATAATGGACTTTTTTTCAGCCGCGTCTGCTGTTTTCACCGTGGCAGCCTTGTATGGTCTTACTGCTGGGGCCCTTATGTCAGCCTCTTTGACATGTTCTGGCTTGTGGATCCCTAATGCAGCCTTATATGTTCTGTCTGGTGGGTCCCCGATGCGAGCCTTTATGTATAAGTATTTAAACTTTTGTTTCGAACCCACCCTCAAAACAAACTCTAGGGACGCTGCATGCTGGTGGGTCCGTGATGCCAGTCTCTCCGTAATGCGATATTGCTAGAAGAAGAAAATGTAAATCCAAGATATGATTTGAACAAAAGAACTTCAAATAAAATAAACGTAAACTGAGTGTGTTGTCACTACAACAAAGATATTTATAGAATAAATATCATTAAACTTTTATTAGTACTACAATTTATGTATTATTCTTCTTAAAAATATTTCGTGTGTCTATGTTTATCTCTTTTAAAATGTAAAAAGGTAGTGCTCCTAGCATCTCAATTAATAAAATGTCATATAATAGAGTATTTTCTTAAAAACATGGGTAGGTAGAGTTTTTTTATTTTGAAAGGTGGGGGGCAATGCCCAAAAGGCAGAATTAAAAAGAGTTTGACTATTCTACATAGGCTGCTCTATGTGGGTTATACTCCGTAGGCTATGCTCCATGGGCTTCATTCTCAAATTTTAGTGGGATGTGCTCAGCAGTCCCCTGACCCCTAAAAGGCCGAATTAATATGTTCTTGGCTATGCTCCATGGGCTCCTTTCTCAAATTTCACTGGGTTGTGGTCAGCAGTCCCCTAACCCCAAAAAAAACCGAATAAAAATATTCTGGGCTAAAAGAGGGGCCAAATGAGCTACAGAGTACTAGATGTCTTCTCCTGGTTAATAAAAATTGCATTGTGATGTGCTCGGCCGGATTTGAAACAAAGACCTCAGAGAGGGAGGGGAAAAGCGATAATTCTTTTTGGCAGCTATTCATGTCAAAATTCAGTAGTACAGAATAAGTTAGAAAAATTATCAACAGATTCGAAATTCATATTCAGGAGCACTTGACCAATTCAGCAGCATTTCAAAAGTGACCAATTCAGCAATACAGATAATGAAATACAAATAGCAGTACAGAGAAAACCAGTTTTTGTTTCAGTTCTAAAAACCTTGTCGCACGATCAGTTTGTCCTTTTCACCAAACACACTCGACCAATAGAGCAAGCAAAACTGACGATCAAGTCTGCTTTGAGTACCTTCTTCTCACATCAATGCCTGTGTCACCACCGTATGCAACCCAAAATGCCCAAGTCTCATCTAGATTGTGACATGGCCATGTTTCAAAAGAAAAGTAAGACTATCTACTGTCCTTGATTTAAACAAGTACCAGTACATCAGTATTAGTTCCACAAAATGCTTTAGTAATAGTAACGATAAAACATTTGAGAGATTCAGTAGCTTTCCTGCTTGAAATTCAATAGCAGTACATAGATAATAAGTTCTTGTTCCATCACAAAAAAACATTAGCGCACGATCAGTTTGCCCTGTTCTCCGAATAGGCTCAATCATAGGAGCAAGCAAAACTGATGATCATGTCTGCTTCTGTGCGAACACGACCTCATTTCGTCAATGCCTATGTGACCCCCCCATATGCAACCTAAAATGCCCAAGACTCATCTAGATAATTGTGACAATGTTAGGATTCAAAAGAAAAGCAAGACAATCTGCTGCACTTGATCTAAACAAGTAACAGTACATCACTATTAGTTCAACAAAGTACTTTGGTAATAGCAACGTTAGGACAAAGACAAAGCAAGACCATCTCCTGCCCTTGACCTAAACAAGTACTACCAGTACTGGTATATAGTAGTAAAAAATAGTCCGAAGTACAAGAACTAGTGTTATACTAGTACTACTCTGCATCCAAAATCCAACCTCAGTACACGTACGTCTGTGGTATGTAGTGAAAGTGGGATAAAAAAATCTGAGGTAGTAGAATGGTCAATTTGGAATCCTCCCTCGTGATGGATGCATATTGAGTAATACAGGCCCTGGGTCTAAGAAGTTTGAAGGTACACCACCATGGAATGCTTTTCCTTCTGCATGATGCCAGGCACCGCCCTGCTCCTAGGAGTGAAGGAATTGCGCACTGCACCCTCCCAAAACCCAGCCTCTGGTGACGGGTGATAGACGGTGAACTGCACATTGTACAAGGGCGACGAGCACCCGTCCGGCCTAACGCACACGACAGATGTGATGATGTCGCCCCACTCGAGCATGTCAAATAGCATAGAGAACACCATGCCATCGTCCCTAGATTCGATGTTCTCTAGTCTTGATGAGCGCGGTGCCGACAGCGGCTGAGAGATGAACTTGGGATTTCTAAAGGAAGTAAGAAGTGGCGGACTAAATTGCAGCATTCCAAATATACATATAACAAGTTCTCAGGCGCTTGAGATCTAGGCACTCCCAAGAAAATATACAGATCCATGTTTCAAAGGAAATGCTAGATCATCTCCAGCGTTTGATCTAAACAAACTTGAACGGCAGATCATCATCAGAATCATGATGGTCATATTTGCCATCTCCCATATTGTGGATGCAAAATGAGTAATCCAGTGTGAACCTATCATGTTTCTTGATCAAGAAATTAAGGTAATCTTCAGTAATATTGACGGAGGCCGGTGACGCGCTGCTCTTCGGTTCGAAAAACAAGCTATTTTCGGCGAACTCCTCTAGGTCATATCCAATCATTGAAGGTTTATAAAAGTGCAACTCCACCACGTACCGTGGAAACAAGCACGCCGCCGACCTGACACACTGGACGGATACGGTGAGGCCATAGTCGAGCATGTCAAATCGTATGGTGAACAATGTACCATCGTCCCTGGATAACATGGTCTCTACTCTCCATGAGCCAGGTGCCAGCAAAGGATGAGAGATGTACCTGTGTTCCTCGCCGTAGTGGAAACTCTGCACTTCAATTGAGTAGTCTTTTTCGAGGTGAGCAAGGAGCGTTGTGGGAGGGGCGGCGAACTCGCAGCCAGGCTCAGTGCAGTTGCACGGGCCATGCGGGCACGCCATCTTGTGGTTGAGGAAGTCGTGGAAGGCAATCAATGTCCCGCAGCCGACATTGGGGCATCTGCTACCTTTTCCGCCGACGACTTGGCATCGCAACTCCTTGGAGCATGTGGCCAGCCGGACGGTGCTGGTATATCCATACGCATAGCAATTTCTCCGAAGGCGTCGTCGTTGACCTTGCTCCAGCCACCGTACTGAATGTTGTGCATCGAATCCGTCATTGCGTCCGGATGAACTGGGGGCGAGGGCGGATTAAAATATGATTGTCGGGGTTTCTTGGAGGAGAGTGATGGAGGCCTGCAAGAACCGATGCAGCGGGCGAGAAATGGCTAGGAAAATTTAGGAAATGTGGTGCTCGAGAGGATCCAAAATGCAGCTAGCCAATGTTAGCGAATGGGGATCGCCGGAGATGGGGAAGATGAGAGGCTCTTTGAACGAGGGGTGTTAATTTTACGTGTTCCCTCGTCGGTCTTCTGCAGTGGATCGAGGACGCCTGCTAGAGTTATAGCTAGAGTGCTAGACTAGCAAGTTGTCACGTCCTGGCTCAGTATTGTACCGTCTCGTCAAGTAGATTGTGTTTCAGGAAAGGATGTGAACCCACATTTCTCCCCTCCCTGCTAGATAGCGTGCACCGTAAAATCGCTTTTCTAGCACGCGAAGGATTTGAACCCACATGTCCAACTCTGATAATTACGACTGCTAAAAAACTATAATAATAGGTGAAGCTCAAAAAATAATTATAATTTTGAGCCACGTCCATAGAATATCCGTTGTATATATAGTTCTTATATTTTGTATCATGTAGTAGTAATCAACCTATTAGCTACCTAATAGTACTCATCATGCTCTAGAGAAATGACGAAGAACATTCTAGAATTATTGAGAAGTGTGTTTTGAGGTTTATGCATATCTTTTAGTGTGCTAAAGGCTATCAGTAGTATCTTCTAGATGCTAGAATGGATAGAGTTAAGATCCAACGGTACTTTATGGACGTAGCTCGAAATTATAATTATTTTTGGGCTTCACCTATTATAATTTTATATAAACTAGTAAAAGGCACGTGCCACACACGTATATACTATATGAAATATGATTAACAAACATTAAGTTGTTGTAACCAATAGTCCTGTTTGATAAAAATGCATATATTAAGTCTATTAATAATAACTATCTACACATATTGAGAATATAGCCTATTATGCTATGAAATTTTGTGAGGGGTGACATGATGGTTTTAAAACATAGTGGAGTTTGCTCTAGGTAGTACTCAACACGAATCCACCTGCTCTGAACCATTGGATATAACAGCCCAACGGTCAGGATTGGTACTATGTATCCAATTCAAAACTGCTCCTTTATAGTAGTAGAGAAAAAATAATATGCCATATACTTCTACTGTCTGATTCTCACATGCAAGGCATGTGCAACTTACTAATAAGATATATAACACGGATATCTTTGAACGTCGAACATTGGATATAGATTGACAGATTCCAACATTGCTAATTGTTGGATCTCTTGCAAATTTAAGAAAGAATCTATCGCGCTTACT
Organism: Avena insularis; assembly: GCA_023614405.1. NCBI lineage: Eukaryota > Viridiplantae > Streptophyta > Magnoliopsida > Poales > Poaceae > Avena > Avena insularis. The sequence continues at coordinate 210,744,447 of CM042694.1, forward strand.
TGTAGTTCAAATTTGACCTACTTTCTTTAAATCGACATAAAGTTATTTGAGTGCATGGGCATAGTTAGCTAATATATAGGAAAGCTTGAAACGTCCTAAGACTAGGGAATTGTAACAAAACATGTCCACGTTTTCTAAAAATTAGGTGGTGGCACTTTATTTTTTTTACTGCGGTATGTCCCGAAGGAGTGAGATGCTTCAGTAATTAACACAGCTAGTGCATGTGTACATATTACATCAAGGACCTTAAAAAGGTGAAAATTGCATCTATGTCCATACATTTAACACAAAGGACCCTACAATCAAGCAATTAAAATTAGTAGTCGGGTCCTGCTCCTCCATCACGGAGCTGATCCATGCTCTTCGTAGTAGTACCAGTAAGCTGCACGTGCCTTGCACATGAAACTCACATAATATACAGAAGCATGACATGTCATTAGTATATAACATTGTAATAGGTAAATCTTGAAATATCTATGAATTTGAGCCACGTTTCTAAAATATGAGTGTATATTTGGTTCTTGCACTTTATATCATGTAGAAATAAATGTTTATTAGCTACCTAATAATTGAAAATTTTAGAACCATTGTCTAGAGAAACAATTGAGAAGATTCTAGAATGATGGATAAGTGTGTTTTGACGTTTTTCTACATATATATCTTATTTTATCTTATCTTATCTTACCACTATATAGTGTACGAATAACTTTGAATATTGACCGTTGGATCAAGACTTGCGAATCTCAACATTTCCAGCCGTTGGATCTTCTTTTCCATTCTAGCATCTAGAAGATTTTATAGATAGTCTTCATCACAATGAATGGTATGCACACAACTCAAAACACACTTCTCCATCATTCTAGAATCTTCTCCTTTTTTTTAGACCATGGATATCAAAAAATCATGTATTAGGTAGCTAATAATGTTTGACTTCTACATGACATACAAAGTATAAGGATACACCCATACTTTATAGATGTTGATCAAATTTATAATTTATTGTGCTTTACCAATTATAATTTTATATAGTGATGATATGTCATACGTCTACTATCTGAGCCTCACGTGCAAGGCACGTGCAACTTTGTAGTAATAGTACAGATAGAGATATGATGTCGATATGGTCATCCTTTGAATAACCTTCATTCCCGATGCTTGGAAAGGAAGAGAAAAATTCGAAAGTTTGAATTCTACTAATTTTTGCCGCCAATGCCCGGTTCCTTCCTATGTACACCAATGCACACGCCGGAGACACAGCTGAGCCGATGTACCAAGACACACATGCGCAGCGCTATGGAAGAGGGAGTGCTGAGATGCATGTTGAGGCAGCGACTAAGAGCAAAAAAAAATATTTTTTTGTTTTGAATGCACATAAGTCCTGAAATTTACTAGAGTGTGTATGATGTAAAGGCTATAGTACCTCATGTCAGGAACCCATCATAATTCTGCTTTGACATCGCACCGCCTTCAAGTGCCCTGTCACGCTGCCCTCCCGCCCTGCCTCCCTTTTATTCTCCGAGCTCCTCTTGCTCTTCGCTTTTTCCCTCATCTCACTAGTACCTTCGTCCCAAAGCTTAATGCCCCGTTTGGAATGCAGGAATGCAAAACATAGGAATAGAAAAAACGCAGGAGTTAAGATAGTATCATGTATGCTCAATTCCTACAGGAATCAATACCACAGAAAAAATTATGGTGTCGTTTGGATGTTACACAGGAAAACCGCATGAATTGTAGACACAAGGAGATGAAACATGAGGTTAGACCTCATGTTATTTTTCCTAGAAAATTCCTATGAAATAGCCTATACCATAGGAATTTCAAAGGAATCTTAGATTCCTACTCCTTTGTCCCCAACGAACCCATAGGAATTTTTCCTATAGGAATCCTATCCTCCAAAAATCTTATGATTTTCCTTTGTTCCAAACAGGGCCTAAGGCTTTTTTTATAAGTGAAGCTACGAAAAGTTTGACCAAGCTTCTAAAAAAATATCAAGAACTACTATAGATATTAGTAGATGCCATGTGAATATATGTTTCATGATGTATCAAAGGGTATGTATTTCATATTGTAAATATTAATATATTTTTCTACAAACTTGGTCAAACTTTACATAGTTTGACTTTTCAAAAAAATAGGCCTTGAGCCTTGGATGTAGGTACTACTAGTGCTTAGTACTCCATCCCGGAACTTAAGTCTTGATATATAGACATCGTGGGTCCCTTTAGACGGGGTTAGGAAAATTCAAGAGGAATCTACCACGCTTACTTGTAGTTCAAGTTTGACCTCATTTCTTTAAATCGACATAGAGTTATATAAGTGGGCACGGTTCGCTAGGAAATCTTGAAATGTGCTAAGACTAGGGAATTGTAAGAAACATGGTCCCCACTTTTTCTAAAAACCGGGTGGTGGTTAGGCCTGGAATTATAACTCGAAACTCATGAGATAAATGAGTAACTCGTGACTCGGCTTGACTCGGCTTGAACTCGGAGTCTAACGAGTCGAGCCGAGTTTTAGATTTGAACCTGTTTGTTCACCCATGCTAAATGAGCTACTCGTTTAGCTCGTTAAACTCGTTCAAATATAGAATTTGAAATTTTCCACTAATGAGTGCCATACTACGAATGTTTCTTGTACATGTAATGGTGTAGAACTACTATATTTTCCATTCGATCTTGCCTTCGTGTTATTATGAAAGTACTATCCTTATTCTAGTTCTTAATTAGTAGGATAATTACTAGTTTTTCTTATATGTGCTCTTGTTCGTAACTCATAACATGCTAAACGAGCTACTCGTGAGTTTACCGAGTTGAGCCGAGTTTCAAATATGAACTTGTTTTGTAAACGAGTCGAGCCAAGCTAGGCCATTAGTTGAACGAGTTTTAGCGAGTCGAGCCGAGCTGATTTGGCTCAGCTCGAATTCTAGCCCTAGTGGTGGTACTTTTTTTGACTAAGGTATGTCCCGAGGGAGCGACATTTTTCAATTAATTAACATGGTAAGTGGATGTGTACATGCTACACCAAGGTCCTCAAAAAAAACATCCAAGTCTATACATTTAGCACAAAGGACACTAAAATCAAATGCTTGAAAATTTTGGTAACATGGTCTATAGAAACGGGGGGAAGATTCTAGAATTATGAAGAAGTGTGTTTTGAGGTTTGTGCATAGTATTTCATTATGGTGAAGATTATTAATATAATATTCTTGATGCTAGAATGGAAAAGAAGATCCAACGGCTGGAAATGTTGGGATTCGTGAGTCTTGATCCAACAATTAATATTCAAAGTTTTTTGTACACCATATAGTGTTAACATAGTGGTAATGGTAAGACTAGTACTTGCTTAACAAAAGAAAACAACGCACTTCTCACTTTCAGCATATCTTGTTGAAGAAGATGCACGAATCTACCAGATGCAGGTACTGTATCATAAACTATATATGATGTCAATATGGTCATGACCTTGGCTATTCGGGTCGAAACCAGGAATGTTCATACACCTTAGGCCAATACACATTATGAAGTAGCGAGAGCATTTTTTGTATTCAAAGGTGTCAAAACACATGTTTCTCATTTTTTCTTAGCACTATATAGTGTACGAATAACTTTGAATATTGACCGTTGGATCAAGACGCGAATCCCAACATTGTTAGACATTCGATCTTCATTATTTCCATTTTAGCATCAAGAAGATAGTATTGATAGTCTTTCTTTTCTTATCTTACCACTACTAGTAAAAGGCATGTGACACACACGTATATACTGTATGAAATGTGATTTAACAAACATTAAGTTGTTATTAATCAATAGTCTTGTTAGAGAAAAAATGGATATATTAAGTCTATTAATAATATATCTACACATATTGAGAATACAACCTACTGTGCTATGAAATTTTGGGGATGGTGACATGATGGTTCTAGAACATGGTGGAGTTTGCTATAGGTACTATTCAACATGAATCGAGCTGCTCTGAACCATTAGATCTAACAGCCCAATGGCCAGGATTGGTGTTATGGATCCAATTCAAATTAAAACTGCTCCATTATAGTAGTAGAGATATGATGTCAATATGGTCATGACCTTGGCTGTTCGGGTCAAAGCTAGGAATGTACATACACCGTAGGACAATACACATTGTGAAGAAGCCATAGCATTTTTTTGTATTCAAAGGTGTTAAAACACATGTTTCTCTTTTTTTTCTTAGCACTATATAGTGTATGAATAACTTTGAATATTGACCGTTCGATCAAGATGCGAATCCAAACATTGTCAGATGTTGGATCTTCATTTCCATTTTAGCATCGAGAAGATACTATTGATAGTCTTTCTTTTCTTATCTTGCCACTATTTTTTATATATAGCGTGCGGACAACTTTGAATATTGACCGCTGATTCATGACCCGCGAATCCCAACATTGCTGCTAGTTATTGGATCCTCTAATCCGTTCCATCATCTAGAAGATACTATTGATAGTCTTTGTTATCTTATCTTACCACTATATAATGTATGAATAACTTTGAGTATTAACCTATGGATCAAGACTCGCGAATCACAACAATGCTAGCCATGGGATCTTCTTTTTTCCATTCTACTGGGTGGTGGTACTTTTCTCTACTACTATAATAGAGCAGTTTTGAATTGGATCCATAGCCCCAATCCTGACCGTTGGGTTGTTAGATCCAATGGTTAAGAGTAGCTGGATTCGTGTTGAATAGTACCTAGAGCAAACTCCAACATGTTTTAGAACCATCATTTCACCACCCCAAAAATTCCATAGCACACTAGGATGTATTCTCAATATGGGTAGATAGTTATTACTAATAGACTTAATGTATGCATTTTTCTCTAACAAGAATATTGGCTAAAACAACTTAACGTTTGTTAAATCACATTTCATACCACTTTATCATTATCAATTTGTTTTCACCCATCAACTCAGTCATCCACGTAGGGCCCACAGATTGGGGAGGTCGCGGTCGCCTTGGATGCACCATAAAATTATGACTGGGCCATCGAGTGCAGGAAGTAGAGTTAGCATTTCGTCCAATCGCTTACCCTAGTCATCATCATCGATATTTTCCACACGCATCAGCTTCATCAGCGACATTGATTGTCCCCTCGCTTCGGTAATCTGCCACATTAATCTTGGATCACCTCCTTCCTATTTAATCTCTCCCCTTCCCCGCACCAAACCATCTCTAATCCCCCGCTTCCAGCAACCATCTCCGACCTCGTCTGTCATCCATGGCCACCTTTCGGCTGCCGCCCGCCGTACCGGAGCGCAAAGACCCCGACATCGCCGCACAGGAGGACAATTCCCTGCGTGTTTGGGCTTTCTCCTCGCGGAGAACAAAGTGGCAGCTAGCGTGAACCTTCCTCGATTCTAGGTACGGTGACCGCAAGTACCAGTATGGAATCTACGACAATCCGGACGGGACGCTGAAGGTCAAGTTCATCAATTTTAGGGACGCATGTCTCCTCTACGGCTAGGCCTTCCACTGCGGCTGCGATATGGTGGTGTTCACCGGCTCCAACATTTTCACCAACTAGTGGAACCGGTTCCCAAACAATGGCAACTTCATCCATAGTGTTCTCCCTGAGCTGCCGATGGCTCCGGAGGTGCCGCCTCGTTTTCCGGCGGTGCCACCAATGGCTTACGAGGTGTCGCCGCCTTCTCCGGAGGTGCCGATGAGTCAAGATCCGGCTCTATCGCTGGAGCTGTCATTGGTGCCGATGTCACGAGCTGCCGCTGGCAGCGCGGACTAGGTGCAAGAACGCGCCGGACCTACACTAGTTCAGAAGGGAGTCCTATATGAAGTTAATGGTTGTATGAAGTTTCTTCTGGTACTACTCATCAAAAAAAGTTTCTTTTGGTACTACTGACTATAGCCTATAGTACTAGTAGTAGTACTGTGAATGACGATCTATTGAATATCCTTCCCCCGGATGTTTGTGAAGGAAGTGAAAATTTCGAAACCAGGAAAGTTTGAATTGCTACTCTATTGTAAGGACCAAAATGGTTCCCACCAACGTAGCTGACAAACACGCCAAACAAAGACACGGAGCCGCCAACAAAGAAACGGAGCCACCAATGGAAGATTGTCGGTCGACGCACATGCACAGCGCCACGTTGTGGACGAAGGAGAGATCAGTCGGCCGGATGTAGGGGTGGTGATGGGGGAGTGAAGGAGGGAGAAAACACATTTTGTTTTGCGTGCATATATATTATGGTCCTGAAATTTACTCTACTCACTGTACCCTATACCTCGTGTCAGGAACCCATCCCAGCTTTGCTCTGACATCGCACTGCCTTCAAATCCTCCTGTTCGCAGCTCTCTCGCTGCCTCCTCTGTGCTCATAGTCTCTTCTCGCTCATTATTTTTTAATAGAAAAAAGGAAATAAATTCTTCTTACTTGCTTTTTAGGAAATAAATTCCTGTCACTTGGAAAATTGAAACTGATTATTTTTTTGTTTTTAATATCTTCGATTGTTCTCAAAAGATGGCCAAATTTGTCGGCATGTAAATTCTTGGATATGGGATCATGAGCATAAAGTGTGATGTAGAGATATGGCCTTGACCTTGTGGTCGTTCGCCTTGAAATCCAAGATTTTTTCATACTCATTGACAACTATGCTTAAATTCGTTGAAATTTCACCACTTACTTTTAGGTTAGCATTTTACACGGTCGGTGGGAGTACATTCTACATCAATGACCTAAAAAAGGCGAAATTATATCGAGGTCCACACATTTAGCACAAAGGACCCTAAAATTGAGCAAAGAAAACAATCGGGTTCGGCTCCTTCTCGAGAGAGTAGCTGATCGAGCCACACTCTTCATACTACTTCATCTTCAATTGTTTTCAAAATATGACCAAATTTTTCGGCATGCAAATTCTTGGATATGGGATCATCAGCATAAAGTCTGATGTAGAGATATGGCCTTGACCTTGTGGTCGTTCACCTTGAAATCCAAGATTTTTCATACTCGTTGACAACTATGCTTAAATTCGTTGAAATTCACGACTTACTTTTAGGTTAGCATTTTACACGGTTAGTGGGAGTACATTCTACATCAAGGACCTAAAAAAGGGAAAACTACATCGAGGTCCACACATTTAGCACAAATGATCCTAAAATTGAACAAAGAAAACACTCGGGTTCGGCTCCTTCTCGAGAGAGTAGATGATCGAGCCACACTCTTCATACTACTTCATCTTCGATTGTTTTCAAAATATGGCCAAATTTGTTGGCATGCAAATTCTTGGATATGGGATCATCAGCATAAAGTCTGATGTAGAGATATGGCCTTGACCTTTTTGTCGTTCGGCTTGAAATCTAAGGATGTTCATACTCGTTGACAACTATAAGCTGAAATTCATTTAAATTTCACCACTTACTTTTAGGTTAGAATTTTACACGGTCGGTGGGAGTACATTTTACAACAAGGACCTAAAAAGGGGAAAATTTACATCGAGGTACATACATTTAGCACAAAGGACCCTAAAAACAAGCAAGCAAAATAGTTGGGTTTGGCTCCTTCTCGAGAGAGTAGCTGATCGAGCCACACTCTTCATACTACTTCATCTTCGATTGTTATCAAAATATGGCCAAATTTGTCGGCATGCAAATTCTTGGATATGGGATCATCATCATAAAGTATGGTGTAGATATGGCCTTGACCTTGGTCGTTTGTCTTGAAATACAAGAATGGTTCATACTCGTTGACAACTAAACTTAAATTCGTTTAAATTTCACAATGTACTTTTAGGTTAGAACTTTACATGGTCGATCGGAGTACATTTTACATTAGGGACCTCAAAAAAGCAAAAATTGCATCAAGGTCCATACATTTAGCATAGAGGACCCTAAAAGGAAAAAATTCTAGTTCAGCTCCTTCTCAAGAGATCAGCTGATCTGAGCCAAACTCTTGATACTACTTCATCTTCGATTGTTTTCAAAACATGGATAGATCTATTGCCATGCAAATTCTCTGACATGGGATCATCATCATATAAAGTATGATGTTGATATGGCCTTGACCTTGGTATTTCGGCTTGAAATACAAGAATGTTCATACTCGTTGATAAGTAAGCTTAAAATCGTCTAAATTTCACCACTTACACTTTTAGACCTAAAAGGGGGAAATTACATCAAGGTCCATGCATTGAGCACAAAGGACCCTAAAATTAAGCAAGGAAAATAGTCGGGTTTGGCTCCTTCTCGAGAGAGTAGCTGATCGAGCCATGCTCCTCTTCATACTACTTCATCTTTGATTGTGTTCAAAATATTGCCAAATTTGTCAGCATGCAAATTCTTGGATATGGGATCATCAACATAAAGTATGATGCAGATATGGCCTTGACCTTGGTGGTTCGTCTCGAAATACAAGAATAATGTTTCATACTTGTTGACAACTAAGCTTAAATTCATTTAAATTTCACCACAATACTTTTAGGTTAGAACTTTACACGGTCGACCGAAGTACATTTTACATCGTGAACCTGAAAAAGCAAAAATTACATCGAGGTCCATATACATTTAGCATAAAGGACCCTAAAAGAAAAAAATCTGGTTTGGCTCATTCTCGAGAGATCAGCTGATCTGAGTGAAACTCTTAATACTACTTCCTCTTCGATTGTTTTCAAAACATGGCCAAATGTGTTGCCATGAAAATTCTCTAACATGGGATCATCAGCACAAAGTATAATGTTGATATGGCCTTGACCTTGGTCATTCAGCTTGAAATCCAAGAATGCTCATACTTATTGACAAGTAAGCTTAAAATCATCTAAATTTCACCACTTACACTTTTAGACCTAACAAAAGGGGGAAATTACATCGAGGTTCATACATTTAGCACAAAGGACACTAAAATTAAGCAAGGAAAACAGTCCGGTTCAGCTCCTTCTCTAGAGAGTAGTTGATCGAGCCATATTCTTCATACTACTTCATCTTCGATTATTTTCAAAATATAGACAAATTTGTCGGCATGCAAATTCTTGGATATGGGATCATCAGCATAAAGTATGATGTACATATGGCCTTGACCTTGGTCGTTCGTCTTGAAATACAAGAATGGTTAATACTCGTTGACAACTAAGTTTAAATTCATTTAAATTTCACCACTTACTTTTAGGTTAGAACTTTACATGGTCGATTGGAGTATATTTTACATCGGGGACCACCAAAAAGTTAAAATTACATCGAGGTCCATATACATTTAGCATAAAGGACCCTAAAAGAAAAAATCCGGTTCGGCTCATTCTCTAGAGATCACCTAGTCTGAGCTAAACTCTTAATGCTACTTCCTCTTCGATTGTTTTCAAAACATGGCCAGATTTGTTGCCATGCAAATTTTCTAACATGGGATCATCAACATAAAGTATGTTTTGATATGGCCTTACCTTGGTCGTTCGGCTTGAAATCCAAGAATGTTCATACCCGTTGACAACTAAGCGTAAATTTTTTAAATTTCACCATTTACTATTAGGTTAACATTTTACATGGTCGGTGGGAGTATATTTTACATCAAGGACCTAAAAAGGAAAATTATTACATCGAGGTCCATACATTTAGCACAAAGGACCATAAAAGGAAAAATTTATAGTTTGGCTCCTTCTCGAGAGATCGGACGTAGGCCAATACACAATGTTGATATGGTCATGACCTTGGCTGTTTGGGTCAAAACTAGGAATGTTCATACACCGTAGGCCAATACACATTGTGAAGAAGCCAGAGCATTTTTTTTGTATTCAAAGGTATCAAAATACATGTTTCTCTTTTTTTCTTAGCATTGTATATAGTGTACGAATAACTTTGAATATTGACCGTTGGATCAAGACTCGAATCCCAACATTGTGAGATGTTGGATCTTCATTTCCATTTTAGCGTCGAAAAGATACTATTGATAGTCTTTCTTTGTTATCTTACCACTATTATATATAGTGTGTGGAAAAAAGTATGAAAATTAATTTATGCAAATTTGTTAAAATTATATGTCTGTATTTTTTAATAAATATATGCATGTATTTGAACTATTAATGACTGACAAAATGTTTTTATGTCTAGTGTATAAAAAATTAAACATAGTTGAAAACTGGGGCGTAAGTGTGAGATGTTTTCTTTTCTACTTTGCTTTGGATCACTTTTGTCCATCAGATGAATATTGGGTGGTAGATACAGGGGGCATGTTTATCCGAGTCCCCCTAGCAGTGGGCACGTGGAGTAGTAGTTGAACAATTTCAGAAAACACTTAAAAGCCAAAATATAAACATTAGCAGCAAAGACAGTTTACAGCCAAAATACACCCTTCCTAGTGCCAAAAGAGACCCTGCCTCTGACTACTACTACATTAACTAGTAAACGAGTGGTACTTTTATACAACTAAATTAACTAGTAATACATAATTACCATCGCATTAGGATCACTTAGCCAAAGATTAAGATTAATTCATCTTGTCGATGCAAACACAGAAAGACAACACCTTGATCGTCCTGTACTATCCATCAGCCGCGGTAATGTACCACGGCGGCACCGTGAGGAACGACAGATCTTCGAGGCCAACACTGACGGGCGACGTGCAGCTTGTCGGCTCAATGACCCCATTAAGGGTGTTCGTCAAGAAGTCCGGCTTAAGAATCAAGGCCACGAGCACGAGGCCACCCTAACGCACATCAAGGAAACGGCGTTGGCCTAGACGAGCTCACTGATGATGAGGCTGAACACGGTAGCGTCATCACCGTAGACGATGACCATGGATGGCGGAAAGGATGGTAACGGCATCGTTACTATACACTCCATCGGTTGGCCGTACGATAGCCTATGCACTTATACCTTGTGGACGTCGTTGAGGTGCAAAAGGAGCTCGACCGGCGAGGCGGTAAATATGCAGCTGATGACCCACAAGTATAGGGGGTGTATTGCAGTATTTTCGATAAGTAAGAGTGTCGAACCCAACAAGGAGCAGAAGGTGTTGACGAGTGGCTTGGAGCAGGAATTTTCTGTAAATACTTAGCAAAAGAATTTTTAGGGGTTTTTGATAATGCAGATAAATAAAGTGTGAGTAAATAAAAGACAATGATAATAATTGCAGCAAGTGGCCCAATCCTTTCTTTAGCAAAGGACAAGCCGATTGTATTACTTAAGATGACCAAACGTTCTCAAGGACACATGGAAATATTGTCAAGTGTTTTCGCTTCATATAGTTGATTAATCTTCTTTGGTTGGATAAGTGTTGTGTGGGTGAACCTGTGCTAATGTACTTACCTTCCTAGGACTAATACATACTTGTGATTATACCCCTTGCAAGCATCCGCAACTACAAGAAAGTAATTAAGATAAAAACCTAACCACGGCCTTAAACTCTGAGATCCTACACTCCCTTGTGCAAAGGTTTCCTAACGGGGGTTCAGGTTTCTATCACTCCAGCAACCCCGTGATTAGTAGCCAAATACACAATGCATTCCCCTAGGCCTATAAAGGTAAAGTATCATGTAGTCGACGTTCACATGACACCACTAGAAGAATAACACCACAACTTAAATATCAAACCATTGAATCTTTCTCAACACAATTCCACTACTAACAACATGATTTCTCCCATGTCCTCAAGAACTAAACGAACTACTCACAAGACATCATATCGATCAAGATCAGAGATGAAATAATGATAAGTAACAATCTGAAGATGAATGATAATTCAATGGTTCCACTCAATAGCATCAACTACAATGAGTAATCAATATCGGGAAAGTTTCCCCTAAGAACTATGCAAGATTCAACCCAAGTGTTACAGCGGTACGGAGTGGTGATGATGGTGCTGGTGGAGATGATGATGATGATGATCCTGATGAAGTCCGGCTCGATGACGATGTTGATGGCGATGATCTTCCCTCTTCGGGAAGGAATTTCCCCAGCAGATTTCTGCCTACCGGAGAGCTCTTTCTCTCTCTGGATTTTTCCGTCCCGCATAGGCAGCGGAATCTTTCTGTGGTCGCCCCCCGAGTCTTAGGGTTTTTGGAGGATTATATACGCCAAATAGCAGATCCATAGGTAGGCCAGGGTGGCCACACCACCTGGTGGCATGGCTAGGGCTGGTCCGTGCCAGGGGTGGTGTGGCCCCCCTGTGGCCCATCTCCGCTCCCCCTTCTGGCTTCCTTCGTCTTCGGGAAAAATAGGATTTTCCATATATTTTCCGGGATTTTCTGATCTTCGTGAATTTCGCCTCCAAACAGTGCCTTTTCCAACAAAATCCTGACTCCAGCGGTCCATCCTCCAAAAGTCATCAACCATGCAAAAACAGATGAAATAACATAAGTATCATATCTTAATATGAAATATATCAATGAATAATAGTGAATTATGATATAGAATAGTGATGCAAAATGGATGTATCAACTCCCCCAAGCTTAGAATTCGCTTGTCCCCAAGCGAAAACTGAGCTCAATAAACATGACCTCGGGTTTATGGAGTGAAGTGTCGATAAAAGAATACGGACAAGAAGCATCACATTCATCAATACACAAATCATAATAGAAGACAACTCACTATTATATAACTTAACTTGCAATAAGTAAAGGAAACACAATAAAGATACACAAAGTAAATCATAATTGGTAATGGCAAACTTTGTTCTTGGTCAAAGAATAGTTAACAATTTGTAGGAATTCAAACATAATGGGGTTTTCAATGATAGCTTTCAAAGTAATATTCACTAAGATAAGAGAAGTGTGCAAAAACAAGGAACATAAGAAACATGATTGAATCAATCAGCATATGAATGAATGAAACACAATAACTCAAAATACTTGCTGAGATAGAAAGCAACAGGTTTACTGACTCAACTAAAAAAGTGAAAGATAGGCCCTTCGTAGAGGTAAGCGGGGATTTCAGGTTTCATAAAGAGCTTCCAAAAATTATGGTACTTATTAGCTTTCAGCTCTCATTACCCTTATCATAAGCATCTTTAGGTGATTAAGGTTAAAGTGAACAAATATGAGAATATGCTTGACAAGTTATAAGCTGAAAATCGCATGTCCCTTGCTTACGAGTACCCTTCCTCATGCTACTCAACTTTAGTCACAAGTAAGTCCTTGTCATTGTAAGTACATGTGTATCATAGAGAACCACCAACGGGGTACCCCTTGCCCGGTGATACGGAAGCTTTCCCATATCAAAATGACAAGGCAAGCAGACAATGAGCATCTCAGCGATCCTTTTATTTCCTATTTGCATAGGCTTTTTTCTCTCTCTTTTTTCTTTCCTATTTGCATAGGTTTTTTTATTAAGGATGCTTCACAGATTGCTCACTATGGTTATGCTGCAGGTTTCCACCATGATTAGGCATGGCTTAGACCAGCCGCCTAGGCGTTTCTCTAACACATAAACAAACTCCATGAGCCTTACAAGCTCCCCATTCATTTCACACCGCCGGGATCCATAAGCAAAACAACATGATATCAACTAAATAAAGTGCAATGTTGAAAAGCGTTCCCCATGGTAACATGGTTCTGCTAATTCACAACTTACAAAATGCAAGCATATGCGCAACATAGATGGGCACAATGGTTCAAGTTTATTAAGTGCAAGAAAAGTAAAGTGTGCCATCAAGTTCGTGAGAGCTTTAATCACTAATTTTCACTACTAGAGAAAATCCTATAGGAGAAATGCACATTAGAGGCGCATTTATGCTACATGCGCCTCTGATAATATAGGCGAGGCGCACCATGCAGCCATGCGCCTCTAGTAATTTAATAGGCGAGGCGCATATCTACAGGATGCGCCTCCTCTATCATTTGTACGGACGAAATCGGGCACCCCCATCTTATGCGAGGCGCACCAGCCTGACATGCGCCTCTAGTACTTAAACAGGCGAGGCGCATATGTGGCAAATGCGCCTCACATATCCTGGGTGAGCCCAGGTGGAGATCGGTGGTCGAATATGCGAGGCGCATATTGTGAGATGCGCCTCCGATACTTACAACAGGCGAGGCGCATTATGGAGCGTGCGCCTCAAGCAACCCCTGCGGGCCCGGGTGGCCGCATAGGCGAGGCGCATGTTGGCATGTGCGCCTCAGATAGTTCAGACTATCAGAGGCGCATTTATTGCAATATGCGCCTCGCATAACCTGGCTGAATTTTTTTGCACCTTTTTGGCACATGCACCCCACTCACTTGCCTCACTTCTTCCTCTCCACCCAAAGACAGATTTGGTCGCCCCCTCCTTCTCCCCACCTCATTTCCCACATTGATTCACCATAGAATCCTGCTCAATATCCATTGGTTGACACTCACATGTAAGTGAAGTTTCTTGCTCCTCTAGATCTACAACATGTCCCTTTACTTCTCCTCTGTCTCTCTTGCGCAAGTTGTCGTTGGAGGAAGCGTGAAGGCGTTTGCTTGTATGCTCATGCGCGTTGTCAGTGACACCACGACTATATGATTGTGTTATGGTGCATGCTTCTTTTTGTGCAGGGATTTCATTTGAGATGCCAGTGTTTCGCTGGAATGTCGATTAATTTCTTTTCTGGCGAATTTCTGGCACTCGCGGATGTCCTCTTTTTAGGGGAGGTCATGCCGAATTTTTCGGGCAATCCAGATGTCCATATATGCTCTAATTATTCTCTTGCTATTTGTACCACGTGTAGGCAACCATGGTCCGACCACTAATTTGCAAAGCCCTCGTGGATAGGTGGATGAGATGCGCAAGGACTGATATGGCACGCGCAAACAAGACGGAGATAAGATGTCCGTGTCACGACTGCAAGCTAATGTATCTGATAAGGCACGATTCCGGAATGCTGGAGTCGCACCTGGTCCGACGTAGTTTCATGGATGGCTACACTCGGTGGATACGTGATAACGAAGATGATGATGAGGATGTCAATAATGGTGAAGATCAAGATGTCGGTCATGATCATGAAGATCAAGGCGCCGACGACGGGGCAGGTGATGATCATGAAGATCAGGGTGGTGCCGAGCATGAACACGAAGATGATCAAGGTGGCGCCGGGCATGAATACGAAGATCAAGGTGTCGACCATGATTCGAGCTAGCTGCAAGACCCTCATGTCCAAGATCTGCTTCTCAAGGAGACTAGTAATGCCAGAGCCGCCACTAGAGAGAAATCTAAGCTGGAGCAAATGAAGAAAGACACGGTCACTCCATTGTTTGATGGATGCAGCGACGGTGATACCTGTCTGAATGTAACGCTCAAGGCTCTGGAGATGAAGGTGAAACACAAAATGACCGACGAATGCTTCGACGACAACATTGCATTCTGGCATGATATTCTTCCCAAGAAGGGGAACACATGTCCGACTAGTATCGCTGAGGCCAAGAAAGTCGCGTGCTTTCTCAATCTACCGCACGTGAAATACCACGTCTACATAAATGATTGCATCATCTACCGGGGCGAGGACGCGGAGAAGACCACGTGTCCGGTGTGCAAGACCTCTCGATATAAGAGAGGGACCAAGAAAGCTCCTAGAAAGGTGGTGTGGTACTTTCCTCTAACTCCTCATCTACAGCGGTATTTCGCAGACCCTAAGGAAGCAGAGCTCATGCGCTGGCACGGGGAAAGAAAGAGGCCGGAAGACGATGATCCAGAGAAGGAGGAAATGTTGAGGCACCCTTCGGATGCTTGCCAGTGGAAGGCGTTGGACCTCCAATAATACCAACATTTAGGGAAAGAGTCAAGGAACCTCAGGCTGGGCATGAGCACCGACGGACTCAATCCGTTCGGAAGCCAGAGCAACACACACAGCACCTGGCCCGTGTTTGTATGGATCTACAACCTCCCCCAAGGTTGTGCATGAAGAAGAAGTATGTAACCATGAGTATGTTGGTTCAAGGGCCAAAATAACCCGGTACAGACAATATGTATCTCACGTTGTTGAAAGAGGAGTTGGCCACATTATGGGAAGAAGGAGCCCGTACGTGGGACGCCTCGAGACAAGAATACTTCGACATGAGAGCGGCGGTGATCACGACGGTGCAAGACTATCCCGGTTACGGATACTTCTCGGGGCAGGTGGTCCAAGGATTCTATGGATGCGTTAGGTGCAAATATAATACAACGTATCACCAGCTACAGAAATATCCCGGGTCCGGGAAAACCGTGTTCCTTGGGGATCGGAGGTGGCTTCCCAAGAATCACGCCTGGATAAAGCTAGGAGATCTGTTCGATGGGGCAGTCGAGCTCCGAGGAATCCTGGACCAGAGGAGGGGTGCACAAATCTATGAGCTGTTGAATAACTGGAAGGAATGCCCAGTACCGGGAAAGACCCAGAAGAAGCCAGAGCCGTTGCTGAAGGTATGGAAGGCGAGGTCTGTTTTCTGGGACTTGCCATACTAGAAGATACTCCGTGTGCCTCATAGCCTCGATCTCATGCATATCACGAAGAACGTGGGCGAGAGTCTGCTTGCCACCCTCCTTAACACCTACAACACCAAAGATGGGCCGAAGGCAAGGAACGACTTGAAGCATATGGGCATCAGGGATGAACTTCAACCACCACCTAGCGATGACGAGGAGGAGGACAAGGTGCAGGATACGAAAACGTAGAACAACCATCGTCACAAGGGCAAAAAGCAGGTCAAGAAGGGCGAGGTCAAGCTCAAGGCCTCGTGCTTCACTCTGAGTAAGAAGGAGGCCATACAGTTTATGAAGTGCCTCCTCGGAGTCAAATTTCCGAACGGCTAAGCGGGGAAGATAAGCAGATGGCTAGACGAGGCGAAGCAGTGCTTCAGCGGGATGAAGTCTCACAATGTCACCATGCTGATGACACAGGTACTCCCGGTCGCGATCTGAGGTATAATGGACAAGCACGTCCATGAAATGTTGTTTGGCCTCTGCAACTTTTTCGACGTGATCTCTCTGAAGTTGATAGGCATTAAGCAGCTCACGAGGCTACAGGACGAGATCGTGGTGATACTATGCAAGCTCGAGATCTATTTCCCCCTGCATTCTTCGACGTCATGCTTCATCTGCTTTGCCATGTCATGGAGGATATCGTCCAGCTCGGTCCTCCGTTTCTGTGAAGCATGATGTCGTTCGAAAGGCTCAATGGACACATCAAAGGATACATTAAGAACAGGTCCAGTCCAGATGGAAGCATAGCAAATGGCTTCCTAGACGAAGAGTGCATCTCTTTCTGCTCGAACTTTCTACAAACCGAGACCCCTCTTGGTCTGCCATTCAACAAGCACCTCGGGAGGCTTGCTGGATGCGGTCACCACGAGGGTCGGCGCCCAAAGCATGTCGACATCGAGGGCCGAACCAAGGACTCTGAAAGAGCAAACCTGGTCGCGCTACAGCACCTGCAGGTGGTCGATCCATACATATATGAGCACAAAGAGTTTATCAAGAAGAATTACGCTAACCAGGGGCGCCAGTACTCGGAGGAAGATGTTATCAAGGAGCACAACTCCGGTTTCACGCTATGGTTCAGGGAGAAGGTCATTGCTAATCCACCGTAGGGCGAGTACTCGGAGGAAGATATACTCATATTCTCCTTGTCACGGGGCGCCTCGCACAACCTGATGACCTATCAGGCATACGATATCAACGGATACACGTTCTATACAGAGGAAAAGGACAATAACTGCGATTACCAGAACTCAGGGGTTACGGGGATATTCTACACTGGCGACGTCCAGGAAAGATACTACGGAAGGATCGAGGAGATTTGGGAGCTCGACTATGTTACAGAGAAGGTGCCGATTTTCCGTGTCAGGTGGGTGATGACCCACAAGTATAGGGGGTGTATCGCAGTATTTTCAATAAGTAAGAGTGTCGAACCCAACGAGGAGCAGAAGGTGCTGGCTAGTGGTATGGATCAGGAATTCTCTGCAAATACTTATCAAACGGATTTTAGGGGTTTTTAATAATGCAAGTAAATAAAGTACGAGTAAATAAAAAACAATAATAATAAATGCAGAGAGTGGCCCAATCCTTTATTCAGCAAAGGACAAGCCGGTTGTATTACTTAAGATGACCAAACGTTCTCGAGGACACACGGGAATTCTGTCAAGTGCTGTCGCTTCGTATAGTTGATCAATCTTCTTTAGTTTGCTAAGTGTTGTGTGGGTGAACCTGTGCTAATGTACCGACCTTACTAGGACTAATACATACTTGTGATTATACCCCTTGCAAACATCCGTAAGTACAAGAAAGTAATTAAGGTAGAAACCTAACCACAACTTTAAACTCTAAGACCCTGACGTCCCTTGTGCAATGGTTTCCTAACGGGGGGTTAGGTTTCTGTCACTCTGGCAACCCCTACGATTAGTAGACAAATACACAATGCATTCCCCTAGGCCCATATAGGTGAAGTGTCATGTAGTCGATGTTCACATGACACCACTAGAAGAAGTACACCACAACTTAAATATCAAACCATTGAATCTTTCTCAACACAATTCCACTACTAACAACATGACTTCTCCCATGTCCTCAAGAACAAAATGAACTACTCACAAGACATCATATGGATCATGATCAGAGATGGAATAATGATGTATAACAATCTGAACATAAACAACAATTCAATGGTTCCACTCAATAGCATCAACTACAAAGAGTAATCAACACCGGGAAAGTTTCCCCTAAGAACTATGCAAGATTCAACCCAATTGTTACAGCGATATGGAGATGGTGATGATGGTGCTGATGGTGGTGATGATGATGATGATGATCCCGATGAAGTCCAGCTTGATGGTGGTGTTGATGGCGATGATCTCCCCTCTCCGGGAAGGAATTCCCCCGGTAGAAATCTATCTGCCGGAGAGATCTTTCTCTCTCGGTGTTTTCCGCCCCGCAGAGGTGGCGGAATCTTTCTGTGGTCGCTCCCCGAGTATTAGGGTTTCGAGAGGATTATATACGCTAGAGGGGAGAGCCAGGGGTAGACCAGGGTGGCCACACCACCTGGTGGCGTGGCCTAGGGTGGCCCGCGTCAGGGGGTGGCCTAGGGTGGCCCACCTCAGCTTCCCCTTCTGGCTTCCTTCGTCTTCTAGAAAAATAGGATTTTCCATGTATTTTCCGTATTTTCTGATCTTCGCGAATTTTGCCTCCAAACAGCACCTTTTCCATCAGAATCCTGACTGCAGCGGTTCATGCTCCAAAAGTCATCAACCATGCAAAAACTGATGAAATAACATAAGTATCATCTCTTAATATGAAATATATCAATGAATAACAGTAAATTATGATATAGAATAGTGATGCAAAATGGACGTATCAACTCCCCCCAAGCTTAGACTTCGCTTTTCCCCAAGCGAAACTGAACTCAATAAACATGACCTTAGGTTTATGGGGTGAAGAGTCGATAAAAGAATACGGACAAGAAGCATCACATTCATCAATACATAAGTCATAATAGAAGATAACTCACTATTATATAACTTAGCTTGCAATAAGTAAAGGAAACACAATAAAGATACATAAAGTGAATCATAATTGGTAATGGCAAACTTAGCTCTTGGTCGAAGAATAGTTGACAATTTGCTGGAGTTCACAAATAACTGATTTTCAATGATAGCTTTCAAAGTAGTAAACACCAAGATAAGAGCAATGTGCAAAACAAGGAACATAAGTGACATGATTGAATAAATCATCATATGAATGAATGAAACACAACAACTCAAAATACTTGCTGAGATAGAGGGGAATAGGTTTACTGACTCAACTAAAAAGTAAAAGAAAGGCCCTTCCCAGAGGGAAGTAGGGATTTCAAGTTTCATAAAGAGATTCCAAAAATTATGGTACTTATTAGCTTTCAACTCTCATTTCCCCTATCATAGGCATCTTTAGGTGATTAAGGTTAAAGTGACACAACTAAGAGGATATGCTTGACAAGTTATAAGTTGAAATCTCATGCCCCTTACTTACGAGTACCGAACCTCATGCTACTCAACTTCAGTCACAAGTAAGCTCTTGGCATTGTAAATACATATGTATCATAGAGAACCGCCAACGGGTTACCCCTTGCACATGATACAGGAGCTATCCCATAATCAAAATGACAAGGCAAGCAGACAATGAGGATCTCAGCGATCCTTTTATTTGCTATTTGCATAAGTTTTTATTGAAGATTCTTCATAGAGTGCTCATTATGGTTTGCTACAAGTTTCCACCATGATTAGGCATGGCTTAGGCTAGCGGCCCAGGCGTTTCTCTAACACACATACGAACTCCATGATCTTACCAGTTCCCCTTTTATTTCACACCACCGGGATCCATAGGCAAAAGAATCATGGTATCAACGAGGTACAAAGTACCAGTGCAATGTTGAAAGTGTTCCCCATGATACATGATTCTGCTAACTTCAACTTATAAAGCGCAAGCATATACGCAACAAAGATGGACACAATGGTTCAAGTTTATTAATTGCAAGAAAGTAAAGTGTGCCATCAAGTTCGTGAGAGCTTTAATCACTAATTTTCACCATAACAAGTTTAATTTGGAAGGTAGATAAAAACGAGAATTTACTTGGAATAGCAATAATGCTAATAGGTAGGTATGGTGGACACAAATAGCATAGGTTTGGGTTTAAGGATTGGATGCACGAGAAGAATTCCCTCTCAATACAGGTTTTTGGCTAGCAATGCTGGGTAGCAAGTATAAGAGTTGAAGGAAACAAACAAACATACAAGTGATAAAAACAAACATGCAATCTTCCTTGGACGCACAAAAGATCTTAACCAGAGAATACTAGACTTATGAGCAAATCCAGAATGAAAGATGATGAAATTATATTTCTTTAGAGTACTTTTATATTTTCATTCAACTCTCAAAAATAGTGTTACTACTGACCAAGCCAGGTTTGCCAAAACCAACTAAATTAACTCAATGATCCCAAAGTGATACCAATACCAACAACAAGATCAATCATATAACCACGAATTGAAAACTAATATAAGATATGCAAAAGAGTAAATGATAGAACTTCTCAATAATATTCCATAACCGCTACTCACACCAAGGGATACATATCTAACGAGAGAGGGGACACTTACATAATGCGAACCATCCTATACGATAACTTCTCTATTCATGATATGACTCTACTAAAAAGGTAAAAGGATAGAAGATAGTGATGTGATACTGCGGCACTCCCCCAAGCTTGGAACAAACCAAGGGGATGCCAAACCTGATGACGAATTACTCCTTCGGTGGTGGTGGTACCTCTTGATGAGCTCTTTGATCAGTTTCCCCAAGTCCTCAATCTCAAAGGTGAGAGTACGAATCAACTCCGAGTTGTGCTCGATGCGGTGCATGATCATGTCAGATTGTGGATCCCAGCTCTTGCGATTCTTTTCCCACTCTTCCTCCTTGAAGTCTTCTTTCCCTGCATGGATAGAACGAGGCAAGTCCCAATTGGAGGTTAATTTATCCTTGGGCATATTCTGGTGTTGATGCTTATGGATAAGGGTATGGAAAGGATTCTTGGTGCATGGAGGAAGTGACCATGGAGCTAAACAGTGACGCAGAGTTTTCCCTCCAGTTGACATCCATGCAGTCCTCCTGACCCTGGCAGATCTTGACAACACTCCAATGCGTACGATGGTAGTGCCAGTGTGAGGATGTTGGCCTTGCTTTGTCTCCTCTTCACCTTCACTCTTGACCTCCTTCTCCTACCTGAGGTCTTGGAGATCTTCCTCCATAGGCTCCTTTCTTTTATCCTTGGCGAACACCATTGTGCTTCTAAACCTTCAAGAATAGTTCCTGGCAAAAACAGATCGAAACAAAAACACGATGAGAACATGATATACGAACCTCGGGGGATCCGGGGGATTATATATTACGAAGTTTTACAACAAAAGGAAGGTACTGGGAGAAAACGGGTCGGAGACGGAGTCTGAGGTGGCCACACCACCTGGTGGCGTGGCTAGGGGTGGGCCCATGCCACATGGTGGTGTGAGCCACCCTGGCTCCGTTTCCGTCCCTTTTTTTCTTCGTAGCACTCCCTGTTGGATAAAAACTGCAAAAATATAATTGGATAGTATTTTTGTGGAACTTTTCTTACCAGAACTGTTACCTATTTGAAAACAGACTCTGCAAGTCTCTGAATTTGGTATTTAGTATATTCTTCCGGAGTCACCACTTGAATAACATCAATATCTTCATCTTCATACACTTATTTCTTGAGTCATGAAACCTTTCACTTCCTCATTACACCATTTTCTCCACTAACCTGGAAATTTCTTTCACACAAAACTTCACATAGTTCTCATTAGCAACATTAGTACAAGTGAAGTGATAAAACCTTTTGAGTCCAATTTCAACTGAAAACCATCAAAACATAAGCTACTGTAGCAACTCCTTCCGAAAACCCAAAAATAATTCAAAAAGGAAATTGATTAAAGAAGCAAATGCAATAGTGGCAAAATCTGTCAAAACAGACCAGCAGGTAAAGATCAATTTTTTCGAAAATCTTCTGTTGCTCAAATCAAAAAGTGCAAAACTAACGAAAGTTAAATAACAACCTGGGGAAGAAGCACAAAAAATTACAGCTCAATCTGACATGCAGAGATCTCTCATGAATTTTTACGGTGAAGCACAAAATTCTGTTTTGGGACAGCAACTTCCCCAAATCTTACTTCTCTCTCATTAGAGGTTGATCTTAACACAAAAACCAAACAAAAAGGATAAGGAGAGGTTATTACCGAGGTAATAACTTCCAAGACTCAAAGAAACAAAAACAAACTAAAAACACAAATAAATTGGGTTGTCTCCCAAAGAGCTATTTCTTTATAGCCATTAAGATGGGCATGATAATTTTGACGATGCTCACTTTAAGAATATGAATTGAAGTGAGAGAGAGCATTAAGAAGAAAAAATACACACGCTTATGTCTAACCCACTTACTATGCAAAGTAATTTTGTAAACAAACAAGTTGTTGAAACCAGAGACTACTAGCATAGGAAGGCAAAAGAAGTGCAACGTAAAAACTTTCAGCATAAAACGAGGAAACTTGACATTATTGAGATACATAAGAACACTTTTCCCTCTCTCATAGTAACTTTCAGTATCATACATAAACTTAACAATATAACTATCACAAGTACCATCGTTACAATGATCACTTATTCTAACAGAAAACACAGGAATACTAGTTCTTATAACACTACTTTGTGAGACAATATTAGAGGTATCCTTACAAAGGATAGTGTGTCCCTCTTCTACATATTTAGTGACAAAGTCTTTCACATTTGCTATTATAGGTTCATCATACATTTGTTTATCAGGTTCAACAGCTTTGCTTGTACTTTCATTAACCATACTAGCTATCATAGAATGTTCCTTTATCTTAACTAGGAAAGGCATTTTCTTAATGTAAGGTTCAGATAAGACATGATTAGCGATATAAACTTCAGTGTTTCTTGTAGGAGCACTCTTAGCAATATCTTTATAAGGTTGATGATACTTATTCCACTTCTTTTTAGGCACTTCAATGTAGGAAGCAAAAGCCTTAAAATAAGACGCAATAGCTTCAGAGTCTAGACCATAAGCATTTTTAATATTTTGAAAGTCATCAGTTCCCATAAAAGATTCAATGCATTCATAATCATAATTTATACCTGACTTTCTTCCTTTGTCATTCTCCCATGCTTCAGCATTGTCTTGAATACGGTCTAGAAGATCCCATTTAGCTTCTTCTTCCATGCGAGTGAATGCCAGCACAAGAAGCATCCAATAAATCCTTATCATGAAGAGAAAGCCTTGCATAAAAGTTATTGATAATAATATTGTTGGGGAGCTCATGAATGGGACATTTGAGCATTAGTAACTTCAATCTCCCCCAAGCTTGAGTTGTACTCTCTCCATCAAGATCCAAAAGTTGTATATTTGATTCCGATCTTTATGAATCTCACTAGGAGGATAAAACTTTGAATAAAAGAGAGATACTATTTCCTCCCATTCAAGTGCTTGACCATTCTTCGGCAGCTTATACCATTCCTCAGCTCCTCCTTTCAGTGATAATGAGAATAACTTCTTCTTAACTTGATCTGTAGTAATACCTGCACACTTGAACAACCCGCATAATTCATGTATAAAGAGTAAATGATCACCGGGATGGACAGTTCCATCCCCTCCATAGTAGTTATCCATAACACGATCAATAATTCTTGTAGGTATTTTAAAAGTATCATTCTCAGCAGGTGGTGGTTCATCTACTACCTTAGCAGTGGTAGTAGCATTACGAATTAAGAAACTCAGTGAATTATCCCTATTGAAAATAAAGCAACTAACAGAAATAAACAATACTCATAGTAGAAGTTTTCTTTACCAGTTCCACTCTCCAATAGCTCTTCACTCCCCGGCAACGGCGCCAGAAAATAGTCTTGATGACCCACAAGTATAGGGGGTGTATCGCAGTATTTTCGATAAGTAAGAGTGTCGAACCCAACGAGGAGCAGAAGGTGCTGGCTAGTGGTATGGATCAGGAATTCTCTGCAAATACTTAGCAAACGGATTTTTAGGGGTTTTTGATAATGCAAGTAAATAAAGTACGAGTAAAAAAAATACAATAAGAATAAATGCAGCGAGTGGCCCAATCCTTTATTCAGCAAAGGACAAGCTGGTTGTATTACTTAAGATGACCAAATGTTCTCGAGGACACACGGGAATTCTGTCAAGTGCTTTCGCTTCATATAGTTGATCAATCTTCTTTAGTTTGCTAAGTGTTATGTGGGTGAACCTGTGCTAATGTACCGACCTTACTAGGACTAATACATACTTGTGATTATACCCCTTGCAAACATCCGTAAGTACAAGAAAGTAATTAAGGTAGAAACCTAACCACAGCTTTAAACTCTAGACCCTAACGTCCCTTGTGCAATGGTTTCCTAACAGGCGTTTAGGTTTCTGTCACTCTGGCAACCCCTACGATTAGTAGCCAAATACACAATGCATTCCCCCAGGCCCATATAGGTGAAGTGTCATGTAGTCAACGTTCACATGACACCACTAGAAGAAGTACACCACAACTTAAATATCAAACCATTGAATCTTTCTCAACACAATTCCACTACTAACAACATGACTTCTCCCATGTCCTCAAGAACAAAATGAACTACTAACAAGACATCATATGGATCATGATCAGAGATGGAATAATGATGTATAACAATCTGAACATAAACAATAATTCAATGGTTCCACTCAATAGCATCAACTATAAAGAGTAATCAACACCGGGAAAGTTTCCCCTAAGAACTATGCAAGATTCAACCCAATTGTTACAGTGATATGGAGATGGTGATGATGGTGCTGATGGTGATGATGGTGCTGATGGTGGTGATGATGATCCCGATGAAGTCCAGCTCGATGGTGGTGTTGATGGCGATGATCTCCCCTCTCCGAGAAGGAATTCTCCTGACAGAAATCTTTCTACTGGAGAGATCTTTCTCTCTCGGTGTTTTCCGCCCCGCAGAGGTGGTGGAATCTTTCTGTGGTTGCTCTCCGAGTATTAGGGTTTCGGAAGGATTATATACGCTAGAGGGGAGAGATAGGGATGGACCAGGGCGGCCACACCACCTGGTGGCGCGGCCTAGGGTGGCCCACGCCAGGGGGTGGTGTGGGCCCCTTGTGGCCCACCTCAGCTTCCCCTTCTAGCTTCCTTTGTCTTCTAGAAAAATAGGATTTTCCATGTATTTTTCCGGATTTTCTGATCTTCGCGAATTTTGCCTCCAAACAGCACCTTTTCCATCAGAATCCTAACTGCAGCGATCCATGCTCCAAAAGTCATCAGCCATGCAAAAACAGATGAAATAACATAAGTACCATCTCTTAATATGAAATATATCAATAAATAACAGTAAATTATGATATAGAATAGTGATGCAAAATGGACGTATCAGTGGGCCAAGAGTGTCGAGAAAGAAGGCCGATATTTCACCACCATGGTTATACCGGCAAAGACCACCAGCACGAATGCACCCGCAAGAAATGAGCCTTGGGTTCTAGCTAGTAAGGTCGACCAATGTTGGTACATCACAGACCCGTCAAAGCCTAGCCGGGTTGTCGTCAGGAGAGGCAAAAGGAACATCATCGGAATGAACGGAGTCGCAAACGAGCAAGACTTTGACCAGAACAGTGACCCGAAGATGGAAGACAGATACAACAACCAAGCACCATACACCACAACCCTACCTAAGAAAGGACTCTCGTTCAAAAGAAGTAGTGAAGATGTCCCGGACCTAACCTATGCAACCGCGACAAAGAAGGGCAAGAAGACGACCATTGTCAAGAAACGCTAGCGCGCTCTAACCATTGTCAAGAATCGTCGTGTGTGTGGCATTCTATTATGTATCGAAACATTCATAATTATCATTTTTTGTATGTTATAATATTGCATTGAGAATATTATGTATCAACGAGACACATTCATAATACTCACTTTTGTTGTTTTGGCAATATTTGAATTTTTAAAATATTTGCAGTATATTTTATAGTTCATATTGTGTTTGGACAATGTTTTTACATGAAAAATGGCCTTCAAAAAAAATTCAAAATATGTTGCCCCAGGATTCGAACCTGGGTGGCTAGGGTTTAGAACAAGACAAGGATCGATACCAGTGGGCTAGGGTCAGTTTGTTGGCAGATACAGCGCACTGTGCTAGTTGACTAGTAGTGAAAAATAGCTGAGGCGCATATGGCCAGAATGCGCCTCGCGTAAACTCGCATAAGCTGGTACCTGTCTGTGATCGACTGAGTATTTTTCTCTGGATCGACGACTGAGCATGTGTACTCTGCAACCGTCACCATCGCTCTGTCGCTCATCGTCGCCTTCGCTCTACCGCTCGCGCCGCCGTGCCCAGGAGGAGGAGGAGGAGCCCGCTCGCCGCCGTGCCCAGGAGGAGAGGAGGAGGAGGAGCCTGCCCGCGCCCAGGAGGAGGAGCCCGCCCACGCCGCCCCTTCCTCTGCCACGTCGTCGTCGCCCCTTCCTACCGCCGTCTGTGCCTGCCGTCCACCGTTGTCGAGGTGTGTGACCCCTTCCCCTCTCCCTCCCCTTCCCCCTACCCCTCTTCCCTCCCCTCTCCCCTCTCCCTATGATCTAGGGTCTAGGACAAGTTACTAGAAACCACAAATCCTAAGGCTACTGTTGCTGATCTAGATTATGCTACCTTGATTGTTATTATGCTACCTTGATGCTATGGAAGAATCCTCTTAAATTATACCACTTGTTATAGCCTGGATGTGCAGCAGCATGAATGTTCGTTGGATATTCAAGAAATTGAGGCCACTATCTATTTCATGCTTCCACTCCAAATCATCCAACTTGTCTCCGCAGATTCCATTCCTTTACTTGAAATGTTCCTTGGATATATCTCCCAGTGGGCAATCGGGAAGCTCCAAGTTCGCCCTGTTGTGATGTTTATCATCTAGTACTACTCGGCATAGGTAGCACCGGAATGCATATCTCTGTGGGCTTGTAATGTGCTGGTAGAATCTATCTACCTTATAGAACTCTAAATATCTACTCCTAAACCACCTCTTTCTAGGTGGCCTATGTGTGTGTCCACCTTTTTGTGAAATGCAACCCTGGTTCATTACAAGTGTTAGTACAACACTTCCATGTTGTTGGCACATGGGCCAGAGAGAAGCTGAAATAATAAAATCAATTTTTTTATCATGATGAAATGGTTGAAGCTGAAGAAGATCAAGGAGGTTACATAAGGAGGGTTAAGGACCATGAGTTAGTTGGCTCTAGATTGTGAATTCTAGTGGATGCTGATGTTGCCATGGAATTCATGCTTAATTCATTTACTAACTAGAAAATGTTCTAGTGGAAACACCAGATATGTGAGAATGTCTGTGTTAAGGACCGTGTGGTTATCTACTTGGCAAAGGTATATTAACATCCAGATTCAGATGGTGATTAGTCTTGGGAATAAATGTTTGCTATTTATGAACAGATGACAAAGTCTGGAAATGATTTCCTAGATGTATCAGTGATGATTTAACATTTACTAGGATGATGCTTATGATTAAACTATCTTGATGTTTCTATCCTAAGATAGATTATTAAGAATTAATGATTCCTAGCATTCTAGGAAAAGGATTTCTTAAGTTGCCTGGATCTGAACATGACTTAGCTTTGGATGGATGCCACTGTGAGGCCTCCTATTGGATGCTACACACTAGTAACCTCCACTTGGCCTAGTTGTTGCTTTTCTTGATTACTAAATTAGATCAAGGATGCAAATTCAAAGATCTAGTTCAGTATCTAGATAAAGAATAGATACTACTAGTGGCTAATATCATCCTGTGATGAGCTTATACCCCATCTGGGTCTAACTCTGAGGATTTTACCCAATCTAACAGATCTAGTCCTTATAATTGATAAGAATAGATACAAGGCTTGATTTGTTGGGAAATATCCACCCTGATGTTGATGGTGATGTTGTTGTGGTGCCTTGCTTTGACAAGCTTGTCCTTCCTCCTCCTTGATCTTCTCTTGGCATGGCCTTGCCCAACACCTGAGCTACCCCCTCCTTAGGTAACCATCTTGGCTTGTTAGCTAGTGGACTCGATTTTTTTTATCATGATGAAATGGTTGAAGCATTAGGAAGTGCTTGCTTGCTGTTTTGTAGATTCCTTAAACTAAATCGACTAAAATTCTATAATCTCAAAAGCCACTGTAGTACCAATAGGAGCTAAGATGGTTGATATTTTGCATAGTATAAACTGTTTGTACGTGCTACTGTTTCATCAGTAACTATGAGTTGATGATGCATGCTACTGCTTAGGGCCAATGACCGGTGGGACATGTGCCCATGTAGGGCCTATGTCCATGGACCCCAACTATGGGCAGATGTGTTTAGACCATCCCCATCGCGCATTACTGTAAATGACAAACCCAACAAACAGGTCCATATTCAGAACCATATAGACAACTGAATAATTGCATATACTACATCGGGTACTAATGAACTGCTAATGAACTGCTTGTACTACAACATGTACATATGGTACTAATGAACGTCTTATATCACGGGAACATGTACATCTGGTACTAATGAACTGCTTATATCATCTGCTTGTACTACAACATGTACATCTGGTACTACAACATGTACATCTGGTTCTTATTCTTTGTGATGTACATCTCGTACTAATGAACTGCTTGTACTGCTTCAACACCTGATATTTATTTTATGCATATATTGTGTATGCTGTCCAAAATGGCTGTGTTTGTGTATGCTGGCAGCAAAATGGCTGTGTTTGTGCCTATTTAGGCTTTTTTGTGCAGGTTTTTCTTTTTGAGTTGCCAATGTTTCGCCGGAATGTTGATCCATTTCTGTTCCGGCGTATTTCTGGCACTCCTAGACATAGAAAATTAGCAAAGGTTATGCCGAAATTTTCTGTGAATTTTTGTGCTTATTAGTTCCATGTATTTGTGTGTTTAGAAATGTCGGCGGAGCAGGGCCCTTCTAGCACGAAGTCCTTTTGGGAGCAGCAGGCGGAGATGGAATCCCAAGAGGACCTGGAATTCGTTCCGTGGGACGACGAGATGGAGACGGACGAGGATATGTCGTCGGGCAATGAGGAGATGGGGGACACGGATGGCGATGCCACTACCACTTATGGCGGCAGTGAAGCTACTTCAAACGGTGGTAGCACATCGAAGAAGGCCCGGAAGGAGCGTGCCCCGATCGTGGTCAACATCAAAAGGTCCATCATCACAAGCGTAAACGATGAAGGTGCGCCTTTGGAGCCGGCCGAGTTTGTCGCGGGTTACTCAAACCAGCTCGCAGCAATCCTCCGGAACACCGTCATGATCAACACGGAGAACCTGAAGGCCGAAAAGAACAGGGGTTTCCGCATCCAGCTCTTCCGGAAGCTGCACGCAAGATATGCATTCCCGGGTGATGAGGAACACAAGTACAATAATGACAATCTCAAAGGGAATCTGGTGAACAAGTATGCCCTCAAGAAGATGACCAAGGCCTTGTCGAATTGGAAGGCCCGGGTGAAGAAGCTGATTTTCGAGGACGAGCTAAGTTATTCGGAGGTCGTCAAGAAGGAGCCTCTGGTCATAGAAGAACACTTCAAGGTGTTCAAGGCCAGATGTGAATCCGCCATGGGCAAGGCCAAGAGTCAGTACTTCAAGGAGTTGTACGAGAAGAACATTGGTACCCACCATCTCGGCTCCGGCGGTTATAGAGCTGCGATTCCCAAATGGGAGAAGGAGGACGCCGATGCTCGTGCAAATGGGTTGACACCTCCCTTTGACGGCATAAAAGAGCCGCAGGCAAAGCACTTTGTTAGGGCCCGGTTTGCTAAGCCGAAAGGGAGTTCTGATTATTCCTCGGAGCCCATTGGCCCCTTCGCTACGAAGGTGACGGACTTCATGAGAAAATATGTAAGTAGTTTGCATGCAAGTCGATTAATTGCGTTCACGATTAATCAATGAAGTCTAGTTTTCTGATCAAATGCTTCGCATTCCTTGTGCGCAGGACGAGGAGTGTAGGAGCTCCTCATCCTAGGGGTCGGCGCCTGTCGCCAAGTGGGACACCACTTTTAACAGGGCGCTGAACCGAACCAAGAATGTTGAGCCCCTGGCGGCCCCGTCGTCGGCTGGTCATGTTGTCGGCTTTGGTGGCATAACATGGTCCGAGTACTATGGCACCACGGAGCAGAAGGGCAGGAGGCAGGTCGAAAGCGTCGAGGTAAGACACCTAAGGGAACAGGTGGAAGCCTTTCCCAATATAGTCCAAGATGCCGTGAACCAGGCTGTGTCGGCTTTCGAGACAAAGTTCCAAGAACAAGTTCATACACAAGTCTAGGCACAAGTCCAGACACAAATGAACGATAAGCTCAACACCATCCTTCCCGCCTACATGGAAAAGTACATCAAGTGGCATAAGGGTGGTAAACGAGGGCCGCCACCAGTTCCCAACCTCGATAGTGCCCAATCGGACAACATGGCGCGACCGGAGGCGCTGGTGACTCCTCTAGTGGGGCTGGTGGTGGTGGAGACTCCTCCAACTCCGGAGCTTAACTTACCCGAGGCAGCCCACACCACCGTGCCATTAGGCAGCCACTCTGCCACTTGCACGCTCAATCCTGCCGGCGGCGGTGCCTCGACCTTGGCCGAGTTCGACGCCCTCAAGGTAACTAACTAATTAAAGCAAGATTTTGGAGGCTTAACCACACCGATGACTTGATCTTCGTTTCTTGGCCTTGCCTACATGTCTTTCGCAGGAGACACTCCTTGCACTCTAATGCACCGGGTGGCGACCAGTTGAAGGATGTTGCCAAGGTACTATCGTTTAATCGAGAACCATAAAATGCACAATGTCACAATGCCACCCGACATGATGAGGGTCTGATATGGTGCTTAAGACTCTACGAGCAAGTGGAACCTCCCTCTCAACCTCAAGGATGGGATGATGAGGAGACGGCGGCGGTCCTCAATACCGGCTTCGGCTACTTGTACCTATGGCCGAAGAGTCAGATCTGTTTGGGGACGGAGGACCAGCTCAACATCACCCCAGAGGCAGCACAGCTAGCACATGATGAAGACTTCGAGATGGAAGACTTGGACAACATGGCACAGGATCCCTACGATGATGATGGAGAAATTGATCCGAACTTCGACGACCAGTTCATTAACACAAGGTTTTCTGATTGGTATGAGTCGGGACCATCAGGCACACATCAAGTTGCCGATACCCAACCAGCATCGGCGAAACCCCCTTGCCAGGTGCGTCTCTTCCCAACTAGTCAGGAGACGCCGCCACCCGCCCCCTTCACCGAGCCTCCAAGGCCAGCAGTTCCTTTGATCAGCCCCAACACCCTTCATAAGGTGATCGGTGAGGTGAACACGACGGCCGACGCCCCAAAGGGACCGAAGAAGGGCGGTCGCAAAAGGAAGCCTAAGGGTGACCGGAGCAAGGGTCCAAATCTTGTTCTCCGGACTCAGGACGGCCCTGCGGGGCAAGCCAGGAATCAGCAGCACGTGGCAGGTGCACTGATGATGTGTAACTCGTTGCTCGAGGTCGCAGGCTCTCAAATGCGCAATCTTCATTATAGCTGTCTCACAATTGAGGAGCGTCGCATTCGCGAGAACGATCAGTCGTACCTCGTTTTCAAGGCTAAGGTTCCTTATGTGTCGTGCTTCGTCAGTGTACCCCCCGGGGATATCTTCTACCTGCGGCATTCCGACATCTTCGACATGTTGAATGGGTTCCGGCTACACAATAACCTGGTCCGGCTATTCTCCCTCAATATGGCCATGCAGATCACCAGAGACAAGATCCCGGGCATCCAGATAATGGATCCCTAGTTCATGCGGGACGTCATCCTAAAAGATGCCGAGGACATAGCGCTAGCGACCGACTACCTCTCAACCTTCCTGCAAACATACTCGGACAAGGATGTGATTCTCCTTCCCTACCATCCCATCACGGAGGATGATCAGACAGGCTGCATGCTCATATGCTTGAATTTGAAACACACAACAGCCATGTACCTCGACTCAAACAGTGCGCACCCTAAAAACTACACCAATATCAAGATCATTCTTGATGGTGCTCTCATCGACTACGTCGCAGCGGGAGGCATCAAACCGGTAACGCCATATGTGAAGTTCGGAGCACACGTGTTCCGCCACAACACCAAGTGCCTGCGTCAAGCAGCCATCTGGCAGCAGGAAGGATGCCTTCTACGCCATTTACCACATGAAGGCGTTCTTCAATGACATGGAGAGCAAAACGCTGCCATCTGACCTCACGAAGTAGGCTAAAAGGCTTGCAACAATACATGATCGCAACCTCAGGCAGCACATCTTTGACATCCAGGAGGATCTCGCCACAATCGTGCACCAGGGAGTCATGAAATCCGGGGGCCTCTTCTATGGCGGCCATACACCGCCCAACAGGGAGATAGACGAATGCTTAGCGCAACAGGGTGACCGCAGGACATTCATGCAGATGGCAAAAACTCGATCGGGCTTCATCAATGCCCCCCTAAAGCTGACTCAACAGCAAAAGAAGTCTTGATGATTGCATTCCCTGGGTAGCTAGCTGTTAGTTCTGAACTCATGTTGTAACCTCTTATCACTATGTTAAACTTGCCTAGCAAAACCTCTAGAGTATGTTTCGTCAACCGTTGAACTTGATTGTGAGCGACACTAGCTAGTTATTTGTGTTATGAACTATTTTAAGTGTTTGTTGCTTTTCATTTGTTATTGCCGCCCTACTTCTTGTGGTTTGCTTTCTTTGTCTTTCTTCGAAATGCCGATGATTAAAACGTGTTGTGGCGTCATGTGCGTGACCATGCCGTTGTTGGATCTGGTGTGTCAAGTAGACTAGAGGTTTGTGCATATAGTCTACTTGCCGCACTAGATCCATCAGCGACATTGTCATTTTCCATGCCCAACCTAAGTATGAGGCAACTATTTCATCTCGTAGCCCCAAAGTCTAAAGAAGATAGATATTTTTGAGATTCATATACATAAGACATAATATGTCGAGTGGCAAGCCAATGAAAGGGTTCTGGGTCCACGGCAATGACTCCTTTAGACACACCAAACTCGAAATGAGTCGTTGTCATGGAGACCGAATCCTTTCCTTGCTTTGCCACTCGACATAACATGCCCATGCTATATGAATCGTGGAAGTATTTCTCGTCTTTTGTCTTTGGCGATACGAATAGATTAGATAGCATGAATTAAATGTAGTTTCAAATATCTCATTGTAGCCCCAAAGTCGAAAGGAAGAAAGACATTACTTCACTATTCGCATAACACTAGCGACATTGTTGTATGAACTGTGGAATGATTTCTTTCCTTTTGTCTTTGGCGATACAATGACATGATAAACTATTTTATCTCGTAGCCCCAAAGTCGAAAGAGGACAATTATTTTTGAGATTCATATACATAAGACATAATATGTTCAGTGGCAAGCCCATGAAAGGATTCTGGGTCCATGACAATGACTCCTTTCGACACACCAAACTCGAAACGAGTCATTGCCGTGGAGACCGAATCCTTTCCTGGCTTTACCACTGGATATATCATGCCCATGCTATATGGATCGTGGAAGTATTTCTCTTCTTTTGTCTTTGGCGATACGAATAGATTAGATAGCGTGAATTAAATGAAATGGTGAAGTATTTAGTTTCAAATATCTCATTGTAGCCCTAAAGTCAAAAGGAAAGACATTGCTTCACTATTCGTATAGCACTGGCGACATTGTTATATGAATCGTGGAATGATTTCTTTCCTTTCGTCTTTGGCGATACAATGAAATGATAAACTATTCCATCTCGTAGTCCCAAAGTCGAAAGAGGATAGATATTTTCGAGATTCATATACATAGGACATAATATGTTAAGGCAAGCCAAGGAAAGGGTTCTGGGTCCACGGCAATGACTCCTTTCAACACACCAAACTTGAAATGAGTCGTTGCCGTGGAGACCGAATCCTTTCTTTGGTTTGCCGCTTGACATATCATGCCCATGCTATATGAATCGTGGAAGTATTTCTCTTCTTTTGTCTTTGGCGATACGAATAGTATGAGGCACGAATCCAAGTCATTCTTGGTTTGCTTTTTTTGGTCTTTCTTCGAAATGCCGATGATTAGAACGTGTTGTGGCATCATGTGTATGACTATGCCGTTGTTTGATCTCGTGTGCCAAGTAGACTAGTAATTTGGACATATACTCTACTTGTCGCACAAGATCAAACAGCGAGCATTGTTATTTCCATGCCCAACCTAAGTATGAGGCACTAATGCAAGTCATTCTTGGTGTGCTTTTTTTGGTCTTTCTTTGAAATGCCGATGATTAGAACGTGTTGTGGCGTCATGTGTATGACTATGCCGCTGTTTGATCTCGTGTGCCAAGTAGACTAGTAATTTGGGCATATAATCTACTTGCCGCACGAGATCAAACAGCGAGCATTGTTATTTCCATGCCCAACCTAAGTATGAGGCACTAATGCAAGTCATTCTTGGTTTGCTTTTTTTGTCTTTCTTCAAAATGTTGATGATTAGAACGTGATTTCTTACATCTTGTTGCACCCATATATATATGCATGATCTTATCTTGTGAACTGCTATTGCTTTGCACTGACATAGATAATATCATCTATCTTGTGTATAGGAGATGTCAAAGAAGTGTTATGTCGTGCACGCCGGCAAGGTTCCAGGTGTGTACGAGGAGTGGAAGGACTGCTAGAAGCAAGTGAATGAATTCTCGGGCAATAGCGACAAAGGCTACAAGAGTAGAGAGGTGGCCGAAGAGAAGTGGAGGAAGCACGGGAGGAATAAGTGGAGGAACTTTGTCGTGATCACCACATTGCTCTTCATTGTAGTAGGTTGAGTGCTCTACTTCACCTAGCTAGCTAGAGAGCTCCGCCGTGCATGTAGTTGTAATGCAATTGTGAACTTGTACTCGATCGGTCCCCCGGGAGATGTGAACTTGGTGTTGTGCGTGTGATGTATGCTCTAGTCAGTTGATGTGTGAACTCTCGTATGTTGCAGATTAATTCAACTTGATGTGTGATATAATTGTATTAGCGATGTACTTGTATTAGTGTTGATTTGTGATGCAACTTTCTGAAAATTATGTGTTGTTTATATTGTTATTGACTGTATAATACCTGTATATTGTGTATTCTGGACTGTATTGTGGGTTTGTAAAATTTAAAATTTGAAATTGATATTTGAGTCGCATATGTGACCATGTTAGAGGCGCATATGTAATCTTATGGGAGGCGCATATCTAATACATATTAGAGTCACATATGTGATGCACCTCCTATAACCTATATATGTGAGGCGCATATCAATATGCGCCTCCGATAAATATATAGGAGGCGCATATTGATATGCGCCTCGCATATATAGGTTATAGGAGGCGCATCTCATATGTGACTCGGGTAACAAATACTTGAGTCGCGGCGCTCGAGTCGCATCCACAATGCGACTCTAATGGCCTTTCATATGCGCCTACAGTAGGCTTTTCCCTAGTAGTGTTTCACATAACAAGTTTAATTCGGAAGGTAGATAAAAACATGAATTTACTTGGAATAGCAATAATGCTAATAGGTAAGTATGATGGACACAAATGGCATAGGTTTTGGTTTAAGGATTGGATGCACGAGAAGCATTCCCTCTCAGTACAAGTTTTAGGCTATCAAGGCTAGGTAGCAAGCATAAGAGTTGAAGGAAACAAACAAACATACAAGTGATAAAAACAAACATGCAATCTTCCTTGGAAACACAAAAGATCTTAACTAGAGAATACTAAGCTTATGAGCCAATCAAGAAAGAAAGATGATGAAATTATATTTCTTAAGAGTACTTTTATCTTTTTCATTCAATTCTCATAATAGTGTTGCTACTAACCGAGCCAGGTTTGCCAAAACCAACTAAATTTACTTAATGATCCCAAAGTGATACCAATACTAACTACAAGATCAATCATATAACAGAAATTGCAAACTAATATAAGATGTGCAAAAAGTAAATGACAGAACTTCTCATTAATATTCCATAACGGCAACTCACACCAAGGGATACATAGATATCTAACTAGAGGAGAGATACTTCCATAATGCAAGCCATCCTATATGATAACTTCTCTATTCATGATATGACTCTACTAAAAAGGTAAAAAGATAAAAGATGTGATACCGTGGCACTCCCCCAAGCTTGGAACAAACCAAGGGGATGCCAAAACTTGATGACGAATTACTCCTTCGGTGGTGGTGGTGTTCTCTCGATGAGCTTTTCAATCAATTCCCTCAAGTCCTCAATCTAGAAGGTGAGAGTACGAATCAACTCTGAATTGTGCTCAATACGGTTCATGATCATGCCGGGCTGTGAATCCCAGCTCTTGTGATTCTTTCCCCACTCTTCCTCCTTGAAGTCTTCTTTTCCTGCATGGTTAGAACGAGGCATATCCCAATTGGAGGGTAGTTTTTCGTTGGGCATATTCTAGAATTGTTGCTCATGGATAAGGGTATGGAAGGGATTCTTGGTGCGTGGAGGAGGTGACCATGAAGCCAAGCAATGACGCGGAACCTTCTCTCCATTGGACATCCGTGCAGTCCTTTTAAACTTGGCAGGATTTGCCACCACTCCAATACTTGCAATGGTGGTGTTGGTGTGCGGATGCTGGTCTTCCTTTGCCTCATCGTTAACTTCACTCTCGATCTCCTCCTCCTGCTCAAGGTCTTGGAGATCATCTTCCGACAAATCCTTGCCATTATTGTTGGCGGAGACCATTCTGCCTCTAAACTTTAAGAATAGTTCCTGACAGAAACAGATCGAAACAAAAACACGACGAGAAGAGGACATACAAACCTCGAGGGATCCGGGGGATTATATATTATGAAGTTTGACAACAAAAGGAAGGTACTGGGAGAAAACGGGTCAGAGATGGGCTCCAGGGTGGCCATAGTCCCTGGTGGCGCGGCCAGGTGGGCCCGCGCCACGGGGTGGTGTGAGCCACCTGGGCTCTGTTTTCGTCCCTCTTTCTACTCATTGCCTTCCATGTTAGACAAAAACTGCAAAAATATAAATTGACGGATTTTTTCGCGGACCTTTTCTTACCATAACTATTACCTATTCGAAAACGGACTCTACAGGTCTCTGAATTTGGTCTTTGATAAATTTTTCTAGAGTCACCATTTGAATAGCATCAATATCTTCATTGTAAGAATCTCCAAAAATATAGTGCTTGAGTCTCTGACCATTCACCACTTGTGTAGTGTTATCTTTTAAGGAAGAAATTTTTATTGCCCCTGAACGATACACCTCTTCAATAACAAAAGGTCCTTCCCATTTTGAGAGTAGTTTTCCTGCAAAAAATCTGAGACGAGACCTATACAATAGAACCTTCTCACCAACATGGAACTCTCTCTTAAGAATTCTACTGGCATGCCATCTTTTAACTTTTTCTTTAAAGAGTCTAGCATTTTCATATGCTTCACTCCTCCACTCATCTAACGAACTTAAGTCAAATAATCTTTTCTCACCAGCAAGTTTGAAGTCTCTATTAAGTTCTTTTACTGTCCAATAAGCTTTGTGTTCTAATTATAAAGGCAGGTGGCAAGCTTTCCCATAAACCATTTTGTAAGGAGACATTCTCATAGGATTTTTATAAGCAGTTCTATAGGCCCATAAAGCATCATTCAACTTTTTAGCCCATTTTTTTCTAGATCTATTAACAGTCTTTTGTAAGATGGATTTAATTTCTCTATTTGATAGTTCTACTTGCCCACTAGTTTGGGGATGATAAGCCGAAGCAATTCTATGATTAACATCATATTTAGCAAGGGTCTTTCTAAAGCCACCATGAATGATATCAGAACCTCCATCAGTCATAAGATACCTAGGCACTCCAAACCTAGGAAAGATAATATCCTTAAGCATTTTTAAAGAGGTCTCACCATCAGCACTTTTCGTAGGTATGGCTTCTACCCACTTAGTAACATAGTCAACAGCAACAAGAATATGAGTATAACCTTTTGAAGGGAGAAAAGGACCCATAAAGTCAAATCCCCAACAATCAAATGGTTCAATAATAAGAGAGTAATTCATAGGCATTTCATTGCATCTAGAAATATTACCAACTCGTTGACATTAATCACATGATAAGACAAATTTTCTTGCATCTTTAAAAAGGGTAGGCCAGTAAAAACCTGATTGTAGAACCTTTTGTGCGGTTCTATCTCCCGCATGATGTCCTCCATAGGCACTACCATGACATTTCCGCAATATCTCCTTTTGTTCATATTCTAGAACATATCTTTGCATAATACCATCTACTCCCTCTTTATATAAATGTGGTTCATCCCAAAAATAATGCCTCAAATCGTAAAAGAACTTCCTTCTTTGCTAGGCTGTAAAAGTTGGAGGCAAATACTTGGAAACAATAAATTTAGCATAATCACCATGCCAAGGACTCTCTCGCGAGCTTACCCCTACTGCAGCCAACTGTTCATTTGGGAAACTATCATTAACAAACATATGATCAAAAGAGATGTTTTCCAATCGAGATAAATTATCAGCAAAAGGATTTTTAGCACCTTTCCTATCTACAATATGTAGGTCAAACTCTTGTAAAAGCAACACCCATCTAATAATCCTAGGCTTAGCATCTTTCTTCGTCATAAGGTACTTAATAGCAGCATGATCAGTATGAATGGTAACTTTTGAATCAACAATATAAGGTCTAAACTTATCACAAGTAAAAACAACAGCGAAGAACTCTTTTTCAGTAGTAGCATAATTCTTTTGAGAAGCGTCAAGAGTCTTACTAGCATAATGGATAACATTTAACTTTTTATTTATTTGTTGCCCAAGAATAGCACCTACAGCAAAATCAGTAGCATCGCACATGATTTCAAAGAGTAAGTTCCAATCAGGTGGTTGGACAATAGGAGCGGTAGTTAAAGCTTTCTTTAGAGTTTCAAAAGCTTCCTTACAATCATCATCAAAAACAAAGGGTACATCTTTTTGGATAAGATTAGTAAGGGGTTTTGATATCTTGGAGAATTCTTTAATAAACCTTCTATAGAAACCAACATGACCAAGGATACTACGAATACCTTTGATGTCTCTAGGACAGGGCATTTTCTCAATTGCTTCAACTTTGGATATGTCAACTTTAATGCCTCTTTCAGAAATTTTATGTCCAAGGACAATTCCTTCATTGACCATGAAGTGGCATTTCTCCCAATTAAGAACAAGATTAGTTTCTTCACATCTCTGCAAAACTTTATCAAGGTTGTGCAGACAATTATCAAAAGAAGTTCCATAGACGGAAAAATCGTCCATGAATACTTCCACAATTTCCTCACAAAAACCATGAAAGATAGCAGACATGCATCTTTGAAAAGTATCAGGAGCATTACACAAACCAAAAGGCATACGCCTATAAGCATAGGTTCCATAAGGGCACATAAAAGTAGTTTTTTCTTGATCTTCTTGTTTAACAGCAATTTGAGAGAACCCAGAGTATCCATCAAGAAAATAAAAATGGGTCTTTTTAGACAACCTTTCTAACATTTGATCAATAAAAGGCAGTGGGTAATGATCTTTCTTAGTAACTTTGTTAACCTTTCTGAAGTCAATGCACATCCTATAACCTACTACTATTCTTTGGGGGATAAGCTCATTATTCTCATTAGGCACAACAGTAATTCCCCCTTTCTTAGGGACACAATGAACAGTACTAACCCATTCACTATCAGCAATAGGATAAATAATACCAGCATCAAGGAGTTTTAATACCTCGTTTCTTACCACTTCCTTCATCTTAGGATTTAAACAACGTTGATGTTCTACCACTGGTTTTGCATCAGGTTCTATATTGATAGCATGCTGATATATATAGTAGGAGAAATCCCCTTTAAATCATCAAGGGTATAGCCCATAGCTCCTCGGTGTTTCTTCAATACTTCCAATAATCTTTCCTCTTCCTTCCCTGAAAGTTTAGAACTAATAATAACAGGATATATTTTCTTGTCATCAATGTAAGCATATTTAAGATCGTCAGGTAAAGGTTTCAGATCGAAAACTAGATCCTTTTTAGGTGGCAATGTGGTACCCAAATCTTCCACAGGCAAGTTATGCTTAAGCACCATAGGTTGACGACGGAGAATCTCGTCAATCTCATTTCTTTCTTCCATGAAGATCTCACTTTCGTGGTCTTCCATAAATTGCTGCAAAGCATTGCTAGGAGCAAGAGAAATAGAAGCAAGTTGTTGAACTCTAAAATCCTCATTAGGAGTTTCATTTTCATAAGGAACTTTAGCAAATTTCAAAAAATTAAACTCATAAGATTCCCCATCAAATTTAGTTAAAATGGTCTCCCTTTTACAGTCTATAATGGCTCCACACGTGTTCAAGAAAGGTCTACCAAAAATTATAGGATAGGTTTTACTAGCAGCTGAACCAAGTACTAGAAAGTCAGTAGAATATTTAATCTTACCACAAAGAACTTCCACATCTCTTACCATACCAATTGGAGAGATGGTATCTCTATTTGCAAGGTGAATAACCACATCAATTTCTTCTAGCTCGCATGGACTAATTTCATGCATAATTTCTTTGTAAAGCTCGTAAGGAATAGCACTTGAACTTGCACCAATATCACATAAACCATAATAGCAATGATCACCAATTCTAACAGAAAGCACAAGAACACTATCTTTTCTAGTTCTATTAGGATGTGAGACAATATTAGAAGCATCCTCACAGAAAACAATGTGTCCATCCTCTACACTTTTAGTGACAAGGTCTTTCACAATTGCCACTACAGGTTCAATCTTTATTTGTTCATCAGGCTTTACAGCTCTCTTTGTACTTTTATTAATTACACTAGTTATCATAGAGTGCTCCTTTACCTTATCCGGGAAAGGTATTTTCTCGATATAAGGTTCAGGTAAGATACGATCAATAGTGCAAACTTCAGTACTTCTAGCACGAACACAATCAACAATATATTTATATGGTGCATGATACTTGTTCCATTCCTTTTTTGGAATTTCAATATATGAGGCAAAAGCCTTAAAACAATTTGCAATAACTTGAGAATCAAGAGCATAAGCATTACTAATATTATGAAAGTCATCAGTTCCCATAAAAGATTTAATGCATTCATAATCATAATTTATACCTGACTTTATTCCTTTGTCATTCTCCCATGCTTCAGCATTGTCTTGAATACGGCCTAGAAGATCTCATTTAGCTTCTTCTTCCATGCGTGTAAATGATCCAGCATAAGAAGCATCCAATAGATACTTATCATGAAGAGAAAGTCTTGCATAAAAGTAATTGATAATAATATTGTCAAGGAGCTCATGAATAGGACATTTGAGTATTAGTAACTTCAATCTCCCCCAAGCTTGAGCTGTACTCTCTCCATCACGAGGCCAAAAGTTGTATATTAGATTCTGATATTTGTGAATCTCACTAGGAGGATACAACTTTGAATAAAGGAGAGGTAGTACTTCCTCCCATTCAAGAGCTTGACCATTCTTCAGCAGCTTATACCATTCCTCGGCTCTTCCTTTCAGTGATAATGAGAATAACTTCTTCTTGAATTTATCTGTTGTAATACTTGCACACTTGAACAACCCGCATAATTCGTGTATAAAGAGCAAATGATCACCGGGATGGACAGTTCCATCTCCAAAATAGTAGTTATCCATAACACGATCAATAATTCTTGTAGGTATCTTAAAAGTATCATTTTCAGCAGGTGCAGGTTCATCTACTACCTTAGCAGTGGTAGTAGCATTACGCAATAAGAAACTAAGTGAATTATCCATATTGAAATAAAGTAACTAATAGAAATAAACAATACTCACAGTAGAAGTTTCCTTTACCAGTTCCACTCTTCAATAGCGCTTCACTCCCCGGCAACGGTGCCAGAAAATAGTCTTGATGACCCACAAGTATAGGGGGTGTATCGCAGTATTTTTGATAAGTAAGAGTGTCGAACCCAACGAGGAGCAGAAGGTGTTGACGAGTGGCTTGGAGTAGGAATTCTCTGTAAATACTTAGCAAACGGATTTTTAGGGGTTTTTGATAATGCAGATAAATAAAGTGCGAGTAAATAAAAGACAATGATAATAGTTGCAGGAAGTGGCCCAATACTTTCTTTAGCAAAGGACAAGCCGGTTGTATTACTTAAGATGACCAAACATTCTCGAGGACACATGGGAATATTGGCAAGTGCTTTTGCTTCATATAGTTGATTAATCTTCTTTGGTTGGATAAGTGTTGTGCGGGTTAACCTGTGCTAATGTACTGACCTTCCTAGGATAAATACATACTTGTGATTATACCCCTTGCAAGCATCCGCAACTACAAGAAAGTAATTAAGATAAAAACCTAACCACATCCTCAAACTCTAAGATCCTACACTCCCTTGTGCAAAGGTTTCCTAACAGGGGTTCAGGTTTCTATCACTCCGGCAACCCCGTGATTAGTATCCAAATACACAATGCATTCCCCTAGGCCCATAAAGGTGAAGCATCATGTAGTTGACGTTCACATGACACCACTAGAAGAATAACACCACAACTTAAATATCAAACAGTTGAATCTTTCTCAACACAATTCCACTACTAACAACATGACTTCTCCCATGTCCTCAAGAACTAAACGAACTACTCACACGACATCATATGGATCAAGATCAGAGATGAAATAATGATAAGTAACAATCTGAACATGAATGATAATTCAGTGGTT
This sequence comes from Avena insularis, assembly GCA_023614405.1. NCBI lineage: Eukaryota > Viridiplantae > Streptophyta > Magnoliopsida > Poales > Poaceae > Avena > Avena insularis. The sequence continues at coordinate 210,787,679 of CM042694.1, forward strand.
CCACTCAATAGCATCAACTACAATGAGTAATCAATACCGGGAAAGTTTCCCCTAAGAACTATGCAAGATTTAACCCAATTGTTACAGCGGTATGGAGTGGTGATGATGGTGCTGGTGGAGATGATGATGACGATGATGATGATGATGATCCCAATGAAGTCTAGCTCGATGACGGTGTTGATGGCAACGATCTCTCCTCTCCGGGAAGGAATTTCCCCGGCAGATTCTGCCTGCCGAAGAGATCTTTCTCTCTCTGGAGTTCTCCACCCCGTAGAGGCGGCGGAATATTTCTGTGGTCGCCCCCCGAGTCTTAGGGTTTCGGGAGGATTATATATGCCAAAGAGCAGAGCTAGAGGTGGTCCAGGATGGCCACACCACCTGGTGGCGTGGCTAGGGCTGGCCCACGCCAGTGGGTGGTGTCGCCCCCTGTGGCCCATCTCCGCTCCCCCTTCTGGCTTCCTTTTTCTTCTGGAAAAATAGGATTTTCCATATATTTTCCGGGATTTTCTGATCTTCGCGAATTTCGCCTCCAAACAGTGCCTTTTCCATCAGAATCCTAACTTCAGCGGTCCATCCTCCAAAAGTCATCAACCATGCAAAAACAGATGAAATAACATAAGTATCCTCTCTTAATATGAAATATATCAATGAATAATAGTGAATTATGATATAGAATAGTGATGCAAAATGGACATATCAGCAGCCGACCTCCGTGCAGTCGCACGGGGTGTACGGGCACGTGGCCTTGTGGTCGTCGAGCTCATGGTAGGCGACCATGGTGAGGTAGCCGTCGTGGGGGCATAGAACAGTTATCAGCGCGAGCTCATCTTTGTCCATCACCGGCTAGCTCTTGGTGGAATCCACCGACGCGCCCAGTGTTGGAGTGGTTCCCTGGAAGCTCAGCTCGCTGATGTACTGGCTGCAATCCTGAATTTTTATACAGCATTGAGTTTTTTTAATGAAGGCTGCAGAAAGTTGATAGGTGAGAGTAAATTAGGCACTTAATACCCTGTACAGTATTGTACCAGACAAATAGATCCTACCCACGTGAGTGGTAAGAAGGTCTACGCCTTTTTTTGGAAATGGAAAAGGTCTACACCAACAGAGAGACAGATAAACCTAGGGCCTGGAGTAAAGTGCACAGTGCTACAGGGGAGAGAACAAGGACTGCATTCATGTCTTCAACACCATCTGCATTTTATTCTATCTTCTTGTCTCTTCTGGCTCTTTCTTTCTCGGCATGGCGGACTCGTTTCTCTTCTCCATTTCTTTCTTATGGTTAAAGCTTATCTAGATACAGAGTACTAGTAGTAGTGCGTAGTACATTTGAACTAGTACTCCAATAATACGGAGTATATGTCTTTTTATACTCCAGTTGTACTACCAGTACTCCAATAGTAATACAGTACATATGTCTTCTTTTTACTATACTACTACTAGTACTCCAGTAGGTAGGCATTTGCGGGCGGTGGGTGGCGGGCAGTGGTGGCTATTTGTGACTTTTTACAACTCCTAGGGCGGCGGGCAGCGGGCAGCGGTGGCAGTAGGGTTCTAGTAGTACGGAGTAGTACTCAAGTACTCCTGCTCACTAATTCATGAAGTAAGACTTCAGTAGTGTACTGCAGTCATGTACTACTTAGATGCAGCTGTCATCATACCACGGTTTCTAGGGAGACGCCAGAGACACAGATGCTCAAATGCACGTCCCAGGTGGGCCCCGATGCCTAGCGATTGGATAAAGCCTTGCTGCCTAACCACACAGCCAAGGCAATTCATTTCGCTACTCTCTACTAGTATACTATTTCTCGGTGTGTTTCGAAATTAAGTTCACACCTTGCGATAATCTGTTCAGTGGACCCACCAGGCAGTCAATGTATCAAGAACGAGTGAGAGTTGTTTGGCAAGATTAAACTTCTTGCTAAGAATATGCATGCCTAGAAATCTGACCGTGTTTTGAAAACAACCAAAGAGACTATGACTCACCACGTTTTGAAATTTTGGATGTGTTTCGAAATTAACTTCACACCTTGCGATAATCTGTTCAGTGGACCCACCACCAGGCCGCAGTCAATGTATCGAGAACGAGTGAGAGTTTGGAAAGATTCAACTTCTTGCTAAGAATATGCATGCCTGGAAATTTGACCGTGTTTTAAAAATAATCAAAGAGACTATGACTCACTGTGTTTTGAATTTTTGGCTGTGTTTCAAAATTAACTTCACACCTTGCGATAATATGTTCAGTGGACCCACCACTAGGCCACAGTCAATGTATGGAGACGAGTGAGAGTTTGGAAAGATTTAACTTCTTGCTAAGAATATGCATGCCTAGAAATTTGACCGTGTTTTGAAAACAATCAAAGAGACTATGACTCACCGTGTTTTGAAATTTTGGCTGTGTTTTGAAATTAACTTCACACCTTGAGATAATATTTTTAGTGGATCCACTACCAGGAAGTCAATGTATCGAGACGAGTGACAGTTTGGAAAGATTCAACTTCTTGCTAAGAATATGCATGCCTAGAAATTTGACCGTATTTCGAAAACAACCAAAGAGACTATGGCTCGCCGCGTTTTGAAATTTTGCGTGTGTTTCGAAATTAACTTCACACCTTGTGAAAATCAGTTCATTGGACCCACCAGGCAGTCAATGTATCGAGAACGAGTGAGAGTTTGGAATGATTCAACTTCTTGCTAAGAATATGCATGCCTAGAAATTTGACTGTGTTTTGAAAATAATCAAAGAGACTATGACTCACTGTGTTTTGAAATTTTGCCCGTGTTTCAAAATTAACTTCACACCTTGCAAAAATCTGTTCAGTGGACCCACCACCAGGCAGTCAATGTATGGAGACGAGTGAGAGTTTGGAAAGATTCAACTTCTTGCTAAGAATATACATGCCTAGAAATTTGACCGTGTTTTGAAAACAAACAAAGAGACTATGACTTACCATGTTTTGAAATTTTGGCTGTGTTTCAAAATTAACTTCACACCTTGCGATAATATTTCTAGTGGACCCACCAGGCAGTCAATGTATTGAGAACGAGTGAGAGTTTTTTGGCAAGATTCAACTTCTTGCTAAGAATATGCATGCCTCGAAAGTTTGACCATGTTTTGAAAACAATCAAAGAGACTATGACTCACCATGTTTTCAAAGTTTGGTGGCGTTTCGAAATTAACTTCACACCTTGCGATAATCTATTCAGTGGACCTACTAGGCAGTCAATGTATCGAGAACGAGTGAGAGTTTGGAATGATTCAACTTATTTCTAAGAATATGCATGCCTAGAAATTTGACCGTGTTTTGAAAGAAAATCAAAGTGGTTATGGCTCGCCGTGTTTTGAAATTTTGCGTGCGTTTCAAAATTAACTTCACACCATGCGAAAATCTATTCACTGGACCCACCAGGCAGTCAATGTATCGAGAACGAGTGAGAGTTTGGAATGATTCAACTTATTGATAAGAATATGCATGCCTAGAAATTTGACTGTGTTTTGAAAATAATCAAAGTGGCTATGGCTCACCGCGTTTTGAAATTTTACGTGCATTTAGAAATTAACTTCACACCTTGCGAAAATCTGTTCACTGGACCCACCAGGCAGTCAATGTATCGAGAACGAGTGAGAGTTTGGAATGATTCAACTTATTACTAAGAATATGCATGCCTAGAAATTTGATCGTGTTTTGAAAACAATAAAAGAGGCTATGACTCACCATGTTTCAAAATTTTGGCTGTGTTTCGAAATTAACTTCATACCTTGCGAAAATCTGTCCAGTGGACCCAGCAGGCAGTCAATGTATCAAGAACGAGTGAGAGTTTGGCAAGATTCAACTTCTTGCTAAGAATATGCATGCCTAGAAATTTGACCGTGTTTTGAAAACAAACAAAGAGAATATGACTCTCTGTGTTTTGAAATTTTGGCGGTGTTTCAAAATTAACTTCACCCCTTGCGATAATCTTTTCAGTGGACCCACTAGGCAGTCAATGTATCGAGAACGAGTAAGAGTTGTTGGGCAAGATTCATGTTCTTGCTAAGAATATGCATGCCTTGAAACATTGACCGTGTTTTGAAAACAATCAAAGAGACGATGAATCACCGTGTTTTGAAAGTTTGGCTGTGTTTTGAAATTAACTTCACACCTTGCGATAATCTGTTCAGTGGACCTACCAGGCAAATGTATCAAGATTGAGTGAGAGTTTGGAATGATTCAACTTATTGCTAAGAATATGCATGCCTAGAAATTTGACTGTGTTTTGGAAACAATCAAAGTGGCTATGGCTCACCGTGTTTTGAAATTTTGTGTGTGTTTCGAAATTAACTTCACACCTTGTGAAAATCTGTTCACTAGACCCACCTGGCAGTCAATGTATCGAGAACAAGTGAGAGTTTGGAATGATTCAACTTATTGCTAAGAATATGCATGCCTAGAAATTTGACCGTGTTTTCAAAACAATCAAAGAGGCTATGACTCACCGTGTTTCGAAATTTTGGCTGTGTTTCGAAATTAACTTCACACCTTGCAAAAATATGTTCAGTGGACCCACCAGGCAGTCAATGTATCAAGAACGAGTGAGAGTTTGGCAAGATTCAACTTCTTGCTAAGAATATGCATGCCTCGAAATTTGACCGTGTTTTGAAAACAATTCTAGAAAGCAAAATGGATTCATAAACAACCTCACAAATTTCAAATTATAAAAAGCAACACAAAGAGCCTCACAATTTTCAAAATATAAAATGGAAGAAAGAGGAGAGAGGAAAAATCAATTTTCTATTTCTTGTGGGCAATCCACAAGCTTGAGGTGCACCTTAATGCTGATGTAGTCGCAGGTGCCTCATCGGTGAGCATCGATGGGACCGAGGCTAGCTAGGGTTATGATTCTGATGTTTGCGTGTCTACTGGATTCTTCTGGCGTATATAGACCGATGTTTCGTGCTTTCTTGATTTTGTAGGCGATGACCTTTTGGCGTGTGGTGATGGCCAGGATAGGAGAGCACGTGTACGCGTTGGTAGATTGAGTTTTCAAATCAATGTGACATTAAATAATTTCAAATCAATGCCCCAGAAATGCCGCGCAAGGAGATGATTTATGTGGATTGTACAGAGGTTATTTTTATCCATGGACTTTGATATACTACTAATCCGTATTTCACTTATAATGATTGATATTGGTAATTAAAGAATACATGTGGGTTCCAGGCTTCTTCCTTTCAGTATTAATTACCTGAATTCACGTGAGTAAGTAACATGGGTTTCTCTGTATTGGCACCCTTATTTCCTCGAACGCATGCAGAAATTAAGGGGAGGAAGTAATTTCACCTTCCTTAGTAATACAAGAGGTTTTATTGCGTCGCAATGGAAGATGAAATGACAAACGGAGTACTTATGCTAGTACTAGATCACAAACACCATTCCAATTTGCACTTGATAATACTAATATTCAATCTCCGAACATTATTACAGAAAGGAAGTCGAGGTGAAATTAAACAAAATTAATCCTAAGACTTCTTCGTCTTCTTGGACCTGGATCCTTCCGCTGTCACCTTCGTGTTGGCGTCGTCCTTCCTCTTCCCGTGTTATCCCCCAGCTCTCGTCGTCTTCTTCTTATTCAAGCCTCCCACCTGCTTCTCCTTCCTCTTCTCATTGCGGATGAAGGCGGGATTGAGTGCACTCTTCTTGGAGACAAAGTCGAGAAATGGCCATAAATCTTCCGACCCCTGATCCTCCTGCTCGTGCTCCATCTTCTTCTTGCCGATGGAGGATGGATCGAGAGAACTCTTCTTGAAGACGACGTCTCCTTCATAGATGAAAGACCAAGGATCCTCCTCCTCCTTGCTCTCTGCCGGCGGTGTCCCCTCCATCAGATGACCGTAAGCAGGGTCCTCGTCAGAAAAATTACCTTCTAGTGTGTCGAAATAGTACGGCCCATCAACGTACTCCCCACCATCACCATTGTAGGGACGGATATCCCCGTTCGCCCGTGCATTGGACTCGTCAATGGAGGTGCACTGATCGGAGTAGCTGCGCGGTATTTTTGTGTGTGTGGTGGCTTGGCCGGCCTAAAGGGGCAGGGAGAGGCAGAGAGAGTTCTTTGCTGTGTGCGTCATTGTAACATCCTAAAACTTCAATCCAAGGTTATCATGATCAAATCATCCAAAAATGGGGTTAACAAAAACTTTTCCAAATTTAAAATGAAAGCATTCATATATGTGTGCATTTAAAATAGGAGTTGTTTGAATTGCCATGATTGATTGATCCAATGCTTGTAAAATGTTTCCTAGGTGATTTAAACATCATATACATCATTCCCAAACTTTTCCTAAAGAAAATCAAATCAAAAAGAATTAAAAAGGAGGAATGGTCATTTTGGAAAATTTAACTCTCATGCCGACTTTGGCTATTCCTAGTACTCAAAACTTAACAGAAACAATTCTTGATCTTTGCACCCCTTGATAGTACACATAATGAGGTACCAAGGTCCACCTTTGGATCTGCTAAAAACATTCTGTTAACTATTTTAAATGACAGTTTAAAATTGAATCTAATGCATATGCATAGATCACCCCTATTTCAAAAACCACCTATTTGAGCTCCATTTTCAAAACCCTTTCAACCAGAGACTACCTAGCACTAGTGGAGATCACTCAAAAATTTTGAAACCAAAATTCAAAACTTGTTCTCTTTCGGCCATTTCATCAAACACCTTGCTGGCAAGATAATATTGGCCTAACTAATACTGTTTTGGGTTGATTTTTGTCTAGCCTTTCCAATGTGCTTTGATCATCTTGTCCCCCTCAAGCCTGACCAGACCAACCCCAGTCTCTTCCCTACCCCTAGCCAGCCTTTGCCATGCCATCGAGCCCCCTCTCGCCGTGCCACTCAGCAGCAGCCCTCTCCAACCCCTCTCGCCATGTCTAGTACACTGCCAGTGGTCCACCTCCACCGTCCAACCAGCCCCATGCCAGAGATAGAGGGCAGAGCGGCCAGGAACCACCGTGCCCGGAGCTTGTCGAGCATGCCGCCGCCGCCCCCAGAGCGTGCTATGTCCCTTCGACTTCGCGACCGAGAACACCCCAGACACCCCCGCTGGCCGCCCAACGCCTCACAGGCACCGCTCGCCGTGGACACTGCCGCCTCTGCCTCTCAGAGCGCCACCTCGCCCAGACCGCAGACCACCGCCCCTACGGCCGTATTCAAGTTCTAGAGCACCGCCAGGGAACCGCCCATCGATCGCCACCCCCAGCCATGCCTCTACCCGCTGTAGCCATGTCGCCACCGTCGATTGCCCATCCCGCTCGGTCTCACCGTCGGGCCTATAAAAGGAGCCCTTCCCAGCCTCTTCTCTCCACACCATTCCACTCCCCTTACCTCTCTGAACCTCACCTACCTCTAGCCGGAGCAAGGCGAGCTCTGCCTCGCCGGAATTGGAGTCGGAGCAGCCGCAGTAGGAGGAGAAGGGCGCCGTTGATTGCGTCCACCCCAAGCTCTGCCGCAACCGCACCTCGCCTTGCCGTCGTCTTCCACATCGTTTGCCCACCTCGCCGACCCTGCTGGAGCCCTGGTACGCCCCCTATAGACCCCCACCGAGCCGCTAGGGTTCGAGCTCGTCGGCGACCTATTCGTCGTCGACGACGACCCTCAGCTGTAGATTCCTATTCTAATCGCATGGCCCACAGCGCGCATTTTAAGTGCCGCTGACAAGCGGGACCCCCCTATCAGCTGAGCCCCGCGCCGCGGAGCGCCACTGGGCCGGCCCATTTCTTTTCCCGCGCTAGCCCACCCATTCAAATCTGGATTTTTTCTTTTTAGTTTGAATCTAGTTTATGTCCCCTAGTTTGAAAATCAATTCAGAGAGTTTTAGAAATCCAAATTGCATGACACTAATTTTGTCTGAAAGGTATTAAAATGATCTATCCAAGCCCATTGGATTTAATTCAATTAGAGTTATAGATCTCTCCTAATAAAAATAAGAAGACAGAAGCTTTTGCAACTTGCAACATTTTTATAAAATCAACCAAGTTAGATTTTGAGTTGATTCCAACTCTCAAAAATCACATTTCATCATATCTATCCAAATATGTAATAATATTAAGGTTTACATGCAGTGACTTTGGACTAGTACCAAAATAATGCTATATGGGCATTTCTAGTCACTTTAAATCATTAAATAATGAACTTAAACCAAAGTAATATTGATCCAACCCTTAAATCTCATTCCCACATGTTAGAATATGTGGTGATGACATGTTTCCACATGATCCCATATTTTGGTGGTGAATATTAAATGTTAGTTAATTTTTTCAATGAGTAGAAATTACTTTTCTAAAATAAAAAGAAAGAAACTATTGAATTAAACTTGTGATGCTTGTGATGATAATAGATCATCAATTATGTGTCTTAGAATGCTATCTAGCCTAGTTAAGTATTGTTTGGTGATTGTCTACTCCGTATGTATTGTTATATAAGATAGTACCGACCAAGCTTACGAGGAGGAGGAGTGCTATCAAGATGAAGACGAAGAAAACTTCAACCACTGCACCAACCAAGGCAAGCTATTATTGGCAAGCTAACCCTTGCAAAACACACTTTAGCAAGCCACCATTAACAGTACAAGCTACCCTTAGCAAACTAGAATCAAACTAGATGGTTTAGCAAAGATGCCATAAGCATGCTTTGATCACACCCCCCTTTAATTTAGTACCTCAAGTCTTATTGACAAGTTTTACTCCCCTTAGTACACAAAGTTCTTTACTTGTTTTGAAGGTAGCATAAAAAGTAGAAAACTTGACCTACTTAGAAACCTGTAAGATGTCACTCTATGGCATGAGATTGATCCCATCCTTCCACCTTAGTGAACACTCTTAACTTAGTATTATAGAGTAGATCAAAAACTTGAGTCACTTTTGATGGGAACACTTGGTGAAAATGAATTATGAAAACCTTGGAATGATGAGTCATTCTATTGAGATGTTTTGACATGTGTTGAGAAACACAACTGGGTTATGATGATGAAAATGATGAGGCATGAGCCTTAACCCTTTTATAAAACTGATGGTTGGATTCGGATGCGATACCATTCCAAATTTACCGTACAACCACATTACCTGAATTGGGTAAGGCTTAGCTGGAAATTTATATGCATTAGTATTAGTTCCCACGCGGGAGAGGTTTGAGCTGAGGCTACCTCTCAATGATATCCACCTATGCAGTGCCCAAGATGACTGATGGTCATGGTTGGGAGGCCATGCTCATAGGAGAGGTGCTTATACTAGGGTGTGTAAAGGGAAGGTTATGTTTGATTATCTGCATACTAAGTATGATGATTCAGGGTTACCCCTGACAGATGTATCGAATCTTGTGGTGAAAGTGTACCACCTCTGCAGAGTGTCAAACTATTTGAATAGCCGCGTCCGTGGTTATGGACAGTTGGAATGGCATACTGTTTCGTTGTGAGATGTTTTCTAAATAACTTGAAATAAATGATGAACTTTGACTTGACCACAACAGGGTTGTGTTGAGGATAATAGCTTCCCAACTTAAGTGATTCTAGAACTTTACTTTATCTTTCTTTGCTTTTGAACTCAGCTTAGGTTTCAAACTTAACTTAATAGTTAAACTTAGATTTAGCACTTTGACTTAGAACTATAGTACCTGTTAATAGTAGTTTGCGAGTACTTAAAGAGTACTCATGGCTTTTGTCCACAGCTATTATTATGGCGGACTATGAAGGAGATTATCAAGATGATGGTCAGGGGGAATGCTAGGATAACTAGGACTATCGCCTTCGTCGGCATTGTGCTTACGAATATGGACCCCACTGCTACGCTTATCTTTTATTTCCGCTGCTTGTTGTATTAAAGACTGGATCATGAGATCCTTATTTGTGTAAAACCTTATGTATGGTTTGTAATGGATGATGTACTGTGATATCCAATCCGTTATGTCTCGCAAAAATGGTAATCCTGGGATTGCGAGGTATGGCATAACGGGCATCTGGGATTAAAAATCCGGGTGTTGACAAGTTGGTATCAGAGCCATCCTGACCATAGGAGACCCTAGTTAGAATGGACGTTCAAACAAAAACTTAGTTTCAAAACCAAAGTGAGTATTTCTGAAAAACTATTTCCCCTCTTACCCTTGTGAACTCATTCTTTCTCAAAAATTCATGTTCCTCAAAATTCTTACAATTACTACTTAAAATTTGACACACTTGATCACTTCACTAACTTCCTCATCCTTAATCCTTGTAGATGGAGACTTAGTTCAGCAAGTTTTACCAGTTGGGAAACGGAGGTCAGCTGATCTTCGAGAGGGATCTGGATTCACTGTCGGAGTTAATGGGACGCCCACATCCGGAGTTTCTTGGAGCTCAACTTCCAGGACCCCCTGGAGGAGACCTACAGTGGCTAGTCACCACGGATCTTCGAGGAAGCATCGAAGCACCCACTTCCGGGAGAATTCAGTTCTCCGTGAGAGAGAACAACTAGCTAGATGGATTAGCCAGGGCAATGCATGAAGCTCTCGCACGTCTATGTGCCCTCAGCGTCAACAAGATCCAAGGAACCCGTTTTGCCCACTATGCAAGACGTGACTTCATGGGAATGCCGATGGAGATGCCAAGTCACCCAGAGTTGAGGTGTCAAGTGGAGAACCTTGACTTCTTGCTTCATGACAGACAACAGGAACTGGACAATGCCAGGGAGTTAGCTAACCAGAACCGTGCCATCGCCAACCAGAAGGCCCAGACTTTCGCACTGCTCGTCCAAGATCGCCAGTCTCTTTGCTGCCAGCGTGCAAAGAAGGATCGCACCATCGCCCGTCTTCGCAATAAGGTGGCCTATCTCAAGAAGACCATCAAGGAGCAGGAAGCTCAGCTTGCCGCTAAGGAAGAAGAAGATGAGGGTGAAGACATCCAGCGAGACATGGATTCTTACCTCAGCAACGATGAAGACTTTCTGGAGGAGGATGTTGTGGACTTCTACACTGATGATGAACACTCCGACGTCATCGATGATGAGTAGATGCACTAGAGCACTATCGTAGCCTGAGATGTATCATCTCATTGTATCGTAGCTTACAGAATGGTTCATCAAACCATCTGTTTTCCCTTTGATTGTTGTGGTGTGTGTTGTATTGTGTGCTTGCTTGCATGAATGAAAAAGAAGTTAGTTGAAAAACCTGAGTTTAACTCAAAGTTTTAGATTTGAAAAAAAAACCATGAATCTTAGAATTTCCCTCTTACCCCTATATCTATCTCAATCTTCAGATGACTCGTGGAAACCAAGGAGGGAGCAGCTCATCGCAGGACCCAATGCTGCAGATCTTGCAGAATCTCATCGCGGACCGTGAAGCAAGCAGGGCCGAGCGTCAAGCCAACTTAGCAACATTGCAGCAGATCGCCCAAATGGCTCTCAACAACCAGGGACATGGAAATCAGGATCACCAAGGATCCAAACTCAAAAACTTTCAGAACACCAATCCCCCGATCTTTAACCAATCTGAAAACCCATTAGATCTTGATGAGTTCTGACCATGGAAAACAACTTAGAGGTTGCCAGAGTTGATGAGAATGAGAAAGTTCTCTTCGCCACCCACTATCTGGCGGGAGATGCAAGAGCTTGGTGGAATAGCATCCGCAATATGAACCATGGTCAACTGATGACCAGGGAAGCATTCAAGGTCAAGTTCAGCCGCACCCACATGCCGCAAGGTCTCGTCAATAGGATGAGAGATGAATTCCGTGAATTGAAGCAAGGAAGAATGACTATGGTGGAGTACTGTGATAGATTCTTGTCACTTGCCAGATATGCGCCTGATGGGATCAACACGGAGGCCAAGAAGAAGGAGAGATTCTTAAATGGACTGCATGATGAAATGCAGACTGTCCTCGTCAACATCTGTTTTGATGATCTCGAAGAGCTAGTCGACTCTGCCATTCAGATGGAAGGGAAGATTAACCAGAAAAACGACAACCACAAGCGTCGTATGATGCAGCAGTCTAGATCCAGTAGTCACCAGAAGTACCGTCCCAACCCCTCACCAGGATATGCACCAAGGAACAACCGACCCCCAAATTCTCGCCCAAGCTACCCCAACCGTAGCGGAGGCAATGTGAAGTCCGGAGGAAACAATCACAACTCCGGCAATGCCAACAATTTCAACCGTGCCCCTCCCAAGAGCAACAACAACAAAGCTGCACCCAGGCGGCAGCAATGTTGTGCACTGCATGATCAAGGACAAGTCCCAGATCACTTGTTTCGAGTGTGGAGTGAAGGGTCACTACTCCAATGAGTGTCCCAAGAAGACTGCCGCCAATGCCCCTGTGAATGCCCCAGCTCAGCAGCAGCGTCAAGTTCAACCAGGAAGAAGATTTGCCCCAGGGAACCCTCACAACCGCAACGGTCGTCTCTTCCACATGAACGCAGAAGAAGCCTAGGAAGCGCCAGATGTAGTGTTGGGTATGTTTTCTGTCAACTCAGTTTTAGCAAGAGTATTGTTTGATTCTGGAGCATCGCATTCATTTGTCACCGAAGAATTTGTATGCACTAGTAAGATTCACCCAACCAACCTGAAGCATGTCATGATAGTTCAAATCCCCGGTTCAACAACAAAAGCTAGAAAAATTTGCAAAGCTGTACCTATCAGAATACATGGGATAGATTTTTATGCCAACCTAATTGTACTTGGAACAAAAGGATTGGAAGTAGTACTAGGTATGGACTGGATGTCAAGGCATAAAGGATTGATAGATTGTGTTGAGAAAGCCATCACCATGACCAGTAGTTCTGGAGTAACAGTTGAGCATATTTCTGTAACCTTACCCCGTCAATTCAAGTGCAACAAGAGTGTAGCCCTGCCCACCATTGACCAAGTCAGAGTAGTCTGTGAATACCCCGACATATTCCCAGATGAATTGCCAGGTATGCCCCCAGATAGGGATATTGAGTTCATTATCGAACTAATCCCCAGAACCGGACCTATAGCCCAGAGACCCTATACCATGAACCCCTCAGAGTTAGTGGAACTGAAGAAGCAGTTGGATGCCATGTTAACAACAGGCTTGATTCAGCCAAGCGCATCGCCATGGAGATCACCAGTGTTATTCGTCGACAAGAAAGATGGAGGCAATCGTCTGTGTACAGATTACAGAAAATTGAATGATGTCACCATCAAGAACAAGTACCCTTTGCCAAAGATAGAGGATCTATTTGATCAGTTGACTGGAGCCTAGGTATTCTCAAAGATTGATCTTAGAACTGGTTATCACCAACTTAAGATTCGTGCAACAGATATTCCGAAGACCGCCTTTACTACTCGCTATGGTTTATACGAGTATACGGTTATGTCTTTTGGATTAACCAATGCCCCCGCTTATTTCATGAATCTCATGAATAAGATCTTTATGAATTTCCTAGATAAGTTTGTAGTTGTGTTTATCGACGACATCCTTATCTACTCCAAGTCAGAAGAAGAGCATAAGCAACATCTGAGAATCATTCTAGAAACCCTGAGAGAGCATCAGCTATATGCCAAGTTCAGCAAGTGTGAGTTTTGGCTGAAAGAAGTAGGATTCCTAGGACATATTGTGTCTGTCGGAGGAGTCTCTGTTGATCCCACCAAGATCAAAGATGTCGAAGAATGGGAAGCCCCAACCAATCAAACCCAAGTTCATTCATTTCTCGGATTAGCAGGATATTACCGCAAGTTCGTAGAAGGATTCTCGAGCATAGCCCGACCAATGACCCAACTATTGAAGAAGGATAAGAAGTTTGAATGGATAGACAAATGTGAATCCAGTTTCCAGGAGCTGAAGAAGAGATTGATATCAGCCCCAATTTTGATCATGCCAGACATCAAGAAGCCGTTTGATGTGTATTGTGATGCATCCAAGATTGGCCTAGGATGTGTATTGATGCAAGAAGGCAAAGTCATCGCGTATCTGTCTCGACAACTGAAGCAGCATGAGCAGAACTATCCGACCCATGATCTTGAGCTAGCAGCTGTGGTTCTAGCATTAAAGACATGGCGTCATTATTTGATGGGTAATCGCTATGAGATTTACTCAGATCATAAGAGCCTGAAGTATATTTTCACTCAGAAGGAGTTGAATATGAGGCAAAGAAGATGGATAGAGTTAATCAAGGATTATGACCTTGACATTCACTATCACCCCGGCAAAGCCAATGTGGTAGCGGATGCTCTTAGCAGATTGCCGTGTAGGCTTAACACCATGATCAAAGAGAAGCAACCAAGTTTGTATGAGGAGTTGGATCCGTTCAGGACTGAGTTAGTTAGCAAAGGATTCCTAGCTAGCATTGAACTTCAACCCACTTTGATTAGCCAAATCAAGGAAGCCCATAAGGGGAATGACAGTATCGACGGAATCAAACGTCGTAATTGTACAGGAAAGGTACCTGGATTCACCGAAGACGAAGAAGGAGTACTGTGGTACAAAGGACGTATCTGTGTGCTAGCAGATTCGGAGCTGAAGGAAGTTATCATGAAGGAAGCTCATGATACTCTTTATTCTATCCACCTCGGAGGAACGAAGATGTATCAGGATTTGAAAGAGCAATTTTGGTGGCACAAGATGAAGAGAGAGATCAGAAGCTACATCGCCAAATGTGACATCTGTCAAAGAGTCAAAGCAGAGCATCAGAGACCTGCAGGATTGTTGCAACCATTGCAGATTCCGGAATGGAAATGGGATTCCGTCGGAATGGACTTTATCACCGGTTTACCTACTTCTAGTAGGGGAAATGACTCAATCTGGGTCATAGTTGATAGACTGTCCAAGGTAGCCCAGTTCATACCTGTCAAAACAACCTTCCAAAGTGAAAAGCTAGCAGAGTTGTATATTGCTAGGATTGTTAGTCTGCATGGAACCCCCAAGACCATCGTCTCAGATCGAGGAACCCAGTTTCCTTCAAGATTTTGGTAGAAAGTTTAGGAAGGTTTAGGAACCAAGTTGAACTTCAGTACCGCTTATCACCCGCAAACAGATGGACAGACTGAGAGAGTCAACCAGATCCTAGAGGATATGCTTAGAGCTTGTGTGTTGGAATACGGATCAAAATGGGAAGACTGTATGCCTTTCACAGAATTCTCATATAACAACAGTTATCAAGCTAGTTTGCAGATGGCACCATTTGAATTCCTATACGGAAGAAAGTGTCGTACCCCTTTGAATTGGTCGCAAGTAGGAGAGAGTCAGATCTTTGGACCCGACATTCTCCGCGAAGCAGAAAGAAAGTTCACAAAGTACGGACGCACCTCAAGACCTCCCAATCCAGACAGAAGAGCTATGCTGACAAGAGAAGGAGATACCTGACTTTCAATGTCGGAGATTTCGTATATCTCAAGGTTTCACCATTGAAGGGAACTCAACGCTTTAGTCTGAAGGGAAAGTTAGCCCCCAGATACATCGGACCTTTCAAAATTCTGAACCGCCGAGGAGAAGTATCGTATCAACTGGAACTACCTGAAGAAATGTCAGCCATCCACAATGTGTTCTAAATCTCGTTACTTCGCAAATGTCTGGAAGTGCCTGAGAAGACGGAAGTTTTCAAGAACATCGATCACAGAGCTGTGGAAATCAACAATGACCTGACCTATCGGGAAGTGCCCATCCATATCTTAGAAGAAGCCTACAGAACCACCAGGACCAGGAGTATCAAGTTTCTCAAGATTCAGTGGAGCAACCATACCGAGGAGGAAGCTACTTGGGAGCGCGAAGATTACATTAGGACAGAGTTCCCAGATCTCTTTAGTTCCTAGTTTTCTTTGTAAATCTTGGGACGATATTTTGTTTAAGGGGGGAAGGTTTGTAACATCCCAAAACTTCAATCCAAGGTTATCATGATCAAATCATCCAAAAATGGGGTTAACAAAAACTTTTCCAAATTTAAAATGAAAGCATTCATATATGTGTGCATTTAAAATAGGAGTTGTTTGAATTGCCATGATTGATTCATCCAATGCTTGTAAAATGTTTCCTAGGTGATTTAAACATCATCTACATCATTCTGAAACTTTTCCTAAAGAAAATCAAATCAAAAAGAATTAAAAAGGAGGAATGGTTAACTCTCATGCCTACTTTGGCTATTCCTAGTACTCAAAACTTAACAGAAACAATTCTTGATCTTTGCACCCCTTGCTAGTACACATAATGAGGTACCAAGGCCCACCTTTGGATCTGCTAAAAACATTATGTTAACTATTTTAAATGACAGTTTAAAATTGAATCTAATGCATATGCATAGATCACCCCTATTTCAAAAACCACCTATTTGAGCTCCATTTTCAAAACCCTTGCAACCAGAGACTACCTAGCACTAGTGGAGATCACTCAAAAAATTTGAAACCAAAATTCAAAACTTGTTCTCTTTCGGCCATTTCATCAAACACCTTGCTGGCAAGATAATATTGGCCCAACTAATATTGTTTTGGGTTGATTTTTGTCTAGCCTTTGCAATGTGCTTTGATCATCTTGTCCCCCTCAAGCCTGACCAGACCAACCCCAATCTCTTCCCTACCCCCTAGCCGCACTGCACTGCCATGTCGAGCCCCCTCTCGCCGGCCGACCGTGCACTTGCAGCAGCAGCCCTCTCCAACCCCTCTCGCCATGTCTAGTACACTGCCAGTGGTCCACCTCCACCGCCCAACCAGCCCCATGCCAGAGACAGAGGGCAGAGTGGCCAGGAACCGCCACGCCCGGAGCTTGTCGAGCATGCCGACGCCGCCCCCAGAGCATGCTCTGTCCCTGCTCGCACAGACCGCCCCTTGGCAGCAGCCCGCGCCCGCCGCTCCGCCTCGACCTGGAGAACACCCCAGACACCCCTGGTGGCCACCCAATGCCTCACAGCCACCGCTCGCCGTGGACACCGCCGCCTCTACCTCTCAGAGCGCCACCTCGCCCAGACCGCAGACCACCGCCCCTACGGCCGCATTCAAGTTCTAGAGCACAGCCAGGGAACCGCCCATCGATCGCCACCCCCAGCCATGCCTCTACCCCGCCGTAGCCATGTCGCCACCGTCAACTGCCCATCCCGCTCGGTCTCACCGTCGGGCCTATAAAAGGAGCCCTCCCCAGCCTCTTCTCTCCACACCATTACACTCCCCTCACCTCTCTGAACCTCACCCACCTCTAGCCGGAGCAAGGCGAGCTCTACCTCGCTGGAATCGGAGCCGGAGCAGCCGCAGGAGGAGGAGAATGGCGCTGTTGATTGCGACCACCCCAAGCTCCGCCGCAACCGCGCCTCGCCTTGCCGTCGTCTTCCACGTCGTTTGCCCGCCTCGCCGACCCTGCTAGAGCCCTAGTACGCCCCCAGTAGACCCCCACTGAGCCGCTAGGGTTCGAGCTCGCCGGCAACCTGTTCGTCGTCGACGACGATCCTCAGTCGTAGATTCCTATTCTAATCGCACGGCCCATAGCGCGCGTACCGTTTCGCGTTTTAAGTGTCGCTGACAAGCGGGACCCCCCTGTCAGCTGAGCCCCGCGCCGCGGAGTGCCACTGGGCCAGCCCATTTCTTTTCCCGCGCTAGCCCACCCATTCAAATCTGGATTTTTTCTTTTTAGTTTGAATCTAGTTTCTGTCCCCTAGTTTCAAAATCAATTCAGAGTGTTTTAGAAATCCAAATTGCATGAAACTAATTTTGTCTGAAATGTATTAAAATGATCTATCCAAGCCCGTTGGCTTTAATTCAATTAGAGTTATAGATCTCTTCTAATAAAAATAAGAAGACAGAAGCTTTTGCAACTTGCAACATTTTTATAAAATCAACCGAGTTAGCCTTTGAGTTGATTCCAACTCTCAAAAATCACATTTCATCATATCTATCCAAATATGTAATAATATTAAGGTTTATGTGTAGTGACTTTGGACTAGTACCAAAATAATGCTATATGGGCATTTCTAGTCACTTTAAATCATTAAATAATGAACTTACCAAAGTAATATTGATCCAACCCTTAAATCTCATTCCCACATGTTAGAATATGTGGTGATGACATGTGTTCACATGATCCCATATTTTGGTGGTGAATATTAAATGTTAGTTAATTTTTTCAATGAGTAGAAATTACTTTTCTAAAATAAAAAGAAAGAAACTATTGAATTAAACTTGTGATGCATGTGATGATAATAGATCATCAATTGTGTGTCTAGAATGATATCTAGCCTAATTAAGTATTGTTTGGTGATTGTCTACTCCGTATGTATTGTTATAGAAGATAGTACCGACCAAGCTTACGAGAAGGAGGAGTGTTATCAAGACGAAGACGAAGAAAACTTCAACCACTGCACCAACCAAGGCAAGCTGTTATTGGCAAGCTAACCCTTGCAAAACACACTTTAGCAAGCCACCATTAACAGTACAAGCTACCCTTAGCAAACTAGAATCAAACTAGATGGTTTAGCAAAGATGCCATAAGCATGCTTTGATCACACCCCCCTTTAATTTAGTACCTCAAGTCTTATTGACAAGTTTTACTCCCCTTAGTACACAAAGTTCTTTACTTGTTTTGAAGGTAGCATAAAAAGTACAAAACTTGACCTACTTAGAAACCTGTAAGATGTCACTCTATGGCATGAGATTGATCCCATCCTTCCACCTTAGTGAACACTCTTAACTTAGTATTATAGAGTAGATCAAAAACTTGAGTCACTTTAGATGGGAACACTTGGTGAAAATGAATTATGAAAACCTTGGAATGATGAGTCATTCTATTGATATGTTTTGACATGTGTTGAGAAACACAACTGGGTTATGATGATGAAAATGATGAGGCATGAGCCTTAACCCTTTTATAAAACTGATGGTTGGATTTGGATGCGATACCATTCCAAATTTACCGTACAACCACATTACCTGAATTGGGTAAGGCTTAGCTGGAAATTTATATGCATTAGTATTAGTTCCCTCGCGGGAGAGGTTTGAGTTGAGGCTACCTCTCAATGATGTCCACCTATGCAGTGCCCAAGATGACTGATGGTCATGGTTGGGAGGCCATGCTCATAGGAGAGGTGCTTATACTAGGGTGTGTAAAGGGAAGGTTATGTTTGATTATCTGCATACTAAGTACGATGATTCAGGGTTACCCCTGACAGATGTATCGAATCTTGTGGTGAAAGTGTACCACCTCTGTAGAGTGTCAAACTATTCGAATAGCCGCGTCCGCGGTTATGGACAGTTGGAATGGCCATACTGTTTTGTTGTCAGATGTTTTCTAAATAACTTGAAATAAATGATGAACTTTGACTTGACCACAACAGGGTTGTGTTGAGGATAATAGCTTCCCAACTTAAGTGATTCTAGAACTTTACTTTATCTTTCTTTGCTTCTTAAATCAGCTTAGGTTTCAAACTTAACTTAATAGTTAAACTTAGATTTAGCACTTTGACTTAGAACTATAGTACCTGTTAATAGTAGTTTGCGAGTACTTAAAGAGTACTCATGGCTTTTGTCCCTGGCTATTATTATGGCCAGACTATGAAGGAGATTATCAAGATGATGGTCAGCAGGACGGCTAGGATAACTAGGACTATCTGCCTTCGTCAGCATTGCCTGTGCCCCTGAAGATGGACCCCACTGCTACGCTTATCTTTTATTTCCGCTGCTTGTTGTATTAAAGACTGGATCATGAGATCCTTATTTGTGTAAAACCTTATGTATGGTTTGTAATGGATGATGTACTGTGATATCCAATCCGTTATGTCTCGCAAAAATGGTAATCCACAGGATTGCGAGGTATGGCATAACGGGCATCTGGATTAAAATCCGGGTGTTGTGATCGTGCTGGATGGGAGAGGTGGTCGTTGTTGATGGCCCTTAAAAGGCTTGCTCGGGACATCCGGAGTTGCCACGCGTCGTAGAACAACTGGCGCAGTTCCTTCCATCTTTTTTTATACTCCCTTAAATCGTTTTTTTACAAAAATTCCCTTCCATTGTTGAAACATGATCAAACGGTTGGTACTCCTTCGCCCCGAGAGCATCAACAGCAAGGATATTGCAAGTACCACCACATATTGGGGAGGTTTTTGCACATAACAACAACCATAGACCTTTTTTGTGCAAAATACAGACATTTTCTGTAATCGTTGTACATAATACATAACCAGTCATTGAATGTTTCTTTTTTTGGGAAATGTTTCATACTTAATTATATAATATAGTACTAAAATATAATTTTTATCTAAATTAATAATAGGTAAAGCTCAAAAAATAATTATAATTTTGAGCCACATCCATAAAGTATCTGGTGTATTTTTGGTTCTTGTAAATTGTATCATTTAGAAATCAACCTATCAGTAGGTACATAATTCCCGACATGCTCTAGAGAAATGATATATAGATTCTATAATGATGGAAAGTGTGTTTTGAGGTTTATGCATAGCGTTCATTGTGCTAAATACTATATCAATAGAATCTTCAAAATGTTAGAGTGGAAGGAAAATCCATCGGTAAGCAATGTTGGGATTTCTAATCTTCATCCAACAGTTAAAGTTCAAAGTTATTCGTACACTATATACTGGGTATGATAAGATAATTAAATGTATAACATGTCATTAGAATCTTTGTGGTTTTTGCATAGCGTTCATTGTGCTAAGGACTATCGATAGAATCTTCTACGTGCTAGAATGGAAAAAAAGGATCCAAGAGTTAACATTGTTGGGATTTGCCAGTCTTGATTCAATTTTCATTGTTCAAAGTTACTCGTACATCATATTGTGGCAAGATTAGCAAGAAGTCACGCGCTACTTCCTACTAGTAAAAGGCACGTGCCACACTCGTATATAATATATGAAATGTAACTTAATAAACATTAAGTTGTTATTAACCAATAGTCTTGTTAGAGAAAAAAGGCATACATTAAGTATATTAATAATATCTATCTGCACATATTGAGAATACAACCTACTGTGCTATGAACCTTTTTTGCGGGGAGGGGGTGACATGATGGTTCTAGAACATGGTGGAGTTTTCTCTAGGTAATAATCCTTCAACACGAATCCAGCTGCTTGGAACCATTGGATCTAATAGACCAACAGTCAGGATTGGTGCTATGGATCTAATTCAAAACTGCTCCATTATAGTAGTAGAGATAATTCGAAAACATTGGCGATGATGCTATATGTGCATGACTGAACAACTTTCGGATAATCTCAAGGAAAAACAAGGGCGCATGTATCAATGAGCGCGAATGGACAATAAGAGTTGTGAGGACAGATTACTTGTGGGGCCTAGCAACCCCACATTTCTTCTTGTTTTTAATAAGCTTGCCTCATGGGTGGCTTTGATGTTATTACTTAGGCGCACTATATTATTCATGTTAGCGGAATAGTGGGTTCCCAAAATTTTCTTTTAAACATAAGGTTGAACACTCCCAGCCATAGTGATTCAAAATTTATCAATAAAGGGGATTTATTTATTGGGTAGCCCAGTGGTTGACACCACACGTCATTGTCATGTACTTCCTCCGTTTAGAAATATAAGACATTTTAGCTTTGTGAATCAAATGTATCTAGACGTCATTTAGTGCATAGGTTCGTAGATGTTCGGAGTGAACCTTTACATTAAAAGGCATCTAGATACATTTATTTCATAAAGCTAAAACGTCTTATATTTCAGAACGAAGAGAGTAGATATGATTTTTGCTAGGAAGGGCAAACACTAATAAATGCTTATAGGAGGGCTAGGAAATTGGAAATTATGTTCCATTGATAAACCTTCGCGCTCCTCTTCCTAGAGTCAGATTTTAGCAATTCAATACAAAAAGGTTATTGAACATGCTCCAAAGCCCAATATTTTTTCTTTTTAAATAAGAACAATAGTGATTAGCTCGAATAATTAATTGCGGTCTACGTATGTTATACTACTGTACTTTATAGAATATGCTATGTGTGCATGACCGAACAACTTTCAAAAAACCTGAAGGAAAACATGGCCACATTAATGAATGAGCGCAAAGTAAGGCTGGCAATGGGAAGGGTATGAGTAGGGTAGAACAATATCATACCCACTCCTGTTTAGTCAATGGGTAGAAAATTTTCCCATACCCATACTCGCGGTATGAAACTTTACCCATGCTTGTACCCATGAAAAATATCGAAGTTTAGAAGTCATAGTATCATACTCTTCCCTAGGTTGCTTGGCCCCATAGGTTGTAACTCTATAGATAAGTTTTACTACTATGTCAGTTTAAATGGGTAGGGTTTGGGTCTATCTACTCGTGCCCGTACTCATGACTTAATGGGTTAGGGTATGGGTATTACCCATGGGTATAAAATTGTGCCCATACCCTACCAACACGGGTATAGTACCTGCAGGCACTCGCGGGTAAAATTGTCATCCTTAGCACGAAGAGACAATAAGAGTTGTGAGAAAAAAGAACTTGTGGGGCCTAGCAACTTTCACATTTTTTTCGATGAGAACGCCACCTCTGCTTACCTTATGAATGGTTTGATGTCGTCCCTCAGGCACTAGATTATTCACGTTAGCGAAATAGTGGGTTCCCATATTTTTGTTTAGAATAGAAGTATGAACACTGCCAACCATAGTGATTGAAAAGTTATCGATAAAGGGCTTTTTATTTTTTTAAAGCTTAGGGTGCTTTATTATTACACTCGATTCCCCATACCACCAGCCTACCATTCTGCTATTATTAGTTGGACTATGGATAAACAAATTCACTCAAGTTGGTTGGGGTTTTAATCATAATTTTCGTGCTCACTACCTGTCTTGGTGACAACATCTTCATACGCATCATTGTTCATGAATAGATATAATATGGAAATATATCAATGCCATAGTATTTTAGTGCCTACCAAAGTAATACTTCAGTTTTCTCTCTTCTCAGTTTCTTCAAAAAATGGTCTGACCTCTTTCTCCATTATTTTAAAAAACATAGTTTTGGAGAATACTTCAGTTTAAACCCCTATTATTTGTTGGAAGAAAACACTAAAAGGTATTCGATAGTTCAGTTTATTCAGAAATCAAAATGTTTTCTAAATAATTTAAAAAATACTTTGATGCCAAACTCGTCCTTAATATCTGAACCAAGCCAATCTGGGCCATGGATGAACAATATTAGATGCCAAATGGCCAAATGGGCCCTTAATTTCTGAACTGAGGCAGTATGGGCCATGGATGATCACCGATGTGCCTGTCGGCCTTTGATTCCCGGGAGTACGACTTACCAATTTACTACTACTTGAACTATAGATAAATCTGAATTTAGTCGCGCGGGAAAATCTCCCGCTATCCAATGTTTCAAACATCTTGGAATCCCCCTTCTACCCCTAGTGAAGTCGGTTCGTTGGGGCTTCAATCCTAATTTCCCCGTTCAATACCTCTATACCCCGCCCCCTATCACCCCCCCCCACCCACACCCACACACAATCCTCGCCCCCAGTTGCGCTAGCCCTGCGGAAAACCCTAGATCTACCTTCAGCACCTTAGATCTGATTCACCATCGTCATCATGCACTGCACCAGATCTGCTTGATACGTTGATACGTCCATTTTGCATCACTATTCTATGTCTTAATTCACTATTATTCATTGATATATTTTGTATTGAGAGGTGATACTTATGTTATTTCATCTGTTTTTGCATGCTTGATGACTTTTGGAGCATGGACCACTTTAGTCAGGATTCTGATGGAAAAGGTGTTGTTTGGAGGCAAAATTCGCGAAGATCAGAAAATCCGGGAAAATATACGGAAAATTCTATTTTTTCAGAAGACTCAAGATGCCAGAAGATGGAGTGGAGGTGGGCCTGAGGGCCCACATCACCCATGGCGAGCCGAGGCAGCGCCGAGGTGGTGTGGCCACCACAGCCCACTCCGACCTCCCTCTAGCGTATATCTTCCTCCGAAACCCTAAGACTGGGGCGACCGAAAGATTCCGCTGCCTCTGCGGGGCGGAAAACACCGAGAGAGAAAGATCTCTCCGGCAGACAGATTTCTACCGGGGGAATTCCTTCCCGGAGAGGGGAGATTGTCGCCATCAACACCACCATCAAGCTGGACTTCATCGGGATCATCATCATCACCATCTCCATATTGCTGTAACAATTGGTTGAATCTTGCTATAGTTCATAGGGGAAACTTTCCCGGTGTTGATTACTCTTTGTAGTTGATGTTATTGAGTGAACCATTGAATTATTGTTTATGTTCAGATTGTTATACATCATTATTCCATCTCTAATCATGATCCATATGATGTCTTGTGAGTAGTTCGTTTTGTTCTTGAGGACATGGGAGAAGTCTTGTTGTTAGTAGTGGAGTTACGTTGAGAAAGATTCAATAGATTGTTATTTAAGTTGTGGTGTACTTCTTCTAGTGGTGTCATGTGAACGTCGACTACATGACACTTCACCTATATGGGCCTAGGGGAATGCATTGTGTATTTGGCTACTAATCGTAGGGGTTGCCGGAGTGACAGAAACCTGAACCCCCATTAGGAAACCATGGCACAAGGGACGTAAGGGTCTTAGAGTTTAAAGCTGTGATTAGGTTTTACCTTAATTACTTTCTTGTACTTACGGATGTTTGCAAGGGGGTTTAATCACAAGTATGTATTAAGTCTTGGATGGGATGGTACATTAGCACATGTTCACCCACACAACACTTAGCAAGCTAGAGAAGATTAATCGACTATATGAAGCGAAAGCACTTGATAGTCTTCCCATGTGTCCTCGAGAACGTTTGGTCATCTATAGAAATACAACCGGCTTGTCCTTTGTTGCATAAAGGATTGGGCCACTTGCTGCATTCATTCTTACTGTCTTTTGTTTACTCGTACTTTGTTTACTTGCTTTATCGAAAACCCCTAAAAATCCGTTTGCTAAGTATTTGCAGAATTCTGATCCATACCACTAGCCAGCACCTTACGCTCCTCGTTGGGTTCGACACTCTTACTTATCAAAATCTGCGATACACCCCTATACTTGTGGGTCATCAAAACTATTTTTAGCACCATTGCGGGGAGTGAAGCGCTATTGGAAGTGGAACGGTAAAGGAAACTTCTCTGTGAGTATTGTTTATACTTAGTTGCTTTATTTTCGTTATGGATAATTCATTGAGTTTCTTATTTGGTAATGCTACTACCACTGCTAAGGTAGTAGATAAGCCACCACCTGCTGAGAAAGATGTTTTCAAAATACCTACAAGAATTATTGATCGTGTTATGGATAAATACTATGTTGGGGATGGAACTGTCCATCCCGGTGATCATTTACTCTTTATACACGAATTATGCGGGTTGTTCAAGTGTGCAGGTATTACTACAGATCAAGTTAAGAAGAAGTTATTCTCATTATCACTGAAAGGAAGAGCTGAGGAATGGTATAAGCTGCTGAAGAATGGTCAAGCTCTGGAATGGGAGGAAATAGTGCCTCTCTTTTATTCAAAGTTTTATCCTCCTAGTGAGATTCATAAAGATCGGAATCAAATATACAACTTTTGGCCTCTTGATGGGGAGAGCACAGCTCAAGCTTGGGGGAGATTGAAGTTACTAATGCTCAAATGTCCCATTCATGAGCTCCCCAACAATATTATTATCAATAACTTTTATGCAAGGCTCCCTCTACATGATAAGGATTTATTAGATGCTTCTTGTGCTGGATCATTCACTCGTATGGAAGAAGAAGTTAAATGGGACCTTCTAGATCGTATTCAAGACAATGCTGAAGCTTGGGAGAATGACAAAGGTAGAAAGTCAGGTATAAATTATGATTATGAATGCATTGAATCTTTTATGGGAACTGATGAGTTTCAAAATATTAGTAATATTTATGGTCTAGACTCTCAAGCTATTGCTTCTTATTTTAAGGCTTTTGCTTCCTATATTGAAG
Organism: Avena insularis; assembly: GCA_023614405.1. NCBI lineage: Eukaryota > Viridiplantae > Streptophyta > Magnoliopsida > Poales > Poaceae > Avena > Avena insularis. The sequence continues at coordinate 210,813,535 of CM042694.1, forward strand.
TTCCTAAAAAGAAATGGAATAAGTATCATGATCCGTATAAAGATATTGCTAAGAGTGTTCCTTCAAGAAATACTGAAGTTTATACTACTAATCATGTTTTACCTGAACCTTATATTGAGAAAATGCATTTTCCAGTTAAGGTAAAGGAACATTCTATGATAGCTAGTATGGTTAATGAAAGTACTAGTAAAGCTGTTGAACCTGATAAACAAATGGTTGATGAACCTATAATAGCAAATGTGAAAGACTTTGTTGCTAAATATGAAAAAGAGGGACACACTATCCTTTGTAAGGATACCTCTAATATTGTTTCACAAAGTAGTGTTATGAGAGCTAGTATTCCCGTGTTTTCTATTAGAATAAGTGATCATTGCTATGATAGTCCTTGTGATAGCTATATTGTTAAGTTTATGCATGATACTGAAAGTTATTATGAGAAAGGGAAAAGTGTTCTTATGCATCTCAATGATATCAAGTTTCCCCGTTTTATGCTGAAAGTTTTTATGTTGCACTTCTTTTGCCTTCTTATGCAAGTTGCCTTTGGTTTCAATAACTTGTTTGTTTACAAAATCCCCTTGCATAGGAAGTGGGTTAGACTTAAATGTGGGGGTGTTTTTTCTTCTTAATGCTCTCTTTCACTTCAAATCATATCCCTATGAGAGTTTCTTCAAAATTATCATGCCCATCTTAATGGCTATAAAGAAAGAGCTTATGGGAGACAACCCAATTTGTTTTTGCTTTTAGTTTGTTTTTGTTTCTTTGAGTTTTGGAAGTTATTACTTCAGTAATAACCGCTCCTTATCCTTTTTTTTTTGTTTTTGTGTCAAGATCAACCTCTAATGAGAGAGAATTAATATTTGGGAAAGTTGCTATCCCGAAATAGATTTGTTGTGCTTCACCATAAAAATTCGTGAGAGATCTCTGTATGTCGGATTGAGCTGTAATTTTTTGTGCTTCTGCCCTAGGTTGCTATTTAACTTTCATTAGTTTTGCACTTTTTGATTTCAGCAACATAAGATTTTAAAAAAAAATTGATCTTTACCTGCTGGTCTGTTTTTACAGATTTTGCCAATCTTGCATTTGCTTCTTTATTCGATTTCCTTTTTGTATTCTTTTTGGGTTTTCGGAAGGATTTGCTGCAGTAGCTTTTGTTTTGATGGTTTTCAGTTGAAGTTGGACTCAAAAGGTTTTATCACTTCACTTATACTAATCTTGCTAATAAGAATTGTGTGAAGTTTTGTGTGAAAGAAATTTCCAGGAAGTGGAGACAATGGTGTAATAAGGAAGAGAAAGGTTTTATGACTCAAGGAATAAGTGTATGAAGATGAAGATATTGATGATTCAAGTGGTGACTCCGGAAGGATCCACTAAATACCAAATTCAGAGACCTGCAGAGTCCATATTCAAATAGGTAATAGTTCTGGTAAGAAAAGTTCCGCGAAAATACAATCCAACTATATTTTTGCAGTTTTCAGTCAATAAGGAAAGCTACGAAGCGAAAAAGGGACGGAAACGGAGCCAGGGTGGCCCACACCACCCCATGGCGTGGGCCCACCCCTAGCCGCACCACCAGGTGGTGAGGCCACCCAGGACTCCGTCTCCGACCCGTTTTCTCCCAGTACCTTCCTTTTGATATGAAACTTCATAATATATAACCCCCGGATCCCCCGAGGTTCTTATATCGTGCTTTTGTCGTGTTTTTGTTTCGATCTGTTTCTGCTAGGAAGAATCCCAGATTTGGAGCCACAATGTCTACCTCTGGAACATCCAAGGGAGATTCCTTAGAAGATATCATCAACCCATACATGAGAGAATTGAAGATTCATCCCAAGGAGTTGTTGCTCGAAGGTGGGGAGGTCCGGATTAAGGAGGTTCAAGGCCCTAAGGGTGAAGGAAGTCTGGAGGACAGGATGGAAGCATTGGAGCAAGAAGTCTTTAGGTACAGGAAGATGGCGGAGCACGAAGTGGACATCATCCACAAGATTTGTTCCGAACTCATCGCCAAGCACCAAAAGGAGACTGCTGAACTCAAAGATGAAGTCTTTTCACTCCGCCAAACAACCAACGAACTGCAAGCACAGTTCTATGACGTTCAAAATCAAAACTGTGAGTATGAGGCTAGATTTAAACGCATAAGTGCTGCTGCAAGTTTCAGGATGTTGGAAACCACGATGTCCTTTGTTGATGGGAAGCCTTTACCCTGGAAGACGGACGAAGATGAGAGTATACCACCACCACCTAAGGAGTAATTCATCATCAGGTTTGGCATCCCCTTGGTTTGTTCCAAGCTTGGGGGAGTGTCGCGGTATCACATCACTATCTTCTATCTTTTTACTTTATTAGTAGAGTCATATCATGAATAGAGGAGTTATTATGTAGTATGGTTTGCATTATGGAAGTGTCCCCTCTCTCGTTAGATTTGTATCCCTTGGTGTGAGTTTCCGTTATGGAATATTAATGAGAAGTTCTATCATTCACTCTTTTGCATGGCTTATATTAGTTTCAATTCGTGGTTATATGATTGATCTTGTTGTTAGTATTGGTAGCACTTTGGGATCTTTGAGTTAATTTAGTTGGTTTTGGCAAACCTGGCTCGGTCAGTAGCAACACCTTTCTGAGAGTTGAAAAGAAAAAGATAGAAGTACTTGAGAGAAAAATAATTTCATCATCTTTCTTTCTTGATTTGCTCATAAGTTTAGTATTCTCTAGTTAAGATCTTTTGTGCTTCCAAGGAAGATTGCATGTTTGTCTTTATCACTTATATGTTTGGTTGTTTCCTTCAACTCTTGTACTTGCTACCCAGCCTTGCTAGCCAAAAACCTGTACTGAGAGGGAATTCTTCTCGTGCATCCACCTCCTTTAAACCAAAACCTTTGCCATTTGTGTCCACCATACCTACCTAGTAGCATTATTGCTATTCCAAGTAAATTCCTGTTTTATCAACCTCCCAAATTAAACTTGTTATGAGAAAGTTAGTGATTAAATCTCTCACGAACTTGATGGCACACTTTATTTTCCGCACTTAATAAACCTGAACCATTGTGAACCCTCCATGAAAGTTATATGCTTGCAAATTATAGGCTAGGGATTAGCAGAACCGTGCTGTCATGAGGAACGCTTTCAACACTTGTAAATATATACCCAGTTGATACCTTGCTCTTTTGTTTGAGGATGTAAATGGGTGTGAAATAAAGGGAGCTTGTAAGTCCATGGAGTTATGTATGTGTGTTAGAGAAAGCACTGGGCATTGGTCTAATCCATGCTGACATGGTGGAAACCTGCAGCGTAACCATAATGATATCTATGAAGCATTCTTCTTATAAAAAAAGAGAGAGATAGCTATTGAGAAAAAGAAAAGAGATACTATGAAAAGAGGAAAGAGAGAAAAAAAAAGGCACCATTTTCCCATGGTAAATAAGAAGATTGCTGAGATACTCATTGTCTGCTTGCCTTGTCATTTTGATATGGGGATTCTTCCATATCATCGGGCAAGGGGTACCCCGTTGGCGGTTCTTAATGATACGCACATACTTACGATGACAAGAACTTACCGGTAACTAAAGTTGAGTAGCATGAGGAGCGGCCCTCGTACTCAAGGGACTTGGGCTCTTCAGTTTATAGTCTGTCAAGCATATAACTCAGATTGGACCTCACTTTAACCTTAATCACCTAAAGATGCCTATGATAGGGGCAATGAGAGCTGAAAGCTAGTAAGTATCATAATTTTTGGGAGCTCTTTATGAGACTTGTAATCCCTGCTTCACTCTTTGAAGGGCCCTTTCTTTTACTTTGTAGTTGAGTCAGTAAACCTATTCCCTTCTATCTCAGCAAGTATTTTGAGTTGATGTGTTTCATTCATTCATATGATGATTTATTCAATCATGTTTCTTATGTTCCTTGTTTTGCACATTGCTCTTATCTTGAAGTTTACTACTTTGAAAGCTTTCATTGAAAAACCAGCTATTTGTGAACTCCAGCAAACTATCAACTATTCTTCGACCAAGAGCTAAGTTTGCCATTACCAATGATGATTTACTCTATGTATCTTTATTGTGTTTCCTTTACTCATTGCAAGTTGAGTTGTATATTAGTGAGTTGTCTTCTATTATGATCTATGTATTTGATGAATGTGATGCTTCTTGTCCGTATTCTTTTATCAACTCTTCACTCCATAAACCTGAGGTCATGTTTATTGAGCTCAGTTTCGCTTGGGGATAAGCAAAGTCTAAGCTTGGGGGGAGTTGATACGTCCATTTTGCATCACTATTCTATGTCTTAATTCACTATTATTCATTGATATATTTCGTATTGAGAGGTGATATTTATGTTATTTCATCTGTTTTTGCATGGTTGATGACTTTTGGAGCATGGACATTGCGGTCGAGATTCGATGGAAAAGGTGTTGTTTGGAGGCAAAATTCGCAAAGATCAGAAAATCCGGGAAAATATACGGAAAATTCTATTTTTCCAGGAGACTCAAGATGCCAGAAGATGGAGTGGAGGTGGGCCACAGGGGGCCCACACCACCCCATGGCGCGGGCAAGCCCAGGCCGTGCCAGGGAGTGGTGTGGCCACCCTGGACCACTCCAGCCTCTCCCCTCTGGCGTATATCTTCCTCCCGAAACCCTAAGACTCGGGGAGCAACCACGGAAAGATTCAGCCGCCTCTACAGGGCGGAAAACACCGAGAGAGAAAGATCTCTCTGGCGCAGATTTACTGGGAATTCCTTCCGGAGAGGGAGATCGTCATCAACACCACCATCAAGCTGGACTTCATCGGGATCATCATCATCATCATCACCATCAGCACCCTCATCACCATCTCCATATTGCTGTAACAATTGGTTGAATCTTGCTATAGTTCATAGGGGAAAATTTCCCGGTGTTGATTACTCTTTGTAGTTGATGCTATTGAGTGAACCATTGAATTATTGTTTATGTTCACATTGTTATACATCATTATTCCATCTCTGATCATGATCCATATGATGTCTTGTGAATAGTTCGTTTTGTTCTTGAGGACATGGGAGAAGTCTTGTTGTTAGTAGTGGAGTTGTGTTGAGAAAGATTCAATAGATTGTTATTTAAGTTGTGGTGTACTTCTTATAGTGGTGTCATGTGAACGTCGACTACATGACACTTCACCTATATGGGCCTAGGGGAATGCGTTGTGTATTTGGCTACTAATCGTAGGGGTTGCCGGAGTGACAAAAACCTGAACCCCTGTTAGAAAACCATTGCACAAGGGACGTAAGGGTCTTAGAGTTTAAAGCTGTGGTTAGGTTTTACCTTAATTACTTTCTTGTACTTACGGATGTTTGCAAGGGGGTTTAATCACAAGTATGTATTAAGTCTTGGATGGGACGGTACATTAGCACAGGTTCACCCACACAACACTTAGCAAGCTAGAGAACATTAATCGACTATATGAAGCGAAAGCACTTGACAGTCTTCCCATGTGTCCTCGAGAACATTTTGTCATCTATAGAAATACAACTGGCTTGTCCTTTGCTGCATAAAGGATTGGGCCACTTGCTGCATTCATTCTTACTGTCTTTTGTTTACTCGTACTTTGTTTACTTGCTTTATCGAAAACCCCTAAAAATCCGTTTGCTAAGTATTTACCGAGAATTCCTGATCCATACCACTAGCCAGCACCTTCTGCTCCTCGTTGGGTTCGACACTCTTACTTATCGAAAATACTACGATACACCCCCTATACTTGTGGGTCATCATACGTCCATTTTGCATCACTATTCTATGTCATAATTCACTATTATTCATTGATATATTTCGTATTGAGAGGTGATACTTATGTTATTTCATCTGTTTTTGCATGGTTGATGACTTTTGGAGCATGGACAGCTGCAGTCAGGATTCTGATGGAAAAGGTGATGTTTGGAGGCAAAATTCGTGAAGATCAGAAAATCAGGGAAAATATACGGAAAATCCTATTTTTCCAGAATACGAAGGAAGCCAGAAGGGGGGTTGGAGATGCGCCACAGGGGGCCCACACCACCCATGGCGCGGCCACCTAGGCGCCACCGAGTGGTGTGGCCGCCTAATCCACCCAGCACTCCCTCGGCGTATATATCCTCCCGAAACCCTAAGACTCGGGGAGCAACCACAGAAAGATTCTGCCGCCTCTGCAGGGCGGAAAACACCAGGAGAGAAAGATCTCTCCGGCAGACAGATTTATGCCGGAGGAATTCCTTCCCGGAGAGGGAAGATCGTCGCTATCAACACCACCATCAAGCTGGACTTCATCGGGATCATCATCATGATCATCACCATCATCATCACCATCAGCACCCTCATCACCATCTCCATATTGATGTAACAATTGGGTTGAATCTTGCGTAGTTCATAGGGGAAACTTTCCCGATGTTGATTACTCTTTGTAGTTGATGCTATTGAGTGGAACCATTGAATTATTGTTTATGTTCAGATTGTTATACATCATTATTCCATCTCTGATCATGATCCATATGATGTCTTGTGAGTAGTTCGTTTTGTTCTTGAGGACATGGGAGAAGTCATGTTGTTAGTAGTGGAATTGTGTTGAGAAAGATTCAATAGTTTGATATTTAAGTTGTGGTGTACTTCTTCTAGTGGTGTCATGTGAACATCGACTACATGACACTTCACCTATATGGGCCTAGGGGAATGCATTGTGTATTTGGCTACTAATCGTAGGGGTTGCCGAAGTGACAGAAACCTGAACCCCCGTTAGGAAACCATTGCACAAGGGACGTAAGGGTCTTAGAGTTTAAAGCTATGGTTAGGTTTCTACCTTAATTACTTTCTTGTACTTACGGATGTTTGCAAGGGGTATAATCACAAGTATGTATTAGTCCTAGGAAGGTCGGTACATTAGCACAGGTTCACCCACACAACACTTAGCAAGCTAAAGAAGATTAATCAACTATATGAAGCGAAAGCACTTGACAGTCTTCCCATGTGTCCTCGAGAATGTTTGGTCATCTTAAGTAATACAACCGGCTTGTCCTTTGCTGCATAAAGGATTCGGCCACTTGCTGCATTTATTCCTACTTTCTTTTATTTACTCGTACTTTGTTTACTTGCTTTATCAAAAAACCCTAAAAATCTGTTTGCTAAGTATTTGCAGAGAATTCCTGATCCATACCACTAGCCAGCACCTTCTGCTACTCGTTGGGTTCGACATTCTTACTTATCGAAAATACTACGATACACCCCTATACTTGTGGGTCATCAAGACTATTTTCTGGCGTTATTGCCGGGGAGTGAAGCGCTATTGGAGAGTGGAACTGGTAAAGGAAACTTCTACTATGAGTATTGTTTACTTCTGCTAGTTGCTTTATTTTCGTTATGGATAATTCGCTGAGTTTCTAATTTGGTAATGCTACTACCACTGCTAAGGTAGTAGATAAGCCACCACCTGCTGAGAGTGATGTTTTTAAAATACCTACAAGAATTATTGATCGTGTTATGGATAACTAATTGAATTGTCCATCCCGGTGATCATTTACTCTTTATACACGAATTATGCGGGTTGTTCAAGTGTGCAGGTATTACTACAGATCAAGTTAAGAAGAAGTTATTCTCATTGTCACTGAAAGGAAGAGCTAAGGAATGGTATAAGCTGCTGAAGAATGGTCAACCTCTGGAATGGGAGGAAATAGTGCCTCTCTTTTATTCAAATTTTTATCCTCCTAGTGAGATTCGTAAAGATCGGAATCAAATATACAACTTTTGTCCTCTTGATGGAGAGAGTACAGCTCAAGATTGGGGGAGATTGAAGTTACTAATGCTCAAATGTCCCATTCATGAGCTCCCCAACAATATTATTATCAATAACTTTTATGCAAGGCTTTTTCTTCATGACAAGGATTTATTGGATGCTTCTTGTGCTGGATCATTCACTCGCATGGAAGAAGAAGCTAAATGGGATCTTCTGGACCGTATTCAAGACAATGCTGAATCTTGGGAGAATGACAAAGGTAGAAAGTCACGTATAAATTATGATTATGAATGCACTGAATCTTTTATGGAAACTGATGACTTTCAAAATATTAAAAATGCTTATGGTCTAGACTCTAAAGCTATTGCTTCTTATTTTAAGGGTTTTGCTTCCTACATTGAAGTGCCTAAAAAGAAGTGGAATAAGTATCATGAACCTTATAAAGATGTTGCTAAGAGTGTTCCTGCAAGAATACTGAAGTTTATACTACTAATCATGTTTTACCTGAACCTTATATTGAGAAAATGCTTTTCCCAGTTAAGATAAAGGAACATTCTATGATAGCTAGTATGGTTAATGAAAGTACAAGTAAAGTTGTTGAACCTATAATAGCAAATGTGAAACACTTTGTTACTAAATATGAAGAAGAGGGACACACTATCCTTTGTAAGGATACCTCTAATATTGTTTCACAAAGTAGTGTTATGAGAGCTAGTATTCCTGTGTTTTCTGTTAGAATAAGTGATCATTGCTATGATGGTTCTTGTGATAGTTATATTGTTAAATTTATGCATGATACTGAAAGTTATTATGATAGAGGGAAAAGTGTTTTTATGCATCTCAATAATATCAAGTTTCCTTGTTTTATGCTGAAAGTTTTTATGTTGCACTTCTTTTGCCTTCTTATGCTAGTAGCCTCTGGCTTCAACAACTTGTTTGTTTACAAAATTACCTTGCATAGGAAGTGGGTTAGACTTAAATGTGTGTATTTTTTCTTCTTAATGCTCTCTTTCACTTCAATTCATATTCCTATGTGAGCATCTCCAAAATTATCATGCCCATCTTAATGGCTATAAAGAAAGAGCTTTTTGGGAGACAACCCAATTTATTTTTGCTTTTAGTTTGTTTTTGTTTCTTTGAGTCTTGGAAGTTATTACTTCGGTAATAACCGCTCCTTATCCGTTTTGTTTGGTTTTTGTGTCAAGATCAACCTCTAATGAGAGAGAAGTAAGATTTGGGGAAGTTGCTGTCCCGAAACAGATTTTTGTGCTTCACCATAAAAATTCATGAGAGATCTCTGTATTTCGGATTGTGCTGTAATTTTTTGTGCTTCTGCCCCAGGTTGTTATTTAACTTTCATTAGTTCTGCACTTTTTGATTTAAGCAACAGAAGATTTTCTAAAAAATTGATCTTTACATACTGGTCTGTTTTGACAGATTTTGCCACTCTTGCATTTGCTTCTATATTCGATTTCCTTTTTGAATTCTTTTTGGGTTTTCGGAAGGAGTTGCTTCAGTAGCTTATGTTTTGATGGTTTTTAGTTGAAGTTGAACTTAAAAGGTTTTATCACTTCACTTATACTAATGTTGCTAATGAGAACTGTGTGAAGTTTTGTGTGAAAGAAATTTCCAGGAAGTAGAGATAATGGTGTAATAAGGAAGAGAAAGGTTTTATGACTCAAGTATTAAGTGTATGAAGATGAAGATGTTGATTTTATTCAAGTGGTGACTACGGAAGAATCTACTAGATACCAAATTCAGAGACCTGCAGAGTCCGTTTTCAAATAGGTAACAGTTCTAGTAAGAAAAGTTCCGCAAAAATACTATCCAACTATATTTTTGCAGTTTTTAGACAATAAGGAAAGCTACGAAGCGAAAGAGGGACGGAAACAGAGCCAGGGTGGCTCACACCACCCTGTGGCGCGGGCCCACCCCAGGCCGCACCACCAGGTGGTGAGTCCACCCCGGACTCCGCCTTCGACTCGTTTTCGCCCAGTACCTTCCTTTTGTTATGAAACTTCATAATATATAATCCCTCGGATCCCCTGAGGATCGTATTTTCGTCGTGTTTTTGTTTTGATCTGTTTCTGCCAGGACATACTCTTTGAAAGCTTAGAATCACAATGGTGTCCGCCAAGGATAAAGGGAAGGAGCCTATGGAGGAAGACCTCCAAGACCCCGGGCAGGAGAAGGAGATCAAGAGTGAAGGTGAAGAGGAGGCAAAGCACACCGGCACTACTGTTGCAAGCATTGGAGTGGTGGCGAACCCTGACAGGATCAGAAGGACTGCACGGATGTCAACTGGAGGGAAGCCTCCGTGTCACTTCTTGGCACCACGGACACCTTCTCCAAGCACCAAGAGTCCCTTCCATACTCTTTATCCATAACCATGCAGGAAAATAAGACCGTAAGGAAGAAGAGCGGAAAAAGAATCACAAGAGCTGGGATCCACAATCTGACATGATCATGAGCCGCATTGAGCACAATTCGGAGTTGATTCGTACCCTCACCTTCGAGATTGAGGACTTGGGGAAATTGGTCAAGAAGCTCATCGAGAGGATACCACCACCACCAAAGGAGTAATTCGTCATCAGGTTTGGCATCCCCTTGGTTTGTTCCAAGCTTGGGGGAGTGCCACGGTATCACATCACTATCTTCTATCTTTTTACCTTTTTAGTAGAGTCATATCATGAATAGAGAAGTTATTATGTAGGGTGGTTTGCATTATGGAAGTGTCCCCTCTCTCGTTAGATATGTATCCCTTGGTGTGAGTTGTCGTTATGGAATATTAATGAGAAGTTCTATCATTTAATCTTTTGCATAGCATATATTAGTTTTTAATTCATGGTTATATGATTGATCTTGTTGTTAGTATTGGTATCACTTTGGGATCATTGAGTTAATTTAGTTGGTTTTGGCAAACCTGGCTCGGTCAGTAGCAACACTATTTTTGAGAGTTGAATGAAAAGATAAAAGTACTCTAAAGAAATATAATTTCATCATCTTTCTTTCTTGATTTTCTCATAAGTCTAGTATTCTCTGGTTAAGATCTTTTGTGCTTCCAAGGAAGATTTCATGTTTGTTTTTATCACTTGTATGTTTGTTTGTTTCCTTCAACTCTTATACTTGGTACCCAACCTTGCTAGCCAAAAACCTGTACTGAGAGGGAATTCTTCTCGTGCATCCACCTCCTTTAAACCAAACCCATGCCATTTGTGTCCACCATACCTACCTATTAGCATTGTTGCTATTCCAAGTAAATTCATGTTTTTATCTACCTTTCAACTTAAACTTGTTATGTGAAAATTAGTGATTAAATATCTCACGAACTTGATGGCACACTTTACTTTCTTGCATCTAATAAACTTGAACCATTGTGCCCATCTATGTTGCGTATATGCTTGTGCTTTGTGAGTTGTGAATTAGCAGAACCATGATGTCATGGGGAACGCTTTCAACATTGCACTGGTACTTTGTACCTAGTTGATATCATGTTCTTTTGTCTATGGATGTCGTCGGTGTGAAATGAAAGGGGAGTTTGTAAGTCCATGGAGTTATGCATGTGTGTTAGAGAAAGCGCTTTGGGCATTGGTCTAATCCATGCTGACATGGTGGAAACCTGCAGCGTAACCATAACGAGCATCTATGAAGCATTCTTCTTATAAAAAAAGAGATAGAGATTGAGAAAAAGAGAAAAAGAAAAAAAGAGATATTATGAAAATAGGAAAGAGAGAAAAAAGCACCATATTCCCATGGTAAATAAGAAGATTGCTGAGATGCTTGTTGTCTGCTTGCCTTGTCATTTTGATATGGGGATTCTTCCGTATCATCGGGCAAGGGGTACCCCATTGGCGGTTCTCTATGATACACATATGCTTATGATGACAAGAACTTACCGGTGACTAAACTTGAGTAGCATGAGGAGCGGCCCTCGTATTCAAGGGACATGAGATTCTCAATTTACAACTTGTCAATGCATACCCTTATATTTTATCACTTTAACCTTAATCACCTAAAGATGCCTATGATAGGGGCATTGAGAGCTGAAAGCTAGTAAGTATCATAATTTTTGGGAGCTCTTTATGAAACTTGCAATCCCTGCTTCCCTCTACGAAGGGCCTTTCTTTTACTTTTTAGTTGAGTCAGTAAACCTATCCCCTTCTATCTCAGCAAATATTTTGAGTTGTTGTGTTTCATTCATTCATATGATGATTTATTTAATCATGTTGCTTCTGTTCCTTGTTTTGCACATTGCTCTTATCTTGATGTTTACTACTTTGAAAGCTATCATTGAAAACCAGTTATTTGTGAACTCCAGCAAATTATCAACTATTCTTCGACCAAGAGCTAAGTTTGCCATTACCAATTATGATTCACTTTATGTATCTTTATTGTGTTTCCTTTACTTACTGCAAGTTGAGTTATATAATAGTGAGTTGTCTTCTATTATGATCTATGTATTGATGAATGTGATTCTTCTTGTCCGTATTCTTTTATCGACTCTTCACTCCATAAACCTGAGGCCATGTTTATTGAGCTCAGTTTCGCTTGGGGACAAGTGAAGTCTAAGCTTGGGGGAGTTGATACGTCCATTTTGCATCACTATTCTATGTCATAATTCACTGTTATTCATTGATATATTTCATATTGAGAGGTGATACTTATGTTATTTCATCTGTTTTTGCATGGTTGATGACTTTTGGAGCATGGACCGTTGCAGTCAGGATTCTGATGGAAAAGGTGCTATTTGGAGGTAAAGTTCGCGAAGATCAGAAAATCTGGGAAAATATATGGAAAATCCTATTTTTCCAGAAGACGAAGGAAGCCAAAGGGGGGCTGGAGGTGGGCCATAGGGGGCCCACACCACCCCCTGGCGCGGGCCACCCTGGGTCATGCCACCAGGTGGTGTGGACACCCTGGTCCACCCCTGGCACTCCCCTCTGGCGTATATTATCCTCCCGAAACCCTAAGACTCAGGAAGCGACCACAGAAAGATTCCGCCGCCTCTGCGGGGCGGAAAACACCGAAAGAGAAAGATCTCTCCGGCAGACAGATTTCTGCCGGGGGAATTCCTTCCCGGAGAGGAAAGATCGTCGCCATCAACACCACCATCAAGCTGGAATTCATCGGGATCATCATCATCATCACCATCATCATCACCATCAGCACCCTCATCACCATCTCCATATTGATGTAACAATTGGGTTGAATCTTGCATAGTTCATAGGGGAAACTTTCCCGGTGTTGATTACTCTTTGTAGTTGATGCTATTGAGTGGAACCATTGAATTATTGTTTATGTTCAGATTGTTATACATCATTATTCCATCTCTGATCATGATCCATATGATGTCTTGTGAGTAGTTCGTTTTGTTCTTGAGGACATGGTAGAAGTCATGTTGTTAGTAGTGGAATTGTGTTGAGAAAGATTCAATAGTTTGATATTTAAGTTGTGGTGTACTTCTTCTAGTGGTATCATGTGAACGTCGACTACATGACACTTCACCTATATGGGCCTAGGGGAATGCATTGTGTATTTGGCTACTAATCGTAGGGGTTGCCAGAGTGACAGAAACTTGAACCCCCGTTAGGAAACCATTGCACAAGGGACGTAAGGGTCTTAGAGTTTAAAGCTATGGTTAGGTTTCTACCTTAATTACTTTCTTGTACTTACGGATGTTTGCAAGGGGTATAATCACAAGTATGTATTAGTCCTTGGAAGGTCGGTACATTAGCACAGGTTCACCCACACAACACTTAGCAAGCTAAAGAAGATTAATCAACTATATGAAGCGAAAGCACTTGATAGTCTTCACATGTGTCCTCGAGAACGTTTGGTCATCTTAAGTAATACAACCGGCTTGTCCTTTGCTGCATAAAGGATTGGGCCACTTGCTGCATTTATTCCTACTGTCTTTTATTTACTCATACTTTGTTTACTTGCTTTATCAAAAAACCCTAAAAATCCGTTTGCTAAGTATTTGCAGAGAATTCCTAATCCATACCACTAGCCAGCACCTTCTGCTCCTCGTTGGGTTCGACACTCTTACTTATCGAAAATACTGCGATACACCCCCTATACTTGTGGGTCATCACTGCTTCACCGACCCACTCTCCTGGCGTGCCGAATACATTCCCACCGCCAGGAATATACTTCTTCGCCGCTGTCGTCCAGCGCTCAGAGGAACCCTTGTTCTGCTTCACCTTCGCCCACAAGAACCGCAACCGCAGCACCCTCGACAACCTCGATGTCACCACCCAGGATTCGCATTATGCCTAAACATCGGTGCGACCGAGGTAACCATATCTCCTTGGAGTTTGGTAAGATAAATATGTAGCAGTTAACTATATTTTGTATTGGAGCTACTTTTGTAGTAACTTACAAGTACTATACTTGTTACCCATATCTTCCTAAATAATTTTTTTGTAGTCAGGTTTAACCGTAAGGCATTCAACTGCGATTTTGTATGTCATGGCGAAATATGAGTCAGCCAACGGTTAACACATTTGTTTCCATTATCTACTTTAGTAAGTGCCCATATGTGATGTGGTTATAATTTTTCTATGGCTTGGCGTAGGCTATGGCACTAATTGTTATTTCTTGCTTGATGCTTTTGTCCTGTGTATGCAGTACATGTTTACATTCGTTATACTGCTTCCACTAAGATGTATGTTTCATTTGCTTCTGCTTACCCCACTATTCCTAACCGTTTGCTGTTGTTACGCAATGAATAGGTGCAGTTTACACTAGAAATCGTAGAATGAATGGGCCCTATAATCTCGTAAGTATCTATTACTTTTGTATCACTTCATGCTAACATCTGTGAGACTGGAACCTTTTTGTGTTCACTATGCGCTGCACCATTATGCAGAGGACCCACACTGAATTATGGAGACCACCAGTCCAATTACTTGATGCAGCGGACATCGTCGACGAACATACCTGTAACCAGATCAGCAACCCTAAGACTCTATATAGAGCTACTGTAAGGACGCCCCCCTTTTGTTAAGGTTTAAGTCCCTTGGTGTCATGCCATTGACTCTAGTTGAATTGTTATTTTGTTGGAGGCATTAGGGTAATTATAACAAGGCCATAAATGCAACGGAATCCAATATAACAAAAACGGAAGAATCATAAAGAACCGCTTACTTCAAATCTCACTCTGGTATCTACACGTGTATGGCTATTTTAATACAAGGCAGATGATAGTACACTTTGTCTTTGGTCAAACAATCAAAAAAATTAAACATTCTAACTGTTTGATAGATTGTTTGACCATTTCTCTAAAATAATTTGGCTATTCTATTAGAGGCACCCGTCTGCATGAGGTCCTTGTGTTGAGTGCTTACATTGCTATAACAGACCAAATAATCTTTTGAGAATCTTTGAGAATGAACATGGTAGTTTTGTTTCTTTGTATGATGTTGTAACTTCTTTTATCTTAGTTTCAGCCTTTATCAAGTAGAGCAGTCATTTCACAGGGCAGAAGTGATAGTTGCACACTATCTCATCCCTCTATAAAGTCAATTGTTCTAGTTATTCCAGAAGAAAGAGATGTATGATGCCCTGCCGTTACTAATTGCTTTCTTCCTTTTAGCAAAAGGACTAATTTGAAATTCGTTGGTTTTTGTTTTCCTTGGTAATTATGTTATATGACGTTTCTTTTTATTTTAGGTTGCAAATATAAATATGAAGGCAGAACAGAAAACAACTACCTCAAGTGTAGATCTCTTTGGACAGAGCAGCAGTGACAGTGCGTATTGCTCATGTAGGTACACAATCTCGACTGCTCTATACATTCCAGCAGAAAGAGTTTTTGGTGCTGCACTCCAAGATGCACTTGATATAGTTGGATGAAGCCAATGAGCAGTCTGATAGTCTCCATAGCAAGGAAGGAGTTATCTAAGTTAAAAAATAGGCAAGCTTTGATGAAGAATCTACTTAATAATATCCTCAACAAGTCTCGTGGTAATCCTGCTGTTACATGTGAGGTGGTGTGAGCTCCCTAAAAGGAATATTTTTGAAACTGAGATTATATTGTTTATCAGCTGTGTTGTACTCCGATGATGCTTTACGAGCTACGGAATTTTTCAGAACTATAATAATTTACTAATTTTCCAGTTATAAGTTTTTTTCCACAGTTCCAGAATTTATTTAGCATTTGAGAGAACTTGTGTTCTTTGTTTATCCATATTTATGTCCTGTCAATGGATCTAAGTTAGATAGGCTTAAACAGTAGCAGGCCCACAATGTTTTATCAGTCCATGATGGGCCACCAATCAACAGTGACGGGCCTACACCGAGGCCATTATATGTAAAATCTGACCGCAAAAGAACAGAACAGTAAAAGACTAGAACAGTGAAAGTCCGGAACAGTGAAAGGCCAGAACAGTAACAGACCGGAAACAATAACAAGGCTAGAACTTTAACAAGCCAGAATCTTCAGCCCGTTTATGGGACTGGATAGTAGAAGGCCGGAACAGTGAATGTCTAGAAACGAAAAAGGCCATAATCAGAGAGGCAGTAACCCACGATGGGTGCGAGAAAAGTGACAGGCCGACAGAAGGCCTTAACAGTACGGACAGACTTGGCCCAGGCTGAAAATGGGTCGCACAGTATTGGACCAAGGTGGGCCTTCTGTAGGCTGAAACACTATCGGGCCTGAAAGTTCACGGGCCAAGGATGTCTGCACTAGTGGACCCAGTTCAGACTGTGTTGGACGAAACAGTAATGGGCTTTCTTCTTATTGGGCTCATGGGCCGGCCCACTTAATATTTAGCAGGCATATTCTGGGTCTGGCTTCTGCCACGGTTTTTCTGACCATTAATGGTGGTCACTAGGCGTTAACGGTGTTCGCCACATGGCATTTTGCATGACATCAGCAGTCAACGGGGTTGGCAAATAGATCTACGACGGAACAAGTTTTCATGGCTGAAGGTGCGATCCGCCACGGTCAGAAAAAAAACGTGATAGATTCTTTTGTGATGGGGCTTTACCACGATGGGCATCCGTCGTAGAAGACTTTTTAGCCACGAAAAACGGGTCTTCAACCATGAAAATCGTCCGTTGTAAAAGCCAACTTTTCTTGTAGTGCTCCATTTTATTTTTTTAAATCCCTCACCATTCGGTTTGTTGATTATTTTGCAGCGATGTCCTGTTAGGCCTGGAGCTGGGTCACTTGAGGACTGATATTACACTCCAAGAGCTAGGTAAGTTTGAACCTGCAGTGCGATTCCTTTTCACCAGATCATCGTGTTAGGGCTCAACAAGACGATGTCCAAGCAGATCCAGAAGATTGCGAGGGGCTTCCTTTGGGCCGAGAGGGCAGATGCCAAGGACGGCCACTGCCACGTCAACTGGGAGAGGGTGTGTAGACCTAAGTGCTATGGAGGCCTTGGGGTACCCGATCTTGCCCGCGTCGCGACCAGCCTCCGTACACGCTGGATCTGGAGGATGCGCACCGATCCGCTGTGACCTTGGCGGGGCTTGGATCTGCGCTTCACGAAGGTCGAGCTGCAGGTGTTTGACGCCTCTACAGTTATGAGGGTTGGCGATGGCGATACCGCGCTCTTCTGGATCGACCGGTGGCTAGACGGGAATTCCATTAGTGAGATAGCGCCGGATTTGCTGGCGCTGATCCCTAAGTGCGCTCGGAAGCACGGGACAGCTAGGCTGCTGGTGAGGTTGGCCTCCGGGCCCTGCTCCCCATAGTCCCGTAGTCCTATTGGGTTGAGTTGTGGGGTTGTTGGCTCTTCTGAGCCGGTGTATATATTATACAGAGCTCTCCTTTTTTTTATCGATGAATCGAAACGCAAAGCTCTTTTTGCGTTTTCGTAAAATGCAGTAGAGCATCAATGGTGAATCAAGGTTCCTCATGGTGTGCCGCTTCGGTGTCACTACTTATGAGAAGGCAGCTAAAACAAAAGTGGACAACTAAATGTGGTGCTAGCCCAGACAAATATTGGAGTGCATGGTAGGCAGAAAGCTCAAGTATATATTTAGATAACTCAACTTTTCCATTTTCAAGTGGAACTCTATGAAGCTTGCATGACACAGAAGCTTAGTTCCAGCAAGGACAGGAAAAACTAAAACCAAGAAGCAGTTTTTGGAGAATTCATGGTTACTTCATGCTGATTAAACAGAGGTTTAGTCTGAACAAACGTCTCGAATTAGTGAACCAAATCCGACCCTACCAAACACAGCAAAAAACCTAAAACCAAAAAGGTGTGACCAAGTTCAGACATGCTCACTTCACCTGAAGATTCAGGTGGAGGTATGACGACCCAAGTTGTCAAAGAGCATTTCATCAATACAGGATCACACACGGGTTTGGGGTGAGAGAGGCTCGAACTCCTCACAGCTATGAGACCTACGTTTCCATTTTCAAGTGGAATTCTATGAAGCTTGCATGACATAGAAGCTTAGTTCCAGCAAGGACAGGAAAAACTGAAACCAAGAAGCAGTTTTTGGAGAATTCATGGTTACTTCGTGCTGATTAAACAGAGGTTTAGTCTGAACAAACGTCTCGAATTAGTGAACCAAATCTGACCCTACCAAACACAGCAAAAAAACTAAAACCAAAAAGGTGTACCAAGTTCAGACATGCTCACTTCACCTGAAGATTCAGGTGGAGGTATGACGACCCAAGCAGTCAAAGAGCATTTCATCAATACAGGATCACACACGGGTTTGGGGTGAGAGAGAGGCTCGAACTCTCGACCTCAGGATCACTCACAGCTATGAGACCTACGCGCTAGCCAACTGCGCCACCACCCCTTTGTGCTATTGAAACGAAACAACACATAGTGTATGAGGCAGCAGCACAGCAGCGATCTATACAAACACGCAAGAAGAATTCATTGAATGTGCCTCTGAACATGACATTTGTTTCTTCCCAATCAGCTAAACAGAACGTCCTGAACAGCTGGAACACAGCTACATAGATAAGATAAATAGTTGTGCTGCTTTCCGATCTTAATTACCATTGAAGCTGCTTCATACTCGCAACGAGATATACACATTAACAAACCATAACAGCTGGAACAGTTTAACACTGACATAGCTAACTGCTGCCAATTCAGTTGTACTTGAGTAATTCAGAAACCGTAATGGCTAACCCAGCCCAGGCCAATCACAGCCAACTGGATTCAATCAACCAACAAACTAGACCCTTGGAGGAAGCAACAATCTTGTGTTTCTCAAAGAAAGCCGCACAACACGAGGTTTAGCTAGCATTCCTTTAACAGTACATACTAATTTTGACACAAAATCGCTATGTGATATTACGCACCGCTCCACACCTTGAAAGGAGAGCACGTTATTCTTTACTATACATGCCTTGTTTGTGATTCCAAACTGGGAGCTTGCATTTCTGGAGATCGGAGTACCGAAGCATATCAGTCTGTAGCAATTTTGCACGACAGGGACAACAGTAGCGGCTTTTCACCTTGAAGCCCGAGAACTTCGCCGTAGATCTTCCTTTTCTTCAGGTTTGTATGGCAGCGGGCATGGGGATCGAACACTCTTATCATTCAGAAACAAGAATTAAGGCTAGATTGTTCCACTGACAAGGTGTTCGCCATTGTGTCTGACCACACCTGAAAATATAATAACAACCATTACCTAAAACTAAACTTACGGGACATCCATTGATAGGACCAATCATGTATACAAGAAAACTCAGGTTCTACAAACCACTTTTGCCCAGCCTAATCCAAATTTGCATTGCTGGATGAATATCTTTTGAAATCTTCCCTTCAAAAAAAAAGAGTAGATAATCTGATTTGTTGAAATTAGCTCCGAAACATGATCACCGTTGATTTTCATCTGAACAATTGTAAATAAACATAATCAAATTCAAGTAGAAGTTAACCTGACCTCAATTGACGTATGTAGTCTGGCAGTTGAAGGATCTGACAGTAAGGTTTTACACTAGAGTTCACCCCAGCACATTTTACTTGTCCCTCTGTATCTGAGCAATGCCCAGGAGCAATACCATGGGAACTCTCCTCAAATTCCTATCAACAAACTCACTGCAGAACAGTTTGCCCAGGAGCAATGCCATGGGAAATCTCCTCAAACTCCTACCAACAAACTCACTGTAGAACAGATCTTCTATGCTACGGAGTCCTCAGCATTTTGTCATTACAAACAGATTTTGTCCGATACAGTTATGAGCCTATGAGCCAGGCATTTTAAATTTGTTAGATACAAGATGATTTGTTAGTAAGGATAGCCAAATGAGAAGTGAAGCATGTTAGCGGAGTTGATTAGTTGTAGCTGTTCCGACTCTTGTGTAACACGTTGTAACCGAGCCAGATATGAGTATCGGTTAGATAGAGATAGATAGAGATAAAACAGTTTGTAACAAACTCATGTAAATCCCTTCCGGTGGTTGTTGGTTAACCGGGTATTTAACATGGAACGGCGGCCTCCAACGAGGTAATATACGCCTTAACAAAATCACAAAGCAATCCAATAATTATTTAGCAATCCATTAGGATAACTCAGAGCTAACAGCAAAAGTAGGAAATTAAGTTTGACAAGTTAGAATTATCAACAAACACTTGATTAACAATTGATTAAGCACTACCATGTCAAAAAAAAAAATCTAATGATTATTACTCCAGTACAGGGGAGAAAACAAGTCATGATCTTGTAATTTGTCTATAGATAGCAGGGACATGACAGCCAAAGGAGAGATAAGAGTGATCCATTCCGTTCTCTTCTTTCTTTCTTTTTTTTTGACTTGCATTCTCTTCCTTTCCATGTGTCTGGGATAGGTGACAGAGGAGAAATAAGAAATATGAACGATTTAATAAATACAGCGACCTGAAGACTCATCAGGAATATACAACTCGTGAGCATGGAACAGATTGAACCAAACCATATAAATGAAAAGGTTCAGATTCTGTGGCACGAAATATAATTCAGATAAGAGACAGAGCAAAGACATCATGAGGTTGAAATACATGCAATTTTCAAAACGTTTTTAGATGAGAAATCTATCTAGTGGGATTAACAAAATCATTTGCTGACTTAAGAGAAACAGACAATTAGGAGAATAATCCCGTATTGTAAGCATGGGTGGGTGTTCGAGCGACCGTTTTGTGGCGCTTGATCAGTTGTAAAAACTATTTCTCTCTATCTTAATAAATAGATTCGCACATCTCCTGTGAATTCTCGAAGAAAAAAAAGGAGAAACAAACAATTGTGATTGAGAACATTTTGCTAACTTCACATAGATGATGATAACAAGATGGTAACATCACCCCATAACTTGGCCACAAAAGCAAAACACGGGTACCACATCCAATGAAAGGCTAACAAGAAACAAACAAATCTCTACACCTTAAGATGAGACAATATGAAGGAAAAGCATGCATAAGTGCAGTTCTTGCTTACCAAAGGAGAAAAAGGTTAAACGTTCCACTCTCTTCCTTTCCATGTGTGCCTGAATTAGGAGACCAATGGCCTACTGAGCAGTTTGATAAATCAGCCTCTGAAATCATAATGGCAAGATAACAAGACATCAGGTTGAAGAGCCTAAGCAGATTCAGGAATATACAGACGTGAGCAGGGAATAGACTGAACTAGACGTCAGCACAGGTAGATTCAGGTATATACAGACGTGAGCATGGAATAGACTGAACCGAACCTCACAAACGAAAAGGTTCAGGTTCCATGGCACCAAATAGTGAGATTTTTCAGAGCCAAGACAGCATAGGCTGAAATGTGAAATCCAAGCAATTCCACAACATTATCAGCAGAGAAATCTATCTAGTCATATAAACCAACTATTTGCTGAATTAAGAGAAACAGCAGACAACGGTTCTAAAGAACATTTTGCTAGCTTCTCATAGATGATGATAACAAGATGATAAGATCAGATCCTACATTCAACACTGCCACCACAGCACAAACAAGAAATCTTCCTACCACATCTCTACACCTCGAGATCAGACACTAGATAGATCTCCTAACAAGTACGCAAGAAGCAGCCTAGGCCCTCTCTCCACGGATGCGACGGGCGAGCTGGATGTCCTTGGGCATGATGGTGACGCGCTTGGCGTGGATGGCGCAGAGGTTGGTGTCCTCGAAGAGCCCGACGAGGTAGGCCTCGGCGGCCTCCTGCAGCGCGGAGACGGCAGAGCTCTGGAAGCGAAGGTCGGTCTTGAAGTCCTGCGCGATCTCCCGGACGAGGCGCTGGAAGGGGAGCTTGCGGATGAGCAGCTCCGTGCTCTTCTGGTACTTGCGGATCTCCCTGAGCGCGACGGTGCCAGGGCGGAAGCGATGGGGCTTCTTCACGCCGCCGGTGGCCGGAGCGGACTTGCGGGCCGCCTTGGTCGCCAGCTGCTTCCTCGGCGCCTTGCCGCCGGTGGACTTCCTCGCCGTCTGCTTCGTGCGGGCCATCGGGATGGGAGGGGAAGGCTAGGGTTTGCTTCTCCGAGCAGTGCCAGGGGGAAGCTGAGAGCTCTTGGTTCGATTTGGGGATTGGAATGAAGAAGAAGGCGACGGGGTCGGGGGGTTTTATTGAGGAAGGAGCCGGCGGCGAGTGGGCGCGAGTCTGAAAAAATTTGCTTTTCCGCGCTTTGCTTTTGGGACGGGTGGGGAAGTGAGTTTGGGGCGTTCGATTTGGGAGGCATGGACGGTTTGGATTTTGGTTCGGGTGAGGCACGCGGACCGTGATCCGTGGCGTGAGGTTTCTTGCGTTCTGAGTGGCTGCAAGTGTAGACTTGTATGTTCCTGCTTAGGAACAATATACGCCTGAAGCCTGAAGCATACTTCTTCAGCGGCTACATCTAACATCTTGGCCCCCTCAAGTCTCAACACAGAAAAACTTGTACATGTTGAACACTAGCAATCTAGTATCAATGCATCACCCATTCACCACACTCGGGCATCAGCAGAAGCCAAATAGAAACATACCCTATAGGCTATATTGTGTATATAATACACACCATGTCGCGGGGAAAATATTGGTTGTTTCATTTCATTGTTTCAAACAACGCGTAAACACTAGGACCAAGCGAATGCATTTTGTCCCAAATGTGCAATCACATTTACCACCCAAGGCATGTTTTGGTTGGTCACACCACTCTAAACTGGTCCACTCGGTGCAAAAATCGGATGTTTGGTTGGTCGGTGAGCCACTGGACTAGCTGCACTTGGTACTTAAAGCAATGTGGAGACAAACCCTCGGTTTACGGTTTAGGACAATGAATTTATGTCGGTTAAGTAAATGATTGTAAAAGTTTAGTGAGAACTAATTAAGCAAATATGTATGTAACAGAAATTTCATTCCGACTTTGTGTAGTACAAAATTTGGTATTTCTCTTTTTTGGCAATATCTTTCCAAAGTAAAGGATATTTTCTACAAATTCCCTTGAAAAGTAATTTGCATTGGTAGGAGAACTAAATTTTAGGAATATTTTATGGTTCGGAGATTAGCCTTTAAATGTTAAATTTGCAAGATTATATGGTTTAACTTTACACTTATATAACTCGCTAGAGTCTCTATTTTCTCATAGTAACCAACTGCTAGGAATGTTTACAGTAGAAAATGAGTAAAAACAAAATGACTATATTTGGAACCATTAAATGGAATCATTATTAAATGAATATTTTGAACTCCAAAGGATATCCATGGTCTCTTTATATTTCCTAATATTTTATTTGGATAACATATAAAAGATTGCTACATTATTTTTCTTAGCATGGAAGTGTAGAGTAAAAACTGGGTTTTCTCATCTGAGAGAAATCTCAAATGAATTCCTTCTTGTTAGAAAGTACTTTACAATATCTTGACTCTAAATTGAGCTGAGATACTTATAAAGAATTTGGGCATTTGAATTGAGTAGTTTTAGTACTAGCAGACAAGAATGTCTTGTTGTAGATGTTTTTATGGTAAAAACCATAAGAGAATCGTGTGTTTTACTCAAGTCAAAGATATGTGACTTTTTTTTATCAATGTCGTGGTGTAGAACACGGCAATATCATTAGGGATGGCTTAAGAGGGGACAATCAGGGGCCAACGGAGGCTTCCATAGACAGGATTGGGCACAAGCACTGCTAACACAGCGAAATACCCAGGTTCGGGGCCCTCTCGGCGAGGTAACACCCATACTCCTGCAAGATCTCAATATATGAGGGCAGATGCCCAATACAAAGGCTCCTTGAGTTGTATGCTAGATGGACTAGGGGGAATCGGGGAAGAGGAGAGACCAACCTCCTAATGGAGGCACTACCCCTCTTATATACTGGCTGGGGGTGTAGATTACAAGGGATGGTTGGTTGGCGTGGGCCAACTGGTGGGATCCAACGCAATAGTCAGCACTATAGTGGTTTGTCCTACCGGTTGGACCGACTTTATCCCGCGTCGGACGTATGTCCCATCGAACAGTCAATAGCCGTTGCGATGTAGCTAACACAAAGTTGGAGGATCCGAGAGGGTTGTGGTACTGTTCCATCATCACACTCTCTGGATTACCAGTACTGATTCCGAGGTGACCGGCTAGAGCGGGCCAGCCGGCCTGGTCTTCTATTTGAACAGCTAGACAGGGCCAGCCGAATTGATCTTGGGGTTGACCAGCTAGGTAGGTCCAATCGGCCTAATTTGTATGCCTGAGGTCCATTCGGCCTGGTCCAACCGGACTAAACCGGCTGAGCCTACCCAGGGGTAATCCCCCTATAATCATTGAACAAGATTTAGGTTTACTTCACCTAAAGACTTGGGATCATAATCACCTCAACATAATATACCGTCTCAGACCATCTCCATTCGCATATCTTCGACATGTAGAACGAACACCAGCAGTATAGCTAGAAGATTGGTATAAGCGATTAGAGGGGGTGAATAGGCGCTACTCAATTTTAGCTTCTTTTCAAATTAAGGCTTGACAGAAAGTAAGTTCTCCAAATATGAAACTAGGTGAGGAACCTATATGACAAGCAAGCATGAAACACAATAATAGGGGATAAGGATAGAAATAACCGAGAGTAGACACGAAGATGTTTTCCCTAAGTTCCTTCATATTGAGGGGAAGTATGTCTCTGTTGGGGGAGCGGGCGGGGTACTAAGACCACCAGCGCCATAGAAGGCCTCAC
The DNA here is from genome assembly GCA_023614405.1 of Avena insularis. Classification (NCBI taxonomy): domain Eukaryota; kingdom Viridiplantae; phylum Streptophyta; class Magnoliopsida; order Poales; family Poaceae; genus Avena; species Avena insularis. Next base: position 210,838,363 of record CM042694.1, read on the forward strand.
CCTATTCTCCCACGCACCCGTCTCACGGCAAGCACACGATTCACTATACGGTGGCCTTCAAGGAGGTGACCAAAACCTTTACAACACCTTGGGGCACTTCTCCACAACTGAATTGGAGGCACCCAACTCGATCATAAGCTCTTACACACAAGGATGAGCTTGGGGATGACTTCTTGTTCTTACTAGGGTTTCTCAACCCAAGAGTAACAAGTAACTCGATAGAAAGTGGGAGGATTTCAAATCTCTTCGGTGGAAGTGTAGATCTAGGCTTCCTCCCTTGATTCCCAAAAGGGAATCAAGTTCTATTGTCTAGGGAAGGATATCTAGGTGATTTGAAGCTCAGCAGCAATGGTGGAGAGAGTGGAAGTCACAAACTGAGCTAGAGATAGAAGACATGTATATATAGGGGCTCTCCGAAATTAGCCGTTGGAGTCCACTTAGACCAAAGTCTTTGGGGTTTGCACTCCGGAGTCTCCGACTGGCCGAGTCTCCAGGGCAGTCTCTAGTGTACAAGAAAATGCTTCTGTAAACCAGGTCAGAGACTCGGCCGGAGACTAGGCGCTAGAGTCTCCATGGCTCAAACCCCGGAGTCTAGGGTAGTCTCCGGTCAAGTTTTCAGGGCGAGGTATGTAGCTTCTGTAAAGCTAGGCAGGAAAATAGGCCAGAGACCACATCTAGATTCTTCGTGGTGCGCACCCTGGAGTCTCTAGACTCAGGACACTAGTAGCACTTTCTTGGGAGGTTTCCACTAGTGCAAAAGTATGAAGGTTGTGGGGAACTATTTGGGTTGTGAAAGAGAATAGAAAACCCACACACCTTCCATCGAGTACCCCCTCTTGATAGTCTGTGGTCCCTAATAAACTTGCTGAAAGGATAGAGATGTCGTCTAGAGGGGGTGAATAGGCAATTTCAAAACTATTATGATTTTGGCTTGATAGAATGCGGAATTAAACTAACGTTTATTTTACAAGCACAAAACCTAAATACACTAGGCTCAACTAAGTGCGCCAACAACAAGTTAAGCTAAGCAAGATAACACAAGATAAATATACCACAAGTGATAAGCAAGATATAAGTACTTCAAGCATGATGGCTATCACAAGGAAAGTAAGCTCGGGTATAGAGATAACGGAGGCACGCGGAGACGAATATGTGTTTCCGTGTTCCCTTACAAGAAGGTACGTCATGTTGGAGAGGTGTGGGATTCCACGAAGGATTTCCCAACACCACGAAGGCTCACCTTCTTTTCTGAGTCTATCCCATGAAGGAATATATTCCCTTTCCTTATGGCTAGCTTTTCCTCCACTCCGGAGATGGCAAGCTCCACAACCACTTCACAAGCTCCACGAAAGAGAAGCCCGAGTCTCTTCACAATCTTCCATGAAGAGGACATCGCGGCACCAACCACCAAGCCAACTAGAAGGTCACCCTCCAAGAGTAACAAGCTCACAGTCTCTCACTTGAACAAATCGTAATGGAAAGCTCAACACTTATGCAAGAATGCAAAGAAAGAACACCAAGAGTGTTCATATCCTTCACTCTCAAATCCCATCAAAGCAACAAGTGCTAGGAAGGAATTAGAGAGGAAGAACAATGGTGGAAGTCAACCAATGACTCCAAGATCTAGATCAAAAGGGTTCCCCTCACTTAGATAAGGAATTGATTGGTGGGGATTGTAGATCTAGATCTCCTCTTCCAAAGCCCTCAAAAAGATGCAAGAATCATAGGAGGGAAGGGAGAGGAAGCAAGCTCAAGAGGTTCAACAATGGAGGTCAATTTTGTGGTCAAGAACACCCAAAATGCATTGGGGGAGAACCCCCTTTTATAGGGGAAAGCAAATATGGCCGTTGGGAGAAATCTGTGCAAACCCGGTTTGAAGTTTGGTTGAACTGCCTCACAGACCGGACGACCCGATTTCAAGTTCAGTTAAATCCAGGTTGAACCCGGTTGAATCCTGATTGAACCGGTTCACAGACCGGAAAGTCTCTATGTGCCATCTCGGAATAGACTCGGTTGCGAAACCAGGAAATCTGGTCTACGATCCGGTCTACCAGTGCTGGCCGGACCATCCGGCGTGGGAATCGGGGTGACCGGATCCACAACCGGGATGAAATAGACTTCACGAAAAACACAATAACTTTTGCATCCGGACTCCGATTTCAATTATCTTGGGCTTGTTTTAACAAGGACAAAAAGATCTACAAGATGGTGCAAATAAACATCATAGCCCAACAAAGGAGCATAGAACCAAATGAGGAAAGGTAAGAAACCTCCTATAAGAAGAATCGATAAAACCTTCAAACTCGAAAATGATATAGAAGATGCATACGAATTCCGTTTTCGATGAACTTGGGCTTGTTGAAGAGCTAGAAACAAGCTCAAGAACCTCACATGGAGAAACACCAAGAAGCAACAAAATAGGAAGATGCAAAGTATGAAAAGATTGAGCTCCCTAAGACGATGTGATCAAGTTACCCAACCGAAAGCCCCTCTTGATAGTGCGGCTATCTATCCTATAACCCCGTCTCCCAACAACCATCTTGAGACCAGTAAAAGGAAAACCTAGCAAGGCCATACCTTTGCCTTGTGCATCCCGCTTGATCTTGATGACCATGCTTCAAGCTCCATTAAAGCCGGAATGCATCACTTGATCATTGTTGCTTTGTGAAGACTCATAATTTGCTCCCCATACACCACTATGTGATAGCTTCATTGAGACACCTCTTAACATGTCCATTATCACAAATATGGATGGCAAGCTTCAAGCAAATTATCTTCTCGAGATGCTTATCTTGAACTTGCCCTTTTCAACCTTGATGACGATCACCACTTGATGTCATCCTCTCATGGGCTATATGAGATCTTCACTTTTGAAGCATGCCCATGGAAAGATACCCATCCCATGTAGAAAATGCAAAGGCACATATAATGGGTTAGTTCATGATGCATGATTGACAAGGCTTACCATACCACAAGATCCATTTGGTACATTCTTTATGCTTCATGTGTTGACCAACTTGAAATCACTCTTTACTCTTTGTATTGGTCAACCAAGTATCTTCTCATGCTCCATCTCAATATCTTGAGGTACATAAGAAAATCTTAATTTGATTTCATGCTCTATATCTTAGTCAACCATAGCTCAACTAATGAGGCTATCATGACATCGACTTAGAGCCATATCTTGAATTCTTCTATTGAGATCACACTCTCAAGATCTTGATCATATCATATTCTTCTCTTCAACTCGGTGATCTTGATGCCAATACTCAAGGTATATCTTTATCTTCATGGCATCCATACTTGAATCCAACACATGGACTACAAGCATGACCTATGGAATATTCCTTCATATAAAACTCAATGAAAACATTAGTCCATAGGGATTGTCATTAATCACCAAAACCACACATAGGGGCAATTACACTTTCACTTGCAAATAAGGCTAAGGAACCCTTAAACTACTCTTCAACAATCTTTTCGACTCTTTGACAGGTCAACCACCGTCTTGTGCTTTTCACCATATTTAACTGAAACCATCTTAGCACACAATTAGAAGATTCTTGTGTTGACAATAATCACCAAAACACAATTAGAGAGATAAATGCCCTTTCAATCTCCCCCTTTTTGGTGATTGATGACAACACAAGGATTTGCAAGAAAAGACAAAAGACATAGCAAAGGTTTGTAAAATATAGATGAGCTCCCCCTAGAAGTGTGCACAATTTGGATTTGCTTTTGAATGCAAGTACACACCAACTAGGATCAATACTCTCCCTATATTTTCCAAACAAACAACATGTGCAAGGATACATATACAATAAGCAAATCACCAAAGCTTGCACAAAGTAAAGACATGGTAAAATTAGATAAAGACTAGCACAAAATAGGGAGTAAGTAAAAAAAGTCTTTTCCACATGAAGAGATGGAGGTACCGGTGACATGGGTATGACTTATTGGGTCCCCATGATTGGTATACCTAGTATGTATCTGAACTACGTCCCATGAAGCACACAAGGAACCGGGACTCCTATAAGCACCCGAAGCCCAGGAACCACACATGTTGATCAAGACGGAAGATTAGACTAGCATAGTCCTAGAGATATACTCCTAACTTGTAACTGATCGATCTGGATTGTGGGACATAGCCTCTCATATAAGGCTAGGAGGAGCCGACGGAAAGGTCACCATAGCTTTGAGCGAAACACAACCCATCATGAATTAGATTGTATCTAGCGAATCGGTGACTTTGTAATCACGTTCTTCCATAATCAGGGAGGATTTCGACTCCCCTGTTTGTCTGATATGTTAGGGAATGAATGCCCCATGATGGAACAGGGGCACCGATGAGCCCTGGATTCACAAGGGGACTAAACACGTGTCAAGATCTTCAACCCGACGATGGGGCAACAAAGCTTGCACATGACAGAGAGAATACACAAGGTTTTTTTACCCAGGTTCGGGACCCTTGTGAGGAGGTAAAGCCCCTATTCCTGCTTGTTTGTATTGCTCGTGTTGCCTCATGAGGGTATGATTACAAGAGAATGTCTAGGGTTTCTGATCCTAGGGATTAACCCCTTCTAAGGTTAGGGTATCTCTATTTTTATAAGGGTGTTGGGCCTCTTTCCCCAATTCATTTGGGCGGGAAGGGTTGCTACATTGCCGCGTAGGGAGAGCTGGTCTACATGACTACTTTACATGGACCCGGTCTAGGATCCTTTGGGAGTCGTGGGTCTATCCTAAAGTAGAGATCGCCACTAACGTCCTTCCTTTCATATGATGTCATCCACCATCTCCTTGCACCAAAGTAGTAAATATACAGGGGCCGATACGGGTGTCGTCAGCGCCTCTTGAACACTGACACGGCGAGGCAACATCTTCTCCTTACCGAGGCAAACCAAGTGATTTGCGTAGCGTGAGGACTACCCATTGGGCTTGTCGTCTTCTTATGGGGTAAGCTAGTTACCGTAATGACCCTGGTTTGGTTAGGAGGATAGATGATCCCTCTCAGAGGGGACCCTTAGGGGGATGAACCACCCTCTTGAAATCCTCCTAGTGGAGGTTCCCTCGCGGAGCGCTTGCGAAACCTGGTGGGCCCTTTGCTGAGTGATCGACGGCTCGGCGTCAACCTAGCCATAAGTGGGCTAGGGTACCCCCTAAACTCTTGGCTTGACAGTAGCCCCCGGGCGCTTAGCCTGCACGTGTCGCTTCGGTGGAGGTGAAAGGGCGAGGGTCCAAATAGTGGCTGGGACCATCGAGGGCATGCGGTGGGTCTAGCCCATCAAGAGGTCATCCTCACCGTTTGCGTGGAACAATCTAGTGCTAAGCCCTGTCAGATATTGGAACTGTCACCTTGATGGTCGTGCCTACTTTTTATTTAGTAGAGGAGCCTTCCTTAACGCGGTCCTATCTTGTTCCCTCTTCCACCTGAGACGCTCTTTGCCATCTCGCCTCCTTTCTCCTCTAGCCGTCGGTTCCTAATGCTCGACATGCCTCCACGGAGAGCCTTGGACACGAAGGGGAAATAGGCGATGGTCGTCTTAGCTTAAGTAATAGAGGCAGAGGTGGAGGCTGAGGAGGTGTTGCTTTCCTCCACCACCCGTCTTGAATCCGACATCGATAAGTTTTGCTCCTAGCTAGTGTCGAATCAGAACGAATGGGGGAGACCAGAGCGTGGCCCGACTCAGTGAAGTGGGAGAGCCTCGATGGCTCAGTGTACCCCTTCTTCTACCACGACATCCTTGCTGGACCATTTCCTCCCTTATCCCCTTTTTTCCTTGCCATCTTGGAGCACTACTAGATCTCAGGCCTGCACCTCCAGCCCAACTCCGTCACCACCTTGTCCATCTTTGCCTTCTGGTGTAAGGCATTCATCGGTGTGAAACCCTCCGTGGCATTGTTCCGCTAACTCTACAACCTTTGCATCACTTTGATGTCTACGCACTTCTATTCTTGTAGACAGTTGTTGGGCCTCCAAGTGTAGAGGTTTGTAGAACAACAGCAAGTTTTCCCTTAAGTGGATTACCCAAGGTTTATCGAACTCAGGGAGGAAGTGGTCAAAGGTATCCCCTCTCAAGCAACCCTACAATTAAGATACAAGAAGTCTCTTGTGTCCCCAACACACCCAGTACACTTGTCAGGTGTATAGGTGCACTAGTTCGGCGAAGAGATAGTGAAATAAAAGTGGTATGGATAATTATAAGTGGTAACGGTGATAGAAGATATCTTGATGGCGTGGAAATGACTAAAGGCAAACTGAAATAAAGAAGGAAGCAAGCAAACATGTAATAGATCTAATTGCAAACAGTGTATCAATGCTTAGAAACAAGGCCTAGGGATCATACTTTCACTAGTGAACACTCTCATATAAATATATCATCTTCATGATACTACGCTGAACTACTCTCCGGTTGGACACTCTAATCGTTGATAGGGCTATAACAACACACCTCAAAGTAAGCCTTTCCCATCTAGAAAACCCCACACTGTCACCTTGAGCACTAGATGGTTCCAACAAATACCACAATTTTATAAAGACATCCAACTCCAAATATAACTCATAACAAGTATTTGTAATCTCTAGCCTAAGTGCCACCATGTTGTGCATGCTGTCACTTTCACACACATGGGGAGAGCAGAGATCTATTAAAGCACTTGAGTAGCAAGGTAGATCTATAGATTACAAGCTCATGATCACAATATGATCATGCATAGAGAGAGAGATTAACACATAGCTACCGGTAGAACCCTTAGCCTCGAGAGAGAACTACTCCCTCCTCATCATGGGAATCATCAATGGTGTTGGAGATGGCGGTGGAGATGGCTCCGGGGGCACTTCCCCGTCCCGGCAGGGTGCCGGAACAGAGACTTTCTGTCCCCCGAATCTCCCCTTCGGTGGCGGCGGTGCTGCGGAACTTTTCGTGGCTGGAGGCTTGATTATTTAGGGTTTATGCATCGGGAGGCTTCTTATAGGCGAAGAGGCAAGGTCGGTGGAGTGCCAGGGGGCCCACACCACCTGGTGGCGCGGCCAGGGCTAGCCCGCGCCACCATATGGTGTGGCCAGGCCCTGGCCCTCCTCCGTCTCTCCTTCTGGCTCCGTGAGTCTTCCGGGAAAATAGGAACTTTGGCTTTTGTCCCGTCCAATTCTGAGAATATTGATTTTCTGACTTTCCTGGAACCAAAAACAGCAGAAAACAGGCAACTGGCACTGTGGCATCTTGTTAATAGGTTAGTCCAAGAAATCATATGAAAAGTACTTCAAAGTTGGAACAAAACACAAGAAAGTAGATAAAACCAAGCATGGAACATCAAAAATTATAGATACATTTGCAATGTATCAACATCCCCAAGCTTAACTCCTACTCGTCCTCGAGTAGGTAAGTGATAAAAAGAAAGAATATTTTTTTAGGTGACATGCACCATCATAAACTTGATCAAGGTATTTGTAAAACATTGATACCTAGGATCATAGTACTTCAATCATAACGTGAAAGACAAAGTTCTAACAATAAGACAAAGCAACTAAGATGCAACATGAAAAGGCACAAACAAAAGATTCATGAATAACAATGCTTTGCAAGACGTTTGTTTGTTTCACATAAAGAAAACATAGCATAGTGGCATTCAGCTTGTCCCTCAAAGAGTAGCAAATATAAATGCATAGGACACCTTCAAAGTTCATAAGAGTGACTAGATACAAATAGTTTAAAACAAGCAATATCAAGTTATGCATCAATCAACTAGTCTTGGGACAATGCACATAGAACTAAGAATGACCAATATGCTCTCAAAGTAGGTGCATAAAGATAGAAGGTGGAGACTCAATATAATGGTGGAAGAAAGGCCTTTGTAAAAGGAAGTAGGGATTCAAGTCTCATAAAGAGCTTCCAAAAATTATGGTACTTATAGCTTTCAGGTCTCATTGCCCCTATCATAAGCATCTTGAAGTGATTAAGGTTAAAGTGAACAAACTATGGTGTACATGCTTGAAGAAGTATAAGTTAGAAATCTCATGTCCCTTGTATACGAGGGCCGCTCCTCATGCTACTCAAGTTTAGTCACCGGTAAGTTCTTGTCATTGTAAGTACATGTGTATCATAGAGAACCGCCAATGGGGTACCCCTTGCCCGATGATACGGAAGAATCCCCGTATCAAAATGACAAGGCAAGCAGACAATGAGCATCTCAGCAAACTTCTTATTTACCATGGGAATATGGTGTTTTTTTCTCTCTTTCCTCTTTTCATAATCTTTTTTTTCTTTTTCTCTTTTTTTCTCAATATAGGACTCTTTTTTTATAAGAAGAATGCTTCATAGACAACTCATTATGGTTACGCTACATGTTTCCACCATGTCAGCATGGATTAGACCAGCGGCCCAGGCGTTTCTCTAACACAAATACATAACTCCATGGACTTACAAGCTCCCCTTTCATTTCACACCGACGACATCCATAGACAAAAGAGCATGATATCAACTAGGTACAAAGTACCAGTGCAATGTTGAAAGCGTTCCCCATGACAGCATGGTTCTGCTAATTCCCAACAAATAAGTGCAAGCATATACAACATAGACGACACAATGGTTCAAGTTTATTAAGGGCAAGAAAAGTAAAGTGTGCCATCAAGTTCGTGAGAGCTTTAATCACTAGTTTTCTTATAACAAGTTTAATTTGGAAGGTAAACAAAAGCATGAATATACTTGGAATAGCATAAGCTAATAGGTAGGTATGGTGGACTCTTTGGAATAACTTGGTTTTAGGAGTTGGATGCATGAGTAGAACTCATACTTGGTTGCGGAGGCTAGCAAAAGACTAGGAGCGACCAACTAAGAGAGCAATAATGGCCATAATCATGTAGAGCGACAAAACATCATTGATCAAAGCATAAAGTGATACTACAAGTTGAAAACTAAAGGATCATAAAGGCTATGGTGACTTGAGATAGTCATAACATGGTGTGAGCATGTGCCAAGTCAACCCAAATAAAGCATCAAAGGAGAATACCACTATACTATGCTTTAATATGCTAAAACAACGCATGATTCATCCAAGGCACATTAAGCAATCTCAATTGTTTATAAAGATTCATGCTATAGCAAATAATACTAAGCATAAATCCAAAACAATATCAAGCATGGCATGACAAAGCATAGGCCACAGTCAAAAACAAGCTCTTTTGACCACATAAGCATGAACTTTCCTACTCTTTTCCAAACCAAACCAAACTATTTGAAAACCAATGTATGAAAGAGGGGGTCCAACCAATTTATTCAGCAAACTAATAAAACCTAGCAAACAAAAACCAAAATGAAAACGAAAAAGAAGACGCTCCAAGAACAACACAACTATGTATGAAACAATAAAATGAAGCGTTTGGAAGAAACCTGAGATTTTTATTGATGAAGAGGGGGATGCCTTGGGCATCCCCAAGCTTTGACGCTTGTACTTCTTGGATATTTCTTGGGGTGACTCGTGTGGCATCCCCAAGCTTGATCTTTAGTCCATCTTTCATCTTATTACTCATTCCTTCCATACACCTGAAATTTTTCCTTCATACAAAACTTCACACAATATTTATTAGCAACATTAGTGCATTCAAGATAATAAGTCTTTAGGTTCAGTTACATACACCAATAAAACTTCCATTAAATCACAAGCTACTGTATCACTTCCCTCAAAAAGCTCAATTCCCCAAAAGAACTCAAAAAGGAACCAACAAGAAGCAAATGCAGAAAATGGCAGAAATCTGTCAAAACAGACCAGCAGGTAAAGACAAATTTTTTCGAAGACCTTCTGTTGCTCAAATTGAAAAGTGTTGAACTAACGAAAGTTAGATAACAACCTGGGGCAGAAGCACAAAAATTCACACCTCAAAAATACATTCAAAGATTTTACATGAATTTTTACGGTGAAGCAAAAAAATCTATTTCGGGACAACAACTTTCCCAAGCATTACTTCTCTCTCATTAGAGGTTACTCTTGGCACAAAAAGCAAACAAAAAGGATAAGGAGTGTTTATTACTGAAGCAATAACTTCCAAGACTCATCTAAAACTTTTGGGTTATCTCCCAATAAGTACTTTTCTTTAACGCCTTTAAGTTAGGCATGATAGTTTGAGAAGATGCTCACATTAGAAATATGAATTGAAGTAAAAGAGAGCATCAAGAAGCAAATTCAAAGCATATTTAAGTCTAACCCACTTCCTATGCATATGAATCTTGTAAATAAACAAGTCATGAAAGCACAAAGCAACAAGCATAGTAAAGCAAAACAAGTGCAACTTCCAGACTTTCAACATAAAGAGGGGAAACTTAATATTATTGAGATGCATAAAACCATGTTTCCCTCTCTCATAATAACTTTCAGTAGCATAATGAATAAAATTAACAATATAACTATCACATAAAACATTCTTATCATGAGCCACATGCATAAAAGAATTAATACTCTCCACATAAACATAGTCATTCTTATTAATTGTAGTGGGAGAAAATTCAACAAAATAGCTATCATTATTATTCTCATCACCATAATCATCAAATATAGGAGGCATATTATAATCATAATTAATTTTCTCCTTAATAGTAGGTGGATTAAAAATATCATACTCATCATTGTAATCATCATATATTGGAGGCATAGTATCATCAAAGTAAATTTTCTCCTCTGTGCTTGGGGGACTAAAAATATCATGCTCATCAAAACCAGCTTCCCCAAGCTTAGACTTTTCCATAGCATTAGCAATAATGGTGTCCAAAGAATTCATACTAACAACATTGTTATTATCATGCAAATAAAGTTCCATAGGTTTTTTAATTTTCTCTTCAAACACTTCATGTCCTAACTCAAGATAAAAACTATAAAGCTCTCTAATTTTGTTGTTGTTTTCCATTAAGCCTAACTAGTGAAAACAAGAAACAAAAAGATAAAATTGCAGAATCTAAAGGAAATAACTTCGAGCACTCACACCGGAGGATGTGAGTACCTTTCTATACCTCCCCTAAGACGCCTTGAGAAAATAGGCGTTGCCGTGGGAGTTCTTCTTCTTTAATCCTCCGTGTGAATACCTTTTACCTTACTTCCCGGCAATGGCCAGAAAATAGCTTGATGTCTCGCACTTCTATTCTTGTAGACAGGTTGTTGGGCCTCAAGTGCAGAGGTTTGTAGAACAGCAAGTTTTCCCTTAAGTGGATCACCCCAAGGTTTATCGAACTCGGGAGGAAGTGGTCAAAGGTATCCCTCTCAAGCAACCACAATCAAGATACAAGAAGTCTCTTGTGTCCCCAACACACCCAATACACTTGTCAGGTGTATAGGTGCACTAGTTCGGCGAAGAGATAGTGAAATACAAGTGGTATGGATAATTATAAGTGGTAACGGTGATAGAAGATAGCTTGATGGCGTGGAAAAGACTAAAGGCAAACTGAAATAAAGAAGGAAGCAAGCAAACATGTAACAGATCTAATTGCAAACGGTGTATCAATGCTTAGAAACAAGGCCTAGGGATCATACTTTCACTAGTGAACACTCTCATATAAATATATCATCTTCATGATACTACGCTGAACTACTCTCCGGTTGGACACTCTAATCGTTGGTAGGGCTATAACAGCACACCTCAAAGTAAGCCTTTCCCATCTAGAAAACCCCACACTGTCACCCTGAGCACTAGATGGTTCCAACAAACACCACAATTTCATAAAGACATCCAACTCCAAATATAACTCATAACAAGTATTTGTAATCTCTAGCCTAAGTGCCACCATGGTGTGCACGCTGTCACTTTCACACACATGGGGAGAGCAGAGATCTATTAAAGCACTTGAGTAGCAAGGTAGATCTATAGATTACAAGCTCATGATCACAATATGATCATGCATAGAGAGAGAGATTAACACATAGCTACCGGTAGAACCCTTAGCCTCGAGAGAGAACTACTCCCTCCTCATCATGGGAATCAGCAATGGTGATGGAGATGGCGGTGGAGATGGCTCCGGGGGCACTTCCCCGTCCTGGCAGGGTGTCGGAACAGAGAATTTCTGTCCCCCAAATCTCCCCTTCGGTGGCGGCCGCGCTGCGGAACTTTTCGTGGCTAGAGGCTTGATTATTTAGGGTTTATGCATCAGGAGGCTTCTTATAGGCGAAGAGGCAAGGTCGGTGGAGTGCCAGGGGGCCCACACCACCTGGTGGCGCGATCAGGGCTAGCCCACGCCACCATATGGTGTGGCTAGGCCCTGGCCCTCCTCCGGCTCTCCTTCTGGCTCCGTGAGTATTCCAGGAAAATAGGAACTTTGGCTTTTGTCTCGTCCAATTCCGAGAATATTGATTTTCTGACTTTCCTGGAACCAAAAACAGCAAAAAACAGGCAACTAGCACTGTGGCATCTTGTTAATAGGTTAGTCCAAGAAATAATATGAAATGTACTCCAAAGTTGGAACCAAACACAAGAAAGTAGATAAAACCAAGCATGGAACATCAAAAATTACAGATACATTTGCAATGTATCACACTTCCACAACGTACATCGCCGGCTACATCTCTTTCAAGGTCATGGATGGGACATCGTGGGTTTCCATGGGTTAGACGAAGATGGTGGAGGATTTCTACAAGTGCTAGATCTACATGGATTCCTTGGAGGAGAGCCATTTGCTCCAGCCTCCCACGGGACTGGCTGAGAAGCTCTGGGGTGTGGTCAAGCAAGGTGTTGGAGGGGGAGAAGGTTGACACCCTCTAGACGCGCATCGTGGCACTGGATGTGTCCGACCTGACTAGCCCACTGGTGACTATGGAGTTCCTCCGACACTGCATAGCCCCACTGTAGAAGCACAACAAGGATCTGTGGGATCTGACCGAGGCGGACCGCATACCCCTGGGAGCGGGCTTTACCGATGATGTGGTCATGGAGGAGTTCCTCCACGAGATCCTTCACACAATTGCTGCGCTCGAGCTCCCTATCGGTGTCAAGCGGCTTTATCATGATGAATGGAAGACAGAGATCCATGTGGTGCTTCCTCACTTTGATGAGTGGGGGATTCTTCCGCCTAGACATGTCGTGAAGCGGGCAAACCCTCTAGGGGCCGGTTCATCGTCCGTATCCTGTGTCTAGGGTGTAGACGATGGTGCGGTCCCCTCCGTGGTGGCTGAGTCCTCGGGGAGTGGTGTGGGAGAAAGTGCTCCTCCGACGGCGAATGGCAAGGAGTGTGCTAGTGCCCCGGTCCTTGCGGAGCCTGTCGCGAGGGGGACGCGCTGCTAAGGTTCTTCTGGAGGGGGGGACCCCATGGGATCTAATAGGGACTTCCCTTCCCTAAGAATTAAGCGAGGGCTCTGGGGCCACCGGGCCTTAGGTGCCACAAGGTAAACCCCAGCTCTCTCCTCCCCAAGCCCTCTATTATGACCTTGGCTTAGCTGCTTTGTATCTTTGCAGTGAGGGTCCCCATCAGAAGAAGAGGAAGCTGAAGCGAATCTCTACGAAGGAGACATGCTCGGTGGTGCGCCCCATTATTCCCTCTTCACCGCTGGTGGTGCAGCCTGCCATGGTCAATGTTCTCAGGGCAAGGCACGACCCTGCGCTGGTGAGTCTGGTGCCTCCGCTAGCCTCTACATCTTCCCCCGTTGTGGAGAAGGTTGTTCTGATCGAGCCCCCTGCCAAGGAGGATCAGGCTTTGGCCGAGCAATGTGGAGAGGGTGATTCTTAGGGTGGCTCCCTCATGGAGGTCATGGACGCTTTACGCGTGCCTCCCGAGGAGTTTGTGCCTACGCCAACACCGGAGCTAGCTCGCGAAGGAGAGGAAGCTCTGGGTGTTGCATCTACACCTACCGTTACTCTCATGCCAAGCGAGGTTGGCTTCCATGCTAGCCCCCGACATCCCTTAGCTGTGGAGATTGTCCTGGGGTCCATCAGTCACGTTGGTGCCCAAGGGTAGGGCTCCTCCCATTTGTTTGGCTCGGAGATGGTCCTTGCCAAGGCGCAAGTGAGAACTCTAGCACTGTGGGATTTTCCCATCCTAGGTGGACAAAACTAATGGGAGAGCTTGTCGCGGGTGTCCACGAGGGGCTCGAATGGCTCGTGGCGGAGGTATCCATTGAAGAGCATTGGCTGGCCATGGACTGGAGCCAGGTTTGTGAGGCTGAGAGGTTACTGCAGGTGGAGCACGAGGAGGCGCACCTCAAAACCAAAGAGATGCTCCAACACACATTTGAGGAGGCGGTGAAGACCCTTTCTGACGCGCAAGCGCTGACCTCTTCCTAGGGGGAAGCCTTGTCCACCCACAAGGGGTAGATTTCTGCTCTCGAGGCAGACATCAACCGGTGCCAAAAAGAGATGGACTCTCAATCTCTTGAACTGGTGGGTGCACGCCAGCACATTGATATGCTGACTCACGAGACCAACTCAAACCTTGAGGACATGAAGATGTCTCTCTCCGAGCAAGACAAAAAGGCTTCTCACCTTCGCGAGGCTCTTAGGAATGTAGGGAAATCCTGTGATGCCTTTGCCCGTGAAGTTGAGTGGCTTAAGGGCGAGGTCACCTCGCTAAATGAGGAGGACGCAACCGACGCAAAGGATCATGAGTGGGACGAGCTATGGTCACGAGAGGTGCTAGGGCAACAGGAGAAGGCCTTCCATGTTCTAGCGAAGCGTGGGCTACTCTGCTTTTGACTTTCAGGTTGGGTGTTTCTACGCCCCGAGTCTCCCTGCCGATGGTGAAGCCGAGGCCTTCCTCGAGCTCTCCTCTAGGATCATTGCTCCTTTGGAGAAGGCGGCGCGAGGCCTAGACCGCTTCATTGAGGGTGAGTGTTAGAAGATGCTAAGCACCGTCAGGACGACTCTCTTCTCCAACCTTGTTCGTCAGGCGCCTGGGCTTGAACTTACCCAGATTCTAGAGCCCGTGGAGCCTCTGCAAGGCGCTACCTCAGAGGCCACTGCTGAGATTGAGGCGAAAGTCACATGGCTCATGGAGGCACTCATATTGGTGTATCCTCGCCAAGTAAACAACAACCCCCAGCCTTCATGCACCGCTCCTCCTATGAGGAAGGATGGCATAGAAGACGACGGAGCAAGCAACTCAAGGAG
This sequence comes from Avena insularis, assembly GCA_023614405.1. Taxonomy (NCBI): domain Eukaryota; kingdom Viridiplantae; phylum Streptophyta; class Magnoliopsida; order Poales; family Poaceae; genus Avena; species Avena insularis. Next base: position 210,853,433 of record CM042694.1, read on the forward strand.
CTTAGATGTTGATGGCAAGGATTCCCGCGCCTCCTTTGGTGACGTTTGACTTTTCGTTGTGTGGCGCCCATGTGGGCCTTTAAACTTGCTGCCTCTGGATAAATTGTAAGGACAGGAGTTTTGGCATGGAGCCTGCTTATCTGTGCTATTTATCACACGTTCTGCTCCGTGGCCCCTCGGGGAGTGCCCATAGGTTTTGCACCAATTCTGGCTGCTTGAGGGGGAGTGCCCTCTTGAGATGCCCCGTAGGTCCCTCGTAGAGGATACCGTAGGGCGAATGTATTTCATGTTGGCTCCTTGAGGGGAAACCATAGGATTTACATGGATTTAGTCTCTTGAGGGGAGGTGCCCTCGTGAGTCGCCCTGCGAGTCCTCGTGGAGGGAGGCTCAGGGCTTGTACTTGTCTTATAGGCTCCTCGAGGAGGTGGCCTGTAGGCTCTGTATGTTCTAGGTCGCCCTTTTAGCTCCTCGTGGAGGTAGCGGTAGGACTAGTACTTTCCCTATTAGTCCCTCGGAGAGGTAATCGTAGATTTTGTATGGAGTATGATTTGTGTTCCCCATGTGTACCATGCAAGGATATCAAGCATCAAGAACCGTGGGTGAGGTGAGTTTATCGCTGGAGCTAGTCCGCAAGTCATATCTCGATACTTTAGGCCTCAGAGTTGATATGGTGGATTTAGTGATAGACACCGTGCCTAGCCCTTGCTCGTATGGTGCACGGGAGGGAACAACACAAAAATAAAAAAAGCACTAGGAAAATCGGTAGGCAAGGAAAAGCAACATGAAGGTCTACTCATGAGTTCTTAACGTACTAGAGAATGGCATTGTGTTGGGCCACATAGAGATAAACACAAACTTTTACCCTACGCGGTACACCTAAGATCTAGCTCAGGTGATAGGCCACGAGATTTACCACTATACGCGCAAGTGCGGATTATTGATGAAGCGCGTTAGTTGATGTCGTGCCGAACGATCCCCGTACAACACGTCCAGATCCCCACGGACCTCCTTGTCTCCAGCACTACACGTGCAACGCCTCTACCGGTATCCACACGTACATGAAGGAGCTCCAGGCAGAGGACTGCTAGATCCTGTCTAGCCCGAAATGGGAGTGAAGAAAGTGACGGCTAGGTCAGGGACAATCCCTTATCACTCTACTTATATAGACTCCTAGCTGGGCTCAATGCTTGAGGCCCATTTAGGCTATACCCCAATCTCCACATGGATCAAATCCACATGGGCTGTTTTCCCTTAAGTGTGTGACCCTGCAGGTTTACGTATAGCTGGACACGACACGAGTCACCACTCCGAGTCGATAACTGGTAGCGGCCTCTAGCAAGACGTGCCAACTCCCAAGTGCCGTAAAGTCAGAAGACAAACCTTTCTCAATGTGACTTTCGTCCAAGTCCCTTTGCCTCACGATATATCTTGTCAAGTTATAGGCGAGTGGCTGCCATCCCTTTAATAGCTCAACTCTCTCTTCTCGTTCTGTGATATACGATTCACTGGACTAACACTTAGTCCGACTCCTTGGTCAACACTTAACCAAGTCATCCATGGCCATGCTTCCGAATCATATCACACGAGAGGGCCCAGAGAATATCTATCCATTATGGAGGGGCAAATCCCATCTTGGTAATCCACGTCACGCAGCTTGTTTCACAACCAACCCGAACCCTACCTTTATAACTGTCCATTTAGTGAACAACATTTGATAGAACCTAAGTTGGCGATCCACAACTCGGATCATGCAATTACCTCAGGTCAAAGGATTCCATTGTTTGAGACCACAAATGAAAACATGCTCGTTGCATCTCAACTGTGGGTCAGTCCGATTCGCTAAACTCTTTAGCTGAATCCGTGTAAGTCGGAATAGCATCTCCATGCCCATGACAAGTGGAACCGAGTCATCAGCCGACTTTCACATTAGTCTAAGTTGTGTGTCTAGCACAACCTCAATGACCAATGACAACTAGTATGAACAACATGAATATATAGTTACACAATCGAATCACATATTCAATGATACATATTAGTAGTTCATACAAGGACAATAACTTTATGAATACATTGGAATAACATCATTCATGATTGCCTCTAGGGCATACTTCCAACAGTCTCCCACTTGCACAAGAGTCAATCATCTGACATCACATGTCTAGGCATCTAATGCCCATAGCTCTTAGGTGCGCCTCATGCTTCGGCTGTGGTAGCGGCTTTGTCAACGGATCCACAATATTTGCATCCGTGTGTACCTTGCATAACTTGATATCACCTTGATCCATGAACTGGTGAATCAGGTGGTACTGCATGAGTTTATGTTTATTCTTCTGGTGTTGTCTAGGTTCCTTGGCTTGTGCGATAGCACCATTGTTGTCACAATACACGTCTAATGGATTGGACGAGCCCTGAACCACACCAAGATCCATGAGGAAAGTCCTCATCCAAACGGCTTCATTTGCCGCCTCTGAGGCAGCAATATACTCAGCCTCTATCATAGACGCAGACACCGTCTCTTGCTTGGAACTCTTCCATCTCACAGCCCCTCCGTTTATCACAAACACATATCCGGATTGTGAACGAGAATCATCCGAGCCAGTGAGATAACTCGCATCCGTGTAACCCCTTACACTGAGTTCACCCTCACCTCCATAAACCAGGAGCATATCCTTAGTCCTTCTCAAGTACTTAAGTATATTTTTAGCCATTGCCCAGTGGATCTCTCCAGGGTCAGCCTGGTATCTGCTCACAACACTTAGAGCATAGGAAACATCCGTCCTAGTACAAATCATAGCATACATGATGGATCCGACTGCAGAAGCATACAAAATCGCACTCATCCGACTTTGCTCATCAGTTGTCGAAGGACACTGAGTCTTGCTAAGTTTTACGCCATGGGACATCGGTAAGAACCCCTTCTTAGATGATTCCATGTTGAAATTCTTCAACACTTTGTCCAAATATGTACTCTGACTCAATCCAATGAGCCGCCTTGATCTATCTCTATAGATCCGGATTCCTAGTATGTAAGTCGCCTCACCCAAGTCTTTCATCGAAAAACTCCTTTCCAATGATTCTCTGGTTTCTTGCAACATCTGGACATCATTTCCAATCAGTAATATGTCATCCACATATAAGATCAGAAAGTTTACTTTGCTCCCACTGAACTTCTTGTATGAACAAGAATCATGATCACTCTTGATGAAGCCAAACGATTTGACTACCTCATCAAAGCGAATGTTCCAACTCCGAGATGCTTGCTTCAATCCATAAATGGATTTCTGAAGCTTGCATACCTTGTCAGCATTATTCGGATCGACAAAACCCTTTGGCTGTATCATATACACGCCCTCAGTTAAATTTCCATTAAGGAAAGCCGTCTTGACATCCATCTGCCATATCTCATAGTCGAAATAGGCTGCTATAGCTAACATGATCCGAACTGACTTAAGCATCGCTACAGGTGAGAAATTCTCATCGTAGTCAACTCCTTGAATTTTCCGGAATCCCTTCGCGACAAGCCGTGCCTTATAGACAGAAACATTTCCATCTATATCAGCTTTCTTCTTAAAGACCCATTTGCACTCGACGGGTCTTGCACCGTGTCATGGAAATGGCCACGGCAGTCGCTGCCATAGGCAGCGATTGATAGAATCGGAAGTGAGATCTGGCGGCCATCTGCGGTGCGAGATGGGGGTGGATGCACATGGATTTACCCAGGTTCGCCCCCGGAGGGTAAAGACCTACTCCTACTAGATTAGATTGATGGAGAGCGAATTACAGGGGTGGCGAGCTCGGTTTCTAAGAAGCGAGTCACTTGAAGGGGTGTATGATGGAACGTAAGTCCTCAGACTACCCTAAGGAGGCTTATATAGGAGGCACCTTGTTAGGGTTTATAGTTTACAACCGAACAAGATATGGATTCAGAGGCTTTGATCTAATCTGACTGGGCTTCAAGTATGCTTCTGGGCCTCCAGTCTCCAATCGCCAGGCCTTCTCCTCAGTTGTATTCCAGTTGCCGTCCTGCAGGCCCACTCGCTAGGCCTTCGGCCCGATCAGAACGTCCTGCTGGGCATACCCCATTCAGCATATCCCCATCAGTAATCCCTGAGTCCATCGTTGATTCAGACGCAGGTGTTGAGTTGGCAGTCGGAGTAGGCGAGTCCAATTTGTACGTCTAGTCGAACCGGCGATGGACTCTGCCGATAACCGAGGAAATTTTCCACCGGGTTTTCAGTCGCAGCTTTGGCGAATGCAATCACTTCCGAGTCGCTACCTCGTCGACCAGACAGGGTATAGCTGCCGGCGAGTCGAGTGGGAGGAGTTGGACCGTCAGCTTGGTCAAACTATCCGTTGGGTAGTCCAATGGTAACTTCGGCACGATTACCGTGGGTAACGTCCATCCCAAGATTGGCGGGTAACGCTTCTTTATAAGGGGAGTGATGGATCAGTCCTGTAGACTCTTCCCCAGATTCCTCATCTTTGTGCTTCCGTTCTCTCCGTCTCTCCTTGATCTAGATTTTCTGGACCAAGTGACCCTGCTTCTTTCCTGATGGCGCCTCTGAAAGATCTGTGGGGGGAGATCCAAGTGCTCTGCAGCACAACTCAAGTCGTTTGAGGATGCAAGGGTCCTCTGTAAGGGGAATTGGCCCCACGTCTTCCGAGGTCGAGCCGAAGCCACGTGCCGGTGAGTTCATCTGCTTCCCAAGCCACTTGGACAGGTGCTTGTGATTCCCCACCTCGTTGTTCTTTCGGCGGTTCTACGCGTACTACATGATCAAGCCGTCGGATCTCAGCTCGCACAACATCGAGCAGCTGGCAATATTCATCGCCTTCTGCGAATGCTACCTCGGCTGCAGGCCGTACTTCCCACTGTGGTTGGAGTTGTTCCATGGCTGCATCGGGCGCGAGGGGTCTGGCAACCCGATCTTGGCAGCCAGAGGGGTTACATTTCAGTTGAAGCTGAAGGTCAATTTCATCAAGCTCCTGTTGCTGAAGAAGGCCGCGAACGAATAGAAGAAGAGATGGTTTTATGTGAAGGAGTCCACCCCCTCCGGCGAAGTGGCGCTACCCGAGTTCATCACAGAGAGAAGCGAGCCCCGCCGGCTGACAGCTAACAAGCTCCCCGACGATCAGAGGATGGCCGTCACAGAGATGATGGACTAGATCCAGAAGTTGAAGAACCAAGGGTTGTCCACAATCAACCTGTATAACTGCTGGCTCGGGCGATGCTTGGTCCCGTTGGCGACCCGGCCTCATTGGATGTACGAGTACACCGGGAAGAACGATCCTTCCTGGACCAGCAAGGAGTCATGGGATGCTGCAGATTACAAGGCCACCTTGAAGAAGATTACCGCTGCGGAATTTACAACCACGTCGGCCGGGCTCGCCCCGTACTTGCCTGAGAAGAATGAATCTCCTACGGTAAGCCTCTCTCTCTGAATTTATCTTCAGTCGTGATTCTCGTGGTGCAATTTGCAATCGCATACTTTGGTGTTTGCTCGTGGCCACTCTCAGTTGTTTCAGGTTCTCGAGGGTTGGCTTCCTCCGCTAGATGAGGAGGTTCCCAGAGAAATCGAAGAGGGATCCGACGGAGACTCCTCTGGAAGCAAAGGAGAAGAGAGGGAGGTTCCTCCCCCAGCGCCCGTGGCTCGCAAGACTCGCATGCAAAGGCAGCGCGAGATCAACGCGAGGCGCAGTCTTGACAAGCGAGATGACGATGATGACATCCTGCAGGAGCATAGTTCACGGCGCACCGCCACGCCGGCAAAGCCCACGCGTAAGCCGAAGTCGCCTGCGAAGAAACGTGCTCCGAAGCCAGCAGCGCCACCCAGGTCGGCGGTGGAATTCGATTCGGATGATGAGTCTGATGATGACGTGACTGAGATCTCACCTAAGGTCCCGGAGGATCTGACTCCGATGATGGGATTAGAGGTAGCAAACGTGGCGGTGGAGGTAGAAGTTCCACTTGCGGCGATCGTGCCGACCGTCTCGGCTGCGTCAGAGCTGGGAGCTACTGGAGCCGTGACGAGAAAATCGCCGTGTCCGGCGGGAACGACCGCATCGCCTGGCCCCGAGGTTCCGGAGGCCGCATCATCATCATCGAAGAAGCCCGCGGTGTCGTGGGCCTCGGATATTTCTGAGAAGGGTCTCTCACACAAGATGGGCCCGGAATTAGACAAACCCGCCCACATCAGTACGGGGTTACGCGTTCTCCCGGTCGCCAAGTGAGTCGCGAGTTTTCTTTTCTATTCTTCGATACTTTCTTGTATGATTTCTTTGCTTACTTTGGTGGTTTTGCAGGTCCGGTGCCAAGAAGATAGGTCGCCCTTCAGTGGCCAAGATTCCGCCGATCGTCACCGCAGGGGAAGGCAATCTCCCCAGGAAGAGGAAGCCTGCTGCAGACGTAGCACCTACTGAGGGTGCGAAGAAGCAGAGGGGTGATGTCGATGATGCTGCGGCAGAAGACAACACAAAGGGGAGTGACCCTGCCACCAGCACCGAGGAGGTGGTGGTTCACTCAATCGGAGTCAGCTAAGGGGGGTCCAGCGACAGAACCATCGGCCCCAACAACCAGTGCCCCTGCGAGGGCGTCTGCGTCGTTTCCCCGCTTCATGGTGAAGAGTTTTCCGATCGTGGCGGAAAACCAGTCTCTGCAGATGCCAGAGATTATTGATGAGGATGTTGGACCTCGTCGCGGGCGCACCTCCTTCGTGGTCCCTTCAATGGACGCCAGTGGGCTTCATAGCATGCTTAGCGCTGCCATTCAGGTACGTCCAGTCCCTGAGTGTCTAGTCGCTAAATTTCAGCGGCTAGACACTGAATTTCTTCTAGTCGCTAGTCCCCGAGTGTCTAGTCGCTGAATTTCAGCGGCTAGACACTGAATTTCTTCTAGTTGCTAGTCCTTGAGTGTCTAGTCGCTGAATTTTAGCGGCTAGGCACTGAATTTCTGTTTTTGCAGTTGCTAATTGTTCATTCTTCTTGTAGGGCTTGCAGAGGGAATCGGCTGATCGGCAGGCCGCGAAGGAGCGCCTGGAGCGTGACCTGCCCATGGCGTAGGAGGCTAACCGGCGACTTCAAGAGACTGCTGGTGAGTAATTATTTTGTTTGGCGATTACGAGCTGCTGGTGTTTACGGTAAGCTGACTATTGTTGCTGATCCTTTTAGATGGTCTTCGGACTGCCATTGCCAAAGCCCGAGAGGGGTATGTTCCGGTTGCAGAGTTGGATGTGGCGAATGGGCGTATCGACTTGCTGGTGAAGGAGTTGGAGGGGGAGAAGGCGTCTATGCTCTCTTCTGAGGATAGGGCCAAGGCCGCAGTTGCTGCGGATGAGGAGGAGCGGAAGGCTGCTGACTCGATAATCCTTGGGTTGCAGAGCGATCTTGCTATCTTGGAGAAGCACATGACATGGAACTGCCGGAAGCTCCTTGGTGAGTCGTTGCTCTTTTCTTTGGTATATGTTGTGAATCCCCAAGTGGGTGGGTCCGTAGTGACACTAGGTGTCTAACATTGCAGCTTTGATAGGGCAAGGCGATCCGGTGGTGCAGACCTTCAATGCCTCATAGTGCGTGACCGTGGTGGTGAACGCGGCCACCGCCTCGGCGCTGTGCGTCCAGGTGGTGCTTCAAGGGATGTCCCCCACCGAGGTTATACCCGGGGGACTGACTGAAGTATGGCGCTACCTGGAAGAGGCACCCGTCTTTGTAGAATGGATGGCGTGTTCGGCTTTCAGGCGTGGGGCCACCACGGCGTTGAGCCTGGGGCTCGCGCATTTCCCTAACGACTTCGACCTCGATGACATCACCAGCGGCTATCCTTTGTCGACTGGCTTGGTGGAGATGTTAGAGGTTTTGAGGCTAACCGCCAAGGCTGCTCCGTTCACGGCCCGGGTGCTGGCAATGGGGGACTTGCTGCCGTACCAAGAGACTATGGTGGCGCCTGGCGACCCCGAGCCAGAGCATCGTGACCTGAAGTCGGGGCAACCCTTCCGGTCGCCGTCGAAGTCGCTGTCGACCTACCCGACGAATCCGTGGGAGCCATACGTCCGTGTCAAGGGCGGTGGCGGTGCTTCTTCATCAGGGCCTGCGAAATAGATAATTGCCTTGGGGGCTTTTGTAAGATATATCGAGTGGCCACTTTTGTAATATGAACAATATTTATGTATGGAAGTAAGAGGAGTCAATCGACTCGCAATGCATGGTCAGTTATGTGGTATGTTTGACTTTTGTTTGAGCGGGTCCCGAGCACGTCCGCCCTTTAGTGGGGTATAAGTCGTTTGTCTACATGTGTGTTTGCTTTGGATTTTTGTATTGGTTGTGACTGATTTGCCGTGGTGTGTGGGGCCAGTCGCCTTGCGAGTACGAAGGGGCGAGTCCCCGAGCGCGAATGGGTTCGGTTTAGGTGAGTCCCCGAGCATGGTACTTAGCCGTCTTGGGCGTGTGCCTATTGTAAGGTCTGGTGCGTTGTTTGTAACGCGTCTCTTCCCCTGGCTTGGAGAGCCAGTCTCGTGGCGAGTCTAAGGCAGCTCCCTTACTTGGTGTGTTCCCGATCCGTGTGAGGGTTTATTGTTGCAAAGTTCCTATGCGTGGTACTTAACCGTTCGAGTCGCTTTGCGCGAGGATGGGGAGGACATGTCACTATGGGAAGCATTTGTCGCTATGGGAAGCATTTGTCGGTCGTCTTGGCCCGGTGGGCCAGTCGAGCGGGGCGACTCCGATGGTGTCTCCGGGTTGGCGTGTTCGGGGACGACACAAAGCCCGAATATTTTTGGTGCCCTTAGGTCGCACTACTTAGCCGTGCTGGTCGCTCGACCAAGAGTTAACTTCCGTAGGTAGCATATTGCTAAATGTGGAAGTTCGAGTGGCACAAGAGTATGGCAAGTAGACACAATTTGTGCGATCCGAATGAATTTCATTATATATCATCTTGGTACAAGTTTGAGTTCTATGTATATAAGTTTCAGAGGAGGTTTACATTCCATGGCCTCCCGACCTCAAGCTGGCCATTGCCTCGTATGTCGATGAGGTAGTAGGCGTCGTTACTGAGGATGCGCCCTATGGCGAATGGCCCCTCCCATGGGGGGAGAGCTTGTGCATGCCCTTCTTGTCCTGGGCTAATCGTAGGACCAAGTCGCCTTCCTGGAAGGTGCGGGTCTGGACTCGGCGGCTGTGGTAGTGGTGGAGTCCCTGCTGGTAGATGGCGGTGCGGGAGCGGGCCAGGTCACGTGCCTCATCGAGCTGGTCGATGCTGTCTTGGCGAGCGATCTCGTTTATCGCCTCGACATAGTTGGCGACTCGAGGTGAGTCGTGCTCCAGGTCGGTTGGCATTACGGCTTCGGCACCGTACACCATGAAGAAGGGCGTGAACCCCGTGGAGTGGTTGGCGGAGGTGCGGATCCCCCATATTACAGAGGGGAGCTCTTCGACCCAACATCCTGGGGTTCGCTTGATGGGCACTTGGAGTCATGGCTTGAGCCCATGGAGGACGCTCTGATTGGCGCGTTCTGCTTGGCCGTTCGACTCCGGGTGGGCGACCGAGGCAAGGTCGAGTAGTATGCTATGCTATTCATAGAATTCTGCCATGGCGCCCTTGGCGAAGTTTGTGCCGTTGTCTGTTATGATGTTGTGCGGGTAGCCATACCGGTAGATGATCTCGCGGAGGAACTTGGTGGCCGTCTTGCTGTCACACTTTTTGATCGGCTTGGCTTTGACCCATTTGGTGAACTTGTCGACCGTGACCAGGAGTGGGTGACGCCGGATGGGGCCTTCTTGAATGGGCCGACTATGTCCATGCCCCATACGGCGAATGGCCAGGTGATGGGGATGGTCTTGAGTGCCGAACTAGGGAGATACATCTGGTTGGCGTACTTCTGGCACCCGACGCATCGTTGGACGATGTCGGTCGCGTCGGTGTGCGTGGTGAGCCAGTAGAAGCCATGCCGCATGGCCTTGGCGACCAGTGACTTGGCGCCGGCGTGATGGCCGCAGTCGCCGGCGTGAATGTCCTGGAGGATCTTGCGTCCTTCTTCTGGATGTACGCAGCGCTGGAACACACCGGTTACACTGCGTTTGTGGAGCTCGCCGTTGATGATGACAAAGGATTTGCTGCGGCACATTATCATTCGCGCTTCCATCTCGTTGTTTGGGAGGATCTTGTGCTCGAGGAAGGCGACACATGGTGCGATATAGTCGCTGGGCTCTATTATCATGGCGACGAGGGCAGGCTCGGGCTGTAGTGGTATCCCGATGTCGATCTCCTTTCGCAGGGAGACCGAAGGCTTGTGGATGATGTCGAGGAAGACTCCTATAGGTGGAGTTTGCCTGGCCGAGCCGATGCGGGATAGGGCGTCTACCTCCTCATTCTTTCACATGTCGATCCACTCGACTGAGTAACCGTCGAAGTGTCCTCCCAGCTGGTCTACCGCTTGGCGGTATGATATCATTATCGGGGAGACGGCGTCGTAGGTCCCGGCGACTTGGCCGGCGATTAGGTCGGAGTCGTTGTAGCACCATAGGCGGTTGATGTTCATCTCCTTGGCGGACCGCATGCCGTGAAGGAGGGCCTCGTACTCTGCCATGTTGTTGGTGCAGGGCTTGAAGTCGAGGTGGAGCATGTAGCGGAGCTTGTCTCCCTTGGGGAAGGTCAATATGACCCCAACCCTGGCACCGTCGGCATTATTGGACCCGTCGAACTGGAGCGACCAGTAGTGGAGGTATGGGAGCTTCTCCGGCTGCTACGCTTCTTCCTAGTCTGTGAGGAAATCATCCAAGGCTTGCGATTTGACCGCTTGGCGGGGCTCGTATTTGATGTTGTGGACGCCAATTTTGACGGCCCACTTGGTGACTCGCCCAGTTGCCTCGTGTTTCCGTATGATGTCCTGTAGTGGCACGGAGGAGACGACCATGATTGGGTGCTCCTAGAAGTAGTGAGGGAGTCGCTGTTGAGCTCGGAATACCGTGTATACTAGTTTCCGGTACTACGGGTAGCGCTGCCTTGAGTCCGTCAGGACTTCACTGATGTAGTAGACGGGGTGCTGCACGGGGCGCTCCTTGCCCACCTCTGGCCGTTCGACGACCATCATGGTGCTGACGACTCGAGTGGAGGCTGCCACATAGACGAGCATTGGCTCTTTGTCGATTGGGGCAGCGAGTAGTGGAGTCGTGAGTAGCACCTCTTTGAGTGCGTTGTCTGCCTCCGCGTCCCATTGGAATATGGGGTTCTTGCACATTAGGCAGTAGATGGGCATTACCTTCTCAACGAGCTAGGGAATGAAGCGACTGAGAGCCACGACTCGCCCGACCAACTTCTGGACGTCACGCAGGCACTCGGGTTTCCCGAGTCGCGTGATGGTGTAAATTTTGGTGGGGTTGGACTTGATGCCTCGTTTGGAGACCACGTATCCCAGGAGCTGTCCAGTGGGGACGCCGAAAGTGCATTTTCCTGGGTTGAGCTTGATGTTGTACCTCCACAGGTTTGTGAAGGTTTCGGCCAGGTCGGCGAGCAGGTCGTCCTGACGGGTGGACTTTACCACCATGTCGTCGATGTAGACGTGTATGTTGCAGCCAATTTGGCTCGTGAGGCACTCCTACATGCACCTTTGGTAGGTGGCGTCGGCGTTCTTGAGGCCGAACCTCATGGACGTGTAGTAGAAGGCGCCGAATGGTGTGATGAACGCCGTCTTCTCCTCATCCTCGACCACCATTTTGATCTGGTTGTAGCCAGAATACGCGTCGAGGAAGCACAACGACTCCGATCCCGCGGTCGAGTCGATGATCTGGTCGATGCGTGGTAGGACGAACTCCTCCTTTGGGCAGGCGCTGTTGAGGTTGGTGTAGTCGATACACATTCTCCATGTGTTGTTCTTTTTCAGGACCAGGACTTGGTTTGCCAGCCATTTGGAGTATTTGATTGGCCGAATGAAGCATGCGGATAGCAGGTGCTGTACTTCTTAGGCGATTGCTCGGCGGCGCTCTTCATTGAAGGGCCGCAGCGACTTGTTTACTGATCGCACTTTGGGGTCGGCATTGAGTTTGTGCTCAGCGAGTTCCCTCGGGACACCGGGCATGTCAGATGGTTTCCATGCGAAGATGTCGCGATTCTCACGGAGGAACTCGATGAGCGTGCTTTCCTATGCGGGGCTCATGTGCGCCCCAATGGTGACCGTCTGGTTGGAGTCGCCCAGGACGAGCTCGATGGTATGGGTGTGTGTAGTCGCTTCGAACGTGGAATTCGCGGCAGTTGGCTTCTTCAGGATGGTGGGGTCATCCTTGATGATGTTGCCCGCATATTTCACGAGTTCCTTCGCGTGGTCAGTCTCCGTGGCAATGACGGTGTCAGCGAGCTCAGCACCTTTGTCTTCGCATTCCACGGCCATATTGGGGTCGCCGTGGACGGTGATGATGTCGCTTGGCCGTGGAAGCTTCATCATGTTGTAGGCGTAGTGGGGGGTCGCCATGAATTTGGCAAACGTTTGGCATCCTAGGACGCAGTGGTAGGGGCTGTGGAAGTTCACCAGCTCGTACATGGTCTTCTCGGTGCGGTAGTTTGCTGGTGTGCTGAAGGTGACTGGCAGCGTCACTTTTCCAATTGGGTATGCCTTCCGACCGGGGACGATGCCATGGAAGGTTGTCAGGGTCGGCTCGATTGCTGATTCTGGGAGCTGGAGCCTCTTGAACGTGTCCAAGTACATGATATTGATGGAGCTTCCGCCGTCCATCAGTGTCTTGGGCAGCCCGTAGTCGGCCACTTTGGGCCTGACCACCAGGGCGACTCGCCCTGGGTGCATGGTCCTGGCGACTCCAGGTGATGCTTTGCTCAGACCAGTTGAGGAAGCGGGGGATATCGACCTGTGTCGCTGCGTTGACGGTGACTACGCGGGCGAGCACCTTCTTCTCGCGCTTGGTGTCAAGCCCGATGAAGGTGTGGAGTGATCCATCGGTGTTTCCGAAGCCGCCGGCATTTCCGTTGTCCCTTGGCGGGTTGTTGTTGGGGTCGTCCCGTGCCCGTCTTGCCTTTTCGATTTCCTTGAGGGAGTGGTAGTCTGCGGTAGTGTGGGTGGCGGGCTTTCCCTCCCTGCTGTGGTAGACACAGGGTTGGTTGAGCAGGGCGGCGGGGTCGAATTTCGGCATTGCCGTGTTGTTGGCGCGGTAGTTTCCGCTGTCACGGTAGTTTCCTCCGTCGCGGAAGAAGTTCTTCGGGTCGCGTTGGCCGTAGCCGGCATTGGCGATGAAGTCGACTCACCCATCACCGCAGCGCTTGCCAGTGATGCGAGTGTTGCTATAGCGCATGTCGCGCTGTCGCCCGCTGTCGTGGGCGCTGATGCGGCGTCTTCCTCCCGACTCGTCGTCGGAGGGGTCCTCTTCCACGTAGCGCTTGGTGATCTCGAGGAGGTCGGGGATATTGTCGAGCGTTCGGTAGACCCTCTTGATCTTAGCAACCAGGGATTCGTACCGGCACGCGTTCTTGAAGCAGTGTATCACCGTGTCTAGGTGGATGCCAGAGGCGTTAATCCATAGTTCTTGCCACCTCTGTATCCAGTGGCGGGTCGACTCGCGTTGTCCCTGGATGCATCGCTCCAGGTCCTCGATGGTGGTGGCGTGGGTGTAGGAGCCCTCAAAGTGCCTGACGAAGGCATCCCACATCTCTTCCCACGAGTCGATGCTGTCGACGGGGAGGGTGTTGATCCATTGCCAGGTCGCACCCTCCATCATCAGGGGGAGGTAGCGAGCGGCCAGTAGGTCGGTGTGGCCGGCGATTCCCATCGCCATGAGGTATGTGTCCAGCCACACCGCTGGTTCGTACATTGGGTCGTACTTTTCAATCTCCTTGGGCGCCTTGAAGTTGGCGGGGTACTTCTCGCCTCGGATCATAGGTCCGAAGCACTGGGGACCGACTCTGCTGAGCGAGACCCTGGGTTCAGGGTCGCCGCAGTTGGTGAGGGTGTGCCTCAAGTTGTTGGGTTGGCGCACCCACCAAGCCTAGTTGTTGACGATGTGTGTTCAAGCATCGATGGGTTGCCCGTTGGCGGCGACCGTGTTGTTCACCGGCCGCAACTCGTTGGTAGAGAGCGGGAATACATCCGCCCCCGCGGGTTGACTCCCGTGGCTTGCTGCTCGACGAGCCTGGCGAGTAGGGCCTTGGCGTACTGGATCTGTAGCACACCTTCTCCATGGATGTCGAGGTGGGCGATTGCAGCATCGGCCGCGACGACGTTGTCCATTGGAGTGGAGTACAGTGGAAGCCCGTTGGCATCACGGGCCTGTGGCGAGATTATGATCCGCGGCTGGTCCAGTGGGGGCGCGCGACCAATGGTGGCGGTGGGGGGCCGGTCGCCGGTGCGTTAGGTGGTGGTCGATTGCTGCCACCTGGTGGCGAGTTCTCGCAGTATTCACGCCTAGCCGTGCGTGCGGGGTCGCTTTCATCGTTGAAGTTTAGGACGCGACCCTAGACATTGGAGTTCAGGCGGGTCCTGATGCGACGCTGGTGGTAGAGCGACAGCTCCTGCGCCATTGCCCGCTCGAGGCGGAATTTCTCACGCTCATCTAGCTCCTTGCGATGCGCCTCCTCCAGTCGCAAGCGGGCTTCCTCCACCTCTGTGGCTGTGGAGGTTGGAGGGATCGGTGTAGAGAATGGATCTGGCGAGGCGACCGTGTTGCCCGCCATGTAGATCACGTTGAAGCGATTAGATCTGGCGCGGAAGTCCTCGGGGGACTCTGAGCCGGAGTCAAAGTCGAAGATCCCGAGGATGGAGGAGTCCTCAAAGTCCTCAGGGTTGGAGACCCGCGTGATGGAGTCTTCCCACGAGGCGGCGGTGATGGATCCATCCACCAAGGTGGGGGTCGAGGAGTCGGCATCATCGTGGAGAGCCACGTCGTCCGTGGCGGTGTTGGTCCCGACCGTGTTGCTGGCGGCCGAGTTGTAGTTGGTGGCGAGGCGGCTGATGGAGCGGACCTGCTCCTCCAAGAGCAGATCGCGACATGGCGGCGATCCGCCAACGATCATCGTTACCGCCGGGTCGACTGCGTCGGTGAAGCCGACAAACTGGTTGATGGAGCCGACCGACATCACCGTGCCATGGGTGATCGGGCGCGACGCCGGGATGTAGCTGCTGGGCAGGATATGGAGGATCCCGCCGCTGGCGATCATGCGGCCTGTGGCGATCGGCTGATCGATTGGCGAGTAGGGTCTCGCCGCAGAACTTAGTCCATTCCGGATAGGCTCTACGGTGGGCGCCACTGTCGTGGAAATGGCCACGGCAATCGCTGCCATAGGCAGCGATTGTTAGAATCAGGGGGGAGAGCTGGCGGCCATCTGCGGTGCGACATGGGGGCGGATGCACATGGATTTACCCAGGTTCGCCCCCCCCGGAGGGTAAAGACCTACTCCTGCTAGATTAGATTGATGGAGAGCGAATTACAGGGGTGGAGAGCTCGGCGTCTAAGCAGCGAGTCGCTTGAAGGGGTGTATGATGGAACGTAAGTCCTCAAACTACCCTAAGGAGGCTTATATAGGAGGCACCTTGTTAGGGTTTACAATTTACAACCAAAAAAGATATGGATTCGGAGGCTTTGACCTAATCCGACTAGGCTTCAAGTACGCTTTTGGGCCTCCAGTCTCCAATCGCCAGCCTTCTCCTCAGTCGTATTCCAGTCGCCGTCCTGCAGGCCCACTCACTAGGCCTTCGGCCCGATCGGAACGTCCTGCTGGGCATACCCCATTCGGCATATCCCCATCACACCGTCTGGAAGATCAACCAAGTTCCAAACTTGATTTTCATCCATGGACTTAACTCGGATCTCATGGTTCCAAGCCATGACTCGGAATCAGATCCCACAATTGCTTCCGAATAAGTTGTCGGCTCATCACTTTCTAAAAGCAACACATCACGAACACTTCGCAATCTGGCCGATCTTCGTAGTGTTGGTGCAGTTGCCGGGTACCACGACCGACTCAACCTCTAAGGGTTTTGCCGACTCGCTGCTGGCTGGTATCTCTCGTATTTCCTCGAGCTGCATCATACTCCCACTGACTTCCGGACCGAGAAACTCTTTCTCAAGGAAGACACCATTCCGGGCGACAAACACTTTGCCCTCTTCTTGGTTGTAGAAGTAGTAACCCAAGGTTTCCCTCGGATACCCCACAAAAATACACTTATCCGATTTGGCTGTAAGCTTGTCCGACTAAAGTCGCTTGACAAAAGCTTCACAACCCCAAATCTTAAGAAAATACAAACTCGGCTTCTTGCCAGTCCACATGTCATGCGGTGTCTTCTCTACTGACTTTGATGGTACTCTATTTAGTGTGAATGTTGTAGTTTCTAGACAATAACCCCAAAATGATAAAGGCAGATCTGTCCGACTCATCATTGATCGTACCATGTCTAACAAGGTCCGATTCCGCCTTTCCGACACACTGTTTCTCTGTGGCATCCCTGGCGGAGTGAGCTGGGAACTATTCCACAACTCTTCAGATGGTCATCAAACTCATGGCTCATGTACTCGCCTCCTCGGTCCGACCGAAGAAACTTTATTTTCTTGCCGAGTTGATTCTGTACCTCATTCTGGAATTCCTTGAACTTTTCAAAGGCTTCTGACTTATGTTTCATCAAGTAGATATATCCATACCTACTCAAATCATTAGTGAAGGTAATGAAGTACTCATAACCACCTCTGGCTGTCATGCTCATTGGGCCACATAAATCACTATGTATTAGTCCCAATAAGTCAGACGCCCTTTCACAACTCTTTGCAAAAGATGTCTTGGTCATCTTGCTGAGTAGGCAGGATTCGCATGTCTTGAACGACTCCAAGTCGAACGAAGTTAGGAGTCCATCATCATGGAGCTTCTTCATGCGTTTCCAACTTATATGACCAAGCCAACAATGCCAAAAGTAAGTCATATTCAGATCATTTGGTTTTAACCTTTTCACATTTATATTATAGACAAATTCACCATCAAGATTGAAAATAAATAACCCGTCCTAAATGGGTGCAAAGCCGTGAAACATATCATTCAAATATAAAGAACAACCATTATTCTTAATATTCGACAAATAGCCTTGTCTCATCAAACATGAGGCAGAAATAATGTTTCAACTAAGCACTGGAACATAATAACAATTATTCAGCTCCATTAAGAATCCAGAAGGTAAATGAAGTTGCATCGTGCCGACTTCCAACGCAGCGACTCTCGCTTTGTTGCCGACTTGAATGTCAACCTCGCCTCTCGCCACACTCCTAGTTCTTACTAGTTCGTGCAACGAGTTGCAGATGTGAATAACTGATCCGGTATCATATACCCAAGAACTACCAGGTGCATCCGCAAGATAAATGTCTATAACATTGCAAACAAGCGTACCTGAGGCGGAAGTCACACCTCCACTCTTGGCTTTATCATCCAGATACTTGCTGCAATTCCTCTTCCAGTGACCATCCGCCTTGCAATAGAAGCAAGTGGATCCGGCTGCAGGAGATGGCTTAGTCCCTAAGGAAGCGCCTTGGACTGGGTCCTCAGCCTTACCTCCTGACTTTGCCTTCTTCTTCTTCTTCTTAGTCCAAGAACTCTTCTTGAACTTAGCCTTATTCTGCACCATCAACACTTGACTGGCGCCTTTCTTGAGATCCTCCTTAGCCTGCTTGAGCATCCCATGTAATTCAGTGAGCTTCTTATCCATACCATGCATGTGGTAGTTCGATATGAACTGACCATACGCACTAGGAAGAGAGTTCAGAATTATGTCCATAGCGAACTCTTCGCTAATGGGGTAGCCAAGCCTTTCCAGAGACTACACGTAACCAACCATCTTGATCACATGCGGACTCAGTGGATCGCCATCCTTAAGCTTGCAGCTCAACAAAGCCTGAGAGACTTGATACCTCTCAGTCTTTGCTTGAGCCTAGAGCATACTTTTGAGGCTTTCGATCATATCGTAGGCCTCAACATTCTTGAACTGCTGCTGCAAGTCCGGTTCCATGTGAGCAAGCATAAGACAGCTAATTTCCGTAGACTCATCACAAGTCCTACGATAGGCATTGGTGGCTTCGACACTCTCATTCTCATTCGGCTCATCTGGAAGTGGGTTGTCTAGGACATGGTCCCTCTTTTCTTACTTGAGAACAATTCTCAGATTTCGATACCAGTTGGTGAAGTTAGTTCCATTTAGCTTATCTTTCTCTAAGATGGTTCTCAAAGCAAAACTAGAAATCTGAGGGAGACTGCTAGGTGCCATTGATCTACAACAGAAAAATATGCAAAACACTTAAGACATGTATCCATAAAAGAGTAAGCATATCAAACATTTTAATACTTATGCTCCCACTAGAACCAACACCCCTCCGATGGTTACTTAGTGATTCGGGATCCTAAATAAGCAAGCCGACTAGTGATCTTTAGCGTCACCGCTAGTCGTCAAGTGATCTAGGTAGACAACTCCTTGTCAATTGTATCTCATACGACTCCTGTTGGATGGGTGGCATCACATGCCCCGGCTCCCATCCGACTTTTCCCCGAGTCCCACAACCGTTGTGATAGACTCGTCTAGATTACCAAGTGCTTCCGCTGTAAGAATCCGAATCGAACCCATCTAGTTAGAAATAATTGATAGCACCTCAATTTTATGAGCCCACTACCAAAAATGTCCGACTTGTGATGGTGCAGCACTGGCGAGGAAACCGACTAGACCTTCTAGAGGGATTACTTTCTACCAACTATCTAATAGAGGTAAACCTAGAGACATAACAATAACACAAAATAAAGAAATTATAATGTGAAATGGTATGGCTCTCTTCATGGCGATCTCCATCTCCACAAAGCTTGTAATTCGACTCGCCTTACACCATGTAGCCGACTTGTACATCGACTTGCATGCCATCCGAGTTCTCTAAACATCTACACTCACTAGTAAAGTAAATTACATAGAGAATCCGACACACAGGTCATTATACAATAAAATGACAGCACCTAGGCTTTAGCCGGCTGACAAAACCGTGATACGCAGATCATGTATGGATTACACACATCACATGCACATAAGCCATACCATTCACAACGTCATCCTGCAAAAACAAGTTATGCATAGATACGATATCTACCGGTATTGTAAAGCTCACAACGACATCTAAGGCGCTACGACAGGGAGAAAACGCAGATCTCATCTGCCTTCCGAACATGGATTTCATCATCGGATAAAACAATTTTACCCAAATCAGATCCGTACTCCGATTTGACCAAACTCTTTGATCTTCGATCACCGCATATGGATTTACGCGTCATAGTCTACCCCGATGGCGGAAGCCGACCGGTAGGGGTATGTCGTTCCATGACCTTTAGCAGTTAGATCACGGAAACCAGATCATCCATTCCCCGAGTAAAGTTGATCTAATCAACTTCCTACAAAACCGATCTATCTCATAGATCGACCACCAAAACTGCAATTAGATCCAATCTAACGCTAACCGCATATCACATATGCACGATCTCGAGCCTAAAACCAGAAGCTATCGCTCTGATACCACTGTTGGGCCACACAGAGATAAACAAAAACTTTTACCCTATGCGGTACACCCAAGATCTAGCTCAGGTGATAGGCCACGAGATTTACCGCTAGACGCGCAAGTGCGGATTATTGATGAAGCGCGCCAGTTGATGCCGTGCCGAAAAATCCCCGTATAGCACGTCCAGATCCCCACGGACCTCCTTGTCTCCAGCGCCGCACGTGTAATGCCTCTACCGATATCCACACGTACAGGAAGGAGCTCCAGGCAGAGGACTGCTAGATCCTGTCTAGCCCAAAATTGGAGTGAAGAAAGTGATGGCTAGGTCAGGGATAATCCCTTATCACTCCACTTATATACACTCCTAGCTGGGCTCAATGCTTGAGGCCCATTTAGGCTGTACCCCAATCTCCACATGGATCGAATCCACATGGGCTCTTTTCCCTTAAGTGTGTGACCCTACAGGTTTACGTACAGCTGGACACGACACGAGTCACCACTCCGAGTCGATAGCTAGTAGCGGCCTCTAGCAAGATGTGCCAACTCCCAAGTGCCGTAAAGTCAGAAGACAAACCTTTCTCAATGTGACTTTCGTCCAAGTCCCTTTGCCTCACGATATATCTTGTCAAGCTATAGGCGAGTGGCTGCCATCCCTTTAATAGCTCAACTCTCTCTTCTTGTTCCGTGATATATGATTCACTGGACTAACACTTAGTCCGACTCCTTGGTCAACACTTAACCAAGTCGCGCATGGCCATGCTTCCGAATCATATCACACGAGAGGGCCCAGAGAATATCTCTCCATTACGGAGGGGCAAATCCTATCTTGGTAATCCACGTCATGCAGCTTGTTTCACAACCAACCCGAACCCTACCTTTATAACTATCCATTTACGGAACAATGTTTGATAGAACCTAAGTTGGCGATCCACAACTCGGATCATGTAATTACCTCAGGTCAAAGGATTCCATTGTTTGAGAATACAAATGACAACATGCTCATTGCATCACAACTGTGGGTCAGTCCGATTCGCTAAACTCTTTAGCCGAATCCGTGTAAGTCGGAATAGCATCTCCATGACCATGACAAGTGGAACCGAGTCCTTAGCCGACTTTCACATTAGTCTAAGTTGTGTGTCTAGCACAACCTCAATGACCAACGACAACTAGTATGAACAACATGAATATATAGTTCCGCAATCGAATCACATATTCAATGATACATATCAGTAGTTCATACAAGGACAATAACTTTATGAATACATTGGAATAACATCATTCATGATTGCATGTAGGGCATACTTCCAACATGTTGTCTGTTACAACTGCTGCTATGGGAAGGTGATGACCCACAAGTATAGGGGGTGTATCGCAATATTTTCGAGGGAAGTGAAACCCAATTTGTTGATTCGACACAAGGGGAGCCAAAGAATATTTATAGGCCTTAACAACTGAGTGGTCAATTCAGCTGCACCTGGAAACAATCTTGCTCATAGCAGTTTATCAGTAGCAACAGTTTTGTAGTAGGAATAGTAAAGTAGCAGCAGTAGTAAAGTAAACACAGTAGTAACAATAGCAGTATACAGTAGGATTTGAGTGCGGTAGGCATAGGGATGGATGGACGGGCGTTGCATGGACAAGACAATTCACATAGCAATCAGAACATAGGGCAATTGAAGATAAATAAGATAAAGCATCCAAGTACTAGATAATCCTAGGAATGTGTCCCATATATATGAAGGGAATATGCCCGAGAGGCAATAATAAAGTGGTTATTATCATATTCCATGTTTATGATAAATGTTTATTTTGCATGCTATAATTGTATTAATTGGAAACGTTAATACATGTGTGTTTAATAAACAAAATACAAAGTTCCTAGTAATGCCTCTCATATAAACTATCTCGTTGATTAACAAGATGATCAAGGTTTCCTGATCATGGACATTGGATGTTGTTAATAACAAGGTCACAACATTGGTGGAATGATGTGATGAGCATTCATCCGAAGTATAGCATTACGATCAAAGTCATTATGTTTATATTGCTATAACATCATACGAAGTAATCTTTATCCTTAGACCATGAGATCATGTTAATTGCTAACACCGGAAGAGTATCTTGATAACATCAAACGTCACACCGTAACAGGGTGACTATAAAGATGGGTTCAGTGCTACGAAGGTGTTATGTTGAGGCTCATGTATCAAGAGTGGAATTTGTCAATCCCGATGACGGATAGATATACTATGGGCCCTCTCGATGATATCACATTAAGGTAGCTTGCAAGCAAGTGATGTGATCACTAGAATGTTATATCACGGGAACGAGAAAAGAGTGCATGTCGGTAACAAGATCAAACTAGGTATTTGGATACCGATGATCAAATCTCGGACATGTATTATATCATGAGACAAAGGGATTAAATTACAAGCGTTAAAGGTTCTCACGATCACAGAAGTCATTGTTGAATATGCAGGAGTCAGTATGGATCTCCAGGTCCCGCTTCTGACTATTGATCTGAGAGGAGTCTCAATCATGTCTGAATTATTCTTGAACTGTAGGGTGACACACTTAAGAGTTACCGGACACCATTTTGGAGCACATATGTTTCAGACGAAAGAATTGCAAAGCGCAGGAATTGTTTCGATAGAAACCGGAAATTGTTTCGAGTGAAATTGCAGAAAGTGGTTCTACATGTGATATTGAAATATTGCAAGGGGTTATATGTGTTAATTAAAGTAATTAACAAAATTCTGAATAAATTTAATAAAAGAGTTTTATTAAATGAGAGAGCATTAAACTTAGAGAATTTTAATGCATTTAAAGTGGGGACTTTAAAAGGGAATGTGAAGAGGCATTTTAATGTGGAGGGGTTACCACCACATGAATGGGGAGGTGAGGTCACCCCATGCGCTGCCATGGGGAGGCACCCCTCCTCCTATAAAGCCCCCTTCTTCTTCCCTTCTTCCTTACACCTCCTGAAGGATCTCTCTCCCTCTAGAATTATTCCCCATGGTCTCGGATTAGCGAGATACATGTTCCGGTGGCATTTCATCCGAAGGAGTTCTTTGCTCACCGGAGCGCTGAGCAAGGAGGAGGTGGAGGTTGTCGAATGGCGTGTGCAGTATGCGGATCGCTACTGATTTGCGGCGCTTTCGGACTTCCACTCGATCTTGAGATCGCAAGTGTGACTACATCAACCACGAGTTCCTACTCGTTAACAAAACTCGTTGTCTTCGAGGGTAAGTTCTCGATGGATGTATGTCCACCCGTTGCTCTGTACCTAGTAGATAGATCTTGGCGTGTAGTTCTCATCGTAGGAAAATTTTGTTTTCTATCCTGCGGACCCAACAGTGGTATCAGAGCCTGATCTATGCGTAGGTGCTTTGCACGGGTAGTACACATATGTTTATATGTGGGCGATGATGATCATGTTATTGCATCTTCTATGTATTTTGGATATTGATGGCATAGTGGGATGAAGCGGCCCAGACCAACCTTACATGTCATCGTACATGAGACCGGTTCCACGACTAACATGCAACTTGTTTTGCATAAGTGGCTGGCGGGTGTCTGTCTCTCCTACTATAGTCAATATATGATTTACAACGAGTTGCTAATAACTTGGTTATCCTCGTTGTGGTTCATGTTCGTAGGTAAGAACGGTTCTATCTCTGAAAGCCCTAAGCCACGTAAAACTTGCAATTGATAAATTAGAGGCGTCTAGTTTAGATCGTTGCTGGGCTAGTGTCTTGATATGGTATTGTTGTAAGTAGATGTATGATAGATACTCTTACAACACACTCAACGTGTAAGTTCCATAGACCTTGGCCTTACACATAAAGGAATGATAGAGATCATACCACGATGCAAATGATAGAGATCAAATGCATGGACCATATCATCTCACTTTACACATTAGATGTTAGCATCTTATACTGCTAGTTTGGCGCTTTCTGTAGCATTGTAAGATGATCCCTCATTTAGATATCAAGATAAAAATGTTTCTTCCTTAAGTATGCACCATTTTGTGGATCGTGTTTCGAGACATCACGTGATGATCGAGTGTACTTGAATCTACGCTTTCATAGGAACGAGTGTAAGACAGTTTTACACACGCGAATACTAAGGTTCTTACTTGGCGAGCCTAGCATGTACAGACATGGCCTCGGAACACGGACCGAAAGGTTAAGCATGAGTCATATAGTTGATATGATGCCCATATAGATGCTCGCCTTTGAAGCTACATCAACTCACGTGATGATCGGACTTGGTGTAGTGGATTTGGTTCATGTAATCACCAAAAAGGCACGAGGGATGTCATTTTTTAGTGGGAGTTCATTTCTAATTTGGATTAGTCGAACTCAATTTGTCATAAACTAAATCGAAGTGAATTTGCATAATTTGTTGTAGTCATTGGCGTCTGTTCACTACCTTATGCTTAATTTTAATTGAGATAATAGAACTATATAATTCTGGATATTTACTTTATGAACTGGTATCGTATTGTTTTGAATGTCAATTTAAAGTTTATAAGTCCTATTGTAAACTTTTAGCAAACTCTATTTACTCCATGAAGTTTAATAAGTAGTATTAAATCAAGAGTAAGAATTCCAATGTTAGTATCTAAAGTATCATGTTTGCCTCCATGATTATTGATATTAAAAAGTTGTTTTAATATCAAGATTATATTGGAGCTAAAAATTGTTTCAAAAACCATCATGTGTGAAAGATATTGTGATATCTGAAACAATGTTTTTGGTTGCATTATGATAGAGTATAATTTTGCAAAATACATGTTCTCATATTGTATGAGAATTTGTGAAGGATGGAGATGCTAAGCATCCGGATCTCCCAAAAAGGTTTTGGGAACTAACATTATACTCGCGATTCTTCCTTACAGGCTATAGTAGCTTGATCATTAAAGTTGTCATGATAAGGATGAATAGAAGATGTAAGTAAAATGTTTACTACACTAATAGATTACTAAAGAATGTTTTTTTTTGAAAGCATACCAAACATTTGATGATGGTGATTCACTTCAAAGTGCAAGTCCAAAGGTATTAGTATTTGACTATATACGCTTTGTACTATGTGTCATGTGAATGACACCACTATTGATGTTGATAGATTCTTTTAAAAGAAAAGGAATTGTTGAAAGAGAATCTATAAAATATTTGGCAGAAAAGAAAAGGTTGGAGATGTCCAACTTAGGTATATAGAAGATATACATGTTATGGCTGTATTCCTTGCTTGTTGAACAATGTGGTTCTGAGGTATTGGATACCGAATTGGTTGGTATAAAATGTCATACAGGACAACGCAATTCATGAACTACAATGGCCTAAGTAACTAGCAAGAGAATAAGTGATGATGTTCATCAAAAACAAATAAAGTGTTATTGTGTTTTTGTTGTCGTCAAACCTAGCCTTCAAGATTTGTTTTAATAATTGTTATTTTGTTCCGGTATTACGAGAACAATGGTTGTTCAAATAATTATCGTATTCCATAAAGGATGGATGAATTTTTACAAATCTAATGGGAGAAATCACATCCATAAACACTATTGCTAAAATGTCACAAGACAAATGATTGAAAGATCACTTATGAAGTGACATCGCTGTTTAAGAAAGGGTTCATATGGAAACAACAGGAAAGGTTCTTGCTGCATGGAAAGAATTGTATCAAGATTCAAGTGTTTCAACACTTGGTGAGTAGAATCACATGAAGATTTTGATCGATTATACCATGATATGTATATATCCAAACTGTCCTATGCTCTAAATGTTATGAGCACATACCAGAATGACTCACAAGATGATCATTGGACGATAGTGAAGATATTCTTATGAGCTTTGGAAGAACTAAGAATATATCATGTATAAGTGAAAAATAGTTAAAGGTAGTTCATTGTAAAGTGTTACATTGATACTATTTTTGTCACAATATACAAATTAAATTTATCTCAATTTAGACTATGCGTGGCACAATGTAATGGAAAGGATGTTCCATGATGGATTTGGATGAGTTCCAAAGTTGAGACATTGTGACGGATACTACAACAAAAGGCTAAATATATAATTGCTATAGTAGCAGCAAAGGAGGGCATTTGTGTTATGTAGTTTGTTATCAAACTAGGTGTGGTTCAAAGTGGGCTAATACTATGAAGATATATTGTGTGACAATAATATCAACATATTTTAACCTGAACGAACTAAAGGTCTCACCAAAGGACCAAATTTATACAATGCCATCTCATTTGAGAATGAGTGATACGTATAGACGCAAAGACATGCAAATACACACGGACCTGAAACTGTCAGATCCGGAGATTATGTTAACCACTAGAAATCGCGTATATGCAACACCAGAAAACCATAGGTGTTCAATACGCAAAGTTTTTCAAACTAGATTATTGACTCTAGTGCAAGTGGGAGACTGAAGGGAATATGCCCGAGAGGCAATAATAAAGTGGTTATTATCTTATTCCATGTTTATGATAAATGTTTATTTTGCATGCTATAATTGTATTAATTGGAAAAGTTAATACATGTGTGTTTAATAAACAAAATACAAAGTTCCTAGTAATGCCTCTCATATAAACTAGCTTGTTGATTAACAAGATGATCAAGGTTTCCTGATCATGGACATTGGATGTTGTTAATAACAAGGTCACAACATTGGTGGAATGATGTGATGAACATTCATCCGAAGTATAGCATTACGATCAAAGTCATTATATTTATATTGCTATAACATCATACGAAGTAATCTTTATCCTTAGACCATGAGATCATGTTAATTGCTAACACCGGAAGAGTATCTTGATAACATCAAACGTCACACCGTAAGAGGGTGACTATAAAGATGGGTTCAGTGCTACGAAGGTGTTATGTTGAGGCTCATGGATCAAGAGTGGAATTTGTCAATCCTGATGACGGATAGATATACTCTAGGCCCTCTCGGTGATATCACATTAAGGTAGCTTGCAAGCAAGTGATGTGATCACTAGAATGTTATATCACGGGAACGAGAAAAGAGTGCATGTCGGTAACGAGAT
Organism: Avena insularis; assembly: GCA_023614405.1. NCBI lineage: Eukaryota > Viridiplantae > Streptophyta > Magnoliopsida > Poales > Poaceae > Avena > Avena insularis. Next base: position 210,879,987 of record CM042694.1, read on the forward strand.
CAAACTAGGTATTTGGATAACGATGATTGAATCTTGGATATGTATTATATCATGAGACAAAGGGATTAAATTACAAGCGTTAAAGGTTCTCACGATCACAGAAGTCATCGTTGAATATGCAGGAGTCAGTATGGATCTCCAGGTCCCGCTTCTGACTATTGATCTGAGAGGAGTCTCAATCATGTCTGCATTATTCGCGAACCATAGGGTGACACACTTAAGAGTTACCAGACACCATTTTGGAGCACATATGTTTCAGACGAAAGAATTGCAAAGCGCATGAATTGTTTCGATAGAAACCGGAAATTGTTTCGGGTGAAATTGCAGAAAGTGGTTCTGCATGTGATATTGAAATATTGCAAGGGGTTATATGTGAATGTTTGTTAATTAAAGTAATTAACAAAATTCTGAATAAATTTAATAAAAGAGTTTTATTAAATGAGAGAGCATTAAACTTAGAGAATTTTAATGCATTTAAAGTGGGGACTTTAAAAGGGAATGTGAAGAGGCATTTTAATGTGGAGGGGTTACCACCACATGAATGGGGGAGGTGAGGGGTCACCCCCATGGCGCCGGTCATGGGGAGGGGCACCCACTCCTCCTATAAAAGGCCCCCTCTTCCTCCTTCTTCCTTACACCTTCTCGTGAAGGATCTTTCTCCCCCTCTAGAATTATCCCCCCATGGTCTCGGATTAGCGAGATACATGTTCCCGATGGCATTTCGTCTGGAAGGAGTTGCTGCTTCCGCTGGATCGCTGGAGCGAGGAGGTGGAGGTTGTCCGGTAGCTTGAACGTGTGTGCGAGTACGGATGCGCTGCTGATTTGCGGCGCTCAGACTTCCACTCGATCTTGAGATCGGCAAGTGTATGACTACATCAACCACGAGTTCCTACTCGTTAACAAAACTCGTTGTCTTCGAGGGTAAGTTCTCGATGGATGTATGTCCACCCGTTGCTCTGTACCTAGTAGATAGATCTTGGCGTCTAGTTCTCATCGTAGGAAAATTTTGTTTTCTATGCTGTGGACCCAACAATATAGTCATACGTGCTCGCAATGAGAACTTGCACAACATCTTTTGTCCTGCCAGCCCATTTGCAGCGGGGCCTCAAGGGAACTACTAGAAATTAAGGTGATCCTTTTAATAGAGCACCGAAGCAAAGCATTAACACTCAGTGAACACATGTGATCCTCACATCAAAGCCATTCCCTCCGGTTATCCTGATTTCTGTCACTTCGGGGCCATTGGTTCCGGACAACAATGTGTGTGTACAACTTGCAGGTAAGACCAAAAACAATACTATCATAATGAATCAATAACATGTTCAGATCTGAAATCATGGCACTCGGGCCCTAGTGACAAGCATTAAGCATAACAAGTCGCAACAAAGTCATAAAGCACTAATAGAAGATACTAGGCACCATGCCCTAACAATCCGATGCCATTACATGAACGATCTCATCCAATCCCTACCATCCCCATAGCCTACAACGGGGGATTACTCAGTCATAGATGGGAGAAACATGGATGGTCGATGGAGAAGCGATGGTGATGATGATGGCGATGATCTCCTCCAATTCCCTGTCCCGGCAGGGTGCCAGAACGGAGTTTCTGGTGCTATTTCGTGGAATCTGGTGGTGGCGGTGGAGCAGAACTCCTTCTAGAAAAACGTCGAACCCCCCTGAGTTTTTAGGTTAGAAGGCATCTTATAGGGGAAGAGGGTGTGCAGGCGGCCATACCACCGGCAGCACGGCCCAGCCTGCGCGGCCAGGTGGTGTGGATGGGCCCCAGCCCCTCTCCGTCTCATATTCTAGCTCCAGGTGTCCCTCGATAAAATAATGACTTTGGCTTTTGTCCCGTCCAATTCCGAGAATATTCATTTTCTGACTTTCCTGGAACCAAAAAACAGCAGAAAACAGGCAGCTGGCACTATGGCTCTTATTAATAGGTTAGTGCAAGAAATCATATGAAAAGTACTCCAACGTGTGGGCAAAACACAAGAAAGTAGATAAAACCAAGCATGGACCATCAAAAATTATAGATACATTTGCAATGTATCAACATCCCCAAGACTAACTCCTGCTCGTCCTCGAGTAGGTAAGTGATAAAAAAGAAAGAATAATTTTTGAGGTGACATGCACCATCATAAACTTGATCCAAGTATTTGTAAAACATTCAAAGCTGGGATCATAGTACTTCAATCATAACATGAAAGACAAAGTTCTAGCAATAAGACAAAGAAACTATGATGCAACATGAAAAGGCAGAAACAAAAGATTCATGAATAACAATGCTTTGCAAGACGTTTGTTTGTTTCACATAAAGAAAACATAGCATAGTGGTATCCAGCTTGTCCCTCATAGAGTAGCAAACATAAATGCATAGGACACCTTCAAAGTTCATAAGAGTGACTACATACAAATAGTTTAAAACGAGCAATATCAAAGCTATGCATCAATCAACAAGTCTTGGGACAATGCACATAGAACTAAGAATGGCCACTATGCTCTCAAAGTAGGTGCATAAAGATAGAAGGTGGAGACTCAACATAAAAGTAAAAGAAAGGCCTTCATAGAAGGAAGTAGGGATTCAAGTCTCATAAAGAGCTTCCAAAAATTATGGTACTTATTAGCTTTCAGCTCTCATTGCCCCTATCATAAGCATCTTGAAGTGGTTAAGGTTAAAGTGAACAAACTATGAAGTATATGCTTGACAAAGTATAGGTTGGAAATCTCATGTCCCTTGAATACGAGGGCCGCTCCTCATGCTACTCAAGTTTAGTTACCGGTAAGTTCTTGTCATTGTAAGTACATGTGTATCATAGAGAACCACCAACGGGTACCCTTGATGATGATACGGAAGAATCCCCATATCAAAATGACAAGGCAAGCAGACAACAAGCTTCTCAGCAATCTTCTTATTTACCATGGGAATATGGTGCTTTCTTCTCTCTTTCCTCTTTTCATAATCTCTTCTTTTCTTTTTCTCTTTTTTCTCAATATAGGACTCTTTTTTATAAGAAGAATGCTTCATAGACAGCTCATTATGGTTACACTGCAGGTTTCCACCATGTCAGCATGGATTAGACCAGCGGCCCAGACGTTTCTCTAACACATATACATAACTCCATGGACTTACAAGCTCCCCTTTCATTTCACACCGACGACATCCATATACAAAAGAGCATGATATCAACTAGGTACAAAGTACCAGTGCAATGTTGAAAGCGTTCCCCATGACAGCATGGTTCTGCTAATCCCCAACAAATAAGTGCAAACATATACAACATAGACGACACAATGGTTCAAGTTTATTAAGGGCAAGAAACGTAAAGTGTGCCATCAAGTTCGTCAGAGCTTTAATCACTAGTTTTCTCATAACAAGTTTAATTTGGAAGGTAAATAAAAGCATGAATATACTTGGAATAGCATATGCTAATAGGTAGGTATGGTGGACACTTTGGAATAACTTGGTTTAGGGAGTTGGATGCATGAGTGGAACTCATACTTGATTACAGAGGCTAGCAAAAGACTGGGAGCGACAAACTAAGAGAGCAATAATGGCCATAATCATGCAGAGCGACAAAACATCATTGATCAAAGCATAAAGTGATACTACAAGTTGAAAACTAAAGTATCATAAAGGCTATGGTGACTTTGGATAGTCATAACATGGTGTGAGCATGCGCCAAGTCAACCCAAATAAAGCATCAAAGGAGAATACCACTATACTATGCTAAAACAACGCATGATTCATCCAAGGCACATTAAGCAATCTCAATTGTTTATAACAATTCATGCTACAACAAAGAATACTAAGCATAAATCCAAATCAATATCAAGCATGGCATGACAAAGCATAGGCCACAGCCAAAAACAAACTCTCTTTAACACTTAAGCATGAACTTTCCTACTCTTTTCCAATCCAAACCAAACCATTTGAAAACCAATGTATGAAAGAGGGGGTCCAACCAATTTATTCAGAAAACTAAGCAAACAAAGGAAACGAAAAACCAAAACAAAAATGAAAAAGAAGACGCTCCAAGAACAACACAACTGTGCATGGAACAATAAAAGTGAAGTGTTTGGAAGAAACCTGGGATTTTTATTGATGAAGAAGGGGATGCCTTGGGCATCCCCAAGCTTTGACGCTTGTACTTCTTGGATATTTCTTGGGGTGACACGCGTGGCATCCCCAAGCTTGAGCTTTAGTCCATCATTCATCTCATTACTCATTCCTTCCATACACCTGGATTTTTTCCTTCATACAAAACTTCACACAATCTTTATTAGCAACATTAGTGCACTCAAGATAATAAGTCTTTAGATTCAGTTCTAACACCAATAAAACTTCCATTAAAACAAAAGCTGCTGTAGAACTTCCCTCAAAAATCTCAATTCCCCAAAAGAACTCAAAAAGGAACCAACAAGAAGCAAATGCAGAAAATGGCAGAAATCTGTCAAAATAGACCAGCAGGTAAAGACGATTTTTTTTGAAGGCCTTCTGTTGCTCAAATAAAAAAGTGTTGAACTAACGGAAGTTATATAACAACCTGGGGCAGAAGCACAAAAATTCATGCCTCAAAAGGACGTACAGAGATTTTACACGAATATTTACGGCGAAGCACATAAATCTGTTTCGGGACAACAACTTTCCCAACCATTACTTCTCTCTCATTAGAGGTTACTATTGGCACAAAAAGCAAATAAAAAGGATAAGGAGCGGTTATTACTGAAGTAATAACTTCCAAGACTCATCTAAAACTTTTGGGTTATCTCCCAATAAGTACTTTTCTTTAACGCCTTTAAGTTAGGCATGATAGTTTGAGAGGATGCTCACGTAAGAAATATGAATTGAAGTAAAAGAGAGGATCAAGAAGCAAATTCAAAACACATTTAAGTCTAACCCACTTCCTATGCATAGGAATCTTGTATGCAAATACATTCGCAAAGAACAAAGTAATAGGTATAGGAAGATAAAACAAGAGTAACTTCAAAACTTTCAGCACATAGAGAGGTGTTTCAATACCATGAAAACTTCTACAACCATATTTTCCTCTCTCATAATAATTTTCAGTAGCCTCATGAATAAACTCAACAATATAACTATCACATAAAGCATGATTTTCATGATCTACAAACACATAATTTTTATCAAGCTCAAAAATAGTGGGATTAAAACCTTCAATCCCACTTTTAACAATTCTATAACAAGATGGCTGACCATTCAATATAGGACCATCGTCTAGAGCTTTATCATAAACATTTTCTAAGCAAAACTCTTTAATACCATGCAAATATAAGTTAAGCACAAATAAAGGATTATCATAGATAACATGAGCATAACATTCATCCTTCTTTGGTAAGTGTCGGGGACAATCAAATAATGTAAGGGATAATGAGTTACTCTCATTAGAAGGTAGGCATGGGTAGCCAATCCATTCTTCCTCCTTTTGTTCATCACTCTCCTCCTCTTTTTCATCTAATGAGCTTTCAGGTTCATCAATTTCTTCTTCCATAGGATCCTGCAAGGCATTAGTCTCTTCCATTTGTGGAAAGCATCTATTAATATATTCAAGAATATAGCCATTTTCTTCCTTGTAATTATCAAAGCAAAATCTAAGTATATCATAAATCACATATTTATAAGGTGAATCATCAATATTTTCAAGCAAACTAGCAAGTTCAAATGCACCCTTCCAAGCAATAAATTCTTCAATTTGTTCCACATCATAAAAGTCATAATTTACTTTAACATAAGAAGAGATGGTAACATTATCATTATACTCACATTGAAAAGGGAGGTGTTTATACCTCTTATAGCAACAATATTTATCAAAGCAATAACTAACATTATAAGTAGAGCACACATTTCTAGCAATGGTATAGAATTTATCAATTTGTTCCCATAAGTGTTTCCCTTTTTGTGACAAGCGGTGTTCCTTATAATAATACTTTTGATCTTCCATGAACCCACCTTGCCAATAAGATTCAGTTTCAAAGAAGACAACCATTGATAGAAAGCATGATAAAGCAAGACAATAACAGACCAACGAAAATAACAACTAGAGTATGAACTATTTTTTGTATTTTTGATAAAGAAACAAGCAAACAAGGTGGAAATAAACTAAGCTTGAACAATAGTGATTCCAACTAGACTTGATAAATAAAGCTATGCTCCCCGACAACGATGCCAGAAAATAGTCTTGATGACCCACAAGTATAGGGGATGTATCGCAGTATTTTCGAGGGAAGTGAAACCCAATTTATTGATTCAACACAAGGGGAGCCAAAGAATATTTATAAGCCTTAACAACTGAGTTGTCAATTCAGCTGCACCTAGAAACAATCTTGCTCACAACAGTTTATCAGTAGCAACAATTTTGTAGTAGGAATAGTAAAGTAGCAGCAGTAGTAAAGTAAATACAGTAGTAACAATAGCAAGAAATGAGGATTCGAAAAGGTAGGCATAGGGATGGATGGACGGGCATTGAATGGACAAGACAATTCACATAGCAATTAGAACATAGGGCAATTGCAGATAAATAAGATAAAGCATCCAAGTACTAGATAATCCTAGGCATGTGTCCCATATATAGTCATACGTGCTCGCAATGAGAACTTGCACAACATCTTTTGTCCTGCCAGCCCGTTTGCAGCGGGGCCTCAAGGCAACTACTGGAAATTAAGGTGCTCCTTTTAATAGAGCACCGGAGCAAAGCATTAACACTCCGTGAACATATGTGATCCTCACATCAAATCCATTCCCTCCCGTTATCCCGATTTTTGTCACTTCGGGGCCATTGGTTCTGGACAACAACGTGTGTATACAACTTGCAGGTAAGACCAAAAACAATACTATCATAATGAATCAACAACATGTTCAGATCTGAAATCATGTAACTCGGGCCCTAGTGACAAGCATTAAGCATAACAAGTCGCAACAAAGTCATAAAGCACTAATAGAAGATACTAGGCACCATGCCCTAACAATCCGATGCCATTACATGAACGATCTCATCCAATCCCTACCATCCCCATAGCATATAGCGGGGGATTACTCACTCAGAGATGGGGGAAACATGGATGGTCGATGGAGAAGCGATGGTGATGATGATGGCGATGATCTCCTCCAATTCCTCGTCCCGGCAGGGTGCCATAACGGAGTTTACGTGCTGTCGTGGAATCGTGGGCGAAGTGAGCGGAACTCCTTCTAGAAAAACGTCGACCCCCCTGAGTTTTTAGGTCAGAAGGCATGTTATAGGCGAAGAGGGAGACCGAGGGGGTGTCTGGGGCGGCTAGACCACCCCCTGGCGCGGCTAGCCCCAGCCCGCGCGGCCAGGTGGTGTGGCTGGGCCCCAGCCCCTCTCCGTCTCATATTCTGGATCCAGGTGTCCCTCGGTAAAATAATGACTTTGGCTTTTGTCCCATCCAATTCCGAGAATAATCATTTTCTGACTTTCCTGGAACCAAAAACAATAGAAAACAGGCAGCTGGCACTATGGCTCTTGTTAATAGGTTAGTCCAAAAACACTATGACTTTCCTGGAACCAAAAACAGCAGAAAACATAAAAAATTACGAGGTTGCTAACGTATCCATAATTTTTGATGTTCCATGCTTGGTTTTATCTACTTTCTTATGTTTTGTCCACACTTTGGAGTACTTTTCATATGATTTCTTGGACTAACCTATTAACAAGATCCACAGTGCCAGTTGCCTGTTTTCTACTGTTTTTGGTTTCAGAAAGTCAAAAAATGAATATTCTCGGAATTAGACCGGACAAAATCCAAAGTCGTTATTTTCCTGGAATAGTCACGGAGCCAGAAGGAGAGACGAAGGGGGGCCACAGGGTGGCCAAACCACCCCTAGGCGTGGGTCCCCCTAGGCCGCGCCAGGGCATGGTGTGGGCCCCTTGGCTGCCCACCGACCTTGCCTCTTCGCCTATAAGATGCCTCCTGATGCAAAAACCCTAAATAGTCAAGCCTCCAGCCACGAAAAGTTCCGCAACACCACCGCCACCGAAGGGGAGATTCGGGGACAAAGTCTCTGTTAGGCACCTGGACGGGAAGTGTTCTTGAGCCATCTCCATCGATCTCCACCGCCATCTCCATCACCATTGTTGATTCCCATGATGAGGAGGGAGTAGTTCTTCCTCGAGGCTAAGGGTTCTACCGGTAGCTATGTGTTCATCTCTCTCTCTATGCATGATCTTGTTGAGATCATGAGCTTGTAATCTATAGATCTACCTTGCTACTCAAGTGCTTTAATAGATCTCTGCTCTCCCCATGTGTGTGAAGTTGGCAGTGTGCACACCATGGTGGCACTTAGGCTAGAGATAACAAATACTTGTTATGAGTTATATTTGGAGTTGGATGCCTTTATGAAATTGTGGTGTTTGTTTGAACCATCTAGTGCTCAAGGTGACAGTGTGGGGTTATCTAGATGGGAAAAGCGAACTTTGAGGTGTGCTGTTATAGCCCTACCATGGATTAGAGTGTCCAACCGGAGAGTAGTTCAGCATAGAATCATAAAGAAGAATATATTTATATGAGAGTGTTCACTAGTGAAAGTATGATCCCTAGTCCTTGTTTCTAAGCACTAAAACACCGTTTGCAACTAGATTTGTTACATGTTTGCTTGCTTCCATATTTATTTTAGTTTGCCTTTAGTCTTTTCCATGCCATCAAGCTATTTTCTATCACTGTTACCACTTAGAATTATCTATACCACTTGTATTTCACTATCTCTTCGCCGAACTAGTGCACCTATACACCTGACAAGTGTATTGGGTGTGTTGGGGACACAAGAGACTTCTTGTATCTTGATTGCAGGGTTGCTTGAGAGGGGATACCTTTGACCACTTCCTCCCTGAGTTCGATAAATCTTGGGTCATCCACTTAAGGGAAAACTTGCCGCTGTTCTACAAACCTCTGCACTTGGAGGCCCAACAACTATCTACAAGATTAGAAGTGCGTAGACATCAAGCTATTTTCTGGCGCCATTGCCGGGGAGGTAAGGTAAAAGGTACTCACATCCTTCGGTGTGAGTGCTCGAAGTTATTTCCGTTAGATTCTGCAATTTTGTCTTTTTGTTTCTTGTTTTCACTAGTTAGGCTTAATGGAAAACAACAACAAAATTAGAGAGCTTTATAGTATTTATCTTGAGTTAGGACATGAAGTGTTTGAAGAGAAAATTAAAAAACCTATGGAACTTTATTTGCATGCTAATAGCAATGTTGTTAGTATGAATTCTTTGGACACCATTATTGCTAATGCTATGGAAAAGTCTAAGCTTGGGGAAACTAATTTTTATGAAAATGATCTTTTTAGTTCCCCAGCTTTGGAAGATAGCTATTCTATTGCTTATGATGATACCAAACCTCCAATATATGATGATTACAATGATGAATATGATATTTTCAGTCCACCTACTATTGAGGAGAAAATAAATTATGATTACAACATGTCTCCTGTATTTGATGATTATGGTGATGAGAATAATAATGATAACTATTTTGTTGAATTTGCTCCCACCACAATTAATAAGAATGACTATGCTTATGTGGAGAGTAATAATCATTTTATGCATGTGGCTCATGATAAGAATGTTTTATGTGATAGTTATATTGTTAATTTTATTCATTATGCTACTGAAAGTTATTATCAGAGAGGGAAACATGGTTTTATGCATCTCAATAATATTAAGTTTCCCCTCTTTATGTTGAAAGTCTGGAAGTTGCACTTGTTTTGCTTTACTATGCTTGTTGCTTTGTGCTTTCATGACTTGTTTATTTACAAGATTCATATGCATAGGAAGTGGGTTAGACTTAAATATGCTTTGAATTTGCTTCTTGATGCTCTCCTTTACTTCAATTTATATTTCTTATGTGAGCATCTTCTCAAACTATCATGCCTAACTTAAAGGCGTTAAAGAAAAGTACTTATTGGGAGATAACCCAAAAGTTTTAGTTGAGTCTTGGAAGTTATTGCTTCAGTAATAACCTCTCCTTATCATTTTTGTGTGGTTTTTGTGCCAAGAGTAACCTCTAATGAGAGAGAAGTAATGCTTGGGAAAGTTGCTATCCCGAAACAGATTTCTGTCTTCGCTGTAAAAATTCTTGTAAAATATCTGTATGTCGGTTTGAGCTGTAATTTTTTGTGATTCTGCCCCAGGTTGTTATCCAACTTTCGTTAGTTCAACACTTTTCAATTTGAGCAACATAACGTCTTCGAAAAAATCGGTTTTCACCTGCTGGTCTGTTTTGACAGATTTCTGCCATTATTTGCATTTGCCTCTTTATCGATTTCTTTTTGAGTTCTCTTTGATCATTTGAACTTTTTAAAGGAAGTGCTACAGTAGTTTTTTTTAATGGAAGTTTTACTTGTGTTGGAATTGAACCAAGACTTATTATCTTGAGTACACTAATGTTGCTAATGAAGATTGTGTGAAGTTTTGTATGAAGGAAATTTTCAGGTGTAGGGAAAGAATGATGTAATGAGATGAAGAATGGAAAAAAGCTCAAGCTTGGGGATGCCACCCCGTGTCACCCCAATGAATATTGAAGAGGTACAAGTGTCAAAGCTTGGGGATGCCCAAGGCATCCCCTTCTTCATCAATAAAAATCTCAGGTTTTTTCAAACACTTCATTTTTATTGTTTCATGCATAGTTGTGTTGTTCTTGGAGCGTCTTCATTTTTGTTTTTGGGTTTCATTTGCTTGGTTTGCTTAGTTTTCTTGGATTGCTTAAATAAGTTCGTTGGATCCCAACACACTTCTTTTGGAGAGAGACACGCTCCGTTTTCATTGCCTAGAACACTCTAGTTTTCGTTCTTATTGTTCTGTGAGTGTTCTCTTTTGCTAGCACTGTGTTTAGCCTTAGTTTTCTTGTGCTTTCAGCTTAGAACTTTTTAGTTCTTCTTTATGGATTTGTGAGACAAGCTCACTGATCTTTATTGATTATTATCTTTGTAAGTTGTTTCAAATAAGTCGATTAGTGTTGGAAAAGAGTAGGAAAGTTCATGCTTAAGTGGTAAAAGAGAGCTTGTTTTTGGCTGTGGCCTATGCTTTGTCATGCTATGCTTGATATTGTTTTAGCTTTATGCTTAGTTATCTTTTCTGTAGCATGACATGTTATAAACAATTGAGATTGCTTAATGTGCCTTTGAAGAATCATGCGTTGTTTTAGCATATTAAAGCATAGTATTATGGTATTCTCATTTGATGTTTTATTTGGGTTGACTTGGCACATGCTCACACCATGTTATGACTATCCCAAGTCACCATAGCCTTTATGATCCTTTAGTTTTCAACTTGTAATATCACTGTCAACACCTGGATTTTTAATCCCAGATGCCCGTTATGCCATACCTCGCAATCCTAGGATTACCATTCTTGCGAGACATAACAGATTGGATATTACAGTACATCATCCATTACAAACCATACATAAGGTCTTACACAAATAAGGATCTCATGATCCAGTCTGAATACAACAAGCAGCGGAAATAAAAGATAAGTGTAGCGGTGGGGTCCATCTTCAGGGGCACAGGCAATGCTGACGAAGGTAGATAATCCTAGTTATCATAGCCGTCCTGCTGGCCATCATCTTGATAGTCTCCTTCATAGTCTGGCCATGAGAATAGCTAGGGACAAAAGCCATGAGTACTCTTTAAGTACTCGCAAACTACCACTAACAGGTAATATAGTTCTAAGTCAAGTGCTAAACTCTATGTTTAACTATAAAGTTAAGTTTGAAACCTAAGCTGAGTTCTGAAGCAAAGAAAGATAAACTAAAGTTCTAGAATCACTTAAGTTGGGAAGCTATTGTCATAAACACAACCCTGTTGTGGTCAAGTCAAGATTCATCATTCATTTCATAAGTCATTTTGAAAACATCTGACAACGAAACAGTATGGCCATTCCAACTGTCCATAACCGTGGACGCGGCTATTCGAATAGTTTGACACTCTGCAGAGGTGGTACACTTTCACCACAAGATTCGATACATCTGTCAGGGATAACCCTAAATCATCATACTTAGTATGCAGATAATCAAACATAACCTTCCCTTTACACACCCTACTATAAGCACCTCTCCTATGAGCATGGCCTCCCAACCATGACCATCAGTCATCTTGGGCACTGCATAGGTGGACAACATTGAGAGGTAGCCTCAGCTCAAACCTCTCCCACAAGGGAACTAATACTAATGCATATAAACTTCCGGCTAAGCCTTACCCAATTCAGGTAGTGTGGTTGTACGGTAAATTTGGAATGGTATCGCATCCGAATCCAACCATCAGTTTTATAAAAGGGTTAAGGCTCATGCCTCATCATTTCATCATCATAAACCATTTGTGTTTCTCAACACATGTAAAAACATCTCAATAGAATGACTCATCATTCCAAGGTTTTCACAATTCATTTTCACCAAGTGTTCCCATCTAAAGTGACTCAAGTTTTTGATCTACTCTAAACTACTAAGTTAAGAGTGTTCACTAAGGTGGAAGTGATGGGTTCAATCTCATGCCATAGAATGACATCTAAAGGTTTCTAAATAGGTCAAGTTTTATACACTTTATGTTACCTTCAAAACAAGTAAAGAACTTGGTGTAAACTAAGGGATGTAAAACTTGTAAACAAAGACTTGAGGTACTAATAGTCAAAGGGGTGTGATCAAAGCATGCCTAAGGCATCTTTGCTAAACCATCTAGTTTGATCCTAGCTTGCTAAGTACTAAACTTGCAAGGGTTAGCTTGCATTGTTAATGGTGGCTTGCCTTGGTTGGTGCAGTGGTTGAAGTTTTCTTCTTCTTCTTCTTGGTAGAACTCCTCCTCCTCATAGACTTGGTCGGTACTATCGTCTATAAATACATACGGAGTACACAATCACCAAACAATACTTAACTAGGCTAAATAGCATTCTAAGACACACATTTGATGCTCTACTATCATCACAAGCATCACAAGTTTAATTCAATAGTTTCATCCTTTTTATTTTAGAAAAGTAATTTCTACTCATTGAAAAATTAACTAAGATTTAATATTCACCACTTAAAATATGGGGTCATGTTGACACATGTCATCACCACATATTCTAACATGTTGGAATGAGATTTAAAGGTTGGATCATAATTACTTTGGTTTAAGTTCATCATTTAATGATTTAAAGTGACTAGAAATGCCTATATAGCATTATTTTGGTACTAGTCCAAAGTCACTGCAAGTAAACCTTAATATTATTACATATTTAGATAGATTTTTGAGAGTTGGAATCAACTCAAAAGCTAACTTGGTTGATTTTATAAAAATGTTGCAAGGTGCAAATGCTTCTGTTTTGTTATTTTTATTAGGAGAGATCTATAACTCTAATTGAATTAAATCCAACGGGCTTGGATAGATCATTTCAATACCTTTCAGACAAAATTGGTTTCATGCCATTTGGATTTATGAATTTCTCTAAATTGATTTTCAAACTAGGGGACATAAACTAGATTTAAACTAAAAAGAAAAATCCAAATTTGAATGGCTGGGCTAGCCTTGAATCTAACATGGGCCGGCCAGTGGCGCCCGCAGACGGGATCAGACAGGGGTCCCGCTTGTCGGGCTCTTAACACGCTGAAATGATACGCTACCGTAATGAGAGGATTAGAAGTGGGATCTACGGTTGAGGGTTGTCGTCGATGACGAAGAGGTCGCCGGCGAGAGTTTGCCCTAGCGGCTCGGTGGGGGTCTACCAGGGACGTACCAGGGCTCCAACGAGGTAGGTGAGGCGGGCAAACGAGCTGGAAGACAACGACGAGGCAAGGCGCTGTTGCGGCGGAGCTTGGGGTGCCCTAAATCGCAGGCGCCCTTCTCCTCCTGCTACGGCGGCTCCGGCTCCAATTCCGGTGAGGCAGAGCTCGATTGGATCCGGTGAGAGAGGGGAAAGGATCAGTGAGAGGTGGGGAGTGAGTGGGTGTGGAGAAATGATGCTGGGGAGGCCGGCTTATATTGGCCCGACGGTGAGACTGAAAGGTGTGGGCAGGCGACTCCGGCAAAGGCGGCACAGGGGTCTAGCGGCGTGGCTCGAGGTAGGGGGCGGTGGCCTATCTCCTGGCAGTGCGCTGAGGTTTAAAGGCGCGGCAAGGCAGTCTCTGTGCTAGTCGGGAGCGTCACGCGCTCTGGGCGGCAGAGGCAACGGGTTCGACGGCAAGCGGTGGCTGGGGTGAGTTGGGCGGCCAGCGGGGGTGTCTGGGGTGTTCCCTAGGTCATGGCGGAGCGGTAGCGCGGGCTGCGGTCAAGGGGCGGTTTGTGCACGCGGGGACAAGGCGTTCTCCGCGGGCGGCATCGACATGGTCGACCAGCTCCGGGCGCGGCGGTTCCTGGCCGTTCTGCTCTCTGTCTCTGGGCTGGGGCTGGTTGGACGGTGGCGGTGGACCACTGGCTAGCTTGTAGACATGGCGAGAGAGGGGGAAGCGGTCTGCTGCTGCGAGTGCCTAGTCGGCCGGCGAGGGGTGGCTCGGCATGGCCTTGCAGTGCAGCTAGGAGGTAGAGGAGGTGTTGGTGTTGGTCTGGTTAGGCTTGAAGGAGACAAGGGTGATCAAAGCACTTCAAATTGCTAGACAAGATCAAGCCCAAAACAATAATAGTTAGGCCACTTTGATCTTGTCCACAAGGTGTTTGATAGAATGGTCGAAAGAGAAAAACTTTTGAATTTTGGTTTCAAAATTTTTGGGTGTTCTCCACTAGTGCTAGGTAGTCTCTGGTTGCAAGGGTTTTGAAAGTGGAGCTCAAATAGATGGTTTTTGAAATAGGGGTGATCTATGCATATGCATTGGATTCAATTTTCACATGCCATTTAAAATAAGAAAAAAAATGTTTTTAGCAGATCAAAAGGTGGGCCTTGGTACCTCATTATGTGTACTAGCAAGGGGTGCAAATATCATGAATTTTTTCTGTTAAGAAATGAGTGCTAGGAACACTCAAAGTAGTGTAGTGGATTAAAATAGCCAAAATGACCATTCCTCCTTTTTAATTGTTTTTTATTTGATTTTCTTTGGTAAAAGTTTGGGAATGATGTAGATGATGTTTAAATCACCTAAGAAACATTTTACAACCAAAGAATCATAGAACCATGGCAATTCAAATCAATTCCTAAATTAAATGCTCATACACATGAATGCTTTCATTTTTAATTTGGGAAAGTTTTTGTTAACCCTATTTTTGATGATTTAGATCTTGATAAGCTTGGATTGAAGTTTTGGGATGTTACAAACCTTCCCCCTTAAAAAAAATCTCGTCCCGAGATTTACAAAGAAAACTAGGAACTAAAGAGATCTGGGAACTCTGTCCTAATGTAATCTTCGCGCTCCCAAGTGGCTTCCTCCTCGGTATGGTTGCTCCACTGAATCTTGAGAAACTTGATGCTCCTGGTTCTAGTGGTTCTGTAGGCTTCTTCTAAGATACGGATGGGTACTTCTCTGTAGGTCAAGTCATTGTTGATTTCCACAGCTCTGTGATCGATGTTCTTGAAAACTTCCGTCTTCTTGGGCACTTCCAAACATTTGCGAAGTAACGAGATATGGAACACATTGTGGATGGCTGACATCTCTTCAGGCAGTTCCAGTTGATACGATACTTCTCCTCGACGGTTCAGAATTTTGAAAGGTCCGATATATCTGGGGGCTAACTTTCCCTTCAAACTAAAGCGTTGAGTTCCCTTCAATGGTGAAACCTTGAGATATACAAAATCTCTGACATTGAAAGTCAGGTCTCTCCTTCTCTTGTCAGCATAACTCTTTTGTCTAGATTGGGCGGTCTTGAGGTGCTCACGGACTTTGTGCACTTTCTCTGCTACTTCTCGGAGAATGTTGGGTCCAAAGATCTGACTCTCTCCTACTTGCGACCAATTCAAAGGGGTACGACACTTTCTTCCGTATAGGAATTCAAATGGTGCCATCTGTAAACTAGCTTGATAACTGTTGTTATATGAGAATTCTGCGAAAGGCAGGCAATGTTCCCATTTTGATCCATATTCCAACACACAAGCTCTAAGCATATCCTCTAGGATCTGGTTGACTCTCTCAGTCTATCCATCTGTTTGCGGGTGATACGCTGTGCTGAAGTTCAACTTGGTTCCTAATCCTTCTTGGACTTTCTGCCAAAATCTCGAGGTAAACTGGGTTCCTCGATCTGATACGATGGTCTTGGGGGTTCCATGCAGACTAACAATCCTAGCAATGTATAGCTCTGCTAACTTCGCACTCTGGTAGGTAGTCTTGACAGGTATGAAGTGAGCTACCTTGGACAGTTTATCAACTATGACCCAGATTGAGTCATTTCCCCTACTGGAAGTAGGCAATCCGGTGATAAAGTCCATTCCGGCGGAATCCCATTTCCATTCCGGAATCTGCAATGGTTGTAACAGTCCTGCAGGTCTCTGATGCTACGCTTTGACTCTTTGACAGATGTCACACTTAGCGATGTAGCTTCCGATTTCTCGCTTCATCTTGTGCCACCAAAATTGCTCTTTCAAATCCTGATACATCTTTGTTCCTCCGGGGTGGATAGAATAAAGAGTATCATGAGCTTCCTTCATGATAACTTCCTTCAGTTCTGAATCTGCTGGCACATAGATACGTCCTTTGTACCACAGTACTCCTTCTTCGTCTTCGGTGAATCCAGGTACCTTTCCTGTACCAATACGGCGTTTAATTCCATCGATACTTTCATTCCCCTTCTAGGCTTCCTTGATTTGGCTAATCAAAGTGGGTTGAAGTTTAATGCTAGCCAAGAATCCTTTGCTAACTAATTCAGTCCTGAACTGCTCCAACTCTTCGTACAAACTTGGTTACTTCTCCTTGATCATGGTGTTTAGCCTACACGGCAATCTGCTAAGAGCATCCGCTACCACATTGGCTTTGCCGGGGTGATAGTGAATGTCAAGGTCATAGTCCTTGATTAACTCTATCCATCTCCTTTGCCTCATATTCATCTCCTTCTAAGTGAAAATATACTTTAAGCTCTTGTGATCTGAGTAAATCTCACAACGATTACCCATCAGATAATGACGCCATGTCTTTAATGCTAGAACCACAGCTACTAGATCAAGATCATGGGTCAGATAGTTCTGCTTATGCTGCTTCAGTTGTCGAGACAGATACGCGATGACTTTGCCTTCCTGCATCAAGACACATCCTAGACCAATCTTAGATGCGTCACAATACACATCAAACGGCTTCTTGATGTCTGGCATGGCCAATATTGGGGCTGATATTAATCTCTTCTTCAGCTCTTGGAAACTGGCTTCACACTTGTCTGTCCATTCAAACTTCTTGTCCTTCTTCAAGAATTGGGTCATTGGTCGGGCTATGCTCGAGAATCCTTCTACGAACTTGCGGTAATATCCCGCTAATCCGAGAAATGCACGGACTTGGGTTTGAGTGGTTGGGGCTTCCCATTCTTCGACATCTTTGATCTTGGCGGGATCAACAGAGACTCCTCCGGCAGACACAATATGTCCTAGGAATCCTACTTCTCTCAGCCAAAACTCACACTTGCTGAACTTGGCATATAACTGATGCTCTCTCAGGGTTTCTAGGATAACTCTCAGATGTTGCTCATGCTCTTATTCTGACTTGGAGTAGATAAGGATGCCGTCGATTAACACAACTACAAACTTATCTAGGAAATTCATAAAGATCTTATTCATGAGATTCAAGAAATAAGCAGGGGCATTGATTAATCCAAAAGACATAGCCGTATACTTGTATAAACCATAGCGAGTAGTGAAGGCGGTCTTCGGAATATCCGTTGCACGAATCTTAAGTTGGTGATAACCAGTCCTAAGATCAATCTTTGAGAATACCTGAGCTCCGGTCAACTGATCAAATAGATCCTCTATCTTTGGCAAGGGGTACTTGTTTTTGATGGTGACATCATTCAACTTTCTGTAATCTATACACAGACGGTTGCCTCCATCTTTCTTGTCGACGAACAACACTGGTGATCTCCATGGTGATGCGCTTGGTTGAATCAAGCCTTTCTCTAACATGGCATCCAACTGCTTCTTCAGTTCCACTAACTCTGAGGGGTTCATGCTATAGGGTCTCTGGGCTATGAGTCCGGTTCCGGGGATTAGTTCGATAATGAACTCAATATCCCTATCCAGGGGCATACCTGGCAATTCATCTGGGAATACGTCGGGGTATTCACAGACTACTCTGACCTAGTCTATGGTGGGCAGGGCTACACTCTTGTTGCACTTGAATTGACGGGGTAAGGTTTCAGAGATATGCTCTACTGTTACTCCAGAACTATTGGTCATGGTGATGGCCTTCTTAGCACAGTCTATCAGTCCTTTATGCCTTGACATCCAGTCTATACCTAGTACTACTTCCAATCCTTTGGTTCCAAGTACAATTAGGTTGGCATAAAAATCTATCCCATGTATTCTGATAGGCACAACTTTGCAAATTTTTCTAGCTTTAGTTGTTGAGCCGGGGATTTGAACTATCATGACATACTTCAAGTTGGTTGGATGAATCTTACTAGTGCATGCAAATTCTTCGGTGACAAATGAATGCGATGCTCCTGAATCAAACAATACTCTTGCTAAAACTGAGTTGACAGAAAACATACCCAGCACTACATATGGCGCTTCTTGGGCTTCTTCTGCGTTCATGTGGAAGAGACGACTGTTGCGGTTGTGAGGGTTCCCTAGGGCAAATCTTCTTCCTGGTTGAACACGACGCTATTGCTGAGCTGGGGCATTCACTGTGGCATTGGCTGCAGTCTTCTTGGGACACTCATTGGAGTAGTGACCCTTCACTCCACACTCGAAACAAGTGATCTGGGACTTGTCCTTGGCTGCGACAGGCACAACATTGCTGCCAGTTATGGGTGCAGTGTTGTTGTTGTGGTTCTTGGGAGCTGCACGGTTGAAATTGTTGGCATTGCCGGAGTTGGGATGGTTTCCTCCGGACTTCACATTGCCTCCGCTACGGTTGGGGTAGCTTGGGCGAGACATTGGGGGTCGGTTGTTCCTTGGTGCATACCCTGGTGAGGGGTTGGGACGGTACTTCTGGTGACTGCTGGATCCTGATTGCTGCATCATACGATGTTTGAGGTTGTCGTTTGCCTGGTTAATCTTCCCTTCCATCTGAATGGCAGAGTCGACTAGCTCTTCGAGATCCTGGAAACGGATTTTGACGAGGACAGTCTGCATCTCATCATGCAGTCCGTTCAAGAATCTCTCCTTCTTCTTGGCGTCCGTGTTGATCTCATCAGGTGCATATCTGGCAAGTGACAGGAATCTGTCACGGTACTCCACCACAGTCATTCTTCCTTGCTTTAATTCGCGGAATTCATCTCTCATCCTATTGACTAGACCTTGCGGAACGTGGGTGCGGCTGAACTTGACTTTGAATGCTTCCCATGTCATCACTTGACCATGGTTCATATTGCGGATGCTATTCCACCAAGCTCTTGCATCTCCCGCCAGATAGTGGGTGGCAAAGAGAACTTTCTCATTTTCATCATCTCCTGCAACTTCAAGGTTGTTTTCCATGGTCTGTAACCAGTCGTCAGCATCTAATGGGTTTTCAGATTGGTTGAAGATTGGGGGATTGGTATTCTGAATTTTTTTGAGTTTGGATCCATGGTGATCCTGATTTCCATGCCCTTGGTTGTTGAGAGCCATTTGGGCGATCTGCTACAATGTTGCTAAGTTGGCTTGGCGCTCGACCCTGCTTGCTTCACGGTCTACGATGAGATTCTGCAAGATCTGCAGCATTGGGTCTTGCGACGAGCTGCTCCCTCCTTGGTTTCCACGAGTCATCTGAAGATTAAGATAGATATAGAGGTAAGAGGGAAATTCTAAGGTTCATGGTGATGGTTTTGGGGTTTTCCAAGCTAAAACTTTGAGTTAGACTCAGGTTTTTCAACTAACATCATTTTCATTCATGCAAGCAAGCACACGATACAACACACACCACAACAAACAAAGGAAAGCAAATAGTTTGAAGAACCATTCTGCAAGCTACGATACAGTGGGACCAATACAACTCATGCTACGACCGTGCTCTAGTGCATCTACTCATCATCGATGAAGTCGGAGTCCTCATCATCAGTGTAGAAGTCCACGACATCCTCCTCCAGAAAGTCATCATCATTGCTGAGGTAAGAGTCCATGTCTCCCTGGATGTCTTCACCCTCATCTTCTTCTTCCTTGGCGGCAAGCTGAGCTTCCTGCTCCTTGACGGTCTTCTCGAGGTCGGCCACCTTCTTGTGAAGACGGGCGATGGTGCGATCCTTCTTGGTACGCTGGCGGCGAAGAGACTGGCGGTCCTGAATGAGAAGTGCAAAAGTCTGGGCCTTCTGGTCGGCAATGGCATGGTTCTGGTTGGCTAATTCCCTAGCATTGTCCAGTTCCTGCTGTCTGTCATGCAGCAAGAAGTCAAGATTCTCCACTTGATGCCTCAACTCTGGGTGACTTGGCATCTCCATCGGCATTCCCAGGAAGTCACGTCTTGCATAGTGGGCAAAACGGGTTCCTTGGATCTTGTTGACGTTGAGGGCACATAGACGTGCGAGAGCTTCATGCATTACCCTGGCTAATCCATCTAGCCAGTTGTTCTCTCTCACAGAGAACTGAATTCTCCCGGAAGTTGGTGCTTCGATGCTTCCTCTAAGATCCGCTGTGACTAGCCACTGTAGGTCTCCTCCTGGGGGTCCTGGAAGTTGAGCTCCAAGAAACTCCGGATGTGGGCGTCCTAGTAACTCCGACAGTGAATCCAGATCCCTCTCGAAGATCAGCTGACCTCCGTTTCCCAACTAGTAGAACTTGCTGAACTGAGTCTCCATCTACAAGAATTAAGGATGAGGAAGTTAGTGAAGTGATCAAGTGTGTCAAATTTTAAGTAGTAATTGTAAGAATTTTGAGGAACATGAATTTTTGAGAAAGAATGAGTTCACAAGGATAAGAGAGGAAATACTTTTTCATAAATACTCACTTTGGTTTTGAAACTAAGTTTTTGTTTGGACGTCCATTCTAACTAGGGTCTCCTATGGTCAGGATGGCTCTGATACCAACTTGTCAACACCTGGATTTTTAATCCCAGATGCCCGTTATGCCATACCTCGCAATCCCAAGATTACCATTCTTGCGAGACATAACGATTGGATATCACAGTACATCATCCATTACAAACCATACATAAGGTCTTACACAAATAAGGATCTCATGATCCATTTAATACAACAAGCAATGGAAATAAAAGATAAGTGTAGCGGTGGGGTCCATCTTCGTGGGCACAGTAATGCTGACGAAGGTAGATAATCCTAGTTATCATAGCCGTCCTGCTGGCCATCATCTTGATAGTCTCCTTCATAGTCTGGCCATGAGAATAGCTAGGGACAAAAGCCATGAGTACTCTTTAAGTACTCGCAAACTACCACTAACAGGTAATATAGTTCTAAGTCAAGTGCTAAACTCTATGTTTAACTATAAAGTTAAGTTTGAAACCTAAGCTGAGTTCTGAAGCAAAGAAAGATAAACTAAAGTTCTAGAATCACTTAAGTTGGGAAGCTATTGTCATAAACACAACCCTGTTGTGGTCAAGTCAAGATTCATCATTCATTTCATAAGTCATTTTGAAAACATCTGACAACGAAACAGTATGGCCATTCCAACTGTCCATAATCATGACGCTTATTCAATAGTTTGACACTCTGCAGAGGTGGTACACTTTCACCACAAGATTCGATACAGCTGTCAGGGATAACCCTGAATCATCATAATTAGTATGGAGATAATCAAACATAACCTTCCCTTTACACACCCTAGTATAAGCACCTCTCCTATGAGCATGGCCTCCCAACCATGACCATCAGTCATCTTGGGCACTGCATAGGTGGACAACATTGAGAGGTAGCCTCAGCTCAAACCTCTCCCGCGAGGGAACTAATACTAATGCATATAAACTTCCGGCTAAGCCTTACCCAATTCAGGTAGTGTGGTTGTACGGTAAATTTGGAATGGCATCGCATCCGAATCCAACCATCAGTTTTATAAAAGGGTTAAGGCTCATGCCTCATCATTTTCATCATCATAAACCATTTGTGTTTCTCAACACATGTAAAAACATCTCAATAGAATGACTCATCATTCCAAGGTTTTCACAATTCATTTTCACCAAGTGTTCCCATCTAAAGTGACTCAAGTTTTTGATCTACTCTAAACTACTAAGTTAAGAGTGTTCACTAAGGTGGAAGTGATGGGTTCAATCTCATGCCATAGAATGACATCTAAAGGTTTCTAAATAGGTCAAGTTTTATACTCTTTATGCTACCTTCAAAACAAGTAAAGAACTCGGTGTAAACTAAGGGAGGTAAAACTTGTAAACAAAGACTTGAGGTACTAATAGTCAAAGGGGTGTGATCAAAGCATGCCTAAGGCATCTTTGCTAAACCATCTAGTTTGATCCTAGCTTGCTAAGTACTAAACTTGCAAGGGTTAGCTTGCATTGTTAATGGTGCCTTGCCTTGGTTGGTGTAGTGGTTGAAGTTTTCTTCTTCTTCTTGGTAGAACTCCTCCTCCTCGTAGACTTGGTCGGTACTATCGTCTATAAATACATACGGAGTACACAATCACCAAACAATACTTAACTAGGCTAAATAGCATTCTAAGACACACATTTGATGCTCTACTATCATCACAAGCATCACAAGTTTAATTCAATAGTTTTATCCTTTTTATTTTAGAAAAGTAATTTCTACTCATTGAAAAATTAACTAAGATTTAATATTCACCACTTAAAATATGGGTTCATGTTGAGACATGTCATCACCACATATTCTAACATGTGGGAATGAGATTTAAAGGTTGGATCATAATTACTTTGGTTTAAGTTCATTATTTAATGATTTAAAGTGACTAGAAATGCCTATATAGCATTATTTTGGTACTAGTCCAAAGTCACTGCAAGTAAACCTTAATATTATTACATATTTAGATAGATATGGTGAAATGTGATTTTTGAGAGTTGGAATCAACTCAAAAGCTAACTCGGTTGATTTTATAAAAATGTTGCAAGGTGCAAATGCTTCTGTTTTGTTATTTTTATTATGAGAGATATATAACGCTAATTGAATTAAATCCAACTGGCTTGGATAGATCATTTCAATACCTTTGATACAAAATTGGTTTCATGCCATTTGGATTTATGAATCTCTCTAAATTGATTTTCAAACTAGGGGACAGAAACTAGATTTAAACTAAAATGAAAAATCCAAATTTGAATGGCTGGGCTAGCGCGGGAACGAACATGGGCCGGCCCAATGTCGCTCCACGGCACGGGGCTCAGCTGATAGGGGGCTCCCACTTGTCAGTGGCTCTTAACACGCGAAACGGTACGCGCGCTGTGGGCCATAGGATTAGAAGTGGGATCTACGGCTTAGGGTTGTCGTCGACGACGAATAGGTCGCCGATGAGAGTTTGTCCTAGCGGCTCGGTGGGGGTCTACCGGGGACGTACCAGGGCTCCAGCGAGGTAGGTGAGGCGGGCAAACAAGCTGGAAGACGACGGCGAGGCGAGGCGCGGTTACGGCGGAGCTTGGGGTGCCCTAAATCGCAGGCGCCCTTCTCCTCCTGCTCATGGCCCACTCCGGCGAGGCAGAGCTCGATTGGCTCCGGCGAGAGAGGGGAAAGGATCAGTGAGAGGTGGGGAGTGAGTGGGTGTGGAGAAATGATGCTGGGGAGGCCGGCTTATATAGGCCCGACGGTGAGACCGAACGGTGTGGGCACGCGACTCCGGCGAGGGAGGCACAGGGGGCTAGTGGCGTGGCTCGAGGTAGGGGGCGGTGGCGTATCTCCTGGCAGTGCGCTGAGGCTTAAAGGCGCGGCAAGGCAGGCTCTGTGCTGGTCGGGAGTGTCACGCGCTCTGGGCGGCAAAGGCGGAGGGTTCGACGGCGAGCGGTGGCTGGGGTGAGTTGGGCGGCCAGCGGGGGTGTTTGGGGTGTTCCCTAGGTCATGGCGGAGCGGTAGGCGCGGGCTGCGGTCAAGAGGCAGTTTGTGCACGCGGGGACAGGACGCGCTCTGTGAGCGACGTCGGCATGGTCGACCAGCTCTGGGCACGGCGGTTCCTGGCTGTTATGCTCTCTGTCTCTTGGCTGGGGCTGGTTGGACGGTGGCGGTGGACCACTGGCTAGCTTGTAGACATGGCGAGAGAGGGGGAAGCGGTCTGCTGCTGCGAGTGCCTGGTCGGCCGGCGAGGGGTGACTCGGCATGGCCTTGCAGTGCAGCTAGGAGGTAGATGAGGTGTTGGTGTTGGTCTAGTTAGGCTTGAAGGAGACAAGGGTGATCAAAGCACTTCAAATTGCTAGACAAGATCAAGCCCAAAACAGTAATAGTTAGGCCACTTTGATCTTGTCCACAAGGTGTTTGATAGAATGGTCAAAAGAGAAAAACTTTTGAATTTTGGTTTCAAAATTTTTGGGTGTTCTCCACTAGTGCTAGGTAGTCTCTGGTTGCAAGGGTTTTGAAAGTGGAGCTCAAATAGATGGTTTTTGAAATAGGGGTGATCTATGGATATGCATTGGATTCAATTTTCACATGTCATTTAAAATAAGCAAAAGAATGTTTTTAGTAGATCAAAAGGTGGGCCTTGGTACCTCATTATGTGTACTGGCAAGGGGTGCAAAGATCATGAATTGTTTCTGTTAAGAAATGAGTGCTAGGAACACTCAAAGTAGTGTAGTGGATTAAAATGGCCAAAATGACCATTCCTCCTTTTTAATTGTTTTTGATTTGATTTTCTTTGGTAAAAGTTTGGGAATGATGTAGATGATGTTTAAATCACCTAAGAAACATTTTACAACCAAAGAATCATAGAACCATGGAAATTCAAATCAATTCCTAAATTAAATGCTCATACACATGAATGCTTTCATTTTTAATTTGGGAAAGTTTTTGTTAACCCTATTTTTGATGATTTAAATCTTGATAAGCTTGGATTGAAGTTTTGGGATGTTACAATCACTTTATGCTTTAATTAATGATGTTTTTTTGCTTTGCATGATTATGGCCATTATTGCTCTCTTAGTTGGTCGCTCCTAGTCTTTTGCTAGCCTCCATAACCAAGTATGAGTTCCACTCATGCATCAAATTCCAAATAAAACCAAGTTATTCCAAAGAGTCCACCATACCTACCTATTAGCATTTGCTATTCCAAGTATATTCATGTTTTATCTACCTTCCAAATTAAACTTGTTATGAGAAAACTAGTGATTAAAGCCCTCACGAACTTGATGGCACACTTTACTTTTATTGTCATTAATAAACTTGAACCAGTGTGTCATCTATGTTGTATATGCTTGCACTTATTTGTTGGGGATTAGCAGAACCATGCTGTCATGGGGAACGCTTTCAACATTGCACTTGTACTTTGTACCTAGTTGATATCATGCTCTTTTGTCTATGGATGTCGTTAGTGTGAAATGAAAGGGGAGCTTTTAAGTCCATGGAGTTATGTATATGTGTTAGAGAAACGCCTGGGGCGCTGGTCTAATCCATGCTGTCATGGTGGAAACCTGCAGCGTAACCATAATGAGCTGTTTATGAAGCATTCTTCTTATAAAAAAGAGTCACATATTGATAAAAAAGAGAAAAAGAAAAAATATGAGAAAAGAGGAAAGAGAGAAAAAAAGCACCATATTCCCATGGTAAATAAGAAGATTGCTGAGATGCTCGTTGTCTGCTTGCCTTGTCATTTTGATACGGGGATTCTTCCGTATCATCGGGCAAGGGGTACCCCGTTGGCAGTTCTCTATGATACACATGTACTTACGATGACAAGACCTTACCGGTGACTAAACTTGAGTAGCATGAGGAGCGACCCTCGTATTCAAGGGACATGAGATTTCCAACTTATACTTCGTCAAGCATATACTCCATAGTTTGTTCACTTTAACCTTAATCACTTCAAGATGCTTATGATAGGGGCAATGGGAGCTGAAAGCTAAAAAGTACCATAATTTTTGGAAGCTCTTTATGAAACTTGAATCCCTACTTCCTTCTATGAAGGCCTTTATTTTACTTTTATGTTGAGTCTCCACCTTCTATCTTTATGCACCTACTTTGAGAGCATAGTGTCCATTCTTAGTTCTGTGTGCATTGTCCCAAGACTTGTTGATTGATGCATAGCTTTGATATTGCTTGTTCTAAACTATTTGTATCTAGTCACTCTTATGAACTTTGAAGGTGTCCTATGCATTTATGTTTGCTACTCTATGAGGGACAAGCTGAATGCCACTATGCTATGTTTTCTTTATGTGAAACAAACAAACGTCTTGCAAAGCATTGTTATTCATTAATCTTTTGTTTGTGCCTTTTCATG
The DNA here is from genome assembly GCA_023614405.1 of Avena insularis. Classification (NCBI taxonomy): domain Eukaryota; kingdom Viridiplantae; phylum Streptophyta; class Magnoliopsida; order Poales; family Poaceae; genus Avena; species Avena insularis. The sequence goes on from CM042694.1 coordinate 210,906,358, forward strand.
TTGCAACATAGTTTCTTTGTCTTATTGCTAGAACTTTGTCTTTCATGTTATGATGGAAGTACTATGATCCTAGCTATCAATGTTTTACAAATACTTTCATCAAGTTTATGATGGTGCATGTCACCTCAAAATTTATTCTTTCTTTTTATCACTTACCTACTCGAGGACGAGCAGGAGTTAAGCTTGGGGATGTTGATATGTTGCTAACGTATCCATAATTTTTAATATTCTATGCTTGGTTTTATCTACTTTCTTATGTTTTGTCCACACTTTGGAGTACTTTTCATATGATTTCTTGGACTAACCTATTAACAAGAGCCAAAGTGCCAGTTGCCTGTTTTCTGCTATTTTTGGTTCCAGAAAGTCAGAAAATGAATATTCTCGGAATTGGACCGGACAAAAGCCAAAGTCGTTATTTTCCCGGAAGATTCACGGAGCCAGAAGGAGAGACGAAGGGGGGGGGCATAGGGTGGCCAAACCACCCCTAGGAGCGGGTCCCCCCAGGCCGTGCCAGGGCATGGTGTGGGCCCCCTGGCTGCCCACCGACCTTGCCTCTTCGCCTATAAGATGCCTCCCGATGCAAAAACCTTAAATAGTCAAGCCTCCAGCCACGAAAAGTTCCGCAGCGCCGCCGCCACCGAAGGGGAGATTCGGGGGACAAAAAGTCTCTGTTTCGGCACCCTGCCGGGATGGGGAAGTGCCCCTAGAGCCATCTCCATTGATCTCCACCGCCATCTCCATCACCATTGCTGATTCCCATGATGAGGAGGGAGTAGTTATTCCTCGAGGCTAAGGGTTCTACCGGTAGCTATGTGTTCATCTCTCTCTCTATGCATGATCTTATTGAGATCATGAGCTTGTAATCTATAGATCTACCTTGCTACTCAAGTGCTTTAATAGATCTCTGCTCTCCCCTTGTGTGTGAAGTTGACAGTGTGCACACCATGGTGGCACTTAGGCTAGAGATTACAAATACTTGTTATGAGTTATATTTGGAGTTGGATGTCTGTATGAAATTGTGGTGTTTGTTTGAACCATCTAGTGCTCAAGGTGACAGTGTGGGGTTATCTAGATGGGAAAAGCGAACTTTGAGGTGTGCTGTTATAGCCCTACCATGGATTAGAGTGTCCAACCGGAGAGTAGTTCAGCGTAGTATCATAAAGAAGAATATATTTATATGAGAGTGTTCACTAGTGAAAGTATGATCCCTAGTCCTTGTTTCTTAGCACTGAAACACCATTTGCAACTAGATATATTACATGTTTGCTTGCTTCCATCTTTATTTTAGTTTGCCTTTAGTCTTTTCCATGCCATCAAGATATTTTCTATCACCGTTACCACTTATAATTATCTATACCACTTGTATTTCACTATCTCTTCACCGAACTAGTGCACCTATACAACTGACAAGTGTATTGGGTGTGTTGGGGACACAAGAGACTTCTTGTATCTTGATTGCAGGGTTGCTTGAGAGGGGATACCTTTGACCACTTCCTCCCTGAGTTTAATAAACCTTGGGTGATCCACTTAAGGGAAAACTTGCCGCTGTTCTACAAACCTCTACACTTGGAGGCCCAACAACTGTCTACAAGATTAGAAGTGCGTAGACATCAGTGGGCAGCGCATGATGGCAGTGACCTACGGCGAGGGAGGGAGATGGAGGAGATCCTCCAGAGAACCGCCTTCTCATCACGATGCTCAACATGGGGTCGGTGAGGCAAGGGGAGGTTGGGCGGCGCTGGAATCGATGGCGACAACTACTGCAGCCGGCGGCGAGGTCGGGCTCGATTAGCTCGATTAGGAGCCCCACTACAAGTGTGGATGTGCAGAGGAGAGCAAGCACACGGAGGCGCTTCCAACAATGGCTTCAGCTTGGCCTAGGGTGGTCGGAGACGGTGGGGAAAGGCAGAGTCCGGCGAGCTAGGGTTTGGTCGTCTTTGCCTGGGAAGAAAAGAAGGGAGAAGATGATGTGCTAGGGTTCATCCTGAGGTGGCCAGGGTATCTTGCAGGCATCCTGGGGAGGCAGCACACATTGTGGTGGAGGCGCGCATCACTACACAGGCGGGCAGCGGTGGAGGCTCCAGCGAGCTACTTCTCATCGACGAGGAAGACGATGAAGGGGTACGCGGGCCTTGGGCTGAGATGAGATGGGGTGGGCTCTAGAGAAGAAAGCAAAAGCGGCTATTGCGGTTGCTCTGGGAGGCATGTATAAAGGAGGAAGAGAGCTGGGCTGCTAGGCCGCGAGTGCTGCTCTCTTTCTCTGCTATTTTTTTAGCAACACATTTTTTCCAATTCTGTTTTCTTTTATCCCTTTTGTAATTCAAATTCAAATACTATTATGAGTAATTTGAAAATACCAGAAGCTTTGCAAATATGTGAAATATGTCGGGCCCTTTTAATCCATTTGGGCTCCAAACTTTTTGTAGTTTTTGAAATTCAAAAATATTTTGAATTGATTTGAGAGAGAGGAAACTAGGGTTTTAGGGTTTTCTTCTTTCTCTTAATGCAAGATTTATCAAACTTGATATGCATGCCATGCTCATGCTGCACAAAACCAAACCCTAATTACCATTAATAAAACTAGGGGTGTTACAATATGTACATATCATGGTATTATTGATCAAAATATTCATGTGATTTCACTCACCAAGTGTCGATACACTTGAATCTTGATTCAATCCTTTCCATGCAGCAAGAACCTTTCTTGTCGTTTCCATATTGAACCCATTCAATATATCATATATGTACGTCTGGCACAACCATATTAGCGCCTCAATCTATCTATATAGACATTGATGCCTAATATTCCGTTTTTTCCCAAGTCTTTCATCGAAATCCAATTTTAATGAAATTATTAAACCGTGTCAATAAAAGATACATCATTTCCAATCAACACCATGCCATCTACATAATGTATTAGAAATATGTCTCAGCACCCCACTTATTTTCTTGCAAATGCAAGCATCTTCATCGTCTCCGATGAAATTAAACTCTTTTAATAGTTTCATCACAATGAAGATTCCAACTCCGCTATGCTAGCTTCAACCATTAAAGTTTGCATGCACTTTTAGCATCCTTTGAATTAACAAAACCCTTCGAACCGTGTCTTGTACACGCCTTAGGTAACCATTCTATTAGAAGAACATTGTTTTGTTTGTTCAACTACCATATACCAAATTATATGTAGTGGTTGCTACATTAATCCGTCAAGACTAAATATCACTATGAAAGATCAAATCCTATCATAGTTAACTCCTTGAACATTGTCGTAAACTCCTTTTCGACATGTCGACTATTTCATAGATGTCAAACATCCATGTCTATTTCTTTATAGATCCAAATACGACTGATAGGCTTCATGCCTTTTCGAAAGGTCCTCCAAGTTCAAAAACCTGATTTCTCGTGTATGGAAACTATCACAGATTTTTATGACTTCTAGTCATTTATTGGAGTCAGGGCCCATCATCGCTTCTTTGCATGCAGTCAGTTCATCATTGTCAAAACAATATTGACTTGTTTATCAAATCTTGCTATTTGATTGTTACCCAACGCACACGGTTCAAATAGGAACTCTAATCTTCAAGATCACAACCTTTGCAATCACGAGAGCCATGAGTATTGTGGACGCTACCGGGACACTTTCCGGTGCTATGCTACTTAGCACATATAGCTAAGGTTCAATAACCTTATCAAAGTTTTATTGTCCTCCCACTTAACTTTTCGCGAAAAAATCCTTCTCAAGAAACTTCACGTTCCAAGAACCAAACTCTTTTGTCCTCGGTGTTATGGAGGAATGGCCAACAAATTCTTTGGGATAACCTACAAAGACGTGCTTAACCGACTTTGGTTGTAAACATTTTACTTATGCATAGCATACCAAAATTTAAGAAAAGACAACTCGGGTTTTATCCCAAACCATGACCCTTATGGTGTCATTTCAATGGATCACGATGGTGCTCTTTTTAGTGTAAAAGCAGTAGTCTCTAAAGCTTTAATCATTAAAACATAATGGCAGTTTTATAAATGACACCCTTGATCTTACCATGTCAAACAAGGTTCGATTTGATCTCTCGAACATACCATACTCTATGGTTTATCAGGAAATGCAAATCCATGGAACAATTCCTCAAATCTTAGGTGTTTTTCTAAACATGTAACTCAAATATCTTCCTTTATGATAGAATCATAAACTCTTTATTTTCTTGTTACAATGATTTTCCACTTCATCTTGAAAGTCTTTGAACAATTTATTAATGTTTCATATTTCTTCCTTATTAAGTAAATATATATAGATATATTCACTCAAATTTTTGGATAAAACATATGAAGTCGAAAGATCCACCGCACATGGCTACACATAATGGACTATATACATCAACATGAACACTGTCCAATAATTTAGTCATCTGTTCCTCTTTGGCATATGAACAGAGTTTCAATTATCTCGAGGAAAGTCTCACAAGCATCATTTGATCAAAATTAAAGACTCCAAAAATCCATCAACATGGAGTTTCTTCATGTTTTCTTTCTAATATAATTTAAACAACGATGTCACTTTGTAAGTGATCTTTCAATCATTTGTCTTGCGACATTTTAGCATTAGTTTTTATGGATGTGATTTATCCAACTAGACTTGAAAAAGTTCATCCATCTTCTATGACATAAGGTAATTATTTGAACAACCATTGTTCTCATAATACCAGAACAAAATAACAATTATTTAAACAAATCTTGAAGGCAAGGTTTGATGTCAACGAGAAACACAATAACACTTTATTTGTTTTCGATGATCATCATCACAAATTCTCTTGCTAGTTACTTAGGACATTGAAGTTCATGAATTGTGTTGTTCTGTATGACATTTCACACCAACCAATTCGGTACCAATACCCAAGAACCACATTGTTTAACAAGCAAAGAATACAACCATAACATGTATATTATCTATATACCTTAGCTAGACATATCCAGTCTTTTCTTTTCTGCCAAATATTTTACAGATTCTCTTTCAACATTTCCTTTTCCTTTTAGAAGAATCTATCAACATCAACAGTGGAGCCATACATATGACACATGCTCCAAAGTGTGTATAGTCAAATACTAATACCTTTGTATTTGCACTTTGAAGTGGAACACCATCATCAAATGTTTGGCGTTCTTTCAAAAATCATTCTTTAATAATCTATTAGTGTAGTAAACATTTCACCTACATCTTCTATTCATCCTTATCACGACAACTTTCATGATCAATCTAGTATAACCTATAAGGACGAATCACGAGTATAATGTCAGTTCCCAAAACCTTTTGGGAGATTAGGACGTCTATCGTCTCCAACATTCGCAAATTCTCATACAATATGAGAACGTGTATTTTGCCAAATTATACTCTATCATATTGCAACCATAAACATTGTTTCAGATATCGCAATATCTTCCACATATGATGGTTTCTGAAACAATTCTTCTAGCTCCTAGATAACCTAGATATTAAAACAACATTTGAATATCAAGAATCATGGAGGCAAACATGATACTTTAGATATTAACATTGAAATTCTTACTCTTGATTTAATATTATTTATTAAATTTCATGGAGTAAATAGAGTTTGTTGAAAGTTTGCAATGGGACTTCTAAACTTTAAATTGGCATCCAAATATAATACGATACCAGTTCGTAAAGTAAATATCCAGAATTCTATAGTTCTATTATCTCAATTAAAACTAAGCGCAAGGTAGTAAGAAGATGCCAATGACTACAACAGATTATGCAAATTCACTTCGATTTTAGTTTATGATAAATTGAGTTCGACTAATCCAAATTACAAATGAACTCCTGCTCAAAAACAACATCCCTCGTGTCTTTTTTGGTGATTACATGAACCAAATACACTACACCAAGTCTGATCATCACGTGAGTCGGTGTAGCTTCAAAGGCGAGCATCTATATGGGCATCATATCTACCATATGACTCATGCTTAACCTTTCGGTCCGTATTCCGAGGCCATGTCTGTACCACTATTGGGTTCACAGCATAGAAAGCAAAAAATCCTACGATGGGAACTACTAAGCGCCAATATCTATCTACTATATACAACCAACAGGTGGATTTACATCCATAGAGAACATACCCTTGAAGAGTGACAAAGCATTACGAGGTTGTACTCGTGGATGATGTAGTCGTACACTTGTCGATCTCAAGATCGTGATGAAGTCCTTCAGGTCCAGTAGGTCCAGCACCATCAAGTCCTACACCGCAAAGCAGCGATGCATCCATGATCACACACACGTCCGGTACCCCGACAACCTCCGCGTCCTTGCTCTAGTGATGTAGCAGAAGCAACAACTCCTTTCCAGATAAAGCCACCAGGAACATGTATCTCGCTAATCTGAGACCATGGGGAATAATTTCTAGAGGGGGAGAGATATCCTTCACGAGGAGGTGTGAGATGAGAGGAGGAATGGAGGGACTTTTGTAGGGGAGAGGGAGGGAAGCCCCTCACATGAACATAGGCCAATGTGGTTCCCCCACTTCTTCCATCATTCATGTGGGTGGAGCTCCCACTCACATAAACATGCCTCCACTCAAAAGTCCACTCACCTTCATTAAATTTCCACCAAATTTAATGCAAGCTCTCATTAAATAAAACTATTTTATTTATTTTATTCAGAATTTTGTTAATTACTTTAATTAACAAACATTCACATAAAACCCCTACAACATTTCAATATGACATGCAGAACTAGTTTCTGCAATTTCACCCGAAACAATTCCGGTTTCCATCGAAATGATTCCAGCGCTTTCTTAAATCTTTATTTGAAACATATTTGCTCCAAATGGAATTGGTATCCCTTAAGTGTGTCACCCTAAGGTTCACGAATAATGCAGACATGATCGAGACCCCTCTCCGATCAATAATCAACAGTGGGACCTAGAGATCTGTACTGACTCCCACACATTCAACGATGACTCTAGTGATCGTGTGAACCTTTAACATTGTAACTAAATCCCTTTGTCTCATGATATATTACATGTACGAGATTCGATCATCAGTATCTCAATACCTAGTTTGATCTCGTTACCGACATGCACTCTTTTCTCGTTCCCGTGATATAACATTCTAGTGATCACATTACTTGCTTGCAAGCTATCTCAATGTGATATCCCCGAGAGGGCTCTGAGTATATCTATCCATCATCGGGATGGAAAAATCCCATTCTTGATCCATGAGTCTCTACATAACACCTTCATAGCACTGAACCCATCTTTATAGTCACCTTGTCATGGTGTGATGTTTGATGTTATCAAGATACTCTTCTAGTGTTAGTGATTGACATGATCTCATGGTATAAGGACTAGGATTACTTCGTATGGTGTTATAGCAATATAAACATAATGACTTTGATCGTAATGCTATACTTCAGATGAATGTTCATCACATCATTCCACCAATGTTATGACCTTGTTATTAACAAATCCAATGTCCATGATCAGGAAACCTTGATCATCTTGTTAATCAACGAGCTAGTTTATAAGAGAGGCATAACTAGGAACCTTATATTTGTTTATTAAGCACACGTGTATTAATGTTTCCAATTAATACAATTATAGCATGCAAAATAAACATTTATCATAAACAAGGAATAAGATAATAACCAGTTTATTATTGCCTCTCGGGCATATTCCCTTCAAAGGGGATGCCCCACATCGGGGATAACTTGTGGAGGCCTTCATGGGAGAGGACCCGTCGAAGGACAAGGTGGCCCGCTTCCAGGGTGTGGGCGCGTATGTTGCAGCAGTGGTAGCAGCGTAGCGCCTGCTAGTACCTGGCCGCTCGAACAATGACCCTGTGATGGTCTTCCTCGATGAGCGTTATGTCATCTTGGCGCAACTCCTCTTGTATCTTCTCATTGAAGGCCAGGACCCACGAGGAGCCGTGCTTGGGTTCTGCGAGAATGACTGCCTCAGCTCCATACATGAGGAAGATAGGGGTCTCACTAGGTGGCTTGGTCGCCGTAGCGCGGATGGACCAGAGTACTCTAGGGAGTGCATCAAGCCACACTCTACCATAGTCCTTGAGTTTGTGGTAGAAACTCCTTGTCTTGATCCCCTTTAGCACTACAGCATTGGCCCGCTTGTCTTGACCATTGCTCCTTGGGTGGGCTACAAAGGTGTAGCTGATCTTGGTGCCGAGGTTGGCAGAATGGTGTTTGAAAAATCCGTTGGTGAATTGGCTATCATTGTCGATGATGATGCGATTGGGCACACGGAAGTGGCATGCCAATCCTTGTATGAATTTGACCGCCAAACTTGCCTGGATTGTTCATACTGGCTCCACCTCTGCCCATTTAGTGAATTTGTCGATGGTGACATAAAGGTAGCGGTAGCCTCGGGGCTCTCCGAGGAATGGCCCTAAGATATCCAGCCCCCAAACCGCAAAGGCCATGACAACAGGATGGTTTGCAGTTGCTAGACGGGCTAGAGTATCTATTTGACGTGAAATTGGCAAGCCTCGCAAGACTTGACAATCTCAATGGCGTCGTCCAGCACCATGAGCCAGTATAAACCACTACAGAATGCCTTGCCAGCGAGTGTGCGCTGAGGCGTGGTGGTCACACTCTTCTGCCTGGATGTCGGCGAGAAGTTCGCGACCTTCCTCAGTAGAGATGCATCACAATGCGTGCCATTAGGACGATAGTAGAGGTCACTAAAATGGATCGTATGGGCACCTAGAGGGGGTGGTGAATAGGCGTTACTCCAAATTTTAATACTTTTTCAATTTTAGGCTTGACACAAAGGTAAATTCTCTAGATATGCAACTACGAAGAATTTTCCTACATGTAAACCTAACTACTAGCGAGTAAAGACGAGTAAGAGTGAGGAGTGAGGAAACCATAGTGGAGCACACGGAGACACATGATTTGTTTTACTGCAGTTCCTTCCTTGTTAAGGGAAGTACATCTGCGTTGGAGGGGTTGGCGGTACTAAGACCACCACGCCACAATAGGCCTCACCCTGTTTTCCAATGGATCTCGCCACCAAAGGTCCGATCCACCTTTTTGATGGGTTCATAGCTAGGAAAACAAAAAAATTCTACCACAAGAACGAACAAAACCAAGATCTAATCTATGGAAAAGCCAAGATCTAATCTATGAGATAAGTGCAAAGAGATAGATCTATACTAACCCTTGTAGATCGAAAGCCTTGTTCGAGATCAGATCTCGTGGTTGATGTAGACGATCACTTGCCGATCTCAAGATCGAGTAGACGATCCTTCCGGTGCTGCATTCCGGCAGCGCTTCCGCAGACGGTCACACGTGCGGAGTCGATGTAGACCTTCCTCTCCCTGTTCCAGTGAGCAGCGGAGGTAGTATATCTCCACGGAATCCCAGCAGCACGACGACATTGTGGTGGTGGTGGAGAAGGGTTTCTGCAGGGCTTCGCCTAAGCCGGAGCAGGAGGATGGTGGAGGAGAGAGGCGGCCAGGGTTTGGGGTGGAAGGGTGCAGGGGGAGGCGCCCCCACCCCTCTTTATATATAGAGGGGTTGCGGCCTAGGGCTGGCCCCCATTGGCCCTCTAGGGCCGGCGCGCCAAGGTAGGGGGGAGTTTCCTTCCCCCCCAAGTCTTCCCTTTTTCTTTCTTGGTTTTCAAGCAAACTATGTGGAACCTTCTGGAACTTTCCGGAACACTCTGAAACCTTCTAGAACTCCCATATGAATACTCCGGAACATTTCCGAAACCTAGAAAATGATCTCCATTATATGAATCATATTATCCGGACAATTTCGGATCTCCTCGTGATGTCCTGGATCCAATCCGGGACTCCGAACAACATTCGGTCTCCAACGCATATTCCATATCAACCTAAACAACATCGAACCTTAAGTGTGTCACCCTATGGTTTGCGAATATGTAAACATAATCGAGACACCTCTCCGATCAATTACCATCAGCGGGATCTAGAGATCCATAATGGCTCCCACATACTCAACGATGACTTCGTGATCGATAGAATTATTAACATATGAAACCAATTCCCTTTATCACACGATACTCTACTTATCCGAAGTTCGATCATTGGTATCTCCATACCTTGTTCAACCTCGTTACCGATAAGTACTCTTTACTCGTTCCGTGATATGTCATCCCCTGTGACCTAGTCACATGCTTGCAAGCTAATTTAGATGACATTCCACCGAGAGGGCCCAAAGCATATCTATCCGTCATATGGATGGAAAAATCCCAGTCTTGATCCATGCGCTTCAACACATACTTTCAGAATACCTAATGCCACCTTTATAACTGCCCAGTTACGAAGCAACATTTGATGTCATCAAAGCACTCATCCGGTGATGGTTATTAACACAATATCATGGTCGAATGATTAGGTTACTATGCATTTCAAAGCTTATAGCAAAACGAACTTAATGACTTGATCTTATGCTATGCTTACTATGGGTGTGTGTCCATCACATCATTCTCCTAATGATATGATCTTGTTATCAATAATATCCAATGTCTATGATCAGGAAACCATGATCATCTATTAATCAACAAGCTAGTCTTAACAAGAGGCTTACTAGGGACTCTTTTATGTTTACAAAACACACAAGTATTAGTGTTTCCTAATAATACAATTATAGCATGGGATGTAAACATTCATCATAAACACAAAATATATAATAACCATTTTATTATTGCCTCTTGGGCATATCTCCAACAGTCCCCCACTTGCATTAGAGTCAGTAATCTAGATTACATTGTAATGTACCTAACACCCATGGCATTCTGGTGTTGGTCATGTTTTGCTCTAGGGAGAGGTTTAGTCAACGGATCTGCCACATTCAGATCAGTGTGTACTTTGCAAATATTTATGTCGCCATCTTGGACATACTCGCGAATAGCATGGTAAGGTAGCTTGATGTGCTTCAGCTTGCTGTGTGACCTTGGCTCCTGCGCTTTAGCTATGGCACCTATGTTGTCACAATAGATGGCCATCAGGTCCAACGCACTAGGAACCACACCAAGCATAGTAATGAACTCCTTCATCCATATCGCTTCTTGTGCAGCCTCCGAAGCACCTATGTATTCCGATTCAGTTGAAGATTTCTCCACAACGCTTTGCTTGGCACTCCTCCAGCTCACTGCAACACCATTCAAGATAAATACGTATCCAGACTGTGACTTTGAGTCATCTGGACCGGTGTTCCAACTAGCATCGGTGTAACTGTTTACAACAAGTTGTTCATCACCTCCATAAGAAAGAACCATATCCTTAGTCCTATTCAGGTACTTGAGGATATTTTTGACCGCTGTCCAGTGTTCCATTCCAGGATCACTTTGATATCTGCTAGTTAAACTAACAATGTGTGCTATATCTGCTCTTGTACACAGCATGGCATACATGACAGAGCCTATGGCCGAGGCATAGGGGATTTTACTCATCTTCTCTCTATCTTCTGCCATAGCTGGACTTTGAGTCTTACTCAAGGTCTTACCTGGCAACATGGGCAAGAACCCTTTCTTGCTTTCTTCCATTCTAAATCTCTTTAGAACCTTGTCCAGATATGTACTTTGTGAAAGCGCTATTAAGCGTCTTGATCTATCTCTATAAATCTTGATGCCTAAATGCCGCTTCGCCAAGATCCTTCAATGAAAAACTATTATTCAAATAGGCCTTGACACTTTCAAGAAGTTCTATATCATTCCCAATCAACAATATGTCATCCACATATAGTATTAAGAATGCTATAGAGCTCCCACTCACTTTCTTGTAGATACAAGCTTCTCCATAAGTTTGTATAAATCCAAAGTTTTTGATCACCTTATCAAAACGTTGATTCCAACTCCGGGATGCTTGCTTCAGTCCATAAATGGAGCGCTGAAGCTTACACACCTTGTCAACATCTTTAGGATTGACAAAACCTTTGGGTTGTACCATATACAACTCTTCCTCAATGTCACCATTAAGGAACACCGTTTTAACATCCATCTGCCAAATCTCGTAATCAAAATATGCAGCGATTGCTAACAAAATCCTCATAGACTTTAGCTTCGCTACCGGTGAGAAGGTCTCATCATAGTCAACTCCTTGAATTTGTCAGAACCCTTTCGTGACAAGTCGAGCTTTATAGACAGTAACATTACCATCAACATCTGTTTTTCTTTTAAAGATCCATTTGTTCTCAACAACCTTGCGGCCATTCGGTAAGTCCACCAAAGTCCATACTTGGTTTTTGTACATGGATCCCATTTCAGATTTCATGGCTTCTTGCCATTTGTCGGAATCTGGGCTCATCATAGCTTCCTCATACATCGTAGGGTCGTCGATGTTGTCCACCAACATGACATTCAACGCAGGGTCATACCAATCAGGAGTGGCACGAACCCTCTTCGACCTGCGAGGTTCAGCAATAACTTCATTCGAAGTTTCATGATCATCCTCATTAGCTTCCTCTCTTATTGGTGCAGGCGGCATAGAAACATCTTCCGGTGCTGCGCTACTCTCAAATCTGAGAGAAGGTTCAATAACCTCGTCGAGTTCTACTTTCCTTCCACTCACTTCTTTCGAGAGAAACTCCTTATCAAGAAAGGATCCATTCTTAGCAATGAAATTTTTTCCTTCGGATCTATGATAGAAGGTATACCCAGTTGTTTCTTTAGGGTATCCTATGAAGACGCATTTTTCTGCTTTGGGTTCAAGCTTGTCGGGTTGTAACTTATTTACATACGCTTCGCAACCCCAAACTTTAAGGAACGACAACTTAGGTTTCTTGCCAAGCCACAATTCATACGGTGTCGTTTCAACGGATTTAGACGGTGCCCTATTTAAAGTGAATGCGGTTGTCTCTAATGGATAACCCAAAAACAATAACGGTAAATATGTAAGAGACATCATAGACCGAACCATATCTAAGAGATTTCGATTATGACGTTTGGACACACCATTACGCTGTGGTGTTCTCAGCGGTGTCAACTGCGAAAGTATTCCGCATTTCTTTAAATGCATGCCAAACTCTAACTTAGATATTCGCCTCCACGGTCAGAACGTAGAAACTTAATCTTCTTGTTACGATGATTTTCTACTTCACTTTGAAATTCCTTAAACTTCTCGAAAGTCTCGGACTTATGTTTCATAAAGTAGATATACCCATATCTACTCAAGTCATCTGTGAAAGTAAGAACATAACGATATCCACCACGCGATGCTACGCTCATTGGGCCGCACACATCAGTATGTATTATTTCCAGTAAGTTTGTAGCTCGCTCCATTATCCCACAGAATGGATCTTAGTCATTTTTCCCATTAGACATGCTTCGCATCTTTCAAGTGATTCAAAATCAATGATTCAAGAAGTCCATCGGAATGGAGTTTCTTCATGCGCTTCACTCCAATGTGACCAAGATGACAGTGCCACATGTATGTAGAATTATCGTTCATTTTTATTCGTTTAGCATCTATGTTGTGAACATGTGTATCACTACTATCGAGATTCAATAAGAATAAAGCATTCATCTCAGGTGCATTACCATAATAGATATTACTCATATAAATCGAACAACCATTATTCTCAGACTTAAACGAGTAACCATCTTGCAATAAACAAGATCCAGAAATAATGTTCATGCTTAACGCAAGCACCAAATAACAATTATTCAAGTTCAAAACTAATCCCAAAGGTAGATGAAGAGGGAGCGTGCCGACGACGATCACATCAACCTTGGAGCCATTTCCAACGTGCATCGTCACCTCGTCTCTTGCCAGTCTTCGTTTATTCCGTAGCTCCTATTTCGAGTTACAAATATGAGCAACCGAACCAGTATCAAATACCTAGGCACTACTACAATTACTAGTAAGATACACAGAAAAAACATGTATATCAAATATACCTTTCTTCTTGATGTTGCCGTTCTTCAGATCTACCAGTTACTTGGGGCAGTTGCACTTCCAGTGACCTTGGGCTTCTTAGCAGGTGCATCAGCTTTCTTGCCGTCCTTCTTGAAGTTACCCTTGTTCTTAGGCTTGCCCTGTTTCTTGAAATTTGTGGTCTTATTTTCATCAACACTTGGTGCTCCTTCTTAATCTCCACTTCAGCAGTTTTTAGCATGGAGAAGAGTTCAGGCAACGTCTTGTTCATGCAATGCATATTGTAGTTCATCACAAAGTTCTTATAACTAGGTGGCAGTGATTGGAGGACACGATGAATCCCCAGCGCATTAGGAATCGTTATTCCCAATTCTTGGAGCCTGTTCGCTTGCCTAGACATTTTGAGCACTGATGGCTCAGTGCACGACGCCTAGAAAAGTGCTGGTGCGTGGTTGATGTAGAGCTCGTTGGGAACCCCAAGAGGAAGGTATGATGAGCACAGCAGCAAGTTTCCCTCAGTTATGAAACCAAGGTTTAATCGAACCAGTAGGAGCAAGGAAACACCCCAAAGGTGTTACTAGCTGAGCTTTGGTAGGGCGCACTACCGGTGCTAGTAGCAACGTGGAGACCTGCACAACACAACCACATAACTTTGTCCCCAACTTGCGATGAGGTTATCAATCTCACCGTGTTTTGCGGAAAACAAAGGACTAAACGTATCGAATGGAAAGAAGTAAAAGTTTGCAGAAAGTAAACACAAAGCAGTAAAATATTGTAGATTGTATGTAAAGAAAAGGACCGGGATCCATAGTTCACTAGAGGTGGCTCTCCTTAGATAGATAACATGCTGGGTGAACAAATTACAGCGGGGCAACTGACAAACACCGAGAAAGCAATACATGCATATACTAATCATCTTGACTCCTTTGAGACTTGATTGGGCATTACAACATTATACATAGACCGCCATCCAACTACATCTATGACTAATAATCCACCTTCAGGTTATCATCCGAACCCCCTCCAGTATTAAGTTGCAAGCAATAGATTATTGCTTTACAAACTGCGTGTAAAGTAAACAATACGATTGTTCTATGAACAAAGGATTGTTGTTTTCTCCCTAGTAGCAACAACACATCTAGTACCTTAGAGATTTCTGTCACTTCCCCAGATTACCAGAGGCATGAACCCACTATCGAGCATAAATACTAACTCTTGGAGTTGCTAGCATCTACTTGGCCAAGATAGCTACTAACAACGGAAAGCATGCAAGATCACAAATAACAAAGACATGATAGAATCAATAATCAATCTGAAATAGCATCTCAATATCCATCGGATCCCCGCAAACACAACATGCAGAATTACAAATAGATGATCTTGATCATGAACGGAGCTCACAAGATCTAGACATGAAAGCACAAAGGAGGAGAACCAGCCATGTAGCTACTACATGGATCCGTAGTCCAAGGATGAACTACTCACGCATCGCACCGGAGGCTTGCATGGTGATGAAGAAGGCCTCCAGGGTGAATTCCCTCTCCAGTGGTGCCGAAGAGCTTCAGATCCCTCCCGATCTAGGGATGGAGATGACGGCGCTCTGAACTCTTTCGTGGATATTTGATCGGGTACTTAGGGTTTTCGTCCCGAGGGCAATATATAGGCGGAAGGAGAGGCCGAGGGGGTGCCGAGAGCGGCCACACCACCCCCTGGCGCGGTCTAGGCCTGGCCGCGTGGCCAGGTGGTGTGGTGGCCCCCTGGCCCCTCTCCGTCTCGTATTCTGGCACTGGATGATATCCGGAAAAATAGGCACTTTGGCTTTTGTCCCATCCAATTCCGAGAATATTCATTTTCTGACTTTCCTGGAACCAAAAACAGCAGAAAACAGGCAGCTGGCACTGTGGCTCTTGTTAATAGGTTAGTCCAAGAAATCATATGAAAAGTACTCCAAAGTTGGAACAAAACACAAGAAAGTGGATAAAACCAAGCATGGAACATCAAAAATTATAGATACATTTGCAATGTATCAACATCCCCAAGCTTAACTCCTGCTCATCCTCGAGTAGGTAAGTGATAAAAAGAAAGAATAATTTTTGAGGTGACATGCACCATCAAAGACTTGATCAAAGTATTTGTAAAACATTCAAAGCTGGGATCATAGTACTTCAATCATAACATGAAAGACAAAGTTCTAGCAATAAGCAAAGAAACTATGATGCAACATGAAAAGGCACAAACAAAAGATTCATGAATAACAATGCTTTGCAAGACGTTTGTTTGTTTCACATAAAGAAAACATAGCATAATAGTATTTAGCTTGTCCCTCAATAGAGTAGCATAGGACACCTTCAAAGTTCATAAGAGTGACTAGATACAATAGTTTAAAACAAGCAATATCAAGTTATGCATCAATCAACTAGTCTTGGGACAATGCACATAGAACTAAGAATGGCTACTATGCTCTCAAAGTAGGTGCATAAAGATAGAAGGTGGAGACTCAATATAATGGTGGAAGAAAGACCTTTAAAAGGAAGTAGGGATTCAAGTCTCATAAAGAGCTTCCAAAAATTATGGTACTTATATCTTTCAGCTCTCATTTCCCCTATCATAAGCATCTTTAAGGTGATTAAGGTTAAAGTGACACAACTAAGAGGATATGCTTGGCAAGTTATAAACCGAAATCTCATGCCCCTTACTTACGAAGACTGATCCTCATGCTACTCAACTTCAGTCATGAGTAAGCTCTTGTCATTGTAAGTATATGTGTATCATTAAGAACCGCCAACGGGGTACCCCTTGCACATGATACGGGAGCTTTCCCATAATCAAAATGACAAGGCAAGCAGACAATGAGCATCTCAGCGATCTTTTTATTTGCTATTTGCATAGGTTTTTATTGAGGATGCTTCATAGAGTGCTCATTATGGTGATGCTGCAAGTTTCCACCATGATTAGGCATGGCTTAGGCTAGCGGCCCAGGCGTTTCTCTAACACACATACAAACTCCATGATCTTACAAGTTCCACTTTTATTTCACACTGCCGGTATCCGTAAGCAAAAGAACATGATATCAACGGGGTATAAAGTACAAGTGCAATGTTGAAAGCGTTCCCCATGAAACATGGTTATGCTAATTTCAATTTATAAAGCGCAAGCATATACGCAACAAAGAAGGACCCAATGGTTCAAGTTTATTAGATGCGAAAAGTAAAGTGTGCCATCAAGTTCGTGAGAGCTTTAATCACTAGTTTTCTCATAACAAGTTTAATTTGGAAGGTAAACAAAGGCATGAATATACTTGGAATAGCATAAGCTAGTAGGTAGGTATGGTGGACTCTTTGGAATAACTTGGTTTAGGGAGTTGGATGCATGACTGGAACTCATACTTTGTTGTGGAGGCTAGCAAAAGACTGGGAGCAACAAACTAAGAGAGCAATAATGGCCATAATCATGCAGAGCGACAAAACATCATTGATCAAAGCATAAAGTGATACTACGAGTTGAAAACTAAAGGATCATAAAGGCTATGGTGACTTGAGATAGTCATAACATGGTGTGAGCATGCTCCAAGTCAACCCAAATAAAGCATCAAAGGAGAATACCACTATACTATGCTTTAATATGCTAAAACAACGCATGATTCATCCAAGGCACATTAAGCAATCTCAATTGTTTATACCAAGTCATGCTACAGCAAATAATACTAAGCATAAAGCCAAAACAATATCAAGCATGGCATGACAAAGCATAGGCCACGGTAAAAAACGAGCTCTTTTTACCACATAAGCATGAACTTTCCTACTCTTTTCCAAACCAAACCAAACTATTTGGAAACCAATGTATGAAAGAGGGGGTCCAACCAATTTATTCAGCAAACTAAGAAAACAAAAGCAAACTAAAAACCAAAACAAAAACAAAAAAGAAGACGCTCCAAGAACAACACAACTGTGCATGAAACAATAAAAATGAAGCGTTTGGAAGAAACCTGGAATTTTTATTAATGAAGAAGGGGATGCCTTGGGCATCCCCAAGCTTTGACACTTATACTTCTTGGATATTTCTTGGGGTGACACGCGTGGCATCCCCAAGCTTGAGCTTTAGTCCATCCTTCATCTCATTACTCATTCCTTCCATACACCTGAAATTTTTCCTTCATACAAAACTTCACACAATCTTTATTAGCAACATTAGTGCACTCAAGATAAATAAGTCTTAAGGTTCATTTCTAACACCAAATAAACTTCCATTAGAACACTAGATACTGTAGCACTTCCCTCAAAAAGCTCAATTCCCCAAAAGAACTCAAAAAGGAACCAACAAGAAGCAAATGCAGAAAATGGCGTAAATCACAAGCAGACAGCAGGCAAATACAAATTTTTTCGAAGACCTTATGTTTCTCAAATCAAAAAGTGTTGAACTAACGAAAGTTAGATAACAACCTGTGGCAGAATCACAAAAAAATAAGCTCAATCCAACATACAGAGCTCTCTCATGATTTTTTACGGTGAAGCACAAAAATCTGTTTCGGGACTGCAACTTTCCCAATCATTACTTCTCTCTCATTAGAGGTTAGTCTTGGCACAAAAAGCAAATAAAAAGGATAAGGAGAGGTTATTACAGAGGTAATAACTTCCAAGACTCATCTAAAACTTTTGGGTTATCTCCCAATAAGTACTTTTCTTTAATGCCTTTAAGTTAGGCATAAGAAGCAAAGAAAGAATCAAGTGTTCTCAAATGAAGAAGCATTAAGACCAAATTTTGTTTTCATTGGAGAAGCAAAAGAAATCTTTTATCTCTTTTTAGGGAAGTGTTCTATACCTTTCTTGAGTAGGAGTTGATATTTAATGGTGCCTTCTTTCATATCAATGATGGCACCAACAATTCTAAGAAAAGGTCTTCCCAAAGTAATAGGACAAGAAGCATTGTATTCAACATCCAAAACGTAGAAATCAACGGGGACATAGGAATTGTTAACCATAATAAGAACATCATTAAGACTCCCCATGAGTTTCTTTTTAGCATTATCATCAAGTGGGACATTCAAATAAAAATCTTCAAGAGGAGGCAAATCAAGCATATCATAAATCCTTCTAGGCATAATAGAAACACTACTATCAAGATCACATAAAGCTTTGAAATCAAAGTCATTCACTTTCATATTAATGATGGGTTCCCAGCCATCTTCTTGTTTTATAGGAATATAAGCTTTATGTTTCATATTTTCTTCTTTAATCTTTATGAGAGCATCAGTAATGTGTTTTGTAAAAGCCATGTTCATAGCACTAGCATTAGGACTTTTAGCAAGCTTTTGTAGGAACTTAATAACTTCAGAGATATTTCAACCATCAAGATCAAAACCATACTTATCATCTAAAGTAGTAGAACTATTACTAGCCTCAACACTAGTGGTGGTAATAGTAGAAACACTAATGTTTCTAGCAATTTCATCTTCTCTTTCCCACTTAGCATGTAATTCAGCTAATAGTCTAACATTTTCATTAATTATTACTTGTATAGCATTAGTAGCTGCAAAGGGATTCTCATTAGTTTCAGGTTTAGCAGCCATTTTATTCAAAGAAGATTGAGCTTCAGCCAAAGATGCTATATTTCTTTCAGCATTAGAGAGTTTTTCCTCAATAGTTTTATTGAAAGCAGTTTGTTTACTAATAAACTCTTTAAGCATAACTTCAAGTTTAGAGGGATCACTCTTATTATTGTTGTAAGAATTTCCATAAGCATTACCATTGTTGGGAGGGAATGGCTTATAATTGTTGTTACCAAAATTGTTCCTATAAGCATGATTACCATAAACATTGTTGCCAAAATTGTTATTTCTTATGAAGTTCACATCAACTTACTCTTCTTGAGCAACCAAAGAGGCTAAAGGAACATTATTTGGATCAATATGGGCTTTCCCATTAACAAGCATGGACATAATAACATCAATCTTATCACTCAAGGAGGAAGTTTCCTCAACAGAATTTACCTTCCTACCTTGTGGAGCTCTGTCAGTATGCCATTCAGAATAATTAACCATCATATTGTCCAGAAGTTTTGTTGCAGCACCCAAAGTGATGGTCATAAAGGTACCTCCAGCAGCATAATCCAATAGGTTCCTTGAAGAATAGTTCAATCCTGCATAAAAAGTTTGGACGATCATTCAAGCAGTCAGTCCATGAGTGGGAGAATTCTTTACCAAAGATTTCATTCTTTCCCAAGCTTGAGCAACATGTTCATTATCAAGTTGTTTAAACTTCATTATTTCACTTCTCATAGATATAATCTTAGTAGGAGGATAGTATTTTCCAATAAAAGCATCTTTGCATTTAGTCCAAGAATCAATACTATTCCTAGTTAAGGAATTCAACCATTCTTGAGCTTTTCCTCTCAAAGAGAAAGGAAACAATTTCAGCTTAATAATATCACCATCTATATCCCTATGCTTTTGCATATCACAAAGATCAGCAAAGTTATTTAGATGGGAAGCAGCATCTTGATTACCAATACCAAAAAATTGCTCTCCCATAACAAGATTGAGTAAAGCAGGTTTTATCTCAAAGAAAGTATTTTCAGGCATAGGTGGAGCAATAGGTGTGCTCATAAAATCATTGTTGTTGGTGCTAGTGAAGTCACACAACTTAGTGTTTTCAAGAGTAGTCATTTTTTTGGGTTTTCAAATAAGAAAGCAAACTAGTAAAACTATTTTTTTGTGTTTTGATAAAGAAATAAGCAAACAAAGAAAAAAGAAAACTAAGCAAAACAAAAACAACAAAGTAAAGAGATTGGTTATGAGGGACTCCCCTTGTGAAGATGTCCTTGACTCCCCGGCAACGGCGCCAGAAAAATGCTTGATGGCTCAGTGCACGGCGCCCAGAAAAGTGCTGGTGCGTGGTTGATGTAGAGCTCGTTGGGAACCCCAAGAGGAAGGTACGATGAGCATAGCAGCAAGTTTCCCTCAGTTATGAAACCAAGGTTTAATCGAACCAGTAGGAGCAAGGAAACACCCCAAAGGTGTTACTAGCTGAGCTTTGGCAGGGCGCACTACCGGTGCTAGTAGCAACGTGGAAACCTGCACAACACAACCACAGAACTTTGTCCCCAACTTGCGATGAGGTTATCAATCTCACCGTATTTTGCAGAAAACAAAGGATTAAACGTATCGAATGGAAAGAAGTAAAAGTTTCCAGAAAGTAAACACAAAGCAGTAAAAGATTATAGATTGTATGTAAAGAAAAGGACCGGGATCCATAGTTCACTAGAGGTGGCTCTCCTTAGATAGATAACATGCTGGGTGGACAAATTACAGCGGGGCAACTGACAAACACCGAGAAAGCAATACATGCATATACTAATCATCTTGACTCCTTTGAGACTTTATTGGGCATTACAACATTATACATAGACCGCCATCCAACTACATCTATGACTAATAATCCACCTTCAGGTTATCATCTGAACCCCCTCCAGTATTAAGTTGCAAGCAACAAATTATTGCTTTACGAACTACGTGTAAAGTAAACAATATGATTGTTCTATGAACAAAGGATTGTTGTTTTCTCCCTAGTAGCAATAGCACATCTAGTACCTTAGAGATTTCTGTCACTTCCCTAGATTACTAGAGGCATGAACCCACTATCGAGCATAAATACTAACTCTTGGAGGTGCTAGCATCTACTTGGCCAAGATAGCTTCTAACAACGGAAAGCATGGAAAATCACAAATAACAAAGACATGATAGAATCAGTAATCAATCTGAAATAGCATCTCAATATCCATCGGATCCCCGCAAACACAACATGCAGAATTACAAATAGATGATCTTGATCATGAACGGAGCTCACAAGATCTAGACATGAAAGCACAAAGGAGGAGAACCATCCATCTAGCTACTACATGGATCCGTAGTCCAATGATGAACTACTCACGCATCACACCGGAGGCTTGCATGGTGATGAAGAAGGCCTGTGGTGAATTCCCTCAGGGTGCCGGGAAGAGCTTCAGATCCCTCCTGATCTAGGGATGGAGATGATGATGGCTACAGACTCTTTCGTGGATTTTTGATCGGGTACTTAGGGTTTTCGTCCCGAGGGCAATATATAGGCGGAAGGAGAGGTCGAGGGGGTCCCGGGAGCGGCCACACCACCCCCTGGTGCGGGCCAGGCCTGGCCGCGCGGCCAGGTGGTGTGTTGGCCCCCTGACCCCTCTCCGTCTCGTATTCTGGCACTTGATGACATCCGGAAAAATAGGCACTTTGGCTTTTGTCCCGTCCAATTCCGAGAATATTCATTTTCTGACTTTCCTAGAACCAAAAACAGCAGAAAACAGGCGGTACCGCAATTGTGGCTCTTGTTAATAGGTTAGTCCAAGAAATCATATGAAAAGTACTCCAAAGTTGGAACAAAACACAAGAATGGATAAAACCAAGCATGGAACATCAAAAATTGTAGATACATTTGCAATGTATCAAGCACATGCTCGCTAATGGAGGTGCCCTCTTCCATCTTACAGTTAAAGAACTTCTCGGAGGCCTCATAGCTCTCCACGACTGCATGAGTCTCAAAGATCAGCTTGAGCTCATTGATAATCTCAAAAGGATCGCGTAGCTCAAAGCGCTTCTGAAGCTCTGATTCTAAACCGTACAGGATGGCACACTGAACTGTGGAGTAGTGATTTTTTCGAGTGACGAAAACATTCTTAACATCATCAGAGGCATCCTCTATAGGTGGGTCACCTAGCGGTGCATCAAGCACATAGGTCAACTGACCAGCGCTGAGGACAATCCTCAATCCATGAAACCAGTCCGTGAAATTGCTTCCATTGTTTGTCAACTTTTCTTTCTCTAGGAACGCATTAAAATTGATGGAGGGGGTCGCCATGATCTACAACATATTTGCAAAGAGTTTAGACTAAGTTTATGGCAAATTGAGTTCAAATATAATTCTTAAATTAACTAAGTGAACTCCCACTCAAAAAAACATCCCTCACGTTGCCTTAGTGATTACACGAACCAAATCCACTACACCAAGTCCGATCTTCACGAGATAAGATGTAGCTTCAAAGGCGAACAATCAACATGTTCATCATATCATTCATATGACTCATGCTTTACCTTTCGATATTCCGTGTTCCGAGACCATGTCTATACATGCTAGGATCGTCAATATTAACCTTAGTATCCGCATGTTCCAATCTGGCTTGCACCCGTTGTATGCACACGTAGAATCTATCACACCCGATCATCACGAGATGCTTCGAAACGACGAGTCTTAGCAATGGTGCCTACTAAGGACGAACACTTTATTACTTGATATTTTAGTGAGAGGGATCATCTTATAATGCTACCGTCGCGATCTAAGCAATACAAGATGCAAAAAGGATTAACATCACATGCAATTCATAATATGTGACATGCTATGGCCTTTATTCTTGTGCCTTTGATCTCCATCTCCAAAGCACGGACATGATGTCCATCATCACCAACGTGGCGTCAAGGTCAGTGGTGCCGCTTCATGGTTTTCCATCACTAATAGCAACTACAACAACTACTTGGAATAAAGCTATTACATGACGAATATACACGCAGGTCTTAACAGAATTTAAAAAACAACCATCAGGCTCCTGCCGGTTGCCATATTACAATAAGGATCATTGCATACATCAAATATATTCACAATCACATCATGGCCATATCACATCACATTCCCCTACAAAACCAAGTTAGACGCCTCTAATTTTCTTTGCATGTTTTACGTGGTTTGGGGCTTTCATATAAGAACCAATCTTACCTACGAACAAGAACCACAATGCTGATACACGTGTTGTCATATGCTAATTGTAAATTGAATCTTAGCTATGGTGGGAGAGACAGACACCCATAAAGCCACTTGTGCAATGCAAGTTGCACGTCAAGCGTGGAGCAAGTCTCATGTACGAGGACATGTAAGGTTAGCCCGAGCCACTTCATCCCACCACCCCGCAAGATGCAAAGTACACGTGAAGACAACAACAACAAAATCATCAACGCCCATAATAACCATTGTGTTCTACTCGTGCAACAGATCTACGCATAGACCTAGCTCTGATACGACTGATGTGTTCGTAGCAGGGAAAACAAAAAATTTCTACCGCAAGAATGAACAAAACCAAGATCTAATCTATGGAAAAGCCAAGATATAATCTATGAGATAAGTGCAATGAGATAGATCTGTACTAATCCTTGTAGATCCAAAGCCTTGTTCGAGATTGGATCTCGTGGTTGATGTAGACGATCGCTTGCCGATCTCAAGATCGAGTAGACGATCCTTCCGGCCATGGCGCTTCATGACAGTCCTGCGTCTTGAGTCGATGTTGACCTTCATCTCCCTGTTCCAGCGAGCAACGGAGGTAGTAGATCTCCACGGAATCCCAGCAGCACGACTACGTGGTGGTGGTGGTGGAGAAGAATTTTTGCAGGGCTTCGCCTAAGCCGGAGCAGGAGGATGGTGGAGGAGATAGGCGGCCAGGGTTTGGGGTGGAAGGGTGCAAGGTGGGAGGCGCCCCCACCCCTCTTTATATAGAGAGGGGGTGCGGCCTAGGGCTGGCCCCCTTGGCCCTCTAGGGCCGGCGTGCCAAGGGAGGGGGGGGGAGTTTCCTTCCCCCCAAGTCTCCCCTTTTTCTTTCTTGGTTTTCAAGCAAACTA
Source organism: Avena insularis (assembly GCA_023614405.1). Taxonomy (NCBI): domain Eukaryota; kingdom Viridiplantae; phylum Streptophyta; class Magnoliopsida; order Poales; family Poaceae; genus Avena; species Avena insularis. The sequence continues at coordinate 210,930,902 of CM042694.1, forward strand.
TGTGGAACCTTCTGGAACTTTCCGGAACACTCCGAAACCATCTAGAACTCCCATATGAGTACTCCGGAACATTTCCGAAACCCAGTAAATGATCTCCATTATATGAATCATATTCTCCGGACAATTCCGGATCTCCTCGCGATGTCCTGGATCCAATCCGAGACTCCGAACAACATTCGGTCTCCAACGCATATTCCATATCTACCTAAACAACATCGAACCTTAAGTGTGTCACCCTATGGTTCGCGAATATGTAGACATAATCGAGACACCTCTCTGATCAATAACCATCAACAAGAGATAAACTTAACTCTAACCTCAGAGACTCACAGTATATGATTCGGTAACATTACAGAACACAGGGATTCAACAACATAAGTTTAAACTCTTAATAGAGTATGATATCAGATTATTACAAACCAGGGGTCGTAGACCCATCATTACACCAAACAGCGAAAGCAAATTATGTTGTTCTACACAATGAACTTAACAAAAGTCCTAAGAGGCCATAAACATAAGCGACGTCCAACCCATAGTCCTCAGGCTGCTACCTGGGACCCCCAACTACTCGTCGATGTCAATGTAGAAGCCACCTTCAGTCGTGACTAGATCATCTGAAGAAAAACAACAATATCGCAAGGCTGAGTACGAGAATGTACCCCACAAGACTTAGATAACCTAGTATCTACATGCTCTGGCTAGAGAAGCTTTCTCTGGATTTTCGTTGCATAAAGCCAACTTTGTTTGCAAACAAGAGGGAGAGAAGAGGCTCGTCTACACAGAATACTTTCAAAACAGGGTAAGAGAGCGACAACTCCATCTTGAACATCTGGACTTGTTAACCAAGTACCTCTAAACTCCTCATCTAGGATCACCCCCTCGAACCCCCGAGGAAGCATCCTTAAGCACACATGGATCAACAAGTTTTACTTTTAGTTTATGTTATCTATGATCTTAGAACTCGGTCACCAAGCATTCATAACCGTGAACACGGCTTTTCGAAAAGATTTAACCCTGCAGGGGTGTACAACTTTACCCACACGTACCAACCGACTCTTAATGCCAAATATTATTAGCCCTCTTCCTTGGAGGGCCGCCAGAGGGTGGTTGACCACGACCTTTACCTTGCTTTCGTCGAGACCATGAGTCACTCCCTAAGGAGGGTTCCGCAGTAACGGGTCAAATCCCAAAGCCGGTCCCTAGAGATGTGAGGCGAGGTTGGTTTACCAGGGGATCCATCCACCCCAAGCATCCCCGGCCATGCTTACCTACCTATTATGATGCACCTCCTTCACCTCCTCTTTCGAAAACATTTTCAATGCACATGCCAAATGGAAAGCCCGAACTATGTGACTCATGGAATCTACTAGGCAAGTTAGTTAGTCGAGGGGTTTTCCAGGCCCCGTGTGGCTGTACGCTCGTCTCGGTTCCAAAGGCAAGAACTCAGTTCCTAGTGGTAGCGAGCATAGGACTACAAAAACCACACCCAACGTGGCCTCCCATGCAAGCCTTAGCATAGGTATCTGTCACTTCCGATCATGTCTCCATCTCCTACCTTTCTAGATTCTCTGGCATCTCCCATTCATCATCATCAGGATGGATCAGACGTAAGTACTAAGGATGGCTAAGCTTGACCATCGAAGAAGCTCTAGCAACGCTCACATGCCAGACCTAGGTATGCTAGGAGCAGTGGATCAGGTATATAAGGCTACAACATGGAAACTATGCAGCAGATAGGTGATTCTAGCTTCTGACAAAAGACCACATTGGAATCATATGCAGTATAGAAAGAAAATAGATACTTTGTAAAACATAGGTTCATAATGAGAGGCTACGCTTGCCTTGTCCTTCCGTAGACATATATGGATCTTTGATATCGCTGCCTTCGATCTCGTGCTCGGATCCTATCGCGAAGAAGCAATACCGGAAAGAAAGGCAACAATCAATATCTCGAACCATGCAATGCGCAAGCACATGAATGACATGGCATATTAAAGTTATCATGGCAACCCTAGGATTAACATTGATTTAAATGGGTTCGGAGTGCCGAGGGCTTGGCATTCCATCGATCACATATGCAATTAGGGGGGGTTTTGATGTTCCTCTAACTATCTAGGGTTTAGGTTGATCAACAATGCATGATTCTATTTTTAAAGTGTAGATCTCATTTTTATGAACATTTTGATATATTATTCATATTTTTCTGATTAAATATGAATTAGTTATGAATTTTACAAGATTATAACAATTTCTGGAATTATTAAAAACAATTTAAAACATTTACTGCGTCCTTATGACGTCAGCGTAGAGGTGGGGATATTTTACACCGGGCTGGGGCTAGCCACTATGGCTGACCTATGGGCCAGGGGCCACGTCAGGCTGCCACCATGGCAAAGGTTGCATAGTGCCGACGCAAGCACCACGTCAGCACCATGCAACGCCACATCGGTGCCACCTAGGCTCGCCGGTGAATGTGTCGGTCGGTGGTGGTTGGCAGGGCTAGAGGGCACACGGGCTAGTGCAGAGGGGCGGGTTCGAATGAGCTCGGCGTGGGGAACCTAAATATGGCGGCGGCGCCTCGGGATGGTCACCGGAGCAAGCTCCTCGGTGACGAGCGGCGGCGGGACCTATAGACGCTGGTGGAGGTAGTGCTACGGGGCGTGAGGGAGAGAGAGGGAAGGTGCCTGAGCACCAGGTGCTCACCCTGGTTGCATCGATGGCATCGGCGAGGTGCGGGGAGGCCAGGATCAACGGCGAGTGGCGGTTGCCGGAGTCGGGAACGAGGGTCCGATTGCGGCGACTGGGACCTCGCCTGCTTGCGATGGTTGGGGAAATTGACCGAGTCGACCAAAACGGTCACTCCTGGGGGCTCAGAACGACCAGGGAAGGTGGAGAACAACAGCGACCCGAGGCTCCGGCGAGCTAGGGTTCGGCGGAGGGGAGAAATGGAGAGGAAGGGGAGGATAAGGTTCGTCCTAGCGGCGGAAAGGTGTCTTATAGGCAGCAGCATCATCGGTAGCGCGAATCTCCTCGCGGCGGTCATCGCAGCGACGCAGGGACGGCCTTGCCGGCGACACCTAGCTGCTTCGCTTGTTGTCGTCCTTCTAGCTATGAAGAAGAAAGGGGAAAAGAGTGAAATGGTACCGGGCCGTGGGGGTTGGGCTTACTGGGCCTGTGGAGAAAAGGAGAGGCGACTGGCTTGTCAATGACCCGGAAAGCTCAGTCTGCATTTTTTAACAAATCTTTTTCTTTTTCTTAAATCATTTTCTCTTTTGTATTTGTACATATAGTACAAACTTGGGTTGTTACAGCTCTACCCCCTTACAAGAATCTCGTCCCGAGATTCCTAAGTTTTAGAAAATAAGGCAGGGTACTCAGATCGAAGACTATCTTCTCGTTCCCAGGTTGCTTCGTCCTCAGAGTGATGAGACCACTGAACTTTCAGAAACTTGATGCTTTGACGACAAGTCTTGCGCTCTACTTCATCAAGGATACAAACAGGATACTCTCGATAGGTCAGATCCTCTTGAAGGTCAAGAGTTTGGTGATCAACACCACAGAGAGGGTCTTTGAAGCAATGTTTGAGTTGAGACACATGAAAAACATCATGCACCTCAAGGAAGTTTGCAGGCAACTCCAATTGATATGCGAGCTTACCACACATGGAAAGAACACGGAAAGGACCAACATAACAAGGAGCCAGTTTGCCTTTGATACCGAACCGATGGACACCCTTTAACGGAGTGACTCGGAGATAAGCTTGATCACCAACTTCATATTCAACATGTTGATGGTGACGATCATGATAGCCCTTTTGATGAGACTAAGCAGTTTTCAAACGATCTCGTATAATACGAACTTGATCTTCTGCTTCCTTGATCATATCCGGTCCAAAGAACTTTCTTTCGCCGGTTTTAGACCAATTCAGAGGAGTATGACATGTTCTTCCGTATAAAAACTGGAAAGGTGCCATGCCTATACTGGACTGATAACTGTTGTTGTAGGAGAACTCTACAAAAGGTAGGCATTTCTCCCATTTCTTACCAAAAGATATGACACATGCTCTAAGCATGTCTTCAAGGATTTGATTCACCCTTTCAGTCTGACCACCGCTACTAGGATGATAAGCTGTACTGAAAGATAAGTGAGTTCCCTTAGCTTGTTGGAAACTTGACCAAAACCTTGAAGTGAACAAACTCCCTCGGTCGGAGACAATTTTCTTCGGAACTCCATGAAGGACCATTATCCGAGAGATATATAATTCAGCCAACTGATTAGCAGTAATGCTCTCACGGACAGGTAGAAAGTGAGCAACCTTGGACAAATAGTCGACGATTACCCATATTGCATCATTTCCCTTTTGAGTCTTTGGAAAACCAGTGATGACATCCATACCAACTTCATCCCATTTCCATTTAGGAATACAGTGCGGCTATAGGAGACCAGCGGGTCTTTGGTGTTCAGCCTTGACGCGACGGCAACCGTCACATTCATCAACGAATCGGGCTATTTCTTTCTTCATACCAGACCACCAGAATCTTGAACGGAGATCCCGATACATCTTGGTACCTCCAGGGTGAATGGAAAGAGGTGATTCATGAGCCTCTTTAAGAATTAAACCCCTCAACTTTGTTCTTTTCGGCACTACCAGACGGTTACTGAAATAGACAATACCTTGATCATCAATAGAGAAACATTTTTCAACTCCCTTAGCAATGTTCTCTTTGATCTCAGAAACTTCAGAATCATTCTTTTGAGCAAGCTTGATTTCATCCTCTATAGAAGATTTCACCTCAAGAGTAGAAAGGAATCCACGAGGAACAACTTCAAGATTCAGTCGAGAAAATTCCTCGTGAAGAGAAGGTTGAGATTGTTTAATCAATAGATTGTTGCAGTAAGACTTTCGACTTAGCGCATCAGCAATGACATTGGCTTTGCCGGGTTGATAGTTGATACCCAAATCATAATCTTTGATGAGTTCCAACCATCTTCTTTGACTGAGATTCAGATCAGGTTGTGTAAAAAGATACTTCAGATTCTGATGATCCGAGTATAACTCACAACGACTACGGATGAGGTAATGTCGCCATTGCTTAAGAGCATGAACAACAGCTGCAAGCTCGAGGTCATGAGTTGGATAGTTGTTCTCGTGTGGTTTTAGCTGTCGAGAGGCATAAGCCACCACATGACCATCTTGCATCAACACACACCCGAGACCTTGGTTTGAGGCATCACAGAAGATAACAAAGTCTTTACTGGTGTCTGGAAGAACTAGCACCGAAGCAGTAGTTAGCTTGGTTTTCAAAACCTGGAAGCTTTCTTCAGCCTTATCAGACCATTTGAACTTCTTATCCTTCTGAAAAAGATCAGTCATTGGCTTGGCAATCTTGGAAAAGTTCTCGATGAATTAACGGTAGTATCCCACCAACCCAAGGAAACTTCGAACATCCTTAACGGATTTAGGGGATTCCTAGTCAAGAATGGATTGAACCTTGTCCGGAATAATAGCAACCCCTTTGGCAGAAACAACATGACCCAGGAATATGAGTTCTTGCAGCCAAAACTCACATTTGGAGAACTTGGCATAGAGACGATGTTCTCGAAGTTTTGTCAACACCAAACGCAGATGTTCAGCGTGTTCTTCTTCAGTCTTGGAATAGACCAGAATATAATCGATGTAGACCACACCGAACTTGTCGAGATACTCCATGAAGATAGAGTTCATAAGCCACATAAAAGTGGCTGGAGCATTGGTAAGACCAAAGGACATGACGGTGTACTCGTAAAGACCATAACGAGTAGTGAAAGCAGTCTTTGGAATGTCTTCCTTTCGGATCTTGATTTGGTGATACCCTGACCTCAAATCCATTTTGGAAAATATGGTGGCACCACTTAACTGATCAAAAAGATCGTTGATCCTAGGGAGAGGATACTTGTTCTTGACATTCATAGCATTGAGAGGGCGATAATCCACAACCAGTCGCGGTATATTGGTATCCCGCTTCTTAACAAACATGGTAGGACATCCCCAAGAAGATGTGCTAGGCTGGATGTGTCCTTTTATCTCCAACTCCTCTAATTGCTTCTTCAACTCCACTAGCTCATGAGGGGGCATAGGGTAGGGTCTCTTGGAAATAGGTGCAGTTCCAGGGACCAACTCTATGACAAACTCCACACTTCGATTAGGTGGCATGCCAGGCAACTCTTCAGGAAAGACATCCAGGAATTCACATACCTAGGAAACATCTTGAATCTCTAACGGAGGTTGAACTTCAAGAGCATACAACTCCACTTGAGGAATGGAAACAGCTGAAGGAGATAGTCACCCTACGGTCCAATAAGTGACTGTTATGCCAACAAGACTAGTCAGAGTCATGGACTTGGTTACACAGTCAATGACCGCTTGATATTGGGACAACCATTCCATGCCCAAAATAACGTCAATATTAGTTGACTTGAGGGCAATGAGAGAAGTGGGGAACAACTAGGAGGCAACATTGATTAGGTTCCCATGACTAACCATAGTAGTACGCCAACTAGAACCAGGAGACTGAACCAGCAAAGGTTTAGACAACCCCTCAAAACTTATCCCATGCATTTCAGCAAAAGCTCGCGACATGAATGAATGCGATGCTCCAGAATCAAACAAAACTTTAGCTGGAATGTGGTTAATACGAAGCATACCCATAACGGCGCTTGGATCTTCCCGAGCTTCTTCAGCAGAGATATGGGTCAGACGACCACTTCCAGTACCTTGAGGCTTGGTATACTTCTTTGGTGGTGCTCCCTCAGTAGCACTCTTTTGTGGACACTCCCTTGCATAGTGACCAGGCTGGCGGCAGTTGAAACAGATAAGACCTGATGTCGTACCAGCAGCAGGGTAGTTTGTCCTACCAACATTGCTTGAGGTAGCATTCGGGCGAGGAGCATATCCAGAAGACCTTGGAGTGTAAGGAGAACATGGCACATCACTATAAGGCACAAAGACACGACGCTTCTTATTGCTTGAACCAGCCTTGTTGGATCCTTCATAAGAACGCTTATGAGTTTCCTCATACTCCACCTTTCCATGCTCTGCTTTCATTTCCTTATTCACTAGAGTTTGCAGATTCCCAAAATCCATCAGATGAAGATCACGACAAACATCAGGGTCCAGTCCCTTGAGAAATAGAGCTTGCTTCTTAGCATCAGTGGAAACTTCTTCAGGAGCAGAGCATGCAAGACGATTGAAGCTACGCTGGTAATCATACACAGAACCAGTGCCTTGTTTCAGCTTGAGGAACTCCTCCCTCTTTTCATCCATCAGACCCTCCGGAATATGAGAGGCTCGGAATCCTTCAGTGAATTCTTGCCAAGTAACAACATGCTGAGCAGCTTGCATTTCCAAGAAATTTTCCCACCAGGAGTTAGCTGCTCCCTCCAAATGGTAGGCGGCAAAGGTTACCCAATCAACTTCAGGAACATGACCAACCTGAAGTTTGCACTCCATGGTGCAAAGCCAGTAGTCTGCATCAAGTGGCTCAGTGGAATAGCTGTAGACTGGTGGAGTGAGACGTATGAAATCCTTGATACCGACTTGGTTGTTCGGGCGCTGGGTATTGCTCTCAATCCTTTCAAGGAGTCTCATGTTGTCAGCATGGTTGGTCTCATACATAGCCATAAGTTGAACCATTGATGGTGGTGGAGGAAGATTAGAAGAATCATCCTCATTCCTAGACCCATGAGCTTGAGCACGGGTGCAAGCTCAAGAAGTGTCACCCATCCTGTAAGAACAGAAGGCATTAGCCAAGGGTTTGGAAGACAAAAGATGCTAGATGTAAAACATGTCATCTCATCAAGCATGGTAGTATCAAAGCATAATAACGTATACACTAGCCAGCTAACTTTCAAACCATAAAATGGAGTGCTAAGATGTTATGCATCAAGCAGAACTGAGACATCTTGATAACTCTGAGAATAGCAACCAGTTACGGAGTACTTAGAAAAACAACCCCGAAGACACGATCCTAAACGTTTGAATTTAGGGGTAAAGAATGAAAACCTTTTCAAACCAAATAGGACGAGAAAACTCCAGCAGTAGAATCACACCAGGGAAGGAGTAAAAAGAGTCCTAGTCAGAGTTTTTGCAAATAGTTTTCAACATTTAAATAGTTTTGTCCACTTCTAGACTTAACATCGACCAATACTAGGGTTTCCTACAGGCAGTCCGGCTCTGATACCAAAACCTCTAACACCCCCGGGGTTAGGGTTAAACAAACCTCAGGCTATTCTCCGAGATAAACTTAACTCCAACCTCAGAGACTCATAGTATATGATTCGGTAACATTACAGAACACAAGGATTCAACAACATAAGTTTAAACTCTTAATAGAGTACAATATCAGATTATTACAAACCAGGGGTCATAGACCCATCATTACACCAAACAGCGAAAGCAAATTATGTTGTTCTACACAATGAACTTTTCAAAAAGCCTAAGAGGCCATAAACATAAGCGACGTCCAACCCATAGTCCTCAGGATGCTGGGACCCCCAACTACTCGTCGATGTCAACATAGAAGCCATCTTCAGTCGCGACTAGATCATCTAAAGAAAAACAACAATAGCGCAAGGCTGAGTACGAGAATGTACCCCGCAAGACTTAGATAACCTAGTATCTACATTCTCTGGCTAGAGAAGCTTTCTCTGGATTTTCTTTGCATAAAGCCAACTTTGTTTGTAAACAAGAGGGAGAGAAGATGCTCGTCTACACAGAATACTTTCAAAACAGGGTAAGAGAGCGACAACTCCATCTTGACCATCTGGACTTGTTAACCAAGTACCTCTGAACTCCTCATCTAGGATCACCCCCTTGAACCCCTGAGGAAGCATCCTTAAGCACACATGGATCAACAATTTTTACTTTTAGTTTATGTTATCTATGATCTTAGAATTCGGTCACCAAGCGTTCATAACCGTGAACACAGCTTTTCGAAAAGATTTAACCCTGCAAGGGTGTACAACTTTACCCACACGTACCAACCGACTCTTAATGCCAAATATTATTAGCCCTCTTCCTTGGATGGCCGGCAGAGGGTGGTTGACCACGACCTTTACCTTGCTTTCACTGAGACCATGAGTCACTCCCTAAGGAGGGTTCCGCCGTAACGGGTCAAATCCTGAAGCCGGTCCCTAGAGATGTGAGGCGAGGTTGGTTTACCAGGGGATCCATCCACCCTAAGCAACCCCGGCCACACTTACCTACCTATTATGATGCACCTCCGTCACCTCCTCTTTCGAAAACATTTTCAATGCACATGCCAAATGGAAGGCCCGAACTATGTGACACATGGAATCTACTAGGCAAGTTAGTTAGTCGAGGGGTTTTCCAGGCCCCGTGTGGCTGTACGCTCGTCTCGGTTCCAAAGGCAAGAACTCGGTTCCTAGTGGTAGCGAGCATAGGACTACAAAAACCACACCCAACATGGCCTCCCATGCAAGCCTTAGCATAAGTATCTGTCACTTCCGATCATGTCTCCATCTCCTACCTTTCTAGATTCTCTGGCATCTCCAATTCATCATCATCAGGATGGATCAGACGTAAGTACTAAGCATGGCTAAGCTTGACCATCGAAGAAGCTCTAGCAATGCTCACATGCCAGACCTAGGTATGCTAGGAGCAGTGGATCAGGTATATAAGGCTACAACAGGGAAACTATGCAGCAGATATGTGATTCTAGCTTCTGACAAAAGACCACATTGGAATCGTATGCAGTATAGTGAGAAAATAGATACTTTGTAAAACATAGGTTCAGAATGAGAGGCTATGCTTGCCTTGTCCTTCAGTAGACATATATGGATCTTCGGTATCGTTGGCTTCGATCTCGTGCTCGGATCCTATCACGAATAAGCAATACCGGAAAGAAAGGCAACAATCAATATCTCGAACCATGCAATGCGCAAGCACATGAATGACATGTCATATTAAAGTTATCATGGCAACCCTAGGATTAACATCGATTTAAATGGGTTCGGAGTGCCGAGGGCTTGGAATTCCATCGATCCCATATGCAATGGGGGGTGTTTGATGTTCCTCTAACTATCTAGAGTTTAGGTTGATCAACAATGCATGATTCTATTTTTAAAGTGTAGATCTCACTTTTCTAAACATTTTGATATATTATTCATATTTTTCTGATTAAATATGAATTAATTATGAATTTTACAAGATTATAACAATTTCTGGAATGATTAAAAACAATTTAAAACATTTACTACGTCATTATGATGTCAGCGTAGGGGTGGGGATATTTTACACCGGGTCGGGGCTAGCCACTGTGGCTGACCTATGGGCCAGGGGCCACGTCAGGCTGCCACCGTGGCAAAGGTTGCACAACGCTGACGCAAGCAACACGTCAGCGCCACGCAATGCCACATCGGTGCCACCTAGGCTCGCCGGTGAACGCGTCGGCTGGCGGTGGTTGGCGGCGCTAGAGGGCACGTGGGCTAGCGCAGAGGGGCAGGTTCGAACGAGCTCGGCATGGGGAACCTAAATATGGCGGCGCCGCCTCAGGATGGTCACCAGAGCAATCTCCCCGGTGATGAGCAGCGGCGGGATCTATAGATGCTCGTGGAGGCAGTGCTACGGGGCGTGAGTGGGAGAGAGGAAAGGTGCCTGAGCACCAGGTGCTCACCCTAGTTGCGTCGATGGCGTCGGCAAGGTGTGGGGAGGCCAGGATCAACGGCGAGCGGCGGTTGCCGTAGTCAGGAATGAGGGTCCGATTGCGGCGACTAGGACCTCGCCTGCTTGCGATGGTTGGGGCAATCGACCAAGTCGACCATGGCAATCACTCCTGGGGGCTCAGAACAGCCAGGGAAGGTGGAGAACAGTGGCGACCCGAGGCTCCGGCGAGCTAGGGTTCGATGGAGGGGAGAAATGGAGAGGAAGGGGAGGATAAGGTTCGTCCTGGCGGCGGAAAGGGGTCTTATAGGCAGCAACATCGTCGGTAGCACGAATCTCCTCGCGGCAGTCATCGCGGCAACGCAGGGACGACCTCCCAGCAACACCGAGCTGCTTCGCTCGCTGTCGTCCTTCTAGCAACAAAGAAGAAAGGGGAAAAGAGTGAAACGGTACCGGGCCATGGGGGTTGGGCCGGCTGGGCCGCGGGGAGAAAGGAGAGGCGGCCTGGCTTGCTGGGCTGCGGCCTGGAAAGCTCGGGCTGCATTTTTTTAACAAATCCTTTTCTTTTTCTTAAATCCTTTTCTCTTTTGTACTTCAAAATCTTTTCTGTTTTGAACTATTTCAAAAATACTAAAAGGTTTGCAGACATCTAAAATAGTGCAGGGACCCCTTTATACTATTTGGGATCCACATGTTTTGGTGATTTTCGAATACCAAACCATTTGAAAGAGATAGAGTTGAGAAGGAAACCAATTTAGAGATTAGGGTTTTTATCCCCTATTGTCTCCAAAACACAACAAGAATGCAAAAGGTTCATGCATGCTTATTCTCTTAAGTAATAATTATATCTAGTACAAACTTGGGTTGTTACACCTTGTGACCTAGTCACATGCTTGCAAGCTAATTTAGATGACATTCCACCGAGAGGGCCCAGAGCATATATATCCGTCATATGGATGGACAAATCCCAGTCTTGATCCATGTGCTTCAACACATACTTTCAGAATACCTAATGCCACCTTTATAACCACCTAGTTACGAAGCAGCGTTTAATGTCATCAAAGCACTCATCCGGTGATGGTGATTAACACAATCTCATGGTCGAAGGATTAGGTTACTATGCATTTGAAAGCTTATAGCAAAACAAACTTAATGACTTCGTTATGAGATGGGAAGTGATGCGTTTGATTCGTTATGTCGATGAATGAAGTCTCCTCCTTCGATTCCCCAAAGGTCGGAGCCTTCGGGTGGTTGAAGTAGGAGATCTTGATTGAGAGCTTTTTGAACATGCTAGTACTTTTTCGAATGAATCAAGTGATCTGACAGGAGGGGTGATTGGGGCATTTATACCCCCTGTCCAAACTTGGTCGTTGGTGAAGTTGGGGGTCGGATTATCCGGCCCAAGTGATGGCAAGATTATCCGGCTGGGCAAAACACCGCCCGAGATTTGGATTATCCGGGGGAAATCCGCCCCCTATACCGTATGACGTGCCATGGCTCCCTTTGCAAACTTCCCTAGGGGCGGATTATTCGGGCCCCTTTGGGGGCGGATTATCTGGCCCGGGCAAAACCTCTGGCCCTGGACGGACAATCTGAGAGATAGTCTGCCTCCTCACTGCATGACGCACCTGGCCAGACTTTGAAAACCTTCTTGGGGGAGGCTGATTATCTGGCCCCTCTAGGGGCAAATTATCCGGTCCGGGAAAAACCTTCGGGCTTGGCCGGAAAATCCGAACAATAATCCTCCCCATACTGAGTGAAACGCCTTGTCCACCTTTGTCGAAGGGGCCAAGCCTGATTATCCGTCCCTTGGCAGGGGCAGATAATCCGCCCCCAACAACAGAATTTTGCTGCTTTTATGTGAACAATCGTTTGCAGCACTTAGCACACATGAGATAATCCATGGTATTGTTATCTAACACTCAAAACACTAGAGATCATGAAATTTTCTTTCAATCTCCCCCTTTTTGGTGTTAGATGACAATACTAGGATTTGTAATATAGACCTACTAACAAAAAACAAGGATGAAGGAGACTCCCCCTAAGTGTGTGCATAATTGAAAATTTGCATTTGAATACAAATGCACACAAGTAGGTACAAGTCTATTTCATAGGAAAGGAATTTTCACACATATGAAAAGTTAGCTCAAAACCTCATACCATCGTGAGATAGAAGACCACAATATAATACAAGGATATCCAATATGATAACCATTATTGAGGCCTTCTATAGAGAGAAAGATAACCAATAGCCAATGAGATAGATGGATCAATAATCACTGATAGATAAATCCATAAGATAATTCCAGTGCCACACACCAACATAGTCTCATACAAAACAAATCACGAAGTAGTAGTTCAACACTAAATGGACACAAGCGAGAATAAAACGGAAACGATAAAGAAAATGCTTGTGCTCGACCCATGCAAATCCACGATGACCTAATAGAACTACTTCTCCCCCTTTGGCATCGAAACACCAAAAAGAAAGAAGAGTGATGCTAGCACCCCAAGGAATCACTCATAGTCCTCATCATCTTCCTCGTCCCCGTCCTCATCATCATACTCCTCCTCGTCTTCCTCTTCCTCATCAGCAGCTGGAGGAGTGGGAAACAAGTGATGCTCGAGCTCTCTATAGTTGGTGACAGAAGTGTTCCACTGAGCATAAGGTGTAGGAGCAGCAAGAGTGGGAGGAGGGCCAAATGCCCCAGACACATGGTGAAGAATGAGTTGCTGGGTGTGAGCCATCTCGTGGCACTACTTGTATGCCCCGTACTGCCCCTTATGGGTATCCACACCCATGCACAAGATGTTCCGCAGGAACCAATTCAGCTGCTTCACTTCACGGGCAACAGGATGCACTGGAGGCCTACGAGCACTAGCACGAGCATCCCTCATAAGGACCTTTGGAGCAGAATATGGGTGAGCGGTCTTACGAACCTTGTTGTAAATCTTCTTCACCTTATTTTCAACATCATAGTGAAATTCCACAGTGGGAAGCAAGTACTTGATGAGCATCATAATGCAAGGAGCATACAGAATGGAGAGACTATTAAACATGGCATCAGTCAACTCGTGATAGATGAATTCAATCACATCTAGCTTGTAGTCCACAGAGTCATCCTCACAAGTGGCCACCTCATAAGAAAAAGCAAGCAACTGAACCAAGTGGCCACAAATACTATCATTGTTGTCCCCACTAGGTGTGATGGAGTCATGGAAAACACCAACCAAACGAGCATAAAGAGTGGAGAGGCCTACAAGCGTCCCCACAATACCATCGTCAGCCGTGCAAGGATAAATAGCAGCATCTTTGTTGGGCTTGAGTTGAGTGATGATCCGATGGCCACAAGGATGATCCTAGCCATTGAGCGGATAGCCAATCACCCCAGTGAAAGTCCGAAAGTCAGATTGCATCATAATGTCATAGGTCATCCACTTCATGGTGCGAGTTGATACGTCCATTTTGCATCACTATTCTATGTCTTAATTCACTATTATTCAGTGATATATTTCATACTGAGAGGTGATACTTATGTTATTTCATCTATTTTTGCATGGTTGATGACTTTTGGAGCATGGACCGCTGCAGTCAGGATTCTGATGGAAAAGGTGCTGTTTGGAGGCAAAATTCGCGAAGATCAGAAAATCCGGGAAAATATACGGAAAATCCTATTTTCGAAGACTAAGGATGCGAAGATGGAGTGGAGATGGGCCACGAGGGCCCACACCACCCCATGGCGTGGCAGGCCTAGCTGCGCCAGGAGATGGTGGCCACCTGGCCTCACCTCTCCCCTGGCGTATATCAACCTCCCGAAACCCTAAGACTGTGGAGCGACCACGAGAAGATTCCGCCGCCTCTGTGAGGCGGAAAACACCGAGAGAAAGATCTCTCCGTGACAGATTCTCTGGGGAATTCCTTCCCGGAGAGGGGAGATCGTCGCCATCAACACCACCATCAAGCTGGACTTCATCGGGATCATCATCATCATCATCACCACCATCATCACCATCAGCACCCTCATCACCATCTCCATATTGCTGTAACAATTGCGTTGAATCTTGCATAGTTCATAGGGGAAACTTTCCCGGTGTTGATTACTCTTTGTAGTTGATGCTATTGAGTGAACCATTGAATTATTGTTTATGTTCAGATTGTTATACATCATTATTCCATCTCTGATCATGATCCATATGATGTCTTGTGAGTAGTTCGTTTTGTTCTTGAGGACATGGGAGAAGTCATGTTGTTAGTAGTGGAGTTGTGTTGAGAAAGATTCAATAGTTTGATATTTAAGTTGTGGTGTACTTCTTCTAGTGGTGTCATGTGAGCGTCGACATGACACTTCACCTATATGGGCCTAGGGGAATGCATTGTGTATATGGCTACTAATCGTAGGGGTTCTTTGGAGTATGAAACCTGAACCCCCGTTAGGAAACCATTGCACAAGGGACGTAAGGGTCTTAGAGTTTAAAGCTGTGGTTAGGTCTCTACCTTAATTACTTTCTTGTACTTACGGATGTTTGCAAGGGGTATAATCACAAGTATGTATTAGTCTTGGATGGGACGGTACATTAGCATAGGTTCACCCACACAACACTTAGCAAGCTAAAGAAGATTAATCAACTATATGAAGCGAAAGCACTTGACAGTCTTCCCATGTGTCCTCGAGAACGTTTGGTCATCTTAAGTAATACAACCGGCTTGTCCTTTGCTGCATAAAGGATTGGGCCACTTGCTGCATTTATTCCTACTGTATTTTATTTACTCGTACTTTGTTTACTTGCTTTATCGAAAACCCCTAAAAATCCGTTTGCTAAGTATTTGCAGAGAATTCCTGATCCATACCACTCGCCAGCACCTTCTGCTCCTCATTGGGTTCGACACTCTTACTTATCGAAAATACTGCGATACACCCCCTATACTTGTGGGTCATCACAGTTCTCATCACCACAAATCACCAAAGTGGAGAAGAATTGCTTCACCACCTCGGAGTCATAGGAACACTTCAGGACCATAAGAGTATGCAGCCCCATCTGCTCAGTCACAGCCATAACATCAGCAAGTTGAGGATTATCAATAGCCTCATCAATAATCATGGGATGCATATGACGAATCTTCAAAGATGAATAGACATCCTCATAAATGGACTTCTGGTCAGCACACTAAAAACGGGGGTCACCAAGTTGTGTATCACTCTCGGTGTCCACAAACAGATTGTGATGACGAATCGAGGAATAAGTGATGGGGTCCCTTGCCTTATAGTTGACCTTTGGTGCCTTACCCTTTCTCTTGGCCACACCCCTCCTGGCCGTGTCCTTCTTTGCTTGTTCAGCCATGAGGTCAGCCTCTCTCTTTTGCATGTGTAGTTCTACCTCGTCAATCAACCCACCTTCACCGTCAGTCCTGAAGTAACAAGGACGAGGACGACGCTTGTAGGTCTTGGGAGCACTAGAACCACCTGTGAAACGAACGAGAGGGATAACATGGGGGTAAGAACACACACAAGTCCAGGAGGGATGTAGAAACAGTAGGCAAGCAATCCACAACTCAAAATACCATATGCACAAAATCTGAGAATTGCTAAATTAGAGTTGAATCTGCCAGGACGGATAATCCGCCCTTGCCAGGGGCGGATAATCTGGCCCTGGCGAGAATTTCAGCATCAACCCAGATCTCATGCAACAAAGTAGATCGAGTACATGAATTGTAGCACCCGGTAAAACCACTACTAGAAAATCATTGTGTTTTTCCTTGTGCATCATCATGATAGCATGCTCATATCATCATGCCACATTGCATTTGAGCATCGTCATGACATCATGTATGGTTTGCCTAAAACTATTTTCTAAAAACCTATATTTTTTCTCAATATCCTTGTCTTTTATTTCAAATCAAAACTCCAGGATTATCCGAAATATGTTGTTGTCTAAAAACCTATTTTAAAATATTTTATTTTAAAAGAAAATAAATAATTAAAACAAAACCTTTTTCTAAAATCGGGGAGGCAACCCAGCCGGCCAGGCCCAAAAGCCTAGTCAGCAGGCCACCTACCACCCCATGTGTAAACCCTAACCGTAATCTACCACCTACCACACCCCATCGCCGCCGCCAGCTACCACCACACCCTGGCAGTGCACGCGACCTACCCTCCCCGTGCGCCGCATGCAACGACGCGAGGTGTAACCGCAACCGCCCCAGCTGCTCCCGTGTATGGCGTGATGCCCTGCCCTGCAACGCAAGCTGCGCAGTGCACCTGCATGCTAACCCAGCCCCGCACTCACACCTACCCTGTGACCCCACCACCACGTCGCTCCCCACCCTGATCCACCTGCCCAGATCCCCGCGCGCCTCTTACGCGGTCAACCAACCCGCCTCGATCCCCTGTCCCCACTCCCCGCACGCCACCATCTCCCTCATCGTGTTCTTCCTCGGCCCTATCACCGCTCGCGAGCTCCCCGCCTGTCGCCGTCTCCTCGGCTCGCGGGCGTAGCCCTCCTCTCTAGTGCAGCCGCCTCCCAAGATGACAGCCGGTGCTTCTCCGCATCCGAGGCCCAACGCTGCCAGGGACCAACCCCATCGATCTCTATCGCCGCCTCCTATCCCCGTTCCCTAGAGCACGACCACAGCTGCCGCCGCGGTCGACCTCGGCCTCCTCTCCCCCCTCCGCGGCCGCCTGTTGAGCTCCACCGACCGCCGCTCGTTGAGCTTGCTGCCCCGCCAAGTAGCACATCGCCGTGGCCATTCCTGCGACCCCGCCTCCGTCGCCAGGCCCTGCCGCGCCTCTGGCCTCCCTCGTCCTCACGGCTATGCGCCACCACCCGAGCCTGTCTCCGGCACCCCTTCTCTCTAGCACGCGTGCGAGGTGCTGCCGTCCGCTCCGCTCGCCCTCCGATTCCTGGTCATCGGATGCAGACGCCCAAGCCCTTCCTCCCAGGACCAACCTCACGCGCCTCCTCTGCTGCAGGCTGGCCGCCCTGCCGCTGATGCTCTAGTTCATCGCCGAGCTGTGTGACCCTACCGCCTCGAGCCCCTGTGTCGTCTCCGCGTCCCCAAGCTCTACTGCCCCGTTTGGCATTGATGTGGTGCTACTGTATATGAAGAGGATGTTTGTGTGTTCTTTCCAAGCTCGCCACACCGCCTAGGAAGTTCGTATGTGGTATTGTGTTCCCCAATACCAAGATCTTCCCAAGCTCTTCGTGGCAAACAAGATCGAGGCCCACCCGGAGGAACCCGATGAACCACCGGCGCCGAACCCGAGTCCGACACCGACAAGCCAAGATGGAACCACAAGACTGTCGACATAGACCCGAAGACCGAACCGAACCCCTCAAAACGCCAAGTTCTTCTTCTCGGAGTCCGAAGCCAAATCCGAATCCCGTCGAACCCCCCAAGATCTCCGAACACTAATGTGTGAACCCGATCCGACCCCTATTTTTATAATATGACATATATACTTGTTGCATATTGAATTGTTCATGCTCGCATACATATTCATTGGGTTGATGATATTGTCGACTCACCTAATAATTAAATATAGAGACCATATGCAGGCCATTCTAGGTTTATATTGACTCCATTTAAATTCGTATAGCGAACCGATGATATGTTTTCCTTGTTAAGCCAATATTTAAATTGCAGGGTAACTAAACAACATTAACCTATTATTTAATTGTCGGGACCCCGGTTCCGCTTAATGTTGCCTAGTTGCATCACATCTTTGCCATGTCATGCATCATACATGCATCATGCCCGATCTCCTATAGTAGTATTAAATGGTGCATCCGATGTTTCTTTTAGTGCTTTGGTTCTTCGCGGATTAGGCCGTCGAGTTGATGCGAGTATCAGCAAGTACTTCAGATAATGTATCTTCGGCAGTGTTTCCCAGGCGAGCATTCTCCCCCTTTACCTATTTTGCGTTTATAGTCTTTACTTCCTCCTGTTGATCTATTGCTATCCTTGTTGTGATGCTTTAGTTTTCGTACACCATTTATATTCCCTGTAGCCTTTATAATGCCTTGGACACATACTATTGCCCGTTGTTTGGTAGAAAGTTGGCCTTGCGAGTCGTAGTTGCTTGTTCAGGTGTTGGTTCGAGTCGTCAAGTTCCACTGTTGTTGGGAGGTTGACAGATGTTTAATAGTGGAGATGATCATGACTTTCAATATAACTGGTTAATTAAAATGGAAATAGATATAATGCAGAGGCACCGGTGGTTAATAGTCAATATTTGGTTTTTAACCGCCCACTTGTGTCCATCTAGGACCCGAGTTCTTGACACCTGTTCCGAGATCGAGTGCGCTAACCATAGGTGGGTGTGTGGGGACCCCATGGGCTTACTACCTGATTTCAAAGTACTGTGCTAGGGGCCACAAAGTAGTTTGGGACTTTATTACTATCCTGTACTTATGCCATGCTTTACTGATTTAATTACAATTGTGCGTAGAGCACCTGTACTGTTTAGGAACAAATGTGGAATGTTTTAGCGGTATCGACAATCCCAGTCACACTTTCGGGTCCCTAGTCATTTACAGCCATTGACACAAACCCTGGGTCCGTCCTGGAGCCATCCGACTTTGTTGTGGGTAGCTTAGTGGGGTGGCCCCCATGTACTTGCTTTGGGTCTGGGAAACGTCGTGTCCGAGGCCCCGTCGCATACCATTTGGTGTATGTTCAGGATCTTGCTCATATTCGGATCTGACAACAAGGGTTGAAGTGCGTGTGGATACTTTGGTGCACCCCTGCAGGGTTAAATCTTTTTGAAAAAGCCGTGTTCGCGGTTATGGACGACTTGGAGCACAGTTTCTCGATCATAGACAACTATAACTAAAGAATTGCTGTTATAATATGACTTGTATCTAATATGACTAGTAAGATGGATAACCACCATGGAATGAATGAATAAAACTGCCAACTATGTGATTTTCCGCGGCATGACTTCGTTGTTTGGTCTCGAGGGGGGAAATACCAGGATGGGTATGTTTGGTGTTAGTATCAGGTGGTTTCGAATAGGTCTTTCTTATCCCTCTCTAATAGTCGATAGTTGTATTGAGTCTCTATAGGTTGTTGAGTGCATGCTGCGCTGCCGCTTCAGTCCACCATACCTATGTAGGCGAGAGCCGCCGAATTCTAGACTCGCCGTGTACTGGCCTCAGTACTGACTACTCCCTTTTTCCTTTGCCCTCTGTCGGCACCCCTTTTGTTTAACAGGTATGAGTTCGACGTCGTTAGCAGGGTTACTCTTCTAGCTTGGTTTAGGTAGGGTTATGGACACCATTAGTTATTCTTCAGGGATCTTAGCTCGATTTGCTTCTTATCCGTACTCGAATGTTGTA
Organism: Avena insularis; assembly: GCA_023614405.1. Taxonomy (NCBI): domain Eukaryota; kingdom Viridiplantae; phylum Streptophyta; class Magnoliopsida; order Poales; family Poaceae; genus Avena; species Avena insularis. Next base: position 210,950,898 of record CM042694.1, read on the forward strand.
TAGTTTTCAAAGTGATTTGGATCTTTCTACTATATATCTGTATTCTTGACTCATGGAGTTGTTGTTGTATATATATGTTCTGTGGGTTCCATCATGGACTATTGTGTAATGGTATTACTTTGTTTTTTCACCCGCACGCAAGTGCCTAGTGGGCATCTTTGAATCGTTTCTATGCGGGTTTGGCGGGAATCGCTAAAACTTGCATAGGGCCGATTTGAGGGTGTTACAAAGTGGTATCAGAGCTCAGCAGTTGCGATACCCCACTAGTCTAGCCTGTAGGATAACCTAGCTAACAGTCGATGTAGAGTGTCAAAACTATTTTTGCAAAATCGGTTGGATAGATCTGATTAGGTCTGTTTTTACTCCTTACCCCTAATGCTATTGTCCTCTTACCTCTACATGTTTTGAATCTACTCTTATCTTTTCTTTGAGTCCAGGATTTCTTGTGGTTGGGTTTCCGTCATACCTTCAGGGTTTCGCTTCCTCCCTTTTATAACAGTGTTGTTACAATCATCAAGCTGCATCTCGATTGTTGTACCCTTCATCCAATATTTTTGGTCCTTGAACTTGTTATCTGTATGTGCACCTTGACAGATATCCGTATCATTGAAAAACATATGAGAAGGATGAGCATTGGTGAAGTTGGAGTATACCTTGAGCATGTGTTGTTCATGCCAATGGAACCATCGCGGAACCTAATCATTGTGTCTTTCATACGATTTTCTTTGTATCTTCCGGCGTTTTCCAACATGAAGACATCCTCTATGAAGAGCTTGCATCACTCCTTTGTTCTCCGGACATCGCTTGTGAAGATCTTCAGTCTGAATTTCGAGAGTTGGTTGCACGATTCTTTTGTTCATGTATAGAGTAATGCTTCGAGTGCGGGATGGAGTAGCTACCATACCACTACTCTTATCATTCGCTCTTATACGTTGAATGGTGGATCAATGCGATTTTACTCCTTTCATGGAAGTTGAAGGTGACCTTATCTTTTGAGACCTTTACCTGCGTCTTTGTTTCTCTGGAGTGTTCTCTCAACGAACATGAGCAACGACCCCTTGTTAGTGGTGTCGCGAGGATCTACACTAAGCGAGAAGACTCAGCTTGTCGGTCTTCTTCTTTGTACCATGAGGCGGATCTCGAGGGCGAGATCCTTTGTTAGTGGTGTCGAATTGTAGCACCCAGTAACCACTACTAGAAAATCGCTGTGTTTTTCCCTTGTGCATCATCATGATAGCATGCTCATATCATCATGCCACATTGCATTTGAGCATCGTCATGTCATCATTATAGTTTGCCTAAAACTATTTTCTAAAAGCCTATATTTGTTTTCTCAATATCCCCTGTCTTTTATTTCAAATCAAAACTCCGGCCTTATCCGGAATATGTTGTTGTCTAGAAACCTATTTAAAATTGTTTTATTTTAAAAGAAAATAAATAATTAAAACAAAACCTTTTCTAAAACCGGGGGAGGCAACCCAGCCGGCCAGGCCCAAAAGCCCAGTCAGCAGGCCACCTACCACCCCATGTGTAAACCCTAACCCTAATCTACCACCTACCACACCCCATCGCCGCTGCCAGCTACCACGACACCCTGGCAGCGCACGCGACCTACCATCCCTGTCCGCCGCACACAACGACGCGGCGCGTAGCCGCAACCGCCCCACCTGCTCCCGTGTATGGCGTGACGCCCCGCCCTACGACGCAAGTTGCGCAACGCACCTACATGCTAACCCAGCCCCGCACTCACGCCTACCCTGCGACCCCACCACCACATCGCTCCCCACCCCGATCCACCTGCTCAGATCCCCACGTGCCTTGTACGCGGTCAACCAACCCGCCTCGATCCCCTGTCCCTACTCCCCGCACGCCACCATCTCCCTCATCGTGTTCTTCCTTGACCCTATCGCCGCTCGCGAGCTCCCCGTCTGCCTCCGCCTTCTCTGCTCGCGGGTGTAGCCCTCCTCTCTGGCGCGGCCGCCTCCTAAGATGACGACCGGTGATTCTCCGCATTCGAGGCCTAGCACCGCCAGGGACCAACCCCATCGATCTTTGTCGTCGCCTCCTATCCCTGTTCCCTGGAGCCGACAATTGTATCGAGACTCTATAGGTTGTTGAGTGCATGCTGTGTTGCCGCTTCAGTCCACCATACCTACGTAGGCGAGAGCTGCCAAATTCTAGACTCGCGTGTACTAGTCTCAGTACTGACTGCTCCCTTTTTCCTTTGCCCTCTGTCGGCACCCCTTTTGTTTAACAGGTATGAGTTCGACGTCGTTAGCAGGGTTACCCTTCCGGCTTGGCGTGGGCAGGGTTATGGACGCCATTGGTTATTGTTCAGGGCTCTTAGCTCGATTTGCTACTTATCCGTACTCGGATGTTGTATCGTTTTCAAGGTGATTTGGATCTTTATACTATATATTTGTATTCTTGACTCATGGAGTCGTTGTTGTATATATATGTTCTGTGGGTTCCATCGTGGACTATTGTGTAATGGTATTACTTCATTTTTTCACCCGCACACAAGTGCCTGGTGGGCATCTTTGAGTCATTTCTATACGGGTTTGACGGGAATCGCTAATACTTACATAGGGCCGATTCGAGGGTGTTACATGAATTGTAAGACTATGATTCTAAACAGAATATCAAGCACAAGGAGACTTCTAGACCAAGTTCCACCAACAATCAACACATCTATACAAAAGATGGTGGAGAGGGAGTTACCCTCACTCATTGAAGGGAGAACATGGAGGAGAAGGTACCCGGATGCGTGGGGAGAAGATACGGGGAAGGCCCGGAGAATCCGGTGGCTGGAACGGCTCTGGGGAGGGCTGGGGAAGAGGGCGGCGGCTTGGGGGAAAGAGAGGGGTCGGGGGAGAAGAACTGCTCTGTTTGAGCTCTTCCCCCGATGCCTAGCCCTTAGAAGACAGAAGCCTCTAGGGGCAGATTATCCAGCCCCCACTTGGGGTGGATAATCAGGCCTGATTTCTGAAATTCTGTTGTACACAGATTCAGGCCCACGCACCACCAAACAAAAACCCCCACAAGATAAACAACGGACTTGTGTGCAAAAATTGATGGCTCGAGGATAGAAAAGGCTTGGGATGAGACAACCAAACTGAGATGGTACTACACACCCAAGATTGCAAGAATCAAATCAAATAACAGCCAAAATTGGGTGTGTTTTCCATAAGAACCGAAGATATGCAAGAAAATCCAAAAAAATCCATATGAAACCAACTCTTCGTACGAAAGAGGGCGGTGGCCGAAGCCACCATGTTGGAGTGCATGGTATGACACCGCGAAGATATATCTTGGGTTCATGACCAATACTCATCAATAAACTCACATATCACAAAATAATATTAAGAGAAATGATTTTACTTGCTTTTGGCATTATGGGGGGAGGGTTTGAAGGGTTCGTAGCATAGAAAATATTTTTTTTCCTATGATGAGAACTATACGCCAAGATCTATCTACTAGATACAAGCAATGGGTGGATATACATCTATGGAGAACTTACCCTCGAATACAACAAAGTTTTGTTAATGAGTAGGAACTTGTGGATGATGTAGTCGTACGCTTGCTGATCTCAAGATCGTGTGAAAGTCCTAGCGGCACAAACCAGTAGCGCATCCGCACTCGCACACACGTTTAGGCCACTAAACAACATCCGCCTCCTCGCTCTAGCGATGCAGCGGAAGAAGCAACTCCTTCTAGACAAAATGCCACTGGGAACATGTATCTCGCTAATCCGAGACCATGGGGGAATAATTCTAGAGGGGGGGAGAGAGATCCTTCACGAGGAGGTGTGAGGAAGAAGGGTGAGAGGGGTGGCCTTTTATAGGAGGAGGGGGGATACCCCTCCCCATGGCCGGCGCCCCATGGGGGGTGATCTCTCACCTCCCCCATTCATGTGGTGGTAACCCCCTCCACATAAAAGTGTCCCTTAATATTCCTCTTTAAAGTCTTTACTTTAAATGCATTAAATTTCTCCAAATTTAATGCTCTCTCATTTAATAAAACTCTTTTATTAAATTTATTCAGAATTTTGTTAATTACTTTAATTAACAAACATTCATATAAAACCCCCTGCAACATTTCAATATTACATGCAGAACCGGTTTCAGCAATTTCACCCGAAACAATTTCGGTGTCTATCGAAATAATTCCGGCGCTCAGATCAATAATCAGAAGCAGGACCTAGAGATCCATACTGACTCCTACACATTCTACGATGACTTCTGTGATCGTGAGAACCTTTAACACTAGTAACTAAATCCCTTTGTCTCACGATATATTACATGTCCGAGATTCGATCATCGGTATCTCCATACCTAGTTTGATCTCGTTACCGACATGTACTCTTTTCTCGTTCCCGTGATATAACATTCTAGTGATCTCATCACTTGCTTGCAAGCTAACCAATGTGATATCACCGAGAGGGCCCAGAGAATATCTATCCATCATCGGGATGGACAAATCCCACTCTTGATCCATGAGCTTCTTGATATATTGCAAATGTATCTATAATTTTTTGATGTTTCATGCTTGGTTTTATCCACTTTCTTGTATTTTTTCCACACTTTGGAGTACTTTTCATATGATTTCTTGGACTAACCTATTAACAAGAGCCACAGTGCCAGCTGCCTGTTTTCTGCTGTTTTTGGTTCTAGGAAAGTCAAAAAATGAATATTCTCGGAATTGGACGGGACAAAAGCCAAAATGCCTATTTTTCCGGAAGTCATCAGATGCCAGAATACGAGACGGAGAGGAGCCAGGGGGGCACCACACCACTTGGCCGTGCGGCCTAGCCTGGCCCGCGCCAGGGGGTGGTCTGGCCAGTCCTGGCACCCCTCGGCCTCCCCTTTTACCTATAAGATGCCCTCGGGACAAAAATCCTAAGTGCCCGATCAAAAATCCACGAAAGAGTCTGTAGCCGCCGTCATCTCTATCCCTAGATCGGGAGGGATTTGAAGCTCTTCCCGACACCCTGCCAGAGAGGGGAATTTACCCTAGAGGCCTTCTTCATCATCATGCAAACCTCCGGTGTGATGCGTGAGTAGTCATTCTTGGACTACGGATCCATGTAGTAGCTAGATGGCTGGTTCTCCTCCTTTGTGCTTTCATGTCTAGATCTTGTGAGCTCCGTTCATGATCAAGATCATCTACTTGTAATTCTGCATGTTGTGTTTGCGGGGATCCGATGGATATTGAGATGCTAAAAACTATAAGGCACTGCCATAAAACAATTTCTGCTTGCATGAAAGAATCTTACTTTTAGAACTATAACTATTTTCAAAACTGCAAGAGGAATACTATTCATGGCATAAGAGAATCATGATAATCATTGGTTTTTTACGTCCTCATATTTATACTGTGGCTACCAATTTCTAATTCTAAAGTAATTGATGGAGAAAAGTTCTAGAACCAAGAGGAAATTGCATTAACCTGTATAGTAGTGTCCGCCAAAATACTGGATAATAGAGAAATTGTAGAGTTAGGCGTCATAGACAACACAAAACAAATAGTGTAAGACTTGTTTTCAGAGAGAGGCCATTTTGGTCCAGCAAATACGTATGTGTGATTCTGTTACTAATGTGGTACCTTCTCGGATCGTATCACACAAAACAAACTTCATAAGTCTTGTTTCCAGGGAGATCCATTCGGTGAAGCTTTGCTTGAAAGCTACGATTGATACAAAGTTCAAGGTTAGAACACAAAAAAGTGAATGGCAGATGTTATTTATTTTCGGACATTAATAATGTAGTAACTAATGCTATGTGCAGTACAGGATGGAATCAGTTAAATGATTGCTCCTATGAAATTTATCAAGCAATTCAGCTGCACATATAAATTGAAGGGCCAATCATCAAAGCAAACATGTACGATGGCTGTATAATTCTGATCACCAGCTCTCCATAAACCTATCAGCACCGTACCATAAGCTTGACGCTAATGTTGAGCTTGAATAATCAGACCCAAGGAAGAAAATGAAAAGGGGAAAAGAACAGAATAACCTTTATACTTCACTTGCTGACATCTCCATGATATGTAAAGACTGTTTCCGTTGCTTTTCTCCTCCTTCCACGTGAAATCTCAGGACCGCCAGGCTCTTTGGTCCAGTACATTAAATCACGAACCCAGATTGCATAATCATTTTCCATTGACCAACATCGTTTTTAGATCTCATGATTGGCCAACCTCTATATTGGAGATTAAGGAGAAGTTGAGGACACTAACCATCTCGTAGTAGGTACATGGATACATATCCAGATCATGCAATTGTCTTGTGGTGGATGATCAGGATAGTGAGATCAGGTGGACGGAGGTCTCTTGGGTCTGCAATAGAGGACGAGTGCCATGGTTGCCGGCCGCAGACGGAGGGACGATGACGAGGATGAGATGTTGCGAGAATCGGGAACTGGTAAAAACGTATTAAGGTGATGTAGAGCCAAACCTTGAAGATTTATTCTCTTCCGTACTTGTTCGCGGAAAAATCACAGTTACAACAAACTCCACGAATCCGACTTCTCGGATGCAAATTTTTTGTTGTTCCGCTGCTGAGATCCCAAAGAGTTATGCACCATCCATTGTTACACATCAGAACCAAATTCAGGGCATTGGAGAAACCCTAGGTCGAGAGGTTCTTCATGTTGGCCGGCCACTAGTGTTGGCTTTTTTTGGGGATGGGGATGTAGCTCTCTTTTCCTTTCGATTGAAGAGTACCCGACCTATTTTTTTACCGAGAAAATATCCAAAGGGTAGCAAAATACTTACGAAGGGCATTGGTGGGTAATTTTTTTTCCATGTCAATAGAATTTTTTCAAAATCCATTGGCTATTATCGTTCTATTAGTTAAACTGATGGCCTGATGTTTCTGATTTTGTGAGATTTTTTAATTAATTATGTTTTTTTTGGTAGCCCGTCATGTACTATTAATATATAATAGATTCTTTTAGCATCAACATTATGGATGTGCGTATGAGTATTATCGAGATTCAACAAAAATAAACCATTCATCACGGGTGCATGACCATAAAAGATATTATCCATATAAATCGAACAACTATTGTTTTCGGATTTAAACGAATAACCACATCGGATCAAACAAGATCCAGATATAATGTTCATGCTCAGTGCAGGCACCAAATAACAATTATTTAGGTTTATCGCTAATCCCGATGGTAGGTGGAGAGGCAGCGTTCCGACAGCGATCACATCAACTCTCGATACATTGCCGACACGCATTTTAACCTCACCCCTTGCTAGCGGTCGCTTGTTCCGCAGCCCCTGATTCGAGTTATATATGTTAGCAACCAATCCGGTATCAAATACCCAGGTGCTACTGCGAGTACTAGTCAAGTACACATCAATAACATGTATATCATATATACCTTTGTTTGTCGTGCCGACTTTCTTGTCCGCCAAAAACTTGGGGCAGTTGCGCTTCCAATGGCCAGTCCCCTTACAATAGTAGCACTCGGTATCAGACTTAGGGCCAACCCAGGATTTCATTTCAGGCGCAACAACAGATTTGCCGCCCTTATTTCCCTTCTGTTTACCCTTCTTGTCTTTCTTGAAATCGGTGGTTCTATTGACCATCAACACTTGATGTTCTTTCATAATCTCCACTTCCGCAGTCTTAAGCATTCATAGAAGCTCCGGGAGAGTTTTCTTCATGTCATGCATGTTATAGTTCATCACGAAGCTCTTGTAGCTAGGTGGCAGAGATTGGAGAACATGATGTATGCCTAAATCAATGGGAATCGTTATTCCCAAGCACACAAGCTTATCGGCGTACCCAGACATTTTGAGTACGTGCTCACTTACGGAGCTGTTCTCTTCCATCATGCAGCTAAAGAATTTTTTGAAGCATTATAACTCTCTACGGCAACATGAGTATCGAAATCATTTTCAATTCACCCATGGTATCAACGGCATTGCCATTTTCGAACACTTTCGAAGTTCTGGCTCTAGCCTATAGATTATGCCGCAATGAACTAAGTTGTGGTCCTCGTGACGAGTCACATAGACATTCTTTTCCTCGTCAAGGGCGTCAGGAGCTGGTGGGGGGCCTAGCGGCGCTTCTAGCACATATTACTTTTGTGCAGCAGAGGGGAGAATCCTCAAATTCATAGCCCAGTTGGTGAAGTTGCTACCATTCGCAGCAAGTTTCTCTTTCTCCATGAAAACATTAAAATTAAAAGCAGGTGGTGCCATCTACAACATAATTTGTAAAGTTTATGACTAAGTTTATGATAGATTGAGTTCAACTAAACTCCCACTCAAAAACAACATCCCTCGTGTCTTTTTGGTGATTACATGAACCAAATCCACTACACCAAGTCCGATCATCACGTGAGTCGGTGTAGCTTCAAAGGCGAGCATCTATATAGGCATCATATCAACTATATGACTCATGCTTAACCTTTCGGTCCGTGTTCCGAGGCCCTGTCTGTACATGCTAGGCTCGCCAAGTAAGAATCTTAGTACTCGCGTGTGTAAAACTGTCTCACACCCGAAATATTATCGTGGATTTAAGTACACCCGATCATCACGTGATGTCTTGAAGCGGCGAAACATAACGGTGCATACTTAAGGAAGAACACATTTTTATCTTGATATTTAAATAAGGGATCATCTTATAACGCTACTAAACCACCAAACTAGCAATATAAGATGCGAACATCATATGTGTAAAGTGAAATGACATGGTTCTTGCATTTGATCACTATCATATGCATCGTGGTATGATCTCTATCATTCCTTTGTGTGTAAGGCCAAGGTCTATGGAACTTACACGTTAAGTGTGTTGTAAGTGTATCAACTATACATCAACTCACAGCAATACCATATCATGACACAAGCCCAACAACGATCTAAACTAGACGCCTCTAATTTATCAATTGCAAGTTTTACGTGGCTTAGGGCTTTCGAAGATAGAACCGTTCTTACCTACGAACATGGAACCACAACGATGATAACCAAATTATTAGCAACTCGTTGTAAATCAGATATTGACTATAGTAGAAGAGATAGACACCCGCTAGCCACTTATGCAAAACTAGTTGCATGTCAGTCGTGGAACCGGTCTCATGTGCGATGACATGTAAAGTTGGTCCAGGCCACTTCATCCCACTATGCCACCAATATCCAAAGTACATATAAGAAGCAATAACATGATCATCACCGCCCACATACTATTATGTGTTCTACCGTGCAAAGCACCTACGCATAGATCATGCTCTGGTACCACTGAAGGGTTCGCAGCATAGAAAACAAAAAATTTCCTACGATAAGAACTATACGCCAAGATCTATCTACTAGATACATGCAACGGGTGGATATACATCCATGGAGAACTTACCCTCGAAGACAACAAAGTTTTGTTAACGAGTAGGAACTCGTGGATGATGTAGTCATATGCTTGCCAATCTCAAGATCATGTGGAAGTCCTAGCGCCGCAAACCAGCAGCGCATCCGCACTCGCACACATGTTCAGGCCACCAAACAACCTCCGCCTCCTCGATCCAGAGATGCAGTGGAAGAAACAACTCCTTCCATACGAAATGCCGCTAGGAACATTTATCTCGCTAATTTGAGACCATGGGGGAATAATTCTAGAGGGGGAGAGAGATCCTTCACGAGGAGGTGTGAGGAAGAAGGGTGAGAGGGATGTCCTTTTATAGGAGGAGGGGGGTACCCCTCCCCATGGCCGGCACCACATGGGGGGTGACCTCTTACCTCCCCCATTCATGTGGTGGTAACCCCCTCCACATAAAAGTGTCCCTTAACATTCCTCTTTAAAGTCTTTACTTTAAATGCATTAAATTTCTCCAAATTTAATGCTCTCTCATTTAATAAAACTCTTTTATTAAATTTATTAAGAATTTTGTTAATTACTTCAATTAACAAACATTCACATAAAATCCCCTGCAACATTTCAATATTACATGCAGAACCAGTTTCAACAATTTCACCCGAAACAGTTTCAGTGTCTATTGAAATAATTCCAGCGCTTTGCAATTCATTCGTCTGAAACACATTTGCTCCAAATGGTGTTGGTGTCCCTTAAGTGTGTCACCCTATGGTTCGTGAATAATGCAGACATGATCGAGACCCCTCTCAGATCAATAATCAGAAGCGGGATCTAGAGATCCATACTGACTCCTACACATTCTACGATGACTTCTGTGATCGTGAGAACCTTTAACGCTAGTAACTAAATCCCTTTGTATCGCGATATATTACATGTCCGAGATTCGATCATCGGTATATGTGCTCTTTTCTCGTTCCCGTGATATAACATTCTAGTGATCTCATCACTTGCTTGCAAGCTAACCAATGTGATATCACCGAGAGGGCCCATAGAATATCTATCCGTCATCGGGATGGACAAATCCCACTCTTGATCCATGAGCTTCTACATAACACTTTTGTAGCACTGAACCCACGTTTATAATCACCCTTTCACGGTGTGACGTTTGATGTTATCAAGATACTCTTCCAGTGTTAGTGATTAACATGATCTCATGGTCTAAGGACTATGATTACTTTGTTAGATGTTATAGCAATATAAACACAATGACTTTGATCGTAATGCTATACTTCAGATTAATGTCCATCACATCATTCCACTAATGTTGTGACCTCGTTATTAACAACATCTAATGTCCATGATCAGGAAACCTTGATCATCTTGTTAATCAACGAGCTAGTTTATAAGAGAGGCATAACTAGGAACTTTCCTTTTGTTTATTAAACACACATGAATTAACGTTTCCAAATTAATACAATTATAGCATGCAAAATAAACATCTATCATATACTTGGAATATGTATAATAACAACTTTATTATTGCCTCTCAGGGCATATTCGCTTCAGGGTTAGCCCAATAAATTAGGACCACACTCCCCCTATATCCATGCCCACATCTAAACCTAATAAGGATGAGATATAAGTGAATGTGCATGAGTAATCAAGACAAACTCATTGAATCAACGACAGTTAGCTCATTCCTCAAGTAACATAACCTTGATCCATCAAGTGGCTTCATGAAGATATCAGCAAGTTGGTTCGTCGTGCTCACAAAAGATAGATCAATATCACCACGAGCAACATGATCCCGAATAAAATGATTCCGAATCTCAATATGCTTTGTCCTTGTATACTACACCAGATTGTACACAATTTTGATTACACTTTTATTATCACATAAAAGAAGCACTTTGTCACAATTGACACCGTATTCCTTTAAAGTTCTCCTCATCCACAATAATTGAGTACATGCACTTGTAGCAGCCACATATTCAGCTTCGGTGGTGGAGAGATATATACAATTCTGTTTCTTAGAAGACCAACATACCAAAGACCTTCCCAAAAATTGACAAGCTCCAGCAATTGATTTCCTATCATCCTTGTCACCATCCCAATCTGAATCAGTATAACCACATAGAGAGAAATTGGAGCCCTTGGGAGACCATAAACCAAAATTAGGGGAATGAACCAAATATTGGAAGATTCTCTTGACCGCCACTAAGTGGCTTTTTTAGGAGCCGCTTGATACCTTGCACACACACCTACACTCAACACAATATCGGGTCTAGATGTGCAGAGGTAAAGAAGAGAGCTGATAATGGACCGGTATACCTTTTGGTCCACATCTTTACCATTGGGATTGAGTTCAAGATGGCATTTAGTTTGCATCGGTGTGGCGACGCCATTAATATCCGTTATCTTGAACTTCTTGAGCATGTCTTGGATGTATCTTGCTTGATGTATGAAGGTTCCTTCTCTAAGTTGTTTGATCTCAAATCCGAGAAAGAACCATAATTCCCCATCATAGACATCTCAAACCTATCAGTCATAAGCTTTGAAAATTCATCATTAAAAGCTTTATTAGTAGAGCCCAAGATAATGTCATCTACATATAGTTGGCATACGAAGAGCTCCCACTTAACCTTCTTAGTAAAAAGAGTGGGATCGATATGCCCAATCACAAAACCACGGTCTAGCAAAAGCTCTTTAAGGTGCTCATACCATGCACATGGGGCTTGTTTAAGGCCATAAAGTGCCTTATTGAGTTTGTAGACATGGTTCGGGAAGTTGGGGTCCTCAAAACCCAGGGGTTGCTTTACATATACCAACTCATGTAGAGTACCATTAAGAAAAGCACTTTTAACGTCCATTTGCTGCAATTTAAAATTATTATGAGCTGCATAAGCAAGAAGGATACAGATGGACTCAAGATGAGCCACATGAGCATAAGTATCGCCGAAGTCGATGCCTTCAACTTGGGAATAACCTTGTGCCACGAGTCTTGCCTTGTTCCTTACAACAATGCCATTCTCATCTTGCTTAATTTTGAATATCCACTTTGTGCCGATAAAATTACGGCAATCCTTGGGATTCTCTACTAATTTCCAGACCTTGTTGCGCTCAAAATTATTTAACTCTTCATGCATTGCAACAACCAAGTCCGGATCTTTAAGAACTTCAAACACTTTCTTGGGTTCCACCATGGATATGTGAGCTTGATTCTCACCAAAGCTTGCTAGCTCCCTTCTCGTGGACACCCTCCATCTGAGATCACCTACAACTTTATCAAGAGTGTGGCCTCTCAATTCAAGATTCCTTTCTACACGAGCTTTGCGGCAAAGTGCAATCAACTTGTTGTTTCTTGGAGGAATTTCTTCATCATTTAATTCTTCATTGAGACCACTAGCTTGACCTTGATCTACAGCTTGATCAGCGAGAATGTTAGATGAAGAACCTTGCTCTTGATGTTGATCAACAGCCATAACAGGAGGCTGCTGCAGTTCTAAAACTTCAGGGCCGGATAATCTGGCTAAGGGACTGGCCGGATAATCCGGCCTGGGAGTACTTGGTCCTTCTTGGCTATCTTGGATGCTTCTATCCCGAGTTGGAGAAGGGACGGATAATCTGGTATCGCTTGGAAAATCTGGCCTGGGAGATGCATCAATTTCTTGGTCGATCTATTCGGTTCTTGCATTTGAGGTAGAATGACCGGATAATCCGGTGTCCACCGGATAATCCGGCCTGGAGCTTCTTGGAGCAGATGATGGATGATCTTTAGCAGGTGGAGGTGATGGTGTAGTGGTTTCTCTAGCGAGTGGAGCATGTTGAGCTTGCGTTGATGAGGGCTCAACTTTAGTAGAGCATTATCCTTCCTGATATGGCACAAGGGGTTCCTCAATGGGGCGGAAAAATCCCACGCCCATTCTTCTTATGGCATCTTGGGGTATTTCAACATCTGCATCACAAACATCAACTTACCCCACATGGGAGCCATCATTTTACTCGAACACCAATCTACAAGATTCTACAACAGTTCCAGAGAGCTTATTGTAGACTCTATAAGTGGGGGATTCGGTACCATAACCAACAAAAATTCCTTCTAAAGCCTTAGTCTCAAATTTAGATAAACGAACTCCTTTGATAAGAAATAAACACTTACAACCAAATACCCAGAAGTATGAGATGTTGGGCTTGTTACCGGTAAGTATTTCATAAGGTGTCTTGTCCAAGATTTTGCGGAGGTAGATCCGGTTGGATGAGTGACATGTGGTGGAAATGGCATCAGCCCAGAAGTTATACGATGACTTGAATTCGGCCAACATAGACCTTGTCATATGCATTAATGTCCGATTCTTCCTCTGGGTTACACCATTTTGTTGAGGGGTGTACGAAGTGGAATATTGGTGTCTTATCCCCTCTTCACTTAGGAATTTATTTAGAGTGTAGTTCTTGAACTCGGAGCCATTATCACTACAAGAAAAGTTGGCTTTTACAACGGATGATTTTCGTGGTTGAAGGCCTGTTTTTCGTGGCTAAAAAGTCTTCCGCGACGGATGCCCTTCGTGGTAAAATCCCCGTCACAAATGAATCAACCATGGTTTTTTTCTGACTGTGGTGGATCGCAACCTTTGGCCACAAAAACTTGTTCCGTCGTAGATCTATTTGCCAGCCGCGATGACTGCTGACATCACGCAGCCTGACATGGCGATCGCATTGCTCTGCTTGCCGTTAAGCATCCGTCATGTAAACCATGGTGGAAGACAGGCCCAACCAAGGCCTGCTAATAACTAAATGGGCCGGCCCATGTGGGGAGCCCAATAGGAACACAACCCTTTACTATTTAGTCCTGCACTATCTAGAATCGTCCTAGTAGTGCAGCCAGCAACGACCCGTACACTTATGGGCCAGACACTATTTTGGCCTATATAAGGCCCAGGTTAGCCCAACACTGTGCTACCAACTGAGGCCTGCACCAAGACGGCCCGTCACTGTCTAGGCCCGTTGCCAATCTAGCCTTTTATTGTTCAGTCATGTTACTATTCCAGCCTTTTAGGAATTTCGACCCGTTACTGTTTAGGCCCTTTAGTGTTTGGGATTTTGCCTATTAAGGCTGGCACTGTTTGGCCTATTACTGTACTGGCTTGCCACCATACTGGCCTTTTGCTGTTAATACCTTTCACGGTTCCAGCCTTTCACTATTCTGGCCTTTTATCTACTCTGGTCTTCTACTGTTCTGGCCTTTTTACTGTTTTGGCCATCTACTCGTCTGGACTTTTACTGTTCGAGCCTTTTACTATTCTGGCCTCTTACTGTTCTGGCCTCTTATTGTTCTGGCCTCTTATTGTTCTGGCCTTTTACTGTTCTAGACTTTTACTGCTATGGCCTTTTACTGTTGTGTCCTTTTACTGTACTGGCCTTTTACTGTACCGGCCTTCTACTATTCTGGCCTTTTACTGTTCTGGCCTTTTACTGTTCTAGTCATTTTGGGCCATCCATGCACATGTTGTTTCAACGTTCGGCATGCTACTTCTCTGGCCTGTTATTGTTTCAGCCTTTTTTGCTAGTGCCTACTTTTCACAGAACAAGTGAATATCAAGACATCAATTATAAACACATAGAAATTAAAACTACTTATTACACAACAATAAAAGTTTGTTACAACAGGTTATACAACAAGATCATAATTCCAAAAGATTACAATGTGTCAGTACCATCAATAAGAGATCGGTACATGGTGATTTGCTTCAATGTATCATCTGTCCTCTTCTTCAACATTTCAGCTACAGATCTAAGAGCAGCTACACCCTTTTGTTCTGCATGCAATACAACCTTTATATATTTATCACCTGCAGGAGTTGTTCTAGGTGGACTGTTAAGTAAGTTGTTTTCTTCGGAAATGCAATGGAAGGATGAATGGGACGAGGGATCACAACTTTCAATCCTGCCTTCCAAGGACTCCTGTTGGGTTTTAACTGCAGTCTGCTAAAACATTGTGAAAGAGATTAAAACAAAGAACAAGGGAAACACGTAGTATTATATAAAGTAGAGATCATTTAAAGTAAGTATGAACTTACAGTAGCACGTCCAGGCTGACAGTAGCTCCTTCTCGAGCGGGTGCGACTCCTGGTCAATCTGCCAGAAGAATCTGAGCAGAGCAGTTGGAACTCTGGTCCTTGTACTCCATTGTCATTTCTCTGCATGACATTTGAAACCAAGTTAGTTGGTTAGGAAGGATGAAAACTCTTGAATAACACCAAAAACATAGCATTAAAAATTACCAGATGTATGTTTCAAACTAGATAGCTAGTTTGGAAGGATGAAAGCAGGTGAAAACACCAACATATAGCATTAAAAATGACCAGATATATCATTCAAACTAGATGGACATTTCCTGAATTAAGCATTCGCACATAGATTCACAATAGAACATAAATGCAAATGTCATGGCAGGTTCTTAGGTAGAGTGACTTATTAACTTATTAGGCATGCAAGTTATACAACTAATTAACATGACAAGAAACTGGCCTAAGTAACACAAGGAAACCTCATGATTCAAACTTGCTAGGCGTCAGATTGTCAGTGTTGGATCCTCTATGAGCTGTTTGCATGACCTGTGCGAGCGCTCGGAAAGAATAGAATCTATGAGTTGATGTTGGAGGATTAAACCGATAGCGTGAGAATGTAAGAAAGGAAATAAAAGCGAGAAGCTAATGATGTGGATATGATGTACAATATGAAGGGTGCAAATGAAATGGCAATAACATCTAGGATATTGAGCAACGTCCTAATGATTTCGTAGCTTACGAGTACCAAAAATATAGCAAACGGGCAAGAGAAATTACCGCTGCACGGCGAGGACGGGTGGGATGGGCAAGAGGGCGGGCGAGGGTGGGGGCTTGGCATTTCGGGGTCAGCAACGAATGATTCAGTGAAGCAGCCCTGGTAGGGTAGACGACGGTGTTGGCGAAGTAGATTTTGTGCAAAGGGAGTCGGTGAAATAGTTCTGGTGAAGAGCGCCTGCAGTGGAAGAGCTCCAGTGTGGAAGAGAGGGCCGGTGGTGAAGCAACTGGAGGAAGGTCGAGGTTGGAGGGGTGTGGGCGAGGAAGAGACGATGGGGGAATATAGGTGGGCTGACGCACATTTACCACCTATACCCCTCTATTATTGCAGTACTCCCATGGTCCTTGTTTCCGGAGCAGGGATAGAAGAGGAATTTTGCATTTGCAAAAAGCGGTGTGGGATATTTGAATAGATGCGTGAGATATTTGAATAGATGTGCGTGGGATGTTTTGGCGCCATGCGGAAATTTTGGAGTTGAAGCTTCCGACGTACGCTACTCCGACGCGACTTCTCTCACGTGTTGGCCCCGTCTAGACGCACACGCCAGCGATTGTATGCTTACCAACATATAAATGAGTTTCCACACATTTGCCAAGATTTATAAACAATATATCTTGAAGGCTTTCATACAAGATGACCAAGGTCACGCCATATCTTGGTTATAGTTTATAATAGCGTATCCATATCTGGTAGATAGCTATATCTTGGCATTTCAAAAGAAGATTCCAGATTTGATGGACAATGCCCAACTTTCATGATTTTTCAAACTTTCTAGCCAAATCTATGCAATAAAATGACTTTTTGACAATCTGAAGTAAGTATGTCAAATTTCGAACTAGAAAGTGTGTGATATACCTTGCTCTTGACTTTTTAAAATAATTCAAAGATACCAAGTAGTCAAATATTGGAGAACCACCGAGAGTTTCACAAAATTCAACTTTTTGATATGAATGGTAATGACACCTAATTTTGCCATTTTAAAAAAATACAAAGAAACAAAATATAAAAAGAAATGCATCCATTATTTTCTCTCTTCGTGTCTCACTATGTGCACTAGCTAGTTTCCATGAAAAAATATAACCTTAAAATTTGATAACTTTTGAGAAAAAATTGTATCATAATATATGGAGTACCATGTAAGAATATGCATGGCTTTCAAACCAGATGACCAAGGTCATTGACATATCTTTTCTATAGTTTATAATAACCTATCCATATTTGCTAGTTGGTGTGTATTGGCATTTAAAATATTATTTACAAAGGAAGCTTCCGAATTGGAAGTTATTTCAATTTTCTAAGGCACAACAATGGCTTTTGTCATGAAGCTACTACAAAATATGGCTTAAAATCCCATCGCCCTAGTTTTCACTCAAAGTATATATAGCCTAGGGTTAAGTTTAGAGTTCTGGGTTTTATTTTGGGTTGAGGGTTTAAGGGTTCATGGTTTATGATTTTAGGGTTTAGGGGTTTGGGGTTCATGATTTAGGGTTTAGGGTTGTTCAGGGTTTTAGGGTTTATGATTGTTTAGGTTTTAGGGTTTAGGGAATTTTCAATAATAATGTTCAAGCTTTATATATATGGTTATATTCATGGAATGGAATGGCGTTATCGCAATTTAATAAAAGTATTTCAAATTTTGGTCTATAAGTGCATTATACTTCCTTGGTAAGGGTTTGGGGTTCTAGGGTTAGGAAGTTAGGGTTCTAGGGTTAGGATGTTATTAGGGTTTATGATTAAGGGTTTTTTATTTTCAATAATGTTCAAGCTTTATGCTTATATTCATGGAATAGAATGGTGTTACCGCAATTTAATGAAAGTATCTCAAATTTTGATCTATAAGTGCACGATACCTGCTTGGTTTAAGGTTTATGGGTTAATGATTTAGGGTTTTACGGTTTAGGTTTTATGGGTTGTTTAGGGTTTAGGGATTAGCGATTTTTCAATAATGCTCAAATATTTATGCTTATATGCGTCGAATAGAATGGCATTACCTACTTTAATGGAAGTATCTCAAATGTTGATCTATAAGTGCATGATACCTGCTTGGTTAGGGTTTATGGGTCATGGGTTTTGGGTTTTAGGGTTTTACAGTTTAGGTTTTATGGTTGTATAAGGTTTAGAGTTTAGTGAATTTAGAATAATGCTCAAGCTTTATGGTTATATTCGTCGAATAGAATGGCGTTACCTAATTTATTGAAAGTAGCTCAAATTTTGATCTATAAAGTGCATGATACCTGCTTGGTTAGTGTTTATGGGTTGAGGGTTTGGGGTTTCAGGGTTTAGGTTTTAGGGTTTTTTAGGGTTTAGGGAATTTTCGATAGTGCTCAATATTTATGCTTATATTTGTCGAATAAAATGGCCTTACCAAATTAAACGAAAGTATATCAGATTTTGATCTATAAGTGCATGCTATGTGCTTGGTAAGGGTTTAGGGTTTCGGGTTTTAGGGGTTTAGGGTTTTGGTTTTAGGAATTTTCAATAATGTTCAAGTTGCTTTATGCTTATATTCATGGAATAGAATCACATTACATCAATTTATTGAAAGTATCTCAAATTTTGATGTATAAGTGCACGATACCTGCTTTGGTTAGGGTTTATGGGTCAAGGATTTTGGGTTTTATGGTTTAGATTTATGGGTTGTTTAGGGTTTAGGGTTTAGCAAATTTTCAATAATGCTCAAGATTTATGCTTATACTCGTAGAACAGAATGGGTGTTAGCTGATTTAATGTATCTCAAATTTTGATCAATGTGTGCATGACACCTGCTTGGTTAGGGTTTATGGCTAAGGGTTTAGGAGTTTAGGGTTTAGGGTTTAAGTTTTAGGGGTTGTTTAGGGTTTACAGAATTTTTGATATTGCCCAAGATTTATGCTTATATTCGTCAAATAGAATGGTGTTACCCAATTTAACAAAAATATCTTAAATTTTGATCTATAAGTGCAAGCTACGTGCTTGGTGAGGGTTTAGGGTTATAGGGTTTAGGGGTTTAGGATTTGGGTTTTAGGGGTTTAGGGTTTCAGGAATTTTCAATAATGTTCAAGCTTTATGCTTATATTCATGGAATAGAATGGTGTCACCCAATTTAACGAAAGTATCTCAAATTTTGATCTATAGTTGCACGATACCTGCTTGGTCAGGGTTTAGGGGTTTAGATTTTATAGTTTAGGATTCCGTGAATTCTAAATAATATTTTCAAACTTTATGGTTATATATATTCGTGGAATAGAATGGTGTTACCACAATTTAATGGAAGTATCTCAAAAATTGATCTACAAGTCGATTATACCCTGCTTGGTCATATTTTTTGTTAAATAAAATTGAAGGTCCCCAAGTACTAAAACAAGGGAGAAACACCAAGAGTTCCTTGAGATTTAGGCGCTGATTGGTTGGGCTCTAATTCTGACTTTTGATTTTTGGCTTATAAACCTAGGAACGTGCTTTTGGCTTTGTTTTTTGAGATTTTACTCTGACATAGTGGAATGATAGTATAAGCCAGGTTGGATGATTTTAACGATTTTATCTCGGTTTAGCGAAAAACGTTCGAATTTTGAACACCAAGCGATGGGAATCTCTACTTCCCGTAATTCTGGCTCACTGACATGTGGGTCACTTGCATAGTGGGTCCAAAAAGTCAGTGTAGGTCTAAGTTGGCGGGCAGGTAAATATTGAAGAAGGGCTAGGAAACATCGATGGGGTGATGCACTTGGGAGAACGCAAATTTACCACCTATATCCCTCTGTTATTGTAGTGCTCCCTCAGATTCTTGTTTCCGGAGCAGGGATAGAATAGGAATTTTGCATTCTAGAAAGAGCTGAAGCATGTTTGAATGGATGCACGAGATATTTTAGTGGATGGGTGCGATGTTTGGGCACCGAACCAAAATTTGAGGTCGAAGCTTCTAGCATACGCTACTCCAGCGTGGGGCCTCTCAAACATGCTGTCACTGTCTATTCCCACACGCCAACGAGAGTTGCTTCCCAACATTTAAACGAGTTTCTAGGCATTTGCTGAAATTTTTGAACAATTTAAGGCTTTCAAGAAGATGAGCATCGTCCAAAAAAAGGTGACCAAGGTCATGGAAATAGTTTATGATGACATGTCCATATTTGGTAGATTGGTGCATCTTTGTGAATCAACCAATATGTCTGGTTCCAAATTTGAAGTTTGTTTTCGAATTTCCAAGTAACAACAATGTGTTTTGTTGTGAAGCAACTACAAATATGATGGCTCAAAATGCCACCGCCCCCTTTTTTCACACAATGTATAACGCCCTTTTAAGCATCCAGGCTAAATTTAAGCAATAATTTTTTTGGGGATGGATGTTCGAATGGGTGGGCGGGAAATTTCGGCGCTCTGCCGAAATTTTAAAGTTGAAGCTTCTAAGGTACGCTACTCCCATTTGGGATGCTTTCCCCATAAGATAGACCCACAAGCCTGTATGCTTTCCAGCATTTAATGAGTTTATAGACATCTACCAAAATTAATGAACATTAATTCAAGGCTTTCAAACAAGATGAGCAAGGTCACATCCATAGTTTCTGTACCTTTTTCATGTTTTGTACTACTTCGTACATTGAAGCATATTCACCAACCAAGCTTACAAACATGTCCATATTTGGTAGATCGGTGCATCTTGGCATTTCAAGCAATTGTTTACAAAGGAGATTCCATATTTGATGGATAATGCCCTACTTTCTTGAGTTTCCAAGCTTCCTAGCTGAAGATGCTGAAATTAAATAACTTTTTGACAATTGAAAGTAAGTATGTCTAATTATGAACTACAAAGTGTGTGATATAACTTGCTCTTGACTTTTTAAAAATAGTTTAAAGGTACCGAATTAGTCAAATATTGGAGAACCACCGAGAGTTTTGTAAGATTTCAATTTTTTGATATGAATAGTAATGTCACCAAATTTGGGCTAGTTTAAAAAAACAAAATATAAAATGAAATACAACCATTCATTTCTCTGTTGGTGTCTCACTGTGTGCATTGGCTAATTTCCATGAAAATATATAAAATATGATAACTCTTGAAAAACTCGTTTCACAATATGGTGTACCATGTTTGAACATGCATGGCTTTCAAAAACTAGATGACCAATGTCAAGGCCATATGTGTTACCATACTTTATGATAACTTAACCATGTTTGGTAGATTGGTGCATATTGGTATTTCAACATTGGTTATAAAAAGAGCTTCCATATTTGGAGTTATTTTGAAAGCCCCAATCGATAATAATGGCTTTAATTTTGTCATACGATATATGGCATACCATGTATGAATTTGCATGGCTTTCACACCAGATGACCAAGGTCATGGCCATATCTTTGCTATATTTTATAACAACATGTTTGTATTTGGTAGATTGGTCCATATTATTGGCATCTTAAATATTATTTACAAAGGAAGCTTCTGAATTTGAAGTTATTTTCAATTTTTCAAGCGACGACAATGGCTTTTGTCATGAAGAAACTACAAATAAGTATGGCTCAAAATCCCACTGCCCTAGTTTCGACACAAGATATATATAGCCTGAGGTTTAGGGTTCGTGTTTTTTTGGGTTGAGGGTTTAGGGGTTTAGGGTTTATGGTGTATGATTTAGGATTTTAGGGTTTAGGGCTTAGGAGTTTAAGGTTGGTATTTAGGTTTTAGGGTTTATAAATTTTCAATAATAATGTTCAAGCTTTATATATATGCTTATATATATTCATGGAATAGACTGGTGTTATCGCAATTTAATGAAAGTATCTCGGATTTTGATCTATAAGTGCATCATACCTCCTTGGTAAGGGGTTGAGGGGATGAGGGTTTATGGTTTTTGGGGTTTAGGTGTTTAGGGTTTAGATTTTTTGGGAATTTTCGATAATGTTCAAGTTGCTTTATATATGCTTATATTCGTGGAATTGAATGACATTAACACAATTTGAGGAAAGTTTATCTGAAATTTTGATCTACAAGTGCATGTGATACCTCATTTGCCAATGTCGTTTAGGCGGGGTTGATGGTTTAGGGTTTAGGGCATTTTCAATAATATTGAAATTTTATTGTTATATACATGGAATAGAATGGCGTTACCGCAATTTAATGAAAGAATCTCAGATTTTGATCTATAAGTCCATGGTACCTGCTTGGTTAGGGTTTATATGGGTCGAGGGTTTAGGGTTTTAGGGTTTTACGGTTTAGGTTTTATGGACTGAATAGGGTTTAGGGGGTTTAGTGATTTTTCGATAATACCCAAGATTTATGCTTATATTCGTCGAATAGAATATGGCGTTACCTAACTCATTGAAAGTATCTCCAAATTTGATCTATAAGTGCATTATACTTGCTTGGTTAGGGTTTATGGGTTGAGTGTTTGGGGTTTTAGGTTTAGGTTTTAGGGGTTGTTTAGGGTTTAGGGTATTTTCGATAATGCTCAAGATTTATCCTTATATTCATCGAATAGAATGGAGTTACCAATTTAATGAAAATATATCAAATTTTGATCTATAAGTGCATGCTACGTGTTTGGTAAGGATTTAGGGTTTAGTGTTTAGGTTTTAGGATTTTGGGAATTTTAAATAATGTTCAAGCTTTATGCTTATATTCGTGGAATAGAATGGCATTACCGCAATTTAATGAAAATATCTCAAATTTTGATATATATAAGTGCACGGTACCTGCTTGGTTAGGGTTTATGGGTCGAGGGTTTAGGGTTTTACAGTTTAGTTTTATGGGTTGTTTCTAGTTTAGGGTTTAGAGAATTTTTGGTAATGCTTAGGATTTATGCTTATATTCATCTAATAGAATGGCGTTACCTGATTTAATGAAAGTATCTCACATTTTTGATCTATTAGTGCATGACACTGATACGTTGCAAACGTATCTATAATTTTTGATGTTCCATGCTTGTTTTATATCTACTTTCTTATGTTTTGTCCACACTTTGGAGTATTTTTACACATTTTCTGGAACTAACCTATTAACAAGGTGCCACAGTGCCAGTTGCCTATTTTTTGCTGTTTTTGGTTTCAGAAAAGCTAGTAAGGAAATATTCTCCATATTGGAACGGACAAAAGCCCAAGTCAATATTTCACCAGAAGGAATATAGAGTCCGTAGGGGAGACGAAGAGGGGAACCAGGGCGGCCACACTTGGTGGTGGCGCGGGCTACCCTAGCCACGCCACCAGGGGGTGTGGGCCCCTGGCACTCCACCGACATTGCCCCTCCGCCTATAAAAGTCTCCCGGGACGAAAACCCTAAGTACCTGATCAAAATTCCACGGAAGAGTCTGTAGCCGCCGCCATCTCCATTCCTAGATCGGGAGGGATCTGAAGCTCTTCCCGGCACCCTGCCGGAGGGGAGATATCACCCTGGAGGCCTTCTTCATCACCATGCCTGCCTCCGGTGTGATGCATGAGTAGTTCATCTCTAGACTACGGGTCCATGTAGTAGCTAGATGGTTGGTTCTCCCCCTTTGTGCCACCTTGTTTAGATCGTGTGAGCTCCGTTCATGATCAAGATCATCTATTTGTAATCTTACATGTTGTGTTTGCAGGGATCCGATGGATATTGAGATGCTATTTTAGATTGATTATTGATTCTATCATGTCTATGTTATTTGTGATCTTGCATGCTTTCCGTTGTTAGTAGCTATCTTGGCCGAGTAGATGCTAGCAACTCCAAGAGGGAATATTTATGCTCGATAGTGGGTTCATGCCTCTAAGAATCTAGGGAAGTGGCAGAAATCTCTAAGGTACTAGAGGTGTTGTTGCTACTAGGGAGAAAACAGGAATCCTTTGTTCATAGAACAATCATATTGTTTACTTTACACACTTTGCTTAATGCAATTATCTGTTGCTTGCAACTTAATACTGGAGGGGGTTCGGATGATAACCTGAAGGTGGATTATTAGTCATAGATGCAGTTGGATTACGGTCTATGTATAATGTTGTAATGCCCAATCAAATCTCATAGGAGTCAAGATGATTAGTATATGCATGTATGTTTTCTCGGTGTCTATCAATTGCCCCACTGTAATTTGTTCACCCAACATGTCAACTATCTTAAGGAGAATCACCACTAGTGAACTATGGACCCTGGTCCATTCTTTTACCATCAATCTACAACTATTTAATGTTTTCTATTTACTTTCTGCAAGCAATTACTATCTTCCACACAATACGTTTAATCCTTTGTTTTCAGCAAAACCGATGAGATTGACAACCTCACTATAAGTTGGTGGAAAAGTTCTGTGATTGTGTTGTGCAGGATTCCAAGTTGGAAACAACACCTTAGAGGTATTTCCTTGCTCCTATTGGTTCGATAACCTTGGTTTCATAACTGAGGGAAAACTTGCTACTGTGCTCATCATACCTTCCTCTTGGGGTTCCCCAACAAGCTCGATACATTTTGAGCCATCAAGCACTTTTTCTGGCGCCGTTGCCGGGGAGTCCCTCATAACCAATCTCTTCACTTTGTTTTTTGTTTTGCTTAGTTTATTTCTGCCTTGTTTGCTAGTTTCTTTATCAAAAACACACAAAAATTAGTTATACTAGTTTGCTTCTTTATATCAAAAACACACACACAGAAAATCTTTAGTCCTTTTCTGTAGTTGTCACTTCGTTCTTTGCTCACCATGTTGATCCCTAAGTTCACCATGAAAGACCTTTCAATAGGTAGTGGCTCTATAATTGGGAAAGATAATATTGAAGAATTCTTTAATCATGTTAGCAAGCATGAGGATATTGAGGATAGATCCCTAGCAGAACTTGCTCCAAATTATGAAATTGTTGCAGCTTCTTTACTTCACATGTTGCAAGCTAGGTTTGTTAACCTTCACCCCATAATGCAGGTAATGTTTCTTAAACTTAAAGATATTGAGGACACTAAAAAGAGAGATGTTATTCTGGAAACTTTGCTTGAAGAATTCTATGATGTTGTTAAGGAAGCTAGAAAAGTCTTTGATCGTTTTAATATGCTAGGCTCATGCGTAGATGTTATCGGTACACAAGAAAAGATGGGTAAAACCGAACCTAGAAGTTGAGAGGAAATTAAAATACCAATACCTTTTAAACTTGTAGGAATGCATGAAGCTTTAGAAAACAATTTTGATTGGATTGTTCCTGAAAACCCGTTTGATGAAAATAGTGAACCCAGAGCATTGAGAGAGGATCCTCTAGAACTTATTGGATGAGATACCTTACCTTGTTGAAGATATTTCTGGTATTGATCTTAATGCTTCTTCATTTGAGAATACTTGATTCTTTTTCTTGCTTCTTATGCCTAGCTCAAAGGCGTTAAAGAAAAGCACTTATTGGGAGATAACCCAAATTTCTTTAGGAATCTTTTATTGAGTAGTTATTACCTATGTAATAACCGCTCCTTATCATTTTTGTGTGGTTTTTGTGCCAAGAGTAACCTCTAATGAGAGAGAAATAATGCTTGGGAAAGTTGCTGTCCCAAAACAGATTTTTGTGCTTCGCTGTAAAAATTCATGTAAAATCTCTGTACGTCGGTTTGAGCTGTAATGTTTTGTGATTATGCCCCAGGTTGTTATACAACTTTTGTTAGTTCAACACTTTTCGAGTTGAGCAACATAAGGTCTTCAAAAAAATTGGTTTTTACCTGCTGGTCTGTTTTGACAAATTTCTGCCATTATTTGCATTTGCCTCTTAATTTCTTTCTCTTTGAGTTCTCTTTGATCATTTGAATTTTTAAAGTAAGTGCTTCAGTATCTTGTGTTTTAATGGAAGTTTTACTTGTGTTGAAACTGAATCCAAAGACTTATTATCTTGAGTGCACTAATGTTGCTAATGAAGATTGTGTGAAGTTTTTGTATGAACGAAATTTTAAGTGTAGGGAAGGATAATGTGATAAGATGAAGAATGGAAAAAATCTCAAGCTTGGGGATTCCACCCGTGTCACCCCAAGAAATATTCAAAAAGTACAAGCGTCAAAGCTTGGGAACACCGAAGGCATCCCCTTCTTCATCAATAAAAATTTCAGGTTTCTTCCAAACACTTCATTTTTATTGTTTAATGCACAATTGTGTTGTTCTTGGAGCATCTTCGTTTTTTTTTAATCTTTGTTTGCTTAGTTTTGTTAAATAAATTGGTTCCCCACATTCTTACTTAGTTTCAAATAGGTTTATTTGTATTGGAAAAGAGTAGGAAAGTTCATGCTTATAAGTGGTATAAAAAGAGTCTTGTTTTTGACTATGACTTAGACTTTATCATGTTATGCTTGATATTGTTTTGAATTTATGCTTAGTAATTATTGTTGTAGCATGACTTGTTAAAAACAATTGAGATTGCTTAATGTTCCTTGAAAGAATCATGCGTTGTTTTAGCATATAAAAGCATAATATTGTGGTATTCTCCTTTGATGCTTATATTCATGGAATAGAATGGTGTTACCCAATTTAACGAAAGTATCTCAAATTTTGATCTATAGTTACATGATACCTGCTTGGTCAGGGTTTAGGGGTTTAGATTTTATGGTTTAGGATTCCGTGAATTCTCAATAATATTTTCAAACTTTATGGTTATATATATTCGTGGAACAGAATGGTATTACCACAATTTAATGAAAGTATCTCAAAAATTGATCTACAAGTCGATCATACCCTGCCTGTTCATATTTTTTGTTAAATAAAATTGAAGCTACCCAAGTACTAAAACAAGGGAGAAACACCAAGAGTTCCTTGAGATTTAGGCGATGTTTGGTTGGGCTCTAATTCTGGCTTTTGATTTTTGGCTTATAAAGCTAGGAACGTGTTTTTGGCTTTTTTTAGCTTTTACTCTGACATAGTGGTATGATAGTATAAGCCAGGTTGGATGATTTTAACGATTTATCTCGGTTTAGCGAAAAATGTTCGAGTTTTGAACAACAAGCGATGGGAATCTCTACTTCCTGTAATTCTAGCTCACTGACATGTGGGTCACTTGCATAGTGGGTCCAAAAAGTCAGTGTAGGTCGGAGTGGGTGGGCAGGTAAATATTGAAGAAGGACTAGGAAACGTCAATGGGGTGATGCACTTGGGAGAACACAAATTTACAACCTATATCCCTCTGTTATTGTAGTGCTCCCTCGGATTCTTGTTTCCGGAGCAGGGATAGAAGAGGAATTTTGCATTCTAGAAAGAGGTGAAGCATGTTTGAATGGATGCGTGGGATATTTTAATGGATGGGTGCGATTTTGTGCGCCATACCAAATTTTGAGGTCGAAGCTTCTAGCATACACTACTCCGGCGTGGGGTGTCTCAGACGTGCTATCACCGTCTAGGCCCACATGCCAGCGAGAGTTGCTTCCCAACATTTAAACGAGTTTCTAGGCATTTGCTAAAATTTTCGAACAACTTAAGGCTTTCAAGAAGGTGACCATCGTCCAAAAAAAAGGTGACCAAGGTCATGGAAATAGTTTATGATGACGTGTCTGTATTTGGTAGATCAGTGCATCTTTGCAAATCAACCAATATGTCTGGTTCCAAATTTGAAGTTTGTTTTTGAATTTCCAAGTAACAACAATGTGTTTTGTTGTGAAGAAACTACAAAGATGATGGCTCAAAATGCCATCGCCCCCTTTTTTCACAAAGTGTATAACGCCCTTTCAAGCTTCCAGGCTAAATTTGTGCAATAAAAGAATTTTTGGGGCTGGATGTTTGAATGGATGGGCGGGATGTTTGAATGGGTATGGATAATTCAAGCTGCCAAAATTTTGAAGTTGAAGCTTCTAAGGTACGCTACTCCCACTTGGGATGTTGTCCCCGTCAGATAGACCCGTAGGCCTGTATGCTTTCCAGCATTTAATGAGTTTATAGACATCTGCCGAAATTAATGAACATTTATTCAAGGCTTTCAAACAAGAGGAGCAAGGTGACAAGCATAGTTTCTGTACCTTTTTCATGTTTTGTACTACTCCGTACATTGAAGCATCTTCGACAACCAAGTTTACAAACGTATCCATATTTGGTAGATCAGTGCATCTTGGCATTTGAAGCAATTTTTTACAAAGGAGATTCCAGATTTGATGTATAATGCCCTACTTTCATGAGTTTCCAAGCTTCCTAGATGAAGATGCTGAAATTAAATATATATTGAAATAAAGCCATTCATTCGCAAAGTGCAATGCTATGTGCATTAGTTTCGATGGTAAAACATAAACTTGTATTTTGACAAGTTTTGGATCAATTTTGATCTATGGTGACTGGCAGGTGGGCCACGTATATGGTGGTGCCCAAAGCAGGGTAGGTCAGAATTTCCAAAGTTATCCCTCCGCACCCCTTCGCACTGTGTATTAACTTCCACCCTCTACCGCCTAGGCCCTCACCCCCTTCCCACAAAACAGACGCGCTTACGACCGCTCCTCATCACCACCATGTGCGAAGAAGCTTTCCCTATCCGTCGGTATTCTTGAGACGCACTGGTGGGCATGTCGATCCCACGGTAGTCCTTCTATCTCTAGCTCGATCTGCTTGGCATTTTATTGTCCTTTCATCCGATCTGCCTCCTCAAATACGTAGTTTAATTTGTCCTCAATCTGCATGGTCATTGTTTATTCTGCTATAGATCTGTGTTCCTAAATACCTTCGACGATTTTTGTTATCAATATGTTTGCTGAAATGCATAGGCATATATAGTTTTTGTACTCCATCTATATGTTTCCTGCTTTTCTTTTAATAATAACCAACCTTGTATGTCATGATTAAACAGATGGGCAGATTTTGGATAGAGATTGCTCCATTAGGCAGTGCTAAACGTATCCTTGATGTTCTGTGATTTATGGGAGTTGTTAGAGCTCATTGTGACAACGCAAAAGTACGTTGCCCCTGCCGGTTGTGTGTGAATCATAGGGTGCTGCCTCAAAGTATAGTGGAAGACCATATTTTTACATTTGGGATGCTAAGCGCATATGTTAGATGGGTATTTCATGGTGAACCATATGATCCTCCATATGTACCGGGGGAAGCACATCTTTATCATCAAGATCAAGTAGGGGAAGCAGATATTGATCAACTAGATCAACTGACAGAGGCAGCTCCTGAGCATCTAGATCAACTTGGAGAAGGGGGAGGAGAGAAAAAGCGCAAGCTGCATGAAACGGGTTTCATTTCTGGTACTACCGCTATGCCAGATGACAAGGTATATCTGTAGAATGAAAAATGTTCAGGTTATGTGTCTTTGATGTTTCTCTATAAACGTATCTGTTAATCTACTAATCGCAGAAGCAGACGACTGAAGAGGACTTTGATGGTAATGACGATGACCTTTTCATTGATGAGCCTACACCTGAGGCTGTGGATCGGGTACACTACTTCTGGATGGATTTGATGCAGGGATGCTGATCATCAGGGGTGTACTTTTGGTGCCGTCTGGGTAGTCTCATGACCACTAGCCCAGCTACAAAACTCTTAGGGTGTAGAGCTATCCCATGATTGGTTCGCTACTGTCGTATTTATATAATATGGAGCTACCTTATTATGATTTCTAGGCCTTTGTTAGCAAAACTGTAATTGGAAACTACTCCGTATATTAGTATATACTCCCTCCGTTCGGAAATATAAGACATTTTAGCTTTGTGAATCAAATGTATCTAGACGTCTTTTAGTATACAGGTTCGTAGAGGTTCAGAGTGAACCTATACACTAAAAGTGTCTAGATACATTCATTTCACAAAGCTAGAATGTCTTATATTTGTGAACGGAGGGAGTATATGTGTGTTTGTGTGTGTTTCTTGTCTGAAATCCGAGCTTATCATTTTATCAGTTCCTAAACTGTTTTTTAGGCCCCAGCACTGGTGCCCTATGCTGCAACTACCGCCGTCTTGTCCACTGCTCCGTGAGACAAATTAGCAAAAGGATAATAAGCTGGGATCAATTTGATTCGAAGAGGGGCGATTTTCCCTGTCCTTGGAGATGAACCCGGGAGAACTAGTACTAGTACCAAGGGAAGGAGGAGGTTGGCTCGGTCAATTATCTCACCCACTTAATGTGGGACCAGCTTTAACTCACCCCTGACGTGGGTCCCGCTTGAAACAGTTGTAGGCCACCCTTGATAGCTGGGATCAAAAAATTAGGATTCTCTCCTGGCAAAATGTTCTCGCCACTGCCACTTAAAAATACTTACTGTAAAAAATTGTACCGCCCAACCCTACTACTACTAGTACTACTACTCTCCTTCCCATGCCTTTCTATCGACGACAAGACAAGAAACCATCACTAGCTAGCTCCCATCCAGCAAGCAACTGTTGGAACTGGGGCAACCTCCGATTGGGGAGTTCTTGTTGAAATAGGTGGGTGTATTTGCTCACCTCGAAATCTGGCTTTGCTTAATTTGCTTCCGATTGGGCCATTGGGGTACTATTAGTACTAGGAATAGTAGTATTCGGTATGCTTTGATTATGGAGTTCTTTCTTATTGCTCACCTCGAATCACCTAATCGGGATATTTTTTCCTCTTTTCTGATCGATTGGGTCATTTGGGTGGGGTGGGGGTGGTGGTGCGGATGGGGGGTGGGGGTGGGGGTGGGGGAGGTGGTACTGATTTCGTATGGATTCGGGATCAGGGCATGGTCACCACTATTCTGATTGGGGCATTTGGTCGGGTTTGATTTCTGTGTTCTTCACTTCTATAACCTTTAGTTTCTACTCATAATGTGCAATGGATTTTGCGTCAGATTCTATATGGAGAACTATGGGTTAGTGGCACACACGGCCACTACGAACAAGGATGGTCCCGTCTGTTCCCTTAAAAGTTGCCTAAAAAGGTAATGTAGCAGTATATTCATTGTGTTCTTCCATTCTTTCTAATGCTAAAAGTGGTTGGCTGCAACCTGGATGTATCCCTGTGCTAAAAGTTGTCTCTGTCTGCATCCTGTTTTTGTGGAAGCCTCTGTGACACCATCTCTTCTTGATTTACTGTAGCACGGTGGTACATACATGTGAACGTGCGGTGCTCCAGGTGCGGCAAACATGATAGTACCCCCACATGCCGCAGGATCTGGCCAGTACCACTACTCACCAAACAAGCGCAAGGCCACTGACCAGCGGGAGGGCCTAGCTTAAATAGAAAGGTATTTGTTCTTAATACCCTTATTATCATGGTGCAGTCAGATTTAAGTATTACCCGCTTGGTGTCATGCATGCTTATCAGATGTTCAGAAACATATGTGTGATTTTATTAATTCTGGCACTATGTTTATGTGAATCCAAATATGGATCTATCAGACTATCTCATACAGTTAGTATATGACTACTATGTACTGTACTCCCTCCGTCCCAAGGCTTAGGCATATATATTTTTTGAAAAGTCAAGCGACGGAAAGTTTGACCAAACTTTTGAAAAAAGTCAAAAACTATCAAGAACTATAATATTATATATATACGACGTGCATATATGTTTCATGATGTATCCAACGATATATAATTCATATTATAATTTTTTTCTAAAAACATGGTCAAACTTTACATAGTATTAAACTGTTGAGCTCTATTGCTATTTATGCAGATTGAAGGTGCTGCTGCGGAGGCTGAGGCTGCTGTAGAGGCTAGTAGATTTCTGATGCCCGCACCAAAAGAGGACATCCTCAACACAACGAGGAAGAGCCAACATAGTACCCGGGTGGGCAGTGACCTCTCTAAGAAGTGGGTATAATTTGGAAATCCACAATTTCACATGTTATGATTTTCCATGTTATTGTTATCAGCTAGTACTATATGTTTACGCACATTAGAAGTTCACAAAAATAAAATCTGTTTGCTTTACATGCAATGGTTTTGTCTTATATAAATAAATTTACTTGCTCTTTACATAATTTAACTTTTCCACTTAATTTCAATCAGTACCACACACCAGCTGCTTAGCCCTTTCTGCTACCCTCCTCTTGTCAAGCTTGTGGATTGAAAGGGGCCCCCTGTATGCCATTCCAAAGGCAGAGGGAAGAAAAATGGTGCATGGCCACCCTTCGCAAAGGGTACCCATGGTATCAGGTATGGATTCCAAGTGGTTTAGACCGACTTGTTGTAAGATCTTGTATCTCACTTTTTTTTGCCGTCGCCTTACTTCTCTATCAATTTTCTCATGAAGGCTGTCCCTTGTGTCGCTTGCCCCATTATAAACAAGATGTTCAGAAACAACAAGTTTCTAACTCTGTATAGCGAGGGTCCTAAAGGCATGCGGCAACTATATGATGTGGATGTGTCCCATACGATGGCCACCACCTATTTGGGTGGCCAAGGTTGGTCCAAGTATATCCGTGAGAATGGTCTGAAGCAGGGGGACAAGGTAACATTCGATTTTAGCAAGCCTGGGCAGATACTTGCACGCCATTGTACACCTGTTGACCGAAGGACCAAGAACAGAGGTAGTACTAATTAATTTGCTTATGTACTCATCACAACCTATAATGATTTTCTTGAGACTAACTATTCTACACCATTGTCTTTTCTCATCATATGACCCTGACCACTTCTGCAGTCTGCTTCCTCTTATGTACCACCCAGAAGGGTGCCAGCATCAAGCTGCTGGCACCGGCACCGTCCCCAGTTCCTGCAACGGCACCGGTTGACCTCAGTAGGAGAAAGAATAGAGGTAATAACTTAATTTGCTTGTATACTCTCATCTCTGTCTAGGAGTTACTGTTGTATAAGAAACCATTTTGCTTGTACACATCTCATATACCTCTCTGACCACTCCGGTAGTCCCCTTACCTACCCCCGAGAAGGTAACCAGCATCAAGCTGCTGGCACCCACAACGGCACTGGCCCTAGTTCCTGCTCTGGCACCTATTGACCTAAGGAGAAAGAATGGAGGTAGTTGATACATTGCAAATGTATCTATAATTTTTGATGTTCCATGCTTGGTTTTATCTACTTTCTTATATTTTGTCCACACTTTGGAGTACTTTTCATATAATTTCTTGGACTAACATATTAACAAGAGCCACAGTGCCAGCTGCCTATTTTCTGCTGTTTTTGGTTCCAGGAAGTCAGAAAATGAATATTCTCGGAATTGGACGGGACAAAAGCCAAAGTTATTATTTTACTAGGGGACACTTGGAGCCAGAATACAAGACGGAGAAGGGCCAGAGGGCGGCCACACCACCTGGCCGCGCGGCCAGGCCTGTCCCGTGCCAGG
Organism: Avena insularis; assembly: GCA_023614405.1. Lineage (NCBI taxonomy): Eukaryota > Viridiplantae > Streptophyta > Magnoliopsida > Poales > Poaceae > Avena > Avena insularis. The sequence continues at coordinate 210,984,171 of CM042694.1, forward strand.
GGGTGGTGTGGCCAGCCCAGGCACCCCCTCGGCCTCTCCTTCCGCCTATATATTTCCTCTAGTACGTAAACCCTAAGTACCCGATCAAAATTCCATGAAAGAGTCTATAGCCGCCGTCATCTCCATCCCTAGATCGGGAGGGATCTGAAGCTCTTCCGACTCACGGAGAGGGAATTCACCCTGGAGGCCTTCTTCATCATCATGCAAGCTTCCGGTGTGATGCGTGAGTAGTTCATCTCTGGACTACGGGTCCATGTAGTAGCTAGATGGCTAGTTCTCCTCCTTTGTGCTATCATGTTTAGATCTTGTGAGCTCCGTTCATGATCAAGATCATCTATTTGTAATTCTGCATGTTGTGTTTGCGGGGATCCGATGGATATTTAGATGCTATTTCAGATTGATTATTGATTCTATCATGTCTTTGTTATTTGTGATCTTGCATGCTTTCCGTTGTTAGTAGCTATCTTTGCCAAGTAGATGCTAGCAACTCCAAGAGTTAGTATTTATGCTCGATAGTGGGTTCATGCCTCTGGTAATCTGGGGAAGTGACAGAAATCTCTAAGGTACTAGAAGTGCTGTTGCTACTAGGGAGAAAACAACAATCCTTTGTTCATAGAACAATCGTATTGTTTACTTTACACGCAATTTGTAAAGCAATAATTTGTTGCTTACAACTTAATACTGGAGGGGGTTCGGATGATAACCTGAAGGTGGATTATTAGTCACAGATGCAGTTGGATGGCGGTCTATGTATAATGTTGTAATGCCCAATCAAGTCTCAAAGGAGTCAAGATGATTAGTATATGCTTGTATGCTTTCTCGATGTTTGTCAATTGCCCCGCTGTAATTTTTTCACCCAACATGTTATCTATCTTAAGGAGAGCCACCTCTAGTGAACTATGGACCCCAGTCCTTTCTTTTACTATCAATCTACAATCAACTATTTACTGCTTTGTGTTTACTTTCTGCAAGCTATTACTTCCTTCCATTCGATACATTTAATCCTTTGTTTTCAGCAAAACCGCTGAGATTGACAACCTCATCGCAAGTTGGGGACAGAGTTCTGTGGTTGTGTTGTGCAGGTCTTCACGTTGCTGCTAGCACCGGTAGTGCGCCCTGCCAAGGCTCAGCTAGCAACACCTTTGGGGTGTTTTCTTGCTCCTACTGGATTGATAACCTTGGTTTCATAACTGAGGTAAACTTACTGCTGTGCTCATCATACCTTCCTCTTGGGGTTCCCCAACAAGCTCGACATCAACCACGAGCCAGCAGTAGTAACTTAATTTGCTTGTATACTCATCATATCCTCCGATCACTATCTTGTGAGTAACTATTGTATAAGATACCATTTTGCTTGTACACTTATCATCTGCCTCTACCATACCTGTAGTCATCTTAGCTACTCCTCAGAAGGAATCTAGCATCAAGTTGCTGGCGCTGGCACCGGTTCTGGGCCTTCTGGCTCCTGCACCAGCCCCTCTACAATTAGTGGCACCATCTCCTACACCAGCACCAGCCCCAGCACAGGCACCGACACAAGCTCCTTCATCACCCCGGGCAACACCTTGCTAGACCATATCCTACACATGTGTCATCACAAGGTCACACCGTATTAAGTTTGTGAGTATATGGCAGCAGATAAACTGCTCTGAATGTCTTCTCAAGTTTCACATGATTTAGTGCATTACTCTTAGTAATTATGCATCTATCTCTTTATTTGACAGAAATTTCCTAAGAGTGCCACAAAGCAACTCCAGGCCAGACCAAAGGGCACAATAGTCTTCATGATGCAGAGCGAAGGATTGCAAATCGAGGGACGCTATGCCATTAACTCGACTGATGGGCGCTTGGCAGCTACTTCTAGGTGGATCAAGTTCCGGAAAGTAGCCAAACTTACTATTGGAAGAATGGTCAAGGTCGATGTATATGGCTGCCCTGAATGCCGCATGTTGTTAATGAACTTCCTAGCTATCTAGCTCTTTGGCCGCATGCTATTGTAATTAATTATGTGGTTGTCCTATCTCCACTGATCATATATGGGTGGTAAAACTGTGATAACCTTTTGCTGGATTGGAGCTATGACTAGTACATACTGGTATGGTATATCTGTACCTATATGACGGTTCCCTATATGACCAAATATTATGACAATGATTGTGTTCCAGTGATTGAGTGTGTTTGGAGAAAAGGGAAAACTGATCGCGTGGCATGGTTTTTAGAGTTGAAACAAGAATTGTCTCTCTCTGTAGTGATATTGAATTTCAGTGTCTGTATTGCTGAATCAGTCACTTTGAAATGCTTCTGAATTGGTCAAGTGCTGCTGAATATGAACTAGGAATCTGTCGATTTTTTTATGTCTTACTATTCTATACTCCTTAATCTTTCAAATGGTATTGAATTTGTCAAAAGTTCTGTCATTGCTGTTGGCTGCTTTCTCTAGAGCTTTTGCCTTTGTGTCATCGGAACCGTTGAATGCATTTTGGACAGAGATGAGAGGGTAAAGATATACAACGTGATTTCACCAAGTGAAGTCATTGGATACCATCCCTGTTTTGGCGCATGTGGTGTGTGTTCATTAGATATTTTTACATGAATATCTGTCAAAGGAATTACCATTTTTTTCCTCCCTCGATGAGGTCTGTGTTTGAATCTGGCGAGCCATACCCTAGTGAAATTTGAGATAGGAGCCCATTGACCATAGCCCAAAAACTTTTTAATTTGGCCTTTTTGGCAGTGCCCCCCACCTCTAAAAAAACTCTGCCTACCCATGATTTTACGAAACTAATCCATTATGTGGCTTTTTATAAATCGAGGTTCCAGTAGCACTGCTCTTTTATTTTAAGATAGATAACATGGACACACAAAATATATTTTTAGAAGACTGATACATAAGTTGTAGTACTAATACATGTTTAATGATTCAATTTCTATAAGTATCTTTGATGTAGTGGCAAAACACCCAGTTTATGTCTATTTGATTTGATTTGAAGGTCTTTAGTTCGAATCCCCTGTGTGTACATATTTATATATATCTTGGGTTTACTTTTTTTGAGAAAGGATTTACTTTTTAATATCACATTACAGAGAGGCTGACATCATGGACCCACCAACCTACAGCATCCCTTGAATTTAATGGTTGGGTTTGAAAAAAAAGTTAAATACTTTTACAGAGAGGCTGGCATTAGGGACCCACCCGCTAGAACATATGAGGCTACATCTAGGACCCACAAGCCAGAACATACTAGAGAGGCTGACATGGGGGCCTAAACAGCAAGACCATACACGACTGCCACATCGAGCAACGTTGCCAAGGTCAAAACAGCGGACATGGCCAAACAAAGTCCATCATATGTAGGTTTGATTTACAGAGAGACTGGAATGTGGGACCCAGTAGCACGACCTTATACAGGTTCTGCCTCGAGCGATGTTGCCAAGTTCAAAACAGGGAGGCGCGAGCGAGAAAAAAGTCCAGCATGCACACGTTTCTTCTAATGAGAGGCTCACATGGGGGGCCCAGCAGCCTGGAAAAATGGCTGATGCATCGAGCAACGCTATCAAGTTAGAAACATAGAGACGCGACCGAGAGCAAAAATTCCATCATACACACGTTTCTTCTAATGAGTGGATGACATGTGGGGCCCTGCATCATGATTAAACGGTAGATGCAGCGAGCAACACTATCAAGTTCGGAACACGGAGGTGCGACCGTGGGAAAAATCCTATCATACACACGTTTCTTCTAATGAGAGGGTGACATGTGGGGTCCAGGAGTTTGATTAAACGGTAGATGCATCGAGCAGCGCTATCAAGTTCGGAACAGGGTAGAGCGAGCGAAGAAAAAAATTCCATCATACACACAATTCTTATAATGTGAGGCTGACATGGAGGACCCAACAGCGTGACTAGACGGCAAATAGATCGAGCAACATTATCGAGTTGAAATCAGGGAAGTAATAGCCAAGGAAAAAAATTCCATTATACACACGTTTCTTCTAATGAGAGGATGACATGTGGGTCCCAGGAGGTTGATTAAACGGTAAATGCGTCGAGCAGAGCTATCAACTTCGGAACAGGGTAGCGCGAGCGAAGGAAAAAAATTCCATCATACACATGATCCTTCTAATGAGAGGATGACATGTGGGACCTAGCAGCCTAACTAAACAGCAGACGCATCGAGCAACATTATCAAGTTCAAATCAGGGAGGCACGACTAAAAAGTATGGTCTGCTAGAGACACTAACGTCCGGGACCCACACGCCTCAAAAGACTTCGGCGAGTCAACATCATGCGAGAAATGAAAATCTTGCTTCTGCCACATGCCAGCCGAGTTAACTCCATGTTTTCAGCGGTTCCATCGTAGTAGAGGGCCGTGAAACCAGAAAAAAGGTTTCCATCGGCCACGACCGAGCCGAGAATTTTGTCGCCAAAGACGCGCCTTCTACGACGACCGTCGGGCGAAGTCATTGCGGAAGGAAACTTTTCTTGTAGTAATATCTCTTCTAATTGCCAATATAGAGACATTGTGTTGACGCTAAACCTCGTTGGCAAAATCAATGACCGTTTGTTGAGCCTCGCTCTTCAACTTGAAGAAGTAGACCCATGTATATCTTGAATAATCGTCGATGATTACAAGGTAATATTTCTTCCCATCGAGGCTCGCATGAGACGGGGGACCAAATAGGTCCACATGAAGGAGCTCCAAAATCCTCTTTGATGAAATAATTGTCTTCCTTCAATGGGGAGAGTCATGCATTTTCCCTTCAATGCAAGCCCTGCAGACACAATCTTTGGCAAAGGAAACATTTTCTTTTAGTCCAAGAATGTGGACACCCTTGTGAAGGATTTGCAAAGTTCTCATATTGACGTGGGCTAGACGGTGATGCCATAGCCAACCCGCGTCGGCCTTTCTGAAAAGACACATCGGGACTATAGTGGTTTTCCCCGAGAAGTCCACCACATACAGGTCATTTTTGGCATATCCAACGAAAGCGACCTTTAGATACTTGCTCCGCAAGAGTACCACTAAATCACCATCAATAAAAACTGCAAAGCCCATCTTACCAAGGGCACAAACAGAAAGTAAACTGTAACCGAGGGTCTCAACAAGCATGACGTCCACGAGAGAAATATCGTGGGCAACCACATCCTTGCCAAGACCCAATACCTCAGATTTTGACTTATCACCATAGGAGATGGTTATATGATCATGGTTTGGCCGCATCTCCGAGATGATCTCCTTGCTTCTGGTCATATGAATCGCGCACCCGCTATCGAGCATCCATTTAGACCCACCAGAAGCATAGCCCTGCAAGAAAATTACTTCTTGGTTGTAGGTACCCATTTTTTATTGGGTCCTCTCATGTTAGTAATAAGGGTCTTTGGAACCCAAATAGACCAAGAAATGTAATTATCAAATGGACCAACATAGCTAGCATACACATCACCATAGTAATCACAAAATAATTCATAATTAGGATTATTAGACCCTGCAAAACCAATATAGTTAGTTTTGTCATTTGTGATGGTGCTTGTCTTTGCTTGAGCAGTTTTGCTTTTCTTCTTCTTGTTGTTATTCTTCTTGGTCTTGGGGACATATCCAAGTCCTTCTTTTCCATGGCTTGCCCTTTGCTTACCAAGGATCTCATCTAGGACTTCCTTACCTTTGAGTTGGGATCCCTTGACAAGTTCATCTTTCAATCTCGCATTTTCATCAATGACATCTTCATGTCCACATGATGGAGTAGAGGCACTAGGCATATCATACTTGTCCAATTGAGTTTGGAGCTGATCATGAGACTCATTTAGACTAGAGTGTTCACTCTCCAATGCCTTGTAGGCAATGTCAAGTTTATCTAATTCCTCAGAGAGTCTAGCATGAGCAGTCCCAAAGTCAATCTTCTCCTTCTTTAATTTCTTTACCTTGGTATGAGCATTGTCACATTCCTTTATGAGTTGGGAAACAACCTCTTCACGGGACTCCTCAATTGACTCAAGCTTCTCCTCTAGAGAGACTCGAGCCTCTTCTTCTTCTTCTAGAGCATTCTTCCAAGAGGCAATCTCCATGGCATCCTGTCTTTCAATTCTCCCCTTTTATTCGAGGATCTCTTTAGAGTGAGCAAGTTGGCTCATGAGAGCTTCAAAGTGAAGTTTGTTCTCACCTTGCAAGTTAGTGATAAAATGGTCCAAAGCAACAACTTCTTCCTTTACTCTAAGACTTGTATGATCATCCATATCAACATTCATAGTAGTCTTAGGAAAAGAAGAGATAGAAGATGATACCTCAGAACCTCTTGCCATAAGACAAGTGATGTTCTTATTGATGACGTTCTTGTTGATGATGTTCTCATTAGGAGAGTCAAAGAGAGATGTGGGAGTAGATGTGGTGGCTATTGCAGCCACCTCTCGAGTGCTATCTTCATCCTCTTCATCTTCACTTGCGGATGAATACTCTTCTTGTGCCACCAAAACAATCTTAGGTTGCTTCTTTTAGGGACCATTTTCTTGACGAATGGCTTCTTTCGAGGTGCCTTGGACTTTTCCTTGAGAGTGAGCCTTCCCCCCATTATATTCTCTACTTTGATAGGGACACTCAGCTACAAAGTGCAAACGGTCTCCACAATTATAGCAAGTTCTCAGTTTTGGGTCGTTTTCCTTTCGCCCACTTGACCCATTCTTGCGCTCAAGTTTAGATTTAGCCTTAGTTTGGTGCTTCCAAAAGTTCCTTGCGTAGAAGGCCATGTACTCACCATGAGCATGCTTTACCTCCTCGGGACAGCTCATGGAGACACTATCAAACCCTCTATCATCTTCATCTTGTTCAACAACATTGGCCTTTAATGCAACATTTACACCTTTTTGCATCCCAATTGCCTGAGTGCGAGCATCTTCGGCATTCTTAGCTGCCACTTTGAAAGCCGCCATCTCTTGCATGACTTTGTTGGAAGTCATTTGGTGGTAGTTGTGTCTACCTTGCAAATTCTTCAAGTCCATGGGCTCAAATGGCATGAGGGCACTTGCATATTTCCTTTTGATCCATGCATCATCAATATGAGTGGCACCATGCTTTCTAAATGTTGTTGCAATGCTCTTTAGCCTTCTATACATGTCTTCATGGTCCTCACCATCCAACATGTAGAATCCTTCAGCTTCATTGCTTAGAGCATCATACCTATTTCTTCTCATGCTTTCATTGCCGAAGAACAAGTCGGTGAGAGCATCCCAAGCTTCCTTGGCGGTGTTGAGGTGTTCAATATGTGGCATGTCCTTGGGACCCACACCAAGTCGAATCATGTCAAGAGATGTTGCATTGAGTTGACTGTCCACGACTACTCTTCTTGTCAAGTTAGTGGAGTCCCCAATGTGAAGGCCATTTTCAATAATCCTCTGAAGCTCAATCGACGAACTACACACATGAGATTTCATTCAGAAATGCCATTGATTAAATGAAGATGAAGTAAGCTTGAGTGGATCACCCCTATTGTTTATATGAGGATGAGGGATAGGTGGGTCCAGAGAGTATAAGTGAGGGACCTTACTATAGTCCTCCTTACCACTTCCCTTCTTGGAGGAGGAGCCATGATACGTTGCGAACGTATCCATAATTTTTGATGTTCCATGCTTGGTTTTATCTACTTTCTTGTGTTTTGTCCACACTTTGGAGTACTTTTCATATGATTTCTTGGACTAACCTATTAACAAGAGCCACAGTGCCAGCTGCATGTTTTCTGCTATTTCTGGTTCCAGGAAAGTCAGAAAATGAATATTCTCGGAATTGGACGGGACAAAAGCCAAAGTCATTATTTTACTGAGGGACACCTAGAGCCAGAATACGAGATGGAGAGGGGCTGGCGCCCGGTCACACCACCTAGCCGCGCGGCTAGGCCTGGCCCGCGCCAGGGGGTGGTCTGGCCGCCCAGGAACCCCCTCGGCCTCTCCTTCCACCTATATATTGCCTCTGATACGGAAACCCTAAGGACCCCGATCAAAAATCCATGAAAGAGTCTGTAGCCGCCGTCATCTCCATCCCTAGATCGGGAGGGATATGAAGCTGAGGTGGTGGCTGGGCCAGGTAGCGGGGTGAGCGGTGGGTGCGGCTGGCTGCGCGCGGGAAAAGCAGGTGGCGATGGGTGGGGTTGGCGGCAGAGGTAGGGAGATGGTGCATGGCGGCTGTGGTAGTGAGTAGGTGGGGTGGGGATTTGTCTAGGGTTAAACTAGGTTTTAGTTTAGGGCTTGGAGGTGGCCGGCTGGGCTTTCGGGCCTGGCGGGCTGCCTCAAAAAAAATATTATTTAAAACGGGGCTTTTGCAAACCGTTTTTAGACAAACCAAAATATTCCGGAGGCCCGGGTTTTAATTTGAATGAAGACGGAAATATTTGGAAAACAAAACTAGGCTTTTAGAAAATAGTTTTAGACAAACAAATGCATGATGACATGACGATGCTCAAATGCAAGGTGGCATGATGACATGAGCATGCGGTCATGATGATGCAATGCACAAAAACAACGCGATTTTCTAGTAGTGGTTTTTGCGGGGCGCCACACATTTTCAATAATCCTCTGAAGCTCAATCGACGAACTACACACATGAGATTTCATTAAGAATTGCCATTGATTAAATGAAGATGAAGTAAGCTTGGGTGGATCACCCCTATTGTTTATATGAGGATGAGGGATAGGTGGGTCCAGAGAGTATAGGTGATGGACCTTACTATAGTCCTTCTTACCACTTCCCTTCTTGGAGGAGGAGCCATGATATGTTGCAAATGTATCCATAATTTTTGATGTTCCATGCTTGGTTTTATCTACTTTCTTGTGTTTTGTCCACACTTTGGAGTACTTTTCATATGATTTCTTGGACTAACCTATTAACAAGAGCCATAGTGCCAGCTGCATGTTTTCTGCTGTTTTTGGTTCCAGGAAAGTCAGAAAATGAATATTCTCGGAATTGGACGGGACAAAAGCCAAAGTCATTATTTTACCGAGGGATACCTGGAGCCATAATACGAGACGGAGAGGGGCTGGCGCCTGGTCACACCACCTAGCCGCGCGGCCATGCCTGGCCCATGCCAGGGGGTGGACTGGCCACCCAGGAACCCCCTCGGCCTCTCCTTCCACCTATATATTGCCTCTGATACGGAAACCCTAAGGACCCCGATCAAAAATCCACAAAAGAGTCTGTAGCCGCCGTCATCTCCATCCCTAGATTGGGAGGGATCTGAAGCTCTTCCCGGCACCCTGCTAGAGAGGGGAATTCACCCTGGAATCCTTCTTCATCATCATGCAGGCCTCCGCTGTGATGCGTGAGTAGTTCATCTCTGGACTACGGGTCCATGTAGTAGCTAGATGGCTGGTTCTCCTCCTTTGTGCTATCATGTTTAGATCTTGTGAGCTCTATTCATGATCAAGATCATCTATTTGTAATTCTGCATGTTGTGTTTGCGGGGATCCGATGGATATTGATATGCTATTTCAGATTGATTATTGATTCTATATGTCTTTGTTATTTGTGATCTTGCATGCTTTCCGTTGTTAGTAGCTATCTTGGCCAAGTAGATGCTAGCAACTTGAAGAGTTAGTATTTATGCTCGATAGTGGGTTCATGCCTCTGGTAATCTGGGGAAGTGACAGAAATATCTAAGGTACTAGATATGTTGTTGCTACTAGGGAGAAAACAACAATCCTTTGTTCATAGAACAATCGTATTGTTTACTTTACACACAATTCGTAATGCAATTATCCGTTGCTTGCAACTTAATACTAGAGGGGGTTCGGATGATAACCTGAAGGTGGATTATTAGTCATAGATGCAGTTGGATGGCGGTCTATGTATAATGTTGTAATGCCCAATCGAATCTCAAAGGAGTCAAGATGATTAGTATATGCTTGTATGCTTTCTCAATGTTTGTCAATTGCCCCACTGTAATTTGTTTACCCAGCATGATATCTATCTTAAGGAGAGCCACCTCTAGTGAACTATGGACCCCGGTCCTTTCTTTTACTTTCAATCTACAATCAACTATTTACTGCTTTGTGTTTACTATCTGCAAACTATTACTTTCTTCCATTTGATATGTTTAATCCTTTGTTTTCAGCAAAACCGGTGAGATTGACAACCTCATCGCAAGTTGGGGATAGAGTTATGTGGTTGTGTTGTGCAGGTCTCCATGTTGCTGCTGGCACCGGTAGTGCCCCCTGCCAAAGTTCAGCTAGCAACACCTTTGGGGTGTTTCCTTGCTCCTACTGGTTCAATTAAACCTTGGTTTCATACTGAGGGAAAACTTGCTGCTGTGCTCATCATACCTTCCTCTTGGGGTTCCCCAACGAGCTCGATATATTTTGGGTCATCAAGCTATTTTTCTGGCGCCGTTGCCGGGGAGTCAAGGACATCTTCACAAGGGGAGTCCCTCATAACCAATCTATTTACTTTGTTATTTTTGTTTTGCTTAGTTTACTTTTCTTTTGTTTGCTTGTTTCTTTATCAAAAACACAAAAAAATAGTTTTACTAGTTTGCTTTCTTTATTAAAAACACAAAAAATGACTACTCTTGAAAACACTAAGTTGTGTGACTTCACTAGCACCAACAACAATGATTTTATGAGCACACTTATTGCTCCACCTGTTCCTGAAGCTACTTTCTTTGAGATAAGACCTACTTTACTCAATCTTGTTATGAGAGAACAATTTTATGGTATTGGTAATGAAGATGTTGCTGCCCATCTAAATAACTTTGTTGAACTTTGTGAGATGCAAAATCATAGGGATATAGATGGAGATATTATTAAGCTTAAATTGTTTCCTTTCTCTCGGAGCGGAAAAGCTAAAGAATGGTTAAATTCCCTAACTAGGAATAGTATTGATTCCTGGACTAAATGCAAAGATGCTTTCATTGGAAAATACTATCCTCCTGATAAGATTATATCTATGAGAACTGAAATAATGAAGTTTAAACAATCTGATAATGAACATGTTTCTCAAGCTTGGGAAAGAATGAAATCTTTGGTAAAGAATTGTCCCACTCATGGACTAACTGCTTGGATGATTATCCAAACTTTTTATGCAGGATTGAACTATTCTTCAAGGAACCTATTGGATTCTGCTGCTGGAGGTACCTTTATGACCATTACTTTGGGTGCTGCAACAAAGCTTCTGGACAATATGATGGTTAACTACTCCGAATGGCATACTGAAAGAGCTCCACAAGGTAAGAAGGTAAATTCTATTGAGGAAACCTCCTCCTTGAGTGATAAGATTGATATTATTATGTTTATGCTTGTTAATGGGAACGCCCATATTGATCCAAATAATGTTCCCTTAGCCTCTTTGGTTGCTCAAGAAGAGCAAGTTGATGTGAAATTTATAAGAAATAACAATTTTAGCAACAATGCCTACATGAATAATTTTGGTAACAACAATTATAAGCCATATCCTCCCAACAATGGTAATGCTTAAGGAAATTCCTACAACAACAATAGGAGTGCTCTCTCTGAACTTGAAGTTATGCTTAAGGACTTTATTAGTAAACAAACTACTTTCAATAAAACTATTGAGGAAAAACTCTCTAATGCTAAAAGAAATATTGCATCACTGGCTGAAGCTCAATCTTCTTTGAATAAAATGGCTGCTAAATCTGAGACTATTGATAATCCCTTTGCTGCTACTAATGCCATACAAGTAAGAATTGATAAAAATGTTAGACTATTAGCTGAATTGCATGCTAAATGGGAAAGAGAAGATGAAATTGCTAGAAACATTAGTGTTTCTACTATCACTACCACTAGTGTTGAAGCTAGCAATGGCTCTACTACTTTAGATGATAATTATGATTTTGACCTTGATGGTTGCAACATCTCTGAAGTTATTAAGTTCCTACAAAAGCTCGCTAAAAGTCCTAATGCTAGTGCTATGAATATGGCTTTACAAAACACATTGCCGATGCTCTCATAAAGATTAAAGAAGAAAAGATGAAACATAAAGCTTCTATTCCTATAAAATAAGAAGATGGTTGGGAACCCATCATTAATATGAATGTGAATGATTTTGATTTCAAAGCTTTATGTGATCTTGATAGTAGTGTTTCTATTATGCCTAGAAGGATTTATGATATGCTTGATTTGCCTCCACTTGAAGATTGTTATTTGAATGTCCCACTTGATGATAATGCTAAAAAGAAACTCATGGGGAGTATTAATGATGTTCTTATTATGGTTAACAATGCCTATGTCCCCGTTGATTTCTATATTTTGGATGTTGAATGCAATGCTTCTCGTCCTGTTACTTTGGGAAGACCTTTTCTTAGAACTGTTGGTGCCATTATTGATATGAAAGAAGGCACCATTAAATATCAAATCCCACTCAAGAAAGGTATAGAACACTTCCCTAAGAAGAGAGAGAATATTTCTTTTGCCTCTCCTATGAAAACAAAATTTGCTCTTAATGCTTCTTCATTTGAGAACACTTGATTCTTTTTCTTGCTTCTTATGCCTAACTTAAAGGCGTTAAAGAAAAGTACTTATTGGGAGATAACCCAAAAGTTTTAGGTGAGTCTTGGAAGTTATTACCTCAGTAATAACCTCTCCTTATCCTTTTTATTTGCTTTTTGTGCCAAGAGTAACCTCTAATGAGAGAGAAGTAATGATTGGGAAAGTTGCTGTCCCGAAACAGATTTCTGTGCTTCACCGTAAAAATTCGTGTAAAATATCTGCACGTCCTTTTGAGGCGTGAATTTTTGTTCTTCTGCCCCAGGTTGTTATACAACTTTCGTTAGTTAAACACTTTTTGATTTGAGCAACATAAGGTCTTCTAAAAAATTCGTCTTTACCTGCTGGTCTGTTTTGACAGATTTCTGCCATTTTCTGCATTTGCTTCTTGTTGGTTCCTTTTTGAGTTCTTTTGGGAAATTCAGCTTTTTGAGGAAAGTTATACAGTAGCTAGTGTTTTAATGGAAGTTTTATTGGTGTTAGAACTGAACCTAAAGACTTATTATCTTGAGTGCATTAATGTTGCTAATAAAGATTGTGTGAAGTTTTGTATGAAGGAAAAATTTCAGGTGTATGGAAGAAATGAGTAATGAGATGAAGAATGGACTAAAGCTTAAGTTTGGGGATGCCACGCGTGTCACCCCAAGAAATATCCAAGAAGTACAAGCATCAAAGCTTGGGGATGCCCAAGGCATCCCCCTCTTCATCAATAAAAATCCCAGGTTTCTTCCAAACGCTTCATTTTTATTGTTTCATGCACAGTTGTGTTGTTCTTGGAGCGTCTTCTTTTTCGTTTTCGTTTTGGTTTTTCGTTTGCTTGGTTTGCTTAGTTTGCTGAATAAATTGGTTGGACCCCCTCTTTCATACAGTGGTTTTCAAATAGTTTTGTTTGGATTTGGAAAAAAGAGTAGGAAAGTTCATGCTTATGTGGTAAAGAGAGCTTGTTTTTTACTGTGGCCTATGCTTTGTCATGCCATGCTTGATATTGTTTTGTATTTATACTTAGTATTATTTGCTGTAGCATGACTTGTTATAAACAATTGAGATTGCTTAATGTGCGTTGGAAGGATCATGCATTGTTTTAGTATATTAAAGCATAGTATTGTGGTATTCTCCTTTGATGCTTTATTTGGGTTGACTTGGCGCATGCTCACACCATGTTATGACTATCCCAAGTCACAATAGCCTTTATGATCCTTTAGTTTTCAACTTGTAGTATCACTTTATGCTTTGATCAATGATGTTTTGTCGCTCTGCATGATTATGGCCATTATTGCTCTCTTAGTTGGTCGCTCCCAGTCTTTTGCTAGCCTCTGTAACCAAGTATGAGTTCCACTCATGCATCGAACTCCTTAAAGCAAGTTATCCAAAGAGTCCACCATACCTACCTACTAGCATATTGTATTCCAAGTATATTCATGTTTTTATCTACCTTCCGAATTAAACTTGTTATGAGAAAACTAGCGATTAAAGCTCTCACGAACTTGATGGCACACTTTACTTTTCTTGCCCTTAATAAACTTAAACCATTGTGTCGTCTATGTTGTATATGCTTGAACTTATTTGTTGGGGATTAGCAGAACCATGCTGTCATGGGGAACGCTTTCAACATTGCACTTGTACTTTGTACCTAGTTGATATCATGCTCTTTTGTCTATGGATGTCGTCGGTGTGAAATGAAAGGGGAGCTTGTAAGTCCATGGAGTTATGTATATGTGTTAGAGAAACGCCTGGGCCGCTGGTCTAATCCATATCGTCATGGTGGAAACCTGCAGCGTAACCATAATGAGCTGTCTATGAAGCATTCTTCTTATAAAAAAAGAGTCCGATATTGAGAAAAAGAGAAAAAAATGAGATATATGAAAAGAGGAAAGAGAGAAAAAAGCACCATATTCCCATGGTAAATAAGAAGATTGCTGAGATGGTCGTTGTCTGCTTGCCTTGTCATTTTGATATGGGGATTCTTCCGTATCATCAGGCAAGGGTTACCCCGTTGGAGGTTCTCTATGATACACATGTACTTACGATGACAAGAACTTTCTAGTGACTAAACTTGAGTAGCATGAGGAGCGGTCCTCGTATTCAAGGGACATGAGATTTCCAACTTATACTTTGTCAAGCATATACACCATAGTTTGTTCACTTTAACCTTAATCACTTCAAGCTGCTTATGATAGGGGCAATAAGAGCTGAAAGCTATTAAGTACCATAATTTTGGAAGCTCTTTATGAGACTTGAATCCCTACTTCCTTCTATGAAGGCATTTCTTTTACTTTTATGTTGAGTCTCCACCTTCTACCTTTATGCACCTACTTTGAGAGCATAGTGGCCATTCTTAGTTCTGTGTGCATTGTCCCAAGACTTGTTGATTGATGCATAGCTTTGATATTGATTGTTTTAAACTATTTGTATCTAGTCACTCTTATGAACTTTGAAGGTGTCCTATGCATTTATGTTTGCTACTCTATGAGGGACAAGCTGAATGCTACTATGCTATGTTTTCTTTATGTGAAACAAAAACGTCTTACAAAGTATTGTTATTCATGAATCTTTTGTTTGTGCCTTTTCATGTTGAAACATAGTTGCTTTGTCTTATTGTTAGAACTTTGTCTCTCATGTTATGATTGAAGTACTATGATCCCAGCTTTGAATGTTTTAGAAATACTTTGATCAAGTTTAAGATGGTGCATGTCACTTCAAAAATTATTCTTTATTTTTATCACTTACCTACTCGAGGACGAGCAGGAGTTAAGCTTGGGGATGTTGATACGTTGCAAACTTATCCAAAAATTTTGATGTTCCATGCTTGGTTTTATCTACTTTCTTGTGTTTTGTCCACACTTTGGAGTACTTTTCATATGATTTCTTGGACTAACCTATTAACAAGAGCCACAGTGCCAGCTGCCTGTTTTCTGCTGTGTTTGGTTCCAGGAAAGTCAGAGAATGAATATTCTCAGAATTGTACGAGACAAAAGCCAAAGTCACTATTTTACCGAGGGACACCTGGAGCCAGAATACAAGACGGAGAGGGGTTGGGGCCCGGCCACACCACCTGGCCGTGCAGCCAGGCCTGGCCTGCGCCAGGGGGTGGTATGGCCGCCCCAGGCACCCCCTCGGCCTCTCCTTCTGCTTATATATTGCCTCTGATACGGAAACCCTAAGGACCCCGATCAAAAATCCACGAAAGAGTCTATTGCCGCCATCATCTCCATCCCTAGATCGGGAGGGATCTGAAGCTCTTCCCAGCATCCTGCTAGAGAGGGGAATTCACCCTGGAATCCTTCTTCATCATCATGCAAGCCTTCGGTGTGATGCGTGAGTAGTTCATCTCTAGACTACAGGTCCATGTAGTAGCTAGATGGCTGGTTCTCCTCATTTGTGCTATCATGTTTAGATCTTGTGAGCTCCGTTCATGGTCAAGATCATCTATTTGTAATTCTGCATGTTGTGTTTGCGGGGATCCGATGGATATTGAGATGCTATTTCAGATTGATTATTGATTCTATCATGTCTTTGTTATTTGTGATCTTGAATGCTTTCCGTTGTTAGTAGCTATCTTGGCCAAGTAGATGCTAGCAACTCCAAGAGTTAGTATTTATGCTCGATAGTGGGTTCATGCCTCCGTAACTGGGAAGTGATGAAATCTCTAAGGTACTAGATGTGCTATTGCTACTAGGGAAAACAACAATCCTTTGTTCATAGAACAATCGTATTGTTTACTTTACACACAATTAATAATGCAATTATCCGTTGCTTGCAACTTAATCTTGGAGGGGTTAGGATGATAACTCAAGGTGGATTATTAGTCATAGATGCAGTTGGATGGCGGTCTATGTATAATGTTGTAATGCCCAATCGAATCTCAAAGGAGTCAAGATGATTAGTATATGCTTGTATGCTTTCTCGATGTTTGTCAATTGCCCCGCTGTAATTTGTTCACCCAACATGTTATCTATCTTAAGGAGAGCCACCCCTAGTGAACTATGGACCCCGGTCCTTTCTTTTACTTTCAATCTACAATCAACTATTTACTGCTTTGTTATTACTTTCTGCAAACTATTACTTTCTTCCATTCGATACGTTTAATCCTTTGTTTTTAGCAAAACCGGTGAGATTGACAACCTCATCGCAAGTTGGGGACAGAGTTCTGTGGTTGTGTTGTGCATGTCTCCACATTGCTGCTGGCACCGGTAGTGCGCCCTGCCAAAGTTTAGCTCGCAACACCTTTGGGGTTTTTCCTTGCTCCTACTTGTTTGATTAAACCTTGGTTTCATACTGAGGGAAAACTTGCTACTGTGCTCATCATACCTTCCTCTTGGGGTTCCCCAACGAGCTCAATATATTTTGGGCCATCAAGCCATTATTTTTCTCACCCACCAACTCATCTTCCTTGGAGTTAGGATGAGCTTTCTCCTTAGATAACAGAGTGGAGGCCTCAGAGGTAGATGGTGGTGGGGCTGTAGATGAAGTGAGACGAGCAATCATTTGCTGCATCTCTTCCATTTTGGTCTCAAAGGATTTCAACAAGGTTATTTCCAACGTATTGAGGTCATGCATTGTGACCTTGTCCACAGCCTCACTCCCATCTCCCTTAGTACACATACTTCTCTTAGGCTGTTAAGCCCGAATAAAGAGCTGAGGCTCTGATACCAATTAAAATGGATTGTATGGGCACCTAGAGGAGGGTGAATAGGTGCTACTCCAAATGTTAATACTTTTTCAATTTTAGGCTTGACACAAAGGTAAACTCACTAGATATGCAACTACGAAGAATTTTCCTATATGTAAACCTAACTACTAGCGAGTAAAGGCAAGTAAGAGTGACGAGCGAGGAAACTGTAGTTGAGCACGCGGAGACACACGATTTGTTTTACCGCAGTTCCTTCCTTGTTAAGGGAAGTACATCTATGTTGGAGGGTGGGCGGTACTAAGACCACCACGCCACAATAGGCCTCATCCTGTTCTCCGATGGATCTCGTCACCAAAGGCCTGGTCCACCTTTCCACTAGTGGTACCCTTCGAGGTGGGAACCGATGCCTTTACACAACTAGTGGGGCACAACTCCACAACCGAATTGGAGGCTCCCATAATTACAACAAGCTTCCACAAGAAAAAATATTATCAAAACCGAAACACAAGATCTTGATATTAACAAGTAATACTAGATCGAGAAATCTCCAAGTGAATGGAGGGGAAGTGATGCACTTGATTTGTGATGTCGATGAATGAAGTCTCCTCCTTCGATTCCCCAAAGATCAGAGCCTTCGGGTGGTTTAAGTAGGAGATCTTGATGGAGAGCTTTTTGAACAGGCAAGTACTTTTTCGAATGAATCAAGAGATCTGACAGGAGGGGCGATTGGGACATTTATACCCCTGTCCATACTTGACCCTTGGTGAAGTTGGGGGCTGGATTATCCGGCCCAAGTGATGGTCGGATTATCCGACTAGAGCAAAACACCACCCCAGATTTGGATTATTCGGGGGAAATCCGCCTCCTATACCGCATGCCGCGCCATGGATCCCTTTGCAAACTTCCCTGGGGGCGGATTATTCGGGCCCCTTTGGGGCAGATTATCCGGCCCGGGAAAACCTCCAGCCCTGGCCGAACAATCCGAGAGATAGTCCGCCCCTTCACTGCATGACGCACCTGGCCATACTTTGAAAACCTTCTTGGGGGGGGATTATCCGGCTCCTGTAGGGGCGGATTATCCAGCCCGGGCAAAACCTCCGGCCCTGGCTAGACAATCCGAACAATAATCCACCCCCCATATCGAGTGACCGCCTTGTCCACCTTTGTCGAAGGGGTCATGCCGGATTATCCGGCCCTTGGCAGGGGCGGATAATCCACCCCCAACAATAGAATTTTGTTGCTTTTCATGTGAACAATCATCTGCATCACTTATCACACATGAGATAATCCATGGTATTGTTATCTAACACTCAAAACACTAGAGATCATGAAATGTTCTTTCAGTCGCCACCCACTAGGCAGTAGTTCTTGGCATGGCAAAGGATGCTCTCCGTGGAGAGTTTGTCTTTCTCGGGGAGGGTGCCATATTTTAGGTACTTCTTAAGCTCGGTGATGCATAATGCCTCTTGTGGCATAATTTCTAGGACAAGGCGGTCACCATACAGTGGTCCGCAATCTGGTGCACCTATCACGGGTGAGGGAGGCAACTCCTCGCACGGGGGGGACGTCATCGCTGCTGGACGGCACGGCAGACGGCTTGAATAATCTCTCCTCGAAGACTCTAGGCCATTGGGGCTCCTGATGAGATGTTCGCTTGGCGACCTCGTCGGCTTCATAGTTGTCTCCTCAAGGAATATTGAGCGGATCCATGCCCAAAAAATGCTTCTCGAGCTTGCGGACCTCTTCAAGGTAAGCCGCCATGTGCTCATCCTTGGGCTTGAAACTCTTGTTGGAAAATTAACGAGGATAAAGGAGTCCCCTTGAACCGTGATACGCTTGATGCCAAGGGTGATGGCTGGTTCGAGGCCAGCAATGAGGCCTTCGTATTTGGCGATGTTGTTGGAGTAGTTGACCTCATCTTTGAAGCATTGCTGAATAGCGTAAAAAAGCTTTTCACCCATGGGTGAGGTGAGGACTGCCGCTGCTCCTGCTTCATCGCAGCCGAATGCACCGTCAAAGTTAACAACCGAGCATCTAGGAGATACCTTCTCCGGCATTTGGGTCTCTTCCTCCTTGACTTCCTCCATGAATGGATCAGCCCATTCTGTTGCGAATTATGATGGTGGGGGACATGTCGAATGTCAGCTCGAAAGGATACAACTCGATTCCCCATTCGGCCACGCGCCCTGTGGCGTTAAAGTTGCGCAGGACTGTCTCTAGGGGGAACTCTGTTACCACCTTGATGGGATGGCCCTTGAAGTATTACTGAAGCTTCCTCAAGGCTATGAGAAGTGTGTAGAGGATCTTATGTTGCATAGGTAGCACTCGTGATCATCGTGGAGTACTGTGATGACGAAGTAGATGGGATGTTGCACGAGCTCCGTCATTTTTTGTGTTGCCACGGGTTCCTTTTGAAGCCCGCTCGTTGTCTCGGAGAGGGGTTCACCCTTGCGAGGCCCCAGGGCTCCTACAACCTCTCCATATGCCTCATGAGTCATAGCCCCCGAGCCCCCGAGATTCGGGTGTGGTCGCCTTGTTTCTTTCTTTGACGGTCTCTTCCCGCTCGGCGATGAGTACAGCGTTGGCCGTCTGTGGTGTGGCAGCCAGGTACAACAGTAATGGATAGCTATTTCATGAAGCCACCATTATGGGAGGGCTCATGAGGTACCTTTTGAGTCCCTTGAAAGCCTCGGCCGCCTCGGGAGTCCACTGGAAAGTGCCTGATCACTTCATGATCTTGAAGAAAGGTAGGGCCTTCTCGCCGCACTTGGAGGTGAATCTTACCAACTGAAATGGATCGTATGGGCACCTAGAGGGGGGGTGAATAGGTGCTACACCAATTTTTAATTCTTTTTCAATTTTAGGCTTAGCACAAAGGTAAATTCTCTAGATAAACTAATGTGTGGAATTTCCCTATATGCAAACCTATCTATTAGCGAGTAAGGAGCGAGTGGAAGAGGAACGAGTGAACCGAAGTGAAGCACGCGGAGACACAGGATTTGTTTGACCGCAGTTCCTTCCTTGTTAAGAGAAGTACGTCTGCGTTGGAGGGGTGGGCGGTACTAAGACCACCACGCCACAAAAGGCCTCACCCTGTTCTCCGATGGATCTCGCCACAACAGGCATGATCCACCTTCCACTATATGTACCCTTAGAGGATGGCACCGGCGCCTTTACACAACTAGCGGGGCAACAACTCCACAACAACTTGGAGGCTCCCGAAATGACAACAAGCTGCCACAAGAACAAAGTTGTCAAACACAATAACAAGATCTAGGTATTGACAAGAATACTAGATCAGGGATTTCTCCAAGTGAATGGAGAGGAGTTGAAGCGCTTGATTCTTGATGTTGATGATGAACTTCTCCTCCTTCAATTCCACCAAAGATCAAGACCTTCGAGTGGTTGAAGTGGGAGATTGAGAATGAGAGCTCTTGCACAAGGTCTGGTTAATTTCGACTGAATCAAGAGTTCTGATCGTTGGGGAAGAAGGGGTACTTTTACCGCCTTCCAAAAACCAGCCGTTGCACATTTTGGGGGCCGGATTATCTGGCCCAAGTGAGGGCCGGATTATCCGGCCTGGGGAAAACACCGCCCCAGACTCGGAATATTCGGCAGATAATCCGCCCCCTCACAGAGCGTCGCGCCGAGCTTGCCCTTGATCAACTTCTGGGGGCCGGATTATCTGGTCCTATGCGAAGGCCGGATTATCCAGCCTGGGGAAGAAAAACCGCCCCAGTTCGGATTTTCCAGGAGAAAATCTGACCGGATACCGAGCGACGCGCCTTGGCTCCTTTTGCTCGAAAACTGGGGGCCGGATTATCCGGCCCTTGCGAAACCCGGATTATCTGGCCTGGGGAGGAAAAACCGCCCCAGTTCGGATTTTCCGGGAGAAAATCCGACTGGACACAGAGTGACGCGCCTTGGCTTCCTGGAGAGATGAGGTAGGCCGTATTATCCGTCCCTTGGAAGGGCGGATTATCCGCCCCCCTCAAAACTTCCTGCACACTTAGCACACATGAAAAGTCTCCATGGTATTGTTATGTAACACGCAAAACATAGGAAAACATGAAATGTTCTTTCAATCTCCCCCTTTTTGGTGTTAGATGACAATACCAGGATTTGCAGGAGAAAGACACAAGACAAACAGAGATAACTATGAAAGGGACTCCCCCTCAATGTGTGCATAATAGAGTTTTGCATTGGAATACAAATGCACACAAATAGGTGAATCTATTCCATAGACAAAAGGGCATAAACACATACCACCGAAGTAGAGAATAGGCATCCTTGACATAAATCACAATTATTACTGGATAACCATTATGAGTGCACGCCTTCCGTGATAAACCTCCAGCAATAGGATATGAATAGATATAACCATGAGCATAATCCATGATATGAAGACCATAGGTATCATCCAGACAACCACATAAAGTCTCAACCACAAATCAAAAACCATGAATTTAAAAGTTCAACGCTAAATGGGCATAAGCAGGAAATAACGAATCAAAAAGCGCAAGTGCTTATGCCCGACCCATGCAAATCCACGGACAACCTAATAGAACTAATTATCCCCCTTTGGCATCGAGACACCAAAAAGGGAGAAGAGCGATGCTAGCGCCCCATGGGATCACTCATCGTAGTCCTCGTCCTCTTCTTCATTCTCTTCCTCATCCTCATCTTCAAGCTCCTCAGTGTGACCTTCCTCATCTTCATCATCATTAGCAGGCGCAGACGGGAACAAGTGATGCTCTAGCTCACCATAGTTCAGCCTGGAGGAAGAGTTCCACCGAGCATACGGAGTGGGAGGTGTAGGAGCCGGAGGAGCACCCGAAGCGCTAGACACATGGTGGAGAATGAGCTGCTGGGAGTGAGCCAACTCATGGCGTTGCCTGTAAGCCTCGTACTGACCCTTGCGCGTGTCCACGCCCATGCAGAGAATGTGACGCTGGAACCAGTTCAGCTGCTTGATCTCACGAGCCACGGGAGGTACAAGCGGCCTGCGAGCATCCCTCATGAGGCCCTCAGGAGCAGAGGAGGGGTGAGAGGTCTTCAGAACCTTGTTGTATATCTTCTTGGCCTTGTGCACCGAGTCAATGTGGAACTCCTCAGCAGGAAGCAGGTGACGATGAGCATCATAATGTAGGGCGCATAGGGAATGGACAGACAGTTGAACATAGCATCACACAGCTCATGGTAAATGAAGTCCATGACATCCATCCTGTACTGCACTGACTCATCCTCACAAGAAGCAACTTCATGAGAAAATTGAAGTAGCTGAACAAGGTGACCACGGATGCTGTCATTGTTGCCCCCACTCGGTGTAATAGTCACGGAAGAGACCCACCAAAGCAGCATAGATGGGAGCAAGACCAGCCATAGTACCCACAATGCCATTGTCCATAGTACACGGAGAGCAGCATCCTTGTTGTCCATAGTACACTGGCTTTATCCCTGCTACGGAAGGAGTACCCCAGAACCTCAGCAAACACGTAATAATCAGCAGTCATGGGCCTGTCATGAGTCATCCACTTCATAGTGCGACGCTCATCACCACAAATCACCAGAGTGGAGAAGAATTGCTTCACCACCTCAGAGTCAAAGGAGCATTGGAGAGACATGAGACGGTGCAGCCCCATCCTCTCAGCCACATACATTGCATCCACAAGATGCGCTTTCTCCAAAGCCTCAGCAAGTACCAGTGGGTGCATATGCCTAATGTTCAGCCTGGCATAGATGTCTTCATAAATCCCTTTCTGTTTTGCACACGAAAACCGGGTATCCCCCAGCTCATCATCACGAGGCAGCTCAGCAAAAAAGTCACGATGACGGATGGCAGAGAAGGAGACCGCATCCAGAGCCCTGTAGTTGATCTTGGGCTCCTTGCCCTTCCTCTTGGACACCTCCTTCCGAGTCCTCTTGGATTGTTCAGCCATGCGCCTCTCTTCGTTCTTCCTTCTCCTCAATTCAACTTCGTCCACTAAGTGACCCTGTCTGTCGTCCCGAAAGTACTTGGCGCGAGGACGACGCTTGTAGGTCTTGGAAACACCGGAACCACCTGTGAGGAGAATAAGGGCGATAACATGGGGATAAGCATACACACAAGTCCAGGAGAGAGCATGGAAAAGGTAGTCAAAAAGTTCATAGGTCAAAACTACTCAATACATACACCAGAGTGAAATTGAAGCAGACTTGAATCTGTCAGGCCGGATTATCCGGCCTGGCCAGGGGCGGATAATCCGGCCCTGGCAGAAATTTTCGATTTCACCAAGATTGCATGCAAAAAAGTAGATCGGGCCTAGAAACTGCAAGACTACGAGTTCTATGCGAAAACACATCCTTCTAGACAACTTTCCACCCAACAAGATACACATCTAGCCAAAGATGGGGAGAGAGGGAGTTACCCTCACTCATTGGAGGAAGAACGCGGAGGAGAAGGTACCCGGAGGCACGGAGAAGAAGATCCGGGGAGGCTTGGAAAATCCGGTGGCCGGAGAGGCTCCGGGGAGGGTGTGGGGCAGCAGGCGGCGGCTGGGGAGAAGGAGGGGGCTGGGGGAGAAGTGCTGCTCGTTATGAGCCCTTCTCCCCGAGCCCTTCCCTTTAAGATCAAATCCGCCAGGGCCGGATTATCCGGCCTAAATTCTGGGATTCTGTTATACACAGAACCAGGCCCGTGCGTCCCCAAACAACACCCCCACAAGGTGGACAAGGGACTTGTGTGCAAGAATAGATGACTTAGAGGTAGGGAAGGCTTAGGATTAAGAGAGCCAAACTTAGATGGTGCTAGACACTCAAAATTGCAAAAACCAAATCAAATAAAAGCCAAGATTGAGTGTGATTCCCATAAGAACAAGAGAGAGCAAATAACATCCAAAAAGATCCAATTCTCCACAAAGGAGAAGGCGGTGGCCAAAGCCACCTTGTTGGAGTGTATGGTGTGACACCGCAAAGATATATCTTGGGTTCACGACCAATACTCATCAATGAGATCACATATCACAACATGATATTAAGAGAAATGATATAACTTGCTATTGGCATTATGGGGGGAGGGTTAGCCCAATAAGTTAGGACCACACTCCCCCTATATCCATGCCCATACCTAGACCAAACAAGGATTGAGATGTATGAGTGGGTGCATGGGTAATCAAGACAAGCTCCCGGAATCAATGATATTTAGCTCATTCCTCAAATAGCAGAATCGTGCTTCATCAAGTGGTTTTGTAAAAATATCCGCCAGTTGGTTCTTCATGCTCACAAAAGATAGATCAATATCACCTCGAGCAACATGGTCACGAATAAAATGATTTCGAATCTCAATATGCTTCGTCCTTGTGTGCTGAACTAGATTGTACGCAATTTTGATAGCACTTTTATTATCACATAAAAGAGGCACTTTGTCACAATTGACACTGTATTCCTTTAAAGTTTGCCTCATCCACAATAATTGAGTACAAGCGCTAGCAGCAGCAACATATTCAGCTTCGGCGGTGGAGAGAGATATACAATTCTGCTTTTTGGAGGACCAACATACAAGAGATCTTCCCAAGAATTGACACGCTCCAGAAGTTGACTTCTGATCATCCTTATCACCAGCCCAATCTGAGTCAGTATAACCACGTAAAGATAAATTGGAGCCCTTGGGATACCAGAGACCAAAGTTGGGGGAATGAACTAAATATCGAAAGATCCTCTTGACCGCCACTAAGTGGCTTTCTTTAGGAGCTGCTTGATACCTTGCACACACTCCCACACTCAACACAATATCGGGTCTAGATGCGCAGAGGTAAAGAAGAGAGCCGATCATGGACCGGTATACCTTTTGGTCCACATCTTTACCATGAGGGTTGAGTTCAGGATGACACTTTGTTTGCATCGGAGTAGCGACACCATTTAGATCCGTCATCTTGAATCTCTTGAGCATGTCTTGGATGTACTTTGCTTGATTAATAAAGGTTCCTTCTCTAAGTTGCTTGATCTCGAATCCAAGAAAGAACCGTAATTCCCCCATCATAGACATCTCAAACCTGTCAGTCATAAGCTTTGAAAATTCATTGTTAAAAGCTTTGTTAGTAGAACCAAAAATGATATCGTCTACATATAGTTGGCATACAAAGAGCTCCCCCTTAACCTTCTTAGTAAAAAGAGTGGGGTCGATTTGCCCAACTTCGAAACCACGATCTAACAAAAGCTCTTTAAGGTGCTCATACCACACACGTGGGGCTTGTTTAAGGCCATAGAGTGCCTTCCCAAGTTTGTAGACATGGTTCAGGAAGTTAGGATCCTCAAACCCTGGGGGTTGCTTTACGTATACCAACTCATGTAGAGGACTGTTAAGGAAGGCACTCTTGGTGTCCATTTGCTGCAACTTAAAATTGTTATGGGCAGCATAAGCAAGAAGGATACAGATGGACTCAAGGCGAGCCACAGGAGCAGAGGTATCGCCGAAGTCGATGCCCTCAACTTGGGAGTAACCTTGTGCCACAAGTCTTGCCTTGTTCCTCACAACAATGCCATTCTCATCTTGCTTGTTCTTGAAAATCCACTTGGTGCCGATAACATTGCGGCACTCTTTGGGTTTCTCCACTAGTTTCTAGACTTTGTGGCGCTCGAAATTATTCAATTCTTCATGCATAGCAACAACCCAGTCTGGGTCTTCAAGGGCTTCAAAGACCTTCTTAGGTTCCACCATGGATATATGAGCTTGATGCTCACAAAAACTGGCCAATTCTCTTCTTGTAGAAACTCTTCGTCGAAGATCACCAACAACCTTGTCGAGAGTGTGACCCCTCAACTCAAGGTTATGATTAGCCCGAGCCTTGCGACAAAGTTTAGTAAGTTTATTGTCTCTTGGTGGAGGAGATTCATCACTTGAGTCTGCATTGGAAGCATTTTCTCCGCCTTGATCAGTAACTGGAACATCAGTAGCGGGTGGTGGAGATGTATGCCCTTGAGGTGAATCCGTAGCCGTAGCAGGAGACTGCAGAACTGGAGAGCAGGGCCGGATAATCCGGCCTGGGAGTACTTGCAACATCTTCATCAGGGAGCCTGGGACTTGCTTGAGCGGGCGAGGAGCCGGATACTCCGGGGTCAGCCGGAAAATCCAGCCTAGAGCTTGCGATGATATCTTCACCACCAGGAGTAGAAAGGTCAGCTGGAGCAGGTTGGCCGGATAATCCGGTGTCCACCAGAAAATCTGGCCTGGAGCTTTCTGGAGCATCTTGACCTTCACCAGTTGATGGAAATGGTGTAGAAGTTGCCCCCATGGTTGGAGCATGTTGCATATGTGTAGATGAGGGCTCTATATGAGTAGAGCATTGTCCTTCCCGGTCACCCACAAGGGGTTCCTCAATGGGGCGAAAGAATCCCACGCCCATTCTTCTTATGGCATCTTGGGGTATTTCAACATCTGCATCACAAACACCAACTTGCTCCGCACGGGAACCGTCATTTTCCTCGAACACCACACTAAAAGATTCTACAACAGTTCTGGAGAGCTTATTGTAGACTCTATAAGTGTGGGATTCGGCACCATAACCAAAAAAAATACCTTCTAGAGCCTTAGATTCAAACTTAGATAAACGAACTCCTTTAATAAGAAAGAAACACTTACACCCGAATACCCGAAAGTATGAGATGTTTGGCTTGTTACCGGTAAGTATTTCATACGGAGTCTTGTCCAAAATCTTGCGGGGGTATAAACGGTTGGATGAATGACAAGCAGTAGAGATTGCTTCAGCCCAGAAGTTATATGGAGATTTGAATTCAGCCAACATTGATCTTGCCATGTCCATTAGAGTCCGGTTCTTCCTCTCGGCTACACCATTTTGTTGAGGGGTGTACGCAGCGGAATATTGATGTCTTATCCCCTCTTCACTTAGGAACTCATTTAAGGTGTAGTTCTTGAACTCCAAGCCATTATCACTCCTTATAGCCAGAATGGGGACGTTGTGTTGACGTTGAACCTCGTTGGCGAAGTCGATGACAGTTTGTTGAGTTTCACTCTTCAACTTGAAGAAATAAACCCAAGTGTATCTAGAGTAATCATCAACAATCACTAGACAATACTTCTTCCCACCAAGGCTTGCATGAGATGGAGGTCCGAAGAGGTCCACATGAAGGAGCTCCAAGATCCTTTTTGAAGAGATAATGGTTTTCCTTCGATGAGGTGAATCATGCATTTTCCCTTCAACACACGCCCTGCAAACACGATCTTTGACAAAAGAGACATTTTCTTTTAGTCCAAGAATGTGGCCACCCTTGTGGAGACTTTGCAAAGTTCTCATATTGACGTGGGCTAGTCGGCGATGCCATAGCCAACCCGCGTCAGCCTTTCTGAAAAGACACATCGGGCCTGTAGTGGTTTTCCCCGAAACGTCCACCACGTACAGGTCGTTTTCGACATATCCCACGAAAGCGACTTTTAGAGACTTGCTCCACAAGAGTACCACTAAATCAGCATCAATGTAAACTGCAAAGCCCATCTTACCAAGGGCACGAACTGAAAGTAAGTTATACCCGAGGGTCTCAACAAGCATGACGTCCATGAGGGAGATATCGTGAGCCACCACAACTTTGCCGAGACCCAATACCTCAGATTTTGACTTGTCACCATAGGAGACGGTAATGTGATCATGGTTTGGCCGCATCTCCGTGATGATCTCCTTGCTTCCGGTCATATGACTCGTACAACCACTATCGAGTACCCATTTAGAACCACCGGAAGCATAGCCCTGCAAGAAAATTACTTCTTGGTTTTAGGTACCCATTTTTCAATGGGTCCTCTCATGTTAGTAACAAGGGTCTTGGGAACCCAAATAGACCAAGGAATGTAACAATCATAAGGCCCTACATAACTAGCATAAACATCACCATAATAATCACAATATAGTTCGAAATTAGGATTGTTGATCCCTGCAAAACCATCATAATTAGTTTTGTCATTTGTAATGTTGCTAGTCTTTGATTGAGCAGTCTTGTTCTTCTTGTTCTTCTTGTTTTTCTTGCTCTTTATCTTGGGTATGTAACCAAGACCTTCTTTACTGTGGTTTGTCCTTTGCCTGCTCAGTATCTCATCAATAACCCCTTTACCTTTGTGTTGAGAACTTCTTGTAAGGTCTTCTTTTCCAAGGGATGAAGAGGAGGTACTTGGCACGTCATACCGTTTCAATTGAGTTTGGAGCTGGTCATGAGACTCATTTAGAGTAGAATGATCACTCTTCAATGCCTTGTGAGCACTTTTAAGATCATCAAACTTCTCCAAAAGTCTAGCATGAACAGCCCCAAAATCAATCTTTTCTTTCTTTAGTTTCTTTACCTTGGCAAGAGCATGATCACGTTCTTTAATGAGCTGAGCTATAGCTTCCTCTCGTGACTCCTCTAGGGATTCGAGTCTTTCTTCCAAAGAAACTCGAGCTTCCTCTTCCTCTTCCAAAGCATTCTTCAAAGAGGCTATCTCCAAGGCATCTTCTCTTTCAATTCTGCCCTTTTCTTCAAGGAGATCTTCGGCTTGAGCAAGTTGACTCATAAGAGCATCAAAATGGAGTTTGTGTTCACCTTGTAGGTTAGTGAAAAAAGTATCCAAGGCAATAACTTCTTCTTTCATTTCAAGACTGTCATGAACATCCATATCCAAAATTATGTTAGTCTTAGGAAATGAGGAGTTAGAAGTTGATACCTTGGATCCTCTTGCCATTAGACAAGTTGCATTGTTGTTGATGGTGTTCTCGTTTGGCGAGTCGAAGAGAGAGGAGGGAGTCGATGTGGTGGCTATAGCAGCCACTTCTCGGGAACTATCATCATCCTCTTCATCTTCACTTGCGGAGGAGTATTCCTCTTGAGCTACAAGTACCATCTTGGGTTGCTTCTTGAAAGGGCCATTCTTCTTATCAAACGGGTTCTTCTTAGGAGCTTTGGATTTCTCTTTGAGAATGAGCCTGCCACCATTGTCTTCTCTATTTTCATAAGGACAATCGGCTACAAAGTGCAGTCTATCTCCACAATTGAAGCAAGTTCTCAATCTTGGGCCACTTTCTCTTCTTCCATTTGACCCGTTCTTGCGCTCAAGTTCAGACTTGACTTTGGCAGGGTCCTTCCAAAAGTTCCTTACATAGAATGCCATGTACTCACCATGTGCACGTTTGACCTTATCGGGGCAGTCCATGGATATCCTCTCAAAAGCTCCTTCATCGTCCTCTTGCTCAATAACATTGGCTTTGAGAGCCACATTCACACCCTTTTGCATTCCAATGGCCCGAGCACGGGCATCTTCAGCATTCTTTGCCGCCACTTTGAATGACGCCATTTCTTGCATGACTTCATTGGATGTCATTTGATGATAGTTGTGTCTACCTTGCAAGCTCTTCAAATCCGTTGGTTCGAAAGGCATTAAGGCACTCACATACTTTATTTTTATCCATGCATCATCAATGTGAGTGGCCCCATGCTTCTGAAATGTTGTTGCGATGCCCTTGAGTCTTCTATACATGTCCTCATGGTTTTCACCATCCAACATGTAGAATCCCTCAGCTTCATTACTAAGGGCATCATACCTGTTTCTTCTCATGCTTTCATTTCCAACAAAAAGGTCTGTAAGAGCATCCCACGCCTCTTTAGCTGTGTTGAGATGTTCAATGTGTGGCATGTCCTTGGGACCCACACCCAGCTGTATCATGTGGAGAGCAGTGGCATTCAACTGGCTATCCACAACTTCCCTGCTTGTTAGATTGGTTTGATCTCTAATATGAAGACCTTCTTCAATAATCCTCCACAATTCAATAGAGGAGCTGCAAACATGAGATTTCATTAGAAATTGCTATTGGTTAAAGGAGGATGCAGTGAGCTTGGGTGGATCACCCCTATTGTTTATATGAGGATGAGGGATAGGTGGGTCGGGGGAATATACGTGGCGAACCTCACTATATTCTTCCTTACCACTTCCCTTTTTGGAGGTGGAGCCATTTAGTTTTTCACCTTTCACATCATCATCCTTGGATCCGGTGTTACCCTTTTCCTTAGATGATGGTGAGGGATCCTCAGAGCAGGATGGAGATGGGGCTAACGATGATGTAAGGCGAGCAATCATTTGATTCATCTCCTCCATCTTGGCCTCAAAGGATTTCAACAAGGTTGTTTCCAACGACTTGATATCATCCATTGTGACCTTATCCACAGCCTCATTTCCATCATCCTTGGTACCCATGTGAGATCCAGGCACATGGCTTAATAGGATTGATAGGATACCCATATCAACAAGTTGCAACTTCTTTTCCGGAAGCTCATTCGAAAAGAACTCTAAGATTAAGCGTGCTTGGCCTAGAGCAATTCTAGGATGGGTGACCGACCGGGAAGTGGGTAACCGGGTGCGCACGAGTGAGGACAAAGTGCGCAGAAAAGACTAGTGTTGGTCTGTGGGGTCAGTCTAGATATCTTATTAAGCTGCCAGGAGTGACACCCCCCGGGCCCAGGAGTGGACGGGGTGTTACAACCCATACTACTCTTAGGCGGTTAAGACCGAATTAAGAGTCGGGGTTCTGATACCAATTGAAATGGATCGTATGGGCACCTAGAGGGGGGGGTGAATAGGTGTTACACCAATTTTTAATTCTTTTTCAATTTTACGCTTAGCACAAAGGTAAATTCTCTAGATAAACTAATGTGTGGAATTTCTCTATATGCAAACCTATCTATTAGCGAGTAAGGAGCGAGTGGAAGAGGAACGAGTGAACCGAAGTGAAGCACGCGGAGACACAGGATTTGTTTGACCGCAGTTCCTTCCTTGTTAAGAGAAGTACGTCTGTGTTGGAGGGGTGGGTGGTACTAAGACCACCACGCCACAAAAGGCCTCACCCTGTTCTCCGATGGATCTCGCCACAATAGGCCTGATCCACCTTCCACTATAGGTACCCTTCGAGGCGGGCACCAGCGCCTTTACACAACTAGCGGGGCAACAACTCCACAACAACTTGGAGGCTCCCGAAATGACAACAAGCTGCCACAAGAACAAAGTTGTCAAACACAATAACAAGATCTAGGTATTGAAAAGAATACTAGATCAGGAATTTCTCCAAGTGAATGGAGAGGAGTTGAAGCGCTTGATTCTTGATGTTGATGATGAACTTCTCCTCCTTCAATTCCACCAAATATCAAGACCTTCGAGTGGTTAAAGTGGGAGATTGAGAATGAGAGCTCTTGCACAAGGTCTAGTCAATTTCGAATGAATCAAGAGTTCTGATCATTGGGGAAGAAGGGGTACTTATACCCCCTTCCAAAAACCAGCCGTTGCACATTTTGGGGGCCGGATTATCCGGCCCAAGTGAGGGCCGGATTATCCGGCCTGGGGAAAACACCGCCCCAGACTTGGAATATCTGGCAGATAATCCGCTCCCTCACAGAGCGTCGTGCCGAGCTTTCCCTTGATCAACTTCTGGGGGCCGGATTATCCGGTCCTATGCGAAGGCCGGATTATCTGTCCTGGGGAAGAAAAACCGCCCCAGTTCGGATTTTTCGGGAGAAAATCCGACCGGATACCGAGCGACGCGCCTTGGCTCCTTTTGCTCAAAAACTGGGGGCTGGATTATCCGGCCCTTGCGAAACCCGGATTA
This sequence comes from Avena insularis, assembly GCA_023614405.1. NCBI lineage: Eukaryota > Viridiplantae > Streptophyta > Magnoliopsida > Poales > Poaceae > Avena > Avena insularis. Next base: position 211,015,884 of record CM042694.1, read on the forward strand.
TCCGTCCTGTGGAGGAAAAACCACCCCAGTTCGGATTTTCCGGGAGAAAATCCGACTGGATACAGAGTGACGCGCCTTGGCTTCCTTGAGAGATGAGGTAGGCCGGATTATCCGGCCCTTGGAAGGGCGGATTATCCGCCCCCCCTCAAAACTTCCTGCACACTTAGCACACATGAAAAGTCTCCATAGTAATGTTATCTAACACGCAAAACATAGGAAAACATGAAATGTTCTTTCACCAACGCCTCCATGCATCTTGCTAGGCGCTGCATGTCCTTGAGTCATCTGGGAGATTGCATCTCTTCAATGGCCCAGATTTTGTCCAGGTTTGCTTCGATGCCACGATGCGACACCAGGAAACCCAGGATCTTGCCTGACGGGACCCCGAACACGCATTTAGCTAGGTTGAGCTTGATGTTGACCTTGTGCAGGTTGTAGAACGCCTGCTCAAGGTTCGTCATGAGCATGCCCTTCTCGCAGGTCTTGACTATGATCTCATAGATGTAGGCTTCCGCATTTTTGCCCATCTGTGTTCCTAGGGTGATAAACATCAGCCTATGGAAAGTGGTGTCGGTGTTCTTGAGGCTGAACGACATGCAGGTGTAATAGAATACTCCATGGGAGCTGTGGTGACCCAGCATACCACTACATGATGTAGTACACTATAGTCGTTGACATAACACCAATGAAACACTGTTCACTAGTGATACATTGCAAATGTATCTATAATTTTTGATGCTCCATGCTTGTTTTTATCCACTTTCTTGTGTTTTGTCCACACTTTGGAGTACTTTTCATATGATTTCTTGGACTAACCTATTAACAAGAGCCACAGTGCCAGCTGCCTGTTTTCTGCTGTTTTTGGTTCCAGGAAAGTCAGAAAATGAATATCCTCGGAATTGGACGGGTTAAAAGCCAAAGTGCCTATTTTTCCAGAAGACTCACGGAGCCAGAATACGAGACGGAGGAGGGCCAGGGCCTGGCCACACCACCCCCAGGCGTGGGCTGGGCCTGGCCGCGCCAGGGCATGGTGTGGTGGCCCTAGGCACCCCCTCGGTCTCCCTCTTCGCCTATAAGAAGCCTTCTGACCTAAAAACTTCGTGGGGTTCGACGTTTTTCCACGAAAAGTTCCGCTGCGCCGCCGCCACCGAAGGGGAGATTCGGGGGACAGAAAGTCTCTGTTCCGGCACCCTGCCGGCACGGGAAAGTGCCTCCGGAGCCATCTCCATCGATCTCCACTATCATCTTCATCGACCATCCATGTTTCCCCCATGTATGAGTGAGTAATCCCCCGCTATAGTCTATAGGGATGGTAGGGATTGGATGAGATTGTTCATGTAATGGCATCAGATTGTTAGGGCATGGTGCCTAGTATCTTTTATTAGTGCTTTATGACTTTGTTGCGACTTGTTGTGCTTAATGCTTGTCACTAGGGCCCGAGTGGCATGATTTCAGATCTGAACATGTTATTGATTTTATGATAGTATTGTTCTTGGTCTTATCTGCAAGTTGTATACACACGTTGTTGTCTGGAACCTATGGCCTCGAAGTGACAGAAATCGGGATAACCGGAAGGGAAAGGCTTTGATGTGAGGATCACATGTGTTCACGGAGTGTTAATGCTTTGCTCCAGTGCTCTACTAAAATGAGCATCTTAATTGCCAGTAGTTCCCTAGAGGCCCCACTGCAAATGGGCTGGCAGGACAAAAGATGTTGTGCAAGTTCTCATTGCGAGCACGTATGACTATATATGGAACACATGCCTAGGATTGTCTAGTACTTGGATGCTTTATCTTATTTATCTGCAATTGCCCTATGTTCTGATTGCTATGTGAATTGTCTTGTCCATGCAATGCCCGTCCATCCATCCCTATGCCTACCGCACTTTTCGAATCCCAATTGCCATCGCTTTTGTTACTATTGTCTTTGCTTTACTACTGCTACTGGTTTACTATTCCTACTACAAAACTATTGCTACTGATAAACTGTTGTGAGCAAGATTATTTCCAGGTGCAGCTGAATTGACAACTCAGTTGTTAAGGCTTATAAATATTCTTTGGCTCCCCTTGTGTCAAATCAATAAATTGGGTTTCACTTCCCTCGAAAATACTGCGATACACGCCCTATACTTGTGGGTCATCAAGACTATTTTCTGGCGCCGTTGCCGGGGAGCATAGCTTTATTTATCAAGTCCACTTGGATTCACTATTGTTCAAGGTAAGTTTATTTTCTCCTTGTTTGCTTGTTTCTTTATCAAAAATACAAAAAAAAATTAGTTCCTACTCTAGTTTTTATTTTCGTTGGTCTGTTATTGTCTTGCTTTGTCATGCTTGTTGTCAATGGTTGATTTCTTTGAAACTGAAGCTTATTGGCAAGGTGGGTTCACGGAAGATCAAAAATATTATTATAAGGAACACTGCTTATCACAAAAAGGGAAACACTTATGGGAACAAATTGATAGATTGTATACCTTCGCTAGAAACGTGTTCTCTACTTATAATGTTACTTATTACTGTGATGAGTCTTGTTGTAGAAAGAGGTATAAACACCTCCCTTTTCAATGTGAGTATAGTGATAATGATACCATATCTTCCTATGCTAAAGGAATTTATGACTTTTATGATGCGGAACAAATTGTAGAATTTATTGCTTGGAAGGGTGCTTTTGAACTTGCTAGTTTGCTTGAAAATATTGATGATTCACCTTATAAGTATGAGGTTTATGGTATACTTAAATTTTGCTTTGATAATTACAAGGATGAAAATAGCTATATCCTTGAATATTTTAATAGATGCTTTCCACAAATGGAAGAGACTAATGCCTTGCAGGACCCTATGGAAGAGAATAATGCCTTGCAGGCTCCTATGGAAGAAGAAATTGATGAACCTGAAATCTCATTAGATGAAAAAGAGGAGGAGAGTGAGGAACAAAAGGAGGAAGAATGAATTAGCTACCCATGCCTACCTTCTAATGAGAGTAACTCTTTATCCCTTACATTATTTGATTGTCCTCTATGCTTACTAAAGGAGGATGAATGTTATGTTCCTGAGGTTTCTTTTGAAAATGTTTATAATAAAGCTCTAGTGCTTGTAGATCATGAAAAGCATGCTTTATGTGATAGTTATATTGTTGAGTTTCTTCATGAGGCTACTGAAAATTATTATGAGAGAGGAAAATATGGTTGTAGAAGATTTCATGGTATTGAAACACCTCTCTATGTGCTGAAAGTTTTGGAGTTACTATTGTTTTATCTTCCTATGCTTGTCACTTTGTTCTTTGTGAATTTATTTGCATACATGATTCCTATGCATAGGAAGTGGGTTAGACTTAAATGTGTTTTGAATTTTCTATTTGATGCTCTCTTTTACTTCAACTCATATTTCTTATGAGAGCATCCTCTCAAACTTTTATGCCTGAAGATGATATTATGTCTATTATTCTTGGGAGACCTTTTCTTAAATACTGCAGTAGCTGTTATTAATTATAATCAAGGGAAGGTGACCTTCAATGTTAATGACAAGGAACATATTGTCTATTTCCCCAAGAAGATTGAAAGGACATATGGCCTGAATTCAATTGAACATGTTGAGGGCATTCAAGTTGGAAAAATATATTGTCCCATACCAAGAGAAAATTTGAAACTATTATGATTGGGACCATTGCTATCAAGGTTGAGGTAACATAATCATTAGTGGAATACAAAGTTTTGTATAATATGAAATTGTTTTGGTAAGAAGACCTGATCAACCTTGTTAACAAAAGTATTTCATTGAACAAAACAATGTTTTCACCATGATTATCTCCGTTTACTTCTATTCTATCCTTTTTCAGTTTTTGCTTTTGCCTAACTTAAAGGCGTTAAAGAAAAGTACTTATTGGGAGATAACCCAAAAGTTTTAGATGAGTCTTGGAAGTTATTACTTCAGTAATAACCGCTCTTTATCCTTTTTATTTGCTTTTTGTGCCAAGAGTAACCTCTAATGAGGGAGAAGTAATGATTTGGAAAGTTGTTGTCCCGAAACAGATTTCTGTGCTTCACCGTAAAAATTCGTGAGAGAGGTCTGTATGTCGGATTTAGCTGTAATTTTTTGTTATTCTGCCCCAGTTTGTTTTCTAACTTTCGTTAGTTCAACACTTTTTGATTTTATCAACAGAAGGTCTTCGAAAAAATTCGTCTTTACCTGCTGGTCTGTTTTGACAGATTTCTGCTATTCTCTGCATTTGCTTCTTGTTGGTTCCTTTTTTAGTTCTTTTGGGGAATTGAGCTTTTTGAGGGAAGTGATACAGTAGCTAGTGTTCTAATGGAAGTTTATTTGGTGTTAGAACTGAACCTTAAGACTTATTTATCTTGAGTGCACTAATGTTGCTAATAAAGATTGTGTGAAGTTTTGTATGAAGGAAAATTTCAGGTGTATGGAAGGAATGAGTAATGAGATGAAGGATGGACTAAAGCTCAAGCTTGGGGATGCCACGCGTGTCACCCCAAGAAACATCCAAGAAGTACAAGCGTCAAAGCTTGGGGATGCCCAACGCATCCCCTTCTTCATCAATAAAAATCTCAGGTTTCTTCCAAACGCTTCATTTTTATTGTTTCATGCATAGTTGTGTTGTTCTTGGAGCGTCTTATTTTTCGTTTTTCGTTTTGGTTTTCGTTTTCTTGGTTTTCTTAGTTTGCTGAATAAATTGGTTGGACCTCCTCTTTCATATATTGGTGTTCAAATAGTTTGGTTTGGTTTAGAAAAGAGTAGGAAAGCTCATGCTTAAGTGGTAAAGAGAGCTTGTTTTTGACTGTGGCCTATGCTTTGTCATGCCATGATTGATATTGTTTTGGCTTTATGCTTAGTATTCTTTGCTGTAGCATGACTTGCATTAAACAATTGAGATTGCTTAATGTGCCTTGGATGAATCATGCGTTGTTTTAGCATATTAAAGCATAGTATAGTGGTATTCTCCTTTGATGCTTTATTTGGGTTGACTTGGCGCATGCTCACACCATGTTATGACTATCTCAAGTCACCTTAAGCCTTTATGATCCTTTAGTTTTCAACTTGTAGTATCACTTTATGCTTTGATCAATGATGTTTTGTCGCTCTGCATGATTATGGGCAGTATTGCTCTCTTGTTTGTCGCTCCCTTACTATAGCTAGCCTTCACTTACACTGAGTGTTTTACTCATGTTTCCAACTCCTTTAAACCAAGTATTGCCAAAGTGTCCACCATACCTACCTATTAGCATCATTTGCTACTTCCGTGCATATTCAATATGCCTTGTTTTCTTCTGAATAAAATGTTTACTTGTTATGAGAAAGTTAGTTAGTAAATCTCTCACGAACTTGATGACACACTTTATTTCCTGCACTTAATAAACCTGAACCATTGTGAACTCTCCATGAAAGTTATATGCTTGCAAATTATAGGCCGGGGATTAGCAGAACTGTGCTGTCATGGGGAACGCTTTCAACACTTGTAAATATATACCCAGTTGATACCTTGCTCTTTTGTTTGCGGATGTCGTCGGTGTGAAATAAAAGGGGAGCTTGTAAGTCCATGGAGTTATGTATGTGTGTTAGAAAGCGCTTTGGGTAGCTAGTCTAATCCATGCTGACATGGTGGAAACCTGCAGCGTAACCATAATGATATCTATGAAGCATTCTTCTTATAAAAAAGAGAGAGATAGCTATTGAGAAAAAAAAGAGATTTATGAAAAGAGGAAAGAGAGAAAAAAGCACAATTTTCCCATGGTAAATAAGAAGATTGTTGAGATACTCATTGTCTGCTTGCCTTGTCATTTTGATATGGGGATTCTTCTGTATCATCGGGCAAGGGGTACCCTGTTGGCGGTTCTCAATGATACGCACATACTTACAATGACAAGAACTTACCGGTAACTAAAGTTGAGTAGCATGAGGAGCGGCCCTCGTACTCAAGGGACTTGGGATTTCCAGTTTCTAGTCTGTCAAGCATATAACTCAGATTGCACCTCACTTTCACCTTAACCACATTAAATATTCTTATGACAGGGGCATTGAGAGCTCAAAGCTAATGAGTACCATACTTTCAGCATTTGGAAGCCTTTCAAACTTTTCAAAACCTGTTCATTTCCTTGTTGAGTCTCCACACATTCTATGAGAACCCTCTTGAGAGCATAGTGGCCATTCTTAGTTCTATGTGCATTGTCCCAAGACTTGTTGATTGATGCATACCTTGATATTGCTTGTTTTAAACTATTTGTATCTAGTCACTCTTGTAAACTTTGAAGGTGGCCTATGCATTTATGTTTGCTACTCTATGAGGACAAGCTGAATGCCACTATGCTATGTTTTCTTTATGTGAAACAAACAAACGTCTTGCAAAGCATTGTTATTCATGAATCTTCTGTTTGTACCTTTTCATGTTGCATCATAGTTTCTTTGCTTATTGCTAGAACTTTGTCTTTCATATTATGATTGAAGTACTATGATCCCAGCTTTGAATGTTTTACAAATACTTTGATCAAGTCTTTGATGGTGCATGTCACCTCAAAAATTATTATTTCTTTTTATCACTTACCTACTCGAGGACGAGCAGGAGTTAAGCTTGGGGATGTTGATACATTGCAAATGTATCTATAATTTTTGATGCTCCATGCTTGGTTTTATCTACTTTCTTGTGTTTTGTCCACACTTTGGAGTACTTTTCATATGATTTCTTGGACTAACCTATTAACAAGAGCCACGATGCGGTACTGCCTTTTCTCTTGTTTTGGTTCCAGGAAAGTCAGAAAATGAATATCCTCGGAATTGGATGGGACAAAAGCCAAAGTGCCTATTTTTCCAGAAGACTCACGGAGCCAGAATAAGAGACGGAGGAGGCCTAGGACCTAGCCACACCACCCCCAGGCGCGGGCTGGGCCTGGCCGTGCCAGGGCATGGTGTGGTGGCCCTAGGCACCCCCTCGGTCTCCCTCTTCGCCTATAAGAAGCCTTCTCACCTAAAAACTTCATGGGGTTCGACGTTTTTCCACGAAAAGTTCCGCTGTGCCGCCGCCACCAAAGGGGAGATTCGGGGGACAGAAAGTCTCTGTTCCGGCACCCTGCCAGGCCAGGGAAGTGCCCCCAGAGCCATCTCCATCGATCTCCACCATCACCTTCATCGACCATCCATGTTTCCCCCATCTATGAGTGAGTAATCCCCCGCTGTAGGCTATGGGGATGGTAGGGATTGGATGAGATTGTTCATGTAATGGCATCAGATTGTTAGGGCATGGTGCCTAGTATCTTTTATTAGTGATTTATGACTTTGTTGCGACTTGTTGTGCTTAATGCTTGTCACTAGGGTCCGAGTGCCATGATTTCAGATCTGAACATGTTATTGATTCATTATGATAGTATTGTTCTTGGTCTTATCTGCAAGTTGTATACACACGTTGTTGTCCGGAACCTATGACCCCGAAGTGACAGAAATTGGGATAACCGGAAGGGAAAGGCTTTGATGTGAGGATCACATGTGTTCACGTAGTGTTAATGCTTTGCTCCGGTGCTCTATTAAAAGGAGCACCTTAATTGCCAGTAGTTCCCTAGAGGCCCCGCTGCAAACGGGCTGGCAGGACAAAAGATGTTGTGCAAGTTCTCATTGCGAGAACGTATGACTATATATGGAACACATGCCTAGGATTGTCTAGTACTTGGATGCTTTATCTTATTTATCTGCAATTGCCCTATGTTCTGATTGCTATGTGAATTGTCTTGTCCATGCAACGCCCGTCCATCCATCCCTATGCCTACCGCTTTTCGAATCTCCTTGTTCTCGCTTTTGTTACTATTGTCTTTGCTTTACTACTGCTGCTGCTTTACTATTCCTACTACAAAACTGTTGCTACTGATAAACTGCTACTAGCAAGATTGTTTCCAGGTGCAGCTGAATTGACAACTCAGTTGTTAAGGCTTATAAATATTCTTTGGCTCCCCTTGTGTCGAATCAATAAATTGGGTTTCACTTCCCTCGAAAATACTGCGATACACCCCCTATACTTGTGGGTCATCAACTAGTTTTACATCCCTCACACTGGTATAATAGAAACACAGCAGGTCCAAGACATGACTATAGATTACAACTGGACTCTTTACAGAAGATCTAGAGAACACGCTAGGTTAAAGAGAGAGGAAACACTTCTTGCAAAAAAGAACCAGAAATAATAACCCAGAGCTATCTAGCTAAAAAGACTAACATCTAAACTATTTGGCTTGCAATTGCTACTAATGCAATGCTCTACATAAGTTGGTTTTGTGGCTAGAGAATCTATTCCTAGCTAATCTGGAACTTTGTCTTTACTTCAGTTGATGTATATGTTGACTTCCTTGACTTCATTGAAGGACTTGAGCGGTTGATGATGGTTTCTTGAGCATAAGTTGGTGTTGACGTCGACTTCAGCGGTTTAGAAAAACCTAGCAAAGGTTAAGAAGGTACGGTTGAGTACGAGTGTACTCTGCAAGTTCACTAAAAAGGAGTGTATGATGCACTATCTCTACAGCCATAGACCAAAAGGTCGTAGGCAATGCAGGTTTTCATAAACATTTCTTCAAAGGTTGCTTTTATTCTGAAAACTATGTCCGACAGCCTTCACAGGTTGACCAGAACCTTCGTGGGGTTCCTTTCCTGCCGCGTTCGTAGCTCCTTCCTGGAACAGGGAGTAACATGTCACAATTCTTACACTCTGCAGAGGTGCGTCACTTTTCCCATGAGAGATCTTAAGCTTTGTTGCACGGTCGGGAGTATGTCAATGTTCAAACTTCCATGGTTTGAGGCCCAACCTAAGATCCAAGCCAATCACTTCCCTTCTCCGCGACCCCACATGAAGACACGAGCTCCCCAAGCAGATATACCTCTGTTAACCCCCATATAGGCAGATATAACCCTGGCAACCCCTTGGAGACTCCAGTGAGAAGATCATGGCCCTGGCAACCCCCATATAGGCAGATATACCTTCGATAGCCCCTCACGGAAAGTCTAGACACCAATATCACGGGGAACTAGGAGTCCCACCCATCTGTTGAGTCCCTGCAAGGAAGCTACAGCCTCACGATAAGGTCATCCGTCCATGCGAAAGGAAGAAGATCTAGCTGACGTCTCCGTCCCATTCCAAATCTCATGGTTAACATGTAATATACGGCGCTAGAATCACTGGCGACATTGGTTGATTAAGTCCTAGATATTATGTTCCTTTACTAGTGGAATTGTATCAATAGATTATTACCATATGGTAACAAATCCATAATCATATTATTATGAAAGTAGTGTTTTCTGACCTTTTTGAAATGTAGGTGATGACAACATTTGAGGTACAAGCATTTGATAGAAAATAACCAAAGGACATGAGCAAGTGTGAACTTGCCTTTTGTTATTGCAAGATTATGCACTCACGGTCTTCAGGATACTAGAAGATCCAAAATCTGAAAATACCATCATTCTCTGATCAGGACGAATGTTTAAAGAAGAAAGATGCAATTATGCATAATTAATGTAATGCAATTTGATAAACAAGAATACCTGGAATAATCGTATTTGATCTAGGGTTTGAAACTTGTGATGAGTTCTTTGGGGATGTTTGCACTTTTATACTAGTTTCACACTTGTGCATCTTGTTAAGGATTTTGAGAGTGTGTGGAACAATATATAAATATAACAAGTAGCATACAATACTAAAGCACTCAAATGGGGCATGGTATCTAAAAGATCTCTTAAGCAAGATTATTAATCAATTAGAGCCTTTATAGAAATTCTTAAGGATTACTTTTAATGTTTCTTAAAAGAATAATTTTTGAGGAAAAGATTACTTTACAAAGTAAAAGCATTTAATATTAAAGCTAACACTTTAAGGTTTTCTTACCAGTTATGAGTATTAAAGAAGAAAATAATTAGCATTTTTAAATATCTATTCCACTAGCAAGTGGAGACTTATATTTTGAATAAGGCATCTTATTACAGGTGGTTCACTTCTTAACATCCATGAAGGTGGTGTATAAGTGTTGTTGCTTTTATGGGGTGGTGTTTTCTTAACTTTATAAGTGAATGGAATCACTTCTTATTTTTTTGAAGTAATGGTTAGACTTTATAAACATGGAAAATGCCTTACTTTAATTACTTAAAAACTTGATTTAGAGCTTTAGGTAGATTCCTGAACTTGTAAAAGAATTGGTAGTTAATATCTTGATGATCTTAGAAATGCATGAAATCCTTTTGTTAAACAATATACTATTTTGATGATTTTATAATAGATAAAATTAAGATACATTTAATTTTAAATGGTAGCTTTAGTAAATACTAAAAAATAGTTGGACCTATTTTACTTCACTTAAACAACAATTGAACTTGTTATTACATTTTTAGACTTTAAACAAATAAAGGTAAAGGCATTAGTGAAAATTAATATATTTTTAATTTCTTAAAATAGAGGAAAATAGTTTTAACAAGTCTTAATAAACATTTTCATTTATTTTACTTCAAATGTGAAGAGTTATATTTTTAATGTGTATATTTTATTTTTGTGATCATTTTGGTATATTATAAGTATTTTTATGATTTATAATTAATAAGATGTGATTTTTATAAGCTTTATCCCTTTAAAAAGACTTAATAAACAATAATATTTAGTTGAGTGACACAAAAATGTACAAAATAAGTTTATAAATGTATATTTTGTTTTTTAAGAATTTTTATATATTATACTTATTTTTCTGAATTGTAAATAATAAAATATACATTTTACAAGATTAATCCTTAATAGGTTTTTTATTAATAATTATAAATATCTTATGTAAGTTGGAAAATAAAGTATAATAATAGGTTTAGAATATAGAATTATTTTTTCTGAACATTTTGATATATAATATATTTTTTATGAATTATAAAACAAAAGATATTCAATTTCTAAGATTTAATCATTTTCTTAAATTCCTGAAAATAATTTATATTTGAATTTATATTGATTTATCTATTTACTAAACAGGGAATACTTTTTATACTCAGACTAACCCTAGACACAGTCACAGGCATGTGGGTCATAGGCCATGTTGGCAAGCCACGCTGGCAAATACCTAGTCGAATTTGCTGGCTAGGCACGACGTGACGCTAGCACGATGTCATGCTGACATCAACATGGCTGCTGGGTTTATTTTATACCGAGGCTTTGTTAGCCCCTGAGGCTACCAGCCAGGCCCCACTGCCACGTGGGCCATGCTGGCATGGTCAAATCGGGGATACCAACCCCACCTGGCCATGTTGGCTCACCGGCGAGCACGCCAGTTGCCGCCGGTCATAGCGGAGGAGGGCGGGCGAGGCTGCGGAAACAAACCTAATCGATAGAGCACAACCTGGGATACCTAATGGTGGTGGTGCCACCGAGTATGGACCACTAGATCTTGGCCAATGGCGAGCTGCGATGGCGGCAGACAGCTAATGCACGGCACGAGCACGACACAGGGTAAGACAGAGAAAAGGAGGGGTGCTGGAGCACCGGTTACTCACCCTGGTGCCGATGAAGGACTCGGGGAAGCCGAGCACAGTCGGGATGGATGGTGAGATCGACGGTGGAGACCGTCGGACTTGGGGAAGATTGTGTTGATTCAGTCGTCTCCAGATGCACGGGCTCGATCTACTGGCAGAGGAAGACCGAGGAGGACACGGCAAGGGAAGGACTGGAACAATGGGGAATGATGGTGGTTGTTTGGCTAGGGTTTCACTGAGAAACAGAGAAATTGTGAGAGATCAAGCACGAGAGAAGGAAGACTAGGATTAGGATGAGGGTGTCGTCGTGGCGTTCTTATCTTCGCAGAAGTGTCAGTGGAGGCGTCACGGCGATGAGGCAGGATCGAGTGGTCAGCGACCTCTCCAGCGAGCATCTTGACCAGAGGAGGAAGACGACGGATTAGGATGACAAAGAGGTATACATGCCTGGGCCAGTGTTGGGCCATTGCAGAGTAAGCGGGACGGTGTGGAGTATGCACGCGGTGGTAGATAGCGCTGAAGGTTCTGGGCTGCGGGCCGAAACTACTGGCTGTTCTCCTTTTTTTCATGTATTCTTTTATATTTCTGTTTTCTGTTTTCTTTTTCAATTTAACTTTTATTCAATGATTCAAATATTCAAAATCCATTGAATCAACTCGAGTTCTACATGGTTAATGTAAACTAGTTGGTTTGGCATTCTTTTTTAGTATTTTTACTATTCATTATTATATAAAGGATTCTTTTCATTAGAAAATATAAATAGGAATTAGGGTTTTAGGGATTTATTTCTTATATAAAAAAATCTTATAAAAATGATTTTCATTTTTACCATGATAATGGTTATGGTAAATATTTAAAATGGTTAATGATATATAAAGAATTCTACTCATATTTAGCAGCATATAAGATTTGATATATTTACATTATAATGCATTAATCCTTGTGGTTCATAATATGGTCGTTTAATTTTCCTGGTTCTCAAAGTTTGGTGATTTATTCTACTTAAATCCTATTTGATTTGTAGTGTTTAGAATGACCACAGAACAATCTTGGTTAACTCATTAAGCATGAATAATACTCATTAATGGAGGAATGAAGATGTTCATTTACAAATAGTTATCATGAGTTTTGAGAAGACTTAATAAACTCACATTCTATTATGGATAAGGATGAGGATTAAGAGCTAAGACATATTGACTTCATGTTTTATGACCATGGATTATATCTCAACTTAGAGTGAGCTATAAAGATTACTTCTTAATGTGGTCTTGATGGTTCATGGGTCTAGGTTCCTATTAGGGTTTAAGATAATAAAGCATACAAGGATTTCATCCATAAACACTCATATGGTTCTCTAATTATCTCTTGGAAGCTTTATTTTACCAAGAGATACTATTCTTTGGCTGCTTGAAAATAGGAATTGTCTCCACTCCTAACTTAATTCTGGGGTTTTAGACAAAGAGGTAGACATGGTCCTGTCATGGCTTGATATACTATTGGTTAGAGGTTTCTCAAGTACTCCTATCTTAATACCTTACTAAGCTTATCTTTAGATAAGGAATTCCTTTCCTAAATATACTCCTTTTATATTCACCGTGCAACTACTTCCAAGGCTTGTAAGATTATAGTTCTCTCTATATTACATGTGATATTAATCCTCTAGAAGAGATATGGTACTACTCTCCATAATTCAAGTTTGTTCTTGTATTAGCTTGGTTAAACTACTATGCCTACAACTACTCCATACAACTTATGTTATATACTTCATCATACTCTAGCTTGGCTTCTCATGATCAAGCTAGATGATTCATCTTACTAGGGCTTTACCTAATTTGGTATACTCGCAACTCTTCTTTATCAGCTGGTCATCTATTCTCAAATGACTTGAGAATAATGACCACCAACCTTTGATCAAGCAAAGCTTAGGCTTTTAATTGTCTGATCAAGATCTATATTCAACTAAGTAGTAGGCTTGTACTAGTCTCTCTATAGGATTTATCTTGTTAAGGAAGCTTACTTTATATTTATATCTACTTGGATTAATAGGATTATCATTGGATACTCTAATACTACTAGATTTCTCATAGCTTCATGATCACTAGCTTAATTCTTGGGTTTAGGTGCTTCTTCTAGTTAACTCATGAGTGAGTTAACTCCTCCAACATCCAATGGTTTGATCACCACTAAGGATCTCATTCCATTGATGATGGCACACTCTATCATAACTAGTTCCTTCTTCTTATTAATTTACTTAAGGTCTTTGGAAGGTTAATATAATAGGTCAAAGATAAGAGTCAATAAGTGCTAGGTCAAGAATTGATCACTCAACATTGATGATCAATTGACACTAGGACTTAGTTAAACATGAATGTCACCTACTAATATGGCAACAACATATATAAGATGAATGGTCTTGGCTTGTCTTCCATTCTACTCTATTTGTGATAACAGTTCATGTTTAAGAACTACCATGATACCCATGGTAGGAATAACTATGGCAAGCAAGGGCATCAAGATTTAGTTATGAGATTTCTTTACTTGGAGTTATATACTTGATTGGGTATTTAGGTTTTGTTGTAGATAACACCTTGATATAATCTTTAGAATATTAAGTATTCATTCTTGACTTATTGTATGGAATACCATGTAATGATCTCTAGAAGATCTAGTACTCCTTATTAAGTAGTGTGTTGTGACTTAGTTTTATTACATTTGATCTACCCATAGATCAAATTATATTAACCAAAGATAAGGTTTTAGCAAAGGTCATATTGAAACTTATCGCAATCAACTTGATGATCTACTTCAGTTCCACCAAGTTAAGAGAATCTTCAATCACTTTGACAAGTTTTATTTAAAAGCGCGAAAATTATCCAGATTTTCTATACATGAATGCAATGCACACACCTGATCTCAGCTTATTTCTAAGCTCTAATGTTGGGATGTTATAGGAGGTGACAAAGGCTGACTTATCTTTGTCTTCCTTGGCCATATGGACATGATGGTATCCCAAGAAGGCATCTAAGAAACTTAGGAGGTTTTAGCATGCAGTTGAGTCCACTATCTGTGGTAGATTCCACTATGGATCTTTCGGAACCATCAGGTTAGACGTCCAATCAGCATGAACGACTTCCCGGACAAGGTTGGCCTTGATGAGCTTTTTCATATCTTTGATGATGAACTGCTACTTCTCAGGGGACTAGTGATGTACCTTCTACTTCACAGGACGCGTGGTGGGGCTCACAACCATGTGGTGCCTGATCACCTCCCTTGGTACCTTTGTCATGTCCAACGGTGACTAGGCTAACATGTCCGTGTTCTCCCGCAATAAACCGCCCTCCTGCTCAACTGAGAGGAGGGCTCTTATGGTGACGGTATCTCTTGGGTCATTAGGGTCCAAGGGAACTTTCTTCGTGGTGGCACGCTCCTATGAGAACAACGGCTTCCTCTTCCTAGCAGTGTGGGCGGAGCACGTGAGTTTTCTCAGTGAGGCCAGTTGGGGTGGCGTCTGCGGATCCTGCACTCTCCGCCGGTTGAGCCCACCTTTTCCTCATGTGGGACGCAGAGTACCCTGTGATGCTTTCCTCTTCAGGGCAGGCGGCTGTAGCGCCCTTGTAGGCCTGTTCCAGGGAGTGCATGGCTTCCCCTTCATCGCATCAGATAGAAATGGTGCCCCGCTGCCGCCCGTCATCTTGATGCGGTTGTAGGCATTGTGGGTGACCGCCATGAACTTGGCTAGAGCTAGGTATCCCAGGATGGCGTTGTAAGGCGACATCAAAGTCGACGAGCTAGGTGCGATAGTTCACGCTCATCCCGAATGTGATGGGAACCTGCACCTGCCCGATGGGCACAGTGGTTCCTTTTGTCACCCCAGAGAAGGGCATTGCGGGCATCAGTCGGGAACCAGTATCTGCATCTTCTCGAATGCCTCCTTCAAGAGCACGTTCAGTCTGACACCACCGTCGACGAGTGTCTTGGGGATGGCGATTCAATTGATGGTGGGAGTGCACAACATCGATATGATCCCCACCACATGGGTGGAGATGGGGTGGTCTTCCGCGTTGAAGGAGACCAGTTGTTGTGACCATCTGAGCCACGGGGCGGTGGCACCGGGCCTTGTAGTGAGAGAGCTGCTTGAAGTGCCGCCCATAAGCGGGGGCCTGTGACCCACCAAGTATGGAGGCGACGCCCTCCGGATCTATTAGGTGGCCGGTCGCGCGCCCGTCTGGTGCTTGCCATAGTGCCTGTGGGTCGGCGTCGCCAAACGCATGTGCGAGCACAGAGTCTGGACTACCAAGGATCTCTGTGAGACGAGCATACCATGCCGCTCTCTCGGTTACCCCTCACATGGAGTGGAGTAGCCTTCGGGCTTCGAGCAGTGCAGCCCTTGGTGAGGGGGCATGGTGTGAGCCTTCTCTTGGCTCGGTGTGTGCCTTGGACTAAGTTGTCATGGCAATATAATGTCAATAGCGAGGATCTTGAAAACACACCTCAGTCTCCTAACTAGCGTGCCAAATGTTAGAGAATGAATATCACACGATGGAATAGGGGCACCGACAATACCTGGATTCGTGAGGGGACTAAACACGCATCAAGATCCTCAACACGACGATGGGGGCGACAAAGCTCGCACATGGCAGAGAGGAGACAAAGGTTTTTTCCCTAGGTCTAGGAACCTCGTGAGGAGGTAAATCCCCTACTCCTGCTTGATTGTATCGCTCATGTTGCTTCACGAGGGTATGATGACAACAGAATGTCTAGGGTTTCTGATCCTAGGGATTAGCCCCTTCTAAGGTTGGGGTAGCTCTCTTTTTATAGGGGCGTCGAACCTCTTCCCCCAATTCAGTTGGGTGGGAAGGGTTGCCACATTTCTGCATAGGGAGAGCTAGTATACAAGACTACTTTACATGGACCTGGTCTAGGATCCTTTGGGGGTCATAGGTCTAGCCTAAAGTAGATATTGCCGCTGACATCCTTCATGTTGTATGACATTGTCCACCATCTCCTTGCACCAAAGTAGTAAATACAGGGGGCGATGCGGGTGTCATCAGTGCTTCTTTAACACCAATGCGGCCAGGCAGCATCTTCTCCTTGCCGAGGCAGACCACGTGATCTGTGCAGCGCGAGGATTGCCTATTGGGCTTGTCGTCTTCTTCTGGGATAAGCTAGTTATTGTAATGACCCTGGTTTGGTCAGGAGGATAGATGATCCCTCCTGAAGGGGAACCTTAGGGGGATGAACCACCCTATTGAAACCCTCCTGGCGGAGGTTCCCTCACAGAGCACTCGCGAGGACCGGTGGGCCCTTTGCTGAGTGATCGACAACACAGCGGTGGCCTAACCATAAGTGGGCTAGGGTACCCCCTAAACCCTTGGCCTGACATGATAGGACAACTAAATCACCAGTGCTCTCTTTCCACGAAATCCTAAGTCCATAACCATGGGCATTGTCAAGGTTACCCCTCGACAATTGGCGCAGTCTATGGGAACTCTGAGCGCTGGAGTCATGAATTCGGCAGCTCCATCTTCACCAAGCAGCAAACCAATGATTGGGGTCAGTGAGGTCTGCTATGATCCCATCGATCTTGATCCATGCCCGCCCACCCCTCTTCCTACCTCTGACAACTTCAACGGGAAGACAAATCTAATGATCGGGTTCTTCCATTTCTGCATCGGGCGGAAGAAAATCTCTGCATCTTGGCTCCGATCTACTCAGATCCGGCGGCCGCGATTGCAATACCTACGGTAATGCTAGCATCTTCTATCAGCTCCATTGGAAGGGCCACCTCACACCCAACACATGTTGAAAACAATTGCAGCCACGCCGTGGATCTAGGGGATTTGGACGATCTCTATGATGGCCTCTCCTTCGGATGTGACTCTGAGTCACCATCACCTTGCAGCATGGATCTAACAAGCGGTGAATCTGAAAGAAGCATCGACTCTAGGACAAAGAAGGCCAAATCAAACGGGACCCGTGGGATTTCACTCGTCTCCAAGACAGTGTCTCCTATGATTCTGACAACTGTAGAAAAATCTCATACATGGAGCATCACCAGGTGTGCGAGATTATAGGAGCCACAAGAACGGAGGAAGGAACTTTAACACCATGCAAATCCATCGGTAACCCTATCATCGAACCTAATGATATTGTTTGAGAAAACGATAGAAGTGGTCACAGGAACAGATCAGAACCACCCGTGGAAAACCGTGTTATCCAAGAAGGGGGCAAAGCATGCGAGGGTGAATGGATAACTCTTCGGCTATCACCAGCTGTCTAGGAGAAAGCAAGAAACATTGTCTTGGGTGCAGTACCTATGATGGCGGATGCTTCACACGAGGATCTGGTGGCCTACCAATACCTCCTCCATGAGCAGACGAGGGAACTGATCAAGCTAAAGAGGGACCTAGAGGAGCGGAAAAAGAGAGGTGATGAATCAAGCATACGACGACCACAACTCAGCTCCACCCGCAACTCTAGGAGTGTCACAGGAAGATTGCAACTAGGAAGGGGCGGCTCTCGGCTGCAGCACATGCCCGAATGCGAAAGGCGCGAGCTGACTCAAGATCGGGACCTACTGTTCATGTCAGTGGATGCAACAGGCCATATCACAGTCAAGACACCTCTAGCAGCAATCATCGTGGCTCATGCCTATCTACTCAGAACTAAACCGGTAGCTGATGATCCGTGGGCAGCCATCCATCGCTCCGCCCTCATGGGCCACGGCATGGTCGAAGCAACACTCGCACAAGGGGACCAGGAGATTGTCCCACAACCCAACAGATCACCATGCTATTGCAGCAACCCTCGACAGATGCTAGAGACCTGAAGGTCCATTTAGTTGCACCACGTGTGCTTCATACACTCCTCGCGTAGCCACCATGCTAGGAACTACATCACGCAACACAAAATTAACAAATCTTGGGAGGAGCGCAGCATCATAAGGTACTTAGATGATGAAAGCAACGACGACCACGAACCGTCTGGTGCAAGTTTATTACCCGTCGGGTTCGCAAAATGCCCGTACCCAAGGACTTAGAGCTCCCCCACGATCGCCAAAATTACGATGGCCTCCAGGAGCTAGAGGCATGGTTGGTCGATTATTTGCAAACTGCAAAACTCCTAGGTGTATCAAAGGCCACTGCCATGCAAAGCCTATAGTTGCACTTAAGTAGCGCTGCATGTTCTATACCCTGACAACTACCCGAATAATCCATCAGCGGTTGGGGCGACCTAGAGGAAAAGTTCATCCCAAACTTCAAGTCCACATTCAAGCGACCCGCATCTATCAAGGAGATGCGGGTGTTGAAATGGATCGTATGGGCACCTAGAGGGAGGGTGAATAGGTGCTACTCCAAATTTTAATACCTTATCAAATTAGGCTTGACACAAAAGGTAATTTCTCTAGAAATGCAACTACGGTGAATTTCCCTATATGCCAACCTAGCTACCACGCGAGTAAAGGCAGTAAGAGGAACGGGGTAACCGAGAGTGGAGCACACAGAGACAGCGGATTTATTTTACCGCAGTTCCTTCCTTGTTAAGGGAAGTACATCTGTGTTGGATGGGTGGGTGGTACTAAGACCACCACGCCACAATAGGCCTCACCCTGTTCTCAGATGGATCTCGCCACAACTATCTTGATCCACCTTTCCACTATATGGTACCCTTTGAGGTGGGAACTAGCGCCTTTACAACGAGATCGAGGAACACATCCACAACTGAATTGGAGGCTCTTGAGATGACAACAATCTGCCACAATAAACAAGTTTATCAAAACACACAAACAGAGATCTAGATATTCAAAAGAAACTCTAGATCGAAGAGCCCTCAAGTGAATGAAGGGAAATTGAATATCGCTTTGGTGATGATGTAGATGAAGTCCTCCTTCTTCAATTCTCCAAAGGACAAGGCCTTCAGATGGTTGGAGGTGGAGATCTTGTGAGAATTGAAGATCAATGGTGTTGTTCTTTTTCGTCAGATCCAAAAGGCCTCGGGTTGAAGATGGGGAGGGGTATTTGTCCCCCTCCTGAAAAGTCGGCGTTGGAGTCAACTAGGGCCGAATAATCCATCCCAAGTGGGGGCTAGATAATCTGGCCGGGGGCAAACATCCGACCCAGGACGAAACACCCAGACCAAAAGTCCGCCCCTATCAGAGCGACACGCCCCAAGTCCTTAGCAGAAATTCCAGGGGGCAGCTAATCCGGCCCACCAGGAGGGGTGGATTATCCAGTCGGGGCAAAAACTCCGGGCTTGGACATAAAATACGGGGAATTATCCTCCCTCGCTAAGCATCGTGCCTCTGGTCCTTAGTCAATTTAGCCTGGGGCGGATTATTCGGCCCTAGACAGGGGCGGATAAATTTGGCCTTGGATTCTTCCTTTTACTCAATTTGACTAGGAGATCTTTTGGGGAGAGATATCTGTAGCACTCAACACACAATTAAACTGTCCTTGGTATTGTTATCTAACACACAAAACCCTAGGGATCATGACTTGCTCTTTCAATCTCAACCTTTTTGGTGTTAGATTATAATACTAGGATTTGCAATAAGGCACATAAAACAAAATGCACTTTGTACCCAAAAGGATAAAAGGCTCCCCCTAAATGTGTCCATATAAGTAATTTGCATTGGAATACAAATGCACATCATATAGGTTCAAAGTACCTTTTATGATTTGGATACAATGTGCAAGGAAGTATTGAGATAGAGACTATAACACCCACTACAATATGTCTCAACCAATTACATATAGTTAGGTAGATATGCCTCACAATATAAAGCCAATATTTCCATAGATGAACCCGCATATAATCCATAGGCCTCATATCATAATTCCAATATAGTTCCATAAATAAATCCATAAGGTCCATAAGATAATCCATAGGGTCCATAGATAAATGTTACACAAACCAAATAGGCAATTAAAAACAAGTTCAATGCTAGGTAAATGGGTACAAGCACAGATAAAGAGGCACAAATAAAACAAATGTTGCATGTACTCGATCCAAGAAAATCCCTCGACAACCTAATAGAACTACTTCTCCCCTTTGGCATCAAGATGCCAAAAGGGAAAAGAGTGAAGCTAACGCCCCGAAAGATCACTTGTCTTTGTCCTCATCATCATACTCCTCCTCGTCTTCCTCATCATCATCATTAGTAGCCAGAGATCAAGGTGGTGACCCCCTCGCCGGGGCTAGGAACAAGTGTCACTCCATCTCACCATAGTTGATACCTGAGGTGTTCCACTGATCATATGGAGTAGGAGAAGACTGTTGTAGAGGGTTTCCTTGAGCCCTAGAGACGTGATGAAGGATCAGTTCCTGAGTATGGGCCATATCATGGCGCTGACGGTAGGCATCATACTGACCCTTGTGGGTATCAACACCCATGCATAGAATGTTGCATTGAAACCAGTTGAGATGCTTTACCTCTTTAGCAATGGTTGGGACCAGGGCCCTCCTCCCATGAGTGGCACCACTAGTACGGGCATCTCCCATAAAAGCATCAGACTCAGCGGGAACAAAGGTAGTCTTCTTTATCTCGACCTTGTGTTTTCCAGCTAGTGGACCACTGAAATCTTCATGGGGAAGCATTGTTTTGATGAGCTTCATGATGTACAAAGCATAAGGGATGGTGTGATGGTTGAACATCGCGTCAGTCATCTCATGGTAAATGAAGTCCATGACATCCAAGTAGTACCGAGTAGAGTCTTCACTATTAGCACACTCAACAGCAAAACCAAGCAGGTTGACAAGGTGGCCACGAATGTGATCATTGTTACCTCCACTAGGAATAATGCAGTCATGAAACATGAGAACCAGCAGAGCATAAAGCGGAACGAGACCATCAACCGTGCCAACCACACCAGAGGGTCCATAACAAGCTAAGAGTAATGGATCCTTGCTAGGACGATTAGGTCCACAAATGCGATGCCCACAAGAACAATCTCGACCCCTAAAGGGGTAGGAGATCACCTGAGCAAATCCATAGAAGTCATTTGTACAAAAGTTGGTCCTTGTCATCCACTTCATGGTGCGAGCCTCATCCCCACAAATTACCAAGGTGGAGAAAAACTGCTGAACAAGTTGAGAGTTATGATCACATTGGAGTGCCATAAGACGGTGTAGCCCCATCCTCTCAGTCATGGCAAGAGCCTTAGCAAATTGGGGCTTTCTCTTCGCTTAGGTCAAATCCACTTAGCGCATGGGGCGAATCTTCTAGTTGGAATAGATGTCCTAAAAAATGTACATCTAATCAGTGCACCAAAAGTTAGGGTCGTCGATATCCTCATCACGTGGTGTATCTACACATCTCGCTGGCGAAGAGTGGAATACTCAGTGATATCCATGGTCCTATAGTTGACCCTTGGTTGCTTGCCCTTTTTATCCAAAGCAGCATGAGACCTCTACTCCCTCTTTGCACGTTTAGCCATTTGTCCAGCCTTTTTTTCTTGTCTCCTCAACTCAACCTCGTCCACAAGTTTACCCTCTATGTTGGGAATTGAATATTGAGCATGGGGTCTCCTCTGATAAGTCTTAGAGACACCACGCAACGAGGGTTTAACTCATCAATGCCCATTGTTATGGACTTGGGTTTTGGAGAAGGAGGGAGTGCTGGAAGCATTAATCGGCTAGCAAACAAGCACAGAGGGACGCAAGGTTTACCCAGGTTCAGGCCTCGTAGAGGTCCCTACTCCTACTTGTCTGCTCGTGGAATTAACAGAGGAATCGAAGATTACAATGGTGCGCAGACACAATCTGGCGAGGGTTGTGGAAACTAGGGTTACGTGTGTCTTCCTCGCCGCCCCCTCCTGGCCTTTATATAGATAGGCCAGGTCTCAGGTAGCAGGTCGAGTCAGTTACAGATTAGGGTTTGTCCTTCAAACTTTCTATCTTTAGACTTCTTCTTGTCTCGCAAGTTATTGAGAGTATGTAGGCCACTCGAAATCTTCATTGGGCCATGGCAACACCATGGGCTTCCACCATATCTGGACCATATATACCAAACCCGAGTATCGGCAGGGTATACCCATGTCAGCAGCCCCCGAGTGCCCAGTGGAATCGCAGATTCGATTGGGGACTTTATGAAGCCTTTCAAGTGCATGACTGAGTATTTTTGAGTGCTCTGTTTGTGTCATAGGGATTGTTGATGTGCGTGCCTGATTTAACCGATGTATCGGTATCATTTAACTACCTTAGGGTAAAACAACACAATCTACTCGAACTCGAGTCCCCGGACTCGAATTCGGAAAACTGCTAGTGTAATTCGACTCAAGCCGCAAAGGTCTTACAGGAGTCGAATTCTAGTATATGGGTGTGAGCACTTGACGCGTCCGTCAAGGCATGTTCATCGTACCTGTAGGCACGGATATATTTCTGGTAGTGCGCAGCAAATGCGTTGTCAGGCCTTATTCAGGTCTTATCTTCAAGCTGCAAGCGCGACATCCGAATTTTGTCATCGCGGAGATGATTCGGGTGACCCAGGAGAAGCAGTCTCTTTGTAAGGAAAATATGAGGTGGTGTCGCCATAGACTTCGAGTGTGGATGTTATCGACACACAGTACGATGTACAAATAATCATAGGGTGCACGACCAACGCTCCCTATGGGAGTAGCCCCCGAGTGCCTGGTTGAGTCGAAGACTCAGGCAGGGACTAAACAACTTTTGCGACTGTTGTTGTCTTTTGTTTGCTTGTTTCAGTCGATTTTATTTCCGGCGCTCCCTATGGGAGTAACCCAAGTCCATAGTCAAATCGCGGATTCGAGTGATTGGGTATGCTTTGAATGTCCATATTCCTGCAGAAGAGAAAAAGAAAAATCATAGGGTGCGCGACCAACGCTCCCTATGGGAGTAGCCCTCGAGTGCTTGGTGGAGTCGAAGACTCGAGCAAGGACTAAAGTAGTCAAAGTCTTCTGCTGCTCAATTTTTGATGACATCAGTGCTGACGATGTGATGATCTCAGTTGCCCGCGTGAGCGAGTTTGATAGGACATGACGAGCGGTGGGTCCCATTTTCTGACCCTGACTTGATCAAGCGTGCGTAACCTTTGTTTTAACTGTGCCTCCTCGATTTCCATACATAATGGGGGTAGTGGGGGACGGTTCGTGCTTTGGGTCCTCCACGTGTCAATCACGATGGGTGCCACGCGTCTGATAGTGTTTCTGTTGGCCGTGGGATTACATCTTCCAGGGGGTTAAGTAGCAGTGCTGCGGCGGTAATTTTTCCCATCTGCTCTTTTCGCTGCCTTTGCCTTCATCGCCATTGTTGTTGCTCCTCTGCTCCCTAGAGTTCATATTATTCGCGACACTGGACCAGCTCCGCGTATTCCCTAGTTACTTCCTCCGGTCGCATCGCCACCGCAAGATGGGGAAGAAGAAAGGAGGTGCCGCGGCTGAATCTGTCGCTGCCATTGCTGCTGCCAAGAAGAAGGGCGACTTCGCCGCTACGGGCACCAGCGCCGCCGTCGTCGGGACGAAGGGAGCAGGCACTCGTGTCTCCAATGGCGCGTGGCGCGCGACCATCATCAAGTCATCCGAGCTCCGTCTCCTGTGCCAAGACGGAGTTCTTTCTTCCATGGCCGGTGACTCGCGAGTCCCAGGTGGTGAGGTAACCCCTTGTCCTCCGGCTGGTTTCCGGGTGATGTTCCTAGCGTTCATCATCCGTGGTCTTTCTCTGCCCCTGCATCCTTTCTTTAGGGGCCTCCTTTGTTTCTATGGGCTCCAGCTCCATCAGCTGTCCCCCAATTCTATCCTCCATATTGCCTGCTACATTACGCTTTGCGAGTGCTGGCTCGGAATCGAGCTGCACTTTGGTCTCTTCAAGCGTCTCTTCAAGCTGAAGCGCCAGTCGGCGTCTGGCTCCGTAGTCTACGATGTAGGAGGCTATGGTATCCACGTCGACTCCTCTGTCACGTATTTTTACATCAAGCTCATGGCGTCCGTCCAAGGGTGGAGGGACAAGTGGTTCTACATCCGCGACCAGAAGGCTGACGGAGACCACTTCGGACTCGCGCCTTTCGATCCCGCGGTGCCATGCAGGAGGAGGCGCTCCTGGAAGAACATGGTGATGCCCGGCGAGTCCGAGGAGACAGATGTGCTGTACGAGCGCGTTTGCAACCTTGAGAATCGCATGGGTAAATAAGAGGGAGGATGCACCCTCATTCGCACGTGATTGCACTGTCGCGTCCAGCCCCTGCGGGCCAGAATCCACCCTATGTTCCAGTGGGCTGGCGCGGACGATGTCACTCGCGTATATGCCGATGGCATTTCCGCGAGTGAAGTAGATAAGAGGGTGCGACTGCTCACCAAGTACACCGCCAAGGATGTGCTCCCCAGTGAACCAGTCGTACCTCCATTCGATGCTTCTAATGCTCCTCCTGAGGTATGGTTGTGCTATGAAGTAGCTTTGTTTGTCGAGTGCTTCTTTTTCCTTGACTTGTGCTGATTTGTTTTTTGTATGCAGGATTGGAAGGTATCTCCCAGTATGCCCCCTCTTCCTTAGGGTGTTATTCCTCGCAAAGTAGATGAGGAGGACGAGTCGGAGTCGATCATCCCATTTGAAGAGGAGGAGGAAGCCCCCGAGTCCAGTAGTCCGGACACTCGCAAGCGTTCGCGTAGCGAGGATTCGGATGCATCGTCTCCTTCGACTCCAGAGGGCCCAGCTATTGGTGCGGAGTCACTGATACCTGCCGTTCCTGTGAGTGCTGTGGTGCCATCTTCCCGCAAGAAGATGCGGCTACTGAAGGAGTCATCGTCTCAGTCGGAGGGTCAAACCTTCGATTTTGACAAGTTTGATTGGTAAGTATACAATTCTTCTCTTGGTTCTTTTGTGGAGTTGCATTTTCCTGATGTAAGTTTTGTTCCGCAGTCAACCGACATCGTCATCTTCTGGCGACATCCAATTTTTTAAAGTGTCTAGAGTCGTGGACTCCAAAGCCAAGGAAGTGGCTGAGCGGACTCCTTCCCCTCCATTGGCGACCCACTCCGAGCACAATTCATCAAGTTCTCCACACGATGTGGAGCACCAGATGGTTGTCCGGACGACTGCGCGACAATCGACTTCGGAGTCACTGGAGGATCATGTATGTGTGATATTGCTTTTTTTGCAGTCGAATTAGTCTTCTATGTTATCTGCTGATCCTTTGTTGTTTCTCCTGTTGCAGCTTATTGTGAAGGAAGCTGCTCGCCTGGCGGAGCAAGTGCTTGCCATGGGTCGCCAGCATGCAATGCTGGACAACCGCCATCGCGTGGTTGAAAGTGAGTGCTTCTTTTTTCTTATTCTTCATCCTTGTCGAGTCCGTGGGTGATATACTCGACTGACGGTCTGTCTTTGCTTGTTTTGCAGCTGAGCATAATACGCTTCTTCGTGATGCCGCCTCCCTCGAAAAGACGCTCACCGCGGCGGTGAAGGGTCGCGATGAGGCAGTCGCAGCGCTTGACGAATCGCGGAAACATGAAGAGGATTTCCGTGCCTCCATCGTGGCTAGGGAGAAGTTGTTCGAAGAACAACTCTTCTCGATTGCCAAGGCCCTTTCAGGTATTCCTTCGTCTAGATTTCCGTCGTGTCCCTTCTTTTGAATTTGTTATTGTGCTGACTTTTTGTGCCAACACTGTGCTCTTGTGTAGATGCTGGCGGTCTGAGCTTCGACGCCCAGGCTCTCCGTCATGATCATGCCTTGGCAGGTGCCATCACGGCAGTCGAAGATTGCAACGCTTCCATCCAGGGGACGCTGATCAAGGCCAAAGGCGTACTCAGTTGCCTCTGCGAGGAGTTGGCGCCCAAAGCTAAGTTAATTGAAAATGTAGATGATCTGGTGGAGTCCCTTGCTGGAGGCATTCCTGCAGGCTTCAAGAACTCACTCCGTGCGGCTGGCGCTTCTATATCAATCGCAATGGTTCAAGCCCATGGAGTCGAAATTGATCCTGCTGCGGTCTCCAAGGCAATGCCTGTTAGCGCGGATGGCCAACAGGTTGTTTTTGCTCCTTTTGCAACTGCCTGTGGCAAGTACGGGCCGCAGCTAATCAACACAGTCGCGAAGTACTCTGAGGAGCTATAGCGAGCCAAGAAGGCGGCGAAGGCTGCGGCGTCAGGGGCCGGCGGGAAGTCTGTGGCGTCTGATACTGCCACAGACTCGATGAGGCCCCCGAAACCGAAGTCTAAGTCGAAGAAGCCAGTTGCTCCTCAGTAGTCATATTTGTAATAGTTAATAGCTTGACCCCTTTTGTCTTGAACATGCCGTTGGCGGGTGTATCTGTTGACGTTTTGTTATGCTTGAATGTACTTTGAGTGTTTGTCCATGTATTGCTTGGTATTCTAATTGTCTCTTGCTTGACTTGTGATAGGGCACATCAATGGTCCTTCGAGTGAACCTCGGAATATGCCATCCACTAATGATACCTTAGCGCAGTCACGCTCAAGGGTGCATGAGCTGTCTCTGCTCTCGCGACTCCGTGACCGCGTGAAGAAGTTGGAGCGCGAGCTACCCGTGCTCCGTGGTAACGCGGATGTATGGAAGTCGAGGGCGGAGAAGGCCACTACCCGAGAGCAATATCTACCAGGGGAGGTGACGCAGTTGGGTGACCAATTCAAGTGTTAGCTTTCTGCTTCCTTATCTTTTCTTGTAGCCACTCACGGTAGTTCGTTGTCTTCATACTTTTGCCTTTGCTTGGTATAGTTTTCAGTGCACGCCATCCGCAAGATGAGAAGGACAGGATTGCCATTCGCATGAATGACCTGACCCAAGAGCAGCTTCAGGCGAGTGGGCATTTCTGGGTGGATCATGATCGCGCAATCGCACTAGCGACCCTGCAGGATCGTGCCTCACGAGTGCTTCATTTCCTGAAGAAATCACAATCGTGCTTAAGGAATATCTATCAGACGATGTTTCCGCTGGATGTTGTTCCATCGAGCCTGCTGGCCCTTCTTGCAAAATTTCAAGACTTGAGTGTAGTCCGCGAGTGTGTACGTCAACAGTTAGTGCCTGGTGCCAAGGCTGCTCTGTCGCTGGTGTGCCTGCACATGCCTGATGTGGATGTTGCAGTGGTTGCTGCTGGACCGCCAGCGTCGCCGGCAGGTTCGACTTGGAACATGGTTCCTCACTACCAGGCGGTGGATCGCCTAGTGGAGGAAATTGTCGACTTCTTCGAGGAGCAGACAAACGTTCTTCTGTTGCAACAGTAGTTTAGTTTGTATCCTGCACATACTTGCACCAGTGTTGTAAAGTTCATATATATATGCTGTGTATAATTGATTGACATTGATGTATATAAAGAGCTTCTTAGCTCGTATGTTTTGCGAGTGTGTTGCACTATGTGATTCCTTTTTGTTAGCCTGACTTGTGTTTATCTCAGCACCTTGCCAACCTGTCAGGTGCGTTGCAACTGGGTTGGTGTTTGTCAAGGGTTCGATTAGTGCGTCAGCTACTCAGGGTATCACATTGGTTCGTAGAACAGATGTGTATAGGGTGGCGCAGCCCCCGAGTGGATAAATTGCAAAAATAAATAAAAGAACGCAGAGTTTGGGGCACTTAGCTTTATTTATTCGTAGGATAGTATGAGGTACTATGTGTGGCTAAGTAGCCTTGGCTGAATAGCCTTATTTGCAATGTAAGAGATAAAAGACGACTAAGGGTAGAAGTGCCGCAGCTGCGCGATGTTCCAGGGGTTGGAGTACGCGACTCCTGTCTGGAAATCTTTAAGGCGATAGGCGCCACCTGGGATTACTTCTGTAATCATGTACGGTCCCTCCCAGGGGGGCTCGAGCTTGAGATGCCCTTGTTGTTTCAGTCGCAGGACCAGGTCTCCTTCGACGAAGGACCTAGGGCATAGCCTTCTGTTGTGGTAGTTGCGTAGGTTCTGCTGGTAGATCGTTGATCTTTCCACGATGATTTCCCGTGCCTCATCAAGGAGGTCGACGGAGTCTTCGAGTGCAAGAGTTGATTCCTGCTCGCTGTAAGCGACCACTCGCGGTGCTTTGTATCGTACCTCTGCGGGTAGCACCGCTTCAGCACCGTGCACCATGAAGAACGGGGTGTACCCCGTGGCACTGTTTGGGGTTGTGCGTAGGCTCCAGAGTATGGATTGCAGCTCGTCTGGCTAGCATCCTGCAGCTTGTTCGAGTGGCCCGAGGAGTCACTTCTTATTCTACCGCAGACGAGCTTGTTGGCTTTTTTGACTTGACTGTTGGTCTATGGATGAGCTACAGAAGCATAGCTTACATTGATTCCCAGGTCCTCGCAGAAGCCCTGGAACTCCTTAGAGGTGAAATTTGTTCCATTGTACGTGATGACGCTGTGTGGCACTCCGAAGCGATGGACTATGGACTTGAAGAACTTGACTGCACTGGCTCCAGATTGGTTGGTTACCGGCACGGCCTCTATCCACTTGGTGAATTTGTCGACTGCTACAAGGAGGTAGACGTAGCCTCCTCGCGATGACTTTGGGATCTTGCCGACCATGTCGAGTCCCCATCGCACGAAGGGCCAGGCCAATGGAATTGGTCGGAGCTCCACGCCAGGTGCGTGTGGTTTGTCCGCGAATCGTTGGCAAAAGTTGCATTTTTGGACGATGTCCTTGGCGTCACGCATGGCCGTAGGCCAGTAGAATCCAGCTCGTAGAGCTTTGGTGACGAGGGCGCGACTGCCGGCGTGGTGCCCGCAAGTCCCTTCAAGGATGTCAAGGAGAACAGCTCTTCCATCAGTGTTTGAGGTGCATCGTTGGAGTACCCTTGTGATGCTGCGCTTGTATAGTTCACTGTTGATGACAGTGAATGCCTTGGATCGCCACGCAATGTGTCATGCGTCAGTCGGATCGTCCGGTAGCCTCTTGCTGAGAAGGTATGTGATGTACGGTTGAGTCCAAGATGGCTCGATCATCATGACACTCATCGGTCCTTCGAGTCCTGTGTCAAGATCCAGGTCATCGAGTGCCATTGGCTCATTGGGCGATGCAGCCCCCGAGTCCGTTATTGCGCTTGTTTTCTTCTCTACGGCCTTTGGGTTGATGGAGCGTTTGCAGATGCGCTCGAGAAATACCCCAGGTGGTATGGGGGCGCAGGTAGAGCCAATGTTGGCGAGTGCGTCTGCCTCTTCATTGCTTTCGCGGCCTATGTGCCGTAGCTCGAAACCGTCGAAGTCCCCTTCGAGTGTGTTGTAGAGGTCGTGGTAGGCGATCATATTGTCGTTCAGTGCGTCACACTCGTGCATTGTCTAGTTGACGACCAGCTTGGAGTCGCCGTATATTATGAGCCTCTTGGCGCCGCAAGCTTTTGCCATCCTCATTCCGTGTAGTAGGGCCTCATATTCAGCTTCGTTGTTGGAGGTCGTGAACTGCATTCGCAGAATATATTTCAGCTTGTCTCCTTGGAGCGATGTCAGTATGACACCTGCGCCAGCTCCATCCTTTCGCTTGGATCCGTCGAAGTGCATTGTCCAGAGATAGGACATATCTAGTTTTTTAGGGAGTTGATTCTCCATCCAGTGCACGAGGAAGTCAGGGAGAACTTGCAACTTGATCGCGTCGCGTTTTTCATATGTAATGCCTCATGGAGACAGCTCGATTCCCCAAAGCGCGACTCGTCCGGTGGCGTCGGGGTTGTTGAGGATGTGTCCAAGCGAGGCGTTGTTGACCACCATGATTGGGTGCTCCTGGAAGTAGTGGCACAATCGCCTGGCTGTCATGAAGATGCCATATACCAACTTCTGGTAGTGCGGGTACCGCTGCTTTGTTGGCATGAGTACCTCGCTGAGGTAGTAGACTGGGCGCTGTACCCCGTGGACCTTGTTTTCTTTGGCTCATTCTACCACGAGCACCGTGCTGACCACCTGGTTGGTGGTGGAGATGTACAGCAACAGTGGTTCCCTTTCACGTGGGGTCACCAGTACTGGTGAGGTGGACAGCAGACGCTTGAGATCTTCGAATGCTTCTTGTGCCTCGTTGGTCCACTCGAACTTGTCAGTTTTGCGGAGAAGTTGGTAGAAGGGCAGTTCCTTTTCGCCCATTCCACTGATGAATCGACTGAGCGCCGCGATTCGCCCAGCCAGCTGCTGGACACCTCTTATGTTCTTCGGCTTCTCCATGGCCAGTATGGCTTTTATTTTCTTCGGGTTTGCCTCGATCCCTCTCGCGGAGATGAGATACCCGAGTAGTTGCCCAGATGGTACGCCGAAGGCGCACTTGTCCGGATTGAGCTTGATCGGATAGCAGTTGAGGTTGGCGAAGGTTTCACGTAAATCGTCGATTAGTGAAGCTTCCTCTTTGGTCTTGATTACGATGTCGTTAACATAGACTTGGATGTTGCGACCAAGTTGGTTCTTGAGGCAAGCCTGCATGCACTGCTGATAAGTTGCTCCTGCATTTTTTAGCCCGAAGGGAATTGTGTTATAGCAGAACACACCAAAATGCGTTGTAAACGCTGTTTTTTTCTTGATCCTCTTCCTTCATTCGAATCTGATTGTAGCCTGAGTAAGCATCGAGGAAGCAGATGCGCTCACATCCCGCGGTGGAGTCGATGATCTGGTCGATTCGCGGCAGCGGGAAGTGATCCTTTGGGCAGTGCTTATTTAGAGAGGTAAAATCCATGCACATCCGTAGGATATCTGTGTCCTTTTTTGGTACTAGCACCGTGTTGGCGAGCCAAGTGCTTTCCTTGATCTCGCGTATGAATTTGGCGTCGAGGAGTCTATTGATCTCCATTCCGACCGCTTTTGCCCTTGGCTCAGACAGTCGCCGAATTGTTTGTTTGACTCGCTTTGTGTCTGGGTTGACATTGAGTGCGTGCTCGGCGAATTCCCTGGGAACTCCTGGCATGTCCGCTGGACACCAGGCAAAGATTTCCTAGTGCTCACGGAGGAGTTCGACGAGCGCGAGTTCCTATGCGGGACTCAAGTTGTTGGTGATGAGGGCCGTCTTGGCCAGGTACGATGGGTGGACCTGAACTTTCTTCATGTGCACCGATGAGTCGAAGGACAGGTCGGGTGAATTTGGCCAGCTCAGGGGAGGCAGACTGTTGTCTATCGACTCCTTCAATCTTGCGAGTTCTTCCTGCATGCCGAAGGACTGGGAAATTCTGTTGAATTCCCTATCACAACTGTCGGACCTCTCGAAGCTCTCGTTGATTGTGATGACGCCGTTGGGGCCTGGCATTTTCATCTGCAGGTAGGCGTAGTGCGGCACTGCCATGAACCTGGCGAACGCGACACGTCCGAGGATGCAGTGGTACTGTGAGGGCCAGTCAACGACTTCGAAGTCGATGCGTTCATGTCGAAAGTTTTTCAGCGTGCCAAAGATGACGTCAAGGTTGATTTTGCCAAGGGTATATATGCCCTTGCCTGGGACGATGCCGTGGAAGGTCGTGTCCGAGACCTCTAGGCAGGTCAGAGGGATCCTCATTGCTCGCAAGGTACTTGCGAACATGAGGTTAATGCCGCTTCCACCGTCCATGAAGATGCGACTCATGTCGAAGCCTCCAATTTGTGCCTCGAGTACGAGGGGACAATGGCCTAGTCGAGATACTTGGCGCGGGTGGTCGTGCTTGTCGAAGGTGATATAGGAATCGCTTCCACTGAGGTACTCAGTGGTGGATGGTGGTGAGTTTGTCGCCAAATTGACTTGGCGAGTGATGGCCTTTTGAACCCGGTTGGAGGGGCGGCCTTTTTGGATCATCATGGTGCCCATGGCCCGTGGGTATGGCTCGCCTCCGTGATGCTGGTCAGGCACAGCTACAGCTGGCGGTGGTCCAGGTGGTGGTGGAGGAGCTCCATGAGCCACAGCTCCTGGGGCGGCTCCATAGCCCCTGTTGACCGCGTCGCGATTCATCCGAGCCAGGCCCTCATGAAGTTTGAGGAACTCGCGGCAGTCCTTGAGGAGGTGGCTGGATTTCTTTTTGCCGTCATGCTTGTCGATGTAGAAGTGCACGGTGCATGGCCCGGATAGCTTGTCCTCAATGGATGTTGCGGGTGCCTCGTCGCGAGTGCGGCGTTACCATACTTGTGTGGTTTTCCCGGAGTCGCGATATCCGCCGCTGCAATAGCCGTTGTTGCGGCTGTCGTCGCGCTTGTCAGTGTAGCTGTGTGCAACCATGTTGATGTCGTCGCGGTCATCGTAGATGCGCATTCAACGTTTGCTTCAGCGATCGTGTCTACTCTTGAGTTCTGCTTTGTCGTTGGAGTGAACACGATTTTTCACCGAATATTCTCCATCCGCCCATCGATTCGCGATTTCCATCAGATGGTCGATGGTTTTGGGCTTCGATCGGCCCAGCTCCTCCCTGAGCTCTATGCGACGAACGCCACCGTTGAATGCGTCAATCGCCCGGTCCTCCGAGTTATTTTCTGCGGAGTTCTTGATGATGGACCACCTCTAGATGTACGAGCGTAACGATTCGCCCGATCTTTGCTGGCAGCATCTCAGCTCTTCGATTGATGCGGGCCTTTGTAGGTGCCCTTGAAGTTGCACGCAAAGCTATATACCAGCTCGTCCCAGCTGCGAATGGATCCGTGCGGGAGGTTATTGAGCCAAGCTCGGGCGGCGCCCTGCAGCTGTAGCTGTAGGCATTGCATGGCTGTGCTTCGACTCCCACCATGGAGCCTGACGGAGGAGATGTGGTCCTCTAACCAGATTTTCGGGTCCTGCAGACCATCAAACTTTGGGTTCTCCGATGGGAGCTTGAACCCCTTGGGCATTCGCTTTTGTCTGATAGCCCTGCTGAAGCATCTGGCGCCATAGAGCTCCATGTCTTCGTCCTCCGAGTCAGTTGATCGGGCATGTCGCGCCATTGACTTGTCGATCTTGCGCTGCGTGATGTCATCATGTGCGTCGTAGTCGTGGTCATGTCGCCGTGAGTGGCGACGTCGAGATAGGTCATGACTATCGTCGCTAGACGAGGGTGAGGAATAGCGTTTTGCCAGAGCCTTGTTTTTATTCAGCTCCGGCGTTAGCTCTTTGTCGAGAGCGGCCTCGATTAGCCCCAAGCCTGCGATCGTAGATCGGTGCATGGCAGCTCGGGGATCCCCGGCTGGCGGCTGGTTGTTGAGTAGGTACATGGTGGCCGCTGTCACCGCTGCTTGCGGTGTCTTCGGGACCATGTTACCCCGAGTGTCGACTGTCATAGAGCCGAAGTCGAGGACTTTTGCAGCTTCTATGCGCTCCTGCTCGGTGAGGTGGGACATTCGAGATCGTCTCTTGTTGGCCACGTATTCGTTCCCTTTGGAGGAGGATCCTCCGTGGGAGGAGAGCCCGACCCTTCAAAGGCTCGACTCGTCTACCGCCTTTTTACGCTCTGCGAGTTTTGTGATTGTTTGTAGTTGGTGTCTGTACTCTTCCTTCAACAGCAAATGATAGCCCATCAACGGTTCTTGTGGTGTGCCTGGGGGCAGAGGATTGCCTCGCAGGGCGTCTCGACAGCGAGCCCATTCGAGATCATTGAGCTTGATCACGACATGCTCACCAGTGTGCTCGTTCACCATGGTGGGGGGTTCGACTGCCCGTCCATTGTTAACGGGGGCGCCGTTAATGGGGCCGTCGTTGGGTGGTCCGCCATTAGGTATGCCACCGTTTGGTGGGTCGATTCCATTGCCACCATTGCCCGTGTTGTCGCGATTGGCGGAGGAGTCGCCAGCGTTGATGACGGCGCACATGAAGTGGTTGGGGAAGCTGTTGCTCCCACAACTTTTAGATTCGGAACTATAGGCTCCATCTTCAGTTGCTAGATCGCCCAGATCGATTTCGCGCCTGTTGTTGCTAGCCGTATTCTCGACTGTTGTCGAGGTATTGAGCTCACTGAGGGTGCCGATCGGTGGAGGGAACCATGATACTGGAGCAATCGATGGTGTTGTCGGCTGGTCAGGCATGTGAAGCGTGCCCGTCTGACCAACTTGGAAGCGGAAGCTCCCGATTGCCAGGCTAATTCCATCCCCCACGGACTCGAAAGCCGGGCGAGTGGCCAGCGTGTGGAAGGTGAAGTCGAACGCGCCGAAGAGCTGGTGAATCTCCGTTGTTGCGGAGTTGTAGATTGTAGTTGATGGGGCCGAAGAAGCCGCAACATCAGCACTCCCAATTCCCACAGACGGTGCCAATTGACGAGGGTTTAACTCATCAATGCCCATTGTTACGGACTTGGGTTTTGGAGAAGGAGGGAGCGCTGGAAGCATCAATTGGCTAGCAAACAAGCACACAGGGACGCAATGTTTACCCAGGTTCAGGTCTCGTAGAGGTCCCTACTCCTGCTTGTCTGCTCGTGTAATTAACAGAGGAATCGAAGATTACAATGGTGCACAGACGCAATCTGGCGAGGGTTGTGGAAACTAAGGTTACGTGTGTCTTCCTCGCCGCCCCTCCTAGCCTTTATATAGATAGGCCAGGTCTCAGGTAGCACGTCGAGTCGGATTAGGGTTTGCCCTTCAAACTTTCTATCTTTAGACTTCTTCTTGTCTCGCAAGTTATTGAGAGTCCGTAGGCCACTCGAAATCTTCATTGGGTTGTGGCAACGCCATGGGCTTCCACCATATATGGACCGTATATACCAAACCTGAGTACCGGCAGGGTATACCCATGTCACCACGAGAACTACCAGTGAAAAGAGTAAGAGAGATAGCAAAAGATAAGCACACACAAATCCAGGAGGAAGTGCTAAAAATAGTAGAAAAGCAATAGCAATGCAATCATAATACTTATCAAACTGAACCAGAAAGATATAGGTTTGAACCTTCTAGGCCGGATAATCCAGCCAATCCAGGGGTGGATAATCTAGCCCTGGCGAAATTTGTGCTTTTGATTCAGATTTGAAGCATACCCATAGATCAACGAATACGGTTGATAGTCTACTGAAGTTAACATGCACAAGAACCAAGGGGCATCCTCTACTCCAAGTTTTAACCACAAACAACTAACTTCCGCACAAAAACAAAGAATGTGGGAGTTACCCTCACTCATCGGAGGAGTTATACGTCCATTTTGCATCACTATTCTATATCATAATTTACTGTTATTCATTGATATATTTCATATTAAGAGATGATACTTATGTTATTTCATCTGTTTTTGCATGGTTGATGACTTTTGGACCATGGACCGCTGCGGTCAGGATTCTGATGGAGAAGGTGTTGTTTGGAGGCAAAATTCGGGAAGATCAAAAAATCCGGGAAAATACATGGAAAATTCTATTTTTCCAGAAGACGAAGAATGCCAGAAGGGGAAGTGGAGATGGGCCACAGGGGGCCCACCACCTGGCCGTGGCGACCCTAGGCCACGCCAGCAGGTGGTGTGGCCGCCCTGGCCCACTCCTGGCTCTCCCCTCTGGCGTATATTATCCTCCCGAAACCCTAAGACTCGAGAAGCAACCACAGAAAGATTCCGCCGCCTCTGCGGGGCGGAAAACACCGATAGAGAAAGATCTCTCCGGCAGACAGAATTCTGCCAGGGGAATTCCTTCCCAGAGAGGGGAGATCGTCACCATCAACACCACCATCAAGCTGGACTTCATCGGGAGCATCATCATCATCACCACCATCATCTCCACTAGCACCATCATCACCACTTCATACCGCTGTAACAATTGGGTTGAGCCTTGCATAGTTCTTAGGGGAAACTTTCCCGGTGTTGATTACTCCTTGTAGTTGATGCTATTGAGTGAACCATTGAATTATTGTTTATGTTCAGATTGTTACTTATCATTATTTCATCTCTGATCATGATCCATATGATGTCTTGTGAGTAGTTCGTTTTGTTCTTGAGGACATGGGAGAAGTCATGTTGTTAGTAGTGGAATTGTGTTGAGAATGATTCAATGGTTTGATATTTAAGTTGTGGCGTACTTCTTCTAGTGGTGTCATGTGAACATCGACTACATGACAATTCACCTATATGGGCCTAGGGGAATGCATTGTGTATTTGGCTACTAATCGTAGGGGTTGCCGGAGTGACAGAAACCTGAACCCCTGTTAGGAAACCTTTGCACAAGGGACATCAGGGTCTTAGAGTTTAAAGCTGTGGTTAGGTTTCTACCTTAATTACTTTCTTGTACTTGCGGATGCTTGCAAGGGGTATAATCACAAGTATGTATTAGTCCTAGGAAGGTCGGTACATTAGCACAGGTTCACCCACACAACACTTAGCAAACTAAAGAAGATTAATCAACTATATGAAGCGAAAGCACTTGACGATATTCCTATGTGTCCTCGAGAACGTTTGGTCATCTTAAGTAATACAACCGGCTTGTCCTTTGCTAAAGAAAGGATTGGGCCACTTGCTGCATTTATTCTTATTGTCTTTATTTACTCGTACTTTATTTACCTTCATTATCAAAAAACCCTAAAAATCCGTTTGCTAAGTACTTACAGAGAATTCCTGCTCCTAGCCACTTGCTAGCACCTTCTGCTCCTCGTTGGGTTCGATACTCTTACTTATCAAAAATACTGCGATACACCCCCTATACTTGTGGGTCATCAAGGAGCTACTTGGAGGAGAAGGTACCCAGGGTGGAGGAGGAGTAGATCCTGCAAGAAGACGAAGGAACTGGTGGCTAGGGAAGTTTCGGGGAGGAGGGAGACGGCCGATAGTGGCTGGGGGTTGGGAGGGAGTTGGTGTTGGGTCCGCAGCATAGAAAACAAAAAATTTCCTACGATGAGAACTACACGCCAAGATCTATCTACTAGATACAGAGCAACGGGTGGACATACATCCATGGAGAACTTACCCTCGAAGACAACAAGCTTTGTTAATGAGTAGGAACTCGTGGTTGATGTAGTCGTACACTTGCCGATCTCAAGATCGTGAGGAAGTCCGAGCGCCGCAACTCAGCAGCGCATCCTTTTCGCACACACGTTCAAGCCACCGGACAACCTCCACCTCCTTGCTCCAGCGATCCAGCGGAAGCAGCAACTCCTTCCAGACGAAATGCCACCGGGAACATGTATCTCGCTAATCCGAGACCATGGGGGAATAATTCTAGAGGGGGGGAGAGATCCTTCACAAGGAGCTATGAGGATGAAGGAGGGAATGGGTGGCCTTTTATAGGAGGAGGGGGTGCCCCTTCTCTCCATGTCCGGCGCATGGGGGGTGACCCCTCACCTCCACCATTCATGTGGTGGTAACTCCTCCACATTAAAATGCCTCTTCACATTCCCTTTTAAAGTCTCCACTTTAAATGCATTAAATTTCTCCAAATTTAATGCTCTCTCATTTAATAAAACTCTTTATATTAAATTTATTAAGAATTTTGTTAATTGCTTTAATTAACAAACATTCACATATAGCCCCTTGCAATATTTCAATATCACATGCAGAACCACCTTCTGCAATTTCACCCGAAACAATTTCCGGTTTCTATTGAAACAATTCCTGCGCTTTGCAATTCTTTTGTCTGAAACATATGTGATCCAAAATGGTGTTCGGTAACTCTTAAGTGTGCCACCCTATGGTTCGCGAATAATGCAGACATGATCGAGACCCTTCTCCGATCAATAATCAGCAGCGGGACCTGGAGATCCGTACTGACTCCTACACATTCAACGATGACTCCTGTAATCGTGAGAACCTTTAACGCTTGTAACTAAATCCCTTTGTCTCTCAATATATTACATGTCCGAGATTCGATCATCGGTATCTCCATACCTAGTTTGATCTCGTTACCGACATGCACTCTTTTCTCGTTCCCGTGATATAACATTCTAGTGATCACATCACTTGCTTGCAAGCTATCCTAATGTGATATCACCGAGAGGGCCCAGAGTATATCTATCCGTCATATGGATTGAAAAATTCCACTCTTGATCCATGAGCCTCAACATAACACCTTTGTAGTACTGAACCCATCTTTATAGTCACCCTGTTACGGTGTGACGTTTGATGTTATCAAGATACTCTTCTGGTGTTAGCAATTAACATGATCTCATGGTCTAAGGATAAAGATTACTTCGTATGATGTTATAGCAATATAAACATAATGACTTGATCGTAATGCTATACTTCGGATGAATGTTCATCACATCATTTCACAAATGTTGTGACCTTGTTATTAACAACATCCAATGTCCATGATCAGGAAACCTTGATCATCTTGTTAATCAACAAGCTAGTCTATAAGAGAGGCATAACTAGGAACCCTTTTTGTTTATTAAACACACATGTATTGATGTTTCCTATCAATACAATTATAGCATGCAAAATAAACATCTATCATATACAAGGAATACATAATAACAACTTTATTATTGCCTCTTAGGGCATATTTCCTTCAGTCTCCCACTTGCACTAGAGACAATAATCTAGTTTATATAGTGATAAATCTAACACCCATGGAGTTCTGGTGTTGATCATGTTTTGCCCTAGGGAGTACTTTAGTCAACGGATCTGCTACATTCAGGTCCGTGTGCACTTTACAAATCTTTATATCTCCATCCTTGACATGCTCGCGGATGGAGTGAAACCAGTGCTTAATATGCTTGGAATTCTTGTGAGACCTTAGTTCCTTGGCGTTGGCTATGGCTCCATTATTGTCACAATAGATCACCATTGGGTCCAACGCACTAGGAACCACACCTAGTTCCGTTATGAACTCCTTCATCCAAACCGCTTCCTGCGCTGCTTCTGAAGCAGCAACATATTCCGCCTCCGTCGTTGATCCAGCCACCACAGGTTGTTTGGAGCTCCTCCAACTAACTGTTGCTCCGTTCAAGAGAAATACGTATCCGGATTGAGACTTAGAGTCATCCGGATCAGTGTCAAAACTAGCATCGACATAACACTTAGCGACTAGCTCTTCTTCACCTCCGTATACAAGAAACATATCCTTAGTTCTTCTCAAGTACTTAAGGATATTCTTGACCGCTATCTAGTGTTCCGAACCTGGATCAGATTGGTACCTACTAGTCAAACTAATAGCATGTGCCACATCCGGTCTTGTACATAGCATGGCATACATTATAGAGCCTATGGCTGAGGCATAGTGGATCTTATCCATTATCTCTCTTTCTTCCGCCGTAGCCGGACTTTGAGTCTTACTCAATGTCTTGCCTTGCAACATAGGTAAGTACCCCTTCTTACTTCCGTCCATATTAAACTTCTTTAATATCTTATCAAGGTATGTACTCTGTGATAGCCCAATTAGGCGTCTTGATCTATCTCTATAGATTTTAATGCCTAATATATATGAAGCTTCACCAAGGTCCTTCATCGAAAATTTGCTGTTTAGATAACTTTTAACACTGTTTAAAAGATATATATCATTTCTAATCAATAATATGTCATCCACATATAATATCATAAATGCCACATTGCTCCCACTCACTTTCTTGTAAATACAAGCCTCTCCATAAGTTTGGACAAATCCAAACTCTTTGATCACCTCATCAAAGTGGAGATTCCAACTTCGTGATGCTTGCTTTAGTCCATAGATGGATCACTGAAGTTTGCACACCTTATTAGCATCCTTAGGATCGACAAAACCCTTAGGTTGTATCATATACAACTCTTCTTCAATATTACCATTGAGAAATGCAGTTTTGACATCCATCTGCCATATTTCATAATCGAAATATGCAGCAATTGCTAACATAATCTTAACCGACTTAAGCATCGCTACGGGAGAGAATGTCTCATCGTAGTCAACTCCTTGAATTTGTCGAAACCCCTTTGCGACAAGTCGAGCCTTATAGATGGTTACATTACCATCAGCATCAGTTTTTCTTTTGAAAATCCATTTATTCTCAACGGCCTTTCGATCGTGAGGTAAGTCCACCAAGGTCCAAACCTGGTTTTCGTACATGGATTCCATCTCGGATTTCATGGCTTCTAGCCATTTGTTGGAATCAGGGCTCATCGTCGCTTCTTCATATGTCGCAGGGTCATCTATTTCATCAATCATGAAATTCATAACAGGATTGCGTCTCAGGATTCGGGGTTGCACGTGTCCTGCTTGACCTGCGAGGTTCGGTAGTGTCCTCTTTCGGAGTTTCATGATCAATATCATTAGCTCTCTCTTCATTAGGTGAAGTCAACTCCGAAACAACTTCCGGTGCTGCGCTACTCGCCATTTCATGAAGAGAAGGTTCAATAACCTCTTCGAGTTCTACCTTCCGACTACTCACACCTTTCGCGAGAAACTCCTTCTCAAGAAAGGATCCATTGTTGGCAACAAATACCTTGCCCTTGGATCTGTGATAGAAGGTAT
Source organism: Avena insularis (assembly GCA_023614405.1). Taxonomy (NCBI): domain Eukaryota; kingdom Viridiplantae; phylum Streptophyta; class Magnoliopsida; order Poales; family Poaceae; genus Avena; species Avena insularis. The sequence continues at coordinate 211,056,530 of CM042694.1, forward strand.
ACCCAATCGTTTCCTTAGGGTATCCTATGAAGACACATTTTTCCGCTTTGGGTTCAAGTTTATCCGGTTGAAGTTTCTTCACATAAACATCGCATCCCCAAACTTTAAGAAATGATAGCTTAGGTTTGTTTCCAAACCATAATTCATACGGTGTCTTTTCAACGGATTTAGATGGTGCCTTATTTAAAGTGAATGCAGCAGTTTCGAGTGCATAACCCCAAAATGATAGTGGCAAGTCAGTCAGAGACATCATAGATCGAACCATATCCAATAAAGTACGATTACGACGTTCTGACACACCATTACGTTGTGGTGTTCCGGTAGGCGTGAGTTGTGAAACTATTCCACAGTCTTTCATATGTGTGCTAAACTTGTAACTAAGATACTCTCCTCCACGGTCGGACCGCAGAAATTTGATCTTTCTATTATGATGATTTTCCACTTCATTCTGAAATTCCTTGAACCTTTCGAAGGTTTCAGACTTATGTTTCATCAAATAGATATACCCGTATCTACTCAAATCATCCGTGAAAGTAACAAAATAACGATATCCACCTCGCTCCGACACACTCATTGATCCACACACATCAGTATGTATGATTTCTAATAAATCTGTCACCCATTCCATTGAACCGGAAAATGGCGTTCTAGTCATCTTGCCCATAAGGCATGGCTCACATGTATCAAATGATTCAAAATCAAGTGATTCCAAAAGTCCATCAGAATGGAGTTTCTTCATGCGTTTAACGCCAATATGACCTAGACGGCAGTGCCACATATATGTAGATATATCATTATCAAGTTTAATCCTTTTAGCATCAACATTATGAATATGCGTAATACTACTATCGAGATCCAACAGAAATAAACCATTCAACACAGGTGCATGACCATAAAAGATATTATTCATATAAATCGAAAACCATTGTTTTCAGACTTAAACGAATAACCACTTTGCATCAAACACGATCCGGATACAATGTTCATGCTCAGTGCAGGCACCAAATAACAATTATTCAGGTTTATAACTAATCCCGACGGCATATGGAGAGGCAGCGTTCCGACGGCGATCACATCAACTCTTGATCCATTGCCGACCCGCATCGTGACCTCATCCCTTGCTAGTTGTCGTTCGCAGCCAACCGAGTTACATATATTAGCAACCGATCCCGTATCAAATACCCAGGTGCTACTGCGACTACTAGTCAAGTACACATCAATAACATGTATATCACATATACCTTTGTTTGCCTTGCCGGCCTTCTTGTCCGTCAAATACTTGGGGCGATTCGCTTCAATGGCGATCCCTTGCAATAGTAGCACTTTATCGGACTTAGGGCCAGCTCGGGGTTTCTTTTCAGCGTGTAGACTTGCCACCCTTCTTTCCCTTGTGCTTGTCTTTCTTGTCCTTCTTGAAACCGGTGGTCCTATTGATCATCAACACTTGATGTTCTTTCCTAATCTCCACTTCTGCAGTCTTAAGCATTGACAGAAGCTCGAGAAGAGACTTCTTCATGCCCTGCATATTATAGTTCATCACGAAGCTCGTGTAGCTAGGTGGCAAAGACTAGAGAACACGATGTATGCCTAAGTCAATGGGAATTGTTATTCCCAAGGACACAAGCTTATCGGCGTACCCAGACATTTTGAGTACGTGCTCACTAACGGAGCTATTTTCCTCCATCATGCAGCTAAAAAACTTTTCTGTAGCATTATAACTCTCTACGGCAGCATGAGTATCGAAAATCATTTTCAATTCTCCCATGGTATCAAAGGCATTGCCATTTTCGAAACGCTTTCGAAGTTCTGGCTCTAGCCCATACAGTATGCCGCAATGAACTAAGTTGTGGTCCTCCTGACGAGTTATATAGACGTTCTTTTCCTCGTCAGGGGCATCAGGAGCTGGTGGGGGGCCTAGAAGCGCATCTAGCACATATTGCTTTTGTGCAGCAGTGAGGAGAATCCTCAAATTCATAGCCCAGTTGGTGAAGTTGCTACCATTCGCAGCAAGTTTCTCTTTCTCCATGAACACATTGAAATTAAAAGCAGGTGGTGCCATCTACAACAGAATTTGTAAAGTATATTTAGACTAAGTTTATGATAGATTGAGTTCAACTAATACAAATTACTAATGAACTCCCACTCAAAACGACATCCTCGTGTCCTTTTGGTGATTACATGAACCAAATCCACTACACCAAGTCCGATCATCACGTGAGTCGGTGTAGCTTCAAAGCGATCATCTATATGGGCATCATATCAACTATATGACTCATGCTTAACCTTTCGATTACGTGTTCGAGGCCATGTACGTACATGCTAGGCTCGTCAAGTAAGAACCTTAGTATTTGCGTGTGTAAAACTGTCTTACACCCGTTGTATGAAAGCGTAGAGTTGAGAACACCCGATCATCACGTGATGCCTCAAAACACGATCCACAAAACGGTGCATACTTAAGGAAGAACACATTTTATCTTGATATCTAAATGAGGGATCATCTTTTAATGCTACCAAAAGCGCCAAACTAGCAATATAAGATGCTAACATCTAATGTGTGAAGTGAGGTGATATGGTCCATGCATTTGATCTCTATCATTTGCATCGTGGTATGATCTGTATCATTCCTTTGTGTGTAAGGCCAAGGTCTATGGAACTTACACGTTAAGTGAGTTGTAAGAGTATCTATTATACATCTACTTACAACAATACCATATCAAAACACTAGCCCAGCAACGATCTAAACTAGACGCCTCTAATTTATCAATTGCAAGTTTTACGTGGCTTAGGGCTTTCGGAGATAGAACCTGTCTAACCTATGAACATGAACCACAATGAGGATAACCAAGTTATTAGCAACTCGTTGTAAATCAGATATTGACTATAGTAGGAGAGACAGACACCCGCCAGCCACTTATGCAAAACTAGTTGCATGTTAGTCGTGGAACCGGTCTCATGTACGATGACATGTAAGGTTGGTCCGGGCCGCAAAATACATAGAAGATGCAATAACATGATCATCATCGCCCACATATAAACATATGTGTACTACCCGTGTAAAGCACCTACGCATAGATCAGGCTCTGATACCACTGTTGGGTCATGACATAGAAAACAAAAATTTCCTATGATGAGAACTACCAAGATCTATCTACTAGATACGAGCACAACGGGTGGACATACATCCATGGAGAACTTACCCTCGAAGACAACGAGCTTTGTTAACGAGTAGGAACTCGTGGTTGATGTAGTCGTACACTTGCCGATCTCAAGATCGTGAGGAAGTCCGAGCGCCGCAACTCAGCAGCGCATCCGCACTTGCACACACGTTCAAGCCACCGGACAACCTCCACCTCCTCGCTCCAGCGATCCAGCGGAAGCAGCAACTCCTTCTAGACAAAATGCCACTGGGAACATGTATCTCGCTAATCCGAGACCATGGGGGAATAATTCTAGAGGGGGAGAGAGATCCTTCACAAGGAGGTGTGAGGATGAAGGAGGGAATGGGTGGCCTTTTATAGGAGGAGGGGGGTGCCCCTTCTCTCCATGGCCGGCGCATGGGGGGGCTGACCCCTCACCTCCCCCATTCATGTGGTGGTAACTCCTCCACATTAAAATGCCTCTTCACATTCCCTTTTAAAGTCTCCACTTTAAATGCATTAAATTTCTCCAAATTTAATGCTATCTCATTTAATAAAACTCTTTATATTAAATTTATTCAGAATTTTGTTAATTACTTTAATTAACAAACATTCACATATATCCCCTTGCAATATTTCAATATTACATGCAGAACCACCTTCTGCAATTTCACCCGAAACAATTTCTGGTTTCTATTGAAACAATTCCTGCGCTTTGCAATTCTTTCGTATGAAACATATGTGCTCCAAAATGGTGTCCAGTAACTCTTAAGTGTGCCACCCTACGGTTCGTGAATAATGCAGACATGATCGAGACCCTTCTCCGATCAATAATCAGCAGCGGGACCTGGAGATCCGTACTGACTCCTACACATTCAACGATGACTCCTATGATCGTGAGAACCTTTAACGCTTGTAACTAAATCCCTTTGGCTCTCAATATATTACATGTCCGAGATTCGATCATCGGTATCTCCATACCTAGTTTGATCTCGTTACCGACATGCACTCTTTTCTCGTTCCCGTGATATAACATTCTAGTGATCACATCACTTGCTTGCAAGCTATCCTAATGTGATATCATCGAGAGGGCCCAGAGTATATCTATCCGTCATCTGGATTGACAAATTCCACTCTTGATCCATGAGCCTCAACATAACACCTTCGTAGTACTGAACCCATCTTTATAGTCACCATGTTACGATGTGACGTTTAATGTTATCAAGATACTCTTCCGGTGTTAGCAATTAACATGATCTCATGGTCTAAGGATAAAGATTACTTCGTATGATGTTATAGCAATATAAACATAATGACTTGATCGTAATGCTATACTTCGGATGAATGTTCATCACATCATTTCACAAATGTTGTGACCTTGTTATTAACAACATCCAATGTCCATGATCAGGAAACTTTGATCATCTTGTTAATCAACAAGCTAGTCTATAAGAGAGGCATAACTAGGAACCCTTTTTGTTTATTAAACACACATGTATTGATGTTTCCTATCAATACAATTATAGCATGCAAAATAAACATCTATCATGTACAAGGAATACATAATAACAACTTTATTATTGCCTCTCAGGGCATATTTCCTTCAGTTGGGGAGGAGAGAACTGCTCTATTTGAGCCTCTCCCTCGACTCCCTGCCCTAAAAGATGAAATCTTCCCAGGCCGGATAATCCCGGCCCCCACTAGGGGCGGATAATCCAGTCCTCTCTAATTTTCCTTTTTACACAGGATTCAGGCTAGCACATTCCCAAACATCCTCACGAGTTAACAAATGGACTTGTGTGTGCAAGAAAGATAAACATCTTGAGGTGGGATAGGCTTGGTTTTAGATAGACAAACTGAGATGGTAATACACACCCAGTATTGCAAGAACCAAATAAGTTAAAATCCAATGTTGAGTATGTTTTCCATAAGAACAAGAGATGTGCAAGAAAAACCAAAAAAGATCCACAAAAAACCAACTCTTCACTAGGAATAGGGCGGTGGCCGAAGCCACCATGTAGGAGTGAATGGTATGACACCACAAAGATATATATTGGGTTCATGACCAATACTCATCAATAATCTCACATATCACAAAATGATATTAAGAGAAATGATTTTTCTTACTTTTGGCATTATGGGGGGAGGGTTAGCCCAATCAGTTAGGACCACACTCCCCCTATTTCCATGTCTGCATGTAAACCAAATAAAGGTTAAGACATAGGTGTGTATGTAAGGGAATCAAGTCAAGCTCCTTGAATCTACGATATTTAGCTCATTCCTCAGGTAACAAAATATTGCTTCATCAAGGGGCTTCATGAATATATCAGCAAGTTGATCCTTCGTGCTTACATATGATAGTTGAATATCTCTACAAGCAATATGATGTCGAATAAAATGGTTGTGAATATCAATATGATTTGTTCATGTATGTTGTACTGGATTGTAAGCAATTTTGATTGCACTTTCATTGTCACATAAAATAGGCACTTTGTCACTATTGACACCGTATTACTTTAAAGTTTTCCTCATCCATAACAACTGAGTGCAAGCACTTGCAGTAGCCACATATTCAGCTTCGGTGGTGGAGAGGTTTCTTTGATGACCAACATACTAAGGATCTTCCCTAAAATTGACATGCTCCGGAAGTTGATTTTTGATCATCCTTGTCACCAAGCCAATCAATGTCCGTGTACCCACATAGAGAGAAATTCGACCCTTTGGGATACCATAATCCATAGTTTAGGGAATGAACCAAATATCGGAAGATTCTCTTGACTGCCACCAAGTGGCTTTCTTTAGGAGCTACTTGATACCTTGCACACAATCCTACACTCATCACAATATCGGGTGTAGATTCACAAAGGTAAAGCAAAGAGCCAATCATGGACCGCTGTACCTTTTGATCCACATCTTTACCATTGGGATTGCATTGGTGTAGCAACGCCGTTGAGGTCCGTCATCTTGAATCTCTTGAGCATGCATTGGATGTACTTTGCTTGATTAATGAAGGTTCCTTCTCTTAATTGCTTGATCTCGAATCCAAGAAAGAACCTTAACTCTCCCATCATAGACATCTCAAACCTGTCAGTCGTAAGCTTTGAAAATTCATTGTTAAAAGCTTTGTTAGTAGAGCCAAAAATAATGTCATCAACATATAATTGGCACACGAAAAGCTCACCCTTAACCTTCTTAATTAGTAAAAAGAGTGGGGTCAATCTGCCCAACCTCAAAACCACAGTTTAGTAATAATTGTTTAAGATGCTCATACCAGACACATGGGGCTTGTTTAAGGCCATAGAGCACCTTATGGAGTTTGTAGACATGGTTAGGAAAGTTGGGGTCCTCGAGGCCTAGGGGTTGCTTAACATAAACCAATTCATGCAAAGGACCATTAAGAAAGGCACTTTTAACATCCATTTGATGTAATTTAAAATTATGATGCGCAACATATGCAATAAGGATATGAATAGACTCAAGACGAGCCACTAGAGCATAAGTTTCGCTAAAGTCGATGCCTTCTACTTAATAGAAACCTTGCACCACTAGTCTTTCCTTATTTCTTACAATAACTCCATTTTCATCTTGCTTGTTTTTGAATATCCACTTCGTGTTGATAACATTGCGGCATTCTTTGGGATTCTGAACTAACTTCTAAACTTTGTTGCGCTCAAAGTTGTTCAGTTCTTCATGCATAGCCAATACACAGTCCGGATCTTTTAGTGCTTCAAATAACTTTTTAGGTTCCAGCATGGAGATATGAGCTTGATGGTCACTGAAGCTTGCTAACTCTCTTCTTGTGGATACCCTTATTCTTAGATCGCCCACCACTTTATTAAGTATGTGACCTGTGAGTTCAAGATTCCTTTCAGCTCTTGCTTTGCGACGAGTTTCAATTTCCTCATTATTTATTGGAGGAATCTCTTCAACATTCTGGTCCTCGTCTTGACAAAAAATGACCTTGGTCAATAATAGGTTCAACACTGACAGTAGGATGAGAGTCTTACCCTTGATCTTGATTGCCAACCACTTCAGAAGTCTCTAGCTATTCTGGACTTGCAGGGCCGGATAATCCAGCCGAGGGTGAGCCGGATAATTTGGCCTAGGAGTTTTGCCAGAGTCTCGTATGTTGCTAGAATTTGTGGGAGTTGCAGGGCCGGCCGATTTGGCCGATGGGGTGGCCGAATTATACAGCCTGGGAGTTCTAGCTTGATGAGCATCTACTTGATCTTTAGTAGGTTGTTGGGTAGATGAACCATTTGCTTCAGTAGGTGGAGCTTCTTGATCTTATGTAGATGAGGGCTCTACTTGAGTAGAGCATTGTCCTTCCCGACCGACCGCAAGGGGTTTCTCAATAGGGCGGAAGAATCCCACACCCATTCTTCTTATGGCATCTTGGGGTATTTGAAACACCAACTTGCCCCACATGGGAGCCATCATTTTGTTCAAACACCACACTACAAGATTCTACAACAATTTCGGTGGCCTTGTTGTAGATTCTATAAGTGTGGGATTCGGCACCATAACCAACAAAAATATGTTCTAAAGCTTTAGACTGAAATTTAGATAAATGAACTCCTTTTATGAGAAAGAAATACTTACAACGGAACACTCGAAAGTATGAGATATTGGGCTTGTTACCGGTAAGTATTTCATAGGGAGTCTTGTCCAAGATCTTGTGGAGGTAGAGCCTATTAGATGAGTGACATGTAGTGGATATAGCTTCAGCCCAGAACTTATGAGGAGACTTAAATTCAGCCAACATGGACCTTGCTAGATCCATTAAAGTCCGGTTCTTCCTCTCAGCTATGCCATTTGTTGAGGGGTGTACGCAGCGGGATATTGATTTCTTATCCCCTCTTCACTTAGGAATTCATTCAATGCGTAGTTCTTGAACACAAAACCATTATCGCTTCTTATTGCCAATATGGGAATATTGTGTTGATGTTGAAGCTCGCTGGCAAAGTCGATGACGGTTTGTTGAGTCTCACTCTTCAACTTGAAGAAGTAGACCCATGTGTACCTTGAGTAGTCGTCAACAATTACCAGGAAATACTTCTTCCCATCAAGACTTCCATGAGATGAAGGACCAAAAAGATCCACATGAAGGAGCTCTAAGATACTCCTAGAAGAAATAATGGTCTTCCTTCAATGGGGAGAGTCGTGCATTTTTCCTTCAACACAAGCCCTGCAAACACGATCTTTGGCAAAGGAAACATTGTATTTTAGTCCAAGAATGTGGCCACCCTTGTGGAGACTTTGCAAAGTTCTCATGTGGACATGGGCTAGTTGGCGATGCCATAGCCAACCCACATTGACCTTTCTGAATAGGCACATCGGACATGCAGTGGTTTTCCTCAAAAAGTCCACCACATACAAGTCATTTTCGACATACCCAACGAAAGCGACCTTAAGACACTTGCTCCACAAGTGTACCACAATATCATCATCAATGAAAACTACAAAACCCATCTTACCAAGGGCACGAACTGATAGTACAATATAAACAAGGGTCTCAACAAGCACCACGAGAGAGATATCATGGGCAACCACAACCTTGCTAAGACCCAATACCTTTGATTTTGACTTATCACCATAGGAGACGGTTATTTGATCATGATTAGGCCTCATATCCATGATGATACCCTTGCTTCCGGTCCTATGACTTGTGCATCCATTATCAAGCACCCATTTCGACCCACCCGAAGCGTATCCCTACAAGAATTTAATTCTTGGTTTTATGTACCCATTTTTCAATGGGTCCTCTTTTGTTCGTAACAAGGGTATTTGGAATCCGAATAGACCAAGCAATATAACCATAAAAAGGTCCAACATATCTAGCATAAACATCACCATAATAATCACGAAACAAAACATAATTGGGGTTAGTAGTTCCTGCAAAACCATCATGAGTAGTTTTGTTCTTCGTGGTGTAATTTCCTACATTGGTGCTTGTATTAGCTTGAGTCGACTTGGCCTTCTTATTCTTCTTCTTCTTGTTATTCTTGTTCTTTGTCTTAGAGACATAGAAAAGTCCCACTTTCCCATTATTTGAACTTCTTACTCAATAGGTCATGAAACACTTCCTTACCTTTGGGTAGAGATGACTTGGTAAGCTCATTCTTCAATCTAGCGTTTTCTTGAAGGATTTCTGCATGATCACACAAAGAATTAAAGGTTCTAGGAACATCATATTTGGTTATACGAGTTTGGATCTGATCATGAGACTTGTTGATAATAGAGTGCTCACTCTCCAAAGCCTTGTGGGCAATATCAATTTTGTCTAGTTCCTCGGTGAGTCTAGCATGAGCAACCCCAAATTCAATCATTTCTTTTTTGAGTTTTCTTGCCTTAGCTATAACATGGTCATCTTCTTTTATGAGTTTAGCAACAGTGTCAGCATGTGAATCTTCTAGACATTCTCCTCAAGGGAAGCTCTAAGCTCTTTCTCTTCTTCTAGAGCATTTTTCAAAGATGCTATTTCAAGAGCATCCTCTCTTGAAATCCTACCTTTTTCCTCAAGAAGATCTTCCGAATGAGTAAGTTGACCCATGAGGGCCTCGAAATGCATCTTGTATTCACCTTGTAAGTTAGTGATGTAATAATACAAAGCAATAACTTCTTCCTTTATCTTAAGACTAGTAGGATCATCTAATTCAGTATTCATAGTAGTCTTAGGAAAAGAAGTGATAGAAGGTGATAACCTGTAAGCCCTTGCCATGAGGTGATACGTCCAAAACGTATCTACTTTCCCGGACACTTTTGCTATTGTTTCTCCTCTAAACTTGTGTGATTTGGATACAACTAATGCAGACTGACGCTATTTTCAGCAGAATTGCCTTGGTGTCTACTTTTTGTGCAGAAAATGAACTATCAGGAAAAATCCCGGAAAATACGCCAAAATCCTATTTCACCCGAAGACTCCAGGAGCCAGAATACGAGACGGAGAAGAGCCAGGGGTGGCCACACCACCTGCTGGCGCGGGCTAGGCCAGGCCATGCCAGGGGGTGGTGTGCGCCCCCAGGCACCCCCTCGGCCTCTCTCTTCACCTATAAGGAGCCTTCTGACCTAAAAACTTTGGGGGGTTCGACGTTTTTACAGAAGGAGTTCCGCTCTGCCGCCACCACCAGATTCCACGAAACAGCACCAGAAACTCCGTTCTGGCACCCTGCTGGATGGGGAATTGGAGGAGATCATCGCCATCATCATCACCATCGCTTCTCCATCGACCATCCATGTTTCCCCCATCTATGCGTGAGTAATCCCCCGCTGTAGGCTATGGGGATGGTAGGGATTGGATGAGATCGTTCATGTAATGGCATCAGATTCTAAGGGCATGGTGCCTAGTATCTTTTATTAGTGCTTTATGACTTTGTTGCGACTTGTTGTGCTTAATGCTTGTCACTAGGGCCCGAGTGCCATGATTTCAGATCTGAACATGTTATTGATTCATTATGATAGTATTGTTTTTGGTCTTATCTACAAGTTGTATACACACGTTGTTATCCGGAACCTATGGCCCCGAAGTGATAGAAATCAGGATAACCGGAAGGGAATGGCTTTGATGTGAGGATCACATGTGTTCACGGAGTGTTAATGCTTTTCTCCGGTGCTCTATTAAAAGGAGCACCTTAATTGCCAGTAGTTCCCTAGAGGCCCTGCTGCAAACGGGCTAGCAGGACAAAAGATGTTGTGCAAGTTCTCATTGCGAGCACGTATGATTATATATGGAACACATGCCTAGGATTGTCTAGTACTTGGATGCTTTATCTTATTTATCTGCAATTGCCCTATGTTCTGATTGCTATGTGGATTGTCTTGTCCATGCAACGCCCGTCCATCCATCCCTATGCCTACCGCACTCGAATCCCACTGTTTACTGCTTTTGTTACTACTGTCTTTGCTTCACTACTGCTGCTACTTTGCTATTCCTACTACAAAACTGTTGCTACTGATAAACTGATGTGAGCAAGATTGTTTCTAGGTGCAGCTAAATTGACAACTCAGTTGTTAAGGCTGATAAATATTCTTTGGCTCCCCTTGTGTCGAATCAATAAATTGGGTTTCACTTCCCTCGAAAATACTGCAATACACCCCCTATACTTGTGGGTCATCAAGACTATTTTCTGGCGCCGTTGCCGAGGAGCATAGCTTTATTTATCAAGTTCACTTGGATTCTCTATTGTTCGCTGCTATCCATCCATCATGGGTAAGTCTCGTGATGGCAAGGTTCCTATTTTACCATCCACTACAAGAAGAGGTACGGTTCTGAACACCTCTGTTGCTCTTGATTCACCGTCTGTTCTGAGTAAGTTCCTTACACCACCACATACACATGCTACACACACTGCTACTACTGCTGAATCTGAAACTTCTGATGCTTATGATGCTGCTTCTACTGTGCTTGATAAGAGTGGTTCATTAGGTCCTTTCCTAGATGCTACGATTACTAGAACTATAGCTGGAAATACCGAAACTCCTAATGAAGACACTACCACACATGTTAGCTCACCTAAGTCTAGTGAGAGTTATGATATTGAAGATGGTTATGTTGAGATGACTGATGAGTTTATTAAAGAATGTAAGAACACCCATGATAGGAGCGCTGCTAAGAGTCTCCTTGAGAGGCGTACTATTAGACCCAAATTATCTCCTGCTGCTAAGTTTGCTGCTTCTCCCATAAACATTATAGATGAAGATTATGATTTCTCTCTCGATCTATCTTACATAGCTATTGTCAAGAAAGAACCTTTTTGTGGGACTAAAAATGAAAGTGCGGTAGCACATATGAATGAACTTTCTACCATGAGTGGCTTGTGTTCTGATGATATTAAGATGCGTACTTACTTTATTGCTAAGATTTTCCCTTTTTCACTAAAAGGAGAAGCTAAAACTTGGTTTAGTAATTTACCTCCTGGATCTATTGATAGCCCCGAGTGCTTGATTAGTACTTTCCTGCAGAAATATTTTCCTCCCAGTGCTAGACATGCTATTTTGCAGGAACTTTTTCATTTTAAACAGGGAGAAAAAGAGGTATTGCCCGAATCTTGGGCAAGGTTTTGTGCTTTGATTCATGCACAGGCTAGAAGTCCATTACCTAAGAATGAGCTTCTTGATATATTTTATAATGGACTAACCGAGGAATCTAGGACATACCTAGATAGTTGTGCTGATTGTGTTTTCAGGAATAGGACTCCTAAGGAAGCTGAGGAATTAATGGCTAAAATAAGCAAGAATTATGAAGATTGGACTCCTCCTAAACAAGCTATACCTGAAGTAATTGTACCTGAACCATCTATTCCTGTGCCTATTCCAACATCAAAGAAGAGGGGAGTTATTGAAATAAATGATGATGTGATGAAGGAAGCTAAGAAATGTCTGAAGGAGAAGGGAATTAAAGTTGTAGATGTCAAGAATTTACCTCCTATAGAAGAATTATGTAAGCATATTCCCTACTCATCCACTATTGTGGTACACTCTCTCCAACACTTTGATGAAGGTGATATCCCTTACTCTAAACCTCCTGATCAATGCTTAGAAGAATTTGATATCTTTATTGTTAAGCAAGATAACTTTAATAAAAGGGTGCAAAATCATCTAATGGAAAACACTAGAGCTATTGTTGAGTTGAAAGATATTGTGGAAAGAACCTCTAATGATGTTAAAATGATTGTTAAACACTTTCAAATGGTTCAAACTCAAATAGATCAACTCGTTAAAGTGCAAAACGACTTGCTAGTTAATGCTGCTAAAGAAAAACATGCTTATGAAATTAGAACTAGAAGTGGTGCTGCTACCCAGGATCCTCTATATCCTGAGGGGCATCCCAAAAGAATTGAGCAGGATTCTCAACAAGCTGAAAATAGTGGTTCTACTCGTAAGAAAAGGAAAAAGAAACATAAAACTGTTGTAGAACCCTCACAACTGCTATAGATCCTAATAGTATATCTATCTCGATGCTTTGAAACTGAAAGTGGTAATGAAGAAAATGTTGTTCCTAATGAAGAAAAAGTTGAAGAAGAACCTGAAAACCACACTAAGAATACTAAATACACCAAAGAAGATTTTATTGCTAAGAAACATGGTAGTGAAAGAGAACCTTGGGTCCAAAAATCTATGCCTTTCCCTGATAAGAAACACAAGTCAAAGGAAGATGAACACTATAATAAGTTTTGTGAGTGGATGACCGCCTTTATTCTTGCAAATTCCTTTGACTGATGCTATTAAATTGCCTCCTTAGTCAAAGTATATGAAGGACATTGTCTCGAATAAAAGGAAGATCCCTAATGAAGAAATTTCTACTTTGCTTGCTAATTATTCCTTCAATGGTAAGGTTCCTAAGAAACTTGGAGACCCAGGGATTCCAACTATCCCTTGCTCTATTAAGAACAGTTATGTTAGAACTGCTTTGTGTGATTTGGGAGCTGGAGTTAGTGTTATGCCTTTCTCTCTCTATAAGAGGCTTCAACTTGAAAAATTAATACCAACTGATATATCTTTGCAAATGGCTGATAAATCTACCACTATTCCTGTGGGTATATGTGAGGATGTCCCTGTTCAGGTGGCTCACAATTGCTTGATATGAACTGATTTTGTTGTGCTTGACATGCTAAAGATGATAATATGTCTATTATTCTTGGGAGACCTTTTCTTAATACTGCAGGAGCTGTTATTAATTGTAATCAAGGAAAGGTGACCTTCAATGTTAATGACAAGGAACATACTGTCTATTTCCCCAAGAAGATTGAAAGGACTTATGGTTTGAATTCAATTGAACATGTTGAAGGCATTCAAGTTGGAGAAATATATTGTCCCATACCAAGAGAAAATTTTGAAACTATTATGATTGGGACCATTCCTATCAAGGTTAAGGTAACATAATCATTAGTGGAGTACAAAGTTTTGTCTCATATGCAATTGTTTTGGTAACAAGACTTGATCAACCTTGTTAACAAAAGGATTCCATTGAACAAAACAATGTTTTCATTATGATTATCTCCGTTTTATTTCTATCCTTTGCATTTTAGTTTTTGTTTTCGTTTAGTTTTCTTTGTGTTGTTAGTTGCTTGCATGCTAGAACTTCTGTAGTTCTAGCCTTGTTTTGTCTTTGCATCATGTTTCCAAAAGAAAAAAGTGCATCTGTAAAAATCATTCTTCTATTTCTGAAAAATGCCCAAAAATAAAGTGTCTCAAAAAATTCCAGAAAATTCATATTAAATTTTTATGTGAAAAAAGGGGTAGAGGAGTACTTGGGAGGTACCAGGGGGCCCACCAGGCAGGCACACCACATGGTGGCGCGGCCAGCCTTGGGTGGCGCCATGCCCTGGTGTGGGCCACCCCTGGCCCCCCACTAACTCTCTCACCTGCCACTTTCTTCTCTCTCCCGAGTAAGCTCCAGTTCATATCTGAAAATTGCGTTCTTGCTGTGCTTGCTCTCGATTTTTTCGATCTCCTTGCTCAGCCCATCTTTCTTGCTGAAAGTTGGAGTAATTGTTCCCTGGTATGTGACTCCTCCCCTTGTCCAAGTAGATTTGTGTTTAGTGGATTATATGTTGAGTATTTTGCTGTTGTAGGTGACTGGTTATGAGAGCTTGTAAGCTTGTTTGATGCTTAGAGATATAGATTTGATGCATGTTTAGGCCTCTTGCAAGTCCCTATGAGTAGAATCCTTCATTATATTTACATTGCAATCACTTGTTTAATAGGTGTTTAAATTTCAGAATACCAAGCATGAACAACCATACTTTTGGAGAGATATTTGAGAGTGATGCACTTAGGAGGTCGAGGACCTCGAGGACAGCCTCTCAAGCTAGGCCATCATACAATGAAGATCTGATTGCAACTCGTATTGGCAGTGAAAGGGATGATGGGGATGCTCACCCATCCTCTTTTCCTTGTTTTACTTTCTTACAAGCTGCAGGTATTCTTGATGATTTCTTGCTACTGAGTGAGAGGGTTGGTTTGACCTCATATATTCAAGATGAGAGTGCACAATACGCTATGCTCACCAAAACTTTTGTTGAGAGCTTCACGTTTACTAACACACCATATCAGTCTACTGTCTCTTTTAAAATATATGATCTGCCCTTCACCATGCCTTTGGAGAGATTTTGCAGTATTGTAGGTGTGCGTATGACAGGGACCATGAAGAAAATTCAAGGGCGACCCGCTGATTTGTTGGAGCTTTACCGAGGGGTGACCAATGATGATGACCGCGTGTCACAACGCGGAAAGATAAGAAATATCCAACTCCCTGCTCTCAGATACTTTGCATATTATCTTGCTACTAGTGTACTGGGTAGAGAGAAAACAAGTAATATCTCCAACTATCATTTAGCATTCCTTGCTGCTGCGCTTAACAATGATACTCGGTACAATCTTGGCTCGCTTATTGCTCGCCGCCTAGCTGCTAGGGGGCCTATCTATGGGGGCATCATTGCCTCACGTATAGTCAATGCATTAGGTCTTTCAGTAGATCCCTATGATGCTATGTTGGCACCACAGAGGCTTGACCTTGTTGCCATGAAAACTCATCACTTTGTCACTGCTACCTCTGATTTGAACAATCTAGTATATAGGATGTTTTTCACTGACGGGGATGAAAGGGAGATCCTTTTTCCATAGCCTGCTTTGTTTAGTGTTCACAGGAGACCGTGGTCGCACTCCAAGGAGGAGGTGGACGAGCAGCTTCGCTTGCTGGGTTTCCACGAGCAGCACTAGGAGGATGTGCCCTCCTATGATTACTCCACGCATTACGGAGGGACGTTGTAAAGACCCAAACCTGGCTTGGTTCGAATCCCTGTGATTACAGTGCTAGTCCCTGGATCGAATAGCTAGCACCCACAGTTTAAGATGTAATATCAAGATACAAAGGTCATATTACATCACATGATCCAGAATATGAATACTTTATTACATACTCATAGCCATAGGCTATCTATTACAAAGCAGCAGAATACAAGTAAAGCATGGAGTCCTTCATCTTCATGTGCCACAGGAAAACATGTTGGGTGTAGACTCATAACCTCTATCATCAATCCATACTCATCAATAGAATAACCTGCAACATGATAGGTTGCAGCCACAAAGGGTCAATACTTTGAATGTATTGGCAAGTGTCACAAGTTGGTGAACATAAGTTGGACTATCACTATATGCATATTTGGCTAAGTAGATCTTAGGCTCATTTGCAGAAAGCAATATGGTTTTATCCTATGTTTACAAAAATAGTTTTGATCTTTCAATAACTTTCTGAACTCCTTGGCAAACTCCAAGTTCTTCTAATCTCTTGTTGTCACCATTAAGTTTTACTTTGAGAAATTAGAATGTCGAGATCTTCCATAGCTTCAGGCCTTAGTTGCTCAGAGTTGTCCATAACCGGGGACACGGCTAAGTACTTAGAATTTAATCTTCTGCAGAAGTTGTACACTTTACCCACAAGACACAATCTCGTCTTGACGCCACCAGTGGCCGCTGGATTAGTACTCACCAAGATGGAGTACCGGCAGATCGAGAATATGACAAAGTCTTTCCATAGAAGTCCTCCCAATACATAATGCCAGCACATCTACCAGGCACCAATTCAAGGATAAACTTCCAATGCATAATTCCAGTTAACCTGAAAAGGTACCAATGCATGGGTCTTCCACTATGTAATTGACTAGGCCAGAGCCCATTTGGCATGTGGCTGTACACGAAAGCCAATGTACAGAAACATGTTCAATCTCTAAGTCCCTGGGTGGTATTCTCCTAGTGCACACACGAAAGAGATAGCCATAGACATGGTTCCCTTTGTTGTCACCTTATTCTCAACTGAGTATCCACACTCCACCCAGGTGATTCATTGAGTCCTTGTTTTATTATATAAAACATATATTTTCCAACACTTCACATAATCACAATATGGTATATTCCACCCTGAATCTATAGCAGGGCTAAGCATAATACAACTACAGTATTTCCACTAAGGAAGATATAAAGGATATCCTAAATAGGACATAGCATAGCATAGTATCATAGTAGTCCTATCATGCATACTACAAAAATCCACTAAGTGTAATGAAAATAGTAGGACATAGATGATAGTGTCGCTTGCCTTGGTAGTAGAATATTTAGGTACTCTTCTTGATCTTTCAAAGATTACACTCCTCAAAGTCTACAACAATACAATCAAGCAAAAAACACAATCTCAAACTAGCATCACAAACAACACATGAATACAACGAAATACAGGCAAGCATACAACAAGATATTTTATTGAATAAGTTTTTACAACAAGGTTTTGAACACTAAAAACACCTACTGGTCCTTTACATAAGGTGGATGCTAATTGTAATAATGTTAGTGCAAAGAGATTATTTAAAACATTTTATAACACCAAAATAAGCCACACTTGACTATCAGATGCTACACCAATCCTATGTACTAAACTAAACTTTTATTTAGATCCTACAGTACAGAGGATTTAATATACAACCCTTTGCAAAAGGATTCACTCAAAAATAATTTACACAACAATTTTTATACTCAAAATACTCCACAAATGGTTCTGTATAAAACGTGATTTTAACCATCACAAAAGTACCGAATTGTTGCTCTACTGTGTTCTACTCATTTTTGTGAATCCATAGACATATTATTTGCTAAATTTGGATGAGCAGAACTAAAGATATGATTTTTAGAAGTTTCTATGATTTTCTGTCTATAATTCCGAAAATAGAATAAACTACGCCACATGGCAAAATTTAACCGGTGGGTACCGATTCAATAACTTAATAAATATGGACCGCTTGATCTAAATACTAGGGTCGCTTGCTGCTTGCTGGTTTGGCTCAGCTCTAATTTACAACATGTAGGAGAGAGCGAACTAGTACTAGGAGATGATGGCCATGCTAGCGAATATGATTCAGATAACATCTTAGTACGTCTTAACGATTCATATCGTATTAGGTAAATTATACTGTATGTAACTTCTTTCGAAAACATGATTAAAAGTATAGATAATATGTCTGATATCTTGCACATGGTTCTACGCCTCAAAAATTGAGTAGGCCGCCATCAGCTACTTGAGAGCGTGGGACTAAGTGCAGATGCAGTAGCACACTGATTTGATTCAGGTATAAACCTAACTGTCTACCAAGATCGAACACGAGCAAAGTATTACCACCGATGGCGCAACTGGTAGACGGTGATGTCAGGGACGAGGCTCTGGTGGTCTGCAGGTCTTGAAAATAATCGACCAGCGTTCTAGGTTCGATGGTGAATACGAGGGCGGCCTCGACGTTGTTGATCCCGTCCACTTGCTGCGGCAAATCGCGGCTGAAGCTAGTTGGGGCGGTGGTGGTGTTCGGGCGTCGTCATGGAAGGTCGCAATCTGCAGAAATCGGACAATTAGAAGGTGCTAGGAGGTGCGCATGGTCTGGTAAAATCAAATGAAATAAAAACAGAGCCTGATTATATTAGGAATAAGTTCAAGTAGTTACTAGCTGAGAGGACAAATATCATGTGCACTAGAAGACTATTTTTTTAGGAATGAGCAAGTTAATGCATGCGTGTAGTATCATTGCATGTAGCTGCATACGTGGTGTGTTTCGAATAAATGGCATATACCGTTTCAGTCAACAACATGACAAAGCGATCTGAAAATCTTAGGCTACCTTACTTTTGCCCTCAGCTCTAATCTGAACAGTCTAGGGAAATCTAAGACGAGACCTTACTGATGAGGGCCTGGGTGGCTGACGGCAATAGGAGGGACTTCGGCAGGAGGTTTCCGAGAAGTAGAAGGAGAGGATCCTGGAGCAGATGAGAGCGACGAGTTTGCCATCGGTCTTGCTCTTGGCAGCGGTAGAGTACATACAGAACATGCATCGTCTAGTTCGTCATCGTGGAAGGTAGAAGGCTGCACAACCACATGATTTTCTTATCAGAAGAGATGTGCTCAGTGTATATAAGATAGAGGAAGAATATACAGGGCCATAGTCCCTCTCTACCCAGCGGAAACGACGGCAGCCTTGCCGCGGGCGGCCGAACTTAACGATGAAATCCAACAGCGAAGTGGAAGTAATTTGGCGTGGAGTTGGTGGAGAGTCTAAGTGTTTATATAGAGAGTGGAGGGAGACAGACGACGGGACACAGAACTCAAATCTTTGTTAATTCGACCCATGTTAGCTGCGATGTGCAGACAAATTAAGTTGCACTCAAACGAGGTTTTAATCCCCAGAATGGATCCTTGGGTTAATTGGGAGTAACTTTTGTTTTGAAAGATAGGCGTTTAGTGGTCTACAGTTGGTAGAATTATGAGGAGACGATAGTGCGGTTTCAGTTTCTGGAACATGAACTGACATTGAATGAACGATAGGAGGAAGAGGATCCGGTAAGTTTCTATTAGTCTAGTTGGGCCAGAAAAATGCGACCCAAGAAGAATAAGAGAAAGAAAAAAAACATGGGGTAGAGATGGTTACGGGCTGATAATGGGTCAGGTTAGATAGGGTGTGTATCCTTTTTTTAAGCGCTTTTCTTTTACTTTTTCTGTTTTCTTTTCTAACTTTTACTTTGTCTCTTCAAATTGATTCAAATTTATTCCAAATCTTTTCAGAATATTTTATATAAAATATAAGTTGGCAATTTAGTGCAATTAGAGTATTTTTTTTATAAAGTAATATTCGTTTAAAAATTGAGCATGGCACATATGCCTAAATTTTATTATTTTCTATTCCCTTTTCTTATAAAAACCATATCTTTAGGTATCCAAAAAGGTTGAAACAAATTTCCTTTAGTTTTATTTAATACATCTTTATCATTATATAATATTTAAAATTACTTTTGTTCCTTTTAAGTATTTATTTTTCTCTTGAGCTTTATTGACCTTGAAATAATTTCTTTTGTCTTATAAAAATCACAACTTTTTATCCATGGCTCCAAATAGTGTGAAACCAATTCCTATGGTTTTGTAATTTTGTTATTTAACATTATGGATCATTTAAGAATGCCTATGCTCAATTTTTATATGGAACATAGCCATATCTTACATTGAACTTGTGATGATTTTTCTTATAAGGGTTTAGGTTTTCGGTTTATCCTTTTTCCAAAGGTTTAAATTGCAAGTGGTCAAGGTCAAGATATATTCGATGCATGATTGCATTGATTTGTTTGTCACTTCCTTATTTAAAAGTCATTTTGTTTAAATAAGGTTTTGGTATTTCCATTTAGGAACAAAAAGTTTCTTTTCCCCCTAAATTTCATCCTTTATTTATTTTGATTATTTGATTTTCACATTTCAAAATTTGGAAAATTTTGGGATGTGACAGGCGTACTCGAGTTCGCACCAGGATGAGGGGACCTCTTCGTCGTACCAGGGTGACACTTCATCCTGGCCAGCTTGGGATTGATACTCACTTAGGCCAAAAGCCTAATCTTGGGGGGATGTATGCCGACACCGCACTCATCTCCATATCATGTTGCGTCGGTACTTTGTATATTCATGTTTTCGTTCTCTTTTTAGTTTTCGTTCTTCTTTGCTTTTGCTTTTTTAAAAACACAAAAAGACCAACAATATTTTTGTTGTTTCTCTTTGGTTTGCTTCTTCTTTTTGCCTTGGTTTGCTTTTCCCTTTTTGCTTTGTTTGAACTATTCGAAAAATCCAAAAAGATTTTGCTTTGCTTGTTTTTCCTTTTTGGTTCTTGTTTAAAAATCGAAAACACCAAAAATATTTGTCGTTCTTCTTTGGTTTTTGCAAGTTTGCTACAGGGTTTGGCAGTCCTCAGTGGATATTGGTTTCATATTATTATTCAAGCCACACAAGTGAAGAGCAATAATGAGGATCAATGACAACTTGAGGCATGGTAAGAGGCTGGTAACGAACTCTATTTGTTTTCATTGTGTACGTATACTCATCATTGTGAGCTTGCTTAGTCTGTTCAAGTAGGGTGTATGTTATCTTTGGATGCTTAGTAGTTCTTGCTTTCTTATGATTAGCTCCAGCTCGCTAATAGTTTGTAGCATGTCTTATGAATGTTTGCTTGCATTGCTCTATTTATAAATTGGTATGACACCGTGGTATCCTCCTCTAAATGTTTCATTTGATTGACTTGGCACATGCTCACGCATGCACATGATTGTAATAATCAGTTAAGCCTTGATGAATTATTTTGTCTTGAGGATCTTGAATCACTTTCATGCCATGAGTAGTCCTGTTTTGTTGCAAGCATGATAATGACAGCTATTGCTCTCTCGTTTGTCGCTCCCTTACTATTGCTAGCCTTCACTTTCACTGAGTATGTTTTACTCAAGTTCCCAACTCCCTAAACCAAATCTTTCCAACGTGTCCACCATACCTACCCAT
The DNA here is from genome assembly GCA_023614405.1 of Avena insularis. NCBI lineage: Eukaryota > Viridiplantae > Streptophyta > Magnoliopsida > Poales > Poaceae > Avena > Avena insularis. The sequence goes on from CM042694.1 coordinate 211,078,007, forward strand.
TAGCATCATTTGCTACCTCCGTGCATATTCAATATGCCTTGTTTTCTTCCGAATAAAATGTTTGCTTGTTATGAGAAAGTTAGTTAGTAAAGCTCTCACAAACTTGATGGCACACTTTATTTTCTTGCACTTAATAAACCCGAACCATTGCGTCCTTCTTTGTTGTGCATATGCTTGTGCTTTATGAGTTGAAGTTAGCAGAACCATGTATCATGGGGACCGCTTTCAACACTTCATAGGTACTTTGTACCTAGTTGATATCATGTTCTTTTGCTTATGGATCCCGGTGGTGTGAAATAAAAGTGGAACTTGTAAGATCATGGAGTTTGTATGTATGTTAGAGAAACGCCTGGGCCGCTAGCCTAAGCCATGCCTAATCATGGTGGAAACGTGCAGCATAACCATAATGAGCATTCTATGAAGCATCCTCAATAAAAATCTATGCACATAGTAAATAAAAAGATCGCCGAGATGCTCATTGTCTGCTTGCCTTGTATTTTGATTATGGGATAGCTCCCGTGTCATGTGCAAGGGGTACCCCGTTGGCGGTTCTCTATGATACGTATATACTTACAATGGCAAGATCTTGCTTGTGACTGAAGTTGAGTAGCATGAGGATCGGTCTTCATAAGTAAGGGGCATGAGACTTCGATTTATAACTTGTCAAGCATATCCTCTTAGTTGTGTCACTTTCACCTTAACCACATTAAATATGCTTATGGTAGGGGCAATGAGAGCTCAAAGCTAACAAGTACTATACTTTCAGCATTTGGAAGCCTTTCAAATTATTCAAAACCTTTTTCTTTACTTGTTGAGTCTCCACATATTCTTTGAGCACCTTCTTGAGAGCTTAGTTGTCATTCTTTATGTTTGTTCCATTACTTGATTATTTGTGTTATGACTTTGATGCTTGTATTCTTGATATCTTTACTTCTAGTCACCACTTGAACTTCAGAGGTGCCTTGGCATTCATAATCAAAGACAAGCGAGATACCACTCTATCATACCTTTTTATGAGCATTGTAATGTTTCTTATGTTTGTGCTTAATGCTACTTATTATTCTTGAGTTGGAATCTCTTCATAGCTTGCAAAGACTATTAAGTAGACTTGGTTGCATACTCTTTATTATGAATTGTCCAAGTAGTTGATCACATTGCTGAGAATATTTACATCATATGAAGCAAATGTGTTCGTGAAAGTTCTTTTATCCTTTTCAGTTTTCAACTGAATTGCTTGAGGACAAGCAATAAGCTAATCTTGGGGGGAGTTGATACGTCCAAAACGTATCTACTTTCCCGAACACTTTTGCTATTGTTTCTCCTCTAAACTTGTGTGATTTGGATACAACTAATGCGGACTGATGCTGTTTTCAGCAGAATTGCCTTGGTGTCTACTTTTTGTGCAGAAAATCAACTATCAGGAAAAATCCTGGAAAATACGCCAAAAATCCTATTTCACCCGAAGACTCCAGGAGCCAGAATACGAGACGGAGAAGAGTCAGGGGGTGGCCACACCACCTGCTGGCGCTGATCCAAAGGCCGCCAGGTGGTGTGGGCCCCCAGCACCCTCGGCCTCTCTCTTTGCCTATAAGGAGCCTTCTGACCTAAAAACTTCGGGGGGTTCAACGTTTTTCTAGAAGGAGTTCCGCTCCGCCACCACCACCAGATTCCACGAAACAGCACCAGAAACTCCATTCTGGCACCCTGCTGGGACGGGGAATTGGAGTGAGTAATCCCCCGTTGTAGGCTATGGGGATGGTAGGGATTGGATGAGATCGTTCATGTAATGGCATCAGATTGTTAGGGCATGGTGCCTAGTATCTTTTATTAGTGCTTTATGACTTTGTTGCGACTTGTTGTGCTTAATGCTTGTCACTAGGGCCCGAGTGCCATGATTTCAGATCTGAACATGTTATTGATTCATTATGATAGTATTGTTTTTGGTCTTATCTACAAGTTGTATACACACGTTGTTGTCCGGAACCTATGGCCCAAGTGGCGAGAAATCGGGATAACCGGAAGGAATGGCTTTGATGTGAGGATCACATGTGTTCATGGAGTGTTAATGCTTTGCTGGTGCTCTATTAAAGGAGCACCTTAATTGCCGATAGTTCCTAGAGGCCCCGCTGCAATGGTGGCGGGACAAAAGATGTTGTGCAAGTTCTCATTGCGAGCACGTATGACTATATATGGAACACATGCCTAGGATTGTCTAGTACTTGGATGCTTTATCTTATTTATCTGCAATTGCCCTATGTTCTGATTGCTATGTGGATTGTCTTGTCCATGCAACGCCCGTCCATCCATCCCTATGCCTACCGCACTCGAATCCCACTCTTTACTGCTTTTGTTACTACTATCTTTGCTTCACTACTGCTGCTACTTTGCTATTCTTACTACAAAACTGTTGCTACTGATAAACTGATGTGAGCAAGAATGTTTCCAGGTGCAGCTGAATTGACAACTCAGTTGTTAAGGCTGATAAATATTCTTTGGCTCCCCTTGTGTCGAATCAATAAATTGGGTTTCACTTCCCTCGAAAATACTGCGATACACCCCCTATACTTGTGGGTCATCATGAGGCAATTGATGTCCTTGTTGGATATGTTCTCGTTTGGAGAGTCGAAGAGAGAAGCGGTTGGTGTTGATGTAGTAGCTATGGCTACTACTTCTCTTGAGCTTTCTTCGCCCTCTTCGTCTTCACTTCCAGACGAGTACTCTTCTTGTGCCACTAACACAATATTAGGTTTCTTATTGTATGTGATCTTCTTTTTATAGAAAGTCTTCTTGTGTGGAGCCTTTGATTTGTCCTTGGCACAAGTTTACCACCATTATCTTCTCTACTTTGATAAGGGTATTCAACGACAAAATGGAAATGGTCAGCACAATTGTAGCATGATCTCAGTTTTGGACCATTCTCTCTTCTTCCGCTTGACCCATTTCTTTGTTCCAGCTCAGATTTTGCCTTGGCGGGATCTTTCCAAAAGTTCCTCGCATAGAATTCCATGTACTCACCTTAGCGAGTTTGAAATCCTCGGGACAACTCATGGTAACAACAACATTGCTCCTTTCTTCCTATTCATGCTCAATCACGTTGGCCTTCAAAGCAAGATTGACACCTTTTTTGCATTCCGATTACTCGTGCACAAGCATCTTTAGCGTTTTTGGCTGCAACCTTGAAAGCAAGCATATCTTGCATGACTTCATTGGAGGTCATGAGCTGGTACTTGTGTATTCCTTGTAGGCTCTAATGAAGTCATGCAAGATATGGCATGAGAGCACTCACATACAAGATATACTTGTGCTTCACATGTTGATGACAATTATATCAAGAGGAAGTATGTGAGTGCATTGAGTTGAGTATCCACCACTTCTCTTCTCGTCATATTGGATGGATCAACAACATGGAGTCCACTTACGATAATATTCCACAACTCGATAGAAGAACTGCATATATGAGATTTCATCAAGCATTGCCATTATCTAAAAGAAGACGCACTTAGCTTGGGTGGATCACCCCCATTATTTATATGAGGGTGAGGGATTGGTGGGTCAGGCGAGTATAAATGACGAACCTCACTATAGTTCTCCTGACGACTATCCTTTTTGGAGGAGGATCAATTATCCTTGCTACCATCCCCCACTTCCAACTCATTGGATTTAACCAAAGCATCGTCCTTTGATTTAGAAGGTGAGTTATCTAGAGGAGTGGGAGATGCAGGTTTCCTAGGTGGAATGAGACGCGCTATCATTTCACATATCTCTTGCATTTGGGCTACCATGTTATAGGTCAAGGATTTTTTCAATCCCTCAAGATCTTCCATGGTAACCGGAACACTAGCTTCACCGTCTGGTCTAGTACCCATACTCTCTTAGGCGGTAAAGCTCGAAAAAGAGCCAAGTCTCTAATACCAATTGAAATGGATCATATGGGCACCTAGAGGGAGGTGAATAGGTGCTACTCCAAATTTTAATACTTTTTCAAATTAGGCTTGACACAAATGGTAAATTCTCTAGAAATGCAACTACGGTGAATTTCCCTATATGCCAACATAGCTACTAAGCGAGTAAAGGCAGTGATAGGAATGGGTAACCGAGAGTGGAGCACGAGGAGACACGGGATTTCTTTTACCGCAGTTCATTCCTTGTGAAGGGAAGTACATCTGCGTTGGAGGGGTGGGTGGTACTAAGACCACCACGCCATAATAGGCCTCAGCCTGTTCTCCAATGGATCTCGCCACAACTGGCCTTATCCACCTTTCCACTATATGGTACCCTTCGAGGTGGGAACCGACGCCTTTACAATGAGATCAGGGCACACATCCACAACTAAATTGGAGGCTCTTGAGATGACAACAAGATGCCACAATAAACAAGTTTATCAAAACACACAAACAGAGATCTAGATATTCAAAAGAAACTCTAGATCGAAGAGCCCTCAAGTAAATGAGGGGAAATTGAAGATCGCTTTGGTGATGATGTAGATCAAGTCCTCCTTCTTCAATTCTCCAAAGGACTAGGCCTTAGGATGGTTGGAGGTGGAGATCTTGTGATAATTGGAGATCAACAGTGTTGTTCTTTTTCGTCAGATCCAAAAGACCCTAGGTTGAAGATGGGGAGGCGTATTTGTACCTGTTGGAGATATGCCCAAGAGGCAATAATAAAGTGGTTATTATTATATCTTTATGTTTATGATAAATGTTTACATCCCATGCTATAATTGTATTAACCGGAAACATTAATACTTGTGTGTTTTGTAAATATAAAAGAGTCCCTAGTAAGCCTCTTGTTAAACTAGCTTGTTGATTAATAGATGATCATGGTTTCCTGATCATGGACATTGGATGTCATTAATAACAAGGTTATATCATTAGGAGAATGATGTGATGGACACACACCCATAGTAAGCATAGCATAAGATCAAGTCATTAAGTTCGTATTGCTGTAAGCTTTGAAATACATAGTAACCTAATCCTTCGACCATGAGAATATGTTAATCACCATCACCGGATGGGTACTTTGATGACATCAAACGCCGCTTCGTAACTAGGCGGTTATAAACGTGTCATTGGGTATTCTGAAAGTATGTGTTGAAGCGCATAGACCAAGATTGGGATTTGTCCATCCATATGACGGATAGATATACTCTGGGCCCTCTCGGTGGAATGTCATCTAGATAGCTTGCAAGCATGTGACTGGGTCACAAGGGATGACATAACATGGAACGAGTAAAGAGTACTTATCAGTAACGAGGAAGAACTAGGTATGAAGATACCGACGATCAAACCTCGGATAAGTAGAATATCACGAGACAAAGGGAATTGTTTTCATATGTTAATTGGTTCAATCGATCACGAAGTAATCGTTGAGTATGTGGGAGCCGTTATGGATCTCCAGATCCTGCTGATGGTTATTGATGGGAGAGGTGTCTTCATCATGTCTGCATATTCACGAACCGTAGGATGACACACTTAAGGTTCGAAGTTGTTTTAAGTAGATATGGAATATACGTTGGAGACCGAATGATGTTTGGAGTCTCGGAATGAATCCGGGACATCACGAGGAGATCCGGAATGGTCTGGAGAATAAGATTCATATATTGGGGATCATTTTCTAAGTTGGGAAATGTTCCGGAGTGTTTGTATGGAGATTCTAGAAGGTTTCGGAATGTTCTGGAAGGTTCTAGAGGATTTCTTGGAGTTTACTTGAAAACCAAGAAAGGATCAAGGGAGTCCAAGTGGGGCTAGACACGGATTCGTGGGGGAGGAGGATTCCTCCCCCCTTCCCACCGCCGGCCCAAGGAGGGGAGTCCTACTAGGACTCCCCCTCCCCAGGCGCGCCTCCCTCCTTTAAATAGAAGGGAGGGGCGCCCCCTCTTGGCCCTCTCTCACAACTCCCAATCTCTGTCGCCTCTCTCCTCCACCTTTCTTCTGCACAGGCATAGGCGAAGCCCTGCAGAATTCTCACCTCCACCACCACCACCACGCCGTCGTGCTACTGGGATTCCATGGAGAAGATCTACTACCTCTGCTGCTCGCTGGAACGGGGAGAGGAAGGTCTGCTTCGACTCCGCACGTGTGACCGTCTGTGGAAGCGCTGCCGGAACGCGGCGCCGGAAGGATCGTCCACACGATCTTGAGATCGGCAAGTGATCGACTACATCATCCACGAGATCTAATATCGTTAACGCTTTCGGTTTTTCGAGGGTTAGTACCGATCTATCTCGTTGCTCATGTCTAGTAGATTAGATCTTGGCTTTTATCTAGATTAGATCTGGGTTTTGTTCGTTCTTGCGGTAGAATTTTTTTTGTTTTCCATGCTACGAACCCATCAGTGGTATCAGAGCCTTGTCTATGTGTAGATCTGTTGCACGAGTAGAACACAATGAGGTTGTGGGCGTTGGTGCTCGTGCCGTCTTTTGCTATATGTGTACTTTGCATCTTGCGGTATGGTGGGATGAAGCGGCTCGGGCTAACATTACATGTCATCATACATGAGACTTGCTCCACGCTTGACGTGCAACTCGTTTTGCACAAGAGGCTTTGCGGGTGTCTGTCTCTCCCATCATAGTATAGATCAAATCTACACTTTGCACTTGATAGCACTTGTATCAACGTTGTGGTTCAGTTTCGTAGGTAAGATGCGTTCTTAGTCGAAAGCCCCAAGCCACGTAAAACTTGCAAAGAAAATTAGAGGCGTCTAACTTGTTTTTCAGGGGTTCTGTGATGTGATATGGCCTACATGTGATTATGATTGTATTTGATGTATGCAATGATCCTTGTTGTAATATGGCAACCGGCAGGAGCCTAATGGTTGTCTTTAATTCTGTTAAGACCTGCGTGTCTATTCATCTTGTAATAGCTTTGTTCCAAGTAGTTGTAATAGTTGCTAGTGAAGATGAACAACCATGAAGCGGCGCCACGGACCTTGACGCAATGCTGGTGATGATGGAGATCATGTCCGTGCTTTGGAGATGGAGATCAAAGGCATAAGAAGAAAGGGCCATATCATATCACACAAATTATGAATTGCCTGTGATGTTAATCCATTATGCATCTTGTATTGCTTAGATCGCGACGGTAGCATTATAAGATGATCCCTCTCACTAAATATCAAGTAATAAAGTGTTCGTCCTTAGTAAGCACCGTTGCTAAGACTCGTCGTTTCGAAGCATCTCGTGATGATCGGGTGTGATAGATTCTATGTGTGCGTACGACGGGTGCAAGCCAGATTTGCACATGCGGATACTAAGGTTAATCTTGACGAGCCTAGCATGTACAGACATGGTCTCGGAACACGGAATACTTAAAGGTAGAGCATGAGTCATATGATTGATATGATGAACATGAAGATTGTTCGCCGATGAAGCTACATCATCTCACGTGATGATCGGACTTGATGTAGTGGATTTGGTTCGTGTAATCACTAAAACCACTCGAGGGATGTTGTTTTGAGTGGGAGTTCTTTTGTAATTTGGATTAGTCAAACTCAAATTATCATAAACACAATCAAAGTGAATTTGCATAGTTTGTTGTAGTCATTGGCATCCGTTCACCACCTTACGCTTAGTTATAGTTGAGATAGTAGAACTATAGAAATTCTGGATATTTGCTTTACGAACTGGTATCGTATTGTTTTGAGTGTCAATCTAAAGTTTAAAAGTCATATTGCAAACTTTCAGCAAACTTCGTTTACTCTGTGAAGTTTAATAAACAGTATTAAATCAAGAGTAACAATTCCAGTGTTAGTATCTAATGTATCATGTTTGCCTCCATGATTCTTGATACTCAAAAGATTGTTTTTAATATCAAGTTTATCTAAGAGCTGAAAGAAATGTTTTAGAAACCATCATATGTGAAAGGTATTGCGATATCTAAAACAATGTATTGGTTACAACATGATAGAGTATATGTCCTCATATTTGATGAGAATTTGTGAAGGTTGGAGACGCTAGTCGTCCTAATCCTCCAAAAGGTTTTGGAAAAGAAACATTATACTCGCAATTCACCTTTATAAGCTATAGCAGCTTGATCATGAAAGTTGTCATGATAATGATGAATAGAAGATGTAAGTAAAAATGTTTACTACACTAAAAGATTACTAAAGAATGGAATTTTGAAAGAATGCCAAACATTTGATGAAGGTGATCCACTTCAAAGTGCAAGTCCAAAGGAATTAGTATTTGACTATACACACTTTGTACTATGTGTCATGTGAATGACACCACTATTGATGTTGATAGATTCTTTTAAAAGAAAAGGAATTGTTGAAAGAGAATCTATAAAATATTTGGCAGAAAAGAAGAGATTGGAGATGTCCAACTTAGGTATATAGAAGATACATGTTATGGCTGTATTCCTTGCTTGTTAAACAATGTGGTTCTGCGGTATTGGATACCGAATTGGTTGGTATGAAGTGTCATACAGGACAACACAATTCATGAACTACAATGGCCTAAGTAACTAGCAAGAGAATACGTGATGATGTTCATCGAAAACAAACAAAGGGTTGTTGTGTTGCTCGTTAACATCAAAGCTTGCCTTCAAGATTTGTTTCAAAAATTGTTATTTTGATCAGTTATTATGACGACAAAAGGTTGTTCAAATAATTACCGTATTCCATAATAGATGGATGATATACAAGTCTGGTTGGAGAAATAACGACCATAAAACTAATGCTAAAATGTCGCAAGACAAATGATTGAAGGATCACTTGCGAAGTGACATCGCCGTTTAAATTATATTGAAAAGGATACATGAAGAAACTCCATGTTGATGAATTTCTGGAGTCTTTGATTTTGATCAAATGACGCTTGTGATACTTTCCTGGAAATAATTAAAACTCCGTTCTTAGGCCAAAAGAGGAACGAACGACTAACTGATTGGAATTTGTACATATTGATGTATATAGTCCATTATGTGTAGTCGTGGGCGATGGATTTCAACTTCATATGCTTTCTCCGAAGATTTGAGTGAGTATATGTGTATACTTACTCAATAAGGAAGAAGTATGAAACATTTGAAAAATGTTCAAAGACTTTCAAGATGAAGTGGAGAATTATTGTAACAAGAAAATAAAAAGTTTATGATTGGATCATAAAGAAAGATGTTTGAGTTACAAATTTTAGCAAAACACCTAAGATTTGAGGAATCGTTCCATGGATTTGCATTTCCCAAAACACCATAGGAGTATGGAGTGTTCAAGATATGTAATGAAACCTTGTTTGACATGGTAAGATCAAATGAGTCATTTATAAAACTGCCATTATATTTTAAAGATTAAAGCTTTAGTGACTACCGCTTTTACACTGAAAAGAGCTCCATCGTGATCCGTTGAAATGACACCATATGAGTTATGGTTTGGGATAAAACCCGAATTGTCTTTTCTTAAATTTTGGTATGCTATGCATAATTGAAATGTTTACAACCAAAGTCGGATGAGCATGTCTTTGTAGGTTATTTCGAATAACCATTGGGTATTCCTTCATAACACCGAAGACAAAAGTGTTTGTCGCTTGGAACGTCAAGTTTCTTGAGAAGGAATTTTTCGTGAAAAGTTAAGTGGGAGGACAATAGAACTTTGACAAGGTTGTTGAACCTTGGCTAATATGTGCTGAGTTGCGCAGCGTCGGTAAGCGTCCCGGAGGCAGCAACAATGCTCATGGCTCACGTGCCTCAAAATTTGTGGTCACGGAGATCTAAGTTACTATTGAACCAAGTAGGTCGGGTAAGTAATCAAATGCCAAGATTTGAGAGTTAAATCATTGTTGTTTGACAATGATGAACCAACTACATGCAAAGAAGCAATGATGGGCCCTGACTTCGTTAAGTGGCTTGAAGCCATAAAATCCGTGATAATTCCATACACGAGAAATCAAGCTTTGAATTTGAAAGACCCTCTAGAAAGGTGCAAGACCTTACAGTCGTATATGGATCTATAAAGAAATAGACATGGATGTTTCACATCTATGAAATAGTCGACATGTCGGAAAGAGTTTACGACAATGTTCAAGGAATTGACTATGATAAGATTTGATCTTTCATAGCGATATTTAGTCTAGACGGATTAATGTAGCAATCACTACATATATTTTGGTATATGGTAGTTGAACAAACAAAACAAGTTCTTCTAATATAATGGTTACCTAGGATGTGTCCATGACACGATCCAAAGGGTTTTGTTAATTCAAAGGATGCTAATAGAGTATGCAAAACTTCAATGGTTGAAGTAAGCATCGCGGAGTTGGAATCTTCACCGTGATGAAACTGTTAAAAGGTTTAATTTCATCAGAGACGATGAAGATGCTTGCATTTTGCAAGAAATTAAGTGGGAGCGCTAAGACATATTTCTAATACATTATGTGAAAGACATATCGTTGATTAGAAATAATGTATCTTTTATTGACACAGGTTAAGAATTTCATTTCGATGAAAAACTTAGGCATAACCCAAGAATTAGGCATCAATGTCTATATGGATAGATTGAGGCGCTAATATGGTTTTGCCAAATGTACATAGATAAGATGTTGAATGAGTTCAGTATGGAAACAACAAGAAAGGTTCTTGACTCACGGAAAGGACTGAATCGAGATTCAAGTGTATTGACACTAGATTCAAGTGTTTTGACACTTGGTGAGATCACAAGAATATTGTGATCAATCATTCTTTGAGATGTACACATCCATATATGTCCTATGCTCTAAATGTTGTGAGCATATACCAGAATGACTCATAAGATAATCATTGGACAATAGTAGGGATATTCCTATGATCTTTGGAAGAACTAAGAATATATTATTTATATAGTGGTGACAAATAGTTCATTGTAAATTGCTACATTGACACTAGTTTTGTCACAAATTAAGTTTATCTCAATTTAAACTATGGGTGGCACAATGTAATAGAAAGGAAGTTCCATAACGGATTTGGTTGAGTACCAAAATTAAAACATTATGACAGATACTACAACAAAAGGCTAAGTATATGACTGTTATTGTAGCAGCAAATGAGGGCATTTGCGTCAAGTAGTTTGTTATCAAACTAGGTGTGGTTCATAGCGGGATAATACTATGAAGATACATTGTATGACAATTGTATCAACATGATTTAATCCCAAGGAACTAAAGGTCTCACCAAAGGACCAAATTTATACAATGCCATCTCATTGGAGAATGAGTAATGCGTAGAGACGCAAGGACATGCAAATAAACACGGACCTGGAAGTGTCAGATCCGAAGATTATGTTTGCCACTAGCAATAGTGTCTATACAACACCAGAAAGCCATAGGTGTTGAATGCACAAGTTTTTTAACTAGATTATTGACTCTACTGCAAGTGGGAGACTGTTGGAGATATGCCCAAGAGGCAATAATAAAGTGGTTATTATTATATCTTTATGTTTATGATAAATGTTTACATCCCATGCTATAATTGTATTAACCGGAAACATTAATACTTGTGTGTTTTGTAAACATAAAAGAGTCCCTAGTAAGCCTCTTGGTAAACTAGCTTGTTGATTAATAGATGATCATGGTTTCCTGATCATGGACATTGGATGTCATTAATAACAAGGTTATATCATTAGGAGAATGATGTGATGGACACACACCCATAGTAAGCATAGCATAAGATCAAGTCATTAAGTTCAGATTATTTGTAAGCTTTGAAATACATAGTAACCTAATCCTTCGACCATGAGGTTATGTTAATCACCATCACCGGATGGGTACTTTGATGACATCAAACGCCGCTTGAATCGGGCGGTTATAAAGGTGTCATTGGGTATTCTGAAAGTATGTGTTGAAGCGCATAGACCAAGATTGGGATTTGTCCATCCATATGACGGATAGATATACTCTGGGCCCTCTCGGTGGAATGTCATCTAGATAGCTTGCAAGCATGTGACTGGGTCACAAGGGATGACATAACATGGAACGAGTAAAGAGTACTTATCGATGTGAGGAAGAACTAGGTATGAAGATACCGACGATCAAACCTCGGATAAGTAGAATATCGCGAGACAAAGGGAATTGGTTTCGTATGTTAATTGGTTCAATCGATCACGAAGTAATCGTTGAGTATGTGGGAGCCGTTATGGATCTCCAGATCCCGCTGATGGTTATTGATGGGAGAGGTGTCTTCATCATGTCTGCATATTCACGAACCGTAGGGTGACACACTTAAGGTTCGAAGTTGTTTTAAGTAGATATGGAATATGCGTTGGAGACCGAATGATGTTCGGAGTCTCGGAATGAATCCAGGACATCACGAGGAGATCCGGAATGGTCCGGAGAATAAGATTCATATATTGGGGATCATTTTCTAAGTTGGGAAATGTTCGGGAGTGTTTGTATGGAGATTCTAGAAGGTTTCGGAATGTTCTGGAAGGTTCTAGAGGATTTCTTGGAGTTTACTTGAAAACCAAGAAAGGATCAAGGGAGTCCAAGTGGGGCTAGACACGGATTCGTGGGGGAGGAGGATTCCTCCCCCTTCCCACCGCCGGCCCAAGGAGGGGAGTCCTACTAGGACTCCCCCTCCCCAGGCGCGCCTCCCTCCTTTAAATAGAAGGGAGGGGGCGCCCCCTCTTGGACCTCTCTCACAACTCCCAATCTCTGTCGCCTCTCTCCTCCACCTTTCTTCTGCACAGGCATAGGCGAAGCCCTGCAGAATTCTCACCTCCACCACCACCAGCACGCCGTCGTGCTGCTGGGATTCCGTGGAGAAGATCTACTACCTCCGCTGCTCGCTAGAACGGGGAGAGGAAGGTCTGCTTCGACTCCGCACGTGTGACCGTCTGCGGAAGCGCTACCGGAACGTGGCGCCGGAAGGATCGTCCACACGATCTTGAGATCGGCAAGTGATCGACTACATCATCCACGAGATCTAATCTCGTTAACGCTTTCCGTTCTTCGAGGGTTAGTACCGATCTATCTCGTTGCTCATGTCTAGTAGATTAGATCTTGGCTTTTATCTAGATTAGATCTGGGTTTTGTTCATTCTTGCGGTAGAAATTTTTTTGTTTTCAATGCTATGAACCCATCAGTACCCCCTCTCAAAAAGCTGTCGTTGGAGTCAACTCGGGCCGGATAATCTAGCTCAAGTGGGGCCTGAATAATTCGGTTGGGTCAAACATCCGGCTCGGGACAGAACATCCAGACCAAAAGTCCGTCCCCCTATGAGAGCGACGTGCCCCAAGTCCTTAGCAAAAATTCTAGGGGGTGGATAATCTTGCCCACCGAGAGGGGTGGATTATCTGGCCGGGGCAAAAACTCCGGGCCTATCCAAAAAATCCATGGAATTTTCCGCCCCCTCTCTGAGCGTCGCGCCTCTGGTCCTTAGTAGATTTAGCCAGGGGCGGATAATTCGGCCTTGGATTCTTCCTTTTGCTTAATTTTTTTTTGCGAACGTGCAGGAGATCTGTGTGTCATTGTATTAAGTGGTCAAGAGATTATAACAGAGTTACACCTCGCAGAAGGGACAGACAGACGGCAACACAGGCTAGTCTATACCTCTCATCGGCCCACTCCTACTACGATGATAGCGCATCCACTCTTGCCATTCATCTGCGGTGTGGTGGGCAAGTGTTGGGGCTGCACTGACGTCCCCATCTAAGACTCGTGCATTACACTCTAACCAAATGTACGCATGATAATAAAACACAAGGAGCTAGCTAAATGAAGATCCTTGGCAAGGACTTTCCTCGACGCGGCGGGCCACCAGTCCTTGAGAGGCATAGAGCCCAAAGGGGCAAGTTACAGCCAGCTAGCCTGCCGCAGGACCGAGTCCTAGACCACACGAGCATAATGGCACCACAGCAGCAGATGGTTGATGTCCTCGGCACATCGAAGGCACAACAAGCATACCCCATGGTTGGGTAGCCCACGGTGTTATAGGAGGTCCGCGGTCTAGCACCGCCTTTAAATGGATAGCCAGGCGAAGAACTTGAACTTGAGGGGAGAGAAAAAAATCCCACACATAGGCAGCGGTAGGAAGAGACACAAAGCATCCCATATAAGTCGATCTCATGGAGTAAGCTCCATCCGGCGATAGCTTCCAGCGAAAGGAGTCCTCGACCTTCGAGCGGGTCATGGGCCACACGCGAAGGAACTGAGTGACAGCATCCACAATGAGGATACCCGCAATGTCCTGGGTCCCCGCGTTTCAGGTGAGACCTTACTGGACAGTTCACAAGCTCCTCTGCTTGGGTCGGACCAGATCAAGGACGGTCGACGCCACATCTGCCATCGAGAGCCCCTCGATCCACAGATCCGTCCAGAACAAGACTCTGTCGCCCTTTCCCACTTCAATGCTTACCGCTGCCTTTATGAGAGAAGCGGCATCTCTTGACATGGCGATGGCTATGCCCAGCCAAGGCTTGCACGAGCTCGTGCACTGGAACCAAATCCACCAGACCCGCAGCACAACACTTAGCCAACGTAGGTTATGGAAGCCAAGTCCACCTAACACTTTAGGTTAGCAAACTTTATGCCAAGCGACGAGACAGTTGCCGCCATGGGTATTAGCCTTGTCGACCCACAAGAATCCACGTCTGATGCAATCGATGAGCTGTAGCGCCCATGGGTTCAAGTCCAATGCCATCATCTGGTAGATGACCGAACCCATCATGACCGTCTGTATGTAGAGAGCATGTCCTTCCCTAGTGAGAAGGCGTGCCTTCCAGTAAGGCAGCATGTGAGAAAGGCGATCGAGCAGGTGCTGGATCTCCGTCTTCGTGGGCTTGGAGATGGAGAGCGGCAATCCAAGGTATCGACAAGGGAAGCTCCCGATCGGGTAGTCCAGCAATGGGCTGACACCCTCGACGGTCTGGGGAGAGCAACAGATGGGAATCGCCACACTCTTATGGTAGTTAACCATAAGACCGGAGGAGGCGCCAAAACACTCCAGGATGGCACGCACGGCTGCTAGGTCACCTGGATCTGGCTTGGTAAAGACCACCAGATCGTCCGCATACATGGAGACTCGATGGAGGATGCCAAAGCGCCACAGGTCAAAGAACAGCCCTGCATGCTCCACTATGAGAAACATGGCTGAAACCACATTCATGGCGATGACAAACAACAACAACAAGATGCACTACAAGAATCTAGGCGGTTCATGACAATCTGATATCATCATGGACGAGGGTCAAACCATCGTAGATGGTCATCCGCGACGTATTCTGCGACCAAAAAAATAGGTCATGGACCTCACGTCATAATTGAATCCTTGATGTTTTCTCTGTCTGCCTGTGATGTTCCTCCAATTTCTTCACGACAAACTGGACCAGCCCGGCCCAAGACTGGTCTTTCATGACATTTTTATTTCGTCACGAACAATGCCACGTGGAGGATGGCACCGTGAATTGCCGTCAATGACGTTTGTTGATGTCATTGTTTCCATCTGTGATGTCATCCCTATCGGGATGTTTATTTTTCGTCATGACTTGATTCTGTAACCGCCGCTTCCTTACGGCATCATGTCGTCTATGACATCATGCCAGCCATGACGAATTTCGTTTCGTTGCTGCCCGCCACCGACAGGTAGACACATGATCCATTCAAATGATAACATGTGGGTCAATTGTAGGACAAGACAAGGACCAATCAGCGCCAGACGCGTATCGTCTAGAAGAAATGATGATGTAATCAGTCTCGTGATGTTACTAACCATGACAGAAATATTTCGTAAAGAAACACTCAGGACGTTTATAGGATTACAATACATAATTTGACAGAAAATTTCAGGACAAATGTTTCACTCTCGAGAAATGAATACCAGACTCAAATAAGATATAAGAAGGTTCAACTCATGCTAGACACATTTCCACAGATTCACCATATTGCATTTTGTGGTTCGGACAAGTGAGCTAACACTTGTTGTATTAATGCATTTGCCTCTTCTTGTTTCTTCCTCAGGTCTTCTTGTTTCTTCCACATTGCTTGTAGGTCTTCCAAATAATTCAGCCTCTCTGCCTCGCTAGATTAATTCACCTGCTACAACTCCTCAATGGCACACATAGTTCCACATTATCTGCTTTATGAGGCTCGAGTTGAGCTTCTAGCTGAGACTTAGTTGGTTTCGAAGTACTTGCAAAGATGCCGATGTTCTTCAGGACAGTTGGCTTTCTCTTGTTCTGAGACAGCACAAAGTGCACAAAGTCGGTGGAAGGAAATGCTTCATCCTCTGTGCCATCTTCTAGAGGATATGACACCAACTTTCTTTCCATGGCTGCCTACAACTTTTAGGAATAGAATAAAATATGAGAAACCTAGCGAGCAAATAAGAAGCACACTGTATATGCGAGGAAAGAAAAGGGCATTGAATTTGACGAAGATGGAAAGTATTATGGAGGACTTACATTTGCTTCTTGCATATTGTTAGTCAAGCCATTTTGGAGCAGTTCAATGAAGCCTTCCTCCATGTCACACAAAACCTCGTAGCTGCGAGCACTAGTGGCATGAGGGTACTTGACGAGTTGTCTACTGTTCTTGTTTTTTCAGACAGAGCCTAAACAAACAGGGAGCATACAGTTAGTCCAGCTTAAACAATTCAAACAGGAGGAAGTTTAGTAAACAAGACATGACCTTGTTTCTGGGGTCGGACCAAAAATCGACAAGCCTACACCACTCCTCATTGCTCATGTGTTCCACAGGAGATATCCTTGTAACTTCATTCACTGGGAAATTATCAAAAAACTGTTTCTTCAGAGTATGCCGTTGATTTCTTGTGTGTCTCATTAACTGCATGTTACAAGCAAACGGCACATCAGGTAGAGAGGGGTCCATGACAAACTTTTGCTAAAATAAAACAATGATTATCAAATTTCACATTAACAATAAAGGAAGAAAGGGACAACTGAGTGTTATGGAACATACAGAAACTTTGCCATAGAAGTCTGCTCTGACATCCGGCCTCTTCCTGTACTCTTTCCACTAGGGGAAGATAGGCATCTGAGTCCTGACTATTACTGCAAACTCAGTGGCAAACTTGGCAGCAATCACTGGTGACACTGGTCTAGTTCTTCCTGGAGGAACAACAAGTTGAAGTCTTTTTGTGGGCATGTTGTCAACCACCAACTGAGGATCATCATGCGTAACAGTGTCTCCAGAATGATTATGCCCAAATTCATCTACAAGAATATAATGGGTATGAGTTAGTGTTCTACAACAATAAATGCAATGAGTGATTCACATAATATAATGGTAATCGGTTACTGTAGAGCAAGCAATGTGTTCAACATGTTACCTTCTTGATCCCAGTCAAAACGGTCAAATAACCATCCATCACGTTTCACATCAGGCCCCTCGCCTTGGGTAGCTGAACCCTCAGATGCACAATCCCTTTGGAGAGGTGCATAGTCGCATTGGAGAGGCGCCCGTGCATAGCCAGGCGGGGGCTGGTGCTTGCCCTGGGGATGTGCACAATCGCTTTGGAGAGGCGCCCGTGCATGGCCGGGCGGGGGCTGCTGCTTGCCTTGGGGAGGTTCCCACGGATGGTAGGGAGCTGCCGGGTTTAGGGAGGTGCCCGGACACTGTGGATCCGCACTTGGCCTTGGGGAGGTGTGTGCTCGGCTTGGGCAGCTTCCCAGCCGCCTTGGTCAACTGGTTGCTTCCCCTTGGACCTGGTTTTTCTGGAAATTACTGTGCCTGCACCTTGGCCCACCAAGACGCGCTTCCGAGCAGATGCTAGACCAGCAGGAGCCAACGATGTCCTGACAGCAGCTATCTTGTTGCATTTCCTCTTCTATGGCTAGAAATTCCATTTGTATCGGTCAATTGGGATATATGTCAAAATAAGTAAGCAAACAATTCAACACAAGATGAGTAAGAATGTAAGGGTTTGACCTGTGACTCATTCTTCTCACAGACATCATCTAGGTCTCCTTCAATGATATCTTCCTCCTCTTCAGGATCATAGTCAGATCCAGAGCAGTCATTTCTTGTCTTTTTAGGAGAGAATACAGTTGGAGATGTGAAAAGACTTGCAAAGGGCATAACACCCAGTTGTTGCAAGCGCTCATTGTTCCTCATGATGTTTTTCAGCCGACTTTCTTCCATGGGATGCATTTGAGGATCTAACATTAATAAAGAAATCCAAGTCATCTACAAATTAAATAGGCAATTAAACAAAATATAACGTATGGTGTTGATTGCCCGATAGCAAACATGAGCAAGAAAATGAACATATTACCTCTCAAACAAGCAATTTCACATGCATGGAAAATGAAACACATGAACATCAAGCAGGCTTAAAAGAGCAGAAAATTCACAGGCAAGGAGGTTGTTTACTTGCCTGTAGGCGCTACGGCCTTTTTCTTTGTGCACTTCTTGCCGGGAACCTTGCTAGACTTCCTTGTCGGTGAGGAGGACGACGATCTGGCATGCCTTGACAGCATGGTGGATGTCGAGGTGGAAGGCAAGGAGACATGCATTGTTGGTGGGGTGCTCGGCGAGGTAGCAGACCTTGACGCCGAGGTTCACATAGATGGGGAGGACCTTGTTGGCGAGGTGGTAGATGGGGAGGATGACCAGATGGTAGTGCTCAACAGCAAGGTGGCAGATCCGTGGGCTCGACGGCTTGGTCAGAAACTAGGAAGGTGAGGACAGGCTAGGGTTTGGGATAGGTCGGCGGTTAGATGATTACTAGGGCGGACGATGGCGGGCGAGGGTACGATGACGTCCGTGCTACGACGGGTGGGCGGCGGCTAGGGCGGGCGTAGGAGATTTGGGTCTGCCTCCTTTTGGTGAGGGGATAAAGAAGGGTTTTCAATAGATTACGTAAATGCGCTCTTCACCAACGCATTGGTTACGCTATGCAGATGGGCTGAACATTAATATCAGCACGCGATAGTTTCAGCGTGCGAGAATTTGGGTGCCTGAAATTTTGGATCGGTGGGAGGACCGATCCTGAAATTTTGGATTGGCGGGACGACGGAACCACAGATTATTGGCCGTTGGATGAGTGATGTGTGGCTGAAATAAATCAACATTAGGTTTAAAAAATGTGACCAAGATTGCGGAAATTAGGGTCCTTAAGCTAGGTGACCGGTCTTGACAATCTTTTACTGGATCTCAGGATAAATGTCTTTGTTTTGTACCTAGAAATGATTTATAAAAAATGGGGTGAAGCATCCTAGACTGTGTGTGGTCATGTGGATCATCAAGGTGTGGTTTTGAGAATAACACATGCATTGATCTCTAGGGACTCCATTTAAGTCAAACAATCATGGTGGTCATAAAGCCCAAAGAGCCACTAGAATATGCAACTGCCATATGGAGATGGTGAACCAGTGTGACAGAAGCAGTTGCATCACCACACCCAACTGAAGTTTGTGTGGTTCATCAAGGTGTGGTTTTGATAATATATAACAGATGCCTTGATCTCTAGGGACTCCATTTGTGTCAAACAACCATGGTGGTCAAAAATCCCAAAGAGCCCCTAGAATATGCAACTGCCACATGGAGATGGTGGTGAACCAGTGTGACAGAAGTCGTTGCATCACCACATCCAACTGGAGTGTGTGTGGTCATCAAGGTGTGGTTTTGAGAATATATAACACGTGCATTAAATGATCTCTAGGGACTCCATTTGTGTCAAACAACCATGGTGGTCAGAAAGCCCAAAGAGCCCCTAGAATATGCAACTGCCACATGGAGATGGTGAACTATGTGACAGAAGCAGTTGCATCACCACACCCAACTGGAGTGTATGTGGATCATCAAGGTGTGGTTTTGAGAATATATAACACATGCATTGATCTCTAGGAACTTCATTTGTATCAAACAACCATGGTGGTCAGAAATCCCAAAGAGCCCCTAGAATATGCAACTCCTGCATGGAGATGGTGCTGAACCAGTGTGACAGAAGCAGTTGCATCACCACACCCAACTGGAGTGTGTGTGGATCATCAAGGTGTTGTTGGGGATATACTTTACGGGTATCCTCATTGTGCCTCACTGACCAGGGTGGCCCACTTCGGGTTAGAGCTTTGCTTCATGGGTGGCCCAGTTAGGGAGAAGAGACGGAGTCTAGTCCGGCTATGGGAAGGCCCAGAAGACTTACCGACATAGGCCTATAGTGTTACTTGTAGTTCAGGATGTACTCAGTAACCGACTCTTAGTCGTAGTCAGATAGGTCTCTCATGTAAACCCTATGCCGGATATCTATATAAGCCGTCCTAGGACAAGATGGCACCCAAAATAGTCTACAATCTCAACTCGCATAGGCGAAACCCTTGTAAACCATATTCCGGTTGTGCCGTATTACTAGATTGCTAGCAGGAGTAGGATCTGTCCAAAGCCGGCGGATTCGAACCTGGGTAAACTTGTGTGCTCACCGCCCCAGAACATCATACGTCTCACACCCCTCTCTTCCACACACCTCGAGGACCCCCTCATGGCGTACTCGTCATCAATCCGACGATAGTTGGTGCCCACCATGGGGCAAGTGAGCTTCGAATCTGTGTTCCAGGCGGAATCTGCAAGAATTGGAATCGGCGAGACCGTCACCGTTGGTCGCGTCCTCTACGCCAGCGACTTCCCTCTCATCATTCTCGACGAGACCTGGATTCCGGCTAGGGAGGATGTGACTGTCTACACCATCATGTCTTTTGGTGAGATCAATGTTTACGTCGGCTTCGCTGAACCTGCCCCACCCACCCCATCGGTGATGATAGAGGCAGAAGAAGCTTTTGGGTCCACTTTGTCCACGGAGGCGGGAGAGTTCTGGATCCCAGAAAACAACAATCCCACCCAG
This sequence comes from Avena insularis, assembly GCA_023614405.1. NCBI lineage: Eukaryota > Viridiplantae > Streptophyta > Magnoliopsida > Poales > Poaceae > Avena > Avena insularis. The sequence goes on from CM042694.1 coordinate 211,098,760, forward strand.
CCCACACCTAACGCGGAGATTGTGGAGAAAGCTGAGCCTGAAGCAGATCTTGCGGTGCAAGTCGAATCTAGAGTGGATCTCCCTAAGGAGGCCAAATCCTAGATCGATCCGCCCATCAAGGTCGAAATCCAGGAGGAGCAAGACAACAACTCTAGTTCCAGCTCTGCCAACGCCGGAACAGATCAACCTTTCCTGAGGCATATGTTGAGGCGCATAATGCTGCAAGGAGCAAGCGTGGATGAGGTTCTCAAGACCATCAGACGTTTCGAGGAAGCCCACGAGGAGAGTCGCAACTACCTCAGGACGCACGCGTCGCACTTTGTCCAATATGTTGGATCCGGATCTGGCTCTGTCGATGCTGGAGACAACAAAGACTCAGAGTTGGAGGCAATCGGAACAAACACTGACTTACTGGCAACTTTGGATGATTCAATGACGTCGGCGGATTTCCGAAAGTTCTCCGAAGAATGTGAAGCAGAGTACAACTCCAAAGCTGTAGAAGAAGGAGAAGCCATGGATGAAGGATCCGAGGAAAACTCTCCCAAAGCGCAGGATGATATGGATCTTGGAGTTAATCCCGACGTCCAGATGTCTGAAAGTACTGATCAGAGCTTGACTCCAGGAAATAGACCCGAAGCCGTCTTTGCTACCGGCACTGCCAAGAAGGCTAAGAAGAAGAAGAAGAAGAAGAACAAGACTCTAGCAAAAGATCCTCTAGCAGAGGAAGTGGTTGCCGAAGACTACGAGGAAGACTCGGATGGAGCTCTAATTCTAGACGAGCCGAAGGAAACTCCAGTTGATGGATACATGATTATTTCTGGTGCTCGTAAACTCATCAGAGATGCGTTTACAACGCTATGTAGGGGTTCCGCGTATGAAAACAATAAAATTTTACCCTACACCCCTTAACCCCTGAAGTTGCCAGGACCTATCTATTAGTAATACAGTAACAGGAGGGGCTTTTCGCAAACTTACCCTTGAAGACCAAAAAGCATTGTCAACGCTCAGGAGAGCGTGGTTGATGTAGACGAGCCGAAGCTGACCTCAAGGTCGTGATGAAGTCCTTACGCTCCAACGGCTCCAATGACTTGAGTGCCTCAAGTGAGACACCTCGCGGGGAGTTTGTAACATCCCAAAACTTCAATCCAAGCTTATCATGATCAAATCATCCAAAAATGGGGTTAACAAAAACTTTTCCAAATTTAAAATTGAAAGCATTCATATATGTGTGCATTTAAAATAGGAGTTGTTTTGAATTGCCATGATTGTGTGATCCTTTGATTCTAAAATGTTTCTTAAGTGATTTAAACATCATCTACATCATTCCCAAACTTTTCCTAAAGAAAATCAAATCAAAAAGAATTAAAATGAAGGAATGGTCATTTGGACAAATTTAACTCTCATGCCTACTTTGGCTATTCCTAGTACTCAATTCTTAACAGAAACAATTCTTGATCTTTGCACCCCTTGCTAGTACACATAATGAGGTACCAAGGCCCACCTTTTGATATTCTAAAAACATTCTAGAAACTATTTTAAATGGCAGTTCAAAATTGAATCTAATGCATATGCATAGATCACCCCTATTTCAAAAACCATGTATTTGAGCTCCATTTTCAAAACCCTTGCAACCAGAGACTACCTAGCACTAGTGGAGATCACACAAAATTTTTGAACTCAAAATTCAAAACTTTTTCTCTTGCGGCCATTTCATCAAACACTTAGCAGGCAGATTACAAACAAAACAAATTTCACTATTTTAAATAGTGTTCTGGCTAAACCTGTTCCCCAAATTGCCACCAAAAACCTCTCCACTACTCCCCCTAACCCTCTCTAGCCCAGCCCCACACTGTGCCACGACCAAATGGTCATGGCCATTAAGGCCGAACCCCCACTTGGGCACCCCACCGGCGACAAAGCCAGCGCCATCCACCGTGTCCTAGAGATAGCCAGTGGTCCACCTCCACCGCCCAACCAGTCCCAGCCCAAGGACAGCGACCTGAACGACCAGGAACTGCCGCGCCCCGAGCCTGTCGACCATGCCGACGCCCCAGAGCGCCGCATCCCCGTGCACAAGCCGCCGCTCGACACCAGCCCGCGCCCACCGCTCCGCCTCGACCTGGAGAACACCCCAGACATCCCCGTTCGCCGCCCAAAGCCCCACAGCCACCGCTCGCCCTGAACACCGCCGCCTCTGCCTCTCAGAGCGCTACCTCACCCCGACCGCATGCCACCGCCCCTAAGGCCGCATTGAAGCGCTAGAGCACCGCCAGGGGACCGCCCATCGATCGCCATCCCCAGCCATGCCGCTCGCTCGCCGTAGCCATGTCGCCACCGTCGACCGCCCATCCTGCTCGGTCTCACCGTCGAGCCTATAAAAGGAGCCCTCTCCAGCACCAAAGACCCACACGATTCCACTCCCCTCACCTCTCTGAACCTCAACCACCCCTTGCTAGAGCAAGTGGAGCAAAGCCTTCGCGGGTGGAGCCGAGCCGCCTCTGGAGAAGAAGGGTGTCGTTGATTCCGGCCACCCCAAGCTCCGCCGCGACCATGCCTCGCCTCGCTGTTGTCTTCCACTTTGTTTGCCCGCATCGCCGACCCCGCTGGAGCCCTAGTACGCCCCCAGTAGACCCCCACCGAGCCGCTAGGGTTCAAGCTCGCCGGCGACCCGTCCGTCGTCGACGACGACCCTCAGCCGTAGATCTAGCCTCTAATCGGGACCCCACCAATACAGCTGAGCCCTATGCCGCGCAGTGCCACTGGGCCGACCCATTTCCTTTCCCGCGCAAGCCCGTAGATTCAAATCTAGGTTTTTCTTTTTAGTTAGAATATAGTTTCTGTCTAGTGTTTCAAAATTAAATTCTGGGAGTTTGACAAATCCAAATTACATGAAACTAATTTTGTCTAAAAGGTATTGAAATGCTCTATCCAAGCACGTTGGATTTAATTCATTTAGAGTTATAGATTTCCCCTAATAAAAATAAGAAGATAGAAGCTTTTGCAAATTGAAACATTTTTGTAAAATCAACCAAGTTAGCTTTTGAGTTGATTCCAACTCTCAAAAATCACATTTCATCATATCTATCCAAATATGGAATAATATTAAAGTTTACAGGCAGTGACTTTGGACTAGTACCAACATAATGCTATATAGGCATTTCTAGTCACTTTAAATCATTAAATAATAAACTTAAACCAAAGTAATTTGATCCAACCTTTAAACCTCATTCCCACATGTTAGAATATGTGGTGAGGACATGTGTCCACATGATCCCATGTTTTAGTGGTGAATATTAAATTGTAGTTAATTTTTCAATGAGTAGAAATTTCTTTTCCAAAATAAAAAGGTTGAAACTATTGAATTAAACTTGTGATGCTTGTGATGATAATAGATCATCAATTGTGTGGTTTAGAATACTACTTAGCATAAGTTAAGTATTGTTTGGTGATTGTGCACTCCCTATGTATTTCTAGACGCTAGTACCGACCAAGCCTTCGAGGAGGAGGAGTTCTACCAAGAAGAAGAAGAAAACTTCAACCACTGCACCAACCAAGGCAAGCTATTAGTGGCAAGCTAACCCTTGCAAACATGCTTTAGTAAGCTATTGTAGCAAGCTAGAATAAAACTAGACAGTTTAGTAAATATGCCTTAAGCATACTTTGATCACACCCCCTTAGTTTACACAAAGTTCTTTAATTAATTCTGAAGGTAGCATAAAGAGTATAAAACTTGACCTAATTTGAAACCCTTAGATGTCATTCTATGGCATGAGATTGATCCCACCTTTCCACCTTAGTGAACACTCTTAACCTAGTGTTTTAGAATAGATCAAACTTGAGTCATTTTAGATGGGAACACTTGGTGAAAATGAGTTATGAAAACCTTGGAATGACGAGTCATTCTATTGAGATGTTTTGACATGTGTTGAGAAACACAATTGGTTGATGATGATGAAAATGATGAGGAATGAGCCTTAACCCTTTTGATAAAACTGATGGTTGGATTCGGATGCGATACCATTCCAAATTTACCGTACAACCACATTACCTGAATTGGGTAAGGCTTAGCTGGCAATTTATATGCATTAGTATTAGTTCCCTCACGGGAGAGGTTTGACCTGAGGCTACCTCTCAATGTTGTCCACCTATGCAGTGCCCAAGATGACTGATGGTCATGGTTGGGATCCCATGCTCATAGGAGAGGTGCTTGTACTAGGGTGTGTAAAGGGAAGGTTATGTTTGATTATCTACATACTAAGTATGATGATTCAGGGTTATCCCTGACAGATGTATCGAATCTTGTGGTGAAAGTGTACCACCTCTGCAGAGTGTCAAACTATTCGAATAGTCGCGTCCGCGGTTATGGACAGTTGGAATGGCCATACTGTTTCATTGTCAGATGTTTTCTAAATAACTTGAAATGAATGAGAATGAAGTTAGTTGAAAAACCAGAGTCTAACTCAAAGTTGTAGCTTTGAAAACCCAAAACCATGAACCTTAGAATTTCCCTCTTACCCCTATATCCATCTCAATCTTCAGATGACTCGTGGAAACCAAGGAGGGAGCAACTCATCGCAGGACCCAATGCTGCAGATCTTGCAGAATCTCATCGCGGACCGTGAAGCAAGCAGGGCCAAGCGTCAAGCCAACTTAGCGAAGTTGCAGCAGATCGCCCAAATGGCTCTCAACAACCAAGGACATGGAAATCAGGATCACCATGGATCTAAACTCAAAAAATTCAGAACACCAATCCCCCAATCTTCAACCAATCTGAAAACCCATTAGATGCTGATGACTGGTTACAGACCATGGAAAACAACCTCGAAGTTGCAGGAGTTGAGGAGAATGAGAAAGTTCTCTTCGCCACTCACTATCTGGCGGGAGATGCAAGAGCTTGGTGGAATAGCGTCCGCAACATGAACCATGGCTAGGTGATGACCTGGGAAGCATTTACGGTCAAGTTCAGCCGCACCCACGTGCCGCAAGGTCTTGTCAACAGGATGAGAGATGAATTCCGTGAACTGAAGCAAGGAAGATTGACTGTAGTAGAGTACCGTGACAAATTCTTGTCACTTGCCAGATATGCACCGGATGAAATCAACACGGAGGCCAAGAAGAAAGAGAGATTCTTAAACGGACTACATGATGAGATGCAGACTGTCCTCGTCAACATCCGTTTCCAGGATCTTGAAGAGCTAGTCGACTCTGCCATTCAGATGGAAGGGAAGATTAACCAGGAAAACGACAACTCAAGCGTCGTATGATGCAGCAGTCTGGATCCAGTAGTCACCAGAAGTACCGTCCTAACCCCTCACCAGGATATGCACCAAGGAACAACCGACCCCCAAATTCTCGCCCAAGCTACCCCAACCGTAGCGGAGGAAATGTGAAGCCCGGAGGAAACAATCACAACTCCGGCAACGCCAACAACTTCAACCGTGCCCCTCCCAAGAGCAACAACAACACTGCCCCCAGGCGCAGCAATGTTGTACCTGTTGCAGTCAAGGACAAGTCCCAGATCACTTGTTTCGAGTGTGGAGTGAAGGGTCACTACTCCAATGAGTGTCCCAAGAAGACTGCCGCCAACGCCCATGTGAATGCCCCAGCTCAGCAGCAGCGTCGTGTTCAACCAGGCAGGAGATTTGCCCAGGAACCCAAGACAATGCAACGGTCGTCTCTTCCACATGAACGCAGAAGAAGCCCAGGAAGCACCAGATGTAGTGTTGGGTATGTTTTCTGTCAACTCAGTTTTAGCAAGAGTATTGTTTAATTCTGGAGCATCGCATTCATTTGTCACCAAAGAATTTGTATGCACTAGTAAGATTCACCCAACCAACCTAAAGCATGTCATGATAGTTCAAATCCCCGGTTCAACTACAAAAGCTAGAAAAATTTGCAAAGCTGTACCTATCAAAATACATGGGATAGATTTTTATGCCAACCTAATTGTACTTGGAACCAAAGGTTTGGAAGTAGTACTAGGTATGGACTGGATGTCAAGGCATAAAGGACTGATAGACTATGCTAAGAAAGCCATCACCATGACCAGTATTTCTGGAGTAACCATAGAACATATCTCTAAAACCTTACCCCGTCAATTCAAATGCAACAAAAGTGTAGCCCTGCCTACCATTGACCAAGTCAGAGTAGTCTATGAATACCCCGACGTATTCCCAGATGAATTGCCAGGTATGCCCCCGGATAGGGATATAGAGTTCATTATCGAACTAATCCCCGGAACCGGACCTATAGCCCAGAGACCCTATACCATGAACCCCTCAGAATTAGTAGAACTGAAGAAGCAGTTGGATGCCATGTTAGCAACCGACTTGATTCAGCCAAGTGCCTCGCCATGGAGATCACCAGTGTTATTTGTCGACAAGAAAGATGGAGGCAACCGTCTGTGTACAGACAACAGAAAGTTGAATGATGTCACCATCAAGAACAAGTACACCTTGCCAAAGATAGAGGATCTATTTGATCAGTTGACTGGAGCTCAGGTATTCTCAAAGATTGATCTTAGGACTGGTTATCACCAACTTAAGATTCGTGCAACGGATATTCCGAAGACCGCCTTTACTACTCGCTATGGTTTATACGAGTATACGGTTATGTCTTTTGGATTAACCAATGCCCCTGCTTATTTCATAATCTCATGAATAAGATCTTTATGAATTTCTTAGATAAGTTTGTAGTTGTGTTTATCGATGACATCCTTATCTACTCCAAGTCAGAAGAAGAGCATGAGCAACATTTTAGAATCATCCTAGAAACCCTTAGAGAGCATCATTATATGCCAAGTTCAGCAAGTGTGAGTTTTGGCTGAAAGAAGTAGGATTCCTAGGACATATTGTGTCTGCCGGAGGAGTCTCTGTTGATCCCAGCAAGATCAAAGATGTCGAAGAATGGGAAGCCCCAACCAATCAAACCCAAGTTCGTTCATTTCTCGGATTAGCGGGATATTACCGCAAATTCGTAGAAGGATTCTCGAGCATAGCCCGACCAATGACCCAATTATTGAAGAAGGACAAGAAATTTGAATGGACAGACAAGTGTGAAGCCAGTTTCCAGGAGCGAAAGAAGAGATTGATATCAGCCCCAATTTTGATCATGCCAGACATCAAGAAGCCGTTTGATGTGTATTGTGATGCATCCAAGATTGGTCTAGGATGTGTATTGATGCAAGAAGGCAAAGTCATCGCGTATCTGTCTCGACAACTGAAGCAGCATGAGCAGAACTATCTGACCCATGATCTTGAGCTAGCAGCGGTGGTTCTAGCATTGAAGACATGGCGTCATTATTTGATGGGTAATCGCTGTGAGATTTACTCAGATCATAAGAGCTTGAAGTATATCTTCACCCAGAAGGAGTTAAATATGAGGCAAACAAGATGGATAGAGTTAATCAAGGATTATGACCTTGACATTCACTATCACCCCAGCAAAGCCAACGTGGTAGCGGATGCTCTTAGCAGATTGCCGTGTAGGCTTAACACCATGATCCAAGAGAAGCAACCAAGTTTGTATGCGGAGTTGGAGCAGTTTAGGACTGAGTTAGTTAGCAAAGGATTCCTAGCTAGCATTGAACTTCAACCCATGTTGATTAGCCAAATCAAGGAAGCCCAGAAGGGAAATGAAAGTATCGACAGAATCAAACGTCGTATTGGTACAGGCAAAGTACCTGGATTCACCGAAGACGAAGAAGGTGTACTGTGGTACAAGGGACGTATCTGCGTACCAGCAGATTCGGAGCTGAAGGAAACTATCATGAAGGAAGCTCATGATACTCTTTGTTCTATCCACCCCGGAGGGACAAAGATGTATCAGGATTTGAAAGAGCAATTTTGGTGGCACAAGGTGAAGAGAGAGATCGGAAGATACATCGCCAAATGTGACATTTGTCAAAGAGTCAAAGCGGAGCATCAGAGACCTGCAGGATTGTTGCAACCATTGCAGATTCCGGAATGGAAATGGGATTCCGTCGGAATGGACTTTATCACCGGTTTACCTACTTCTAGTAGGGGAAATGACTCAATCTGGGTCACAGTTGATAGACTATCCAAGGTAGCCCACTTCATACCAGTCAAGACAACCTACCAGAGTGCAAAACTAGCAGAGCTGTACATTGCTAGGATTGTTAGTCTGCATGGAACCCCCAAGACCATTGTATCAGATCGAGGGACTCAGTTTACTTCAAGATTTTGGTAGAAAGTTCAGGAAGGTTTAGGAACCAAGTTGAATTTCAGTACCGCTTATCACCCGCAAACAGATGGACAGACTGAGAGAGTCAACCAGATCTTGGAGGATATGCTTAGAGCTTGTGTGTTGGAATACGGATCAAAATGGGAAGACTGCCTGCCTTTCGCAGAATTCTCATATAACAACAGTTATCAAGCTAGTTTGCCGATGGCACCCTTTGAATTCCTATACGGAAGAAAGTGTCGTACCCCTTTGAATTGGTCGCAAGTAGGAGAGAGTCAGATCTTTGGACCCGACATTCTCAGAAGAGAAAGTTCACAAAGTTCGTGAGCACCTCAAGACCGCCCAATCCAGACAGAAGAGCTATGCTGACAAGAGAAGGAGAGACCTGACTTTCAATGTCGGAGATTTTGTATATCTCAAGGTTTCACCATTGAAGGGAACTCAACGCTTTAGTCTGAAGGGAAAGTTAGCTCCCAGATATATCGGACCTTTCAAGATTACGAACCCGAGGAGAAGTATCGTATCAACTGGAACTGCCTGAAGAGATGTCAGCCATCCACAATGTGTTCCATATCTCGTTACTTCGCAAATGCTTGGAAGTGCCTGAGAAGACTGAAGTTTTCAAGAATATCGATCACAGAGCAGTGGAAATCAACAATGACCTGACCTATCGGGAAGTGCCCATTCGTATCTTAGAAGAAGCCTACAGAACCACCAGGACCAGGAGTATCAAGTTTCTCAAGATTCAGTGGAGCAACCATACCGAGGAGGAAGCCACTTGGGAGCGCGAGGATTACATTAGGACAGAGTTCCTAGATCTCTTTAGTTCCTAGTTTTCTTGTAAATCTTGGGACGAGATTTTATTTAAGGGGGGAAGGTTTGTAACATCCCAAAACTTCAATCAAAGCTTATCATGATCAAATCATCCAAAAATGGGGTTAACAAAAAAAATTCCAAATTTAAAATTGAAAGCATTCATATATGTGTGCATTTAAAATAGGAGTTGTTTTGAATTATCATGATTGTGTGATACTTTGCTTCTAAAATGTTTCTTAAGTGATTTAAACATCATCTACATCATTCCCAAACTTTTCCTAAAGAAAATCAAATCAAAAAGAATTAAAATGAAGGAATGGTCATTTGGACAAATTTAACTCTCATGCCTACTTTGGCTATTCCTAGTACTCAATTCTTAATAGAAACAATTCTTGATCTTTCCACCCCTTGCTAGTACACATAATGAGGTACCAAGGCCCACCTTTTGATCTTCTAAAAACATTCTGGAAACTATTTTAAATGGCAGTTCAAAATTGAATCTAATGCATATGCATAGATCACCCCTATTTCAAAAACCATGTATTTGAGCTCCATTTTCAAAAACCTTGCAACCAGAGACTACCTAGAACTAGTGGAGATCACTCAAAATTTTTGAACTCAAAATTCAAAACGTTTTCTCTTGCGGCCATTTCATCAAACACTTAGCAGGCAGATTACAAACAGAACAAATTTCACTATTTTAAATAGTGTTCTGGCCAAACCTGTTCCCCAAATTGCCACCAAAAACCTCTCCACTACTCCCCCTAACCCTCTCTAGCCCAGCCCCACACTGTGCCACGACCAAATGGTCATGGCCATTAAGGCCGAACCCCCACTTGGGCACCCCACCGCGACAAACAAGCCAGCCGCCATCATCCACCGTGTCCTAGAGATAGCCGGTGGTCCACCTCCGCCAACCAGTCCCAGCCAGGACAGCCGAGCGACCAGGAACCGCGCCCAGGCTTCGACCATGCCGACGCCGCCATGCAGGCGTGCCACTGTCCCAGCCTGGCAAGCCGCCGCTCGACACCAACCCGCGCCCACCGCTCCGCCTCGACCTGGAGAACACCCTAGACACCCCTGTTCGCCGCCCAAAGCCCCACAGCCAACGCTCGCCGTGGACACCGCCGCCTCTGCCTCTTAGAGCGCCACCTTACCCTGACCGCATGCCACCGCCCCTAAGGCCGCATTGAAGCGCTAGAGCACCGCCAGGGGACCGCCCATCGATCGCCATCCCCAACCATGTCGCTAGCTCGCCGTAGCCATGTCGCCACCGTCGACCGCCCATCCCGCTCGGTCTCACCGTCGAGCCTATAAAAGAGCCTCCCAGCACCAAAGACCCACACCATTCCACTCCCTCACCTCTCGAACCTCAACCACCCTCACGGAGCAAGTGGAGCAGCAGTCGCGAATTGAGTCGAGCCGCCGCCTCTGGAGAAGAAGGGTGCCATTGATTCCGCCACCCCAAGCTCCGCATGACCACGCCTCGCCTGCCGTCGTCTTCCACCGTTCGCCCATCACGACCCGCTAGAGCCCTGGTATGCCCCAGTGAACCCCGAGCCGCTAGGGGTTCGAGCTCACGGCGACCCGTCTGTCGTCGGCGACCCTCACCGTAGATCTAGCCTCTAATCGTGACGACCCACAGTAGCGTGCTTGGCGTGTTAAGTGTCGACAAGCGGGACCCCCCTGTACCTGAGCCCTGTGCCGCAGCGCCCTTTGGCCGCCCCATTTCTTTCAGCAAGCCCGTAGATTCAAATCTAGGTTTTTATTTTTAGTTAGAATATAGTTTCTGTCCAGTGTTTCATAATTAAATTCTAGGAGTTTGACAAATCCAAATTACATGAAACTAATTTTGTCTGAAAGGTATTGAAATGCTCTATCCAAGCCCGTTGGATTTAATTCATTTAGAGTGATAGATTTCTCCTAATAAAAATAAGAAGACAGAAACTTTTGCAACTTGAAACATTTTTGTAAAATCAACCAAGTTAGCTTTTGAGTTGATTCCAACTCTCAAAAATCACATTTCATCATATCTATCCAAATATGTAATAATATTAAGGTTTACAGGCAGTGAATTTGGACTAGTACCAAAATAATGCTATATAGGCATTTCTAGTCACTTTAAATCATTAAATAATAAACTTAAACCAAAGTAATATTGATCCAACCTTTAAACCTCATTCCCACATGTTAGAATATGTGGTGAGGACATGTGTCCACATGATCCCATGTTTTAGTGGTGAATATTAAATTGTAGTTAATTTTTCAATGAGTAGAAATTTCTTTTCCAAAATAAAAAGGTTGAAACTATTGAATTAAACTTGTGATGCTGGTGATGATAACAGATCATCAATTGTGTGGTTTAGAATACTACTTAGCCTAAGTTAAGTATTGTTTGGTGATTGTGCACTCCCTATGTATTTCTAGACGCTAGTACCGACCAAGCCTTCGAGGAGGAGGAGTTCTACCAAGAAGAAGAAGAAGAAGAAGAAAACTTCAACCACTGCACCAACCAAGGCAAGCTATTAGTGGCAAGCTAACCCTTGCAAACATGCTTTAGTAAGCTATTGTAGCAAGCTAGAATAAAACTAGATAGTTTACTAAAGATTCCTTAAGCATACTTTGATCACACCCCCTTAGTTTACACAAAGTTCTTTAATTAATTCTGAAGGTAGCATAAAGAGTATAAAACTTGACCTAATTAGAAACCCTTAGATGTCATTCTATGGCATGATATTGATCCCACCTTTCCACCTTAGTGAACACTCTTAACCTAGTGTTTTAGAATAGATCAAACTTGAGTCATTTTAGATGGGAACACTTGGTGAAAATGAGTTATGAAAACCTTGGAATGACGAGTCATTCTATTGAGATGTTTTGACATGTGTTGAGAAACACAATTGGTTGATGATGATGAAAATGATGAGGCATGATCCTTAACCCTTTTGATAAAACTGATGGTTGGATTCGGATGCGATACCATTCCAAATTTACCGTACAACCACATTACCTGAATTGGGTAAGGCTTAGCTGGCAATTTATATGCATTAGTATTAGTTCCCTCACGGGAGAGGTTTGACCTGAGGCTACCTCTCAATGTTGTCCACCTATGCAGTGCCCAAGATGACTGATGGTCATGGTTGGGAGGCCATGCTCATAGGAGAGGTGCTTGTACTAGGGTGTGTAAAGGGAAGGTTATGTTTGATTATCTGCATACTAAGTATGATGATTCAGGTTATCCACAGCGGATGTATCGAATCTTGTGGTGAAAGTGTACCACCTCTGCAGTGTCAAACTATTGAATAGCAGCGTCATGATTATGGACAGTTGGAATGGCCATACTGTTTCGTTGTCAGATGTTTTCTAAATAACTTGAAATGAATGATGAACCTTGACTTGACCACAACAGGGTTGCGTAGATGAAAATAGCTTCCCAACTTAAGTGGCTCTAGACTTTTATTTTATCTTTTCTTGCTTCAGAACTCAGCTTAGGTTTCAAACTTAACTTGATAATTATTCTTTCAATTCAGTATTTTAACTTAGAATCATAACCCTTGCTAGTAGTAGTTTGCGAGTACTTAAAGAGTACTCTTGGCTTTTGTCCCTGGCTATTATCATGGCCAGACTATGAAGGAGATTATCAAGATGATGGTCAGGCGGCTATGATAACTAGGACTATACGCCTTCGTCGGCATTACTGTGCCCACGAAGATGGACCCCACCACTACGCTATCGTTTATTTCGGCTTGTTGTATTAAAGACTGGATCATGAGATCCTTATTTGTGTAAAACCTTATGTATGGTTTGTAATGGATGATGTACTGTGATATCCAATCCGTTATGTCTCGCAAAAATGGTAATCCTGGGATTGCGAGGTATGGCATAACGGGCATCTGGGATTAAAAATCCGGGTGTTGACAGAGTTACACACGTCCGGTGCCTGACGATGACTCCCGCTTCCCCGATCCAGCAGCAATTGCAGAAGTAGAGCTCCTGGATCCAAATCCTTGGCAGCAATGGTAGCTCCATGGTGAAGATGTCTCTCGTTCGCAGTCCAACTTGGGACCACAGTCACGAGAGAGAGAGAGAGAGAGAGAGAGAGAGAGAGAGAGAGAGAGAGAGAATATCAATTGGAGGTCCTCCCAAAAGTGAGAGGACCTTTATTGATTATTGTGTGTATTTATCTGGCCAAATACCCCCACTATATATAGTGGGAGGGGAGGTACTACCTCCCTCAAAGTCCTGGGGTGGGACTAAAGGAGAGGAGGGGGAGGGACAGCCGCCGGCCGGCCCTAGTGGGCCCTGCGCGGGGGGGCTAGGCCCAGCCGGCCACCCCCCTTGTCCCTTCTCCCTCTCTCCTTTCCCTAATGGGCCCTCTTCCCTCCAGAATTGGCCCATTAAGCCTTTTGACCTTTTAAATTGATTTTCAATTTATTAAATAATTATGAATAAATGATTAAATCAATATTTAACATTCATTCACATATTATTCAACCTCCGTGGCTATGGAACACTTCCACCTCCACTCCGGACATCCTCCGGACTTACCGAAACCCTTTCGGTTTTCTCTCTACTATTCTTTGGCGATTCTTCCAATCCTATAAACACTCTCTAAGCATCATCAAGCCCTTAAGCGTGATACCCCATGGTTCGGGAACACTCTAGACATGGTCAGGACACTCCCGGGCCATGTCACCCCTGTGCGTTCCACGAAGATCTTTCGTTGTTTGAACCGGGACAGTCGTGTCTTATTCCCTTTGTCTCTTGATACTTGCATTGCCCGAGATCTGATCAATGACATCACCATGTCGTGTTTAATCTCATTACCGAACAATGCTACTTGACTCGTTCTGACAAGTGATATCCCTGTGATCAAATCACATGCTGCGTAGCTATTGGATATAACCTCTCCGAGTGGGCCCTTGAGTATCTTCCCGTCACATGGACGAACAAATCCTGCTCTTGACATATATTGCCTATACGGTTTCCTCCGAGTACCTGAACACACCTTTATAACCACTATATTACCAAGTGGCGCTTGATGCTATCTAAGCACTCTCGGGAGACAGTGATTGATATAGCCTCACGGTCTAAGGAATGGTCTATGAGGATCCATTTCTAATCATCATAACTTGAACTTTGTGACATGATCGGGTCATGATGTTTAGGTTGGGTATTGGTTCATCATCTCATTCTCATAATGAGTTGACTCCATTTCCAACTGGCATAAATGCCACATGATTAGGAAACTTGATCATTTGTTGACCAATGAACCAGTGACTAGAGTTTCATTGGGAACCCCTGGTTGTTTGTATATCACACGTGTATTGATGTTTCCACTCAATACAGTTATAGCATGATATAAAACTTAATCATAAACTATATGAAATATGATAATAGTCCTTACTGCTATTTGTCTCTAGGTCATATTTCCAACAGGATCCACTTGCACTAGAGTACAAATACACTAGCTGCATTTGTTCTTAATCGTTGGCACCATATATCCGGTACCCTGAACATGCTTGCTCATGGAAGAGGTTGAGTCTTGGGTCTATACTTTACAGTCTCAAATCCTTTGCAACTTACTAATGTCACCTTGATTAACATTAATACTTTATCATCACATGATAACATATGTGTGTATGCATTGTCGCTATGGCAGCAGAACGAGGCCTGATTCCAGGAGCCTATAGTGACTTTAGATCAACCTCGGGGGCTTTCTCATGGGCACTGTGCCCTGGAACACATCATTCTACATTAAAAGCGAACTAGCCCCACCATAACATTATACAACACTTTAGATGGTACCCTTATCTATTATTATAAATGTAACCATCGAAACACTAGTGCACTCTGTGCAACTTTCGATGTTTTTATTCACCTTGCTTCCTACTTGACTTTAATCGGTATTTATAGGAGTTTCCAACATATTCCCTTATAACATAACCCTTTATGTTTTAAGATATGTCATCCTTTATGGATTTGGAAAATATATATCCACGGTTCTCTATTAGACGCTACGGACAAACTTAGCTCAACGTTCCGTGATTCAAGCTTAATCACATTTAAATGTTCCTTATTGGATCATATATTATGTTAAGTTACCATCATTGTTTTCTAAGATAGAACCTATGTCTCAACATAGTGGATGATGATCATCCTTTTTCTTTCTTTCAACCATTGATGTTCAACTTAATACTATTCCTAATTTGAGTTATTAAGGACCAGTTCCTTAATTAACTTCTATTCTAAAACCCTTTTCAGAATCCCTTGAGGAATACTACATAATATCATAATGCACGTATTATCAACTTCTACACCTCATAAATCATTATTTATAAGTACTTGCGCTTTCATTCTTAACACACTTAAGAATTACTCCTATAAGCTCCCACTCAAAATATGTTCCTAACATATTTGGGTATGAGTCACTACTCTTACTCAAATTATGTTCTTACATATTTGAATTTGAGACTTATATTGCTCCCATTCAAAATCATGCAAATTTCATATCTACTCACTATTTTGAACAACTTCAAAATCCTTTGATCAAATATCAAACGTGGAGATTTACTATGAGATACTAGTACTTTTACTAGTCTTAAATCCACTAGACATTTAGCACACTTGAATCAAATTCATTTGAATTCGTCCAATACTTGACAAATTGTGCTTTTGTCATTCACCCCCTTTTCCACTATGGCTTTGCAGTTATTTGGGAAAATTCAAGTAACCCCTTTTACTTGTGAGATTCAGCAACGAATTGCTTTTGTAATCTCAAGAGAATTTTGCTATGGGATTTCTCATAACTTTAGTTTACCATTATTTCCTTGGTAGTTCGTAGGTATGTCATATTCCAAGAATCATGACAAATGATTCACAAATGTCTCCATACAAGATATGGATTACATTTTGAAGCCTACTTCATGTAGTGAAAACACTAGTGGGAAAAACACAATGATTAATATCATTGATTCTTTCCTTTGTGAAGAGAATCGTTCAGGAACATTTTCTGTTGCATTTCTCAACACTCTGATGCAGGGATATGAATCCTCATCGTGTTTTTCACTATCTTCCATTTGCTTCATAATCGAGAAATATCACTTAAAATGAGCTTTCTCAAGAATGCACCAAAATCCAAGCAATACAAGTTTTGCTTCCCTTTTGGTTTCAGCTATGGATTTTGTATTCAAAGTTTCCAATGAATACTCTACAAGGACTTATTCATTATTGTTTTGGTTATATGGAATAACCCCAAAACTTTCACGAATTCAAGTGGTTCACTATATGTATTCTAATTGAGTGTTAACTATTTCTAACTGATGGTCTCTACATCTACACTACAATGATTTATTTGGTGCCATCTATTTACCCATGTGATATCTAATATCATATTGTGATGCTTTGCATTTTGACATTTCAAAACGGTTTGCATTCCACAATTTCTTTTATGCCAACCTTATAAAGTTGAATTTCATTACTATTGATCAAATCGTAGTTATTAGATTCTCTTTTATATTTATACCCTTTTTATTGATTAAACACTTTGATCAAATCAAATAGTTTCATATTCATGTTTCCTTTGGTAAACTACTTTACACTTTTAAACAATCATATGATGATAATTACCATCTTTGTTAAAACACAATACATCGAATATGTATTTACTTTCAACAATTCATTAAACACTTTGTATTCAAGTAATACACGGTGTTCAAGTTATTTTGCCGAACTTAGGCATGATTTATATGTGACAAGAAATCGAATGTCTTTCACATATTATCAACATAACTTTGAATTTAAACAATGGTTTTCATTTAGTAATGAATATCATTTAAGTTGGGTATTTTATGGCATTTCAATATTTTACAAATGTTCATGAACTATCAATTAGTTTCAAACAACAAGGATGATTCACATATAATCAAACAAGATATGAACACAAATAGAAATTATTCATAAAAGTGGAACAACTGTTTGTTACAAACTAGTATGAATAACCGTCTCACAAAGTGTGAGACACACTAAAGAAGTTCAAAATCTTTTGATTACAATAACTATCCAAAACATAAACTAAGTGATAAATGTCGAGGGAGAGTGTCGTCGGCCATCATCGTCATGCTCGCCATCAACACGTAACGTCACCTCCTCTCCAGCAAGTACCTCTCATGCAGAAGGACCTGTTTTCAGCAAAATAGAACAATTATCAAATATACTTAACACTACAAATGTGTTTGCAAGATTATAACATTTATAAAATTGTATATCAAATATATACCTTTGTCATCGATGACCTATCTGGTGATTGGTTCAACCTTTACGTTCCTGAAACGTAATATGAACTCTTGGAAATCCAATGTTTCCGTATCACCACTCATGATGCTACTCTGGACATGTCCTTCGTAGCTAGGAGGCA
This sequence comes from Avena insularis, assembly GCA_023614405.1. Lineage (NCBI taxonomy): Eukaryota > Viridiplantae > Streptophyta > Magnoliopsida > Poales > Poaceae > Avena > Avena insularis. Next base: position 211,116,194 of record CM042694.1, read on the forward strand.
ACAATCGAAGAAGTACGCCTATCACAAACGGATCATCCATCCAGTAATCCACGAAGTGAACCAGTCTCATGTGTGCATCAAGCATGCACCCCAAGTGACCCTTCAGACATGTGTGCTCTTCCATCTGTAAGGAACGGAACTCCCCAAGCAGCTCGTGCTTCCACATGTGCACATGGCCTATGAACTCTACTCTTAGTTGATCCACCATTGAATATGGATCAAGATCACCCATGAGCAGATGGAGTTCATCCACCATCTAGTAACGCATTATTATCTGAATGTAGGTGGACATCTCTTGACGATAGTAGTGGTCTGTCAGCTCTTGTGGGGTCTCATAGTGGTCTGGCTCAGTCAAATCCATTGTGCGGTGTATGTAGTCTACCACATGATTCCTTGTAAGGAGATCATTTAGGCGCACAAGCCAACTAGGGAAGTTGGATCCATCAAGTCTAAGTTTCTCACCCTTTACCCATTCCTCAATGACAAAGTAAGCTTCACGGTGAGCCATCTCTACATTTATAATTGCAAAAGGAATTTAGACTAAGTTTATAATTAATTGAGTTAATAATAACTCCATTAAGAAACACCTATCCCCATAAGGGTTCCTACTAATAACACGACCCCTATCAGCCACATCTCCCCCAATCATCACGGCCATCAATGTGGGTTCAAGGGTGGACGCTAAACATCGATCACATCATTCATGCGACTCGTGCTTGATCTTTCGACCATCCGTGTTCCGAGGCCATGTCTGTACATGCTAGAATCGCCAACTCAACCTTAGTGTATTCACTGTGCAACATGGCTTACACCCACTGTATGCGAACATAGATATGTCTGAAACCCGATCATCACGGCCTGCCTCATACCGAAGAACTTTCTTGGTGGTGCACACTAAGGGGGAACACAATCATTGGTAATTTTAACAGGGATCATCTTATTAGGCTACCTTCGAGTATCTAATACTAGCACACAATAAGATATACAAACAATAACATTGAATGTAAATGCGATGTGATATGGTCCTTCATGTCGTGATCTCCATCCGTCATCACCGGATTTCGGCGCCAGGGTTCTGGCGCCATAGACACCAGGGTACCGATGTCTATCCGGCGTGGTAGTCCGTCACCTCCATGACTATCTACTACTACGTAACATAAGGTAATCACTTTAACTTTTCCACAACCATATCACAAAGCAACGCCCCCCTGCAAAACAAAGTTAGACGCCTCTACTTTATCTTTGCATGTTTTACGTGGCTGAATAGGCTTTCGCACAAGAACTGTTCTTACCTATGAACTTTCAGCACAACGCTGATCAAATAGTTGTCTCTACTACACCCCTTTTGGGGCCCTCCATTGCAAATGGTATACCAACTAATGCGAGAGAGAGAGAGAGACACCCCTGTAAACCACTTTATACGGTACAAGCAGTATGTCAAGCGTGGACCAGTCTTGCGAATGAACGTGTAAAGTCGGTTGGGGGCCGCTTCATCAAGCATTGCTACGGTATACACAAGTACACGTGGGAGGGTAACAACTAAAAGATCAATGCCCACACGCTACATCTCATGTGTTCTACCCATACTAGCATTACTACACATAGATCTAGCTCTGATACCACTGTAGGGGTTCCGCGTATGAAAACAATAAAATTTTACCCTACGCCCCTGAACCCCTGAAGTTGCTAGGACCTATCTATTAGTAATACAGTAACGGGAGGGGCTTTTCGTGAACTTACCCTTGAAGACCGAAAAGCGTTGTCAACGCTCAGGAGATCATGGTTGATGTAGATGAGCCGAAGCTGACCTCAAGGTCGTGATGAAGTCCTTGCGCTCCAACGGCTCCAACAACTTGAGTGCCTCAAGTGCGACACCTCGCGGGGAGTTACACATGTCTGGTGCCTGACGATGACTCCCGCTTCCCTGATCCAGCAATAGTTGCGGAAGTAGAGCTCCTGGATCCGAATCCCGCAGCGCGACGGCGCTCTGCGGTGAAGATGTCTCCTGTTCACGCAGTCAACGAACTTGGGACCACGGTCACAAGAGAGAGAGAGAGAGAGAGAGAGAGAGAGAATATCAATTAGAGGTCCTCCCAAAAGTGAGAAGACATTTATTGATTATTGTGAGTATTTGAAGGGGATCCGGAGCAGAAAACAAAAAAATTCCTACATTGGAACCCCAAAACTGCCTAGGATCTATCTATGTAGTAATGCGGTAACGGCCAATGCGTATAGAATACATACCCTTGTAGACCATACGCGGTTAACATTCCGCGGGGAACATGGTTGATGTAGTCGTACTCGTAGCCGACCTCAAGCTCACGAAGCTCCTCATAGGTCACCCCTTGCTCCTTCTTCATCGTGCAGCAACTCTGGCTCACGACATTCAAGCGCCCCAAGTGTTGCGCCTTGTGTCTTCGTACACATCCGGTGCACGATGAGACCTACGGTTCCCCGATCCCGCCGGGAGTGCGGAAGTTGATATCCGGCTAGGAATCCCTGCATCGCAACAGCGTGCTGCAGGTGTGCCTCGATCGCACAGCCCAGACTTGGGGCCATTGCCACAAGGGATAGAGAGAGAGGGAAGGAGGAAGTCAACCAAAGGACTTCTCCAAATATTGGTGTGTCTCATCCCACCCATGGGCACCCCTTTATATAGGGGGAGGGGTGTGCCCTCCCCTTTGGGTTTCCCATGTGAGACTATTCAAGGGAGAGGGGGCAAGCGCATGGGCCCTTAGGGAACCATGGGTCAGCCGGCCAGGGGTGGGCCCCACCCCGTGCATAGCCCTAGGCTGGCCGGGTGAGCCCCCTTGAGGCGCCTGGGCCTTGGCCCTTCCCTCCTTCGGTTTTCCCTCATGGGCGCTTTTTCCCTAGGATGTTTGGCCCATTAGTGGAATACCCCTTCAAATTAGATTTTAATATTATATTTAATATTAATTACATTAATTAATATTTAAATACATATTACAAAATCCTTCTTGACCCGAAACACCTTTCGGTTCCCTTTCGATTTCCTCTGAACGACTTCGGATCTTTTCCGGAATGATTCCGGTCCTTTATTCTTTCTCCGAACAACTTCGGATCTCTCTGCGGAACAATTCCAGCTTTCTCTTTCTCTACTATGATCCTGTCTTACGAATGATCGCTCTCATCGTACCCTTAAGCGTATCCTCTCATGGCTCGGGAATGCTCTAGACATGATCTGTATTAATGATCAACAGAGGGACCAGGGATATCTATGTGACCCCTATGCATTCCTGATGACAATGTCGTTTGAACCGCTAAATGTAGCATCCAATTCCTTTTGTTTCTTGATACGACTTGTCCGAGATTCGATCATTGGTATCACATACCTTGTTCAATCTCGTTAACAACAAGTTTTGTTTTCTTGTTACCATGATATTACATCCCCATGACCGAGTCACATGTTGCAACATTTATGGATGTAATCTCACCAAGTCGGTCGTATGTATCTTTACCCGTCATGTGGGTGAACAAATCCCGGTCTTGCAGTCACATGTCATCTATTGTTCCTTCGGAATACCCAATGTACACCTTTATGGCCACCGTATTACCAGATGACGGTTGATGCAGTCTAAGAAGCCTCGGGAAACAGTGAGTAATATGAGATCACGGTCTAAGGAAAAGGAGTCTAGGTATAGCTATTGCAACAATGAACTATATGACTTGATCATGTTGCAATCCTTCGAGGAATTTCCATCACATCATTATCCAATGATATGACCCTGTTGTCAATTCGCATAAATGCACATGATCTTGAAACCCAGATCATCCTCATGACCAACGAACTAGTATGAATAGAGGGTACTAGGGACTTGGTTGTTTCATACCACACCTGTACTAATGTTTCTTGGCACAGTTATAGCACAATATGAAACTATTATAAACTAATTGAGATATGACAATAAAAACCTATTTATTATTTGCCTCTAGGGCATATCTCCTTCAGTCTCCCACTTGCACTAGAGTACAAATAATCCAACTCGCATTTTACTCATATAAACAATATAACATATGCGTTTACAGATCATGCATGCTCATGGGAAACGTCATGTCCATGTTCTGTTTTTCTAGATCATTATGTCTTTCACAAATCGTTAACATCTTCCTAACTTTGACATTCACACCATTATCGTATAATGGGTTGAAGTATTTGTTTGGCGACAAAGTGAGACTTTTTCTAGTGTTTATAATGACGGTCGTTTTCACTGTTGTCATCTAAACTTCAAAACACACTTTGATATCCTTTGTGTATATACTATAGTCATGGCAGCAGAACGAGGCCGGATTCCAAGAGCTTACAGTGACTTTAGATCAACCTCGAGGGATTTCTCATGGGCACTGGGCCCTGGGACACATCATTCTACGTTAAAAGCGAACTAGCCCCACCATAACATTATATATCACATCAGATGGAGCCTTTATACTTCTATATCTATGTAGATCCTAGTGCATGAAATGCAACTATGCCACTTACTTTACTTCTTGCCATTAAAGTACAAACTTAATTCTGGTTCTGTGATCAACTCAGGAATCACTTAAAGACACGTTCTTATAGTTAAGACTTTGTCCTACCAACCAGAACTTCGGGCCACTTTATGTCGAGTATACAACATGGTTATATGGAAGAACCTATGACTGGTACATAGTAGATGCAACGCATCTCTTTCTTTCAACCATAGTTGAAATACTAACTTAATGCTTCATACAGCAAGAACTACTTTCTTACCTTGTTCCATTCTGAGCTTCTTCAGAATCTTTGCTTAGAATATTCTTAACATCTTTCAGAATCAAGTCCAGGAAACATTCGACATTTAGTGTTTATTAAACTCACCAATCTATCTCGATAGATCTTATTGTTTAATAACTTCAACTTCATCCTTATTTATCTCACTTAAATATTATTAACACCAATCACAACATTCACATATGTCGTCCACATATCCCAGAATGATTTCACGCTCCCACTCAAATATGACATTCATGTTTGAGATCCAGGGATTTCACTTAGCTCCCACTCAAAATATGTCAGCTACATATTATGAATTAGCCAAGTTGATTTGCTCCCACTCAAATCTAGGTCCTCTCGATAATCTTGGACATTCCAAAATTCTTTGATCATCATCAATTTGAGAATTCCAATTACGAGACTTCAATATCCATATATTTCTAGTGTAAATCCAAAACACTTAAGCATCACTATTGTTGTAGTCAACTCCTTGAATTTGTCCAAACTTGTGACAAATCGAGCTTTTTGTCATTCATTAAGTTTCATTTCCTTCTTATGACTTTGCAGTCATTCAGAAATATCAAGTAAACTTCTTTACTTTAATAAGATCAAGTAACATGTTACTTTGCAATCTTAAATGTAACTTAATATAGGATTTTGTGACTCCTAGTCATTTCTCGCACTCAGGTCCATCATGCTTCTTTGTAATTTGTAGGTATGTCTTGTTCAAAACATGACAAATGAATCAACAATATAATTCCACAAACTTGTAGAATATATAGTTGAATCCTGCTTTCTTTAGTAAAAGTATTCACTGAAACTTTATGATCATTATCATTGTTTCCTCCTATATATGTAGAGTTTTGGATTGATGAAACAAATTCCACTGCGCCACTCAACAATTCGGAGGTAAGGTCAAATACCTTGTTTTGATCTTTTACTTTCTTCCACCTGTATCTTCATCAAGACACGTCAACTTTGGACAACAATAGTTTTGCCCCTTTGCGGAAGATGCATTCATAGCTTCCTAAGAATGCTTTACAAAGACTTGTTTTAATCGCGACGATTTCGACTTATTGAAATCTCCAGAAACTCGAACTTGCCATAACACATATGGTGTTGTTTCAACGAATCTTTAGATGTTCCTTTGTATTTCAAATGAGTGTTTATTTATTTTTATCTTTAATTCTAAATGACAACTATAACCCCTATAAGAGATAATATTATACCATATGTATCTTAATACATAATGATTATGAGTTTTAGACATTTCAACATAGTTTGAATTTGTCCAATTATCATAATTTGTGAAACACCTTTCACAAGTTCCTTTTATGCTAAACTTAACTTGAATACTTCAGTCATGTCGATCAACTCGAAGAGACTTCGTATTCTCGTTAATTTCAATATCCTCTTATTGTTGTGAACTCATTTGAACAATTCAAATCATTTCGAACTCGTGTTTCATTAAGTAAATATGCTTATTCACTTAAGTCCACAATAAATGATTTCCACTACTTGTTGAAAATACGATACATCACTATGTATAAGATTCAACATTTCTTTGCATATCACCGTTTTACCAGAATGCAGAGTTTTAGTCATTCTGCCCAAGAGGCATGGTTTTGCAAAGTCTCTAGATTAAGCATCTAGGACCGCGATCTTCATAAAGAACATGCAATAACCAAAATGACTTAAACTATAGTGTCATTTCATTATTAAACTTTGGATATCTTTTAGCATTCTAATCCTCTTATAAATGTTTAAACCATTATCATTAACATAGTGACTGAGAATAACTTATTTATAATCATAATGTGATCATAAGGTATTGTTCATAAGAATAGTACAAACTGACTTGTAACTTGTTCATATGAATAATCGTCTCACCAAAAGCAAGACACACAAACTAGGATTACAAAATTATATTCAAGTCCACTAATCCAAATGACAAACTTTGAGGGAAGAGGTGATGTCGGCCATCAACTGTTTTGCTTGCCGTCATCAAGTCACGTTGCCTCAAATCCAGCAATTCTCAAGCAGATCCTCCTGTTTTCACAAAACGGGACAAGTATCAAATACTTTGCAAACTGCAACGAGTTTTGCAAGAATCACATTTATAATTTGTATATCTTACATATACCTTTTCATCCATGACCTCCATTGCAATCAAGCCCTTCCAAGAGTTCTCAACTCTAATGCAAGATCGTTAAGTGTTTTTCCAAACATTCTCTTTTCATCCATGATGGAGGAGAACCCATCCAACGGCTCATACTCTATGTGCCTTATTCTGTAGAATACAAAATGTAGCCCAACTCTCCATCAAATGGAGAATGGCTCATTGGATGATTATGGAGAAAACATAAACATTCCAGAGTCATCGAATTATCTCCTAATGGTTATTGTATCAAGAAGAGAAGATCACCTTTTACGAGGATATTTCTCAGGCGTGGGTATTAATCTATGAAGTGGACCCTTTTGCTAAGTTCCAAATTAAGCAATATATTCCCATGGTCGCAAAGGACCTCAATGGGATAGGCCATGATCTACTAAGATATTTGCAAACAGACATCTAGACTAAGTTCATAATAAGAGATCAATTTATAATTGGTCTCCACTAAAATTGTCATCCCCTGGACGATTTTAGTGATCACATGATCCCTATCCTCTGCACCTCCCCTGATCGTTACAGCCATCAGTGCAGTATCAAAGGTAGACATTCAATAATGCCAATCACATCATCCATGTGACTCATGCTCAATCTTTGGATCTCTTGTGTTCTGAGGCCATGTCTGCACATGCTAGGCTCACCAAATCTACCTTGTGTGTATTCGTTGTGCAACATGGCTTACACCCACTGTATGCGAACATAGATATGTCTGACCCCTACTCACCACAGGGCGCCTCATAACGAAGAACTTTCTTGGTCGTGCACACACAAGGGAACACGGAACATTGGAATTAAATAGGGATTATCTTATTTGCTACCGTTGAGTATCTTAATACTAGCACATAATAAGATGTAAAATAGGTATCAACATCATATGTATAATGTGATATGATATGGTGCTTCTTCTTGTGCCTTGATCTCTATCTAGCGCTCCGGCATGATCTCCATCTTGCCCTTGGTTTGATGCCAAGTCCACGATGCCTCCACCAGGTTATTCATCGGAATGATGACTATTACTATACTACTTAGTAACAGAAAAGTAAACTACTTTACCTTCTCAATGACCAATACCATATCATAATCACATGCCCCCTGCAAAATAAAGTTAGACGCCTCTACTTTATCTATTGAAAGTTTTACGTGGTTGTTAGGGCTTTCACAATAGAACCGTTTCTAAACTACGAACTTTCCAACCACAACATGGATCCGATAGTTGTCTCTATTACACCCCTTTCGGGGCTCTCCGTTGCAAATACTATATCAACTATCGAATGAGAGATAGACACCCACTAGCCACTTATACGGTACAAGTCGTATGTTGAGCGTGGAACCAGTCTCGCGTACGAATACGCGTAAGGTCGGTCTGGGCCGCTTCATCAAACAACATCGCGATATAAACAAGTACATGTTAGAGGGTAACAACTAAGGGATCAATGCCCACACAATACTTGTGCATACTGGCCATACAGCACTCCTACGCATAGATCGGCTCTAATACCACTGAAGGGGATCCGGAGCACAAAACAAAAAAATTCCTACGTTGGAACCCCAAAACTGCCTAGGATCTATCTATGTAGTAATGTGGTAATGGCCAATGCGTATAGAATACATACCCTTGTAGACCGTACGCGGTTAACATTCCACGGGGAACATGGTTGATGTAGTCATACTCGTAGCCGACCTCAAGGTCGTGAAGCTCCTCGCAGGTCACCCCTTGTTCCTTCTTCATCGTACAGCAGCTCCGGCTCACGACATTCAAGCGCCACAAGTGTTGCGCCTCGTGTCTTCGTACACATCCGGTGCACGATGAGACCTCCGGTTCCCCGATCCCGTCGGGAGTGCGGAAGTTGATATCCGGCTAGGAATCCCTGCAGCGCAACGGCGTGCTGCAGGTGTACCTCGATCGCACAGACCAGACTTGGGGCCATAGTCACAAGGGCTAGAGAGAGGGGGAAGGAGGAAGTCAACCAAAGGACTTCTCCAAATATTGGTGTGTCTCATCCCACCCATGGGCACCCCTTTATATAGGGGGAGGGGGTGTGCCCTCCCCTTTGGGTTTCCCATGTGGGACTATTCAAGGGAGAGGGGGAAAGCGCATGGGCCCTTAGGGCACCATGGGCCAGACGGCCAGGAGTGGGCCCCACCCCGCGCACAACCCTCGGCTGGCCAGGTGGGCCCCCTTGAGGCGCCTGGGCCTTGGCCCTTTGGCCCTTCCCTCCTTCGGTTTTCCCTCATGGGCCCTTTTTCCCTAGGAAGTTTGGCCCATTAGTGGAATACCCCTTCAAATTAGATTTTAATATTATATTTAATATTAATTACATTAATTAATATGTAAATACATATTACAAAATCCGTCTTGACCCGAAACACCTTTCGGTTCCCTTTTGATTTCCTCCGAACGACTTTGGATCTTTTCCGAAATGATTCTGGTCCTTTATTCTTTCTCCAAACAACTTCAGATCTCTCTGCGGAACAATTCCGGCTTTCTCTTTCTCTACTGTGATTCCGTCTTATGAATGATCGCTCTCATCGTACCCTTAAGTGTATCCTCTCACGGCTCAGGAATGCTCTATACATGATATGTATCAATGATCAACAGAGGGACCAGGGATATCCATGTGACCCCTATGCATTCCTGATGGCAATGTCGTTTGAACCGCTAAATGTAGCATCCAATTCCTTTTGTTTCTTGATACGACTTGTCCGAGATCAGATCATTGGTATCACATACCTTGTTCAATCTCGTTAACAACAAGTTCCGTTTTCTTGTTACCATGATATTACATCCCCGTGACCAAGTCACATGTTGCAACATTTATGGATGTAATCTCACCAAGCCGGCCGTATGTATCTTTACCCGTCATGTGGGTGAACAAATCCCGGTCTTGCAGTCACATGTCATTGACTGTTCCTTCGGAATACCCAACGTACACCTTTATGGCCACCGTATTACCAGATGACGGTTGATGCAGTCTAAGAAGCCTGGGGAAACAGTGAGTAATATGAGCTCACGATCTAAGGAAAGGAGTCTAGGTATAGATGTTGCAACAATGAACTATATGACTTGATCGTGTTGCAATCCTTCGAGGAATGTCCATCACATCATTCTCCAATGATATGACCCTGTTGTCAATTGGCATAAATGCCCATGATCTTGAAACCTAGATCATCCTCAAGACCAACGAACTAGTATGAATAGAGGCTACTAGGGACTTGGTTGTTTCATACCACACCTGTACCAATGTTTCTACTTGGCACGGTTATAGGACAATACAAAACTATTATAAACTAATTGAGATATGACAATAAAAATCTATTTATTATTTGCCTCTAGGGCATATCTCCTTCAGTATTTATCTGGCCAAATACCCCCACTATATATAGGGGGAGGGGAGGTACTACCTCCCTGAAATTGCCGGGTGGGACTAAAGGAGAGGAGGGGGAGGGGCAGCCGTCGGCCATTCCTAGTGGGCCCCATGCGGGGGGCTAGGCCCAATCGGCCACCCCCTTGTCCCTTCTCCCTCTCTCCTTTCCCTAATGGGCCCTCTTCCCTCCGGAATTGGCCCATTAAGCCTTTTGACCTTTTAAATTGATTTTATCTTTATTAAATAATTATGAATAAATGATTAAATCTATATTTAACATTCATTCACATATTATTCAACCTCCGTGGCTATGGAACACTTCCACATCCACTCCGGACATCCTCCGGACTTACCGAAACCCTTCCGGTTTTCTCTCTACTATTCTTCGGTGATTCTTCCAATCCTATAAACACTCTCTAAGCATCATCAAGCCCTTAAGCATGATACCCCATAGTTCGGGTACACTCCAGACATGGTCGGGACACTCCTGGACCAATGATCAACAGAGGGACCTGGATGGCCATGTGACCCCTGTACGTTCCATGAAGATCTTTCGTCGTTTGAACCGGGACAGTCGTATCTTATTCCCTTTGTCTCTCATACTTGCATTGCCCGAGATCTGATCAATGACATCACCATGTCGTGTTCAATCTCGTTACCGAACAATGCTACTTGACTCGTTCCGACAAGTGATATCCCTGTGATCAAATTACACGATGCGCAGCTATTGGATATAACCTCTCCGAGTGGGCCCTTGAGTATCTTCCCGTCACATGGACAGAAAAATCCCGCTCTTGACATATATTGCCTCTACGGTTTCCTTCGAGTACCTGAACACACCTTTATAACCACTGTATTACCAAGTGGAGCTTATTGCTATCTAAGCACTCTCGGCAGACAGTGATTGATATAGCCTCACGGTCTAACGAATAGTCTACGAGGATCCATTTCTAATCATCGTAACTTGAACTTTGTGACATGATCGGGTCACGATGTTTAGGTTGGGTATTGGTTCATCATCTCATTCTCAGAATGAGTTGACTCCATTTCCAACTGGCATAAATGCCACATCATCAGGAAACTTGATGATCTGTTGACCAATGAACCAGTGACTAGAGTTTCACTTGGAACGCCTGGTTGTTTGTATATCACACGTGTATTGATGTTTCCACTCAATACAGTTATAGCATGATATAAAACTTAATCATAAACTCTATGAAATATGATAATAGTCCTTACTACTTTGTCTCTAGGGCATATTTCCAACATGCTAATCCCTACCACTGCAGAACTTGCACCTGCAGAGTTGGAAGAAAGGGCCCAAGCCCTAGAAGCACGTCATCAAGTACTCCTGGATGAAGCTAACAACATCAAGGAAGACAAGAAGCGCATAGCTACTGTGGAGCAGTTCATATCTCTGCAGCATCAAAAGACCCGGAAAGGCCACGTGCGGGCCAACAAATATCCGGAAGTCCACAAGATCCTCTTTGAGGGAGACCCAAGAGCACCTCGGCTTGACAACAAGGGAGATCCGGTGTATCCAACACCAGTACAAAACACTACCGCGGCTCAAGATATCCTGGTGAACAATCCAAACCCAGATCAAGTCCGGTTAGGAGTAAAGCTACTTACCAAGGGTCTGGAGCAACAGAAGGTCGCGAAATCTAGAAGCGGAAAACTGGTCTCCAAATCAGACCAATGTCGCACGGATTCGGCCAGGGATGACATTAGGCCCCAGCGGGACCTGGAACAACATCACCGTTCTGACCGTTAGGAAGAAAATTACTCAAGAACCGGATCTTCATTGCAACGGCATAGAACCGCACGTAACTGGAGCAATGTTGCTCCAGCCACGGAGTGAGACGCAGTTGCGGCACTAGTTCTGAGACACCCTCTCCAGTGAGAGTCGAACAATTGCAGGGAAGATGACAAAGAACAACGTGGGAGGAGGACTAACAAAGGATGACACCTTTTAGACACACAAGCTGTCTGGCTGAACCTCATCGCAATGGGGGAAACGACGGACGAAGGAATGATGGACACCATGCCGAGTAAAGCCGACAGGGGGCTCATCGTAATCAAGACCCTCCCCAGAACCAGAATAATGACACTCCGAATGGAGGCCGGCGATCAGCTGGAAACAATCCACCTGCACCACCCTCTTCACCAAGCAGCCATCACAACGGATCTCAAGGAGGCCAAGGAGGGCGTCGTGGTGGAGGAGGTGGTGGTAGAAGCAGAAGTCCAGCTCCAAGGCACCGCAGTTACAGCGAACAACCAAGACGGTGTTCTCTATCACCAAGTGATGTGAGGCATCGGATCAACTCTAACAGAGAGGCACGGCGCTACGAGTCGAAAAACGTCTACGTGGGTCCAAAATGCTTCGTGCCACGCATTCGAGAAACAAGATTCCCGGAAGGATTCGCCATCTCAAAACACAATCAGCCCTACGACGGTGTAGCTCGGCCAGACACTTGGCTCCAGGATTTTTCCAAGCTTGTTGCATCGCCAAAGGCGGAAACAGCCTGGTCGTAGCCCGATATCTCCCACTTATGTTGCGGAAGACGGCACGATCATGGCTCAATGAACTTCCGGAAAACACCATCCACAACTGGTATGACATGCCAAGCGTGTTCCTTTAGAATTTCGAAGGCACATATCGGAGGCCATGTACGGTAGGAGACCTACAGCATTGCACCCAGAAAGCCGGAGAAACTTGCCGAGACTACCTCGGACGATGGATTGACACCAAGAACTCCTGTGAAGGAGTAAACGATCAAATTGTGATTGAAGCTTTCATTGTAGGACTCCCAATTGGTTTACTGCGTCACCGCTCGAAGTGCGACAAGGTCACTGATTTGGGAGAGATGATAGAAATGGAAAGAAAATATGCAGATGCCGACGATGATGTAGAAGGGCTACTAAACGTCCTAGCTGTACCACAGTCAGCAAAGCAGTCAAAGCAACAAGCTCAGAAGCACAAGAATACCTCGGAAGAAAAGCCCAACGCGGAAACAGAGGTTGTCACTGCTACTTTCGGGTCCGGAGGATGAGGAGGGCACAGTGGCAAGCCACGGACGCGGTCGTGGGACGTCAAGGGTCCAAGGTAGAGGAGACCAGCGACCTAGCAAAACCTACTATTGGGCCGACATTGCTAATAACCCGTGTGTGCATCATTTAGATGCCAATGAGGGCTCGTCCCACACAAACTCCAAGTGTCGTTTCAACGATGACATCAAGAAAGACGATTCCGCTGGCTACAGGGCTAAGCGGAAGGAGGGAAAGAAGAATCCCGAAAAATAAAAAGAGACCAAGGAAGATTCCGACATGGAGGAAGCAGAGCCTTTAAATCCAAGGTCGAACGGAAAGAAGAACTTCCCAACAAATAAAGACACTTATGTCACTTTCCTTGGATCTCAACCAGCTAAGGTCAAGAAAGCAGTATTGCATGAGCTAAACGCAACTGTTCCGGCTGTACCCCAATTCTTGGACTGGTCAGAAGTGACAATCACCTTTGACCATGTTGATCATCCGCCTAAGTTGCACAGGCAAGGAAAATACACCTTAGTCGTCAATCCACTTATTAACGTCTATGGTTTCTCCAAGACTCTCATGGACGGCGGTAGCAGCATCAATATTCTATATGTCGAAATGTTGTGATGGATGAGGATCTCAGAGACATAGCTGAATCACAGCTCTGTGATCTTTCATGGAGTTGTCCTAGGAAGACAAGCAAATTCCCTAGGAGAGATCACTTTGGATGTTACCTTTGGAACTCCAAAGAACTACCGAACGTAAGCACTTTCCTTTGAAGTGGTCCTGTTCAAGAGCGCATATCACTCTATATTCGGACGGCCGTCTTACTGGGATTTCATGGCTCGTCCGTGTTACATTTACAATATGATGAAAATTCCAGGTCCCAACGGCATGATCACCATTAGGGGAGACCCAAAGAAAGCACGAGAGTGCAAGGAAGGAAATGTTGTCTTTGCTGAAGCCATGCTGCACGCCCAGGAGTACCAGGAGATCAAGAAGACCATCAACCTGTCTGAGATGCTCGCGACGAAGAAGGACATTACAAAGCTGACTCCGGAGTTCAAGGCATCGGAAGAGACGAAGACGCCGTCGTTGAAGGATGATGACCCCTTCAAGGTGACCCAGATAGGTGTAGGTTTAGATAGCACATAGGAAGGCATGCTCGTCAAGTTCCTACAAGCAAATCAAGATATCTTCGCATGGCAACCATCTGACATGGCCGGAATACCTAGGGAACTTGTCGAGCACTCTCTAAATGTACACCCAAATGCTAAACCCGTCAAACAGTCCTTGCGACATTTCGGTGATGAAAAGCAAAAAGCAATAGCTAAGGAACTAACCCGGCTCGAGTTAGCCGGATTCATAGAAGAGGTCATCCACACTGAGTGGTCGGCCAATCCTGTAATGGTCCCTAAAAAGGACACCACTAATTTAAGGATGTGTGTTGATTATACCACCTTGAACAAGGCTTGTCGCAAAGATCCGTTCGCTTTGCCTAGAATTGATCAAGTTATCGATTCTACGGCAGGCTCAGAACTCCTATGTTTTCTCGACATATATTCCGGTTATCACCAAATCCGGATGAAGGAATCAGACAAAGTCAAAACTTCATTCATAACCCCCTTCAGAACCTTCTGTTTCATTATGATGCCCTTTGGGCTCAAGAACGCAGGAGCTACGTACCAGCGCACTATGCACCATTGCCTCCATGATCAAATCAGACGCAATGTACATGCATATGTGGACGACATTGCGGTGATGTCCAAAAAGAAGGAAACCTTAATTTCCGACTTGGAGGAAACATTCGCCAATCTATGCAAATACAACATAATGCTTAATCCGAATAAGTGCTTCTTCGGAATACCAGCCGGAAAGTTGTTAGGTTTCATCGTGTCACAAATAGGCATAGAGGTGAACCGTGACAAAATCAAGGCTATACTCAATATTTCCAAGCCGACTCGCCTAAAGGACGTTCAACGACTAACTAGTTGCATTGTTGTAGTCAGTCGGTTTGTAAGCTGGCTTGGTGAAAGAGCCGCACCACTCTACAAGCTCCTGAAAAAGACCAAAAAGTTCATTTGGACTGATGAACCTGAAGTTGTACTACAAGACCTGAAATTAGTACTCTCGTCCGCTCCTATCCTTGTAGCACCGGAACCTCGTGAACCGATGTTGCTCTATCTCGCTGCGACAAATAGAGTCGTCGATGTCATCATGGTTGTGGAAAGACCAGAGGAAAAACAGGAACACCTGGTGCAACATCCGACTTACTACCTCAGCGAAGTCCTAACTGAATCAAAGCAGCAGTACCCGCACTATCAAAATATGGCTTACGATGTGTTTTCGCATCTCGGAAGCTATGGCATTACTTTCAGGAGCATCAAATTACTGTGGTGAGCACAGCTCCCATGAGAGACATAATTAACAACAGCAATGCTATAGGACGTGTCGCAAAATGGGGAATAGAGCTTTCAGCTTTTGACATTGAGTACAAACCTCGTACAACAATCAAATCACAAATCCTCGCTGACTTTGTCGCTAATTTGACCGAGACAATGGAAAATATGACCCTCCCAGAGTCGAAATACTGGACCTTACATTTTGACGGGTCTAAGGTGATCGAGGGGCTCGGGTGCTGGCGTGGTGCTCAAATCACCCTAAGGAGATAAACTTTTCTATGTGTTGCAGATTCACTTCATGGCAACAAATAACCGTCTGAATATGAAGCACTGCTACATGGAATCTGGATTGCTAAGGATATCGGCATCCGATGATTAATCTGTTATGGAGATTCGGATCTTGTTGCTCAACAAGTGTCGGATATCTGTAATGCAAACAAACACATGGCAGCATATAGGGCTATCGTGGATGAGCTAGCTAAATCGTTCGAAGGGTTTGAAGGTCAACACATCCCTCGAACAGAAAATGAGGAAGCAGATGCATTATCTCGTATAGGCTCTGGACGGAAGAAGTTCCCGGATGGCGCTTTTTTAGAGCACCTCAAAGTTCCCTCTATAAAAGGAGTTGACGAGGAATATCCGACCAAATCCGACTCACCTTTAGTAGCAGTTCTAGCTGTGATTCCCAGCTAGACTCAACCCTATCTTGACTACTTGGTAGATGGAAAATTACCCAAAGACGAGGTTTTGAGCCGGCAGATCGTCCGACGAGCAAAAACCTATACTATCATAAGTGGTGAGCTCTATAAGCGGAGTGTGTCTGGGGTCTTTCAGCGTTGTGTATATCTGGAAGGAGTGGAAATCCATGAAGGCAAATGCGGTCATCACGCTGTAGCCAAATCTTTAGTGGCAAAAGCTTTCAGACACGGATTTTTCTGGCTTACAGCCAAGGAAGATGCCGAACGGCTAGTCAAGACATGCAAAGGTTGCCAAAAGAATGCCAAGCAAGCTCATGTTCCGGCTGATCAGTTGCGAACAATACCTATAACAAGGCCCTTTGCGGTCTGGGGGCTTGACATGGTAGGACCATTTAAATGGGCTCCAAGTGGATTTACTCACCTCTTAGTGATGGTAGATAGGTTCACAAAATGGATTGAGGCTAAACCCGTCACAAGTTGTGATGGAGCAACGGCCAGAAGATTTGTCGAAGATGTTATAATCTGATACAGTTCTCCGCATAGCATTATCACGGACAACGGGAGCAATTTTCTATGGGAGAACTTGCTGAATTCTGCGACGAATAAAATATCCGGCTTGACATTGCGTTAGTCACAAATCCACAGGCTAATGGACAAGTTGAAAGAGCAAATGGTTTAATCCTACATGGCCTCAAACCAAGACTCGAAGCGCCACCTCATTGTGTTGTGGGGGCTTGGGCAGATGAATTAGTATGGAGCTTGAGAACAACTCCGAACAGGTCAACCGGATACACACCTTTCTTCTTGGTCTATGGTGCAGAAGAAGTTCTTCCTAGTGATTTTATTCATACTTCTCCCCGAGTTGCTGCATATATTGAAGAGGATGCCGAAATTTCTCGACAAAATGTTCTCGATTTAATCGAAGAAGTTTGCGTTGTTGCTAAAATGAGATTAACAGCCTATCAGCAGAAGTTATGCAAGTATCATAGCCAAAGAGTCAGAAACTGGTCTTTTAATAAGGGCGATTTGGTTCTTCGGCTTGTGCAGAAAAGAAAGCACAAACTTTCCCCAGTATGGGAAGGGCCCTTTTTAGTTAGCCGAGTATTGCACAATGGTTCTTACTATCTAACGGATATGCGGCTAGTCAAGGAAAGACCTACTGCTAAGAAAACAAAGAGAGTTGGAGGCAGTATAGACCCTAAAGAATTAGACAAACTGTAGAATATTGCTCAGCTACGTCCCTTTTATTCTTAAAATTTCTTTCTTTGTAATCATATATATGTACATGTTCAATGAGAAATAAAGTATTGGTTGTCTCAATATTTTCTGAGAAGTTTTATATTACCATCTTATTTCTGAATGATCATGTCACAATCAAAAATCCCGAAAGACTTGAAAATACTTTATGTTCATGTTTGTTCTGGTTAGATTTCCGATTATAAAAATGCTACCTTCGGGTATAAATCTAAATTTTCTAGTCTATACTTGGGTTCTCTATCTGATTGTCGGATGTGGGCATTTTCCGAGTAGTGAATTGTTGGTACTGAAAGCTGGCTTTGTTTCCGAGTTTAAACTGGTTTAGCAATTGAGCTTCGTTGCTCGGCAGAGTTCCTGTGTGGAAGGTTGGCCGGCTCACGAAAGGGACGAGGTGGAAAGCCAGATAAGCGATAAGTATAAGCAAAACAAAAAGTGCTTGTGTAAAAATTTCAGGCACATCAAAATAAAGCTAAAAGTGCTAAATAGAAGCATCAAATCTTAGCACTAGCAAAAGTGTTACACTACTTATTTACAATCCGATTGTTTCAGAATAACACATTGTTTTTTCTGATGCTCTACGATGTAGGAGGAGAGGTAGGAGATGCCGGCTCACTGGAGACATCGCTTTCGCCTTGATATCTTTCCGAGACATTCAAATCCGATATGGTTTGCTCGTTGTCGGAAACTTCGGTTGTTTCTTCGGCAGGCGGAGGAGGCGTTTCCACGCGAGTGAAGAAAGAAGTGTTGTAGCTAGTCAGATCGGCTACGTGACATCCATAACTGGCACAGGAGTCCATGATGGCCTTGATGTCTTGCTCCTGTCCGTCTTCATCCATAGTTCAATAACCCTGGTTACTTGCCAGATCTCCATGCTTCCATGGTGGCTCATAACCATGGTAAGGGCATTTCGTGCTACGGTCCGCGCATAGGACATGTTCCAATCTTGGATGAGCTGAGGCATCTCCTTTGCCTTATCTCGCACCTCAAAGGCGGACATTCTATTCATGTCCGGAACTTTAAGAACTTAGCCAATATCCTCGAGTGACTGGCAGAAATTGTGAAGCAAATCGCCGACTTCGGTATGCCAGCTAGTGCGAGACTCGGTGGAGGAGAAATCCAGTAAGTTCAGAGGACCTGCACATATAAATCAAATGTCAAAAAAAAATATCCAGACTCCTAGAGTCGGAAGAACGAAAAGTCAGAAGAAAGGAAAAATACCAAAGATGACATCATCAACTTTGGTCTTCTTCGCTCGAAGACTCTGGAGTTCATCCTAGAGAGCCTGAGTGATGTCCTTTTCTCTGAATAACTCATCATTGAGATTCGAGATTTTCTGATCCTGGATCGCGATCTTTCGATCACATTCTTCGGTGGCCATGGAAGAGAATTCGAGGATGCCAGCAATGTTGTGCTCGTAATCCACCTTAAGCTTATTCATCTCTCGCTGTAAATCAGCATTCTCCACCTCCAGGGTCTTGAAGTTCTCGGCCTCTTCAATCATTTTACATGTTTGTTTGACCAGTTCTTTCAACAAAAGACAGCAGTTGAATTGGAAATTCGACTATGAAAGCAAAAATAGCAAGGTCAAGGACTAAAACGATTACCTTCAGCCTCATCCTTTGATATCTTCAATTGAGCATTTTCAAGACGGAGAGCTCTGATCTCTCTCCGCTTATTGCAAATATTCTTCAATAATTCCTAGTTATAAGCATTAACTTTCTGTAAGTCAGAATAATACCTAGAGTCAGAAGTCTACTAAAGACTCGGGCTAATATTTTAAGTAATATCAGCACGAGCCTTGGGGGCTATACTAGTTCGTTCTCTGGCATCCTATGAAAGCATAAATTCGGATTGTCTATCTAACTTCATGCTTGGGGCTAGGGGATATGATATGAAATAAAGTAAAAAAATGTGTTGGAATTCCGACTTACATGTTGTTCATGAGTAAGCTTACTTAGGCTCATGTTCACCTCAGTGGTAACCTTCTCTGCGAGGGTCAGCGGGATTACTGGCGGTAGCGGAAGCACGTCGGCCTTCAGCTTCTCGTCGCGAAAACGAACTTGATCAAGAAGCTTGGAGTACTTGACGTCCTCAGCTTATTGTGCCTCTTCCTCAGCGGTGATGTTTCAGGTCTCCAAGCATTGCTGGGCTAGCCGTTGGATCTCTTCCATAGATTTCCGAGTAATGCCAAGTTTGGCAATACCTGGATTGTTGAGAAGATTATCAGCAAAAACCTCTGCTGAGGGATCATTACCCTGTACAGGTTCGCCCTTATCAAGTACCGAGTCGCCCATGGTGATGTTGGTTTGTGAGCCAAGGATCGCTGGCTCTGATTGTTGAGCTAGATCTTCTACAACAAATGGAGATGGAGTAATCTCCGGCGTTGTCGAAGGCTATGGGGCAGGAGTCGGAGGCGCTATGGCAGGAGAAGTCAAATTCACCTTTGACTGGCGCAGGGGCTTTGACGAGCCTCCTTTCCCCTTGCCCTTGGTGAGCTATTTAGCTCTGAAGAGGTAATAGAACAAATATCGTTACACTTTAGAAAGAATGAGAAATAAAGTACAAAGACCTTGTGAAGATCGTTACCTCTTCACAACGGGCACTTCCTTTGTGTCGATAGACACTGTCGGAGTCTTACGCTTTCGGGTAAGCGCGTCTGGCAGTCGAATCAATTCTCCATCATCCTGAGATAGCTCAGGAGGATATCCCTCGAGAGGAGCAAGCTCCAACTCTGGGAGTTCAGCAAGCTAAAAACAAGAAATATCTCAGTATTGCAAAAATACACAACCATGTATAGATGAAGACATATTCGAGTGATTGCTGGAAAACTTACTGGTGTCACGGGATCGTCAGCCATATGCATGTCCAAGGACAACTCCGGGATTTTCCTCTCGACCTGCTCCCTAATCAACCATTTGATTTGGGACTCGTAGTCCTTGTCCGAGTAAGGAATGGAGTAGATCCGGAGAGAGTATGTCTTACTCTTGGTGATTGAATGCATGAGCCGGTCACCATGGTGTTGGAGAGGCTGGATCCCGCGTGCCAGCTAGCAGTGGATCAAGTTGGATCCTTTCAGACCCTTGTGCTGCATCAAATATTCGATCCGCCTCTTAGCAAGAAGCAGATCATTAGTAAGAGCCAGAGCATCTGCGTCCCAGGACTCTTGGGGCGTGGCGGTGTCGTCGATAAAAGTCGACAAAGCGGTGGCTTTGCCGGGAGCCGGTATATCCTTATGATAGAAGAACATGGATGGACACTGTTTCACCGACTCGCTAGCCTTTGTCCTAGGATAGACTCGTTCTCTCCTAATAGAAAATCTAAGATTCCGGTAATGTAAGGATTACCTATGGTGATGGAATTTCTCCAGGTATGGAAGTAATACCAGAAAAGAATAAGACTCGACCTAATACCAAGATACCCCTCACACAAAGAGGCATAAGCGCTCATTTCTAAAAGAGAGTTTGGGGGAGATGGTGGAGTTGCACTCCATAATGATCTATGACCTCAGAAAAGAAGTCTGAGGGAGGAACGCTCAAACCTCTCTCGAGGTGGGTGCCGAAGTGCACTCGATCGTCGGTGTTGGAGGTGGGGATGGTTTGTCCGAAGCTGCTCCACCAGTCGCTGGCGCAGAGGAGACCTTCCTTCTCGATGATGCGGTTCTTGGCGTCATCAAGGACGCAGGGGATCCATACCCCACGAAACTTCTCCCTCTCTGCCGCAGGAGCCGTCGCCAACGTCTCCGCCGTGGCAGAAGATGAGGCCTCAGCCATTTTCTGGGCGTCGGTGACCTAGGATGGGCGGCGCTGTGGGATTTGGGGGAGGCAGAAGAGCCCTTTCACCAGAAACATCGAGAGGAAGGAGAAAGCACTACCGCTGGTAAAGAGGAAGGGAGAGATCTTGGTCCCTTATATCCTTTGCATGTGCCAAGATTCGTGCGAGATAAACAGTAACTGTGCCACACATCGTGGAAGGAGCTGGGTAACCTCCTCACAAGGATTATGCCACCTCGATCTCCACGCATGCATTAAAACGATGCCTCGATTCTGCAAAAGGCGGACCCACCAATGGTCGTGCTGACAGGAATGTCTGTTAGTGACATGACTTGACCTTGACTGATGTCAGGGTACGTCAGAGACCTAGTTCTGGCTTAAGTTTGAATTTCAAGATGGAAAATCGAATAATGTATTCGTAGGTCCAACTCGCTTTGAGACTCGGATCCTATCCTTTCTTTTGAAGTTTCAGGAACCCTTCAAGATTCTGCAAGCCGGAGATGAATCAAGCTGGACGATGGTGAAATCCGACTATGGATCTTGGAGGCTTCCGGGGGCTGCTGTTGGGGATATACTTTCCGGGTATCCTCACTGTGCCTCACTGACTAGGGTGGCCCACTTTGGCTTCGAGCTTTTCTTCACAGGCGGCCTAGTCAGGGAGAAGAGACGGAGTCCAGTCCGGCTACAGGAAGGCCCAAAATACTTACCGACATATGCTTGTAGTGTTACTTCTGGTTCAAGATGTACTTTGTAACCGACTCTTAGTCGTAGCCGGATAGGTCTCTCCTATAAACCCAAGGCCGGATATCTATATAAGCCATCCTAGGATAAGCCTTTAGGGCACCCCACAATAGTCTATAGTCTCAACTCGCATAGGCAAAACCCTTGTAACCCATATTCCAGCTCTGACATATTACTGGATTGCTAACAGGAGTAGGATCCGTCCAAAGTCGGCGGATTCGAACCTGGGTAAACTTGTGTGCTCACCGTCCCAGAACACCGTACGTCTCACACCCCTCTCTTCCACACGCCTCGAGGACCCCCTCGTGGCATACTCGCCATCAATCCGATGACAGGTGTGGTTTTGAGAATATATAACATATGGATTGATCTCTAGGGACTCCATTTGTGTCAATAAACCATGGTGGTCAGAAAGCCCAAAGAGCCCCTGGAATATGCAACTGCCACATGGAGATGGTGGTGAACCAGTGTGACAGAAGCAGTTGCATCACCACACCCAACTGCAGTGTGTCTGGTCATCAAGGTGTGGTTTTGAGAATATATAACACATGCATTAATTGATCTCTAGGGACTCCATTTGTGTCGAACAACCATGGTTGTCAGAAATCCCAAAGAGCCCCTAGAATATGCAACTGCCACATGGAGATGGTGAACTAGTGTGACAGAAGCAGTTGCATCACCACACCCAACTGGAGTGTGTGTGGATCATCAAGGTGTGGTTTTGAGAATATATAACACATGCATTGATTTATCTTTGGGGATTCCATTTGTGTCAAACAACCATGGTGGTCAGAAATCCCAAAGAGCCCCTGGAATATGCAACTGCCACATGGAGATGGTGAACCAGTGTGACAGAAGCAGTTGCATCACCACAGCCAACTCGAGTGTGTGTGGTCATCAAGGTGTGGTTTTGAGAATATATAATAGATGCATTAATTGATCACTAGGGACTCCATTTGTGTCTAACAACCATGGTGGTTAGAAAGCCCAAAGAGCCCCTGGAATATGCAACTGCCACATGGAGATGGTGGTGAACCAGTCTGACAGAAGCACTTGCATCACCACACCCAACTGGAGTGTGTGTGGTCATCAAGGTGTGGTTTTGAGAATATATAACACATGCATTAATTAATCGCTCGGAACTCCATTTGTGTAACACAACCATGGTGGTCAGTAATCCCAAAGAGCCCCTAGAATATGCAACTGCCACATGGAGATGCTAGTGAACCAGTGTGACAGAAGCAGTTGCATCACCGCACCCAACTGTAGTGTGTGTGGTCATCAAGGTGTGGTTTTGAGAATATATAACACATGCATTAATTGATCTCTAGGGACTCCGTTTGTGTCAAACAACCATGGTGGTCATAAAGCCCAAAGAGCCCCTGGAATATGCAACTACCACATGGAGATGGTGGTGAACCAGTGTGACAGAAGCAGTTGCATCACCACACCCAACTGTAGTGTGTCTAGACATCAAGGTGTGGTTTTGAGAATATATAACACATGAATTAATTGATCTCTAGGGACTCCATTTGTGTCAAACAACCATGGTTGTCAGAAATCCCAAAAGGCCCTAGAATATGCAACTGCCACAAGGAGATGGTAAATTAGTGTGACAGAAGCAGTTGCATCACCACACCCAACTAGAGTGTGTGTGGATCATCAAGGTGTGGTTTTGAGAATATATAACGCATGCATTGATCTCTAGAGACTTCATTTGTGTCAAACAACCATGGTGTTCAGAAATCCTAAAGAGCCCCTAGAATATGCAACTTCAACATGGAGATGTTGGTGAAACAGTTTGACAAAAGCAGTTGCATCACCACACCCAACTGGACTGTGTGTGGATCATCAAGGTGTGGTTTTGAGAATATGTAACACATGCATTAATTGATCTCTAGGGACTCCATTTGTGTCAACCATGGTGGTCAGAAAGCCCAAAGAGACCCTGAAATATGCAACTGCCACATGGAGATGGTGAACCAATGTGACAGAAGAAATTGCATCACCACACCCAACTTGAGTGTGTGTGGATCATCAAGGCGTGGTTTTTAGAATATATAACATATGCATTGATTTCTAGGGACTCCATTTGTGTCAAACAACCGTGGTGGTTATAAATCCCAAAGAGCCTCTGGAATATGCAACTGCCACATGGAGATGGTGGTGAACCAGTGTGACAGAAGCAATTGCATCACCACACCCAACTAGAGTGTGCGTGGCCATCAAGGTGTGGTTTTGAGAATATATAACACATGCATTAATTGATCTCTAAGGACTCCATTTGTGTCAAACAACCATGGTGGTCAGAAATCCCAAAGAGTCCCTGGAATATGCAATTGCCACATCGAGATGGTGAACCAGTGTGACAGAAGCAGTTGCATCACCACACCCAACTGGAGTGTGTGTGGTCATGTGGATCATCAAGGTGTGGTTTTGAGAATATATAACACATGCATTGATCTCTAGGGACTCCATTTAAGTCAAACAACCATGGTGGACAGAAAGCCCAAAGAGCCTCTGGAATATGGAACTGCCATATGGAGATGGTGAACCAGTATGACACAAGCAGTTGCATCACCACACCCAACTAGATTGTGTGTGGATCATCAAGGTGTGGTTTTGAGAATATATAACAGATGCATTGATCTCTAGGGACTCCATTTGTGTTAAACAACCATGGTGGTCAGAAAGACCAAAGAGCCCCGAGAATATGCAACTGCCACATGGAGATGGTGGTGAACCAGTGTGACAGAAGAAGTTGCATCACCACACCCAACTACAGTGTGTGTGGTCATCAAGGTGCGGTTTTGATAATATATAACACATGCATTAGTTGATCTCTAGGGACTCCATTTGTGTCAAACAACCATGGTGGTCATAAATCCCAAAGAGCCCCTGGAATATGCAACTGCCACATGGAGATGGTGAACTAGTGTGACAGAAGCAGTTGCATCACCACACCCAACTGGAGTGTGTGTGGATCATCAAGGGGTGGTTTTGAGAATATATAACATATGCATTGATCTCTAGGGACTCCATTTGTGTCAAACAACCATGGTGGTCAGAAAGCCCAAAGAGCCCCTGGAATATGCAACTTCCACATGGAGATGGTGGTGAACCAGTGTGACAGAAGTAGTTGCATCACAACACCCAACTGGAGTGTGTGTGGATCATCAAGGTGTGGTTTTGAGAATATATAACACATGGATTGATCTCTAGGGACTCCATTTTTGTTAAACAACCATGGTGGTAGAAAGCCTAGAGAGCCCCTGGAATATGCAACTGCCACATGGAGATTGTGGTGACCCAGTGTGACAGAAGCAGTTGCATCATCACTCCCAACTGGAGTGTGTGTGGTCATCAAGGTGTGGTATTGAGAATATATAACACATGCAGTAATTGATATCTAGGGACTCCATTTGTGTCAAAAAACCAAGGTGGTCAAAAAACCATGGTGGTAAGACAGCCCAAAGATCCCCTGGAATATGCAACTGCCACATGCATATGGTGAACCAGTGTGACAGAAGCAGTTGCATCACCACACCCAACTGGAGTGTGTGTAGTCATGTGGATCATCAAGGTGTGGTTTAGAGAATATATAACACATGCATTGATCTCTAGGGACTCCATTTAAGTCAAACAACCATGGTGGATAAAAAGCCCAAAGATCCCTTGGAATATGCAGCTGCCACATGGAGATAGTGAACCAGTGTGACAGAAGCAGTTGCATCACCACACCCAACTAGAGTGTGTGTGGATCATCAAGGTGTGGTTTTGAGAATATATAACATATGCATTGATCACTAGGGACTTCATTTGTGTCAAACAACCATGGTGGTCAGAAAACCCAAAGAGCCCCTGGAATATGCAAATGCCACATGGAGATGGTGGCGAACCAGTGTGACAGAAGCAGTTGCATCACCACACCCAACTACAGTGTGTGTGGTCATCAAGGTGTGGTTTTGAGAATATATAACACATGCATTAATTGATCTCTAGGGATTCCATTTGTGTTAAACAACCATGGTGGTCAGAAAGCTCAAAGAGCCCTTGGAATATGCAACTGCCAGATGGAGATGGTGAAGCAGTGTGACAGAAATTGTTGCATCACCACATCCAACTAGAGTGTGTGTGGATCATCAAGGTGTGGTTTTGAGAATATATAACACATGCATTGATCTTTAGGGACTCCATTTGTGTCAAACAACCATGGTGGTCAGATAGCTCAAAGCGCCCCTAGAATATGCAACTGCCACATGGAGATGGTGGTGAACCAGTGTGACATAAGCAGTTGCATCACCACACCCAACTCGCAAGGTGTGGTTTTGAGAATATATAACACATGGATTGATATATAGAGACTCCATTTGTGTCAAACTAGCATGGTGGTCAAAAGGCCCAAAGAGCCCCTGAAATATGCAACCGCCACATGGCGATGGTGGTGAACAAGTGTGACAGAAGCAGTTGCATCACCACATCCAACTGTAGTGTGTGTGGTCATCAAGGTGTGGTTTTGAGAATATATAACACATGCATTAATTGATCTCTAGGTACTCCATTTGTCTCAAACAACCATGGTGGTCAGAAAGCCCAAAGAGCCCCTGAAATATGCAATTGCCACATGGAGATGGTGGTGAACCAGTGTGACAGAAGCAGTTGCATCACCACACCCAACTATAGTGTGTGGTCATCAAGGTTTGGTTTTGAGAATATATAACACATAAATTAATCGATCTCTAGGGACTCCATTTGTGTTAAACAACCATGGTGGTCAGAAAGCCCAAAGAGCCCCTGGAATATGCGACTGCCACATGGAGATGGTGGTGAACAAGTGTGACAGAAGTAGTTGCATCACCACACCCTACTGCAGTGTGGGTGGTCATCAAGGTGTGGTTTTGAGAATATATAACTGATGACCCACAGGTATAGGGAGTGTATCACAGTATTTTCGAGGGAAGTGAAACCCAATTTATTGATTCGATACAAGGGGAGCCAAAGAATATTTATAAGCCTTAACAGCTGAGTTGTCAATTCAGCTGCACCTGGAAACAATCTTGCTCACATCAGTTTATCAGTAGCAACAGTTTTGTAGTAGAAATAGTAAAGTAAAAGCAGTAGTAAAAGTAAAGACAGTAGTAACAATAGAAGTAAACAGTAGGATTCGAGTGCGGTAGGCATAGGGATGGATGGACGGGCATTGCATGGACAAGACAATTCACATGGTAATCAGAACATAGGGCACTTGTAGATAAATAAGGTAAAGCATCCAAGTACTAAATAATCCTAGGCATGTGTTCCATATATAGTCATACGTGCTCGCAATGAGAACTTGCACAACATCTTTTGTCCTGCCAGCCTGTTTGCAGCGGGGCCTCAAGGGAACTACTGGCAATTAAGGTGCTCATTTTAATAGAGCACCGGAGCATAGCATTAACACTCCGTGAACACATGTGACCTCACATCAAAGCCATTCCTGCCGGTTATCCCGATTTTTGTCACTTCGGGGCTTTTGGTTCCGGATAACAACGTGTGTATACAACTTGCAGGTAAGATCATAAACAATACTATCATAATGAATCAATAACATGTTCAGATCTGAAATCATGGCACTCGGGCCCTAGTGCCAAGCATTAAGCATAACAAGTCGCAACAAAGTCAAAAATCACTAATAGAAGATACTAGGCACCATGCCCTAACAATCCGATGCCATTACATGAACGATCTCATCCAATACCTACCATCCCCATAGCCTACAGCAGTAGATTACTCACTCATAGATGGGGGAAACATGGATGGTCGATGGAGAAGCGATGGTGATGATGATGGCGATGATCTCCTCCAATTCCCCATCCCGACAGTATGCAACTAAGTTTACTTAATAGGCATTGCAAGCTATGAAGAGATTCCAACTCAAAAATAATAACTAGCATGAAACATAAACATAAGCAACATTACAATGCTCATAACAAGGTATGATAGAGTGGTATCTCGCTTGCCTTTGATTGTGAATGCCAAGGCACCTCTGAAGTTCAGGTGAAGACTAGAAGTAAAGATACCAAAGATACAAGCATCAAAGTCATAACACAAATAATCAAGTTTTGAGACAAGCACATTACACTAAGAATGACAACTATGCTCTCAAGAAGGTGCTCATAGAATATGTGGAGACTCAACAAGGAAATGAAAAGGTTTTGAATAGTTTGAAAGGCTTCCAAATGCTGAAAGTATGGTACTCATTAGGTTTGAGCTCTCATTGCCCCTATCATAAGAATCTTTAATATGGTTAAGGTGAAAGTGAGGTCAAATCTGAGTTATATGCTTGACAAACTATAAACTGGAAATCCCATGTCCCTTGAGTATGAGGGTCGCTCCTCATGCTACTCAACTTTAGTTACCGATAAGTTCTTGTCATCATAAATACGTGTGTATCATAGAGAATCGCCAATGAGGTACCCCTTGCCCGATGATACGGAAGAATCCCCATATCAAAATGACAAGGCAAGCAGACAATGAGTATCTCAGCAATCTTCTTATTTACCATGGGAAAATGGTGCTTTTTCTCTCATTCCTCTTTTCTCAAATCTCTTTTTTTCTTTTTCTCAATAGCTATCTCTCTTTTTTTATAAGAAGAATGCTTCATAGATACTTATTATGGTTATGCTGCAGGTTTCCACCATGACAGCAGGGATTAGACCGGCGGCCCAGGCGTTTCTCTAACACACATACATAACTCCATGGACTTACAAGCTCCCCTTTTATTTCACACCAACGACATCCGCAAACAAAAGAGCATGGTATCAACTGGGTATATATTTATAGGTGTTGAAAGCGTTCCCGTGTGACACGCAGTTACGCTAATCTGACCTATAATTTGCAAGCATATAACTTTCATGGACAGTCACAATGGTTCAGGTTTATTAAGTGCAGGAAATAAAGTGTGCCATCAAGTTCGTGAGAGCTTTACTAACTAACTTTCTCATAACAAGCAAACATTTTATTTGGAAGAAAACAAGGCATATTGAATATGCACGGGATAGCAAATGATGCTAATAGGTAGGTATGGTGGACACTTTTGGCAATATTTGGTTTTAGGGAGTTGGAAACATGAGTAAAACATTCTCAGTGTAAGTGAAGGCTAGCAATAGTAAGGGAGCGACAAACGAGAGAGCAATAGCTGTCATAATCATGCTTGCAACAAAACAGGACTAATCATGGCATGAAAGTGATTCAAGACCTTCAAGGCAAAATAATTCATCGAGGCTTAACTGATTATTTTAGTCATATGCATGCGTGATCATGTGCCAAGTCAATTCAAATGAAACATTCAGAGTAGGATACCACGGTGTCATACCAAGTTATGAATAGAGTAATGCAAGCGAACATTCATATGACATGCTACAAACTATTAGCAAGCTGGAACTAATCATATGAAAGCAAGAACTACTAAGCATCCATAAATAACATACACCCTACATGAACAAGCTAAGCATGCCCACAATGATGAGTATATGTACAAAAATGAAAACAAATAGAGTTTGTTACCAGCCTCTTACCACACCTCAAGTTGTCATTAATCCTCATTATTGCCCTTCACTTGTGTGGCTTGAATAATAATAATATGAAACCAAATTCCACTGAGAACTGCTAAACCATGCAACAAACTCACAAAACCAAAGAAGAACAACAAATATTTTTGGTGTTTTCGATTTTTTTAAAACAGGAACCAAAAAGGGAAGAATAAGCAAAGCAAAATATTTTTGGGGTTTTTGAATAGTTCAAGCAAAGCAAAAGGAAAAGCAAACCAAGGCAAAAAGGAAGAAGCAAACCAAGAAACAACAGAAATATTTTTGGTCTTTTTGTGTTTTAGAAAGCAAAAGCAAAAAGAGAACGAAATATGAATATACAAAGTACCGACATAAGATGATATGGAGATGAGTGCGATGTCGGCGTACCTCCCCCCAAGCTTAGGCTTTTGGCCTAAGTGGGTATCAATCCAAGTACGAGTAAGGGTTCCAAGCAGGCGGGTCATTGTAAGAATGATCGTAGTTAGGCCCGTGGGAAGAGGAAGAAGCTCCCCAATCATAGGTAGGCTGCTGATATGAAGACTCCCCTTCATTCGAGGGCTGGACCGAATCATCTGTGGCCTCCCTTCTAGTATCTTGCTCCTATTGGGAGAGATCTCCCAAGTATGTATCAAACTCCTCCTCCGTGAGGGACCATCCTACCCTGTTGTCAAGGTTAAACAAAATAGGTGCAGGCAAAATAACAATGCGCTCGGACTTGTTCCTTCTCCAACCAGCTTTGAGAAAGGTTATTTCATAAGACAACTCACTCAGATTAGTCCAAGAAGAAACAAATTTATGCTGTATCATGGAATTAAGATCAAGCCTTTCTATGGGAAACTGTAGGTCTAGATGATGGGGCACTAAACCATGCAAATCTAATAAACGAGAAGCAATGAGGCCTCCACAAATTCCACCTTTCTCGCAGTTAGCAGCAAGGCGGAAAGCTATCAAGGCACCCAAGTTATAAGTCCTATCTCGTTTAAGAGCAGCAGAGATGAATGCTAGATCATACGAAGATAACTTGTTGGCAGTTTTCCTAGCAAGAACACACTTGGCAATAAAGTAAGCAAAGTAGCGAATAGAGGGGAGATGAATGTTATGAATTTTCCCGCTCTCCTTCAAGAAGCTGCTCCCTTGGCAAATCTCTGCGTACAAGTCCATGAGTGGTGCAGGTCGCTCTTTAATCCTTCCACATGATCCCCACTGAGGTACCTTAATAGCTGCACAAAATTCATCGAGAGAGAGGTCAACAGCTATATTGTAAATTTTGTAGTGGACCATGGGGTTAGGAAAAGAGTAACTAAATTGAAAGTCCTACACTACACTACACACATCATTAGTTTCACAAACTGACAAGGTTCATCTTCCAAAAAGTGCTCCAATCCTGCATTAGCAACCAAAGTATGGAAGTCCTAGGAAATTCCTGCAGCCCTCATGAATTCGGAGCATGGATAGATGGAAGGAAAAACTTCCTCCTCTCGGTGAACCTTCATAACCTCAGGCACCCTCAGTTCATGTTGGTTGAGTTGATGCTCATTCATCTTCTATTCTGAAATTTAAACATCTATTAAACAAGTGATTGCAAAGTGAATATAATGAAGGGCACTACTCATAGGGACTTGTAAGAGGCCTAAACATGCATCAAAACTATATCTCTAAGCATCAAACAAGCTTACAAACTCTCATAACCTGTCACCTCAGCAAAATACTCAAGATATAAACCACTAAACACAAATCTACTTGGACAAGCGGAGGAGTCACATACCGGAGAACAAATGCTCCAAATTTCAGCAGCAAAGATGGGCTGAGCAAGGAGATCGAAAAATCAAGGGCAAGCATAGCAAGAACATGATTTTGAGCAATAAACTGGTGTTTACTCGGGAGAGAGTGAGTGGAGGGCCAGGAGTGGCCCACACCATAGGCAGGCGCGCCCCAGGGCTGGCCGCACCACCAGGTGGTGTGCCTGCCTGGTGGGCCCCCCTGGTACCTTCTAGGCACTCTTCTGCCCATTTTTTCACGTAAAAATTTAATATGAATTTTCTGGAATTTTTCGAGACACTTTATTTTTGGGCAATTTTTAGGCATAGATGAATGATTTTCTAACAGAAAGATTTTTTTTTGAATGATGCAATGACAAAACAAGGATAGAACTATAGAAGTTCTAAGACACTCTAACATGCAAGCAACTAACAACAGAAAAAGAAAACGAAACGAAAGCAAAAACTAAAATGGATAGAATAGAAGTAAGCAGAGATAATCATGGTGAAAACATTGTTTTGTTCAATGAAATCCTTTTGTTAACAAGGTTGATCAGGTCTTGTTACCAAAACAATTTTATACGAAACAAAACTTTGTATTCCACCAATGATTATGTTACCTCAACTTTCATAGCAATGGTCCCAATCATAATAGTTTCAAATTTTTCTCTTGGTATGGGACAATATATCTCTCCAACTTGAATGCCCTCAACATGTTCAATTGAATTCAAACCATAAGTCCTATCAATCTTCTTGAGGAAATAGACAGTATGTTCCTTGTCATTAACATTGAAAGTCACCTTTTCTTGATTACAATTAATAACAGCTCCTGCAGTATTAAGAAAAGGTCTCCCAAGAATAATAGAAATATTATAATCTTCAGGCATTTCAAGCACAACAAAATCAGTTAATATCAAGCAATTATGAGCCACTTGAACAGGTACATCCTCACATATACCAACAGGAATAGTGGTAGATTTATCAGCCATTTGCAAAGATATATCAGTTGGTATTAATTTTTCCAATTGAAGTCTCTTATAGAGAGAGAAAGGCATAACACTAACTCCAGCTCCCAAATCACACAAAGCAGTTCTAACATAACTATTCTTAATAGATAAACGAATAGTTGGAATCCCTGGGTCTCCAAGTTTCTTAGGAACCTTACCATTAAAGGAATATTTAGCAAGCAAAGTAGAAATTTCTTCATTAGTGATCTTCCTTTTATTCAAGACAATATCCTTCATATACTTTGAATAAGGAGGCAATTTAATAGCATTAGTCAAAGGAATTTGTAAGAATAAAGGTTTCATCCACTCACAAAACTTATTATAGTGTTCATCTTCCTTTGACTTGTGTTTCTTGTTAGGGAAAGGCATAGGTTTTTGGACCCAAGGCTCTCTTTCACTACCATGTTTCTTAGCAATAAAATCTTCTTTAGTGTATTTAGTATTCTTAGTGTGCTTTTCAGGTTCTTCTTCAACTTTTTGTTTATCAGGAACATCATTTTCTTCATTACCACTTTCAGTTTCAGCATCAGAGATAGATATACTATTAGGATCTTTAGCAGGTTCAGAGGGTTCTACAATAGTTTTATGTTTCTTTTTTCTTTTCTTACGAGTAGTACCAGTATTTTCAGCTTGTTGAGAATCCTGCTCGATTCTTTTAGGATGCCCCTCAGGATATAGAGTATCCTGGGTAGCAGCACCACTTCTAGTTTTAATTTCATAAGCATGTTTTTCTTTAGCAACATTAACTAGCAAGTATTTTTGCACTTTAATAAGTTGATCTATTTGAGTTTGAACCATTTGAAAATGTTTAACAATCATTTTAACATCATTAGAGGTTCTTTCCACAATATATTTTAACTCAACAATAGCTCTAGTGTTTTCCATTAGATGATTTTGCACCCTTTTATTAAAATTATCTTGCTTAACAATGAAAATATTGAATTCTTCTAAGCATTGATCAGGAGGTTTAGAGTAAGGGATATCACCTTCATCAAAGTGTTGGAGAGAGTGTACCTCAATAGTGGATGAATGGGGAACTGGCTTACATAATTTTTCTATAGGAGGTAAATTCTTGACATCTGTAGCTTTAATTCCCTTCTCCTTAAGACATTTCTTAGCTTCCTTCATCACTTCATCATTTAGTTCAATAACTCCCTTCTTCTTAGATGATGGTATAGGCGCAGGTATAGCTGGTTCAGGTATAATTGTTTCGGGTATAGCTGGTTCAGGAGGAGTCCAATCTTCATAGTTCTTGCTTATTTTAGCCATTAATTCCTCAGCTTCCTTGGGGGTCCTATTCCTGAAAACACAATCAGCACAACTATCTAGGTATGTCCTAGATTCTTCAGTTAGTCCATTATAAAATATATCAAGAAGCTCATTCTTAGGTAATGGACTTCCAGCCTGTGCATGAATCAAAGCACAAAACCTTGCCCATGATTCAGGCAATATCTCTTTTTCTCCTTGTTTAAAATCAAAAAGTTCCTGCAAAATAGCATGTCTAGCACTAGGAGGAAAATATTTCTTCAGGAAGGTACTAATCAAGCAATCAGGGCTATCAATAGATCCAGGAGGTAAATTACTAAACCAAGTTTTAGCTTCCCTTTTCAGTGAAAAGGGGAAAATCTTAGCAACAAAGTAAGTACGCATCTTAATATCATCAGAAAACAAGCCACTCATGGTAGAAAGCTCAGTCATATGTGCTACCGCACTTTCATTCTTAGTCCCAAAAAAGGTTCTTTCTCAACAATAGCTATGTAAGATAGATCAAGAGAGAAATCATAATCTTTATCTTTAATGTTTATGGGAGATGCAGCAAACTTAGCAATAGGAGAAAATTTGGGTCTAATAGTATGCCTCTCAAGGAGACTCTTAGCAGTGCTCCTATCATGGGTGTTTTTACATTCTTTAATAAATTCATCGGTCATTTCAACATAACCATCTTCAATATCATAACTCTCACTAGACTCAGGTGAACTAACAGGTGTAGTAGTGTCTTCATTAGGAGTTTCAGTATTTCCAGCTATAGTTCTAGCAATCGTAGCATCTAGGAAAGGACCTAATGAACCACTCTTATCAAGCACGAGAAAGCAGACATCATAAGTATCAGAAGTTTCAGATTCAGCAGTAGTAGTAGTGTGTGTAGCATGTGTGTGTGGTGGTGTAACGAGCTTACTCATAATAGATGGTGAATCAAGAGCAACAGAGGTGTTCAGAACCGTACCTTTTCTTGTAGTGGATGGTAAAATAGGAAACTTGCCATCACGAGACTTACCCATGATGGATGGATGGCAGCGAACAATAATGAATCCAAGTGAACTTAATAAATAAAGCTATGCTCCCCGGCAACGGCGCTAGAAAATAGTCTTGATGACCCACAAGTATAGGGGGTGTATCGCAGTATTTTCGAGGGAAGTGAAACCCAATTTATTGATTCGACACAAGGGGAGCCAAAGAATATTTATAAGCCTTAACAACTGAGTTGTCAATTTAGCTGCACCTAGAAACAATCTTGCTCACAGCAGTTTATCAGTAGCAACAGTTTTGTAGTAGAAATAGTAAAGTAAAAGCAGTAGTAAAAGTAAAGACAGTAGTAACAATAGTAGTAAACAGTAGGATTCGAGTGCGGTAGGCATACGGATGGATGGACGGGCATTGCATGGACAAGACAATTCACATGGCAATCAGAACATAGGGCATTTGCAGATAAATAAGATAAAGCATCCAAGTACTAAATAATCCTAGGCATGTGTTCCATATATAGTCATACGGGCTCGCAATGAGAACTTGCACAACATCTTTTGTCCTGCCAGCCCGTTTGCAGCGGGGCCTCAAGGGAACTACTGGCAATTAAGGTGCTTCTTTTAATAGAGCACCGGAGCAAAGCATTAACACTCCATGAACACATGTGATCCTCACATCAAAGCCATTCCTGCCGGTTATCCCGATTTCTGTCACTTCGGGGCTTTTGGTTTCGGACAACAACGTGTGTATACAACTTGCAGGTAAGACCATAAACAATACTATCATAATGAATCGATAACATGTTCGGATCTGAAATCATGGCACTCGGGCCCTAGTGACAAGCATTAAGCATAACAAGTCGCAACAAAGTCAAAAATCACTAATAGAAGATACTAGGCACCATGCCCTAACAATCTGATGCCATTACATGAATGATCTCATCCAATCCCTACCATCCCCATAGCCTACAGCAGTAGATTACTCACTCATAGATGGGGGAAACATGGATGGTCGATGGAGAAGCGATGGTGATGATGATGGCGATGATCTCCTCCAATTCCCTGTCCCGTAGGGTGCCAGAACGGAGTTTCTGGTTCTGAATCGTGGAATCTGGTGGTGGCGGCAGAGCGGAACTCTTTCTGGAAAAACATCGAACCCCCTTGAGTTTTTAGGTCAGAAGGCATCTTATAGGTGAAGAGGGAGACCGAGGGGGGGTGCAGGCGGACCACCCCTAGCTGGCTAGGCGTGCAGTGTGGTGTGGTGACTGCCCCCCTCCGTCTCGTATTTTGGCTCCATGAGTCTTCTGGTGAAATAGGATTTTTGGCATATTTTCTGGGATTTTTCCTGATAGTTGATTTTCTGCACAAAAACTAGACACCAAGGCAATTCTGCTGAAAACAGCGTCAGTCCGCGTTAGTTGCATCCAATTCACACAAGTTTAGAGGCAAAACAATAGCAAAAGTGTTTAGGAAAGTAGATACGTTTTGGACGTATCAATAACACATGCATTAATTGATCTCTAAGGACTCCATTTGTGTCAAACAACCATGGTGGTCAGAAAGCCCAAAGAGCCCCTGGAATATGCAACTGCCACATGGAGATGGTGGTGAACCATTGTGACAGAAGCAGTTGCATCACCACACCCAACTATAGTGTGTGTGGTCATCAAGGTGTGGTTTTGAGAATATATAACACATGCATTGATTTATCTTTGGGGATTCCATTTGTGTCAAACAACCATGGTGGTCAGAAATCCCAAAGAGCCCCTGGAATATGCAACTGCCACATGGAGATGGTGAACCAGTGTGACAGAAGCAGTTGCATCACCACAGCCAACTCGAGTGTGTGTGGTCATCAAGGTGTGGTTTTGAGAATATATAATAGATGCATTAATTGATCACTAGGGACTCCATTTGTGTCTAACAACCATGGTGGTTAGAAAGCCCAAAGAGCCCCTGGAATATGCAACTGCCACATGGAGATGGTGGTGAACCAGTCTGACAGAAGCACTTGCATCACCACACCCAACTGGAGTGTGTGTGGTCATCAAGGTGTGGTTTTGAGAGTATATAACACATGCATTAATTTATCTCTGGGGACTCCATTTGTGTCAAACAACCATGGTGGTCAGAAAGCCCAAAGAGCCCCTGGAATATGCAACTGCCACATGGAGATGGTGAACCAGTGTGACAGAAGAAGTTGCATCACCACACCCACCTGGAGTGTGTGTGGATCATTAAGGTGTGGTTTTGAGAATATATAACATATGCATTGATCTCTAGGGACTCCATTTGTATCAAACAACCATGGTGGTTAGAAATCCCAAAGATCCCCTAGAATATGCAAATGCCACATGGAGATGGTGGTGTACTAGTGTGACAGAAGCAATTGCATCACCACACCCGACTGGACTGTGTGTGGTCATCAAGGTGTGGTTTTGAGAATATATAACACATGCATTAATTGATCTCTAGGGACTCCATTTGTGTTAAAAAACCATGGTGGTCAAAAATCCCAAAGAGCCCCTGGAATATACAACTGCCACATGGAGATGGTGAACCAGTGTGACAGAAGCAGTTGCATCACCACACCCAACTGGAGTGTGGGTGGATCATCAAGGTGTGGTTTTGAGAATATATAACAGATGCATTGATATCTAGGGACTCCATTTGTGTCAAACAACCATGGTTGTCAGAAAGCCCAAAGAGCCCCTGGAATATACAAGTGCCACATGGAGATGGTGGTGAACCAGTGTGACAGAAGTAGTTGCATCACCACACCCAATTGTAGTGTGTCTGGTCATCAAGGTGTGGTTTTGAGAATATATAACACATGCATGAATTGATCTCTAGGGAATCCATTTGTCTAAAACAACCATGGTTGTCAAAAAGCCCAAAGAGCCCCTAGAATATGCAACTGCCACATGGAGATGGTGAACTAGTGTGACAGAAGCAGTTGCATCACCACACCCAACTGCAGTGTGTGTGGATCATCAAGGTGTGGTTTTGAGAATATATATAACACATGCATTGGTCTCTAGATACTTCATTTGTGTCAAACAACCATGGTGGTCAGAAATCCCAAAGAGCCCCTGGAATATGCAACTGCCACATGGAGATTTTGGTGAAACAGTGTGACAGAAGCAGTTGCATCACCACACCCAACTGGAGTGTGTGTGGGTCATCAAGGTGTGGTTTTGAGAATATATAACACATGCATTGATCTCTAGGGACTCCATTTGTGTCAAACAACCATGGTGGTCAGAAATCCCAAAGAACCCCTGGAATATGCAACTGCCACATGGAGATGGTGAACCAGTGTGACAGAAGCAGTTGCACCACCACACCCAACTGCAGTGTGTGTGGTCATGTGGATAATCA
Source organism: Avena insularis (assembly GCA_023614405.1). Classification (NCBI taxonomy): domain Eukaryota; kingdom Viridiplantae; phylum Streptophyta; class Magnoliopsida; order Poales; family Poaceae; genus Avena; species Avena insularis. Next base: position 211,154,336 of record CM042694.1, read on the forward strand.
AGGTGTGGTTTTGAAAATATATAACACATGCATTGATCTTTAGGGACTACATTAAAGTCAAACAACCATGGTGGACAGAAATCCCATAGAGCCCCTGGAATATGCAACTGCCACATGGAGATGGTGAACCAGTGTGACAGAAGCAGTTGCATCACCACACCGAACTCGAGTGTGTGTGGATCATCAAGGTGTGGTTTTGAGAATATATAACAGATGCATTGATCTCTAGGGACTCCATTTGTGTCAAAAAAACCATGGTGATCAGAAAGCCCAAAGAGCCCCTCGCATATGCAACTGCCACATGGAGATGGTGGTGAACCAGTGTGATAGAAGCAGTTTCATCACCACATCCAACTACAGTGTGGGTGGATAATCAAGGTGTGGTTTTGAGAATGTATAACACATTCATTGATCTCTAGGGACTCCATTTTTTTCAAACAACCATGGTGGTCAGAAAGCCCAAAGAGCCCGTGGAATAAGCAACTGCTAAATGGGGATGGTGGTGAACAAGTGTGATAGAAGCAGTTGCATCACCACACCCAACTATAGTGTGTGTGGTCATCAAGATGGGGTTTTGAGAATATATAACACATGCATTAACTGATCTCTAGGGACTCCATTTGTGTCAACCATGGTGGTCAGAAAGCCCAAAGAGCCCCTGGAATATGCAATTGTCACATGGAGATGGTGAACCAGTGTGACAGAAGCTGTTGCATCACCACACGTAACTGGAGTGTGTGTGGATCATCAAGGTGTCGTTTTGAGAATATATAACACATGCATTGATCTCTAGGGACTCCATTTGTGTCAAACAACCATGGTGGTCATAAAGCCGAAAGAGCCCCTGGAATATGCAACTGCCACATGGAGATGGTGGTGAACTAGTGTGACAGAAGCAGTTGCATCACCACACCCAACTGCAGTGTGTCTGGTCATCAAGGTGTGGTTTTGAGAATATATAACACATGCATTAATTGATCTCTAGGGACTCCATTTGTGTCGAACAACCATGGTTGTCAGAAATCCCAAAGAGCCCCTAGAATATGCAACTGCCACATGGAGATGGTGAACTAGTGTGACAGAAGCAGTTGCATCACCACACCCAACTGGAGTGTGTGTGGATCATCAAGGTGTGGTTTTGAGAATATATAACACATGCATTGATCTCTAGAGACTTCATTTGTGTCAAACAACCATGGTGGTCAGAAATCCCAAATACACCTGGAATATGCAACTGACACATGGAGATGTTGGTGAAACTATGTGACAGAAGCAGTTGCATCACCACACCCAACTGGACTGTGTGTGGATCATCAATGTGTGGTTTTGAGAATATATAACACATGCATTGATATCTAGGGACTCCATTTTTGTCAAACAACCATGGTGGTCATAAATCCCAAAGAACCCATGGAATATGCAACTACCACATGGAGATGGTGAACCAGTGTGACAGAAGTAGTTGCATCACCACACCCAACTGCAGTGTGTCTGGTCATGTGGATCATCAAGGTGTCGTTTTGAAAATATATAACACATGCATTGATCTCTAGGGACTCCATTAAAGTCAAACAACCATGGTGGACAGAAATCCCAAAGAGCCCCTGGAATATGCAACTGCCACATGGAGATGGTGAACCAGTGTGACAGAAGCAGTTGCATCACCACACCCAACTCGAGTGTGTCTGGATCATCAAGGTGTGGTTTTGAGAATATATAACAGATGCATTGATCTCTAGGGACTCCATTTGTGTCAAACAACCATGGTGATCAGAAAGTCCAAAGAGCCCCTGGAATATGCAACTTCTACATGGAGATGGTGGTGAACCAGTGTGACAGAAGCAGTTTCAATCACCACACCCAAATGCAGTGTGTATGGTCATCAAGGTGTGGTTTTGAGAATATATATAATACATGCATTAATTGATCTCTAGGGACTCCATTTGTGTCAAACAACCATGGTGGTCAAAAAGCCCAAAGATCCCATAGAATATGCAATTGTCACATGGAGATGGTGAACTAGTGTGAGAGAAGCAGTTGCATCACCACACCCAACTGGAGTTTGTGTGGATCATAAAGATGTGGTTTTAAGAATATATAACACATGCATTCATATCTAGGGACTTCATTTGTGTCAAACAACCATGGTGGTCAGAAAGCCCAAAGCGCCCCTAGAATATGCAACTGCCACATGGAGATGGTGGTGAACTAGTGTGATAGAAGTAGTTGCATCACCACACCCAACTGGAGTGTGTGTGGATCATCAAGGTGTGGTTTTGAGAATATATAACACATGCATTAATCGATCTCTAGGGACTCCATTTGTGTCAGCCATGTTGGTCAGAAAGCCCGAAGAGCCTCTGGAATATGCAACTGCCACATGGAGACGGTGAACGAGTGTGATAGAAGCTGTTGCATCACCACACCCAACTGGAGTGTGTGTGGATCATCAAGGTGTCATTTTGAGAATATATAGCACATGCATTGATCTCTAGGGACTCCATTTGTGTCAAACAACCATGGTGGTCAGAAAGCCCAAAGAGCCCCTGGAATATACAAGTGCCACATGGAGATGGTGGTGAACCAGTGTGACAGAAGCAGTTGCATCACCACACCCAACTACAGTGTGTCTAGTCATCAAGGTGTGGTTTTGAGAATATATAACACATGCATTAATTGATCTCGAGGGAATCCATTTGCGTCAAACAACCATGGTTGTCAGAAAGCCCAAAGAGCCCCTAGAATATGCAACTGCCACATGGAGATGGTGAACTAGTGTGACAGAAGCAGTTGCATCCCCACACCCAACTGGAGTGTGTGTGGATCATCAAGGTGTCATTTTGAGAATATATAACACATGCATTGATCTCTAGAGACTTCATTTGTGTCAAACAACCATGGTTGACAGAAATCCCAAAGAGCCCCTGGATTATGCAACTGCCACATGGAGAGTTTGGTGAAATAGTGTGACAGAAGCAGTTGCGTCACCACACCCAACTGGAGTGTGTGTGGATCATCAAGGTGTGGTTTTGAGAATATATAACACATGCATTGATCTCTAGGGACTCCATTTGTGTCAAACAACCATGGTGGTCATAAATCCCAAAGAACCCCTGGTATATGCAACTGCCACATGCAGATGGAGAACCAATGTGACAAAAGTAGTTGCATCACCACACCCAACTGCAGTGTGTGTGGTCATGTGGATCATCAAGGTGTGGTTTTGAAAATATATAACACATGCATTGATATGTAGGGACTCCATTAAAGTCAAACAACCATGGTGGACAGAAATCCCAAAGAGCCCCTGGAATATGAAACTGCCACATGGAGATGGTGAACCTGTGTGATAGAAGCAGTTGCATCACCACACCCAACTCGAGTGTGTGTGGATCATCAAGGTGTGATTTTGAGAATATATAACAGATGCATTAATCTCTAGGGACTCCATTTGTGTCAAACAACCATGGTGATCAGAAAGCCCAAAGAGCCCCTGGAATATGCAACTGCCACATGGAGATGGTGGTGAACTAGTGTGACAGAAGCAGTTTCATGACCACACCCAACTGCAGTGTGTCTGGTTATCGAGTTGTGGTTTTGATAATACATAACACATGCATTAATTGATCTCTAGGGACTCCATTTGTGTCAAACAACCATGGTGGTCAGAAAGCCCAAAGAGCCCCTGGAATATGCAACTGCCACAAGGAGATGGTGAACTAGTGTGACAGAAGCAGTTGCATCACCACACCCAACTGGAGTTTGTGTGGATCATCAAGATGTGGTTTTGAGAATATATAACACATTCATTGATCTCTAGGGACTTCATTTGTGTCAAACAACCATGGTGGTCTGAAAGCCCAAAGCGCCCCTAGAATATGCAACTGCCACATGGAGATGGTGGTGAACTAGTGTGACAGAAGTAGTTGCATCACCACACCCAACTGGAGTGTGTGTGGATCATCAAGGTGTGGTTTTGAGAATATATAACACATGCATTGATCTCTAGGGAATCCATTTGTGTCAAACAACCATGGTGGTTAGAAAGCCCAAAGAGCCCTTGGAATATGCAACTGCCGCATGGAGATGGTGGTGAACCAGTGTGACAGAAGTAGTTGCATCACCACACCGAACTGCAGTGTGTATGGTCATCAAGGTGTGGTTTTGAGAATATATAACACATGCATTAATTTATCTCTAGGGACTCCATTTGTGTCAAACAACCATGGTGGTCAGAAAGCCCATAGAACCCCTGGAATATGCAACTCCCACATGGAGATGGTGAACCAGTGTGACAGAAGCAGTTGCATCACCACACCCAACCGGAGTGTGTGGTCATGTGGATCATCAAGATGTGGTTTTGAGAATAACATATGCATTGATCTCTAGGGACTCCATTTGTGTCAAACAACCATGGTGGATAGAAAGCCCAAAGAGCCCCTGGAATATGTAACTACCACATGGAGATGGTGAACCAGTGTGATAGAAGCAGTTGCATCACCACACCCAACTGGAGTGTGTGTGGATCATCAAGGTGTGGTTTTGAGAATATATAACACATGCATTGATCTCTAGGGACTCAATTTGTGTCAAACAACCATGGTGGTTAGAAAGCCCAAAGAGCCCCTGGAATATGCAACTGCAACATGGAGATGGTGAACTAGTGTGACAGAAGCAGTTGCATCACCACAACCAGCTGGAGTGTGTGTGGATCATCAAGGTGTGGTTTTGAGAATATATAACATATGCATTGATCTCTAGGGACTCCATTTTTGTCAAACAACCATGGTGGTCAGAACGCCCAAAGAGCCCCTGGAATATGCAACTGCCACATGGAGATGGTGGTGAACTAGTGTGACAGAAGCACTTGCATCACGACACCCAACTGCGGTGTGTGTGGTCATCAAGGTGTGGTTTTGAGAATATATAACACATGCATTAATTGATCTCTAGGGACTCCATTTGTGTCAAACAACCATGGTGGTCAGAAAGCCCAAAAAGCCCCTGGAATATGCAACTGCCACATGGAGATGGTGAACTAGTGTGACAGAAGCAGTTGCATCACCATACCCAGCTGAAGTGTGTGTGGTCATGTGGATTATCAAGGTGTGGTTTTGAGAATAACACATGCATTGATCTCTAGGGACTCCATTTAAGTCAAACAACCATGGTCGACAGAAAGCCCAAAGAGCCCCTGGAATATGCAACTGCGACACGGAGATGGTGAACGAGTGTGACAGAAGTAGTTGCATCACCACACCCAACTAGAGTTTGTGCGGATCATCAAGGTGTGTTTTTGAGAATATATAACACATGCATTGATCCCTAGGGACTCCATTTGTGTCAAACAACTATGGTGGTGAGAAAGCCCAAAGAGCCCCTGAAATATGCAGCTACCACATGGAGATGGTGAACCAGTGTGATAGAAGCACTTGCATCCCCACACCCAACTAGAGTGTGTGTGGATCATCAAGGTGTGGTTTTGAGAATATATAACACATGCATTGATCTCTAGGGACTCCGTTTGTGTTAAACAACCATGGTGGTCAGAAATCCCAAAGAGCCCCTAGAATATGCAACTTACACATGGAGATGGTGAACCAGTGTGACAGAAGCAGTTGCATCACCACACCCAAATGGAGTGTGTGTGGTCATCAAGGGATTTATCACAAACTAAATCCTTATAACTAAAGAACATTGTAAATGCGGATGATTTTAACCTTTCTTGAATAAGAGAGCAACAAAATCCGACACCGTGTGGGACCCACTCGTCATGCTTCTACTCGCCTAACCCTCCCTAGTCCCCACCACTTCGCACACATTCGCTCTGCCCGGCGACCACCAAATCCCCTCCCTCCCTGGCGACCACCAAATCCCCCCCCTCCCGGCAACGACGACGGCAGCGGCGGCTGCAGGCTCACGGGTAAGGCTCCTCGAACTATGTGCACGCATCTCTACTACTGCGTGTCTGTGTTTGATCACGAGCGACATGCGTCGGTAATGCTGTGCTCGATCTAGGTCACCACATCTGTGCTCTAGGTCACTGGCGATGGGTCTAGGCCCTAGGTAAACACTCGATCTAGGCCTAGGCCCCAGGTAAGCAATTGATCGAGGTCTAGGCCCCAGGTAAACACATGATCTAGGTCTAGTCCCTAGGTCAACACTCGGTCTAGGTCCTTACACTTGTTTTAGTCACTTGATGCTTGTGCCTCTAATTTAATTCTTGTATGTACTCTCTGGGGTAGGTAGGATAAACTGTGAGGATTGTAGGTTATGCGGCATTAAGGCTAGGGAGATACATGCGCGGGTTCTAAAATTGTTCCTACTAGCACTAATTGTTCATACATGCCCTCAGACTTCTTAATAATCTTCAGATGGACCACGCGGTGTTGAACCCTGAAAATTTGGAAGTTATTGCGCAAAACATCATGGCGACGGCGTCGAGAAATTGCAAGCTCTAGCACATTGTCCCATCTTATGACGAGGTGAAGCAACATGTAGCCAAGAAAGCTAAGAAACCGAGGGACCTTACTAGAGGTTAGAATCATTGACATTGGCTTAAAGTTACAGTCATTCTTATGCTGCCACAGATTAGTTTCTAATATATTCTTTCTAGGTCCATCGATGAAGGGAGGGAAGGACTTCGACGATTACTGCGTGTTTGGAAACGATATGGAATTGACTTCAAACCAAGCTGCGTATCTCAGAGCAATTTCAGGACACAAGCCACCTATATCGCACTATGTGTGCAAGATGGCAAAGTCAAATGTCATCCCTGGGAAGGCCAAGATGGTAAACTTTTGAGATTTGACTCTTTAAAGGCGTGTTTGTTTCAAAGGAATAAATCCTACAAAATTCCTATACCTTTTTTTTACAAATCCTTTGAACCAAACGATCCCTAAATCTACTTTTGCACATTGAACTATACTTCAGCAACTAACTTTATTCTTCACATCCAGTACTTTTCAGCTAGGTACAGCAATGCCCACCTCAACAGGTATCTGCCATTGGAGATTCTTGTCATAGTCGCAGATCATGTAGGACGTAAGAATGTCCAGTTCATCTAAGGCAGGAATGATTGTGCCCAAATGATAAGCAACTCGTCAAAGGTTGTCGAGGTTGCTCGAATCAAAAAAGGGGATTTGTTTGTTTTAACCTTCTTTGAGGAGCTCATATCTGGCTTCGCGTGTCATGTAGGTCGCCTGAATGAGGGCACAAAATACCTGGTTATGCGGCTTGGCTTCATGTGAAGTCGTAGTCGGTTTGGAACTGAATGTGAACCTGCAGGTTGTGTACTTGGTTTGGAAATCTTTGTGAATCCGGTTGTGTACTTGGTTTGGAACTCTTTGTGAATCTGGTTGTCTAGTTGGTTTGGAATTGTATGTCAACCATGTTCTCTATATATTTGTAAGATTGTGTGCTATCTCCATGTTGATATGTGTTGTGTTGATTGTTGTTGTAATTTCCTGTACTTCCACATTTTGCTTCTTCGTGTGATTGAGAACATGTGTATAAGAAATATGAAGTAGTGCTATGTTTGAAACGTAATTGTCTTGTCCAGCTGTACGGCTGTTAGACAAAACATCAATTTATTTATTGAAGGACGAACTGGTTTAGCAGATTCTTATAAGAATGGTAAAGTAGTAGATCTATTGGAACAGAATCCCCTGGTCCAGTGGTTATGAACCTTCGACCAACCAGTGTGCTCGCGAGTTCCCTGGTCAGGGTACTCTGTTTTATGCCATCTTTAATTTATACCAGATGGACTGGCAGCTAGGCCTGGCTAAAACTCTGAGAACAACCCGTTAGACCCTGCCATTCAAACCGAGCTGACAGGTGGGATGCGGGCACGGATGGCCCGGTCGTCGAAAAAAAACAGTCAACCAAAGGCCCTTAACGAATTCCGTGACAATTATATGCGGGACGAAATACCGAACTGGGCTTCAGGGCCTCGGACGAAATCCGCGACGAATTTTTGTTGACGAAAACCTCGAATGTCATGGATACCCGAGCTGGAGGCCCTTCGAGTACGTCGCGACGAAATAGCCCAGAACGTCGCGCATCTATAACGTTTTTACGGCGTATCATGAATAAAATATCATGAATCGTCCAGATTCTTGTAGTGATGGGATCGCCTTGGTGGAGGCCCCTGTCGTGCAGGAAAGAATCGCCATGCCTGCCTGACCAGGACCCGCGTACAAGCTGTGCACACAAGCAACATAATCCACTATATGAACCTAGGGCCAAATCCTTGTTGCCGCAACACATTGAGCAGAAACGGCCAGGTGACACTGCCGAAGGCCCGCGCCACGTCCAACTTGAGGAGCAAGGACACCACCTTGTCTCGGAACAGGGCACGTGTAGACTGCTGCACCAACACAAAGTTATTGTGTATGCAGCGTCCTTGAACAAATGCGCTTTGGTTAGCATCGACAAGCTCCTACATCCGTGGAGCGAGCCTTTCCGCGAGGATCTTTGCCAACTTGGCAAAGCTGTGCACCAAGCTGATGGGTCTGAAGTCCTTGATGTCGACGACACCATCACGCTTGGGGACAAGCATAATCAGGGCGTCGTTCTATATATATATCACTCCCATAGTGGTACCATTTCTGCCATTCGGCTACACCTTCCAATACCAGACTTATCTCTCTCTCTCTCTCTCTCTCTCTCTCTCTCTATATATATATATATATATATATATATATATATATATATATATATACCATACTCCTTTATGTAGAAACACACTACAACACTAATTCCTTTGTATCTGGTTTTGTATGTTTCAGTCTCTGTCTCTGTGCTCCGCCCTTTTGTGAGATCATGATGAGGGCCATATAAATAGTGTTTTTTAGGTCAAAATGAAGAGATACAATGCAAATATATTGGAATATATCACAAACTACACATGCATTTTACATGCATCACAATTCCCCGGGGTTTTATCCTACTCACATCCTTTCGTGTGATATCCCATCGGATCTTGGCCTCATACCGACCTACAAATCTATTGTTGAATTAAATAGTGACACGCGCTACCATGCCTGAGCCTGGACAAGCCAGACGAGGCGAGTGAGAGCGCGTGTGTGGTGTTCTCTTTCTCTCCATGTTCCATCACTGAGTGGTATGGGAAGACTCCAATATATAAGGTGGTCTCACTCTTCCTACACTAGCAATGTAGATCTAAAGATTGCACCTACACCTGTTGCCACATACATGGTACTTTAAGATTTATTAGGGAACTTCTGAAATTCTCATGGGCCAAGCCCATCACATTCTAACACCTTCACCTATTTCTTCAAGTTGTTGTCCTTTTGAAGCTTGCTTGAGTTTTCCTACTTAGCTAGGTAAGTCGGACCTTGATGTACTTTCCGACTTTGTTGGTGAAGTTGTTAACTTCACTGAAAGAGTTGCGTCTTTGGTAGCAACTCTAAAACTTCGATGGCAAAACCAGAGTTTCACATATAGCTCCACAACATCAATGGTGGAATCGGAGCCTCTGAATTCGGTGGTTGAGTTGGAGACCCCATATCCCTACACGGAAGGAAGCAAAGAAGATAAGTCGATTCAGTCTTAAATGATAGTGTTTTATTAGATTATAATTTATTTATTTTTGCGAAATTCCACCAATCTATTAATAATCATCAACAATAGTACAAAGTGTCCTAAAAGTAATAAAAATTACAAATAGGTCACTAAACCACCTAGCAACGACTACAAACACTGGCACAAGCCGAAGACGTGCCGCCATCCTCGCCCCTCCAGCAAGGTTTTGATGACCACTTGTTACAAACAAGTCTGTAGTAGATACACTTTGGCATCAGCAATCGCTGAAAAATCTAACAACCATCAATCAATTTGACACAGTATTAGCAATTGTCAACTGACAATTACTTTCGACCTAGAATCCTAGATGCCAATTTATACTAGGACACTTAAGAGTTTGCCTGAGCTAACAATACCGCTGGCAGCTCAGTAGTTCTGGGTACAACAATTATTATTTTATCTTCTCCTGGAAGGTAGCTCAAGTTGAATGCCGCAAGCCTATACATACAGCACCACTAGTTAAGCATCATACCCAGGACATAATTCATTAAGCTACCAATCTTAGGATAACAATTCTCTTGAATCGTAGCATTAGACAAAATGAAAAACTAGGACTACCAAAGAAGTAAAATGGCATCCAGACTAATTAGCAGAGCAGCTGAATGCCAAAAAATGAATGAAAAAAAAAAGATAGACCAGGTTCAGAGATCATTTATTACAAATTCTTCCCCAAGAAAAGATCACATTAGAAGTGTGAAAATCCATGGTGCATGTCTAGACCGCACAATCAAATTATGAGCTTATTATACAAGATGGGTCCTCCATTTTATTTTTTAAAAATCCCTGACCATTCAGTTTGTTGATTATACTGCAGCGATGTCCTGTTAGGCCTGGAGCTGGGTCACTTGAGGACTGATATTACACTCCAAGAGCTAGGTAACTTTGAACCTGCAGTATGAAGTAGAGCATCAATGGTGAATAGTAGGCGCAGTCAAGGTTCCTCATGTTGTGCCGCTCCGGTGTTACTACTTATGGGAAGGCAGCTAAAACAGAAGTCGACAACTAAATGTGGTGCTGGCCCGGACAAATATTGGAGTGCATGGCAGGCAGACAGCTCAAGTATATATTTACATAACTCAACTTTTCCATTTTTCAAGTGGAACTCTATGAAGCATGCATGGCACAGAAGCTTAGTTCCAGCAAGGACAGGAAAAACTGGAACCAAGAACGTTGTCAAAGAGCGTTTCATCAATACAGGATCGCACACGTGTTTGGGGTGAGAGAGGCTCGAACTCTCGACCTCAGGATCACTCACAGCTATGAGACCTACGCGCTAGCCAACTGCGCCACCACCCCTTTGTGCTATTGAAACGAAACAATACGTGTTGTATGAAGCACCAGCACAGCAGCGATCTATACAAATACGCAAGAAGAATTCATTGAATGTGCCTCTGCTGTCACTTGAGATTTTCCAAATCTCTGAGCATGACATTTGTTTCTTCCCATTCAGCTAAACAGAACATCCTGAACAGCTGGATGACAGACTTAACACAGCTACATAGATAAGATAAATAGGTGTGCTGCTTTCGGAGCTTAATTGCCATTGAAGTTGCTTCATACTCACAACGAGATACACATTAACAAACCATAACAACTGCAACAGTTTAACACTGACATAGCTAACTGCTGCCATTTTAGTTGTACTTGAGTAATTCAGAAACCGTAATGGCTAACTCAGCCCAGGCCAACCACAGCCAACTGGATTCAATCAAAGAACTCCAACAAACTAGACCCTTGGAGGAAGCAAACAATCCTGTGTTTCTCAAAGAAAGCCGCACGAGGTTTAGCTAGCATTCCTTTACAGTACATACTAGTTTTGACATAAAATCGCTATGTGATATTACGCACCGCTCCACACCTTGAAAGGAGAGCACATTATTCTTTACTCTACATACCTTGTTTGTGATTCCTCATTGGGAGCGTGCATTTCTGGAGATCGGAGTACTGAAGGATATCAGTCTGTACTCTGTAGCGTATAATTGCACGACAGGGACAACAGTAGCGCTTACTTCGCCATAGATCTTCCTTTTCTTCAGGTTTGTATGGCAGCGAGCATGGGGATCAAACACTGTCATGCAGAAACAAGAATTAAGGCTAGATTGTTCCACTGACCAGGTGTTCGTCATTGTGTCTGACCACACCTGAAAATATAATAACTACCATTACCTAAAACTAAACTTACTGGACATCCATTGATAGGATCAATCATGTATACAAGAAAACTCAGGTTCTACAAACCACTTTTGCCCAGCCTAATCCAAATTTGCATTGCTGGATGAATATCTTTTGAAATCTTCCCTTCAAAAAAGAGAGTAGATAATCTGGTTTGTTGAAATTAGCTCCAAAACATGATCACCATTGATTTTCATCTGAACAATTGTAAATAAATATAATCAAATTCAAGTAGAATTTAACCTGACCTCAATTGACGTATGTAGTCTGGCAGTTGAAGGATCTGACAGTAAGGTTTTACACTAGAGTTCACCCCAGCACATTTTACTTGTCCCTCTGTATCTGAGCAATGCCCAGGAGCAATACCATGGGAACTCTCCTCAAATTCCTATCAACAAACTCACTGCAGAACAGTTTGCCCAGGAGCAATGCCATGGGAAATCTCCTCAAACTCCTACCAACAAACTCACTGTAGAACAGATCTTGTATGCTACGGAGTCCTCAGCATTCTGTCATTACAAACAGATTTTGTCCAATACAGTTATGAGCCTATGAGCCAGGCATTTTAAATTTGTTACATGCAAGATGATTTGTCAGTGAGGATAGCCAAATGAGAAGTAAAGCAAACCAATAATTATTTAGCAACCCATTAGGATAACTCAGAGCTGACAGCAAAAGTAGGAAATTAAGTTTGACAAGTTAGAATTATCAACAAACACTTGATTAACAATTGATTAAGCACTACCATGTCAAAAAAAAATCTAATGATTATTACTCCAGTACAGGGGAGAAAACAAGTCATGATCTAGTAATTTGTCTACAGATCGCAGAGACATGACAGCCAGAGGAGAGATAAGAGTGATCCATTCCATTCTCTTCTTTCTTTCTTTCTTTCTTTTTTTGACTTGCATTCTCTTCTTTTCCATGTGTCTGGGATAGGTAACAGAGGAGAAATAAGAAACATGAACGATTTAATAAATACAGCGACCTGAAGACTCATCTTCTAAGTTGAAGACCCCTAGCAGCTTCAGGAATATACAAGTCGTGAGCATGGAACAGATTGAACCAAACCATATAAATGAAAAGGTTCAGATTCTGTGGCACGAAATATAATTCAGATAAGAGACAGAGCAAAGACATCATCAGGTTGAAATACATGCAATTTTCAAAACGTTTTTAGATGAGAAATCTATCTAGTGGGATTAACCAAATCATTTGCTGACTTAAGAGAAACAGAGAATTAGGAGAATAATCCCGTATTGTAAGCATGGGTGGGTGTTCTAGAGACCATTTTGTGGCGCTTGTTCAGTTGTAAAAACTATTTCTCTATCTTTATAAATAGATTCGCACACCTCCTGTGAATTCTCGGAAAAAAAGGAGAAACAAACAATTGTGATTGAGAACATTTTGCTAACTTCACATAGATGATGTTAACAAGATGGTAACATCACCCCATAACTTGGCCACAGAAGCAAAACAAGGGTACCACATCCAATGTAAGGCTAACAAGAAACTAACAAATCTCTACACCTTAAGATGAGATAATATGAAGGAAAAGCATGCATAAGTGCAGTTCTTGCTTACCAATCGAGAAAATGGTTAAACGTTCCACTCTCTTCCTTTCCATGTGTGCCTGAATTAGGTGACCAATTGCCTACTGAGCAGTTTAATAAAGCAGCCTCTGAATTCATAATGGCAAGATAACAAGACATCCACGGATGAAGAGCCTAAGCAGATTCAGGAATATACAGACGTGAGCAGGGAATAGACTGAACTACAGACGTCAGCCCAAGGAGATTCAGGTATATACAGACGTGAGCATGGAATCGACTGAACTGAACCTCACAAACGAAAAGGTTCAGGTTCCATGGCACCAAATATAGTGAGATTTTTCGGAGCCAAGACAGCATAGGCTGAAATGCGAAATCCAAGCAATTCCACAACATTATCAGCAGAGAAATCTATCTAGTCATATAAAGCAACTATTTGCTGAATTAAGAGAAACAGCAGACAACGGTTCTAAATAACATTTTGCTAGCTTCTCATAGATGATGATAACAAGATGATAACATCAGATCCTACATTCAACACTGCCACCACAGCACAAACAAGAAATCTTCCTACCACATCTCTACACCTCGAGATCAGACACTAGATAGATTTGCCAACACAAGTACGCAAGAAGCAGCTTAGGCCCTCTCTCCACGGATGCGGCGGGCGAGCTGGATGTCCTTGGGCATGATGGTGACGCGCTTGGCGTGGATGGCGCAGAGGTTGGTGTCCTCGAAGAGCCCGACGAGGTAGGCCTCGGCAGCCTCCTGCAGCGCAGAGACGGCGGAACTCTGGAAGCGAAGGTCGGTCTTGAAGTCCTGCGCGATCTCCCTGACGAGGCGCTGGAAGGGGAGCTTGCGGATGAGCAGCTCCGTGCTCTTCTGGTACTTGCGGATCTCCCTGAGCGCGACGGTGCCAGGGCGGAAGCGGTGGGGCTTCTTCACGCCGCCGGTGGCCGGAGCGGACTTGCGGGCCGCCTTGGTGGCCAACTGCTTCCGCGGCGCCTTGCCGCCAGTGGACTTCCTCGCGGTCTGCTTCGTGCGGGCCATCGGGATGGGAGGGGAAGGCTAGGGTTTGATTCTCCGAGGAGTGCCGAGGGGAAGCTGAGAGCTCTTGGTGGGATTTGGGGATTGGAATGAGGAAGAAGTCGATGGGGTCGGGGGAATTTATTGTGAGGAGGAGCCGGCGGCGGGTGCCCGGTGGGCGCGAGTCTGAAAAAAATTGCTTTTCCGCGCTTTGCTTTTGGGACGGGTGGGGAAGTGAGTCTGGGGCGTTCGATTCGCCAGGCATGGACGGTGCGGATTTTGGATCGGGTGAGGCACGCGGATCGCGATCCGTGGCGTGAGATTTCTTGCGTTCTGAGTGGCTGGTCTCAGCCAGCGTGCGGCAACCGTGATCTTTCTTTGGGTTCTTCCCGAGTGCTGCAACTGTAGGCAGTATTATTTATAGGCTTAAGCATGAAGGCGAGGCTGCTCTGTGAGGCCTCCTGCGGCGTGACACCAACCGCGTGCTGACGCTGCGTATGAGCCCCTGATGGTTCGGACCGCTGACCGTGGGCCAGGGCGTCCAGGCAGTCGACGGTGGGGGCTGAACAATCCCTGCCACCTTCTTTCCCCATTTCCTATTCCCCAAATCGAAAACCCATGGTCATGGCCGCTATCCGCACACGCCACCTCCTCCTCCTCCTGTTTGTCCTCCCTTTCATGGTGGCCACCCTCGGCGCGACCCAGTCCCGCCCCTTCGGAGGTAAGTATTCATAGTATTACTATGTTTCTGCTTAGAAACAATATACTAGTACGCCTGAAGCCTGAAGTGATACTCTTCTTGAGCTGATGTGCACTTGCGGCTACATCTTGGCTCTCTGAACAGAGAGTAGCAATCTAGCACCAATGCATCACCCTACACTCGGACATCAGCTGAAGCCAAATAGAAACATACACTATAGCTATATTGTGTATAATACACACCATACCGCCAGGAAAATACTCATTGTTGCATTTCACTGTTTCAAACAGCGCGTAAACACCGGGACCATGCCAATGCATTTTGTCCCAAAAGTGCGATTAATATTTACCACCCAAGTATATTTTGGTTGCTCGCGCCACTCTAAACTGGTCCACTGGATGCCAAAATCGGGTGTTTAGTTGGTCGGTGAGCCGTTGTACTAGCTGCACTCGGTACTTAAAGCAATGTGGAGACAAACCCTGTGGGTTTACAGTTTAGGGCAAAGAAAGAATTTACGTCGGTTAAGTAAATGGTTGTGGAAGTTTAGTGAGAACTAATAGAAATTTATTCCGACTTTGTGTAGTACAAAAATTGGTATTTCTCATTTTTGGCAATATCTTTCCAAAGTAAAGGATATTTTCTGCAAATTCCTTGAAAAATAATTTGCATTGGTAGGAGGACTAAATTTTAGGAATATTTATGGTTCGGAGATTAGCCTTTAAATGTTAAATTTGCAAGATTATATGGTTTAACTTTACACGTATAGAGCTCACTAGAGTTTCCTTTGGCATCGTAACCAACTGCTAGGAATGTTTACAATAGAAAATGAGTAAAAATAAAATAAATATATTTGGAACCATTAAATGGAATGATTGTTCAAATGAATATTTTGAACTCCAAAGGATATCCATGGTCTCTTTATATTTCCTAATGTTTTATTTGGATAACATATAAAAGATTGATGCATTCTTTTTCTTAGCACGGAAGTGTAGAATAAAAAGTAGATTTTCCCATTTGAGAGAAATCTCAAATGAATTCCTTCTTATTAGAAAGTAATTTATAATATCTTAAGTAACTCCAAATTGAGCTGAGATACTTATAAAAAATGGGCAATTGAACTGAGTAGTTTTAATACTAGCATATAAGAATGTGTGATGTAGATGTTTTTATGGTAAAAATCATAAGAGAATCTTTGTGTGTTTTACCAAGTCAAAGATATGTGACATTTTTTCGATCAATGAACAAGATTTAGGTTTACTTCACCTAAAGACTTGGGATCATGATCACCTCAACATAATACGTCGTCTCAACCCCTCTCCATTTGCATACTAGCGGCAGGTAGAACGAACACCAGCAGCACAGCCACGAGCAAGGGCACACAACACAACATAGAACATGGGATACCACCTGGACACCGACATCCAACCCATAACGGGAAAAATATCTTTTATGTTAACAATGAATCAAGCTAGACCGACTCCTAGCATGCCAAAATAGAACTTGTTTCAACGGCTAGGCATATCGAAAAAATGGCATCCCTAACACACACGCAACAACTATCAACACAAGAAAAAAGGTGTCATCTTTCGTCTAGCAAAATGTACCGGTCCCCGTGGGGGTCACGCCCTGTGAGCTAGGGTTTCGGTCGGAAGGGGAAAACCACGAGAGGTCACGAGAGAGAGTGAGATGGATATGGGGAGGGAGAGGACATCGCGCTCGTTCTTATCCCTGTGCTCAACGGCGGCGGCGGGCATCGTAGCGTAAAGAGGATTGATGGCGCGTGCTTGGGCACGCAGCAGCTTCGTCTCACTCGCGAGGAAGAAGAAAGGCGACGCACGCGTAGGGGTACCGGGCTGGTTCCGGCCCGATTGGGCCAGCATTGGGCCGTGGCAAAGGTTGGGAGAGAGGCCAGGGTTTGCTGCGCTGGGCGACGGTTAGAGAGGAGAGAGAGATGAGTTGTGGCCCAGTTAGCATAGGAACCATTTTTTATAAAACATTTTTTTCTGTTTTGTTCTTTTCTCTTTATATTTCAAATTTATTTATTTTTTGAATCATTTGAAAATACCAGAGGTTTTCTAAATAATTTGGAAAACATCTAGGGCCCTAGGGTTTCATTACACTTCTTGTTTGCATTTTTGTCTTAGCAAAATAATGATGCTTATGAATGCACAAACAACCCTAATTACTGTTAATAAAACTAGGGGTGTTACAACTTTATCCCCCTTACGATAATCTCGACCCGAGATTCTAGAGGTAGGAAGAGAGAGAGAAGGAAACATGGTCACTCTAAGAGGAAGAGGGAAACACACCAAGTATCTCGTGGTCAACTCGTGAAGGAGTGTTCAAAAACAACTATGAGGTGATGAAAATGAAACACGTCAAGGTAACGGAGGAAACAAAAGGAGATGGTTTCAAGTTTTTAGATAGATGGTATTCACAAGGGTTGAGACCATAGAACTTGCAGAAGAGGTAAACTTCTAAGGAAGAAAGCTTCCAACATGACCACAGACTTCGAGAGATGAACCTCTACTAAACGACTTAAGTAGAGCTTTATTGATACAAAGATAGATCAAGAGAACCAAGTTGTTGAACTACTTTTGAAACAAAAGGGTCTCTTTCATTCAACAGAAGGCCAAGACAGAAAGGTTGTTTTGTGGTGAGGACTCATAAGAGTTACAAGGAACATGTAACAAGAGGAACTGATGATTACCAAAATCATAGTCGCTCTTCGAATGTTAGAGGAACCGAAGAAAACTCTTTATTCATCCAGGTCTATCAAAATCTTAGCCAAAGATCATGACGTAGCTTTACACAACCAAGATGAATAGATAACAAGATTCCTGATAACACGAGAAGAAGAAACTTCAGTATCGAACTCCAAGTACTTGGCATAACAAGACGCTTGCCAACATAGAAGGGTCTGGAGGATCGAACGAGAAACATTTAGCAACTCTACTTTAAATGTTCTCCTTGATGTTTGAGAAAGCACACATCAAGTAAAGGTCAGACTTCAGAGACAAAGGAAGCCATAAGCACAACTCCTATAAAATAAAAAAGTCATAGAAGAAGTCTCATGAGGAGTGGTTGTTATTGCTGACTCAAGAGGATATGGCAATAGGTCTTCCGACTAGTTGTGTCAACAATTACATCAATCTTGCCAGATTTACAAAGAGACCTATGTCAATTCCTTCAAGAACACCAACCATCGTATCTTCTTGAGATTCATAGTTGGTCAGGTGGAATAATACTTCAGACTCAACATGTCTGAATAGAAGGTGTGCAACATTTACCACAGAGGTAAAGTCACTAGATTCTCAAGACATGGACTATAGTGTCAAGCTCGAAAAGACTGAGCTAGATTGCTAGAACCATGTATTGTCAACTTGTCAAAGGACGTCTACTTATACATCGAGTACTTGCAACGGAATACAACTGTATCCTTGGAGGGATCATAAATAACCCTACTCGAATCCACGGCGACATCTTTCAACAATTGCATGTGAATCAAAGAAGGTTACTTCTAACATGATGTATAGTTCATCATGAAGGTCTTGTATCTAGGTGGTAGAGATTGGAGAACATGATGTATGCCTAAGTCAATGGGAATCATTATTCCCAAAGACACAAGCCTATTGGCATACCCAGACATTTTGAGTAAGTGCTCACTAACGGAGTTGTTCTCTTCCATCATGCAGCTAAAGAACTTTTCAGAAGTATTATAACTCTCTACGGCAGCATGGGTATCGAAAATCATTTTCAATTCACCCATGGTATCAAAGGCATTGCCATTCTCGAAACGATTTAGAGTTCCGGCTCTAGCCCATATACTATGCCGCAATGAACTAAGTCGTGTTCCTCCTGACGAGTCAAATAGACGTTCTTTTCCTTGTCAGGGGCATCAGGAGCTGGTGGGGGGCCTAGCGGCACTTCTAGCACATATTGCTTTTGTGCAGCAGTGAGGAGAATCCTCAAATTTATGGCCCAGTTGGTAAGTTTCTACCATTTGCCGCAAGTTTCTCTTTCTCCATGAACACATTGAAATTAAAAGCAGGTGGGGACATCTACAATAGAATTTATAATTTTAGACTAAGTTTATGACATGTTGAGTTCAACTAATCAAATTATTGAACTCCCGCTCAAAAACAACATCCCTCGTGTCTTTTTGGTGATTACATGAACCAAATCCACTACACCAAGTCCGATCATCATGTGAGTCGGTGTAGCTTCAAAGGAGAGCATATATATGGGCATCATATTAACTATATGACTCTGCTTAACCTTTCGGTCCGTGTTCTGAGGCCATGTCTGTACATGCTAGGCTCACCAAGTAAGAACCTTAGTACTCGCGTGTGTAAAACTGTCTTTCACCTGTTATATGATCATGGATTCAAGTACACCCGATCATCACGTGATGTCTTGAAGCGGCGAAACATAAACGGTGCATACTTAAGGGAGAACACATCTTTATCTTGATATCTAAATGAGGGATCATCTTATAATACTACTAAAATGCCAAACATGCAATATAAGATGCAAACATAATATGTGAAAAGTGAAATTATATAGTTATTGCACTTGATCACTATCATGTGCATCGTGGTATGATCTTTATCATTCCTTTGTGTGTAAGGCCAAGGTCTATGGAACTTACACGTTAGGTGTGTTGTAAGAGTATCAACTATACATCAACTTAAAACGTTACCATATCATGACACTAGCCCAACAACCATCTAAACTAGACGCTTCTAATTTATCCATCGCAAGTTTTACGTGGCTTAGGGCTTTCGAAGATAGAACCGGTCTTACCTATGAACATGGAACCACAACGATGATAACCAAATTATTAGCAACTCATTGTAAATCAGATATTGACTATAGTGGGAGAGATAAACACCTCCTAGCCACTTATGCAAAACTAGTTGCATGTCAAGCGTGGAATAGGTCTCATGTGCGAGGACATGTAAAGTTAGTCCGGGCCGCTTCATCCCACAATGCCACCAATATCCAAAATACATATAAGATGTAATAACATGTTCATCATCGCCCACATACTCATATGTGTACTACCCCTGCAAAGCATCTACGCATAGATCAGGCTCTGATATCACTGTTGGATCCGCAACATAGAAAACAAAAAGTTTCCTACGATGGGATCTATTATACGCCAAGATCTGTCTACTAGATACAAGCAACGGGTGGATATACGTCCATAGAGATTATAACCTTGAAGACTGACAAAGTGTAACGAGATTTGACTCGTGGATGATGTAGTCGTTCGCTTGCCGATCTCAAGATCGTGTGGAAGTCCTAGCGCTGCAAATCAGCAGCGCATCCGTGCTTGCACACACGTTCAGGCCACCGAACAACCTCCACCTCCTCGCTCTAGCAATGCAGCGGAAGAAGCAACTCCTTCTAGATGAAATTCCACCGAGAACATGTATCTCGCTAATCCGAGACCATGGGGGAATAAATCTAGAGAGGGAGAGAGATCCTTCACGAGGAGGTGTGAGTAAGGAGTGAGAGGGGGCCTTATATAGGGAGGGGCATCCCCTCCCATGGCCGGCGGCCATGGAGGATCCCCTCCACCTCCTCTCATTCATGTGGTGAAGCTCCACTCACCTAAATATGGCCCTCCATTTTCTCCACTCAAAATGCATTAAATTTCCGCCAAATTTAATACAACTCTCATTTAATAAAACTCTTTTATTTATTTTATTCAGAATTTTGTTAATTACTTTAATTAACAAACATTCACATAAAACCCCTACAATATTTCAATATCACATGTAGAACCAATTTCAGCAATTTCATTGAAACAATTTTGGTGTCTATTGAAATAATTCCAGCGCTTTGCAATTCTTTCGTCTAGAACATATTTGCTCCAAATGGTGTTGGTATCCCCTAAGTGTGTTACCCTACGGTTCATGAATAATGCAGACATGATCAAGACCATTCTCGGATCAATAATCAGAAGCGAGACCTAGAGATCCATACTGACTCCTTGATAACCCACAAGTATAGGGGATCATGTGTAGCCTTTTCGATAAGTAAGAGTGTCGAACCCAATGAGGAGCTAAAGGTAGGATAAATATTCTCTCAAGTTCTATCAACCACTCATACAACTCTACACACACTAAACGTTTGTATTATCTAGGAATAAAACTAGAGCAACAATACGAGTAATAGAAATAGCTTTGCATGATAATAAATAACAAGAAAGTAAAGCTAGTTGTTGCAGCAATAAAATACACTAAACTAACAGAACCATGAGTGTGGAATAGTGGTGGTAATTGTGGTGGCTTTGTCCAAAGTTTAAATAGCGAATAAATCAGGTTCATTGTCTTCGATGCAGTTTTCTATGTGGGAGAGGCTAAATATACATGCGCTTTACTACTTGGAATTACATGTACTATATGATTGGATTGTTAGCAAACATCCATAAGTACTAACAATGCATTAAGGTTTCCCCAACCATAGCCTTAAGTTTAATGGTCCTCTTACTCCCATACGTGCAACGTTCCAGTTCGCGTCCTCAGGTTTCTGTCACTCCGGCAGAACTCTCCCCTTCCTTTTACACATAGTATAAACCCTATGATGTTTAATACATGTGTGCACAAATATAATGGACACCAAAGGACTGTACCATATCAACATACAACTCTAATGAACCAAAGACGTTCAACCATTCAATATAAGAACAAAGAAACTATGCAAACATGACATAGATCATAGGATTATAACTTATAGCATCAAACACCATGTTTACATAGGACGGTACAGAGGTGTGTGGAAGGATGAACCACTGCATACTAGGAGGATTAGGTGACGGAGATGGCGGTGAATATGGTAAAGAGGGCGGCGGCGGCAGCAGCGCGGGGTCTCCTTCCTGTCGCCGGTATCATGGGGGAGCACCACCCCTTAGCCCCCTTCCTTCATGGCTTCTTAGGAACCCTCCCCCATGGAGATGGGATCCATGGGGGAGGCAAAAATGTGG
Source organism: Avena insularis (assembly GCA_023614405.1). Taxonomy (NCBI): domain Eukaryota; kingdom Viridiplantae; phylum Streptophyta; class Magnoliopsida; order Poales; family Poaceae; genus Avena; species Avena insularis. The sequence goes on from CM042694.1 coordinate 211,176,384, forward strand.
CTTTGGCGGCTGCAAATTCGTGGGTGGAGGTACCCTGGGCGAATTAGGTTTCCTCCCTTTATATAGCTTCTCGGATTCCCGTCACCCCATCTTGGGATGTAGTAAATCAGGCCTAGCGGGCCCGTCCGAACTCGGAATCAACTAAGTTTTATGTCCAATTGACACCGTCTTCGACCCGAAATGTGACTATCTTCAAAAAGAGTTCTGAGACAGATTTCTGGAAAAATCCCAATTTGACATCAACAAGGTTTTCACCTGTATTCTTGGTAATTCCTACACATCAAAGTGTAAAACAAGAACATTGTGCACTTTTGCAACTATTAGTAGGTTAGTCCAAATAAATCATAAGCTTTATACAAAAAGAAGTGTCAAAAGCATATTATTAGCATAAAACCATCAAAAATTATAGATACGTTATGGACGTATCAATATCCCCAAGCTTAGTTCTTGCTCGTCCTCGAGTAGGTAAACGTAAAACAATATAATTTTTGAGGTGACATGCAGACAACACAATCTTGATCATCATTATTGTAAAAGCATTGATAGTTGGGATCAAGGTACTCTAAACATGAAAATAAAAGATAGAGTTATAACAATAAGACATAGCAACTATGTTGTAACATGAAAAGGTACAAACAAAAGATCATGAATAACAATGCTTTAAAAGACGTCTGTTTGTTTCATATAAAAAAACATAATGAGAATGGTATTCAGCTTGTTCCTCATAGTGTAGCAAAACATAAATGCATAGGACACCTTCAAAGTTCATAAGAGTGACTAGATACAAATAGTTTAAGAACAAGCAATATCAAAGTTATGCATCAATCAATAAGTCTTGGGACAATGCACATAGAACTAAGAATGTCCACTATGCTCTCTCAATAGGTGCATAAAGATAGAAGATGGAGACTCAATATAAAAGTAAAAGAAAGTCCTTCATAGAAGGAAGCAGGGATTCAGTCTCATAAAGAGCTTCCAAAAATTATGGTACTTATTAGCTTTCAGCTCTCATTGCCCCTATCATAAGAATCTTTAGGTGATTAAGGTTAAAGTGACACAACTAAGAGGATATACTTGACAAGTTATAAGTTGAAATCTCATGCCCCTTACTTACGAGTACCGAACCTCATGCTACTCAACTTCGGTCACAAGTAAGCTCTTGTCACTGTAAGTACATATGTATCATAGAGAACCGCCAACGGGGTACCCCTTGCACATGATACATGAGCTATCCCATAATCAAAATGACAAGGCAAGTAGACAATGAGCATCTCAGCGATCTTTTTATTTTCTATTTGCATAGGTTTTTATTGAGGATGATTCATAGAGTGCTCATTATGGTTATGCTGCAAGTTTCCACCATGATTAGGCATGGCTTAGGCTAGCGACCCAGGCGTTTCTCTAACAAACATACAAACTCCATGATCTTACAAGTTCCCCTTTTATTTCACATCGTCGGGATCCATAAGCAAAAGAATCATGATATCAACGGAATAATAAGTGCAATGTTGAAAGCATTCCCCATAATACATGGTTCTGCTAACTTCAACTTATAAAGCGCAAGCATATACGCAACAAAGATGGACGCAATGGTTCAAGATTATTAAGTGCAAGAAAGTAAAGTGTGCCATCAAGTTCATGAGAGCTTTAATCACTAATTTTCACATAACAAGTTTAATTCGGAAGGTAGATAAAAGCATGAATATACTTGGAATAGCAAATGCTAATAGGTAGGTATGGTGGACTCTTTGGAATAACTTGGTTTTATTTGGAGTTGGATGCATGAGTGGAACTCATACTTGGTTATAGAGGCTAGCAAAAGACTGGGAGCGACAAACTAAGAGAGCAATAATGGCCATAATCATGCAAAGTGACAAAACATCATTAATTAAAGCATAAAGTGATATTACAAGTCGAATACTAAAGGATCATAAAGGCTATGGTGACTTGGGATAGTCTTAACATGGTGTGAGCATGCGCCAAGTCAACCCAAATAAAGTATCAAAGGAGAATACCACAATACTATGCTTTAATATGCTAAAACAACGCATGATTCTTTCAAGGCACATTAAGCAATCTCAATTATTTGTAACATGTCATGCTACATCAAAAATCACTAAGCATAAAGCCAAAACAATAGCAAGCATGACATGACAAAGCATAGGCCACAGTAAAAAACAAGCTCCTTTTGTACCACTTATAGCATGAAGCTTCCTAATCTTTTCCAATCACCAATCAACTTATTTAAAACCACATATGAATGCAGGGGTCCAACCAATTTTTTTAAGAAAACCAAACAAAAGAAAACTAAAAACAAAAACAAATACGCTCCAAGAACAACACAACTGTGCATGAAACAATAAAAATGAAGTGTTTGGTAGAACCTGAGATTTTTATTGATGAAGAAGGGGATGCCTTGGGCATCCCCAAGCTTTGACGCTTGTACTTCTTGGATATTTCTTGGGGTTACACAGGGTGGCATCCCCAAGCTTGAGCTTTAGTCCATTCTTCATCTCATTACATCATTCTTTCCTTAACACCTGAAATTTTTCCTTCATACAAAACTTCACATAATCTTCATTAGCAACATTAGTGTACTCAAGATAATAAGTCTTCGGGTTCAGTTTCAACACCAATAAAACTTCCATTAAAATGCAAGCTACTGTAGCACTTCCCTTAAAAAGCTCAATTCCCCAAAGAGAACCTAAAAAGGAATCAACAAGAATCGAATGCAAATAATGGCAGAAATCTGTCAAAACAGACCAGTAGATAGAAACCAATTTTTTCGAAGATCTTCTGTTGCTCAAATAGAAAAGATTGAACTAACGAAAGTTGGATAACAACCTAGGGCAGAAGCACAAAAAATTACAGCTCAAACCGACATACAGAGAGTTTACACGAATTTTTACAGTGAAGCACAAAAGTCTATTTCGGGACAGCAACTTTCCCAAGCATTACTTCTCTCTCATTAGAGATTACTCTTAGCACAAAAATCAAATAAAAAGGATAAGGAGTGGTTGATACAGAGGTAACAACTTCCAAGACTCAAATAAAACAAATGTAACTGGTGTTTCATGCTAAGACAAATAAATAAAAAGATACAAATGCTCCAAATTTATTCAAGTTTCTATGTTGCTCAAAAAACAAAGTTTAAAGGTTTGCAAACCGAGGGGTTGTTGAAGAAACTTTTGGCCATTCTTCAATTTCTCTGTTTTGATGTTCCTTATTCTCTGTGAAAAAATTTCAACACAAAAACTTTCCCATTCTTTCCTGCGGTTTTTAACTGAAAAGCTTCCATGGGAAGATTTGTTTTGGTTTCATAGGCATAAACACAAGTGTTCAAGGTCGATCCCCACTTAACCATTACTCATCTTTCCAATCACTTTCCTTTTTGAAAACGTTTTTAGGTAACAAGTACAACTATTTTTTTGTAATTCGCATTCCTTGTCCATACTAAGATAGAGAACAACTTAAAACTGAAAGTAAAAACTACTTAGAGATAAAACAAATAAGTGCACACAAGAATATTCACCCACGCGCTATTGCTCCCCGGCAACGGTGCCAAAAAAGGTCTTGATAACCCACAAGTATAGGGGATCGTGTGTAGCCTTTTCGATAAGTAAGAGTGTCGAACCCAACGAGGAGCTAAAGGTAGGATAAATATTCTCTCAAGTTCTATCAACCACTCATACAACTCTACGCACACTAAACGTTTGCATTATCTAGGAAATAAAACTAGAGTAACAATACAAGTAATAGAGATAGCTTTGCATGATAATAAATAACAAGAAAGTAAAGCTAGTTGTTGCAGCAATAAAATACATTAAATTAACAGAACCATGAGTGTGGAATAGTGGTGGTAATTGTGGTGGCTTTGTCCAAGTTTAAATAACAAACAGATTAGGTTCATTGTCTTCGATGCGGTTTTCTATATGGGAGAGGCTAAATATACATGCGCTTCACTACTTGAAATTACATGTACTATATGATTGGATTGTTAGCAAACATCCGTAAGTACTAACAATGCATTAAGGTTTCCCCAACCATAGCCTTAAGTTTAATGGTCCTCTTACTCTCATACGTGCAACGTTCTAGTTCGTGTCCTTAGGTTTTTGTCACTCCGGCAGAACTCCCCCTTCCTTTTACACATACTATAAACCCTATGATGTTTAATCCATGCGCGCACAAATATAATGGATACCAAAGGACTGTACCATATCAACATACAACTCTAATAAACCAAAGACGTTCAACCATTCAATCTAAGAACAAAGAAACTACGTAAACATGACATAGATCATAGGATTATAAATTATAGCATCAAACACCATATTTACATAGGACGGTATAGAGGTGTGTGGGAGGATGAACCACTGCATACTAGGAGGATTAGGTGATGGAGATGGCGGTGAAGATGGTGAAGAGGGCGGCGGCGGCGCCGGCCTTGGCGCGGGGGAGTCCTTCCCCGTCGCCGGTATCATGGGGGAGCACCGCCCCTTAGCCCCCTTCCTTCATGGCTTCCTGGGAGCCCTCCCCCATGGAGATGGGATCCATGAGGGAGGCAAAAATGTGGCTTTGGCGGATGCAAATTCGTGGGTGGAGGTACCTTGGGAGAATTAGGTTTCCTCCCTTTATATAGCTTCTCGGATTCCCGTCACCCCATCTTGGGCTGCAATAAATCGGGCCTAGCAAGCCTGTATGGACTCGGAATCAGCTAAATTTTATGTCCAGAACGTTTGTCGCGAAATTTACAACAACTTTTTAGTTTAAGAGTTTTCCGTTTGACGCCGTCTTCGACCCGAAACATGACCATCTTCAAAAAGAGTTCTGAGACAGATTTCTGGAAAAATCCCAATTTGACTCCAACAAGGTTTCCACTTGTATTCTTGGTAATTCCTACACATCAAAGTGTAAAACAAGAACATTGTGCACTTTTGCAACAATTAGTAGGTTAGTCCAAATAAATCATAAACTTTATACAAAAAGGAGTGTCAAAAGCATATTATTAGCATAAAACCATAAAAAATTATAGATACGTTATGGACGTATCACTCCTACACATTCAACAATGACTTCTTGTGATCGTAAGAACCTTTAACACCAATAACTAATTCTCTTTGTCTCGTGATATATCACATGTCCGAGATTCGATCATCGGTATCTCCATACGTAGTTTGATCTTGTTGCCGACATGCACTCTTTTCTCGTTCCTGTGATATAACATTCTAGTGATCATATCATTTGCTTGCAAGCTATCTCAATGTGATATCACCGAGAGGGCCCAAAGTATATCTATCCGTCATCAGGATGGGCAAATCCCACTCTTGATCCATATCATCCTTTCACAGTGTGACGTTTGATGTTATCAAGGTACTCTTCCAGTGTTAGTGATTGACATGATCACATGGTCTAAGGACTAGGATTGCTTCGTATGATGTTATAGTAATATAAACACAATGAATTTGATCGTAATGCTATACTTCGGATGAATGTCCATCACATCATTCCACTAATATTGTGACCTCGTTATTAACAACATCCAATGTCCATGATCAGGAAACCTTGATCATCTTGTTAATCAACGAGCTAGTTTATAAGAGAGGCATAACTAGGAACTTTCTTTTTGTTTATTAAACACACATGTATTAACGTTTCTGTATTAATACAATTATAGCATGCAAACTAAACATCTATCATATACTTGGAATACATATAATAACAACTTTATTATTGCCTCTTGGGCATATTCCCTTCACAATCATCCTTTGCTGAGTGTTAGGGTTAACCAATCTCACTAAGAATGACTAAAATGTTCTTATGGTTCAAAGCAATAATAATTGCTAAGAATCTCGGATGGCTAGATTATTACGCACACGCATCATTCTCGAGCGCGAAAGCTCAGAGGAAGGGGTGGGTAAATATGTGTAGAAGCATCACTTAATTAGGAGGGTCATGAAAATCAGCACGGCCTCTTAGTATAAAAGAGTGTGATACTTGTTGGGAATATGCCCTAGAGGCAATCATGTATGATGTTATTCCCAATGTATTCATAAAGTTATTATCCTTGTATGAACTACTGATATGTATCATTGAATATGTGATTCGATTGTGGAACTATATATTCATGTTGTTCATACTAATTGTCCTTGGTCGTTGAGGTTGTGTTGGACACACAACTTAGACTAATGTGAAAGTCGGCTGATGACTCGGTTCCACTTGTCATGGGCATGGAGATGCTATTCCGACTTACACGGATTTGGCTAAAGAGTTTAGCGAGTCGGACTGACCCATATTGAGATACAACGAACAAGTCGTCATTTGTATGTCTCAATCAATGTAATCCTTAGACCTGGGGTTATTGCACAGTCCAAGTTGAGGATCACTGGCTTAGGTTCTATCAAAAGTTGTTCTGTCAAAGGGCAATTATAAAGGCAGAGTTCAGGTCGACTGAGAATCAAGCTACATGATATGGATGACCAAGATAGGATTTTGACCCTCTGACTGGATAGATATTCTCTAGGCCCTCTTGGAAGATATGATTCGGAAAGCATGGCCATGCACGACTCGGTTAAGTGTTAACCGAGGCGTCCGACTAAGAGTTAATTGGACGAATCACTTATCTTGGATTGAGAAGAGAGTTGAGATATTTGAAGTATGACGATTATTCGCCTATAGCTTGATAAGATGTATCATGAAGCAAAAGGGCCTGAGGCGAAAGTCACATTGGAAGGTATGTCGTCGTGACTCTTTGGTACTTGGGAGTCGGCACATTCTGCTAGGATCCGCTACCAACTGATCGGTCACGAGTCAGACTCAGATCGTGTTCGAGTCACCATGAGCTGTTGGGTCACACACTTAAGAGCGGGAGCAAGTTTGGGTTGGACCCGAACAGGAAATTTGTTTGGGTTGGACCCGAATCAGATATGGACTAAGTCAATGAGTTGGACTCATAGTGAATAATATAGGCCTTTTAGTGAATGGTCCACAAGTGAGTGGAGCCCACTTTCACTCCCTATATATACTGAGGCGCAGGTTCCCAACGTGCATGGTTAGGTCATTCCATGTATTGGAAACCCTAGCTCTAGTCAGTCGAGTCATGTCATCATACCAGACCTAGCAGTCCACCGCCGATGCTCCTCCTCATACGTGTGGATACTGGAGGAGGTATTATACGTTCAGCACTTCGATGACCATGGATTGAAACGGATCATGAGGACTACACTACATCAAGTGACGTGCTTCATCAATTCCACAACTGCGCGTCTAGTGGTAATCCTCGTGGCCTTCTACCTCAGCTAGATCTTGGGATCACCATGTAGGGAATTCTTTTGTTTATCTCTACGTGGCCCAACAGTACTTTAAGGCGGAATAGGTCAGAAGCTAATAGCTCTTCTTAATCTGTGGATTACAACACTTTGACCTAGTCCTAGATATGACAAGGTACTGGAGTTTGTTTCTCCTGACATCCCGAAATGGTTTTTCATGATGGACCACGAGAGTATCTTGCATCATAAGATACTAATGCACATTACTACTTGGCTACCAACTCGTAGGCAAAGGTCAGAAAACAACAAGGGAGAAAAGGAACATGCTCAGGATAGAACCCCACAATGTAGATGCATAGATTAACAATCTTCAAAAACCAATGCAAAGAAGGGAGGGTGTGGTGGAGTCATGAGTATAGATGCAAGACTCACGAGCAGTACTCTTGTTGTGATCTATTTGGTTCCATTAAAGAACATCTACCATAACTAGTGGTAGGAGAAGTCCTTAATTGTAACGATACAAACGTGACAATAACCACGAGCTTGAAGGCCAGAATTGTAGTACCAGCCATCCTAGGGTAACGTTTTAGCATTAGCAATAGGGATCAATAGAATGGATCTTGGGTTAAACATCAGCTTCATGTACAAGATTCACAACACTAGAATCTGGCACAATCCAGGACCTTCGGTTCAAGTCCAAGGGTTAGAACTAGAGAAATAAGTAGCTACTACTTGAGTGACATAGCGTACACTGCAAGGTAATAACCACAAGGTAGCTTCCAAAAGAAGAAACGACTTCTGAAGTACCCAAATAAATGAAAAGGAGGCACACAAGGCGATAGGAAACCTCATAGTCTAGAACAAAACACCGTGGAACATTATATTGTAGGTTCCATAAGATAGAGAGATCGTGATGGAAAGGAATCTCTCAGCTGAAGTAGAGCAAAGGGGAATAAGGAACATAGCACACAGAACTCTAAAGAACTCTACATTGGGTCAACTAGTTGAGAAATGACATGCCTATAAGGCACCTAAGTTTTGAAAGACTAGAAGAGATATCAAACTTTTCCAAAGTCAACACAAGATAAGATGACCCAGAGTTAGAACGATACCAGATAAGGAGTAAAAGAAGCATACTAGAGTTTTTGCAAATACTTTTCATCTTTGAAATAGTTTTTCACAAGCACTAGACTCAACATCGACCAATAGCAAGGTTTTCCTACGATCGGTACTACTCTAATACCAAAAACCTGTGACACCGCCGGGATCAGGGTTACACAAATCCCAGACCTTAGTCTAGCATAAGCCTAACCTAGAGCTCGAGGATATCCAATGAAGAATCGGTAACACAATAGTGACCCTGCGACACAAAAGTTATTATAGCAAGCTCATAAATGAGCAGAGAATCAAAATATTACAAGCAGAGGTCATTGAACACAAACATCAAACAACAGAAGGCAAATTATGCTATTAAGTATAGCAAACTTAACAAATGGCCTAAGAGGCCTGAAGCATAACGATGGCGTCCCAACCCATAGATTCCAGGCTGCCGACCGGGAACCCAAAGCTACTTGTCGGTGTCAATGTAGTAAGAACTCGTCTTCAGGGAACACTTACTCTGCTACAGAAGTATCAACAAAGCAAGGGTGAGTATAGGTTGTACTCAACAAGACTTATGGCTAGTGGTGTTATTTTGTATAAAGCCATCTTTGTTTATAAAACAAGAGGGAGAAGAAGCTCGTCTAATCAGAAAATTTTAAAAGGGTATAAGAGAGCGACATCTCCAAAGCATTAATCACCATCTATCTATATCCACCAAAGTAATACTCATCACCTCAACTAGGATCACCCCCTCATACCCCGAGGAAGCATCCTTAAGCACACATTGATCTGCCAAGTTTTCCGATTAGGTTAATGTTTTCTATGATCTTCATGTCCATTCCCAAGTCATTCATAACCATAAACACGGCTTTTCAAAAAGATTAAATCCCTGCAGGGGTGTACAACTTTACCCACACGTACCAACCTTCTCTTAATTCAACTTAAGATTAGCCATCCTCCTTGGAAGGTTAGCAAAGGATGGTTGGACACGACCTTTACCTTGCTTTCGCTGAGACCATGAGTCGCGCCCTAAGGAGGGTTCCACCATAATAGGTCAAATCCTGAAGTTGGTCCCTAGAGATGTGAGGCGAGGTTGGTTTATCAGGGGCTCTATCCACCCCAAGCAACCCGGTCCATGCTTACCTACCTGTTATGATGCACCTTGTTCACCGCCTTCGAGAATAACCAAAATGCATATGTCGAATGGTACACCCGAACTATGTGACTCATGGAATCTACTAGGCAAGTTAGTTACATGTGGGGTTTTCCAGGCCCCGTGTGGCTGTACGCTCATATTGGTTGAAGAGGAAAAACTCGGTTCCTAGTGGCGGCAAGCATGGGATTGCTAAAACCACATCCCACTATGGCCTCCCATAGAAGCCTTAGCATGTTTAACCTCATATCACCTTTATACCTCATTCTGCTATCATACTAGATTCTCTGCATATGATACAACATTTGGATGAACCAGCACTGATAGCTAAGCATGGCTAAGTACGACACAGATACAAGCTCTAGCAGTGCACACAAGCCAAAACCTAGTTATGATAGGAGGAGTGAATCAATTATATAAGTTCAAAGGGAGTAATGCAATAGATAGGATACTGTAGCTAATGACAAAAGACCATAGTAGAATCATATGCATCATGGCAAGAATTGAAATACTTTCAAAATCATAGGATTGTATAATGGTTGGGCTTTGCTTGCCTTTGCCTGTTGATAACCAAAAAGCATATTTTAGGAAGCCTGGTGCTTGACTTGGTTATAGTTGGTCAAGTATTATTCGTCGATCTTCGATGATGTTGATCTTGGTCTTCACTCTCAATCTCAATATCGTATTCTACCGGGTAGAAGTAGAACACCAGAAAGAAATGGAAACAATCAACACATGGCATCGATGTAATGATCAAGCAAGGATGATGATATGAAAAGTTAAAGGGTACTTAATTATAACCCTAAACATGATAATCGATTTAACTGGGGTCGAAACACCCTAAAAATGGCATTTCCAGAAGAACCCTAGATACACCTACGGGTTGCTATTGTCCTTCTAACAAACCTATTAGTTGAAGTTGTTTAACAATGCATGATTATGATACTAAGATATAGATCTCATTTTTCTGAATATTTTGATATATTATTCATATTTTTCTGACTTAATATGAATTAGTTATGAATCTTCCCAACTAAATCCATTTCACAATCATTTTTAAAACAATTAAACATTTTTGGAATATATTAAATATTTATCCACTTGGTCCACATGTCATCTGTTTATTAATTTCAGGAATTAATTTCCAAAATGAATAAAAACCTGATAGATAGGGCCCACAAGGTATTTATAATTTCTAGAAATTATTTTCAGAAAACTTTTAAATAAAACAGAAGGGGATTATGACCTCATTCTGACGTCATGTTGGCATTAGCCATGTAGCTCTCCTCAGATCATGCACGTGCTCGGTGATTGGGAACACGTTGGCAAGCGGGATTAGGGTCGTTAGAAAGAGGAGGTTGCGAGGATCCAGAATCTAGCGGTGGTGGACGACATGGTCATGGGAATTGTCAACGGCGAGCAGTACTTCAACGGTGGCGGGTGGTGCACGTTGAAAGGGTGAACAAGGAAGTGAGGAATAGGTTGGAGGGCACTGGGATGTCGAGTATCTCACCATGATCATGATGAGAGGGTCGACGAGGCGAGGCGCGGTCGGTAACAATGACCATCAGGGAAGATGACGACGGTAAGGTTGATGGAGGGAAAGCGGGATCGATTCACTTAGGGAGGTGGACGAGTATACCATGTCGAGTCTCCTGGTCATCACGATGGGCGAGGGGGAGCTTGAATCAGTGGCGCGAAGCGGGGACTATGAGCTAGGGTTTCGGCCGAAAGGGGAAAGCCACGAGCAGTCACGAGAGAGAGTGAGATGGGTATGGGGAGGGAGAGGACTCCACGCTCGTTCTCATCCCTATGCTCAACGACGACGGTGGGCATCGCAACAGAGAGATTGATGGTTCTAAAAATAGCCATCTTCCACCGTGTTTAAACATTGTTTTTAGTCAAGCAATTGACAAGGAACTCCCAATCCTTGCCACTAGTGACTAATAATTGCAAAGATATGCAAACCATGCTTTGAAATGTGTTGTGCAGGAAATCACGCTTTTTAATGCAAAATCTAGAGTTGTAATGAAGGTTTTTGAGGAAGTCCACACGACCAAGTAATTGTGGAGTCAATTCCAGGCGACAACAGCCATAAGAACCGCTGGTACAGCCAGGGCCCACCCGTACCTTGTGGTGGCGGCTCTGTCTCATCAAACCCTACAACTTTCATCAATACGCCTATATATTTTCAGGTCTTAGCCGTCGTGCAGAAGGCCGCCATTCTCAGATTGCGTCACAACACACCCTAAGGAGATCCACACCATTGTTCATCCCTTCCATCTTCCATCCCCTCCATTAGCCATAGCCATTACTTTGTACTTTAGATCTCCCTGTGATTCGGCGACCATTGTAAGAATATTTGATTTCAATCTAAGTATTTTGCACAATGTTTTCTATCCTTGATCTTATTGTTACGAGTGAGTAGTCCTCACGGGCCGCGGGCTAGGAAGAAACCTCGCAGTGATTATGTACATCTAATCTATGGGAGCATTGTGTATTGTTTGCAATAGAGATTTGTATCTTTTGTTTCTTTGTCTCCTGTCTTGATCTTTGGACTTATAGGTACCCAAGCCCCCATGGATTGATAAAGTCTTGAGGTGAGATACTTGGCTAGTGACGATCTCATAGGAACCCAAGTGACTGAATGGGTAGTACGGTCTTTGCTTAGCGACCCATTCGGGATCACAACAACATCACCACTTAATGTTTTGATATGTTTTTTACACTAAATAATCATTTGTAGCCCGTTGCTTCGTGGTGCACTCGGTTGGATTAAAAGACTATTGCTATGCCTGCTGCATCATGGGGGCTCTAGTATATTAGGAGGTGTTGCCCACAAGATATTATCCCTATTAAAACTTTACACATGACTATGCTTATTATTATCTTTTATCCCATATGATGTGCAGCTGCAGGTGGATCTTTAACCCTAGCCTATCTCTATCCATTGAATCGATCCATTATAAAAGTAAAATAGATTGGTTCGATAAACGGAGGTAAAACGAAGAAACAAAGTCTTGTAGACGTTTCATTTTTATTTAGTTTTAGGATTGCTTTCCAACGTTCGATTAAACCTAGGCTAGTATGGAAAAATCTAGTATACTACATCCGTGAATCTAGATCAAAGGTATCAACCCTTTTTCTGGCACCGTTGTCGGGGAACAATTTCGCTATCCTCGTGAGGTCACTAGAGACCTTATTTTTAGTTTTATTATTTGTTTGCAGTTTATTTCTTGTTATTAGTTTACTTTCTAGTTATCTATTTGAAAACATAAAAAATTAGTTACTTGTTATTTGTTTTCTTTACTTAAAAATACCAAAAATATAAGAGCCATGGCTCAAAAGAGACTTTGGGAGTATGCTACTCCCACTGATGATTTTATTCGTTCACCTATCACTTAGCCCGCTGTTGATGTGGAAGCATATGAAATTAAGCCTAACCTTTTAAGTTTGGTTCAACAAAACCAATTTGGAGGCTCATCTTTTGAGGATTCAGGTTTGCACTTAAATACTTTTACTAAAATTTGCGACATGATGCGTATTAAGGATGTAGATCCAAATGTTATTAAATTAAGATTGTTTCCTTTCTCTCTTAGAGGAAAGGCTAAGGACTGGTTGCTAGCTCTACATAAGGGCACTATTAAATCTTGGGAGGAATGCACTAATATGTTTATGACTAAAATTTCCCCCCAACTAAAACTATGCAACTAAGATCCAACATTACAAGCTTTAGACAAGAAGATCGCGAGCCACTAGCGCTTGCATGGGAAAGGATGAAAGAAGCCATATGAACTGTCCTAGTCATGGGATGGAAGAATGGCTTATATTATATTTATTTTATAATGGCCTTAACCCAATGTCTAAGTCTATGCTAGATACTGCAGCAGCAGGAACAATCACGGGAAAGCAAGTGAGTGTTGCAAAGAAATTATTTGATGATATGCAAAACAACCATGCCCAATGGCATGTGGAAAGAACCTCGGAAAGAGTGAGTTCAATCACCGAGGTAAACAATGAAGAGCTTACATCTAAGGTAGATGAGTTACTCAACATAGTAAAGGGTAAGGAAGATACCCAAGTTAATGCTATCACTGATGTTAATGATGTTAATTTTATAGCTCACACTCCTTATAATCTTGCTTAGAAGAACCAAAATTTTGCTTCTAATGTTCAAAAACATTATTCTAATCCTATAGGAGCTCCTTACAATAATTATGATAATCATAATGGAGCAAATCATGGCAATCTCTTGTTTGAGAAAATTGTTAGAACTTTTATGCAAGATCAAACCGATCAAAATAATATGCTTATTAAATCACGGAGAACCATGAAAGTAGTATAGGAAAATTATCTAACCAAGCTGTTGCAATTAGACATGATGTGTAGGCTCTACAGGAAATGACAAAGACTGTGGAGGCTCAATTGGGCAAGGTAGCCGAGAGCCAATCTCTCATACTAGCAAAGTTTGCTGGGAAGCCCGAGCCAAATCCGGTCGAAGACCTCAACATGATGAGGATGGTAACAAATGAAGAGAATCCTGAAGCACTGGATTATAACAACGCGCCAACACTTGAATGTACCATGGAAGATCTACTAAAGATGATCACCATGAAGAATCCCGGTATAGAACAAGGTAATGATGCTATGTACCAACAATTTATCCAACAAGTAGCATCTAAAGTTCGAGATTTAGAGATGGAGTATAAAAGACTAGCTGATAAGCTTCATGCTAAGCTAGATGATATATTTGAGCCCACTATTAAAATCAAGATTGGGGTTAATGAGATATATGCACATTGTGATCTTGGTGCAAGCGTCTCAAATATTTCCAAAAGCCTATTTAACAAGTTAAACTTGGGGCCATTTGAAACTACTAAATTAAGACCCCGTCTAGTGGATTCAACTTATAAACAAGCTGTTAGGATAAAAGAAAACATAGTTGTTGAAATTAAAGGTAGTCCCGCTCTTATTGATCTTGTTATTGTGGACATGCCTGAAGATCACATAGCACCTATAATTCTAGGTAGGCCCTTCCTAAGAACTATTAAAGCATTAATAAATTTACATGAAGGGAATGTGATAATAGGACTACCATCTAGAGATCTTTTTATAGTCCACTTCCCTAGGAAGAAGAAGGCCAAGCCTAATGATGATGATAGTATAATTACTTTGAAAGCCAATTACTTTGGAGTGGGTGTTCCACCCATTAAACCTAAATGATCACCATCTGGGTCAAGCTAATTGACCTTAACTAGAAGCGCTTCATGTGAGGCAACCCATGTGAAATATTTTTTTTACTCTTGTGTTAGTTTTGTTTGTTTTTGTTTTTAATAATGAGTGTTCAAGAAGACCTTTGGAGAGAAGATAAGAAATAAGGTAATCCTCAATCTTTTATTTTTACTAACACATGGCCTAAGAAGTATTGATGATTTTTATGAAGTCTATTTGTTGTTATTTTGTCCTTTGATAAGATGTGTAAAGACGCACAAAGATACTAATCAAATTCTTTGAGTTTTTCAGCTCACTAGCCAAATAACGATAAAATCGTGTCCAGAAGGGTCAGTACTATCTTTCGTACCCAATCGACGTCCGGAAAGGGTCGTACTATCGCGCGCATTCACCTCGAGGCATTGGAAAATAGAAATTTTGATTTTTTGCCACAGGACCCAGGGGTCGTGCCGACCACTGGTATGGTCTAACGTGCCCGTACCGCATGTCCATACCATACCCTCGAGCAAAACATCAGATTTCAAGCAAAAAGTACTGACCGCATAATGACCAGTAGTACGAGCGCGCGCAACCGTACCGCGCGCTCGTACTGAGTGCATCGCCGGAAGGGATTTGTCACCCCCAAGGTATGTTACTCGATATGGACGGACTCCGGCCGTACCACGTACACGGCCACCATAATAGTCAGGAGGACGTAACCTAAAATCCCCAAACACAAACTTTTCTCTTTTTTCTTCCTCCAAACTCCAAACCACCTCCATTGGATTTTTGAATTTACTCAATCTTTCTTCGATTCCTCGCACCCAATCGATCTAAGGTATGATTCTCCTCTGATCCCCAACTTATTTGTAACAAAACTCTGCTCAATCTTTCACCATTATAAATCTAGACTTAGGTCTTGGTCTCGAGCTAATCTTGATATTGAGCATGCTTAGTATTGTTTTTAGAGGAGTTTCTTTTGTAACAAGTGTAGAGGATCGTTTATGCTATGTTTCTACTGGACTATTTTTTTTGCAATTTTTATTTATTTTGTTTTTATGAACACAAGGAGTCGTACACGTGTGATGCCTGCGGAACCTGCCGCACCACCCGTTGATACATTGACCCTCGAGTCACTTGTTATCAAGTTCACCGAGGAGTTTCAGCTGAACCGTTTCGACCGACTCAAGCTCCGAGAAATTAAGTCCACCAAGTGGGCGTTTCCCTATATCCTGAACCAACTTGGCATTCGTGCTAATTTTGATTTACTTTGCAATAATGTTGGTTTATATGACTTTGTCTTCCAGGATGTCGCCATGCATCACCGCTTGACGCTTGAGTTCCTCAGCACCTTGACACATATGATGTGCTTCACTATTGTTCTGACGAGTAAATGCATGGAGTTGATCGCATCAACTTCTGTCTTATGAACTGTGAGTACTCCTTGACGCTCGACCAATGGGCTCAATCTTTTGGATTTGCCAACAACACCGACATACGCTCCACAACCTTTGTTTTAAATCTTGCACCTTGGGAGTACTTTAATTTAATGAGAATTCATGGAAACACACACAAGGGGAAACAAATTGATCACCTTTTAGATTTGCCAACACCACCACCGACATACACTCCACCATCTTTTTTTAAATCTTGCACCTTGGGAGTACTTTAATTTAATGAGAATTCGTGGAAACACACCCAAGGGGAACCAAATTGATCATCTTGCTATCCATTATTTGTTTTATATTATTGCTAACACCTTGTAGGCACATGGTGAGTTTACTAGAGTCAATGAGGAGGACATGATGGTCCTCGCAAAATCTGCTATTATTAAATGTAACTTAACCCCAAATTTGGGCGCCCTTCTTGTGTTTTACCTTAAGCATCAAGCTCTACAATCTCGAGGACCCATATGCGGAGGAGGAGTTGTAACCGTTCTTGCACGCACACTTCACGTCAACCTAGATAACATCCAACCGTTGATAGGAAGTCACCGTCGAGCATGTGGTATGATTTCTAGAACTAATGGTAGATACTTCCTTGATATAGCTGGAGCGAATCACTTGATCCTAGCTCCTTTGCCTAATGGTCTGTTCTCTATCGAGGATGGACTTTTGCGTTTTGACGCGCAGGTTGAGTCAGGTCTACCCCATCAAGAAATACCCATGGGAGGAGGAGGAGAAGATGAATAAGTAGAACAAGAGAGATCCGAACAAGATGTGCATCCACCAAACTACTACACCACCTATGAAGATATCTATGCTCTCGAAGGAAATATCCAAAACATGAAGAACCTCTCCATCAACCTTCAAGATTCTTCTACCAAGCTCGCCACCCAGTTCCATGATTGGAGCAGCCAATGGAACATGGGAGATTATCCACCATCACCACAATGAGCAACAAAAGGGCTTGCAAAAGCCTGATCTTTGGGAAGTGTTCCCTTGGTAATTTTATTTGTGTAATAATGAGGTTGTACTCCAGCTCGTTCAGAGCTTTGAAACACTCGTGTTGGTTTGTTCTGACACTTTGCTTTTTCCCTTTGCTTTAGTTTTTAGTTTGCTTTTGTTTTTTGTTTGTTTTTCTTTTCTTAGTTCCTTGCTTGGTTGCAAGTTCTTTTCTATTCTTTAATCCCTATCCTCAAAAATATAAAAATATTTTTCTGTTTTTCCTTTTTTCGTGAACGTGGATTCACACTTTGACTCTTTGCTTTAATATTATTAGCGTGCTTGAGTTTTGAAGGAACACATCCCTATAAGGAAGAGAATTATGAAGTCACTCGTGAGAGGTATGTCCTATGTCTCCCACTTTTGAAGTTTGAGTTATTTATTTTAGTTGGTTGATTTGCTAAGATGCCATGCCAGTGAGAGTAATTCGAAATAGTGAGAGTAAAGCTTTTTATTGGTATGGATGATTAGTTGTGGAATCTTTTGCTCTAGTCTTTTAGCTAACCAAGTCTTGCCTTGGAAATAATATTGCCAAACAAGTACAACAAGAAAAGTCTGAAATTTATGATTTGTTTGATGAATGATTGTCTTGAGAGTATACCCTTGAAGATACTTAACCCCATAGATGTTTTGATAGACTTGACGACACTCTTGAAATGAGTTGCTTGATTGAAATGAAGTCTAGCGGTAATTGTGTGCATGCCAAAGATAACCTTGTGGATCAAACCGTGGTACTAGTAAAAAAGAGAGAGAGAAAGTTCTATGTTTCTCATGCACACCTTTGGGATGCCAACAACTCCGCTAGCTTTTGAACGATCTATGGTATAACCCTAGATTTCGGCTATGAGTTGATGACATGAGTGGCATACGTGTCAATATATGGGTAGAAGTATTGGTACTATCAAAGGTTGTGCAAGCACTTGTAAAAGAAACACCCAATGATCCTTGAAAGAGGAAGATAAAAAAATGAAGATCCATATAACAAGTCCTTGGCATGGTCTCGTTACAACTTTATGAATTTCTTGAAATACAATGATTGGATTAGAAGTGTTTTGATAGACTTGATTTACTGATGTGGGCGTCAATAAGACACTTCACTATTATGCTACTTAGGACATGAACTCTCTTACTCAATTATGCTATTAAAACATCCTAGTGTTCCATGGCAAGCTGAGAGTTAACTAGAAGAATTGGATTGATTATTACACTTCTAGTTATTTATGCTTATATTAAACTTTACTTTGATTGTCTTGACTTACTAAAGCTTGTATAGTATTCTTGTCATCTCTCTAACTTTGATAAGCCTTTCAAATGGAGGAAGTGTTGAAAGCATATGACTATCAACTATAAGTGAATTCTTATTCTCGCTGTTTCAAGTTTAAATGCTGAATTCCTTATAGTTGTTTTGTTTCTTCTTGCTCGAGGGCAATCTCCATCCATTGTTTAAACCCACTATGAAAGTAAACTAGATTGGCCCGGTAAACAAAGGTAAAACAAAGAAACAAAGTCTTGTAGACATATCCTTTTTATTTCCTTTTAGCATTGATTTCCAAGGTTCAATTAAACCTAGGTCTACTAGGGAAAAAGCTATTATACTACATCCTTGAATTTGGATCGAAGGTATCAGAGATGATCGACGGTGGGCGCTTGGGCACGTAGCTGCTCCGTCTCGCTCACGAGGAAGAAGAAATGCGACATACGCGAAGGGGTACCGGGTTGGTTCTGGCCCCGGTTGGGCCCACGTTGGGCCACGACAAAGGTTGGGAGAGAGGCCAGGGTCTGCTGCGTTGGGTGTCGGTTAGACAGGAGAGAGATGATATGCGGCCCAGTTAGCATAGGAACCATCTTTTTATAAAATATTTCTTTTTCTATTTTCTTCTTTTCTCTTTGTATTTCAAATTCATTTATTATTTTGAATCATTTGAAAATACCAGAGGTTTTCTAAATAATTTGGAAAACATCTAGGGGCTCTTTTAATCCATTTGGGCTCCAAATATTTTCGAGTTTTCAAAATATTTTCAAAGCTCATTTTGAATGGATTTGAGGAAGAGGAAAATTAGGGATAGGGTTTTATTACACTTCTTGTTTGCATTTTTGTCTTAGCAAAATAATGATGCTTATGAATGCACAAACAACCCTAATTACTATTAATAAAACTAGGGGTGTTACACATGTGTCCATCATAGTATGTAAAGGTATTTACTAGGATGTCGGTCTCACACTCGAAAACCCTCAAAAGTTGTCGAAGCTATTCGGCCAACGTCCCATGATAATCCTCGAGCCTTCCCTCCTTCTTCCTAATAGTCTATTTAGGAAACTTGGTGCCATCCTAGTTGTATATAAGATATTTATGGTTAGTAATGATGCATCATGATAAAGAATTGTCGCACTAAAGATATGAAAATGATATTCTCAAGTGAATAGTCATCATATTTCTAGAGAATTCTTGATTGTTGCTCCTAGACTCCTACAGGTCTAATCCCTTACTAGGTTTCCAACCTAAGGTCAAAGCAATTGCTCTGATACCAGCCGCGGTGAACCAACATACCACTGCATTTCTTAGTATGCGAGTTGTTGACATAACACTCACGGAACACCGTTCCACAATTATTACATCCCTTAGAGTGGTACAAAAGAAACATTGATGTTGGGGGTATACGTTTTGGGTATATCCACGGTGATTCACTAACCAGGGTGGCCCACTTCTGGGTTAGAGCTATGCCCCACGGGCAGCCCAGTCAAGGAGAAAAGTTGGAGGCCCATCCAGCTAGGGAAGGCCCAGAAGACTTACGGACTTAGGCATGTAAGGATAATTGTAGTCCAAGATGTGATTTGTACCGACTCTGTATCGTAGCTGGATAGGACTCTCCTGTAAACCCTAGGCCGAATGACTATATAAGCCGACCTAGGGACCAGCCTTTAGGGCACACAATACCAACCGCAAGAACCTCAACTCGCACAAGCGAAACCTCTCTTGTAATCTGTTATACTTTTGGCTCTGCCAATATACTGGATTGCTAGCAGGAGTAGGATCCGTCCACCGCAGTCAGATCTAAACCTGGGTAAGCTTGTGTGCTCACCATCCCGGACAACCATATATCTCATACCCCATCTTTTTTCCATGCCTCGAGGACCCCCTCATCACATACTTGTCCTCAATCTGACAATAGTTGGCGCCCACTATGGGGCATGTGACTTTCGGATCTTTGTTCCGGGCAGAATATGCACGTGCAGGAACCGATGAGGCAATCACCATCGGTTGCATCCTCTACGCCAGCGACGTCCCTCTTGTCCTTCTCGACGAGACCTAGATTCTGGCTAGGGAGGCTATGACAAGCTACACCATCCTGCCAATCGGCAAGATCGATATCTACCTCGGTTTCGCTGAACCCGCCCAACCCATCCCAGCAGTGAAGATAGAGGCAAAAATTTCTTCAGGATCTACTCTGTCCACGGAGGCGCCGGAGTTCCGGATCTCAAAAAACCCTAATCCCACCCAACCCTCTACTAGGGTGGACATCGTGGAGAAACAAAAGGTTGGATCTGAAGGAGATATCCCTCGGGAGATCGAATCTCAAGAATACTAAAGCTGCAACAACTTCAGATCTAGCTCTGCCGATGCTGGAGCAGGAAAAACACTTCCGAGGCACACAGTAAGGCGGATGATGTTGCGCCCGGATGTCAATCTGGACGTAGTCCTCGAGGAAGCCAACACCGAAAGCCTCACCCACCTCAGAGCACACAGATCTCACTATGTCGGCTATGTTGGCTCTAGATCTGGCCTTACCGATGTTGGAGGCGATAACGACTTGGTTTTGGATGCCATCAGAACAAACACCAACACACCGGCCTCCCTAGGAGAGTCCATGATGTCAGTAGATTTTCGAGCAGACACGGAAGAATTCGGAGAAGAAATCAACTCCAGAGCTGCGTAGGAAGGAGAACGGTCACATCCGAGTACATACAACAGTATGGACGAGGAATGCGACAAAGAGCATCTAGATTCGCAAGATGACATGGATCTCGGAGAAAATCCCGAGGTCCCATGTCTGAAAGTACTGATGGAATTTTATCCAGGAAACGGACCTAAAGCCATTGATGTCTGCAAGTGCACAAACCAATTGTAGCTAGTTTCAAAGTAAAGATATCGAACCCACAAAGAGCTATTAGTAAAGGTCTTTATGCCCCTCGTTACTCTCTACCAAAATATACTTATAAGTTGTCTTTGATCTCAAGTAAAGGGTGTTTGAAAGGTTTATGGTTGTTTGCATAAAAGTAATTAAAATAGGTATAAGAAAACAAGTAACAATATTGTATAAAATCATGGTTGAACTCAATAGGGATAAAACGTTCTTGGGGATGTAGGATACACCACTAGCTTAGTATTATTGTTATATGTAATCAAGATAACATGCTCCTTGTGTCATGATATGTGTGGAGAGAGCCCCATAATAAGATGTTCATGATAAGGCACGTAGGAAGCCACTTTGTTGAGCCAAGTGTGAGGTCACCTCTAAATAACCACTATGATGTTTGAGAGCAATCACCCATACAAACCACCACAATGAAGGGTTCCCCATGGATATCGTAATTAGCTTAGGGAGTCCCTCTTTAATCCCCCTTTGACCGTGTAGGTTACGAACTGACGCCAATCTATCACGGGGCATTCCGGGTATGCTTCCAAGACACGTCCAAAGGGTTTCTCCCTCCCTTTAGTCCCGAAGGCAAATGATATGCGGCTGACTATGCATAACATATAAAGAGAGAGACCAAACACAAATCATAATTATATCATAGACAAGCAAGTCATACGGACACAAGAATAGATCATCTTTATTACAAGTTCATAATTGTGCTAGGGTTTCTCCATCTCCCCAAGAACAAAGGAACTACTCACTCATGGAAGCAATCAACAACAACATCATAATCAAATGAATGGATTAAAGTACGGGGGTAGATCTAATGCAAACCACAATTGGATCTGGAATTACAAAGAGATCTAATAGATGAAAGATGGAGTAATGGTGGTGATGAAGATGCAGCGGTTGATGGTGAAGGGGATGATGAATTGTCCTCTAATGCTTCGTGGATCAGCAGGGATTTTACCCCGGCCAAGTTCCTCCTTTAGATCCCTCTCAGATGTGGTGTTTCGTGGTTTCTGGTGGCTTTGAATGTCGTATCTCCCTCTCGGCTTCGCTAGGGAGAAGTATTTGATGAGGCGACCGTGATGGCGCCTAGTACGGGAAGACGGTACAGGCGGGCTCTGCCCGTACTAGTGGTCATTAACCGTGTTGATTCCTCTTTGTGATTGGTATTCTTCCAGGAGCGAAGGAAAATTCATAAAATGACTTTTATCACTTAGAAATATCATATAATTACACAATATGACAGCTCTAATTGATATGTTCATATATGACTCCATGATTTGGGATCCTATTGAAATAAGAATGAAATAGCGCGCTGATGAGTGCATAATTGCATCATGTTTTATATTATTATTTTGCATTGTAGTTGACGAGGGTTTAACTCATCAATGCCCATTGTTATGGACTTGGGTTTTGGACAAGGAGGGAGCGCTGGAAGCATCAATCGGCTAGCAAACAATCACACAAGGGGACTCGAAGATTTACCCAGGTTCAGGCCTCGTAGAGGTCCCTACTCTTGCTTGTCTGCTCGTGGAATTAACAGAGGAATCGAAGATTACAATGATGCGCAGATGCAATCTGGCAAGGGTCGTGGAAACTAGGGTTGCATGTGTCCTCCTCGCCGCCCCCTCCTAGCCTTTATATAGATAGGCTAGGTCTCGGGTAGCAGGTCGAGTCGGTTACAGGTTAGGGTTTCCCTTTAAACTTTCTATATTTAGCTTCTTCTTGTTACGTAAGCAATCGAGAGTCCGTAGGTTACTCGAGTTCTCCATTTGGGCCTTGGCGAGACTGTGGGCTTCCGCTGTATTCAGGCCGTATATACCAAGCTCGAGTACCTGTAGGGTATACCCATGTCAGTAGCCCTCGAGTGTCCAGTGGAATTGCAGATTCGACTGGGGACTTTAGGAAGCCTTTCGAGTGCATGAATGAGTATATTTTCGACTGCTCTGTTTGTGTCATAGGGATTGTTGATGTGCGTGCCTGATTTAACCGATGTATCGGTATCAGTTAACTACCTTAGGGTAAAACAACGCAATCTACTCGAACTCGAGTCCCTGGACTCGAATCCGGAGAAGTGCTGGTGTAATTCGACTCAAGCCACAGAGGTCTTACAGGAGTCGAATTCTAGTATATGGGTGTGAGCACTCGACATGTCCGTCAAGGCGTGTTCATCGTACCTATAGGCACGGATATTTTTCTGGTAGTGCGCAACGAATGTGTTGCCAGGCCTTATTCAGGTCTTATCTTCACGCCGCAACCGCGGCATCCGAAATTTATCATCGCGGAGATGATTTGGGTGACCCAGGAGACGCAATCTCTTTGTAGGGAAAAATTATGAGGCGGTGTCACCATAAGCTTTGAGTGTGGATGTTATCGACACACAGTACGATGTACAAATAATCATAGGGTGCGCGACCAGTGCTCTCTATGGGAGTAGCTGTTGGGTCTGCAGCATAGAAAACAAAATTTTTCCTATGGTGTGAACTACACGCCAAGATCTATCTACTAGGTACAAAGCAACGGGTGGACATACATCCAACGAGAACTTACCCTTATAGACAATGAGCTTTGTTAACAAGTAGGAACTCGTGGTTGATGTAGTCGTACACTTGCCAATCTCAAGATCGTGATGAAGTCCAGCAGGTCCGGCTCCAGCACGTCCATCAGATCCAGCTCTAGCACCACCAAGTCCAGCACCGCAAAGCAGCGATGCATCCGTGATCGCACACACGTCCGGTACCCCGACAACCTCCATCCCTCGCTCCAGCAAAGTAGCGGAAGCAACAACTCCTTTCCAGATAAAGCCACCGGGAACATGTATCTCGCTAATCCGAGACCATGGGGGAATAATACTAGAGGGGGAGAGAGATCCTTCACAAGGAGGTGTGTGTGAGAAGTGAGGAGGGGGTGGCCTTTTATAGGAGGAGGGGGGGTGCCCCTCCTTCATGGCCGGCGCATGGAGGAGGTGACCCTTCACCTCCTCCATTCATGTGGTGGTAACTCCCTCCACATAAATTTGCCCCTTCACATTCTCTTTTAAAGTCTCCACTTTAAATGCATTAAATTTCTCCAAATTTAATGCTCTCTCATTTAATAAAACTCTTTTATTAATTTTATTCAGAATTTTGTTAATTACTTTAATTAACAAACATTCACATAAAACCCCCTGCAACATTTCAATATTACATGCAGAACCAATTTTAGCAATTTCACCTGAAACAGCTTTGGTGTCTATTAAAATAATTCCAGCGCTTTCTTAAATCTTTATCTGAAACATATTTGCTCCAAATGGTGTCGGTATCCCTTAAGTGTGTCACCCTACGGTTCACGAATAATGCAGACATGATCGAGACCCCTCTCCGATCAATAATCAGCAGCGGGACCTGGAGATCCATACTGACTCCTACACATTCAACGATGACTTCTGTGATCGTGAGAACCTTTAACGCTAGTAACTAAATCCCTTTGTCCCGCGATATATTACATGTCCGAGATTCGATCATCGGTATCTCCATACCTAGTTTGATCTCGTTACCGACATGCACTCTTTTCTCGTTCCCGTGATATAACATTCTAGTGATCACATCACTTGCTTGCAAGCTATTTCAATGTGATATCACCGAGAGGGCCCAGAGTATATCTATCCGTCATAGGGATGGACAAATCCCACTCTTGATCCATGAGCCTCAACATAACACCTTCATATCACTAAACCCACCTTTATAGTCACCCTGTTACGGTGTGATGTTTGATGTTATCAAGATACTCTTCCGGTGTTAGCAATTAACATGATCTCATGGTCTAAGGATAAAGATTACTTCGTATGATGTTATAGCAATATAAACATAATGACTTTGATCGTAATGCTATACTTCGGATGAATGTTCATCACATCATTCCACCAATGGTGTGACCTTGTTATTAACAACATCCAATGTCCATGATCAGGAAACCTTGATCATCTTGTTAATCAACAAGCTAGTCTATAAGAGAGGCATAACTAGGAACCCTTTTTGTTTATTAAACACACATGTATTGATGTTTCCGATCAATACAATTCTAGCATGTAAATAAACATTTATCATAAACATGGAATAAGATAATAACCACTTTATTATTGCCTCTCGAGCATATTCCCTTCAGTCTCCCACTTGCACTAGAGTCAATAATCTAGTTTGAAAAACTTTGCGTATTGAACACCTATGGCTTTCTGGTGTTGCATATACGCTATTGCTAGTGGTTAACATAATCTCCGGATCTGACAGTTTCAGGTCCGTGTGTATTTGCATGTCTTTGCGTCTCTACGCATCACTCATTCTCAAATGAGATGGCATTGTATAAATTTGGTCGTCTGGTGAGACCTTTAGTTCGTTCGGCTCAAAATATGTTGATATTATTGTCACACAATATATCTTCATAGTATTAGCCCACTTTGAACCACACCTAGTTTGATAACAAACTACTTAACACAAATGCCCTCCTTTGCTGCTACTATAGCAGTCATATACTTAGCCTTTTGTTGTAGTATCCGTCACAATGTCTCAACTTTGGAACTCATCCAAATCCATCATGGAACATCCTTTCCATTACATTGTGCCACCCATAGTCTAAATTGAGATAAATTTAATTTGTATCTTGTGACAAAACTAGTATCAATGTACCACTTTACAATGAACTACCTTTAACTATTTGTCACTTATACATTATATATTCTTAGTTCTTCCAAAGCTCATAAGAATATCTTTACTATTGTCCAATGATCATCTTATGAATCATTCTGGTATATGCTCATAACATTTAGAGCATAGGACATTCTGGATATATACATATCATGGTATAATCGATCAAAATCTTCATGTGATTTTACTCACCAAGTGTTGAAATACTTGAATTTTGATACAATCCTTTCCATGCAGCAAGAACCTTTCTTGTTGTTTCCATATTGAACCCTTTCAATATCTCATATATGTATGTCTGGCACAACCATATTAGCACCTTAATCTATCCATATAGATATTGATGCCTAATATTCCGGGTTTGCCCAAGTCCTTCATCGAAATCTTATTTTAATGAAATTCTTAACTTGTGTCAATACAAAATACATCATTTCCAATCAACAATATGTCCTCTATATAATGTATTAGAAATATGTCTCAGCGCTCCCACTTAATTTCTTGCAAATGCAAGCATCTTCATCATCTCCGATGAATTTAAACTCTTTTAACAGTTTCATCATGGTGAAGATTCCAACTCCGCTATGCTTACTTCAACTATTGAAGTTTACATGCCCTTTTAGCACCCTTTGAATTAACAAAACCCTTTGGACCATGTCATGTACATGTCCTAGGTTACCGTTCTATTAGAAGAACCTTGTTTTGTTTATTCAACTACCATATACCAAATTATATGTAGTGGTTGCTACATTAATCCGTCAAGACTATATATCGCTATGAAAGATCATATCTTGTCATAGTCAACTCCTTGAACATTGCCGTAAACTTCTTTCTAACATGTTGACTATTTCATAGATGTCAAACATCCATGTCTATTTCTTTATAGATCCAAACATGACCGATAGGCTTCACGCCTTTCCGTGGGGTCTTCCAAGTTCAGAAACTTGATTTCTCGTGTATGGATACTATCACGGATTCTATGACTTCTAGTCATTTTATGGAGTTAGGGCCCATCATCGCTTCTTTGCATGTAGTCGGTTCATCATTGTCAAAACAATAACGACTTGCTTATCAAATCTTACTATTTGATTCTTACCGACCCACACGGTTCTATAGGAACTTTAATCTCCGAGATCACACCTTTTGTAATCACGAGAGCCATGAGCATTGTGGCCGCCACCGGGACACTTTCCGGCACTGCGCTACTTAGCACATATAGCTAAGGTTCAACAACCTTATCAAAGTTCTATTGTCCTCCCACTTAACTTTTCACAAAAAATTCCTTCTCAAGAAACTTGACGTTCCAAGTAACAAACTCTTTTGTCCTCGGTGTTATGGAGAAATTCCCAACAAATTCTTTGGGATAACCTACAAAGACGTGTTTATCCAACTTTGGTTGTAAACATTTTACTTATGCATAGCATACCAAAATTTAAGAAAAGACAATTCGGGTTTTATCCCAAACATAAGTCATATGGTGTCATTTCAATGGATCACGATGGTGCTCTTTTCAGTGTAAAAGCGGTAGTCTCTAAAGCTTCAATCCTTAAAACATAATGGCAGTTTTGTAAATGACACCCTTGATCTTACCATGTCAAACATGGTTTGATTTTATCTCTCGAATATGCCATACTCCTATGGTTTATCGGGAAACACAAATCATGGAACAATTCCTCAAGTCTTAGGTGTTTTTGCTAAACATGTAACTCAAATATCTTCCTTTATGATCGAATCATAAACTCTTTATTTTCTTGTTAGAATGATTTTCCACTTCATCTTGAAAGTCTTTGAACAATTTTCAAATGTTTCATACTTCTTCCTTATTAAGTAAATATACAGATATATTCACTCAAATTTTCGGAGAAAACATATGAAGCAAAAAAGATCCATCGCATATGGCTACACATAATGGACTATGCACATCAGCATGCACAATTTCCAATAAGCTAGTCATCCGTTCCTCTCTGGCCTATGGACGGAGTTTCAATTATCTCGAGGAAAGTCTCACATGCGTCAATTGATCAAAATCAAAGACTCCAAAAATCCATCAACATGGAGTTTCTTCATGTTTTCTTTCAAATATAATTTAAACAACGATGTCACTTCATAAGTGATCTTTCAATCATTTGTCTTGCGACATTTTAGCAATAGTGTTTATGGATGTGATTTCTCCAACTAGACTTGTAAAAGTTCATCCATCCTTTATGGAATACGGTAATTATTTGAACAACCATTGTTCTCATGATACCGGAACAAAATAACAATTATTTAAACAAATCTTGAAGGCTTGGTTTGATGACAACGAAAAACACAATAACACTTTATTTGTTTTTGATGAACATCATCACTCATTCTCTTGCTGGTTTACTTAGGCCATTGTAGTTCATGAATTGCGTTGTCCTGTATGACACTTCATACCAACCAATTCGGTATCCAATACCTAAGAACCACATTTTTTTAACAAGCAAGGAATACAACCATAACATGTATATCTTCTATATACCCAAGTTGGACATCTCCAACCTTATATTTTCTGCCAAATATTTTATAGATTCTCTTTCAGCAATTCCTTTTTCTTTTAAAAGAATCTATCAACATCAGTAGTGGTGTCATTCACATGACACATAGTACAAATCGTATATAGTCAAATACTAATACCTTTGGACTTGCACTTTGAAGTGGATCACCATCATCAAATGTTTGGCATTCTTTCAAAAATCCATTCTTTAGTAATATATTAGTGTAGTAAACATTTTACTTACATCTTCTATTCATCCTTATCATGACAACTTTCATGATCAAGCTACTATAGCTTATAAGGAAGAATCACGAGTATAATATCAGTTCCCAAAACCTTTTTGGTAGATTCGGATGCCTAGCATCTCCATCCTTCACAAATTCTCATACAATATGAGAACATGTATTTTGCTAAATTATACTCTATCATAATGCAACCAAAAACATTGTTTCAGATATCACAATATCTTTCACACATGATGGTTTCTAAAACAATTTCTAGCTCCAATATAATCTTGATATTAAAACAACTTTTTGAATATCGATAATCATGGAGGCAAACATGATACTTTAGATACTAACATTGGAATTCTTACTCTTGATTTAATACTACTTATTAAACTTCATGGAGTAAATAGAGTTTGATGAAAGTTTGCAATAGGACTTATAAACTTTAAATTGACATTCAAAACAATACGATACTAGTTCGTAAAGTAAATATCCAGAATTCTATAGTTCTATTATCTCAAATAAAAACTAAGCATAAGGTAGAAAACGAATGCCAATGACTACAACAAACTATGCAAATTCAATTTGATTTAATTTATGACAAATTTGGTTTGACTAATCCAAATTAGAAATGAACTCCCACTCAAAAACGACATCCCTCGTGCCTTTTTGGTGATTACATGAACCAAATCCACTACACCAAGTCCGATCATCACGTGAGTTGATGTAGCTTCAAAGGCGAGCATCTATATGGGCATCATATCAACTATATGACTCATGCTTAACCTTTCGGTCCGTGTTCCGAGTCCATGTCTGTACATGCTAGGCTCGCCAAGTAAGAACCTTAGTATTCGTGTGTGTAAAACTGTCTTACACCCGTTCCTATGAAAGCGTAGATTCGAGTACACCCGATCATCACGTGATGTCTCGAAACACGATCCACAGAACGGTGCATACTCAAGGAAGAACACATTTTTTATCTTGATATCTAAATGAGGGATCATCTTACAATGCTACAGAAAGCGCCAAACTAGCAGTATAAGATGCTAACATCTAATGTGTAAAGTGAGATGATATGGTCCATGCATTTGATCTCTATCATTTGTATCGTGGTATGATCTCTATCATTCCTTTGTGTGTAAGGCCAAGGTCTATGGAACTTACACGTTGAGTGAGTTGTAAGAGTATCTATCATACATCTACTTACAACAATACCATATCAAGACACTAGCCCAGCAACGATCTAAACTAGACACCTCTAATTTATCAATTGCAAGTTTTACGTGGCTTAGGGCTTTCGGAGATAGAACCGTTCTTACCTACGAACATGAACCACAACGAGGATAACTAAGTTATTAGCAACTCGTTGTAAATCAGACATTGACTATAGTAGGAGAGACAGAAACCCGCCAGCCACTTATGCAAAACAAGTTGCATGTCAGTCATGGAACCGGTCTCATGTACGATGACATGTAAGGTTGGTCCGGGCCGCTTCATCCCACTATGCCACCAATATCCAAAATACATAGAAGATGCAATAACATGATCATCATCACCCACATATCAACATATGTGTACTAACCGTGCTAAGCACCTACGCATAAACCTGGCTCTGATACCACTGTTGGGTCTGCAGCATAGAAAACAAAATTTTTCCTATGGTGTGAACTACACGCCAAGATCTATCTACTAGGTACAAAGCAACGGGTGGACATACATCCAACGAGAACTTACCCTTATAGACAATGAGCTTTGTTAACAAGTAGGAACTCGTGGTTGATGTAGTCGTACACTTGCCAATCTCAAGATCGTGATGAAGTCCAGCAGGTCCGGCTCCAGCACGTCCATCAGATCCAGCTCTAGCACCACCAAGTCCAGCACCGCAAAGCAGCGATGCATCCGTGATCGCACACACGTCCGGTACCCCGACAACCTCCGTCCCTCGCTCCAGCAAAGCAGCGGAATCAGCAACTCCTTTCCAAATAAAGCCACCGGGAACATGTATCTCGCTAATCCGAGACCATGGGGAATAATACTAGAGGGGGAGAGAGATCCTTCACAAGGAGGTGTGTGTGAGAAGTGAGGAGGGGGTGGCCTTTTATAGGAGGAGGGGGGATCCCCTCCTTCATGGCCGGCGCATGGAGGAGGTGACCCTTCACCTCCTCCATTCATGTGGTGGTAACTCCCTCCACATAAATTTGCCCCTTCACATTCTCTTTTAAAGTCTCCACTTTAAATGCATTAAATTTCTCCAAATTTAATGCTCTCTCATTTAATAAAACTCTTTTATTAATTTTATTCAGAATTTTGTTAATTACTTTAATTAACAAACATTCACATAAAACCCCCTGCAACATTTCAATATTACATTTCAATATCTCAAAAATTATTCTTTCTTTTTATCACTTACCTACTCAAGGACGAGCAGGAGTTAAGCTTGGGGATGTTGATACATTGCAAATGTATCTATAATTTTTGATGTTCCATGCTTGGTTTTATCCACTTTCTTGTGTTTTGCCCACACTTTGTAGTACTTTTGATATGATTTCTTGGACTAACCTATTAACAAGAGCCACAGTGCCACATTTTCTGCTGTTTTTTGGTTCCGGAAAGTCGAAAAATGAATATTCTCGAATTGACGGGACAAAAGCCAAAGTGCCTATTTTTCCTAAGTCATCAGATGCCGATCACGAGACAGAGAAGGCTGGGGGCGCCATAGCACCTAGTCACAGCCAGGCCCGACCAGCGCCAAGGGTGGTCTGCCGACCCCAAAGATCCCTCGGCCTCTCCTTCCGCCTATAAGATGCCCTGGGACGAAAACCCTAAGTACACCATCAAAAATCCACGAAAGAGTCTATAGCCGTCATCTCCATCCCTAGATCGGAGGGATCTCAAGCTCTTCCGACACTCACGGAGAGGGGAATTCACCCTGGAGGCCTTCTTCATCACCATGCAAGCCTCCGGTGTGATGCGTGAGTAGTTCATCCTTGTAGTACGGATCCATGTAGTAGCTAGATGGCTGGTTCTCCTCCTTTGTGCTTTCATGTTTAGATCTTGTGAGCTCCGTTCATGATCAAGATCATCTATTTGTAATTCTGCATGTTGTGTTTGCGGGGATCCGATGGATATTGAGATGCTATTCAGCTTGATTATTGATTCTATCATGTCTTTGTTATTTGTGATCTTGCATGCTTTCCATTGTTAGTAGCTATCTTGGCCAAGTAGATTGTAGCAACTCCAAGAGTTAGTATTTATGCTTGATAGTGGGTTAATGCCTCCGTAACTGGGAAGTGATGTAAATCTCTAAGGTACTAGATGTGTTATTGCTACTAGGGAGAAAACAACAATCCTTTGTTCATAGAACAATCGTATTGTTTACATTACACGCAATTCGTAAAGCAATAATCTGTTGCTTGCAACTTAATACTGGAGGGGGTTCGGATGATAACCTGAAGGTGGATTAGTAGTCATAGATGCAGTTGGATGGCGGTCTATGTATAATGTTGTAATGCCCAATCAAGTCTCGAAGGAGTCAAGATGATTAGTATATGCTTGTATGCTTTCTTGATGTTTGTCAATTGCCCTGCTGTAATTTGTTCACCCAGCATGTTTTCTATCTTAAGGAGAGCCACCTCTAGTGAACTATGGATCCCGGTCCTTTTCTTTTACATATAATCTATAAACTGTTTACTGCTTTGTGTTTACTTTCTGCAAACTATTACTTCTTTCCATTCGATACGTTTAATCCTTTGTTTTCAGCAAAACACAGTGAGATTGACAACCTCATCGCAAGTTGGGGACAAAGTTCTGTGGTTGTGTTATGCAGGTCTCCACGTTGCTACTAGCACCGGTAGTGCGCCCATGCCAAGGCTTAGCTAGCAACACCTTTGGGGTGTTTCCTTGCTCCTACTGGTTCGATTAAACCTTGGTTTCATAACTGAGGGAAACTTGCTGCTGTGCTCATCATACCTTCCTATTGGGGTTCCCAACGAGCTCTACATCAACACCGAGCCATCACAGTCCCCGAGTCTCTGCTCGGGGTGGTAAAGTTTTTATTGATAAGCTCATTGCCGATATACATACCGACATACGAGTAGTTCGGATACATTCACCTCTTAGGTGTAGAAAGGACGAAGCAGTGCTACGTTCCATGGTCTTTTGGATTCCTCTCCGGACCTGTCCAGCTTGTTCTTTTGCTGGGGCTATGCATCAATAAGATAGTAGGAATCATTGCGCAAAGCTTTGCTCACAATGAAAGGTCCTTCCCATGGAGGGGACAACTTATGCATGCCAGTAGTGCGCTGTATTAGCCTTAGCACCAAATCACCTTCCCGGAAAACTCGGGGGTTTACTTTTCGGCTATGGTAGCATCAGAGATTTTGCTGATATATGGAGGATCTGGACAAGGCCAGTTCTCTCGCTTCTTCCAACAGATCAACATCATTTTGCCGGGCTTCACGCACTTCGGCTTCTGTGTATTGGGTGACCCTTGGCGAATCATGCTCTATGTCGGCTGGTAATATAGATTCTGCCCCATATACCAGAAACAATGGCGTATAGCCTGTTGATCGATTCAGAGTTGTTCTTAAACTCCACAGTACCACTGGTAGTTCTTCTATCTAGCACCCCGCTGATCTTTGCAGCGGCTCTATGAGCCAGGGTTTTATCCCGTACAGTACTAGTCCGTTGGATCTTTCCACTTGCCCGTTCGATGCGGGGTGGGTGACTGAGGCAACATCTAACCGGATCTTTTTTTCCTGGCAAAATCTCGCAAATGCTCCCTCAGCGAAATTCATCCCATTATCAGTTATGATGCTATGAGGATAGCCATATCTCAGGATTATATCCTTGAGGAATCTTACTGCTGTTGCCCCATCACATTTCCGAATTGGTTTCACTTCAATCCATTTGGTGAACTTGTCAACCATGACCAAAATATGGGTCGTCCCTCCTTTGGCCGGCTTAAACGGTCCTACCATGTCTAGGCACCATACAGCAAATGGCCATGTAATGGGGATAGTTTTCAGCTCCGACATTGGTAGGTGAGTTTTCGTGGCATATCTTTGACAACCATTACACTTTTTTACCAAGTCCTCTGCTTGCTCCAAAGCACTAGGCCAATAAAATCCATGCCGGAAAGCTTTTGCTACTAAGGCCCTTGAGGAGGCATGGTGGCCACATTCCCCTTGGTGAATATCCCGGAGTATGTCAAGCCCTTCCTCCGAATCAACACACCGTTGTAGTACCGCTGTCACACTTCTTTTGTATAATTTGGCGTTGATAATTGTATATGCCTTTGCCCTTCTCTGAATTTGCCTTGAACTTACTTCATCATCCGACAAGATTCCCTCTTTCAGGAAATCAAAAATTGGCTTTGCCCAAGTTGGTATAGTCCAGACGAGGAATGGTTCCTCATCAACCTCCATTGCATCCACCGACATAACTCCCGGATCTTTAAAGCTAGTCCTCGGGTTTGTCAAGGCCCCGGGTTTGCTGAGGTGCTTCCCCATTCTATCTCCATAGGTGCAGCTCCTGATCCGGGAAGTGATGGGATATAAACTGAAATTATTCCGGGTGATGGTGTGATAGATGGTTTTCTTAAGTGCTCCAAAGCCACGTTTGGCGGAATGGGTTGCCGGGATGAACCCAGCTTGGATAGTGTATCTGCTGCCTCGTTTTCGATTCGAGGTATGTGATGGAACTCACACCCTTCGAAGAACCCGCTTATTTTCTGAACATGGAATCTATACATGGCCATGTTAGCATCCAGGGCATCCCAATTTCCAGACACTTGCTGCACCACCAAATCCGAATCTCCAAAGCATTGTATCCGACGTACCCCCACTTCCTTTGTCACTTTGAGACCATGTACCAATGCTTCGTACTCCGCCACATTATTCGAGGCACTAAAGTGGATTTGAAGGACATACTTCAGTTGGTCCTTCTTGGGCGAGGTAAGCACTACTCCAGCGCCTAATCCGTCTTTCAGTTTCGATCCATTGAAGTGCATTGCCAATAATTGGAGTCCGACAGGGGTGGTTCGTATTACATTTCAGCCCAGTCCACGAAGAAATCCGCCATAGCTTGTGACTTGATCACATCCCTTCTGTTGAACTGTGGTGCGTATGGAGCTAATTCGATAGCCCACTTTGCTATTCGGCCGCTTGCGTCCTTGTTACTCATGATCTATGAAATGGGTGCCTCACATATCACTTTGACGGGGTGTTCCTCAAAATAGTGTTTGAGTTTCTTGGCCGACATATATACGCCGTATGCCATCTTCTGATAATGAGGATAATTCTGTTTCGAGACTGATAATACTTCACTCAGATAATACACCAGCCTTTGCACTGACTTTCCTTCCTCCTCGCGCTCCACTACGATCACTGTACTTATGACTCGGTTGGTCGCGGCTAAGTAGAGCAACATTGGCTCCTTAGGTAATGGTGCAGCTCGGATTGGTGCGGTAGATAACATCTTTTTCAACTCTCGAAATGCAAGATCCGCCTGTGGTGTCCATGTGAACTTATCTGCCTTTTTCATTAGCTAATAGAGGGACAAGGCCTTCTCTCCCAACCGACATACAAACCGGCTTAACGATGCCAGGCAACCAGTGAACTTCTGGACATTGTTAAGACACTTTGGCAGTTCCATTCTTTCTATGGCCCGGATTTTCGTCGGGTTATCTTCAATGCCACGACAAGATACCAAAAAACCGAGTAATTTTTCGGCTGGTACACCAAAAATGCATTTCTACGGGTTCAGTTTCATTCGGAACCTTCTCAAGTTTGCGAATGTCTGTCGGATATCCTCAAGGAGCCTATTGCTTTCCTTGGTATTTATTACCACATCATTCACGTAAACTTGCACATTCCGACCTGTTTGGTCATGCATGCATTTCTGCATGCATCTCTGGTACGTTGCTCCTGCATTACGTAACCCAAACGGCATAGTTCGATAGCAATAAGCCCCATACGGGGTAATAGATGCAGTCTTTATTTGATCATCCGGATTTAGGGGTATCTGATGGAAACCAAACGCGTCAATGAACGACAGTAGCTCACACCCGGCCGTTGAGTCTATGACCTGATCTATTCTAGGGAGTGGGAATGGATCTTTTGGACATGCCTTATTCAGGTTCGTGTAGTCGATACACATGCGCCATACCACAGCCATGTTCGGATCATCTTTCTTTTTCTCCACCAGCACCGGACTAGAGAGCCAATCCGGATAGAGTACCTCCATGATAAACCCGGCCGCTAGTAATCTTGCTATCTCATCTCCAATAACTTTCCTTCTGTCTTCTGCGAAACGCTTGAGAGGTTGCTTTACCGGCTTAGCCCCGGGTCTTACATTCAATGAGTTCTCAGCCAACTCTCTCGGTACACCTTGCAGGTCTTGCGTAGACCAAGCAAAGATATCCTAATTCTCACAGAGGAAGTTGACGAGCTCGCTTTCCTATTTGCTACTTAACCCGACACCAATGGTAATGGTGCGCTCTGGGAACTGATCATCGATTGGCACTTTCTTCGTGTCCCTAGTTTCTTGGAACGATACGCTCCCGTGCGGGTTGGTTAGGGCCAGCATATGTTGTTGCGCGGATTGAGCCAATGCCGCCACCTCCAGTATCTTCCTTTTTTCTTGAGCTATTAGGAGTGACTCGGCTAAATTGGATCTGGCTGAGGCGCACTCGATCAAACGCCGGAAGTCCCCTGATATAGTTATCACGCCCCTTGGTCTGGGCAACTTCATCTTAAGGTAACTGACATGAGTAGTTGCCATGAATTTGCTCAGAGCTGGCCTGCCGAGTAACGCATGATAAGCACTTTCCAGGTTCACCACCTCGAATTCCAAGTTCTCAGTGCGGCAGTTGTCTCTTGTGCCGAATAACACGTCAACCCGGACCTTACCAATTGGTTCACACGAAATACCTGGCACAATACCATGAAAGGTGGTCCTTGTTGCTTGCAACATGTTCTCTGTTATCCCCAACTTGTGCATGGTATCTTTGTACATAATGTTGATACTGCTGCCATTGTCAATCAACACCTTGGAAAATCTCATGTTGAGATTCGGCCCGATGAACGTCGGATCCAGGACCAGAGCGTAGGTTCCTGGGCTTGGCATGATCTTCGGGGTGATCCTTGATACTCCATGTGATTTCTTGATCTGCCCAAGGCATATATCTTGGAATAGTCGGCATTACTACGTTTACCTCCATATGCCGACGCTGCAAGCTTTTCCGGTCATTTTCTTCTGTGGTGAACACACAGTAGCTTTGATGATGTTCCCTGTACTCATTTTGTCCCTCATTCTCGTTGTAACCTTGGCCTTGTTGTTGGTTATTGCCCACTTGATGCACCACATCTCTTCTTTCCGTATTCTCGTACCTCGGCGGAGGTGGTGGCAGCATCAGTTGCTGTCCATTTCCCCCTGTCAGTAGTGGTGGCCGGGGTGTTTCATTCCTAGGTGCTTCGTTCTGAGGTACCTGTGCATTCCCCGAACTCCCCTGTTCCAATTTCTTCATCCATTCACACTGCCGGGTCGTATGATTCACTGGACTGTTCGGACTTGGCGTATGAAATTTGCAAGGTTGATCTAGCATAGATTGGAAAGTATACCTCGGCCTATCCTTTCTTTCCTGCCATTGCTTTTTCTGCTCCGGGGTCCAAGGCTTTCTCCCTTCATTTTTCTGTTGCCAGCTCTGCCCACCAGTTTTTTGGCGTTGACTGGCTCCAGCATTGGGTTGATCTCGGTCCACTACTGTGACTTGCTGCGAGTTATACCGATAATCCGGGCGCTCATCCCTTCTTTTTCCTTGGAAATCATTCCTCCTTGATGATCCGGGGCCATCCCAGCTGTAATACTCTTCGTTTTCTTCGCTAGACATCAACCGGGGTTGCGTTGGATCTCCCAAGGCATATGAATCTGCGATTCGGATCGTCTCAGCCAAAGTGGTTGGCATATCTTGCTGTAATCTTTGCCACAGCATACTTCCATATCTGCACCCCTGAGCGAACCACACAATAGCTTGTGATTCAATCACTCCTTCGCACGAGTTTCTCACATTGCACCACCGGGTCAGGAAATCTCTATCTAGCTCATTCAGTCTCTACCGGCACAACGCAAGTGTTTGCGGTCTATTGGGTCTCTTGTATGTGCTTGAGAAGTTGCTAACGAACAGCTCCTGGAAATCCAGCCAGCAGTTAATGCTTCCTGGTGGCAAATTGTTCAACCAAACTCGCGCTGGTCCTTCCAACATCTGCGATACGTACCTCACCGCCCATCTCAAATTTCCTGTTGCGATCTTGACCGCTGTGGCATAGTCAATCAGCCAATCCTCTGGCCTGGTACTACCAATATAAGTTCGGGTTCCTCTGGCCAGTTGAAAGTTCTGCACTGGTGGCTCATTCATGATCCGGGGCCCAAAACACGCTGGACCCGGTGGACCTTGTAACTCGATTTGTTCCGACCTATAGATCCTATCCAACTTCAACCTCACATCGTTTGGCTGCAAGTTCCTGCTTCTCAACCATGATCCAATTACGTGGTGATCCGGTCTGGCGTACCCATCTTTGACCATAGCTGAATAACCATCATCGTATCTTTGCTGATCCGGATGTGCATGATGCTGTTGTGCCGCTTGTCCCGCACTTCCTTCTTGCCGAGGTACGCGCTGTTGCTGTGTCCGAGGTATATTTTGCCCCGCTCCCACAGGATCGTGCTGTCCGGCATTGCTGTTGGCAGCATTTCTTTGACCGGCATTGCCTTGGTCACGGTTACCTCGAGCAACTACACCTCGGCTGGTACTGTGCCGGTCCTCATCAACTTGTACCGCTTTGCCTTTTCCAGCCCTTACCGGGTCATAAGGGACCATTTGCTTGTCTCTTCTCCCAGAATCCACTACCTCTTCTCTCCTGGGATTATGACCCGGAGAAAATGCGGCTCCTCTGGATCTTGCCGGGTTGTTTCTGGCCGAATGTACCACTTGTGAGGCCACTAGTGGTGCCGGGTTGGCCTTGTTTATTTCTTCATTTTGTTGGCATGCAACTCTCAACAGGCGATTTACCCTCTCTTGCTGCCTTTGTCGGGCCTCTCCGGTTAAACCTTCTAACTCGGACGCGACCGCATTTGCTGCTCTGAGGTTCTTTGCCGGGGTACTGTACCAATCCAGTCCTCCTCTTACTATCGTAGCTGTCTGACCCGGCCTAGGCTCGTACTCCTTGTCAATATCAGTGATTAGGTTCCTGCCCCAGATTTTCACTCCATCGATATGGTTTGCCTTAGCATATTCTCTCAAGGTGATGTTCAGCGACTGATGCAGCTCTGCTACTTTCTTTGCTCCAGCTAACATTTTCCACCTAGTTTCCTCTAACTCAACTTGCGCCTGAGCCGGATCTACCACATGTGCTATTGGCGTTTCCAAGCTATCCATCGCTTGCTGGAGAACATTTTTTGGCCTTTCTAGTGGAGGAAACCTAGATCTTGTCTGTTTGGGCGTTACCTCTGGCTCTGGCGCCAGATCTTTGCTCGGTCCCGCATCTAGTGCGGTCATTAGGACCTCAACGCTGCCTGTGGGGCAAGCGATACGCACCCCACGAGCGGCGCTGAGAGGTGGTTCGCCTCCCTCGACGATGTGCCGCGGGTGAACGCATGACTCATCCACCCCGACGTAGGTCTTGTGCGCGCCAAGCTTGATGAAGACGCCGTTGCGCGGTGGAGGGTGCCTGCCAAAGCTTCCCACGTTGTCACTGACGTAGTCCAGCGCTCCAAAGCGCTGAACCAAGCCTGAGACGATACACTCACTGGTGCTTGAGAAGTTTTCCGTCTGAATTTTCACCCCTGCTAGCACCGCTAGCCCCACGGTAGGCGCCAACTATCGTGGTGGTGGCACGACAGATGCCATGGATAGGCTAAAGATGGGGCCAATGGGTGCTAGGGGAATTCAGGGAGGGAGAGAGTGGTGATTCCACGCACGGAAGTTCTCATATCTTCTCTATCAATGGTGTTTACAAGTGCTTCTAAGGCTCTCAACAAGAAGGAGACGATGTCTCTTACCCCCTGTTCACTAGCCCTAGAGTTCTACCTTAGACAGAGAATGAGTGATCTATCGGCCGTCCCTCTCTATGGAGGCCCCGGTGCTCCTTATATAGGGGAGCCCGGGTTACAATTCTAGGGCACAGGTGGCGGCATATTCTATGAATATGCTCCTTTCCTAAAGCAGATACTTCTTTATTACTCTTTAACGGCTCGTCCGAGCTTTGGACGTAACCCGCAGCGTCATCCTTGTCTTTTGGCGTCACCTGGCACGGGCTACGTCATCCGGCTCTGCCCACGTCACCTTGGTCACCACTGACCCGCTGGTCCTCTCCTTTACTTTACTTTGCACATGCTTCAACTAATAAATTCACCTTTTGACCAGCGGGGGATTCCTTCTCTTGGAAGCTAAGATAATCCGGCTAGCATATAGCTAATCCAGCTCACCCATTTACCTGCAAAACAGATAGACATGGCCGGCATAAATCTTATGCCGTCCAGACCGTTGTCAAGGAAATGCTCCATGGGCTGGGCCACATCGTGATTCAGCCTGCCTTGAGGTGACCCGTTCAGCACTTCCCTTTGACCGTGCCGTACCCTGGCTAACTCGGCCCTTATACCCTGGTGTTACCCTACCCGGGGGTATCCCCCAACACCAAGCTTCTTTTTTGTCTTTTCTAGAGCAGATATACATAGAAGACACTTTTGTAGGTCCGAACGCAAGAGGAACATCCCATGAACAACTTTAATCATCATGTCATTGAGTTCCTTCTTGCCTTCAAGATCCAGAAGATGCTTGCGCATGATCTCCCTGTGGATAAGCTCTTCTTTCTGGTACTTCTCTATCTTGTTAAGACAGTGTTCATTGTCCAGGACGTGCGCGCCAACTAGCATGTCCAGGAGGTTGAACCCCCAATCCTCTTGTGGCTTCATACTCATGCGCGCGTTCATGGTGATCTTTTTGTTGTTGACATATGATCCATAGTCTCCTAATAAGTTCCTGCATTGGAGTGGTTAGACTTCTTACGCTTTGGTGAAGAATAGTTGATGGTGATGAGCTTGAGCGACTCCGTGCATCCCTTCCCATGGGGTTTCTTGGCTTCTTCCTCATCTTCAGGCTTCACCATTGCTAAGTAGTCTTGATGGGGATATGCCGAATGGGGTATGCCCAGCAAGACGTTCCGATTGGGTCAAAGGCTTAACGAGTGGGCCTGTAGGACAGCGACTGGAATGCGACCGAGGAGAAGGCCTGGCGATTGGAGACTAGAGGCCCAAAAGCGTACTCGAAGCCCAGTCAGATTAGGACAAAGCCTCTGAATCCATATCTTGTTCGGTTGTAAACTGTAAACCCTAGCGAGGTGCCTCCTATATAAACCTCCCTAGGGTACTCTGAGGACTTACATTCCATCATACACCCCTTCGAGCGACTTGCTGCTTAGACACCAAGCTCGCCACCCCTGTAACCCGCTCTCCATCAATTTAATCTAGCAGGAGTAGGTCTTTACCCTCCGGGGGCCGAACCTGGGTAAACCCATGTGCGTTGATACGTTGCTAATGTATCCATAATTTTTGATGTTCCATGCTTGGTTTTATCTACTTTCTTATGTTTTTTCCACACTTTGGAGTACTTTTTATACACTTTCTTGGACTAACCTATTAACAAGAGCCATGCCAGCTGCCAGTTTTCTGCTGTTTTTGGTTCCACGAAATTCAGAAAATGAATATTCTCGGAATTGGACGGGACAAAAGCCAAAGTCAGTTTTTCACCGAGGGGGACATGAGCTGAGACGAAGAGGGGCCAGGGGGCAACACCACCTAGTCACATGGCCAAGCCTGCCCACGCCAGGTGGTCTGCCGCCTGGCACCCCGCCTCCTCCCTTTCACCTATAAGATGCCTCCGATATGAAACCCTAAGTACCGATCAAACTTCCACGAAAGAGTCTATAGCCATCATCTCCATCCCTAGATCGGGAGGGATCAAGCTCTTCCTGCACCTACCGGAGGGGAGAATTCACCCTGGAGGCCTTCTTCATCATGATGCAAGCCTCCGGTGTGATGCGTGAGTAGTTCATCTCTGGACTACGGGTCCATGTAGTAGCTAGATGGCTGGTTCTTCTCCTTTGTGCTATCATGTTTAGATCTTGTGAGCTCCGTTCATGATCAAGATCATCTATTTGTAATTCTACATGTTGTGTTTATGGGATCGATGGATATTGAGATGCTATTTCAGATTGATTATTGATTCTATCATGTCTTTGTTATTTGTGATCTTGCATGCTTTCCGTTGTTAGTAGCTATCTTGGCCAAGTAGATGCTAGCTACTCCAAGAGTTAGTATTTATCCTCGATAGTGGGTTCATGCCTTTAGTAATCTGGGGAAGTGACAGAAATCTCTAAGGTACTAGATGTGCTATTGCTACTACGTACAAAACAACAATCCTTTGTTCATAAAACAATCGTATTGTTTACTTTACACGCAATGCGTAATGTAATTATCTATTGCTTGCAACTTAATACTGGAGGGGGTTCGGATGATAACCTGAAGGTGGATTATTAGTCATAGATGCAATTGGATTACGGTCTATGTATAATGTTGTAATGCCCAATCAAATCTCAAAGGAGTCAAGATGATTAGTATTTGCATGTATTGCTTTCTCGATGTTTGTCAATTGCCCCACCGTAATTTGTTCACCCAACACGTTATCTATTTTAAGGATAGCCACCACTAGTGAACTATGGACCCCGGTCCTTTCTTTTATCATCAATCTACAA
Organism: Avena insularis; assembly: GCA_023614405.1. Classification (NCBI taxonomy): domain Eukaryota; kingdom Viridiplantae; phylum Streptophyta; class Magnoliopsida; order Poales; family Poaceae; genus Avena; species Avena insularis. The sequence goes on from CM042694.1 coordinate 211,218,929, forward strand.
CTATTTACTGCTTTCTGTTTACTTTCTGCAAACTATTACTCTCTTCCATACAATACGTTTAATCCTTTGTTTTCAGCAAAACCGGTGTGATTGACAACCTCACTGTAAGTTGGGGGCAAAGTTCTGTGGTTGTGTTGTGTAGGTTTCCACGTTGCTGCTGGCGCCGATAGTGCGCCCTGCCAAAGTCCAGCCAGCAACACCTTGGAGGTGTTTCCTTGCTCCTACTGGATTGATAACCTTGGTTTCATAACCGAGGTAAAACTTACTGCTGTGCTCATCAGACCTGTTCTTGAAGCTACTTTCTTTGAAATTAAACCTGCTTTACTCAATCTTGTTATGAGAGAACAATTTTCTAGTATTTGTAATGAAGATGCTGCTGCTCATCTAAATAACTTTGTTGAACTTTGTGAGATGCAAAAGCATAGGGATATAGATGGGGATATTATTAAGCTTAAATTGTTTCCTTTCTCTTTGAGAGGAAAAGCTAAAGAATGGATGAATTCCTTAACTAGAAATAGTATTGATTCTTGGACTAAATGCAAAGATGCTTTCATTGGAAAATACTATCCTCCTGCTAAGATTATATCTATGAGAAGTGAAATAATGAAGTTTAAACAATCTGATAATGAACATGTTGGGAAAGAATGAATCCTTTGGTAAAGAATTGTCCCACTCATGGACTTACTGCTTGGATGATTATCCAAACTTTTTATGCAGGATTGAACTATTCTTCAAGAAATCTATTGGATTGTGCTGCTGGAGGTACCTTTATGACCATTACTTGGGGTGCTGCAACAAAGTTTCTGGATAATATGATGGTCAACTATTCTGAATGGCACACTGAAAGAGTTCCACAAGGTAAGAAGGTAAATTCTGTTGAGGAAACCTCCTCCTTGAGTGATAAAATTGATGTTATTATGTCTATGCTTGTTAATGGGAAGGCTCATACTGATCCAAATCATGTTCCCTTAGCCTATTTGGTTGCTCAAGAAGAGCAAGTTGATGTGAACTTTATAAGAAATAACAATTTTAGCAATAATGTCTACATGAATAATTTTGGTAACAACAACTATAGGCCTTATCCTCCCAACAATGGTAATGCTTATGGAAATTCCTACAACAATAATAGGAGTGCTCCCTCTGAACTTGAAGTTATGCTTAAAGATATTATTAGTAAACAAACTGCTTTCAATAAAACTATTGAGGAAAAACTCTCTAATGTTGAAAGAAATATAGCATCATTAGCTGAAGGTCAATCTTGTTTGAATAAAATGGCCGCTAAATCTGAAACTAATGAGAATCCCTTTGCTGCTACTAATGCCATACAAGTTAGAATTGATGCAAATGTTAGACTATTAGCTAAATTACATGCTAAGTGGGAAAGAGAAGATGAAATTGCTAGAAACATTAGTATTTCTACTATCACTACCACTAGTGTTGAGGCTAGTAATAGCTCTACTACTTTAGATGATAATTATGATTTTGATCTTGATGGTTGCAATATCTTTGAAGTTATTAAGTTCCTACAAAAGCTTGCTAAAAGTCCTAATGCTAGTGCTATGAATATGGCCTTTACAAAACACATTACTGATGCTCTCATAAAGATTAAAGAAGAAAAGATGAAACATAAAGCTTCTATTCCTATAAAACAAGAAGATGGTTGGGAACCCATCATTAATATGAAAGTGAATGATTTTGATTTTAAAGCATTATGTGATCTTGATAGTAGTGTTTCTATTATGCCTAGAATGATTTATGATATGCTTGATTTGCCACCATTGGAAGATAGTTATTTAAATGTCCCACTTGATTATAATGCTAAAAGGAAACTCATGGGGAGTATTAATGATGTTCTTATTATGGTTAACAATGCCTATGTCCCTGTTGATTTCTATGTTTTGGATGTTGAATGTAATGCTTCTTGTCCTATTACTTTGGGAAGACCTTTTCTTAGAACTGTTGGTGCCATTATTGATATGAAAGAAGGCACCATTAAATATCAACTCCCACTCAAGAAAGGTATAGAACACTTACCTAAGAAGAGAGAGAAGATTTCTTTTGCCTCTCCTATGAAATCAAAATTTGCTCTTAATGCTTCTTCATTTGAGAACACTTGATTCTTTTTCTTGCTTCTTATGCCTAACTTAAAGGCGTTAAAGAAAAGTACTTTATGGGAGATAACCCAAAAGTTTTAGATGAGTCTTGGAAGTTATTACTTCAGTAATAACCGCTCCTTATCCTTTTTATTTGCTTTTGTGCCAAGAGTAACCTCTAATGAGAGAGAAGTAATGATTGGGAAAGTTGCTGTCCCGAAACAAATTTTTGTGCTTCACCGTAAAAATTCGTGTAAAATCTCTGTACGTATTTTTGAGGCGTGAATTTTTTTGCTTCTGTCCTAGGTTGTTATCTAACTTTCTGTCGTGGTGGTGTCACGACAGATGCCATGGATAGGCTAAAGGTGGGGACTAATAGCACTAGGGGAATCCAGGGAGGGATAGTGAGGTGATTCCTCACACAGAAGGTTTATATTTGATTCACTTCACAGATTACAAATGCTCCTCGAGCTGTATTGGAGAGAGGAGGAAGAAGGCACTCTCTTACTCTCCCCTCTAGCTAGCCCCCAGGAACCTAGTAAAACTCTATCCAAATGAGACCAACCCCTTCTACAGAGGCCCTAGCCCCCCTTATATAGGAGTGGCTAGGTCTCCACTTAGGGCATACGTGGAGGCATATTTTAGGGAATATGCCTCCTCCTAAAATAGTAAGCCGACCGGGCTGCTTTTCCCACACATCCATGCAGTAGGCTACGTGAGCCTCTGGCACCTCGGCCACCGAGATCGGCGTCGTCACCTCTGTTGGCCACGCCTCGGTGGTCCTGCCCCTGTGTGCTTCGCTCATGCTGTGCGTACCGGGGCTACTTTTGACCAGCGAGATGCCTTCCTTCTCCTAGAATCTTGCTATGACCCGGATCGTAGTTGATCCGGTCACACCTGTTCCTGCATACAAGTTAGGTTCATCTATCCGGCTTACGGATTAAGTCAGATGAGACTCCATTAGGTGGACACCCCCTGGTCCAGGTTACCCTGATATTCGGCCCGCCTTGAGGTAACTCGGCCAACATTCGCTTTGACCTTGCCGTACCTCGGCTAACTTGGCCTTTATACCCCGGCGTGACCCTACCCGGGGGTATCCCCCCAACATTAGTCCCCGAAGCTGGTGCGGTCTTAGTTGCCTTAGCCGCTAAGGCCACAGCAGGTTCAATCTCTTCGAGCTTTGTGCTCCTTCTCTGAGTTACCTCTTATCCCGGATCTCATGGGTTTAGTTTCCCTTGGCACATTTCAAGTTTTCACTTGCTGGCCGGGTTACCATAATCTCATCCGGGTTATCTTTCCTTCCCTCGTACGCTTTCCCACGTGGAGGCTAATCATTAGGTTGCCTCATTTTAAGGGCCAGCCATAGTAACCGCTGCAGTAATTGTCAGTTATCACTGTGGTGCACGTCACGTCTGGCCTGCCTCCTCGTTAACTGCATCAATGCGTCACGTCATGGGATCTGCTACACCCTGTGGTCTTTCGTGTGGCTCTTCTCTGATTGGTCCATCTGGTTTATACACGGCCACACCGTGTGGCATATCTGCACAGCAGGATCCCACTTCCTCCTCGATGGAGCAGTTAAATAGGGGAGGGGTGCGCCCCTTGGGTCTTTTCCCCCTTCCGCGCCCCTCTGCCTCTAGCTCTTCTTCTTCATCTTCTCCCACGACAGCGCCGCCGCCACCGCGTCTGAGTAGCAGCGCTGCCGCCGCACTGCTTCCACACGCATTTGTGTCGCCGTCGCCGCTACGCAGCTCCTTCGCCATGGGTCGCTGTCAATCTAGGCCGCTGCCCCCCACCGCCGCTAGTGACAGTGAGGGAAACGAACTTGAGATGACAGAAGAGGAACTTGTCGTCGCCGAGCAGGAGATGGAGGAGGACGCCGTGATGGCGGATCGCGGTGTGTGGGCTGGATCCTGGGTCTGCCAGGATGATCTGGACGGGCTCTACCGCACCAGCATCTCGCAGCGCCATCGCTGCCTCGCCCGCCGACCGCCCTCTCACCCAATCTGGGTGAGTTTGTGGTGTTCTTGTCACACTTCCAGCGGGGGTTCGGTTTACCAGTTAGCGACTTTTTCCATGATTGGTTGAACACCTATGAACTCCAGCCACACCACCTTCCTGCCAACGCTATCACATCTCTCTCTGCTTTCGCCTCCACGATCGAAGGCTATGCTGGATTATGGCCCACAAAGGAGCTATGGATCTGGTTCTTTGGCCTCCGTCGTAACGTTATTCCGAATGTCGATCTAGAGCCGGAGGATAAACAACTTACGCAGTTCGGCGCTGCGTCCATTTCACCCCGGAGGCTCTCCGTCTTTCCCCGGGTTACCGGGCTGGATTCCTGCAAAGGATGGGCCCGGACCTTCTTTTATGTTCAGAACGATGACACTGAAGACTTGATCCAGCTTCGCCCCTATGCTCCGGGTCCTCCTAACCCGGAGTTGTGGGACGTTGTCCCCAAGAAGCCCACAGTATTGGCCAACCAGGTCAACAAAAGGTTCGTGGAGCTGAAGGAGCTCGGGTTGCGCAACGAGGACACCATGATCACATTCGTCCGCAACCGGATCTCCCCTCTCCAGAAACGCACTCACAAAGTGTGCCACATGAGCTGGGGCCACGACCCCAACCGGACCTCATCTTTCGAGCTTAGCAACACAGAAATCTATCGCCGGGTCAAGGCCCTCTTTGCCACCCACAAGGACTTCTCCTCTGAGTGGACGTGGGGAATTGAGCACTATTGCCGGGATAGGCTTCCTCCCGTGGTAATCTTCACGCCACAAACTTTCTCCGAATTAAATCTTATGTCGGTTGCTATTGTATTTTTAACTCGGTTGTATTTTTTCTCCCTTAGCAATTCCTTCAGCAAACTATCGAGGATGGCACCGATCCCACCCTCAAATGTGCCCCTGACCGGGATAGCTCGGACGAGGAAGAACCGAACCAGGAGATGTTCCTCCCAATGGCCGACACGACCAAGCGACCCACCGGTAAACTCTCTTCTATTAGAGATTGGCCCGACGATGAAGATGACTCAGATGTTGAGGTGATGGAAGCATTTGACGTTGTCCCCCTTTCTTATGCTTTTCCGGCATCAGCTAATCCCGGTGGGTAGATCCATGAGGACCCTCCCCTTGCCATGGGTGATCCTGTTCCGGTTGCACCGAAGAAGAAAAGGGAAGCCGCATCCACTTCATCCTCCGGACCTTCTCAGCCAGCCAAGAGGCGAAAGAAGTTCGGGGATAAGACTGCCTCCAAGCCTGCAGCCAAAGCCCCAACACGGAGGGCTCGGAAGCCCAATGAGCCGCTGACCTCGGATGCGTAAGCCTCTTTTTCCCTCTGCCATTTACTTGCTCTTGCATCGTTATAGTTTCTCATCTGATACTGTTTGATTTGGCAGGGCCACGGTGGACATCCCCCAGAGTGGATCCAGCATCACTTCGCCGCTCCGACTTAGCCCCTCTCCCCCTCGTGGCGATGATTCACGCCCGCTGAGCCCTATTCCGGAGGGTTCAGCGGCTGCTCCGGGTTCCAGCCCACCTCGCCAAGAGGGGGGCAACCTCGGAGCGGGGGAGACTGACCCAGCCGAGGCAACGACATCCACCACTTCGGCTCCGCTGCAACCAGCTACCACCGAGTCTACTTCAGTACCTCCTCCGAAGAAGAAAACAGCACCAGCACTAGCACCAAAGACTAACTCCAAGCAAGCAGCCAAAGCAAGCAAGAACGCTTAAGCTTCTGCCTCGTCCGAGTCTTCTCAGTCTCGGCGAGAAAGTACCTAGGCAGCTCCCAAGGGTAAATCGGCTGCAACCACTTCCTCCTCTCAGCAGCCCAAAGGCAAAAAGGCCCCTGACGCCACCAGGGCAGCATCCATCGAGGCTGGACAGCGCACTCTCACATCCACGCTTTCCAAGAAGCCTCCAGCACCGAAGGACTCCCCTGCCGAGCCAGCTAATGCGCAACAACTTGTTCTGCACACCAGCCCGACCCTTGCTCAGGTTGAGAGGAGGGAAGCACATGCCAAGGGCTTGGTGGCGCCCCACATGCTCAGCGGTGAACGATATCCTCCAACCTTGATTGAATTCATGAACAACTGGAACAAGGCGGAGTTCGTCTACAACGATGATCTCCCGGAGAAGTTCGGTCCCGTCGAGTTTTCCGCCCAAATGAACACAGCCTCTAAGGCAATTAACCTCGCGGGTCGGATGATGGAGGTACGTTACTTCACCTTTTCCTTAGCATGCTGTATGTATTAGTGATATAACCATTAGTCCCCGAGCCTCCGGGGGAGTAACTTGTTACTCGGCCGGATGCTCCTTAGAAGACTAACGTAGCTCCTTGACAATTTCAAATATGCACACACCTAGAGCCGGGTTAAGTTCCACTTGGCCCGGATCTCGTACACTTCGAATATGCACACACCTAGAGCCGGGTTAAGTTCCACTTGGCCCGGATCTTGTACACTTCGAATATGCACACACCTAGAGCCGGGTTAAGTTCCACTTGGCCCGGATCTTGTACACTTCGAATATGCACACACCTAGAGCCGGGTTAAGTTCCACTTGGCCCGGATTTTGTACACTTCGAATATGCACACACCTAGAGCCGGGTTAAGTTCCACTTGGCTGGATTTTGTACACTTCAATATGCACACACCTAGAGCCGGGTTAAGTTCCACTTGGCCCGGATCTTGTACACTTTAATATGCACAAGGCTTAAGCTATATTTTGTACTCTTTTCAGGTGACCAACCGGAGCGCTGAGTTCAGCGCTCCTCGACACTCACAAAATGCTGCTCGCGAAGCATAACGCACATCTCGCTGAGCACGAGAAAAGGGGTAAGTTCTCTTCTTCACATTTTTCTGTTTTGCTTCATCTTTTTCTGCTGAACTAATCCATCATTCGGTTTTCGCAGTTGGGGTGGAGGCTGAGAACAAGCTTATGAGGAAGAACTTGGATCAGATTAAGGGTAAGTTACTTTTGTCCGACCTTGCTATGCTTTCTATCTCCTTTTCTCCTTGGCTCGGCAAACATTCATGCCTCGGCTTTGCCGGGTTAACAAACTATTTCAGTATCGCTGGAAGATAGTGTGCCCATGCCTGATATGATGCTGCATTTTCTCAAACAAGCAGGGCAGCATCATGCCGAGCTCAAAAAGAAAGATGATGACCTTTCCCTCCTCTGAACCAAGGATCACGAGATTGCCAAGCTAAAGGCAAAAATGAAGAAGATGAAAGCACAACACCAATCCGAGCTTGAAAAGGCTGGCCAGGACTATACTGAAGAGCGTGAGCGCCTCAGTCTCCAAATCGCCAAGGACCGAGAACTTCTCCAGGAGGCCGACGTCAAGCTTGAGTTAGCGAACGCTGAACTTGTGCAGCTCCGCAAAAGACGCGATGACTGTACCAAGGATTTGACCTGGATCCATAGCCACATTTTACGTAAGTTCCTTTCCCTTATCCAGCATATTTCTCCGGGTTACTTCACATGTCTTTTCTTTACTGGCTTCTCTTATCTCGTTTTCAGGCAAATTTCCAGAGGGCACTGCCATTGCGAGCGTCGCTGTTGCTAATTTCCGCCGAGATAGGGGTACTCCTGTTGCTCCTGACGGTGAAGACATTCCCTATGACATGGAGGACCTATTGGTCAGCCTGTCATCTCGCGTGGAAATCATCAAGAACTATGGCAAGGATCTCCTTGACGTTGCAGTCCGAATCTTCAACACGTTCTGGCTTGGCAAAGACACTCCGGAGAGAACCGCAATTCTCGCTGAAAAGCTGATAGAAATCGAGACCCAGCTCGACCTTTGGAGGGAGTCCGCTGGACGTGCCGTAGCTGAGACCGTTCTTCACCACATACTCACGTGGTACGAGAAGATCGACCTCAACCTCCTGACGCGCCTACACACCGGATCCAAATGGTCCAATGACCCGGAGTGGGTAGCTCGGCGCCAGGCTTGCGCCCATAGCCTCATTGAATATGCTCCCATTCATGAATGGACTGAGGGTCCGAGCTTCCTGGAAGCCGCTGGTGACGAAAATGCTGAGAATGTTGAAGACGGCTCGGATGAGGATGAAGAGGGCGATGCCTCCAACATCGAAGACAACGAAGATGATGCCGAATTTCCTCCTCCTGCTGCTCCTTGAGTGAAAACACTTTAAAATTTATCAGATCCGCGGTATGCCGGGTGGAATTGTATCCAATACACATGTGATATTTTGCTACTAAGTTTTTATGCCGGAGTAACTTGGGCGTAGTCCCCGAGTTTCATTTTCTTGTTCGTCCAATTTTCTGGCTCGGTTCGTGTCTACCTTGATTCGGTTTTACGACTTATGAATCCGAGCTTCAAAATTTTTCTTAACAATACTTGGAAACTTTAGGTTTAGCTCAAAATAATTCAGCATAATAATTTGAAAGTAAATACAGGGTTAGTCCGAAAAACAAACGTCGGCTCGATTAAGTTCTTTTCCTTAGTCGTTTTTCATGTGCTACGCAATTCCAAACTTGTTCTCTTGCTTGCCATGAAGCAAAATCTTGTTGGACAACAACAAGTCGAAGAGTTGGGTTTTTGGTGCTCACACACTACTAATCCGAGTTAAGTAGAACAACTCACTCCATCTGACGCACAAATAATAAAGGACAACAAATATTATTAAGGTAGTCCCCGAGTTACTGCTCGAGGTGCCAACATTTCATTGATAAGCTCATTGCTGGCATACATACCGACATATGAGAATACTCAGATACATACACTTCTCTGCTAAGTGTAGAAAGGACGAAGTAGAGCTACATTCCATGGATGCTTAGATTCCTCGCCGGACCTGTCCGCCTTGTTCTTTTCCCGTGGCTTTGCATTGATAAGATAATAAGAATCATTGTGCAATGCTTTGCTCACAATGAATGGCCCTTCCCATGGGGGGGATAACTTATGCATGCCAGCAGTACGTTGTACCAACCGGATCACCAGATCGCCTTCCCGGAAGACTCGAGGGCTTACTTTCCGGCTATGATAGTGTCGGACATTTTGCTGATATATGGCAGATTTGGACAATGCCAATTCTCTCGCTTCTTCCTGCAGATCAACATCATTTTGCCGGGCTTCTTGCACTTCGGCTTCTGTGTATTGGGTGACCCTAGGCGAATCATGCTCTATGTCGGCTGGTAATATAGCTTCTGCCCCATATACCAGAAAAAATGGCGTATAGCTTGTTGATCGATTCGGAGTTGTTCTTAAACTCCATAGTAACGCTGGTAGTTCTTCTATCCAGCACCCCGCTGATCTTTGCAGCGGCTCAATGAGCCGGGGTTTTATCCCGGATAGTACTAATCTGTTGGATCTTTCCACTTGTCTGTTCGATGTGGGATGAGCTACCGAGGCAACGTCCAGCCGGATCTTCTTATCCCGGCAGAATCGCGCAAATGCTCCTTCAACAAAATTTGTGCCATTATCAGTTATGATACTGTGAGGATAACCGTATCTCAAGATGATGTCTTTGAGGAATGTTACGGCCGTAGCTCCATCACACTTTCTTATTGGCTTCACTTCAATCCATTTTGTAAACTTATCCACCATGACCAAAATGTGAGTCATATTCCCCCTTGCTGGTTTGAACGGGCCAACCATATCCAAACACCATACAACAAATGGCCATGTGATTGGTATGGTCTTGAGTTCCGACATAGGCATATGTGTCTTAGTAGCATACCTCTGACAACCATTACATTTTCTCACCATATCTTCTGCTTGTTCTAAGGCACTTGGCCAGTAGAATCCATGTCGGAAAGCTTTTGCCACCAAGGCTCGGGATGAGGCATGATGCCCGCACTCCCCTTGATGTATATCTCGGAGGATGTCTAGCCCTTCTTCCGGGTCAACGCATCACTGGAGGACATTGGTCACACTCCTTTTGTATAGCTCTGAATTGATGATTGTGTATGCCTTTGCTCTCCTCTCAGTTTGCCTGGATAGCACCTCCTCAGTGGGTAACGTTCCATCTTTCAGGAATTGAAATATAGGCAGTGCCCAAGCTGGTATTGCTCGCACAGTGAACACATCCTCATCAATTTCCATCTGATCCACCGGCATAACTTCAACCGGATCACGCTGAGCACCCCTCGGTCCCGCGAGGCGCTCCCTGTGTTCGCCGAGGCGCCCCCAGTCCTCGGTTTCGCACCACCTCCCATGTCAACGCCATGGGCATAGCTCCGATTCTGATCCTCCGGACGATTGAGAGTCGGTTTCGGGACTTCGATAGATGGTTTTCTGAGGTGCTCTAATGCTACACCCAGTGGAATTGCTTGTCGGGTTGATCCGAGCTTCGACAGCATGTCGGCAGCCTCATTTTCCACCCGGGGTACATGGCGAAATTCGCATCCCTCAAAATAACCAGATATTTTCTGCACATGGAATCTGTATAATGCCATGTTTGGATCAAGAGCGTCCCACAACCCCGACACTTGCTGAACTACCAAATCCGAGTCGCCAAAGCATTGGATCCGACGTATCCCAATTTCTTTTGCCACTTTGAGCCCATGCACAAGTGTTTCATATTCAGCGACATTGTTTGATGCCGCGAAATGGATCTGCAGCACATATTTCAGCTGGTCCTTCTTTGGTGAGGTAAGCACAACTCCGGCTCCTAGCCTGGTTTTTGTTTTTGACCCGTCAAAGTGCATCCTCCAGTAGTTCGGATCTGGTAGCGGTGGTTCGTGTTGCACCTCGGCCCAGTCCACAAAAAAGTCGGCCATAGCCTGAGACTTGATTTCTTCTCTTCTGTCATATTATGGTGCATAGGGAGCTAACTCAATTTCCCATTTTGCAATCCTACCACTCGCATCCTTGTTACTCATTATCTCGGATATGGGAGCTTCACATATTACTTTGATGGGATGCTCCTCAAAGTAATGCTTCAACTTCTTAGCTGCCATATAGACACCGTAGGCCACCTTTTGATAATGTGGGTAATTCTGCTTTGAGGCAGATAACACCTCGCTCAGATAATACACTGGCCTTTGCACCGACTTACCCTCTTCGTCACGCTCTACCACAATCACTGCACTTACAACTCGGTTGGTTGCGGCTATATAGAGCAACATTGGCTCCTTTGATAGTGGAGAGGCTAACACTGGTGCAGTGGCTAACATCTTCTTTAAGTGGGCAAAGGCTTCATTGGCCTGCGGCATCCAAACAAACTTATCCGACTTAGTCATTAGTTGATAGAGAGGCAATGCCTTTTCTCCCAACCGACATACAAACCGACTTAACGATGCTAGGCAACCAGTGAACTTCTGGACATCGTTAAGACACTTCGGCAGCTCCATTCGTTTAATGGCCCGGATCTTAGTTGGATTAACTTCGATACCTCGGCTGGATACAAGAAATCCGAGTAATTTTCCAGCCGGGACAATGAAGGTACATTTTTCCGGGTTAAGCTTCATCCGGAACCTTCTTAAGTTCGCGAATGTTTGCCTGATATCGTCAAGGAGCGTTCTGCTTTCCTTGGTCTTGATAACCACGTCATCCACATACACTTGTACATTTTGACCTATTTGGTACGTTGCCCCTGCATTACGTAAACCAAACGGCATGGTGCGATAGCAATAAGCCCCATACGGGGTGATAAATGCAGTCTTTATTTGATCATCCAGATTCAGAGGTATCTGGTGGAAACCAGAATATGCATCAATGAATGACAACAGTTCACATCCAGCAGTCGAGTCTATGACTTGATCTATCCTTGGCAGTGGAAATGGATCTTTTGGACACGCCTTGTTCAGTTTCGTGTAATCGATACACATACGCCAAACCACTGCCACATTCGGATCATCTTTCTTTTTCTCCACCAGCACCGGATTAGATAGCCAATCCAGGTAAAGTACTTCCATGATAAATCCTGCTGCTAGTAACCGAGCTATTTCATCTCCAATGACTTTTCTCCTATCTTCGGCGAAGCGGCGGGGAGGTTGCTTCACCGGCCTTGCTCCGGGTCTTACGTTCAAAGAGTACTCGGCCAACTCCCTCGGAACACCTTGCAAGTCCTGTGTGGACCAAGCAAAAATATCCCGATTCTCATGGAGGAAGTTGACAAGCTCGCTTTCCTATTTATCATTTAACCCGGCACCAATTGTTACGATGCGCTCTGGGAACATATCATCAACAGGCACTTTCTTGGTATCCTTTGTGGCTTGGAATGAGACGCTACCATGCGAGTTACTCAGCGTCGGCATATACTGCTGCGCGGACTGAGCCAATGCCGCCACCTCCTGGATTTTTCTTTTCTCTTGCGCAATCACGAGTGACTCGGCTAGGTTAGACCCACCTGAGGCACACTCAATGGAACGTCGGAAATCCCCAGCAATGGTAATCACTCCATTTGGCCCGGGCAACTTCATCTTCAAGTAACTGACGTGACAGCTCGCCATGAACTTGTTCAATGCTGGTCTTCCGAGTAACGCGTGATACGCACTTTCCAAGTTCACCACTTCGAACTCCAAATTCTCAGTTCGGCAGTTATCTCTTGTGCCGAACAATACGTCAACCCGGATCTTGCCTATGGGCTCACAAGAGATGCCTGGCACAATGCCATGGAAAGTTGTCCTTGTAGCTTGGAGCATGTTCTCCGAGATACCCAACTTGCGCATTGTATCCGCATACATGATGTTAATGCTACTGCCATTGTCAATCAGTACCTTGGAGAACCTCACATTGATGTTAGGCCCAATGAATGTCAGATCCAGCACTAACGCATATGAACCAGGACTCGGCATAAGCTTGGGGTGATCTTTGATGTTCCAGGTAATTTCCTGGTCCGACCAAGGCATATACCTCTTCACCGCTGGCATTACCACATTGACCTCCATATGTCAGCGCTGCAAGCTCTTTCTATCTGTTTCCTCAGTGGTAAACACACAGTAACTCTGATGATGCTCCCTGTACTCATTCCTCCCCTCATTTCTGGGGTACCTCTGATCCGGCTGATGCTGGTTTTCTACTTGATGCACTGCATCCCTTCTCTCATGGTTATCATACCTCGGCGGAGGGGGAGGCAACATTAGCTGTTGCGTGTTTGCTCCGAAGAGCAATTGCTGCCAGGGTAACTCCTGCCGAGGTTGATCATTCTGGGGTGCCGAAGCATTCCCTGAACCACCTTGTTCTATCTTACGCATCCACTCACATTGCCTCGTTGTATGACCCACTGGGTTACTCAGATTTGGCGTGTGAAATTTACACGGCTGATCCAACATCGACTCATAAGTATACCTTAGACGGTCCTTCTTTTCTTGCCATCGCTTTCTTCCGCTCAAGGCCCAAGTTTTCTTGCCATCATTCCTTGGTGTCCATTGTTGCCCTCCAGTTTTCTAACGTTGATTGCTCCCTGCTCCGGGCTAATCTTGATTCATAGCCGCAACTTGTTGCGAACTGTACCGGTGATCCGGTCTGTCATCTCTTCTTTTACCTCTGTAATCATTCCTCCGGGATGATCCGGCTCCATCTCTCTGGTAGTACTCCTCATTCGACTCGTTTGACACGAGCCTAGGTTAAGTCGGATCACCCAAAGCATACGAATCAGCAATCCGGATCATCTCTGCCAAAGTGGTGGGCATTTTCCTTTGCAACTTCTGCCACAACTCGCTTGCATATCTGTATCCTTGCGCAAACCATGCTATGGCCTACGACTCTATCACACCCTCACACGAGTTTCTCATGGTACACCATCGGGTTAAAAACTCCCGGTCTGTCTCGTTCGGTCTCTGCTTACATTGCTAGGGTCTGTGGCCTATTTGGCCTCTGATACGTACTTTAGAAATTGCTGATAAACATTTCCTCAAAATCGATCCAGCAGTTAATACTTCCGGGCGGCAAATTGTTTAACCATACCCTTGCTGGCCCCTCCAACATCTGGGGTACATATCTCACAACCCATCTCAAGTTGCCTGTAGCAATTTTCACAGCTGTAGCATAGTTTATCAACCAATCCTCCGGCTTAGTACTGCCGTCATATGTCTTTGTGCCTGCAGGTAATCGGAAGTTTGGTACCGTGGCTCCTTCATGATCCGGACCCAAAACACGCAGGACCCGGAGGACCGACTTTCAATCTGCCCGACCTATAAAGTCGATCCAGCTTTCAACTCAAGGCCATCAGGCATCAGATCCCTGCTTCCCAATCTTGACCCTATCACATGATAGTCCGGCCTTGGGTATCCGGCATTCACCATTTCCGAATCTCCATCGTTATACCGGTCTTGCTCTCGTGGTGCACCTCTCTATTTCATACCTCGGCCGGCACTTTGCTCTTGCCTTGGTATATTCCGCTGCTGCAGTTGTCCTGCCGAGTTGCGCTGTCCGGCATTGCCATTTACAACATTTCCTTGACCGGCATTGCCTTGGTCGCAGTTACCTCGGCCAGCTTCACCTCGGCTCACGCTTCGTCGGTCATTGTTTCTCTGTACCTCTTTTGCTTTTCTTGCCCTTGTCGGGTCATACGGAACGATCTGTTTGTTTCTCCTAGCCGAGGTTACTACCTCTTCTCTCCTAGGACCACCATGAGGAGACGATGCGGCTCCAGCGGATTTCTCCGGGTTACCCACCGCTGAATGAACGATCTTGGAGGCCCCAGCTCTCTCCGGGTTAGCCCTGAGCAATTTCTCATTTTGCCTATTTGCGATCCGAACCAATTCATTGACCCTATCTTGCTGTCTCTGAAGGGCTTCACCCGTTAGACCCTCTAACTCGGACGCAGCTGCATCCGCTGCTCTGAGGTTTTTTGCCGGGGTACTATACTTTGGTAGCCCCACGGACAGACAGTTCTCTGACTCCTCAATCCTAGTGTCACCCTCTTTGTTCATTTCAGTCATGAGATTTCTCCCCTTCACTTTTACAGCATCTACTTTATTTGCCTTTGCGTACTCACGCAGCGTCATGTTCAACGACTGCTGAGCCGCAGCTATCTTTTTCGCTCCCTCTAGGATTTTTTGCCTAGTTTCCTCTAGCTCGGCCTATGCCTGAGCCGGATCTACCACTGCTGCTACTGGGTTTGCCAAGCTATCCATAGCTTCTCTTAGTACATTCTCAGGCCTCTCTAGTGGAGGACCTCTACCTTTCCTCGGTGCCTTAGGTGTTACCTCCGGATCTGGTGCCGAATCCTTGCTTGCGCCTGCACCTGGCGCAGTCATCATCACCTCAGCACGGTCCGGGGAGCGAGTGATATGCGCCCCGTGAACCACGCTAAGGGGTGGCTCCCCTGCCTCAACGACGTGCCGCGGATGAACACAGGACACATCGACAACGACGTAGACCTTGTGCACGCCGAGCTTGACGAAGAGGCCGTTGCACGAAAGTGGGAGCGTGCCGAAGCAGCCAGCGTTGTCGCTGACAAAGTCTAGTGCTCCAAAGCGCTGAACGAGCCTAGAGACGATGCGTTCGCCGGTGCCGATGAGGTTTCCCGTCCGGATCTTGACCCCTGCTAGCGCCGCTAGCCCCATGGTGGGCGCCAATTGTCGTGGTGGTGTCACGACAGATGCGATGGATAGGCTAAAGGTGGGGACTAATAGCACTAGGGGAATCCAGGGAGGGATAGTGAGGTGATTCCTCACATAGAAGGTTTATATTTGATGCACTTCACAGATTACAAATGCTCCTCGAGCTGTATTGGAGAGAGGAGGAAGAAGGCACTCTCTTACTCTCCCCGCTAGCTAGCCCTCAGGAACCTAGTAAAACTCTATCCAAATGAGACCAACCCCTTCTACAGAGGCCCTAGCCCCCCTTATATAGGAGTGGCTAGGTCTCCACTTAGGGCATACGTGGAGGCATATTTTAGGGAATATGCCTCCTCCCAAAATAGTAAGCCGACCGGGCTGCTTTTCCCCCGCGTCATCCATGTAGAGGCTACGTGAGCCTCTGCGGCGCCTGCGAAAGCCGAGATCAGTGTCGTCACCTCTGTTGGCCATGCCTCGGTGGTCCTGCCCCTATGCGCTTCGCTCATGCTGTGCGTACCGGGGCTACTTTTGACCAGCAAGATGCCTTCCTTCTCCTAGAAGCTTGCTATGACCCGGATCGTAGTTGATCCGGTCACACCTGTTCCTGCATACAAGTTAGGTTCATCTATCCGGCTTACGGATTAGGTCGGATGAGACTCTGTTAGGTGGACACCCCTGGTCCGAGTTACCCCGAGATTCGGCCCGCCTTGAGGTAACTCGGCCAGCATTCACTTTGACCTTGCCGTATCTCGGCTAACTTGGCCTTTATACCCTGGCGTGACCCTACCCAGGGGTATCTCCCCAACACTTTCGTTAGTTCAACACGTTTTGATTTGAGCAACAGAAGGTCTTCGAAAAAATTGGTTTTTACCCGCTAGTCTGGTTTGACAGATTTCTGCCATTATTTGCATTTGCTTCTTGTTGGTTCCTTTTTGAGTTCTTTTGGGGAATTGAGCTTTTTGAGGGAAGTGCTATAGTAGCTTGTGTTTTAATGGAAGTTTTATTGGTGTTGAAACTGAACCAAAGACTTATTATCTTGAGTGCACTAATGTTGCTAATAAAGATTGTGTGAAGGTTTGTATGAAGGAAAAATTTCAGGTTTATGGAGAGAATGATGTAATGAGATGAAGAATGGACTAAAGATCAATCTTGGGGATGCCACCCCGTGTCACCCCAAGAAATATTCAAGGCTTCTGCCAAACAATAAAAGCTTGGGGATGCCCAAGGCATCCCCTTCTTCATCAATAAAAATCCTAGGTTTCTGCCAAACACTTCATTTTTATTGTTTCATGCATAGTTGTGTTGTTCTTGGAGCGTCTTCTTTTTCGTTTTTCATTTTGGTATTCCGTTTGCTTGGTTTTCTTAGTTTGCTGAATAAATTAGTTGGACCCCCTCTTTCATGCATTGGTCTTCAAATAGTTTGGTTTGGATTGGAAAAGAGTAGGAAAAGTTCATGCTTAAGTGGTAAAAGGAGCTTGTTTTTGACTGTGGCCTATGCTTTGTCATGCCATGCTTGATATTGTTTTGGCTTTATTCTTAGTGATGTTTGCTGTAGCATGAAATGTTATAAACAATTGAGATTGCTTAATGTGCCTTTGAAGAATCATGCGTTGTTTTAGCATATTAAAGCATAAAATTGTGGTATTCTCCTTTGACGCTTTATTTGGGTTGACTTGGCACATGCTCACACCATGTTATGACTATCCCAAGTCACCAAAGCCTTTATGATCCGTTAGTTTTCGACTTGTAGTATCACTTTATGCTTTGATTAATGATGTTTTGTCGCTCTACATGATTATGGCCATTATTGCTCTCTTAGTTGGTCGCTCCCAGTGTTTTGCTAGCCTCCATAACCAAGTATGAGTTCCACTCATGCATTCAACTCCTAAAACCAAGTTATTCCAAAGAGTCCACCATACCTACCTATTAGCATTTGCTATTCCAAGTATGTTCATGTTTTTGTCTACCTTCCGAATTAAACTTGTTATGAGAAAACTAGTGATTAAAGCTCTCACAAACTTGATGGCACACTTTACTTTTCTTGCCCTTAATAAACTTGAACCATTGTGTCGTCTATGTTGTATATGCTTGCACTTATATGTTGGGGATTAGCAGAACCATGCTGTCATGGGTAACGCTTTCAACATTGTACTTGTACTTTGTACCTAGTTGATATCATGCTCTTTTGCCTATGGATGTCGTCGGTGTGAAATGAAAGGGGAACTTGTAAGTCCATGGAGTTATGTATGTGTGTTAGAGAAAAGCCTGGGCCGCCGGTCTAATCCATGCTGTCATGTGGAAACCTGCAGCATAACCATAATGAGCTGTCTATGAAGCATTCTTCTTATAAAAAAAGAGTCAGATATTGAGAAAAAAAAGAGAAAAAGAAAAAACAGATATGAGAAAATAGGAAAGAGAGAAAAAGCACCATTTTCCCATGGTAAATAAGAAGATTGCTGAGATGCTCGTTGTCTGCTTGCCTTGTCATTTTGATATGGGGATTCTTTCGTATCATCGGGCAAGGGGTACCCCGTTGGCGGTTCTCTATGATACACATGTACTTAATATGACAAGAACTTACCGGTAACTAAACTTGAGTAGCATGGGGAGCGGCCCTCGTATTCAAGGGACATGAGATTTCCAACTTATACTTCATCAAGCATATACACCATAGTTTGTTCACTTTAACCTTAATCACTTCAAGATGCTTATGATAGGGGCAATGAGAGCTAAAAGCTAATAAGTACCATAATTTTTGGAAGCTCTTTATGAAACCTGAATCTCTACTTCCTTCTATGAAGGCCTTTATTTTACTTTTATGTTGAGTCTCCACCTTCTATCTTTATGCACCTACTTTGAGAGCATAGTGGCCATTCTTAGTTCTATGTGCACTGTCCCATGACTTGTTGATTGATGCATAATTTTGATATTGCTTGTCCTTAAACTATTTGTATCTAGTCACTCTTATGAACTTTGAAGGTGTCCTATGCATTTATGTTTGCTACTCTATGAGGGACAAGCTGAATGCCACTATGCTATGTTTTCTTTATGTGAAACAAACAAATGTCTTGCAAAGCATTGTTATTCATGAATCTTTTGTTTGTGCCTTTTCATGTTGCAACATAGTTGCTTTGTCTTATTGTTAGAACTTTATCTTTCATGCTATGTTGAAGTAATATGATCCCAGCTATCAATGTTTTACAAATACTTTGATCAAGTTTATGATGGTGCATGTCATCTCAAAAATTATTCTTTCTTTTTATCACTTACCTACTCGAGGACGAGCAGGAGTTAAGCTTGGGGATGTTGATACGTTGCTAACGTATCCATAATTTTTGATGTTCCATGCTTGGTTTTATCTACTTTCTTATGTTTTGTCAACACTTTGGAGTGCTTTTTATACACTTTCTTGGACTAACCTATTAACAAGAGACACAGTGCCAGCTGCCTATTTTCTGCTGTTTTTGGTTCCAGGAAAGTCAGAAAATGAATATTCTTGGAATTGGACGGGACAAAAGCCAAAGCCGAGGGGGACACGAAGCCAGAATATGATATGTAGAGGGTCCAGGGGGCCGCCACACCACCTGGCCGCACGGCCAAGCCTGGACCGTGCTAGGGGGTGGTCTGGCTGCCTCGGGCACCCCCTCGGCCTCCCCTTTCGCCTATAAGATGCCTCCGATACAGAAACCCTAAGTACCCGATCAAAATTCCACAAAAGAGTCTGTAGCCGCCGTCATCTCCATCCCTAGACCGGGAGGATCAAGCTCTTCCGGCACTGTCGAGGGGAGAATTCACCCTGGAGGCCTTCTTCATCATCATGCAAGCCTCCGGTGTGATGCGTGAGTAGTTCATCTCTGGACTACGGGTCCATGTAGTAGCTAGATGGCTAGTTCTCCTCCTTTGTGCTATCATGTCTAGATCTTTTGAGCTCCGTTCATGATCAAGATCATCTATTTGTAATTCTACATGTTGTGTTTGCGGGGATCCGATGGATATTGAGATGCTATTTCAGATTGATTATTGATTCTATCATGTATTTGTTATTTGTGATCTTGCATGCTTTCCGTTGTTAGTAGCTATCTTGGCCAAGTAGATGCTAGCAACTCCAAGAGTTAGTATTTATGCTAGATAGTGGGTTCATGCCTCTAGTAATCCGGGGAAGTGACAGAAATCTCTAAGGTACTAGATTTGCTGTTGCTACTAGGGAGAAAACAACAATCCTTTGTTCATAGAACAATCGTATTGTTTACTTTACACGCAATGTGTAATGCAATTATCTGTTGCTTGCAACTTAATATTGGAGGGGGTTCGGATGATAACCTAAAGGTGGATTATTAGTCATAGATGCAGTTGGATTATGGTCTATGTATAATGTTGTAATGCCCAATCAAATCTCAAAGGAGTCAAGATGATTAGTGAAGGGAATATGCCCGAGAGGCAATAATAAAGTGGTTATTATCTTATTCCATGTTTATGATAAATGTTTATTTTGCATGCTATAATTGTATTGATCGGAAACATCAATACATGTGTGTTTAATAAACAAAAAGGGTTCCTAGTTATGCCTCTCTTATAGACTAACTCGTTGATTAACAAGATGATCAAGGTTTCCTAATCATGGACATTGGATGTTGTTAATAATGAGGTCACAACATTGGTGGAATGATGTGATGAACATTCATCCGAAGTATAGCATTACGATCAAGTCATTATGTTTATATTGCTATAACATCATACGAAGTAATCTTTATCCTTAGACCATGAGATCATATTAATTGCTAACACCGGAAGAGTATCTTGATAACATCAAACGTCACACCGTAATAGGGTGACTATAAAGATGGGTTCAGTGCTACGGAGGTGTTATGTTGAGGCTCATGGATCAAGAGTGGAATTTGTCAATCCCGATGACGGATAGATATACTCTGGGCCCTCTCGGTGATATCACTTTAAGATAGCTTGCAAGCAAGTGATGTGATCACTAGAATGTTATATCACGGGAACGAGAAAAGAGTGCATGTCGACAACGAGATCAAACTAGGTATGGAGATACCGATGATCGAATCTCGTACATGTAATATATCATGAGTCAAAGGGATTTAGTAACAAGTGTTAAAGGTTCTCACGATCAAAGAAGTCATCGTTGAATATGCAGGAGTCAGTATGGATCTCCA
Organism: Avena insularis; assembly: GCA_023614405.1. Classification (NCBI taxonomy): domain Eukaryota; kingdom Viridiplantae; phylum Streptophyta; class Magnoliopsida; order Poales; family Poaceae; genus Avena; species Avena insularis. The sequence continues at coordinate 211,239,668 of CM042694.1, forward strand.
GGTCCTGCTTCTGATTATTGATCTGAGAGGTGTCTCAATCATGTCTGCATTATTCGCGAACTGTAGGGTGACACACTTAAGAGTTATCGAACACCATTTTGGAGCACATATGTTTCAGACGAAAGAATCGCAAAGTGCAGGAATTGTTTCGATAGAAACCGGAAATTGTTTCTGGTGAAATTGCAGAAAGTGGTTCTGCATGTGATATTGAAATATTGCAAGGGGTTATATGTGAATGTTTGTTAATTAAAGTATTTAAGAAAATTCTGAATAAATTTAATAAAAGGGTTTTATTAAATGAGAGAGCATTAAACTTGGAGAATTTTAATGCATTTAAAGTAGGGACTTTAAAGGGGAATGTGAAGAGGCATTTTAATGTGGAGGGGTTACCACCACATGAATGGGGGAGGTGAGGAGTCACCCCCAATGCGCTGGCCATGAAGGAGGGGCACCCCCTCCTCCTATAAAAGGCCACCCTCTTCCTCCTTCTTCCTCACACCTCCTTGTGAAGGATCTCTCTCCCCCTCTAGAATTATTCCCCCATGGTCTCGAATTAGCGAGATACATGTTCCCGGTGGCATTTAAATCGAAGGAGTTGTTGCTTCCACTGGATCGCTGGAGCGAGGAGGTGGAGGTTGTCCGTGGCTTGAACGCGGTGTGCAGTACGATGCGCTGCTGAGTTGCGGCGCTCGGACTTCCTCACGATCTTGAGATCGGCAAGTGTACGACTACATCAACCACGAGTTCCTACTCATTAACAAAACTCGTTGTCTTCGAGGGTAAGTTTTCGTTGGATTTATGTCCACCCGTTGCTTTGTACCTAGTAGATAGATCTTGGCGTGTAGTTCTCATCGTAGGAATTTTTTTGTTTTCTATGTCTAACCCAACAAAGGGTATCAGAGCCTGATCTATGCGTAGGTGATTTGCACGGGTAGTACACATATGTTTATATGTGGGCGATGATGATCATGTTATTGCATCTTCTATGTATTTTGGATATTGGTGGCATAGTGGGATGAAGCGGCCCGGACCAACCTTACATGTCATCGTACATGAGACCGGTTCCACGACTGACATGCAACTTGTTTTGCATAAGTGGTCGGCGGTGTCATCTCTCCTACTATAGTCAATATCTGATTTACAACGAGTTGCTAATAACTTGGTTATCCTCGTTGTAGTTCATGTTCGTAGGTAAGAACAGTTCTATCTCCGAAAGCCCTAAGCCACGTAAAACTTGCAATTGATAAATTAGAGGCGTCTAGTTTAGATCGTTGCTGGGCTAATGTCATGATATGGTAATGTTGTAAGTAGATGTATGATAGATACTCTTACAACACACCTAACGTGTAAGTTCCATAGACCTTGGCCTTTCACACAAAGGAATGATAGAGATCATACCATGATGCATATGATAGAGATCAAATGCATGGACCATATCATATCACTTTACACATTAGATGTTTGCATCTTATATTGCTAGTTTGGCGTTTTAGTAGCATTTTAAGATGACCCCTCATTTAGATATCAATATAAAAATGTGTTCTTCCTTAAGTATGCACCGTTCTATGGATCGTGTTTCGAGACATCACGTGATGATCGGGTGTACTCGACTCTACGCTTTCATACAACGGGTGTAAGACAGTTTTACACACGCGAGTACTAAGGTTCTTACTTGACGAGCCTAGCATGTACAGACATGGCCTCAGAACACGTACCGAAAGGTTAAGCATAAGTCATATAGTTGATATGATGCCCATATTGATGCTCGCCTTTGAAGCTACACCGACTCACGTGATGATCGGACTTGGTGTAGTGGATTTGGTTCATGTAATCACCAAAAAGGCACGAGGGATGTCGTTTTTGAGTGGGAGTTCATTTCTAATTTGGATTAGTCGAACTCAATTTGTCGTAAACTAAATTGAAGTGAATTTTCATAATTTGTTGTAGTCATTGGCGTCTGTTCACTACCTTATGCTTAGTTTTAATTGAGATAATAGAACTATATAATTCTGGATATTTACTTTACGAACTGGTATCGTATTATTTTGAATGTCAATTTAAACTTTATAAGTCCTATTGCAAACTTTCAGCAAACTCTATTTACTCCATAAAGTTTAATAAGTAGTATAAAATCAAGAGTATGAATTCCAATGTTAGTATCTAAAGTATCATGTTTGCCTCCATGATTATTGATATTCAAAAGTTGTTTTAATATCAAGATTATATAGGAGCTAGAAATTGTTTCAGAAACCATCATGTGTGAAAGATATTGTTATATCTGAAACAATGTTTTTGGTTGCATTATGATAGAGTACAATTTAGCAAAATACATGTTCTCATATTGTATGAGAATTTGTGAAGGATGGAGATGCTAGGCATCCGGATCTCCCAAAAAGGTTTTTGGGAACTAAAATTATACTCGTCATTCTTCCTTATAGGCTATAGTAGCTTGATCATGAAAGTTGTCATGATAAGGATGAATAGAAGATGTAAGTAAAATGTTTACTACACTAATAGATTACTAAAGAATGGATTTTTGAAAGAATACCAAACATTTGATGATGGTGATCCACTTCAAAGTGCAAGTCCTAAGGTATTAGTATTTGACTGTATACGCTTTGTACTATGTGTCATGTGAATGACACCACTACTGATGTTGATAGATTCTTTTAAAAGGAAAAGGAATTGCTGAAAGAGAATCTATAAAATATTTGGCAGAAAAGAAAAAGTTGGAGATGTCCAACTTAGGTATATAGAAGATATACATGTTATGGCTGTATTCCTTGCTTGTTAAACAATGTGGTTCTGAGGTATTGGATGCCGGTATTGGACACCGAATTGGTTGGTATGAAGTGTCATACAGGACAACGCAATTCATGAACTACAATGGCCTAAGTAACTAGCAAGAGAATAAGTGATGATGTTCATCGAAAACAAATAAAGTGTTACTGTGTTTTTCGTTGTCATCAAAGCTAGCCTTCAAGATTTGTTTTAATAATTGTTATTTTGTTCCGGTATTACGAGAACAATGGTTGTTCAAATAATTAGCGTATTCCATAAAGGATGGATGAACTTTTACAAGTCTGGTGGGAGAAATCACATCCATAAACACTATTGCTAAAATGTCGCAAGACAAATGATTGAAAGATCACTTATGAAGTGACATCGCTGTTTAAATTATATTGGAAAGAAAACATGAGGAAACTCCATGTTGATGGATTTTTGGAGTCTTTGATTTTGATCAACTGACGCTTGTGAGACTTTCCTTGAGATAATTGAAACTCCGTTCATAGGCCAGAGAGGAACAGATGACTAGCTTATTGGAAATTGTGCATGCTGATGTGCATAGTCCATTATGTGTAGCCATATGCGATGGATCTTTTTGCTTCATATGCTTTCTCCAAAAATTTGAGTGAATATATCTGTATATTTACTTAATAAGGAAGAAGTATGAAACATTTGAAAATTGTTCAAAGACTTTCAAGATGAAATGGAAAATCATTGTAACAAGAAAATAAAGAGTTTATGATTCGATCATAAAGGAAGATATTTGAGTTACATGTTTAGCAAAACACTTAAGATTTGAGGAGTTGTTCCATGATTTGTGTTTCCCGATAAACCATAGGAGTATGGCATATTCGAGAGATGAAATCAAACCATGTTTGACATGGTAAGATCAAAGGTGTCATTTATAAAACTGCCATTATGTTTTAAGGATTAAAGCTTTAGAGACTACCGCTTTTACATTGAAAAGAGCACCATCGTGATCCGTTGAAATGACACCATATAAGTTATGGTTTGGGATAAAACCCGAATTGTCTTTTCTTAAATTTTGGTATGCTATGCATAAGTAAAATGTTTACAACCAGAGTCGGATAAGCACGTCTTTGTAGGTTATCCCAAAGAATTTATTGGGAATTTCTCCATAACACCGAGGAGAAAAGAGTTTGTTACTTGGAACGTCAAGTTTCTTGAGAAGGAATTTTTCGCGAAAAGTGAAGTGGGAGGACAATAGAACTTTGATAAGGTTGTTGAACCTTAGCTATATGTGCTAACTAGCGCAGCGCCGGAAAGTGTCCCGGTGGCGGCCACAATGCTCATGGCTCACGTGATTACAAAGGGTGTGATCTCGGAGATTAGAGTTCCTATTGAACCATGTGGGTCGGTAAGAATCAAATAGTGTGATTTGATAAGCAAGTCGTTATTGTTTTGACAATGATGAACCGACTACGTGCAAAGAAGCGATGATGGGCCCTGACTCCATAAAATGACTAGAAGTCATAGAATCCATGATAGTATCCATAGACGAGAAATCAAGTTTCTGAACTTGGAAGACCCTCCGGAAAGGCGTGAAGCCTATCGGTCATGTTTGGATCTATAAAGAAATAAGACATGGATGTTTAACATCTATCAAATAGTCGACATGTCGGAAAGAAGTTTACGACAATGTTCAAGGAGTTGACTATGACAAGATTTGATCTTTCATAGCGATATATAGTCTAGACGGATTAATGTAGCAACCACTACATATAATTTGGTATATGGTAGTTGAATAAACAAAACAAGGTTCTTTTAATAGAACGGTTACCTAGGACGTGTACATGACATAGTCCGAAGGGTTTTGTTAGTTCAAAGGGTGCTAAAAGGGCATGCAAACTTCAATAGTTGAAGTGAGCATAGCGGAGTTGGAATCTTCACCATGATGAAACTGTTAAAAGAGTTTAAATTCATCGGAGATGATGAAGATGCTTGCATTTGCAAGAAATTAAGTGGGAGCACTGAGACATATTTCTAATACATTATGTAGAGGACATATTGTTGATTGGAAATGATGTATCTTGTATTGACACAAGTTAAGAATTTCATTAAAATAAGATTTCGATGAAAGACTTGGGCAAAACCGGAATATTAGGCATCAATATCTATATGGATAGATTGAGGCGCTAATATGGTTGTGGCAGACATACATATATGAGATATTGAAAGGGTTCAATATGGAAACAACAAGAAAGGTTCTTGCTGCATGGAAAGGATTGTATCAAGATTCAAGTGTTTCAACACTTGGTGAGTAAAATCACATGAAGATTTTGATCGATTATACCATGATATGTATATATCCAGAATGTCCTATGCTCTAAATGTTATGAGCACATACCAGAATGATTCATAAGATGATCATTAGACAATAGTAAAGATATTCTTATGAGCTTTGGAAGAACTAAGAATATATCATGTATAAGTGACAAATACTTAAAGGTAGTTCATTGTAAAGTGTTACATTGATACTAGTTTTGTCACAAGATACAAATTAAATTTATCTCAATTTAGACTATGGGTGGCACAATGTAATGGAAAGGATGTTCAATGATGGATTTGGATGAGTTCCAAAGTTGAGACATTGTGACGGATACTACAACAAAAGGCTAAGTATATAACTGCTATAGTAGCAGCAAAGGAGGGCATTTGTGTTAAGTAGTTTGTTATCAAACTAGGTGTGGTTCAAAGTGGGCTAATACTATGCAGATATATTGTGTGACAATAATATCAACATATTTTAACCGGAACGAACTAAAGGTCTCACCAAAGGACCAAATTTATACAATGCCATCTCATTTGAGAACGAGTGATGCGTAGAGACGCAAAGACATGCAAATACACACGGACCTGAAACTGTCAGATCCGGAGATTATGTTAACCACTAGCAATAGCGTATATGCAACACCAGAAAGCCATAGGTGTTCAATACGCAAAGTTTTTCAAACTAGATTATTGACTCTAGTGCAAGTGGGAGACTGAAGGGAATATGCCCGAGAGGCAATAATAAAGTGGTTATTATCTTATTCCATGTTTATGATAAATGTTTATTTTGCATGCTATAATTGTATTGATCGGAAACATCAATACATGTGTGTTGAATAAACAAAGAGGGTTCCTAGTTATGCCTCTCTTATAGACTAGCTTGTTGATTAACAAGATGATCAAGGTTTCCTGATCATGGACATTGGATGTTGTTAATAACAAGGTCACAACATTGGTGGAATGATGTGATGAACATTCATCCGAAGTATAGCATTACGATCAAGTCATTATGTTTATATTGCTATAGCATCATAATAAGTAATCTTTATCCTTAGACCATGAGATCATGTTAATTGCTAACACCGGAAGAGTATCTTGATAACATCAAACGTCACAACGTAACAAGGTGACTATAAAGATGGGTTCAGTGCTACGAAGGTGTTATGTTGAGGCTCATGGATCAAGAGTGTAATTTGTCAATCCCGATGACGGATAGATATACTCTGGGCCCTCTCGGTGATATCACATTAAGATAGCTTGCAAGCAAGTGATGTGATCACTAGAATGTTTACCACGAGAACGAGAAAAGAGTGCATGTCAGCAACGAGATCAAACTAGGTATGGAGATACCAATGATCGAATCTCGGACATGTAATATATCACGAGACAACGGGATTTAGTTACAAGCGTTAAAGGTTCTCACGATCATAGAAGTCATCGTTGAATATGCAGGAGTCAGTATGGATCTCCAGGTCCCGCTTCTGATTATTGATTTGAGAGGAGTATCAATCATGTCTGCATTATTCGCGAACCATAGGGTGACACACTTAAGAGTTACCGGACACCATTTTGGAGCACATATGTTTCAGACGAAAGAATTGCAAAGCGCAGGAATTGTTTCGATAGAAACCGGAAATTGTTTCGGGTGAAATTGCAGAAAGTGGTTCTGCATGTGATATTGAAATATTGCAAGGGGTTATATGTGAATGTTTGTTAATTAAAGTAATTAACAAAATTCTGAATAAATTTAATAAAAGAGTTTTATTAAATGAGAGAGCATTAAACTTGGAGAATTTTTATGCATTTAAAGTAGGGACTTTAAAGGGGAATGTGAAGAGGCATTTTAATGTGGAGGGGTTACCACCACATGAATGGGGGAGGTGAGGAGTCACCCCCCATGCGCCGGCCATGAAGGAGGGGCACCCCCTCCTCCTATAAAAGGCCACCCTATTCCCCCTTCTTCCTCACACCTCCTTGTGAAGGATCTCTCCCCCCTCTAGAATTATTCCCCCATGGTCTCGGATTAGCGAGATACATGTTCCAGTGGCATTTAAATGCAGGAAGGAGTTGCTGCTTCCGCTGGATCGCTAGAGTGAGGAGGTGGAGGTTGTCCGGTGGCTTGAACGTGTGTGCGAGTACGGATGCGCTGCTGAGTTGCGGCGCTCGGACTTCCTCACGATCTTGAGATCGACAAGTGTATGACTACATCAACCATGAGTTCCTACTCGTTAACAAAACTCGTTGTCTTCGAGGGTAAGTTCTCGTTGGATGTATGTCCACCCGTTGCTTTGTACCTAGTAGATAGATCTTGGCGTGTAGTTCTCATCGTAGGAAATTTTTTGTTTTCTATGCCGCGAACCCCAAAAATTAGTATTTGCATGTATTGCTTTTTCAATGTTTGTCAATTGCCCCGCTGTAATTTGTTCACCGAACATGTTATCTATCTTAAGGAGAGCCACCACTAGTGAACTATGGACCACAGTCCTTTCTTTTATCATCAATCTACAACTGTTTACTGCTTTCTGTTTACTATCTGCAAACTATTACTCTCTTCCACACAATACGTTTAATCCTTTGTTTTCAGCAAAACTGGTGAGATTGACAACCTCACTGTAAGTTGGGGGCGAAGTTCTATGGTTGTGTTGTGGAGGTTTCCACGTTGCTGCTGGCGCCGATAGTGCGCCCTATGAAAGTCCAGCCAGTAACACCTTGGAGGTGTTTCCTTGCTCCTACTGGATTGATAACCTTGGTTTCACAACTGAGGGAAAACTTACTGCTGTGCTCATCATACCTTCCTCTTGGGGTTCCCCAACGAGCTCGTTATTACACGAGTCAGCATGCATCCGCCCCCATCTCGCACCGCAGATGGCCGCCAGCTCTCGCCCCCGATTCTATCAATTGTTGCCTATTGCAGCGACTGCCGTGGCCATTTCCACGATAGTGGCGCCCACCGTGGGGCCTGGCCGGACTGGCCTGAGTTCTGCGGCGAGACCCTATTCGCCGATCGACCGGCCGATCGCCACCGGCCGTATGATCGCCATCGGCGGGATCTTACAGATCCTTCCCAGCAGCTACATCCCATCGTCACGCCCGGTCACCTACAGCACGATAATGCCGGTTGGCTCCATCAACCTATTCGTCGGCTTCACCGGTGCATTCGACCCAGCAACGATGGTGATCGTCGGCGGATCACCGCCACGCCGCAATCTGCTCTCGGAGGAGTAGGTCCGATCCATCAGGAGCCTCGCCTCCGAGTACGACTCGGCTGCCAGCAACACGGCCGAGACCAACACCGCCGCGGACGACGCGGCCCTACACGAGGACGCCGACTCTGCGACCCCTGCCTCGGTCGACGGATCGCGCGCGCGGTATCACGGGAGGACTCCATATGGCGGCTCTCCTACCCTGAGGATTTCGAGGACTCCTCAATCCTTGGGATCTTCGATTCCGACTCCGGCTCAGAGTCCCCCGAAGACTTCCATGCCAGATCCAATCGTTTCAACATGATCTACATGGCGGGCAGCACGGTCGCCCTGCCAGATCCATTCTCCACACCAATCCCTCCAACCGCGATGGCCACGGAGGTGGAGGAAGCCCGCCTACAACTGGAGGAGGCATAGCACAAGGAGCTAGCCGAGCGCGAGAAATTCCTCCTCGAGCGGGCGACGGTGCAGGAGCTATCGCTCTACCACCAGCGCCACATCAGGACCCGCCTGAACTCCAACGTCCAAGGCCGCGTCCTAAAATTAAACGATGAGAGCGACCCCGCACGCGCGGCTGAGCGCGAGTACTGCGAGAACGCACCACCAGGCGGCAGCAATCGACCACCACCTGGCGCACCGGCGACTGGGGCCCCGCCACCACCCATTGGTCGCGCGCCCCTGCCGGACCAGCCGCAGATCATAATCTCGCCACAGGCCCGCAACACCAATAGACTCCCACTATACTCCACCCTGATGGACAATGTCGTCGCGGCCGATGCTGCAATCACCAACCTCGACATCCAGGGAGAAGGCGCGCTGCAGATCCAGTACGTCAAGGCCCTACTTGCTAGGGCCGTCGAGCAGCAAGCCGCGGGAGTCGACCCGCGGGGGCGGATGTATTCCTGCTCCTCGGCAAGCACGGCGTCCTCAAGCGGTCACCCAACCGTCGCCAACACTGTATCCTGCCCACCACCGCAGCCCTTGGCGAACCAGCCACGGGCCGCCAACCCTGCGCTATCCACCAACGAGCCGCGACCGGTGAACAACATGGTCGCCACCAATGGGCAACCCATCGACGCCCGAACGCACATCGTCAATAACCAGGCTTGGCGAGCGCGCCAACCCAACGACTTGAGGCACACCCTCACCAACTGCGGTGACCCCGAACCTAGGGGTTCGCTCAGCCAAGTCGGCCCCCAGTGCTTTGGACCTATGATCCGAGGCGAGAAGTACCCTGTCAACTTCAAGGCGCCCAAGGAGATCAAAAAGTATGATCCAACATATGACCCAGCGGTCTGGCTGGACACATACCTCATGGCAATGGTAATCGCCAGCCACACTGACCTACTAGCCGCTCGCTACCTCCCCCTGATGATGGAGGGTGCGACCCGGTAATGGATCAACACCCACCTCACTGACAGCATCGACTCGTGGGAGGAGATGCCGGACGCCTTCGTTAGGCACTTCGAAGGCTCCTACACCCGTGCCACCACCATTGAGGACCTGGAACGATGCATCCAGGGACAACACGAGTTAACCCGCCACTGGATCCAAAGGTGGCAGGAGCTATGGATCAACGCCTCCGGCATCCACCCAGACACGGCAATACACTACTTCAAGAACGCGTGCCGGTACGAACCCCTGGTCTCCAAGATCAAGAGGGTCTACCGGACGCTCGACAACATCCCCGACCTCCTCGAAATCACCAAGCGCTACACGGAGGAGGACCCCAACCAGAACTCTGATGACGAGTCAAGGGGAAGACGCCGCGTCAGTGTCCATGACAGCGGGCGACATCGCGACATGCGCTACAGCAACACTCGCATCACCGGCAAGCGCCGCGGCGACAGGCGAGTTGACTTCGTCGCCAATGCCGGCTACGGCCAACGCGACCCGAAGAACTTCCTCCATGTTGGAGGAAACTACTGCGACAGTGAAAACTACCGTGCCAACAACGCGGCAATGCCGAAATTCGACCCCTCCGCCCTACTCAACCAACCCTGCGTCTACCACAGCAGGGAGGGAAAACCCGCCACCCACACTACCGCCGACTGCCACTCCCTCAAGGAGATTGAAAAAGCAAGGCGGGCGCGAGACGACCCCAACAACAACCCGCCACGGGATAACGGAAACGCCGGTGGTTTCAACAACGCTGTCGGATCACTCCACACCTTCACCGGGCTCGGCACCAAGCGCGAGAGGAAGGTGCTCGCCCACGCAGTCGCCATCAATGCGGTGACGCAGATCGATATCCCCCGCTTCCTCAACTGGTCTGAGCAAAGCATCACCTGGATTCGCCAGGACCACGCACCAAAGATCGAGTACCCAGGGCGAGTCGCCCTGGTGGTCAGGCCCAAAGTGGCCAACTACTGGTTGCCCAAGACACTGATGGACGGCGGGAGCTCCATCAACATCATGTACCTGGACACGTTCAAGAGGCTCCAGCTCCCAGAATCAGCAATCAAGCCGACCCTGACAACCTTCCACGACATCGTTCCCGGTCGGAAGGCGTACTTGATCGGAAAAGTAACCCTGCTAGTCACCTTCGGCACACCAGCAAACTACCGCACCGAGCGGATCGAGTTCGAGCTGGTGAACTTCCGCAACCCCTACCAGTGCGTCCTGGGACGCCAAACTTTCACCAAATTCATGGTGGCCCCCCACTACGCCTACAACATGATGAAGCTCCCAGGGCCAAGAGGCATCATCACCGTCCACGGCAACCCCGATATGGCCGTGGAATGCGAAGACAAAGGCGCTGAGTTTGCGAACGCTGTCATCACCGCGGAGACTATCCACGTGGAGGAGCTCGTGAAATACGCGGGCAACATCAACAAGGATGACCCTACCATCCTGAAGAAACCAATCGCCGTGAGCTCCACATTCGAGCTGACCACACACACCCGCACCGTCGAGCTCGTCCTGGGCGACTCCAGCCAGACGGTCACCATTGGGGAGCACATGAGCCCCGCATAGGAAAGCGCGCTCATCGGGTTCCTCCGTGAGAATCGCGACATCTTTGCATGGAAACCATCTGACATGCCCGGTGTCCTGAGGGAACTCACCGAGCACAAACTCAACACCGACCCCAAAGTGCGACCAGTAAAGAAGTCGCTGCGGCCCTTCAATGAAGAGCGCCGCCGAGCAATCGCCGAAGAAGTACAGCGCCTGCTAGCCGCAGGCTTCATTCGGCCAATCAAATACTCCAAGTGGCTGGCAAACCCAGTCTTGGTCCTGAAAAAGAACAACACATGGAGAATGTATATCGATTACACCAACCTCAACAGCGCCTGCCCAAAGGAGGAGTTCGTCCTACCGCGCATCGATCAGATCATCGACTCGACCACAGGATCGGAGTCGCTGTGCTTCCTCGACACGTATTCTGGCTACAACCAGATCAAAATGGCGGTCGAGGATGAGGAGAAGACGACGTTCATCACGCCATTCGGCACCTTCTGCTACACGGCCATGACGTTCGTCCTCAAGAACACCGGCACAACCTACCAAAGGTGCATGCAGGAGTGCCTCGCGAGCCAAATTGGTCGCAACATACACGTCTATATCGACGACATGGTTGTAAAATCCACCCGCCAGGATGACCTGCTCGTCGACCTGGCCGAAACTTCGCAAATCTGTGGAGGTACAACATCAAGATCAACCCAGGAAAATGCACCTTCGGTGTTGCCATCGGAACTCCTGGGATACGTTGTCTCCAAACGAGGCATCGAGGCCAACCCAACCAAGATCGACACCATCGCGCGACTCGGGAAACCCGAGTTCCTGCGTGACGGCTAGAAGTTGGCCGGGCGAGTCGCGGCTCCCAATCGCTTCATCCCTCGGCTTGGTGAGAAGGCAATGCCCCTCTACTGCCTGATGCGCAAGAACCCCGTGTTCCAATGGGACGCGAAGGCGGACAACACACTCAAGGAAGTGCTACTCGTGGCTCCACTCCTAGCTTCCCCAATCAACAAAGAGCCCATGCTCGTCTATGTGGCGGCTTCCACTCGAGTCGTCAGCACCGTGATGGTCGTCGAACGGCCAGAAGAGGGCAAGGAACGCCCCATACAGTGACCCGTCTACTACATCAGCGAAGTCCTGACGGACTCAAGACAACGCTGCCCGCAGTACCAGAAACTGGTATACGCGGTATTTCGAGCTCAACGGCGACTCCCACACTACTTCCAGGAACACCCAATCATGGTCATCTCCTCTGCGCCACTGCAGGACATAATACACAATCACGAGGCAACTGGGCGAGTTGCCAATTGGGCCATCAAAATAAGCGTCCACAACATGAAGTACGAGCCCCGCAAAGCGATCAAATCGCAAGCCCTGGCTGATTTCCTCGCAGACTGGGAAGAAGCACAGCAGCTGGAGAAGCTCCCATACCTCCACTACTGGTCGCTCCACTTCGACGGGTCGAAGAACGCCGATGGCGCCGGGGCTAGGGTCATACTGACCTCCCCCAAGGGAGACAAGCTCCGCTACATGCTCCACCTCAACTTCAAGCCCTGCACCAACAACATGGCAGAGTATGAGGCCCTCCTTCACGGCATGCGGGCCACCAAGGAGATGAACATCAACCGCTTACGGTGCTACGGCGACTCCGATCTAGTTGCCGGCCAAGTCGCCGGGACCTGCGACGCCGTCTCACCGACAATGATAGCATATCGCGAAGCGGTAGACCAGCTAGGAGGACACTTCGATGGTTATTTAGTCGAGTGGATCGACATGCGAAAGAACAAGGAAGCAAATGCCCTCTCCCGCATCGGGTCGGCTCGGCAAACACCACCCGCAGGCGTCTTCCTCGACATCATCCACAAGCCTTCGGTCTCCCCACCGAAGGAGATCGACATCGGGATACCACTACAACCTGAGCCGGACCTAGTCGCCATGATTGTGGAGCCCAGCGACTGGACGGCACCATATGTCGCCTTCCTCGAGCACAAGATCCTCCCCAGCAACGAGATGGAAGCGCGAATGATCGTGCGCTGATGCAAGTCCTTCGTCATCATCAACGGCGAGCTCCACAAACGCAGCGTGACCGACGTGTTCTAGTGATGCATACATCCAGAAGAAGGACGCAAGATCCTCCAGGACATCCACGCCGGCGACTGCGACCATCACGCCGGTTCCAAGTCGGTGGTCACCAAGGCTATGCGGCACGGTTTCTACTGGCTAACCGCACACGCCGATGCCACCAACATCGTTCAACGATGCATCGGGTGCCAGAAGTATGCCAACCAGACACATCTCCCTAGTTCGGCAATCAAGACCATCCCCATCACCTGGCCATTCGACGTATGGGGCATGGACATGGTCGGCCCGTTCAAGAAGGCCCCATCCGGCTTCACCCACCTCCTGGTCACGGTCGACAAATTCACCGAATGGGTCGAAGCCAAGCCGATCAAAAAGTGCGACGGCAAGACGGCCACCAAGTTCCTTCGTGAGCTCATCTACCGGTACGGCCACCCGCACAACATCATAACAGACAACGGCACCAACTTCGCCAAGGGGGCCATGGCAGAATTCTGCGAGGAGCATAACATACGACTCGACCTCGCCTCAGTCTCCCACCCGGAGTCAAACGGCCAAGAAGAACATGCCAATCAGAGCGTCCTCTGATGGCCCAAAATATATCGAGCTCGTTGGGGAACCCCAAGAGGGAGGTATGATGAGCACAACAACAAGTTTTCCCTCAATTATGAAACCAAGGTTACCAATCCAGTAGGAGCAAGGAAACACCTCCAAGGTGTTGCTAGCTGACCTTTGGCAGGGCGCACTACCGGTGCTAGCAGCAATGTGGAAACCTGCACAACACAACCACAGAACTTTGGCCCCAAATTACAATTGTAGATTGATGATAAAAGAAAGGACCGGGGTCCATAGTTCACTAGTGGTGGCTCTCCTTAAGATAGATGACATGTTGGGTGAACAAATTACATCAGGGAAATTGACAAACATCGAGAAAGCAATCATGCATATACTACTCATCTTGACTCCTTTGAGATTTGAATGGGCATTACAACATTATACATAGACCATAATCCAACTGCATCTATGTCTAATAATCCACCTTCAGGTTATCATCCGAACCCCCTCTAGTATTAAGTTGCAAGAAACAGATAATTGCATTACGCATTGCGTGTAAAGTAAACAATACGATTGTTCAATGAACAAAGGATTGCTGTTTTCTCCCTAGTAGCAACAGCAGATCTAGTACCTTAGAGATTTCTGTCACTTCCCCAGATTACTAGAGGCATGAACCCACTATCAAGCATAAATACTAACTCTTGGAGTTGCTAGCATCTACTTGGCCATGATAGCTACTAACAACAGAAAGCATGCAAGATCACAAATAATAAAGACATGATAGAATCAATAATCAATCTAAAATAGCATCGCAATATCCATCGGATCCTCGCAAACACAACATGTAAGATTACAAATAGATGATCTTGATCATGAACGGAGCTCACAAGATCTAGACATGGTAGCACAAAGGAGAAGAACCAGCCATCTAGCTACTACATGGACCCGTAGTCCAAGGATGAACTACTCACGCATCACACCGGAGGCTTGCATGGTGATGAAAAAGGCCTCCATGGTGAATTCTCCCCTCCGGAAGGGTGCCGGGAAGAGCTTCAGATCCCTCTCGATCTAGGGATGGAGATGACGATGACTACAGACTCTTTCGTGGAATTTTGATTGGGTACTTAGGGTTTCTATATTGGAGGCATCTTATAGGCGAAATGGGAGGCCGAGGGGGTGCCCTAGGCGGCCAGACCACCCCCTGGCGCGGGTCAGGCTTGGCCGCGTGGCCAGGTGGTGTGGCGGCACCCTGGCCCCTCTCCGTCTCGTATTCTGGCTCCGTGTCCCCCTCGGTGAAAAACTGACTTTGGCTTTTGTCCCATCCAATTCCGGGAATATTCATTTTCTGACTTTCCTAGAACCAAAAACAACAGAAAACAGGCAACTAGCACTGTGGCATCTTGTTAATAGGTTAGTCCAAGAAAGTGTATAAAAAGTACTCCAAAGTATGGACAAAACATAAGAAAGTAGATAAAACCAAGCATGGAACATCAAATTTTTTGGATACGTTAGCAACGTATCAACATCCCCAAGCTTAACTCTTGCTCGTCCTCGAGTAGGTAAGTGATAAAAAAAAGAATAATTTTTGAGGTGACATGCACCATCATAAACTTGATCAAAGTATTTGTAAAACATTGATAGGTGGGATCATAGTACTTCAACATAGCATGAATGATAAAGTTCTAGCAATAAGACATAGCAACTATGTTGCAACATGAAAAGGCACAAACAAAAGATTCATGAATAACAATGCTTTGCAAGACGTTTGTTTGTTTCACATAAAGAAAACATAGCATAGTGGCATTCAGCTTGTCCCTCATAGAGTAGCAAACATAAATGCATAGGACCCCTTCAAAGTTCATAAGAGTGACTAGATACAAATAGTTTAGGAAGAAGCAATATCAAAGTTATGCATCAATCAAAAAGTCTTAGTACAATGCACATAGAACAAAGAATGGACACTATGCTCTCAAAGTAGGTGCATAAAGATAGAAGGTGGAGACTCAATATAAAAGTGGAAGAATGGCCTTCATAGAAGGAAGTAGGGATTCAAGTTTCATAAAGAGATTCCAAAAATTATGGTACTTATTAGCTTTCATCACTCATTGCCCCTATCATAAGCATCTTGAAGTGATTAAGGTTAAAGTGTACAAACTATAGAGTATATGCTTGACATAGTATAAGTTCGAAATCTCATGTCCTTTGAATATGAGGGCCACTCCTCATGTTACTCAAGTTTATTTACCGGTAAGTTCTTGTCATAGTAAGTACATGTGTATCATAGAGAACCGCCAACGGGGTACCCCTTGCCCGATGATACGGAAGAATCCCCATATCAAAATGACAAGGCAAGCAGACAACGAGCATCTTAGCAATCTTCTTATTTACCATGGGAAAATTGTGCTTTTTTCTCTCTTTCCTCTTTTCTCATATCTCTTTTTTATTCTCTTTTTTTCTCAATATCTGACTCTTTTTTTATAAGAAGAATGCTTCATAGATAACTCATTATGGTTACGCTGCAGGTTTCCACCATGACAGCATGGATTAGACCGGTGGCCCAGGTGTTTCTCTAACACACATACATAACTTCATGGACTTACAAGCTCCCCTTTCATTTCACACCGACGACATCCATAGGCAAAAGAGCATGATATCAACTAGGTACAAAGTACAAGTATAATGTTTGAAAGCGTTCCCTATGACCGCATGGTTCTGATAATCCCCAACATATAAGTGCAAGGATATACAACATAGACGACACAATTGTTCAAGTTTACTAAGGGCAAGAAAAGTAAAGTGTTCCATCAAGTTCATGAGATCTTTAATCACTAGTTTTCTCATAACAAGTTTAATTCGGAAGGTAGATAAAAACATGAATATACTTGGAATAGCAAATGCTAATAGGTAGGTATGGTGGACTCTTTGGAATAACTTGGTTTTAGGAGTTGGATGCATGAGTGGAACTCATACTTGGTTATGGAGGCTAGCAAAAGACTGGGATCGACCAACTAAGAGAGCAATAATGGCCATAATCATGCAGAGCGACAAAACATCATTAATCAAAGCATAAAGTGATATTACAAGTCGAAAACTAAATGATCATAAAGGCTAATGGTGACTTGGGATAGTCATAACATGGTGTGAGCATGCGCCAAGTCAACCCAAATAAAGCATCAAAGGAGAATACCACAATTCTATGCTTTAATATGCTAAAACAACGCATGATTCTTCAAAGGCATATTAAGCAATATCAATTGTTTATAACATGTCATGCTACAACAAAGATCACTAAGCATAAAGCCAAAATAATATCAAGCATGGCATGACAAAGCATAGGACACAGTCAAAAACAAGCTCTCTTTACCACTTAAGCATGAACTTTTCCTACTCTTTTCCAATTCAAACCAAACTATTTGAAAACCAATGCATGAAAGAGGGGGTCCAACCAATTTATTCAAGCAAACTAAGAAAACCAAGCAAACAAAAAACCAAAACAAAAAATAAAAACAAGACGCTCCAAGAACAACACAACTATGAATGAAACAATAAAAATGAAGTGTTTGAAAGAAACCTGGGATTTTTATTGATGAAGAAGGGGATGCCTTGGGTATCCCCAAGCTTTGACTCTTGTACTTCTTGGATATTTCTTGGGGTGACACGCGTGGCATCCCCAAGATTGAGCTTTAGTCCATTCTTCATCTCATTACATCATTCTCTCCATACACCTGGAATTTTTCCTTCATACAAAACTTCACACAATCTTTATTAGCAACATTAGTGCACTCAAGATAATAAGTCTTTGGTTCAGTTTCAGCACCAATAAAACTTCCATTAAAATACAAGCTACTGTAGCACTTCCCTCAAAAAGGTCAATTCCCCAAAGAGAACCCAAAAAGGAACCAACAAGAAGCAAATGCAAATAACGGCAGAAATCTGTCAAAACAGACCAGCAGGTAAAAACCAATTTTTTCGAAGAACTTCTTTTGCTCAAATCAAAAACTGTTGAACTAACGAAAGTTAGATAACAACTTTGGTCAGAAGCACAAAAATTCACGCCTCAAAATGACGTACAGAGATTTTACACGAATTTTTACGGTGAAGCATAGAAATCTGTTTCGGGACAGCAACTTTCCCAATCATTACTTCTCTCTCATTAGTGGTTATTCTTGGCACAAAAAGCAAATAAAAAGGATAAGGAGCGGTTATTACTGAGGCAATAACTTCCAAGACTCATCTAAAACTTTTGGGTTATCTCCCAATAAGTACTTTTCTTTAACGCCTTTAAGTTAGGCATAAGAAGCAAGAAAAAGAATCAAGTGTTCTCAAATGAAGAAGCATTAAGAGCAAATTTTGTTTTCATAGGAGAGGCAAAAGAAATCTTCTCTCTCTTCTTAGGGAAGTGTTCTATACCTTTCTTCAGCGGGAGTTTATATTTAATGGTGTCTTCTTTCATATCAATAATGACACCAACAGTTCTAAGAAAAGGTCTTCCCAAAGTAATAGGACAAGAAGCATTCCATTCAACATCCAAAACATAGAAATCAACGGGGACATAAGCATTGTTAACCATAATAAGAACATCATTAATACTCCCCATGAGTTTCTTTTTAGCATTATCATCAAGTGGGACATTCAAATAACAATCTTCCAATGGTGGCAAATCAAGCATATCATAAATCCTTCTAGGAATAATAGAAACACTACTATCAAGATCACATAAAGCTTTAAAATCAAAATCATTCACTTTCATATTGATGATGGGTTCCCAACCATCTTCTTGTTTTATAGGAATAGAAGCTTTATGTTTC
The DNA here is from genome assembly GCA_023614405.1 of Avena insularis. Lineage (NCBI taxonomy): Eukaryota > Viridiplantae > Streptophyta > Magnoliopsida > Poales > Poaceae > Avena > Avena insularis. The sequence continues at coordinate 211,258,350 of CM042694.1, forward strand.
ATCTTTTCTTCTTTAATTTTTATGAGAGCATCAATAATGTGTTTTATAAAGGCCATATTCATAGCACTAGCATTAGGACTTTTAGCAAGCTTTTGTAGGAACTTAATAAATTCAGAGATATTGCAACCATCAAGATCAAAATCATAATTATCCTCTAAAGTAGTAGAGCTATTACTAGCCTCAACACTAGTGGTGGTGATAGTAGAAACACTAATGTTTCTAGCAATTTCATGTTCTCTTTCCCACTTAGCATGCAATTCAGCTAATAGTCTAACATTTTCATCAATTCTAACTTGTATGGCATTAGTAGCAGTAAAGGGATTATCAATAGTTTCAGATTTAGTAGCCATTTTATTCAAAGAAGATTGAGCTTCAGCCAATGATGCTATATTTCTTTCAGCATTAGAGAGTTTCTCCTCAATAGTTTTATTGAAAGCAGTTTGTTTACTAATAAAGTCTTTAAGCATAACTTCAAGTTTAGAGGGAGCACTCCTATTATTGTTGTAGGAATTTCCATAAGCATTACCATTGTTGGGAGGATATGGCCTATAATTGTTGTTACCAAAATTATTCCTGTAGGCATTATTTCTAAAATTGTTATTTCTTATAAAGTTCACATCAACTTGCTCTTCTTGAGCAACCAAAGAGGCTAAGGGAACATGATTTGGATCAATATGAGCCTTCCCATTAACAAGCATAGACATAATAGCATCAATTTTATCACTCAAGGAGGAGGATTCCTCAATAGAATTTACCTTCTTACTTTGTGGAGCTCTTTCAGTATGCCATTCAGAATAGTTAACCATCATATTATCCAGAAGCTTTGTTGCAGCAGCCAAAGTAATGGTCATAAAGGTACCTCTAGGAGCAGAATCTAATAGATTTCTTGAAGAATAGTTCAATCCTGCATAAAAGGTTTGGATAATCATCCAAGAAGTCAGTCCATGAGTGGGACAATTCTTTGCCAAAGATTTCATTCTTTCCCAATCTTGAGCAACATGTTCATTATCAGATTGTTTAAATTTTATTATTTCACTTCTCATAGATATAATCTTGGCAGGAGGATAGTATTTTCCAATGAAAGCATCTTTGCATTTAGTCCAAGAATCAATACTATTCCTAGTTAAGGAATTCAACCATTCTTTAGCTTTTCCTCTTAAAGAGAAAGGAAACAATTTAAGATTAATAATATCTCCATCTATATCCCTATGATTTTGCATCTCACAAAGTTCAACAAAGTTATTTAGATGAGCAGCAACATCTTCATTACCAATACTAGAAAATTGTTCTCTCATAACAAGATTGAGTAAAGCAGATTTAATTTCAAAGAAAGTAGCCTCAGGAACATGTGGAGCAATAGGTGTGCACATGAAATCATTGTTGTTGGTGCTAGTGAAGTCACACAACTTACTGTTTTCAAGAGTAGTCATTTTTTGTGTTTTTAATAAAGAAAGCAAACTAGTAAAACTATTTTTTGTGTGTTTTTGATAAAGAAACAAGCAAACAAAGCAAAAATAAACTAAGCAAAACAAAAACAACAAAGTAAAGAGATTGGTTATGAGGGACTCCCCTTGTGAAGATGTCCTTGACTCCCCAGCAACGGTGCTAGAAAAATAGCTTGATGGCCCAAAATATATCGAGCTCGTTGGGGAACCCCAAGAGGAAGGTATGATGAGCACAACAGCAAGTTTTCCCTCAGTTATGAAACCAAGGTTATCAATCCAGTAGGAGCAAGGAAACACCTCCAAGGTGTTGCTAGCTGGCCCTTGGCAGGGCGCACTACCGGTGCTAGCAGCAACGTGGAAACCTGCACAACACAACCACAGAACTTTGCCCCAACTTACAGTGAGGTTGTCAATCTCACCGGTTTTGCTGAAAACAAAGGATTAAACATATTGTGTGGAAGAAAGTAATAGCTTGTAGAAAGTAAACAGAAAGCAGTAAACAGTTGTAATTTAATGTTAAAAGGAAGGATAGGGGTCCATAGTTCACTAGTGGTGCTCTCCTTAAGATAGATGACATGTTGGGTGAACAAATTACAGCGGGACAATTGACAAACATCGAGAAAGCAATCATGCATATACTACTCATCTTGACTCCTTTGAGATTTGATTGGGCATTACAACATTATACATAGACCGTAATCCAACTGCATCTATGACTAATAATCCACCTTCAGGTTATCATCCGACCCCCCTCTAATATTAAGTTGCAAGCAACAGATAATTGCATTACGCATTGCGTGTAAAGTAAACAATACGATTGTTCTATGAACAAAGGATTGTTGTTTTCTCCCTAGTAGCAATATCACATCTAGTACCTTAGAGATTTCGGTCACTTCCCCAGATTACTAGAGGCATGAAACCACTATCGAGCATAAATCCTAACTCTTGGAGTTGCTAGCATCTACTTGGACAAGATAGCTACTAACAATGGAAAGCATGCAAGATCACAAATAACAAAGACATGATAGAATCAATAATCAATCTGAAATAGCATCTCAATATCCATCGGATCCCCACAAACACAACATGTAAGATTACAAATAGATGATCTTGATCATGAACGGAGCTCACAAGATCTAGACATGGTAGCACAAAGGAGAAGAACCAGCCATCTAGCTACTACATGGACCCGTAGTCCAAGGATGAACTACTCACGCATCACATTGGAGGCTTGCATGGTGATGAAGAAGGCCTCCAGGGTGAATTCTCCCCTCCGACAGGGTGCCAGGAAGAGCTTCAGATCCCTCCCGATCTAGGGATGGAGATGACGGCGGCTATGGACTCTTTCGTGCAATTTTGATTGGGTACTTAGGGTTTTTGTATGGGAGGCATGTTATAGGAGAAAGGGGAGGCCGAGGGGGTGCCCTAGGCGGCCAGACCACCAAGGCGTGGGCTTGTACACAGGCCAGGTGGTGTGGCGGCCCCCTGTCCCCTCTTCGTCTTGTATTCTGGCTCCGTGTCCCCCTCGGTGAAAAACTAACTTTGGCTTTTGTCCCGTCCAATTCCGAGAATATTCATTTTCTGACTTTCCTAGAACCAAAAACAGCAGAAAACAGGCAACTGACACTGTGGCATCTTGTTAATAGGTTAGTCCAAGAAAGTGTATAAAAAGTACTCCAAAGTATGGACAAAACATAAGAAAGTAGATAAAACCAAGCATGTAACATCAAAAATTATGGATACGTTAGCAACGTATCATCCTCCACGGACTCAAGCCACGACTCCAAGTGCCTCTTGAGCGAACCCCAGGATGCTGGGTTGAAGAGATCCCCTCCATAATATGGGGGATCCGCACCTCCATCAACCGCTCCACGGGGTTCACACCCTTCTTCATGGTATACGGTGCCGAAGCAGTGATGCCGACGGACCTGGAGCACGATTCACCTTGGGTTGCCAACTATGTCGAGGCGACAAATGAGACCGCCCGCCAATACATCATCAACCAGCTCGACGAGGCACGCGACCTGGCTCGCTCCCGCACCGCCATCTACCAGTAGGGACTGCGCCGCTACCATAGCCGCCGAGTCTGGACCCGCACCTTCCAGGAGGGCGACTTGGTCCTATGATTGGCCTAGGACAAGAAAGGCATGCACTAGCTCTCCCCTCCATGGGAGGGGCCATTCACCATAGGACGCATCCTCGGCAACGACGCCTACTACCTCATCGACATACAAGGCGATGGCCAGCTTAAGGTCGGGAGGCCATGGAATGTAAACCTTCTCCGAAAGTTCTATACATAGAACTCAAACTTGTACCCAGATGATATATAATGAAATTCATTCGGATCACACAAATTGTGTTCACTCACCATACTCTTGTGCCACTCGCACTCGTACATTAAGCAATACGCTACCTACGGAAGTCAACCCTTGGTCGAGCGACCGACACAACTAAGTAGTGCGACCCAAGGGCACCGAAGATATTCAAGCTTTGTGTCGTCCATGAACACGCCAACCTGGAGCCACCATCGGAGTCGCCCCGCTCGACTGGCCCACCAGGCCAAGACGACCGATGTTCTATTCCCACATCGACCTGTCCTCCCCATCCTCGAGCAAAGCGACTCGAAAGGTTAAAGTACCACGCACAGGGACTTCGCAAACAGAAACCCCCACGCGGCTCAGGAACTCACCAAGTAAGAGAGTTGCCTTGGACTCACCATGCGACTGGCTCTCCAAGCTAGGGGGAGAGATGCGTTACAAACAATGCACCAACAACCCGTAATAGGCACATGCTCGGGGACTAGCCTAAAATAACCCCACTCGCACTTAGGGACTCGCCCCTGCGGAGTCGTAAGGGACAACCAACAAAAAATCCAAATCAAACATATATGTACACAAACGAGTTATACCCTACTAAAGGGCGGACACGCTCGGGGACTCGCTCAAACAAAAGTTAAATACACCACACAATTAAGCTTGCATTGCGAGTCGATTGACTCCTCTTACTCCCATACAAAATATTGTTCATATTACAAAAGTCGCCACTTGGCATATCTTACAAACTGCCCAGAGAAGCTATCTGTTTCGCAGGCCCTGATGAAGAAGCATCGCCACCACCCTTGACACGGACGAATGGATACCATGGGTTCGTCGGGTAGGTCGTCAGCGACTTCGACAACACCGACCGGAAGGGTTGCTCCGACTTTAGGTTGCGATGTTCCGGTTCGGGGTCACCCGGTGCCACCACCATTTCCTGGTATGGCAGCAGGTCCCCCATCGCCAGCACCCGATCAGCAAAGGGGGCAGCCTTGGCGGTCAGCCTCAACACCTCCAGCATCTCCACTGCGCCAGTCGCCGAAGGGTAGCCGCTGGTGACGTCGTCGAGGTCAAAGTCAGCAGGGAAGTGCGCGAGCCCCAGGCTCAATGCCGTGGTGGCCCCGCGCCTGAAAGCTGAACGCGCCATCCACTCTACGACGTCGGGTACCTCCTCCAGGTAGCGCCACAGTTCAGTCAGTCCCCTAGGTATAACCTCGATGGGGGACATTCCCTGGAGAACCGCCTGGACGCACAACACCGAGGCAGTGGCCGCGTTCACCACCGCGGTCACACACTGCGAAGCATTGAAGGTTTGCACCACTGGATCGCTTTGACCTATCATAGCTGCAACGTCAGACGTCAGTGCCACCACGAATTCACCCAATCGTAGACTCATTGCACATGTCAAAAAGAAGAGCAACAACTCACCAAGGAGCTCTCGGCAGTGTTCGGTGACGTGCTTCTCCAAGGCAGCAAGATCGCCCTGCAGCCCAAGGATGATGGAGTCTGCAGCCTTGCGCTCCTCCTCAGCCGCGGTGACTATAGCCTTCGCCCTATCCTTAGAGGAGATCATGGCAGCTTTCGCCTCCTTCAACTCCTTCACCAGCGAGTCGATACGCCCATTCGCCACGTCCAACTCGGCAGCTGGAACATACCCTTCTCGGGGTTTGGCAATGGTGGACGGAAGACCATCTGCACGGAACAGAAACAACAGTCAAAACTTCGTCAACATCAGCAGCTCGCAATCGCCAACTAAAACAAGTACTCACTAGCAGCCTCCTGGATTCACCGGTTTTCCTCCTGCGCCACACGCAGATCACGCTCCAGATGCTCCTTTGCGGCCTGCCAATCAGCCGACTCCCTTTGCAAGCCCTACAAGCAGAACGAGAAATAAGCAACTACAAAAACACAAATTTAGTGTCCAGCCGCTGAAATTCAGCGACTAGACACTCGGGGACTGGCGATTAGAAGAAACTCAATGCCTAGCCGCTGAATTTCAGTGACTAGACACTCGGGGACTAGCGATTATAAGAAACTCAGTGCCTAGCCGCTGAAATTAAGCGGCTAGACACTCGGGGACTGGACGTACCTGAATGGCGGTGCCAAGCATATTGTGTAGTTCTCTGGCGTCCATCGTAGGGACCACGAAGGAGGTACGCCCGTGACGTGGTCCGACGTCCTCATCGATGATCTCTGGCATCTGCGGAGATTGGGTTTCCGCCACGATCGGAAAACCCCTCGCCATGAAGCGTGGGAACGACGCGGACACCCTCGCCGGGGCACTGGTTGCTGGAGCCAGCGGCACTGCTGTTGGAGCCCCCTCAGCTGGCTCCGACTGAGTGGCTGCCACCTCCTCGCCACCGGTGGTGGCATCACTCCCTCTGGTGCTATCTTGTGCTGCAGCCTCGTCGGGTTCACCCTTTTGCTTCTTCACGTCTTCAGCAGGCGCAACATCCGCAACAGGTTTCCTCTTCCTGGCGAGATCGCCTTCCCCCGCGGTGACGGTCGATGGAATTTTAGCTACCGAAGGGCGGCCTATTTTCTTAGCGCCGGATCTATAAAAACTTTCAAAATCAACAAAGAAATCACACAAAAAGTCGTCCAACAATTGGAAAGGAAACCCAAGACTTACTTGGCGACTGGAAGAACACGCAACCCCGTGCTGATGTGGGCGGGCTTATCTAGCTCCGGGCCTACCTTGCGCGTGAGGCCTTTCTCGAAAACATCCGAAGCCCACGACACTATGGGCCTCTTCGATGATGAAGCCGTGGTCGCAGGAATCTCTGGCTCAGAAGACGCTACCGTCCCCGAAGGTCGCGGTGACTTTGACGCCGCAGCTTCAGCTACCTCCTGCTCTGGCGCCATCGAAGTTGTTGGCGCGATCACCGCAAGTGGAACTTCCATCGCTGCTTCGGTGCCCTCAGCCTCCGATCCCATCATCGGAATCGCGCCCTCTAGGAGCTTGCATGAAGTCTTGGCCGCGTCATCACCGGACTCGCCATCCGACTCCAACACCACCACCGACCTAGACGATGACGCCGGCTGCTTTGCTGGTGACTTTGGCTTGCGCGTGGGCTTCGCCGGCATGGCTGTTCGCCGAGAACTGTGCTCTTGCAAGATCTCGTTGTCTTCTTCGCGCTCTTCAAGACTACGACTTGCCTCGAACTCGCGCTGCTTCTGCATGCGAGTCTTGCAGGCCGCGGGCGCTGGGGGAGGAACCTCCATCTCCTCCTCTTCGTCCTTAGAGGATTCTCCTTCAGCACCCTCCTCGAACTCTTGGGGGACCTCTTCGTCAAGTGGGGTAAGCCAGCCTTCCAGAACCTGGAACAAATGAGAGTGGACACAAACAAGTTTCAGACGATGCGGATGCAAACTATGCCACGGGAATTGTGACTGAAGATAAATTCGGAGAAAAAGACTTACCGTGGGGGCTTCATTCTTCACGTGCACGTACGGAGCGAGCCCGGCCGACGTGGTTGTAAATTCCGCATAAGTGATCTTCTTCAGGGCGGCCTTATAGTCTTCAGCGTCCCACGACTCCTTGCTGGTCCGGGAAGGATCGTTCTTCCCGCTGTACTCATACATCCAGTGTGGCCGGGCCGCCAATGGAACCAGGCGCCGCCCGAGCCAGGAGATGTACAGGTTGATCGAGGACATTCCTTGGTCCTTCAGCTTCTGGATCTGGTCCATCATTTCCGCGACGACCATCCTTTGATCGTCGGGGAGCCTATCCATTGCCAGCGGACGGGGCTCGCTTCTCTCCGCGACAAATTCCGGCAATGCAACTTCGCCGGAGGGGGTGGATTCCTTCACATAGAACCAGCTCTTCTTCCATTCGCTCGCGGCCTTCTTCGGCAGCATGAGATCGACGAAATTGACCTTCGGCTTCAGCTGAAAGGTGACGCCTCTGGCCGCCAAGATGGGGCCGCCGGACCCTTCGCGCCCAATGTAGCCATGGAAGAGCTCCAGCCACAGTGAGTAGTACGGCCTGCAGTCGAGGTAGCATTCGCAGAAGGCGACGAAGATCGCCAGCTGGTCAATGCTATGCGGGCTGAGATTCGACGATTTGATCGCATAATATGCGCAGAACCGCCGGAAGAATAATGAAGTAGGGAACCCCAAGCCCCTCTCCAAATGGCTTGGGAAGCAGATGAACTCGCCAGCACGCGGCTTCGGATCGATCTCGGAAGATGTGGGGATCCGCCAATTCCCCTTACGGAGGACCCCAGCATCCTCAAAGGACCCGAGCTGCGCCGCGGTGCACTTGGATTTCCCCCACAAACCTTTCGGAGGCGCCATCAGGAAGAAAGCCGGATCGCTTGGTCTGGAGAGTCTAGATTGAGGGAAGATAGAAGGAATGGATGCGCGAGGATGAAGAATGCGAAGAAGGATTTGCGGGACTGATTTGTCACTCCCCCTATAAAGGAGTGCTACCCGCCAATCTCGAGGTAGCTGTTACCCATGGTAATTGCGCCGAAGTTATCGTTGGACTACCCAACGGAGAGTTTTGACCAAGTTGACGGTCCAACTCCTTCACTCGACTCGCCTGCAACTGTGCCCTGTCTAGTTGGCGGGGAAGTGACTTGGTAGCGGTTACATTCGCCGAAGCAGCAACTGGAAACCAGTGGAGAATTTCCTTGGTTTTGACAGAGTCCATCACCGATTCGATTGGGCGTCCAAATTGGACTCGCCTACTCCGACTGCCAAATGAACACCTGTGTTTGAATCAACGATGGTCTCGTGGACTACTGATGGGGATATGCCGAATGTGGTATACCCAGCCGGACGTTTTGATTGGGTCAAAGGCTTAGAGAGTGGGCCTGTAGGACGGCGACTGGAATGCGACTGAGGAGAAGGCCTGGCGATTGGATACTGGAGGCCCAGAAGCATACTCGAAGCTAGTCGGATTAGGTCAAAGCCTCCGAATCCATATCATGTTCGGTTGTAAACTGTAAACCCTAGCGAGGTGCCTCCTATATAAACCTCCCTAGGGTACTCTGAGGACTTACGTTCCATCATAGACCCCTTCGAGCGACTCGCTGCTTAGACGTCGAGCTCGCCACCCCTATAACTCCCTCTCCATCAATTTAATCTAGCAAGAGTAGGTCTTTACCCTTTAGGGGGCTGAACCTGGGTAAACCCATGTGCATCCGCCCCTATCTCGCACCGTAGATGGCCACCAGCTCTCACCCCCGATTCTATCAATCGCTGCCTACTACAGCGACTGCAGTGGCCATTTCCACGACAAGTCTGGTTGCTTCCATCCCCTCTTTGATTGCTCCATGAAGATCTGGAACTCCTCGTCTTCAGAATCATCATCGAAATCATAAGTGTACCGCTTGTCCTTTGGGCTTAGGCCTTGAGCTTCATGATCATCGACTTTGATGGAGGAGGTCTAGAAACTATCCCACGAATGAGCCATGAGGTTTAGAGGCTTGCATTTGCCTTGAATCGAGTAGCACATCAAGTAGATTAGATCTATTGATATAAGAGAGAGGTGGATCTCTAAAGAGACCTATAAAGGGTTAGAGGAAAGGTTAAATCCATACTGGGAGAAAAAGGGTCGCCCAAGAAAAGAATCATAACAAATATGGAAACAAATAAGTGTAAAAGAAGGAATTTTGTGTCATAACGACCCGGTGACGCATTTGCTCAAAAAGCTTCCAAAAACAACATGGTCCGAAGTCGGTAATTAGCCAACCGACTAAGCAGTACGGGCGGGTTCCGCCCGTACTACATGTCCGTACTGACTTCACGACGGTTCAAAATTAGTTTTTTTACACACGAAAAAATGATCAAAAACTAAAAGCAGCCATAGAATAGATAACGACCGGTCGTACGGGGGGCTGCACCCATACGGTGTGGTCGTACTGATTATGCAAAAACAAGGCTGAGGCACCTGAGGTCTTAACGACCAGCGGTATGGGTAGATCCGGCCGCACCGTCCGCCCGTACCGATCTCGTAAGACCAGCAGTAAACTTAGAAAAATGAGAGGAAATCAAATATGCAAAAAGAAATGGCAGAAAATCATCCAGAACAAAGATGTGCTTAGGATTTCATAAGCTATGATCGTCGAGGGAATATGGTCTCATTTGAGTTTCTTTTCTTTCTCTCTTCGAATAAAATAGGTCATAGAAAATCACCAAAACCTTTGTAAGAGATGAAGAGAACTTTCTTTTTGGTAATGTGGTTCCCACGGGTATGTACACAGATAACACCTCTTTTGGATGAGCAACTTCTTGGGTGTCCATGAACGTTTGCTCCACCTCTTCCTTCCTTTGTAAGTTTTGTAAATCAAATTCTTGCAGAAGTAGAGTCCAACAGATCATTCTTGGCTTAACATCAGTCCTTTCTAGGATATCCTTTAATCCAACATGATCAGTATGTACTCTAACTTTGGAGTCCATGATATAAGATCTAAATTTACCATAGGAAAAGACTACTGCAAAGAATTATTTTTCTGCCATAGGATAGTTCTTTTGGGCCCCGTTTAAGGTGCGACTAGCATGATGAATGATATTAAGGTCATCACCATCATACTAACAAAGAATTACTCCTACAGCTTCATGACTAGCTTCGCAAAATAGCTCAAAAGGTTTCTTGCAATTAGGTGGTTTTATAATAGGAGCTTCAAGAAGGGCTTGTTTTAATATGTTGAAAGAAGTAAGACACTTTTCATCAAAATTAAAACGAACATCCTTTTGAAGAAGGTTAGTTAATGGTCTAGCAGTTTTTGAAAAATTCTTAACGAATCTTCTATGAAATCCTACATGACCTAAAAAGCTTCTTATACCTTTTATATCTCGAGGAGGGGGTAACCTTTCTATTGCTTCAATCTTTGCCTTGTCGACTTCTATGCCCTTACCCGAGACTTTGTGACCGAGTACTATGCCTTCTCGGACCATGAAATGACATTTCTCCCAGTTCAGGACTAAGTTAGTGTCTTCACATCTCTGCAAAACTTTGTGAAGATTATGGATACAATGATTAAAGGAAGTTCCATAAACAGAGAAATCATCCATGAACACTTGCATAATACTTTCAACATAATCAGCAAAAATAGTAGTCATGCATCTTTAAAAAGTGGCAGGAGCATTGCAAAGACCGAAAGGCATATGACGATAAGAATAAAGGCCATAAGGGCAAATGAAAGTAGTTTTTAGTTGATCATCAGGGTGTACAACAATTTGGGAAAAACTAGAATAGCCGTCTAAGTAGCAAAAATGAGAATGCATAGGAAGCCTTTCTAGAGTTTGATCTATAAACAGTAAAGGGTAATGGTATTTCCGAGTTTCCTTATTTAGTTTCCTATAGTCAATGCACATCCTATGTCCAACAACAGTCCTAGTAGGTACCATCTCATTATGTTCATTTTCCACAACCGTAAACCCACCTTTCTTTAGAACACAATGAAAAAGACTTACCCATTCACTCTCCTCCACATGAAAGATGACGCCTGCATCCAACAAACGTATTATTTCTTTTCTTACCTCCTCTTTCATATGAGGTTTAGGACGTCGCTGAAAGTCCATGACCGGCTGAGCTCCTTATTCCATGAATATCCTATGGGTGTCTATCAAGGACTAATCCCCTTCAAGTCACTCATCGAATACCCAAGCATTTCGATGCATGCGGAGAACCTTCATTAAGTTTTCCTCCTCTTTCTCTGCGAGGTTAGCACTTATAATAACATGGAAATTATTTGTCCCATCAAGAAAACTATATTTTAGTTACTTTGGTAGAGTTTTAAGGGTTGGAGGAGGAAGAGCCTCATCTCCTTTCCTTATAGGTTCTTCATATTTTTGATTAATCTCTATGTCCACCTCCGGTGTGGAGTCGAGATAGTTATCTATTTCAGTTTTTCTATGTCTTCAAGAATGTTATTATTGTTGACTAAACTTCTTGCTAGATCATCATCTGGAGTCTCGATGACTATTGAGGCTAGGTTTATGATATTACCCTCTTCCTCATGTTCGTACTCAACATCATCTAATTCTTTAATGGGTTAATTACTGGTTTGCTACTAGAGGCCACCATATGCTCAGTTTTGCCACTAGCACGGAATGGTGCTCAGTTTTGCCACTATTTCAAGTGCAGCTGCTATGCTGAGGTTAACCAGCCAGTTTAAATGAACATCACAAATTCAAAAAAATCAAAAGAAAATGAAAAACATGCGCACATAGTCTTCTTATGTGCGCATGTTTCCATTTTTTGATTTTTTTTGAATTTGTTATGCTCATTTAAACTGGCTAGTTAGCCTCGTTGTAGTAGCTGTGCCTGAAATAGTGGAAAAACTAGGCACCATTCTGCGTTAGTGGCAAAACTGAGCATATGGCGGCCTCTAGTGGCAAACCAATAATTAACCCTTCTTCAATAGCCAGTTTATGGTCAAATTTGGAGAAATGAAAATCCATTTTCTCTTCACCAAACTTGAGAGACAAAATTTGCTTCTTGTAGTCTATGTTTGCTCCTGCAGTATTTAGAAAAGTTACTCCAAAAACGATGGGACAATAAACATCAGTGGGCATATCAATAAGCACAAAATCAATAGGATATTTGTAGGGTCCAATACTGATTGGTACGTCCCTAATTATTCCCACAGGGACTCTGAGGGTCTTATCTGCAAGCATTATAGTCATATCCATATCTTCCAATTCAGTTAGAGCTAATTCATTTTGAATTTTTAAATAAAAATTAAAAGGGATAACGTTAATAGCTGTACCAATATCGTAGAGACCATAATAGGAAGTTCCTCCAAAATTGCATGGGAGGATGGGATTACCAATTTCTTTAACTTTTACCTTTCCTTCAGCAAATTGTGATGCTTCGTAATCTAGCTCAATCACGTTGCAATGTGCAAACATGGTTAAAATATCTTCCTTTATTGATGCCTCTGCCTCTTGTACACGCTCTTCTTCAGTTTTCCTTATTTATGTTTCCTCTTCCAGCTCCTTGAGAAATAATTCTTCCTCTTTGCATTGATCATCAATTTTTTGAGCCACCATATGTCTTCTCACCATCCTTGAAAAAGGAAAGGGTTCAACATATGGGGGTTCCTCCCTTATTGGCTCGACATGGGCCATAATTATCGGATCTTTTTCAACAACTGGCTCGGGTGGCGGAGTATAATGAAGCCAGTCCTTCTTTGGAGATTCAATATGTTCTGTAAAAGACTAGAGGATTTGCAAGATAATATCATCATCAAGTTACAGTTCATTAGCAGTTTATAAGAATTGAGACAATCATATTCAATTTCTATACCTCCTTCGCCTCCTAAATCAAATCCCCATGTTTCTCTATTACGATGAATTTGTTCTAAAAGTTCCCAAGCTTTTATTATAGTTAGATCCATGCAAGAACCTCCTGAATTCATGTCAAGCTCATGTTTAATTTCTTGATTAAGACCTCCACAGAACATATGCAAAATGTATCATTCGGGTAAATCATGATGGGGACATTTGTGAAGTAGGGACTTGTACCTTTTGTAGGCTCTTACCAAACCTTCACCTGGGTGATTTTTGAAGTTTGTAATTGCCCTCCTTACTTCAGCAGTTTTTACCTTGGGAAAGAATCGAGACACAAATTCTCCTTTAAGTTTTCCTAGGTATCAATTTTCTATGCATGGCAAATTCTATACCAAGCCAAAGCAGTGTTGGTTAGAGATTGGATAAATAGATTAAGTTTTAGTTCGTCATCAGAATAGCCTCTCAATTTAAGAGTACAACAAAGCTCGGTAAAATGCATTAAATGATTATAGGGATCCTCATCGGGATCATCTCCTCCAAAGTTTTCTCTTTAATTATAGCAATAAAACGAGGGTTAACCTTGTACTCCGGTTCGGACCCACTTGGGAATTCTTTAACTAGTCCTCTATTGAATTTCCTGAGGTATTTAGTTGCATCGAGCTGATTAATCAGTCCGAGTGCAGTCATGGTGCTTACCTGAAACTAGTAAACAACTTTAGTAAAACAGTGAGTGACATAGGTGACTAAGAACAAAGACCAAAAACACTTAGCTCCCCGGCAACAACGCCAGAAAATAGCTTGATGACTACAAGTTCACAAACCAATTATAGCTAGTTTCGAATTAAAGATATCAAACCCACAAAGAGCTATTGGTAAAGGTCTTTATGCCCCTCGTTACTCTCTACCAAAGTATACTTATAAGTAGTATTTGATCTCAAGTAAAGGGTGTTTGAAAGGTTTATGGTTGTTTGCATAAAAGTAATTAAAACAAGTAACAAGATTGTATGAAAGCGTGGTTGAACTCAATAGGGCTAAAACATTGTCGAGGATGTAGGATACACCACTAGCATAGTATTATTGTTATATGTAATCAAGATAACATGCTCCTTGTGTAATGATATGTGTGGAGAGAGCCCCATAATAAGATGTTCACGACAAGGCTCGTAGGAAGCCACTTTGTTGAGCCAAGTGTGAGGTCACCTCTAAATAATCACTGCGATGTCTAAGAGCAATCACCCATACAAACGACCGCAATTATGGGTTTCCCCATGGATATCGTAATTAGCTTAGGGAGTCCCTCTTCAATCCTCCTTTGATCGTGTAGGTTACGAACCAGCGCCAATATGTCACGGGGCATTCCGAATACGCTTCCAAGACACGTGCAAAGGGTTTCTCCCTCCCTTTAGTCCCAAAGGCAAATGATATGCGGTCAACTACGCATACCATCTAAAGAGAGAGAGATCAAACATAAATCATAATTATATCATAGACAAGCAAGTCATATGGACACAAGAATAGATCATCTTTATTACAAGTTCATAATTGTTCTAGGGTTTCTTCATCTCCCCAAGAACAAAGGAACTACTCCCTCATGGAAGCAATCAACAACATCATCATAATCAAATGAATGGATTAAAGTACGGGGGTAGATCTAATGCAAACCACAATTGGATCTGGAATTACAAAGAGATCCAATAGATGAAAGATGGAGTAATGGTGGTGATGAAGATGCAGCGGTTGATGATGAAGGGGATGATGCATTGTCCTCCAATGATCCATGGATCAGCAGGGATTTTACCCCGGCCAAGTTCCTCCTTCAGATCCCTCTTGGATGTGGTGTTTCGTGGTTTGTGGTGGTTGTGAATGTTGGATATCCCCCTCGTCTTTGCTAGGGAAAAGCATTTGACAAGGCGGTCTCGATGGCGCCTGGTACAGGTGGACGGTATGGGAGGGCTCCACCCGTACTAGTGGTCGTTAACCGTGCTAATTCCTCCTCTGTGATTGGTATTCTTCTAGGAGCAAAGGCAAATTCATAAAATGACTTTTATCACTTAGAAATATCATATAATTACACAATATGATAGCTCTAATTGATATGTTCATATATGACTCCATGATTTGGGATCCTGTTGAAACAAGAACGAAATAGCGCACAGGAGCGGTGAAATACAAAAAAATCCCTACTCTATTTATGCAAAAACAAAAGCTAAATCTGAAGGGTTCGCAGCATAGAAAACAAAAAATTTCCTACGATGAGAACTATACGCCAAGATCTATCTACTAGATACAAGCAATGGGTGGATATACATCCATGGAGAACTTACCCTCAAAGACAACAAAGTTTTGTTAACGAGTAGGAACTCATGGATGATGTAGTTGTATGCTTGCCGATCTCAAGATCGTGTGGAAGTCCTAGCGCCGCAAACCAGCAGCGCATCCTCACTCGCACACACGTTCATGCCACCGAACAACCTCCGCCTCCTTGCTCCAGCGATGCAGCGGAAGTAGAAACTCCTTCTAGATGAAATGCCACCAGGAACATGTATCTCGCTAATCCGAAACCATGGGAGAATAATTCTAGAGGGGGAGAGAGATCCTTCACGAGGAGGTGTGAGGAAGAAGGGTGAGAGGGGTGGCCTTTTATAGGAGAAGGGGGTACCCCTCCCCATGGCCGGCGCCCTATGGGAGGTGACACCTCACCTCCCCCATTCATGTGGTGGTAACCCCCTCCACATAAAAGTGTTCCTTAACATTCCTCTTTAAAGTCTTTACTTTAAATGCAATAAATTTCTCCAAATTTAATGCTCTCTCATTTAATAAAACTCTTTTATTAAATTTATTCAGAACTTTGTTAATTACTTTAATTAACAAACATTCACATAAAACCCCTGCAACATTTCAATATTACATGCAGAACTAGTTTTAGCAATTTCACCGAAATAGTTTCGGTGTCTATTGAAATAATTCCAGTGCTTTGCAATTCATTCATCCGAAACACATTTGCTCCAAATGGTGGTTGTGTCCCCTAAGTGTGTCACCCTATGGTTCGTGAATAATGCAAACATGATCGAGACCCCTCTCAGATCAATAATCAGAAGCGGGGCCTGGAGATCCATACCGACTCCTACACATTCTACGATGACTTCTGTGATCATGAGAACCTTTAACGCTAGTAACTAAATCCCTTTGTCTCACGATATATTACATGTACGAGATTTGATCATCGGTATCTCCATACCTAGTTTGATCTCGTTACCGACATGTACTCTTTTCTCGTTCACGTGATATAACATTCTAGTGATCTCATCACTTGCTTGCAAGCTAACCAATGTGATATCACCGAGAGGGCCCAGAGAATATCTATCCGTCATCGGGATGGACAAATCCCACTCTTGATCCATGAGATTCTACATAACACTTTTGTAGCACTAAACCCACATTTATAATCACCCTTTCACGGTGTGACGTTTGATGTTATCAAGATACTCTTCCAGTGTTAGTGATTAACATGATCTCATGGTATAAGGACTAGGATTACTTTGTTAGATGTTATAGCAATATAAACACAATGACTTTGATCGTAATGCTATACTTCGGATGAATGTTCATCACATCATTCCACTAATGATCTGACCTCGTTATTAATAACATCCAATGTCCATGATCAGGAAACCTTGATCATCTTGTTAATCAACGAGCTAGTTTATAAGAGAGGCATAACTAGGAACTTTCCTTTTGTTTATTAAACACACATGTATTAACATTTCCAAATTAATACAATTATAGCATGCAAAATAAACATCCATCATATACTTGGAATATGTATAATAACAACTTTATTACTGCCTCTCAGGGCATATTCCCTTCAGTCTCCCACTTGCACTAGAGACAATAATCTAGTTACATGGTGATAAATCTAACACCCATGGAGTTCTGGTGTTGATCATGTTTTGCTCTAGGGAGAGTTTTAGTCAATGGATCTGCTACATTGAGATCTGTATGTACTTTACAAATCTTTATATCTCCATCCTTGACATGCTCACAGATGGAGTGAAACCGGCGCTTAATATGTTTGGAATTCTTGTGAGACCTTGGTTCCTTTGCGTTGGCTGTGGCTCCATTGTTGTCACAATAGATCACCATTAGATCGAACGCACTAGGAACCACACCTAGTTCAGTAATGAACTCCTTCATCCAAACCGCTTCCTGTGTTGCTTCTGAAGCAGCAATATATTCCGCCTCCGTTGTTGACCTTGTTACCACGGGTTGTTTGGAGCTCCTCCAACTAACTGCTGCTCCGTTCATGAGAAATACGTATCTGGATTGAGACTTAGAGTCATTCAGATCAGTGTCAAAGCTAGCATCAACATAACAATTAGCGACCAGCTCTTCTTCACCCCCGTATATAAGAAACACCTTAGTTCTTCTCAAGTACTTAAGGATATTCTTGTCCTCTATCCAGTGTTCCAAACCTGGATCAGATTGGTATCTACTAGTCAAACTAATAGCATGTGCCACATCCGGTCTTGTACATAGCATGGCGTACATTATAGAGCCTATGTATGAAGCATAGGGGATCTTATCCATTATCTCTCTTTCTTCTGCCGTAGCCGGACTTTGAGTCTTACTCAATGTCTTGCCTTGCAACATAGGTAAGAACCCCTTCTTACTTTTGCCCATTTTAAACTTCTTTAAAATCTTATCAAGGTATGTACTTTGTGATAGCCCTATTAGGCGTCTTGATCTATCTCTATAGATCTTTATGCCTAATATATATGACGCTTCACCAAGGTCTTTCATAGAAAATTTTCTGTTTAGATAACTTTTAAAACTGTTTCAAAGATCTATATCATTTCCAATCAATAATATGTCATCCACATATAATATAAGAAATGCCACATTGCTCCCACTCACTTTCTTGTAAATACAAGCCTCTCCATAAGTTTGGACAAATCCAAACTCTTTGATCACCTCATGAAAGCGGAGATTCCAACTCCATGATGCTTGCTTCAGTCCATAGATGGATCGCTGAAGCTTGCACACCTTGTTAGCATACTTAGGATCGACAAAACCCTTTGGTTGTGTCATATACAACTCTTCTTCAATGTTACCATTGAGGAACGCAGTTTTGACATCCATCTGCCATATTTAATAATCGAAATATGCAGCAATTGCTAACATAATCCTAACTGATTTTAGCATCGCTATGGGAGAGAATGTCTCATCGTAGTCAATTCCTTGAATTTGTCGAAACCCTTTTGCGACAAGTCGAGCTTTATAGACGGAGACATTACCATCAGCATCAGTTTTCTTTTGAAAATCCATTTATTCTCAACGGCCTTTCGGTCATGAGGTAAGTCCACCAAGGTCCAAACCTGGTTTTCGTACATGGATTCCATCTCAGATTACATGGCTTCTAGCCATCTGTTGGAATCCGGGCTCATCATCGCTTCTTCATACGTCGCAGGGTCATCTATTTCATCAACCATGAAATTTACAACAGGATTCCCGTACAGTTCAGGAGCTGCACGTGTCCTGCTTGACCTGCGAGGTTCAGTAGTGTCCTCTTTCGGAGTTTCATGATCATTATCATTAGTTCTTTCTTCATTTGGTGAAGTCAACTTTGGAACGACTTCCGGTGCTATGCCACTCGCCATTTCATGAAGAGAAGGTTCAATAACCTCTTCGAGTTCTACCTTTCAACTACTCACACCTTTCGCGGGAAACTCTTTCTCTAGAAAGGATCCATTCTTGGAACGAAAACCTTGCCCTCGGATCTGTGATAGAAGGAATACCCAATTGTTTCTTTAGGGTATCTTATGAAGATGCATTTTTTCACTTTGGGTTCGAGTTTATCTGGTTGAAGTTTCTTCACATAAACATCGCATCCCCAAACTTTAAGAAATGACAGCTTAGGTTTGTTTCCAAACCATAATTCATACGGTGTCATTTCAACGGATTTAGACGGTGTCTGATTTAAAGTGAATGCAGCGGTTTGTAGTGCATAACCCCAAAATGACAGTGGCAAGTCAGTCAGAGACATCATAGACCGAACCATATCCAATAGAGTATGATTACGATGTTCCGATACACCATTACGTTGTGGTGTTCCTGCAGGCATGAGTTGTGAAACTATTCCACACTCTTTCATGTGTGTGCTAAACTCGTAACTTAGATACTCACCTCCACGGTCAGACCACAGAAATATGATATTTCTATTACGATGATTTTCCACTTCATTCTGAAATTCCTTGAACTTTTCAAAGGTTTCAAACTTATGTTTCATCAAATAGATATACTTGTATCTACTCAAATCATTAGTGAAAGTAACAAAATAACGATATCCACCTTGTACCGACACACTCATTGGACCGCATACATCAGTATGTATGATTTCCAATAAATCTGTCACCCGTTCCATTGAACCAAAAAAGGCATTCTAGTCATCTTGCCCATAAGGCATGGCTCAAATGTATCAAATGATTCAAAATCAAATGATTCAAAATCAAATGATTCCAAAAGTCCACCAGAATGGAGTTTCTTCATGCGTTTAACACCAATATGACCTAGACGGCAGTGCCACATATATGTAGATATATCATTATTAAGTTTAATTCTTTTAGCATCAACATTATGGATGTGCGTATGAGTATTATCGAGATTCAACAGAAATAAACCATTCATCACGGGTGCATGACCATAAAAGATATTATCCATATAAATTGAACAACCATTGTTTTCGGATTTAAACGAATGACCACATCGCATCAAACAAGATCCAAATATAATGTTCATGCTCAGTGCAGGCACCAAATAACAATTATTTAGGTTTATAACTAATCTAGATGGTAGATGGAGAGGCAGCGTTCCGACGGCGATCACATCAACTCTTGATCCATCGCTGACACACATCTTGACCTCACCCCTTGCTAGCGGTCGCTTGTTCCGCAGCCCCTGATTCGAGTTACATATGTTAGCAACCGATCGGGTATCAAATACCCAGGTGCTACTGTGAGTACTAGTCAAGTACACATCAATAACATGTATATCATATATAACTTTGTTTGCCTTTCCGGCTTTCTTGTCCGCCAAAAACTTGGGGCAGTTGCGCTTCCAATGGCCAGTCCCCTTACAATAGTAGCACTCAGTATCAGACTTAGGGCCAGCCCGGGATTTCTTTTCAGGCGCAACAACAGATTTGCCGCCCTTCTTTCCCTTCTGTTTACCCTTCTTGTCTTTCTTGAAACCGGTGGTCCTATTAACCATCAACACTTGATGTTCTTTTCTAATCTCCACTTCTGTAGTCTTAAGCATTGACAGAAGCTCGGGGAGAGTCTTCTTCATGCCCTTCATGTTATAGTTATCACGAAGCTCTTGTAGCTAGGTGGCAGAGATTGGAGAACACGATGTATTCCTAAATCAATGGGAATGTTTATACCCAAGGACACAAGCTTATCGGCGTACCTAGACATTTTGAGTACATGCTCACTTACAGAGCTGTTCTCTTCCATCATGCAACTAAAGAACTTTTTTGAAGCATTATAACTCTCTACGGCAGCATGGGTATCGAAAATCATTTTCAATTCACCCATGGTATCAAAGGCATTGCCATTTTCGAAACGCTTACGAAGTTCTGGCTCTAGCCCATACAGTATGCCGCAATGAACTAAGTTGTGGTCCTCCTGACGAGTCACATAGACATTCTTTTCCTCGTGAGGGGCATCAGGAGCTGGTGGGGGGCCTAGCGGCGCTTCTAGCACATATTGCTTTTGTGCAGCAGAGAGGAGAATCTTCAAATTCATAGCCTAGTTGGTGAAGTTGCTACCATTCGTAGCAAGTTTCTCTTTCTCCATGAACACAATGAAATTAAAAGCAGGTGGTGCCATCTACAACAGAATTTGTAAAGTTTATTTAGACTAAGTTTATGATAGATTGAGTTCAACTAAACGCCCACTCAAAAACAACATCCCTCGTGTCTTTTTGGTGATTACATGAACCAAATCCACTACACCAAGTCCAATCATCACGTGAGTCGGTGTAGCTTCAAAGGCGAGCATCTATATGGGCATCAAATCAACTATATGACTCATGCTTAAACTTTCGGTCCATGTTCCGAGGCCATGTCTATACATGCTAGGCTCGCCAAGTAAGAACCTTAGTACGCGTGTGTAAAACTGTCTTACACCCAAAATATGATCGTGGATTAAAGTACACCCGATCATCACGTGATGTCTTGAAGCGGTGAAACATAAACAATGCATATTTAAGGAAGAACACATTTTTATCTTGATATTTAAATGAGGGATCATCTTATAACGCTACTAAAACGCCAAACTAGCAATATAAGATGCGGACATCATATGTGTAAAGTGAAATGATATGGTTCTTGCATTTGATCACTATCATATGCATCATGGTATGATCTCTATCCTTACTTTGTGTGTAAGGCCAAGGTCTATGGAACTTACACGTTAAGTGTGTTGTAAGTGTATCAACTATACATCAACTCACAAAAATACCATATCATGACACAAGCCCAATATCGATCTAAACTAGACGCCTCTAATTTATCAATTGCAAGTTTTACGTGGCTTAGGGCTATTGAAGATAGAACCGTTCTTACCTACGAACATGGAACCACAACGATGATAACCAAATTATTAGCAACTCGTTGTAAATCAGATATTGCGTATAGTAGGAGAGACAAGCACCCGCCAGCCACTTATGCAAAACTAGTTGCATGTCAGTCGTGGAACCGGTCTCATGTGCGATGACATGTAAGGTTGGTCCGGGCCGCTTCATCCCACTATGCCACCAATATCCAAAGTACATATTAGAAGCAATAACATGATCATCACCGCCCACATACTCTTATGTGTTCTACCTGTGCAAAGCACCTACGCATAGATCAGGCTCTGATACCACTGAAGGGTTCGCAACATAGAAAACAAAAAAATTCCTATGATGAGAACTATACGCCAAGATCTATCTACTAGATACAAGCAACGGGTGGATATACATCCATGGAGAACTTACCCTTGAAGACAACAAAGTTTTGTTAACAAGTAGGAACTCGTGGATGATGTAGTCATACGCTTGCCGATCTCAAGATCGTGTGGAAGTCCTAGCACCGCAAACCAGCAGCACATCCGCACTCGCACACACGTTCATGCCACCGAACAACCTCCGCCTCCTCACTCTAGTGATGCAGCGGAATCAACAACTCCTTCTAGACGAAATGCCACCGGGAACATGTATCTCGCTAATCCGAGACCATGGGGGAATAATTCTAGAGGGGGAGAGAGATCCTTCACGAGGAGGTGTGAGGAAGAAGGGTGAGAGGGGTGGTCTTTTATAGGAGGAGGGGGGTACCCCTCCCCATGGCTGGCGCCCCATGGGGGTGACCCCTCACCTCCCGCATTCATGTGGTGGTAACCCCCTCCACATAAAAGTGTCCCTTAACATTCCTCTTTAAAGTCTTTACTTTAAATGCATTAAATTTCTCCAAATTTAATGCTCTCTCATTTAATAAAACTCTTTTAGTAAATTTATTCAGAATTTTGTTAATTACTTTAATTAACAAACATTCACATAAAACCCCTGTAACATTTCAATATTACATGCAGAACCAGTTTCAGCAATTTCACCCGAAACAGTTTCGGTGTCTATTGAAATAATTCCAGCACTTTGCAATTCATTCATCTGAAACACATTTGCTTCAAATGGTGTTGGTGTCCCTTAAGTGTGTCACCCTACGGTTCGTGAATAATGCAGACATGATCGAGACCCCTGTCAGATCAATAATTAGAAGCGGGACCTGGAGATCCATACTGACTCCTACACATTCTACGATGACTTCTGTGATCGTGAGAACCTTTAACGCTAGTAACTAAATCCCTTTGTCTCGCGATATATTACATGTCCGAGATTCGATCATCGGTATCTCCATACCTAGTTCAATCTCATTACCGACATGTACTCTTTTCTTGTTCCTGTGATATAACATTCTAGTGATCTCATCATTTGCTTGCAAGCTAACAAATGTGATATCACCGAGAGGGCCTAGAGGATATCTGTCCGTCATCGGTATGGACAAATCCCACTCTTGATCCATTAGCTTATACGTAACACTTTTGTATCACTAAACCCACCTTTATAATCACCCTTTCATGGTGTGAGGTTTGATGTTATCAAGATACTCTTCCAGTGTTAGTGATTAACATGATCTCATGGTCTAAGGACTATGATTACTTTATTAGATTTTATAGCAATATAAACACAATGACTTTGATCATAATGCTATACTTAGGATGAATGTTCATCACATCATTCCACTAATGACCGGACCTCGTTATTAACAACATCCAATGTCCATGATCAGGAAACCTTGATCATCTTGTTAATCAACGAGCTAGTTTATAAGAGAGGCATAACTATGAACTTTCCTTTTGTTTATTAAACACACATGTATTAAAGTTTCCAAATTAATACAATTATAGCATGCAAAATAAACATCTATCATATACTTGGAATATGTATAATAACAACTTTAGTTTGCCTCTCAGGGCATATTCCCTTCAAAATATGCGTCAAATTTGGACACATCAACCGTCTTTGCCACTAGGGCCCAAAGGACCAACAAGGCAAAGAAGAATTTGAAAAACAAGACTCCGAGATTGGATCTTTTAGAGGAAGAAAAGGTTAACAAGGAAATCGAGATGGAGGATGAAGACGACTCTCTAATCCCCAGGAGCCAAAAAAGTCTCTAGTGGATGGACATGTGGTTACTCCTAGTGCCCGTGAAATCTACTGAGAAGCATTAACAACACCGATTCCAACTGCTTCGGATCTCACGCTGGAGGAGTTGGAGGAAAGGGCTCAAGCCTTAGAAGCGTACAACTTGCAATTTTTGGACGAAGCAACTCACCTCGTCGAGGAGAAGCAGCATCAATAACAACGTTGTAGACATAGAACAGTTCAACTCCATGCACCATCAGAAGACCAGGAATGGCCCTGTATTGGCCAATAAAAATCCGGATGTTCACACGACCCTCTTTGAGGGAAAGAAAGCATACATTGTCGTAGGGCAGCTTCGGCTCGACAACTAAGGGAACCGGGTGTACAACACACCAGTAGAAAACACTGTCCCGTCCCGAGAGATCCTAGCAAACAATCCAACTCCACAACAGTTCATGCAGTGTGTAGCACTGCTCAACAAAGGCCTTGAGCAATAGAAAGTTGCCATGTCCTTTAGTGGAAAACCGGTCTTGAAATCCGACCATGCCGCATCGACGTGCAACGACACCATGAATCAAGGCCTTGTTGGGTGCCATATTGGCATCACCGTTTTGACCCTTGGGATGACACCTACTCAAGGACCTGCTCTTCGGGACAGCGACATAGAACCGCGCGTGATTGGAGCAATGTCGCCCTAGTTGCGGCACAAGACATTGTAGCGGAGATGGTTCCACAACAACCTCCCTGACAGCAATCTAATAACCGCAGGGAAGAACATGCAGCACTGCTTCGAGAGCGAGATCAGCAACAAATGCCACCTCCTAGACATAGAAGCCGTCTGGCTGAACCTCGCCAGAATTATGACCACGTTGGATGAAGAAACGATGAAAACCATGCTGGATCAAACCGGCATGGTGACCGTCATCACGAAGACCATCCTCGGAGCTGACATCATGATGTTTTGGATGGAGGATGGTGATTAGCTAGAAATAACCCACCAGAGCCTCCGTCCCCACTAGGAAGTGACCATAACGGCTCCCATGGTAGCCAGGGAGGGATTAAGGAGGTGGTAGAAGCAACAGAGATCTGGCTCCACAACCCCGCAGCCACGACGAACATCCGAGATGGCGCTCTCTGTCACCAGGCGACGCCCGAAGCTGGATCAACTCAAACATTAAGGCGCAGAGCTACGCGTATCATGAGGTTCTCAAACTTATTATCACAATACCAAAATAATGAGTATCATGAGGTTCTCAAACTTACAGCCAGCGATTAACTTACTTAACAAAGTTTCAACATAAAAACGAAAACATCCAAACTAATTAACATGGCGGGAGCTCAATAACCCATTGTATAGATTTTTATGCTGATCAACTCAACCTAGAGACTAAGTACTACTATAGTAATTATTCTGACTTGTCGCCTTTTGCTCCATAGCAGATCTCATCATCCACTCCTTCAACTCCGCCAAAAAGATCAGGTTCTTCATAGAAGACGTTGTCTTAGCACTATGTTGCATACATTGGAGTATCTTCCTGATCTTTAGAGTCTAAGCAGGGGATCAAAGGAAAGAGTCAGTACCAACATTACCCAACAAGTTCATTATATGAACGGTAGGAAGTTTGATGAACTAGAAACCACCTCAGACTATAATTCTTAGGTTCTATGCAGTTTTCATAAACATTTCTTTAAAGATTGTTTTTATTTGGAAATCTATGCCCATCAGTCTTTACAGGTTGACCAAAACTTCATGGAGTTCCTTTACTGCCGCGTTCATAGCTCCTTCCCAGAATAGGGAGTAACATGTCACAATTTTTACACTCTACAGAGATCCTTATCCATGTTGCACAACCGAGCGTACTTTCCCATCCACACTACCTTTGGTGTGGGGCCTAGTATAAGAACCCAAGTCAATCACTGCCCTTCTCCGCGACCCCACATGCCTCCTTGGTGTATGTCATGCCCACCTCTAGAGTTACAATAATGAAGCATACAAACCATTATAGATGCCAGAACTACCTTGGGACGTTGTGGTATCCCACCCATCTGCTGCATATCCTCTACGAATTAAACCACGCTACAAGGGTTTCAGCCACAACCTATGCATCCATTAACATGCGAAAGGAAGAAGATCCAACTGACTGTAACACCCCTAGTTTTAGTAATCCTTATTTAGGGTTTGTTTGTGCATCATGAGCATTGCATGCATCCATTTGGACTAAAGAAAATGTGCATTGATAAATAAGTAGGGGAAATAATACCCTAAACCCTAATTTCCCTCCTTCTGTGAAATTCATTCAAATGCTTTTATATTTTGAAAAAATACCAAAAGCTTGGAGCCCAAATTGAATAAGAGGGCCCTAAGTGTTTTTGTTACATTTTACAAACCTCTGGTATTTTCAAAATGTTCGAAAATAGAAAAGAGTTTGAAAATACAAACAAATAAATAGAAACAGAAAAAGAAAAGGGTTTTCTAGAAATAAAGCTGGTTTCCTAACCTAACCTGGGCCATAGCCCATCTCTCTCCCTCTCTCTATTTGCCGCCCAACGCAGCTAGCAGCAGCCGCCGCGCAAGCTTTGCTGCAGCCCATCTCTGGCCCACCTCAGCCCAGCCGGCCCGTACCTCTTCAGGTGTCTTCCTCTTTTCTTCTTCCTTGCCGGCGACCGAAGCAGCTACGTGTCAGCCGCCTCGCCATCGATCTTCCTCGCGCTGTGATGCCCGCCGCCGCCCCCAGACACCGGGATAAGATCGCCCTCGCTCCGCTCTCTCTCCCCATACCCATCTCACTCTCTCTTGTGATCTCTCATAGTTCTCCCCTTTGGCCGAAACCCTAGTTCATAGTTGTCGCTCCGTGCCACTGTTCCCGAGCTGCCCTCGCCCCACCGTGATGGCCATGAGTCTCGCCGTGATGTACTCGTCCACATCCCAAAGGGAATCGAGCCCGCTTGCCCTCCATCGACCTGACCGTCATCGCCTTCCCCGACGGCCATCGTGGTTAATCGCCGCAACTACCGATCGTGCCTCGCCTCACCGACCCTCTCGCCGCAATCCTGGCTTGCTCCGCCGACGACCACCTGCAGTTGTCGCTGCTTGGCCTCGCTGCCGGCCGAGCTTCGGCTACCAAATAGCAGCGGCACCGCCAGCAGATGATTCAACGAAGCGCCCCGCGTCGAACGCCCTCACTCCCGTGTGCCCGCGCGCGCCCCTGCGTTGATCCCGTGCTCGATCTGGAGGATCTCCATGGATGACGTCAGCAATGCATCATGCTGATGCAGTATTTCTTTTATTTTCTTTTAAGGTTTTCTGAAATATTTTCTATAATTATTAATATGACAGGTGGGCCCAGTCTGTCAGGGTTTTATTCATTTTGGAAATAATTTCTGAAATTATTAAACTTCTGACATGTGGGTACAGCTGGAAAATAATTTAATAAATTCCAAAAATGTTTAATTGTTTTAATAATGATTTAAAAATGGATTTAAAATGAGAAAAATCATAACTAATTCATTTTAAATCAGAAAAATATGTATAATATCAAAATGTTCAGAAAAATGAGGTCTATCCAATAGACTCATAATCATGCATTGATCAACAACTTTAACTACAAGTTTAATTAGAAGAACAATAGCAACCCCGTAGGTGATTCCGAGGTCCCCCTATTTTAAAGTTTGTACCCTTTGGACCCTGTTTAAAATGACCAAGCATGTACTAGGGTTCATTAAAATACAATTTAACTTGTCATATCATCATCATTGCTTGATCATTGCATTGATGCTATGTGTTGATTGTTGCTTTCCTTTCCGGTGTTTCTGCTTCTTCTCGGTAGACCTCGAAGTTGATGTGAGCAACGATATCGAGTCCAATATTGAAGATCGAGATCAATACCATCGAAGGATAACGACGGATGATGCCAAGAAGATGAACCCTGAAGATCTATAATTGAGTATCAACAGGCAAAGGAAAGCAAAACCCTACACATGATATAATCCTATGCTTTCAAAGTATTTCATTCTTGCCATGTGCATACGATTCCAAAGTCTTTTACGATAGTTAGTTTAATCCTATCTGATGCATGTTTCCTTTGTAGCCTATATTCCAGAATCCACTACTCCTAGCATAACTAGGGTTTGGCTTTCGAGCTTCGCTAGAGCTGTTATATCTATTGTGCTTAGCCATGCTTAGTTGTTACCACTGATCCATCCGGTTGATGAATCAGAGCTGCGAATGAACCTAGTATGATAGGATGACGTGGTATGATCAGAGATGAAAGTTAAACATGCTAAGGATTGTATGGGAGGCCACGTCGGGTTGTGGTTTTTGCAGTCCCATACTTGCCACCACTAGGATCTGAGTTCTTGCCTCTTGAACCAAGACGAGCGTACAGCCACACGGGGGCCTGGAAACCCCCTCGACCAACTAACTTGCCTAGTAGATTCCATGAGTCATATAGTCCGGGTGTTCCATTTGACATATGCATTTTGGTCGTTCTTGAAGGAGGTGGAGGAGGTGCATTCATACAGGTAGGTAAGCGTGGTCGGGAGCAGGAGAGGCACGACCAATCTTGTTCCCCGCACACATCTCTAGGGACCGGCTTCGGGACTTGACCCGTTACGGCGGCATCTCCTTAGGGCGTGACTCATGGTCTTGGCAAAAGCAAGGTAAAGGTCATGGTCAACCACTCTCTGCCGGCCTTCCAAGGAAGAGGGCTAATCTTAAGTGGCATTAAGAATCAGTTGGTACATGTGGGTAAAGTTGTGCACCCTTGCAGGGTATTAATCTTTTTGAAAAGCTGTGTCCACGGTTATGGACGACTTGGGAACGGATTCTAAGATCATAGAGAAGAATAACCTAATTGTAAAACTTGACAAGAGATGTGAGGTGTGTTTAAGGATGCTTCCTCAGGGAATCGAGGGGGTGATCCTAGTTGGTTGGTTCAGCTGATAAAGGTTCGGTGGATACCAAAAGAAGATCAAAGCTAGAGATATCGCTTTCTTATCCCCTTTTAAAATGATCTATTTAGTCGAGCTTCTTCTCCCTCTTTTACAAAGAAAGATAGCTTTATGCAAAGTAACCCCACCAGCCATAAGTCTTGTGGAGTACACCTGTACTCAGCCTTGCTTTGTTGATACTTTTGCAACAGGTAAGTGTTACCATAGAAGATGAGTTCTTTACATCATCGACATCGACGAGTAGCTTGGGATTCCTGGTCGGCAGCCTGGAATCTATGGATTGGGACGTCATCGTTATGCTTCAGGCCTCTTAGGCCATTTGTTAAGTTTACTATACTTAATAGCATAATTTGCCTTCCTTTGTTTGATGTTTATGGTCAGTGACCTCTGCTTGTAATATTTTGGTTCTTTGCTTAGTTATGAGCTTGCTGTAATATTTTTTGTGTCGTAGGGTCACTGTAATGTTACCGATTCTCTCTCTGTATGCTTCTGAGATTTAGGTTAGGATTATATCTGGCAGAGGTCTGGGATTTGTCTAGCCTTAATCCCGAGGGTGTCACACTGACTTCACCATCCCATTCTAGATCTCATGTTTAATGCATATTATACGGTGCTAGAATCACTGCTGTCATGGGTTATTAAGTCATATCTGATAAATTCACTGCACATGGAACCCTAGATTCCATTACTAGCTATAATAAATTACCAGCACTTAGGATGATAACCGATACTTCATATTATTGTAAAAATATTCTGTTCTGAGTCCTTTTCGAACATAAGTGATAACACAACAAGTTTCAAATACTTTGGAAAAACACATCAGAGGACATGAGCAAGTGATGAACTTGCCTTCTGGCTGCAAGGTAGTGAATTCGGATGCTTCGACTTGACCCTACGCTCTTGTTTCTACAAAACACCATCATTGTTCAGTAGGAACAATATTTAAAGAAGCAATGATAGCTTATGCATAGTAATGTCATGCACTACTTTATTTTCCTTTAAAATCCCCCTTCAAGTGTTTTATTCATGTAATTAGACTTAAAAGATCCTTTTTAAGATGTGCAATTATTTATAAAGATATATGATTATTTCTAAGAAGTAATCTTGAAGAAATTAATATATGGCCAAATAAGTATTTATTTTAATAAATAGATAAAAGAGAATTTATTATTGTAAATGAACTCTAAAACCTTTTGAAATGATATACTTAGTTTTTTCCTAGTAAAATATACTTATTCACAATCTTAAAAATGATTTTTATTTATTTTTAAGTCTTAACCTTATTTTTATAAAATTCCATAAAGGAACTATTTCCTTCGAATATTTAATTCAAGTTTTACCATTTCAAAAGACAAGTTAGTATTTTTCTTAGATAACCTATAATTTTATGAGCATTTAGAGATATCACATCTATTTTTATGATATTTTCTTTATTTTTCTAGAGCCTAAATACACCTAGGGGTATATTTGGAATTGATAATTTTATTAAAGATTAATACATCTTTATTTAACTGGATAGGACCCGTGGGCTAGCCTAGCCCGACCTATTTGGCCTAATCTAGCCCATTGGGTTAGGTTGAACCCAACCCAGTCCATGGATCATGCCCAACATAACCTAATCCTCACTCCTCTCCTCTCTCTCTAGCGACGCTACAGCGAAGCAGCCATCGCTACTTGATCCCGGTGAGCTCTAACCATTATGGCCGTTGTCGCCTTATTTGCCGACTAAGTGGACACCGCTGCATCGACTAGTTCGCATCGATTCGTCGTACATGGTCTTGCCTAGCCACATTGACCCCACACTGGCGATTAGGGTTTCGACCCTTCTTAAAGTGCCATGCTCTGGTGGTCTCATGGTGCGATGCTAGTGGTCGAGCGATGTGGTGGTAGCCATCGTCGTCTCCCCATGCTCCTACAGCTTCTCATGCGGCTCGGCACGGTGCAGGCACTTTGGTGCCTCCCGTGCCATGGCTTCCACCAATCCATGCCTATGCTTCCTCTTTTAAATTTTACGGAGGACCACGGGCAAGTCCCCTTGCTTCTTCCTCTCTCAACCTTCCTCTATACTACAGTGCCTAACCCTAATTAGGGTTTGTTCATGTGTTAGGGTTCCTCCCCTCTTTCTCTAGTACTCTCAACCCTAGTAATAACTTGCCTAGTATGATTGCTACTCCTATTGTACCCTGGTGGATATGGCCCTATAGATTACTTAGTTATGATGAATGTCGTGTACTATTAGTGACATGGGTATACCCTACAGGTACTCAAGCTTGGTATATACGGCCTTAATACGTAGAGGCCCACGGTCTCGCCAAGTCCCAAATAAGGAACTCGAGTAACCTACAAACTCTCGATTGCTTGAAGAACAAGAAGAAGCTAAAGATAGAAAGTTCAAAGGGGAAAACCCTAACTTGTAACCGACTCGACCTGCTACCCGAGACCTAGCCTATCTATATAAAGGCTAGGAGGGGGCGGCGAGGAGGACACACGCAACCCTAGTTTCCACAACTCTCACCAGATTGCATCTACGCACCATTGTAATCCTCGATTCCTTTGATAATTCCACGAGCAGACAAGCAGGAGTAGGGACCTCTGCGAGGCCTGAATCTGGGTAAATCTTCGAGTCCCTTGTGTGCTTGTTTGCTAGCCGATAGATGTCTCCAGCGCTCCCTCCTTCTCCAAAACCCAAGTCCATAACAATGGGCATTGATGAGTTAAACCCTCGTCAATTGGCGCCGTCTGTGGGAAGTGGGAGTCCTGATGTTGCAGCTTCTTCGGCCCCATCAAACGCGATCTACAACTCCGCAACAGTGGAGATTCGCCAGCTCTTCGGCGCGTTCGACTTCACCGTCCACATGCCAGCCACTCGCCCTGCCTTCAAATTCGTGGGCGATGGAATCAGCCTGGCAATCGGGAGCTTCCGCTTCCAAGTTGGTCAGATGGGCACGCTTCGCATGCCTAACCAGCCAACGGTACCATTGATTGCTCCAACATCATGGTTCCCTCCGCCGATTGGCACCCTCAGTGAGCCCCATACCTCGACAACAGTCGAGAATACGGTCAGCGACAGCAGCTGCGAATCTGATCTAGGCGATCTGGCCACTGAAGATGGAGCCTACGGTTCTGAATCTGAAAGTTGTGGGAGCAGCAGCTTCCCCAACCACTTCATGTGCACCGCCATCAACGTGGGTGACACCTCCGCCAATCATGACAACACGGGCAACGGTGGCCATGAAGCCGACCCGCCAAATGGCGGACCAACCAACGGCGACATACCCAATGGCGGACCATCACCAAACAACGGCCCCACCAATGGCGCCCCCGTCAACAATGGAGGAGCAGTCGAACCTCAAACCATGATAAACGAGCAAACTGGCAAACACGTCGTGATCAGGCTCAACGATCTCGAGTGGGCCCATTGCCGTGAAGCCCTACGAGGCCATCCTCTACCTTTTGGTTCCCCACAAGAACTGCTGATGGGATATCACTGGCTCCTGAAAGAGGAATACAAGCGCCAGCTACAAACAATCGCGCAACTCGAGGATCCTCCCATGGAGGATCCTCCTCCAAGTGCAACGAGTACATCGCCAACAAGAGACAATCTCGACTCGCCCACCTCACTGAACAAGAACGTGTAGAAGCCTCCAAAGTCCTTGACTTCGGCTCCATGACGGTGGATACGCGTGGCAATGTGCTCCCGAAAACGCCGCAGGCCACGGTAACGACGGCCACCATGTACCTCCTCAACAACCAGCCGCCGGCTAGAGACCCTCGAGCTGCCATGCACCGATCTATGATCGCAGGCTTGGGGTTAATCGAAGCTGCCCTCGATAAAGAGCCGGCGTCAGAACCGAAGAAAGGCAAGGACCTGGCAAAATGCTACTCCTCGCCCTCATCCAGCGATGATAGTCACGATCTGTCTCGACGTCACTGCTCACGGCGACACGACCACGACTATGATGCGCGCGATGACCTCACGCAGCGCAAGATCAAAAAATCAAGGGCGCGACGTGCTCGGTCAACTGACTCAAAAGACGAAGATGTGGAGCTCTGTGGCGCTAGATGCTTCAGCAGAGCCATCACGCAAAAGAGAATGCCCAAAGGGTTTAAGCTCCCGTTAGAGAATCCGAAGTTTGATGGCCTACAGGACCCAAAGATCTGGTTGGAGGACCACATCTCATCCGTCAGGCTTCACGGCGGAAGTCGAAGCACGTCCATGCAATGCCTACAACTACAGCTGCAGGGCGCTGCCCGAGCCTGGCTCAACAACCTCCCACGCGGATCCATTCACAGTTGGGAAGAGCTGGTATACAACTTCGTGTGCAACTTCAAAGGCACATACAAATGACCCGCATCAATCGAAGAGCTGAGATGCTGCCAGCAAAGATCGGGCGAATCGCTACGCTCCTACATCCAGAGGTGTGATGGCTCAATGCACGGCGCCCAGAAAAGTGCTGGTGCATTGTTGATGTAGAGCTCGTTGGGAACCCTAAGAGGAAGGTATGATGAGCACAGCAGCAAGTTTCCCTCAGTATGAAACCATGGTTTAATCGAACCAGTAGGAGCAAGGAAACACCCCAAAGGTGTTATTAGCTGAGCTTTGGCAGGGCACACTACCAGTGCTAGTAGCAACATGGAGACCTGCACAACACAACCACAGAACTTTGTCCCCAACTTGCGATGAGGTTGTCAATCTCACCGTGTTTTGCAGAAAACAAAGGATTAAATGTATCGAATGGAAAGAAGTAAAAGGTTGCAGAAAGTAAACACAAAGCAGTAAAAGATTGTAGATTGAATATAAAAGACAAGGACCGGGATCCATAGTTCACTAGAGGTGGCTCTCCTTAAGATAGATAACATGCTGGGTGAACAAATTACAGCGGGGCAATTGACAAACATCGAGAAAGCAATACATGCATATACTAATCATCTTGACTCCTTTGAGACTTGATTGGGCATTACAACATAATACATTGACTGCCATCCAACTGCATCTATGACTAATAATCCACCTTCAGGTTATCGAACCCCCTCCAGTATTAAGTTGCAAGCAACAGATTATTGCTTTACGAACTGCGTGTAAAGTAAACAATACGATTGTTCTATGAACAAAGGATTGTTGTTTTCTCCCTAGTAGCAACAACACATATAGTACCTTAGAGATTTCTGTCACTTCCCCAGATTACCAGAGGCATGAACCCACTATCGAGCATAAATACTAACTCTTGGAGTTGCTAGCATCTACTTGGCCAAGATAGCTACTAACAACCGAAAGCATGCAAGATCACAAATAACAAAGACATGATAGAATCAATAATCAATCTGAAATAGCATCTCAATATCCATCGGATCCCCGCAAACACAACATGCAGAATTACAAATAGATGATCTTGATCATGAGCAGACTCACAAGATCTAGACATGAAAGCACAAAGGAGGAGAACCAGCCATCTAGCTACTACATGGATCCGTAGTCCAAGGATGAACTACTCACGCATCACACCGGAGGCTTGCATGGTGATGAAGAAGGCCTCCAGGGTGAATTCCCCTCTCCGGCAGGGTGCCGGGAAGAGCTTCAAATCCCTCCCGATCTAGGGATGGAGATGACGACAGCTACAGACTCTTTCATGGATTTTTGATCGGGTCCTTAGGGTTTTAATCCCGTGGGCATCTTATAGGTGAAAGGAGAGGCCGAGGGGGTGCTGGGGTCGGCCACACCACCCCCTGGCACGGTCAGGCCTGGCCCGCGCGGCCAGGTGGTGTGGTGGCCCCTGGCTCCTCTCCGTCTCGTATTCTAGCATCTGATGACTTCCCTAAAAATAGGCACTTTGGCTTTTGTCCCGTCCAATTCCGAGAATATTCATTTTCTGACTTTCCTGGAACCAAAAACAGCAGAAAACAGGCAGCTGG
This sequence comes from Avena insularis, assembly GCA_023614405.1. Classification (NCBI taxonomy): domain Eukaryota; kingdom Viridiplantae; phylum Streptophyta; class Magnoliopsida; order Poales; family Poaceae; genus Avena; species Avena insularis. The sequence goes on from CM042694.1 coordinate 211,292,953, forward strand.
CACTTTGGCTCTTCTTAATAGGTTAGTCCAAGAAATCATATGAAAAGTACTCCAAAGTCTGGGCAAAACACAAGAAAGTGGATAAAACCAAGCATGGAACATCAAAAATTATAGATACATTTGCAATGTATCAACATCCCCAAGCTTAACTCCTGCTCGTCCTCGAGTAGGTAAGTGCTAAAAAGAAAGAATAATTTTTGAGGTGACATGCACCATCAAAGACTTGATCAAAGTATTTGTAAAACATTCAAAGTTGGGATCATAGTACTTCAACCATAACATGAAAGACAAAGTTCTAGCAATAAGCAAAGAAACTATGATGCAACATGAAAAGGCACAAACAAAAGATTCATGAATAACAATGCTTTGCAAGACGTTTGTTTGTTTCACATAAAGAAAACATAGCATAATAGTATTCAACTTGTCCCTCATAGAGTAGCAAACATAAATGCATAGGACACCTTCAAAGTTCATAAGAGTGACTAGATACAAATAGTTTAAAACAAGCAATATCAAGTTATGCATCAATCAACTAGTCTTGGGACAATGCACATAGAACTAAGAATGGCCACTATGCTCTCAAAGTAGGTGCATAAAGATAGAAGGTGGAGACTCAATATAATGGTGGAAGAAAGGCCTTTTTATAAAAGGAAGTAGGGATTCAAGTCTCATAAAGAGCTTCCAAAAATTATGGTAATTATAGCTTTCAGCTCTCATTGCCCCTATCATAAGCATCTTGAAGTGATTAAGGTTAAAGTGAACAAACTATGGTGTACATGCTTGACGAAGTATAAGTCAGAAATCTCATCTCCCTTGTATACGAGGGTCGCTCCTCATGCTACTCAAGTTTAGTCACCGGTAAGTTCTTGTCATTGTAAGTACATGTGTATCATAGAGAACCGCCAATGGGGTACCCGTTGCCCGATGATACGGAAGAATCCCCATATCAAAATGACAAGGCAAGCCGACAACGAGCATCTCAGCATTTTTCTTATTTACCATGGGAATATGGTGGTTTTTTCTCTCTTTCCTCTTTTCATAGTATCTTTTTTTCTTTTATCTTTTTCTTTCTTTCTCAATATAGGACTATTTTTTATAAGAAGAATGCTTCATAGACAGCTCATTATGGTTACGCTGCAGGTTTCCACCATGTCAGCATGGATTAGACCAGCGGCCCAGGCGTTTCTCTAACACATATACATAACTCCATGGACTTACAAGCTCCCCTTTCATTTCACACCGACGGCATCCATATACAAAAGAGCATGATATCAACTAGGTACAAGTACCAAGTGCAATGTTGAAAGCGTTCCCCATGAAAGCATAGTTCTGCTAATTCCCAACAAATAAGTGCAAGCATATACAACATAGACGACACAATGGTTCAAGTTTATTAAGGGCAAGAAAAGTAAAGTGTGTCATCATGTTCGTGAGAGCTTTAATCACTAGTTTTCTCATAACAAGTTTAATTTGGAAGGTAAACAAAAGCATGAATATACTTGGAATAGCATAAGCTAGTAGGTAGGTATGGTGGACTCTTTGGAATAACTTGGTTTAGGGAGTTGGATGCATGAGTGGAACTCATACTTGGTTGTGGAGGCTAGCAAAAGACTAGGAGCGACAAACTAAGAGAACAATAATGGCCATAATCATGCAAAGCGACAAAACATCATTGATCAAAGCATAAAGTGATATTACAAGTTGAAAACTAAAGGATCATAAAGGCTATGGTGACTTGAGATAGTCATAACATGGTGTGAGCATGCGCCAAGTCAACCCAAATAAAGCATCAAAGGAGAATACCACTATAATATGCTTTAATATGCTAAAACAACGCATGATTCATCCAAGGCACATTAAGCAATCTCAATTTTTTATAACAATTCATGCTACAACAAAGAATACTAAGCATAAATCCAAAACAATATCAAGCATGGCATGACAAAGCATAGGCCACAGTCAAAAACAAGCTCTTTTTACCACATAAGCATCAACTTTCCTACTCTTTTCCAAACCAAACCAAACTATTTGCAAACCAATGTATGAAAGTGGGGGTCCAACCAATTTATTCAGAAAACTAAGAAAACCAAGCAAACGAAAAACCAAAACAAAAATAAAAAAGAAGACGCTCCAAGAACAACACAACTGTGGATGAAACAATAAAAATGAAGCGTTTGGATGAAACCTGTGATTTTTTTTTGATGAAGAAGGGGATTCCTTGGGCATCCCCAAGCTTTGACACTTGTACTTCTTGGATATTTCTTGGGGTGACACGCGTGGTATCCCCAAGCTTGAGCTTTAGTCCATCCTTCATCTCATTACTCATTCCTTCCATACACCTGAAATTTTTCCTTTATACAAAACTTCATACAATCTTTATTAGCAACATTAGTGCACTCAAGATAAATAAGTCTTAAGGTTCAGTTCTAACACCAAATAAACTTCTATTAGAACACTAGATACTGTAGCACTTCCCTCAAAAATCTCAATTCCCTAAAAGAACTCAAAATGGAACCAACAAGAAGCAGATGCAGAAAATGGCAGAAATCTGTCAAAACAGACCAGCAGGTAAAGACGAATTTTTTCGAAAACCTTCTGTAGTTCAAATCAAAAAGTGTTGAACTAACGAAAGTTAGATAACAACCTGGGGAATAGGCACAAAAATTCACGCCTCAAAAAGACGTCCAGATATTTTACATGAATTTTTACGGTGAAACACAGAAATCTGTTTCGGGACAGCAACTTTCTCAATCATTACTTCTCTCTCATTAGAGGTTACTCTTGGCACAAAAAGCAAATAAAAAGGATAAGGAGCGGTTATTACTGAAGTAATAACTTCCAAGACTCATATAAAATTTTTGGGTTATCTCCCAATAAGTACTTTTCTTTAACGCCTTTAAGTTAGGCATACGAAGCAAGAAAAGATGCTCACATAAGAAATATGAATTGAAGTAAAAGTGAACATCAAAAAGCAAATTCAAAACACATTTAAGTCTAACCCACTTTCTATGCATAGGAATCTTATACGCAAATAAATTCCCAAAGAACAAAGTGACAGGCATAGGAAGATAAAACGAGAGTAACTTCAAAACTTTCAGCAAATAGAGAGGTGTTTCAGTACCATGAAAACTTTTACAACCATATTTTCCTCTCTCATAATAATTTTCAGTAGACTCATGAATAAACTCAACAATATAACTATCACATAAAGCTTGCTTTTCATGATCTACAAACACTAGAGCTTTATTATAAACATTTTCAAAAGAATCCTCAGGAACATGACATTCGTCGTCCTTTGGTAAGCATGGGGGACAATCAAATAATGTAAGGGGTAAAGAGTTACTCTCATTAGAAGGTAGGGATGGGTAGATCCATTCTTCCTCCTCTTGATCATGACTCTCCTCCTCTTTTTCATCCAATGAGCTTCCAGTTTCAGCAATTTCTTCTTCCATAGGCTCCTGCAAGGCATTAGTCTCTTCCATTGGTGGAGAGCATTTATTAAGATATTCAAGAATATAGCCATTTTCTACCTTGTAATTATCAAAGCAAAATTTAAGTATATCATAAACCTCATATTTATAAGGTGAATCATCAGTATTTTCAAGCAAACTAGCAAGTTCAAATACACCCTTCCAAGCAATAAATTCTTCAATTTGTTCCACATCATAAAAGTCATAATTCCCTTTAACATAACAAGATATGGTAACATTATCATTATACTCACATTGAAAAGGGAGGTGTTTATACCTCCTACAGCAATAATATTTATCCAAGCAATAAGTAACATTATAAGTAGAGCACACGTTTATAGCAATGGTATACAATTTATCAATTGTTCCCATAAGTGTCTCCATTTTTGTGACAAGCGGTGTTCCTTATAATAATATTTTTGTTCTTCCGTGAACCCACCTTGCCAATAAGATTCAGTTTCAAAGAAACCAACCATTGATAGAAATCATGATAAAGCAAGGCAATAATAGGCCAAATATAGTAGGAACTAATTTTTGTGTGTTTTTGATAAAGAAACAAGCAAACAAAGCAAAAAGAAACTAAGAAAAACTAAAATAACAAAGTAAAGAGATTGGTTATGAGGGACTCCCCTTGTGAAGATATCCTTGACTCCCCGACAACGGCGCCAGAAAAATGCTTGATGGCTCAATGCACGGCGCCCAGAAAAGTGCTGGTGCATGGTTGATGTAGAGCTCGTTGGGAACCCCAAGAGGAAGGTATGATGAGCACAGCAGCAAGTTTCCCTCAGTATGAAACCAAGGTTTAATCGAACCAGTAGGAGCAAGGAAACACCCCAAAGGTGTTACTAGCTGAGCTTTGGCAGGCGCACTACCGGTGCTAGTAGCAACGTGGATACCTGCACAACACAACCACAAAACTTTGTCCCCAACTTGCGATGAGGTTGTCAATCTCATCGTGTTTTGCGGAAAACAAAGGATTAAACATATTGAATGGAAAGAAGTAAAAGGTTGCAGAAAGTAAACACAAAGCAGTAAAAGATTGTAGATTGAATATAAAAGACAAGGACCGGGATCCATAGTTCACTAGAGGTGGCTCTCCTTAAGATAGTTAACATGCTGGGTGAACAAATTACAGCGGGGCAATTGACAAACATCGAGAAAGCAATACATGCATATACTAATCATCTTGACTCCTTTGAGACTTGATTGGGAATTACAACATAATACATAGACCGCCATCCAACTGCATCTATGACTAATAATCCACCTTCAGGTTATCATCCGAACCCCCTCCAGTATTAAGTTGCAAGCAACAGATTATTGCTTTACGAACTGCGTGTAAAGTAAACAATACGATTGTTCTATGAACAAAGGATTGTTGTTTTCTCCCTAGTATCAACATCACATCTAGTACCTTAGAGATTTCTGTCACTTCCCAAGATTACCAAAGGCATGAACCCACTATCGAGCATAAATACTAAATCTTGGAGTTGCTAACATCTACTTGGCCAAGATAGCTACTAACAACGGAAAGCATGTAAGATCACAAATAACAAAGACATGATAGAATCAATAATCAATCTGAAATAGCATCTCAATATCCATCGGATCCCCGCAAACACAACATGCAGAATTACAAATAGATGATCTTGATCATGAACGGATCTCACAAGATCTAGACATGAAAGCACAAAGGAGGAGAACCAGCCATCTAGCTACTACATGGATCCGTAGTCCAAGGATGAACTACTCACGCATCACACCGGAGGCTTGCATGGTGATGAAGAAGGCCTCAAGGGTGAATTCCCCTCTCCGGCAGGGTGCCGGGAAGAGCTTCAGATCCCTCCCGATCTAGGGATGGAGATGACGGCGGCTACAGACTCTTTCGTGGATTTTTGATTGGGTCCTTAGGGTTTACGTCCCGAGGGCATCTTATAGGCGGAAGGGGAGGCCGAGGGGGTGCCAGGGGCCACCACACCACCCCCTGGCGCGGACCCAGCCTGGCCGCGCAGCCAGGTGGTGTGGCCGGCCTCTGGCCCCTCTCCGTCTCGTATTCTGGCACTTGATGACTTCTGGAAAAATAGGCACTTTGGCTTTTGTCCCGTCCAATTACGAGAATATTCATTTTCTGACTTTCCTGGAACCAAAAATAGCAGAAAACAGGCAGCTGGAACATCATCAAGAACTCCACAGAGAACATCTCGGAGGATCGTGCGATTGACGCATTCAACGGCGGAGTACGCCGCATAGAGCTTAGGGAGGAGCTGGGACGCTCGAAGCCCAAAACCATCGACCACCTGATGGAAATCGCGAATCGCTGGGCAGATGGAGAGGATTTGGTGAAAAATCGCATTCACTCCAGCGACGAGGCAGAACTCGAGCACAGACGCGACCGCCGAAGCAAACTCCACATGTGCATCTACGATGACCGCGACGACGTCAACATGGTCGCAGCCGGCTACGCCGATAGACGCGACGACAACCGCAACAGCGGCTACTGCAGTGGTGGATACCGTGACTCCAGAAAGACCACGCAAGTGTGGCAGTGCCGAAATCGTGATGAGGCACCCGCAAAATCCATTGAAGACAAGCTGTCCAGGCCATGCACTGTGCACTTCTACATCGACAAGCATGACGGAAAGAAGAAGTCCAGCCACCTCCTCAAGGACTGCCGCGAGTTCCTCAAACTACATGAGGGACTGGCTTGGATGAATCGCAGCACAGTCGAAAGGGGCTACGGAGCCGCTCCAGGCGCCGTGGCACATGGCACTCCGCCACCACCACCTGGACTACCCCCAAATGCAGCTGCAACAGACCAGCACCAGGGAGGCGAACCATACCCACGTGCCATGGGTACCATGATGATCCAAAAGGGACGCCCCTCCAATAGGGTGCATAAGGCCATCACTCGCCAAGTAAACTTGGCTACAAACTCGCCACCATCTACCACTGAGTACCTCAGCGGAAGCGAGTCCTGCATCACCTTCGACAAGCGCGACCACCCGCGCCAAGTACCTCGTCCAGGCCATTGTCCCCTCGTCTTCGAGGCACAAATTGGAGGCTTCGACATGAGTCACATTTTTATGGATGGCGAAAGCGGCATCAATCTTATGTTCGCGAGTATCTTGCGAGCAATGAGGATCCCTCTGACCTGCCTAGAGGTGTCAGACACAACATTCCATAGCATCGTCCCAGGAAAGGGTGTATACCCCCTTGGCAAAATCAACCTCGACGTCATCTTTGGCCACCAAAAAACTTTCGACGCGAGCGCATCGATTTCGAGGTCGTTGACTGGCCCTCGCAGTACCACTGCATCCTCGGACGTGTCGCGTTCGCTAGGTTCATGGAAGTGCCACACTACGCCTACCTACAGATGAAAATGCCAGGACCTAACGGCGTCATCACAATCAATGGAAGCTTCGAGAGGTCCGACAGTTGCGATAGGGAATTCAACAGAATCTCCCAGTCCTTCGGCATGTAGGAGGAACTCACAAGATTAAAGGAGTCGACAGACAACAGTCTGCCTCCCCTGAGCCAGCCAAGTTCACCCGACCTATCCTTCGACTCATCGGTGCACACGTAGAAAGTTCAGGTCCACCCATCGGATCCCGCCAAGACGGCTCTCATCGCCAACAACTTGAGTCCCGCATAGGAACTCGCGCTTGTCGAATTCCTCCGTGAGCACTGGGAAATCTTCGCCTGGTGTCCAGCGGACATGCCAGGAGTTCCCAGGGAATTCGCCGAGCACGCACTCAATGTCAACCCAGATGCAAGGCCAGTCAAGCAAACAATTCAGCGACTATCTGAACCAAGAGCAAAGGCAGTCGGAATGGAGATCAACAGACTCCTCGACGCCAAATTCATACGCGGGATCAAGGAAAGCACTTGGCTCGCCAACACGGTGCTAGTGCCAAAAAAGGACACGGATATCCTGCGGATGTGCGTGGACTTCACCTCTTTGAATAAGCATTGTCCAAAGGACCATTTCCCGCTACCGTGAATCGACCAGATCATCGACTCCACCGCGGGATGCGAGCGCCTCTGTTTCCTCGATTCCTACTCAGGCTATAATCAGATTCGAATGAAGGAGGAAGACCAAGAAAAAACAGCATTTACAACGCCTTTTGGTGTGTTCTACTACAACACAATGCCCTTCGGGCTAAAGAACGCGGGAGCCACCTACCAGCGATGGATGCAGGCTTGCCTCAAGAACCAACTCGGTCGCAACATTCAAGTCTATGTGGACGACATAGTAATCAAGACCAAAGGGAAGCCTCACTAATCGACGATTTGCGCGAAACCTTCGCCAACCTCGATCGCTACCGGATCAAGCTCAATCCGGACAAGTGCGCCTTTGGCGTACCATCTAGGAAACTACTCGGGTATCTTAACTCCGCGAGAGGGATCGAGGCAAACCCGAAGAAAATAAAAGCCATACTGGCCATGGAGAAGTCGAAAAACATAAGGGGCGTCCAGCAATTGGTGGGCGAATCACCGCTCTCAGTCGATTTATCAGTCGGGTGGGTGAAAAGGCACTGCCCTTCTACCAACTCCTCCGCATTGCTGACAAGTTCGAGTGGACCAATGAGGCGCAGGAAGCATTTGAAGACCTCAAGCGCCTGCTATCCACCTCGCCAGTACTGGTGACCCCACGAGAAAGGGAACCGTTGTTGCTATACATCTCCGCCACCAACCAGGTGGTCAGCACAGTGCTTGTAGTCGAACGAGCCGAAGAAAACAAGGTCCACGGGGTATAGCGCCCAGTCTACTACCTCAGTGAGGTACTCACGCCAACAAAGCAGCGGTACCTGCACTACTAGAAACTATCGTACGACGTCTTCATGACGGCTCGGCGACTGCGCCACTACTTCCAAGAACACCCAATCGTGGTAGTCAACGACGCCCCGCTTGGGCACATCCTCAACAATCCCGACGCCACCGGACGAGTCGCACTTTGGGGAATCGAACTTTCTCCACGAGACATCACATATGAAAAACGCGACGCAATCAAGTCGCAAGTTCTCCCTGACTTCCTCGTGCACTGGATGGAGAACCAGCTCCCTGAAAAACCAGATATGTCCTACCTCTGGACAATGCACTTCGACAGATCCAAGCGGAAGGACGGAGCTGGTGCAGGTGTCATACTGGCATTGCCCCAGGGGGACAAGCTGAAATATATCCTGCGAATGCAGTTTACGCCTCCAACAATGAAGCTGAATATGAGGCCCTGCTACACGGGATGAGGATGGCAAAAGCCTGCGGCGCCAAAAGGCTCATAATATATGGCGACTCCAAGCTGGTCATCAACCAGACAATGCACGAGTGCGACGCACTAAACGACAACATGATCGCCTACCGCGACCTCTACGACACACTCGAAGGAGATTTTGATGGTTGCGAGCTGTGGCACATAGGCCACGGAAGCAATGAAGAGGCGGACACACTCGCTAACATAGGCCCTACCTGTGCCCCCATACCACCTGGGGTATTTCTCGAGCGCATTTGCGAACGCTCCATCAAGCCAAAGTCCGCGGAGAAGAAAACAAGCACAACAACGGACTCGGGGGCTACACCGCCCAATGAGCCAATGGCACCCGACGACTTGGAGCTGGATACAGGACTCGAAGGACCAATGAGCGACATGATGATCGAGCCATCCTGGACTCAACCGTACATCACGTACCTTCTTAGCAAGAGGCTATCGGATGACCCGACTGATGCACGGCACATTGCGCGGCGATCCAAGGCATTCGCTGTTATCAACAGCGAAGTATACAAGCGCAACATCATAGGAGTGCTCCAACGATGCGTCTCCACGGCCGATGGAAGAGCTGTCCTCCTTGACATCCATGAGGGGACCTGCGGGCACCACGCCGGCAGTCGCGCCCTTGTTGCCAAAGCTCTACGAGCTGGATTCTACTGGCCTACGGCCATGCGCGACACCAAGGACATCGTCTAGAAATGCAATGCGTGCCAGCGATTCGCGGACAAGCCGCACGCACCAGGCGCGGAGCTCCGACCAATTCCATTAGCCTGGCCCTTCATGCAATGGGGGCTCGACATGGTCGGCAAGCTCCCAAAGTCCTCACGAGGAGGCTATGTCTACCTCCTGGTCATAGTCGACAAATTCACCAAGTGGATAGAGGCCATGCTAGTGACCAATCAATCAGGACACAGCGCAGTCAAGTTCTTCGAGTCCATCGTCTACCGTTTCGGAGTGCCACACAACATCATCACAGACAATGGGACGAACTTCACATCCAAGGAGTTCCAAGAATTTTGTGAGAATCTGGGAATTAATGTCAGCTATGCCTCGGTAGCACATCCACATACCAATGGTCAGGTCGAAAAAGCGAACGGGCTCGTCTGCGGCGGCATCAAGAAGCGACTCCTCTGGCCACTCGAACAAGCCGCGGGTTGCTGGCCAGATGAACTACAATCGGTACTCTAGAGCCTACGCACAACTCCAAATAGTGCTACAGGGTACACCCCGTTCTTCATGGTGCACGGGGCTGAAGCGGTGCTACCCGCTGAAGTACGATACAAAGCATCGTGCGTGGTCGCTTACAGCGAGTAGGATTCAACAATTGCACTCGAAGACTCCGTTGACCTCCTAGACGAGGCAAGGGAAATCACCACGGAAAGATCAATGATCTACTAGCAGAACCTGCGCAACTACCACAGTAGGAGGCTACGCCCCAGATCCTTCGTCGAAGGCGACCTGGTCCTGCGACTGAAGCAGCAAGGGCATCTCAAGCTCGAGTCCCCCTTGGAGGGACCATACGTGATTACAGAAGTAATCCCAGGTGGCGCCTACCGCCTTCAAGATTTAGAGACAGGAGTAGCATACTCCAACCCTTGGAACATCACACAGCTGCGGCGCTTCTACCCTTAGTCGCCTTTTACTTTTACAATGCAAGTAAGGCTACTCAGCCAAGGCTACTTAGCCACACATTGTACTTCGTACTATACTGCGAATAAATAAAGCTAAGTGTCCCAAAAATCTATGTTTTCCTTTCATTTTTCGCAAATTATCCACTAGGGGGCTGCACCACCCTATACACATCTGTTCTACGAACTAAAATGCGATATCCTGAGTAGTTGGCATTCGAAACCCTTGACAAACATCAACCCAGTTGCAACGCACCTGACAGGTTGACAAGGACTGAGATAAACACAAAGCTGGGCTAATGAAAAGGAATCGCATAGTGCAACGCACTCACAAAACATACACGCTAACAAGCTCTTTTATACATCAACGTCAATCAATTATACACAGCATATATACGAACTTTACAACACTGGTACAACTATGTGCAGGATACAAGCTAAAACTACCGTTGCAGTAAGGGAACATTGGTCTGCTTCTCGAAGAAGTCGATGATCTCCTCTGCTGGGCGATCCACTGCCTGGTAGTGCGGCACCATGTTCCAAGAAGAACCCGCTGGCGGTGCCGGTGGTCCAGCCGCAATTGCTGCAACGTCCACATCAAGCCTATGCAGTCGCACCAGTGACAACGCAGCTTTGGCACCAGCCACTAACTGTTGCCGCACACACTCACGGACCGCACTCAAGTCCTGGAATCTAGAGAGAAGGGCTAGCAGGCTCGATGGAACGACGTTCAACATGAACATTGTCTGGTAAATATTTCTCAAGCATGACTGCGACTTCTTCAAGAAATGAAGCACTCGCGATGCGCGATCCTGCAGGGTCGCCAATGCAATTGCGCGATCATGATCTACCCAGAAGTACCCACTCGCCTGAAGCTGCTCTTGGGTCAGACTTTCATGCGAATGGCAATTCGATCCTTCTCATCCTACGAATGTCGCGCGCTGACAACTATACAAGGAAAAGGCAAAAATATGAGAACAACAAACTACTGCGAGTGACTACAAGGAAACGACGGGAGGGAAGAAGACTGACATTTGAACTAGTCACCCAACTGGGTCACCTCCCCTAGCAGATACTGCTCTCGGGCTGCGGCTTTTTCCGCTTTCGACTTCCATACGTCCGCATTTCCGCGAAGTATGGGCAATTCACGCTCCAATTGCTTCACGCGGTCATGGAGTCGCGAGAGTAGAGAAATCTCATCCACCCTTGAATGCGGTGGTGCCAAAGTGTCATCAAAGGGCGGCGAATCCTGAGGCTCCCTCAAAGGATCACTCGACGTGCCCTACCACAAGTCAAGCAAGAGAAAATAAGAGGACTAAGGCAAGGCATAAACAAAGATTCGAGTGCATTCAAGATTAACAAAAGTATCAGCAGATACACTCGCCAATAGGCATGTTCTTGACAAAAGACATAATCTATTTAGATATTACAAGTTGCGGCTACTGAAGAGCGACTGGCTTCTTCGACTTCGACTTTGGTTTTGGGGGCCTCATCGAGTCTGTGGCAGTATCAGATGCCATAGACTTCCCGCCGGCCCCCGACGCCGCAGCCTTCGCAGCTTTCTTGGTGCGCTGAAGCTCCTCAGAGTACTTCGCAACTGTATTGATCAGCTACGGGCCGTACTTGCCACAAGCAGTTGCGAAGGGAGCAAAGACTACCTGCTGGCCATCGGCGCTGATAGACATCGCCTTAGAAACCGCTGCAGGATCAATTTCGACTCCATGGGCTTGAACCATGGCGAGTGACATCGAAGCACCCGCCGCACGGAGTGAGTTCTTGAAGCTTGCAGGGACATCCCCAGCAAGAGACTCCACTAGCTCATCCATATTCTCGATTAGCTCGGCCTTGGGCGCCAGCTCTTCTCGGAGGCGACTGAGCATGCCCTTGTCCTTGGAGAGCATCCCTTGAACGGCGGCACTGCGGTCCTCGACTGCTGAAAGGGCACCCACCAAGGCATCGTCACGACAGAGGGCCTGAGGGTCGAAGCTCAAATCGCTGGCATCTACACAGAACCCATGCATGGGCACGAAGGTCAGCACCAACGGAAAATTTGCCAGAAGAACAATAATGAAATCCAGACAAGGTATCTAAGAGAGCCTTGGCAATTGAGAACAGCTATTCCTCGAACAACTTCTCTCTAGCCACGACGGAGGCGCGCAGATCCTCTTCGCGTTTGTCACGTGCTGTGATTGCCTCATCGCGACTCTTCACCGCCATGGCAAGCGTCTTTTCAAGAGAATCGGCATTGTGGAGAAGTGCATTATGCTCATCGACGATACAAACACATATAGGCTATCAGCCGGATATATCACAAGGAGGACGAAGAAGAAGCAAGACACTTACTTTCAACTACGCGATGGCGAGTGTCCAACATTGTATGATGGCGACCCATCACAGGAACTTGCTCCGCTAAGCGAGCGGCTTCCTTCACAATAAGCTGCGACGGGAAAACAATAGCAAAGGATAAGCAAGACGACAGAAAATGGTACATTCGACTGCAAAAATAGAGGAAACAAAATACCACACTTACATGATCCTCCAAAGACTCTGAAGCCGATGGATTCGCAGTCGTCCGGATAACCATCTGGTGCTCCACATCATGCGGAGAACTCGATGAATTATGGCTGGAGTGGGCCGCCAATGGAGGAGAAGGAGTACGCTCAGCCACTTTCTTGGCTTTGGAGGTCACGACTCCAGATGACGATGCTTGTTGGCTGCAAAACAAAACCAATGTCAAGAAAGGGCAACTCCAAAGAAGAACCAAAAAGGAAGACTCGAATACTTACCAATCAAACTTATCAAAGTCGAAGGTTTGATCCCCTGACTCTGACGACGATTCCTTCGGCAGCCGCATCTTCTTGCGAGAAGATGGCATCATGGCACTCACAGGAACGGCAGGGATCGGCGACTCTGCACCAACACCTACACCTTCCAGAGTCGAAGGGGATGACGCATCCGAATCCTTGCTGCACGAACGCTTGCGAGTATCCGGACTACTCGACTCGGGCGCTTCGTCTTCCACATTAGATGGGACGGTCAACTCCGACTCGTCCTCTTCCAAGGCTTCACAAGGGATAACCCCCTTGGGAAGAGGGGGCATACAGGGTGACACCGCCCAATCCTGCATATAGAAAATAATTTAGCACAAAGTCAAGAAACAACAAAGAAGCAATTGACAAACAAAGCTACTACGTAGCACAACTGTACCTCAGGAGGAGGGTTAGCAGCATCAAACGGAGGAACGACTAGTTCACTGGGGAGCACATTGTTGACGGTGTACTTGGTGATCAATCGCACCCTTTTGTTTACCTCACTCGTGGACATGCCATCGGCAGACACGCGAGTGACATCTTCCGCGCCAGCCCACTGGAACATGGGGTGGACTCTGGCCTGCAGGGGCTGGACGCGACGACGCAGCCATATGCGAATGAGGGCGCAGCCTCCCTCCTCCTTGCCCATGCGACTCTCGAGGTTGTAGACGCGCGTGTATAGCACCTCTGTCTCCGCAGACTAACCGGGCATAATCACGTTCTTCCAGGAGCGCCCCTCCTGCACAACGTCGCGGGGTCGAAGGGCGCGAGTCCGTAGTGATCTCCGTCGGCCTTCTGATCACGGACGTAGAACCACTTGTCTCTCCACCCTTGGACGGACATCATCAGCTTGATGTCGAAATACGTGACGGAGGGGTCGACGTGGATACCGCAGCCGCCTACATCATAGACTACGGAGCCAGACGCCGATTGGCACTTCAACTTCAAGAGGCGCTTGAAGAGGCCGAAGTGCGGCTCGATTCCGAGCCAGCACTCGTAGAGAGTAATGTAGCAAGCTACGTGGAGGATGGAATTGGGGGACGGCTGATGGAGGTGGAGCCCGTAAAAGCAGAGAAGGCCCCTGAAGAAAGGATGCAGGGGCAACGAGAGGCCGCAGATGATGAATGCTAGGAACATCACCCGAAAGCCGACAGGAGGAGAGGGGATTACCTCGCTGCCAGGGACGCGCGCGTCAACGACTGCGGACGACAAAACTCTGTCTTGGCGAAGAAGACGAAGCTCTGAGGACTTGATCACAGATGCACGCCACGCACCATTTGTGATGCGAGTGCCCGTGCCGTTCTTCTTTCCGCCGCCGGCGGTGCTGGTGCCCGCAGCGGCGGAGCCGCCTTTCTTGTTCGTCGCAGCCGCGGCAGCAACAGAATCGGCCGCAGCACCTTCCTTTTTCTTCCCCATTCCACGGCGGCGATGTGACCGGAGGAAGTAGCTAGGAAATACGTGGAGCTGGTCCAGCGCCATGAAGGAAAGGAGCGCAAAGAAGCATAGGAGCAACGGCAATAGCGATGGAGGCAAAGGCAGAAAAGAAGTAGATGTGAAATTTACCGTCGCCGCATCGCTACTTAACCCTCTGGAAGATGCAATCCAACATCTCAAAAAAACCCTATCAGACGCATGGCGTTCATCGAGCTCGATACGTGGAGGACCTGAAGCGCGAACCGTCCCCCACTACTCCCATTACGCATGGAAATCGAGGAGGCGTAGTTAAAATAAAGATTACGCACGCCCAGTCAAATCAGAGTCAGGAAATGGGACCCACCGCTCGTCACGTCCCGTCAAACTCGCTCACGCAGGTAACTGAGGTCATGGAATCGTCAGCACTAACGTCATCCAAAATTACGTAGCAGCAGATTTCGACTACTTTAGTCCTTGCTCGAGTCTTCGACTCCACCAAGCACTCGGGGGCTACTCCCATAGGGAGCGCTGGTCGTGCACCCTATGATTTTTTCTTTTTCTTTTTGCAGGAACATGGACAATCAAATCAAACCCAACCACTCAAAACACGATTTGACTATGGACATGGGTTACTCCCATAGGGAGCACCGAAAGCAAATTCGACTGAAACAAGCAAACAAAAGACGACAGCTATTGCAAAAGTTCTTTAGTCCCTGCCTAAGTCTTTGACTCAACCAGGCACTCGGGGGCTACACCCATAGGGAGCGCTGGTCGCGCACCCTATGATTATTTGAACAAAGTACTATATGTTGATAACATACACACTCGAAGCTTATGGTGACACTGCCTCATGATTTCTCCCTACAAAGAGACTACGTCTCCTGGGTCACCTGAATCGTCTCTGCGATGACAAAAATTCGGATGCCGTGCTTACAGCATGAAGATAAGACCTGAATAAGGCCTGGCAACGCATTTCCTGCGCACTACCAGAAATATAACCATGCCTACAGGAACGATGAACATGCCTTGACGGACGCGTTGAGAGCTCACACCCATACACTGGAATTCGACTCATGTAAGACCTTCGTGGCTTGAGTCGAATTACACCAGCACTTTTCTGGATTCGAGTCCGGGGACTCGAGTTCGAGTAGATGGTGTTGTTTTACCCTAAGGTAGTTAATTGATACCGATACATCGGTTAAATCAGGCACGCACATCAACAATCCCTATGACACAAACAGGGCAGTCGAAAAACATACTCAGTCATGCACTCGAAAGGCTTCATAAAGTCTCGAGTCTAATCTGCGATTCCACTGGATAGGCTACTGACATGGGTATACCCTACAGATACTCGAGCTTGGTATATACAGCCTGAACACGTAGAGACCCACGGTCTCGCCAAGGCCCAAATAAGGAACTCGAGTAACCTACGGACTCTCGATTGCTTGAAGAACAAGAAGAAGCTAAAGATAGAAAGTTCAAAGGGGAAAACCCTAACTTGTAACCGACTCGACTTGCTACCCGAGACCTAGCCTATCTATATAAAGACTAGGAGGGGGCGGTGAGGAGGACACACGCAACCCTAGTTTCCACAACTCTCGCTAGATTGCATCTGCGCACCATTGTAATCCTCGATCTCTTTGATAATTCCACGAGCAGACAAGCAGGAGTAGGGACCTCTGTGAGGCCTGAACCTGGGTAAATCTTCGAGTCCCCTGTGTTCTTGTTTGCTAGCCGATAGATGTCTCCAGCGCTCCCTCCTTCTCCAAAATCCAAGTCAATAACAATGGGCATTGATGAGTTAAACCCTCGTCAGTTAGTATGTTTATGTTGATTCATCAGTTATACTGATTCCATGGATGAAGTCCTAAGTATTCCATGTTAATTATACTCTACCACTGATACTTGTGTTTGTGGCTGGTAATATTTTGAATATACCAAGCCTTGTGGGAATTATGCTGGAATGTTATTCTAGTGTATTCATTAAATTCTAATCTTTTTAGAGATGTTGGTACTGTCAAGATGGCAGTACAATCATGCTTTACTTTACTTGCTTGAAGAGTAATTCTGGGATTATTTTACTACATGTATTTGATAAGGACTGGGTCCTTGCTTGCAGATATGCTTGACAACGTTATCTATTGATGATCAATTTATTGTCAAAGAATTGACAATAAAGCAATCCTCTAATGATTCCTAGCTTGGTAGTTAGGAAAATGATTTAAAATTCTTATCTGCAATTGCTTGTGGTTGCTGTATTATAGCTTGACTAAATATTACTGGCCCTAGTGGCACTTGATGCTAGGCTACTACTATGGTGCTTCTAGTAAGTGGAATGTGCCTAGTAGTAACTAGCCAACAAGTTTGGCTGCTGTGTTACTCTATTGATACCTTTCTTGCACTAGATCATGTTAAGGATGCAAAGGCTGAGACCTGAACTTTTCATAGATAAAGAACATATTCTATTTGTGGTTGCTCAAGTTCCAGTGATGAGTTTACACCCCATTTGGGTCTAACTCTAAGGATAACATCACATCCAATAGATCATGCCCTGGAAAATAGTAAGAATAAACACTAGGCATGCTTTTGGAGATGATCAACCTGTTGTTGATGTTGATGATGTAGATCACTTGGCTTGATCTACTCATACTAGTTGTTGCCTTGGCCTGATCCTCCTAGCTATTGCTGCTGGCTTGACCTTGTTGAACTCCTTCCCGCGAGTTTCTTGGCCTACTTCTCCCACCTGTTGGCCTGACCTTGCTCAACACTAAAACCACCCCTCCTCTAAGTAACCATGGTTGGTCAATGGTTTGGTTGATTTAAGTTTTTATTCAGTGGTGGATCTAGTGATTACTAGTCGTGGTGTGGTGGTTGTTGTGATATGTGATCAACAGAGAGTGTTCTATGCTGCTACGCTTGTGCACTTTATTCACTCTTAGTTTCCTTCCTATGATGGCAACACCCAGGCATGCAGACATGTGTGTGCTGCTTCACTATTCTGCATGAGCTCTAGTGATTACAGTGCTTTTAATTCACCCTTTCTATCTCTCTCTGGTGAAACTTTCCCCTTTTATAGCCAATGATGTTGTATTGAGGCTAATTGCATTAAGAACATATACTAAATTTGGTGAAACTTGCCCCTTTTATTGATACAGCTCAATGATGTGACAAAACGGTGCATTACACTGTTGTAACTGAGAGAAAAATTCTAACACTAACCTATATTTTCCTTTGTGTTTACTTGCAGGAACAAAATAATACAAGATGATAAGATTAGTTTAGGAAAATAATTTTAGGCTTTTCCATTATTCTTTTGCAATTCTTTTTTGTCCTTGTACAAACTCTGTAATGTGTTTAATATTAAAGGAATAAAAGATGTCCTTTCTTATATCATTTTATTTGCATTAATTCTATTTACTTGAATTACCTCTAATTGTAAATTCTATATGTGGTGTCAATAATAACTCAATTTAAATTATTCTAGTTTTCTTTAATAAGATAAACTCTCAAATAATTACAACTTGATTTTATTTCAGAAGTCTAATTCAAAATTCAAATACCAAATTGAAATAACTTACCCAAAATATTCATATTTCCCCAAAGATCATGTTAGCATTTATAACACTCCCTTGAATGAGCTAAACCCTAACCCATCCAAGTTAGAGAAACCCTGATCCCTCTAGACTTTTAGTTGGCGAAAAAATTACCCCAAAGTTTACAAATGCATGCATGCACATGCACATATTCCTATACCTACCCTTCGTTTATTTCCAAACGCTGGGATGTTACACTAGGAGGAGGGCCTAGCAAGGGGCTCTGAGGCAGAGATACCCGAACTCCCCCAGGTGGCCCGATAGAGCTAGGACCACTCACCGAAGGAGGAGCCATGCTCCCCCGCACTAGTGTCGATCCACCGACACATGCCAAAGGGGACCTCATCAAGGGACTACACGTGAAAATAAAGCGAGAAAGTGAGCTTGCTCAGAAGCTTACTCGAGGGAAGTGTCCCCCTCTACGGAGACCCCGGAAGGTGAAGGGAATATGCCCGAGAGGCAATAATAAAGTGGTTATTATCTTATTCCATGTTTATGATAAATGTTTATTTTGCATGCTATAATTGTATTAATTGGAAACGTTAATACATGTGTGTTTAATAAACAAATAAAGGGTTCCTAGTTATCCCTCTCTTATAAACTAGCTCGTTGATTAACAAGATGATCCTCATCACGGACATTGGATGTTGTTAATAACGGGGTCACAACATTTGTGAAATGATGTGATGAACATTCATCCTAAGTATAGCAATACGATCAAAGTCACTATGTTTAAATTTCTATAACATCTTACGAAGTAATCTTAGTCCTTAGACCATGAGAACATATTAATTGCTAACACTAGAAGAGTAACTTGATAACATCAAACATCACACCGTAACAGGGTGACTATAAAGGTGGGTTTAGATACTTCGAAGGTGTTATGTTGAGGCTCATGGATCAGGAGTGGGATTTTTCTATCCCGATGACGGATAGATATAATCTGGGCCCTCTCGGTGATATCATATTGAGATAGCTTGCAAGCAAGTGATATGATCACTAGAATGTTATATCACAAGAACGAGAAAAGAGTGCATGTCGATAACGAGATCAAACTAGGTATGGAGATACCGATGATAGAATCTCAGACATGTAATATATCGCGAGAAAAATGGATTTAGTTATGATGTTAAAGGTTCACACGATCACTAGAGTCATCATTTAATGTGTGGGAGTCAGTACGGATCTCCAGGTCCCACTGCTGATTATTGATCGGAGAAATGTCTCGATCATGTCTGCATTATTCATGAATCGTAGGGTTACACATATAAGGGATACCGATACCATTTGGAGCAAATATGTTTTAGATAGAGATTTAAGAAAGCGCTGGAATCATTTCGATGGAAACTAGAATTGTTTCGTGTGAAATTGCAGAAACTAGTTCTGCATGTGATATTGAAATGTTGCAGGGGGGTTTATGTGAATGTTTGTTAATTAAAGTAGTTAACAAAATTCTGAATAAAATAAATAAAAGAGTTTTATTAAATGAGAGCTTGCATTAAATTTGGTGGAAGTTTAATGGAGGTGAGTGGAATTTTGAGTGGGAGGCTAATTATGTGAGTGGGAGATCCACCCACGTGAATGTGCAAGAGGTGGGGGCACCTCCATGGCCGCCGGCCATGGGAGAGGGCTGCCCCCTCTCCCTATAAAATCCCCCACTCCCTCCTCTCATCTCACACCTCCTCATGAAGGATCTCTCTCCCCCTCTAGAAATTATTTCCCATGGTCTTGGATTAGCGAGATACATGCTCCTGGTGGCTTTATCTGGAAAGCAGTTGTTGCTTCCACTACTTTGCTGGAGCGAGGTACGGAGGTTGTTGGGGTACAAGACATGTGTGCGATCACGGATGCACCGCTACTTTGCGGTGCTGGACTTGGTGGTGCTGGACCTATTGGACTCGCTGGACTTCATCATGATCTTGAGATCGGCAAGTGTACGACTACATCAACCACGAAATCAGTTTCGTTAACAATGCTTTGTCGATCTTCAAGGGTATGTTATATATGGATGTACATCCACTCGTTGATTGTATCTAGATAGATATATCTTGGTGCTTAGATGTTCACATCGTAGGAATTTTTTTGTTTTCTATGCTGCAAACCCAATAGAAGGGAAATCGCTGTGCCTCCCCGGATGGCTAGCTCCCCCATCCGTAGGGAGGTTTTGTTGGGGGAGCTACCGGTAGGAGAGGCGTGATGCCATCATTTCATAACAAGGACATGGAGGTAAGGGGCCGCGCTCAAGGGGGCTTCGACAGGTTCATGGAGTTAATTTGCTAACCTCGCAAAGCTCACCGATCAAGTCCACCTTGCCTTCTTAAAACATGATCCTTCCCCGGAGAGCAACATCTCCCTGGCTGCACGCTTGTGACTGGAAGCCATCAGAGATGGCTCCGGTGAAGCGGTCACCAAGTCAAGATCCCTCCCATATGTGTCCTCCCAGAGCACCCTCCGATACGTAGCGAACATGCCACTCTCTGTGAGGTCCTCCCTGATAAAGTGGGCCACTTTATCTAGCGTGAGGAGATGGACGGACCCAGATGGAGCAGGCACGGGGGGCTCATTCCCCCATAGCAAAGTCGAGCAGTTCAGCCTCAATAGGGAGCCACGGGGAGCCATGCGGGTCATGTCCCCGAGATGCGTATGGCACCCGGGGGCTTCTAGTGCTCCTTGATTGCCTACTCGTTGCAGTCGGGGAGAGAAGCTCTCAAGGCGTCTCGATCATTGTCCTCCCAAAGTGATAGCACCCCGGGAGGGAGCCCGACTGTCGCTCCTCCCCCGCAGACGAGCCCTGATGGCTCTAGAAATAGGCATCTACCACCGCGTTTAAACATTGTTTTTAGTCAAGCAATTGACAAGAAACTCTCTAGCCTTGGCACTAATGACTAATAATTGCAATG
Source organism: Avena insularis (assembly GCA_023614405.1). Classification (NCBI taxonomy): domain Eukaryota; kingdom Viridiplantae; phylum Streptophyta; class Magnoliopsida; order Poales; family Poaceae; genus Avena; species Avena insularis. Next base: position 211,314,030 of record CM042694.1, read on the forward strand.
ATATGCAAACCATTTCTTTGATTTGTGTTGTGCAGGAAATCATGCTTTTTAATGCCAAATCAGGAGTCATAATGAAGGTTTTGAGGAAGTCCACATGACCAAGTAATTCTGGAGCCATTGCCAGACGTCTACAGATGTAATGACCACTAGTACGGGCAGGGTTCGCCCGTACCATCCGCCTGTACCATGTGGTGGTGGCTTGGTCTCGTCAAACCCTGCAACTTTCGTGAAGACGCCTATATATATTGAGGCCTCAGCCGCCGCGTAGAAGGCCACCATTCTCAGATTGCATCACACCACCACCAAAGGAGATCCACACCATAGTTCATCCCTTCCATCTTCCATCCCCTCCACTAGCCATAGCCATTACTTTGTACTTGAGATCTCCTTGTGATTCGACGACCATTGTAAGAATATTTGATTTCAATCTAAGTATTTTGCATAATGTTTTCTATCCTTGATCTTATTGTTATAAGTGAGTAGTCCTCACGGCTACGGGTTGGGGAGAAACCTCGTAGCGATTATGTGCATCTAATCTATGGGAGCATTGTGTATTGTTTGAAAGAGAGATTTGTATCTTTTGTTTCTTTGTCTCTTGCCTCGATCTTTGGACTTGTAGGTACCCAAGACCCTCGAGATTGATAAAGGCTTGAGGTGAGATACTTGGCTAGCGGCGATCTCATAGGAAACCAAGTGACAGAAAGGGTTGTATGGTCTTTGCTTAGCGACTCATTCGAGATCACAACAACATCACCTCTTAAAGCTTTGATATGTGTTTTACACTTAATAATCATTTGTAGCCCGGTGCTTCGTGGTGCACTCGGTTGGATCAAAAGACTATTGATATGCCTGTTGCCTCTCAGGGGCTCTACTATATTTGGATGTGTTGCCCACAAGAGATTATCTCTATTAAACATTACACATGACTATGCTTATTATTATATCTTTTATCCCATATGATGTGCAGCTGCAGGTGGATCTTCAACCCTGGCCTATCTCCATCCATTGAATCAACCCACGATAAAAGTAAACTAGATTGGTTCGGTAAACAAAGGTAAAACAAAGAAACAAAGTCTTGTAGACGTGTCCTTTTTATTTCCTTTTAGCGGTGTTTCCTAAGGTTCGATTAAACCTAGGTCTACTAGGAAAAAATACTATTATACTACATTCGTGAATCCGGATCGAAGGTATCAAGCCCTACCTGCCTATTCAGCACGGTCAGGTCCAGCGGCTCGTCAGGATAAAGGTGGGTCGCATTGTCGAGGCCTTTGTACACCCATATCACGTGGAGGCGCTGGTGCAGCAGTGCCACGTGATCTATAAATATAATTCATCACCACCTTATGAAATCACAACTACCGGCTATGGAGATGCTCGATCCGATTCAGAATCAGGGCTAGATCGTCATCACGGGGTTGATCAGGTCCGAGGAGGGATTCGCCATCACGGGGGCTACCAGATCCTCGAGCTGATCCAACTACTCAGGGAAGCGAATGAAGCACCATCTGTGATTTTTAAGGCCATCGAGGAGGTATTCATTGGTGAGTCCTTCTCACAAGAAGAAGTCCACTCTGCCGGCAAGGGCCATGGTGTCCACCACCCTTAGTGCAAAGAAGTGGCGGAACAATGCCAGCGCTGGCATTACTCTGACGAAGCTCTCAGACAGATGCTGGAACACTGCCAAGGTGACCACGGCTCGAGGATGCAGCTCAGTCATGAACACCCCGTATGCCACCATCACTATATGGAAAAACAGTGAGAGCGGCGGAACGATGCCGACCTCAATGAAGTGAATGAAGACAGGCACATCGAAGGTGTCTCTCTCCTTGGAATAGACGGGCTTCACGATCGTCGCTCCGCCAACATGGGCCTCGTTGGCGGCGAGCCAGCGGACAATGCCTATATCGTGGATGCTGGTAAGCCCCGGTGAGGGATACACCTATTGGTCCTACGGTCTTTCAGCCAGCAGCCTGAGGCGAGGCCACCGGCGACAGTAGTGGATTTGCGCCTAGAAGAAGACCTCACTATCGGGTCCCTGGTACATGGGGTACCATGGCCCACCAGCTGTTGGGCCCTGCCGAGCGCCCATCAGTAGCCTCAAGTGGCGAGTTCCCTCCAAGAGGCTAGGCGAGGTATGAAGAGCAGACGACAAGACAGGTCCGATGCGGCACCCCTTGAATATTCTATCCACGATAAAGACTACGTCAGTGGCGCAGGACCCTCAGCAAGGCAATGGCTCCCTGGGTGACCCTCTACAAAAGCAAGGCCATAACCCTCTCTGTTTGGCAAGACGACAACCCAACAAGCAGCTCCCTTGTTCTGCCACCTATGCTGTTTCACCTCAATAAAGGGAGATGCTACATGGCCGCTTCTGTGTTAAAGCAGGGCTGACGCCACCGGTATCCCCAAAGCTTAGCATTGTTGTCTTGGTGCAAGGGATCAAAAGATGATGCAGCGCCGCAAAGAGGATGTATCCGATGACCGCTGCTTTGGACCGAAGCTTGATCGCTCTGATATATATCCATCTAACGTCCACATTTAAACTGGATATTAGTCATATTCTTGATGAAATATCTCTTTAAACCCTGTCACTTATGCTAATATTCAGAGGGGCATGCAATCCTTTCTTTTGTATTTTTCCTATGCAGATAATGTCGTTTAAAGTAGGGAATCACTACATTAAATTCAAAGATACGAGATTTCCAACTACTAGAAGAAACCAGGAGCCTTACATCGGAGGCAGACGCTTTAACGACCAACTATACGGCCTGAGCAAAGATTCCGACCGTATAGCTCTGGTAGTATAGTTGGCGCCGCCACCTTTAGGTCAAACAGAACAACTTTCATGAAGGTACCCCTATATAAAGAAGCCTCAAGCAACGAGAAAATAGAGTTCGCACCATCCAGAAGTCTCTGCCACAGATCACTAGCTGCCTCCAGATCTCAAAACCCTTCTCCATCTCCATAGCCATATTCCACCACTTGTAATAGTAGATCTCTTCTTCGATTGGCGACATTGTAAGACTATTGCTATCAATCTTATGATTTTTATTACAATGTTTGCGATTGTTGATCTCATCTCTATGCGTGAGTAATTCTCCTTGGGCTAAGGGCTTCCGCCTAGCCATGTAACAATTGTGCATGTGAATTATCATAGATGGGATCGTGTATTAGTTTGTATGACATGATGATTATTGTATCCTCTCTTGCCTCAATCCAAGGACTTGTCAGGTACCCAAGACTCCGAGGGTTGAGCTAGGTATAGGGAGTATGAGTGATGACTGATCTACAGGTTTGGAACCCTAGTGACGGAAGGGTTAGTACAGCTGTATGTGAGGGATTTGCTTGGGATTAACGGTGACATCACTATGCATATCATTAGTTCTCTTTCTTCTATGGATGAGACTAGTAGGTTATTACTACAAGCGGTTGCGGAGGCAATAGCAATTATGGATGCACTGCCCACATATAATTTATCTTGCTCTAACAAGTACACGCATACTTTATTTCTATCTTTTATTTCCTTCAGATGCTTTGCACAATTACAGGTGAAACCGAATGCCCTAGGCCCTCTCTCTCCATCATCGACAACAATAAAAAGACGCAAGCTACTGGTCTGGTGAAAACACAAAAGGAATTCTAAATCTCCCGAAGATCCGTTAAAGTAACTTCACTACGCATTCGCTTCCGGAGGATTCAATAACCTAGGTCTACTAGGGAAAAAGAAGTTATACTATAGCCATCATCTGGATCGAAGGTATCAATCCTTTTTCTGGCGCCGTTGCCGGGGAAGAAATAGCTACCCTGGTGAGGTTATTAGGTACCTTGCTAGTTTTAATTCTTGTTTTTAATTTTGTTGTTTGCTTCCAGTCTTTATTTGATAAACCAAAAAAAATTAGTTAGTATTTAAATTCTTGCTTTTACCGTTATAACTCTTTATCTAAGAAAACCCAAAAACATAGGAAGTATGGCTGAAAAGAAGCTTGGGGAGTTTGCTACTCCCAATAATGATTATTTGCGTACTCCTATTACTCAGCCAGTGATTGCTGCCGATGACTATGAAATTAAGCCCCATTACTTAAGTTTGGTACAACAGAATGATTTTTTTGACAAAAACAGTAGGGAAGGTCCCTACTGTGTCATTTTATAATTTTTTTGAAGTTGTACAGAGATATGAGCCATGCTCAACAACAACTTACAAGTTATAGTGTGTCTAGCCACTGCTTCATACCTTCCTTGAGACTAGGCTTAGCTCTATGCATAGTCAGGGAAAAGGTAGCTTTAAAGATAGTAAGACATCTAATAATGGAGGGATTAAAGTCTCTAAAAAAACTATTTCTTTGGTCTCATATACTCCAGCATCCAGTTATGAAAACTTCCATAAGAAAGTTGGCACTAAATCTGCTACATGCATCGTGGATCATTTGATGAATATCCATATCAGTGTTCAGTTCAAGCCCCAGGGCTCACCAGAATCCCTTGCTGAAGCTGCATTCAAAAAATAGGTGGTGCATAGTTTCCTGAGGACATGTGTCACATAGTATACGGTCATTGTATTCAACGAAGAAATTCTTTCTTGTCATTAACTCTTTGGTATTTAATCTCTTATTTAGAAGGATCCAAGCAAAGAATTTGTGTCTTGGGAGACAACATGATTTCTAGATATCCAAAATAGGCTTGGGAGTTGGATGGGTTCCAATCAGTGTTCTGTATACTTTCCTGGTGTTGAAGGCTTCATCCCATGAAAAATACCATGAGTCATGTTCATTAGTGTGATTAATGCTTCTTATATTCTCCAACATTTCAATTAATTCCTCATGAGCAATAATGGATAAGGGAAGTTGGAAAAGATCATAGAAATTATTCTCTGCTGCAGTGATAGCCTTGTCCATAGTTAAGTTATCATTATTGCAGAATGAAAACAGATGTGGGTATTTATCTTTGAAACATTCTTCCTTCCATAGATCTTTCCATAAGAGCATGGTTTTTCCATTACCAACTTTGTAGTATGTCATGTCTCCGTATGTATCAACAAAGTTCATACAGTCCCTCCACCAGAAGGATCCAATATGGTTTAGAGTATGGGGGCTGAATCTCCATGATAGTAGGCCTTCCATATAAGGTCAACCCATGGTAAATCCATCTTGTTGTAAAATTTGTGGAGATTCTTCATCAGAAGGGCTTGATTTTGGACCCTGAGGTTTAGAACTCCTAGACCTCCTTGATCTTTTGGTCTACAAACCATTTCCCATTTAGCAAGACATTTGCCATGTTTGTTGATATCCTTCCTTGCCCAAAGGAACTGTCGTCCACCTTTCTCAAAATGGACAAATATGGTTATGGGAATTTTATATGAACACATGGCATGTATGGGCATGGAGTTGAGGATAGAGTTCAGCAGTGTGAGTCTTCTAGTGTATGACATAAGAGAAGATAAACCCGAAATTTTTCTGTCAAATTTGGAAACAATGGGCATCAAGCTATCCACAGATGGTCTTGTAGTACCAAGAGGGAGGCCCAGATAGGTAAAAGGTAGGCTTTCCAATTTGCATCCAAAAGATGAGGCTAGTAGACAAGTTTGGTCATCATGCACATTGATGGGTACCAGAGTAGATTTATCATAATTTACCTTGAGACTAGTCATCCTAATAAATTGTTGGAGTTTGTCCTTAAGATTAATCAGTTGAATGGGATCAGCTGGCATTATTAAAATAGTATCATCAGTATATTGAAGGATAGGATATTTTTGCGCAAAATCATCATCAAGGGGCAAGCTGATTTCATTTCTGTGACAGGCATCATTGACAATATCTTGTAACAACTCAGCAGTGCAAACAAACAACAAAGGAGATATGGGGTCTCCTTGTCTGACACCTCTCCTGCACCTGGGACACCATTTAATAATACAGAGGTAGAAGCAGAGTATAAAACAGAGCTGACCAGGGAAATCCATTTGGGCCCAAATCCTTTAGCTTTCAGCATACTTATGATTGCATTGTACTCAATCTTATCAAATGCCTTCTCACAGTCTATCTTCAGAATAATAATAGGTTTTTTTGACATATGGCAAATATGCAGGTATTCAAAAGCCCATCCTAGACAATCATGTATATTTTTCCCTTTAATAAAACCATACTGATTATTGTGAAGAATGGATTGGATAACCATCTGAAGTCTATTGGCCATGATCTTAGTGATAAACTTTAGAGAAAGACTGACCAATGAAATGGGTCTAAAGTCATTCATGGATTCAGGATCATTAATCTTGGGGATGAAGTAATAAAGGCAGTGTTGATGGCTTCCATATTTAATTTTCCTTCATAAAAGTTATGAACCAATTTTATAAAGTCTTCCTTGATGATAGGCCAACATTTTTTGAGGAATTGTCCATTAAAACCATCTGGCCCAGGTGCCTTCTCACAAGGGAATTCTTTGACCATAAATTCAATCTCTTCATTTGAGAATGGAGCATCCAGATGAAGAATGTCGTGAGATAAAACCAATTCATCAATATTAGATTCCATGATAATATTCTCACATATGCCCAGTCTTTGTTTGTAGGAGTGCCATATAGCAGTAGCCTTCAGTTCATGATCAGTCACAAACATGTTGTCTTCAGTCTTGATATGTGTAATAAGATTTTTCCTGAAATTCTGAGTTGCCACAACATGGAAGAATTTTGTGTTCTCATCACCCAATTTGGCCCATTTAATTTTGGCCCTGCTTTTCAATAAATCCTTTTGGCCTCAAGAAGTTTATTAGTATGCTTCATCAGAATCCTTTTGAAATTCATCTCATGAGTGGCAAGTTGTCTCTGGTCTTCAATTCCCTCGAGTAGTGCCAGCATAAATGTGCAGTTCCCAATAGTCAGGTTGAGATTTGAGAGTTTCTTGCTCCATTTCTTTAGTCCAGCTCTAAGATACTTGAATTTGCAGTTAATGGAAAGGGCAACATCATTATTTAAAGGAGCAAAATTCCAGAGTGTCTTCACAGTGTCATAAAATCCATCAAAATCCAGCCAGTAATTCTCAAATCTGAAGAGCTGAGCTTTAGGAATGGTAGTTCCCACTTTGATGTTAATGGGAATGTGATCAGAACCAATTCTTGATAGAGAAAATGCCATGGTGTTGGGGAAAGTTGTAGTACATGAAGGGCACGTGAATATCCAGTCCAGTTTTTCTAGTAGAGGGGGGTCCTGCATATTACTCTAGGTGAATCTTCTTCCTTTGAGTGGAACTTCGACAAGATCATGAGACTAAATGACACTATTAAAAAGCATCATATTATGAGCATCTCCACCATCTCTGTTTCTATACTCAGGGATTCTAATGAGGTTAAAATCCCCCACTAACATCCAGTATGGATAATTAGAAGTATCAAGATTATGCATCCAGTTAAGAAAATCAACTATGTATTCATTATGTGCAGGTCCATAAATATTGGTCAGAATCCATGTGATACTAGAATGATTACCAGAATGACTACAATAGAATGAATTTGGAGGCTCTGCTGTTGAAGACACAGGTATGTGATGTCTACGCACTTCTATTCTTGTAGACAATTGTTGGGCCTCCAAGTGCAGAGGTTTGTAGAACAACAACAAGTTTCCCTTAAGTGGATTACCCAAGGTTTATCGAACTCAAGGAGGAAGTGGTCAAAGGTATCCCTCTCAAGCAACCCTGCAATCAAGATACAAGAAGTCTCTTGTGTCCCCAACACACCCAATGCACTTGTCAGGTGTATAGGTGCACTAGTTCGACGAAGAGATAGTGAAATACAAGTGGTATGGATATAAGACAACGGTGCCAGAAAATAGCTTGATGGCATGGAAGAGACTAAAGGCAAACTGAAATAAAGATGGCAGCAAGCAAACATGTAACAGATCTTGTTGCAAACAGTGTTTTAATGCTTAGAAACAAGGCCTAGGGATCATACTTTCGCTAGTGAAAACCCTCATATGAATATCTTATCTTTATGATACTACTCTGAACTACTCTCCGGTTGGACACTCTAATCCATGGTAGGGCTATAACAGCACACCTCAAAGTTTGCTTTCCCCATCTAGATAACCCCACACTGTCACCTTGAGCACTAGATGGTTCCAACAAACACCACAATTTCATAGAGACATCCAACTCCAAATATAACTCATAACAAGTAATTGTAATCTCTAGCCTAAGTGCCACCATGGTGTGCACGCTGTCACTTTCACACACATGGGGAGAGCAAAGATCTATTAAAGCACTTGAGTAGAAAAATAGATCTACTTGATTACAAAGCTCATGATCACAATATGATCATGCATAGAGAGAGAGATGAACACATAGCTACCGGTAGAACCCTTAGCCTCGAGGAAGAACTACTCCCTCAACATCATGGGAATCAGCAATGGCGACGGAGATGGTGGTGGAGATCGATGGAGATGGCTCCGGGGACAATTCCCCGTCCCAGCAGGGTGCCGGAACAGAGACTTTCTGTCCCCTGAATCTCCCCTTCGGTGGCGGCGGTGTTGTGGAAATTTTCATGGCTAGAGGATTGTAAATTTAGGGTTTTCATCCCAGGGGCTTCTTATAGGCGAAGGGGGAAGGTCTGTGGCCAGCCAGGGGGCCCACACCATGCCCTGGCGCGGCCTAGGGCTGCCTGATGTCTACGCACTTCTATTCTTGTAGACAGTTGTTGGGCCTCCAAGTGCAGAGGTTTGTAGGACAGCAGCAAGTTTTCCCTTAAGTAGATTACCCAAGGTTTATCGAACTCAGGGAGGAAGTGGTCAAAGGTATCCCCTCTCAAGCAACCCTGCAATCAAGATACAATAAGTCTCTTGTGTCCCCAACACACCCAATACACTTGTCAGGTGTATAAGTGCACTAGTTCGGCGAAGATATAGTGAAATACAAGTGGTATAGATAATTATAAGAGGTAACGGTGATAGAAAATACTTTAATGGCGTGGAAGAGACTAAAGGCAAACTGAAATAAAGATGGAAGCAAGCAAACATGTAACAGATCTAGTAGCAAACGGTGTTTCAATGCTTAGAAACAAGGCCTAGGGATCATACTTTCACTAGTGAACACTCTCATATAAATATCTTCTCTTTGTGATACTACTCTTAACTACTCTCTGGTTAGACACTCTAATCTATGGTAGGGCTATAACAACACACCTCAAAGTAAGCCTTTCCCATCTAGATAACCCCACACTATCACCTTGAGTATTAGATGAGTCCAACAAACACCACAATTTCATAAAGACATCCAACTCCAAATATAACTCATAACAAGTATTTGTAAACTCTAGCCTAAGTGCCACCATGGTGTGCACGCTGTCACTTTCACACACATGGGGAGAGCAGAGATCTATTAAAGCACTTGAGTAGCAAGGTAGATCTATAGATTACAAGCTCATGATCTCAATAAGATCATGCATACAGAGAGAGATGAACACATAGCTACCGGTAGAACCCTGAGCCTCGAGAGAGAATTACTCCCTCCTCATCATGGGAATCAACAATGGTGATGGAGATGGTGGTGGAGATCGATGGAGATGGCTCCGGGGGCACTTCCCCATCCCGGCAGGGTGCTGGAACAGAGACTTTCTATCCCCCGAATCTCCCCTTCGGTGGCGGCGGCGCTGCAGAAATTTTCGTGGATTTCTGATTGACTATCTAAGGTTTTAGTATCGGGAGGCTTCTTATAGGCGAAGAGGAAAGGTCGGTGGCCGGCTTGGGGGCCCACACCATGCCCTGGTGCGGCCTGGGCTGGCCCACGCCAAGGGGGGTGTGGCCACCCTATGGCCCCTCTCCGACTCTTCTTCTCGCTCCGTGAGTCTTCCGGGAAAATAGGAACTTTGGCTTTTGTCCCGTCCAATTCCGAGAATATTCATTTTCTGACTTTCCTGGAACAAAAAACAGCAGAAAATAGGCAACTGGCACTGTGGCGTCTTGTTAATAGGTTAGTCCAAGAAATCATATGAAAAGTACTCCAAAGTTGGAACAAAACACAAGAAAGTAGATAAAACCAAGCATGGAACATCAAAAATTATAGATACATTTGCAATGTATCAACATCCCCAAGCTTAACTCCTGCTCGTCCTCGAGTAGGTAAGTGATAAAAAGAAAGAATAATTTTTGAGGTGACATGCACCATCAAAGACTTGATCAAAGTATTTGTAAAACATTCAAAGTTGGGATCATAGTACTTCAACCATAACATGAAAGACAAAGTTCTAGCAATAAGCAAAGAAACTATGATGCAACATGAAAATGCACAAACAAAAGATTCATGAATAACAATGCTTTGCAAGACGTTTGTTTGTTTCACATAAAGAAAACATAGCATAATAGTATTCAACTTGTCCCTCATAGAGTAGCAAACATAAATGCATAGGACACCTTCAAAGTTCATAAGAGTGACTAGATACAAATAGTTTAAAACAAGCAATATCAAGTTATGCATCAATCAACTAGTCTTGGGACAATGCACATAGAACTAAGAATGGCCACTATGCTCTCAAAGTAGGTGCATAAAGATAGAAGGTGGACACTCAATATAATGGTGGAAGAAAGGCCTTCATAGAAGGAAGTAGGGATTCAAGTCTCATAAAGAGCTTCATAAAATTATGGTACTTAATAGCTTTCAGCTCTCATTGCCCCTATCATAAGCATCTTGAAGTGATTAAGGTTAAAGTGAACAAACTATGGTGTACATGCTTGACGAAGTATAAGTTAGAAATCTCATGTCCCTTGTATATGAGGGCCGCTCCTCATGCTACTCAAGTTTAGTCACTGGTAAGTTCTTGTCATTGTAAGTACATGTGTATCATAGAGAACCGCCAACGGGGTACCCCTTGCCCGATGATGCGGAATAATCCCCATATCAAAATGACAAGGCAAGCAGACAACAAGCATCTCAGCAATTTTCTTATTTACCATGGGAATATGCTGCTTTTTTCTCTCTTTCCTCTTTTCATAATCTCTTTTTTTTCTTTTTCTATTTTTTTCTCAATATAGGACTCTTTTTTTATAAGAAGAATGCTTCATAGACAGCTCATTATGGTTACGCTGTAGGTTTCCACCATGTCAACATGGATTAGACCAGTGGCCTAGGCGTTTCTCTAACACATATACATAACTCCATGGACTTACAAGCTCCCCTTTCATTTCACACCAACGACATCCATATACAAAAGAGCATGATATCAACTAGGTACAAGTACCAAGTGCAATGTTGAAAGCGTTCCCCATGAAAGCATGGTTCTTCTAATTCCCAACAAATAAGTGCAAGCATATACAACATAGACGACACAATGGTTTAATTTTATTAAGGGAAAGAAAAGTAAAGTGTGCCATCAAGTTCGTGAGAGCTTTAATCACTAGTTTTCTCATAACAAGTTTAATTTGGAAGGTAAACAAAAGCATGAATATACTTAGAATAGCATAAGCTAGTAGGTAGGTATGGTGGACTCTTTGGAATAACTTGGTTTAGGGAGTTGGATGCATGAGTGGAACTCATACTTGGTTGTGGAGGCTAGCAAAAGACTGGGAGCGACAAACTAAGAGAGCAATAATGGCCATAATCATGAAGAGCGACAAAACATCATTGATCAAAGCATAAAGTGATACTACAAGTTGAAAACTAAAGGATCATCAAGGCTAATGGTGACTTGAGATAGTCATAACATGGTGTGAGCATGCGCCAAGTCAACCCAAATAAAGCATCAAAGGAGAATACCACTATACTATGCTTTAATATGCTAAAACAATGCATGATTCATCCAAGGCACATTAAGAAATCTCAATTGTTTATAACAAGTCATGCTACAGCAAAGAATACTAAGCAGAAAGCCAAAACAATATCAAGCATGGCATGACAAAGCATAGGCCACAGTCAAAAACAAACTCTCTTTAACACTTAAGCATGAACTTTCCTACTTTTTTCCAATCCAAACCAAACTATTTGAAAACCAATGCATGAAAGAGGGGGTCTAACCAATTTATTCAGCAAACTAAGAAAACTAAGCAAACAAAAAACCAAAACGAAAACGAAAAAGAAGACGCTCCAGGAACAACACAACTGTGCATGAAACAATAAAAATAAAGTGTTTGGAAGAAACCTGGGATTTTTATTGATTAAGAAGGGGATGCCTTGGGCATCCCCAAGCTTTGGCGCTTGTACCTCTTGAACATTTCTTGGGGTGACACGAGGTGGCATCCCCGAGCTTGATCTTTAGTCCATCCTTCATCTCATTACTCATTCCTTCCATACACCTGAAATTTTTCCTTCATACAAAACTTCACACAATCTTTATTAACAACATTAGTGCACTCAAGATAATAAGTCTTTGGGTTCAGTTCTTACACCAATAAAACTTCCATTAAAACACTAGCTACTGTAGCACTTTCCTCAAAAAGCTCAATTCCCCAAAAGAACTCAAAAAGGAACCAACAAGAAGCAAATGCAGAAAATGGCAGAAATCTGTCAAAACAGAGCAGCAGGTAAAGACAAATTTTTTCTAAGACCTTATGTTGCTCAAATCAAAAAGTGTTGAACTAATGAAAGTTAGATAACAACCTGGGGCAGAAGCACAAAAATTCACGCCTTAAAAGGACGTACAGAGATTTTACACGAATTTATATGGTGAAGCACAGAAATCTGTTTCGGGACAGCAATTTTCCCAATCATTACTTCTCTCTCATTAGAGGTTACTCTTGGCACAAAAAAGCAAATAAAAAGGATAAGGAGAGGTTATTACTGAAGTAATAACTTACAAGACTCATCTAAAACTTTTGGGTTATCTCCCAATAAGTACTTTTCTTTAACGCCTTTAAGTTAGGCATGATAGTTTGAGAAGATGCTCACATTAGAAATATGAATTGAAGTAAAAGAGAGCATCAAGAAGCAAATTCAAAACACATTTAAGTATAACACACTTCCTATGCATAGGAATCTTGTAAATAAACAAGTCATGAAAGCACAAAGCAACAAGCATAGGAAAGCAAAACAAGTGCAACTTCAAAATTTTCAACATAGAGAGGGGAAACTTAATATTGTTGAGACACATAAAACCATGTTTCCCTCTCTCATAATAACTTTCAGTAGCATCATGAATAAAAGTAACAATATAACTATCACAAGAAACATTCTTATCATGAGCCATATGCATAAAAGAATTAATACTCCCCACATAAACATAGTCATTCTTATTGATTGTAGTGGGAACAAATTCAACAAAATAGCTATCATTATTATTCTCATCACCATAATCATCAAATATAGGAGGCATATTGTAGTCATTAATTTTCTCCTCAATAGTAGGTGGACTGAAAATATCATATTCATCATTGTAATCATCATATATTGGAGGCATAGTATCACCAAAGTAAATTTTCTCCTCTGTGCGTGGGGGACTAAAAAGATCATTTTCATAAAAACGAGCTTCCCTAAGCTTAGACTTTTCCATAGCATTAGCAATAATGCTGTCCAAAGAATTCATACTAACAACATTGCTATTAGCATGCAAATAAAGTTCCATAGGTTTTTTAATTTTCTCTTCAAACACTTCATGTCCTTGCTCAAGATAAATACTATAAAGCTCTCTAATTTTGTTGTTGTTTTCCATTAAGCCTAACTAGTGAAAACAAGAAACAAAAAGACTAAATTGCAGAATCTAAAGGAAATAACTTCGAGCACTCACACCGGAGGATGTGAGTACCTTTTACCTTACCTCCCCGGCAATGGCGCCAGAAAATAGGCGTTTGCCGTGGGAGGTTCTTCTTATTTAATCCTCCGGTGTGAATACCTTTTACCTTACCTCCCCGACAACGGCTCCAGAAAATAGCTTGATGTCTACGCACTTCTATTCTTGTAGACAGTTGTTGGGCCTCCAAGTGCAGAGGTTTGTAGAACAGCAGCAAGTTTTCCCTTAAGTGGATTACCCAAGGTTTATCAAACTCAACGAGGAAGTGGTCAAAGGTATCCCCTCTCAAGCAACCCTGCAATCAAGATACAAGAAGTCTCTTGTGTCCCCAACACACCCAATACACTTGTTAGGTGTATAGGTGCACTAGTTCGGCGAAGAGATAGTGAAATACAAGTGGTATAGATAATTATAAGAGGTAACGGTGATAGAAAATACTTTGATGGCGTGGAAGAGACTAAAGGCAAACTGAAATAAAGATTGAAGCAAGCAAACATGTAACAGATCTAGTAGCAAACGGTGTTTCAATGCTTAGAAACAAGGCCTAGGGATCATACTTTCACTAGTGAACACTCTCATATAAATATCTTCTCTTTGTGATACCACTCTTAAGTACTCTCCGGTTAGACACTCTAATCCATGGTAGGGCTATAACAACACACCTCAAAGTAAGCCTTTCCCATCTAGATAACCCCACACTATCACCTTGAGTACTAGATGAGTCCAACAAACACCACAATTTCATAAAGACATCCAACTCCAAATATAACTCATAACAAGTATTTGTAAACTCTAGCCTAAGTGCCACCACGGTGTGCACGCTGTCACTTTCACACAAATGGGGAGAGAAGAGATCTATTAAAGCACTTGAGTAGCAAGGTAGATCTATAGATTACAAGCTCATGATCTCAATAAGATCATGCATAGAGAGAGATCAACACATAGCTACCGGTAGAACCCTTAGCCTCGAGAGAGAACTACTCCCTCCTCATCATGGCAATCAGCAATGGTGATGGAGATGGTGGTGGAGATCGATGGAGATGGCTCCGGGGGCACTTCCCTGTCCTGGCAGGGTGCCGGAACAGAGACTTTCTGTCCCCCGAATCTCCCCTTCGGTGGCGGCGGCGCTGCAGAATGTTTCGTGGATTTCTGATTGACTATCTACGGTTTTGGTATCGGGAGGCTTCTTATAGGCGAAGAGGCAAGGGAGGTGGCCGGCCATGGGGCCCACACCATGCCCTGGCGCGGCCTGGGCTGGCCCGTGCCAAGGGGGGTGGCCACCCTGTGGACCCTCTCCGACTCTCCTTCTGGCTCCGTGAGTCTTCCTGGAAAATAGGAACTTTGGCTTTTGTCCCGTCCAATTCCGAGAATATTCATTTTCTGACTTTCCTGGAACCAAAAACAGCAGAAAACAAGCAACTAGCACTATGGCATCTTGTTAATAGGTTAGTCAAAAAAATCATATGAAAAGTACTCCAAAGTTGGAAAAAAACACAAGAAAGTAGATAAAACTAAGCATGGAGCATCAAAAATTATAGATACATTTGCAATGTATCACTGCCCGTGCCAAGAGCGGGTGTGGCCGCCCTGTGCCCCCCCCCCTTCGGACTCCATGTGTCTTCCGATAAAATATTGACTTTGGCTTTTGTCCCGTCCAATTCCGAGAATATTCATTTTCTGAATTTCCTGGAACCAAAAATAGGCAGCTAGCACTGTGGCATCTTGTTAATAGGTTAGCCCAAGAAAGTGTATAAAAATACACCAAAGTGTGGACAAAACATAAGAAAGTAGATATAAAACAAGCATGTAACATCAAAAATTATAGATACGTTTGCAACGTATCAGTATGCACTTAAATACTGTCACTAAAATATGTGATATGATGCATATAAAATACGTTGACCCTGATGCGGTCAAATTGTGTCTATTTCCTTTCTCTCTAAGAGGGAGAGCTAAAGAATGGTTGCTATCTTTGCCTAAAAATACGATTACATCATGGGTGGGATGTACTTCTTTATTTATGACTAAAATTTTCCCACCTGCAAAGACTATGCAACTTCGATCTAATATTACTGGCTTTAGACAGGAAGAGCGTGATCCACTAGCGCTTGCATGGGAGAGGATGAAAGAATGCTTGAGAAACTGTCCTAGTCATGGGATGGAAGATGGTTAATCCTCCATTTATTTTATAATGCTCTTAATCCTGTATCTAAGTCTATGCTTGATGCTGCAGTTGGAGGAACATTTATGGGTAAACATATTACCGAAGCAAAGCAACTGCTAGACAATATGTGACGAGGGTTTAACTCATTAATGCCCATTGTTATGGACTTGGGTTTTGGAGAAGGAGGGAGCGTTGGAGACATCTATCGGCTAGCAAACAAGCACACATGGGACTCGAAGATTTACCTAGGTTCAGGCCTCGTAGAGGTCCCTACTCCTACTTGTCTTCTCGTGGAATTATTGAAGAAATCAAGGATTACAATGGTGCGCAGATGCAATCTGACAAGGGTTATGGAAACTAGGGTTGTATGTCTTCCTCGCTGCCCCCTCCTAGCCTTTATATAGATAGGCTAGGTCTTGGGTAGCAGGTCGAATCGGTTATAGGTTAGGGTTTTCCCCTTTGAACTTTCTATCTTTAGCTTCTTCTTGTTCTTCAAGCAATCGAGAGTTAGTAGGTTACTCGAGTTCTCCATTTGGGCCTTGGCGACACCGTGGGCCTCCACTATATTCAGGCCGTATAAACCAAGTTCGAGTACCTATAGGGTATACCCATGTCAGTAGCCCCCGAGTGTCCAGTGGAATCACAGATTCGACGAGGGACTTTATGAATCCTTCTGAGTGCATGATTGAGTATGTTTTTCGACTGCTTTGTTTGTGTCATAGGGATTGTTGATGTGCATGCCTGATTTAACCGATGTATCAGTATCAGTTAACTACCTTAGGGTAAAACAACGCCATCTACTCGAACTCGAGTCCCCGGACTCGAATCTGGAAAAGTGTTGTTGTAATTCGACTCAAGCCGCGGAGGTCTTACAGGAGTCGAATTCCAGTATATGGGTGTGAGCACTTGACGCATCCGTCAAGGCATGTTCGTCGTACCTTTTGGCACGGATATATTTCTGGTAGTGCGTAGAAAATGTGTTGCCAGGCCTTATTTAGGTCTTATCTTCACGCTGCAAGCGCGGCATCTGAATTTTGTCATCACGGAGATGATTCGGGTGACCCAGGAGACGCAGTCTCTTTGTAGGGAAATATCATGAGGCGGTGTCACCATAAGCTTCGAGTGTGGATTTTTATCAACACACAGTATGATGTACAAATAATCATAGGGTGCGCGACCAGCTCTCCCTATGGGAGTAGCCCCCGAGTGCCTGGTTGAGTCGAAGACTCAGGCAGGGACTAAAGAAGTTTTGCGACTGCTGTCGTCTTTTGTTTGCTTGTTTCAGTCGAATTTATTTCTAGCGCTCCCTATGGGAGTAACCCACGTCCATAATTGAATCGCGGATTCGAGCGGTTGGGTTTGTTTGGATTGTCCATGTTCCTAAAAAAAGAAAAAAGAAAAAATCGTAGGGTGCGCGACCAGCGCTCCCTATGGGAGTAGCCCCCGAGTGCTTGGTGGAGTCGAAGACTCGAGCAAGGACTAAATTAGTCGAAATCTTCTGCTGCCCTATTTTGGATGACGTCAGTGCTGACGATGCAATGACCTCAGTTGCCTGCGTGAGCGAGTTTGACGGGACGTGACGAGCGGTGGGTCCCATTGTCTGACTCTGACTTGACCGGGCGTGCATAACCTTTGTTTTAACTGTGCCTCCTCGATTTCCGTGCATAATGGGGGTAGTGGGGGACGATTCACGCTTCAGGTCCTCCATGTGTTGAGCACGATGAACGCCACGTGTCTGGTAGGGTTTTTCCTGACCGTTAGATTGCATCTTCCAGGGGTTTAAGTAGTGATGTTGCGATGGTAATTTTCACATCTGCTTCCTCTCTGCCTTTTCCTCCGTCGTCATTGTTGCTGGTCCTCTGCTTCTTTGCTGCTCCTCTCCTTCACGGTGTTGGATCAGCTCCGCGTTTTTCCCAGTTACTTTCTCCGGTTACACCGCCATCGTAGAATGGGGAAGAAGAAGGGAGGTGCCGCGGCCGATTCTGCCGCTGCCACGGTTGCTGCGAAGAAGAAAGGTGGCTCCGCCGCTATGGGCACCAGCACCGCCGCTGCCGGGAAAAAGGAGGGCACGGGCACTCACGTCACCAATGGTGCGTGGCGTGCATCCGTGATCAAATCTTTAGAGCTTCATCTTCTACGCCAAGACGGAGTTTTGTCCTCCGCAGTTGCTGACGCGCGCGTCCCTGGCAGCGAGGTAATCCCCTCTCCTCCTGCCGGCTTTCGGGTGATGTTCCTAGCGTTCATCATCCGCGGTCTCTCGTTGCCCCTGCATCCTTTCTTCAGGGGCCTTCTCTGCTTTTACGGGCTCCAGCTCCATCAGCTGTCCCCAAACTCCATCCTCCATGTAGCTTGCTACATTACTCTTTGCGAGTGCTGGCTCAGAATCGAGCCGCACTTTGGCCTCTTCAAGCTGAAGCACCAATCGGCGTCTGGCTCTATAGTCTACGATGTAGGCGGCTGCGGTATGCACGCCGACTGCTCCGCCACATACTTTGATATCAAACTCATGGAGTCTGTCCAAGGATGGAGGGACAAGTGGTTCTACATCTGCGACCTGAAGGCCGACAGAGACCACTTCGGACTCGCGCCCTTTGATCCCGCGACACCGTGCAAGAGGAGGCGTTCCTGGAAGAACGTAGTTATGCCCGGCGAGTCCACGGAGACAGATGTGCTATACGAGCACGTCTGCGACCTCGAGAGTCGCATGGGCAAAGAGGAGGGAGGCTGCGCCATCGTTCGCACATGGCTGTGCTGCCGCGTCCAGCCCCTGCAGGCCAGAGTCCACCCCATGTTCCAGTGGGCTGGCGCAGACGATGCCACTCGCGTATCTGCCGATGGCATTTACACGAGTGAAGTAGATAAAAGGGTTCGACTGGTCACCAAGTACACCGCTAAGGATGTGCTTCCTAATGACCCAGACGTTCCTCCGTTTGATGCTGCTAACCCTCCTCCTGAGGTACAGTCATGCTACATAGTAGTTTTGTTTGTCGACTGCTTCTTTGTTGTTTCTTAACTTTGTGCTAAATTATTTTCTGTATGCAGGATTGGGCGGTGTCACCCTGTATGCCCCCTCTTCCCGAGGGGGTTATCCCTTGTGAAGCCTTGGAAGAGGACGAGTCGGAGTCGACCGTCCTGTCTGATGTGGACGAGGAAGCCCCCGAGTCGAGTGGTCCAGATACTCGCAAGCGTTCGCGCAACAAGGATTCGGATGCGTCGTCTCCTTCGACCCCGGAACGTGAAGGTGTTGGTGCAGAGTCACCAATACCTGCCGTTCCTATGAGTGCCGTGGCGCCATCTTCTCGCAAGAAGATGCGGCTGCCGAAGGAGTTGTCGTCAGAGTCAGGGGATCAAACCTTCGATTTTGACAAGTTTGATTGGTAGGTATGCGAATCTTCCTTTTGGTTCTTCTTTGGAGTTGCATTCTCTTGATGTTGGTTGTGTTCTGCAGTCAGCCGGCGTCGTCATCATCTGGCGACGTCCAATTTTTGAAGGAATCTGGAGTCGCGACCTCCAAGGCCAAGAAAGTGGTTGAGCGCACTCCTTCTCCTCCATTGGCGGCCCACTCCAGGCATAATTCGTCAAGTTCTCCACACAATGTGGAGCACCAGATGGTTATCAGGACGCCTGCTAATCCATCGACTTCGGAGTCTTTGGAGGATCATGTAAGTGTAGTATCTCTTCTTCTGATTTTGCAGTCGAATTGGCATCTATGCCATCTGTTGATCCTTTACTATGTCTTCTGCCGCAGCTCGTTGTGAAGGAAGCCGCTCGCCTTGTGGAGCAGGTGCTTGCGATGGGTCGTCAGCACGCAATGCTGGACAATCGCCATCGTGCGGTAGGAAGTGAGTGCTCCTTATTTTTCCTCTGCATCCTTTTGATGTGTTCGACTGACTGTTTTATCTTTGTTTGTGTCACAGTTGAGCATAATGCGCTCCTGCGTAGCACTGCTTCCCTCGAGAAGATGCTTGCTGCGGCGGTAAAAAGCCGCGAT
Source organism: Avena insularis (assembly GCA_023614405.1). Classification (NCBI taxonomy): domain Eukaryota; kingdom Viridiplantae; phylum Streptophyta; class Magnoliopsida; order Poales; family Poaceae; genus Avena; species Avena insularis. Next base: position 211,333,877 of record CM042694.1, read on the forward strand.
GAGGCAGTCGCAGCATGTGCCGAGTCGCGGAAGCACGAGGAGGATCTGCACGCCTCCATCGTGGCTAGGGAGAAGTTGTTCGAGGGACAGCTTTTTTCGATTGCCAAGGCTCTCTCAGGTATTCCTTTGTCTGAATTTTCGGTGTTTTCTCTTCTTTCGAATTTGTTGTTGGTGTTGACCCTTGTGCCTATGCTTGGTTGTAGATGCCAGCGGTTTGAGCTTCGATCCCCAGGCACTCTGTCGTGATGACGCCCTAGAGGGTGCCATTTCGGCAGTCGAAGATCGCAGCACTGCCGTTCAGGGGACGCTCACCAAGGCCAAGGGTGTGCTTAGTCGCCTCCGGGAAGAGCTGGCGCCCAAAGCTGAGTTGATCGAGAATATGGATGAGCTGGTAGGGTCCTTTGCCGGAGGCATTCCTTCAAGCTTCAAGAACTCACTCCGTGCGGATGGTGCTTCAATGTCACTCTCCATGGTTCAAGCACACGGAGTCGAAGTTGATCCTGCAGTAGTCTCCAAGGCGATGCCTATCAGCGCTGATGGCCAGCAGGTAGTTTTTGCTCCCTTCGCGACTGCTTGTGGCAAGTACGGCCCGCGGCTGATCAATATGGTTGCGAAGTACTCTGAGAAGCTTCAGCGAGCCAAGAAGATGGCTAAGGTTACGACGTCAGGGGCCGGGGTAAAGTCTGTGGCGTCTGACACTGCCACAGACTCGATGAGGCCCCCAAAACCAAAGTCGAAGTCGAAGAAGCCAATCGTTCCTCAGTAGTCGTGTCTTGTAATAGTTAAATAGCTTATATCTTTTGTCGAGAACATGCCTTTTGGTGAATGTATCTGCTGATACTTTGTTGATCTTGAATGCACTCGAGTCTTTTGTCCATGCCTCGGCTTAGTCCTCTTATTGTCTCTTGCTTGACTTATGATAGGGCACATCGTGTGATCCTTTGAGGGAGCCTGAGGATTCGCCGCCCCTTGATGACACTTTGGCACCGCCGCGCTCAAGGGTGGACGAGCCGTCTCTACTTTCGCGACTTCGTGACCTCGTGAAGCAATTGGAGCGTGAATTGCCCGTACTCCGCGGTAATGCGGATGTGTGGAAGTCGAAGGCGGAGAAGGCCGCTGCCCGATAACAATATCTGTTAGGGGAGGTGACACAGCTGGGCAACCAATTCAAATGTTAGTTTTCTTATTCCTTATCTTGTAGTGTTCGCCGTAGTTCCTTGCCTTCATACTTATGTCTTTGCTTGGTATAGTTGTCAGTGCGCGCCATCCTCAGGATGAGAAAGATAGGATCGCCATTCGCATGAATGATCTAACCCAGGAGCAGCTTCAGGCGAGTGGATACTTTTGGGTGGATCATGATCGCGCGATCGCACTGGCAACCCTGCAGGAGCGTGGATCGCGAGTGCTTCACTAACTAAGGAAGTCGTAATCATGCCTGAAGAATATTTATCGGACGATGTTCCTGCTGGACATTGTTCCATCGAGCATGCTGGCCCTTCTTGCCAAATTCCAAGACTTGATTGTGGTCCGCGAGTGTGTACGGCAGCAGCTAGTGGCTAGTGACAAGGCCGCTCTATCGCTGGTGCGACTGTACAGACCCGATGTGGACGTTGCCGCGATTGTGGCCGGACCCCCAGCGCCGCCAGCGGGTTCGACTTGGAACATGGTTCCTCACTACCAGGCGGTGGATCGTCCAGCGGAGGAGATCGTCGACTTCTTTGAGGATCAGACCAATGTTCCTTTGCTGCAACAGTAGTTTAGTTTGTATCCTGCACATAGTTGTACCAGTGTTGTAAAGTTCATAGACATATTGTGTATAATTGATTAATATTGATGTATATAGAGAGCTTGTTAGCGTGTATATTTTGCGAGTGTGTTGCACTATGCGACTCCTTTTCGTTAGCCTGGCTTGTGTTTATCTCAGTCCCTTGTCAACCTATCAGGTGCGTTGCAACTGGGTTGATGTTTGTAAAGGGTATCGATTGGTGTGCCAGCTACTCAGGATATCGTGTTAGTTCGTAGAACAGATGTGTATAGGGTGGCGCAGCCCCTGAGTGGATAATTTGCGAAAAATAAAATAAAAACACAGAGTTTCGAGGCACTTAGCTTTATTTATTCGCGGGATAGTACGAGGTACAATGTGTGGCTAAGTAGCCTTGGCTGAGTAGCCTTATTTGCAATGTAAAAACAAAAATGACTAAGGGTAGAAGCGTCCCAGCTGCGCGACGTTCCAAGGGTTGGAGTATGCGACTCCTGTCTCTAAATCTTTAAGGCGCCACCTGGGATTACTTCTGTAATCACGTATGGTCCCTCCCAGGGGGACTCAAGCTTGAGATGCCCTTGCTGTTTCAGTCGCAGGACCAGGTTGCCTTCGACGAAGGACCTGGGGCGTAGCCTTCTGCTGTGGTAGTTGTACAGGTTCTGCTGGTAGATCGTTGATCTCTCCGTGGCAATTTCCCTTGCCTCGTCAAGGAGGTCGACGGAGTCTTCGAGTGCAAGAGTGGACTCTTGCTCGCTGTAAGCGACCACACGTGGTGCCTTGTATCGTACTTCGGTGGGCAGCACCGCTTCGGCCCCATGCACCATGAAGAATGGAGTGTACCCTATGGCGCTATTTGGAGTTGTGCGTAGGCTCCAGAGTACTGATTGTAGTTCATCTGGCTAGCAACCCGCAGCCTGTTCGAGTGGCCTGAGGAGTCGTTTCTTGATGCCGCCGCAAACTAGCCCGTTAGCTTTTTCGACCTGACCGTTTGTCTGTGGATGTGCTACAGAGGCATAGCTAACGTTGATCCCTAAATTCTCGCAAAATTCTTGGAACTCCTTGGATGTGAAGTTCGTCCCATTGTCCGTGATGATGCTGTGTGGTACTCCGAAGCGGTAGATGATCGACTCGAAGAACTTGACTGCGTTGTATCCTGACTGATTGGTCACTGGTATGGCCTCTATCCATTTGGTGAATTTGTCGACTGCGACCAGGAGGTAGACATAGCCTCCTCGTGAGGACTTTGGGAGCTTGCCGACCATGTCGAGTCCCCATTGCACGAAGGTCCAGGCTAATGGAATTGGCCGGAGCTCTGCACCAGGTGCGTGTGGCTTGTCTGCGAATCGCTGGCACACGTTGCATTTCTGGATGATGTCCTTGGCGTCGCGCATGGTCGTAGGCTAGTAGAATCCAGCTCGTAGAGCTTTTGAAACGAGGGCGCAACTGCCGGCGTGGTGCCCGCAGGTCTCCTCATGGATGTCAAGGAGAACAGCTCCTCCATCAACCGTGGAGCCGCATCGTTGGAGCACTCCTATGATGCTACACTTGTATAGTTCGCCGTTGATAACGGCAAATGCCTTGGATCGCCATGTGATGTGTCGTGCATCAGTCGGATCGTCAGGTAGCCTCTTGCTGAGAAGGTACGTAATGTACGGTTGAGTCCAGGATGGCTCGATCATCATGACTCTCATTGGTCCTTCGAGTCTTGTATCCAACTCCAAGTCGTCGAGTGCCATTGGCTCATTGGGCGGCGTAGCCCCTGAGTCCGTTGCTGCGCTTGTTTTCTTCTCTGCGGCCTTTGGCTTGATGGAGCGTTCGTAGATGCGCTCGAGAAATACCCCGGGTGGTATGGGGGCGCAGGTAGAGCCTATGTTGGCGAGTGTGTCCGCCTCTTCATTGCTTTCGCGACCTATGTGCCGCAGCTCGCAGCAATCGAAATCCCCTTCGAGTGTGTGGTAGAGCAGTGCGTCGCACTCGTGCATTGTCTGGTTGATGACCAACTTGGAGTCGCCATAAATTATGAGCCTCTTGGCGCCGCAGGCTTTTGCCATCCTCATCCTGTGCAGTAGGGCCTCGTATCCAGCTTCGTTGTTGGAGGCGGTGAACTGCATTCGCAAGATATATTTCAGCTTGTCTCCCTGGGGCGATGTCAGTATAACACCTGCGCCGGCCCCGTCCTTTCGCTTGGAACGGTCAAAGTGCATTGTCCAGAGGTAGGACATATCTGGTTTTTCGGGGAGCTGGTTCTCCATCCAGTGCACGAGGAAGTCAGGGAGAACTTGCGACTTGATTGCATCGCATTTTTCATATGTAATGTCTCGTGGAGACAGTTCGATTCCCCAAAGTGCGACTCGTCCGGTGGCATCGGGATTGTTAAGGATGTGCCCAAGCGGGGCGTCGTTGACTACCATAATTGGGTGTTCCTGGAAGTAGTGGTGCAGTTGCCGGGCCGTCATGAAGATGTCGTATGCCAGTTTCTGGTAGTGTAGGTACCGCTGTTTTGTTGGCATAAGTACCTCGCTGAGGTAGTAGACTGGGCGTTGTACTCCGTGGACTTTGTTTTCCTTGGCTCGTTCTACCACAAGCACCGTGCTGACTACCTGGTTGGTGGTGGAGATGTATAGAAACAGTGGTTCCCTTTGGCGTGGGGTCACCAGTACTGGCGAGGTGGACAGTAGGTGCTTGAAGTCTTCGAATGCTTCCTGTGCCTCATTGGTCCACTCGAACTTGTCGGCTTTGCAGAGGAGTTGGTAGAAAGGTAGTGCCTTCTCGCCCATTCGACTGATGAATCGACTGAGCGCTGCGATTCACCCAGCCAGCTGCTGGACGCCTCTTATGTTTTTTAGCTTCTTCATGGCCAGTATGGCTTTTATTTTCTTCGGGTTCGCTTTGATCCCTCTCGCGGAGATAAGATAACCGAGTAGTTGCCCAGATGGTACGCCGAAGGCGCATTTGTCCGGATTGAGCTTGATCTGGTAGCGGTCAAGGTTGGCGAAGGTTTCGTGCAAATCATCGATTAGTGAGGCTTCCTCTTTGGTCTTGATTACTATGTTATCGACATAGACTTGAATGTTGCGTCTAAGTTGGTTCTTGAGGCAAGCCTGCATGCACCGCTGGTAGGTGGCTCCTGCGTTCTTTAGCCCGAAGGGCATTGTGTTGTGGCAGAACACACCAAAAGGCGTTGTAAACGATGTTTTTTCTTGATCTTCCTCCTTCATTCGAATCTGGTTATAGCCTGAGTAGGCGTCGAGGAAGCAGAGGCGCTCGCATCCCGCGGTGGAGTCGATGATCTGGTCGATTCGAGGTACCGGGAAGTGGTCCTTCGGACAGTGCTTATTCAAAGAGGTGAAGTCCACGCACATCCACAGATATCCGTGTCCTTTTTTGGTACCAGCATCGTGTTGGTGAGCCAAGTGCTTTCCTTGATCTCGCGTATGAATTGATCTTCATTCCGACTTGGTTCAGATAGTCACCGAATTGTTTGCTTGACTGGCCTTGCGTTTGGGTTGATGTTGAGTGCATGCTCAGCGAATTCCCTAGGAACTCCTGGCATGTCCACTGGACACCAGGCGAAGATTTCCCAGTGCTCACGGAGGAATTCGACGAGCGCGAGTTCCTATGCGGGACTCAAGTTATTGGCGATGAGAGCCGTCTTAGCGGGATCCGATGGGTGGACCTGAACTTTCTTCGTGTGCACTGATGAGTCGAAGGATAAGTCGGGTGAGCTTGGCCGGCTTAGGGGAGGCAGACTGTTGTCTGTCGACTCCTTCGATCTTGCGAGTTCCTCCTGCATGCCGAAGGACCGGGAGATTCTGTTGAATTCCTTGTCGCAACTGTCGGACCTCTTGAAGCTCCCGTTGATTGTGATGACGCCATTAGGGCCTGGCATTTTCATCTGCAGATAGCCGTAGTGCATTACTGGCATGAACCTAGCGAACGCGACACGTCCGAGGATGTAGTGGTACTGTGAGGGCCAGTCGACGACTTCAAATTTGATGCGCTCGCGCTGAAAATTTTTTGGTGTGCCGAAGATGACGTCGAGGTTGATTTTACCAAGGGGATATACACCCTTGCCTGGGACGATGTCGTGGAATGTTGTGTCTGAGGCCTCTAGGCAGGTCAGAGGGATCCTCATTGCTCGCAAGGTACTCGCGAACATAAGGTTGATGTTGCTTCTGCCGTCCATAAAGATGCGACTCATGTTGAAGCCTCCAATTTGTGCCTTGAGGATGAGGGGACAATGGCCTGGACGAGGTACTTGGCGCGGGTGGTCGCGCTTGTCAAATGTAATGCAGGAGTCGCTTCCACTGAGGTACTCAGTGGTGGATGGTGGTGAGTTTGTCGCCAAGTTGACTTGGCAAGTGATGGCTTTCTGCACCCGATTCGAGGGGCATCCCTTCTGGATCATCATGGTACCCATGGCCCGTGGGTATGGTTCGCCTCCGTGGTGTTGGTCCGGCGCTGCTGCATTTGGGGGTGGTCCAGGTGGTGGTGGTGGAGCTCCATGTTCCATGACGCCTGGGGCGGCTCCGTAGCCCCTTTCGACTGTGTTTTGATTCATCTGAGCCAGTCCCTCATGTAGTTTGAGGAACTCGCGGCAGTCCTTGAGGAGGTGGCTGGACTTCTTTTCTCCATCGTGCTTGTCGATGTAGAAGTGCACAGTGCATGGCCCGGACAACTTGTATTCAATGGATGTTGCGGGTGCTTCATCGCGATTGCGGCACTGCCATACTTGCGTGGTTTTTCTGGAGTCGCGGTATCCACCGCTGTGGTAGCCGTTGTTGCGGTTGTCGTCGCGTCTGTCGGCGTAGCCGGCTGCGACCATGTTGACGTCGCCGCGGTCATCGTAGATGCGCATGCGGCGTTTGCTTCGGCGATCGCGTCTGTGTTCGAGTTCTGCCTCGTCGTTAGAGTGAACACGATATTTCACCGAATCTTCTCCATCTGCCCGACGATTCGTGATTTCCATCAGGTGGTCGATGGTTTTGGGCTTCGAGCAGCCCAGCTCCTCCCTGAGCTCTATGCGGCGTACGCCGCCGTTGAATGCGTCAATCGTGCGATCCTCCGAGATATTCTCTGCGGAGTTCTTGATGATGGACCACCTCTGGATGTATGAGCGTAACGACTCGCCTGACCTTTGCTGGCAGCATCTCAGCTCTTCGATTGATGTGGGCCGTTTGTAGGTGCCCTTGAAGTTGCGCACAAAGTTGTAGACCAGCTCTTCCCAACTGCGAATGGATCCGCGTGGGAGGTTGTTGAGCCATGCTCGGGCGGCGCCCTGCAGCTGCAGCTGCAGGCATTGCATGGTCGTGCTTCGACTCCTGTCGTGGAGCCTGACGGAGGAGATATGGTCCTCTAACCAGATTTTTGGGTCCTGCAGGCCATCGAACTTTGGGTTATCTGACGGGAGCTTAAGCCCCTTGGGCATTCGCTTTTGTCTGATGGCCCTGCTGAAGCATCTAGCGCCACAGAGCTCCACGTGTTCATCCTCTGAGTCAGTCGACCGGGCACGTCGCGCCCTTGATTTGTCAATCTTGCGCTGCGTGAGGTCATCGCGCGCGTCATAGTCGTGGTCGTGTCGCCGAGCGTGGCATCGAGATGATCATGACCGCTGCCGCTAGATGAGGGCGAGGAGTAACGTTTTGCCAGAGCCTTGCCTTTCTTCGGTTCTGATGCTCGCTCTTTGTCGAGGGTGGCCTCGATTAACCCCAAGCCTGCGATCGTAGATCGCTGCATGGCGGCTCGAGGGTCTCTAGATGGCGGCTGGTTGTTGAGGAGGTACATGGTGGCCGCCGTTACCGCGGCTTGCAGCGTTTTCGGGAGCACGTTGCCGCGCGTATCCACCGTCATGGAACCGAAGTCGAGGACTTTGGCGGCTTCTACGCGTTCTTGTTCGGTGAGGTGGGCGAGTCAAGATCGCCTTTTGTTGGCGATGTACTCGTTGCACCTAGAGGAGGATCCTCCGTGGGAGGAGAGCCCAGCTCGTCGGAGGCTTGATTCATCAGCCGCCTTTTTACGCGCCTCGAGTTGCATGATTGTTTGTAGCTGGTGCTTGTATTCCTCTTTCAGGAGCCAATGGTAGCCCATCAGTAGTTCTTGTGGGGAGCCGAAGGGTAGAGGGTGGCCTCGTAGGGCTTCTCGGCAGCGAGCCCACTCGAGGTCATTGAGCTTGATCACGATGCATTCGCCAGTTTGCTCATTTATCATAGTTGGAGGTTCGACTGCCCCTCTGTTGTTGACGGGGGCGCCGTTAGTGGGGCCGCAGTTTGGCGGTGGACCGCCATTGGGTATGCCGCCGTTTGGCGGGTCGGTTCCATGGCCACCATTGCCCATGTTGTCGCGATTGGTGGAGGAGTCGCCCACATTGATGACGACGCACATGAAGTGGTCTTCAGTTGCCAGATCGCCCAGATCGGATTCCCAACTGCTGTCGCTGACTGTATTCTCGACTGTTGTCGAGGCGTGGAGCTCACTGAGGGTGCCGATCGGTGGAGGGAACCATGATGCTGGAGCAATCGATGGTGTCGTTGAATGGTCAGGCATGCGAAGCGTGCCCATCTGACCAAATTGGAAGTGGAAGCTCCCGATTGCCAAGCTGATTCCGTCGCCTACGGACTCGAAAGCCGGGCAAGTGGCTGGCGTGGGGACGGTGAAGTCAAACGCGCCGAAGATCTGGCGAATATCCGTTGTTGCGGAGTTGTAGATCGTGGTTGATGGGGCCGAAGAAGCCGCAACATCAGCACTCCCAATTCCCACAGATGGCACCAATTGACGAGGGTTTAACTCATCAATGCCCATTGTTATGGACTTGGGTTTTGGAGAAGGAGGGAGCGCTGGAGACATCTACCGGCTAGCAAACAAGCACACATGGGACTCAAAGATTTACCCAGGTTCAGGCCTCGCAGAGGTCCCTACTCCTGCTTGTGTGCTCATGGAATTATTGAAGAAATTGAGGATTACAATGGTGCGCAGATGCAATATGGCGAGGTTTATGGAAACTAGGGTTGTATGTCTTCCTCGCTGCCCCCTCCTAGCCTTTATATAGATAGGCTAGGTCTCGGGTAGCAGGTCGAGTCAGTTACAGGTTAGGGTTTTCCCCTTTGAACTTTCTATCTTTAGCTTCTTCTTGTTCTTTAAGCAATCGAGAGTCAGTAGGTTACTCGAGTTCTCCATTTGGGCCTTGGCGACACTGTGGGCCTCCACTGTATTCAGGCCGTACATACCAAGCTCGAGTACCTATAGGGTATACCCATGTGAATATGCAAGACAACCATGCCCAATGGCATGTGGAAAGATCAAATACGAAGAAGGTGAACTCTGTCTCACCACAAGAGAATGAAGATCTCAATGCTAAGTTGGATGAGCTCATACTAGTCATAAAAGGTAAGGAAACTCAGGTAAGAGCCACTCCTGAAACAAATATTGAAGAAATAGACTTCGTAGCTCATAATGATTATAATCCTGCTTGGAAGAAGAGTTACAATCCTAACTTTTAGAAACATTATGCTAGTCCTGCAGGTAACTCTAATAATAATATGGGAAATAGTAATGGTAGTCTCCAAGAAACACTTAAGTCTTTCATAGACTCACAAAATGAACAAAATAATATTCTAGTTAAAATTACGGAGAACCATGATGCTATGCTTGGTAAATTATCTAACCAAGTTGTTAGTTTGAGAAATGATTTATAGGCCTTTCAAGAAAGAACAAGCATCGTTGAGGCACAGCTAGGTAAGATAACCGATAGTCAAACTCTCATTCTAGCTAAATTTGCAGGTAAAGCTGAGCCCAATCCTGTTGAAGAACTCAAAATGATGAGGATCCAAAGGGAGGAGCCTGAAGAACTTGATTATATTAATGCTCCTTCACCAAGTTACACCGTTGAAGATCTCATAAAAAGGATCAACGTCAAGATTCTGGTAAGTGAAGGTAGTGAGGAAGCTATGTACCAACATTTTGTCAATCAAGTAGCAATAAAGGTATGTGAGCTTGAAGAAGAATACAAGCAAATTGTTGAAAATGACCTATTAAACTAGATGATATATTTGAGCCTACTATTGAGATTAAAACTGGAACCAATGAGATAGCTGCACTTTGTGATCTAGGTGCAAGCGTCTCAACAATTCCGAAGAGTCTTTTTAACAAGTTAAATCTTGGCTCCTTTGAAATTACTGAGTTAAAATTGCATCTAGCAGATTCTACCTACAAACAAGCTGTAGGAATTAAGGAGAACACTTTAGTATACATTAAAGGCTGTCCCGCTCTTATTGATTTCATTATTGTTGACATGCCTGAAGATGCTACTGCTCCTATTATATTAGTCCATCCTTTCTTAAGAACTATTAAGGCTCTGATTAATCTGCATGAAGGGAACGTGAAGCTGCAATTGCCATCGCGGGATCCTTTTGTTATTCATTTCCCCAGAAAGAAGAAAGCCAAGCATGACGAAAAGGATGCCATCACTTTGTAGGCCAATTACTTTGGAGTGGGTGTTCCACTCATCTGGCCCAAGTGAGTATCATCAAGGTCAAGCTATTGACCATAAAAGAGCACTCCATGGGAGGCAACCCATGTGAAATAAAGGTTTGAGTTAAGTTTTTAGCTTTAGTTTAAGTTTTTTTAATAAAGAGTGCTAGAAAACTCCATTCGAGGAGAAGAAGTTCGGTAGTACTTGAAATTCTGTTTTATTCATGCTATTGTTGGTCGACTATATTTACTATCAATTTTCTATCAAAAATAAGGTATATCACTAAGTTACAGGAAAAAAAATAGTTTACGAAGAAACAAAATTTTTTTGACGCACATAGAGAGTTTAACGACCAACTATATGGCGGGAATAAAAATTCCGGCCGTATAGCTCCGGTCGTATAGATATCTTTGCAATCAAGAATTGTTCTGCAATATGTACTGAGAGTTTAACGACCAACTATATGGCGGGAATAAAAATTCCGGACGTATAGCTCAGGTCGTATAGATATCAATGCCTCCATACAATTTCTTTTCATATGTTCTGAGAGTTTAACAACCAACTATATAGTTCCGGAATTTTTATTCCTGCCGTATAGTTCCGATCATATAGATATCGATGCCTTTGCAAATTTTATTTCGCAGGGACAGACAGTTTAACGACCAACTATACGGCCGAAACATTTTGTTCCGCCCGTATAGCTACGCCGCCAGGAGGAAACCCTAAATTTTTAACAAAAGGCCAACTATACGGCCGGAACACATTGTTCCGACCGTATAGCTGTGCCCGTATAGTTGCGTCCGACCACAAAATCGCATGGGAAGGTACTCCCAACTCAAAAACTTCAATCCTTTTTCTTTCTTCTACCTCCAAACTCTCTCAAATCCTTAAGGGATCTCCATCCCTATTCAATTTCATTCGATTTCCTCGCACACAAGTGATCTACGGTATGTTTCTCCTTTGATCCTCCAATTACTTTTTGCAAATTCAACTTTGATCTATGATACGTTGCAAACGTATCTATAATATTTGATGTTCCATGCTTATTTTATATCTTCTTTCTTATGTTTTGTCCACACTTTGGAGTATTCTATACACTTTCTTGGACTAACCTATTAACAAGATGCCACAGTCCTAGTTGCCTGTTTTCTTCTGTTTTTGGTTCCAGAAAAGTCAGAAAATGAATATTCTCGGAATTGGACCGGACAAAAGCCAAAGTCGATATTTTACCGGAAGACTCATGGAGCCAGAAGACGAGACAGAGAGGGGCCACAGGGTGGCCACACCCCCACTTGACGCGGGCAACCCTAGGTCACGCCAGGGCATGGTGTGGGCCCCTTGGCCACCCACCGACCTTGCCTCTTCGCCTATAAGAAGCCTCCCGATGCATAAACCCTAAATCGAACAACCTCCATCAATGAAAAGTTCCACAGCGCCGCCACCACCGAAGGGGAGATTCCGGGGACAGAAAGTCTCTGTTTCGGCACCCTGCCGGGACGGGGAAGTGCCCCTGGAGCCATCTCCATCGATCTCCACCACCATCTCCATCGATGTTGCTAATTCCCATGATGATGAGGGAGTAGTTCTTCCTCAAGGCTAAGGGTTCTACCGATAGCTATGTGTTCATCTCTCTCTCTATGCATGATCATATTGTGATCGTGAGCTTTGTAATCAAGTAGATCTACCTTGCTAATCAAGTGCTTCAATAGATCTCTGCTCTCCACATGTGTGTGAAAGTGACAGCGTGCACACCATGGTGGCACTTAGGCTAGAGATTACAAATACTTGTTATGAGTTATATTTGGAGTTGGATGTCTCTATGAAATTGTGGTGTTTGTTAGAACCATCTAGCACTCAAGGTGATAGTGAGGGGTTATCTAGATGGAGAAAGTGAACTTTGAGGAGTGCAGTTATAGCCCTGCCATGGATTAGAGTGTCCAACCAGAGAGTAGTTCAGAGTAGTATCATAAAGAGAAGATATTTATATGAGAGTGTTCACTAGTGAAAGTATGATCCCTAGGCCTTGTTTCTAAGCATTGAAACATTGGTTTGCAACTAGATCTATTACATGTTTGCTTGCTGCCATCTTTATTTCAGTTTGCCTTTAGTCTCTTCCACGCCATCACGCTATTTTCTGGCACCGTTACCACTTATAATTATACATACCACTTGTATTTCACTATCTATTTTCCGAACTAGTGCACCTATACACCTGACAAGTGTATTGGGTGTGTTGGGGACACAAGAGACTTCTTGTATCTTGATTGCAGGGTTGCTTGAGAGGGGATACCTTTGACCACTTCCTCCCTGAGTTCGATAAACCTTGGGTAATCCACTTAAGGGAAACTTGCTGCTGTTCTACAAACCTCTGCACTTGGAGGCCCAACAACTGTCTACAAGAATAGAAGTGCGTAGACATCAAGCTATTTTCCATGGCCGTTGCTGTCGGGAGGTATAAAAGGTACTCACATCCTCCGGTGTGAGTGCTCGAAGTTATTTCCTTTAGATTCTGCAATTTTGTCTTTTTGTTTCTTGTTTTTATTTTCACTAGTTAGGCTTAATGGAAAACAACAACAAAATTAGAGAGCTTTTTAGTATTTTTCCTAAGGTAGAACATGAATTGTCTGAAAAGAAAATTAAAAAACCCATGGAACTTTCTTTGCATGCTAATAGCAATGTTATTAGTATGAATCTTCTGAACACCTTTGTTACTAATGCTATGGAAACGTCTAAGCTTGGGGAGGTTAGTTTTTATGGAAATGATATTTTTAGTTCCCCAGCTTTAAAGAAGAAAATTTGCTCTGATGATACTTTGTCTCCCATATGTGGTAATTCTAATGATACTTGTGATATTTTAAATCCACATACTGAAAGCATCTCTTTTAAAATACCTATAAAAATTGTTGAACGTGTTATGAATAACTGTTATTTTGGAGATGGAACTGTCCATCCTGGTGATCATTTACTCTTTATACACGAATTATGCGAGTTGTTCAAGTGTGCAGGTATTTCAATGAACCAAATTAAGAGGAAGCTATTCCCTTTTTCACTTAAGGGCAAATAAAGGGAGTGGTATGAGCTACTAGATGATCCTCATCATTTGGAGTGGACTAAACTTGAATCTCTCTTTTACTCTAAATTTTATCCTCCTCATGAAATTCATAGGGATAGGAATTACATTTATAATTTTCATCCACATGATGGAGAAATTATTTCCCAAGCATGGGGTAGATTGAAGTCACTAATGCTCAAATGCCCCATTCATGAGCTCCCCAGTAATATTGTTATTAATAATTTCTATGCAAGGCTTTCAGGACATTACAAGGACTACCTAGATACTTGTTTAGAGGGATCCTTCACAAGTAAGGAGGTCAAAGCTAAGTGGGATCTTGTTGAAACAATTCAAAGCAATACCGAAGATTGGTATAATGACAAAGGTAAAGAACCAGGTATAAACTATGAGTATGACTGCATTAAGTCTTTTGCTGAAACTTCTAATTTTAAGAGCTTAGTGCTACATATGGTCTTAATCCTCAAATTCTTGTTGATTGTTTTAGAGCCTTTGCTTCTCATTTTAATGCTCCTAAAGAAAAATGGGACATGTATCATGAGCCTTTTAAAGACACTTGCATGGAAAATGAAATTGTTATTAATGATAGCAATAAACATGCTCAAACCTCTGAAAGTACTATTTTTATAAGAATGTTAATTTTTATGGAATACATAGACCTTGTGAGAATAATCAAATTGAATAAGAATATCGTATCACCCACAGGAATGAAAAAACTAGAATGTGGTATAGGGCTTTAAATGATCTTGGTAAAAAAGTTTGTGCCCTTTATCCTTTTATTTGTGAACTTTGCTTTGAAGTGGGTCATTTCAATTTTCAATGCTCAGGCCATAATAATAGCCCTTCTAATCCAATGAGTACTGCAAGTTTGTATTGTGATGACATGATCACTCCTAATCAGCATGATGAACTTACATTATTTTTGGGGTGTGAAGAGTTATCAAGAAAAAACTCTTTGGTAGATATGTGTGCTTTTGATATGAATAGTGTCCTGCATGGTTGTCATCTTTATTATGTTGATAATTGCCACACAAATACTTATATACAAAATATTATAAAAGATGAGGTTTTACCAAAATATGACAGGACTAATATGTGTTTGGATCTTATTGATGAAAAGGAGGAATCCTCCAAAGTTTCTTCTATTGTCTCTAACAATAAACCAGGGTATATGGAGAAGCTTCCTTTCAAGCCTCTGCCTCCTAAAGAGAAGAAGAAAAGGAAGAAAAGGAGGAGTAAAAGGAGAAAGGAAATGGTATTTCCCCCTAAGCATGTTGCTCCTATTATAGTTTTTGATGAGTCTGAACTCGATGATGTTCCTATGCCTATTACCTATAGTAGTGATCATGATTGGGAAAATCACACTACTTATGATATTGAAAATCTCTTCAGTACCAATTCTGAAAATGATGATATTCATAATTGTTGTACTATTAGTGCTTTCCATGTTCCTTCCAATGATGATACGTTTACAAATGAACACACTTTGGAAGATAACTATTATATTGCTTATGATGATACTATACCTCCAATATATGATGATTGCAATGATGACTATGATATTTTAAGTCCACCTACTATTGAGGAGGAAATTAATTATGATTATAATATGCCTCCTATATTTGATGATTATGGTGATGAGACTAATAATGATAGCTATTTTGTTGAATTTGCTCCCACTACAATTAATAAGAATGACTATGTTTATGTGGGGAGTATTAATTTTTTATGCATGTGGATCATGATAAGAATGTTTCATGTGATAGTTATATTGTTAATTTTATTCATGATGCTACTGAAAGTTATTATGAGAGAGGGAAACATGGTTTTATGCATCTCAATAATATTAAGTTCCCCCTCTTTATGTTGAAAGTCTTGAAGTTGCACTTGTTTTGCTTTACTATGATTGCTTTGTGATTTCATGACTTGTTTCTTTACAAGATTCCTTTGCATATGAAGTGGGTTAGACTTAAATGTGCTTTGAATTTGCTTCTTGATGCTCTCTTTTACTTCAATTCATATTTCTTATATGAGCATCTTCTCAAACTATCATGCCTAACTTAAAGGCGTTAAAGAAAAGTACTCCTTGGGAGATAACCCAAAAGTTTTAGTTAAGTCTTTGAAGTTATTGCTTCAGTAATAACCGCTCCTTATCCTTTTTATTTGCTTTTTGTGCCAAGAGTAACCTCTAATGGGAGAGAAGTAATGCTTGGGAAAGTTGCTGTCCCGAAACAGATTTTTGTGCTTCATTATAAAAAATCGTGTAAAATCTCTGTACATCGTTTTGAGGCGTGAATTTTTGTGCTTTTGCCCCAGGTTGTTATATAACTTTCGTTAGTTCAACACTTTTTGATTGGAGCAACATAAGGTCTTCGAAAAAATTGGGTTTTACCTGCTGGTCTGTTTTGACAGATTTCTGCCATTATTTGCATTTGCTTCTTGTTGGTTCCTTTTTGAGTTCTCTTTGGGGAATTGAGCTTTTTGTGGGGAGTGCTACAGTAGCTTTTGTTTTAATGGAAGTTTCATTGGTGTTGAAACTGAACCTAAAGACTTATTATTTTGAGTGCACTAATGTTGCTAATAAAGATTGTGTGAAGTTTTGTATGAAGGAAAAATTTC
This sequence comes from Avena insularis, assembly GCA_023614405.1. Classification (NCBI taxonomy): domain Eukaryota; kingdom Viridiplantae; phylum Streptophyta; class Magnoliopsida; order Poales; family Poaceae; genus Avena; species Avena insularis. The sequence goes on from CM042694.1 coordinate 211,349,795, forward strand.
AGGTGTATGGAGAGAATGATGTAATGAGATGAAGAATGGAATAAAGCTCAAGCTTGGGGATGCCACCCTGTGTCACCCCAAGAAATATCCAAGAAGTACAAGCGTCAAAGCTTGGGGATGCCCAAGGCATCCCCTTCTTCATCAATAAAAATCCCAGGTTTCTTCCAAACACTTCATTTTTATTGTTTCATGCACAGTTGTGTTGTTCTTGGAGCATCTTCGTTTTTTGTTTTATGTTTTCATTTGCTTGGTTTTCTTAGTTTTATGAATAAATTGGTTGGACCCCCTCTTTCATGCATTGGTTTTCAAATAGTTTGGTTTGGATTGGAAAAGAGTAGGAAAGGTCATGCTTAAGTGGTAAAAGGAGTTTGTTTTTGACTATGGCCTATGCTTTGTCATGCCATGCTTGATATTGTTTTGGCTTTATGCTTAGTGATATTTGCTGTAGCATGACATGTTATAAACAATTGAGATTGCTTAATGTGCCTTGGAAGAATCATGCGTTGTTTTAGCATATTAAAGCATAAGTATTGTGGTATTCTCCTTTGATGCTTTATTTGGGTTGACTTGGCACATGCTCACACCATGTTATGACTATCCCAAGTCACCATAAGCCTTTATGATCCTTTAGTTTTCGACTTGTAATATCACTTTATGCTTTAATTAATGATGTTTTGTCACTTTGCATGATTATGGCCATTATTGCTCTCTTAGTTGGTCGCTCCCAGTCTTTTGCTAACCTCCATAACCAAGTATGAGTTCCACTCATGCATCCAACTCCAAATAAAACCAAGTTATTCCAAAGAGTCCACCATACCTACCTATTAGCATTTGCTATTCCAAGTATATTCATGTTTTTATCTACCTTCCGAATTAAACTTGTTATGAGAAAACTAGTGATCAAAGCTCTCACGAACTTGATGGCACACTTTACTTTTCTTGCCCTTAATAAACTTGAACCATTGTGTCATCTATGTTGTATATGCTTGCACTTATATGTTGGGGATTAGCAGAACCATGTTGTCATGGGGAACGCTTTCAACATCGCACTTGTACATTGTACCCAATTGATATCATGCTCTTTTGTTTATGGATGTCGTCGGTGTGAAATGAAAGGGGAGCTTGTAAGTCCATGGAGTTATGTATGTGTATTAGAGAAATGCCTAGGCCGCTGGTCTAATCCATGCCTAATCATGGTGGAAACCTATAGCGTAACCATAATGAGCAATCTATGAAGCATTCTTCTTATAAAAAAGAGATAGAGATTGAGAAAAAGAGAAAGAAAGAGATATGAGAAAAGAGGAAAGAGAGAAAAAAGCACCATTTTACCATGGTAAATAAGAAGATTACTGGGATGCTCATTGTCTACTTGCCTTGTCATTTTGATATGGGGATTCTTCCGTATCATCAGGCAAGGGGTACCCCGTTGGCGGTTCTCTATGATACACATGTACTTACTATGACAAGAACTTACCGGTCACTAAACTTTAGTAGCATGAGGAGCGGCCCTCGTATTCAAGGGACATGAGATTTCCAACTTATACTTTGTCAAGCATATACTCCATAGTTTGTTCACTTTAACCTTAATCACTTCAAGATGCTTATGATAGGGGCAATGAGACCTGAAAGCTAATAAGTACCATAATTTTTGGAAGCTCTTTATGAAACTTGAATCCCTGCTTCCTTCTATGAAGGCCTTTCTTTTACTTTTATGTTAAGTCTCCACCTTCTATCTTTATGCACCTATTGAGAGAGCATAGTGGCCATTCTTAGTTTAATGTTCATTGTCCCAATACTTGTTGATTGATGCATACCTTTGATATTGCTTGTTCTTAAACTATTTGTATCTAGTCACCCTTATGAACTTTGAAGGTGTCCTATGCATTTATGTTTTGCTACTCCATGAGGGACAAGCTGAATGCCACTATGCTATGTTTTCTATATGTGAAACAAACAAACGTCTTTCAATGCATTGTTATTCATGATCTTTGTTTGTATCCTTTCATGCTACAACATAGTTACTATGTATTATTGTTAGAACTTTAGCTTTCATGCTATGTTGAAGTACTATGATCCTAGCTATTTATGTTGGTGCATGTCACCTCAAAAATTATTCTTTATTTTTATCACTTACCTACTCGAGGACGAGCAGGAGTTAAGCTTGGGGATGTTGATACGTTGCAAACGTATCTATAATTTTTGATGTTGCATGCTTGTTTTATATCTACTTTCTTATGTTTAGTCCACACTTTGGAGTATTTCTATACACTTTCTTGGACTAACCCTAAATTTTTAACAAAAGGCCAACTATACGGCCGGAACACATTGTTCCGACCGTATAGCTGTGCCCGTATAGTTGCGTCCGACCACAAAATCGCATGGGAAGGTACTCCCAACTCAAAAACTTCAATCCTTTTTCTTTCTTCTACCTCCAAACTCTCTCAAATCCTTAAGGGATCTCCATCCCTATTCAATTTCATTCGATTTCCTCGCACACAAGTGATCTACGGTATGTTTCTCCTTTGATCCTCCAATTACTTTTTGCAAATTCAACTTTGATCTATGATACGTTGCAAACGTATCTATAATATTTGATGTTCCATGCTTATTTTATATCTTCTTTCTTATGTTTTGTCCACACTTTGGAGTATTTCTATACACTTTCTTGGACTAACCTATTAACAAGATGCCACAGTCCTAGTTGCCTGTTTTCTTCTGTTTTTGGTTCCAGAAAAGTCAGAAAATGAATATTCTCGGAATTGGACCGGACAAAAGCCAAAGTCGATATTTTACCGGAAGACTCACGGAGCCAGAAGACGAGACGGAGAGGGGCCACAGGGTGGCCACACCCCCCTTGGCGTGGGAAGCCCTAAGCCGTGCCAGGGCATGGTGTGGGCCCCCTGGCCGCCCACTGACCTTGCCTCTTTGCCTATAAGAAGCCTCCTGATGCATAAACCCTAAATCGAATAGCCTCCAGCCACGGAAAGTTCTGCAGCGCTGCCGCCACCGAAGGGGAGATTCGGGGGACAGAAAGTCTCTATTCCAGCACCCTGCCAGGACGGGCAAGTGCCCCCGGAGCCATCTCCATCAATCTCCACCACCATCTCCATCGTCGTTGCTGATTCCCATGATGATGAGGGAGTATTTCTTCCTCGAGGCTAAGGGTTCTACCGGTAGCTATGTGTTCATCTCTCTCTCTATGCATGATCATATTGTGATCATGAGCTTTGTAATAAAGTAGATCTACCTTGCTACTCAAGTGCTTTAATAGATCTTTGCTCTCCCCATGTGTGTGAAAGTGACAACATGCACAACATGGTGGCACTTAGGCTAGAGATTACAAATACTTGTTATGAGTTATATTTGGAGTTGGATGTCTCTATGAAACTGTGGTGTTTGTTAGAACCATCTAGCACTCAAGGTGACAGTGTGAGGTTATCTAGATGGAGAAAGTGAACTTTGAGGAGTGTTGTTATAGCCCTACCTTAGATTAGAGTGTCCAACCGGAGAGTAGTTCAGAGCAGTATCATAAAGAGAAGATATTTATATGAGAGTGTTCACTAGTGAAAGTATGATCCCTAGGCCTTGTTTCTAAGCATTGAAACACTATTTACAACTAGATCTGTTACATGTTTGCTTGCTGCCATCTTTATTTCAGTTTGCCTTTAGTCTCTTCCACGCCATCAAGCTATTTTCTGGCACCGTTACCACTTATAATTATCCATACCACCTGTATTTCACTATCTGTTCGCCGAACTAGTGTACCTATACACCTGACAAGTGTATTGGGTGTGTTGGGGACACAAGAGACTTCTTGTATCTTCATTGCAGGGTTGCTTGAGAGGGGATACCTTTGACCACTTCCTCCCTGATTTCAATAAACCTTGGGTAATCCACTTAAGGGAAACTTGTTGCTGTTCTACAAACATCTGCACTTGGAGGCCCAACAACTGTCTACAAGAATAGAAGTGCATAGACATCAATCTATTGTCATTATCAATCTAGGGTGAGACCTAGTATGAACCAATTGCCATGATTATCTTGCCTAGATTATCATATTGAGGAGAATTCTTTAGTGTGCTATGATGAGGAATATGATACACTTACTGTTGTTGGATCAAAAAGTTTTATTTTTGCCTTTCTTCAATGTTTTAGATGATGAACACAAGGAGCCAAACTCATGCTCGTGCCACCGCTAACGCTTCTCGGGCTGTCGCTCAGGAACGCATTGGGATACGGTTCAAGAATGAGGCCCATCGTGATCGCTTCAACAAGATCAAGAACCACGAATTGAAGGCCACCAAGTGGGCTTGCCCCATCATATTGAACCAACTCGGTATTACTAATGCCTTTAATTTAGTTTGCAATAGAGCTGGCCTACAAAACTTTGTGTACAATTATGTACCTACCTATCGCCGCTTAACCATTGAATTCCTTAGTTCATTGCAAAGCACCGTTAAACAATGGCAAGGAGAGGATACTATTTCTTTCTGTCTGATGAACAACAACTAACATTATATGAATGGTGCGCATGTTTTAATTTTCCAAACAATGATATTCATGCTTTACGCGCATCTTTTACTGGCTTAAGTCCTTCCCCCGATCAATACTATAATGGAATGAGTTTCACTAGTAGAGTGAACAAGGGGAAGAATATTCAACATCCCGCAATTCGCTATTTGTTCAATGTTAATGCTAACACTTTGCAGGCATGTAATGAGTTCATGAGACTCAACGAGGAGGACATCCTAGTCCATGCAAAGGTTGCTTACATCAAATGTAGCTTGTCACTCAACTTGGGTGCCATCCTTGTGCGCTACCTGGAGAACCAAGCCTCCCAAAGCCAAGGGCCAATCACAGGAGGAGGCATTATCACCATGCTTGCCACTAACCTAGGCCTCCACCTAGGTGAGTTGCAACCGGTACTAGGTGAGACACGTGTTGGTTTCTCCACCTTGAGAGCCTGTGGAATGCTAACTAGGAGAGGTGGTGCTTATTACCTGCATATTGCTGGAGCTAGGCGCATCTACCCCGCTCCTATGCCTAATGGTCTTTTGTCTATCAAGGAAGGATGTTTGCTATATGATTCATAGGTTGAGCAACACCAACCCGAGGAAGAGATTCCTGAAGAGGACGAGGACCAAGAAGAGGAGCAAGAAGTTCCTTATCAAGAGGAGCATCCACAAACCCGGTTCGCCACATACCAAGATTTCCAAGGACATGGAGGAACTGTGGAGAGGATGCACAACCTCTCTTTGAACCTCCGAGAACCAACAAGTAACCTCTCAACTCAATTCGCGAACTGGAGTAACGACTTTTTCTCGACACCACAATGATTTGTAGGGCTTGCAAAAGCCTAAGCTTGGGGAAGTTTCCTCATGTATCTTTACGTGGCATTCATTTGCTTTTATTTATTTTAGAGGTTGTGTTTTTATTTGAGTTTATAAGCACTCGTGTTGGTTTCCCCAACACTGTATCTTGTAGTTCTTTCTATTGGTGGCAAAGCTCGGCTAGAAAATTTCGAAAGAAAATAGAAAGAACTAAGGATAAAGTGTTGGGGACACCAACTGCAGTGCTCATCTTCTAAAACATTGAAGAAAGGAAAAATAAAACTTTGATCCAACAATGAAGTATAATATATTCCTCATATAAACACACTAAAGAATCTCCTCAAGATAATAATCTAGGTAAGAAAATCATGGCAATAAGTTCATAGTAGGTCTCACCCTAGATTAATAATGACAATAGATCAAAGATGAATTTGCAAAAAGTAATTGGAGGGTCGGAGGAGAAACCTACCGTAGATCACTTATGTGCGAGGAAATCGAAGAAAATGAGTAGAGATGATCCCTTGAGGTTTTGGGAGAGTTTGGAGGTAGAAGAAAGTAAAAGGATTGAAGTTTTGGAGTTAGGAGTACCTTCCCGTGTGATTTTATGGTCGGACGCAACTATACGGGCGCCGCTATACGGTTGGAACATGTGTTCCGGCCGTATAGTTGGCGTTCTGTCAAAATATTAGGTCTTCCTCCTGGCGGCGCAGCCATACGGACGCAACTATACTGGCAGAACAAAATGTTTCGGACATATAGTTGGTCATTAAACTGTCTGTCCCTGTGAAAGAAAATTTGCAAAGGCATAGATATCTATACGACCGAAACTATACGGCCGGAATCTTTATTCCCGCCGTATAGTTGGTCATTAAACTCTCAGTATATATGAAAAGGAATTGTACGGAGGCATTGATATCTATATGACCAGAACTATACAGCTAGAATTTTTATTCCCGCCATATAGTTGGTCGTTAAACTCTCAGTACATATTGCAGAAAAAATTTGATGGCAAAGATAACTATACGACCAGAACTACAGGGCCGGAATTTTTATTCCCGCCATATAGTTGGTCGTTAAACTCTCTATGTGCGTCAAAAAAATTCTGTTTCTTCGTAAACTATTTCTTTTCCTGTAACTTAGTCTTATACCTTGTTTTTGACAGAAAATTGACAGTAAATATTGTCGACCAACAATAGCATGAATAAAGCAGAATTTCAAGTACTACCAAATTTCTTCTCCTCGAATGGAGTTTTCTAGCACTCTTTATTAAACAAAAACTTAAACTAAAACTAAAAACTTAACTCAAACCTTTATTTCACATGGGTTGCCTCCCATGGAGCGCTCTTTTATGGTCAATAGCTTGACCTTGATGATACTTACTTGGGCTAGATGAGTGGAACACTCACTCCAAAGTAATTGGCCTTCAAAGTGATGGCCTCCTTCTTGTCATGCTTGGCTTTCTTCTTCCTGGGGAAATGAATAAAAAAAGGATCCCATGAAGGCAATTGCAGCTTCACGTTCCCTTCATGCAGATTAATCAAAGCCTTAATAGTTCTTAAGAAAGGACGGACTAGAATTATAGGAGCAACTATATCTTCAGGCATGTCAACAATAATGAAATCAATTAGAGCAGGACAACCTTTGATGTAAACTAAAGTGTTCTCCTTAATCCCTACAGCTTGTTTGTAGGTAGAATCTACTAGATGCAATTTTAACTTAGTAATTTCAAAGGAGCCAAGATTTAACTTGTTGAAAATACTCTTTGGAATTGTTGAGACGCTTGCACCTAGATCACAAAGTGCAGCTATCTCATTGGTTCCAATCATTATCTTAATAGTTGGCTCAAATATGTCATCTAGTTTAACAGGTAACTTTTCAGCAATTTTCGTGTATTCTTCTTCAAGCTTGTGTACCTTAATTGCAACTTGATCAACAAAGTGTTGATACATGGCTTCATAATTACTTTCACTTACCGGAATTTTGACGTTGATCCTTTTTATGAGATCTTCGATGGTGTAGCTTGGTGAAGGGGCATTACTATAATCAAGTTATTCAGGCTCCTCCCTTTGGATCCTCATCATTTTGAGTTCCTCAATAGGATTGGGCTCAGCTTTACCTATAAACTTAGCTAGAATGAGAGTTTGACTCTCTGTTATCTTTCCTACCTATGCCTCAGCGATCCTTGTTCTTTCTTGAAGGGCATGTAAATCATTTCTCAAACTAACAACTTGGTTAGATAGTTTACCAAGCATAGCATCATGGTTCTCCGTGATTTTAACTAGAATATTATTTTGTTTGTTTTGTGATCCTATGAAAGACTTCAGTGTTTCTTGGAGACTACCATTACTATTTCCCATATTATTATTAGAATTTCCTGCAGGACTAGCATAGTATTTCTGAAAGTTAAGATTGTAACTCTTCTTCCAAGCAGGATTATAATCATTACGAGCTACGAAGTCGATTTCTTCAATATTTGTTTCGGGGGTGGCTCTACCTGAGTTTCCTTACCTTTTACGGCTAGTATGAGATCATCCAATTTAGCATTGAGATCTTTGTTCTCTTGTGGTGAGATAGAGTTCACCTTCTTCGTGTTTGATCTTTCCACATGCCATTGGGCATGGTTGTCTTGCATATTGTCTAGCAGCTGCTTTGTTTCGGTAATATGTTTACCCATAAATGTTCCTCCAGCTGCAGTATCAAGCATATACTTAGATAGAGGATTAAGAGCATTGTAAAATAAATGGAGGATTAACCAATCTTCCATCCCATGACTAGGACAGTTTCTTAGGCATACTTTCATCCTCTCCCATGCAAGCGCTAGTGGCTCATGCTCTTCCTGTCTAAAGCCAGTAATATTAGATCGAAGTTGCATAGTCTTTGCAGGTGGGAAAATTTTAGTCATCAATAAAGAAGTGCATCCCACCTATGATGTAATAGTATTTTTATGCAAAGATAGCAACCATTCTTTAGCTCTTCCTCTTAGAGAGAAAGGAAATAGACGTAATTTGACCGCATCAGGGTCAACGTCTTTTATATGCATCATATCACATATTTTAGTGAAAGCATTTAAGTGCATACCTGTGTCTTAAACAGTAGAGCCTCCAAATTGATTCTATTGAACCACACTTAAGTAATGGGGCTTAATTTCATAATCATCAGGAGCAATTGCTGGATTTGTAATAGGAGTACGCAAATAATCATTATTGGGAGTAGAAAACTCCCCAAGCTTCTTTTCAGCCATACTTCCTATGTTTTTGGGTTTTCTTAGATAAAGAATTATAACTATAAAAACAAGAATTTAAAGACTAACTAATTTTTTCGGTTTATCAAATAAAGACTGAAAGCAAACTAACAAAATTAAAAACAAGAATTAAAACTATCAAGATTCCTAATAACCTCACTAGGGTAGCTATTGCTTCCCCAACAACGGCGCCAGAAAAAGGTTGGTACCTTCGATCCGCATTACGGATGTAGTATAGCTTGTTTTTCCCTAGTAGACCTAGGTTATCAAATCCTTAGGAAGCGAATGCATAGTGAAGTTACTTTAATGGACCTTCAGGAGTTTTAGAATTCCTTTTGTGTTTTCACCGGACCAGTAGTTTGCGTCTTTTGGTTCTTGTCGGTGATGGAGAGTGAGGGCTAGGGTGTTCGGTTTCACCTGTAGTTGTGCAAAACATCTGATGGAAATAAAAGATAGAAATAAAGCATGCGTGTACTTGTTAGATCAAGATAAATTATATGTGGGTAGTGCATCTATAATTGCTATTGCCTCCGCAACTGCTTATAGCAATAACCTACTAGTCTCATCCATAGAAGAAAGAGAACTAATGATATGCATCGTGATGTCACCGTTAATCCCAAGCAATTCCCTCACATACAACCGTACCACCCCTTCTGTCACTGGGGTTCCCAACCTGCAGATCGGTCATCACTCATACTCCCTATACATGGCTCAACCCTCGGGGTCTTGGGTACCTGACAAGTCCTTGGATTGAGGCAAGATAGGATACAATAATCATCATGTCATACAAACTAATACACAATCCCATCTATGATAATTCACCTGCACAATTTCTACATGGCTAGGCCGAAGCCCTTAGCCCAAGGAGAATTACTCACACATAGAGATGAGATCAAAAATCACAAACATTCTAATAAAAATCATAAGATTGATAGCAATAGTCTTACAATGTCACCAATCGGAGAAGAGATCTACTATTACAAGTGGTGGAGTATGGCTATGGAGATGGAGAAGGGTTTGGAGATCTGGCGTGGATTTTTGGCGGACTCTGGCTTCTTCGGGGTGGAGCGAGATATGTTTTCCCATCGCCTGGGGCTTCTTTATATAGGGGTCCCTTCACGAAAGTTGTTCTGTTTGACCTAACGATGGCGGCGCCAATTATACGACCGGAGCTATACGGTCAAATTTTTTGCTCCGGTCGTATAGTTGGTTGTTACGGCGTCTGCCTTCATTGGACGGCTCCTAGTTTCTTCTGGTCAAAAGAAATATCGTATCTTTGACTTTAACATAGTGATTCCCTCCTTTAAACGACATTATCTGTGTAGGAAAAATACAAGAACAAAGGAGTGCATATCCCTCTGAATATTAGCATTAGTGGCAGGGTTTAGAGAGATAGTTTATCATAAATATGACTAATATCCAGTTTAAATGTGGACGTTATATGGCTATATTTCATAGCCATCAAGCAGCAATGCTATGGTGGGTAAGATTATTGGCACTCCCGGGTAGCTGTAATCATGATGGAATCACTCCTCTAGCAGTTATGAGAAATCATTATGCAAAAGGAATAAAAACCTTAGTGATGCCACGAGTGTCCATCACAGCGATAATCTAAATAATTTTTTTGGCATGCTCTCAATTACTTAAAAACTGAAATTCTTGAAGGACAATGAATAGAAAAGTAGTGCTTAAAAAGTCTTTATTTATTGATGTGGGAAATTTGAGACACTCTAGTATATATGCTTTTCATGACAACTCTCACACTCTTAATTTACATGATTATACTTTACTATTCAAAGGCAAGCCTATGAGTTGATTACTTGACATGGAATAAAATTTACTCATTTGAATCATCCATGCTTACAATAATTTTGCTGCACTATAAGGATGCATGAAACCCGTATGATATGCTTGCCATTGCTCTATCTATGCTGAAGTTTTTTAGATTTATAAAGTGGGGGAAACATGAGACTACTAATCATGAGTAAGATCACCATCTCGTTATTTCAATTTAAATGCTGAGTTCCTTTTTAATTTTGTTTTTCTTGCTCGGGACGATCAAGCTTAAGCTTGGGGCGGTTGATGGCTCTGAAATATAGCCATATAACATCCACATTTCAACTAGATATTAGTCATATTCGTGATGAAATATCTCTCTAAACCCTGCCACTAATGCTAATATTCAGAGGGGTATGCAATCCTTTCTTTTGTATTTTCCTGCGCAGATAATGTCGTTTAAAGGAGGGAATCACTACATTAAAGTCAAAGATACGAGATTTCCAACTACTAGAAGAAACCAGGAGCCTTACATCAGAGGCAGACGCTTTAACGACGAACTATACGGCCGGAGCAAAAATTCCGACCGTATAGCTCCGGTCGTATAGTTGGCGCCGCCACCGTTAAGTCAAACAGAACAACTTTCGTGAAGAGACCCCTATATAAAGAAGCATCAGGCGGCGAGAAAACAGAGTTCGCACCATCCAGAAGTCTCTGCCACAGATCACCAGCCGCCTCCAGATCTCAAAACCATTCTCCATCTCCATAGCCATATTCCACCAGTTGTAATAGTAGATCTCTTCTCTGATTGGTGACTGATACATCCATTTTGCATCACTATTCTATGTCATAATTCACTGTTATTCATTGATATATTTCATACTGAGAGGTGATACTTATGTTATTTCATCTGTTTTTGCATGGTTGATGACTTTTGGAGCATGGACCACTGCAGTCAGGATTCTGATGGAAAAGGTGCTAATCCGGGAAAATATACGGAAAATCCTATTTTTCCAGAAGACGAAGGAAGCCAGAAGGGGAGCTGGAGATGGGCCATAGGGTCCCACACCACCCCGTGGCGCGGGCCAGCCTAGGTCGCGCCACCAGGTGGTGTGGCCACCCTGGTCCACCCCTGGCACTCCCCTCTGGCGTATATTATCCTCCCGAAACCCTAAGACTCGGGGAGCGACCACAGAAAGATTCCGCCGCCTCTGCGGGACGAAAAACACCGAGAGAGAATGATCTCTCCGGCAGATAGATTTCTGCCGGGGGAATTCCTTCCCGGAGAGGGGAGATCATGGCCATAACCACCACCATCAAGCTGGACTTCATCGGGATCATCATCATCATCATCACCACCATCATCATCATCAGCACCCTCATCACCATCTCCATATTGCTATAACAATTGGGTTGAATCTTGCATAGTTCATAGGGGAAACTTTCCCGGTGTTGATTACTCTTTGTAGTTGATGCTATTGAGTGAACCCTTGAATTATTGTTTATGTTCAGATTGTTATACCTCATTATTCCATCTCTGATCATGATCCATATGATGTCTTGTGAGTAGTTCGTTTTGTTCTTGAGGACATGGGAGAAGTCATGTTGTTAGTAGTGGAATTGTGTTGAGAAAGATTCAATAGTTTGATATTTAAGTTGTGGTGTACTTCTTCTAGTGGTGTCATGTGAACGTCGACTACATGACACTTCACCTATATGGGCCTAGGGGAATGCATTGTGTATTTGGCTACTAATCGTAGGGGTTGCTGGAGTGATAGAAACCTGAACCCCCGTTAGGAAACCATTGCACAAGGGACATAAGGGTCTTAGAGTTTAAAGCTGTGGTTAGGTTTCTACCTTAATTACTTTCATGTACTTACAGATGTTTGCAAGGGGTATAATCACAAGTATGTATTAGTCCTAGGAAGGTCGGTACATTAGCATAGGTTCACCCACACAACACTTAGCAAGCTAAAGAAGATTAATCAGCTATATGAAGCGAAAGCACTTGATAGTCTTCCCATGTGTCCTCGAGAACGTCTAGTCATCTTAAGTAATACAACCGGCTTGTCCTTTGCTGCATAAAGGATTGGGCCACTTGCTGCATTTATTCCTACTGTCTTTTATTTACTCATACTTCGTTTACTTGCTTTATCAAAAACCCCTAAAAATCTGTTTGCTAAGTATTTGCAGAGAATTCCTGATCCATACCACTAGCCAGCACCTTCTGCTCCTCGTTGGGTTCGACACTCTTACTTATCGAAAATACTGTGATACATCCCCTATACTTGTGGGTCATCAAGACTATTTTATGGCGTCGTTGCCGGGGAGTGAAGCGCTATTGGAGAGTGGAACTCGTATAGGAAACTTCTACTGTGAGTATTGTTTACTTCTGTTAGTTGCTTTATTTTTGTTATGGATAATTCACTGAGTTTCTTATTTGGTAGTATATAAGCCACCACCTGCTGAGAATGATGCTTTCAAAATACCTACAAGAATTATTGATCATGTTATGGATAACTACTATGTTGGGGATGGAACTGTCCATCCCGGTGATCATTTACTCTTTATACACGAATTATGCGGGTAGTTCAAGTGTGCAGGTATTACTACAAATCAAGTTAAGAAGAAGTTATTCTCATTATCACTGAAAGGAAGAGCTGAGGAATGGTATAAGCTGCTGAAGAATGGTCAAGCTCTAGAATGGGAGGAAATAGTACCTCTCTTTTATTCAAAGTTTTATCCTCCTAGTGAGATTCATAAAGATCGGAATCAAATATACAACTTTTGGCCTCTTGATGGAGAGAGTACAGCTCAAGCTTGGGGGAGATTGAAGTTACTAATGCTCAAATGTCCCATTCATGAGCTCCCCAACAATATTATTATTAATAACTTTTATGCAAGGCTTTCTCTTCATGATAAAGATTTATTGGATGCTTCTTGTGCTGGATCATTCACTCGCATGGAAGAAGAAGCTAAATGGGATCTTCTGGACCGTATTCAAGACAATGCTGAAGCTTGGGAGAATGACAAAGGTAGAAAGTCAGGTATAAATTATGATTATGAATGCATTGAATCTTTTATGGGAACTGATGACTTTCAAAATATTAGTAATGCTTATGGTCTTGATTTGAAAGTTATTACGAATTGCTTTAGAGCTTTTGCTTCTTATATTGAAATTCCAAAAAGGGGATGGAATAAATACCATGCACCTTACAAAGATATCGTTGACTGTGTTCCTATTGGGAGTGCTGAGTATTGCATTATTGATCCCATCTTACCTGAACCTTATATCGATAAGATTCCCTTCCCAGAAAAGGTAAAGGATCATCCTATGATAACTAATGTAATCACCAAAAGTGAAAAGATAACTGTAAAACCTGATGAACAAATAAACGTTGAACCTATGGTAGCAATTGTGAAAGACCTTGTCACTAAAAGCATAGAAGATGGACACATAGTCTTTTGTGAGGATGTTTCTAATATTGTTTCACATCCTAATAGAACTAAAAAAGCTAGTGTTCATGTGCTTTCTGTTATAATTGGTGATCATTGCTATTATGGTTTATGTGACATTGGTGCAAGTTCTAGTGCTATTCCTTATGAGCTTTACAGAGAAATTATGCACGAAATCAGTCCCTGCGAATTGGAAGAGATTGATGTGGGTATTCACCTTGCTAATAGAGAGACCATCTCTCCAATTGGCATTGTATGAGATGTGGAAGTTCTTTGTGGTAAGATTAAGTATCCTGCTGATTTTCTAGTACTTGGTTCAGCTGCTAGTAAAACTTATCCTATCATTTTTGGTAGACCTTTCTTGAGTACTTGTGGAGCTATTATAGATTGCAAGAGGGAGAAAATCTTGACTAAGTTTGATGGGGAATCTTATGAGTTTAATTTCTCGAAATTTGCTAAAGAACCTTGTGAAGAGGAAACCCATAATGAGGATTATAGAGTTGAAAAACTTGCTTCTATTTCTCTTGCTCCTAACAATTGTTTGCAGCAATTTATGGAAGATCATGAAAGTGAAATCTTCATGGAAGAAAGGAATGAGATTGACAAGATTCTCTGTGATCAGCCTAAGATGCTTAAGCATAACTTGCATGTAGAAGACTTGGGTACCACGTTGCCACCTAAAAAGGATCCGGTTTTTGATCTAAAACCTCTCCCTGATGATCTTAAATATGCTTATATTGATGATAAAAAGATATATCCTGTTATTATTAGCGCTAAACTTTCATGAAAGGAAGAAGAAAGGTTATTGGAGGTTTTGAGGAAACACCGAGGAGCTATGGGCTATACTCTAGATGATTTAAAAGGTATTTCACCTACTATATGTCAGCATTCTATCAACATAGAACCAGATGCAAAGCCAGTAGTAGAGCACCAACGACGTTTAAATCCTAGGATGAAGGAAGTGGTAAGGAATGAGGTATTGAAACTCCTTGATGTTGGTATTATTTACCCTATTGCTGATAGTGAATGGGTTAGTCCTGTTCATTGTGTTCCTAAAAAAGGAGGTATTACCGTTGTTCCTAATGATAATGATGAGCTCATTCCTCAAAAAATAGTAGTAGGCTATAGGATGTTCATTGATTTTAGAAAAGTCAATAAAGTTACTAAGAAAGATCACTACCCGCTTCCTTTTATTGATCAAATGTTGGAAAGGTTGTCTAAAAAGACCCATTTTTGTTTTCTTGATGGTTATTCTGGTTTCTCTCAAATTGCTGGTAAACAACAAGATCAAAAAAAAACTACTTTTACTTGCCCTTACGAAACTTATGCTTATAGTCATATGCCTTTTGGTTTATGTAATGCTCCTGCTACTTTTCAAAGGTGCATGTCTGCTATCTTTCATGGTTTCTGTGAGGAAATTGTAGAAGTGTTCATGGATGACTTTTCTATCTATGGAACTTCTTTTGATAATTGTCTGCACAACCTTGATAAAGTTTTGCAGAGATGTGAAGAAACTAATCTTGTTCTTAATTGGGAGAAATGCCACTTCATGGTTAATGAAGGGATTGTCCTTGGGCATAAAGTTTCTGGAACAGGTTTAGAAGTTGATAGAGCTAAGGTTGAGGCAATTGAGAAGATGCCATGCCCAAGGGACATCAAAGGTATTCGTAGTATCCTTGGTCATGCTGGTTTCTATAGAAGGTTTATTAAAGACTTTTCTAGGATATCAAAACCCCTCACTAATCTTCTTCAAAAAGAGGTACCCTTCGTTTTTGATGATGATTGTAAGGGAGCTTTTGAAACTCTTAAGAAGGCTTTAACTACAGCCCCTATTGTTCAACCACCTGATTGGAGTTTGCCCTTTGAAATAATGTGTGATGCTAGTGATTTTGTTGTAGGTGCTGTCCTTGGGAAACAAATTGATAAAAAGTTAAACATTATTCATTATGCTAGTAAGACTTTAGACGCTGCTCAAAGGAATTATGCTACCACTGAACAAGAATTTCTAGCTATCGTTTTTTCTTGTGATAAGTTTAGACCCTATATTGTAGACTCAAAATTCACTATTCACACTGATCATGCTGCTATTAAATACCTTATGACGAAGAAGGATGCTAAGCCTAGGCTTATTAGATGGGTGCTGCTTTTACAAGAGTTTGATCTACATATAGTAGATAGGAAAGGTGCCGAAAACCCTGTAGCTGATAATTTATCTCGACTGGAAAACATCTCTTTTGACCCTATGCCTGTTAATGATAGTTTCCCAAATGAGCAGTTAGCCGCAGTAGGGGTAAGCTCGCGAGGGAGCCCTTGGTATGCTGATTATGCTAACTTTATTGTCTCCAAGTATTTGCCTCCAACTTTTACAGCTTAGCAAAGGAGGAAGTTCTTCTATGATTTGAGGCATTATTTTTGGGATGACCCACACTTATACAAAGAGGGAGTGGATGGTATTATGCAAAGATGTGTTCCAGAATATGAACAAAAGGAGATATTGCATAAATGTCATGGTAGTGCTTATGGAGGACATCATGCAGGAGATAGAACCGCACAAAAGGTGCTACAATCAGGTTTCTATTGGCCTACCCTTTTTAAAGATGCAAGAAATTTTGTTTTATCTTGTGATGAATGTCAACGTGTTGGTAATATTTCTAGACGCAATGAAATGCCTATGAACTACTCTCTAGTTATTGAACCCTTTGATTGCTGGGGATTTGACTTTATGGGTCCTTTCCCTCCCTCGAAAGGTTATACTCATATTCTTGTTACCGTTGATTATGTTACTAAGTGGGTAGAAGTCATTCCTACGAAGAGTGCTGACGGGGAAACTTCTCTAAAAATGCTTAAGGGTGTTATCTTCCCTAGGTTTGGAGTGCCTAGGTATCTCATGACTGATGGGGGTTCTCATTTCATTCATGGTGGTTTTAGAAAGACCCTTGCTAAATATGATGTTAATCATAGAATTGCTTCAGCCTATCACCCCCAAACTAGCAGGCAAGTAGAGTTATCAAATAGATAAATTAAATCCATCTTGCAAAAGACTGTTAATAGATCTAGAAAAAACTGGGCTAAAAAGTTGAATGATGCTTTATGGGCTTATAGAACTGCCTACAAAAATCCCATGGGGATGTCTCCTTATAAAATGGTTTATGGAAAGCTTGTCACCTACCTTTAGAATTAGAACACAAAGCTTACTGGGAAGTTAAAGAACTAAATAGAGATTGTAAGCTCGCTGGCGATAAAAGATTATTTGACTTAAGTTCTTTAGATGAATGGAGGAGTGAAGCCTATGAAAATGCTAGGCTCTTTAAGGAAAAAGTTAAAAGATGGAATGGCAAGCGAATACTTAAGAGAGAATTTCATGTTGGTGAGAAAGTTCTATTGTATAGGTCTCGTCTCAGATTTTTTGCAGGAAAGCTACTGTCAAAATGGGAAGGACCCTTCATTATTGAAGAAGTATACCGTTCAGGAGCAATAAATTCTTCTTTAAAAGATAATACCACACAAGTAGTGAATGGGCAACGACTCAAACACTATATTGCTGGGGATTCTTATAATGAAGATGTTGATGCCTTTCAAGTTATAACTCCAGAAAAATTTATCAAGGACCAAACGTAGAGACCTGTAGAGTTCGCTTTCAAATAGGTAACAGTTCTGGTAAGTAAAGTTCCGCTAAAATACTATCCAACTATATTTTTGCAGTTTTTAATCAATAAAGGAAGCTACGAAGCAAAAAAGGGACAGAAACAGAGCCAGGGTGGCTCACACCACCCTGTGGCGTGGGCCCACCCCTGGCCGCGCCACCAGGTGGTGTGGCCACCCCAGACTCCGTCTCCGACCCGTTTTCTCCCAGTACCTTCCTTTTGATATGAAACTGTAATATATAATCCCCCGGATCTCCCGAGGTTCGTATATCATGTTTTTGTCGTGTTTTCATTTCAATCTGTTTCTGACAGGTAGAGTCCCAGATTTGGAGCTACAATGTCTTCCTGTGGATCAGCTAAGGAAGATTCTTTAGAGGATATCATCAACCCATACATGAGAGAGTTGAAGATTCATCCCAAGGAGTTGTTGCTTGAAGATGGGGAGCTCCAGATAAAAGAGGATCGATGCCCTAAAGGTGAAGGAAGTCTGGAGGACAGGATGGAAGCGTTGGAGTAAGAAGTCTTTAGGTACAAGAAGATGGCAGAGCACAAAGTGGATATCATCCATAAGATTTGTTCCGAACTCATCACCGAGCACCAAAAGGAGACTGCTGAACTCAAGGATGAAGTCCTCTCACTCTGCCAAACAACCAACAAACTACAAGCACAGCTCTACGATGTTCAAAATCAAAACTGTGAGTATGAGGTTAGGTTTAAACGCATAAGTGTTGCTGCAAATTTTAGGATGCTGGAAACCACGATGTCTTTTGTTGATGGGAAGACCTTACCCTGGAAGTTGGACGAAGATGAGAGGATACCACCACCACCGAAGGAGTAATTCGTCATCAGGTTTGGCATCCCCTTGGCTTGTTCCAAGCTTGGGGGAGTGTCGCGATATCACATCACTATCTTCTATCTTTTTACCTTATTAGTAGAGTCATATCATGAATAGAGAAGCTATTATGTAGGATGGTTTGCATTATGGAAGTTTCCCCTCTCTCGTTAGATATGTATCCCTTGGTGTGAGTTGCTGTTATGGAATATTAATGAGAAGTTCTACCATTCACTCTTTTGCATAGCTTATTTTAGTTTTCAATTCGTGGTTATATGTTTGATCTTGTTGTTAGTATTGGTATCACTTTGGGATCATTGAGTTAATTTAGTTGGTTTTGGCAAACCTGGCTTGTTCAGTGGCAACACTATTTTTGAGAGTTGAATGAAAAAGATAAAAGTACTCTAAAGAAAAATAATTTCATCATCTTTCTTTCTTGATTTGCTCATAAGTCTAGTATTCTCTAGTTAAGATCTTTTGTGCTTCCAAGGAAGATTGCATGTTTGTCTTTATCACTTGTATGTTTGTTTGTTTCCTTCAACTCTTGTACTTGCTACCCAGCCTTGCTAGCCAAAAACCTGTACTGAGAGGGAATTCTTCTCGTGCATCCACTCCTTTCAACCAAAACCTTTGCCATTTGTGTCCACCATACCTACCTATTAGAACTATTGCTATTCCAAGTAAATTATTGTTTTATCTACCTCCCAAATTAAACTTGTTATGTGAAAATTAGTGATTAAAGATCTCACAAACTTGATGGCACACTTTACTTTCTTTCACCTAATAAACTTGAACCATTGTGCCCATCTATGTTGCCTATATGCTTGCTCTTTGTAAGTTGTGAATTAGCAGAACCATGCTGTCATGGGGAATGCTTTCAACATTGCATTGGTACTTTGTACCTAGTTGATATCATGTTCTTTTGTCTATGGATGTCGTCGGTGTGAAATGAAAGGGGAGCTTGTAAGTCCATGGAGTTATGCATGTGTGTTAGAGAAACGCCCGGGCCGCTGGTCTAATCCATGCTGACATGGTGGAAACCTGCAGCGTAACCATAACGAGCATCTATGAAGAATTCTTCTTATAAAAAAAGAGATAGATATTGAGAAAAAAGAGAAAAAGAAAAAAAGAGATTATGAAAAGAGGAAAGAGAGAAAAAAGCACCATATTCCCATGGTAAATAAGAAGATTGTTGAGATGCTTGTTGTCTGCTTGCCTTGTCATTTTGAGATGGGAATTCTTCCGTATCATCGGGCAAGGGGTACCTCGTTGGCGGTTCTCTATGATACACATATGGTTACGATGACAGGAACTTACCGGTGACTAAACCTGAGTAGCATGAGGAGCGGCCCTCGTATTCAAGGGACATGAGATTCTCAATTTACAACTTGTCAATGCATATCCTCATATTTGATCACTTTAACCTTAATCACCTAAAGATGCCTATGATAGGGGCAATGAGAGCTAAAAGCTAGTAAGTATCATAATTTTTGGGAGCTCTTTATGAGACTTGTAATCCCTGCTTCCCTCTACGAAGGGCCTTTCTTTTACTTTGTAGTTGAGTCAGTAAACCTATTCCCTTCTATCTCAGCAAGTATTTTGAGTTCTTGTGTTTCATTCATTCATATGATGATTTATTTAATCATGTTGCTTATGTTCCTTGTTTTGCACATTGCTCTTATCTTGGTGTTTACTACTTTGAAAGCTATCATTAAAAACCAGTTATTTGTGAACTCCAGCAAATTATCAACTATTCTTCGACCAAGAGCTAAGTTTGCCATTACCAATTATGATTTACTTTACGGATCTTTATTGTGTTTCCTTTACTTATTGCAAGTTGAGTTATATAATTGTGAGTTGTCTTCTATTATGATCTATGTATTTGATGAATGTGATGCTTCTTGTCCGTATTCTTTTATCGACTCTTCACTCCATAAACCTGAGGCCATGTTTATTGAGCTCAGTTTCGCTTGGGGACAAGCGAAGTCTAAGCTTGGGGAGTTGATACGTCCATTTTGCATCACTATTCTATGTCATAATTCACTGTTATTCATTGATATATTTCATACTGAGAGGTGATACTTATGTTATTTCATCTGTTTTTGCATGGTTGATGACTTTTGGAGCATGGACCGTTGCAGTCAGGATTCGCGAAGATCGGAAAATCCGGGAAAATATACGGAAAATCCTATTTTTCCAGAAGACGAAGGAAGCCAGAAGGGGAGCTGGAGATGGGCCACAGGGGGCCCACACCACCCCCTGGCACGGGCCAGCCTAGGCCGTGCCACCAGGTGGTGTGGCCACCCTAGTCCACCCCTGGCACTCCCCTCTGTCGTATATTATCCTCCCAAAACCCTAAGACTCGGGGAGCGACCACAGATAGATTTCGCCGCCTCTTCGGGGCGGAAAACACCGAGAGAGAAAGATCTCTCTGGCAGACAGATTTCTGCCAGGGGAATTCCTTCCCGGAAAGGGGAGATCGTCGTCATCAACACCACCATCAAGCTAGACTTCATCGGGATCATCATCATCATCACCACCACCATCATCATCAGCACCCTCATCACCATATCCATATTGTTGTAACAATTGGGTTGAATCTTGCATAGTTCATAGGGGAAACTTTCTCGGTGTTGATTACTCTTTGTAGTTGATGCTATTGAGTGAACCCTTGAATTATTGTTTATGTTCAGATTGTTATACGTCATTATTCCATCTCTGATCATGATCCATATGATGTCTTGTGAGTAGTTTGTTTTGTTCTTGAGGACATGGGAGAAGTCATGTTGTTAGTAGTGGAATTGTGTTGAGAAAGATTCAATAGATTGATATTTAAGTTGTGGTGTACTTCTTCTAGTGGTGTCATGTGAACGTCGACTATATGACACTTCACCTATATGGGCCTAGGGGAATGCATTGTGTATTTGGCTACTAATCGTAGGGGTTGCCGGAGTGACAGAAACCTGAACCCCCATTAGGAAACCATTGCACAAGGGACGTAAGGGTCTTAGAGTTTAAAGTTGTGGTTAGGTTTCTACCTTAATTACTTTCTTGTACTTACGGATGTTTGCAAGGGGTATAATCACAAGTATGTATTAGTCTTAGGAAGGTCGGTACAATAGCATAGGTTCACCCACACAACACTTACCAAGCTAAAGAAGATTAATCAGCTATATGAAGCGAAAGCACTTGACAGTCTTCCCATGTGTCCTCGAGAACGTTTGGTCATCTTAAGTAATACAACCGGCTTGTCCTTTGCTGCATAAAGGGTTGGGCCACTTGCTGCATTTATTCCTACTGTCTTTTATTTACTCGTACTTCGTTTACTTTCTTTATCAAAAACCCCTAAAAATCCGTTTGCTAAGTATTTACAGAGAATTCCTGATCCATACCACTAGCCAGCACCTTCTGATCCTCGTTGGGTTCGACACTCTTACTTATCGAAAATACCGCGATACACCCCCTATACTTGTTGGTCATCAGCGACATTGTAAGACTATTGCTATCAATCTTATGATTTTTATTACAATGTTTGTGATTGTTGGTCTCATATCTATCTGTGAGTAATTCTCCTTGGGCTAAGGGCTTCGTCCTAGCCATGTAGCAATTGTGCATGTGAATTATTATAGATGGGATCGTGTATTAGTTTGTATGACATGATGATTATTGTATCCTCTCTTGCCTCAATCCAAGGACTTGTGAGGTACCCAAGACCCCGAGGGTTGAGCTAGGTATAAGGAGTATGAGTGATGACTAATCTGTAGGTTGGGAACCCCAGTGACAGAAGGGATAGTACGGCTGTATGTGAGGGATTGTTTGGGATTAATGGTGACATCACTATGCATATCATTAGTTCTCTTTCTTCTATGGATGAGACTAGTAGGTTATTGCTACAAGAGGTTTCGGAGGCAATAGCAATTATGGATGCACTGCCCACATATAATTTATCTTGCTCTAACAAGTACACGCATACTTTATTTCTATCTTTTATTTCCATCAGATGTTTTGCGCAGCTACAGGTCAAACCGAACGCCCTAGGCCCTCTCTCTCCATCATCGACAACAATAAAAAGACGCAAGCTACTGGTCCGGTGAAAACACAAAAGGAATTCTAAAACTCCCGAAGGTCCGTTAAAGTAACTTCACTATGCATTCGCTTCCCGTGATTCCATAACCTAGGTCTACTAGGGAAAAAGAAGCTATACTACATCCATAATCTGGATCGAAGGTATCAAAGCTTCCGAAGGTCCCTGGACCTGGTTCATGTAAAGCAGGGTGTACACCGGCTCCCCTTGGGCGGGAATGCGGAGGCCCTTCCCGCCAAATATTGAGGGAAGAGGCCCGTCGCCATAATAAAAGGGGAGCTACCCTAACCTTAGAAGGGTCCAATCCCTAGGATGAAAAAAACCTAGACATTCTCTTGTCTTCATACCCTCACGAAGCAACACGAGCAATACAACCAAAAAGGAGCAGGGGCTTTACCTCCTCACGAGGGTCCCGTACCTGGGTAAAAAACATGTCTTCTATATATCGTGTGCAAGCTCTGTCGCCCCCATCGTTGTGTCGAAGATCTAAGCGCTTGTCTAGTCCCCTCTCGAATCTGGGGCTCGTCGATGCCCCGTTCTCTCGTGGGACATCCATTCTCCTACACTTTCCATTGGGGAAAAATGGGAGGAAAGGAGAAGATTGAAGGAGCCAGGCGCCGACCCTCCTTGCCCCCTTTATAGGGGATTATGGGACGACGCGACACGGCACCAATGCAGTAACTATCACTCCACCCCAAGACGTGCCCACAACCGGCGTTGCCTCATTTCACGCAGAGGCTGGGTGACCTATCACCCATCGGTCAGAGGTAGGGGCGCATTTCGTCTACTGCGTGGCTCAACAACACATGATCGTCCGGTGCGCAGCAGAAGCAGTGCCTCTCATGATGAGGCACATACTCGGTTCCACTAGGAACCGCGCCCATACCGGGGGCTACTATTGGTCCCGTGGAGAAAGCGGGGTCACCACGGGTACACCACGCGGACCTGCCCAAGCACCCCGGACGCCCCAGTAAGCAACCTGGTGGCGCATAATGGGCAGGACGCTCGCCCATTTTCTGGGGTAACGGTCACCCTGAGTAGCACAGTACGGGTGGATAGCTGGCCTGCGATGCCTGACCTATACGAAAGGCTATGTCTGTTGTAGGCACTGCCCTACATTCGTAGGGCCCAGCGTCGACGCGCCACGTAGGGGCCGTGCACACCACACTCCACTGCGTGGCGCAACGACGTTGCCGTGTGTTCACCGACCTTTGTGATGTCCTCTTGCCCTTATAAAAGGAGGCCAAGTCAGCCGAGAGGGGAGAAGAGGATTCTTTAGCTAAAAACCTTCCTAGGGAAGAAACCATTGTAATTGTGATCATCCACCAGATAGTTAATAGTTGCGACATAGGGATCCGCACATCACGGACTTGAACCAGGGTGAAAAAACATGTCTATGTGTGTGTGTGTTCGTCTAGTTCACCGATCGAGCTCGCCGGACGTTGCGCCCCTGGCCTAACTAATAAAGGGGATGGCCCATCCTGGGTGTTGAAAACCAAGACACGACACATACATTAGCTAATAGTTGTTTTACTTGGTCATCAAACTCATTTTGGAAAATGAATAGGAAAATCTGGCTACCATTCCAAGGAAGAAGTGCTCACCTACCTCAGGTTTGTTCTGCCCATTAGTGCTTTCTTCAGTTGCTCACTGCATGGGCCTACTGAATGTTAGATCTAAGTTAATATTGGAGTGGAGTTCACCTTTAGGGAAAGAAATCCCTTGGGAAGAGGGAAAAGAGAGAACAGTCGAAAATTATAGCGGAATGAAACTTCAGAACAAGAAAACCTGCTATTGAAAAAAATCAGGTGATACCACTCCATTATACTAAAGTTGAGATTACTGCACTGCTAACTTTGTGGGGATGACAATTCTTGTTTCCAAGCATTTATATACAAACAATCAACTAAGTTCTTAAGAAAACGTATTTATTTTCAATGTTTGGCATCAATATTCTCAACAATGACAATTATCGGTCCATGTATAAATCTTGGTTATGCAAGTGACCTATTCCATTGTGCCAACCAATGCCTTATTCTGTTGCTGACTGCACGGACTAACTGAGTCTGAAATCCAAGTTAAAACTGAAGTGGAGTTTACCTTCAGAAAAGTATCACCTCGAAATATATGAGAGAGAGGACCTAAAAATGGGAATGGAAAGAAATTTCAGGAAAAAATAAACCTACTTAAGTAAAACAAAAGAAGGTGAAAAACTACTCCAGCATACAAAAGTTTAGATGATTGCACCGCTAACTTGATGAGAATGACAGATTTTTTCTTATTACACTCTTCTAGATATATTTTAAAAGGTGGAAACTAGCTAGTGAAGATGTTAGAGTTATGGACTAGTTAATGGGATTCCTCTAACATACATTGTTTTAGTAGACTTCAAGATTTTTTTGGTGCCTTTGAGTTAGGCAACTGCTGGTTGGATATAAAGATTTGTATTATTCATGCGAAGATTAAGTTCAGAGCCTTGAATATGTCCATATTTGTGTCATTGACCCATATTGGTAAAACTTTTGATTGTTCATTTGTATGTTATATGAAGTAAGATATGGCCGATGCAAGTGATGATGCTGAGTACCGTGACATTTCCAACATGACGTTTGCTAGCAAGGGTGATGGATTCCAGTTTTATAACAGTTATACTCTTGGAAAATGTCTTAATTTGTGGAAAGTCTATGTTGAGTGGGATGGAGCCAACCGTGAGATAATTCTGAGGAAACTTGTCTGTAGTCACGAAGGTTGTCGTGAAGAAAAGCACATGAAGAGGAAAAGATAAGATAGGAAGAGGAGGCCACAAAATATCACTCGTGTTGGGTGTGAAGCCAAATTGGTCATTGCCAGAGTCTAGAAAACGGGGCGGTGGTTATCAATGAACATAACCATCCTATAGCCCCACCAGATATTGCTTGCCTGATGCATTCATACAGAAGAATCAACGATGAGCATAAAGTTGACATAGTAGAGATGGAGATATCAGGGATCCGCAAGCACAAAATCATGAGTGTCTTGGTGATGCAGTACGGTGGATATGTTGAAGTTGGATACACCACGAGGGACATCTATAATTTCTGCCATTGTTATAAGCAGGAAACAGTTGCTGCATGTGATGCCCAAACGGTGCTCCATCACATGATGGCGCGACAGGATAGAGATCTTGATTTTTTCTTCAAGTATTTGGTTGATGGATAGGGGCACGTGAAGCAACTGTTTTGGTCCGATAGTCAATCCTGACATGACTATGAGGCTTTTTGTGATGTTTTTTTGATAACATGTACATGACCAATAAGTATAATCTGCCCTTTGTGCTGTTCGTTGGGCTGAATCACCACCACAACATAGTCATTTTTGGATATGGTATTATTTCCCACGAAATAGGTGAGGCATACGAGTGGATGTTGCGGACCTTTTTTCTACCATGATCCAGAAGCACCCAATATCTATGATCACTAACGGGGACCTGGCAATGCATAGGGCAATCAGAGTGATTTGGCCTGACACGTTTCATAGGCTGTGCATGTGGCACATCGAGCAGAACATTGTATGCCATATGGGTGATGATGTGGTTAACGAAGAATTTAGACCTTTCATATATAACCGCTCTTCCATAGGAGAGCATGAGATAAAATGGATAGATTTCTTAGAAAGGAAAGCGAGGAGTCGTGGTTACATCAGATGTGTCAGATGAGGAAGCTGTGGTGTGTTCCATATCTGGTGGGATGCTGTTTCTTAGGATTGAGCAATAATCAGGTATCTTGATGGTAGCATGACATTGTTCAAAATGCTAGAACACTATGAGCGTTGCCTTTACACTAAACGAGGCGGTCATAGACATCTTGGCCTTGCAGTCCATTCCATTTACATATGTGGATGCTTCTAGTCTAGAGAAATATGCTGCAACTGTTTTCACACCTGCGGTATTTGCGTTGGTTAGGTATAGCACAAATGTTGTCAACAATTGTATCCTTAGCATCATACTAGATGCATACGATTTGACTATGTTTGTAGTGTATAAGAAGGATAGAAAAGAGAATAAATTCCAAGTGCATCGTGCGGTAAAGGAAGATTGCTTGGACAAGATTTGTTGTTCTTGCCGTAAGCTGGATTGCTTAGGTATACCATGTTCCACATAATTTATGTATTGGAAATATTAAAAGTAGAACGACTTCCCAAGTGTTGTGTTCCCATCATGTGGACGATGAGTGCAAAGGTTGCATATCCCGCGACTAGAAAGAACATGTATGATTATTCGATAGGCCTGAGGAGGTACCGTGAGCTATGGAATTTGAGTCACGCGGCTTGTTTCAGGGCATCTCAATCTATTGAGGCATATGAGCATCCGAAGATGGTTCTGATTGTAGAAGGTGAGAAGAAGGAATCATCAAGTGCTCCCAAGGAATGCATGAGGTATGGTCCGATGCTACCACAAACGGCGCAACTTGATTCTAGAGATTTGGGGAAGGTTCTTGATCCCTTTCATGTGTAAGGCCGAGGTGCACCGAAGAAAAGGCTGCAAGCAAAGATGAAGAAGCCAAGATCAAAGGGGAAATGTAGCTACTACGGAGAGCGTGATGGTCACAGTAGAAGTACATTTAAAAAGTTGATAGAGGTAGAAAATATGTCTAAATTTGTCTTTTGCATGTGCATTACTTATTAATATGGTCCATGCCAGTAATTATTATTTTTGTTTTGTAGGATAATAGGCTGCAAGAGGCAACGGGGATATGAGCGTCGAGTGTCGGGTGGCAACAACTCAACTTTATGGGCGCTGCGTAGGTTATTTCCATCGTGGCTGAGAAGACACGAACCCATGGTGGAGTCAATGTCCTTATGAGCTCTCGCTGCCATCCCCCGACTTCTATGACTAATTGCTCACGTGATGCAATCAATTCTTTGTTTTCTCAAATCAATCTATAGGACACTTGTTTGTTCTCAGTTCACATAAGCTATATCAGATGGACTAATAATTTTACATGTGCTTTGATGAAAAAGAAGTCTGTTTTAACATCGTCGTTAAAAACGCCCTCGCATCGTCCTCCTAGGGCCACACGGGTGGCTCCCCCGAAACCCTAGCGCCGCCTCCCTCCTCCTCCTTCCCCTTCCCCCTCCCCCCGGAGGAAGCTGCTGGGCAAAGCCCACGCAGCAGACAGGCGGCGGCGGGGAGTGGTATGTCCTGTTGCGGCGGCGAATCGCGGGTTCGTGTGTGGCGGATCGCAGGCTCGTGAGTTGTGGGTGGTGGCGGTGGTCGGGCTGGCAGGGGCCTTGCGCACCGCGCCATGGTTCAGCCCTCCGGCGTCCTACCGCTAACGGTGTTGCCCCTAGTGGTGGCCGGCCTGGCCTAGTGCCTTCCCCCAGATCGAGCCGCTTGGCTCGGGATCTGGTCATCGTGGAGGCATCTCTGCTGCTTTTGGCAGTTGCGGGTGGCTCTCGTGGTGGTGACCGGAGTGGCGCAGTGGCCAGTGCTACTCTTCCAGCGGTGGTGGTGAATCCACTCTACCCAGATCTGGTCAACTTGGTATCCGATCTGTGGGTATGGGTGGAGGCCAACACTCCCCTTCTTCCTCGGTGACGAGCTGCTTTCTGCGATGGTGCTACTGGCCCGTGACTTCTAGGTCACCTCATCTACTGTCTGCCAGGGCGACACGGTCTTTTGCCCGGTGAAAACTCTGTTGCGGCTTCGGACGCTGACCATGGCGACGCTCGCGGGTGCCGCTGCCTTCTTGAAGGCACAGTCATGGGCTCAACCGTGCTTGCCCCACCTCGGTGCCAGGGTAAACTCTAGGTCTGGTTCACCTAACCGGGCAGCGGCGGCGTCACGACGGCGTTCCCTTCTTGGAGGCGTTGTCTTGGCTGCGAGAGGAGACCCATTGTGGCTTCTAGAGATAGGCGATGCTTTGTGGTGATTCGTCCCTAGTGGTGGCTACTACTCAAGACTTGGGACTATGGAGCGCTATAGACGCCATCACTGACACTTGTCTCTATCCACATCATCGTCAAGTTTGCTCGGATCCTGCCACCTGCTTGCCGATCTCTAGGCACATGTGTAGGGGTACGTCGGTACGGGCAATCTCGGAGTTGTTGTTGTGATGTTGTGGTGTCTGGTTTGGCTGTGATGCGGTCTTGAGCCCTAGTGTCCTTTCTCCTCGCCATTCTTGGCTGGAGGTTGGGAAAGGTGAGCTCGGTTGTTTTAGAAGTGTGTTATAGCTGTTGGCTTTGTTTTGGGTGAGTGTGGTATTGTAGCCTTTTGGCGTTGTTTCCTCCTTTTTAAGCTTAATACAAAAACGCGCAGATCTCCTGCGGGTCCTCGAAAAAAAAGCAGTATGAACAAAGCATCTATGCCACGAGTAGAACTGTATTGTCTGAAGCATTAGTTGCAACATCACTTGAACCAAAAAATGACTTCACAAGCGCATGAGCTGTCTTTTGAGCTTCTTAAAAGTTGTCCATAATCTGCTCTGCTGTTTTCTTTGCATCTTGTACTCTATCGATTGTTTCACAAACAAATAGTACATTCCATGACATTATGGACTTCATATTTTGTACGTAAAGCTGACTTCTTGACAACTCATCGCAAGTTTGCACAGAGAATGGGCTAAAGTTATGTCACCATTCCTTTAGTCCAACCTTTTGTCGTCATGGAGTAGCCTTGTAGTGTGCACATGTGGCCTTCTGCGATGTGTGTTCCTATATACACTTATTATAATGTCTCAATCTAGAATTAATACTCCTGAGCTAGTACCAGCCATTTTCCATCTAGATATTTAATGGAAGGCGAGCAAGCTCGCTGAGACGCTGCCGGACTTTAGATATGAGCACGTCATATACAAGCTCATTTACCTTGTCTGACAAGGCCGCAACCCTTTGTGATGTGACATGAATAGAATAGAACCTTGGATCTTTAGACTGTACAAGAAAAATAAAATTCTTTAAATGAACAGTGAATGTAGGAAAATATAATTATATGTGCAAGAATTAAGCCAGATATCAATGGGTTCTATGCTATAGTTGAGTAACTTAAAGTAATACAATAGCACCACCTTAAGGATGTTCGGTAGGATTCCTTAGTAGACACCAGAAATGCCTTCATGCTTTAGGATTCTCCAGAACACATCAGATATTCCTATATATGTAGCCTCCGAATTTCCTCGTTGAACTTGCATTCTACAATTATTTCGAGATACAGTTGAGATAGAGATCTGTATGTACACATTTCTGATTTCTGACCTTGTTCTCATGATCTGTAAAAGGTAAGCACGTGTGCTCCCAAAGCTTCCAGAGGCAGTGCCACAACCCAGTTGTACTAGAGGGCGAGGTTCTACATTATCATGATAACAGTTCTTCAGGGAAAAGATTGAACATTAAAAGGCAGGAATGCAGTTTAGAATAAGATCAACGCATATTTCCTACAAGCTTGACATAAGTTCAACTAGGACACTACACAGGCGACACTCCATGGTCTTATTTGATGTTGGAGAACTAGAATATGTGAAAAGAAAATATGCCAGAACTTGGGAGTCTGAATGAAGAATTAACAAGAAAATATATGATGTAACATAAAACTAGTAATCTAACCTTCAATATACATTTTCCCCAGAGCAAACAATCAAGACCTAGCAGTCAACCATTTTGACGTATTTTCTCAGACTGTTTATTAGTATTTTGGGGGCTGTGAGCTTGATAAAAAACTCAGTTTAACTCTATATATTTGAACTCATGCTATTCAAAAGCATACAGACTGGCTCAAGATCAGAGACAATGTAGAAAAAAATATCATCAAAATATGCATGCATATTATCAAACATTGAAATCCTCCATGTGCTAGAAAATAGGCATATATGCTGACTCACCAACAAGAATATGCAATTTGGACCACCAAATCAAAAGTAAAATAACTAAGGACTTTAAGTGCTTCCTAAATACGAATAGTATTTATCTAGCAAGTTGAATCCAGTGATAACTTCAGAACATGCATTATGAAAGGGCATTTCCCTATTAATGTGTTTTGGTGTTTGTTGACAACACAAGGATGGTCTAACCATATGCTAAGTGGTTACATGTGTTATAATGTCAGCGCACTAGATAGCTTTATAGCAATGGAAAAAGGAGAAAAGTTTGGGGCAGTTCCCATTGAAATCCTGCCAAAACCACCTTGTTCCCTAGGAACTCCGGTAGCACGTTGGCGGAGACTCCGGCCTGGTCACTTCCGACCTATAGCCTGCAAGCTTCTGGTGTCAAGTCGGAGACTCCGACCTGTAAGCCAGAGACTCCGCTCGCTCCGGAGACTTTGATGCATCCCAGCCGGAGACTCCAGTCCGCCCGCTCGGGCTAGCTAGCTACAAGTCTCTCATGTTGGTTCGGAGACTACACTTCCACGAAACGATGCTACCCACCTGGAGACCCCAGCCCGATCACTTGGTTCAGGCTCATGCGAGGCTCTGTTGCCTTCTCAGAGACTATGCCTCTCCTGGCAGAGACTCTAGTGTATGGTTACCGGAGACTCCGGAGTGGGATGCAACGGCTCGATTTCGAGGGGGCTATAAATACCTCCTTCTTCCCCAAGAGAAGACTGCGGCTTCTACTCTCTCTCCTCCATTGTTGTTGAGCTCAAACCTCCAAGATCTCCCTCCCTAGACACTAGAACTTGATGTCCTTTTGGGAATCAAGGGAGGAGACCTATACCTAGCTTTCTACCAAGAGGATTTGTGTTCCCCCACCATTTGTGTAAGGAGCTATTGCTCTAGGGTTTGAGCGAACCCTAATTTGAAGAAGTTGCCCTCCATAGCTCATCCTCGTGTGTAAGAGCTTAGAGATAATCTTGGGAGACTCCAATTCAGTTGTGGAGAAGTGCCCCAAGGAGTTTTACAAGGTTTCGGTCGCCACCTTCAAGGCCACCACATAGTGGATCATGTGCTTGCCTTGAGTTGGGTGCGCGGGAGAATAGGGTGAGGCGTTTTGTGGCGCTGGTGGTCTTAGTACTGCCCATCCCTCCAACGGAGACGTACTTCCCCTAAAAAGGGAGGAACTTCGGAAAAACATCTCCGTGTCGACTCTCGGTTATTTCTATCCTTTACAATCATTTTTTGTTGTTGCATGCTTACTTGTCATATAGGCTCTATCATCTAGTTTCATATCTAGAGAACTTACTTTGTGTCAAGCCTTAAATTGAAAAGAAGTTAAAATTTGAGTAGCGCCTATTCAGCCCCATCTAGTCTCTTATACCGATCTTTCAATTGGTATCGGAGCCTCGGCTCTTACTTTGTCTTAACCGTCTAAGAGAGTATGGGTGACAAGAGTAAGGAAGGTGATAATACTCCCGATGAGATTCCCATTTCTAGGAAAGAACTTGTCAAATCTATGGATGTGATCCAGCAAGATATGAGAGCCACGTTTGAGTTATACCTTTGTAAAAAGGATGTAGTCATTGTCGACACCATTGATAATCAATCATTGGGTACAAAACCGTTGGAGGATCCTCCAAAGGAGTATAACAATGGTGTGGAAGACAACAAGGAAAAAGGAATGTCTATGGGAGATGTGCCACCACCACCTAGCTATCAAACTACTTCCCTCCTAACACCTCATATAAACCATCGTGGTCCACCTCCTAAGCTTTATGAATCTAATTTTGCAAATTGGAAATATCTAATGCATTCTCACTTCAAAAGCTCAAGTGTTCATCTTTGGAAGGTTTTGGAGTATGGTTTCAATCCTTTCAACCCCTTCAACATGACGATCACCAAGGAGATAAATAATCAACTCAATGCCACCGCCATGGCCATTCTACAATATGCTTTGACTCATGAGAAAATAAACCACATTCGTTATTACGAGACTGCCAAGGAAGCTTGGTGTGCTCTTTAAAGAGTCTATCTTAGCAACAAAACCATTCAAAGCTCCAAGTATGAAGAAATGCACTATGAAGTTGATGCCTTTATTGGAAAGGAACATGAGACTCCCGAAGATCTCTATCGAAGGGCCATGGCCCTTTCAATTAGGATGCTTGATCATGGGAGTAAGGATGTGGATCACAAGTGGATCAAGCTCAAGTTCATGCAATCCATCTTGCCCTTCCTAGGAGAAATGGCCAACAATATTTGCTCAAGGGCGGACTTCTATGCCATGTCCTCAAATGAATTGTTGAGTGAGTTTGTGGCCCTTGGAATCATCAATAATACTGCCGATGATGCTCTCGCTTGTGCTTGGAGAGTGGATTCTCCAAATCTTGCATTAAAGGCCAAGGCTCATGTCTTTGAAGGAGAAGATGAAGACTTGGAAGTGATAGGAGGTCATGCTGAAGAAATAAAGTGTGCCTTGCATGAGAAATTATCTCTAGTCTCAAGGGATTTTATAAGAACCAAGGAAAGGGTAATCCCTCAAGGAACATCACAATAAGCTCAATACCCAAGTTGAAATAAAGCTACAATTGTCAAGAAATAAACCACTTCATTGCCGAGTGCCCGTATGAGAAGAGAGAAGACCATGGAGGACGACTTGTATTGAAGTCCAAGTATAAGCCCACTCCAAACAAGAACTTCATCAAGAAAGTCCAAAAAATAACTTGGCAACAAGAACTAACCCAACAATAAGGAGCCACAAAAATATGTGTTAGTGGCTCATGAAGAATACGAAGAGAATGATGAGAATGGGAGTGATGATGAAGATCAATGAGAGGTTGTGGGTGTGGATGCCATTGCCACTATTGCTACCGCTTCCGCTACCACTACCGCAACCTCCTCACCTACTTCCATCTTCTACTCTTCCAATGAGAACAAGCTCGTCACAAACCCCACATGCCTCATGGCTAAAGCCTCCATGGTAACTCCTCCATCATCACCAACTCCTTCTATTGATGCACCTTCATATGATGATGTTATGAGTCTCAAGATTAAGAAGGAAGTGGTGGAGTCCACTAGCTTCTTGACTAACTTGAAAGGAGAAGCCAAGATTTGTGTTGAGTCCCTCATGAGCCAACTTGGTGAAGCTTGATACGTCATCAATGAAAGAGATGATACCATGTTGGAGATGTTTGGGCATGCTCATGGGGCCGCCATGGAGATTGCCGCCTTGTCGGATGCTCTTGAGGAAGAGCAAAGTAAAAGAATGGTTCTCGAAGATACCAATATTACTCGTGAAGAATATTTTAACTTGAATGTATCAAAACTTGTTAAATAATGTGACCATGCTCTTGCTTTAAACAAAGTTCTTAAAAATTAAAAGATTGAGTTTGGGGTTGGTCATGCTAGACTAAATGAAGAATTTGAGAAACTCAAAAAGGACCATGAGGTCCTATTGATCAAATTCTCTAGCCTCTCAAAGTCACATGAACAACTTCAAACTCAAGTGATAAAATAAGTTTCAACCTTGCCAACTAGTGTTGCTTTATGTTCTACTTACCCTTGTTGTGAGCATGGAGATCTTCTTGAGAAGAACAATAGGTTGAAGGCTACGATTCTGAAAGGCCTTATGTCTTGCATAAAAGGTGAGAAAATCCTAAATGAACTTTTGAGTAATCAAAGGGACAATGTGGCTAAGGAAGGACTTGGATTTGCATCCAAATCAAAGAAGAAGATAAAGGGCAAGAAAAACAAGAAGAACTTGCCTACTCCCCTTCCAGAATTGTTACTTTTGTGAAGGAGGGGGAGAAGGCAGAAGATAAGGAATCATGTGTCATTAATAGTGGTGATGAACCCATTCATAATAAATCTGCGGGAAAATACAAGCCATCCTATGTCCTTATGAAATCTTATGATGGTGATGTCTTTGCTAAATATTTAGGCACCTCTTATGGTGATGATTACCATTGGGCCATTTGGGTTCTTAAAGTACTTGTGACTAACAAAAGAGGACCCATTCAACAATGGGTACCTAATACTAAGCATTTATTTCTTGTAGGATTATGCTTCCGATGGAAGAAAATTGGTGGTTGATAGTGGTTCCACTAGTCATATGACCGGAAGCAAGGAGATGCTTGATGAGATGAAACAAAATACTTCCAATGTATGTGTCACCTATGGAGATGGATCAACCATAAGGTATTGGGTTTGGGCAAGATAGTGGTCACATCGGATATTTCCATTGTGGACATTATGCTTGTCAAAACCCTTTCATACAATTTACTTTCTATTCATCAACTTACAATTATGGGCTTCGTGACCTACTTTGACCCTTAGGTTGTGATTCTCAGGTGGACCAATACTCTCTCTATAGCCTTTGTTGGGCATGACGAAAACAGTTTGTATGTGGTAGACTTTGCGAAGAAACTCACACCTACCACGGCTTGCCTAATGACTAGAGTTGATGTGGGTTGGCTTTGGCATTGTCGTTTGGCCCACATCAATATGAGGTCTTTGAAAAGTATCCACATGGGAGGTCACATCCTTGGACTAACTGACAAAGTTGGTTTTTCCAAAGATCGTGTGTGTAGGGAATTTATTGAAGGAAAGCTCCATGAGATTTCTCATCCCCCCCATGATGGTCATTTATCCCGATGGGATCCTAGAAGTGCTTCACATGGACCTGTTTGGTCCTCCATATTTTGATAGCCTTGGGGTAAAGAAATATTGCTTGGTTATTGTGGATGACTACTCAAGATACACTTGGGTATATTTATTCAAGAAGAAGAGTGGGACTCAACAAACTATCATCAACTTTGCCAATGACGAAGTTCAACATCAACATAACAAGAAGATCTTGTCTATTAGAAGTGACAATGGTACCGAGTTCAAGAACTCGACCTTGGATGAGTTCCTTAGTGATGAGGGCATTAAACATCAATATTTTGCTCCATATACCCCTCAACAAAATGGCGTGACAGAGAGGAAGAACCAGACTCTTTTGGATATGGAAAGAACCATGATTGCGAAGTTCAAGTCTCCATATATTTTTTGGGATGAAGTTATCTCGAACGCTTGTCACATTTCCAACTGGGTTTATCTCCGCAAGTATTTTAACAAGACCCCTTATGAGACAGTAAGAATCCAAGCATCCACTTCCTTCGAGTGTTTGGGTGTAAGTGCTTTATTCTCAAGAAAGGTAATCAGTTATCTAAATTTCAGCCAAGAGCTATTGAAGGTATCTTTGCTAGTTATGCATCGGACTCTCACGCTTATAGAGTCTATAACAAGTCCATGTAATACTACAGTACTGAAAAGACTGTAGCTTCTATGCAACATGCCAATCCCTGGATCGGTTCATTGGCTTACATAGAACATAGATGAAATAACAAAGTAATAATCCGTGTATCATAAATAACGAAGATCCAAAAGATTCAATTATTACAATATTCGCTTAGCTCGAAGGCTAGCTTACACAATTATTCAAATAGCAACATAAATAAAGATAACTACTCCATCTTCAAATTGCCCACGAGGGAACAAGTGTCGAGTGGAGTACCGCGACCTATTTCGATCACTCGGAATCGGAATAACCTGCAACATGAAACATAGCAGCCCCGAAGGGTCAATACATGGAATGTATGGAAAGTAGCGCTAAGGTAAAAGAGACAATGCACCTAGCATCTACATGCTTATTTAGCTAGTGGAGCTTTGGCTAGCTTGCACTTTTCAAACACCTTTATCCTACTTTCGTAAACCATTTGATTCACAGCAACCCATTAAGTTCACCCAGCAAGTTTTAGTAATTAGGAAATAGGGATGAGTGAGAATATGTCATAGTCTCAAGATCAAGCAACTCAATCGTCCGTAACCGGGGACACGGCTAAGTACTTAGTTTTTACACCCTGCAGGGGTTTGTACACTTTACCCATATGACCTGGCCAACCCAGCTCGTACCATCACACTCATATTGTGTGATGATAGGGAGAAGACCAAGATGAGACCTTTCGGGAAGCAGATCTCCAAACCCCACTGCGCACCGGTCCCAACCTACCATTCACTACATCTCTGGCTATGCTGGGTTCGGATCAACGAGACCTACTAAGTCTAACCAGCCACCCATTTCTTACTGGCACATGGTTGCACACGTAAGCTACTTTAACAAAGAGAACCAACCCTTCTCAGTACCCTGGGCGGCATTCCCCACCATTATCCATACTCCGTTGACAATCCAACCATTCCGCCTAGGTAGTTTATTAACTTTATGTTGTTTTAGTTTTAAACAAACTCATACATCACCATAATGTGATCCCTTTCCCCCGTCTTCACAGCAGGTCTAAGCACATCTACTGAACGGGGCTCAACTACAAGGAAAATCCTACCACAATATGTAGGATATAGCATAGCATAGTAATTCCTATACAATACCTGCAGAAATACACTACACATGCATAGGAGAAAAATAGTAGGACAATGGTATGAACAAAATAGCATCTACTTGCCTTGGCGGTTGGAGTCGAGAGTATAATCCTCGCAGAAACAAGTGTTGCACTCGTCACAATCTACACGATACAATTGCAACACATAAACAAACAATTCACATTCACAGACAAATGCACAAATGCATGCATGATAGTTTAATAAAATTTTCAGTAGCACTTTATGTTCTCTAATGTTTATACATACTGAATGATGCATGGGAAAAGCCTTTAATGCAAGGAAAACAAAACATGCAATTTCTTAGTCCAATTAATAGGCTTTTTAGGCAAAACTAAACCTCTGCAGTGAACAGTGCGGTAAGGGTCTGGGCAAAAATACTACTGTGTAGGTATCATGATTTAGAGCCAGGGGAAACTGGAAACACGCAAAAAGGATAAACAGAACTTTTCCTACAATTTTTATAGTGCTTTAAGCCTTTTTATAGTCTCAGGAAAATACATACAGCAAACCTGCAATTTTAATTCAGAAATAGGTTCTACACTTTCTTGTGAAACCATAGACACCTTATTTGCAATTTTCTGATCAGTGGTTATTTTCTTATGAATTTAATACTCCAAAAAGGGTATTAAACTATTTAAACAACTACTGCAAAACCTTACAGCAACTGTCTAAACTAGTTGCATATTAATAATCTATAAGAAAAGGGCTTTCCAACAACATATCATTTGCTATTTTTGGACTAGTAAAACTTTTCTTATGAATTTTACAAGTTTTAATAGTTTTCTGGCCCTTTTTAAATATTTAGGAATTTCCAGGGAATATTCCGCCGATGAGCGGGTCCCGCCGACGTGGCGGTTGACCAGTCAGCCGTCAGCGATCCGTGCTCGTTCTGAGCCGCTCGCTCTGGATCCGACGGTGGGAGGGGAGCTCCCTGGCTCACCTCGACTGGCGGCGGGATGGTCCGTCGGCGGCGACGGTGGCGCTCCGGCGAGGTGCTCCGGCGACTGCAGGGAAGGCCGGGGGTCAGAAAAAGGTGGGGCGGCGCGCTGCAGTACTCCCGCGACAGGAAGAGGGCGCGGGGTCGGCCGTGAGCTCCTTACCGGCGTCAATGGCCGCGGCGGCTCTGAGAACTCTGGCGAGCAATCGTCGCGAGGTGGCGGCGGGGTAGATGGCGGTTTTAGGGGGTTTTCTAGGAGGGTGTCGAGGGCTTTAAGGGGGGTGGCGGAGAAAAACTCGGGGCAGAACAACTCCCGCAGAAATCGGAGTACGGCGGCGACGGCGGTTCGGACATCCGTGCTCGACATGGCCGGTGGCGGCAAATGACAGGTGGGGTCCACAGCCGGCATGGCGGTGCATGGGCTGGCTAGCTTACGTGCCGTGCACGCGTGGCGCAGGCGGTGCTGCTGGGCCTCGGGCGGGCCGCCGTGGCTGGGTCGGCTCAGCTTCATGAAGCTACGCCTGCTCTTTTTTTCCTTCTTTTCTTTAATCTTTTCCTGCATCGCTAATCGAACATCGTCTGCTTTTCTGAATTTTCTGAATTCAAAACCCAAAACTGCCCTAACTTTTGATCTAGAGCTCCAATTTGGGCGAAACAAAGTTCTACGGATTCGTATTGAAAAACTCTACGCCTCTATGCATCTGGAATTCCCATAAAGTGCCATTCTAGCAGACGCAAGGTAAAAACCCTACTAGTCACTTCATATGAGTGCACAAGCAAAAGTGTGGTGATTTTAACAAAAGCCTTTAAAACTAAAATTTTGCAACTATGAATATGATGCAGCGACATGTATAACATGCAGTACCAATTCTAATAATTAGGATGTGACATGACTAACCCTCTTAAGATGAATCTCGTCCTCGAGATTCGCCGTGGCTAGCAAATAAGTGTGGATGGTCCTCTCGGAGGTCATCTTCTCGCTCCCAAGTGGCTTCCTCCTCGGTGTGATGGCTCCATTGCACCTTGCAAAACCCGATCGTCTTGCTGTGTGTAAATATCTCTGCTCTTTCCAAGATCTTGACCGGCTTCTCCTCATAGGTCAAGTCGTTCTCCAGCTGAACCTCTTCAAGCGACACGGTGTCTCTCAATGGTGTATCCACCATCTTCGGATGGCACTTCTTCAGCTGGGACACATGGAACACGTCATGAACAACGGATAGAGCGTCTGGCATCTCCAACTGATACGCAACCTCTCCTTTGTGTGCTAGGATCTTGTAGGGACCTATAAACCGAGGTGCCGGATTGCCCTTAATTCCAAATCGCTTAATTCCACGCAGAGGCGAAGCTCTGAGGTAGGCTCGATCTCCAATATCATACACCACTTCCTTGCGCTTAGCATCAGCATAGCTCTTCTGCCTTGATTGTGCTACCTTCAGCCTATCTCAAATCAAACTGACCTTCTCCTCAGCATCCTTGATCAAATCAGGTCCAAACAACTGACGCTCACCTACTCCATCCCATAATAATGGTGTCCTGCACCTCTTACCGTATAGCACATTGAACGGTGACGTCTTGATGCTAGTCTGGTAGCTGTTGTTGTAGGAAAACTCAGCATAAGGCAAATTCTCATCCCAACTAGAGTCATGAGCTAGAGCGCAAGCTCTCAGCATATCCTCTAAAATCTGATTCACCATGTCCTTCTGTCCATCCGTATGAGGGTGGAAAGCTGTACTGAACTCCAACCTAGTTCCCAACGACTCATGCAGCTAGCGCCAAAAGTGAGAGGTAAATTGGGTGCCTCTATCTGAAACAATACTCCTGGGAACTCCATGTAGACACACAATTTTGTCCATGTAGATCTTGGCCAATCTACCACTGGTATAGGTGGTCTTCATAGGTATAAAGTGAGCTACTTTGGTCAAATGATCAACCACTACCCAAATAGAGTTGTATCCTGACCTCGTCCTCGGCAGTGCTGTGATAAAATCCATTCCAACTCTATCCCACTTCCAATCAGGTACTGGCAATGGCTGTAGTAGTCTGTTGGCTCTTGATGCTGAGCCTTTACTCTGTTGTAGACATCGCATAAAGCGATATACTCTGCGATATCTCCCTTCATATTAACCCACCAAAACCTTTCCTTCAAATCCATGTACATCTTCGTGTTACCAGGATGTATGGAGTATGGCGAGTCATGGGCTTCTTGGAGAATCAACTTCCTAATTTCCTGATCGTTGGGCACGCACAGACGATCTCCATACCATAGAGCTCCTTGCTCATCTTCGCAAAATCCCTTTGCTTTACCCACAGGTATGTTTGCTCTTATTCCTTCCATGTCGCTATCCTTCTTTTGAGCCTCCCTGATCATGTCCAGAAGCGTTGGTTTGACTTCCAGTGTTGCCAAATACCCCTCGGATACTACCTCCAACCTAAGATCCTTGAATTGTTCACACAAATCCTTGGGTAATTCTCCCACGGTCAAACCATTAGCATACACTTTGAAGCTTAGCGCATCTGCTACAACATTAGCCTTCCCGGGATGATATTGCAGGCTCAGGTCATAATCTTTTATGAGCTCCAACCATCTTCTTTGCCTCATGTTCAACTCCTTCTGTGTGAATATGTACTTCAAGATTTTGTGGTCCGTGAATACATCGCAATGCTTACCCATCAAATACTGCCTCCATACCTTGAGCGCATGCACAACTGACGCTAATTCCAAGTCATGTGTGGGGTAATTCCGCTCATGGTGTTTAAGTTGGCGTGAGGCGTAGGATACCACTCTCCCATCTTGCAGCAACACACTTCCAAGTCCTTGACGAGATGCATCGCAGTACACTTGGAAATCTTTCTGAATATCAGGTAAACACAAGATAAGTGTGGTCACTAAGCGTTGCTTCAGTTCCTGGAAACTAGCTTCGCACTCTTCTGTCCACTCAAACCTTTTCTCCTTCTTCAATAACTCAGTCATTGGCTTCGCAACCTTGGAGAAGTTTTCTATGAACCTCCTATAGTATCCAACAAGTCCCAAGAAACTCCAAATATCTCCCACATTTTTGGGAGACTCCCATTCAGTGACTAACGATACCTTGCTTGGATCAACTGCAACTCCTTCACTCGACACTATGTGTCCGAGAAAACCAACAGTGTTCAACCAAAACTCGCACTTGCTGAACTTAGCATATAGCTTATGCTCTCTCAACTTCTCCATAATTAGGCGCAAATGCTTCTCATGCTCATTGTCATCTTTAGAATAGATCAATATATCATCGATGAACACCACGATGAATTTATCCAAGTACTCCATAAATACCTTGTTCATCATGGTCATGAAATATGCTGGAGCATTTGTTAGTCCAAAAGACATAACTGTATACTCATACAAACCATACCTAGTGGTGAAGCCGGTCTTTGGAATGTACTGCTCACGGATCTTTAATTGGAAATACCCTGACCTTAGATCGATCTTGGAAAATACCTTTGCTCCCTTTAACTAATCAAACAAGTCATTTATATTGGGTAGAGGATATTTATTCTTGATGGTAACCTCATTAAGCGAGTGGTAGTCTACCACCAGCCTCTTACTACTATCCTTGTTCTCCACAAATAGAATAGGTGCACCCCAAGATGAAGAACTTGGTTGAATGAATCCCTTGTCCAACTATTCTCTAAGTTGCGTTTTCAATTCCTTTAGCTCATCCACATCCATCGTGTACGGCCTCTTGGCTATTGGTCCAGTTCCCGGCATTAAGTCAATGAGGAACTCCACATCACGGTCTGGTGGCATCCCTGGTAATTCTTCCGGAAGCACATCAGGGTATTTTCTCACTATGGGTATGGTGTCCATGCTAACCCCCTTAAGAGAGTTCACCTTAGTGCCCCTAAGACGTGCTGCTGACTTGAACTTAATATTTATGCCTTGTGGTGTCCTAAGAGACATGGCACGTTGTCCACAATCTATATGGCCATCATGCTTGGACAACCAATCCATGCCCAGTATTACATCTAGTCCTTGCGACTCCAAAACTACCAAATGTGCCGGGAAACTGTGTGCTCCAATCCCTAGGGTAAGATCACGACATCCCTTACTAGCTAGCATCTCTCCTCCTGGTGAGCTCACTCTAATAGTCCCTTTTAGTGACTCAGTGGCTAACTTATGTCTATCCACAAATGCCCTTGATATGAATGAATGCGATGCACCGGTATCAAATAGAACAAGTGCAATATGGGAATCGATTGGAAACTTACCAATCACGAGATCCGGCTCATCACGGACTTCCTCCACATTCACATGGTTCACATTTGCCTTCTGGTTGGGTCCAAGCTTGAGTCCTACTCCTGTGTTCTTCTCCGGGCAGGTACTAGCATAATGGCCCAGCTTCTTGCACTTGTAACACTCCACATTGCTGAGGTCCTTCTTGCTAACATAGTCATGTCCATTGTTCCTCCCAGAGTTGTTGTAGTGGCTCATGTGACCATTATGGTGGCGGTCATTGATACATTGCAAATGTATCTATAATTTTTGATGTTCCATGCTTGGTTTTATCCACTTTCTTGTGTTTTGTCCACACTTTGGAGTACTTTTCATATGATTTCTTGGACTAACCTATTAACAAGAGCCACGGCTGCCTGCCTGTTTTCTGCTGTTTTGGTTCGGAAAGTCAGAAAATGAATATTCTCGAATTGACGGGACAAAAGCCAAAGTGCCTATTTTTCGAAGTCATCGGATGCCGAATACGAGATTTAAGAGGAGCCAGGGGCCACCACCACCTGGCCGACGGGCCAGGCCTCACAGGTGGTGTGGGTGTACCCAAACCAGACCCTCAATGTCAACACCCGGATTTTAATCGGATGCCCGTTATGCCATACCTCGCAATCCCAGGATTACCATTTTTGTGAGACATAACAGATTGGATATCACAGTACATCATCCATTACAAACCATACATAAGGTCTTACACAAATAAGGATCTCATGATCCAGCCTTTAATACAACAAGCAGCGGAAATAAAAGATAAGTGTAGCGGTGGGGTCCATCTTCAAGGGCATGTAATCTTGTGACGAGATAGTCCTAGTTATCATAGCCGTCCTGATGACCATCCTCTTGATAGTCTCCTTCATAGTCTGCCCATGAGAATAGCCAGGGACAAAAGCTATGAGTACTCTTT
The DNA here is from genome assembly GCA_023614405.1 of Avena insularis. Taxonomy (NCBI): domain Eukaryota; kingdom Viridiplantae; phylum Streptophyta; class Magnoliopsida; order Poales; family Poaceae; genus Avena; species Avena insularis. Next base: position 211,392,542 of record CM042694.1, read on the forward strand.
AAGTACTCGCAAACTACTATTAACAGGTACTATAGTTCTAAGTTAAAGTGCTAAATCTAAGTTTAACCATAAAGTTAAGTTTGAAACCTAAGATGAGTTCTGAAGCAAAGAAAGATAAAGTAAAGTTTTAGAATCACTTAAGTTGGGAAGCTATTATCATAAACACAACCTTGTTGTGGTCAAGTCAAAGTTCATCATTCATTTCAAGTTATTTGGAAAACATCTGACAACGAAACAGTATGGCCATTCCAACTGTCCATAATCATGGACGCTGCTATATTCAATAGTTTGACACTCTGAGAGGTGGTACACTTTCACCACAAGATTCGATACATCCGTGGGGATAACCCTGAATCATCATACTTAGTATGCAGATAATCAAACATAACCTTCCCTTTACACACCCTAGTATAAGCACCTCTCCTATGAGCATGGCCTCCCAACCATGACCATCAGTCATCTTGGGCACTACATAGGTGGACATCATGAGAGGTAGCCTCAGCTCAAACCTCTCCCGTGAGGGAACTAATACTAATGCATATAAATTTCCAGCTAAGCCTTACCCAATTCAGGTAATGTAGTTGTACGGTAAATTTGGAATGGTATCGCATCCGAATCCAACCATCAGTTTTATAAAAGGGTTAAGGCTCATGCCTCATCATTTTCATCCTCATTAACCGGTTGTGTTTCTCAACACATGTCAAAACATCTCAATAGAATGACTCATCATTCCAAGGTTTTCACAATTCATTTTCACCAATTGTTCCCATCTAAAGTGACTCAAGTTTTTGATCTACTCTAAATTACTAAGTTAAGAGTGTTCACTAAGGTGGAAGTGATGGGTTCAATCTCATGCCATAGAATGACATCTAAGGGTTTCTAAGTAGGTCAAGTTTTATACTTTTTATGCTACCTCCAAAACAAGTAAAGAACTTTGTGTAAACTAAGGGAGGTAAAACTTGTCAATAAGACTTGAGGTACTAATAGTAAAAGGGGGTGTGATCAAAGCATGCTTAAGGCATCTTTGCTAAACCATCTAGTTTGTTTCTAGTTTGCTAAGCACTAAACTTGCAAGGGTTAATCTTGGGTATTGCTAGCTTGCTAAGGGTAGCTGGCACTGTTAATGGTGGCTTGCCTTGGTTGGTGCAGTGGTTGAAGTTTTCTTCGTCTTCGTCTTGATAACACTCCTCCTCCTCGTAAGCTTGGTCGGTACTATGTTCTATAAAAATACATACGGAGTACACATTCACCAAACAATACTTAACTAGTCTAATTAGCACTCTAAGGCATACATTTGATGATCTATTATCATCACAAGCATCACAAGTTTAATTCAATAGTTTCTTTCTTTTTATTTTAGAAAAGTAATTTCTACTCATTGAAAAATTAACTAAGATTTAATATTCACCACTTAAAATATGGGATCATGTTTACACATGTCATCACCACATATTCTAACATGTGGGAATGAGATTTAAGGGTTGGATCAATATTACTTTGGTTTAAGTTCATTATTTAATGATTTAAAGTGACTAGAAATGCCTATATAGCATTATTTTGGTACTAGTCCAAATTCACTGCATGTAAACCTTAATATTATTACATATTTGGATAGATATGATGAAATGTGATTTTTGAGAGTTGGAATCAACTCAAAATCTAACTTGGTTGATTTTATAAAAATGTTGCAAGTTGCAAATGCTTCTGTTTTGTTATTTTTATTAGGAGAGATCTATAACTCTAATTGAATTAAATCCAACGGGCTTGGATAGATCATTTCAATACCTTTCAGATAAAATTAGTTTCATGCAATTTGGATTTCTAAAACTCTCTGAATTGAATTTTAAACTAGTGGACAGAAACTAGATTTAACTAAAAAGAAAAATCCAGATTTGAACGGGGGGGCTATCACGGGAAAGAAGTTGGGCCAGCCTAGTGGCGCTCCGCGGCGCGGGGCTCAGCTGACAGGGGGTCCCGCTTGTCAGTGGGTCATAATACGCGAAACGGTACGCGCGCTGTGGGCCGTAGGATTAGAATGGGAATCTACGGCTGAGGGTCGTCGTCGACGACGAACAGGTCGCCGGCGAGCTCGAACCCTAGTGGCTCGGTGGGGGTCTGCTGGGGACGTACCAGGGCTCCAGCGGGGTCGGAGAGGTAGGCAAACGAACTGGACGACGACGGCGAAGCGAGGCGCGGTTGCGGTGGAGCTTGGGGTGGTCGCAATCAGCGGCGCCCTTCTCCTCCAGAGGCGGCTGCTTCGGCTCCAATTCTGGTGAGGCAGAGCTCGCCTTGCTCCGGCTAGAGGTGGGTGAGGTTCAGAGAGGTGAGGGGAGTGGAGTGGTGTGGAGAGAAGAGACTAGGGAGGCCTCCTTTTATAGGCCCGACGGTGAGACCGAGCGGGATGGGCAGGCGACGGTGGCGACATGGCTACGGCGGGGTAGAGGCATGGCTGAGGGTGGCGATCGACTGGTGGTGCTCTAGGGATTGAATGCGGCCGTAGGGGCGGTGGCATGCGGTCTGGGCGAGGTGGCGCTCTAAGCGGCAGAGGCGGCGGTGTCCACGGCGAGCGGTGGCTGTGAGGCGTTAGGCGCTGGGCCAGCTGGGTGTCTGGGTGTTCTCTGTGTCGTGGCAGGCGGCGCGGGCTGGGCTGCCAACGGGCGGTCAGGCGAAGGGGACAGAAGGCTTAGGGGCGGCACCGGCATGGTGCGGTGGCACTGGGTGCATGGTATCCTCGGTGGTCCACTACAGGGCTGGGCTCGGGCAGGGGACAGGGGGTGGCGGTGAGGTGTGAGCTACCTCCTAGACATGGAGAGAGAGGCGGGAGAGGGCTGCTGCGGCGAGTGCACGGTCGGCCGGCGAGAGGTGGCTCGGCATGGCAGTGCAGTGCAGCTAGGACGTAGGGGAGATGCTGGTGTGGGTCTGGTCAGGCTTGAGGGGGGACAAGATGATCAAAGCACTTCCAAATTGCTAGACAAAATCAGCCCAAAACAGTATTAGTTAGGCCAATATGATCTTGCTAGCAAGGTGTTTGATAAAATGGACGAAAGAGAAAAAGTTTTGAATTTTGGTTTCAAAATTTTTGAGTGATCTCCATTAGTGCTAGGTAGTCTCTGGTTGCAAGGGTTTTGAAAGTGGAGCTCAAATAGATGGGTTTTGAAATAGGGGTGATCTATGCATATGCATTAGATTCAATTTTCAAATGCCAATTAAAATAAGTAAAAGAATGTTTTTAGCAGATCAAAAAGTGGGCCTTGGTACCTCATTATGTGTACTAGCAAGGGGTATAAAGATCAAGAATTGTTTCTGTTAAGAATTGAGTGTTAGGAACACTCAAAGTAGTGTAGTGGATTAAAATGGCCAAAATGACCATTCCTCCTTTTTAATTCTTTTTTATTTGATTTTCTTTAGGAAAAGTTTGGGAATGATGTAGATGATGTTTAAATCACCTAAGAAACATTTTACAAGCATTGGATCACACAATCATGGCAATTCAAGACAACTCCTATTTTAAATGCACACACATATGAATGCTTTTATTTTTAATTTGGAAAAGTTTTTGTTAACCCTATTTTTGGATGATTTGATCTTTGATAAGCTTGGATTTAAGTTTTGGGATGTTACACTCAGCCTCTCCTTCCGCCTATAAGATGCCCTCGGGACGAAAACCCTAAGTACCCGATAAAAAATCCACGAAAGAGTCTGTAGCCGCCATCATCTCCATCCCTAGATCGGGAGGGATCTGAAGCTCTTCCCGGCACCCTACCGGAGAGGGCAATTCACCCTGGAGGCCTTCTTCATCACCATGCAAGCCTCCGGTGTGATGCATGAGTAGTTCATCCTTGGACTACGGATTCATGTAGTAGCTAGATGGCTAGTTCTCCTCCTTTGTGCTTTCATGTCTAAGTCTTGTGAGCTCCGTTCATGATCAAGATCATCTATTTGTAATTCTACATGTTGTGTTTGCGGGGATCTGATGGATATTGAGATGCTATTTCAGATTGATTATTGATTCTATCATGTCTTTGTTATTTGTGATCTTGCATGCTTTCCGTTGTTAGTATCTATCTTGGCCAAGTAGATGCTAGCAACTCCAAGAGTTAGTATTTATGCTCGATAGTGGGTTCATGCCTACGGTAACTGGGAAGTGACAATCCCTAAGGTACTAGATGTGCTGTTGCTACTAGGGAGAAAACAACAATCCTTTGTTCATAGAACAATCGTATTGTTTACTTTACACGCAATTCGTAAAGTAATAATCTGTTGCTTGTAACTTAATACTGGAGGGGGTTCGAATGATAACTGAAGGTGGATTATTAGTCATAGATGAAGTTGGATGGCGGTCTATGTATAATGTTGTAATGCCCAATCAAGTTCCAAAGGAGTCAAGATGATTAGTATATGCATGTATTGCTTTCTCGATGTTTGTCAATTGCCCCGCTATAATTTGTTCACCCAGTATGGTATCTATCTTAAGGAGAGCCACCTCTAGTGAACTATGGATCCCGGTCCTTTTCTTTTACATATAATCTACAAACTGTTAACTGCTTTGTGTTTACTTTCTGCAAACTTTTACCTCCTTCCATTCGATACGTTTAATCCTTTGTTTTCAGCAAAACCGGTGAGATTGACAACCTCATCGCAAGTTGGGGACAAAGTTTTGTGGTTGTGTTGTGCAGGTCTCCACGTTGCTACTAGCACCGGTAGTGCGCCTTGCCAAGGCTCAGCTAGCAACACCTTTGGGGTGTTTCCTTGCTCCTACTGGTTCGATTAAACCTTGGTTTCATAACTGAGGGAAACTTGCTGCTGTGCTCATCATACCTTCCTCTTGGGGTTCCCCAACGAGCTTGTTAATACACGAGCCATCAAGCATTTTTTTGGCGCCGTTGCCAGGGAGTCAAGGACATCTTCACAAGGGGAGTCCCTCATAACCAATCTCTTTACTTTGTTATTTTTGTTTTGCTTAGTTTCTTTTTGCTTTGTTTGCTTATTTCTTTATCAAAACACAAAAAAATTAGTTTTACTAGTTTGCTTTCTTATTCAAAAACACAAAAAATGACTACTCTTGAAAACACTAAGTTGTGTGACTTCACTAGCACCAACAACAACAATGATTTTATGAGCACACCTATTGCTCCACCTATGTCTGAAAATACTTTCTTTGAGATAAAACCTGCTTTACTCAATCTTGTTATGAGAGAACAATTTTCTGGTATTGGTAATGAAGATGCTGCTGCCCATCTAAATAACTTTGTTGAACTTTGTGAGATGCAAAATCATAGGGATATAGATGGTGATATTATTAAGCTGAAATTGTTTCCTTTCTCTTTGAGAGGAAAAGCTAAAGACTGGTTGAATTCCTTAACTAAGAATAGTATTGATTCTCGGACTAAATGCAATGATGCTTTCATTGGAAAATACTATCCTCCTGCTAAGATTATATCTATGAGAAGTGAAATAATGAAGTTTAAACAATCTGATAATGAGCATGTTGCTCAAGTTTGGGAAAGAATGAAATATTTGGTAAAGAATTGTCCCACTCATGGACTGACTGCTTGGATGATCATCCAAATTTTTTATGCAGGATTGAACTATTCTTCAAGGAACCTATTGGACTCTGCTGCTGGAGGTACCTTTATGACCATTACTTTGGGTGATGCAACAAAGCTTCTGGATAATATGATGGTTAATTACTCTGAATGGCATACTGAGAGAGATCCACAAGGTAAGAAGGTAAATTCTGTTGAGGAAACCTCCTCCTTGAGTGATAAGATTGATGTTATTATGTCTATGCTTGTGAATGGGAAAGCCCATATTGATCCAAACAATGTTCCTTTAGCCTCTTTGGTTGCTCAAGAAGAGCAAGTTGATGTGAACTTCATAAGAAAGAACAATTTTCGCAATAATGCTTATAGGAATAATTTTGGTAACAACAATTATAAGCCATATCCTCCCAACAATGGTAATGCTTATGGAAATTCCTATAACAACAATAGGAGTGCTCCCTCTGAACTTGAAGTTATGCTTAAGGACTTTATTAGTAAACAAAATGCTTTTAATAAAACTATTGAGGAAAAACTCTCTAATGCTGAAAGAAATATATCATCTTTGTCTGAAGCTCAATCTTCATTGATTAATAAAATTGCTGCTAAACCTGAAACTAATGATAATCCCTTTGCAGCTACTAATGCCATACAAGTAAGAATTGATGAAAATGTTAGACTATTATCTGAATTACATGCTAAGTGGGAAAGAGAAGATGAAGTTGCTAGAAACATTAGTGTTTCTACTATTACCACCACTAGTGTTGAGGCTAGTAATAGTCCTACTACTTTAGATGATAAATTTGATTTTTATCTTGATGGTTGCAATATCTCTGAAGTTATTAAGTTCCTACAAAAGCTTGCTAAAAGTCCTAATGCTAGTGATATGAACATGGCCTTTACAAAACACATTACTGATTCTCTCATAAAAATTAAAGAAGAAAAGATGAAACATTAAGCTTCTATTCCTATAAAACAAGAAGATGGTTGGGAACCCATCATTAATATGAAAGTGAATGACTTTGATTTCAAAGCTTTATGTGATCTTGATAGTAGTGTTTCTATTATGCCTAGAAGGATTTATGATATGCTTGATTTACCTCCACTTTAAGATTGTTATTTGAATGTCCCACTTGATGATAATGCTAAAAAAAACTCATGGGGAGTCTTAATGATGTTCTTATTATGGTTAACAATGCTTATGTCCCTGTTGATTTCTATGTTTTGGATGTTGAATACAATGCTTCTTGTCCTATTACTTTTGGAAAACCTTTTCTTAGAACTGTTGGTGCCATTATTGATATGAAAGAAGGCGCCATTAAATATCAACTCCCACTCAAGAAAGGTATAGAACACTTCCCTAAGAAGAGAGAGAAGATCTCTTTTGCCTCTCCTATGAAAACAAAATTTGGTCTTAATGCTTCTTCATTTGAGAACACTTGATTCTTTCTTGCTTCTTATGCCTAACTTAAAGGCGTTAAAGAAAAGTACTTATTGGGAGATAACCCTATCGTGGTGGTGTCACGACAGATGCCATGGATAGGATAAAGGTGGGGACAAGATGCACTAGAGGAATCCAGGGAGGGATAGTGTGGTGATTCCACACACAGATGTTTGTATTTGATTCACTTCCAAGGTTTACAAGTACTCCTTGAGCTGTATTGGGGAGAGGAGGAAGAAGGTACTCTCTTACTCTCACCACTAGCTAACCCTCAGGAACGTACTAACCAACTATAGATCAATCAACTAGTCAAAGACCAACCCCTTCTACAGATGCCCTAGCCCTCCTTATATAGGGGTGGCTAGGTCTCCAATTAGGGAATACGTGGAGGCATATTCCAGGGAATATGCCTCTTCCCAAAATAGTAAGCCGACCGGGTCACTTTTAGCCCAGCGTCACCCATGTAGAGGCTACGTGAGCCTCTATGGCGTCCGCGTCATCCGACACAGGCATCGTCACCCTTGTCGGCCACGCCTCGGTGGTCCTGGCCTCTGTCCGCTTTGCTCACGCTCTGCGTACTATGGTCACCTTTTGACCAGCGAGATACCTTCCTTCTCTTGCAAGCTTGATATAACCCGGATCGTGCCTAGTGGATCCGGCCACGCCTGTACCTGCATACAAGTTAGATAAGTCCTGCCGGTATATGACATAAGTCGGCCAGGACTCGGTTAGGTGGACATCCTCAGGTCCGGATTACTCCGTGATTCGGCCTGCCTTGAGGTGACTCAGCCAGCATTCGCTTTGACCTTGCCACACCTCGGCTAACTCGGCCATTATACCCCGGCGTGACCCTACCCGGGGGTATCCCCCCAACATTAGTCGCCGAAGCTGGTGCGGTCTTAGCTGCCTTAGCCGCTAAGGCCATAGCAGGTTCAATTTCATCGAGCCTTTTGCTCCCTTTTCCGAGTTACATCATATCTCGGATTTCATTGACTATCTTTTCCCTTGGCACATTCTGAGTTTTTACTCGCTGGCCAGGTCATCCCATAGTTATCCGGGTTACTCTTCCTTCTCTCGTACGCTTCCCCACGCCCCACGTGGAGGGTAATCATTATTTTGCCTCATTTTAAGGGCCTACGATAGTAACCGCCGCAGTTATTGTCAGATATTACTGTTGCGCACGTCACATCGTGTTTGTCTCCTCGTTAACTGTATCACCACGTCACATCGTGGGATCCCCTGCGCCCTGTGGCCCTTCCTGTGGCTCATCGCTGATTGGCTGATCCGGATTGTACACGGCCACACCATGTGGCTCTTCCACACAGCGCGATCCCACTAACCCTCCTGGGCGTGGTTAAATAGGGGAGGGGCGTGCCCCTTGGGTATTTTCCCCATTCTCGTGCCCCTCTGCCTCTTCTTCTTCTTCTTCTTCCCAGTGACTGCGCCGCCGCCGCCACACCTGCTTAGTTGCGCCGCCGCTGCCCCGTGTCGTTCGCACCGGCGTCGCCGCCACTCCAGCATCCCCGTGCCACGGGTCGCGCCCGGTCTAGGCCATCGCCCCACCGCCGATAGGGCTAGTGAGGACAGTGACCTAGAAATGACTAAGGAGGGACTCATCGTTGTGGAACAGGAGATGGAGGAGGACGCAGAGAACGCCGAGCGCGGTGCCTGGGCGGGGTCTTGGGTATGCCAGGATGACCTCGACTGGCTGTATCACACGCACCGTATCCCGGAGGGTGTCATCGCCCTCCTCGCCGCCGAGGAACTAGCTCCCTCACCCAATCCGGGTGAGTTTGTAGTATTCCTCTCCCACTTCCAGCGTGGGTTTGGCCTCCCTGTCAGCGACTTCTTCCACGACTGCTCAACACCTACGAGCTTCAGCCGCATCATCTTCCGGCGAACGCCATCACTTCTCTCTCTGTGTTTGCTTCCACCATCGAGGGCTACACCGGATTGTGGCCCAGTAAGGAGCTCTGGATCCGGTTCTTTGGTCTGCGCCGGAACGTGATTCCGAATAGAGAGCTTGACCCGGAGGACAAGCAACTCATATAGTTCGGCGCAACCTCTATCTCTCCTCGGAAACAGTCTATCTTTCCCTGAGTCACGGGGCTTGACTCTTGCAAGGGTTGGGCCCGAACCTTCTTTTATGTTAGAAATGGCACAATTGAAGATCTGATTCGGCTGCGCCCCTACGCTCCGGGTCCTCCTAATCCGGATCTCTGGGACCAGATCCCCAAGAAGCCCACTGTCCTAGCGAACCAAGTCAACAAAAGGTTCCAGGAGCTGAAGGATCTGGGGTTGCGCAACGAGGATGCAATGATCACCTTCGTCCGCAACCATATCTCCCCTCTCTAGAAACGCACTCACAAACTCTGCCACATGAGTTGGCGCCTTGATCCCAACCGGACCTTCTCATTCGAGTTGAGCAACACCGAAATTTTCCGCCGGGTCAAGGCCCTCTTCACCACCAACAAAAAGTTCACCGCTGAATGGGTGTGGGGGATCGAGCACTTCTGCCGAGATAGGCTTCCTCCTGCGGTAAATCTCGTGCTCCAATCCTTTTCCGAGTTAAATTATATGTCGGAATTTATTGTATGTTTGATCCCTTCGCATTTTCTCTCTTAGATGTTTCTTCAGCAAACTTTTGAGGATGGCACCGAGCCTTCTCTCAAGTGGGCGCCGGATCGAGATGTCCCGAATGAGGAGGAGCCGGATCAGGAGATGTTCCTTCCATTCCACAATGCGACCAAGCGACATACCGGTAAACTCTCTTCCATTAGAGATTGGCCTGAGGATGAAGATGATTCCGACATTGAGGTGATGGAAGCATTTGACGCTGTCCCCCTTCCTTACGCTTTTCCAGCATCAGCTAACCCCGGTGGGCAGATCCATGAAGATCCTCCCCTCGCTACTAGCGAGCCTGTCCCGGTCGTGCCAAAGAAAAGGGGAGCTACATCTGCTTTTTCTTCCGAACCTTCCAAACCAGCGAAGCGACGAAAGAAGTCTGTAGACAAAGCTGCCACCAAGCCTACGACCAAGGCGATAACCCGGAGAGCTCGCAAGCCCAAGGAGCCTCTGACCTCTGATGAGTAAGTCATATCTTCCTTATCCAATTTTCTGCTTCGTGATTTGCTATTCATTTGTTCTTCCTTTGTTACAATTTCTTATCACTCATCATTTGATTCGGCAGGGCCGTGGTGGAGGTTCCTCAGAGTGGATCTGGCATTGCCTCGCCACTCCGACATAGCCCTTCTCCCCCTCATGGCGATGATTCTCGCCCGCTGAGCCCCATTCGGGAGGGTTCAGCAGCTGCTCCGAGTTCGAGCCCACCTCGTCCAGAGGAGGACAACCTTGGAGCGGGGGGAACTGGCTCTGCCGAGGCAGCAGCAACCACCACTTTGGCTCCACCGCAACCAGCTTCATCCGAGATACCAACAGCACCCCTGCCAAAACAAAAATCAGCACCAGCATCCGCGCCAGCACCAACAGCAGCAGCGCCAACATCAACAACAGCACCAAGTCCCTCTGCCTCGTCCGAGTCTTCCAAGACTCGGCGAGAAGACCCAACTAGTACCAAGGCTAGCACCAAGGCATCTCCCAAGGGCAAATCCGTCGCAGCAACTTCAACATCTCAGCAGCAGCCTAAGGGCAAAAAGGCTTCTGATACCGCCAAGGCAGCGTCTATTGAGGCTGGACAGCGGACACTTGCGTCCATACTTTCGAAGAAGACCCCACCGACGAAAGACACCTCTGCCGGGTCAGCTGATGCGCAACTCGTTTTGCACAGGAGCCCCGCTGTTGCCCAGGTTGAAAGGAGGGAAGCCCATGCTAAGGGTCTGGTCGTGCCCCACATGCTTAGTGGAGAACGCTATCCTCCGACCTTGATCGAGTTTGTTAACAACTGGAACAAGGCAGAGTTCGTCCATAATGACGATCTCCCGGAGAAGTTTGGGCCTGCCGAGTTTGCTGCTCAGATGAACACCGCTTCCAAGGCAATCAACCTTGCAGGTCGGATGATGGAGGTACGCTGCTTCGCCTTTTCCTTAACATGCACTAGTATTTAGTCATATAACCATTAGTCCCCGAGCCTCCAGGGGAGTAACTTGTTACTCGGCCAGATGCTCCTTAGAGAATTAGCCTAGCTCCTTAGTGACTTCGAATATGCACACACCTAGAGCCGGGTTAAGTTCCGCTTGGCCCGGATCTTGTAGACTTCGAATATGCACACACCTAGAGCCGGGTTAAGTTCCACTTGGCCCGGATCTTGTACACTTCGAATATGCACACACCTAGAGCCGGGTTAAGTTCCACTTTGCCCGGATCTTGTACACTTCGAATATGCACACACCTAGAGTCGGGTTAAGTACCACTTGGCCCGGATCTTGTACACTTCGAATATGCACACACCTAGAGCCGGGTTAAGTTCCACTTGGCCCGGATCTTGTACACTTTGAATATGCACACACCTAGAGCCGGGTTAAGTTCCACTTGGCCCGGATCTTGTACACTTCAAATATGTACAAACCTAGAGCCAGGTTAAGTTCCACTTGGCCCGGATCTTGTACACTTCGAATATGCACACACCTAGAGCCGGGTTAAGTTCCACTTGGCCCGGATCTTGTACACTTCGAATATGCACACACCTAGAGCCAGGTTAAGTTCCACTTGGCCCGGATCTTGTACACTTCGAATATGCACACACCTAGAGACGGGTTAAGTTCCACTTGGCCCGGATCTTGTACACTTCGAATATGCACATGACTAAGCTATCCTTTTGTACTCTTCTCAGGTGACCACCAATCGTCGGAGCACTGAGTTTCAGCGTCTCTTGGATACTCACAAGATGCTGCGCGCGAAACATACTATGCTTCTTACTGAATACTAGAAAAGGCGTAAGTTTTCTCCTTGGTATTTTTCCCATTTCTCTTCATCTTTTTCCGCCGACACTACAACAGATCCTAGAATCGGTGACGAATTGCCTGGTGACAAAATTCAGAACCGTCACCGAAAGTAACCATAGGTGACGGATTAGTTTTGGGCGTCACGTATGCTTGATAATGCGTGACGGTCGCGTTTCGCGTCACGGCAAACCGTCGTCGATTATCCGCACGACGGATTTTAGAGCGTCGTAGATTAAGCCGTCACTAATTGTTCGTGGGACCAACGAGTTAGCAATTGTGTTAAAAACGATAAAAGGGCAAAGATGGGTTTCGAACCGAGGACCTAGTACAAAGTAAAACGTTTCGTTACCGCTGGGCTACCGTTCGGTTTTTGAATTGTTTGATTGGCCTACCATTTTGTAAACTCTATGTGCAGTACGTGGCATGTACAAACATGGATCGTTATAGTTAGGACTTGTGCGATCTTCCAAACAGTTTTCTTCTCTGTTCTTGCGAACGAGCACCGTCAAGGGTATCCCTTGTCCAGGCGATCACGACATTCGCTGGCCCTTCATCTACAAGTCCCGGCGACATGCGCCTACGCGATCACGACGATCGATCACGATCCCAGCTAGCGAGGCTTCGCGGCAGGCCGGCGCACGGCGATAGGAAGCACATGTGAGTTCCTTTGAGATCTGTTATGAAATTGATTTGGATTGGTGTTTATGTTACACATTGTGATTTATTTGGACTTTGGTAAACAATTTTCACATTGATTAGTACAAATTGAATGGCATCATGACTCGAGTGGAACACATTATATATATTTTTGTAGGCGATGGATCGACAGTGGATTACTCATGGGCGCAAGTTCACCCCTTTTTACATACAAGGTGTCCGCGAGTTTATGGAGTTTGCGCGCGCAAACTGCAACGAAGGTGCATCAATATTGTGCCCATGCCAAAAATGCCTTAATATTACGCAGCAGACTCAGGACACTGTTGAGTATCACTTACACGTCAATGGTATGGCCGTTTCGTACACAAAGTGGAGTTGTCATGGAGAAGATGATGGTCCTGATGAAAACTATGATCATAGTTTGTATCAAAGTGATGACGATGATGATTATGATGATGGAAATGCGAATCATAATGATCATGTTGACAAGATGTTAGATGAGCTGCATGATTCTGGTGACAGAGGCCCAAGTGACACTAATTTCTATGCGAACCTCATCAAAGAAGCTAAGAAAGAGCTTCACGAGGGATGCACCACTGAGACGAGGTTGTCATTCATTATGAAGATGCTTTACGTGAAATCATACAACCGGGTCACAAATAGAGCTTTTGATCAATTTATGGCTGTCTTATGTGCTGGTTTGCCAAAAGTGAATTTTCCCAAGTCCTATGCTAAAGCTAAGAGTGTTCTTTCTGAGGTTGGGCTTGGTTATGACACAATTCATGTTTGCAAGTATGACTGTGCTCTGTTTTGGGGAGACCATGCCAAAAAAACTCATTGTCCCGAGTGTGGATTTTCAAGGTGGAAAGACCTGGAAGCAAAGAGAAAGATTCCCCACAAGCTGCTTCGATACTTTCCTATAATCCCAAGGTTACAGAGATTTTTTGTTTCCAAGGAAGCATCGATGAACACCAAGTGGCACAAGGAGAAGAGGGTTGCACAACCGGGTATTTTGAGGCACCCAGCTGATGGTGAAGCATGGAAGCACTTTGACAAGGAGTTTGGATGGTTTGCTTCAGATGCCCGTAACATAACGCTTGGTATTGCGACAGATGGATTCAACCCATACGGAAACATGAGTAGTTCATACAGTATGTGGCCAGTTTTTGTCATTCCATACAACTTCCCACCATGGATGTGCGTGGATCAATCCAACTTCATGATGTCATTGCTAATCCCTGGAAAAAATTCACAAGGAAAGGATTTTCATGTATTTATGCAGCCACTGATAAAAGATATGATGAAGCTATGGAGTGGCGTGGGCACATATGATGCGTGCACAGGTAGAGAGTTTCCGTTGCATGCTGCATTTCTTTGGTCGATTCATGACTATCCTGGATATGCCACGATGTCTGGCCGTAGCACAAGAGGGTTTTTCGCATGTGCGCACTGCGATAAGGATCCTTGCTACGAGTATTTGCATAATAAAATTGGTTATATTGGTCATCGTCGATTTCTGCCTCACGATCACAAGTGGAGGAGTAGCAGAGCCTTCAATGGAAAACCTGAACCTAAGGATGCACCAACAAGTTTCACACTTGCAGAAAGAGAGGAGAGGGTACGGAGAGTTCAGGATTACAGGCCAGGGAAAAATCCATCAACTAGGAAGAGAAAGCATGGCATGACTGGTGACCCAACCTGGCACCTCAAGATCAGCTTATATGATCTGCCATACTGGTCAAGATTGAAGTTTGTTCACAACCTAGATGTGATGCACATTGAGAAGAACATATTGGACAATATCCTTGGTACCCTTCTTGAGCTTGATGGAAAGAACAAGGACACTGTTGGTGGTAGAATGGATTTGGAGAAATTTAATGTCAGGAAGAAGTTCTGGATGAAACCTGAGGCCAAGGGTTTTTCAAAGGAGAAAGCACCATGGACGCTTCAAAAGGAAGGCAAACAAAAATTGTGCAAGTATTTTGCCAACACTAGGTTCACGGATGGTTTTGCTGGAAACTTATCAAGATGTGTGGATATCCCAGGGGGTAAAGTGCACGGTCTGAAGACGCATGACTGCCACATACTTATGCAGTGTGTGTTGCCAACTGGTCTGAGAGGGATTGCATGAAAGGTGATGTATGAGACCATTGCTGAACTGGGAAACTTTTTCAGGGAGTTGTGTGCCAAAACTCTAAGAGCATCTGTGCTGCGTCGAATGAAGGTTGAAATTGTCATAATTCTTTGCAAGCTTGAGCTGCTATTTCCCCCATCATTCTTTGATGTAATGGTGCACCTGGCTATTCATCTACCTGATGAGGCACTTAAGAGGGGGCCTGTTCAATATGGTTGGATGTATCTAGTTGAAAGAAGGCTCGGGTACCTGAAATCAACTGTGCTGGGGTGTGAACAACATTGAACTTCAGAACTGTGATGAGGCACAAAATTATATTCGGTAGGTCTATTTACCTTTTTATTAATCATTCAAAATTTTCAGTAATATTTTGTGTTATAGCAGTACCATTACTAATTTGTTTTTGATTTTTAGGAATTTCCGACAACAACTACTGAACAGGGGTGTGAACAACATTGAGGCGGAACTAGAGAAAGAATTCCCTGCATGGTTTAAAAAACATGTCAGTAATTTGGACAATGCTCCAGAAAATTTAAAATCACTAGCACTTGGTCCAGATGCTCGTGTAGTTGTACACCCTATGTGCAATGTAAATGGTGCTAGGTTCCGTTCCGTCGAGCATGAGAAGAACATGAGGACTCAAAACTCAGACATAATGACAAGGGGATCCGTTTCTGACGAACAAGATCAAGAATACTACGGTGTGATGAAGGAGGTTCTTGAGTTACAGTACCCGAGAAACAAGCACGGCGACAGATCCGTGTTCTTGTTCCACTGTGATTGGTTTGACCTTGGAAGTAGGAAAACCATGGAGATGAAGGATGATGGATACTTTAAAAGCATCAATACGTCTGTATTGTGGTACAAGAATGCCCCTTTCATATTAGCTCACCAAGAAGAAACTTGTTTTTACTGGGAAGACACAAAATTTGGTGATCCTTGGAAGGTGGTGCAAACTTTCAAGCACAAGAATGTATACGATGTTCCAGAAAAAGATGATGAAGGCAATGCAGGTGCATACCAGGAAGACCTAGGCTCGGAAGATCCCATTGTTCACCAAATTGAGGATGAGGAAGATGAATATGTTGATGATCATGAAGACGACATGGCTAATCGCTCTGATGATGTGATATTTGTTGTCTCTCAGACTGTTAGACAACTAGCAGGGAAAAATGGCGTAAACAATGATATGGACCTGAGCGACGAAGAACAAGAAGACTTGGAACCGGTTGTCGATGAATTTGGGAGGAGCATTTCAGATGTTGATAGTGATATTAACTAGTACCTTGTGAAAATGCGTTACTAAAATACTAGCACACAGTTGTATTATTTGATACTAGTTATGGAGACTGTTGCATTCAATTCCCAGTAACCATGTTATACACAAAATTATTAATTACAATGATATATCTATGGTCGTACCGAGATGTTTTTGCTTGTTTTTATCATACTTACTTCGAGCGGCAAAATAGATTTACTGGAGATAGATACTTCTTTACGTGACACAACCTACGCGACAGACATGTCCGTCTAGTAACTTGTGCATGCATAAAATTTGTAGCTCATAAAATATTCATAGATATCGATGAAATGAACTCAATTAACACGATTTCACTATAATTGGCAGCAACGACAGGCATAATATATTTCAGCTCATAAAAAAATTAATAGTACCATTACACTTAACCATGTCTTCGAACATACTAATGCCACATAATGAAAGGACCGTAAAATATTGTCTTAACATCTCATATTATTAGGTCGACAAATGACCCATGACCATCATAGTGAAAATGATCAAGGCTACTAAAGTTCCACATTTGGAACATAGAAGGCAAATAGGAAAGCCCCTCACGTCCCACGACATGAAAAACATCTTGTCTCCAATTCGCCGAAAATCCTCCTCCTGTGACATCACTTCCCTCCACCCAGCGCAGCATACTCGGCCATCCTCTGGAGAAATTGAGTACGACCCTTTGACCTTTGTGTATTTATCACACACAATTGTGATATCACCATATTCAGCCATGTCTTCAGGGACAAGGCGTCGCAGGAGTTTCTGTTCTTGGTCCACATGCACAATGTGAACATTTGTTAATCGGAAAATTACAGGCACAACAAAGTAGATCACTCATACTTACCAGCTCTTTCTTCACGCAATTTGTCCAGCTTAATGTGTGGATCAGAGACTCACATTTTCCAACTTGATAAGGCCCAGCTCCATGTTCATCAACCAGCGTGTCAATGATGTCAACATTGCTGACCACTGACTCCATCATTCTCCAGTTAATTATGGTTCCATCAGTGGCATGCATAGCGTCAAGTATGTCTTTCTTATCCTGGGTCAGATTGTAATATGCTGTACAAGTTCAAATACTTAATTAAATAAATATTACTGAATCAAAATTAAGATTAATGCATGGTAGGTACTTCAACTTTAAGATTGTTTAGGAACAAGGAAAAAATATCGTGCTAAACACAAAGCAACTACTTCTTTTTTCATAAGGAAAAAACTAGAGACAATTCCATCGGTGACATTCTACACATTACAAAGTAGACTAGAAACCGAGCAAAATGGGTGAACCTAAATATTTTAGTGGATCTACATATATACATCCATTTTATACAAACTCGTAAACATCGTATATTTGTAAACGGAGGGAGTACTTCAAATAAGTAGTTACTTACATGGGTGGGTGATCGGTAGGTTGATCGACGTCACAGGGGTAGATGGACCTTGTGTGTCGGTAGAGAAGACAAGCTCCGTTCCAACATCTAGATTGTAGACTCTAGCAAATTATCTCCAATATTGGTCTTCAAGATATGTTCTGCCATCCTTGTTGATACAATCAACGTTGAATTCGAACCCTTCTTCTGTAACCACCTCGACCACAAAATCATTCTTGTGGTCGACAGAGTCGATGGCAAACTTCTTAAGGAAATTTGCTCTAGCATAGCAGGGTATTAACTGAAGAAAAATAGAACATGTTTACTACATGACAAACTAACAGATGCTATAATTCATGACAAAAGGGTGGAACAGAAAAGACTGATGATAATACAAAAAATAAAACCAGTACCGTCATTTCTTCAAAATTCTCTACAAGGGTGAGAACGAAAAAGGACTTGATCTTGTCGCCCAGGCCGCACATACCCTTGGTGTCAAAACACCAAGGACACTACGAATCAAAAAAAGAAAATTTAAAGATCATTGGCCGTACATTTTTTTCCAAATAGATCCAGTACATGCAAACTAGATAGGTTAGAATTTTACCGCAACGATCTTGCCCTTCGCCATCCCTCTCTCTCGACAGATCTGCGGCCTAGGCAAAGGTGGTTTAGATGGCGGCGCTAACTCCAACTATGCCTTTAGGGTTTGTTGGAGGGAGAGCGTATATATATGGTCCGACTATGCTTGCATGCCGGGCCTAGACCCAGTTGTAAGCTTAATTTGTGGGCTCGACGTGATTAGCTTTAGCCGTTAGGCAAAATAAGGAAATATATTGATTACATTTAGTGCGCAGAGCAAGGAAATTGATTTGGTTTTTATTGCTCTGACTTAGTCATCATAGTTAGGTCCTGTAAGATCCTCTAAAATAGAATCTTGAGACTAACAAGGAAAGAATTAGCTATATTAATTATATCCTTTACTTAGAATATTTTGCAAATTTTATGAAAAGTATTGGAAATAAGGAGTTTGCCTTTCATGTTTGTGGTTGTTTTTAGACAATCCGAAGGATCATCAGTATGTAAAGTACATAAATTTCTGGTTTGAGATTGATTTCAAAAACCTTTTGTAGTACAAACTTACTTCAAACTTTCTTAGCTACAAAATAAAGCATCAAACCATCTAATTTAGTAAACAAATGCAGTGTGCATCAACATGAGAATTCAGATAACAAGTGCACCAGTAACGCAACAGCAAACTCCATACACATTAACATAGTCTTAAACAACTGGGTATGATTGCCCAGCTTCCACCATACATAATAAAAACTTAGTCTTCAAACAACACACAGTTTCTCTTCATCTCTAGGGGGACAACACAAACATAAACTAAACTTGTGGAAACAGAACATGAGGGCCAACAGCAGGACCGATAACTGGGATGAGGCCACCCTTGACATACTTGTCGAGGAATCTGCCAAAGGTGGCATGCTTCGCCATGGTGTGGCCCTTGTGCTTCTGCCTGCTGCCTACGCCAATGCCATCCACATGCTGGATCATGCTCTCTAAGTTCTTGGTGATGACCCTGCCGGCGAATGGGTAAGATAGCTCCCCGCGACTGCGGAAAGATATCTGGCCACTCACCAGCTGCTTAAGAACAAAGCGGCTCTTGCGGCCCCTGTCATCCTTGTCATGGCCCATGTCGTCAGAGTCTTCCTGTGAATTTTGAATTACGTAAGAAGTGAGATAAACAGGAGCACAACAACGATCAAACGAAATAAGCTATAAAAAATTAACAATGCTGCCAAAATTATTCTAAATTGTTGTGGTGATAGTACTAACATTTGATGAATCGAGGATAGTTTTGTGTTGCGGTGATAGTACTAACATTTGATGAATCGAGGATAATGTTGTGTGACCAATATTTG
This sequence comes from Avena insularis, assembly GCA_023614405.1. Taxonomy (NCBI): domain Eukaryota; kingdom Viridiplantae; phylum Streptophyta; class Magnoliopsida; order Poales; family Poaceae; genus Avena; species Avena insularis. The sequence goes on from CM042694.1 coordinate 211,411,810, forward strand.
ATGAATCGAGGACGGTTTTGTCTTATCATGTCTAGTGAGCGCTGGAACGCCTGAGCGTTCATTTCTATCTGCTTCAAAGTCCATAATGGATAATTTATTAAAGAACAATATTCTTTGGGGACATAATTCAAGGCATGTGAACTTTAGGGGCAAATAACCAATTTTTCCTAAATAAAATTCTTGCAATCATAATCACTAGAATGAAAGAAGACTCGGATGAATTTAAGTTTCAAACGCATTGATCATTACACATTAAATTCCATTCATCAGATCAATCATTTCTTCCCAAATAAAATTCTTGTTATCATAATCTCTACAATCAAATTAGACTCAGATGAATTTAAGGCACTCAATGATGAATCATTTACATGTTAACTACCTTAACACATTCAGAAAGTTATCTGATAACTATGAACCGATAGATATCATATGAGCAATCATAATAAGTAGAATTAAAGAATGCTTGGATGAATTTAAGTTTTAAACGCATTGATCGTTACACTAAATAGGATATTGATTCAAACACACTATGGAATCATCACATTAATAAGCAGCAAATTTAGATAATGGTAATTATGAATTCCATGTATCAGATTAATCCTTTATTCCCAAACAAAAAAAATTCTATCACAATCTCTACAATCAAATTAGACTCAAATAAATTTAAGTCGCTCAAGGTAACTACCTTAACACATTCAGAATGTAATCTGATAGCTATTAACTGATAGATATCATATGAGCAATCATAATCACTAGAATGAAACAAGACTCGGATGAATTTAAGTTTCAAACACATTGATCATTACACTTAACAGGATACTAATTGATACACACTATGGAATCAACACATTAATAAGCAGCAAATTAAGAAAATCGTAATTATAAATTCTATGCATCAGATCAATCTTTTCTTCCCAAACAAAAATCCTTGTTATCATAATCTCTACAATCAAATCAGACTCGGATGAATTTAAGGCACAACATTCAGAAATTAATCTGATAACCATGAACCCATATATATCATATGAGTAAGAATACTATATGGTAGATCAAATCAAAGTCAACTACAAAGGAACCGTACGAACCCTAGAATCAAGAATATCTAGAAGACCACCTAGACAGCACAAATCAATCTACTCTACGAACAAACCCTATGTGAACAGTAAGATGAAAAGAGGAGATCGAAGAGAACAGATCAGAACCTCGGTGCCATCGTTGGAGGCCTCCTCCTTGAACGGTACATCTTCTTTGCGGGCTTGTTCATAGAGGTACTTGATGGAGTCAGGGTCTTCGCCGTCGTAGTACTCATCGTCCGGCACGACGATGACCTGGCGGCCTGCATGCGGGTTCTGTAGATCTGCCGTGGGAGCCACGACGTCCTCCTTCTTCTCATCATCGACGATGACCATGACCGGTACGGTGGAGTCCGCAACGGTCACGGCGCGCCGACGAGCGGCTGGTGCTCCCGAAGAAGACTCCTCGCCCGCCACCGCGGCGACGACCGCGGGTGCATCGCCAGAGCCGCCGACCGCCTTCGACTCCGGCTCGTCTTCGCGAGCGCGCTTCATCTTGCAGATTCACTAAGGGATGAGATTGGTGGTGCGGTGGTGGGAGCGGATTGGGGTTTTCGGCAGATTGGGGAAGAAGTGGACGATGGTGGGAGAGACGATGAGACCTATGTGTTATATAGATGCTGGCGGTTTGGTTTCCTATGGTGCACGCGTGGGTGTGGAATCGCGTAGTCCTGCATGTAGTCCACTTTCCCATTGCTTTCACATTGGACCCACGCATGACATTTGGGAGAGTGGCGCGTTGCAGCGGAAATCTCTACAAATTCTATATTATATAAATTGTTAAAAAAATCTATATTATATAAGTAAAAAAAGTATATTGTGTATAAAACAATAAGTTTTCTAAAAGATTTTATAGAGAAATATTGAATTTGTTCAAATTAGTTGAAATCCTAAATTAAATTGGAACCAATCTCTTAAATCGAACACACAGATGCCAATGGGTCATCAGTGTAACTGGACCCACATGTGTCATCAGGGTCAACTTTTGCCCAATCTCAGTCAACATAGAACCCACAGACGCCATTGGGCCCACATGCACCGCTGTTAGCTATGTGGGCCAACATGTGTCATCAGGGTCAAATTAAGCCCAATCTTAGTCAAATTGGACCCACAGATGCCATAGGGTCCCACATGCACCGCTGCTAGCTATGTGGGACCACATGTGTCATCAGGGTCAACTTAAGCCCAATCTTAGTCAAGCTGGACCCACATATGCCATAGGGTCCCACATGCACCAATGTTAGCTAAGCGGACCCACATGTGTCATCAGGGTCAACTTTTGCGGCGATATGAGTCAACATAGAACCCACAGATGCCATTGGGCCCACATGCACCAATGCTAGTGTATGTGGACCCACATGTGTCATCAGGGTCAACTTAAGCTCAATCTTAGTCAAACTGGACCCACGTGTGTCATCAGGGTCAACTTAAGCCCAATCTTAGTCAAACTGGACCCACAGATGCCATAAGGTCCCACATGCACCGCTGCTAGCTATGTGGGCCCACATGTGTCATCAGGGTCAACTTAAGCCCAATCTTAGTCAAACTGGACCCACAGATGCCATAGGGTCCCACATGCACCGCTGCTAGCTATGTGGGCCCACATGTGTCATTAGGGTCAGCTTAAGCCCAATCTTAGTCAAACTGGACCCACAGATGCCATAGGGTCCCACATGCACCAATGTTAGCTAAGTGGACCCACATGTGTCATCAGGGTCAACTTTTGCGGCGATATGAGTCAACATAGAACTGACAGATGCCATTGGGCCCACATGCACCAATGCTAGTGTATGTGGACCCACGTGTGTCATCAGGGTCAACTTAAGCCCAATCTTAGTCAAACTGGGCCCACGAGTGTCATCAGGGTCAACTTATAGCCCAATCTTAGTCAAACTAGACCCACAGATGCCATAGGGTCCCACATGCACCGCTGCTAGCTATGTGGGCCCACATGTGTCATCAGGGTCAACTTAAGCCCAATCTTACTCAAACTTGACCCACAGATGCCATAGGGTCCCACATGCACCGCTGCTAGCTATGTGGGCCCACATGTGTCATCAGGGTCAACTTAAGCCCAATCTTAGTCAAACTAGACCCACAGATGCCATAGGGTCCCACATGCACCAATGTTAGCTAAGTGGACCCACATGCATCAGGGTCAACTTTTGCGGCGATATGAGTCAACATAGAACCCACAGATGCCGTTGGGCCCACATGCACCAATGCTAGTGTATGTGGACCCACGTGTGTCATCAGGGTCAACTTAAGCCCAATCTTAGTCAAACTGGGACCACGTGTGTCATCAGGGTCAACTTAAGCCCAATCTTAGTCAAACTGGACCCACAGATGCCATAGGGTCCCACATGCACCGCTGCTAGCTATGTGGGCCCACATTTGTCGGCTACGCTGGTGTCCATGCTCAGGGGTGCCAAGGTGACGGCGGGCAGGGGACATGAAGGACAGACGCGTACGCCGGCAACGGGCGTTGTCAAGAAGAGGCGCCGTCGTACGGGCAGGGGCAGCGGCAAGGGCAGGGCCACTTCTCTGTCGCCATCGCCATCGCCGTCGCCGTCGCCGTCTCCACCACCCCATCTGCCGCTGTATCCGAACCCCGACTTTATGTTCATCCGCATCCTTCACGAGGACAAGTGGGACAAGCTCTCGCTCTGCCATGCTTTCAAAGATTACATCAGCGGCGACCAGCCCAACACTGTGCGCGTCCGGGAGCGTAACAGCAGGTTGACCTTTGATGTGGAGATGTATTTCGATCATCGAGACGGCCGCTTGTACCTCCGCAGGGGCTGGCCCAAGTTCGTCAAGTGCTACACTATTTCGCTAGCCAACATCCTGGCGTTCGACTACTATGCTGGCAACAGGGAGCTGGTCGCCACAATCTACGGCGGTAGGCTCTCCCGCTGGGAGTATGCCAGTAGCAGCGACGATGACAGCGATGATGATGGCAGTGGCGGTGACAGGGACACGCAGACCATGCCCGTCAAGGAGGAGGAGATGTCAGAGGGCTAGTACGGACGTCCAGACCATGTCCTGACCCTACCAGATTTCCATGTCTGCCTCTTCCTAGGATCTAGGATTAAACTTACCCTAATGCACTTTGTTCAAGTTTTCCTGATACACTATGCTTAAGTCTAATATGTAAGACTAAAGATGCTTTATCTACCCTGTTGCATGTGCATCAGGGTGTGACCAAGCAGATCCGCCCCTGTTCCTAGTTGCAAAACTATTTGCTGAGTTTCTGGGTGTAAAGTCTAATGAGATCACCTACCTTTTGGTGGATGGTAGAAAACTTTGCTGGCTACATATCTAATATGTGAAATAATTCTGCTCTTCTGTTTGTTTTTCGAATCAATGAGGTTTACTTGTTTAAGTGATATTGTGCTTCAGCTTTCAAGTTGGAGTTGTAGAATGAAGGAAACTAATGGTATTGTTTACTCAAGAATCCAAGCTTTATGCGTGAATGAACATATTTTGTTTTCCTTTTCATATATAAACAAATGACTTATTCAAATAATTTAATATGGTTCATGGCCAAATAAATTTATAGTACAATGAATTAGAGATAATCCCAGCTTGTAAACCATATTACAAATTCTGCACGGGAGGTCTAAGTAGTGGCAAAACCTAAACCGTCGCATGTGTTAGGATTTATTTAATTACAATATGTAATTAGAGATAATCCCCGCTTGTAAACCTCCTGCCGTTCCTCTGTTTTTCCAATCAAATTTACAATGAATGGTTTTGTTCCTCCACTTGTGTACCGAAAAATTTCGTTCCCACCTCTTTTGTTTTCCACCACTTCGCCCATTTTGGCGCTAACAATTTGCCGCCCCCACGACACTTTAAAAACGGCGTGCCCCCACCTCCCGCATACCCATCCCCTAATTCCGTTCCTTGTTCACCGCCCACCTAGAACCCCATCGCCACTTTCCTCGACCCCAGATCCATCAAGCAAGGCGTTGGTTGTCAAGATTTCTCTGCGGCGACATGTCCGGCAGTCTTGACGGCACACCGCTATGAATGTGCTACCACCGACACCGAAGCAAAAGCGTAAACGCCCAGGTCATTTTTCTACCGCCCTAGGTCTATGCCTCTTTCTAGATCAGTCAAGCATGAGTTCTAGTAGATCAACATGTGTAGATTGTTGTTCAAGATGCTGCAGCTTATGTGCAAGATCTAGGTTTTAGATCATAGACATGGTTCAAGATGCCTAGCACGTGTTGAACATGACACCCTATGATCTGAATCCTTCGACAATGTGCTTGTCTTGGGTTTTAATTTCATAGATCATGGTTCTAGATGCCATGAATGTGTTGAGCATGACACCCTATGATCTGATCTTATAACTATGTGTTAGATTTAGGTTTCTGTTCCTACATAATGGTTTAGGTAATAGGGCACAACTTGTTGGATAAACCCTGTTGCTTGGCGTCTTAACTGACGCAACTGAACAACTTGATACCTAATACACTGAACCTGACACTTAACTGAACTTGTTGACAGTAGGGTTTAGACAGTTAACTGAATGACGATACGAGATTTGGAGGCAATAGAATAATGTTTTGTGAGCATATTAATTTTACAGTATGGATCACATAATTTTTTCTTTAATGATCTTGTCTACTCTATTTGTACTAATGAGTATGATCATGACTTGCCTTTGCTTGATTGTTTTCAGTTACTCAAGTCAAAACAGCAGACGCATATCAAAATGTTAGGAAACAAGTGATGGAGGAGAACGTGTCTCGTCTGTCTGAAGCACTGAAGCAGAATGCTATTGAACATGGCAAGCCAATGGAGGATTTCATGGCGATGGCGCGTGAATTTGTGTTTGGTACTGCTAAGAAACCGGTGGCAGTGACAACACGAAAAGAGGCACGTACCAGAGAAGGATATCACCGAGGACCCTAATTATGAACCTGATCCTACCGACGAGCCCACTGATGATGATGTGTTTGTTCCGGATGAAGAGGACCATGATGTTGTTAAATCTTCCTCTAAGGTGAAGAAATGCAGCATTCTCCTGCCTTCACATGTAGGATATGTACAGATTGCTTTAATATTTATGGCTTGATCTATTAAAATGCAGGTAACGGAAGGTTCTACAAAAGAAAAGAAGCAGAAGCGCTCAAAAACCTTTGTGCCTCCAAATGTTGTAACAAGGTCAGCAGCAAATGCAGAGACTCAAGATGATGGTGAAACAGAGACCCCTACCCAGAAAGCAGGGGAAGGGGGTACTAATGGAAATGAATCCTCGCCCATGCTAATTCAAACCTCTAGAGGCAGCAACTCACCTGAGGAGAATGTACTTGTCCGCAGCGAACGGGAAGGTATTGACAGCACGTCTTACAATTTATTCACTGGTTTAGTTGCAAAATTTTCAATTGAAGTCTTGACTCTCGTTTTGTCACTGGTTTCAGTTGCAATTGTAGACACGGGTGCTCTAAAGGAAAAGCGTAATGTACGCAAACCTACTATGGGGCATGGGGTACACGAGTGGTCTAGAAGGAATGGAGGGGCTAAGATGCAGATCAACTTCACTCCTGGCATGAGGAGACCCACTGATCCTGTGCAAGCAGCAAAACTGAGTTCAGAGTGTGGCATTCACATACGCAGCAAGATGCCACTGGCAACCCACTGGAAGCAGTATGGTGACAAGGAAGGTCGTCTGAAAGATACTATTCCAGAAACCATTAAGTCTATAACTGTAAGTCCGTTAACCTCTTATTCATTTTCCATATAAAATGTCTCATTGGTGGATGATTTTTTAACAATTCTGTCATTCGATGCTGATATGAATTTGTGTTCCATGTTATCTGCAGGAATTTGTGTTTAGGGTTTAGGGTTTAGGGTTTAGGGTTCCATATGAATTTGTGTTCCATATAAATTTGCAATGGACAGCAGTGGTGACCTTGGCAAAGACATTTGCACCGATATTTTACAGAAAGGTATTCGCCAACAATGTTGGAGGCTGAAAAAGGTCTATTGGAAAGATGTTAAAGATCTAACCTGCGAGCAAGCTTTATTGTTGAAACCAAAAGAGGTAGACGAGGAAAGCTGGGCAGAGCTTCTTGATATATGGCATGATGAGCACTACAAGGTACACGATTCCTGTTGTTTCAGCTACATCTATCGTAGACATACTACTGTACTGTGGAATACTAAATTCATGCATCTGTACATAGGCAATCTGCGAGAGTAACAAGAAGAACAGAGATGATGTGACGAAGAAACACACCACTGGCTCAAGAAGCTTTGTTGCACATTACCATGCACTTGTGAGTATTCGAACTCTTCAGATGCAACACCTACTTCTTTTTGTGAACATGCCATACACACTTATAATTCATCGTGTCATAATTCTTGTAGAAATCTCAGAAGACCGAGGACGTCGATACCTCCCCAATTGATGTAAGTAAATTATTTTATGTGCTACGCATTTCTCATTAGTTTGTCTAAGTATTTGATTTCTTCTAACTCTAGACTTGCTATTTTTTATCCTATTGTAGACTGAGATGGTGCTTCAGAAAATGGGACCACACCCAGAAGATTGGATTCCCAAAACTGACCTGGAGATTGTTGAAGAAGTCTTGAGAAACCAGAACAATTCAAGATCAATTACTTTCCTTTCCAGCATCGGAGTTTCATCTCCTTCCAAGAGGTCTAGCATCTCAGCTGGGCGCATCCGTGATTTAGAAGAAAAGTTATCAAGTCAGGAGCAAGATTCGTTGAATGCAGCTAAAAGGGTTCAACGCGAGATGGAGGAACAGATGCAAGAGCAGGAAAGGAGATTTGAAGAGATGAGAAAGAAGCAGGATGATGAACTTGAAGCAGTGAAAAAGTCCAGCGAAGCGAATCGTCTGGCATTTGAGAAGAGGCAGAAGGAAATGGATGGCATGCTTAGTTACCTATTGAGGATGTCGCAAAACTCCCAGTCCCAGTCCCCGTGACTTGGGCCAAAAATCTCTGCGCGCTAATGGGTCGGGTGGGCCGAAACATTGTTTTTTTATTCCTTTAGTCATTCGAGTTTGATACAGCAGTTTCAGTCTACCAGAATTTTAAAGTTTGCGTGTGATACAATTCATATTTATAAATTTTCTGCCATTTCAAATATTTGCTTCCATTTAATTTTGTTTCGTAATTTGCGTGGAATTTCAATTTTTAATCAAATTTGTCCGTGCAAAAAAATTGGTGACGGCGTCACATTCCTCCCGGCCCACAAGGCAGTTCTGAATGGGCCGGCCCAAAAAATGACATGTCATCATCGCGGGCCCCACATGCAGACGCCACATCATCCTTGACGGCCCCACCTACATGCTACCACGTCAGCGTCGCTGGACCCACCTGCCAGCTGCCACGTCATCTCCGCGGGCCCCACACGAAGGTGACATGTCATCACATTGGCCCCACCTGTCAGATGCCACGTCATCATGGTGGGACCCACCTGCCAGCTGCCACGTCATCATCGTCGGACCCACCTGCCAGCTGCCACGTCATCATCGTTGGACCCACCTGCCAGCTGCCACGTCAGCATCGTCGGACCCACCTGCCAGCTGCCACGTCATCATCGTCTGTCGTGGTGGTGTCACGGCAGATGCCATGGATAGGCTAAAGGTGGGGACTAATACACGCTAAGGGAATCCAGGGAGGGATAGCGGAGTGATTCTCCACACAGAAGTTTGTATTGCTATATCTTCAAGATTACAAGTGCTCCTTGAGCTGTATTGGCGAGAGGAGGAAGAAGGAACTCTCTTACTCTTGCCTACTATTTTTCCCTAGAACCCTAGATCAACTAGTCCTATGGAATCACCAAACCAACTAGAGCTCAACCAACCCCTTCTACCATAGACCTAGCCCCCCTTATATAGAGGAAGTTCGGTCCCTGCCTAGGGCATACGTGGAGGCATATTCCTAAGAATATGCCCCCTCCCAAAGTGGTAACCCGACCGGGGTGCTTTTCCCCCGCGTCACACATGCTTTAGCGACGCAAGCCTCTGCGGCGCCCGCGTCAGCCGACATGGGCGTCGTCACCCTTGTCGGCCATGACCCGGTGGTCCTGCCCTCGCTTTCTTCGCTCATGCAGTGTGTACCGGACCTTCTTTTTGACCAGAGAGATTCCTTCCTTCTCCCAAAAGCTAAGCGAGGATCCGGATCATAGTAGACCCGGCCACACCTGTTCCTACATATAAGTTAGACAATCACCCCCGACTTACTCTTTAAGTCGGATGAGACAATGTTAGGCGACCCCCCCTCGGTCCGGGTTACTCCATGATCCGGACTGCCTTGAGGTGACCCGGTCAGCATCCGCTTTGACCTTGCCGGACCTCGGCTAACTTGGCCGTTATACCCCGGAGTGACCCTACCCGAGGGTATCCCCCAACATTAGTCCCCGAAGCTGGTGCGGTCTTAGCTGCCTTGGCCGCTAAGGCCACATCAGGTTCATTTCTGTCCGAGCCTCGGGCGTTTAATTCCGGGTTAGCTCCTTATCTCGGACTATATGGATTTATGTTCCCTTCGCACGTTCCAAGTTTTCACTTGCCGGCCGGGTCACCACTTTGGCTTGGATCCCATGGTTATCATGGTTTGATCCGGGCCCTGTTTCCTTCTCTCATACGCCAACCCACGTGGAGGCTAATCATTACCTCGTCTTATTTTAAGGGCCTGCACAGTAACCGCCGCAGTAATTGTCAGTTATCACTGTGCCTGGGTCACGTCATGCCTGCCTCCTCGTTTACCGCATCAGCGCGTCGCGTCATGGGATTGCTTCTACTCTGTGGCCCCCTGTGTGGCTTTTCTCTGATTGGCTGATGCAGGTGATACACGGCCACACCGTGTGGCTTGTCGGCGCAGCGTGATCCCACTCATCCATCTCTGGGGGTGGTTAAATAGTGGAGGGGCGCACCCCTTAGCGTTTTTCCACCTCTGCGCCCCTCTGCCCGTTGCCTTTCTCCTTCGTCTTCCTAGCAACCGCGCCACCACCAGTGCTTCTAGCAGCAGCGCCGCCGCCGCACCTTCCCCGTGCCTCTGCATCGCAGCCACCGCTGCGCAGCAGCTTAGCTAAAGGTCCTCGCCAATCTAGGCCACAGATCCTCGCCGCTGCTAGCTCCAGCGAGGATAGTGGATACGAGATGACGGAGGAGGAGCTCGTCGTCGCCGAGCAGGAGATGGAGGAGGACGCCGGCGCGGCGGACCGCGGTGCGTGGGCCGGTTCATGGGTCTGTCAAGATGACATTGACTGGCTCTACCGGACCAGGCGCATTCCCACCGGCATCACCGCTCATCTCCCCTCCGTCGAACTGGCCCCCTCACCCAATCCAGGTGAGTTTGTTGTATTCCTGTCCCACTTCCAACGGGGATTTGGTCTGCCGGTGAGCGATTTCTTCCGGGATTGGGTTAGGACCTATCACTTGCAGCTGAACCATCTCCCAGCCAACGCTATCACCTCCCTTTCCGCCTTTGCCTCTACAATCGAAGGCTACACCGGACTATGGCCCACGAAGGAGCTGTGGATTCGGTTCTTCGGCCTTCGTCGCAACGTCGTCCCCAATATCCACGTAGAGTCGGAGGATAAGCAGCTCACCCAGTTTGGAGCTGCCTCCATCTTGCCCCGGAGGTTTTCGGTCTTTCCCCGGGTTACCGGGCTTGACTCCTGCAAAGGATGGGCCCGGACCTTCTTCTACATCCGGAACGAGGGTACCGAAGATTTGATTTGGTTGCTGCCCTACGCTCTGGGTCTACCTGACACGGATTTCTGGGAGGAGGTCCCCAAGAAGCCTACAGCTCTGGCCAACCGAGTTAACAAGAGGTTCGCGGAGATGAAGAAACTCGGATTGCGCAACGAGGATGCTATGATCACGTTCGTGCGCAACCGAATATCTCCCCTCCAGAAGCGCACCCACAAGTTGTGCCACATGAGTTTCGGCCGTGACCCCAACCGAACCTCCTCCTTCGAGTTGAGCAACACGGAGATCTTTCGCCGGGTTAAGGCTCTTTTCACCACCCACAAGGATTTCTCCGCCGAATGGACGTGGGGAATCGAGCATTACTGCCGTGACAGGCTCCCTCCCACGGTAAGCTTCGCGGGGCAAACTTATTTCGGATCAAGTATGTGTCGGTTTTTGTTGTATTTTTGACTCTGCTCTTTGTGCTTTTTCTCAGTTGTTCCTTCAACAAACTCTCGAGGATGGTACGGATCCAACCCTTAAGTGGGGGCCGGACCGAGAAATCCCGGATGAGGAGGAGCCGGACCAGGAGATGTTCCTCCCTATGACCGACGCTACCAAACGACCCAACGGTAAATTCTCTTCCCTTAGAGATTGGCCCGATGATGAGGATGACTCGGATGTCGACATGATTGAACCTGTTGAGGCTGTCCCTCTTTCTTTCGCCTTTCCGGCATCAGCTAACCCCGGTGGGCATATCCACGAGGATCCTCCACTTGCTACGGGCGAGCCGGTTCCGGTGGCATCGAAGAAGAAGCGCGGAGCCGCATCAAGTTCTTCCTCCGAACCTTCTCAGCCCACAAAAAGGCAAAAGAAGGCCGGAGACAAGACTGCCTCCAAGTGGGCAGGCAAAGCCCCGGCACGGAGGGCCCGGAAACCCAAGGAGGCTGAAACCTCGGATGCGTAAGTCATTTCTCATTGCGTAACTCACTTCTCCTTGCATCGTGGTAATTTCTCTTCTGACATTATTCTCTTTTTCAGGCCTCTGGTGGAGGTCCCTCAGAGCGGATCAAGCATCTCTTCACCCCTACGGTCCATCCCTTCTCCTCCTCGTGACGACGAGTCACGCCCGCTGAGCCCTATTCCGGAGGGTTCTGCGGCTGCTCCGGGTTCCGCAGTGCCTCATCGAGAGGAACGCGACCCCGGAGCGGGAGGGGTCGGTCCAGCCGAGGCGACGGCGTCCACCACTTCGGCATCGCCGCAACCAGCAACCACCCACAACACCAACACCAGCAGCAGCTCTAGTACCAGCGACCGAGTCAGCACCTGTCCTGGCACCAAGGAAACCAACAACAGCTCCAGTTCCAAGTTCTTCTGCCTCGTCCGAGTCATCTCAGCCTCGGCGAGGAACAATTCCAGTAGCTTCTAAAGGGAAATCCAGCATGGTTACTTCTTCCCAGCAAGCTAAGGGCAAAAAGGCTCCAGATACTACCAAGTTTGCATCCGTCAAGGCCGGGCAGCGAACCCTATCGTCGATGCTTCCGAAGAAATCACCAGCAGTGACGGATGTTCCTGCCGAGCCAACTGATGCACAGCAGATGGTTCTGCACACCAGCCCAACTCTTTCCCTAATTGAGAGGAAAGAAGCTCACGCGAAGGGCTTGGTGGCACCCCATATCCCACCAGCGAGCGGTACCCTCCGAGCCTTATCGAGTTCGTCATGAACTGGAACAAGGCGGAGTTTGTCCACAACGACGATCTCCCGGAAAAGTTCGGCCCCGCAGAATTTTCCGCCCAGATGAATACCGCCGCTAAGGCAATTAACCTCGCGGGGCGAATGATGGAGGTATGACGTTTCTCCTTTACATGCTGTAGATAATAACCATTAGTCCCCGAGCCTCCGGTGGAGTAGATTGTTACTCGGCCGGATGCTCATTAGAAAACTAATGTAGCTGCATGTAAACTTCGAATATGCACACACCTAGAGCCGGGTTAAGTTCCACTTGGCCCGGATCTTGTACACTTCGAATATGCACACACCTAGAGCCGGGTTAAGTTCCACTTGGCCCGGATCTTGTACACTTCGAATATGCACACACCTAGAGCCGGGTTAAGTTCCACTTGGCCCGGATCTTGTACACTTCGAATATGCACACACCTAGAGCCGGGTTAAGTTCCACTTGGCCCGGATCTTGTACACTTCGAATATGCCCCAAGCTAATTTTACACTTCTGTACTTTTTTCAGGTGACCACCAATCGCCGGAGCGCTGAATTCCAACGCCTGCTTGATACCCATAAGATGCTACATGCAAAACATGTTGCACTTGGTGCAGAACATGAAAAGAGGGGTAATTTTCTCCCTCGGCACCTCTCCATTTTTCTTCACCTTCTTCCGCCGAACTAATCTCCTCATTCGGTTTCTGTAGCTGGGGTGGAGGCTGAGAACAAAATCATGCGAAAGAACTTGGAGGAAATCCGGGGTATGTCCTCTTTTGTTCGACCTCATAGTGTTTTCCATTTCTTCTTCTCCTTGGCTCGGCAAACATTCACTCCTCAGCTCTGCCGGGTCAACATACTATTTCAGCATCGCTTGAGGATAGTGTGCCCGTGCCTGATATGATGCTGCATTTTCTCGAACAAGCAGGGCAGCATCAAGCTGAGCTGAAGAAAAAGGATGATGAACTTGCTCTCCTCCGGACTAAGGACGACGAGATTGCCAAGCTTAAGGCTGAGATGGAGAAGATGAAGGCCCAGCACCAAACCGAGCTCCAAAAAATTGGCCAGAACTTCACAGAAGAGCGTGAGTGCCTTACTCTCCGGATCTCCAAGGACCAGGACCTACTCAGAGAATCCGACCTCCAGCTTGGGTCGGCAAACGCTGAGCTTGAGCAACTTCACAAAAGACGCGATGCCTACATCAAGGAGTTAACCCGGATCCATAGCCATATTTCTCGTAAGTTTCTTTCCCTTGTCCGGCATAACTCTCCGGGTTACTTCATATGTCTTTTCTTTACCTTCTTCCTTTGCCTTGTTTCTAGACCATTTTCCCGAGGGTACTTCTATTGCAAGCGCTGCTGTTGCCAAATTTCACCGAGAGAGGGGTACTCCCGTCGTTCCTGATGGTGAGAGCATTCCCTTAGACATGGAGGACCTATTGGTCAGCCTGTCAGCTCGCGTGGAAACTATCAAGAATTATGGCAAGGATATCCTCGATGTTGCAGTTCGGATTTTCAATATGTTCTGGCCCGGAGAGAGTAGCCCGGAGACCATCGCGACTCTTGTTGAGAAGTTAATGGAGATTGAGACCCAGCTTGACCTCTGGAGAGAGTCCGCTGGTCGTGCCGCAGCTGATACCATCCTTCACCATATTCTCACATGGTACGAGAAGATCGACCTCAGCCTCCTTACACGCCGGCCCACCGGATCCAGATGGACCGATGATCCGGAGTGGGTAGCTTGGCGCCAGGCTTGCGCCTATAGCCTCGTCGAATATTCTCCTATTCACGACTGGGTTGAAGGACCGAGCTTCCTGGAATCCGCTGGGGACGAGCACAACGAGAATGTTGAAGATGGGTCGGATGAGGGCGAAGAAGATGATGCTTCAGATATTGAAGACAGTGACGACGACACCGAACTTCCTCCTCCTGCTGCTCCTTAGTTCCAAAAAACTTAAAAATTTATCAGATCCCCGGTATGCCGGGTGCAATTGTATGCTGGATATGTGATATTTTGCTACTACATTTCTATGCTGGATTAACTTGGGCGTAGACCCCGAGTATCATTTTCTTGTTCGTCGAATTCTCTGGCTCGGTCCGTGTCTATCTTGATTCGGTTTTACGACTTACGAATCCGAGCTTTGAAAATTGTTTTAACAATACTTAGAAACTTTTAGGCTTAGCTCAAAATAATTCAGCATAATAACTTGAAAATAAATACAGGGTTAGTCTGAAAAACAAGCGTTAGCTCGAATAAACTCGTTTCCTTAGTCGTTTTTCATGTGCTACACAATTCCAAACTTGTTCCCTTGCTTGCCATGAAGCCAATTCTTGTTGGACAACAGCAAGTCGAAGGGTTGGGTTTTTGGTGCTCACACATTACTAATCCGGGTTAAGTAGAACGACTTATTCCAGCTACCGCATAAAAAGTAACAACAAACGTTATTAAGGCAGTCCCCGAGTTACTGCTCGAGGCGCTGCTATTTCATTGATAAGCTCATTGCCGACATACATACCGACATATGAGACGACTCGGATACATACACTTCTTAGCTAAGTGTATAAGGGACGAAGTAGTGCTACATTCCACGGTCACTTGGATTCCTCTCCGGACCTGTCCGCCTTGTTCTTTTCCAGTGGCTTTGCATCTATGAGATAGTAAGAATCATTGTGCAATAATTTGCTCACAATGAATGGCCCTTCCCATGGGGGGGATAATTTATGCATGTCAGTAGTACGTTGTACTAACCGGAGCACCAGATCACCTTCCCGAAAGACTCGGGGGCACACTTTCCGGCTATGATAGCGTCGGAGATTTTGCTGATATATGGCGGATCTAGACAGTGCCAGTTCTCGCTTCTTCCAGCAAATCAACATCATTTTGCTGGGCTTCTTGCACTTCGGCTTCTGTGTATTGGGTGACCCTAGGCGAATCATGCTCTATGTCACCGGTATACCGCTTCGCCCATATACCAGAAAAAATGGCGTATAGCCTGGTGATCGATTTGGAGTTGTTCTTAAACTCCACAGTACCGCTGGTAGTTCTTCTATCCAGCACCCCGCTGATCTTTGCAGCGGCTCAATGAGCCGGGGTTTTATCCCGGATAATACTAATCCGTTGGATCTTTCCACTTGTCCGTTTGATGTGGGGTGGGCTACCGAGGCAACATCGAGTCGGATCTTCTTATCTCGACAGAAGCGCGCAAATGCTCCTTTCGCAAAATTTGTTCCATTATCGGTTATAATACTGTGTGGATAACCGTATCTCAAGATGATGTCTTTGAGAAATGTCACGGCCATAGCTCCATCACATTTTCTTATAGGTTTCACTTCAATCCATTTTGTAAACTTGTCCACCATGACCAAAATGTGTGTCATGTTTCCTCTCGCCGGTTTGAACGGGCCAACCATATCCAAGCACCATACTGCAAATGGCCACGTAATTGGTATGGTATTGAGTTCCGACATAGGCATATGTGTCTTGGTGGCGTACCTTTGACAACCATTGCATTTTCTCACTAGATCTTTTGCTTGTTCCAAGGCACTTGGCCAGCAGAATCCATGCCGGAACGCCATTGCCACCAAGGCTCGGGATGAGGCATGATGCCCGCATTCCCCTTGGTGTATATCTTGGAGGATGTCAAGCCCTTCTTCCGGGTCAACGCATCGTTGGAGGACATTGGTCACACTCCGTTTGTACAACTCAGAATTGATGATTGTGTATGCTTTTGCTCTCCTCTGAGTTTGCCTGGCTAACACCTCCTCAGCGGGTAATGTTCCGTCTTTCAGGAATTGGAATATATGCAGTGCCCAAGCTGGTATCGCTCGTGGAGGGAACATCTCCTCCTCAATTTCCATCTGATCCACCGGCATAACTTCAGCCGGATCACGCTGAGCAGTCCCCGGGTCTAGCGAGGTAGTCCCCGGGTTTGCTGAGGCAGTCCCCGGGTTTGCTGATGCAGTCCCTGAGTCTCGCGTACTACCTCCCGTGTCAATGTCCATGGGCTCAGCTCCGGATTTCGTATTTTCCGGGACATGGATCGAGTCGGTTCCTGGGGACGGCCTGATAGATGGTTTTCTGAGGTGTTCCAATGCTACACCCGGTGGAATTTCCTGTCTGGTCGATCCGAGTTTCGACAACATGTCGGCAACCTTGTTTTCCACTCGGGTACATGGTGAAATTCACACCCCTCGAAGTAACCAGATATCTTCTGCACGTGAAATTTGTATAGTGCCATGTTTGGATCCAGGGCGTCCCACACTCCGGACACTTGCTGCACCACCAGATCTGAGTCGCCAAAGCATATTATCCGACGTATGCCAATCTCCTTTGCCACTTTGAGCCCATGCACAAGAGCCTCATACTCAGCGACATTGTTCGATGCCGCGAAATGGATCTGCAATACGTACTTTAGCTGGTCCTTCTTTGGCGAGGTAAGCACAACCCCGGCGCCTAGTCCAGTTTTGGTTTTTGACCCGTCAAAGTGCATCCTCCAGTAATTTGGATCTGGTGGCGGTGGTTCGTATTGTACCTCGGCCTAATCCAACAAAAAGTCCGCCACAGCCTGGGATTTGATCGCTTCTCTTCTGTTGTATTGGGGCGCATAAGGGGCTAACTCAATTGCCCATTTTGCAATTCTGTCGCTCGCATCCTTGTTACCCATTATCTCGGATATGGGAGCTTCACATATTACTTTGATGGGTGCTCCTCAAAGTAATGCTTTAACTTCTTTGTCACCATATAGACACCGTATGCCACCTTTTGAAAGTGCGGGTAGTTCTATTTTGAGGCAGACAATACCTCGCTCAGGTAATATACTGGCCTCTGCACCGACTTACCTTCTTCATTGCGCTCCACTACAATTACTGCACTTACAACTCGGTTGGTTGCGGCTATGTAGAGCAACATTGGCTCCTTTGATAGTGGAGAGGCTAACACTAGCGCAGTGGCCAACATCTTTTTTAAGTGGGCAAAGGCTTCATCGGCCTGTGTCGTCCAAACGAATTTATCCGACTTTTTCATGAGTTGGTAGAGAGGCAGTGCCTTTTGTCCCAGCCGAAATACAAACTGACTCAACGATGCCAGGCATCCAGTGAACTTCTGGACATCGTTAAGACACTTCGGCAGTTCCATTCGTTCGATGGCTCGGATCTTAGTTGGATTAACTTCGATACCTCGGCTGGAGACGAGAAATCCGAGTAATTTTCCAGCCGGGACACCGAAGGTACATTTTTCCGGGTTAAGCTTCATCCGGAACCTTCTCAAGTTCGTGAATGTTTGCCTTATGTCGTCAAGGAGTGTTGTGCTTTCCTTGGTCTTGATAACCACATCATCCACGTATACTTGTACGTTTTGACCTATTTGGTCGTGCAAACATTTTTGCATACATCTTTGGTACGTTGCACCTGCATTACATAAACCAAACGGCATAGTGCGATAGCAGTAAGCCCCGTACGGGGTAATAAACGCAGTCTTTATTTGATCATCCGGGTTCAGAGGTATCTGGTGGAAGCCAGAATATGCATCAATGAACGACAACAGTTCGCATCCCGCGGTCATGTCTATGACCTGATCTATCCTCGGCAGTGGAAATGGATCTTTTGGACACGCCTTGTTCAGGTTCATGTAATCGATACACATACGCCAAACCACTGCCACGTTCGGATCGTCCTTCTTCTTTTCTACCAGCACCGGATTAGAGAGCCAATCCGGATATAGTACCTCCATGATAAATCCTGCTGCTAGTAACCGAGCTATCTCGTCTCCAATGACTTTTCTCCTATCCTCGGCGAAGCGGCGGAGAGGTTGCTTCACCGGCCTTGCTTCGGGTCTTACGTTCAAAGAGTGCTCGGCCAACTCCCTCGGAACACCTTGCAAGTCCTATGTAGACCAAGCAAAAATATCCCGATTCTCACGGAGGAAGTTGACGAGCTCGCTTTCCTATTTGTCAGTTAACCCGGCACCAATTGTTACGGTGCGCTCCGGGAACATGTTATCAACTGGAACCTTCTTGGTGTCCTTGGCGGCTTGAAATGAAACGCTTCCATGCGGGTTACTTAACACCGGCATATATTGCTGCGCGGACTGAGCTAATGCCGCCACCTCTTGGATTTTTCTTTTCTCTTGCGCAATCACGAGTGATTCGGCTAGGTTAGACCCGGCTGAAGCACACTCAATGGAACATCGGAAATCTCTAGCAATGGTGATCACTTCATTGGGCCTGGGCAACTTCATCTTCAGATAACTTAGGTGACAGCTTGCCATGAATTTGTTCAATGTTGGTCTTCCGAGTAACGCATGATATGCACTTTCCAAGTTCACCACTTCAAACTCTAGATTTTCAGTTCGGCAGTTATCCCTTGTGCCGAATAGCACGTCGACCCGGACTTTGCCTATGGGCTCACAAGAAATGTCTGGTACAATGCCATGGAAAGTTGTTCTCGTAGCCTGGAGCATGTTCTCCGAGATGCCCAACTTGCGCATCGTATCCGCATACATGATGTTAATTCTACTGCCATTATCAATCAAAACCTTGGAGAACCTCACGTTGATGTTCGGTCCAATGAATGTCGGATCTAGCACTAGCGCATACGAACCTGGACTCGGCATAAGTTTAGGATGATCTTTGATGTTCCAGGTGATTTCCTGGTCCAACCAAGGCATGTACCTCGTCATTGCTGGCATGACCGCATTGACCTCCATATGTCGGCGCTGCAAGCTCTTTCTATCCATTTCCTCAGTCGTGAACACACAATAACTCTGGTGATGTTCCCTATACTCATTCCTTCCCTCGTTTCCGGGGTACCTCTGATCCGGTTATTGCTGATTTTCCACCTGATGCACTGCATCCCTTCTCTCATTGTTGTCATACCTCGGCGGAGGGGGAGGCAACATTAGCTGCTGCGTGTTCGCCCCGGAGAGCAATTGCTGCCGGGGTAACTCCTGCCGAGGTTGATCATTCCGGGGTGCCTGAGCATTCCCCGAACCACCTTGCTCTATCTTACGCATCCACTCACATTGCCTCGTCGTGTGACCCGCCGGGCTATTCGGATTTGGCGTGTGAAACTTACACGGCTGGTCCAACATTGACTCATAGGTATACCTCGGACGGTCTTTCTTTTCCTGCCACTGTTTCTTTTGCTCTGGAGTCCATGTTTTCTTGCCATCATTTCTTGGAGTCCATTGCCCTCCCGTTCTCTAGCATTGGTTACTCCCTGCTCCGGGTTGATCTTGATTCACAGCTGCAACTTGTTGCGAATCGTAGCGATGATCCGGTCTATCATCTCTCCTTTTTCCTCTGTAATCGTTCCTCCAGGATGACCCAGCTCCATCCCTCTGATAGTATTCCTCGCTTGACTCATTTAACGCGAGCCTAGGTTGAGTCGGATCGCCCAAAGCATACGAATCAGCAATCCGGATCATCTCTGCCAGCGTAATTGGCATTTTCCTTTGCAACTTCATCCATAGCTCGCTGCCATATCTGCACCCTTCTGCAAACCACGCTATGGCCTGTGACTCTATGACACCCTCACACGAGTTTCTCACGGTACACCACTGGGTCAAGAATTCACGATCCGTCTCGTTAGGTCTTTGCTTACACATTGCTAGGGTTTGTGGTCTATTCGGCCTCTGATATGTACTTGAGAAGTTGCTGATAAACATTTCTTCAAAATCTATCCAGCAGTTGATGCTTCCGGGTGGTAAATTATTTAGCCATACTCTGGCCGGGCCTTCCAACATCTGGGGCACATAATGTACAGCCCATCTCAAGTTGCCAGTTGCAATGTTCACCGCCGTAGCGTAGTTTATCAGCCAATCCTCCGGCTTGGTACTGCCGTCATACGTCTTCGTGCCTCTAGGTAACTGGAAGTTTGGTACCGGCGGTTCCTTCATGATCCGGGGTCCAAAGCACGCTGGACCTAGAGGACCTTGACATTCGATCTGTTCCGACCTATACAGGCGATCCAGTTTTAACCTGGTGTCATCCGGAATTAAATCCCTGCTTCCCAATCTTGACCCTATCACATGATAGTCTGGTCTAGGGTACCCTACGTTCACCATCTCCGAATCACCGTCGTTGTATCGGTTTTGCTCTCATTGCGCACCTTTCTGCTGCATACCTCGGCCGGCGCTTTGCTCTTGCCTTGGTATATTCCGCTGCTGCGGTTGTCCTGCTCCTGTGGAGTTGCGCTGTCCGGCATTGCCGTTGGTAGCGTTCCCTTGACCGGCATTGCCTTGGTCGTGATTACCTCGGCCAGCTTCACCTCGGCTCACACTTCGTCGATCATCACCTTTCCGCATCTCTTTTTCTTTTCCCGCACGCCTCGGGTCGTACGGGACGATCTGTTTGTTCCGTTTGGCCGAGGTTACTACCTCTTCTCTCCTTGGACCACCATGAGGCAATGATGCGGCTCCAGCGGATTTCTCCGGGTTACCCATCACCGAATGGACGATTCTGGAAGCTCCAGCTCTCTCCGGGTTAGCTATCAGCAGCTCTTCGTTCTGTCTGTTCGCGATCTGAACCAGCTCGTTAACTCTATCTTGCTTTCTTTGATGGGCCTCACCCGTCAGACCCTCTAACTCGGACGCAGCCGCATCTTCTGCTCTGAGGTTCTTCACCGGGATACTATAATTCGGCAACCCCACAGACAGATAGTTTTCCGACCCTTCTGCTCCATCATCACCTTCTCTGTTCATCTCGCTTATGAGATTTCTCCCCTTTACTTTCACCGTATCAACTTTGTTTGCCTTTGCGTACTCACGCAGCGTCATGTTCAGTGACTGCTGAGCCGCGGCTATTTTCTTTGCACCCTCAGTATCTTTTGCCTAGTTTCCTCTAGCTCGGCCTGTGCCTGAGCCGGATCTACCACTGCTGCTACCGGGTTAGCCAAGCTATCCATAGCTTCTCTCAGTACGTTCTCAGGCCTCTCTAGCGGAGGTCCTCTACCTTTCCTCGGTGCCTTAGGTGTTACCTCCGGGTCTGGTGCTGGGTCCTTGCTTGCGCCTGCACCTAGCGCAGTCATCATCACCTCCGCATGGTCCGGGGAGCGAGCGTCTGGCGCCCATGAGCCCGCGATGAGGTGGTTCCCCCGCATCAACAACGTGGCGTGGATGAGTGCATGATACGTCCACAGCAACGTAGACCTTGTGCGCACCGAGCTTGACGAAGAAGCCGTTGCGCGGAAGTGGGCGTGTGCCGAAGCAACCAGCATTGTTGCTGACGAAATCCAGCGCTCCAAAGCGCTGAACGAGCCCGGAGACGACCCGTTCACCGGTGCCGATGAGGTTTCCCGTCCGGATCTTCACCCCTGCTAGCGCCGCTAGCCCCACGGTGGGCGCCAACTGTCGTGGTGGTGTCATGGCAGATGCCATGGATAGGCTAAAGGTGGGGACTAATACACGCTAGGGGAATCCAGGGAGGGATAGCGGAGTGATTCTCCACACAGAAGTTTGTATTGCTATATCTTCAAGATTACAAGTGCTCCTTGAGCTGTATTGGCGAGAGGAGGAAGAAGGAGCTCTCTTACTCTTGCCTACTATTTTTCCCTAGAACCCTAGATCAACTAGTCCTATGGAATCACCAAACCAACTAGAGCTCAACCAACCCCTTCTACTAGAGACCTAGCCCCCCTTATATAGAGGAAGTTCGGTCCCTGCCTAGGGCATACGTGGAGGCATATTCCTAAGAATATGCCCCCTCCCAAAGTGGTAACCCGACCGGGGTGCTTTTCCCCCGCGTCACACATGCTTTAGCGACGCAAGCCTTCATGCGCCAGCACCGACATGGGCGTCATCACCCTTGTCGGCCATGACCCGGTGGTCCTGCCCTCGCTTTCTTCGCTCATGCAGTGCGTACCAGACCTTCTTTTTGACCAGAGAGATTCCTTCCTTCTCCCAGAAGCTAAGCGAGGATCCAGATCATAGTAGACCCGGCCATACCTGTTCCTGCATATAAGTTAGACAAGCACCTCCGACTTACTCTTTAAGTCGGATGAGACAATGTTAGGCGACCCCCCCCCCCCGGTCCGGGTTACTCCATGATCTGGACTGCCTTGAGGTGACCCGGTCAGCATCCGCTTTGACCTTGCCGGACCTCGGCTAACTCGGCCGTTATACCCTGGAGTGACCCTACCCGGGGGTATCCCCCCAACATTGTCGGACCCACTTGCCAGCTGCCACGTCAACAACGTCGGACCCACCTGTGAGATGCCACGTCATTGTCGTGGGACCCACCTGCCAGCTGCCACGTGAGCATTGCAGGTCCCACCTGCCAAAATCCTCGTGACGCCATAAATCTTCCGTGACGGCATATTTCATCAACGAATATGCTAAACGGTGACAGATTTTCCTATTTTAGGTGACGTAGAAGGTCCGTCACGGATAACCTATCTTAGGTGACGCCGTAAGGACCGTCACCGAAGCTCAATCTTGCATGACGAAAAGTTGTATTCCGTCACTATAAAAGAATCTGTGACGGAGCTTCCATGACGACCCTGGTGACGCCACGTTTTCTTCACGAGGGAGTACTTAGTGACGGAAATGGCATTTTCGGTGACGAAAGTGATTTATCACAAAAACTCTTTTCTCTTGTAGTGCGAACTAATCTGATATTCGGATTGTGCAGCTGGAGTGGAAGCTGAGAACATCCTTATGAGGAAAAATTTGGATCAGATAAAGGGTAAGTCATTTTGCCTAATCTCCCTCTGCACCCTATCTTCTTTTCTTCTTGGCTTGGCAAATATTCATACCTCGGCTTTGCCAGGCCAACAAACTATTTCAGCATCTCTTGGAGATAGTGTGCCCGTGCCTGATATGATGCTGCATTTTCTCGAACAAGCAGGGCAGCACCAGGCCAAACTCAAGAAGAAGGATGATGAGCTTGCCCTCCTCCAGACCAAGGATGAAGAGATTGCTAAGCTTAAGGCAGAGATGAAGAAACTCAAGGCGCTCCATAAATCCGAGATGGATAAATTTGGCCAAGATTTCTCCGAAGAGCAAGAGCGTCTGAAGCTCCAAATTGCCAAGGACCAAGAATTGCTGAAAGAGGCCGACACTAAGCTTGAGTCAGCGAATGCTGAACTTGTGCAACTCCGGGAGAGGCGCGACAACTACACTAAGGAGCTGACCAGGATTCACAGCCATATTTCTCGTAAGTTCTTTTCCTTCAACCGACATTGATCTTTCCGGGTCTACTCCCTTTACTTAATTGACTTGTCTCGTTTTTTAGACAAATTTTTGGAGGGCAATGTCATTGCATCCAATGCCGTTGCCAAGTTCCGCAAGCAGAGAGGTACTCCATCTGGTCCGGGCACCATCCCCTTGATCTGGAGGATTTGATAGTCAGCTTGTCCTCCCGAGTCGAGATCGTGAAGAACTACGGCAAGGATATCTTGGATGTAGCAATCCGGATCTTCAATGCCTTTTGGCCTGAAGAAGATACTCCGGGGGGAGCCACTGCTCTTATTGCCAAGCTCATGGAATGCGAGACCCGGCTCGATCTTTGGAGGGAATCCGCTGGACGCGCCGGAGCTGAAATCGTCCTCCACTATGTGCTTACATGGTATGAAAAGATAAACATGAAGCCCCTCGAGCGCATGCGCACCGGATCAAGGTGGTCCACTGACCCGGATTGGATTGCTCGGCGCAAGGCTTGCGCCCATAGCCTCATTCAATACTCCCCCATCCATCAATGGAATGAGGGACCAAGTTTCCTTGGTGCTGTCGATGACGAATATGTCGAAGAAGGTTCGGGTGGGGAAGAAGAGGACGAAGCCTCGGATGTCGAAGAGGATGAAGACGAAGCTGAAGCCGAGGCCGAAGCTGCACCTGCTGGCGCCGAGTTACCTCCTCTTGCTGCTCCTTGATTAGAAACACTTGGCAGTTTATCAGATCCCCGGTATGCCGGGTGCAAATGTATTAAGCACACCAGTTATATTTTGCTACTAAGTTGTTTGTGCCGGATTAACTTGGGGGTAGTCCTCGAGTTTCATTTTCTTGTTCCTCCAATTTCTTGGCTCGGCACGTGTCTACCTTGGTTCGGTTTTATGACTTACGAGTCCGAGTTTCAAAAATTGATTTAACAATACTTGGAAACTTTAGGATTAGCTCAAAATAATTCAGCATAATAAAAACATGGTAAACATAAAGTTAATCGAAATAACAAATGTCAGCTCGATTAAGTTCTTTTCCTTAGTCGTTTTTCGTGTGCTATGCAATTCCAAACTTATTGTCTTGCTTGCCATGAAGCCAAATCTTGTTGGACAGCAGCAAATCAAAGAGTTGAGTTTTTGGTGCTCACACACTACTAATCTGGCATAGGTAGAAGAAACTTACGCCAGCCGACATAAAATTAAATAACGAATACAGGAACCAACAAATACCACTAAGGCAGTCCCCGAGTTACTGCTCGAGGTGCCAAGATTTCATTGATAAGCTCATTGTCGGCATACATACCGACACATGAGAGACTCGGATACACACACTTCTTTGCTAAGTGTAGAATGGTCGAAGTAGAGCTACATTCCATGGACGCTTAGATTCCTCGTCGGACCTGTCCGCCTTGTTCTTTTCCTGTGGTTTTGCATCAATGAGATAATATGAGTCATTGTGCAATGCTTTGCTCACAATGAATGGCCCTTCCCATGGGGAGGATAGCTTATGCATGCTAGCAGTATGTTGTACCAACCGGAGTACTAGATAAACCTTCTCGGAAGACTCGGGGGTTTACTTTCCGGCTATGACAGCGTCGGAGATTTTGCTTATATATGGCGGATCTGGACAATGCCAATTCTCTCGCTTCTTCCAGCAGATCAACATCATTTTTTTGGGCTTCTCGCACTTCGGCTTCTGTGTATTGGGTGACTCTGGGAGAATCATGCTCTATGTCGGCTGGTAATACAGATTCTGCCCCATGTACCAGAAAGAATGGCGTATAGCCTGTTGATCAATTCGGAGTTGTTCTTAAACTCCACAGTACCGCTGGTAGTTCTTCTATCCAGCACCCCGCTGATCTTTGAAGTGGCTCGATGAACCGGGGTTTTGTCCCGGATAATACTAATCCGTTGGATCTTTCCACTTGTCTGTTCGATGCGGGATGGGCTACCGAGGCAATGTCTAGCCGGATCTTTTTATCTCGGCAGAATCGTGCAAATGCTCCTTCAGCAAAATTTGTGCCATTATCTGTTATGATACTGTGAGGATAGCCGTATCTCAAGATGATATCTTTGAGGAATGTTACGGCCGAAGCTCCATCACATTTTCTTATTGGCTTCACTTCAATCCACTTTGTAAACTTGTCCACCATAACCAAGATATGGGTCATATTTCCCCTTGCTGGTTTGAACGGGCCAACCATATCCAAACACCATACGGCAAATGGCCAGGTGATTGTTATGGTCTTGAGCTCTGACATTGGCATATGTGTCTTGGTTGCATACCTCTGACAGCCATTGCATTGTCTCACCAAATCTTCTGCTTGTTCTAAGGCACTTGGCCAGTAGAATCCATGTCGGAAAGCTTTTGCCACCAACGCTCTGGATGCGGCATGATGCCCACATTCCCCTTGATGTATATCCCGGAGGATATCCAGCCCTTCTTCCGGGTCAACACATTGCTGGAGGACATTAGTGACACTTCTCTTGTATAGTTCGGCGTTGATGATTGTGTACGCCTTTGCGCGCCTCTGAATTTGCCTGGACAGCACCTCTTCACTGGGCAAAGTTCCATCCTTCAGGAATTGAAATATGGGCAGCGCCCAAGCTGGTATAGCTCGCACTGGAAACAACTCCTCATCTACTTCCATTTGCTCCACCGGCATAACCTCGGCCGGATCACGCTGTGCAGTCCCCGGGTCCTGCGAAACAGTCCCCGGGTTTCCTGAACCACTTCCCACGTCAATGTCCATGGGTACAGCTCCGGACTCCGGATCTGCCGGGATATAGATTGAGTCGGTTTCTGGGGACGGCCTGATAGATGGTTTTCTGAGGTGCTCCAGTGCTACACCCAGTGGAATTGCTTGTCGGGTTGATCCGAGTTTTGACAATACGTCGGCAGCTTCGTTTTCCAGCCGGGGTACATGGTGAAATTCGCATCCCTCAAAGTACCCAGATATCTTTTGCACATGAAATCTGTACAATGCCATGTTTGGATCGAGAGCGTCCCACTGTCCCGAGACTTGCTGAACTACCAAATCCGAGTCGCCAAAGCATTGGATCCGACGTATTCCAATTTCTTTTGCCACTTTGAGCCCATGCACAAGTGCTTCATATTCAGCGACATTGTTTAACACGGCAAAATGGATTTGTAGCACATACTTCAGCTGGTCGTTCTTTGGTGAGGTAAGTACCACTCCGGTGCCTAACCCGGTTTTCGTCTTTGATCCGTCGAAGTGCATTCTCTAGTAGTTAGGATCTGGTAACGGTGGTTCGTATTGCATCTCGGCCCAATCTACGAAAAAGTCGGCCACAGCCTGAGACTTGATCGCATCTCTCCTGTCGTATTGTGGAGCATAAGGGGCTAGCTCAATTGCCCATTTTGCTATTCGGCCGCTTGCATCCTTGTTACTCATTATCTCGGATATGGGGGCTTCACATATCACTTTGATGGGGTGTTCTTCAAAGTAGTGCTTTAGCTTCTTTGCTGACATGTATATGACATATGCCATTTTCTGATAGTGAGGATAGTTTTGTTTTGATGCGGATAACACCTCGCTCAGGTAATAGACTAGCCTCTGCACTGACTTACCCTCTTCATCGCGCTCTACCACTACCACTGCACTTACAACTCGGTTGGTTGCGGCTATATAGAGAAACATTGGCTCTTTTGATAGTGGAGAGGCTAGCACTGGTGCAGTGGCTAACATATTATTTAATCGGATAAAGGCTTCGTTGGCCTGCGGTGTCCATATGAACTTATCCGCTTTTTTCATTAGTTGATAGAGAGGCAATGCCTTTTCTCCCATTCGACATACAAACCGACTTAAAGATGTCAGGCAACCAGTGAACTTCTGGACATCATTAAAACACTTCGGCAACTCCATTCGCTCTATGGCTCAGATTTTAGTTGGGTTAACTTTGATACCTCGGCTGGATACAAGAAATCCGAGTAATTTTCCAGCCGGGACACCGAAGGTACATTTTTCCGGGTTAAGCTTCATCCGGAATCGTCTCAGGTTCGCGAACGTTTGCCTGATATCATCAAGGAGCATTTTGCTTTCCTTGGTCTTTATAACCACATCATCCACATATACTTGCACATTTCCACCAATTTGATCGTGCAAACATTTTTGCATACATCTTTGGTACGTTGCCCCTGCATTACGTAAACCAAAAGGCATGGTGCGATAGCAATAAGCCCCATACGGGGTGATAAGTGCAGTCTTTATTTGATCATTCGGGTTCAGGGGTATCTGGTGGAAACCAGAATATGCATCTATGAATGACAACAGTTCACACCCAGCAGTTGAATCTATGACCTGATCTATCCTTGGCAGTGGAAATGGATCTTTTGGACACGCCTTATTCAGGTTCGTGTAATCGATACACATACGCCAAACCACTGCCACATTCGGATCACCTTTCTTCTTTTCTACGAGCACCGGATTAGATAGCCAATCCAGGTAAAGCACTTCCATGATAAACCCGGCTGCAAGGAGCCGAGCTATCTCATCCCCAATGACTTTTCTCCTATCTTTGGCGAAGCGGCGGAGAGGTTGCTTCCCCGACCTTGCTCCGGGTCTCACATTCAAGAGTGCTGGGCCAACTCCCTCGGAACACCTTGCAAGTCCTGTGTGGACCAAGCAAAGATATCCCGATTCTCACGGAGGAAGTTGACGAGCTCGCTTTCCTATTTGTCATTCAACCCAACACCAATTGTTACGGTGCGCTCTGGGAACAGATCATCAACAGGCACTTTCTTCGTATCCTTCGTTGCTTGAAACGAAACACTTCCATGCGGGTTACTCAGCGCCGGCATATACTGCTGCATGGACTGAGCCAGTGCCGCCACTTCCTGTATCTTCCTTTTCTCTTGCGCAATCATGAGTGACTCGGCTAGGTTAGACCCGGCTGATGCACACCCAATGGAACGTCGAAAATCTCCAGCTATGGTAATTACCCCATTTGGCCCGGGCAACTTCATCTTTAAGTAACTGATGTGACAACTTGCCATGAACTTGTTCAGTGCTGGCCTGCCGAGTAACACGTGATATGCACTTTCTAAGTTCACCACTTCAAACTCCAAATTCTCAGTTCGACAGTTATCTCGTGTGCCGAATAACACATCGACTCGGACTTTGCCAATGGGATCACAGGATATGCCTGGCACGATACCATGAAACGTTGTTCTGGTAGCCTGGAGCATGTTCTCCGAGATACCCAACTTGCGCATTGTATCCGCATACATGATATTGATGCTGATGCCATTGTCTATTAGCACCTTAGAAAATCTTACATTGATATTTGGCCCGATGAACGTTGGGTCCAGCACTAACGCATACAAACCGGGGCTAGGCATAAGCTTGGGGTGATCCTTGATACTCCAGGTAATTTCCTGATCCGACCAAGGCATATACCTCGGTACTGCAGGCATTACCGCATTCACCTCCATATGTCGGTGCTGCAAGCTCTTTCTATCTGTTTCCTCTGTGGTAAACACACAGTAACTCGGGTGATGCTCTCTGTATTTGTTTCTCCCCTCATTTCTGGTATACCTCTGATCTGGTTGATGTTGGTTTTCTACCTGATGCACTGCATCTCTTCTTTCATGATTTTCATACCTTGGCGGAGGGGGAGGCAACATTAACTGTTGCGTGTTCGCTCCGGAGAGCAATTGCTGCCGGGGTAACTCCTACCGAGGTTGATCGTTCCGAGGTGCCTGAGCATTCCCCGAACCACTTTGTTCTATCTTCCTCATCCACTCACATTGCCGAGTCGTCTGACTCGCCGGGTTACTTGGATTTGGCGTGTGAAACTTACACGATTGATCTAGCATTGCCTCATAGGTATACCTCGGACGGTCCTTCTTTTCTTGCCACTGTTTCTTCTGCTCTGGCATCCAAGTTTTCTTGCCATCATTTCTTGGGGTCCATTGTTGCCCTCCAGTTTTCTGACGCTGATTACTCCCTGCTCCGGGTTGATCCTGATTCACAGCAGCAACTTGTTGCGAACAGTATCTGTAATCCGATCTATCATCTCTTCTCTTACCCCGATAATCATTTCGCCGGGATGATCCGGCTCCATATCTCTAGTAGTACTCCTCATTTGACCCGTTTGACACAAGCCTGGGTTGATTCGGATAACCCAATGCATACGAATCAGCAATCCGGATTGTCTCTGCCAGTGTAGTTGGCATATCCCTTTGTAGCCTTTGCCACATCATGCTCGCATATCTACACCCTTGTGCAAACCAACCTATTGCCTGTGACTCAATCACACCCTCACATGAGTTTCGCACTGTGAACCATTGGGTTAAGAACTCCCGGTCTGTCTCATTCGGTCTCTATTTGCACATTGCTAGGGTCTGTGGCCTATTCGGCCTTTGATACATGCTCGAGAAGTTGCTCACAAACATTTCCTCAAAATCAATCCAACAGTTGATACTTCCGGGTGGCAAATTGTTTAGCCATACCCTTGTTGGCCCCTCCAGCATTTGAGGTACGTATCTCACAGCCCATCAAGTTGCCTGTAGCAATTTTCACTGCCGTAGCATAGTTGGTCAACCAATCCTCTGGCTTTCTGCTACCGTCATATGTTTTTGTGCCTCTGGGTAACTGAAAGTTTGGTACCGGAGGCTCCTTCATGACACGGGGCCCAAAACATGCCGGACCCGGAGGACCTTGACACTCAATTTGCTCTAACCTATAAAGCCGATTCGGCTTCAACCTGGCATCGTCAGGCATCAAGTCCCTGCTTCCCAATCTTGACCCTATCACATGATAGTCCGTCCTTGGGTATCCCACGTTCACCATTTCCGAATCACCATCATTATATCTGTCTTGCTCTCGTGGAGCGCCTCTCTGTTGCATACCTCGGCCGGCACTTTGCTCTTGCCGTGGTATATTTCGCTGCTGCGGTTGGCCTGCTCCCGCCGAGTTGTGCTGTCTAGCATTGCCGTTTACAGCGTTTCCCTGGCCGGCGTTGCCTTGGTCGCGGTTACCTCGGTCAGCCTCACCTCGGCTGACACTTCGTCAATCATCATTTCCCTGCACTGCTTTTCCTTTCCCTTCCCTTGCCGGGTCGTATGGGACTATTTGTTTGTTTCTTCTCGCCGAGGTTACCACCTCCTCTCTTCTTGGGTCACCATGAGGGGACGATGCTGCTCCAGCTGACTTCTACGGGTTACCTA
The DNA here is from genome assembly GCA_023614405.1 of Avena insularis. Taxonomy (NCBI): domain Eukaryota; kingdom Viridiplantae; phylum Streptophyta; class Magnoliopsida; order Poales; family Poaceae; genus Avena; species Avena insularis. The sequence goes on from CM042694.1 coordinate 211,442,619, forward strand.
TAGCTGAATGAACAACTTTGGATGCCCCAGCCCATGCCGGGTTTGCCCTGAGCAACTCCTCATTTTGTCTGTTCGCGATCCGAACTAACTCATTGACTCTTTCTTGCTGTCTTTGTCGGGCTTCACCCGTCAAACCCTCTAACTTGGATGCAGCTGCATCCGCTGCTCTGAGGTTCTTTGTCGGGGTACTGTACTTCGGCAGCCCCGCGGACAGAAAGTTCTCTGACTCCTCAACTCTAGTATCACCCTCTTTGTTCATCTCACTGATGAGGTTTTTCCCCTTTATTTTTACAGCATCTACCTTATTTGCTCTTGCGTACTCTCGCAGTGTCATGTTCAATGACTGCTGAGCCGCATCTATCTTTTTCGCACCCTCTAGTATTTTCTGCCTAGTCTCCTCTAACTCAGCCTATTCCTAAGACGGATCTACCGCAAGTGCTATGGGGATCTCTAGGCTATCTATCGCCTGCTGCAGCACATTCTCAGGCCTCTCTAGTGGAGGACCTCTACTTTTGCTTGGTGCCTTGGGCGTTACCTCCAGATCCTTGCTCGCGCCAGTGCCAGGCGCTGTCATCATCACCTCGGCGCGGTCAGGGGAGCGAGTGATACGCGCCTTGTGAACCACGCTAAGGGGTGGCTCGCCTCCCTCGACGACGTGCCACGGGTGAACGCACGACACATCGACAGCGACATAGATCTTGTGCGCACCGAGCTTGACGAAGAGGCCGTTGCGCGGGAGAGGTCGTTTGCCGAAGCAGCCAGCGTTGTCGCTGACAAAGTCCAGTGCTCCAAAGCGCTGAACAAGCCCGGAGACGATGCGTTCGCCGGTGCCGATGAGGTTTCCCGTTCGGATCTTCACTCCTGCTAGCGCCGCTAGCGCCACGGTAGGCGCCAACTGTCATGGTGGTGTCACGGCAGATGCCATGGATAGGCTAAAGGTGGGGACAAGATGCACTAGAGGAATCCAGGGAGGGATAGTGTGGTGATTCCACACACAGATGTTTGTATTTGATTCACTTCCAAGGTTTACAAGTACTCCTTGAGCTGTATTGGGGAGAAGAGGAAGAAGGTACTCTCTTACTCTCACCACTAGCTAACCCTCAGGAACGTACTAACCAACTATAGATCAATCAACTAGTCAAAGACCAACCCCTTCTACAGATGCCCTAGTCCTCCTTATATAGGGGTAGCTAGGTCTCCAATTAGGGAATACGTGGAGGCATATTCCAGGGAATATGCCTCTTCCCAAAATAGTAAGCCGACCGGATCACTTTTGCCCAGCGTCACCCATGTAGAGGCTACGCGAGCCTCTGCGGCGTCCGCGTCATCCGACACAGGCATCATCACCCTTGTCGGCCACGCCTCGGTGGTCCTGGCCTCTGTCCGCTTCGCTCACGCTCTGCGTACTGTGGTCACCTTTTGACCAGCGAGATACCTTCCTTCTCTTGGAAGCTTGATATAACCCGGATCGTGCCTAGTGGATCCGGCAACGTCTGTACCTACATACAAGTTAGATAAGTCCTGCCAGCATATGACATAAGTCGGCCAGGACTCAGTTAGGCGGACATCCTCAGGTCCGTGTTACTCCGTGATTCGGCCTTCCTTGAGGTGACTCGGCCAGCATTCGCTTTGACCTTTCCGTACCTCGGCTAACTCGGCCATTATACCCCGGCGTGACCCTACCCGGGGGTATCCCCCCAACAAACCCAAAAGTTTTAGATGAGCCTTGGAAGTCATTACTTCAGTAACCTCTCCTTATCCTTTTTATTTGCTTTTTGTGCCAATAGTAACCTCTAATGAGAGAGAAGTAATGATTGGGAAAGTTGCTGTCCCGAAACAGATTTATGTGCTTCACCGTAAAAATTCGTGTAAAATCTTTGAACGTCTTTTTGAGGCGTGAATTTTTATGATTCTGCCACAGGTTATTATCTAACTTTCGTTAGTTCAACACTTTTTGATTTGAGCAACAGAAAGTCTTCGAAAAAAATCTTCTTTACCTGCTGGTCTGTTTTGATAGATTTCTGCCATTTTCTGCATTTGCTTCTTGTTGGTTCCTTTTTGAGTTCTTTTGGGGAATTGAGCTTTTTGAGGGAAGTTATACAGTAGATAGTGTTCTAATGGAAGTTTATTTAGTGTTAGAACTGAACCTTAAGACTTATTTATCTTGAGTGCACTAATGTTGCTAATAAAGATTGTGTGAAGTTTTGTATGAAGGAAAAATTTCAAGTTTATGGAAGGAATGAGTAATGAGATGAAGGATAGACTAAAGCTCAAGCTTGGGATGCCACGGTGTCACCCCAAGAAATATCCAAGAAGTACAAGCGTCAAAGCATGGGGATGCCCAAGGCATCCCCCTCTTCATCAATAAAAATTCCAGGTTTCTTCCAAACGCTTCATTTTTATTGTTTCATGCATAGTTGTGTTGTTCTTGGAGCGTCTTCTTTTTCATTTTCATTTTGGTTTTTTGTTTGCTTGGTTTTCTTAGTTTTCTGAATAAATTGGTTGGACCCCCTATTTCATACATTGGTTTTCAAATAATTTGGTTTGGTTTGGAAAAGAGTAGGAAAGTTCATGCTTATGTGGTAAAAAGAGCTTGTTTTTTACTATGGCATATGCTTTGCCATGCCATGCTTGATATTGTTTTGGATTTATGCTTAGTATTCTTTGTTGTAGCATGACTTTTTATAAACAATTGAGATTGCTTAATGTGCCTTGGATGAATCATGCGTTGTTTTAGCATATTAAAGCATAGTATAGTGGTATTCTCCTTTGATGCTTTATTTGGGTTGACTTGGCACATGCTCACACCATGTTATGACTATATCAAGTCACCATAAGCCTTTATGATCCTTTAGTTTTCAACTTTTAGTATCACTTTATGCTTTGATCAATGATGTTTTGTCGCTCTGCATTATTATGGCCATAATTGCTCTCTTAGTTTGTCGCTCCCAGTCTTTTGCTAGCCTCCACAACTAAGTATGAGTTCCACTCATGCATCCAACTCCCTAAACCAAGTTATTCCAAAGAGTCCACCATACCTACCTACTAGCTTATGCTATTCCAAGTATATTCATGCTTTTGTTTACCTTCCAAATTAAACTTGTTATGAGAAAACTAGTGATTAAAGCTCTCACGAACTTGATGGCACACTTTACTTTTCTTGCCCTTAATAAACTTGAACCATTGTGTCGTCTATGTTGTATACGCTTGCAATTATTTGTTGGGAATTAGCAGAACCATGCTTTCATAGGGAACACTTTCAACATTGCACGGGTACTTGTACCTAGTTGATATCATGCTCTTTTGTATATGGATGTCGTCGGTGTGAAATGAAAGGGGAGCTTGTAAGTCCATGGAGTTATGTATATGTGTTAGAGAAACGCCTGGGCCGTTGGTCTAATCCATGCTGACATGGTGGAAACCTGCAACGTGACCAATGAGTTGTCTATGAATCATTCTTCTTCTAAAAAAGAGTCCTATATTGAGAAAAAAAGAGAAAAAAAAGAGATTATGAAAAGAGGAAATAGAGAAAAAAGCACCATATTCCCATGGTAAATAAGAAGATTGTTGAGATGCTCGTTGTCTGGTTGCCTTGTCATTTTGATATGGGGATTCTTCCGTATCATCGGGCAAGGGGTACCCCATTGGCGGTTCTCTATGATACACATGTACTTACAATGATAAGAACTTACCGGTGACTAAACTTGAGTAGCAAGAGGAGCGGCCCTCGTATACAAGGGACATGAGATTTCTAACTTATACTTCGTCAAGCATGTACACCATAGTTTGTTCACTTTAACCTTAATCACTTCAAGATGCTTATGATAGGGGCAATGAGAGCTGAAAGCTATAAGTACCATAATTTTTGGAAGCTCTTTATGAGACTTGAATCCCTGCTTCCTTCTATGAAGGCCTTTCTTCCACCATTATATTGAGTCTCCACCTTCTATCTTTATGCACTTACTTTTAGAGCATAGTGGACATTCTTAGTTCTATGTGCATTGTCCCAAGACTAGTTGATTGATGCATATCTTGATATTGCTTGTTTTAAACTATTTGTATCTAGTCACTCTTATAAACTTTGAAGGTGTCATATGCAATTTTATTTGCTACTCTATGAGGGACAAACTGAATACTATTATGCTATGTTTTCTTTATGTGAAACAAACAAACGTCTTGCAAAGAATTGTTATTCATGAATCTTTTGTTTGTGCCTTTTCATGTTGAATCATAGTTTCTTTGTCTTATTGCTAGAACTTTGTCTTTCATGTTATGATGGAAGTACTATGATCCCAGCTTCGAATGTTTTACAAATACTTTGATCAATTTTATGATGGTGCATGTCACCTCAAAAATTATTCTTTCTTTTTATCACTTACCTACTCGAGGACGAGCAGGAGTTAAGCTTGGGGATGTTGATACATTGCAAATGTATCTATAATTTTTGATGTTCCATTCTTGGTTTTATCCACATTCTTGTGTTTTGTCCACACTTTGGAGTACTTTTCATATGATTTCTTGGACTAACCTATTAACAAGAGCCACAGTGCCAGCTGCCTATTTTCTGCTGTTTTTGGTTCCAGGAAAGTCAGAAAATGAATATTCTCGGAATTGGACGGGACAAAAGCCAAAGTGCCTATTTTTTCAGAAGTCATCAGATGCAAGAATATGAGACGAAGAGGATCCAGGGGGCCACCACACCACCTGGTCGCGCGGGCCAGGCGTGACCACGACAGGGGGTGGTGTGGCCGACCCCAGCACCCCCTCGGCCTCTCCTTCCGCCTATAAGATGCCCTCAAGACGAAAACCCTAAGTACCCGATCAAAAATCCACGAAAGAGTCTGCAGCCACCGTCATCTCCATCCCTAGATCGAGAGGGATCTGAAGCTCTTCCCGGCACCCTGCCGGAGAGGGCAATTCACCCTGGAGGCCTTCTTCATCACCATGCAAGCCTCCGGTGTGATGCGTGAGTAGTTCATCCTTGGACTACGGATCCATGTAGTAGCTAGATGGCTGGTTCTCCTCCTTTGTGCTTTCGTGTCTAGATCTTGTGAGCTCCGTTCATGATCAAGATCATCTATTTGTAATTCTGCATGTTGTGTTTGCGGGGATCCGATGGATATTGAGATGCTATTTCAGATTGATTATTGATTCTATCATGTCTTTGTTATTTGTGATCTTGCATGCTTTCCGTTGTTAGTAGCTATCTTGGCCAAGTAGATGCTAGCAACTCCAAGAGTTAGTATTTATGCTCGATAGTGGGTTCATGCCTCTGGTAATCTAGGGAAGTGACAGAAATCTCTAAGGTACTAGATGTGATGTTGCTACTAGGGAGAAAACAACAATCCTTTGTTCATAGAACAATCGTATTGTTTACTTTACACGCAATTCATAAAGCAATAATCTATTGCTTGCAACTTAATACTAGAGGGGGTTCGGATGATAACCTGAAGGTGGATTATTAGTCATAGATGCAGTTGGATGGCGGTCTATGTATAATGCTATAATGCCCAATCAAGTTCCAAAGGAGTCAAGATGATTAGTATATGCATGTATTGCTTTCTCGATGTTTGTCAATTGCCCCACTGTAATTTGTTCACCCAGCATGTTATCTATCTTAAGGAGAGCCACCTCTAGTGAACTATGGATCCCGGTCCTTTTCTTTTACATACAATCTACAAACTATTTACTGCTTTGTGTTTACTTTCTACAAACTTTTACTTCCTTCCATTCGATACGTTTAATGCTTTGTTTTCAGCAAAACCGGTGAGATTGACAACCTCATCGCAAGTTGGGGACAAAGTTCTGTGGTTGTGTTGTGCAGGTCTCCATGTTGCTACTAGCACTGGTAGTGCTCCCTGCCAAGGCTCAGCTAGCAACACCTTTGGGGTGTTTCATTGCACCTACTGGTTCGATTAAACCGTGGTTTCATAACTGAGGGAAACTTGCTGCTGTGCTCAGCATACCTTCCTCTTGGGGTTCCCCAACGAGCTTGTTAATACACGAGCCATCAGTCATTTCCTCCACAGTGGTGATTGTCGCTCCTGTGACCATCGTGGCGATGTCCATTACTTCCACGGTGGTTACGGTCATCTCTGCCATGCCTAGAATATCCAGAGTGTCCATCATAAGAGGTGCGAGCACGGTGGTATGATCCTGAGGAGTGATGGTTGTTCTTCCTCTTACGTCTCTCCACCTGCTGCTGTTTCCCTTCCAGAATTCTGGCCTTGTCCATCAGTTCCTGAAATGTCGGGCAATAAACCACAGATAGCTGAAGTGAAAGCTCATCACTGAGACCATCCAGGAACCTCTCCCTCCTTTTGGCATTAGTGTCCACATCCTTGGAGCATAGCGAGAGAGATTGTTGAATTCTTCTATGTAGTCTGCCACAGTGCGGTTGGCTTGGCGCAGGTTGCAGAATTCCTTCCTCTTCAGGCTCATGGTCCCGGCAGATACGTGGTTCGTCCTGAACCCTTCCTCAAACATGGCCCAGGTAACTGTGTCCAGCGGGTGGGTGATTTGGAAGGCATCCCACCAGGAAGCAGCTGATCCTTCCAGCAAGTGAGCAGCAAACCTCACCTTTTCAGCATCAGTGCAACCAACGGTCACCAAATCCTTGTTCACAGAATGGAGCCAGTCGAGAGCAACCATGGGCTCAGGTGCAGAGGAGAACTTAGCTGGCCTCAGCCTCAGGAACCTGATGAGAGCATCTCCGTGTGGCTGATTGTTCCCGTTGTTCTTGTTGTTATTGTTGTTCTGATTTGCCATGAACTACGTCATCACTTGGGTCAACTGTGTCTGAGCGGCCATGAGCTGAGCTATCTCATCAGGTAATCGGCAAGAAGCCATCTGCGGTTCAGCACAGGTAAGATTAGATAGAAGCAACTAAGGAAATATTCCTACCCATGTATAATGCTCGTGCAACAACCATATGCTTACAGACAAAGGCAAACAGGTATCACACAAGGAAACACACAACAAGCACAGTTCCAGGTGTTTGTCTTAACAGTGTATAGCTACAAAATAGTTTAAAAACATTTGCATCAACATCTAGATACAAAAGAGCAACAAAAAGGCAATAAACAGTTTTCTGCCAGAACTGTTCAGCTGAGTTCACGGATTTTTCTGCCTGACTTAAACTCGTCAGGATTTTTTTTCTGATTTTTTTGAAGATACTACAGATAATTACGCACCAGATCCCAATTTCTCAGATTTTTTGCAGCTTCCAGTAAAACATGAAAAATCGTACAGTACAGATTCAGCAGAAAACTGCAGCGATAAAAACACGAATTTTACCCCAAACTTGTCCAAATATCATTTAATAAATCTCACGAAAATTCCTGAAACTTCAAGGTACTTAACTGAGAAATCTAAACATAATAAGCTAATAGTGTAGAAGTTTACATTGATCGATGTCTAAGACTATCGAATTTCCCTAACGAAGACTAGTTTTGGAGGACCATCTCTAACTATTTGATGAACAGGTTGCAATAGGTTCTGGAGTCCATGCGTTGACGCTTCGATCCTCGTGCATGCCACGGTGGTGGCGTATACACCTCTCCTGAGTCTTCTTCACTTGAGTCCTCGAAGTCCACCTCTTCGGGGTCCTCCTCCTCGCTTTCTTCGGCAAATGTGCCTGCTGCATCTCCTCCATCATCGTCACTGCCTCCATCATCGTCATTGTCACCTCCACCACCATTGTTACCTCCATCACCATTATCCGCATCATCATCATCATTCCTATCATCATCATTGCCATTATTTGGTGGAGGATTCTGCTGCCCTTGAAGGGCAGCAATCTAGGTAGCCATATCCACAATGGTTTGATCTCGCTCAGCTACCACTTGATTCCTTTCCACAATAGTTTGGTTCAGCGCTGCAATTGTGGCATCTCTACTAATGAGGGCTTGCTCCATTGTATTCATAGCAGTGTGCAGAGTTTCCATCTCATACCCTTGTAAATGCAAAGTGCCTTGAAAATAATCCAACGCCTCCTTTTGCTGCATCAACTTCTCTTCTCTCTCCCAAGCTTTAATTTCCATGTCCTCTATATGCTTCTCATGAAATGGCATGTTGTTCCGGTTGCCTACGGTAACCATCACATTCCCGTCTTCATTCCTCTTTCCAAGTGCAAGGAAGGGTGAACCTGCTAGAAGGCGGTGCTGGTGAAGATAGCACAGACGTGACAGTGCCTCATGCATGGCTGATTCCACTCATTGCTCCCAGGTGAGGTACTTCTTGGTGCGGTTCAGGCTTCCAATGTGAGGCATGGTGGGATCTTAAAGAACAATAGTGGTGATCTCCCACACACGATCCCCAAGCACATATGCGTTCATCCTCCTCCCTTTGAACATCGGCATTAACATGCCCAGCGTCTGACAGAGCTCGCCAACTGTCTTGCGAAGAGTCTTGGCGATTGGAACCCCACATGCTCAACTCGGGTGACGTCTACCATCTATCAATTGTAAAGAGGAAAGGGTGAGAACAGCAAAGGATAAGAATTTACTAGAATGAAAGCATAAGAATAAGGATAGAATGTAAAATAGACTTAAATAAATATGAGGCTTCATATTCCAATCCTAGGTCACGATCCTACAGTCAACACACGGCTCTGATACCATCTGTAATACTACACTACTTAAAAGACTGTAGCTTCTATGCAACATGGCAATCCCTGGATCGGTTCGTTGGCTTACATAGAACATAGATGAAATAACAAAGTAATAATCCATGTATCATAAATAACAAAGATCCAGAAGATTCAATTATTACAATATTCGCTTAGCTCAAAGGCTAGCTTACACATATATTCAAATAGCAACATAAATAAAGATAACTACTCCATCTTCAAATTCCCCACGAGGGAACAAGTGTCGAGTGGAGTACCGTGACCTATTTAGATCACTCGGAATCGAAATAACCTACAACATGAAACATAGCAGCCCCGAAGGGTCAATACATGGAATGTATGGCAAGTAGCGCTAAGGTAAAAGAGACAATGCACCTAGCATCTACATGCTTATTTGGCTAGTGGAGCTTTGGCTAGCTTGCACTTTTCAAACAACTTTATCCTACTTTTGTAAACCATTTGATTCACAGCAACCCATTAAGTTCACCCATCAAGTTTTAGTAATTAGGAAATAGGGATGAGTGAGAATATGTCATAGTCTCAAGATCAAGCAACTCAATCGTCCGTAATCGGGGACACAGCTAAGTACTTAGTTTTTACACCTTGCAGGGGTTTGTACACTTTACCCAAATGACCTAGCCAACCCAGCTCGTACCATCACACTCATATTGTGTGATGATAGGGAGAAGACCAAGATGAGACCTTTCAGGAAGCAGATCTCCAAACCCCACTGCGCACCGGTCCCAACCTACCATTCACTACATCTCTGGCTACGCTGGGTTCGGATCACCGCGACCTACTAAGTCCAACCAACCACTCATTTCTTACTGGCACATGGTTGCACACGTAAGCTACTTTAACAAAGAGAACCAATCCTTCTCAGTACCCTGGGCGGCATTCCCCACAATTATCCACACTCCGTTGACAATCCAACCATTCCGCCCAGGTAGTTCATTAACTTTATGTTGTTTTAAACAAACTCATACATCACCATAATGTGATCCCTTTTATCCTGTCTTCACAGCAGGTCTAAGCACATCTACTGAACGGTGCTCAACTACAAGGAAAATCCTACCACAATATGTAGGATATAGCATAGCATAGTAATTCCTATACAATACATACAGAAATACACTACACATGCATAGGAGAAAAATAGTAGGACAATGGTATGAACAAAATAGCATCTACTTGCCTTGGCGGTAGGAGTCGAGAGTACAATCCTCGCAGAAACAAGCGTTGCACTCGTCACAATCTACACGATACAATTGCAACACATAAACAAACAATTCACATTCATAGACAAATGCACAAATGCATGCATGATGGTTTAATAAAAGTTTCAGTAGCACTTTATGTTCTCTAATGTTTATACATACTGAATGATGCATGGGAAAAGCCTTTAATGCAAGGAAAACAAAACATGCAATTTCTTAGTCCAATTAATAGGCTTTTTAGGAAAAACTAAACCTCTGCAATGAACAGTATTGTAAGGGTATGGGCAAAAATACTACTGTGTAGGTATCGTGATTTAGAGCCAGGGGCAACTGGAAACACGCAAAAAGGATAAACAGAACTTTTCCTACAATTTTTATTGTGCTTGAATCCTTTTTATAGTCACAGGAAAATACATACAGCAAACCTGCAATTTTAATTCAGAAATAGGTTCTACATTTTCTTGTGAAACCATAGACACCTTATTTGCAATTTTATGATTAGTGGTTATTTTCTTGTGAATTTAGTACTCCAAAAAGGGTATTAAACTATTTAAATAACTACTGCAAAACCTTACAGCAATTGTCTAAACTAATTGCATATTAATAATCTACAAGAAAAGGGCTTTCCAACGACATATCATTTGCTATTTTTGGACTAGTAAAACTTTTCTTATGAATTTTACAAGTTTTAATAGTTTTCTGGCCCTTTTTAAATATTTAGGAATTTCCAATATTCCGCCGACGAGCGGGTCCCGCTGACGTGGTAGTTGACCAGTCAGCAGTCAGCGGTCCACGCTCGATCTGAGTCGCATGCTCTGGATCCGATGGTGGGAGGGGAGCTCCCTGGCTCACCTCGACTGGCGGCGGGGTGGTCCGTCAGCGGCGACGGCGGCGCTCCGGCGAGGTGCTCCAGCGACTGCAGGGAAGGTCGGGGGTCAGAAAAAGGTGGGGCGGTGTGCTGCGGTACTCCCGCGACAGGAAGAGGATGCGGGGTCGGCCGTGAGATCCTTACCAGCGTCAATGGCGGCGGCTCTAAGAACTCCGGCGAGCAATCGTCACGAGGTGGCAGCAGGGTAGATGGCGGTTTTAGGGGGTTTTCGAGGAGGGGTCGAGGGCTTTAAGGGGGGTGGCGGAGAAAAATGCAGGGCGGAACAACTCCCGCGGAAATCGGAGTCCAGCGGTGATGGCGGTTCGGACGTCCGTGCTCGACACGGCCGGTGGCGGGCGGCGTGCTGACAGGGCGAGGCGGCGTGGGCTAGCGTTGGCTGGTTACGTGCCACGCGTGCTGTGGCATGCGGCGGGTGCTGCTGGGCCCCGGGTAGGCTGCGACGGCTGGGCCGGCTCGGCTGCCGTGGTGGGCGCTTTTCTTTAATCTTTTCCCCAGACTGTTAACTGAAAACTGACTGTCTGTTTTCTGAATTTTCTGAATCTGAAATCTGTCAAAACCCAAAACTGTCCTAACTTTTGATCTAGAGCTCCAATTTGGGTGAAACAAAGTTCTACGGATTCATATTAAAAACTCTACGCCTCTATGCATCTGGAATGCCCATAAAGTTCCATTCTAGCAGACGCAAGGTAAAAACCCTACTAGTCACTTCATATGAGTGCACAAGCAAAAGTGTGGTGATTTTAACAAAAGCCTTTAAAACTGAAATTTTGCAACTATGAATATGATGCAGCGACATGTATGACATGCAGTACAAATTCTAATAATTGGGATGTGACAGTCCACCTGACAAGTTATAGTCTCTTGTAGCATGAAGTTCGAAGAGAAACAAGGCTCACATGTGGGTCAATTTGATCTTGGTGATGTAAGTGATGAAATTCCTCCTCAAGCCATAAGAAGAATGCACGTGGGATTTTTCTGCCCCATTGAGGAACCCCTTATGGTGGAAGGAGAAGGACAATGCTCTACACAAGTGGATCCCTCACCTACTCAAGATCTTCATCAACCCCATAGCCATAAAGATACTATGATTAAAGAGACGACTCATGATTAAGGTCAAGAACAAGTGAATGATGGGTGTGTATCACCCCATGTTGACCAAGGTCAAGCTCATGAAGATGGACAAAGTGAAAATGTCGAGCAACCTCTTGAATAGGAGAAATCTCAACTTGAAGGTCAAGACGAGGATCAAAATAGTGGTGATGACCAAGTAGCTTTCCAAGAGTCCATTTATGAAGCTCAAGCTCGTCATGAAGCAAAAAGTATTGCCAAGATCATTCTAGAAGGAATTATCCTTGAAAATATTGTTGGTGACCTTGAAAGGGGTATTACTACTCGTAATCAAGTGGTGAACTTTGTTGTCCACAATGTATTTATTTCTTGTGTAGGACCCCAAAAGGTGTATGAAGCGCTTGAAGACCCAGATTGGCTTGAAGCCATGCATGAAGAGTTACACAATTTAGAGTGCAACAAAGTATGGTCATTGGTGGTGAGACCCAAGGAGTGCCACAATGTCATTGGTACCAAGTGGATTTTCAAGAACAAGTAAGATGCAAGTGGGATGGTAATCCACAACAAGGCAAGATTGGTGGCTCAAGGCTTCTCCCAAGTCGAAGGTATCGACTACGATGAATTTTTTTCCCTCGTTGCTCATCTTGAATCCATTCGTATTTTCTTACATATGCATCTCATCATAATTTCAAGTTGCAACAAATGGATGTTAAAATTGCATTTATTAATGGTCCCCTAAATGAGTTGGTATATGTCAAGCAACCTCTGGGTTTTGAGGATCCCAAGTTTTCGAAACATGTCTACAAGCTTGATAAGGCACTCTATGGACTTAAACAAGCTCCACGTTTGTGGTATGAGTACCTTAGAAAGTTGTTGGTAGAATGTGGTTTCGAAGTTGGGCTAATTGACCCCACTATTTTTACTAAGAGAGTTGGAGGAAACTTGTTTATATGTCAAATTTCTATTGATGATATTATCTTTGATTCTCCTAACAGAGATTTTAATGATGTATTTGCTAAGCTAATGACTGATGAGTTTGAAATGTCTATGATGAGCGAATTGCAATTCTTCCTTGGATTCGAAGTGAAGCAATTGATTGGAGGTATCTTTATTAATCAAGCCAAATATATTCAAGATATGCTCAAGAGGTTCAAGTTGTCGTATCTCAATGGAGCCAAGACTCCCATGCCTCTCAAATGTGACCTTACTATTGATACTCATGGTAAAGATGTGGATCAAAAGGTATATCATTTTATAATTGGTTATACTCTATCTTTGTGCATCTAGATCAGATATCATGTTGAGTGTGGGTATTTGTGCATGGTTTCAAGTCTCCCCAAAAGAAATCCACCTTCTGGCGATCAATCGAATCTTTCTATATTTAGTTTATACCCAAAACTTTGGCTTATGGCATCCGAAGGGCTCAAGCTTTGCACTTCATGGGTTCATGGACTCAGATTGGGTAGGAGACAAAGTTGGAAGGAAATCAACCTCTGGGGCTTGCCAATTCCTTAGTAGGTCCTTGGTGTGTTGGTCATCTAATAAGAAAAATTGTGTTTCCTTGTCATTCGTCGAGGTCAAATATATTGCGGCCGCTAGTTGTTGTGCTCAATTATTGTTGATGAGGCAAACATTGAAGGATTACAGTGTCACTTGTGACAAAGTGCCTCTTATTTGTGATAATGAAAGTGCAATCAAGATTGCCTATAACCCAGTGCAACACACAAGAACGAAGAATATTGATATTGGCCATCATTTCACCTAGGAGCATGTGAATAGTGAATATATTGACCTCTCATATATTATCACCGATAACGATAAGAATGTTGTGGATCTATTCACCAATACCCTTGATGAAAGAAGATTCCGAGAGTTAAGGCATGAGCTAAATATCATAGATTCGAGCAATGTGGCTTGATATCATGCACCCATACCCGCACTTTAATATGCTATCCTATCTAGATGTAGGCATGGGCATAGGGGGAGTGCAGTCCTAATTGATTGGGCTATACCTCCCCCCATTATGCCCGAAGTGATAAAATCATTCTCTTAATATCATTTTTTAATATGTGAGCTCCAATGATGAGTGTTGGTAATGGACCCAAGATATACCTTCGCGGTGCCAAGCCAAGTATACTCAAACATGGCAGCCTCGGCCATCGACCCTCACTTTGTTGAGGGATTGAATCTTATTTGATTTTCTTTGACATTTTCTCTTTGTGGTTCATCATTTGTATCATTTGATTGTTATCATGTGTTTTGTCTCTTAACCAGTTTGCTGATCTAACCCAAGCCTTTATTTCACCCCCAAAACCATGCTCTTGTTGCCACACACTTGTCTAGCTTGTTTTCCTGTGTTTTTGGTCGAGGAGTCCAGAGACTCCGGTGTGCACACACTGGAGACTTTGGGTGAGATGGAGACTCTGGTGTATTGCACCCGGAGACTCCAGACCTAGGAGGTTTCGTCTTTCAACTTAAGGGACTTGGTGTGGAGAAAACCTCCAGTTTTCCCCCACTCACCTTGAGCCCCACCCTCCACCCGGTCACATCTCCTCCCAAAATCACCTCCGGGTGCACCACAGTCCCTGGGTTCCGCCGTTGTCATTGGCTCTCCCTACCTCTCCACCGTTTGGACCTTCACTACCGGAATAGCCTTGTCCATGGCCTCCTCGGGTAAAGTTTCCTCTCTCTCTCTCTAGAATTGTTTTTACGAGATTTTTTTCGAGATCTAGCCCATGGATATTCTCCCTTGCATGTAATGTGATTCCCTAACAACCTCCTCAACCCCGATCTATCATTTCTCATTGCACAGAAGCTCCTCGTGCAGTTAAGTCTCCTAGCCGGAGATTCCGGTCCCTTAGGGCCAGAAACTCTGGTAGCATTGGATACTCCGCCCCCTCGAAGACGAAGACTCCGCTACGGCCGGAGACTCCGGGACTGTCTCATTGGAGACTCCGGTGCTCAGCCTTCTTTGATGATCAGGATTGCTCTGGTTGCTAGTTTGTTAATCTTCTGGAGATGTGTGTTATCCCCATGCTATCCCCCTACCTTTTTTCTCAGGTACCTCGTATGCTCGCACCATGGTTGATTTGAAGATTGGAAGGGGTGGTTGCCAACACAATCTCTCGTACGATGAATGATAACCCCCAAGAGCAGGGGATCACTATAATACATCTCAATGTGGAAGTATTGTAACACCCTCAAATCGGCCCTATGCAAGTTTTTGCGATTCCCGCCAAACCCGCATAGAAACGATTCAAAGATGCCCACCAAGCACTTGCGTGCGGGTGGAAAAATGAAGTAATATCATTACACAATAGTCCAAGATGGAATCCACAGAACATATATATACAACACGACTCCATGAGTCAAGAATACAGATATACAATACAAAGATCCAAATCACCTTAAAAATGATACCACATCCGAGTACGGATAAGATGCAAATGGGGCTAAGAGCCCTGAAGAATAACCAATGGCATCCATAACCCTGCCCAGGCCAAGCCAGAAGGGTAACCCTGCTAACGACGTCGATCTTAAACCTGCTAAAACAAAAGGGGTGCCAACAAAGGGCAAAGGAAAAAGAGGAGCGTCAATACTGAGGCCAGTACACGGCAAGGCTAGAATTCGGCGGCTCTCGCCTACATAGGTATGGTGGACTGAAGCGGCAGCGAAGCATGCACTAAACAACCTATAGAGACTCGATACATCTGTCGGCTATTAGAGAGGGGTAAGAAAGACCTATTCGAATCCAACCTGATTCCAACACCAATCATACCCATCCTGGTATTCCCCCTCGAAACCAAACGAGGAAGTCAAACCGAGGAACTAACACAGTTGGCAGTTTTACTCATTCCATTTTAGTTGCGGCATTTACTAGTCAGATATAGATAGTATGAGTCATCCTGATAACATAAGTAGTGGGCAGTTTTATTTAACAATTCCATTGTAGTTGTATTACTTACTAGGCAGGTATAACATGACATGATACACCCCAATTTCTCCAGCAGTTGGCACTTTGATATCTGTTCCATTATAGTGAAGCTGATTACTAGTCATATATTTAATTCAAATTCACAACACGACTTTAGTTATAGTTGTCTATGATCGAGATACTGTGCTCCAAGTCGTCCATAACCACGGACATGGCTTTCAGAAAGATTTACCCTGCAGGGGTGCACAAATAGCAACACACGCACGATCAACCTCGGAAAAACCAAATAAAACCCCAACAAGGCTTTCATGACAAAGCAATCACAGGATTCATAAAATATTTCAGGGGGCCACCCCACTAAGCTACCCGCGACGAAGTTGGCCAGCTCCGAGACGGACCCAGGGTTCGCGACAATGACTATAAACGACTGGGAACCCGAAAGTGTGACTGGGCTTGTCAATACCGCGAAAACATTCCGCATTCCAAAACAGTACAGGTGCTCCACGCACAATCATAAATAAAACAGTAAAGCATGGCATAAGTACATAATAGTAATAAAACCCCAAACTAGTTTGTGGCCCCAAGAAATAAGAAATGAATCAAGCTCTGGCTAAGGGGATTCATGGTCCCACATGCGGATAGTGCGATAGTCAAAGAACAGGTATCAAGTACTCGGGGTCCTACGGGACACAAGTGGGCGTGGAAGAACCAAATAACATCTATTGCCCATCGATGCCTCTGCATTAGTTATAACTATTCCCAACATTCTAATCAAGTTGTATTTGAAGTCATGATCATCTCCACCATTAAACATGTACCCACCTTCCAACAATGGTGGAGCGACAACAACGCGAAGCAGCACCTGAGCAAGCAACTACGACTCGCAAGGCCGACTATCTATCAAACAACAGGCAATAGGATGTGTCCAAGGCAATATAGAGGATGCAAGGAATATAAAAGGTGCACGAAAACTAAAGCATCGCAACACGGATAGCAATAGATCAACAAGAGGAAGTAAAGACTATAAATGTGAAATAGGTAGAAAGGGGAGATTGCTCGCCTGGGAAACACTGCCGAAGATACATTATCCAAAGGACTTGTCGATACTCGCATCAACTCATCGGCCTAATCCACGAAGAAGAAAGCACTAAAAGAAACACCGGATGCACTATTTAATACTATGACAGAAGACCGGGCATGATGCATGTATGATGCACGACATGGCAAAGATGCGATGCAATTAGGAAATATTAAGTGGAACCGGGGTCCCAACAATTAATTAGGAGGTTCATGTTGTTTAGTTACCCCGCAATTTAAATGTTGCATTAACAAGGCAAAACATAGCATCGGTTCTCTACACAAATTTAAATGGAGGCAATATAAGGCTAGAATAGCCCGCATATGGTCTCCATATTTTATTATGAGATGAATCGGCATAATACCCCTAAACAAATCAATATGTATGCGAGCATGAACAGTTAAATGCAACAAGTGCATAGATGACATTTATAAAATAGGGTTCTCGGAAAGGGAATCACTTAGGGGTCGAAGATCTTGGGGTTCGATGTGGTTCGAGTTCGGTCTTTGGAGCCACATAGATTATCTTGGCGATCCAAGGGGTTCGGGGTCCGGGAGAACTTGGCGTCCGATAAGGAGGTCTCCGGGTTCGGTTGTCGGGAGGACTTGTCCCTTTGTTGGTGGTCCTCAAGTAGCACCGTGTCCGATGATCTTCGTGGCTTCTTCACATCTTCGGTTGGTCGAAAACTTGGTACTCGGTGTATCTCATCGATAAGAAGTTTATGGTAGCATGTGGCAGATCATGGCTTCACAAAATGGCAACACATATCAGAACATCAACTGTGCTAGCACACACACAAGCAAACAGGCAGCAGAGGCAGGGAGGATCTCGGGGCCAGACCCGGACGACGTCGAACGGGCTTGTCTGCTGGCTCTTGTCTGCAGAGGGAGGCGACGGTGAAGAGGAGCTCGAGCGGAGGAGGGCTCCAAGCGGTGGGACCCAGGCTAGGGCGCGCCCAACGGTGGATCAGAGAGGCATGACGCCGGGCTCGAGAGGCGCGCGACGCCCAGGCCGGTGGCGAACTCGGGACGAGGCGGTACGGAGGTAGGGCCGCGCTCAAAGGCGGGGTCGCCGGGACAGAGGCGGGCCGGCGGCGTCAGTGGCTCGCAGGAGATGTGGCCGAGGTGGAGGAAGGCTGCGCTGCGGCGGTGCCGGTGAGGACCTCGTGGCGGCTCGCGGGGAGACGGTCTCGTGCCGGATCTGGTATGGCTACTGGCCAGAGACGGGGAGGAAGAGGGCACTCAGGGGCGGCGGAGATGGACCCGAAGGCGCGGTCGGGGAAGACCGTAGATGCGGCGACGCCGGTGCCCAGAGGCGGCGGTGCGTTGGCAGGCTTGTGGCTCGCGAGGAGAGGCGCCGTCGAGGGCGGAGACGAGCCGCGGCCGGGAGAAGAGTCTGCGGCGGAGGCTTGCAGAGGAGATGCAGCGACGCGATGGGGTTGGGGAACAGGGCACTCGCAAGGAGAGACGAGAGACGCGAGGGCCTCGGGGTGGTTGGCGATAGGAAGACGGGGCCCGCATGCGGTCGGTGCTGAGTGCGGGGTGGGGATCGATCGCACGAAGGGAGAGGGGCTGGGGCAAGTTTGCGTGTTGACCGGGTCGGCTCGGGCTAGGTGTGTGGTTGGTGAGGGGAACGTGTGTGTGGGACCAGGTAGCAGGCAGGTGGTGATGGTGAAACGACACAGTGCGTGCTTGCATGTGTCGTGAGAGGGTCAGGTGGGGGCACGCGCTGACAGCGGCTGGGTGGATTGAGTGCGGCGGCAGGTGGAGTGGTGGTAGGTGGTGGGTCTAGGTTAGGGTTTTAGTTTGGAGGTGGCCGGCCGAGCATTTCTGTCTGGCTGGCTGCCTCCCAAAAATAATATAAGTTTTTGGCTATTATTCTAAAAGACTTTTATAATTTGTTTTTAGACAAACAAAATATCCGGGAAGACGTGGGGTTTATACTTTGAAATAAGAAGGGGGATAACTTAGAAAACAAAATAGGGCTTTTGGAAAATAGTTTTAGGCAAACCATGCATGATGATGACGATTCTCAAATGCAATGTGGCATGATGACATGAGCATGCGGTCAAGATGATGCACAAAACAAAAACACTGGGTTTTTCTAATAGTGGTTTTACCGGGGTACTACAATTCGACACCACTAACAATGGATCTCGCCCTCGAGATCCGCCTCATGGTATGGGGAAAAAGGCCGGCGATATGAATCTTCTCGCTTCGTGTAGATCCTTGCGACACCACTAACAAGGGTTTTTCTCCATCTTGATGGCGACACCACCAACAAGGGTCGTTGCTCGCGTTCGTCGACAGAACACTCCGGAGGAACAAAGGACGAAGGTAAAGGTATAAAAAAAGATAAGGCCACCTTTAACTTCTATGGAAGGAGTAAAATTGCTTGATCCACCGATTCAATGTACAAAGCGAATGATAAGAGTAGTGGTATGGTAGCTACTCCATTCCGCACTATAAGCATTACTCTACACAAGAATAGGGAAATTATGCAACCAACTCTCGGAATTAGATTGAAGATCTCGACAAGCAATGTGCGGAGAACAAAGGAGTGATGCAGGCTCTTCGTTGGATCTGACGCAGGTGAGATTGTCGCGTTGGAAAACACCGGAAGATACAAAGAAAGATTTCGGTGAATTTGATCCACCGAGAGGTACAACAGATGAAGGCTACTCAGGTAGCACGAAGACCGGATGTGGAAACATAGTTACAAGGAGAAGGAAGCAAAACCCTGAAGGTACGACAAAAACCCAACTACGAGAAAGCCTGGACCCGAAGAAAAGATGAGAGAGCGGATTTAAAACACGCAAAGGTAAGAGGAGATGAGCATAGAGGTAAGGAGTAAAAGCAGACCTAGTCAGATCCATCCAACCGATTTGGCAAAATAGTTTTGACACTCTACATCGGTCGTTAGCTAGGTTATCCTACAGGCTGGACCAGTGGGGTATCGCAACTGCTGAGCTCTGATACCACTTTGTAACACCCTCAAATTGGCCCTATGCAAGTTTTTGCGATTCCCGCCAAACCCGCATATAAATGATTCAAAGATGCCCACCAAGCACTTGCGTGCGGGTGGAAAAACGAAGTAATATAATTACACAATAGTCCAAGATGGAACCCACAGAACATATATATACAACAACGACTCCATGAGTCAATAATACAGATATACAATACAAAGATCCAAATCACCTTAAAAATGATACCACATCCGAGTACGGATAAGATGCAAATGGGGCTAAGAGCCCTGAAGAATAACCAATGGCGTCCATAACCCTGCCCAGGCCAAGCCGGAAGGGTAACCCTGCTAACAACGTCGATCTTAAGCCTGCTAAAACAAAAGGGGTGCCGACAAAGGGCAAAGGAAAAAGAGGAGCATCAATACCGAGGCCAGTACACGGCAAGGCTAGAATTCGGCGGCTCTCGCCTACATAGGTATGGTGGACTGAAGCGGCAGCGAAGCATGCACTAAACAACCTATAGAGACTCGATACATCTATCGGCTATTAGAGAGGGGTAAGAAAGACCTATTCGAATCCAACCTGATTCCAACACCAATCGTACCCATCCTGGTATTCCCCCTCGAAACCAAACGAGGAAGTCAAACCGAGGAACTAACACAGCTAGCAGTTTTACTCATTCCATTTTAGTTAGGGCATTTACTAGTCAGATATAGATAGTATGAGTCATCCTGATAACATAAGTAGTGGGCAGTTTTATTTAACAATTCCATTGTAGTTGTATTACTTACTAGGCAGGTATAACATGACATGATACACCCCAATTTCTCCAGCAGTTGGCACTTTGATATCTGTTCCATTATAGTGAAGCTGATTACTAGTCATATATTTAATTCAAATTCACAACACGACTTTAGTTATAGTTGTCTATGATCAAGATACTGTGCTCCAAGTCGTCCATAACCGCGGACACGGCTTTCAGAAAGATTTACCCTGCAGGGGTGCACGAATAGCAACACACGCACGATCAACCTCGGAAAAACCAAATAAAAACCCAACGAGGCTTTCACGACAAAGCAATCACAGGATTCATAAAATATTTCAGGGGGCCACCCCACTAAGCTACCCGCGACAAAGTTGGCCAGCTCCGAGACGGACCCAGGGTTCGCGACAATGACTATAAACGACTGGGAACCCGAAAGTGTGATTGGGCTTGTCAATACCGCGAAAACATTCCGCATTCCAAAACAGTACAGGTGCTCCACGCACAATCGTAAATAAAACAGTAAAGCATGGCATAAGTACATAATAGTAATAAAACCCCAAACTAGTTTGTGGCCCCAAGAAATAAGAAATGAATCAAGCTCTGGCTAAGGGGATTCATGGTCCCACATGCGGATAGTGCGATAGTCAAGGAACAGGTATCAAGTACTCGGGGTCCTATGGGAGACAAGTGGGCGTGGAAGAACCAAATAACATCTATTGCCCATCGATGCCTCTGCATTAGTTATAACTATTCTCAGCATTTTAATCAAGTTGTATTTGAAGTCATGATCATCTCCACCAGTAAACATGTACCCACCTTCCAACAACGGTGGAGCGACAACAACGTGAAGCAGCACTTGAGCAAGCAACTACGACTCGCAAGGCCGACTATCTATCAAACAACAGGCAATAGGATGTGTCCAAGAAAATATAGAGGTTGCAAGGAATATAAAAGGTGCACGGAAACTAAAGCATTACAACACGGATAGCAATAGATCAACAGGAGGAAGTAAAGACTATAAATGCGAAATAGGTAGAAAGGGGAGATTGCTCGCCTGGGAAACACTGCCAAAGATACATTATCCGAAGGACTTGCCGATACTCGCATCAACTCATTGGCCTAATCCGCGAAGAAGCAAAGCACTAAAAGAAACACCGGATGCACTATTTAATACTACGGCAGAAGATCGGGCATGATGCATGTATGATGCACGACATGGCAAAGATGCGATGCAATTAGGCAATATTAAGTGGAACCGGGGTCCCGACAATTAATTAGGAGGTTCATGTTGTTTTGTTACCCCGCAATTTAAATGTTGCATTAACAAGGCAAAACATAGCATCGGTTCTCTACACAAATTTAAATGGAGGCAATATAAGGCTAGAATAGCCCGCACATGGTCTCCATATTTTATTATGAGATGAATCGGCATAATACCCCTAAACAAATGAATATGTATGCGAGAATGAACAGTTAAATGCAACAAGTGTATAGATGACATTTATAAAATAGGGTTCTCGGAAAGGGAATCACTTAGGGGTCGAAGATCTTGGGGTTCGATGTGGTTTGGGTTCGGTCTTTGGAGCCACATAGATTATCTTGGCGATCCAAGGGGTTCGGGGTCTGGGAGAACTTGGCATCCGAGAAGGAGGTCATCGGGTTCGGTTATCGGGAGGACTTGTCCCTTTGTTGGTGGTCCTCAAGTAGCACTGTGTCCGATGATCTTCGTGGCTTCTTCACATGATTGATTGGTCGAACTTGGTACTCGGTGGATCTCATCGACAAGAAGTTTATGGAAGCATGTGGCAGATCACGGCTTCACAAAACGGCAACACATATCAGAACATCAACTGTGCTAGCACACACACAAGCAAACAGGCAGCAGAGGCAGGGAGGATCTCGGGGCCAGACCCGGACGACGTCGAACGGGCTTGTCCGCTGGCTCTTGTCCACAGAGGGAGGCGACGGTGAAAAGGACCTCGAGCGGAGGAGGGCTCCAAGCGGTAGGACCCAGGCTTGGGCGCGCCTAGCGGTGGATCAGAGAGGCGTGACGCCGAGCTCGAGAGGCGCGCGAGGCCTAAGCTGGTGGCGAACTCGGGACGAGGAGGGACCAAGGAAGGGCCGCGCTTAGAGGGGGGTCGCCGGGACAGAGGCAGTCCGGCAGTGTCGATGGCTCGCAGGAGATGTGGCCGAGGCGGCGGGAGGCTGCTGCGGTGGTGCTAGTGAGGACCTCGTGGCGGCTCGCGGGGAGACGGTCTCGCGCCGGATCCGGTACGGCTACTGGCCGGAGACGGGGAGGAAGAGGGCGCTCAGGGGCGGCGGAGATGGACCCGAAGGCGCGATCGGGGAAGACCGTAGATGCGGCAACGCCGGTGCCCAGAGGCGGCGGTGCACTGGCGGGCTTGTGGCTCGCGAGGATAGGCGCCGTCAAGGGCGGAGACGAGCTGCGGCCGGGAGAAGAGTCGGCGGCGGTGGCTTGCAGAGGAGATGCAGCGACGCGATGGGGTTGGGGAACAGGGCACTCGCAAGGAGAGACGAGAGACGCGAGGGCCTCGGGGTGGTTGGCGATAGGAAGACGGGGCCCGCATGCGGTCGGTGCTGAGTGCGGGGTGGGGATCGATCGCACGAAGGGAGCGGGGCTGGGGCAAGTTTGCGTGTTGACCGGGTCGGCTCGGGCTAGGTGTGTGGTTGGTGAGGGGAACATGCGCGTGGGACCAGGTAGCAGGCAGGTGGTGACAGTGAAACGACACAGTGCGTGCTTGCATGTGTCGCAAGAGGGTCAGGTGGGGGCACGCGCTGACGGCGGCTGGGTGGATTGAGTGCGGCGGCAGGTGGAGTGGTGGGTCTAGGTTAGGGTTTTAGTTTGGAGGTGGCCGGCCGGGCATTTGTGTCTGGCTGGCTGCCTCCCAAAAATAATATAAGTTTTTGGTTATTATTCTAAAAGACTTTTATAATTTCTTTTTAGACAAACAAAATATCCGGGAAGACGTGGGGTTTATACTTTGAAATAAGAAGGGGGATAACTTAGAAAACAAAATAGGGCTTTTGGAAAATAGTTTTAGGCAAACCATGCATGATGATGACGATGCTCAAATGCAATGTGGCATGATGACATGAGCATGCGGTCAAGATGATGCACAAAACAAAAACACAGCGATTTTCTAGTAGTGGTTATGCATTACATGTTTATGCATTACATGTTATGAATTGAAGCATGCATCATATAAATAATAAGTGGACAGAAAGTTATGTGGGAGCAAAACATGACTAAAAACTTAATAAAATGCTTTATTCTTGTACCCCACACCTCACCCATGCCATGCTATGCTATTGCCATGTAATTTGTGCATCATTCATCATGGCATGCTTGTTTCCTTGTCGCATTTTATCTATATGTTTGCGCATTATATTTATGTTGGCCTTGTTTGTTTGGTTCTTCTCGGATAGACGCCGAGCAGGGGAATTATCAGGAATCCCAGGAGTACTACCCATATCCATCTCTCGCTTCAACTGAGCTGCCAGACAAGTACTACCACATGCTTGCATACATATAGTACCTATTTATTCTATCTTATTCTTGCATCATTGAGTCGCGATTGCATTAAATTGAATCCCAAGTACTGCATAGCCTTTACTTTTAAACCCCACCGAGTTGGTTCCTCCATCCCATGAGCCATTACTACAGGAGTTGTTTGAGCCATGCGAGTCGTAGAACAGCATGCGTAGGGTATGTGAGTGTCTGATGGATAACGAGGTACCTAAACAACTTAACCTGGGTAGTAATGGGATAACTAATGAAAGAGGCACCGGTGGGCAATATCTGTCATTTGGTTTTTATGTCCACTTGTGTCCCGTAGGACCTCGAGTACTTGATACATGTTCCTTGATTATTCGCACTATCCAAATACGGGAGACTCTATGAATCCCCCTTTGCATGAGCTTGATTTGTACTTTATTTCTTGGATCCACAAAGTAGTTTGGGGCTTTATTACTATCCTGTACTTATGCCATGATTTACCGTTTTATTTAAGATTGTGCGTGGAGCACCTGTACTGTTTTAGATCGTGCCACGTTTTCGCGGTATCGACAAGACCAGTCACACTTTCGGGTTCCCAGTCATTTACAGCCGTCGTCACAAACCCTGGGTCCGTGCCGGAGCCGACCAACTTCGTTGCGGGTAGCTTAGTGGGGTGTCCCCCTGAAATATTTTATGAATCCTGTGATTGCTTTGTCGTAAAAGCCTCGTTGGGTTTTGATTTGGTTTTTCCGAGGTCGATCTTGTGTGTGTTACTATTTGTGCACCCCTGCAGGGTAAATCTTTCTGAAAGCTGTGTCCGCGGTTATGGACGACTTGGAGCACAGTTTCTCGATCATAAACAAGCATAACTAAAGTACCGCTTTTAATTTGACTAAATATCTGACTAGTAATTAGTGCAATACTCATGGAATGATTAATAAAACTGCCAACGGATGGGTTGTTCGTCCGCTTTCTCGTTGGTAAGCGAGAAGGAGGATGGATCTGTTACTTTATACTGCTATCACTGTTGTTTCTAATTAACGGACATCCGTCTATCATTGGTTAGGCAGATGGTTAGCGAGTATCTATAGACTTGTTAGTTATTATCTTTTGCTGCAATTGCGTTACCCCAGGTATATGTCCCCTTTAGAGGCATAATGACTTGCTGAGTACCCCTAGGGTCTCACACGATAAATTGTTTGATTCAGATGAACAGGTGTATTCGCAAGATGGATACTGGGTGGAGGAGATAGATGATGTTGGCAACGATCACTCGGTGTAGAGATTCCGGGGATGGGGATCTGTGAGATCTGTGGGCGGGATGTGCTTACTTATGTGGCATCTTATGCCGATTTGCTTCTTAACCGTACTCGGATCTTGTTTCCCGCTTCCGCTTGATACTCTGTTGATTGATGTATGAGGAGCTATCCTACACTATTATTTATACCTAGGATATTTGGATCTTGCCGTATGGTGTTGCAATATTTCTATTTCTTTTAGATGGTATGGCTCTGAGAACTGTTGTAAGGTAGCTTGCATACATACTCACTTGTGTATGCATTTGATCTCTTCGCTTGTTGCCTACGCCGCTCGCTCTTGTCCTGATGTTCTTGGAAGTGGTTAGGGCGGCCGATGGGCCTACACGTGGGTGGCCCTGGGCCTCCGCTGTAAAACCCTTAATCACTTTTGGTTCATCCAGGCTTGAACTTAGAGCGTAGGGTCCGAGGTTGTTACAATTGGTATGAGAGCCATTACGCCCTTCAGGGTCTCAGCCAAATGGTCGTTGTCAGTCTAGCAAATATTTTGGTAGTTATGTATACTAGGGAAAAACAAAACAAGAGAGTAGGACTGCTTCCATTTTTCTTCTTACCCACCCACCCACCCTTTTCTGGTAAGGAAGTGTAACGTTTTCAATCCTCTTCTAAAATTCAAACTAGGATTCACGTGTTCTGGGTTCTGTAGTACCATAGGTTGTGTGTGTGTGTAATTCCTTGTCTATCTATTGCATCCAACTTGTTATCGCTATCTGCCTTTTGGTTATCAACTATCGGTACATTCCATACCGATAGGCTTTTCTAAACCGACGCGATCTGTTTTACTCTTTGTTATCCGACGCTATCTTGTTAGGGGTGTTTGTTTCCGTAGTTGCTAATCTTTAGGTTCATCTTAAGAAGGAAGAGAGTCGGGATATGTGTTTTACTTATTCATGTGCGGAGTAATGCTTTGAGTGCGGGATGGAGTCGCGACCATACCACTACTTTTATCATTCGCTCTTGTATATTGAATTGGTAGAGTTACTAATCTTGATTCGTTAAGTGGTTTTGCGCATATAGTGGTATTTTAATGCCGAAATTTGCCGAAATTTTTTCTTTGATAGCTTTGTGTACCACACTCCTTGTTCAGTCGTGTGCGATATGCTTACTATCTTCTAGGTGCTTTGAACTTTGTTAATATTTTGATATCATCTTAGTAATTTGTATCCTTAATCTTGGTAAATTCCATTTTGGTACTATTTTGGATTATAATTATTCTCCATTATGGTACTGACTTGAGTTTTATATCAATCCTAGGATGGCACCACCACGCTGCACTGAGGAGGACATCCCACCTGAACTGGGGGCTGCGTTGGCAAGTATTGCTAATGCCTTGGGAACAATGCAACAGAACCAGCAACGCTTTGAAGAAAGTGTCAGGAGGAATGAGTTTGTCCCGCTACCTCCACCTCCCAAGCGAGGAGACATCAAGGGTTTTCTGAAGTTTAACCCACGCCACTTTGAGGTGTCTGATCAGCCACTGGATGCTGATGATTGGCTGCGTGAGATGTCAAGGTTGCTGATGACTCCTGATGTTCCTGAGCAAGAATGGGTAAAATGTGCCACTCACCTTCTGAAGGGAGACGCAGCTCTATGGTGGGAGAATTACCTGAAGGCAAACCACTCTGGTTTTCAGCCTACTTGGGAGCAGTTCACTGGGGCTTTCAAAGAGCAATACCTATCAGAAATTTTCATGGAAAGGATGAAGGAAGTGTTTCTCAACCTCAAGCAGGGCAATGACAATGTCAATACCTATATCAGAAACTTCATGAATCTTTCTCGGTATGGTGGCGATGAGATCTCTGATAACAAGAAGAAGCAAAAGAGGCTCAGGGAAGGGCTCAATGCATCTATCAAATATGCAATCACTCATGCAAGGCCGGGGTCTTTTCTGGAACTCCAACATACAGCTCTACAGGAAGAAGCCAGTAGGCAAGTGTTCGAGGAGTCCAAGAAACACAGTCGTGACGCAGCAAGCTCTTCAGCTATGACAGAGCCTTCTAAGCGCCGCGTGTGGGTTCCTAATACCGCACCGCCGCTCCCAGCTCCACCAAGACCTTCAAGCTACGCGGCAAGGCCACCAAACTCCTTCACCGCTGCTCCTAGGGGCTACAACCACAACTACCACAGGCGCTGGCGGAGTCCACGCTATCTTGCTCCACGTCCACCTGGTGCTTGTTACACTTGTGGGAACACTGGGCATCAACACTGGAGTTGTCCCATGAACAACAAAGCTCTTCCTCCACCACCTCCAAGACCTGCAACAAGTTCTTCTATGGTTCGTGCACCTCCACCGCGGGCTCTCAACATCAACACCAAGCCCGGGTCCACTGTTGCTCGTGCCAACTGTGTCAACGTCACTCAAGCCGAGCATACACCTAGAGTTGTGATGGGTATGCTTCTTGTTAACTCAGTTCCTGCACGAGTTTTATTTGATTCTGGTGCATCACATTCATTCGTGTCATACAAGTTTGCGGATAATAATGGGTTACCTTCGGATGCTTTACCAACTCGCCTCATGGTGCAATCTCCTGGATCAAACATGGGGGCTTCTAAAATCAGCCATGGCAATCAAATTGAGATTGGTGGCTCTTTGTTCCCGGCTTCCTTAATCATTCTGGGCAATTCTGATATTGATGTTATCTTGGGCATGGATTGGTTAACGGCAAATGCAGCTGTGATTGATTGTGCCGAACGCTCGGTTTCTCTAAAAATTCCTGAAGGCCACATAGTCTATTCTCCAAGTCTAACTCCTGCAATTGAGCTTTTCTCTTTGGCGGCTCTAAATGATGATGCTATGGATGCTATTCGGAGTGTTCCGGTGGTCCGTGAGTTCCCAGATGTTTTTCCTAAAGAGTTACGAGGTATGCCTCCTGACCGAGAGGTCGAGTTTGTGATTGAGCTTGAACCTGGAACCGCTCCTATCTCCAAGTGGCCTTATAAAATGGGTCCAGCTGAGTTGGCTGAACTCAAACGTCAGCTTGATGAACAAGAGAAGTTGGGTTTCATTCAGCACAGTACTTCTTCTTGGGGTAGCCCAACCATCTTTGTGAAGAAGCGAGACCGCACTAATAGACTTTGTGTTAACTATCGGGCTCTCAATGCTAAAACCATCAAGAATAAATATCCCCTTCCACGGATTAATGATCTCTTTGATCAGCTAGCTGGAGCTATGGTATTCTCTAAGCTTGACTTGAGAAGTGGTTATCATAAAATCAAGATTCGCAAGGAAGATGTTCCCAAAACAGCTTTCACCACCCGCTATGGTCTGTATGAGTACACAGTCATGTCCTTCGGTCTCACCAACGCACCTGCCACCTTCTCGAGGCTTATGAACTCGGTTTTCATGGAGTATCTTGATAAGTTCGTTGTGGTCTATCTGGATGACATTCTAGTCTATTCTAAGTCAAAGGAAGAACATGAAGAACACCTTCGGTGTGTCCTAAACAAGCTTCGTGAGAACCGCATGTATGCAAAGTTCTCCAAGTGTGAATTTTGGCTTCCCGAAGTCACCTATCTTGGTCACGTAATATCTGCCAAGGGCATTGCCGTCAACCCAGAAACTATTCGGACAATTGTTGAGTGGCTTCCACCCAAAAATGTCAAATAAGTCTGGAGTTTCCTGGGTTTGCCTAGTTATTGCCGTCGCTTCGTTCAGAACTTCTCGAAGATTGTGAAGCCTCTTACCGATCTCCTCAAGAAAGGCAAGAAATACCTTTGGTCTCCTGCATGTCAAGCTAGCTTTCAAACACTCAAAGAGAAGCTCACTTCCACACTAGTCTTGATTCCTCCAGATACATCAAAGCCTTTCCAGATATTCTGTGACGCCTCCTTGCAAGGGTTGGGTGCGGTCCTCATGCAAGAAAAGCAAGTCATTGCTTATGCTTCCCGTCAGTTGAAAACTCATGAGCTCAACTACCCAACACATGACCTCGAACTCGCAGCAGTTGTCTTTGCTTTGAAAGTATGGAGGCACTACTTGCTTGGCAACTGTTGTGAGATCTTTTCTGATCACAAGAGTCTGAAGTATATCTTCACACAACCTGATCTCAACCTTCGTCAGAGGAGGTGGATTGAAGCAATTAATGATTTCGATCTGACCATCAACTACACTCCTGGCAAAGCTAATGTCATGGCCGATGCTCTCAGCCAAAAAGCTTATGTCAACAACCTCATGGTGGAAGAACAACATCCTCTCTTGTGCGAGGAATTCCGCCAGCTCAACCTTGAAATTGTGGATCAAGGGTATCTTCTGAATCTTCTGGCAACCCCTCTCTTGGAAGAAAAAGTTCGCTCCATTCAACTTGGTGATCCTTACACTAAAAACATCATCTCCAAGATTCAGCTTCCGAAGTATGAACCTTTCCACCTTGACGACCAAGGCACTCTATTCTTTAAGCACCGAATGTTCGTTCCGAAGTATCCGGGTTTGAGAGAGCAAGTTCTTAAAGAAGCACATGATTCTGTTCTTTCTATCCACCCTGGTAGCACTAAGATGTACATGGAATTGAAAACACAATATTGGTGGCCTGGATTGAAACGATATTGTGCCAAGTATGTCTCCGAGTGTGATGTCTGCCGTAGAGTTAAAGCTGTCCATCAGAAACCTTCCAGTCTTCTACAGCCATTGAAGCCTCTGGAAGGAAATGGGAGAAAATAGAGATGGACTTCATAACTGGTTTTCTAAGGTCGCAGAAGGGCAACAATGCAATCTTTGTTGTCATCGACAGGCTTTCTAAAGTGGCTCACTTCTTTCCCATCAAGGAAACAATTTCTGCAATTCAGTTGGCTGAGCTCTATATCAACAGAATTGTCTCGTTGTATGGGGTTCCTCTCGAGATCAGTTCAGACCGTGGAAGCATCTTCACTTCCAAGTTCTGGGGAAGTTTCCAAAATGCTTTGGGAACAAAGTTGAACTTTAGAACTTCCTATCACCCTCAGTCGCAAGGACAAGTTGAAAGGATTAATCAGATTCTGGAAGATATGCTCCGTGCTTGCGTCATCTCTTTTGGCATGAAGTGGGAAGAATGCCTTCCTTGTGCTGAATTCTCTTACAACAACAGCTTCCAGAAGAGTCTAAAGATGGCACCATTTGAGGTTCTCTATGGCCGCAAATGCAGAACTCCGATTGGTTGGTCGGGCGCAGGTGAAAGAACATTGTTTGGCCCCGACATTGTAACTCAAGAGGAGGAGAAGGTTCACATAATTCTCGAAAACCTGAAGGTTGCTCAAAGTCGCCAGAAGAGCAACTATGACAGAAAGCACACGGACATGGAGAATGTCCCTGGTGATCTCATTTACCTTCGTGTCACTCCCATGAGAGGCACGCACCGGTTTGGTATCAAAGGAAAGCTGGCTCCTAGATACATCAGTCCTTTCAAAGTTCGTGGAAGAAGAGGAGAAGTTGCTTATGCTCTTGAGCTCCCTGAAAAACTCAAGGTCCATGATGTTTTCCATATCTCTCAACTCAAGAAGTGCTTCAAGGATCCCGGCAGGACCGTGGACCATGAGCTTATAAATCTCCAAGAAGACCTGTCTTATCAAGAACACCCCACAAAAATCCTAGAAGTCGCAGAAAGAAAGACTCGCAACAAGTCTATCAAGTTCTGCAAGGTGCAGTGGTCGCACCATTCCGTTGATGAAGCCACTTGGGAACACGAGGATGAGCTCCGTGCCAAGTATCCTACCCTCTTCATGTCTTCTTCTTCTTCCTAGAATCTCGGGGCGAGATTCCTGTTTAGTGGGGGAGAGTTGTAGCATCCCATCTGTCTAACATCTGTAAAGCTACATGGTCTAATAATAAAATGCTACTTCCTACATATAATTGTTGCATCATAATTATATCATGCTCATGTCATCATGCCACCTTGCATTTGAGCATCATATAAAACCCTTTTTCATTTGGTTCTTATCTCATATGCACTATTAATTGTATTTGCATCTTGATATATTGTATTTGGTTCTTGATAATGCTTGATGCCCAAGTTGATTTGGGGGGCATATCTTTTATTTAACTCCACCACCTTTCTTTGTCACCACCCCATAATTCCACCATCCAACTATATGTGAGCTTTGCATTTTATTTGGGTTACCTCTAGCTCATGTGGGTTGGGATGGATCCACTTCTAATTCCACATGCTCCCATATATGCCTCATGTTGTTTTCACATTGTTGATATGTGGAGAGCCACATGGCTACCTTTGCATGCATGTGGTTAGTTTCACTTGCTCTAGCTTCCATATGGATCTATCAATATATGCCCATGTATGAGGGCGTATTTTGGCCATAAATAATCTAGTGGCAAAATACACACTATATTGGTCATACGACTTCATCCATGTGCATATGCTAATTAATTCATATTGGTCAAGCAAACTTCTCCTTTGTATGGGTTTATTCAACATCTTGAATGCATGTATGAATATATGTCCATGTGTGCAATAGTTGTTTTCACAACTAGAATTATTGGTCCTATATCACATGTGCATGGCCCATGCAAGCTTCCTCTCTCTCCTTTTTCTACCTATTTGATTTTGCTTTGGGTTTTGGAAGAGTTTTGAGTAGTTTGTTTTCAAACTAGTAAAATAACTAAAAGAGGAATACACCTACCCTAGCTCTACATCATGTCCTACTACATGCAATATTAGTCTCTAATCACATGTGATATCAATGCCACTAGTGACCTTTCTTCTATCCAAATTCTTTTGCACTTGGTTGCTTGTTTAAATTTTGATCAAATTCTATATCTACACTCCATCTACCAAGTTTCCTAGCTATCTAAATAAAGACTCCATCTCTAATATTTAATTATTCTTTCTTGTCTCTTGATCTCTGCCTAAGTCTTTGACACTAAATCCGTCTAAAGTTTTGTCTAAAACTAGTCTCATCTAGTATAGTTTAGACTAGATAAAAACTCCAATCCCCTCTTCCTGTACCAGAGCAGTCGACGCAACATGGCTCGGCAGCAGCCTGAACCTGCACCTGCGCCAAGCCCGGTCTTAGCTGTTGCACTCGCGCGCCTCTCCTTCTCATTCTCTTGGTTGAACCGAACTAGCTGGAGGTGGCCTGGACGGGTCTTGTTTGTCTTCCTGGACGCAGCACGTGAGCAAGCAGCCAGCCGAGCGCCTGCCTCCTCTCTTCCTTCACCTCTACATAAAGCAGCAGCCGGAGGGCAACCCATCTCCATCCTTCCAACCACTCCTAGATCGAGATTTGGGAGGGCATCTTCCTCTCTCCAAGCAACAACGCTCTTGGCCTCTTCACCTAGACCCCTTCTACTTCCTCCTTCTGCTGCCTTCCGCCGAGAGCACCGCACCACCATGTCCAGGAGAAAGTTGTAACGCTAGGGAGCCGGTCCGCGCCGCTGCCCTTGCGCGGCCAGGAGCTCACCCACACCGGCCACCTCGACTCGCCGCCACCACGACCTGAACGCCCTCGCCGACATCCTTGTCTGCAAGGCTCTCGGTGAGCACCTCCGTCTCACCATCTAGTCACCTTTTTGTAAGCTCCCTGTACGCGCCTTAGAAGCTAACGCACGCTTGCGCTGTTCCACGACAACCGCCGCTGGCCTCCGCTGCTGCACTCGCCGGCGGTGGCCGTGAACTTGTCCGATAGCCTTCCCGAGCCTCGCCTTCGTCAAGGTCGTCTGGTGTCGCCGCATCGAAGCATGGCATTGCTGCTCCGTCGCGTCTGCTGACAGCACACGCATGCGCACAAACCCATGTACGTGTAGACGCCGCACACGATCTGCAGCAGGCCGCCGCACGCCAGACGCGCAGTAGCGCCGTCGACCCTTTGTTCCCACCTTTTTCCTACCTCCTCAGCTCGCCTATGGCTCCACTCTTTAGATTAAGTCGAAGACGACACACCCATCTCACCGTAGCACAAAACGGCATCCGAATCCATCGAGAAACGGGACCGTGATCTTCTAACGAAGTTGGTTTTATCTCAATGTAATCAACATGTCTGACCGTCAGTCTCGCACGCACTGCAGTCCCTCTGTTCCTCGCGATACAGCCGACGCCTCCGGCCTCCTTCGATGCTGAACCTCATGCTCCTGGAAAGAAGGATCCACCAGCTTTCTAACGCTGCAAACCCCGCTCGAATCCGTGTCCTGTAGCGTTTGTTAGCATCCGAAGAAAACAGCCCGATCTCAGCCCTTTTTCTGAAAACTTCCCGTCAGTTTTAACCATTTAGACACCTTCTGTTCATCATGTTTGTACCGACGTTACAGCCCACCCCCGCCGAAACACCAAACACGAAACACCCCCGTCAGTTTTCTCCGTAACTTTGCTTTTTGAGACGTCACGAAATTCCCAAAGGTTTTCTCTCCATCGTCAACCGAAGATCAGACGAGCTAGCTCGTGTTAGTGGATCGAATTTCAGATTCGTTGGTCTTTTGCACAAAGCCCCCCAGCAGTTTCTGTCTGTCACGGACAGGCCCCTCGCGCCCCAGCCTCGCCCACGTGTCCCACGCCCGCGGGTCGCGCACGCGTGTGGCCCCGCATCCGGCCTGGCCCGTCTATCACTGGCTGCGGGTAACCTCCCCGTGGGTGAGAAAAGCCGGACCAGTTCCCACAGCGTCGGCTGCAGCTGAGTCATCATCGGCCCCACCCGTCAGCGTCTCGGGCTAAAATCTCCTGAGTACAAAAAGTTTCTGTGATCTTTTCTAAATAATAATAATAATCCAGAAAATGCAAATATGTTTTAAAATTCAGAAATTAACATTTTTATTTTGGTAATTCCAAATAATACAAATAATATATGTTTTTGAATCAAAAAAATGTGAGAAATTAAAATATGCCATCCAAAATAATGTTTGACTATTTTAAATTTTCGAAATTATTCAATTTGCAATAAAATGCCTTTTCCCCAATTAATTAATAACTTTAATTCTATAACTCTAAATTTGACAAATGATATGTCTAAATCGATCAGCGCGACGAGCCCGTTCTGTTTATGCATTACATGTTATGAATTGAAGCATGCATCATATAAATAATAAGTGGACAGCAAGTTATATGGGAGCAAAACATGACTAAAAACTTAATAAAATGCTTTATTCTTGTATCCCACACCTCACCCATGCCATGCTATGCTATTGCCATGTAATTTGTGCATCATTCATCGTGGCATGCTTGTTTGATTGTCGTATTTTATCTATATGTTTGCGCATTATATTTATGTTGGACTTGTTTGTTTGGTTCTTCTCAGATAGACGCCGAGCAGGGGAATTATCAGGAATCCCAGGAGTACTACCCAGATCCATCTCTCGCTTCAACTGAGCTGCCAGGCAAGCACTACCACATGCTTGCATATATATAGTACCTATTGCTTCTATCTTATTCTTGCATCATTGAGTCGCGGTTGCATTAAATTGAAGCCCAAGTACTGCATAGCCTTTACTTTTAAATCCCACCGAGCTGGTTCCTCCATCCCATGAGCCATTACTACAGGAGTTGTTTGAGCCATGCGAGTCATAAAACAGCATGCGTAGGGTATGTGAGTGTATGATGGATAACGAGGTACCTAAACAACTTAACCTGAGTAGTAATGGGATAACTAATGAAAGAGGCACCGGTAGGCAATATCTGTCATTCGGTTTTTATGTCCACTTATGTCCCGTAGGACCCCGAGTACTTGATACCTATTCCTTGATTATTCGCACTATGCACATACGGGAGACTCTATGAATCCCCCTTTGCATGAGCTTGATTTGTACTTTATTTCTTGGGGCCACAAAGTAGTTTGGGGCTTTATTACTATCTTGTACTTATGCCATGCTTTAACGTTTTATTTAAGATTCTACGTGGAGCACCTATACTGTTTTGGATCGTGCCACGTTTTCGCGGTATCGACAAGCCCAGTCACGCTTTTGGGTTCCTAGTCATTTACAGCCGTCGTCACAAACCCTGGGTCCGTGCCGGAGCCGACCAACTTCATTGCGGGTAGCTTAGTGGGGTGGTCCCCTGAAATATTTTAGGAATCCTATGATTGCTTTGTCGTGAAAGCCTCGTTGGGTTTTAATTTGGTTTTTCCAAGGTCGATCGTGTGTGTGTTGCTATTTGTGCACCCCTGCAGGGTAAATCTTTCTGAAAGCCGTGTCCGCGGTTATGGACGACTTGGAGCACATTTTCTCGATCATAGACAAGTATAACTAAAGTACCTGACTAGTAAATAGTATGATACTCATGGAATGGTTAATAAAACTGCCAATGGAGGGAGGTTGTTCGTCCGCTTTCTCGTTGGTAAGCGAGAAGGAGGATGGATCTGTTAATTATACTGTTATAACTGTTGTTCTTAATTAACGGACATCCGTCTATCATTGGTTTAGCGGATGGTTAGCGAGTATCTATAGACTTGTTAGTTATTATCTTTTGCTGCAATTGTGTCACCCCAGGTATATGTCCCCTTTAGAGGCATAAAGACTTGCTGAGTACCCCTAGGGTCTCACACGATAAATTGTTTGATTCAGATGAACAGGTGTATTCGCGAGATGGATACTGGGTGGAGGAGACAGATGATGTTGGCAACGATCACTCGGTGTAGAGATTCCAGGGATGGGGATCCGTGACATCTATGGGCGGGATGTGCTTACTTATGTGGCATCTTATGTCGATTTGCTTCTTATCCGTACTCGGATCTTGTTTCCCGCTTCCGCTTGATACTCTGTTGATTGATGTATGAGGAGCTATCCTACACTATTATTTATAGCTAGGATATTTGGATCTTGCCGTATGGCGTTGCAATATTTTTATTTATTTTAGATGGTATGGCTCTGAGAACTGTTGTAAGGTAGCTTGCGTACATACTCACTTGTGTATGTATTTGATCTCTTCGTCTGTTGCCTATGCCGCTCGCTCTTGTCCCGATGTTCTTGGAAGTGGTTAGGGCGGCCGACGGGCCTACACGTGGGTGGCCCTGGGCCTCCGCTATAAAACCCTTAACCACTTTTGGTTCATCCAGGCTTGAACTTAGAGCGTAGGGTCCAAGGTTGTTACACGTCATAACCTAAAAAATAATTGCTTTCCACCTTTTTATTGTGTGTCACAAGTTTCAGTTTTTTATGCACTAAACAAGTTATTGTGATAATTAGGTTGATTTAATTCTTGGGAGTGGAATGCAACAAAACAATAATATGAAAGTGTCCCAATACTCTTCAATACAAGAGGAAAATAAAATGGTTTTCTCTTATAGAAACAATGGACATGGGTTCATGGGTTCACTCAATCCTCTCTCTCCATCTATGGTGATAATCGTGTTATAGATAAAAGTACACACAATTTTCATGTTTCAATGGTAACTTTATGGCGGCTAAATGTCCTAAAACACATAGTTGAAAGAAATACTCATTTGTGCTACTAAGTCACCCTTGTGATAAGGATAGCGTTGGTTTTTGTCACACCATACATCATACTTCTCCCTTTGTATCCCTAGATAAAGGATGTTTGGCTACATTGTGTCACTCAATACATATGTCCCTATCACTCGGCCACCATTACCTACATACATCATACTTCTTAATGGAAAACACTCCAAACACTAATGCAATGATTTATTTGTTGTGCGTATTACCACATCTCTCTCATCTACCTCCACTTGCTGGTGTCAAACACCTCATGACATGGGTAAACAAGGCATTTCACATAGATCAAACCATTACATGCATCATATAATATTTCCAAATTATGACAAGCCATAAAATATCCAACACAATGGTAAATTCATAACAAGTATTATCTCATAGCATAATATCCACCATAGGAATTACATAGATAGATCCATAATCATGCAAGGCACATCATATAGACTTCAACAATGATCATACATACAGAGATTATTAGATAAAGTTACCACCACAAGCCCATAGTCCAGAGTGATGAGGAGGCATTGGTGAAGGAGGAGAGGTGGCCGGAGGCGATTACGATAGTGGTTCCCCCTCCAATCTTCCTCTAGTGGTGGCCAACAGACTCTCTGTTTTGGTGTTTTTGATCTCTGCCTCCGTATGTTCTGAGATCATGTCAGGGACCTTTTTATATAGGGTTTTAGGTCAAAACGAGTCTATGGGCGAAATATTGAGGCGAATCGGGCAGCCGGGGGCCAAAATAGGTAGGGTGGCATGTGCACCTTGGTGGGCTACGCCACCTGCCCTCTTTTGGGCTTCCTGGCCTTTCTGGTGAGGTTCAAGTGCTTCGGGTCCTTCCTCTTCACAAAATATTGATTTTCCCAGAGTCGTAGCTCCGTTTGACTTTGTTTAGGTCCCTAAAAGATAAAAATACACAAAATGGGGTTTTCCTGTCATGTAGAGTTATAACCAAAATAAAGGGGATCATTGGTAAATCCCCAAAAATCAATATAAAATATGGATATAACATTATATAAGTTTCCAATATGTGGTAATATGTATCAATAAACTACAAAGTTCATGTATGCATTTTACATACATCAACATCCCCAAGTTTACATGTGCTTGTCCTTGATCATGAAGGTGATAAAACTAAACATGGACATTGGAGTTTGTTGATTACGTTAGCTAGCAAGCATCACAAATAGTTAAATGGTACATACATTAAATAGTAACAATAAACAATCATATCATAAAGTGATACTTCTCATAATCTCCATACATGTCTAGCAAAATGTATAATGACTAAAACAAATGAATAAAGTACCATGGACAACATTTTACAATGCTTCGCATAAAAAAGGTATGTATGCATATATGTGGATGGTCCTATGGTCAGAATAAAGACAATAGAAGGATAAATGCATGAGGTTGGTAAGCAGGGAATATCATATGCAAGACACATCTAGCTTCCAAACACTACCCCTTATGTTTATGGTTGAATCATAGTTCATCATTAGTGTTTGGTTCCATTGCCCCTCATTACCTAATTATTTTTGGCACTTTTTGCTTCTTCTCTCACCTATTTTTTATTTTTACTTTTTCACTTTTCATATTTGCCTAATATTTGACAGGCCTAGCCTCCTGCATACTCACTCTCTCACTTTGTTCATGTCATCATTGGAGGATTTTTTCCCTCATATTTTATCGTATGCATAATCATGTTCTACTTTCAAGGGGTACTCTTATGCCCTATGAGTTCATGGTCACCCCACAACTAACTTAACTATGCCACCCATACCAATAATTGATATTGTTTGGAAGCTAAATGACTCAGATATGATAGTATGCTTTGGGATAAAGCATGAGCTACTTGGGTATGTTATCCCTAGTATGATAACTAATTTTGTTTTTCTAAAGGAGGGTGTTTCAATATGGTGAGGCTAGCAATAGAAACAGTTTGACCTTCTACAAGAATGCAAAAGGTGTCCATAGTACTAGATCATTTATAATAGACAATATAAGCATTGTACTATCCATCTATGTTGAAAATAATAACTAGCACTAGATAAAACACTTGTAAGTTATCACTCCATAAAGCATATGAACAATATAACTAGAAGCAATAACATGCCTAGCCTGTTACTCCTGTTTTCCTTCTATCATGGCCTTAAAACTTGACTTTCGTTTGTTTCATTATTTCTTTCCTAAGCATGCAAAACATCTATCATGGTGGTCTTATTTATTCCAAAGTGTAACATGCAAAACTAAATATAAAACTAGATATAAATGCTCCAAGTTTCTACGATAATCTTATGTTGCTAAAATACAAAGTTTAGAGGTTTGTAAACCGAGAATGTAATAGATCCAGTGGGGTGCCTTGGGCATCCCCAATATTATGTCTTCCACCATCCTTGGATATATCTTAGTGTGGTGTTCCTCCATTCTCTGTCAAAAATCTTCAACATGAAATTTCTCCCATATCTTTTCTATGGGGTGACATTAGTACAAAGATATGTTGCTATCTACCATAAAAACCTTAGAAAAATTGTATTTGAGGTGTATGTAAAGTATATGATGTTGCAAACACTCCTAGCATATCAAAAGACTCATGGAAAATCATTTTTAGACTCTAAAGAATGGCTCGGGCAATAGTAGGCAGAACCTGTCTAGAAATTCAGCAGCAGCAAAATGTATTTAATTCGACCTTAAACATGTCAAGAATTTTATCCATTTTTGGTATGTATATAGTATGAGAAGTTAGGACTTTAGTTCAAACTAGCAGAGTGGCCCTCACAATTGCGAGGGCAACATCTGATTTTTTCTAAAAATTATTTCACAATTTTTTTGTATTATTCTATTAAAACATTATGATTACATTGATAAACACATGTGTACACACATCACTCGTAGCTCCAAAAAACTTTAAAAAACATAAAAGTATACACATACATGGTATAAACAAACTCAAGTGTGCGGTATTATAAATGTAACAACATAACCTCTCATATTTGTCAAAGCATACAAATTGTACGAATATAGCTGGAGAGTCTTCAAGTAAGTCAGAATCGGTTTGCATATCTCCAACAACATAAATTGGCATACAGTTGAAAATCCCACCGGATCACCAAGGCTACCATACATTGTCATCATTTGCCCGAAGATGTGACATATGATTTCACCATATATAGTTCGCATGTGTCATAAAATGTACATGACCACCGAAGTGTGTCCTCCTGTCGTCATCTCAAAGTGTGTATAGATAGCCGCATATACCTCCAACCTTCGGAAATACATATCGTTTTAACACTAAGCATTGTCTCCAACATGCAAAGTTGACAATTTTTTTTGACACAAATATATCAATAAATTTTTATCAAGTTAGAACATTATGAAAACATTTTTCATGACATGTGAAAACATCACTTTGATTGCATAGGTCGACATGCATTTAAGGAAAGATGTATTAGATTTTAGCAATATTGAGATGCAATGTGGCAACATGGTCCTTCTTGGCACAATTGTAACAAAAGATCATTAGATACTATGGGCTCAGTGTGAGACAATGAGAGCTAAAGTTATATCACTTGAGACACACACACACACATTGTACTTCCCTGGTTTTTGCAATCCCATGAGCTATCGATGGCTAAGACATATATGAAGCAACATTCGCAATCATGGTCATTAGTACTAAAGCTATCTCTAGTTATCATTATAACCACTAAAGCAATAGGTCGAATGATATTAACAACGTCGAATGACTAGTCACACACTTAACTTTTAGTGTCGGTGGTTTGATACATCTAAACATTTATTGTTTACTTTGTTCAACTCCTATTCACTTACTACATTGCGTAAATCTTGCCATTCAATAGATTGTGACATGCCCCTCGGAAAAATAAAGGAAATAATAAAAAGCTTTCACTAATAATTCACCGCCTTTGGACATCCTATGTTCTACCAACATTTTATTATGTGGGGGAAATGGGAGGATAAT
This sequence comes from Avena insularis, assembly GCA_023614405.1. Lineage (NCBI taxonomy): Eukaryota > Viridiplantae > Streptophyta > Magnoliopsida > Poales > Poaceae > Avena > Avena insularis. Next base: position 211,483,342 of record CM042694.1, read on the forward strand.
CCTCATAGGTTCAAAATAAATAGATACACATAATGTATCCTTAAAAAATTCAAAGTGAAGTGTGTGACTTATCCAACCTATATTCAATCTTTTAGAAATAAAAAGTTCTTCATTATTTGCAACAAATTGAAGAAAAACACTTCTGAGTGAAAAATATATATATAGACAATGTACCTTTGAGAAAGAAAATTTGGCTCATTAAATTTATAACCACCTATTCCAACAGAAGTACCTACATATTTCCTTTGACATGTCCAAATATTTGCTACATAAATTACCTAGTTTAGAGTTTGAATGGTTATTACTAATCAATAGAATAGTAAAGAAAGTAACGCCTTGTCTAAGATCCTGACAAGGACGATCGTTAGGTAATTAGGGGGTCGCATTAGGTGAATATATCCATAAACTATTTTGGAGCATGAATAATTAGGTGGCCTGCGCATTTGTGCGGCTAGTCTTGCAACTATTTATATATTTGGTATTATTATATACATAATGGCATTTAAATCACTTTCTGTAACCTTCAATAAATCTCTTGTAACTATAAGAGGATAACAAAACAATGTCATGACTATACTTGATTACTTCATTAATTTGAATCTGCATATAAGAGAAGCAACTTTGTTATTTTGAACCATTCGTGTATATTTGATAAAATATATATTCTCAGAGATCTAAACTATACTACCGGATAAATTTGCAATACATTTTTTTGCACTCAAATAGTTAAGGGTCTCAATTTTTCCTTGCAAAGGAAGAGAAATTACATTTCACTACATAACGGTGTATTTTAAAATTATGATTATTTTTGCAGTCTTAATTCTTGAGATGTGGCTACTAAACTTGATTTGCTGTCTTTATGGTTACATCACCCATAAGTTTGACCACTCCAAAAGAAAGATATTGCTTCATCGCTGAAACTATACACACTAAACTCATTTTGAACAAAATTCCATGCATTTGTACTTCACACTCCGACCCAAGAATCATATACCGGCCCAATGTATTTTTCATATTCATCCCCTGGCTAACATCGATCTATATAATTATAACTCTTACGCGAACTCCAGTTTTTTCCACATGGTTAGAAGTAGATGATGCCTTTTCACTGGACAACTTGGGCAGCATCTTCCCTGATGTAGTATATGTGAGATAAATTTTCTAAAAGAAAAAGCATGCAGAAAATCTCTCAAGAAAATTGACAAAACACATCCTTCTTATAATAGAACCGAACAGAACTACACTCCAAAGTTAACATACATTTTGATAGCCAAAATACCTATATATATATATATATATATATATATATATATATATATATATATATATGTGAATATAGTAAAACTTATTCACTCAAATGTAGCAATATTTACAGTCAGATTTTTCAATTACTAATTCTTTAACTGTGGTTGAACTTTGAGCCATTTTCTGCGTTTTAACATAAGCATGTTGGTATGCTGTAAACTGTTATTAAATTTTTTCATAATTTTTAAACACAATTTTTTTATTTTGATCCTATGATATGAGGACTCGTTCAAGACTGTGTGCTGATGTTTATGTACTATAATATCACTCTTGTTAAATTACATTCCGATAGACACCAACTCCCTCCAGCATCGAGGCATCCGTTGTTTTTTATCACAGCTCTTACCGGCAATGCCCCCAGGTATTTCTCACATTCATCAAGTGGTTAGTATTGAACTTTGTCATCACATATCTTTATCAATAATCAATTCTAACAAACAACCCAGAAGTAGTACCGTAGCAGCCATGGAAACGACCCAAGAATGAGGAGGTGATCATTGGACATTGGATCTCTTTTTTTTTTTTGAAATGAGCATATATTAATATTAAAAGATACCAATTACATCCAGCCTATGCAACAACGCATCGCCCTAGCGGCCATACGGATGCACACAGTCAAAAAAGAGAGAAGAATTACAAAAAAGAAAAGTCCCGCTATAGTGACCCATTCATTGAACCATTAGTACAACCACGACCAAGACAGCACCAGAAGTCCAGCTTCTCTAAAAGCGACGCCTCTAAGAAGGGAACAATGCACAAACACCGTCATCGCCCGATCATAGATCTTAGGTTTTCACCCTGAAGAAAGTCCACGCTCTCAAAATAATACCTTTAATAAGGCCATTGCCGGGCACAACCAATTAAGACCAGACCCTGGGTTTTCACCCTGAAAGATAGGACTCTGAACCTCTCCTATGCAGCCACCCCCACCCGTATGCCACTGCTCCAAGTCACGAGTCACCAAGCCAATTCCTCACCACCACCCAGACTCAAACCACCATAGGCAATCCTCAGATCTCGGTCTTCATGACATTCTCCATCAGCACCATGGAACGAGAACATGCCCCATGATATTAACAGCCAACAGAGCTTCGAAGTGCACCCTCTGAACCCAAACGGCTAGAAAAAACATGGGTACGCCCGACCGAATACCTTCCGATCCAGCAATCTTAGGCATGATGCGCCCATGGGAGTTCGCCGGTGTAGCCTTCCGGAACTCGACACTCCGACCAGATCAATGGAGACACGCATCAAGTAGATCTTCATCTTGGTGTGAGAAGAATCCGAGGACAACCACTTTTATTCAAACCGAGCCGGTAGCCCCCTCGCCACCCACCGGTAACCTGCAAGATCCGCTGCACCAACCGTACCAGCAGCCCTACGGCTAGGCCGGTAACGAGAGAGATGACAACAGAGTAGGGTCGACCCCTCCCAGATCCGGACCTACCAGCAGCAAAGAGGACCGAGGAGATAGCATCGGAGCTCCAGATCTGAAGATCTAGGGTTTCCAACACCAGCCAGTTTGGCCCTGGACTTCCACCGCCGGCCATGGCGCCGCCGAGAGGGACCTCCACCACCACCCCAACCAGGGGCGCCGCCCTGGTCGCTAGCCGTCGTCGAACCGGCCGCAACTGCCCTAGCAGCCATGGCGGTCAACTCCGGCCTCCACCCACCCCGAACCACCTTCGGTGGCCAGGGCCGCCGCCACCGCGGCAAGGCCGGCGGTAGTAGCGACGAGAGGAGCAGCGGCGGCGGAGGGCCTTTGTCGGCGTGCGGCGGCGCCCCCGGTGTCGCCCTAGGGTGCGACACGGGGGGAGGGGGTGTCTTTCTAAAATAAATATGGGTGCTGCAAAAGAAAAAATTGAGAGCCAATACTTTTAAATTTCTAGTTTTATATCTCATCAAGCCAGTGAAAAATCATCTAATGTCTGCTTTGTTATCCCTTTTGTTGGCCTCATTGAGAATCTTTTTGTATCGGTAGAATATTTGAGAACAAATCACGCACAAATGCATAGTGTAAAAAGAAAAAAGTAGAGTAAAATTCACATACTCAAGTTAGGACTTGTATTCGTGAGCTCTCGCACCATCAATCTGCACGTGTGGCCGGAGCCGGACTTCTCGCCTCATTGTGACCCGCCTGAGTCACGCCCTGTGATAGACAACATCTGGCGTCAAGGTAAGGTATTGGGAACTGGCAATAATGAAGCGACCTAGTTAGATGTCATGTTGTCCCACTGGCACTAATCACAACCTGGATTGGATCGCTGTCTTCCTTTTAGATTGATCCACAGAATTAGAGATAGCACAATTCAGTTTAATGTGGTAACACATCTATTCCGATGAAGAAAACCTGATCAAAATCAGTGGAGCAAACAATTCTCAAACTGGATTTACTCATCTATCCCGACGTGACTTTAGGCTGCACCTAGAGTTAGTACAGAGTTGATGATCCATCCATATTGTTATTTGTTTGGATACGAGAATCAATTGCATATTGCAAAGCTCGGTGTTTGTCTAGAACAAGTGCAAGCAGATATTTATTACTTACCCACGGGTCATTGTCGTACCTTTAATCATCCGTTGGACGTCCTGTATCTCCGTCGTGTACGGAATACTTGCCGTCGTGATCGACTTCAATTTGCCGGTCATCTCTATCCTGATTTCGATTCGTCGGATGTCGTGAGCGCGTGATCTCCAGCATGTATTTGGATACTTGCCGTCAGGACTTCGGAGGATCCATGGTGGCACCGTTTTTAATCTTGCTAGGGTTAGCTCTGTCCTTGACGATGAGACAAATCTTCAATCGATCTGGAAGACTGCATCTGCACTGGTGGTCAAATTGATACGATTATCAACCAAAATTGATGTGCATGCTTTCTACTCCCTCCGCTACTAAAATTGATCTGGATGTGCATGGAGTAGATCGACCAAGGGAACACAGATAGATACGGCAGCGGCGACCTGCCAATGTAGCTTTCGTTTCTTTTAGATTAGATGGATGAGTACTTGAACTTTTTTTCGACAACAAAGTGCGTACGTGATATCATTCGTAGCTAGGAAATACCGAAAGGGTACCAAAACTTATCAAGAGCACTGGTGGGTAATTTTTCTTTGCATCAATGGCAATAGATTTTTTTTAAGATCCATCGGCTGCCATAGTTTTATTAGTTAAACTCATGGTCTGATGTTTCTGATTTTTGTGGGATTTTCTAGACTATTTCTCTTTTTTCTGGTTGCCCGTTATATAATAGATTTAATATATAATAGATATATATGAGCGCAATCAAATTTACAAAACAAATCAGAGAATTTTTATACTAAACAGTTTTTGTGTAGGAATTTTCTACTCCATATGTTTTATCAACTTTCTAGCATCCAAATGGGTTCAACTTGGTACTTTATTGAAAACTACAAAGAACAAACTTAAAAGAGACTCATTTTACTACATCAAGGGTGCACAAAAATAAATAATCGGGATGCCTCTCGAAAAGCGCTTTTTTATAGTCATATAGCTAGACTTTACTTACTTGTTTAAGATAAGTGGAGATCATGTGGTAGCTTGTACCTTGGTTGTATCTCCTTCTTCTTTGGAAAGATTTACATACATTATACCTGGGTCCCATGGTATTCTCATACCAATCAAAATAATGGTCAAGTTGAAACATGGTAGAGAGCAACACAAAGTATAAACCCAATAATAACAAAGTCTAACTTTCTTCCTATGCATTGGCATTTTATATATGAATAAATCACAGTAAATAGAGACATATAATTGCATATTGTCATTAGGTGAATGCAAACATATAATTATTAGTGACATAAATCGGGCACTTATCACCTCCTCTTTCATAGTAGTCGCAACCACTAGAAGAAATTTTAACATTGTAGCCATTTAAAGCATGAAATTTTGTAAAGTTTGTTATATAAAGAGGATCATTATAATTATCATGGTATTCATTAGCATTCTTTTCTCTTTAAAAAAATGTTGCTAGTACAATCTTAAATCTTAATGGCATGGTTGCAATGAGGCTTTTCAACAAAAGGTATATGCAAACCACATATATATTTCCTAGCAAGTTCATATTTCTCCTCTATGGTGAAACTAGGGAAACTCAAGAATAAATTAGGACTCTTACTAATAAGAGCATCATCATGGATAACAAGTATATCATTTGTATCCTCATGCATTATACATGGAGCCATGGAGGGTTATCAATAAGCATAGGACCATCATCTAAAGCATTATCATATAATATATCTAAGCAATACTCCTCATTATCAATAATCTTACTAGTAGCATTACTAGCAAGCCAAGGAGCATTATTAGTTTCATCATAATAGCATGGATTTTCATAAATATTCATAGAATTTTTAGTTGGTCAATTATCATAGCATGGGTTCTCATAAATGACAAAACAAAATCCGAGTTTGAGTGTTACTATCATCTTTGAGAGGTTCCCATACATCCTAAAGATTAGGTTGGACCATATCTTCTTCCTTTTCATTCTTCTCATCTTCTCATCAATGCCAAAAAATGAATGGAAAAAGAAGATAAACCAAGTTCGGAGATCATTTATTACAAATTCTTCCCCGAAAAAAGATCACGTTCGAAGTGTGAAAAATCAGGGTGCATTTCTAGACCGTGCAATCAAATTATGAGCTTATTATACAAGTTGTGCCCTCCATTTTATTTTTTTAAAATCCCTAACAATTCAGTTTGTTGATTCTTTGCAGCGATGTTCTGTTAAGCCTGGAGCTATGTCACTTGAGGACTGATGTTACACTCTAAGAGCTAGGTAACTTTGAGTCTTAAGTGTGAAGTAGAGCATAAATGGTGAATAGTATGCGCAGACAAAAGGTTCATCCAGTGTCAATGGTGTGCCGCTCCAGTGTCACTACTTATGGGAAGGCAGCTAAAACAAAGGTGGACAACTAAATGTGGTGCATGTAGAAGGAATTGTGGAGAATGCACAGCTCCAATAGGACCGGCTGTCTCATATATATAGACAATTACAGGTACAATCCTGAGAGTACAAGGAGACCTATACAGAGTACAATACGTGTCTCAACACCTCCCCCTGATCGAAGGGTTGGTACTGACACATAGACTGGAACGAAACTCGGCGAAGGTCGACGTCGGCAATCCCTTGGTCATGATGTCCACAAATTCCTGAGAAGTCGGTACGTGAAGAACTCGAACGTGACCGAGAGCAACCTGCTCACGAACAAAGTGAATGTCCAGCTCGATGTGCTTGGTGCGTCGATGATGAACGGGGTTGGCGGAGAGGTAGACAGCCGAAACATTGTCACAGAACACCACTGTGGCCTTGTCGACAGGACAAGAGAGCTCGGAGAGAAGCTGACGAAGCCACGTGCACTCGGCCACGGCATTAGCCATGGCCCGATACTCGGCCTCGGCACTAGAGAGAGAGACGGTGGGTTGTCGCTTGGAAGACCAAGAGACGAGCGACGAGCCGAGGTAGACACAGTAGCCCGAGGTAGACCACCGCGTGTCAGGGCAGCCAGCCCAGTCCGCGTCCGAGTAGGCGATGATGTCCGTCGATGGCGAGGCGTGTAGCGAGATGTCGAGGTCCATAGTGCCGCATATGTAGCGAAGTATCCGCTTCACCGCTGTCCAGTGGGCATCCCGAGGAGCACGCATATGCAAGCACACCTGCTGCATGGCATCGCAACTACGGGCGTGTCGGCGTCAAATCTGCAGGGCACCGACGATGGAGCGATAGAACGACGGCGTCGGAGCCAGCGACCATCGCTAGCCGAAGCTTGGCCTCGTAGGAGTCGAGGGTTGCGATTAAGCAGCATCCCAGCACGCTCGAGGAGCTCATGAGCATACTTCCGCTGATGAAGAAAGAACCCATCTGCGCGTCGGACTACCTCGATGCCGAGGAAGTAGTGGAGCGGGCCAAGGTCCTTGAGTGCGAACTCGGCGCGAAGGCGGTCGGTGAGCTGTCGAAGGAGGCCAGCAGTGCATGCCGTTAAGATGATGCCGTTGACATAAAGCAGCAAGTAGGCAGTGTCGGTGCCTTGGCAATAGACGAACAGCGACGCGTCAAAGCGCGTGGAGCGGAAGCCAAGCTGATGCAGAAACGCAGCGATGCGCTGGTACCAGGCGCGCGGGGCCTGCTTCAGCCCATACAAGGACCGAGAGAGCTGGCACACATGGTCCGGATGCTTAGCATCGACGAAACCGATGGGCTGCTGGCAGTACACCTGCTCGGAGAGATGGCCGTGGAGGAAGGCATTGGAGACATCCATCTGGTGCACCGGCCAGGCACGAGAGACGGCGAGGTGAAGGACGGTGCGGATCGTGCCCGTCTTGACGACCGGGGCAAACGTATCCGTGAAGTCGACGCCTGCCCGTTGGCGAAAACCGTGAACCACCCAACGCGCCTTATAGCGCTCCAGGGCACCGTCAGGACCCATCTTGTGCTTGAAGACCCACTTGCCGGTGATGACGTTGGTGCGGGCGGGGCGAGGGACTAGCTCCTAGGTCTGGTTGTGTCGTAGCGCGTCGAACTCCTCCTACATCGCGGCGTGCCACTACAGGTCACGCAAAGCGGCCCGTGCAGAGGTGGGCACCGGCGAGATCGCGGACGTAAAGGCGGTGCAGACGTACTCGTCGGCGGGGTAGCGGGTCGAGGGCCGGCGCACACCCGCACGCTGATACGTCTATTTTGCATCACTATTCTATGTCATAACTCATTGTTATTCATTGATATATTTCGTATTGAGAGATGACACTTATGTTATTTCATCTGTTTTTGCATGGTTGATGACTTTTGGAGCATGGACCGCTGCAGTCAGGATTCTGATGGAAAAGGTGCTGTTTGGAGGCAAAATTCGTGAAGATCAGAAAATCCGGGAAAAATACATAGAAAATCCTATTTTTACAGAAGACGAAGGAAGCCAGAAGGGGGATGAAGATGGGCCACAGGGGGCCCACACCACCCCCTGGCGCGGGCCAACCTAGGTCGCGCCACCAGGTGGTGTGGCCGCCCTAGTCCACCCCTGCCTCTCCCCTCTGGCGTATATATTCCTCCCGAAACCCTAAAACCCCCCGAGGCGACCATAGAAAGATTCCGCCGCCTCTGCGGGGCGGAAAACACCGAGAGAGAAAGATCTCTCCGGCGGACAGAATTCTGCCGGGGAAATTCCTTCCCGGAGAGGGGAGATCATCGCCATCAACACCACCATCAAGCTGGACTTCATCGGGATCATCATCATCATGATCACCACCATCATCACCATCAACACCCTCATCACCATCTCCATATTGCTGTAACAATTGGGTTGAATCTTGCATTAGTTCTTAGGGGAAACTTTCCCGGTGTTGATTACTCTTTGTAGTTGTATGTTATTGAGTGAACCATTGAATTATTGTTTATGTTCAGATTGTTATACATCATTATTCCATCTCTGATCATGATCCATATGATGTCTTGTGAGTAGTTCGTTTTGTTCTTGAGGACATGGGAGAAGTCATGTTGTTAGTAGTGGAGTTGTGTTGAGAAAGATTCAATAGTTTGATATTTAAGTTGTGGTGTACTTCTTCTAGTGGTGTCATGTGAACGTCGACTACATGACACTTCACCTATATGGGCCTAGGGGAATGCATTGTGTATTTGGCTACTAATCGTAGGAGTTGCCGGAGTGACAGAAACCTGAACCCCCATTAGGAAACCATTGCACAAGGGGCGTAAGGGTCTTAGAGTTTAAAGTTGTGGTTAGGTTTCTACCTTAATTATTGTCTTGTACTTACGGATGTTTGCAAGGGGTATAATCACAAGTATGTATTAGTCCTAGGAAGGTCGGTACATTATTACAGGTTCACCCACACAACACTTAGCAAGCTAAAGAAGATTAATCAACTATATGAAGCGAAAGCACTTGACAGTCTTCCCATGTGTCCTCGAGAACATTTGGTCATCTTAAGTAATACAACCGGCTTGTCCTTTGCTGCATAAAGGATTGGGCCACTTGCTGCATTTATTCCTACTGTCTTTTATTTACTCGTACTTTATTTACTTGATTTATCAAAAAACCCTAAAAAATCCATTTGCTAAGTATTTGCAGAGAATTCCTGATCCATACCACTAGCCAGCACCTTCTGCTCCTCGTTGGGTTCGACACTCTTACTTATCGAAAATACTACGATACACCCCCTATATTTGCGGGTCATCAAGACTATTTTAAAGCGCTGTCTTGAGTGAAGCGTTATTGGAGAGTGGAACTGGTAAAGGAAACTTCTACTGTGAGTATTGTTTACTTCTGCTAGTTGCTTTATTTTCGTTATAGATAATTCGCTGAGTTTATTATTTGGTAATGCTACTACCACTGCTAAGGTAGTAGATAAGCCACCACCTGCTGAGAATGATGCTTTTAAAATACCTACAAGAATTATTGATCGTGTTATGGATAACTACTATGTTGGGGATGGAACTGTCCATCCCGGTGATCATTTGCTCTTTATACACGAATTATGCGGGTTGTTCAAGTGTGCAGGTATTACTACAGATCAAGTTAAGAAGAAGTTATTCTCATTGTCACTGAAAGGAAGAGCTGAGGAATGGTATAAGCTGCTGAAGAATGGTCAAGCTCTGGAATGGGAGGAAATAGTGCCTCTCTTTTATTCAAAGTTTTATCCTCCTAGTGAGATTCATAAAGATCGGAATCAAATATATAACGTTTGGCCTCTTGATGGAGAGTACAACTCAAGCTTGGGGGAGATTGAAGTTACTAATGCTCAAATGTCCCATTCATGAGCTCCCCAACAATATTATTATCAATAACTTTTATGCAAGGCTCCCTCTACATGATAAGGATTTATTGGATGCTTCTTGTGCTGGATCATTCACTCGCATGGAAGAAGAAGCTAAATGGGATCTTCTGGACCGTATCCAAGACAATGCTGAAGCTTGGGAGAATGACAAAGGTAGGAAGTCAGGTATAAATTATGATTATGAATGCATTGAATCTTTTATGGGAACTGATGACTTTCAAAATATTAAAAATGCTTATGGTCTAGACTCTCAAGCTATTGCTTCTTATTTTAAGGCTTTTGCTTCCTACATTGAAGTGCCTAAAAATAAGTGGAATAAGTATCATGAACCTTATAAAGATGTTGCTAAGAGTGTGCCTGCAAGAAATACTGAAGTTTATACTGCTAATCATGTTTTACCTGAACTTTACATTAAGAAAATGCCTTTCCCAGTTAAGATAAAGGAACACTCTATGATAGCTAGTATGTTTAATGAAAGTACAAATAAAGCTGTTGAACCTGATAAACAAATGGTTGATGAACCTATAATAGCAAATGTGAAAGATTTTGTCACTAAATATGTAGAAGAGGGACACATTATCCTTTGTAAGGATACCTCTAATATTGTTTCACATAGTAGTGTTATGAGAGCTAGTATTCCTGTGTTTTCTGTTAGAATAAGTGATCATTGCTATGATGGTCCTTGTGATAGTTATATTGTTAAGTTTATGCATGTTACTGAAGGTTACTATGAGAGAGGGAAAAGTGTTCTTATGTATCTCAATAATATCAAGTTTCCTCGTTTTGTGTTGAAAGTTTTTATGCTGCACTTCTTTTGCCTTCTTATGCAAGTAGCCTCTGGTTTCAACAATTTGTTTGTTTACAAAATTCCCTTGCATAGGAAGTGGGTTAGACTTAAATGTGTGTATTTTTGCTTCTTAATGATCTCTTTCACTTCAATTCATATTCCTATGTGAGCATCTTCAAAATTATCATGCCCATCTTAATGGCTATAAAGAAAGAGCTTTTTGGGAGACAACCCAATTTATTTTTGCTTTCAGTTTGTTTTTGTTTCTTTGAGTCTTGTAAGTTATTACTTCAGTAATAACCTCTTCTTATCCGTTTTGTTTGGTTTTTGTGTCAAGATCAATCTCTAATGAGAGAGAAGTAAGATTTGGGGAAGTTGTTGTCCCGAAACAGATTTTTGTGCTTCACCGTAAAAATTCGTGAGGGGTCTCTGTATGTCGGATTGAGCTGTAATTTTTTTTGCTTCTGCCCCAGGTTGTTATTTAACTTTCGTTAGATAAGAACTTTTTGATTTGAGCAACAGAAGATTTTCGAGAAAAAAATTGAACTTTACCTGCTGGTCTGTTTTGACAGATTTTGCCACTCTTGCATTTGCTTCTTTATTCAATTTCCTTTTTGAATTCTTTTTGGGTTTTCGGAAGGAGTTGATACAGTAGCTTATGTTTTGATGGTTTTCAGTTGAAGTTGGACTCAAAAGGTTTTATCACTTCATATATACTAATGTTGCTAATGAGAACTGTGAAGTTTTGTTTGAAAGAAATTTCCAGGTAGTGGAGATAATGGTGTAATAAGGAAGTGAAAGGTTTTATGACTCAAGTAATAAGTGTATGAAGATGAATATATTGATGTTATTCAAGTGGTGACTCTGGAAGAATCTATTAGATACCAAATTCAGAGACCTGCAGACTCCGTTTTCAAATAGGTAACAGTTCTGGTAAGAAAAGTTCCGCGAAAATACTATCCAACTATATTTTTGCAGTTTTTAGACAATATGGGAAGCTACGAAGCGAAAGAGGGACGGGAACGGAGCCAGGGTGTCTCACACCACCCTGTGGCACGGGCCCACCCCTGGCCACGCCACCAGGTGGTGTGGCCACTCCGGACTCCGTCTCCGACCCGTTTTCTCCTAGTACCTTCCTTTTGATGTGAAACTTCGTAATATATAATCCCCCGGATCTCCCGAGGTTTGTATATCGTGTTTTCGTTTCGATCTGTTTTCTGACAGGTAGAGTCCCAGATTTGGAGCCACAATATCTTCCTCTAGACCAGCCAAGGGAGATTCCTTAGAAGATATCATCAACCCATACATGAGAGAGTTGAAGATTCATCCCAAGGAGTTGTTGCTTGAAGATGGGGAGGTCCGGATAAAAGAGGTTAAAGGCCCTAAAGGTGAAGGAAGTCTGGAGGACAGGATGAAAGCACTAGAGTAAGAAGTCTTTAGGTACAAGAAGATGGTGGAACGCGAAGTGGATATCATCCATAAGATTTGTTCCGAACTCATCGCCGAGCACCAAAAGGAGACCGTTGAGCTCAAGAATGAAGTCCTCTCACTCCACCAAACAACCAACAAACTGCAAGCACAACTCTACGATGTTCAAAATCAAAACTGTGAGTACGAGGTTAGATTTAAACGCATAAGTGCTGCTGCAAGTTTCAGGATGCTGGAAACCACGATGTCCTTTGTTGATGGGAAACCCTTACCCTGGAAGTCGGACGATGATGAGAGAATACCACCACCACCGAAGGAGTAATTCGTCATCAGGTTTGGCATCCCCTTGGTTTGTTCCAAACTTGGGGGAGTGTCGCGGTATCACATCACTATCTTCTATCTTTTTACCTTTTTTAGTAGAGTCATATCATGAATAGAGAAGTTATCATGTAGGATGGTTTGCATTATGGAAGTGTCCCCTCTCTCGTTAGATATGTATCCCTTGGTGTGAGTTGCCGTTATGGAATATTAATGAGAAGTTCTATCATTTACTCTTTTGCATAGCTTATATTAGTTTTCAATTCGTGGTTATATGATTCATATTGTTGTTAGTATTGGTATCACTTTGGGATCATTGAGTTAATTTAGTTGGTTTTGGCAAACCTGGCTCGGTTAGTAGAAACACTATTTTTGAGAGTTGAATGAAAAGATAAAAGTACTCTAAAGAAAAATAATTTCATCATCTTTCTTTCTTTATTTGCTCATAAGTTTAGTATTCTCTAGTTAAGATCTTTTGTGCTTCCAAGGAAGATTGCATGTTTGTTTTTATCACTTGTATGTTTGTTTGTTTCCTTCAACTCTTATACTTGCTACCCGGTCTTGCTAGCCAAAACCCTGTACTGAGAGGGAATTCTTCTCGTGCATCCACCTCCTTAAACCAAAACCTATGCCATTTGTGTCCACCATACCTACCTATTAGTATTATTGCTATTCCAAGTAAATTCTTGTTTTATCTACCTCCCAAATTAAACTTGTTATGTGCAAATTAGTGATTAAAGCTCTCACGAACTTGATGGCACACTTTACTTTCTTGTATTTAATAAACTTGAACCATTGGGTCCTTCTTTATTGCGTATATGCTTGTGCTTTATGAGTTGAAGTTAGCAGAACCATGTATCATGTGGAACGCTTTCAACATTGCACTGGTACTTTGTACCTAGTTGATATCATGATCTTTTGCTTTTGGATCCCGGCGGTGTGAAATAAAAGGGGAACTTGTAAGATCTCTGGATAAAAGAGGTTCAAGGCCCTAAAGGTGAAGGAAGTATGGAGGATAGGATGAAAGCACTAGAGCAAGAAGTCTTTAGGTACAAGAAGATGGCGGAACGCGAAGTGGATATCATCGATAAGATTTGTTCCGAACTCATCGCCGAGCACCAAAAGGAGACTGCTGAGCTCAAGAATGAAGTCCTCTCACTCCACCAAACAACCAACAAACTGCAAGCACAGCTCTACGATGTTCAAAATCAAAACTGTGAGTACGAGGTTAGATTTAAACGCATAAGTGTTGCTGCAAGTTTCAGGATGCTGGAAACCACGATGTCCTTTGTTGATGGGAAACCCTTACCTTGGAAGTCGGACGATGATGAGAGAATACCACCACCACCGAAGGAGTAATTCGTCATCGGGTTTGGCATCCCCTTGGTTTGTTCCAAGCTTGGGGGAGTGCCGCAGTATCACATCACTATCTTCTATCTTTTTACCTTTTTTTAGTAGAGTCATATCATGAATAGAGAAGTTATCATGTAGGATGGTTTGCATTATGGAAGTGTCCCCTCTCTCGTTAGATATGTATCCCTTGGTGTGATTTGCCGTTATGGAATATTAATGAGAAGTTCTATCATTTACTCTTTTGCATAGCTTATATTAGTTTTCAATTTGTGGTTATATGATTGATCTTGTTGTTAGTATTGGTATCACGTTGGGATCATTGAGTTAATTTAGGGGTTTTGGCAAACCTGACTCAGTCAGTAGCAACACTATTTTTGAGAGTTGAGTGAACAGATAAAAGTACTCTAAAGAAAAATAATTTCATCATCTTTCTTGATTTTCTCATAAGTTTAGTATTCTCTAGTTAAGATCTTTTTTGCTTCCAAGGAAGATTGCATGTTTGTTTTTATCACTTGTATGTTTGTTTGTTTCCTTCAACTCTTATACTTGCTACCCAGCCTTGCTAGCCAAAAACCTGTACTAAGAGGGAATTCTTCTCGTGCATCCACCTCCTTAAACCAAAACCTATGCCATTTGTGTCCACCATACCTACCTATTAGCATTATTGCTATTCCAAGTAAATTCTTGTTTTATCTACCTCCCAAATTAAACTTGTTATGTGAAAATTAGTGATTAAAGATCTCATGAACTTGATGGCACACTTTACTTTCTTGTATTTAATAAACTTGAACCATTGGGTCCTTCTTTGTTGCATATATGCTTGCGCTTTATGAGTTGAAGTTAGCAGAACCATGTATCATGGGGAACGCTTTCAACATTGCACTGGTACTTTGTACCTAGTTGATATCATGATCTTTTGCTTTTGGATCCCGGCGGTGTGAAATAAAAGGGGAACTTGTAAGATCATGGAGTTTATATGTGTGTTAGAGAAACGTCTGGGCCACTAGCCTAAGCCATGCCTAATCATGATGGAAACTTGCAGCATAACTATAGTGAGCATTCTATGAAGCATCCTCAATAAAAACCTATGCAAATAGCAAATAAAAAGATCGCTGAGATGCTCACTATCTACTTGCCTTGTCATTTTGATTATGGGATAGCTCCTGTGTCATGTGCAAGGGGTACCCCGTTGGCGGTTCTCAATGATACACATGTATTTACAATGACAAGAGCTTACTCGTGACTGAAGTTGAGTAGCATGAGGTTCGGTACTCATAAGTAAGGGGCATGACATTTTAACTTATAACTTGTCAAGCATATCCTCTTAGATGTGTCACTTTAACCTTAATCACCAAAAGATGCCTATGATAGGGGCAATGAGAGCTGAAAGCAAATAAGTATCATAATTTTTGGGAGCTCTTTATGAAACTTGCAATCCCTGCTTCCCTCTGCGAAGGGCCTTTCTTTTACTTTTTAGTTGAGTCAGTAAACTTATTCCCTTCTATCTCAGCAAGTATTTTGAGTTGTTGTGTTTCATTCATTCATATGATGATTTATTCAATCATGTTTCTTATGTTCCTTGTTTGAAAGCTATCATTGAAAATCAGTTATTTGTGAACTCCAGCAAATTATCAACTATTCTTCGACCAAGAGCTAAGTTTGCCATTACCAGTTATGATTTACTTTATGTATCTTTATTGTGTTTCCTTTACTTATTGCAAGTTGAGTTTTATAATAGTGAGTTGTCTTCTATTATGATCTATGTATTGATAAATGTGATGCTTCTTGTCCGTATTCTTTTATCGACTCTTCACTCCATAAACCTAAGGTCATGTTTATTGAGCTCAGTTTTGCTTGGGGACAAGCGAAGTCTAAGCTTGGGGGGGATTTGATACGTCCATTTTGCATCACTATTCTATGTCATAATTCACTGTTACTCATTGATATATTTCGTATTGAGAGATGACACTTATGTTATTTCATCTATTTTTGCATGGTTGATGACTTTTGGAGCATGGACCGCTGTAGTCAGGATTCTGATGGAAAAGGTGCTAGTTGGAGGCAAAATTCGTGAAGATCAGAAAATCTGGGAAAATACATGGAAAATCCTATTTTCTAGAAGATGAAGGAAGCCAGAAGGGGGGCTGGAGATGGGCCATAGGGGGCCCACACCACCCCCTGGCACGGGCTAGCCTAGGCCGCGCCACCAGGTGGTGTGGCCGCCCTGGTCCACCCCTGCCTCTCCCCTCTGGCGTATATATTCCTCCCGAAACCCTAAAACTCGGGGGGCGACCACAGAAAGATTCCGCCGCCTCTGCGGGGCGGAAAACACCGAGAGAGAAAGATCTCTCCCGCAGACAGAATTCTGTCGGGGGAATTCCTTCCCAGAGAGGGGAGATCGTCGCTATCAATACCACCATCAAGCTGGACTTCATCGGGATCATCATCATCACCACCACCATCATCACCATCAGCACCCTCATCACCATCTCCATATTTCTATAACAATTGGGTTGAATCTTGCATTAGTTCTTAGGGGAAACTTTCCCTGTGTTGACTACTCTTTGTAGTTGATGCTATTGAGTGAACCATTGAATTATTGTTTATGTTCAGATTGTTATACATCATTATTCCATCTCTGATCATGATCCATATGATGTCTTGTGAGTAGTTCGTTTTGTTCTTGAGGACATGGGAGAAGTCATGTTGTTAGTAGTGGAGTTGTGTTGAGAAAGATTCAATAGTTTGATATTTAAGTTGTGGTGTATTTCTTCTAGTGGTGTCATGTGAACGTCGACTACATGACACTTCACCTATATGGGCCTAGGGGAATGCATTGTGTATTTGGCTACTAATCGTAGGGGTTGCCAGAGTGACAGAAACCTGAACCCCCATTAGGAAACCATTGCACAAGGGACCTAAGGGTCTTAGAGTTTAAAGTTGTGGTTAGGTTTCTACCTTAATTACTTTCTTGTACTGACGGATGTTTGCAGGGGATATAATCACAAGTATGTATTAGTCCTAGGAAGGTCGGTACATTAGCACAGGTTCACCCACACAACACTTAGCAAGCTAAAAAAGATTAATCAACTATATGAAGCGAAAGCACTTGACAGTCTTCCCATGTGTCCTCGAGAACGTTTGGTCATCTTAAGTAATACAACCGGCTTGTCCTTTGCTGCATAAATGATTGGGCCACTTGCTGCATTTATTCCTACTTTCTTTTATTTACTCGTACTTTATTTACTTGCTTTATCAAAAACCTCTAAAAAATACGTTTGCTAAGTATTTGCAGAGAATTCCTAATCCATACCACTAGCCAACACCTTCTGCTCCTTGTTGGGTTCGACACTCTTACTTATCGAAAATACTGCGATACACCCCCTATACTTGTGGGTCATCACACGCGCACGAGTGACGACGTCCACAGGCAGGGTAGGCGCGGCATCCGTAGCTGAAGCGAGCGATGAAGGCAGGGACGATGAAGAGGGTGCCGAGCTGGACGAGGGCGACGAGGGCGACATGGGGGATGTCGCCAACGCGGGTGGAGACGGGGCCGTGGCGGGTGGCAACCTGGGCGTCGAGCCAGGCGGCGAGCCGGGCGGCATCACGGGCCCATGCGCCGAGGGACCATGTGGGGCGGGCGTAAATGGGGCCGCCACGGTCACTCGTCGGCGAGCAGGGCCGGCCTCAAGGGGGCCAGCGTGCGCCGAGGAAATCATCGAAGGAGTCGCCAGTAGTACCTGCTGAAACGGAAATACCAACTCGTCAAAGTAAACGTGTCGGGATGTGATGACACGATAGGAGACCGGATCATAGCAGCGGTAGCCCTTGGTGTTGGCTGGGTAGCCGAGAAACACACAAGGGAGAGAGAGCGGCGCGAGCTTGTGCGCGGCGGTGGCGGCGATGCTAGGATAGCAGCGGCAGCCGAAGATGCGAAGATCGTTGTAGGCGGGGGGCACACCAAAGAGGAGGTGGCGTGGCGCGTATTGCCAGCGAGAACGGCAGGGGCGGATGTTGACTAGAAGGGTAGCCGTGGCGAGAGCATCCGGCCAGAACCGCGGGGGCATGTATGCGTGGAACAAGAGGGTGCGGACGCGGTCGTTGAGAGTACGAAGGATGCGTTCGACGCGACCGTTTTGTTGAGAAGTGTATGGACAGGTTAGATGGAAGATGGTGCCGTGAGAGGCGAGAAGGGTGCGGATGGTGATGTTGTCGAACTCTTTGCCGTTGTCGGTTTGTAAAGCATGGATGGGGCAACCGAATTGTGTGGAGACGTAGGCGAAGAAGGAGGTGGGGGTGGCGGCGACGTTGGATTTACGGCGAAGGGGAAAAGTCCACACAAAATGCGAGTAATCATCCAAAAGCACGAGATAGTAAGTATATCCAGAATTACTCGGAACAGGCGAGGTCCAAACATCACTATGAATGAGTTGAAACGGAAAAGATGCAACTATGGAGGAGGAACTAAACGGAAGACGGACATGTTTGCCTAGACGACATGCTTCACAGGAATGAGCAACCGTTTTATTACAAGAAAAGGAGAATCCTTGCATTATTTGATGAAGGGCGGTGGAGCTGGGATGGCCGAGGCGGGCGTGCCAGAGGTCGACACCAGCGGAGAGTGCGAGATGGCTGTTGGCGGCGGTGGAGGACGACCGAACAGGGTACAAATCGTCAGTGTTGTCACATCGGTGGAGGAGCATCCGGGTATGACCATCCTTAACAGAGAAACCAGAAGCGTCAAATTCCACAGTCACAGAATTATCACGAGTGAGATAACGAACAGAGACTAGGTTTTGAATCAAGTTAGGGGAAATGACAACATTATTGAGAGTGAGAGGGGTGGAGGTGGAGGGAAAGGTGGCGGATCCAGTGTGAGTAATGGGAAGAGCATGACCATTGCCAACGATTATGCGAGAAGAGGTAGAAGTGGGAGTAGAAGTGGCGAGGTTACCGGGGTGAGAGGCCATGTGCGCGGAGGCGCCGGTGTCCATGAACCAATTGCCACCACTGCCGTACGTGCCCGCGGTGGGAGCGGTCTGGAGAGCGGTCAGCAGCACGGGATCCCATGGGACCGATGTCAAGGGCGCGGAGTAGTAGCTGGGGGGAGTCGGAGGTGTGGCATGGACCGGCGCGGCGACAGGCTGAGGCGATGCGAAGAATGCCTGGTGGGTGGCTGGGCGCGGCCCCAAGATGCTCGGGTGAGGCGCCCGCGACACGGGCATCGTGTAGGCGTGGACGACCCCGGTCCAGGGGTTGTGACCCGTACTCCAAGGCGGCGTCGGTGCAGCCGGCTGATGTGGGCGGGGCTGGGGCGCGGAGACGTAGCTGTTGCCGCCTCCGTTGCCGCTGGGGCGACCGCGCCCGCGCCGACGGCGACCACCACCGTTGCCGCCACCGTTGGCAGGAGGCGGAGGCGCGGGCGGCTGGGGCGCGTAGAACCCTGGGGGCGGGGCGAAGGCGCGAGGCGGAGGGGCCGTAGGCGCACTTGCAGGGGCGCCCCGCGAGAGACCCGCGACGAAGGCGGTGTGAGCCACCCGAGCCCGGAGATGCTTCAGCCGCCGCTCCTCGAGGCGTAGATAGGTCACGGCTTGCTCAAAGGATGGCGTGGTGAGCAGCATGAGATTGGTGGCGGTGTTGCTGAGGTCCTCGCCGAGACCCGCCGCCAGTGTGGAGAGGAGGATCTTGTCGTCGATCGGAAACTCCAGGTCACGGAGCTCGTCGGAGAGGCTCTTGAGGCGGAGGCAGTAGTCGTCGAGGGAGAGGTCGTTTTGGTGAGTGCCGAAGAACTCCTGCTGGAGGAACGTGACGCGCTGGATCTTGTTGTCGGTGAAGAGGCCGGTGATCTTGGTCCAGACCGTGTGCGCGGTGTCGCCTTCGCGAACGACGGTGCGGAAGATCTCGGGGGAGGGTCTGGAAGAACCAGCGGGTGATGGTAGTGTCGATCGTCAACCAGTCGGGGACATGCGGCATGGCGAGGAGGTCGATGGTGCCGTCGACGTGATCTAGGAGATCATACTCGCGGAAGAGAAGGCCGAAGTACGTCTTCCACGGGAAGAAATTGGCAGCGGCTTGAGAGAGCTTCACCAGCACGCGCTCGAGGATGGGAACATCGCGGATGACGGCGACGGAGGGGCCAGCGAAGGGATTGCTGCACCCGGAGACGGAGGAGTTGAAGGGGTTGCTGGAGGAGGAGTGGTCGGCCATGGTGGGAAGCGAGCGGTAGAGGAGGCTGGCGCCGAGGGAAGATGTAGCGGCGGCTAGGGTTGGATGGCGGGGGAGGGGCCGGCGGCGCCTAGGGGAGAGAGGCGGCGGCGAGGGCTGGTGGCGGGGAGAGGGAGGGCCGGCGGCGCCTAGGGAGGGAGGTGGCGGCTAGGGTTGGTGGCGGGGAGATGGAGGGCAGGCGGCGCCTAGGGAGAGAGAGGCGGCGGCTAGGGTTTAGGGGTCGGGGTTAGGCTGATACCATGTAGAAGTAATTGTGAAGAATGCACAGCTCCAACAGGGCCGACTGTCTCATATATATAGACAATTACAGGTACAATCCTGAAAGTACAAGAAGACCTATACAGAATACAATACGTGTCTCAACAGTGCATGGTAGGCAAACAGCTCAAGTATATCTAGATAACTCAAGTTTTCCATTTTCAAGTGGAACTCTATGAATTGACAAGCATGCATGGCACACGCTTAGTTCCGGCGAGGGTTGCGCATTAGTGAATCAAAGACCTATACCCTACCAAAGGACATGAAAAACTGAAACCAAGAAGCGGGGTTTTGGAGAATTCATGGTTACTTCGTGCTGATTAAACAGAGGCTTAGTCTGAACTCTGAACAAGCGTTTTGAATTAGTGAACCAAAGCCGACCCTATACAAAACACAGCCAAAAAAGGTGTGACCAAGTTCAGACATGCTCAATTCACCAAACAGGTACGACCCTTATAGATTCTGGGTTACATGGCAGCTGCATATGAACATCGACCATTATAAGCAACACTATTACAGGTGAACTCCCAACATAAATGCTCAAGATCTAATGCTAGTTTTATATTTTCACCAAAGTTGTCATATCAGGTGGAGATATGACGACCCAAGTTGTCAAAGAGTGTTTCATCACTACAAGATTTTTTATATTTTCACCAATTACTGGCTAACATTACAGGTGAACTCCCAACATAAATGCTCAAGATCTAATGCTAGTTTTATATTTTCACCAAAGTTGTCATATCAGGTGGAGATATGACGACCCAAGTTGTCAAAGAGCGTTTCATCACTACAAGATTTTTTATATTTTCACCAATTACTGGCTAACCACACAGTGTCGATCCTGACTTCTCCAAGAACCTATCAGCTATGCACCAAACGAGAGACGTTAACACTACAAAAATATTCATGAAAAAAAAAGAACAACCAAGTTCAGACATGCTCGTTTCACCTGATGAATCAGATGGAGATATGCCGACCCAAGTTGTCAAAGAGCGTTTCATCACTGCAAGGTTTTTTGGGGTGAGAGAGGCTCGAACTCTCGACCTCAGGATCACTCACTGTATAGCTATGAGACCTACGCGCTAGCCAACTGCGCCACCACCCCATTGTGCTATCAGAACGAAACAATGCTTATCATGGTCAATAGCAGCGATCCATATAAGTGAACCAGAATTCTGTGGTGCTGGTGCGCCTCTATTGTGGCTGTTAGTACCTTCCACATCTTTTTTTTTATCGTAATCCACTGCTTTATTAAACGGGACAGCGGTTACATTCGGACTGAATTACAACAGCCAGAAATCCAGGAATTATATCAAAGCGAGTAAAACTAGTAACGCTTAAAGCTTCCTTGGCACACAAATGCACCGCTTTATTTGCATCTCTACTTATATGAAGAAGCTCGACCTCCTGGAAAGATTTGCATAAATCCTTCATCTCCATCACTATGTGAGCACCGACGAATCTTTGTTCCTTCTCCATCTTCCAACAGTCAACCAGCGTACTGCAATCAGACTGGATCTGGAGCTTCGGAATTCCTAGTCTCAATGCCGCCTCAATACCATCACGGCAGGCCAGCAACTCGCTGATGAACGGGTCATTAACATGCCCATGTTTCCGACAGCCAACCTCTAGAAAGGTGGCCGATTCGTCATGTATCACATAACCCGACCCTGCCTCAGATGAGATGCTATCAGATCAAAGGTTTTGGCTGTGCTAATCTCTTAGGCGGGAGTTCCAGCATGGACATATGTTCTTCAACCAGCTTCATCGAACCCAATGGTACATCTCCTCCCCATGAACAAACTTATTTCTACTAGTCCAAATACACCACAGAATTGTCATCGCTATCGGTATCTGTCCCGCTGAGATAAACGAGCCCACTAACAGATCTTGCAACCAAGTGGATGGATGCAACCTTGGGAACGAAAAACCGAAGTGATCATGTGCTGCAGCCCAAAATTGCTTCGCATGGTCGCAAAGCACCAGAGCATGAAATAACCTCTCCTCACTATGCCCACAAAGCTTGCATGTGCTATTCTTCATCACATGTCTTCTGGCCAGCTCTGCAAAACATGGTAGGAAACCCTTGATGGCACGCCAACAAAAGACCCGGACTTTTGGTACTACCCTGAGCCGCCAAAGGTTCTTCCAGATTAGTGCAGAGTTCGACGATTCAGGGACATCGATCACATCCTAGACTAACAAACGGTACGCCGATCGCACCGCGTAGACACCAGACTTCTCCTCATTCCAGGCCCAAAAATCCTTGCCCCCACACCGAGGTCGCGGCAAGCGTAGAGCCGCTTCCGCCTCCATCGGACCGAGAGTCCCCTACACCAAGTTCTCGTTCCATTGCCCCGTGGCCTGATCAATGAGGTCAGCAACATAGGTCAGACTAGACTCTGAGTTCTGAACCAGGGGTCGACGTCCTGGTACACCTGGTAGCCACTGGTCCCTCCAAATTAGAGTAGCAGATGAAGGGTTTCGCGGCATAGTAAATCAAAATTTTCTACGGATGCGAACAGAGGGAAAGCCAAGATCTAATCTAGGAGATGCAAACAACGAGAGAGATTGGATTAGATCTTCATACCCTTGAAGATTCAGACGGAGCGTTCCGAACGTGGGTGATGTAGTCGTACTCGCTTCTCCTCCTCGCGATCCGATCCGATCTAGCACCACAAGTGGCGGTGCCTCCGTGAGATGCACACGTGCAGCACCTCGACGTCTCCTCCTTCCTCGGACCAGCAAGTAGGATGGAGAGATAGATTGGATCTACAACACGACGGCGTGGTGTATATGTTGGAGAATTTCTGCAGCAGGGCTTCGCCTACAAACAGTCGGGAGGGAGAGAGGCGTGAGGCAACTAGGGTTTGGAGGAAGGTGTAGGTTGGGAGGGAGGGGGCGCACCAGCCCTCTATATATAGAAGGGGGGGTGCGGCCAGCCCTTGCCCATCCTCCAAGCCTATCTCTAGTTTAAACGATTTAAACTCTCCCTTCTAGAAACCCTATCTTATCTCTAGTTTAAACGATTTAAACTTATCTAGTATCGGTTGGGCCCTATGGGGCCTTGTGCCCTGGCCCAATGCGCCCGGACACTCCCTCATAGGCCCATGCCCCTCCGGAAGGTGGGACCACGTTGGCCCCTTCCGGAAGGTTCTAAAGCTTAGGTACAATACCGATTAATCCGGAACAATTCCGAACTCCAAACACTGCACTGCCTTATCTGAATCTTATTCTCCGGACCAGTCCGGAACCTCTCGTGATGTCCCGGATACCATCCGAGACTCCGAACAAAAAATTCATAAACCAATTATCCAATCTATCCTAGCGCCGAGACACGTTAAGTGTGTGACCTGAGTTCGAGAATATGCGAACATGATCTTCTATCAATAATCAACAGCGGGTCTGGGCACCCATTAACTCCCACATTCATCGATGATCATATCGGATGAACCACGATGCCAGATTCAATCCCATATATATATTCCCTTCGTCTCGCGATATTTTACTTGCGAGATTCGATCGTCGGTATCGTCATACCTAGTTCAATCTCGTTCACGGCAAAGTACTTTACTTCGTAATCCGATATCACTTTGTGATTAACTCCTTAACCACATGCTTGTAAGCGGTGTTGATATCGATTACCGAGTGGGCCAGTATATCTCTCTGACTTGGGAGGGACAAATCCCATCTCGATACATACAACCCAACAGATACTTTCCGATTACCTGAGAGACACCTTTATGATCACCCTCTCATAGGATGACGTTTGATAACCTCAAAGCTTTCTTCCGATACCAGGGAGTTGTATTATCTCATGGTCTAAGGAATACAATATTTGACATAAGAAAAACTTCGCAAAGACGAACACGATGACACGATCTAATTGCTTTGCTTAGTTTGGGTCTATCCACCATATCATTCTCCAATGATATGATCTCATTATCAATTGACAACTCATGTCTATGGTTAGGAAACCTTAACCATCATTGATCAATGAGCTAGTCCATAGAGGCGTACTAGGGACACGGTGTTGTTCACAAACCACACAAGTATTAAAGTTTCCGCTTAATACAATTCTAGCATGGAATATAAACTTTATCATGAACAAGAATTATAATAATAACATCTTTATTATTGCCTCTAGGGCATAATTCCAACAGTCTCCCACTTGCACTAGAGTCAATAATCTAGTTTACATCTGGCAACAATCTCACACCCATGGCACTGATTATATGAAACTTGCGGTTGATATGCTTGGTCTTTGGATGATATCTTGGTTCCTTAGCGAGTGCTATGGCGCCAGTGTTGTCACACAATATCTCCAGTGGGTCCAATGCACTTGGAACCACGCCAAGCTCAGTGATGAAGTTCCTGATCCAAACTCCTTCACTTGACGCTTCTGCGGAGCAGCCATGTATTCCGCTTCTCTTGAGATCCCGCGATCACGCTTTGCTTGCAGCTTCTCCGACTCACAGCTCCTCCATTCAAAATATACACGTATCACATCCGAGATTTACAATCATCCTTGTCGGTGTCGAAACTAGCATCGACGTAACCTTTTCTGACGAAATGTTCATCACCCCATAGACTAAGAACATTTCTTTAGTCCTATTTAGGTACCTTAGGATGTTCTTCACGGCTGTCCATGTTCCACTCTGGATCACTTTGATATCTGCTCAAACTAAGAGCATTGGACACATCCGGTCTAGTACACAGCATGGCATACATGATGGAACCTATGGCGAGGCATAAGGCACTTTGCTCATAGCTTCCCTATCATTTCATGGCTGGACAGAGCCTTGCTCAATATCTTACGACAACATAGGCCGAACCTTTCAATGCCTTATCCATTCGAACCTTTTCGAACTTTGTCTAGGTATGTACTTTGGCTTAAAGCTATCAGGCGTCTTTGTCTATCTCTATAGATTTTGATGCCCAATATATAAGCAGCTTCACCTAGGTCTTTCATTGAAAAACACTTGTTCAAATAACTCTTCACATCGTTAAGCATGTTGATGTCATTTCCAATAATCAATATGTCATCCACATATAGTACCAGAAACGTCACCGAGCTCCCACTCACTTTCTTGTAGATGCAAGCTTCGTAGAAATTTGGAACAAATCCAAAGCTCTTGATCACTTGATCAAAACGAAGGTTCCAACTCCGAGATGCTTGCTTCAGTCCATAAATGGAACGCTGAAGTTTGCATACTTTATCAGCATCCTTAGGATCGACAAAACCTTTGGGTTGCATCATATACAACTCTTCATCAATGTTGCCATTGAGGAAAGCAGTCTTGACATCCATTTTCCATATTTCATAATCATGAAACGCAGCAATTGCTAATAAAATCCGAATGGACTTAAACATCGCTACGGGAGAGAAAGTCTCATCGTAGTCAACACCTTGAACTTGTCGAAAACCTTTCGCAACAAGCCGTGCTTTATAGACGGTAACATTACCATCCGCGTCTGTTTTCTTCTTGAAGATCCATTTGCACTCAACGGCCTTTCGGTCGCTAGGAGGGTCCACCAAAGTCCATACTTGGTTTTCGCTCATGGATCCCAATTCGGATTTCATGGCTTCTAGCCATTTCTCAGAGTCTGGGCTCATCATCGCTTCCTCATAGTTCGTAGGTTCACTGTCTTCTACTAACAAGACAGTCAAGACAGGGTTGCCGTACCACTCAGGAGGGGCACGCGACCTTGTCGACCTGCGACGTTCAGTAGCAGCATCGTCCGAAGCTTCATGATCCTTGTCATTAGCTTCCTCTATTGTTGGTGCAGGCGGCACTGGAACAATTTCAGGTGCTGCGCTACTCTCCAATTCAAGAGAAGGTTCAATAACCTCGTCTAGCTCTACTTTCCTCCCACTCACTTCTTTAGAGAAACTCCTTCTCAAGAAAGGAACCGTTCTTTGACAAACACTTTGCCTTCGGTTACGTGATAGAAGGTATACCCAATAGTTTCCTTAGGGTATCCTATGAAGACGCATTTATCCGCTTTGGGTTCGAGCTTGTCCGGCATCAACTTCTTGACGTAAGCTTCGCATCCCCAAACTTTAAGAAACGACAACTTAGGTTTAGCACCAAACCATAGTTCATACGGTGTCGTCTCAACGGATTTAGATGGAGCCCTATTTAAAGTGAATGCAGCGGTTTCTAATGCATAACCCCAAAATGATAACGGCAAAACAGTAAGAGACATCATCGATCGGACCATATCTAACAGGGTTTGATTCCGGCGTTCAGACACACCATTGCGCTGTGGTGTTCCGGGTGGCGTGAGTTGTGAAACGATTCCACTTGCTTTGAGATGCGTGAGAAATCATAACTCAAATATTCGCCCCACGATCGGATCGTAGAAACTTAATCTTTACATTACGATGGTTCTCAACTTCATTGTGATATTCTTTGAACATTTCAATCGTTTCAGATTTATGTTTCATTAAATAGATATACCAATATCTACTTAATTCATCGGTAAAAGTGAGAAAATATCGATATCCACAGCGCGTCGAAACACTCATTGGTCCGCTTACATCGGTATGTATGATTTCCAACAAGTCCGTTGCTCGCTCCATCATCTGGGAGAACGGGTTTTTATCATCTTGCCCATGAGGCATGGTTCTCTTGTGTAAAATTTTTAAAAATCAAGAGACTCCAAAAGTCCATCAGAATGGAGTTTCTTCATGCGCTTTACACCAATATGACCTAGGCAGCGATTGCCACAAATAAGTAGTATTATCACTATCTACTTTGCATCTCTTAGCCTCAATGTTATGGATGTGTGTTTCATCCCTTTTAGATTTAGAAGAAATAAACCATTCACAAGAGGTGCATGACCATAAAGATGTTACTCATATAAATAGAACAACCATTATTCTCCGATTTAAATGAATAACCGTCTTGCAATAAACACGATCGAAATAATGTTCATGCTCAACGCAGCACATAATAACACTTATTAAGGTTTAAAACTAATCCGAAGGTAAAACTAAGGAGAGCGTGCGACGGCCATCACATCAACTCTTGATCCGTTGCCAACGCGCGTCACCTCATCCCTCGCAAGCCATCTTCATTCCGTAGCTCTGTTTGAGTTACAAATATTAGCAACTGAACCGTATCAAATACCCGGGCACTACAACGAGGGCTAGTAAGGAAAACATCAATAACATGTATATCAAATATACCTTTGATGGTGCCAGCCTTCTTGTCCGCTAAGTACTTGGACAGTTGCACTTCCATGACCCTTGTCCTTGCAATAGAAGCACTCAAAGGTCCGGCTTGGGACGGACTGAGCTTCTTCTCAGAGGGCATTGCGCTTACGCCGCCTTCTTGAAGGGCTTCTTTGCACCTTTACCTTTCTTAAAGGTGGGCTTGTTGACCATCAACACATGATTATCCTTTTGATGTCCACTTACGCGGCCTTCACTGCGAAGAGCTCGGTGATCGTATCAGTGGAACCAATCTGATTGTGAGTCACTACAAAACTTTTGTAGCTGGGAGGGAGTGATTGCAGAACCCTGTCAATCTTGAGCTCCTCTGGAATCGTGCATTCCAGTTGCTCAAGGCGTTGAGTGTAGCCCGTCATCTTAATGGCGTGCTCACTAACGGAACTCCTTCCTCCATCTTGCGATTAAAGAACTTCTCGGAGATCTCATATCTCTCGAGCGGGCTGAGTCTGAAACATGGTTTTCAACTCTTCGAGAATCTCAAAGGGCCCGGGATACTCTTCAAAACGATTTTGAAGTTCCGGTTCCATAGCAAACAACATGGTGCTCTTAATCACTCCATAATCATCTTTACGCGACTGATAGACAGCTTTCTCATCAGCCGGTAGCTTGATTGCGGGGGGTCACCTAACGCTTTCCCAAGGACATAGTCCTTTTGTCCGCAGTAATGATTATTAGATTGCGGAACCAATTGGTGAAGTTAGACCCATTGTTTCTAAGCTTTTCCTTCTCAGCAAAAACGTTGAAGTTGAAGTTGGACTTGGCCATGTGATCTACAATATTTGCAAGTACAATTTAGACTATGTTCATGATAAATAGTTCAACTTAATCAAATTACTAGATGAACTCCCACTAAATTCAACATCCCTCAAGTTGTTTAGTGAACACGATCCAAATTCACCACACCTAATCCGATCATCACGAGAAGAGATGTGGTTTCAATGGTGGACAACGAAGTGTCGATCATATCATTCATATGACTCATGCTTAACCTTTCGGTTCTTGCGTTCGAGGCCATATGTACATGCTAGGCTCCTCAAGTTAGACCCAAGTATTTCCGCGTGTGCAAAACTGGCTTGCACCCGTTGTATGTGAGCATAGAGTCTATAGCACCCGATCATCATGTGATGCTTGGACACGACGAACTTTCGCAACGGTGCATACTTGGGGAGAACACAGTTTTTATCTTGATCTTTAAGTGAGGAATCATCTTATAATGCTACCGTCGCGATCTAAGCATAATAAGATACATAAAAGGATAAACATCACATGCATATAACTTTATGTGACATGGTATAGCCAATCTTCGCGCAATGATCTCCATCTTGTGCGTTCCGGCATGATCTCCATCACTCCGCCATGATTGCCTCCACCACGAATAGCAACTACAACTATTGCTAACTACTTAGCGATAAAGTAAAGCTATTACATGGCGTATAAGAAGTTGACTCGCAGGTCATACACAATTATAAAGACAACCATATGGCTCCTGCCGATTGTGTACTCATCAACATGCAAGTCGTGAAACATTACAAAACATGATCATCGCATACAATATACACATCACATCTTGGGCCATACCATATCATAGAAAACACTCCCTGCAAAAACAAGTTAGACGCCTCTACTTTCTTGTTGCATGTTTTACGTGGCTTATGGGAGTCGATGCTAAGAATGATTCTTACCTATGAAAAGCCACAACGGTGATATTATGGTTGCCAAACTTCGGTGTTAATCCCATGACAACTATAGTGAGAGAAACTGACATCCACCAGCCGCATGTGTGGAACAAGCCACACGTTAAGTGTGTGACCCTGCGGGTTCGAGAATATGCAGACATGATCTTCTATCAATAATCAACAGCGGGGTCTGGGCACCCATATTGACTCCTACACATTCATCGATGATCATATCGGATGAACCACGATGCCAGGATTCAATCAATCCCATATATATATTCCCTTCGTCTCGCGATATTTTACTTGCCCGAGATTCGATCGTCGGTATCGTCATACCTAGTTCAATCTCGTTCACAGCAAGTACTTTACTCGTTCCGTAATCCGATATCACTTTGTGATTAACTCCTTAACCACATGCTTGCAAGCGGTGTTGATATCGATTACCGAGTGGGCCCGAAGTATATCTCTCCGACTTGGGAGGGACAAATCCCATCTCGATACATACAACCCAACAGATACTTTCCGATTACCTGAGAGACACCTTTATGATCACCCTCTCATAGGATGACGTTTGATGACCTCAAAGCTTTCTTCCGATACCAGGGAGTTGTATTATCTCATGGTCTAAGGAATACAATATTTGACATAAGAAAAACTTCGCAAAGACGAACACGATGACACGATCTAATTGCTTCGCTTAGTTTGGGTCTATCCACCATATCATTCTCCAATGATATGATCTCATTATCAATTGACAACTCATGTCTATGGTTAGGAAACCTTAACCATCATTGATCAATGAGCTAGTCCATAGAGGCGTACTAGGGACACGGTGTTGTTCACAAACCACACAAGTATTAAAGTTTCCGCTTAATACAATTCTAGCATGGAATATAAACTTTATCATGAACAATAATTATAATAATAACATCTTTATTATTGCCTCTAGGGCATAATTCCAACAGAAGAGGCATCTCCAACCCGACGAACCAAACCCTGTTTCAGCACCTCTCTTCCACAGATGATCGCTTTCCACACTTTCGAAGCACTGTGTGGACAACCGGCTGACAAGATGTCACCGTTCGGGTAATACCTCCCTTTTAAGACTTTTGCACATAAACTGTTGGGATTAACAAGCAGTCGCCAAGCTTGCTTCCCTAACATTGCGTCATTAAATTTCTGCCATTCTCTAAAGCCGAGACCCCCTCTTCCTTTGGCAAACGACATTTTCTCCTATGCCTGCCAATGCATGCCTCTTTTGTCAAGTGATCCACTCCACCAATACTTGGACGCAATCGCCGTTAATTTGGAGCATAAACCTTTTGTGAGTTTGAAACAACTCATAGCAAAGGTTGATAGAGCTTGGAGCACAGACTTAATAAGCACTTCTCTAGCTGCAAAGGATGCCATCTTCTCACACCATCCTTGTGCGCGTGATCTTGAGCCTTCCACCAGATGCTCAAATTGTTTATCAGTTAGCCTACCCGAAGTTGTTGGGAGGCCAAGGTATTTCTCAGACAGAGCCTCTCTATCAATTTGCATCACCTCCTTCATACTAATTTTCAGAGGTTCTGGACAGTTGGGGCTGAAAAAAGCTGAGCTCTTCTGTTTGTTTACACGTTGTCCCGATCCCATGCTATAAATCTCCAGAATATCATCCAAACGATGGACACTTCGGACATCAGCTTTCAAAAAGACTAGACAGTCATCAGCGAACAATAAATGAGAAATCCAAGGTGCTTGGTAGCTTACCCTGATACCTCGATCTATCCATCCACCATCATAATGTTTAGACAAGAGAGACCCTCTCCACTTATAAGAAATAAATAAGGAGATATAGGATCTCCCTGTCGTAGCCCCCGTAAAGGCCGAAAGGGTGGCAAAAGCTCCCCATTTACCTTCACTTCCAAACTCACCGTCGTCACACACTTCATAATTAGGGAAATCCAAGCTTCGCCAAAACCCAGCTTTCGCATGATTCCCTGAAGATAAGGCCACTCCACTCGATCATATGCCTTCATCATATCAAGTTTGGCCGCACAAAAAGCCGCATTTCCCTTTTTCCTCTTCATCGAGTGGATGGATTCGTAAGCACATATTA
This sequence comes from Avena insularis, assembly GCA_023614405.1. NCBI lineage: Eukaryota > Viridiplantae > Streptophyta > Magnoliopsida > Poales > Poaceae > Avena > Avena insularis. The sequence continues at coordinate 211,514,836 of CM042694.1, forward strand.
CATTATCTGTTAACAATCGACCAGGTACAAATGCACTTTGCTCTTCGGATATGATCTCATCTAGCACCACACGAAGACGGTTAGCAAGTACCTTCGAACAAATCTTATAGATCACATTGCATAACGCAATAGGACGATATTGGGTAATATCCTGGGGGGATTTAACTTTAGGGAGTAGAACAATTACCGTTCTATTTATAATTTCTGGTAGATGGCCTCCATTCAAGAAACCCAGCACCGCCCCAGTTATCTCCTCCTTAATCAGAGACCAATGTTTCTGATAAAAATTTGCATTGAAACCATCTACCCGGGCGCCTTGGAAGGTCCCATTGAGAATACCGCTTGTTCAATCTCCTTGGCATCAAACACTCGACCAAGTACAACATTCATGTCATCTGTAACCTTGGCCGGCACAAACGACACGTTGTACATCAATGAGCTCTTGGGCTTTAAATAAATCAGTGTAGAGCGATTGTACAATGTCATGAATCTCTTCTTTTTCCATACACACCACCCCTGCAGAATTGATCACTTCAGTGATCGTACTTTATTCCGATGCTTGCGGATAGTTGCACGTGCGTGAAAGAAAGACGTATTTCTATCGCCTTCCTTTAACCAGTCCACACGGGACCGTTGTTTCGCCATCACCTCTTCCCGGCGAAGAAGTTCAGCTATATTTGCAGCTATTTGCTTCTCACGGTTGGACGATCCTCTGTGTAGCGCGCCCATGCGCTCTTTTTCAAATTCACTCCGAGCCTTCCGCAGTTTCCTCCTAATGTCACCAAAGACAGATTTACTCCAGTCTTGTAGAGTAGACTGCATGCGGCCCAATCGTTCCACCACACCAAGCAGGCCAGCCCCTCCTTCATTGCCAGATTGAGCCCAGCCCACCTCAACCATACTCAAGTACGATTCATCGCGACACCATGCATTCTCGTAGCGGAATATTCGTTGAGGCTGCTCTGACGAGCTAAGCACGCTTCGCATATCCATTACCAGCAGACAGTGATCTGACTTTGGGGATGATACATGTCGGACAACTGAATCTGGCCATAAGTCCATCATACTAGGTGATACCAAAAATCTGTCCAATCTAACCTTGACATTGGACACACCTTGTTGTTTATTATCCCAAGTGTACGGAATGCCGACAAACCCCATGTCTTGTAGATCACAGTCATCCACAGCCTCCCTAAAGCCCTGCATTTGCCATTCGGGTCTCTCCAATTGTCCAAACTGTTCCGAATTATCGAGGATCTCATTGAAATCACCTCCACACACCCATGGAAGATCACTCTGACGAAATAACCAGTGCAATAGGTACCAACTATCCTTTCTTTGCTCCCTACGCGGCTTACCATAGAAGCCCGTAAAACGCCACAAAGTCTTGTCCCCCTCTAGATTCTGAACATGAACATCTAGATGTGACCCTGACTGAGATTGCATAAATATATCCACCTCATTGGACCAGAAAATAGCTAGTCCTCCACTAAGGCCATCAATGTCCACTGCGTGGCATCCCACAAAACCAAACACTCTTCCAAGTCCACGCGAACGTTCAGCCGAAATCTTTGTCTCAATTAAAAAGACTATGGCGGACGCTTCCAACCTCACTAAATCGTGAAGCTCACGAACTGTCTCAGGGTTCCCAAGCCCTCGACAGTTCCAAGATATGCATCTCATTGGGGCGAGCGAGGCTGCCCTGCAGCCTCCGCTGAAACAAGTTCCTCCATATCATCAGAGGCAGCATCGAGCACGGACTCCCCAACAGCACGTTTCTTTTTCATGTCCAGGGCATCGCAGTCCACTTTACTTGGCGAATTCGCCAGAGCATTACGCTTTACCCCTTGGTCACCATCCTGGCTAGACTTCCCAGGCAACTTCGGTACACACGTCTGGTTCATAGCCAGTTTCCGAGCAGCCGGAGGCTTCTCTTTTCCTCTTGCTTGGGCCTTGAACTGCATCCCTCCCAGATTAGGTCCAGAACCTCCTACACCGGCGAAAGGGTTCACCACCGGAGTGTATACTGGTTTTGGTTGAGAGTCTAGGTTATCACTCTGGCTGGCTCTACCGCCATCATATTCCTTCCTTCCTCCTGCCTAAACACCAGGTTCTCTTTTCACTTTTCTATGGTCCGGTGCCTGCAGCGAGGAATCATACAGCCACTCCCCATTCTCATCTCGTTCTCCTGGTGTTGGACAATACGAAGCAGAGTGTCCCAGCCTACCACAGGAGAAACAGAAGTATGGTAGCTTCTCATATCAGATCGGATAGTCAATAAGTTCCTTTCTCTTCTGCGAATTGATCAATATCTAGCGCTGAATTGGTTCCTCTATATTTAGCCAGATCCTTGCACGCAAGCTCTGACCCCATCCCCTGGCATTGCCAGTAGTATCCAGCCGGATAACCTCTCAAATTTGTGCAGCAATACTTTCTGCACGCTTTGTGTTAAGCCAATTGAATGGTAGATCATGGCATTGGATCCATATCGGGATCCTTCCGAAGTGAACCTCTGACGGGCGCATGCTCGTCTCAAATTCATCAAGAACAACAGCATGGTTGCCAACCATCCATGGTGCCCCTTCCCAGATTCTTATGCGATCTTGCTTCTTCTCCAGGGTAGCCATAAACACATTGTCACCCATAGCTTTGAACTCTAAACCCCTAGGGTTACCCCATTGTGGACGAAGAGCGTTGCGGATGGTATCGATATGAAATTTTTGATGGTGCCAGGACTTTCCCAACCACCGCGATTATTTCCTCCTCCTCCTCCAAGTCATCCATATCCAGGATTTGCTTCTCTTTCTCTGTTAGCGCCAACTTCCTGAATTTTTCCAGAACCCCGTCGTGCGCCGTAACCTTCCTCTCTTCCTCCCTGCGCTCCTCCATCCCCACACCTGCGCCGAACAGGGAGGCATCAGCCAGGGGCAGTTACGCCGGAGAAGGATCCATCTAACGCCAAAGATACCGAGATCGCTCACGATCACCTCGCGCCGCCGTCTCCACTCCGAAACCCTAGAAAAACGCGGATCTCTGAAGATGTGAATAGTAGCTGCAACGCGAGTGGCCTATGGGTATTTGTGCTTGAGCACACTACCGAAAGAATTAGGCGTGCTGCTTTCATATCTTAATCAGTGCAGCCCAGGCTTGTAACAGCTGGACTAGCAACGAGATCCGCGTTAACAGACCATAACAAATGCAATAATTTAACACTGACATAGCTAACTAGCTGCCATTTCAGTTTTACTTCAGTAACTAGAAACTTAGCATTCATCTATGCTTGGTACGTTGTGTTGTAATTTGACGAGTATTAGGCCGTTGGCCTATTAGACAAATTCTAAACTTTTCTTTGGCTATTTATACATGGCAGTATATGGCTGTGCAAGTAGTGCTAAAGTTTAGTCTCACGTTGCTAGTTGAGCGAGAGTTACACCTCCTTATACACTAGGCTGTTCCACCACTCACTAAGATGTGAGAAGAAGAGGAGCTCTCGCGCACTACTCCTCCGACACCGCCCGTCTCGCCTCGCCTCGCCTCGTCATGATGCGCGCGTGCCGCGGGTTGCGGGACTATCGTCGAACCGAGCTTTATTTTTGCTAGTCGGAAAAATTAATCTTAGATTAATTATGAGTCATTAACGGACGCGTTAATTAGTCAGCCATTTCCAGTCTTTATGGGACGTCAGTTGTTACCGACTCGGACATGGGCTCAGTCCCACGATCTCCCTGACTTGCGTTATATAAGCGTCTCCGCTAAACCTAATCGGTACCGATTATCACACGCGTCTCCTTCCAGTCTATTGCGTCGCTGCCTTCGTCTTCCCCATCCCGGCTTGCAGTGTGCACCACAGATCGGGACAGTAGGCCTCCGGAATCCCGCCTTCTTGTGAACCTGTACGGGTGAGGGGCGATCAGGTTTTTGGAGAGTGCTTTCACGCGACTACTGACGCCATCACGGACGACTCCTTCCCCGACGAGGACTTCTTCCTGAACATCAGCAGCCTCTACATCAACGACATGGCCGACGACACTGCTGCTGCTGCCGCTGCTGTACCGTATGTAATCCTAAACTTTCTATTTCAGATTCTGTCGGAGTTCTTTGTTTTAGCGTTTGGTGTAGATGTGATAGGTTTATCTTATTTAGATGTAATATGTTCACCTACTTTGTTGATCTACGTGATTATTTTTGGTATTGTCTATATGATCATGCTTTATTCAGTTTATCATTCGGATTAAATATAGATTATTGTTTATATTTTTAACAATCCAAAAACCTGATTATAGACAACTAAATTCCACTGGTGTAGCCGCGGCTACTAAGCCTCCTTCGTTTGATGGTATGCACTATAAGAGATGGCGCGCGAGAGCAATTCTATGGTTTAAAAACCTAAATTGCTATAGCGCCACTCTTGGCAAACCTGAAGGAGATCTTTCTGCTAAGCAGGAAGCGGTCTTTAAGAAAAGCTGATACCATGTTTATGGTGGCTCTGTTCAGTATTCTTGGGGACAACATTGTTGACTCATATATGTCATTTGATAATGGCAAAGACGCGTGGGATGCGCTCGAGGCCAAGTTTGGGGTCTCGGACGCTGGCACTGAGTTATATGTCATGGAGCAATTCTATGACTACAAGATGGTTGATGAGCACTCTGTCGTTGAGCAAGCTCATGAGATACAATCACTTGCCAAAGAACTCGAGTAGTTCAAGTGTACCTTACCGAACAAGTTTGTGGCCGAAGGCATTATTGCCAAGCTTCCTCCCATGTGGAGGAGTTTTGCTACTTCTCTGAAACATAGGAGACAAGAGTTTTCCGTTATGGATCTCATTAGGTCTCTTCATGTGGAAGAGAAGGCGAGAGCAAAGGACACACGTGCTCGAGGTTTTGAGGGAGCTTCTAGTGCCAATTTGGTACATAAGAAAAACTTTCAATCCCACAAGTTCAAGAATAAGAACAAATCTGATGGCAAAGGGAAGTTTGATGGCAAGAACAAGGCCACTCACTCCACCAACTTTAAGAGGAAGAATGATAAGAAGAAAGGCTCTTGCCACGTCTGTGGTTATCCTGATCATTGGGCTCCTAGCTGCCCTAATCGCTTTGACAAGCAGCAACATGGGAATAGCGGCAAGACCGCTAATGTTGTTATTAGCGATACTAAGATGAAGGACACTGGGTACAGTATTTTATCTACTATCCTTTCAGTATGTCATTCTCCTGATTGGTGGATTGACACGGGTGCTAATACGCATGTATGTTCTGATATATCCATGTTCTCTTCTTATCAGGTCGCAAGGACTTCCTCCGTGCTGATGGGAAACGGCTCACGTGTTTCTGTTCATGGTGTTGGTTGGTAAATCCAAAGTTTACTTCGGGGAAGACCGTACAACTGAAGAATGTGTAGCACGTTCCCTCCATCAATAAGAATCTCGTTAGCAGATCGCTTCTATGTCGAGATGGTTTTAAGGATGTGTTTGAGTCCAATAAAGTTGTAATTTCTAAGTATATATAATTTATTGGAAAGGGTTATGAGTGCGGAGTTCTGTTCCGCTTATCTTTGTCAGACTCATGTACTAAAGTTATTAATCATGTTTGCGATGATAATGAGTCCAATATTTGGTATTCACGACTTTGTCATATTAACTTTGGTTGCATGACGCGTCTAGCCAATATGAGTTTAATTCCGAAATTTACCATTGTCAAAGGTTCTAAGTGCCAAGTTTGTGTGCAAGCAAAGCAACCCCGCAAGTCTCATACGGTTGTGGAACCGAGAAACTTAGCACCGCTAGAACTTATACATTCAGATCTTTGTGAGATGAATGGTGTGTTGATAAGAGGTGGGAAAAGATACTTTATGATGTTGATTGATGACTCCACTAGATACTGCTATGTTTATCTTCTGAAATCTAAAGATGAAGCTTTGAATTACTTCAAAAACTATAAAGCTGAAGCAGAAAACCAACTTGATCTTAAAATCAAGCGACTAAGGTCGGATCATGGTGGAGAGTACTTTTCAAATGAATTTGATCTATTCTGTATGGGACATGGTATTATCCATGAGAGGACGCCTCCCTACTCACCTTAGTCAAATGGGATGGTCGAAAGAAAGAACCGCACTCTAACTAATTTGGTTAACGCCATGTTAGATACATCGGGTATTTCCAAGGAATGGTGGGGGAAGGCGCTAATGACTGCATGTCATGTCCTAAACCGTGTTCCCGTAAAGGATAAAACCATGACTCCATTTGAGGAATGGGAGAAGAAAAGGCTTAAACTCTCTTACTTACGAACTTGGGGATGTTTGGCAAAAGTCAATATTCCAATACCCAAGAAGCGAAAGCTTGGACAAAAAACCATGGATTGTGTTTTTCTAGGATATGCTTTTCATAGCATTGGCTATAGATTTTTTATAGTAAAATCTAACGTATCCGGCATGCATGTTGGTACGATTATGGAGTCGAATGATGCGACTTTCTTTGAGGACATCTTTCCCATAAAAGGTATGTCTAGCTCATCAAATCAGGAGATGACTAGTTCATCTAGTCAGGAATTTGTTATAATTCCTGAACCTACTATGCCGATAGAACACTATGATGATCCTATGGAGGACGACAATGAAGCTCCTAAAAGGAGCAAGAGACAAAGGACTGCAAAGTCATTTGGTGATGATTTCATTGTGTACCTTGTGGATGATACTCCCACTTCTATTTTAGAAGCTTATGCATCTCAAGATGCTGACTACCAGAAAGAAGTTGTCTGTAGTGAGATGGATTCCATCTTAGATAGTGGAACTTGGGAAGTCACTGATCATCCTTATGGGTGCAAACCTGTAGGATGTAAATGGGTGTTCAAGAAAAAAGCTTAGACCTGATGGTACTATTGAAAAGTACAAGGCACGTCTTGTGGCCAAGGGTTATACCCAGAAAGAAGGTGAAGACTTCTTCGATACCTACTCACATGTAGCTAGATTGACCACTATTCGAGTAATACTATCCTTGGCTGCCTCACATGGTCTTCTCGTTCATCAAATGGACGTTAAGACGACGTTTCTAAATGGAGAGCTAGATGAGGAAATTTATATGGAGCAGCCTGATGGATTTGTAGTAGATGGTCAAGAAGGAAAGGTGTGTAAGTTAGTGAAGTCTTTATATGGTCTTAAGCAAGCTCCTAAGTAGTGGCACGAGAAGTTTGAAAGAACTTTAACCACTGAAGGCTTTGTTGTAAACGAAGCTGATAAGTGTGTGTACTATCGCCAAGGTGGGGGCGAAGGAGTTATTATGTGTCTCTATGTCGATGACATATTGATATTCGGGACCAACCTCGTTGTTATTGAGGAGGTCAAAGATTCCTATCTCGCTGCTTTGAGATGAAGGACTTGGGAGTGGCTGATGTAATCTTAAACATCAAGCTACTAAAGGATGGCAATGGTGGGATTACACTGCTTTAGTCCCACTATGTGGAAAATATATTGAGTCGCTTTGGGTATAGCGACTACAAGTCTTCTCCAACGCCTTATGATCCGAGTGTACTACTTCGAAAGAATCGAAGGAATGCTAAAGATCAATTGAGATATTCTCAAATTATTGGCTCGCTCATGTATTTAGCCAGTGCTACGAGGCCTGACATCTCCTTTGCTATAAGCAAACTGAGTCGATTTGTGTCAAATCCTGGAGATGATCATTGGCATGCTCTTGAGAGAGGTTTGCGCTATTTGAAAGGCACTGCGAGTTATGGTATTCACTATACTGGGTATCCTTGAGTACTTGAGGGTTAGTGATTCAAACTGGATATTTGATGCTGATGAGATTAAGGCCACAAGTGGTTATCTGTTACACTTGGTGGTGGTGTTGTTTCCTAGAGGTCTTGCAAGCAGACCATCTTAACGAGGTCAACTATGGAAGCAGAACTCACAGCATTAGACACATCTACTGTTGAAGCAGAGTGGCTTCATGAGCTTTTGATGGACTTACCTGTGGTTGAAAAACCAATACCCGTCATCCCGACGAACTGTGATAATAAAACTATGATCATCAAAGTAAACAGTTCTAAGGATAATATGAAGTCATCAAGGCATGTGAAGAGGAGATTAAAATCTGTCAGGAAACCGAGAAACTCTAGAGTTATTGCGTATGATTCTATCCAAACATCTAAGAACTTGGCAGATCCCTTCACAAAGGGTTTATCACATAATGTGATAGATAATGCATCGAGGGAGATGGGTTTGAGACCCACACAATGAGTTGTTCGCAGTGGCAACCCATTTTATGTGATCGGAGATCCCCGTGAATTAGAGCTGGGAGACAAGCTGTTGATTGATATGTTGCAAACGTATCCATAATTTTTGATGTTCCATGCTTGGTTTTATCTACTTTCTTATGTTTTTTCCACACTTTGGGGTGATTTTCATATGATTTCTTGGACTAACCTATTAACAAGAGCCACAGTGCCAGCTGCCTGTTTTCTGCTGTTTTTGATTCCAGGAAAGTCAGAAAATGAATATTCTCGGAATTGGACGGGACAAAAGCCAAAGTCAGTTTTTCACCAAGGGACACCTGGATCCAGAATACAAGACGGAGAGGGGCTAGGGCCCGGCCACACCACCTGGCCGCGCGGCTAGGCCTGGCCCGCGCCAGGGGGTGGTCTGGCCGCCCCAAGCACCCCCTCGGCCTCTCCTTCTGCCTATAAGTTGCCTCTGATATGGAAACCCTAAGTACCCGATCAAAATTCCACGAAAGAGTCTGTAGCCGCCATCATCTCTATCCCTAGATCGGGAGGGATCTGAAGCTCTTCCCGGCACCCTGCCTGAGAGGGAAATTCACCCTGGAGGCCTTCTTCATCATCATGCAAGCCTCCGGTGTGATGCGTGAGTAGTTCATCTCTAGACTACGGGTCCATGTAGTAGCTAAATCGCTGGTTCTCCTCCTTTGTGCTATCATGTCTAGATCTTGTGAGCTCCGTTCATGATCAAGATCATCTATTTGTAATTCTGCATGTTGTGTTTGCGGGGATCCGATGTATATTGAGATGCTATTTCAGATTGATTATTGATTCTATCATGTCTTTGTTATTTGTGATCTTGCATGCTTTCTGTTGTTAGTAGCTATCTTGGCCAAGTAGATGCTAGCAACTCCAAGAGTTAATATTTATGCTCGATAGTGGGTTCATGCCTCTGGTAATCTGGGGAAGTGACAGAAATCTCTAAGGTACTAGATGTGTTGTTGCTACTAGGGAGAAAACAACAATCTGTTGTTCATAGAACAATTATATTGTTTACTTTACACACAATTCGTAATGCAATTATCCATTGCTTGCAACTTAATACTAGAGGGGGTTCAGATGATAATCTGAAGGTGGATTATTAGTCATAGATGCAGTTGGATGGCGGTCTATGTATAATGTTGTAATGCCCAATCGAATCTCAAAGGAGCCAAGATGAGTAGTATATGCTTGTAGGCTTTCTCGATGTTTGTCAATTGCCCCGCTGTAATTTGTTCACCCAACATGTTATCTATCTTAAGGAGAGCCACATCTAGTAAACTATGGACCTCGGTCCTTTCTTTTACTATCAATCTACCATCAACTGTTTACTGCTTTGTGTTTACTTTCTGCAAACTATTACTTTCTTCCACTCGATACGTTTAATCCTTTGTTTTCAGCAAAAATCGGTGAGATTCACAACCTCATCGCAAGTTGGGGACAGAGTTATGTGGTTGTGTTGTACAGGTCTCCATGTTGCTGCTGGCACCAGTAGTGCGCCCTACCAAAGTTCAGCTAGCTACACCTTTGGGGTGTTTCTTTGCTCCTACTGGATTGATAACCTTGGTTTCATAACTAAGGAAAACTTACTGTTGTGCTCATCATACCTTTCTCTTAGGGTTCCTCAACGAGCTCGTTAGTACATGAGTCAGCAAGTATTTTTCTGGTGCCGTTGCCGGGGAGTTAAGGACATCTTCACAAGGGGAGTCCCTCATAACCAATCTCTTTACTTTGTTATTTTTGTTTTGCTTAGTTTACTTTTGCTTTGTTTGCTTGTTTCTTTATCAAAAACACACAAAAATAGTTTTACAAGTTTGCTTTATTTATTAAAAACACACAAAAATGACTACTCTTGAAAACGCTAAGTTGTGTGACTTCACTAGCACCAACAACAATGATTTTATGAGCACACCTATTGCTCCACATGTTCCTGAAGCTACTTTCTTTGAGATAAAACCTGCTTTACTCAATCTTGTTATGAGAGAACAATTTTCTGGTATTGGTAATGAAGATGTTGTTTCCCATCTAAATAACTTTGTTAAACTTTGTGAGATGCAAAAGCATAGGGATATAGATGGAGATATTATTAAGCTTAAATTGTTTCCTTTCTATTTGAGAGGAAAAGCTAAAGAATGGTTGAATTCCTTAACTAGGAATATTATTGATTCTTGGACTAAATGCAAAGATGCTTTCATTGGAAAATACTATCCTCCTGCTAAGATTATATCTATGAGAAGTGAAATAATAAAGTTTAAACAATCTGATAATGAACATGTTGCCCAAGCTTGGGAAAGAATGAAATCTTTGGTAAAGAATTGTCCCACTCATGGACTGACTGTTTGGATGATCATCCAAACCTTTTATGCAGGATTGAACTATTCTTCAAGGAACCTATTGGATTCTGCTGCTGGAGGTACCTTTATGACCATTACTTTGCGTGCTGCAATAAAGCTTCTGGATAATATGATGGTCAACTACTCCGAATGGCATACTGAAAGAGCTCCACAAGGTAAGAAGGTAAATTCTGTTGAGGAAACCTCCTCCTTGAGTGATAAGATTGATGTTATTATGTCTATGCTTGTTAATGGGAAAGCCCATATTGATCCAAATCATGTTAAGTGGGAAAGAGAAGATGAAATTGCTAAACTACCACTAGTGTTGAGGCTAGTAATGGCTCTACTACTTTAGATGATAATTATGATTTTGATCTTGATGGTTGCAATATCTCTGAAGTTATTAAGTTCCTACAAAAGCTTGCTAAAAATCCTAATGCTAGTGCTATGAACATGGCCTTTACAAAACACATTACTGATGCTCTCATAAAGATTAAAGAAGAAAAGATGAAACATAAAGGTTCTATTCCTATAAAACAAGAAGATGGTTGGGAACCCATCATCAATATGAAAGTGAATGATTTTGATTTCAAAGCTTTATGTGATCTTGATAGTAGTGCTTCTATTATGCCTAGAAGGATTTATGATATGCTTGATTTGCCACCACTTGAAGATTGTTATTTGAACGTCCCACTTGATGATAATGCTAAAAAGAAACTCATGGGGAGTATTAATGATGTTCTTATTATGGTTAACAATGCTTATGTCCCTGTTGATTTCTGTGTTTTGGATGTTGAATGCAATGCTTCTTGTCCTATTACTTTGGGAAGACCTTTTCTTACAACTGTTGGTGCCATTATTGATATGAAAGAAGACACCATTAAATATCAACTCCCACTCAAGAAAGGTATAGAACACTTCCCTAAGAAGAGAGAGAATATTTCTTTTGCCTCTCCTATGAAAACAAAATTTGCTCCTAATGCTTCTTCATTTGAGAACACTTGATTCTTTTTCTTACTTCTTATGCCTAACTTAAAGGCGTTAAAGAAAAGTACTTATTGGAAGATAACCCAAAAGTTTTAGATGAGTCTTGAAAGTTATTACTTTAGTAATAATCGCTCCTTATCCTTTTTATTTGCTTTTTGTGCCAAGAGTAACCTCTAATGAGAGAGAAGTAATGATTGGGAAAGTTGTTGTCCCGAAACAGATTTCTGTGTTTCACCGTAAAAATTCATGTAAAATCTCTGTACGTCCTTTTCATGCGTGAATTTTTGTGCTTCTGACCCAGGTTGTTATCTAACTTTCGTGTGCTCAACACTTTTTGATTTGAGCAACATAAGGTCTTCGAAAAAATTCATCTTTACCTGCTGGTCTGTTTTGACAGATTTCTGCCATTTTCTGCATTTGCTTCTTCTTGGTTCCTTTTTAAGTTTTTTTGGGGAATTGAGATTTTTGAGGGTAGTGCTACAGTAGCTAGTGTTATAATGGAAGTTTTATTGGTGTTGGAACTTAACCTAAAGAACTATTATCTCGAGTGCACTAATGTTGCTAATAAAGATTGTGTGAAGTTTTGTATGAAGGAAAAATTTCAGGTGTATGGAAGGAATGAGTAATGAGATGAAGTATAGACTAAAGATCAAGCTTGGGGATGCCACGCGTGTCACCCCAAGAAATATCTAAGAAGTACAAGCGTCAAAGCTTGGGGATGCCCAAGGCATCCCCCTCTTCATCAATAAAAATCCCAGGTTTCTTCCAAACGCTTCATTTTTATTGTTTCATGCACAGTTGTGTTGTTCTTGGAGCGTCTTCTTTTTCCTTTTTGTTTTGTTTTTTTGTTTGCTTTGTTTGCTTAGTTTGCAGAATAAATTTGTTGGACCCCCTCTTTTATACATTGGTTTTCAAATCGTTTGGTTTGGATTGGAAAAGAGTAGGAAAAGTTCATGCTTAAGTGGTAAAGAGAGCTTGTTTTTGACTGTGGCCTATGCTTTGTCATGCCATGCTTGATATTGTTTTGGCTTTCTGCTTAGTATTCTTTTCTGTAGCATGACTTGTTATAAACAATTGATATTGTTTAATGTGCCTTTGAAGAATCATGCGTTGTTTTAGCATATTAAAGCATAGTATTGTGGTATTCTTCTTTGATGCTTTATTTGGGTTGACTTGGCACATGCTCACACCGTGTTATGACTATCCCAAGTCACCATAAGCCTTTATGATCTTTTAGTTTTCAACTTGTAGTATCACTTTATGCTTTGATCAATGATGTTTTGTCGCTCTGCATGATTATGGCCATTATTGCTCTCTTAGTTTGTCGCTCCCAGTCTTTTGCTAGCCTCCACAACCAAGTATGAGTTCCATTCATGCATCCAACTCCTAAAACCAAGTCATTTCAAAGAGTCCATCATACCTACCTACTAGCTTATGCTATTCCAAGTACATTCATGTTTTTGTCTACCTTCCAAATTAAACTTGTTATGAGAAAACTAGTGATTAAAGCTCTCACGAACTTGATGGAACACTTTACTTTCTTGCATTTAATAAATTTGAACCATTGCGTCCATCTTTGTTGCGTATATGCTTGCGCTTTATAAGTTGAAATTAGCAGAACCATGTATCATGGGGAACGCTTTCAACATTGCACATGTAGTTTGTACCCTGTTGATATCATGTTCTTTTGCTTATGGATCCAGGCGGTGTGAAATAAAAGGGGAACTTGTAAGATCATGGAGTTTGTATTTGTGTTAGAGAAACGCCTGGGCCGCTAGCCTAAGCCATGCCTAATCATGGTGGAAACTGGCAGCATAACCATAATGAGCACTCTATGAAGCATCCTCAATAAAAACCTATGCAAATAGCAAATAAAAATATCGCTGAGATGCTCATTGTCTGCTTGCCTTGTCATTTTGATTATGGGATAGATCATGTATCATGTGCAAGGGGTACCCCGTTGGCGGTTCTCTATGATACATATGTACTTACAATGACAAGAGCTTACTTGTGACTAAAGTTGAGTAGCATGAGGTTCGGTCTTCGTAAGTAAGGGGCATGAGATTTCGGTTTATAACTTGTCAAGCATATCCTCTTAGTTGTGTCACTTTAACCTTAATCACCTTCAAGATTCTTATGATAGGGGCAATGAGAGCTAAAAGCTAATAAGTACCATAATTTTTGGAAGCTCTTTATGAGACTTGAATCCCTACTTCCTTCTATGAAGGCCTTTCTTTTACTTTTATGTTGAGTCTCCACCTTCTACCTTTATGCACCTACTCTGAAGCATAGTGGCCATTCTTAGTTCTATGTGCATTGTCCCAAGACTTGTTGATTGATGCATACCTTGATATTGCTTGTTTTAAACTATTTGTATGTAGTCACTCTTATAAACTTTGAAGGTGTCCTATGCATTTATGTTTGCTACTCTATGAGGGACAAGCTGAATGCCACTATGCTATGTTTTCTTTATGTGAAACAAACAAACGTCTTGTAAAGCATTGTTATTCATGAATCTTTTGTTTGTGCCTTTTCATGTTGCAACATAGTTTCTTTGTCTTATTGCTAGAACTTTGTCTTTCATGTTATGATTGAAGTACTATGATCCTAGCTTTGAATGTTTTACAAATACTTTAATCATGTTTATGATGGTGCATGTCACCTCAAAAATTATTATTTCTTTTTATCACTTACCTACTCGAGGACGAGCAGGAGTTAAGCTTGGGGATGTTGATACATTGCAAACGTATCCATAATTTTTGATGTTCCATGCTTGGTTTTATCTACTTTCTTATGTTTTGTCCACACTTTGGAGTGCTTTTCATATGATTTCTTGGACTAACCTATTAACAAGAGCCACGGTGCCAGCTGCCTGTTTTCTGCTGTTTTTGGTTCCAGGAAAGTCAGAAAATGAATATTCTCGGAATTGGACGGGACAAAAGCCAAAGTCAGTTTTTCACCGAGGGACACCTCGAGCCAGAATACGAGACGGAGAGGGGCTGGGGCCCAACCACACCACCTGGCCGCGTGGCCAGGCCTGGCCCGCGCCAGGGGGTGGTCTGGCCGCCCCAGGCACCCCCTCGGCCTCTCCTTCCGCCTATAAGTTGCCTCTGATACGGAAACCCTAAGTACCCGATCAAAATTCCACGAAAGAATCTGTAGTCGCCGTCATCTCCATCACTAGATCGGGAGGGATCTGAAGCTCTTCCCAGCACCCTGCCGGAGAGGGGAATTCACCCTGGAGGCCTTCTTCATCATCATGCAAGCCTCCGGTGTGATGCGTGAGTAGTTCATCTCTGGACTACGGGTCCATGTAGTAGCTAGATCGCTGGTTCTCCTCCTTTGTGCTATCATGTCTAGATCTTGTGAGCTCCGTTCATGATCAAGATCATCTATTTGTAATTCTGCATGTTGTGTTTGCGGGGATCCGATGGATATTGAGATGTTATTTCATATTGATTATTGATTCTATCATGTCTTTGTTATTTGTGATCTTGCATGCTTTCCGTTGTTAGTAGCTATCTTGGCCAAGTAGATGCTAGCAACTCCAAGAGTTAGTATTTATGCTCGATAGTGGGTTCATGCCTCCGTAACTGGGAAGTGAGAAATCTCTAAGGTACTAGATGTGTTGCTACTAGGGAGAAAACAACAATCCTTTGTTCATAGAACAATCGTATTGTTTACTTTACACGCAATTTGTAATGCAATTATCCGTTGCTTGCAACTTAATACTGGAGGGGGTTCGGATGATAACCTGAAGGTGGATTATTAGTCATAGATGCAGTTGGATGGCGGTTGATGTCTACGCACTTCTATTCTTGTAGACAGTTGTTGGGCCTCCAAGTGCAGAGGTTTGTAGAACAGCAGCAAGTTTTCCCTTAAGTGGATTACCCAAGGTTTATCGAACTCAGGGAGGAAGTGGTCAAAGGTATCCCCTCTCAAGCAACCTGGCAATCAAGATACAAGAAGTCTCTTGTGTCCCCAACACACCCAATACACTTGTCAGGTGTATAGGTGCACTAGTTCGGTGAAGAGATAGTGAAATACAAGTGGTATAGATAATTATAAGTGGTAACGGTGATAGAAAATAGCTTGCTGGCGTGTGGTTGACGTGGGAAAAGACTAAAGGCAAACTGAAATAAAGATAGAAGCAAGCAAACATGTAACAGATCTAATAGCAAACGGTGGCTCAGTGCTTAGAAATAAGGCCTAGGGATCATACTTTCACTAGTAAACACTCTCTCATATAAATATCTTCTCTTTATGATACTACTCTCCGGTTGAACACTCTAATCGATGGTAGGGCTATAACAGCACACCTCAAAGTAGGTCTTTCCCATCTAGAAAACCCCACACTGTCACCTTGAGCACTAGATGGTTCCAACAAACACCACAATTTCATAAAGACATCCAACTCCAAATATAACTCATAACAAGTATTTGTAATCTCTAGCCTAAATGCCACCATGGTGTGCACGCTGTCACTTTCACACACATGGGGAGAGCAGAGATCTCATAAAGCACTTGAGTAGCAAAGTAGATCTATAGATTACAAGCTCATGATCACAATATGATCATGCATAGAGAGAGAGATGAACACATAGCTACCAGTAGAACCCTTAGCCTCGAGAGAGAACTACTCCCTCCTCATCATGGGAATCAGCAATGGCGATGGAGATGGTGGTGGAGATTGATGGACATGGCTCCGGGGGCACTTTCCCGTCTCGGCAGGGTGCCGGAACAGAGACTTTCTATCCCCCGAATCTCCCCTTCGGTGGCGGCGGTGCTGCGGAACTTTTCGTGGTTGGAGGCTTGACAATTTAGGGTATTTGCCTCGGGAGGAATATATAGGCGAAGGAGGCAAGGTCGGTGGCCAGCCAGGGGGCCCACACCATGCCCTGGCACGGCCTGGGGTACCTGGCCTGGGTGTGGCCAGGCCCAGCCCTCCTCCGCCTCTCGTTTCGCTCCGTGAGTCTTCCGGTAAAATAGGAACTTTGGCTTTTGTCCCGTCCAATTCTGAGAATATTCATTTTCTGACTTTCCTGGAACCAAAAACAGCAGAAAACAGGCAACTGGCACTGTGGCATCTTGTTAATAGGTTAGTCCAAGAAATCATATGAAAAGTACTCCAAAGTATGGACAAAACACAAGAAAGTAGATAAAACCAAGCATGGAGCATCAAAAATTATAGATACATTTGCAATGTATCAGCGGTCTATGTATAATGTTGTAATTCCCAATCGAATCTCAAAGGAGTCAAGATGAGTAGTATATGCTTGTATGCTTTCTCGATGTTTGTCAATTGGCCCGCTGTAATTTGTTCACCCAACATGTTATCTATCTTAAGGAGAGCCACCTCTAGTGAACTATGGACCCCGGTCCTTTCTTTTAATATCAATCTACCATCAATTGTTTATTGCTTTGTGTTTACTTTCTGCAAACTATTACTTTCTTCTACTTTAATCCTTTGTTTTCAGCAAAACCGGTGAGATTGACAACTCCATCACAAGTTGGGGACAGAGTTCTGTGGTTGTGTTGTGCATGTCTCCACGTTGATGCTGGCACCGGTAGTGCGCTCTGCCAAAGTTCAGCTAGCTACACCTTTGGGGTGTTTCCTTGCTCCTACTAAATTGATAACCTTGGTTTCATAACTGAGGGAAACTTACTGTTGTGCTCATCATACCTTCCTCTTGGGGTTCCCCAACAAGCTCGTTAGTACACGAGTTAGCATTTATCAGCTGAGAGGAGAGTATGCCCATATTATATTTACAACTCTATAAAGATGCAATACTTTCTTATTCTGCATGGCAGGTTGATATTTATCTTAATGTGTTCTAAGTGGCTTTTCTAAGCAGAGATGTTGTCCTGCAGAACATCTATTGAGGAACACACCTATATGAGTCTAACTGTCAAACATCGCAGTCCGTGAGAGTTGGGCGCTCTCTAATAAACTCATGAATGGCCATGGAGTATGACGCATAAGCTCCAAGCCATGGGAAAGCCCTGCGGCAGCCCTGTACCGGTCTAGATTTTGTGTGAAACTAGCGTGCAGAAAACTTGTAGTTCAAGGCATAGTCCACTATTCAAGTTGCTAGCTACTATAGCATGAAGTTTAATGTGGAAGTTCAACTTAACAGTCTTCACTACACACTGGTATATAAAACAATACTCTAGAATGGAAATGAGGTGATGTGCCAATGAGACTTTGTGGGAGATTGTTAGAATTTGGTGAGTATTGGGATGTTGGCCCATTAGACAAATTCTGAAATTCTCTTTGGCCCATTTGTGCATGGCAGCATATGGCTGTGCAAGTGGTGCTAAAGTTTAGTCCCACAGTGCTAGTTGAGTGAGAGTTACACCTCCTTATATACTAGGTTGTTCCACCATTCACTAAGGTGTGAGAAGAAGAGCAGCTCTCGCGCACTCCTCCGACGCCGCCCGCCTCGCCTCGCCACGCCTCGCCTCGCCTCGTCATGACGCGCGCGTGCCGCGGGTTGCGGGAATCTCGCCGAGCCGAGCTTTATTTTTGCTAGTCGGAAAAATTAATCTTAGATTAATTACGAGTCATTAACGAACGCATTAATTAGTCAGCCGTTTTCAGTCTTTATGGGACGTGGGCTGTTACCGACTCGGATGTGGGATGAGTCCTACGATCTCCCTGACTTGCGCTATATAAGCGTCTGTGCTAAACCTAATTGGCATCGCTTACCACACGCGTCTCCTTCCAGTCTATTGCGCCGCTGCCTTTGTCTTTCCCATCTCGGCTTGCAGCGTGCACCGTAGATCGGGACAGTGGGCCTCCGGAACCCCGCCTTCTTATGAACCTGTACGGGTGAGGGGCGATCGGGTTTTTGGTGAGCGCTTCCGCGCGACTACTGACGCCATCACGGACGACTCCTTCACCGACGAGGACTTTTTCCTAGACATCAGCAGCCTCTACATCAACGACATGGCCGACGACGCTGCTGCTACCGCTGCTGTACCATACGTAATCCTGAACTTTCTATTTCAGATTCTGCTAGAGTTCTTTGTTCTAGCGTTTAGTGTAGATGTGATAGGTTTATCTTATTTAGATGTAATATATTCATCTACTTTGTTGATCTGCATGATTCTGTCTGTATGACCATGTTTTATCATTTATCATTTGGATTAAATTCTATGAATTATTCCTTATATTTTCAACACGTTGATGGTACTTATGCAATTCGAGAGTACTCCAAAATAGTACCATATTTTTATAGAAAGTGTAATCCTTATCAGAGCAGCGTCAACATATGGCTGCTAGCAATCAAGAAGGCATAAAATTGTTCGGGTTGTTCCAGATTGAGAAGGACAACCCAAACATGGTGGGCTACAAGCTATTGTCATGTGTTCATAAAACACCATGCCGAGATCTGGCCTTGTTTGCTTGTAAGGAGAAGACATGGTTAACTATAAGTTACAATTCTTTCATGGTTGTGTTTAAGAAGGCACATTAATTTGTTTCTTAGTTGGCCCTTTTTGGGAACTCTCCGTAATTATATTTCATGGCCATGTCATGTAATGTCATGCACTAGTAACAATAATCTGATACTATTGAAGTGCATCCCAGGCCAGTTGCCAAGGTACTCGGGCTACGACGCCTCCATCCAGGCGCCCGCCCCACCTCCACCCAGACTGAACAAATTTAAGTAGAAGATATCCAACCTCAATTTTCATATGTAGTCTAGTTTGGCAACCGAAGGATTTGCTAGTAAGGTTTTACACTAGAGTTCACCCTGCACATGTTACTTTTCTATCTTGATCTGAGCAATGCCATGGCATATCTCAAAGTCCTATCAACAGACTAACTGTAGAATACATCTTCTGTGCTATGGATTCCCCAGCATTCTGTCATTTCAAAAAACATTGTGCCGAATACAACTATGAGCCAAGCATTTGATATTTGTTAGTGAGGATAGCCAAATGATAAGTACAGCAAACTAGTGATTATTAGCAATCCATTTGTACGACTCGGTGCTGACAATATCTACCTGGTCGAAAGATATTGAATATCTAAATGATTGATGTACTCCAGTCAAACGAGTCCAACAAACTAGACCAACCAGGCCAATCACAGTCGAATTAATTCAATCAAACGACTCCAACAAACTAGACTCTTAGAGGGAGCAATAATCTTGTGTTTCTCAAAGGAAGCCACATGGCCATAAGTATCAGATGGTTGCAGGGTACACAACAAGGACTACATACAGATTAGTACAGCAGAAACCAAAGGATGCAGAAATGTATAAGAACTGAGCATTTTAACTAGAGGGTACAGGGATATCATGTGCTTTGCTTTCAAAGGATAGGTAGCAGCACACACCACACAGGTTCTCCGATTCAACCAAGACATACACACTATGAAGAGTGAGATCCAGAACTACGAAGATTGAAGTTAGAAATACAAGCCTGCTTCATTTTATTCTTTTGTCTTCTATGATAAACAGGACCATGGCATACATAATTTCGATAACTGTCAAAATGCAAAATGTAACTGCAAGACGAAGCAAACTGGAAAACTTAAAACAGAGAAAACAGAGAGTCAAAATTGTGTTTTCTTTCTATGTTTGCTCTGTACTCTGTATGTACTGCACCATTCTGTCTTCTTAGTATTGACAACTTAAGTAGCAAGCGATGATACAACGATATTTCCTTTCATGTACATTTCTGTCTTTTGGCTAAGATCAGTTGTACTATCCTGTCTCTAAAAGTCCATTTCAGGTTTCTATGGTAATCTCACTAGAATACTGGAGTGTAACCATTACCTGAAAATATGGTCACTACCATCACCTAAAAATATGGTACATTATGTACTGAACTGAAGGGCAATCCATTGATAGGAACAATCTTCAGCATTCTGTCATTGCAAAAAGATTTTGTCCAATAAAATAGCGAGCCAAGCATTTGAAATTTGTTAAGTGAGGATACAACACACAAGCAGGCAACAGATTGAACTGAACCTGATGAACGAAAAGGTTCAAATTCCATGGCACAAAATTTGTTCAGAAAAAAGTGACAGAGCCAAGACATCATTAGACTAAAACCCAAGTAATTCTCAAAACGTTTTCAGCAGAGACATCTAACTAGTGGGATTAACAAAACCATTTGCTAAAATTAAGAGAAATAAGCAGTTGTGGTAAAGAACATTTTGCCAACTTCCCATAAATGATGATAACAAGGTATAACCATCAGATTCAACATCACAGCATGCCGACAGAGCACAAACAAGGCACCGCATCCATCAGGCTAGGCATTAGATTGTATATCCGGACATTCTTGGAAACAATCATGTCGTCTTGAGCATAAAGCTCGAAGGTGTTAGAAATAATGGACCAATGGTTTGGGCTCATGCTAAATTTCAGATTTTCCCTAAATCTCAAAGTCCATGTGTGTGGAAACCCATGTCTGTTTTGGTCCAATTTGATGGCAGCTCACATGTGAGTGGAGTGGGCAGAGTACTGAGCATCGGACGCAACGGTAGAGTAGGGTATCAGGCTCGTCCGAGAGCCCGAAGTCGCGTATCCTGGCTTAGAGCCGAACGTACTGCCATAGGGCAAGCGGATTAAGTGCATCCTGGATGTCAGTAATCCAGCGGTGGTCCAGCAGCGCCTCTCTCACTGTATGGCGCTTCCTAGCCCTTTTTGGGGATTAGCACAAATAACTTTGGGGTCGTGTCGCCCACGGTCTTACCGTCGAGCCAACAGTCTAGCCAAAACAACGTTGTGGCTCTGTCCCCCACCTTAATGACTATGGAGGCATCAAACACCTGCAGCTCTATCGAGGAGAAGCGCATGTCCAGGCCGCGCCAAGCTTGCAGCAGGTCCGTGCGCATCCTCCAGATCCATCGAGTCTAGAGGCTGACCGCCGTGCGGGCAAGATCAGGGATCCCCAGGCCTCCATAGCACTTCGTTCTACACACTCTCTCCCAGTTGACGTGGCAGTGACCACCGTTGGCCTCTGCCCGCCCCACCCGGAGGAAGCT
Organism: Avena insularis; assembly: GCA_023614405.1. NCBI lineage: Eukaryota > Viridiplantae > Streptophyta > Magnoliopsida > Poales > Poaceae > Avena > Avena insularis. The sequence goes on from CM042694.1 coordinate 211,536,411, forward strand.
CTTCGCAATCTTCTGAATCTATTTTAGTGTCTGCTTGTTCAGCCCCAACACGATGATCTAATGAAGGGGGATCGCCATCAGCACCGATCGTACCAGTGCAAGGCGCTCGGCCTTCGTTATCATTCCAGCTCTCCAAGTGGGTAACTTGTTGGCGATGCTGTCCACCAGGGGCTGGAGAGCGGCAACAGATAGCCTCCTTAGGGACAGGGTATACCTAAGTACCTGACGAGGAAGGGTGCCACCTGGCACTGCATCACCCTAGCCGCGCGCAGTGATATTTTGGGATATTTGGAGAATATTAACTGTATTGATTTGAGCCTCGATGAGCTGTTTATATAGATTATAACCGACTTGGACTCCAAGACTAATAGAGATAGAATTACAACTCAAATAGGAGAGAGAGAGGTCGGTGCGGCTAGGGCTGGCTACGGCACCGACCTTATACTCTAATACACAGGACATCCTCGTCGGAGTAGGCAATCGGCGACACCGAGCACTTGGCATAGTTTTTTTTTACGAAATGTAGCAATGCTGCTTTCATTGCGATTAGGGCGAAGGTAGCACAAACGGGGAGGAGATCTCCCACAGGCAGGAAACCAAGAGAGGACCCAAGGCGGGTCAACAGAAAAGAAACAAGAAAATGAAAACTAGGAAAAAACAGCAAGCTATGCTGAGGGCTTTGCCCAAACAGCCAGCCGGACTATCCGCAATACTTAATCTGGATCTCGTGGTCTGTCCAGCAATGCGAGCACCCGTTTGCGGCCGGCATCAACCCAGGTGCGCGCCTCCGCCAGCAAGGATCTGAATAAGTCTGTTGGTTGTTTAGCCGTATTTCTGAATATCCTGTCATTGCGCTCCTTCCAAAGACACCACCAGACAGGGGGTGATTGAGCGCCACATCTTGATCTTTCCCTTGCCGACTATCCTGGATGAGCTCTCCATCCAATCCGAGAGGTCAGTCACCGCGGTCGGCATCAGCATAGAAGGCAGACGGGCGCGATCAATGACGAGGCTCCACACCTCCAAGGCATAGGGGCAGGTCGCAAGCAGGTGCACTGCAGTTTTCGGTTGCTGTCTGCAGAGCGGGCAGAGAGGGTCGTGAGGGCATTGGCGCCTTGCCAGCACGTCCGCAGTCAAGCAGCGACCTTGCACCGCCAGCCACGCGTAGAATCTGCACTTGGGTGGCGCGTCGGATCTCCAAACGAATGGCGGGAAGGCTGGGTGGATCGCCCCTGTGAACTGGATGGCATAGGCAGAGCCCGCTGAGTACGTCCCATCTTCTGTCCACTTCCAAATCAGCGTATCAGGTGTCCCTGGTGTGAGCTGCACGTCCCTGATCAAAGCCCACAGGTTGGTGAACTGCTGGATGGAGGTGTTCGTCAGGTTTTGTTTAAAGTGCCTGATCCATTTGTTGCTTCCCAGAGCTCTCTTGATGGAGATTCGTCGCAGCGTGCACTGTCTGAACAGCTCAGGGTACAGGTCGCATAGCTTCCCTTCCTGCCTCCACGGGTCTGTCTAGAACTGGGTGGCCTCACCGTCACCAATCGTGATGCTCACTGATGCTTCGAATAAGGCCCGTACCTGACCGTCGATCGGCAGCAACAGTCCCGCCCACGGCTTGTTGGTAGCACTTGGCATAGTTGGTGTGCAGAGCTGATGCCTCCCCAAACAGTGCCAGTAGTGCGCGCAACGTGCACAATTCTGTCTCATCTGGGTGGCAGAAGATCACAATGTCATTTTGCTAAAAACAATTGTAGTATCTTCTCTCTATAAATTCATTTCGTGTTTGTGCGGTAATCTCGCTAGAATACTGGAGCATAACCATCACCTGGAAATATGATCACTACCATCACCTGAAAATATGGTACCTTATGTAGTGAACGGAAGGGCAGTCCATTGACAGGACCAATCGTGTAAATAAGAAAACTCAGGTTCTACAAACCTCCTTTTGCGTAAGTTGAATGCTACGAGTCTACACATAGAGTGCCATTAGTTAAAAATCATGCTCAGGATAGCATTAGACAAGCTCCAAAGAAGTAAAATGGCCTAAGCGGAACGTCTCGGTGCCAAAAATGAATGGAAAAAAAAAGGAGAAACCAGCTGCAGAGATCACTTATTGCAATTATTCGCAAATAAAAGATAGCTAATTGCAAGTGTGAGAATTCAGGGTGAATTTCTAGACCGCACAATCAGATTATGAGCTTATTATACAAGCCGGGTCCTCCGGTAAAAAAGGGCAGCCCGATGCAGCTGGGTCCGGGGAAGGATTGGACCCACCTTGGGGTCTCTGTATACAGCCTTTCCCTGCTTTTTCTTTGCACTGATGTTGTCTTGGGCCTGGAGCTGGGTCACTTGAGGACTGATGTTACACTCCAAGAGCTAGGTCACTTGAGTCTGAAGAACTGGAGCATCAGTGGTGAATATAATAGTACGCACAGAGAAGGCTCCAGTGTCAGTACTTATGGGAAGGCTGCTAAAACAAAAGGGCCACGACTAATGTGCTGGCAACTTAGTAGTATGTCAACTTTTTGAATTGAGAAGCACTCGTGGGACATAAGCTTAGTCAAAAAAGAAAAAGAGTGACCAGGTTCAGACATGCTCAAGTCACCTGATAATTCAGATGGAGATGTGACACCCAAGTTGTCACAGAGCATCTCATCACTACACGCCTTTCCCTGCTTTTTCTTTGCACTGATGTTGTCTTGGGCCTGGAGCTGGGTCACTTGAGGACTGATGTTACACTCCAAGAGCTAGGTCACTTGAGTCTGAAGAACTGGAGCATCAGTGGTGAATATAATAGTACGCACAGAGAAGGCTCCAGTGTCAGTACTTATGGGAAGGCTGCTAAAACAAAAGGGCCACGACTAATGTGCTGGCAACTTAGTAGTATGTCAACTTTTTGAATTGAGAAGCACTCGTGGGACATAAGCTTAGTCAAAAAAGAAAAAGAGTGACCAGGTTCAGACATGCTCAAGTCACCTGATAATTCAGATGGAGATGTGACACCCAAGTTGTCACAGAGCATCTCATCACTACACGGTCAAATTTGGTTTTGGGGTGAGAGAGGCTCGAACTATCAACCTCAGGATCACTCACAGCTACGAGACCTAAGCGCTAGCCAACTGCGCCACCACCTAATTTTGATATCATAGCGAGATAATTAGTATTCATTGTGGAGTCTCTGTTGTAGCCATTAAGATTTTCCAAATCTCTGAAGATGGTCAGGACTGAGTATTAGCTAACTGCTTCCATTTCAGTTTTACTGCAGTAATTCAGAAACCGTGAGCTCGCTTACCTAGAACCCACGATGGTCTGGTGGCGACGATGGTCACCATTGCTGGTCTGTACTCTGGGGGAGATGCAGCAAGACCATTTGCTGAATTAAGACAAACAACAATTGTTTAAGAAGATTTTGCTAACTTTCGGTAGAAGATGGTAACATCAGGTACAACATGACACTGCCGCCACACACAAGACTAAGTACTTTCATATGTAGTCTAGCAACCGAAGCATCTGCCAATGAAGGTTTCGTACTAGAGTTCACCCTTGCATGTTACTTGTCTATCTAGATCTGAGCAATCCCCATGAGCAATGCCATGGAAAATTTCCTCAAACCCCTATTAACAAACTCACTGTACACATCTTCTATGCTATGGTGTCCTCAGCATTCTGTCATTTCAAAAAGATCCTGTGCACTACAACTATGACCCGAGCATTTGAAATTTGTTAGTGAGGATAGCCAAATGACACGTAAAACATACTAGTGATTATTTAGCAATCCATTAGGACAATTCATTGCTGGCCAGAATGTAGGAAACAACATTCCATAAGTTGACTGGCTTGAGAATTATCACCAAATACTTGAATATCTAATAATTAAGTACTACCTGGTAAAAAGTTAAATGACTAAAGTAATATTGTACTCCAATCGGGTAGCACCGATACCAGGCCTTCCATGCTTGAAAGGCTTGTAGCTGATGGAGAACTCGTGAGGAAGTGGCCAGTCATGTCTGGCTTGATCTCAAGCTGGTTGAAAATTTTCCCACTTCAGACTGCAATATGGCTGCCTATCATCTCTAGAATACAGAAACAGAACTATCACCTGAAAATATGGTCACTGCCATCACCTCAAAAATGGTAACTTATGTACTCCCTCTATTTGAAAATAAATGACTTGAATTTGTCTAGATTCGCACGTATCTAGACATGTTTTAGCGTACAGATTCACGTGAATCTAGAGAAATGCAAATCACTCAAGTACTAAACTGAGGGAGTACTAACCTATCAGCTATGCACCAAACGAGAGACGACGACCCAAGTTGTCACAGAGCGTTTCATCACTACAAGGTTTTTGGGGTGAGAGAGGCTCGAACACTCGACCTCAGATCACTCAATGTAGCAATTGAGTCCTACGCGGTAGCCAACTGCACCACCACCCCATTGTGCTGTCAGGACGAAACAATGCGCTTTGTATGAAGCAGTAGCACAGCAGCGATCCATACAAATACACGAGAAGAATTCATGGAATATGCCTCTGCTGTGACTTCAGACTTTCCAAATCTCTGAGGGTGATATTTTGTTTCTTCCCATTCAGCTAAACAAAATGTCCTGAACAGCTCGATGACAGATTTAACACAACTACCGAAATAAGATAAATGGGTGTGCTGCTTTCCTATCTTAATAACCACTGAAGCTGCTTCATACTGGCAACAAGATCCGCATTAAGAAACCATGAAAAACTGCAACAGTTCAACACCGACATAGCTAACTGCTGCCATTTCAGTTGTACTTGTGAATGACAGAGTGTTCGATCTCCATGACCAGGTGGTCATCATTGTGTCTGACCACACCTGAAAATATGATACTTATGTACTCCCTCCGTCTCAAAATAGATGTCGCGGATTTGTCAAAATTTGGACGAATCTATATACTAAATAGTGTCTAGATTCATCCAAATTTTGAAAAATCTGCGACATTTTATTTGAGACGAAGCAAGTACTAAACTTAGGGGCCATCCATTGATAGGAACAACCGTGTATACAAGAAAACTCAGGTTCTACAAACCTCTTTTGCCCAGCCTAATCAAAATTTGCATTGCTGGATGAATATCTTTGAAATTTTCCCTTCAAAGAAGAGAGTAGATAATCTTGTTCGGTGAAAGTAGCTCCTAAACATGATCACCGTTGATTTTTGACTAAACAATTGTAGATAAACATAATCAAATTCAGGTAGAAGTTAACCTGACCTGAACTTCGTATGCAGTCTGGCAGCTGAAGTATCTGCCAGTAAGGTTTTACACTAGAGTTCACCCCTGCACATGTTACTTGTCCATCTGCGTCTGACCAATCCCCAGGAGCAATGCCATGGCAAATCTCCTCAGACTCCTATCAACAAACTCACTGTACAACAGTATGCCCAGGAGCAATGCCATAGGAAATCTCCTCAAACTCCTATCGACAAACTCACTGTAGAACAGATCTTCCATGCTACGGAGTCCTCACATTCTGTCATTACAAACAGATTTTGTCTAATACAGCTATGAGCCTATGAGCCAAGCATTTGAAATGTTAGTGGGGATACAAGAAAATGAGAAGTAAAGCAAACCAGTAATTATTTAGTAACACATTAGGAAAACTCAGAGCTGACAGGTAATGTAAGAAATTAAGTTTGACAAGTGAGAATTATCAACAGTCACTTGATTATCAATTGATTAAGTACTAGCCAGTCAAAAAAAAGATAAATTAGGGATATTATAACCGAGTCAAACACAAGGCCTCTCACGCCATCGTACATTTTGGCCGTGGGATCGTGCGTCTCCCGATGCGTCTAGCAGTGTCCCGGGCCGGCTACTCTGGGGGTAAAATCGCTCGTCTCTCATTCGATCCCCAACGAACGGTTCTGGTTGGGCCATGTAGGCATCGACAAAACGATTCTGCCCGCACCTCATCCACCCCGCACAGCATCCCTCTGGTCTCGATCTAAGACGAAATCGAGTTGGTCGCGGACGCCGCTCGCATCGCCACCGAAGAGAAGGAGAATTCGACGGCACGGCAGCAAAGGAAGAGTTCCGTGCTGCCCTCGATGCTCGCGGCGCCTGCCTGGCGACCTCTGAAAAAAAATGCTTTTCCGCGCTTTGCTTTTGGGAAGGGTGGGGAAGTGAGTCTGGGGCGTTCGATTTGCGAGGCATGGACGGTGTGGATTTTGGTTTGGGTGAGGCACGCGGATCGCTATCCGTGGCGTGAGGTTTCTTGCGTTCTGCTTAGAAAACAATATACGCGTGAAGGCTGAAGTGATACTTCTCGAGCTGTTTTTTTTTTAAGTTCCAGGGCTTTATTCAAGAACCAACTCCTGCACTGTCTGCTTGGCAGCAAGTAGCGAGGAAACTAGAAATCGGGTCCATCCAACAGCTAGTCATCTCCTGTGTACAAGCTAGCTTAGCACACAGATGAGCTGGCACATTGTTGGCCTTTAGAGCACCTCCACTTGTTAGCCGTTTTTGGGCCAAAATTCGGATCTAAATAGTGTCGGACGGATGAAGGTTTCGGTCTAAGAATGGTCGATTTCTCACTCGCGTTTCTAGGCCGAGTTTCTATGTCAGCGTGTTTTTGCTCAAATTTGTCCAGTTTTCGGTATATTTCGGCATAATACGAATATAGAGCAATGTTCGGCATAGTTCTAGATGAAATTAACCACAGTTCGGCATAAAATTAAACATAGTTTGACGAACAATAAAAAATACAACATATTTCAGCCTAGTTCGGCCAGATTCATGCTATGTGTTTCCCCTGCATATCCATAGGTGCTCAACCAGATCATCCTGCAGCTGTTGATGCACTATCGGGTCTCGAATCTCCTGACGCATGGCGATGAAGGCAGCCCAGGTTGGCGGCACCTGGTGATCAAGCTGTGCAAGAGGTCCCTGTCTGTAATATGGTTCGTTCTGCTTGACCAAACTCACTGGGTCCTTCCTCTCATCCTCAATGATCATGTTGTGCAAGGTCACATAATAGTTCATCACTTCCCACATTTGATCTTTCGACCAGGTCATTGCAGGGAACCAGACAACTGCAAACCTCTGTTGGAGCATACCAAATGCCCGCTGCACGTCCTTCGTGCAAGCTTCCTATTCCTTGGCATTCTGAGCATGCTTGGGGAGTATCGGGCTTGAGATAGTCTTCACAAATGTTGGCCATCTTGGATAGATGTCATCTACAAGATAGTGTCCCTTTGTTGTAGTGGTGCCCATTGATCTCAAAGTCCATGGGGGGAGCATGACCCTCAACAAGCTTGGCAAAGACATTTGAGTAGTTGAGAACGTTGATGTCGTTGTTCGATCCTGCCATGCCAAAGGAGTGTCAGATCCAAAGATCATGTGTAGCGACTGCCTCAAGTATCACAGTGCAACCTCCTTCATGGCCTTTGTACATCCCCTGCCATGCAAATGGACAGTTCTTCTAGTGCTAATGCATGCATTCTATGCTTCCAAGCATCCCAGGGACTCCTCTTCTTTCATTGATGACGAGGATTCGAGCAGTGTCTTCAGCAATGGGTGTTCTCAAGTACTGTGGCCCAAATACTGCAATCACCGCCCTGCAGAACCGGTACAAGCAATCGATGGCGGTGGACTCAGCCATGCGAAGATAGTCATCATCACTGTCACCTGCCGCTCCATATGCAAGCAACCTCATCGCCGCTGTGCACTTCTACAGTGAGGAAAACTCAACCATGCTGGTGCAGTCTTTATTGCACACGAAATAGGGGTCAAATTCCCGGACGGTGTCTGATGACCCACAAGTATAGGGGTGTATCGCAGTATTTTCGATAAGTAAGAGTGTCGAACCCAATGAGGAGCAGAAGGTGTTGACGAGTGGCTTGGAGCAGGAATTCTCTGTAAATACTTAGCAAATAGATTTTTAGGGGTTTTTGATAATGAAGGTAAATAAAGTGCGAGTAAATAAAAGACAATAATAATAGATGTATCAAGTGTCCCAATACTTTCTTTAGCAAAGGACAAGCTGGTTGTATTACTTAAGATGACCAAACGTTCTCGAGGACACACGGAAATATCGTCAAGTGCTTTCGCTTCATATAGTTGATTAATCTTCTTTAGTTTGATAAGTGTTGTGTGGGTGAACCTGTGCTAATGTACCGACCTTCCTAGGACTAATACATACTAGTGATTATACCCCTTGCAAGCATCCGCAAGTACAAGAAAGTAATTAAGATAGAAACCTAACCACAGCTTTAAACTCTAAGATCCTGACATCCCTTGTGCAAAGGTTTCCTAACGGGGGTTCAGGTTTCTATCACTCTGGCAACCCCTACAATTAGTAGCCAAATACACAATGCATTCTCCTAGGCCCATAAAGGTGAAGTGTCATGTAGTCGACGTTCACATGACACCACTAGAAGAATAACACCACAACTTAAATAACAAACTATTGAATCTTTCTCAACGCAACTCCACTACTAACAACATGACTTCTCCCATGTCCTCAAGAACTAAACGAACTACTCACAAGACATCATATGGATCAAGATCAGAGATGATATAATGATAAGCAACAATCTGAACATAACAATAATTCAATGGTTCCACTCAATAGCATCAACTACAACAAGTAATCAATACCGGGAAAGTTTCCCCTAAGAACTATGCAAGATTCAACCCAATTGTTATAGCGGTATGGAGTGGTGATGATGGTGCTGGTGGAGATGATGATGATGATGATCCCGATGAAGTCCAGCTTGATGGTGGTGTTGATGGTGACGATCTCCCCTCTCCGGGAAGAAATTCCCCCGGCAGAATTCTGTCTGCCGGAGAGATCTTTCTCTCTCTGTAGTTTTCCGCCCTGCAGAGGCGGCGGAATCTTTCTGTGGTCGCTCTCCCAGGCTTAGGGTTTCGTGGGGATAATATACGCCAAAGGGGAGAGCCAGGAGTGGGCCAGGGTGGCCACACCACCTGGTGGCGCCAGCGCCAGGGGGTGGTGTGGGCCCCCTGTGGCCCAACTCCGCTCCCCCTTCTGGCATCCTTCGTATTCTGGAAAAATAGGATTTTCCATGTATTTTCCTGGATTTTCTGATCTTCGCGAATTTCGCCTCCAAACAACGCCTTTTCCATCAGAATCCTGACTACAGCGGTCCATCCTCCAAAAGTCATCAACCATGCAAAAACAGATGAAATAACATAAGTATCATCTCTTAATATGAAATATATCAATGAATAATAGTAAATTATGATATAGAATAGTGATGCAAAATGGACGTATCAACTCCCCCAAGGTTAGACTTTGCTTGTCCCCAAACAAAAACGGAGCTCAATAAACATGACCTCGGGTTTATGGAGTGAAGAGTCGATAAAGAATACGGACAAGAAGCATCACATTCATCAATACATAAATCATAATAGAAAACAACTCACTATTATATAACTTAACTTGTAATAAGTAAAGGAAACACAATAAAGATACATAAAGTAAATCATAATTGGTAATGGCAAACTTTGCTCTTGGTCAAAGAATAGTTAACAATTTGCAGGAGTTCAAACATAATGGGTTTTCAATGATAGCTTTCAAAGTAATATTCACTAAGATAAGAGCATTGTACAAAACAAGGAACATAAGAAACATGATTGAATAAATCATCATATGAATGAATGAAACACAACAACTCAAAATACTTGCTGAGATAGAAAGGAATATGTTTACTAACTCAACTAAAAAGTAAAAGATAAGCCCTTCGCAGAGGGAAGTAGGGATTTCAGGTTTCATAAAGAGCTTCCCAAAATTATGGTACTCATTAGCTTTCAGCTCTCATTGCCCCTATCATAAGCATATTTAGGTGGTTAAGTTTAAAGTGAACAAACTATGGAGTATATGCTTGACAAAGTATAAGTTGGCAATCTCATGTCTCTTGAATACGAGGCCGCTCCTCGTGCTACTCAAGTTTAGTTACCGGTAAGTTCTTGTCATAGTAAGTACATGTGTATCATAGAGAACCGCCAATGGGGTACCCCTTGCCCGATGATACGGAAGAATCCCCATATCAAAATGACAAGGCAAGCAGACAATGAGCATCTCAGCAATCTTCTTATTTACCATGGGGAAATGGTGCCTTTTCTCTCTTTCCTCTTTTCTCATCTTTTTTTCTTTTTCTCAATCTCTATCTCTTTTTTATAAGAAGAATGCTTCATAGATTACTCATTATGGTTACGCTGCAGGTTTCCACCATGATTAGGCATGGACTAGACCAGTGGCCCAGGTGTTTCTCTAACACACATACATAACTCCATGGACTTATAAGCTCCCCTTTCATTTCACACCGACGACATCCATAAACAAAAGAGCATGATATCAATTGGTACAATGTACAAGTGCAATGTTGAAAGCGTTCCCCATGACAACATGGTTCTGCTAATTCCCAACGTATAAGTGCAAGCATATACAACTTAGATGACACAATGGTCAAGTTTATTAGGTGCAAGAAAAGTAAAGTGTGCCATCAAGTTCGTGAGAGCTTTAATCACTAATTTTCACGTAAAAAGTTTAATTCCAAAGGTAGATAAAAACATGAATTTACTTGGAATAGCAATAGTGCTAATAGGTAGGTATGGTGGACACAAATGGCATAGGTTTTGGTTTAAGGATTGGATGCACGAGAAGCATTCCCTCTCAGTACAGGTTTTAGGCTAGCAAGGCTGGGTAGCAAGCATAAGAGTTGAAGGAAACAAACAAACATACAAGTGATAAAAACAAACATGCAATCTTCCTTGGAAGCACAAAAAATCTTAACTAGAGAATACTAAGCTTACGAGCCAATCAAGGAAGAAAGGTGATGAAATTATATTCTTTAAGAGTACTTTTTATCTTTTTTATTCAATTCTCATAATAGTGTTGCCACTGACCGAGCCAGGTTTGCTAAAACCAACTATTAACTCAATGATCCCAAAGTGATACCAATACTAACAACAAGATCAATCATATAATAGAAATTGAAATCTAATATAAGATATGCAAAAGAGTAAATGATAGAACTTCTCATTAATATTTCATAACGGCAACTCACACCAAGGGATACATAGATATCTAATGAGAGGGGGACACTTTTATAATGCGAACCATCCTACATGATAACTTCGCTATTCATGATATGACTCTACTAAAAAGGTAAAAAGATAAAAGATAGTGATGTGATACCGCGGCACTCCCCCAAGCTTGGAACAAACCAAGGGGATGTCAAAATCTAATGACAAATTACTCCTTCGGTGGTGGTGGTGTTCTCTCGTCATCGTCCGACTTCCAAGGTAAGGGCTCCCCATCAACAAAAGACATCCTGGTCTCCAACATCCTGAAACTAGCAGCAGCACTTATGCGTTTGAACCTAACCTCATACTCACAGTTTTGATTTTGCATGTCGTAGAGCTGTGCTTGTAGTTGGTTGGTTGTTCGGTGGAGTGAGAGAATTTCCTCCTTAAGCTCAACAGTCTCCTTCTGGTGCTCGGCGATGAGTTCTGAACTAATCTTATGGATGATATCCACTTCGTGTTCCGCCATCTTCTTGTACCTAAAGACTTCTTGCCCCCAATGCTTCCATACTGTCCTCCATACTGCCTTCACCTTTAGGGTCCTGAACCTCTTTTATCTGTACCACCCCATCTTCGAGCAACAACTCCTTGGGATGAATCTTCAACTCACGCATGTACGGGTTGACGATGTCCGTAGAGGAATCTTCCTTGGCTGATCCAGAGGAAGACATTGTGGCTCCAAAACTGAGACTCTGCCTGTCAGAAACAGACCAAAACAAAAACATGATGAGAACAAGATATACGAACCTCGGGGGATCTAGGGGATTATATATTATGAATTTTTACAACATAAGGAAGGTACTGGGAGAAAACAAGTCGGAGACGGACTCTGGGGCGGCCACACCACCTGGTGGCTCGGCCAGGGGGCCGCGCCACGGGGTGGTGTGAGCCACCTGGCTCCGTTTCTGACCCTCTTTTGCTTTGTTGCTTTCCTTGATGGATAAAAACTGTAAAAATATAACTGGATAGATTTTTCACGGACCTTTTCTTACCAGAACTATTACCTATTTGAAAACGGACTCTGCAGGTCTCTGAACTTGGTGTTTAATAAATTCTTTCGGAGTCACCTCTTGAATAACATCAATATATTCATCTTCTTAAAAATATTTTTTGAGTCATTTAGCCTTTCACTATCTCATTACACCACTTTTTCCAATAACCTGGAAATTTCTTTCACACAAAACTTCACACAATTCTCATTAGCAACATTAGTGTAAGCGAGGTAATAAACCTTTTAAGTTCAATTTCAACTGAAATCCATCAAAACATAAGCTACTGAAACAATTCCTTCTGAAAGCCCAAAAGGAATTCAAAGAGGAAATTGATATAAGAAGCAAATGCAAGAGTGTCAAAAATCTGTCAAAACAGACCAGAAGGTAAATATCAATTTTTTAGAAAATCTTCTGTTGCTCAAATCAAAAAGTGCAAAACTAAAGAAAGTTAAATAATAACCTGGGGAATGCACACAAAAAAATTACAGATCATTACGACGTTTTGAGATTTTTCAAGAATTTTTACAGTGAAGCACAAAAATCTGTTTCGGGACAACAACTTCCCTAAATCTTACTTCTCTCTCATTAGAGGTTGATCTTGACACAAAAACCAAATAGAAAGGATAAGGAGAGGTTATTGCAGAAGCAATAACTTCCACTACTCAAATAAACAAAAACCAAAAGCAAAGATATTGGGTTGTCTCCCAAAAAGCTCTTTCTTTATAGCCATTAAGATGGACATGATAATTTGAATGATGCTCACATAAGAATATGAATTGAAGTGAAAGAGAGCATCAAGAAGCAAAAATACACATGTTTAAGTCTAACCCACTTCCTATGCAAGGGAATTTTGTAAGAAAATAAATTGTTGAAACTAGAGGCTGCTAGCATAGGAAGGCAAAACAAATGTAACATAAAGACTTTCAGCATAAAGCGAGGAATCTTAATATTAATAGCGACGATCTCCCCTCTCCGGGAAGGAATTCCCTCGGCAGAATTTTGTCTACCGGAGAGATCTTTCTCTTTCTGTAGTTTTCCGCCCTGCTGAGGCGGCGGAATCTTTCTACGGTCGCTCCCCCAAACTTAGGGTTTCGTGGGGATAATATACGCCAAAGGGGAGAGCCAGGAGTGGGCCAGGGTGGCCACACCATCTGGTGGCGTGACCAGGGGTGGCCCGTGCCAGGGGGTGGTGTGGGCCCCCTGTGGCCCAACTCCGCTCCCCCTTCTGGCATCCTTCGTCTTCTGGAAAATAGGATTTTCATGTATTTTTCCGGATTTTCTGATCTTCGCGAATTTCGCCTCCAAACAGCGCCTTTTCCATCAGAATTCTGACTGGAGTGGTCCATCCTACAAAAGTCATCAACCATGCAAAAATAGATGAAATAACATAAGTATCATCTCTTAATATGAAATATATCAATGAATAATAGTAAATTATGATATAGAATAGTGATGCAAAATGGACGTATCAGCATCCACGATCTTGAGGAAGAGCTTTTGGCTCATCCTGAAATGGCGTCGAAACACGGCTTCTTCATGGAGCGGCTCGTCAGCGAAGTATTCGGCGTACAACATGCAGTAGCCATCCGCCCTCTGCCTTGCTTTGCACTTCCGGCGACCCTTCGCCGAGCCTCCACGCTTCGGAGTTGCAGTGTGCATGTAGAGCCATGCCAGAGAGGCGAGGATTTGCACGTGCTCTACATCTTCGGCAGCTTCGGTGTTCTCTTCCTCTAGCAACACAGCAAACAACTCTTCATCGTCGGAGTCCATGGTCGAACGGGCCAATCATCGTACACTTGGCGGGCGAGGTGGTGGGAGCTAGAAGCGTGGCCAAGCTACAGTGAAGGTGGCCTAGGCTACAGGGGAAGTTGCGGCGGTGGCGGCGGACCTATCTATAGGCGCGAGTTCGGCTTGACCTGGTGGAGCTTCGCTGGCGCAAGCATGGCGATGAGGCGGCTGGGGGGAATCCTTCACCACGGGAGAGGAAACTGGTGGTGGGAAATGGGATGTCTTGCTGACAGGGCTGGCCCACCCTTGTTTTCTCTCCATCCGGTGTTCCCAGGCCATTCCCGGTGCCTCGGGTTCGGCCTAGGAACGCTGGACCAATTTAGGGACAAATGCGGAAGAAACCTGCATCCTAGGAATGCGACTGGGCAAAATTTCGCTGTCTGGAAGAAAAATAGGCGTTGGGAACGCCTTCCGGGGAACGCGAGTGGAGATGTTCTTACATGTTGAATAAAAAAGAAACAAAAGATGAGGCTAGCCCTTTGACTTCAGATAGAATTGGCGCTATCACTGAGTGCAAACCATTGCGCGAGTCCAAGAGTTTGACGAACTCCAAGCAATCAACTTCGAAGATCACTCGTGGAAAACCTTGAAGCTTGGTGAAGATGACCCCATCCCAAAGAGACAAAGTTTCAGCTATAAGGGGCTTAGTAATCCCCGAATATGGTTCACTCCAAGATCCAATGAAGCGAGTTGGCGATCATGCGATCCTTCCTGCTCCACCCATCAGTGCATCATAAGAAATACCAGCATCAGTATTAACTTTCACACATTCAGCATCAGGTGGCCGCATCCATAGCCCGTTAGGGTCTTAGCATGCTAACAGGGGATATCAAGCAAAGATAGAGCCTCCCGGTGATTGTCATTGACTGACGTGGATCCAATCATCCTTTGTCATGAACCACATTATTTCTCAAATTCCAAATCACCCACATTACCGTTATGATCTTTGGACGCTCATCCTCCAAGATCCTTGGATCACATAGAATATCCCTGGTCCAAGTACTCGGATGTTGACAAATGATGTGTCAACATGTGTGTTAAAGTCCAATTTGTGTTAAATTTGGTTGTGTAAAATTATCATTTACATTTGAACTATGTCCTAAATTTGTGTTGAAATTGGTTGTGTGAAACAAGCATTTGGTGGTTGTTAAGAGCTATTTGTTGTTTTATTTATTTTGGTTTGTTTGATCTTGTTGATGTGGTGTGTGCTGTGAAAATCTGTTTGCGCCGGCGCCCGCGCGCTACATTTTAGCGCGCCTGGTGGGGGGATATTTTGAGCTCTATTTTCACACGCCAATTTTAGCTCTTCCACCGGAGGAGAAACACCACGCGCGTACTAAAACTGGATCGCGCGTGCTGCATAGCATTTTTAGTGCACCGTGATATCACGCGTCTGTTGGAGTTGCTCTAAGTGTTCCGCGCATAACATGGACATCATCGGTTAGAGCATCTCTAACAGAGACTAAACTCACCGAAACTGAAAACGGTGAGTTCAGTCTCCCGAAAATGATGGTTTGGTCGATTTTGGCACTCCCGAAGAATAGAACCCATAAATACGAACCGAAAAAACAAAATTAAAATTTCGCGGGAGAATTCGGCCATGAACACATATAAACGAGGATAGTTCATTGCTCCGATTGAGCATCATACGTACATAATTTTTACATAAAACATAAAATTAACTTACTCCTCCGCCGTGTGACCTAATTTCAATAGAATTCGGCCCCGGGGGCCTATACGCGCGTCAGAGGACGGGGAGGCGGAGGAAGGCGAGGTGGCGGTCGGCGGAACACGGCGGCACGCGGCCTACTCCGAGTCGAGCTCGACGATCTCGAGCTTCAAGCGGCGGACACGTACCTCCCTCTGGGCCGCCTCGTACTCGCGGACCTGGTGGACGGTGTTGGCCTCCTCCCGGTGGAACCTTGCACGCGCCTCCACCTCGGAGACGGCCATGACCTGCTCGATCATGGCCTCCTCCTAGTCGCTGTGGACGTAGTTGCCGGGGGAGAAGAGACACGACGGCGTCGTGTCCTCCTCGTCCTCCGAGGTGCTATCGTAGACCGGCGGGAGAGGAGGGCGGCATGACCCATCGGAGAAGGAACCCTCACCGTCGTTGCGTAGCGGGCGAGCTTCCCCGGGGGCGTGAGCCCCCAGTTCGTCCACCGGGCGTTGCGTGATGACCCACAAGTATAGGGGGTGTATGGCAGTATTTTCGAGGGAAGTGAAACCCAATTTATTGATTCGACACAAGGGGAGCCAAAGTATATTTATAAGCCTTAACAACTGAGTTGTCAATTCAGCTGCACCTGGAAACAATCTTGCTCACAGCAGTTTATTAGTAGCAACAGTTTTGTAGTAGGAATAGTGAAGTAACAACAGTAGTAAAGTAAAGACAACAGTAACAATAGCAGTAAACAGTGGGATTCGAGTGTGGTAGGCATTGTTGGGTCCGCATCATAGAAAACAAAAAATTTCCTATGGTGTGAACGATACGCCAAGATCTATCTACTAGGCACAAAGCAATGGGTGGACATACATCCAACAAGAACTTACCCTCGAAGACAACGAGTTTTGTTAACGAGTAGGAACTCGTGGTTGATATAGTCGTACACTTGCCGATCTCAAGATCGTGAGAAAGTCCAAGCGCCGCAACTCAGCAACGCATCCGTACTCGCACACACGTTCAAGCCACCGGACAACCTCTACCTCCTCACTCCAGCGATCCAGCGGAAGCAGCAACTCCTTCCAGACGAAATGCCACCGGGAACATGTATCTCGCTAATCCGAGACCATGGGGGAATAATTCTAGAGGGGGAGACATATCCTTCACAAGGAGGTGTGAGGATGAAGGAGGGAATGGGTGGCCTTTTATAGGAGGAGGGGGGTGCCCCTCCTCTCCATGGCCGGCGCATGGGGGGGTGACCCCTCACCTCCCCCATTCATGTGGTGGTAACCCCTCCATATTAAAATGCCTCTTCACATTCCCTTTTAAAGTCTCCACTTTAAATGCATTAAAATTCTCCAAGTTTAATGCTCTCTCATTTAATAAAACTCTTTTATTAAATTTATTCAGAATTTTGTTAATTACTTTAATTAACAAACATTCACATATATCCCCTTGCAAAATTTCAATATCACATGCAGAACCACTTTCTATAATTTCACCAGAAACAATTTCCGGTTTCTATTGAAACAATTCCTGCGCTTTGCAATTCTTTCGTCTGAAACATATGTGCTCCAAAATGGTGTCCGGAACTCTTAAGTGTGTCACCCTACAGTTCGCGAATAATGCAGACATGATCGAGACCCTTCTCCGATCAATAATCAGCAGCGGGACCTGGAGATCCGTACTGACTCCTACACATTCAACGATGACTTCTGTGATCGTGAGAACCTTTAACGCTTGTAACTAAATCCCTTTGTCTCGTGATATATTACATGTCCGAGATTTGATCATCGGTATCTCCATACCTAGTTTGATCTTGTTACCGACATGCACTCTTTTCTCGTTCCCGTGATATAACATTCTAGTGATCACATCACTTGCTTGCAAGCCATCTCAATGTGATATCACCGAGAGGGCCCAGAGTATATCTATCTGTCATCGGGATTGACAAATTCCACTCTTGATCCATGAGCCTCAACATAACACCTTCATAGTACTGAACCCATCTTTATAGTCACCCTGTTACGGTGTGACGTTTGATGTTATCAAGATACTCTTCCGGTGTTAGCAATTAACATGATCTCATGGTCTAAGGATAAAGATTACTTCGTATGATGTTATAGCAATATAAACATAATGACTTGATCGTAATGCTGTACTTCGGATGAATGTTCATCACATCATTCCACCAATGATGTGACCTTGTTATTAACGACATTCAATGTCCATGATCAGGAAACCTTGATCATCTTGTTAATCAACAAGCTAGTCTATAAGAGAGGCATAACTAGGAACCCTTTTTGTTTATTAAACACACATGTATTGATGTTTCCGATCAATACAATTCTAGCATGTAAAATAAACATCTATCATATATAAGGAATACATAATAACAACTTTATTATTGCCTCTCAGGGCATATTTCCTTCAGTCTCCCACTTGCACTAGAGACAATAATCTAGTTCACATAGTGATAAATCTAACACCCATGGAGTTCTGGTGTTGATCATGTTTTTCCCTAGGGAGAACTTTAGTCAACGGATCTGCTACATTTAGGTCCGTGTGTACTTTACAAATCTTTATATCTCCATCCTTGACATGCTCGTGGATGGATTGAAACCGGCGCTTAATATGCTTGGAATTCTTGTGAGACCTCGGTTCCTTTGCGTTGGCTATGGCTCCATTGTTGTCACAATAGATCACCATTGGGTCCAATGCACTAGGAACCACACCTAGTTCCGTAATGAACTCTTTCATCCAAACCGCTTCCTGTGCTGCTTCTGAAGTAGCAACATATTCCGCCTCCGTCGTTGATCCAGCCACCACAGGTTGTTTGGAACTCCTCCAACTAACTACTGCTCCGTTCAAGAGAAATCTGTATCCGGATTGAGACTTAGAGTCATCTGGATCGGTGTCAAAGCTAGCATTGACATAACACTTAGCGACTAGCTCTTCTTCACCTCCGTATATAAGAAACATATCCCTAGTTCTTCTCAAGTACTTGAGGATGTTCTTTATCGCTATCCAGTGTTCCGAACCTGGATCAGATTGGTACCTACTAATCAAACTAATAGCATGTGCCACATCCAGTCTTGTACATAGCATGGCATACATAATAGAGCCTATGGCCGAGGCATAGGGGATCTTATCCATCATCTCTCTTTCTTCCGTAGCGTGGGACTTTGAGTCTTACTCAATGTCTTGCCTTGCAACATAGCTAAGAACCCCTTCTTACTTTCATCCATATTAAACTTCTTTAATATCTTATCAAGGTATGTACTCTGCGATAGCCCAATTAGGCGCCTTGATCTATCTCTATAGATTTTAATGCCTAATATATATGACGCTTCACCAAGGTCTTTCATCGAAAATTTGCTGTTTAGATAACTTTTAACACTGTTTAAAAGATCTATATCATTTCCAATCAATAATATGTCATCCACATATAATATCAGAAATGCCACATTGCTCCCACTCACTTTCTTGTAAATACAAGCCTCTCCATAAGTTTGGACAAATCCAAACTCTTTGATCACCTCATCAAAGCGGAGATTCCAACTCCGGGATGCTTGCTTTAGTCCATAGATGGATCGCTGAAGTTTGCATACCTTATTAGCGTCCTTAGGATCGACAAAACCGTTAGGTTGTATCATATACAACTCTTCTTCAATATTGCCATTGAGGAACGCAGTTTTGACATCCATCTGCCATATTTCATAATCGAAATATGCAGCAATTGCTAACATAATCCTAACTGACTTAAGCATCACTACGAGAGAGAATGTCTCATCATAGTCAACTCCTTGAATTTGTCGAAACCCCTTTGCGACAAGTCGAGCCTTATAGATGGTCACATTACCATCAGCATCAATTTTTCTTTTGAAAATCCATTTATTCTCAACGGCCTTTCGATCGTGAGGTAAGTCCACCAAGGTCCAAACTTGGTTCTCGTACATGGATTTCATCTCGGATTTCATGGCTTCTAGCCATTTATTGGAATCCGGGCTCATCATCGCTTCTTCATACGTCACAGGGTCATCCATTTCATCAACCATGAAATTTACAATAGGATTGCTGTACAGGTCAGGAGCTGCACGTGTTCTGCTTGACCTGCGAGGTTCGGTAGTGTCCTCTTTTGGAGTTTCATGATCAATATCATTAGCTCTCTCTTCATTAGGTGAAGTCAACTCCGAAACAACTTCCGGTGCTGCGCTACTCGCCATTTCATGAAGAGAAGGTTCAATAACCTCTTCGAGTTCTACCTTTCGACTACTCACACCTTTCGCGAGAAACTCCTTCTCAAGAAAGGATCCATTCTTGGCAACAAAGACCTTGCCCTCGGATCTGTGATAGAAGGTATACCCATGTTTCCTTAGGGTATCCTATGAGGACGCATTTTTCCGCTTTGGGTTCGAGTTTATCTGGTTGAAGTTTCTTCACATAAACATCGCATCCCCAAACTTTAAGAAATGATAGTTTAGGTTTGTTTCCAAACCATAATTCATACGGTGTCGTTTCAATGGATTTAGATGGTGCCCGATTTAAAGTGAATGCAGCTGTTTCCAGTGCATAACCCCAAAATGACAGTGGCAATTCAGTCAGAGACATCATAGATCGAACCATATCCAATAAGGTACAATTACGACGTTCCGACACACCATTACATTGTGGTGTTTCGGCAGGCGTGAGTTGTGAAACTATTCCACACTCTTTCATGTGTGTGCTAAACTCGTAACTTAGATACTCTCCTCCACGGCCAGACCATACAAATTTGATCTTTCTATTACGATGATTTTCCACTTCATTTTGAAATTCCTGGAACTTTTCAAAAGTTTCAGACTTGTGTTTCATCAAATAGATATACCCGTATCTACTCAAATTATCCATGAAAGTAACAAAATAACGATATCCACCTCGCGTCGACACACTCATTGGTCCACACACATCAGTATGTATGATTTCCAATAGATCTGTCGCCCGTTCCATTGAACCGAAAAACGGCGTTCTAGTCATCTTGCCCATAAGGCATGGCTCACATGTATCAAATGATTCAAAATCAAGTGATTCCAAAAGTGCATCAGAATGGAGTTTCTTCATGCGTTTAACGCTAATATGACCTAGACGGCAGTGCCACATATATGCAGATATATCATCATCAAGTTTAATCTTTTTAGCATTAACATTATGAATGTGCGTAATATTACTATCGAGATCCATCAGAAATAAACCATTCAACATAGGTGCATGACCATAAAAGATATTATCCATATAAATCGAACAACCATTGTTTTCAGATTTAAACGAATAACCACTTTGCATCAAACATGATCTGGATACAATGTTCATGCTAAGTGCAGGCACCAAATACCAATTATTCAGGTTTATAACTAATCCTGATGGCATATGGAGAGGCAGCGTTCCGACGGCGATCACATCAACTCTTGATCCATTGCCGACCTGCATTGTGACCTCATCCCTTGCTAGTTGTCGCTTGTTCCGCAACCCCTGAATCGAGTTACATATATTAGCAACTGATCCCGTATCAAATACCCAGGTGCTACTGCGAGTACTAGTCAAGTACACATCAATAACATGTATATCACATATACCTTTGTTTGCCTTGCCGGACTTCTTGTCCGCCAAATACTTGGGCGATTGCGCTTCAATGGCGATCCCTTGCAATAGTAGCACTCGGTATCGGACTTAGGGCTAGCTCGGGGTTTCTTTTCAGGCGCGGCAACATATTTGCCACCCTTCTTTCCCTTGTGCTTGCCTTTCTTGTCCTTCTTGAAACCGGTGGTCCTATTGATCATCAACACTTGATGGTCTTTCCTAATCTTCACTTCTGCAGTCTTAAGCATTGACAGAAGCTCGGGAAGAGTCTTCTTCATGCCCTGCATATTATAGTTCATCATGAAGCTCTTGTATCTAGGTGGCAGAGATTGGAGAACACGATGTATGCCCAAGTCAATGGGAATCGTTATTCCCAAGGACACAAGCTTATCGGTGTACCCAGACATTTTGAGTACATGCTCACTAACGGAGCTGTTCTCCTCCATCATGCAGCTAAAGAACTTTTCAGTAGCATTATAACTCTCTACGGCAGCATGGGTATCGAAAATCATTTTCAATTCTCCCATGGTATCAAAGGCATTGCCATTTTCGAAATGCTTTCGAAGTTCTGGCTCTAGCCCATACAATATGTTGCAATGGACTAAGTTGTGGTCCTCCTGACGAGTCACATAGACATTCTTTTCCTTGTCAGGGGCATCAAGAGCTGGTGGGGGGCCTAGCGGTGCATCTAGCACATATTGCTTTTGTGAAGCAGTGAGGAGAATCCTCAAACTCATAGCCCAGTTGGTGAAGTTGCTACCATTCGCAGCAAGTTTCTCTTTCTCCATGAACACATTGAAATTAAAAGCAGGTGGTGCCATCTACAACAGAATTTTTAAAGTTTATTTAGACTAAGTTTATGATAGATTGAGTTCAACTAATCCAAATTACTAATGAACTCCCACTCAAAAACGACATCCCTTGTGCCTTTTTGGTGATTACATGAACCAAATCCACTACACCAAGTCCGATCATCACGTGAGTCGGTGTAGTTTCAAAGGCGAGCATCTATATGGGCATCATATCAACCATATGACTCATGCTTAACCTTTCGGTCCATGTTCCGAGGCCATGTCTGTACATGCTAGGCTCGCCAAGTAAGAACCTTAGTACTCGCATGTGTAAAACTGTCTTACACCCGTTGTATGAAAGCGTAGAGTCGAGTACACCCGATCATCACGTGATGTCTCGAAACACGATCCATAGAACAGTGCATACTCAAGGAAGAACACATTTTATCTTGATATCTAAATGAGGGATCATCTTATAATGCTACCAAAAACGCCAAACTAGCAGTATAAGATGCTAACATCTAATGTGTAAAGTGAGATGATATGGTCCATGCATTTGATCTCTATCATTTGCATCGTGGTATGATATCTATCATTCCTTTGTGTGTAAGGCAAAGGTCTATGGAACTTACATGTTGAATGTGTTGTAAGAGTATCTATCATACATCTACTTACAACAATACCATATCAATACACTAGCCCAACAACGATCTAAACTAGACGCCTCTAATTTATCAATTGCAAGTTTTACGTGGCTTAGGGCTTTCGGAGATAGAACCGTTCTTACCTACGAACATGAACCACAACAAGGATAACTAAGTTATTAGCAACTCGTTGTAAATCAGATATTGACTATAGTAGGAGAGACAGACACCCGCCAGCCACTTATGCAAAACAAGTTGCATGTCAGTCGTGGAACCGGTCTCATGTACGATGACATGTAAGGTTGGTCCGGGAGCTTCATCCCACTATGCCACCAATATCCAAAATACATAGAAGATGCAATAACATGATCATCATCGCCCACATATAAACATATGTGTACTACCCGTGCAAAGTACCTACGCATAGATCAGGCTCTGATACCACTGTTGGGTCCACAACATAGAAAACAAAAAATTTCCTACGGTGTGAACTATACGCCAAGATCTATCTACTAGGTACAAAGCAATGGGTGGACATACATCCAATGAGAACTTACCCTCGAAGACAACGAGTTTTGTTAACGAGTAGGAACTCGTGGTTGATGTAGTCGTACACTTGCCGATCTCAAGATCGTGAGGAAGTCCGAGCGCCGCAACTCAGCAGCGCATCTGTACTCGCACACACGTTCAAGACACCGGACAACCTCCACCTCCTCGCTCCAGCGATCCAGCGGAAGCAGCAACTCCTTCCAGACGAAATGCCACAGGGAACATGTATCTCGCTAATCCGAGACCATGGGAGAATAATTCTAGAGGGGGAGAGAGATCCTTCACAAGGAGGTGTGAGGATGAAGGAGGGAATGAGTGGCCTTTTATAGGAGGAGGGGGGTGCCCCTCCTCTCCATGGCCGGCGCATGGGGGGGTGATGTAACACCCTCAAATCGACCCTATGCAAGTTTTAGCCCTTTCCGCCAAACCCGCATAGAAACGATTCAAGGACGCCCACCAGGCACTTTCGTGCGGGTGGAAAACGAAGTAATAACATTACACAACAGTCCTTGATGGGACCCACAGAACAGATATATATACAACAGTGACTCAACGAGTCAAGAATACAGATATCATATACAAAGATCCAAATCACCTTGAAAACGATAGAGCGTCCGACTAAGGACAAGATGCAAATGGGGCTAAGAGCCCTGAAGAATAACCAATGGCGTCCAAAACCCTGCCCAGGTCAAGCCGGAAGGGTAACCCTGCTAACGGCGATGATCTCCAACCTGCTAAAACAAAAGGGGTACCAACAAAGGGCAAAGGAAAAAGAGGAGCGTCAGTACTGAGGCCAGTACACGGCGAGGCTAGAATTCGGTGGCTCTCGCCTACATAGGTATGGTGGGCTGAAGCGGCAGCACAGCGGCACTAAACAACCTATAGAGACTCGATACAACTGACGGTTATCAGAGAGGGATAAGAAAGACCTATTCGGATCCAACCTGAAGCTAACACCAAACAAACCTGTCCTGGTTTTTCCCCCTCGAGACCAAACAAGGAAGTCGGATAAAGGAACTCACACAGTTGGCAATTTTACTCATTCCATTATAGTTGTAGCACTTACTAATCAGATATAGGTAGCATGAGTCATCCTGAAGCATAAGTAGTGGGCAGTTTTAATTAACATTCCGTTGTAGTTGGAACATTTACTAGTCAGATATAATTGTCCTGAGGAATCCCAAAACCCAACAGTTGTTGACACTTTTATCACATTCCATTGGAGTTGCAATACTTACTAGGCATATATAACAAACAACCCAGATCCACCAGTTGTTGGCATTTTTAATATCCAATCCGTTATAGTTGCATATGTTTACTAGTCACACATTAAGTCAAATTCATAGCACTACTTTAGTTATGCTTATCTATGATCGAGATACTGTGCTCCAAGTCGTCCATAACCGCGGACACGGCTTTCAGAAAGTTTTACCCTGCAGGGGTGCACAAATAGCAACACACACTCGATCAACCTCGGAAAAACCAACTCAAAACCCAACGAGGCATTCACGACAAAGCGATCACAGGATTCAGAAATATTTCAGGGGGCCACCCCACTAAGCTACCCGCAACAAAGTTGGCCGGCTCCGGAACGGACCCAGGGTTTGCGTCAATGGCTGTAAACGACTGGGAACCCGAAAGTGTGACTGGGCTTGTCAATACCGCGAAAACACTCCGCGATCATAAATAGTACAGGTGCTCCAAGCACAATCGTAAATAAAGCAGTAAAGCATGGCATAAGTACAGGATAGTAATAAAGCCCCAAACTACTTTGTGGCCCCAAGAAATAGAAATGAATCAAGTTCTGGCTCAGGGGGGTCCATAAGGCCTCCCGGATGTGGATAGTGCGAAAAATCAAGGAACAGGTATCAAGTACTCGGGGTCCTACGGGACACAAGTGAGCGTGGAAGAACCAAATAACATCTATTGCCCACCGATGCCTCTGCATTAGTTATATCTAGCATTTTAATAGTTATATTTAAAGTCATGATCACCTCCACCATAAACATCTCTGCCAATCCACATCTCCACCATTCCAACAACTGTGGTACTCGACAACACGAGATCGCACCTGAGCAAGCAACTACGACTCGCAAGGCCGGCTAGCTACCAAACAACAGGTATTAGGAGGTGCCCATGGCAATATAGAGGCTGCACGGGATATAACGGGGGTACGGAAACTAAAGCATCGCGACACAGATAGCAATAGAGCAACAAGAAGAAATAAAGTCTATAAATGCAAAATAGGTAGAAGGGGGAGAGATGCTCGCCTGAGAAACACTGCCGAAGGATCATATCCGGAGAACTTGTCGATACTCGCATCCACTCATCGGCCTAATCTGCGAAGAAGCAAACACTAGAAGAAACACCGGATGCAATATTTAATACTACGGCAGAAGATCCGGCATGATTATGATATGATGCAGATGCGGTGCAATTAGGCAATATTAAGCGGAACCGGGGTCCCGATAATTAATTAATAGGTTCGAGTTAATTTAACTACCCCGCAATTTAAATGGTGTCTTAACACGGCAAAACATGGTATCGGTTCGCTACACAAAATTAAAAGAGGCCAATATAAGACTAGAATAGCCCGCATATAGACTCCATATTTAATTATGAGGTGAATCGACTATTGAACCCAACCCACCAGATGACATGTATGCAAGCATGTATAATTGATATGCAACAATTTATATAGATGTCAATTTATAAAATAGGGCTCGGAAAAGAGGTCACACATGTCAAATCGAAGATCTTGGGGTTCACCAAGGGGTTCGACGGGATCGGTCTTCAGGGTCTCGGCCATCGGATCTATGAAGGAGATCTTGGCATGCTAAGGGTTCGTGTTCGACGGGAACGGTATACGGACTCCGGGATCGGGGTCACGGAACCGTGTAGAAGATCTTGGATCATCGGATCCGTATCGGCGCACCCGGGGTCTTCGGGTCCGAGAAGGGGTCTTGTCGTTCCTTGTTGACGATCTTGGATCTGGCAAGGAGGTCTTGGTGGTGTCCATGACGGAGCTGTAGGGGTTCCATGAAGTAGAACTTGCATCGGGGGTCTTCAGATACCACCTCATGATCCCTCTGTTCAGCTTCGAAAGTCGAGTTTGGCCCTTTAGTGACCTTGCTTCATCAGTGACAACCAAGAAACTTGGTCGGCTCTAGCTCACAGAAGCACAGAAGCACATCATACGCACATGTATACATATACAACCAGAGGGTACTGAAACCAAAAATGCAGAAACAAGGGCGTGTGCGCGGTAGCACCGTCAGAGGGGCTCGAGCCGATGCTGTGGGCGAGGAGGCGTTGGGGCGAGCTCGCAGGAGGAGGAGGCCGCGAGGTCGAGGGGGCCGCAGGCGCGCGGGGTAGGAGACGCGGGGTCGCTCGGACCGGCGAGCGTGGGGCCGGGTGTTGGCGGAGGACGTAGGGCCGGTGGCGGCTGCAGGGGCCCGGGCTCCCATGCAGGACGACGGGGTGGAGGAAGCAGCGGCAGGATGCGGTCGAGTCCGGCGGATGCGAGGAGAGCGCAGGGAGGTGTATGGCGACCACGGGGCGACAGAGAGGTTGCTAGAGGCGGCACTGTCGTGGCGCCTGCAGAGCTCGAGGCGGCCGGCGGTCTTGGAGGTCTATGGGAAGCTCCGGATGAAGGGGCGAGGGAGAGGGCGTCCACGTGCGGCTGCTAGCGAGGCAGAGGTCGACGGGGATGCAGGAGCTGCCGAGGTCGGCGAGGTCGCCGGCGGACGCGGCCACACGCGGGGCGAGCGGGGCCAGCACGTGGGGTGGAATGGGGTAGGGGAAGGAGGCGGCAGGGCGAGCGACCGAGGTGGACGGCGGTGGAGCTCGCCTAGGGATGCGGGAGGAGAGGTTGATGCGGGGGAGGGGGCGGTAGGTGGCGACGGGCCTAGGGATGCGTGCGGTAAGGACAAGAGGGTGGGGCCAGAGGATGGAGGTGCGTGTGTGTGACCTTTGGCGGTGTCTGGCGTGGGCGAGCGGGCGTCGTGGTCCGCGATGGGTGAGTGCGGGTTTGTTCGGTTCAGTTTGGGGATGGGGATCGGCGGTCGGCATGGCAGGTGAGCGGGACCTGGGCGGGTCGCTAGGAGCGGGGACACGCTGCGAGGCGGGAGGCAGTCTGGTGATGTCTGGCGCATGGTGGGACAGGTGGAGGGGTGGGTGTGGGGCCAGGTGTTGGCAGGAGGTGACCAGGTGGGGTGGGGTTGGTGAGGTGGAGGGAAAAAGGGAAGGGAATGGTGAGGTGGCGCGCTGCTATTGGGCAGAGTGAGGTGGAGGGTTGGAGTAAGTGGATGGGTAGAATAGGGTTGGGTAGAAAAGGGTTGGGGTTAGACAAATTAGGGTTTTAATTTGGAGGCTGCTGGCTAGG
Source organism: Avena insularis (assembly GCA_023614405.1). Lineage (NCBI taxonomy): Eukaryota > Viridiplantae > Streptophyta > Magnoliopsida > Poales > Poaceae > Avena > Avena insularis. The sequence continues at coordinate 211,563,921 of CM042694.1, forward strand.
CTTTCGGGCCTGGCTGGCTGCCTCCTATAAAAATAATATAAATTTTGTTTACTTAAAACGGGGCTTTTGAAATCCGTTGGTAGACAAAACAAAATATTCCGGAGACCCGGGTTTTGTATTTGAATAAAGACAGGACGTTTAGAAAACAAAAACAGACTTTTCGAAATATAGTTTTAAACAAACCATGCATGATGATGACGATGCTCAAATGCAAGGTGGCATGATGACATGAGCATGCGGTCATGACGATGCAATGCACAAAAACAATGCGATTTTCTTAGTAGTGGTTTTGGCGGGGCGCCACAATTCGACACCACTAACAAGGGATCTCGCCCTCGAGATCCGCCTCGTGGTACCGGGAAGAAGGTCAGTGATTTGAATCTTCTCGCTTCATGTAGATCCTCACGACACCACTAACAATGATTCCTTCTTCGTCTTGGATCGGCGACACCACCAACAAGGGTCGTTGCGCGCGTTCGTTGAGAGAACACTCCGGAGAAACAAAGACGAAGATAAAGGTCTCAAAAAATAAGGCCACCTTTAACTTCTATGGAAGGGGTGAAAATTGCATTGATCCTCCGATTCAATGTACAAAGCGAATGATAAGAGTAGTGTTATGGTCATGACTCCATCCCGCACTCAAAACATTACTTTGTACATGAATAGTTGAATTATGCAATCGACTCTCGAAATCAGACCGAAGATCTCAACAAGCGGGGTTCAGAACAAAGGAGGTGATGCATGCTCTGCATCGGATCTAGCGTAGCTGATGTCGTCGCGTCGGAAACACTAGAAGGCACGAGAAGGAACAAAGAGAAGTCCAACAGATGAAGGATTCCTCAGATAGCATGAAGACCGGATGTAGCAACACCGTTATCAAAGGAGGAAGCGAAACCCTGAAGGTACGACAGAAAACCCACCCACGAGAATTCCTGGACTCGAAGAAAAGATAAGAGAGCAGATTCAAAACACACTGGGGTAAGAGGAGAACAGCAGAGGGGAAAGGAGTAAAAGCAGACCTAATCAGATCTATCCAACCGATTTTTCAAAATAGTTTTGACACTCTGCTTCGGCCGTTAGCTAGGTTATCCTACAGGCTGGACTTGTGGGGTATCGCAACTGCTGAGCTCTGATACCACTCTGTAACACCCTCAAATCGGCCATATGCAAGTTTTAGCCCTTTCCGCCAAACCCGCATAGAAACGATTCAAGGACGCCCACCAGGCACTTTCGTGCGGGTGGAAAACAAAGTAATAACATTACACAACAGTCCTCGATGGGACCCACAGAACGAATATATATACAACAGTGACTCAACGAGTCAAGAATACAGATATCATATACAAAGATCCAAATCACCTTGAAAACGATAGAGCGTCCGACTAAGGACAAGATGCAAATGGGGCTAAGAGCCCTGAAGAATAACCGATGGCGTCCATAACCCTGCCCAGGCCAAGCCGGAAGGGTAACCCTGCTAACGGCGATGATCTCAAACCTGCTAAAACAAAAGGGGTGCCGACAAAGGGCAAAGGAAAAGGAGGAGCGTCAGTACTGAGGCCAGTACACGGCGAGGCCAGAATTCGGCGGCTCTCGCCTACATAGGTATGGTGGGCTAAAGCGGCAGCGCAGCGGCACTAAACAACCTATAGAGACTCGATACAACTGACAGTTATCAGAGAGGGATAAGAAAGACCTATTCGGATCCAACCTGAAGCTAACACCAAACAAACCCGTCCTGGTTTTTCCCCCTCGAGACCAAACGAGGAAGTCGGACCAAGGAACTCACACAGTTGGCAATTTTACTCATTCCGTTATAGTTGCAGCACTTACTAATCAGATATAGGTAGCAAGAGTCATCCTGAAGCATAAGTAGTGGGCAGTTTTAATTAACATTCCGTTGTAGTTGGAACATTTACTAGTCAGATATAATTGTCCTGAGGAATCCCAAAACCCAACAGTTGTTGACACTTTTATCACATTCCATTGGAGTTGCAATACTTACTAGGCATATATAACAAACAACCCAGATCCACCAGTTGTTGGCATTTTTAATATCCATTCCGTTATAGTTGCATATGTTTACTAGTCACACATTAAGTCAAATTCATAGCACTACTTTAGTTATGCTTATCTATGATCGAGATACTGTGCTCCAAGTCGTCCATAACCGCGGACATGGCTTTCAAAAAGTTTTACCCTGCAGGGGTGCACAAATAGCAACACACACTCGATCAACCTCGGAAAAACCAACTCAAAACCCAACGAGGCATTCACGACAAAGCGATCACAGGATTGAGAAATATTTCAGGGGGCCACCCCACTAAGCTACCCGCAACGAAGTTGGCCGGCTCCGGAACGGACCCAGGGTTTGCGTCAATGGCTGTAAACGACTGGGAACCCGAAAGTGTGACTGGGCTTGTCGATATCGCGAAAACACTCTGCGATCCTAAACAGTACAGGTGCTCCAAGCACAATCGTAAATAAAGCAGTAAAGCATGGCATAAGTACAGGATAGTAATAAAGCCCCAAACTACTTTGTGGCCCCAAGAAATAGAAATGAATCAAGCTCTGGCTCAGGGGGGTCCATAAGGCCTCCCGGATGTGGATAGTGCGAAAAATCAAGGAACAGGTATCAAGTACTCGGGGTCCTACGGGACACAAGTGAGCGTGGAAGAACCAAATAACATCTATTGCCCACCGATGTCTCTGCATTAGTTATATCTAGCATTTTAATAGTTATATTTAAAGTCATGATCACCTCCACCATAAACATCTCCGCCAATCCACATCTCCACCATTCCAACAACTGTGGTACTCGACAACACGAGATCGCACCTGAGCAAGCAACTACGACTCGCAAGGCCGGCTAGCTACCAAACAACAGGTATTAGGAGGTGTCCATGGCAATATAGACGCTGCACGGGAAATAACTGGGGTACGGAAACTAAAGCATCACGACACAGATAGCAATAGAGCAACAGGAGGAAATAAAGTCTATAAATGCAAAATAGGTAGAAGGGGGAGAGATGCTCGCCTGGGAAACACTGCCGAAGGATCATATCTGGAGAACTTGTCGATACTCGCATCCACTCATCGGCCTAATCCGCGAAGAAGCAAACACTAGAAGAAACACGAGATGCAATATTTAATACTACGGCAGAAGATCCGGCATGATTATGATATGATGCAGATGCGGTGCAATTAGGCAATATTAAGCGGAACCGGGGTCCCGATAATTAATTAATAGGTTCGAGTTATTTAACTACCCCGCAATTTAAATGGTGTCTTAATATTGCAAAACATGGTATCGGTTCGCTACACAAAATTAAATGAGGCCAATATAAGACTAGAATAGCCCGCATATAGACTCCATATTTAATTATGAGGTGAATCGACTATTGAACCCAACCCACCAGATGACATGTATGCAAGCATGTATAATTGATATGCAACAATTTATATAGATGTCAATTTATAAAATAGGGCTCGGAAAAGAGGTCACACATGTCAAATCGAAGATCTTGGGGTTCACCAAGGGGTTCGACGGGATCGGTCTTCAGGGTCTCGGCCATCGGATCTATGAAGGAGATCTTGGCATGCTAAGGGTTCGTGTTCGACGGGAACGGTATATGGACTCCGGGATCGGGGTCACGGAACCGTGTAGAAGATCTTGGATCATCGGATCCGTATCGGTGCACCCGGGGTCTTCGGGTCCGAGAAGGGGTCTTGTCGTTCCTTGTTGACGATCTTGGATCTGGCAAGGAGGTCTTGGTGGTGTCCGTGACGGAGCTCTAGGGGTTCCATGAAGTAGAACTTGCATCGGGGGTCTTCAGATACCACCTCGATCCCTCTGTTCAGCTTCGAAAGTCAAGTTTGGCCCTTTAGTGACCTTGCTTCATCGGTGACAACCAAGAAACTTGGTCGGCTCTAGCTCACAGAAGCACAGAAGCACATCATACGCACGTGTATACATATACAACCAGAGGGTACTGAAACCAAAAACGCAGAAACAAGGGCGCGTGCGCGGCAGCACTATCAGAGGGGCTCGAGCCGATGCTGCAGGCGAGGAGGCGTTGGGGCGAGCTCGCGGGAGGAGGAGGCCGCGAGGTCGAGGGGGCCGTAGGCGCGCGGGGTAGGAGACGCGGGGTCGCTCGGACCGGCGAGCGCGGGGCCGGGCGCTGGCAGAGGACGCAGGGCCGGCGGCGGCTGCAGGGGCCCGGGCTCCCATGTAGGACGACGGGGTGGAGGAAGCAGCGGCGGGATGAGGTCGAGTCTGGCGGATGGGAGGAGAGCACAGGGAGGTGTATGGCGACCGTGGGGCGACGGAGAGGTTGCCAGAGGCGGCGCTACCGCGGCGCCTGTAGAGCTCGAGGCGGCCGGCGGTCTTGGAGGTCGACGGGAAGCTCCGGATGAAGGGGCGAGGGAGAGGGCGTCCACGTGCGGCTGCTAGCGAGGCAGAGGTCGACGGGGATGCAGGAGCTGCCGAGGTCGGCGAGGTCGCCGGCGAACGCGGCCACACGCGGGGCGAGCGGGGCCAGCACGTGGGGTGGAACGGGGGTAGGGGAAGGAGGCGGCAGGGCAAGCGACCGAGGTGGACGGCGGTGAAGCTCGCCTGGGGATGCGGGAGGGGAGGTCGATGCGGGGGAGGGGGCGGTAGGTGGCGACAAGCCTGGGGATGCGTGCGGTAAGGACAAGAGGGTGGGGCTAGAGGATGGAGGTGCGTGTCCGTATGCGACAGCGGTGTCTGGCGTGGGCGAGACGCATAGCATGCGCGTCGTGCATGGCAGGGTAGGTGCGGGCGTCGGGTCGGTTTGGTTCCAGGTGGGGGTGCGGACGGTCGGCGTGGCAGGTGAGCGGGAACTGGGCGGGTCGCTAGGAGTGGGGCCACGCTGCGAGGCGGGAGGCCGGTGCGGCTGGCAGTGCGCGGCGCATGGTGGGACAGGTGGAGGGGTGGGTGTGGGGCCAGGTGTTGGCAGGAGGTGACCAGGTGGGGTGGGGTTGGTGAGGTGGAGGGAAAAAGGGAAGGGAATGGTGAGGTGGCGCGCTGCTATTGGGCGGAGTGAGGTGGAGGGTTGGAGGAAGTGGATGGGTAGAATAGGGTTGGGTAGAAAAGGGTTGGGGTTAGACAGATTAGGGTTTTAATTTGGAGGTGGCCGGCTAGGCTTTCGGGCCTGGCTGGCTGCCTCCTATAAAAATAATATAAATTTTGTTTACTTAAAACGGGGCTTTTGAAATCCGTTGGTATACAAAACAAAATATTCTGGAGACCCGGGTTTTGTATTTGAATAAAGACGGGACGTTTAGAAAACAAAAACAGACTTTTCGAAATATAGTTTTAAACAAACCATGCATGATGATGACGATGCTCAAATGCAAGGTGGCATGATGACATGAGCATGCGGTCATGACGATGCAATGCACAAAAACAACGCGATTTTCTAGTAGTGGTTTTGGCGGGGCGCCACAGGTGACCCCTCACCTCCCCCATTCATGTGGTGGTAACCCCCCCACTTTAAAATGCCTCTTCACATTCCCTTTTAAAATCTCCACTTTAAATGCATTAAAATTCTCCAAGTTTAATGCTCTCTAATTTATTCAGAATTTTGTAAATTACTTTAATTAACAAACATTCACTTATAGCCCCTTGCAATATTTCAATATCACATACAGAACCACTTTCTGCAATTTCACCCGAAACAATTTCCGGTTTCTATTGAAACAATTCCTGCGCTTTGCAATTCTTTTGTCTGAAACATATGTGCTCCAAAATGGTGTCCGGTAACTCTGCGTGTCACCCTACGGTTCGCGAATAATGCAGACATGATCGAGACCCTTCTCCTATCAATAATCAGCAGCGGGACCTGGAGATCCGTACTAACTCCTACACATTCAACGATGACTTATGTGATCGTGAGAACCTTTAACGCTTGTAACTAAATCCCTTTGTCTCGCGATATATTACATGTCCGAGATTCGATCATCGGTATCTCCATACCTAGTCTCGTGCAGACATGCACTCTTTTCTCGTTCCCGTGATATGACATTCTAGTGATCACATCACTTGCTTGCAAGGTATCTCAATGTGATATCACCGAGAGGGCCTAGAGTATATCTATCCGTCATCAGGATTGACAAATTCCACTCTTGATCCATGAGCCTCAACATAACACCTTCGTAGTACTAAACCCATCTTTATAGTCACCCTGTTACGGTGTGACGTTTGATGTTATCAAGATACTCTTCCGGTGTTAGCAATTAACATGATCTCATGGTCTAAGGATAAAGATTACTTCGTATGATGTTATAGCAATATAAACATAATGACTTGATCGTAATGCTATACTTCGGATGAATGTTCATCACATCATTCCACCAATGGTGTGACCTTGTTATTAACAACATCCAATGTCCATGATCAGAAAACCTTGATCATCTTATTAATCAACAAGCTAGTCTATAAGAGAGGCATAACTAGGAACCCTTTTTGTTTATTAAACACACATGTATTGATGTTTCCGATCAATACAATTTTAGCATGTAAAATAAACATCTATCATATATAAGGAATACATAATAACAACTTTATTATTGCCTCTCAGGGCATATTTCCTTCAGGCATAGGGATGGATGGATGGGTGTTGCATGGACAAAACAATTCACATAGCAATCAGAACATAGGGAAATTGCAGATAAATAAGATAAAGCATCCAAGTACTAGATAATCCTAGGCATGTGTTTCATATATAGTCATACGTACTCGCAATGTGAACTTGCACAACATCTTTTGTCCTGCCAGCCCGTTTGCAGCGGGGCCTCAAGAGAACTACTGGCAATTAAGGTGCTCCTTTTAATAGAGCACCGGAGCAAAGCATTAACACTTCGTGAACACATGTGATCCTCACATCAAAGCCATTCCCTCCGGTTATCCCGATTTACACCGGGCCATTGGTTCCGGACAACAACGTGTGTATACAATTTGCAGGTAAGACCAAGAACAATACTATCATAATGAATCAATAACATGTTCAGATCTGAAATCATGGCACTCGGGCCCTAGTGACAAGCATTAAGTATAACAAGTCGCAACAAAGTCATAAAGCACTAATAGAAGATACTAGGCACCATGCCCTAACAATCTAATGCCATTACATGAACGATCTCATCCAATCCCTACCATCCCCATAGCCTACAGCGGGGGATTACTCACTCATATATGGGGGAAACATGGATGGTCGACGGAGAAGCGATGGTGATGATGACGGCGATGATCTCCTCCAATTCCCCGTCCCGGCAGGGTGCCAGAATGGAGTTTCTGGTGTTGTTTCGTGGAATCTGATGGTGGCGGCGAAGCGGAACTCCTTCTGGAAAAATGTCGACCCCCCTGAGTTTTTAGGTCAGAAGGCATCTTATAGGCGAAGAGGGAGACCGAGGGGGTGTCTGGGGCGGCCAGACAACCCCCTGGCGTGGCCTGGGCTAGCCCGCGCGGCCAGGTGGTGTGGCCTGGGCCCAGCCCCCCTCCATCTCGTATTCTGGCTCCGGGAGTCTTCTAGTGAAATAGGATTTTTGGCATATTTTCTGGTATTTTTCCTGATAGTTGATTTTCTGCACAAAAACTAGACACCAAGGCAATTCTGCTGAAAACAGCGTCAGTCCGTGTTAGTTGCATCCAAATCACACAAGTTTTGAGGAGAAACAATAGCAAAAGTGTTCGGGAAAGTAGATACGTTTTGGACGTATCAACTCCCCCCAAGCTTAGCTTAGTGCTTGTCCTCAAGCAAATCAGTTGAAAACTGAGTGCGATAAAAGAAACTTTCATGAACACATTTGCTTCATATGATGTATATATTCTCAGCATGTGATCAACTACTTAGATAATTCATAATAAAGAGTATGCAACTAAGTTTACTTAATAGGCACTGCGAGCTATGAAAAGATTCCAACACAAAAATAATAAGTAGCATGAAGCATAAACATAAGCAACATTACAATGCTCATAACAAGGTATGATAGAGTGGTATCTCGCTTGCCTTTTTATTTTGAATGCCAAGGCACCTCTAAAGTTCAGGTGAAGACTAGAAGTAAAGATATCAAAGATACAAGCATCAAAGTCATAACACAAATAATCAAGTTTTGAGGCAAGCACATTACACTAAGAATGACAACTATGCTCTCAAGAAGGTGCTCATAGAATAAGTGGAGACTCAACAAGGAAATGAAAAGGTTTTGAATAGTTTGAAAGGCTTCCAAATGCTGAAAGTATTGTACTCATTAGCTTTGAGCTCTCACTGCCCCTATCATAAGCATCTTTAATATGGTTAAGGTGAAAGTGAGGTCCAATCTGAATTATATGCTTGACAGACTATAAACTAGAAATCCAACGTCCCTTGAGTACGAGGGCCGCTCCTCATGCTACTCAACTTTAGTTACCGGTAAGTTCTTGTCATCGTAAATACGTGTGTATCATAGAGAACCGCCAACGGGGTACCCCGTGCCCGATGATACGAAAGAATCCCCATATCAAAATGACAAGGCAAGCAGACAATGAGTATCTCAGCAATCTTCTTATTTACCATGGGAAAATGGTGCTTTTTTCTCTCTTGCCTCTTTTCTCAAATCTCCTTTTTTTGTTTTCTTTTTCTCAATAGCTATCTCTCTTTTTTATAAGAAGAATGCTTCATAGATATCATTATGGTTACGCTGCAGGTTTCCACCATGACGACATGGATTAGACCAGCGGCCCAGGCGTTTCTCTAACACACATACATAAAAGGACTTACCAGCTCCCCTTTTATTTCACACCGACGACATCCGCAAACAAAAGAGCATGGTATCAACTAGGTATATATTTACAAGTGTTGAAAGCATTCCTAGTGACAGCAGGGTTCTGCTAATCCCCAGCCTATAGTTTGCAAGCATATAACTTTCATGGACAGTCACAATGGTTCAGGTTTATTCAGTGTAGAAAATAAAGTGTGCCATCAAGTTCGTGAGAGATTTACTAACTAACTTTCTCATAACAAGCAAACATTTTATTCGGAAGAAAACAAGGCATATTGAATATGCACGGAAATAGCAAATGATGCTAATAGGTATGTATGGTGGACACTTTTGACAATATTTGGTTTTAGGGAGTTGGAAACATGAGTAAAACATACTCAGTGAAAGTGAAGGCTAGCAATAGTAAGGGAGCGACAAACGAGAGAGCAATAGCTGTCATAAACATGCTTGCAACAAAACATGACTAATCATGGCATGAAAGTGATTCAAGACCCTCAAGGCAAAATAATTCATCGAGGCTTAACTGATTATTTTAGTCGTATGCATGCGTGAGCATGTGCCAAGTCAATTCAAATGAAACATTCAGAGGAGGATACCACGTTGTCATACCAAGTTATGAATAGAGTAATGCAAGCAAACATTCATATGACATGCTACAAACTATTAGCAAGCTGGGACTAATCATATGAAAGCAAGAACTACTAAGCATCCATGAAGAACATACACCCTACACGAACAGACTAAGCATGACCACAATGATGAGTATATGTACAAAAATGAAAACAAATAGAGTTCGTTACCAGCCTCTTACCACACCTCAAGTTGTCATTAATCCTCATTATTGCCCTTCACTTGTGTGGCTTGAATAATAATATGAAACCAAATCCCACTAAGGACTGCTGAACCCTGCAACAAACTCACAAAACCAAAGAAGAACAACAAATATTTTTGGTGTTTTCGATTTTTAAAAGAAGAACCAAAAAGGAGGAACAAGCAAAGCAAAATCTTTTTGGGTTTTTCGAATAGTTCAAACAAAGCAAAAAGGGAAAAACAAACCAAGGCAAAAAGAAGAAGAAGCAAACAAAGAGAAACAAAAGAAATATTTTTGGTCTTTTTTGTGTTTTAGAAAGCAAAAGCAAAGAAAGAACAAAAACTAAAAGGAGAACGAAACATGAATATACAAAGTACCGACGAAACATGATAAGAGATGAGTGCGATTTCGGCGTACCTCCCCCAAGCTTAGGCTTTTGGCCTAAGTGGGTGTCAATCCAGATACGGGTAAGGGTTCCAAGCAGGCGGGTCACCCTTGAATCTTCTTCACGGTCCCTGTCATGCTTACAACTACAATACTGCAAAATCTTTCCAATGACATGGTGAAGGGTAGATTATAAATTTTGAAAGAGACAGTTGACTGATAGGGCGTGTTTGTAAACACGAAGCTCTCAACAAAAGTCTTGCTGAGCATAGCGTATTGCTCACTCTCATCTTGCATGTATGAGGTCAAACCAACCCTCTGAATCAGTAGCAAGAAATCATCAAGAATCCCTGCAGCTTGTAAGAAAGTAAAACAAGGAAAAGTAGATGGGTGAGCATCCCCATCATCTCCTTCATTACCAATGCGAGGTGCAATGAGATCTTCGTTGTATGATGGCCTAAACTGAGAGGCTAATATTGAGGGCCTTGACCTCCTAGGTGCATTCCTCTCAAATATTTCTCCAAAGGTATGGTTGTTCATGCTTGATATTTTGAAATTTAAACATCTATTAAACAAGTGATTGCAAAGTGAATATAATGAAGGGCACTACTCATAGGGACTTGTAAGAGGCCTAAACATGCATCAAAACTATATCTCTAAGCATCAAACAAGCTTACAAGCTCTCATAACCTATCACCTACAGTAGCAAAATACTCAAGATATAAAACACTAAACACAAATCTACTTGGACAAGCGGAGGAGTCACATACCGGAGAACAAATGCTCCAAATTTCAGCAGCAAAGATGGGCTGAGCAAGGAGATCGAAAAATCGAGAGCAAGCATAGCAAGAACACGATTTTGAGCAATGAACTGGAGTTTACTCGGGAGAGAGAAGAAAGTGGCAAGTGAGAGAGTGAGTGGAGGGCCAGGGGTGGCCCACACCATGGCATGGCGCCACCCTGGGCAGGCCGCGCCACCAGGTGGTGAGCCTGCCTGGTGGGCCCCCCTGGGTCACTCCAGGTACTCCTCTACCCCTTTTTTCATGTAAAAATTTAATGTGAATTTTCTGGAATTTTTCGAGACACTTTATTTTTGGGCATTTTTCAGGCATAGATGAATGATTTTTCTGACAGAAAAAGATTTTTTTGGAAAAGATGCAATGACAAAACAAGGCTAGAACTATAAAAGTTCTAAGACACTCTAACATGCAAGCAACTAACAACAGAAAAGAAAACTAAACGAAAGCAAAAAACTAAAATGGATAGAATAAAAGTAAGCGGAGATAATCACGGTGAAAACATTGTTTTGTTCAATGAAATCCTTTTGTTAACAAGGTTGATGAGGTCTTGTTACCAAAACAATTTTATATGAAACAAAACTTTGTATTCCACTAGTGATTATGTTACCTCAACTTTGATAGCAATGGTCCCAATCATAATTGTTTCAAACTTTTCTCTTGGTATGGGACAATATATTTCTCCAACTTGAATGCCCTTAACATGTTAAATTGAATTTAAACCATAAGTCCTATCAATCTTCTTGGGGAAATAGATAGTATGTTCCTTGTCATTAACATTGAAAGTCACCTTTCCTTGATTACAATTAATAACAGCTCCTGTAGTATTAAGAAAAGGTCTCCCAAGAATAATAGACATATTATCATCTTCAGGCATTTCAAGCACAACAAAATCAGTTAATATCAAGAAATTATGATCCACTTGAATAGGTACATCCTCACATATACCAACAGGAATAGTGGTAGATTTATCAGCCATTTGCAAAGATATATCAGTTGGTATTAATTTTTCAAGTTGAAGTCTCTTGTAGAGAGAGAAAGGCATAACACTAACTCCAGCTCCCAAATCACACAAAGCAGTTCTAACATAACTATTCTTAATAGAGCAAGGGATAGTTGGAATCCCTGGGTCTCCAAGTTTCTTAGGAACCTTACCATTAAAGGAGTAATTGGCAAGCAAAGTAGAAATTTCTTCATTAGGGATCTTCCTTTTATTCGAGACAATATCCTTCATATACTTTGAGTAAGGAGGCAATTTAATAGCATCAGTCAAAGGAATTTGCAAGAATAAAGGTTTCATCCACTCACAAAACTTATTATAGTGTTCATCTTCCTTTGACTTGTGTTTCTTAGCTGGGAAAGGCATAAGTATTTGGACCCAAGGCTCTCTTTCACTACCATGTTTCTTAGCAATGAAATATTCTTTAGTGTATTTAGTATTCTTAGTGTGCTTTTCATATTCTTCTTCAACTTTTTCTTTATCGGGAACATCATTTTCTTCATTGCCACTTTCAGTTTTAGCATCAGAGATAGATATACTATTAGGATCTTTAGCAGGTTCAGAGGGTTCTACAATAGTTTTATGTTTCTTTTTTCTTTTCTTACGAGTAGAGCCACTATTTTCAGCTTGTTGAGAATCCTGCTCGATTCTTTTAGGATGCCCCTCAGGGTATAGAGGATCCTGGGTAGCAGCACCACTTCTCGTTCTAATTTCATAAGCATGTTTTTCTTTAGCAGCATTAACTAGCAAGTCTTTTTGTACCTTAATAAGTTGATCTATTTGAGTTTGAACCATTTGAAAGTGTTTAACAATCATTTTAACATTATTAGAGGTTCTTTCCACAATATCTTTCAACTCAACAATAGCTCTAGTGTTTTCCATTAGATGATTTTGCACCCTTTTATTAAAATTATCCTGCTTAACAATAAAAATATCGAATTTTTCTAAGCATTGATCAGGAGGTTTAGAGTAAGGGATATCACCTTCATCAAAGTGTTGGAGAGAGTGTACCTCAATAGGGGATGAGTGGGGAATTGGCTTACATAATTCTTCTATAGGAGGTAAATTCTTGACATCTACAGCTTTAATTCCCTTCTCCTTAAGACATTTCTTAGCTTCCTTCATCACTTCATCATTAAATTCAATAACTCCCCTCTTCTTAGATAATGGTATAGGCGCCGGTATAGCTGGTTCAGGTATAATTACTTCAGGTATAGTTGGTTCAAGAGGAGTCCAATCTTCATAATTCTTGCTTATTTTAGCCATTAATTCCTCAGCTTCTTTGGGAGTCCTATTCCTGAAAACACAATCAGCACAACTATCTAGGTATGTCCTGGATTCTTCAGTTAGTCCATTATAAAATATATCAAGAAGCTCATTCTTAGGTAATGGACTTCTAGCCTGTGCATGAATCAAAGCACAAAACCTTGCCCATGATTCAGGCAATATCTCCTTTTCTCCCTGTTTAAAATCAAAAAGTTCCTGCAAAATAGCATGTCTAGCACTAGGAGGAAAATATTTCTGCAGGAAAGTACTAATCAAGCAATCAGGGCTATCAATAGATCCAGGAGGTAAATTACTAAACCAAGTTTTAGCTTCTCCTTTCAGTGAAAAGGGGAAAATCTTAGCAACAAAGTAAGTATGCATCTTAATATCATCAGAAAACAAGCCACTCATGGTAGAAAGCTCAGTCATATGTGCTACTGCACTTTCATTCTTAGTCCCACAAAAAGGTTCTTTCTCCACAATAGCTATGTAAGATAGATCAAGAGAGAAATGATAATCTTTATCTTTAATGTTTATGGGAGAAGCAGCAAACTTAGCAATAGGAGACAATTTGGGTCTAATAGTATGCCTCTAAAGGAGACTCTTAGCAGCGCTCCTATCATGGGTGTTTTTACATTCCTTAATAAATTCATCGGTCATCTCAACATAACCGTCTTTAATATCATAGCTCTCACTAGACTCAGGTGAATTAATGATGGCTCAATGCACGGCGCCCAGAAAAATGTCTTTGGTGGCGGTGTTGATGTAGAGCTCGTTGGGAACCCCAAGAGGAAGGTATGATGAGCACAGCAGCAAGTTTCCCTCAGTTATGAAACCAAGGTTTAATCGAACCAGTAGGAGCAAGGAAACACCCCAAAGGTGTTACTAGCTGAGCTTTGGCAGGGCGCACTACCGGTGCTAGTAGTAACATGGAGACCTGCACAACACAACCACAGAACTTTGTCCCCAACTTGCGATGAGGTTGTCAATCTCACCGTGTTTTGTGGAAAACAAGGGATTAAATGTATCGAATGGAAAGAAGTAATAGTTTGCAGAAAGTAAACACAAAGCAGTAAAAGATTGTAGATTGTATGTAAAGAAAAGGACCAGGATCCATAGTTCACTAGAGGTCGCTCTCCTTAGATAGATAACATGCTGGGTAAACAAATTACAGCGGGGCAATTGACAAACACCGAGAAAGCAATACATGCATATACTAATCATCTTGACTCCTTTGAAACTTGATTGGGCATTACAACATAATACATAGACCGCCATCCAACTGCATCTATGACTAGTAATCCACCTTAGGTTATCATCAAACCTCCAAAGTATTAAGTTGCAAGCAACAGATTATTGCTTTACGAACTGCATGTAAAGTAAACAATATGATTGTTCTATGAACAAAGGATTGTTGTTTTCTCCCTAGTAGCAACAACACATCTAGTACCTTAGAGATTTCTGTCACTTCCCCAGATTACCAGAGGCATGAACCCACTATCGAGCATAAATACTAATCTTGGAGTTGCTAGCATCTACTTGGCCAAGATAGCTACTAACAACGGAAAGCATGCAAGATCACAAATAACAAAGACATGATAGAATCAATAATCAATCTGAAATAACATCTCAATATCCATCGGATCCCTGCAAACACAACGTGCAGAATTACAAATAGATGATCTTGATCATGAACGGAGCTCACAAGATCTAGACATGAAAGCACAAAGGAGGAGAACCAGCCATCTAGCTACTACATGGATCCGTAGTCCAAGGATGAACTACTCACGCATCACAACGGAGGCTTGCATGGTGATGAAGAAGGCCTCCAGGGTGAATTCTCCTCTCCGGCAGGGTGCCGAGAAGAGCTTCAGATCCCTCCCGATCTAGGGATGGATATGACGGTGGCTATAGACTCTTTCGTGGATTGGCACTTAGGGTTTTCATCTCGAGGGCAATATATAGGCGGAAGGAGAGGCCGAGGGGGTGCCAGGAGCGGCCACACCACCCCCTGGCGCGGGCCAGGCCTGGCCGCGCGGCCAGGTGGTGTGGTGGCCCCCTAGCCCCTCTCTGTATCATATTCTGGCACTTGATGACATCGGGAAAATAGGCACTTTGGCTTTTGTCCCATCCAATTCCGAGAATATTCATTTTCTGACTTTCCTGGAACCAAAAAAAGCAGAAAACAGGCAGCTGGCACTGTGGCTCTTGTTAATAGGTTAGTCCAAGAAATCATATGAAAAGTAGTCCAAAGTTGGAACAAAACACAAGAAAGTGGATAAAACCAAGCATGGAACATCAAAAATTATAGATACATTTGCAATGTATCAACTAACAGGTGTAGTAGTGTCTTCATTAGGAGTTTCAGTATTTCCAGCTATAGTTCTAGCAATCGTAGCATCTAGGAAAGGGCCTAATGAACCACTCTTATCAAGCACAGTAGAAGCAGCATCATAAGTATCAGAAGTTTCAGATTCAGCAGTAGTAGTAGTGTGTGTAGCATGTGTGTGTGGTGGTGTAACGAGCTTACTCATAACAGATGGTGAATCAAGAGCAACAGAGGTGTTCAGAACCGTACCTCTTCTTGTAGTGGATGGTAAAATAGGAAGCTTGCCATCACGAGACTTACCCATGATGGATGGATAACAGCGAACAATAGAGAATCCAAGTGAACTTGATAAATAAAGCTATCCACCCCGGCAACGGTGCCAGAAAATAGTCTTGATGACCCACAAGCATAGGGGGTGTATCGTAGTATTTTTGAGGGAAGTGAAACCCAATTTATTGATTCGACACAAGGGGAGCGAAAGAATATTTATAAGCTTTAACAACTGAGTTGTCAATTCAGCTACACCTGGAAACAATCTTGCTCACAACAGTTTATCAGTAGCAACAGTTTTGTAGTAGGAACAGTGAAGTAACAACAGTAGTAAAGTAAAGACAGCAGTAACAATAGCAGTAAACAGTGGGATTCGAGTGCGGTAGGCATAGGGATGGATGGACGGGCGTTGCATGGACAAGACAATTCACATAGCAATCAGAACATAGGGCAATTGCAGATAAATAAGATAAAGCATCCAAGTACTAGATAATCCTAGGCATGTGTTCCATATATAGTCATACGTGCTCGCAATGAGAACTTGCACAACATCTTTTGTCCTGCCAGCCTGTTTGCAGCAGGGCCTCAAGGGAACTACTGGCAATTAAGGTGCTCCTTTTAATAGAGCATCGGAGCAAAGCATTAACACTCCATGAACACATGTGATCCTCACATCAAAGCCATTCCCTCCGGTTATCCCGATTTCTGTCACTTCGGGGCCATTGGTTCCGGACAACAACTTGTGTATACAACTTGCAGGTAAGACCAAGAACAATACTATCATAATGAATCAATAACATGTTCAGATCTGAAATCATGGCACTCGGGCCCTAGTGACAAGCATTAAGCATAACAAGTCGCAACAAAGTCATAAAGCACTAATAGAAGATACTAGGCACCATGCCCTAACAATCTAATGTCATTACATGAACGATCTCATCCAATCCCTACCATCCCCATAGCCTACAGCGGGGGATTACTCACTCATATATGGGGGAAACATGGATGGTCGATAGAGAAGCGGTGGTGATGATGATGGCGATGATCTCCTCCAATTCCCCGTCCCGACAAGGTACTAGAACGGAGTTTCTGGTGCTGTTTCATGGAATCTAGTGGTGGTAGCGGAGCGGAACTCCTTCTGGAAAAACGTCGAACGCCCCTGAGTTTTTAGGTCAGAAGGCATCTTATAGGCGAAGAGGGAGACCGAGGGGGTGTCTGGGGTGGCCAGACCATGCCCTGGCGCGGCACAGGCTTTCAGCGTGGCCAGGTGGTGTGGCCTGGGCCCAGCCCCCCTCCATCTCGTATTCTGGCTCTGGGAGTCTTCTGGTGAAATAGGATTTTTGGCATATTTTCCGGGATTTTTCCTGATAGTTGATTTTCTGCACAAAAACTAGACACCAAGGCAATTCTGCTGAAAACAGCGTCAGTCCGTGTTAGTTGCATCCAAATCACACAAGTTTAGAGGAGAAACAATAGAAAAAGTGTTCGGGAAAGTAGATACGTTTTGGACGTATCATTGCGCTTGTCCGCGCCCTTGGACCTATTCCATTTTCGGTGATCTGCCTCCGAGCAGAAAATGGGGGCCCACGGCGGCGAGTCTCCGCCGCCCAACCGACCACCTCCCCTCGTGGAGCTTCCGCGGCTAGCCATGGCATCGACGGGAAGGTCGGAGCTCGTCGGAGCTGGGTGGCGGAAGAAGGCGGAGCGGCGAAGGGAAGTAGGGTTTGGAAACCAAACTCCCCTCTGTGGCCCGTTTTAATAAGGGTCACGCATCACGCTTCTCGGCCCCGTGGACTGAGTTTTCAGGCCAGGCCGCGAGTTCAAGCTCTCGTCCGGGCCACTTTCGTCCTGAACCTGTAAATTGGCCGAAAAAGTTCAGTTCCAGCGGGGTTTTCAGGTTCTGTTAGAGATGCTCTAACAGCACCCTTAAAACCGCAGGAACTGAAAAAATCTGGCGGATTTATGGTTTACGGGCTAGGGCCGTGAGCTAACAGAGCCCGTAAACGGCCCATCATGTAATGCATTTTCTTGGGCACCCGAACTCGGTCCATCTGTGCCCCTATTAATACCACTCGTCGACACGAGTTCGGGTCGAAACCTGAACAGCTCGGCTGCGAGAACCCTAGCCGCACCCGCCACCACCGCATTCCCCTTCCAACTCCGACAAGAGATTCCGGTGCGTCCAAGGCCGAATGCGCGAACATGGCGACCGTAGGACGTAGTCGTGGGCTCGGCGGTGGTTGCATGGGCGATGGTGGAGGCGGGGGAGGTGGGAGGCGCCCGCCGTCGGGCTCACCGGCACCATGCAGTGAAGAGACCCGCAAGAAGCTTGTGTGCGGCTTATGTAGCCCAACCTTCGGTCATTACCACATCATGGTCTCCAACTTATGCCAAGTCGTCATGGACTCCAAAGGTAAATCCGTTCCTCTATGCGAGCCCACTTCCTACCCTTTTGAATGGTATACTACTTCATACTCCATCTCATATCCATGATAGGTTCACACCAACAATTACGGAAGCACATGAGGAATCCTGGAGCACCAAGCTTGACAAGACGGAGGCCTGGAAGAAATGACAGAAGAAGCAGTAGCTGGAGCACCAGAGTCTTCGGCCTGCGCACACCAGAGTCTCCAGCCACACCGGAGTCTCTGGCCTGAAGACACTGGAGTCTCTGGCCTGCATACCCCGGAGTCTCTGGCCCATCTCCGGATCAGCCCCCAAATTGAGCTCGAGGATAGTCTGACTTCCACTTCGGAGACGGACCAGAGACCGACTGGAATCTCTGGCCCACACCGGAGTCTCCGGACCCCCACCACCGAAGTCTCCGACCTAAGCGTATGGGCCTGAGCGCCGCCAGCTGGGCCCTTGGCCCATGTACCCCTTATTTTGCACCAAACCCTAGTTTTATGCCCAAACTACCCCTATTCTAGTGGTTGGCCTATAAATAGAGCCCCCACCCCTCGTTGTATCCCAGAGGCATAGATGATAGACTAAGGACAACCCCCTTTGTGGAATCTCTAGTTTTGCCTCATCCCCTTCTATCAAAAGGGGATTGACTGTCGTCACCACCTCGTTGGAGCTTGCATCGCGCCTTCCTCGTTGTACAAGGCCTATGTTTGCGAGTGTGTGAGCATAGTTTTCAATACCCACTCCAAGGTGTTCTTCCCCTTCCGCTTGGGATTGAGGGATCATGTTGACCGATCTTTTCTTGCGAGGATTCTATCGGACCGGTGGCCACCGATGAGAGCAATCGGCCTTGTATCATGTGAGTTTTAGGTGTGTTCATCGTGTTCTTCGCGAGGTGTGCGTCCGCTTATGCTACCTTCTCCCTTTCCCCTTGCTTTCCTATCGATTTGACCACGAGATCCATGAAGATCGGGCCACCCATGAGGTTACCCCTCAACATATGGTTTTAGAGCCCAAGTTTCCATGGATTTCCCCTCGTTCTTCCCCACCAAATTTTTTCTTGAAAAACCACAAAAATAGCCACAAATTCGAGTGGATCTTTTGTCAACCTTAACATCTGGTATCAGCAGCTTTTGTGTTTTGGTCTTTTTCCTCGATTTGGTCTTTTTCCCCATAAATTCGAAAATCCCCAAAAAATAGCCCCAATTTCGTGTTTTGTATCGATCTGTGATTTGAGTGCGTTTTGGTAGGTTTTGATCCGTGGATTACTTGCTAAACTTGTTGATCTACCTTCCCATGTGTTCACATGGCCTAATTCCTTGATTTTCCCCACCAATTTGAGGTTTTGGTTCGAGTTTTTCCGCCCAAAACTCGTCACGTTCGTGTTCTTGACGCGCAGAAATCACCTGGACCAGAGTTTCCGGTGTGAGTCACTCTAGACCGGAGTCTCCAGACCCCCAGATCGGAGTTTCCGCCCCACCTGCTGACAGAAAAACCACTTCACGGTTTTGAGCATAACTTTTGCATACGAACTCGAATTTTGGTGTTCTTTAGGTTGTTTTAAAGAGGAGAAGGAGTTCTACATCATCATATACATGGTTCATGCTATTTACTCCATCAAAATTCCGTGAGCAAGGCGGAATCCACCAATAAAGGGTGAAGACCGGCGAAGAAAGATATAAACATTCGGTGACTTCTCCCCACTTGCATCCCTTTGTGAGCCACACTATCTTTGCATTCAATAAACACCTATTGAGACTACTTCCTCCTATGATTTCTTGGGCTATGCACATTTGATACTTATAGAATTCCGAGTAAAAGTTGTGAGCGCGCTATCTCATATAGTTACCTTGTATAGTTGTTGGCACAAGAGGCAAGTAAAAAAGAAAAAGAAAAAGAAAGAAAAATAGAAAAAAAATAGAAAAAGAAAAAGAAGAAAAAGAGAGAAAGAAACAAGTGCCTCATAGAATAGGAAGCGCAAGCTCGATGAACATCATATAGGTGGTACTTATTTTGCATATCTTGTAGCCCACCAATTTTTTCTTGCAATCGAACTAGCGTCTCTCCTTGCACTTGTGCGACACGAGCTTATAGTCTTCGCTAGGTAATCATTTGGTTCTTAGCTCACTTTATCCGTCGCACAAGTCCCATTTAGCCCACCGTGTGTGTTTCCTTGTATATAATTCCTATCTTGAGGATTGAGTTATTTTGCTTTGTGATCATCGTGGTTCTTTACTTGCCATTACAACATCTTGAGTTCGCATTGTTATTGGACACGCCACCTTCCATACCCATCCACCATAAGATTTGTGTGTGTGTGTTTTTAGTGGTTAGTTGGTTTTGGTATTCCGCGTGAACTTCACTTTGTTTGGTTTTGATCCCTCTCAAGTGTGACCACTTGCACTATACTATCTTCCAATGTAAAGTAAGGTTTGACGTTGCATCCCTAACCCCTACCACTTCCATATACACAACTTGGTCTTGTGAATCATGTCTAGGGACTCCGGAACCGAGGATGATTTCTATGAAGAATCCACGATGAGCCACCATGCCTATGCCTCCACAAGCATGGATGACATGATGGAGCACTACACGACAATGGCTCCACATGCTTGGGTGATATGGAGTTCTACAACAACAATAACTCCCCAAGCATGGACGACTTCAAGAACGACAACGACAAGCTCCTCAAGTCGCGTCGACCAAGACGGAGCCTCCACCTCGAGATCACCAAGGTCCACCATCGCATGGACAAGTTCCAAAGCACCCTCACGAACTTCAAGAAGGACATGGACGACAACTTCACTAAGAACATGAGCGGGATGGCCAAGACTAATGATGCTTTGTGCTCATTTAAATGCCTCACCAAGAAGAGTGCCAAGGACAAGGAGCATCGTCACGAGCGTTATGTGGATGACCAAGTGCTCCATCTGCATCAACCTTTGGCAAGGCAGGCCAATGAGCTCCGTCGACACCATCATAAGGTACCTTCAACTACTCGTGCCACCACCAAAATGACACCAAGAGCAAGCTCTCCTCCACGCCATCAAGCTTCATCGCCCTAACTTCATGTCCTAGATGACGCATGCAACTTCATAGATGAGGAAGACGAAGACCTCTACTTCACCAAGATGGACGAGTATGTTAAGAGGATGTCTACACAAGCCAAGGAGGCCATGACAAAGGATGAGAAAGCTCCAAGACAAGGGCCTACCCCACAAGATGGTGACGACAAGGTCAAGAATGGTGAGCATGGGATTTTCCCTTCACCAAAGGAGGCGCATGGAGTTGAGAGAACTGAGCCTATCCCCATATGCTTGAGTGATGATATGGTGAAAGGTTAATTTCCCCTATGTGTGGTTTTGGTGATTAATGATAATCCCTATGGACTAATGTTTTCATTCAGTTTTATACGAAGGAATATTCCATAGGTCATGCTTGTAGTTCATGTGTTGGATTCAAGTATGGATGCCATGAAGATAAAGATATACCTTGAGTATTGGCATCAAGATCATTGAGCTGAACAAGAATATGATATGATCAAGATCTTGAGAGTGTGATCTCGGCAGAAGAATTCAAGATATGGCTCTAAGTCTATGTCATAATAGCCCCATTAGTTGAGCTATGGTTGACTAAGATTTAGATCATGTAATCAAATGAAGATTTCTTTATGTACCTCAAGATATTGAGATGGAGCATGAGAAGGTACTTGGTTGACCAATACAAAGAGTGAAGAGTGATTTCAGGTTGGTCAACACATGAAGCATAAAGAATGTATCACATGGATCTTGTGGTATGGTAAGCCTTGTCAATTATGCATCATGAACTAACCCATTATATATGTGCCTTTGTGTTTTCTATATGGGATAGGTATCTTTCCATGTGCATGCTTCAAAAGTGAAGAATTCATATAGCCCATGAGAGGGTGACATCAAGTGGTGATCATCATCAAGGTTGAGAAGGGCAAGTTCAAGATAATCATTTCGAGAAGATCATTTGCTTGAAGCTTCCCGTCCATATTGGTGATAATGGACATGTCAAGATGTGTCTTAATGAAGCTATCCCATAGTGATGTATGGGGAGCAAATTATGAGTCTTCACGAAGCAACAATGATCAAGTGATGCATTCCGGCTTGGATGGAGCGTGAAGCGTTGTCATCAAGATCAAGCGGGATGCGCAAGGCAAAGGTACGGACTTTCTAGGTTTTCCTTTTACCAGTCTCAAGGTGGTTGTTGGGAGACCGGGTTATAGGATAGATAGCCGCACTATCAAGAGGGGCTTTCGGTTGGGTAAATTGATCATATTGTCTCAGGGAGCTCAATCTTTTGCATACTTTGCATCTTCATATTTTGTTTCTTCTTGGTATTTCTCCATGTGAGGTTCTTGAGCTTGTTGCTAGCTCTTCAACAAGCCCAAGTTCATCGAAAACGAAATTCGTATGCATCTTCTATGGCGTTTTCGGGTTTGAAGGTTTTACCGGTTCTTCTCATAGGGAGGCTTCATACCTTTATTCATTTGGTTCTACCCTCCTTTGTTGGACTATTATGTTTTCATCCACCATATTGTAGATCTTGTTGTACTCGTCAAAACAAGCCCAAGATCATCGAAATCGGAGTCTGGATGCAAACATTATTGCGTTTTTCGTGAAGTCTGTTTCATCCCGGTTGTGGATCCGGTTCAACCGAGTCCCACACCGGACGGTCCGGTGCCAGCGCCGGTAGACCGGATTTTCCGGTTTTCGTGACCGAGCCTATTCCGAGTTAGCAAACAGAGGTATTCTGGTTTGTAGGCCGGTCCACCGGCCCAGGGACCGAGTTTCCCGGTTCTAGGGCCGGTCCAACCGACTTTAAAACCGAGTTTTCGTTCTTTTCTCTTCAATGGACATATTTGCTTTTCCCTATAAAAGGGGGTTCTTCCCCCAACATTTTTTGTAGTTCTCGACCATGAAATTGACCTCCATTGTTGAACCTCTTGAGCTTGCTCCCTCTCCCTTCCCTCCTATGATTCTTGCATCTTTTTGAGGGCTTTGGAAGAGGAGATCTAGATCTACAATCCCCACCAATCAATTCCTCCTCTAAGTGAGGGGAACCCATTGGATCTAGATGTTGAAGTCACTGGTTGACTTCTACCATTGTTCTTCCTCTCTAATTCCACTCTAGCACTTGTTGCTTTGGTGGGATTTGAGAGTGAGGGATTTGAACACCCTTGGTGTTCTTGGTTTGCATTCTTGCATATGTGTTGAGCTCTCCACTACGATTTGTTCTAGTGAGAGACTGTGAGCTTGTTCCTCTTGGAGGGTGACCTCCTAGTTGGCTTGGCGGTTGGTTCCGCGGTGTCCTCTTCGTGGAAGATTGTGAAGAGACCCGGGCTTCTCCTTCGTGGAACTTGTGAAGTGGTTGTGGAGCTTGCCATCTCCGGAGTGGTGGAAAAGCTATCCATAAGGAAAGGGCCTATTCCTTAGTGGGATAGACTCAGAGAAGAAGGTGAGCCTTCGTGGCGTTGGTAAATCCTTCGTGGAATCCCACACCTCTCCAACATGACGCACCTTACTTGCAAGGGAATACGGGAATACATCTTCGTCTCTGCGTGCCTCGGTTATCTCTATACCCGAGCTTACTTTCCTTGTGATAGCCATCGAGCTTGAAGTACTTATATCTTGATTATCACTTGTGGTATATTTAACTTGTGCTAACTTGCTTAGCTTAACTTGGTGTTGGTGCACTTAGTTGAGCCTAGTGTATTTAGGTTTTGTGCTTGTAAAATAAACGTTAGTTTAATTCCGCATTCTATCAAGCCAAAACTGTAATAGTTTTGAAATTTCCTATTCACCCCCCTCTAGGCGACATATCTATCTATTCAATTGGTATCAGAGCAAGGTCTCTCCTTGTTTAGGCTTCACCGCCTAGAGTGTAAAGATGTCTGCTAGTAGTATAGTGCACAATGACACAATTATCTTTGATGGCACAAATTACATTTTGTGGAGAAATTGCTTGCTTTGTAATCTTCGGACCTTGTGTCCAAATATTGAGCAATTTCTAGATGTAGGTTTTTATCCTCTAATGGATCCTCAAAATCTATCTTTAGAGGATGAGAAAAAATTACATCTCGAAGCTCAAGTATCTAATAAGCTCCTTTTCTCCTTGAGCCCCGCAGTTAATTTGTTCTTGATGATTGTGAAGCGCAAGTCATCTCATGAGATGTGGACCAAGCTTAAAGAAATATTTGGTGGGTCCATTTCTCATAGGATTGGTGGTATCTACGAGGAGCTCTCTTCTCCTTCACATCATGAAGAGCTCCAAGTGGCTTCCACCTCCGGCCGCGATGAGATTTCAATTCCCTCCACTTCACCTACATGTGACAAGTCACAAGGTAATGGCATGGTGAGTGGAGAAATCATATGTAATGATGGTAGTGGTTCTCTTTACACCAATGATTCATGTTCTATAAATGCTAATGGTGTAGAGAGTTTGGACTTAAGCACTTCTTGCAATGATAATTATATATCCCCTTGTGTTGCTAGTCCTTGCATATTGTCTAGAAATTATTTGAGTACTAGTGTAGATGATATGCTTGATTTGTCTTGTTCCAATAAACAAAATGCTTCTATTTCTTCTAGTTGTGTATCTAACAATGTAGAGGAAATCAAACACCCTATGGAGCAAGACATGATCATGAATGAAGATTGAAGAATATCCTCATATTCATCCTCCCGTGCTCACATGTGCCTTATGGCAAGAGGATCAAAGGTATCTCCTACTTTGGATACTAACATATCTTCTCTAGATAATAGCAATGATAATTATGATAGTGATGATGACCTTGATGAGGATACTACAGCTCTTGTGCTTGAGCTGACCTTTTTGTGTACCTCTCTTCGTGGTAATAATAAGGCCATTGCTTGTATCAAACACGTTATGGACACCATAACTAAACAAATGGAAACCATAGAGGAGTTGGATTTCCAACTTGATGATGGGAGTCGGAGATTCAATCTCCTTAAGCAAGAGATTGCCGAGGAGAAACACACTAATTGTCTCCTCATACAAAAAACTGAATCTTATGAGCTTGAAAAGGAAAAATCTATTAATGATGCTAGTGCTACTAACTCTACTTCTTGTGAAGCATCTACCCTAAAGGAGAATGTTGAGCTAAGGGCTCAACTTGAGTTGCTAACTAGCAAGTATGGGAAATCGTAAGAAAGTCATGAAAAACTCTTGGCCTCTCATAATGATCTTCTAATCTCCTATGACAGGCTAAAATTAGCTCGTGAGGCAAGTATCACTAAGGTAACATCTTGTGAGCCTCTTTTGGACATTAGCACAACTTGTACTCAAAATGCTATTTCATACTAGTGATAAACCTTGTGTTGGATTACTTCCTTTGCCTTGTTGCTCTAATAAAGAAGCTTCTAATTCCTCTAGTATCTCTATTTCTACTAACCATGTAGAGGAAATCAAAGAGCTCAAGGCCCAAGTCACTTCTTTGAAGAAAAACGTGGAAAAGAGTCATGAAGGAAAATCCACACTCGATAATATTTTGAGTGTGCAAAAATACCCCAATGATAAAAGTGGACTTGGATTCAACTCCAATAACAAGAATAAGTCCAAGAGCAACAAGAAGAAGGGCCAAGACCAAGTCAAGGATTTAGCCAAGATTATTTGCTTCAAGTGCAAGGTTGTAGGACATCATGTAAGATCTTATCCATTGAAGAAAAAGCACTTGAATGAGAAGCAACAAGGGAAGCGGCCACAAGGTCAAGGTCAAGCCCAATCTCAACCTCAAGTTGAAGCTAGGCCACTTCCCAAGAAGAATCAATATAAGGCTCCCCAAGACAAGAAATCAATAAAGAAGAGAAAGGGGAGAACTTGTTGCTACATATGTTGTGAGAAGGGGCACTTATCCTATTCATGTTCAAATGGTACCTTATCTAACCCTATCATTGTTGATGATTATTATTCTCTTAGGAAGGATAAGGATGGCAATGTGTTTGCCAAGTTTGTTGGAACTCAAAGTGGTGTCAAGAAATGAACCATTTGGGTTGCCAAGCCTATTGTGACTAACCTCTTAGGACCCAACTTAGTTGGGGACCAACAAGCTAAAACTTGATCAATAGGTGTTTTTGGAGGGCATTGGAGACTTGTATTACTCATGAAGAATTAAGGGATCTTCATATATTATATTTTATCAAGCCAAGTTATAAGGATTATCATCTCCCTACCATATACCCAATGTGCCTCTTTGCGGTAACTCGAACTCAACTCTTTTATATTGTAAGTTACTTGCCCCTTTACATGTTTTGGTTTTGTACCAAGTATGTGTTTGTATTTGTTGTGCCTCATGCTTGCTTATTTTGTGTATTCAAGTATGTCTATGTGTTTGGCACATCATTTACTTGTGTGTTTTGCTTTGAGCCTCTAATGCATCTTGATGATATCTTTTTTTGGATCTTTTCGAGCGATTAATGGAACATCCCATTTTGGGAGAGTGATATGCCTCGCGCATCTCTCAAACCTTAAAATATGTGTACATGAGTACTACCACTTAGTATTGACATTGCAAGCTTATCTAGTCACTATGTGGTGTGTCATACTCATGAGAAATTCAAATTATACATGTACATTAATTATCTCTAGTTGAGGTTGTTTTTCCTCTTATTAAGAAAAATTGAATACCACATTATGGGGGAGTAATATGATTATTTTGCATATCACAATCCTAGGAAATGTGAACATATGAGGTGGTGCCACTTAGAGTTGATATTGTTGGTTATCTTGTATCTAGGTGGCATGTTAGCTCAAACAAGGTCCTAATTTTTGTTAGAAGCTTTTTTTGCTCGTCTTTTTGGTCTTTGCTTGAGTAAGAAATTCTTGGTGTGGCCTTCCTAAAATGCATATCTCTATATCTTGTTTGGGAGACCATTTGCTTCAAGTTATTCTAATCATTGCTTTGCATGATTGTGTGACTAGTTGAAGCTATCAAGAATCTCTATCTTTGCATAGTGCTAATTCTTTTATTCCTGTCCTATGCTTTTTATTGTGAGGATTTATCTTTAATATCCGTGCAATATACCACCGGAAATAAATTCCAATACACTCATTGTCTTCGACAATTGATATACTTGGGTGTGGTAGCATTTGTGGAGCATCTTCACCTTGGATTTCACCTCTTATTGCCTTTTTTCTTTCCAAAAATTGTTGTGGCTCCCATTGTCTTCCTTGGCTTTTGAACATCTCTTTGATGGTGTTTTTGATTATTATCAAATGTGCTTTTAGTGGAAGACAAACCTTTTCTTCTCGGAACCTTGTGCCATTGTGAAAAGTGTTAAGGGTTTGGTTTATTTGTTGAGACCTTGCTCTTTTGGGAGTTTGTTATCACATTCTTTCTTCTCTATGTTATTTTCTTGAATGAGATAAATCTTTGAGAATTTGTGTTTTTATCTCATCTTTTATGCTCAATAGTTTTTGCTTGGTTCATTTGTTGAACTTTGTTGAACAAATCTTGTGTTGATTTGATTCTTTGATATAGTTTGGACAACAAATGTGTTTTGTCACACCTTGTATGCCTTCTTGAATATTTTGGTGTTTTTTCCAAATTATATCTTTGTTGGTTCTTGAAAGTCTCGTGCATGCATGTTTACTAAATGTATATCTTATATCATGTTTTGCTTTCTTTGATCCAATATATAGGGTATACTCCATAAAATCCTTAAACGGCTATGATGTGCATGAAATTCAAATTTCATCTCTAAATATGCACATATTTTTATGGAGTATGTCCTATGTGTTGTGGTTAGTCTAACCACTTTGGACCCAATAAGTTTGGGGACCAAGATGTACTTGATTGTTGTTTTAGGTACATTGGAGATGGAATGGATGCTTGTCTTATCTATAAGGAAGGTGTTGTCACCACATGATAATTGGAGCCAAGCTAGGATGATCGAAGAATTCATATCTACTACATCATACCATTGCTATCTCGGTAACAAGTATCTTATTCATGCATACTATTCTTCCATCCAATCTCTTGTAGGTTACATCTTGGCATGAATTTATTTGTTTGTAAATGTTGTGGTTCTTGTAAGGATCTTTGAAAGACTTCTCTATACTTATTGCTTATGTGAGTAATTTGAGATGCCGCATATTTTGGGGAGTATATAAAATCATGTTCATGATTCACCAATTCCAAATATGCCTTCTAGCAATTTATTGCATATCAATTCCTCGGGGTACTATGATGTGCAATATTGTTAAAATTGTATTGAATCCTTCCTTTTGATACTTGTTGCCTTTCTCAAAATATCCCAACTAGCATTAGTTCCCTTAGTGTTAGTTGTGATGTTTTTGAGGTTTTTTTTTCTTTGGTGAAGTTCTTTGATATACCATAAGATAAAATAGAGCCATGGGTTATATATGCACTTAAGCAAAATATCCTTTTTGGTATATCTTATGACTTCCTCTTGGATATCATGTATCCTTATTTTTCTTTAACCTCTTATGTGTGCATGTTTATTTGTGGATTATTCTCATGTTTTGTCCACTTAGAAACTTATATACACAAGAGTGTTAATCTCCCGCCTTGATATCCTCGCTCTTATCCTCTTGTTTTTTGATGGTATTGGTAAGGTCTTGATTTATGAGTGCTCGATTTACTTTCATTGCATCTTCATGCACTCATATATCATATTTGGTTTATTTTGGACTTAAGCTCGTCTTGACAGGTGTATTGATTTATATCTATACTCCTTGTATCTTGGTTGTGTTCTAAATGATATAGAGGGAGTGAGGATTCCATGTTTGTGCATATTTTATTCTAATGAGACAACTAATTTATGCACGAACCTTGGGGAGCTTCCTTATTTCATTTAGAGCACTATTTGTCCATTTGATTCTTTGGATCTTTTGATTGCTTGCTTCCTCTATTGAAGTTTCTTCACCATGTTATCCTTTTAGCAGTATTTGATCCTCAATATAGTTGATTTCCTCCATGTATTCATCATTGGATATGTGCATATAATTTCACTCATATTATGAGAAATTCACACCTTGGGAGGAACTTGAACTATATTGACCATCTAACTTTGTCATCCATTTTGGCACTTGTTGTCAATGGGGAGAAGTTTAGAGGGTTTTAAGGGAAATGGTTTTCTACTTAAGATTGGTTTGTTTTTAAGTATTTGCATTTCATGCATTTCATGCATTTCATCTTTATTATGTTTTGCATGGTTTAATATATAGTGTAAACTCTCCCAAAGGTCATGCTTGACAATGTATGCAATGAAATTCAAGTTCATCACACGTGCATATATTGTGGGGGAGTTTGCTCTATATATGTTGGTTCTACTTACATATCGTGCATTAGTTGTAGTTTGTGTGAGTAGAATCAGTTTCGATATGGCCTAGTATCTTTGGGTTACGTAACCATATCAAATAGAACCTCTTGTATACAACTTATTCTCGAATAAGCTGCGTACTTGTTTCTAATATTCATTATATAAACCCTCTTGTTGTGATTGTCATCAATTACCAAAATGGGGGAGACTGAAAGGGTAATTTCCCCTATGTGTGGTTTTGGTGATTAATGACAATCCCTATGGACTAATGTTTTCATTCAGTTTTATATGAAGGAATATTCCATAGGTCATGCTTGTAGTTCATGTGTTGGATTCAAGTATGGATGCGATGAAGATAAAGATATACCTTGAGTATTGGCATCAAGATCATTGAGCTGAACAGGAATATGATATGATCTAGATCTTGAGAGTGTGATCTTGGTAGAAGAATTCAAGATATGGCTCTAAGTCTGTGTCATGATAGCCTCATTAGTTGAGCTATGGTTTACTAAGATTTAGAGCATGTAATCAAATGAAGAGTTATTTATGTACCTCAAGATATTGAGATGGAGCATGAGTAGATACTTGGTTGACCAATACAAAGAGTGAAGAGTGATTTCAAGTTGGTCAACACATGAAGCATAAAGAATGTATCACATGGATCTTGTGGTATGGTAAGCCTTGTCAATTATGCATCATGAACTAACCCATTATATATGTGCCTTTGTGTTTTCTATATGTGATAGGTATCTTTCCATGGGCATGCTTAAAAAGTGAAGATTTCATATAGCCCATGAGAGGATGACATCAAGTGGTGATCATCATCAAGGTTGAGAAGGGCAAGTTCAAGATAAGCATCTCAAGAAGATCATTTTCTTGAAGCTTGCCATCCATATTGGTGATAATGGACATGTGAAGATGTGTCTTAATGAAGCTATACCATAGTGGTGTATGGGGGAACAAATTATGAGTCTTCACGAAGCAACAATGATCAAGTGATGCATTTCAGCTTGGATGGAGCTTGAAGCATTGTCATCAAGATCAAGCGGGATGCGCAAGGCAAAGGTATGGCCTTGCTAGGTTTTACTTTTACAGGTCTCAAGGTGGTTGTTGGGAGATCGGGTTATAGGATAGATAGCCGCACTATCAAGAGGGGCTTTCGGTTGGGTAACTTGATCATATTGTCTCAGGGAGCTCAATCCTTTGCATACTTTGCATCTTCCTATTTTGTTTCTTCTTGGTGTTTCTCCATGAGGTTCTTAAGCTTGTTTCTAGCTCTTCAACAAGCCCAAGTTCATCAAAAATGGAATTTGTATGCATCTTCTATGGCGTTTTCGAGTTTGAAGGTTTTACCGGTTCTTCTCATAGGGAGGCTTCATACCTTTCTTCATTTGGTTCTACCCTCATTTGTTGGACTATGATGTTTTCATGCCCCATATTGTAGAGTTTGTTGTCCTCGTCAAAACAATCCCAAGATCATCAAAGTCAGAGTTCGAATGCAAAAGTTATTGCGTTTTTTGTGAAGTCTATTTCATCCCGGTTATGGATCCGGTTCAACCGAGTCCCACACCGGACGGTCCGGTGCCAGCGCCGGTAGACCGGATCTCAGACCGGATTTTCAGGTTTTGACGACCGAGTCTATTCCGAGTTGGCAAACAGAGGTATTCTGGTTTGTAGGCCGGTCCACCGGCCTGGGGACCGAGTTTCCTGGTTCTGGGGCCGGTCCAACCGACTTTGAAACCGAGTTTTCATTGTTTTCTCTCCAACGACCATATTTGCCTTTCCCTATAAAAGGGGGTTCTGCCCCTAACTTTTTTGTAGTTCTTGACCAAGAAATTGGCCTCCATTGTTGAACCTCTTGAGCTTGCTCCCTCTCCCTTCCCTCCTATGATTCTTGCATCTTTTTAGGGCTTTGGAAGAGGAGATCTAGATCTACAATCCCCACTAATCAATTCCTCCTCTAAGTGAGGGGAACACATTGGATCTAGATCTTGAAGTCATTGGTTGACTTCCACCATTGTTCCTCCTCTCTAATTCCTCTCTAGCACTTGTTGCTTTGGTGGGATTTGAGAGTGAGGGATTTGAACACCCTTGGTGTTCTTGCTTTGCATTCTTGCTTTGCATTCTTGCATAAGTGTTGAGCTCTCCACTACGATTTGTTCTAGTGAGAGACCGTGAGCTTGTTGCTTTTGAAGGGTGACCTCCTAGTTGGCTTGGCGGTTGGTTCCGCTGTTGGAAATATGCCCTAGAGTCAAATAGTAGTAAGGACTATTATCATATTTCATATAGTTTATGATTAAGTTTTATATCATGCTATAACTGTATTGAGTGGAAACATCAATACATGTGTGATATATAAACAACCAGGGGTTCCCAGTGAAACTCTAGTCACTGGTTCATTGGTCAACAGATGATCATGTTTCCTGATCATGTGGCATTTATGCCAGTTGGAAATGGAGTCATCTCATTCCGAGAATGAGATGATGAACCAATACCCAACCTAAACATCGTGACCCGATCATGTCACGAAGTTCAAGTTACGATGATTAGAAATGGATCCTCGTAGACTATTCCTTAAACCGTGAGGCTATATCAATCACTGTCTCACGAGAGTGCTTAGATAGCATCAAACTCCAGTCGGTAATGCA
Source organism: Avena insularis (assembly GCA_023614405.1). NCBI lineage: Eukaryota > Viridiplantae > Streptophyta > Magnoliopsida > Poales > Poaceae > Avena > Avena insularis. The sequence goes on from CM042694.1 coordinate 211,595,940, forward strand.
GTGGTTATAAAGGTGTGTTCAGGTACTCGGAGGAAATCGTAGAGGCAATATATGTCAAGAGCGGGATTTGTCCGTCCATGTGACGGCAAGATACTCAAGGGCCCACTCGGATAAGTTATATCCAATAGCTGCATAGCGTGTGATTTGATCACAGGGATATCACTTGTCGAAACGAGTCAAGTAGCGTTGTTCGGTAATGAGATTGAACATGACATGGTGATGTCATTGATCAGATCTCGAGCAATGAAAATATCGAGTGACAAAGGGAATAAGACACAACTGTCCCGGTTCAAACGACGAAAGATCTTCGTGGAACGCACAGGGGTCACATGGCCATCCAGGTCCCTATGTTGATCATTGGTGCGGGAGTGTCCCGACCATGTCTGGAGTGTTCCTGAACCATGGGGTATCACGCTTAAGGGCTTGATGATGCTTAGAGAGTGTTTATAGGATCGGTGGAATCACCGAAGAATAGTAGAGAAAACCGGAAGGGTTTCGGTAAGTCCGGAGGATGTCCGGAGTGGAGGTGGAAGGTGTTCCATAGCCACGGAGGTTGAATAATATGTGAATGAATGTTAAATGTTGATTTAATCATTTATTCGTAATTATTTAATAAAGAGAAAATCAATTAAAATGGTCAAAGGCTTAATGGGCCAATTTCCGGAGGGAGAGGGCCCATTAGGGGAAAGGAGAGAGGGAGAAGGGGGCAAGGGGCTGGGCTAGGCCCTAGCTGAGCCCACTAGGTGGCGGCGGCCCCTCCCCTCCTCTCCTTTAGTCCCACCCCGGGACTTTGAGGGAGGTAGTACCTCCCCTCCCCCTATATATAGTGGGGGTATTTGGCCAAATTAAATACACCAATAATCAATAAAGGTCTTCTCACTTTTGGGAGGACCTCTAGTTGATATTTTCTCTCTCCCCCTCTCTCTCACATGACCGTGGTCCCAAGTCTGGACTGTGCAAACGAGAGACATCTTCACCGCGGAGCACCATTGCGCTGCGGGGTTCGGATCCGGGAGCTCTACTTTTGCAACTGCTGCTGGATCGGGGAAGCGGGAGTCATCGTTAGGCACCGGACGTGTGTAACTCCCCGCGAGGTGTCGCACTTGAGGCACTCAAGTCGTTGGAGCCAAGGAGCGCAAGGACTTCATCTCGACCTTGACGTCGGCTTTGGCTCGTCTACATCAACCACGCCCTCCTGAGCGTTGACAATGCTTTTCGGTCTTCAAGGGTAAGTTCGCGAAAAGCCCCTCCCGTAACTGTATTACTAATAGATAGGTCCTGGCAACTTCAGGGGTTCAGGGGCATAGAGTAAAATTTATTGTTTTCATACGCGGAACCCCAACTATGGTATCAGAGCTAGATCTATGCGTAGTAATGCTAGTACGAGTAGAACACACGAGATGTAGCGTGTGGGCGTTGATCTTTTAGTTGTTACCCTCCCACGTGTACTTGTGTATACCATAGTAATGCTTGATGAAGCGGCCCCAACTGACTTTACGTGTTCATTCGCGAGACTGGTCCACGCTTGACATATGGCTTGTACCGTATAAAGTGGCTTAGGGGGGTGTCTATCTCTCTCGCATTAGTTGGTATACCATTTGCAACGGAGGGCCCTAAAAGGGGTGTAGTAGAGACAACTACTTGATTAGCGTTGTGCTAAAAGTTCATAGGTAAGAACGGTTCTTGTGCGAAGGCCCATTCAGCCACATAAAACATGCAAAGATAAAGTAGAGGCGTCTGACTTAGTTTTGCACGAGGGAGTTGCTTTGTGATATGGTTGTGGAAAAGGTAAAGTGATTACCTTTTGTTACGTAGTAGTAGATAGTCACGGAGGTGACAGACTACCACGCCAGAATGACACCGGTACCTGGTGTCTACGGCGCCGGAACCCGGTGATGGCGGATGGAGATCATGACGTGAAGGACCATATCACATTGCATTTACATTCAATGTTATTGTTTGTATATCTTATTGTGTGCTAGTATTAGATACTCGACGGTAGCCTAATAAGATGACCCCTGTTAAAATTACCAACGATTGTGTTCCCCTTAGTGTGCACCACCAAGAAAGTTCTTCGGTATGAGGCGATCCAGGGTACAGGCCTGGGTGTCAGACATATCTACGTTCGCATATAGTGGGTGTAAGCCATGTTACACAGCAAATACACTAAGGTTGAGTTGGCGAGCCTAGCACGCCATAGAAGCGTGGCCTCGAAACACGGATGGTCGAAAGATCGAGCACGAGTCGCATGAATGATGTGACTAACGTTTAGCGTCCACCTTTGAACCCACATCGATGGCCATGTTTAATCGGGGGAGATGTGGCTGATAGGGGTCGTGTTATCACTAGGAACCCTTGTGGGGATAGGTGTTTCTGAGTGGAGTTATTATTAACTCATTTAATTATAAACTTAGTCTAAATTCCTTTTGCAATTATAAATGTAGATGGCACCTTTCCTGTTGACGATTGATTGGTTAGAAGGAGAGAAACTCAGATTAGATGGATCAAACTTCTCCATATGGGTTGCACGTCTCCACGTTCTCCTTAGCGAGAATGACGTGGTCGACTACATACTCGACGGGATGGATTTGGATCAGCCCACTGACATAGAGACCCCAGAGCAGCGGAAAGAACGCTATCTCCATCGTGAGATGGCCTCCTTCATTTCAGTTACCATGCGTTTCGGAATAGTTGATGCGCTGTGGCCTTTCGTGGGTGTTGTCAACCCTCGTTCGGTGATGCTACAGCTTAGGACACATTTCGTGGAACAAGTACACATATGGGAGCATGATTTGATGGGAGACTTCCTCTCCATTAAGATGGAGGAGAACCCATCATTGGACGACCACTTGGAGCACATGCATGATGTGTACATGAGGCCTACATACTTCCTGGACAGCTCGATGACAGGCTCTTGATACATTGCAAATGTATCTATAATTTTTGATGTTCCATGCTTGGTTTTATCTACTTTCTTGTGTTTTGTCCACACTTTGGAGTACTTTTCTTATGATTTCTTGGACTAACCTATTAACAAGAGCCATAGTGCCAGCTGTCTGTTTTCTGCTGTTTTTGGTTCCCAAGAAGTCAGAAAATGAATATTCTCGGAATTGGACGGGACAAAAGCCAAAGTTGCTATTTTACCGGAAGACATCTAGAGCCAGAATACGAGAAGGAGAGGGGCTGGGGCCTGGCTACACCACCTGGCCGCGCGGCCAGGCCTGACCCGCGCTAGGGGGTGGTCTAGACGACCCCAGCACCCCCTCGACCTCTCCTTCCGCCTATATATTGCCTCTGATATGGAAACCCTAAGTACCCGATCAAAAATCCACGAAAGAGTCTGTAGTCGCCGTCATCTCCATCCCTAGATCGGGAGGGATCTGAAGCTCTTCCCGGCACCCTGCCAGAGAGGGGAATTCACCCTGGAGGCCTTCTTCATCACCATGCAAGCCTCCGGTGTGATGCGTGAGTAGTTCATCTCTGGACTCCATGTAGTAGCTAGATAGCTGGTTCTCCTCCTTTGTGCTTTCATGTTTAGATCTTGTGAGCTCCATTCATGATCAAGATCATCTATTTGTAATCTATACATGTTGTGTTTGCGGGGATCCAATGGATATTGAGATGCTATTTCAGATTGATTATTGATTCTATCATGTCTTTGTTATTTGTGATCTTGCATGCTTTCCGTTGTTAGTAGCTATCTTGGCCAAGTAGATGCTAGCAACTCCAAGAGTTAGTATTTATGCTCGATAGTGGGTTCATGCCTCTAGTAATCTGGGGAAGTGACAGAAATCTCTAAGGTACTAGATGTGCTATTGCTACTAGGGAGAAAACAACAATCCTTTGTTCATAGAACAATCGTATTGTTTACTTTAGACGCAATTCGTAAAGCAATAATCTGTTGCTTGCAACTTAATTCTAGAGGGGGTTCGGATGATAACCTGAAGGTGGATTATTAGTCATAGATGCAGTTGGATGACGGTCTATGTATAATGTTGTAATGCCCAATCAAGTCTCAAAGGAGTCAAGATGATTAGTATATGCTTGTATGCTTTCTCGATGTTTGTCAATTGCCCCGCTATAATTTGTTCACCCAGCATGTTATCTATCTTAAGGAGAGCCACCTCTAGTGAACTATGTATCCTGGTCCTTTTCTTTTACATACAATCTATAAACTATTTACTGTTTTGTGTTTACTTTCTACAAACTATTACTTCCTTCCATTCGATACGTTTAATCCTTTGTTTTCAGCAAAACCGGTGAGATTGATAACCTCATCGCAAGTTGGGGACAGAGTTCTGTGGTTGTGTTGTGCAGGTCTCCATGTTGCTGCTGGCATCGGTAGTCGCATACGCCAATGTTGATATTTAGCTACACCTTTGGGGTGTTTCCTTCCTCCTACTGGATTGATAACCTTGGTTTCATAACTAAGGGAAACTTACCGTTGTACTCATCATACCTTCCTCTTGGGGTTCCCCAACGAGCTCGACATCAACCACGAGCCAGCAAGTATTTTTCTGGCGCCGTTGCCGGGGAGTCAAGGACATCTTCACAAAGGGAGTCCCTCATAACCAATCTCTTTACTTTGTTGTTTTTGTTTTGCTTAGTTTATTTTTGCTTTGTTTGCTTGTTTTGTTATCAAAAACACAAAAAAATTAGTTTTACTAGTTTATTTTCTTTATCAAAAACACAAAAAAATGACTACTCTTGAAAACACCAAGTTGTGTGACTTCACTAGCACCAACAACAATGATTTTATGAGCACACCTATTGCTCCACATGTTCCTGAAGCTACTTTCTTTGAGATAAAACCAGATTTACTCAATCTTGTTATGAGAGAACAATTTTCTGGTATTGGTAATGAAGATGCCGCTGCCCATCTAAATAACTTTGTTGAACTTTGTGAGATGCAAAAGCATAGGGATATAGATGGTGATATTATTAAGCTTAAATTGTTTCCTTTCTCTTTGAGAGGAAAATCTAAAGAATGGTTGAATTCCTTAACTAGGAATAGTATTGATTCTTGGACTAAATGCAAAGATGCTTTCATTGAAAAATACTATCCTCCTGCTAAGATCATATCTATGAGAAGTGAAATAATGAAGTTTAAACAATCTGATAATGAACATGTTGCTCAAGCTTGGGAAAGAATGAAATCTTTGGTTAAGAATTGTCCCACTCATGGACTTACTGCTTGTAACTACCTCGGTGAATTACGCTCCTAGTTACAAGCCTGGATGAGCGGAAATGGTTGAAATAGTACGGTGGGGCCCAAATGCCACTCACAGGTAGACCTTCCGGCCGTCCCAACCATTTCCAAACATCGAGACAAGAGCAGGGGCGTAATCGGTGCGAAGGGATCAACTACATACACAAATGAGTATGTATGCAAGCCACCATACAACAGTACATCAGAGCCATTCCATCTAAAAGAAAGGAAATATAGCAACGCCATACGGCAAGATCCAAATATCCTAGATAGATATAATAGTTTAGGATATCTCCTCATACATCAAACATCAGAGTATCAAGCGGAAGCGGAAGACAAAATCCGAGTACGGATAAGAAGCAAATCGGCATAAGATGCCCCATAAATAAGCACTTCCCGCCCACAGATCTCACGGATCCCCGTTCCCGGAATCTCTACACCGAATGATCGTTGCCCACATCGTCCGTCTCCTCCACCCAGTATCCATCTTGCGAATGTACCTGTTCATCTGAACCAATAATTTATCGTGTGAGACCCTAGGGTTTTCAGCAAGTCTTTATGCCTCTAAAGGGGACACAACACAGGGTGGCGCAATTGCAGCAAAAGATAAACCCTAACAATTCTATAGATACTCGCTAACCATCCGCCTAACCAGAGATAGACGGATGTCCGTGAATTAATAACAATGATTATAACTTGATAACGGTAATATCCACAGATCCATCCTCCTCCCCGCTTACCGACGAGGAAGCGGACGAACAACCTCCCCATCCGTTGGCAGTTTTATTATCCATTCCATGAGTGTTGCACTATTTACTAGTCAGGTACTTGGTCAAATTAAAAGTGGTACTTTAGTTATGCTTGTCTATGATCGAGAAACTGTGCTCCAAGTCGTCCATAACCGCGGACATGGCTTTCAGAAAGTTTTACCCTGCAGGGGTGCATAAATAGCAACACACACTCGATATGCCTCGGAAAAACCAAATCAAAACCCAACGAGGCAGTCACGACAAAGCGATCACAGGATTCAGAAATATTTCAGGGGGCCACCCCATTGAGCTACCATAGCGAAGTTAGCTGACTCCGAGACGGCCTCAAGGTTTGTGGAGCCGGCTGTAAATGACTGGGAACCCGAAAGTGTGACTGGGCTTGTCGATACAGCGAAAACGGGTCACGGACCTAAACAGTACAGTGTGCAGTACCTCGCACAATTTAAAATAAAGCAGTAAAGCATGGCATAAGTACAGGATAGTAAATAAAACCTCAAACTAGTTTGTGGCCCCAAGAAATAAGAATGAATCAAGCTCTGGCTCAGGGGGGTTCATAAGCCTCCCGGATGTGGATAGCGCGAATATTCAAGGAACAGGAATCAAGTACTCGGGGTCCTACGGGACACAAGTGAGCCTGAAAAACCAAATAGCGAATATGGCTCACCGATGCCACTTTCATTAGTTATCCCATTACTACTCAGGTTAAGTTGTTTAGGTACCTCGTCATCCATCAGACACTCACATACCCTACACATGCTGTTCTACGACTCGCATGGCTCAAACAACTCCTGTAGTAATGGCTCATGGGATGGAGGAACAAGCTTCGGTGGGGTTTAAAAGTAAAGGCTATGCAATACTTGGGATTCAATTTAATGCAATCGCGACTCAATGATGCAAGAATAAGATAGCGGCAATAGGTACTATATGTATGCAAGCATGTGGTAGTGCTTGCCTGGCAGCTCAGTTGAAGCGAGGGATGGATCTGGGTAGTGCTCCTGGTTCTCTTGATATATCCCCTGCTCAGCGTCTATTCGAAGAAGAACCAAACACACAAGGGCCAACATAAATAAAGGGCACAAGTATATGAATAAAATGCATCAAGCAAACAATCATGCCATGATGAATGATGCACAATTTGCATAGCAATAAAGTAGCATGGCATGGGTGAGGTGTGGCATACAAGAATAAATCATTTTGTTGAGTTTTAATCACATTTTATACTCATATTAGTTGCTGTATACAATATATTTATATGATGCATGATGCAAAACAGATAATGGAATGCATAAACAGAAAGGTCTCGTCGAGCTAATCATTTTAGACATATTATTTATTAAATTTGGAGTTATAAAACAAGAGTTATTAATTATTTAAGGTGAAAGGGCATTTTATTGTAATTTTAACCAACTTGGAATTTTAAATGTTCAAAATAAATTTTGAATGGCATATTTGAAATCCTCACATTTTTCTGATTTGAAAACATATATTATTTGTATTATTTGGGTTTATATTTTGAAAGTTATTTAAAAACAGAAATAAATTTGAATTTGAATTAAATTTTGAAAAGATTTGAATTTAAACAGATTACAGAAAGTCTTTTGTACTCAGAACAGCTAACCCCAGCCACTGACGGTGGGGCCAGTCTTGGGGACTCCACAATGTATGACGTTTACACCGCGGCCTAATCTAGCTCAAGCGCGAATGACATGTGGGGCCCACGGCACTCACGGACCCACTACGAGGGCGATTGCGAGGCTGCCAGCAGCTGTGAGGACCGCGGTTGATAGGACTAAAGGGCAGAGTGCGTTTTGTAAAAGCGGTGACGACGACCTGGTGGGCCAAAAGGAGCGCGGGTTTAGCCGAAAGAAGCTGCAGGGGGTTATCAGCAAAAAGGGCACCGTACTGTGGATCTTCTCCGCGTCGCGTGGATAGATCGGTGCGTGTCCGACGCAGGCGCGGCGCGGGGAATCGATCCTCGGACCTGGCGTGCCTGCGAGGCGGCAGCCAGGCTAGGTGGGGGTTGATGTTCAGGAGGTGGCGAGGACTAGATGAGGTGCTACGGGCCTGGCGTGCGAGCGCGGTGCACTCCGGCCGGAGGCCGTTCGGCCAACGTCCGGCGATGCTAGGGTGGTCTGAGGCGGACCATGTCCAGGAGGTTAGGGGCTCACCGCGAGGCGTCGATGGAGGTGGATTCGGCTCGGCGCGGATGGATCGGCGTCGAGGCGACGGCCGAAGGACTAGGGTTTCTTGGCGTCGATGGTGCGCAGCGATTAGTCCTCCTCCTCCTCCTCACGGCCGATTCGAGGGTGATGCAGGGAACTTCCTTGCTCTCGATCACCTCCACGTCGCGAGTCGCTGATGCAGTGTAGCGAGGAGGCCGAGTGCCGCTAGAGGATGGTCGGTGATGGAGAAGAAGGGAGGAGGAGGTAGGTTTGGGCGGATCAGGATCGACGGAGGTGAGCCGTGGGAAGGAGATAAAGCAGAGGAGAGGGAGGTGCCGTGGGGAGGTGGTAGATGGAAAGGTGACTCGGCCACCTTTTCTCCTTCCTCCTCACGTGCTTTCGGCTGGCTCGAGGCGAGGCGGTAGATGGGGCGTCCGGTGGGGTAGGGCAGCCGGGCTCGGGGTGGTGGGGGCATGCAGGCAGAGAGAGCTAGAGGGAGAGAGGGTAGCCTCGGGTAGATGCTAGGGTCAGGTTAGGGTTAGACATGGCTCGGGTGAGGGAGGGGAGGTAGCTAGGTGGCATGGTGGCCAAGTGGGGCCAAGCTAGGGTAGGTCATGGTGGGGTGGCTCGGCTAGAGAGAGGAGAGATGAGGGAGGGTACTTAGGGTTTGGTTTAGATTAGGTATAGATTAGGGTTTAGGAGAGAGGGGGGGGTATGGTGATGATGAGGTCGGTGTTGGTCTAGGGCTTAGAGAGATTGATTGGTTCTTTTTGACTAGATCAAGGATGATCAACCAAGCTCAAGCAAGGTAGCCAAAAGAGAGAAAAGAAGAAAAGGGGATGATGGCATAGATGGATATGGTGATGGGGTTTTAAGCAAGATCAACATAGATCAAGCCAAAAGAAAGGATAGAGATAGAGATGATCCACTCAAAAATCAAATAAAAACCAAATACTAGAATAGGTGGCACTTGCATGGCCCATGCAAAATTATTTATTGCCATCTTGATTCTTGTGAAAACAATATTACTACATGGCATTATTATTTTTCATTCCCAAAATTGGAATAAAGGCCAAGCAAAAAGAATTAACAAGGATGCCCCATGTGGAGTAGATGGAGATTACCATTTTTGAAATACAATGGGACTTGCTAGTGTGTATATGCCACTAGGTAGTTAATAAGCCCACAAAATATCCCAACATGATGATAACCCCAAAACAACACATATGGGAGCTAGAAATAGGGTTCCACCCACAAGGCATGCAAAGGTGGCCATGTGGCTCTCATATATCAACAATGTGAAAACAAAATAATGCCAAGATGAGAGCATGTGGAAAAAGAATTGGATCCATCCCAACCCACATGAGCTAGAGGTAAAAACAATAAGTGCCAAGCTCATATTTAGTTGGATGGTGGAATTATAAGGTGGTGAAAGAAAGGTGGTGGAGTTAAATAAAAGATATGCCCCCAACTCAACTTGGGCATTTAAACAATACATCAAGACCCAAATACAATATCAAGAGGCAAATACAATTAACAATGCATATGAGATAAGAACCAAATGAAAAGGGGTTTTATATGATGCTCAAATGCAAGGTGGCATGATGACATGAGCATGATATAATGATGATGCAACAATTATATGTTTGAAGTAGCCATTATATTACTAATCCAAGTAGCATTACAATTGTTAGACAATTGGGATGGCCGACCCCAGCACCCCCTCGGCCTCTCCTTCCGCCTATATATTGCCTCTAATACGGAAACCCTAAGTACCCGATCAAAAATCCACGAAAGAGTTTGTAGCCGCCATCATCTCCATCCCTAGATCGGGAGGGATCTGAAGCTCTTCCCGGCACCCTACCGGAGAGGGGAATTCACCCTGGAGGCCTTCTTCATCACCATGCAAGCCTCTGGTGTGATGCGTGAGTAGTTCATCTCTGGACTCCATGTAGTAGCTAGATAGCTGGTTCTCCTCCTTTGTGCTTTCATGTTTAGATCTTGTGAGCTCCGTTCATGATCAAGATCATCTATTTGTAATCTATATATGTTGTGTTTGCGGGGATCCAATGGATATTGAGATGCTATTTCAGATTGATTATTGATTCTTTCATATCTTTGTTATTTGTGATCTTGCATGCTTTCCGTTGTTAGTAGCTATCTTGGCCAAGTAGATGCTAGCAACTCCAAGAGTTAGTATTTATGCTCGATAGTGGGTTCATGCCTCTAGTAATCTGGGGAAGTGACAGAAATCTCTAAGGTACTAAATGTGTTGTTGCTACTAGGGAGAAAACAACAATCCTTTGTTCATAGAACAATCGTATTGTTTACTTTACACGCAATTCATAAAGCAATAATCTGTTGCTTGCAACTTAATACTGGAGGGGGGTCGGATGATAACCTGAAGGTGGATTATTAGTCATAGATGCAGTTGGATGACGGTCTATGTATAATGTTGTAATGCCCAATCAAGTCTCAAAGGAGTCAAGATGATTAGTATATGCTTGTATGCTTTCTCGATGTTTGTCAATTGCCCCGCTATAATTTGTTCACCCAACATGTTATCTATCTTAAGGAGAGCCACCTCTAGTGAACTATGGACCCTGGTCCTTTATTTTACATACAATCTACAAACTGTTTACTGCTTTGTGTTTACTTTCTGCAAACTATTACTTCCTTCCATTTGATATGTTTAATCCTTTGTTTTCAGCAAAACTAGTGAGATTGACAACCTCATCGCAAGTTGGGGATAGAGTTCTGTGGTTGTGTTGTGCAGGTCTTCATGTTCTTTCTTGGCACCGGTAGTCATACCTTAGCGTTCACTAGCTACACCTTTGGGGTGTTTCCTTGCTCCTACTTGATTGATAACCTTGGTTTCATAACTGAGGGAAACTTACTGCTATGCTCATCATACCTTCCTCTTGGGGTTCCCCAACAAGCTCGACATCAACCATGAGCCAGCAAGTATTTTTCTGGCACCGTTGCTGGGGAGTCAAGGACATCTTCACAAAGGGAGTCCCTCATAACCAATCTCTTTACTTTGTTGTTTTTGTTTTGCTTTGTTTGCTTGTTTAGTTATCAAAAACACAAAAAAAATAGTTTTACTAGTTTATTTTCTTTATCAAAAACACAAAAAAATGACTACTCTTGAAAACACCAAGTTGTGTGACTTCACTAGCACCAACAACAATGATTTTATGAGCACACCTATTGCTCCACATGTTCCTGAAGCTACTTTCTTTGAGATAAAACCAGCTTTACTCAATCTTGTTATGAGAGAACAATTTTCTGGTATTGCTAATGAAGATGCCGCTGCCCATCTAAATAACTTTGTTGAACTTTGTGAGATGCAACATATTCAGCTTTGGTGGTGGAGAGAGAGATACAATTCTGATTTTTAGATGACCAACACACTAGAGATCTTCCCAAGAATTGACAAGCTCCAGAAGTGGATTTTCGATCATCCTTATCACTAGCCCAATCTGAAATGGATCGTATGGGCACCTAGAGGGGGTGAATAGGTGCTACTTCAAATTTTAATGCCTTTTCAATTTTAGGCTTAGAACAAAGGGTAAATTCTCTAGATAAACTATTAGGTGGAATTTCCCTATATGCAAACCTATCTACTAGCGAGTAAAGAGCGAGTGGAAGAGGAACGGGTGAACCGTAGTGATGCACGTGGAGACACGGGATTTGATCCACCACCAAAGGTTTGATCCACCTTTCCACTATAGGAACCCTTCGAGGAGGGTACCGATGCCTTTACACAACTAGCAGGGCACAACTCCACAATCAACTTGGAGGCTCCCGTAATGACAACAAGCTGCCACAAGAACAAGTTATCAATAACAAAAAACAAGATCTAGATATTGACGAGAATACTAGATCAGGGATTTCTCCAAATGAATGGAGAGGAGTTGATGCGCTTGATTCGTGATGACGATAACGATTCTCTCCTCCTTCAATTCCCCCAAAGATCGAAGCCTTCGGGTGGTTGAAGTGGGAGATCTAGAATGGAAGCTCTTGCAGAGTGTCTGAATAATTTCGAGTGAATCAAGAGTTCTGAACGTTGGGGAAGAAGGGATATTTATACCCCCTTCCAAAACCAAGCCGTTGGAGTCTTTGGGGGCCGGATTATCCGGCCTGGGGAAAACTCCGTCCCAGCCTCGGATTATCCGGCAGATAATCCGCCCCCACTCTGAGTGTCGCGCCGAGCCTGCCCTTGATCGCCTTCTGGGGGCCGGATTATCCGGCCCCATGTGATGGCCGGATTATCCGACTGGGAGGAAAACCGCCCATTCAGATTTTCCGGAGAAAATCCCGGGACTCGGCGACGTGCCTTGGCGGCCTTTGGTCGATTTCTGGGGGCCGGATTATCCGGCCCATGCGAATGCCGGATTATCCGGCCTGGGAAAGAAAAAACCGCCCCAGTTCGGATTTTCTGGGAGATAGTCCGACTGGACTCTGAGCGACGTTCCTTGGCATCCTTTGATCGATGAGGTAGGCCGAATTATCCGGCCCTTGGTGGGGCGGATAATCCGGCCCCCCCAAAACACCTCCACACTTAGCGCACATGAGAAAACTCCACAGTATTGTTATCTAACACACAAAACATAGGAAAACATAAAATGTTCTTTCAACCGTGTATTACTTGAATATGGAGTGTTTAAAGAATTGTTAAAAGTAAATACATATTCGGTGTATTGTGTTTTTAACGAAAATGGTAATTATTGATTTTTTAAATGTGTAAAGAAGTTTACCAAAGGAAACATGAATATGAAACTATTTGATTTGATCAAAGAGTTTCATCAACAAAGGGTATAAATATAAAAGAGAATCCAATTACTATGATTTGATCAATAGTAATGAAATTCGAATTTATAAGAATGGCATCAAAGTAATTGTGAAATGAAAAACGTTTTGAAACGTCAAAGTGAAAAGCATCACAATGTGATATTAGATATCAAAGGGGGTGAGTAGAAGGCACCACGTTGTAGTGTAGATGTAGAGACCATTAGTTAGAAATAGTTAGCACTCAATTAGAATGTAGTGAAAGTTTTGGGGTTATTCGATATAACCAAAACAATAGCGAATAAGTCCTTGTAGAGTATTCATTAGAAACTTTGAATACAAAATCCATAGCTAAAACCAAAAGGAAAGCAAGATTCATACTGCTTGGATTTTGGTGCATTCTTGAGAAAGCTCACTTTTAGTGATGTTTCTCAATTATGGAGCAAATGGAAAATAGTGTAAAACACGATGAGGATTCAAAACCCTCCATCAGAGTGTTGAGAAGCGCAACGGACAATGTTCCTGAACGATTCTCTGCACAAAAGGAAAGAATCAATGATATTGATCATTGTGTTTTCCCCACTAGTGTTTTCACTACATGAAGTAGGATTCAAAATGTAATCCATATCTTGTATGGAGACATTTGTGAATCATTTGTCATGATTATTGGAATATGACATACCTACGAACTACTAAGGAAATAATGGTAAACTAGAATTATGAGAAATCCTAAAAGCAAAATTCACTTGAGATTAGAAAGCAATTTGTTGCTGAATCTTACAAGTAAAGGGGTTACTTGGAATTTTCCCAAATGACTGCAAAGCCATAGTGGAAAAAGGGGTGAATGACAAAAGCACAAATTGTCAAGTATTGGAAAAATTCAAATGAATTTGATTCATGTGTGCTAAATTTCTAGTGGATTTAAAACTAGTAATAGTACTAGTATCTCATAGTAAATCTCCAAGTTTGATATTTGATCAAAGTATTTTGAAGTTATATGCAATTTGCATAAAATTGAGTGGGAGCTATGAAAGTCTTCCTGAAACAATATGTGATTGACATATTTTTAAGTGGGAGCAATATAAGTCTCAAATTCAAATATGTAGGAACATATTTTGAGTGGGAGATTATAGGAGTAATTCTTAAGTATGTTAAGAATGAAAGCGCAAATACTTATGAATAATGATTTATAAGATGTAGAAGTTGATAATAGGTGTATTATGATATTATGTAGTATTCCTTAAGGGATTCTGAAAGGGGTTCCAGAATAGAAGTTAATTAAGGAACTGGTCCTTAATAACTCAAATTAGGAATAGTATTAAGTTTAACATCAATGGTTGATAGGAAGAAAAGGATGATCGTCATCCACTATGTTGAGACATAGGTTCTTTCTTAGAAAACCATGATGATAACTTAGCATAATATATGATCCAATATGGAACGTTTAAAAGTGATTAAGTTTGAATCACGAAACATTGAGCTGAGTTTGTCCGCAGTGTCTAGTAGAGAACTGTAGACATGTTTTCCAAATCCATAAAGGATGACATATCTTAAAACATAAAGAGTTATGTTATAAGGGAATATGTTGGAAACTCCTGTATATACCGATTAAAGTCAAGTAGGAAGCGAGGTGAACAAAAACATCGAAAGTTGCACAGAGTGCACTAGTGTTTCGATGAATACATTTATAATAATAGATAAGGGTACCATCTAAAGTGTTGTATAATGTGATGGCGGGGCTAGTTCGCTTTTAATGTAGAATGATGTGTCCCAGGGCGTAGTGCCCATGAGAAAGCCCTCGAGGTTGATCTAACATCATTGTAGGCTCCTGGAATCAGGCCTCGTTTTGCTGCCATAACGATGATCCATACACATAGATGCAATCATGTGATGATAAAGTATTAATGTCAATCAAGGTGACATTAGTAAGTTGCAAAGGATTTGGGAAGGTAAAGTACAGACCCAAGACTCAACCTCTTCCATGGGAAAGCATGTTCAGGGTACCAGATATATGGTGCCAAAGATTGAGAACAAATGCAGCTAGTGTATTTGTACTCTAGTGCAAGTGGGAGAATGTTGGAAATATGCCCTAGAGTCAAATAGTAGTAAGGACTATTATCATATTTCATATAGTTTATGATTAAGTTTTATATCATGCTATAACTGTATTGAGTGGAAACATAAATACATGTGTGGTATATAAACAACCAGGGGTTCCTAGTGAAACTCTAGTCACTGGTTCATTGGTCAATAAATGATCATGTTTCCTGATCATGTGGCATTTATGCCAGTTGGAAATGGAGTCATCTCATTCCGAGAATGAGATGATGAACCAATACCCAACCTAAACATCGTGACCCGATCATGTCACGAAGTTCAAGTTATGATGATTAGAAATGGATCCTCATAGACTATTCCTTAGACCGTGAGGCTACATCAATCACTGTCTCCTGAGAGTGCTTAGATAGCATCAAACGCCACTCGGTAATACAATGGTTATAAAGGTGTGTTCCGGTACTCGGAGGAAACCGTAGAGGCAATATATGTCAAGAGCGGGATTTGTCCATCCATGTGACGGGAAGATACTCAAGGGCCCACTCGGAGAAGTTATATCCAATAGCTGCGCAGCGTGTGATTTGATCACAGGGATATCACTTGTCGGAACGAGTCAAGTAGCGTTGTTCGGTAATGAGATTGAACGCGACATGGTGATGTCATTGATCAGATCTCGGGCAATGCAAGTATCGAGTGACAAAGGGAATAAGACATGACTATCCCAGTTCAAACGACGAAAGATCTTCGTGGAACACATAGGGGTCACATGGCCATCCAGGTCCCTATATTGATCATTGGTGCGGGAGTGTCCCGACCATGTCTGGAGTGTTCCCGAACCGTGGGGTATCACGCTTAAGGGCTTGATGATGCTTAGAGAGTGTTTATAGGATCAGTGGAATTGCCGAAGAATAGTAGAGAGAAAACCGGAAGGGTTTCGGTAAGTCCGGAGGATGTCCAGAGTGGAGGTGGAAGGTGTTCCATAGCCACAGAGGTTGAATAATATGTGAATGAATGTTAAATGTTGATTTAATCATTTATTCATAATTATTTAATAAATAGAAAATCAATTAAAATGGTCAAAGGCTTAATGGGCCAATTTCCGGAGGGAGAGGGCCCATTAGGGGAAAGGAGAGAGGGAGAAGGGGCAAGGGGGCTGGCCGGCTAGGCCTAGCCCCCCGTGTAAGGCCCACTAGGTGGCCGACGGCCTCCCCTCCCCCTCCTCTCCTTTAGTCCCACCCCGGGACTTTGAGGGAGGTAGTACCTCCCCTCCCCCTATATATAGTGGGGGTATTCGGCCAAATTAAATACACCAATAATCAATAAAGGTCTTCTCACTTTTGGGAGGACCTCTAGTTGATATTTTCTCTCTCCCCCTCTCTCTCACGTGACCGTGGTCCCAAGTCTAGACTGCGCGAACGAGAGACATCTTCATCATGAATGGCTGCTGCACGGGATTCGGATCCGGGAGCTCTACTTCCGCAACTGCTGCTGGATCGGGGAAGCGGGAGTCATCGTCAGGCACCGGACGTGTGTAAATCCCCGTGAGGTGTCGCACTTGAGGCACTCAAGTCATTGGAGCCAAGGAGCGCAAGGACTTCATCACGACCTTGAGGTCGGCTTCAGCTCATCTACATCAACCACGCTCTCCTGAGCATTAACAATGCTTTTCGGTCTTCAAGGGTAAGTTCGGGAAAAGTCCCTCCCGTTATTGTATTACTAATAGATAGGTCCTGGCAGCTTCAGGGGTTCAGGGGCATAGAGTAAAATTTATTGTTTTCATACGCGGAACCCCAACATCCGCGGTGTCCTCTTCGTGGAAGATTGTGAAGAGACCCAGGCTTCTCCTTCGTGGAGCTTGTGAAGTGGTTGTGGAGCTTGCCATGTCTGCAGTGGAGGAAAAACTATCCATAAGGAAAGGGCCTATTCCTTCGTGGGATAGACTCGGAGAAGAAGGTGAGCTTTCGTGGTGTTGGGAAATCCTTTGTGGAATCCCACACCTCTCCAACATGACGTACCTTACTTGCAAGGGAACACGGGAATACATCTTCGTCTCCGCATGCCTCGGTTATCTCTATACCCGATCTTACTTTCCTTGTGATAGCCATCGAGCTTGAAGTACTTATATCTTGCTTATCACTTGTGTTATATTTATCTTGTGCTATCTTGATTAGCTTAACTTGTTGTTGGTGCACTTAGTTGAGCCTAGTGTATTTAGGTTTTGTGCTTGTAAAATAAACGTTAGTTTAATTCCGCATTCTATCAAGCCAAAACCGTAATAGTGTTAAAATTGCCTATTCACCCCCCTCTAGGCGACATCTCTATCCTTTCATATGGTACCAATCCCATGTGAGTATGAGAGCCACTTAGCCCACTTGAGTGAAAACAAGAGTGAGATGAGTGACTCCACTATATGTGAGATTGAGTGCTTCCACTTAGAGGGAATGAGTGATACACCTAGTGAGTTTAGAGTGGTAGTTGATAGGTCATGTGAGACCACTTTGATTTCTAACGACTTACCCTCTACCTCTAGTGTGTTTTCTTATGATGTGCTAGGTTCCATGGATCAAGAAGCGTCAAGCTTGGAGATGATGATGCCTCTGACCGAGAAGATGAACATGGTGGATGAAGACAATGCCATCCCCATACATGATGAAGAAGTCGCCCACATGGAGGCCACTACTACCACAACACCCACATCATATGAGAGGTATGAACAAGGTAAAAATAAGGGTGTTGATGATGCCATGATCCCACTAGTGGACATGATGAATTGTGATGATTTGCATGGTATGGATGATACTTGTGACATGACATATGTTCCACTCTTATTCCCATGTGTTGATATTTCTATGCATCATGATGACCATGTTGAATCCTTTTATTGTCATGATATTGCCATAGACATGATATGCTCTAAATGTTACGTTGATGACATCATTGCTTGCACCTTGTTGAACAATTGCTCTTTACAATGTTTTGCTTGCAATGATGATGACAACGGTACACCTAGGACCATGCTTTGCCATGAGTGTTTTACAATTTCTCCCATTGCTTGCAATAAGTTGAATAATTGCTCTTTCACTTGTTTTGCTTGCAACAATAATGATAATATGTTTTCTATTGAGATGGCCCCCATAGCTTTCTCAAATTTTGGAGATTTTGGTAAATGCCATGATAAGTATGTGCCCCATTTATATACTCACCATACACCTAGTCTAGTGGCTGGATGATGTATTTCTCTACCATGCACACACGTTCTTCCTTTTGTGTTTGATGTGTGTAGGTACCCGCATGATCATGTCAACCTCGGTTGAGCACGAGTTAACAAAAAGAGCTCTAGAGAGCATCCCCCATGTGAGTTCAAGATCGAACCCAGCTCTAATACCTTTTGAATGCTTTGCATCTTTCATGTTGACAAATTGCTTTTTCCTATGGTTTGCTTGCAAGCATGTTAATGGTATTCTTTCACCTCGTGACAATCATGTTGCGTTGCTATTGGATATTGATGCTTTGTGTGTTGCAAATAAAATATATAACAATTTCTCTTTCCAATGTTTTGTGTGCAACCATAATGCCATTTTGAGCATGTATTGTCATGAGAGCTTCCAAGTCTCTCATATTGTTGTTGCAACAAACATAAGGACCACTTGCTCTTACATATGGTTTGTTTGCAAACATGTTGTTTTTGCTTCCGCTTGTGATATTCATATTCCCATGATATTTTCTTTTGATGATATGCGTGTGGCATCCAGCATATCGAACAATTTCTCTTTCCAATGGTTGGTTTGCACACATAATGATGTTGTTTTGGATATTCTTCCTCATGTGTTTTTTTCGAATTCTCCTATTCTTGCATCAAAGATGTTGATCAATATTTTAGTCTGCGTTGAGTGCCACACTAAGATGTTTTATGGAGTTTTTGAGTTCCCACATTTGGATGATGTTCAAACAATTTCCATGCACTTTGACCTTGTGTATGCATCTGGTTTGCTATACTTAAGTTGTGCTAATAGTGTTGTGAACAAGAATGTACATGCCACAAATGACATGCTCATCTATCACACGCGAACATTTGTTGCTTGGTCTTTGTTGTGTGAAGGTACAAGAATATACACGTCAACCTCTATGGACAAAGAGTTGGCAAGACGAAATGAAGAAAGTTACCTATGGCTGCCCTTCAACGAGCCATCTCTACACCCTAAGGTGACTTCCTTCTACTTGAGAACTCATGCTATAGTCTTCATGAATTGGCTATGCTTTGAGTGTTGCTTCGCTTTTTTGGTGAGCTTTGTAGGCTTCATAGAAGGTGAAGGAACATTGAAGTGTTGTCAATTCAATCTTCCCGAGGACGACTATATGGTGAACCCTAGGATCAAGAAGGTCTCTCGACATCTTCTACTTTGTGATGAGCGTGTAGATTCGAGGACGAATCTTTTTCAAGGGGGGAGATGATGTAGCCCGACCTTCGGTCATTACCACATCATGGTCTCCAACTTATGCCAAGTCATCATGGACTCCAAAGGTGAATTCGTTCCTCTATGCGAGCCCACTTCCTACCCTTTTGAATGGTATACTACTTCATACTCCATCCCATATACATGATAGGTTCATACCAACAAGTACGGAAGCATGGGAGGAAGCCTGGAGCACCAAGCCCGACAAGACGGAGGCCTGGAAGAGAAGACAGAAGAAGCAGTAGTTGGAGCACCGAAGTCTCCAGCCTGTGCACACCGGAGTCTCCGGCCTGTGTACCCCGAAGTCTCTAGCCCATCTCCGGACCGGCCCCCAAATCGAGCTCGAGGTCAGTCTGACTGCCACTCCGGAGACGGCCGGAGACCGACCGGAATCTCCGGCCCAGACTAGAGTCTCCGGACCCCCACACCGGAGTCTCCGGCCTGAGCGTATGGGCCTGAGCGCCGCCAGGTGTGCCCTTGGCCCATGTACCCCTTATTCTGCACCAAACCCTAGTTTTATGCCCAAACTACCCCTATTCTAGTGGCTGGCCTATAAATAGAGCCCCCACCCCTCATTGTATCCCGGAGGCATAGATGATAGACTAAAGACAACCCCCTTTGTGAAATATCTAGTTTTGCCTCATCCCCTTCTATCAAAAGGGGATCGACTATCGTCACCACCTTGTTGGAGTTTGCATCGCGCCTCCCTCGTTGTACAAGGCCTACGTTTGCGAGTGCATGAGCATAGTTGTCAAGACCCTCTCCAAGGTGTTCTTCCCCCTCCGCTTGGGATTGAGGGAGCACGTTGACCGATCTTTCCTTGCGAGGATTCTATCGGACCGGTGGCCACCGGTGAGAGCAATGGGCCTTGTATCGTGTTTGTTTTGCGTGTGTTCATCATGTTCTTCACGAGGTGTGCGTCCGCTTCCACTACCTTATCCCTTTCCCCTTGCTTTCCCATCTATTTGACCATGAGATCCGTGAAGATCGGGCCACCCACGAGGTTACCCCTCAACAGCGGCGGTGGACCAACCGTGGGCTCCGTCCCCTGCCGTCGCTCACCACCTACGTTGACTTCCCCGACAATGCCGCCCCCGCTCCGCCGACGACCCTAGCACGCATCAATGACGATGAGGAGCGCGATACGCTTGTCAACGACATCCGCCTCTCTGAGGCTGCACTGCAGGAGGAGCTTCGCCGCGAGCGTGAGGAGATGGAGGACGTCATTGCCGCAGTGGAGTGATACGTCCAAAACGTATCTACTTTCCCAAACACTTTTGCTATTGTTTCTCCTCTATACTTGTGTGATTTGGATGCAACTAATGCGGACTGACGTTGTTTTCAGCAGAATTGCCTTGGTGTCTACTTTTTTTGCAGAAAACCAACTATCAGGAAAAATCCTGGAAAATATGCCAAAAATCCTATTTCACCCGAAGACTCCAGGAGCCAGAATACGAGACGGAGAAGAGCCAGGGGGTGGCCACACCACCTGGTGGCGTGAGCCAGCCAGGCAGGCGCCAGGTGGTGTGGGCCCCAGGCACCCCTCGGCCTCTCTTCGCCTATAAGGAGTCTTCGACCTAAAACTTTGGGGGTTTGGCGTTTTTCCAAAAGAGTTCCGCCACCACCAAATTCACTTAAACACTGTAAACTCGTTACGGCACCTCGGGGACGGGGAATTGGAGGAGATCATCGCCATCATCATCACCATTGCTTCTCCATCGACCATCCATGTTTCCCCCATCTATGGGTGAGTAATCCCCCGCTATAGGCTATGGGGATGGTAGGGATTGGATGAGATCGTTCATGTAATGGCATCAGATTGTTAGGGCATGGTGCCTAGTATCTTTTATTAGTGCTTTATGACTTTGTTGCGACTTGTTGTGCTTAATGCTTGTCACTAGGGCCTAAGTGCCATGATTTCAGATCTGAACATGTTATTGATTCATTATGATAGTATTGTTTTTGGTCTTATCTGCAAGTTGTATACACATGTTGTTGTCCGGAACCTATGGCCCCGAAGTGACAGAAATCGGGATAACCGGAAGGGAATGGCTTTGATGTGAGGATCACATGTGTTCATGGAGTGTTAATGTTTTGCCCCGGTGCTCTATTAAAAGGAGCACCTTAATTGCCAGTAGTTCCCTAGAGGCCCCGCTGCAAACGGGTTGGCAGGACAAAAGATGTTGTGCAAGTTCTCATTGCGACCACGTATGACTATATATGGAACACATCCCTAAGATTGTCTAGTACTTGGATGCTTTATCTTATTTATCTGCAATTGCCCTATGTTCTGATTGCTATGTGAATTGTCTTATCCATGCAACGCCCGTCCATCCATCCCTATGCGTACCGCACTCAAATCCCACTGTTTACTGCTATTGTCACTGCTGTCTTTATTTTACTACTGTTGTTACTTTGCTATTCCTACTACAAAACTGTTGCTACTGATAAACTCCTGTGAGCAAGATTGTTTCCAAGTGTAGCTGAATTGACAACTCAGTTGTTAAGGCTTATAAATATTCTTTGGCTCCCCTTGTGTCGAATCAATAAATTGGGTTTCACTTCCCTCAAAAATACTGCGATACACCCCCTATACTTGTGGGTCATCATGGAGGCGGGCGAGTATGCAGAGAGAGAGAGGCCTCCATTGCCGCGACGGAAGCGGCCGAGCACGCGGACGCAGCCGACGGATCCGAGGGCGTCGACCCCGACGTGGACATCATCGTCCTCGATGACTAGGCGGCGGCGCCACGGCCATCACATGCCAGCAAGCTCCATTTTTGGTCCATCGGGTAGCGCCACCATGCATCTTCCCCTGGAGAGCTCATCCACTAACTATTTGCTTTTTTGTTGTAATTTTGATTTGCCACAGCTATGTATGTATGTACTGATCAAAGCCTCAGCTATGAATAGCGGCCTAAATTTTCAAGGAGTTTTTAAATTTCAAATTTACAGTTTATCAGTTCGGTTACTAATCTACGCTGCACGTTTACGAACTGAATAATGCGAGTTCAGTGGCCTGAAACTAAACTCACATTTTTCAGTTTGAAAATTTACAGGAACCGTTAGAGATGCTTGATATGTTGCAAACGTATCTATAATTTTTGATGTTCCATGTTTGGTTTATATCTACTTTCTTATGTTTTGCCCACACTTTGGAGTACTTTTTATACACTTTCCTGGCCTAACCTATTAACAAGATGCCACAGTGCCAGCTGCCTGCTTTCTGCTGTTTTTGGTTCCAGGAAAGTCAGAAAATGAATATTCTCGGAATTGGACGGGACAAAAGCCAAAGTCAATATTTCATCGGGGGGGACAAGGAGCCAGAATACGAGATGGAGAGGGGCCAGGGCCTCCCACACCACCTGGCCGTGTGGCTAGGCCTGGCCCACGCCAGGGGGTGGTGTGGCTGCCTAGGGCACCCCCTCGGCCTCCCCTTTCGCCTATATATTGCCTCCGATACAGAAACCCTAAGTACCCGATCAAAAATCCATGAAAGAGTCTGTAGCCGCCGTCATCTCCATCCCTAGATCGGGAGGGATCTGAAGCTCTTCCCGGCACCCTGCCGAAGGGGAGAATTCACCCTAGAGGCCTTCTTCATCACCATGCAAGCCTTCGGTGTGATGTGTGAGTAGTTCATCCTTGGACTACGGGTCCATGTAGTAACTAGATGGTTGGTTCTTCTCCTTTGTGCTACCATGTTTAGATCTTGTGAGCTCCGTTCATGATCAAGATCATCTATTTGTAATCCTACATGTTGTGTTTTCGGGGATCCGATGGATATTGAGATGCTATTTTAGATTGATTATTGATTCTATCATGTGTTTGTTATTTGTGATCTTGCATGCTCTCCGTTGTTAGTAGATATCTTGGCTGAGTAGATGCTAGCAACTCCAAGAGGGAGTATTTATGCTCGATAGTGGGTTCATGCCTCTAGTAATCTGGGGAAGTGACAGAAATCTCTAAGGTACTAGATGTGCTATTGCTACTAGGGAGAAAACAACAATCCTTTGTTCATAGAACAATCGTATTGTTTACTTTACACGCAATGCGTAATGCAATTATTTGTTGCTTGCAACTTAATACTGGAGGGGGGTCGGATGATAACCTGAAGGTGGATTATTACTCATAGATGCAGTTGGATTACGGTCTATGTATAATGTTGTAATGCCCAATCAAATCTCATAGGAGTCAAGATGATTAGTATATGCATGTATGATTTCTCGATGTTTGTCAATTGCCCCGCTATAATTTGTTCACCCAACATGTCATCTATCTTAAGGAGAACCACCACTAGTGAACTATGGACCCCGGTCCTTTCTTTTACCATCAATCTACAATTGTTTACTATTTTCTGTTTACTTTTGACAAGCTATTACTTTCTTCCACACAATACGTTTAATCCTTTGTTTTCAGCAAAACCAGTGAGATTGACAACCTCACTGTAAGTTGGGGGCAAAGTCATGTGGTTGTGTTGTGCAGGATTCCAAGTTGGAAACAACACCTTGGAGGTGTTTCCTTGCTCCTACTGGTTCGATAACCTTAGTTTCATAACTGAGGGAAACTTACTACTGTGCTCATCATACCTTCCTCTTGGGGTTCCCCAACGAGCTCGATATCAATCATGAGTCAGCAAGTACTTTTCTGGCGCCGTTGTCGGGGAGTCAAGGACATCTTCACAAGGGGAGTCCCTCATAACCAATCTCTTTACTTTGTTTTATTTGTTTTGCTTAATTTATTTTTGCTTTCTTGCTTGTTTCTTTATCAAAAACACAAAAAAATAGTTGTACTAGTTTGCTTTCTTTATTAAAAACACACAAAAAATGACTACTCTTGAAAACACTAAGTTGTGTGACTTCACTAGCAGCAACAACAATGATTTCATGTGCACACCTATTGCTCCACCTGTTCCTGAAGCTACTTTCTTTGAAATTAAACCTGCTTTACTCAATCTTGTTATGAGAGAACAATTTTCTGGTATTGGTACTGAAGATGTTGCTACTCATCTTAATAACTTTGTTGAACTTTGTGATATGCAAAAGCATAGGGATATAGATGGGGATATTATTAAGCTTAAATTGTTTCCTTTCTCTTTGAGAGGAAAAGCTAAAGAATGGTTGCAATCCCTAACTAGAAATAGTATTGATTCCTGGACTAAATGCAAAGATGCTTTCATTAGAAAATACTATCCTCCTGCTAAGATTATATCTATGAGAAGTGAAATAATGAAATTTAAACAATCTTATAATGAACATGTTGCTCAAGCTTGGGAAAGAATGAAATCTTTGGTAAAGAATTGTCCCACTCATGGACTGATTGCTTGGATGATTATCCAAACCTTTTATGCAGGATTGAATTATTCTTCAAGAAATCTACTGGATTCTACTGCTAGAGGTACCTTTATGACCATTACTTTGGGTGCTGCAACAAAGCTTCTGGATAATATGATGGTTAACTATTCTGAATGGCACACTGAGAGAGCTCCACAAGGTAAGAAGGTAAATTCTGTTGAAGAAACCTCCTCCTTGAGTGATAAGATTGATGTTATTATGTCTATGCTTGTTAATGGGAAAGCTCATATTGATCCAAATCATGTTCCCTTAGCCTCTTTGGTTGCTCAAGAAGAGCAAGTTGATGTGAACTTTATAAGAAATAATAATTTTAGTAGCAATGCCTACATGAATAATTTTGGTAATAATAACTATAGGCCATATCCTCCCAATAATGGTAATGCTTATGGAAATTCCTACAACAATAATAGAAGTGCACCCTCTGAACTTGAAGTTATGCTTAAAGATTTTATTAGCAAACAAATTGCTTTCAATAAAACTATTGAGGAAAAACTCTCTAATGATGAAACAAATATAGCATCATTGGCTGAAACACAATCTTCTTTTAATAAAATGGCTGCTAAACCTGAAACTATTGATAATCCCTTTGCTACTACTAATGCCATACAAGTTAGAATTGATGAAAATGTTAGACTATTAGCTAAATAGCATGCTAAATGGGAAAGAGAAGATGAAATTGCTAGAAATATTAGTGTTTCTACTATCACTACCACTAATGTTGAAGCTAGTAAACCCAATGGAACCTTTTCTAATAAAAATGCTGAAACTCTTCGAAATATGGGAAACAATAGCTCTACTACTTTAGATGATAATTATGATTTTGATCTTGATGGTTGCAATATCTCGGAAGTTATTAAGTTCCTACAAAAGCTTACTAAAAGTCCTAATGCTAGTGATATGAATAGGGCCTTTACAAAACACATTATTGATGCTCTCATAAAAATTAAAGAAGAAAATATGAAACATAAAGCTTCTATTCCTATGAAACTAGAAGATGGTTGGGAACCCATCATTAATATGAAAGTGAATGATTTTGATTTCAAAGCTTTATGTGATCTTTATAGTAGTGTTTCTATTATGCCTAGAAGGATTTATGATATGCTTGCTTTGCCACCATTGGAAGATTGTTATTTAAATGTCCCACTTGATGATAATGCTAAAAAGAAACTCATGGGGAGTATTAATGATGTTCTTATTATGGTTAAAAATGCCTATGTCCCCATTGATTTTTATGTTTTGGATGTTGAATGCAATGCTTCTTGTCCTATTACTTTGGGAAGACCTTTTTCTTAGAACTGTTGGTGCCATTATTGATATGAAAGAAGGCACCATTAAATATCAACTCCCACTCAAGAAAGGTATAGAACACTTTCCTAAGAAGAGAGAGAAGGTTCCTTTTGCCTCTCCTATGAAAACAAAATTTGCTCTTAATGCTTCTTCATTTGAGAACACTTGATCCTTTTCTTGCTTCTTATGTATAACTTAAAGGCGTTAAAGAAAAGTACTTATTGGGAAATAACCCAAAACTTTTAGATGAGTCTTGGAAGTTATTACCTTTGTAATAACCGCTCCTTATCTTTTTATTTGCTTTTTGTGCCAAGAGTAACCTCTAATGAGAGAGAAGTAATGCTTAGGAAAGTTTCTGTCCCGAAACAGATTTTTGTGCTTCACTGTAAACATTCGTGTAAAATCTATGTACGTCGTTTTGAGGCGTGAATTTTTGTGCTTCTGCCCTAGGTTGTTATCTAACTTTCGTTAGTTCAATACTTTTCGATTTGAGCAACAGAAGGCCTTCGAAAAAATTGGTTTCTACCTGCTGGTCTGTTTTGATAGATTTCTGCCATTATTTGCATTTGCTTCTTGTTGATTCCTTTTTGAGTTCTCTTTGGGGAATTGAGCTTTTTGAGGGAAGTGCTACAGTAGCTTGTGTTTTAATGGATGTTTTTATTGGTGTTGAAACTGAACCCGAAGACTTATTAGGCTAGTCATAGTGGGAGTAACTTGGGTAGTAACATAATCCTACATGTATTGCCAACTAAGCATTTAGATTACATGGCATGCAATTAAATGATGAGAGACAGAGCCTTGTGGTAACTAGCTATGTTACCATAACATCACACATTTCAAGACAAAATGAGTTTAAATTGCAATAAATGACGCTTTGCATGATACCACACCTATGTTATTTTCCACTATGGAGGTAGTAACTTAGACTAGTAACATATGCATGTTACTACTCTAAGTTACTCCCCACTATGACCAGCCTTATCTTGAGTACACTAATGTTACTAATAAAGATTGTGTGAAGTTTTGTATGAAGGAAAAATTTCAGGTATATGGAGAGAATGATGTAATGAGATGAAGAATTGACTAAAGCTCAAGCTTGGGGATGCCGCGCGTGTCACCCCAAGAAATATCCAAGAAGTACAAGTGTCAAAGCTTGGGTATGCCCAAGGCATCCCCTTCTTCATCCATAAAAATCTCATGTTTCTTCCAAACACTTCATTTTTATTGTTTCATGCACAGTTGTGTTGTTCTTGGAGCGTCTTCATTTTTGTTTTTAGTTTTCGTTTGCTTGGTTTGCCTAGTTTGCTTGAGTAAATTGGTTGGACTCCCTCTTTCATACATTAGTTTTCAAATAGTTTGGCTTGGATTGGAAAAGAGTAGGAAAATTTCATGCTTAAGTGGTAAAAGGAGCTTGTTTTTTACTCTGGCCTATGCTTTGCCATGTCTTGCTTGATATTGTTTTGGCTTTATGCTTAGTGATTTATTGCTGTAACATGACATGTTATAAACAATTGAGATTGCTTAATGTGCCTTGAAAGAATCATGCGTTTGTTTAGCATATTAAAGCATAGTATTGTGATATTCTCCTTTGATGCTTTATTTGGGTTTACTTGGCGCATGCTCACACCATGTTATGACTATCCCAAGTCACCGTAGCCTCTATGATCCTTTAGTTTGCGACCTGTAATATCACTTTATGCTTTAATTAATGATGTTTTGTCGCTCTCCATGATTATGGCCATTATTGCTCTCTTAGTTGGTCGCCCCTAGTCTTTTTCTAGCCTCCATAACCAAGTATGAGTTCCACTCATGCATCCAAATCAAAATAAAACCAAGTTATTCCAAAGAGTCCACCATACCTACCTATTAGCATTTGCTATTCCAAGTATATTCATGTTTTTATCTACCTTTCGAATTAAACTTGTTATGAGAAAACTAGTGATTAAAGCTCTCACGAACTTGATGGCACACTTTAATTTTCTTGCCCCTAATAAACTTGAACCATTGTGCCATCTATGTTGTATATGCTTGCACTTATATGTTGGGGATTAGCAGAACCATGCTGTCATGGGGAACGCTTTCAACATTGCACTTGTACTTTGTACCTAGTTGATATCATGCTCTTTTGTCTATGGATGTCGTCGGTGTGAAATGAAAGGGGAGCTTGTAAGTGCATGGAGTTATGTATGTGTGTTAGAGAAACGCATAGGCCGCCGGTCTAATCCATGCCTAATCATGGTGGAAACCTGCAGTGTAACCATAATGAGCAATCTATGAAGCATTCTTCTTATAAAAAAAGAGATAGATATTGAGAAAAAAGAGAAAAAGAAAAAAATGAGAAAAGAGGAAAGAGAGAAAAAAACACCATTTTCCCATGGTAAATAAGAAGATTGCTGAGATGCTCGTTGTCCGCTTGCCTTGTCATTTTGATATGGGGATTCTTCCATATCATCGGGAAAGGGGTACCCCGTTGGCGGTTCTCTATGATACACATGTACTTACTATGACAAGAACTTACCGATAACTAAACTTGAGTAGCATGGGGAGCGACCCTCGTATTCAAGGGACATGAGATTTCCAACTTATACTTTGTCAAGCATATACTCCATAGTTTGTTCACTTTAACCTTAATCACTTCAAGATGCTTATGATAGGGGCAATGAGAGCTGAAAGCTAATAAGTACCATAATTTTTGGAAGCTCTTTATGAAACTTGAATCCCTGCTTCCTTCTATGAAGGCCTTTCTTTTACTTTTATGTTGAGTCTCCACCTTCTATCTTTATGCACCTATTGAGTCTCCACCTTCTATCTTTATGCACCCCGATCCTTTCTTTTACCATCAATATACAACTGTTTACTATTTTCTATTTACTTTCTACAAGCTATTACTTTCTTCCACACAATACGTTTAATCCTTTTTTTTCAGCAAAACCGGTGAGATTGACAACCTCACTGTAAGTTGGGGTAAAGTTCTGTGGTTGTGTTGTGCAGGATTCCAAGTTGGAAACAACACCTTGGAGGTGTTTCCTTGCTCCTACTGGTTCGATAACCTTGGTTTCATAACTGAGGGAAACTTACTGTTGTGCTCATCATACCTTCTCTTGGGGTTCCCCAACGAGCCCGATATCAATCACGAGTCAGCAATGCTCTTATGATGCAGCCCATCCTACGGACGTCACTACATCTCCACCACCAAGTCCCCCAAGTGGACCAATGACGCGTGCACGAGCTAAACTCCAACAAGCTAAGTTGAACTCGCTCCTTTCCTCGTGTGACTTTGATACAACTTTGAATGGCTTGCTACTTCATGCAACTACACTGTGTGTTATCAGCTATGAACCCCCTACGGATGAAGTGCAAGGATCAGGACGAGAAGAATGAGGGACTGGAGCTGAAGCCCCGGAGTCTCCAACCCTGAAGCCTAGAGTCTCCGGCTCTCATCCTCGGAGTCCCCGGCCCGGACTCCGGACCTGTCTCCGGACCCCCGCCAGGAGTGTTCAGTACACCCCCGTGGAGTCTTCACCGGAGAGCAACGCCACCCCCGGAGTTTCTGCACACCCCGGATTCTCTGGCCCTGCTACCCTAGAGTCTATGACCTTCAACCCCGGAGTCTCCGCCCCCAGGACTCCGGCCACGACTCCGGACCCTTCGCGGGAAGTCTCTGTATGCCACCTCGGAGACTACCCCGGAGTCTGAGCGCAACCCCGGAGTCCTCGGCCATCCCAGAGTCTCCGGCCCCTTGACCTCGGAGTCTCTGGTGTAAGTCAACCAGGCATGTGAAAAGCCTTTTGGGCATGCGGACCATGTACCCCTTAGTCCGTCCAGACTTTACCCTTTATTGCCTAAACTACCCTTGAACTAGTGGCTGGCCTATATATAGTACCCCACATCTATTGTAAACCCTAGGCTTGATATTTGGAATTAGTGGAAACTCTTGTGGATCTATCTAATTCTTGCCTCATGCTCCTTTGATAGAGGAGCACCAAATATCACAAAACTTGTTGGAGTTTGCATCGTGACTCCGCATTATACAAGGCCTTGGCAACGGATATCCATTGCCAAGACATCAAGATCTCACCGAGACTCCCTTCTCGCCGTGCCGGTTCGAGAGAGATCCCCGACCGACGCTGATCCTAGGGATTGCGCTGGACCAGTAGCCGTCAGAGTGAGCAATTGGCTTGTATCGTGTCTTTCTGGTGTGCGTGTTCATCGTGTTCATGCGCGAGTTCATGGTTTTCGCTCTCTCCCTCATCCCACACTCACTCCGCCTCGATTTGCAAGGGATTTGTGAAAGATCGGGCCATCCCCGAGGTTGCCCCTCAACATATTGGTATCAAGAGCTTCGTTGTTCATGAATTCCCCCCACAAATTTTTCTTCTATCCACCAAAAATTCGAAAATCCCCAAAAATAGCCCCAAATTTTCCTTTGGATCGAGCTCTTGATTTGGAGTGTTATTTGTGGTTTTGATCCGACCAAATCTTTATCCTGTGTTTTCCCAGCCCAGTTTGGCCAGTTTTTTCACGGATTTGAGGCCCGAAGGCGTGGATTTCCGCTCAAGAACACAAGCAAGTGAAGCATATTCCCCGACCCTAGAGTCTCCGGCTTGACGCCTGTTTTTGCCTAGTTTTGCCTCTTTGACCGTTTTGGCTAAAAAATCCTCTTGTTTGTTTGCGTCTCGTGTGCGTGTTGTCAACTAACAACAAGCTTCCGCATCAACAACTTCCATGCTCATTGACACCACGACACCGAACATCATCCCGCAACACCGACCCCAAGTTCATCATCAACAACGAAGGTATAACTTGTGTCACTTTGTTAACCCTATCTTCCTTTGTGTGTACCTATCCCACGAGAGTGGATCATCTTGTGTTTGCATGAGCATTGTGCATTTGCCCTTGGATAGTGAGAATGCAAAAGCAATAGCAAGAGTGACTTGGTAGCATCAAGGGAGAGCAAAAAAAGATACAAAGAAAAATAAAAATAGTCTCCCATAGCCAAAGAGAGTCTCAAAGCTTGTAAGCAAGAGAGAAAGAAAGAGCACCCAAGGCAAGTGCACAAATTCGTTGCTCATTTTTCTTCTTTGCAAACGAGCCACGATCTCTCCTTGTATTGGCACGATACCGAGCATAGTCTTCGTTAGGACATTTTGTTTGCTCATTTTCATAGTCATGTCAATCCCAACAATCTCCACATGTGTGTATATAGTCGTAGGTTCCCGTCACCCTTTTGAGTTGTTGACCTTTGCCTTTGACTTGAGTTTTGTTGGATTTGACCCACTTTTGACTACCCCTTTTATTTTGGTTGGTTCTTTGGCATTCCACAATCCTAACCTACCACCAACAAGCTTTTGAGAGTTAGTTCTTTCTTTAGTGTGAGTTTCCTTTGTGTTTTCACTTTGCAAGCTAATAGCTCTCACTTGTGGTTTCTAGTTCGGTGCAATCCCCAAGGTGAGTTTGAAGGTTCCCCTCACCACATATTGCTCTCCATATACAACCCTTTGTGTTTTGCATTATGGATAGGCATAATGAGTTGAGCCAACCACCTCCCAAAGAAGAAGAACATGGACCATGACGCCCGCAAGCCACTACATCGTCCGACAAGAGTTCCGTGAATGTTGCCATGCTCTCGAGACACGTCAAGACGAACAATTTGGTGAGACTCAAGCCGAGTTCAAGAGCATCGACAACCACTTCGATGGCCTCGAAAGATAAATGCAGGCAATGCATCACAACTTTGGCCATCAAAATGAAGCGCTCCAATGCTCCATCGCTGAAACAAATGACAAGCTTCGTGTTCTCATCGACAGAATGGCAAGACCGCGTTCACGTGCATCAAGCTCTTCAGGATCTTCGCGTCATCATCCTCCTCTTCAACAAGATCTTCATCCAAGTGCTCCAAGACGCAATGACACCCCCGTGGTTGAAGATGGAAGCTCTTCGAACTATGTACCTTCCCCACGGCACGCCGCAACATCAAGCTATGATGGTGATTTCTCTTCAAGGCCACAAGCAAGGCAAGAAGCACACTGCCATAACGCAATGGCACTAGTGATCCAACAAGCACAACCATAAGAAGAACTACAAGTGGAACCTCGAGTACAACCGCAACTACATCGCCATCATCACCGCGGCGTTCTTGCAACAACAAGTGGTGATTCCAACTTGGAGGATCAAGCTCGCTCTTGATATGAAGCTCTCTGAGATCCTCATCTTCGTCACCACCGTCATGAACGTCCACACCAACACCATGGTCACCATGATGATCCTCCTCCACGATACCAAGACTTGGAGCATCAAGTGGTACGTATTGAGCGACGCCCACCATGTTATGAGGCTCAAGACCATGATCTTCACTGTGAGGCCCGTGTGCCTAATCCACAACACCAACAAAGGAACGAGCCTCCTCTTCGTCATCAACCGCGTCACGAGGCTCCACATCCTCAACACCCTCATGAGGCCCAAGCGCCTCAACCTTGTCAACAACCACACCAAGAGCAAGAGTAAGCTCCTCAACAAGGACGCGAGAACCATGTTCCACATCCCCAACCGCAAGTGCATCAACAAGGTCAACAAGCTCGTCACAATGGTTGCATGGAAGATGAAGACCATCAACATCATGGCAACAACCTCTGCCGTGACCGCAATGATGAAGAAACTTTCGGCAAGCTCAAGTTCACAATGCCTAAGTTTACCGGATCCAATGACCCCGAAGAATACCTCTCATGGGCACTCAAAGTCGACAAGATCTTCCGCATGCACAATTATAGCAACGAGAAGATGGTCGCCATGGATTCGCTTGAGTTTGATGATTACGCCAACCTTTGGTGGGAACAAGTTCAAGTTGCTCGTGATGCAAGACAAGAGCCACCAATCACAACTTGGCATGACATGAAGGCTCATATGAGATCCCGCTTTGTTCCTTCGCACTACACGCGTGACCTCTTCAACAACCTTCAATCGCTTCGTCAAGGAACAAAGACCATGGAAGAGTACTTCAAGGAAATGGAGCTCAACATGATCCGCGCCAACATTGAAAAACGTAAGGAGCAAATAATGGCACGTTTCCTCATTGGCTTGAACCACCCAATCAAGTGCATCGTCGAGTTCTAAAAATACAACGACATGGTTGAGCTTGTGCACATCACAATAAAATCCGCACGTCAAGTGCAAGAGGACATCAAGTACAACAATCCCAAGACGTACTTCACCTACAAGCAAACTTCAACCGCTACACCAACAACCTTAAATGGACGCTCCTCAAGTACCTCCAAGCCTTCCTTCAAACCCACACTTCCTCAAGGAAAACTACCCCCAAGTGGCAAACAAGCAAAGAATGATACACCTTTCAACGGTGAATGCTACAAGTGTGGAGGCAAAGGACACAAGTCAGCCGAATGTGGAAACAAGAAAGTTTTGTCCATCCATGACAATGGTGACAAAGAGTACTTGAGTGAAGGTGAATTTTATGCTCATGTCAAGGAAGCAATGGCAAGGCAACATGTGGAA
Organism: Avena insularis; assembly: GCA_023614405.1. Taxonomy (NCBI): domain Eukaryota; kingdom Viridiplantae; phylum Streptophyta; class Magnoliopsida; order Poales; family Poaceae; genus Avena; species Avena insularis. The sequence goes on from CM042694.1 coordinate 211,629,525, forward strand.
GATGACCAAGAACTTCTCATGTGTGAACATGACGCAAGTCCATCGCTTGTCATCACAAGGATCTTGACCGCTCAAGCCCAAGAACATGAAGATCAAAGATCCAACAGCTTTCAAAAACGTGCTGGCATCAATGGAAAATCTATCAAGGTGATCATCGATGGAGGGAGTTGCCACAACCTTGCTAGCACCGAGTTGTGTGAGAGGCTCAACCTCACCCTCCATCCGCACAAGCACCCCTACCACGTGCAATGGCTAAGTGACCAAGGGTCCATGATGATCAAGCATACCATATCGATAACCTTCGCCATTGGTCCTTACAAAGACACCGTGGAGTGCGATGTTGTTCCCATGACGGTTTGCCATATGCTACTTGGTTGATCATGGCAATTCGACAAGGCTGCTCTACATGATGGTCGTACCAATTTGTACACCTTCAAATGGCTAAACAAGACATGCGTTTTGCAACCGATGACTCCTAGCCAAATAATTACGGACAATGCAAAGGCTTTAGCGAGGGCGCAAAGTACAACACCTCCTTGTGAGAAGAGTGGTGAGTGAGAGAACCACCTCATAGTGAGTGAGAGCCACAAGCCAAACTCGAGTGGAAAAACTAAGAGTGTTCTACTTGCCACCAAAAGTGAGATGAGAGAAGTGCGCAATAACCCATCCATTTTGAACTACATCCTCATTTGCAAGGGCATAGCGCAAGGAACTAATGACTTGACAAATATTCCTCCTTCTTTGATGATTGTCTTGCAGGAATTCAAGGATGTGTTTCCCGAAGAGCTCCCACATGGACTACCTCCTCTTCGTAGCATCGAACATCGCATTGATCTCATTCCTGGCGCACCGCTACCAAATCGTGCCGCCTACCGCATGAACCTGGAGGAGATAAAGGAGATCGAACGTCAAATCAACCAAATCGTCTCCAAAGGTTTGATCCAAGTTAGCAATAGTCCAAGTGTCGTACCCGTGATTCTTGTTCCAAAATCGGATGATATGTTGCGGTTATGCATGGACTGCCATCCAATCAATGCTATCACCGTGCGTTATCGATATCCCATACCACGTCTCGATGACATGCTCGATGAGTTGTGTGGAGCCACTATTTTTTCGAAAATTGATCTTCATAGTGGTTACCATCAAACACGCATGGCAGAAGGTGACGAGTGGAAAACCGCCTTCAAGACCAAGCTGGGTCTCTATGAATGGTTGGTCGTGCCCTTTGGCTTATCTAATGTCCCATCTAACTTCATGCGCCATATGAACCATATCTTGCGTGTTCTCATTGGAAAAAGTGTTGTTATCTATTTCGATGATATACTTGTGTATAGCAACTCACTTGAGGACCATGTTACACATGTCAAGGAAGTTTTGCAAATCCTTCGACATGAAAAGCTTTATGCTAATCTTACCAAGTGCACTTTTGCTAAGGACAAGTTGATTTTTCTTGGATTTGTCATTTCTTCGAAGGGCATTGAAGTTGATGTTTCCAAGGTAAAGGACATACGAGATTGGCCCATCCCCACAAATGTGAGTGAACTCCAAAGTTTTCATGGGTTGGCCGGTTTCTATCGTCGCTTTGTCAAAGACTTTTCTACCATTGCTTGTCCTCTCAATGAGTTGACCAAACAGAATGTCACCTTCGTGTGGGGGCAAGGCACAGCAAAAAGCTTTTGATGAACTTAAAAAGAGGCTCACCGAAGCACCTCTTCTTGCATTACCGTATTTCACCAAAACTTTTGAGATAGAGTGTGACACTAGTGGTATTGGCATTGGAGGAGTCCTTATGCAAAATGGACGTCCTATAGCCTAGCATAGCGAGAAATTTGATGGTGCTCGCCTTAACTATGCGATTTATGACAAAGAGCTTTTTGCCTTAGTTCGTGTTCTTCAAGTTTGGCAACACTACCTATGGCGCAAAGAATTTATCATACATTCTGACCATGAGTCATTGAAATATCTCAAAGGCCAAGCCAACTTGAGCAAGAGACACGCTAAGTGGGTTGAGTTTATGGAGTCTTTTCCATACATTGTCAAGTATAAGAAGGGCAAAGATAATGTAGCGCGGATGCTTTGTCTCGCAAGCACACAAGCCTACTTACTCGACTTGAAATCAACGTGTTGTGTCTTGATGAAATCAAAACTTTGTATTCTTCTGACCCATTCTTTGAACCAACTTTCGCAAAGTGCTCCATTGATAAAGGAGCTGATGATTTCTATTTGCATAAGGGTTTTATCTTTAAACAAAACAAGCTTTGCATTCCGAAGTCGTCTCTCCGACTTTTGCTTCTCCAAGAATCTCATGGTGGAGGCCTCATGGGTCACTTTGGCCGTGACAATACATTGGACATGCTCTCCACTCACTACTTTTGTCCCAAGATGAAGCGCGACGTTCAACGATGCACACCTTGTGTTCAAGCTAAGTTGCAGCTAACCCTTATGGTCTTTATATGCCATTGCCTATTCCTTATGCACCTTGGTCCGACATTAGCATGTATTTTGTGTTAGGATTACCTAGATCTAAGAATGGTCATGATTCTATTTCTGTTGTCGTGGATCGCTTTTCAAAAATGGCACATTTCATACCGTGCCATAAGATCGATGATGCTTCACATGTTGCAAATTTGTTTTTCAGGGAAATTGTCCGTCTTCACGGTGTGCCAAGAACAATCATCTCCGACCGCGACATCAAATTCATGAGCTACTTATGGAATACCCTCATGGCCAAGCTTGGCATTAAGTTACTCTTTTCATCCGCTTCGCACCCTCAAACCGATGGCCAAACCAAGGTTGTCAACCGAAACCTTGGAACTCTCCTACGTGTGTTGATCAAGAAGAACTTGAAGGATTGGGAGGAATGCATTCCCCGTGCTGAGTTCACCTACAACCGAGCCAAGCACTCAACAACCAAGATGAGTCTCTTCATGATCGTCTATGGATTCGAGCCCCTCACCGTGCTCGATATCCTACCACTACCTCTGCATGAGCGCACCAATATGGACATCGACAAGCGTGCACAAGCTATGAAGAAGCTCCATGAAGAAACAAGAGCTACAATTGAACAACAAGTCCTTTGTAAAGCGTCAAGGCTCAACAAGGACAAGACAGAGTTGATCTTTGAGGAAGATGATCTTGTATGGATACACTTGAGCAAGGACCGCTTCCCCAAAGAACGTGATTCCAAGCTCAAACCGAGAGGAGATGGTCCCTTCAAGGTCCTCAAAAGAATCAACAACAACGCCTACATCATGGACATCTCGACCTCCAAGTACCTTGCGAGCAATACATTCAATGTCAAAGACCTTTCACCCTACCATGGAGATGTTCTAGATGGTAACCATGAAGAGTCGAGGACGACTCTTTCCCAAGGTAGCCGCCGGAGTGAGCAATTGGCTTGTATTGTGTCTTGTGGTGTGTGTGTTCATCGTGTTCGTCATGCGTGAGTTCGCGGTTTTCGCTCTCTCCCTCATCCACACACTCACTCCGCCTCAATTTACAAGGGATTCATAAAAGATCGGGCCATCCCCGAGGTTGCCCCTTAACATCTTATACTCGCGAATACCGGGGCTATATGGCTTCCGCAACTGAATCTATGGGGCACCAATTTTTCTTTTTACGATTTTGTCGTTTCGGGTACCTGCTCGAGTCCATTATCGCCACGAAGCCATTATATCGGATCAGTTAGAGCTGCTCGTAATCTCCAAAAAAATAAGAGAGTTAGAGGTGGTACTCCCGTGACAAAACAGTGCCACACTTGTTGAAGTGTAATATCTGTATATTGTGTGTGTGACCATTGTATCAGTGTAACGTTGCCCATGTAACCACTTAGTCCTAGTCTAGCGGCAGTGATCCAAATGGATCCGGCATCGTCGCCCACTCCTGCATGTTCGGCACATCCAGCTGCAACCCTTGTATAAATGTGTAATAGCAGACAAGCAATACAGAGCGTGAGTTATAGTATTCAGTTTGGTATCAGAGCCTGCTATCCCTCTCTCTGCCTCTCTTCCTCCCATGGCTACCGACGCCGCTTCTTCCACCCAGCTCATGCCAAGTTCTTCTCAGATCCAGCTCCTTGCCTCTCCCCCAACCACGAACTGCGTGGACATCTCTCGCTACATCAAGTTCAAGCTCGACGCAGCCGCCGGGAACTATCACAAGTGGCGCAACCTCTTCCTCTTCGTCCTCTCCAAGTACAATGCTCGCGATCATGTCGAGGAGGAGACCTCGCCGCACCTCGCCACCGAGGAGTGGCGCTCCGCGGACGTTGACATCGTGCTCTGGATCTACTCCACCATCTCCGACGAGCTCCAGGATGTGATCCTGGTGGAGGACAGCACGGCCTTCACGGCGTGGCAGGCGCTCCAGCACTTCTTCACCGAGAATTCCGAAGGGCGCGAGATCCACCTGGACAAGGAGTTCTCCAGCGCCACCCAAGGCGATCTGTCCATCGTGGCATACTACCGCAAACTAAAGGGACTTGCCGATCAGCTGAGCGACGTTGGCGCTCCCGTCTCCAACAAGAAGCTCATGATGCGCCTCATCGCGGGGCTTGACGCGCGTTTCAAGATGCAGCAGGAGGTACTCGAATCCTTGAAGTCGTTTCCCTCCTTTATGCAGGCGAAATCTCGGCTACAACTTGCCGAGATCAAGCTCGCGAACACCGCCAAGACGCCTCGGATCCTCCACACCGGCAACCAGCGGGGACAGGGCGGCCCCGCCAGTTTTCACTTCTTCGGCAACTGCTACGCGTGTGGTGAGGCGGGCCACCCCGTCAGACTCTTCCCCGTCAATGGCGATCGGGGCGGCCGTGGTGGCGGTCACCATGGCCTGACCAATAGCGGCTATAATTGACCGCAGGCGAGAACAACCGTGGGGGCTACAACGATCGCGGACGCTGCCGTGGATCTTCTGGCGACTCTGGCGATGACGATGGCGGCGGCAACTATGGCGGCAACCAGCAAGGGCACGATGGCGGCTACAGCAGGGGTTACGGCGGTGGTTATGGCGGTGGCTACAACCCCGGGTACCAGATCCCCCGCCTGATGGCTCAATGCACGGCGCCCAGAAAAGTGTTGATGGCTCGTGGTTGATGTAGAGCTCGTTGGGAACCCCAAGAGGAAGGTATGATGAGCACAGTAGCAAGTTTCCCTCAGTTATGAAACCAAGGTTTAATCGAACCAGTAGGAGCAAGGAAACACCGAAGGTGTTACTAATGAGCTTTGGCGAGCGCACTACGGTGCTAGTAGCAACGTGGAGACCTGCACAACACAACCACAGAACTTTGTCCCCAACTTGCGATGAGGTTGTCAATCTCACCGTGTTTCACGGAAAACAAAGGATTAAACGTGTCGAATGGAAAGAAGTAAAAGTTTGCGGAAAGTAAACACAAAGCGATAAAAGATTGTAGATTGTATGTAAAAGACAAGGACCGGGATCCATAGTTCACTAGAGGTGGCTCTCCTTAGATAGATAACATCTTTGGGTGAACAAATTACAGGGCAATTGACAAACACCGAGAAAGCAATACATGCATATACTAATCATCTTGACTCCTTTGAGACTTGATCGGGCATTACAACATAATACATAGACCGCCATCCAACTGCATCTATGACTAATAATCCACCTTCAGGTTATCATCCGAACCCCCTCCAGTATTAAGTTGCAAGCAACAGATTATTGCTTCTGAACTGCGTGTAAGGTAAACAATACGATTGTTCTATGAACAAAGGATTGTTGTTTTCTCCTAGTAGCAACAACACATCTAGTACCTTAGAGATTTCGTCACTTCCCAGTTACGGAGGCATGAACCCACTATCGAGCATAAATACTAACTCTTGGAGTTGCTAGCATCTACTTGGCCAAGATAGCTACTAACAACAGAAAGCATGCAAGATCTCAAATAACAAAGACATGATAGAATCAATAATCAATCTGAAATAGCATCTCAATATCCATCGGATCCCATAAACACAACATGTATGAATTACAAATAGATGATCTTGATCATGAATGGAGCTCACAAGATCTAAACATGAAAGCACAAAGGAGGAGAAACCATCCGTCTAGCTACTACATGGATCCGTAGTCCAATGATGAACTACTCACGCATCACACCGGAGGCTTGCATGGTGATGAAGAAGGCCTCCAGGTTGAATTCCCCTCTCCGAGTGCCGGAAGAGCTTCAGATCCTCCCGATCTAGGGATGGAGATGGCAATGACTATAGACTCTTTCGTGGTTTTTATGGTGCTTAGGGTTTTCTCCCGAGAAACTTATAGGCGGAAGGAGAGGCCGAGGGGTGTCGGGCTGGCCTCACCACCCTGGCGTGTGCCGTGCAGGCACCAGGTGGTGTGGTGGCCCCCTGGTCCCTCTCCGTCTCGTATTTTGGCACTTGATCCCTTCCAGAAAAATAGGCACTTTGGCTTTTGTCCCGTCCAATTTCAAGAATATTCATTTTCTGACTTTCCTAGAACCAAAAATAGCAGAAAACAGGTAGCTAGCACTGTGGCTCTTGTTAATAGGTTAGTCCAAGAAATCATATGAAAAGTACTCCAAAGTTGGAACAAAACACAAGAAAGTGGATAAAACCAAGCATGGAACATAAAAAATTATAGATACATTTGCAATGTATCAACATCCCCAAGCTTAACTCCTGCTCGTCCTCGAGTAGGTAAGTGATAAAAAGAAAGAATTTTGAGGTGACATGCACCATCAAAGACTTGATCAAAGTATTTGCAAAACATTCAAAGCTGGGATCATAGTACTTCAATCATAACATGAAAGACAAAGTTCTAGCAATAAGCAAAGAAACTATGATGCAACATGAAAAGGCACAAACAAAAGATTCATGAATAACAATGCTTTGCAAGATGTTTGTTTGTTTCACATAAAGAAAACATAGCATAATAGTATTCAGCTTGTCCCTGAATAGAGTGGCAAATATAAATGCATAGGACACCTTCAAAGTTCATAAGAGTGACTAGATACAATAGTTTAAAACAAGCAATATCAAAGTATGCATCAATCAACTAGTCTTGGGACAATGCACGTAGAACTAAGAATGGCCACTATGCTATCAAAGTAGGTGCATAAATATAGAAGGTGGAGACTCAATATAATGGTGGAAGAAAGACCTTTTGTAAAAGGAAGTAGGGATTCAAGTCTCATAAAGAGCTTCCAAAAATTATGGTACTTAATAGCTTTCAGCTCTCATTGCCCCTATCATAAGCATCTTGAAGTGATTAAGGTTAAAGTGAACAAACTATGGTGTACATGCTTGACGAAGTATAAGTCAGAAATCTCATATCCCTTGTATACGAGGGCCGCTCCTCATGCTACTCAAGTTTAGTCACCGGTAAGTTCTTGTCATCGTAAGTACATTTGTATCATTGAGAACCACCAACGGGGTACCCCTTGCCCGATGATACGGAAGAATCCCCATATCAAAATGATAAGGCAAGCAGACAACGAGCATCTCAACATTCTTCTTATTTACCATGGGAATATGGTGCTTTTTTTCTCTCTTTCCTCTTTTCATGGTATCTCTTTTTTTTCTCATTTTTTTCTCAATATAGGACTATTTTTTTATAAGAAGAATGCTTCATAGACAGCTCATTATGGTTACGCTGTAGGTTTCCACCATGTCAGCATGGATTAGACCAACGGCCTAGGCATTTCTCTAACACATATACATAACTCCATGGACTTACAAGCTCCCCTTTCATTTCACACCGACGACATCCATATACAAAAGAGCATGATATCAACTAGGTACAAGTACCAAGTGCAATGTTGAAAGCGTTCCCCATGAAAGCATGGTTTTGCTAATTCCCAACAAATAAGTGCAAGCATATACAACATAGAAGACACAATGGTTAGAGTTTATTAAGGGCAAGTAAAGTAAGGTGTGCCTTCAAGTTCGTGAGAGCTTTAATCACTAATTTTCTCATAACAAGAGGAAGGTAAACAAAAGCATGAATATACTTGGAATAGCATAAGCTAGTAGGTAGGTATGGTGGACTCTTTGGAATAACTTGGTTTAGGGAGTTGGATGCATGAGTGGAACTCATACTTGGTTGTGGAGGCTAGCAAAAGACTGGGAGCGACAAACTAAGAGAGCAATAATGGCCATAATCATGCAGAGCGATAAAACATCATTGATCAAAGCATAAAGTGATACTACAAGTTTAAAACTAAAGGATCATAAAGGCTTATGGTGACTTGAGATAGTCATAACATGGTGTGAGCATGTGCCAAGTCAACCCAAATAAAGCATCAAAGGAGAATACCACTATACTATGCTTTAATATGCTAAATCAACGCATGATTCATCCAAGGCACATTAAGCAATCTCAATTGTTTATAACAAGTCATGCTACAACAAAGAATACTAAGCATAAAGCCAAAACAATATCAAATATGGCATGACAAAGCATAGGCCACAGTAAAAAACAAGCTCTTTTTATCACATAAGTATGAACTTTCCTACTCTTTTCCAAACCAAACCAAACTATTCGCAAACCAAAGTGTGAAAGAGGGGGTCCAACCAACTTATTCAGAAAACTAAGCAAACCAAGCAAACTAAAAACCAAAGCAAAAACGAAAAAGAAGACGCTCCAAGAAAAACACAACTGTGCATGAAACAATAAAAATGAAGCGTTTGGAAGAAACCTGGAATTTTTATTGATGAAGAAGGGGAATGCCTTGGGCATCCCCAAGCTTTGACGCTTGTGCTTCTTGGATATTTCTTGGGGTGACACGCATGGCATCCCCAAGCTTGAGCTTTAGTCCATCCTTCATCTCATTACTCATTCCTTCCATACACCTGAATTTTTTTTCCTTCATACAAAACTTTACACAATCTCATTAGCAACACTAGTGCACTTAAGATAAATAAGTCTGAAGGTTCAGTTCTAACACCAAATAAACTTCCATTAGAACACTAGCTACTGTAGCACTTCCCTCAAAAAGCTCAATTCCCCAAAGGAACTCAAGAAGGAACTAACAAGAAGCAAATGCAGAAAATGGCAGAAATCTGTCAAAACAGACCAACAGGTAAAGACGAATTTTTTCGAAGACCTTCTGTTACTCAAATCAATAAGTGTTGAACTAAAGAAAGTTAGATAACAACCTGGGGCAGAAGCAAAGAAAATTACCGCTCAATCCAACATACATAGCTCTCTCAGGATTTTTTACGGTGAAGCACAAAAATCTGTTTCGGGGCAACAACTTTCCCAATCATTACTTCTCTCTCATTAGAGGTTACTCTTGGCACAAAAAGCAAATAAAAAGGATAAGGAGAGGTTATTACAGAGGTAATAACTTCCAATACTCATCTAAAACTCTTGGGTTATCTCCCAACAAGTACTTTTCTTTAACGCCTTTAAGTTAGGCATAAGAAGCAAAGAAAGAATCAAGTGTTCTCAAATGAAGAAGCATTAAAACCAACTTTCTTGCCCTTACCTCTCTTATTTTTATTCTTATCCTTTGGGAAAATGTGATTGTTTGGTGGAGAAGAAAGGTGCATGGTCCCCTTTCCCACAGCTATTATTGCTCTAAGGAGTTCTAATAGGGACCTTCCAAGTGTAATTTGTCCTTTTCCTGCACATTCAATAACAAGATAATCAATAGAAATCATTTTCCCAAGGATCTTTGTAAACACTCCTTCAGCTATTCCAAGAGGTAATATGGTAGTATTATTAGCAAGAGATATTTCTTTTCCTCCTTCTGTCAGCCCCAAAGATTCAAAGATTCATAAATATCCTTGGGCATAAGGCAAAATTCAGACATGATATCACAGCGGGCTTGAAAAGTTTTAGTGTTTATCTCAATATTTACTGTAGGGAGCCACTTTGATGGTTCAGAATTTATTGGAACATAATTGTGATGCTCCCTAAGCGTATTATAGCAACTTTCTAAGCTAGTAGTGCTAGCCTCAAGAGTGTTCAACCTAGCAAATATTTTTGCGAAAGAAATATCAGTTTGGCTAGGCATAGTGTAAGTGAGGATCAATTTCTTTATAGCATTAATGGCATCATCCTCATTACATTGGAGGAAATATCCTCCCACAATAGAATCTAAAGCATATCTATAGCAAAGAGCAATCCCAAGGTAAAAACTGCTAAGGAACAAGCTTTGAGTCATTTTAGGCTCAGTCTTTTCATGTAGATCAGAGATTCTAGACCAAGCTTCCTTAAAACTTTCCTCAATTCCTTGTTTAAAAGTGAAAATCATTTCCTCGGGTGACATAGTGATTGGAACAAGGCTAGACATAGTGGCAACTCAAGATAGGAACTAATTTTTTTGTGTTTTTGAAATAAGAAAACAAACTAGTAAAACTATTTTTTTTGTGTTTTTGAAGAAGAAAACAAGCAAACAAGGCAAAAAGAAACTAAGCAAAACAAAAACAACAAAGTAAAGAGATTGGTTGTGAGGGACTCCCCTTGTGAAGATGTCCTTGACTCCCCGGCAACGACGCTAGAAAAATGCTTGATGGCTCAATGCACGGCGCCCAGAAAAGTGTTGATGGCTCGTGGTTGATGTAGAGCTCGTTGGGAACCCCAAGAGGAAGGTATGATGAGCACAGCAGCAAGTTTCCCTCAATTATGAAACCAAGGTTTAATCGAACCAGTAGGAGCAAGGAAACACCCCAAAGGTGTTACTAGCTGAGCTTTGGCAGGGCGCACTACCGGTGCTAGTAGCAACGTGGAGACCTACACAACACAACCGCAAAACTTTGTCCCCAACTTGCGATGATGTTGTCAATCTCACCGTGTTTTGCGGAAAACAAAGGATTAAACGTATCAAATGGAAAGAAGTAACAGTTTGCAGAAAGTAAACACAAAGCAGTAAAAGATTGTAGATTGTATGTAAAAGACAAGGACCGGGATCCATAGTTCACTAGAGGTGGCTCTCCTTAGATAGATAACATGCTGGGTGAACAAATTACAGTGGGGCAATTGACAAACACCGAGAAAGCAATACATGCATATACTAATCATCTTGACTCCTTTGAGACTTGATCGGGCATTACAACATAATACATAGACCGCCATCCAACTGCATCTATGACTAATAATCCACCTTCAGGTTATCATCCGAACCCCCTCCAGTATTAAGTTGCAAGCAACAGATTATTGCTTTACGAACTGCGTGTAAGGTAAACGATACGATTGTTCTATGAATAAAGGATTGTTGATTACTCCCTAGTATCAACAACACATCTAGTACCTTAGAGATTTACATCACTTCCCAGTTACGAGGCATGAACCCACTATCGAGCATAAATACTAACTCTTGGAGTTGCTAGCATCTACTTGGCCAAGATAGCTACTAACAACGGAAAGCATGCAAGATCTCAAATAACAAAGACATGATAGAATCAATAATCAATCTGAAATAGCATCTCAATATCCATCGGATCCCCGCAAACACAACATGTATGAATTACAAATAGATGATCTTGATCATGAATGGAGCTCACAAGATCTAAACATGAAAGCACAAAGGAGGAGAAACCAGCCATCTATCTACTACATGGATCCGTAGTCCAAGGATGAACTACTCACGCATCACACCGGAGGCTTGCATGGTGATGAAGAAGTCCTCCAGGGTGAATTCCCTCTCCGTGAGGTCTTGGGAAGAGCAGATCCCTCGATCTAGGGATGGAGATGACTGACTCTGAGACTCTTTCATGGATTTTTGATCGGGTACTTAGGGTTTTCGTCCGAGGGCAACTTATAGGCGGAAGGAGGCCGAGGGTGCAGGGTGGCCTCACCACCACCTGGCCTTGAGCCAGGCTGTCTTGACCAGGTGGTGTGGTGGCCCCCTGGTCCCTCTCCGTCTCGTATTCTGGCACTTGATCCCTTCCGGAAAAATAGGCACTTTGGCTTTTGTCCCGTCCAATTCCGAGAATATTCATTTTCTGACTTTCCTGGAACCAAAAACAGCAGAAAACAGGTAGTTAGCACTATGGCTCTTGTTAATAGGTTAGTCCAGGAAATCATATGAAAAGTACTCCAAAGTTGGAACAAAACACAAGAAAGTGGATAAAACCAAGCATGGAACATCAAAAATTATAGATACATTTGCAATGTATCACCGCCCTTAGTGGGCGGCGCCCAACTCTGCAGGTGTGCTCGGCCCGTGGCCTGGGGTGCAAACCCAGGCGTACCCGGTGATGCTTTCCACCGCCCCGCCGCAATCCATGCAGCCGATCTACACGCCATCGCCACCGAACTGCTTCGACTATTCTGCCATGTTCAACGCTGCACCAAGCAACAATCACGGCTTCAACCCCGAGTGGGTCATGGATTCTGGCGCGTCATCGCATGTCACCAATAATCAAGGTAATCTCACCTTGTTTCATTCCCCAACTGGTATTGATTCCCGTAACATCATTGTTGGCAATGGGTCTACAATGCCTATCTACTCTGTTGGTTCTACTACTCTCACTCCCCGTCCCTTCTATCTCGAAAATGTGCTTTTCTCTCCCTCAATCATCAAGAGTTTAATTTCCGTGCGTCAATTTACAAAAGATAATTCGTGTATTGTTGCTTTTGACCCATATGGTTTCTCTGTGAAGGATCTAGCCACGCAACAACTTCTTCTGAGGTCCAGTAGCAGCGGCGAACTCTACCCCTTTTTCGGTGATCTCAAGTCTTCCCCGGCGACACTGACCATCTCCACCACCTGTGACCCCTGGCATCGTCGACTAGGCCATCCTAGCCATGCTAGTCTTTCTCGAATTTCCCCCTCTTTACCTTCACCCTGTAATAATTTTAGTCACAAATCTCCTCTATGTGAGGCTTGTCAACTAGGACGACAACCTAGACTTCCTTTTTCTCTCTCGTTGAATAATACAAATGCTCCCTTCTAGCTTGTTCATTGTGACCTGTGGACGTCCCCCATACCGAGTTTCTGTGGCTACACATACTACCTCGTTGTTCTCGACGATTACACACACTACTCATGGACTTTCCCCCTACGAAACAAATCTGACACTGCCACCACATTACAACGCTTTTTCTCCTTCATCAAAACCCAATTCCACACCATTATTCAATGCGTCCAAAGTGACAACGGAGGGGAATTCCTCAACACCGATCTTCGCTCCTTCTTCTCAACCAATGGAGTCTCCTTCCGTCTCTCCTGCCCCCACACTTCCCCCCAGAACGGCAAGGCCGAACGAATGTTGCGCACCACAAATGACGTCATCCGCACGCTCCTTGCCCAAGCCAAAATTCCTCCCCAATTCTGGGTCGAAGCCCTTCACATTGCTACACACATGTTAAACATTCGTCCCTCGCGTGTAATTCACCATGATACCCCCCACTTCCGCTTGTTTGGCCAGCATCCTACCTACACCCATCTTTGCATGTTTGGCACCCTTTGTTACCCAAATCTTTACGCCACCACACAAAACAAGCTCAGTCCACGATCCACACGATGTGTTTTCATCGGGTATCCCCGCGAACACAAGGGCTACCGCTACCTCGACCTGACCTCACGACGCGTCATAATTTCTCGCCACGTAACTTTCGACGAATCCATTTTTCCGTACGTTTCTCCGGAGTTGACCACACCGCCTACCACACCCGTCCCCGCCACATACGATCCCAGCCACCTGGCCCCGATCCCCTCCGGGATCCGCATCCAATCAGCTCCCCACCAACCGCATCAGCCGCGGGATCGCCGACCGCATCTTCCTCTCTTTCTGCGCCGTCCCCACCTGCCACTCCACCAGAAACCGCGTCGCCCCCCAGCGAATCCACCTCGGTTCCCATGCCGGGACCTCACCTGAGCCCACCACCCACCACTCCCGTGCCTCCACGTCAGCCCGCACTCCCGCCTCATGCAATACCGGTAGAACCACCCAACAACGCACACAAAATGACCACACACGCTAAAACCGGATATTTTATGCCCCAGAAATTATTCAATCTTTCTGCCATCACTTCAAACATTTCCCCCATTCCTTCCTCGTACAAACAAGCACTAAAGGAGCCTAATTGGCATGCAACGATGTTAGAGTAATTTAATGCATTGTTGCGGAATGACACTTGGTCGTTGATTCCTTGTCCCACAGGTGCAAATGTCGTCACGGGGAAATGGATCTTCCGCCACAATTTTCACTCGGATGGGACGTTCTCTCGGTACAAAGCCAGGTGGGTCGTGCGAGGATTCACGCAGCAAGAGGGCGTGGACTATGGCGAGACATTCAATCCCGTTGTGAAGCCAGCTACAATTCGGGTGGTGCCTGCTCTCGCCACCCCCCAAAATTGGCCCATTCATCAGCTCGATGTGAAAAACGCATTCCTCCACGGTAATCTTCAAGAAACAGTCTATTGCCAACAACCATCTGGTTTTGCCGATTCCTCCTTCCCACACCATGTTTGCCGCCTCAAAAAGTCCCTCTACGGCCTTAAACAAGCTCCTAGAACTTGGTTTCACCGCTTCACTTCGCATCTTCTCACGCTTGGCTTTGTTGCTTCTCGTTGTGATTCCTCACTTTTTATACTTCGTCGAGGTGTGGACATGGCCTATTTGCTCTTATATGTCGACGACATTATCCTCACCGCCAACACGAGCTCCCTTCTTCGCTCCATCATCACCTCCCTGTCCACTGAATTTTCGATGACTGATTTAGGAGAATTACATCACTTCCTTGGGATCAACGTGCACACCAACGCCTCTGGCCTCTTCCTCTCGCAGCAGCAATACACACTTGAGCTTCTTGAACGAGCCAACATGCTCAACTGCCACCCTATTTTCACCCCAATTGACACACACGCGCCAAACTTTCTGCTCATGACGACACTCCCTTCACTGACTAGTCTCTTTACCGTAGCCTTGCCGGCGGACTCCAATACCTCACACTAACTCGCCCTGATATATCGTACGCCGTCCAGCAAGTCTGCTTGTTCATGCATGCTCCCATGTCATCCCACTTTCAACTCATCAAACGCATTTTGTTCTACCTCCGAGGCACGTCCCATCTTGGGCTGCAATTCTATCGGTCCTCTTCCCATGACATTGTCTCCTACAGTGATGCTGATTGGGCGGGCTGCCCCGACACTCGCAAATCGACATCTGGCTTCTGTGTGTTTCTCGGGGACAATCTCGTCTCCTGGTCCTCCAAACGGCAACCCACGGTATCGCGCTCGAGCGCGGAGGCTGAGTACCACGCGGTGGCGAACTATGTCGCCGAATCCTGCTGGCTGCGCCAACTATTGCATGAGATCCATCGGCCACCTCGCCGTGCAACTATCGTCTACTGTGACAATGTCAGCGCCATGTACCTCTCCTCTAACCCGGTTCAGCATCAGAGGACGAAACACGTTGAGATCGATCTCCATTTCGTTCGCGATCGTGTTGTACTCGGTGAGGCTCGGGTGATGCACATTCCAACCACGTCGCAGTTTGCAGATGTGTTCACGAAAGGGCTTCCGTCAGTGGTCTTCCTGGACTTCAGATCCAGCCTGAACATCTTACCCGACGTTCAGTCTGAGGGGGGTGTTAAAGTGTAATATCTGTATATTGTGTGTGTGACCGTTGTATCAGTGTGATGTTGCCCATGTAACCACTTAGTCCTAGTCTAGCGGTAGTGATCCAAATGGATCCGGCATCGTCGCCCACTCCTGCACGTTCGGCACATCCGGCTGCAGCCCTCGTATAAATGTGTAATAGCAGACAAGCAATACAGAGCGTGAGTTACGGTATTCAGTTACACCATGCAGTGCATGCACGTATTTGAAACTTAACGTGTTCGATCAGCCGGCGAAGTCAAGATCCTTCCTCCTGAGCATACTGATTCTGCGATACTGGAGCACATGAAAAAATGCATCGACGATGGGCTTTTCCTCCAGGTCGTCCTTGTTTGATTGCCGAGTCAATGTAAGTTTGCCGACTATTTTTTTTATGGAGTAACCTTTTTTTCTCGACAGTCGAATAATAATGTTTTGGGTAATAGCGAGCATTACAGCTACACACGGCGTGCCATTTCCTGTTCGCACCACTGTGCACACGAACACGCCGGAGCGGAACCGAGTTCGCACAAACACCGCGGGAGCGGGCAAAGAGTTTGGAGCTGGCGCTGCACGCGACGAAATTTCAGACCCACCCCCGCCAAGTCTCCCGCCACGTCATCGATGCGAGGCACCCCTCCGCGGATCGCCATCTTATCCGTCTATTCCGTCCGCATCGAACGGCAGGCACCACCCACCTCCCACCTCGCGTCCTTTTTAAACCCGTCCACCCTGTCCCCCAAATCATCCACTCCAGACCTCAACCCGCCGCCGCTCCTCGAGTTCCATCCGCTCGCAGCAACCAGCAAGAGAGATCGTCAGCCATGTCGGGACGTGGCAAGGGAGGCAAGGGGCTCGGCAAGGGCGGCGCCAAGAGGCACAGGAAGGTGCTGCGCGACAACATCCAGGGCATCACCAAGCCGGCGATCCGGCGCCTGGCGAGGAGGGGCGGCGTGAAGCGAATCTCAGGCCTCATCTACGAGGAGACCCGCGGCGTGCTCAAGATCTTCCTCGAGAACGTCATCCGCGACGCCGTCACCTACACCGAGCACGCCTGCCGCAAGACCGTCACCGCCATGGACGTCGTCTACGCGCTCAAGCGCCAGGGTCGCACCCTCTACGGCTTCGGAGGCTAGATTCCTGCGCAGTTCTCTTTAGCTGTGTCGGTCTGTGCCTAGAGCTGTTAGGGTTTCGATTCGCTGCGTGCTTGTAGTCTGTAATGGAATCTGTTGCATATGGATGGATGAATGAATGAAAGGATTTCGTGTTGCTGGATAATTGATTTGGTCTCTTTGCATTCTGGTGATCCAGAAATGTCTGTTCGTCAATTGTGTTTCTGTGAACTATGATGCTTGTTTGCAGCCCACATGAGCTGTAGATCACTACACTCTCGATTGTTATCTGAATATTGTCAAACTGTTTGTCACCATCTGTAAGTTTTCAATCACTACACTGTCGATTGGTTGCGTGCTTGTAATCTGTAAAGGAATCTGTTGCCTATGGATGAGTGTCTGTTTACAGAATTAAATGATTTGGGTCTTGCTTATGCAGAAATGTCTGTTTGTTATTGTGTTTTTGTGAGTCTTATTCTTGTTTTTAGTCCTTATATGATCTTTAGATCATTACTTTGTTGATTGTTATTTTGAATCATAGTGAACTTTGTTCGTCCTAATCTGTAATTGTGCAATCTCTTTACAGTCATCTGCCTTGGTCAGTGTTAAAACTGTCCGTGCTTAACAGATTCAGTTCTATTGCTATGCCACTAGTGTCATGCTTTCAAACTGAATATGTTCTGAAATCGTAACTTGAGCTTTGTTTAACATGTGGTATTGCATCTTACAGGTTTATAGTTTGTAAAAACTATTTTAATTATGTTTGATGTGTTATTCAACTTGATATCTCACATCTTCTACAGCAGGACGAACAATGCTACCTATCTCAAAGTTCTGAAACATGGGAATCCAAAATACAGTCTAGAGCCCTGTGCATATTGTGATGCTGTATCCCTCTTACAACTGCAACGACAGCTCTTTTTTTTAACATGAACAGCAAAGCTCGTCAGCGCAGCAACATGACCATCAAAGTTCACCAGTTGTTTCGGAAGGTTGCAGCATATTATTCACTTCACCGTGCACAAGGTTATGAGATAAGACAGTTATCGTTGACTAGGCGCAGGTTCCCTCACTGTAACCTCTACTGTTGCCGTTTTCATACATTTCTATTACTAGTATATCAAAGTGTTTTTTGCCCTTTTTTTCTTGAACTTGCAGTGAGTTGCAGTTGTGAAGACATACATTCTCCAGGGAGCAGAAATGATATCTAGGAGCTGTATTGAAGTATCTACAGCTAACGTCATCTCAAGGTGAGAAATTCATCTCAGGCTGATGATCTAAGAAGAGTGGTGCTATACGTACGATAAGTTGCGTCCGATACCAGTATGATTCTGTGTGGGATGAGTCTGTACGTGCGATGCAAATGATTTGGAGCTCGTGTTGTGAACTGGGAAAATGTACAGATTTAGTTTGCAAGAAGCTAACTCAGATGCAAAGAATTTGGAGCTCTACCGCATTCAGCAATGGAGTATAGAGAACTGAAAGGGAGAAGATATCGGGATATTTTATCTCATTGTTTGAACTGGATATGGAGTAGGAAAAAATCTTATTAGTAATATTAGGAAAAGGTGGAAGGCGAGATACGATTTTGTTTAAATAATATAAGTACTGAGGCCCACTGGTCATGGCAGGGGCCGGACTTGGCACACGCACAACGCAGATGCGGATGAAGCGTCGTACACAATTCGTAAGATAAACATCGTACGCAGAGCAATTTATTTGTAGCTCGAAGAAGAGGGAATGCTCGCATTTATAGAAGGTGTGGCCAAGACAGCATGATAGAAACAGTACTACTGAACTGCTCGCATTTATTTGTAGGAAAAAAAAGCCGGAGCAAAAGGTCTTACGGATCTCAAACCCCTAGCTAGGTACAATTCCTAATGTGAAAACATCTCGCCCAGAAAAGAACCGAGCTCCTTGGGCCAAAAAAAAAAGAACTGACCTCTATTCTCCCAGCCACCCCAAGTACAATATTTCAGCAAAAGGAAACCTATATCAGAGTCCTGAATCCTTGCCTCAGACTTGCACAAAAAGAGAATAAAATGAGAGAAAATTGGATGGATGTTGTTTAAGGGATCTAGAAAAAGAACTG
This sequence comes from Avena insularis, assembly GCA_023614405.1. Lineage (NCBI taxonomy): Eukaryota > Viridiplantae > Streptophyta > Magnoliopsida > Poales > Poaceae > Avena > Avena insularis. The sequence continues at coordinate 211,648,257 of CM042694.1, forward strand.
TTACCCTAAACACCCAGATCTATTTTAGGTATGGGGGATATGTTGCTCGAAGAAGAGGGAATTTCAAGAATCTAAGAGCGTCTCCACCGGCGACCCCAATAGTGGCCCATATAGCCCCATTGGGATTACGTCCACAATCTGGGATCCCACCAGCGTTCTCAATATGGTGCCAGCCATTTCCCAGGCCTAGTAGAACAACCGGCAACTCTTAGCCGGCCCCGACCCACAGGGACCGCCGCGGGGGGAGCCAACACCTCGCTCCATGTCGGATTTTGCTCCCGGGACCTGGTTGGCACCACACAAACCCAAACCCTATGCCTTTATCAATTTCCAACCACTCCCCCCTCTCCCAATTCCATTCCCACATGGCGCCCTACAGTTGGCGCCAAAGACCACACCCTCTCCTCGCCGCAGCGCCGCGATGCCTATCGACAGGAAGCAGCCATGCAAGACGAGGGTCATCGAGAAGATGGACATGAGTTAGACGCCGCTTGGGTGGAGGAGCTTGCCTGCCACAAGTACGTGACCGCTGACCGACACACAAAGTTGGAGCCGTCACCACAATGAGGAAGGCGGCCTTGCAGTGGTGGAGTTGGTTGCTGGCCAATCCAGTGGAGTTGGATGCGCCTACGGCTATATAGGGAAAGCACCAATGACACCAGAGGAAGTCAAGGGAGTACCACCGCTGGATCTTCAAAAAGCACCTCCTCGTCGTCGTCGACTTTCTTCAACGAGAGCTACAAGGCGATGTTGGGCTTGCAGTCATGGTTCTCTCCTGAGATCAACGAGAGCAAGGCAACCATCGACCGTAATGCAGTCTTCTCCCTATCACGGCCGAAGGGAAAGGCGGCAACGACCTCGACGTCGACCTCAACGCCGCCATTTGTGACGTGCCGCCTCTCTTGAGGTGAGAGCCACTCAATCTCAATGTTCTCCATGTGATCGATGGTGTTCCAGGCGGACTATGCAGGCCGCCTGGCCGCACGATGTTTGGTGTCAGCGAGGCCCACCATGTGTTCGGCAATATGGCCGACATGCGCGACGACGCTAATGAGGTGCACATTTGCTATCGTGTTCTTTGCATATGTTTTTGATTAGCGCACATTACAGGATTTACATTTCTATGGTAGGCCATGGGCGCGGAAGTCATGTCGAGCATAATAAATGGCGGTGGCCATGGCGCCGAGGATGTCGTCGCTCGTGAAGATGATGAGGAGGATGAAGCGGAAGGGGAGGAGACCATTAATGTGGTTGGCATTGACACCGACGCCACCACCAACAAGAAGAAGAGGGAGAAGAGTGGTAACCAATGGCTGAAATGGAAGTCATTGGACGACAAGTGTCTCATCGATGCTTGGAAGTGTGTGATCCTTGACCCCATTACCGGAGCCAACCAAAACAACAGAAGTACTACAAGAGGATCTTTGAACAATTCAATGAACGAAAGCACTTCGGAGAGTATACGATGATACACATGATCGGGAACAAGAGCGCTATGTTGCATAGGTGGAGCATCATGAAAGCGGCTTGTAGCGACCATCTTGAGACCATTAAGCGGATAAAGCCAAGTGGCATGAACATGGAAGATTATGTAAGTTACTCACCTCCAACTTTGATCTATACAAGATATGTCATGTCAATTTTATGTATGTTCTTCTTTGGTACTCCCTCCGACCCAAATTAGTTGACTTAGATTTTTCTAGATTCGATTGTATCTAAACATGATTTAGTATTAGATACATTCATATCTTGATAAATTTGAGTCAACTAATTTGGGTCAGAGGGAGTAGTTATTTCATGCACTCCGGTTGTACATGACCAACAATGATGACAAGGACTTCGCCTTCATGCATTTCTTCAAAAAGGTCTAAGGTTGCAAGAAGTGGGATCATGTACTATTGGCGGTTACCAACAAAATCGGTATCGATAGAACCATATATGTGAAGGGGTTCGTAACAGAAAACAATATTTTTTTAACTAGCGCAACACCGTATGCCAGGATCTATCTAGGAGTAATGATGTAACGAAGAAGGTTTTAGTGAAATACCCTTGTAGACCAAAAGTGTTTAACATTCATGGGAACGTGGATGATGTAGTCGAGCTCGGCCAACCTCAAGGTCGCGTTGCTCCTCGCATGACAATCCAGGTGCACAAGTGACAGCACTCCCGTGGTCTCACACACGTCCGGTGTTCGACGACGACCTCCGTTTTCCCTGATCCAGCTGGGATGCAGAAGTAGACCTTCTGGAACCAGGGATCTATCAGCGTGACGACGTGCTAAAGTTTTGTCGTCTCCCAGGTGCGCAGTTCTTCTTGGAACCGCACACACGAGAGATAATGAGAGAGAGGAAGTCTCTAAGGAAAATTTCCTTAGAGAATATTGTGTGTCTTTTTCCCTCCCATAAGGACCTTGGGAAAAAGGGGAGATCCTTTCTCCTCAAGTCCTGGGGTGGGAATAAAGGAGAGGGAGGGGAGGAGGCGTCGTGGAGGAGGCTGGCCGGCCGGGTGGGACCCACCCCGCACCATGCCCTAGGTGGCGGCAGTGGCTCCCCATGGGACGACTTGCCTCTTGGGCCTTTTCCCTCCGGGTATTTGGTCCATTAGGGAAGTTTACCCTTTAAATTTAATTTTAAATATTTATTTAATATTAATCCTAATAATTAATATAAAATAGATATTATTAAATTTCTTTTGATCTGAAACACCTTTTGGTTCACTCTGAACTACTTCGGATCTTCCCGGAACAATTTCGATTCTCTCAAGAAACATATCCTGCATTCTCATATCTATCTTCTGGTAATCTAAAACGACCTCCAAGCGTCGTAGAATCCTTAAGTGTGTTACCCTATGGTTCGGGAACACTACATACATGATCGAGACGACTCTCAGATCAATGATCATTAGCTGGATCTGGATACCGATAATGACCCCTGTGCATTCCATGATATCAATGTTGTTTGAACATAACTGCCGAGTCCAATCCCCTTTGTTACTTGGGTGATAGTGATTAGATATGATCTCGTGGTATAAGGAGTAGGATAGAACGTTTCTAATTATTGTAACGATAAACTATGTGACTTGATCGTGTCGCAATACTTATATTGGGTATATGTCCATCTCATCATTCACTAATGATATGATTTCATTGTCAATTGGCATAAATGCTCCATGATCAGGAAACCTTGATCATCGGTTGGCCAATTAACTAGTTAAATATATGCTACTAGGGACTTTAGTTTGTTTACATACCACACGTGTATCAATATTTCCTATTGACAAAATTATAACATGGTATAAAACTATTATAAACTATTAAAATATGATAATAAACATCTTTATTAGTTGACTCTAGGACATATTTCCAACAAGATGCACCGTCGCCCTCCACGGGGCCTCGACCGAGCGTCCAACCGGAAACAAGAAGGCCAAGGCCAATAGAAAACATGCGGGAGCCTCAACCGAGGTGGACAGAACCATCGAAAAGATTATGGCAGAGGTCACATCCAACACAAAAGAGAGGGAGGAGAACATTGAAGCAAGGTGGAAGGCGGTCATGCACAATATTTGAAGTATGAGCTTGAGAAGCAAAATACTGAATCCGTCAAGGCTCAAGCCAATGCCACATGATCAAGGCGATGAATGACGCATCACACATTGCATTGGAAGAAATGAAAGAGAAAGCCAAGATCTTGACCAATGACTTGACAAGCATGGATGATTTGGCAAGGAGGTGGTACTTGATGAAGAGAGAAGAGATCAGCCGCGAGATGATGGCAGCCCAAACATGGATGCGTACTTGGCGAAGAGAGAAGATATCAGCCGACACCAACACCACCGGTGACCTAGGAGCCAAATATGTCTAAGGACGCCAAGGTTGTGACCCAGGAGCCGTCAGAGATGATGGAGGAGCAGGAGGTGACCAGATAGGTGATCGACGAGCCATCGGTGGTGGAGGTGCCGTTTCCCTTCATTTGTTCTCTATCTTCATTGGTGTCTCATGTTATAGTATCCACACTTCATTGGCTATGACCGGAGTGGCCAGGAACTCATTTGGTAGCCGGAGGTGGTGGCTAAGACTTTAATTCTTATGTGTGGATACTCTAATTTCAATTCCTATGTGCGATGAATTTTAAATTTCTATTCCTATGTGTGATGATTTAGAATTTCTATTCATATGAATTTGATTTTTTTGACAAACATTATTGGGTTTCCCTATTGGGATCGTCGGTGTGGGCAACCGCTCTCAATACGGCAGCAACCCATATCAACGCCCCCAATAGCTCCTTGATGGCAACATTGCCAGCTACATTTTAGGGGCCGCCGATGGAGATGCTCCAAAACTTGGTCCCTTTTTGGCCAAACACCTCCGATGTACCATCTCTACTGTTGGTGACAAAGAAGATAGTAGTCTTATTCCCATCTTTTCCTGCTATGTTGGTGGGGAATCGGGCAGCTGGTCCCGTGGGGAGTCGACGGGCGGTGGTGTGGGGACCGCCGATATGCCTAATAAAGGCGGTGGTCCTAAAATCCCTCTCAAGCCATGATGATGTTCTGCTTGTTGTTGGAAATATGCCCTAGAGACTGATACATTGCAAATGTATCTATAATTTTTGATGTTCCATGCTTGGTTTTATTTACTTTCTTGTGTTTTGTTCCAACTTTGGAGTACTTTTCATATGATTTATTGGACTAACCTATTAACAAGAGCCACAGTGTCAGTTGCCTGTTTTCTGCTGTTTTTTGGTTCCAGGAAGTCAGAAAATGAATATTCTCGGAATTAGACGGGACAAAAGCCAAAGTTACTATTTTCCCGGAAGACTCACGGAGCCAGAAGGAGAGTCGGAGAGGGGCCACAGGGTGGCCATACCACCCCTAGGCGCGGGCAACCCTAGGCCGCGCCAGGGCATGGTGTGGGCCCCCTGGCCGGCCACCGACCTTGCCTCCTTCGCCTATAAGAGCCTCCCGATACCAAAACCCTAGATAGTCAATCAGAAATCCACAAAAAGTTCCACAGCGCCGCCGCCACCGAAGGGGAGATTCGGGGGACAAAATGTCTCTGTTCCGGCACCTGCCGGACAGAAATGCCCTTGAGCCATCTCCATCGATCTCCATCACCATCTCCATCACCATTGCTGATTCCCATGATGAGGAGGGAGTAGTTCTCTCTCGAGGCTAAGGGTTCTACCGGTAGCTATGTGTTCATATCTCTCTCTATGCATGATCTTATTGAGATCATGAGCTTGTAATCTATAGATCTACCTTGCTACTCAAGTGCTTTAATAGATCTCTGCTCTCCCCATGTGTGTGAAAGTGACAGCGTGCACACCATGGTGACACTTAGGCTAGAGATTACAAATACTTGTTATGAGTTAATATTTGGAGTTGGATGTCTTTATAAAATTGTGGTGTTTGTTGGACTCATCTAGTACTCAAGGTGACAATGTGGGGTTTTCTATATGGGAAAGGCTTACTTTGAGGTGTGCTGTTATAGCCCTACCATCGATTAGAGTGTCCAACCGGAGAGTAGTTAAGAGTAGTATCATGAAGAGAATATATTTATATGAGAGTGTTCACTAGTGAAAGTATGATCCCTAGGCCTTGTTTCTTGGCATTGAAACACCGTTTGCAATTAGATCTGTTACATGTTTGCTTGCTTCCATCTTTATTTCAGTTTGCCTTTAGTCTCTTCCACGCCATCAAGCTATTTTCTATCTTCGTTGTCTTATATCTATACCACTTGTATTTCACTATCTCTTCACCGAACTAGTGCACCTATACACCTGACAAGTGTATTGGGTGTGTTGGGGACACAAGAGACTTCTTGTATCTTGATTGCATGGTTGCTTGAGAGGGAATACCTTTGACCACTTCCTCCCTGAGTTCGATAAACCTTGGGTGATCCACTTAAGGGAAAACTTGCTGCTGTTCTACAAACCTCTGCACTTGGAGGCCCAACAACTGTCTACAAGAATAGTAGTGCGTAGACATCAAGCTATTTTAAAAGCGCCGCTGTTGGAAGTAAGGTAAAAGGTATTCACACCGGAGGATTAAAGAAGAAGAACCTTCCACGGCAAACGCCTATTTTCTGGTGTGAGTACTCGAAGTTATTTCCTTTAGATTCTGCAATTTTGTCTTTTTGTTTCTTGTTTTTGCTAGTTAGGCTTAATGGAAAACAACAAAAAAATTAGAGAGCTTTATAGTATTTATCTTGAGTTAGGACATGAAGTGTTTGAAGAGAAAACTAAAAAACCCATGGAACTTTATTTGCATGCTAATACCAATGTTGTTAGTATTAATTCTTTGGACACCATTATTGCTAATGCTTTGGAAAAGTCTAAGCTTGGGGAAGCTAGTTTTTATGAAAATGATCTTTTTCGTTCCCCATCTTTGGAAGATAGCTATTCTATTGCTTATGATGATACTATGCCTCCAATATATGATGATTACAATGATGAATATCATATTTTTAGTCCACCTACTATTGAGGAGAAAATTAATTATGATTACAATATGCCTCCTATATTTGATGATTATGGTGATGAGAATAGGAATGATAGCTATTTTGTTGAATTTGCTCCCACCATAATTAATAAGAATGACTATGCTTATGTGGCGAGTAATAATGATTATATGCATGTGGCTCATGATAAGAATGTTTTATGTGATAGTTATATTGTTAATTTTATTCATGATGCTACTAAAAGTTATTATGAGAGAGGTAAACATGGTTTTATGCATCTCAATAATATTAAGTTTCCCCTCTTTATGTTGAAAATTTTGAAGTTGCACTTGTTTTGATTTTCTATGCTTGTTGCTTTGTGCTTTCATGACTTGTTTATTTACAAGATTCCTATGCATAGGAAGTGGGTTAGACTTAAATGTGTTTTTGAACTTGCTTATTGATGCTCTCTTTTACTTAAATTCATATTTCTTATGTGAGCATCTTCTCAAACTATCATGCCTAACTTAAAGGTGTTAAAGAAAAGTACTTATTGGGAGATAACCCAAAAGTTTTAGATGAGTCTTGGAAGTTATTACCTCTGTAATAACCTCTCCTTATCCTTTTTATTTGCTTTTTGTGCCAAGAGTAACCTCTAATGAGAGAGAAGTAATGCTTGGGAAAGTTGCTGTCCTGAAACAGATTTATGTGCTTCACCGCAAATATTCGTGTAAAATCTCTAAACGTCCTTTTGAGGCGTGAATTTTTGTGCTTCTGCCCCAGGTTGTTATCTAACTTTCATTAGTTCAACAATTTTTGATTTGAGCAACATAAGGTCTTCTAAAAAATTCGTTTTTACCTGCTGGTCTGTTTTGACAGATTTCTGCCATTTTCTGCATTTGCTTCTTGTTGGTTCCTTTTTGAGTTCTTTTGGGAAATGAGCTTTTTGAGGGAAGTTCTACAGTAGCTAGTGTTATAATGGAAGTTTATTTGGTGTTAGAACTGAACCTTAAGACTTATTTATCTTGAGTGCACTAATGTTGCTAATAAAGATTGTGTGAAGTTTTGTATGAAGGAAAAATTTCAGGTGTATGGAAGGAATGAGTAATGAGATGAAGGATGGAATAAAGCTCAAGCTTGGGGATGCCACGCATGTCACCCCAAGAAATATCCAAGAAGTACAAGCGTCAAAGCTTGGGGATGCCCAAGGCATCCCCTTCTTCATCAATAAAAATCCCAGGTTTCTTCCAAACGCTTCATTTTTATTGTTTCATGCACAGTTGTGTTGTTCTTGGAGCGTCTTATTTTTCGTTTTTGTTTTGGTATTTAGTTTTATTAGTTTGCTTAGTTTTATGAATAAATTGGTTGGACCCCCTCTTTCATACATTGGTTTGCAAATAGTTTGGTTTGGTTTGGAAAAGAGTAGGAAAGTTCATGCTTTTGTGGTAAAAAGAGCTCGTTTTGACTGTGGCCTATGCTTTGTCATGCCATGCTTGATATTGTTTTGGATTTAGGCTTAGTATTCTTTGATTTAGCATGACTTGTTATAAACAATTGAGATTGGTTAATGTGCCTTGGATGAATCATGCGTTGTTTTAGCATATTAAAGCATAGTATAGTGGTATTCTCCTTTGATGCTTTATTTGGGTTGACTTGGCACATGCTCACACCATGTTATGACTATCTCAAGTCACCATAGCCTTTATGATCCTTTAGTTTTCAACTTGTAGTATAACTTTATGCTTTTATCAATGATGTTTTGTCACTCTACATGATTATGGCCATTATTGCTCTCTTAGTTTGTCGCTCCCAGTCTTTTGCTAGCCTCCACAACCAAGTATGAGTTCCACCCATGCATCCAACTCCCTAAACCAAGTTATTCCAAAGAGTCCACCATACCTACCTACTAGCTTATGCTATTCCAAGTATATTCATGCTTTTGTTTACCTTCCAAATTAAACTTGTTATGAGAAAACTAGTGATTAAAGCTCTCACGAACTTGATGGCACACTTTAATTTACTTGCCCTTAATAAACTTGAACCATTGTGTCATCTATGTTGTTAATGCTTGCACTTATTTGTTGGGAATTAGCAGAACCATGCTTTCATGGGGAACGCTTTCAACATTGCACTTGGTACTTGTACCTAGTTGATATCATGCTCTTTTGTATATGGATGTCGTCTGTGTGAAATGAAAGGGGAGCTTGTAAGTCCATGGAGTTATGTATATGTGTTAGAGAAGCGCTGGTCTAATCCATGCTGACATGGTGGAAACCTACAGCGTAACCATAATGAGCTGTCTATGAAGCATTCTTCTTATAAAAAAAAGAGTCCTATATTGAGAAAAAAGAGAAAAAAGTAAAAAAAGAGATACTATGAAAAGAGGAAAGAGAGAAAAAAGCACCATATTCCCATGGTAAATAAGAAGAATGCTGAGATGCTCGTTGTCTGCTTGCCTTGTCATTTTGATATGGGGATTCTTCCGTATCATCGGGCAAAGGGTACCCTGTTGGCAGTTCTCTATGATACACATGTACTTACGATGACAAGAACTTACCGGTGACTAAACTTGAGTAGCATGAGGAGCGGCCCTCGTATACAAGGGACATGAGATTTCTGACTTATACTTCGTCAGGCATGTACACCATAGTTTGTTCACTTTAACCTTAATCACTTCAAGATGCTTATGATAGGGGCAATTAGAGCTGAAAGCTATAAGTACCATAATTTTTGGAAGCTCTTTATGAGACTTGATTCCCTACTTCCTTTTATAAAGGCCTTTCTTCCACCATTATATTGAGTCTCCACCTTCTACCTTTATGCACTTATTTTGAGAGCATAGTGACCATTCTTAGTTCTATGTGCATTGTCCCAAGACTACTTGATTGATGCATACTTTGATATTGCTTGTTTTAAACTATTGTATCTAGTCACTCTTATGAACTTTGAAGGTGTCCTATGCATTTATATTTGCTACTCTATTGAGGGACAAGCTGAATACTATTATGCTATGTTTTCTTTATGTGAAACAAACAAACGTCTTGCAAAGCATTGTTATTCATGAATCTTTTGTTTGTGCCTTTTCATGTTGCATCATAGTATTCTTTGTCTTATTGCTAGAACTTTGTCATTCATGTTATGATTGAAGTACTATGATCCCAGCTTTGAATGTTTTACAAATACTTTGATCAAGTCTTTGATGGTGCATGTCACCTCAAAAATTATTCTTTCTTTTTATCACTTACCTACTCGAAGACGAGAAGGAGTTAAGCTTGGGGATGTTGATATATTGCAAATGTATCTATAATTTTTGATGTTCCATGCTTGGATTTATCTACTTTCTTGTGTTTTGTTCCAACTTTGGAGTACTTTTCATATGATTTCTTGGACTAACCTATTAACAAGAGCCATAGTGCCAGTTGCCTGTTTTCTGTTGTTTTTGGTTCCAGGAAGTCAGAAAATGAATATTCTCGGAATTGGACGGGACAAAAGCCAAAGTTACTATTTTCCCGGAAGACTCACAGAGCCAGAAGGAGAGTTGGAGAGGGGCCACAGGGTGGCCACACCACCCCTAGGGGCGGGCAACCCTAGGCCACGCCAGGGCATGGTGTGGGCCCCCTGGACGGCCACCGACCTTGCCTCCTTCGGCTATAAGAGCCTCCCGATACCAAAACCCTAGATAGTCAATCAGAAATCCACAAAAAGTTCCACAGCGCCGCCACCGAAGGGGAGATTCGGGGGACAAAATGTCTCTGTTCCGGCACCTTGCCGGGACAGGGAAGTGCCCCCGGAGCCATCTCCATCGATCTCCATCACCATCTCCATCACCATTGCTGATTCCCATGATGAGGAGGGAGTAGTTCTTTCTCGAGGCTAAGGGTTCTACCGGTAGCTATGTGTTTATATCTCTCTCTATGCATGATCTTATTGAGATCATGAGCTTGTAATCTATAGATCTACCTTGCTACTCAAGTGCTTTAATAGATCTCTGCTCTCCCCATGTGTGTGAAAGTGACATCGTGCACACCATGGTGGCACTTAGGCTAGAGATTACAAATACTTGTTATGAGTTATATTTGGAGTTGGATGTCTTTATGAAATTGTGGTGTTTGTTGGACTCATCTAGTACTCAAGGTGACAGTGTGGGGTTTTCTAGATGGGAAAGGCTTACTTTGAGGTGTGCTGTTATAGCCCTACCATCGATTAGAGTGTCCAACCGGAGAGTAGTTAAGAGTAGTATCATGAAGAGAATATATTTATATGAGAGTGTTCACTAGTGAAAGTATGATCCCTAGGCCTTGTTTCTTGGCATTGAAACACCGTTTGCAATTAGATCTGTTACATGTTTGCTTGCTTCCATCTTTATTTCAGTTTTCCTTTAGTCTCTTCCACGCCATCAAGCTATTTTATATCATTGTTGTCTTATATCTATACCACTTGTATTTCATTATCTCTTCGCCGAACTAGTGCACCTATACACCTGACAAGTGTATTGGGTGTGTTGGGGACACAAAAGACTTCTTGTATCTTGATTGCAGGGTTGCTTGAGAGGGAATACCTTTGACCACTTCCTCCCTGAGTTCCATAAACCTTGGGTGATCCACTTAAGGGAAAACTTGCTGCTGTTCTACAAACCTCAGCACTTGGAGGCCCAACAACTGTCTACAAGAATAGAAGTGCGTAGACATCAGAGATAAATAATAATAAGGATTATTATCATATTTCATAAAGTTTATGATTAAGTTTTATATCATTCTATAACTATATTGAAAGGAAACATCAATACACTGTGATATATAAACAACCAGGGGTTCCCGGTGAAACTCTAGTCACTCGTTCATTGGTCAACAGATGATCAAGGTTTCCTGATCATGTGGCATTTATGCCAGTTGGAAATGGAGTCAACTCATTCTGAGAATGAGGTGATGAACCAATACTCAACCTAAACATCATGACCCGATCATGTCATGAAGTTCAAGTTACGATGATTAGAATAGACCTCGTAGACTATTCCTTAGACCGTGAGACTATATCAATCACTGTCTCCCGAGAATGCTTAGATAGCATCAAACGTCACTTGGTAATACAGTGACAATAAAGGTGTGTTCAGGTATTCAGAGGAACCGTAGAGGCAATATTTTAGGGGTTCCACGTATGAAAACAATAAATTTTACCCTACGCCCCTGAACGCCTAATGTTGCCAGGACCTATCTATTAGTAATGCAGTAACAGGAGGGGCTTTTCGCGAAATTACCCTGGAAGACCGAAAAGCGTCGTTAATGCTCGGGAGAGCGTGGTTGATGTAGATGAGCCGAAGCCGACCTCAAGGTCGTGATGAAGTCCTTGCGCCCCTGTGGCTCCGACGACTTGAGTGCCTCAAGTGTGACACCTCGTGGGGAGTTACATGCATCCGGTGCCTGACGATGACTCTCGCTTCCTGATCCGGCGGCGATTCGGAAGTAGAGCTCTGGATCCGAATCCGTGGCTGACGGCGCTCAGTGAAGATGTCTCTCGTTCACGCAGTCCGAACTTGGGACCACAGTCACGGGATAGAGAGAGAGAGAATATCAATTGGAGGTCACCTCAAAAGAGAGGAAATCTTTATTGAATATTGTGTGTATTTATCTGGCCAAATACCCCCACTATATATAGGGGGAGGGGAGGTACTCCCTCCCTCAAAGTCCCAGGGTGGGACTAAAGGAGGGGGAGAGGTGGGGAGGCGCGCCGGCCAGCCCCCACCATGGGCCCCACATGGGCCAGGCCCACTAGGGCCGCCGTCCACCCCTAGGCCTCTCCTAGGGCTGTGGTCCCCTCTTGGGCCCTTACCCCTCCGAGAATTGGCCCATTAAGCCCTTTGACCATTTAATTGATTTTATCTTTTATTAAATAATTATAAATAAATGATTAAATCAATATTTAACATTCATTCACATATTATTCAATCTCCGTGGCTATGGAACACCTTCCACCTCCACTTCGGACATCCTCCGGACTTACCGAAACCCTTCTAGTTTTCTCTCTTCTCTTCTTCGGTGATTCTTCTGATCCTATAAACACTCTCTAAGCATCATCAAGCCCTTAAACGTGATACCCCATAGTCCGGGAACACTCCATACATGGTCAGGACACTCCCAGACCAATGATCGATAGAGGGGACCTAGATGGCCATGTGACCCTTGTGCATTCCACGAAGATCTTTCGTCGTTTGAACCGGGATAGTCGTGTCTTATTACTTTTGTCTCTTGATACTTGCATTGCCCGAGATCTGATCAATGACATCACCATGTCGTGTTCAATCTCGTTACCGAACAATGCTACTTGACTCGTTTTGACAAGTGATATCCGTGTGATCAAATCACATGCTGCACAACTATTGGATATAACTTCTCCGAGTGGACCCTCGAGTATCTTTCCATCACACGGATGGAAAAATCTCGCTCTTGACATATATTGCCTCTAAGGTTCCTCCGAATACCTGAGCACACCTTTATTGTCACTGTATTACCAAGTGACATTTGATGCTATCTAAGCATTCTTAGGAGACAGTGATTGATATAGCCTCACGGTCTAAGGAATAGTCTACGAGGGTCTATTCTAATCATCGTAACTTCAACTTCGTGACATGATCGGGTCATGATGTTTAGGTTGGGTATTGGTTCATCATCTCATTCCCAGAATGAGTTGACTCCATTTCCAACTGGCATAAATGCCACATGATCAGGAAACCTTGATCATCTGTTGACCAATGAACCAGTGACTAGAGTTTCACTGGGAACCCCTGGTTGTTTATATATCACACGTGTATTGATGTTTCCTTTCAATACAGTTATAGCATGATATAAAACTTAATCATAAACTTTATGAAATATGATAATAATCCTTATTATTATTTGTCTCTAGGGCATATTTCCAATAGTCTCTCACTTGCACTAGAGTACAAATAAACTAGGTGCATTTGTTCTTTAATCATTGGCACCATATATCCTGACACCCTAAACATGCTTGCTCATGGAAGAGGTTGAGTCTTGGGCCTGTACTTTACAGTCCCAAATCCTTTGCAACTTACTAATGTCACCTTGATTGACATTAATACTTTATCATCACATGATAACATCATTGTGTATGCATCGTCGCTATGGCAGCAGAACAAGGCCAGATTCCAGGAGCCTACAATGACTTTAGATCAACCTCGAGGGCTTTCTCATGGGCACTGTTCCCTGGGACACATCATTCTACGTTAAAAAGGAACTAGCCCCGCCATAACATTATACAACACTTTAGATGGTACCCTTATCTATTATTATAAATGTAATCATCGAAACACGAGTGCACCCTATGCAACTTTCGATGTTTTGTTCACCTTGCTTCCTACTTGACTTTAGTCGATATTTACAGGAGTTTCCAACATATTCCCTTATAACATAACCCTTTATGCTTTAAGATATGTCATCCTTTATGGATTTGGAAAACATGTCTACAGTTTTCTATTAGACACTACGGACAAACTTAGCTCAATATTCCGTGATTCAAACTTAATCACTTTTCAAACATTTCTTCTTGGATCATATATTATGTTAAGTTACTATCATGGTTTTCTAAGATAGAACCTATGTCTCAACATAGTGGATGATGATCATCCTTTTCTTTCTTTCAACCATTGATGTTAAACTTAATACTATTCCTAACTTGAGTTATTAAGGAACAATTCCTTAATTAACTCCTATTCTGAAACCCTTTTCAGGATCCTTTTAAGGAATACTACATGATATAATATACTTATTATCAACTTCTACCCCTTATAAATCATTATTTATTGGTACTTGCGCTTTTATTCTTAATGTGTCGTATACACACTTAAGAATCACTCCTTTAAGATCCCACTCAAAATATGTTCCCAAAATATTTGGGTATGAGTCACAACTCTTACTCAAACTATGTTCCTACATATTTGAATTTGAGACTTATATTGCTCCCACTCAAAAATATGTCATTCACATATTGTTTTAGGAAGACTTTTATAGTTCCCACTCAATTTCATGCAAATTGCACATCCACTCACTATTTTGAACGATTTCAAAATCCTTTGATTAAATATCAAACTTGGAGATTTACTATGAGATACTAGTACTTTTACTAGTTTTAAATCCACTAGACATTCAACACACTTGAATCAAATTCATTTGAATTTGTCCAATACTTGACAAATTATGCTTTTGTCATTCACCCCTCTTTTTCCACTATGGCTTTGTAGTCATTTGGAAAAATCCAAGTAACTCCTTTACTTGTAAGATTCAACAACGAATTGCTTTCTAATCTCAAGTGAATTTTGCTTTGGGATTTCTCATATCTTTAGCTTACCATTATTTCCTTAGTAGTTGGTATGTCATATTCTGGTAATCATGAAAAATGATTCACAAATTTCTCCATACAAGATATGGGATGCATTTTGAATCCTACTTTATGTAGTGAAAACACTAGTGGGGAAAACACAATGATCATTATCATTGATTTTTCCTTTGTGAAGAGTATCATTCAGGAACACTTTCCGTTGAGCATCTCATCACTCTGATGCAGGGTTTTGAATCCTCATCGTGTTTCACACTATCTTCCAAAAGCTTCATAATCGAGAAATATCACTGAATGTGAACTTTCTCGATAATGCACCAAAATCCAAGCAATACTAGTTTTGCTTCTCTTTTGGTTCTAGCTATGGCTATTGTATTCATAATTTCCAATGAATACTCTACAAGGACTTATTCACTATTGTTTTGGTTATATCGAATAACCCCAAAACTTCCATGACGATCCATATTAGATATGGAGCCGATCTCATGAATCCAAATGGTTCACTATCTATTCTAATTGAGTGCTAACTATTTCTAACTAATGGTCTTTTACATCTATACTACAATAATTTATTTGGTGCCATCTATTCACCCACTTTGATATCAAATATCATATTGTGATGCTTTGCATTTTGACGTTTCAAAACGCTTTGCATTCCACAACTATCTTTATGCCATTCTTATAAAGTCGAATTTCATTACTATTGATCAAATCGTAGTAATTAGATTCTATTTTATCTTTAATACCCTTTGTTGATGAAACACTTTGATCATATCAAATAGTTTCATACTTATGTTTCCTATGGTAAACTATCATATAATGATAATTACCATTTTGTTAAACTACAATACATCGAATATGTATTCTCTTTAACAATTCATCAAACACTTTGTATTCAAGTAATACATAGTGTTCAAATTATTTTTCCGAACTTTGACATGATTTATATGTGACACGCAATCGAATGTCTTTCACATATTATCAACATAACTTTGAATTCAAATAATGGTTTCATTCATTAATGAACATATCATTAAGTTGGATAATTTAAGGCATTCCAATATTTTACAAATGTTCATGTATTATCAATTAGTTTCAAAAACAAGGATAATTCACATATAATCGAACAAGATATGAACACGAATAGAGATCATTCATAAAAGTGGAACAACAGTTTGTTACAAACTCATATGAATAAACATCTCACAAATTGTGAGACACACTAAAGAAGTTCACAATCTATCGATTATAATAACTATCCAAAAACATAAACTAAGTGATAAATGTTGAGGGAGAGTGTCGTTGGCCATCATCATCATGCTCGCCATCAACACGCAACGTCACCTCCTCTCCAGCAAGCACCTCTCATGTAGAAGGACCCGTTTTCAGCAAAATAGAACAAGATCAAATATACTTAACACTACAACATGTGTTTGCAAGATTATAACATTTATAAAATTGTATATCAAATATATACCATTGTCATTGATGACCTCTCCGACAACGGGTTCAACCATCACATTCTTGAGATGTGATATAAACCTGTGGTAATCCTGTGTTTCCGCGTCGCCTCTCATAATGCAAGTCCCGACTTGTGCTTGGTAGCTTGGTGACAGCAACCGCAGCACAACGCCATTTGCAAAAGAGCTCGTCATATAGCTATCCAGGAAGTATGAAGGCCTCATGTATGCATCATGCATGCGCTCCAAGTGGTCATCAAGTGATGAGTTATCCTCATCTTAATGGAGAGGAAATCTCCCATCAGCTCATGCTCCCATACGCGTGCTTGTTCCACAAAATGTGTCCTAAGTTGTACCATAGTCGCACAAGGGTCCAGATTACCCACGACTGTCCACATCTCATCCACTATCCCGTAGCACATTGTAACTAATATGAAGGTGGATATCTCACGACGATAATAGCGGTCCTCCCGCTGCTTTGGGGTCTCATAGAAACATGGCTGGTCCAAATCCATCTCATTGAGTATATAGTCAACCATGTAATTCTCGCTAAGGAGAACGTGGAGACGCGCAACCCATATAGAGAAGTTTGATCCGTCTAGCCTGAGCTTCTCTCCTTCTGACCAATCGTCAAAAGGAAAGGTAGCATCAGGGAGAACCATTTTCTACATTTATAATTGCAAAAGGAATTTAGACTAAGTTTATAATTAAATGAGTTAATAATAACTCCAGTAAGAAACACCTATCCCCTGAAGGGTTCTAGTGATAACACGACCCCTTTTCCCCACATCTCCCCCGATCATCACGGCCATCAATGTGGGTTCTAGGGTGGACGCTAAACGTCGGTCACATCTTTCATGCGACTCGTGCTCGATCTTTCAACCATCCTTGTTCCGAGGACATGTCTGCTACATGCTAGGCTCGCCAACTCAACCTTTGTGTATTCGATGTGCAACATGGCTTACACCCACTGTATGCGAGCGTAGATATGTTTGACACCCGATCATCATGGCCCGTCGAATACCGAAGAACTTTCTTGGTCGTGCACTGATGTCTACGCACTTCTATTCTTGTAGACAGTTGTTGGGCCTCCAATTGCAGAGGTTTGTAGAACAGCAACAAGTTTTCCCTTAAGTGGATCACCCAAGGTTTATCGAACTCAGGGAGGAAGTGCTCAAAGGTATCCCCTCTCAAGCAACCCTGCAATCAAGATACAAGAAGTCTCTTGTGTCCCCAACACACCCAATACACTTGTCAGGTGTATAGGTGCACTAGTTCGGCGAATAGATAGTGAAATACAAGTGGTATAGATAATTATAAGTGGTAACGGTGATAGAAAATAGCTTGTTGGCATGTGGTTGACGTGGGAAAAGACTAAAGGCAAACTGAAATAAAGAAGGACGCAAGCAAACATGTAACAAATCTAGTTGCAAACGGTGTTTCAATGTTTAGAAACAAGGCCTAGGGATCATACTTTCACTAGTGAACACTCTCATATAGATATATTCTTCTTTATGATACTACGCTGAACTACTCTCCGGTTGGACACTCTAATCGTTGGTAGGGCTATAACAGCACACCTCAAAGTTCATCTTTCCCATCTAGATAACCCCACACAGTCACCTTGAGTACTAGATGGTTCAAACAAACACCACAATTTCATAAACACATCCAACTCCAAATATAACTCATAACAAGTATTTGTAATCTCTAGCCTAAGTGCCACCATGGTGTGCACGCTGTCACTTTCACACACATGGGGAGAGCAGAGATCTATTAAAGCACTTGAGTAGCAAGGTAGATCTATAGATTACAAGCTCATGATCTCAATAAGATCATGCATAGAGAGACATGAACACATAGCTACCGGTATAACCCTTAGCCTCGAGAGAGAACTACTCCCTCCTCATCATTGGAATTGATACGTCCAAAACGTATCTACTTCCCCGAACACTTTTGCTATTGTTTCTCCTCTAAACTTGTGTGATTTGGATGCAACAAACGCGGACTGACGCTGTTTTCAGCAGAATTGCCCTGGTGTCTACTTTTTGTGCAGAAAATCAACTATCAGGAAAAATCCCGGAAAATATGCCAAAATCCTATTTCACCAGAAGTCTCTAGGAGCCAGAATACGAGACGGAGGGGGGCTGGGCCCAGGCTACACCACCTGGCCGTGCAGGCAAGCCCAGGCTGCGCCAGGGGGTGGTCTGGCCGCCCTAGGCATCCCCTCGGTCTCCCTCTTCGCCTATAAGTTGCCTTCTGACCTAAAAACTCAGGAGGGTTTGACGTTTTTCCAGAAGGAGTTCCGCTCCACCGCCACCACCAGATTCCACGAACACAGGCTTCCGCACCACCGCCAGACGGGAATTGGAGTAGATCATCGCCATCATCATCACCATCGCTTCTCCATCGACCATCCATGTTTCCCCCATCTATGAGTGAGTAATCCCCCGTTGTAGGCTATGGGGATGGTAGGGATCGGATGAGATCATTCATGTAATGGCATCGGATTGTTAGGGCATGGTGCCTAGTATCTTCTATTAGTGCTTTATGACTTTGTTGCGACTTGTTATGCTTAATGCTTGTCAGTAGGGCTCGAGTGCCATGATTTCAGATCTGAACATGTTATTGATTCATTATGATAGTATTGTTTATGGTCTTATCTACAAACACATGTTGTTGTCCGGAACCAATGGCCCCAAAGTGACAGAAATCGGGATAACCGGAGGGAATGGCTTTGATGTGAGGATCACATGTGTTCATGGAGTGTTAATGCTTTGCTCTGGTGCTCTATTAAAAGGAGCACCTTAATTGCCAGTAGTTCCCTTGAGGCCCCACTACAAACGGGCTGGCAGGACAAAAGATGTTGTGCAAGTTCTCATTGTGAGCACATATGACTATATATGGAATACATGCCTAGGATTATCTAGTACTTGGATGCTTTATCTTATTTATCTGCAATTGCCCTATGTTCTGATTGCTATGTGAATTGTCTTGTCCATGCAACACCTGTCCATCCATCCCTATGCCTACCGCACTTTTCGAATCCTCTTTCATCGCTATTGTTACTCTGTCTTTACTTTACTCTGCTACTTTACTATTCCTACTACAAAACTGTTACTCTTGATAAAGCTGCTGTGAGCAAGATTGTTTCCAGGTGCAGCTGAATTGACAACTTAGTTGTTAAGGCTTATAAATATTCTTTGGCTCCCCTTGTGTCAAATCAATAAATTGGGTTTCACTTCCCTCGAAAATACTGCGATACACCCCCTATACTTGTGGGTCATCAAGACTATTTTCTGGCACCGTTGCCGGGGAGCATAGCTTTATTTATCAAGTTCACTTGGTTTCTCTATTGTTCGCTGCTATCCATCCATCATGGGTAAGTCTCATGATGGCAAGGTTCCTATTTTACCATCCACTACAAGAAGAGGTACGGTTCTGAACACCTCTGTTGCTCTTGATTCACCATATGTTATGAGTAAGATCGTTACACCACCACATACACATGCTACACACGCTGCTACTACTACTGAATCTGAAACGTCTGATGCTTATGATGCTGCTTCTACTGTGCTTGATAAGAGTGGTTTATTAGGTCCTTTCCTAGATGCTACGATTGCTAGAACTATAGCTGGAAATACTGAAACTCCTAATGAAGACACTACTACACCTGTTAGTTCACCTGAGTCTAGTGAAAGCTATGATATTGAAGATGGTTATGTTGAGATGACCGATGAATTTATTAAAGAATGTAAAAACACCCATGATAGGAGTGCTGCTAAGAGTCTCCTTGAGAGGCGTACTATTAGAACCAAATTGTCTCCTATTGCTCAGTTTGCTGCTTCTCCCATAAACATTATAGATGAAGATTATGATTTCTCTCTCGATCTATCTTGCATAGTTATTGTTGAGAAAGAACCTTTTTGTGGGACTAAGAATGGAAGTGCGGTAGCACATATGAATGAACTTTCTACCATGGGTGGCTTGTTTTCTGATGATATTAAGATGCGTACTTACTTTGTTGCTAAGATTTCCCCCTTTTCACTGAAAGGAGAAGCTAAAACTTGGTTTAGTAATTTACCTCCTGGATCTATTGATAGCCCTGATTGCTTGATTAGTACTTTCCTGCAGAAATATTTTCCTCCTAGTGCTAGACATGCTATTTTGCAGGAACTTTTTGATTTTAAACAGGGAGAAAAAGAGATATTGCCCGAATCTTGGGCATGGTTTTGTGCTTTGATTCATGCACAGGCTGGAAGTCCATTATCTAAGAATGAGCTTCTTGATATATTTTATAATGGACTAACTAAAGAATCTAGGACATACCTAGATAGTTGTGCTGATTGTGTTTTCAGGAATAGGACTCCTAAGGAAGCCGAGGAATTAATGGCTAAAATAAGCAAGAACTATGAAGATTGGACTCCTCCTGAACAAGCTATACCTGAAATAATTATACCTGAACCTACTATACCAGTGCCTATTCCAACATCAAAGAAGAGGGGAGTTATTGAATTAAATGATGAAGTGATGAAGGAAGCTAAGAAATGTCTTAAGGAGAAGGGAATTAAAGCTGCAGATGTCAAGAATTTACCTCCTATAGAAGAATTATGTAAGCCTATCCCCTACTCATCCACTATTGAGGTACACTCTCTCCAACACTTTGATGAAGGTGATATCCCTTACTCTAAACCTCCTAACCAATGCTTAGAATAATTCGATATCTTTATTGTTAAGCAAGATAATTTTAATAAAAGGGTGCAAAATCATCTAATGGAAAACACTAGAGCTATTGTTGAGTTGAAAGATATTGTGGAAAGAACCTCTAATGATGTTAAAATGATTGTTAAACACTTTCAAATGGTTCAAACTCAAATAGATCAAATCATTAAAGTGCAAAAAGACTTGCTAGTTAATGCTGCTAAAGAAAAACATGCTTATGAAATCAGAACTAGAAGTGGTGCTGCTACCCAGGATCCTCTTTATCCTGAGGGGCATCCCAAAAGAATTGAGCAGGATTCTCAACAAGCTGAAAATAGTGGTTCTACTCGTAAGAAAAGGAAAAAGAAACATAAAAGTGTTGTAGAACCCTCTGAACCCGCTATAAATCCTAATAGTATATCTATCTCTGATGCTGAAACTGAAAGTGGTAATGAAGAAAATGAAGCTCCTAATGAAGAAAAAGTTGAAGAAGAACCTAAAAAGCACACTAAGAATACTAAATACACTAAAGAAGATTTTGTTGCTAAGAAACATGGTAGTGAAAGAGAGCCTTGGGTCCAAAAACCTATGCCTTTCCCTGATAAGAAACACAAGTCAAAGGAAGATGAACACTATAATAAGTTTTGTGAGTGGATGAAACCTTTATTCTTGCAAATTCCTTTGACTGATGCTATTAAATTGCCTCCTTACTCAAAGTATATGAAGGATATTGTCTCGAATAAAAGGAAGATCCCTAATGAAGAAATCTCTACTTTGCTTGCTAATTATTCCTTTAATGGTAAGGTTCGAAAGAAACTTGGAGACCCAGGGATTCCAACTATCCCTTGATCTATTAAGAACAGTTATGTTAGAACTGGTTTGTGTGATTTGGGAGCTGGAGTTAGTGTTATGCCTTTCTCTCTCTATAAGAGGCTTCAACTAGAAAAACTAATACCAACTGATATATCTTTGCAAATGGCTGATAAATCTACCACTATTCCTGTTGGTATATGTGAGGATGTACCTGTTCGAGTGGCTCATAATTGCTTGATATTAACTAATTTTGTTGTGCTTGAAATGCCCGAAGATGATAATATGTCTATTATTCTTGGGATACCTTTTCTTAATACTGCAGGGGCTGTTATTAATTGTAATCAAGGAAAGGTGACCTTTAATGTTAATGACAAGGAACATACTGTCTATTTCTCCAAGAAGATTGAAAGGACTTATGGTTTGAATTCAATTGAACATGTTGAGGGCATTCAAGTTGGAGAAATATATTGTCCCATACCAAGAGAAAAATTTGAAACTATTATGATTGGGACCATTGCAATCAAGGTTGAAGGTAACATAATCATTAGTGGAATACAAAGTTTTGTATCATATGGAATTTTTTTGGTAACAAGACCTGATCAACCTTGTTAACAAAAGGATTTCATTGAACAAAACAATGTTTTCACTATGATTATTTCCGTGTACTTCTATTCTATCCATTTTAGTTTTAGTTTTTGTTTAGTTTTCCTTTTTGTTGTTAGTTGCTTGCATGTTAGAGTGTCTTAGAACTTCTGTACTTCTAGCTTTGTTTTGTCCTTGCATCATTTTCCAAAAAAATCTGTCTGTCAGAAAATCATTCTTCTATACCTGAAAAATGCCCAAAAATAAAGTGTCTCGAAAAATTCCAGAAAATCCATATTAATTTTTTACGTGAAAAAAGGGGCAGAGGAGTGCCTGGGAGGTACCAGGGGGGCCCACCAGGCAGGCTCACCACCTGGTGGCGCGGCTTGCCCTGGGTGGCGCCATGCCATGGTGTGGGCCACCCCTGGCCCTCCACTAACTCTCTCACCTGCCACTTTCTTCTCTCTCCCGAGTAAGCTCCAGTTCATTGCTCAAAATTGCGTTCTTGCTGTGCTTGCTCTCGATTTTTTCGATCTCCTTGCTCAGCCCATCTTTGTTAGTGAAATTTGAAGCACTTGTTCTCTGAATACCAAGCATGAACAACCATACCTTTGGAGAGATATTTGAGAGGGATGCACCTAGGAGGTCGAGGCCCTCAAGATCAGCCTCTCAGTTTAGGCCATCATACAACGAAGATCTCATTGCAACTCATATTGGTAATGAAAGGGACGATGGGGATGCTCACCCATCTACTTTTCCTTGTTTTACTTTCTTACAAGCTACAGGGATTCTTGATGATTTCTTACTACTGATTGAGAGGGTTGGTTTGACCTCATATATGCAAGATGAGAGTGAGAAATACGCTATGCTCACCAAAACCTTTGTTGAGAGCTTCATGTTTACTAACACGCCCTATCAGTCAACTGTCTCTTTCAAAATTTATAATCTGCCCTTTACCATGCCATTGGAAAGATTTTGCAGTATTGTAGGTGTAAGCATGACATGGACCGTGAAGAAAATTCAAGGGCGACCCGCTGATTTGCTGGAGCTTTACCGAGGGGTGACCAATGATGATGACTGCAGCGAAGCGAAAGATAAGAAACACCCAACTCCCTGCTCTTAGATACTTTGCATACTATCTTGATACTAGCATACTTGTTAGGGAGAACACAAGTAATATCTCCAATTATCATTTAGCTTTCCTTGCTGCTGCGCTCAACAATGACACTCGGTACAATCTTGGCTCGCTTATTGCTCGCCGCCTAGCTACTAGGGGGCCTATCTATGGGGGCATCATTGCCTCACGTATGGTCAATGCATTAGGACTTATAGTGGACCCCAATGATACTATATTGACACCACAAAGGCTTGACCTTGTTGCTATGAAAACTCATCACTTTGTCACTATTGCTTCTGATTTGGACAGTCTAGTATATAGGATGCTGTTTACTAACAGGGATGAGAGGGAAATCCCATTGCCACAATCTTCCTTGTTTAGTGTTCACAGGAGACCATGGTCACGCTCTAAGGAGGAGGTGGATGAGCAGCTTCGCTTGCTGGGGTTCCACGAGAAGCATCAGGAGGATGTGCCCTCATACGATTACTCCGTGCACTACGGGGGGACGTACTCGAGATCGCACTAGGACGAGGGTACCTCCTCCTCGTACCACGGTGACACTTCATCCTGGCCGGCTTGGGATTGATACCCACTTAGGCCAAAAGCCTAAGCTTGGGGGGAGGTACGCCAACATCGCACTCATCTCCTTATCATGTTGTGTCGGTACTTTGTATATTCATGTTTCGTTCTCTTTTTAGTTTTCGTTCTTTCTTTGCTTTTGCTTTCTAAAACACAAAAAGACCAAAAATATTTCTGTTGTTTCTCTTTGGTTTGCTTCTTCTTCTTTTCACCTTGGTTTGTTTTTCCCTTTTTGCTTTGTTTGAACTATTCGAAAAACCCAATTTTTTTTGCTTTGCTTGTTTTTCCTTTTTGGTTCTTGTTTTAAAAATCAAAAACAACAAAAATATTTGTCATTTTTCTTTGGTTTTGTGAGTTTGCTACAGGGTTCAGCAGTCCTCAGTGAATATTGGTTTCATATTATTATTCAAGCCACACAAGTGAAGAGCAATAATGAGGATTAATGACAACTTGAGGCGTGGTAAGAGGCTGGTAACGAACTCTACTTGTTTTCATTTTTGTACATATACTCATCATTGTGGGCATGCTTAGCCTGTTAGTGTAGGGTGTATGTTATCTTTGGATGCTTAGTAGTTCTTGCTTTCGTATGATTAGTTCCAGCTTGCTAATAGTTTGTAGCATGTCATATGAATGTTTGCTTGCATTACTCTATTCATAACTTGGTATGACACCGTGGTATCCTCCTCTGAATGTTTCATTTGAATTGACTTGGCACATGCTCACGCATGCATATGACTAAAATAATCAGTTAAGCCTCGATGAATTATTTTGCCTTGAGGATCTTGAATCACTTTCATGCCATGTTTAGTCCTATTTTGTTGCAAGCATGATTATGATAGCTATTGCTCTGTCATTTGTCGCTCCCTTATTGTTGCTAGCCTTCACTTACCCTGAGTATGTTTCACTCAAGTTTCCAACTCCCTAAACCAAATATTTCCAAAGTGTCCACCATACCTACCTATTAGCATCATTTGCTACTTCCGTGCATATTCAATATGCCTTGTTTTCTTCCGAATAAAATGTTTGCTTGTTCTGAGAAAGTTAGTCAGAAAAGCTCTCACAAACTTGATGGCACACTTTATTTTCTGCACTTAATAAACCTGAACCATTGTGACTGTCCATGAAAGTTATATGCTTGCAAATTATAGGCTAGGGATTAGCAAAACCGTGCTGTCACGGGGAACACTTTCAACACTTGTAAATATATACCCAGTTGATACCATGCTCTTTTGTTTGCGGATGTCGTCGGTGTGAAATAAAAGGGGAGCTTGTAAGTCCATGGAGTTATGTATGTGTGCTAGAGAAACGCCTGGGTCGCTGGTCCAATCCATGCTGACATGGTGGAAACCTGCAACGTAACCATAATGATATCTATGAAGCATTCTTCTTATTAAAAAGAGAGATAGCTATTGAGAAAAAGGAAAAAAAGAGATTTATGAAAAGAGGAAAGAGAGAAAAAAGCACCATTTTCCCATGGTAAATAAGAAGATTGCTGAGATACTCATTATCTGCTTGCCTTGTCATTTTGATATGGGGATTCTTCCGTATCATCGGGCAAGGGGTACCCCGTTGGCCGTTCTCTATGATACGCACATATTTACGATGACAAGAACTTACCGGTAACTAAAGTTGAGTAGCATGAGGAGCGGCCCACGTACTCAAGGGACATGGGATTTTCAGTTTATAGTATGCCAAGCATATAACTCAGATTGGACCTCACTTTCACCTTAACCACATTAAAGATGCTTATAATAGGGGCAATGAGAGGTCAAAGCTAATGAGTACCATACTTTCAGCATTTGGAAGCTTTTCAAATTATTCAAAACCTTTTCTTTTACTTGTTGAGTCTCCACATATTCTTTGAGAACCTTCTTGAGAGCATAGTTGTCATTCTTTGTGCTTGTCTCATTACTTGATTATTTGTGTTATGACTTTGATGCTTGTATCTTTGACATCTTCACTTCTAGTCTTCACTTGAACTTCAGAGGTGCTTTGGCATTCATAATCAAAGGCAAGCGAGATACCACTCTATCATACCTTGTTATGAGCATTGTAATGTTGCTTATGTTTATGCTTCATGCTACTTATTATTTTTGAGTTGGAATCTCTTCATAGCTTGCAATGCCTATTAAGTAAACTTAGTTGCATACTCCTTATTATGAATTGTCTAAGTAGTTGATCACATGCTGAGAATATATACATCATATGAAGCAATTGTGTTCATGAAAGTTCTTTTATCGCACTCAGTTTTCAACTGAATTGCTTGAGGACAAGCAATAAGCTAAGCTTGGGGGGAGTTGATACGTCCAAAACGTATCTACTTTCCCGAACACTTTTGCTATTGTTTCTCCTCTAAACTTGTGTGATTTGGATGCAACTAACGAGGATGGCGCTTTCATGAATTGCCCTGGTGTCTACTTTTTGTGCAGAAAATCAACTATCAGGAAAAATCCCAGAAAATATGCCGAAAATCCTATTTCACCAGAAGTCTCCAGGAGCCAGAATACGAGACGGAGGGGGGATGGGCCCAGGCCACACCACCTGGCCGCGCGGGCAAGCCCAGGCCACGCCAGGGGGTGGTCTGGACGCCCTAGGCATCCCCTCGGTCTCCCTCTTCGCCTATAAGTTGCCTCCTGACCTAAAAACTCAGGGGGGTTCAACGGCGGTTCGACGTTTTTCCAGAAGGAGTTCCGCTCTGCCACCACCACCAGATTCCATGAAACAACACCAGAAACTCCGTTCTGGCACCTTGCCGGGACGGGGAATTGGAGGAGATCATCGCCATCATCATCACCATCGCTTCTCCATGGACCATCCATGTTTCCCCCATATACGAGTGAGTAATCCCCCGCTGTAGGCTATGGGGATGGTAGGGATTGGATGAGATCGTTCATGTAATGGCATCGGATTGTTAGGGCATGGTGCCTAGTATCTTCTATTAGTGCTTTATGACTTTGTTGCGACTTGTTATGCTCAATGCTTGTCACTAGGGCCCTAGTGCCATGATTTCAGATCTGAACATATTATTGATTCATTATGATAGTATTGTTTATGGTCTTATCTACAAGTTGTATACACACGTTGTTGTCCGGAACCAATGGCCCCGAAGTGACAGAAATCAGGATAACCGGAGGGAATGGCTTTGATGTGAGGATCACATGTGTTCATGAAGTGTTAATGCTTTGCTCCGGTGCTCTATTAAAAGGAGCACCTTAATTGCCAGTAGTTCCCTTGAGGCCCCGCTGCAAACGGGCTGGCAGTACAAAAGATGTTGTGCAAGTTCTCATTGCGAGCACGTATGACTATATATAGAACACATGCCTAGAATTATCTAGTACTTGGATGCTTTATCTTATTTATCTGCAATTGCCCTATGTACTTGAAAACTAAGAAATCCAAGCAAACGAAAAACCAAAACGAAAACAAAAAAGAAGACGCTCCCAGAACAACACAACTGTGCATGAAACAATAAAAATGAAGCGTTTGGAAGAAACCTAGGATTTTTATTGATGAAGAAGGGGATGCCTTGGGCATCCCCAAGCTTTGACACTTTTACTTCTTGGATATTTCTTGGGGTGACTCACGTGGCATCCCCAAGCTTGAGCTTTGGTCCATCCTTCATCTCATTACTCATTCCTTCCATACACCTGAAATTTTTCCTTCATACAAAACTTCACACAATCTTTATTAGCAACATCAGTGCACTCAAGATAATAAGTCTTTAGGTTTAGTTCCAACACCAATAAAACTTCCATTAAAACACAAGCTACTGTAGCACTTACCTCAAAAATCTCAATTCCCCAAAAGAACTAAAAGAGGAACCAACAAGAAGCAAATACAGAAAATGGCAGAAATTTGTCAGAACAGACCAGCAGGTAATGACGATTTTTTTCAAAGACCTTATGTTGCTCAAATCAAAAAGTGTTGAACTAAAGAAAGTTAGATAACAACCAGGGGCAGAAGCACCAAAATTAACGCCTCAAAAAGACGTTCAGAGATTTTACATGAATTTTTATGGTGAAGCACAAAAATCTGTTTCGGGACAGCAACTTTCCCAATCATTACTTCTCTCTCATTGGAGGTTACTTTTGGCACAAAACGCAAATAAAAAGGATAAGGAGCGGTTATTACTGAAGTAATAACTTCCAAGACTTATATAAAACTTTTGGGTTATCTCCCAATAAGTACTTTTCTTTAACGCCTTTAAGTTAGGCTTGATAGTTTGAGAAGATGCTCACATAAGAAATATGAATTGAAGTAAAAGAGAGCATCAAGAAGCAAATTCAAAGCACATTTAAGTCTAACCCACTTCCTATGCATAGGAATCTTGTAAAGAAACAAGTCATGAAAGCACAAAGCAACAAGCATAGGAAAGCAAAACAAGTGCAACTTCAAGACTTTCAACATAAAGAGGGGAAACTTAATATTGTTGAGATACATAAAACCATGTTTCCCTCTCTCATAATAACTTTCAGTAGCATCATGAATAAAATTAACAATATAACTATCACATAAAACATTCTTATCATGAGCCACATGCATATAATAATTATTACTCTCCACATAAGCATAGTCATTCTTATTAATTATAGTGGGAGCAAATTCAACAAAATAGCAATTATTATTCTCATCACCATAATCATCAAATATAGGAGGCATATTGTAATCATAATTAATTTTCTCCTCAATAGTAGGTGGACTGAAAATATCATATTCATCATTGCAATCATCATATATTGGAGGTTTGGTATCATCATAAGCAATAGAATAGCTATCTTCCAAAGCTGGGGAACTAAAAAGATCATTTTCATAAAAACTAGCTTCCCCAAGCTTAGAATTTTCCATAGCATTAGCAATAATGGTGTCCAAAAAATTCATACTAACAACATTTCTATTAGCATGCAAATAAAGTTCCATAGGTTTTTTAATTTTCTCTTCAAACACTTCATGTCCTAACTCAAGATAAATACTATAAAGTTCTCTACTTTTGTTGTTGTTTTCCATTAAGCCTAACTAGTGAAAACAAGAAACAAAAAGACAAAATTGCAGAATCTAAAGGAAATAACTTCGAGCACTCACACCGGAGGATGTGAGTACCTTTTACCTTACCTCCCCGGCAACGGCGCCATAAAATAGCTTGATGTCTACGCACTTCTATTCTTGTAGATAGTTGTTGGGCCTCCAAGTGCAGAGGTTTGTAGAACAGCAGCAAGTTTTCCCTAAAGTGGATCACCCAAGGTTTATCGAACTCAGGGAGGAAGTGGTCAAAGGTATCCCTCTCAAGCAACCCTGCAATCAAGATACAAAAAGTCTTTTGTGTCCCCAACACACCCAATACACTTGTCAGGTGTATAGGTGCACTAGTTCGGCGAAGAGATAGTGAAATACAAGTGGTATAGATAATTATAAGTGGTAACAGTGATAGAAAATAGCTTGCTGGCATGTGGTTGACGTGGGAAAAGACTAAAGGCAAACTGAAATAAAGAAGGAAGCAAGCAAATATGTAACAGACCTAGTTGCAAACGGTGTTTCAATGTTTAGAAACAAGGCCTGGGGATCATACTTTCACTAGTGAACAGTCTCATATAGATATATTCTTCTTTATGATACTACGCTGAACTATTCTCTGGTTGGACACTCTAATCGTTGGTAGGGCTATAACAGCACACCTCAAAGTTCATCTTTCCCATCTAGATAACCCCACACTGTCACCTTCAGTACTAGATGGTTCAAACAAACACCACAATTTCACAAAGACATCTAACTCCAAATATAACTCATAACAAGTATTTGTAATCTCTAGCCTAAGTGCCACCATGGTGTGCACGTTGTCACTTTCACACACATGGGGAGAGCAGAGATCTATTAAAGCACTTGAGTAGCAAGGTAGATCTATAGATTACAAGCTCATGATCTCAATAAGATCATGCATAGAGAGAGATGAACACATAGCTACCGGTAGAGCCCTTAGCCTCGAGAGAGAACTACTCCCTCCTCATCATGAGAATCAGCAACGGTGATGGAGATGGTGGTGGAGATCAATGGAGATGGCTCCGGGGGCACTTCCCTGTCCCAGCAGGGTGCCGGAACAGAGACTTTCTGTCCCTCGAATCTCCCCTTTGGTGGCGGCGATGCTGCGGAACTTTTCATGGCTGGAGGCTTGACTATTTAGGGCTTATGCATCGGGAGGCTCTTATAGGCGAGAGGGGAGACCGAGGGGGTGCCGGAGGGGCCCACACCACCCCCTGGCACGATCTGGCCTGGCCTGCGCCACCAGGTGGTGTGGCCACCCTCTGGCCCTTCTCCGTCTCGTATTCTAGCTCCAAGTGTCCCCCGGTAAAATAATAACGTTGGCTTTTGTCCCGTCCAATTCCGAGAATATTCATTTTCTCACTTCCTGGAACCAAAAACAGTAGAAAACAGGTAGCTGGCACTGTGGCTCTTGTTAATAGGTTAGTCCAAGAAATCATATGAAAAGTACTCCAAAGTGTGGACAAAACATAAGAAATTAGATAAAACCAAGCATGGAACATCAAAAATTATAGATACATTTGCAATGTATCATGCACACTAAGGGGGAACACAATCATTGGTAATTTTTAACAGGGATCATCTTATTAGGCTACCGTCGAGTATCTAATACTAGCACACAATAAGATATTGTAAGATCTCACCATAATAAGGTAAGATCCCTGTGATTTCAATGCTAGTCCCTGGATCAAAAATGCTAGCACCCACAGTTTAAGATGAAGTACACAGAAACAAATGTCATTATTACATCGCATATCCAGGAATATAATGGTTCTTACAACTCACTTATCCCAAGGCTAAGGCACTTCAAGTTCACATTACATAGCATAATAATAATAGAGTCTTTAGTCTTCATGTGCCACAGGCAAGCATGTCAAGTGTAGACCCGTAACCCTACTCATCATCAGAGTATCCTGCAACATAATAAGTTACAGCCACAAGGGTCAATACATTTGGAATTGTATTGGCAAGTGATACCAGAGATACTTAGTCTAATCCAACAACTACATGAATATATGGCTAAGTGGGGTTATGGCTGGCTTTGCTAAAAGCTGGTTTAACTTATAGTTTTTGAGGAGTAAGTTTTTCTCATTCTACACTAAGGTACCAATGATAGACATCACTGAACCTCTACCCTTGTTCACCCACAAGTTTTAACTTAGAGAAATTTGGATGAGGAGATTATTGAACTACTTCACTGTCTTGAGGCTCAGGAATATCCATAACCGGGGACACGGCTAAGTACTTAGTTTTACCCTCTCGAGAGGTGGTGCACTTTCCCCACAAGACTCGACATGCATCGAGACAAGACTTTTCAGAAGCAATCCCTCAGACCACCACGGACGCGTTCCATCCTATCATATCTACCACCTTTTGTCTGTCTGGCTAAGTTCTTGCAACTTAGTTGGTCAAGGCAGAGCCCATATGCCATGTGGTTGCACTGGAAGCTTCATGACAAGAATGTCTCCAATCTCTTTGTTCCTGGGTGGCCATCCACAAGTGTGATACACCAGCTGACCATAGACATGGCCCCTGGGTAACCACTCAACATAATCCAAGCAAGCCCCATTCCACCCAGGTGTTTCATTAACATTAGTTGTTTTCTTAGTTAAACAAAATAATATCTTCCCATACTATCTTATGTGTATATTCCACCCACGAATTCTAATAGCATGGCTAAGCACTCTAGCATACGAAGTCTTTCAACTAGGAGATGCTACCAAGATATAATCTATAGGGTAGTATAGCATAATATAGAACATGTAAATAATCCTATCATGCTAAGATCTACCAAAATAACACTAGTGCAATAGTGAAAAATAATAGGACATGAGATGAAATATCACTTGCCTTGGTAGCTAGGGGAATAGGTACAATCCTCATAGCAACAAACTTCACAATCCACACAATCTACACAAGATCAAACAACAACAATAATTCAATCAATAAAACATTACAAAAACATGAATGCATGCAAAATGCAATGATATGAACATAATTCTATAATTTACAGAGTACAGTACTGAGGATAGAATACCTCATCTAAATGCATAAGAAATACCCAAAAATAATTTATTGAACAATTTTCATGAGCAAAATACTCCTAAAAAGGTTCTGCCTATAATTCCAATTTTTCAGAGGCAAAAGTGTGAAACAAGGCCTCCATAATAAAGGTCTCATTTTTCTGAATCCATAGACACCAAATTTGTATTTTTCTGATTCGTGGATCAAAAGTTATTGAATTTCTAAGTTAAATACTAAATTTGTCTATTTTTCTATTTAAACGAAATAGCCTGGCGACGTGGCGTTTTCCTATTGGCTGGTACCGATTTGGCCGGATCGATCGCTATGGGCCGTCAGATCTTAAGTAACTATGGACGGATCGGATTAGCCCGTACCCTTTCGTTTAGTGATCTAATCCTAGCCGCTAAAACTTGATCGAACGATGCTCAGCGCGCAGCCACGAACTGGCGGCGCTGGCTCTCTGTGCACGGCAGAGGTTCGTCGGACGATGGTGTTCTGGTGGTCCTAAAGGGGTAGGGGGTCCGTGGACTCTCACCAGAGGTCGAGGCGGTCGTGGCGGTCTCGATGGAGGTCACGGTGGAGGGTGGGGTGCTTTGCCTCGATCCCGATTCCTCGCCGGAGCTCTGTCGACGGCGGAGCTCGTGTCCCCGCATCGGTGACGATGATCTGGGGCTTGAACAGGCAAGGAGAGGGGTTAGTGAGGGGCGCCCGGGTCAGCATGATCTAGCAGAGGCTAAAAAGGGGTGGCGGGAACCTTAACCTCACCGGAGAACTCGACGGACGGCGGCGGCAGAGGGAGTTTCGCCGGAGTAGACCGTGTCGTCGACCTGGGGCAAGAGAAGGCACGCGGCCGGAATTAAAAGATGCGCCAGGACATTGCAAGGGTGATAGGGCAGAGAGGAGGGCACGGTGCGGCCGGAGCTCACCGGAATCGTCGCCGGAGTAGCGTCGGACAGTGGCGGTTCGAGCTCGTAATTGGGGAGCCTGGGGCTCTCCGGGGGAAGTGGCTGAGGGGAAATGGTCGGGGAGAAGGAGGGGATTAAGAAGGGGTGATCATAGTGGAGGTTTAATGCAGGTAACGCTCGAATTCGAGCCGATTTCGAAACGGTAGAGAAGGGGAGGGGTGTTCGTCGCCTGGGATTGAAGACGACGAGGTGGCGATGACGTGGCACAAGGCCCAGTGGTAAGTGGGAGGGGGTGGGTTGAGGGGGTGTGCAGAAAAATAGAGAGGGGAGAGTTGGCCCGGGTGGGCTTAGTGGGCTGGGTAGCTGTCTGCTGCTTTATTTTTTTCTCTCTTTTTCTTTTTCTAATTCTGTTTTCTCCAAAACTTTTGATTTAAGGATTCAATTTGATTCAAACCAATTTTTGAACATTTGTAAAAACTCAAATTAGGTTTTTAGGGTATTATAAAACATATTAATCTTCTATTTTAATCCAAAGTATTTACTTGGACTTAATAGGTAATATAGCATTTTCTTTGATTCTATTTTCAAAATAAATCATATCTTTTTATTCATGGCTCAAAATTGCACCAAATTTTTGGAGGACATTCTAAATGCAATGCAATTACATGCTATGATGATATGAGTGCAATGATGATGATTTCAGATGAATTTTTGGGATGTTATAGATATACAAACAATAACATTGAATGTAAATGCGAAGTGATATGGTCCTTCACGTCGTGATCTCCATCCGTCGTCACCGGATTCTGGCGCCAGGGTTCCGGTGCCGCAGACACCAGGGTACCTGTGTCTTTCTAGCATGGTAGTTCGTCACCTCCGTGACTATCTACTACTTCATAACATAAGGTAATCACTTTACCTTTGCCACAACCATATCAAAAAGCAACGCCCCCTGCAAAACAAAGTTAGATGCCTCTACTTTATCTTTGCATGTTTTACGTGGCTGAATGGGCTTTCGCACAAGAACCGTTCTTACCTACGAACTTGCACCACAACGCTGATCAAGTAGTTATCTATACTATACCCCTTTCGGGGCGCTCCGTTGCAAATGGCATACCAACTAATGCGATAGAGACTGACACCCCCCAAAGCCACTTTATACGGTATAAGCCGTATGTCAAGCGTGGACCAGTCTCGCGAATGAACGCGTAAAGTAGGTTGGGGGCTGCTTCATCAAGCATTACTGTGGTATACACAAGTACACGTGGGAGGCTAACAACTAAAAGATCAACGCCCACACACTACATCTCATGTGTTCGACCCGTACTAGCATTACTGCGCATAGATCTAGCTCTGATACCACTGTAGGGGTTCCGCGTATGAAAACAATAAATTTTACCCTACGCCCCTGAACCCTTGATGTTGCCAGGACCTATCTATTAGTAATGCAGTAATGGGAGGGGCTTTTCGTGAACTTACCCTTGAAGACCGAAAAGTGTTGTCAACGCTCGGGAGAGCATGGTTGATGTAGATGAGCCGAAGCCGACCTCAAGGTCGTGATCAAGTCCTTCGCCCCTGTGGCTCTAATGACTTGAGTGCCTCAAGTGTGACACCTCGCGGGGAGTTACATGCATCCGGTGCCTGATGATGACTCCCGCTTCCCCGATCCAGCAGCAGTTGCGGATGTAGAGTTCCTGGATCCGAATCCTGCAACGCGACGACACTCCGCGATGAAGATGTCTCTTGTTCACGCAGTCCAAACTTGGGGCCACGGTCATGGGAGAGAGAGAGAATATCAATTGGAGGTCTCCCCAAAAGAGAGGAAACCTTTTATTGAATATTGTGTGTATTTATCTGGCCAAATACCCCCACTATATATAGGGGGAGGGGAGGCACTACCTCTCTCAAAGTCCTGGGGTGGGACTAAAGGAGGAGGAGGAGAGGTAGGGAGGCGTGACGGCCAGCCCCCACCATGGGCCCACGTGGGGTAGGCCCACTAGGGCCGCCGGCCACCCCTAGGCCTCTCCTACGGGTATGATCCCCTCTTGGGCCCTTTCCCCTCCGAGAATTGGCCCATTAAGCCCTTTGACCATTTAATTGATTTTCTCTTTTATTAAGTAATTATGAATAAATGATTAAATCAATATTTAATATTCATTCACATATTATTCAATCTTCGTGGCTATGGAACACCTTCCACCTCCACTCCGGACATCCTCCAAACTTACCGAAACCCTTCCGGTTTTCTCTCTTCTCTTCTTCGGTGATTCTTCCGATCCTATAAACACTCTCTAAGCATCATCAAGCCCTTAAGCATGATACCCCACGGTTCGGGAACACTCCATACATGGTTGGGACACTCCCGAACCAATGATCGACAGAGGGACCTGGATGGCCATGTGACCCCTGTGCATTCCACAAAGATCTTTCGTCGTTTGAACTGGGACAACCGTGTCTTATTCCTTTTGTCTCTCGATACTTGCATTGCCCGAGATCTGATCAATGACATCACCATGTCGTGTTCAATCTCATTACCAAACAATGCTACTTGACTCGTTTCTACAAGTGATATCCCTGTGATCAAATCACACGCTGCTTGCAACTATTGGATATAACTTCTCCGAGTGGGCCCTCGAGTATCTTTTCGTCACACGGATGGAAAAATCCTGCTCTTGAAATATATTGCCTCTACGGTTCCTCCGAATACCTAAACACACCTTTATTGTCACTGTATTACCAAGTGACGTTTGATGCTATCTAAGCATTCTCGGGAGACAGTGATTGATATAGCCTCACGGTCTAAGGAATAGTCTACGAGGGTCTATTGTAATCATCATAACTTGAACTTCATGACATGATCGGGTCACGATGTTTATGTTGGGTATTGGTTCATCATCTCATTCTCAGAATGAGTTGACTCCATTTCCAACTGGTATAAATGCCACATGATCAGGAAACCTTGATCATCTGTTGACCAATGAACCAGTGACTAGAGTTTCACTGAGAACCACTGGTTGTTTTTATATCACACGTGTATTGACGTTTCCTTTCAATATAGTTATACCATGATATAAAACTTAATCATAAACTTTATGAAATATGATAATAATCCTTATTATTATTTGTCTCTAGGGCATATTTCCAACAAATATATGTTAAGAGCAGGATTTGTCCATCCGCATGATGGAAAGATACTCAAGGGCCCAATCGGAGAAGTTATATCCAATAGCTGCGCAACGTGTGATTCGATCACAAGGATATCACTTGTCGAAATGAGTCAAGTAACATTGTTTGGTAATGATATTGAACATGACATGGTGATGTCATTGATCAGATCTCTAGCAATGCAAGTATCAAGAGAAGGAATAAGACGCGACTATCCCGGTTCAAACGACGAAAGATCTTCGTGGAATGCATAGGGGTCACATGGCCATCCAGGTCCCTCTGTCGATCATTGGTCTGGGTGTGTCCCGACCATGTATGGAGTGTTCCCGAACCGTGGGGTATCATGCTTAAGGGCTTGATGATGCTTAGAGAGTGTTTATAGGATCGGTGGAATCACCGAAGAATAGTAGAGAAAACCGGAAGGGTTTCGGTAAGTCCGGAGGATGTCCGTAGTGGAGGTGGAAGGTGCTCCATAGCCACGGAGGTTGAATAATATGTGAATGAATGTTAAATATTGATTTAATCATTTATTCATAATTATTTAATAAAATAGAAATCAATTTAAAAGGTTAAAAATGCTTAATGGGCCAATTCCGGAGGGAGAAGGGCCCATGAGGGAAAGGCAAGAGGAGAGAGGAGGCAAGGAGGTGGCCGGCTGGGCCAAACCCCCCCATGCAGGACCCACTAGGGCCGGCCGGCGGCTGCCCCCCTCTCCCCCTCCTTTAGTCCCACCCGGGAATTTGAGGGAGGTAGTACCTCCCCTCCCCCTATATATAGTGGGGTATTTTGACGAGAAAATACACAACCAATATTCAATAAAGGTTTCCTCACTTTTGGGGAGACCTCCAATTGATACTCTCTCTCTCTCTCTCTCTCTCTCTCTCTCTCTCTCTCTCTCTCTCTCTTGTGACCGTGGTCCCAAGTTCGGACTACGCAAACGAGAGACATCTTCACCGCGGAGCACCGTCGCGCCGCGGGATTCAGATCTAGGAGCTCTACTTCCGCAACTACTGCTGGATCGAGGAAGTGGGAGTCATCGTCAGGCACCAGATGCATGTAACTCCCCGCGAGGTGTCACACTTGAGGCACTCAAGTCGTTGGAGCCGCAGAAGCGCAAGGACTTCATCACGACCTTGAGGTCGGCTTCGGCTCGTCTACATCAACCACACTCTCCTGAGCATTGACAATGTTTTTCGGTCTTCAAGGGTAAGTTCGCGAAAAGCCCCTCCCGTTACTGCATTACTAATAGATAGGTCCTAGCAACATCAGGGGTTCAGGGGCGTAGGGTAAAATTTTATTGTTTTCATATGCGGAACCCCTACAGTGGTATCAGAGCTAGATCTATGCATAGTAATGCTAGTACGGGTAGAACACATGAGATGTAGTGTGTGGGCGTTGATCTTTTAGTTGTTACCCTCCCATGTGTACTTGTGTATACCGCAGTAATGCTTGATGAAGCGCCCCCAACCGACTTTACACGTTCATTCGCGAGACCGGTCCATGCTTGACATATGGCTTGTACCGTATAAACTGGCTTTGGGGGGTGTCTGTCTCTCTCGCATTAGTTGGTATGCCATTTGCAACGGAGGACCCCAAAAGGGGTATAGTATAGACAACTACTTGATCAGTGTTGTGGTGCAAGTTCATAGGTAAGA
The DNA here is from genome assembly GCA_023614405.1 of Avena insularis. Lineage (NCBI taxonomy): Eukaryota > Viridiplantae > Streptophyta > Magnoliopsida > Poales > Poaceae > Avena > Avena insularis. The sequence continues at coordinate 211,686,074 of CM042694.1, forward strand.
ACGGTTCTTGTGCAAAAGCCTATTCAGCCACGTAAAACATGCAAACAAAAGTAGAGGCGTCTAACTTTGTTTTGCAGGGGGCGTTGCTTTGTGATATGGTTGTGGCAAAGGTAAAGTGATTACCTTATGTTACAAAGTAGTAGTAGATAGTCACGGAGGTGACGGACTACCACGCTGGAAAGACACCGGTACCCTAGTGTCTACGGCGCTGGAACCGTGGCGCCAAAATCAGGTGACGACAGATGGAGATCACGACATGAAGGACCATATCACATCGCATTTACATTCAATGTTATTGTTTGTATATCTTATTGTGTGCTAGTATTAGATACTCGATGGTAGCCTAATAAGATGATCCCTGTTAAAAATTACCAATGATTGTGTGCCCCTTAGTGTACACCACCAAGAAATTTCTTTGGTATGAGGCAGGCTGTGATGATCGGGTGTCAGACATATCTACGTTCGCATACAGTGGGTCTAAGCCATGTTGCACATCGAATACACTAAGGTTGAGTTGGCAAGCCTAGCATGTACAGACATGGCGTCGGAACATGTATGGTCGAAAGATCAAGCATGAGTCGCACGAATGATGTGACCGACGTTTAGCGTCCACCCTAGAACCCACATTGATGGCCATGATGATCGGGGGAGATGTGGGGAAAAGGGGTCGTGTTATCACTAGAACCCTTCAGGGGATAGGTGTTTCTGAGTGGAGTTATTATTAACTCATTTAATTATAAACTTAGTCTAAATTCCTTTTGCAATTATAAATGTAGAATATGGTTCTCCTCGAGATTACCTTCCCTATTGACAATTGGTTAAAAGGAGAAAAGCTCAAGTTAGATGGATCCAACTTTTCTGTATGGGTCATGCGCCTTCATGGTCTCCTTAGCGAGAACAAAGTGGCCGACTACATGATCTGCAAGATGTACTTGGAGCCGCTCTATCTTAATGAGACCAAGGAGCAGCGGGATCACCGCTGCTGTCGTCGTGTGATGGCCACATTCATATCAGTAACGATGCGCCTCGGGATGGAAGATGGGCTATGGTCGATTGTGGGAAGTTTTAATCCCCAAACGGTTATGGCACATCTGAGATCACATTTCGTGGAACAAGTGCGTATATGGTAGTATGAGCTGATGGGGGATTTCCTCTCCATAAAGATGGAGGAGAACTCCTCACTGGATGATCACTTGTTATGCATATATGATGCATACATGAGTCTTGCATACTTCCTGGACAACTGGTTCGCAAGCTCCTTTGCAATAGGCGTGTTGCTGCGGTCGCTGCCACCAAGCTACCAAGCACTTGCTAGGATTTGCATTATGAGAGGCGACACGGAAACACGGGATTTCCACGAGTTCATATCACATTTCAGAGATGTGATGGTTGAACCCATTGTCGCTGAGGTCATCAATGACAAAGGTATATATTTGATATACAATTTTATAAATGTTATAATCTTGCAAACACATGTTGCAGTATTAAGTATATTTGTACTTGTTCTGTTTTGCTGAAAACAAGTCCTTATGCATAGAGGTGCTTGCTGGAGAGGAGGTGACGTTGCATGTTGATGGCGAGAATGATGATGATGGCCAACGACACTCTCCCTCGACATTTATCACTTAGTTTATATTTTTGGATAGTTATTGTAGTCAAAATATTTTGAACTTCTTTAGTGTGTCTCACACTTTGTGAGACGGTTATTCATATGAGCTTGTAACAAACAGTTGTTCCACTTTTATGAATGATTTCTATCTGTGTTCATATCTTGTTTGATTATGTGTCAATTGTCCTGGTTTTGAAACTAATTGATAATACATAAACATTTGTAAAATATTGAAATGCCTTGAAATTACCCAACTTAATGATATGTTCATTAATGAATGAAACCATTGTTTGAATTCAAAGTTATATTGATAATATGTGAAAGTCATTTGATTACTTGTCATATATGAATCATTCCTAAGTTCGGTAGAAATAACTTGAACACCGTGTATTACATGAATACAAAGTGTTTGATGAATTGATACAGAGAATACATATTCGATGTATTGTAGTTTAAAAAATGGTGATTATCATTATATGATTGTTTAAAATGTGTAAAGAAGTTTACCAAAGGAAACATTAGTATGAAACTATTTGATATGATCAAATTATCTCATCAACAAAGGGTATGAATATAAAAGAGAATCTAATTACTACGATTTGATCAATAGTAATGGAATTCAATATTATAAGAATGGCATAAAGAAAATTGTGGAATGTAATGCGTTTGAAATGTCAAAATGCAACGCATCACAATGTGATATTTGATATCAAAGTGGGCGAATAGATGGCACAAAATAAATCGTTGTAGTGTAGATGTAGATGCCATTAGTTAGAAATAGTTAGCACTCAATTAGAATACATAGTGAACCATGTTAATTCGTGAAAGCGGCTCCATATCTGGTATGGATCATCGTAAAAGTTTTGGGGTTATTCGATATAACCAAAACTATGGCGAATAAGTCCTTGTAGAGTATTCATTGGAAATTGTGAATACAATAGGCATAACTAGAACCAAAAGGAGAGCAAAACTTGTATTGCTTGGATTTTGGTGCATTCTCGAGAAAGTTCACATTCAGTGATATTTCTCGATTATGGAGCAAATGGAAGATAGTGAAAAACATGATGAGGATTCAAAATCCTGCATCAGAGTGTTGAGAAGCGCAACAGAAAGCGTTCCTGAATGATACTCTTCACAAAGGAAAGAATCAATGATAGTGATCATTGTGTTTTCCCCACTAGTGTTTTTACTACATGAAGTAGGATTCAAGATGTATCCCATATCTTGTATGGAGACATTTGTGAATCATTTATCATGATTACCAGAATATGACATACCTACGAACTACTAAGGAAATAATGGTAAGCTAAAGATATGAGAAATCCCAAAGCAAAATTCACTTGAGATTAGAAAGCGATTCGTTGCTAAATCTTACAAGTAAAGGGGTTACTTAAATTTTCCCAAATGACTGCAAAGGCATAGTGGAAAAGGGGGTGAATGACAAAAGCATAATTTGTCAAGTATTGGACAAATTAAAATGAATTTGATTCAAGTGTGCTGAATGTCTGGTGGATTTAATACTAGTAAAGTACTAGTATCTCATAGTAAATCACCGAGTTTGATATTTGATCAAAGGATTTTGAAATCGTTCAAAATAGTGAGTGGATATGCGATTTGCATGAAATTGAGTGGGAGCTATGAAAGTCTTCCTAAAACAATATGTGAATGACATATTTTTGAGTGGGAGAAATATAAGTCTCAAATTCAAATATGTAGGGACATATGTTGAGTAATAGTAGTGACTCATACCCAAATATGTTGGAAACATGTTTTGAGTGGGAGCTTAAAGGAGTGATTCTTAAGTGTGTATACGACACATTAAGAATAAAAGCACAAGTACCAATAAATAATGATTTATAAGGAGTAGAAGTTGATAATAAGAATATTACAATATTATGTAGTATTCCTTAAAGGATTCTGAAAAGGATTTTAGAATAGAAGTTAGTTAAGCAACTGGTCCTTAATAACTCAAGTTAGGAATAGTATTAAGTTTAACATCGATGGTTGAAAGAAAGAAAGGATAATCATCATCCACTATGTTGAGACATAGGTTCTATCTTAGAAAACCATGATGATAACTTAACATAATATATGATCCAATAAGAAATGTTTGAAAAGTGATTACGTTCGAATCATGAAATGTTGAGCTAAGTTTGTCCACAATGTCTAATAGAGAACTGTAGAATGTTTTCCAAATCCATAAAGGATGACATATCTTAAAGCATAAAGGGTTATGTTATAAGGGAATATGTTGGAAAACCTAGTAAATACCGACTAAACTCAAGTAGGAAGCGAGGTGAACAAAATATCAAAAGTTGTACATGGTGCACTCGTGTTTCGATGATTACATTTATAATATATAAGGGTACCATATAAAGTGTTGTATAATGTTATGGCGAGGCAAGTTCGCTTTTAACATAGAATGATGTGTCCCAAGGCACAATGCCCATGAGAAAGCCCTTGAGGTTAATCTACAGTCACCGTAGGCTCCTGGAATTCGGCCTCGTTCTGCTGCCATAGCGACGATGCATACACAAAGATGTTATCATGTGATGATAAAGTATTAATGTCAATCAAGGTGACATCAATAAGTTGCAAAGGATTTGGGACTGCAAAGTGCAGGCCCAAGACTCAACCTCTTCCATGAGCAAGCATGTTCAGGGTACCGGAATATATGGTGCCAATGATTAAGAACAAATGCAGCTAGTTTATTTGTACTCTAGTGCAAGTGGGAGACTGCTGGAAATATGCCCTAGAGACAAATAATAAGGATTATTATCATATTTCATAAATTTATGATTAAGTTTTATATCATGCTATAACTATATTGAAAGGAAACGTCAATACACGTGTGATATATAAACAACCAGTGGTTCCCGGTGAAACTCTAGTCATTGGTTCATTGGTCAACAGATGATAAAGGTTTCCTGATCATGTGGCATTTATGCTAGTTGGAAATGGAGTCAACTCATTCTGAGAATGAGATGATGAACCAATACCCAACCTAAACATCGTGACCTGATCATGTCACGAAGTTCAAGTTACGATGATTAGAATAGACCTTGTAGACTATTCCTTAGACCGTGAGACTATATCAATCACTTATCCCGAGAATGCTTAGATAGCATCAAACGTCACTTGGTAATACAGTGACAATAAAGGTATGTTCAGGTATTCGAAGGAACTGTAGAGGCAATATATGTCAAGAGCGGGATTTGTCCATCCGCGTGACGAAAAGATACTCAAGGGCCCACTCAGAGAAGTTATATCCAATAGCTACACAACGTGTGATTCGATCATAGGGATATCACTTGTCGAAACGAGACAAGTAGCATTGTTTGGTAACGAGATTGAACACCACATGATGATGTCATTGATCAGATCTCGGGCAATGCAAGTATCGAGAGACAAAAGGGATAAGACACGACTGTCCCGGTTCAAACAACAAAAGATCTTCGTGGAATGCATAGGGGTCACATGGCCATCCAGGTCCCTCTATCGATCATTGGTCCAGGAGTGTCCCAACCATGTATGGAGTGTTCCCGAACCGTGGGGTATCACGCTTAAGGGCTTGATGATGCTTAGTGAGTGTTTATAGGATCGGTAGAATCACCGAAGAAGGGAAGAGAGAAAACCAGAAGGGTTTCAGTAAGTCCGGAGGATGTCCGGAGTGGAGGTGGAAGGTGTTCCATAGCCACGGAGATTGAATAATATGTGAATGAATGTTAAATATTGATTTAATCATTTATTCATAATTATTTAATAAAAGATAAATCAATTTTAAAGGTCAAAAGGCTTAATGGGCCAATTCTGGAGGGAGAAGGGCCCATGAGGGAAAGACAAGAGGAGAGAGGAGGCAAGGTGGTGGCTGGCTGGGCCAAGCCCCCCCCCCCCCGCGCGGGGGCCACTAGGGCTGGCCGGTGACTGCCTCCTCTCCCCTCCTTTAGTCCCACCCCGGGACTTTGAGGGAGGTAGTACCTCCCCCCTATATATTGTGGGGTATTTTGACCAGAAAATACACAACCAATATTCAATAAAGGTTTCCTCACTTTTGGGGAGACCTCCAATTGATATTCTCTCTCTCTCCCGTGACCTAGGTCCCAAGTTCGGACTGCGCGAACGAGAGGCATCTTCACCGCGGAGCACCGTCGCGATGCAGGATTCGGATCCAGGAGCTCTACTTTCACAACTGCTGCTGGATCGGGGAAGCGGGAGTCATCGTCAGGCACCGGATGCATGTAACTCCCCGCGAGGTGTCACACTTGAGGCACTCAAGCCTTTGGAGCCGCAGGAGCGCAATGACTTCATCACGATCTTGAGGTCGGCTTCAGCTCGTCTACATCAACCACACTATCCTGAGCATTGACAATGCTTTTCGGTCTTCAAGGGTAAGTTCGCTAAAATCCCCTCCCGTTACTGCATTACTAATAGATAGGTCCTGGCAACATCAGGGGTTCAGGGGCGTAGGGTAAAATTTTATTGTTTTCATACACGGAACCCCTTCACTTGTCGCCTGTCGTCAGTGATCTGGCCAAAGTGCCGAGTTTCGGAGTGCTCCTTTGACGAACTCAAAATGGACGACATGCCTGCATTTTGCTGGATCAGATGGATTTCGGTCGTACGCATCCATGTTTTTTCTGACCGTTTGGTTTCAGAGGAAGTGTTGCGAAGCTCTGCAGTCGGTTGCCATCATGGGATATGTCTTTAGTCTCATGGTGAAATCAGTTGTGGAGAAGTGCATGAAAGCCGAGATCTGAGGACGAGTAAGGGTGGTTTGAGTCCTAGTGATGACGAGGTTTCAGATAGGTTATTTGTGACTTGGATCAGCGACATCGGCAAGTGGGGGTGACAACACATGATGAATTTATGGTCTAATCTTACAGGGTGAAAGTCCAAGGTATGGCCTTAGTTGGTTGTGCCTGACTGTTGGGAATATTGCCCTAGAGGCAATCATGTATGATGTTATTTCCGATGTATTTATAAAGTTATTATATTGTCCTTGTATGAATTACTGATATGTATCATTGAATATGTGATTCGATTGTGGCACTATATATTCATGTTGTTCATACTAGATGTCCTTGGTCGTTGAGGTTGTGCTGGACACATAACTTAGACTAATGTGAAAGTCGGCTGATGACTCAGTTCCACTTGTCATGGGCATGCATGGTGATGCTATTCTAATTACACGGGTTCGGCTAAAGAGCTTAGCGAGTCGGACTGTCCCATATTGAGATACAGCGAACAAGTCGTCATTTGTATGTCTCAATCAATGTAATCCTTAGACTTGAGGTTATTACACAATCTGAGTTGTGGATCATCGACTTAGATTCTGTCAAACGTTGTTCTGTCAAAGGGCAGTTATAAAGACAGAGTTCGGACCGGCTGAGAATCAAGCTGCGTGATATGGATGACCAAGATGGGATTTGGCCCCTCCAACTAGAGATATATTCTCTGGACCCTCTCGGATGATATGATTCGTAAAACATGGCCATGCACGACTTGGTTAAGTGTTAATCGAGGCGTCTGACTAAGAGCTAGTCAGATGAATCACTTATCTCGGATCGAGAAGAGAGTTGAGCTATTTAAAGGATGACGATTATTCGCCTATAGCTTGACAAGGTGTACTATGAGGCAAAAAGGACTCGGACGCAAGTCACATTGAAAGGTATGTCGTCATGACTCTTTGGTACTTGGGAGTCGGCACGTTCTGCTAGGAGCCATTGCCGACTCATCGATTACGAGTAAGACTCGAATCGTGTCTGAGTCACCATGAGTCGGTCGGGTCACACACTTAAGAGCGGGAGCAAGTTTGGGTTGGACCTGAACCGGAAATCTGTTTGGGTTGGACCCGAATCGGACACAACCTGAGTTAGTGAGTTGGACTCATAGTGACTAATATAGGGTTAGTGAATGAGTCACAAGTGAGTGAAGGCCACTTTAACTTCCTATATATGCTGGGACGCAGAAGCGCAAGGGGCACGGTTTGGTTATTCCATGCGTTGGAAACCCTATCTCCATTTCAATCCAGTCGCCCGACCGGACTTAGCAGTGCACCGCCGACGCTCCTTCTCGTACGTGTGGATACTGGCCGATGTGTTATACGTTCAGCACTTCGACGATCGTGGATCGGATCGGATCGTGAGGACTTCACTGCATCAAGTGACGCGCTTCATCAGTAATCCGCAACCACGCGTCTAGTGGTAATCCTCGTGGCCTTCTACCTTGGCTAAGATCTTGGGTGTATTGCGTAGGGAAAATTTTGTTTTATCTCTACGTAGCCCAACACTGACAATGACCTTGTTGGAGGCATTGTTTTCTGGGTTCAGACTTTCTGCTGGGTGAAAACCTATGATCCATGATTAAGGCGATGACAACTCTTGTGCGCTGTTTTCTTTTTGGAGGCGTCGTTTTTTAAGAAGTTGGATTTCTGATGTTGTCTTGGTGGTGTTTAGGTCCGCTGCAACAAGGAGTAAATCACTTTAGCGGGACTTTTCTTCTTACTGATTTTTTTGTTGGATTTCACTCCACCCGCGGTTGGAAACTACTCAAAGTATAGCCCTGGTGCTGGTGTATGAGATATTACATTTCCAGTGAACGGTTTTTGTAATTTCTTCTTCTTTTTCTATATGTTGTATGCATCCGTAAGGCTGTTAGGACATGCGTTGGTGCAGAGGTCGGGTGAAAAAAATGCCAAAACAAAGTCCTTGTTTTACACCTTTTCTAGTAATCCTGTGCAAGAAGTGGATTAATGGTCGCGTGTACACGTGATCGTCCACGTTTGCACGGTGTTTCCAAAAATATGCTGAAAACTCACTTCGAAAGAACTCGGCAAGACAACGAGGCGACATTAAAGAGTGGTCGAAGTTTCAAAGTGTTGATCATCGCGCGACGTTCTATAGTACACTACCAGCATGTCCTAGCTAGTACAGTATGCACTAGATGACCATCCCACGACCCACGATGAAGACGTCGACGGCGGCAACAGCGTCGCGTCAGGCTCGGAACGGGCGGGTGGTCTGCCGTTAGGAATGCGAGCTCGTACGGCAACTACTCGTAGCCGCCGTTGGGACGACGATGGTCCTCGTCCGTGGTTGTCACGATCTCCTCCAGGTCGTCATTCCGCTGCGGGGGCGCGGTGGGCATGCCGGAGGTCTCGGCGTGGTGCTGCGCTGCTGCCCGGGCCTCGGCCGCAGCCTCCTCGGCGTCGGCGCCACGCGCGCTGTGCCTCTTCTTGCTGAGGAACGGGATCCGCAGGTGCTGGTGTGGATGCTGATGCTGGTGAGCGTGCGTGTGCGAGTGCGAGTGCGCCGGCATCGACGTCGACTTCTTCTTCACGTCCGTCGCCCAGCTGTGCACGGACACGTGCACGTGCTCGCCGAACGCCTGCAGCCTGATGTCGCCGCCCATCTGATATGATCCACCATCCAAAACAATTTTACGATCAGGTTCGAGCAAAGCTGTCAAGCATTGTTCCTGGTGAGTTCATGGCGATGGAGTGAGGTGAGGTCTTACGTGGGTGACAATGGCGTAAAGCGGCAGGGTGCTGTAGCTGCAGAGCACCTGGACGATGATACTGCAAGGTCAACACAGAAACATACCTGTCACTTCTGTATCATACTAGTAGCTAATTAGAAATGGACCAAGGAAGAATTGGAGATTTTGTACTAACCCAATGGCAAGTCTTGGGAGGGCATAGGATTTGTTCTCCATGATGCATGAATCGAACCCATACGTTGCCTGTAATGTTTCACCAATTGGTTAGCCCCATGGTTCTCATACCTGCATGAATTTAGTAGAAGACAAAGACACGTATAATACTTAAAAAAAAGCATACCAAGACCCAGAAGAAAAATGCCATCTCAAAGGAGTTCTGGAAGAGGATGAAATGGATTAGATGGAGCACAGCCCTGGGGTTGCTAAACCAGAAGTGCTCCTTGCATGGCTTGTTCCAGGGGTTTCCTGCTGCTTCGTCTGAACACTCTGCTGCTTCTTGAGCCAAGTGAGTGCTGATGTACTCCAGCTTTGTGCCAACGATAAGCAGAAGCTGCAAGTTTATTTACCCCAAGCAGTAAAAATCACTTCCTCGTGGTAACTAAGAATGTATTTACTGGAATGATAGCTGTTCAGATACTTACAATTAAGGGCAAGAAAGACAGCCAGAAGTATGTGTGCCACCCTGCATTGACAGTAAATCAGAAGACATCAGTTGACAAAAAACAAGCTAGTTCATACAGCTCCAAACCCAGATAACTTGATTAATGAATTGCTGTAAGCGAGTAGGATAACTTGCACTGCTGGAAACGATAATCTACATCATGGTTAAAAGTCTAAAATGTATCTTTTTAGGATCAGTACAGCTTGGCAGGTAATTAATGTGGTGTAAACTGCGTGATCCAAACACGAAAATGGGGACACCTGTTTTCATAGGTTTATGAGAATTACCATTTATATTCAGCAGCAGGAAGAGGATAACGAAAAGCCATAAGTACCAGCTGCATGCATGTGATCATAATTAGATAGATGTTTTTCTGAAGCAAACAAACTTGGAAATTTACCGAATACTAACCTGATTCCAACAACTTCTTTGAAGTCATGCTCGAGAGCACGAACCATGTACTTGTGGAAATCAAAGTCCGGACGATTTGGATAGTGTCGCTGGGAGAGGGGGAAATGGCAAGTGTCCTATTAGCTTCACTAAGAAAACCGGGACACTTATGATTTAGCACAAGTTACTGAACAGTAAATCTTACCTGAACAAAAGCTGCTCTAAGTACTTGATAATCTGATTTACCAACAGAATTATAAAACTGCTTGAAGAACGCAATCTGAAATCATATAGGAATGATGCCTTTGGAATCAGCATATAGATAACATACCTAGTATATAATTTGAAGTTGGGAAAAAAACAAACATAAAGAATGCTAACATAGAATTAGCTATGAAGAAACCACGATACTCGGTCAAAACAGATGTTTTACTGTCATCAGTTCATTGCAGCAGATGCTACATGAGTATTTGGTTATGATGTTGCCTTCTTGCAAAGGAACACCTTAAATAACAAAAAAAAGTGCAGCGCTGCACTTTGTGCTTATGCAATTGATACCTTGATGCCATAATTTGTTTTTGAATATAATATTTTTGCAGACCACAATAAACCTTAGCTGATAGTGGACAACCTTCAACTGTACTCTTTTTTCACAAATGACAGTTTTGTTAGAGTATAGTTGTGTTTGACCACACAATGGACCATAGTTATTTTTCACAAACAACTTAGTTACAATGCTCCCCTATTTAGTTGCATATGCAACCGTGTATTTTGATATGTAAAATATGATGGCATTAAGGAAATGACAACTCCCAAAAAACAGTTTAATTTTACTTTGGTGAACCAAAATAATTCATTGGTTGGGAACATGGATGGTAGAACAAGAGCAAACTGAAATCCATTTTATTTTCATGCCATCTGCATATGTATTACGAATTAAAGATTTACCACTGACTTTACAACAATTGTGAAGCATAATAAGAGGGCCAAGTTACTTACAATCCATCTTATAGAAGATGGTTTCATCCAGCCCGGCCTGTTTTCGCGGTCCTTGAGTCTTCCTTGGTGAATATCTTTCTCCCATTTATTCCATTTTCTCATCTACAAGAACTTACCCTAAATATGTTACCTTGACTACCATGTGAGGTGAAACGCATATTCATCCACAGTAATAAATAGTCATACCTTGGCTCCACCAAGTACCAGTGTTGTAACACAGAAGAGAACATGGACCACACCAAGTACAAAGATAAAGATGTGCAGTTGATGCAAAGCCTCTTCAGATAGCATGGGCACTTCACCCTGCATAATTACAAGAATGATGTTTAAGAATGACCAACCTGGGAAATATTCCTGGCAATATCTATCAATTACCATTAAACAGAAGCAATTAAGTTTTGCTACTCAGATACATCAACGCTAACTACTCCCTCTGTTTCAAAATATAATATGTTTTAGCTTTCTGAAAGGAGTGTATCTACACCACTTTTAGTTTGTAGATTCTTCTAGATTTGGAGTGAACCTAGACACTAAAAACAGTCTAGATACACTTCTTTCACAAAGCTAAAATGTCTTATATTTTGAAACGGAGGGAGTAGTTATCAACGAACACCAGTGAACAATGAAATATCCACTACAACCAAATCTTTTGGGTATAATGAACAGCACTAAACTCAACTAAAGTAATATTATCTTGATTTTTTTAAAATATATTTCATGCATGATCTACCTTTCTCCTGCAGAGTTTGGCAGCATCCTCTCTGGCTTTGGAGGAATCTGCAATGCATGGGAGCATGATACGTGCAGCCTTCTCCGGTATACAGATGTGATTGATTAGATTCTGGCAGACGCTTAGTAGGAAGGAAATGAAACCCAGAATCATCAACTCTGCACAAGTAATCAGATTAGGTAGTTGAACAAACTGTACTACGCAGCGAGAATAAACTGGAACAAAGTATTCTGTGTGTTGGTCATGGAAATGTTTGTCGGTTGGTATCTGATGTTACTTTTCATATTGGCTGAATTCAGTTCAGGTATGCAGTTTACATCAGGAAATAAAGAACTAGCAGATATACAGGTCATGATAGGATCTGTATCTTCAGGTCGTGCTAACTAAGATGTAGTACGAGATAAGTGAGGCGATAACTCGCTGTGATACCGGACAGACAAAAAAAAGTCTTGCAGCATGTTTAAGCAAGAACAAGGACAATCCTAGTACCTTCCTTGACTCTCTGCAGGGCTGAAAAGAGTGCTTCTTGGCCATTGAATTTGAGCACCTGCGCAAGGACAAAAAAAGGGTGAGGAAACGCAAACCAGACTTCCAGCTAGTATTGCTGTCTGTAAATGGGAATTATGACTTAATAGGTAAGGTCCTTGTACAATTGTCTCGCTTTTCATTGGTCGCTAATCTTTGGAAACAAGTAGTAAATCATCATTCCTTGGCACTCTCTTATGATATCACTAGACAAGGTTGATACAGGAGTACTTATTAGAAATGTGCATGCCCAGCAACAGGGGGAAAATAGATTGGTACTAGCATTAGAGCAGAGCAGTTAGGGAGGGAGGGAGGGAGGGAGCAGCAAGCAATGGGAGATAGGTAGCGGTGCGTGCCTTGCCGAGGCGGTGGAGCAGGCGCTCAGCGGCGAGGGAGATGGCGACGATGACGAGGCAGACGGAGGCGACGACCCACGTCGGCGTGAGCGCCAGCGACTGCACCTCCTCCTCCTCCCCCATGTTCTGGAATCCTCCTCCTCCTTCCTCCCGCCTGGCGAGTGAGTCGTAGCCGCTACCCGCATCATGTGTGTGGATGTTATAAGCGGCGCGGCGCGCGGTGGTGGGGGCAGCAGCGACCGGTGCCACGAGCCGGGTGTGCGGCGGGTACAGCGACCCGCGATGAGGGTGACCCCCCTTGTCCGCTGGCGGGAGGGCTGCACGTGACGCCAGGCTCCCCTCACTTTCGAATTTTGTTCCGCTCGCGGAACTCGTGTGGAGGTTTTTTCCCCCGCGAGAGAGGACGAAGAGGCCGCGGCGTCATTGTGCAGGTGCGCTGGGGCCCACCCGGTGGGCCCGGCGACGTGGATCTATCGTGGGCAGAAAAAATACTCTAAATGAAACGAGGCACGCGTCCCGTCGGAGTCTCCGAGTCGACATAAGTATTTCGGATGGGATCTGATCTCCCTGCCGGTGGCGGGTGGTGGAGTAGAGCGCAAGAGAGATACGCGGACGGCGATGGACAGATCATACAAGAGGTTGCGCATGTGGGAACGTTTGGGTTTGGCTGGCTCATGTGACATGTCGTGTGCACGTCAGGCCGTCCAACCTCTTCTGGAGCTGGTGGATAAATGCTGCGTTGAATGATAGTATTTGATCCAATTTCTCTATTCTCGGCTGGAATTCGATCTGGTGATGATCGGCTACATGTTGAAATGATTTTATTCGTCCGAGATATATTCATGAGGTACTGTCAACGTGTTGCACATATACAAGCTAAGGTATTTCAAAAATGAACTAGAAATGAGGCATCGTTGGGATCCCACCTCACACCTAGGTTGCGAAGCGGCAATCCGCGAGAGCCCGCGAAAACAAAATTTAGTTTAAACTAGAAAAAATTTGATAGAAAAATTTAAACTAGACTAACAAATTTTGCCTACGAAGCACGGCGGCTCGGGTGCCACTTCACAACCCTACTCACACCCTAATACAAGCAATGCGATGTCAAAAATTCTCGCGCAAAAGCTAGATGCAAAATGGTCGGGGGAGATTGTTAACAGTTCACCCAATGAAAAGGATGTGTCACAAACAAGATCGGTCCGTTTGGGACCTATATATCAGAGGCATATTTTGCCGAACAAACCCAGAAACATACCTGCTCCGCACCCTCTCATATGCGTCATCTTTGTGTCATTATCAACGTGTGCAACTTGGTCACTCCGGCTTTCGCTCTCCACAGTCCACAAGCTACGGGGTGTCGCATCTTTGCTTCTACAATCTCGACCGATTACCTCTATAGGACTTCGGGTAAACTACACAGTCGTGCATCTTGGTATATTGTAGTGATTCTTCCAAATGAAAAACTATCGTGTAAACCGCAAAAACAGTTTAATAATTTTAATTTTCAATTTAAGCAATTAGTACTTGAAAAACACTTGAAGTGGAAGCAACTTTCTAGAAAGTTTTGAATTTCAAAAATTGTGTTTGAAGCAACTTTAGGAAACATCATATCTGAAATATAGCTAAGTGTCAAACACCGGCTCCTCCTGCTCACTCTCAATGAGCATGTGTATCTCACCGGAAACTTCGTATGCAAACATCCTCAAAGCAGTCGTGCACTTTTGGATTGAGAAAAATCCTAATGTGCTGGTGCAGTCCTTCTTATATTTGAAGTAGGTGTCGAACTCCCGGATGATATGCACAATCTTGACAAAGAATTTCACACTACAGGAACGTCTCACTACGCCGATGGCCGAAAGCCGTCGGCATAGGCCAAATTGCCGTCGGTGTAGCACGGTGTCGGCCTAGACTGAACTGCCATCGGCGTAGAAGGCTACACCGACGGCTAAGCCATCGGTATAGCTCAGATGGTTCCCACCTAAACGGCTAACGGCCATTTAGCTACGCCAACGGCTTAGCTTTTTTCAGATTTTTTTCTTTCAATTTTTGTAAAATTTATTTTTAAAATCGGTTGACTCGTCAATCTCACAAGCTTTTTTTAAACTCTAAGTACGCTTAATCTCCGGTTAAATTACAATTATGATCAAACTTTCTGATCGGTCACCAATCCTAACATTACTCTAGCCCAACACGCTTAACTTCTATGTTTCTTCCGGATGAGCTTCTGATATAGAAATTAGACATTGTTAATAATACTGCTGTATCAATCCTATTAACCTTTGGACCATGGTGTCACACGCCTTTTTTTAAATTTCAAATAATTATTTAAGTAAACAAAAATGAATAAGTAATAGTAATCTTGATTTTAAATAAAAATATTTTTTTGCCTTTTTTATTTAATATGAAAAATTTCATATTTTAAATTCGTAAATTAGAATTCAACAAATAATATTTCTAAATTGATCAGAAAAATAAGAAGAATCCACACATGATATCCCTATCATCTTTTTAATCATGCATCATGTATTTTTAATAGTGTACTACAAGGTTTTCCAAATAAAATTTATTTAATAGTGTTCAAATCTTCAAAAAATCATAGAAAAAAAATCCCTTTTGAATTTGAGGATTAATGTCAACACCCGGTTTTTTAATCCCAGATGCCTGTTATGTCATTTATCGCAATCTCAGGATTACCATTTTTGCGAGACATAACAGATTGGATATCACAGTACATCATCCATTACAAACCATACATAAGGTCTTACACAAATAAGGATCTCATGATCCAGTCTTAATATAACAAGCAGCGGAATAAAAGATAAGCGTAGTGGTGGAGTCCTTCAGGGGCACAGGAAATACTGACGAAGGCAGATAGTTCTAGTTATCATAGCCGTCCTGCTGGCCATCATCTTGGTAGTCT
Organism: Avena insularis; assembly: GCA_023614405.1. Taxonomy (NCBI): domain Eukaryota; kingdom Viridiplantae; phylum Streptophyta; class Magnoliopsida; order Poales; family Poaceae; genus Avena; species Avena insularis. Next base: position 211,701,761 of record CM042694.1, read on the forward strand.
CCTTCATAGTCTGGCCATAAGAATAGCCAGGGATAAAAGCCATGAGTACTCTTTAAGTACTCGCAAACTACCACTAACAAGTAGTATAGTTCTAAGTTAAAGTGCTAACTCTATGTTTAACTATAAAGTTAAGTTTGAAACCTAAGCTGAGTTCTGAAATAAAGAAAGATAAAGTAAAGTTCTAGAATCACTTAAGTTGGGAAGCTAGTGTCATAAACACAACCCTGTTGTGGTCAAGTCAAGATTCATCATTCCTTTCATAAGTTATTTTGAAAACATCTGACAACGAAACAGTATAGCCATTCATTTGTCCATAACATGACAGCTATTGAAATAGTTTGACACTCTGCAGAGGTGGTACACTTTCACCATAATATTCGATACATCTGTCAGGGATAACCCTGAATCATCATACTTAGTATGCAGATAATCAAACATAACCTTTCTTTTACACACCCTAGTATAAGCACCCCTTCTATGAGCATGGCCTCCCAACCATGACCATCTGTCATCTTGGGCACTACATAGGTGGACAACATTGAGAGGTAGCCTCAGCTCAAACCTCTCCCGCGAGGGAACTAATACTAATGCATATAAACTTCCGGCTAAGCCTTACCCAATTCAGGTATTGTGGTTGTACAGTAAATTTAGAATGGTATCGCATCCGAATCCAACCATCAGTTTTGTAAAAGGGTCAAGGCTCATGCCTCAACATTTTCATCATCATAAACCATTTGTGTTTCTCAACACATGTCAAAACATCTCAATATAATGACTCATCATTCCAAGGTTTTCATAATTCATTTTCACCAAGTATTCCCATCTAAAGTGACTCAAGTTTTTATCTACTCTAAACTACTAAGTTAAGAGTGTTCACTAAGGTGGAAAGATGGGATCAATCTCATGCCATAGAATGACATCTAAAGTTATCTAAATAGGTCAAGTTTTATACTTTTTATGCTACCTTCAAAACAAGTAAGAACTTTGGGTAAAGTAAAGGAAGTAAAGCTTGAAATTAATACTTGGGGTAACTAATAGTCAAGGTAGTATAACCAAAGCATGCCTAAAGCATCTTTGCTAAACCATCTAGTTTAATCCTAGCTTGCTAAGCATTATACTTGCAAGTGTTAGCTTGCCAATAGTAGCTTGCCTTGATTGGTGCAGTGGTTGAAGTTTTCTTCCTCCTCTTGGTAGAACTCCCCCTCCTCGTAAGTCTGGTCGGTACTATCGTCTATAAATACATACGGAGTACACAATCACCAAACAATACTTAACTAGTCTAATTATCACTCTAAGGCACACATTTAATGATCTATTATCATCACAAGCATCACAAGTTTTATTAACTAGTTTCATTCTTTTTATTTAAGAAAAGTAATTTCTACTCATTGAAAAATAACTAAGATTTAATATTTACCACTTAAAATATGGGATCATGTGGACACATGTCATCATAACATATTCTAACATATGGGAATATGATTTAAGGGTTGGATTACAATTACTTTGGTTTAAGTTCATTATTTAATGATTTAAAGTGACTAGAAATGCCTATATAGCATTATTTTAGTACTAGTCCAAAGTCACTGCATGTAAACCTTAATATTATTACATATTCAGATAGGTATGGTGAAATGTGATTTTTGAGAGTTAGAATCAACTAAAAAGCTATCATGGTTGATTTTATAAAAATGTTGCAAGTTGCAAATGCTTCTGTCTTGTTATTTTTACTGGGAGAGATCTCTAACTCCAATTGAATTAAATCCAACGGGTTTGGGTAGATCTTTTCAGTAGCTTTCTAACAAAATTGGAATCACTCCATTTGGATATGGAAATCTCTCTGAATTGATTTTCAAACTAAGGGACAAAACTAAGTTCAAACTAAAATAAAAAAATCCTAATTCAAACTAAATGGGTCGCGCGAGAAAGCTAACGGGCTGGCCCAGTGACACTACGTGGCACAGGGCATAGCTGACGGGGGGTCCACCGGTCAGAGGCTCATAACACGCGAAGCGGTACGGGGCGATGTGGGAAGTTAGATTAGAACTAAGATCGACGGCTGGGGCTCGTCGTCGACGACAGATAGGTCGCCGACGAGGTCTAACCCTAGCGGTTCGGTGGGGGTGCTCAGGGGGCGTACCAGGGCTCCAACAACGACGGCGATGGGGGCAAACAAACTGGTGGACGACAGCGAGCTCAGGGGTGGTCGAGGCAGCTCCGGGGGTGGACGAATTCGACGTCGCCTTCTCCTCCTCTGCCGCGGGCTCCTCTGGCCAAATTCTGGCGAACAAGTGCTCGTGCTACTTCGGCTAGAGGTGGGGAAGGACCAGTGAGGTGAGGGGAGTGGAATGGTGTGAGTGGATTGTGCTGGGGTGGCCTCTATTTATAGCTCGGCAGCTGACCAAAGTGATGGGCGAGCGGCTCGGTAGGCTGCACAACGTGCTAGCGGCATGGCTCGAGGTAGGGGACGGTGGCTGGTCTCCTGGTGGTGCGCTACGGCTTAAATGCGGGCTTAGGGACGGTGACAATTGGTCGGGCGGTGCTCACGCTCTGAGCGGCAGAGGCGGTGGTCTTCACGACGGGCGGTGGCTGTGGTGCACTTGGCGATGAACAGGCATGTCTGGGGTGTTCCCTGGGTCATGGCGACGCGGTGGACGCGGGCTGCGGTCGAGGGGCGGCGTGTGCACGCGTGTCGGGGCGGCGCTCTGGCGCGTGCTCAGCATGGCGTAGACACTCTGGGCGCGGCGCGCTGCGGGTGGTCCATGGTGTGGCTGTGCTCGGGGAGGGGACAGAGGGTGGCGGTGAGGTCTGGGCTAGCTCCTAGACATGGTGAGAGAGAGGGGCGGTCTGCTGCGACGAGGGCAAGTTAGGCTGGCGAGCATGTCCTCGCGGTGGCATGGCATTGCAGCTAGGGGGGGGGGGGGTAGGGGATGGGTGTTTCTGGCCTGGTTGGATCAAGTGGAGACAGAGGAATTAAACGGAGATCAATTGAGGGCAAAACCCTGTAGAAAACAGTGAGCTAGTTTTAGAGTTTGATTCCTGCCTGCCATGTGTTTGTAAAAATGGTCGCAAGAAATTTACTTTTAAATTTTGAAAAGATTTTTGGTGGGTGTGCTGGTTATAATCTTGAGACTCTGTGGGTGCTTGGATTTTGAAAATGGAGCTCATTTGAGTGGTTTTTAAAAGTGGGATCTTCCCATATGAACTAGATTCAATTTTCAAATGCCATTTAAAAATAGTGTTTGAAAGTTTTTGGCAGATCATAAAGTGGGCCTTGGTACATCATTATGTGTACTAGCAAGGGGTGCAAAGATCCATATTTATTTCTGTTAGGTTTTGAGTACTAGGAATAGCCAAAGTAGGCATGCTGATTAAAATGGCACAAATGACCATTCTCTTCTTTTATTCATTTTGATTCGTTTTTCTTTGGGATTTGTTTGGGAATGATTTAGATGATGTTTATTTCACCTAAGAATCATTTTACAAGCAATGGATCACTTAATCATGGCAATTCAAATCAACTCCTATTTAAATACACACACATATGAATGCTTTAGTAATTTTAATTGGAAAAGTTTTTGTTAACCCTAATTTTGATGATTTGGATCTTAATAACCTTGGATTAAAGTTTTAGGATGTTACAATTAAATTTTTTTTAGCTCGGGGCTGAGCCTCGCTAAACTTGCATTGGATCTCTGATAAATAGCATATTGTGAGTGTAAAAATGATTTTTGCAAAAAATCATGAGCATCATATAATTTACATGTATTTCAAATCTAACCCATTTCCTACCGATTATGCAGGAATTTGCCTTTTTCACCAGGGGTGGACGGAAAGGTTTGGGATCTCCCAGTTGGGACATTATCCATGTAAGGTGGTCTAGTATTTTTGAAAAATGGGGTGGTAGTATTTTGAATTAGCTCTTTCCTGGTTGCTTCAAAAAACACCCCATTTTTAGCACTCGGAAAATGGGAAATGGCTTTTCCATACGATGAAAAAGAAAACTTCCTCCTACATCATTGTTCGTCATCTCAAGATGCACATGAGTGCACAATATGGACACATTATTACAAACTATGCCACAATTTGGGCCATAACATTGGTCGTTTTGCTTGAAAGCCATGAAACCTCGAACACGATAGGTCATTTTCGAGAAGGTTTTTTTGAGATGCAATCAATATAGAAAGTTTGGTATTTTTTCTTAAAACTATGTCACATAATATGACACCCCGCGAAGATTTTACATTGTTGTGACTATTTTTCAATTTATTATGCCTGTTTTAAACTATGGTTAAAATGGCGGGATGAAGCTTCTTAGCCAGGGGATGAGCCTCGCTAAACTTGCATTGCATCTCTAATAAAATAGTTTATTGTGAGTCTAAAAACTATTTTTGCAAAAAATCATGACCATCAGATAATGTACTTGTAGTTCAAATCTAAGCCAATTTCTACCGATTTGGTAGAAATTGTCTTTTTCACCAGGGGTAGACGAAAAGGTTTAAGATCCCCCGATTAGGACATTGTCCATGTAAGATGTTCTAGTATTTTTGAAAAATGGGATGGTAGTATTCATTTGGTGGTTGCTTCACAAACACCCCATTTTTAGCACTCGGAAAATGAGAAATAGCTTTTTCGTGCGACGAAAAAGAAATCTTCCTCCTACAACATTGTTCGTCATCCCAAGATACACATGAGTGCATAATATGGGCATATTATCACAAACTATGCCATAATTTTAGGCATAACATTGGTCGTTTTGCTTGAAAGCCATGAAACCTCGAACACGATAGGTCATTTATGAGAAGGTTTTTTTGAGATGCAATAAATATAACAAGTTTGGTATTTTTCCTTAAAACTATGTCACATAATATGACACCCCACGAAGATTTTACATTGTTGTGACCGTTTTTCAATTTCTTATGCCCGTTTCAAACTATGGTTAAAATGGCGGGATGAAGGTTCTTAGCCAGGGGATGAGCCTCGCTAAACTTGCATTGGATCTCTGATAAAATAGTATATTGTGAGTCTAAAAACTATTTTTGCAAAAAATCATGACCATCAGATAATGTACCTCTAGTTCAAATGTGAGCCAATTCCTACCGATTTGGTAGGAATTGTCTTTTTCACCAGGGGTGGACGAAAAGGTTTGAGATCCCCCGATTAGGACATTTTCCATGTAAGGTGTTCTAGTATTTTTGAAAAATGGGGTGGTAATATTTTGAAACTTTCATTTGGTGGTTGCTTCACAAAACACCCCGTTTTTAGCACTCGGAAAATAAAAAATGTGTTATATGAAAGTATTTGTAATGTTTTTATATTTTAGTCAACAAAAATATGTAATATTTGAGTTTAGATAGATAGATCTCATTTTCTGCAAATTTTGATATATTATATGTATTTTTATACATTAGAAATATTTAGTTTTGATTTTTCTTGGATTAATGTGGCAAAAAGGAAAAATAGCTATGCCGACGGCTTTGCCATCGGCGTAGCTGTGAAACCTACGCCACGGTAAAGCCGTCGATGTAGTCTTGACACCGTCGCATCGCCGTTACGGCCAATCAACTATGCCGATGGCCCGGTCTACAGCGACGGCTGCCATCGGCCTATCCTATCCTATGCCGACTGCCGGTTTGCTCGGCTGCCCGCCTTGGGGGCTACGCCGACGACCCCGACAAATAGCCATCAGCGTAGCTTCTGGCCGTAGACATCTTGACTTATTCCTATAGTGTCATGCCCATCCTGAAACGGCGCCGAAATACCATCTCGCTAAGTAGTCGGCATACATCATGTAGTGGCTATCCAACCGCCTCAACTTGCTCTTATGGCACCCTGGTGTCGAGCCACCGAGTTGGAGCTTTGCATTCCGTGCGTACAGGATGGACAAATAGATGAGGATCTTCAAGTGTTCCTCATTGTTAGCCGCGGCAGCCATTTCCTCTTTGATTAGGAAGGCGAACAACTCCTCATCGTCGGAGTCCATCATCGAGTAGGCGAAAGGCTGAACACCTCGCGGGCATGGTGGGCAACAAGCTGCTCGCGATGCTGTCCACGGTGCTAAATCACCGCGAAAACTTGGTGAACATGAAGATGGAGGGTGGTGCGGTGAAGGGCGCCCTAGCTAGCTGCGAGCTTTGGGCGGAGTAGGTAGGGGTGGTACCGGCAGCGTCATGGCGGTGAGAGAGAAGTGGGGAGGTGGGGCGAAAAGGCGAATCCGGGTGGGGAGTATGCATTGTCTCGCCAACAGAGCTGGTACACTTTCCCTTTTCCTTCTGCCGCTGCCCCTAATAGCCCCCAAACGTGTTGGGTTCGGCCTGGGTTCGCCGGATGAAAATTTGGCCCAATCCGGCATTTTTTGGTTCCTGGGGGCGACTAGGAGGAAAACGCTTCGCCGACACAAAAAAATGCCTCTTAGGAGGCTGGCTAGAAATTCTCTAATTAGCACCGGATAGGTTTTATTTCCAAAAGGGGTAAAAGAATCATCGTGTCCGAGAGTTTCTGAGTTAATTATGAAAAAAACATGGCTAAAACGTTACAACTCCAAGCTACAACTTAACCGGGTGTAAACCCCAACTGATATGTTAGGGACATATGTCGATATAACTCGATGGTGGTTCGCCCCTACCACGGAGTTGTAGCGGTGCGTGAAACATATCCTGAAGGTATGTGTCCCTCGTACACAAGTAGGCGTGTATGAGGTATGACCATACAAAAGTACATTAGAACACATTCATCTATGAAGAAATATAAATATATTGTAAAGCAGATAGAAAAGATCCAAAACACATATCATATCATAGGAAAGATGTCGGTATACACCAATCATCAAGCGGAAGCGACATAGAATAAATCCAGGTACATATCAAGATACAAATATGGCATAAGATGCCTAGAATAGAGCAAATAGCCCTTCTAGCAGATCTCAAGCCCTGAAATCTCTACACGAGCGGGTCAACATCATCATCAGCTTCATCAACATAGTAATCTCCAAACGTATAGGCTTGACAGTCTAACAAAATCGGATGCGATACCCAAGATACTTAACAAGCATTTATGCAACTAAAGGGGCAACTCAAGTTTGACGCGATTGTGGCAAAACATGATAACAACTAAACAGTTCTATAGAAACATGCTATAACAAACGTCTAACCATAGATAGACGAGAGAGTGCATAAGATGGTAGCCAACATATATAGATAACATAATCAAAAAACATACCCATTATCACCAACTCGCTTCCCAAACGAGAGAGTAGTTAGGATAACCAGTTGTTGGCAATTTTATTAATTGTTAGAACCTTGGGATGCTAAACCGGGCAAGCGGACAACTCCCATACCCCCACAACAGACTGAAATACCAACCCAACACATGACTCCTACAAACTCACAATACCATAGTCCCTACGGATCAACTAAGAGACTGAAAAATAACCATCAAGCAGTCGTGTCCGTCTTCCCTCTAGCACCGCTCATTTTGGATTTTATATTCAATGATTTATCTTTTAATATGTTGGGTTTCACCTTCTTGCTTTTACCATCATCGAATTCGCCTTCAATAGGCAATCAATCGTCTTGCCCAATCCAAAGTTAGTGGCCTTCTAGATGGCGATGAAGTCGGAATATTTTTGGCAAAGAGAGCCGCGGGAATAGGAGAAAACTTGTCACCCACAGAAACCACCTGCCCATGGACTCAGGCGAGTGACAAACAACATGTCCAAACCTCCCCTCCATGAATGCGAGCGGTTGGCTAGGCTCGAGCAGTGACATCAAGGTCTAAAATGAGTCCACCTTAAAATGCACCATCGACATAGGCAAAGTAGGATTCCCATGCAGCTCGTGAAGCCCCGACATGATCTACAACATTGGAGCCACGACCCTGACAATGTCCTCTCTCATAGAGGCATCTGGCATAATAGGCAATGACGACTTGCTTGGCCTAGCACGAGAAGAGAAACAACCATAGAGGTCAGCCCCCCTCTCGTCGGTGTAATCAACACGGAGCTCGTACAATTGAGTGACATTAGGCACACCAGGTATCTTGCAAACAGTAGTTTTTGTCCTTGCCAAGATACTTCTAACTCACGCCAAGCAACCATGTAGCCCTATAGCTAAGCACAAAGCAACTTGGCCTACTCGGCAAGGATGGACTGCAACCTCACATCTGTTAGGGATGGTTCTTGGACAAGTGAAGGTAGTGAGGGGGGAGGAGGGACAACATGTTGGAGCGGCAAAGATTGATTTAAGATGTTTTTGGCACGACATAATCGAGCGATGTGGTTGAACTACATGGAATTCATTCACCGAATTGGCTCCCTATAAGAGTTGTCATGATGAGCTCAAGATAGGCATCGAAAGCACCGACCCCTCAACCAAGTCGGAGGGTACAGTATGTTGCAAGCAGGACAATGGAGGGCCGCAGGCGACAACGAGTGGTATCTTGCCCTGACGAAGTACCAGTCCACAATGAGTCCCCACGAGGTGTGGACTCGGAGCACATCGGTACAACATGCTCCTCATCACAGTTGAAGCATCCATGCAAGTCTCCACCACCTTGACACACATGAGGAGGTACTAGAATGAGTGTGTTGTCAACATCAACAATATTACGCATCTGATCTGCAGGGGAAACTGATGATATAAGCGAGCAATAGGCATTAGGGCCTGATTTAGAGGCATCTCCAGAACTAATTTTGTATTTAGAATAATGGGGACCTCGTCCCCGGTTCCATTCATAGAAATGAAACCCAGCGAGAACCATGTTTTAGTACAAAGTTCTAGGATAACCCCCTCGGGGCTAGACAAACAAAAGAGTAACCTTTAGCAAAAGAGCGTCTCCAGCTACTAAGCTAATGAACGATCAAGTAGCTAAAGAGAGCAGGAAAGGTTCAACAAGAAATATAGAGAAAACAACTTTTTACAAGAGCTAAGGGTGCATACACCAGCTGAGGGGAACACGTCTAAGCTTCAGCATGTTGATAGATCATAGGATCCTCCATCACCGATGTGGGTGTCTTCCAAGTATTTGGGACCGCTTTATTTTTTGCCACCCGCGACTTAGGAGCATGACTCATTGACTCGGGAACCAAATCATGATCAGTAGCTTGCGCGGCCGAAGGCCCTAGTAGGATTGAGGCCGAGGATGATGGCCACATGTCGAAGGTGGCACCAAAGTGCAACGGTGTTACTGAGTGTCGAGCTGGTGTGAATATTTACTGGATTCATGAGTTAGGCCAATGTATCTACTATATCACTTCTGCCAAATCACTTTGTGTTTCACACTTTTTTGTTCCTTTTTGGCTAGGTCATCTAGTTCTTCTTCCTTGTCCCATGGATTATTTAAGAGCGACTCTAGTAGACTCTTGAAATCATTGTAGCTTTTAAACTGTCATTTTAGGGGGAAACTCACTCTAGCAGACTCCCTAAAAGAAAACTATCCCTAAAATCGTTAAAGGGACATGCAAAACCTCTCCATATCTTAGTGTGAGAAGGTGTTTTGTAGAGAGTCATGCACATTTCTTTCTCTTTGGGGCTATTGAAAATTACTTATCGCTGCTCACTTGTCCTCCTTGGTGTCATCGTCACGCCATCTCTCGTCGCTGCACCATCGCCACATTCCCAGCACCATCGATCAGAAGGGGGGGGGGGGTTCCTAATACCCCATCCTGGGTTTTACTCCCCTCCCTCGTGCCTCTCGTCACTCAGTTGCAGATTTTCCCTTCTGGTCATGGCATGCATGGTGACCGGGCTAGCTCTGATTGACCATCGACCTCCTCTGATGTGGTGAAGGCCTCCACAACTTCTAGGACCGCGAAGCCATCAACCTTGGACCCTCCCGTGTTCCCCTGTGGTGAAAAAACATGGACGCATCATCATGGTACATGTGCGTTGGGGCGACATGGATTTATCGTGTGCAGAACTCTATGTGCCCGTCAAACATCAACATATTTTTACGATATTGCCAGTTATCATCTAAATAGAGAATCAAGTTAGAGCCTGGTCAAGTCCTCAAATGTTGGATGCGTGCTGGTGAGCAAGTTGCACATGAGCTGCAATTGGGTGCTTTTTAGTTGCACATGAGTGTTTTTAGGTTTTTAGAGTCGTCAATCAAGTCCCAGGTCATTAGATTTGCGTTGTTGGTGATTGGTGTGGTACTAGACCACAAGAGATAACAGATCATAGAAGAAGTTGCCCATGTGGAAATGTCCATATCTTTTGGATCATGTGACATATCTTGTGTACATCAGGCCTGAAACCTCCTTTTGTTTTTAGACGTGGTAGTTCCGTTGTTAAATGTAGTATGATTTAATAAATAACCTGATATGATTGACTTTGAGTGGAATAGCACACCACATATTGGCCAGCCATTGCTCCTTATTATATAATACAAAATACAGAAGATAACTATCGTATATCAATCTACATCTGCAATGACCGTATCAATAGAGGATATGATATCAATAAACTAACAAACCGTGATAAACGTGTATAGTATTGAATGATATGTGACTGAATTTCTCTGCTTTGTAGATATAACTATGCTTATATTTAGCTACATGTCGAACTGCCCAAGATATGTGAAATACTAACGAGATGTTACCCATATGCAAGCAAAACGATGCCGAAAATCTCACTGCAAAGCTAGAATCAGATGGTCTTTTTAACTACGTTCTTTTCGCTGTTAACGGTCAATCGACCAAAAGGCCATGCGATCGAAGAAGAGCAATTCTTTTGGAACATATTGTTATCACTATTCCACTCGGACAACTATCGCTTTAACTGCAAGAAACCACTTCGGAAATTTCAGGTATTGAGTTTTAAGTCAACATCCTTTCGAAAGCACTTGAATTGGAGAGGCAACTTTCTACTCCCTCCGTCTCAAAATAGAAGTCGGAAGTTTCTATAAATTTGGATGTATCTGCAATTTAGTATATAGATACATCTAAATTTAGACAAATTTGTGACATCTATTTTGGAATGAAGGGTGTAGAAAATTTCAAATTTCAAAACCGAGTTCGAAGAACACTTGAGGTAATCATCAAGTTTTGAATGCCGAGATTCCAATTCCTTGCGAGCTCACATCCTAGCTAAGGTGGGAAGCATCTATCTCTGTGCTGCCATTCACTTCATGATGCAGGCGAACGACTATTGTTGTGGCTTTGGCCAAATCACTTTGGTTTCCACTTTCATTCTTTATCTTCGGGAGAGATCATTTTCCTCTTCTTGACCTATGCAAATATATGGTTACTTAAATAATTCTCTAATGTGTCTTTGGATGTAGCCAAATTCCAAGCTAAATATATGTGATGTTTGGTCTAGTTCCACACTATAGATCGATACAATCACAGTGTCACGCCGAGTCTAGACACGGATCTGACGATCTGTTCTAGAGAATTGGAAGGAAGAAAGGAAGGAGTAGAGAGAGAGGTTTAGCAATAAGCTATTCCAATTTGATGATTCCGCTGACGGCTTCAATGACTACTTAAGAGCTGCTGGTCACCAACAATGTTGTCCCGATCTCGTCCTCCTTCATGGGCTTGTCGTTGGAGATGGCAGCCCACTGAGCTCGCGCCAGCTTGGCCTTGGCCTGTCTGGCCCACTTCTCTCATTCTGTTTGCTTACGGTTGTCCTCGTCGAGCGGGAACTTCATCACAATATATTGTTTGTTAATTAATTTTTTATTTCACCAAGATTGCATGTATATTATGTGTATATCTCAAAGTCAAAAATCTCATGTTTATGTAAAAAATGTGTGACATGCATGGAATTAATTCAATCTTGCTTCCAACCGTAAAGAAAGTATAATTTAGAAGAATCCTTTTTGGGTTCAGTTTCCTCCTCCAGGTTTTGCAGCCTAAAGGTTTCATCCAAAGATGGAGAAATATGATTACCTATTGCTGACAGCCTCAATGAGAATTCTAGTTAACGCTGAACTCAAAGTATATCTCGCACATAATGGGGCTACACGAGGGTGGTCCCTGATGGCTCCAAAAATAGCCATATTCCAACGCGTTTAAATATTGTTTTTGATGAAGCAATTGACAATAAACTCTCAATCTTTGCCACTAATGACTAATAATTGCAAAGATATAAAAAACCTTGCTTTGAATTGTGTTGTGCAGGAAATCACGTTTTTAATGCGAAATCAGGAGTCATAATGAAGGTTTTTGAGGAAGTCCACACGGCCAAGTAATTGGGGAGTCATTCCTAGGCGTCAGCAAGCTTAACAACCACTGGTACGATCAGAGCCCGCCCGTACCATGTGGCGACAACTTCATCTCGTCAAATCCTACAACTTTCGTGAAGACGCCTATATATTTTGAGGCTCCAGCCGCCGGTCAAAAAGCCACCATTCTCAGATTACATCACAACACCACCAAATGAGATCCACGCCATTATTCATCACTTCCATCATCCATCCCCTCTATTAGTCATAGCTATTGCTTTGTATTTTAGATCTCCTTGTGATTTGGCGACCATTGTAAAAATATTTGTTTTTAATCTAAGTATTTTGCACAATGTTTTCTATTCTTGATCTATTTGTTATGAGTGAGTAGTCCTTATGGGCTACGGGTTGGAGAGAAACCTCGCAGCAATTATGTGCATCTAATTCATGAGATTATTGTATTTTGTTTGCAATAGAGATTTGTATTCTTTGTTTCTTTTTCTTTTGCCTCGATCTATGGACTTGTAGGCACCCAAGATCCCATAGATTGATAAAGGCTTGAGGTGAGATACTTAGCTAGCGGCGATCTAATAGAACCCCAGTGACAAAAAGGGTAGTACGGTCTTTGTTTAGCGACCCATTCGGGATAATAACAAAATCACCACTTAATTCTTTGATTTGTGTTTTATACTTAATAATCATTTGTAGTCCGTTGCTTCGTAGTGCACTCGGTTGGATTACAAGACTATTGCTATGCCCGCTGCATCACGGGGGATCTAGCATATTAGGATATGTTGCCCACAAGAGATTATCCCTATTCAACCATTACACATGACTATGCTTATTATTATTATTATTATTATTATTATTATCTTTTTTCTCATATGATGTGCAGCTATAGGTGGATTTTCAACCCTGGTCTATCTCCATCCGTTGATTCAACCCATTATAAAAGTAAACTAGACTGGTCCGATAAACTAAGGTAAAACAAACAAACAAAGTCTTATAGACATGTCCTTTTTCTTTTCTTTTAACATTGCTTTCTAAGGTTCGATTAAACCTAGGTCTTATAGAGAAAAAGCTATTGTACTATATCCGTGAATTCAGATTAAAGGTATCAGCCCTTTTTCTAGCGCCATTGCCGAGGAAGCAATTTTGCTATCTTGGTGAGGTCTAGAGACCTTGTTTTTAGTTTTATTATTAGTTTGTGGTTTATTTCTTGTTATTATTTTACTTTCTTGTTATCTATTTGAAGACCGCAAAAAATTAGTTACTTGTTATTTGTTTTCTTTATTTAAAAATTTACCAAAAATATAAGAGCCATGGCTCGAAAGAGACTTGTGGAGTATGCTACTCCCACTGATGATTTTATTCGTGCACCTATCACTCAGCTCGCTATTGATGCGGAAACATATGAAATAAAGCCTAACTTTTTAAATTTGGTTCAGCAAAACCAATTTGGGGGCTCATCTTGTGAGGATTCTAGTTTGCACTTAAACACTTTTACTGAAATTTGTGACATGATGCATATTAAGGATGTAGATCCAAATGCTGTTAAATTAAGATTGTTTCCTTTCTCTCTTAGAGGAAAGGTTAAGGATTGGTTGCTAGCTCTACCAAAGGACACTATTAAATATTGGGAGGAATGTAATAATTTGTTTGTGACTAAAACTTCCCCCCAGCTAACACTATGCATCTAAGATCCGACATTACAAGCTTTAGACAATAAGACCATGAGCCACTAGCGCTTTCGTGGGTGATGGCTCCCAAGTGCAGGAGATCAGTTGTAGTACTTTTCAATAAAGAAAGTTTGTCGAACCCATGAGGAGCTGAAGGTATTAGTTAGCAAATTTGACTAAGGAAATAATAGTAAATGCAGTAGATTTGGTGTGTTGGGTTTGTAGTTTAGCAAAAATATAAAATGCTGAAAGTAAATAGAAATAAGTAAATGCTCTCAATGAGAGAAAGCCCAATCCTCTGTGCAGCAAAAGGACAAGCTTAAGTGTGTGTGAACTTATATGTGACAAGCGTTCCCAAGAGCATTATGGATTTACTTATCATAAAGATTTCTACACAATATGGTGAATATGTTGTCAAGTTTTATTCCCTTAAGACGGAGCCTAAATAGGTGCAGCCATACTTATGGACTAAATACACCACTTATGATGGGTCCGATATCCATTTACATGAACATCTAGGAATCAATAAGACATAAATGTCCCACCATAGCAATAGGTTCATTGGTCCCTGACATATAATCCCTCCAATGCTACTCAAAGAATTGGAAAATGGTTTTTGTCAATTCTGTCCCTTCCAACCCCTATCATTGCATCAAAGTATTCTCCTATGAGCCCATATAGGTGAAGTAATATGCATTTGATGTTCGCATAAAACCATCATAGAACAATATAAAAGATAAAAACTAGACCACATACTCATTGCATATGAAGGGGATATGCCCTGAGAGGCAATAATAAAGTTGTTATTATCGTATTCCAAGCATATGATAGATGTTTATTTTGCATGCTATAATTGTATTGATTGGAAACGTTAATAAATGTGTGTTTAATAAACAAATAAACGGTTCCTAGTTATGCCTCTCTTATAAACTAGCTCATTGATTAACAAGATGATCAAGGTTTCCTGATCATGGATATTGGATGTTGTTAATAACAAAGTCACAACATTGGTGGAGTGATGTGATGAACATTCATCTAAAGTATAGCATTACGATCAAAGTCATTATGTTTAAATTGCTATAACATCATACAAAGTAATCCTAGTCGTTAGACTGATATCATGTCAATCACTAACACTAGAAGAGTAACTTGATAACATCAAACATCACACCGAAACAGGGTGACTATAAAGGTGGGTTCAGATACTCCGAAGGTGTTATGTAGAGGCTCATGGATCAAGAGTGGGATTTGTCCATCCCAATGACAGATAAGTATACTCTAGGCCCTCTCCGTGATATCACATTGAGATAGCTTGCAAGCAAGTGATGTGATCACTAGAATGTTATATCACGAGAACGAGAAAAGAGTGCATGTAGGTGATGAGTGCATAATTGCATCATGTTTTATATTATTATTTTGCATTATAGTTGTAGGATCTTGGAATTTTACGGCATTCGCACACACATTTTATGTCTATTTTCACCAGGATCAGGACAGATGATGGATACAATGGATACAATTCTTGGAGCAGTTGTATTGGGGAGAAAAGGAGTCAAAAACAACGTAAATTGCTTATTTGGGAAATATCAATAACACCATAAGAAAACCCGAAGTGATCGAGTCATACAGATGGTTTAACGACCAACTATATGGTGGGAATAAATTTCCGGCCGTATAGTTCCCGCCGTATAGTTGGCGCCGCCACCGCCTCCTCAAATAGTTTCACCCCGTGCAACTGGATCGGAGAGACGACATACAGAACAACCAGAAATCGCCGAAACCTCACCTCTGAAAGGCATCTGGAGGGGGAACTCGTCCACCAGGATCCATCTTCACCCTGCGCAGATCCGGGAGGCTAAGGCATCGATCTTCATCAACAACCACTGCATCACCACCATCTCGGTCCATCCCATCTACATCTTGTCTAGCTCTTGTTGTAATTTCCGTACTCGTTGTGGATTTATACAAGTACTATTCATCTATGATAGATTCCATTGTTATTGCTATGATGTTGATTGCCTCCATATATGAGTAGATCATTAGTTCTTAGGGAGATGGAGAAACCCTAGTATGAGATTGAAATAAGAAAAAGTTTATTATGATATTCATCACTGTGACCATGTGTTAGATTGTCTTCATCTTGATGTTGGGAGAAGTCGACCTCTCAATATTTGCCTCTTATGGGGACTTGATGGAGGGAACTACTTGTTGGGAGACGGAGGTGTGTTAGCACTTACAGTGACTATAAAGTTATTGGCACCCCTTACGTATCAACTTGGAAACCGAGGAGACTCACGGAACACTATCCATGCCATGGGATACGTCCTACGGGATTAAGTCCCTTAATAGCGCAGTAATTCAATTGATGTCGATTGCTGCCTGCTGTGGTTATGAGGATGATGTGAGCAGTGGTTGCTACCTATTTGTCCAAATACGGAGTTCCTCCCACACATACGCAGTTGAGAATGTTCATGATAATAATCATTATCTTAGTCCTTTATAATGCTAGAGGTGTATCCGCTACTCCCTGAGAACACCTTTTCCCTATTGCCGTTCCAATCTCTTTTACATACGCGATACTTTCTGTGTTCAGTTGTTTTACTTTACTCATTGTTCTCTTATACCAAAAACCCAAAAACACTTTTTTACACAATACTCGTATTTTATATTGTTACTTAAAACTTTATTTAACATTTCTATTGTAGTATTTAATTCAAGAGTTATTAGACTTCAGACTCCTGCTCCCTGTGGGGTCGATATCTTTATTTTGAAACTAGCTACAAACGATCTGTGCACTTGCAGTCATCAAGCTATTTTTTGGCGCTGTTGCCGGGGAGCTAAGCGATGTAGGTCTTTTAGTTTTTGCTTATTTATTTTTGTCTTGCTAAGTTTTGTTTTGAGTTACAGGTTTTCACCAACATGATGGAGTTTGAGCATATGGCTAGTGCTAACCCACTTAGCCACTTTGGGAAGCCTTATAATATTAAAAGAGACAACTCTGACAAGAAGACAAGGGGGTTTGAAATAAATCCTCTACTACTTGGTATTCTACACAAGAAGCAATTTACTGGAGATGAAGAAGATCCTGATCCATATGAGCATATTGCATGTTTCAAAGATATATGTGGCACTTCCCAATCACCGGGATATACCGCTAATGAGGTAAGGGTAAAACTTTTTAGTCAGACTTTGACTAGTACATCTCTCTCATGGTATAGATCTCTACCCCCAGAAGAAACTACTACTTGGGATAATTTAGCAAGTGAGTTTCTAGCAAAATATTATCCATTATCAAAATCTTTTGGGATCAGGCCTCTTATAATGACTTGGAGGAACCGTCCTAATGAAGCACTAGTAAGAGCTTATATCAGATTTAAAGATTTACTTAATCAATGTCCTCATCATGATTTGCCTGAATGGTATTTATTGCATATCTTTTATGGCGGTTTAATTGAACCTAATAAAATTGAACTAGACTCTTACGCGAGAGGAGCCTTTATGATTGTATTCATGACTATAATAAAAAGGCCCATGTTAACGAATTATCTAAAGAACTTTATTTGGATTCAGATCTTGTGTTGCATGTTGTTAAAGCTTTTACAGAACACATCAAAGCTCCAAAATAGGGTTTGGTCAAGTATGATCCACCACCCAAACCTAAGAAGAAAAGAGAAGTTAAAGCAACACTGGCCTCCCTAGAACCAATATATGAGATACCTTTCCCTAAAACTGCACAAAAGCATATTTTTGAATATGAACAGGTCAAAGCAGTACATGAGGAGAAGGAAGAGGAAAATATGCCAGAAGTTGAGGAACTGGAATAAACCAAAGATGAAGAGGTAACCAAGGAAGCAATTATGGCTATGTATGCACATTGTAACATAGTTGAACTTGATAAAGAGACTTCCGTATTGGTTGAAGGTAAGATAAAGGTAAAATATGTGGGTAAGCCTATTCTTCCCTGCATATTTAAAGAAACCTCGCATTATGGTTTATGCGATTTTGGCACCGAAGTTAATGTTATATCTTATGATTTTTATTTAGAAATAAAAGAAGAAATAGAACTAGCTGCAATTGAAAATACTGATATGACAATCATGTTAGCCAATAAAACTCTTAGAATTCTAATGGGAGTAGTTGAAGATGCAACTGTCACAATTGGCAATAAAAACATTCCTATCGATTTTGTAGTTGTTGATATGCCAGTTGACACTCTTTGCCCAATTATATTTGGAAGAAACTTTTTGAGTGATGTAGGTGCCAAAGTTGATTTCAAAAAGGAGATTGTGTCTCTTAAGCTTGGGGAAGCGGAAAAAGAATTCCACTTTTCTAAATTTAAAGACAGACCTCTACAAATACAAGAAGAAGAGAAAGAGAAAACTATTGAGGAAATGACAACTCTCTTCTTTAGTGATTAAAAAGAAGAAATAAATGAAGACTTACATTATGAAGAAATGGTTATGGAGGACAAGTCCCTAGAAGAACTAGAAGGTGAATTCGATTCACTTCCCATTATAGGGCCTCCAACTAATGAGGCTTTCAAAGAGCTAAAAAAGAGAGGGGACAAGGAATTACCACCCATAGAATTGAAGACTCTACCAGATAAACTTAAATACCGATTTTTAGATGATATAAATAAATTTCCTGTTATTATTAGTGGTAAACTTTCAGGGGATGAAGAAGAAGAACTCATGAAAATAATTAAGGAGCATCGCCAGGCCTTTGGGTACTCAATGGATGATTTGAAAGGCATTAGTCCCATGATAACCGTCCATCGAATATTCATGGAGAAAGGTGCTAAACCAGTTGCAGAGTTTAATAGACGACTGAAGCCCGAAATGAAGGAAGTGGTAAGAAAAGAAATAGTACGCCTATTGGACGCAGGTATAATCTATCCTGTAAAAGAAAGTGAATGGGTAAGTCATGTTCATTGTGTCCCTAAGAAGGGCGGTTTTACTGTTGTTCCTATGAAAAACAATGAATTGATACCTACTAGAACTATTGTTGTACATAGGATGTGTATAGATTTCAGGAAATTGAATATAGGAATATAGGAAATATCACTATCCTTTACCATTCATAGATCAAACTTTAGAGAGGTTAGCAAACCACACTCATTTTTTCTACTTGGACGGATACTCTTGTTTTTCTCAAATAGCTGTTCATCCTGATGACCAACTTAAAACAACTTTCATTAGTCCTTATGGCTTACATGCTTACCGTCGTATTCCTTTTGGTTTATGTAATGCTCCAGCTACTTTTCAAAGATGCATGACTGCTATTTTTGCAGATTTTATAGAACTGAAAATGGAAGTATTTATGGATGACTTTTCTGACTATGGAACTTCTTTTACTAGTTGCTTGGATAATCTTAAAAGAGTTTTACAGCGTTGCGAAGAAACCAATCTTGTTCAAAACTAGGAGAAGTGCCATTTTATGGTCAAAGAAGGTATAGTCCTTGGACATAAGGTATCAGGTAAGGGAATTGAAGTGGATAGAGCTAAGGTTGAGGCCATAGAGAGAATCCCACAACCTGGTATAAGAAGTTCATGGCTGTGAGATTCGACACATTTTTGATGACTTTTATTGATGGTTTTCTCCTAGATTTGATTGTTTTCTAGCTTTACCTAACGCTAATACTCCGGTAGCAAAGAAAACTTGGTTTTTAATGTGTGTTTCAGGTTGTGAATGTCAGTAGAAGGTTTTAACTAGAGAAACACAATATTTAGGCGAAAACAAGCAAGTCTCTCTTTGGAAGCACTCGAGGCGAGCATACAGAGGCTTTAACGAGCATCTATACGGTGGGAATATTTTTCTGGCCGTATAGTTCCCGCCGTATAGCTGCCGCCGCCTTTGTCTTGTCAAAAGGGACAAATTCCGTGAAGAGACCAGAGGCCAAAACACAACACATCAGCCGTCGTCCCATCCAGAAGGGAGAAAGAAGAAATCCGGTGAAGAAGGGGAAGACGTTCTTCATCTCGCTCCACGATCTTTGACCTCCTAGCCAATACACCACCATAGCCACTACTTGTACTTGAGAGAGAGAGAGAGGGATCTTCACCTTGCAAGACTAGGGTTTGAGATTGTTTCTTCCCATCCTGAATTGAGTTGGATATTTTTCTATTCATATTGTGGATCTCCACGGTAATATAGAGTCGAATTCCCTTCATTTAAATATATCGATGATCCATTCTTCTCTCATGTGTGAGTAAGTTCCTTAGGCGTGGGAGATGTAGGGGATTGGTGAGATGTGATGTGCCTTCATATATTTTCCATTAGTTTGTGATTGATTCTAATTATAATATTATGTGTGCTTGACTATCCGTGGGATGCCTAATGATTGATGTCCAATTAAGGGCCCAGAGAACATGATGCTTTGTTCTACATAGATAGGATCTTGTTTGCTAGCAGACCGGCGACCCCCGAGTGACACGGGGATATCAATGGAAAACTAGTAGACTCGAGGATAACGAGGAACCACTGTGCTTATTGCATTATTCTGATCCAAGGAGCTTAATCGCTAAGCGATCTGAAGGGTCTTAATCGTCTAGTGTCTAACCAAGGTTTTGGTAACAGGCTAGTAGGATTATTGAAGTTGGGATGAAATCTACCAAGAGGAGTTCCGGCTAATTATGGGTTGCTCGCCTACACATATACTTATAAGATTATAATTGTTACATTTATCATTCGTCCACCTGGCACGGTCACTATCACCATGAACTAAATCTCCCCGCGCCTTCTTTTGCCATCTGCAGAAAACAACAAACAACCAAGTCGTTATTTACTTTTATGCTTTATATTTCTGAAGTTTACATTTTAATTCTATTTAAATACATATCATTTAATCAAAACCCCATTCTTATTTCAACACTTGTAGTCAATTCACTTGAAGACCTGTGACAACTTCGGGTGTGACAGAGACTTCACTCATAAACACTTACCTTTGGGCTCCATGTGGGATCGATATATATACTTCGAAACTAGCTACAAACGATCTGTGCACTTGCAGACATCGAGCTATTTTCTGGTGCCGTTGCTGGGGAGCTAAGCTCTAAGTGTTTGTCTTTTTACATTTCAGGTGTTGCTACTACAAAATGTTCTCCCTAGGAGACAAAGGGTCTACACACTCTAGTAGGACCTATCCACCGGATTATATTGAGCGTGTGCCTGCTCAAAGGCACAAAGAAATTATTGAAAAACTTTTAAGATCGAATAAAGTTGAAGTTGAAAACCTGAGTGATATTATGGAAATCATGTCTATTTACAGGACAACTCCCATGAAACCTGATAAAACTCTCAGAGAGTATAGTGCTCCAAGTTCTGAATTTCTTAAACAACCAATGGAATTCCCTAATCCTAGAGTTAGCGAATATCGATATGATGGTGGAATTATTAAAATTCTGCAGGAAAAAGCTTTCAGTGGAAGGGAAGATGAAGACCCAGGAAGACATATTAGAGAGTTCTACGATGTGATGACATCGCTTGGACCAAAAGGTTTGCCAAGAGACTTCTCTCATCTAAAATTATTTCGTTGGTCTCTTAAAGGTAAAGCTCTAGACTAGTTATATTCTCTCCCTCGCCATTACATAAAATGTTGGGAAAACTGCATTGTTAAATTCATAAACAGGCTTAATCCTTTTAAGAAGGTAACTGAACTAAGAAAGAGTATAGGAAACTTTAGTCAGAACATGGGAGAAAACTACCCACAAGCCTAGGATAGATTCTTTGGAATGATCAATAGCATTCCCAATCATGGCTATTCTGAATCAACTATTTGCCATTTATTTTACCACGGTCTCAATACTCAATGTAGATAGTTGCTTGACTTCTTAGCAGGAGGATCGATAAATACTTTAACTGTTAAAGAATGTTTGGAATTGATGTCTACTAGGGCAAAGAATGATTCTTTATATAATCCTGATTTTGGCACTAAGATGGAAAAAGGAATACTCCAGATAACTCTTGATCTTATGCCTGAAGTACGCAAAACAATGAATTAAAAAGGTATAACTTCTGAACTTGTTAACAAAAACAAAGTAGATTTGTTACAAGTTTTAACTGAAGAAGATGAAACTAGAAAAGTTTTTCAAGAATTAAAACAACGATAAGCAAAATCTCATAATAACCTTCATAAGCACTTTAAAAAACACAAAAATATTTTGGTGGAACTCATGGAAAATTATGATGAGATTGGCCAAGAAATAAATTTATTTCACAAGTATCTTAGTATGATTGAAACCCAGTGTGAACAAATAGTATCTGGTTATCAATTTTTTTGGAGATGATAAAGATACTCGTGTTTCTACTAATGTTGTCACAAGAAGAGGTGTAGTTGTTACAGGACCATTAGGACCACCGGAATATGAAGCTGAAAAAGAGCGAAAGGAAAAAGCCTTGCTCGAAGCAACTCAAGAAGATGATACATTAGTGGATCCTCAAGATGAAACTTCTCAAGAAACACAAGATCAAACCAAGAAGGACCAAAATGATGTATAGGATGACCGTTATGACTCTAATGCAGAGATGATTGGTCCAAGAGAAGAAAAAGAGATAGGTAAGGAAGATGAAGTTGTTGTAGTAGAAAAGAAGAAAAGCGATAAGCAACAACAAAATAAAGCAACAAAAGAGCCTGACCCCCACAAAAGGTAAAAGACAAGAATAAGTCAGGTGAGAAAAAGATTCCTTATCCAGACCAAAAAAAGAAAGCACTAGATCAATTAATTTATAATTCTTTTACAAAGGCACTTAGTGACCTTCATGTGGAAATTCCTTTTGTGGATGCAATCAAAGTTCCTACCTATTCTAAATTCCTTCGTGATATTCTTAGTAGAAATAAAGAAATAACTAAAACTGTTGCCATGGTAACTAGTTATCCTGCTAATGGGAAGCTGTTGTCTAAGTCTAGAGATCCTGAAATACCAACTATTTCATGCTCAAAAGGTAAAACTGATATTCACAATGCCTTGTGTGATCTAGGAGCATGAGTTAGTGTAATTCCATACTCCCTCTATAAAAGGTTAGGATTAGGGGAGTATTCTCCTACTACTATCACTTTACATATGGCTGACAAGTCCACTAAACAACCCATTGGTATGATTGAGGATGTTCTGCTTAGAATAGATGAACATGTTATTCCCACTGATTTTATTATTCTTGAGATGCCAGAAGATGAAAAATTATCCATAATACTTGGAAGACCTTTCCTTAGTACTGCAGGGGCATTAGTTGATTGTGCTAAGGGAAAGATAATCTTCAATGTTTATGATGGTAAAATCATCCGGTCTTTTCCAAAGAAGCTAGAAGCAGGAGAAAGATATATTCCACTGGCAAAACAAGTTCATGTGGTAAGTTCCTTTGATAAGGGGCAACCCAAGGTAAGAATTCAAGAACAAAGAAGGGGTTGAGTTACTCAAATATTCTTAATAAAATGCTTAATGGGAGTCAACCCATCTCTTTAATAAAATAAACTAGAGAATAAAAAGTTCATCGCATTCCTACCACTTTTTCACAGACATTCTTGCGGAAGCGCGCTCGTGAAGATGCAGCTGTCAAAAAGTAGTAGAAACATCGATTGAATGAATATAGAATAAGAATAAAAATAAAAGTTTGAGTTTTATCTACAAAGACTAAATTTTTTCTCTTAATATGCTAATGTTGGTCGATAGTTTCTACTGTCAATTTTCTATAAAAAATAAGGTATTTCGCTAAGTTTCGGGATAAGAAGGTATTCTCAAAGAAATAGAAATTTTTTGATGACTACTGATGGTTTAACGACAAACTATACGGCAGGAATAAATTTTTTGGCCGTATAGTTCCAGTCATATAGATATCTTTGCCATCAATAAATTTTCTTCGAAGACACAAAGAATTTAACGACCAACTATACGGCGGGAATAAAAGTTCCGGCCGTATAGTTCCAGTCGTATAGATATCGATGCCTTCGTACAATATCTTCTCAAAGGTACTGAGAGTTTAACGACGAACTATATGGTGGGAATAAAAATTCTGGCCGTATAGTTCTGGTCTTATAGATATTGATGCCTGGCTTAGAAATTTATCCCAAAGGTACTGAGAGTTTAACGACCAACTATACAGAGGGAATAAAAATTCTAGCCATATAGTTCTGATCGTATAGATATCGATGCCTGTTTTAGAAATTTATCTCGAGGGTACAGACGGTTTAACGACCAATTATACGACTAGATCATTGCGATCCGGCTGTATAGTTGCATCTGTATAGCTGTTTTCTGCGAAAAGAAACCCTAGTTGGTGGCGCCGCCGCAACTATACGGGCGAAACAACATATCTCGCCCGTATAGTTCCGGCCATATAGTTTGGTGCGACCACAAAATCGCACCGGGGCGGCTAGGTCTCTCCTCCCTCCTCATTATTTCTCTCATATTCTCTCTCCAAACCTCTCAAAATCCACCTATAACTCTTGAATCTTCACGGATTTCGTTTGTTTGAGTGGGGGAATCAACAGATCGGTATGTTTCTCTCCCTATCCATGCTTTATTTTTAGATTTCCATGGTTGAAACTCTCACATTGATCTAGTGGATAAAATCAAGATTATTTTGTTTTTCCTATTGATTTCTCACATTAGGATTGAATTTTTCCACGTAGGATCATTCACATATCATGTATAAACTATATGCTTAAGGTTTTATGGTGAAATTTTTCAGTGCATCATGATGAACAAAATTGGTAACATCTTTAGCAAGAGCAAGTGCCAACATGGTGAGGGCTCAGGCTCGGGGTCCCGAGCTGAGCGCAACCCCAAGTTGGCCTTGGTCTCATCAAGGAGGATGTTGCCCACATGTTGGGCCAACCATAGCTTTCTCACCATGGCGGGGTTGAAGGTGGACTTCGACCTCATTTGTAACAAGGCTGGGCTAACGGTACTTGGCTTCACAAGCCACGACACCTACGCCGAGCTTACCTACGAGTTCCTTGCCTCCTTATACGATGACCACAAGGAGAAATGTAATATGTGCACGGTAAGCTTCACCATGAACCGACAACACTATGAGATAACTTTTGAACAATTTTGTGATGCTTTCGGTTTCCCTCATGTTGGGGAGCCTATTGTTACTAACCTCTATAGCGTCACAAGTGGAGAAACTTGGGAGGCTATTTCTATTAATGGTGGCACCAACTTCTACCAGAAGAAGATGTCCACCATTCAGAACCTAACAATTTGTTACTATGCCTTGTTCCTTGCCAACACTCTATTGGGGAGAGGTGATACCAGTTCCATGGCTAATGCGGACATGGTAATGATCACCAAGGCTCTCTTTCCCACTATGCCGCAAAGCCCCAATCCTGCAGCTCTACTCATCCAGCACTTTCGCCACCAAAGAAACACGACCAAAGGTGATATTCGCATTGGTGGATTGGTAACCCATCTTGCCCATGCATTAAATATTACATTACCTGTTATGCAATCTGTTGACGGTACCAAGCTTATGGACATCAAGTATTTAACTACTTGTGGCTTCCTTGGTGTTTACCAAGCTAACTGGAGGCTCCGAGCCTATAAATTTAGTTATCTTGATAATGCATAGGGTGATCAGGTTCCATTGCCTGCCCCAAGTCTTCTCGATTGTGGAGGAGGACACTTGGATCCTCACCAAGGACCAAGTGATGGAGATCATGGCCAAACTTCAGCCTGATGAAGATGAAGATGAAGAAGGAGGGCAGCAGGATGAGGATGAGCAGGAGCATGAGGACAAGCAAGGACACAACCCTGCTTGGGAGGGACAGGAGAAACAACAGCTAGGGGGAGCTTGGGACCCGTGGCCCAACCAACCACAATAGGGGTACGACTACGTCCCCTATCAGGAATTCCAACAGCTCAACCGGCACGTTGGGGAGATCGACCACACTCTTCAAGGAGTGAATGAATATGTGAGTGCTTTGACTCACAACTTCAATTACTTCATGACCCACTTCACGACTGCTCACTTTTGACCAAATGTAAATGACGGCAACAACTAAGCCTGGCAATAGCCTAAGCTTGGGGGGGGGGGGGTTGAAAACCTCTAAACCTTGCATTCATGTTTTATTTCTTCTTTTGATTTATTTTATTTCTTCAAATTTTCATGTTTATTTTCAGTTTGTATTCCTAAACCAAAAATACAAAAAAATTAGTTGTAATTTTATTTGCAAGTTCGTTTCTTTGTTTCTCTCGGAGATTGCTCAATTTCAGGTGACTTGGCAATATGGAAATACAGAGGGGGTTAGACTCAAATACGAGAACGAAGCAAGCAAGAGGAGGTATCACATTCCTTCATCACCCTTTCTGCAACCTTAAATTGGTCCTACAATTATTTACTTGCACTGGAGTCACTCCCTGCTTAGCTTGTTATCCTATAAGTTCTATTCCTTTGCTAGTGTCTCATTTTTTAGCTTTGAAATAATGATCAATGAACTTGGTTAAAAATACTTCCTACATGTTTACAACAAGAAAAAGCATCCGAAAGATGACTTGAGTCCATGTTTAGCCCAAAGAATTTGATTTTAGAGCTACTCCATCCCATTTGAGCTTAATATAGACAGACTTGATAGTACCCTTAAATGAAATTGTTTGATAAAATGGATGCTTCGAAGTAGTAGAGATTATGCCACTACTTTCTCTAATAATTACCGTAAGATATTGCTTTACATGTGTCATTACAACACTATCATGCTTCGTGGGGATATTAACTCTGCTAGCCAACGAACGATCTAAATGTGGGAAACCACTTGATTTCGGCTATTAAGTTATGTAAATGTCTGTAGTAGCAATGCTATGACAGTTAGTCTCCTCATGGTTTGACGTTCCAAGTGAAATTGTAGTACTCATCTGACCCATTATTGCTCAACAATTATTTATTGTCATGGTCACGAGTGCACAACACAGTCCCAATTAACATGTTAAAAATAGTGGCATGGTTTCTCTATGAAAGAGCTAAAGTTTTTGAAAGACAAAAGAAAGGAAAAAGGTGCTTCGAGAGTCTTGAAATTTTGACATGGGAGTAGATGAGTTGTTCTTAAATTAAATGGTTTGGTGCCAACTTGAGTACTCTTAATTGATTAAACAAACAAGAACAAAAAGTTTTCATCTCTCAACGAAGAGAGACAACAAAATAATTTGTCTCACTTTCCTAGCTAAACTTTTGACACTTGCCTAGGCATATGATTTATTTGCTAACAAGATATACATGGTTAGGAAGTGGACTCTGTGCAATCTTGTGAATACTTGTATGATCATATTTAGGATTGCAGGGATTGTGAAGAAAAGAATTTGACACCAATTCAAACTTGTAAATTCTTTTATTTCCAGTCTCGAATCTCCACTATTCTTCCTTATTTCCTTGTCACTCAAGGGCGAGCAACATCTAAGCTTGGGGGAGTTGATAGCTGTGAGATTTGACACATTTTTGATGACTTTTATTGATGGTTTTCTCCCGGATTTGATCGTTTTCTAGCTTTACCTAACGCTAATACTTCGGTAGCGAAGAAAACTTGGATTTTAATGTGTGTTTCAAGTTCTGAATGTTAACAGAAGTTTTAACTAGAGAAACACAATATTCAGGCAAAAACAAGCAAGTGTCTCTTTGGAAGCACTCGAGGCGAGCATACAGAGGCTTTAACGAGCAACTATACATCAGAAATATTTTTTAGGCCGTATAGTTCCTGCCGTATAGCTGTTGTCGCCTCTGTCTTGTCAAAAGGGACAACTTCCATGAAGAGACTAGAGGCGAAAACACAACACAGCAGCCGCCATCCCATCTAGAAGGGAGAAAGAAGAAATCCGGAGAAGAAGGGGAAGGCGTTCTTCATCTCGCTCCACGATCTTTGACGTCCTAGCCAATACACCCCCATAGCCACTACTTGTACTTGAGAGAGAGAGGGATATTCACCTTGCAAGACTAGGGTTTGAGATTGTTTCTTCCCATATTGAATTATGTTGGATATTTTTCTATTCATATTGTGGATCTCCATGGTAATATAGAGACGAATTCCCTTTATTTAAATATATCGATGATCCGTTCTTCTCTCATGTGTGAGTAAGTTCCTTAGGCGTGGGAGATGTAGGGGATTGGTGAGATGTGATGTGCCTTCATATATTTTCCATTAGTTTGTGATTGATTCTAATTATTATATTATGTGTGCTTGACTATCTGTGGGATGCCTAATGATTGATGTCCAATTAAGGGCCCAGACAACATGATGCTTTGTTCTACATAGATAGGATCTTGTTCGCTAGCAGACCGGCGACCCCGAGTGACACGGGGATATCAATGGAAAACTAGTAGACTCGAGGATAACGAGGAACCACTGTGCTTATTGTATTAGTCTGATCCAAGGAGCTTAATCGCTAAGCGATCTGAAGGGTCTTAATCGTCTAGTGTTTGACCATGGTTTTGGTAATATACTAGTAGGATTATTGAAGTTGGGATGAAATCTACCAAGAGGAGTTACGGCTAATCATAGGTTGCTCGCCTACACATATACTTATAAGATTATAATTGTTACATTTATCATTCGTCCACCTGGCACAGTCACTATCACCATGAACTGAATCTCCCAGCACCTTCTTTTGTCATCTGCAGAAAACAACAAACAACCAAGTCGTTATTTACTTTTATGCTTTATATTTCTAAAGTTTACATTTTAGTTCTATTTAAATACATCTCATTTAATCAAAACCCCATTCTTATTTCAATACTTGCAGTCAATTCACTTGAAGACCTGTGACAACTTCGGGTGTGACATAGACTTCACTCATAAACACTTACCTTTGGGCTCCTTGTGGGATCAATATCTATACTTCGAAAGTAGCTACAAACGATATGTGCACTTGCAGACATCAGAAGTTTGCTTGGTCATGTGGTTTTTTATAGAAGGTTCATTAGGAATTTCTCTGGAATATCTAAACCTTTGACTAACCTTCTGCAAAAGGGAGTAATATTTAATTTCGATGACAAATGTCTTGTAGCCTTTCATAAACTTAAATATGCTTTATCCCATGCTCCTATCATTAAACCACCTATTTAGGATATGACTTTTGACTTAATATGTGAACCTAGTGATGATGTTGTAGGAGTAACTCTAGGACAACATATAGGTCACAGATTTAATATTATGCATCATGCTAGTAGAACTCTCAATAGTGCTCAAAAGAATTATCCTAAGGAAGAGAGGGAACTTTTTGCTGTATTTTTCTCTTGCGATAAATTTTGTTCTTATATTGTTGATGCAAAAGTAAGAGTTCATACGGATTGTGATGGTTTAAAATAACTCCTCGAGAGTAAAAATTATAAGCCAAGACTGATCCGTTGGATCCTTTTACTTCAAGAATTTGAGTTGCAGATTATGTAGAGGCAAGAAATAAAGATGTTGGATGTAGTGTCCATACTCGCCCAGCGAGACACCAATCTTATTGAGAGGAACTTTAGTCCTGGTGATTTTCATTTACGAGAATTATTAAATGAACTAAGGTCAATTCCTACAAAAGAGAATAAGTCTTTGTTATTGGAGGAGCTTGTCATCCCCAAATAAGTAACGGTAAGTGTTCTTACTCAAATAAGTGATTTATTTTCACAAATTTTACTCTTAATTTTTTCCCTTTGAATTCCTCGTGTTTTTCTGAAGTTTCTGAAGGTTTTTACTAACTATACGGTCGCAACTATACAACCGGAGAAAAATATCCAGCCGTATAGTTGGTCGTTAAACCTTTTGTACTCTCTTTGCTAAATTGTCTGGAAACTGTAC
Organism: Avena insularis; assembly: GCA_023614405.1. NCBI lineage: Eukaryota > Viridiplantae > Streptophyta > Magnoliopsida > Poales > Poaceae > Avena > Avena insularis. The sequence continues at coordinate 211,731,362 of CM042694.1, forward strand.
GGGCGCAACTATACGGCCGGAGAAAATTCTCCCGCCATATAGTTGGTCGTTAAACACTCAGACATTTTCTATTTTGATGTTTGGATCTATACGGTCACAACTATACGGCCGGAGAAAATCATCCCACCGTATAGTTGGTCGATAAACTCGCAGACATTTTTTGTTTTCTTTTTTTGTTTTTGATATAAAAAATGGTTTTTTCGGTTCCGAGTCGGTAACTTAATCGACCTAGACTTGAGATATTTCGAAATATCTGCCCGGAACCAACTATATGGCCAGAGCTATACGGGCCGCGCCCGTATAGTTGGACGTTACGTGGCAGGACTCCTCCAAATCCGTGTTTTCTTTCCCTGTTTCGTTAAGATTCTTTTCTTGGGCGTGAATTTGGTGTTTCTCGCAAGTTTTACCGACCTCTGACCCCCCTTAGATACCGCCATTGTCTCTCTCTCTAATCATAATCTCCAGAAACCAATCTACCTCTTCATACGAGAGGACACGCAAACCAAGGGACTGAAGCCAAGGAGAGAAGTTCCTATGGAGATCGGCAGCAATAACGAGCAAGTCAAGGAGATCAAGATCGTCCCTATGGAGTTCCTCGACACCGACAATGAACGTCGGAAGAGGGAGTTGAAATCCCTCGAGCTGAAGATTGAAGAGATGGAGAAGGAGATGCCAGGGACACCCAAACATCTTCGGTTTTTACGACTTTATCTTGCTAAACTTGATGAAGATATTAAGCAGGCAACCGAATTAGGTTTTTCTATGAGTCTTAAGGCAATACAAACCCTTCAAGAGAACAATGAGCTCATTAAGGAACAAGTGAAAGTGCTAGAGAGGAATAATCTTTTCTACAAGGTGCGTGTTAAAGAATTAGAGGCTGTCAATCAATCCCTCCGCCTCAGGCTGCCCCGTGAAGAGAAGATACTGCATGCCATGGCGCCACAGTGATCTACAATAATCACGGTATCAAATAATTACAAGGGATTATTTGATCCCGCCTGGCTTGATTCCAAGCATGGGGAGATCTTTAAGACCTTGTAATCTATCTTATAAGTTTTACATTAGAATTTTAGTTTTGCATTAGTTCAAACTAGAAATAAGGTTTGCATCATTAGAATTCTCTTCAAGAATAGTTGATCCCTTTTATGAAATTCCGAGTTTATTATCATATATGGAGCAATATTGAGTTTGTGTTTGTCCTATTGGATATATGAATGGCTTGAGTATAATTTTACTTGCATTTGATAATAACAATAGAAGTCTTCCACACCATTGGTATTAATGGAACATACGAAGATAATTTGGTCAATATGTTGTAAGTACATGGTTTGATTTACAAAGAAACAAAAATTATCTAATAAGTTAAGTTGAAAACGAAACCTTGAACAAAGGAAAATTAAAAGTGCTATCAGAGTGAGAACAAGACGAGGTAGAATATTCAAACTATAAAGATTGCTTCATATACAATTGGAATTTGGTAATTGAGATCGTTAAACTTTGAATTCCTACATGAAGTGGAATGTATGGCTATCTCCTTTGCACAACACTTAAACAAAAGTGTGAGAATATATATAAGAGAATAAAAGAAGAAAAGAGAAAAGACAAAGGGCGAATCTGCAAAGAGCAAATAGGCATACACCACTATATTGTAGCAAGACAAAGAGAAGTTTTGAGATTTTGAATCCCAAGTGAATATGTTAATCCTAAAACACTTGGGACTACCTCGCTAACTCATTCGGTCGAATCAAATACCTTTACATCATGTTGAGATTCATAATTTGTGAACTATTGATCACTAAGGTGTGGAAGCCTTCTAATATTATTCGGATGGTTCGAGTAAGGTACTATTCATGAACTTATTCCTATGTATCATATATGATAAACACATGCTGCAACTGCCTTATTTATTTTATCGACTCAGCTTCATGAATATGAGGATCACATCCATTAAGCTAAACTTGATCGGGACGATCAGGAGTCTAAGCATGGGGAAGTTGATGAGTGCATATTTGCATCATGTTTTATATTATTATTTTGCACTATAGTTGTAGAATCTTGGAATTTTACGGTGTTCGCGCACACATTTTATGTCTATTTTCACTAGGATCAGGACAGATGATGGATACAATGGACACAATTCTTGAAGCAGTTGTATTGGGGAAAAAAGGAGTCAAAAACAATGTAAATCGCTTATTTGGGAAATATCTATAACACTAGAAGAAAACCCGAAGTGACCAAGGCATACATATGGTTTAACGACCAACTATACGGCAGGAATAAATTTTCGGCCGTATAGTTCCTGCCGTATAGTTGGCTGATGGCCCAAAATATATCGAGCTCGTTGGTGAACCCCAAGAGGAAGGTATGATGGGCACAACAACAAGTTTCCCCTCAGTACGAAACCAAGGTTATCAATCCAGTAGGAGCAAGGAAACACCCCAAAGGTGTTGCTAGCTGAACATTGGCAGGGCACACTACCGGTGCCAGCAGCAACGTGGAGACCTGCACAACACAACCATAGAACTCTGTCCCCAACTTGCGATGAGGTTGTCAATCTCACCGGTTTTGCTGAAAACAAAGGATTAAATGTATCGAATGGAAGAAAGTAATAGTTTGTAGAAAGTAAACACAAAGTAGTAAACAGTTTGTAGATTGAAAGTAAAAGAAAGGATCGGGGTCCATAGTTCACTAGAGGTGTCCCTCCTTAAGATAGATAACATGCTGGGTGAACAAATTACAGCGGGGAAATTGACAAACATCGAGAAAGCATACAAGCATATACTAATCATCTTGACTCCTTTGAGATTCGATTGGGCAGTACAACATTATACATAGACCGCCATCCAACTGCATCTATGACTAATAATCCACCTTCAGGCTATCATTTGAACCCCCTCCAGTATTAAGTTGCAAGCAACGGATAATTGCATTACGAATTGCGTGTAAAGTAAACAATACGATTGTTCTATGAACATAGGATTGTTGTTTTCTCCCTAGTAGCAACAGCACATCTAGTACCTTAGAGATTTCTACTTCCCCAGATTACCAGAGGCATGAACCCACTATCGAGCATAAATATTAACTCTTGGAGTTGCTAGCATCTACTTGGCCAAGATAGCTACTAACAACGGAAAGCATGCAAGATCACAAATAACAAAGACATGATAGAATCAATAATCAATCTGAAATAGCATCTAAATATCCATCGGATCCCCGCAAACACAACATGCAGAATTACAAATAGATTATCTTGGTCATGAACGAAGCTCACAAGATATAAACATGAAAGCACAAAGGAGGAGAACCATCCATCTAGCTACTACATGGACCCATAGTCCAGAGATGAACTACTCACGCATCACACCGGAGGCTTGCATGATGATGAAGAAGGCCTCTAGGGTGAATTCCCCTCTCCGGCAGGGTGCCGGGAAGAGATTCAGATCCCTCCCGATCTAGGGATGGAGATGACGGCGGCTACAGACTCTTTCGTGGATTTTTGATCGGGTACCTAGGGTTTCCGTATCAGGGGCAATATATAGGCGGAAGGAGAGGCCGAGGGGGTGCCTGGGCTGGCCACACCACCCCCTAGCACGGGCCAAGCCTGGCCGCGCGGCCAGGTGGTGTGGCCGCCCTCTGGCCCTTCTCCGTATCGATACGGCTCCAGTGTCCCCGGTAAAATAATAACTTTGCCTTTTGTCCCGTCCAATTCGAGAATATTCATTTTCGACTTCTGGAACCAAAAACAGCACAAACAGCAGGCCTTTGTGGCTCTTGTTAATAGGTTAGTCCAAGAAATCATATGAAAAGTACTCCAAAGTGTGGACAAAACACAAGAAAGTAGATAAAACCAAGCATGGAACATCAAAAATTATAGATACATTTGCAATGTATCAACATCCCCAAGCTTAACTCCTGCTCGTCCTCGAGTAGGTAAGTGATAAAAAGAAAGAATAATTTTTGAGGTGACATGCACCATCATAAACTTGATCAAAGTATCTGTAAAACATTCGAAGCTGGGATCATAGTACTTCAATCATAACATGAAAGACAAAGTTCTAGCAATAAGAGAAAGAAAGCAACATGAAAAGGGACAAACAAAAGATTCATGAATAACAATTCTTTGTAAGCCGTTTGTTTGTTTCACATAAAGAAAACATAGCATAGTAGAATTCAGCTTGTCCCTCATAGAGTAGCAAAACATAAATGCATAGGACACCTTCAAAGTTTAAAAGAGTGACTAGATACAAATAGTTTAAAACAAGCAATATCAAATTATGCATCAATCAACAAGTCTTGGGACAATGCACATAGAACTAAGAATGGCCACTATGCTCTCAAAGTAGGTGCATAAAGATAGAAGGTGGAGACTCAACATAAAAGTAAAAGAAAGGGACTTCATATAAGGAAGTAGGGATTCAAGTCTCATAAAGAGCTTCCAAAAATTATGGTACTTATTAGCTTTCAGCTCTCATTGCCCCTATCATAAGCATCTTGAAGGTGATTAAGGTTAAAGTGACACAACTAAGAGGATATGCTTGACAAGTTATAAACCAAAATCTCATGCCCCTTACTTACGAAGACCGAACCTCATGCTACTCAACTTTAGTCATGACTAAGCTCTTGTCATTGTAAGTACATATGTATCATAAAGAACCGCCAACGGGATACCCCTTACACATGATACATGAGCTATCTCATAATCAAAATGACAAGGCAAACAAACAATGAGCATCTCAGCGATCTTTTTATTTGCTATTTGCATAGGTTTTTATTGAGGATGCTTCATAGAGTGCTCATTATGGTGATGCTGCAAGTTTCCACCATGATTAGGCATGGCTTAGGCTAGCGGCCCAGGCATTTCTCTAACACACATACAAACTCCATGATCTTACAAGTTCCACTTTTATTTCACATCGCCGGGATCCATAAGCAAAAGAACATAATATCAACGGGGTACAAAGTATCTGTGCAATGTTGAAAGCGTTCCCCATTATACATGGTTCTGCTAATTTCAACTTATAAAGCGCAAGCATATACGCAACAAAGAAGGACCCAATGGTTCAAGTTTATTAAATGCAAAAAGTAAAGTGTGCCATCAAGTTCGTGAGAGCTTTAATCACTAGTTTTATCATAACAAGTTTAATTTGGAAGATAAACAAAAGCATGAATATACTTGGAATAGCATATGCTAGTAGGTAGGTATGGTGGACTCTTTGGAATAACTTGGTTTAAGGAGTTGGATGCATGAGTGGAACTCATACTTGGTTGCGGAGGCTAGCAAAAGATTGAGAGCGACAAACTAAGTGAGCAATAATGGCCATAATCATGCAGAGCGAAAAAACATCATTGATCAAAGCATAAAGTGATACTACAAGTTGAAAACTAAATGATCATAAAGGCTTATGGTGACTTGAGATAGTCATAACATGGTGTGAGAATGCACCAAGTCAACCCAAATAAAGCATCAAAGGAGAATACCACAATACTATGCTTTAATATGCTAAAACAACACATGATTCATCCAAGGCACATTAAGCAATATTAATTGTTTATAACAAGTCATGCTACAGCAAAGAATACTAAGCATAAATCCAAAACAAAATCAAGCATGGCATGACAAAGCATAGGCCACAGTCAAAAACAAACTCTCTTTAACACTTAAGCATGAACTTTCCTACTTTTTTCCAATCCAAACCAAACTATTTGAAAACCAATGCATGAAAGAGGGGGTCCAACCAATTTATTCAGCAAACTAAGAAAACTAAGCAAACAAAAAACCAAAACGAAAACAAAAAAGAAGACGCTCTAGGAACAACACAACTGTGCATGAAACAATAAAAATAAAGTGTTTGGGAGAAATCTGGGATTTTTATTGATTAAGAAGGGGATGCCTTGGGCATCCCCAAGTTTTGGCGCTTGTAACTCTTGAACATTTCTTGGGGTGACACGGGGTGGCATCCCCAAGCTTGATCTTTAGTCCATCCTTCATCTCATTACTCATTCCTTCCATACACCTGAAATTTTTCCTTCATACAAAACTTCACACAATCTTTATTAGCAACATTAGTGCACTCAAGATAATAGGTCTTTAGGTTCAGTTCTAACACCAATAAACTTCCATTAAAACACAAGCTACTGCAGCACTTCCCTCAAAAAGCTCAATTCTCCAAAAGAACTCAAAAAGGAACTAACAAGAAGCAAATGCAGAAAATGGCAGAAATCTGTCAAAACAGACCAGCAGGTAAAGACGAATTTTTTCGAAGACCTTCTGTTGCTCAAATCAAAAAGTGTTGAACTAACGAAAGTTAGATAACAACCTGGGTCATAATAACACAAATTCACGCCTCAAAAGGACATACAGAGATTTTACACGAAATTTTATGGTGAAGCACAGAAATCTGTTTCGGGACATCAACTTTCCCAATCATTACTTCTCTCTCATTAGAGGTTACTCTTGGCACAAAAAGAAAATAAAAAGGATAAGGAGTGGTTATTACTGAATTAATAACTTCCAAGGCTCATCTAAAACTTTTGGGTTATCTCCCAATAAGTATTTTTCTTTAACGCCTTTAAGTTAGGCATAAGAAGCAAGAAAGAATCAAATATTCTCAAATGAAGAAGCATTAAGATTAATACCAGAAATATCTTCAACAAGGCAAGGTATCTCATCCAAATAATTTCTAGAGGATCCTCTCTCAATACTCTTGGGTTCACTATTTTCATCAAACGGGTTTTCAGGAACAATCCAATCAAGATTCTTTTCTATGGCTTCATGCATTGCTACAAGTTTAAAGGGTATTGGTATCTTAGTTTCCTCCCCATTAGGTTCAGTTTTGTTCATCTTTTCTCACATCCAACAACATCTACACATGAGCCTAGCATATTGAAACGTTCAAAGACTTTTCTAGCTTCCTTGGCAACATCATAGAATTCTTTAAGCAAAGTTTCTAGAATAAAATCTCTCTTCTCAGGGTCATCAATTTCTTTAAGTTTAAGAAACATTACTTGCATTAAGGGGTTAACGTTAACAAACCTAGCTTCCAACATGTGAACTAAAGAAGCTGCAGCAATCTCATAGTTTGGAGCAAGTTCTGCAAGGGATCTATCCTCAATATCCTCATGTTTACTAACATGATTAAAGAATTCTTCAATATTATCTTTTCCAATTAAAGAACCACTACCTATTGAAAGGTCTTTCAGGGTGAATTTAGGGATCAACATGGTGAGCTAAGGAAGAGGTAACCACTAAAGGAGACTTAATTTTTTTGTGTTTTTAATAAAGAAAGCAAACTAGTAAAACTGATTTTTTTTGTGTTTTTGATAAAGAAACAAGCAAACAAAACAAAAGTAAACTAAGCAAAACAAAAATAACAAAGTAAAGAGATTGGTTATGAGGGACTCCCATTGTGAAGATATCCTTTACTCCCTGGCAACGGAGCCAGAAAAAGAGCTTGATGGCCCAAAATATATCAAGCTCGTTGGGGAAACCCAAGAGGAAGGTATGATGAGCACATCAGCAAGTTTTCCCTCAGTACGAAACCAAGGTTATAAATCCATTAGGAGCAAGGAAACACCCCAAAGGTGTTGCTAGCTGCACGTTGGCAGGGCGCACTATCAGTGCCAGCATCAACGTGGAGACCTACACAACACAACCACAGAACTCTGTCCCCAACTTGCGATGAGGTTGTCAATCTCACCGGTTTTGCTAAAAACAAAGGATTAAACGTATCGAATGGAAGAAAGTAATAGTTTACAGAAAGTAAACACAAAGAGGTAAACAATTTAAAGATTGAAAGTAAAAGAAAGGACCGGGGTCCATAGTTCACTAGAGGTGGCTCTCCTTAAGATAGATAACATGCTGGGTGAACAAATTACATCGGGGCAATTTACAAACATCGAGAAAGCATACAAGCATATACTAATCATATTAACTCCTTTGAGATTCGATTGGGCATTACAACATTATACATAGACCGCCATCCAACTACATCTATGACTAATAATCCACCTTCAGGTTATCATCCGAACCCCCTCCAGTATTAAGTTGCAAGCAACATATAATTGCATTACAAATTGCATGTAAAGTAAACAATATGATTGTTCTATGAACAAAGGATTGTTGTTTTCTCCCTAGTAGCAACAGCACATATAGTACCTTAGAGATTTCTATCACTTCCCCAGATTACTAGAGGCATGAACCCACTATCGAGCATAAATACTAACTCTTGGAGTTGCTAGCATCTACTTGGCCAAGATAGCTACTAACAACGGAAAGCATGCAAGATCACAAATAACAAAGACATGATAGAATCAATAATCAATCTGAAATAGCATCTCAATATCCATCGGATCCCCGCAAACACAACATGCAGAATTACAAATAGATGATCTTGATCATGAACAGAGCTCACAAGATCTAAACATGAAAGCACAAAGGAGGAGAACCAGCCATCTAGCTACTACATGGACCCGTAGTCCAGAGATGAACTACTCACACATCACACCGGAGGCTTGCATGATGATGAAGAAGGCCTCCAGGGTGAATTCCCCTCTTCGGCAGGGTGCCGGGAAGAGCTTTAGACCCCTCCCGATCTAGGGATGGAGATGACAGCGGCTACAGACTCTTTCGAGGATTCTTGATCGGGTACCTAGGGTTTCCGTATCAAAGGCAATATATAGGCGGATGGAGAGGCCGAGGGGGTGTCTGGGCTGACGACACCACCCCCTGGCGTGGGCCAAGCCTGGCCGCGTGGCCAGGTGGTGTGGCTGCCCTCTGGCCCTTCTCCATCTCGTATTCTGGCTCCAAGTGTTCCCCAGTAAAATAATAAATTTGGCTTTTGTCCCGTACAATTCCGAGAATATTCATTTTCTGACTTCCTGGAACCAAAAACAGCAGAAAACAGGCAGTTGGCACTGTGGCTCTTGTTAATATGTTAGTCTAAGAAATCATATGAAAATTACTCCAAAGTGTGGACAAAACACAAGAAAGTAGATAAAACCAAGCATGGAACATCAAAAATTATAGATACATTTGCAATGTATCATTGGCGCCACCACCGCCTCCTCAAATAGTTTCACCCCGTGCAACTAGATCGGAAAGACGACATACAGACAACTATAAATCACCAAAATCTCACCTCCGGAAGGCATCTAGAGGGGGAATCATCCAACGGGGATCCATCTTCGCCCTGCACAGATCCGGGAGGCTAAGGCATCGATCTTCATCATCAACCGCTGCATCACCACCATCTCCAGCCATCCCATATACATCTTGTCTAGATCTTGTTGTAATTTCTGTACTCATTGTGGATTTATACAAGTACTATTCATCTTTGATAGATTCCATTGTTATTGCTATGATGTTGATTTCCTCCATGTCTGAGTAGATCATTAGTTCTTGGGGAGATGGAGAGACCCTAGTATGAGATTGAAATAAGATAAAGTTTATTATGATATTCATTGCTGTGACCATGTATTGGATTGTCTTCATCTTGATGTTGGGAGAAGTCGACTTCTCAATATTTGCCTCTTATGGGGACTTGATGGAGGGAACTACTTGTTGGTAGACGGAGGTGTGTTAGCACTTACAATGACTATAAAGCTGTTGGCACCCCTTACGTATCAACTTGGGAACAGAGTAAACTCACGGAACACTATCCATGCCATGGGATACGTCCTACGGGATTAAGTCCCTTAATAGCACAGTAATTCGATTAATGTCGATTGCCGACTGCTCTGGTTATGAGGATGATGTGCGTAGTGGCTGCTACCTGTTTGTCCAAATACGGAGTTCCTCCCACACATACACAGTTGAGAATGTTCATGATAATAATCTTTACCTTAGTCCTTGATGGCTCAGTGCACGGCGCCCAGAAAAGTGCTCTTTTAATCATTTGTCTTGCGGCATTTTAGCAATAATGTTTATGGATGTGATTTCTCCCACTAGACTTGTAAAAGTTCATCCATCCTTTATGTAATACAGTAATTATTTGAATAACCATTGTTCTCATAATACCGGAACAAAATAACAATTATTAAAACAAATCTTGAAGGCTAGGTTTAACGACAACGAAAAACACACTAACACTTTATTTGTTTTCGATGAACATCATCACTTATTCTCTTGCTAGTTACTTAGGCCATTGTAGTTCATGAATTGCGTTGTCCTGTATGACACTTCATACCAACCAATTCGGTATCCAATACCGGTATTCAATACATAAGAACCACATTGTTTAACAGGCAAGGAATACAACCATAACATGTATATCTTCTATATACCTAAGTTGGACATCTCCAACCTTTTCTTTTTCTGCCAAATATTTTATAGATTCTCTTTCAGCAATTCCTTTTCCTTTTAAAAGAATCTATCAACATCAATTGTGGTGTCATTCAAATGACACATAGTACAAAGCGTATATAGTCAAATACTAATACCTTTGGACTTGCACTTTGAAGTGGATCACCATCATCAAATGTTTGGCATTTTTTCAAAAAACCATTCTTTAGTAATCTTTTAGTGTAGTAAACATTTTACTTACATCTTCTATTCATCCTTATCATGACAAATTTCATGATCAAGCTACTATAGCCTATAAGGAAGAATGACGAGTATAATTTCAGTTCCCAAAACCTTTTGGGAGATTCGGATGCCTAGAATCTCCATCCTTCACAAATTCTCATACAATATGAAAACATGTATTTTGCTAAATTATACTCTATCATAATGCAACCAAAAACACTGTTTCAGATATCCCAATAACTTTCACACATGATGGTTTCTGAAACAATTTTCAGCTCCAAAATAATCTTGATATTAAAACAACTTTTGACTATCAATAATCATGGAGGCAAACATGATACTTTAGATACTAACATTGGAATTCTTACTCTTGATTTAATACTACTTATTAAACTTCATGGAGTAAATAGAGTTTGCTGAAAGTTTGCAATAGGACTTATAAACTTTAAATTGACATTCAAAACAATATGATACCAGTTCGTAAAGTAAATATCCAGAATTCTATAGTTCTATTATCTCAATTAAAACTAAGCATAAGGTAGTGAACATACGCCAATGACTACAACAAATTATGCAAATTCACTTCGATTTAGTTTATGACAAATTTAGTTCGACTAATCCAAATTAGAAATGAACTCCCACTCAAAAACGACATCCCTTGTGCCTTTTTGGTGATTACATGAACCAAATCCACTACAACAAGTCCGATCATCACGTGAGTTGGTGTAGCTTCAAAGGCGAGCATCAATATGGGCATCATATCAACTATATGACTCATTCTTAACCTTTCGGTCCGTGTTCCGAGGCCATGTCTGTACATGCTAGGCTCGCCAAGTAAGAACCTTAGTACTCGCATGTGTAAAACTGTCTTACACCCATTTGTATGAAAGTGTAGAGTCGAGTACACCCGATCATCAGGTCATGTCTCGAAACACGATCCATAGAATGGTGCATACTTAAGGAAGAACACATTTTTATCTTGATATCTAAGTGAGGGATCATCTTACAATGCTACAGAAAGCGCCAAACTAGCAGTATAAGATGCTAACATCTAATGTGTAAAGTGAGATGATATGGTCCATGCATTTGATCTCTATCATTTGCATCGTGGTATGATCTCTATCATTCCTTTGTGTGTAAGGCCAAGGTCTATGGAACTTACACGTTGAGTGAGTTGTAAGAGTATCTATCATACATCTACTTACAAAAATACCATATCAATACACTAGCCCAGCAACGATCTAAACTAGACGCCTCTAATTTATCAATTGCAAGTTTTACGTGGCTTAGGGATTTCGGAGATAGAACCGTTCTCACCTACGAACATGAACCACAATTAGGATAACCAAGTTATTAGCAACTCGTTGTAAATCAGATATTGACTATAGTAGGAGAGATAGACACCCACCAGCCACTTATGCAAAACAAGTTACATGTCAGTCGTGGAACCGGTCTCATGTACGATGACATGTAAGGTTGGTCCGGGCCGCTTCATCCCACTATGCCACCAATATCAAAATACATAGAAGATGCAATAACATGATCATCATCGCCCACATATAAACATATGTGTACTACCCGTGCAAAGCACCTACGCATAGATCAGGCTCTGATACCACTGTTGGGTCCGCAACATAGAAAACAAAAATTTTCCTACGATGAGAACTACACGCCAAGATCTATCTACTAGGTACAAAGCAATGGGTGGACATACATCCATCGAGAACTTACCCTCGAAGACAACGAGTTTTGTTAACAAGTAGGAACTCGTGGTTGATGTAGTCGTACACTTGCCGATCTCAAGATCGTGATGAAGTCTAGCAGGTCCGGCTCCAACACGTCCATCAGATCCAGCTCCAGCACCACCAAGTCCAGCACCACAAAGCAGCGGTGCATCCGTGATCGCACACACATCCGGTACCCCGACAACCTCCACCCCTCGCTCCAGCAAAGCAGCGGAAGTAGCAACTCCTTTCCAGATAAAGCCACCGGGAACAAGGAGGTGTGTAGAAGAAGGAGGAAGAGGGTGGCCTTTTATAGGAGGAGGGGGGGTGCCCCTCCTTCATGGCCGGCGCATGGGGGGTGACTCCTCACCTCCCCCATTCATGTGGTGGTAACCCCTCCACATTAAAATGCCTCTTCACATTCCCCTTTAAAGTCCCTACTTTAAATGCATTAAAATTCTCCAAGTTTAATGCTCTCTCATTTAATAAAACTCTTTCATTAAATTTATTCAGAATTTTGTTAATTACTTTAATTAACAAACATTCACATAAAATCCCCTGCAACATTTCAATATTACATGCAGAACCAATTTCAGCAATTTCACCCGAAACAGTTTCGGTGTCTATTGAAATAATTCCAGCGCTTTCTTAAATCTTTATCTGAAACATATTTTCTCCAAATGGTGTCGGTATCCCTTAAGTGTGTCACCCTATGGTTCGCGAATAATGCAGACATGATTGAGACCCCTCTCAGATCAATAATCAGAAGCGGGACCTAGAGATCCATAGTGACTCCTACACATTCAACGATGACTTCTGTGATCGTGAGAACCTTTAACGCTAGTAACTAAATCCCTTTGTCTCGCGATATATTACATGTCCGAGATTCGATCATCGGTATCTCCATACCTAGTTTGATCTCGTTACCAACATGCACTCTTTTCTTGTTCCCGTGATATAACATTCTAGTGATCACATCAGTTGCTTGCAAGCTATCTTAATGTGATTTCACCGAGAGGGCCCAGAGTATATCTATCCGTCATCGGGATGGACAAATCCCACTCTTGATCCATGAGCCTCAACATAACACCTTTGTAGCACTGAACCCACCTTTATAGTCACCCTGTTACGGTGTGACGTTTGATGTTATCAAGATACTCTTTCAGTGTCAGCAATTAACATGATCTCATGGTCTAAGGACTAGGATTACTTCGTATGATGTTATAGCAATATAAACATAACGACTTTGATCGTAATGCTATACTTTGGATGAATGTTCATCACATCATTCAACTAATGTTGTGACCTCGTTATTAACAACATCCAATGTCCATGATCAGGAAACCTTGATCATCTTGTGAATGAACGAGCTAGCTTATATGAGAGGCATAACTAGGAACCCTTTTTGTTTATTAAACACACATGTATTAACGTTTCCGATCAATACAATTATAGCATGCAAAATAAACATTTATCATAAACATGGAATAAGATAATAACCACTTTATTATTGCCTCTCGGGCATATTCCCTTCAATTGTTTCATGCATAGTTGTGTTGTTCTTGGAGCGTCTTCTTTTTCGTTTTCATTTTGTTTTTCGTTTGCTTTTGTTTGCTTAGTTTTCTGAATAAATTGGTTGGACCCCCTCTTTCATACATTGGTTTGCAAATAGTTTGGTTTGGTTTGGAAAAGAGTAGGAAAGTTCATGCTTATGTGGTAAAAGGAGCTCGTTTTTTACTGTGGCCTATGCTTTGTTATGCCATGCTTGATATTGTTTTGGCTTTATGCTTAGTATTCTTTGTTGTAGCATGACTTGTTATAAACAATTGAGATTTCTTAATGTGCCTTGGATGAATCATGCGTTGTTTTAGCATATTAAAGCATAGTATAGTGGTATTCTCCTTTGATGCTTTATTTGGGCTGACTTGGCGCATGCTCACACCATGTTATGACTATCTCAAGTGACCATAGCCTTTATGATCCTTTAGTTTTCAACTTGTAGTATCACTTTATGCTTTGATCAATGATGTTTTGTCGCTCGGCATGATTATGGACATTATTGCTCTCTTAGTTTGTCGCTCCCAGTCTTTTGCTAGCCTCCACAACAAAGTATGAGTTCTACTCATGCATCCAACTCCCTAAACCAAGTTATTCCAAAGAGTACACCATACCTACCTATTAGCTTATGCTATTCCAAGTATATTCATGGTTTTGTTTACCTTCCAAATTAAACTTGTTATGAGAAAACTAGTGATTAAAGCTCTCACGAACTTGATGGCACACTTTACTTTTCTTGCCCTTAATAAACTTGAACCATTATGTCTTCTATTTTGTATATGCTTGCACTTATTTGTTGGGAATTAGCAGAACCATGCTTTCATGGGGAACGCTTTCAACATTGCACTTGGTACTTGTACCTAGTTGATATCATGCTCTTTTTATATGGATGTCGTCGGTGTGAAATGAAAGGGGAGCTTGTAAGTCCATGGAGTTATGTATATGTGTTAGAGAAACATCTGGGCCGCTGGTCTAATCCATGCTGACATGATGGAAACCTGCAGCGTAACCATAATGAGTTGTCTATGAAGCATTCTTCTTATAAAAAAAGGAGCCCTATATTGAGAAAAAAGAGAAAAGAGAAAAAAAGCGATACTATGAAAAGAGAAAAGAGAAAAAAAAGAGAGATTATGAAAAGAGGAAAGAGAGAAAAAAGCACCATATTCCCATGGTAAATAAGAAGAATGCTGAGATGCTCGTTGTCTGCTTGCCTTGTCATTTTGATATGGGGATTCTTCCGTATCATCGGGCAAGGGGTACCCCGTTGGCGGTTCTCTATGATACACATGTACTTACAATGACAAGCACTTACCGGTGACTAAACTTGAGTAGCATGAGAGGAGCCCTTATACAAGGGACATGAGATTTCTAACTTATACTTCGTCAAGCATGTACACCATAGTTTGTTCACTTTAACCTTAATCACTTCAAGATGCTTATGATAGGGGTAATGAGGGCTGAAAGCTATAAGTACCATAATTTTTGGAAGCTCTTTATGAGACTTGAATCCCTACTTCCTTTTATAAAGGCCTTTCTTCCACCATTATATTGAGTCTCCACCTTCTATCTTTATACACCTACTTTGAGAGCATAGTGGCCATTCTTAGTTCTATGTGCATTGTCCCAAGACTAGTTGATTGATGCATACTTTGATATTGCTTGTTTTAAACTATTGTATCTAGTCACTCTTATGAACCTTGAAGGTGTCCTATGCATTTATATTTGCTACTCTATTGAGGGACAAGCTGAATACTATTATGCTATGTTTTCTTTATGTGAAACAAACAAACGTCTTGCAAAGCATTGTTATTCATGAATCTTTTGTTTGTACCTTTTCATGTTGCATCACAAGTTTCTTTGCTTATTGCTAGAACTTTGTATTTCATGTTATGATTGAAGTACTATGATCCTAGCTTTGAATGTTTTGCAAATACTTTGATCAAGTCTTTGATGGTGCATGTCACCTCAAAAATTATTCTTTCTTTTTATCACTTACCTACTCGAGGACGAGCAGGAGTTAAGCTTGGGGATGTCGATACATTGCAAATGTATCTATAATTTTTGATGTTCCATGCTTAGTTTTATCCACTTTCTTGTGTTTTGTTCCAACTTTGGAGTACTTTTCATATGATTTCTTGGACTAACCTATTAACAAGAGCCACAGTGCCTGCTGCCTGTTTTCTGCTGTTTTTGGTTCCAGGAAAGTCAGAAAATGAATATTCTCGGAATTGGACGGGACAAAAGCCAAAGTGCCTATTTTTCCGGAAGTCATCAAGTGCCATAATACGAGACGGAGAGGGGCCAGAGGGCGGCCACACCACCTGGCCGCGTGGCCAGGCCTGGCCCATGCCAGGGGGTGGTGTAGCCAGCCTAGCCACCCCCTCGGCCTCCCCTTCCGACTATAAGATGCCCTCGGGATGAAAACCCAAAGTGCCCGATCAAAAATCCACGAAAGAGTCTGTAGCCGCCGTCATCTCCATCCCTAGATTGGGAGGGATCTAAAGCTCTTCCCGGCACCCTACTGGAGAGGGGAATTCACCCTAGAGGCCTTCTTCATCACCATGCAAGCCTCCGGTGTGATGCATGAGTAGTTCATCCTTGGACTATAGATCCATGTAGTAGCTAGATGACTGGTTCTCCTCCTTTGTGCTTTCATGTCTAGATCTTGTGAGCTCCGTTCATGATCAAGATCATCTATTTGTAATTCTACATGTTGTGTTTGCTGGGATCCGTTGGATATTCAGATGCTATTTCAAATTGATTATTGATTCTATCATGTCTTTGTTATTTGTGATCTTGCATGCTTTCCGTTGTTAGTTTCTATCTTGGCCAAGTAGATGCTAGCAACTCCAAGAGTTAGTATTTATGCTCGATAGTGGGTTCATGCCTCTGGTAATCTGGGGAAGTAGAAATCTCTAAGGTACTAGATGTGCTGTTGCTACTAGGGAGAAAACAACAATCCTTTGTTCATAGAACAATCATATTGTTTACTTTACACGCAGTTCGTAAAGCAATAATCTGTTGCTTGCAACTTAATACTGGAGGGGGTTCGGATGATAACCTGAAGGTGGATTATTAGTCATAGATGAAGTTGGATGGCGGTCTATGTATAATGTTGTAATGCCCAATCAAGTCTCAAAGGAGTCAAGATGATTAGTATATGCATGTATTGCTTTCTCGGTGTTTGTCAATTGCCCCGCTGTAATTTGTTCACCCAGCATGTTATCTATCTAAGGAGAGCCACCTCTAGTGAACTATGGATCCCGGTCCTTTTCTTTACATACAATCTACAAACTGTTTACTTCTTTGTGTTTACTTTCTGCAAACTTTTACTTCTTTCCATTCGATACGTTTAATCCTTTGTTTTCCGCAAAACACGGTGAGATTGACAACCTCATCGCAAGTTGGGGACAAAGTTCTGTGGTTGTGTTGTGCAGGTCTCCACGTTGCTACTAGCACCGGTAGTGCGCCCTGCCAAAGCTCAGCTAGTAACTCATTTGGGGTGTTTCCTTGCTCCTACTGGTTCGATTAAACCTTGGTTTCATAACTGAGGGAAACTTGCTGCTGTGCTCATCATACCTTCCTCTTGGGGTTCCCAACGAGCTCTACATCAACACCGCCATCAAGCATTTTTCTGGGCGCCGTGCATTGAGCCATCAAGCATTTTTCTGGAGCCATTGTCGGGGAGTCAAGGACATCTTCGCAAGGGGAGTCCCTCATAACCAATCTCTTTACTTTGTTATTTTTGTTTTGGTTAGTTTCTTTTTGCTTTGTTTGCTTATTTTGTTATTCAAAAACACAAAAAAAATAGTTTTACTAGTTTGCTTTCTTATTTCAAAAACATAAAAAAATTAGTTCCTATCTTGAGTTGCCACTATGTCTAGCCTTGCTCCAATCACTATGTCACCCGAGGAAATGATTTTCACTTTTAAACAAGGAATTGAGGAAAATTTTAAGGAAGCTTGGTCTAGAATCTCTGATCTACATGAAAAAACTGAGCCTAAAATGACTCAAAGCTTGTTCCTTAGCAGTTTTTACCTTGGGATTGCTCTTTGCTATAGATATGCTTTAGATGCTGTTGTGGGAGGAGAATTCCTCCAATGTAATGAGGATGATGCTATTAATGCTATAAAGAAATTGATCCTCACGTACAACATGCCTAGCCAAACTGATATTTCTTTCGCAAAAAAATTTGCTAGGTTGAACACTCTTGAGGCTAGCACTACTAGCTTAGAAAATTTCTATAACACGCTTAGGGAGCATCACAATTATGTTCCAATAAACTCTGAACCATCAAAGTGGCTCCCTACAGTAAAGATTGAGATGAACACTGAAACTTTTCAAGCTCACTGTGATATCATGTCTGAATTTTGTCTTATGCCCAAAGATATTTATAAATCTCTGAATACTTGGGGGCTCACTGAAGGAGGAAAAGAAATATCTCTTGCTAATAATACTACCATATTACCTCTTGGAATATCTGAAGGAGTGTTTACAAAGATCCTTGGGAAAACGATTTCTATTGATTATCTTGTTATTGAATGTGCAGGAAAAGGACAAATTACACTTGGAAGGTCCCTATTAGAACTCCTTGGAGCAATAATAGATGTGGGAAAGGGGACCATTCACCTTTCTTCTCCACCAAACAATCATATTTTCCCCAAAGTTAAGAATAAAAGTAAGAGAGGTAAGGGCAATAAATTTGGTTTTAATGCTTCTTCATTTGAGAACACTTGATTCTTTTTCTTGCTTCTTATGCCTAACTTAAAGGTGTTAAAGAAAAGTACTTATTGGGAGATAACCCAAAAGTTTTAGATGAGTCTTGGAAGTTATTACTTCAGTAATAACCGCTCCTTATCCTTTTTTATTTGATTTTTGTGCCAAGAGTAACCTCTAATGAGAGAGAAGTAATGATTGGAAAAGTTGTTGTCCTGAAACAGATTTTTGTGCTTCACCATAAAAATTTGTGTAAAATCTCTGAACGTATTTTTTAGGCGTGAATTTTTGTGCTTCTGCCCCAGGTTGTTATCTAACTTTCGTTAGTTCAACACTTTTTGATTTGAGCAACAGAAGGTCTTCGAAAAAATTCGTCTCTACCTGTTGGTCTGTTTTGACAGATTTCTGCCATTTTCTGCATTTGCTTCTTGTTGGTTCCTTTTTGAGTTCTTTTGGGGAATTGAGCTTTTTGAGGGAAGTGCTACAGTAGCTATTGTTATAATGGAAGTTTATTTGGTGTTAGAACTGAACCTTAAGAGTTATTTATCTTGAGTGCACTAATGTTGCTAATAAAGATTGTGTGAAGTTTTGTATGAATGAAAATTTTCAGGTGTATGGAAGGAATGAGTAATGAGATGAAGGATGGACTAAAATCTCAAGCTTGGGGATGACACGCGTGTCACCCCAAGAAATATCCAAGAAGTACAAGCGTCAAAGCTTGGGGATGCCTTTCTTCATCAATAAAAATCTCAGGTTTCTTCCAAACGCTTCATTTTTATTGTTGTTGGGTCCGCAACATAGAAAACAAAAAATTTCCTACGATAAGAACTACACGCCAAGATCTATCTACTAGGTACAAAGGAACGGGTGGACATACATCCATCAAGAACTTACCCTCGAATACAACGAGTTTTGTTAACGAGTAGGAACTCGTGGTTGATGTAGTCGTACACTTGCCGATCACAAGATCGTGATGAAGTCCAGCAGGTCCGGCTCCAGCATGTCCATCAGATCCAACTCTAGCACCACCAAGTCCAGCACCGCAAAGCAGCGGTGCATCCGTGATCGCACACACGTCCGGTACCCCGACAACCTCCGTCCCTCACTCCAGCAAAGCAGCGGAAGCAGCAACTCCTTTCCAGATAAAGCCACCGGGAACATGTATCTCGCTAATCCGAGACCATGGGGAATAATACTAGAGGGGGAGAGAAATCCTTCACAAGGAGGTGTGTGGAAGAAGGAGGAAGTGGGTGGCCTTTTATAGGAGGAGGGGGTGCCCCTCCTTCATGGCCGGCGCATGGGGGGTGACTCCTCACCTCCCCCATTCATGTGGTGGTAACCCCTACACATTAAAATGCCTCTTCACATTCCCCTTTAAAGTCCCTACTTTAAATGCATTAAAATTCTCCAAGTTTAATGCTCTCTCATTTAATAAAACTCTTTCATTAAATTTATTCAGAATTTTTTAATTACTTTAATTAACAAACATTCACATAAAACCCCCTGCAACATTTCAATATTACATGCAGAACCAATTTCAACAATTTCACCCGAAACCGTTTTGGTGTCTATTGAAATAATTCCAGCGCTTTCTTAAATCTTTACCTGAAACATATTTGCTCCAAATGGTGTCGGTATCCCTTAAGTGTGTCACCCTACGGTTCGCGAATAATGCAGACATGACCGAGACCCCTCTTAGATCAATAATCAGAAGCGGGACCTGGAGATCCATACTGACTCCTACACATTCAATGATGACTTCTGTGATCGTGAGAACCTTTAATGCTAGTAACTAAATCCCTTTGTCTCACGATATATTACATGTCCGAGATTCGATCATCGGTATCTCCATACCTAGTTTGATCTTGTTACCGACATGCACTCTTTCCTCGTTCCTGTGATATAACATTCTAGTGATCACATCACTTGCTTGCAAGCTATCTTAATGTGATATCACCGAGAGGGCCCAGAGTATATATATCCATCATCGGGATGGACAAATCCCACTCTTGATCCATGAGCCTCAACATAACACCTTTGTAGCACTGAACCCACCTTTATAGTCACCCTGTTACGGTGTGACGTTTGATGTTATCAAGATACTCTTCCGGTGTTAGCAATTAACATGATCTCATGGTCTAAGGACTAAGATTACTTTGTATGATGTTATAGCAATATAAACATAATGACTTTGATCGTAATGCTATACTTCAGATGAATGTTCATCATATCATTCAACTAATGTTGTGACCTCGTTATTAACAACATCCAATGTCCATGATCAGGAAACCTTGATCATCTTGTTAATCAACGAGCTAGTTTATATATGAGGCATAAATAGGAACCCTTTTTGTTTATTAAACACACATGTATTGACGTTTCCGATCAATACAATTATAGCATGAAAAATAAACATTTATCATAAACATGGAATAAGATAATAACCACTTTATTATTGCCTCTCATGCATATTCCCTTCAGTCTCCCACTTGCACTAGAGTCAATAATCTAGTTTGAAAAACTTTGCGTATTGAACACCTATGGCTTTCTGGTGTTGCATATACGCGATTGCTAGTGATTAACATAATCTTCGGATCTGACAGTTTCAGGCCCGTGTGTATTTGCATGTCTTTGCGTCTCTACGCATCACTCATTCTCAAATGAGATGGCATTATAAATTTGGTCCTTTGGTGAGACCTTTAGTTCATTCGGCTTAAAATATGTTGATATTATTGTCACACAATATATCTTCATAGTATTATCCCACTTTGAACCACACCTAGTTTTATAACAAACTACTTAACACAAATTCCCCCCTTTGCTGCTACTATAGCAGTTATATACTTAGCCTTTTGTTGTAGTATCCGTCACAATGTCTCAACTTTGGAACTTATCCAAATCCATCATGGAACAACCTTTCCATTACATTGTGCCACCCATAGTCTAAATTGAGATAAATTTAATTTGTATCTTGTGACAAAACTAGTATCAATGTAACACTTTACAATGAACTACCTTTAACTATTTGTCACTTATACATGATATATTCTTAGTTCTTCCAAAGCTCATAAGAATATATTTACTACTGTCCAATGATCATCTTATGAATCATACTGGTATGTGCTCATAACACTTAGAGCATAGGACGTTCTAGATATATGCATATCACGGTATAATCGATCAAAATCTTCATGTGATTTTACTCACCAAGTGTTGAAACACTTGAATCTTGATACAATCCTTTCCATGCAGCAAGAACCTTTCTTGTTGTTTCCATATTGAACCCTTTCAATATCTCATATATGTATGTTGGCACAACCATATTAGCGCCTCAATCTATCCATATAGATATTGATGCCAAATATTCTGGTTTTGCCCAAGTCTTTCATCGAAATCTTATTTTAATGAAATTCTTAACTTGTGTCAATACAATATACATCATTTCCAATCAACAATATGTCCTCTACATAATGTATTAGAAATATGTCTCAGCGCTCCCACTTAATTTCTTGCTAATGCAAGCATCTTCATCATCTCGGATGAATTTAAACTCTTTTAACAATTTCATCATGGTGAAGATTCCAACTCCGCTATGCTTACTTCAACTATTGAAGTTTGCATGCTCTTTTAGCACCTTTTGAATTAACAAAACCCTTCGGACCGTGTCTTGTACACGTCCTAGGTAACCATTCTATTAGAAGAACATTGTTTTGTTTGTTCAACTACCATACATCAAATTATATGTAGTGGTTGCTACATTAATCCGTCAAGACTAAATATCGCTATGAAAGATCAAATCTTGTCATAGTCAACTCCTTGAACATTGCTGTAAACTTCTTTCCGACATGTCGACTATTTCATAGATGTTAAACATCCATGTCTTATTTCTTTATAGATCCAATCATGACCGATAGGCTTCACGCCTTTCTGGAGGGTCTTCCAAGTTTAGAAACTTGATTTCTCGTGTATGGATACTATCACAGATTCTATGACTTTTAGTCATTTTATGGAGTCAGGGCCCATCATCGCTTCTTGGCATGTAGTCGGTTCATCATTGTCAAAACAATAACGACTTTCTTATCAAATCACACTATTTGATTCTTACCGACCCACACGGTTCAATAGGAACTCTAATCTCCGAGATCACACCCTTTGTAATCGCATGAGCCATGAGCATTGTCGCTGCCACCAGGACACTTTCCGGCACTATGCTACTTAGCACATATAGCTAAGGTTCAACAACCTTATCAAAGTTCTATTGTCCTCCCACTTAACTTTTCGCGAAAAATTCCTTCTCAAGAAACTTGACGTTCCAAGTAACAAACTCTTTTGTCCTCGGTGTTATGGAGAAATTCCCAACAAATACTTTGGGATAACCTACAAAGACGTGCTTATCTGACTTTGGTTGTAAACATTTTACTTATGCATAGCATACCAAAATTTAAGAAAAGACAATTCGGGTTTTATCCCAAACCATAACTTATATGGTGTCATTTCAACGGATCACGATGGTGCTTTTTTTAGTGTAAAAGCGGTAGTCTCTAAAGCTTCAATCCTTAAAACATAATGGCAGTTTTATAAATGACACCTTTGATCTTACCATGTCAAACATGGTTTGATTTCATCTCTCGAATATGCCATACTCCTATGGTTTATCAGGAAACACAAATCATGGAACAATTCCTCAAATCTTAAGTGTTTTGCTAAACATGTAACTCAAATATCTTCCTTTATGATCGAATCATAAACTCTTTATTTTCTTGTTACAATGATTTTCCACTTCATCTTGAAAGTCTTTGAACAATTTTCAAATGTTTCATACTTCTTCCTTATTAAGTAAATATACAGATATATTCACTCAAATTTTCGGAGAAAGCATATGAAGCAAAAAGATCCATCGCATATGGCTACACATAATGGACTATGCACATCAGCATGCACAATTTCCAATAAGCTAGTCATCCGTTCCTCTCTGGCCTATGGATGGAGTTTCAATTATCTTGAGGAAAGTCTCACATGTGTCAATTGATCAAAATCAAAGACTCCAAAAATCCATCAACGTGGAGTTTCTTCATGTTTTCTTTCCAATATAATTTAAAACAGCGATGTCACTTCATAAGTGATCTTTTAATCATTTGTCTTGCGGCATTTTAGCAATAATGTTTATGGATGTGATTTCTCCCACTAGACTTGTAAAAGTTCATCCATCCTTTATGGAATACGGTAATTATTTGAATAACCATTGTTCTCATAATACCGGAACAAAATAACAATTATTAAAACAAATCTTGAAGGCTAGGTTTAACGACAACGAAAAACACACTAACACTTTATTTGTTTTCGATGAACATCATCACTTATTCTCTTGCTAGTTACTTAGGCCATTGTAGTTCATGAATTGCGTTGTCCTGTATGACACTTCATACCAACCAATTCGGTATCGAATACCGGTATTCAATACATAAGAACCACATTGTTTAACAGGCAAGGAATACAACCATAACATGTATATCTTCTATATACCTAAGTTGGACATCTCCAACCTTTTCTTTTTCTGCCAAATATTTTATAGATTCTCTTTCAGCTATTCCTTTTCCTTTTAAAAGAATCTATCAACATCAATTGTGGTGTCATTCACATGACACATAGTACAAAGCGTATATAGTCAATACTAATACCTTTGGACTTGCACTTTGAAGTGGATCACCATCATCAAATGTTTGGCATTCTTTCAAAAAACCATTCTTTAGTAATCTTTTAGTGTAGTAAACATTTTACTTACATCTTCTATTCATACTTATCATGACAACTTTCATGATCAAGATACTATAGCCTATAAGGAAGAATGACGAGTATAATTTCAGTTCCCAAAACCTTTTGGGAGATTAGGATGCCTAGAATCTCCATCCTTCACAAATTCTCATACAATATGAGAACATGTATTTTGCTAAATTATACTCTATCATAATGCAACCAAAAACATTGTTTCAGATATCCCAATAACTTTCACACATGATGGTTTCTGAAACAATTTTCAGCTCCAATATAATCTTGATATTAAAACAACTTTTGAATATCAATAATCATGGAGGAAAACATGATACTTTAGATACTAACATTGGAATTCTTACTCTTGATTTAATACTACTTATTAAACTTCATGGAGTAAATAGAGTTTGCTGGAAGTTTGCAATAGGACTTATAAACTTTAAATTGACATTCAAAACAATATGATACCAGTTGGTAAAGTAAATATCCAGAATTCTATAGTTCTATTATCTCAATTAAAACTAAGCATAAGGTAGTGAACATACGCCAATGACTACAACAAATTATGCAAATTCACTTTGATTTAGTTTATGACAAATTTAGTTCGACTAATCCAAATTAGAAATGAACTCCCACTCAAAAACAACATCCCTCGTGCCTTTTTGGTGATTACATGAACCAAATCCACTACAACAAGTCTGATCATCATGTGAGTTGGTGTAGCTTCAAAGGCGAGCATCAATATGGGCATCATATCAACTATATGACTCATTCTTAACCTTTAGGTCCGTGTTCCGAGGCCATGTCTGTACATGCTAGGCTCGCCAAGTAAGAACCTTAGTACTCGCATGTGTAAAACTGTCTTACACCCGTTTGTATGAAAGCGTACAGTCGAGTACACCCGATCATCACGTGATGTCTCGAAACACGATCCATAGAACGGTGCATACTTAAGGAAGAACACATTTTTATCTTGATATCTAAATGAGGGATCATCTTACAATGCTACAGAAAGCGCCAAACTAGCAGTATAAGATGCTATCATCTAATGTGTAAAGTGAGATGATATGGTCCATGCATTTGATCTCTATCATTTGCATCGTGGTATGATCTCTATCATTCCTTTGTGTGTAAGGCCAAGGTCTATGGAACTTACACGTTGAGTGAGTTGTAAGAGTATCTATCATACATCTACTTACAACAATACCATATCAATACACTAGCCCAGCAACGATCTAAACTAGACGCCTCTAATTTATCAATTGCAAGTTTTACGTGGCTTAGGGATTTCGGAGATAGAACCGTTCTCACCTACGAACATGAACCACAACTAGGATAACCAAGTTATTAGCAACTCGTTCTAAATCAGATATTGACTATAGTAGGAGAGATAGACACCCGCCAGCCACTTATGCAAAACAAGTTACATGTCAGTCGTGGAACCGGTCTCATGTACGATGACATGTAAGGTTGGTCCGGGCCGCTTCATCCCACTATGCACCAATATCAAAATACATAGAAGATGCAATAACATGATCATCATCGCCCACATATAAACATATGTGTACTACCCGTGCAAAGCACCTACGCATAGATCGTGCTCGATACCCTGTTGGGTCCGCACAATAGAATACAAAAAATTTCCTACGATGAGAACTACACGCCAAGATCTATCTACTAGGTACAAAGCAACGGGTGGACATACATCCATCGAGAACTTACCCTCGAAGACAACGAGTTTTGTTAACGAGTAGGAACTCGTGGTTGATGTAGTCGTACACTTGCCGATCTCAAGATCATGATGAAGTCTAGCAGGTCCGGCTCCAGCACGTCCATCAGATCCAGCTCCAGCACCACCAAGTCCAGCACCGCAAAGCAGCGGTGCATCCGTGATCGCACACACATCCGGTACCCCGACAACCTCCGTCCCTCGCTCCAGCAAAGCAGCGGAAGCAGCAACTCCTTTCCAGATAAAGCCACCGGGAACAAGGAGGTGTGTGGAAGAAGGAGGAAGAGGGTGGCCTTTTATAGGAGGAGGGGAGTGCCCCTCCTTCATGGCCGGCGCATGAGGGGGTGGCTCCTCACCTCCCCCATTCATGTGGTGGTAACCCCTCCACATTAAACTGCCTCTTCACATTCCCCTTTAAAGTCCCTACTTTAAATGCATTAAAATTCTCCAAGTTTAATGCTCTCTCATTTAATAAAACTCTTTCATTAAATTTATTCAGAATTTTGTTAATTACTTTAATTAACAAACATTCACATAAAACCCCTGCAACATTTCAATATTACATGCAGAACCAATTTCAGCAATTTCACCCGAAACAGTTTCGGTGTCTATTGAAATAATTCCAGCGCTTTCTTAAATCTTTATCTGAAACATATTTGCTCCAAATGGTGTCGGTATCCCTTAAGTGTGTCACCCTACGGTTCGCGAATAATGCAGACATGATCGAGACCCCTCTCAGATCAATAATCAGAAGCGGGACCTGGAGATCCATAATGACTCCTACACATTCAACGATGACTTCTGTGATCGTGAGAACCTTTAATGCTAGTAACTAAATCCCTTTGTCTCACGATATATTACATGTCCGAGATTCGATCATCGGTATCTCCATACCTAGTTTGATCTTGTTACCGACATGCACTCTTTTCTCGTTCCTGTGATATAACATTCTAGTGATCACATCACTTGCTTGCAAGCTATCTTAATGTGATATCACCGAGAGGGCCTAGAGTATATCTATCCGTCATCAGGATGGAAAAATCCCACTCTTGATCCATGAGCCTCAACATAACACCTTTGTAGCACTGAACCCACCTTTATAGTCACCCTGTTACGGTGTGACGTTTGATGTTATCAAGATACTCTTCCGGTGTCAGCAATTAACATGATCTCATGGTCTAAGCACTAGGATTACTTCGTATGATGTTATAGCAATATAAACATAATGACTTTGATCGTAATGCTATACTTTGGATGAATGTTCATCACATCATTCAACTAATGTTGTGACCTCGTTATTAACAACATCCAATGTCCATGATCAGGAAACCTTGATCATCTTGTGAATCAACGAGCTAGTTTATATGAGAGGCATAACTAGGAACCCTTTTTGTTTATTAAACACACATGTATTGACGTTTCCGATCAATACAATTATAGCATGCAAAATAAACATTTATCATAAACATGGAATAAGATAATAACCACTTTATTATTGCCTCTCGGGCATATTCCCTTCAATTGTTTCATGCATAGTTGTGTTGTTCTTGGAGCGTCTTTGTTTTTGTTTTGGTTTTCGTTTGCTTTTGTTTGCTTAGTTTTCTGAATAAATTGGTTGGACCCCCTCTTTAATACATTGGTTTGCAAATAGTTTGGTTTGGTTTGGAAAAGAGTAGGAAAGTTCATGCTTATGTGGTAAAAAGAGCTCGTTTTTGACTGTGGACTATGCTTTGTTATGCCATGCTTGATATTGTTTTGGCTTTATGCTTAGTATTCTTTGCTGTAGCATGAATTGTTATAAACAATTGTGATTGCTTAATGTGCCTTGGATGAATCATGCGTTGTTTTAGCATATTAAAGCATAGTATAGTGGTATTCTCCTTTGATGCTTTATTTGGGCTGACTTGGCGCATGCTCACACCATGTTATGACTATCTCAAGTCACCATAGCCTTTATGATCCTTTAGTTTTCAACTTGTAGTATCAATTTATGCTTTGATCAATGATGTTTTGTCGCTCTGCATGATTATGGACATTATTGCTCTCTTAGTTTGTCGCTCCCAGTCTTTTGCTAGCCTCCACAACAAAGTATGAGTTCTACTCATGCATCCAACTCCCTAAACCAAGTTATTCCAAAGAGTCCACCATAACCTACCTATTAGCTTATGCTATTCTAAGTATATTCATGCTTTTGTTTACCTTCCAAATTAAACTTGTTATGAGAAAACTAGTGATTAAAGCTCTCACGAACTTGATGGCACACTTTACTTTTCTTGCCCTTAATAAACTTGAACCATTGTGTCTTCTATGTTGTATATGCTTGCACTTATTTGTTGGGAATTAGCAGAACCATGCTTTCATGGGGAACGCTTTCAACATTGCACTTGGTACTTGTACCTAGTTGATATCATGCTCTTTTGTATATGGATGTCGTCGGTGTGAAATGAAAGGGGAGCTTGTAAGTCCATGGAGTTATGTATATGTGTTAGAGAAACATCTGGGCCGCTGGTCTAATCCATGCTGACATGGTGGAAACCTGCAGCATAACCATAATGAGTTGTCTATGAAGCATTCTTCTTATAAAAAAAGGAGCCCTATATTGAGAAAAAAGAGAAAATAGAAAAAAAGAGATACTATGAAAAGAGAAAAGAGAAAAAAAGAGAGATTATGAAAAGAGGAAAGAGAGAAAAAAGCACCATATTCCCATGGTAAATAAGAAGAATGCTGAGATGCTCGTTGTCTGCTTGCCTTGTCATTTTGATATGGGGATTCTTCCGTATCATCGGGCAAGGGGTACCCCGTTGGCGGTTCTCTATGATACACATGTACTTACAATGACAAGAACTTACTGGTGACTAAACTTGAGTAGCATGAGGAGCGGCCCTCGTATACAAGGGACATGAGATTTCTGACTTATACTTCATCAAGCATGTACACCATAGTTTGTCCACTTTAACCTTAATCACTTCAAGATGCTTATGATAGGGGCAATGAGAGCTAAAAGCTATAAGTACCATAATTTTTGGAAGCTCTTTATGAGAATTGAATCCCTACTTCCTTTTACAAAGGCCTTTCTTCCACCATTATATTGAGTCTCCACCTTCTATCTTTATACACCTACTTTGAGAGCATAGTGGCCATTCTTAGTTCTATGTGCATTGTCCCAAGACTAGTTGATTGATGCATACTTTGATATTGCTTGTTTTAAACTATTGTATCTAGTCACTGTTATGAACTTTGAAGGTGTCCTATGCATTTATATTTGCTACTCTATTGAGGGACAAGCTGAATACTATTATGCTATGTTTTCTTTAGGTTATCATCCGAACCCCCTCTAGTATTAAGTTGCAAGCAACATATTATTGCTTTACGAACTGCGTGTAAAGTAAACAATACGATTGTTCTATGAACAAAGGATTGTTGTTTTCTCCCTAGTAGCAACAGCACATCTAGTACCTTAGAGATTTTTGTCACTTCCCCAGATTACCAGAGGCAAGAACCCACTATCGAGCATAAATACTAACTCTTGGAGTTGCTAGCATCTACTTGGCCAAGATAGCTACTAACAACAGAAAGCATGCAAGATCACAAATAACAAAGACATGATAGAATCAATAATCAATCTGAAATAGTATCTCAATATCCATCGGATCCCCGCAAACACAACATGTAGAATTACAAATAGATGATCTTGATCATGAACGGAGATCACAAGATTTAGTCATGAAAGCACAAAGGAGGAGAACCATCCATCTAGCTACTACATGGATCCATAGTCCAAGGATGAACTACTCACCCATCACACCGGAGGCTTGCATGGTGATGAAGAAGGCCTCCAGGATGAATTCTCCTCTCTGGCAGGGTGCTGGGAAGAGCTTTAGATCCCTCCCGATCTAGGGATGGAGATGACGGCGGCTATAGACTCTTTCGTGGATTTTTGATCGGGTCCTTAGGGTTTTTGTCCCGAGGGCATCTTATAGGCGGAAGGGGAGGCCGAGGGGGTGCCAGGGCCACCACACCACCCCCTGGCGCGGGCCAAGCCTGGCCGCGTGGCCAGGTGGTGTGGCCGGCCTCTGGCCCCTCTCCGTCTCGTATTCTGGCATCTGATGGCTTCCGGAAAATAGGCACTTTGGCTTTTGTCCTGTCCAATTCCGAGAATATTCATTTTCTGACTTTCCTGGAACCAAAAACAGCAGAAAAGCAGGCTAATCGTGGCTCTTGTTAATAGGTTAGTCCAAGAAATCATATGAAAGGTACTCCAAAGTGTGGAAAAAACACAAGAAAGTGGATAAAACCAAGCATGGAACATCAAAAATTATAGATACATTTGCAATGTATCAACATCCCCAAGCTTAACTACTGCTCGTCCTCGAGTTGGTAAGTGATAAAAAGAAAGAATAATTTTTGAGGTGACATGCACCATCAAAGACTTGATCAAAGTATTTGTAAAACATTCAAAGCTAGGATCATAGTACTTCAATCATAACATGAAAGACAAAGTTCTAGAAATAAGACAAAGAAACTATGATGCAACATGAAAAGGCACAAACAAAAGATTCATGAATAACAATGCTTTGCAAGACGTTTGTTTGTTTCACATAAAGAAAACATAGCATAATAGTATTCAGCTTGTCCCTATATAGAGTAGCAAATATAAATGCATAGGACACCTTCAAAGTTCATAAGAGTGACTAGATACAAATAGTTCAAAACAAGCAATATCAAAGTATGCATCAATCAACTAGTCTTGGGACAATGCACATAGAACTAAGAATGGCCACTATGCTCTCAAAGTAGGTGCATAAAGGTAGAAGGTGGAGACTCAATGTAATGGTGGAAGAAAGGCCTTTTTATAAAAGGAAGTAGGGATTCAAGTCTCATAAAGAGCTTCCAAAAATTATGGTACTTATAGCTTTCAGCTCTCATTGCCCCTATCATAAGCATCTTGAAGTGATTAAGGTTAAAGTGAACAAACTATGGTGTACATGCTTGACGAAGTATAAGTTAGAAATTTCATGTACCTTGTATACGAGGGCCGCTCCTCATGCTACTCAAGTTTAGTCACCGGTAAGTTCTTGTCATTGTAAGTATATGTGTATCATAGAGAACCGCCAACGAGGTACCCCTTGCCCGATGATACGGAAGAATCCCCATATCAAAATGACAAGGCAAGAAGACAACGAGCATCTCAGCAATCTTCTTATTTACCATGGGAATATGGTGCTTTTTTTTATCTCTTTCCTCTTTTCATAATATCTCTTTTTTTTCTTTTTCTCTTTTTTCTCAATATAGGACTCTTTTTTTATAAGAAGAATGCTTCATAGACAGCTCATTATGGTTATGCTGCAGATTTCCACCATGTCAGCATGGATTAGACCGATGTTGCGTTTCTCTAACACATATACATAACTCCATGGACTTACAAGCTCCCCTTTCATTTCACACCGACGACATCCATATACAAAAGAGCATGATATCAACTAGGTACAAG
This sequence comes from Avena insularis, assembly GCA_023614405.1. Lineage (NCBI taxonomy): Eukaryota > Viridiplantae > Streptophyta > Magnoliopsida > Poales > Poaceae > Avena > Avena insularis. Next base: position 211,762,870 of record CM042694.1, read on the forward strand.
TACCAAGTGCAATGTTGAAAGTGTTCCCCATGAAAGCATGGTTCTGGTAATTCCCAACAAATAAGTGCAAGCATATACAACATAGACGACACAATGGTTCAAGTTTATTAAGGGCAAGAAAAGTAAAGCGTGCATCAAGTTCGTGAGAGCTTTAATCACTAGTTTTCTCATAACAAGTTTAATTTGGAAGGTAAACAAAAGCATGAATATACTTGGAATAGCATAAGCTAGTAGGTAGGTATGGTGGACTCTTTGGAATAACTTGGTTTAGGGATTTGGATGCATGAGTGGAACTCATACTTTGTTGTGGAGGCTAGCAAAAAGCGGGAGCGACAAACTAAGAGAGCAATAATGGCCATAATCATGCAGAGCGACAAAACATCATTGATCAAAGCATAAAGTGATACTACAAGTTGAAAACTAAAGGATCATAAAGGCTATGGTGACTTGAGATAGTCATAACATGGTGTGAGCATGCGCCAAGTCAACCCTAATAAAGCATCAAAGGAGAATACCACTATACTATGCTTTAATATGCTAAAACAACGCATGATTCATCCAAGGCACATTAAGCAATCTCAATTTTTTATAACAAGTCATGCTACAAATACTAATAAAGCCAAAACAATGTCAAAAGCATGAAAAGCATATAGTCAAAAACGAGCTCTTTTTACCACATGAGAATGAACTTTCCTACTCTTTTCCAAACCAAACCAAACTATTTGCAAACCAATGTATGAAAGAGGGGGTCCAACCAATTTATTCAGAAAACTAAGCAAATCAAGCAAACGAAAACGAAGAAGAAGACGCTCCAAGAACAACACAATTGTGCATGAAACAATAAAAATGAAGCGTTTGGAAGAAACCTGGGATTTTTATTGATGAAGAAAGGTATGCCTTGGGCATCCCCAAGCTTTGACGCTTGTACTTCTTGGATATTTCTTGGGGTGACACGCGTGGCATCCCCAAGCTTGAGCTTTAGTCCATCCTTCATCTCGTTACTCATTCCTTCCATACACATTCCTACCTTGTGGAGCTCTCTCAGTATGCCATTCAGAATAATTAACCATCATATTGTCCAGAAGTTTTGTTGCAGCACCCAAAGTGATGGTCATAAAGGTACCTCCAGCAGCAGAATCCAATAGGTTCCTTGAAGAATAGTTCAATCCTGCATAAAAAGTTTGGATGATCATCCAAGCAGTCAGTCCATAAGTGGGACAATTCTTTACCAAAGATTTCATTCTTTCCCAAGCTTGAGCAACATGCTCATTATCAAGTTGTTTAAACTTTATTATTTCACTTCTCATAGATATAATCTTAGCAGAAGGATAGTATTTTCCAATAAAAGCATCTTTGCACTTAGTCCGAGAATCAATACTATTCCTAGTTAAGGAATTCAACCATTCTTTAGATTTTCCTCTCAAAGAGAAAGAAAACAATTTCAGCTTAATAATATCTCCATCTATATCCCTATGCTTTTGCATCTCACAAAGTTCAACAAAGTTATTTAGATGGGAAGCAACATCTTCATTACCAATACCAGAAAATTGTTCTCACATAACAAGATTGAGCAAAGCAGGTTTTATCTCAAAGAAAGTATCTTTAGGCACAGGTGGAGCAATAGGTGTGCTCATAAAATCATTGTTGTTGGTGCTAGTGAAGTCACACAAGTTAGTGTTTTCAAGAGTAGTCATTTTTTTGTGTTTTCAAATAAGAAAGCAAACTAGTAAAACTATTTTTTTTTGTGTTTTTGATAACAAAACAAGCAAACAAAGCAAAAGGAAACTAAGCAAAACAAAAATAAACAAGTAAAGAGATTGGTTACGAGGGACTCCCCTTGTGAAGATGTCCTTGACTCCCCGGCAACGGCGCCAGAAAAATGCTTGATGGCTCGGTGCACGGCGCCCAGAAAAGTGCTGGTGCGGTGTTGATGTAGAGCTCGTTGGGAACCCCAAGAGGAAGGTATGATGAGCATAGTAGCAAGTTTCCCTCAGAATGAAACCAAGGTTTAATCGAACCAGTAGGAGCAAGGAAACACCCCAAATGTGTTACTAGTTGAGCTTTGGCAGGGCACACTACCGGTGCTAGTAGCAACGTGGAGACCTGCACAACACAACCACAGAACTTTGTCCCCAACTTGCGATGAGGTTGTCAATCTCACCGTGTTTTGCGGAAAACAAAGGATTAAACGTATCGAATAGAAAGAAGTAAAAGTTTGCTGAAAGTAAACACAAAACAGTAAACAGTTTATAGATTGTATGTAAAAGAAAAGGACCGAGATCCATAGTGCACTAGAGGTGGCTCTCCTTAAGACAGATAACATGCTGGGTGAACAAATTACATCAGGGCAATTGACAAACATTGAGAAAGCATGACATGCATATACTAATCATCTTGACTCCTTTGGAACTTGATTGGGCATTACACCATTATACATAGACTGCCATCCAACTGCATCTATGACCAATAATCAACCTTCAGGTTATCATCCGAACCCCCTCCAGTATTAAGTTGCAAGCAACAGATTATTGCTTTACGAACTGCATGTAAAGTAAACAATACGATTGTTTACTAAACAAAGGATTTTTGTTTTCTCCCTAGTAGCAACAGCACATCTAGTACCTTAGAGATTTCTGTCACTTCCCCAGATTACCAGAGGCATGAACCCACTATCGAGCATAAATACTAACTCTTGGAGTTGCTAGCATCTACTTGGCCAAGATAGCTACTAACAACGAAAAACATGCAAGATCACAAATAACAAAGACATGATAGAATCAATAATCAATCTGAAATAGTATCTCAATATCCATCGGATCCCCACAAAAACAACATGTAGAATTACAAATAGATGATCTTGATCATGAACAGAGCTCACAAGATCTAGACATGAAAGCACACAGGAGGAGAACCAGCCATCTAGCTACTACATGGATTCGTAGTCCAAGGATGAACTACTCACGCATCACACCGGAGGCTTGCATGGTGATGAAGAAGGCCTCCAGGGTGAATTCCCCTCTCTAGCAGGGTGCCGGGAAGAGCTTCAGATCCCTCCCGATCTAGGGATGGAGATGACGGCGGCTACAGACTCTTTCATGGATTTTTGATCGGGTCCTTAGGGTTTTCGTCCCGAGGGCATCTTATAGGCAGAAGGGGAGTCCGAGGGGGTGCCAGGGGCCACCACACCACCCTCTGGCGCGGGCCAAGCCTAGCCGCGCGGCCAGGTGGTGTGGCCGGCCTCTGGCCCCTCTCCGTCTCGTATTCTGGCATCTGATGACTTCCGGAAAATAGGCACTTTGGCTTTTGTCCCGTCCAATTCTGAGAATATTCATTTTCTAACTTTCCTAGAACCAAAAACAGCAGAAAACAGGCAGCTGGCACTATGGCTCTTGTTAATAGGTTAGTCCAAGAAATCATATGAAAAGTACTCCAAAGTGTGGAAAAAACACAAGAAAGTGGATAAAATCAAGCATGGAACATAAAAAATTGTAGATACATCTGCAATGTATCAGTCCTTTATAATGCTAGAGGTGTATCCTCTACTCCCTGAGAACGCCTTTTCCCTATTGCAGTTCCAATCTCTTTTACATACGCGATACTTACTTTCTGTGTTCAGTTGTTTTACTTTACTTATTGGTCTCTTATACCAAAAACCCCAAAACACTTTTTTACACAATACTCACATTTTATCTTGTTACTTAGAACTTTATTTAGCATTTCTATTGTAGTATTTAATTCAAGAGTTACTAGACTTCAACTCCTGCTCCCTGTGGGATCAATATCTTTATTTCGAAACTAGCTACAAACGATCTGTGCACTTGCAGTCATCAGTAGGTAACAAGGTCAAACTAGGTATTGAGATACCGATGATCGAATCTCGGACATGTAATATATCATGAGACAAAGGGATTTAGTTACTAGCGTTAAAGGTTCTCACGATCACAGAAGTCATGGTTGAATGTGTGGGAGTTTGTATGGATCTCCAGGTCCCGCTACTGATTATTGATCGGAGAAGGGTATCGATCATGTCTGCATTATTCGCGAACCGTAGGGTGAAACACTTAAGGGATACCGACTCCATTTGGAGCAAATGTGTTCTAGACAAAAGAATTACAATGCGCTAGAATTATTTCAATGGACACCGGAATTGTTTCTGGTGAAATTGCTAAAATTGGTTCTACATGTGATATTGAAATATTGCAGGGGGTTTTATGTGAATGTTTGTTAATTAAAGTAATTAACAAAATTCTGAATAAAATAAATAAAACAGTTTTCTTAAATGAGAGTTGCATTAAATTTGGTGGAAATTTAATGCATGTGAGTGGAAGTGTGAGTGGAGGCATGTTTATGTGAGTGGAGCATCCACCACATGAATGATGGAAGAGGTGGGGGCACCACCTTGGCCTCCGGCCATGGGAGGGGCTGCCCCTCTCCCCTATAAAAGGCCCCCTCTCCTCCTCACAAAGTACATCTCCTCGTGAAGTATCTCTCTCCCCCTCTAGAATTATTCCCCCATGGTCTGGGATTAGCGAGATACATGTTCCCGATGGCTTTTTGTCTAGAAGGAGTTGCTGCTTCTGCTACATTGCTGGAGCAAGGAGTTGGAGGTTGTTCGGTGGACCGGACATTTGTGTGAGAACTGATGCGCTCCTGATTTGCGGTGCTAGGACTTCCTCTCGATTTTGAGATTGGCAAGCGATCAACTACATCATTCACGAGTCTAATCTCGTTACACTTTGTCGGTCTTCAAGGGTATGTTCTCTATGGATTATATCCAGCCGTTGCTTGTATCTAGGTGGATAGATCTTGGTGCTTAGTAGTTCCCATCGTAGGTTTTTTTGTTTTCTATGCTGCGAACCCAACGGTGGTATCAGAGCCTGATCTATGCGTAGATGCTTTGCACGGGTAGTACACATAAGAGTATGTGGGCGATGATGATCATGTTATTGCATCTTATATGTATTTTGGATATTGGTGGCATAGTGGGATGAAGTGGCCCAGACTAACTTTACATGTCCTCGCACATGAGACATGTTCCATGCTTGACTTGCAACTAGTTTTGCATAAGTGGCTAGTGGGTGTCTGTATCTCCTACTATAGTCAATATCTGATTTACAACGAGTTACTAATGATTTGGTTATCATCGTTGTGGTTCCATGTTCGTAGGTAAGACCGGTTCTATCTTCGAAAGCCCTAAGCCACGTAAAAACATGCAATTGATAAATTATAAGCGTCTAGTTTAGATTGTTGCTAGGCTGGTGTCATGATATGGTAATGTTGTAATTTGAGGTATAGTTGATACTCTTATAACACACCTAACGTGTAAGCTCCATAGACCTTGGCCTTACACACAAAGGAATGATAAATATCATACCACGATGCACATGTTAGTGATCAAGTGCAAGAACCATATCATTTTCACTTTATGCATATGATGTTTGCATCTTATATTGCTTGTTTGGCATTTTAGTAGCATTATAATATGATCCCTTATTTAGATATCAAGATAAAATGTGTTCTTCCTTAATTATGCGCCGTTAAGGAAGGCCGTCATTTCAAGACATCACGTGATGATCGGGTGTTTTTTACTCTATGCTTTCATACAACGGGTGTACGACAATTTTACACATGCGAGTACTAAGGTTCTTACTTGGAGATCCTAGCATGTACAAACATGGCCTCGGAACACCGACCGAAAGGTTATGCGTGAGTCATATAGTTGATATGATGCCCATATAGATGCTCGCCTTTATAGCTACACCGACTCACATGATGATCGGACTTGGTGTAGTGGATTTGGTTCATGTAATCAGCAAAAAGACACGAGGGATGTTGTTTTTGAGTGGGAGTTCATTCATAATTTGGATTAGTTGAACTTGATCTCTCATAAACTTAGTCTAAACTTTACAAATTCTATTGTAGATGACACCACCTGCTTTTAATTTCAATGTGTTCATGGAGAAAGAGAAAATTGCGACGAATGGTAGCAACTTTACCAAGTGGGCCCTGAATATGAGGATTCTCCTCACTGCTGCACAAAATCAATATGTGCTAGAAGCTCCACTAGGCCCCCCACTAGCTCCTGATGCTCCTGATGAGGAAAAGAATGTATTTTTGACTCGTCAAGAGGACCACAACTTAGTCAATTGCGGCATACTGTATGGGCTAGAGCCGGAACTCCGAAAGCATTTCGAAATGCCTTTGATACCATTGGTGAATTGAAAATGATTTTCGATACCCATGCTGCCGTACAAAGTTATGATGCTTCTGAAAAGTTCTTTAGTTGCATGATGGAGGAGAACAACTCTTTTAGTGAGCACGTACTCAAAATGTCTGGGTACACCGATAAGCTTGTGTCCTTGGGAATAACGATTCCCATTGACTTAGGCATACATCGTGTTCTACAATCTCTGCCACCTAGCTACAAGAGCTTTGTGATGAACTATAACATGCAGGGCATGTAGAAATCTCTCCCCGATCTTCTGTCAGTTCTTAAGACTGTAGAAGTGGAGATCAAGAAAGAACATCAAGTGTTGATGATCAATAAGACCACTGGTTTCAAGAAAGACAAGAAGGGTAAATAGAAGGGAAAGAAGGGCGGCAAATCTACTGCTATGCCTGAAAAGAAATCCTGAACTGGCCCTAAGTCTAATAACGAGTGCTATTATTGCAAGGGACTGGCCATTGGAAGTGCAACTTCCCGAAGTATTTGGCGTACAAGAAGGCCGACAAGGCATACAAAGGTATATGTGATATACATGGTATTGATGTGTACTTGACTAGTACTCATAGTAGCACCTGGGTATTTGATACTGGACCGGTTGCTAATATATGTAACTCGAATCAGGGGTTGTGGAACAAGCGACAGCTAGCAAGGGATGAGGTCACAATGTGTGTCGGCAATGGATCAAGAGTTGATGCGATCGCCTTCAGAACGCTGCCTCTCCATATTTCGTTGGGATTAGTGATAAATCTAAATAATTTTTATTTGGTCCCTGCGCTAAGCATGAACATTGTATCCGGAACAAGTTTATTGAGAACTGGTTATTCATTTAAATCCGAAAACAATGGTTGTTCGATTTATATGCATAATATATTTTATGGTCATGTACATGTGATGAATGGTTTATTTCTGTTGAATCTCGATAGTAGTGATACACATATTCATAATGTTGATGCTAAAAGGATTAAACTTGATAATGATATATCTTCATATATGTGGCACTGCCATCTAGGTCATATTGGCGTAAAATGCATGAAGAAACTCCATTCTGATGGAATTTTGGAATCACTTGATTTTGAATCATTTGATACATGTGAGCCATGCCTTATGGGCAAGATGACTAGAACCCCGTTTTCCGGTACAATGGAGCGGGCGACAGATTTATTGGAAATCATACATACTGATGTATGTGGTCTAATGAGTGTGTCGGCGCAAGGTGGATATCGTTGTTTTGTTACTTTCATGGATGATTTGAGTAGATATAGGTATATCTATTTGATGAAACACAAGTCTAAAACCTTTGAAAAGTTCTGGGAATTTCAGAGTGAAGTGGAAAATCATCGTAATAGAAAGATCAATTTTTTGCGGTCCGACCGTGGAGGTGAGTATCTAAGTTACGAGTTTAGCACACAAATGAGAGAGTGTGGAATAGTTTCACAACTCACGCCTGCCGGAACACCACAACATAATGGTGTGTTGGAGTGTCGTAATCATACTTTATTGGATATGGTTCGATCTATGATGTCTCTGACTGACTTGCCACTATCATGTTGGGGTTATGCAGTAGAAATCGCTACATTCACTTTAAATCGGGCACCATCTAAATCCATTGAAAAGACACCATATGAATTGTGGTTTGGAAACAAACCTAAGCTGTCATTTCTTAAAGTTTGGGGATGTGATGTTTATGTGAAGAAACTTCAGCCTGATAAACTTGAACCCAAAGCGGAAAAATGCGTCTTCATAGGATACCCTAAACAAACAATTGGGTATTCCTTCTATCACAGATCCGAGGGCAAGGTTTTAGTTGCCAAGAATGGATTCTTTATAGAGAAAGAGTTTCTCACGAAAGGTGTGTGTAGTCGGAAGGTAGAACTCAAAGAGGTTATTGAACCTTCTCTTCATGAAACGGCAAGTGGTGCAGCGTCGGAAATTGTTCCGAAGTTTACTTCACCGAATGAAGAAGGAACTAATGATAATGATCATTAAACTCCGAAAGAGGACACTACCGAACCTCGCAGGTCAAGCAGGAAACGTGCAACTCTTGAACTGTACAGGAATCTTGTCATGAATTTCATGGTGGATGAAATAGATGACCGTGCGATGTATGAAGAAGCAATGATGAGCCCGGATTCCAACAAATGGCTAGAAGCCATGAAATCTGAGATGGAATCCATGTACGAAAACCAGGTTTGGACCTTGGTGGACCTACCTCACGACTGAAAGGCCGCTGAGAATAAATGGATTTTCAAGAAGAAAACGGATGCTGATGGTAATGTGACCATCCATAAAGCTTGACTTGTCACAAAGGGATTCGACAAATTCAAGGAGTTAACTATGATGAGACATTCTCTCCCATAGCGATGCTAAAGTCGATTAGGATTATGTTAGCAATTGCTGCATATTTCGATTATGAGATATGCCAGATGGATGTCAAAACTGCGTTCCTCAATGGTAATATTGAAGAAGAGTTGTATATGATACAACCAAAAGGGTTTTGTCGATCCTAAGGATGCTGACAAGGTATGCAAGCTTCAGCGATCCATCTATGGACTGAAACAAGCATCCCGGAGTTGGAATCTCCGCTTTGATGAGGTGATCAAAGAGTTTGGATTTGTTGAACTTATGGAGAGGCTTGTATTTACAAGAAAGTGAGTGGGAGCAATGTGGCGTTTCTAATATTATATGTGGATGACATATTATTGATTGGAAATGATATAGATCTTTTGGACAGTGTTAAAAGTTATCTAAACATCAAATTTCAATGAAGGACCTTTGTGAAGCATCATATATATTAGGCTCTATAGAGATAGATCAAGACACCTAACTGGGCTATCACAGAGTACATACCTTGATAAGATTTTAAAGAAGTTTAAAATGGACGGAAGTAAGAAGGGGTTCTTACCTATGTTGCAAGGCAAGACAATGAGTAAGACTCAAAGTCCGGCTATGGCGGAAGAAAGAGAGATAATGAATAAAATCCCCTATGCTTTAGCCATTGGCTCTGTAATGTACGCCATGCTATGTACAAGACCAGATGTGGAAGATGTTATTAGTTTGACTAGTAGGCACCAATCTGATCCAAGTTCAGAACACTAGATAGCGGTCAAGAATAACCTTAAGTACTTAAGAAGAACTAAGGAAATGTTTCTTGCATACTGATACATTGCAAATGTATCTATAATTTTTGATGTTCCATGCTTGGTTTTATCTACTTTCTTGTGTTTTGTTCCAACTTTGGAGTACTTTTCATATGATTTCTTGGACTAACCTATTAACAAGATGCCACAGTGCCAGTTGCCTGTTTTCTGCTATTTTTGGTTCCAAGAAAGTCAGAAAATGAATATTCTCATAATTGGACGGGACAAAGGCCAAAGTTCCTATTTTACCGGAAGACTCACGGAGCCAGAATATGAGACGGAGGAGTGCCAGGGCCTAGCCACACCATGTGGTGGCACGGGCTAGCCCTGGCCACGCCACCAGGTTGTGTGGGCCCCCTGGCACTCCACCGACCTTGCCTCTTCGCCTATAAGAAGCCTCCTGATACATAAACCCTAGATCGTCAAGCCTCCAGCCACGAAAAGTTCCGTAGCACCGCCGCCACCGAAGGGGAGATTCGGGGGACAGAAAGTCTCTGTTCCGGCACCCTGCCAGGACGGGGAGGTGCCCCCGGAGCCATCTCCATCGATCTCCACCACCATCTCCATCACAGTTGCTGATTCCCATGATGAGAAGGGAGTAGTTCTCTCTCGAGGCTAAGGGTTCTACCGGTAGCTATGTGTTCATCTTTCTCTCTGTGCATGATCTTATTGAGATCATGAGCTTGTAATCTATAGATCTACCTTGCTACTCAAGTGCTTTAATAGATCTCTGCTCTCCCCATGTGTGTGAAAGTGACAGCGTGCACACCATGGTGGCACTTAGGCTAGAGATTACATATACTTGTTATGAGTTATATTTGGAGTTGGATGTCTTTATGAAATTTTGGTGTTTGTTGGAACCATCTAGTGCTCAAGGTGACAGTGTGGGGTTTTCTAGATGGGAAAGTCTTACTTTGAGGTGTGCTGTTATAGCCCTACCATGGATTAGAGTGTTTAACCGGAGAGTAGTTCAGCGTAGTATCATAAGAAGAATATATTTATATGAGAGTGTTCACTAGTGAAAGTATGATCCCTAGGCCTTGTTTCTTAGCATTGATACACCGTTTGCTACTAGATCTATTACATGTTTGCTTGCTTCCATCTTTATTTTAGTTTTCCTTTAGTCTTTTCCATGCCATCAAGCTATTTTCTATCACCGTTACCACTTATAATTATCTATACCACTTGTATTTCACTATATCTTCGCCGAACTAGTGCACCTATACACCTGACAAGTCTATTGGGTGTGTTGGGGACACAAGAGACTTCTTGTATCTTGATTGCAGGGTTGCTTGAGAGGGGATACCTTTTGACCACTTCCTCCCTGAGTTCGATAAACCTTGGGTGATGCACTTAAGGGAAAACTTGTTGTTGTTCTACAAACCTCTGCACTTGGAGGCCCAACAACTGTCTACAAGAATAGAAGTGCATAGACATCAAGCTATTTCCTGGCGCCATTGCCAGGGAGGTAAGGTAAAAGGTATTCACACCGGAGGATTAAAGACGAAGATTCCTACCACGGCAAACGCCTATTTTCTGGCGCCGTTGCCGGGGAGGTAAGGTAAAAGGTACTCACATCCTCTGGTGTGAGTGCTCGAAGTTATTTCCTTTAGATTCTGCAATTTTGTCTTTTTGTTTCTTGTTTTCACTAGTTAGGCTTAATGGAAAACAACAACAAAATTAGAGAGCTTTTTAGTATTTTTCCTAAGTTAGAACTTGAATTATCTGAAAAGAAAATTAAAAAACCCATGGAACTTTCTTTGCATGCTAATAGCAATGTTATTAGTATGAATCTTTTGAACACCTTTGTGACTAATGCTATGGAAACGTCTAAGCTTGGGGAAGTTGGTTTTTATGAAAATGATCTTTTTAGTTCCCCAACTTTAAAGAAGAAAATTTGCTCTGATGATACTTTATCTCCCATATGTGGTAATTCTAATGATACTTGTGATATTTTAAATCCACATACTGAAAGCATCCCTTTTAAAATACCTATAAAAATTGTTGAACGTGTTACGAATAACTGCTATTTTGGAGATGGAACTGTCCATCCTGGTGATCATTTACTCTTTATACATGAATTATGCGGGTTGTTCAAATGTGCAGGTATTTCAATGAACCAAGTTAAGAGGAAGCTATTCCCTATTTTACTTAAGGGCAAAGCAAGTGAGTGGTATGAGCTACTAGATGATCCTCATCATTTGGAGTGGAAGGAACTTGAATCTCTCTTTTACTCTAAATTTTATCCTCCTCATGAAATTCATAAAGATAGGAGTTATATTTATAATTTTCATCCACATGATGGAGAAAGTATTGCCCAAGCATGGGGGAGATTGAAGTCACTAATGCTCAAATGTCCCATTCATGAGCTCTCTAGTAATATTGTTATTAATAATTTCTATGCAAGGCTTTCAGGACATTACAAGGACTATCTAGATACTTGTTTAGAGGGATCCTTCACAAGTAAGGAGGTCAAAGCTAAGTGGGATCTTCTTGAAACAACTCAAAGGAATACTGAAGATTGGGATACCAACAAAGGTAAAGAACTAGGTATAAACTATGAGTATGATTGCATTAAGTCTTTCGCTGAAACTGCTGATTTTCAAGAGTTTAGTGCTAAATATGGTCTTGATCCTCAAATCCTTATTGATTGTTTTAGATCCTTTGTTTCTCATATTAATGCTCCTAAAGAAAAATGGGACATGTATCATGAGCCTTTTAAAGACACTTGCATGGAAAATGAAATTGTTATTAATGATAGCAATAAACATGCTCAAACCTCTGAAAGTACTACTTCTTATAAGCATGTTAATTTTTGTGGAATACATAAACCTTGTGAGAATAATCAAATTGGAGAAGAATATTGTATCACCCACAATAATGAAAAAACTAGAATGTGGTATAGGGCTCTAAATGAACTTGGTAAAAAAGTTTGTGCCCTCTATCCTTTTATTTGTGAACTTTGCTTTGAAGTGGGTCATTTCAATTTTCAATGCTCAGGCCATAATAATAGCCCTTCTAATCCAATGAGTACTGCAAGTTTGTATTGTGATGACATGATCACTCCTAATCAGCATGATGAACTTACATTATTTTTGGGGTGTGAAGAGTTATCAAGAAAAACCTCTTTGGTAGATATGGGTGCTTTTGATATGAATAGTGTCATGCATGGTTGTCATCTTTATTTTGTTGATAATTTCCACACAAATACTTACATAAAAAATATTATAAAAGATGAGATCTTACCAAAATATGACATGACTAATATGTGTTTTGGTCTTATTAATGAAAAGGAGGAATCCTCCAAAGTTTCTTCTATTGTCTCTAGCAATGAACCAGGGTATATGGAGAAGCTTCCTTTCAAGCCTCTCCCTCATAAAGAGAAGAAGAAAAAGAAGAATAGGAGGAGTAAAAGAAGAGAGGAAACAATATTTTCCCCTAAGCATGTTGCTCCTATTATAGTTTTTGATGAGTCTGAACTCGATGATGTTCCAATGCCTATTACCTATAGTAGTGATCATGATTGGGAAAAGCATACTACTTTTGATATTGAAAATCTCTTCGGTACCAATTCTGAAAATGATGAAAATTGTTGTACTATTAGTGCTATCCATGTTCCTTCCAATGATGATATGTTTACAAATGAACACACTTTGGAAGATAACTATTCTATTGCTTATGATGATACTATACCCCCAATATATGATGATTGCAATGATGAATATATTATTTTCAGTCCACCTACTATTGAGGAGAAAATTAATTATGATTACAATATGCCTCCTATATTTGATGATTATGGTGATGAGAATAATAATGATAACTATTTTGTTGAATTTGCTCCCAGTATGATTGATAAGAATGACTATGCTTATATGGGGAGTATTAATTGTTTTATGCATGTGGCTCATGATAAGAATGTTTTATGTGATAGTTATATTGTTAATTTTATTCATGATGCTACTGAAAGTTATTATGAGAGAGGGAAACATGGTTTTATGCATCTCAATAATATTAAGTTTCCCCTCTTTATGTTGAAAATTTTGAAGTTGCACTTGTTTTGCTTTCCTATGCTTGTTGCTTTGTGCTTTCATGACTTGTTTCTTTACAAGATTCCTAAGCATAGGAAGTGGGTTAGACTTAAATGTGTTTTGAATTTGCTTCTTGATGCTCTCTTTTACTTCAATTCATATTTCTTATGTGAGCATCTTCTCAAACTATCAGGCCTAACTTAAAGGCGTTAAAGAAAAGTACTTATTGGGAGACAACCCAAAAGTTTTAGATGAGTCTTGGAAGTTATTACTTCAGTAATAACCGCTCCTTATCCTTTTTATTTGCTTTTTGTGCCAAGAGTAACCTCTAATGAGAGAGAAGTAATGATTGGGAAAGTTGCTATCCCGAAACAGATTTATGTGCTTCACCGTAAAAATTCGTGTAAAATCTCTGAACGTCTTTTTGAGGCGTGAATTTTTGTGCTTCTGCCCCAGGTTGTTATCTAACTTTCGTTAGTTCAACACTTTTCGATTTGAGCAACAGAAGGTCTACAAAAAAATTCGTCTTTACCTGCTGGTCTGTTTTGACAGATTTCTGCCATTATTTGCATTTGCTTCTTGTTGGTTCCTTTTTGAGTTCTTTTGGGGAATTGAGCTTTTGGAGGGAAGTGCTACAGTAGCTAGTGTTTTAATGGAAGTTGATATGGGGTGGCCCGATCTTCTTAGTAAGCGGATGGCGGTGATAATGGTGGATGATAGATAACTAGCCTGTAGCTATGAACTCTCCCGCTCGATCCCTGACGCCAATGCAACAGCTCACGAACCTTGTAGGATATTCACAACACAACGCTCTTGCGCATGCAGCCATGACCACGAACGGTATTATGCAATCTACTAATTCCCAATGGAAGAACAGATCACACTCAATTATAGTTGGTATATTCGAATACAGGGTAATTCTAGAGGTTCTATGAAAGAAACAACTCCAAAATATTTTAACATGGTCTAAACCCTAACTAGAGGTCGTCCCATAGCTTATAAGGGCGGCTGGAGCGACCAGAAACCGAAACTAAATGCAAACGACTCAAACTGAATCAAACCGACTCGGACCAGATTCGGTCGGCCGGACAGTCCGGTCAGGCCGGACACTCCAGGTGAAGTGTGCCGGACAGTCCGGTCTGGCCGGAAACTTTGAAGTTTCCGGGTGGCGTCCGTGTAGTGTCCGATCTGGCATACTGATTGTCCATGCTAGTTTGCCTCTCGACCAGGCCGGACAGTCCAGGTGGATCTGGCCGGACACTCCGGCCGTGGCAGATCTTTTTGCCTTCGTCTTGATGATCTTCTCTTGCGCCTTCCTCCCGCTCCTCCCTCACGCATCCTTGGGCGATCATCATGTTGGGCTTCTCTTGTAGCCCCTCTCCTCCTCGCGCCATGCTTGTTTCTCCAACGAACCTGTTGTTCCAGTAGCTTAGCACGAGCTCTTGTAATAGGTCCAATTCTAATCTCATTGGACCGATCCTTTCTTGCAACAGTTGTAGCATCTTCAGTAGTCATTGGGGTAGGTGTAATTGTAGGGATGTCCTCATCATCTCCCCCCCTTCAAAAGGCGTAGACCTCGACGCTCCAAGGTCTTCTCCAGCATATGGTGACAAATCAGCAACGTTGAAGCTATTGCTAACTCCACCAAACTCCTCAATACATATATCAACCGAGTAGGCGTTATCATTAATCTTGGCTAACACCTTGTAAGGACCAGCACCACGTGGCTTCAATTTTGACTTTCGAAGTAGTGGGAACCTATCCTTGTGTAGATGCACCCAAACCATATCTCCAGGCTCGAACAACACTTCTTTCCTTGCTTGATTCCTTGCAGCAGCAATGTTCTTGCCTTTCTTCTCAATAGCCTCTCGAGTCTTCTCATGTATTTTCTTCACATAATCACGCTTTTGATGCCTCCATATCAACTCTCTCATGTAATGGCAGAGGCAACATATCAAGTGGCGTCAATGGCTTGAAACCATACACCACCTCAAAAGGACAAAGCTGAGTAGTTGAATGCACATCCCTGTTGTAAGCAAACTCAACATGTGGCAAACACTCTTCCCACTCTCGCGGATTCTTTTTAATCATGGTCCTTAGTAGCTGTGACAATGTTCGATTCACCACCTCCGTTTGACCATCTGTTTGGGGATGACATGTAGTACTGAACAACAACTTCGTTCCTAGCTTGCCCCATAAGGTCTTCCAAAAGTAGCTCATGAACTTCACATCACGGTCAGAAACAATCGTCTTTGGTACTCCATGTAATCTCATGATGTCCCTGAAAACCAGGTTAGCAACATGCCACGCATCGTCGCTTTTGTGGCAGGCAATAAAATGAGCCATCTTAGAGAACCTATCCACTACCACAAATATAGAATCATGACCTCTCTGAGTTTTAGGTAGACCTAGCACAAAATCCATACTAATGTTTTCCCATGGAATAGTTTGCGTAGAGAGGTGTATACAAACCGTGAGGCTTCAGCTTAGATTTCGACTTGTGGCATGTAATACATCGGCTCACAAATCTGTACACATCACGCCTCATCTTGGGCCAATAAAAGTGATCAGCAAGCATGAGCAACGTCTTCTCACGCCCAAAATGACCCATCAAACCTCCAGCATGTGATTCCTGCACTAAGAACAAACGCAACGACGATTCTGGAATACATAGTTTGTTAGCTCGAAACAAATATCCATCATGTATATGATACTTATCCCATGCGTTTCTAAGAGCACACAAACGATATGGTTCAGCAAAATCATGGTCAGTTGCATAAAGTGCACAAATAGCTTCTAATCCAGGAATTTTAACATCAAGATTGGTTAATAGCATGTTCTTCCTAGATAGAGCATCAGCAACAACGTTCTCTTTTCCCTTCTTATAGTTAATGATGTAAGGAAAAGACTCAATGAACTCAACCCATTTAGCTAATCTTCTATGCAAGTTTGATTGAGCTTTCAAGTATTTCAATGCTTCATGATCAGAATGTATGATGAATTCTTTTGGCCACAAATAATGTTGCCAAACCTCAAGTACTCTAACAAGTGCATACAATTCTTTATCATAGATAGAATAATTCAAACGAGCACCAGTCAATTTCTCAGAAAAATAAGCTATAGGCCGACCCTCTTGCATCAAAACGCCACCTATGCCTATACCACTAGCATCACATTCAACTTCAAATTGCTTCGAAAAATCAAGTAATGCAAGTAATGGTGCAGAAGTAAGCAAATGTTTTAATGTATCAAATGCAATGTCTTGGGTCGTGCCCCATACAAAAGGAACACCTTTCTTTGTCAAATCATTTAATGGTGCAGCAATGGTGCTAAAATCCTTCACAAAGCGCCTATAGAAACCAGCGAGACCATGGAAACTACACACTTGACTAACATTCATTGGAGTAGGCCAATTCTGAATTGATTCAATTTTAGATTGATCTACCTCTACTCCATGCTTAGAAACAACAAATCCTAGGAATATGACCTTATCTTTTGCAAAAGTACACTTCTCAAGATTAGCATACAGTTTATTATCACGTAACACTTGCAAAACTTGTCTAATATGAGTGCAATGTTCAGATTCGGTGTGGCTGTATATGAGTATATCATCAAAGTAAACAACCACGAAACGCCCAATAAACTCTCTCAAAACATGATTCATCAAACGCATGAAAGTACTAGGTGCATTAGTAAGACCAAACGACATAACTAACCACTCATACAAACCGAATTTAGTTTTGAAAGCAGTTTTCCATTCATCCCCTTCTTTCATCCTAATTTGATGATAACCACTACGCATGTCAATTTTAGAGAAAACAGCAGCACCACTCAATTCATCTAGCATATCCTCTAAGCGTGGAATAGGATGACGATATCAAATAGTGATGTTATTAATCGCTCTACAATCAACACACATGCGCCATGTACCATCTTTCTTAGGAACTAAAATAACAAGAATAGCACAAGGGCTAAGAGAGACACGAATGTACCCTTTATCCAGCAACGCTTGTACTTGCTTCTGAATTTCCTTAGTTTCTTCGGGATTAGTCCTGTAAGGTGCACGATTGGGAAGTGTGGCACCAGGAATCAGATCCACTTGATGTTCTATACCACGCAATGGAGGCAAACCTGCGGGTACGTCTTCTGGAAACACATCCCCAAAGTCCTGCAAAACAGAAGAGACACCAAGAGAAATAGGGGTCATGTCGTTAGAAACCACTACCTCGCCCTTATACATGAGCACAAGTGGCATGGCTGTAGGATCCTCACGAAACTCTCTCATATCCTCCTTGGTGGCTAGAATCAATAACCCAGGCACTCTCTCACTTTTCGTTATATCACTCAATTTAGGCTCAATTACATCAGGAACAGCTGTAACACAGTCTCGCCGAGTGGTAGTATCTTCCTTCAAGTTCACCTCTATCTTCTGGCGAGAATCATTCACAATTTCTTGTGGTGTCATTGGCTGCATAGTAATCTTCATATGATTTACCTTCATCTCACCATTGTTGCTCAACCATTGTATGTAGTATGGCTTGGGATGAGGTAAGTATGTCAAATTCAGTTTGGCACATAGTTCCTTACTTGCAAGATTTCTGCAGCTACCTCCATCAATAATTATCTTGCAAGCTTTGTTTGGTCCAACTAGAGCTTTTGTTTGGAACAAGTTGCAACGCTGGGATTCCTCAACCGGTTGCACACTAAGTACACGTGAAGATACGACAATAGTGGGTGCACGCTCAGCATATGCATTAGCACCTTCCTCGCCGTCATCAATATCATCATCAGAAGCTTCATCTCCACTTTCTACTTCACCTTGTTCATTAACAAACATAACCTTGCTGTTTGGACAATCCTTCTTGTAGTGACCTCTACGTCCACAAGTATGGCACACCACATCACGAGTACATGCAGTAGACATGTTGGAACCCGAGCTAGCAGCAGGAGCAGCGGGTTTCCGAGCATTAGAACCAAACGAAGGTGTACTTGCTGGTTTGGCCGATGGTGTAAACGGAACAGTAGCTGGTGGCATGACTGTAGGAGGTGTAGACCTGGCCGAAAATCTGCTGGAGGATGGAAAACGAGCAGGTGACTTCGCCTCTTCTGCCAACTGGGATTCGGCCTCTCTAGCATGATGCAACAACTCATTCATGGTCTCATACTTGTGATGATGAACAATGCTCTTGATTGGTAACTTCAAATTGTTTAGGAATCGCTGCATGGTCATCTCAATGGACTCACGAATTCTAGCACGCTGCATAAGCATCTCCATCCCCATGTAGTACTCATCAACTGTCATGGTGCCTTGCTTCAGTTGCGTCAATTTATCAAAAACTGATCGCAAGTAGTTGGTTGGTACGAAACGAGCCTTCATGATTTGCTTCATCTTGCGCCAATCCATCACAGGAAGTTCATTATCCTCCCTCCTATGTTGCACAAGAGCATCCCACCAACGCAAAGCATAACCATCAAATTCAGATGCTGCAAGCTTGACCTTCTTATCTTCTGGATAGTCAAATAAGCGCCAGAGTTTCTCAATCTTCAATTCCCAGGTGAGGTAGTCTTCAGGATCAATGGAACCATCAAACTTAGGAATCGAGAATTTTGGCTTGCCCAAACCGTCATCAGCAGCTTGGTTGGGCACACGTGGGCCACGCCCAAGATGAGAAAACCCACGACCATGAGCAGGTGCATGGACAGGGGGAATAGCACGTCCCCTGCCAACATGTGGAGCAGCATCAACAGCGCTACCCTCATCGAAATCATCAAAGGCATCATCATGTTGAGGATCTTCCCTTCTATGCAAGGCGGCTGTCAAACCCTCAATGGACTGCTGCAAAGTGGTGACATTGACATTGAGCGTAGCCACTTGCATTTGGATAGTATCAACTGTCCCAACATGCTGATCCAATCTCATATTCATATCTTGGAGATTCTTGTCAATGCCATCTGTCGTGTTAGTAAACACATGTGTCAAGTGGGATTTCAAAGCCTCATATTCACGCCAATTGACGAGCTCCTCATCCTTCTTTTTCTGCAACACAACATCATTATCACTAGTAGACATGATTAGTAGGTTAGTGCAAAAATCAGAATCTGTATGGTGGAAACTCTCAGAACTCACTCGCAACTAATAAGAAAGGAGATCTTACCGTTCCAAAGTGAATAGAGATGCTCTACCAAACAAAATCAAAGACTGATGCACTTGATGTGATGAAGTGAATATCAAAGGTATAGAGAACGATCGCAGGGCACACTGGTTATTTAAGGTGGAGCTATAGGTATGGTATCCTATCTACACCACAAACAAGTCCTAGTGCTGATCGTACAAATACCCAAGAAACACACAGTGGAGATAAACGTGGCAAAGCAACTTATGAAAAGGAATATTGTAGTGCACAAGAGAGACGCTAGTAATAGCTCAAATAGAACAGGAACACGATTGCTCAATCTACCAGTGCTATACAACAAGGCCTCCAATATTGCACACTTCTATATCTCTTTTTTTGTCAGGCTTGTAGCTCTTTTCTCTTTTTTTTGATTTTTTTCAACTATATTACTCAATGCAAACGAGCACAACAACTTATAATAGAACTAGGCGGGATAGTCTGGTTGATATTCGCCGGAGACTCCGGTTGGGCCGGATAGTCCGGTGTGATTCGGCCGGATAGTCCGGTTTTGCCTGTCAAAAATTTCTGCACTACAAACCCTAATGAGCAGCCTGTCGGAGCAAAGCAACTAGTATCGTGGGCACGTTCCTAGGCACAGATGTTGTAGATAGGTTGTGCCTATGGTATGCAAACAAAGGTACGCTATGTGGACTCGGAAAAACGATTAAACACTTGCGGAAACGGTAACGGTGGGAACAGCAGAAA
This sequence comes from Avena insularis, assembly GCA_023614405.1. Taxonomy (NCBI): domain Eukaryota; kingdom Viridiplantae; phylum Streptophyta; class Magnoliopsida; order Poales; family Poaceae; genus Avena; species Avena insularis. The sequence goes on from CM042694.1 coordinate 211,783,142, forward strand.
ACAAGATCAAACCCTACACCTAGACACAAACGGAAACTAGACTCCTACAAGGAAAAACCTGTAGATCGGATCTACGAGAAGATACAATCAGCAACTAAAACTTGAAAACGATGCAATCTAGTCTATGGCAAATCTTTTTGTAAGGCTTTTTCTGTATAGGACGAAAACACTCTCTAATCTATGGATGGATTTGTGGATGCTTACCGAGGCAACACTAGAAATCTGATACCAAGATGATATGGGGTGGCCCAATCTTCTCAGTAAGCGGATGGCGGTGATAATGGTGGATGATAGATAACTAGCCTGTAGCTATGAAATCTCCCGCTCGATCCCTGACGCCAATGCAACAGCTCTCGAACCTTGTAGGATATTCACAACACCACGCTCTTGCGCACGCAGTCGTGACCACGAACGGTAGTATGCAATCTACTAATTCCCAATGGAACAACAGATCACACTCAATTATAGTTGGTATATTCGAACACAGGGTAATTCCAGAGGTTCTATGAAAGAAACAACTCCAAAATATTTTAACGTGGTCTAAACCCTAACTAGAGGTTGTCCCATAGCTTATAAGGGCGGCTAGAGCGACCAGAAACCGAAACTAAACGCAAACGACTCAAACTGATACAAACCGACTCGGACCAGATTCGGTCGGCGGGCGGACACTCCGGTCGAATTCGACCGGACAGTCCTGTCAGGCCGGACACTCCAGATGAAGTGTGCCAGACAGTCCGGTCTGGCCGGAAACTTTGAAGTTGCCGGGTGGCGTCCGTGTAGTGTCCGAACTGGCATACTAAATGTCCACGCCAGTTTGCCTCTCGTCCAGGCCGGACAGTCCGGGTGGATCTGGCCGGACACTCCGGTCGTGGCAGATCTTTTTGCCTCCGTCTTGATGGTCTTCTCTTGCGCCTTCCTCCCGCTCCTCCCTCACGCATCCTTGGGCGATCATCATGTTGGGCTTCTCTTGTAGCCCCTCTCCTCCTCTCGACATGCTTGTTTCTCCAACGAACCTGTTCTTCTAGTAGCTTAGCACGAGCTCTTGTAATAGGTCCAATTCTAATCTCATTGGACTGATCCTTTCTTGCAACAGTTGTAGCATCTTCAGTAGTCATTGGGGTAGGTGTAATTGTAGGGATGTCCTCATCAGAAGTTTTATTGGTGTTAGAACTGAACCTAAAGACCTATTATCTTGAGTGCACTAATGTTGCTAATAAAGATTGTGTGAAGTTTTGTATGAAGAAAAAATTTCAGCTGTATGGAAGGAATGAGTAATGAGATGAAGGATGGACTAAAGCTCAAGCTTGGGGATGCCACGCGTGTCACCCCAAGAAATATCCAATAACTACAACCGTCAAAGCTTGGGGATGCCCAAGGCATCCCCTTCTTCATCAATAAAAATCCTAGGTTTCTTCCAAACGCTTCATTTTTATTGTTTCATGCACAGTTGTGTTGTTCTTGGAGCGTCTTCTTTTTCATTTTTGTTTTGTTTTTTCATTTGCTTGGTTTCCTTAGTTTGCTGAATAAATTGGTTGGACCCCCTCTTTCATACATTGGTTTTCAAATAGTTTGGTTTGGATTGGAAAAGAGTAGGAAAGTTTATGCTTAAGTTGTAAAGGAGCTTGTTTTTGACTGTGGCCTATGCTTTGTCATGCCATGCTCGATATTGTTTTGGCTTTATGCTTAGTATTCGTAAGTAAAGTTGAGTAGCATGAGGTTCGGTCTTCGTAAGGGGCATGAGATTTCGGTTTATAACTTGTCAAGCATATCCTCTTAGTTGTGTCACTTTAACCTTAATCACCTTCAAGATTCTTATGATAGGGGCAATGAGAGCTGAAAGCTAATAAGTACCATAATTTTTGGAAGCTCTTTATGAGACTTGAATCCCTACTTCCTTCTATGAAGGCCTTTCTTCCACCATTATATTGAGTCTCCACCTTCTACCTTTATGCACCTACTTTGAGAGCATAGTGGCCATTCTTAGTTCTATGTGCATTGTCCCAAGACTAGTTGATTGATGCATAACTTGATATTGCTTGTTTTAAACTATTTGTATCTAGTCACTCTTATGAACTCTGAAGGTGTCCTATGCATTTATATTTGCTACTCTATGAGGGACAAGTTGAATACTATTATGCTATGTTTTCTTTATGTGAAACAAACAAACGTCTTGCAAAGCATTGTTATTCATGAATCTTTTGTTTGTGCCTTTTCATGTTGCATCATAGTTTCTTTGCTTATTGCTAGAACTTTGTCTTTCATGTTATGATTGAAGTACTATGATCCCAACTTTGAATGTTTTGCAAATACTTTAATCAAGTCTTTGATGGTGCATGTCACCTCAAAAATTATTCTTTCTTTTTATCACTTACCTACTCGAGGACGAGCGGGAGTTAAGCTTGGGGATGTTGATACATTGCAAATGTATCTATAATTTTTGATGTTCCATGCTTGGTTTTATCTACTTTCTTGTGTTTTGTTCCAACTTTGGAGTACTTTTCATATGATTTCTTGGACTAACCTATTAACAAGATGCCATGGTGCCAATTGCCTGTTTTCTGCTATTTTTGGTTCTAGGAAAGTCAGAAAATGAATATTCTCAGAATTGGACGGGACAAAAGCCAAAGTTCCTATTTTACCGGAAGACTCACGGAGCCAGAATATGAGACGGAGGAGGGCCAGGGCCTGGCCACACCATGTGGTGGCGCAGGCTAGCCCTGGTCGCGCCACCAGGTGGTGTGGGCCCCTGGCACTCCACTGACCTTGCCTCTTCGCCTATAAGAAGCCTCCTGATGCATAAACCCTAGATCGTCAAGCCTCCAGCCACGAAAAGTTTCGCAGCACCGCCGCCACCGAAGGGGAGATTCGGGGGACAGAAAGTCTCTGTTCCGGTACCCTGCCGGGAGGGGGAAGTGCCCCTGGAGCCATCTCCATCGATCTCCACCACCATCTCCATCGCTGTTGCTGATTCCCACGATGAGGAGGTAGTAGTTCTTTCTCGAGGCTAAGGGTTCTACCGGTAGCTATGTGTTCATCTATCTCTCTATGCATGATCTTATTGAGATCATGAGCTTGTAATCTATAGATCTACCTTGCTACTCAAGTGCTTTAATAGATCTCTGCTCTCCCCATGTGTGTGAAAGTGCCAGCGTGCACACCATGGTGGCACTTAGGCTAGAGATTACATACACTTGTTATGAGTTATATTTGGAGTTGGATGTCTTTATGAAATTGTGGTGTTTGTTGGAACCATCTAGTGCTCAAGGTAACAGTGTGGGGTTTTCTAGATGGGAAAGGCTTACTTTGAGGTGTGCTGTTATAGCCCTACCATGGATTAGAGTGTCCAACCAGAGAGTAGTTCAGCGTAGTATCATAAGAAGAATATATTTATATGAGAGTGTTCACTAGTGAAAGTATGATCCCTAGGCCTTGTTTCTTAGCATTGATACACCGTTTGCTACTAGATCTGTTACATGTTTGCTTGCTTCCATCTTTATTTCAGTTTGCCTTTAGTCTTTTCCATGCCATCAAGCTATTTTCTATCACCGTTACCACTTATAATTATCTATACCACTTGTATTTCACTATCTCTTCGCTGAACTAGTGCACCTACACACCTAACAAGTGTATTGGGTGTGTTGGGGACACAAGAGACTTCTTGTATCTTGATTGCAGGGTTGCTTGAGAGGGGATACCTTTGACCACTTCCTCCCTAAGTTCGATAAACCTTGGATGATCCACTTAAGGGAAAACTTGCTGCTGTTCTACAAACCTCTGCACTTGGAGGCCCAACAACTGTCTACAAGAATAGAAGTGCGTAGACATCACATACGGAGGTGAAGAAGAGCTGGTCGCTAAGTGTTATCTCTACGCTAGCTTTGACATTGATCCGGATGACTGTAAGTCTCAATCCGGATACGTATTTCTCATGAACGGAGCAACATTTAGTTGGAGGAGCTCCAAACAACCTGTGGTGGCTGGATCAACAACGGAGGCGGAATATGTTGCTGCTTTAGAAGCGGCGGAGGAAGTGGTTTGGATGAAAGAGTTCATAACTGAACTAGGTGTGGCTCCTAGTGCGTTGGACCTAATGGTGATCTATTGTGACAACAATGGAGTTATAGCCAACGCCAAGGATCCAAGGTCTGATAAGAATTCCAAGCATATTAAGCGCCAGTTTCACTCCATCCGCGAGCATGTCAAGGATGGAGATATAAAGATTTATAAAGTACACATGGATCTGAATGTAGCAGATCCATTGACTAAAGTTCTCCCTAGGGCAAAACATGATCAACACCAGAACTCCATGGGTGTTAGATTTATCACTATGTAAACTAGATTATTATCTCTAGTGCAAGTGGGAGACTGAAGGGAATATGCCCTGAGAGCAATAATAAAGTTGTTATTATCATATTCCAAGTATATGATAGATGTTTATTTTGCATGCTATAATTGTATTGATTGGAAATGTTAATACATGTGTGTTTAATAAACAAATAAAGGGTTCCTGGTTATGCCTCTCTTATAAACTAGCGCGTTGATTAACAAGACGATCAAGGTTTCCTGATCATGGACATTGGATGTTGTTAATAACGAGGTTACAACATTGGTGGACTAATGTGATGAACATTCATCTGAAGTATAGCATTAAGATCAAAGTCATTATGTTTAAATTGTTATAACACCAAATGAAGTAATCCTAGTCCTTAGACCATGAGATCATGCTAATCACTAACACTAGAAGAGTAACTTGATAACATCAAACATCACACCATAATAGGGTGACTATAAAGGTGGGTTCAGATACTATGAAGGTGTTATGTAGAGGATCATGGATCAAGAGTGGGATTTGTCCATCCCGATGACGGATAGATATACTATAGGCCCTCCCGGTGATATCACATTGAGATAGCTTGCAAGCAAGTGATGTGATCACTAGAATGTTATATCAGGGAACAAGAAAAGAGTGCATGTCAGTAACGAGATCAAACTAGGTATTGATATGCCGATGATTGAATCTCGGGCATGTAATATATTGCGAGACAAAGGGATTTAGTTACTAGAGTTAAAGGTTCTCACGATCACATAAGTCATTGTTGAATGTGTGGGAGTAAGTATGGATCTCCAGGTCCCGCTACTGATTATTGATCGGAGAAGGGTCTCGATCATGTTTGTATTATTCGCGAACCATAGGGTGACACACTTAAGTGATACTGACACCATTTGGAGCAAATGTGTTCCAAACAAAAGAATCACAAAGTGCTAGAATTATTTCAATGGACACCGGAATTGTTTCGGTGAAATTGTTGAAATTGGTTCTGCATGTGATATTGAAATATTGCAGGGGGTTTTATGTGAATGTTTGTTAATTAAAGTAATTAACAAAATTATGAATAAAATAAATAAAAGAGTTTTATTAAATGAGTGTTGCATTAAATTTGGTGGAAATTTAATGCATGTGAGTGGAAGTGTGAGTGGAGGCATGTTTATGTGAGTGGAGCATCCACCACATGAATGATGAAAGAGGTGGGCCACCACCTTGGCCGTCGGCCATGGGAGGGGTTGCTCGCTTGATGACTGCAAGTGCACAAATCGTTTGTAGCTAGTTTCGAAATAAAGATATCGATCCCACAGGGAGCAGGAGTCTGAAGTCTAATAACTCTTGAAATAAATATTACGATAAAAATGCTAGATAAAGTTCTAAGTGACAACATAAAATGCAAGTATTGTGTAAAAAGGTGTTTTTGGGTTTTGGGTATAAGAGCAATAAAGTAAAGTAAAACAACTGAGCATAGAAATTAAGTATCGCGTATGTAAGAGAGATTGGAACTGCAGTAGGGAAAAGGCGTTTTCAGGGAGTAGCGAATACACCACTAGTATTATAAAGATCTAAGATAAAGATTATCATCATGAACATTCTCAACTATGTATGTGTGGGAGGAACTCCGTATTTGGACGAATAGGCAACAACCGCTGCTCACATCATCCTCATAACCACAACAGTCAGCAATCGACATCAATCGAATTACTGCGCTTTTATGGGCCGTAATCCCGTAGGACGTATCCCATGGCATGGATAGTGTTCCGTGAGTTTTCTCGGTTTCCCAAGTTGATACGTAAGGGGTTCCAACAATTTTATAGTCATTGTAAGTGTTAACACGCCTCCATCTACCAACAAGTAGTTTCCTCCATCAAGTCTCCACAAGAGGCAAATATTGAGAGGTCGACTTCTCTCAACATCAAGATGTAGAAAATCTAACACATGGTCACAACAATGAATATCATAATAGACTTTATCTTATTTCAATCTCATACTAGGGTTTCTCCATCTCCCCAAGAACTAATGATCTACTCAGACATGGAGGCAATCAACATCATGGCAATGGTAATGGAAACAATCATAGATGAATAGTACTTGTATAAATCCACAACGAGTCTAGGAATTACAACAAGATCTAGACAATATGTAGATGGGATGGATGGACATGGTGGTGATGCAGCGGTGGATGATGAAGATCGATGCCTTAACCTCCTGGATCTGCGCAGGGCAAAGATGGATCCCTGGTGGATGAGTTCCCCCTCCAGATGCCTTCTGGAGGTCAGGTTTCTACGATTTATGGGTGTTCTGTATGTCGTCTCTTCGAACCAATTGCACGTGGTGAAACTATTTGACGAGACAGAGGCGGCGCCAGCTATAAGGCCGGAAAAATTGCTCCGCCCGTATAGTTGGTCGTTGATCTCTCTGCCTCCCTTGTTCGCTTCTGGTTTTCTTATGGTATTATTAATATTTCCTAAATAAGCAATTTACGTTGTTTTGGACTCCTTTTCTCCACTGTACAACTGCTCCAAGAATTGTATCTATTGGATCCAGCATTTGTCCTGATCCTACTGAAAACATACATAAAATATGCACGCGAGCACCGTAAAATACCAATATCCTACATCTACAATGCAAAATAATAATGTAAAACATGATGCAAATATGCACTCATCAACTTCCCCAAGCTTAGACTCTTGCTCGTCCCGAGCAATTTTTTAGCTTAATGCATGTGATCCTCATATTCATGAAGCTGAGTCGATAAAATAAATGAGGCAATTGCAGCATGTGTTTATCATGTACGATACATAGGAATAAGTTCATGAATAGTACCTTACTCGAACTATCGGAATAGTATTTAGAAGGCTTCCACACCTTAGTGATGAATAGTTCATAAAAGATGAATCTCAACACAATGTAGAAGAATCCGGTTCAACCGAATGAGTTAACGAGGTAGTCCCAAGTGTTTTAGGATCAACGTATTCACTTAGGATTCAGAATCTCAAAAGCATCTCTTTGTCATACTACAACTCGGTGGTATATGCCTACTTGCTCTTTGCACACTCGCTCTCTTTATTCCTTTTTTCTCTTTTGTATATATATGCTCACACTTTTGTTTAAGTGTTGTGCAAAGGAGCTAGCCATACATTCCACTTCATGTAGAAATTCAAAGTTTAACAATCTCAATTACCAAATTCCAATTGTATATGAAGCATTCTTATGACTTGAAGATTCTACCTCGACTTGTTCCCACTCTATTTTGATAGCACTTTTATTTTCCTTTGTTCAAGGTTTCTTCTTCAACTTAACAGTGTAGATAATTTTCTTTGTAAATCAAACCGTAGACTTACAACATATTGACTAAATTATCTCTTAGGTGTTCTATCAATACCAATGGTGTGGAAGACTCCTATTGCTATCATCAAGTGCAAGTAAAATTATACTCAAGCCATTCATATATCAATAAAGCAAACACAAACTCAATATTGCTCCATATATAATAATAAACTCGGAACTTCATAAAAGGGATCGACTATTCCTGAAGGGAATTCTAATGATGCAAACTTTTATTTCTAGTTTGAACTAATGTGAAAATAGTAATAAAAACTTATAAGATAGATTACAAGGTCTTAAAGATCTCCCCAAGCTTGGAATCAAGCCAGGCGGGATCAAATAACCCCTTGCGATTGTTTGATAGCGTGATTGTTGTAGATCAATGGGGTGCCATGGTATGTAACACCGCAGTGCGTAGCTTCTTATTGGTCTCCTCCAAAGTAGTTATGCGGTTGTAGCACCTTCGCAAATCAGACTGCAGAGTGTCCATTCTATCTACGAGCTTAGTCACCAATCGAAAGAGGTCTTCCTTCTTTTCCATCTCATTGAGACAGTGGCAGACTTCAACGCGATGGAGTAGCTCCTGCTTCTGATATATCTCCAATGCCCGTACGCGATCCTTGGTCCTGGGTACAGCTTCTTCTTCCTCATCCATAATTGATGGATCGGGGAAGTGGAAACTGTACCTGCACTCTTCTTGAGGCTTAACCTTTATGCGAGCATCAATGGTTGGCTTCTCGAGTGGTACCTCAGCTCCCTTGCTAGCACTTGCACCAATATTAGATAATTCCTTACGTTTGTGCGGCATTTGATCCATAGTGATGAATTTGACCATCTCCACGCTCCCTTTTCCATGCGGTTTGCGATCTTCTCTCTCTTGTTGAGCTTTCTTCATCGCCGTCCAATTGATCTCTAGTGAATCATAGACGTCACAGCGGATGTACACGTCAACCACATCATCGTCAGAATCGTTGTTGAAGTAGCTTGGCTCGACATACTCCTTGTACCTTGGGCTAAACCTCTCTACCTCCTCATCATCGTCCTCCATGGACGGGCTACTTGAGCGGTCCCTGGACGGAGCAATGAGCCCCATGGGTTTTCCACGGCCTGGGACGGGATAGCATATTGCTAGATTGGTTCCTGGAGATTATGGTTATAGAGGGAGACAATGGCATTATATAAGGGGGGTCATAGGTCGGTAAAACTCGCGAGAAACACCAAATTGTCGCCCAGGAAAAGAATCTGAACAAAACAGGGAAAGAAATCACGGACTTCGAAGTGTCCTGCCGCATAACGACCAACTATACGGGCGCGGCTCGTATAGCTCCGGCTGTATAGTTGGTTCCAGGCAGATATTTCCAAATATCTCGAGTCTAGGTCGATTAAATCACGACTCGGAACCGACAATACCCCCTTTTTAGATGAAATAATAAACAAAAGATCGAATGAAAAAGTGTCTGAGAGTTTAACGACCAACTATACGGCCAATTTTTTTGGTTCCGGTCGTATAGTTGCGACCGTATAGATACAGACATCAAAACAAAAAGTGTATGAGAGTTTAACGACCAACTATATAGCCGCAATTTTTGCTCCAGTTGTATAGTTGCGAGCATATAGATACATACATCAAAACAAAAGTGTCTGAGAGTTTAACGACCAACTATACGGCTGGAATTTTTTGCTCCGATTGTATAGTTGTGACCGTATAGATATAGACAACTAAAGCAAAACCTTCCGAGAGTTTAACGACCAACTATACGGCCGTAATTTTTGGTTCCGTTCGTATAGTTGCAACCGTATAGGCTCAGATAGCGAAAACAATTTCACGAAGATGATATAGAGAGTTTAACGACCAACTATACGGCGGGAGCTCCCTTCTCCGGTCGTATAGCTCCACCCGTATAGTTGGTAAAACCCCTCTAAAACTTCATAAAAATACAAGGAATTCAAAGGCAAAAAAATTAAAAATAAGAATTGTGAAAAGAAATCACTTATTTGGGTAAGAACACTTACCTTGGACTTACCATTGTTTATTCGGGGATGAAAAGTTCCTCCCATAACAAAGGCTTCTTCTCTTTTGGAGGAATTGACTTTAGTTCATTGAATAATTCCCGTAAATGAAAATCACCAGGACTAAAGTTTCTCTCAATAAGATTGGTGTCTTGCAGGGCAAACATAGACACTGCATCTAACATCTTTATTTCTTGTCTCTGCACAATCTACAACTTAAATTCTTGAAGTGAAAGAATCCAACGGATCAACCTTAGCTTATGGTATTTCCTTTCAAGGAGTTCTTTTAAGCCATCACGATCCGTGTGAACTCTTACCTTTGCATCAACTATATAGGAACGAAATTTATCACAAGAGAAAAATATAGCAAAAAGTTCCTTTTCTTCCTTAGGGTAGTTCTTTTGAGCACCATTGAGAGTTCTACTAGCATGATGTATAATATTAAATCTACGACCAATATGTTGTCCTAGAGTTACTCCTACAACATCATCACTAGATTCGCATATTAAATCAAAGGTTGTATCCCAGATAGGTGGTTTAATAATAGGAGTGCGAGATAAAGCATTTTTGAGTTTATCAAAGGCTTCAAGACACTTATCATCAAAATTAAATCTCATTCCCTTTTGCAAGAGGTTTGTCAAAGGTTTAGATATTCCAGAGAAATTTCTAATGAACCTTCTATGAAAACCCATATGACCAAGAAAACTTCTTATACCTTTAATATCCCTAGGTGGTGGCATTCTCTCTATTGCTTAAACCTTAGCTCTATCAACTTCAATTCCCTTACCTGATACCTGGTGTCCAAGGACTATACTTTCTTTTACCATAAAATGACACTTCTCCCAGTTTAGAATGAGATTAGTTTCTTCATAACGCTGCAAAACTCTTTTGAGATTATCTAAACAACTAATAAACAAAGTTCCATAGACAGAAAAGTCATCCATAAATACTTACATTATAAGTTCTATAAAATCAGCAAAAATAGCAGTCATGCATCTTTGAAAAGTAGCTAGAGCATTACATAGACCAAAAGGCATACGTCAGTAAGCATGTAACCGTAAGGACTTATGAAAGTTGTTTTAAGTTGGTCATCCGGATGAACAGCTATTTGAGAGAAACCAGAGTATCCGTCCAAGTAGCAAAAATGAGTATGGTTTGCTAGCCTTTCTAAAGTTTGATCTATGAACGGTAATGGATAGTGATCTTTCCTAGTTTCTTTGTTTAATTTCCTAAATCCTATGCACATCCTATGCCCAACAACAGTTCTAGTAGGTATCAATTCATTGTTTTCATTAGGAACAACAGTAAAACCACCCTTCTTAGAAACACAGTGAACATGACTTACCCATTCACTTTCTTTAACAGGATAGATTATACCTGCATCCAATAGGCGTACAATTTCTTTTCTTACCACTTCTTTCATTTCAGGCTTCAGTCTTCTATTGAATTTGGCAACTGGTTTAGCACCTTCTCCCATGAATATTAGTTGGAGAGCTATCATGGAACTAATGCCCTTCAAGTCATCCATTGAGTACTCAAAGGCTTGGCGATGCTCCTTAAGTATCCTCATGAGTTATTCTTCTTCTTCTCCTGAAAGTTTAGCACTAATAATAATAGGGAATTTATTGGTATCATCTAAAAACCTGTATTTAAGATTTTCTGGTAGAGTCTTCAACTCTGGGGTGGTAATTCCTCATCCCCTCTCTGTTCTGGCTCTTCAAAACCCTCATCAGTTGGAGGTCCCAAAGCGGGAAGTGAATCGAATTCATTTTCTTGTTCTCCTAGGGACTTGTCCTCCGTAACTATTTCTTAATAATTTGGATCTTTATCAATTTCTTCTTCTTGATTACTAAAAAAAAGAGCTGCCATTTCCTCAATAGTTCTCTCTTCTTCTTGTATTTGTGGAAGTCTGTCTTTAAATTTGGAGAAATGGAATTTGTTTTCCGTTCCCCCAAGCTTAAGAGACACAATCTCCTTCTTGAAGTTAACATAGGCACCTAAATCACCCAAAAAATTTCTTCCAAATATAATTGGGCAAAGAGTCTCAGCTGGCATATCAACAACTACAAAATCAATAGGAAAGTTTTTGTTGCCAATTGTGACAGTTGCATTGTTAACTACTCCCATTGGAATTCTAAGGTTTTTATTGGCTAACATAATTGTTATATCAGTATTTTCAATTGTAGCCGGTTCTATTTCTTCCTTTATCTCCATATAGAAATCATAAGATATAACATTAACTTCGGTGCCAAGATCACATAAACCGTAATGAGAGGTTTCTTTAAATATGCAGGGGAGAATAGGCTTACCCACATCTTTTACCTTTGTTTTACCTTCAACCAATACAGAAGTCTCTTCATCAAGTTCAACGATGTTATAGTGTGAATACATAGCCATAATTGCTTCCTTGGTTACCTCTTCATCTTTGGTTTCTTCCAGGTGTTCCGTGACTCCTGGCATGCTTTCTTCTTCCCTCTTTTCCTGTAATGCTTTGACCTGTTCATATTTAAAAATATGCTTTTGCGTAGTGTTAGGGAAAGGCACTTCATATATCGGTTCTACGGAGGCCAGTGTTGCTTTATCTTCTCCTTTCTTTTCTGGTTCGGGTGGTGGATCATACTTGACTGGTCCCTCCTTTGGAGCTTTAATATGTTCTGTAAAAGCTTTAACAACTTGCAACATAAGATCTAAATCCAAATAAAGTTCTTTAGATAATTCTTTAACATGGCCTTTTTTATTATAGTCATGAATACAATCATGCTCTATTTCTACGCCTCCTTAACTTCCTAAACTAAAATTTCATGAAACTCAATGATCACGAATTCTAGTAAGTAAGGCCCAAGCTTTAGGTATAGGAAGATTCATAAAGGCTCCTTCCGCGAAAGAGTCTAGTTCAATTTTATTAGGTTCAGTTAAACTTCCATAAAAGATATGTAGTAAATACCATTCAGGCAAATCATGATGAGGACATAGTCATAGTAAATCTTTAAATCTGATATAAGCTCTTACTAGTCCTTCATTAGAACGATTCTTCCAAGTCATTATAAGACGCCTGAGTCCAAAAGATTTTGATAATGGATAATATTGTGATAGAAATTCACAAGCTAGATTATCCCAAGTAGTAGTGGCTTCAGGTGTAGAGATCTATACCATGAGAGAGCTGTACTTGTCAAAGTTTGACTAAAAAGTTTAACCCTTACCTCATCGGCGGTATATCTCGTCAATAGAAAAGTGCCACATATATCTTTAAAACATGCAATATGCTCATATGGATCAGGATCTTCTTCATCTCCGGTAAATTGCTTCTTATGTAGAATACTAAGTAGTAGAGGATTTATTTCAAACCCCCTTGTCTTCTCATTGGAGTTGTCTCTTTTATAAATATCATAGGGCTTCCCAAAGTGGTTGAGTTGGTTAACACTAGTCATATGCTCAAACTCCATCATGTTGGTGGATACTGGTAACTCAAAACAAAAGTTAGCAAGACAAAAATAAATAAGCAAAAACTAAAAGGCCTCCAGCGCTTAGCTCCCCGGCAGTGGCGCCAGAAAATAGCTTGATGACTGCAAGTGCACAAATCGTTTGTAGCTAGTTTCAAAATAAAGATATCGATCCCATAGGGAGCAGGAGTCTGAAGTCTAATAACTCTTGAAATAAATATTACAATAGAAATGCTAGATAAAGTTATAAGTGACAAGATAAAATGCGAGTATTGTGTAAAAAGGTGTTTTTGGGTTTTGGGTATAAGAGCAATAAAGTAAAGTAAAACAACTGAGTACAGAAAGTAAGTATCGCGTATGTAAGAGAGATTGGAACTGCAGTAGGGAAAAGGTGTTCTCAGGGAGTAGCGGATACACCACTAGTATTGTAAAGATCTAAGATAAATATTATCATCATGAACATTATAAACTATGTATGTGTGGGAGGAACTCCATATTTGGCCGAATAGGCAACAGCCGCTGCTCACATCATCCTCATAACCACAACAATCAGCAATCAACATCAATCGAATTACTGTGCTATTAAGGGACTTGATCCCGTAGGACGTATCCCATGGCATGGATAATGTTTCGTGAGTTTCCTCAGTTTCCCAAGTTGATATGTAAGGGGTGCCAACAGCTTTATAGTCACTGTAAGTGCTAACACGACTCTGTCTACCAACAAGTAGTTTCCTCCATCAAGTCCCCACAAGAGGCAAATATTGAGAGGTCAACTTCTCTCAACATCAAGATGTCGAAAATCTAACACATGGTCATAGCGATGAATATCATAATAGACTTTATCTTATTTCAATCTCATACTAGGGTTTCTCCATCTCCCCAAGAACTAATGATCTACTCAGACAAGGAGGAAATCAACATCATGGCAATGGTAATGGGAACAATCATAGATGAATAGTACTTGTATAAATCCACAACGAGTATAGGAACTACAACAAGATCTAGACAAGATGTAGATGGGATGGATGGAGATGGTGGTGATGCAGCGGTGGATGATGAAGATCGGTGCCTTAGCCTCCCGGATCTGCACAGGGCAAAGATGGATCCCCGGTGGATGAGTTCCCCCTCCAGATGCCTTCCGGAGGTGAGGTTTCTGCGATTTCTTGGTGTTCTATATGTCATCTCTTCGAACCAATTGCACAGGGTGAAACTATTTGACGAGGTGGAGGCGGCGCCAGCTATACGGCCGGAGCTATACATCCAGAAAAATTGCTCTGCCCGTATAGTTGGTCGTTGAGCTCTCTACCTCCCTTGTTCACTTCTGGTTTTCTTCTGGTATTATTAATATTTCCTAAATAAGCGATTTATATTGTTTTGGACTCCTTTTCTCCATAGTACAACTGCTCCAAGAATTGTATCCATTGGATCCATCATCTGTCCTGATCCTGGTGAAAATAGACATAAAATATGCGCGCGAGCACTGTAAAATACCAAGATCCTACATCTACAATGCAAAATAATAATGTAAAACATGATGCAAATATGCATTCATGACCTATCTCCCCTATAAAAGGCCCCCTCTCCTCCTCACAAAGTACACCTCCTCGTGAAGGATCTCTCTCCCCCTCTAGAATTATTCCCCCATGGTCTCGGATTAGCGAGATACATGTTCTCGGTGGCTTTTCGTCTGGAAGGAGTTGCTTCTTCCGCTCCATCGCTTGAGTGAGGAGGTGGAGGTTGTTTGGTGGACCGAACGTGTGTGCGAGCATGGATGTGCTGCTGATTTGTGGTGCTAGGACTTCCTATCGATCTTGAGATTGGCAAGTGATCGACTACATCATCCACGAGTCTAATCTCGTTACACTTTGTCGATCTTCAAGGGTATGTTCTCTATGGATGTATATCCACCCGCTGCTTGTATCTAGGTAGATAGATCTTGGTTCTTAGTAGTTCCCATCATAGAAGTTTTTCGTTTTCTATGTTGTGAACCCAACAACATATTATATGGAAATCATAGCCAATCCATCCTATGCCCTCAGGAACATGGGGATCTACTCACAAGTGCCAAACATGATATGGATCAGTAGCATATGGGTTACAACACAATCTGAAAATATAATCTCTCCACCAAATAAAGACAAGATGCCAATCACAAACATGTAAATAGCCCTTAAAACAATATCCGGGGTTTAATCAATCACAAACTATGAGGGGAACGAGATGGATCTTGGAGATGGTGCTGGTGATGATGATGGCGATGGTGCTGATGGAGATGTTGATGGAGAGGCATCCCCCTACGCCTAGGAGGAGTGCTGATGATGATGGTGTCGACCCCCTCACTGGAGGATCCGATGCGGCATGATCTACCCCCTCCCGGAGTAGGAGAGGACTTTCGCCTCCGCCACCGCATCTGTAAATCATGGGGGAAATATGGTGTAGGTTTTCTGGTGATACAGAGGTGTCTATAAAAAGGAGGATCCGAGATGACGCTCAAGGGCCGAAAGAGCCTGTGTGGTGCGCCTAGGGGGTGGGTGCTCCACCTAGCCTCTTTCAGGCCTTGTGGTTCCCCTCGCTTCATTCTTTGGCCCAAGTTGGTTCTCCTAGTGAAAAACTTATCAGGTATTTTTCCTTCGATTTATTGATGTCCAAAAGGTCCTGAAATAACAAAAACATGAAAAAGGAGGTTTTATGCTTCCCAGAAACAACAAAAACATGAAGCAAAAACCTCCTAATGACAACAAACTAGATGCAAAAACAATAACTAAAAAGCATAGAGTATGGTGGAACTCCCCCAAGCTTAGAGGTTTGCTGACGGTTCTTCTTCCTTGGTGTCGTTCTCCTCATAGTAGGCGCCCCACCCCTTGATCTTCCAAGGATAGGGCCTCCAATTATAGAAGGACAGTGGAGGATCGTTGAACTTGGTGGAGGCAGCCTCGGCGATCTTCTTGAAGCGATCCTCATACTCACATTTCTGGTTTTCCACATCCCACATGAGTGCTTGGAACCTATCCAGCTGTGTGAGAGTATGCACATACTTCTCTTCCAGATCTTTGATCCTTGCTTCATAGACTTCAACCTTCTTCTCCATCTCTAGATTCATGAGGTGATGAGCATTAAGGCTACGCTCAACCACCATACCATACCTGAAGACGGTGTCCTCCAAGACTTGCAGGCTCTCCTCCTTGGTGCCTTCGGTCTTGGGTGCCTTCACCTCCTCCATGAGAAGCACCCCTTCCTTGAAGGTAAAGGTATTCATGGGATCCACCATAGATCTAAGGTAATGATTCATCGCGCCTTTCTTCTCGGAGTCATCTCCTCTGAGATTGGATCCGGAGCTTTTCATGGCTAAAAGCTGAAGAAATAGGATGGAGAAACAAGTTTCGCTCGAAAAGGCTCGATGCGAGATTAGATCGGTAGAGAGGAGTACATGTAGATGATTTTTAGGGTAAGACGAAACGTTGAGGAAGAAACGGAAGCGAAACGGACTTTGGAAGAGGGAAAGACCTCGGGTGGCGCGCCCAGGGGGTGGGAGCGCCACCTAGCCTCTTTCCCTCCCCGTGACTCTGTTTCTTCCAATTATTTCGTGACACGCATTAATTTTTCAAAATAATGATTTTCCTAAAATATGAAGATATTCTGAGATCGTTATGCACCTATTTTTGACTTTTGGTGATTTTGGGTATCTGGTAGGGGATAAATTTTCGCAATTATGGCTTCCAAACTTTGGAGATTCATTACTTTAACCTTTCTGACAAATGTTTTGCCTGCAATATAATGTTTAAGATGTTGTCCATTAATAACATGAGGTTTACCGTTTAAGTCTCCATGAAGATGACTGGCTCGGGAGCGATACACCTCTTGCACGACTAATGGACCCTACCATCTTGAAGCTAACTTTCTTGCAGAAACCTTGAAACGAGAGTTGAACAATAGTACTTGATCCCCTACTTTGAATTCCTTTATTTTTATTTTCTTATCATGCCAAAATTTTACTCTTTCTCTTTAAATAGTCTAGCACTTTCATATGCTTCATTCCTCCATTCACCTAACAAGCTTAAATCAAGAATTATTTTCTCTCCAGCAGTTTTAAAATCAAATTTGGGTTGTTTAACAGCCCATCTAGCTTTCTGTTCTAATTCCATTGGAAGATGACATGCTTTTCCATAAACCATTTTATAAGGAGACATACCCATAGGATTTTTAAAAGCAGTTCTATAAGCCCATAGAGCATCATTAATTTTAGTTGGCCAATCAGATCTAGCTTTATTAGCTATCTTCTCCCATCTGAGTTTAATTTCCATATTGCTTAATTCAACTTGCCCATTAGTTTGAGGATGACATGGAGAATAAATTCTATGATTAACACCATATTTAGCTAGAGTTTTTCTAAATACTCCATGAATAAAATGAGAACCACCATCAGTAATTAAAAACCAAGGTACGCTAAACCTGGGAAAGATGATGTCCTTAATCATCTTCATTGTTGTGACATGGTTTGCACTTTTTGTTGGAATTGCCTCAACCCACTTTGTAACATAATCCAGTACAACCAAAATATGAGTATGTTTTGTTTTTATGGGGGAAATGGTCCCATAAAGTCAAACCCCCATACATCAAATGGTTCAAGAGGTAGTGAATAGTTCATAGGCATTTCATTTCTCTTACCAATATTTCCAACACGTCGGAACTTGTCACAAGCCTTAACATAATTAGCACAATCTTTAAATAAAGTAGGCCAATAAAACCCAGATTGTAATACCTTTGCAGCAGTGCGGTCTCCTGCATGATGTCCTCCATAAGGACTATCATGACAATTCCTTATGATAGGCTATTGCTCAAACTCAGGGACACAACGTCTAATAATACCATCTACACTTTTCTTAGAAAGAAATGGGTCATCCCAAAAATAATGTCTAAGATCATAAAAGAATTTCTTTCTTTGTTGGTGTGTGAAATGTGGTGGAATAAATTTTCCAACAATGAAATTAGCATAATCAGCAAACCATGGTGAGGCTTCTCTAGCAGCAGATACATTAATGTTTGCTAGTTGTTTATTTGCAAAGCTATCATTAATAGGAATAGTATCTACCAGAATGCTCTCCATTCTAGATAAATGATTAGCTATTGGGTTGTCCTCACCTTTCCTATCTACGATATGTAGGTCAAATTCTTGTAGTAAGAGAACCCATCTTATGAGTCTAGGCTTAGCATCTTTTTTGTTCATAAGGTATTTAATAGCAGAATGATCAGTGTGTACTATTACCTTAGAATCTACAATGTAAGGTTTAAACTTGTCACATGCAAAAAGTACAATCAAGAATTCTTTTTTCAGTTGTAGCATAATTTCTTTGGGCGCCATCAAGAGTCTTACTAGCATAATATATCATATTAAGTTTTTTATCAACTCTTTATCCTAAAACTATTCCTAGAGCATAGTCACTAGCATCATACATGATTTTAAAAGGAAAATTCCAATTAGGAGGTTGAATTATAGGAGCACTTATCAAAGTATTCTTTAAAATATCAAAAGACTCTACACAATCATCATTAAAACAAAATGGGACGTCTTTTTGCAATAGATTTGTTAGAGGCTTGGATATTTTAGAAAATTCTTTGATAAATCTTCTATAGAAACCAGCATGACCAAGAAAACTTCTTATACCTATTATATCCCTAGGATATGGTAGCTTCTTTATGGCTTCTATCTTGGCATGGTCCACTTCAATGCCTCTTCCTGAAACTCGATGTCCTAAAACAACACCTTCTGCCACCATGAAATGACACTTCTCCAAATTTAGGACTAAGTGTTGGTCCTCACAATGCTGCAAAACTTTGTTAAGATTGAACAAGGAGTTTTCAAAAGAGGTACCATACACAGAAAAGTCATCCACAAATACTTCCATAATTTTTTCAATATAATCAGCAAATATAGCATTCATGCATCTTTAAAAAGTAGCAGGAGCATTTAACAAACCAAATGACATTCTCCTATAAGCATAAGTACCAAAGGAACACGTGAAAGTAGTCTTCTCTTGATCATCCTTGTGCACCAGAATCTGTGAGAAACCTGAATAACCATCTAAATAACAAAAGTGAGAGTGTTTGGATAATCTTTCAAGCATTTGATCAATGAATGGTAAAGGATAATGATCTTTGCGAGTTGCCTTATTAAGTTTCCTATAATTAATGCACATTCTATGACCAGTAACAGTACGTTGAGAAACAAGTTCATTTTCATCATTTGAAACCACGGTGATTCCACCCTTTTTAGGCACACAATGGACAGGACTTGCCCATTTACTATCAACTATGGGATAGATAATACCTACCTCAATGAGTTTGATTACCATGATGTTGATTGCCGAAACAGAGGCTATGGCTCTCCTCTCCTCTCCCTCCCTCCACCCCACCTCTCTCATGGTGATCCATGGCGTCTAAGGTGGTTCCCCGATGGAAGGTCTCCTTCACCGGGACTATTCGCCCGGTCTGGCGGTCGAGGCGCAGGTGTGTCGCCGGTTCAACTCCCCCATCATCTTCTCCCCATCTCTCGGCTCCAAGGATTTTTTTTGATTGTGGTTTTCTCGTCGGCATGCTTCCCCTTGTCAGAAGAATCGGTGGGTTTGGTCTTGCAATATTGTCTTGGTGGTGATCGGCTGGGTTTTCGTGTGTTCCAGCTCAGTGACAAAAGGTTCAGATTCTCCGTTGCATCTAATCGGATCGGGCATTTCATTTATGGTTTGAAGGATAGAGTCTGGCCGGATTTTGTCTGCCATTTTTCCATGTTTCGTGGTTATACTGAAGCTATTCGTTCCTGAGTTAATGTTGTTGCTGCTGCTTGGCTTGCCGGTGATTTTTCTGCTGGAGGTTCGCCTCTACGTTCAACCGTCGGTATACGTACAAAGTTAGACTTCCTGAAACCTAGTGAAGTTGTGATTCAAAGGGATCCGAGTCGACCCATTCATGAATCAGCAAAGAATTGTGTTAAACCTTGCCAAAATGGCTCTCTGCATTTTGGTCATTTTGATTTCCCAATTGATAGCTGTTCTGCTTGCGCTATGATTTCAGGCTCTTCACCAGTGAAGAGCTCTAAGACATCTGGATCAAATTCGAATCAACAGTCTGCTTTTAGCTATGGGGAAATTTTGTGCCCTATTCCAAATGTTGTCGTTGAAGGGCCTATGTTCACACCGAAATTTGTGGGGCCGCATTTTTAGGAGCTCTGGAATTTAAATTGGTCGCCAGTGCCAAAGATTTTACGTCATCATATTTGTGATCCTAGACATGCGGGATATGAGGACAAGGAGATTGAAACAGCCTTAAATTTCTATGGTTTGCCCTCCCCAGCCAGGATTTCCTCCTTTCTTGTTGACTGCCAGCCAGGTTCTTCCCCTGATCATGCTGAGATTATTCACCCACGTAATTTGCCTCTTAATGAGGTTGATGGTGTGTCGACAGTTGCTGTTTCTAGGACTCCATCGTTGAAACCTTCTTCTCCTGCCATTTTTTCGTCTGTTGGGGCTGGACCAATTGGGCTCCTTTTGGACCCCACTCTACTTGGGCCAAATGGTTGTTGTTACAAATGTCTTGATCTTAATCATGGTTGGCGTGAGTGTAAAAATAAAGTTAAGTGCTTGGGCTGCTTTGGTTGGGGTCACCATGTGAAAGACTGTCTTGTTAATCCTCTATGTGCTCTATGTAAGGAGATGGGCCATAATGCTACCATATGCCCAAAGGCCTTTTGCTTTCAGTGCAAGGAATTGGGACATTTCAGAAGTAACTGCTCTATGAGAAAAATCTGGGTTAGAAAAGGCGCTAATGATCTGATTGGAAATCCTTTTATTATTGTCGATTCGCCTCCCGATTATTTCCCTATTTTGTCTGGCTCCCTTCTACCTGGGTCCTCGTCCTCGTAGCCCTCTCCACCTATATCGCCATCTTTTCCCCTACCCCCCACTCCGCCGCCGCCACCACCTTCCCTGTCTCGTCATCCTTCGCCGCTGCCTGTAGCCATGGCAAACTACCATGTGATCCCCTTCCGTTACCTGCCTGGACCGATGTCGGTGGAACCCGGTCCAGCTGATCGTCGTCATAGGGGCCTTTTGGTGGTGAGCGATCCACCTCTGCTTCATGAAGAGTATGCCATCATCACGGTATCCTTTGACATCCCCGACATCAACAAAGGTGCTATGCTGGAAGAGTTTGCACTATACGTGATCGTGATCATCAGGCTCCAGTGTCGGACCCACGTGTTTCTCCTTTGGGTGTCGGTTTAGTCCGTTTTGCATCTCCTGAAATTAGAGATTATTTGATTGGATCTGGTCCTCATACTCTAGACTCTGAAGAAAATGAAACTTTCAATGTGGTTAGACACGATGAAGGGTTAAATATGCGTATGCCTGTTTTTCAACATGAAGCTTGGCTAATGTTCCTCAACTTCCCGCTTGATTATCAGACAGAATACTATGTTAGCAAAGCGGTATCTTTGTTCGGAAAACTTCTTCTGTGGCCTAATCCTGGTGTGAACAAAGTTCGTGTGCTAGTTAAAGTTTTTTTTTTGAAAGTAAGATCACATAAATTGAGCAACAGGCCGCCTCGTTAAAACCCCCCAATCCCCTTAGGTACCCTGGTAGGGAAAAGGGTGCGTAAGAAACCTGTTGCCCTTGAGAGTTTACAGTGTGTTCTTACAATCGAGAGTGATCAAGTCCCGAACGTATTCCGGCGCTGAATCACGTAAAATATCCGACATGTCGGATTTACCTAGCTGGGCTAACACGTGAGCCACACCATTGCTTACACGATCTACCTTCATTACAGAAATACCGTGATGGATCTTTAGAACCTCTCTCGCCTCCAGAATCAAGGCCCAGCATGCGGATTGCTCGTCATCCGAAGAAGAGATAGCTTGGACAGCGCGTAAACAGTCGGACTCTAGAGTGGCTGGCCACCGTCGTAGGTTGATGAGATGGCGGAGGCCTTCAAGGCATGCAACGACCTCAGCTTCTTCCGCACTGCCACAGGAAAGGAGACATTTCCATTCGGAGAGGATTGGTCGACCTTGATGATCACGGATGATAACATCGATGTCGGCCTTCTTTGAGGTTGAGTCCCACCCTGCATCCACGTTAGCTTTGATAGCACCAGCAAAAGGAGGTGACCAGGCTGCGTTACCGCATGCATCTCCTCCTCCTTCCCCTGTGAATGAGTGTAAATAGTTAACAAGAAAGGGAACAGAGGCGGATACCGAGGCTTTACCATCACCATGAATAATATTGTTTCGATGATGCCAAGTACGCCACAGTAAAAAGATAATTTTCGGTCTCTGGTCCTTTGATGAATTGCCCAGAAGTGTAAAGATCCACTCGTCGCCCTTGTTGAGGAAAGCAACCTCGCACGGAAGGCTCCAATGAGCACGCAGCTCCGCTCTAAGAGCACGAGCAAGAGTGCAGGTTATGAGCCCATGGTGGGAATCCTCGTCAGCCTGCTGATACGTCCATAACGTATCTATAATTTTTGATGGTTTTATGCTATTAATATGCTTTTGATACTCCTTTTTATATAAAGTTTATGATTTATTTAGACTAACCTACTAATAGTTGCAAAAGTGCATAATGTTCTTGTTTTACACTTTGATGTGTAGAAATTGCCAAGAATATAAGTGGAAACCTTGTTGGAGTCAAATTGGGATTTTGCAAAAATATGTCTCAGAACTTTTTTTGAAGATGGTCACGTTTCGGATCAAAGATGGCGTCAAACGGAAAACTCTTTAACTACAAAGTTGTTGGAAATTTTGCGAAAAATGTTCTGGACATAAAATTTAGCTGATTTTGAGTCTGCACGGGTCCGATAGACCCGATTTACTGCAGCCCAAAATGGGATGACGGAAATCCGAGAAGCTATATAAATGGAGGAAACCTAATTCGTGGGAGACACCTCCACCCACAAATTTGCAGCCACCAAAGCCACTTTTTTGCCTCCCCCATCGATCCCATCTCCATGGGGAAGGGCTCCCAAGAAGCCATGAAGGAAGGGTGCTAAGGGGCGGTGCTCCCCTGTGATACCGGCGGCGGGGAAGGAGTCTTCCACGCCGCCGCCGCCTCTTCACCATCTTCACCGTCATCTCCATCACCATTGCTGATTCCCATGATGAGGAGGGAGTAGTTCTCTCTCGAGGCTAAGGGTTCTACCGGTAGCTATGTGTTCATCTCTCTCTATGCATGATCTTATTGTGATCATGAGCTTATAATCTATAGATCTACCTTGCTACTCAAGTGCTTTATTAGATCTCTGCTCTCCCCATGTGTGTGAAAGTGACAGCGTGCACACCATGGTGGCACTTAGGCTAGAGATTACAAATACTTGTTATGAATTATATTTGGAGTTGGATGTCTTTATGAAATTGTGGTGTTTGTTGGACTCATCTAATACTCAAGGTGACAGTGTGGGGTTTTCTAGATGGGAAAGGCTTACTTTGAGGTGTGTTGTTATAGCCCTACCGTTGATTAGAGTGTCCAACCGGAGAGTAGTTAAGAGTAGTATCATAAAGAGAAGATATTTATATGAGAGTGTTCACTAGTGAAAGTATGATCCCTAGGCCTTGTTTCTTAGCATTGAAACACCATTTGCTATTAGATCTGTTACATGTTTGCTTGCTTCCTTCTTTATTTCAGTTTGCCTTTAGTCTCTTCCACGCCATCAACTTATTTTCTAGCACTGTTATCTTATATCCATACCACTTGTGTTTCACTATCTCTTCGCCGAACTAGTGCACCTATACACCTGACAAGTGTATTGGGTGTGTTGGGGACACAAGAGACTTCTTATATCTTGATTGCAGGGTTGCTTGAGAGGGGATACCTTTGACCACTTCCTCCCTGAGTTCGATAAACCTTGGGTGATCCACTTAAGGGAAAACTTGCTGCTGTTCTACAAACCTCTGCACTTGGAGGCCCAACAACTGTCTACAAGAATAGAATTGCGTAGACATCAAGCTATTTTCTGGCGCCGTTGCCGGGGAGGTAAGGTAAAAGGTATTCACACCGGAGGATTAAAGAAGAAGAACCTTCCACGGCAAACGCCTATTTTTCGGTGTGAGTGCTCAAAGTTATTTCCTTTAGATTCTGCAATTTTGTCTTTTTGTTTCTTGTTTTCACTAGTTAGGCTTAATGGAAAACAACAACAAAATTAGAGAGCTTTATAGTATTTATCTTGAGTTAGGACATGAAGTGTTTGAAGAGAAAATTAAAAAACCTATGGAACTTTATTTGCATGCTAATAGCAATGTTGTTAGTATGAATTCTTGGACACCATTATTGCTAGTGCTATGGAAAAGTCTAAGCTTGGGGAAGCTAGTTTTTATGAAAATGATCTTTTTAGTTCCCTAGCTTTGGAAGATAGCTATTTTGTTGCTTATCATGATACCAAACCTCCAATATATGATGATTACAATGATGAATATGATATTTTTAGTCCACCTACTATTGAGAATAAAATCAATTATGATTACAATATGCCTCCTATATTTGATGATTATGGTGATGAAAATAATAATAGTAGCTATTTTGTTGAATTTGCTCCCACTATAATTAACAAGAATGACTATGTTTATATGGGGAGTATTAATTCTTTTATGCATGTGGCTCATGATAAGAATGTTTTATGTGATAGTTATATTGTTAATTTTATTCATGTTGCTACTGGAAGTTATTATGAGAGAGGGAAACATGGTTCTATGCATCTCATTAATATTAAGTTTCCCCTCTTTATGTTGAAAGTCTTGAAGTTGCACTTGTTTTGCTTTCCTATGCTTGTTGCTTTATGCTTTCATGACTTGTTTATTTATAAGATTCCTATGCATAGGTAGTGGGTTAGACTTAAATGTGCTTTGAATTTGCTTTTTGATGCTCTCTTTTACTTCAATTCATATTTTCTATGTGAGCATCTTCTCAAACTATCATGCCTAACTTAAAGGCATTAAAGAAAAGTACTTATTGGGAGATAACCCAAGAGTTTTAGATGAGTCTTGGAAGTTATTACCTCAGTAATAACCTCTCCTTATCCTTTTTTTTGTTTTTTTTTTGCCAAGAGTAACCTCTAATGAGAGAGAAGTAGTGATTGGGAAAGTTGATGTCCCGAAACAGATTTCTGTGCTTCACCGTAAAAATTCGTGTAAAATATTTGAGCGTCGTTTTGAGGAATAAATTTTTGTGCTTCTGCCTAGGTTGTTATCTAACTTTCGTTAGTTCAACACTTTTTGATTTGAGCAATAGAAGGTCTTCGAAAAAAATCCGTCTTTACCTGCTGGTCTGTTTTGACAGATTTCGGCCATTTTCTGCATTTACTTCTTGTTGGTTCCTTTTTGAGTTCTTTTGGGGAATTGAGCTTTTTTAGGGAAGTGCTTCAGTATCTAGTGTTCTAATGGAAGTTTATTGGTGTTAGAACTGAACCTTAAGACTTATTTATCTTGAGTGCACTAATGTTGCTAATAAAGATTGTGTGAAGTTTTGTATACAGGAAAAATTTCAGGTGTATGGAAGGAATGAGTAATGAGATGAAGGATGGACTAAATCTCAAGCTTGGGAATGCCACGCTTGTCACCCCAAAAAATATCCAAGAAGTACAAGTGTCAAAGCTTGGGGATGCCCAAGGCACCCCTTCTTCATCAACAAAAATTCCAGGTTTCTTCCAAACGCTTCATCTTTATTGTTTCATGCACAGTTGTGTTGTTCTTGGAGCGTCTTCTGTTTCGTTTTCGTTTTGGTTTTCTTTTGCTTTGGTTTGCTTAGTTTTCTGAATAAATTGGTTGGACCCCCTCTTTCATACATTGGTTTGCAAATAGTTTGGTTTGGTTTGGAAAAGAGTAGGAAAGTTCATGCTCATGTGGTAAAAAGAGCTCGTTTTTTACTGTGGCCTATGCTTTTTCATGCCATGCTTGACATTGTTTTGGCTTTATGCTTAGTATTCTTTGCTGTAGCATGACTTGTTATAAACAATTGAGATTGCTTAATGTACCTTGGATGAATCATGCGTTGTTTTAGCATATTAAAGCATAGAATAGTGGCATTCTCCTTTGATGCTTTATTTAGGTTGACTTGGCGCATGCTCACACCATGTTATGACTATCTCAAGTCACCATAGCCTTTATGATCCTTTAGTTTTCAACTTGTAGTATCTCTTTATGCTTTGATCAATGATGTTTTGTCGCTCTGCATGATTATGGCCATTATTGCTCTCTTAGTTTGTCGCTCCCAGTCTTTTGCTAGCCTCCACAATCAAGTATGAGTTCCACTCATGCATCCAACTCCCTAAACCAAGTTATTCCAAAGAGTCCACCATATCTACCTACTAGCTTATGCTATTCCAAGTATATTCATGCTTTTGTTACCTTCCAAATTAAACTTGTTATGAGAAAACTAGTGATTAAAGCTCTCACGAACTTGATGGCACATTTTACTTTTCTTGCCCTTAATAAACTTGAACCATTGTGTCGTCTATGTTGTATATGATTGCACTTATTTGTTGGGAATTAGCAGAACCATGATGTCATGGGGAACGCTTTCAATATTGCACTTGGTACTTGTACCTAGTTGATATCATGCTCTTTTGTCTATGGATGTCGTCGGTGTGAAATGAAAGGGGAGTTTGTAAGTCCATGGAGTTATGTATATGTGTTAGAGAAACGCCTGGGTCGCTGGTCTAATCCATGCTGACATGGTGGAAACCTGCAGCGTAACCATAATGAGCTGTCTATGAAGCATTCTTCTAATAAAAAAGAGTCCTATATTGAGAAAAAAGAGGAAAAGGGAAAACAAAAAAAAGATTATGAAAAGAGGAAAGAGAGAAAAAATCACCATATTCCCATGGTAAATAAGAAGATTGCTGAGATGCTCGTTGTCTGCTTGCCTTGTCATTTTGATATGGGGATTCTTCCGTATCATCGGGCAAGGGGTACCCCGTTGGCGGTTCTCTATGATATACATGTACTTACGATGACAAGAACTTACCGGTGACTAAACTTGAGTAGCATGAGGAGCGGCCCTCGTATTCAAGGGACATGAGATTTCTAACTTTTACTTTTTCAAGCATGTACACCATAGTTTGTTCACTTTAACCTTAATCACTTCAAGATGCTTATGATAGGGGCAATGAGAGCTGAAAGCTATTAAGTATCATAATTTTTAGAAGCTCTTTATGATACTTGAATCTCTGCTTCCTTCTATGAAGGCCTTTCTTCCACCATTATATTGAGTCTCCACCTTCTACCTTTATGCACCTACTTTGAGAGTATAGTGGCCATTCTTAGTTCTATGTGCATTGTCCCAAGACTAGTTGATTGATGCATAACTTGATATTGCTTGTTCTAAACTACTTGTATCTAGTCACTCTTATGAACTTTGAAGGTGTCCTATGCATTTATATTTGCTACTCTATGAGGGACAAGCTGAATACTATTATGCTATGTTTTCTTTATGTGAAACAAACAAACGTCTTGCAAAGCATTGTTATTCATGAATCTTTTGTTTGTGTCTTTTCATGTTGCATCATAGTTTCTTTGTCTTATTGCTAGAACTTTGTCTTTCATGTTATGATTGAAGTATATTGATCCCAGATATCAATGTTTTTACAATAATGATGATCAAGATTGTATTGACTACATGTCACCTCAAAAATTATATTGTTTTTATCGTTTACCTACACGAGGACGGTCAGGAACTAAGTTTGGATATGTTGATACGTCCATAACGTATCTATAATTTTTGATGGTTTTATGTTATTAATATGCTTTTGATACTCCTTTTTATGTAAAGTTTATGATTTATTTGGACTAACCTACTAATAGTTGCAAAAGTGCACAATGTTCTTATTTTACACTTTGATGTGTAGGAATTACTAAGAATACAAGTGGAAACCTTGTTGGAGTCAAATTGGGATTTTGCAGAAATCTGTCTCAGAACTCTTTTGGAAGATGGTCACGTTTCAGGTCGAAGACGGTGTCAAACGGAAAACTCTTAAACTACAAAGTTGTTGGAAATTTCGCGACAAACATTCTGGACATAAAATTTAGCTGATTCCGAGTCTGTACGGACCCGATAGACCCGATTTACTGCACCCCAAGATGGGATGACGGAAATCCGAGAAGCTATATAAAGGGAGGAAACCTAATTCGTGGGAGACACCTCCACCCACGAATTTGCAGCCACCAAAGCCATGTTTTTCCTCCCCCATCGATCCCATCTCCATGGGGAAGGGCTCCCAAGAAGCCATGAAGGAAGGGTGCTAAGGGGCGGTGCTCCCCTGTGATACCGGCGGCGGGGAAGGAGTCTTCCATGCCGCCGCCGCCTCTTCACCATCTTCACCGCCATATCCATCATCATTGCTGATTCCCATGGTGAGGAGGGAGTAGTTCTCTCTCGAGGCTAAGGGTTCTACCGGTATCTATGTGTTCATCTCTCTCTATGCATGATCTTATTGTGATCATGAGTTTGTAATCTATAGATCTACCTTGCTACTCAAGTGTTTTATTAGATCTCTGCTCTCCCCATGTGTGTGAAAGTGACAGCGTGCACACCATGGTGGCACGCAGGCTAGAGATTACAAATACTTGTTATGAGTTATATTTGGAGTTGGATGTCTTTATAAAATTGTGGTGTTTGTTGGACTCATCTAATATTCAAGGTGACAGTGTGGGGTTTTCTAGATGGGAAAGGCTTACTTTGAGGTGTGCTGTTATAGCCCTACCGTTGATTAGAGTGTCCAACCAGAGAGTAGTTAAGAGTAGTATCATAAAGAGAAAATATTTATATGAGAGTGTTCACTAGTAAAAGTATGATCCCTAGGCCTTGTTTATTAGCATTGAAACACCGTTTGCTATTAGATCTGTTACATGTTTGTTTGCTTCCTTCTTTATTTCAGTTTGCCTTTAGTCTCTTCCACGCCATCAAGTTATTTTCTAGTACCGTTATCTTATATCCATACCACTTGTGTTTCACTATCTCTTCGTCGAACTAGTGCACCTATACACCTGACAAGTGTATTGGGTGTGTTGGGGACACAAGAGACTTC
This sequence comes from Avena insularis, assembly GCA_023614405.1. Taxonomy (NCBI): domain Eukaryota; kingdom Viridiplantae; phylum Streptophyta; class Magnoliopsida; order Poales; family Poaceae; genus Avena; species Avena insularis. The sequence goes on from CM042694.1 coordinate 211,812,302, forward strand.
TTGTATCTTGATTGCAGGGTTGCTTGAGGGGGGATACCTTTGACCACTTCCTCCCTGAGTTCGATAAACCTTGGGTGATCCACTTAAGGAAAAACTTGCTGTTGTTCTACAAACCTCTGCACTTGGAGGTCCAACAACTATCTACAAGAATAGAAGTGCGTAGACATCACCTGCCCACATATCATGCACGTAGAGACAACTTTGGGAATATGTCTACCAAGATTGAGGTGCACTCCGAGCGAATCTGAGGCCACCCGCCAAGCAAAAACTCAGAGTTTAGGGGGAACATTTTCTTTCCAAATAAGGTCCCAGATTTTTCTTTCACCCGAAGCTTCCGAGCTAGATTGCCCTCCACTCAATTTCTGAAGTATCGGTTGAATCCCAATGCGATAAGCCAACCGAACACTAAAGGTTTCGTTGCTCTCTCCACTCCATGCAACAAAATCATCCACCGCACGACCACGGAGTTTAATATTAAGGATAGTTGCCGCGTCATGGGGAAAACAACACTCCCGAACAGCAGTCTCATTCCATGTTCTGATACCTTGGTCTATCAGTTCAGAGACCCATTTCCACCGAGAGTGGCCCTTCTTACCATCAACCTGAAGGGCGCCCTCTCTAGGAAGCCAATTGTCCCTATAGATTTTAACACTAGAACCTATGCCAATTCTCCAGATTATCCCCCTCTTCAGAAGCTCAAGACCATGGACAATACCCTGCCACATGCGCGACTGATTTTTGATGAACGTTGTGTCCAGCAGGTTTCCCGATGGGTAGTACCTCGCCTTGAGTAGTTGGGCATAGAGACTGTCAGGGATTTTGAGGAGACGCCAGGCTTGTCGAGCAAGAAACGCCTGATTAAAGACCCGAAGGTCCCTAAATCCTACGCCGCCATGAGATTTGGGCCGAGCATTGTCCCAGGATAACCAATGCATCTTCCGTTTGTTCACCTCGTCACCTCACCAGAAATTGCGAATGATTTGTTCAAGCTCCTCAACAAGACCGGCTGGAAATCTATAAACACCCATAGCATATGTTGAGATGGACTGGAGGACTGACTTAATGAGGGTATCCTTCGCCCCCGACGACATGTATTTTTCAGACCAGTTGCTGGCATGCTTTGAGAATTTCCCTTTAGTGTATTTGAACTTACCTTTATTCATCCTTCCTTCCGGTACCGGCAAACCAAGGTATTTCTCTTCAAAGCAATTTGTATCATACTTTAAAATCTCTTTGATCTCAGCTTGCACCATAGACGTGCACCTATCCCCATACATGATGGAGCATTTATCGAGACTAACTAGCTGCCCAGTGCCTTGCTCATAACGATCCAAGATGGATTTGATTACAGTAGCTTGCTCCACCGATCCTTCAAAGAACAGAATACTGTCGTCCGCGAATAACAGGTGAGAAATACCAGGAGCCCTACGGCATGTATGAAACTCCCTCAAAGATTTCGTCTCAATTTCCTTATGAATAAGACAGGATAAACCATCAACACAAATAAGAAGAGATATTGCGAAAGGGGATCACCTTGGCGAATACCATGGGACGGGGTGAAGGAGTCCAACATGTGTCCGTTAAAGTGAATCGAGTAGCGAACGGTGGTAACACACGCCATTACCCAACGAATCCATTGACTATGAAAGCCCAACTTCGCTAAAACCCCTTCGAGAAAGCCCCAATCAACACGGTCATACGCCTTGGCCATGTCTAGCTTATATGCGCAAAAGTTCTTCCGAGCTGCAGAGCCTGTCTGAATAGAGTAAATATTTTCCTTCACTTTGCTAGGATGAGGAGGAGCTTCAAATATTTCTTCTATCTTAGGAGATGAAACTTCATGAACCTATTTCACAACTTTAGAAACACATGCAGAAGTTTTAAGAGGTTCAAGAAATACATTAAATCCTTTCTTTGGAACATTAAGATGGTTAGCAAAAGATTTAGCAATTTCTATTAAAACATGAGGGTCAACACCAAACCTGTTCTTAAGTTCCTCAAATAATATAGAAGTAGAGAAATTCTCTATACATGAATATTCATATTCAAAACCTGGTTTATTATCTTTATCAAGATCCCAAGCTTCAGTATTTTGAGAAATAGTTTCCAATAAATCCACTGCCTCGTTTTGAGTTCTATTATTGAAACTTCCTCTAGGAGAATTATCTAGGAAATCCCTATGATGCTAAGGCAATCTCACATAAAAGTTTATTAAGATAATGCTTTCAGGAATACCATGACAAAGATTTTTAAGAATAATACCCTTTAATCTCCACCAAGTTTGAGCAATACTTTCTCCATTATGAGGCCAAAAGTTATAAATATGGCAGCGATCATCATAAGCTTCTTTAGGAGTATAATATTTAAGATAGAAAGCCTTTCTCAGATTTTCCCAATCAAGATGATATTCATCATCCAGAGATCTATACCATTCGCGAGATTTACTAGATAAAGATAAAAAATAATAGCTTCCTTCTTACTTCATTCTCATGAATACGTGCAAGTCTAATTAGGGAACATAGTTCTTCAATTTCATATAAATGTCCCATAGCAGTTTGGCTTCTATCACCTGCAAAAGTTACCTCCCTAGCTCTATCGACAATACCAATAGGAATTTGATATTCAACTTCTGGTTCAGTAGGCTTCACAATGTTCTCTTTATTTTTGTCATGAATGAATTCAAATAAGGTGAGTTGCAATTCTTTATGGTTTGAGAAAGCCATGATAAAATAGCAGTAAAAGAATAAAAAACAGATTTCAAGTTTCCTCACCAAACAACTTACCAATAGCACAACGTTCCCCGGCAATGGCACCAGAAAAGTATCTTGATGACTCCCAAGTGCAGGAGATCAATTGTAGTACTTTTCAATAAAGAAAGGTTGTCGAACCCACGAGGAGCTGAAGGTATTAGTTAACAAATTTGACAAAGGAAATAATAGTAAATGTAGTAGATTTGGTGTTTTGGGTTTATAGTTTAGCAAAAATATAAAATGCTGAAATTAAATAACAATAAGTAAATGCTCTCAATGAGAGAAAGACCAATCCTCTATGCAGCAAGAGGACAAGCTCAAGTGTGTGTGAATTTATATGTGACAAGCGTTCCCGAGGGCGAATGGATTTACTTAGCATAAATATTTCTACACAATATGGTGAATATGTTGTAAAGTTTCATTCCCTTAGGGCGGAGCCTAATTAGGTGCAACCATAAGTATGGACTAAATACACCACTTATGATGGGTCCTAGATCCATTTACATGAACATCTAGTAATCATTAAGACATACATGTCCCACCATAGTAATAGGTTCATTGGTCTCCAACATATAATCCCTCCAATGCTACTCAAAAATTAGAAAATGGTTTCTGTCAATTCCGTCCCTTCCAACCCCTATCATTACATCAAAGTATTCTCCTATTATCCCATATAGGTGAAGTAATATGCAGTAGACGTTCGTATAAAACCATCATAGAACAATATAAAAGATAAAAACTGGACCACACACTCATTGCATATTATATGGAAATCACAGCCAATCCATCCTATGCCCTGTGGAACATGGGGATCTACTCACAAGTGCCAAACATGATATGGATCAGTAGCATATGGGTTACAACATGATCTGAAAATATAATCTCTCCACCAAATAAAGACAAGATGTCAATCACAAACATGTAAATAGCCCTTAAAACAATATTCGGGGTTCAATCAATCACAAACTATGAGGGGAACAAGATGGATCTTAGAGATGGTAATGGTCATGATGATGGTGATGATGGAGATGTTGATGGAGAGGCCTCCCCCTACACCTAGGAGGAGCGGTAATGATGGTGGTGTCGATTTCCCTCTCACCGGAGGCTCCGGTGCGATAGGATCTATCCCCTCTCGGAGTAGGAGAGGACTGTCGCCTTCTCCGCCACCTCTGTAAATCGTGGGAAAAATATGGCATAGGGTTTCTGGCAATACGGAGGCGTCTCTAATAATGAGGAGCCGAGACGATGCTCGAGGGATGAAAGAGCATGTGTGGTGCGCCTAGGGGGTGGACGCGCCACCTGGCCTCTTTCGGGCCTCATGGCTCCCCTCGCTTCATTCTTCGGACCAAGTTGGTTCTCCTGGTGAAAAACTTATCAGGTATTTTTCCTTCGATTTATTGACGTCCAGAAGGTCCTGAAATAACAAAAACATGAAAAAGGAGGTTTTCTGCCTCCCAAAAATTAAATACTAATGAAAGGGACTTTGTAGGAAAGTCTGGTAAATCATCTAAATATGCATAAATAATGATGAATCAAGGTAAAAAATGATTCTAAACAGTGCATAGAGGTCCTAGAAATGATGATGCAAAATGCAAGTATCAGTGAGAAAGGATGAAAGAAGCCGTAATAAACTGTCCTAGTCATGGGATGGAAGGATGTCTTATATTACATTTGTTTTATAATAGTCTTAACTCAATGTCTAAGTCTATGCTAGATACTACAGCAGGAGGAACAATCATGGGAAAGCAAGTGAGTGTTGCAAAGAAATTACTTGATGATATGCAAAATAATCATGCCCAATGGCATGTGGAAAGAACCTCAAAGAGAGTAAGTTCAATTACCGAGGTAAATATTGAAGAGCTTACATCTAAGGTAGACAAGCTACTTAATATAGTAAAGGGAAAAGAAGATACCCAAGTTAATGCTATCGCTACCGATGTTAATGATGTCAATTTTATAGATCGCACTCCTTTTAATCCTACATGGAAATATCACAATTATGCTTCTAATGTTCAAAAACATTATTCTAATCCTGCAGGAGCTCCTTACATCACTTATGATAATAATAATGGAGCAAATCATGGCAATCTCTTATTTGAGCAAATTGTTAGAACTTTTATATAAGCTCAAACCGAGCAAAATAACATGCTTATTAAAATCATAGAGAACCATGAAAGTAGTATAAGAAAATTATCTAACCAAGCCTTTGCAATTAGAAATGATGTGCAGGCTCTATAGGAAAGGACAAATATCGTGGAGGCTCATTTGGGCAAGGTAGCTGAGAGCCAAGCTCTCATATTTGCAAAGTTTGCTGGAAAGCCCGAGCCAAATTCATTAGAAGACCTCAAGATGATGAGGGTGGTAACCAACAAAGAAAAGTCCGAAGAGCAGGATTATAGCAACACGCCACACCAGCATATACCGTGGAAGATCTACTAAATATGATCACCGTGAAGAATCCTGGTATAGAACAAGGCAATGATGCTATGCACCAACAATTTATACAACAAGTAGCATCTAAAGTTATAAATTTAGAGATGGAGTATAAAATACTAGCTGATAAGCTTTCCGCTAAGCTAGATGATATATTTGAGACCACTATTAAAATTAAGCTGGGAGTTAATGAGATATCCGCACTTTGTGATCTTGGTGTAATCGTCTCAACAATTTCTAAAAGCCTATTTGCTAAAATAAACTTAGGGCCATTTGTAACTACTAAATTGAGACTCCATCTAGCGGATTCAACCTATAAACAAGCTGTTGGGAGAAAAGAAAATATAGTTGTTGAAATTAAAGGTAGTCCCGCTCTTATTGATCTTGTCATTGTGGACATGCCTGAAGATCCCATAGCACCTATAATTTTAGGTAGGCCATTCCTAGGAACTATCAAATCTTTAATTAATTTACATGAGGGGAATGTGAGAATAGGGCTAGCATCTAGAGATCCTTTTATAGTCCAGTTCCCTAGGAAGAAAAAGTCCAAGCCTAACGATGATGATGGTATAACTAGTTTGAAAGCCAATTACTTTGGAGTGGGCATTCCACTCATAAACCTAAATGATTGCCATCGGGGTCAAGCTAATTGACCTTAACTAGAAGTGCTTCATGGGAGGTAACCCATGTGAAATAAAGTTTTTTACTTTTGTGTTAATCTTGTTAGTTTTGTTTGTTTTGTTCTTGTTTCATTTTGTTTGTTTCTAATAAAGAGTGTTCAAGAAGACGTTTAGAGAGAGGAGAAGAAATAAGGTAATCCTCGATCTCTTATTTTACTAATACATAGCCTAAGAAGTATTACTGATTTTTATATAATATACTTGTTGTTATCTTGTTGTTTGATAAGATGTGCAAAGGCGCACGAAGCTACTAATCAAATTCTTTGAGTTTTGCATCTCACATGCCGTTTAACGACCTGCAGTATGGCTGGAAGGGACCATACCGTGCGTCCGTACCACATCGAGGCATATGAAGATAGAAATTCTGATTTTTATCGCGAGAAACAATGCTCTTAATGACCACTAGTCCGATCGGACGCGCCCGTAGCGTACCCTCGAGCAAACCATCGGATTTCAAGCAAACATACCGAATGAATAATGACCAGCAGTACAGGCGGGCGCGCCTGTACCGCGCGCCTATACCAAGTGCATCACCGGAAGGGGAGTCTTCACCCCCAAGGTATGTCACCTGGTACGGGCGGGCTCCGACCGTACCACCCGCCCATACCACGTACGCGGATGCCATAAACACCATGAGTAGGTAACCTAGAAATCCCCAAAACAAATATTTTTCTTTCTTCTTCCTCCAAACTCCAAACCACCTCCATTAGATCTTCAAATTTACTCAATATTTCTTTGATTCCTCGCACTCAATCGATCTAAGGTATGATTATCCTCTGATCTTCAACTTATTTTTGCCAAATCTTCACTCAATCTTTCATCATTGTTAATCTAGACTTAGGTCTTGTTCTTGATCTAATATTGATATTGAGCATGCTTAGTGTTGTTTTATAGGAGTTTCTTTGTAACTTGTGTAGAGAATCGTTTATGCCATATTTCTATTGAAATGTTTTATTAGCAATCTTTATTTATTTTGTTTTATTTTGTTTTTGATGAACACAAGGATCCATACACGTGTGATGGTTGCGGAACCTTACGCACCATCCGTTGATACGTTGACCCACGAGTCACTTGGTATCGAGTTCACCCAGGAGTTTCAGCTGAACCGTTTCAACCGTCTCAAGATCCGAGAAATCAAGTCTAGCAAGTGGGTGTGTCCCTATATCCTGAACCAACTTGGAATTCGTGCTGATTTTGATTTACTTTGCAACAATGTTGGTTCGTATGACTTTGTATTTCAGGATGTTGTCACATACCGCCGCTTGACACTTGAGTTCCTCGGCACCTTGATGCATACGGAGGAGCCTCACTATTGTTCCGAGGATCAAAGTCCTAGAGTTGATCGTATCAACTTCTGTCTTAGGAACCGTGAGTACTCCTTGACACTCGACCAATGGGCTCAATATTTTTGGTTTGCCAACAACGCCACTGACATACGCTCCACTAATTTTGTTTTAAATCCTACACCTTGGCAGTACTTTAATTTAATGAGAATTCATGGAAACACACCCAAGGGGAACCAAATTGATCATCCTGCTATTCATTATTTTTTTATGTTATTGCTAACACCTTGCAGGCACCTGGTGAGTTTACTAGAGTTAATGAGGAGGACATGATGATCCTCACAAAAACTGCTATTATTAGTTGTAACTTAATGCCAAATTTGGTCGTTCTTCTTGTGTTTTACCTTAAGCATCAGGCTCTTCAATCTCGAGGACCCATATGCAGAGGAGGAGTTGTAACCGTTCTTGCTCGTGCACTTCACATCAACCTAGGTAGCATCCAACCGTTGACAGGAAGTCACTGTCTCAGTCTTTCTACTCTAAGAACATGTGGTATGATTTCTAGAACTGATGGTAGATACTTCCTTCGTATACCTAGAACAGATCACTTGATCCCAGATCCTTTACCTAATGGTCTATTCTATATCTAGGATGGACATTTGTGTTTTGACTAACAGGTTGAGGCAAATCTACCCCATCAAGAAATACTTGTGGGAGGAGGAGGAGAAGATGAAGTAGAACAAGAGGGACCCAAACAAGATGTGCAGCCACCAAACTACTACACCACCTATGAAGATATCTATGCGCTCGAAGGAAATATTCAAAACATGAACAACCTCTCCATCAACCTTCGAGATGCTTCTGCAAACCTCGCCACCTAGTTCCATGATTGGAGAAGCAATTGGAACATGGGAGACTATCCACCACCACCACAATGAGCAACAAAAGGGCTTGCAAAAGCCTGAGCTTGGGGATGTGTTCCCCTAGCAAATTTATTTGTGTAATAATGAGGTGTACTCCGGCTCCTTGGGAGCTTTGAAACACTGAGGTTGTCTTGTTCCAACACTTTGCTTTTTTCCTTTGCTTTTTAGTTTGCTTTCGTTTTTAGTTTGCTTTTGTTTTTCATTTGTTTTTCTTTTCTTAGTCCCTTGCTTGGTCGCAATTTATTTTCTATTATTTAATCCCTATCCTAAAAAATACAAAAAGATTTTTCCGTTTTTCCTTTTTTTCGTAAATGTGGATTCACACTTTGCCTCTTTGCTTTAATATTATTATGAGAGTAATCGTGTTTGAGTTTTGAAGGAACACATCCCTATAAGGAAGAGGATCATGAAGTCACTTATGAGAGGTATGTCCTATGTCTCTCACTTTTGAAGTTTGAGTTGTTTATCCTAGTCGGTCGATTTGCTAAGTTGCCATGTTAGTGGGAGTAATTTAATATAGTTAGAGTAAAGATTTTTATTAGTATGATGATTAGTTGTTGAAGCTTTTGCTCTAGTTCTTTTAGATAACTGAGTCTTGCCTTGGAAATAATATTACCAAACAAGTACAATAAGAAAAAGTCTGAAATTTACAACTTGTTTGATGAATGATTGTCTTGAGAGTATACCCTTGAAGATACTTAACCCCATAGATATTTTGATAGTCTTGATGGCACTCATGAAATGAGTTGTCTGATTGAAATGAAGTCTAGTGGTAATTGTGATGCATGCCAAAGATAACCTTGTGGATCAAAATGCGGTACTAGTTAAAAAAGAGAGAAAGAAAAAGTTCTATGTTTCTCATGCACGCCTTTGGGATGCCAACAACTCCGCTAGCTTTTGCACGATCTATGGTATAACGCCAGATTTCGGCTATGAGCTTATGACATGAGTGGCATACGTGTCAATATATGGGCAAAAGTGTTGGTACTCTCAAAGGTTGTGCAAGCACTTGTAAAAGAAACATCCAATAATCCTTGAAAGAGGAAGAAAAAAGAGAAAAAGAAAAGAAATATGTATGAAGATCCACATAAGAAGTCCTTGGCATAGTCTCGTTACTACTTTATGAATTTTCTTGAAAGACAATGATTAGTTAGAAGTGTTTTTAATAGACTTGATTTATTGATCTGGGTGTAAATAAGACACTTCGCTATTATGCTACTTAGGACATGAAACTCTCTTACTCAATTATTCTATTTAAACATTCTAGTGTTCCTTGGCAAGCTGAGTGTTAACTAGAAGAATTGGATTGATTGCTACACTTCTAGTTATTTATACTTATATTAAACTTTACTTTGATTATCTTGACTTATCGAAGCTTGTACAGTACTCTTGTCATCTCTCTAACTTTGATAAGCCTCACAAATGAATGAAGTGTTGAGCACATATGACTACCAACCGTAAGTGAATTCTTATTCTTGTTTTTTGAAGTTTAAACGTTGAATTCCTTATAGTTCTTTTGTTTCTTATTTCTCGAGGGTGATCAAGGTTTGAGCTTTGGGGAGGTTGATGGCTCCAAAAATAGCCATCTTCTACCGTGTTTAAACATTGTTTTTGGTCAAGCAATTGACAAGAGACTCTCAATCCTTGCCACTATGACTAATAATTGCATAGATATGCAAAACCTTGCTTTAAATTGTGTTGTGCAGGAAATCATGCTTTAAAATGCAAAATCAGGAGTCATAATGAAAGTTTTTGAGGAAGTCCACACGACCAAGTAATTGGGAAGTCCTTCCCAGGCGTCAGCTAGCTTAACGACCACTGGTACGGCTAGAGCCCGCCCGTACCATCCACCTGTACCATGTGGCAACGGCTTCGTCTTGTCAAACCCTACAACTTTCATGAAGACACCTATATATTTTTGAGGCTCCAACCGCTGGCCAGAGAGCCGACATTCTCATATTACATCACAACACCACGAAAGGAGATCCACGCCATTGTTCATCCATTGTTCATCACTTCCATCATCCATCCCCTCTATTAGCCATAGCCATTGCTTTGTACTTTATATCTCCTTGTGATTTGGCAACCATTGTAAGAATATTGATTTCAATCTAAGTATTTTGCACAATGTTTTCTATCCTTGATCTATTTGTTATGAGTGAGTAGTCCTCACGGGCTATGGGTTGGGAGAAACCTCGTAGAAATTATGTCCATCTAATTCATGGGAGTATTGTGTTTTGTTTGTAATAGAGATTTGTATCTTTTGTTTCTTTATCTTTTGCCTCGATCTGTGGACTTGTAGGTACCCAAGATCCCATAGATTGATAAAGGCTTAAGGTGAGATACTTGGTTAGCAGCGATCTCATAGGAACCCTAGTGACAGAAAGGGTAGTACGGTCTTTGTTTAGCGACCCATTGATACATTGCAAATATATCTATAATTTTTGATGTTCCATGCTTGGTTTTATCCACTTTCTTGTGTTTTGTCCACACTTTGGAGTACTTTTCATATGATTTCTTGGACTAACATATTAACAAGAGCCACAGTGCCAGCTGCCTATTTTCTACTGTTTTTGGTTCTAGGAAAGTCAGAAAATGAATATTCTCGGAATTGTATGGGACAAAAGCCAAAGTTCCTATTTTTCCGGAAGTCATCAGATGCCAGAATATGAGACGGAGAGGGGCCAGGGGGCACCACTCCACCTGGCCGCGCGGCCCAGCCTGGACCGTGCCAGGGGATGGTCTGGCCGCCTCCAGCACCCCCTCGGCCTCCCCTTCTGCCTATAAGATGCCCTCGGGATGAAAACCCTAAGGGCCCGATCAAAAATCCACGAAGAGTCTCAGAGTCACTGGCCATCTCCATTCCTAGATCGGGAGGGATCGATGCTCTTCCCGCACTCCGGAGGGGAATTCACCCTGGAGGCCTTCTTCATCATCATGCAAGCCTCCGGTGTGATGCGTGAGTAGTTCATCTCTGGACTACAGATCCATGTAGTAGCTAGATGGCTGGTTCTCCTCCTTTGTGCTTTCATGTTTAGATCTTGTGAGCTCCGTTCATGATCAAGATCATCTATTTGTAATTCTGCATGTTGTGTTTGTGGGGATCCGATGGATATTGAGATGCTATTTCAGATTGATTGTTGATTCTATAATGTCTTTGGTATTTGTGATCTTGCATGCTAACGTTGTTAGTAGCTATCTTGGCCAAGTAGATGCTAGCAACTCCAAGAGTTAGTATTTATGCTCGATAGTGGGTTCATGCCTCTAGTAATCTGGGGAACTGACAGAAATCTCTATGGTACTAGATGTGTTGTTGCTACTAGGGAGAAAACAACAATCCTTTTTTTCATATAACAATCGTATTGTTTACTTTATACGCAGTTCGTAAAGCAATAATCTGTTGCTTGCGACTTAATACTGGAGGGGGTTCGGATGATAACCTGAAGGTGGATTATTAGTTATAGATGCAGTTGGATGGCGGTCTATGTATAATGTTGTAATACCCAATCAAGACTCAAAGGAGTCAAGATGATTAGTATATGCATGTTTTGCTTTCTCGATGTTTGTCAATTGCCTCGCTGTAATTTGTTCACCTAGCCTGTTATCTATCTTAAGGAGAGCCACCTCTAGTGAACTATGGATCCCGGTCCTTTTCTTTACATACAATCTACAAACTGTTTACTGCTTTGTGTTTACTTTCTGCAAACTATTACTTCCTTCCATTCGATATGTTTAATTCTTTGTTTTCAGCAAAACACGGTGAGATTGACAACCTCATCGCAAGTTGGGGACAAAGTTCTGTGGTTATGTTGTGCAGGTCTCCACGTTGCTACTAGCACCGGTAGTGCGCCCTGCCAAGGCTCAGCTAGCAACACCTTTGGGGTGTTTCCTTGCTCCTACTGGTTCGATTAAACCTTGGTTTCATAATTGAGGGAAACTTGCTGTTGTGCTCATCATACCTTCCTCTTGGGGTTCCCAACGAGCTCTACATCAACACCGCACCAACATTTTTCTGGCGCCGACACTAAGCCATCAAGCATTTTTCTAGCGCTGTTGCCGGGGAGTCAAGGACATCTTCACAAGGGGAGTCCCTCATAACCAATCTCTTGACTTTGTTTTTTTTTTGCTTAGTTTCTTTTTGCTTTGTTTGCTTGTTTCCTTATCAAAAACACAAAAAAATAGTTTTACTAGTTTGCTTTCTTTATTCAAAAACACAAAAAAATTAGTTCCTATCTTAAGTTGCTATTATGTCTAGCCTTGCTCCAATCACTATGTCACCCAAGGAAATGATTTTCACTTTTAAACAAGGAATTGAGGAAAGTTTTAAGGAAGCTTGGTCTAGAATCTCTGATCTACATGAAAAAACTGAGCCTAAAATGACTCGAAGCTTGTTCCTGAGCAGTTTTTACCTTGGAATTGCTCTTTGCTATAGATATGCTTTAGATGCTGTTGTGGGAGGAGATTTCCTCCAATGTAATGAGGATGATGCTATTAATGCAATAAAGAAATTGATCCTCACTTACAACTTGCCTAGCCAAACTGATATTTCTTTCGCAAGAATATTTGCTAAATTGAACACTCTTGAGACTAGCACTACTAGCTTAAAAGATTGCTATAATACGCTTAGGGAGCATCATAATTATGTTCCAATAAATTCTGAACCATCGAAGTGGCTCCCTACAGTAAAGATTGAGATAAACACTGAAACTTTTCAAGCTCGCTGTGATATTTATGAATCTTTAAATACTTGGGGGCTTACTGAAGGAGGAAAAGAAATATCTCTTGCTAATAATGCTACCATATTACCTATTGGAATAGCTGAAGGAGTGTTTACAAAGATCCTTGGGAAAATGATTTATACTGATTATCTTGTTATTGAATGTGCAGGAAAAAGACAAATTACACTTGGAAGGTCCCGATTAGAACTCCTTGGAGCAATAATAGATGTGGGAAAGGGGACCATGCACCTTTCTTCTCCACCAAACAATCATATTTTCCCCAAGGTTAAGAATAAAAGTAAGAGAGGTAAGGGCAAGAAATTTGGTTTTAATGCTTCTTCATTTGAGAACACTTGATTCTTTTTCTTGCTTCTTTTGCCTAACTTAAAGGCGTTAAAGAAAAGTACTTATTGGGAGATAACCCAAAAGTTTTAGATGAGTCTTGGAAGTTATTACTTCAGTAATAACCGCTCCTTATCCTTTTTATTTGCTTTTTGTGCCAAGAGTAACCTCTAATGAGAGAGAAGTAATGATTGGGAAAGTTGCTGTCCCGAAACAGATTTCTGTGCTTCACCATAAAAATTCGTGTAAAATCTCTGAACGTCTTTTTGAGGCGTGAATTTTTGTGCTTCTGCCCCAGGTTGTTATCTAACTTTCGTTAGTTCAACACTTTTTGATTTGAGCAACATAAAGTCTTCGAAAAAAGTCGTCTTTACCTAATGGTCTGTTTTGACAGATTTCTGCCATTTTCTGCATTTGCTTCTTGTTGGTTCCTTTTTGAGTTCTTTTGGGGAATTGAGCTTTTTGAGGGAAGTACTACAGTAGCTAGTGTTCTAATGGAAGTTTATTTGGTGTTAGAACTGAACCTTAAGACCTATTTATCTTGAGTGCACTAATGTTGCTAATAAAGATTGTGTGAAGTTTTGTATGAAGGAAAATTTTCAGGTGTATGGAAGGAATTAGTACTGAGATGAAGGATGGACTAAATCTCAAGATTGGGGATGCCACGCGTGTCACCCCAAGAAATATCGAATAAGTACAAGCGTCAAAGCTTGGGGATGCCCAAGGCATCCCCTTCTTCATCAATAAAAATCCAGGTTTCTTCCAAACGCTTCATTTTTATTGTTTCATGCACAGTTGTGTTTTTCTTGGAGCGTCTTCTTTTTCGGTTTTGTTTTGGTTTTAGTTTGATTTTGGTTTTCTTAGTTTGCTGAATAAATTGGTTGGACCCCATCTTTCATACATTGGTTTGCAAATAGTTTGGTTTGGTTTGGAAAAGAGTAGGAAAGTTCATACTTGTGTGGTAAAAAGAGCTTGTTTTTGACTATGGCCTATGCTTTGTCATGCCATGCTTGATATTGTTTTGGCTTTATGCTTAGTATTCTTTGCTATAGCATGACTTGTTATAAACATTTGAGATTGCTTAATGTGCCTTGGACGAATCATGTGTTGTTTTAGCATATTAAAGCATAGTATATTGGTATTCTCCTTTGATGCTTTATTTGGGTTGACTTGGCGCATGCTCACACCATGTTATGACTATCTCAAGTCATCATAGCCTTTATGATCCTTTAGTTTTCAACTTGTAGTATCACTTTATGCTTTGATCAATGATGTTTTGTCGCTCTGCATGATTATGGCCATTATTGCTCTCTTAGTTTGTCGCTCCCCGTCTTTTGCTAGCCTCCACAACCAAGTACGAGTTCCACTCATGCATCCAACTCCCTAAACCAAGTTATTCCAAAGAGTCCACCATACCTACCAACTAGCTTATGCTATTCCAAGTATATTCATGCTTTTGTTTACCTTCCAAATTAAACTTGTTATGAGAAAACTAGTGATTAAAGCTCTCACGAACTTGATGGCACACTTTACTTTTCTTGCCATTAATAAACTTGAACCATTGTGTCGTATATGTTGTATATGCTTGCACTTATTTGTTGGGAATTAGCAGAACCATGCTTTCATGGGGAACGCTTTCAACATTGCACTTGGTACTTGTACCTAGTTGATATCATGCTCTTTTGTACATGGATGTCGTCGGTGTGAAATGAAAGGGGAGCTTGTAAGTCCATGGAGTTATGTATATGTGTTGTAGAAACGCCTGGGCCGCTGGTCTAATCCATGCTGACATGGTGGAAACCTGCAGCGTAACCATAATAAGCTGTCTATGAAGCATTCTTCTTATAAAAAAAAGAGTCCTATATTGAGAAAAAAAAGAGAAAAAAGAAAAAAAAAAGATATTATGAAAAGAGGAAAGAGAGAAAAAATCACCATATTCCCATGGTAAATAAGAAGATTGCTGAGATGCTCGTTGTCTGCTTGCCTTGTCATTTTGATATGGGGATTCTTCCGTATCATCGGGCAAGGGGTACCCCGTTGGTGGTTCTCTATGATACACCTGTACTTACAATGACAAGAACTTACCGGTGACTAAACTTGAGTAGCATGAGGAGCGGCTCTCGTATACAAGGGACATGAGATTTCTAACTTATACTTCATCAAGCATGTACACCATAGTTTGTTCACTTTAACCTTAATCACTTCAAGATGCTTATGATAGGGGCAATGAGAGCTGAAAGCTATAAGTACCATAATTTTTGGAAGCTCTTTATGAGACTTGAATCCCTACTTCCTTTTATGAAGGCCTTTCTTCCACCATTATATTGAGTCTCCACCTTCTACCTTTATACACCTACTTTGAGAGCATAGTGGCCATTCTCAGTTCTATGTGCATTGTCCCAAGACTAGTTGATTGATGCATAACTTGATATTGCTTGTTTTAAACTATTTGTATCTAGTCACTCTTATGAACTTTGAAGGTGTCCTATGCATTTATATTTGCTACTCTATGAGGGACAAGATGAATACTATTATGCTATGTTTTCTTTATGTGAAACAATAAAACGTCTTGCAAAGCATTTTTATTCATGAATCTTTTGTTTGTGCCTTTTCATGTTGCATCATAGTTTCTTTGTCTTATTGCTAGAACCTTGTCTTTCATGTTATGATTGAAGTACTATGATCCTAGCTTTGAATGTTTTACAAATACTTTGATCAAGTCTTTGATGGTGCATGTCACCTCAAAAATTATTCTTTCTTTTTATCACTTACCTACTCGAGGACGAGCAGGAGTTAAGCTTGGGGATGTTGATACATTGCAAATGTATCTCTAATTTTTGATGTTCCATGCTTGGTTTTATCTAGTTTTTTGTGTTTTGTCCACACTTTGGAGTACTTTTCATATGATTTCTTGGACTAAAATATTAACAAGAGCCACAGTGCCAGCTGCCTGTTTTCTACTGTTTTTGGTTCCAGGAAAGTCAGAAAATGAATATTCTCAGAATTAGACGGGACAAAAGCCAAAGTGCCTATTTTTCCAGAAGTCATCAGATGACAGAGTACGAGACGGAGAGGGGCCAGGGGGCCACCACACCACCTGGCCGCGCGGCCCAGCCTGGCCCGCGCCAGGGGGTGGTATGGCCGCCTCCAACACCCCCTTGGCCTCCCCTTCCGCCTATAAGATGCCCTCGGGATGAAAACCCTAAGGGCCTGATCAAAAATCCACGAAAGAGTCTGTAGCCACCGTCATCTCCATCCCTAGATCGGGAGGGATCTGAAGCTCTTCCCGGCACCCTGTCGGAGAGGGGAATTCACCCTGGAGGCCTTCTTCATCATCATGCAAGCCTCCGGTGTGATGCGTGAGTAGTTCATCTCTGGACTATGGATCCATGTAGTAGCTAGATGGCTAGTTCTCCTCCTTTGTGCTTTCATGTTTAGATCTTGTGAGCTCCGTTCATGATCAAGATCATCTATTTGTAATTCTGCATGTTGTGTTTACGGGGATCCGGTGGATATTGAGATGCTATTTCAGATTGATTGTTGATTCTATCATGTCTTTGGTATTTGTGATCTTGCATGCTTTCCCTTGTTAGTAGCTATCTTGGCCAAGTAGATGCTAGCAACTCCAAGAGTTAGTATTTATGCTCGATAGTGGGTTCATGCCTCTAGTAATCTGGGGAAGTGACAGAAATCTCTAAGGTACTAGATGTGTTGTTGCTACTAGGGAGAAAACAACAATCCTTTGTTCATATAACAATCGTATTGTTTACTTTACACGCAGTTCATAAAGCAATAATCTGTTGCTTGCAACTTAATACTAGAGGGGGTTCGGATGATAACCTGAAGGTGGATTATTAGTCATAGATGCAGTTGGATGGCAGTCTATGTATAATGTTGTAATGCCCAATCAAGACTCAAAGGAGTCAAGATGATTAGTATATGCATGTTTTGCTTTCTCGATGTTTGTAAATTGCCCCGCTGTAATTTGTTCACCCAGCATGTTATCTATCTTAAGGAGAGCCACCTCTAGTGAACTATGGATCCTGGTCCTTTTCTTTACATACAATCTACAAACTGTTTACTGCTTTGTGTTTACTTTCTGCAAACTATTACTTCCTTCCATTCGATACATTTAATCCTTTGTTTTCAGCAAAACACGGTGAGATTGACAACCTCATCGCAAGTTGGGACAAAGTTCTGTGGTTGTGTTGTGCAGGTCTCCACGTTGCTACTAGCACCGGTAGTGCGCCCTGCCAAGGCTCAGCTAGCAACACCTTTGGGGTGTTTCCTTGCTCCTACTGGTTCGATTAAACCTTGGTTTCATAACTGAGGGAAACTTGCTGCTGTGCTCATCATACCTTCCTCTTGGGGTTCCCAACGAGCTCTACATCAACACCACACCAGCATTTTTCTGACGCCGACACTGAGCCATCACCCATTCGAGATAGCAACAAGCTCACCACTTAATGCTTTGATCTGTGTTTTACACTAAATAATCGTTTGTATCCCGTTGCTTCATGGTGCACTTGGTTGGATAAAAATACTATTGCTATGCCCGCTGCATCACAGGGGCCCTAGTATATTAGGGCGTTTTGCCCACAAGAGATTATCCCTATTCAACCATTACACATGACTATGCTTATTATTATCTTTTATCCCATATGATGTGCAACTGCAGGTGGATCTGCAACCCTCGCCTATCTCCATCCATTGCCATTATAAAAATAAACTAGATTGGTCCGGTAAACTAAGGTAAAACGAACAAATAAAGTCTTGTAGACATGTCCTTTTTATTTCCTTTTAGCATTGCTTTCTAAGGTTCGATTAAACCTAGGTCTTCTAGGGAAAAATCTATTATACTACATCCATGAATCTGGATTGAAGGTATCAATCCCCTATCCCCTTTGCTCTTTGTCACCGCGACAGATATCCTTGATGCACCATTTGAGATGGCTGATCATCTGGGTGCACTCACGAGCATCACAAATCTTCATCCAAGCAGGAGAATCTCGGTATATGCTGATGACGATTTTCACATAGCCTAAACATGAAAAACTTGCCTCTATTAAGCAACTATTGGGTAGATTTGGGGTATTCTCAACCCTGTTCACCATTTTTTCCAAGACCTCAATTATTCCAATCAATTTCTAGCACATGGGCATCAATGCATTATATGCAATAGTGTAATGCCCCATCCAAAAATTCCCATGTGCTTACCTAGGTATGCCCCTCTCTGTCTAACATCTTCATAATGTCAATCTTCATCCAACCCTTGATAATCTCTCTAGCAAGGAGAAGGGCTAGAACAAGTCATTCTTATCCCTGGATGCATTGGTACTGCTGGTCAAACATGTGCTAACTATGATGACGATCTTTTAGCTATTAGTCATTGACCCATCCCACTTGACTCCTGAAGGATATTGATAAGTTGCATCACGAATTCCTATGGAACAACGATGAGATTGTAGCGGGCGGGAAGTGCCTAGTTTGATGGGTAGTGGTTTGTAGGCCTTTGGAGTTTGGCGTCCTCAAGATCTCTGACCTATAGGCGAAGGATATGGCGCTAAGTGTACGATAGTTGTGGTAAAGCTAGAAGGCGGTAGTGCAATTCAACCTTGGTGGGGCCTTAATATCAACTTCTGACATGACCCAAAGATGGACAGAATGAGCATCACGGACATCGCTTTTCAACACTGCACTAAAGGGAACATCTCTGTGGGCCTAGCACTAGAGAACAATAAGTGGGTTTGACACTTCAAACACAACATGAGACAAGAATCTCTAAGTCAATTCATGTTCCTGTTCATCACTGATACGTGAATTTTCTATCATCATAACTGCATCATATGGTTCTTGCATTTTTCACTTATCTATATGATTTATGGGACTTTCCTATAAAGTCCCTTGTGTTGGTATTTAATTCCTCAGAGGTATAAAATCCACTTTTTCATATTTTAATGTTTTAGGGGCCAAGAGGATCTCAAATAGAAACACACCACAATTTTTTCATTAGGACGAAGATCGTTAGTGAAAGAAGTCAATGAGGAAAGCCACGAGGCCCCATATGGTCCCATGGCATGGCCAGATGGGCGTACGCACCATGGGGGACCGGCTCCTTGAGCATCACCTCGCCTCTCCCTTTTGATCTACTCCTCTATATCACGGAAAAATACTATGCCATAATTTTCCCAAGATTTATAAAGGAGGTGCCAGAGCCAAAAGTATTTCCTTCTCCGAAGGGGGAGGGAAGATCCTACTGTCCCACAGCCTCCGTCGAGGGGAAATCGCCGCCATCATCATCACCAAATTCTCATTGGCATAGGTAGAGTATCTATAGCACAATCTTCACCATCATCAGCACCATATCCATCTCGAGATCGACATCATTCCCCTCATAGTTTGTGGTAGATCGAAACCTTAAATAATTTCTAGTGGTGTGTGCATGATTGTTCTTAGCAACTTGTTATTATTTTGTGGTGAAGTTATATTTTTAGATTGTGTTGTAGTCTATATGCCACTGATCATTATCATGTTCCATTGCTATGAGTAATCCCCCATGTTCTTGAGGGTGTACGATGAACATGGTATGATTTCTATATAAGTATGTTATGAGTATTTAGTCAAGTATTTTTGCTTTAATGTGATTCCTGTGATGGTAACATTCAAATGATTGATTGTATGTTACTTCACCTACATTGGATGGAGATGGCAGAAACGTGTCCCAAGCCTATGAGGGTTTTGATCGGGACCCCAAAATGTTAAGAAATGGTTTGACATATATGTGTTAATGAATAATTTGATTGCGCATGAGAGTGGCCTTACAATCAACATTAAGGGCGTATTTATGCGTGTATAAGGCTGCACCTATTTTAGGCTCGGTCTAATGAGAATAAAACCTGACAAGATGCTTACCATGTTGTTTTAGAAATATATATGCTAAGTAAGCCCATGCCGCCCTTGGGAACATTTGTATCATATAAGTACACACCTGAAGCTTGTCCTTTTGCAGCATATAGAATTGGACTTTCTCTGAAAAGAGCATTTACTTTACTTACAATTTAATTTATTCATATTTTGCTTTGCTTGTTGTTTACTTCCCCACAAACCATAAACTGAAAATACAAATAATTTACATATTTTACTATTTTTCTTGTTGTATTTACTAACCAATACCTTCAGCTCCTCATGGGTTCAACACTCATTTCTATTTGAAAGTTACTACAATTAATCCCCTACATTTGTGGGTTATCAAGATACCTTTCTGGCGCCGTTGCTGGAAGGCATAGCATTATTGGTGAGTTGATTTAGTAATGGTGCTAAGCCTCCTAACTCAAAAAAGACTTTCGAATTCCAGCTGATGCTATAAGAGATATTATGAGTGATCATTTTTTATGTGCTAGAAGGATAACTCCAGCAAGTCATTAATTAATGATTGAATATATATGCTCATCATTTAAACTTCTTGTTATTTCCCAAGAATAAGTCAAGAGGAAATTACTTCATTTATCTCTCACTAGTGATGTTCATGATTGATTTCATTATTTGAAGCTTACATGTTGTCTTGATTGGAAGTTCTTGAAGAATCCTTTCTATCTTAAATATTATACATCTCTGAAACCTTATGGTGATCGCTGTCATATGTATAATTTTTGGTCTCTCCCTAGAGAGATTATTTCTCAAGCTTGGGGGAGATTAAAGGAACTCCTTCAGAAAAATCTTCCCATGGTTTGTACAAAAGCATTATACTAATCAATCTATATGCGAGGTTTCACCAATGTCATAAGGATTTCCTCGATAATTCTTCTAGAGGGAGTTTTATTCGTATTGGAGTTGATAACGCTTGGGATTTATTGGATAATATTTATAATAATACAATAATTGGGACCTTGATAAAGGTAACAGACCCTATTTTGAATATGAATATGCGTGTGTTGTGAATTTCTTAAGTTCTCCTTTATTTGATGAGGCGAGTAACATGTTGAGTCTTGATTATACCCATGTTTCTCTTCCTAAAGAAGGATTTATTGAATATGTTAAACTTATTAAACCTCCTATTATTATGGCTAAAATAGTTAATAAGGTTAATGTGGTCTTAACTAATAAAGTTAAACATTATGTTCAAGTTCCTCAATTCCCTGATAGAGTGAAGGATAATCTTCTTACTATATTTATTAATAAAAGTGCACAAAGACATTACACTCCTTATGAATAGGTAGATATTCATCATCAAGTGGCTGCATTAAAGAATTAAATGAATAAGATCCATGTAATGTTTATCTATGTGAATATTCCACTAAAGTTATCAAAGGGAATACTACTAGATGTGTGGCGAAAAAATTACTATTATTATTGGGACTTCTTGTTATCATGTTCTTTGTGATCTAGAGCTAGTATCAGTGTTATACCCTATTCTCCATGTCTTGAAATCAAGAATGATAATGATCTAGTACATATCGAATAAACATGTATAACTATTCAACTTGCTAATAAAGAGTATTTTCTCCTCTTAGTATGGTTAGAAATGTAGAAGTTCTTGCGAAAAAGATCAAGTACCCTATTGATTTTATGATACTTGCATGTCCTTAAGATTCTTTTTGTCCTATCATATTTGGTAGACCTTTTTTACATATAATAGGTTCTGAAATTAATTTACCTAAGGAAAAGGTGTTTATTCAATGCGCTGGTCATAGGTTGGAATTTAATTTCTCTAGATTGACTGATAAGCATATGTGACATGGGTATGCCCCATGAATACCTAGGATTATCCTATATGGTTTGGCCCAAGAGAAGCCCACAGCGTAAATGAAGCCCATGAGGATTCGGGTGGCCCAAGTCCAAAGAGATGCGACTCCTTGGAAACACGACAAACAATAGACAGAAAGTTTAAAGGGAAAACCCCTAATCTATAACCAACTCGCATTGCTATCTCGAGACCTGGCCTCCCTATATAAAGTCCAGGAGGAGGAAGCGAGAAGGACTACCGCAAAATCTAGTTCATACACCACCATATCTCATCTGCGCACCCCTGTAACCTTCCGTTCCATCAATAATCAAGAGCAGACAAGTAGGAGTAAGGTTTTCCTCCAGGGCCCCGAACCTGGGTAAACTACGTGTCCCCGATTTACTTGTTTGTTAGCCGAATGGAGTTTCCAGCACTCCCCTCTTCCTCAAACCCAAGTCCATCAACCATGGGCATTGACGTGTTAACCCCACGCCAATTGGCGCTGTTTGTGGGGAATGGGAGCACTAATGTTGCGGCTTCGACGACCCCATCACCCGCGATCTACAACTCTGCTGTAGTGGAGAACCGTCTCCTCTTTGGCACTTCGAATTCACCATCCACTCATCGGCAACTCGCCCGGCCTTCGAGTCTGTGGAAGACGGAACCAGCATGACGATCGGGAGCTTATGCTTCCAAGTCAGTAAGATCGGCATGCTTCGCTTGCTCGATCACTCACCGACATCGTCAATTACACCTGCCTCGTGGTTTCCACCACCGATTGGCACCCTGAGCAAGCTCAACGCTTCGGCATCAGCTTACGACACAGATAGCAACAACAATTGCGACTCCGATCTATGTGATCTGTCATCGGAGGACGACATCTACGGCTCCAGATCAGAAAGCTGCGGGAGCAACAGCTTCCCCAACCGCTACATGTGCACCGTCATCACCAGCGGCGATGGAGGCACTCAAGGAAACACCAGCAACAGAGGCCCCACCAACGGCCCCACCAACGGAGCCCCCACCAACGGCCCTGCCAATGGTGATCCTCTCAACCCTCCCAACTCTGACACCCATGGCGTAAACGTGTCGGGTCGCCCAGAGATCCACCTTTCGGAACAACAGTGGGAGCGAGTCAAGGAAGCCCTGCGGGGCAACCCCTTCCAGCCAACACATCTCGCGACATGCTGATAGGCTATCACTGGCTCCTCATAAAGGAGTTCAACCACCAACAGGTGGTGAACACTGAGCTTGCGGGATGCAAGAAAGTAGTCGATGAGTCAAGCACCTGACGGGCAACACTCTCCTCCATCGATGGATCCTCCTCAAAGGGCAACGGCGATGTACAAGTAAGCATCATGGATGTACTCCAACAATGTGTCACCAACGGCGATGGCAAGGGAATCCTCCTCGAAATCCATGAAGGCACCTGCGGACATTACGCCGGCAGTCGCGCCCCTGTCGCCAAGGCTCTATGAGCCGGCTTCTACTAGAAAAGCACGATGCACGACGCCAAAAGCATCGTCGAGAGGTGCACAGCCTGTTAGAGATTCGCAGATAAGCCGCATGCACTAGGCGCGGAGCTCAGGCCAATACCCATGGCTTGGCCCTCCACGCAGTGGGGACTCGACATGGTTGGCAAGCTGCATAAGTCATCATCCAGAGGATACATATTCCTCCTCATCACAGTTGACAAATTCACCAAGTGGATCGAGCCCATGCCCGTCACCAACCAAACTGGCGCCACCACCGTCAAGTTCTTCTTCCATCGTCTTCAGATTCGGGGTGCCGCACAACATTATCACCGACAACAGGACAAACTTCACCTTGAATGATTTCCAGGATTTCTGCGAAAACCTAGGCATCAACATTGGCTACGCTTCTGTGGCACACCCTCAGACCAATGGACAAGTCAAAAAGTCCAACGGCCTAGTCTGCAACGGCATCAAGAAGCGCCACCTTCGGCCTCTCGAGCGAGCAGCTCGAGCATGGGTAAACAAGCTGTCCTCCGTGCTATGGAGCCTGCGAATAACCCCAAACAGCGCCACCGGCTACACACCTTTATTTATGGTGCACGACGCTGAGGCGGTACTAGCAACCAAAGTACGCTACAAGGCCCCATGGGTCGTCGCTTACAGCAAAGCTGAATCTACATCCGCACTCGAAGACTCCATCGACTTGCTCGATGAAGCATGCAATGGTGTACCGGTAGAGCCTCCACAACTATCACAGTCGATGGCTACATTTAAGGTCCTTCATCGAAGGCGACCTAGTCTTGCGACTGAAGCAGAAAGAGCAGCTCAAGCTTGAATCACCATGGGAAGGACCCTACGTGGTCACCGAAGTGATCCCAGGTGGCGCATATCGCCTCAAGGACCTAGAGACTGGAGTCACATACTCCAACCCATGGAACATCGCGCAGCTGCGATGTTTCTACCCTTAGATGTTTTGATTTTTACAACAAGGCTACTCAGCCAAGCTACTTAGCGAAACAATGTACCTCCTACTATTCCACAATAAATCAAGCTAAGTTCCTAAATTATGAGTCTTGTTACATTTTTACATTATGCATCTTGCACTCGGGGGCTGCGCCTCCCTGACGACCTCATCACAAGTATAACCAACTCATCATCGCGATGGCCCGAGTAGTTGACTCTGCTTATAATCAAACCCTTAAAAACTCCAACCCAGTTGTAGCCCAACTGATAGGTTGGAAAGGTGCTGAGATTTGTAGGCGTCAAGCTAACGAAAAGGCATCGCATAATCACAGTCGAACATATACAAACTAGCAAGTTTATAAAAATTACAAGGGCCACCATGCCCACTCGAAACTATACATGCTTTACATCGGTTGTATGTTCTATGCATGCTAACAACTACTCTATTGTCGCTAAAGTAAGACGTTGGTGTGCTTGTCAAACAGCTGGATAATATCCCCCGACGCTGGGGCAACCGCCTGATAGTGTAGCCGCATATTCCATGCCATACCATCCGGAGGTGGCAGCGAACCTTCAACGATAACTGCCAAATCCACATCTGGACGCCACATATGCACCAGAGCTAGAGCAGCCTTTGCACCCACGGCTAGTTGCTGGTGCACACACTCGCGTACAATGCCAGCATCGTGGAACTTCCGTAGCAATAACAACATGCTCGCAGGGACTACGTCTAGAGGAAACATCTGAAGGAAATATGCCCTGAGAGGAAATAATAAAGTTGTTATTACGTATTCCTTGTATATGATAGATGTTTATTTTGCATTCTATAATTGTATTGATAGGAAACATCAATACATGTGTGTTTAATAAACAAAAGGATTTCTAGTTATGCCTCTCTTATAGACTAGCTTGTTGATTAACAAGATGATCAAGGTTTCCTGATCATGGACATTGGATGTTGTTAATAACAAGGTCACAACATTTGTGAAATGATGTGATGAACATTCATCCGAAGTATAACATTACGATCAAGTCATTATGTTTATATTGCTATAACATCATACAAAGTAGTCTTAGTCCTTAGACCATGAGATCATGTTAATTGCTAACACCGGAAGAGTATCTTGATAACATCAAACGTCACACCGTAACAGGGTGACCATAAAGGTGGGTTCAGTGCTATGAAGGTGTTATGTTGAGGCTCATGGATCAAGAGTGGAATTTGTCAATCCCGATGACGGATAGATATACTCTGGGCCCTCTCGGTGATATCACATTAAGATAGCTTGCAAGCAAGTGATGTGATCACTAGAATGTTATATCACGGGAACAAGAAAAGAGTGCATGTCGGTAACGAGATCAAACTAGGTATTTGGATACCGATGATCGAATCTCGGACATGTATTATATCATGAGACAAAGGGATTAAATTGCGACGCGTTAAAGATTCTCACGATCACAGAAGTCATCGTTGAATATGCAGGAGTCAGTATGGATCTCTAGGTCCCGCTTCTGATTATTGATCTGAGAGGAGTCTCAATCATGTCTGCATTATTCGCGAACCGTAGGGTGACACACTTAAGGGTTGCCGGACACCATTTAGGAGCACATATGTTCCAGACAAAAGGTTTGCAAAGCGCAGGAATTGTTTCGATAGAAACCGGAATTGTTTCGGGTGAAATTGCAGAAAGTGGTTCTGCATGTGATATTGAAATGTTGCAAGGGGTTTTATGTGAATGTTTGTTAATTAAAGTAATTAACAAAATTCTGAATAAAATAAATAAAAGAGTTTTATTAATTGAGAGTTGCATTTAATTTGGTGGAAATTAAATACATGTGAGTGGGATTTTGGGTGGAGGCCATGTTTATGTCAGTGGAGGTTCACCACATGAATGAAGGAGGGGAGGAGTCCCCCCTCATGCGCCGGCTATGGGAGGGGAGGGGTCTCCCTCCCTCCTATATAAAGCCCCCCTCTCCCCTCTCACAAACCACACCTCCTCGTGAAGGATCTCTCTCCCCCTCTAGATATTCCCCCATGGTCTCGGATTAGCGAGATACATGTTCCCGGTGGCCTTGCGTCTGGAAGGAGTTGCTGCTTCCGCTGATTCACTGGAGCAAGGAGGTGGAGGTTGTCCGGTGGCTTGAATGTGTGTGCGAGGACGGATGCGCTGTTGATTTGTGGCGCTCGGACTTCCACACAATCTTAAGATCGGCAAGCGTACGACTACATCAACCACGAGTTCCTACTCGTTAACAAAACTCGTTGTCTTCGAGGGTAAGTTCTCCATGGATGTATGTCCACCCGTTGCTCTGTATCTAGTTGATAGATCTTGGCGTATAGTTCTCATCGTAGGAATTTTTTTGTTTTCTATGCTGCGGACCCAACAACATCACCCTGAAAATATGCTTAAAGGAGGATTGAGCCTTCCTCAAGTAGTGTAGCACCTGCCCAATGTGATCCTACAGTGTTGCTAACACGGTAGCTCGATTTCGATCTATCCAGAAAAACCCGCTAGCTTCTAGCTCCACTTGAGTCAGGCAACTCACTCGGATGCTGATGCGATCTTTCTCCTCCTGCGGAATGAGATTGACAACAACACGTACAAAACAAGGACACGTCAGTCGACATCATAACAAACCAAGAAGAGTATCAGACAATTGGATAAAGCTCACATCTCAGTTGTTCACTAATCTGCGCGACTTTGCCAAGCAGATACTTTTCCTACTCAACAGCTTTCTCCGCCTTTGACCACCACACATCAGCGTTGCCACAGGTGATCACCAGCTTTTTCTCCAACTCCTTCACATGGTCGCACAGGAAAGGAAGCTGAGACAGTTCGTCCACCCTCAGGCGCAGCAAGACTAAAGGAGTAGAATACGATGACATGTCATGTGTACCACTCGCAGGGCCCTAGTCAAACAAACAATCGAAGGATACGGATTTTTGTTCATGAGGCAACAAGTCGAAGGGGCACAAGAAATGGCGAATGACCAATATACACATAGTTAATGCCAAGAGCAAGGACAAGTTCTGATGGCTCAAGCCTACAAAAGTGTTCGAAGTTACTACAAATTCCTATGAGCACTGTACAACAAAAAGCACTTGATATGGGTGGCAAGGCCTATGCAAAAGCGTATGCGGGCTTTGCAGAGTCCGTGGCTTTTGTGGCAGCAGCCCCAGACACCGTGGCCTTCGCCGTGGTTAGCCTTTTTTGCTCCACAGAATACTTCGTGAGCATTTCAATGAGCCGAGGACCATACTTCTGATATCAAATAGCAAAGGTCACAAATGCTACCTGTTCGCCTTTTGCGGTCACCGACATCTTGGAAGTAATGTTGCTAATGTTCAGTTCAGTGCCGCAAGCTTGCTCCATCGCCAGCCCAAGGGAGGCACCCGCTCCTTTCGGCATCTTCTTATACTCCTTAGGCACGCCCTCGGTGAAGGCTTCAGCAAGACCACCAATGTCTTCAATGGCCTTGGCCTTTAGCATCATCTCCTCTTGCAGACAACCAAGAACGACCTTGGCCTTCTAGAGTGCATCCTTGGCAAAAATGGTGCAGTCTTCGATTGCAGCTACGACGCCAGCCAAGAGGTCATTGCGAGTCAGCCCTTGACGATCAAAATCAAGCCCGATTGCATCTGCAAAATCAGAACAATTGATGATCAAGCAGAAAGAAGCCAAAGGAGGTAGGGCAATAAGAAAAACTCACACCGAAAAACTTACCGAAGAGGACCTAGGTAGCTTTCATGAGTTGGTCCATGAACCCCTTCTCTATCTCTATTGCGGCCGCCATTAAGCCTTCCTCGTGCTTTTTTGACTCTATAATATAGCGCTCAAGGGCCTCGACTGCGTCCTTCCTCTTGGTCTCCACCATGTTGAGACTCTTTTCGAGAGAGCTTAGCCGACGAAGAACTTGATTATTATCCTCTAGCGCAAGGAAAGGTGCATCAATTAGAAGACGACCACATATTCGACTGGATTACGCAAAAGAATAAAAGACTTTACCCTGGAGTTGCCAGAAGTCAACATCCATCTTCACATGTTGTTGACCTAGGTGAACCATGTTCTACAAGAAGGGCTAGAGTGGCACTCCAGGTTAGGCCAATAAAGAGACTTGGGGTCTCCCTCGAATGAACAAAACACACTTACATGGTCACTCGAAGACTCCAAAGGTTCTTTTCTAATCGTCCGAGCAAGAACCCTGCACCCCCCAACTTGGAGGAGCTCGAAGAGCTATCGCCAGAGGTGGCCACCGTCTTTGGGGAAGGCTTGGTTGTCTCCATGCCCTTGCCCTTGGAGTCTACGACTCCCTCATCTTCCATGTCCTTGCCACTCTCAAACGATGAAGATGTAGTGAAACTTCAGCAAAAACAAGAAAATATGGCTAAGAAGAACAACGAGAAAGCAACTCTAAACATTGCAAAAAAGGGGCAGAGGCTTACCCGTCGAGGTAAAAAAATCCTCCCTCTTCTTCTTTTGAGGCTGGGGAGGCATGAAATGGATGGGCACTGTAGGGAGCAGACTCATGACACCTGCCTCAAGAGCAAGATCCTTCGACATCTTAGGTGTGGAGGCATCCGAATCTTTGCTCTGCCCCCGCTTGTGAGTCCCATACTCGATGGACTTAGGGGCTCCCTATACCTCTATAACAGGCACATTCGAGTCCGATTCATCTTCCTCTCCAGCCTCAGGAGGGGTTGCACCCTTGGGTTGAGGAGGAATCGAGCCACCAAGTTTCCACCCCTGCAGCAAAAAAGATAACATCATCAGGTCTCTACCAAAATTGTCCTATGGGCAAGAAAATATGCGACATGAAATTACTGCCGGTGCAGGATTGGTGGCGTGGAATGGCTTGGTGTTCTACTTTGCAGGAAGAGGTTCATTCGCGGTGACCTTGGTCAATGACCTAATCTTCTTTTCAAGCTCCACGGACATCATGTCGTCCGCACAAATGCGTGTTGGATCTGTTAGGCTAGACCAGAGGAACATCGGGTAACCCCTGACCTGCAGCAGCTCCACCTGACACCACATCCAGGTTCGAATGAGGTCGACACAAGAGACCTCCTTGCCAAGAATGAGCTGAAGATCCTGCACCCGCTGGAACAAGATCTCAACCTCATCTGCTTCACCCGGCATAAGTACATTCTTCCAGGACGTCTTCCTCTTCAGCTCTTCTTTTGAGTCAAAGGGAGAAAGGTTGAACCTCTGCTCCCACACCTTCTGGTCTCGGATGTAGAACCATTTGTCCCTCCATCCTTGGGAAGAATCTATGAAGTTGAGGCTAAAGTACTACACACTAGGGATCACAGATATACCGCATCCACCAATGTCGTACACTACAGATTTTGACCATGATTACCTCTTCACACTAAAAAGCTTTTTTGAAGAGGTCAAAGTGTGGCTCGATACCGAGCCAACACTCGCACAAGGTGATAAAGCAAGCAATGTGGATAATGGAATTGGAAGTCAATTGGTGAAACTGAATCTTGTAGAAACAAAGCAATCCACGAACGAAATCATCAAGGGGAAGGGAGAGACCATAGAGAAGGAAATCAAGAAACATAACCTAGAACCCGTCGGGAGGATTGGGGATTACCTCTGGTCCAGGAACCAGGCAATCAGCTTCATTCGTTGGAATAATGCCAGCTTTCCAAAGAGGACACAGTTCGTGAGCCCTCAACATGGAGCACCACCAGGAGCCATGAAGGGAATATGCCCTAAGAGGCAATAATAAAGTTGTTATTATCGTATTCTAGGTATATGATAGATGTTTATTTTGCATGCTATAATTGTATTGATTGGAAACATTAATACATGTGTGTTTAATAAACAAATAAAGGGTTCCTAGTTATGCCTCTCTTATAAACTAGCTCGTTGATTAACAAGATGATCAAGGATTCCTAATCATGGACATTGGATGTTGTTAATAACAAGGTCACAACATTTGTGGAATGATGTGATGAACATTCATCTGAAGTATAGAATTATGATCAAAGTCATAAAGTTTAAATTGCTATAACATCATACGAAGTAATCCTAGTCCTTAGACCATGAGATCATGTCAATCACTAACACTAGAAGAGTAACTTGATAACATCACATGTCACACCGTAACAGGGTGACTATAAAGGTGGGTTCAGATACTCCGAAGGTGTTATGTACAGGCTCATGGATCAAGAGTGGGATTTGTCCATCCCGACGACGAATAGATATACTCTAGGCCCTCTCGGTGATATCACATTGAGATAGCTTGCAAGCAAATGATGTGATCACTAGAATGGTATATCACAGGAATGAGAAAAGAGTGCATGTCAGTAATGAGATCAAACTAGGTATTGAGATACCGATGATAGAAACTAGGAGATGTAATATATCGCAAGACAAGGGATTTAGTTACTAGCGTTAAAGGTTCTCACGATCACAGAAGTCATTGTTGAATGTGTGGGAGTCAGTATGGATCTCCAGGTCCCGTTACTGATTATTGATTGGAGAAGGGTCTCGATCATGTATGCATTATTCGCGAACCGTAGGGTGACACACTTAAGGTACACCAACACCATTTGGAGCAAATGTGTTCCATACAAAAGAATAACAAAGCGCTGGAATTATTTCAATGGACAACGGAATTGTTCCGGTGAAATTGCTGAAATTGGTTCTGCATGTGATGTTGAAATATTGCAGGCAGTTTTATGTGAATGTTTGTTAATTAAAGTAATTAACAAAATTATGAATAAAATAAATAAAATAGTTTTATTAAATGAAAGTTGCATTAAATTTGGTGGAAAGTTAATGCATGTGAGTGGAAATGTGAGCGGAGGCATGTTTATAAGTGGAGCATCCACCACATGAATGATGGAAGAGGTGGGGGCACCACCTTGGCTGCCGGCCATGGGAGGGGCTGCCCCCCTCTGCCCTATAAAAGGCCCCCCTCTCCTCCTCACAAAGTACACCTTCTCGTGAAGGATCTCTCTCCCCTCTAGAATTATTCCCCCATGGTCTCGGATTAGCGAGATACATGTTCTTGGTGGCTTTTCATCTGGAAGGAGTTGCTGCTTCTGCTGCATCGCTAGAGAGAGGAGGTGGAGGTTGTTCAGTGGACCGGACGTGTGTGCGAGCACGAATTCATTGCTGATTTGTGGCGCTAGGACTTCCTGTCGATCTTGAGATCGTCAAGCGATCGACTACATCATCCACGAGTCTAATCTCGTTACACTTTGTCGGTCTTCAAGGGTATGTTCTCTATGGATGTATATACACCCGTTGCTTGTATATAGGTAGATAGATCTTGGTGCTTAGTAGTTCCCATCATAGATTTTTTTGTTTTCTATGCTGCGAACCCAACAAGCCATTGGTGACACGGGTCCTGGCGCCCTTTTTCTTGGGAGCAGCGGTGGCGGTGCCAGATCCAATACCAACGGGCTTCTTCTTCCCCATCCTTCTCCGATAGAGAGATTGCAAGAAGTAACTGGGAAATTCTTTGATCACGTCCAGCGCAAAGAACAGGCCAAGAACAATGGTGAGGAGCAGAAAGACAATGGCAGCGGCGCAAGGAGGAAGAAGAAGCAGAGTGCCAAAATTACTGCTGCAAATTGCTACTTAAGCACCGAAGAGATACCATTCGACGGTCAGAAATCCACTCCTTAGATGTGTGGCATGCATCGACATAGACGCGTGGTGGTATGTAAAACAAAGCATCATCGCACGATCCCCCACTCAGTGCGGAAATTGAGGAGACACAGTTAAAATAGCCCAATTTATGCATGACTGGTTAAATCCCGATCAGACTTTGGGGCCCGCAAGTGTCCAGTCCCATCAGCACCGCTCACGCCATCGGCTGAATTCACTAGGTTGTCAGCACTGACGTCATCAATATTCATACCATGAACAAAAGCTGGAAGTGAGCAACGATAACTTTTATTCGACTCACTAAGTTTTTCTCGAGTCTACGACTCGACCAAACACTCGGGAGCTACTCCTAACAGGAGCATTGGAAGCGCATCCGAAGATTTTTCGGGCCTAGTGTTACCCCACCAAATGCAGGTACAAGCGTAATACGCCTCGATTCCTTCTTCGAATCTACAATTCGATTACGGACTCAGGGGCTACACCCATAGGGAGATCTAGAAGTGCATTCGACAACATACGGCCATCGACAACAGTTGCAAAAGTTCAAAGTCCCCACTCGAGTCTACGACTCGAATAGGCACTCGGGGGCTACTCCCATAGGGAGTGCTGGTCGCGCACCCTATGAAAAGACGAAAAATTTGAAATCGAATCCTCAGGAAAGGTGTGTTGACTATGTCCACATCATATCATCACAAGCAATCGAAGCTTTCGGTGACCTCGCCTCTTAAACCATAGTTGCCTTGTACAGAGACAACGTCTCCTTGGCCGCCTGAATCACCTCTGTGGTGACAACACATTCGGATGCCACGTTTACAATGTGAAGATAAGACCTGCAGATACAATCTAAAGGCCTCACAACACACCAGTTGTGCTCTACCAGAAACATGTCGTGCTTATAGGCACGATGATAATGCCTTGATGAACGCTTCGATTTCACACCTATAACACTGTAATTTGGCTCTATAAGGCCTCCACGGTATGAGTCGAATTACGCCAGCAATTTTGCGAATTCGAGTCCGGGGATATGAGTTTGAGTAGATAGCGTTGTTTTGCCCAAAGGCAGTTAACTGATCCTGATCCGTCAGATGAATCAGGAACGCATATCAACTATCCCTATGACATAAGTAATAACACTCGATAAAACTTTTGGATGGTAAAGGAGGCACTTATGTACACTTGAAGACTTCATAGTCTACCTCCGAATCTATGATTTGGATGGACACTCGGGGGATACTAACATGGGTATGCCCCACGGATACCTGGGATTATACAATATGGTTAGGCCCAAGAGAATCCCACGGCATAAATGAAGCCCATGAGGATTCGTGTGGCCCAAGTGAAAGGAATATGCCCGAGAGGCAATAATAAAGTGGTTATTATATTATATTCCATGTTTATGATAAATGTATATTTCTCATGCTCTAATTGTGTTAACTAGAAACATTAATACATGTGTGTTTAATAAACAAAAGAAAAGGTTCCTAGTGATGCCTCTCATTACACTAGGTTGTTTATTAATAGATGATCAAGGTTTCCTGATCATGACATTGGATGTTGTTAATAAAAAGGTCACAACATTGATAGAATGATGTGATGAAAAATCTCCCAAAGTATAGTAACACGATCATGCCATTATATTTAAACTACTATAACGTCACTCAAAGTAACCCTAATCTTTAGACCATGAGATCACGTCAATCGCTGACTCGGGAAGAGTATTTGAAAAAGAGTAAAAGTTGAAGTAGCACCTATTCACCCCCTCTAGGTTCCCATATGATCCTTTCAATAACAAGGTCATAACATTGATAGAATGATGTGATGAACAATCTCCCGAAGTATAGTAACACAATCATGCCACTATGTTTACACTACAATAACGTCACTCAAAGTAACCCTAATCTTTAGACCATGAGATCACGTCAATCGTTGACTCAGGAACAGTATTTTGATTACATCAAACGTCACTTCGTAACTGGGTGATTATAAAGGTATCATTGGATACTTGGAAAGTGTCAGTTTAGGCTCGTGGATAAAGAGTGGGATTTGTCCATCCTGATGACAGTGAGATATACTCACGGCCCTCTCGCTGATATCACATTAACATAGCTTGCAAACAAGTGATAACAATCACTAAGAATGTTATATCACGGGAACAAGAAAAGAGTACTTGTCAGTAACATGATTGAACTAGGTATAGATGATACCAAATGATCAGATCCTGGACAAGTAAAATATCGCGAGACAAAAGGAATTGGTTACTGTGAATAAAGGTTCACGCAATCACTAGTTTATCATTTGAGCTGGTGGGAGTCATTATGGATCTCCAGGTCCCGCTAATGATTATTAATTGGAGAGTGTCTCGATCATGTCCACTCAGCTCGCGAACCCGTAGGGAGACACACTTAAGGGTAGTCGACGCATTTGAGTGGATAGGGAACACCAGAGAAAATACTGGACAGTGCAGGAATTGTTCTAATAAATCTACCGGAATAGTTCGATGTATCAGAATATTATCGGGGATTGGATTATCAATGTGTTCATTAAATAGAGTGTTCATTAAATGAAGTGTTCATTGAATGATTGGCATTAAATCAAGTGAATTAAAAGGGAGTTTTAATTGCATAACTTGATTTTGAGTGGAAATTGAATAAGAGATGAGTGGAGCTAAATGGGTGTGAGTGGAGTGTCCACCCACATAAATGGGAGAGAGGTGGGGGCACCACCATGGCTGGTGCACCATGGCCCTTGGGGCTGCCCCTCACCTATAAAAGGCCCACTCCTCCTCTCATCTCACTCATTCTCCCTTCTCTCATATGCCCTTTGGTTGGCATCTCCTCCCCCTTCTAGCCTTGTCCATTATCATGAGTATGATGCTTAGGTGAAGCCCTGCTCAAGATCTTCTCCTACACCACTGATGACTGCAAGTGCACAGATCGTTTGTAGCTAGTTTCGAAATAAAGATATCGATCCCACAGGGAGAGGAGTCTAAAGTCTAATAACTCTTGAAATAAATACTATAATAGAAATGCTAAATAAAGTTCTAAGTGACAAGATAAAATGCGAGTATTGCGTAAAAAGGTGTTTTGGGGTTTTTGGTGTAAGAGTAACAATAAGTAAAGTGAAACAACTGAACATAGAAAGTAAGTATCGCGTATGTAAGGGATTGGAAATGCAATAGGGAAAAAGCGTTCTCGGGGAGTAGTGGATACACCACTAGCATTATAAAGAACTAAGGTAAAGATTATTATCATGAACATTCTCAACTATGTATGTGTGGGAGGAACTCCGTATTTGGACAAATAGGTAGAAACCACTGCTCAC
Source organism: Avena insularis (assembly GCA_023614405.1). Taxonomy (NCBI): domain Eukaryota; kingdom Viridiplantae; phylum Streptophyta; class Magnoliopsida; order Poales; family Poaceae; genus Avena; species Avena insularis. The sequence goes on from CM042694.1 coordinate 211,847,540, forward strand.
ATCATCCTCATAACCACAGCAGTGAGCAATCGACATCAATCGAATTACTGCGCTATTAAGGGACGTAATCCCGTAGGACGTATCCCATGGCATGTATAGTGTTCCGTTTGTTTCCTCGGTTCCCAAGTTGATATGTAAGGAGTGCCAACAGCTTTATAATCACTATAAGTGCTAACACACCTCCATCTACCAACAAGTAGTTCCCTCCATCAAGTCCCCACAAGAGGCAAATATTGAGAGGTCGACTTCTCCCAACATCAAGATGAAGACAATATAACACATGGTCACAGCGATGAATATCATAATAATACTTATCTTATTTCAATCTCATACTAGGGTTTCTCCATCTCCCCAAGAACTAATGATCTACTCAGATATGGAGGTAATCAACATCATGGCAATAACAATGGAATCTATCATAGATGAATAGTACTTGTATAAATCCACAACGAGTACGGAAATTACAACAAGATCTAGACAAGATGTACATGGGATGGATGGAGATGGTGGTGTGATGACCCACAAGTATAGGGGGTGTATCGCAGTATTTTCGATAAGTAAGAGTGTCGAACCCAACGAGGAGCAGAAGGTGCTGACTAGTAGTATGGATCAGGAATTCTCTGCAAATACTTAGCAAACGGATTTTTAGGGGTTTTTGATAAAGCAAGTAAATAAAGTACGAGTAAATAAAAGACAGTAGAAACAAATGCAGCAAGTGGACCAATCCTTTATGCAGCAAAGGACAAGCCGGTTGTATTACTTAAGATGACCAAACATTCTCGAGGACACATGGGAAGACTGTCAAGTGCTTTCGCTTCATATTGTTGATTAATCTTCTTTAGCTTGCTAAGTGTTGTGTGGCTGAACTTGTGCTAATGTACCGACCTTCCTAGGACTAATACATACTTCTGATTATACCCCTTGCAAACATCCGTAAGTACAAGAAAGTAATTAAGGTAGAAACCTAACCACAGTTTTAAACTCTAAGACCCTTACGTCCCTTGTGCAATGGTTTCCTAACGAGGGTTCAGGTTTCTGTCACTCCGGCAACCCCTACGATTAGTAGCCAAATACACAATGCATTACCCTAGGCCCATATAGGTGAAGTGTCATGTAGTCGACGTTCACATGATACCACTAGAATAAGTACACCACAACTTAAATATCAAACTATTGAATCTTTCTCAACACAACTCCACTACTAACAACATGACTTCTCCCATGTCCTCAAGAACAAAACGAACTACTCACAAGACATCATATGGATCATGATCAGAGATGGAATAATGATGTATAACAATCTGAACATAAACAATAATTCAATGGTTCACTCAATAGCATCAACTAAAAAGAGTAATCAACACCAGGAAAGTTTCCCCTATGAACTATGCAAGATTCAACCCAATTGTTACAGCAATATGGAGATGGTGATGAGGGTGCTGATGGTGATGATGGTGGTGGTGATGATGATGATGATCCCGATGAAGTCCAGCTTGATGGTGGTGTTGATGGTGACGATCTCCCCTCTCTAAGAAGGAATTCCCCCCGCAGAAATCTGTCTGCCGGAGAGATCTTTCTCTCTCGGTGTTTTCTGCCCCGCAGAGGCGGCAGAATCTGTCTGTGGTCGCTCCCCGAGTCTTAGGGTTTCGGGAGGATAATATACGCCAGAGGAGAGTGCCAGGGGTGGACTAGGGCGGCCACACCTCCTGGTGGCGTGGCCTAGGCTGGCCCGCGCCAGGGGGTGGTGTGCCCCCCCTGTGGCCCATCTCCACCCCCTTCGGGCTTCCTTCGTCTTCTGGAAAAATAGGATTTTCCATGTATTTTCCCGGATTTTCTGATCTTCGCGAATTTTGCCTCCAAACAGCACCTTTTCCATCAGAATCCTGGCTACAGCGGTCCATGCTCCAAAAGTCATCAACCATGCAAAAACAGATGAAATAACATAAGTATCACCTCTCAATACGAAATATATCAATGAATAACAGTGAATTATGACATAGAATAGTGATGCAAAATGGACGTATCAACTCCCCCCAAGCTTAGACTTCGCTTGTCCCCAAGCGAAACTGAGCTCAATAAACATGGCCTCAGGTTTATGGAGTGAAGAGTCGATAAAAGAATACGGACAAGAAGCATCACTTTCATCAATACATAGATCATAATAGAAGACAACTCACTATTATATAACTTACTTGTAATAAGTAAAGGAAACACAATAAAGATACATAAAGTAAATCATAATTGGTAATAGAAAACTTAGCTCTTGGTCGAAGAATAGTTGATAATTTGCTGGAGTTCACAAATAACTGGTTTTCAATGATAGCTTTCAAAGTAGTAAACATCAAGATAAGAGCAATGTGCAAAACAAGGAACATAAGAAACATGATTGAATAAATCATCATATGAATGAATGAAACACAACAACTCAAAATACTTGCTGAGATAGAAGGGAGTAGGTTTACTGACTCAACTAAAAAGTAAAAGAAAGGCCCTTCGTAGAGGGAAGCAGGGATTTCAAGTTTCATAAAGAGCTCCCAAAAATTATGATACTTATTAGCTTCCAGCTCTCATTGCCCCTATCATAGGCATCTTTAGCTGATTAAGGTTAAAGTGATCAAATATGAGGATATGCATTGACAAGTTGTAAATTGAGAATCTCATGTCCCTTGAATACGAGGGTCGCTCCTCATGCTACTCAAGTTTAGTCACCGGTAAGTTCTTGTCATTGTAAGCATATGTGTATGATAGAGAACCACCAACGGGGTACCCCTTGCCCGATGATACGGAAGAATCCCCATATCAAAATGATAAGGCAAGCAGACAACAAGCATCTCAGCAATCTTCTTATTTACCATGGGAATATGGTGCTTTTTTCTCTCTTTCCTCTTTTCATAATCTCTTTTTTCTTTTTCTCTTTTTTCTCAATATCGGACTCTTTTTTTATAAGAAGAATGCTTCATAGATGCTCGTTATGGTTGCGCTGCAGGTTTCCACCATGTCAGCATGGATTAGACCAGTGGCCTAGGTGTTTCTCTAACACACATGCATAACTCCATGGACTTACAAGCTCCCCTTTCATTTCACACCAACGACATCCATAGACAAAAGAACATGATATCAACTAGGTACAAAGTACTAGTGCAATGTTGAAAGCGTTCCCCATGACAGCATGGTTCTGCTAATCCACAACTTACAAAGCGCAAGCATATACGCAACATAGATGGGCACAATGGTTCAAGTTTATTAGATGCACGAAAGTAAAGTGTGCCATCAAGTTCGTGAGAGCTTTAATCACTAATTTTCACATAACAAGTTTAATTTGGGAGATAGATAAAACAAGAATTTACTTGGAATAGCAATAGTGCTAATAGGTAGGTATGGTGGACACAAATGGCCTGGGTTTTGGTTTAAAGGAGTGGATGCACGAGAAGAATTCCCTCTCAGTACAGGTTTTTGGCTAGCAAGGTTGGGTAGGAGGTATAAGAGTTGAAGGAAACAAGCAAACATACAAGTGATAAAAACAAACATGCAATCTTCCTTGGAAGCACAAAAGATCTTAACTAGAGAATACTAAACTTATGAGCAAATCAAGAAAGAAAGATGATGAAATTATATTTCTTTAGAGTACTTTTATCTTTTCATTCAACTCTCAAAAATAGTGTTGCTACTGACCGAGCCAGGTTTGCCAGAACCAACTAAATTAACTCAATGATCCCAAAGTGATACCAATACTAACAACAAGATCAATCATATAACCACGAATTGAAAACTAATATAAGCTATGCAAAAGAGTAAATGATAGAACTTCTCATTAATAATCCATAACGGCAACTCACACCAAGGGATACATATCTAACGAGAGAGGGGACACTTCCATAATGCAAACCATCCTACATGATAACTTCTCTATTCATGATATGACTCTACTAAAAAGGTAAAAAGATAGAAGATAGTGATGTGATACCGCGGCACTCCCCCAAGCTTGGAACAAACCAAGGGGATGCTAAACCTGATGACGAATCACTCTTTCGGTGGTGGTGGTATCCTCTCATCTTCGTCCGACTTCCAGGGTATGGGCTTCCCATCAACAAAGGACATCGTGGTCTCTAGCATCCTGAAACTTGCAGCAGCACTTATGTGTTTAAATCTAACTTCATACTCACAGTTTTGATTTTGAACATCGTAGAGTTGTGCTTGAAGTTCATTGGTTGTTTGGCAGAGTGAGAGGACTTCATCCTTGAGCTCAGCAGTCTCCTTTTGGTGCTCGACGATGAGTTCGGCACAAATCTTATGGATGATATCCACTTCGCATTCCGCCATCTTCCTGTACCTAAAGACTTGTTGCTCTAGTGCTTCCATCCTGTCCTCCAGACTTCCTTCACCGTTAGGGCCTCGAATCTCTTTTATCCGGAGCTCCCCATCTTCAAGCAACAACTCCTTGGGATGAATCTTCAACTCTCTCATGTATGGGTTGATGATATCCTCTAAAGAATCTTCCTTGGCTGATCCAGAGGAAGACATTGTAGCTCCAAATCTGGGACTCTGTCTGTCAGAAACAGATTGAAACGAAAACACGACAAAAACATGATATACAAACCTCGGGAGGTCCGGGGGGGTATATATTATGAAGTTTCATAACAAAAGGAAAGTACTGGGAGAAAACGAGTCAGAGGCAGAGTCTGGGGTGGACTCACCACCTGGTGGCGCTGCCAGGGGTGGGCCCGTGCCACAAGGTGGTGTGAGCCACCCTGGATCCGTTTCCGTCCCTCTTCCGCTTTGTAGCTTTCCTTATTGACTAAAAACTGCAAAAATATAGTTGGATAGTATTTTCGTGGAACTTTTCTTACCAGAACTGTTACCTGTTTGAAAGTGGACTCTGTAGGTCTCTGAATTTGGTCCTTGATAAATATTTCCGGAGTTATAACTTGAAAGGCATCAACATCTTCATTGTAAGAATTCCCAGCAATATAGTGTTTGAGTCGTTGCCCATTCACTACTTGTGTAGTATTATCTTTTAAAGAAGAAATCTTTATTGCTCCTGAACAGTATACTTCTTCAATAATGAAAGGTCCTTCCCATTTTGATAGTAGCTTTCCTGCAAAAAATCTGAGACGAGACCTATGATGGCTCTGTGTATGGCGCCAAAAAAATGCTGGAGCATGGTTGATGTAGAGCTCGTTGGGAACCCCAAGAGGAAGGTATGATGAGCACAACAGCAAGTTTCCCTCAGTATGAAACCAAGGTTTAATCGAACCAGTAGGAGCAAGGAAACACCCCAAAGGTGTTACTAGGTGAGCTTTGGCAGGGCGCACTACTGGTGCTAGTAGCAACATGGAGACCTGCACAACACAACCACAGAACTTTGTCCCCAACTTGCGATGAGGTTGTCAATCTCACCGTGTTTTGCGGAAAACAAAGGATTAAACGTATCGAATGGAAAGAAGTAATAGTTTGCAGAAAGTAAACACAAAGCAGTAAAAGATTTTAGATTGTATGTAAAAGGCAAGGACCGGGATCCATAGTTCACTAGAGGTGGCTCTCCTTAGATAGATAACATGCTGGGTGAACAAATTATAGCGGGGCAATTGACAAACATCGAGAAAGCAATACATGCATATACTAATCATCTTGACTCCTTTGGAACTTGATTGGGCATTACAACATTATACATAGACCGCCATCCAACTGCATCTATGACTAATAATCCACCTTCAGGTTATCATCTGAACCCCTCCGATTATTAAGTTGCAAGCAGCATTATTGCTTCTGAACTGCGTGTAAAGTAAACAATATGATTGTTCGATGAACAAAGGATTGTTGTTTTCTCCCTAGTAGCAACAGCACATCTAGTACCTTAGAGATTTCTGCCACTTCCCTAGATTACCAGAGGCATGAACGCACTATCGAGCATAAATACTAACTCTTGGAGTTGCTAGCATCTACTTGGCCAAGATAGCTACTAACAATGGAAAGCATGCAAGATCACAAATAACAAAGACATGATAGAATCAATAATCAATCTGAAATAGCATCTCAATATCCATTGGATCCCAAAACACAACATGCATTACAAATAGATGATCTTGATCATGAGCAGAGCTCACAAGATCTAGACATGAAAGCACAAAGGAGGAGAACTAGCCATCTAGCTACTACATGGATCCGTAGTCCAAGGATGAACTACTCACGCATCACAGGAGGCTTGCATGGTGATGAAGAAGGCCTCGGTGAATTCCCTCTCCGGGTCTTGGGAAGAGCTTCAGATCCTCCCGATCTAGGGATGGAGATGATGACTCTGAACTCTTTCATGGATTTTTGATCGGGCCCTTAGGGTTTTCGTCCCGAGGGCATCTTATAGTAGGAAGGGGAGGACGAGGGGTGCTGGTGGCACACACCACCCCGTGGCGGGCAGTGGGCAGCGGCCAGGTGGTGTGGTGGCCCCATGGCCCCTCTCTGTCTCGTACTCTGGCATTTGATGACTTCCGGAAAAAAGTCACTTTGGCTTTTGTCCCGTCCAATTCCGAGAATATTCATTTTCTGACTTTCCTGGAACCAAAAACAGCAGAAAACAGGCAGCTGGCACTATGGCTCTTGTTAATAGGTTAGTCCAAGAAATCATATGAAAAGTACTCCAAAGTGTGGACAAAACACAAGAAAGTGGATAAAACTAAGCATGGAACATCAAAAATTATAGATACATTTGCAATGTATCAACCTATACAATAGAACTTTCTCACCAACATGAAATTCTCTCTTAAGTATACGCTTGTCATGCCATCTTTTAACTTTTTCCTTAAAGAGCCTAGCATTTTAATAGGCTTCACTCCTCCATTCATCTAAAGAACTTAAGTCAAATAACCTTTTCTCACCAGCGAGCTTACAATCTCTATTTAGTTCTTTAACTGCCCAGTAAGCTTTGTGTTCTAATTCTAAAGGTAGGTGACAAGCTTTCCCGTAAACCATTTTATAAGGGGACATCCCATAGGATTTTTGTAGGCAGTCCTATAAGCCCATAAAGCATCATTCAACTTTTTAGCCTAGTTTTTTCTAGATCTATTAACAGTCTTTTGCAAGATGGATTTAATTTCTCTATTTGATAACTCTACTTGCCCGCTAGTTTGGGGGTGATAAGCTGAAGCAATTCTATGATTAACATCATATTTAGCAAGGGTCTTTTTAAAACCACCATGAATGAAATGAGAACCCCCATCAGTCATGAGATACCTAGGCACTCCAAACCTAGGAAAGATAACATCTTTAAGCATTTTTAGAGAGGTTTCCCAGTCAGCACTCTTCGTAGGAATGGCTTCTACCCACTTAGTAACATAATCAACGGCAACAAGAATATGAGTATAACCTTTCGAGGGAGGGAAAGGACCCATAAAGTCAAATCCCCAGCAATCAAAGGGTTCAATAACTAGAGAGTAGTTCATAGGCATTTCATTGCGTCTAGAAATATTACCAACACACTGACATTCATCACAAGATAAAACAAATTTTCTTGCATCTTTAAAAAGGGTAGGACAGTAGAAACCTAATTGTAGCACCTTTTGTGCAGTTCTATCTCCTGCATGATGTCCTCCGTAAGCACTACCATGACATTTACGCAATATCTCCTTTTGTTCATATTCTGGAACACATCTTCGCATAATACCATCCACTCCTTCTTTGTATAAGTGTGGGTCATCCCAAAAATAATGCCTCAAATCATAGAAGAACTTCCTTCTTTGTTGAGCTGTAGAAGTTGGAGGCAAATACTTGGAGACAATAAAGTTAGCATAATTAGCGTACCAAGGGCTCCCTCGCGAGCTTACCCCTACTGCGGCTAACTGCTCGTTTGGGAAACTATCATTAATAGGCATAGGGTCAAAAGAGATGTTTTCCAATCGAGATAAATTATCACTGTGGTTTTCAGCACCTTTCCTATCTACTATATGTAGATCAAACTCTTGTAAAAACAGCACCCATCTAATAAGCCTAGGCTTAGCGTCCTTCTTCGTCATAAGGTATTTAATAGCAGCATGATCAGTATGAATGGTGACTTTTGAGTCTACAATATAGGGTCTAAACTTATCACAAGCAAAAACGACAGCTAGAAATTCCTTTTCAGTAGTAGCATAATTTCTTTGAGCAGCGTCTAAAGTCTTACTAGCATAATGAATAATGTTTAACTTTTTATCAATTCGTTGCCCAAGGATAGCACCTACAGCAAAATCACTAGCATCACACATTATTTCAAAGGGTAAACTCCAATCAGGTGGTTGAACAATAGGGGTTGTAGTTAAAGCCTTCTTAAGAGTTTCAAAAGCTCCCTTACAATCATCATCAAAAACGAAGGGTACATCCTTTTGAAGAAGATTAGTGAGGGGTTTTGAAATCCTAGAAAAGTCTTTAATAAACCTTCTATAGAAACAAGCATGACCAAGGATACTACGAATACCTTTGATGTCTCTTGGGCATGGCATCTTCTCAATTGCCTCAACCTTAGCTCTATCAACTTCTATGCCTCTTTCAGAAACTTTATGCCCAAGGACAATCCCTTCATTAACCATGAAGTGGCATTTCTCCCAATTAAGAACAAGATTAGTTTCTTCACATCTCTGCAAAACTTTATCAAGGTTGTGCAGACAATTATCAAAAGAAGTTCCATAGACAGAAAATTCATCCATGAACACTTCTACAATTTCCTCACAAAACCATGAAAATGGCAGACATGCAACTTTGGAAAGTAGCAGGAGCATTACATAAACCAAAAGGCATACGTATATAAGCATAAGTTCCGTAAGGGCAAGTAAAAGTAGTTTTTTCTTGATCTTGTTGTTTAACAGCAATTTGAGAGAAACCAGAATAACCATCAAGAAAACAAAAATGGGTCTTTTTAGACAATCTTTCCAACATTTGATCAATAAAAGGAAGCGGGTAGTGATCTTTATTACTAACTTTATTGACTTTTCTAAAATCAATGCACATCCTATAGCCTACCACTATTCTTTGAGGAATAAGCTCATCATTATCATTAGGAACAACGGTAATACCTCCTTTTTTAGGAACACAATGAACAAGACTAACCCATTCACTATCTGCAATAGGGTAAATAAACCAGCATCAAGGAGTTTCAATACCTCATTCCTTACCACTTCCTTCAGTTTAGGATTTAAACGTCGTTGGTGCTCTACTACTGGCTTTGCATCTGGTTCTATGTTGATAGAATGCTGACATATAGTAGGTGAAATCCCTTTTAAATCATCCAGAGTATAGTCCATAGCTCCTCGATGTTTCTTTAAAACCTCCAATAACCTTTCTTCTTCCTTTCCTGAAAGTTTAGAGCTAATAATAACATGATATATATTTTTATCATCAATATAAGCATATTTAAGATCATCAGGGAGAGGTTTTAGATCAAAGACCGGATCCTTTTTAGGTGGCAACGTGGTACCCAAGTCTTCTACAGGCAAGTTATGCTTAAGCATCTTAGGCTGATCACGGAGAATCTTGTTAATCTCATTCCTTTCTTCCATGAATATTTCACTTTCATGATCTTCCATAAATTGCTGCAAAGCATTGTTAGGAGCAAGAGAAATAGAAGCAAGTTGTTCAACTCTAAAATCCTCATTATGGGTTTCCTCTTCATAAGGTTCTTCAGCGAATTTTGAGAAATTAAACTCATAAGATTCCCCATCAAACTTATTAAAGATTTTCTCCCTTTTGCAATCTATAATAGCTCCACAAGTATTCAAGAAAGGTCTACCGAAAATAATAGGATAAGTTTTACTAGCAGCTGAACCAAGTATAAAATCAGCAGGGTACTTAATCTTACCACAAAGAACTTCCACGTCTCATACAATACCAATTGGAGAGATGGTCTCTCTATTAGAAAGGTGAATAACCACATCAATCTCTTCCAATTCGCAGGGACTGATTTCATGCATAATTTCTCTGTAAAGCTCATAAGGAATAGCACTAGAACTTGCACCAATATCACATAAACCATAATAGCAATGATCACCAATTCTAACAGAAAGCATAGGGACACTAGCTTTTTTAGTTCTATTAGGATGTGAAACAATGTTAGAAGCATCCTCACAAAAGACTATGTGTCCATCTTCTATGCTTTTAGTGACAAGGTCTTTCACAATTGCTACCACAGGTTCAACGTTTATTTGTTCATCAGGTTTTACAGTTCTCTTTTCACTTTTGGTGATTACATTAGTTATCATAGGATGATCCTTTACCTTATTTGGGAAGGGTATCTTCTCAACATAAGGTTCAGGTAAGATGGGATCAATAGTGCAATACTCAGCACTCCCAACAGGAACACAGTCAACAATATCTTTATAAGGTTCATGGTACTTGTTCCATCCCCTTTTTGGAATTTCAATATAAGAAGCAAAAGCCCTAAAGCAATTCGTAATAACTTGTAAATCAAGACCATAAGCATTTTTAATATTTTGAAAGTCATCAGTTCCCATAAAAGATTCAATGCATTCATAATCATAATTTATACCTGACTTTCTTCCTTTGTCATTCTCCCAAGCTTCAGCATTATCTTGAATACGGTCCAAAAGATCCCATTTAGCTTCTTCTTCCATGCGAGTGAATGATCCAGCACAAGAAGCATCCAATAAATCCTTTTCATGTAGAGGGAGCCTTGCATAAAAGTTATTGATAATAATATTGTTAGGGAGCTCATGAATGGGACATTTGAGCATTAGTAACTTCAATCTCCCCCAAGCTTGAGCTGTACTCTCTCCATCAAGAGGCCAAAAGTTGTATATTTGATTCCAATCTTTATGAATCTCACTAGTGAAGGAAATATGCCCTGAGAGGCAATAATAAAGTTGTTATTATATATTCCTTATATATGATAGATGTTTATTTTACATGCTAGAAATGTATTGATTTGGAAACAACAATACATGTGTGTTTAATAAACAAAAAGGGTTCCTAGTCATGCCTCTCTTATAGACTAGCTTGTTGATTAATAGGATGATCAAGGTTTCCTGATCATGGACATTGGATGTTGTTAATAACAAGGTCACACCATTGGTGGAATAATGTGATGAACATTCATCCGAAGTATAGCATTACGATCAAGTCATTATGTTTATATTGCTATAACATCATACGAAGTAATCTTTATCCTTAGACCATGAGATCATGTTAATTGCTAACACCGGAAGAGTATCTTGATAACATCAAACGTCACACCGTAACAGGGTGACTATAAAGATGGGTTCGGTACTACAAAGGTGTTATGTTGAGGCTCATGGATCAAGAATGGAATTTTTCAATCCAGATGATGGATAGATATACTCTAGGCCCTCTCGGTGATATCACATTAGGATAGCTTGCAAGCAAGTGATCTGATCACTAGAATGTTATATCACGGGAACGAGAAAAGAGTGCATGTCGGTAACGAGATCAAACTAGGTATGGAGATACTGATGATCGAGTCTCGGACATGTAATATATCGAGAGACAAAGGGATTTAGTTACAAGCATTAAAGGTTCTCACGATCACAAGAGTCATCGTTGAATGTGTAGGAGTCAGTACGGATCTCCGTGTCCTGCTGATTATTGATCGGAGAAGGGTCTCGATCATGTCTGCATTATTCGCGAACCGTAGGGTGGCACACTTAAGAGTTACCGGACACCATTTTGGAGCACATATGTTTCATACGAAAGAATTGCAAAGCGCAGGAATTGTTTCAATAGAAACCGGAAATTGTTTCGGGTGAAATTGCAGAAGGTGGTTCTGCATGTGATATTGAAATATTGCAAGGGGCTATATGTGAATGTTTGTTAATTAAGGTAATTAACAAAATTCTGAATAAATTTAATAAAAAGAGTTTTACTAAATGAGAGAGCATTAAATTTGGAGAAATTTAATGCATTTAAAGTGGAGACTTTAAAAGGGAATGTGAAGAGGCATTTTAATGTGGAGGGGTTACCACCACATGAATGGGGGAGGTGAGGGGTCAACCCCCATGCGCGGTCATGGAGAGAGGGCACCCCTCCTCCTATAAAAGGCCACCCATTCCCTCCTTCATCCACACACCTCCTTGTGAAGGATCTCTCTCCCCCTCTAGAATTATTCCCCCATGGTCTCGGATTAGCGAGATACATGTTCCCGGTGGCATTTCATCTGGAAGGAGTTGCTGCTTCCGCTGGATCGCTGGAGCGAGGAGGTGGAGGTTGTCCGGTGGCTTGAACGTGTGTGCGAGTGCGGATGCGCTGTTGAGTTGCGGCGCTCGGACTTCCTCACGATCTTGAGATCGGCAAGTGTACGACTACATCAACCACGAGTTCCTACTCGTTAACAAAGCTCGTTGTCTACGAGGGTAAGTTCTCGTTGGATGTATGTCCACCCGTTGCTCTGTACCTAGTAGATAGATCTTGGCGTGTAGTTCACACCGTAGGAATTTTTTTGTTTTCTATGATGCGGACCCAACTACTAGGAGGATAAAACTTTGAATAAAAGAGAGGCACTATTTCCTCCCATTCAAGGGCTTGACCATTCTTCAACAGCTTATACCATTCCTCAGCTCTTCCTTTCAGTGATAATGAGAATAACTTATTCTTAAATTGATCTGTAGTAATACCTGCACACTTGAACAACCCGCACAATTCGTGTATAAAGAGCAAATTATCACCGGGATGGACAGTTCCATCCCCAACATAGTAGTTATCCATAACACGATCAATAATTCTTGTAGGTATTTTGAAAGCATCATTCTCAGCAGGTGGTGGTTTATCTACTACCTTAGCGGTGGTAGTAGCATTACCAAATAAGAAACTCAGCGAATTATCCATAACGAAAATAAAGAAACTAGCAGAAGTAAACAATACTCACAGTTGAAGTTTCCTTTACCAATTCCACTCTCCAATAGCGCTTCACTCCCCAACAACGGCGCCAGAAAATAGTCTTGATGACCCACAAGTATAGGGGGTGCATCGTAGTATTTTCGATAAGTAAGAGAGTCGAACCCAACGAGGAGCAGAAGGTGCCGGCTAGTGGTATGGATCAGGAATTCTCTGTAAATACTTAGCAAACGGATTTTTAGGGGGTTTTGATAAAGCAAGTAAATAAAGTACGAGTAAATAAAAGACAGTAGGAATAAATGCAGAAAGTGGCCCAATCCTTTATGCAGCAAAGAACAAGCCGGTTGTATTACTTAAGATGGCCAAACGTTCTCGAGGACACATGGGAAGACTGTCAAGTGCTTTCGCTTCATATAGTTGATTAATCTTCTTTAGCTTGCTAAGTGTTGTGTGGGTGAACCTGTGCTAATGTACCGACCTTCCTAGGACTAATACATACTTGTTATTATACCCCTTGCAAACATTCGTAAGTACAAGGAAATAATTAAGGTGGAAACCTAACCACAGCTTTAAACTCTAAGATCCTTATGTCCCTTGTGCAATGGTTTCCTAATGAGGGTTCAGGTTTCTGTCACTCCGGCAACCCCTACGATTAGTATCCAAATACACAATGCATTCCCCTAGGCCCATATAGGTGAAGTGTCATGTAGTCGACCTTCACATGACACCACTAGAAGAAGTACACCACAACTTAAATATCAAACTATTGAACCTTTCTCAACACAACTCCACTACTAACAACATGACTTCTCCCATGTCCTCAAGAACAAAATGAACTACTCACAAGACATCATATGGATCATGATCAGAGATGGAATAATGATGTATAACAATCTAAACATAAACAATAATTCAATGGTTCACTCAATAGCATCAACGACAAAGAGTAATCAACACCGGGAAAGTTTCCCCTATGAACTATGCAAGATTCAACCCAATTATTATAGCAATATGGAGATGGTGATGACGGTGCTGATGGTGATGATGGTGGTGATGATGATGATGATCCTGATGAAGTCCAGCTTGATGGTGGTGTTGATGGTGATGATCTCCCCTCTCCGGGAAGGAATTCCCTGGCAGAAATCTGTCTGCCGGAGAGATCTTTCTCTCTCGGTGTTTTCCGCCCCGCAGAGGCGACGGGATATTTCTGTGGTCACTCCCCGAGTCTTAGGGTTTCGGGAGGATAATATACGCCAGAGGGGAGTGCCATGGGTGGACCAGGGCGGCCACACCACCTGGTGGCGCGTCTAGGCTGGCCCGCGCCAGGGGGTGGTGTGGGCTCCCTATGGCCCATCTCCAGCCCCCCTTCTGGCTTCCTTCGTCTTCTGGAAAAATAGGATTTTCCATGTATTTTCCCGGATTTTCTGATCTTCGCGAATTTTGCCTCCAAACAGCACCTTTTCCATCAAAATCCTGGCTGCAGCGGTCCATGCTCCAAAAGTCTTCAACCATGCAAAAACAGATGAAATAACATAAGTATCACCTCTCAATACGAAATATATCAATGAATAACAGTGAATTATGACATAGAATAGTGATGCAAAATGGACGTATCATGGTGATGCAGTGATTGATGATGAAGATTGATGCCTTAGCCTCCCGGATTTGGGCAGGGCGAAGATGGATACCCGGTGGACGAGTTCCCCCTCTAGATTCCTTCCAGAGGTGAGGTGAGGTGATTTTTGGTTGTTCTGTATGTCGTCTCTCTGGTCCAGTTGCACGAGGTGAAACTATTTGAGGAGGCGGTGGCGGCGCCAACTATACGGCGGGAACTATACGGGCGTAAAATTTATTCCCGCCGCATAGTTGGTCGTTAAACCGTCAGTGTGCCTTGATCGCTTCGGGTTTTCTTCTAGTATTATTGATATTTCCCAAATAAGCGATTTACGTTGTTTTTGACTCCTTTTCTCCTTAGTACAACTGCTCCAAGAATTGTGTCCATTGTATGCAGCATTTGTCCTCCTGGTAAACATAGACATAAAATGTGTGCGAGAACGCCGTAAAATACCAAGATCCTACATCTAAAATACAAAATAATAATATAAAACATGATGCAAATATGCACTCATCAACTTCCCAAGCTTAGACTCTTTCTCGTCCCGAGCAAGTTTTAGCTTAATGGATGTGATCCTCATATTCATGAAGCTAAGTTGATAAGATAAATGAGGCAGTTGCACCATGTGTTTATCATATATGATATATATAGAAATAAGTTCATGAATAGTACCTTACTCGAACCATCCGAATAATATTAGCAGGCTTCCACACCTTAGCATTTAATAGTTCACAAAAGATCACTCTCAATATGATGTAAAAGTATTCAGTTCAACCGAATGAGTTAGCGAGGTAGTCCCAAGTGTTTTAGGATTAACATATTCACTTGGGATTCAAAATCTCAAAGCGTCTCTTTGTCATACTACAATATAGTGGTGTATGCCTATTTGCTCTTTGCACATTCGCTCTTTTTCTTTTTTCTTTTCTTTTCTTTTGTGTATATTCTCACACTTTTGTTTAAGTGTTGTGCAAAGGAGCTAGCCATACATTCCACTTCATGTAGGAATTCAAAGTTTAACGATCTCAATTACCAAATTCCAATTGTATATGATGCAATCTTTGTAGCTTGAATATTCTACCTCGTCTTGCTCTCACTCTAATTTGATAGCACTTTTTCCTTTGTTCAAGGTTTCTTTTCAACTTAGCTGATTAGATAATTTTTCTTTCTTTGTAAATCAAACCATGTACTTAGAACATATTGACCAAATTATCTTTGCATGTTCCATTAATACCAATGGTGTGGAAGACTACTATTGCTATATCAAGTGCAAGTAAAATTATACTCAGGCCATTCATATATCAATAGAACAAACACAAACTCAATATTGCTCCATATATGATAATAAACTCGGAATTTCATAAAAGGGATCGACTATTCCTAAAGGGAATTCTAATGATGCAAACTTTATTTCTAGTTTGAACTAATGCAAGACTAAAATAGTAATGTAAAACTTATAAGATAGGTTACAAGGTCTTAAAGATATCTACAAGCTTGGAATCAAGCCAGGCAGGATCAAATAATCCCTTGCGATTATTTGATACCGTGATTATTGTAGATCACTATGGTGCCATGGCATGTAACACCGTGGTGCGTAGCTTCTTGTTGGTATCCTCCAGAGCAGTGATGCGTCTATAGCACCTACGCAAATTAGATTGTAGAGTGTCCACTTTATCTGCGAGCTTAGTCACCAATGGGAGAAGATCATCCTTCTCTATCTCCTTGAGACGGTGGTGGACTTTAACGTGATGAAGTAGCTCCTGCTTCTGCTATATCTCTAGTGCTCGCACGCGATCCTTGGTCCTAGGAACAGCTTCTTCTTCCTCATCCATAATTGATGAATCGGGGAAGTGGAAACTGTACCTCCACTCTTCTTGAGGCTTCACCCTCATACGAGCACCAATGGTAGGTTTCAAGGGTGGCACCTATGCTCCCTTGCTAGCACCTGCACCAATATTAGGTAATTCCTTATGCTTGTGGGGCTTGGGGTCCGTGGCGATGAACTTGACCGTCTCCATGCACCCTTTTCCATGCGGCTTGTGATCTTCTCTCTTCTTGAGCTCTCTTCATTGCTGCCTAGTTGATATCTATGGGATCATAGACATCATGGCGGATGTAGACATCAACCACATCTTCATCGGAATCATTGTTGTAGAAGCTTGGCTCGACGTACTTCTTGTACCCCGGGATAAAGCTCTCCACCTCCTCGTCATCGTCCTCCATGGACGAGCTGCTAGAGCGGTCCCTAGAAGGAGCAATGAGACCCAGGGGTTTCCCACGACTTGGGACGGGATAACACATGGCTAGATTGTTTCCTGGTGATTATGATTAGAGAGAGAGACAATGGAAGTATATAAGGGGGGTCAGAGGTTGGTAAAACTCGCTAGAAACACCAAATTCTTGCCCAAGAAAAGAATCTTAATGAAACAGGGAAAGAAATCGCGGATTTGGAGGAGTCCTGCCGCATAACGACCAACTATACGAGCGCGGTCCATATAGCTCCGGTCGTATAGTTGGTTCCAGGCAGATATTTCCAAATATCTTGACTCCAGGTCGGTTAAGTTACTACTCAGAACCGACAATAATGGGTTTTTTTATCTAGGAAAAATGAAAAAGTAAATGAAGATGTCTGAGAGTTTAACAACCAACTATACTGCTGGAATATCATCTCCGGTCATATAGTTACGACCCTATAGATATAGACATCAAAAATCAAAAGTGTCTGAGAGTTCAACGACCAACTATACGGCGGGATTTTTATCTCCGGTCGTATAGTTGCGCCCGTATAGGTCCAGACATCGAAAACAATTTCACGAAGAAGATACAGAGGGTTTAACGACCAACTATATGGCGGGAGATTTTTCTCCGGTCGTATAGTTGCACCTGTATAGTTGGTAAAAACATCCAGAAACTTCAGAAAAACACGAGGAATTCAAAGGCAAAAATTTCAGAAGTAAAATCTGTGAAAACAAATCACTTATTTGAGTAAGAACACTTACCTTGAACTTACCTTTTACTTATTCGGGGATGAAAAGCTCCTCCAACAACAAAGACTTCTTCTCTTTTGGAGGTATTTGAACTTAGTTCATTGAATAATTCTCATAAGCTAAAATTACTAAGACTAAAGTTCCTCTCAATAAGTGCTAGGCAAATATGGACACTGCTTCCAACATCTTTATTTCTTGCCTCTGCATAATCTGCAACTCAAATTCTTGAAGTAAACAAATCCAACAGATCAGTCTTGGCTTATGTTTTTTCCTCTCAAGAAGTTCTTTTAAACCATCACGATCCGTATGAACTCTTAATTTTGCATCAATTATATAGGAATGAAATTTATCGCAAGAGAAAAATATAGCAAAACGTTCCCTTTCTTCCTTAGGATAATTCTTTTGAGCACTATTAAGAGTTCTACTAGCATGATGTATAATATTAAATCTGCGACCTATGTGTTGTCCTAGAGTTACTCCTACAACATCATCACTAGCTTCGCATATTGAATCAAAGGTTGTATCCCAGATAGGTGGTTTAATAATAGGAGTGTGAGATAAAGCATTTTTGAGTTTATCAAAGGCTTCAAGACACTTATCATCAAAATTAAATCGCATTCCCTTTTGCAAGAGGTTTGTAAAAGGTTTAGATATTCCAGAGAAATTTCTAATGAACCTTCTATAAAAACTCACATGACCAAGAAAACTTCTTATACCTTTAATATCCCTAGGTGGTGGCATTCTCTCTATTGCTTAAACCTTAGCTCTATCAACTTCAATTCCCTTACCTGATACCTGGTGTCCAAGGACTATACCTTCTTTGACCATAAAATGGCACTTCTCCCAGTTTAGAATGAGATTAGTTTATTCATAACACTGTGATACATTGCAAATGTATCTATAATTTTTGATGTTCCATGCTTGGTTTTATCTACTTTCTTGTGTTTTTTCCACACTTTGGAGTACTTTTCATATGATTTCTTGGACTAACCTATTAACAAGATGCCATAGTGCTAGTTGCCTGTTTTCTGCTGTCTTTGGTTCTAGGAAAGTCAGAAATGAATATTCTTAGAATTGGACAGGACAAAAGCCAAAGTTCCTATTTTACCGGAAGACTCACAGAGCCAGAATACGAGACGGAGGAAGGCCAGGGCCTGGCCACACCCTCCCAGGCGCGGGTACCCCTAGGCCGCGCCAGGGCATGGTGTGGCCCCCCTGGCTGGCCACCGACCTTGCCTCCTTCGCCTATATATTCCTCCCGAGGCAGAAACCATAGATCATCAAGCCTCCAGCCACAAAAAGTTCCGTAGCGCTGCCGCCACCAAAGGGGAGATTCGGGGGACGGAAAGTCTCTGTTCAAGACCGCCGGACGGGAAAGTGTTCTGAGCCATCTCCATCGATCTCCACCACCATCTCCATCACCACTGCTGATTCCCATGATGAGGAGGGAGTAGATCTCTCTCGAGGCTAAGGGTTCTACCGGTAGCTATGTGTTCATCTCACTCTCTATGCATGATCTTATTGTGATCATGAGCTTTGTAATCAAGTAGATCTACCTTGCTACTCAAGTGCTTTAATAGATCTCTGCTCTCCCCATGTGTGTGAAATTGACAGTGTGCACACCATGGTGGCACTTAGGCTAGAGATTACAAATACTTGTTATGAGTTATATTTGGAGTTGGATGTTTCTATGAAATTATGGTGTTTGTTTGAACCATCTAGAGCTCAAGGTGACAGTGTGGGGTTATCTAGATGGGGAAAGCGGACTTTGAGGTGTGCTGTTATAGCCCTACCATGGATTAGAGTGTCCAACCGGAGAGTAGTTCAGCATAGTGTCATAAAGAAGAATATATTTATATGAGCGTGTTCACTAGTGAAAGTATGATCCCTAGGCCTTGTTTCTAAGCACTGAAACACCGTTTGCAATTAGATCTGTTACATGTTTGCTTGTTTCCCTCTTTATTTCAGTTTACTTTAGTCTTTTCCACGCCATCAAGCTATCTTCTATCACCGTTACCACTTATAATTATCTAGACCACTTGTATTTCACTATCTCTTTGCCGAACTAGTGCACCTATACACCTGACAAGTGTATTGGGTGTGTTGGGGACACAAGAGACTTCTTGTATCTTGATTACAGGGTTGCTTGAGAGGGGATACCTTTGACCACTTCCTCCCTGAGTTCGATAAACCTTGGGTAATCCACTTAAGGGAAACTTGTTGCTGTTCTATAAACCTCTGCACTTAGAGGCCCAACAACTGTCTATAAGAATAGAAGTGCATAGACATCAAGCTATTTTCTGGCGCCGTTGCCGGGGACTGAAGAAGAAGAAGCTCCCATGTCAACCACGCGCCAGCAAGTATTTTATGGCACCGTTGCCGGGGAGGTAAGGTAAAAGGTACTCACATCCTTCGGTGTGAGTGCTCGAAGTTATTTCCTTTAGATTCTGCAATTTTGGTCTTTTTGTTTCTTGTTTTCACTAGTTAGGCTTAATGGAAAACAACAACAAAATTAGAGAGCTTTATAGTATTTATCTTGAGTTAGGAAATGAGGTGTTTGAAGAGAAAATTAAAAAACCAATGGAACTTTATTTGCATGCTAATAGCAATGTTGTTAGTATGAATTCTTTGGACACCATTATTGCTAATGCTATGGAAAAGTCTAAGCTTGGGGAAGCTAGTATTTATGAAAATGATCTTTTTAGTTCCGCAGCTTTGGAAGATAGATATTCTATTGCTTATGATGGTGCAAAACCTCCAATATATGATGATTACAATGATGAATATGATATTTTCATTCCACCTACTATTGAGGAGAAAATTAATTATGACTACAATATGCCTCCTATATTTGCTGATTATGGTGATGAGAATAATAATTATAGCTATTTTGTTGAATTTGCTCCCACCATAATTAATAAGAATGACTATGCTTATGTGGAGAGTAATAATTGTTTTATGCATGTGGCTCATGATAAGAATGTTTTATGTGATAGTTATATTGTTAATTTTATTCATGATGCTACTAAAATTTATTATGAGAGGGAGAAACATGGTTTTATGCATCTCAACAATATTAGGTTTCCCCTCTTTATGTTGAAAGTCTTGAAGTGGCACTTGTTTTGCTTTACTATGCTTGTTGCTTTGTTCTTTCATGACTTGTTTCTTTACAAGATTCCTATGCATAGGAAGTGCGTTAGACTTAAATGTGCTTTGAATTTGCTTCTTGATGCTCTCTTTTACTTCAATTCATATTTCCTATGTGAGCATCTTCTCAAACTATCATGCCTAACTTAAAGGCGTTAAAGAAAAGTACTTATTGGGAGATAACCCAAAAGTTTTAGATGAGTCTTGGAAGTTATTACTTCAGTAATAACCGCTCCTTATCCTTTTTATTTGCTTTTTGTGCCAAGAGTAACCTCTAATGAGAGAGAAGTCATGATTGGGAAAGTTGCTGTCCCGAAACAGATTCCAGTGCTTCACCGTAAAATTTCGTGTAAAATCTCTGTACGTCCTTTTGAGGCGTGAATTTTTGTGCTTCTTCCCTAGGTTGTTATCTAACTTTCTTTAGTTCAACACTTTTTTATTTGAGCAACATAAGGTCTTCGAAAAAAATTGTCTTTACCTGCTGTTCTGTTTTGACATATTTCTGCCATTATTTGCATTTGCTTCTTCTTGGTTCCTTTTTGAGTTCTTTTGGGGAATTGAGCTTTTTTAGAGAAGTGCTACAGTAGCTTGTGTTTTAATGAAAGTTTTATTGGTGTTGGAACTGAACCTAAAGACTTATTATCTTGAGTGCACTAATGTTGCTAATAGAGATTGTGTGAAGTTTTGTATGAAGGAAAAATTTCAGGTGTATGGAAGAAATAAGTAATGAGATGAAGGATGGACTAAAGCTCAAGCTTGGGGATGCCACCCGTGTCACCCCAAGATATATCCAAGAAGTACAACTGTCAAAGCTTGGGGATGTCCAAGGCATCCCCCTCTTCATCAATAAAAATCCCAGGTTTCTTCCAAACGCTTCATTTTTATTGTTTCATGCACAGTTGTGTTGTTCTTGGAGCGTCTTCTTTTTCGTTTTCATTTTGGTTTTTTGTTTGATTTGTTTGTTTAGTTTGCTGAATAAATTGGTTAGACCCCCTCTTTCATACATTGGTTTTCAAATAGTTTGGTTTGGTTTGGAAAAGAGTAGGAAAGTTCATGCTTAAGTGTTAAAGAGAGCTTGTTTTTGACTGTGGCCTATGCTTTGTCATGCCATGCTTGATATTGTTTTGGATCTATGCTTAGTATTCTTTGCTGTAGCATGACTTGTTATAAACAATTGAGATTGCTTAATGTGCCTTGGATGAATCATGCGTTGTTTTAGCATATTAAAGCATAGTATTGTGGTATTCTCCTTTGATGCTTTATTTGGGTTGACTTGGCACATGCTCACACCATGTTATGACTATCCCAAGTCACCATAGCCTTTATGATCCTTTATTTTTCAAATTGTAGTATCACTTTATGCTTTGATCAATGATGTTTTGTCGCTCTGCATGATTATGGCCATTATTGCTCTCTTAGTTTGTCGCTCCCAGTCTTTTGCTAGCCTCCGCAACCAAGTATGAGTTCCACTCATGCATCCAACTCCCCAAACCAAGTTATTCCAAAGAGTCCACCATACCTACCTACTATCATATGCTATTCCAAGTATATTCATGTTTTTATCTACCTTCCGAATTAAACTTGTTATGAGAAAACTAGTGATTAAAGCTCTCACGAACTTGATGGCACACTTTACTTTTCTTGCCCCTAATAAACTTGAACCATTGTGTCGTCTATGTTGTATATGCTTGCACTTATTTATTGGGGATTAGCAGAACCATGCTGTCATGGGGAACGCTTTCAACATTGCACTTATACTCTGTACCTAGTTGATATCATGCTCTTTTGTCTATGGATGTCGTCGGTGTGAAATGAAAGGGGAGATTTTAAGTCCATGGAGTTATGTATATGTGTTAGAGAAACGCCTGGGCCGCTAGTCTAATCCATGTTGTCATGGTGGAAACCTGCAGCGTAACCATAATGAGCTGTCTATGAAGCATTCTTCTTATAAAAAAAGAGTCAGATATTGAGAAAAAAGAGAAAAAGAAAAGAAAAAAAGAGATATACGAAAAGAGGAAAGAGAGAAAAAAGCACCATATTACCATGGTAAATAAGAAGATTGCTGAGATGCTCGTTGTCTACTTGCCTTGTCATTTTGATATGGGGATTCTTCCATATCATCGGGTAAGGGGTACCCTGTTGGCGGTTCTCTATGATACACATGTACTTACGATGACAAGAACTTACCGATGACTAAACTTGAGTAGCATGAGGAGCGGCCCTCGTATTCAAGGGACATGAGATTTCCAACTTATACTTTGTCAAGCATATACTCCATAGTTTGTTCACTTTAACCTTAATCACTTCAAGATGCTTATTATAGGGGCAATGAGAGCTGAAAGCTATTAAGTACCATAATTTTTGGAAGCTCTTTATGAGACTTGAATCCCTACTTCCTTCTATGAAGGCCTTTCTTTTACTTTTATGTTGATTTTCCACCTTCTATCTTTATGCACCTACTTTGAGAGCATAGTGGCCATTCTTAGTTCTATGTGCATTGTCCCAAGACTAGTTGATTGATGCATAACTTGATATTGCTTGTTTTAAACTATTTGTATCTAGTCACTCTGATGAACTTTGAAGGTGTCCTATGCATTTATGTTTGCTACTCTATGAGGGACAAGCTGAATACTATTATGCTATGTTTTCTTTATGTGAAACAAACAAACATCTTGCAAAGCATTGTTATTCATGAATCTTTTGTTTGTGCCTTTTCATGTTGCAACATAGTTTCTTTGCCTTATTGCTAGAACCTTGTCTTTCATATTATGATTGAAGTACTATGATCCCAGCTTCGAATGTTTTACAAATACTTTGATCAAGTTTATGATGGTGCATGTCACCTCAAAAATTATTCTTTCTTTTTATCACTTACCTACTCGAGGACGAGCAGGAGTTAAGCTTGGGGATGTTGATACACTGCAAATGTATCTATAATTTTTGATGTACCATGCTTGGTTTTATCTACTTTCTTGTGTTTTGTCCACACTTTGGAGTACTTCTCATATGATTTCTTGGACTAACCTATTAACAAGATGCCATAGTGCTAGTTGCATGTTTTCTACTGTTTTTGGTTACAGGAAAGTCAGAAAATGAATATTCTCAGAATTGGACGGGACAAAAGCCAAAGTTCCTATTTTACCGGAAGACTCACGGAGCCAGAATACGAGACGGAGGAGGGCCAGGGCCTGGCCACACCCCCCAGGCGCGGGTACCCCCAGGCCGCGCCAGGGCATGGTGTGGCCCCCCTGGCTGGCCACCGACCTTGCCTCCTTCGCCTATATATTCCTCCCGAGGCAGAAACCCTAGATCATCAAGCCTCCAGCCACGAAAAGTTCCGCAGTGCCGCCGCCACCGAAGGGGAGATTTGGTGGGACAGAAAGTCTCTGTTCCGGCACCCTGCCTGGACGGGGAAGTGCCCCCAGAGCCATCTCCATCGATCTCCATCACCATTGCTGATTCCCATGATGAGGAGGGAGTAGATCTCTCTCGAGGCTATGGGTTCTACTGGTAGCTATGTGTTCATCTCTCTCTCTATGCATGATCTTATTGTGATCATGAGCTTTGTAATCAAGTAGATCTACCTTGCTACTCAAGTGCTTTAATAGATCTCTGCTCTCCTATGTGTGTGAAGTTGACAGTGTGCACACCATGGTGGCACTTAGGCTAGAGATTACAAATACTTGTTATGAGTTATATTTGGAGTTGGATGTTTCTATGAAATTGTGGTGTTTGTTTGAACCATCTAGAGCTCAAGGTGATAGTGTGGGGTTATCTAGATGGGGAAAGCGGCTTTGAGGTGTGATGTTATAGCCCTACCATGGATTAGAGTGTCCAACCAGAGAGTAGTTCAACGTAGTATCATAAAGAAGAATATATTTATATGAGAGTGTTCACTAGTGAAAGTATGATCCCTAGGCCTTGTTTCTAAGCACTGAAACACCATTTGCAATTAGATCTGTTACATGTTTGCTTGTTTTCCTCTTTATTTCAGTTTTACTTTAGTCTTTTCCACGCCATCAAGCTATATTCTATCACCGTTACCACTTATAATTACCTATACCACTTGTATTTCACTGTCTCTTCGCCGAACTAGTGCACCTATACACCTGACAAGTGTATTGGGTGTGTTGGGGACACAAGAGACTTCTTGTATCTTGATTGTAGGGTTGCTTCAGAGGGGATACCTTTGACCACTTCCTCCCTGAGTTCGATAAACCTTGGGTAATCCACTTAAGGGAAACTTGCTACTATTCTACAAACCTCTACACTTGGAGGCCCAACAACTGTCTACAAGAATAGAAGTGCGTAGACATCACGCTGCAAAACTCTTTTGGGATTATCTAAACAACTAATAAACGAAGTTCCATAGACAGAAAAGTCATCCATAAATACTTCCTTTATCAGTTCTATAAAATCAGCAAAAATAGTAGTCATGCATCTTTGAAAAGTAGCTGGAGCACTACATAGACCAAAAGGCATACGTCGGTAAGCATGTAAACCGTAAGGACTTATGAAAGTTGTTTTAAGTTGGTCATCCGTATGAATAGCTATTTGAGAGAAACCAGAGTATCCGTCCAAGTAGCAAAAATGAGTATGGTTTGCTAGCCTTTCTTTAGTTTGATCTATGAACGGTAATTGATAGTGATATTTCCTAGTTTCTTTGTTTAATTTCCTGAAGTCTATGCACATCCTATGCCCAGCAACAGTTCTAGTAGGTATCAATTCATTGTTTTCATTAGGAACAACGGTAAAACTGCCCTTCTTAGGGACACAATGAACATGACTTACCCATTCACTTTCTTTTACAAGATAGATTATACATGTGTCCTGATGACTACAAGTGCACAGATCATTTGCAGCTAGTTTTTAAATAAAGATATCGATCCCACAGGGAGCAGGAGTCTGAAGTCTAATAACTCTTGAAATAAATATTACAATAGAAATGCTAAATAAAGTTCTAAGTGACAAGATAAAATGCGAGTATTGCGTAAAAAGGTGTTTTGGGGGTTTTTGGTATAAGAGTAACAATAAGTAAAGTAAAACAACTTAACACAGAAAATAAGTATCGCGTATGTAAGAGAGATTGGAACTACAATAGGTAAAAAGCATTCTCAGGGAGCGGCGGATACACCACTAGCATTATAAGGAGCTAAGATAAAGAATATTATCATGAACATTCTC
Source organism: Avena insularis (assembly GCA_023614405.1). Taxonomy (NCBI): domain Eukaryota; kingdom Viridiplantae; phylum Streptophyta; class Magnoliopsida; order Poales; family Poaceae; genus Avena; species Avena insularis. The sequence goes on from CM042694.1 coordinate 211,873,292, forward strand.
AACTATGTATGTGTGGGAGGAACTCTATATTTGGACAAATAGGCAGCTACCGCTGCTCACATCATCCTCATAACCATAGCAGTCAGCAATCGACATTAATCGAATTACTGCGCTATTAAGAGAACTGATCCCGTAGGGCGTATCCCATGGCATGGATAGTGTTCCGTGAGTTTCCTCGGTTCCCAAGTTGATATGTAAGGAGTGCCAACAACTTTATAGTCACTGTAAGTGCTAACACACTTTCGTCTACCAACAAGTAGTTCCCTCCATCAAGTCCCCATGAGAGGCAAATATTGAGAGGTCGACTTATCTCAACATCAAGATGAAGACAATCTAACACATGGTCACAGCGATGAATATCATAATAAACTTTATCTTATTTCAATCTCATACTAGGGTTTCTCCATCTCCCTAAGAACTGATGATCTACTCAGACATGGAGGCAATCAACATCATCGCAATAACAATGGAATCTTTCATAGATGAATAGTACTTGTATAAATCCACAACGACTACGGAAATTACAACAAGATCTAGACAAGATGTATAGGGGATGGATGGAGATGGTGGTGATGTAGCGGTTGATGATGAAGATCGATGCCTTAGCCTCCCGGATCTGCACAAGGCGAAGGTGGATCCCCAGTGGATGAGTTCCCCCTCCAGATGCCTTTCGGAGGTGAGGTTTCAGCAATTTCTGGGTGTTCTGTATATCGTCTCCCAATCCAGTTGCACGGAGTGAAACTATTTGAGGAGGTGGCGACGACACCAACTATACAGCGGGAACTATATGGCCGGAAAATTTATTCCCGCCGTATAGTTGGTCGTTAAACCATCTGTACGCCTTGTTCACTTCGGTTTTTCTTCTGGTATTATTGATATATCCTAAATAAGCGATTTACGTTATTTTTTAGTCCTTTTCTCCTCAGTACAACTGCTCCAAGAATTGTGTCTATTGTATCCATTATCTGTCCTGATCCTGGTGAAAACAAACATAAAATGTGCGTGTGAGCGCCATAAAATACCAAGATCCTACATCTACAATGCAAAATAATAATATAAAACATGATGCAAATATGCACTCATCAACTTCCCCAAGCTTAGACTCTTGCTCGTCCCGAGCAAGTTTATCTTAATGGATGTGATCCTCATATTCATGAAGCTGAGTCGATAAAATAAATGAGGCAGTTGCAGCATGTGTTTATCATACATGATACATAGGAATAAGTTCATGAATAGTACCTTACTCAGACCATCTGAATAGTATTAGCAGGCTTCCACACCTTAGTGATCAACAGTTCACAAAAGATGAATCTCAACATTATGTAAAAGTGTCTGGTTCAACCGAATGAGTTAGCGAGGTAGTCCCAAGTGTTTTAGGATCAACATATTTACTTGGGATTCAAAATCTCAAAAGTGTCTCTTTGTCATACTACAATATAGTGGTGTATGCCTATTTGCTCTTTGCACACTCGCTCTTTTTCTTCTTTCTTTTCTTCTATTTTGTGTAAATGCTCCCACTTTTGTTTAAGTGTTATGCAAAGGAGCTAGCCATACATTCCACTTCATGTAGGAATACAAAGTTTAATGATCTTAATTATCAAATTCCAATTGTATATGAAGCATTTTTATGACTTGAAGATTCTACCTCGACTTGTTCTCACTCTATTCTGATAGCACTTTTATTTCCTTTGTTCAAGGTCTATTTTTCAACTTAACTGATTACATATTTTTTCTTTGTAAATCAAACCGTAGACTTACAACATATTGGCCAAATTATCTTTATATGTTCCATTAATACCAATGGTGTGGAAGACTCCTATTGCTATCATCAAGTGCAAGTAAAAATATACTCAAGCCGTTCATATATCCAATAAGACAAGCACAAACTCAATATTCCTCCATATACAATAATAAACTCGGAATTTCATAAAAGGGATCGACTATTCCTGAAGGGAATTCTAATGATGCAAACTTTATTTCTAGTTTGAACTAATGCAAAACTAAAATAGTAATGTAAAACTTATAAGGTAGATTACAAGTGAAAGGATACAGATGCCGCCTAGAGGGGGGTGAATAGGCGGTTAAAAACTTTTCCGAGAGTAGCTCAACAAAGGCGGAAATAAACTAGCGTTTACTTTGTTAAGAACAAAACCTAGAACAACTAGGGTTCACCTATTTGCACCAATGACTTATGCTAAGCAAGACAAGCAACTATGTGATAGCTAGATATATACTTCAAGCACGAAGGCTATCACAAAGTAAAGTGCATAAGTAAGAGCTCGGGTATAGAGATAACCGAGGCACGCGGAGACGACGATATTTTACCGAGTTCCTCCCAACATGGAGTACGTCACGTTTGGAGAGGGGGTGGTATCAAACCACCAACGCCACAAAAGGCCTCCCTTGTTCTTCTGTGAATCTCACCCCAACAGGATCGATCCACACTTCCACTATCGGTGCACTTGTCGGTGGTAATCCGGAACCTCTCACAAGGTTGGGGAACTTCTCCACAACTCAATTGGAGGCTCCCAACAAACAAGCTTGGGGAAAGCTCCACAACTTAATTGGAGGCCCCAAGAAATCCACAAACCTGAAAAACCACCAAACCGTCTAGGGTTCCAATGAACCCAAGAGTAAAAAGCTTCTCACCTTTCACCCAATCAAATCTTCACCGAGAACTCAAACCGATGCACCAAATGCAATGGCAAGAACACACAAAGTGCTCAAGTCCTTCTCTCCCAAATTCCACCAAAGCTACAAAAGCTTATGGGGGAATAAGAGAGGAAGAACAATGGAGGAAATCCACAAAAGACTCCAAGATCTAGATCCCAAGATGTTCCCCTCACTTGGAGGAGAGATTGATTGGTGGGGTTATGGATCTAGATCTCCTCTTTCAAATCTCTCAAGAATATGCAAGAATCAATGGAGGGATTGAAGGATAGCAAGCTCAAGAAGGTTAGCAATGGAGGGGAGAACTTGCAAGGAAGGTTGGGGAACCATTGGGGAAGAAGGGCCCCTTCAATAGGTCCCTAGAAATCCAACTGTTAGGCCCAGGAACCGCCCGGTCCGGAGTCTCCGGACTGGGACCGGAGTCTCCGGTGTACCCAGGTCAAACAGGGTCAAATTGGGGAACAATCAGTACGTGGTCCGGAGATGGACCGGAGATTTAGTCCGGAATCTCCGGCCTTACAAAAACTGGCAGAAAGACCAATACGAAAACAATCATAACTTTTGCATCTGGACTCCGATTTTGATGATCTTGAGCTCGTTTTAAAGAGGACAACAAACTCTAAAAGATCATGCAGAGAACCATCATAGTCCAGTAAGAGAGGATAGAACCAAATGACGAAAGGTTTGACCTCTCTCAAAAAGAAGAACCGGTAAAACCTCCAACATCGAAAACGCAATAGAGAATGCATATGAAATACGTTTTCGATGAACTAGAGCTTGTTATGAATATTACCACAAGCTCAAGAACCTCACATGGATAAGATACAAATAACAACCAACAAAGATGATGCCAAGTATGCAAAAGTTTGAGCTCTCTCCGAAGGATATGATCAAGTTACTCACTCGAGAGCCCCTCTTGATAGTACGACTATCTATCCTATAAACCGGTCTTCCCAACTAACACCACGAGACCGGTAAGAAAGAAACCCTATCAAGAACATACCTTTGCCTTGAACATATTCCACTTGAGTTTGATGGTAGCGATCTTGTCCACCTCAAGATGGAACACCTTTCTTGATTGCGCTAGCTTGGTGAAGACTTGCAAATTGCTCCCCATACTCCACTATAGTAGAGCTTCTCTTTTGGGCATACCATCTTCTCATATCCATGATCACCATAGGATGGCAATCTTCAAGCAAATGATCTCTTCGAGATGGCTTATCTTGAACTTGCACATCATTTCTTCTTTCTTTATTATGTTGGTGTCTTGAAGGTACATAAGAGATATCACTCCAACTTTAGTCTTCAAGACACACTTACTATAGGATCGACTCTCACTTGACCAATCTCCGGATCACTCATTGAAACCTTGGTCAACACTTAATTTTCTCTACTTTCTTCTTCTCCCAACCTTGAAGCCAACATCTGGTTCAAGCATTTCCTATGGACAAATCCTACAGGTAAAACTCAATGAAAACATAATTCCATAAAGATTGTCATTGATTACCAAAACCACACATGGGGGCACACATGCACTTTCAATCTCCCCCATTTTGGTAATTGATGACAATCCCTTTGAGAGGGTTTATATAAGGAATTAATCAAACAAAACGTTGTGCTAACATCAAATACAACACACGTATGTGATGTTAGTACAACCACAATATAGAGAAACCTCCCCCACAATCTATGCACATGTGGATGAACTTTAATTTCATTGCATATATTGCCAACCATTACCGGTGGTGGAGTTTTCTCTATATATTCAAGATGCCATGCAACACACTAAGATGCAAAGCACACGAAGCAAGTGTTTAAGTACAAAACTCACAACGCACAACCAAATTCCCTAAAACCCTCTAAAACCTCTCCCCCATTAGCATCGATTGCCAAAATGGCTGAAAAACTTTAGAAGGCCAATTTAGTGAGAGTTCCTCCGTATGGTGTGCATTTCTCATACTATGAGTGGAGTCAAATGCACGTATCCAATGACGAATACCAGGAGGAAATCAAACTAAACTGAGGATCCAAAGATTGCAAAGAAATAAAATGGTGAAGAAGCATCAACGAATGAAGCAGGCAATCAAAAGATCGAAAGAAGCACTTCACAAAAGGAAGATACCAAAAGAAAGATAGATATTATGATAAGGTTGAAAAGAGAGTGATCTAAATAATATGAGGAGACTCCCCAAGGTTTGTGCACAAATTATAATTTGTGTTTGAATACTATATGCACAAACATGGCATCATCATTCCCTCTATATCATTTAAACCACAAGCATAAGCAAGTGAGCAGATATTATGATGAGTGCAAATGAGTGTTTAGATGAAAATAAGAAGCTCCCCAAGGTTCATGCACAACAAAGTGCATAATTATGGAATCCTAACTCCCCATAATCAAACAAAACACCAAACAAGAACAAGAAAGCAAATGTGTGTTCTTAGGTAGATTAGGAAAGCTCCCCAAGGTTTATGCCCCAAATGTAATAATTGCTTTAAATGCAAAGTGCATGAACATGGTATCCTTGCTCCCCCAAACTTACATAATAACACAAAGGCATGAGAGATCAAGTTTTGTAACACCAATGAGTGCCAAAATATGCAAATGAAAAGGTCAAGCACTCAAAGCAAAACATTTGGAGCCACCAAAGAATAAAAAGGAGCACAAGGTGTAGACTCCAAAGCAAAAGGATATCAACGAGAGATTCAGCCATAATTATGTGTATAAGTTTCTAGGTAGACAACAATCACCAAGATATACATCCACAAAGAAACATGTACACACAAAATGGATACTCAAGAATGAACAAGATATCCAAAAGAAAGTCATAGATAATTCGAGTAAGATTTTTGCTAGAAAGCATGGCCAAAGGCTCAAATTTATCTTATTGATCATCAATGACCTTCAAACACCAACGAATACATCACAACTATCACAAGGGAACAAGAGATAGATGGAATGCATTGGAAAAAGCAACAGGTATCATAAAGAACAAATAAACCTTGCAAATTCATCCATATTACACATGAGAGAAATTGAGGAAACGATTGGCAATAGAATTTCTAGATTGGCATATGTGGGATTGGTGAATCATAAACATGAATTTTATATACTCCCCAAAATATGAATTCATCTCAACTTACTCATATAACAATAAGGAAGATACAATAAAATCTTGCAAGAACCACAATAAAAGCAACTGAAGGAAATCATGCCATGATGCAACCATAAAGGTTGGATGATAGAAAAGTATGCATTAGAGGGATACTTGTTACCGAGATACCATTGGTAGGATGAAGTAGATATGAGTTTGTTGATCATCCTAGCTTGACTCCAATTATCATTTAGTCCCCACATCTTCTTATTATTGAAAATCATCCAATGAATCTCCAATGTACCTATAACACATTCAAGTACACAATGGTCCCAAAACTCATTGGGTCCAAAATAGTTAGATAAACTACAATACATAGGAGAGACTCCACATAAATATGTGCATATTGATATGAAATTGAATTTCATGCACATCTTAGCCGATAGGATTTGGTGGAGAATCCCCTATATATTGGATCAAGAAACAAAGCATTCCATAATATAAAACATGTAGTAAATATGCATGCACAAGATTTCAAGAACCAAAAAGGAGATACAATTTGAACAAAAACACCAAGTAAACCAAGAAGTCGCACACAAGAGTGTGACACAACAAAAGGGTGTCCAAATTGTATCAAAGAGCCAAATCAAAACATGAAAGGACACAAATTCAACAAATGAACAAGGCAATAGCCAAAGAGCAAAAGATAGACAAAAACACCGATGCTCAAGGATTTATCTCATCCTAAGGGATCAAACAAGTAACAAGGAATGAGACAAAACCAACTCCCAAAAAGCAAGGTTCCAACACACAAACCAAACTATCTACACTTTTCATGATGGCACAAAGTACCAAAAGAAAAGATCAAACTTCCAAGCACATAAAACATGATATGGAACAAAACAAGAAGCATAAATATGAGTGTTCTAAATAATATAGGAGAGCTCCCCCATGGATAGTGCATTATGTAGGATTTTCCTTTTGAATGCAAAATGCACACAAATGGGATCATCACTAGTACCTACATTAAATAAAACACACGAGGAAACAAAAAAAGAAGATCCACAAGAGGCAAGGAAAGCTTGGGACAAAACACAAAACATTTTGTTGGCAAGAGGTAGAACAAAATTTAAGCAAAGGCCAAAATGAATATGATCAATAAATTCGACCATATATGGAGTACCACTTGTCCAATGACAAGAATTATGGGAAAACATTTCCCAAGGTAGTTTTCAAGGATATCATGATCATATTCACAACAATAAGAATATGATGAAATATAAAAATTAAGCTTGATGCTTAGATAGAGATTCTTGATAGCTCATAAAAGATTAAAGTAACTTGAAGCAAATGGTTTCCATGGAGGATATGGAGGTCCAAATATGGGGAAACACATACTAAGAAAACTCTCACAAACAAGATCCAAAAGAGGAGCAATAAAATCAATCCAAGGGAACTGGAACTTGCTTGAGCTAAATGTGCCACTTAGGAGCTAGATAATTATCAATATCAATTCTAAGTGATACTACCTCAAATGTCCACATTTTATAGGTTTGTAATATGCACAAAGCGTATGACTCCCCCATAATGTGATAAACCAAGAATACTCAACAAGAGGTAAAAACATCCAAATAGAGATGATTAATGAACATTGTGGAACTTGAATTTCTCATGAGAAAGACATACCACATAGAGACTAGATAAACTTGCAATATGCATACTAAGTGGTATTCCTCATGTAGACACATTTTAGGATTGTGGAATGCCCAAGCATAACACTCCCCCAAAATGGGATAGTCCATTAATCTCCCGCAAGAGCCAATTAAGATATGAACCAGATGCAATAGGCTCAAACATAAAACACATACATGGTGTGCAAACCAACATACACAAGCTTGATTTCTCAAGTTAAGCAAGTATAAAGCACAACATATACAAAACACATGCAAGGTACAAAACTAACACATGCACAAGGGGGCGAGTAACTTTCAATGTATATGAGTTAAGCACATGTTACCGCAAGGAGGAACATTTGATATATGATAGAAGCATGATAATCCAAATGGCTTGACATAACAAGAATAAATGATGAAGATCCCTCAATTCTTCATAATGTAGCCAAACCTCCAATGCTCTCCAAACACACATATTGATCAAGTTTTGGCTTGTTGGTCCCCAACCAAGTTGGGTCCTAAGAAGTTAGTCACAATAGGCTTGGAAACCCAAATGGTTCTTTTCTTCAACCCACATTGAGCACCAACAAATTTGGCAAACATATTGCCAACCTCATCCTTATGAAGAGAATAAGCATCATAAATTATGATAGGGTTGGATGAGGAGTTACCAATGGTGCATGAAGAAGAAATATGCCCCTTGTCACGGCATATGTAGCAAGTTCTTCTCTTGCCATCTTTCTTCTTAGGTGAGGCCACAACTCGAGGAAGAGCTCGAGTAGTCCTCTTAGGAAGAGGCCCGTCAATGACTTGAGGTGGAGCTTGAGGCCGCTTCCCTTGTTGCTTCACACTCAGAGGCTTCTTCTTCAATGGGCAAGATCTAACATGATGACCTTCTTCCTTGCACTTGAAGCAAACAATGTTGGCCAGATTCTTGACTTGATCTTGTCCATTATTCTTGTTGTCCTTGTGCTTCAAATTGATAGTGGACTTGTTCTTGAAATTTGAGTTAAATCCAAGCCCACTCTTGTCATTGGGGGATTTTTGCACACTCAAGATTTTGTTGAGTGCGGCTTTCCCTTGATGACCCTTTTTCAAGTCATTCTTCAAAGAAGTGACTTGAGCCTTGAGATCTTTGATTTCCTCTACATGGTTAGTTTCAACAAAAGTACTAGAGGAAGTTGATGCTACATTGTTAGCGCAACAAGGCATGGAATGTAATTCATCACGAGATATATCATGGTTGTGAGAGGATGAATTACAAGGACTAGCACATGGCAATATAACATTTGGAGTAGATATAGTGCTATTGTCCACATGAGGCCCACTAGATGTTACCTTTGACACGATGGCATCATGAGCTAACTTTAGCCTACCATGGGAGACTAGAAGATCCTCATGCGAGCTTGAGATCTTAACTTGACTTTCTTCTAATTTCCCATAGTTTCTAGTTAGCAAAGCAAGTTGAGCCTTTAGCTCAACATTCTCCTTCAAAATAGATGCTTCACAAGAAATAGAGTTAGTAGCACAAGCATCATCATCATTAGCAAGCGGTGAGGGCAACTTGGCAAGCTCTTTAGAATATAAAGCTTTAAGTTGCTCATGCGACTCGGTGAGTTTGATGAGCTCCCTCTTAACAACCCGAGAGACATTTTCAAGGTGCTTAAAATCCACAACAAGTTTAGCATAAGCAACTTCAATCCCAACATTTTTACTTTTAAGATCACTTGACACCTCAAGATCTCTATCACGAGATTCATTCACTCTAGACAACTCTAGAGCAAAAGTCTCCTCAAGAGATTCCTTAGTGGTTTGTTCCTCTTCAAGAGCTTCATTTAGATGTGAAATTTGATTAGCATACTCACGCTCAAAGCTACTCATTTTATCAATGGTGTTCTCATGATCCTCAATTTTTGATTCTAACTTATCAATGTGTTCTTTGCTCTTAATAGCAAAGTCCAAGATTTCAACGAAGTTAGAGCAAGCAATATTATCCTTAACAAGAGCATGATAAACCATCTCACCCTTTTCATATAAATCATCAACATTAGTCTCTTTTTCCTCATTATCCTCATCCTCATCATCACAAGAGGTATTGGGTTCCAAAGTAGGAGTTGCCTTTGAATCCCGAGCCATAAGGCATAGGTGGGAACCATGAGATGATGATGATGAAGAATTACTTGAAGCTCCATTCAATTTTGTGTCTTTACCTATAGAAAAAATCTTTGGTTTCCTCTACATTGTTAAACACACAACAACTATAGGAAATAGAAGCATTTATATTATGACAACAAGGCAACAAGAGCATATCATCATGTGATCTATTGAGGCAATTTATACATGATATGCAAGGACTATCAACACTAGCATGTAAATCATATATAGTCCTTGACGTGTTTAAGTCCAAAGATGAAGTATTGCAATGAGATAGAGAAGAAGGATCACAAAGAGTAAGGTCACTATCAACATTGCAATGTTCACCACCACTCACCATATCATTACCTTTTGTCTTACCACACTTTGGTGAAGTGGAATAAAAAGAGAACTCATCTCGACCGGAAGTGGAAGTAATACAATCATCCTCAATAATGTTGGACACATCATATTTATCTTGAAGTTTTGTCCATAACTCATGAGCGCTCCAAAAAGGTATGATTGAAGAAGTAACTACATAGCTCAAAGCATTAACAAGCACATTAGAAGCTTGAGCATCGAGATATAAGTTTTTCTCATGCTCACAAGATAGATTTCGGAAATCCATTGGAGGAGAAAAACCTATGTCTACAATCCGCTCCAAATTTGGGTCCATGTCCCGAAAATGAATAAGCATACGAGTTTTCCATATATCATAATTTGTGCCATCGAATATGAACATTTCATTATGCACTAATCCCCTAGTCGACATCTTTACTCTCAAGGCGGTGAAGCCTAAAATGAGAGACCAGGATCTGATACCAATTGAAAGGATACAGATGCCGCCTAGAGGGGGGTGAATAGGCGGTTAAAAACTTTTCCGAGAGTAGCTCAACAAAGGCGGAAATAAAATAGCGTTTACTTTGTTAAGCACAAAACCTAGAACAACTAGGGTTCACCTATTTGCACCAATGACTTATGCTAAGCAAGACAAGAAACTATGTGATAGCTAGATATATACTTCAAGCACAAAGGCTATCACAAAGTAAAGTGCATAAGTAAGAGCTCGGGTATAGAGATAACCGAGGCACGCGGAGACGACGATATTTTACCGAGTTCCTCCCAACATGGAGTACGTCTCGTTTGGAGAGGGGGGTGGTATCAAACCACCAACGCCACAAAAGTCCTCCCTTGTTCTCCTGTGAATCTCACCCCAATAGGATCGATCCACACTTCCACTATCGGTGCACTTGTCGGTGGCAATCCAGAACCTCTCACAAGGTTGGGGCACTTCTCCACAACTCAATTGGAGGCTCCCAACAAACAAGCTTGGGGAAAGCTCCACAACTTAATTGGAGGCCCCAAGAAATCCACAAACCTGCAAAACCACCAAACCGTCTAGGGTTCCAATAAACCCAAGAGTAAAAAGCTTCTCACCTTTCACCCAATCGAATCCTCACCGAGAACTCAAACCGATGCACCAAATGCAATGGCAAGAACACACGAAGTGCTCAAGTCCTTCTCTCCCAAATTCCACCAAAGCTACAAAATCTTATGGGGGAATAAGAGAGGAAGAACAATGGAGGAAATCCACAAAAGACTCCAAGATCTAGATCCCAAGATGTTCCCCTCACTTAGAGGAGAGATTGATTGGTGGGGTTGTGGATCTAGATCTCCTCTTTCAAATCCCTCAAGAATATGCAATGGAGGGATTGAAGGATAGCAAGCTCAAGAAGGTTAGCAATGGAGGGGAGAACTTGCAAGGAAGGTTGGGGAACCATTGGGGAAGAAGGGCCCCTTCAATAGGTCCCTAGAAATCCAACTGTTAGGCCCAGGAATCGCCCGGTCCGGAGTCTCCGGACTGGGACCGGAGTCTCCGGTGTACCCAGGTCAAACAGGGTCAAATTGGGGAACAATCAGTTCGTGGTCCGGAGATGGACCGGAGATTTAGTCCGGAATCTCCGGCCTTACAAAAACTGGCAGAAAGACCAATACGAAAACAACCATAACTTTTGCATCCGGACTCCGATTTTGATGATCTTGGGCTCGTTTTAAAGAGGACAACAAACTATACAAGATCATGCAGAGAACCATCATAGTCCAGTAAGAGAGGATAGAACCAAATGACGAAAGGTTTGACCTCTCTCAAAAAGAAGAACCGGTAAAACCTCCAACATCGAAAACGCAATAGAGAATGCATATAAAATCCGTTTTTGATGAACTAGAGCTTGTTATGAATATTACCACAAGCTTAAGAACCTGACATGGATAAGATACAAATAACAACCAACAAAGATGATGCCAAGTATGCAAAGGTTTGAGCTCTCTCCGAAGGATATGATCAAGTTACTCACTCGAGAGCCCCTCTTGATAGTACGGCTATCTATCCTATAAACCGGTCTCCCCAACTAACACCACGAGACCGGTAAGAAAGAAACCCTATCAAGAACATACCTTTGCCTTGAACATATTCCACTTGAGTTTGATGGTAGCGGTCTTGTCCACCTCAAGATAGAACACCTTTCTTGATTGCGCTAGCTTGGTGAAGACTTGCAAATTGCTCCCTATACTCCACTATGGTAGAGCTTCTCTTTTGGGCATACCATCTTCTCATATCCATGATCACCATAGGATGGCAATCTTCAAGCAAATGATCTCTTCGAGATGGCTCATCTTGAACTTGCACATCATTTCTTCTTTTTTTATTATGTTGGTGTCTTGAAGGTACATAAGAGATATCACTCCAACTTTAGTCTTCAAGACACACTTACTATAGGACCGACTCTCACTTGACCAATCTCCGGATCACTCATTGAAACATTGGTCAACACTTAATTTTCTTTACTTCTTCTTCTCCCAACCTTGAAGCCAACATCTGGTTCAAGCATTTCCTATGGACAAATCCTACAGGTAAAACTCAATGAAAACATAAGTCCATAAAGATTGTCATTAATTACCAAAACCACACATGGGGGCACACATGCACTTTCAACAAGGTCTTAAACATCTCCCCAAGCTTGGAATCAAGCCAGGTGGGATCAACTAATCCCTTGCGATTATTTGATACCGTGATTATTGTAGATCACTATGACGCCATGGCACGCGGTATCTTCTCTTCATGGGCTAGCCTAAGACAGAGGGATTGATTGAGAACTTCTAATTCTTCAACACGCAGCTTGTAGAAAAGGTTATTACTCTCCAACAATTTCACTTGTTCTTTAATGAACTCATTGTTATCCTGAAGGGTTTGTAGTGCCTTAAGACTCATAGAAAACTTGTTTTGGTTCTCTGCTTAGTATCTTCATCAAGTTTGTCAAAATAAAGTCATAGCAACCGAAGATGTTTGGGTGTCCCAAGTGTCTCCCTTTCCATCTCTTCAATCTTTAGCTCGAGGGCCTTCAATTCCCTCTTCTGGCGTGCATTGTCGGTGTCGAGGAACTCCGCAGGGACGATCTTGATCTCCTTGCCTTGCTCGCTATTGCTCCCGATCTCCATAGGAACCTTTCTTCTTGGATTTTGTCCCTTGGTTGTGTGTCTTCACGTGTCAATAAGAGGTGGATTGGTTTCTGGAGATTATGATTAGAGGGAGAGACAATAGCAGTATATAAGGGGGGTTAGAGGTCGGTAAAACTCGCGAGAAACGCCAAATTCTCGCCCAAGAAACGAATCTTAACGAAACAGGGAAAGAAATCGTGGATTTGGAGGAGTCCTACCGCGTAACGACCAACTATACGGGCGTGACCCGTATAGCTCCGGACGTATAGTTGGTTCTAGGCAGATATTTCCAAATATCTCGAGTCTAGGTCGGTTAAGTTATGACTAGGAACCGACAATAATGTTTTTTAATAATAAAAAGGCAAATGAAAAGTGTCTGGTAGTTTAACGACCAACTATACGGCTGGAATATTTTCTCTGGTCGTATAGTTGCGACCGTATAGATACAGACATCAAAAATCGAATGTGCCTGAGAGTTCAACGACCAACTGTACGGCCAGAATATTGTCTCCGGTCGTATAGTTGCGCATGTATAGGTCTAGACATCGAAAACAATTTCATGAAGAAGATATAGAGGGTTTAACGACCAACTATACAGCGAGAGATTTTTCTCCGGTCATACAGTTGCGCCCGTATAGTTGGTAAAAACCTCCAGATCTTTAGAAAAGACGAGGAATTCAAAGGCAGAAATTTTAGAAGTAAAATCTGTGAAAACAAATCACTTATTTGAGTAAGAACACTTACCTTCAACTTACCATTTACTTATTTGGGGATGACAAGCTCCTCCAACAACAAAGACGTCTTCTCTTTTGGAGGAATTGACCTTAGTTCATTGAATAATTCTCGTAAGCAAAAAATCACCGGGACTAAAGTTCCTCTCAACAAGATTGGTGTCTTGCTGGGCAAACATGGACACTACATCCAACATCTTTATTTCTTGCCTCTCCATAATCTGCAACTAAAATTCTTGAAGTAAAAGAATCCAACAGATCAGTCTTGGCTGATGGTCTTTCCTCTCAAGGAGTTCTTTTAAACCATCATGATTTGTATGAACTCTTACTTTTGCATCAACTATATAAGAACGAAATTTATCACAAGAGAAAAATATAGCAAAAAGTTCCCTTTCTTCCTTAGGATAATTCTTTTGAGCCCCATTAAGAGTTCCACTAGCCTAATGTATAATCTTAAATATGCGACCAATGTGTTGTCCTAGAGTTACTCCTACAACATCATCACTAGCTTCACATATTAAGTCAAAAGTCATATCCCAGATAGGTGGTTTAATGATAGGAGCATGGGATAAAGCATTTTTAAGTTTATAAAAGGCTACAAGACATTTATCATCAAAATTAAATCTTACTCCCTTTTGCAGAAGGTTAGTTAAAGGTTTAGACATTCCAGAGAAATTTATGATGAACCTTCTATAAAAATCCACATGAGAAAGGAAACTTCTTATACCGTTAATATCCCTAGGTTGTGGCATTCTCTCTATGGCCTCAATCTTAGCTCTATCTGTTGGATCTAGTAGCTCTCGGTAGAGGCCATAGTGCTAGGGTTTGGATCTTTACAAAGAGAGAGGGAGAGGAATACCTTCTTCGGTGCTCAACCTCGATGAGCTGTTGGCCATCTTGGTCGACTACGAGAGCGGGGATAAAAGGGCCTAAGCTGTAGCGGTGGCAGTGCTTCCCGTCAAGCGTCGGCTAACCCTAGATCGGTAGGGAGTGTCGGTGGGGTTGGTGACGCACGGGTGAACCTCGTACCGTGTGTGGCCGCCCCCCCACCTCTTTATATAGCGACGTCGACAGGGGCCCACCAACCATAAGAGGGTTGGGCGCCCCCGATCAGGGCGCAGTCACAAGGGGTCGATCGGGCCGTTGGGACCGGTTGAGAGATCAATCTAACAGTCTCCCCCTTGATCTCAACTTTACTTTATACTTCACTTGTTTCATCACAATTTGGTACATAGAGCATGTTTCATCGTCACAACTCAATTGCTGATAGAATCAAACAGCTACAATATACCTCTTGTTTTGAAACAAGAAACTCTTTCCTTTTGGGCCTCTTTGATCCAGGAATCATAGGCTTTCCCTTAAACCCATGCCGGCTAAGTGCTCCTTGAACACATTGGGTGGTAAGCCTTTCGTTAGCGGATCCGCAAGCATATCCTTTGTCCTTATATGCTCGAGTCTTATAGTGTGATCCTGGATCTTATCTTTCACAACATAATACTTTATCTCTATTGGTTTGGAAGCATTACTCGACTTGTTGTTGTGAGCATAGAATACTGCAGGCTCGTTGTCACAGTACACCTTTAGTGGTTTGCTAATGCAATCTACCACTTTCAAGTTGGGTATAAATTTCTTCAACCATATCGCCTGCCCCGTTGCCTCATAGCAAGCTATAAATTCTGCATACATCGTGGATGATGCAACTATTGACTGTTTCGAGCTTCTCCATGAAATAGCCCCTCCTGTGAGAGTGAAGACGTATCCTGTCGTGGACTTCCGATTGTCTCTGTCTCCCGCAAAATCAGCGTCTGAATACCCTCTTATCTCTTGGGAATCAGACCTTCTATATGTTAGCATGAGGTCTTTTGTGCCTTGCGCATAACACAAAGCTTTCTTTACCATCTTCCAGTTCTCTATGCCTGGATTCTCTTGATATCTAACGAGTACCCCGGTGATAAAAGCTAAGTCATGGTGAGTGCACACTTGTGCATACTGTAAGCTTCCAACGGCCGAAGCATATGGTACTGCTTTCAATTGATCAATCTCATATTAACTTTTGGGACATTGAAATTTCCCAAAGCTGCTGCCCTTGACTATAGGAGCAGGTGTGGTATTGCACGCATGCATACTGTATTTCTTTAGAATCTTCTCTAGGTATGTCTTTTGCGACAGTCCTAGAACCCCATTTGTTCTATATCGGTGAATTTCTATGCCCAAAACATATGAAGCTTCACCAAGATCTTTTATATCAAAGTTTGAGGACAAGAACTTCTTTGTTTCTAGTAGTAGACTGACATCGCTACTAGCAAGCAAGATATCATCCACATAGAGAATTAGGAAAATATATCTCCCACTTTTAAACTTTGCGTAAACGCAGTTGTCCTCAACATTCTCTTTAAATCCAAATTTCTTAATGGTCTCATTAAACTTTAGATACCACTGTCTTGAAGCTTGCTTTAATCCATAAATGGATTTCTTTAGGCGGCATCCCATATCTTCCTTGCCTTCCATCACAAAACCCTTAGGTTGTTTCATGTACAGTCTTTCTTCTAAATCCCCATTTAGAAATGCCATCTTTACATCCATTTGATGCAGCTCTAAATCAAAATGTGCAACTAGTGACATTATGATTCTGAAGGAATCCTTACATGAGAATGGAGAAGAAGTCTCATTGTAATCTACTCATTCTCTTTGTATAAATCCTTTTGCCACAAGTCGTGTTTTGTACTTCTCCACATTCCCTCTAGAGTCACCGACGAGGGTTCAACTCGTTAATGCCCATTGTTATGGACTTGGGTTTTGGAGAAGGAGGGAGCGCTGGAGGCATCAATTGGCTAGCAAACAAGCACACAGGGACGCAAGGTTTACCCAGGTTCAGGCCTCATAGAGGTCCCTACTCTTGCTTGTCTGCTCTTGGAAATATCGAGGGAGTCGAAAGTTACAGGGGTGCGCAGATGAAATCTGGTGATGGTTGTGGAAACTAGGGTTGTGATTATGTTCCTCACTGTGGCATCCCGCTAAAACCACTACTAGAAAATCACGGTGTTTTTGTGTTGCGCATCGTCATGACTGCGTGCTCATGTCATCATGCCACCTTGCATTTGAGCATCGTCATGTCATCTTGCATTTGTTTGCATAAAACTATTTTCGAAAAGTATAGTTTTGGTTTTATAAATACCCCGTATTTATTTCAAATCAGAACTCCGGTCTTTTCTAGGTCTTTTATTTGTCTAAAAACTATTTACAAAAGTCTTAAAATTAAAACAGATAAAATAAATATTTAATCGGGGGAGGCCACCGCCAGCCAGGCCCAAAAGCCCAGCTAGCAGCAGCCTACCACCCCGTACCAAAACCCTAGCCGCCTAATCCCTCCTCCCTCCTTTTCCCTCCCAGCCGCCGCCACCCTGGCACCAGCCACCTCACCGAGGCCACTCCCTGTGCGCCACCTCAGCTTCCTGGTCCCACTCCCCTCCACCTGCCACCTCGCTTTGGCCGCCGCCTCCTCCCCGCTCGCGGCTGCCCTCTCCTTGTTTGGCCCGGACCCGGCGCCGCCGGCGCGTCCGTCACCTCCGCGTCGCCTCCTAGCTGCAGCTTCTGCGCGCCGCCATCGCCGCCGTGCTCGGCTGCGCCCCATTCTGCGCTACCGCTAGGAGGTCGCTTGCCTCCTCACGTGCCGCCAATCATGCACATGCGCCTTCTCGGCGCGCTTCTATCCTGGAACGAAATGAGCTATGTGCTCGTCACAGCCTTGTTCAGGGGCTGGATGCACTGCCGCAAGTGTTACACGAGTTCTTCCCGACAAGATATTCCGCGTCTAATCCAAGATCAGCCTCGATCCTAGGTCTTTGAACCACCTCGGCAGACAAGATCGACCACTTTGGCAAGGCCGTATCGACCCGGAGGTGCTCGAAGCGTCACCGCCAAGTACCTCCTCTCGGATTCGATAGTGCAAGTTCTCCTTCCCGAAAGCATTGACGCCGGTGCGACAAGGTCGTCTCCCCGAAGCCTCGAGCCGAAGTCAAGACTACAAAGTGGAGACATCACCGAGTTCTTCCGATGACCGTCACGATCGCCGACACGGATATGCCAAGTCCTTCTTCCCGGAACACCAAGCTCTCCTTCCATTGTCCGAGAACGATCCCGTCGAACCGAACCCCAGATCTGGACCCTAAGACCCAGACCCGGACCCTCGGAACCCAAGATCTTCCAAACCCAGATGTGTGACTCTAAGCCCTATTTTTATAATATGACATTATCAACTGTCGCATATTAAATTGTTCATGCATGCATACCTGTCTGTGGTTTGGGGGTATTATGCCGATTCACCTCATAATTAAATATGGAGTGTTTATGCCGGATATCTTCTTCTTATTCCGGACTCCATTTAAATTTGTGTAGCGAATGATGCCATGTTTTGCCTTGCTAATACATCATTTAAATTGCGGGGTATCTAAACAACTGGAACCTATTAATTAATTGTCAGGACCCCGGTTCCGCTTAATACTGCCTAATTGCACCGCATCTGCATCATATCATACTCATGCCGGATCTTCTGCCGTAATATTAAATATTGCATCCGGTGTTTCTTCTAGTGTTTGCTTCTTCGCGGACTAGGCCGATGAGTGGATGCGAGTATCGACAAGTTCTCCGGATATGAACCTTCGGCAGTGTTTCCCAGGCGAGCACCTCTCCCCCTTCTACCTATTTTGCATTTATAGTCTTTACTTCCTCCTGTTGATCTATTGCTATCTGTGTCGTGATGCTTTAGTTTCCGTGCACCATTTATACTCCTTGCATCCTCTATATTGCCATGGACACATCCTATTGCCTGTTGTTTAATAGATAGTCGGCCCTGCGAGTCGTAGTTGCTTGCTCCTGTGTTGCTTCACGTCGTTGTCGTTCCACCGTTGACGGCAAGTTGGCACATGATAGACGGTGGAGATGCTTAATGGTGGAGATGATCATGTCTTTAATTACAACTATTAAATTATTGTGATAACTAATGAAAGAGGCACCGGTGGGCAACATATGCTATTTGGTTTTTATGTCCACTTGTGTCTCGTAGGCCCCGAGTACTTGATACATGTTCCTTGACTATTCGCACTATCCACATACGGGAGAGTCTATGAATCGCCCTTAGCCAGAGCTTGATTCATTTCTTATTTCTTGGGGCCACAAACTAGTTTGGGGTTTTATTACTATCATGTACTTATGCCATGCTTTACTGCTTTATTTAAGATTGTGCGTGGAGCACCTGTACTGTTTTGGATCGTGGAATGTTTACGCGGTATCGACAAGCCCAGTCATACTTTCGGGTTCCTAGTCGTTTACAACCATTGACACAAACCCTGGGTCCGTTCTGGAGCCAGCCAACTTTGTTGCGGGTAGCTTAGTGGGGTGGCCCCCTGAAATATTTTATGAATCCTGTGATTGCTTTGTCGTGAAAGCCTCGTTGGGTTTTGATTTGGTTTTTCCGAGGTTGATCGTGTGTGTGTTGCTATTTGTGCACCCCTGCGGGGTAAAACTTTCTGAAAGTCGTGTCCGCGGTTATGGATGACTTGGAGCACAGTATCTCGATCATAGACAAGCATAACTAAAGTAGTGCTATAAATTTGACTTAATATGTGACTAGTAATCAGTTCAGTTATAATGGAATGGATAATAAAAATGCCAACAACTGGTGGATCTGTGGTGATCTGTGTCATACTATACCTGCCTAGTAAGTATTGCAACTCCAATGGAATGTGATAAAAGTGCCAACAACTGCTGGGTTTTGGGATTTCTCAGGACAATTATATCTGACTAGTAAATATTCCAACTACAACGGAATGTTAAACAAAACTGCCCACTACTTATGTCATCAGGATGACTCGTGCTATCTATATCTTATTAGTAATTGCTGCAACTATAACGGAATGAGTAAAATTGCCAACTGTGTGAGTTCCTCGGTTCGACTTCCTCGTTTGGTCTCGAGGGGGGAAATACTAGGATGGGATTGTCTGGTGTTAGCTTCAGGTTGGATCCGGTTAGGTCTTTCTTATCCCTCTCTGATAACCGCCAGTGATACCGAGTCTCTATAGGTTGTTTAGTGCCGCTGCACTGCCGCTTCAGCCCACCATACCTATGTAGGCGAGAGCCGCCGAATTCTAGCCTCGCTGTCTTGGCCTCGATCGACTCTCCTCTTTTTCCTTTGCCCTTTGTCAGCACCCCTTTTGTTTTAGCAGGTTTGAGCTCGACGTCGTTAGCAGGGTTACCCTTCCGGCTTGGCATGGGCAGGGTTATGGACGCCATTGGTTATTCTTCAGGGCTCTTAGCCCCATTTGCATCTTGTCCGTACTCGGACGCTGTAATGTTTTCAAGGTGATTTGGATCTTTGTATTGTATATCTGTATTCTTGACTCATGGAGTCGCTGTTGTATATATATATCTGTTTTGTGGGTCCCATCGAGGACTGTTGTGTAATGGTATTACTTCGTTTTCCACCCGCACGAAACTGCCTGGTGGGCGTCCTTGAATAGTTTCTATGCGGGTTTGGCGGAAAGGGCTAAAACTTGCATAGGGCTGATTCGAGGGTGTTATAGAGTGGTATCAGAGCTCAGCAGTTGCGATACCCCACAAGTCCAGCCTGTAGGATAACCTAGCTAACGGCCGAAGTAGAGTGTCAAAACTATTTTGCAAAATCGGTTGGATAGATCTGATTAGGTCTGCTTTTACTCCTTACCCTCTGCTGTTCTCCTCTTACCTCTGCGTGTTTTGGATCTGCTCTCTTACCTTCTTCTAGTCCAAGATTTCTCGTGGTTGGGTTCCTGTCGTACCTTCAGGTTTTCGCTTCCTCCTTTGGTAACGATGTTTCTACATCCGGTCTTCATGCTATCTGAGGAATCCTTCATCTGTTGGACTTCACCTTGTTCCTTCTCATGCATTCCGGTGTTTTCCGACGCGACGACATCATCTATGCCAGATCCGATGCAGAGTCTACATCACTCTTTTGTTCCGAACCTCAATTGTCGAGATCTTCAGTCTGCTTCCGAGAATGGTTGCACGCTTTTCTACTGATTGTGCGGAGTAATAGTTTGGGTGCGTGATGGATTGGCCCCCATGCCGACTACTCACTCTATTCGCTCTCGTACATTGAAGTGGATTGGACTGCATCTTTTTCTCCGTCTATCGGAGTTAGAGGTGGCTTTCTTTGTTGATACCTCTACCTTCGTCCTTTGTTCCCAGAGTGTTTTCTCGACGACTATGGACTACGACCCCTTGTTAGTGGTGTCGCGAGGAGCTACACGAAGCGAGGAGATTCAGGTCATCGGCTTTCTTTCGGTATCATGAGGCGGATCTCAAGGGCGAGATCCATTGTTAGTGGTGTCGAATTGTGGCATCCCGCTAAAACCATTACTAGAAAATCGCGGTGTTTTTGTGTTGCGCATCATCATGACTGCATGCTCATGTCATCATGCCACCTTGCATTTGAGCATCGTCATGACATCTTGCATTTTTTTGCATAAAACTATTTTCGAAAAGTATAGTTTTGGTTTTCTAAATACCCCGTCTTTATTTCAAATCAGAACTCCGGTCTTTTCCGGGTCTTTTATTTGTCTAAAAACTATTTACAAAATTCTTAAAATTAAAACAGATAAAATAAATATTTAATCAGGGGAGGCCGCCGCCAGCCAGGCCCAAAAGCCCAGCTAGCAGCAGCCTACCACCCCGTACCAAAACCCTAGCCGCCTAATCCCTCCTTCCTCCTTTTCCCTCCCAGCCGCCGCCACCCTGGCACCAGCCACCTCACCCCGGCCACTCCATGTGCGCCACCTCAGCCTCCTGTCCCCACTCCCCTCCACCTGCCACCTGGACACACACACACACACGCACAACACGCACGCGTCGCACGCCACACCCACCGCCCCGTACACACACACCTACCCCATCCCCACCCCACCGACCGACCGCACCCCGTCTCACGCCAGGCCGCCTGCCATGACACCCTCTGGCCACCTCGTTTTCATCGCCACGCCAACTCGCGGATGGCCCCACCCCTGTCCTTCCACTGCACTCCACCTCCCTACCAACCCTATACCACCTACCCTCGCTCCTCCCCATGGCCGCCGCCGCCATGGTCGGACCAAAGCTCCCTGCCCTCTGCCGCACTTCTCCAAGCCGCGACCCTCGCCTGGGCCGCCGCGCGCCGTGACCTCCCCGCTCTCCCTCGCGCCATTTCTGCAAGCCGCGGCCACCGCTCGGCTTCCCGCAACGCCGTCCTTCCGTGGCCTCCCCTGGTGCCCCTCCCCGCGAGGTTGTTGTGCTCTGGCTGGCCCTGCCATGGTGGTCGCCCTCGTCTCGACCGACCGCGCTGGCCTAGTCTACCTCACCGTCGGTACCCCGCCGCCGTCCTCGATCTTCCTCGAGCACCGAATCGTCGCCAAGTTCTCTGGCTGAGCCCGCCGCGCCGCCCGAGCTTCCCCGGCTCCGCCTCTCCGCCCCTGGCCGCCTCCTTCCCGGCACCCTGCCGGAGAGGGGAATTCACCCTGGAGACCTTCTTCAACACCATGCAAGCCTCCGCTGTGAGGCGTGAGTAGTTCATCCTTGGACTACAGATCCATGTAGTAGCTAGATGGCTGGTTCTCCTCCTTTGTGCTTTCATATCTAGATCTTGTGAGCTCCGTTCATGATCAAGATCATCTATTTGTAATTCTGCATGTTGTGTTTGCGGGATCCGACGGATATTGAGATGCTATTTCAGATTGATTATTGATTCTATCATGTCTTTGTTATTTGTGATCTTGCATGCTTTCCATTGTTACTAGCTATCTTGGCCAAGTAGATGCTAGCAACTCCAAGAGTTAGTATTTATGCTCGATAGTGGGTTCATGCCTCTGGTAATCTGGGGAAGTGACAGAAATCTCTAAGGTACTAGATGTGTTGTTGCTACTAGGGAGAAAACAACAATCCTTTGTTCATAAAACAAGCGTATTGTTTACATTACACGCAATTCGTAAAGCAATAATCTGTTGCTTGCAACTTAATACTGGAGGGGGTCGGATGATAACTTGAAGGTGGATTATTAGTCATAGATGCAGTTGGATGGCGGTCTATGTATAATGTTGTAATGCCCAATCGAATCTCAAAGGAGTCAAGATGATTAGTATATGCATGTATTGCTTTCTCAATGTTTGTCAATTGCCCCGTTGTAATTTGTTCACCTAGTATGTTATCTATCTTAAGGAGAGCCACCTCTAGTGAACTATGGATCCCGGTCCTTTCTTTTACATACAATCTATAAACTGTTTACTGATTTGTGTTTACTTTCTGCAAATTATTACTTCCTTCCATTCGATACGTTTAATCCTTTGTTTTCAGCAAAACCGGTGAGATTGACAACCTCTTCGCAAGTTGGGTACAGAGTTCTGTGGTTGTGTTGTGCAGGTCTCCACGTTGTTGCTGGCACCGGTAGTGCGCCCTGCCATCGTTCATCTAGCTACACCTTTGGGGTGTTTCCTTGCTCCTACTGGATTGATAACCTTGGTTTCATACTGAGGGAAAACTTGCTGTTGTGCTCATCATACCTTCCTCTTGGGGTTCCCCAATGAGCTCGATATATTTTGCGCCATCAAGCATATTTTCTGGCGCCGTTGCCGGGGAGTCAAGGACATCTTCACAAGGGGAGTCCCTCATAACCAATCTCTTTACTTTGTTATTTTTGTTTTGCTTAGTTTCTTTTTGCTTTGTTTGCTTGTTTCTTTATCAAAAACACAAAAAAATTAAGTCTCCTTTAGTTGTCACCTCTTCCTTAGCTCACCATGTTGATCCCTAAATTCACCCTGAAAGACCTTTCAATTGGTAGTGGTTCTATAATTGGGAAAGATAATATTGAAGAATTCTTTAATCATGTTAGTAATATGAGGATACTAAGGATAGATCCCTTGCAGAACTTGCTCCAAACTATGAGATTGTTGCAGCTTCTTTAATTCACATGTTAGAAGCTAGGTTTGTTAACCTCAACCCCTTAATGCAAGTAATGTTTCTTAAGCTTAAAGAAATTGAGGACCCTGAAAAGAGGGTTTTTATTCTAGAAACTTTGTTTAAGGAGTTCTATGATGTTGCCAAGGAAGCTAGAAAAGTCTTTGGACGTTTCAATATGCTAGGCTCATGTGTAGATGTTGTTGGTACACGAGAAAAGATGAACAAAACCGAGCCTGATGGGGAGGAACCTAAGATACCAATCCCCTTTAAACTGGTAGCAATACATGAAGCCATAGAAAAGAATCTTGATTGGATTGTTCCTGAAAACCCTTTTGATGAAAATAGTGAACCTAAGAGCATTGAGAGAGGATCCTCTAGAAATTATTTGGATGATATACCTTGCCTTGTTGAAGATATTTCTGGGATTAATCTTAATGCTTCCTCATTTGAGAACACTTGATTCTTTTTCTTGCTTCTTATGCCTAACTTAAAGGCGTTAAAGAAAAGTATTTATTGGGAGATAACCCAAAAGTTTTAGATGAGTCTTGGAAGTTATTACTTCAGTAATAACCGCTCCTTATCCTTTTTATTTGCTTTTTGTGCCAAGAGTAACCTCTAATGAGAGAGAAGTAATGATTGGGAAAGTTGTCGTCCGAAGATTTCTGTGCTTCACCGTAAAAATTCGTGTAAAATCTCTGACGTCCTTTTAAGGCGTGAATTTTTGTGCTTCTGCCCCAGGTTGTTATCTAACTTTCGTTAGTTCAACACTTTTTGATTTGAGCAACAGAAGGTCTTCGAAAAAAATCGTTTTTACCTGCTGGTCTCTTTTGACAGATTTCTGCCATTTTCTGCATTTGCTTCTTGTTGGTTCCTTTTTTAGTTCTTTTGGGGAATTGAGATTTTTGAAGGAAGTGCTACAGTACCTAGTGTTCTAATGGAAGTTTATTGGTGTTAGAACTGAACCTTAAGACTTATTATCTTGAGTGCACTAATGTTGCTAATAAAGATTGTGTGAAGTTTTGTATAAAGGAAAATTTTCAAGTGTATGGAAGGAATGAGTAATGACATGAAGGATGGACTAAAGCTGAAGCTTGGGGACGCCACACGTGTCACCCCAAGAAATATCCAAGAAGTACAAGCGTCAAAGCTTGGGTATGCCCAAGGCATCGCCTTCTTCATCAATAAAAATCCCAGGTTTCTTCCAAATGCTTCATTTTTATTGTTTCATGCACAGTTGTGTTGTTCTTGGAGCGTCTTCTTTTTCGTTTTCATTTTGGTTTTTCGTTTGCTTTGTTTTCTTAGTTTTCTGAATAAATTGGTTGGAACCCCTCTTTCATACATTGGTTTTCAAATAGTTTGGTTTGGATTGGAAAAGAGTAGGAAAGTTCATACTTATGTGGTAAAAAGAGCTTGTTTTGGACTGTGGCCTATGCTTTGTCATGCCATGCCTGATATTGTTTTGGCTTTATGCTTAGTATTCTTTGCTGTAGCATGGCTTGTTATAAACAATTGAGAATGCTTAATGTGCCTTGGATGAATCATGCGTTGTTTTAGCATATTAAAGCATAGTATAGTGGTATTCTCCTTTGATGCTTTATTTGGGTTGACTTGGCGCATGCTCACACCATGTTATGACTATATCGAGTCACCATAGACTTTATGATCCTTTAGTTTTCAACTTGTAGTATCACTTTATGCTTTTATCAATGATGTTTTGTCGCTCTACATGATTATGGCCATTATTGCTCTCTTAGTTTGTCGCTCCCAGTCTTTTGCTAGCCTCCACAACCAAGTATGAGTTCCACTCATGCATCCAACTCCTTAAACCAAGTTATTCCAAAGAGTCCACCATACCTACCTACTAGCTTATGCTATTCCAAGTATATTCATGCTTTTGTTTACCTTCCAAATTAAACTTGTTATGAGAAAACTAGTGATTAAAGCTCTCACGAACTTGATGGCACACTTTACTTTTCTTGCCCTTAACAAACTTGAACCATTGTGTCGTTTATGTTGTATATGCTTGCACTTATTTGTTGGGAATTACCAGAACCATGTTGTCATGGGGAACGCTTTCAACATTGCACTTGGTACTTATACCTAGTTGATATCATGCTCTTTTGTATATGGATGTCGTCGGTGTGAAATGAAAGGGCAGCTTGTAAGTCCATGGAATTATGTATATGTGTTAGAGAAACGCCTGGGCCGCTGGTCTAATCCATGCTGACATGGTGGAAACCTGAAGCGTAACCATAATGAGCTGTCTATGAAGCATTCTTCTTATAAAAAAAGCGTCCTATATTGAGAAAAAAGAGGAAAAGAAAAAAAAGATTATGAAAAGAGGAAAGAGAGAAAAAAGCACCATATTCCCATGGTAAATAAGAAGATTGCTGAGATGCTCGTTGTCTGCTTGCCTTGTCATTTTAATATGGGGATTCTTCCGTATCATCGGGCAAGGGGTACCCCGTTGGCAGTTCTCTATGATACACACGTCCTTACGATGACAAGAACTTACCGGTGACTAAACTTGAGTAGCATGAGGAGCGGCCCTCGTATTTAAGGGACATGAGATTTCTAACTTATACTTCGTCAAGCATGTACACCATAGTTTGTTCACTTTAACCTTAATCACTTCAAGATGCTTATGATAGGGGCAATGAGAGCTAAAAGCTATAAGTACCATAATTTTTGGAAGCTCTTTATGAGACCTAAATCCCTACTTCCTTTTATGAAGGCCTTTCTTCCACCATTATATTGAGTCTCCACCTTCTATCTTTATGCACCTACTTTGAGAACATAGTGGCCATTCTGAGTTCTATGTGCATTGTCCCAAGACTAGTTGATTGATGCATACCTTGATATTGCTTGTTTTAAACTATTTGTATCTAGTCACTCTTATGAACTTTGAAGGTGTCCTATGCATTTATATTTGCTACTCTATGAGGGACAAGCTGAATACTATTATGCTATGTTTTCTTTATGTGAAACAAACAAACGTCTTGCAAAGAATTGTTATTCATGAATCTTTTGTTTGTGCGTTTTCATGTTGCAACATAGTTTCTTTGTCTTATTGCTAGAACTTTGTCTTTCATGTTATGATTGAAGTACTATGATCCCAGCTTTGAATGTTTTACAAATACTTTGATCAAGTCTTTGATGGTGCATGTCACCTCAAAAATTATTCTTTCTTTTTATCACTTACCTACTCGAGGACGAGCAAGAGTTAAGCTTGGGGATGTTGATACATTGCAAATGTATTTATAATTTTTGATGTTCCATGCTTGGTTTTATCCACTTTCTTGTGTTTTGTCCACACTTTGGAGTACTTTTCATATGATTTCTTGGACTAACCTATTAACAAGAGCCACAGTGTCAGCTGCATGTTTTCTGCTGTTTTTGGTTCCAGGAAAGTCAAAAAATGAATATTCTCAGAATTGGACGGGACAAAAGCCAAAGTGCTTATTTTTTCTAGAAGTCATCAGATGCCAGAATACGAGACGAAGAAGGGCTGCGGGCCAGCCACACCACTGGCAAGGCCAGGCTGGCCAAGGCCAGGTGGTCTGGCCGACCCCAGCACCCCCTCGGCCTCTCCTTCTGCCTATAAGATGCCCTCGGGACAAAAACCCTAAGTACCCGATCAAAAATCCACGAAAGAGTCTGTAGCCGCCGTCATCTCCATACCTAGATCAGGAGGGATCTGAAGCTCTTCCCGGCACCCTGGAGGCCTTCTTCATCACCATGCAAGCCTCCGGTGTGATGCGTGAGTAGTTCATCCTTAGACTACGGATCCATGTAGTAGCTAGATGGCTGGTTCTCCTCCTTTGTGCTTTCATGTCTAGATATTGTGAGCTCCGTTCATGATTGATACGTCCATTTTGCATCACTATTCTATGTCTTAATTCATTGATATATTTCGTATTAAGAGGTGATACTTATGTTATTTTATCTATTTTTGCATGGATGATGACTTTTGGAGCATGGACCGCTGCAGTCAGGATTTTGATGGAAAAGGTGTTGTTTGGAGGAAAAATTTGCGAAGATCATATAATCTGGGAAAATATATGGAAAATCCTATTTTTCCAGAAGACTCAGGATGCCAGAAGATGGAGTGGAGGTGGGCCACAGGGGGCCCACACCACCCCATGGCGCGGGCAGGCCTAGGTCGCGCCTAGGAGTGGTGTGGCTGCCCTGGCCCACTCCAGCCTCTCTCCTCTGGCGTATATCATCCCCACGAAACCCTAAGACTCAAGGAGCGACCACCGAAAGATTCTGCCGCCTCTACGGGCGGAAAACACCGAGAGAGAAAGATCTCTCCGACAGACAGATTTCTGCTGGGGGAATTCCTTCCTGGAGAGGGGAGATCGTCGCCATCAACACCACCATCAAGCTAGACTTCATCGGGATCATCATCATCACCACCACCATCATCACCATCAGCACCCTCATCACCATCTCCATATTTCTGTAACAATTGCGTTGAATCTTGCATAGTTCATAGGGGAAACTTTCCCGGTGTTGATTACTCTTTGCAGTTGATGCTATTGAGTGAACCGTTGAATTATTGTTTATGTTCAGATTGTTATACATCATTATTCCATCTTTGATCATGATCCATATGATGTCTTGTGAGTAGTTCGTTTTGTTCTTGAGGACATGGGAGAAGTCTTGTTGTTAGTAGTGGAGTTGTGTTGAGAAAGATTCAATAGATTGTTATTTAAGTTGTGGTATACTTCTTCTAGTGGTGTCATGTGAATGTCGACTACCTGACACTTCACCTATAAGGGCCTAGGGGAATGCATTGTGTATTTGGCTACTAATCGTAGGGGTTGCCGGAGTGACAGAAACCTGAACCCCGTTAGGAAACCATTGCACAAGGGACGTAAGGGTCTTAGAGTTTAAAGTTGTGGTTAGGTTTCTACCTTAATTACTTTCTTATACTTACGGATGTTTGCAAGGGGTATAATCACAAGTATGTATTAGTCTTGGATGGGGCGGTACATTAGCACAAGTTCACCCACACAACACTTAGCAAGGTAGAGAAGATTAATCAGCTATATGAAGCGAAAGCACGTGACAGTCTTCCCATGTGTCCTCGAGAACGTTTGGTCATCTATAGAAATACAACCGGCTTGTCCTTTGCTGCATAAAGGATTGGGACACTTGCTGCATTCATTCTTACTGTCTTTCATTTACTCGTACTTTGTTTACTTGCTTTATCGAAAACCCCTAAAAATCCGTTTGCTAAATATTTGCAGAGAATTCCTGATCCATACCACTAGCCAGCACCTTCTGCTCCTCGTTGGGTTCGACACTCTTACTTACCAAAAATACTGCGATACACCCCCTATACTTGTGGGTCATCAAGACTATTTTCTGGCGCCGTTGCCGGGGAGTGAAGCGCTATTGGAGAGTGGAACTGGTAAAGGAAACTTCTACTATGAGTATTGTTTACTTCTGCTAGTTGCTTTATTTTTCCTTATGGATAATTCACTGAGTTTCTTATTTGGTAATGCTACTACCACTGCTAAGGTAGTAGATAAGCCACCACCTGCTGAGAATGATGTTTTCAAAATACCTACAAGAATTATTGATCGTGTTATGGATAACTACTATGTTGGGGATGGAACTGTCCATCCCGGTGATCATTTGCTCTTTATACACGAATTATGCGGGTTGTTCAAGTGTGCAGGTATTACTACAGATCAAGTTAAGAACAAGTTATTCTCATTATCACTGAAAGGAAGAGCTGAGGAATGGTATAAGCTGTTGAAGAATGGTCAAGCTCTGGAATGGGAGGAAATAGTGCCTCTCTTTTATTCAAAGTTTTATCCTCCTAGTGAGATTCATAAAGATCGGAATCAAATATAAAACTTTTGGCCTCTTGATGAAGAGAGTATAGCTCAAGCTTGGGGGAGATTGAAGTTACTAATGCTCAAATATCCCATTCATGAGCTCCCCAACAATATTATTATCAATAACTTTTATGCAAGGCTCCCTCTACATGATAAGGATTTATTGGATGCTTCTTGTGCTGGATCATTCACTCGCATGGAAGAAGAAGTTAAATGGGACCTTCTGGATCATATTCAAGACAATGCTGAAGCTTGGGAGAATGACAAAGGTAGAAAGTCAGGTATAAATTATGATTATGAATGCATTGAATCTTTTATGGGAACTGATGACTTTCAAAATATTAAAAACGCTTATGGTATAGACTCTCAAGCTATTGCTTCTTATTTTAAGGCTTTTGCTTCCTACATTGAAGTGCCTAAAAAGGGGATGGAACAAATACCATGCACCTTACAAAGATATTGTTGACTATGCTCCTATTGGAAGTGCTGAGTATTGCATTATTGACCCCATTTTACGTGAACCTTATATCGAGAAGATTCCCTTCCCCGAAAAGGTAAAGGATCATCCTATGATAACTAATGTAATCACCAAAAGTGAAAAAAGAACTGTAAAACCTGATGAACAAATAAACATTAAACCTGTGGTAGCAATTTTGAAAGACCTTGTCACTAAAAGCGTAGAAGATGGGCACATAGTCTTTTGTGAGGATGCTTCTAATATTGTTTCACATCCCAATAGAACTAAAAAGGCTAGTATCCCTGTGTTTTCTGTTAGAATAAGTGATCATTGCTATGATAGTCCTTGTGATAGCTATATTGTTAAGTTTATGCATGATACTGAAATTTATTATGAGAGAGGGAAAAGTGTTCTTATGCATCTCAATAATATCAAGTTTCCCCGTTTTATGCTGAAAGTTTTTATGCTGCACTTCTTTTGCCTTCTTATGCAAGTTTCCTATGGTTTCAACAACTTGTTTGTTTACAAAATCCCCTTGCATAGGAAGTGGGTTAGACTTAAATGTGTGTGTTTTTGCTTCTTAATGCTCTCTTTCACTTCAAATCATATCCCTATGAGAGCTTCTTCAAAATTATCATGTCCATCTTAATGGCTATAAAGAAAGAGCTTTATGGAAGACAACCCAATTTGTTTTTGCTTTCAGTTGATTTTTGTTTATTTGAGTCTTGAAAGTAATTACTTCGGTAATAACCGCTCCTTATATGTTTTGTTTGGTTTTTGTGTTAAGATCAACCTCTAATGAGAGAGAAGTAAGATTTGGGGAAGTTGCTGTCCCGAAACAGATTTTTGTGCTTCACCGTAAAAATTCGTGAGAGACCTCTGTCTGTCGAATTGAGCCGTAATTTTTTGTGCTTCTGCCCCAGGTTGTTATTTAACTTTAGTTAGTTTTGAACTTTTTGATTTGAGCAACAGAAGATTTTCGAAAAAATTGATCTTTACCTGCTGGTCTGTTTTGACAGATTTAGCCAATCTTGCATTTGCTTCTTTATTCGATTTCCTTTTTGAATTCTTTTTGGGTTTTCGGAAGGAGTTACTACAGTAGCTTTTGTTTTGATGGTTTTCAGTTGAAGTTGGACTCAAAAGGTTTTATCACTTCACTTATACTGATGTTGCTAATAAGAATTGTGTGAAGTTTTGTGTGAAAGAAATTTCCAGGAAAGTGGAGATAATGTGTAATAAGGAAAAGAAGGGTTTTATGACTCAAGTAATAAGTGTATGAAGATGAAGATATTGATGTTATTCAAGTTATAACTCCGGAGAAATTCATTGAGGACCAAATTCAAAGACCTGCAGAGTCTGTTTTCATCTAAGTAACAGTTCTGGTAAGAAAAGTTCCGCGAAAATACAATCCAACTATATTTTTGCAGTTTTCAGTCAATAAGGAAAGTTTCGAAGTGAAAAAGGGACGAAACCGGAGCCGGGGTGTCCCACACCACCCCATGGCGCGAGCCCACCCCTGGCCGCGCCACCAGGTGGTGAGGCCACCTAGGACTCCGCCTCCGACTCGTTTTCTCCCAGTACCTTCCTTTTGATGTGAAACTTCATAATATATAACCCCCCGGATCCCCCGAGGTCCGTATATCGTGTTTTCGTCATGTTTTTGTTTCGATCTGTTTCTGCCAGGACATACTCTTTGAAGGTTTAGAAGCACAATGGTGTCTTCCAAGAATAAAGGGAAGGAGAAGGAGATCAAGAGTGAAGGTGAAGAGGATGCAAAGCACACCGGCACTACCGTTGCAAGCATTGGAGTGGTGGAAAATCCAGCCATTGGAGGGAAGCCTCCTCATCACCGTTCAGATCCCTGGTCACTTCCTCCACGCACCAAGAATCCTTTCCATACCCTTATCCATGAGCATCAATACCAGAATATGCCCAAGGGGAAATTACCCTCCAATTGGGATTTGCCTCGTTCTAGCCATGCAGGAAAAGAAGACTTCAAGGAGGAAGAGTGGGGAAAGAATAGCAAGAGCTAGAATTCTTAACACGACATGATCATGAGCCGCATTGAGCAAAACTCACAGCTGATTCGTAATCTCACCTTCGAGATTGAGGACTTTGGGAAACTGATCAAGGAGCTCATCGAGAGGATACCACCACCACCGAAGGAGTAACTCGTCATCAGGTTTGGCATCCCCTTGGTTTATTCCAAGCTTGGGGGAGTGCCGCGGTATCACATCACTATCTTCTATCTTTTTACCTTATTGGTAGAGTCATATCATGAATAGAGGAGTTATTATGTAGTATGGTTTGCATTATGGAAGTGTCCCCTCTCTCGTTAGATTTGTATCCCTTGGTGTGAGTTTCCGTTATGGAATATTAATGAGAAGTTCTATCTTTCACTCTTTTGCATAGCTTATATTAGTTTTCAATTCGTGGTTATATGATTGATCTTGTTGTTAGTATTGGTAGCACTTTGGGATCATTGAGTTAATTTAGTTGGTTTTGGCAAACCTGGCTCGGTCAGTAGCAACACCTTTTTGAGAGTTGAAAAGAAAAAGATAGAAGTACTCGAGAGAAAAATAATTTCATCATCTTTCTTTCTTGATTTGCTCATAAGTTTAGTATTCTCTAGTTAAGATCTTTTGTGCTTCCAAGGAAGATTGCATGTTTGTCTTTATCATTTGTATGTTTGTTTGTTTCCTTCAACTCTTGTACTTGTTACCCAGCCTTGCTAGCCAAAATCTATACCGAGAGAGAATTCTTCTCGTGCATCCACCTCCTTTAAACCAAAACCTTTGCCATTTGTGTACACCATACCTACCTAGTAGCATTGTTGCTATTCCAAGTAAATTCATGTTTTTTCTACCTCCCAAATTAAACTTGTTATGCGAAAATTAGCGATTAAAGCTCTCACGAACTTGATGGCACACTTTACTTTCTTGCACTTAATAAACCTAGACCATTGTGAACTCTCCATGAAAGTTATATGCTTGCAAATTATAGGCTGGGGATTAGCAGAACCGTGCTGTCATGGGGAACGCTTTCAACACTTGTAAATATATACCCAGTTGATACCTTGCTCTTTTGTTTGTGGATGTCGTCGGTGTGAAATAAAAGGGGAGCTTGTAAGTCCATGGAGTTATGTATGTGTGTTAGAGAAAGCCTGCATCGGTCTAATCCATGCTGACATGGTGGAAACCTGCAGCGTAACCATAATGATATCTATGAAGCATTCTTCTTATAAAAAAAGAGAGATATAGCTATTGAGAAAAACAAAATAAAAAAAAGAGATACTATGAAAAGAGGAAAGAGAGAAAAAAGCACCATTTTCCCATGGTAAATAAGAAGATTGCAGAGATACTCATTGACTGCTTGCCTTGTCATTTTGATATGGGGATTCTTCCGTATCATCGGGCAAGGGTTACCCCGTTGGCGGTTCTCAATGATACGCACATGCTTCCGATGACAAGAACTTACCGGTAACTAAAGTTGAGTAGCATGAGGAGCGTCCCTCGTACTCAAGGGACTTGGGATTTTTAGTTTATAGTCTGTCAAGCATATAACTCAGATGGGACCTCACTTTCACCTTAATCACCTAAAGATGCCTATGATAGGGGAAATGAGAGCTGAAAGCTAGTAAGTATCATAATTTTTGGGAGCTCTTTATGAGACTTGCAATCCTTGCTTCCCTCTTTGAAGGGCCCTTTCTTTTACTTCGTAGTTGAGTCGGTAAACCTATTCCCTTCTATCTCAGCAAGTATTTTGAGTTGATGTGTTTCATTCATTCATATGATGATTTATGCATTCATGTTTCTTATGTTCCTTGTTTTGCACATTGCTCTTATCTTGATGTTTACTACTTTGAAAGCTTTCTTTGAAAACCAGCTATTTGTGAACTCCAGCAAATTATCAACTATTCTTTGACCAAGAGCTAAGTTTGCCATTACCAATTATGATTTACTCTATGTATCTTTATTGTGTTTCCTTTACTCATTGCAAGTTTAGTTATATAATAGTGAGTTGTCTTCTATTATGATCTATGCTTTTGATGAATGTGATGCTTCTTGTCCGTATTCTTTTATCGACTCTTCACTCCATAAACCTGAGGTCGTGTTTATTGAGCTCAGTTTCGCTTGGGGACAAGCGAAGTCTAAGCTTGGGGGGATTTGATACGTCAATTTTGCATCACTATTCTATGTCTTAATTCACTATTATTCATTGATATATTTTGTATTGAGAGGTGATACTTATGTTATTTTATCTATTTTTGCGTGCTTGATGACTTTTGGAGCATGGACCGCTGTAGTCGGGATTCTGATGGAAAAGGTGCTGTTTGGAGGCAAAATTCGTGAAGATCAGAAAATCCGGGAAAATATACGGAAAATCCTATTTTTCCAGAAGACTCGGGATGCCAGAAGATGGAGTGGAGGTGGGCCACAGGGGGCCCACACCACCCCATGGCGCGGGCAGGCCTAGGCCGCGCCTGGGAGTGGTGTGGCCGCCCTGGCCCACTCCAGCCTCTCTCCTCTGGCGTATATCATCCCCATGAAACCCTAAGACTCGGGGAGCGACCACAGAAAGATTCCGCCGCCTCTGCGGGGCGGAAAACACCAAAAGAGAAAGATCTCTCCAGCAGACAGATTTCTGCCAGGGGAATTCCTTCCCGGAGAGGGGAGATCGTCGCCATCAACACCACCATCAAGCTGGACTTCATCGGGATCATCATCATCATCACCACCATCAGCACCCTCATCACCATCTCCATATTGTTGTAACAATTGCGTTGAATCTTGCATAGTTCATAGGGGAAACTTTCCCGGTGTTGATTACTCTTTGTAGTTGATGCTATTGAGTGAACCGTTGAATTATTGTTTATGTTCAGATTGTTATACATCATTATTCCATCTTTGATCATGATCCATATGATGTCTTGTGAGTAGTTCGTTTTGTTCTTGAGGACATGGGAGAAGTCTTGTTGTTAGTAGTGGAGTTGTGTTGAGAAACATTCAATAGATTGTTATTTAAGTTGTGGTGTACTTCTTCTAGTGGTGTCATGTGAACATGGACTACATGACACTTCACCTATAAGGTCCTAGGGGAATGCATTGTGTATTTGGATACTAATTGTAGGGGTTGTCGGAGTGACAGAAACCTGAACCCCCGTTAGGAAACCATTGCACAAGGGACGTAAGGGTCTTAGAGTTTAAAGCTGTGGTTAGGTTTCTACCTTAATTACTTTCTTGTACTTACGGATGTTTGCAAGGGGTATAATCACAAGTATGTATTCGTCTTGGATGGGGCGGTACATTAGCACAGGTTCACCCACACAACACTTAGCAAGCTAGAGAAGATTAATCAGCTATATGAAGCGAAAGCACTTGACAGCCTTCCCATGTGTCCTCGAGAACGTTTGGTCATCTATAGAAATACAACCGGCTTGTCCTTTGCTGCATAAAGGATTGGGCCACTTGCTGCATTCATTCTTACTGCCTTTCATTTACTCGTACTTTGTTTACTTGCTTTATCGAAAACCCCTAAAAATCCGTTTGCTAAGTATTTGCAGAGAATTCCTGATCCATACCACTAGCCAGCACCTTCTGCTCCTCGTTGGGTTCGACACTCTTACTTATCGAAAATACTGCGATACACCCCCTATACTTGTGGGTCATCAATGATCAAGATCATCTATTTGTAATTCTGTATGTTGTGTTTGTGGGGATCTGATGGATATTGAGATGCTATTTCAGATTGATTATTGATTCTATCATGTCTTTGTTATTTGTGATCTTGCATGCTTTCCGTTGTTAGTAGCTATCTTGGCCAAGTAGATGCTAGCAACTCCAAGAGTTAGTATTTATGCTCAATAGTGGGTTCATGCCTCTGGTAATCTGGGGAAGTGACAGAAATCTCTAAGGTACTAGATGTGTTGTTGCTACTAGGGAGAAAACAACAATCCTTTGTTCATAGAACAATCGTATTGTTTACATTACACGCAATTCGTAAAGCAATAATATGTTGCTTGCAACTTAATACTGGAGGGGTTCGGATGATAACCTGAAGGTGGATTATTAGTCATAGATGCAGTTGGATGGCGGTCTATGTATAATGTTGTAATGCCCAATCGAATCTCAAAGGAGTCAAGATGATTAGTATATGCATGTATTGCTTTCTCGATGTTTGTCAATTGCCCCGCTGTAATTTGTTCACCCAGCATGTTATTTATCTTAAGGAGAGCCACCTCTAGTGAACTATGGATCCCGGTCCTTTCTTTTACATACAATCTATAAACTGTTTACTGCTTTGTGTTTACTTTCTGAAAACTATTACTTCCTTCCATTCGATATGTTTAATCCTTTGTTTTCAGCAAAACAGGTGAGATTGACAACCTTATCGCAAGTTGGGGACAGAGTTCTGTTGTTGTGTTGTGCAGTTCTCCACGTTGCTGCTGGCACCGGTAGTGCGCCCTGCCATCGTTCAGCTAGCTACACCTTTGGAGTGTTTCCTTGCTCCTACTGGATTGATAACCTTGGTTTCGTACTGAGGGAAAACTTGCTGATGTGCTCATCATACCTTCCTCTTGGGGTTCCCCAACGAGCTCGATATATTTTGGGCCATCACTTGCTTATTAGAGTGTCTTAGAACTTCTGAAGTTTTGGGTTTGTTTTGATTTTTGCATCATTTCAAAAACATCGTTCTGTTAGAAAATCATTCATCAATACCTGAAAATTGCTAAAAAATAAAGTGTCTCAAAAAATTCCAGAAAATTCATATTAAATTTTTACGTGAAAAAAGGGACAGAGGAGTACGTGGAGTGACCCCAGGGGGGCCACCAGGCAGGCACACCACCTGGTGGCGCGACCACCCTAGGGGTGCGCCTGGCCATGGTGTGGGCCACCCCTGGCCCTCCACTCACTCTCTCACTTGCCACAGCCTTCTCTCTCCCGAGAAAACATCAGTTCATTGCTCAGACTCACGTTCTTGTTGTGCTTGCTCGTGATTTTTCGATCTCCTTGCTTAGCCCATCTTTGCTGCATTTGTTCTTCGGTATCTAACTCCTCCGCTTGTCCAAGTATATTTGTTTTTAGTGGTTTGATGACCCACAAGTATAGGGGGTGTATCGCAGTATTTTCGATAAGTAAGAGTGTCGAACCCAACGAGGAGAAGAAGGTGCTGGCTAGTGGTTTGGAGCAGGAATTCTCTATAAATACTTAACAAACAGATTTTTAGGGGTTTTTGATAATGCAAGTAAATAAAGTACGAGTAAATAAAAGACAATAAGAGTAAATGCAGCAAGTGGCCCAATCCTTTATTTAGCAAAGGACAAGCCGGTTGTATTACTTAAGATGACCAAACGTTCTCGAGGACACACGGGGATATCATCAAGTGCTTTCGCTTCATATAGTTGATTAATCTCCTTTAGTTTGCTAAGTGTTGTGTGGGTGAACCTGTGCTAATGTACCGACCTTCCTAGGACTAATACATACTTGTGATTATACCCCTTGCAAGCATCCGCAAGTACAAGAAAGTAATTAAGGTAGAAACCTAACCACAACTTTAAACTCTAAGACCCTGACGTCCCTTGTGCAATGGTTTCCTAATGGGGGTTCAGGTTTCTGTCACTCCGGCAACCCCTACAATTAGTAGCCAAATACACAATGCATTCCCCTAGGCCCATATAGGTGAAGTGTCGTTCACATGACACCACTAGAAGAAGTACACCACAACTTAAATATCAAACTATTGAATCTTTCTCAACACAATTCCACTACTAACAACATGACTTCTCCCATGTCCTCAAGAACAAAACGAACTACTCACAAGACATCATATGGATCATGATCAGAGATGGAATAATGATGTATAACAATCTGAACATAAACAATAATTCAAAGGTTCACTCAATAGCATCAACTACCAGGAGTAATCAATACCGGGAAAGTTTCC
Organism: Avena insularis; assembly: GCA_023614405.1. NCBI lineage: Eukaryota > Viridiplantae > Streptophyta > Magnoliopsida > Poales > Poaceae > Avena > Avena insularis. The sequence goes on from CM042694.1 coordinate 211,911,299, forward strand.
CCTAAGAACTATGCAAGATTCAACCCAATTGTTATAGCGATATGGAGATGGTGATGATGGTGCTGGTGGTGATGATGGTGATGATGATGATGATCCCGATGAAGTCCAGCTTGATGGTGGTGTTTATGGCGACGATCTCCCCTCTCCCGGGAGGAATTCCCCCAGCATAATTCTGTCTGTCGGAGATATCTTTCTCTCTCGGTGTTTTTCGCCCCGCAGAGGCGGCGGAATCTTTCTGTGGTCGCTCCCTAGGTATTAGGGTTCCGAGGATTTTCCATGTATTTTCCGGGGTTTTCCGATCTTCGCGAATTTTGCCTCCAAACAACACCTTTTCCATCAGAATCCTGACTGCAGCGGTCAATGCTCCAAAAGTCATCAACCCTGCAAAAACAGATGAAATAACATAAGTATCATCTCTTAATATGAAATATATGAATGAATAACAGTAAATTATGATATAGAATAGTGATGCAAAATGGACGTATCAACTCCCCCCAAGCTTAGACTTCGCTTGTCCCCAAGCGAAACTGAACTCAATAAACACGACCTCAGGTTTATGGAGTGAAGAGTCGATAAAAGAATACGGACAAGAAGCATCACATTCATCAATACATAAGTCATAATAGAAGACAACTCACTATTATATAACTTAACTTGCAATAAGTAAAGTAAACACAATAAAGATGCATAAAGTAAATCATAATTGGTAATGGCAAACTGAGCTCTCAGTCGAAGAATAGTTGACAATTTGCTGGAGTTCACAAATAAGTGGTTTTCAAAGATAGCTTTCAAAGTAGTAATCACCAGGATAAGAGCAAAGTGCAAAACAAGGAACATAAGAAACATGATTGAATAAATCATCATATGAATGAATGAAACACAACAACTCAAAATGCTTGCTGAGGTAGAAGGGAATAGGTTTACTGACTCAACTGAAAAGTAAAAGAAAGGCCCTTCGTAGAGGGAAGCAGGGATTTCAAGTTTCATAAAGAGCTTCCAAAAATTATGGTACTTATTAGCTTTCAGCTCTCATTACCCCTATCATAGGCATCTTTAGGTGATTAAGGTTAAAGTGACACAACTAAGAGGATATGCTTGACAAGTTATAAGTTGAAATCTCATGCCCCTTACTTATGAGTACCGAACCTCATGCTACTCAACTTCAGTCACAAGTAAGCTCTTGTCATTGTAAATACATATGTATCATAAAGAACCGCCAACGGGGTACCCCTTGCACATGATACAGGAGCTATCCCATAATCAAAATGACAAGGCAAGCAGACAATGAGCATCTCCCCCAAGCTTGGAACAAACCAAGGGGATGCCAAAACCTGATGATGAATTACTCCTTCGGTGGAGGGCCCACGCCAGGGGGTGATGTGAGCCACCCTGGCTCCATTTTCGTCTCTCTTTCTCTTCGTAGCTTTCCTTGTTGGATAAAAATTGCAAAAATATAACTGGATAGTATTTTCGCGGAACTTTTCTTACCAGAACTATTACCTATTCGAAAATAGACTCTGCAGGTCTCTGAATTTGGCATTTAGTAGATTCTTCCAAAGTCACCACTTGAATAACATCAATATCTTCATCTTCATACTTATATTGCTCGAGTCATAAAACCTTTCTCTTTCTTATTACACCATTTCCTCGATAATCTGGAAATTTCTTTCACATAAAACTTCACACAATTCTCATTAGCAACATTAGTGTAAGTGAGGTAATAAACCTTTTAAGTTCAATTTCAACTGAAATCCATCAAAACATAAGCTACTAAAGCAACTCCGTCCGAAAACCCAAAAATAATTCAAAAAGGAAATCATTTTAAGAACCAAATGCAAGAGTGGCAAAATCTGTCAAAACAGACCAGCAGGTAAAGATCATTTTTCTAAAATCTTCTATTGCTCAAATCAAAAAATGCAAAAATAACAAAAGTTAAATAACAACCTGGGGCAGAAGCACAAAAAATTACAACTCAATCTATTGTACAGAGATCTCTCACGAACTTTTACGGTGAAGCACAAAAATCTGTTTCAGGACAGCAACTTCCCCAAATCTTACTTTTCTCTCATTAGAGGTTGATCTTGACAAAAACCAAACAAAAAGGATAAGGAGAGGTCATTACCGAAGTAATAACTTCCAAGACTCAAAGAAACAAAAATGAACTGCAAAAATAAATTGGGTTGTCTCCCAAAAAGCTCTTTCTTTATAGCCATTAAGATGGGCATGATAATTTCAATGATGCTCACATAAGAATATGAATTGAAGTGAAAGAGAGAGCATTAAGAAGCAAAAATACACATGTTTAAGTCTAACCCACTTCCTATGCAAGGGAATTTTGTAAATAAACAAGTTGTTGAAACCAGAAACTGCAAGCATAAGAAGGCAAAACAAGTGCAACATAAAGACTTTAAGCATAAAACGAGGAAACTTGATATTATTGAGGTGCATAAGAACAGTCTTTCCTCTCTCATAATAACTTTCAGTATCATGTGTAAACTTAATGATATAACTATCACAAGAACCATGGTGGCAATGATCGCTTATCCTAACAGAAAACATAGGGACACTAACTCTCATAACACTATTTTGTGAAAAAATATTAGGGATATCCTTATAGAGGATAGTGTGTCCATCTTCCACATATTTAGTGACAAAGTCTTTCACATTTGCTATTATAGGTTCATCATACATTTGTTTATCAGGTTCAACAGCTTTATTTGTACTTTCATTACCCATACTAGCTATCGTAGAATGTTCCTTTATCTTAACTGGAAAGGGATTTTCTCAATGTAAGGTTTAGGTAAAGCATGATTAGCAGTATAAACTTCAGTGTTCCTTGCAGGAACACACTTAGCAACATCTTTATATGATTCATTATACTTATTCCACTTCTTTTTAGGAACTTCAATATAGGAAGCAAAAGCCTTAAAGTAAGTTGCGATAGCTTGAGAATCAAGACCATAAGTGTTTTTAATATTTTGAAAGTCATCAGTTCCCATAAAAGATTCAATGCATTCATAATCATAATTTATACCTGACTTTCTTCCTTTGTCATTCTCCCATGCTTCATCATTATCTTGAATACGGTCTAGAAGATCCCATTTAACTTGTTCTTCCATGCGAGTGAATGATCCAGCACAAGAGGCATCCAATAAATCCTTATCATGAAGAGAAAGCCTTGCATAAAAGTTATTGATAATAATATTGTTGGGAAGCTCATGAATGGGACATTTGAGCATTAGTAACTTCAATCTCCCCCAAGCTTGAGCTGTACTCCTCCATCAAGAGGCCAAAAGTTGTATATTTGATTCCGATCTTTATGAATCTCACTAGGAGGATAAAACTTTGAATAAAAGAGAGGTACTATTTCCTCCCATTCAAGAGCTTGCCCATTCTTCAGCAGCTTATACCATTCTTCAGCTCTTACTTTTAGTGATAATTAGAATAACTTCTTCTTGACTTGATTTGTTGTAATACCTGCACACTTTAACAACCCGCATAATTCGTGTATAAAGAGCAAATGATCACCGGGATGGACAGTTCCATCCCCAACATAATAGTTATCCATAACACGATCAATAATTCTTGTAGGTATTTTAAAAGTATCATTCTCAGCAGGTGGTGGTTCATCTACTACCTTAGCAGTGGTAGTAGCATTACGAAATAAGAAACTCAGCGAATTATCCATATTGAAAATAAAGCAACTAACAGAAATAAACAATACTCACAGTAGAAGTTTCCTTTACCGGTTCCACTCTCCAATAGCGCTTCACTCCTCGGAAATGGCGCCAGAAAATAGGCTTGATGACCCACAAGTATAGGGGTGTATCGCAGTATTTTCGATAAGTAAGAGTGTCGAACCCAACGAGGAGCAGAAGGTGTTGGCTAGTGGTTTGGAGCAGGAATTCTCTGTAATACTTAGCAAACGGATTTTTAGGGGTTTTTGATAATGAAAGTAAATAAAGTATGAGTAAATAAAAGACAATAAGAGTAAATGCAGCAAGTGGCCCAATCCTTTATTCAGCAAAGGACACTACTTAAGATGACCAAACGTTCTCGAGGACACACGGGAATATCGTCAAGTGCTTTCGCTTCATATAGTTGACTGATCTCCTTTAGTTTGCTAAGTATTGTGTGGGTGAATCTGTGCTAATGTACTGACCTTCCTTGGACTAATACATACTTGTGATTATACCCCTTGCAAGCATTCGCAAGTACAAGAAAGTAATTAAGGTAGAAACCTAACCACAGCTTTAAACTCTAACACCCTGACGTTCCTTGTGCAATGGTTTCCTAATGGGGGTTCAGGTTTCTGTCACTCCTGTAAACCCCTACGATTAGTATCCAAATACACAATGCATTCCCCTAGGCCCATATAGGTGAAGTGTCATGTAGTCGACGTTCACATGACACCACTAGAAGAAGTACACCACAACTTAAATATCAAACTATTGAATCTTTCTCAACACAATTCCACTACTAACAACATGACTTCTTGATACATTGCAAATGTATCTATAATTTTTGATGTTCCATTCTTGGTTTTATCTACTTTCTTGTGTTTTGTCCACACTTTGGAGTACTTTTCATATGATTTCTTGGACTAACCTATTAACAAGAGCCATAGTGCCAGTTGCCTGTTTTCTGCTGTTTTTGGTTTCAGGAAGTCAGAAAATGAATATTCTCAGAATTGGACGGGACAAAAGCCAAAGTCACTATTTTACCAGGAGACATCTGGAGCCAGAATACGAGACGGAGAGGGGTTGGGGCCTGGCTGTTGGGGATCACCGTGAAAACAAAAAAAATCCTACGAAGGATCCCCGGAAACTTAGCCTAGGATCTATCTATGTAGTAATGCGGTAACGGCCAATGCGTATAGAGTACATACCCTTGTAGACCATACGCGGTTAACGTTCCACGGGGAACATGGTTGATGTAGTCGTACTCGAAGCCGACCTCAAGGTCGCGAAGCTCCTCGCAGGTCACCCCTTGCTCCTTCATGATCTTCATCATCTTCATCGTGCAACAACTCCGGCTCACGACATTTAAGCGCCCCAAGTGTTGCGCCTCATGTCTTCATACACATCCGGTGCATGATGAGACCTCCGGCTCCCCGATCCCGCCGGGAGTGCGGAAGTTGATATCCGGCTAGGAATCCCTGCAGCACAACGGCATACTGTAGGTGTTCCTCGATCGCACAGCCCAGACTTGGGGCCATGGTCACGAGGTATAGAGAGAGGGAGGAGGAGAAAAGTCAACCAAAGGACTTCTACAATTGTGTATTTGGTGTGTTTAATCCCACCCATGGGCACCCCTTTATATAGGCTAAGGGGGTGTACCTTTCTCAAAGGCTAAGCTATGTGGGACTAATACTAAAGGAAAAAAGTCAGCAGAAATTCGGACTGCCAAATGGGCTGTTTCTACTCAGCCCAATAGGCAAACAGAAAATAAATAGATAAAAGAAAAAGGGGACAGTAGGTTGGGGTTGTCCGGGTGGGCCTTGGCTGCCCACTTGACCCAAAGACTCCTAGCCATGACTGAAGGAGTGGCCGGGTGGGCAGCCACCTGACATTGGTGCCATGACCGGGTGGGCCGACGCCACTGGCCAGCCTCAGCCAGCGGCAGCCCCGCCCCGCCCGGGTGGGCCGGCTGGCAGCGGCGGCCTGGCGTCGCCCAACTATCTGCCGCCCAGTGCGGCGGCTATTATCCGCCGCCCACTTGGGCTGGCTATTTTTCTTTTTCCTTTTATTTTCCTGCAGTTTTATTTCTAGGCTATTTCCCTCCGGGATTTAGCCTAATATAAAAGTTGACTTTATAAAATCTTAATCTAAATATTATTTATAATATATTAATTCATAATTAACATATAATAAATATATGTTTAAATTCCCATATATCCGAAAACAGTTTTCGGGGCTTTTCCTTTATTCTTTCTCCGAACAACTTCGGATCTCTCCACGGAACGATTCCGGCTTTCTCTCTTTCTCTACTATGATTCCGTCTTATGAATGATCGCTCTCATCGTACCCTTAAGTGTATCCTCTCACGGCTCGGGAATGCTCTAGACATGATCTGTATCAATGATCAACAGAGGGACCAGGGATATCCACGTGACCCCTATGCATTCCTGATGACAATGTCGCTTGAACCGTCTAAATGTAGCATCCTCTTCCTTTTGTTTCTCGATACAACTTGTCCGAGATTCGATCACTGGTATCCCATACCTTTGTTCAATCTTGTTCACAACAAGTTATGTTTTCTTGTTGCCGTGATATTACATTCCCGTGACCTAGTCACATGTTGCAATATTTATAGATGTAATCTCACCAAGTCGGCCGTATGTATCTTTACCCGTCATGTGGGTGAACAAATCCCGGTCTTGCAGTCACATGTCATCTACTGTTCCTTCGGAATACCCAACATACACCTTTATAACCACTGTATTACCAAGCGGCGTTTGATGCAGTCAAAGCAGCCTAGGGAAACAGTGAGTAATATGAGCTCACGGTCTAAGGAGAAGGAGTCTAGGTATAGCTGTTGCAACAATGAACTATATGACTTGATCGTGTTGCAATCCTTCGAGGAATGTCCAACCACATCATTCTCTAGTGATATGATCTCGTTGTTAGTCGGCATAAATGCCCATGATCTTGAAACCCAGATCATCTTCATGACCAACGAACTAGTATGAACAGAGGCTACTAGGGACTTGGTTGTTTCATACCACACATGTACCAATGTTTCTACTTGGCACAGTTCTAGCACAATATGAAACTATTATAAACTAATTGAGATATGATACTAAAAACCTATTTCTTATTTGCCTCTAGGGCATATCTCCTTCACTGGCCACACCACCTGGCCATGCGGCCAGGCCTGGCTCGCGCCAGGGGGTGGTCTGGCCACCCCAGGCACCCCCTCGGCCTCTCCTTCCGCCTATATATTGCCTCTGATATGGTGGCCTGGCTCGCGTGGCCAGGTGGTGGTCTGGCCGCCCCAGGCACCCCCTCGGCCTCTCCTTCCGCCTATATATTACCTCTGATACGGAAACCCTAAGTACCCGATCAAAATTCCACAAAAGAGTTTGTAGCCGTCGTCATCTCCATCCCTAGATCGAGAGGGATCTGAAGCTCTTCCCGACACCCTGCCGGAGAGGGGAATTCACCCTGGAGGCCTTATTCATCATCATGCAAGCCTCCGGTGTGATGCGTGAGTAGTTCATCTCTAGACTACGGGTCCATGTAGTAGCTAGATGGCTGGTTCTCCTCCTTTGTGCTTTCATGTCTAGATCTTGTGAGCTCCGTTCATGATCAAGATCATCTATTTGTAATTCTGCATGTTGTGTTTGCAGGGATCCGATGGATATTGAGATGCTATTTCAGATTGATTGTTGATTCTATCATGTCTGTTATTTGTGATCTTGCATGCTTTCCATTGTTAGTAGCTATCTTGGCCAAGTAGATGCTAGCAACTCCAAGAGTTAGTATTTATGCTCGATAGTGGGTTCATGCCTACTGTGGGGAAGTAAGGAAATCTCTAAGGTACTAGATGTGCTATTGCTACTAGGGAGAAAACAACAATCCTTTGTTCATAGAAAAATCGTATTGTTTACTTTACACGCAATTCGTAATGCAATAATCTGTTGCTTGCAACTTAATACTAGAGGGGGTTCGGATGATAACCTAAAGGTGGATTATTAGTCATAGTTGTAATGCCCAATCAAGTCTCAAAGGAGTCAAGATGATTAGTATATGCTTGTATGCTTTCTCGATGTTTGTCAATTGCCCCGCTGTAATTTGTTCACCTAGCATGTTATCTATCTTAAGGAGAGCCACCTCTAGTGAACTATGGACCCCGGTCCTTTCTTTTACATTAAATCTACAAACTGTTTACTGCTTTGTGTTTATTTTCTACAAATTATTACTTCCTTCCATTCAATACGTTTAATCCTTTGTTTTCAGCAAAACCGGTGAGATTGACAACCTCATCGCAAGTTGGGGACAGAGTTATGTGGTTGTGTTGTGCAGGTCTCCACATTCTTCTTTGCTTTGATAGTCGCCTGCCAAAGTTCAGCTAACAACACCTTTGGGGTGTTTCCTTGCTCCTACTAGATTGATAACCTTGGTTTCGTACTGAGGGAAAACTTACTGTTGTGCTCATCATACCTTCCTCTTGGGGTTCCCCAACGAGCTCGATATATTTTGGGCCAGCACTTCTCCCATGTCCTCAAGAACAAAACGAACTACTCACAAGACATCATATGGATCATGATCAGAGATGGAATAATGATGTATAACAATCTGAACATAAACAATAATTCAACGGTTCACTCAATAGCATCAACTACAAGGTGTAATCAATACCGAGAAAGTTTCCCCTAAGAACTATGCAAGATTCAACCCAATTGTTACAACGATATGGAGATGGTGATGATGGTGCAGGTGGTGATGATGGTGATGATGATGGCGATGATCCTGATGAAGTCCAACTTGATGGTGGTGTTGATGGCGACGATCTCCCTCTCCGGGAAGGAATTCCCCTGGCATAATTCTGTCTACCGAAGAGATCTTTCTCTCTCGGTGTTTTCCGCCCCGCAGAGGCGGAGGAATCTTTCTGTGGTCGCTCCCCAGGTATTAGGGTTCCACGGAGATAATATATGCTAGAGTGGAGATCCAGGGGTGGACCAGGGCGGCCACACCACCTGGTGGCGCGGTGATGGCCCAAAATATATCGAGCTCGTTGGGGAACCCCAAGAGGAAGGTATGATAAGCACAACAACAACTTTTCCCCTAGTACGAAACCAAGGTTATCAATCCAGTAGGAGTAAGGAAACACCCCAAAGGTGTAGCTAAACGAGCGTTGGCGCGCACTAGGTGCCAAAGAACGTGGAGACCTGCACAATAGAACCACAGAACTTTGCCCCCAACTTACGATGAGGTTGTCAATCTCACCGGTTTTGCTGAAAACAAAGGATTAAACTTATCGAATGGAAGGAAGTAATAGTTTGCAGAAAGTAAACACAAAGCAGTAAATAGTTTGATTGTAGCTTGAAAGGAAAAGAAAGGACCGGGGTCCATAGTTCACTAGAGGTGGCTCTCCTTAAGATAGATAACATGCTGGGTGAACAAATTACAGCGGGGCAATTGACAAACATTGAGAAAGCATACAAGCATATACTAATCATCTTGACTCCTTTGAGACTTGATTGGGCATTACAACATTATACATAGACCGCCATCCAACTGCATCTATGACTAATAATCCACCTTCAGGTTATCATTAAAGAACCCCTCTAGTATTAAGTTGAAAGCAACAGATTATTGCCGTACAAATTGCGTAAAGTAAACAATACGATTGTTCTATGAACAAAGGATTGTTGTTTTCTCCTAGTATAAACAAAGACATCTAGTACCTTAGAGATTCTTCCACACTTCCCTGCATTACGGAGGCATGAACCCACTATCGAGCATAAATACTAACTCTTGGAGTTGCTAGCATCTACTTGGCCAAGATAGCTACTAACAACGTAAAGCATGCAAGATCACAAATAACAAAGACATGATATAATCAATAATGAATCTGAAATAGCATCTCAATATCCATTCAGATCCCCGCAAACACAACATGCGAAATTACAAATAGATGATCTTGATCATGAACGGAGCTCACAAGATCTAAACATGATAGCACAAAGGAGAAGAACCAGCCATCTAGCTACTATATGGACCCGTAGTCCAAAGATGAACTACTCACGCATCACATCGGAGATTGGCATGATGATGAAGAAGGCCTCCGGGGTGAATTCCCCTCTCCGGCAGGGTGCCTGGAAGAGCTTCAGATCCCTCCTGATCTAAGGATGGAGATAACGGTAGCTCTGAATTTTCGTGGAATTTTGACTGCACTTAGGGTTTCCATATCAAAGGCAATATATAGGCGGAAGGAGAGGCTGAGGGGGTGCCTAGGGCCGGACCACCCGTGCAGGCCAGGTGTGGCCAGCGGCAGGTGGTGTGGTCGGGCCCCAACCCCTCTCCGTCTCGTATTCTGGCTCTAGATGTCCCCCAAATAAAATACTTGCTTTTGTTTGTGTCCAATTCCGAGAATATTCATTTTCGACTTCCTAAACCAAAAACAATGAGAAAAAACGGTAATTTGTGGCTCTTGTTAATAGGTTAGTCCAAGAAATCATATGAAAAGTACTCCAAAGTATGGACAAAACACAAGAAAGTAGATAAAACCAAGCATGGAACATCAAAAATGATAGATACATTTGCAATGTATCAACATCCCCAAGCTTAACTCCTGCTCGTCCTCGAGTAGGTAAGTGATAAAAAGAAAAGAGTAATTTTTGAGGTGACATGCACCATCATAAACTTTATCAAAGTATTTGTAAAACATTCAAAGCTGGGATCATAGTACTTCAATCATAACATGAAAGACAAAGTTCTAGCAATAAGACAAAGAAACTATGTTGCAACATGAAAAGGCACAAACAAAAGATTCATGAATAACAATGCTTTGTAAGACGTTTGTTTGTTTCACATAAAGAAAACATAGCATAATGGCATTCAGCTTGTCCCTCATAGAGTAGCAAGTATAAATGCATAGGACACCTTCAAAGTTCATAAGAGTGACTAGATACAAATAGTTTAAAACAAGCAATATCAAGTTATGCATCAATCAACTAGTCTTGGGACAATGCACATAGAACTAAGAATGGCCACTATGCTCTCAAAGTAGGTGCATAAAGATAGAAGGTGGAGACTCAATATAATGGTGGAAGAAAGGCCTTCATAAAAGGAAGTAGGGATTCAAGTCTCATAAAGAGCTTCCAAAAATTATGGTACTTATAGCTTTCAGCTCACATTGCCCCTATCATAAGCATCTTGAAGTGATTAAGGTTAAAGTGAACAAACTATGGTGTACATGCTTGACAAAGTATAAGTTAGAAATCTCATGTCCCTTGAATACGAGGGCCACTCCTCATGCTACTCAAGTTTAGTCACCGGTAAGTTCTTGTCATTGTAAGTACATGTGTATCATAGAGAACCGCCAACGGGGTACCCCTTGCCCAATGATACGGCAGAATCCCCATATCAAAATGACAAGGCAAGCAGACAACAAGCATCTCAGCAATCTTCTTATTTACCATGGGAATATGGTGCTTTTTTCTCTCTTTCCTCTTTTAATAATCTCTTTTATTTCTTTTCTCTTTTTTTCAATATAGGACTCTTTTTTTATAAGAAGAATGCTTCATAGACAGCTCATTATGGTTACGCTGCAGGTTTCCACCATTTCAGCATGGATTAGACCAGCAGCCCAGGCGTTTCTCTAACACATATACATAACTCCATGGACTTACAAGCTCCCCTTTCATTTCACACCGACGACATCCATAGACAAAAGAGCATGATATCAACTAGGTACAAAGTATGAGTGCAATGTTGAAAGCATTCCCATGACAAAGATGGTTACGCTAATCCCCAACAAATAAGTGCAAGCATATACAACATAGACGACACAATGGTTCAAGTTTATTAAGGGCAAGAAAAGTAAAGTGTGCCATCAAGTTCGTGAGAGCTTTAATCACTAGTTTTCTCATAACAAGTTTAATTTGGAAGGTAAACAAAAACATGAATATACTTGGAATAGCATAATCTAATAGGTAGGTATGGTGGACTCTTTGTAATAACTTGGTTTAAGGAGTTGGATGCATAAGTGGAACTCATACTTGGTTGTGGAGGCTAGCAAAAGACTAGGAGCGACAAACTAAGAGAGCAATAATGGCCATAATCATGTAGAGCGACAAAACATCATTGATCAAAGCATAAAGTGATACTACAAGTTGAAAACTAAAGGATCATAAAGGCTTATGGTGACTTGAGATAGTCATAACATGGTGTGAGCATGCGCCAAGTCAACCCAAATAAAGCATCAAAGGAGAATACCACAATACTATGCTTTAATATGCTAAAACAACGCATGATTCATCCAAGGCACATTAAGCAATCTCAATTGTTTATAAATAGTCATGCTACAGCAAATAATACTAAGCATAAAGCCAAAACAATATCAATCATGGCATGACAAAACATAGGCCACAGTCAAAAACAAACTCTCTTTAATACTTAAGCATGAACTTTCCTACTCTTTTCCAAACCAAACCAAACTATTTGAAAACCAATGTATGAAAGAAGGGGTCCAACAAATTTATTCAGCAAACAAAGCAACCAAAAAACCAAAACGAAAATGAAAAAGAAGATGCTCCAAGAACAACACAACTGTGCATGAAATAATAAAAATGAAGCGTTTGGAAGAAACCTGGGATTTTTATTGATGAAGAGGGGGATGCCTTGGGCATCCCCAAGCTTTGACGCTTGTACTTCTTGGATATTTCTTGGGGTGACACGTCTGGCATCCCCAAGATTGAGCTTTAGTCCATCCTTCATCTCATTACTCATTTATTACATACACCTAAATTTTTTCCTTCATACAAAACTTCACACAATCTTTATTAGCAACATTAGTGCACTCAAGATAATAGGTCTTTAAGGTTTAGTTCTAACACCAATAAAACTTCCATTAAAACACTAGCTACTGTAGCACTTCCCTCAAAAAGCTCAATTCCCCAAAAGAACTCAAAAAGGGACCAACAAGAAGCAAATGCAGAAAATGGCAGAAATCTGTCAAAACAGACCAGCAGGTAAAGACGGTTTTTTTCGAAGACCTTATGTTGCTCAAATCAAAAAGTGCTAAACTAACTAAAGTTAGATAACAACCTGCGGCAGAAGCACAAAAATTCACGCCTCAAAAGGACGTACAAAGATTTACACGAATATTTACGGTGAAGCATAGAAATCTGTTTTGGGACAGCAACTTTCCCAATCATTACTTCTCTCTCATTAGAGGTTACTCTTGGCACAAAAAGAAAAAAAAGGATAAGGAGCGGTTATTACTGAAGCAATAACTTCCAAGACTCATCTAAAACTTTTGGGTTATCTCCTAATAAGTACTTTTCTTTAACGCCTTTAAGTTAGGCATAAGAAGCAAGAAAAAATCAAGTGTTCTCAAATGAAGAAGCGTTAAGAGCAAATTTTGTTTTCATAGGAGAGGCAAAAGAAATCTTCTCTCTCTTCTTAGGGAAATGTTCTATACCTTTCTTGAGTGGGAGTTGATATTTAATGGTGCCTTCTTTCATATCAATAATGGCACCAACAGTTCTAAGAAAAGGTCTTCCCAAAGTAATAGGACAAGAAGCATTGCATTCAACATCCAAAACAAAGAAATCAACGGGGACATAGGCATTGTTAACCATAATAAGAACATCATTAATACTCTCCATGAGTTTCTTTTTAGCATTATGATCAAGTGGAACATTCAAATAACAATCTTCAAGTGGTGGCAAATCAAGCATATCATAAATCCTTCTAGGCATAATAGAAATACTACTATCAAGAACACATAAAGATTTGAAATCAAAATCATTCACTTTCATATTAATGATGGGTTCCCAACCATCTTCTTGTTTTATAGGAATAGAAGCTTTATGTTTCATCTTTTCTTCTTTAATCTTTATGAGAGCATCGGTAATGTGTTTTGTAAAGGCCATGTCATAGCACTAGCATTAGGACTTTTAGCAAGCTTTTGTAGGATCTTAATAACTTCAGAGATATTGCAACCATCAAGATCAAAACCATATTTATCATCTAAGGTAGTAGAGCTATTACTAGCCTCAACACTAGTGGTAGTGATAGTAGAAACACTAATGTTTCTAGCAATTTCATCTTCTCTTTCCCACTTAGCATGTAATTCAGCTAATAGTCTAACATTTTCATCAATTCTTACTTGTATGGCATTAGTAGCTGCAAAGGGATTATCATTAGTTTTAGGTTTAGCAGCCATTTTATTCAAAGAAGATTGAGCTTCAGCTAAAGATGAAGGGTTTCGCGGCATAGTAAATCAAAATTTTCTACGGATGCGAACAGAGGGAAAGCCAAGATCTAATCTAGGAGATGCAAACAACGAGAGAGATTGGATTAGATCTTCATACCCTTGAAGATTCGCACAGCGGAACGTTCGTCGGAACGTGGGTGATGTAGTCGTACTCGCTTCTCCTCCTCGCGATCCGATCCGATCTAGCACCACAAGTGGCGGTGCCTCCGTGAGATGCACACGTGCAGCACCTCGACGTCTCCTCCTTCCTCGGACCAGCAAGTAGGGTGGAGAGATAGATTGGATCTACAACGCGACGGCGCGGTGTATATGGTGGAGAATTTCTGCAGCAGGGCTTCGCCTACAAACAGTCGGGAGGGAGAGAGGAGGGCAGCAGGGTAACTAGGGTTTGGAGGAAGGTGTGTAGAGGGAGGGGGCGCACCAGACCTCTATATATAGAGGGGGTGCGGCCAGCCCTTGCCCATCCTCCAAGCCTATCTCTAGTTTAAACGATTTAAACTCTCCCTTCTAGAAACCCTATCTTATCTCTAGTTTAAACGATTTAAACTTATCTAGGATCGGCTGGGCCCTATGGGGCCTTGTGCCCCTGGCCCAATGCGGCCAGGACACTCCCTCATAGGACCATGCCCCCTCCCGGAAGGTGGGACCACGTTGGCCCCCTTCCGGAAGGTTCTAGAAGCTTCCGGTACAATACTGATTAATCCGGAACAATTCCGAACTCCAAAAACTGCCTTTGCCTTATATGAATCTTATTCTCGGACCATTCCAGAACCTCTCGTGATATCCCGGATCCCATCCGAGACTCCGAACAAAAATTCATAAACCAATTATCCAATCTATCCTAGCGTCGAGACACGTTAAGTGTGTGACCCTGCGGGTTCGAGAATATGCAGACATGATCTTCTATCAATAATCAACAACGGGGTGTGGGCACCCATATTGACTCCCACACATTCATCGATGATCATATCGGATGAACCACGATGCCAGGATTCAATCAATCCCATATATATATTCCCTTCGTCTCGCGATATTTTACTTGCCCGAGATTCGATCGTCGGTATCGTCATACCTAGTTCAATCTCGTTCACAGCAAGTACTTTACTCGTTCCGTAATCCGATATCACTTTGTGATTAACTCCTTAACCACATGCTTGCAAGCGGTGTTGATATCGATTACCGAGTGGGCCCGAAGTATATCTCTCCGACTTGGGAGGGACAAATTCCATCTCGATACATACAACCCAACAGATACTTTCCGATCACCTGAGAGACACCTTTATGATCACCCTCTCATAGGATGACGTTTGATGACCTCAAAGCTTTATTCCGATACCAGGGAGTTGTATTATCTCATGGTCTAAGGAATACAATATTTGACATGAGAAAAGCTTCGCAAAGACGAACACGATGAAACGATCTCATAGCTTTGCTTAGTTTGGGTCTGTCCACCATATCATTCTCCCAATGATATGATCTCATTATCAATTGACAACTCATGTCTATGGTTAGGAAACCTTAACCATCATTGATCAATGAGCTAGTCCATAGAGGCTTACTAGGGACACGGTGTTGTTCACAAACCACACAAGTATTAAAGTTTCCGCTTAATACAATTCTAGCATGGAATATAAACTTTATCATGAACAAGAATTATAATAATAACATCTTTATTATTGCCTCTAGGGCATAATTCCAACAAAAGATGCTATATTTCTTTCAGCATTAGAGAGTTTTTCCTCAATAGTTTTATTGAAAGCAGTTTGTTTACTAATAAAGTCTTTAAGCATAACTTCAAGTTAAGAGGGAGCACTTCTATTATTGTTGTAAGAATTTCCATAAGCATTACCATTGTTGGGAGGATATGGCTTATAATTGTTGTTACCAAAATTATTCATGTAGGCATTGTTGCTAAAATTGTTATTTCTTATAAAGTTCACATCAACTTGCTCTTCTTGAGCAACCAAAGAAGCTAAGGGAACATTATTTGGATCAATATGGGCTTTCCCATTAACAAGCATAGACATAATAACATCAATCTTATCACTCAAGGAGGAGGTTTCCTCAACAGAATTTACCTTCTTACCTTATGGAGCTCTTTCAGTATGCCATTCGGAATAGTTAACCATCATATTATCCAGAAGCTTAGTTGCAGTACCCAAAGCAATGGTCATAAAGGTACCTCCAGCAGCAGAGTCCAATAGGTTACTTGAAGAATAGTTCAATCCTGCATAAAAAGTTTGGATGATCATCCAAGCAGTCAGTCCATGAGTGGGACAATTCTTTACCAAAGATTTCATTCTTTCCCAAGCTTGAGCAACAGGTTCATTATCAGACTGTTTAAACTTCATTATTTCACTTCTCATAGATATAATCTTAGCAGGAGGATAGTATTTTCCAATGAAAGCATCTTTGCATTTAGTCCAAGAATCAATACTATTCCTAGTTAGGGAATTTAACCACTCTTTAGCTTTTCCTCTCAAAGAGAAAGGAAACAATTTCAGCTTAATAATATCTACATCTATATCCCTATGCTTTTGCATCTCACAAAGTTCAACAAAGTTATTTAGATGGGCAGCAGCATCTTCATTACCAATACCAGAAAATTGTTCTCTCGTAACAAGATTGAGTAAAGCAGGTTTAATCTCAAAGAAAGTAGCTTCAGGAACAGGTGGAGCAATAGGTGTGCTCATAAAATCATTGGTGTTGGTGCTAGTGAAATCACACAACTTAGTTTTTCAACAGTAGTCATTTTTTTGTGTTTTCAATAAAGAAAGCAAACTAGTAAAACTATTTTTTTTGTGTGTTTGATGGAACCTATGGCCGAGGCATAAGGCACTTTGCTCATAGCTTCCCTATCATTTACCGTAGCTAGACACTGAGCCTTGCTCAATATCTTACCTGACAACATAGGCACTGAACCTTTCAATGCCTTATCCATTCTGAACCTTTTCAGAACTTTGTCTAGGTATGTACTCTGGCTTAAAGCTATCAGGCGTCTTTGTCTATCTCTATAGATTTTGATGCCCAATATATAAGCATCTTCACCTAGGTCTTTCATTGAAAAACACTTATTCAAATAAATCTTCACATCGTTAAGCATGTCGATGTCATTTCCAATAATCAATATGTCATCCACATATAGTACCAGAAATGTCACCGAGCTCCCACTCACTTTCTTGTAGATGCAAGCTTCGTAGCAATTTGGAACAAATCCAAAGCTCTTGATCACTTGATCAAAACGAAGGTTCCAACTCCGAGACGCTTGCTTCAGTCCATAAATGGAACGCTGAAGTTTGCATACTTTATCAGCATCCTTAGGATCGACAAAACCTTCGGGTTGCATCATATACAACTCTTCATCAATGTTGCCATTGAGGAAAGCAGTCTTGACATCCATTTGCCATATTTCATAATCATGAAACGCAGCAATTGCTAATAAAATCCGAATGGACTTAAACATCACTACGGGAGAGAAAGTCTCATCGTAGTCAACACCTTGAACTTGTCGAAAACCTTTCGCAACAAGTCGTGCTTTATAGACGGTAACATTACCATCCGCATCCGTTTTCTTCTTGAAGATCCATTTGCACTCAACGACCTTTCAGTCACTAGGAGGGTCCACCAAAGTCCATACTTGGTTTTCGCTCATGGATCCCAATTCGGATTTCATGGCTTCTAGCCATTTCTCAGAGTCTGGGCTCATCATCGCTTCCTCATAGTTCGTAGGTTCGCTATCTTCTACTAACAAGACAGTCAAGACAGGGTTGCCGTACCACTCAGGAGGGGCACGCGACCTTGTCGACTGCGACGCTCAAGAGCGACATCGTCCAAGCTTCATGATCCTTGTCATTAGCTTCCTCTATTGTTGGTGCAGCGACCTGGAACAATTTCAGGTGCTGCGCTACTCTCCAATTCAAGAGAAGGTTCAATAACCTCGTCTAGCTCTACTTTCCTCCCACTCACTTCTTTTCGAGAGAAACTCCTTCTCAAGAAAGGAACCGTTCTTCGACAAACACTTTGCCTTGATTACGTGATAGAAGGTATACCCAATAGTTTCCTTAGGGTATCCTATGAAGACGCATTTCTCGCTTTGGGTTCGAGCTTGTCGGCATCAACTTCTTGACGAAGCTTCGCATCCCCAAACTTTAAAACAACAACTTAGGTTTAGCACCAAACCACAGTTCATACGGTGTCGTCTCAACGGATTTAGATGGAGCCCTATTTAAAGTGAATGCAGCGGTTTCTAATGCATAACCCCAAAATGATAACGGCAAATCAGTAAGAGACATCATCGATCGGACCATATCTAATAGGGTTCGATTTGTGTTCGAACACAACATTGCGCTGTGGTGTTCCGGTGGCGTGAGTTGTGAAACGATTCCACTTGCTTTGAGATGCGTGAGAAAATCATAACTCAAATATTCGCCCCCACGATCGGATCGTAGAAACTTAATCTTTCGGTTACGATGGTTCTCCACTTCATTCTGAAATTCTTTGAACTTTTCAAACGTTTCAGTTTATGTTTCATTAAATAGATATACCCATATCTACTTAAGTCATCGGTAAAAGTGAGAAAATAGCGATATCCACCGCGTGAAACACTCATCGGTCGCATACATCGGTATGTATGATTTCCAACAAGTCCGTTGCTCGCTCCATCATACCGAGAACGGGTTTTGATCATCTTGCCCATGAGGCATGGTTCGCATGTGTCAAATGATTCAAAATCAAGAGACTCCAAAAGTCCATCGAATGGAGTTTCTTCATGCCCTTTACACCAATATGACCTGAGCAGACGATGCCACAAATAAGTAGTATTATCACTATCTACTTTGCATCTCTTAGCCTCAATGTTATGGATGTGTGTTTCATCCCTTTCGAGATTTAGAAGAAATAAACCATTCACAAGAGGTGCATGACCATAAAAGATGTTACTCATATAAATAGAACAACCATTATTCTCCGATTTAAATGAATAACCGTCTTGCAATAAACACGATCCAGAAATAATGTTCATGCTCAACGCAGGCACATAATAACATTTATTAAGGTTTAAAACTAATCCGAAGGTAAAACTAAGGAGTGTGTCGGCCATCACATCAACTCTTGATCCGTTGCCAACACGCATCGTCACCTCATCCCTCGCAAGTCGTCTATTCCGTAGCTCTGTTTGAGTTACAAATATTAGCCTGAACCAAGATCAAATACCTGTGCACTAGCGAGGGCTAGTAAGGAAAACATCAATAACATGTATATCAAATATACCTTTGATGGTGCCGCCTTCTTGTCCGCTAAGTACTTGGACGATGCTTCTAGTGACCCTTGTCCTGCAATAGAAGCACTCTGTCCGCTTAGGACCAGACTTGAGCTTCTTCTCAGCAGGGCAACGCTTGCCGCCGCCTTTCTTGAAGGGCTTCTTTGCACCTTTACCTTTCTTAAAGGAGGGCTTGTTGACCATCAACACATGATTATCCTTTTTGATGTCCACCTCCGCAGCCTTCAGCTTTGCGAAGAGCTCGGTGATCGTATCAGTGGAACCAATCTGATTGTGAGTCACTACAAAACTTTTGTAGCTGGGAGGGAGTGATTGCAGAACCCTGTCAATCTTGAGCTCCTCTGGAATCTTTCAGTCCAATTGCTCAAGGCGTTGAGTGTAGCCCGACATCTTAATGGCGTGCTCACTAACGGAACTCCCTTCCTCCATCTTGCAGTTAAAGAACTTCTCGGAGATCTCATATCTCTCAGAACGGGCCTGAGTCTGAAACATGGTTTTCAGCTCTTCGAGAATCTCAAAGGGCCCGGGATAGTTTTCAAAACGATTTTGAAGTTCCGGTTCCATAGCAAACAACATGGTGCTCTTAATCACACCATAATCATCTTTATGCCGATGATAGACAGCTTTCTCATCAGCCGCGATTAGGCGCAGGGGGTCACCTAACGCTTTCCAAGGACATAGTCCTTTGTCATGAAGAATGATTCTAAGATTGCGGAACCATTGGTGAAGTTCGACCCATTGTTTCTAAGCTTTTCTTTCTCAGCAAAACGTTGAAGTTGAAGTTGGACTTGGCCATGTGATCTACAGTATTTGCAAGTACAATTTAGACTATGTTCATGATAAATAGTTCAACTTAATCAAATTACTAGATGAACTCCCACTAAATTCAACATCCCTCAAGTTGTTTAGTGAACACGATCCAAATTCACCACACCTAATCCGATCTTCACGAGAAGAGATGTGATTTCAATGGTGGACAACGAAGTGTCGATCATATCATTCATATGACCCATGCTTAACCTTTCGGTTCTTGTGTTCCGAGGCCATGTATGTACATGCTAGGCTCGTCAAGCTAGACCCAAGTCTTTCCGCGTGTGCAAAAGCTTGCACCCGTTGTATGTGGCGTAGAGTCTATAGCACCCGATCATCACGTGATGCTTGGACACGACGAACTTTCAATCGGTGCATACTTGGGAGAACACAGTTTTTATCTTGATCTTTAAGTGAGGAATCATCTTATAATGCTACCGTCGTGATCTAAGCATAATAAGATACATAAAAGGATAAACATCACATGCATATAACTTTATGTGACATGGTATAGCCAATCTTCGCGCAATGATCTCCATCTTGTGCGTTCCGGCATGATCTCCATCACTTCACCATGATTGCCTCCACCACGAATAGCAACTACAACTATTGCTAACTACTTAGCGATAAAGTAAAGCTATTACATGGCGTATAAGAAGTTGACTCGCAGGTCATACACAATTATAAAGACAACCATATGGCTCCTGCGGTTGTGTACTCATCGACATGCAAGTCGTGAAACATTACAAAACATGATCATCGCATACATTATACACATCACATCTTGGGCCATACCATATCACAGAAAACACTCCCTGCAAAAACAAGTTAGACGCCTCTACTTTGTTGTTGCATGTTTTACGTGGCTTATGGGAGTAGATGCTAAGAACGATTCTTACCTACGGAAAGCCACAACGGTGATATTATGGTTGCCAAACTCCGGTGTTAATCCCATGACAACTATAGTGAGAGAACGACATCCACCACCGCATGTATGGTACAAGCCACACGTCAAGTGCGAGCGGTCTCATGACGGCGTCGCGTAAGGTTGGCCTGGACCGCTTCAATCTCACTATCCCGCGTCATAAGAAGAACACAAACAAGAGGCTTGCAACAGAAAACATCAACGCCCGCAACAACCATGTTGCGTTCTACTCGTGAAACACATCTACGCATAGATCTAGCTCTGATACCACTGAAGGGTTTCGCGGCATAGTAAATCAAAATTTTCTACGGATGCGAACAGAGAGAAAGCCAAGATCTAATCTAGGAGATGCAAACAACGAGAGAGATTGGATTAGATCTTCATACCCTTGAAGATTCGACTGTGAACGTTCGTCGGAGCGTGGGTGATGTAGTCGTACTCGCTTCTCCTCCTCGCGATCCGATCCGATCTAGCACCACAAGTGGCGGTGCCTCCGTGAGATGCACACGTGCAGCACCTCGACGTCTCCTCCTTCCTCGGACCAGCAAGTAGGGTGGAGAGATAGATTGGATCTACAACGCGACGGCGTGGTGTATATGGTGGAGAATTTCTGCAGCAGGGTTTCGCCTACAAACAGTCGGGAGGGAGAGAGGAGGGCAGCAGGGTAACTAGGGTTTGGAGGAAGGTGTGTAGAGGGAGGGGGCGCACCAGCCCTCTATATATAGAGGGGTGCGGCCCTGCCCATCCTCCAAGCTTATCTCTAGTTTAAACGATTTAAACTCTCCCTTCTAGAAACCCTATCTTATCTCTAGTTTAAACGATTTAAACTTATCTAGGATCGGCTGGGCCCTATGGGGCCTTGTGCCCCTGGCCCAATGCGGCCAGGACACTCCCTCATAGGCCCATGCCCCCTCCCGGAAGGTGGGACCACGTTGGCCCCCTTCCGGAAGGTTCTAGAAGCTTCCGGTACAATACCGATTAATCCGGAACAATTCCGAACTCCAAAAACTGCCCTGCCTTATATGAATCTTATTCTCCGGACCATTCCGGAACCTCTCTTGATATCACGGATCCCATCCGAGACTCCGAACAAAAATTCATAAACCAAGTATCCAATCTATCCTAGCGTCGAGATACGTTAAGTGTGTGACCCTGCGGGTTCGAGAATATGCAGACATGATCTTCTATCAATAATCAACAACGGGGTCTGGGCACCCATATTGACTCCCACACATTCATCGATGATCATATCGGATGAACCACGATGCCAGGATTCAATCAATCCCATATATATATTCCCTTCGTCTCGCGATATTTTACTTGCCCGAGATTCGATCGTCGGTATCGTCATACCTAGTTCAATCTCGTTCACGAAGTACTTTACTCGTAATCCGATATCACTTTGTGATTAACTCCTTAACCACATGCTTGCAGCGGTGTTGATATCGATTACGAGTGGGCCCAGTATATCTCTCCGACTTGGGAGGACAAATTCCATCTCGATACATACAACCCAATGGATACTTTCCGATCACGAGAGACACCTTTATGATCACCCTCTCATAGGATGACGTTTGATGACCTCAAAGCTTTCTTCCGATACCAGGGAGTTGTATTATCTCATGGTCTAAGGAATACAATATTTGACATGAGAAAAGCTTCGCAAAGACGAACACGATGAAACGATCTAATAGCTTTGCTTAGTTTGGTACATCCACCATATCATTCTCCCAATGATATGATCTCATTATCAATTGACAACTCATGTCTATGGTTAGGAAACCTTAACCATCATTGATCAATGAGCTAGTCCATAGAGGCGTACTAGGGACACGGTGTTGTTCACAAACCACACAAGTATTAAAGTTTCCGCTTAATACAATTCTAGCATGGAATATAAACTTTATCATGAACAAGAATTATAATAATAACATCTTTATTATTGCCTCTAGGGCATAATTCCAACAAAAGATGCTATATTTCTTTCAGCATTAGAGAGTTTTTCCTCAATAGTTTTATTGAAAGCAGTTTGTTTACTAATAAAGTCTTTAAGCATAACTTCAAGTTAAGAGGGAGCACTTCTATTATTGTTGTAAGAATTTCCATAAGCATTACCATTGTTGGGAGGATATGGCTTATAATTGTTGTTACCAAAATTATTCATGTAGGCATTGTTGCTAAAATTGTTATTTCTTATAAAGTTCACATCAACTTGCTCTTCTTGAGCAACCAAAGAAGCTAAGGGAACATTATTTGGATCAATATGGGCTTTCCCATTAACAAGCATAGACATAATAACATCAATCTTATCACTCAAGGAGGAGGTTTCCTCAACAGAATTTACCTTCTTACCTTATGGAGCTCTTTCAGTATGCCATTCGGAATAGTTAACCATCATATTATCCAGAAGCTTAGTTGCAGTACCCAAAGCAATGGTCATAAAGGTACCTCCAGCAGCAGAGTCCAATAGGTTACTTGAAGAATAGTTCAATCCTGCATAAAAAGTTTGGATGATCATCCAAGCAGTCAGTCCATGAGTGGGACAATTCTTTACCAAAGATTTCATTCTTTCCCAAGCTTGAGCAACAGGTTCATTATCAGACTGTTTAAACTTCATTATTTCACTTCTCATAGATATAATCTTAGCAGGAGGATAGTATTTTCCAATGAAAGCATCTTTGCATTTAGTCCAAGAATCAATACTATTCCTAGTTAGGGAATTTAACCACTCTTTAGCTTTTCCTCTCAAAGAGAAAGGAAACAATTTCAGCTTAATAATATCTACATCTATATCCCTATGCTTTTGCATCTCACAAAGTTCAACAAAGTTATTTAGATGGGCAGCAGCATCTTCATTACCAATACCAGAAAATTGTTCTCTCGTAACAAGATTGAGTAAAGTAGGTTTAATCTCAAAGAAAGTAGCTTCAGGAACAGGTGGAGCAATAGGTGTGCTCATAAAATCATTGGTGTTGGTGCTAGTGAAATCACACAACTTAGTTTTTCAACAGTAGTCATTTTTTTGTGTTTTCAATAAAGAAAGCAAACTAGTAAAACTATTTTTTTTGTGTGTTTGATAAAGAAACAATCAAACAAAGCAAAAGTAAACTAAGCAAAACAAATATAACAAAGTAAAAAGATTGGTTATGAGGGACTCCCCTTGTGAAGATGTCCTTAACTCCCCGGCAACGGCGCCAGAAAAAGAGCTTGATGGCCCAAAATATATCGAGCTCGTTGGGGAACCCCAAGAGGAAGGTATGATGAGCATAACAAACAAGTTTTCCCTCAGTACGAAACCAAGGTTATCAATCCAGTAGGAGCAAGTAAACACCCCAAAGGTGTAGCTAGCTGAACCTTGGCAGGGCGCACTACCGTTGCCAGCAGCAACGTGGTGACCTGCACAACACAACCACAGAACTTTGCCCTCAACTTACGATGAGGTTGTCAATCTCACCGGTTTTGCTGAAAACAAAGGATTAAACTTATCGAATGGAAGGAAGTAATAGTTTGCAGAAAGTAAACACAAAGTAGTAAATAGTTTGATTGAAGATTGAAAGTAAAAGAAAGGACCGGGGTCCATAGTTCACTAGAGGTGGCTCTCCTTAAGATAGATAACATGCTGGGTGAACAAATTATAGCGGGGCAATTGACAAACATCGAGAAAGCATACAAGCATATACTAATCATCTTGACTCCTTTGAGACTTGATTGGGCATTACAACATTATATATAGACCGCCATCCAACTCCATCTATGACTAATAATCCACCTTCAGGTTATCATCTGAACCCCCTCCAGTATTAAGTTGCAAGCAACAAATTATTGCTTTACAAATTGCATGTAAAGTAAACAATACGATTATTCTACGAACAAAGGGTTGTTGTTTTCTCCCTAGTAGCAACAACACATCTAGTACCTTAGAGATTTATGTCACTTCCCCAGATTACTAGAGGCATGAACCCACTATCGAGCATAAATACTAACTATTGGAGTTGCTAGCATCTACTTGGCCAAGATAGCTACTAACAACGTAAAGCATGCAAGATCACAAATAACAAAGACATGATAGAATCAATAATCAATCTAAAATAGCATCTCAATATCCATCGGATCCCCGCAAACACAACATGCAGAATTACAAATAGATGATCTTGATCATGAACGGAGCTCACAAGATCTAAACATGATAGCACAAATGAGAAGAACCAGCCATCTAGCTACTACATGGACCCGTAGTCCAGAGATGAACTACTCACGCATCACACCGGAGGCTTACATGATGATGAAGAAGGCCTCCAGGGTGAATTCCTTTCTCCGGCAGGGTGCCAGGAAGAGCTTCAGATCCCTCCCGATCTAGGGATGGAGATGACGGCGGCTACAGACTCTTTCGTGGAATTTTGATCAAGTACTTAGGGTTTCCGTATCATAGGCAATATATAGGCGGAAGGAGAGGCCGAGGGGGTGCCTAGGGCGGCCAGACCACCCCCTGGCGCAGGCCAGGCCTGGCCTGCGTGGCCAGGTGGTGTGGCCGGGCCCCAGCCTCTCTCTGTCTCATATTCTGGCTCCAGATGT
Source organism: Avena insularis (assembly GCA_023614405.1). Lineage (NCBI taxonomy): Eukaryota > Viridiplantae > Streptophyta > Magnoliopsida > Poales > Poaceae > Avena > Avena insularis. Next base: position 211,936,834 of record CM042694.1, read on the forward strand.
CCCCCGGTAAAATAATGACTTTGGCTTTTGTCCCGTCCAATTCCGAGAATATTCATTTTCTGACTTTCTGAAACCAAAAACAGCAGAAAACAGGCAGTTGGCACTATGGCTCTTGTTAATAGGTTAGTCCAAGAAATCATATGAAAATTACTCCAAAGTGTGGACAAAACAAAAGAAAGTAGATAAAACCAAGCATGGAACATCAAAAATTATAGATACATTTGCAATGTATCACGCGACCTAGGGTGGCCCGCGCCAGGGGGTGGTGTGGGCCCCCTGTGGCCCATCTTAGCCTCCCCTTCTGGCTTCCTTCGTCTTCTGGAAAAATAGGATTTTCCATGTATTTTCCCGGATTTTCTGATTTTCGCGAATTTTGCCTCCAAACAGCACCTTTTCCATCAGATTCCTGACCGCAGCGGTCCATGCTCCAAAAGTCATCAACCCTGCAAAAACAGATGAAATAACATAAGTATCATCTCTTAATATGAAATATATCAATGAATAATAGTAAATTATGATATAGAATCGTGATGCAAAATGGATGTATAATGGTTTATATCTTGAGTATTTTGCTACTATAGGTGACAGGTTATGTGAGCTTGTAAGCTTTTTCAATGCTTAGAGATATTGTTTTGATGCATGCTTAGGCCTCTTACAAGTCCCTATGAGTAGTTCCCTTCATTATGTATTCACTTTGCAATCACTTGTATAATGGATGTTTAAATTTCAGAATATCAAAGATGAACAACCACACTTTTGGATAAATATTTGAGAGGGACACACCTAGGAGGGCAAGGCCTTCAAGATCATCCTCTCAGTTTAGGCCATCATATAACGAAGATCTTATTGCACCACACTTTGGTAATGAAGATGATGAGGGAGATGCTCACCCATCTACCTTCCCTTGTTTTACCTTTTTGCAAGCTGCAGGGATCCTCAATGATTTCTTACTACCGGTTTAGAGGGTTGGTATGACCACTTACATGGAAGATGAGAGTGAGCAATATGCCGTGCTCACCAAAACTTTCGTTAAGAGTTTCATTTTCACTAACACCCCTTATCAGTCAAGTGTTTCGTTTAGAATCTATAATCTGCCTATTACCATGTCATAGAAAGATTTTGTAGCATTATAGGCATAGGCATGACTAGGACAGTGAAGAAGATCCAAGGTCGACCCGCTGATTTGCTGGAGCTCTACCGAAGTGTGACAAATGACGATGACCGCGTAGCTCAGCGCGGGATGATAAGGAACATTCAACTCCTAGCTCTTAGATATTTTGCTTATTATCTTGCCACTAGCATTCTTGGTAGGGAGAACACTAGTAATATTTCTAATTATCATTTGGCCTTCCTCGCTGCTGCACTTAATAATGATACCAAGTATAATCTTGGTTCTCTCATTGCTCGCCGCCTAGCCGCTAGAGGACTATTTATGGGGGCATTATTGCCTCACGCATGGTTGCTGCTTTGGAACTTTCTGTTGATCCTAATGATACTGTGTTCACACCACAAAGGCTTGATCTTGCTGCTATGAAAACGCATCACTTTGTCACTACTGACTCTAGTACGGAGAGTTTAGTATATAGGATGTTGTTTACTGACGAAGACGAGAGGGAAATTCCTTTGCCACAATCTACTTTGTTCAGTATTTATAGGATGCCATGGTCATGTTCCAAGGAGGAGGTGGACAAGCATCTCCGCTTGCTTGGTTTCCACGGGCAGCACCAGGGGGATGTGCCCTCTTACGACTATTCTGCGCACTACGCTGGGGCGTCCTCGAGATCGTATCAGGACGAGGGCACCTCCTCGCCATACTACGGAGGCGCTCCATCTTGGCCAACTTGGGATTGATACCCACTTAGGCCAAAAGCCTAAGCTTGGGGGGAAGGTACACCGGCACCACACTCATCTCCATACCATGTTTAGTCGGTACTTTGTATATCCATGTTTCGCTTTCTTTTGCTTTCCAAAACACAAAAAGACCAAAAATATTTTCGTTATTTCTCTTTGTTTGCTTCTTTGTCTTTTTATCCTTGGTTTGCTTTTTCCTTTTAGCTTTGTTTTGATTATCGAAAAACCCAAAAAGGTTTCGCTTTGCTTGTTCTTCCTTTTGGTTCTTGCCTTTAAAATTGAAAACCCAAAAATATTTTTGTTCTTGTTTGGCTTTGTGAAGTTTGTTGCAGGGTTCAGCAGTCCTCAGTGGAGTTTGGTTTCATGTTATTATTCAAGCCACACAAGTGAAGGGCAATAATGAGGATTAATGACAACTTGAGGTGTGGTAAGAGGCTGGTAACAAACTCTATTTGTTTTCATCTTTGTACATATACTCATCATTATGGGCATGCTTAGTCTATTCATGTAAGGTGTATGTTATTTATGGATGCTTAGTAGTTCTTGCTTTCTTATGATTAGCTCCAGCTTGCTAATGGTTTGTAGCATGTCATATTAATGTTTGCTTGCATTGCTCTATTCATAGCTTGGTATGACACTTTGGTATCCTCCTCTGAATGTTTCACTTGAATTGACTTGGCACATGCTCACGCATGCATATAACTGAAACAATAATCAGTTAAACCTCGATGAATTATTTTGCCTCAGGGGTCTTGAATCACTTTCATTACATGATTAGTCCTGTTTTGTTGCAAGCATGATTACAGTTATTGCTCTCTCGTTTGTCGCTCCCTTGCTATTGCTAGCCTTCACTTGCACTGAGTATGAGATCTACTTGTGTTTCCAACTCCCCAAAACCAATATTGCCAAAAGTGTCCACCATACCTACCTATTAGCATCATTTGATTTTCCATGCATATTCAGTATGTCTTGTTTTCTTCTGAACAAAATGTTTGCTTGTTATGAGAAAGTTAGTTAGTAAAACTCTTGTGAACTTGATGGCACACTTTATTTCTTGCACTTAATAAACCAGAACTATTTTGAATGTCCATGAAAGTTATATGCTTGCAAATTATAGGCTGGGGATTAGCAGAACCATGTTGTCGCAGGGAACGCTTTCAACACTTGTAAATATATACCCTGTTGATATCATGCTCTTTTGTTTACGGGTGTCGTCAGTGTGAAATAAAAGGGGAGCTTGTAAGTCCATGGAGTTGTGTATGTGTGTTAGAGAAACGCCTGGGCGGCTGGTCTAATCCATGCCTAATCATGGTGGAAACCTGCAACATCACCATAATGAGCAATCTATGAAGCATTCTTCTTATAAAAAATAGAGAGATAGTTATTGAGAAGAAAAAGGGAAAAAATGAGAAAAGAGGAAAGAGAGAAAAAAGCACCATTTTCTCATGGTAAATAAGGAGATGCTAAGATGCTTATTGTCTGCTTGCCTTGTCATTTTGACATGGGGATTCTTCCGTATCATCGGGCAAGGGGTACCCCATTGGCGGTTCTCTATGATACGCATGTATTTACTATGACAAGAACTTACCAGTAACTAAAGTTGAGTAGCATGAGGAGCGGCCCTCGTACTTAAGGGACATGAGATTTCTAGTTTATGGCCTGTCAAGCATATAACTCGTATTGGACCTCACTTTTACCTTAACCATTTAAAGATGCTTATGATAAGGGCAATGAGAGCTCAAAGCTAATGAGTACCATACCTTCAGCATTTGGAAGCCTTTCAAACTTTTCAAAACCTTTTCACTTCCTTGTTGAGTCACCACTTATTCTATGAGCACTTTCTTGAGAGCATACTTGTCATTCTTAGTGTATGCTTGTCTCAAACTGTGGTTAATTGTGTCATGACTTTCATGCTTGTATCTTTGATATCTTAACTTCTAGTCTTCACTTGAACTTCAGATGTGCCTTGGAATTTATGTTTGCTCTACAATCAGAGGCAAGCGAGATACCACTCTATCGTACCTTTTTATGAGCATTGCAATGTTGCTTATGTTTATGTTTCATGCTACTTACTATTTTTGAGTTAGAATCTCTTCATAGCTTGCAATGACTATTGAGTAACCTTATTTGCATACTCCTTATTATGAATTGACCAAGTACTTGATCATATGCTGAGAATATATACATCTTATGAAGCAAATGTGTTTGTGAAAGTTTCTTTTATCGCACTCAGTTTTCAACTGAATTGCTTGAGGACAAGCAATAAGCTAAGCTTGGGGGAGTTGATATGTCCAAAACGTATCTACTTTCCCGAACACTTTTGCTATTGCTTCTCCTCTAAACTTGTGTGATTTGGATACAACTAACACAGACTGATGCTGTTTTTAGCAGAATTACCTTGGTGTCTAGTTTTTGTGCAGAAAATCAACTATCATGAAAAATCCCGGAAAATATGCCAAAAATCCTATTTCACCAGAAGATTCACAGATCCAGAATACGAGACGGAGGAGGGCCACGAGGGGCCCAAACCACCTGGCCACGCGGGCCAGCCCAGGCCGCGCCTGGGGGTGGTGTGGCCGCCTCGGTCACCCCCTCGGCCTCCCTCTTCGCCTATAAGATGCCTCCTGACCTAAAAACCCAGGGGGTTCGTCGTTTTTCCAGAAAGAGTTCCGCTGCGTCGCCACCACCAGATTCCATGATTCAGAACCAGAAACTCTGTTCTGGCACCCTACCGGGATGGGGAATTGGAGGAGATCATCGCCATCATCATCACCATCGCTTCTCCATCAACCATCCATGATTCCCCCATCCACGAGTGAGTAATCCCCCGCTGTAGGCTATGGGGATGGTAGGGATTGGATGAGATCATTCATGTAATGGCATCAGATTGTTAGAGCATGGTGCCTAGTATCTATTATTAGTGCTTTTTGACTTTGTTGCAACTTGTTATGCTTAATGCTTGTCACTAGGGCCCGAGTGCCATGATTTCAGATCTGAACATGTTATTTATTTATTATGATAGTATTGTTTATGGTCTTACCTACAAGTTGTATATACATATTGTTGTCCGGAACCAAAGACCCTGATGTGACAATAATCGGGATAACTGGAGGGGGTGGCTTTGATGTGAGGATAACATGTGTTCACAGAGTGTTAATGCTTTGCTCCGGTGCTTTATTAAAAGGATCACCTTAATTGCCAGTATTTCCCTCGAGGCCCTGCTGCAAACGGGCTAGCAGGACAAAAGATGTTGTGCAAGTTCTCATTGCGAGCACGTATGATTATATATGGAACACATGCCTATGATTATTTAGTACTTGGATGCTTTATCATATTTATCTGCAAATGCCCTATGTCTTGATTGTCATATGAATTGTCTTGTCCATGCAATGCCTGTCCATCCATCCCTATGCCTACCGCGCTTTAATCCTACTGTTTACTGCAATTGTTACTACTATCTTTACTTTTACTACTGCTATTACTTTGCTATTGCTATTAAAAAACTGTTGCTACTGATAAACTGTTGTGAGCAAGATTCTTTCCAGGTGCAGCTGAATTGACAACTCAGTTGTTAAGGCTTATAAATATTCTTTGGCTCCCCTTTTGTCGAATCAATAAATTAGGTTTCACTTCCCTCGAAAATACTGCAATACATCCCCTATACTTGTGGGTCATCAGGTTGTCTCCCAAAAAGCTCTTGCTTCATAGCCATTAAGATGGGCATGATAATTTCAATGATGCTCACATAATAATATGAATTGAAGTAAAAGAGAGCATAAAGAAGCAAAAATACGCATGTTTAAGTCTAACCCACTTCCTATGCAAGGGAATTTTTTAAGCAAACAAATTGTTGAAACCAGGGGCTGCTAGCATAATAAGGCAAAACAAGTGCAACATAAAGATTTTCAGCATAAATCGAGGAAACTTAATATTATTGAGATGTATAAGAACAATTTTCCCTCTCTTATAATAACTTTCAGTATCATGGATAAATTTAACAATATAACTATCACAAGAACCATTGTAGCAACAATCACTTATCCTAACAGAAAACACAGGGACACTAGTTCTCATAGCACTACTTTCTGAAACAATATTAGGGATATCCTTACAGAGGATAGTGTGTCCATCTTCTACATATTTAGTGACAAAGTCCTTCACATTTGCTACTATAGGTTCAGCATCCACTTGTTCATCAGGTTCAACAGCTTTATTTGTACTTTCATTAACCATACTAGCTATCATAGAATGTTCCTTTATCTTACCTGGGAAAGGAATTTTCTCAATGTAAGGTTCAGGTAAAACGTGATTAGCAGTATAAACTTTAGTATTTCTTGCAGGAACACTATTAACAATGTCTTTATAAGGTGCATGATACTTATTCCACTTCTTTTTAGGAATTTCAATGTAAGAATCAAAAGCTTTAAAATAAGTTGCAATAGCTTGAGAGTCTAAACCATAAGCATTTCTAATATTTTGAAAGTCATCAATTCCCATAAAAGATTCAATGCATTCATAATCATAATTTATACCTGACTTTCTTCCTTTATCATTCTCCCATGCTTCAGCATTGTCTTGAATACAGTCTAAAAGATCCCATTTAGCTCCTTCTTCCATGTGTGTAAATGATCCAGCGCAAGAAGCATCCAATAGATCCTTATCATGAAGAGAAAGCCTTGCATAAAAGTTATTGATAATAATATTGTTGGGGACTCATGAATAGGACATTTGAGCATTAGTAACTTCAATCTCCCCCAAGCTTGAGCTGTACTCTCTCCATCAAGAGGCCAAAAGTTGTATATTTTATTCTGATCTTTATGAATCTCACTAGGAGGATAAAATTTTGAATAAAAGAGAGGTACTACTTCCTCCCATTCAAGAGCTTGACCATTCTTCAACAGCTTGTACCATTCCTCAGCTCTTCCTTTCAGTGATAATGAGAATAACTTCTTGTTGACTTGATCGGTTGTAATACCTGCACACTTGAATAACCCGCATAATTCGTGTATAAAGAGCAAATGATCACCGAGATGGACAGTTCCATCTCCAAAATAGTAGTTATCCATAACACGATCAATAATTCTTGTGGGTATTTTAAAAGTATCATTCTCAGCAGTGGTGATTCATCTACTACCTTAGCAGTGGTAGTAGCATTACGAAATAAGAAACTAAGTGAATTATCCATATTGAAATAAAGTAACTAACAGAAATAAACAATACTCACAGTAGAAGTTTCCTTTAACAGTTCCACTCTCCAATAGTGCTTCACTCCCCGGCAACGGCACCAGAAAATAGTCTTGATGACCCACAAGTATAGGGGGTGTATCGCAGTATTTTTGATAAGTAAGAGTGTCGAATCCAACGGGGAGCAGAAGGTGTTGACGAGTGACTTGGAGCAGGAGTTCTTTGTAAATACTTAGCAAACGAATTTTTAGGGTTTTTTGATAATGCAGATAAATAAAGTGCGAGTAAATAAAAGACAATAATAATAGATGCAGCAAGTGACCCAATCCTTTCTTTAGCAAAGGACAAGCCAGTTGTATTACTTAAGATGACCAAACGTTCGAGGACACATGGGAATATCGTCAAGTGCTTTCGCTTCATATAGTTGATTAATCTTCTTTAGTTTGATAAGTGTTGTGTGGGTGAACCTGTGCTAATGTACCGACCTTCCTAGGACTAATACATACTTGTGATTAAACCCCTTGCAAGCATCCACAAGTATAAGAAAGTAATTAAGATAAAAACCTAATCACAGCTTTAAACTCTAAGATCCTGACATCCCTTGTGCAAAGGTTTCCTAACAGGGGTTCAGGTTTCTGTCACTCCGGCAACCCCTACGATTAGTAGCCAAATACACAATGCATTCCCCTAGGCCTATAAAGGTGAAGTGTCATGTAGTCGATGTTCACATGACACCACTAGAAGAATAACACCACAACTTAAATAGCAAACTATTGAATCTTTCTCAACACAATTCCACTACTAATAACATGACTTCTCCCATGTCCTCAAGAACTAAATGAACTACTCACAAGACATCATATGGATCAAGATCAGAGATGATATAATGATAAGTAACAATCTAAACATAACAATAATTCAACGATTCCACTCAATAGCATCAACTACAACAAGTAATGAACACCGGGAAAGTTTCCACTAAGAACTATGCAAGATTCAACCCAATTGTTACATCGGTATGAAGTGGTAATGATGGTGCTGATGGTGATGATGATGATAATGATCCGGATGAAGTCCATCTTGATGGTGGTGTTGATGGCGACGATCTCTCCTCTCCGGGAAGGAATTCCCCCTGTAGAATTCTGTCTACCGGAGAGATCTTTCTCTCTCTGTAGTTTTCCACCCCGCAGAGGCGGTGGAATCTTTCTGTGGTTGCTCCTCGAGTCTTAGGGTTTGATGGGGATACTATACGATGAAGGGGAGAGCCAGGAGTGGGACAGGGTGGCCACACCACCTGGTGGCGCAACCTAGGGTAGCCCGCGCCAGGGGGTGGTGTGGGCCCCCTATGGCCCAGCTCCGCTCCTCCTTTTGGCATCCTTCGTCTTCTAGAAAAATAGGATTTTTCATGTGTTTTCCCGGATTTTTTGATCTTCGCGAATTTCGCCTCCAAACAGCCCCTTTTCCATCAGAATCCTGACTGCAGCGGTCCATGCTCCAAAAGTCATCAACCATGCAAAAATAGATGAAATAACATAAGTATCATCTCTTAATATGAAATATATCAATGAATAGCAGTAAATTATGATATAGAATAATGATGCAAAATGTACGTATCAACTACCGCCATTGGTGATGGAGGTCGGTCCCTCCCGCGTGCTGATGCTTTGCCGCTCCCCGTTGAGCCTAGTTTGCCCCGACTGCTACATCCGGTCGGCTACCACCTTCGGCGGTGGAGGTTGATCCCTCCCGGGTGGCTACTGGTCTACCGTCCTTTGTCTGTTGTGTTCTCTGGCCGGTCGATCTTGTTTCTGATACTGTTTGGTTCCTTTTGCTAAACAAGTGAGGTCGAACTCTCGTTGTTATGGCGATGGAGACGAACACCCATTTTTGTACTTTCTAAGTTTTTGAGAAGATGTTGGTGTTTGGAGGTGGCGACGTTGTTCTTAGGGATCACCATGGTCTCTAAGCAGGGCACGTTGTTTCTCCCTCCATGACTAACCTTGCAAGGACCAAACTCCTTATATGAAAGTGGGCGATGGAGCTGGCGAAGGGGATCCAAACTGGTGTTCATCATGTAAGGCGATAGTGATACAAGATACTTTCATATGGTGGCTAATGGACATCGTAGGAAGAAGTATATACACACGCGTCACCAAGATGAGGGAACAGTCGAGGGCCAAATCGATTTAAAAAACTACATAGCAAAATATTATATAACCCTATTTGGACCACCAGAGGAAGTAAATATCTCTCTGAATGAATCGCAAATAGGAGATATCCCTCAAGTTTGCAATGAAGAGAATGCTTTCTTAATAGGCCCCTTCACCGGAGAGGAAGTAAGAATTGTAATATTTAAAATGGACCATAATGAAGCCCTTGATCCGGTTGGATTTCCAGCAGAGTTTTATCAAACTTCTTGGGATATTATCAAATATGATTTGTTAGAGTTGTTCAATAATATTCATAAGGGACAACTCGAACTTTTCAAGCTAAACTTTGGTGAAATTATTCTGTTGCCTAAGGTTAAGGATGCAAAATAGATCTAGTAGTATAGACCGATCTGTCTCCTTAACGTTAGCTTCAAAATATTTACTAAGGTGGCGACTATTCGTCTAAATTCAGTGACAAACAACGTGGTTTGTCCAATACAAACTACTTTTATGCAAGGGCGATATATACTCGATGGAGTAGTAACCCTTCATGAAACAGTACATGAGCTGCATTGAAAAAACAGAATGGTGTGATTTTTTAATATTGACTTTGAGAATGCATATGATAAATTCAAGTGGCCTTTTATTTTGCAAGTTCTTAAAATGAAAGGAGTCTCTCCCGAATAGTATGCTTTAGTCCGTAACTTTGTACATGGAGATAGTGTTGTCATAAAAGTCAATGATGACATTGGGCATTACTTCCAAACAACGAAAGGTTTACATCAAGGTGCACTTTCCCCGATGCTATTTAATATCGTGGTTGACATGTTGGCCATCTTGATACAGCGAGCCAAAAACAACGGGCAAATTGCTGGGATTGTACCACATCTAGTTGTTGGGGGTCTATCGATTCTACAATATGATGAAGACACAATCCTTTTTATGGAACATGACATCAAAAAGGCAAAGAACCTGAAGTTAATTTTGTCAGCGTTTGAGCAACTTTCGGGCCTATAAATAAATTTCCATAAGAGTGAATTGTTTTGTTTTAGAGAAGCAAAGGAAGCAATGGATCAATATACTGAATTATTTGGATGCGAACAAGGTCAATTTCCAATGACATATTTGGGAATCTTGATTCATTATTGGAGACCGGGCCGAGAAACCCATGCAGGCTACCAAACACGCCCTAAGTGACGATGGCACGCCTCCTATAGTGCGATGGTGGGGCTTTACGGGACCCTTCGGGGCCCGACCGTGCCAGTTTTTCCCCTGCTGATGCATCTAGTCGACTACCGCCATTGGTGGTGGAGGTCGGTCCCTCCCGCGTGCTGATGCTTTGCCGCTCCCCGTTGAGCCTAGTTTTCCCCGACTGCTACATCCGGTCGGCTGCCACCTTCGGCGGTGGAGGTTAATCCCTCCTGGGTGGCTACTGGTCTACCGTCCTTTGTCTGTTGTGTTCTCTAGGCCGGTCGATCTCGTTTCTGATACTGTAGTGACATGTCGAAGATGATCGTAAGACCGTGGTGGCGTGTGCTCGTGGGCGGCAAGTCTAGTGGAGCGCTTTAGAGTGGCAAGGGGTGTGTTTTTTGGGGGTCGGGAGAAATTCCGACCGACTCGTTTGGCACCAACGCGGTGACGCCTGCGGGTCGTTGTCCTTTCCGAAGGGCGTCAGGTGTATCCCCTCTCCACTCCCCTCCGCGTATCGGGGGTAACCCTAGGCCTTGTTCGTGCAGCAGCGTCATTGTCGTCGTAGTCCTTAAAGATGTTGCTTGTTACGCGGCACTTTGGAGTGCTAGGTTCGTGGTGGAACTTCTCCCAAGGACGCAACGGTTGGGTATCATCTTAACTTTTATCGATGTGCCAGTGTCGGCACTTATTTCTCTTTTTTTCTTTTTGGACTTGGTTGTATTGTTTGCCCCAACTTTAGACTCCCATGTATGGGTTGGTTGCTATATTAATATAGGGGGACGAAAACCTGATTCGAGGAATACGCGCTAAGTTTGTTTTTAGGGGTATAAAACGCGCCCTAAGGTGTTTTTGAGAAATAGGGCCTAGCGACTGGCCCGTTCCAACTACGGGCCGAGTTGAACCGAACGAATCGCGTCAGGAAACCCATATTTGGCCCGCTCACGAAGATCTGTTATGATCCTGCACGGTCCCGAAGGAAACCCTAGCCCCATTTCCTCCGCTGTATATACCGACCCACAGAATTCTGCAAATCCCACCACTCAAAACCTAGCCGCAACCTGCAACTGCTCCTCCATCTCCTTTCAGATCAGAGTTCGGCGGCCACCTGTTTCTCTCCGTTTTTCTGTTGATTTATATATGTCGAGCGGATTTGTTTGATTCGTTGGGGATTTGTTTGATTCAGGTCCGAAAGGATCTTAGCGGATTTCGGTGAGGCGAATTCTTTCGCCGTTGATCGATTCATGTTGTTACACACGCTGAAGCTTTTTCCCCCGTTCCATCCTCGATTCCTCTCTTCTACAATTTGGTACTTTTTCCGTTGTGTCTAGATTGGAATTAGGTTGGCTGGTGATGATTCAGGTCCGAAAGGATCTTAGCGGATTTCGGTGAGGCGAACTCGTTCGCCGTTGATCGATTCATGTTGTTACACACACTGAAGCCTCTCCGTTTCATCTGTTCTATTTTTTCTCTCTCGCTTTTTCTACATTTGTGATGCGATGATGATTCATATAGGTTTTCGGCAGAGGATGCATCAGTCTCCGTGAGCCTACAAACCAAAAACGACTTCTCTTTCCACTGAGCATTGCTTTAGTGTTTTTTATTTTTTTAATTTGCAATTTCTTTGATTGATCTAGTCTCGGTGAAGAGCTCTTGACCAGGAAGTGCCGTATGACACTGTAAACAGCAGCTGCTTCCATGGCGCTGCAAGTGTCCATCCTTTATCATAACCTCTGTGGTTTGGTCCAGGATGGGATACCATTTGCACCGGCTAGATTTAGCTGTGTGCGTGATTTTAAACGGGTCTCTGAGGGAACTCTCAATTTATAATTCTTGGATAATTTAGCTTGGGGCCCGATGCCACGTCTCCGTTAGCCACAAGCTTTGACCGGAGATGCTACATTGTGCCAAGAGGAAATTCTTTCACATTTGATAGGAACCTGTGGCTGCAACTCTGGTTACACAGAGCCGATTTTTTGTGATTACATTACAATTTGTAAATGAGTAGGAATTCTTATATTGTGATTTGGAATTTATATTCATGGCGATGATGATAAAACTAAGGCTTGTTTCTCAAAACATTCGCAGTTGCCGCCTAAGAGCTTTCGCCCAGCCAAGCTTGAGAGCTAATGCTGCTAATTCCTTCCTTGGATGTCTGAGCCATGTTGAATTCCCCCAATTAAATGATTCTTTTTGTTGGCTTTTGTTTTTAATTCTTTTGTATTTTCGGACCTGCCCAATTACTAGATCTGAGACAGTACTGGACCGCGAAGGTTCCACCTGCTGCAGTTCTTGATTGTTCGATCGGAATGTAATGATGTGTTGAACTATAAATTTCTCATATTATTCTAGTGAGCTGTCAGCTATGTAAATCAGATTGCATGTGCATAGTTGACATTTTATGATATGTTGAGCTGCTAATTCCTTGGATGTCTTCATGTTAATGTTGACATATACTTATCAAAATTACGAATGTTTACTGAACAACAGTATTTGCTTATGACCTTAATATTTACATTGAGACAAACAATCATTGTGCGATTATTCGCTCTTTGGAATTTTCATAATCTGGCATGATTAATCGAAGTAACTATGTTTGTGTGGCCTTTGGTCTTGTTTGTCTTAACTGTCATTTGTTGTGCCTTGCTGACAACCAAATTTTGAGTCCTCTGTTAGATGAAGCAAACAATATTGCAATTTATACTGTTCTAATGCGGATTTTGTCAGTTTTATGAATCATTCCAATTCCTATTCGACAATGAGATAACTGGTCCATTCTTTGTTTTTCCTAGTTTTAGTCAACCTAGGAATGTAAATTTGCACTTACATTTTTAGTATAATCTTGTTGCAGATGCATGCTTTGGTATGAAATTACTAGACGACAGTATTTTTGAAGCCTGATTTGACGCTTATATTAATAGGTTTTGTTATTGTTTGTATCTTTAAATTTCTTTGTTCAGATTTTACCAGATATGTAATGCGATGATGATTCATATAGGTTTAAGGCAGTGGTGGCAGCAGTCACCGTGAGCCTACAAACCAAAAACGACTTCTCTTTCCACTGAGCATTGCTTCCTTGCCATAGTAATTTTTGTCTCTTCTTATTTTCTATAATTAATCTTTTTCTCAATGAAGAGCTCTTGACCAGGAAGTGCCGTATGACACTGTAAACAGCAGCTTCTTCTATGGCGCTGCAAGTGTCCATACTTTATCATAACCTCTGTGGTTTGGTCCAGGATGGGATACCAGTTGCACTGGCTAGATTTAGCTGTGTGCGTGATTTTAAATGGGCCTCTGACGGAACTCTCAATTTATAATTAACTTTGGGCCCGATGCCACGTCTCCGGTAGCCACAAGCTTTGACCGGAGATGCTACATTGTGCCAAGAGGAAATTCTTTCTCATTTGATAGGAACCTGTGGCTGCAACTCTGGTTACACAGAGCCGTTTTTTGTGATTACATTACAATTTGTAAATGACATAGTAATTCTTATATTGCGTTTTGGAATTTATATTCATGGCGATGATGATAAAACTAAGGCTTGTTTCTCAAAACATTCGCAGTTGGCTAAGAGCTATCGCCCAGCCAGGCTTGAGAGCTAATGCTGCTAATTCCTTCCTTGGATGTCTGAGCCATGTTGAATTCCCCCAATTCAATGATTCTTTTTGTTGGCTTTTATTTTTAATTCTTTTGTATTTCGGACCTGCCCAATTACTATATCTGAGACAGTACTGGACCGCGAAGGTTCCACCTGCTGCAGTTTTTGATTGTTCGATCGGAATGTAATGATGTGTTGACCTAAATGTAATTTCTCATATTAATCCAATCAAGAGAGAGAGAATACCCAGATTTTGTATGTTCCCTCTATATCGTATCAATTACCAAGTGTATTCATGTCCTAAAACAACGAAATTTTGCCCTCCTAGCCTGTGCGCTAATATTCATGTAAGAAAACTATACATCTTAATATTTTCTCCCATTTCCGCGCGAGAGAGAGATGGCGAGCAGGAACGGGAGTTGCGGACTTGGCGGTGGCCGTTCTAGCGGGAGGGGAGGAGGAGGGAGTGGCCATCGCGCACCCACCGGCGACGACAAGGAGTGGCGCCGCATCCGCTCCGTCGGGGCCAAGAAGCGTGACTGCAGGCGCTGGACGAACTGGGGGCTGAACCCCTAGCTTCTCAGCGAGGAGGCTGGACTGGCATCGGCGGCAGACGGCGACTTAGAGCTTGCCGCCGACTAGGAGCTCGTATTTTGGACAGATCGACATGACAGCGTCTTCCATGAGCTCTCCCAGCACTATTTTTTTATTTATATGTAATTTTGCAATATGTATATACTAAATAATGGACGTGTGCATGATCTTTCTTCATTAATTTAAATTTCAATTCAAATCACGATTTAAGGGTTGAATTTACAGGCCTGGTCTCTGCTAATGAGTTTGAAACCCTGAATCGCGAGTACAGGCAATATTCTAAGAAGATGTTATCAACTTTTTAACAGAAACAAAAATGGACCAATGACCTCATTGGCTAACCACATAACAACAATTGAGACATACGCGTGTCTATATATTATTACAATCATACATTCAGTTCCATGCATATTAAGGATCCACAAATATGCAAAACCATATTTAACAACAGCGAGATTTGCAGACAAACATTAAAATCACGGTTGCACCTTCATAGTATTGCAGTGCTCCATCAATTGGGTGGGGTCACAAAATTGTTAATTAGGCATTCCACAAGAAAACAGTTACTCATCCAAGGTAATTTGACAAATGAATTTGTATGTGCTGACCACAGCAGACTAATCTGACAAATTACATTTAAAGTTCAACACAGCATTACATTCCGATAACAAACTCAACAACTGCAGACAGGAAAATCACATTTGAACCTTCATAGTATCACAGTGCTCTCTAACACTCAGCTCAGCTCCAGTAAATGGGTGGGTCACAAAACCTCACATTGCTTTTTATGATAAAATTCATAGATCATACATATTGTAATATCTTACTCCTACTTAATTCCTCTTCCTTCTTTCCATCATCCCGCCCTTTATACACATCACTTTAGTTTTCCTTCATAACCTAGAATCTCTTTTTTTTTAGAGTTTCAGTAGTTTTGTTCAGAAAGGATAGGAGGTACCTGCTTTATTAGGAGACATAAAATACAAAAGACAATAAAAAAAAAAAGAAACAGCCAACAAAAAGCATCATTAATCTGGGGGAAATGAACATTGCTCGGTCATCCAAGGAAGGAATTAGCAGCATTAGCTCTCAAGCCTGGCAGGGCGAAAGCTCTTAGGCGGCAACTGCGAATGTTTTGAGAAATAAGCCTTAGTTTTATCATCATCACCATGAATAGGAATTGGCAAACACATTATAACAAAGTCATTTACAAATTGTAATGCAATCACCAAAAACAGCTCTGTGTAACCATAGAGTTGCAGCCACAGGTTCCTATCAAATGTGAAAGAATTTCCTCTTGGCACAATGTAACATCTCCGGTCAAAGCTTGTGGCTATCGGAGACGTGGCATCAGGCCCAAGCTAAAATATCAAAGAAATTATAAATTGAGAAATCCCTCA
Organism: Avena insularis; assembly: GCA_023614405.1. Classification (NCBI taxonomy): domain Eukaryota; kingdom Viridiplantae; phylum Streptophyta; class Magnoliopsida; order Poales; family Poaceae; genus Avena; species Avena insularis. The sequence goes on from CM042694.1 coordinate 211,952,799, forward strand.
GAAACCCGTTTAAAATCACACACAGATAAATCAAGCCGGTGCAAATGGTATCCCATCCTGGACAAAACTACAGATGTTACACTTGCAACGCCACAGAAGCAGCTGCTGTTTACAGTGTCATACGGCACTTCCTGGTCAAGAGTTCTTCACCGAGACAAGATCAATCAAAGAAATTACAGTAAAAAAAAGAGGCAAAGACATGGAGACAATGCTCAGTGGAGAGAGAAGTAGTTTTTGGTTTGTAGGCTCACGCTGACAGATGCCACCACTGCCTGCCACCACTGCCTTTAACCTATATGAATCATCATCACATCACATAACTGGTAATATCTGACAACAAAGAAATTTTCAAGATACCACCACTAACAAAAACTGACAGCATCACATCATGCTTCGGAAATACGAGATAACTATAATTTCATACCAAAGCATACATGATGCACCAGTTTCATATCAACGAGGTTTAAACAAAATTGTAACGAGTGCAAATTTACATTCTAGTAAGATCGACTAAACTAGGAACAGCAATAAAAAATGAACCAGTGACCTCATTGTCAATTAGGAATTCCACATTAGGACAGTGTAAATTGTGATATTTAGTGTTTCATCTAACTGAGAAATTCCACATTAGAACAACATAAATTACGATAATTTTTGTTTCACCTAACCGAGGACTCAGAATTTGGTTGTCAGTAAGGCACAATAAATACCAGTTAAGACAAACGAGACCAAATCTTACCAATCCAAGGTTTCTTAAATTAAAAATGCTAGATTCTCATTGTTACAAAGAGCAAAATTATTACATTAACAATAGCATTCTGTTGCAAATCGCACACTGATTTTCTAGTTTCAGTGTAGATTTTAAGGTCACAAGCAAATTAAGTTGTTCACTACCCAATCGTAATTTTGATAAATATGTTTCAATATTAACACGAAGACATCGAAGGAATTAGCAGCCCAACATATCATACAATGTTAACTTTGCACATACAATCTGATTTACAGAAGTATATAAAAGCAATAGAACAAAGCTGACAGCTCATTAGAATAATATGAGAAATTACATGTAATTTAAACACGGCACTAAATTCTGATCAGGCAATCAACAACTGCAGCATGTTGAACCTTCATAGTCCAGCACTCGTCTCAGATCTAGTAATTGGGCAGGTCAGAAAATACAAAAGAAATTAAAACAAAAGCCAACAAAAAGCATCATTGAATTGGGGGGAATTCAACAGCTCAGACATCCAAGTAAAGAATTAGCAGCACTAGCTCTCAGGCCTGGCAGGGCGAAAGCTCTTGGGCGGCAACTGCAAATGTTTTGAGAAACAAGCCTTAGTTTTATCATCATCGCCATGAATAAGAATTTCCGATCAGAATATTACTAGGTTCTGTACAACTTGTAATGTAATCACAAAAAACAGCTCAGAGTAACCATAGCATATCTGCAGTTGCAAATGCACCAGTTTCATACCAAAGCATATCTCCAACAAGCTTTTACAAAAAATGTAACGAGTGCAAATTGACATTCTGTAAGATCGATTAAAACTAGGAACAGCAAAAAAAATGGACCAATGACATCATTGTAAATTAGGAATTTCCACATCAGAACACAATAAATTGTGATATTTTTGTGTCATCTTACCGAGGACTCTGAATCTGGTTGTGACCAAGGAAAATAAATGCCAGTTAAGACAAACGAGACCAAATATCAATCTTCCCAGTCCTCAGGCCATACAAACATAGTTTCTTAGATTAATAATGCCAGATTCTCAAAGTTACAAAGAGCGAAAATTTTCCATTTAACAATACAATTTTGTTGCAATTCACACTGATTGTTTCTGTGTAGATTTTATGATCATAAGAAAAATTAAGTTGTTCACTGCCCATTTGTAATTTTGATAAGTACTATGTGTCCACAACATCATGAGCAGCCCAAGATACCATACAATGTTAACAATGCACATACAATCTGATCTACAGAAATTAATAGTAGACAGCTAACAGCTCACTAGAATGATCTGAGAAATTACATGTTAATACAACACAGTATTACATTCCGATCGCTTGTCCATCTAGGCAGACGGTAAAATCAAGGTTGAACCATCATATTATTGCAGTGCTGTCCAACAATCCTTTCAGAGCCAGTAAAGAGGTGGGTCCGAAAATTCAAAATAATTTAAAACAAAAGCCAACAAAAAGAATCATTGTATTGGGGAAATTCAACATGGCTCAGACATCCAAGGAAGGAATTAGCAGCATTAGCTCTCAAGCCTGGCTGGGCGAAAGCTCTTAGGCGGCAACTGCGAATGTTTTGAGAAACAAGCCTTAATTTTATCATCATCACCATGAATACGGAAACCCAATCACAATACTGGTAAAATCTGGCAACAAAGAAGGAACGGAGGGAGTAGCATCCTGCTGCAAATCACACACTGATTGTTTCAATTTCAGTGTAGATTTTAAGGTCATAAGCACATTAGTTGTTCACTGCCCGATCATAATTTATGTGTCAATATTACAATGAAGACATCCCAGGACTAGTAGCCCAACATATCATACAATGTTTAACTATGGACATACAACCTGATTTACAGAAGTTTAGAAGAGCAATAGAACACAGTTGACACCTCATTAAAATAATATGAGAAAATAATGTGAATTCAACAAAGCATTACATTCCGATCGCACAATCAACAACTGCAGTCAGTTAAATCAATGTTAACATTCGTAGCCCAGCAGTCATCTCAGATCTAGGAATTGGGCTGCTCAGAAAATACAACAGAAATTAAAACAAAAACCTACAGAAAGCATCATTGAAGGTTGGGAATTCAGCATGGCTCAGACATCCAAGGAATTAGCAGCATTAGCTCTCAAGCTTGGCTAGGCGAAAGCTCTTGGGCGGCAACTGCGAATGTTTTGAGAAACAAGCCTTAATTTTATCATCATCACCATGAATACGAATTCTCAATCACATTATTACTGATTATTTACAAATTATAACGTAGTCACAAAAAACGGCTCTGTGTAACCATAAAGTTGCAGCCACAGGTTCCTATCAAATGTGAAACAATTTACTATTGGCACAGTGTAGCATCTCCGATCAAAGCTTATGCTATCGGAGACGTGGCATCGGGCCCGAGCTAAATTAGCAAAGAATTATAAATTGGTAATCCCTCAGAGACCCGTTTAAAATCACACATCTAAATCAAGCCAGTGCAAATGGTATGCCATCCTGAATCAAACCAAAGAGGTTATGATGAAGGATGACACTTGCAGCACCATAGAAGAAGCTGTTGTTTTAAGTGTCATACGGCACTTCCTGGTCAAGAGCTCTTCATTGAGACAAAGATTAATTATAGAAAATAAGAAGAGACAAAAATTACTATGGCAAGGAAGCAATGCTCAGTGGAAAGAGAAGTCGTTTTTGGTTTGTAGGCTCACGGTAACTGCTGCCACCACTGCCTTACACCTATATGAATCATCATCGCATTACATATCTGGTAAAATATGAACAAAGAAATTTAAAGATACAAACAATAACAAAACCTATTCATATAAGGGTCACGTCAGGCTTCAAAAATACTTATCTACTAGTAATTTCAACAAAGCATACATCTGCAACGAGATTTTACCAAAAATGTAACAAGTGCAAATTTACATTCTTAGGTTGACGAAAAATAGGAAAAACAAAGAATAGCCCAGTGACCTCATTGTCAAATAGGAATTGGAAGGATACATCTAACTGACATATTCCGCATTAGAACAGTATAAATTGCAATATTGTTTGATTCATCTAACTGAGGACTGAGAATTTTGGTGGTCAGCAAGGCACAACAAATGCCAGTTACAACGAACGAGAACAAAGGTCAATCTTCCCAGTCCTCAAGAAACATAAACATAGTTATGTCAATTAATAATGCCAGATTCTGAAAGTTCCAAAGAGCGAAATTTTTCCAGTTAACAACATAATTCTGTTAAAAAATGGCACGTTGTTTGTCTCTGTCTCAGTGTAAATTTTAAGAAAGCAAATACTATTGTTCACTGAACATTCGTAATTTTGATAAGTATGTGTCAACATTTACATGAAGACATCCAAGGAATTAGCAGCTCCACATATCATACAATGTTAACTATGCACATACAATCAGAGCTTTAGATCCCTCCCGATCTAGGGATGGAGATGACGGCGACTACATACTCTTTCGTGGATTTTTGATCGGGTACTTAGGGTTTTCGTCCCGATGGCATCTTATAGGCGGAAGGAGAGGCCGAGGGGGTGCTAGGGTCGGCCAGACCACCCCCTGGCGCGGGCCAGGCCTGGCCGTGCGGCCAGGTGGTGTTGCCGGCCCCCAGCCTTTCCCCGTCTCGTACTTTGGCATCTGATGACTTCCGGAAAAATAGGCACTTTGGCTTTTGTCCCGTCCAATTCCGAAAATATTCATTTTCTGACTTTCCTGTAACCAAAAACAGCAGAAAACAGGCAGCTGGCACTGTGGCTCTTGTTAATAGGTTAGTCCAAGAAATCATATGAAAAGTACTCCAAAGTGTGGACAAAACACAACAAAGTGGATAAAACCAAGCATGGAACATCAAAAATTATAGATACATTTGCAATGTATCAGCAAGCAACTAACAACGGAAAAGTAAACTAAGTGAAAGCAAAAACTAAAATGGATAAACTAAAAGTAAGCAAAGATAATCATGGTGAAAACATTGTTTTGTTCATTAAAATCCCTTTGTTAACAAGGTTGATCAGGTCTTGTTACCAAAATAATTTTATATGAAACAAAACTTTGTATTCCACTAATGATTATGTTAGCTCAACCTTGATAGCAATGGTCCCAATCATAATAGTTTCATATTTTTCTCATGGTATGGGACAATATATTTCTCCAACTTGGATGCCCTCAACATGTTCAATTGAATTTAAACCATAAGTCCTATGAATCTTTTTGGGTAAATAGACAGTATGCTCCTTGTCATTAACATTAAAAGTCACCTTTCCTTGATTACAATTAATAACAGCTCCTGCAGTATTAAGAAAAGGTCTCCCAAGAATAATATATATATTATCATCTTCAGGCATTTCAAGCACAACAAAGTCAGTTAATATCAAGCAATTATGAGTAACTTGAATAGGTACATCCTCACATATACCAACAGGAATAGTAGTAGATTTATTAGCCATTTGCAAAGATATATCAGTTGGTATTAGTTTTTCCAATTGAAGTATCTTGTAGAGAGAAAAAGGCATAACACTAACTCCTACTCCCAAATCACACAAAGCAGTTCTAACATAACTATTTTTAATAGAGCATGGAATAGTTGGAATCCCTGGGTCTCCAAGTTTCTTTGGAACCTTACCATTAAAGGAATAATTGGCAAGCAAAGTAGAAATTTCTTCATTAGGGATATTCCTTTTATTAGAGACAATATCCTTCATATACTTTGAATAAGGACGCAATTAATAGCATCAGTCAAAAGAATTTGCAAAAATAAAGGTTTCATCCACTCACAAAACTTGTTGTAGTGTTCATCTTCATTTGACTTATGTTTCTTATCAGGGAGAGGCATAGGTTTTTGGACCCAAGGCTCTCTTTCACTACCATGTTTCTTAGCAACGAAATATTCTTTAGTGTATTTAGTATTCTTAGTGTGCCTTTCAGGCTCTTCTTCAACTTTTTCTTTATCAGAAGAATCATTTTCGTCATTACCACTTTCAGTTTCAGCATCAGAGACATATATACTACTAGGCTTTTTAGCAAGTTCAGAAGGTTCTACACTAGTTTTATGTTTCTTTTTCCTTTTCTTAGGAGAAGTACAACTATTTTCAATTTGTTGAGAATCCTACTCAATTCTTTTAGGATGCCCCTCAGGATATAGAGGATCCTGGGTGGCAGCACCACTTCTAGTTCTAATTTCATATTCTTGTTTTTCCTTAGAAGCATTAACTAGCAAATATTTTTGTACCTTAATAAGCTGATCAATTTGAGTTTGAACCATTTGGAAATGTTTAACAAGCATTTTAACATCATTAGAGGTTATTTCCACAATATCTTTTAACTCAATAATAGCTCTAGAGTTTTCCATTAAATGATTTTGCACCATTTTATTAAAATTATCTTGCTTAACAATAAAAACATCAAATTCTTCTAAGCATTGATCAGGAGGTTTACAGTAAGGAATATCACCTTCATCAAAATGTTGGAGAGAGTGTACCTCAATAGTGGAGGAGTGGGAGATTGGCTTACATAATTCTTCTATAGGAGGTAAATTCTTGACATCTGCAGCTTTAATTCCCTTCTCCTTAAGACATTTCTTAGCTTCCTTCATCACTTCATCATTTAGTTCAATAACTCCCCTCTTCTTTGGTTTTGGTGTTGGTGTTGGCTCAGGCAGAGTTAAATCAGGTGTAGTTGTCTCAGGTGTAGTTGGCTCAGATGAAGCCCAGTCTTCATAATTCTTGCTTATTTTAGCCATTAATTCCTCAACTTCTTTATGGGTTCTCTTCCTGAAAACACAATCAACACAACTATCTAGGTATGTCCTAGATTCTTCAGTTAGTCCATTATAATATATATCAAGAAGCTCATTTTTAGATAATGGACATACAACATGTGCATGAATCAAAGCACAAAACCTTGCCCATGATTCAGGAAATATCTCTTTTTCTCCCTGTTTAAAATCAAAAAGTTCCTGCAGAATGGCATGTCTAGCACTAGGAGGGAAATATTTCTGAAGGAATGTACTAATCAAGCAATCAGGGCTATCAATAGATCCAGGAGGTAAATTATTAAACCAAGTTTTAGCTTCTCCTTTCAGTGAAAAAGGAAAAAAATTAGCAACAAAGTAGGTGCGCATCTTAATATCATCAGAAAATAAACCACTCATGGTAGAAAGCTCAGTCATATGTGCTACAACACTCTCATTCTTAGTCCCACAAAAAGGTTCTTTCTCAACAATAGTTTTGTAAGATAAATCAAGAGAGAAATCATAATCCTTATCTTTAATATTTATGGGAGATGTAGCAAACTTAGCATTAGGAGATAATTTAGGTCTAACAGTATGTTTCTCAAGAGGACTCTTAATAGCACTTTTATCATGAGTGTTTTGACATTCTTTAATAAATTCATTAGTCATCTCTATATAACCGTCTTCAATATCATATCTCTCTCTAGACTCAGGTGAACCGACAGGTGTAGTAGTGTCTTCATTAGGAGTTTCAGTATTTCCAGCTATAGTTCTAGCAATCATAGCATCTAGGAAAGGACCTAATGAACCACTTTTATCAAGCACAGTAGAAGCAGCATCATAAGTATCAGAGGTTTCAGATTCAGCAGTAGTAGCAGTGTGTGTAGCATGTGTATGTGGTGGTGTAAGGAGCTTACTCATAACAGATGGTGAATCAAGAGCAATAGAGGTGTTCAGAACCGTACCTCTCCTTGTAGTGGATGGTAAAATAGGGACCTTGCCATCACGAGACTTACCCATGATGGATGGATGGCAGCGAACAATAGTGATTCCAAGTGAACTTGATAAATAGAGCTATGCTCCCGACAAAGCGCCAAAAAAATAGTCTTGATGACCCACAAGTATAGGGGGTGTATCGCAGTATTTTCGAGGGAAGTGAAACCCAATTTATTGATTCGACACAAGGGGAGCCAAAGAATATTTATAAGCCTTAACAACTGAGTTGTCAATTCAGCTGCACCTGAAAACAATCTTACTCATAGTAGTTTATCAGTAAAAACAGTTTTGTAATAGCAATAGCAAAGTAATAGCAGTAGTAAAAGTAAAGACAATAGTAACAATTGCAGTAAATAGTAGGATTAAAGCGTGGTAGGCATAGGGATGGATGGACGGGCGTTGCATGGACAAGACAATTCATATGACAATCAAGACATAGAGCATTTGTAGATAAATAAGATAAAGCATCCAAGTACTAAATAATCATAGGCATGTGTTCCATATATAGTCATACGTGCTCGCAATGCGAACCTGCACAACATCTTTTGTCCTGCCAGCCCGTTTTCAGCGGGGCCTCGAGGGAACTACTGGCAATTAAGGTGCTCCTTTTAATAGAGCACCGGAGCAAAGCATTAACACTCCATGAACACATGTGATCCTCACATCAAAGCCATCCCCTTCGGTTATCCCGATTATTATCACTTCGGGGCCTTTGGTTCCGGACAACAATATGTGTATACAACTTGCAGGTAAGACCATAAACAATACTATCATAATGAATCAATAACATGTTCAGATCTGAAATCATGGCACTCGGGCCCTAGTGACAAGAATTAACCATAACAAGTTGCAACAAAGTCAAAAAGCACTAATAATAGATACTAGGCACCATGCCCTAACAATTGGATGCCATTACATGAATGATCTCATCCAATCCCTACCATCCCCATAGCCTACAACGGAGGATTACTCACTCATGGATGGGGGAATCATGGATGGTGGATGGAGAAGCGATGGTGATAATGATGGCGATGATCTCCTCCAATTCCCCGTCCCGGTAGGGTGTCAGAACGGAGTTTCTGGTTCTAAATCATGAAATCTGATGGTGGTGGCGCAGCGGAACTCTTTCTGGGAAAATGTCGACCCCCTGGGTTTTTAGGTTAGGTGGCATCTTATAGGCGAAGAGAGGCCGAGGGGTGACCGAGGCGGCCACACCACCCCCAGGCGCGGCCTAGGCTGGACCGTGCGGCCAAGTGGTGTGGTCCACTCGTGGCCCTCCTCTGTCTCGTCTTCTGGCTCCGTGAATCTTCTGGTGAAATAGGATTTTTGGCATATTTTTCGGGATTTTTCCTGATAATTGATTTTCTGCATAAAAACTAGACACGAAGGTAATTCTGCTGAAAATAACTTCAGTCCGTATTAGTTATATCCAAATCACACAAGTTTATAGGAGAAATAATAGCAAAAGTGTTCTGGAAAGTAGATACGTTTTGGACGTATCACAACCCAATATATTTTTGCTTTCAGTTTGTTTTTGTTTCTCTGAGTCTTGGAAGTTATTGTTTTGGCAATAACCTCTCCTTATCCTTTTTGTTTGGTTTTTGTGTCAAGATCAACCTCTCATGAGAGAGAAGTAAGATTTGGGGAAGTTGCTGTCCTGAAATAAATTTTTGTGCTTCGCTGTAAAAATTCGTGAAAAATCTATGTATGTCGGATTGAGCTGTAATTTTTCGTGCTTCTGCCCTAGGTTGTTATTTAACTTTTGTTAGTTTTTCACTTTTTGATTTGAGCAACAGAAGATTTTTAGAAAAAAATGATCTTTACCTGCTGGTCCGTTTTGACAGATTTTTGCCACTCTTGCATTTGCCTCTTAAATCGATTTCCTTTTTGAATTCTTTTTGGGTTTTCAAAAGGAGTTGCTACAGTAGATTATGTTTTGATGGATTTCAGTTGAAATTTAACTTAAAAGGTTTATTACCTCGCCTATACTAATGTCGCTAATGAGAATTGTGTGAAAGAAATTTCCAGGTTATTGAAGAAAATGGTGTAATAAGATAGTGAAAGGTTACATGACTCAAACAATATGTGTATAAAGATGAAGATATTGATGTTATTCAAGCGGTGACTCCGGAAGAATCTATTAAATGCCAAGTTCAGAGACCTACAGATTCCGTTTTCGAATAGGTAATAGTTCTGGTAAGAACTAGTCCGCGAAAAATCTATCCAGTTATATTTTTGTAGTTTTTACCCAACAAGGAAGGCAACGAAGCGAAAGAGGGACGGAAGCGGAGCTAGGGTGGCTCACACCACCCCGTGGCGCGGCCCCCCAGCCGCACCACCAGGTGGTGTGGCCGCCCCGGAGTCTGTCTCCGACCCGTTTTCTCCCAGTTCTTTCCTTTTGTTATAAAATTTCGTAATATATAATCCCCCAGATCCCCTGAGGTTCATATATCGTGTTCTCGTCGTGTTTTCACTGTTCAGATGTTGTTTCAGGGTTTGTTTTCAGAGGACTACGAGCTTTGGCGCCGACGCGAGCTCCATCGCGACTTGGAGCAGAAAACCTTCGTAGGATGGGTGGAAGAAGAAAGGATCACAGCTAGGCACGAAGATATGTATTGGAGCATCAAGGAGGAAGTGAAGAGCATGTCAGCAAGCATTAAAGGACAAGGGTTGATACCTCCAATTCTAGACCTCAGTTCCTGCCCTGCAGCGGTGGAAGCTCTATGGGCCACTGGTGAGTTTTGCGATAAGTACCGAGTCCTAAGGAGAAAGGTGGACATACTACAAGAAGAGAATAATAGGCTTCGCAAGATCCTGGAAGATCATCTCACTTCGATCGAGAAAACACCACCACCACTGAAGGTGTAATTCGTCATCAGGTTTTGGCATCCCCTTGGTTTGTTCCAAGCTTGGGGGAGTGCCGCGATATCACATCACTATCTTTTATCTTTTTACCTTTTTAAGTAGAGTCATATCATGAATAGAGAAGTTATCATGTAGGATGGTTTGCATTATGGAAGTGTCCCCCCTCCTTGTAGATATCTATGTATCCCTTGGTGTGAGTTGCCGTTATGAAATATTAATGATAAGTTCTATCATTTACTCTTTTGCATATCTTATTTTAGTTTTCAATTACTATTATATGATTGATCTTGTTAGTATTGGTATCACTTTGGGATCATTGAGTTAATTTAGTTGGTTTTGGCAAACCTGGCTCGGTCAGTAGCAACACTATTATGAGAATTGAATAAAAAATATAAAAGTACTCTTAAGGAATATAATTTCATCATCTTTCTTTTTTGATTTGCTCATAAGCTTAGTATTCTCTAGTTAAGATTTTTTGTGCTTCCAAGGAAGATTGCATGTTTGTTTTTATCACTTGTATGTTTGTTTGTTTCCTTCAACTCTTATGCTTGCTACCAAGCCTTGCTAGCCTAAAACCTGTACTGAGAGGGAATGCTTCTCGTGCATCTAATCCTTAAAACCAAAACCTATGCCATTTGTGTCCACCATACCTACCTATTAGCACTATTGCTATTCCAAGTAAATGCATGTTTTATCTACGTTCCGAATTAAACTTGTTATGTGAAAATTAGTGATTAAATATCTCACGAACTTGATGGCACACTTTACTTTTCTTGCACCTAATAAACTTGAACCATTGTGTCATCTAAGTTGTATATGCTTGCACTTATATGTTAGGAATTAGCAGAACCATGCTGTCATGGGGAAAGCTTTCAACATTGCACTTGTACATTGTACCCAGTTGATATCATGCTCTTTTGTTTATGGATGTCATCGGTGTGAAATGAAAGGGGAGCTTGTAAGTCCATGGAGTTATGTATGTGTGTTAGAGAAACGCCTGGGTGGCTGGTCTAATCCATGCCTAATCATGGTGGAAACCTGCAGCGTAACCATAATGAGCAATCTATGAAGCATTCTTCTTATAAAAAAGAGATAGAGTTTGAGAAAAAAAGAAAAAAAAGAGATTAGAAAAGAGGAAAGAGAGAAAAAAGCACCATTTTCCCATGGTAAATAAGAAGATTGCTGAGATGCTTATTGTCTGCTTGCCTTGTCATTTTGATATGGGGATTCTTCCGTATCATCGGGCAAGGGGTACCCCGTTGGCGGTTCTCTATGATACACATGTACTTACTATGACAAGAACTTACCGGTAACTAAACTTGAGTAGCATGAGGAGCGGCCCTCGTATTCAAGAGACATGAGATTGCCAACTTATACTTTGTCAAGCATATACTCCATAGTTTGTTCACTTTAACCTTAATCACCTAAAGATGCTTATGATAGGGGCAATGAGAGCTGAAAGCTAACAAGTACCATAATTTTTGGAAGCTCTTTATGAAACTTGAGATCCCTGCTTCCTTCTATGAAGGGTCTATCTTTTACTTTTTTTGGTTGAGTCAGTAAACCTATTTCTTTCTATCTCAGCAACTATTTTGAGTTGTTGTGTTTCATTCATTCATATGATGATTTATTCAATCATGTTTCTTATGTTCCTTGTTTTGCACATGCTCTTATCTTAGTGAATACTACTTTGAAAGCTATCATTGAAAACCCCTTTATGATTGAACTCCTGCAAAATTGTTAACTATTCTTTGACCAAGAGAAAAGTTTGTCATTACCAATTATGATTTACTTTGTGTATCTTTATTGTGTTTACTTTACTTATTACAAGTTAAGTTATATAATAGTGAGTTGTCTTCTATTATGATTTGTGTATTGATGAATGTGATGCTTCTTGTCCGTATTCTTTTATCGACTCTTCACACCATAAACCTGAGGTCATGTTTATTGAGCTTAGTTTTCGCTTGGGGACAAGCGAAGTCTAAGCTTTGGGGAGTTGATACGTCCATTTTGCATCACTATTCTATATCATAATTTACTGGTATTCATTGATATATTTCATATTAAGAGATGATACTTATGTCATTTCATCTGTTTTTGCATGGTTGATGACTTTTGGAGCATGGACCGCTGTAGTCAGGATTCTGTTGGAAAAGGGGCTGTTTGGAGGCGAAATTCGCGAAGATCAGAAAATCCAGAAAATTACATGGAAAATCCTATTTTTCCAGAAGACGAAGGATGCCAGAAGGGGGAGCGGAGTTGGGCCATAGGAGGCCCACACCACCCCCTGGCGCGGGCTACCCTAGGCCACGCCACCAGGTGGTGTGGCCACCCTGGCCCACTCCTAGCTCTTCCCTTTGGCGTATAGTATCCCCATCAAACCCTAAGACTCGGGGAGCGACCACAAAAAGATTCCGCCACCTCTGTGGGGCGGAAAACTACAGAGAGAGAAAGATCTTTCTGGCAGACTGAATTCTGCCGGGGGAATTCCTTCCCAGAGAGGGGAGATCGTTGCCATAAACACCACCATCAAGCTGGACTTCATCGGGATCATCATCATGATCTCCATCATCATCTCCATCAGCACCATCATCACCACTTCATACTGCTGTAACGATTGGGTTGAATCTTGCATAATTCTTAGGGGAAGCTTTCTCGATGTTGATTACTTGTTGTAGTTGATGCTATTGAGTGGAACCGTTGAATTATTGTTATGTTCAGATTGTTACTTATCATTATATCATCTCTGATCTTGATCCATATGATGTCTTGTGAGTAGTTCGTTTAGTTCATGAGGACATGGGAGAAGTCATGTTGTTAGTAGTGGAATTGTGTTGAGAAAGATTCAATAGTTTGCTATTTAAGTTGTGGTGTTATTCTTCTAGTGGTGTCATGTGAACGTCGACTATATGACACTTCACCTTTATGGGCCTAGGGGAATGCATTGTGTATTTGGCTACTAATCGTAGGGGTTGCCGGAGTGACAGAAACCTGAACCCCCGTGAGGAAACCTTTGCACAAGGGATGTCAGGATCTTAGAGTTTAAAGCTGTGGTTAGGTTTTTATCTTAATTACTTTTTTGTACTTGCGAATGCTTGCAAGGGGGTTTAATCACAAGTATGTATTAGTCCTAGGAAGGTCGGTAAATTTGCATAGGTTCACCCACACAACACTTATCAAACTAAAGAACATTAATCAACTATATGAAGCGAAAGCACTTGACGATATTCCCATGTGTCCTCGGGAACGTTTGGTCATCTTAAATAATACAATCGGCTTGTCCTTTGCTAAAGAAAGGATTGGGCCACTTGCTGCATCTATTATTATTGTCTTTTATTTACTCGCACTTTATTTATCTGCATTATCAAAAACTCCTAAAAATCCGTTTGCTAAGTATTTACAGAGAACTCCTGCTCCAAGCCACTCGTCAATACCTTCTGCTCCTCGTTGGGTTCGACACTCTTACTTATCGAAAATACTACGATACAAGCCCTATACATGTGGGTCATCAGTAGTCGACTAGATGCATCAGCAGGGGAAAAAGTGGCACGGTCGGGCCCCGAAGGGTCCCGTAAAGCCCCACCATCGCACTATAGGAGGCGTGCCATCGTCACTTAGGGCGTGTTTGGTAGCCTGCATGGGTTTCTCAGCCCAGTCTCCAATAATGAATCGATATTCCCAAATATGTCATTGGAAATTGACCTTGTTCGCATCCAAATAATTCAGTATATTGATCCATTGCTTCCTTTGCTTCTCCAAAACAAAACAATTCACTCTTATGGAAATTTCTTTGCCTTTTCGATGTCATGTTCCATAAAAAGGATTGTGTCTTCATCATATTGTAGAATCGATAGACCCCCATCAACTAGATTTGGTACGATCCTAGCAATTTGCCCGTTGTTTTTGCCTCGCTGTATCAAGATGGCCAACATGTCAACCACGATATTAAATAGCATCGGAGAAATTGCACCTTGATGTAAACCTTTCTTTGTTTGGAAGTAATGCCCAATGTCATCATTGACTTTTATGGCAACACTACCTCCTTGTACAAAGTTACAGACTAAAGCATACTATTTGGGAGAGAATCCTTTCATTTTAAGAACTTGAAAAATAAAAGGCCACTTGAATTTATCATATGCATTCTCAAAGTCAATATTAAAAAACCACACCATTCTGTTTTTCGATGCAGCTCATGTATTGTTTCATGAAGGGTTACTACTCCATCGAGTATATATCGCCCTTGCATAAAAGCAGTTTGTATTGGACAAACCACATTGTGTGTCACTGAATTTAGACGAATAGTCGCCACCTTGGTAAATATTTTGAAGCTAACGTTAAGGAGACAGATCGGTCTATACTACTGGATCTGTTTTGCATCCTTAACCTTAGGCAACAGAATAATTTCACTAAAGTTCAGCTTGAAAAGTTCGAGTTGTCCCTTATGAAGATCATTGAACAACTCTAACAAATCATATTTGATAATATCCTAAGAAGTTTGATAAAATTCTGCTGGAAATTCAACCAGATCAGGGGCTTTATTATGGTCCATTTCAAATATTACAATTCTTACTTCCTGTCTTGTGAAGGGGGCTATCAAGAAAGCATTCTCTTCATTGGAAACTTGAGGGATATCTCCTATTTGCGATTCATCTAGAGAGATATTTACTTCCTTTGGTGGTCCAAATAGGGTTTTATAATATTTTTGTTATGTAGTTTTTTAAATCGATTTGGCCCTCAATTGTTCCCTCATCTTGGTGACGTGTGTGTATATACTTCTTCCTACGATGGCCATTAGCCACCATATGAAAGTATCTTGTATCACTATCGCCTTCCAAGATGAACACCAGTTTGGATCCCCTTTGCCAGCTCCATCGCCCACTTTCATATAAGGAGTTTGGTCCTTGCAAGGTCAGTCATGGAGGGAGAAACAACGTGCTCCTTCTTAGAGACCATGGTGATCCCTAAGAACAACGTCGCGACCTCCAAACACCAACGTCTTCTCAAAAACTTAGAAAGTACAAAAATGGGTCTTCGTCTCCATCGCCATAACAACGAGAGTTCGACCTCACTAGTTTAGCAAAAGGAACCAACTCCTAGAACTGAACATGAATCTACAACATCACAAAACACTACAAGAAGCTTAATAAATATGTGACCACTAGTACAAAGCGACAATACGGACATGGGTCAAAAACCCATTCAGCAACAGGAAAAGGGTTTGTTGTCAGGACCATGTAATTAATGTGAAGGCCTCCTTGGCAATGGATGCAATAACTTCATTGATGAGTCCCATTTTTGGCATCAGACTTTAACTTTTCTCTGTTTCCTTAAAGTGGGACTCATCAGTAGCGATTATTCTTGTTCCATTCGTTTGCATTGAGCTTTTTTCATGTGTGTATACATGGTATATATACTTCACAGCACATGAAAATCTAATAGAACAGAGCACTAAAATGGTAACAAATTTCATTCATATTATAGACTAGGGTCATCAGTACATTTATACCATAATCTTGTCAGATTTCAAACTGACAAGAGTAATGGAGTAATTGACCATAGATGGAGTGATACGTCCATTTTGCATCACTATTCTATATCATAATTTACTGTTATTCATTGATATATTTCATATTAGGAGATGATACTTATGTTATTTCATCTAGTTTTGCATGGTTGATGAGTTTTGGAGCATGGACCGCTGCAGTCAGGATTTTGATGGAAAAGGTGCTGTTTGGAGGAAAAATTCGTGAAGATCAGAAAATCCGGGAAAATACATGGAAAATCCTATTTTTCTAGAAGACGAAGAAAGCCAGAAGGGGAAGCGAAGATGGGCCACAGGGGGCCCACACCACCACCTGGCACGGGCCACCCTAGGCCGCGCCACCAGGTGGTGTGGCCGCCCTGGTCCACCCCTGGCTCTCTCCTCTGGCGTATATTATCCTCCCGAATCCCTAATACTCAGGGAGTGATGGCCCAAAATTTATTGGAAGGTCTTTCAGGGTGAATTTAGGGATCAACATGGTGAGCTAAGGAAGAGGCAAAAACTAAAGGAGACTTAATTTTTTTGTGTTTTTAATAAAGAAAGCAAACTAGTAAAACTATTTTTTTTGTGTTTTTGATAAAGAAACAAGCAAACAAAGCAAAAGTAAACTAAGCAAAACAAAAATAACAAAGTAAAGAGATTGGTTATGAGGGACTCCCCTTGTGAAGATGTCCTTGACTCCCCGGCAACGGCGCCAGAAAAAGAGCTTGATGGCCCAAAATATATTGAGCTCGTTGGGGAACCCCAAGAGGAAGGTATGATGAGCACAGACAAGTTTTCCTCAAGATCAAAACCAAATTTATCAATCCAAGAGGAGCAAGGAAACACCCCAAAGGTGTAGCTAGATGAACATTGGCGGCGACTACCGGTGCAAGACAACGTGGAGACCTGCACAACACAACCACAGAACTTTGCCCCCAACTTACGATGAGGTTGTCAATCTCACTGGTTTTGCTGAAAACAAAGGATTAAACGTATTGAATGCAAGGAAGTAATAGTTTGCAGAAAGTAAACACAAAGCAGTAAACGGTTGATTGTAGATTGAATGTAAAAGAAAGGACCGGGGTCCATAGTTCACTAGAGGTGGCTCTCCTTAAGATAGATAACATGCCGGGTGAACAAATTATAGCGGGGCAATTGACAAACATCGAGAAAGCATACAAGCATATACTAATCATCTTGACTCCTTTGAGATTCGATTGGGCATTACAACATTATACATAGACCGCCATCCAACTGCATCTATGACTAATAATCCACCTTCAGGTTATCATCCGAACCCCCTCTAGTATTAAGTTGCAAGCAACAGATTATTGCATTACGAATTATGTAAAGTAAACAATACGATTGTTCTATGAACAAAGGATTGTTGTTTTCTCGTAGTAGCACAAAGACATCTAGTACCTTAGAGATTTCTGTCACTTCCCCAGATTACCAGAGGCATGAACCCACTATCGAGCATAAATACTAACTCTTGGAGTTGCTAGCATCTACTTGTCCAAGATAGCTACTAACAACAGAAAGCATGCAAGATCACAAATAACAAAGACATGATAGAATCAATAATCAATCTGAAATATCATCTCAATATCCATCGGATCCCCGCAAACACAACATGCAGAATTACAAATAGATGATCTTGATCATGAACGGAGCTCACAAGATCTAGACATGAAAGCACAAAGGAGGAGAACCAGTCCTCTAGCTACTACATGGACCCGTAGTCTAGAGATGAACTACTCACGCATCACACCGGAGGCTTGCATGATGATGAAGAAGGCCTCGAGGGTGAATTCCCCTCTCTGACAGGGTGCCGGGAAGAGCTTCAGATCCCTCCCGATCTAGGGATGGAGATGACGGTGGCTACAGACTCTTTCGTGGAATTTTGATTGTGTACTTAGGGGTTCCGTGTCAGAGGCAATATATAGGCGGAAGGAGAGGCCGAGGAGGTGCCTGGGGCGGCCAGACCACCCCTTGGCGCGGGCCAGGCCTAGCAGTGCAGTGTGTGGTGTGGCCCCCCCCTCTCCGCCTCAGATTCGCTCCAGGTGTCCCTCGGTAAAATAATGACTTTGTCTTTTGTCCCGTCCAATTCCGATAATATTCATTTTCTGACTTTCTGGAACCAAAAACAGCAGAAAACAAGTAGCTGGCATTGTGGCTCTTGTTAATAGGTTAGTCCAAGAAATCATATGAAAAGTACTCCAAAGTGTGGACAAAACATAAGAAAGTAGATAAAACCAAGCATGGAACATCAAAAAGTATAGATACATTTGCAATGTATCAACATCCCTAAGCTTAACTCATGCTCGTCCTCGAGTAGGTAAGTGATAAAAATAAAGAATAATTTTTGAGGTGACATGCACCATCATAAGCTTGATCAAAGTATTTGTAAAACATTCAAAGCTGGGATCATACTACTTCAGTCATAACATGAAAGACAAAGTTCTACTATGTTGCAACATGAAAAGGCACAAACAAAAGATTCATGAATAATAATGCTTTGCAAGACATTTGTTTGTTTCACATAAAGAAAACATAGCATAATAGTATTCAACTTGTCCCTCATAGAGTAGCAAGTATAAATGCATAGGACACCTTCAAAGTTCATAAGAGTGACTAGATACAAATAGTTTAAAACAAGCAATATCAAGGTATGCATCAATCAACAAGTCTTGGGACAATGCACATAGAACTAAGAATGGCCACTATGCTCTCAAAGTAGGTGCATAAAGGTAAAAGGTGGAGACTCAATATAATGGTGGAAGAAAGTCCTTCATAGAAGGAAGCAGAGATTCAAGTTTCATAAAGAGCTTCCAAAAATTATGGTACTTATAGCTTTCAACTCGCATTGCCCCTATCATAAGCATCTTGAAGTGATTAAGGTTAAAGTGAACAAACTATGGTGTACATGCTTGACGAAGTATAAGTTAGAAATCTCATGTCCCTTGAATACGAGGGCCGCTCCTTATGCTACTCAAGTTTAGTCACCGTTAAGTTCTTGTCATCGTAAGTACATGTGTATCATAGAGAACCGCCAACGGGGTACCCCTTGCCTGATGATACGGAAGAATCCCCATATCAAAATGACAAGGCAAGCAGACAACGAGCATTTCAACAATCTTCTTATTTACCATGGGAATATGGTGCTTTTTTCTCTCTTTCCTCTTTTCATAATCTCTTTTTTTCTCTTTTTTCTCAATATAGGACTCTTTTTTTATAAGAAGAATGCTTCATAGACAGCTCATTATGGTTACGCTGCAGGTTTCCACCATGTCAGCATGGATTAGACCAGCGGTCCAGGCATTTCTCTAGGTTGATGAGGGCTGATTTCTTTAACCTTGTCAGAAAGAACTGGGATATGCTTGTAAAAAGCAAATCTCCCATGGACATCTGGCAACAAAAAACTAGAAGGTTTAGGAAAAATAGTAAAGGATGGAGCTTAAATATTGAAGCTGAGCTCAGAAGCTTAAAAAATAATTTGATGGATGAGTATGATACTCTTGACATCAAAGCAGAGACTGAGGAGCTTTCTGCTGAGGAGTAGTTGAGGCTCAAGCAGATCTATGTTGAGATGAATAACCTCTAGCTCAAAGAAGAAGTTAAAGCCAAACAGAGGTCTAGAGATAGGGATATTTTAGAGGGGGATAGGAATACATCCTATTTTCATGCTGTAGCAAATCAAAGGAGGAGAAAGGTGTTGGTCCACTCCTTAGAAGGTCCTAATGGGACTGTTACTGAGGAAAAACATATGCTGGATCTAGCTACCTCCTTTTATAAAGACTTGTTTAAAAAGGAGGACCCTTCTGGTTTCTCACTTCAAAATGAGTTTTTCACACCCCAGGAAAAGATCACCGAGGACCAAAATTTGATGCTTAGTGCTCCTTTTACTGAAAATGAAGTCAGGGAGGCTGTTTTTGGTTCTTATGTTGATGGAGCCCCAGGGCCTGATGGGCTGCCTTTTCTTTTTACCAAATTTTTTGGGAGGTGATTAAGAGTGATATTATGGCTATGTTTGCATATTTTCATGCTGGCAAACTAGACATTTTTAGGCTTAATTTTGCTATTATCACTCTTATCCCTAAAGAAGATAATGCAAATAGAATGAAGATGTTTAGACCTATCAGTTTGCTGAATTGTAGTTTCAAAATTTTCACTAAGGTTCTTACCAATAGGTTTGCCTTGATCATGGATCATATTACTACAAACAATCAGTCTACCTTTATTAAAGGCAGATTTATCCTTGAGAGTGTTGTCACTTCTCATGAAACCATCCACTCTATTGTGCATAATAATAAAAAAGGTTTGGTGATTAAACTTGACTATGAGAAAGCCTTTGATAAGGTTGACTTGGACTTCCTCCTTGACCTGCTAGTTAAAAGGGGGTTCTGTCCATTAGTAGTGGGTTGGTTAGGGGTAAACTTCTGTTTAACATAGTTGACTTGGACTTCCTCCTGGACCCGTTTTCACCCCTGCTGTTTAACATAGTAGTAGATGTTCTTACTAGGATGCTGATTAAAGCCTCTGATGCAAACTTGATTAGGGGTCTTTGTTCAGATATGTTCTCTGGTAGGGTCATCTGCTTACAATATGCAGATGATATCATTCTCTTTTCTGAAAGTAGCCCATCCATGGCTACAAATTTGAAATGGGTCCTTACCTGCTTTGAACAGGTTTCTGGGATGAGAATTAATTATAATAAAAGTGAGTTAATTCCTTTAGGCCTAGACGAAGAGGAGATTCCCATTTTTGCAGAGATCCTTGGGTGTGTCAGGGGATGTTTCCCTATAAAATACCTAGGGATTCCCCTCCACTATGATAAGTTGAGGAGAGAGGACATTTAACCTTTGATTGATAAAATCCTTAAAAGAATAGCAGGTTGAAGGGGTAAACTTCTTTCTGATGGGTTCGTAGCATGGAAAACAAAAAAATTCTACCGCAAGAACGAACAAAACCCAGATCTAATCTAGATAAAAGCCAAGATCTAATCTATTAGACATGTGCAACGAGATAGATCTGTACTAACCCTTATAGATCCGAAAGCCTTGTGCGAGATTGGATCTCGTGGTTGATGTAGACGATCACTTGCCGATCTCAAGATCGAGTAGACGATCCTTCCGCGCTGCTCCGCAGCGCTTCATGATCGGTCACACGCATGGAGTCGAAGGCAGACCTTCCTCTCCCTGCTCCAAAGCACGTGAGGTAGTAGATCTCTCCACGGAATCCCAGCAGCACGACAGCGTGGTGGTGGTGGTGGAGTAGAGAATTCTGCAGGGCTTCGCCTAAGCCAGAGCAGATGGAAGGAGGAGGAGAGAGGCGGCTAGGGTTTGGAGTGGGGAGGGGCCAAGGGGGTGGCGCCTCCACCCCTCTATATATAGAGGGAGGGTTGTGGCCTAGGGTTCCCACCCCTAGGCCCACCCCTTAGGGCCGGCGCACAAGGAGGCTTGGGGGGAGAGTCCTCCCCCCCCCCCCCCAAGTTTCCTTTACTTACCCTTTAAGTTTCCCCTTATCCTATCTTGGTTTTCAAGTAAACTCCAAAATATCTTCTAGAACCTTCCAGAATATTCCGAAACCTTCTAGAATCCCCATACAAACACTCCAGAACATTTCCTAACTTAGAAAATGATCCCCATTATATGAATCTTATTTCCCGGACAATTCCGGATCTCCTCGTGATGTCCCGGATCCAATCCGAGACTCCGAACAACATTCGGTCTCCAACGCACATTCCATATCTACTTAAAACAAGTTCGAACCTTAAGTGTGTCACCCTACGGTTCGTGAATATGTAGACATGATGGAGACACCTCTCCGGTCAATAACCATCAGCGGGATCTGGAGATCCATAACGGCTCCCACATACTCAACGATGACTTCGTGATCGATAGAACCATTAACATACGAAACCAATTCCCTTTGTCACGTGATATTCTACTTATCCGAGGTTTGATCGTCGGTATCTCCATACCTAGTTCTACCTCATTACTGATAAGTACTCTTTACTCGTTCCATGTTATGTCATCCCTTGTGACATAGTCACATGCTTGCA
Organism: Avena insularis; assembly: GCA_023614405.1. Taxonomy (NCBI): domain Eukaryota; kingdom Viridiplantae; phylum Streptophyta; class Magnoliopsida; order Poales; family Poaceae; genus Avena; species Avena insularis. Next base: position 211,974,722 of record CM042694.1, read on the forward strand.
AGCTAACTAGATGACATTCCACCGAGAGGGCCCAGAGCATATCTATCCGTCATATGGATGGACAAATCCCAATCTTGGTCCATGCGCTTCAACACATACTTTCAGAATACCCAATGACACCTTTATAACCACCCAGTTACGAAGCGGTGTTTGATGTCATCAAAGTACCCATCCGGTGATGGTGATTAACATAACCTTATGGTCGAAGGATTAGGTTACTATGCATTTGAGAGCTTGTAACAATACGAACTTAATGACTTGATCTTATGCTACACTTACTATGGGTGTGTGTGTCTATCACATCATTCTCCTAATGATATAACCTTGTTATTAATGACATCCAATGTCCATGATCAGGAAACCATGATCATCAATTAATCAACAAGCTAGTTCAACAAGAGGCTTACTAGGGACTCTTTTATGTTTACAAAACACACATGTATTAGTGTTTCCTTATAATACAATTACAGCATGGGATGCAAACATTCATCATAAACACAAAGATATAATAATAACCACTTTTATTATTGCCTCTTGGGCATATCTCCAACAGTCTCCCACTTGCACTAGAGTCAATAATCTAGATTACATGGTAATATACCTAACACCCATGGCGTTCTGGTGTTGGTCATTCTTTGCTCTAGGGAGAGGTTTAGTCAACGGATCTGCCACATTCAGATCAGTGTGTACTTTGCAAATCTTTATGTCACCATCTCGGACATACTCGCGAATAGCATGGAAACGTAGCTTGATGTGCTTCAGCTTGCTATGTGACCTTGGCTCCTGTGCATTAGCTATGGCACCTGTGTTGTCACAGTAGATGGCCATCGGGTCCAACGCACTAGGAACCACGCCAAGTTCAGTAATAAACTCCTTCATCCATATGGCTTCTTGTGCAGCCTCCGAAGCAGCTATGTATTCCGATTCAGTTGAAGATTTCGCCACAACGCTTTGCCTGGCACTCCTCCAGCTCACTGTAGCACCATTCAAAATAAATACGTATCCAGACTGTGACTTCGAGTCATCTGGATCGGTGTTCCAACTAGCATCAGTATAACTGTTTACAACAAGCTGTTCATCACCTCCATAAGTAATGAACTCCTTCATCCATATGACTTCTTAGGCATATCTCCAACACTTTCTTATGCTGCTAGATTGACCCTTATTAGAGCTTGCTTAGCTAGTATTCCCATCTATCTCCTCTCTTTCTTTAAGTTTTCTAAATGGGCCTTAGATCTAATCAACTCTCAAATGGCAAATTCTTTATGGAATGATTTTGACGGTCATAGGAAGTTACATTTGGTCAATTGAAAACTTATTTGCAAAAGCAAGGCTGAGGGAGGTTTGGGGAATGATAACCTTTGTCTCTTAGCTTCTTGGCTTAAGAGATATACAAAAGATGGGGGAAATCTAGAGGAATATTGTGGATGCTAAGTATAGCTCACAATCTCCCAACATTTTCTGCAGCTCTGTTTCTAGGGTCTAACATTTTTGGAAAGGCTTTATGTGGGCCGTGAGAAATGTCAAGTTTGGTTATAGATGGAAGATAGGTAATGGGGCTAAAATTAGGTTCTGGGAGGACACCTAGGTGGGCACCTCCCCTCTTTTTGTCCAATTCTTTGATATTTATGATATATGCAATGAGCATGGTAAAAGTGTTGAGCAAATTTGGGATGGCTCCCAATTAAAGCTATCACTCAGAAGAATCTTTAATGCCGAATTATTGCAGAAATGGTATAAGTTGGAAGCATTTGCCCCTAGCATTGTCTTTTCTGAGGGTGAGGATTGTCTTCTTTGGCATAATGAGAGTGGAGTTTATTTCACCTCTCTATATGCTATTATTAATTTTTTTTGTGTGTGTGTGTGGGGGGGGGGGGGGGGGGGGGTTCAACCTGTTTACATGTTCCCCCAATGATTCACATCTTTCTCTGGTTGCTGGCCCAAAACAAGCTTATGACCAGAGATAATTTGAAAAAGAGACATGTAAACAAACCTGAAGACTGCATTTTCTGTAACGAGCAAGAATCCATTGATCATCTTTTCTTTCAATGCATTGTAGGTAAACAAATTTGGCCTATTATCTCTTTCTTTTTTGGGGTGAATCTGGACAGTAATTACATCTCCATTGCAAGATTTTGGGTGGCGAATAATAATTATGCAGTGTTGAATTCTGTTTGTGCTGCAGCCCTGTGGGGGTTGTGGAAAACAAGAAAAGGTATGATTTTTGACGGTCAACCATGGTTAAATGTTTATCAGGTTTGGTATTTGATCTTAGCCATGGTGAAGAGATGGAGGCTGGTCTGTGTAACCATAGAGTTGCAGCCACAGGTTCCTATCAAATGTGAAAGAATTTACTCTTGGCACAATGTAGCATCTCCGGTCAAATCTTGTGGCTACCAGAGACGTGGCACCAGGACCAAGCTAAATTATCAAAGGATTATAAATTGAGGATACCCTCAGAGAACCGTTTAAAATCAAACACACGCAGCTGAATCAAGCAGGTGCAAATAGTATCCCATCCTTGACCAAATCACAGAGGTTTTTTTTTAGGAGATCACTGCGTTGATTCAACAGATTATGATGAAGGTTGGACACTTGCAGCGCCATAGAAGCAGCTGCTGTTTACAGTGTCATACGGCGGTCAAGAGCTCTTCATTGAGACCTAGATTAATTATAGAAATTAAAGAAAATAAGAAGAGGCAAAAAATACTAGGACATGGTGTTATATGGAAAGAGAAGTCGTTTTTGGTTTGCAGGCTCACGATGACTGATGCCACCATTGCATCACATAACTGATGAAATCCGGCAACAAAGAAATTTATAGATGCAACCAATAACAAAACCTATGATAACAGCTGTCACATCAGGCTTCAAAAATACTATGCGACTAGATTGTGCGTTGAGAAGCAGGCTCTGCAGTTGCAAATGCACCAGTTTCATACCAAAGCATCTGCAACAAGCTTTTACAAAAAATGTAACGAGGGAACTGGGATCGATTAAAACTGGGAACAACAAAAAAATGGACCAATGACATCATTGTCAATTAGGAATTTCCACATCAGAACAAAATAAATTGTGATATTTTTGTGACATATAACTGAGGACTCAGAATTTGGTTGTCAGCAAGGAAAATAAATGCCAGTTAAGACAAACGAGACCAAATGTCAATCTTCCCAGTCCTCAGGCCATACAAACATAGTTTCTAAGATTAACAATGCCAGATTCTCAAAGTTACAAAGAGCGAAATTTTCCATTTAACAATATAATTCTGTTGCAATTCAGTGATTGTTTCTGTGTAGATTTAAGATCATAAGAAAATTAAGTTGTCCACTGCCCATGATTTGATAAGTGTGTCTACAACATCATTAGGAGCCCAACATACCATACAATGTTAACAATGCACATACATTGTTAACAGAAATTAATAACAGCAATAGCACACAGCTAACAGCTCACTAAAATGATCTGAGAAATTACATGTTAATGACACAGCATTACATTCCAATCGCTCGTTCATCAAGGGCAGACGGTAAAATCAAGGATGAACCCTTGTATTATTGCACTTGCTGGTCAAGAGATCTTCACTGAGACCTAGTTTAATTATAGAAATTGCAGAAAATAAGAGGCAAAAAAGAGAAGTCGTTTTTGGTTTGTAGGCTCACGGTGTCTGATGCCACCACTGCCATAAATCTATATGAATCATCATTGCATCACATATCTGGTAAAATCTAGGTGTACATTTTATCCGAGGACATAGGAAGGAATTAGCAACATTAGCTCTCAAGCCTGGCTAAACAGGACTTAATTTTATCATCATCGACAAACATAGTAACTTCAATTAATAATGCCAGATTCTGAAAGTTCCAAAGAGCGAATTTTTTCCAGTGTTGAAAATCACACACTGATTGTTTCTGTCTCGGTGTAAATTATAAGGTCATAAGCAAAAACTGTTGTTCACTGACCATTCGCAATTTTGATAAGTATGTATCAACATTAACATATCGTACAACTATGCACATACAGTCTGGTTTACAGAAGTATATAAGAGCAATAGAACATGGCTGACAGCTCACTAGAATAATATGAGAAATTACATTTAGTTCAACACATCATTCCATTCCGATCACAAAATCAACAACGGCAGCAGGTGGAACCTACACAGTCCAGTACTGTCTCAGATCTAGTAATTGGGGAGGTCCGAAAATACAAAAGAATTTAAAACAAAAACCAACAAAAAGAATCATTGAATTGGGGGAATTCAACATGGCTCAGACATCCAAGGAAGGAATTAGCAGCATCAGCTCTCAAGCCTGGCTGGGCGAAAGCTCTTAGGCGGCAACTGCGAATGTTTTGAGAAACAAGCCTTAGTTTTATCATCATCGCCATGAATATAAATTCCAAATCACAATATAAGAATTACTAGGTCATTTACAAACTGTGATGTAATCACAAAAAACGGCTCTGTGTAACCATAGAGTTGAAGCCACAGGTTCCTATCAAATGTGAAAGAATTTCCTCTTGGCACAATGTAGCATCTCCGGTCAAAGCTTGTGGCTACTGGAGACGTGGCATCGGGCCCCAAGATAATTATAAATTGAGAGTTCCCTCAGAGACCCATTTAAAATCACGCACGCAGCTAAATCTAGCCGGTGCAAATGGTATCCCATCCTGGACCAAACCAGAGGTTTTGATAAAGGATGGACACTTACAGCGTCATGGAAGCAGCTGCTGTTTACAGTGTCATACGGCACTTCCTGGTCAAGAGCTCTTCACCGAGACTAGATCAATCAAAGAAATTGCAAATAAAAAAAATAAAAAAGCAATGCTCAGTGGAAAGAGAAGTCGTTTTTGGTTTGTAGGCTCACGGAGACTGATGCCTCCTCTGCCGAAAACCTATATGAATCTATCATCGCATCACAAATATAGTAAAGGCAAGACAAAAAAATAGAACAGATAGAGAAACGGAGAGGCTTCAGTGTGTGTAACAACATGAATCGATCAACGGCGAACGAGTTCGCCTCACCGAAATCCGCTAAGATCCTTTCGGACCTGAATCATCACAAGCCAAAATTTTAGAAGAGAGGAATCGAGGGTCGATCGGAGAAAAAGCTTCAGCGTGTGTAACAACATGAATCGATCAACGGCGAATGTATTCGCCTCACCGAAATCCGCTAAGATCCTCTCGGACCTGAATCATCACAAGCAATCCCCAGGAAACCAAACAATTCCGCGCGGTATAAATCAATTAATCAACAGAAAAAAAAGGAGAGAAATAGGTTGACGACGAACTCGGATCTGAAAGGCGATGGGGGAGCGGAGGTTGATTGGGGAGAGGAGGCTGATGGCGGCTAGGGTCTCTGTGGTTGGTTTTGGAGAATTCTGGGGGGCGGTATTTATAGGGAAGGAAAAGGGTCTAGGGTTTCCTTCGGGACCGTGCAGGATCAGAAGAGATCTTCGTGAGCGGGCCAAATATGGTTTCGTGACGCGTTTCGCTCGGTTCAACTCGGCCCGTGGTTGGTTTGGAACGGGCCACTCGCTAGCCCCTATTGCTCAAAAACAACTTTTTTTTAGATGGAACTCATGATTCCATTACGAGCTAGGCTCAGCAGATAGGCTGGCCACCAGACCACGTACATCAATTTTTTTGATTTAAATGAAATTCATTAAACATCATGCTCAGCTATGTCGCTGGCAACCAGTACATCAATGAAAGTTGGAGCCACATCGGCCCAACCAGTACATTCGGTCTCATCCTGAGAATCGAAACGAGCCAGGGAGTGAGCAACGTCCGAGGGCAATGCGAAAATTGAAACAACTCCAGACTCCCTATGCAAAGACTCCTCGACTCGTGAAGAAGAACACCAATCGCTGATAGGTCGTGGCTACTGGAGTTTAGAGCTTTCACCAAAGTCTGACAATCAGACTAAAAAGTGGCCCTGTTTAAACCCAATGCCACGGCTCCTTCAATAGCAGCCACACATGCTTCCGCCTCCGCTTGCGGCGCATCCCGCGGGTGTCTCAGTTTTCCTGCCACAGCCGCAATGAATTCCCCTGTTTCCGATCCAGCAACAAAACCTCAGCGTCCCATACCATTTTGTGCGGTAAAAGCAGCATCAAAATTTACCTTTGTCCAAGATACGGGAGGTTTTGTCCATGAAACTGTAGTTGGGTGAGCATCCACACTCTCTTGATTCTTAGGTGGATCACCACCAACGAGCTTCCTAGAGAATTTCAGGTAATGTTTCTGAATAATACGGCACACTTCCTGCGGTGATCTTTCCAGCTCCCCAGCATTGGCTTTGTTTCTAGTCGACCACCAGTCCCACAACAGAATGAACACTAGGTGCTGCTTCTCCCTCGGCAATTCCCCAATCAAGTCGAACATGACTTAAGGGTTAGGAGCCTCACTCAGCTTGATACGCACATCTTCCAACAGTAGGTCCCTCCAAACTTGCTTCACTTTTTTACATTTGAAAAATAAGTGTCCTGCATCTTCATCCATCCGATGACACATTGCGCATCTTGTATCCAGCTGAACATGTTTCCTCTCTATATTCCGTCGGAGGGGTAAGCTATTGTGCATCAGCCTCCAGATGAAAATACGATTTTTCTCCGGTAGCTTTAGCCCCCATAATTGTTTCCACCTAGGTAACACATTTGAGGCAGCAGCTGACGTACTCCCATCCAGAGCTTTATCCCTATCTCGCAAATCCACCCCAAGCCGGTAGGCAGATTTCATAGAGAAGACCCCTCTTTTATTGAAGTGTCAAGCCAGTGTATCTTCCATCTCCGGTCTGATCGAAATTGCAAGAATGTCCGCAACATCTTCTTGCACAAAGAGAGCATTTAGTACATCGACATCCCATTGCCTAGTATTTGAATTTAAGAGGTCTGACACCTTGATTGGCTCCTCCATCTCATTGGGTGTACGTACCCTCCTCGTCGAGCCCCTAGGTATCCAAGGATCACTCCACACATCGATTTCCTCCCTCGAACCAACTCTCCAAATTATGCCTTCTTTGAGAAGATCCAACCCCCGCAGAATACTCCTCCAGGTATAAGACATCTTGGGCTTCGTTGTAGCTTGGAGAACGGAGGTATCAGGGAAGTATAACGCCTTCAGGACAGTACAACACGGTGAATCAGGATGTTGTAGTAACCTCCAGCTTTGTCTGGCGAGCATAGCCAAGTTGAAGATATGTAGCTCTTTAAACCCCATACCGCCATTCTCTTTAGAGCGAGTCATTCTTTCCCATCATATCCAGTGGCATCGATTCTTCTCATCTTGTTGACTCCACCAGTACCTACAGATCATCTTACTGATCTCATCACATAGAGATTTTGTTAGATCGAAGCAGGACATAGCATATGTGGGGACTGCTTGTGCCACAACTTTGATCAAAATTTCTTTCCCCTGCTTGGACAGGAGTTTCTCCTTCCAGCCTTGGATGCACTTCCAGATCCTCTCCTTCAAATATTCGAACTCCTTGCTCTTCGAGGCCCCTAGGTGGATTGGTAGCCCCAGGTATCTCTCATTCCTAGACTCACGCGGGATTCCCAAGATACCTAGCACCTCCTGCTTAGCTCTCGCCGTTGTTCCCTTGCTAAACATGGCCGAGGATTTATCGTTATTTATCATTTGACCTGAGCTTCCCTCATACACAGCCAAGATATGCTTCAATCTGTGAGCACTATTTGCAGTCGTCTCCATCACAATCAACGAGTCATCCGCAAAAAAAAAGGTGGTTAATCTTAGGAGCAGCTGGGTACAGTTGAATACCTTCCAAGGACCCATCCTCCTTAGCTTTGTTGAGCAAGGCAGAAAAACCCTCTGCGCACGAAATGAAGAGATACGGAGAGAGTGGACAACCCTGCCGAAGTCCACGTTCTAGAATAAAAGGGTCTAATAAATTCCCATTGACCTCCACTCTATAGCTGACCGAGCGGACACACTGTATAATAAGAGCAATCCACGATTCATAAGCAGCAAACCACGTACATCAATCGGTAACGCCTCCGACCACAAAAGTTTTGTGTCCTGTTGTGACGCACCATAAGCAGCTAGAGAATGAGCTAGCTTATTACAAATACGTGGTACAAACAAAAACTCAAAAGAGTTGAAAGAGTCTCATGTAGAGCCGCAGGTCGCGGTAGATGATTCCCTCTGGGGCTTGTCATATTCTGTCCCCTGCATGGCTCGAACCAGGTTTAGCAAATCAGTTTCAATCACGAGTCTAGACATTCCCCAATCCGCGACAGCTTTAGCAGCTTCCTAACATGCAATGATTTCGGCGCTCGCAGCACTGGCGGTGTGACGTAACATGACCGCTCCAGATCCCTGTACACTACCATTATGGTCTCTGACCACAAAACCCCAGCCTCCTGAGTGTGTCTCTGAACGGAAAGCACCGTCGACATTAATCTTCAGAAAATTCCCTGTTGGTGGCTTCCAGTTCTCCTTTACTGGCTGCTTTTCCTCTACTCGCGGTTTCATACAGTATTGGGCAGTCTCTCCCGCCCAATATTTCACCTCGGACACCAAACTTTCCTGCTTCCCTATGCTCTCTTTCGCATTAATCGTGTTCCTCCTGTTCCACCATCGCCACAGCAGGCAAGCAATCAAAGTACATTTTCTGTGTCCATGTTGAGGATTTGTTGGACATCAAATTTTGCATTCGGACACTTGCAGAGGTCCTCTCTTTCCTTTTCTATGTTCAGCTCCCTCCAAGTTTTAATTACTTCTTTGCATCTTAGAAACAGATGGGCTCCGTCCTCATCAAGTCTTTGGCAGCAAACACACCGGGAGTCATAGTCCATGACTATCCTTTTTATGTTCATCTTCAGAGGCAGGCTGTTATGAGCGAATCTCCACATAAATTGTTGCACCTTTGGCACGCAGGGTATCTTCCATATTTTCTCCCATTGTAGGGTCTTATTGCTAGATACTGACACAAATTGTTGAGGGCCATCTCTTCTCTTAGCATATAGCTTGTACGCCGATTTGACTATAAACAGTCATTTGCTGTCGTAGTGCCAGGCTGCAAAGTCCTCAAAATCATCCCTAATTGGTCTAGCTAGGATAACGTCTGCATCAATCTTCCAGAAAGTATCGTGGATCATCACCTCATCCCATTGGCCCGTGATTGGACTAATAAGCTCACTCGCTCTAGTAATCACCTTCTGACCTCTTGCTGTAATAGGCTTCAATGCATCATCATGTGGTAGCCACTGGTCAGTCCATATATTAACAGTCGAGCCATCTCCAATCCTCCACACAATTCCCTCCTTCACCAACTCAAGGCCTTTCTAAATACTACGGAAGGTATATGACATACCATTTGTTGGGGAAGCATCCAGAATAGATGTATGAGGGTAGTACTTTGCCTTAAGGATTTTCGCACACAGCAAGTCAGGTGAGATTAACAGACGCCAGGCCTGATTTGCTAGCATGGCTAGGTTGAATCCATACAAGTCTCTAAAACCAAGACCACCATCACGCTTGGATCGTGTCAAAATTTCCCAACTAAGCCAATGTACCTTGTTTTCCTTCTCTTGTTGCGCCCACCAAAATCTACAGATCATAGTACTCGTCTCCTCACCGAGAGTTTTGGTCAGATCAAAGCATGACATTGCAAAGGTAGGGATAGCTTGTGCACCAGCTTTAATGAGTATGTCCTTCCCCATCTTGGACAAGAATCTTTCTTTCCACCCCTGGATCTTTTTCCATATACGATCCTTCAAATACTCAAAAAAATTCGCCCTTGGCCGGCCCACATACACCGGCAGCCCCAAGTACTTTTCAGTCCATGCCTCTCCTTGAATATGAAGCTCATCCATCGCTCCTTGCTTACACCAACTCTTTGTGTTCTTGCTGAACATAATCGAGGACTTGTCATGATTTATAGTCTGCCCTGAACAACCTTCATAAAGTTGTAGTAAGCTTTGCAGAGACCGGGCACTCTCACGTGAAGCTTTGATACGACACAGTAGACACACATAGCATAATTCTGCGTATCCATCTTTCATCAAAGCCTAGTCTTCTCATCATCCTCTAAAAAAACACTCTATTCTGTCATAGGATTTGCTCATGTCCAATTTAATGGCTGCAAAACCCTCCTTTCCATTTCTTCTATTCTTCATATAATGAGTGCACTCAAAAGCGAGTAGGATGTTGCCCGTGATCAGCCTCCCCGGAACAAAAGCACTTTGGTTTAGTGAGATGATATCTGACATGATTTGCTTTAACCTATTTGCGAGCACCTTGGACACCAACTTATACACCACATTACAAAGACTAATTGGCCTAAGGTCCTTCATGCATTCCAGGTTCTTCTTCTTTGGGATAAGGACCACACAAGTGTCGTTACACCCCTCTAGCATTGGGCCTCCATTCAACACGTTGAGCACTTCGGTTGTAACTTTCTCTCCAACAAAGTCCCAACTCTTCTTGTAAAAGATTGAGGGCATTCCATCCACCCCCAGTGCCTTTAGGTCACCAATACTCTCAAGTGCATCTTTCACCTCCCCTGCCATGAACTCCTTGCAAAGCAGTTCGTTCATTTCAAGAGAGACTCTAGGCACAGCATGTTCCAATAACTCCTCCATCCGTGTACCTGCATTTGAGGAGAAAATATTTATAAAGTAGTTACTTACCACATCTTTCATGGCCCCCTCCTCATCCACCACACTCCCATCCTCCCTCCTCAATCTTTTTATTTTATTCTTCTTCCCCCTCTCTTTAGCAACCAAATGAAAGTATTTTGTATTTCGGTCTCCCTCCTTCATCCATCTCACATGTGCTCATTGTCTCCAATATGTGTCTCGTTGTTCTTCCAGCCTTCCTAGCTTAAAACGAATCAGCCCTTCCCTTCGGACCTGCTCCGGTCCTATATCCTTCCCGCTCCACATCTCTAGCTCACTCTTTAACTTGTTGATCCTTTTCTCTAAATCACCTAGGATGTTCTTGCTCCAATCAACCAGCTCCCCTAGCACACCTCTAACTGCCCCCGCAACATCCTTTTGATTTACATGGACCTCTGTGTCCCATGTATTCCCATACTCTTCCTCTTCGACCCATCGTGCTTCGAATCTTGGATTCGGGCCCCGAGCCGGGGCCCCTTACTTCTCTCTCCATGCCATGGGTATCTATAAGGATTGGCCGGTTATCGGAGTGGCGCGGATCAGCATTTACCACCTTAAAACCTGGGAACCGATCCCTCCGTCGCTGGTTTGCTACAGCCATGTCCAGCCTCTCCCTAACGTATCTACTAGGGTCATGACTATTGTTCCTCCAAGTGAAAGCATCACCCACAAAGCCAAGATCATCTAGTGCACACCCTTCCAACGCCTCCTTAAATCTATCCATACACACTTGTGATCTTGGAGCACCCCCTCCTTCTCCTAGGAATACAAGATTTCATTAAAGTCACCCGCACATAGCCATGGTTTATCGTTTTGGTGGTTTAGAGTGCGCAGTAACTTCCATGTGTTCTCCTTCCCCTTTGTCCGTGGATCACCATAAATTCCGGTAAACCGCCACACGAAGCCATCTTCCTCTGTAATCTCCATATCGATGTGATATCGAGACATAAAACCCACCACTTTTAAATTAACTTCTCTCTTCTAAAAAATAGCCAGCCCTCCACTCTGCCCCACGGGGTTCTTCACCACCATATGCGGCATTCCAAGTTTCCACCTTAGCCATTCCAGCCTCCTTTCATCCATTTTCGTCTCTGAAAGGAATAATACGTCGGGGTCCTCCCTCTTCTGGACATCCAGAAGACCATTAATTGTCGGGCCATTCCCCAAACCCCGGTAATTATATGCTCCTAGTCTCATTTCTGCTCACGGAGCTGTTCCGACAGCCCCTGCCCAAAGTAATTCACCGTAGATTTGACGTCGTTTCAAAAAAAACGTAGGTGTGACATTGTTTCAAAACAAACCAAACTAGCACCATAGCTAAAATGTTGTAAAAAATATCCTTAGCTAAATCATTCCTACAAATTATAGTGCAGCTTACCGCAACCCCTCCACGTTGTTGGAGGTGATTTCGTGGACTGGTCACAGGTGTTGCAAAGCACCCCTACGAGATGCACAAAGGAATCTCGTCGCTGATCATGATCATAGATTGGTGAATTTGGAAGCATAAAAACACGGACGTCTTCGATAATGAGAGTCACTCGGTGACTTTCTTGTCTGACATGATTAAAGGTGAAGCGAGATAGTAGGCAAGCGCAGGAGCCCCGAGACTTCGCCAACTTCTCTCCTAGATTAGTTTTGCGGGTTGAGTTGTATGGCATGAGTTTGATCCATATTTGTGCATGTACATACAATCTTCCTTGTGGATTCGTTGGATATATTCAACCAATGGACCATAAACATCTTGGCCACCAGCATTGTCATACCCAAACACAAGTTTGGATCCCCTTTGCTTTCTCCATCGCTCGCTTGCATATAAGGAGTTTGGTCCTCGCAAGGTCAGTCATGGAGGGGGAAACAACATGCTCCAGCTTTGCAGAGACCATGGTGATTCCTAAGAACAGTGCCGCCACCTCCAAACACCAACGACTTCTCAAAAACTTAGAAAATACAAAAATGGGTCTTCGTCTCCACCGCCATAACCACGCGAGTTCGACCTCGCTGGTTTAGCAAAAGGAACCAACTCCTAGAACTAAACATGAATCTACAACTTCACAAAACACTATAAGAATCTTAGTAAATACGTGAACACTAATACAAAGTGACAATACGGACACGGGCCAAAAACCCATTCAGCAACAGGAAAGGATGTGTTGCTAGGACCATGTAATTCATGTGAAGGCCTTCTTGGAAATGGATGCAATAACTGTCATTGAGGAGTCCCATTTCTGGCAAAAATCTTTAATTTTCTCTGTTTCCTTAAAGTGGGGCTCATCAGTAACCATTATTATTGTTCCATCCATTTGCATTGAGCTTTTTAATGTGAGTATACAAGGTATATATATTTCACAACACATGAAAATACAAATAGAACAGAGCACTAAAACGGTAACAATTTCATTCATAACATAGATCGAGGCCATCAGTGCATTTCTACCATAATATCACCAATTACACATTGTCATGTCAATAACAACAATATCATTAAACCTATAAGACTTCCGTTAAGATTATGGTATTCGGGGTTGCAAAGAGGCATGATAGTTGTTTCATGCTTCTATAAACCACTTATTTGTCTTGCTGGCTCACACAAAGAAATGTCATAAAAAAGATAGAATATGACTTCCACGTTAACTCACTATACACATAATATAAAAAGGACACATAACACAAAAGAACTATCTTAAGTTTATATGTCATAATTGTGTTAGGAATGGTCCCTAGAGGCTCCACTTTTTGCCATGTATTTGTAAGTCAGAGTCCGACGAAGAGCTATGTTTATGTGTTGTTGTAATTGTTACGGTTGTGGAACCATGCACTCAAGTTTAATTCTTGCTAGTTTCTCCTTAGTCGTATGAAGTTGGGTTGGACACCCACTGCCGAGAGTAATTTGTAAGCGGGAAGATGACAATGTTCTACATGCCAGGTGCGTAGAGATGCTACCGGACTTGCATTGTCTAGAAGGGAGAGATACGTTAGCCGGACCAACCCAAGGGCTAGTCAGCATGAGCAAGTCGTCATATGTTCGAGTAGCACAATGGAATCCTTAGACCTGTGGGGATCGCACGATCCGGGTTGTGGACTAGCCAACTTTGAGTCCGCCTTTCTATCCGTAACTAGTAACTATAAGTGTGGTATTGGGCCAACTAAGAAGCAAGTTTTTAATGACTGTAAGTGCACAGATCGTTTGTAGCTAGTTTCGAAATAAAGATATCGATCCCACAGGGAGTAGGAGTCTGAAGTCTAATAATTCTTAAAATAAATATTATGATAGAAATGCTAGATAGAGTTCTAGGTGACAAGATAAAATGCGAGTATTGTGTGAAAAGATGTTTTTGGGTTTTGGGTATAAGAGTATTAAAGTAAAGTAAAACAACTAAGTACAGAAAGTAAGTATCGCATATGTAAGAAAGATTGGAATTATAGTAGGAAAAAGGCGTTCGCAGGGAGTAGCAGATACACCACTAGTAGTGTAAAGATCTAAGATAAAGATTATCATTATGAACATTCTCAGCTATGTATGTGTGGGAGGAACTCTGTATTTGGATGAATAGGCAGTAACCGCTGCTCACATCATCCTCATAACCACAACAGTTAGCAATCGACACCAATCGAATTACTACGCTATTAAGGGACGTAATCCCGTAGGACATATCCTATGGCATGGATAGTGTTCTATGAGTTTCATCGGTTTCCCAAGTTGATACGTAAGGGGTGCCAACAACTTTATAGTCACTGTAAGTGCTAGCACGCCTCCGTCTACCAACAAGTAGTTTTCTCCATCAAGTCCCCACAAGAGGCAAATATTGAGAGGTCGACTTCTCTTAACATCAAGATGTAGAAAATCTGACACATGGTCACAACGATGAATATTATAATAGACTTTATCTTATTTCAATCTCATACTAGGGTTTCTCCATCTCCCCAAGAACTAATGATCTACTGAGACATGGAGGCAATCAACATCATGGCAATGGTAATGAAAATAATCATAGATGAATAGTATTTGTATAAATCCACAACGAGTATAGGAATTACAACAAGATCTAGACAAGATGTAGATGGGGTTGATGGAGATGGTGGTGATGCAGCGGTGGATGATGAAGATCGATGCCTTAGCCTTCCGGATCTACGCAGGGTGAAGATGGATCCCTGGTGGATGAGTTCCCCCTCCAGATGCCTTCCGGAGGTGAGGTTTCTGCGATTTCTGGGTGTTCTGTATGTCGTCTGCTCGAACCAATTGCATGGGGTGAAACTATTTGACGAGGCGGAGGCGACGCCAACTATACGGCCGGAGCTATACGTCCGGAAAATTGCTCCGGTCGTATAGTTGGTCGTTAGATTCTCTACCTCCCTTGTTCGCTTCTGGTTTTCCTCTGGTATTATTAATATTTCCCAAATAAGCGATTTACATTGTTTTTGACTCCTTTTCTCCACAATACAACTGCTCCAAGAATTGTATCCATTGGATCCATCATCTGTCATGATCCTGGTGAAAACAGACATAAAACATGCGCGCGAACACCATAAAATACCAAGATCCTACATCTACAATGTAAAATAATAATGTAAAACATGATGCAAATATGCACTCATCAACTTCCCCAAGCATAGACTCTTGCTCGGCCCGAGCAAGTTTTAGCTTAATGGATGTGATCCTCATATTTATGAAGCTGAGTCATAAACAAATGAGGCAATTGCAGCATGTGTTTATCATGTACGATACATAGGAATAAGTTCATGAATAGTACCTTACTCGAACCATCTGAGTAGTATTAGAAGGCTTCCATACCTTAGTGATCAACAATTCATTAAAGATGAATCTCAACATAATGTAAAAGAATCCGGTTCAACCGAATGAGTTAACGAGGTAGTCCCAAGTGTTTTAGGATCAACGTATTCACTTGGGATTTAGAATCTCAAAAGTATCTCTTTATCATACTACAACATAGTGGTATATGCCTACTTGCTCTTTGCACACTCGTTTTTTTAATTCTTCTTTTTCTTTTCTTTTGTATATATATGCTCACACTTTTGTTTAAGTGTTGTGCAAAGGAGCTAGCCATACATTCCACTTCATGTAGAAATTTAAAGTTTAACGATCTCAATTACCAAATTCCAATTGCATATGAAGCATTCTTATGACTTGAAGATTCTACCTTGACTTGTTCCCACTCTATTTTGATAACACTTTTATTTCCCTTTGTTCAAGGTTTCTTTTTCAACTTAACTGTATAGATAATTTTCTTTGTAAATCAAACTGTAGACTTACAACATATTGACTAAATTATCTTTAGGTGTTATATTAATTCCAATGGTGTGGAAGACTCCTATGGCTATCATCAAGTGCAAGTAAAATTATACTCAAGCCATTCATACATCAATAAAGCAAACACAAACTTCATATTGCTCCATATATAATAATAAACTCGGAATTTCATAAAAGGAATCGAGTATTCCTAAAGGGAATTCTAATGATGCAAACTTTATTTTTAGTTTGAACTAATGTGAAAATAGTAATAAAACTTATAAGATAGATTAAAAGGTCTTAAAGATCTCCCCAAGCTTGGAATCAAGCCAGGCGAGATCAAATAATCCCTTGCGATTATTTGATACCGTGATTGTTGTAGATCACTATGGCGCCATAGCACGTGGTATGTTCTCCTCATGGGCCAGCCTGAGGCGGAGGGATTGATTTACAGCTTCCAATTCTTTAACACGCAGCTTATAGAAAAGATTGTTCCTCTCCAACACCTTTACTTGTTCCTTAATGAACTCATTGTTATCCTGAAGTGTTTGTAGCGCCTTAAGACTCATAGAAAAACCTGCTTCGGTTGTCCGTTTGATATCTTCATATAGTTTATCAAGATAAAGTCGTAGCAATTGAAGGTGTTTGGGTGTACATGGCTTCTCCTTGTCCAACTCTTCGATCTTCAGCTCTAGAGCCTTCAAATCCCTCTTCCGACACCCATGGTCGGCATCAAGGAACTCTATAGGGATGGTCTTGATATCCTTGCCTTGCTCACTATTGCCCCCGATCTCCATAGGAGCTTTTCTTATTGACCTCTATACCTTGGTTGAGAGTCCTTGCATGAATAAGAGGTGGATTGGATTCTGGAGGTTATGATTAGAGAAAGAGACAATGGCAGTATATAAGGAGGGTCAAAGATTGGTAAAACTCGCAAGAAACACCAAATTGTCGCCTAAGAAAAGAATCCAAATGAAACAGGGAAAGAAATCACGGTTTTGTAAGTTCCCTGCCGCGTAACGACCAACTATACAGGCGCGACTCGTATAGTTCCGGTCGTATAGTTGGTTCCGGGCAGATATTTCCAAATATCTCGAGTCCAGGTCGATTAAATCACGACTCGGAACCGACAATAACGTTTTTAATGAATAATAAGCGAAAGATCAAATGAAAAAAATGTCTGAGAGTTTAACGACCAACTATATGACCAGAATTTTTGGTTCCGGTCATATAGCTGCGACCGTATAGATACAGACATCAAAAGCAAAAGTGTCCGAGAGTTTAACGTTCAACTATATGGCCGGAATTTTTGCTCCAGTCGTATAGTTGCAACCATATAGATACAGACATCAAAAGCAAAAGTGTCTGAGAGTTTAACGACCAACTATATGGCTGGAATTTTTGCTCTAGTCGTATAGTTGCGACCGTATAGATACAGACACCTAAAGCAAAACCATCTGAGAGTTTAATGACCAATTATACGGCTGGATTTTTTTGCTCCGATCGTATAGTTGTGACCGTATAGGCTCAGATAGCGAAAACAATTTCATGAAGATGATACAGAGAGTTTAACGACCAACTATACGGCGGGAGCTTCCTCTCCGGTCGTATAGCTCCGCGTATAGTTGGTAAAACCCCTCTAAAACTTCAGAAAAACACAAGGAATTCAAAGACATAATTTTCAAAAGTAAAAATTGTGAAAACAAATCACTTATTTGGGTAAGAACACTTACCTTGCACTTACAATTTGCTTATTCAGGGATGAAAAGTTCCTCCAACAACAAAGACTTCTTCTCTCTTGGAGGAATTGACCTTAGTTCATTGAGTAATTCCCGTAAATAAAAATCACCAGGACTAAAGTTCCTCTCAATAAGATTGGTGTCTTGCGGAGCAATCATGGATACTGCATCTAACATCTTTATTTCTTGCCTCTGCATAATCTGCAACTCAATTTCTTGAAGTGAAAGAATCTAACGAATTAGCCTTGGCTTATGGTCTTTCCTTTCAAGGAGTTTTTTAAGCCATCACGATCCGTGTGAACTCCCACTTTTGCATCAACTATATAGGAACGGAATTTATCACAAGAGAAAAATACAGCAAAAAGTTCCTTTTCTTCCTTAGGGTAATTCTTTTGAGCACCATTGAGAGTTCTACTAGAATGATGTATAATATTAAATCTACTATTGGGTCCGCAGCATAGAAAACAAAAAAATTCCTACGGTGTGAACTACACGCCAAGATCTATCTACTAGGTACAAAGCAACGGGTGGACATACATCCAACGAGAACTTACCCTCGTAGACAACGAGCTTTGTTAACGAGTAGGAACGCGTGGTTGATGTAGTCGTACACTTGCCGATCTCAAGATCGTGAGGGAGTCCGAGCGCCGCAACTCAGCAGCGCATCCGCACTTGCACACACGTTCAAGCCACCGAACAACCTTCGCCTCCTCGCTCCTGATCCGTGAGCAGCAACTCCTTCTAGACGAAATGCCACCGGGAACATGTATCTCGCTAATCCGAGACCATGGGGGAATAATTCTAGAGGGGGAGAGAGATCCTTCCCAAGGAGGTGTGAGGATGAAGGAGGGAATGGGTGGCCTTTTATAGGAGGAGGGGGGGTGCCCCCTCTCTCCATGGCCGGCGCATGGGGGGGTGACCCCTCACCTCCCCCATTCATGTGGTGGTAACCCCTCCACATTAAAATGCCTCTTCATCCCTTTTAAAGTCTCCACTTTAAATGCATTAAATTTCTCCAAATTTAATGCTCTCTCATTTAATAAAACTCTTTTTATTAAATTTATTTAGAATTTTGTTAATTACTTTAATTAACAAACATTCACATATAGCCCCTTGCAATATTTCAATATCACATGCAGAACCACCTTCTGCAATTTCACCCGAAACAATTTTCGGTTTCTACTGAAACAATTCCTGCACTTTGCAATTCTTTCGTCTAAAACATATGTGCTCCAAAATGGTGTCCAGTAACCCTTAAGTGTGCCACCCTATGGTTCGCGAATAATGCAGACATGATCGAGACCCTTCTCCGATCAATAATCAGCAATGGACACGGAGATCCGTACTGACTCCTACACATTCAACGATGACTCCTGTGATCATGAGAACCTTTAACGCTTGTAACTAAATCCCTTTATCTCTCGATATATTACATGTCCGAGATTCGATCATTGTTATCTCCATACCTAGTTTGATCTCGTTACCGACATGCACTCTTTTCTCGTTCCCGTGATATAACATTCTAGTGATCACATCACTTGCTTGCAAGCTATCCTAATGTGATATCACCGAGAGGGCCCAGAGTATATCTATCCATCATTTGGATTGACAAATTCCACTCTTGATCCATGAGCCTCAACATAACACCTTCGTAGTACTGAACCCATCTTTATAGTCACCCTGTTACGGTGTGACGTTTGATGTTATCAAGATACTCTTCCGGTGTTAGCAATTAACATGATCTCATGGTCTAAGGATAAAGATTACTTCGTATGATGTTATAGCAATATAAACATAATGACTTGATCGTAATGCTATACTTCGGATGAATGTTCATCACATCCTTCCACCAATGGTGTGACCTTGTTATTAATAACATCCAATGTCCATGATCAGGAAACCTTGATCATCCTGTTAATCAACAAGCTAGTCTATAAGAGAGGCATGACTAGGAACCCTTTTTGTTTATTAAACATACATGTATTGATGTTTCCGAATCAATACATTTCTAGCATGTAAAATAAACATCTATCATATATAAGGAATATATAATAATAACTTTATTATTGCCTCTCAGGGCATATTTCCTTCAGTCTCCCACTTGCACTAGAGACAATAATCTAGTTCACATAGTGATAAATCTAACACCCATGGAGTTCTGGTGTTGATCATGTTTTGCCCTAGGGAGAACTTTAGTCAACGGATCTGCTACATTTAGGTCTGTGTGTACTTTACAAATCTTTATATCTCCATCCTTGACATGCTCGCGGATGGAGTGAAACCGGCGCTTAATATGTTTGGAATTCTTGTGAGACCTTGGTTCCTTTGCATTGGCTATGGCTCCATTGTTGTCACAATAGATCACCATCGGGTCCAACATTGGGAACCACACCCAGTTCCGTAATGAACTCTTTCATCCAAATCGCCTCCTACCGCTTCTGAAGCAACAACATATTCCGCCTCCGTTGTTGATCCAGCCACCACAGGTTGTTTGGAACTCCTCCAACTAACTGTTGCTCCGTTCAAGAGAAATACGTATCCGGATTGAGACTTAGAGTCATCCGGATCGGTGTCAAAGCTAGCATCGACATAACACTTAGCGACTAGATCTTCTTCACCTCCGTATATGAGACATATCCTTAGTTCTTCTCAAGTACTTGAGGATGTTCTTTACCGCTATCCAGTGTTCCGAACCTGGATCAGATTGGTACCTACTAGTCAAACTAATAGCATGTGCCACATCCGGTCTTGTACATAGCATGACATACATAATAGAGCCTATGGCCGAGGCATAGGAGATCTTATCCATCATCTCTCTTTCTTCCGCCGTAGCCGGACTTTGAGTCTTACTCAATGTCTTGCCTTGCAACATAGGTAAGAACCCCTTCTTACTTTCGTCCATATTAAACTTCTTTAATATCTTATCAAGGTATGTACTCTGCGATAGCCTAATTAGGCGCCTTGATCTATCTCTATAGATTTTAATGCCTAATATATATGACGCTTCACCAAGGTCTTTCATCGAAAATTTGCTATTTAGATAACTTTTAACACTGTTTAAAAGATCTATATCATTTCCAATCAATAATATGTCATCCACATATAATATCAGAAATGCCACATTGCTCCCACTCACTTTCTTGTAAATAC
Source organism: Avena insularis (assembly GCA_023614405.1). Classification (NCBI taxonomy): domain Eukaryota; kingdom Viridiplantae; phylum Streptophyta; class Magnoliopsida; order Poales; family Poaceae; genus Avena; species Avena insularis. The sequence goes on from CM042694.1 coordinate 211,995,497, forward strand.
AAGCCTCTCCATAAGTTTGGACAAATCCAAACTCTTTGATCACCTCATCAAAGTGGAGATTCCAACTTCGTGATGCTTGCTTGATCCATAGATGGATCGCTGAAGTTTGCACACCTTATTAGCATCCTTAGGATCGACAAAACCCTTAGGTTGTATCATATACAACTCTTCTTCAATCTTACCATTGAGGAACGCAGTTTTGACATCCATCTGCCATATTTCATAATCGAAATATGCAGCAATTGCTAACATAATCCTAACCGATTTAAGCATCGCTACGGGAGAGAATGTCTCATCGTAGTCAACTCCTTGAATTTGTCGAAACCCCTTTGCGACAAGTCGAGCCTTATAGATGGTCACATTACCATCAGCATCAGTTTTCCTTTTGAAAATCCATTTATTCTCAACGGCCTTTCGGTCGTGAGGTAAGTCCACCAAGTTCCAAACTTGCTTCTCGTACATGGATTCCATCTCGGATTTCATGGCTTCTAGCCATTTGTTGGAATCCGGTCTCATCATCGCTTCTTCATACGTCGCAGGGTCATCCATTTCATCAACCATGAAATTCACAACAGGATTGCTTTAGTCAGAGCTGCCGCTTGACCTGCGAGGTTCGGTAGTGTCCTCTTTCGGAGTTTCATGATCATTATCATTAACTCTCTCTTCATCAGGTGAAGTCAACTCCGAAACAACTTCTGGTGCTGCGCCACTCACCATTCCATGAAGAGAAGGTTCAATAACCTCTTCGAGTTCTACCTTCCGACTACTCACACCTTTCGCGAGAAACTCCTTCTCAAGAAAGGATCCATTCTTGGCAACAAAAAAACCTTGCCCTCGGATCTGTGATAGAAGGTATACCCAATTGTTTCCTTAGGGTATCCTATGAAGACGCATTTTTCTGCTTTGGGTTCGAGTTTATCCGGTTGAAGTTTCTTCACATAAACATCGCATCCCCAAACCTTAAGAAATGACAACTTAGGTTTGTTTCCAAACCATAATTCATACGGTGTCGTTTCAACGGATTTAGATGGTGCCCGATTTAAAGTGAATGCAGCTGTTTCTAGTGCATAACCCCAAAATGACAGAGGTAAGTCAGTCAGATACATTATAGATCGAACCATATCCAATAAGGTACGATTACGATGTTCTGACACACCATTACGTTGTGGTGTTCCGGCAGGCGTGAGTTGTGAAACTATTCCACACTCTTTCATGTGTGTGCTAAACTCATAACTTAGATACTCTCCTCCATGGTCAGACCGTAGAAACTTGATCTTTTTATTACGATGATTTTCCACTTCATTCTGAAATTCCTTGAACTTTACAAAAGTTCCAGACTTGTGTTTCATCAAATAGATATACCCATATCTACTCAAATCATCCATGAAAGTAACAAAATAACGATATCCACCTCGCGCCGACACACTCATTGGTCCACACACATCAGTATGTATGATCTCCAACAGATTTGTCGCCCGTTCCATTGAACCAGAAAACGGCGTTCTAGTCATCTTGCCCATAAGGCATGGCTCACATGTATCAAATGATTCAAAATCAAGTGATTCCAAAAGTCCATCAGAATGGAGTTTCTTCATGCGTTTAACGCCAATATGACCTAGACGGCGGTGCCACATATATGTAGACATATCATCATCAAGTTTAATCTTTTTAGCATTAACATTATGAATGTGCGTAATATTACTATCGAGATCCAATAGAAATAAACCATTCAACATAGGTGCATGCCCATAAAAGGTATCATTCTTATAAATTGAACAACCATTGTTTTCAGATTTAAAGGAATGACCACTTTGCATCAAACACGATCCAGATACAATGTTCATGCTTAGTGCAGGCACCAAATAACAATTATTTAGGTTTATAACTAATCCCGATGGCAAATGGAGAGGTAGCGTCCCGACGGCGATCACATCAACTCTTGATCCATTGTCGACCCGCATCCTGACCTCATCCCTTGTTAGCTGTCGCTTGTTCCGTAGCCCCTGAACCGAGTTACATATATTAGCAACCGATCCGGTATCAAATACCCATGTGCTACTGCGAGTACTAGTCAAGTACACATCAATAACATGTATATCACATATACCTTTGTTTGCCTTGCTGGACTTCTTGTCCGCCAAATACTTGGTGCAGTTGCGCTTCCAATGGCTAGTCCTCTTGCAATAGTAGCACTCGGTGTCAGACTTAGGGCCAGCCCGGGGTTTCTTTTCAGGCGTGGCAACAAACTTGCCACCCTTCTTTCCCTTGTGCTTGCCTTTCTTGTCCTTCTTGAAACCGGTGGTCCTATTGATCATCAACACTTGATGTTCTTTCCTAATCTCCACTTCTGCAGTCTTAAGCATTGACAGAAGCTCGGGAAGAGACTTCTCCATGCCCTGTATATTATAGTTCATCATGAAGCTCTTGTAGCTAGGTGGCAAAGATTGGAGAACACGATGTATGACTAAGTCAATGGGAATTGTTATTCCCAAGGACACAAGCTTATCGGCGTACCCAGACATTTTGAGTACGTGCTCACTAACGAAGCTCTTTTCCTCCATCATGCAGCTAAATAACTTTTCTCTAGCATTATAACTCTCTACGGCAGCATGGGTATCGAAAATCATTTTCAATTCTCCCATGGTATCAAAGGCATTGCCATTTTCGAAACGCTTTCGAAGTTCTGGCTCTAGCCCATACAGTATGCCGCAATGAACTAAGTTGTGGTCCTCCTGACGAGTCACATAGACATTATTTTCCTCGTCAGGGGCATCTGGAGCTGGTGGGGGGCCTAGCGGCGCATCTAGCACATATTGCTTTTGTGCAGCAGTGAGGAGAATCCTCAAATTCATAGCCCAGTTGGTGAAGTTGCTACCATTCACAGCAAGTTTCTCTTTCTCCATGAACACATTGAAATTAAAAGCAGGTGGTGCCATCTACAATGGAATTTGTAAAGTTTATTTAGACTAAGTTTATGATAGATTGAGTTCAACTAATCCAAATTACTAATGAACTCCCACTCAAAAACGACATCCCTCGTGTCCTTTTGGTGATTACATGAACCAAATCCACTATACCAAGTCCGATCATCACGTGAGTTGATATAGCTTCAAAGGCGAGCATCTATATGGGCATCATATCAACCATATGACTCATGCTTAACCTTTCGGTCCGTGTTCGAGGCCATGTGCGTACATGCTAGGCTCGCCAAGTAAGAACCTTAGTATTGGCGTGTGTAAAAACTGTCTTACACTGTTCCTATGAAAGCGTAGATTCGAGTACACCCGATCATCACGTGATGTCTCGAAACACGATCCATAGAACGTGCATACTCAAGGAAGAACACATTTTATCTTGATATCTAAATGAGGGATCATCTTATAATGCTACCAAACAGCAAACTAGTATAAGATGCTAACATCTAATGTGTAAAGTGAGATGATATGGTCCATGCATTTGATCTCTATCACTTGCATCATGGTATGATCTTTATCATTCCTTTGTGTGTAAGGCCAAGGTCTATGGAACTTACACATTGAGTGTGTTGTAAGAGTATCTACCATACATCTACTTACAACAATACCATATCAACACACTAGCCCAGCAACGATCTAAACTAGACGCCTCTAATTTATCAATTGCAAGTTTTACGTGGCTTAGGGCTTTCGGAGATAGAACCGTTCTTACCTACGAACATGAACCACAACGAGGATAACTAAGTTATTAGCAACTCGTTGTAAATCAGATATTGACTATAGTAGGAGAGACACACCCGACCACTACGCAAAACAAGTTGTATGTCAGTCGTGGAACCGGTCTCATGTACGATGACATGTAAGGTTGGTCCGGGCCGCTTCATCCCACTATGCCACCAATATCCAAAATACATAGAAGATGCAATAACATGATCATCATCGCCCACATAACAACCATATGTGTACTACCCGTGCTAAGCACCTACGCATAGATCAGGCTCTGATACCACTGTTGGGTCCGCAACATAGAAAACAAAAAATTTCCTACGGTGTGAACTACACGCCAAGATCTATCTACTAGTTACAAAGCAACGGGTGGACATACATCCAACGAGAACTTACCCTCATAGACAACGAGCTTTGTTAACGAGTAGGAACTCGTGGTTGATGTAGTCGTACACTTGCCGATCTCAAGATCGTGAGGAAGTCCGAGCGCCGCAACTCAGCAACGCATCCACCCTCGCACACACGTTCAAGCCACCGGACAACCTTCACCTCCTCTCTCCAGCGATCCAGCGGAAGCAACAACTCCTTCTAGACGAAATGCCACCGGGAACATGTATCTCGCTAATCCGAGACCATGGGGGAATAATTCTAGAGGGGGAGAGAGATCCTTCACAAGGAGATGTGAGGATGAAGGAGGGAATGGGTGGCCTTTTATAGGAGGAGGGGGGTGCCCCCTCTCTCCATGGCCGGCGCATGGGGGGGTGACCCCTCACCTCCCCCATTCATGTGGTGGTAACCCCTCCACATTAAAATGCCTCTTCACATTCCCTTTTAAAGTCTCCACTTTAAATGCATTAAATTTCTCCAAATTTAATGCTCTCTCATTTAATAAAACTCTTTTTATTAAATTTATTTAGAATTTTGTTAATTACTTTAATTAACAAACATTCACATATAGCCCCTTGCAATATTTCAATATCACGTGCAGAACCACCTTCTGCAATTTCACCCGAAACAATTTCCGGTTTCTATTGAAACAATTCCCGTGCTTTGCAATTCTTTCGTCTGAAACATATGTGCTCCAAAATGGTGTCCGTTAACTCTTAAGTGTGCCACCCTACGGTTCGCAAATAATGCAGACATGATCGAGACCCTTCTCTGATCAATAATCAGCAGCGGGACCTGGAGATCCGTACTGACTCCTACACATTCAACGATGACTCCTGTGATCGTGAGAACCTTTAACGCTTGTAACTAAATCCCTTTGTCTCTCGATATATTACATTCCGAGATTCGATCATCGGTATCTCCATACCTAGTTTGAACTTGTTACCGACATGCACTCTTTTCTCGTTCCCGTGATATAACATTCTAGTGATCACATCACTTGCTTGCAAGCTATCCTAATGTGATATCACCAAGAGGGCCTAGAGTATATCTACCCGTCATCTGGATTGACAAATTCCACTCTTGATCCATGAGCCTCAACATAACACCTTCGTAGTACTAAACCCATCTTTATAATCACCCTGTTACGGTGTGACGTTTGATGTTATCAAGATACTCTTCCGGTGTTAGCAATTAACATGATCTCATGGTCTAAGGATAAAGATTACTTCGTATGATGTTATAGCAATATAAACATAATGACTTGATCATAATGCTATACTTCAGATGAATGTTCATCACATCATTCCACCAATGGTGTGACCTTGTTATTAACAACATCCAATGTCCATGATCAGGAAACCTTGATCATCCTGTTAATCAACAAGCTAGTCTATAAGAGAGGCAAATGCGGGATGAAAGTTCGATATGTTTCTAAAAAAAATCAATTTGAAAGGCTGTAACATTACATGCAGGTCCTTACCCCAAAATGCATAGGAACCCTTTTTGTTTATTAAACACACATGTATTGATGTTTCCGAATCAATACATTTCTAGCATGTAAAATAAACATCTATCATATATAAGGAATATATAATAACAACTTTATTATTGCCTCTCAGGGCATATTTCCTTCATCTACGACCAATATGTTGTCCAAGAGTTACTCCTACAACATCATCGCTAGCTTCACAAATTAAGTCAAAGGTTGTATCCCAGATAGGTGATTTAATGGTGGGAGCACGAGATAAAGCATTTTTGAGTTTATCAAAGGCTTCAAGACACTTATCATCAAAATTAAATCTTATTCCCTTTTGCAGGAGGTTAGTCAAAGGTTTAGATATCCCAGAGAAATTTCTAATGAACCTTTTGTAAAAACCCACATGACCAAGGAAACTTCTTATACCTTTAATATCCCTAGGTTGTGGCATTCTCTCTATTGCCTCAACCTTAGCTCTATCAACTTCAATTCCCTTACCTGATACCTTGTGTCCAAGGACTATACCTTCTTTGACCATAAAATGGCACTTCTCCTAGTTTAGAACAAGATTAGTTTCTTCACAACGCTGCAAAACTCTTTTGAGATTATCCAAGCAACTAGTAAACGAAGTTCCATAGATAGAAAAGTCATCCATAAATACTTCCATTATAAGTTCTATAAAATCTACAAAAATAGCAGTCATACATCATTGAAAAGTAGCTGGAGCATTACATAGACCAAAAGGCATACGTCGGTAAGCATGTAAACCGTAAGGACTAATGAAAGTTGTTTTAAGTTGGTCATCTAGATGAACAGCTATTTGAGAGAAACCAGAGTATCCGTCCAAGTAGCAAAAATGAGTATGATTTGCTAACCTTTCTAAAATTTGATCTATGAACGGTAATGGATAGTGATCTTTCCTAGTCTCTTTATTTAATTTCCTGAAGTCTATGCACATCTTGTTCCCAACAATAGTTCTAGTAGGTATCAATTTATTGTTTTCCTTAGGAAAAGCAGTAAAACCACCCTTCTTAGGGACACAATGAACAAGACTTACCCAATCACTCTGTCAACACCCGGATTTTTAATCCCAGATGCCTGTTATGCCATACCTCGCAATCCTAGGATTACCATTTTTGTGAGACATAACAGATTGGATATCACAGTACATCATCCATTACAAACCATAATAAGGTCTTACAAATAGAGGATCTCATGATCCAGTCTTAATACAAATCAAGCAGCGGAAAATAAACGTAGTAGGGGCTCCATCTTCAGAGTCACATGCAATGCTGACGATGAGAGATGATCCTAGTTGTCGTAGACGTCCTGCTGTCCATCATCCTGATAGTCCTCCTCATAGTCTGGCCACGGGAATAGCCAGGGACAAAGCCATGAGTACTCTTTAAGTACTCGCAAACTATCACTAACAAGTAAGGTAGCTCTAGTAGGAATCTTAAGCTCTAGGTTTATTTGCAAAGAGGCAGATTTATCTAAAGCCGAGTTTAGAAGTAAAGAAAACTAAGTTAATGTTCTAAATCACTTTAAGTGAGAACCTAGTTTTCATTCCACAACCCTATTCTTGTCAAGTCAAAGTCATAGTTCAATTCACAAGTCATTTTGAAAACATCTGACGACGGAACAATATGGCCACTCCAACTATGCATGACCACATATGCGGTTATTTGAATAGTTTGACACTCTGCAGAGGTGGTACACTTTCACCACAAAATTCGATACATCCGTCAGGGATAACCCTGAATCATCATACTTAGTATGCGGATAATCAATCATAACCTTTCAATTACACACTCTAGTACAGGCACCTCCCCTATGAGCTTGGCTTCCCATCCATGGCCATCTGCCATCCTGGGAACTGCATAGGTGGACAATTCACACTCACGAGGTATCCTCAGCTCAACCTCTTCCGCGAGGGAACCCACACTAAGGCATATAAACTTCCAGCTAAGCCCTACCCAATTCGGGTATTGTGGTTGTACGGTAAAATTGGAATGGTATCACATCCGAACCCAACCATTAGTTTTTATAAAGGGCTAAGGCTCATGCCTCAACATTTTCATCATCAAATCCTTTTGTGTTTCTCAACACATGTCAAAACATTTCAATAGAATGAATCCTCATTCCAAGGTTTTCATAATCATTTTCACCAAGTACTCCCATCTAAAGTGATCCACTTTTATACTTAGCACTAGCCACTAAAGTTGAGGGTATTCACTAATGAGGGGTGCTAATCTCCAATCTCATGCCATGGAATGACATCTAAGTATAATTAGTTAGGCCTAGTTTTATACTCTTTATGGTATCTATTCTATTTTTCCAATACTCACAAAGTACTAACTAAAAGTAAAGAACTTGGGTAAAGTAAAAGAATAAAGCTTGCAAGTAAAACTTGGGATTGGTATATCAAAGTTGTATAACCAAGCATGCCTAATGCATCTTGCTTAAGTTATCAAGTTTGCAAGTATTAGCTTGCATAGTTCTAGCTTGCAATTAGTGATGGCTTGCCTTGAGTAGTGCAATGGTTGAAGGTTTCTTCTTCTTTTTCTTGGTAGTACTCCTCCTCCTCGTATCCCGGGTCGGTACTATCGTCTATAAATGAATACGAGGTACACAATCACCAAACAATACTTAACTAATTCTATTCAGCACACTAAGGCTCACACTTGATGATCTAGAATCATCACAATCATCACATGAATTAAAGACTTAATCTTATTTATCTTATTTTAGAAAAGTAATTTCTACTCATTGAAAATAATTAAGATTTAATATTCTCCAATTACAATATGGGATCATGTTTACACATGTCATCACCACATATTATAATACAAGGGAATGTGATTTAAAGTGGTGGTCATATTTTATAAAGTTTAAGATTATCATTTAATAGAATTAAAGTGACTAGAAATGCCTATATAGCATTATTTTGGTACTAGTCCAATGTCATTGCATGCAAACCTAAATATTTTTACATATTCAGATAGATCTTATCAAATGTGATTTTTGAGAGTTGGAATCAACTCAAAAGCATTTATGGTTGATTTTTGAGAAATGTTTGAATGTGGAAAAGTCTCTGTCTTGTTATTTTTACTATAGGTGATCTCTAACTCCAAATGATTTGAATCCAACGGGATTGGATAGATAATTTAAATATATTTCTAAAAAAATTGGAATCATACAATTTGGTTTAGTGAAACTCTCTGAATTGATTTTTGAATCTACTAACAGAATCTGGTTTTAACTAAATTGGAAAATTCCTATTTGAATTCACAGGCCTGCGCAGGAAGCTAACTGGGCTGGCCCAATCTACACAGCGCATCGCAGAGGGCTACTAATAGAGGGGGTCCACCAGTCAGCGACTCTAACTAACCGAAGCGGTATCTTTGAATCTAGGCCTTATGATTAAAAGACGATTCAACGGCCGGAGTTCATCATCGACGACGAACAGCTCCGGCAAGGTCTAAACCCTAACGCGGCGGTGGGGGTCGTGTGGGGCTCACCTAGGCTCCATCTAGGGTCGGTATGGGGGCGAATGGCATTGTCGACAACGGCGATTCGAACGGTGGTCGCGGCAGCTCCTGGGGCGGCTTCAATCGACGGTGCCCTTCTCCTTCTGCAGCGGCAGGCTCCGGCTAAATTCTGGCGAAGCGGTGCTTGCCTTGCTCTAGGGAAGGGTGTGGGAGGCTCAGTGAGGAGTGGGGAGTGTGTTGGTGTGGAGAATGTGTGGGAGTCAGTGATACGTCCATTTTGTATCACTATTCTATGTCTTAATTCACTATTATTCATTGATATATTTCGTATTGAGAGGTGATACTTATGTTATTTCATCTGTTTTTGCATGGTTGATGACTTTTGGAGCATGGACCGCTGCAGTCAGGATTCTGATGGAAAAGGTGTTGTTTGGAGGCAAAATTCGCGAAGATCAGAAAATCCGGGAAAATATACGGAAAATCCTATTTTTCCAGAAGACTAAGGATGCCAGAAGACGGAGTGGAGATGGGCCACAGGGGGCCCACACCACCCCCTGGCGCGGGCAGCCCTAGGCCATGCCTGGAGGTGGTGTGGCCACCCTGGCCCACTCCAGTCTCTCCCCTCTGGCGTATATCTTCCTCCCGAAACCCTAAGACTCGGGGAGCGACCATAGAAAGATTCCGCCGCCTCTACGGGGCGGAAAACACTGAGAGAGAAAGATCTCTCCGGTAGACAGATTTCTGCCGGGGGAATTCCTTCCCGGAGAGGGGAGATCGTCGCCATCAACACCACCATCAAGCTGGACTTCATCGGGATCATCACCACCATCATCACCATCAGCACCCTCATCACCATCTCCATATTGCTGTAACAATTGGTTGAATCTTGCTATAGTTCATAGGGGAAACTTTCCCAGTGTTGATTACTCTTTGTAGTTGATGCTATTGAGTGAACCATTGAATTATTGTTTATGTTCAGATTGTTATACATCATTATTCCATCTCTGATCATGATCCATATGATGTCTTGTGAGTAGTTCGTTTTGTTCTTGAGGACATGGGAGAAGTCTTGTTGTTAGTAGTGGAGTTGTGTTGAGAAAGATTCAATAGTTTGATATTTAAGTTGTGGTGTACTTCTTCTAGTGGTGTCATGTGAACGTCGACTACATGACACTCCACCTATATGGGCCTAGGGGAATGCATTGTGTATTTGGCTACTAATCGTAGGGGTTGCCGGAGTGACAGAAACCTAAACCCCCATTAGGAAACCATTGCACAAGGGACGTAAGGGTCTTAGAGTTTAAAGCTGTGGTTAGGTATCTACCTTAATTACTTTCTTGTACTTACGGATATTTGCAAGGGGTATAATCACAAGTATGTATTAGTCTTGGATGAGGCGGTACATTAGCACAGGTTCACCCACACACCACTTAGCAAGCTAGAGAAGATTAATCAACTATATGAAGCGAAAGCACTTGACAGTCTTCCCATGTGTCCTCGAGAACGTTTGGTCATCTTAAGTAATACAACCGACTTATCCTTTGCTGCATAAAGGATTGGGCCACTTGCTGCATTTATTCCTACTGTATTTTATTTACTCGTACTTTGTTTACTTGCTTTATCAAAACCCCCTAAAAATCCATTTGCTAAGTATTTGCAGAGAATTCCTGATCCATACCACTAGCCAGCACCTTCTGCTCCTCATTGGGTTCGACACTCTTACTTATCGAAAATACTGCGATACGCCCCCTATACTTGTGGGTCATCAAGACTATTTTCTGGCACCGTTGCCGGGGAGTGAAGTGCTATTGGAGAGTGGAACTGGTAAAGGAAACTTCTATTGTGAGTATTGTTTACTTCTGCTAGTTGCTTTATTTTCGTTATGGATAATTCACTGAGTTTCTTATTTGGTAATGCTACTACCACTGCTAAGATAGTAGATAAGCCACCACCTGCCGAGAATGATGTTTTCAAAATACCTACAAGAATTATTGGTCGTGTTATGGATAACTACTATGTTGGGGATGGAACTGTCCATCCCGGTGATCATTTGGTCTTTATACACGAATATGCGGGTTGTTCAAGTGTGCAGGTATTACTACAAATCAAGTTAAGAAGAAGTTATTCTCATTATCACTAAAAGGAAGAGCTGAGGAATGGTATAAGCCGCTGAAGAATGGTGAAGCTCTTTAATGGGAGGAAATAGTGCATCTCTTTTATTCAAAGTTTTATCCTCCTAGTGAGATTCATAAAGATCGGAATCAAATATACAACTTTTGGCCTCTTGATGGAGAGAGTACAACTCAAGCTTGGGGGAGATTGAAGTTACTAATGCTCAAATGTCCCATTCATCCCCAACAATATTATCATCAATAACTTTTATGCAAGACTTTCTCTTCATGACAAGGATTTATTGGATGCTTCTTGTGCTAGATCATTCACTCGTATGGAAGAAGAAGCTAAATGGGATCTTCTGGACCGTATTCAAGACAATGCTGAAGCTTGGGAGAATGACAAAGGTAGAAAGTCAGGTATAAATTATGATTATGAATGCATTGAATCTTTTATGGGAACTGATGACTTTAAAAATATTAAAAATGCTTATGGTCTAGACTCTCAAGCTATTGCCTCTTATTTTAAGGCTTTTGCTTCCTATACTGAAGTGCCTAAAAAGAAGTGGAATAAGTATCATGAACCTTATAAAGATATTACTAAGAGTGTTCCTGCAAGAAATACTGAAGTTTATACTGCTAATCATGTTTTACCTGAACCTTATATTGAGAAAATGCCTTTTCCAGTTAAGGTAAAGGAACATTCTATGATAGCTAGTATGGTTAATGAAAGTACAAATAAAGCTGTTGAACCTGATAAACAAATGGTTGATGAACCTATAATAGCAAATGTGAAAGACTTTGTCACTAAGTATGAAGAAGAGGGACACACTATCCTTTGTAAGGATACCTCTAATATTGTTTCACAAAGTAGTGTTATGAGAGCTAGTATTCCTGTGTTTTCTGTTAGAATAAGTGATCATTGTTATGATGGTCCTTGTGATAGCTATATTGTTAAGTTTATGCACGATACTGAAGGTTACTATGAGAGAGGGAAAAGTGTTCTTATGCATCTCAATAATATCAAGTTTCCTCGTTTTATGCTGAAAGTTTTTATGTTGCACTTCTTTTGCCTTCCTATGCTTGTATCCTCTGGTTTTAACAACTTGTTTGTTTACAAAATTCCCTTGCATAGGAAGTGGGTTAGACTTAAATGTGTGTGTGTTTTTGCTTCTTAATGCTCTCTTTCACTTCAATTCATATCCCTATGAGAGCTCCTTCAAAATTATCATGCCCATCTTAATGGCTTTAAAGAAAGATCTTTTTGGGAGACAACCCAATTTGTTTTTGCTTTCAGTTTGTTTTTATTTCTTTGAGTCTTGGAAGTTATTACTTCGATAATAACCGCTCCTTATCTGTTTTGTTTGGTTTCTATGTCAAGATCAACCTCTAATGAGAGAGAAGTAAGATTTGGGGAAGTTGCTGTCCCGAAACAGATTTTTGTGCTTCACCGTAAAAATTCGTGAGAGATTTCTGTATGTAGGATTGAGCTGTAATTTTTTGTGCTTCCACCCCAGGTTATTATTTAACTTTCTTTAGTTTTGCACTTTTTGATTTGAGCAACAGAAGATTTTCGAAAAAATTGATCTTTACCTGCTGGTCTGTTTTGACAGATTTAGCCACTCTTGCATTTGCCTCTTTATTCGATTTCCTTTTTGAATTCTTTTTGGGTTTTCGGAAGGAGTTGCTATAGTAGCTTATGCTTTGATGGTTTTCAGTTGAAGTTGGACTCAAAAGGTTTTATCACTTCACTTATACTAATGTTGCTAATGAGAACTGTGTGAAGTTTTGTGTGAAAGAAATTTCCAGGAAGTGGAGACAATGGTGTAATAAGGAAGAGAAGGGTTTTATGACTCAAATAATAAGTATACGAAGATGAAGATATTGATGTTACTCAAGTGGTGACTCCGAAAGAATCTACTAGATACCAAATTCAGAGACCTGCAGAGTATGTTTTCAAATAGGTAACGGTTCTGGTAAGAAAAGTGCCGCAAAAATACAATCCAACTATGTTTTTGCAGTTTTTAGTCAATAAGGAAAGATACGAAGCGAAAAAGGGACGGAAACGGAGCCAGGGTGGCTCACACCACCCTGTGGCGCGGGCCCTCCCCTGGCCGCGCCACCAGGTGGTGAGTCCACCCCGGCCTCCGCCTCCGACTCGTTTCACCCAGTACTTTCCTCTTGTTATGAAACTTCGTAATATATAACCCCCCGGATCTTCCGAGGTTCGTATATCATGTTTTCGTCGTGTTTTCGTTTCGATCTGCTTCTGCCAGGACATACTCTTTGAAGGTTTAGAAGCACAATGGTGTCCACCAAGGATAAAGGGAAGGAGCCTATGGAGGAAGACCTCCAAGACCTCGGGAAGGAGAAGGAGATCAAAAGTGAAGATGAAGAGGAGCAAGGCCAACATCCGCTCACCGGCACTACCATTGCAAGCATTGGAGTGGTGACGAAACCTTCCAGGGTTAGAAGGACTGCGCGGATGCAGACTGGGGGAAAAGCTCCTCGTCATAGTTTGGCTCCACGGTCACTTCCTCCACACACCAAGAATCCTTTCCGTACCCTTATCTATGAGCATCAATACCAGAATATGCCCAAAGGGAAATTACCCTCCAATTGGGATTTGCCTCGTTCTAGCCATGCAGGAAAAGAAGACTTCAAGGAGGAAGAGTGGGGAAAGAATAGCAAGAGCTGGAATTCTCAACACGACATGATCATGAGCCGCATTGAGCAAAACTCACAGCTGATTCGTAATCTCACTTTCGAGATTGAGGACTTGGGGAAATTGGTCAAGAAGCTCATCGAGAGGATACCACCACCACCAAAGGAGTAATTCGTCATAAGGTTTGGCATCCCCTTGGTTTGTTCCAAGCTTGGGGGAGTGCCGCGATATCACATCACTATCTTCTATCTTTTTTACCTTTTTAGCAGAGTCATATCATGAATAGAGGAGTTACTATGTAGTATGGTTTGAATTATGGAAGTGTCCCCTCCCTCGTTAGATATGTATCCCTTGGTGTGAGTTGCCGTTATGGATTATTAATGAGAAGTTCTATCATTCACTCTTTTTCATAGCTTATATTAGTTTTCAATTCGTGGTTGTATGATTGATCTTGTTGTTAGTATTGGTATCACTTTGGGATCATTGAGTTAATTTAGTTGGTTTTGGCAAACCTGGCTCGGTCAGTAGCAATACTATTTTTGAGAGTTGAAAGAAAAAGATAGAAGTACTTTAAAGAAAAATAATTTCATCATCTTTCTTTCTTGATTTGCTCATAAGTCTAGTATTCTCTAGTTAAGATCTTTTGCGCTTCCAAGGAAGATTGCATGTTTATCTTTATCACTTGTATGTGTGTTTGTTTCCTTCAACTCTTGTACTTGCTACCCAGCCTTGCTAGCCAAAAACTTGTACTGAGAGGGAATTCTTCTTGTGCATCCACTTCCTTAAACCAAACCTTTGCCATTTGTGTCCACCATACCTACCCATTAGCATTATTGCTATTCCAAGTAAATTCTTGTTTTATCTACCTCCCAAATTAAACTTGTTATGTGAAAATTAGTGATTAAAGCTCTCACAAACTTGATGGCACACTTTACTTTCTTGCATTTAATAAACTTGAACCATTGGGTCCTTCTTTGTTGCGTATATGCTTGCGCTTTATGAGTTGAAGTTAGCAGAACCATGCATCATGGGGACCGCTTTCAACACGTCATTGGTACTTGTACCTAGTTGATATCATGTTCTTTTGCTTATGGATCCCGGTGGTGTGAAATAAAAGTGGAACTTGTAAGATCATGGAGTTTATATGTGTGTTAGAGAAACGCCTGGGCCGCTAGCCTAAGCCATGCCTAATCATGGTGGAAAATTGCAGCATAACTATAGTGAGCATTCTATGAAGCATCCTCAATAAAAACCTATGCAAATAGCAAATAAAAAGATCGCTGAGATGCTCACTGTCTGCTTGCCTTGTCATTTTGATTATGGGATAGCTCCTGTGTCATGTGCAAGGGGTACCCCGTTGGCGGTTCTCAATGATACGCATGTATTTACAATGACAAGAGCTTGCTCGTGACTGAAGTTGAGTAGCATGAGGATCGGTACTCATAAGTAAGGGGCATGAGATTTCAACTTATAACTTGTCAAGCATATCCTCTTAGTTGTGTCACTTTTACCTTAACCACCAAAAGATGCCTATGATAGGGGCAATGAGAGCTGAAAGCTAGTAAGTACCATAATTTTTGGGAGCTCTTTATGAGACTTGCAATCCCTGCTTCCCTCTTTGAAGGGCCTTTCTTTTACTTTTTAGTTGAGTCAGTAAACCTACCCCCTTCTATCTTAGCAAGTATTTTGAGTTGCTGTGTTTCATTCATTCATATGTTGATTTATTCAATCATGTTTCTTATGTTCCTTGTTTTGCACATTGCTCTTATCTTGATGTTTACTACTTTGAAAGCTATCATTGAAAACCAACTTTTTGTGAACTCCAGCAAATTATCAACTATTCTTCGACCAAGAGCTAAGTTTGCCATTACCAATTATGATTCACTTTATGTATCTTTATTTGTTTCCTTTACTCATTACAAGTTGAGTTATATAATAGTGAGTTGTCCGCTATTATGATCTATGTATTTGATGAATGTGATGCTTCTTGTCCGTATTCTTTTATCGTCTCTTCACTCCATAAACCTGAGGCCATGTTTATTGAGCTCAGTTTCGCTTGGGGACAAGCGAAGTCTAAGC
This sequence comes from Avena insularis, assembly GCA_023614405.1. Classification (NCBI taxonomy): domain Eukaryota; kingdom Viridiplantae; phylum Streptophyta; class Magnoliopsida; order Poales; family Poaceae; genus Avena; species Avena insularis. The sequence goes on from CM042694.1 coordinate 212,011,411, forward strand.
TTGGGTGGAGTGGATACGTCCATTTTCCATCACTATTCTATGTATTAATTCACTATTATTCATTGATATATTTCATATTGAGAGGTGATACTTATGTTATTTCATCTATTTTTGCATGGTTGATGAGTTTTGGAGCATGGACCGCTGCAGTCAGGATTTTGATGGAAAAGGTGTTGTTTGGAGGCAAAATTCACGAAGATCAGAAAATCCGGGAAAATATACGGAAAATCCTATTTTTCCAGAAGACTAAGGATGCCAGAAGACGGAGTGGAGATGGGCCACAGGGGCCCCACACCACCTGGCCGGCGACCCTAGGTCCGCCTAGAGGTGGTGTGGCCACCCTGGCCCACTCCAGCCTCTCTCCTCTGGCATATATCATCCTCCCGAAACCCTAAGACTCGGGGAGCGACCATAGAAAGATTCCGCCGCCTCTGCGGGGCGGAAAACACCGAGAGAGAAAGATCTCTCCCGGGGCATGATTTCTGGGAATTCCTTCTCGGAGAGGCGAGATCGTCGCCATAAACACCACCATCAAGCTGGACTTCATCGGGATCATCATCATCATCACCACCATAATCACCATCAGCACCCTCATCACCATCTCCATATTGCTGTAACAATTGAGTTGAATCTTCCATTAGTTCATAGGGGAAACTTTCCTGGTGTTGATTACTCTTTGTAGTTGATGCTATTGAGTGAACCATTGAATTATTGTTTATGTCCAGATTGTTATACATCATTATTCCATCTCCGATCATGATCCATATGATGTCTTGTGAGTAGTTCGTTTTGTTCTTGAGGACATGGGAGAAGTCATGTTGTTAGTAGTGGAGTTGTGTTGAGAAAGATTCAATAGTTTGATATTTAAGTTGTGGTGTACTTCTTCTAGTGGTGTCATGTGAACGTCGACTACATGACACTTCACCTATATGGGCCTAGGGGAATGCATTGTGTATTTGGCTACTAATCGTAGGGGTTGCGGAGTGTAAACCTGAACCCCCGTTAGGAAACCATTGCACAAGGGACGTAAGGGTCTTAGAGTTTAAAACTGTGGTTAGGTTTCTACCTTAATTACTTTCTTGTACTTACGGATGTTTGTAAGGGGTATAATCACAAGTATGTATTAGTCTTGGATGGGGCGGTACATTAGCACAGGTTCACCCACACACCACTTAGCAAGCTAGAGAAGATTAATCAACTATATGAAGCGAAAGCACTTGACAGTCTTCCCATGTGTCCTCGAGAACGTTTGGTCATCTTAAGTAATACAACCGACTTATCCTTTGCTGCATAAAGGATTGGTCCACTTGTTGCATTTATTCCTACTGTCTTTTATTTACTCGTACTTTGTTTACTTGCTTTATCGAAAACCCCTAAAAATACGTTTGCTAAGTATTTGCAGAGAATTCCTGATCCATACCACTAGCCAGCACCTTATTTTCCTCGTTGGGTTCGACACTCTTACTTATCGAAAATACCGCGATACACCCCCTATACTTGTGGGTCATCAGTCTCCGGCACTCTGTCCACGATCGACCGGCGAGTGTGGCTTCGGGCGGCGGCGCACTAGTGCAAAACGGCTAAGGGGGAGCGTGTCTGGTGCTTCTAGACACTAGGGGAGACAGGGGAGTGCATTGGGGGCAATGGTTTGAAAGATCACTGCTCAAACAGTGAAGTTAGGCAGTGGATTAAATTGTGTCTGCAAGGTGTTTATCTTAATGGCTGCAAGAAATTTAATTTGAAAATTTTGAATGAATTTTGGTGAGTGTTTGAATCTTATGCTTGAGTGTCTATGGTTGCTTGGAGAAGTCAAGTGGAATTGATTTGGATGGTTTTTGCCAAATGGTGATCTTACCATATGAACTAGATTCAATGTTGAACTATTCTTTAAATTGATTTGGAAATAGCTTTTATGAATTTGTAAAGTGGGCATGGGTTCACTTTTACTTGGTCTAGCAAGGGGTGAAAAGAAGTGGGAATGTTTCTGTTGGAGATATGCCCTAGAGGTAATAATAAATATAGTTATTATTATATATCTTTGTGTTTATGATAAATGTTTACATTCATGCTATAATAGTATTAACAAGGAAACCATTAATACTTGTGTGATTTGTAAACTTAATTTGAAGTCCCTAGTATAGCCTCTATACTTCACTAGCTTGTTGGTTGATTGATGATGTGGTTTCTTTGTCATGAACATTGAGATGTTATCAACAACAAGATCATATCGTTAGGAGAATGATATGGTGGACATACTCCTATAGACAAGCGTAGCATAAAGATCAAGTCATTTCAATAGTTCAATTGCTATATGCTTTCTGATACATAGTAACCTAATTCCTTCGACCATGAGATCATGCATATTGCCTTTACTGGATGGATGCTTTGATGTCATCAAACACCACACCGTAACAGGGTGGCTATAAAGGTGGCATTGAGTGTTCGGAAAGTATTGGTTGAAACACATGGATCAAGAGTGGGATTTGTCCATCCACATGACGGATAGATATTCTGGGCCCTCTCGGTGAAATGTCATCCAATTAGCTTGCAAGCATGTGACTGGGTCACAAGGGATCACATATCACGGAGCGAGAAAGAGTACTTATCAAGAACGAGGATGAACTAGGTATGCGAGATACCGACGATCATAACCTCGGATAAGTAACATATCGTGAGACAAAGGGAAATTGGTATCGTATGTAAGTGGTTCATTCGATCGCAAAGTAATCGTAGAAATATGTAGAGCCATATGAATTTCAGATTCCTCTATTGGTTATTGTTGAGAAGTGTCTCGATCATGTCCGCATAATTCACGAACCGTAGGGAGACACACTTAAGGATTCGACGTTGTTTGAGTAGTTATGGTATTATGAGAAAGAGACCGAATGTTGTTCGAGTCTCGGATGGGATCCGGATATCACGAGGTGATCCGGAATGGTCCGAGAATAAGATTCATATAAGGAAAGTTCCGTTTGAGTAGCGGAATGATTCCGTGTTTTCATCGGGAACATTCTAGAAGGTCCGGAATGTCCGGCACTGGGGAAGGGGTACATGAATGTGTCATTGCAAGATGGAATGATTGCATCATGTACTAAGTGTTCTCGCTGTCCAAAATAAAGGGTTTATTTAATTCCTAAATTGGAAAAAGTCAACCGCCGCTTTGTCAAACCGCCAGCTTCGGAAGAGGAGAAGTTGAAACCGACTTGGGGAGGAGTCCTCCTCCCAAGCCCGGCCAGCCCTAGGTCGAGTTGGGGAGGACTCCTCCTCCTCAAGGCCAGCCCTCCCACCTATAAAGGGAGGGGGGCCTCCCTCTAGAGACACACAAGTTTCTATCCTCTAAATCTAAACCCTAGATCTAGACCCGGTTTAGAGCTATTTGGTTTAGAGCCTTCTAATTGGTTTAGAGCCCTCTAATTGGTGTGTCTAATTACTAGACCACTAATAGCCTCTCTCATAAACTCCACCATACTGCACCGGCTTAAGGCGAAGCCTCATGATCTCCCTCTACCTCCGGTACCACGCCAGTTGTCTCTTTGGAATCGCGAGGAGAGTGCTACAACCTCCATGCTGGAACAAGGAGAGGAAGGTCTTCGTCGAGTACCGAACGTGTGACCGATCATGGGAGCGCTATGAACGCGCGGAAGGATCGTCACGCGATCTTGAGATCGGAAGAGTACGACTACATCACCCACGAGAATCTGCTCTCGTTAAACACTTTGGAATCTTCGAGGGTGAGTTATTCCATCGACTCGTTGCTACAATCTAGTAGATAGATCTTGGCTTGTTTGTTTGTATGCGATAGAAAATTTTGTTTTCCATGCTACGAACCCCTACAGTGGTATCAGAGCCGTGTCTATATGTAGATCTGTTGCACGAGTAGAACACAATGGTCATTGTGGGCGTTGATGCTTTTATTGTGGATTGCTTTTTGTGTACTTTGCATCTTGCGGTATGTTGGGATGAAGCGGCCCGGGCTAACCTTACATGACATCGTTCATGAGACTTGCTCCACGCTTGACATGCAACTCGTTTTGCATAAGTGGCTTTGCGGGTGCCTGTTTCTCCTAGCATAGTAAAGATCCAATTTACAACGGGCAATCAACAATGCTAGTATCAATGTTGTGGTTCTTGTTCGTAGGTTAGAACGACACCTATGGAAAGCCCCAAACCACGTAAAATATGCAAAGAAAGTAGAAGCGTCTAACTTTGTTTTGCAGGGGTGTGCAGTGATGTGATATGGCCATGATTGTGATTATATTTGATGTATGCAATGTTCCTTATTGTAAGTTGGCAACCGGCAGGAGCCATATGGTTGTCTTTAATTTCTGTTGAGACCTGCGTGTCTATTCAAAATAGTTGTAATAGTTGAAGCTGGTGGACGACAACCATGAAGAAGCATCATTGACCTTGATGCTATGCCGGTGATGATGGAGATCATGTTCGTGCTTGAAGATGGAGATCGGAAGCACAAAGGAGAAAGGCCATATCATATCACATATTATGAATTGCATGTGATGTTAATCCTTTATGCATCTTGTATTGCTTAGTAGGACGGTAGCATTATAAGATGATCCCTCATACATAAATTTCAAGTTCTAAAGTGTTCACCCTTAGTATGCACTGCTGCCAAAGCTTGCGCTTCGAAGCACCACGTGATGATCGGGTGTCTTTGATTCCGCGGGTGAATACAACGTAAGCAAGCCAGATTTGCTTATGCGGAAGCTAAGGTTGATCTTGACGAGCCTAGCATGTACAGACATGGCCTCAGGAACACGGATCGCCGAAAGGCAAAGCATGAATCATATAGTAGATATGATGAACATGATGATTGTTCGCCATTAAAACTATATCAGCTCGTGATGATCGGTGTTGATGTAGTGGATTTGGTTCGTGTGATCACTAAAACAATGTGAGGGATGTTGTTTTGAGTGGGAGTTCACCTAGTTTAATTTCATTAATTAATTTGAACTCAATTTGTCATAAACTTAGTCTAAACTATTGCAAATATGTTGTAGATCAATGGCAGCCCCTACCATCAATTTTAATGCGTTCCTAGAGAAAGAAAAGTTGAAAAACAATGGAAGCAACTTCATGGATTGGTTCCAATTTGAGGATTGTCCTCACATGTAATTTGACCTATGTGCTGGATGCACCGCTAGGTGACCCACCTGCAGCTGATGCTACCGATGAAGTAAAGAATGTTTACCTCGCTCGGAAGAATCAGTACTCCATAGTTCAGTGTGCTATCTTGTATGGTTTAGAATCGGAGCTTCAGAAAAGATTTGAAGAGTCAGATCCATATGATATTGTCGAGGATCTCAAATTAATCTTTGAGACTCATGCGGCAATTGAAAGTTATGAAGCTTCTGAAAAGTTCTTTAACTGCAAGATGGAAGAGGGTAGCTCCGTCAGTGAGCATGTGCTTAAGATGTCTGGGCACGCAAATAAACTTCAAAGTTTGGGTATAGTGATTCCTAATACTTTGGGAGTTTACCGCATCCTCCAATCACTACCACCAAGTTACAAGAACTTTGTGATGAACTACAACATGATTAACATGAACAAAGAGTTGCCAGAACTATTTGCTATGTTAAAATCTGCAGTGGAGATCAAGAAAGAGCACCAAGTGTTGATGGTCAATAAGACCACCAAATTCAAGAAAGGCAAGTCTAAGCAAAAGGGACACTTCAAGAAGGGTGGTAAGAAAGTTACCACGCCGACGAAGAGGACCAAGGCTGGACCCAAGCCTGATGTTGAGTGCTTTTACTGCAAAGGAGAAGGTCACTGGAAGCGGAATTGCCCAAAGTACTTGGCGGATTTGAAGAACGGCAACATCAAGAAGAAAGGTATATCTGATATACATGTTATTGATGTGTATCTCACTAGTACTCGTAGTAGTGCCTGGGTATTTGATACTTGGTTCGGTTGCTCATATTTGTAACTCAAAGCAGGGCTGCAGAATAAACGGAAGCTAGTGAAGAGCGAGGTGACGATGCGCGTAGGAAAGCGGATCAAAGGTTGATGTGATCGCGGTATGACGCTACCTCTTCATCTACCATCGATTAGTTTTATACTTAAATAATTGTTATTTGGTGCCTGCGTTAAGCATGAACATTATATCAGGATCTTGTTTATTGCGAGACAGTTACTTGTTTAAATCCGAGAATAATGGTTGTTCGATTTATATGAGTAATGTGTTTTATGCACATGCACCTTTGATAGATGGTCTATTCATATTGAATCTCGATAGTAGAAATACACATATTAATAACATTGAGGCTAAACGTTTGAAATCAGCGATAATTTGACCTATATGTGGTAATCGCTGCGTCTTGGTCACATTGGAGTGAAGCGTATGAAGAAACTCCATTCAGATGGACTTCTTGAATCACTTGATTTTGAATCACTTGAAAGATGCGAAGCATGTCTGATGGGTAAAATGACTAAGACTCCATTTTCTGGTATGATGGAGCGAGCTACAGACTTATTGGAGATCATACATACCGATGTGTGTGGTCCAATGAGTGTAGCATCATGATGGTTATCGTTATGTTCTTACCTTCACGGATGACTTGAGTAGATATGGGTATATCTATTTCATGAAACATAAGTCCGAAACTTTCGAGAAGTTTAAGGAGTTTCAAAGTGAGGTAGAGAATCAACGTAACAAGAAGATTAAATTTCTACGCTCTGATCGTGGAGGTGAATATCTAAGTTACGAGTTTGGCGAGCATTTGAAGAAATGTGGAATACTTTCGCATGATTGACACCGCGGAACACCACAGTAATGGTGTGTCGAACGTCAGAATCGAACTCTCTTAGATATGGTTCGTTCTATGATGTCACTTAGATCTACCACTATCATTTTGGGGTTATGCATTAGAAACAGCCGCATTCACTTTAAATAGGGCACCGTCTAAATCCGTTGAAACGACCGTATGAATTATGGTTTGGGAAGAAACCTAAATTGTCGCTTCCTTAAAGTTTGGGGATCTGAAGCCTATGTAAAGAAGTTACAGTAGGACAAGCTTGAACCCAAAGCGGAAAAATGCGTCTTCATAGGATACCCGAAGGAAACTATTGGGTATACCTTCTATCATAGATCCGAAGGCAAAATCTTCGTTGCTAAGAATGGATCCTTTCTAGAGAAGGAATTTCTCTCGAAAGAAGTGACTGGAAGGAAAGTAGAACTCGACGAGGTTGTCGAACCTTCTCTCGAATTGCAGTAGCGCAAGACCGGAAGAAGTTCCCGTGGTGCTTGCACCAATAAGAGAGGAAGCTAATGATAGTGATCATGAAACTTGGTTGAAGTTGCTCTGAGCCTCGGAGGTCAACGAGAACTCGTACCACTCCATTGGTATGATTCCGTTATGAATGTCATGTTGGTGGACAACACGATGACCCCGAGACATATGAGGAAGCGATGATGAGCCCAGATTCCAATAAATGGCAAGAAGCCATGAAATCCGAGATTGGATCCATGTACGAAAACCAAGTATGGACTTTGGTGGACTTACCGGATGGCCGGAAGGCTGTCGAGAACAAATGGATTTTCAAGAAGAAACAGATGCTGATGGTAATGTTACTATCTATAAATCTCGACTTGTCGCAAAAGGGTTTCGACAAATTCAAGGAGTTGACTACGATGAGACTTTCTCACCAGTAGCAAAGCTAAAGTCTGTGAGGATTATGTTAGCAATCGCTGCATATTATGATTATGAGATATGGCAGATGGATGTCAAAACAGCATTCCTCAATGGAGACATTGATGAAGAGTTGTATATGATGCAACCCAAAGGTTTTGTCGATCCTAAAGATGCTAACAAGGTATGCAAGCTTCAACGGTCCATCTATGGATTGAAGCAAGCATCCGAAGTTGGAATCAACGTTTGATAAGGTAATCAAAAGTTTTGGTTTTATACAAACTTATGGAGAAGCTTGTATTTACAAGAAAGTGAGTGGGAGCTCTGTAGCATTCTTAATACTGTATGTGGATGACATATTGTTGATTGGGAATGATGTAGACCTTCTTAATAGTGTCAAAGAGTATTTGAATAATAGTTTTTCAATGAAGGATCTTGGAAGCACTTACATATTAGGCATAAAGATTTATAGAGATAGATCGAACGCCAAATATCATTGTCACAAAGTACATATTTGGACAAAGTTCTAAAGAGGTTTGGAATGGAAGATAGCAAGAAAGGGTTCTTGCCCATGTTGCTTATCGACCTTGAGTAAAACTCAAAGTCCGACATCGGCAGAAGATAGAGAAAAGATGAGTAAGACTCCCTATGACTCAGCCATAGGATCTCTAATGTATGCCATGCTATGTACTAGACCCGACATCGCATATGTCGTTAGTTTAACTAGCAGATATCAAAGTGATCCAGAGTGGATCATTGACAATGATCAAAACATCCTTAAGTACTTGAGAAGAACTAAGGATATGGTTCTTTCTTATGGAGGTGATGAACAGCTCGTTGTTAATGGTTATACCGATGCTAGTTGGAACACCGATCCGGATGATTCTAAATCACAATCTGGATACGTATTTATTTTGAATGGTGCAGATTAGTGGAGGAGTGCAAAGCAAAGCGTTGTGGCGAGATCTTCAACTGAATCGGAATACATGGCTTGCCGGAGGCTTCACAAGAAGCGATATGGATGAAAGAGTTCATTACAGCTGGGTGTGGTTCCAAGTCTGGACCCAATGTCTATCTCATTGTGATAACATGGGCGCCATAGCCAATGCGCAAGAACCAAGGTCACACAAGAAGTGAAGCATATCAAGTCGTTTTCACGCTATTCGAGAACATATCCATGATGGGGATATAAAGATTTGCAAAGTACACAGATCTGAATGTGGCGGATCCGTTGACTAAACCTCTCCGAGGGCAAAACATGACCCACACCAAACTGCCATGGGTGTTCGGTATATTACCATGTAATCTAGATTGGATGACTCTAGTGCAAGTGGGAGACTGTTGGAGATATGCCCTAGAGGTAATAATAAATATAGTTATTATTATATATCTTTGTGTTTATGATAAATGTTTACATTCATGCTATAATAGTATTAACAAGGAAACCATTAATACTTGTGTGATTTGTAAACTTAATTTGAAGTCCCTAGTATAGCCTCTATACTTCACTAGCTTGTTGGTTGATTGATGATGTGGTTTCTTTGTCATGAACATTGAGATGTTATCAACAACAAGATCATATCGTTAGGAGAATGATATGGTGGACATACTCCTATAGACAAGCGTAGCATAAAGATCAAGTCATTTCAATAGTTCAATTGCTATATGCTTTCTGATACATAGTAACCTAATTCCTTCGACCATGAGATCATGCATATTGCCTTTCTGGATGGATGCTTTGATGTCATCAAACACCACACCGTAACAGGTGGCTATAAAGGTGGCATTGAGTGTTCGGAAAGTATTGGTTGAAACACATGGATCAAGAGTGGGATTTGTCCATCCACATGACGGATAGATATTCTCGGGCCCTCTCGGTGAAATGTCATCCAATTAGCTTGCAAGCATGTGACTGGGTCACAAGGATCACATATCACGGGAACGAGAAAAGAGTACTTATCAAGAACGAGGATGAACTAGGTATGCGGAGATACCGGATCATAACCTCGGATAAGTAACATATCGTGAGACAAAGGGAAATTGGTATCGTATGTAAGTGGTTCATTCGATCGCAAATCGTGAGAAATATGTGGAGCCATATGAATTTCCAGATTCCTCTATTGGTTATTGTTCGGAGAAGTGTCTCGATCATGTCCGCATAATTCACGAACCGTAGGGAGACACACTTAAGGATTCGACGTTGTTTGAGTAGTTATGGTATTATGAGAAAGAGACCGAATGTTGTTCGGAGTCTCGGATGGGATCCGGGATATCACGAGGTGATCCGGAATGGTCCGGAGAATAAGATTCATATAAGGAAAGTTCCGTTTCGGAGTAGCGGAATGATTCCGGTGTTTTCATCGGGAACATTCTAGAAGGTCCCGGAATGTCCGGCACTCCGGGGGGGAAGGGGTACATGAATGTGTCATTGCAAGATGGAATGATTGCATCATGTACTAAGTGTTCTCGCTGTCCAAAATAAAGGGTTTATTTAATTCCTAAATTGGAAAAGTCAACCGCCAGTTTTGGTCAAACCGCCGATTTTGGAAAGAGAAGTTGGAAACCGACTTGGGGGAGGAGTCCTCCTCCCCAAGCCGGCGGCCAGCCCTAGGCCGAGTTGGGGAGGGACTCCCTCCCTCCCCTGGCGCGCCAGCCCTCCCACCTATAAAGGGAGGGGCAGGGCCTCCCCTCTAGAGACACACAAGTTTCCTATCCTCTAAATCTAAACCCTAGATCTAGACCCCGGTTTAGAGCTATTTGGTTTAGAGCCTTCTAATTGGTTTAGAGCCCTCTAATTGGTGTGTCTAATTACTAGACCACTAATAGCCTCTCTCATAAACTCCACCATACTCGCACCGGCTTAAGGCGAAGCCTGGGATCTCCCTCTACCTCCGGTACCACGCCGTTGTCTTTGCCGGAATCGCGAGGAGTGCTACAACCTCCACGCCTGCTGGAACAAGGGAGAGGAAGGTCTTCGTCGAGTACCGAACGTGTGACGATCAGGGCGCTGCCTTGGAACGCGGAAGGATCGTCTACGCGATCTTGAGATCGGAAAGAGTACGACTACATCACCCACGAGAATCTGCTCTCGTTAAACACTTTGGAATCTTCGAGGGTGAGTTATTCCATCGACTCGTTGCTACAATCTAGTAGATAGATCTTGGCTTGTTTGTTTGTATGCGATAGAAAATTTTGTTTTCCATGCTACGAACCCCTGCAGTTTCTGTTAGAAATTCTTTTCTACGAACACTCAAAGTGGCCTAGTGGTTAACTTTGGTCAAAAAGACCATTAGCTTATTTTATTCATATTTGATTTCTTTTCTTTTGATTTTGTTTGTAATTGGCCTAGATGATGTAGTATTCATCCTTAAACCATTTCTCATCATTTGTAGCAATCAAACATGGCAAATTCAATCAATCATACACTAATGCAAATCACACATGCATTCATATTCAAATTAGTAATAAAAGTTTTTGTTAACCCTAATTTTGGGTGATTAGAACTTGGTAATATCGATTAACATTTTTGGGGTGTTACAAACCTTCCCTCGTTAAACAAAATCTCATCTCGAGATTTAAGAAAAAACTAGGAACTAAAGAGATTTGGAAACCCGATCCTAATGTAATCTTCTCGCTCCTAAGTAGCTTCTTCTTCAGTATGGTTGCTCCACTAGATTTTGAGAAATTTGATACTCTGGGTCCTGGTGGTTCTGAAGGCTTCTTCCAGAATACGAATGGGTACTTCACGATATGTCAGATCCTTGGTGATATCTATGTCTTGGTGATCGATGTTCTTGAACACTTCGGTCTTTTTCGAAACTTCTAGGAATTTGCAAAGTAACGAGATATGGAACACATTATGGATGACTGACATCTCCTCTGGCAGTTCCAGTTGATATGATACTTCTCCTCGTCGATTCAAAATCTTGAAGGGTCCAATATATCTGGGGGCCAACTTCCCTTTTAGTTGAAAACGTTGCATTCCCTTCAAGGGCAATACTTTGAGATACACAAAATCTCTGACATTGAAGGTCAGGTCTCGATGTCTGTTGTCAACATAACTCTTCTGTCTAGATTGGGCGGTCTTGAGGTGTTCACGGGTATTGTGAACCTTCTCTTCTGCTTCTCGTAGGATGTTGGGTCCGAAAATATGACTCTCTCCTACTTGCGACCAATTTAGGGGGGTACGACACTTCCTTCCATACAGAAATTCAAATGGGGCCATTTGCAAACTGGCTTGATAACTGTTGTTGTATGAGAATTCTGCGAAAGGTAGATAATCTTCCCATTTTGATCCATATTCTAACACACAAGCTCGCAACATATCTTCTAAGATTTGGTTGACTCTTTCAGTCTGTCCGTCGGTTTGCGGGTCATAAGCTGTGCTGAAATTCAACTTGGTTCCTAATCCTTCTTGGACTTTCTACCAAAATCTTGAGGTAAATTGGGTTCCTCAATATGACACTATGGTCTTAGGGGTTCCATGCAAACTGATGATTCTAGCAATGTACAACTCTGCTAGCTTAGAACTCTAGTAGGTGATCTTGACAGGTATAAAATGGGCTACCTTGGACAGTCTATCAACTATGACCCAAATAGAGTCATTTCCCCTAATAGAAGTAGGCAAACCGGTGATAAAGTCCATTCCGACAGAATCCCATTTCCATTCTGGAATCTGCAATGGTTGCAAAAGTCCTGCGGGTCTCTGATGTTCCGCTTTGACTCTCTGACAGATGTCACACTTAGCTATGTAGCTTCCGATTTCTCTCTTCATCTTGTGCCACCAAAATTGCTCCTTTAAATCCTGATACATCTTCATTCCTCTGGGGTGGATAGAATAAAGAGTATCATGAGCTTCCTTCATGATGACTTGCTTCATCTCGGAATCTGCTGGCACACAGATACGTCCTTTGTACCACAAAACTCCTTCTTCATCTTCGGTGAATCCGGGTACCTTCCATGTACCGATATGATGTTTGATTCCGTCGATACTCACATTTCCTTTCTGCGCTTCCTTGATCTGACTGATCAAAGTGGGTTGAAGTTCAATGCTAGCTAAAAATCCTTTGCTAACTTGCTTCGTTCTAAACTGCTCCAACTCTTCATGCAAACTTGGCTGGGCTTCTTTTATCATGGTGTTTAGTCTACACGGCAATCTGCTAAGAGCATCTGCTACCACATTGGCCTTGCTGGGGTGTGATACGTTGCAAACGTATCTATAATTTTTGATGTTCCATACTTGTTTTATATCTACTTTCTTATGTTTTGTCCACACTTTGGAGTACTTTTTATACACTTTCTTGGACTAACCTATTAACAATATGCCATAGTGCCAGCTGCCTGTTTTCTGCAATTTTTGGTTCCAGGAAAGTCAGAAAATGAATATTCTCGGAATTGGACGGGACAAAAGCCAAAGTCAATATTTCACCGAGGGGGACACGGAGCCAGAAGACGAGACAGAGAGGGGCCAGGGGCCAGCCACACCACCTAGCCGCGCGGCCAGGCCTGGCCCGCGCTAGGGGGTGGTCTGGCCGCCTAGGGCACCCCCTCGGCCTCCCCTTTCGCCTATAAGATGCCTCCGATACAGGAACCCTAAGTGCCCGATCAAAATTCCATGAAAGAGTTCAGTCATTGTCATCTCCATCCCTAGATCGGGAGGATCTGAGCTCTTCCCGCACCACGGAGAGGGAATTCACCCTGGAGGCCTTCTTCATCACCATGAAAGCCTCCGCTGTGATGCGTGAGTAGTTCATCCTTGGACTACGGGTCCATGTAGTAGCTAGATGGTTGGTTCTTCTCCTTTGTGCTACCATGTCTAGATCTTGTGAGCTCTGTTCATGATCAAGATCATCTATTTGTAATCCTACATGTTGTGTTTGCGGGGATCCGATGAATATTGAGATGCTATTTCAGATTGATTATTGATTCTATCATGTCTTTGTTATTTGTGATCTTGCATGCTCTCCATTGTTAGTAGCTATCTTGGCCGAGTAGATGCTAGCAACTCCAAGAGGGAGTATTTATGCTCAATAGTGGGTTCATGCCTCTAGTAATCTGGGGAAGTGACAGGAATCTCTAAGGTACTAGATGTGCCGTTGCTACTAGGGAGAAAACAGCAATCCTTTGTTCATAGAAAAATCGTATTGTTTACTTTACATGCAATGGTTAATGCAATTATCTATTGCTTGCAACTTAATACTGGTGGGGGTTCGGATGATAACCTGAAGGTGGATTATTAGTCATAGATGCAGTTGGATTACGGTTTATGTATAATGTTGTAATGCCCAATCAAATCTCATAGGAGTCAAGATGATTAGTATATGCATGTATGCTTTCTCGGTGCTTGAGCTCTTGAAAACTTGCTTCACATTTGTTAGTCCATTCAAACTTCTTATCTTTCTTCAACAATTGGGTCATCGGTCTTGCGATGCTCGAAAATCCTTCAACAAACTTGCGGCAATATCCCGCTAATCCGAGAAATGCACAGACTTGGGTTTGAGTGGTTGGGGCTTTCCATTCTTCAACATCTTTGATCTTGGCGGGATCGACAACAACTCCTCCTGCTGACACGATATGTCCTAGGAATCCTACTTCCTTCAACCAGAACTCACATTTGCTAAACTTGGCATACAACTGATGCTCTCTAAGGGTTTCAAGGATGGTTCTCAGGTGTAGCTCATGGTCTTCTTCTGACTTGGAATAGATCAGAATATCGTCAATAAAAACAACGACAAACTTATCCAGGAAGTTCATAAAAATCTTATTCATGAGATTCATGAAATAAGCGGGGGCATTGGTTAATCCAAAAGACATGACCGTATACTCATACAATCCATATCTGGTGGTAAAGGAGGTCTTTGGAATATCCGTTGCATGAATCTTGAGTTGATGATAACCAGTTCTAAGATCAATCTTATAAAACACTCTGGCACCAGCCAACTGGTCAAACAGTTCCTCGATCTTCGGCAGTGGGTACTTGTTCTTGATGGTGACATCATTCAGCTTCCGGTAATCTGTGCACAAACGGTTACCTCCATCTTTCTTATCCACAAACAAAACAGATGATCTCCATGGCGATGCGCTTGGTTGAATCAGACCTTTCTCCAGCATAGCATCAAGTTGCTTCTTCAGCTCCACTAATTTCGATGGGTTCATACTATAGGGTCTCTGAGCTATGGGTCCAGTTCCAGGAATTAGTTCAATGATGAACTCGATATCCCGATTTGGGGGCATACCGGGCAATTCATCTGGGAATACGTCAGGGTATTCACAGACTACTCTGACTTGGTCTAGGGTTGGTTGGGCTAAACTCTTGCTGCATTTGAATTGATAGGGCAAGGTCTTAGATACATGCTCTACTAATTCTCTAGAGCTACTGGTCATGGTTATGGCTTTCTTGGCACAGTCGATCAATCCTTTATGTTTCTCCATCCAATCCATTCCTAGTACTACTTCCAAACCTTTGGTTCCAAGTACTATTAGATTAGCATAAAAATCTATTCCATGGATTCTGATAGGTACAACCTTGCAATTTTTTCTAGCTTTGGTGGTTGAACCAGGTATTTGAACTATCATAACATGCTTCAATTTTGTTGGTTGAATATTACTAGTGCATGCAAATTCTTTTGTAACAAACAAGTGCGATGCTCCAGAATCAAACAACACTCTTGCAAGTACTGAGTTAACAGAAAACATACCCAGCACGACATTGACGCTTCCTGAGCTTTTTTAGCATTCATGTGGAACAGACGGCCGTTGCGGTTGAGCGAGTTCCCTAGGGCAAATCTCCTTCCAGGTTGAACACGGCGTTGCTACTGAGCGGGTGCATTCACATTGGTGGCTGCTGCAAGCTTCTTGGGGCACTCATTGGAGTAGTGGCCCTTGACTCCACATGCAAAGCAAGTAATCTGGGACTTGTCTTTTGCTGCAACAGGCACACCATTGCTTCTAGTCCTTGGGGCAGTATTGTTGTTGGACTTGGGCAGTGCACAGTTGAAGTTATTGGAGTTGTCGGGGTTGTTGTTGTGGTTTCCTCCAGACTTCAAGTTCCCTCCGCTACAATTGGGATAGCTTGGACGGGACATAGGGGGTCTGTTGTTTCTTGGGGAATATCCTCAGATGGGTTGGGGCGATACTTCTGGGTATTGTGGGATCCGGTCTGGTGGATCATCCTGCGCTTGCGATTGTCATTGGCTTGGTTGATCTTCCCTTCCATCTGAATGGCAGAGTCTACTAGTTCTTCTAGATCTCCAAAACAGATGTTGACTAACACAGTCTGCATCTCATCATGCAATCCATTTAGGAACCTTTCCTTCTTCTTGGCTTCGGTGTTAATCTCATCAGGGGCATATCTAGCTAGGGACAGAAATTTGTCACGGTACTCCACTACTGTCAGCCTTCCTTGCTTCAGTTCCCTGAACTCATCCCTCATCCTGGTGACCAAGCCTTGTGGCACATGGGTGCGGCTGAACTTGATCTTGAATGCTTCCCAAGTCATCATCTAACCATCGTTCATGGTACAGGTGCTATTCCACCAGGCTCTTGCATCTCCTGCCAGATAATGGGTGGCAAACAGTACTTTCTCATTGGCCTCAACTCCTGCGACCTCCAGATTGTTCTCCATGGTTTGCAGCCAGTCATCAGCATCTAAGGGATCCTCAGACTTATTAAAGATAGGTGGGTTGTGTTGGGGATATACTTTCCGGGTATCCTCACAGTTCCTCACTGACTAGGGTGGCCCACTTCGGGTTAGAGCTTTGCTTCACGGGCGGCCCAGTCAGGGAGAAAGACAGAGTCCAATCCGGCTACGGGAAGGCCCAGAAGACTTACCGACTTAGGCCCATTGTGTTACTTGTAGTTCAAGATGTACTCTGTAACCGACTCTTAGTCGTAGCCGGATAGATCTCTCTTGTAAACCCTAGGCCGGATATCTATATAAGCCGTCCTAGGGAGAGCCTTTAGGGCACCCTCAATAGTCTACAATCTCAACTCGCACAGGCGAAACCCTTGTAACCCATATTCCGGCTCTGCCGTATTACTGGATTGCTAGCAGGAGTAGGATCCGTCCAAAGCCGGCAGATTCGAACCTGAGTAAACTTGTGTGCTCACCGTCCTAGAATACCGTACGTCTCACACCCCTCTCTTCCGCACGCCTCGAGGAACCCCTCATGGCGTACTTGTCATCAATCCGACGACAGTTGGTGCCCACCGTGGGGCAAGTGAGCTTCGGATCTGCATTCCAAGCGGAATCTGCAAGAATCGGAATCAGCGAGACCATCGCCGTTGGTCACATCCTCTACGCCAGCGACGTCCCTCTCATCGTTCTCGACGAGACTTGGATTCCGGCTAGGGAGGCTATGACTGCCTACACAATCATGTCTTTTGGCGAGATCGATGTTTACATCGGTTTCGCTGAACCTGCCCCACCCACCCCAGCGGTGATGATAGAGGCAGAAGAATCTTCTGGGTCCCCTTTGTCCACGGAGGCGACAGAGTTCCGTATCACAGAAAACCCTAATCCCACCCAGCCCGCACGAGCTGCGGAGATAGTGGAGAAATCTGAACCTGAGGAAGACCTAGTGGTTCAAGCCGAATCTGGAGTGGATCTCCTCGGAGAGACCGTATCCCAGATCGACCCACCCGCAGAAGTCGAAATCCAGGAGGAGCATATCAACGACACCGATTCCGGCTCTGATGATGCCGGGACAGACATACCTTTCCTAAGGTACACACTACGACGTATGATAATGCAAGATGCAAGCGTAGATGCAATTCTCGAGACCATCAAAAGTTTCGACATGGCTGATCGCGAGAGCCACAGGTACCTCAGGAAGTGATACATTGCAAATGTATCTATAATTTTTGATGTTCCATGCTTGGTTTTATCTACTTTCTTGTGTTTTGTCCACATTTTGGAGTACTTTTCATATGATTTCTTGGACTAACCTATTAACAAGATGCCACAGTGCTAGTTGCCTGTTTTCTACTGTTTTTGGTTCCAGGAAAGTCAGAAAATGAATATTCTCGGAATTGGACGGGACAAAAGCCAAAGTTCCTATTTTACCGGAAGACTCATAGAGCCAGAAGTAAAGACGGAGGAGGGCTAGGGCCTGTCCACACCATATGGTGGCGCGGGCTAGCCCTGGCCGCGCCACTAGGTGGTGTGGGCCCCCTGGCACTCCACCGACCTTGCCCTTTCGCCTATAAGAAGCCTTCCGATATCAAAACCCTAGATCATCAATCAGAAATCCACGAAAAGTTCCACTGCACCGCCGCCACCGAAGGGGAGATTCGGGGGATAGAAAGTCTCTATTCAAGACCACCGACGGGAAGTGCCCCCGGAGCCATCTCCATCGATCTCCACCGCCATCTCCATCACCATTGTTGATTCCCATGATGAGGAGGGAGTAGTTCTCTCTCGAGGCTAAGGGTTCTACTGGTAGCTATGTGTTCATCTCTCTCTATGCATGATCTTATTGAGATCATGAGCTTGTAATCTATAGATCTACCTTGCTACTCAAGTGCTTTAATAGATCTCTGCTCTCCCCATGTGTGTGAAAGTGACAGCGTGCACACCATGGTGGCACTTAGGCTAGAGATTACAAATACTTGTTATGAGTTATATTTGGAGTTGGATGTCTTTATGAAATTGTGGTGTTTGTTGGACCTATCTAGTACTCAAGGTGACAGTGTGGGGTTTTCTAGATGGGAAAGGCTTACTTTGAGGTGTGCTGTTATAGCCCTACCGTTGATTAGAGTGTTCAACCGGAGAGTAGTTAAGAGTAGTATCATGAAGATAATATATTTATATGAGAGTGTTCACTAGTGAAAGTATGATACCTAGGCCTTGTTTCTTAGCATTGAAACACCATTTGCAATTAGATCTGTTACATGCTTGTTTGCTTCCATCTTTATTTCAGTTTTACTTTAGTCTTTTCCACGCCATCAAGCTATCTTCTATCACCGTTTCCACTTATATTTATCTATACCACTTGTATTTCACTATCTCTTCGCCGAACTAGTGCACCTATACACCTGACAAGTGTATTGGGTGTGTTGGGGACACAAGAGACTTTTTGTATCTTGATTACAGGGTTGCTTGAGAGGAATACCTTTGACCACTTCCTCCCTGAGTTCGATAAACCTTGGGTGATCCACTTAAGGGAAAACTTGCTGCTATTCTACAAACCTCTGCACTTGGAGGCCCAACAACTGTCTACAAGAATAGAAGTGCGTAGACATCAAGCTCTTTTCTGGCGCCATTGCCGGGGAGGTAAGGTAAAAGGTATTCACACCAGAGCATTAAAGAAGAAGAACCTCCCACGGCAAACGCCTATTTTCTAGCGCCGTTGCCGGGGAGGTAAGGTAAAAGGTACTCACATCCTCCGGTGTGAGTGCTCAAAGTTATTTCCTTTAGATTCTACAATTTCGTCTTTTTGTTTCTTGTTTTCACTAGTTAGTCTTAATGGAAAACAACAAAAAAATTAGAGAGCTTTATAGTATTTATCTTGAGTTAGGACATGAAGTGTTTGAAGAGAAAATTAAAAAACCTATGGAACATTATTTGCATGCTAATAGCAATGTTGTTAGTATGAATTATTTGGACACCATTATTGCTAATGCTATGGAAAAGTCTAAGCTTGGGGAAGCTAGTTTTTATGAAAATGATCTTTTTAGTTCCCCAGCTTTGGAAGATAGCTATTCTATTGCTTATGATGATACCAAACCTCCAATATATGATGATTACAATGATGAATATGATATTTTCAATCCACCTACTATTGAGGAGGAAATTAATTATGACTACAATATGCCTCCTATATTTGATGATTATGGTGATGAGAATAATAATGATAGCTATTTTGTTGAATTTTCTCCCACTACAATTAATAAGAATGACTATGTTTATGTGGAGAGTATTAATTCTTTTATGCATGTGGATCATGATAAGAATGTTTTATGTGATAGTTATATTTTTAATTTTATTCATGATGCTACTGAAAGTTATTATGAGAGAGGGAAACATGGTTTTATGCATCTCAATAATATTAGGTTTCCCCTCTTTATGTTGAAAGTCTTGAAGTTGCGCTTGTTTTGCTTTCCTATGCTTGTTGCTTTGTGCTTTCATGACTTGTTTCTTTACAAGATTCCTATGCATAGGAAGTGTGTTAGACTTAAATGTGCTTTGAATTTGCTTCTTGATGCTCTCTTTTACTTCAATTCATATTTCTTATGTGAGCATCTTTTCAAACTATCATGCCTAACTTAAAGGCGTTAAAGAAAAGTACTTATTGGGAGATAACCCAAAAGTTTTAGATGAGTCTTGGAAGTTATTACTTTAGTAATAACCGCTCCTTATCCTTTTTATTTGCTTTTTGTGCCAAGAGTAACCTCTAATGAGAGAGAAGTAATGATTGGGAAAGTTGCTGTCCCGAAACAGATTTTTGTGCTTCACCGTAAAAATACGTGTAAAATATCTAAACGTCCTTTTGAGGCGTGAATATTTGTACTTCTGCCCCAGGTTGTTATCTAACTTTCGTTAGTTCAACACTTTTCGATTTGAGCAACAGAAGGTCTTTGAAAAAATTCGTCTTTACCTGCTGGTCTGTTTTGACAGATTTCTGCCATTATTTGCATTTGCTTCTTGTTGGTTCCTTTTTGAGTTCTTTTGGGGAATTGAGCTTTTTGAGGGAAATGCTACAGTAGTTAGTGTTCTAATGGAAGTTTATTTGGTGTTAGAACTGAACCTTAAGACTTATTTATCTTGAGTGCACTAATGTTGCTAATAAAGATTGTGTGAAGTTTTGTATGAAGGGAAAATTTTAGGTATATGGAAGGAATGAGTAATGAGATGAAGGATGGACTAAAGCTCAAGCTTGGGGATGCCATGCGTGCCACCCCAAGAAATATACAAGAAGTACAAGCGTCAAAGCTTGGGGATGCCCAAGGCATCCCCTTCTTCATCAATAAAAATTCCAGGTTTCTTCCAAACGCTTCATTTTTTATTGTTTCATGCACAGTTGTGTTGTTCTTGGAGCGTCTTCTTTTCCGTTTTCGTTTTGGTTTTTTGTTTTCTTGGTTTGCTTAGTTTTCTGAATAAATTGGTTGGACCCCCTCCTTCATACATTGGTTTGCAAATAGTTTGGTTTGGTTTGGAAAAGAGTAGGAAAGTTCATGCTTATGTGGTAAAAAGAGCTCATTTTTGACTATGGCCTATGCTTTGTCATGCCATGCTTGATATTGTTTTGGCTTTATGCTTAGTATTCTTTGCTGTAGCATGACTTGTTATAAACAATTGAGATTGCTTAATGTGCCTTTGAAGAATCATGCGTTGTTTTAGCATATTAAAGCATATTATAGTGGTATTCTCCTTTCATGCTTTATTTGGGTTGACTTGGCTCATGCTCACACCATGTTATGACTATCCCAAGTCACCATAAGCCTTTATGATCCTTTAGTCTTCAACTTGTAATATCACTTTTTGCTTTGATCAATGATGTTTTGTCGCTCTGCATGATTATGGCCATTATTGCTCTCTTAGTTTGTCACTCCCAGTCTTTTGCTAGCCTCCACAACCAAGTATGAGTTCCACTCATGCATCCAACTCCCTAAACCAAGTTATTCCAAAGAGTCCACCATACCTACCTACTAGCTTATGCTATTCCAAGTAATTCATGCTTTTGTTTACCTTCCACTTGTTATGAGAAAACTAGTGATTAAAGCTCTCACGAACTTGATGGCACACTTTACTTTTTTGCCTCTAATAAACTTGAACCATTGTGTCGTCTATGTTGTATATGCTTGCACTTATTTGTTGGGAATTAGCAGAACCATGCTTTCATGGGGAACGCTTTCAACATTTCACTTGGTACTTGTACCTAGTTGATATCATGCTCTTTTGTATATGGATGTCGTCGGTGTGAAATGAAAAGGGAGCTTGTAAGTCCATGGAGTTATGTATATGTGTTAGAGAAATGCCTAGGCCGCTGGTCTAATCCATGCTGACATGGTGGAAACCTGCAGCGTAACCATAATGAGCTGTCTATGAAGCATTCTTCTTATAAAAAAAGAGTCCTATATTGAGAAAAAAAATAAAAGAAAAAAAAGATATTATGAAAAGAGGAAAGAGAGCAAAAGCACCATATTCCCATGGTAAATAAGAAGAATCTTTGAGATGCTCGTTTATGCCTTGCCTTGTCATTTTGATATGGGGATTCTTCCGTATCATCGGGCAAGGGGTACCCCATTGGCGGTTCTCTATGATACACATGTACTTAGGATGACAAGAACTTACCGGTAACTAAACTTGAGTAGCATGAGGAGCGACCCTCGTATACAAGGGACATGAGATTTCTGACTTATACTTCGTCAAGCATGTACACCATAGTTTGTTCACTTTAACCTTAATCACTTCAAGATGCTTATGATAGGGGCAATGAGAGCTGAAAGCTATAAGTACCATAATTTTTGGAAGCTCTTTATGAGACTTGAATCCCTACTTCCTTTTACAAAGGCCTTTCTTCCACCATTATATTGAGTCTCCATCTTCTACCTTTATGCACCTACTTTGAGAGCATAGTGGCCATTCTTAGTTCTATGTGCATTGTCCCAAGACTAGTTGATTGATGCATAACTTGTTATTGCTTGTTTTAAACTATTGTATCTAGTCACTCTTATGAACTTTGAAGGTGTCCTATGCATTTATATTTGCTACTCTATGAGGGACAAGCTGAATACTATTATGCTATGTTTTCTTTATGTGAAACAAACAAATGTCTTGCAAAGCATTGTTATTCATGAATCTTTCGTTTGTATCTTTTCATGTTGCATCATAGTTTCTTTGTGTTATTGCTAGAACTTTGTCTTTGATGTTATGATTGAAGTACTATGATCCCAACTTTGAATGTTTTACAAATACTTTGATCAAGTCTTTGATGGTGCATGTCACCTCAAAAATTATTCTTTCTTTTTATCACTTACCTACTCGAGGACGAGCAGTAGTTAAGCTTGGGGATGTTGATACATTGCAAATGTATCTATAATTTTTGATGTTCCATGCTTGGTTTTATCTACTTTCTTGTGTTTTGTCCACACTTTGGAGTACTTTTCATATGATTTCTTGGACTAACCTATTAACAAGATGCCATAGTGCCAGTTGCCTGTTTTCTGCTGTTTTTGGTTCCAGGAAAGTCAGAAAATGAATATTCTTGGAATTGGACGGGACAAAAGCCAAAGTTCCTATTTTACCGGAAGACTCACAGAGCCAGAAGTAGAGTCGGAGGAGGGTCAGGGCCTGGCCACACCATATGGTGGCGCGGGCTAGCCCCGGCCGCGCCACCAGGTGGTGTGGGCCCCCTGGCACTCCACCGACCTTGCCCTTTCGCCTATAAGAAGCCTCCCGATACCAAAACCCTAGATCATCAATCAGAAATCCACGAAAAGTTCCGCTGCGCCGCCGCCATTGAAGGGGAGATTCGGGGGACAGAAAGTCTCTGTTCCGGCACCCTGCTGGGACGGGGAAGTGCCCCCGGAGCCATCTCCATCGATCTCCACCGCCATATCCATCACCATTGTTGATTCCCATGATGAGGAGGGAGTAGTTCTCTCTCGAGGCTAAGGGTTCTACCGGTAGCTATGTGTTCATCTCTCTCTCTATGCATGATCTTATTGAGATCATGAGCTTGTAATCTATAGATCTACCTTGCTACTCAAGTGCTTTAATAGATCTCTGCTCTCCCCATGTGTGTGAAAGTGACACCGTGCACACCATGGTGGCACTTAGGCTAGAGATTACAAATACTTGTTATGAGTTATATTTGGAGTTGGATGTCTTTATGAAATTGTGGTGTTTGTTGGACCTATCTTGTACTCAAGGTGACAGTGTGGGGTTTTCTAGATGGGAAGGGCTTACTTTGAGGTGTGCTATTATAGCCCTACCGTTGATTAGAGTGTTCAACCGGAGAGTAGTTAAGAGTAGTATCATGAAGATAATATATTTATATGAGAGTGTTCACTAGTGAAAGTATGATCCCTAGGCCTTGTTTCTTAGCATTGAAACACCGTTTGCAATTAGATCTGTTACATGCTTGTTTGCTTCCATCTTTATTTCAGTTTTACTTTAGTCTTTTCCACACCATCAAGCTATCTTCTATCACCGTTTCCACTTACATTTATCTATACCACTTGTATTTCACTATCTCTTCGCCGAACTAGTGCACCTATACACCTGACAAGTGTATTGGGTGTGTTGGGGACACAAGAGACTTCTTGTATCTTGATTACAGGGTTGCTTGAGAGGAATACCTTTGAACACTTCCTCCCTAAGTTCGATAAACCTTGGGTGATCCACTTAAGGGAAAACTTGCTGCTGTTCTACAAACCTCTGCACTTGGAGGCCCAACAACTGTCTACAAGAATAGAAGTGCGTAGACACCAGGCAAAACCTACTCTTGGGCCGACATTGCCAATAACCCATGTGTGCATCACCTAGACGCCAATGGGGGCTCATCCCACACCAACGCCGAATGTCGTTTCAATGACGACATGAAAAGAGATGACACCGCGGGCTACAAAGCTAAGCGGAAGAAGGGAAAGAAAAATCTCAAAAAAGAAAAAGAGACCAAGGAAGATTCCAACATGGAGGAAGCCGATGCTTCAAATCCCAAGTCAGAAGGAAAGAAAACTTTTCCCACCAAGAAGGACACTTATGTCACTTTCCTCGGATCTCAACTGGCAAAGGTCAAAAAAGCAGTTCTACATGAGCTCAATGCAACAGTTTCGGCTGCCCCCCAGTATCTGGACTGGTCGGAAGTGGCAATCACATTTGTCCACGATGATCATTCGCCTAAGTTACACAGGCATGGAAAATATGCTTTAATTGTCAATCCATTGATTGACGGTTATGGTTTCTCCAAGACTCTCATGGATGGTGGTAGCAGTATCAATATTCTCTATGTCGAAACGCTACGCCGGATGAAGATCTCGGAAACACAGCTGAACCATAGCTCTGTGATCTTTCACGGAGTTGTCCCAGGAAGACAAGCCAATTCCCTGGGAGAGATCACTTTGGATGTTACCTTTGGAACTCCAAAGAACTATCGGACGGAGGCACTTTCCTTTGAAGTGGTCCCGTTCAAGAGCGCGTACCACGCTATATTCGGACGACTGGCTTACTGGGATTTTATGGCTCGTCCGTGTTACATTTACAATATGATGAAAATTCCAGGTCCCAACGGCATAATCACCATCAAGGGAGACCCGAAGAAAACCGCGAGAGTGCGAGGATGGAAATGCCGCCTTTGCCGAAGCTGTGCTGCACGCCCAGGAGTACCAGGAAATCAAGAAAAGCATAGATCCGTCCGAGATGCCCGCAACGAAGAAGGAGGTGACAAAGCCAAATCCGGAGTTCAAGGCATCAGAAGAGACAAAGAAGACGCCGTTGAAGAATGATGACCCCTCCAAGGTGACCCAGATAGGCGTAGGCCTAGGTAGCGCATAGGAAAGCGTGCTTGTCAAGTTCCTCCAAGCAAATCAAGATATCTTCACATGGCAGCCATCTGACATGACCGGAGTACCTAGGGAACTTGCCGAGCACTCTCTAAATGTAAACCCGAGCGCTAAACCCGCCAAACAATCCCTACGACGATTTGGCGATGAAAAGCGTAAGGCAATAGCTAAGGAATTAGCACGGCTCGAGTTACCAGATTCATAGAAGAGGTCATCCACACTGAGTGGTCGGCCAATCCTGTAATGGTCGCTAAAAAGGACACCAATGATTTAAGGATGTGTGTTGATTATACTGCCTTGAACAAGGCCTGTCCAAAAGATCCGTTCGCTCTGCCTAGAATTGATCAAGTTATCGATTCTACGGCAGGCTCGGAACTCCTCTGTTTTCTCGACGCATATTCCGGTTATCACCTAATCCGGATGAAGGAATCTGACAAAGTCAAAACTTCGTTCATAACCCCCTTCAGAACCTTCTGTTTTGTTACGATGCCCTTTGGGCTGAAGAATGCAGGAGCTACGTACCAGCGCACGATGCAGCGTTGCCTCCACGACCAACTCGGACGCAATGTGCATGCATACGTGGATGATATTGCAGTAATGTCCAAAAGGAAGGAGACGCTGATTTCTGACTTGGAGGAAACATTTTCCAACCTACGAAAATATAACATCATGCTTAACCCGAAGAAGTGCTTCTTTGGAATACCAGCCAGAAAATTGTTAGGTTTCATCGTGTCTCAGAGAGGCATAGAGGTGAACCGGGACAAAATCAAGGCTATACTCAGTATTTCCAGGCCAACTCGCCTGAAGGACGTACAAAGACTAACTGGTTGCATCGCTGCAGTCAGTCGGTTTGTAAGCCGGCTTGGTGAACGAGCCGCACCATTATACAAACTCCTGAAAAAGACCAAAGATTTTGTTTGGACTGATGAAGCTGAAGCTGCACTACAAGACCCAAAGAAAGTACTCTCATCTGCTCCTATCCTTGCAGCGCTAGAACCTCAAGAACCGATGTTGCTTTATCTTGCTGCGACAAATAAGGTCGTTAGTATCGTCATGGTAGTGGAGAGACCGGAGGAAAATCAGGAGCACCTGGTGCAGCGTCCGACTTACTTTGTCAGTGAAGTCCTAACAGAGTCACAAGAACGGTATCCGCATTATCAAAAGTTGGCTTACGGTGTTTTTCTAGCATCTTGTAAGTTGCGACACTACTTTCAGGAGCATCCAATTACCGTGGTGAGCACAACTCCCATGAGAGATATAATCAACAACAGTGACGCCACAGGACGCGTCGCCAAATGGGGCATAGAGATTTCAGCTTTTGACATTGAGTATAAACCTCGGACAACAATCAAATCCCAGATCCTTGCTGACTTTGTCGCTGATTGGACAAAGACGAAGGAGAACATGATCCTCCTTGAGTCATAATATTGGACCCTCTTCTTCGATGGGTCTAAGGCTCGCTGGGGCTCGGGGGCTGGCGTGGTGCTCAAATCACCCCAAGGAGATAAACTTTTATACGTGTTGCAGATCCACTTCATAGCGACAAACAATATATCCGAGTATGAAGCACTGCTGTATGGAATCCGGATTGCTAAGGATATTGGCATTCAACGTTTGATGTGTTACGGAGATTCGGATCTTGTTGCTCAACAAGTGTCGGATATTTGTAATGCAAATAAGCACATGGCAACATATAAAGCTATCGTGGATGATCTATCTAAATCGTTCGAAGGATTGAAGTTCAACATATCCCTCGAGCAGAAAATGAGGAAGCAGACGCACTATCTCGGATAGGTTCTGCACGGAAAGAGTTCCCGGATGGCGCTTTTTTAGAGCACCTCAAAGTTCCCTCAATAAAGGGAGTAGATGAGGAATATCCGACCAAATCCGACTCACCTCTGATAGCAGTTCTGGCTGTAATTCCCAGCTGGACTCAACCCTACCTCGATTAATTGGTAGATGGCAAATTACCCGAAGACGAGGTGCTGAGCTGGCAGATTATCCGACGAGCAAAAGCCTATACTATTGTTAAAGGTGAGCTCTATAAGCGGAGTGTTTCTGGGGGTTTTCAGCGCTGTGTATCTCCGGAAGAAGGAGTGGAAATCTTAAGGGAAATCCACGAAGGCGAGTGTGGTCACCACGCTGCAGCCAAATCTTTAGTTGCAAAAGCTTTTAGACATGGATTTTTCTGGCTTACAGCTCAGGCAGATGCCGAACGATTAGTCAAGACGTGCAAATGTTGCCAAAAATACGCCAAACAAGCTCATGTTCCGGCTGATCAGCTGCGAACAATACCTATAACATGGCCCTTTGCGGTCTGGGGGCTTGATATGGTAGGACCTTTTAAACGAGCTCCAAGTGGATTTACTCATCTCTTAGTAATGGTGGATAAATTCACCAAATGGATTGAGGCTAAACCTGTCACTAGTTGTGATGGAGCAACAGCCAAAAGATTTGTCAAGGATGTTATAATCTGGTATGGTTATCCACATAGTATTATCACGGACAACGGGACTAACTTCTCTATGGAAGAATTGGCTGAATTCTGCAATGAGCAAAATATCCGGCTTGACATCACGTCAGTCGCACATCCACAGGCTAACAGACAAGTCGAAAGAGCAAATGGTTTAATCCTATAAGGCTTAAAACCGAGACTCGAAGCACCACTACGACGTGCTGCGGGGGCTTGGGCAGAGGAATTACCCTCTGTAATATGGAGTTTACGAACGACTCCAAACAGGTCAACCGGATACACACCTTTCTTCTTGGTCTATGGTGCAGAAGCAGTTCTTCCTAGTGATTTGATTCACACTTCTCCTAGAGTGGCCGCGTATATTGAAGAGGATGCCG
The DNA here is from genome assembly GCA_023614405.1 of Avena insularis. Classification (NCBI taxonomy): domain Eukaryota; kingdom Viridiplantae; phylum Streptophyta; class Magnoliopsida; order Poales; family Poaceae; genus Avena; species Avena insularis. The sequence goes on from CM042694.1 coordinate 212,039,409, forward strand.
AGATTTCTCGACAAAATGATCTCGACTTAGTCGAACAAGTCCGCGTCGTTGCTGAAATGAGATCTACAGCCTATTAGCAGAAGTTACGCAAGTATCATAGCCAGAGAGTCCGAAATAGATCTTTCAATAAAGGTGATTTGGTTCTCCGTCTTGTGCAACAAAGAAAGCACAAACTTTCCCTTGTATGGGAAGGGCCCTTTTTAGTTAGTCGAGTATTGCACAATGGATCGTACTACTTAACTGACATGAGGCCAGTCAAAGAAAGACCTGCTACTAAGAAGAGAAAGAGAGCTGGAGGCAGTACAAATCCGGATGAGTTAGACAGACCGTGGAATATTGCTCAGCTACGTCCCTTTTATTCTTAGTTTATCCTTCTTTGTAAACATATATATGTACATGTTCTGTGAGAAATAAAAGTTTTGGTTGCCTCAATTTTTTCTGAGAAGTTTTTACCATCTTATTTCCGAATGGTCATGACATAGTCGAAAATCCCAGAATGCTTGAAAGTACTTTATGCTCATGCTCGTTCTGGTTTAGATTTCCGATTCTAAAACTGCTACCCTCGGGTATAACTCTAAAGTTTCTAGTCTTTACTTTGGTTATTTGTCTGATTGCTGGATGCGGGCATTTTCCGAGTAGTGAATTGTTGGTACTGGAAGCCGGCTTTGTTTCCGAGTTTAAACTGGTTTAGCGATTGAGCTCCGTTGCTCGGCAAAGTTTCCGGCAGAAGGTTTAGCCGGCTCACGAAAGGAACGAGGCGGAAAGCCAGATAAACGATAAGTACAGACGAAAAAATACAAGTTCTTATGTAAACATTTCAGGCACACAAAAATTTAAAGCCAAAAGTGCTGAATAGATCAAAAGCTTAGCACTAGCAAAATTATAGTACTGCATATTTACAGGCCCATCATGTTTTTCAGAATAACACAAGTATTTCTGCCATTCTATGATGCAGGAGAGGAAGGAGCCACCGGCTCGCTGGATATGCCGCCTTGGTATCATTTCGAGATGTCCGCATCCGAGATGGTGCGTTCATCGTCGGAAACTTCTGCTGATTCTTCTGGAGGAGGAGGCGGAGTAGCCACGCGGGTGAAGAAAGGGGTCTCGTAGCTGGTCAAGTCAGCCACGTGACACCCATATCCGACGCAGGAGTGCATGATGGCTTGAAGGTCCTGCTCCTGGCCGTCTTCATCTACTTTGCAGTACCCTCTGGTCACTTGCCATATTTCCATGTTTCCATGGTGGCTCATGACCATGGTGAGAGCGTTCTGCACTGTAGTACGCGCGTAGGACATATTCCAATCCTGAACAAGCTGCGGCATCTCCTTTGCCTTGTCACTTTGAAAATCCGACATCTTTGTGCATGTCCGGAATCTGGAGAGCTTCGCCAATGTCCTCAAGGGATTGGCGGAAGTCATGAAGCAGGTCACCGACTTGGGTAAGCCGGTGGGTGCAAGGCTCGGTGGAGGAAGAGTCCTTCAAGTTCAGAGGACCTATACACAAAACAAATCAAGAAAATTCCGACATTGATAGAAGTCGAAGAAAGTGGAAAAATCCGACATTAATAGAAGTCGAAGAAAGCGGAAAAGCTAGACAGATGGAACGTACCAAAAATGACGTCGTCGATTTTGGTCTTCTCTTCCCGAAGACTCTGGAGTTCAGCCCGGAGCACCTCGGAAAGATCCTTCTCTCTGTCAAGCTCATTTTTGAGGTCCAAGATTGTTTTATCTTGAGCAGCGATCTTGCGATCACGCTCATCAGTAGCCATGGAGGAGGACTCAAGGATTTGAGCAATGCTCTTTTCATGATCCGCCTTGAGCTTATCCAGCTCTTGGCGAAGTTCCTTGTTCTCCACCACCAAGGTCTTGAGGTTCTCGGCCTCTTCAATAATGGCGCAGGATTGTGTTACCAGCGCTGTAAGTCAAAAAAGAACAACAGTTCAGAAAAAGTTCGACTATGAAAACATGAAAGACAAGGCTTGAGTCTCGAAATATTTACCTTCAGCGTCATCCTTGGCAACTTTAAGTTCAGCATTTTTAAGTCGGAGAGCCTTGATCTCTCTCCGCTTATCACAGACATTCTTCAATAAATCCTGGTTATAGGAACATACTTTCTGTAAGTCAGAATACCCAAAGTCAGAAAGCTACTTAAGACTCGGGCTAATATTTTTGCTAAATATTAGCACGAGCCTTGGGGGCTACACTAGTTCATTCTTTGGCATCCTAATGAAGCATAAACCCGGATTGTATATCCTACTTCATGCTTGGGGGCTAGAGGATATGATATAAAATACAATAAAGGAAAACCAGGAGTTGGAATTCCGACTTACATATTGTTCGCGAGTGAGTTTATCCAAACTCGCGTTCACTTCAACGGCCACCTTCTCGGCGAGAGTTAGAGGAATCACTGGTGCTGTTGGAAGATCACCAGTCCTTATTCTCTCGTCATGAAAGGGCAAGAAGGCGAAGGTCGGAGAACTTGACATCCTCTGCCTCTTGCGCTTCTTCTTCGGCAGATAAGTTTCTTTTCTCCAGGCATTGCCTGGCGAGCCGTTGAATTTCTTCAGCAGATTTTCGGGAGAGGCCAAACTTGGCAAGTCCCGGATTGCTAATAAGGTTTTCGGTGAAGGTTTCTGCCGAGGGATCATTACCCAAAGAGGGTTCACCCTATCTAAATCTGACTCACCCATGGTGAAGTCAGTTTGCGACTCAAGGTTCATAGGCTCTGTTGAAGGAGCCGGATCTTTTGCGGCATCCGGAGAGATCACCAGCATTGCGGAAGGTTGAGGGGCAGGAGTCGGAGGAGCCACGGTAGGAGAAGCTATGGTAAGCTTCATCTGACGCAAGGGCTTCGAAGAAATCCCTTTCCCCTTACCCTTGATGAGCGGTTTTGCTATGAGAATGTAGTAAAGTCAGAAACATTACATCTCGGAAGGAAATTCGAGTAAAGTGCAAAGGCGGAAGTTGTGATTGAAAGTTACCTCTTCACGACGGGCACCTCCTTTGTGCCAACAACCACTGTTGGAGCTTTGCGCTTCTTGAGCGCAAGGTCCGACAATGGAACCACCTCTGTCTCCTGAGAGAACTCCGGTGGATATCCTTCGAGCGGAGCAAGTTCCGACTTGGGGAGGTCAGCAAGCTGAAAAGAAGAAAACATATCAGTATTGCAATGTAACTCGAAGATTGAAACACATAAAAAGGTGTACTGATAGAAGTTTACCAGCACTACGGGGTTTTCCGCCGTATGCATATCCAGAGAAACCTTCGGGATCCTCCTCTCGATCCGCTCCCTGATCAGCCACTTGATTTGGCTTATGTAGCCTTGTGTGGTGTAGGCTTTGGGGCTGATGCGGAGGGAGTCTTTCTTGGACGACGTGATGGAGTGCATCAGTCGGGTTCCGGTAATCTTGAAGAAATTTGGATCAGCGAGAGACCCAACATTGGACCAAGTCAGATCCCTTCAGTCCCTTATGTTTGATCAAGTATTCGATCCGCCTCTTAGCGAGGATCAGATCGTCAGTAAGAGCCGGAGGAGCCTCGTCCCAGGACGGTTGGGTCGTGGCAGCTCCGTCGACAAAAGCCGGCAAAGCAGTAGCTTTCTCGGGAGCCAGAATATCCTTATGATAAAAGAATGTGGCTGGCCATTGTTTGACCGAGTCACTGGCTAGAATTTTGGGATATGCACGCTCACGTCTAAGCGAAAAACTAATAGTACCGGTGATGTAAGGAACACCGACAGTAATAGAGTTTCTCCGGACATGAAAATAGTACCGGAATAAGATCAAACTCAGCCTAATGCTGAGAAAGCCCTCACACAAAGAAGCGTAAGCACTCATCTCTAAGAGAGAGTTGGGAGGAAGATGATGGAGTTGAACTCCGTAATGATCAATCACCTCGGAGAAGAACTCTGAGGGAGGAAACGACAAACCTCTGTCGAGGTGGGTGCCGAAGTGGACCCGCTCGTCGGCGTGCGGGTTGGGGATGGTTTCCTCGAAGCCGCTCTGCCAGTCGCCGGTGCGGAGGAGCCCTTCCTTCTCCACATTCTAGAGCTTCTCGTCGTCGAGCACGCAGGGGATCTAGAGCCCGTGGAAGCTCTCCTTCTCCGCCACCGCTTTCGTCGCCGCCGTCGCTGCCACTGCCGCCAGTCCGGAAGAGGAAGAAGAGGCCATTTCTCCGACGGGCAGATGACCTAGGATGGGCGGCGCTGGGAGTTTTTTGGGGGAGGAACGGAGGAGCTCTATGTGCACAAAGAGATTGGGAGGAAAGGAAAAGGCAAAGGACAGGTGAAAGGAGAAGGAGAAAATCCTAACCCCTTATATCCACCTAACTGCGCCAAGATTCGTGCAAATGCTACAGTGTAACCGCCACGCATCGTGGAAGGAACTGGGAAGGTCCCACGCGATGATTGCGTTGCCTCGATCTTCGCGCACGTATTGAAACGGCGCCTCGGTTCCGCGAACCCCTGTGATCGTCTTGACGGAATGCTTGTCAGATGACGTGACTTGACCATGACTTCTGTCAGGTGGCATTTGAGATCAAGTTCCGGCTCAGTTTGAAATCAAGCTGGAAAATCCGAGTAACCTGTTGATAGGTCCGACTTATTTTTTAAGACCCGGATCATATTTTTTGTTGTGAAGTTTCAGGAACCCTTCAAGATTCTGCAAGTCGAAGATTAAGCTAGACGATGATAAATCCGACTTTGGATCTTGGAGGCCTCCGAGGGCTGTTGTTGGGGATATACTTTCCGGGTATCCTCACAGTTCCTCACTGACCAGGGTGGCCCACTTCGGTTAGAGCTTTGCTTCACGGGCGTGATCAAGGAGAAAAGCGAGTCCAATCCACTCTGGGAAGGCCCAGAAGACTTACCGACTTAGGCCCATTGTGTTACTTGTAGGTCAAGATGTACTCTGTAACCGACTCTTAGTCGTAGCCAAATAGATCTCTCTTGTAAACCCTAGGCCGGATATCTATATAAGACATCCTAGGGAGAGCCTTTAGGGCACCCTCAATAGTCTACAATCTCAACTCGCACAGGCGAAACCCTTGTAACCCATATTCCGACTCTGCCGTATTACTGGATTGCTAGCAGGAGTAGGATCCGTCCAAAGCCGTGATTGAACACAGGTAAACTTGTGTGCTCACCGTCCCGGAATACCATACGTCTCACACCCCTCTCTTCCGCACGCCTCGAGGACCCCCTCATGGCGTACTTGTCATCAATCCGACGACAGGTTGGTATTCTGAAAGTTCTTGAGCTTGGATCCATGGTGATCCTGGTTTCCGTGGCCTTGGTTATTGTGGGCCATCTGAGCTGTCTGTTGAAGGGTGGCTAGGTTGGCTTGGCGTTCGGCTCTACTAGCTTCACTGTCAGAAATTAGCATTTGCAGAATCTACAACATCGGGTCCTGAGATGAACTGCTTCCTCCGGGATTTCCACGAGTCATCTGAAGATTGAGATAGATAATGTGATAAGAGGGAAATTTTCTAAGGTTCATGGTTTTGTTTCAAAAGCTTTAAACTTTGAGTTTGACTCAGGTTTGGCAAACTAATAACTTCTTCTCATTCATTCATTTAAAGCACACCATACAAACACACCACAACACAAATGGAAAACAGATGGTTTTAAGAACCATTATGTGAAACTACGATATAGTGGGACCGGTACAACTCATTCCTACGGTAGTGATCAAGTGCATCTAATCATCATCAATGAAGTATGAATCATCATCATTAGTGTGGAAATCCATGGAATCATCCTCCAGGTAGTCGTTGTCATCACTGAGGTAAGAGTAAAGATCTCCCTTGATATCTTCACCTTCCTCCTCCTCCTTTGCTTCAAGCTGGACTTCCTGTTCATGGATGGTCTTCTCGAGAGCGGCCACCTTCTTGCGAAGACGATTTATGGTGCGATCCTTCTTGTCGCGCTGACGACGAAGTGATTGGTGCTCCTTGGCGAGAATGGCGAGAGTCTGGTCCTTCTTAACGGTAATGGCAAGGTTGTGGTTGGCGTAGGCTCGAGCGTTGTCCAACTCCTTCTGCCTATCATACAACATGAAGTCAAGATTGTCCACCTGGTGCTTCAGCTCCGGGTGTACTGGCATCTCCAATCGCATTCCCATAGAATCATGCCTTGCGGAGTAAGCAAAGCGAGTTCCCTGGATCAAGTTGATGTCTTGCCCACACAGACGATCAAGAGCTTCATGCATAGCCCTGGCTAATCCATCTAGCCAGTTGTTCTCACGCAAGGTGAATTGGATCTTCTCCGAAGTGGGTGCTTCCATCTTGCCTCTGAGATCTGCAACTATCTGCCATTGCAGATCTCCTCCTATGTGATCGTTGAGTTGGGCCCCGAAGAATTCCGGATGCGGGCGCTCAAGATACTCTGACAGTGCATCTAGATCCCTCTCAAAGATCAGTTGCCCCCCGTTGCCCAACTGGTAGAACTTGCAATACTAGACTTCCATCTATAAGAATTTAGGGTGAGTAAGTTAGTGAGGTGATCAAGTGTGTCAAATTTTATGTAGGAATGCAAGAAGTTTTTGAGGAACATGATTTTTTTTGGAAAGAATCAAGGATAAGAGTGGGAATAGGTTTTCATAAATATCCACTTCTTTTGTTTTGAAAGTAAGTTTTTGTTCGGACGTCCATTCTAACTAGGGTCTCCTATGGTCAAGATGGCTCTGATACCAACTTGTCAACACCCGAATTTTTAATCCCAGATGCCTGTTATGCCATACCTCGCAATCCCAGGATTACCATTTTTGCGAGACATAACAGATTGGATATCACAGTACATCATCCATTACAAACCATAATAAGGTCTTACAAATAGAGGATCTCATGATCCAATCTTAATACAAATCAAGCAGCGGAAAATAAACATAGTAGGGGCTCCATCTTTAGAGTCACAGGCAATGCTGACGATGGGAGATGATCCTAGTTGTCGTAGACGTCCTGCTGTCCATCATCCTGATAGTCCCCCTCATAGTCTGGCCACGGGAATAGCCAGGAACAAAGCCATGAGTACTCTTTAAGTACTCGCAAACTATCACTAACAAGTAATGTAGCTCTAGTAGGAATCTTAAGCTCTAGGTTTATTTGCAAAAAGCCAGATTTATCTAAAGTTGAGTTTAGAAGTAAAGAAAACTAAGTTAATGTTCTAAATCACTTTAAGTGGGAACCTAGTTTTCATATCCACAACCTAGTTCTGGCCAAGTCAAAGTCATAGTTCAATTCACAAGTCATTTTGAAAACATCTGACAACGAAACAGTATGGCCACTCCAACTGTCCATGACCGCGTATGCGGCTATTCGAATAGTTTGACACTCTGCAGAGGTGGTACACTTTCACCACAAAATTCAATACATCCGTCAGTATGTCGATAATCAATCATAGTTTGACACTCTGAATCATCATACTTAGTATGCGGATAATCAATCATAACCTTTCAATTACACACTCTAGTATAGGCACCTCCCCTATGAGCTTGGCCTCGCAGCCATGGCCATCTGCCATCCTGGGAACTGCATAGGTGGACAATTCACACTCACGAGGTAGCCTCAGCTCAACCTCTTCCGCAAGGGAACCCATACTAAGGCATATAAACTTCCAGCTAAGCCCTACCCAATTCGGGTATTGTGGTTGTACGGTAAAATTGGAATGGTATCGCATCCAAACCCAACCATCCGTTTTTATAAAGGGCTAAGGCTCATGCCTCAACATTTTCATCATCCAATCTTTTTGTGTTTCTCAACTCATGTCAAAACATTTCAATAGAATGAATCCTCATTCCAAGTTTTTCATAATCATTTTCACCAAGTATTCCCATCTAAAGTGATCCACTTTTATACTTAGCACTAGCCACTAAAGTTGAGGGTATTCACTAATGAGGGGTGCTAATCTCCAATCTCATGCCATGGAATGACATCTAAGTATAATTAGTTAGGCCTAGTTTTATACTCTTTATGGTATCTATTCTACTTTTCCAATACTCACAAAGTACTAACTAAAAGTAAAGAACTCCTCCTCCTCGTATCCCGGGTCGGTACTATCATCTATAAATGAATATGGGGTACACAATCTGTTGGAAATATGCCCTAGAGACAAATAGTAGTAAGGACTATTATCATATTTCATATAGTTTATGATTAAGTTTTATATCATGCTATAAATGTATTGAGTGGAAACATCAATACACGTGTGATAGACAAATAACCAGGGGTTCCCAGTGAAACTCTAGTCACTGGTTCATTGGTCAACAGATGATCATGTTTCCTGATCATGTGGCATTTATGCCAGTTGGAAGTGAGGTCATCTCATTCTGAGAATGAGATGATGAACCAATACCCAACCTAAACATCGTGACACGATCATGTCACAAAGTTTAAGTTATGATGATTAGAAATGGATCCTCGTGGACTATTCCTTAGACCGTGCGACTATATCAATCACTGTCTCCCGAGAGTGTTTTGATAGCATCAAGCGCCACTTGGTAATACAGTGGTTATAAAGGTGTGTTCAGGTACTCGGAGGAAACCGTTGAGGCAATATATGTCAAGAGCGGGATTTGTCCGTACATGTGACGGGAAGATACTCAAGGGCCCACTCAAAAAAATTATGTCCAATACCTATGTGATTCGATCATAGGGATATCACTTGTCGGAACGAGTCAAGTAGCATTGTTCAATAAAGAGATTGAACACGACATGGTGATGTCATTGATCAGATCTCGGGCAATGCAAGTATCGAGTGACAAAGGGAATAAGACACGACTGTCCCGGTTCAAACGACGAAAGATCTTCGTGGAACGCATAGGGGTCACATGGCCATCCAGGTCCCTCTGTCGATCATTGGTGCGGGAGTGTCCCGACCATGTCTGGAGTGTTCCCGAACCGTGGGGTATCACGCTTAAGGGCTTGATGATGCTTAGAGAGTGTTTATAGGATCGGTGGAATCACCGAAGAAGAGTAGGGAGAAAACCGGAAGGGTTTCGGTAAGTCTGGAGGATGTCTGGAGTGGAGGTGGAAGGTGTTCCATAGCCATAGTGTTTGAATAATGTGTGAATGAATGTTAAATGTTGATTTAATCATTTATTCATAATTATTTAAATAAAGAGAAAATCAATTTTAATGGTCAAAGGCTTAATGGGCCAATTCCGGAGGGAGAGGTCCCATTAGGGGAAAGGAGAGAGGGAGAAGGGCCAAGGGGGTGGCCGGCTGGGCCTAGCCCCCCCCACGTGGGGTCCACTAGGGTGGCCGGCGGCCACCCCTCCCCCTCCTCTCCTTTAGTCTCACCCCGGGACTTTGAGGGAGGTAGTACCTCCCCTCCCCTTATATATAGTGGGGGTATTTGGCCAATTTAAATACACCAATAATCAATAAAGGTCTCCCCACTTTTGGGAGGACCTCTAATTGATATTTTATCTCTCCCCCTCTCTCTCTCGTGACCGTGGTCCCAAGTCTGGACTGCACGAGCGAGAGACATCTTCCATGCTGAGGCTGTCATCTTGGGATTTAGATCCGGAGCTCTACTTCCGAATCTGCTTCGGATCGGGAAGCGGGAGTCATCGTCGAGCACGGACGTGTGTAACTCCTCGCGAGGTGTCGCACTTGAGGCACTCAAGTCGTTGGAGCCAAGGAGCGCAAGGACTTCATCACGACCTTGAGGTCGGCTTCGGCTCGTCTACATCAACCACGCTCTCCTGAGCATTGACAACACTTTTCGGTCTTTAAGGGTAAGTTCGCGAAAAGCGCCTCCCGTTACTGTATTACTAATAGATAGGTCCTGGCAGCATCAGGGGTTCAGGGGCATAGAGTAAAATTTATTGTTTTCATACGCGGAACCCCTACAGTGGTATCAGAGCTAGATCTATGCGTAGTAATACTAGTACGGGTAGAACACACGAGATGTAGAGTGTGGGCATTGATCTTTTAGTTGTTACCCTCCCACGTGTACTCGTGTATACTGCAGTAATGCTTGATGAAGCGGCCCCCAACCGACTTTACGCGTTCATTCGCGAGACTGGTCCATGCTTGACATATGGCTTGTACCATATAAAGTGGCTTAGGGGGGTGTCTGTCTCTCTCGCATTAGTTGGTATACCATTTGCCATTGAGGGCCCCGAAAGGGGTGTAGTAGAGACAACTTCTTGATCAACGTTGTGCTGGAAGTTCGTAGGTAAGAACGGTTCTTGTGCGAAAGCCCATTCAGCCACGTAAAACATGCAAAGATAAAGTAGAGGCATCTAACTTTGTTTTGCAGGGGGGAGTTGCTTTGTGATATGGTTGTGGCAAAGGTAAAGTGATTACCTTTGGTTACGTAATAGTAGATAGTCATAGAGGTGACGAACTACCACGTCGGAAAGACACCGGTACCCTGGCGCCAGAACCCGGTGACGACGGATGGAGATCACGACGTGAAGGACCATATCACATAGCATTTACATTCAATGTTATTGTTTGTATGTCTTATTGTGTGCTAGTATTAGATACTCGACGGTAGCCTAATAAGATGATCCCTATTAAAATTACCAACGATTGTGTTCCCCCTTAGTGTGCACCACCAAGAAAGTTCTTCGGTATGAGGCGATCCAGGGTTACAGGCCTGGGTGTCAGACATATCTATGTTCACATACAGTGGGTGTAAGCCATGTTGCACAGCGAATACACTAAGGTTGAGTTGGCGAGCCTAGCATCTGCAGACATGGCCTCGGAATGCGGATGGTCGAAAGATCAAGCACGAGTCGCATGAATGATGTGACCGACATTTAGCGTCCACCCTTGAACCCACATTGATGGCCGTGACGATCGGGGGAGATGTGGCTGATAGGGGTCGTGTTATCACTAGGAACCCTTTTGGGGATAGTGTTTCTGAGTGGAGTTATTATTAACTCATTTAATTATAAACTTAGTCTAAATTCCTTTTGCAATTATAAATGTAGATGGCTCCTTTCGTGTTGACGGTTGATTGGTTAGAAGGAGAGAAGCTCAGATTAGACAGATTGAACTTCTCAATATGGGTTGCACGTCTCCACGTTCTCCTTAGCAAGAACGACGTGGTCGACTACATACTCGACGGGATGGATTTGGATTAGCCCACTAACCTAGAGACCCCAGAGGAGCGGAAAGACCACTATCTCCGTCGTGAGATGGCCTCCTTCATTTCAGTTACCATGCATTTCAGAATGGTGGATGAGTTGTGGCCTTTCGTGGGTGATGTCGACCCTCGTTCGGTGATGCTACAGCTTAGGACACATTTCGTGGAACAAGTACGCATATGGGAGCATGAGCTGATGGGAGACTTCCCCTCCATTAAGATGGAGGAGAACTCTTCACTGGACGACCACTTGGAACACATGCATGATGTGTACATGAGGCCTGCATACTTCCTGGATAACTGGATGACGGGCTCTTTCGCAAATAGTGTTGTGCTGCGGTCGCTGCCACCAAGCTACCAAGAACAAGTCAGGACTTGCGTAATGAGGGGCGACGCGGAATCAATGGAGTTCCACCGGTTCATGACACATCTCAGGAATGTGTTGGTTGAACCAGATGTTGCTCAGGTCATCAATGACAAAGGTATATATTTGATATACAGTTTTCTAAATGTTATATTCTTGCAAACACATTTGTAGTGTTAAGTATATCTGATACTTGTTCTATTTTGCTGAAAACAGGTCCTTCTGCATGAGAGGTGCTTGCTGGAGAGGAGGTGACGTTGCGTGTTGATGGCGAGCATGATGATGACAGCCGACGACACTCTCCCTCGACATTTATCATTTAGTTTATGTTCTAGGATGATTATTGTAATCAAGAGATTGTGAACTTCTTTAGTGTGTCTGACACTTCATGAGACGGTTATTCATATGAGTTTGTAACAAACCGTTGTTCTACTTTTATGAATAATTTCTATTCGTGTTCATATCTTGTTTGATTATGTGTGAAATATCCTTGATGTTTGAAACTAATTGATAATACATGAACATTTGTAAAACATTAAAATGCCTTTTTAAAAAATACCCAAATTAAATGATATTTCATTATGGAATGAAAACCATTGTTTAAATTCAAAGTTATGTGATAATATGTGAAAGTCATTCGATTTCTTATCACATATAAATCATGCCTAAGTTCGGCAAAATAACTTGAACACCGTGTATTACTTAAATACAAAGTGTTTAAAGAATTGTTAAAAGTAAATACATATTCGATGTATTGTGTTTTAATGAAAATGGTAATTATCATTATATGATTGTTTAAATGTGTAAAGTAGTTTACCAAAGGAAACATGAATATGAAATTATTTGATATGATCAAAATGTTTCATCAACAAAAGGTATAAATATAAAAGAGAATCTAATTACTATGATTTGATCAATAGTAATGAAATTCAACTTTATAAGAATGGCATAAAAGAAATTGCAGAATGCAAAGCGTTTTGAAACGTCAAAATGCGAAGCATCACAATGTGATATTAGATATCAAAGTGGGTGAATAGGAGGCACCAAATAAATCGTTGTAGTGTAGATGTAGAGACCATTAGTTAGGAATAGTTAGCACTCAATTAGAAGGCAGTGAACCATTTGAATTCATGAAAGTTTTGGAGTTATTCTATATAACCAAAACAATAGCGAATAAGTCCTTGTAGCGTATTCATTGGAAACTTTGAATACAAAACCCATAGCTGAAACCAAAAGGAAAGCAAGATTCGTATTGCTTGGATTTTGGTACATTCTTGAGAAAGCTCACTTTTAGTGATGTTTCTCGATTATGGAGCAAATGGAAGATAGTGAAAAACACGATGATGATTCAAAAACCCTGCATCAGAGTGTTGAGAAGCGCAACGGACAACGTTCCTGAACGTTTCTCTTCACAGAAGGAAAGAATCAATGATATTCATCATTGTGTTTTCTCCACTAGTGTTTTCACTACATAAAGTAGGATTCAAAATGTAAATCCATATCTAGTATGGAGACACTTGTGAATCAATTGTCATGATTCTTGGAATGTGACATACCTACGAACTACAAAGGAAATAATGGTAAACTAAAATTATGAGAAATCCTAGAAGCAAACTTCCCTTGAGATTAGAAAGCAATTCGTTGCCGAATCTCACAAGTAAAAGGGATTACTTGGAATTTTCCCAAATGACTACAAAGCCATAGTGGAAAAGGGGGTGAATGACAAAAGCACAATTTGTCAAGTATTGGACAAATTCAAATGAATTTGATTCATGTGTGCTAAATGTCTAGTGGATTTAAAACTAGTAAAGTACTAGTATCTCATAGTAAAATCTCCAAGTTTGATATTTGATCAAAGGATTTTGAAGTTGTTCAAAATAGTGAGTGGGTGTGCAATTTGCATAAAATTGAGTGGGAGCTATGAAAGTCTTCCTGAAACAATATGTGATTGACATATTTTGAGTGGGAGCTTATAGGAGTAATTCTTAAGTATGTTAAGAATGAAAGCGCAAATACTTATAAATAATGATTTATAAGATGTAGAAGTTGAAAATAAGTGTATTAAGATATTATGTAGTATTCCTTAAGGATTCTGAAAGGGGTTTCAGAATAGAAGTTAATTAAGGAACTGATCCTTAATAACTCAAATTAGGAATAGTATTAAGTTTAACATCAATGGTTGAAAGAAAGAAACGGATGATTGTCATCCACTATGTTGAGACATAGGTTCTATCTTAGTAAACCATGATGATAACTTAACATAATATGTGATCCAATAAGGAACGTTTAAAAGTGATTAAGTTTGAATCACAGAACGTTGAGCTAAGTTTTTGTCCGCAGTGTCTGATAGAGAACTATAGACATGTTTTCCAAATTCATAAAGGATGACATATCTTAAAGCATAAAGGGTTATGTTATAAGGGAATATGTTGGAAACTCCTGTAATACCGATTAAAGTCAAGTAGGAAGCGAGGTGAACAAAAACATTGAAAGTTGCACAGAGTGCACTAGTGTTTCGATGAATACGTTTATAATAATAGATAAGGGTACCATCTAAAGTGTTGTATAACATTATGGCGGGACTAGTTCGCTTTTAACATAGAATGATGTGTCCCAGGGCACAGTGCCCATGATAAAGCCCTCGAGGTTGATCTAATGTCACTGTAGGCTCCTAGAATCAGGACTCGTTCTGCTACCATAGCAACAATGCATACACACGGATGCTATCAGAAAGATGATAAAGTATTAATGTCAATCAAGGTGACATTAGTAAGTTGCAAAGGATTTGGGACTGTAGAGTACAGACCCAAGACTCAACCTCTTCCATGAGCAAGCATGTTCAGGGTACCGGATATATGGTGCCAATGATTGAGAACAAATGCAGCTAGTGTATTTGTACTCTAGTGCAAGTGGGAGACTGTTGGAAATATGCCCTAGAGAAAAATAGTAGTAAGGACAATTATCATATTTCATATAGTTTATGATTAAGTTTTATATCATGATATAACTGTATTGAGTGTAAACATCAATACACGTGTGATATACAAACAGCCAGGGGTTCCTAGTGAAACTCTAGTCACTGGTTCATTGGTCAACAGATGATCATGTTTCCTGATCATGTGGCATTTATGCCAGTTGGAAATGAGGTCATCTCATTCTGAGAATGAGATGATGAACCAATACCCAACCTAAACATTGTGACCTGATCATGTCACGAAGTTCAAGTACGATGATTAGAAATGGATCCTCGTGGACTATTCCTTAGATCGTGAGGCTATATCAATCACTGTCTCCCGAGAGTGCTTTGATAGCATCAAGCGCCACTTGGTAATACAGTGGTTATAAAGGTGTGTTCAGGTACTCAGAGGAAACCGTTGAGGCAATATATGTCAAGAGCAGGATTTGTCCGTCCATGTGACGGGAAGATACTCAAGGGCCCACTCGGAGAAGTTATATCCAATAGCTGCGCATTGTGTGATTCGATCACATGGATATCACTTGTCGGAACGAGTCAAGTAACATTATTCAGTAACGAGATTGAACACGACATGGTGATGTCATTGGTTAGATCTCGGGCAATGCAAGTATCGAGTGACAAAGGGAATAAGACACGACTGTCCTGGTTCAAACGACGAAAGATCTTCGTGGAACGCACAGGGGTCACATGGCCATCCAGGTCCCTCTGTCGATCATTGGTGCGGGAGTGTCCCGACCATGTCTGGAGTATTCCTGAACCGTGGGTATCACGCTTAAGGGCTTGATGATGATGCTTAGAGAGTGTTTATAGGATCGATGGAGTCATCGAAGAAGAGTAGGGAGAAAACCGGAAGGGTTTCGGTAAGTCCGGAGGATGTCCGGAGTGGAGGTGGAAGGTGTTCCATAGCCATGGAGTTTGAATAATTTGTGAATGAATGTTAAATGTTGATTTAGTCATTTATTCATAATTATTTAAATAAAGAGAAAATCAATTTTAATGGTCAAAGGCTTAATGGGCTAATTCCGGAGGGAGAGGGCCCATTAGGGGAAAGGAGAGAGGGAGAAGGGCCAAGGGGGTGGCCGGCTAGGCCTAGACCCCCCGCGCGAGGCCCACTAGGGTGGCTGGAGGCCACCCCTCCCCCCTCCTCTCCTTTAGTCCCACCCCGGGACTTTGAGGGAGGTAGTACCTCCCCTCCCCCTATATATAGTGGGGGTATTTGGCCAATTTAAATACTCCAATAATCAATAAAGGTCAACCCACTTTTGGGAGGACCTCTAATTGATATTTTCTCTCTCCCCCTCTCTCTCTCTCTCTCTCTCTCTCTCTCTCTCTCTCTCTCTCTCTCTCTCTCGTGACCGTGGTCCCAAGTCTAGACTGCGAGAGCGAGAGACATCTTCATCGTGGAGCGTCGTCGCGCTGCGGGATTTAGATCCGGAGCTCTACTTCCGCAACTGCTGCTGGATCAGGGAAGCGGGAGTCATCGTTAGAGATCGGACGTGTGTAACTCCCCGCGAGGTGTCGCACTTGAGGCACTCAAGTCGTTGGAGCCAAGGAGCGCAAGGACTTCATCACGACCTTGAGGTCAGCTTCGGCTCGTCTACATCAACCACGCTCTCCTGAGTGTTGACAATGCTTTTCGGTCTTCAAGGGTAACTTCACGAAAAGCCCCTCCCGTTACTGTATTACTAATAGATAGGTCCTGGCAGCTTCAGGGGTTCAGGGGCGTAGAGTAAAATTTATTGTTTTCATACGCGGAACCCCTACACAATCACCAAAAAATACTTAACTAATTCTATTCAGCACACTAAGGCTCACACTTGATGATCTAGCATCATCACAATCATCACATGAATTAAAGACTTGATCTTATTTATCTTATTTTAGAAAAGTAATTTCTACTCATTGAAAATAATTAAGATTTAATATTCTCCAATTACAATATGGGATCATGTTGACACATGTCATCACCACATATTCTAATACAAGGGAATGTGATTTAAAGTGGTGGTCATATTTTATAAAGTTTAAAATTATCATTTAATAGAATTAAAGTGACTAGAAATGCCTATATAGCATTATTTTGGTACTAGTCCAATGTCACTGCAGGCAAACCTATATGTTTTTACATATTCAGATAGATCTTATCAAATGTGATTTTTGAGAGTTGGAATCAACTCAAAAGCATTTATGGTTGATTTTTGAGAAATGTTTGAATGTGGAAAAGTCTTTGTCTTGTTATTTTTACTATAGGTGATCTCTAACTCCAAATGATTTGAATCCAATGGACTTGGATAGATAATTTAAATATCTTTCTAACAAAATGGGAATCATGCAATTTGGTTCAGTGAAACTCTCTGAATTGATTTTTGAATCTACTGACAGAATCTGGCTTTAACTAAATTGGAAAATTCCTATTTGAATTCACATGCCTGCGTGGGAAGCTTACTGGGCCAGCCCAATCTGCATAGCGCAACACAGTGGGCTACTGACAGAGGGGGTCCACTAGTCAGGGACTCTAACTAACTGAAGCGGTATCTTTGAATCTAGGCCCTACAATTAAAAGACGATCCAACGACTTTAGTTCATCATCAACGACGAACAGCTCCGGCAAGGTCTAAACCCTAACGCGGCGGTGGGGGTCGTGTGGGGCTCACCTGGGCTCCAGCTAGGGTCGGGGATGGGGGCGAACGACATTGTCGATGACGGCGGTTCGAATGGTGGCCGCGGCAGCTCCTAGGCGGCTTCAATCGATGGCGCCCTTCTCCTTCTGTAGTGGTGGGCTCCGGCTAAATTCCGACGAAGCGGTGCTTGCCTTGCTCCGGGGAAGGGTGTGGGAGGCTCAGTGAGGAGTGGGGAGTGTGTTGGTGTGGAGAATGGAGGCCGAGGGGGCCTCTATTTATACACCGGCGAAGGGACATTGCGGCATGGGCTCGGGCTCGTCGGTGACGATAATATAGGCGGCTAGCGACGCGGCTGAGGGTAGGGGGTGGTGCGGTGTTCCCTGGAAGTCGTCACGGTCTTAAAGGCGCGACACAGGGAGGCGTGGAACGGTCGGGCGCGTGCGGTGCTCTGTGCGGGAGCGGCGGTGTTCGAGATGGCGCACGGGTGCTACGGGTCGCGTGGCGGCGAACGGGGTGTCTGGGAGGTGTTTGTGATCATGGCGAGTGTGCGCGTCCACGGAGAGAGCAAGGCGCGGTCTGTGCGAGCCAGTCGGTTCACTTTTACCAAATTGATTTGGATGGTTTTGCCAAATGGTGATCTTACCATATGAACTAGATTCAATTTTGAACTATTCTTTAAATTGATTTGGAAATAGCTTTTGTGAATTTGTAAAGTGGGCATGGGTTCACTTTTACGTCTAGCAAGGGGTGAAGAGAAGTGGGAATGTTTCTGTTAGAAATTCTTTTCTAGGAACACTCAAAGTGGCCTAGTGGTTAACTTTGGTCAAAAAGACCATTAGCTTATTTTATTCATATTTGATTTCTTTTCTTTTGATTTTGTTTGTAATTGGCCTAGATGATGTAGTATTCATCCTTAAAGCATTTTTTATCATTTGTAGCAATCAAACATGGCAAATTCAATCAATCATACACTAATGCAAATCACACATGCATTCATATTCAAATTAGTAATATTCTTAACCCTAATTTTGGGTGATTAGAACTTGGTAATCTTAATTAACATTTTTGGGGTGTTACACATTCTCTTTAACAGGATAAATTATAGCTGCGTCCAGTAGGCGTACAATTTCTTTTCTTACCACTTCTCTCATTTTAGGCTTTAATCTTCTATTAAATGATGCGACTGGTTTAGCACCTTCTTCCATGAATATTCAATGGACGACTATCATGGGACTAATGCCCTTCAAGTCGTCCATTGAGTACCCAAAGTCTTGGCGATGCTCCTTAAGTATCCTCATGAGTTCTTATTCTTCTTCTTCTCCTGAAAGTTTAGCACTAATAATAACAGGGAATTTATTGGTATCATCTAAAAACCTGTATTTAAGATTTTCTGGTAGAGTCTTCAACTCTGGGGGTGGTAATTCCTCGTCCCCTCTCTTTTCTGGCTCTTCAGAAGCTTCATCAGTTGGAGGTCCCAAAACGGGAAGTGAATCGAATTCATTTTCTAGTTCTCCCAGGGACTTGTCCTCCATAAATATTTCTTCATAATTTGGATATTCATCTATTTCTTCTTCTTGAT
Source organism: Avena insularis (assembly GCA_023614405.1). Classification (NCBI taxonomy): domain Eukaryota; kingdom Viridiplantae; phylum Streptophyta; class Magnoliopsida; order Poales; family Poaceae; genus Avena; species Avena insularis. The sequence goes on from CM042694.1 coordinate 212,058,044, forward strand.
TACTAAAAAAAGAGCCGCCATTTCCTCAATAGTTCTCTCTCTCTTCTTCTTTTTTTATTTGTGGAGGCCTATCTTTGAATTTGGAAAAATGGAATTTAGTTTCCATTCCCCCAAGCTAAATAGACACAATATCCTTCTTGAAGTTAACATAAGCACCAATATCACCCAAAAAGTTCCTTCCAAATATAATTGGGCAAAGAGTGTCAGCTGGCATATCAACAACTACAAAATCGATGGGAAAGTTTTTGTTGCCAATTGTCACAGTTGCATTGCAACTACTCCCATTGGAATTCTAAGGTTTTGATTGGCTAACATAATTGTTATGTCGTTATTTTCAATTATAGTCGGTTCTATTTCTTCTTTTATTTCTAAGTAGAAATCATAAGATATAACATTAACTTCAATGGCAAGATCACATAAACCGTAATGAGAGGTTTCTTTAAATATACAGGGAAGAATAGGCTTACCCACATATTTTACCTTTGTTTTACCTTCAACCAATACGGAAGTCTCTTCATCAAGTTCAACTATGTTACAGTGTGAATACATAGCCATAATTGCTTCCTTCGTTACCTCTTCATCTTTGGTTTCTTCCAGGTGTTCCATGACTCCTGACATGCTTTCTTGTTCCTTCTTTTCCTGTACTACTTTGACCTGTTCATATTTAGAAGTATGCTTTTGTGCAGTGTTAGGGAAAGGCACTTCATATATTGGTTTTACGGAGGCCAATGTTGCTTTATCTTCTCTTTTCTTTTCCGGTTCGGGTGGTGGATCATACTTGACTGGACCCTCCTTTGGAGCTTTAATATGTTCTGTAAAAGCTTTAACAACTTGCAACAGAAGATCTGAATCCAAATAAAGTTCTTTAGATAATTCTTTAACATGCCATTTTTTATTATAGTCATGAATACAATCATGCTCTATTTCTACGCCTCCTTCACTTCCTAGACCAAAATTCCATGAAACTCTATGATCACGAATCTATTAAGTAAAGCCCAAGCTTTAGTATAGGAAGATTCATAAAGGCTCCTTCCGCGAAAGAGTCTAGTTCAATTTTATTAGGTTCAATTAGACCGCCATAAAAGATATGTAGTAAATACCATTCAGAAAAATCATGATGAGGACATAGTCGTAATAAATCTTTAAATCTAATATAAGCTCTTACTATTCTTTCATTAGAACGATTCTTCCAAGTCATTATAAGACGCCTGATTCCAAAAGATTTTGATAATGGATAATATTTTGATAGAATTCACATGCTAGATTGTCCCAAGTAATAGTGGCTTCGGGGGGTAGAGATCTATACCATGAGAGAGCTATACTTGTCAAAGTTTGACTAAAAAGTTTAACCCTTACCTCATCAGCGGTATATCACGTCAATAGAAAAGTGCCACATATATCCTTAAAACATGCAATATGCTCATATGGATCAGGATCTTCTTCATATCTAGTAAATTGCTTCTTATGTAGAATACTAAGTAGTAGAGGATTTATTTCAAACCCTCTTGTCTTCTCATTGGAGTTGTCTCTTTTATAAATACCACAGGGCTTCCCAAAGTGGTTGAGTGGGTTAGCACTAATCATATGCTCAAACTCCATCATGTTGGTGGAGACCTCTAACTCAAAACAAAATTTAGCAAGACAAAAATAAATAAACAAAAACTAAAAGACCTACAACGCTTAGCTCCCCAGCAACAGCGCTAGAAAATAGCTTGATGACTGCAAGTGCACAGATCGTTTGTAGCTAGTTTCAAAATAAAGATATCGATCCCACAGGGAGCAGGAGTCTGAAGTCTAATAATTCTTAAAATAAATATTATGATAGAAATGCTAGATAGAGTTCTAAGTGACAAGATAAAATGCGAGTATTGTGTAAAAATGTGTTTTTGGGTTTTGGGTATAAGAGCAATAAAGTAAAGTAAAACAACTGAGTACAAAAAGTAAGTATCGCGTATGTAAGAAAGATTGGAATTGCAGTAGGGAAAAGGCGTTCTCAGGGAGTAGCGGATACACCACTAGTATTGTAAAGATCTAAGATAAAGATTATCATCATGAACATTCTCAACTATGTATGTGTGGGAGGAACTCCGTATTTGGACGAATAGGCAGCAACCGCTGCTCACATCATCCTCATAACCGCAACAGTCAACAATCGACATCAATCGAATTCCTGCGCTATTAAGGGACGTAATCCCGTAGGACGTATCCCATGGCATGGGTAGTGTTCCTTGAGTTTCCTCGGTTTCCCAAGTTGATACATAAGGCCAACAACTTTATAGTCACTGTAAGTGCTAGGACGCCTGAAAGGCCCAACTTTAGTCGACTAGAGGGGGGTGAATATGAGACTACCAATTTTTAATCTTTTCTTGCAATTTTAGGCTTTGCACAAAGTAAAGTTCACTAGAGATGCAACTAGATGAAATCCTACATGGTAAACACAGCAACAAGTAAACAAGACAGTAATTGCAAGAAGTAAAGGAGTGGAACGAAAGAACCGGCGAGGGGACACGGAGATGTAATTCCCCTAGTTCACTTCCAAGGAAGCTATGTCTATGTTGGAGAGGTGTCGGGGCCACACAAGGTCACCAGAACACCACAAAGGCCTCACCTTCTTCTCTGGTGAGCACCACCACAAAGCTAGCCTCACAATCCACTAACCCGTGACCTTGAAGGCGCCAATCGAAACCTTTACAACGAGGTTGAGGAGAGACTCCACAACTCAATTGGAGACCCTCAACGACACCACGAAGCTTCACAACAAATGGCTCAACGAAGTGGGGGAAATCGTGATTCCTTTCCTAGAAGTGTAGATCTAGGTCACCTCTCCCAATCCTCAGAAGATAAAGAGATTTGAGTGCGTAGGGAGAGAGATCTAGGTAAGTCAAGAAAACAAAGAGATGAGGCAAGAGGAGGAAGAAGGGGGCCTTAAATAGGCCACCTCCAAACGGGCATTTTCTGCCCTGTCCCGACACCATCGGTACTACCGGTGGCGGGCCAGTAGTACCGGTGAGCGGACCACCAATGGCTCAACGAAGGCCATGTAACGGTCAGGTTGACAAGTCAACGGGCCATCATGAGCTGGACGGAAGTATCGGTCCTAGTTCCGATCCAACTACCGGCAAATAGGCAATGTGAGGCAGAAACTTATCTGACCCTCATAGCCAGTTGCCGGAACTTGGTCCGGAACTGGGGTTGGAACTACCGTGCGCCAGAAGGTGGCTGGTACTACCGGTCAGGTGGGGGCAGTACTATCGGTCAGGTGGACGCAGTAGCTGGCCGGTATAACCGATGCAAGATCCGGCGCTAATTCTGACAAATAGCCAAAACGAAATAGAAGTATTACTGAGCCGAAGTTTGGTTTGCCAGAATTAGGGCCGGAACTTCTATCGGAAGTTCTGCTCAAACAGCCCTGAAAACCCCTTGGGCGGTACTACCACCGCCTGGACGGTACTACTAGCCAGGGCAGAAAACCCTCAAACACTACAGGGAACTCTCTCTCACAGGAAAATTGGGATGGCTGTGGAAGTGCATATATGGTCTATGCATTAAATGGTGATTTCCCACAACCTTCCAAGGTGGACCCCCTCTTGATAGTACGATAGCCTAAAACCCAATAGCAAGAGAAAGTGTAAATAAGCGCCACCGTCTTCAAGCTTCTTCTAGAGAAAAATCCACCAACAAGCACGTCCGTAGATAAGCCATGCAACTTGGAAAAATAGTTAAACCACAAGAGAAGTTGTCATCAGCACCAAAAACATAAGGAGAAAACAATATCCTTTCAATCTCCCTCTTTTTGGTGCTTGATGACAACCCTACCAGATTTGCATAGAGGATAACAAACTGGAGAAACTGAAGGAGATAAAAGAAGAGAGAAGCTCCGCCTGGATGTATGCAAGGCTTAGGAACAAGAGTTTCTAGAAACAATAAGCAAACAAGGGAGGGAGCTCCCCCTCACTAGATGAACCAATCAAGAGTGCAAGGAAGTAAATGAGAAAGAGAGGGGGACTCATACCTTGCACCAATATCATTGTTGTGAGACAACGTTTGGATAAGTGAATATACCTTCATGAGACAACTTAGCCCACCACAACCACTCATATGAACACCACAAAGATACCTTAACACATAGTCTCACCAACATAGTAGCAACAATACAAGAGGTCCAAAGACAATAACGGAGGTCCACAAGCATACATAACGGAATAAAGTGTGCACGAGCATAAAAGGATCAATGAAAGAGCGATCTCGTGACACAACCCACGCAAATCCTGAAGTCCTAATGGAACACTTTCTCCCCCTTTGGCATCAAGATGCCAAAAAGGGACAAAGTAGACAATCTACGCGCCCCACCCACCAACAAATGGAAGAGGAGGCTCGGGGTCCCAAGAGGCATTGTTCCAAGCGGGCGGAAATGGACCAGAGGCCTCTGGCTCGTCATCACTATCAGTCCACCTGTAATGAGCATTGACCAACTGATCCCTGGGCGCGGTGACGGAGCTGGACTCAGGAGATACCTCAATATCAAGGTTCCTCATGATGGCCTTCTCCCTTCGAACACTATGCCTCTGAGCAACATAAGGGTGATACTTGCGGTCCTGAATGAAGCAGAAAGTCTTCTTAACCTTCTTCAGAAGCTTCTTGGCCCAAGAGGGATGTCTCACAAGTTGGGGTGGAGGAGAAGCCTTAGAACGGTCCCCATCACTAGCAGGGCCTGACGTGTCAGCAACATCCCTACCAGCCCTTGCAGCAACAGCTTCCTTTTCAGCCTGAGAGCAAGGTTTCTTGTGCTTCATCACACAAAGGGTCTTCTCCTCATGAATAGTGAGAGCATCCTGAGGGTAGAGAGAACCTGTTGCCTCCCGCCATTTGGCATTGGTGAGGGTCTGGATGTATGGAGCATAGGGACAAGACCTCTTCACGATCATAGCAGACCAAATATCCTCAAACAGATAATCCATAACATTGATGTGCTCCTGAGAGACTCTGTGGCGGTTAGTCTGATACATGAGATCTATCTGGAAGGCATGAATCTGGTCGAAGTTACCTGCCTTGGGAGCAATGGTGTTCTGATAGACCTTGCGCATGATGTCATAGGTGGGAAGGATCATCATGATGACCCACAAGTATAGGGGGTGTATCGCAGTATTTTTGATAAGTAAGAGTGTCGAACCCAACGGGGAGCAGAAGGTGCTGGCTAGTGGTATGGATCAGGAATTCTCTGCAAATACTTAGCAAATGGATTTTTAGGGTTTTTTGATAATGCAAGTAAATAAAGTACGAGTAAATAAAAGACAATAAGAATAAATGCAGAAAGTGGCCCAATCCTTTATTCAGCAAAGGACAAGCCGGTTGTATTACTTAAGATGACCAAACGTTCTGGAGGACACATGGGAATACCGTCAAGTGCTTTCGCTTCATATAGTTGATTAATCTTGTTTAGTTTGCTAAGTGTTGTGTGGGTGAACCTGTGCTAATGTACCGACCTTCCTAGGACTAATACATACTTGTGATTATACCCCTTGCAAGCATCCGCAAGTACAAGAAAGTAATTAAGGTAGAAACCTAACCACAACTTTAAACTCTAAGACCCTGACGTTCCTTGTGCAATGGTTTCCTAACGGGGGTTCAGGTTTCTGTCACTCCGGCAACCCCTACGATTAGTAGCCAAATACACAATGCATTCCCCTAGTCCCATATAGGTGAAGTGTCATGTAGTCGACGTTAACATGACACCACTAGAAGAAGTACACCACAACTTAAATATCAAACCATTGAATCTTTCTCAAGACAATTCCACTACTAACGACATGACTTCTCTCATGTCCACAAGAACAAAACGAACTACTCACAAGACATCATATGGATCATGATCAGAGATGGAATAATGATGTGTAACAATCTGAACATAAACAATAATTCAACGGTTCACTCAATAGCATTAACTACAAAGAGTAATCAACACCGGGAAAGTTTCCCCTAAGAACTATGCAAGATTCAACCCAATTGTTAAAGTGGTATGGAGATGGTGATGATGGTGCTAGTGGATATGATAGTGGTGGTGATGATGATCCCAATGAAGTCCAGCTTGATGGTGTGGCGATGATCTCCCCTCTCCGGGAAGGAATTCCCTCAGCAGAATTCTATCTGCCGGAGAGATCTTTCTCTCTCGGTGTTTTCCACCCCACAGAGGCGACGGAATCTTTCTGTGGTCGCTCCCCGAGTCTTAGGGTTTCGAGAGGATAATATACGCTAGTGGGGAGAGCTAGGGGTGGACTAGGGCGGCCACACCACCTGGTGGCGTGGCCTAGGCTGGCCCGCACCAGGGGGTGGTGTGGGCCCCCTGTGGCCCATCTCAGCCTCCCCTTCTGGCTCCCTTTGTCTTCGTGAAAAATAGGATTTTCCATGTATTTTCCTGGATTTTCTAACCTTCGCAAATTTTGCCTCCAAACAACACCTTCTCCATCAGAATCCTGACTGCAGCGGTCCATGCTCCAAAAGTCATCAACCATGCAAAAACAGATGAAATAACATAAGTATCATCCCTTAATATGAACTATATCAATGAATAACAGTAAATTATGATATAGAATAGTGATGCAAAATGGACGTATCAAATCCCCCCAAGCTTAGCCTTCGCTTGTCCCCAAGCGAAACTGAGCTCAATAAACATGGCCTCAGGTTTATGGAGTGAAGAGTCGATAAAAGAATATGGACATGAAGCATCACTTTCATCAATACATAGATCATAATAGAAGACAACTCACTATTATATAACTTAAGTTGCAATAAGTAAATGAAACACAATAATGATACATAAAGTAAATCATAATTGGTAATGGCAAACTTAGCTCTTGGTCGAAGAATAGTTGACAATTTGCTAGAGTTCACAAATAACTGATTTTCAATGATAGCTTTCAAAGTAGTAGACATTTAGATAAGAGCAAAGTGCAAAACAAGGAACACAAGAAACTTGATTGAATAAATCATCATATGAATGAATGAAATACAACAACTCAAAATACTTGCTGAGATAGAAAGGAATAGGTTTACTGACTGAACTAAAAAGTAGAAGAAAGGCCCTTCGCAGAGGGAAGCATGGATTTCAAGTTTCATAAAGAGCTCCCAAAAAGTATGGTACTTATTAGTTTTCAGCTCTCATTGCCCTATCATAGGCATCTTTTAGGTGATTAAGGTTAAAGTGATCAAATATGAGGATATGCTTGACAAGTTGTAAGTTGAAAATCTCATGTCTCTTAAATACGAGGGCCGCTCCTCATGCTACTCAAGTTTAGTCACCGGTAAGTTCTTATCATAGTAAGCACATGTGTATCATAGAGAACCGCCAACGGGTACCCCTTGCCCGATGATACGGAAGAATCCCCATATCAAAATGACAAGGCAAGCAGACAACAAACATCTCAGAAATCTTCTTATTTACCATGGGAATATGGTGTTTTTTTTCTCTATTTCCTCTTTTCTCATCTTTTTTTTCTTTTTCTCTTTTTTCTCAATCTCTATCTCTTTTATATAAGAAGAATGATTCATAGATGCTCATTATGGTTACGCTGCAGGTTTCCACCATGACAACATGGATTAGACCGGCGGCCCAGGCGTTTCTCTAACACACATACATAACTCCATGGACTTACAATCTCCCCTTTCATTTCACACCGACGACATCCATAGACAAAAGAACATGATATTGATGGCCCAAAATATATCGAGCTTGTTGGGGAACCCCAAGAGGAAGGTATGATGAGCACAACATCAAGTTTTCCCTCAGTACGAAACCAAGGTTATCAATCCAGTAGGAACAAGGAAACACCCCAAATGTGTTGCTAGCTGAATGTTGGCAGGACGCACTACCGGTGCCAACAACAACGTGCAGACCTGCACAACACAACCACAGAACTCTGTCCACAACTTGCGATGAGGTTGTCAATCTCACCGGTTTTGCTGAAAACAAAGGATTAAACGTATTGAATGGAAGGAAGTAAAAGTTTGCAGAAAGTAAACACAAAGCAGTAAACAATTTGTAGATTGATCGTAAAAGAAAGGACCGGGGTCCATAGTTCACTAGAGGTGGCTCTCCTTAAGATAGATAACATGCTGGGTGAACAAATTACAGCGGGGCAATTGACAAACATCAAGAAAGCATGCAAGCATATACTAATCATCTTGACTCCTTTGAGATTCGATTGGGCATTACAACATTATACATAGACCACCATCCAACTGCATCTATGACTAATAATCCACCTTCAGGTTACCATCCGAACCACCTCTAGTATTAAGTTACAAGCAACAGATAATTGCATTACGAATTGCGTGTAAAGTAAATAATACAATTGTTCTATGAACAAAGGATTGTTGTTTTCTCCCTAGTAGCAACAACACATCTAGTACCTTAGAGTTTTCTGTCACTTCCCCAGATTACCAGAGGCATGAACCCACTATCGATCATAAATACTAACTCTTGGAGGTTCTAGCATCTACTTGGCCAAGATAGCTACTAACAACGGAAAGCATGCAAGATCAAAAATAACAAAGACATGATAGAATCAATAATCAATCTGAAATAGCATCTCAATATCCATCGGATCCCCACAAACACAACAAGCAGAATTACGAATAGATGATCTTGATCATGAACGGATCTCACAAGATCTAAACATGATAGCACAAAGGAGGAGAACCAGCCATCTAGCTACTATATGGACCCGTAATATAGAGATGAACTACTCATGCATCACACCGAAGGCTTGCATGGTGATGAAGAAGGCCTCCAGGGTAAATTCCCTCTCCGTGGTGCCGGAAGAGCTTCAGATCCTCCGATCTAGGGATGGAGATGACATGACAATAGACTCTTCGTGGATTTTTGATCGGTACTTAGGGTTTACATGTCGAGGCAATATATAGGCGGAAGGAGAGGCCGAGGGGGTGCCTGGGGCGGCCAGACCACCCCCTGGCGCGGGCCAGGCCTGGCCGTGCGGCCAGGTGGTGTGGCCGGGCCCCAGCCCCTCTCCGTCTCGTATTCTGGCTCCAGATGACTTCCGGTAAAATAGCAACTTTGGCTTTTGTCCCGTCCAATTCTGAGAATATTCATTTTCTGACTTTCCTGGAACCAAAAACAGCAGAAAACAGGCAGTTGGCACTGTGGCTCTTGTTAATAGGTTAGTCCAAGAAATCATATGAAAAGTACTCCAAAGTATGGACAAAACATAAGAAAGTAGATAAAACCAAGCATGGAACATCAAAAATTATGGATACATTTGCAATGTATCAACATCCCCAAGCTTAACTCCTGCTCGTCCTCGAGTAGGTAAGTGATAAAAAAGAAAGAATAATTTTTGAGGTGACATGCACCATCATAAACTTGATCAAAGTATTTGTAAAACATTCAAAGCTGGGATCATAGTACTTCAATCATAACATGAAATACAAAGTTCTAGCAATAAGATAAAGAAACTATGTTGCAACATGAAAATGCACAAACAAAAGATTCATGAATAACAATGCTTTGCAAGACGTTTGTTTGTTTCACATAAAGAAAACATGGCATAGTAGTATTCTGCTTGTCCCTCATAGAGTAGCAAACATAAATGCATAGGACACCTTCAAAGTTTATAAGAGTGACTAGATACAAATAGTTTAAAACAAGCAATATCAAGGTATGCATCAATCAACAAGTCTTGGGACAATGCACATAGAACTAAGAATGGCCACTATGCTCTCAAAGTAGGTGCATAAAGATAGAAGGTGGAGACTCAATATATAAGTGGAAGAAAGGCCTTCATAGAAGGAAGTAGGGATTCAAGTCTCATAAAGAGCTTCCAAAAATTATGGTACTTAATAACTTTCAGCTCTCATTGCCCCTATCATAAGCATCTTGAAGTGACTAAGGTTAAAGTGAACAAACTATGGTGTACACAGGAATACTAGTTCTTATAACACTACTTTGTGAAACAATATTAGAGGTATCCTTACAAAGGATAGTGTGTCCCTCTTCTACATATTTAGTGACAAAGTCTTTCACATTTGCTATTATAGGTTCATCATCCATTTGTTTATCAGGTTCAACATCTTTATTTGTACTTCCATTAACCATACTAGCTATCATAGAATGTTCCTTTATCTTAACTGGAAAAGGCATTTTCTCAATGTAAGGTTCAGATGAAACATGATTGGGAGTATAAACTTCAGTATTTCTTCCAGGAACACTCTTAGCAATATCTTTATAAGGTTCATGATACTTATTCCACTTCTTTTTAGGCACTTCAATGTAGGAAGCAAAAGCCTTAAAGTAAGTTGCAATAGCTTGAGAGTCTAGACCGTAAGCATTTTTAATATTTTGAAAATCATCAGTTCCCATAAAAGATTCAATGCATTCATAATCATAATTTATACCTGACTTTCTTCTTTTGTCATTCTCCCATGCTTTAGCATTATCTTGAATACGGTCTAGAAGATCCCATTTAGCTTCTTCTTCCATGCGAGTGAATGATCTAACACAAGAAGCATCCAATAAATCCTTATCATGATGAGAAAGCCTTGCATAAAAGTTATTGATAATAATATTGTTGGGGAGGTCATGAATGGGACATTTGAGCATTAGTAACTTCAATCTCCCCCAAGCTTGAGCTGTACTCTCTCCATCAAGAGGCCAAAAGTTGTATATTTGATTCCGATCTTTATGAATCTCATTAGGAGGATAAAACTTTGAATAAAAGAGAGGTACTATTTCCTCCCATTCAAGAGCTTGACCATTCTTCAACAGCTTATACCATTCCTTAGCTCTTCCTTTTAGTGATAATGAGAATAACTTCTTCTTAACTTGATCTATAGTAATACCTGCACACTTGAACAACCCACATAATGCGTGTATAAAGAGCAAATGATCACTGTGATGGACAGTTCCATCCCCAACATAGTAGTTATCCATAACACGATCAATAATTCTTGTAGTTATTTTAAAAGTATCATTCTCAGCAGGTGGTGGTTCATCTACTACCTTAGCAGTGGTAGTAGCATTACAAAATAAGAAACTCAGTGAATTATCCATATTGAAAATAAAGCAACTAACATAATTAAACAATACTCACAGTAGAAGTTTCCTTTACCAGTTCCACTCTCCAATAGCGCTTCACTCCCTGGCAATGACGTCAGAAAATAGTCTTGATGACCCACAAGTATAGGGGGTGTATCGCAGTTTTTTCGATAAGTAAGAGTGTCAAACCCAACGAGGAGCAGAAGGTGCTGGCTAGTGGTATGGATTAGGAATTCTCTGCAAATACTTAGCAAACGAATTTTTAGGGGTGTTTGATAATGCAAGTAAATAAAGTACGAGTAAATAAAAGACAATAAGAATAAATGCAGCAAGTGGCCCAATCCTTTATTCCGCAAAGGACAAGCCGGTTGTATTACTTAAGATGACCAAACGTTCTCGAGGACACATGGGAATACCGTCAAGTGCTTTCGCTTCATATAGTTGATTAATCTTTTTTAGTTTGCTAAGTGTTGTGTGGGTGAACCTGTGCTAATGTACCGACCTTCCTAGGACTAATACATACTTGTGATTATACCCCTTGCAAGCATACGCAAGTACAAGAAAGTAATTAAGGTAGAAACCTAACCACAACTTTAAACTCTAAGACCCTGACTTCCCTTGTGCAATGGTTTCCTAACGGGGGTTCAGGTTTTTGTCACTCCGGCAACCCCTACCATTAGTAGACAAATACACAATGCATTCCCCTAGTCCCATATAGGTGAAGTGTCATGTAGTTGACATTCACATGACACCACTAGAGGAAGTACACCACAACTTAAATATCAAACCATTGAATCTTTCTCAACACAATTCCACTACTAACGACATGACTTCTCCCATGTCCTCAAGAACAAAACAAACTACTCACAAGACATCATATGGATCATGGTCAGAGATGGAATAATGATGTGTACAATCTGAACATAAACAATAATTCAACGGTTCACTCATTAGCATTAACTACAAGGAGTAATCAACACCGGGAAAGTTTCCCCTAAGAACTATGCAAGATTCAACCCAATTGTTACAGCGGTATGGAGATGGTGATGATGGTGGTGATGATGATGATGATCCTGATGAAGTCCAGCTTGATGGTGGTGTTGATGGTGACGATCTCCCCTCTCCGGGAAGGAATTCCCAGAGAATTACATCTGCACGGAGAGATCTTTCTCTCTCGGTGTTTTCCGCCCTACAGAGGCGGCGGAATCTTTCTGTGGTCGCTCCCCAAGTCTTAGGGTTTCAGGAGGATAATATACGCCAGAGGGGAGAGCCAGGGGTGGACCAAGGCGGCCACACCACCTGGCGGCGCGGCCTAGGCTGGCCCGTGCCAGGGGGGTGGTGTGGGCCCCCTGTGGCCCATCTTAGCCCCCCTTCTGGCTTCCTTCGTCTTCTGAAAAAATAGGATTTTCCATGTATTTTCCAGGATTTTCTGATCTTCATGAATTTTGCCTCCAAACAGCACCTTTTCCATCAGAATCCTGACTGCAACGGTCCATGCTCCAAAAGTCATCAACCATGCAAAAACAGATGAAATAACATAAGTATCATCCCTTAATATGAAATATATCAATGAATAACAGTAAATTATGATATAGAATAGTGATGCAAAATGGACGTATCACAGCAACATTCCCATTGACACCCCAACCCTCAATGTACAAGGGCTCTAGAACTTCAGGCTCGGAGGCCTTCCCCCTATGAGTGCACCACCCATTTGCACGACGTCCTTCCAGAATAGGGTAGCCAAGGAGAGCAGCAAACTCAGACCATTTAGCAGTCATATACCTGTTTTGAGTCATCCACTTCATAGTTCTATCATTAGCATCCGTATCAAAGTAGAGGGTGGATTAGAACTGAGCAATGGCCCTCTCATCATAGTTCTCGTGGTGTTGCATAATATTGATGAGCCCAAACCGCCTGCACATATCGAGAGCTTCACCAAAGTACTCGGGGTTGCTCTCCATCTTGGCAATGTTGATGTGCTTCTAGGGGGCAACAACATTCTTCTTCTTGGAAGCATAAACCTCAGAATAGATCTCTTCTTGATGCTTGGTGTGGAAGAAAGGATCCCGAGCAAGACGGTCACGAGGAACAATGTAGGGATCAATCTTGCGAAACTCTTCATACACAAGCTGAGACCAGGATGAGATCTTCTTCTTGCTCGAATCTGGCCTAGAGGTATGCTGACTCGTATAGTAACGAGCTTGTTGGGGAACCCCAAGAGGAAGGTATGATGAGCACAACAGTAAGTTTTCCCTCGGTTATGAAACCAAGGTTATCAATCCAGTAGGAGCAAGGAAACATCCCAAAGGAGTAGCTAGCTAAACTTTGGCAGGGCGCACTACCGGTGCCAGCAACAACGTGGAGACCTGCACAACGTGCCAGCAGTAAGTTTTCCCTCTTGTTAATAGGTTAGTCCAAGAAATCATATGAAAAGTACTCCAAAGTGTGGACAAAACATAAGAAAGTAGATAAAACCAAGCATGGAACATAAAAAATTATGGATACGTTTGCAACGTATCAACATCCCCAAGCTTAACTCCTGCTCGTCCTCGAGTAGGTAAGTGATAAAAAGAAAGAATAATTTTTGAGGTGACATGCACCATCATAAACTTGATCAAAGTATTTGTAAAACATTCAAAGCTGGGATCATAGTACTTCAATCATAACATGAAAGACAAAGTTCTAGCAATAAGATAAAGAAACTATGTTGCAACATGAAAAGGCATAAACAAAAGATTCATGAATAACAATACTTTGCAAGACGTTTGTTTGTTTCACATAAAGAAAACATAGCATAGTGGAATTCAGCTTGTCCCACATAGAGTAGAAAACATAAATGCATAGGACACCTTCAAAGTCCATAAGAGTGATGTTGGGGATATACTTTCCGGGTATCCTCACAGTTCCTCACTGACTAGGGTGGCCCACTTCGGGTTAGAGCTTTGCTTCACGGGCGACCTGGCCAGGGAGAAAAGACGGAGTCTAATCCGGCTACGGGAAGGCCCAGAAGACTTACCGACTTAGGCCCATAGTGTTACTTGTAGTTCAAGATGTACTCTGTAACCGACTCTTAGTCGTAGCCGGATAGATCTCTCCTGTAAACCCTAGGCCGGATATCTATATAAGCCGTCCTAGGGAGAGCCTTTAGGGCACACCTCAATAGTCTACAATCTCAACTCGCACAGGTGAAACCCATGTAACCCATATTCTGGCTCTGCCGTATTATTGGATTGCTAGCAGGAGTAGGGTCCGTCCAAAGCCGGCGGATTCGAACCTGGGTAAACTTGTGTGCTCACCGTCCCGGAACACCATACATCTCACACCCCTCTCTTCCGCATGCCCCAAGGACCCCCTCATGGCGTACTTGTCATCAATCCAACGATAGTTGGCGCCCACCGTGGGGCAAGTGAGCTTCGGATCTGCGTTCCGAGCGGAATCTGCAAGAATCGGAATCGACGAGACTATTGCCATCGGTCGCATCCTCTATGCCAGTGATGTCCCTCTCATCGTTCTCGACAAGACGTGGATTCCGGCTAGGGAGGCCGTGACTGCCTACACAATCATGTCTTTTAGCGAGATCGATGTTTACATCGGTTTCGCTGAACCTGCCCCACCCACCCCAGCGGTGATGATAGAGGCAGAAGAATCTTCTGGGTCCCCTTTGTCCACGAAGGCGGCAGAGTTCCGGATCTCAGAAAACCCTAATCCCACCTAGCCCGCACCAGCTGCAGAGACAGTGGAGAAATCCGAGCCTGAGGAAGACCTAGCGGTTAAAGCCGAATCAGGAGTGGATCTCCTTGGAGAGACCGTATCCCAGATCGACGCACCCGCGGAATTCGAAATCCAGGAGGAGCATACCAACGACACTGATTCCGGCTCTGATGATGCCGAGACAGATAGGCCTTTCTTAAGGTACACACTGCGACGTATGATAATGCAAGATGCAAGCGCAGATGCAATTCTCGAGACCATCAAAAGTTTCGACATGGCTAATCGCGAGAGCCGTAGGTACCTCAGGAAGCACGCGTCGCACTTTGTCGGGTATGTAGGATCCGGATCCGGCTCTGCCGATGTTGGATAAAACACCGACTCTGTGCTGGAGGAAATTGGAACAAACGCCGACGTACCCGCATCCTCGGATGAATCGATGATGTCAGCAGATTTCTGAAAGTTCTTCGCGGAATACGAAGAGGAGTAGAACTCCAAAGCTGCAGAAGAAGGAGAAGCCATGGATGAAGGATCCGGGGAACACTCTCCCAAAGCGCAGGACGACATGGAAGTCGGAGACAATCCTGAAGTCCAGATGTCCGAAAGTACCGATCAGAGCTTGACTCCAGGAAACGGACCCAAAGCCGTCTTTGCTACCGGTGCTGCCAAGAAGGAAAAGAAGAGGAACAAGAAGATCAAGACCCTGGCAAAAGACCCTCTGACAGAGGAGGTGATTGCCGAGGAATATGAGGAAGACTCGGATGGAGCACTTATCCCAGAAGAGCCGAAAAAAGAAGAATCGGTGGATGGACAGGTGATCACTGAAGGTGCGTGTAAACTCATCGATGCTGCATTTACCACACCTATTCCTACAGCTGCGGAGCTTACCGCTGAAGAACTGGACGAGAGGGCACATGCCCTAGAAGCGCGTCGTCAAGTACTCCTCGATGAAGCCAAAAACATTGAGGAGGAAAAGAAACGCCTAGCATCTGCGGAGAAGTACAACTCCAGGCAATACCAGAAGACCATGAAGCGTCATACAAATGACAACCAATTCCCACAGATCCACGCCGTCCTTTTCGGAGATGAGATGGGGAAGCCTCGGAAAGATAGTAAAGGAGATTGGGTATATCCAACCCCAGTACAGAATACCGTGGCAGCCCGAGAAATTCTATCAGCTAATCTAGGACCGGAGGAAATCCAGTTGGGAATCAAACTACTCAACAAGGGAGTGGAGTAGCAAAAGGTCGCCATGTCCGAAAGCCAAAAATTGGTCTCGGATTCCGACCAATGTCGCACAGATCCGGCATGGGCTGACGTAAGACCCCAGCATGTTCTGGAGTAGCGTCATCGCCTCGAGCGCCGGGAAGACAATTATTCGAGAACCGGATCGTCAGGACAGCACCACAGAACTACCTCGTGACTGGAGAAACGTCGCCCCAGCAGCCGAAAAAGAGGCCATTGCTGCACTGTATTCGAAGAATCCTCCCCGACGAGAGTTGAACAATCGAAGGGGAGAAGATAAAGAGAAACATCGGGAGGAGGATCGTCAAAAAATGCAACCTCCTAGACATGCAAGCCGTCTGGCTGAGCCTCACCGTAGTGGGAACAACGGACGAAGGAATGACGGAAACCATGCCAGTACAAGCCGGCAGGGGGCTCGTCATAGTGAAGACCCTCCCCGGAACCGGAATAATGATGCTCCGAACGGAGGCCGGCGATCAGCCGGAAATAATCCAGCTGCCCCACCCTCTCCACCAAGTTGTCATCACAATGGCTCTCAAGGGGGACAAGGAGGACGACGTGGCGGAGGAGGTGGTGGCAGAAGCCGATGTCCGGCTCCAAGGCACCGCAGCCACAGCCGACATTCGGGACGATCTCTATCCCCGAACGACGCAAGGCACAGAATCAACTCCAACATAGAGGCACGGTGCTATGAAAACGATCATATCTACGTGGGCCCAAAGTGCTTTGGACCACGCATTAGAGCTACAAGATTCCCAGAAGGATTTGCTATCTCAAGACATATCCAAGCCTACGATAGCATTGCTCGGCCAGACACCTGGCTACAGGATTTTTTCCAAGCTTGCTGCATCGCCAAAGGCGGAAATAGCCTGGTCGCAACCCGATATCTCCCACTTATGTTGCGGAAGACGGCACGATCATGGCTTAATGAACTTCCGGAGAACACCATCCATAACTGGTATGACATGAAAAGTGCGTTCTTTCGGAATTTCGAAGGCACATATCGGAGGCCCTGTACGGTCGGAGACCTACAGCGTTGCACCTAGAAAGCCGGAGAAACTTGCCGGGATTACCTCAGACAATGGATCGACACCAAGAACTCCTGTGAAGGAGTAAATGATCAAACTTTGATTGAAGCTTTCATCGTAGGTCTCCCAATTGGCCTACTGTGCCATCGCTTGAAGTGTGACAAAGTAACTAATCTAGGAGAGATGATAGAAATAGCGATCAAGTATGCAGATGCCGACGACAATGCAGAGGGATTACTCAATGCCCTAGTTGTGCCACAGTCGGCAAAACAACCAAAGCAACAAGCTCAGAAGCGTAAAAATACCTCAGAAGAAAAATCCAACACGGAAACGGCAGCGGTCACTGCTACTTTCGGTTCTGGGGGACGAGGAGAACGCAGTGGAGGCCGCGGGCGTGGGCGTGGAACTTCAAGAGTCCAAGGTAGAGGAGACCAACAACCAGGCAAAACCTACTCTTGGGCCGACATTGCAAATAACCCATGTGTGCATCACCTAGACGCCAATGGGGGCTCATCCCACACCAATGCCGAATGTCGTTTCAATGACGACATCAAAAGAGATGACACCACATGCTACAATGCTAAGCGGAAGAAGGGAAAGAAGAATCCCGAAAAAGAAAAAGAGACCAAGGAAGATTCTGACATGGAGGAAGCTGATGCTTCAAATCCCAGGCCGGAAGGGAAGAAAAAATTTCCGACCAAGAAAGTCACTTACGTCACCTTCCTCGGATCTCAACCAGCAAAGGTCAAGAAAGCAGTTCTACATGAGCTCAATGCAACAGTTCCGGCTGTCCCCCAATAACTGGACTGGTCGGAAGTGGCAATCACATTTGACCGCGCTGATCACCCACCTAAGTTGCACAGGCAAGGAAAATACGCCCTAATAATCAATCCACTTATTGACGGTTATGGTTTCTCCAAGACCCTCATGGACGGTGGTAGCAGTATCAATATTCTCTATGTCGAAATGCTATGCCGGATGAAGATCTCGGAAACCCAGCTGAACCATAGCTCTGTGATCTTTCACGGAGTTGTCCCAGGAAGACAAGCCAATTCCCTAGGAGAGATCACTTTGGATGTTACCTTTGGAACTCCAAAGAACTATCAGACGGAGGCACTTTCCTTCGAAGTGGTCCCGTTCAAGAGCGCATACCACGCTATATTCGGACGTCCGGCTTACTGGGCTTTTATGGCTCGTCCGTGTTACATTTACAATATGATGAAAATTCCAGGTCCCAATGGTGTGATCACCATCAGGGGAGACCCGAAGAAAGTGCGAGAGTGCGAGTACGGAAATGCCGCCTTTGCCGAAGCCGTGCTGCACGCCCAGGAGTACCAGGAGATCAAGAAGAGCATAGATCCGTCCGAGATGCCCGCAACAAAGAAGGAGGTGACAAAGACAAATCTGGAGTTCAAGGCATCAGAAGAGACGAAGAAGACGCCGTTGAAGGATGATGACCCCTCCAAGGTGACCCAGATAGGCGTAGGCCTAGGTAGCGCATAGGAAAGTGCGCTCGTCAAGTTCCTCCAAGTAAATCAAGATATCTTCGCATGACAGCCATCTGACATGACCGGAGTACCTAGGGAACTTGCCGAGCACTCTTTAAATGTAAACCCGAACGCTAAACCCGTCAAACAGTCCTGACGATGTTTCAGCGATGAAAAGCGTAAAGCAATAGGTAAGGAACTAAGCGGCTCGAGTTAGCCGGATTCATAGAAGAGGTCATCCACACTGAGTGGTCGGCCAATCCTGTAATGGTCCCTAAAAAGGACACCACTGATTTAAGGATGTGTTTTGATTATACTGCCTTGAACAAGGCTTGCCCAAAAGATCCGTTCGCTCTGCCTAGAATTGATCAAGTTATCGATTCTACGGCAGGCTCGGAACTCCTCTGTTTTCTCGACGCATATTCCGGTTATCAACAAATCCGGATGAAGGAATCAGACAAAGTCAAAACTTCATTCATAACCCCCTTCGGAACCTTCTGTTTTGTTACGATGCCCTTTGGGCTGAAGAACGCAGGAGCTACGTACCAACGCATGATGCAGCGTTGCCTCCATGACCAACTCAGATGCAATGTACACACATACGTGGATGATATTAAGGTGATGTCAGAAAAGAAGGAAACATTGATTTTCGACTTGGAGGAAACGTTTTCCAATCTATGGAAATACAAAATCATGCTTAACCCGATGAAATGTTTCTTTGGAATACCAGCCAGAAAATAGTTAGGTTTCATCGTGTCTCAAAGAGGCATAGAGGTGAACCGAGACAAAATCAAGGCTATACTCAATATTTCTAGGCCAACTCGCCTGAAGGATGTACAAAGACTAACTGGTTGCATTGCTGCAGTCAGTCGGTTTGTAAGCCGGCTTGGTGAACGAGCCGCACCATTATACAAACTGCTGAAAAAGACCAAGGATTTTGTTTGGACTGACGAAGCTGAAGCTGCACTATAAGACCTGAAGGAAGTACTCTCATCTGCTCCTATCCTTGCTGCACTGGAACCACAGGAACCGATGTTGCTTTATCTTGCTGCGACAAACAAAGTCGTTAGTATTGTCATGGTAGTGGAGAGACCGGAGGAAAATCAGGAACACCTGGTGTAGCGTCCAACTTACTTTGTCAGCGAGGTCCTGACAGAATCAAAACAGCGATATCCGCACTATCAAAAGTTGGCTTACGGTGTTTTTCTAGCATCTCGTAAGTTACGACATTATTTTCAGGAGCATCCAATTACCGTGGTGAGCACAGCTCCCATGAGGGACATAATCAATAACAGTGACACCACAGGACGCGTCGCCAAATGAGGCATAGAGCTTTCAGCTTTTGATATTGAGTATAAACCTCGGACAGCAATAAAATCCCCGATCCTTGCTGACTTTGTCGCTGATTGGACAGGGACGAAGGAGAACATGATCCTCCCTGAGTCGGAATATTGGACCCTCTATTTTGATGGGTCTAAGGCTCGCGGGGGCTGGCGTGGTGCTCAAATCACCCCAAGGAGATAAACTTCTATACGTGTTGTAGATCCACTTCACAACGACAAATAATATTGCCGAGTATGAAGCACTGCTACATGGAATCCGGATTGCTAAGGATATTGGCATCCGACGTTTTATGTGTTATGGAGATTCGGATCTTGTTGCTCAAGTGTCGGATATTTGTAATGCAAATAAACACATGGCAGCATACAAAGCTGTCGTGGATAATCTATCTAAATCGTTCGAAGGGTTTGAAGTTTAACACATCCCTCGAGCAGAAAATGAGGAAGCAGACGCACTATCTCGGATAGGTTCTGCGCGGAAAGAGGTCCCGGATGGCGCTTTTTTAGAGCACCTCAAAGTTCCCTCAATAAAGGGAGTAGATGAGGAATATCCGACCAAATCCGACTCACCTTTGATAGCAGTTCTGGCTGTAATTCCCAGCTGGACTCAACCCTACCTCGATTATTTGGTAGATGGAAAATTACCCGAAGATGAGATTCTGAGCCGGCAGATTATCCGACGAGCGAAAGCCTACACTATAGTTAAAGGTGAGCTCTATAAGCGGAGTATCTCTGGGGGTTTTCAGCGCTGTGTGTCTCCGGAAGAAGGAGTGGAAATCTTAAGGGAAATCCACGAAGGCGAGTGTATACACCACGCTGCAGCCAAATCTTTAGTGGCAAAAGATTTTAGACACGGATTTTTCTGGCTTACAGCTTAGGTAGATGCCGAATGATTAGTCAAGACGTGCAAAGGCTGCCAAAAGTACGCCAAACAAGCTCATGTTCCGGCTGATCAGTTGCGAACAATACCTATAACATGGCCTTTTGTGGTCTAGGGGCTTGATATGGTAGGACCATTTAAACGGGCTCCAAGTGGATTTACTCACCTCTTAGTGATGGTGGATAAATTCACCAAATGGATTGAGGCTAAACCTATCACTAGTTGTGATGGAGCAACAGCCAAAAGATTTGTCGAGGATGTTATAATCCGGTATGATTATCCGCATAGCATTATCACGGACAACAGGAGTAACTTCTCTATAGGAGAATTGGCCGAATTCTGTAATGAGCAAAATATCTGGCTTGACATTGCGTCAGTTGCACATCGACAGGCTAACAGACAAGTTGAAAGAGCAAATGGTTTAATCCTACAAGGCCTAAAACCGAGACTCGAAGCACCACTACGACGTGCTGCGGGGGCTTGGGCAGAGGAATTACCCTTTGTAATATGGAGTTTACGAATGACTCCGAATAGGTCAACCGGATACACACCTTTCTTCTTGGTCTATGGTGCAGAAGCTGTTCTTCCTAGTGATTTAATTCACACTTCTCCTAGAGTGGCCACGTATATTGAAGAGGATGCCGAGATTTCTCGACTTAGTCGAAGAAGTTCGTGTCATTGCTGAAATGAGATCAACAGCCTATCAGCAGAAGTTACGCAAGTATCATAGCCAGAGAGTCAGAAACAGATCTTTCAATAAAGGCGATTTGGTTCTCCGGCTTGTGCAACAAAGAAAGCACAAACTTTCCCCAGTATGGGAAGGGCCATTTTTAGTTAGTCGAGTATTGCACAATGGTTCGTATTACTTAACTGACATGAGGCCAGTCAAAGAAAGACCTGCTACTAAGAAGAGAAAGAGAGCTGGAGGCAGTATAAATCCGGATGAGTTAGACAGACCGTGGAATATTGCTCAGCTACGTCCCTTTTATTCTTAGTTTATCCTTCTTTGTAAACATATATATGTACATGTTCTGTGAGAAATAAAAGTTTTGGTTGCCTCAAGTTTTTCTGAGAAGTTTTTACCATTTTATTTCCGAATTATCATGTCATAGTCAAAAATCTCAGAATGCTTGAAAGTACTTTATGCTCATGTTCGTTCTGGTTTAGATTTCCGATTCTAAAATTGCTACCCTCAGGTATAACTCTAAATTTCTAGTCTTTACTTTGGTTATTTGTCTGATTGCTGAATGCGGGCATTTTCCGAGTAGTGAATTGTTGGTACTGGAAGCTAGCTTTGTTTCCGAGTTTAAACTGGTTTAGCAATTGAGCTCCATTGCTCGGCAAAGTTTCTGGCAGAAGGTTTAGCCGGCTCACGAAAGGAACGAGGTGGAAATCCAGATAAACAATGAGTATAGACGAAAAATACAAGTGCTTATGTAAACATTTCAGGCACACAAAAATTCAAAGCAAATAGTGCTGAATAGATCAAAAGCTTAGCACTAGCAAAATTATAATACTGCATAATTACATACCCATCATGTTTTTCAGAATAATACAATTTTTTCTGGCAATCTATGATGCAGGAGGAGAAGAAGGAGCTGCCGGCTCGCTGGATATGTCGCCTTGATATCATTCCGAGATATCCACATCCGATACGGTGTGGTCATCGTCGGAAACTTCTGCTGATTCTTCGGGAGGCGGAGGCGGTGTGTCCACGCGGGAGAAGAAGGGAGTTTCGTAGCTGGTCAAATCAGCCACGTGACACCCATATCCGGCACAGGAGTCCATGATGGTCTGGATATCCTGCTCCTAGCCGTCTTCATCTACTTTGCAGTACCCTCTGGTCACTTGCCATATTTCCATGTTTCCATGGTGGCTCATGACCATGGTAAGAGCGTTCTGCGCCGCAGTCCACGCGTAGGACATATTCCAATCCTGGACAAGTTGCGGCATCTCCTTTGCCTTGTCCTGCACCTAAAAATCTGACATGCTGTGCATGTCCGGAATCTTGAGAGCTTCGCCAATGTCCTCAAGGGATTGGCGGAAGTCATGAAGCATGTCACCGACTTGGGTAAGCCGGTGAGTGCGAGGCTCGGTGGAGGAAGAGTCCGTCAAGTTCAGAGGACCTATACACAAAACAAGTTAAGAAAATCCGACATTGAAAGAAGTCGAAGAAAGTGGAAAAGTCAGACAGATGGAACGTACCGAAAATGACATCGTCAATTTTGGTCTTCTCTTCCCGAAGACTCTGGAGTTCAGCCCGGAGCGCCTCGGAAAGGTCCCTCTCTCTGCACAGCTCAGTTTTAAGGTCCAAGATTTTCTGCTCTTGAGCAGCAATCTTGCGATCATGCTCATCAGTAGCCATGGAGGATGACTCGAGAACTTGAGCTATGCTCTTCTCATGATCTGCCTTGAGCTTATCCAGCTCTTGGCGAAGTTCCTTGTTCTCCACCACCAAAGTTTTGAGGTTCTCGGCCTCTTCAATCATGGCACAAGATTGTTTCACCAGTTTTGTAAGCCAAAAAGAACAACAGATCAACGGAAAAAAATTCGACTATGAAAACACAAAGACAAGGTTTGAGTCTCGGAATGTTTACCTTCGGCTTCATCCTTGGCAACTTTAAGTTCAGCATTTTTAAGTCGGAGAGCTTTGATCTCTCTCCGCTTATCATAGACGTTCTTCAACAAATCCTGGTTATAGGAATATACTTTCTGTAAGTCAGAATACCCAAAGTCAGAAAGCTACTAAAGACTAGGGCTAATATTTTTGCTAATATCAGCACGAGCCTTGGGGGCTACACTAGTTCGTTCTTTGGCATCCTAAGGAAGCATAAACCCGGATTATTTATCCTACTTCATGCTTGGGGGCTAGAGGATATGATATGAAATAAAGGAAAAACAGGAGTTAGAATTCCGACTTACATATTGTTCGCGAGTCAGTTTATCCAAACTCACATTCACTTCAGCAGCAACCTTCTCAGCGAAAGTCAGGGGGATCACTGGAGGTATTGGAAGCTCACCGGTCCGTATCCTCTCGTTGCAAAGACACACTTGTTCAAGAAGGTCAGAGTGCTTGATGTCCTCTGCCTCTTGTGCTTCTTCTTCGGCAGATAAGTTTCTTTTCTCCATGCATTGCCTGGCCAGCCGCTGGATCTCTTCAGTAGATTTCCAGGATAGGCCAAACTTGGAAAGTCTCGGATTGCTGATAAGGTTTTCGGCAAAGGTTTCTGCCGAGGGATCATTACCCAAGGAGGGTTCACCCTTATCTAAACCTGACTCACCCATGGTGACGTCAGTTTGCGATTCAAGGATCACATGCTCCGTTGAAGAAGCCGGATCTTCTGCGGCATCCGGGGAAGGCATAATCACCGGTGTTGCGGAAGGTTGGGGGGCAGGAGTCTGAGGAGCTACAGCAGGAGAAGCCATGGAAAGCTTCATCTCCCGCAGGGGCTTTGAAGAATTTCCCTTCCCCTTGCCCTTGATGAGCTGTTTAGCTCTGAGAATGTGATAAAGTCAGAAACATTACATCTCGGAAAAAAATTTGAGTAAAGTGCAAAGGCGAAAGTTGTGATTGAAAGTTACCTCTTCACGACGGGCACCTCCTTTGTGCCAACAAACACTGTCGGAGCTTTGCGCTTCTTGAGTACAATGTCCGGCAATGGGACCACCTCTGTCTACTGAGAAAACACTGGAGGATATCCTTCGAGCGGAGCAAATTCCGACTCGGGAAGGTCAGCAAGCTGAAAAGAAGAAGACATATCAATATTGCAATATAACTCAAAGATTAAAACACATAAAAAGGTTTACTGATACAAGCTTACCGGCACTACGGGGTTTTCCGCCGTATGCATATCCAGAGAAACCTCCGGAATCCTCCTCTCGATCCGCTCCCTTATCAGCCACTTAATCTGGCTTATATAGCCTTGCGTGGTGTAGGCTCTGGGGCTGATGCGGAGGGAGTCTTTCTTGGATGACGTGATGGAGTGCATCAGTCGGTTTCCGTGGTACTGAAGGGGCTGGATCCAGCGTGACACCCAGCATTGGACCAAGTCAGATCCCTTCAGTCCTTTGTGTTTGATCAGATATTCGACCCGCCTCTTAGCGAGGATCAGGTCGTCACTGAGAGTCGGAGCAGCCTCGTCCCAAGATGGTTGGGCCGTGGCAGCTCTGTCGACAAATGCCGGCAAAGCAGTAGCTTTGCCGGGAGCCGGAATATCCTTATGATAAAAGAATGTGGCTGGCCACTATTTGACCGAGTCACTAGCTAAGATTTTGGGGTATGCGCGCTCGCGTCTAAGTGAAAAACTAATGGTACCGGTGATATAAGGAACACCGGCGGTGATAGAGTTTCTCCGGACATGAAAGTAATACCGGAATAAGGTCAAACTCGGCCTAATGCTGAGAAATCCCTCACACAAAGAAGCATAAGCGCTCATCTCTAAAAGAGAGTTGGGAGGAAGATGGTGGAGATGAACACCATAATGGTCAATCACCTCGGAGAAGAACTCCGAGGGAGGAAACGACAAACCTCTGTCAAGGTGGGTGCCGAAGTGGACCCGCTCACTAGTTGGGCAGTTTCAAGCCCGCTCCGCCGCCGGCTTGGAGGAGCCCTTCTGTCTCCACATTCTGGAGCTTCTCGTCGTCAAGTATGCAGGGGATCCAAACCCCACGGAAGCTTTCCTTCTCCGCCACCACCTCCGTCGCCGCCGCAGCCGCCAAACCGGAAGAATATGACGAAGCCATTTCTCGGGTGCTCCGGTGACCTAAGATGGGCGGCGCTGGGAGTTTTTTGGGGGAAAGCAGAGGAGCTCTATGCACGCGGGGGAGATTTGGAGGAGAGGAAAAGGCAAAGGGAACAGGTGAAGAAAGAAGGAGGAAATCCTAACCTCTTATATCCACCTAACTGCGCCAAGATTAGTGCAAATGCTACAGTGTAACCGCCACGCATTGTGGAAGGAACTGGGAAGGACCCACGCGATGATTACGTCGCCTCGATCTCTGTGTACGCATTGAAACGGCGCCTCGGTTCCGCGAACCGCGGACCCACCAACGGTCGTGCTGACAGGATGTCTGTCAGATGATGTGACTTGACCATGACTTGTGTCAGGTGGCGTTAGAGACCAAATTCCAGCTTAGTTTGAAATCAAGCTGGAAAATCCGAGTAACCTGTTGATAGGTCCGACTTATTTTTAAGACCCGGATCGTATTTTTTTTGTGAAGTTTTAGGAACCCTTCAAGATTCTGCAAGCCGAAGATCAAGCTAGACGATGATAAAATCCGACTTTGGATCTTGGAGACTTCTGGGGGCTGCTGTTGGGGATATACTTTCCGGGTATCCTCACAGTTCCTCACTGACCAGGGTGGCCCACTTCGGGTTAGAGCTTTGCTTCATGGGCGGCCCAGTCAGGGAGAAAAGACGGAGTCCAATCCAGCTACGGGAAGGCCCAGAAGACTTACCGACTTAGGCCCATAGTGTTACTTGTGGTTCAAGATGTACTCTGTAACCGACTCTTAGTCATAGCCGGATAGATCTCTCCTGTAAACCCTAGGCCGGATATCTATATAAGCCATCCTAGGGAGAGCCTTTAGGGCACACCTCAATAGTCTACAATCTCAACTCGCACAGGCGAAACCCTTGTAACCCATATTCCGGCTCTGCCGTATTACTGGATTGCTAGCAGGAGTAGGGTCCGTCCAAAGCTGGCGGATTCGAACCTGGGTAAACTTGTGTGCTCACCGTTCCGGAACACCGTACGTCTCACACCCCTCTCTTCCGCATGCCCCGAGGACCCCCTCATGGCGTACTTGTCATCAATCCGACGACAAGTGACTAGAGACAAATAGTTTAAAACAAGCAATATCAAGGTATGCATCAACAACAAGTCTTGGGACAATGCACATAGAACTAAGAATGGCCACTATGCTCTCAAAGTAGGTGCATAAAGATAGAAGGTGGAGACTCAACATAAAAGTAAAAGAAAGGCCTTCATAGAAGGAAGCATGGATTCAAGTTTCATAAAGAGCTTCCAAAAATTATGGTACTTATTAGCTTTTAGCTCTCATTGCCCCTATCATAAGCATCTTGAAGTGATTAAGGTTAAAGTGAACAAACTATGGAGTATATGCTTGACAAAGTATAAGTTGGAAATCTCATGTCCCTTGAATACGAGGGCCACTCCTCATGCTACTCAAGTTTAGTTACCGGTAAGTTCTTGTCATTGTAAGTACATATGTATCATAGAGAACCGCCAACGAGGTACCCCTTGCACATGATATAGGAGCTATCCCATAATCAAAATGACAAGGCAAGCAGAGAATGAGCATCCCATCGATCTTTTTATTTGCTATTTGCATAGGTTTTTATTGAGGATGCTTCATAGAGTGCTCATTATGGTTATGCTGCAAGTTTCCACCATGATTAGGCATGGCTTAGGCTAGTGGCCCAGGCGTTTCTCTAACACAAATACAAACTCCATGATCTTACAAGTTCCCCTTTTATTTCACACCACCGGGATCCATAAGCAAAAGAACATGATATCAACGGGGTACAAACTACATGTGCAATGTTGAAAGCGTTCCCCATGATACATGGTTCTGCTAACTTCAACTTATAAAGCACAAGCATATACGCAACAAAGATGGATGCAATGGTTCAAGTTTATTAAATGCAAGAAAGTAAAGTGTGCCATCAAGTTCGTGAGAGCTTTAATCACTAGTTTTCTCATAACAAGTTTAATTCAGAAGGTAGACAAAAACATGAATATACTTGGAGTAGCATATGCTAGTAGGTAGGTATGGTGGACTCTTTGGAATAACTTGGTTTTAGGAGTTGGATGCATGAGTAGAACTCATACTTGGTTACGGAGGCTAGAAAAAAGGCTGTGAGCGATAAACTAAGAGAGCAATAATGGCCATAATCATGCAGAGAGACAAAACATCATTGATCAAAGCATAAAGTGATACTACAAGTTGAAAACTAAAGGATCATAAAATATTATGGTGACTTGGGATAGTCATAACATGGTGTGAGCGTGCGCCAAGTCAACCCAAATAAAGCATCAAAGGAGAATACCGCAATACTATGTTTTAATATGCTAAAAAAACACATGATTCTTCCAAGGCACATTAAGCAATCTCAATTGTTTATAACAAGTCATGCTACAGCAAAGAATACTAAGCATAAAGCCAAAACAATATCAAGCATGGCATGACAAAGCATGAGCCATAGTAAAAAACAAGCTCTCTTTACCACTTAAGCATGAACATTTCCTACTCTTTTCCAATCCAAACCAAACTATTTGAAAACCAATGTATGAAAGAGGGGGTTCAACCAATTTATTCAGCAAACTAAGCAAACAAAGCAAACGAAAAACGAAAACGAAAACGAAAACAAAAAAGAAGACGCGCCAAGAACAACACAACTGTGCATGAAACAATAAAAATGGAGCGTTTGGAAGAAACCGTGGATTTTTATTGATGAAGAGGGGGATGCCTTGGGCATCCCCAAGTTTTGAAGCTTGTACTTCTTGGATATGTCTTGGAGTGACACGTGTGGCATCCCTAAGCTTGATCTTTAGTCCATCCTTCATCTCATTACTCATTCCTTCCATACACCTGCAATTTTTGCTTCATACAAAACTTCACACAATCTTTATTAGCAACATTAGTGCACTTCAAGATAATAGGTCTTTAGGTTCAGTTCCAACATCAATAAAACTTCCATTAGAACACAAGATACTGTAGCACTTCCCTCAAAAAGCTCAATTCCCCAAAAGAACTCAAAGAGGAACCAACAAGAATCAAATGCAAAAAAGGCAGAAATCTGTCAAAACAGACCAGCAGGTAAATATGAATTTTTGCGAAGACCTTCTGTTGCTCAAATCGAAAAGTGTTGAACTAAGGAAAGTTAGATAACAACCTGGGGCAGAAGCACAAAAATTCACGCCTCAAAAGGACGTACAGAGATTTTACACGAATTTTTACGGTGAAGCATAGAAATTTGTTTCGGGATAACAACTTTCCCAATCATTACTTCTCTCTCATTAGAGGTTACTCTTGGCGCAAAAAGCAAAATAAAAAGGATAAGGAGCGGTTATTACTGAAGAAATAACTTCCAAGACTCATCTAAAACTTTTGGGTTATCTCCCAATAAGTACTTTTCTTTAACGCCTTTAAGTTAGGCATAAGAAGCAAGAAAAAGGATCAAGTGTTCTCAAATGAAGACGCATTAAGATTAATACCAGAAATATCTTCAACAAGGCAAGGTATCTCATCCAAATAAGTTCTAGAGGATCCTCTCTCAATGCTCTCTGGTTCACTATTTTCATCAAACGGGTTTTCGGGAACAATCCAATCAAGATTCTTTTCTATGGCTTTATGCACTGCTACAAGTTTAAAGGGTATTGGTATCTTAGTTTCCTCCCCATTAGGTTCGGTTTTGTTCATCTTTTCGCGTGTACCAACAACATCTACACATGAGCCTAGCATATTAAAACGTTCAAACACTTTTCTAGCTTCCTTGGCAACATCATAGAATTCCTTAAGCAAAGTTTCTAGAATAAAGTCTCTCTTTTCAGGGTCCTCAATTTCTTTAAGTTTAAGAAACATTACTTGCATTAAGGGGTTAAGGTTAACAAACCTAGCTTCCATCATGTGAACTAAGGAAGCTGTAGCAATTTCATAGTTTGGAGCAAGTTTTGCAAGGGATATATGCTCAATATCCTCATGTTTACTAATATGATTAAAGAATTCTTCAATATTATCTTTTCCAATTATAGAGCCACTACCAATTGAAAGGTCTTTTAGGTGAACTTAGGGATCAACATGGTGAGCTAAGAAAGAGGTAACAACTATTGAAAGACTTAAATTATTTTGTGTGTTTTTAATAAAGAAAGCAAACTTGTAAAACTAATTTTTTGTGTGTTTTTGATAAAGAAACAAGCAAACAAAGCAAAAATAAACTAAGCCAAACAAAAACAACAAAGTAAAGAGATTGTTTATGAGGGATTCCCCCTGTGAAGATGTCCTTGACTCCCCGGCAACGGCGCTACAAAAAGTACTTGCTGACTCGTATATTAACGAGCTTGTTGGGGAACCCCAAGAGGAAGGTATGATGAGCACAGCAGTAAGTTTTCCCTCAGTTATGAAACCAAGGTTATCAATCCAGTAGGAGCAAGGAAACACCCCAAAGGTGTAGCTAGCTGAACTTTGGCAGGGCGCACTACCGGTGCCAGCAGCAACGTGGAGACCAACACAACACAACCACAAAACTCTCTCCCCAACTTGTGATGAGGTTATCAATCTCACCGGTTTTTCTGAAAACAAAGGATTAAACGTATCGAGTGGAAGAAAGTAATAGTTTCCAGAAAGTAAACACAAAGCAGTAAACAATTGATTGATAGTAAAAGAAAGGACTGGGGTCCATAGTTCACTAGAGGTGGCTCTCCTTAAGATAGATGACTTGATGGGTGAACAAATTACAGCGGGGAAATTGACAAACATCGAGAAAGCAATACATGCATATACTAATCATCTTGACTCCTTTGAGACTTGATTGGGCATTACAACATTATACATAGACCGCTATCCAACTGCATCTATGACTAATAATCCACCTTCAGGTTATCATCCGAACCCCCTCCAGTATTAAGTTGCAAGCAACGGATAATTGCATTACGAGTTGCGTGTAAAGTAAACAATATGATTGTTCCATGAACAAAGGATTGTTGTTTTCTCCCTAGTAGCAACAACACATCTAGTACCTTAGAGATTTCTGTCACTTCCCTAGATTACCAGAGGCATGAACCCACTATCGAGCATAAATACTAACTCTTGGAGTTGCTAGCATCTACTTGGCCAAGATAGCTACTAACAACGGAAAGCATGCAAGATCACAAATAACAAAGACATGATAGAATCAATAATCAATCTGAAATAGCATCTCAATATCCATCGGATCCCCGCAAACACAACATGCAGAATTACAAATAGATGATCTTGATCATGAACAGAGCTCACAAGATCTAAACATGATAGCACAAAGGAGGAGAACCAGCCATCTAGCTACTACATGGACCCGTAGTCCAGAGATGAACTACTCACGCATCACACCGGAGGCTTGCATGATGATGAAGAAGGCCTCCAGGGTGAATTCCCCTCTCCGACAGGGTACCGGGAAGAGCTTCAGATCCCTCCCGATATAGGAATGGAGATGACGGCGGCTACAAACTCTTTCGTGGAATTTTGATCGGATACTTAGGGTTTCCATATCAGAGGCAATATATAGGCGGAAG
The DNA here is from genome assembly GCA_023614405.1 of Avena insularis. NCBI lineage: Eukaryota > Viridiplantae > Streptophyta > Magnoliopsida > Poales > Poaceae > Avena > Avena insularis. The sequence goes on from CM042694.1 coordinate 212,089,074, forward strand.
GAGAGGCCGAGGGGGTGCCCTGGGCCCTAGCCCCCTCTCAGTCTCTCGCCTCCAGTGTCCCTCGGTGAAAAACTGACTTTGGCTTTTGTCCCGTCCAATTCTGAGAATATTCATTTTCTGACTTTCCTAGAACCAAAAAACAACAGAAAACAGGCAGCTGACACTGTGGCTCTTGTTAATAGGTTAGTCCAAGAAATCATATGAAAAGTACTCCAAAGTGTGGACAAAACATAAGAAAGTAGATAAAACCAAGCATGGAACATCAAAAATTATGGATACGTTTGCAACGTATCAAGGTGGTCTTCTTTTCACAGGCCAGAACAAGTCTTTTACCTTCAGCAGCAGCAACACGACGCTTAGCGGCAGCCCTCTGACGAGCAGTCTGACTAGGAGGGCGCAAGACCTCAAGATCATCTTCATCAATCTTAGAAGGCCCACGAGAAGGAGCACGAGACCGCTTGGATTTGCCACGGGAACCACCTTGCCCTGAGAAGAAAGCAAATAGAAGGGAGGGAATAGAGGATAAGTGCACAAGGTCAAAGGAAAAACAACCAGGTTAGACTAGATTGACAAAGTACACAGGCAGAAACCAAACATTTGTGCACCGGAAGTTCTGCCTGGCGGCCAGAACTACCGGTGGCGTGGAGCTCACCGGAAGTACCGGTCGTGCCCCCAGTTTTAGTACCGGTGGAGAGGACCGAGCCAGAAATATCGGTCATACCTCACCGGTAGTACTGTTCAGGGCACGAGCAGGGCAGTTTGACTGGAATTCACAGATCTAAGGATCTAGGTGCACCAAAGGTTGAAATCTAGACAATGTACTGGGGCAATCTGGTCTACAACCAAATCCTAGCCCTACCAAGATCTCCCAAAGCAGTTCTAGCCAAAGAAGGGCCCTAGACCTGGCATGTCCTACTCAAGCACAAAAGGGGCCAGATCTCCATGAATGGAGTATGAGAGGAGCAAATACCAGGGTCCATGGCGGGAGATCATGGTGGGGAAGGATCCCACGGAGCAGATCTGAAGAGGGACGACCGGAATCGGTGTAGGCGGCGGCGACACCGCGGGGAGCCTCTTGGAGATGCGAGATATTATGTTGGGGTCAAGGGGCAAGTGGGGAAGAAGACCCCGTGCCCCCCTGGCCCGTAACTTAAAGGGCCCTCGCTCGACCGGTAGTACCGGCCAGAGACCGGAACTACCGACGACACGGGTAGTTCAGGACAGAGCGGTATTACCGGTCCGAGCGTAACTTCTGGGAAATTAGGCCGGCAAGCAAGAGAGTGACCTTGTGTAGGAAAAAGAGGGTTAAGGGGAGGAGAAAAGGCTTGGGATAGAAAGCACAAACTGAGAAGAAAGACAAAATAAGATCCAACAATGAAAATCAACACCTAAAAACATAGAATACGAAGGGGAATCAAACAAAATAATGTCGGTGGCCTAGGCCACCATATATGAGTATATTTGGCTTGACACCGAAGATGTATCTTGGGTTTATTACCAAAACTCATCATTTAAGCTCATTTTGTCTTCTTGAGATACCATAGAGAATGAATACATTAATATGTTCATAATAGAGAGAGTGTTGGTTTATATGAGGAACTACACTCCCCCTAAAACCATGCGTACATCCAAACATGATATTCTGAGACCCAGGTAGGTGTGCAAGATACTCAAACCACATTGCTTGAAGCAATGATATTTAGTTCATGCCTAAACTCTCAGAACCTTGCTTCATCAAGTGGCTTCGTGAAAAGATCCGCAAGATTGGCCTTGGTAGGAACATACTCCAAAGAAATGTCTCCTCTTGCAACATGATCCCGAATGAAATGATGACGAATCACAATGTGCTTGATCTTGTTGTGTTTCACCGGGTTGTGAGCAATAGCAATAACACTCTCATTGTCACAAATAAGTGGCACCTTGTTGAAACAGAGTCGAAGATCCTTCAAGGTTTGCTTCATCCATAGTAATTGAGCACAACAACTTGCGGCGGAGATGTACTCAGCTTCGGCGGTGGACATATACACGAAGTTTTGCTTCTTCGAGGACCAACACACCAACAATCTTCCAAGAAATTGACAAGCACTAGAGGTTGACTTCCTTTCCACTTTGTCTCCTGCCCAATCCGAATCCGTGTATCCAATGAGGTCAAAGTTGGCTCCCTTGGGGTACCACAGCCCGAAGTTAGGGGTATGGACCAAATATTGAAAGATTCTCTTGACCGCCACCATGTGGCTTTCCTTTGGTGCATCTTGGAATATTGCACACATACCCACACTAAACATACTATCCGGTCGAGATGCACAAAGATAGAGCAAAGAACCAATGATCAAGCGATAAAGCTTTCGATCCACATCCTTACCCTTGGGATCGAGATCAAGGTTAACCTTTGTGGGCATGGGAGTTTTGACTCCATTTACTTGATCAAGGTTGAACTTCTTGAGCATATCTTGGACATATTTAGCTTGGTTGATGAAGGTTCCTTTCCTCAATTGTTTGACTTCGAAGCCAAGAAAGAATTCCAACTCCCCCATCATAGACATCTCAAAGCGGTCGATCATGAGCTTAGCAAAATCCTCATTAAAAGCTTTATTAGTAGACCCAAAGATGATATCATCAACATAGATTTGGAAAATGAACAAGTTTCCTCCAACTTTCTTAGTAAAAAGAGTGGGATCAATGAGGCCTACTTCGAAACCACAGTCTAGCAAAAGCTCTGTAAGGCACTCATACCATGCACGTGGGGCTTGTTTGAGACCATATAGTGCCTTGTCGAGTTTGTAGACATGGTGCGGAAAGAGGGGATCCTCAAAGCCCAGAGGTTGCTTGACATACACCAATTCTTTTAAGGGACCATTAAGAAAAGCAGTCTTTACATCCATTTGTTGCAATTTAAAGTTATGATGGGTAACATAAGCAAGAAGCATGTGAATAGATTCTAGTCGAGCAACGGGAGCATAAGTTTCACCATAGTCTACGCCCTCAACTTGAGAGTATCCTTGGGCAACTAACCTTGCTTTGTTGTGGACGACTATACCATTGGCATCCCTCTTGTTCTTGAAGATCCACTTGGTCCCAATCACATTTTGACAATCTTTGGGTCTCTTCACAAGTGACCACACCTTGTTACTCTTGAAATTGTGGAGTTCTTCATTCATAGCATCAAGCCAATCATCATCTTCAAGAGCTTCGAAGACCTTTTGGGGCTCAACATGAGAAATAAACGCATGATGAGAACTAAAAGAGGTTAGTTGTCTCCTAGTAGTGGAGCCCCTATTGAAATCTCCATAAACATTATCAAGGATATGGCCATCTTTGATGAGCTTGGCGAGACGGTATGCTTGACGGCGAGCTTGGGTCTCAAGACGAGATTCTTGAGCAACCACTTGGTCATCACCATGGTTCGAGTCCCCGCCTTGACTATATGCACGAACTTGATCACAATCTTCATCAACATCAACCGTATGAGCGACATCATCATTTGGTGGAGAGACATTAGCTTTGCCTTGGTCATTGTTAGCTTGACCTTCTTCAACTTGACCTTGTGCATCATTGACACGAGGAGCTTCACTATCTTGGTGAGGTAGAGCTTGGTCGACTTGAGGTAGACTTGATCTTGGAGAGTCATGGACATGAAGATCTTGAGAAGAGCTTGGAGAACCTTGAGAAGCAATAAGTTGACCTTGAGGTGCAAGATGGTCTTGTGAGAGTGAAGGCTCCGCTTGAGTGGAGCTTGGTCCTTCTCCTTTGGCCATAAGGGGATCCTCAATGGAGTGGAAGAAACTCACACCCATTCTTGTTATGTCTTGGGGAGGAATTTCATCATTTGGATCACGAACACCGTCTTGCCTCACAAGAGACTCATGATCTTCATCAAACTCGACATTGCTAGATTCTTCAACCCTTCCCGTTGCTTTGTTGTAGACTTTATAGGCATGGGATTGATTTGAGTACCCAACAAAGATCCCTTCTTGAGCCCTAGACTCAAACTTTGACAAGCGGACACCTTTCTTGAGAAGGAAACATCTACATCCAAACACCCGGAAGTACTTGCCATTTGGCTTGCATCCGGTGAGAAGTTCATATGGAGTCATGCTCTTCTTCTTGCGTAGGTAGAGGCGATTGGTTGCATGGCAAGCGATTGAAATGGCTTCGGCCCAAAAGTTATATGGTGACTTGAATTCCGCCAACATGGTCCGGGCTGCGTCCATTAAAGTACGGTTCTTCCTTTCAGCAACACCATTTTGTTGAGGGGTGTACGGAGTTGAATATTGATGTTTGATCCCCTCATCACTAAGAAACTCATCCAATGTGTAGTTCTTGAATTCGGTGCCATTGTCACTTCTAATGGTGAGGATGGTAGCATTGTGTTTCTGTTGCACTTGATTGGCAAAGTCGATGACGGTTTGTTGAGTCTCGCACTTGAACTTGAAGAAGTAGACCCAAGTGTATCTCGAGAAGTCGTCAACAATTACCAAACAATACTTCTTCTTGCCAAGGCTATCATGAGAGGGAGGCCCAAAGAGATCTATGTGGAGAAGATCCAAGCATCGTTCAATGGTGATTTGATTAAGGATCTTATGAGGCTTCTCATGCATATTCCCTTCAATACAAGCCCTGCACACACGGTCTTTGGCAAATGAAATGTCTTTTAGTCCAAGGATGTGCCCCCCCGTGTAGAGACTTTGCAAAGCCTTCATGTTTACATGGGCTAGGTGGCGATGCCACAACCAGCCCACGTCGGCTTTCGCATAGAGACATATAACATGTGTAGAGGGCTTTCCGGAGAAATCCACTAAATACAAGTCATGCTCTATGTATCCAACGAAAGCCACCATGAGAGACTTGCTCCACATGAGGACCACAGAGTGCTCACTAAAGAAGGACGATATACCCATGATAGCAAGAGCACAAACGGAAATGAGATTGTAACCAAGGGTTTTGACAAGCATGGCATTAACCAAGGATACATCCGGGGTTACTACCACCTTACCAAAACCCAATACCTGTGAGCTTGTTTTATCACCATAGTATTGGCAAAATTAGGCCTAATCTCCGACATGATAGACTTGCTTCCGGTCATATGGCTTGTAGCTCCACTATCAAGCACCCATTTTGCATCGCCGGAAGCAAAGTCCTACAAGAAAATCAAGCTTTGGTTTTAGGTACCCATTTTGCAATGGGTCCCCTTTTGTTAGTTACAAGGGTCTTAGGTACCCAAATGGTCCAATGATAATCATGAGTGTAATATGTGCCAATGTACTTAGCATAAACATGACCACCATAAGATTTGCAAAGAATGTAAGAAGGATTGTTCTTCCCGGCAAAGTTATCACTTTGCACAAAGGTAGAAGCAAGTGAGGATACTTGAGCAAGGCTCTTTCTCTTCTTATTTTTATTGTTCCTCCTCTTGTTCTTCCTTTTGTTGGCAACTTTCCCTTTTGCAAGTTGATCTTTCAACATTTTGTTCTCCTCAACAAGATTCACATGCTTGCAACAAGGGTTAGAAGGACAAGGCAAATGTACAATAGGCGTAGTGGAAGACTTTGAATGTTCATTGTTTGATTGAGTTTGAAGTCCCTCATGAGCCTCAAAGAGACTTGAGAATTTACTCACCATGGCATGATGTTCCTCCTTGAGTTTCTCTAAGTCCTTAAGGCATTCATGACTAACACCAAATTCAACCTTTTCATTTTTAAGGACATTCAATGAAGCAATATCATGATCTTGTTCTTTAACAAGTTGCGTTATGAAGGCATTATGGTCATCAATAAGTTTAGCCACACTTTCCTCAAGAGTTATTCTCATATTATGTTCATCTTCAAGGGATTGAGATAGAGAGGCAATCTCATCGCGACCTCTCTCTCATTTTTACCTAGCATGTTAATAACTTCTTCTTTCTCATCTAGCATTTCCCTAGCATGGTCAAGTTGGTTTAAAAGAGTCTCAAAGCACATTCTAGTATCATCATCTAGATGCTTCATGGATTCACACATGCTCACCATCTCTTTCTTAACCTCTAGACCATCTAGATCATGCAAAGGAAGTTCATTTGTGGGAGACTTGGAAGAGGGAGTTACCTCGGTGGCCTTAGCCATGAGACACTTTTGGTTGCGGTTGGTGATGTTCTCATTTGGAGAGTCGAAGAGAGACACTCGTGGGGTAGAAGAAGTAGCAATAGCGGCAACTCCCACGATCTCTCCACCTTGACCTTCACTCTCATCATCATCATCCGCACCCGAGAAGTACTCTTCATGGACCACCATCGCCCTTTCCTTATTAGGAAGGTTCTTGTTGTGGAAGTTCTTGTTTAATGGGTGAGGAGGTCTTGGCTTGCTCTTGCAAATGAGACAACCCCCATTGTCTTCTCTATTCTCGAAAGGGCATTGAGCTACAAAGTGACTCTTGTCGTTGCAATTGTAGCAAGATCTTGCCTTTGGAGCCTTCGTGGTTGAGTTGAATCTTGGGTTGTCCCTTGACCTTGTCTTCATGCCCAGTTTGTTCCAAAAAGCTCTTTATGCAAGAGCCAAGTGCTCATTGAAAGCATATTTGATGTCCTCTTGAGACCACTCGCTAGAGTTATTGTCTTCATCAACTTCCACCACTTGAGCCTTCAAGGCAAGGTTCAACTTTTGAGACCCATAAGAATGAGCACGAGCGGACTTCGCATTCTTCTTGGCAATGGTCATGGAAATGACTTCACTCAACACATCTTGAGAGTACATGATGTGGAAGTTACTTCTCCCCTTGATGGAGTTGAGTTTTTTCTCCTCAAAGGGAAGAAGGGCTTGAACAAACTTCCTCTTCATGAACTTGTCATCAACATAGGTAGCTCCAAGGTCCCTCAAAGTGCAACAAAGAGCCTTGAGACAATGATACATGTCTTCGAGTGTCTCATCATCTTGCATTGCAAATCCATCGGACTCATTGTTGACTTCATCAAACTTGGAGCTTTGAATGCTAGCATTCCCAATATACAACTCAGTGAGTTGATCCCAAGCTTCTTTGGCAGTGGAGAATTGGCGAATGTGAGCAAAGTCCTTGGGGGTCAATGCCTTTTGGATCATGCCCAAAGCGGTGGCATTGAGCTGCTGGTCCACGATCTCGACACTAGTCAACTTCTTTCAATCATATGGGGAAAATCCTTCTTCTATAATCCTCACCAATTCAATAGAAGAGCTGGAAATGTGAGATTGCATTAGATATTGCCAATTGGCGAAGTTAGAAGTATCTAGCATGGGAGGTTCTCCTTGAGGTATGATATGCGACATGGGAATAGGTGGGTCCGGAGTGTACTTGAACGGTGGTGGTACCGCCGAGTAATCCTTTCCCCCGTCTCCCTCTTTGGAGGAGGAGTCACCTAGCCCCTCGGTGCTCTCGCTTGGGAGCTTGGTGTTTTGAGCCACAAAGCCTAAGCCCAAGTGTTTTGGGGAAGCCACGGGATTCACCCCGGGGGCGACCACTTGCACGGGAGCGGAAGGGGCTTCGACGGCAAGAGGTGCATCATGAGGAGTTTCTAGCATGGGGCTAGGCTTAAGGGATTGCAAGAGGGTCATCATTTCCTCAAACTTGGTCATCATGGATGTCTCCAATCGATTGAGGTCATCCATGGAGGCCAAGTTCTTGGTGGTTGCACCCACACTCCCATCTTCGTCGGCCATTGTCTCTTAGGTGGTTAATCCCGAAGTAAGAGATGAGGCTCTGATACCAATTGAAAGGCCCAACTTTGGTCAACTAGAGGGGGGGTGAATAGGAGACTACCAATTTTTAATATTTTCTTGCAATTTTAGGCTTTTCACAAAGTAAAGTTCACTAGAGATGCAACTAGATGAAATCCTACATGGTAAACACAACGACATGTAAACATGATGGTAATTGGAAGAAGTAAAGGAGTGGAACGAAAGAACCGGCGAGGGGACACGGAGATGTAATCCCCGTAGTTCACTTCCAAGGAAGCTACTCTATGTTGGAGAGGTGTCGGGGCCACACAAGGTCACCTGAATGCCACAAAGGCCTCTCCTTCTTCTCCGGTGAGCACCACCACAAAGGTGGCCTCACAATCCACTAACCCGTGACCTTGAAGGCGCCAACAGAAACCTTTACAACGAGGTTGAGGGGAGACTCCACAACTCAACTGGAGACCCTCAACGACACCACGGAGCTTCACAACAAAAGCCCTAGCTCCGAGGATTACCTACACCGTCTAGGGTTCCAAGAACCCAAGAGTAACAAGATCCACGAAGGATGAGTGGGGGAAATCACGATTCCTTTGGTGGAAGTGTAGATCTAGGTCACCTCTCCCAATCCTCAAAAGATCAAGAGATTTGAGTGGGTAGGGAGAGAGATCTAGGCAAGTCAAGCTCTTGTATTAATGGAGGAGAGAGAAAACAAAGAGATGAGGCAAGAGGAGGAAGAAGGGGGCCTTAAATAGGCCACCCCCAAACAGGCATTTTCTGCCCCGTCCCGACACCATCGGTACTACTGGTGGCAGGCCGGTAGTACCGGTGAGCAGACCACCAACTACTCAACGAAGGCCACGTAACGGTCAGGTTGACCAGACAACGGGCCCTCATGAGCTGGCTGGAAGTACTGGTCCTAGTTCTGATCCAACTACCGGCAAATAGGCACTATGAGGCAGAAACTTATCTGACCCTCACAGCCAGTTGCTGGAACTTGGTCCGGAACTGGGGCCGGAACTACCGTGCGCTAGAAGATGGCCGGTACTATTGGTCAGGTGGGGGCGGTACTACCGCTCAAGGGAATAGGGTTGGACGCAGTAGTTGGCCGGTACAACTGATGCAAGATCCGACGCTAACTCCGACAAATAGCCAAAACGAAATAGAAGTATTACTGAGCCGAAGTTTGGTTTGCCGGAATTAGGGCCGGAACTTCTGTCGGAAGTTCTGCTCAAACAGCCCTAAAAACCCCTTGGGTAGTACTACCGCCGCCTGGCCGGTACTACCGGTCAGGGTAGAAAACCCTCAAACACTGCAAGGAACTCTCTCTCACAGGAAAACTGGGATGGCTGTGGAAGTGCATATATGGTCTGTGCATGAAATGGTGATTTCCCACAACCTTCCAAGGTGGACCCCCTCTTGATAGTACGGTAGCCTAAAACCCAAAAGCAAGAGAAAGTGTAAATAAGCGCCACCGTCTTCAAGCTTCTTCTAGAGAAAAGTCCACCAACAAGCACGTTCGTGGATAAGCCCTGCAACTTGGATAAATAGTTAAACCACAAGAGAAGTTGTCGTCAGCACCAAAAACATAAGGAGAAAACAATATCCTTTCAATGCCTCCGTCTACCAACAAGTAGTTTCCTCCATCAAGTCCCCACAAGAGGCAAATATTGAGAGGTCGACTTCTCTCAACATCAAGATGTAGAAAACCTAACACATGGTCACAACGATGAATATCATAATAGACTTTATCTTATTTCAATCTCATACTAGGGTTTCTCCATCTCCCCAAGAACTAATGATCTACTCAGACATGGAGGCAATCAACATCATGGCAATGGTAATGGAAATAATCATAGATGAATAGTACTTGTATAAATGCACAACGAGTATAGGAATTACAACAAGATCTAGACAAGATGTAGATGGGATGGATGGACATGGTGGTGATGCAGCGGTGGATGATGAAGATCGATGCCTTAGCCTCCCGGATCTGTGCAGGGCGAAGATAGATCCCTGGTGGATGAGTTCCCCCTATAGATGCCTTCCGAAGGTGAGGTTTCTGCGATTTCTGGGTGTTCTGTATGTCGTTTGCTCGAACCAATTGCACGGGGTGAAACTATTTGACGAGGCGGAGGTGGCGCCAACTATACGGCCGGAGCTATACGGCCGAAAAAATTTGCTCTGGTCGTATAGTTGGTCGTTGGACTCTCTGCCTCCCTTGTTCGCTTCTGGTTTTCTTCTGGTATTATTAATATATCCCAAATAAGCGATTTACATTGTTTTGACTCCTTTTATCCATAGTACAACTGCTCCAAGAATTGTATCCATTGGATCCATCGTCTGTCCTAATCCTAGTGAAAACAGACATAAAATGTGCATGTGACCGCCATAAAATACCAATATCCTACATCTACAATGCAAAATAATAATGTAAAACATGATGCAAATATGCACTCATCAGTTGTGTGATGTGGATCGGCCAACCGGAATTTGCCCCTCCTTCGTGGAGAGATATTCTCTAGGTCTGTTCATGTGATATGATTCAAAAGGATGGCCATGCGTTACTTGTAACATCCCTGGTTTTAGTTAATCTTAATTAGGGTTGGATGTGCATTACATAAGCATCATTATTTTTGCTAAGACAAAATGAAAATAAGAAATAAAGCAAAACCCTAAAACCCTAATCCTCCCCTCTCTTTGAAAACAATTAAAAAGGTTTTAAATATTTTTGGAAATTCTTTTTTGGAGCCTAATTAGATATAAGGGCCCTGCAGTATTTCCAATATTTGCAAACTTTTTAGTATTTTCAAATGAATCAAAACTATAAAGGAATTCGAAATACACAGAGTAGAAAAGAAAACAGAAAAACAGAAGGTGTTGGAAATAAAAAATAGAGCCAGAGCTTAGCCCAGGCCAGCCCAGCTCTCTCCTAGCCTCCCCGCAATCTTTTTTGCAACCCAACCAGAGTCCAAGCGCGGCCCACCCGTCCTAGTACCCCTTCGTCCCTCATGTTCTCGTAATCTTCCTCCCAAAGCCAAGCTGCTCTGTGTTGCTCCCGACACAGCCCAATGCTCGCCAGCACCGCGATGAACTCCACCGCCCGCCATCATTTACTTAAGCTCGAGCATCGCCGCTGAAGAAACCCTAGCCGTGCCTCACTTCTCTTCTTCTCCCTCTGCTTTTATAAACAAAGTTGGCTTTATGCAAAATAAACCCACCAGCCATAAGTCTTGCAGTACTCACCCTTTATTTGTTCATACTTTTGTAGCAGAGTAAGTGTTCCCCTGAAGATGAGTTTTGTATGACATCGACACTGTCGAGTAGCTTGGGGTTCTCGGCCGGTAGCCTGTAATCTATGGGCTGGGATGTCATCGTTATGCTTCAAGACTCTTAGGCCATTTGTTAAGTTTGCTATACTTAATAGCATAATTTGCCTTTTTTTATTTGATGTTTGTGGTCAGTGACCTCTACTTGTAATATTTTGGTTCTTTGCTCAGTTATGAGCTTGCTATAATAGATTTTTGTGTCGCAGGGTCACTATTGTGTTACCGATTCTTCATTGGATATCCTCGAGCTCTAGGTTAAGCTTATGTCAGGCTAAGGTCTGGGATTTCTTCAACCCTGATCCCTGTGGTGTCACAGTTTTTGGTATCAGAGTAGTATCGACCATAGGAAAACCTTGCTATTGGTCGATGTTGAGTCTAGTGCTTGTGAAAACTATTTCAAAGATGAAAAGTATTTGTGAAAACTCTAGTATGCTTCTTTTACTTCTTATATGGTATCTCTCTAACTCCGAGTCATCTTATCTTGTGTTGATTTGGAAAAGTTTTGACATATCCTCCATACTTTCAAAGCTTAGGTGCCTTCTGGGCATGTCGTTTCTTAACCAGTTGAGCTAGTGTTGAGTTCTCTAGAGTTACGTTGGGTTTGCAGCATAGAAAACAAAAAATTCCTACGATGTGAACAACTAAGCACCGAGATCTATCTACCTAGATACAATCAACGGGTGGATATACATCCATAGAGATCTTACCCTTGAAGACCGAAAAGCTTTGTTAACAAAATCAGATTTCGTGGATGATGTAGTCGTTCACTTGCCGATCTCAAGATTGTGATGAAGTCCAGCAGGTCCAGCACGAGCAAGTCCAGCACCGCAAAGCAGCGGTGCATCCGTGATCGCACACACGTCTGGTACCCGACAACCTCCGCGTCCTCGCTCCAGCGATGTAGCGGAAGCAACAACTCCTTTCAGACAAAGCCATCGGAAACATGTATCTCGCTAATCCGAGACCAATGGGGAATAAACTAGAGGGGGGAGAGATCCTTCATGAGGAGGTGTGAGAGTGGAGGAGGAGGTGCTCCTTATATAGGGGAGGGGGCAGCCCCTATGCCATGGCCGGCGGCCAAGGTGGGTGCCCCCACCTCTCCCTCATTCATTTGGGTGGAGCTCCCACCCACATAAACACACCTCCACTCACATGTCCACTCACATGCATTAATTTTTCACCAAAATTAATGCAACTCTTATTTAATGAAACTTTTTTTATTTTATTCAGAATTTTGTTAATTACTTTTAAAACATTCACATAAAACCCCCTGCAACATTACGATATCACATGGAAAACCAGTTTTAGTAATTTCACCCGAAACAATTCTGGTGTCCATCGAAATGATCCCAGCGCTTTCATAATCTTTATCTGAAACATATTTGCTCCTAAATGGTGTTGGTATCCCTTAAGTGTGTCACCCTACGGTTCACGAATAATGCAGACATGATTGAGACCCCTCTCCGATCAATAATCAGCAGCGGGACCTGGAGATCCGTACTGACTGATGACCCACAAGTATAGGGGGTGTATCACAGTATTTTCGATAAGTAAGAGTGTCGAACCCAACGAGGAGCAGAAGGTGCTGGCTAGTGGTATGGATCAGGAATTCTCTGCAAATACTTAGCAAACGAATTTTTAGGGGTTTTCGATAAAGCAAGTAAACAAAGTACGAGTAAACAAAAGACAGTAAGAATGAATGCAGCAAGTGGCCCAATCCTTTATGCAGTAAAGGACAAGCCGGTTGTATTTCTATAGATGACCAAATGTTCTCGAGGACACATGGGAAGACTGTCAAGTGCTTTCGCTTCATATAGTCGATTAATATTCTCTAGCTTGCTAAGTGTTGTGTGGGTGAACCTGTGCTAATGTACCATCCCATCCAAGACTTAATACATACTTGTGATTAAACCCCCTGGAAACATCCGTGAGTACAAGAAAGTAATTAAGGTAAAACCTAACCACAGCTTTAAACTCTAAGACCCTTACGTCCCTTGTGCAATGGTTTCCTAACGGGGGTTCAGGTTTCTGTCACTCCGTCAACCCCTACGATTAGTAGACAAATACACAATGCATTCCCTCGGCCCGTATAGGTGAAGTGTCATGTAGTCGACGTTCACATGACACCACTAGAAGAAGTACACCACAACTTAAATAATAATCTATTGAATCTTTCTCAACACAACTCCACTACTAACAACAAGACTTCTCCCATGTCCTCAAGAACAAAACGAACTACTCACAAGACATCATATGGATCATGATCAGAGATGGAATAATGATGTATAACAATCTGAACATAAACAATAATTCAATGGTTCACTCAATAGCATCAACTACAAAGAGTAATCAACACTGGGAAAGTTTCCCCTATGAACTATAGCAAGATTCAACCAATTGTTACAGCAATATGGAGATGGTGATGAGGGTGCTGATGGTGGTGATGGTGGTGATGATGATGATGATGATCCCGATGAAGTCCAGCTTGATGGTGGTGTTGATGGCGACGATCTCCCCTCTCCGGGAAGGAATTCCCCCGGCAGAAATCTGTCTGCCGGAGAGATCTTTCTCTCTCAGTGTTTTCCGCCCCGCAGAGGCGGCGGAATCTTTTTGTGGTCGCTCCCCGAGTCTTAGGGTTTCGGGAGGAAGATATACGCCAGAGGGGAGAGACTGGAGTGGGCCAGGGTGGCCACACCACTCCCTGGCGCGGCTTGGGCTTGCCCGCACCATGGGGTGGTGTGGGCCCCCTATGGCCCACCTCCACTCCATCTTCTGGCATCTTGAGTCTTCTGGAAAAATAGAATTTTCCGTATATTTTCCCGGATTTTCTGATCTTCGCGAATTTTGCCTCCAAACATCACCTTTTCCATCAGAATCCTGACTAGAGCGGTCCATGCTCCAAAAGTCATCAACCATGCAAAAACAGATGAAATAACATAAGTATCACCTCTCAATACGAAATATATCAATAAATAATAGTGAATTAAGACATAGAATAGTGATGCAAAATGGACGTATCAACTCCCCCCAAGCTTAGACTTCGCTTGTCCCCAAGCGAAACTGAGCTCAATAAACATGACCTCAGGTTTATGGAGTGAAGAGTCGATAAAAGAATACGGACAAGAAGCATCACATTCATCAAATACATAGATCATAATAGAAGACAACTCACTATTATACAACTCAACTTGCAATGAGTAAAGGAAACACAATAAAGATACATAGAGTAAATCATCATTGGTAATGGCAAACTTAGCTCTTGGTCGAAGAATAGTTGATAATTTGCTGGAGTTCACAAATAGCTGGTTTTTCAATGAAAGCTTTCAAAGTAGTAAACTTCAAGATAAGAGCAATGTGCAAAACAAGGATATTAATAAACATGATTGAATAAATCATCATATGAATGAATGAAACACATCAATTCAAAATACTTGCTGAGATAGAAGGGAATAGGTTTACTGACTCAACTACAAAGTGAAAGAAAGGCCCTTCGCAGAGGGAAGCAGGGATTACAAGTCTCATAAAGAGCTCCCAAAAATTATGATACTTACTAGCTTTCAGATCTCATTGCCCCTATCATAGGCATCCTTAGGTGATTAAGGTTAAAGTGAGGTCCAATCTGAGTTATATGCTTGACAGACTATAAACTGAAAATCCCAAGTCCCTTGAGTACGAGGGCCGCTCCTCATGCTACTCAACTTTAGTTACCGGTAAGTTCTTGTCATCGTAAGTATGTGCATATCATTGAGAACCGCCAACGGGGTACCCCTTGCCCGATGATACGGAAGAACCCCATATCAAAATGACAAGGCAAGAAGACAATGAGTATCTCAGCAATCTTCTTATTTACCATGGGAAAATGGTGCTTTTTTTCTCTCTTTCCTCTTTTCATAGTATCCCTTTTTTTCTTTTCTTTTTCTCAATAGCTATCTCTCTCTTTTTTTATAAGAAGAATGCTTCATAGATATCATTATGGTTACGCTGCAGGTTTCCACCATGTCAGCATGGATTAGACCAGCGGCCTAGGCGTTTCTCTAACACACATACATAACTCCATGGACTTACAAGCTCCCTTTTTATTTCACACCGACGACTTCCGCAAACAAAAGAGCAAGGTATCAACTGGGTATATATTTACAAGTGTTGAAAGCGTTCCCCGTGACAACACGGTTCTGCTAATCCCCAGCCTATAATTTGCAAGCATATAACTTTCATGGAGAGTTCACAATGGTTCAGGTTTATTAAGTGCGGAAAATAAAGTGTGCCATCAAGTTCGCGAGAGCTTTAATCACTAACTTTCTCATAACAACCTTAATTTGGGAGGTAGACAAAACAGGAATTTACTTGGAATAGAAATAATGCTACTAGGTAGGTATGGTGGACACAAATGGCAAAGGTTTTGGTTTAAAGGAGGTGGATGCACGAGAAGAATTCCCTCTCAGTACATGTTTTTGGCTAGCAAGGCTGGGTAGAAAGTACAATAGTTGAAGGAAACAAACAAACATACAAATGATAAAGACAAACATGCAATCTTCCTTGGAAGCACAAAAGATCTTAACTAGAGAATACTAGACTTATGAGCAAATCAAGAAAGAAAGATGATGGAATTATTTTTCTCTCGAGTACTTCTATCTTTTTCTTTTCAACTCTCAAAAATGGTGTTGCTACTGACCGAGCCAGTTTTGCCAAAACCAACTAAATTAACTCAAAGATCCCAAAGTGCTACCAATACTAACAACAAGATCAATCATATAACCACGAATTGAAAACTAATATAAGCTATGCAAAAGAGTGAATGATAGAACTTCTCATTAATATTCCATAACGGAAACTCACACCAAGGGATACAAATCTAACGAGAGAGGGGACACTTCCATAATGCAAACCATACTACATAATAACTCCTCTATTCATGATATGACTCTACTAATAAAGTAAAAATATAGAAGATAGTGATGTGATACCGCGACACTCCCCCAAGCTTGGAACAAACCAAGGGGATGCCAACCCTGATGACGAATTACTCCTTTGGTGGTGGTGGTGGTATCCTCTCGATGAGCTCTCTGATCAGTTTCCCCAAGTCCTCAATCTCGAAGGTGAGAGTACGAATCAACTCTGAATTTTGCTCAATGCGGCTCATGATCATGTCGTGTTGAGAATTCTATCTCTTGCTATTCTTTCTCCACTCTTCCTCCTTGAAGTCTTCTTTGCATGGCTAGAACGAGGCAAATCCCAATTGGAGGGTAATTTCTCCTTGGGCATATTCTGGTATTGATGCTCATGGATAAGAGTGTGGAAAGGATTCTTGGTGCATGGAGGAAGTGACTAGGGATCTAAACAGTGATGAGGAGGCTTCCCTCCAATGGCTGGATTTGCCACCACTCCGATGCTTGCAATGGTGGTGCCGGTGTGCGGACGTTGGCCTTGCTCCTCTTCACCTTCACTCTTGATCTCCTTCTCCTTCCTGGGGTCTTGGAGGTCTTCCTCCATGGGCTCCTTCCCTTTATCCTTGGCGGACACCATTGTGCTTCTAAGCTCTCAAAGAGTATGTCTTGACAGAAATAGATCGAAACAAAAACACGACGAAAACACAATATACGAACCTCGGAAGATCCGGGGGGTTATATATTACGAAGCTTCATATCAAAAGGAAGGTACTGGAAGAAAACGAGTCGGAGGCGGAGTCTGGAGTGGCCTCACCACCTGGTGGAGCGACCAGGGGTGGACCCACGCCATGGGGTGGTTTGGGCCACCCTGGCTCCGTTTCCGTCCCTTTTTCACTTTGTAGCTTTCCTTATTGACTGAAAACTGCAAGAATATAGTTGGATTGTATTTTCGCGGAACTTTTCTTACCAGAACTGTTACCTATTTGAATACGGACTCTGCAGGTCTCTGAATTTGGTATCTAGTAGATCCTTCCGAAGTCATCACTTGAATATCATTGATATCTTCATCTTCATATACTTATTACTTGAGTCATAAAACCTTTCTCTTCCTTATTACACCATTGTCTCCACTTCCTGGAAATTTCTTTCACACAAAACTTCACACAGTTCTCATTAGCAACATTAGTATAAGTGAAGTGATAAAACCTTTTGATTCCAACTTCAACTGAAATCCATCAAAACAAAAGCTACTGCAGCAACTCCTTCCGAAAACCCAAAAAGAATTCAAAAAGGAAATCGAATAAAGAAGCAAATGCAAGATTGGCAAAATCTGTCAAAACAGACCAGCAGGTAAAGATCAATTTTTTCGAAAATCTTCTGTTGCTCAAATCAAAAAGTGCAAAACTAGCGAAAGTTAAATAACAACCTGGGGCAGAAGCACAAAAAATTACAGCTCAATCTGACATACAGAGATCTCTCACGAATTTTTACAGTGAAGCACAAAAAATCTGTTTCGGGACAGCAACTTTCCCAAATATTACTTCTCTCTCATTAGAGGTTGATCTTGACACAAAAACCAAACAAAATGGATAAGGAGCGGTTATTACTAAAGTAATAACTTCCAAGACTCAAAGAAACAAAAACAAACTAAAAGCATAAACAAATTGGGTTGTCTCCCATAAAGCTCTTTCTTTATAGCCATTAAGATGGGCATGATAATTTTGAAGAAGCTCTCATAGGGATATGATTTGAAGTGAAAGAGAGCATTAAGAAGCTAAAACACCCACACATTTAAGTCTAACTCACTTCCTATGCAAGGGGATTTTGTAAACAAACAAGTTATTGAAACCAAAGGCAACTTGCATAAGAAGGCAAAAGAAGTGCAACATAAAAACTTTCAGCATAAAACGGGGAACTTGATATTATTGAGATGCATAAGAACACTTTTCCCTCTCTCATAATAACTTTCAGTATCATGCATAAACTTAACAATATAGCTATCGCAAGGACTATCATAGCAATGATCACTTATTCTAACAGAAAACACGGGAATACTAGCTCTCATAACACTACTTTGTGAAACAATATTAGAGGTATCCTTACAAAGGATAGTGTATCCCTCTTTTTCATATTTAGCAACAAAGTCTTTCACATTTGCTATTATAGGTTCATCAACCATTTTTTATCAGGTTCAACAGCTTTATTCATACTTTCATTAACCATACTAGCCATCATAGAATGTTCCTTTACCTTAACTGGAAAAGGCATTTTCTCAATATAAGGTTCAGGTAAAACATGATTAGTAGTATAAACTTCAGTATTTCTTGCAGGAACACTCTTAGCAACATCTTTATAAGGTTTATGATACTTATTCCACTTCTTTTTAGGCACTTCAATATAGGATGCAAAGGCCTTAAAATAAGAAGCAATAGCTTGAGAGTCTAGACCATAAGCATTTTTAATATTTTGAAAGTTGTCAGTTCCCATAAAAGATTCAATGCATTCATAATCATGATTTATACCTGACTTTCTACCTTTGTCATTCTCCCAAGCTTCAGCATTGTCTTGAATACGATCTAGAAGGTCCCATTTAACTTCTTCTTCCATACGAGTGAATGATCCAGCACAAGAAGCATCTAATAAATCCTTGTCATGTAGAGGGAGCCTTGCATAAAAGTTATTGATAATGATATTATTGAGGAGCTCATGAATGGGACATTTGAGCATTAGTAACTTCAATCTCCCCCAACCTTGAGCTGTACTCTCTCCATCAAGAGGCCAAAAGTTGTATATTTGATTCCGATCTTTATGAATCTCACTAGGAGGATAAAACTTTGAGTAAAAGAGAGGCACTATTTCCTCCCATTCCAGAGCTTGACCATTCTTCAGCAGCTTATACCATTCCTCAGCTCTTCCTTTCAGTGATAATGAGAATAACTTCTTCTTAACTTGATCTGTAGTAATACCTGCACACTTGAACAATCCGCATAATTCGTGTATAAAGAGTAAATGATCACCGGGATGGACAGTTCCATCCCCAACATAGTAGTTATCCATAACACGATCAATAATTCTTGTAGGTATTTTGAAAACATCTTTCTCAGCAGGTGGTAGCTTATCTACTACCTTAGCAGTGGTAGTAGCATTACCAAATAAGAAACTCAGCGAATTATCCATAACGAAAATAAAGCAACTAGTAGAAGTAAACAATACTTACAATAGAAGTTTCCTTTACCAGTTCCACTCTCCAATAGCGCTTCACTCCCGACAGCGGCGCTTTAAAATAGTCTTGATGACCCACAAGTATAGGGGTGTATCGCATATTTTCGATAAGTAAGAGTGTCGAACCCAACGAGGAGCGAAGGTGTCTTGGTGGTATGGATCAGGAATTCTCTGCAAATACTTAGCAAGCGGATTTTTAGGGGTTTTCGATAAAGCAAGTAAACAAAGTACGAGTAAACAAAAGACAGTAAGAATGAATGCAGCAAGTGGCCCAATCCTTTATGCAGCAAAGGACAAGCCGGTTGTATTTCTATAGATGACCAAACGTTCTCGAGGACACATGGGAAGACTGTCAAGTGCTTTCGCTTCATATAGTCGATTAATCTTCTCTAGCTTGCTAAGTGTTGTGTGGGTGAACCTGTGCTAATGTACCATCCCATCCAAGACTTAATACATACTTGTGATTAAACCCCCTTGCAAACATCCGTGAGTACAAGAAAGTAATTAAGGTAAAACCTAATCACAGCTTTAAACTCTAAGACCCTTACGTCCCTTGTGCAATTGTTTCCTAACGGGGGTTCAGGTTTCTGTCACTCCGGCAACCCCTACGATTAGTAGACAAATACACAATGCATTCCCTTAGGCCCATATAGGTGAAGTGTCATGTAGTCGACGTTCACATGACACCACTAGAAGAAGTACACCACAACTTAAATAACAATCTATTGAATCTTTCTCAACACAACTCCACTACTAACAACAAGACTTCTCCCATGTCCTCAAGAACAAAACGAACTACTCACAAGACATCATATGGATCATGATCAGAGATGGAATAATGATGTATAACAATCTGAACATAAACAATAATTCAATGGTTCACTCAATAGCATCAACTACAAAGAGTAATCAACACTGGGAAAGTTTCCCCTATGAACTATAGCAAGATTCAACCAATTGTTACAGCAATATGGAGATGGTGATGAGGGTGCTGATGGTGATGATGGTGGTGATGATGATCCCGATGAAGTCCAGCTTGATGGTGGTGTTGACGGCGACGATCTCCCCTCTCCGGGAAGGAATTCCCCCGGCAGAAATCTGTCTATCGGAGAGATCTTTCTCTCGGTGTTTTCCGCTTGCAGAGCGCGGAATCTTTGTGGTCGCTCCCGAGTCTTAGGGTTTCGGAGGAAGATATCGCCGAGAGAGGCTGAGTGAGGGGTGGCCACACCACTCCTGGCCTTGACTGGGCTCGCACCATGGGGTGGTGTGGACCCCCTATGGCCCACCTCCACTCCATCTTCTGGCATCTTGAGTCTTCTGGAAAAATAGAATTTTCCGTATATTTTCCCGGATTTTCTGATCTTCGCGAATTTTGCCTCCAAACATCACCTTTTCCATCAGAATCCTGACTAGAGCGGTCCATGCTCCAAAAGTCATCAACCATGCAAAAACAGATGAAATAACATAAGTATCACCTCTCAATACGAAATATATCAATGAATAATAGTGAATTAAGACATAGAATAGTGATGCAAAATGGACGTATCACTGACTCCCACACATTCAATGATGACTCCAGTGATCGTGAGAACCTTTAACGTTTATACCTAAATCCTTTTGTCTCGCATATATTACATGTCCGAGATTCGATCATCGGTATCCCTATACCTAGATTGATCTCGTTACCGACAAGTACTCTTTTCTTGTTCCGGTGATATAACATTCTAGTGATCTTATCACTTGCTTGCAAGCTACATCAATGTGATATCACCGAGAGGGCCTAGAGTATATCTCTTCGTCATCGGGATGGAAAAATTGCACTCTTGATCCATGAGCCTCTACATAACACTTTCAGAGTATCTGAACCCACCTTTATTATCACCATGTTACGGTATGACGTTTGATGTTATTAAGTTACTCTTCCAGTGTTAGTGATTGACATGATCTCATCATCTAAGGACTAAAGTTACTTTGTATGATGTTATAGCAATTTAAACACAATGACTTTGATCGTATTGCTATATTTCGTATGAATGTTCATCACATCATTCCATCAATGTTGTGACCTCGTTATTGACAACATCCAATGTCCATGATTAGGAAACCTTGATCATCTTCTTAATCAACGAGCTAGTTTATATGAGACAAAACTAGGACCTTTGCATTTATTTATTAAACACACATGTATTAAAGTTTCCAATTAATACAATGATAGCATGCAAAATAAACATTTACCATAAACAAAGAATAAGATAATAACCACTTTATTATTGCCTCTCGGGCATATTCCTTTCAGTCTCTCACTTGTAATAGAGTCAATAATCTAGTTTGTAAACTTACGCATTCAACACTTATGGCTTTCTGGTGTTATATATATGTGTTTGCTAGTGGTAAACATGATCTCTGGATCTGACATTTTTAGGTTCGTGTGTATTTGCATGTCTTTGCGTCTCTACGCATCACTCATTCTCAAATGAGATGGCATTGTATAAATTTAATCCTTTGATGAGGCCTTTAGTTTATTTTGGGTTAAGACATGATTTTATAATTGTCATTTTTCTATTTCTTAAGCGTGGTGGAATACTAGAGACCTGAGCACCAACTCAGCAACGTTGAACAGTAAAAAGTTAACGGATAACCGGCTAGCCACTCCACCGGACCGGTCCACGGCCTACCGCTCACGCGCCCACCGGCCGCACCAATCTCTACTACTTATAAAAGCACAAACTGTGGCAGGAACAATGCATCTCAGCCTCTCATTCCGTTGCATCCGATGGTCTATGTGTCCCTAATGACATTGCAACAAACGCAACAATCAGAACCACAATTAATGCTGACGCTACGCTGATTTTCCGGGATAGCATGCCAGATCAGTCCATCATGCGTGGCGTTATTCTCTCGCACCTGCTCAAAAGAATATAATTTCGCCGCCCCTCCGGCACTTGCCAAATCCAACTCACGCCGCCTCCCGCCGGCGCGGCCTTGTATGCGCAGCAGCTCCATCAACGTAGTCCATGGAGAGGTCAGTGGAGACGCTGGTGGTGATCGCCGCACCGTACTGCTTGTCGCGATGCTTGCGACCATCCTCGCACGGGGGAGGCACGTAGCGCTGAGCATGGACCACGATGGTGAAGGGTGAAGGGAGCGCCGGTGCCGGATCGTCCAACCAACCATGTTTGTCCCTGACACTGATCATGTCGCCCCGCTCTGTATTCTGGACGCCGTCAAACCCCGACCCGGACGCCGTCCCGCCAGGGAGAGACGCTGCCACACCCTCAGCTCTGAGGAACTGTCTTCTGTCATGTCCAATTGCTCGCCGAAATTCCTCAACGGTAGTGCTCTTCGCTATCAGTACATGCATTTTCTTCTGCGCACAATTGTATTTTTTTTTAGTTACTACGACAGAGCTCTGTGACCGGTGATGTATAATTTACTCGATGCACCACATGTGCTCAATCTCCCTGAGTCCCTTCTCGAGTGGCAAGAGGTACAATTTTATGTTTTGCTCCGTCCATTCAGATGGTTTGAAAATAATCGTATTTTTTGCTGGGTACAAATTTGCTCCTTTTGAGCTAGCATTTTCTCATACTCCCTCCCTCTTAAAATATATGTAGTAGATTTGTCAAAATTTAGATATATCTGAACAAGAGTTAAATACATCAGCAGTCTATGTACTTGTTTGGTTGGCTCGAGTTAGTCTATGTACTCGAAAATTGCACAATTTAACCGTGTACTTGTTAATTGGACGCGATTTAGCCTAAAATCATGTTTGTAGTTGAATTTGATTCGGCACGGATGACACGTGGACATGGATCCCACTTGGAGGAGAACAGCTGGCCTAGAAACTCGCAGGAACCCCCTCTGCATCTAGAGCATACTTTTGCGCTCACATATATTTGCACGTACCCCCACCTCATCTAATCCATAAGCCAGTGCCCCATGTCGTTACAATGCCCTTTAGTTCTAGACTGTTCTGTTCGAGAGGGGGAAGAGGAAGGAGTCGACGAAGAGGAAGGCGACGGTGGCGACGATCACTAGACCAGAAACTGTAGCAGCTGTTAATGGATGGGAGATCAGAAGATGATATCGAGACGACACTAGCGGCCACAGAAATGTACTAGATGCATAAGGGGTTCCTACAAGTTTCCAAGTCAGCTGCTCTCCTGCAAGTGGGATCTGTGTCCACGTGTCGTCTGTATCAGCACAAATTGGACGGCAAACATGTTATTGGACTAAACCGAGTCCAATTGACAAGTACACGGGTTAAATTGTGCAAATTACAAGTACCGGGACTAGATCGAGCAAGCCAAACAAGTATAGAGACTGATGCTGTATTTAACTCTCTGAACAATATTTAGTCTAGGTACATTCAAATTTTGATAAATTTCCGACATCTATTTTGAGATGGAGGGAGTATACATAACCTGCCCTATGGCCCTTATTACAGGGATGATATTTGCAAGCTGAATGGTATGCTCCTCAAATTCTATTTTTACTACGTATCTGGGAGTAAATCATGGCATGTCTTCCTAAAATAACACCGTGAAAGTAGTAATTTCGTGAAATCACAGATTTCACAGGACCCTTCACTTTAAAAGAGACCTCTAGCTATATTCTGTGATTCTGCAGCACCTCTTTTTTTTCCCGTCAAAGCTAAAAAATACTATCTGCCAAACACTTCCAGGTTACTGGAATTTTCTGAATTGTTGATATTTCTTATGCTGTCTGCATGTGAATCTTTTTCGAAGGCGAAAAAATAATTCTGTTTGTAGCTTATACACACAGTACCCGCTGTGGCAGTCTCAGTGAAATCAAGCAAACTCAAGAAGGGTAAGAAAATGTGGCTATTCACTAATGGAAGAAACATTGAAGGCAAGAGTCTCTCATCGGCTAGCTAGAGTGTAACGATGGAGAGGGGCTTCTCTCGGCCAGTCAAGACGAAGTTTGTCTGGGACGCCGGTAAGGTGATGAAGTGGGATGACGAGAATGCGGAGGTTGTTGAGGTTATGTGGGTATATTGTCTCCCGATTTGATTAAAGTAATATCAATTTGCAATTTCCTTTTTCGGGCATATGTGTGCTTCTGCATGCATTTGTTTTAAATAAAGGAGACAGTTGTTATGGTTATATTGTTCCTATTCAAGAATTTTTACAGGAGAAACTACGGTATCAGTTATATATTGTAGAAAAAATAACTGACAATCATACCCTGTAGTTCATTAATAATACCACAGGATGATGGAAGGGTCTTTCATTCATTTTGGTTGAGGATGCACACCTTTCAAGCAGATGCATTTATCTCCAACTTCGAGCTGACTAAGGATCAGCTCAACCGAAGATCATGATCTGAAGAACTCGAAACTAAAGTTGTATGGACCACCCGACTTAGAAGTCTGTAATATGTTTAAGACTACTATATTTAACATGAGAAGCACTAACATTTGCAGTTCGAAATTAAAGGGTGTGCAATAGGTAATTGTGATTTCGTGTTTGTAACTGGCCACATGATCTTGGTCATTTAACAATACACAACAATTGTAGTTCTATTGTTGTAATGTGTTTGATTATATATTAGTCGATGCCGTGCCTTGCACGTGCACACTTACTAGTCCTCTGGAGGTCTCGATCCCTCTTCTCTCTCCTCTTCCTCCCGTGGCGAAAACAGCCCCTCGCCATCGGCAACATCAGGGGTGTATTCGTTTGAACACCCAAGGATCCGCTGGAAAAG
Source organism: Avena insularis (assembly GCA_023614405.1). Classification (NCBI taxonomy): domain Eukaryota; kingdom Viridiplantae; phylum Streptophyta; class Magnoliopsida; order Poales; family Poaceae; genus Avena; species Avena insularis. Next base: position 212,113,914 of record CM042694.1, read on the forward strand.
ATTAATACATGTAGTCAGCCCACACAGAATCTTAGCGACTCCACTAGCCAGCCCACAATTTCACATCCGCACGCCACGGTCGCACTTGTCAACCTGACCGCACATAGCGACAGGCGAGCGCTGAGCCCTTGTGCGATTGCGATGGAGTAGGCGAGCGGCGACTGGCGACGGGGCAGGAAAGCAGGCGAGTAGTGACCGGCGGGCATGCCACTGCGACGACAACGGCCAGGTTCTCTTGATCTCATTTTTTATATGCCATTATTGTTACTCCATCCAATCCAAATTAGTTGACTCAGATTTGTCTAGATTTGAATATATCTAAACCTATTTTAGTGCTAGATACATATGAATCTAGACAAACCAAGTCAACTAATTTGGATCGGAGGAAATAGATGGAAGCTCTTTTTTTTTGAAAAAGGGAACTCTGCATGAATCGATGCACACGGACTTTATTTACTATTAAAACATCAAAGTCTAGAAAAAGTCACTACAAAGATTATACAAACTAAGACTGCCAAATAACTCCACCGAGCACGATGATAGCAGCCAATCACCAGCTCCCCACAAATCTGGAAAACACCCAACCGACTCATGCAAGCTAGGAGCCCAGACCCGCCTAGCATATTCTCAAAACAGCGCCAGCGCACTCGCTTCGAACATCCCCACCTCTGCTATCACCCGCCAACCCATCTTCAACGTGTAGATGCCCACCACCGCCAAGCCGTGAGCCTCCGCCCCACGCATCTTCATGATGTGTAGTATGACTCGGAGGGCCTCCGTGTGACGTCTCCGGCCGGCGACGAGATGTCGTGATGTGTAGTATGACTCGGAGGGCCTCCGTGTGACGTCTCCGGCCGGCGACGAGATGTCTGCGGGGTTGGGATCGAAGGCCACCGATCATAAAACCAAAGGCCCTAATCAAGTGCCCCTTAGCCCCCACGTGCAGATCCGCAACCGAAACAGACCAGCCACCGCTTGCTGCCACCACCATAGAGTATGTCTTTTATATATTAGTTGTTTTTGTTCTTATATTTCTTTGGGATTTTTTGCCAATGAATATAAGCATCTAAAACCTGGCGCCGCCACTAGCCTGCGCCCTATAAGCCAGGGTTCGCGTCGGCCACCCCAACTACTCCCGTCAAACTATAGACTGCAGGCTCATCGTCTGCCTCGACGACTTCTTGCCTGGGTCAACCGCCGCCTTCGTGGCCTACTCCTCCACCGTGGAGGAGATTCTTAGGTGCATGGGCCGATGGTCATCGAGGCCCCGCTCGACGCCAGGGGCATGGATTCAGCCTATGCAAAGGATCCACGGGGATGGGCGGCACTAGGGCAGCGGTTAGGGGAGAGGAAGACGCTTCGCCATCGCTGATTGGGGGAGAAGAGGCCGAGGGGTGTGGGGAACTGATGCATATCAGCACGTCATATAGAGAGGTTTAGGGGAGAGATAAGAGGGCGCCAATGTTGCTTCTTGCCACTGCTAGCACATGCATGCATCCAGTGAGAATGGTGTAGTGCTGCTGATTGCTCCTAACGCTGAGTGGAATAAGAGAGATTAATTGGAAAGGAGATATTGAGAGATTAAGTGGAGTGGGAAAGATTGGGAGATGGAGCACTCCTAGCATATGTGCTACTTTTTTGCTCGGCAACTCATCAGTGGCGGTGCTTTATGTTGATTACAGGGAATTTCAGAGAGGGATCTCTGTTTTGTAGATTTTCATATATTTACATGTACACACGATCTTGCAGATTATGTAGATGAAATCACATGAATGATACAAAAAATATGGATTGACACTTGTATTTGCTCCATGAATTTACTTGTGTAGGCTATCAAGAAGAATCAAGCATTGATTTATATGAAAGGTTATCCATCATGATGTCTCCACTTGCGATTTCAATGCATTGGATAGTAGGGATGTACCCTTTTTTCTAAAGAAGTTGTTCAGTATGAAACTATGTTTGCTGTACTGTAGGTTTATTAACAATGCTAGAGATATTCCGAGTAATATGGAGCTAAAGGGAAGTGTCAAATCTCACATGTAAGTAGCTACTTAGTCATATCTCTTGAGTTATATGCTTTTAGATGGAAACTGTTGTAACTCCAAAAGGAAATAGAACTAGATTTTGGTTATATATTTAGGAAATCTCACATCTTGACACCTCTCTAGCTACAACATCCGTTATCACTTGAATCTATTTTTCTCTATTTGAAGTTAACACTGAATTTGTATAGGTATATCTTATGGGTGATTTTAGTGATTCATGCCCTACGAATTACTGAGGGGCCCATTGTTATGGTTGTTACGATTCTGCAATTTGTGCTTATGATAGGCGCGTTGAGTCGATATGTACTCTTGACGGTGTTATCGGAAGCTGCAGAGCTGGAGTTGTCGGTTGATTAAGTGGTATGTTTATTTTGCACTCTGTTTCGGGAATAGTTATTATCATGTTCTTCATGAAGGCTACTACGACATAGGTTATAGAATATATGAGTTAACTGAATCACTTTGTGTTAAAAATATCAACACTAATTAGTAGTAGTTTGTGACATCTATTAAATATTATGGGATTTAACTCTCTTGCATCAGATTATTCAAGTACAACGTCTTGATCTTGAAAATCTGTGCTTAATCTATATGTCTTTTGTTGCATCTTCAACTACAAATCTTTGCCAAATTTCTTACACATCTTTTTTCTACACAATTGCAGATTTAAAGTTGTGCCAAACATTTTGCAAGTTTGAAGACTTTGTTGCACAACAAATGGTCTCTAGGCATCGCTGATGACCTCATTATGTTAGGTTGCTTCCTCCAACACTCACCAATTCCGGAGAATCTTACTCTCCATATTTCTGAGGTAATACATTTTGTAGATTAATAGCTTTGTGTTGCTAGAGTTAATTAGCACCAGTGATGGATTAATGTCCTAAAAGTTTTAGTGCTTTTAGATACCTAATGTTCCAGTGCAAACACAAAGGAAATACAATACATCAGAACAATCATATAAATGCAGCCACGTGAAGATGGTTGAGATCAAAATAGCTACTCCCTCCGTTTCAAAATATAAGATGTTTTAGCTTTGTGAATGAAGTGTATCTAGACTTCTTTTAGTGTGTAGGTTCATCTAGGTTTGGAGAACCTAGACACTAAAAGTGGTCTAGATATACTTCTTTTACAAACCTAAAACATCTTATATTTTAAAACAGAGGGAGTACAACACAATTGAAGTCATCTTGAGGAAAATTCCATATTGTCAAGGTATACACTTGGTGCTACAGAAGCTTATCATTGAATATATTTTTTGTTCTAATTTTTATGTATTCTCTCAAAACTCTTTGAATTTCTGTATCTTCAGTTATTAAGATTCGTCATCAAAACATAAGTAATTCATGGAATTTAGTCGTCAATTGCAGTAAAAAGGGTACTCTAATATTGTATTTCCTTCTATCCTGGCTCCCTTTCTTGTGTGCATTCCAGTAGATGGATAATCCATTTCGATATGTACTTTTAGTACACTTTATCTTCCTCCCTTATTGTTAGCTATCGTAAAGAAACAATTGTACCTAATAAAGTAGAAAGTAGCATTCAAGTGTACTTCTAAATTAAGCAACCTATTAATTTATTTTGTAAGTTACAATTTAGTTAAACTCTTCTACTTTGATAAACAGATGTGGTGCTAGATTCTAATTATACTAAAACGGAGTTAGTTCTCAATTCAAGTTTAGATTTAAGAGTTCTTTTGGATGCTACTTGTGGATCTTACCCCAGACTTGAAGATAAAAAGAACTATGGAAAAAGATGTTGCTATGTCATTTTGCTAGACTGCTCAAAGCTGAACCATGCTCGAGCAACACTAACTTCACTACGCATAAGTATTTAGTCTGCTTTAAAATCAAGATGTCATAGGGAATAATGCTCGCTTTTATAGTACCATACACTTCCCACTTAAGAATATAGTCAAGTTGTTTGGCTGATACAAATATTTTTAGTTTGAATGAATCATTTTCTGTGCATTAGCTTTGTCATTCCAGAATGCGATCTCGCAGTCGTAAAATGTTTATGCCTATTAGAGCAAGATCTTCCTGCTATTAGGCTCCCGATGAAATTCTCTTCAGCTAAGACCATGCATTATGTAAGCTAATGGTTGTTTTAGTCTCACTAATGATCTTGATCTAATTAATTAGAAGTTTTAGCTCTCAATATACCTGATAGGATATATCAAGAGTACCCACCGATATTCCTTATCTATTGTTCTATACATGATAGGATACAACAAGAGTACCAAAACACTTGGATTATTCAAAACCAAGCTTCCATACATGTACTAACAATGTATTTTTTTATTGAGAATATGTGGTAACTAGATTTCTTTGTATATGACAGTGATCTATGCATAACTTGAGGAACTGATAAAAGTATTGACTTGCTTAACTTTACTAGCCTTTTTGTTTTGCTTGCCACCACTAAAGTACTTAAAGGTACACAAGAACTCACATAGTAAGATTTCATCCGAGTTCTCAGTTTGTGGCTTGCATTTTGTTCTGGTCTAGTTTGGGATGTGTTTGTTTTTTGTTTATTCCGATTGCTGCCTTTCTTAGACACATTATTTTCTATCAATGGTGAAGGATCACTTTGTTAGCTAGCGGTTATATTAGTTTGATAGACATTATCTATTCCTTTCACCATTATTTTTATTGGTGTGAGTATTGCTAATGGTGTGCCTAGACATGTACACGATATGTGCAAACAAGGTCATTTTTGTTAGGTTGTGTCAAATTTTCATCGGGTTGTAAGTTCCATCAGTTCCTCTGTAGGTGTCATGATACTGTACCTCTGTTTAAGCTAGAGGATATTGAACATGTTAAGAAAATTGCGTTGTTGTTGGAATAGTTTACTATAAGAAAAGTTTCCTTCCGCAACGACTTGGCCCGACGGTTATCGTAGAAGGCGCGTGTCTTTCGCAACGAAATTCTCGGCTCGGTCGTGGCCGATGAAAAACTTTTTTTTTCTAGTTTCGTGGCCCTCTACTATGACGGATCCGCTAAAAACATGGAGGAAGCTCGGCCAACACGTGGCAGAAGCAAGATTTTGTTTCCTCGGACGATGTTGACTCGCCGAAGGCCTTTGAGGCGTGTGGGTCCCGGACGTCAGTGTCTCTAGCGGACCATACTTTTCGGTCGCGTCTCTCTGATTTAAACTCGACAACGTTGCTCGAGGCGTCTTCCGTTTAGTCAGGCTGCTAGGTCCCACATGCCAGCCTCTCATTAGAAGAATCGTGTGTATGATGGAATTTTTTCCTTTGCTCGCGCTACGTACCCTGTTCCAAAGTTGATAGCGCTGCTCGATGCATTTATCATTTAATCAACCTCCTGGGTCCCACATGTCATCCACTCATTAGAATAAACGTGTGTATGATGGATTTTTTACTCTCGGTCGCGCCTTCATGTTCCAAACTTGATAGCGTTGCTCGCAACTTCAGCCGTTTATACAGGCTGGTGGGCCCGACATGTCAGCCTCCTCTGTGTAGGAAACATGTGTATGCTAGACTTTTTTTTTCTTATCTCGTGCCTCCTCGTTTGAAACTTGACAACATTGCTCGATACATCACCTGTATAATGTCTCCCTGCTGGATCCACATGTCAGCCGCCTATGTAGAGGAAACGTGTGTATGTTAGAGATTTTTTGGTCGCGTCCACCGGTTTGACCTTAGTAACGTTGTTCAATGCGGCAGGCGTGTATGGTCTTGCTGCTGGGGCCCACGTGTCAGCCTCTCTAGACAAGAAACGGTCGATCTTAGTCTTCTTTTTTCCGGTCATGACTGTTGTACAGATACTTTTAAATGCACTCGCTAAACTTGATCTCCTGTATGGTAAGGTTGATGGGAGCTAGCTGCAGGCAGGTGGGTCGGCCATGTCATCCTCTCAGTATAAAAATATTACTACAGATAAACTGCATGCCGTACCACTAAACAAGAAAATTGTTATGTTTTTATAAAATGTAAAAAATATATACTAATATCGTATATAACTTATTTATTTTTCTTCTTAAAAAATTGCTTCTCCATCTTCTATGCGTGATTGCTAGCAGCTCAACTAAAAAATATTAAGTATAAATAATATAGTAGGTGATGGCTCAATGCACGGCGCCCAGAAAAATGCTTGATGGCGGTGTTGATGTAGAGCTTGTTGGGAACCCCAAGAGGAAGGTATGATGAGCACAGCAACAAGTTTCCCTCAGTTAGGAAACCAAGGTTTAATCGAACCAGTAGGAGCAAGGAAACACCCCAAATGTGTTACTAGCTGAGCCTTGGCAGGGCGTACTACCGGTGCTAGTAGCAACGTGGAGACCTGCACAACACAACCACAGAACTTTATCCCCAACTTGCGATGATGTTGTCAATCTCACCTTGTTTTGCTGAAAACAAAGGATTAAACGTATCGAATGGAAATAAGTAAAAGTTTGCAGAAAGTAAACACAAAGCAGAAATAATTTATAGATTGTATGTAAAAGACAAGAGGACCGGGATCCATAATTCACTAGAGGTGGCTCTCCTTAGATAGATAACATGCTGGGTGAACAAATTATAGCGGGGCAATTGACAAACACCGACAAAGCCATACATGCATATACTAATCATCTTGACTCCTTTGAGACTTGATTGGGCATTACAATATTATATATAGACCGCCATCCAACTGCATCTATGACTAATAATCCACCTTCAGGTTATCATCTGAACCCCCTCCAGTATTAAGTTGCAAGCAACAGATTATTGCTTTACGAACTGCGTGTAAAGTAAATAATACGATTGTTCTATGAACAAAGGATTGTTGTTTTCTCCCTAGTAGCAACAGCACATCTAGTACCTTAGAGATTTCTGTCACTTCCCCAGATTACCAGAGGCATGAACCCACTATCGAACATAAATACTAACTCTTGGAGTTGCTAGCATCTACTCGGCCAAGATAGCTACTAACAACAGAAAGCATGCAAGATCACAAATAACAAAGACATGATAGAGTCAATAATCAATCTGAAATAGCATCTCAATATCCATCGGATCCCCGCAAACACAACATGCAGAATTACAAATAGATGATCTTGATCATGAACGGAGCTCACAAGATCTAGACATGAAAGCAGAAAGGAGGAGAACCAGCCATCTAGCTACTACATGGATCCGTAGTCCAAGGATAAACTACTCACGCATCACACCGGAGGCTTGCATGGTGATGAAGAAGGCCTCCTGGGTGAATCCCCCTCTCCGGCAGGGTGCTAGGAAGAGCTTCAGATCCCTCCCGATCTAGGGATGGAGATGACGGCGGCTACAGACTCTTTCGTGGATTTTTGATCGGGTACTTAGGGTTTACGTCCTAAGGGCATCTTATAGTCGGAAGGGGAGGCCGAGGGGGTGCCTGGGCTGGCCACACCACCCCCTAGCGCGGGCAGGCCTGGCCGCGCGGCCAAGTGGTGTGGCCGCCCTCTGGCCCCTCTCCGTCTCGTATTCTGGCACCTGATGTCTTCTGGAAAAATAGGCACTTTGGCTTTTGTCCCGTCCAATTCCGAGAATATTCATTTTCTGACTTTCCTGGAACCAAAAACAGCAGAAAACAGGCAGCTAGCACTGTGGCTCTTGTTAATAGGTTAGTCCAAGAAATCATATGAAAAGTACTCCAAAGTTGGAACAAAACATAAGAAAGTGGATAAAACCAAGCATGGAACATAAAAAATTATAGATACATTTGCAATGTATCAACACCCCCAAGCTTAACTCCTGCTCGTCCTCGAGTAGGTAAGTGATAAAAAGAAAGAATAATTTTTGAGGTGACATGCACCATCAAAGACTTGATCAAAGTATTTGCAAAACATTCAAAGCTGGGAACATAGTACTTCAATCATAACATGAAAGACAAAGTTCTAGCAATAATCAAAAGAAACTATGATGCAACATGAAAAGGCACAAACAAAAGATTCATGAATAACATGCTTTGCAAGACGTTTGTTTGTTTCACATAAAGAAAACATAGCATAATAGTATTCAGCTTGTCCCTCAATAGAGTAGGAAATATAAATGCAAGGGACACCTTCAAAGTTCATAAGAGTGACTAGATACAATAGTTTAAAACAAGCAATATCAAGTTATGCATCAATCAACTAGTCTTGGGACAATGCACATAGAACTAAAAATGGCCACTATGCTCTCAAAGTAGGTGCATAAAGATAGAAGGTGGAGACTCAATATAATGGTGGAAGAAAGGCCTTTTGTAAAAGGAAGTAGGGATTCGAGTCTCATAAAGAGCTTCCAAAAATTATGGTACTTATAGCTTTCAGCTCTCATTGCCCCTGTCATAAGCATCTTTAAGGTGATTAAGGTTAAAGTGACACAACTAAGAGGATATGCTTGACAAGTTATAAACCGAAATCTCATGCCCCTTACTTACGAAGACAGATCCTCATGCTACTCAACTTCAGTCACGAGTAAGCTCTTGTCATTGTAAGTATATGTGTATCATTAAGAACCGCCAACGGGGTACCCCTTGCACATGATACGGGATCTTTCCCATAATCAAAATGACAAGGCAAGCAGACAATGAGCATCTCAGTGATCTTTTTATTTGCTATTTGCATAGGTTTTTATTGAGGATGCTTCATAGAGTGCTCATTATGGTGATGCTGCAAGTTTCCACCATGATTAGGCATGGCTTAGGCTAGCGGCCCAGGCGTTTCTCTAACACACATACAAACTCCATGATCTTACAAGTTCCACTTTTATTTCACACCGCCGGGATCCGTAAGCAAAAGAACATGATATCAACGGGGTACAAAGTACAAGTGCAATGTTGAAAGCGTTCCCCATGGTACATGGTTCTGCTAATTTCAACTTATAAAGCGCAAGCATATATGCAACAAAGAAGTACCCAATGGTTCAAGTTTATTAGAGGCAATAAAGTAAAGTGTGCCATCAAGTTCGTGAGAGCTTTAATCACTAGTTTTCTCATAAAAAGTTTAATTTGGAAGGTAAACAAAAGCATGAATATACTTGGAATAGCATAAGCTAGTAGGTAGGTATGGTGGACTCTTTGGAATAAATTGGTTTAGGGAGTTGGATGCATGAGTGGAACTCATACTTTGTTGTGGAGGCTAGCAAAGGACCGGGAGCGACAAACTAAGAGAGCAATAATGGCCATAATCATGCAGAGCGACAAAACATCATTGATCAAAGCATAAAGTGATACTACAAGTTGAAAACTAAAGGATCATAAAGGCTATGGTGACTTGAGATAGTCATAACATGGTGTGAGCATGTGCCAAGTCAGCCCAAATAAAGCATCAAAGGAGAATACCACTATACTATGCTTTAATATGCTAAAACAACGCATGATTCATCCAAGGCACATTAAGCAATCTCAATTGTTTATAACAAGTCATGCTACAGCAAAGAATACTAAGCATAAAGCCAAAACAATATCAAGCATGGCATGACAAAGCATAGGCCAAAGTAAAAAACAAGCTCTTTTTACCACATAAGCATGAACTTTCCTACTCTTTTCCAAACCAAACCAAACTATTTACAAACCAATGTATGAAAGAGGGGGTCCAACCAATTTATTCAGCAAACTAATCAAACAAAAGCAAACTAAAAACCAAAACGAAAACGAAAAAGAAGACGCTCCAAGAACAACACAACTGTGCATGAAACAATAAAAATGAAGCGTTTAGAAGATACCTGGAATTTTTATTGATGAAGAAGGGGATGCCTTGGGCATCCCCAAGCTTTGACGCTTGTACTTCTTGGATATTTCTTGGGGTGACACGCGTGGCGTCCCCAAGCTTGAGCTTTAGTCCATCCTTCATCTCATTACTCATTCCTTCCATACACCTGAAATTTTTCCTTCATACAAAACTTCACACAATCTCATTAGCAACATTAGTGCACTTAAGATAAATAAGTCTTAAGGTTCATTTCTAACACCAAATAAACTTCCATTAGAACACTAGCTACTTCAGAACTTTCCTCAAAAAGCTCAATTCCCCAAAAGAACTCAAAAAGGAACCAACAAGAAGCAAATACAGAAAATGGCAGAAATCTGTCAAAACAGACCAGCAGGTAAAGACGAATTTTTTAGAAGACCTTCTGTTGCTCAAATCAAAAAGTGTTGAACTAACTAAAGTTTGATAACAACCTGGCGAAGAATCACAAAAAATTACAGCTCAATGCGACATACAGAGATCTCTCACGAATTTTTACGGTGAAGCACAAAAATCTGTTTCGGGATAGCAACTTTCCCAATCATTACCTCTCTCTCATTAGAGGTTACTCTTGGCACAAAAAGCAAATAAAAAGGATAAGGAGCGGTTATTACTGAAGTAATAACTTTCAAGACTCATCTAAAACTTTTGGGTTATCTCCCAATAAGTACTTTTCTTTAACGCCTTTAAGTTAGGCATAAGAAGCAAGAAAAAGAATCAAGTGTTCTCAAATGAAGAAGCATTAAAACCAAATTTCTTACCCTTACCTCTCTTACTTTTATTCCTAACCTTGGGGAAAATATGATTTTTTGGTGGATAAGAAAGGTGCATGGTCCCCTTTCCCACATCTATTATTTCTCCAAGGAGTTCTAATAGGGACCTTCCAAGTGTAATTTGTCCTTTTCCTGCACATTCAATAACAAGATAATCAATAGAAATCATTTTCCCAAGGATCTTTGTAGACACTCCTTCAGCTATTCCAAGAGGTAATATGGTAGTATTATTAGCAAGAGATATTTCTTTTCCTCCTTCAGTGAGCCCCCAAGTATTCAGAGATTTATAAATATCTTTGGGCATAAGACAAAATTCAGACATGATATCACAGCGAGCTTGAAAAGTTTCAGTGTTCATCTCAATCTTTACTGTAGGGAACCACTTTGATGGTTCAGGGTTTATTGTAACATAATTGTGATGCTCCCTAAGCGTGTTATAGCAATTTTCTAGGCTAGTAGTGCTAGCCTCAAGAGTGTCCAACCTAGCAAATATTTTTGCAAAAGAAATATCAGTTTGGCTAGGCATGTTGTAAGTGAGGATCAATTTCTTTATAGCATTAGTAGCATAATCCTCATTACATTGGAGGAAATATCCTCCCACAATAGCATCTAGAGCATACCTATAGCAAATAGCAATCCCAAGGTAAAAACTGCTAAGGAACAAGCTTTGAGTCATTTTAGGCTCAGTTTTTTCATGTAGATCAGAGATTCTAGACCAAGTTTCCTTAAAACTTTCCTCAATTCCTTGTTTAAAAGTGAAAATCATTTCCTTGGGTGACATAGTGACTGGAGCAAGGCTAGACATGAAGGCAACTTAAGAAAGGAACTAATTTTTTTGTGTTTTTGAAATAAGAAAGCAAACTAGTAAAACTACTTTTTTTTGTGTTTTTTGAATAACAAAACTAGCAAACAAAGCAAAAAGAAACTAAGCAAAACAAAAATAACAAAGTAAAGAGATTGGTTATGAGGGATTCCCCTTGTGAAGATGTCCTTGACTCCCAGCAGCGCGCGGAAAATCGCTTGATGGCTCAATGCACGGCGCCCAGAAAAATGCTTGATGGCGGTGTTGATGTAGAGCTCGTTGGGAACCCCAAGAGGAAGGTATGATGAGCACAACAACAAGTTTCCCTCAGTTATGAAACCAAGGTTTAATCGAACCAGTAGGAGCAAGGAAACACCCCAAAGGTGTTACTAGCTGAGCCTTGGCAGGGCGTACTACCAGTGCTAGTAGCAACGTGGAGACCTGCACAACACAACCACAGAACTTTGTCCCCAACTTGTGATGAGGTTGTCAATCTTACCGTGTTTTGCTGAAAACAAAGGATTAAACGTATCGAATGGAAAGAAGTAAAAGTTTGCAGAAAGTAAACACAAAGCAGAAACAGTTTATAGATTGTATGTAAAAGACAAGAGGACCGGGATCCATAGTTCACTAGAGGTGGCTCTCCTTAGATAGATAACATGCTGGGTGAACAAATTATAGCGGGGCAATTGACAAACACCGACAAAGCCATACATGCATATACTAATCATCTTGACTCCTTTGAGACTTGATTGGGCATTACAACATTATATATAGACCGCCATCCAACTGCATCTATGACTAATAGTCCACCTTCAGGTTATCATCCAAACCCCCTCCAGAATTAAGTTGCAAGCAACAAATTATTGCTTTACGAACTGCGTGTAAAGTAAACAATACGATTGTTCTATGAACAAAGGATTGTTGTTTTCTCCCTAGTAGCAACAGCACATCTAGTACCTTAGAGATTTCTATCACTTCCCCAGATTACAAGAGGCATGAACCCACAACGAGCATAAATACTAACTCTTGGAGTTGCTAGCATCTACTCGGCCAAGATAGCTACTAACAACAGAAATCATGTAAGATCACAATTAACAAAGACATGATAGAATCAATAATCAATCTGAAATAGCATCTCAATATCCATCGGATCCCCGCAAACACAACATGCAGAATTACAAATAGATGATCTTGATCATGAACGGAGCTCACAAGATCTAGACATGAAATCACAAAGGAGGAGAACCAGCCATCTAGCTACTACATGGATCCGTAGTCTAAGGATGAACTACTCACGCATCACACTGGAGGCTTGCATGGTGATGAAGAAGGCCTCCAGGGTGAATTCCCCTCTCCGGCAGGGTGCCGGGAAGAGCTTCAGATCCCTCCAAATCTAGGGATGGAGATGATGGCGGCTACATACTCTTTCGTGGATTTTTATCGGGTACTTAGGGTTTATGTCCTGAGGGCATCTTATAGTCGGAAGGGGAGGTCGAGGGGGTGCCTGGGCTGGCCACACCACCCCCTGGTGCGGGCCAGGCCTGGCCGCGCGGCCAGGTGGTGTGGCCTCGCTCTGGCCCCTCTCTGTCTCGTATTCTGGCACTTGATGACTTCCGGAAAAATAGGCACTTTGGATTTTGTCCCGTCCAATTCCGAGAATATTCATTTTCTGACTTTCCTGGAACCCAAAACAGCAGAAAACAGGCAGCTGGCACTATGGCTCTTGTTAATAGGTTAGTCCAAGAAATCATATGAAAAGTACTCCAAAGTTGGAACAAAACACAAGAAAGTGGATAAAACCAAACATGGAACATCAAAAATTATAGATACATTTGCAATGTATCAGTAGGTAGTACTTAAAAAATATGGATAGGCGGAGTTTTTTTAGGGGTTGGTGGGTAGTGCCCAAAAAGGCCGATTTGAAAAAAAATGGGCCAAGCAGGGATTGATGGGCTATTTTTTATGAGCTCTCGCCTAATCTAACTAGGTTATTTGCGCGGCCAAATAACCCAAAACATGGCTGAGTTATAAGGTCTTGGGCTATAATGAGGTCAGATGGGCTAATTTTTTGGCTCGATAGTTAAAATCCCAAGGTACATGTTGGGGCTCGGCCGGATTCGAAACAAAGACGTCAATAAGGGAAAAAAGTATAAAATATGAGCGCCTAGATCCTAGGCGCTTGAGAACTTGTTATGTTAAGGCGCTGACGTCAGCCTATTAATTGTGCTAATTCTCAGTTGTAACCTAGTAGTTGCAACTCATTAAATTTCAAGTTACAAGCTAGTTGCAACAAATGTGTAACCCTCACGTTGCACGAATCGCGAGGTAAATCCAATGGCGAGAGAGGTGACTCTTGAGAACTAGCAAATCTGATAAAATATTCATAGATATTTTTGTGAAAATTGTGGGCAAACACCCCGCGCCCGCCAAAAATTTCCGCCGAGACCCCAAACTTTCCTAAGCCCTCCCTCAATCGAGCGACCAACCCCTGTCTCTTCAAATTTTGCGTCGTTCTTATGGGAGATGTACCGGATTAGAACCAGGCCACACACTTCTCCACACCTTAAAAAAAACTTCTCGACGCCTTTATAACAACAGTGCCGGCCTACCACTATTGGTCGCGCCGTTCTTCACGAGACGCACTGGCCGGCGGTCAGCTGGGCGATCCCCACGCTTCGCCTGCTAGATTCAGGCACTATACATTCTTCTTGGCATTGGTTTGTTCTCCACCTCTCCTAGAAATAGTTAAAGCTTGTGACCATCTAGATTTACAAGGTGCTTGCAGATTTGGGTAGGTACGTTTTTAGATAAATCTCTAGTAAAGCTCTGGACAGAAGAGTTTGAAAACATCTTAAAAAGGACTTGGCAGAGATCGTGTGCAAGCTTTTGACCTGATATATTCTCCATCCTTCTTTGATACGATGGAGCATTTGGCTATTGATGTACCTGATGAGGAAGTACTTAGAGGTACAGTACAGTATAGATGGATGTACCCTATAGAACGTTGACTTCACATTTCCAAAGAGCGGGAAGATATCCGTAGAAAAGTTAGATATATTCAGATGTCTAACTTGGCTATGTTTTGTAGGTTCTTTGTAGAAATAAAAGTACTAGCAAATTTCGTTTCACCAATAAAAAGACCGGATGGACTAAGATCTAAGGATCATGTAAACCGCTCAAATTACACTGTGAATTGTCTATGAATTGTCCAGAAGGGGTAACCTCTTGTCTATTTTGCAACACTAGATTTCGGAGCTTGAATTTCTGGCCCTTATCTGTGGTCTTGATGGGAGTATAACAATAGCTTCAGCTTGCATTTCCACCGGTGTCTGCCATAGCACCGATGTACCTTCTGTGGAGACTGACGCAGTTGGAGGTTGTCGTGATGAACCTGCACTGGATAGCGTTTAGATTTGAAATCCTGCACTTGACATTGTCGTCCCAAGGAAAACAAGGTTGTAGATCTGGTAATAGCGCCTTCTGTAGAACAAGATGCTGGAGGTGATGATTTCCTATGGCAATCTAATAGCTGTGAGATTCGACACATTTTTGATGGCTTTTATTGATGGTTTTCTCCCAGATTTGATCATTTTCTGGTTTTACCTAACGCTAATAACGGTAGCAAAGAAAACTTGGTTTTTAATGTGTGTTTCAGGTTCTGAACATCAACGGAAGGTTTTAACAAGAGAAACACAATATTCTGGAGAAAACAAGCAAGTCTCACTTTGGAAGCACGCGAGGGGATCTTAGTGAGCAACTATACGGCGGGAATATTTTCCGGCCATATAGTTGCCGCCACCTCTGTCTTGTCAAAAGGGACAACTTCCATGAAGGAAAGAGGAACGAAAACACAACACAACAGCCGCCATACCATCCAGAAGGGAGAAAGAAGAGATCCAGAGAAGAAGGGGAAGACGTTCTTCATCTCGCTCCACGATCTTCGACCTCCTAGCCAATACACCCCCATAGCCAGTACTTGTACTTGAGAGAGAGAGGGATCTCCACCTTGCAAGACTAGGGTTTGAGATTGTTTCTTCCCATCTTGAATTGTGTTGGATATTTTTCTATTATTATTGTAGATCTCCACGGTAACACACAGACGAATTCCCTTTGTTTGATTATATTGATGATCCATTCTTCTCTCATGTGTGGGTAATTCCCTTGGGCGTGGGAGATGTAGGGGATTGGTGAGATGTGATGTACCTTCATATATTTTCCATTAGTTTGTGATTGATTCTAATTATTATATTATGTGTGCTTGACTATCTATGGGATGCCTAATGCTTGTTGTCCAATTAAGGGCCCAGACAACATGATGCTTTGTTCTACATAGATAAGATCTTGTTCGCTAGTGGACCGGCGACCCCCGGGTGACACGGGGATATCAATGGAAAAATAGTATACTCGAGGATAACGAGGAACCACTGTGCTTATTGCATTTGTCCAACCCAAGGAGCTTAATCGCTAAGCGACTTGAAGGGTCTTAATCGTCTAGTGTATCACCATGGTTTTGGTAACATGCTAGTAGAATTATTGAAGTTGGAATGAAATCTACCAAGACGAGTTCCGACTAATTATGGGTTGCTTGCCTACACATATATTTATAAGATTATAATTGTTACATTTATCATTCGTCCACCTGGCACAATCACTATCACCATGAACTGAATCTGCCCGCGCCTTCTTTTGCCATCTGCAGGAAACAACAAACAAGCAAAGTCATCCTTTACTTTTATGCTTTATATTTCTGAAGTTTACATTTTAGGTTTATTTAAATCTATCGCATTTAATCAAAACTCCATTCTCATTTCAACACTTACAGTCAATTGACTCGAAGACCTATGACAACTTCGGGTGTGATAGAGACTTCATCAATAAACACTTACCTTTGGGCTCCCTATGGAATCGATATCTCAAATTCGAAACTAGTTAGAAACGATCTGTGCTCTTGCAGACATCAAGGTATTTTCTGGCACCGTTGCCGAGGAGCTAAGCGCTAAGTGTTTGTCTTTTGACATTTCAGGTGTTGCTACTACAAAATGTTCTCCTTAAGAGACAAAGGGTCTACACGCTCTGGTAGGACCTACCTGCCGGATTATATTCAGTGAGTGCGTGCTGAGAGGCGCGAAGAAATTATTGAAAAACTTTTAAGATCAAATATAGTTGAAGTTGAAAACCTGAGTGATATTATGGAAATCATGTCTATTTACAGGACAACGCTTATGAAACCTGAGAAAACTCTCAGGGAATACAGTGCTCCAAGTTCTAAATTTCTTAAACAACCAATAGAGTTCCCTAATCCTGGAGTTAGAGAATATCGATTTGATGGTGGAATTATTAAAATTTTGCAGGAGAAAGATTTCAGTGAAGGGAAGATGAAGACCTAGGAAGGCATATTAGAGAGTTCGACGACGTGATAACATCATTTGGACCAAAAGGTTTGCCAAGAGACTTCTCTCGTCTTAAATTATTTTGATGGTCTCTTAAAGGTAAAGCTCTAGACTGGTTATATTATCTCCCTCGCCATTACATTAAATGTTGGGAAAACTGCATTATTAAATTCATAAACAGGTTTAATCCTTTTAAAAAGGTAACTGAACTAAGAAAGAACATAGGCAACTTTAGTCAGAACGTGGGAGAAAACTACCCACAAGCCTGAGAAAGATTCTTTGGAATGATCAATAGTATTCCTAATCATGGCTATTCTAAACTAACAATTTGCCATTTATTTTACCATGGTCTTAATACTCAATGTAGAGAGTTGCTTGACTTCTCAGGAGGAGGATCAATAAATACTTTAACTATTAAAGAATGTTTGGAATTGATGTCTACTAGGGCTAAGAATGAGTCTTTATATAATCCTGATTTTGGCACTAAGCCGGAAAAATGGATACTTCGGATAACTCTTGGTCTTATGCCTGAGGTACGCAAAACTATGAAAGAAAAAGGTATACCTTCTGAACTTGTTAAGGAAAACAAAGTAGATTTGTTACAAGTTTTAACTGAAGAAGATGAAACTAGAAAAGTTTTTCAAGAATTAAAACATCGACAAGCAAAATCTCATAATAACTTGCATAAGCATTTCCAAAAACACAAAAAGATTTTGGCGGAACTCACAAAAAATTATGATGAGATTGGCCAAGAAATAAAATTATTTCACAAGTATCTTAGTATAATTGAAACCCAGTGTGAACAAATAGCATCTGGTTATCAAATTTTTCTTCGTGAAGATAAAGATATTCTGAAGGGTTCGCAGCATAGAAAACAAAAAAATTCCTATGACGAGAACTATACGCCAAGATTTATCTACTAGATACAAGCAACGGGTGGATATACATCCATGCATAACTTACCCTCGAAGACAACAAAGTTTTGTTAACAAGTAGGAACTCGTGGATGATGCAGTCATATGCTTGCCGATCTCAAGATCGTGTGGAAGTCCTAGTGCCGCAAACCAGCAGCGCATCCGCACTCGCACACACGTTTAGGCCACCGAATAACCTCCGCGTCCTTGCTCCAGCGATGCAGCGGAAGCAGCAACTCCTTCCATACGAAATGCCACCGGTAACATGTATCTCGCTAATCCGAGACCATGGGGGAATAATTCTAGAGGGGGAGAGAGATCCTTCACGAGGAGGTGTGAGGAAGAAGGGTGAGAGGGGTGGCCTTTTATAGGAGGAGGGGGTACCCCTCCCATGGCCGGCGCCCCATGGAGGTGACCCCTCACCTCCCCCATTCATGTGGTGGTAACCACCTCCACATAAAAGTGTCCCTTAACATTCCTCTTTAAAGTCTTTACTTTAAATGCATTAAATTTCTCCAAATTTAATACTCTCTCATTTAATAAAACTCTTTTATTAAATTTATTCATAATTTTGTTAATTACTTTAATTAACAAACATTCACATAAAACCCCCTACAACATTTCAATATTACATGCAGAACCAATTTCAACAATTTCACCCGAAACAGTTTCGGTGTCTATTGAAATAATTCCAACGCTTTGCAATTCATTCATCTAAAACACATTTGCTCCAAATGGTGTTGGTGTCCCTTAAGTGTGTCACCCTACGGTTCGTGAATAATGCAAACATGATCGAGACCCCTCTCAGATCAATAATCAGAAGCGGGACCTGAAGATCCATACTGACTCCTACACATTCTACGATGACTTCTGTGATCATGAGAAGCTTTAACGCTAGTAACTAAATCCCTTTGTCTCGCGATATATTACATGTCCTAGATTCGATCATCGGTATCTTCATACCTAGTTTGATCTCGTTACTGACATGTACTCTTTTCTCGTTCCCGTGATATAACATTCTAGTGATCTTATCACTTGCTTGCAAGCTAACCAATGTGATATCACCGAGAGGGCCTAGAGTATATCTATCCGTCATTAGGATGGAAAAATCCCACTCTCGATCCATGAGCTTCTACATAACACTTTCGTAGCACTAAACCCACCTTTATAATCACCCTTTCACGGTGTGACGTTTGATGTTATCAAGATACTCTTCCAGTGTTAGTGATTAACATGATCTCATGGTCTAAGGACGAGGATTACTTTGTTAGATGTTATAGAAATATAAAAACAATGACTTTGATCGTAATGCTATACTTCGGATGACTGTTCATCACATCACTCCACTAATGATCTGACCTCGTTATTAACAACATCCAATGTCCATGATCAGGAAACCTTGATCATCTTGTTAATCAACGAGCTAGTTTATAAGAGAGGCATAACTAGGAACTTTCCTTTTGTTTATTAAACACACATGTATTAATGTTTCCAAATTAATACAATTATAGCATGCAAAATAAACATCTATCATACACTTGGAATATGTATAATAACAACTTTATGATTGCCTCTCAGGGCATATTCTTTCAGTCTTCCACTTGCACTAGAGACAATAATCTAGTTACATGGTGATAAATCTAACACCCATGGAGTTCTGGTGTTGATCATGTTTTGCTCTAGGGAGAGTTTTAGTCAACGGATCTGCTACATTGAGATCCGTATGTACTTTACAAATCTTTATATCTCCATCCTTGACATGCTGACGGATGGAGTGACACCGACGCTTAATATGTTTGGAATTCTTGTGAGACCTTGGTTCCTTTGCGTTGGCTATGGCTCCATTGTTGTCACAATAGATCAACATTTTATCCAACGCACTAGGAACCACACCTAGTTCAGTAATGAACTCCTTCATCCAAACTGCTTCCTGTGCTGCTTCTGAAGCAGCAATATATTCTGCCTCCATTGTTGACCTTGTTACCACGGGTTGTTTGGAGCTCCTCCAACTAACTGCTGCTCCATTCATGAGAAATATGTATCCAGATTGAGACTTAGAGTCGTCTGGATCAGTGTTAAAGCTAGCATCGACATAACAATTAGCGACCAGCTCTTCTTCACCTCCATATATAAGAAACATTTCCTTAGTTCTTCTCAAGTACTTAAGGATATTCTTGACCGCTATCCAGTGTTCCAAACCTGGATCAGATTGGTACCTACTAGTCAAACTAATATCATGTGCCACATCCAGTCTTGTACATAGCATGGCGTACATTATAGAGCCTATGGCTGAAGCATAGGGGATCTTATCCATTATCTCTCTTTCTTCCGCCGTAGCCGGACTTTGAGTCTTACTCAATGTCTTGCCTTGCAACATAGGTAAGAATCCCTTCTTACTTTCATCCATCTTAAACTTCTTTAAAATCTTATCAAGGTATGTACTTTGCGATAGCCCTATTAGGCGTCTTGATCTATCTCTATAGATCTTTATGCCTAATATATATGACGCTTCACCAAGGTCTTTCATAGAAATTTTTCTGTTTAGATAACTTTTAACACTGTTTAAAAGATCTATATCATTTCCAATCAATGATATGCCATCCACATATAATATCAGAAATGCCACATTGCTCCCACTCACTTTCTTGTAAATACAAGCCTCTCCATAAGTTTGGACAAATCCAAACTATTTGATCACCTCATAAAAGCAGAGATTCCAACTCCGTGATGCTTGCTTCAGTCCATAGATGGATCACTGAAGCTTGCACACCTTGTTAGCGTCCTTAGGATCGACAAAACCCTTTGGCTGTATCATATACAACTCTTCTTCAATGTTATCATTGAGGAATGCAGTTTTGACATCCATCTACCATATTTCATAATCGAAATATGCAACAATTGCTAACATAATCCTAACTGATTTTAGCATCGCTACGGGAAAGAATGTCTCATCATAGTCAACTCCTTGAATTTTTCGAAACCCTTTTGCGACAAGTCGAGCTTTATAGACGGTTACATTACCATCAGCATCAGTTTTTCTTTTGAAAATCCATTTATTCTCAACGGCCTTTCCGTCATGAGGTAAGTCCACCAAGGTCCAAACTTGGTTTTTGTCCATGGATCCCACCTCGGATTTCATGGCTTCTAGCCATTTGTTGGAATCTAGGATCATCATCGCTTCTTCATACGTCGCAGGGTCATCTATTTCATCAACCATGAAATTTACAACATGCTCCCCTTAGAGTTCAGGAGCTGCACGTGTCCTGCTTGACCTGCGAGGTTCAGTAGTGTCCTCTTTCGGAGTTTCATGATCATTATCATTAGTTCCTTCTTCATTTTGTGAAGTCAACTCCGGAATGATTTCTGATGCTGCGCCACTCGCTATTTCATGAAGAGAAGGTTCAATAACCTCTTCGAGTTCTACCTTTCGACTACTGACACCTTTCGCGAGAAACTCTTTCTCTAGAAAGGATCCATTCTTGGCAACAAAAACCTTGCACTCGGATCTGTGATAGAAGGAATACCCAATTGTTTCTTTAGGGTATCCTATGAAGACGCATTTTTCTGCTTTGGGTTCGAGTTTATCTGGTTGAAGTTTCTTCACATAAACATCGCATCCCCAAACTTTAAGAAATGACAGCTTAGGTTTGTTTCCAAACCATAATTCATACGGTGTCATTTCAACGGATTTAGACGGTGCCCGATTTAAAGTGAATGCAGCGGTTTCCAGTGCATAACCCCAAAATGATAGTGGCAAGTCAGTTAGAGACATCATAGATCAAACCATATCCAATAGAGTATGATTATAACGTTCCGATACACCATTATGTTGTGGTGTTCTGGCAGGCGTGAGTTGTGAAACTATTCCACACTCTTTCATGTGTGTGCTAAACTCGTAACTTAGATACTCACCTCCATGGTCGGACCGCAGAAATTTGATCTTTCTATTACGATGATTTTCCACTTCATTCTGAAATTCCTTGAACTTTTCAAGGTTTCAGACTTATGTTTCATCAAATAGATATACCCGTATCTACTCAAATCATCCGTGAAAGTAACAAAATAACGATATCCACCTCGCACTGACACACTCATTGGACCGCATACATCAGTATGTATGATTTCCAATAAACCCGTCGCCTGTTCCATTGAACTGGAAAATGGCGTTCTAGTCATCTTGCCCATAAGGCATGGCTCACATGTATCAAATGATTCCAAAAGTCCATCAGAATGGAGTTTCTTCATGTGTTTATCACCAATATGACCTAGACGGCAGTGCCACATATATGCAAATACATCATTATTAAGTTTAATTCTTTTAGCATCAACATTATGGATGTGCGTATGAGTATTATCGATATTCAATAGAAATAAACCATTCATCATGGGTGCATGACCATAAAAAATATTATCCATATAAATCGAACGACCATTGTTTTCAGATTTAAACGAATAACCACATCGCATCAAACAAGATCCAGATATAATGTTCATGCTCGGTGCAGGCACCAAATAACAATTATTTAGGTTTATAACTAATCCCGATGGTATGTAGAGATGCAGCGTTCCGACGATGATCACATCAACTCTTGATCCATTGCCGACACGCATCTTGACCACACCCCTTGCTAGCGGTCGCTTGTTCCGCAGCCCCTGATTCGAGTTACATATGTTAGCAACCAATCCGGTATCAAATACCCAGGTGCTACTGCGAGTACTAGTGAAGTACACATCAATAACATGTATATCATATATACCTTTGTTTGCCTTGCCGGCTTTCTTGTCCGCCAAAAACTTGGGGCAGTTGCGCTTCCAATGGCCAGTCCCCTTACAATAGTAGCACTCGGCATCAGACTTAGGGCCAACCCGGGATTTCTTTTTAGGCGCAGCAACAGATTTGCCGCCCTTCTTTCCCTTCTGTTTACCCTTCTTGTCTTTCTTGAAACCGGTGGTCCTATTGACCATCAACACTTGATGTTCTTTCGTAATCTCCACTTCTGCAGTCTTAAGCATTAACAGACGCTTGGGGAGAGTCTTCTTCATGCCCTGCATGTTATAGTTCATCACGAAGCTCTTGTAGCTAGGTGGCAGAGATTGGAGAACATGATGTATGCCTAAATCATGGGAATCGTTATTCCCAAGGACACAAGATTATCGGTGTACCCAGACATTTTGAGTATGTTCTCACTTATGGAGTTGTTCTCTTCCATCATGCAGCTAAAGAACTTTTTTGGAGCATTATAACTCTCTACGGCAGCATGGGTATCGAAAATCATTTTCAGTTCACCCATGGTATCAAAAGCATTGCAATTTTCGAAACGCTTTCGAAGTTCTGGCTCTAGCCCATACAGTATGCCGCAATAAACTAAGTTGTGGTCCTCCTGACGAGTCACATAGACATTCTTTTCCTCGTTAGGGGCATCAGGAGCTGGTGGGGGGCTTAGCGGAGCTTCTAGCACATATTGCTTTTGTGCAGCAGAGAGGAGAATCCTCAAATTCATAGCCCAGTTGGTGAAGTTGCTACCATTCGCAGCAAGTTTCTCTTTCTCCATGAACACATTGAAATTAAAAGCAGGTGGTGCCATCTACAACAGAATTTGTAAAGTTTATTTAGACTAAGTCTATGATAGATTGAGTTCAACTAAACTCCCACTCAAAAACAACATCCCTCGTGTCTTTTTGGTGATTACATGAACCAAATCCACTACACCAAGTCCGATCATCACGTGAGTCGGTGTAGCTTCAAAGGCGAGCATCTATATGGGCATCATATCAACTATATGACTCATGCTTAACCTTTCGGTCTATGTTCCGGGGCCATGTCTATACATGCTAGGCTTGCCAAGTAAGAACCTTAGTACTCGCATGTGTAAAACCGTCTTACACCCGAAATATGATCGTGGATTCAAGTACACTCGATCATCACGTGATGTCTTGAAGCGGCAAAACATAAATGATGCGCACTTAAGGAAGAACACATTTTTATCTTGATATTTAAATGATGGATCATCTTATAACGCTACTAAAACGCGAAACTAGCAATATAAGATGCGAACATCATATGTGTAAAGTGAAATGATATGGTTCTTACATTTGATCACTATCATATGCATCGTGGTATGATCTCTATCATTCCTTTGTGTGTAAGGCCAAGGTCTATGGTGTAAGGCCAAGGTCTATTGAACTTACACGTTAAGTGTGTTGTAAGTGTATCAACTATACATCAACTCACAACAATACCATATCATGACACAAGCCCATCAACGATCTAAACTAGACGCCTATAATTTATCAATTGCAAGTTTTACGTGGCTTAGGGCTTTTGAAGATAGAACCGTTCTTACCTACAAACATGGAACCACAACGATGATAACCAAATTATTAGCAACTTGTTGTAAATCAGATATTGACTATAGTAGGAGAGACAGACACCCGCCAGCCACTTATGCAAAACTAGTTGCATGTCAGTCGTGGAACCGGTCTCATGTGCGATGACATGTAAGGTTGGTCCGGGCCGCTTCATCCCACTATGCCACCAATATCCAAAGTACATATAAGAAGCAATAACATGATCATCACCAGCCACATACTCTTATGTGTTCTACCCGTGCAAAGCACCTACGCATAGATCAGGCTCTGATACCACTAAAGGGTTCACAACATAGAAAACAAAAAATTTCCTACGATGAGAACTATACGCCAAGATCTATCTACTAGATACAAGCAACGGGTGTATATACATCCATGGAGAACTTACCCTCGAAGACAACAAAGTTTTGTTAACGAGTAGGAACTCGTGGATGATGTAGTCGTACGCTTGCCGATCTCAAGATCGTGTGGAAGTCCTAGCGCCACAAACCATCAGCGTATCCGCACTCGCACACACATTCAGGCCACCGAACAACCTCCGCCTCCTTGCTCCCGTGATGCAGCGGAAGCAACAACTCCTTCCAAACGAAATGACACCAAGAACATGTATCTCGCTAATCCGAGACCATGGGGGAATAATTCTAGAGGGGGAGAGAGATCCTTCACGAGGAGGTGTGAGGAAGAAGGGTGAGAGGGGTGGCCTTTTATAGGAGGAGGGGGGGTACCCCTCCCATGGCCGGTGCCCCATGGATGTGACCCCTCACCTCCCCCATTCATGTGGTGGTAACCCCCTCCACATAAAAGTGTCCCTTAGCATTCCTCTTTAAAGTCTTTACTTTAAATGCATTAAATTTCTCCAAATTTAATGCTCTATCATTTAATAAAACTCTTTTATTAAATTTATTCAGAATTTTTTAAATTACTTTAATTAACAAACATTCACATAAAACTCCCTGCAACATTTCAATATTACATGCAGAACCAATTTCAGCAATTTCACCCAAAATAGTTTCGGTGTCTATTGAAATAATTCCAGCGCTTTGCAATTCATTCGTCTGAAACACATTTGCTCCAAATGGTGTTGGTGTCCCTTAAGTGTGTCACCCTACGGTTCGTGAATAATGCAGACATGATCGAGACCCCTCTCAGATCAATAATCAGAAGCGGGACCTCGAGATTCATACTGACTCCTACACATTCTATGATGACTTCTGTGATCGTGAGAACCTTTAAAGCTAGTAACTAAATCCCTTTGTCTCGCAATATATTACATGTCCAAGATTCGATCATCGGTATCTCCATACCTAGTTTGATCTCGTTACCGACATGTACTCTTTTCTCGTTCCCATGATATAACATTCTAGTGATCTTATCACTTGCTTGCAAGCTAACCAATGTGATATCACCAAGAGGGCCCAGACTATATCTATCCGTCATCAGGATGGACAAATCCCACTCTTGATCCATGAGCTTCTACATAACACTTTCGTAGCACTGAACCCACCTTTATAATCACCCTTTCACGGTGTGACGTTTGATGTTATCAAGATACTCTTCCAGTGTTAGTGATTAACATGATCTCATGGTCTAAGGACTAGGATTAGTTTGTTAGATGTTATAGAAATATAAACACAATGACTTTGATCATAATGCTATACTTAGGATGAATGTTCATCACATCATTCCACTAATGATCTGACCTCGTTATTAACAACATCCAATGTCCATGATCAGGAAACCTTGATCATCTTGTTAATCATCGAGCTAGTTTATAAGAGAGGCATAACTAGGAACTTTCCTTTTGTTTATTAAACACACATGTATTAACGTTTCCAAATTGATACAATTATAGCATGCAAAATAAACATCTATCATATACTTGGAATATGTATAATAACAACTTTATTATTGCCTCTCAGGGCATATTCCCTTCATATTCCTGTTTCTACTAATGTTGTCACAAGAAGGGGTGAAGTTGTTACAGGACCCTTAGGACCACCAAAATATGAAGCTGAAAAAGAGCGAAAGGAGAAAGCCTTGCTCGAAGCAAGTCAAGAAGATGATACATTGGTGGATCCTCAAGATGAAACTGAAACACAAGATCAAACGAAGGAGGACCAAAATGATGCACACGATGACCATTATGAATCTAATGCAAAGACAGTTAATCCAAGAGAAGATAAAGAAATAAGCAAGGAAGATGAAGTTGTTGCAGTAGTGACGAGGGTTTAACTCATCAATGCCCATTGTTATGGACTTGGGTTTTGGAGAAGGAGGCAGCACTGGAAGCATCAATTAGCTAGCAAACAAGCACACATGGACGCAAGGTTTACCCAGGTTCAGGCCTCGTAGAGGTCCCTACTCCTTCTTGTCTGCTCGTGGAATTAATGAAGGAATCGAAGATTACAATGGTGCGCAGATGCAATCTGGCGAGGGTTATGGAAACTAGGGTTGCGTGTGTTTTCCTCGCTGCCCCCTCCTGGCCTTTATATAGATAGGCCAGATCTCAGGTAGCAGGTCGAGTCGGTTACAGATTAGGGTTTGCCCTTTAAACTTTCTATCTTTAGCTTCTTGTTCCGCAAGCAATCGAGAGTCCATAGGTTACTCGAGTTCTTCATTGGGCCGTGGCAACACCGTGGGCTTCCACCATATCTGGACCGTATATACTAAACTCGAGTACCGGCAGGGTATACCCATGTCAGTAGCCCCCGAGTGTCCAGTGGAATCGCAGATTCGACTGGGGACTTTATGAAGCCTTTTGAGTGCATGACTGAGTATTTTCGAGTGCTCTGTTTGTGTCATAGGGATTGTTGATGTGCGTGCCTGATTTAACCGATGTATCGGTATCAGTTAACTACCTTAGGGTAAAACAACGCAATTTACTCGAACTCGAGTCCCCGGACTCGAATTCGGAAAAGTGCTGGTGTAATTCGACTCAAGCTGCGGAGGTCTTACAGGAGTCGAATTCCAGTATATGGGTGTGAGCACTCGACGCATCTGTCAAGGCATGTTCATTGTACCTGCAGGCACGGATATATTTCTGGTAGTGCACAGCAAATGCGTTGCCAGGCCTTATTCAGGTCTTATCTTCACGCTGCAAGCGCGACATCCGAATTTTGTCATCACGGAGATGATTCGGGTGACCCAGGAGACACAGTATCTTTGTAGGGAAAAAATTATGAGGCGGTGTCGCCATAAACTTCGAGTGTGGATGTTATCGACACACAATACGATGTACAAATAATCATAGGGTGCGCGACCAGCGCTCCCTATGGTAGTAGCCCCCGAGTGCCTGGTTTAGTCGAAGACTCAGGCAGGGACTAAATAATTTTTGCGACTGCTATCGTCTTTTGTTTGCTTGTTTCAGTCGATTTTATTTCCGGAGCTCCCTATGGGAGTAACCCATGTCCATAGTCGAATCACGGATTCGAGTGATTGGGTATGCTTTGAATGTCCATATTCCTATAGAAGAGAAAAAGAAAAATCGTAGGGTGCGTGACCAGCACTCCCTATGGGAGTAGCCCCCGAGTGCTTGGTGGAGTCGAAGACTCGAGCAAGTACTAAAGTAGTCGAAAGTCTTGTGCTGCTCAATTTTTGATGACATCAGTGTTGACGATGTGATGATCTCAGTTGCCCGCGTGAGAGAGGGTTTGACGGGACGTGACGAGCGATGGGTCCCATTTTCTGACCCTGACTTGACCGGGCGTGCATAATCTTTGTTTCAACTGCGCCTCCTCGATTTCCGCGCGTAATGGGGGTAGTGGGGGACGATTCGTGCTTCAGGTCCTGCACGTGTCGATCACGATGGGTGCCACGTGTCTGATAGGGTTTCTGCTGGCCGTTGGATTACATCTTCTAGGGGGTTAAGTAGAAGTGTTGCGGCGGTAATTTTTCCCATCTGCTCTTTTCTCTGCCCTTGCCTTCATTGCCGTTGCTGCTGCTCCTCTGCTCCCTAGAGTTCATCTTCTTCGCAGCACTGGACCAGCTCCGCGTATTCCCTAGTTACTTCCTCCGGTCGCATCGCCACCGCAAGATGGGGAAGAATAAAGGAGGTGCCGCGGCTGAATCCGCTGCTGCCATTGCTGCTGCCAAGAAGAAGGGGAGCTCTGCTGCTGCGGGCACCAGCGCCGTTGTCGTCGGGAAGAAGAAGGTCGCGGGCACTCACGTCACCAATGGCGCGTGGCGCGCGTCCATCATCAAGTCATCCGAGCTCCGTCTCCTACGCCAAGATGGAGTTCTTTCTTCCGCGGCCGGTGACTCACGAGTCCCAGGTGGTGAGGTAACTCCTTGTCCTCCAGCTGGTTTCCGGGTGATGTTCCTAGCGTTCATCATCCGTGGTCTTTCTCTACCTCTGCATCCTTTCTTCAAGGATCTCCTTTGTTTCTATGGGCTCCAGCTCCATCAGCAGTCCCCCAATTCTATCCTCCATATTGCCTGCTACATTATGCTTTGCAAGTGCTGGCTCGGAATCGAGCCGCACTTTGGTCTCTTCAAGTGTCTCTTCAAGCTGAAGCGCCAGTCGGCGTCTGGCTCCGTAGTCTATGATGTAGGAGGCTGCGGTATCCACGTCGACTCCTCCGTCACGTATTTTGACATTAGGCTCAGGCGTCCGTCCAGGGGTGGAGGGACAAGTGGTTCTACATCCGCGACCAGAAGGCCGAAGGAGACCACTTCGGACTCGCACCTTTCAATCACGCGACGCCGTGCAGGAGGAGGCGCTCCTGGAAGAACATGGTGATGCCCGACGAGTCCGAGGAGACAGATGTGCTGTATGAGCATGTTTGCGACCTTGAGAGTCACATGGGTAAAGAAGAGGGAGGCTGCACCCTCATTCGCACGTGGTTGCGCCGTCGCGTCCAGCCCCTGCAGGCTAGAGTCCACCCTATGTTCCAGTGGGCTGGCGCGGACAATGTCACTCGCATATCTGCCGATGGCATTTCCACGAGTGAAGTAGATAAGAGGGTGCGATTGCTCACCAAGTACACCGCCAAGGATGTGCTCCCCAGTGAACCAGTCGTACCTCCATTCGATGCTGCTAATCCTCCTCCTGAGGTACAGTTGTGCTACGAAGTAGCTTGGTTTGTCGAGTGCTTCTTTTTCCTTGACTTGTGCTGACTTGTTGTCTGTATGCAGGATTGGAAGGTGTCTCCCAGTATGCCCCTCTTCTTGAGGGGGTTATTCCTCGCGAAGTAGATGAGGAGGACGAGTCGGAGTCAACCGTCCCATTTGAAGAGGAGGAGGAAGCCCCCGAGTCCAGCGGTCCAGACACTCGCAAGCGTTCGCGCAGCGAGGATTTGGATGCGTCATCTCCTTCGACTCCGGAAGGCCCAGCTATTGGTGCGGAGTCACCAATACCTACCATTCCCGTGAGTGCTGTGGCACCATCCTCCCGCAAGAAGATGCGGCTGCCAAAGGAGTCATCGTCGGATTCGGAGGGCTAAACCTTCGATTTTGACAAGTTTGATTGGTAAGGAAACAATTCTTTTCTTGGTTCTTTTTTTTTGGAGTTGCATTGTCCCGAGTTTGGTTTTGTGCTGCAGTCAACCGGCGTCGTCGTCTTCTGGCGACGTCCAGTTTTTGAAATAATATGGAGTCGCGGCCTCCAAGGCCAAGAAAGTGGCTGAGTAGACTCCTTCTCCTCCATTGACTCCCACTCCAGGCACAATTCATCAAGTTCTCCACACGATGTGGAGCATCAGATGGTTGTCCGGACGACTGCGCGTCAATCGACTTCAGAGTCACTAGAGGATGACGTATGTGTAATGTTGCTTCTTCTGATTTTTGTAGTCGAATTTATCATCCATACCATCTGCTGATCCTTTGATGTTTCTCCTGTCGTAGCTTATTGTGAAGGAAGGTGCTCGCCTGGCGGAGCAGGTACTTGCAATGGGTCGCCAGCATGCAATGCTGGACAATCGCCATCACGTGGTTGAAAGTGAGTTTTTTTGCTTCTTCTTCTTCATCCCCGTGATATACTCGACTGACGGGCTGTCTTTATTTGTTTCGCAGCCGAGCATAACGCACTACTTCGCGATGCCACCTCCCTCTAAAAGACGCTCGCTGCGGCGGTGAAGGGTCGCGATGAGGCAGTCGCAGCGCTTGACGAATCATGGAAACGCGAAGAGGATTTGCACGCCTCCATCATGGCTAGGGATAAGTTGTTCGAAGAAAAACTCTTCTTGATTGCCAAGGCCCTTTCAGGTATTCCTTCATCTGATTTCCATCGTGTCCCTTGTTTCGAATTTATTATTCTGCTGAATTTTTGTGCCAACACTGTACTCTTGTGTAGATGCCGGCGGTCTGAGCTTCGACGCCCAGGCTCTCCGTCGTGATGATGCCTTGGCAGGTGCCATCGCGGCAGTTGAAGATCACAGCGCTTCCATCCAGGGGACGCTGATCAAGGCCAAGGGCATACTCAGTCGCCTCCATGAGGAGCTGGCGCCCAAAGCTGAGTTAATTGAAAATGTAGATGATCTGGTGGAGTCCCTTGCCAGAGGCATTCCTGCAGGCTTCAAGAACTCACTCCGTGCGGCTGGTGCTTCTATGTCACTCGTGATGGTTCAAGCCCATGGAGTCGAAATTGATCCTGCTGCGGTCTCCAAGGCAATGCCTATCAGCGCAGATGGCCAACAGGTAGTTTTTGCTCCTTTTGCAACTGCCTGTGGCAAGTACGAGCCGCAGCTAATCAACACAGTCGCGATGTACTCTGAGGAGCTGCAGCGAGCCAAGAAGGCGACGAAGGCTGCGACGTCAGGGGTCGGCGGGAAGTCTGTGGCGTCTGATACTGCCACATACTCGATGAGGCCCCCGAAACCGAAGTCTAAGTCGAAGAAGCCGGTTGCTCCTCAGTAGTCATATTTGTAATAGTTAATACCTTTACCCCTTTTGTCTTGAATATGCCGTTGGTGGGTGTATCTGTTGACATTTTGTTATGCTTGAATGTACTTTGAGTGTTTACCCATGTATTGCTTGGTATTCTTATTATCTCTTGCTTGACTTGTGATAGGGAACATTGAGTGGTCCTTCGAGTGAACCTCGGAATATGCCATCCATTGATGATACCTTAGAACAGTCGCGCTCAAGGGTGGATGAGCTGTCTCTACTCTCGCGGCTCCATGACCGCGTGAAGCAGTTGGAGCGCCAACTGCCCATGCTCCATGGTAACGCGGATGTATGGAAGTCGAGGGCGGAGAAGGCCACTGCCCGAGAGCAATATCTGCTAGGGGAGGTGACACAGTTGGGCGACCAATTCAAGTGTTAGCTTTCTGCTTCCTTATATTTTCTTGTAGCCACTCGCGGTAGTTCGTTGTCTTCATACTTTTGCCTTTGCTTGGTATAGTTGTCAGTGCACGCCATCCGCAAGATGAGAAGGACAAGATTTCCATTCACATGAATGACCTGACCCAAGAGCAGCTTCAGGCGAGTGGGTATTTCTGGGTGGATCATGATCGCGCAATCGCACTAGCGACCCTGCAGGATCGTGCCTCATGAGTGCTTCATTTCCTAAAGAAATTGCAATCATTCTTGAGGAATATCTATTAGACGATGTTTCCGCTGGATGTCGTTCCATCGAGCCTGCTGGCCCTTCTTGCAAAATTTCAAGACTTGAGTGCAGTCCGTGAGTGTGTACGGCAACAGTTAGTGGCTGGTGCCAAGGCTGCTATGTCGCTGGTGCGACTACACATGCCTGATGTGGATGTTGCAGCGATTGCTGCTGGACCGCCAGCGCCGCCAGCAGGTTCGACTTGGAACATGGTTCCTCACTACCAGGCGGTGGATCGCCCAGCGGAGGAAATTGTCGACTTCTTCGAGGAGCAGACAAACGTTCTTCTGTTGCAACAGTAGTTTAGTTTGTATCCTGCACATAGTTGCACCAGTGTTGTAAAGTTCATATATATATGCTGTGTATAATTGATTGACATTGATGTATATAAAGAGCTTGTTAGCTCGTATGTTTTGCGAGTGCATTGCACTATGCGATTCCTTTTCGTTAGCCTGACTTGTGTTTATCTCAGCACCTTGCCAACCTATCAGGTGCGTTGCAACTGGGTTGGTGTTTGTCAAGGGTTCGATTAGTGCGTCAGCTACTCAGGATATCGCGTTGGTTCGTAGAACAAATGTCTATAGGGTGGCGCAGCCCCCGAGTGGATAAATTGCAAAAAATAAATAAAAGAACGCAGAGTTTGGGGCACTTAGCTTTATTTATTCGTAGGATATTACGAGGTACAATGTGTGGCTAAGTAGCCTTGGCTAAATATCCTTATTTGCAATGTAAAAAATAAAAGACGACTACGGGTAGAAGCGCCACGGCTGCGCGATGTTCCAGGGGTTGGAGTACGCGACTCCTGTCTCGAAATCTTTAAGGCGATAGGCGCCACCTGGGATTACTTCTGTAATCACGTACGGTCCCTCCCAGGGGACTCGAGCTTGAAATGCCTTGTTGTTTTAGTCGCAGGACCAGGTCTCCTTCGACGAAGGACCTAGGGCGTAGCCTTCTGCTGTGGAGTTGCGCAGGTTCTGCTGGTAGATCGTTGATCTTTCTGCAGCGTTTTCCCGTGCCTCATCAAGGAGGTCGACGGAGTCTTCGAGTGCAAGAGTTGATTCCTTCTTGCTGTAAGTGACCACTCGCGGTGCTTTGTATCGTACCTCTGTGGGTAGCACCGCTTCAGCATTGTGCATGATGAAGAACGGGGTGTACCCCATGGCACTGTTTGGGGTTGTGCGTAGGCTCCAGAGTATCGATTGCAGCTCATCTGGCCAGCATCCTGCAGCTTGTTCGAGTGGCCTAAGGAGTCGCTTCTTGATTCCACCGCAGACGAGCCCGTTGGCCTTTTCGACCTGACCGTTGGTCTGTGGATGAGCTACGGAGGCATAGCTTATGTTGATTCCCAGGTTCTCACAGAATTCTTGGAACTCCTTGGAGGTTAAGTTCATCCTGTTGTCCGTGATGATGCTGTGTGGAACTCCGAAGTGAGAGACGATGGACTCGAAGAACTTGATTGCGCTAGCTCCTGACTGGTTAGTCACCGGCATGACCTCTATCCATTTGGTGAATTTGTCGACTACGACCAAGAGGTAGACGTAGCCTCCTCGCGAGGACTTTGGGAGCTTGCCGACCATGTCGAGTCCCCATTGCGCGAAGGGCCAGGCCAATGGAATTGGCCGGAGCTCCGCGCCAGGTGCGTGTGGTTTGTCCACGAATCGCTGGCAAGCGTTGCATTTTTGGATGATGTCCTTGGCGTCACACATAGCCGTGGGCCAGTAGAATCCAGCTCGTAGAGCCTTGGCGACGAGGGCGCGACTGCCGGCGTGGTGTCCGCAAGTCCCCTCATGGATGTCGAGGAGAACGGCTCTTCCATCAGTGTTTGAGACACACCGTTGGAGTACTCCTGTGATGCTGCGTTTGTATAGTTCGCCGTTGATGACGACGAATGCCTTGGATCGTCGTGTGATTTGTCGTGCGTCAGTCGGGTCGTCCGGCAGCCTCTTGCTGAGAAGGTATATGATGTACGGTTGAGTCCAAGATGGCTCAATCATCATGACACTCATCGGTCCTTCGGGTCCTGTGTTAAGCTCCAGGTCGTCGAGTGCCATTGGCTCATTGGGCGGCACAACCCCCGAGTCCATTGTTGCACTTGTTTTCTTCTCTGCGGCCTTTGGCTTGATGGAGCGTTCGCAAATGCGCTCGAGAAATACCCCAGGTGGTATGGGGGCGCAGGTAGAGCCAATGTTGGTGAGTGCGTCTGCCTCTTCATTGCTTTCGCGGCCTATGTGCCGCAGCTCGCAACCATCAAAGTCCCCTTCGAGTGTGTCATAGAGGTCACGGTAGGCGATCATATTGTTGTTCAGTGCGTCGCACTCGTGCATTGTCTGGTTGACGACCAGCTTGGAGTCGCCGTATATTATGAGCCTCTTGGCGCCGCAAGCTTTTACCATCCTCATTCCGTGTAGCAGGGCCTCGTATTCAGCTTTGCTGTTCGAGGTGGTGAACTGCAGTCGCAGAATATATTTCAGCTTGTCTCCCTAGGGCGATGTCAGTATGACACCTACGCCAGCTCCGTCCTTTTGCTTGGATCTGTCGAAGTGCATTGTCTAGATATAGGACATATCTGGTTTTTCAGGGAGCTGATTCTCCATCCAGTGCACGAGGAAGTCAGGAGAACTTGCGACTTGATCGCGTCGCATTTTTCATATGTAATGTCTCATGGAGACAACTCGATTCCCCAAAGCGCGACTCGTCCGGTGGCGTCAGGGTTGTTGAGGATGTGTCCAAGCGGGGCGTCGTTGACCACCACGATTGGGTGTTCCTGGAAGTAGTGGCGCAGTCGTCTGGCTGTCATGAAGACGCCATATGCCAACTTCTGGTAGTGCGGGTACCGCTGCTTTGTTGGCGTGAGTACCTTGTTGAGGTAGTAGACTGGGCGCTGTACCCCGTGGACCTTGTTCTCTTCGGCTCGTTCTACCACGAGCACCGTGCTAACCACCTGGTTGGTGGCGGAGATGTACAACAACAGTGGTTCCCTTTCGCGTGGGGTCACTAGTACTGGTGAGGTGGACAACATACGCTTGAGACCTTCGAATGCTTCCTGTGCCTCGTTGGTCCACTCGAACTTGTCAATTTTGCGGAGAAGTTGGTAGAAGGGCAGTGCTTTTTCGCCCATTCGGCTGATGAATCGACTGAGCGCTGCGATTCGCCCAGCTAGCTGCTGGACACCTCTTATGTTCTTAGGCTTCTCCATGGCCAGTATGGCTTTTATTTTCTTCAGGTTCGCCTCGATCCCTCTCGCAGAGATGAGATACCCGAGTAGTTGCCCAGATGGTACACCGAAGGCGCACTTGTCCGGATTGGGCTTGATCCGGTAGCGATTGAGGTTGGTGAAGGTTTTGCGTAAATCATCGATTAGTGAAGCTTCCTCTTTGGTCTTGATTACGATGTCGTCAACATAGACTTGGATGTTGCGACCAAGTTGGTTCTTGAGGCAAGCCTGCATGCACCGCTGATAAGTTGCTCCTGTGTTTTTTTAGCCCGAAGGGCATTGTGTTATAGTAGAACACACCAAAAGGCGTTGTAAATGCTGTTTTTTCTTGATCCTCTTCCTTCATTCGAATCTGATTGTAGCCTGAGTAGGCGTCGAGGAAGTAGAGGCGCGCACATCCCGCGGTGGAGTTGATGATCTGGTCGATTCGCGGCAGCAGGAAGTGATCCTTTGGGCAGTGCTTATTCAGAGAGGTAAAATCCACGCACATCCGTAGGATATCCGTGTCCTTTTTTGGTACTAGCACCGTGTTGGCGAGCCAAGTGCTTTCCTTGATCTTGCATATGAATTTGGCGTCGAGGAGTCTGTTGATCTCCATTTCGACCGCTTTGGCTCTTGGCTCAGACAGTCACCGAATTGTTTGTTTGACTGACCTTGCATCTGGGTTCACATTGAGTGTGTTCTCGGCGAATTCTCTGGGGACTCCTGGCATGTCCGCTGGACACCAGGCAAAGATTTCCCAGTGCTCACGGAGGAATTCGACGAGCACGAGTTCCTATGCGGGACTCAAGTTGTTGGCGATGAGGGCCGTCTTGGCGGGGTCCGATGGGTGGACCTAAACTTTCTTCGTATGCACCGACGAGTCGAAGGATAGGTCAGGTGAAATTGGCCGGCTCAGGGGAGGCAGACTGTTGTCTGTCGACTCCTTCAATCTTGCGAGTTCTTCCTGCATGCTGAAGGACTGGGAAATTCTGTTGAATTCCCTGTCACAATTGTCAGACCTCTCGAAGCTCCCCTTGATTGTGATGACGCCATTGGGGCCTGGCATTTTCATCTGCAGATAGGCATAGTGTGGCATTGCCATGAATCTGGCGAATGCGACACATCCGAGGATGAAGTGGTATTGTGAGGGCCAGTAGATGACTTCGAAGTCGATGCGTTCGCGTCAAAAGTTTTTCGGCGTGCCGAAGATGATATCGAGGTTGATTTTGCCAAGGGGGTATACACTCTTGCCTGGGATGATGCCGTGAAATGTTGTGTCCGAGGCCTCTAGGCAGGTCAAAGGGATCCTCATTGCTCCCAAGGTACTTGCAAACATGAGCTTAATGCCGCTTCCGCCGTCCATGAAGACGCGACTCATGTCGAAGCCTCCAATTTGTGCCTCGAGTACAAGGGGACAATGGCCTGGACGGGGTACTTGGCACGGATGGTCGCGCTTGTCGAAGGTGATGCAGGAGTCGCTTCTACTGAGGTACTCAGTGGTGGATGGTGGTGAGTTTGTCACCAAATTGACTTGGCAAGTGATGGCCTTTTGCACCCAATTGGAGGGGCGGCCCTTTTGGATCATCATGGTGCCCATGGCCCGTGGGTACGACTCGCCTCCATGATGCTGGTCAGGCGCAGTTGCGGTTGGTGGTGGTCCGGGTGGTGGTGGAGGAGCTCCATGTGCCATAGCGCCTGGGGTGGCCCCGTAGCCCCTGTTGACCGTGTCGTGATTCATCCGAGCCAGACCCTCATGAAGTTTGAGGAACTCGCAACAATCCTTGAGGAGGTGGCTGGATTTTTTTGCCGTCATGCTTGTCAATGTAGAAGTGCACGGTGCATGGCCCGGACAGCTTATCCTCAATGGATGTTGCGGGTGCCTCGTCGCGAGTGCGGTGCTGCCATACTTGCGTGGTTTTCCCGGAGTCGCGGTGACCACCACTGCGGTAGCCACTGTTGCGGTTGTCGTCGCGTCTGTCGGCATAGCCAGCTGCGACCATGTTGACATTGTCGCAGTCATCATAGATGCGCATTTGACGTTTGCTTCGGCGATCGCGTCTGCGCTCGAGTTATGCTTCATCGTTGGAGTGAACGCGATTTTTCACCGAATCTTCTCCATCTGCCCACCGATTCGCGATTTCCATCAGGTGGTCAATGGTTTTGGGCTTCGAGCGGCCCAGATCCTCCCTGAGCTCTATGCGACGAACACCGCCGTTGAATGCGTCAATTGCCCGGTTCTTCGAGATATTTTCCAAAGAGTTCTTGATGATGGTCCACCTCTGGATGTACGAGCATAACGATTCACCTGACCGTTGCTGGCAGCATCTCAGCTCTTCGATTGATGCGGGCCTTTTGTGGGTGCCCTTGAAGTTGCGCACAAAGCTGTAGACTAGTTCGTCCCAGCTGCAAATGGATCCGCGCGGGAGGTTATTGAGCCAAGCTCGGGCGGCGCCCTGCAGCTGTAGCTGTAGGCATTGCATGGCTGTGCTTCTACTCCCACCATGGAGTCTGATGGAGGAGATGTGGTCTTCCAGCCAGATTTTCGGGTCCTGCAGGCCGTCAAACTTTGGGTTCTCTGATGGGAGCTTGAACCCCTTGGGCTTTCGCTTTTGCCTGATGGCCCTGCTGAAGCATCTAGCGCCACAGAGCTCCACATCTTCGTCTTCTGAGTCAGTCGATCGGGCGCGTCACGCCCTTGACTTGTCGATCTTGCGCTGCGTGATGTTATCACGTGCGTCGTAGTCGTGGTCATGTCACCGTGAGCGGCGATGTCGAGACAGATCGTGACTGTCGTCGCTGGACAAGGGTGAGGAATAGCGCTTTGCCATAGCCTTGTTTTTCTTCGGCTCCGGCGTTGGCTCTTTGTCAAGGGCGGCCTCGATTAGCCCCAAGCCTGCGATTGTAGATCGGTGCATGGCAGCTCGAGGGTCTCCAGCTGGCGGCTGGTTGTTGAGGAGGTACATGGTGGCCGCCGTTACCGCAGCTTGCGGCGTTTTTGGGAGCACATTGCCACGCGTATCCACCATCATGGAGCCGAAGTCGAGGACCTTTGCAGCTTCTACACGCTCTTGTTCGGTGAGGTGGGCCAGTCGAGATCGCCTCTTGTTAGCGATGTACTCGTTGCACTTGGAGGAGGATCCTCCGTGGGAGGAGAGCCCAGCTCGTCGGAGGCTCAACTCATCTGCCGCCTTTTTACGTGCTTCGAGTTGCGCGAGTGTGTGCAGTTGGCGTTTGTATTCCTCCTTTAGGAGCCAATGGTAGCCCATCAGCAGTTCTTGCGAGGAGCCGAAGGGTAGAGGGTTACCTCGTAGGGCTTCTCGGCAGCGGGCCCACTCAAGATCGTTGAGCCTGATCACGACATGCTCACTAGTCTGCTCATTCACAATAGTTGGAGGTTCGACTGCCCCTCTGTTGTTAACGGGGGCGCCATTAGTGGGGCCGCCGTTGGGTGGTCTGCCATTAGGTATGCCACCGTTTGGCGGGTCGGTTTCATTGCCACCGTTGCCCGTGTTGTCGCGATTTGCGGAGGAGTCGCCCGCATTGATGACGGCACACATGAAGTGGTTGGGGAAGCTGTTACTCCCACAACTTTTAGATCCGGAACCGTAGGCTCCATCTTCAGTTGCTAGATCGCCCAGATCGGATTCGTGACTGCTGTCGCTGGCCGTATTCTCGACTGTTGTCGAGGCATTGAGCTCACTGAGGGTGCCGATCGGTGGAGGGAACCATGATGCTGGAGCAATCGATGGTGTTGTCGGCTGGTCAGGCATGCGAAGCGTGCCCATCTGACCAACTTGGAAGTGGAAGCTCCCGATTGCCAGGCTAATTCCATCGCCCACAGACTCGAAAGACGGGCGAGTGGCTGGCGTGTGGACGGTGAAGTCGAACGCGCTGAAGAGCTGGCAAATCTCCGCTATTGCGGAGTTGTAGATCGCAGTTGATGGGGCCGAAGAAGCCGCAACATCAGCACTTCCAATTCCCACAGACGACGCCAATTGACTAGGGTTTAACTCATCAATGCCCATTGTAATGGACTTGGGTTTTGGAGAAGGAGGGAGCGCTGGAAGCATCAATCAGCTAGCAAACAAGCACACATGGACGCAAGGTTTACCCAGGTTCAGGCCTCGTAGAGCCCCCTACTCCTGCTTGTCTGCTCGTGGAATTAACGAAGGAACCGAAGATTACAATGGTGCGCAGATGCAATCTGGTGAGGGTTGTGGAAACTAGGGTTGCGTGTGTTTTCCTCGCCGCCCCCTCCTGGCCTTTATATAGATAGGCCAGGTCTCAGGTAGCAGGTCGAGTCGGTTATAGATT
Organism: Avena insularis; assembly: GCA_023614405.1. Taxonomy (NCBI): domain Eukaryota; kingdom Viridiplantae; phylum Streptophyta; class Magnoliopsida; order Poales; family Poaceae; genus Avena; species Avena insularis. The sequence goes on from CM042694.1 coordinate 212,152,970, forward strand.
AGGGTTTGCCTTTTAAACTTTCTATCTTTAGCTTCTTCTTGTTCCGCAAGCAATCGAGAGTCCATAGGTTACTCGAGTTCTTCATTGGGCCGTGGCAACGCCGTGGTCTTCCACCATATCTGGACCGTATATACTAAACTCGAGTACCGGCTGGGTATACCCATGTCAAGTAGAAAAGAAGAAAAGCGATAAGCAACAACAAAAGGAAGCAACGAAAGAGCCTGACCCCCCACAAAAGGTAAAAGACAAGAGTAAGTCAGGTGAGAAAAAGCTTCCTTATCCAGATCGAAAAAATAAAGCACTGGATCAAGTAATTTATAATTCTTTCACAAAGGAACTTAGTGACCTTCGTTTGGAAATTCCATTTGCGGATGCAATCAAAGTTCCTACTTATAGTAAATTCCTCCGTGATATTTTTAGTAGAAAGAAAGAAATAATTGAAATTGTTGCCATGGTAACTAGCTATCCTGCTACTGGGAAGCTGTTGTCTAAGTCTGGAGATTCCGGAATACCAACTATTTCATGCTCAATAGGTAAAACTGATATTCATAATGCCTTGTGTGATCTAGGAGTAGGAGTTAGTGTAATGCCATACTCCCTCTATAAAAGGCTAGGATTAGGGGAGTATTCTCCTACTACTATCACTTTATAGATGGCTGACAAGTCCACTAAACAACCCGTTGGTATGATCGAGGATGTTTTACTTAGAATAGATGAGCATGTTATTCCCACTGATTTTATTATTCTTGAAATGTCAGAAGATGAAAAATTATCTATAATACTTGGAAGACCTTTCCTTAGTACTATAGGTGCATTAGTAGATTGTGCTGAAGGAAAGATAATCTTCAATGTTTATGATGCTGAAATCATCTGGTATTTTCCAAACAAGCTAGAAGCAGGAGAAAGATATGTTCCACCAGCAAAACGAGTTCATGTGGTAAGTGCCTTTAATAAGGGGTAACCCAAGGTAAGACTTCAAGAAGAGAGAAGAGGTTGAGTTACTCAACTATTCTTAATAAATTCTTAATGGGAGTCAACCCATCTCGTCAATTAAGTAGATTAGAGAATAAGAAGTTTATCACATTCCTACCACTTTTTTACAGACATTCTTGCGGAAGTGCGCCCGTGAAGATGCAGCTGTCAAAAAGTAGTAGAAACATCGATTGAATAAGTACAGAATAATAAGAAGAATAAAAGTTTGAATTTTCCATTTACAGAAGCTGGAATTTTGCTTTTAATACACTTATGTTGGTCGATAGTTTTTTCTATCAATTTTCTGTTAAAAATAAGGTATTTCGCTAAGTTTTGGGATAACAAGGTATCCTCGAACAAACATAATTTTTTTGATGATTACTAGTGGTTTAATGACCAACTATACGACGGGAATAAAAATTCCGGCTGTATAGTTCCGGTCGTATAGATATCTTTGTCATTAACAAATTTTCCTCGAAGACACAGAGAACTTAACGACCAACTATACGGTGGGAATAAAAATTCTGGCTGTATATCTCCTGTCGTATAGATATCGATGCCTTCATACAAAATTTTCTGAAAGGTATTGAGAGTTTAACGGCCAACTATACGGCGGGAATAAAAATTCTGGCCGTATAGCTCCGGTCGTATAAATATCGATGCCTTCGTACAACATTTTATGGAAGGTACTGAGAGTTTAACGACCAACTATATGGCGGGAATAAAAATTCTGGCCATATAGCTTCGGTCGTATAAATATCGATGCCTTCGTAAATATTCATCCCAAAGGCACAGAGAGTTTAACGACCAACTATACGACGGGAATAAAAATTCCGGCCATATAGCTCCGGTCGTATAGATATAGATGCCTTCATAGAAATTTATCCCAAAGGTACTGAGAGTTTAACGACCAACTATACGGGGGGAATAAAAATTCCAGCCGTATAGTTCCGGTCGTATAGATATCAATACTAGTTTTAGAAATTTATCTTGAGAGACAGACAGTTTAATGACCAACTATACGGCGGGATCATTGTGATCCGGTCGTATAGTTGCATCCGTATAGCTATTTTCTGTATATAGAAACCCTAGTTGGCGGCACCGCCGCAACTATACGGGAGGAACAACATCACCTGCCCGTTTAGTTCCGACCGTATAGTTTGGTGCGACTAGAAAATCTCACCGGGGCAGCTAGGTCTTCCTCATCTCCTCATTATTTCTCTCATATTCTCTCTCCAAACCTCTCAAAATCTACCTAGAACTCTTGATTCTTCATGGATTTCGTTCCTTTGAGTGGGGGAATCAACATATTGGTATGTTTCTCTCCCTATCCATTCTTTATTTTCAAATTTGCATGGTTGAAACTCTCACATTGATCTAGTGGATGAACTCAAGCTTATTTTGTTTTTCCTATTAATTTATCATGTTAGGATTGAATTTTTCCACGTAGAATTGTTCATATATCATGTAGAAACTATATGCCTAAGGTTTTATGGTGAATTGTTTTAGTGCATCACGATGAACAAAATCGGTAACCTCTTTTGTTCGAGCAAGCGCCGACGGGGTGAGGGCTCGAGCTTGGGGTCCCGAGCCCCGCGCAACTCCAAGTTAGACATTGTCTCATCGAGGAGGGTGCTGCCCACACGTTGGGTCGACCACAACTTTCTCACCGCGGCAGGGTTGAAGGTGGATTTCGACCTCATGTGCAGCAGGGTGGGGTTGGCGGTACTTGGCTTCGCAAGCCACGATACCTATGCCGAGCTTACCCATGAGTTCCTTGCCTCCTTCGACGACGACCACAGGGAGAAAGATATTATGTGCATGATAAGCTTCACCATGAACTTGCATCACTATGACATAAGTTTCGAACAATTTTGCAATGCTTTCAGCTTCCCTCATACTATGGAGCCCACTGTTACTAACCTCTATAGCGTCACAAGTGAAGAGACTTGGGAGGTTATTTCTGTTAATGGTGGCAGGCACTTTTATCAGAAGAAGATAACTACCATTCAGAACCCAACCATCCGCTACTATGCTCTATTCCTTGCCAACACACTACTGTGAAGAGGTGACATAGGCTCCATGGCCAGTGCAGACATGGCAATGATCACCAAGGCTCTCTTCCCCACTTCACCGCAAAGCCCCAGTCCTGCAGCTCTACTCATCCATCACTTTCACCACCAAAGCAACAAGACCAAAGGTGATATTCGCATTTGTGGATTGGTAACCCACCTTGCCTATGCATTAAATATTGTACTACCTGTTATGGAACCTGTTGATAGCTCCAAACTCATGGATGTCAAGTATTTGACTACTTGTGGCTTCCTTGGTGTTTACCATGCCAATTGGAGGCTCCGAGCATATCAATTCAATTATCTTGGTGATGCACAGAGTGAGAAGGTTCAGTTTCCCTGCCCCCAAGCCTTCTTGATTGTGGAGAAGGACACTTGGATCCTCACCAAGGACCAAGTGACGGAGATCATGGCTGAGCTCTAGCTCGAGAAAGATGAAGATTAAGAAGGAGGGCAGCAAGATGAGGAGGAGCAGGAGGAAGAGCAGGGACACAACCCTGCTTGGGAGGGACAATAGTAGCAGCAACAAGGGGGAGCTTGGGACCCATGGCCCAACCAACCACAGTAGAGGTACAACTACGTCCCCTATCAGGAGTTCCAATAACTCAACCAACGTGTTGGGGAGATCGACCACACTCTTCAGGAAGTGAATGAAGATGTGAATACTTTGACTCACACCTACAGTTACTTCATGAACCACTTCCTCGACTACTACCAGTAGTTTCCGCACCAGCCGCCAAATGACGACAACAACTGAGCCTAGCAATAGCCTAAGCTTAGGGGAGGTTTGAAAACCTCCAAACTTTGCATTCATGTTTTTATTTCTTCTTTTGATTTATTTTATTTCTTCAAAATTTGCATGTTAATTTTCAGCTCTGCATGTCTAAACCAAAAATACAAAAAAATTAGTTGTAACTTTATTTGCAAGTTTCTTTCTTTGTTTCTCTCGTAGATTGCTTAATTTTAGGTGACTTGGCAATAGGGAAACATAGAGGGGGTCAACTCAAATACAAGAATGAAGCAAGTAAGAAGCGGTATCACATTCCTTTCATCATCCTTCCTACAACCTTAAATTGATCCTACAATTATTTACTCGCTTGCACTGGAGTCACTCCCCACTTAGCTTGTTATCCTATAAATTATATTCCTTAGCCAGTGTATCCTTTTTAGCTTTGAAACAATGAGCAATGAACTTGGTTAAAAATACTTCCTACATTTTTACAATAAGAAAAAGTATCTGAAGATGACTTGAGTCCATGTTTAGCCCAAAGAATTTAATTTTAGAACTACTCCATCCCATTTGAGCTTAATATAAATAGACTTGATAGTACCCTTGATTGAAATTGTTTGATAAAATGGATGCTTCGAAGTAGTAGCAATTATGCCACTACTTTTTCTAATAATTACCATAAGATATTGCTTTATGCGTGTCATTACAACTCTATCATGCTCCATGGGGAACTATTAACTCCGCTGGCCAACGAACGATCTAAATGTGGGAAACCACTTGATTTCGGCTATTGAGTTATGTAAACATCTGTAACAGAAATGCTATGATGGGTAAAAATTTTAGTCTCCTCATGGTTTCATGTTCCAAGTGAACTTGTAGTACTCCTCTGGCCCATTATTGCTCAACGATTATTTATTGGCATGGTCACGAGTGCACAACACAACCCAATTAAACATGATAAAAATAGTGTCATGATTTCTCTATGAAAGAGCTGAAGTTTTTGAAAGGCAAAAGAAAAGAAAGAGGTGCTTTGATGGTCTTGAAATTTTGATAGGGGAGTAGATGAGTTGTTCTTAAATTAAATGTTTTGATGCCAACTTGAGCGCTCTTAATTGGTTAAACAAACAAGAACAAAAAGTTTTCATATCTTAGTAAAGAGAGGTACCAAAAGAATTTGTCTCACTTTTTTAGCTAAACTTTCGACACTTGCTTGGGAATATGATTTATTTGCTAACAAGATATATGTGGTTAGGAAGTGGACTTAGTGCAATCTTGTGAATACTTGTATGATCATATTTAAGATTGCAGGGATTGTGAAGAAAAGAATTTAACACCAATTCAAACTTGTGAGTTCCTTTATTTTCGGTCTCGAATCTCCGCTATTCTTCCTTATTTCCCTGTCACTCGAGGGCGAGCAACATCTAAGCTTGGGGGAGTTGATAGCTATGAGATTTGACACATTTTTGATGGCTTTTATTGATGTTTTTCTCTCGGATTTGATCGTTTTCTGGTTTTACCTAACGCTAATACTTCGGTAGCAAAGAAAACTTGGGTTTTAATGTGTGCTTCAGGTTCTAAACATCAACAAAAGGTTTTAACAAGAGAAACACAATATTCTAGAGAAAACAAGCAAGTCTCACTTTGGAAGCACGCGAGGGGACCTCACAGAAGCTTTAAAGAGCAACTATATGGCATGAATATTTTTCCGGCTGTATAGTTCCCGCCGTATAGTTGCCACCGCCTCTGTATTGTCAGAAGGGACAACTTCCATGAAGGAAAGAGGAACGAAAACACAACACAATAGCCACCATACCGTCTAGAAGGGAGAAAGAAGAGATCCGGAGAAGAAGGGGAATATGTTCTTCATCTCGCTCCACGATCTTCGACTTCCTAGCCAATACACCCCCATAGCCACTACTTGTACTTGAGAGAGAGAGAGGGATTTCCACCTTGCAATACTAGGGTTTGAGATTGTTTCTTCCCATATTGAATTGTGTTGGATATTTTCTATTCTTATTGTGGATGTCCACGGTAATACAAAGATGAATTCCCTTTATTTGATTATATTGATGATCCGTTCTTCTCTCATGTGTGAGTAATTCCCTTGGGCGTGGGAGATGTAGGGGATTGGTGAGATGTGATGTGCCTTCATATATTTTCCATTAGTTTATGATTGATTCTAATTACTATATTATGTGTGCTTGACTATCTGTGGGATGCCTAATGCTTGTTGTCCAATTAAGGGTCCAAACAACATGGTGCTTTGTTCTACATAGATAAGATCTTGTTCGCTAGTGGACCACCGACCCCCGGGTGACACGGGGATATTAATGGAAAACTAGTAGACTCGAGGATAATGAGGAACCACTATGCTTATTGCATTAGTCCGATCCAAGGAGCTTAATCGCTAAGCGACCTGAAGGGTCTTAATCGTCTAGTGTCTGACCATGGTTTTGGTAACGGGCTAGTAGGATTATTGAAGTTGGGATGAAATCTACCAAGAGGAGTTCCGGCTAATTATGGGTTGCTCGCCTACACATATATTTATAAGATTATAATTGTTACGTTTATCATTCGTCCACTTGGCACAGTCACAATCACCATGAACTGAATCTCCCCGTGCCTTCTTTTGCCATCTGAAGGAAACAACAAACAATCAATTTGTTCTTTACTTTTATGATTTACTACATTTGTAAATTTTACATTTTAGTTCTATTTAAATACATCTCATTTAATCAAAACCCCATTCTTATTTCAACACCTGCAGTCAATTCACTCGAAGACCTGTGACAACTTCGGGTGTGACAGAGACTTCACTGTTGGGGGGATACCCCCAGGTAGGGTCACGCCGGGGTATAAAGGCCGAGTTAGCCGAGGTATGACACGGTCAAAGCAAGAGCTGGCTGGGTCATCTCAAGGCAGGCCGACTTACGGAGTAACCCGGCCCGGTGGGTATCTGCCTAGCATTAATCCGGCCGGCATGAAATATATATCGGCCATATTTGTCTACTAATTGTGTAGGTACCCTTGTAGCCGGGTTAGCCAGGCGCCAGCCGGGCTACAACTTGGCTTCTAAGAGAAGGAAGGAATCTCCCGTTGGTCAAAAGGTGACCTCTAACCACTGTAGCGTGAGCGAAGCAACCAGAGGGAAGGACCAGCGGGGCATGGCCGACCAAGATGACGCTGCAATGTCGGCTGACGTAGCCCATGTCTGGTGACGCTTAAAGGCATGGAGTACGTAGAGGGTTATGTCCATAGTCCGGACGAACCGTTAAAGTGAATAAAGAAGCATCTAGCTTTAACTAATGGGCATATTTGGGGAATATGCCTCCACGTATGCCCTAACTTTGTAACCCGGGCTCGCCTATATAAGGAGCACCAAGGCCTCCATACAAGGGGATTGATCATTTTCTCTGCCTAAGGTAGAACTCTAGAGCTTAATGGTGGGGGGTAAGAGACCTTGTCTCCTTCTCACGAACAACTCGAGGAGCACTTGTAACCACCATTGATAGAGCTAATACATCAACACATGTGCGTGGAATCACCACGCTATCCCTCCCTGGATTCCCCTAACGCTCATTGGCCCCATCTTTAGCCTATCCATGGCATCTACCGTGCCACCACCACGGTTGGCGGCGCCAGCTGAAAGCTAGCGGTGAAATCCGGACATGAAGCATCTCTAGCACCGGCAAGCATGTCATCTCCGGCCTGGTTCAGCGCTTTGGAGCGCTGGACTACGTCAGCGACAATGCAGGGAGCTTCGGCAGGCGTCCTCCTCCGCGCAACGGCCTCTTCATCAAGCTTGGCACGCACAAGATCTACGTCGGCATGGACGAGTCCTGCGTCCATCCACGGCATGTCGTTGAGGGGGCGAACCGCCTCAACAGAGCTTCAGGTGTGCGACGTCAGCCCGCCAAAGAACGTTGAGGTCATGATGGCCGCGCCAGATGCAGGAGCAAGCGAGGACCCGACGCCAGATTCGGAAGTCACACCAAAATAGGCAAGGTCTAGATTTCCACCGCTAGAGAGGCCAGAGAATGTACTCCAGCAAGCAATAGATAGCCTAGCAACACCAATAGCTCCTGTAGTATATCCGGCTCAGGCGCAAGCTGAGTTAGAAGAAACTAGGCAGAAAATGCTAGCTAGCACGAAGAAGGTAACGGAGTTACAACAGTCTTTGAACATCACTCTAAGGGAATATGCAAAGGCAAATCACATAGAAGGGGTGAAAATCCGAGGTAGAAACCTAATCACTAAGATTGACAAGGAATATGAACCTAGGCTGGGTCAGACAGCCACGATCGTAACATGAGGGCTGGAGAGGTACAGTACCCCGGCGAAGAACCTCAGGGCGGCAAACATAGCTGCATCCGAGTTAGAGGGTCTAACCAGAGAGGCCCAGGAAAGGCAACAGGAGAGGGTGAACCACTTGCTCAGGGTGGCTTGCCAGCAAAATGAAGAAATGAACAAGGCAAACCCAGTGCCACCTGGAGCGTCGCACGTGGTTCATTCGGCCAGAAATAACCCGGCCAAATCTGCCGGAGCCGCATCATCCCCAGGTCATAACCTAAGGAGAGAATAAGTGGTAAACTCAGGGAGAAGAGACAAACAGATGGTTCCATATGACCCGGTGAGAGCTGGAAAAGGCAAAGCAGTGCAAGTTGATGAGGATAGCCACAGTACCAGCCGAGGTGAAGCTGGCCGAGGTAACCGCGACCAAGGCAATGCCGATCAAAGTAACGTTGCCAACGGCAATGCCGGACAGCGTGATCTGGGGGGAGCAGGGCAAAATGTACCTCGGCAGCAACAACAGCAATACGCACCTCGGCAGGAGAGAAGTGCTGGCCAAGTGATACAACAACAAAATGTTCATCCGAATTAGGGGAGATACAATGATGGTTACTCGGCGATGGTCAATGATGGGTACCCAAGACCGGAGCACCATGTGATTGTGTCAAGGCTAGGAAGCAGAAACTTGTAGCCAGATGATGCAAGGCTGAAGCTAGACCGGATTTATAGGTCAGAGATGATTGAGTTACAGGGACCTCCAGGTCTGGCATGCTTTGGACCTCGGATCATGAGGGAACCACCAGTACCAAACTTTCAATTGGCCAGAGGAACAAAGACCTACGACGGTAGCACCAAACCGGAAGATTAGCTTATTGACTATGCAACAACAGTCAAAATCGCAACAGGAAATTTGAGATGGGCAGTGAGGTATGTGCCCTAGATGTTGTAAGGACCTGCGAGAGTTTGGCTGAACAACTTTCCACTAGGGAGTGTCAACTGTTGGTTGGGTTTCGAGGGGTTATTCGTTAGCAACTTCTCAAGCACCTACAAGAGGCCCAATAGGCCGCAGACTTTGGCGTTATGCCGGCAGAGACCGAATGAGCCTGACTGAGACTTTTTGACTCGGTGGTGCAACATGCGCAACTCATGTGAGGGGGTAATTGAATCACAAGCAATTGTGTGGTTCGCCCAAGGCTACAGATATGGAAGTATGTTGTGGCAAAGGTTGCAGCGAGATATGCCAACCACTTTGGCTAAGACGATCCGGATCGCGGATTCGTATGCTCTAGGAGACCCAACTCAACCCCGGCTAATGCCAAGCGAGGCGAATGAGGAGTATTACAACCGAGATGGCTCTGGGTCATCAATGAGAAATGATTTCCGAGGAAAGAGAAGGGACGAGCGTCCGTATTATACGTATAACTCGCAACAAGGGGCAGCGGTAGACCGAGATCATCCCAATGCCGGAGCTAGCCAACGCTAGAAAACTGGAGGACAAAACTAGCAGCAAAAGGGTGAAGGCAAAAAGCCCTAGACCCCGGAGCAGAAAAAGCAATGGCAGGAGCAAAAGGATCGTCCGAGGTATACATTCGAGCTATGTTGGACCAACCTTGCAAGTTTCATACGCTAAGTACGAATAGCCCAACGAATCATACGACTTGGCAATGTGAGTGGATGAGGAAGCTAGAACAGGGTAGCTCGGGGAATGCTCAGGCACCTCGGAATGAAGCACCTCAAAGTGAAGCACCTCGGTAGCCATTACTCACAGGGGGAATGGATAGCAACTAATGCTACCTCCACCCCCACCGATGTATGAAAATCAGGAGAGAAGGGATGCGGTGCATCAGGTAAATAACAACCAGCAGCAAGACCAAGGTTACCATGCTAATGAAGGACGAAATGAGTACATGGAGCATCACCAAATCTACTGCGTGTTTACGATGGAAGAAACTGACCGGAAGAGCTTGCAACACCGACATATGGAGGTAAATGCGGTAATGCCGGCTGTGGTGAGGTATATGTCTTGGTTAGATCAGGAAATTACTTGGAGTATCAAAGATCACCCAAAAATTATGCCAAGTCCTGGGACCTACGCACTAGTCCCGGATCCGAGTTCATCGGGCCGAATCTCAATGTGAGGTTTTCCAAGGTGCTGATAGACAATGGCAGTAGCATTAGCATCATGTACAAGGATACCATGCACAAGTTGGGGATATCAGAGAATATGCTTCAAGCAGCTAGGACCACTTTCCATGGCATTGTGCCTGGTATCTCCCGTGAACCCATTGGAAGGGTCCGGGTTGACGTGTTGTTCGGCACGAGGGACAACTGCTGGACTGAGAATTTGGAATTTGAGGTGGTAAATTTGGAAAACGCATATCACGCGTTACTCGGCAGGCCCGCTTTGAGAAAATCCATGGCAAGTACTCATGTTAGCTACTTGAAGATGAAATTACCTAGACCAAGGGGAGTGATAACCATAGCCGGGGACTTCAGGCGCTCTATTGAATGTGCGTCTGCTAGGCCTAATCTAGACGAGTCACTCGTGATTGCTCAGGAGAAGAGGAAAACCATGGAGGTGGCTGCATTGGCTTAGTCCGTGCAGCAGCATATGCTGGCCCTGACTAATCCACATGGTAGTGTGTCATTTCAAGCAACCAAGGACACTAAGAAAGTGCCAATTGATGATCAGTTCCCTGAGCGCACCGTAACCATTGGTGTCGGATTAGGCGACAAATACGAAAGCGAGCTCGTCAACTTCCTCTGTGAGAATCGGGATATCTTTGCTTGGTCCACACAGGATCTGCATGGTGTGCCGAGGGAGTTGGCCGAGCACTCTTTGAATGTAAGACCCGGTTCTAAGCCAATGAAGCAACCTCTCCGCCGCTTCGCCGAGGACAGGAGAAAGGTCAATGGAGATGAGATAGCTAGGATCCTTGCAGCCGGATTTATCATGGAAGTACTTACCCGGATTGGCTCTCTAATCCGGTGCTGGTGGAAAAGAAGAAGGATGATCCGAATGTGGCAGTGGTATGGCGTATGTGCATTGATTACATGAACCTGAATAAGGCGCGTCCGAAAGATCCATTCCCGGAATGTGCAAGTATATGTGGATGATGTTGTGAAAAAAAACCAAGGAAAGCAATACGCTCCTTGATGACATCCGGCAGACATTCATGAACCTGAGACGGTTCCGGATGAAGCTTAACCCAGACAAATGCACTTTTGGTGTGCCTGCGGGGAATACTCGGTTTTCTTGTGTCCAGCCGAGGTATTGAAGCTAACCCGACGAAAATCCGGGCTATAGAGAGAATGGAACTGCCAAAATGCCTTAACAATGTGCAGAAGTTCACTGGCTGCCTGGCATCGTTAAGACGGTTCATATGTCGGCTGGGAGAGAAGGCCTTGCCCCTCTACCAGTTAATGAAAAAGGCAGATAAATTTACATGGACACCACAAGCAGATAGTGTGTTCCATGAGTTAAAAAAGAGGTTGTCCACGACACCAATATTAGCCGCGCCACTACCCAAGGAGCCAATGTGGCTCTATGTAGCCGCGACCAACCGAGTCGTAAGTGCAGTAATTGTAGTGGAGCGCGAAGAGGAAGGAAATTCGATGCAAAGGCCGGTGTATTACTTAAGCAAGGTATTGTCGACCTCAAAACAGAATTACCCTCACTACCAAAAAATGGCGTATGGCGTGTATATGTCGGCCAAGAAACTCAAGCACTACTTTGAGGAACACCCCATAAAAGTGATATGTGAGGCGCCCATATTGGAAATTATGAGCAACAAAGATCCTAGCGGCCGGATAGCAAAATGGGCAATTGAGCTGGCCCCATATGCACCATAGTTCGACAGAAGAGATGCGATCAAATCATAGGTTGTGGCGGATTTCTTTGTGGACTGGGCCGATATGCAATACGAACCACCTCTGCCGGATTCAAACTATTGAAGAATGCACTTTGATGGATCAAAACTAAAAGAAGGACTGGGCACCAGAGTGGTACTTACCTCTCCCAAGAAAGATCAGTTGAAATATGTCCTGCAAATCCACTTCAGCGCCTCAAACAATGTTGCGGAATATGAGGCACTTGTGCATGGGCTCAAAGTGGCAAAAGAAGTCGGGATACATCGGATACAGTGATTTGGAGACTCAGATTTGGTGGTGCAGCATGTATCTGGCAATTGGGATGCCTTGGATGCCAACATGGCCCTTTACAGATTTCATGTTCAAAAGATAAGCGGATCCTTCGAGGGGTGTGAATTCCATCACGTACCTCAGATTGAAAATGAGGAAGCCGATGTACTGTCCAAGTTGGGCTCATCTCGGCAACCAATCCCACCAAATGTTGCTTTGGAGCACTTAATAAAACAATCTATTACACCATCACCGAAATCCGAGTCAATCTATAACCCGGCTCTCTCCGGGTCAGAAGCTACACCTATGGAAATAGACTGGGGAGGCACTTCAGCAAACCTGAGGACTGCCTCGGCAAACCTGGGGACTACCTCAGCAAACCGGGGACTGTCCAGCTAAACCCAGCTGGAGTTATGTCGGTGGATGCGATGGAAATCGATGAGGAACTTTTTGCCATCCGACATATACCCACTTGGGCTGAGCGAATATTTGATTTCCTGAAGGAGGGAATTCTACCAGATGATGAGGTACTCTCAAGGAAAATCCAGAGAAGAGCCTAGGCCTACACCATCATCAATGCCAAACTATACAAAAGAAGTGTAACCGCTGTGTTGCAATGATGTGTTGATTCGGAAGAAGGGCTTAACATACTCCGGGATATCCACCAAGGGGAATGTGACCATCATGCATCTTCAAGAGCATTAGTGGCAAAGGCTTTCCGCCATGGATTTTATTGGTCAAATGCTTTGGAACAAGCAGAGGAACTGGTGAGGAAATGTAATGGGTGTCAGAGGTATGCCACCAAGACCTATGTACCAATGTCAGAACTGAAGACCATCCCCATTACTTGGCCATTTGATGTATGGTGCCTAGTCATGGTAGGACCATTTAAGCCGCCTAAGGGAGGAATGACCCATATCTTGGTTATGGTGGACAAGTTTACTAAATGGATTGAAGTGAAGCCAATTAGGAAATGTGATGGGGCAATAGCAGTAAAGTTCCTCAATGATATAATCTTGAGTTATGGCTACCCCCACAGTATCATAACTGATAATGGCACAAATTTTGCTGAAGGAGCATTCGCAAGGTTCTGCCGAGAGAAGAAGATGCGGCTAGATATCGCCTCTGTGGCCCACCCCGCATCAAACGGGCAAGTGGAAAGATCCAACGGACTAGTCTTGTCCGGGATAAAACCCCGGCTCATAGAGCCGCTGCAAAGATCAGTGGGGTGTTGGATAGAAGAACTACCAGCAGTATGTGGAGTTTAAGAACAACTCCGAATCGATCAACAGGCTACACGCCATTCTTTCTGATATATGGGGCAGAAGTTGTACTACCAGCCGACATAGAGCATGACTCAACAAGGGTCACCCAATACACAGAAGCCGAAGTGCGTGAAGCCCGGCAAAATGATGTTGATCTGCTGGAAGAAGCGAGAGATCTGGCCTTGTCCAGATCCGCCATATATCAGCAAAATCTTCGATGCCACCAAAGCCGGAAAGTAAACCCCCGAGTCTTACGGGAAGGGGATTTGGTACTCCGGCTAGTGCAGCGCACTACTGACATGCATAAGTTATCCCCTCCATGGGAAGGACCTTTCATTGTAAGCAAAGCTTTGCACAATGATTCCTACTATCTTATTGATGCACAACCACAGGAAAAGAACAACGCGGACAGGTCCGGAGAGGAATCCAAGCGACCATGGAATGTAGCACTACTTCGTCTTTTTACACCTGACAAAGAGGTGAATGTATCCGAGCTACTCATATGTCGGTATATATGTCGGCAATGGGTTTATTAATGAAACTTCAGCACCCCAAGCAGAAACTCGAGGACTGCCATAATAATTGTCTTTCTTGCTCTCGTGTTTTATATACGTCGTCTAGGTTAGGTTGTTTACACCTTAGTCGGATTAGTAATGTGTGAGCACCAAAAACCCAACTCTTCGACTTTGCTGCTATCCAACAAGAATTGGCTTCATGGCAAGCAAGATAACAGGTTTGGAATTGCAAAGCACATGAAAAACGACCAAGGAAAAGAACGTAAGCGAGCCAGCATTTATTATTTGGACTAACCCCTTGTTTACTTTACTCATTGCCCGCCAAATTATTTTGAGCTAATCTCAAAGTTTCAAGTATTGTTAAGTCAATTTTTTGAACCTCGGACTCGTAAGTCAAAAAACCGAATCAAGGTAGACGCGAGCCGAGTCAAAATTAGGGGAACAAGAAAAGGAAACTCGGGGACTTCACCCATGATAATCCAACATTAAGAACTTAGTAGCAAATGACAATAATTGTAGCCAAACCAAACCATAGTGCTTAAATACATCTTCACCCAACATTCAAGGGATCTGACAAATATTGTTAAGTGTTTTTCACGCTCAACGAGCAGGAGCAGAAGCCGAATCATCGGCCGACGGAGGAGGTACTTCGGCATTTGTGAGTGGGGCACTAGCCTCGGCCTCATCTTCGGGGTTGTCCTCCTCATCTTCCAGATTTTCAACGTCATCACCGAGTTCATAAGCCTTGCCCTCACTTTCCTCATCATCCATGCCCTCAGAAACCTCGACATCATCGAATACATCAAGATAGCTCGGCCCCTCGTTCCAAGCGTGGCAGAAGGCATATTGGATGAGCTTGTTGGCTCGAGCCTTGCGCTGCACAATGCACTCCGGATCATTGGACCACTTTGACCCAGTGCGCAAGCGCTCAAGCAGATTGAGGTCAAGCTAGTCATACCAAGAGAGAACAAACTGCAGCACTGTATCAGCTCCGACCCGTGCAGCAGATTCTCGCCACAGGTTCAGCTGAGTCTCACACTCCATCAATTTTGCTATAAAAGCAGCATTTCCCTTGGGAGTGGGCTTAGTGGGCCAGAGAGAATTAAACATCCACATTGCTGCCGGCATGATATCTGCGTCATAGTTCTTCACCAGCTCCATGCAAGCACTGAGGCTCACCAGCAGATCCTTCGTCTCGTAAGGGATTAACCTAGCGGCAGGACCTGTTGGAATACCACGTTGCTGGCGAGACCTGGCCACAACACTGGCAGCAATAGAGTCGCCCTCAGGGAACTTGCATGAGAATAAAACGAGGAATCTCAGTGAGAAACAATACATAACCTAGAGAGGTAAGAACTGAAAAAGAGGAAGGGAACTCACGAGAAATCTGGAAAAGGAGATGATGGAGCTTGGCATGAACATTGGCGCTGCTGGCCTGGAGTCTTTCATATTCAGAGGTCACCGACGTAAGTTTTATGTTGGCTTCCTGCAATAGGTCCTTGTCCTTGGAAATTTGTGTGGTCAGACGCTCCTTTTCCTCGGCAAACTCCTGATCAGCCTTATCCAGCTCGGGTTTGTGGAGGTCCTTAAGCCTCTAGATTTCGGCATTCAACCGAGTAATCTCTGAGTCCTGGAGGCGCAACCGAACAATCTCGTCATCCTTTTTCTTTAGTTCAGCTTGGTGCTTCCCTGCTTGTTCGAGAAAATGTGTCATCGTATCAGGAATAGGCACGCTATCTTCAAGTGTAGCTACAATAGTAAATTGACCCAACGAAACCGAGGTATAAATATCTACCAAGTCAAGGAAAGAACGGGAAGTGGCCAAGAAAGTAAGACAAGTTTGCTTGGATTTCAGCCAAATTTTTGCGCATGATAATGTTTTCAGCCTCAACCTCGGCTGCATAGTTCGGATAATAAGTTAATACAGATAAAGAATACCCCCAAGGAAGGTACATGAACAGAACTTAAGCGAAGGGATTTACCCTTCTTCTGGTGGTCCACCAACAACTTACCATATCTGGCATGAAGATCTTTGTATGAGTCCAGCAGGTGCTGGAACTCAGCTGTTCGGCGGTTGGTGGTGATCTACAAAAACGAGCCACTGTTAGTTAACAAGTAAAAGGAAGTAATTCGAAGTACACAAGATCCAGGCCAAGTGGAACTTAACCCGACTCTAGGTGTGTGGATATTCGAAGTATTAAAGATCCGGGCAAAGCGGAACTTAACCCGGCTCTAGGTGTGTGGATATTCGAAGTATTCAAGATCTGGGCCAAGTGGAACTTAACCCGGATCTAGGTGTGTGGATATTCGAAGTATTCAAGATCCGGGCCAAGTGGAACTTAACCGACTCTAGGTGTGTGGATATTCGAAGTATTCAAGATCAAGGCCAAGTGGAACTTAAACCGGCTCTAGGTGTGTGGATATTCGAAGTATTCAAGATCCGGGCCAAGTGGAACTTAACCCGGCTCTAGGTGTGTGGATATTCGAAGTATTCAAGATCCAGGCCAAGTGGAACTTAACCCGGCTCTAGGTGTGTGGATATTCGAAGTATTCAAGATCCGGGCCAAGTGGAACTTAACCCGGCTCTAGGTGTGTGGATATTCGAAGTATTCAAGATCCAGGCCAAGTGGAACTTAACTCGGCTCTAGGTGTGTGGATATTCGAAGTATTCAAGATCCGGGCCAAGTGGAACTTAACACGACTCTAGGTGTGTGGATATTCGAAGTATTCAAGATCCAGGCCAAGTGGAACTTAACTCGGCTCTAAGTTTATAGCTATTTGAAAATGCTAAGGAATTACACTAAATTCTCTGGAAGCATCCGACCGAGTAATAAATTACTCCCTCGGAGGCTCGGGGACTAGTGGATATATCTATAAGTATAAGTGTACCTAAAGTAGCATAGCAGAAGAAAGGGATTACCTCCATTATTTGGCCAGCCAGAGAAATAGGCTTGGTGGCGGAGTTCATTTGAGCGCTAAACTTTGTCGGGCCAAACTTCTCCGGCAGATCGTCTTGCGAATCAATGAACTCCGCATTGTTCTAGTTGTCCACATATTCAATAAGCGCTGGGCTGTAGCTCTCGCTGCTAGGTGAATGCCTCGTCACCAAGCCCTTAGTGTGGGCCTCCCTCCTTGCGGACTGAGCATCAACAGGACTGGTATGCAAGACCAGTTGCTTACTGCCCTCTGATCCGGCGGCTGGAGATCCGGAAGCAGAGTCCTTGATAGGCTCGGCAACCATCTTTCTCTTACCGGATAAGGCGGGGCGCTGGAGAATAGCCAGATTTGTTGAGCCGGACTGAGCGATGGAGGTTGGCTGAAAGATGTCCTTGATGGACACTATAGATCCATAGGCAGTGGATTGAGGCTTTTTCTTTGTGGCTTTGGTTACGGCTGTTGTTGTTGCTGCTACTGGCTTTGGCGCTGGGGCTGGTGCTTTTGTTAGAGCTGTTGGTGTTGGTGCTGGTGCTGATGCTGCTGGTTATGATGCTGGTGCTGGTTCTTGAAGGAGATATGCCCTAGAGGCAAATAAGAAATAGGTTTTTATTATCGTATCTCAATTAGTTTATAATAGTTTCATATTGTGCTATAACTGTGCCAAGTAGAAACATTGGTACAGGTGTGGTATGAAACAACCAAGTCCCTAGTAGACTCTATTCATACTAGTTCGTTGGTCAGGAAGATGATCTGGGTTTCAAGATCATGGGCATTTATGCCGACTGACAACGAGATCATATCATTGAGAATGATGTGGTTGGACATTCCTCGAAGGATTGCAACACAATCAAGTCATATAGTTCATTGTTGGAACAACTATACCTAGACTCCTTCTCCTTAGACCATGAGCTCATATTACTCACTGTTTCCCTAGGCTGTTTTGACTGCATCAAACGCCACTTGGTAATACAGTGGTTATAAAGGTGTACGTTGGGTATTCCGAAGGAATAGTAGATGACATGTGACTGCAAGACCAGGATTTGTTCACCCACATGACGGGTAAAGATACATACGGCCGACTTGGTGAGATTACATCCATAAATGTTGCAACATGTGACTAGGTCACGGGGATGTAATATCACGGTAACAAGAAAACATAACTTGTTGTGAATGAGATTGAACAAAGGTATGTGATACCAATGATCGGATATCAGATAAGTTGTATCGAGAAACAAAAGGAAGAGGATGTTACATTTAGACGGTTCAAACGATATTGTCATTAGGAATGCATAGGGGTCACATGGATATCCCTGGTCCCTCTGTTGATCATTTATACAGATCATGTCTAGAGCATTCCCAAGCCATGAGAGGATACACTTAATGGTACGACGAGAGCGATCATTCGTAAGACGGAATCATAGTAGAGAAAGAGAGAAAGCCGAAATCGTTCCGCGGAGAGATCCGAAGTTGTTCGGAGAAAGAATAAAGGAAAAGCCCCGAAAAGTGTTTTCGGATAAATGAGAATTTAAATATATATTTATTATATGTTAATTATGAAATAATATATTATAAATAATATTTAGATTAAGATTTATAGAAGCAACTTTTATATTAGGCCAAATCCCAGAGGGAAAAGGCCTAGAAATAAAACTGCAGGAAAATAAAAGGAAAAAGGTAAAATAGTCAGCCCTGTGGGCGGCGGATAACCGCCACCGCACAGGGCGGCGGATAGTTGGGCGGTTGCCGGCCGCTGGCCGCTGCCAACCGCCCACCGGCGAGATCAAGGGCCGGGTTATCGCTATCGCTGGGCGGGTCAAGACGGCCGGCCGCCCACCCGGTCGCCACTGGTCACCGTCATGTGGGGCGCCGGTGCCCACTGGCCCGTGGGCGCTGGCTGGCAGTAGCTGGGCCCTGTGGGGAAGGTGGCCGGCCCACCCGGCTGGCTGCAGCTTGCTGCTGTGTGCTTTTCTCCTTTTTCTTTTATTTAGTATTTTCTGTTTGCTATTTGGGCTGAGTACTTTTGGCCCATTTGAAAAGTCCGAAAATCTACTGCCTTTTCTTTTATGAATAGTCCCACATGGCTAACCCAATGGGGAGGGCACACCCCCTCCGCCTATATAAAGGGGTGCCCATGGGTGGGATTAATACACACAATTGGAGAAGTCCTTTGGTTGACTTTCTCCCCCTCTCTCTCTCTATACCTCGTGACCATAGCCCCAAGTCTGGGTTGTGCGATCGAGGCACACTTGCAGTACGCCGTTGCGCTGCAGGGATTCCTAGCCGGATATCACTTCCGCACTCCAGGCGGGATCGGGGAGCCGGAGGTCTCATCGTGCACCGGATGTGTACGAATACACGAGGCGCAACACTTGGGGCGCTTAAATGTCGTGAGCCGGAGCTGTTGCACGATGAAGATGGTGAAGATTAAGAAGGAGCAAGGGGTGACCTGCGAGGAGCTTCGCGACCTTGAGGTCGGCTACGAGTACGACTACTTCAACTATGTTCCCCACGGAACGTTAACCGCGTACGGTCTACAAGCGTATGTATTCTCTACGCATCGGCCGTTACCGCATTACTACATAGATAGATCCTAGGGCTAGTTTCTGGGGTTCCGTCGTAGGAATTTTTTTGTTTTCTGCACCGATCCCCAACAGTGGAATCAGAGCTGATCTATGCGTACGAGTGATGTACGGCCAGTACGCACAAGTATTGTGCGGGCGTTGATCCCTTAGTTGTTACCCTCTAACATGTACTTGTTTATATCGCGGTATTGTTTGATGAAGTGGCCCGGACCAACCTTACGCGTATTCTTATGCAAGACTGGTTCCACGCTCAACATACGGCTTGTACCATATAATTGGCTAGCGGGTGTTTGTCTCTCATTCAATAGTTGATATAACATTTACGACGGAGGGCCCCGATAGGGGTGTAATAGAGACAACTGTCGGATCCATGTTGTGGTTGGAAAGTTCGTAGTTTAGAAACGGTTCTAGTGCGAAAGCCCTAACAACCACGTAAAACTTGCAATAGATAAAGTAGAGGCGTCTAACTTTATTTTGCAGGGGGCATGTGATTATGATATGGCATTGGTCGTTACAAAGGTAAAGTAGTTTACTTTTCTGTTGCTAAGTAGTATAGTAATAGTCATCATTCCAATGGATGACCTGGTGGAGGCGTCGTGGACTTGGCGTCAAACCAAGGGCAAGATAGAGATCATGCCAGAGCGCTCGATGGAGATCAAGGCGAAAGACCATATCATATCACATTATACATATGATGTTGATACCAGTTTTTACATCTTATTGTGTGCCAGTATTTAGATACTCAACGGTAGCAAATAAGATAATCTCTATTTAATTCCAATGTTCCGTGTTCCCCTTGTGTGTGCACCACCAAGAAAGTTCTTCGGTATGAGGCGATCCAGGGTTACAGGCCTGGGTGTCAGACATATCTACGTTCACATACAGTGGGTGTAAGCCATGTTGCACAGCGAATACACACAAGTTAGATTTGGCGAGCCTAGCATGTACAGACATGGCCTCGGAACACAAGAGATCGAAAGATCGAGCATGAGTCAGATGGACGATGTGATTGACATTAGTGAATGTCTACCTTTGATAATGCACTGATAGCCGTGATGATCGGGGGAGGTGCAGAGGATAGGGATCATGCGATCACTAAAATCGTCCAGGGGATGACAATTTTAGTGGAGACCAATTATAAATTGATCTCTTATTATAAACTTAGTCTAGATGTCTGTTTGCAAATATCTTAGTAGACCTTAGCCTATCCCATTGAGGTCCTTTGCAACCATGGGAATATAATGCTTAATATGGAACTTAGCAAAAGGGTCCAACTTCATAGATTAATACCCACGTCTGAGGGATATCCTCGTAAAAGGTGATCTTCTCTTCTTGATACGATAACTGTTAGGAGATAATTCGATGACTCTGGAATGTTTGTGTTTTCTCCATAATCATCTAATAAGCCATTCTCCATTTGATGGAGAGTTGGGCTACATTTTGTATTCTACAAAATAAGGCACATAGAGTATGAGCCGTTGGATGAGTTTTCCTCCATCATGGATGAAAAGAGAATGTTTGGAAAAACACTTAGCGATCTTGCATTAGAGTTGAGAACTCTTAGAAGGGCTTGATTGCAAAAGTAGGTCATGGATAAAAGGGTATATGTTAGATATACAAAATTATAAATATGGTTCTTGCAAAACTCGTTGCAGATTGCAAAGTATTTGATACTTGTCCCGTTTTGTGAAAACAGGATGGTCTGCTTGAGAATTGCTAGTTTTAAGGCAACGTGACTTGATGACGGCAAGCAAATTAGTTGATGGCCAACATCACCTCTTCCCTCATAGTTTGTCATTTGGATTAGTGGACTTGAATATAAATTTGTAATCCTTGTATGTGTGTCTTTCTTTTGGCGACACGATTATTCATATGAACAAGTTACATGCCAGTTTGTACTATTCTTATGAATAATACTGTTATGGTCACATTAAGATTACAAATAAGTTGTTCTCATCACTATGTTAATGATAATAGTTTAAACATTTATAAAGGATTAGAATGCTAAAAGATATCCAAAGCTTAATAATGAAAAGACACTATAGTTTAAGTCATTTTGGTTATTGCAGGTTCTTTATGAAAGATCAGGGTCCTAGATGCTTAATCTAGAGATTTTGCAAAACCATGCCTCTCGAGCAGAATGACTAAAACTCCGCATTCTAGTAAAATGGTGATATGTGAAGAAATGTTGAATCTTATACACAATGATGTATCGTATTTTCAACAAGTAGTGGAAATCATTTATTGGTGACTTAAGTGAATAAGCGTATTTACTTAATGAAACATAAGTTTGAAATGATTTGAATTGTTCAAATGAGTTCATAACAAAAGGAGGATATTGAAATTAACAAGAATATGAAGTCTCTTTGTTTTGATCGACATGACTACAGTATTCAAGTTAAGTTTAGCATAAAAGGAACTTGTGAAAGATGTTTCACAAATTATGATAATTGGATGAGTTCAAACAATGTTGAAATATCTAAACATCATGATCAATATGTATTAGATACATATGGTGCAATATTATCTCTTATCAGGGTTGTAGTTGTCATTTAGAGTTAAAGATCGAAATAAGCAAACACTCATTTGAAATACAAAAGGAACATCTAAAGATTCGTGGAAACAACACCATAAGTGTTATGGCAAGTTCGAGTTTCTAGAGATTTCGATAAGTCGAAGTCGTGGCGAATAAACAAATCTTTGTAAAACATTCTTAGGAAGCTATGAATGCATATTCCACAAGGGACAAACTTGTGGTTGTCCAAAGTTGATTATGTCTTGATGAAGATACAGATGGAAGAAAGTAAAAGATCGAAACAAGGTATTTGACCTTGCCTCCAAATTGTTGAGTGGCGCAGCAGAATTTGTTTCATGAAACCAAACTCTACAAATAGACGAGAAACCAATGATAATGATCATAAAGTTTCAGTGAATACTTTTACTAAAGCAAGTAGGATTCAACTATATATTCTACAAGTTTGTGGAATTATATTGTTGATTCACTTTTCATGTTTTGAACTAGACATACCTACGAAATACAAAGAAGCGTGATGGACCTAAGTACGAGAAATGAATAGTCATTGAAATCTCGTTAGCAGAATTCTCGATTTGATTATGATCAAGGAATTTTGGAATGTCCAAGATTATTGAGAGGACCTAGTTTTGAGTGGGAGCTAAGTGAAATCCCTGGATCTCAAACATGAATGTCATATTTGAGTGGGAGTGTGAAATCATTCTAGGATATGTGGACGACATATGTGAATGATGTAATCGGTGTTAATAACGTTTAAGTTAGAGAAATAAGGATGAAGTTGAAGTTATTAAACAATAAGATATATCGAGATAGATTTGTGAGTTTAATAAACACTAAATGTAGAATGCTTCCTGGACTTGATTCTGAAAAATGTTCAGAATGTCCTAAGACAAGATTCTGAAGAAGTTCAGAATAGAACAAGGTAAGAAAGAAGTTCTTACTGTATGAAGCATTTAGTATTGCAACTATGGTTGAAAGAAAGAGATGCGTTGCATCTCCTATGCCTCAGTCATAGGTTCTTCAATATAACCATGTTGTATACTCGACGTAATGTGACCCAGAGTTCTGGTTGGTAAGACAAAGTCTTAACTGTTAGAACATGTCTTTAAGTGATTCCTAAGTTGATCACTGAACCAGAATTAAGTTTGTACTTAAGTAGCAAGAAGCAATGTAAGTGGCACAGTTGCATTTCATGCACTAGGATCTACATAGATATAGAAGTATAAAGGCTACATCTGATGTGATGTATAATGTTATGGCCGGGCTAATTCGCTTTTAACGTAGAATGATGTAGGGCCCAGTGCCCATGAGAAAGCCCTCGAGGTTGATCTAACGTCACTGTAAGTTCCTGGAATCCGGCCTTGTTCTGCTGCCATAACTATAGTATATACACAAAGGATAGCAAAGTGTGTTTTGAAGTTTAGATGACAACAGTGAATAACGACCGTCATTATAAACACTAGAAACAAAAGTCTCACTTTGTTGCCAAACAAATACTTCGACCCATTATAAGATAATGGAGTGAATGTCAGATTAGGAAGACATCAACGATTTGCAAAAGACATAATGATCTGGTAAAACAGAACATGGACATGACGTTTCCCATGAGCATGCATGATTTGTAAACGCATATGGTATATGGTTTATATGAGTAAAATGCAAGCTGGATTATTTGTACTCTAGTGCAAGTGGGAGACTGAAGGAGATATGCCCTAGAGGCAAATAAGAAATAGGTTTTTATTATCGTATCTCAATTAGTTTATTATAGTTTCATATTGTGCTATAACTGTGCTAAGTAGAAACATTGGTACAGCTGTGGTATGAAACAACCAAGTCCCTAGTAGCCTCTATTCATACTAGTTTGTTGGTCACGAAGATGATCTGGGTTTCAAGATCATAGGCATTTATGCCGACTGACAACGAGATCATATCATTGAGAATGATGTGGTTGGACATTCCTCGAAGGATTGCAACACGATCAAGTCATATAGTTCATTGTTGCAACAGCTATACCTAGACTCCTTCTCCTTAGACCGTGAGCTCATATTACTCACTATTTCCCTAGGCTGCTTTGACTGCATCAAACGCCACTTGGTAATACAGTGGTTATAAAGGTGTACGTTGGGTATTCCGAAGGAACAGTAGATGACATGTGACTGCAAGACCGGGATTTGTTCGCCCACATGACGGGTAAAGATACATACGGCCGACTTGGTGAGATTACATCCATAAATGTTGCAACATGTGACTAGGTCACGGGGATGTAATATCACGATAACAAGAAAACATAACTTGTTGTGAACGAGATTGAACAAAGGTATGGGATACCAATGATCGGATCTCGGACAAGTTGTATCGATAAACAAAAGGAAGAGGATGCTACATTTAGACGGTTCAAATGACATTGTCATTAGGAATGCATAGGGGTCACATGGATATCCCTGGTCCCTCTGTTGATCATTGATACAGATCATGTCTAGAGCATTCCCGAGCCGTGAGAGGATACACTTTAGGGTACGATGAGAGCGATCATTCGTAAGACGGAATCATAGTAGAGAAAGAGAGAAAGCCGAAATCGTTCCAC
The DNA here is from genome assembly GCA_023614405.1 of Avena insularis. Lineage (NCBI taxonomy): Eukaryota > Viridiplantae > Streptophyta > Magnoliopsida > Poales > Poaceae > Avena > Avena insularis. Next base: position 212,177,590 of record CM042694.1, read on the forward strand.
GAAGAGATCCAAAGTTGTTCGGAGAAAGAATAAAGGAAAAGCCCTGAAAAGTGTTTTCGAATAAATGGGAATTTAAATATATATTTATTATATGTTAATTATGAATTAATATATTATAAATAATATATAGATTAAGATTTATAGAAGCAACTTTTATATTAGGCCAAATCCCAGAGGGAAAAGGCCTAGAAATAAAACTCCAGGAAAATAAAAGGAAAAAGGCAAAATAGCCAGCCCTGTGGGCGACGGATAACCGCCACCACACAGGGCGGTGGATAGTGGATAGGCTGCCAAGCTGTGCCGCTGCCAGGCCACCGCCTACCAGGCGGGACTAGGCAGCTGGACGATGCCGCCTCAAGGGTCAAGACGTGGCTGGCCGGGCCCACCTGGTCGCCTGTGGGAAGGTGGTGGCCGCCCACTGGGTTGCTGACTTGCTTGTTTTTCTCCTTTTTCTTTTATTTAGTATTTTCTGTTTGCTATTTAGGCTGAGTACTTTTGGCCCATTTGAAAAGTCCGAAAATCTACTGCCTTTTCTTTTATGAATAGTCCCACATGGCTAACCCAATGGGGAGGGCACACCCCCTCCGCCTATATAAAGGGGTGCCCATGGGTGGGATTAATACACACAATTGGAGAAGTCCTTTGGTTGACTTTCTCCCCCTCTCTCTCTCTATACCTCGTGACCATAGCCCCAAGTCTGGGTTGTGCGATCGAGGCACACTTGCAGTACGCCGTTGCGCTGCAGGGATTCCTAGCCGGATATCACTTCCGCACTCCAGGCGGGATCGGGGAGCCGGAGGTCTCATCGTGCACCGGATGTGTACGAAGACACGAGGCGCAACACTTGGGGCGCTTAAATGTCGTGAGCCGGAGCTGTTGCACGATAAAGATCAAGAAGGAGCAAGGGGTGACCTACGAGGAGCTTCGCGACCTTGAGGCCGGCTACGAATACGACTACTTCAACCACGTTCCCCGCGGAACGTTAACCGCGTACGGTCTACAAGGATATGTATTCTCTACGCATCGGCCGTTACCGCATTACTACATAGATAGATCCTAGGGCTAGTTTCTGGGGTTCCGTCGTAGGAAATTTTTTGTTTTCTGCACCGATCCCTAACAGTTCTGCTATTGCTGGGCTGCTGATGCTAATGCTGGTGGTGCTAGAGCTGGTAGTGCTGGTACTAGTTTTGCTGGTACAAAAGAAACTGGAGTTGAAGAAGAAATTTTTTGGGGCGGTGCCGATGGAGCTTGCACCTCCGAGCTGGGCAGTGGCGGCGAAGTAGAGGAGTTGGGAAGATCCGGCATTGCCGTATCCTGGGCCGCTCCGCTGCCCCCTACGTCGATGTTGCCCTCATCATGGCGAGGTGGGCTCTGATCAGGTGCAGCCGTGGAGTCCTCGTGGATAGGACTCAGTGGGCGAACGTCGTTGTTGCGGGAGGGGGAGAAGAACCACTACGGATCGGAGAAGAAATGCTGGGGTCGCTCTAGGGAGGAACCCTAGGAGCGCTGCCGAGAGGAAAAAATAGCAAGTCAGAAAAAGAAAGAGAAATAGATAAAAGGCAAAGAGAAATAGATTTGGGCGCGCCTGGGGGTACCCGCGCCACCATAGGGTGTGGCCGCCTCAGTTCCCTCCTCCGTCTCTGCTTTGGACTCTGTCTTGTGTCGGGAAAAATAGGAACTTCGGCTTTTGTTTCGTCCAATTCCGAGAATATTTCCTTACTAGCTTTTCTGAAACCAAAAATAGCAGAAAACAGGCAACTAGCACTGCGACATCTTGTTAATAGGTTAGTTCTAGAAAATGTATTAAAATACCTCAAAGTGTAAACAAAACATAAGAAAGTTGATATAAAACAAACATGGAGCATAAAAAATTATAGATACATTTACGACGTATCAAGCTTCCCCAAGCTTAACTCTTGCTCGTCCTCAAGTAGGTAAGTGACAAAAAGAATAATTTTTGAGGTGACATGCACCATCACAATATTGATCAAGGTATTCGTAAAGCATTGATAGCTGGGATCAAAGTACTCTAAACATAAGCATGAAAGATAGAGTTCTAACAATAAGACATGGCAACTATGTTGTAACATGAAAAGGTACAAACAAAAGATCATGAATAACAATACATTGAAATACGTTTGTTTGTTTCACATATAGAAAACATAATAAGAGTGGTATTCAGCTTGTCCCTCATGGTATAGCAAAACATAAAATGCATAGGACACCTTCAAAGTTCATAAGGGTGACTAGATACAAATAATTTAAGAACAATCAACAAGTTTTTGGGACAATGCACATTAAACTAAGAATGACCACTATGCTCTCTCAATAGGTGCATAAAGATAGAAGATGTAGACTCAACATAAAAGTAAAAAGAAAGGCCTTTCATAGAGGGGAGCAGGGATTTCAAGTTTCATAAAGAGCTTCCAAAAATTATGGTACTTATTAGCTTTCAGTTCTCATTGCCCCTATCATAAGCATCTTGAGGTGATTAAGGTTAAAGTGACACAAATATGAGGATATGCTTGACAAGTTATAAGTTGAAAATCTCATGCCCCTTGCTTACGAGTACTGAACCTCATGCTACTCAACTTTAGTCACAAGTAAGTTCTTGTCATTGTAAGTACATGTGTATCATGGAGAACCGCCAACGGGATACCCCTTGCCCCATGACACAGGAGCATTCCCATATCAAAATGACAAGGCAACAGACAATGAGCATCTCAACAATCTTTTTATTTGCTATTTGCATAGGTTTTTATTGAGGATGCTTCACAGAATGCTCACTATGGTTATGCTGCAAGTTTCCACCATGATTAGGCATGGCTTAGGCTAGCCGCCCAGGTGTTTCTCTAACACACATACAAACTCCATGAGATTACAAGCTCCCCTTTTATTTCACACCGCCGGGATCCATAAACAAAAGAACATGATATCAACTGAATTATAAGTGCAATGTTGAAAGCGTTCCCCATGGTATCATGGTTCTGCTAATTCACAACTTATAAAGTGCAAGCATATAAGTAACATAGATGGACACAATGGTTCAAGTTTATTAAGTGCAAGAAAATAAAGTGTGCCATCAAGTTTGTGAGAGCTTTAATCACTAATTTTCACAGAACAAAAGTTTAATTTGGAAGGTAGATAAAACATGAATATATTTGGAATGGTGTAACACACCATGCATAGGAATTTATAGTGGAATCTTTGTAATAACTTGGTTTCTTGGGACTTGGATGCATGAGTAGAACTCATACTCAGTACAGGTGGAGGCTAGCAAAAGACTAGGAGAGAGCAATAATGGCCATAATCATGCAAAGTGACAAAACATTATTAATTAAAGCATAAAGTGATATTGCAAGTTAAAAACTAAATGGTCATAGAGGCTATGGTGACTGGTTCATAGTATTAACCTGGTGTAAGAATGTGCCAAGTCAACCCAAATAAAGCATCAAAGGAGAATACCACAATATTATGCTTTTGTATGCTAAAACAACGCATGATTATTTTAAGGCACATTAAGCAATCTCAATTGTTTGAAACAAGTCATGCTACAACAATAATCACTAAGCATATGGTCAAAGCAACATCTATCATGACATGATAAAGTCTAAGTCACAGTCAAAACAAGCTTCCTTTTGTACCACTATAAGCGTGAAAATTCCTACTCTTTTCCAACACCAATCGACTTATTTGAAACAACTCTCAAAGATAATAATCAATAAAGACTAGAGAGCATGTCTCACCCATCTACAAAGAAGAGCTAAAAAGTTCTAAGCCAAAAGAATAAGAAAACTAAAGCTAAACGCAGTGCTAGCAAAGGAGAACACTCACAGAACAATAAGAGTGAAAACTAGAGTGTTCTAGGCAATGAATAATGGGGTGTGTATTTCTCCAAAAGAAGTGTGTTGGGATCCAACCAACTTATTGCAGCAAAAAAGCAAAAGAAAACTAAAAAAAAGACGCTCCAAGAACAACACATAGTGCACAAGGTAATAAAAATAAAGTGTCTTGAAAGAAGACCTGAGATTATTGATGAAGAAGGGGATGCCTTGGGCATCCCCAAGCTTTAACGCTTGTACTTCTTGAATATTTCTTGGGGTGAAACGGGTGGCATCCCCAAGCTTGAGCTTTTGACCATACTTCATCTCATCACATCATTCTCTCCCTACACTTGAAAATTTCCTTCATACAAAACTTCACACAATTTTCATTAGCAACATTGGATTTAGTTTCAACACAAGTAAAACTTCCATTAAAACACAAGCTACTATAGCAATTTATTTTAAAAGCTCAAGTGATCCAAGAGAACTCAAAAAGAAACCGATTAAGAGGCGAATGCAAATAATGGCAGAAATCTGTCAAAACAGACCATCAGGTAAAGACCGCCTTTTTTTTAAATCTTCTGTTGCTCAAATAGAAAAGTGAAAAACTTACGAAAGTTGGGTAATAACCTGGGGCATGAGCACATAAAATTACAGCTTAATCCGACGCACAGGGATTTTTCATGATTTTTTATAGTGAAGCACAAAAATTTGTTTCGGGACAGCAACTTTCCCAAGTCTTACTTCTCTCTCATTAGAGGTTATTATTGGCATAAAAACCACACAAAAAGGATAAGGAGCGGTTATTACATAGGCAATAACTTCCAAGACTCAACAAAACAAAAATAAACTGAAAGTAAAAATATAATGGGTTGTCTCCCAAAAGCTCTTCCTTTATAGCCATTAAGATAGGCATGATAATTTCGATGATGCTCACATAAAAAATATGACTTGAAGTAAAAGAGACCATCAAGAACAAAATATGGAAAAAATTTAAGTCTAACCCACTTCCTATGAAAAATAATCTTGTAAAGAAACAAGTCATGAAAGCACAAAGCAACAAGCATAGGAAAGCAAAACAAGTGCAACTTTAAAATTTTCAACATAAAGAGGGGAAACTTAATATTGTTGAGATACATAAAACCATGTTTCCCTCTCTCATAATAACTTTCAGTAGCATCATGAATAAAATTAACAATATAAATATCACATAAAACATTCTTATCATGAGGCACATGCATAAAATAATTATTACTCTCCCTATAAGCATAGTCATTCTTATTAATCATAGTGGGAGAAAATTTAACAAAATAGCTATCATTATTATTCTCATCACCATAATCATCAAATATAGGAGGCATATTGTAATCATAATTAATTTTCTCCTCAGTAGTAGGTGGACTGAAAATAGCATATTCATCATTGTAATCATCATATATTGGAGGCATAGTATCATCAAAGTAAATTTTCTCCTCCGTGCTTGGGGGACTAAAAAGATCATTTTCATAAAAACTAGCTTCCCCAAGCTTATAATTTTCCATAGCATTAGCAATAATGGTTTTCAAAGAATTCATACTAATAACATTGCTATTAGCACGCAAATAAAGTTCCATAGGTTTTTAATTTTTCTCTTCAAACACTTCATGTCCTAACTCAAGATAAATACTATAAAGCTCTCTAAATTTTTTGTTGTTTTCCATTAAGCCTAACTAGTGAAAATAAAAACAAGAAACAAAAAAATATAATTGCAGAATCTAAGGAAAGAACTTCGAGCACTCACACACCAGCAACAGTACTAGAAGATAGCTTAGTAGCCAGAGGATGTGAGTACCTTTTACCTTACCTCCCCGACAATGGCGCTAGAAAATATCGTGATGTCTGTGCATGCTTCTATTCTTGTAGATAGTGTTGGGCCTCCAAGTGTAGAGGCTTGTATTATAGCAACAAGTTTCCCTTAAGTGGATCACCCAAGGTTTATCGAACTCAGGGAGGAAGTGGTCAAAGGTATCCCTCTCAAGCAACCCTGCACTCAAGATACAAGAAGTCTCTTGTGTCCCCAACACATCCAATACACTTTTCAGGTGTATAGGTGCACTAGTTCGGTGAAGAGATAGTGAAATACAAGTAATATGGATGATTATAAGTGGTAATTGCAATCTGAAATAAGAGTGGCAGCAAGCAAACATGTAACAAGACTGATTGTAAACGGTGTTTCAATGCTTAGAAACAAGGCCTAGGGATCATACTTTCACTAGTGGACACTCTCATATAAATATCTTCTCTTCATTAAGCTACCCTGAACTACTCTCCAATTGGACGATGTAGGGCTATAACAGCACGCCTTAAAGTTCACATTCCCCATCTAGATAACCCATCACTATCACCTTGAGCGCTAGATGGTTCCAACAAACACCACAATCTCATTTAGACATCCAACTCAAATTATACTCATGATAAGTATTTCTGTAACCTTAGCCTAAGTGCCACACGGTGTGCACACTGTAAACTTCACACACGTGGGGATAAGCAGAGATTAATTAAAGCACTTGAGTAGCAGAATAGATCTAGATTACAAAGCTCATGATCTCAATAAGATCACGCATAGAGAGAGATGAACACATAGCTACCGGTAGAGCCCTTAGCCTCGAGAGAGAACTAATCCCTCCTCATCATGGGAGTGAGCAACGACGATGGAGATGGCGGTGGAGTCGATGGAGATGGCACCGGGGGCACTTCCCCATCCCGGCAGTGTGCTAGAACAGGGACTTCTGTCCCCCGAATCTCCTCTTCGGTGGCGGTGGCACTGTGGAACTTTTTATGGAATTCTGATCTTCTATCTAGGGTTTTCATCTTGGGAGGAATATATAGGTGAAGGGGCAAGGTCAGTGGAGGCCCGAGGGGCCCACACCACCTAGTGGTGCGCCTGGGGGTGATACGTCCATTTTGCATCACTATTCTATATCATAATTTACTGTTATTCATTGATATATTTCATATTAAGAGATGATACTTATGTTATTTCATCTATTTTTGCACGGTTGATGACTTTTGGAGGATGGACCGCTGCAGTCAGGATTCTGATGGAAAAAGGGCTATTTGGAGGCGAATTTCATGAAGATCAGAAAATCTGGGAAAATACATGGAAAATCCTATTTTTCCAGAAGACAAAGTATGCTAGAAGGGGGAGTGGAGTTGGGCCACAGAGGGCCCACAACACCCCCTGGCACGGGCCACCCTTGGCCACGCCACTAGGTGGTGTGGCCACCCTGGCCCACTCCTGGCTCTCCCCTTTGGCATATATTATTCCCACGAAACCCTAATACCGGGAGAGCGACCAAAGAAACATTCCGCCGCCTTTGCGGGGTGGAAAACTACAGAGAGAGAAAGATCTCTCCGGCAGACAAAATTCTGCCAGGGGAATTCCTTCCTGGAGAGGGGAGATCGTCGCCATCAACACCACCATCAAGATGTACTTCATCGGGATCATCATCATCACCATCATCATCTCCACCAGCACCATCATCACCACTCCATACCAATGTAACAATTCGGTTGAATCTTGCATAGTTCTTAGGGGAAACTTTCCTGGTGTTGATTACTTGTTGTAGTTGATGCTATCGAGTGGAACCATTGAATTATTGTTATGTTCAGATTGTTACTTGTCATTATATCATCTCTGATCTTGATCCATATGATGTCTTGTGAGTAGTTTGTTTAGTTCTTGAGGACATGGGAGAAGTCATGTTGTTAGTAGTGGAATTGTGTTGAGAAAGATTCAATAGTTTGTTATTTAAGTTGTGGTGTTATTCTTCTAGTGGTGTCACGTGAACATCGACTACATGAAACTTTACCTTTATGGGCCTAGGGGAATGCATTGTGTATCTGGCTACTAATCGTAGGGGTTGCCGGAGTGACAGAAACCTGAACCCCCATTAGGAAACCTTTGCACAAGGGATGTCAGGATCTTAGAGTTTAAAGCTGTGGTTAGGTTTCTATCTTAATTACTTTCTTGTACTTGCGGATGCTTTCAAGGGGTATAATCACAAGTATGTATTAGTCCTAGGAAGGTAATGAGGAACCACTGTGCTTATTGCATTAGTCCGATCCAAGGAGCTTAATCGCTAAGCGACCTGAAGGGTCTTAATCGTCTACTGTCTGACCATGGTTTTGATAACGGGCTAGTAGGATTATTGAAGTTGGGATGAAATCTACCAAGAGGCGTTCCGGCTAATTATGGGTTGCTCGCCTACACATATATTTATAAGATTATAATTGTTACGTTTATCATTCGTCCACTTGGCAGAGTCACAATCACCATGAACTGAATCTCCCCGTGCCTTCTTTTGCCATCTGAAGGAAACAACAAACAATCAAGTTGTTCTTTACTTTTATGCTTTACTACATTTCTAAAGTTTACATTTTAGTTCTATTTAAATACATCTCATTTAATCAAAACCCCATTCTTATTTCAACACTTGAAGTTAATTCACTCGAAGACCTATGACAACATCGGGTGTGACAGAGACTTCACTATTGGGGGATACCCCCGGGTAGGGTCACACCAGGGTATAAAGGCCGAGTTAGCCGAGGTACGGCACGGTCAAAGCAAGAGCTGGCCGGGTCATCTCAAGGGAGGCCGACTTACGGAGTAACCCGGCCCGGTGGGTATCTGCCTAGCATTAATCTGGCCGGCATGAAATAAATGTCGGCCATATTTGTCTACCAATTGTGCAGGTACCCTCGTAGCCGGGTTAGCCAAGCGCCAGCCGGGCTACAACTTGGCTTCTAAGAGAAGGAAGGAATCTCCCGTTGGTCAAAAGGTGACATCTGACCATTGTAGCATGAGCGAAGCAAGCAGAGGGAAGGACCAGCGGGGCATGGCCGACCAAGATGATGCGGGGAATGTCGGCTGACATAGCCCGTGTCTGGTGACGCTTAAAGGCATGGAGTACGCAGAGGGTTACATCCATAGTCCGGACGAACCATTATAGTGAATAAAGAAGCATCTAGCTTTAACCAATGGGCATATTCGGGGAATATGCCTCCATGTATGCCCTAACTTTGTAACCCGGGCTCGCCTATATAAGGAGCACCAGGGCCTCCATAGAAGGGGATCGATCATTTTCTCTGCCTAAGGTAGAACTCTAGAGCTTAGTGGTGGGGGGTAAGAGACCTTGTCTCCTTCTCACGAACAGCTCAAGGAGCACTTGTAACCACCATTCATAGAGCTAATACATCAACACTTGTGCATGGAATCACCATGCTATCCCTCCCTGGATTCCCCTAGCGCTCATTGGCCCCATCTTTAGCCTATCCATGGCATCTGCCGTTCCACCACCACGACAGTTGGCGCCCACCGTGGGGCTAGCAGCGCTAGCAGGGGTGAAAATCCGGACATGGAGCATCTCTAGCACCGGCAAGCATGTCATCTCCGGCATGGTTCAATGCTTTGGAGCGCTAGACTACGTCATCGACAATGCAGGGAGCTTTGGCAGGCGTCCTCCTCCGCACAACGACCTCTTCATCAAGCTTGGCTCGCACAAGATCTACGTCGGCGTGGACGATTCCTGCGTCCATCCACGACACGTCGTCGAGGGGGGCGAACCTCCTCTCAGTGCAGCTCACGGTGTGCGTATCGCTCGCCCCGCCAGCAGCGTTGAGGTCATGATGGTCGCGCCAGATGCAGGAGCAAGCAAGGACCCGGCGCTAGATCCAGAAGTCACACCAAAATAGTCAAGGTCTAGATTTCCACTGCTAGAGAGGCCAGAGAATGTAGTCCAGCAAGCAATAGATATCCTAGCAACACCAATAGCTCCTGTAGTATATCCCGCTCAGGTGCAACCTGAGTTATAAGAAACTAGGCAGAAAATGCTAGCTAGCGCGAAGAAGGTAGCGGAGTTACAACAGTCTTTGAACATCACTCTAAGGGAATATGCGAAAGCAAATCGCATAGAAGGGGTGAAAATCTGAGGTAGAAACCTAATCACTGAGATTGACAAGGAATATGAACCTAGGCTGGGTCAGACAGCCACGATCGTAACAGGAGGGCTGGAGAGGTAAAGTACCCCGGCGAAGAACCTCAGGGCGGCAAACACAGCTGCATCCGAGTTAGAGGGTCTAATCGGAGAGGACTGGGAAAGGCAACAGGAGAGGGTGAACCACTTGCTCAGGGTGTCTTGCCAGCAAAATGAAGAAATGAACAGGGCAAACCCAATGCCACCTCGAGCATCGCACGTGGTTCATTTGGCCAGAAATAACCCGACCAAATCCGCCGGAGCCCCATCATCCCCGGGTCATAACCCAAGGAGAGAAGAAGTGGTAAACTCAGATAGAAGAGACAAACAGATGGTTCCGTATGACTCAGTGAGAGCTGGAAAAGGCAAAGTAGTGCAAGTTGATGAGGATAGCCACATTACCAACCGAGGTGAAGCTGGCCGAGGTAACCGTGACCAAGGCAATGCCGGTCAAAGGAATGTTGCCAACGGCAATGCCGGACAGCGTGATTCAGCGAGAGCAGGGCAAAATGTACCTCGGCAGCAACAACAGCAATACGCACCTCGACAGGAGAGAAGTGCTGGCCAAGTGATACACTAGCAAAATGTTCATCCGAATCAAGGGAGATACAATGATGGTTACTCGACGATGGTCAATGATGGGTACCCAAGACCGGAGCACCATGTGATTGGGTCAAGGCTGGGAAGCAGAAACTTGCAGCCAGATGATGCAAGGCTGAAGCTAGACCGGATTTACAGGTCGGAGATGATCGAGGTACAGGGACCTCTAGGTCCAGCGTGCTTTGGACCTCGGATCATGAGGGAACCACCAGTACCAAACTTTCAATTGGCCAGAGGAACAAAGACCAATGAGGGTAGCACCAAACCAGAAGATTGGCTTATTGACTATGCAACAACAGTCAAAATCGCAACAGGAAATTTGAGATGGGCAGTGAGGTATGTGACCCATATGTTGGAAGGACCTGTGAGAGTTTGGCTGAACAACTTGCCACTAGGGAGTGTCAACTGTTGGTTGGATTTCGAGGAGTTATTCGTTAGCAACTTCTCAAGCACCTACAAGAGGCCCAATAGGCTGCAGACTTTGGCGTTATGCCGACAGAGACCGAATGAGCCTGACTGAGACTTTCTGACTCGATGGTGCAACATGCGCAACTCATGTGAGGGGGTAATTGAATCACAAGCAATTGCGTGGTTCGCCCAAGGCTGCAGATATGGAAGTATGTTGTGGCAAAGGTTGCAGCGAGATATGCCAACCACTTTGGCTGAGACGATCCGGATCGCGGATTCGTATGCTCTAGGAGACCCAACTCAACCCCGACTAATGTCAAGCGAGGAGAATGAGGAGTATTACAACCGAGATGGCTCCAGGTCATCAATGAGAAACAGTTTCCGAGGAAAGAGAAGGGACGAGCGTCCGGAATATAGGTATAACTCGCAACAAGTGGCAGCGATAGACCGAGATCATCCCAATGCTGGAGCTAGCCAATGCTAGAAAACTGGAGGACAAAACTGGTAGCAAAAGGGTGAAGGCAAAAAGCCCTGGACCCCGGAGCAGAAAAAGCAATGGCAGGAGCGAATGGATCGTCTGAGGTATACATTCGAGTCTATGTTGGACCAACCTTGCAAGTTTCATACGCCAAGTCTGAATAGCCTAGTGAATCATACGACCCGACAGTGTGAGTGGATGAGGAAGCTAGAACAGGGTAGCTCGGGGAATGCTCAGGCATCTCAGAATGAAGCACCTCGGAGTGAAGCACCTCGGCAGCCATTACTCACAGGAGGAATGGACAACAACTAATGCTACCTCCACCCTCACCGAGGTACAAAAATCAGGAGAGGAGGGATGCGGTGTGTCAGGTAAATAACAACCAGCAGCAAGACCAAGGTTACCACGCTAATGAAGGACGAAATGAGTACATGGAGCATCACCAAAGCTATTGCGTGTTTACCACGGAAGAAACTGACTTGAAGAGCTTGCAGCACCGGCATATGGAGGTAAATGCGGTAATGCCGGCTGTGGTGAGGTATATGCCTTGGTCAGATCAGGAAATTACTTGGAGTATCAAAGATCACCCGAAAATTATGCCAAGTCCTGGGACCTACGCACTAGTACTGGATCCGACGTTCATCGGGTCGAATCTCAATGTGAGGTTCTCCAAGGTGCTGATAGACAATGACAGTAGCATTAACATCATGTACAAGGATACCATGCACAAGTTGGGGATATTAGAGAATATGCTTCAAGCAACTAGGACCACATTCCATTGCATTGTGCCTGGTATCTCATGTGAACCCATTGGAAGGGTCCAGGTTGACGTGTTATTCGGCACGAGGGACAATTGCCAGACTGAGAATTTGGAATTTGAGGTGGTAAATTTGGAAAGCGCATATCACGCGTTACTCGGCAGACCCGCTTTGAGCAAATTCATGGCAAGTACTCATGTTAGCTACTTGAAGATGAAATTACCTGGACCAAGGGGAGTGATAACCATAGCCGAGGACTTCAGGCGCTCTATTGAATGTGCGTCTGCCGGGTCTAATCTGGCCGAGTCACTCGTGATTGCTCAGGAGAAGAGGAAAATCATGGAGGTGGCTGCATTGGCTCAGTCCGCGCAGCAGCATGTGCCGGCCCTGACTAATCCACATGGTAGTGTGTCATTTCAAGCAACCAAGGACACTAAGAAAGTGCCAATCGATGATCAGTTCCCTGAGTGCACCGTAACCATTGGTGTCGGATTAGGCGACAAATAGGAAAGTGAGCTCGTCAACTTCCTCAGTGAGAATCGAGGTATCTTTGCTTGGTCCACACAGGATCTGCAAGGTGTGCCGAGGGATTTGGCCGAGCACTCTTTGAATGTAAGACCCGGTGCTAAGACGATGAAGCAACCTCTCCGCTGCTTCGTCGAGGACAGGAGAAAGGTCATTGGAGATGAGATAGCTATGCTCCTTGCAGCCGGATTTATCATGGAAGTACTTTACCCGGATTGGCTCTCTAATCCGGTGCTGGTGGAAAAGAAGAAGGATGATCTGAATGTGGCAGTGGTATGGCGTATGTGCATTGATTACACGAACCTGAATAAGGCGTGTCCGAAAGATCCATTCCCACTACCAAGGGTAGATCAGGTCATAGATTCAATTGCGGGGTGTGAGCTGTTGTCATTCATAGATGCATATTCTGGTTTCCACCAGATACCCCTGAATCTGGATTATCAAATAAAAACTGCGTTTATTATCCCATATGGGGCTTATTGCTATCGCACTATGCCATTCGGGTTACGTAATGCAGGAGCAACGTACCAGTGATGCATGCAGAAATGTTTAAATGACCAAATAGGTCGGAATGTGCAAGTATATGTGGATGATGTTGTGATAAAAACCAAGGAAAGCAATACGCTCCTTGATGATATCCGGCAGACATTCGTGAACCTGAGACGGTTCTAGATGAAGCTTAACCTGGAAAAATGCACTTTTGGTGTGCCTGTGGGGAAATTACTCAGTTTTCTTGTGTCTAGCCGAGGTATTGAAGCTAACCCAACGAAAATCCGGGCTATAGAGAGAATGGAACTGCCAAAATTCCTTAATGATATGCAGAAGTTCACTTGCTGCCTGGCATCATTAAGCCGGTTCATATGTCGGCTGGGAGAGAAGGCCTTGCCCCTCTACCAGTTAATGAAAAAGGCAGATAAATTTACATGGACACCGCAAGCAGATAGTGTGTTCCATGAGTTAAAAAAGAGGTTGTCCACAACACCAATATTAGCCGTGCCACTACCCAAGGAGCCAATGTTGCTCTATGTAGCCGCGACCAACTGAGTCGTAAGTGCAGTAATTGTAGTGGAGCGTGAAGAGGAAGGAAAGTCGGTACAAAGGCCGATGTATTACTTAAGCGAGGTATTGTTGACCTCAAAACAGAATTACCCTCACTACCAAAAATGGCGTATGGCGCGTATATGTCGGCCAAGAAACTCAAGCACTACTTTGAGGAACACCCCATCAAAGTGATATGTGAGGCCCCCATATAAGAAATTATGAGCAACAAAGATCCTAGCGGCCGGATAGCAAAATGGGCAATTGAGCTAGCCCCATGTGCACCACAGTTCGACAGAAGAGATGCGATCAAATCATAGGCTGTGGTGGATTTCTTTGTGGACTGGGCCAAGATGCAATACGAACCACCTCTGCCAGATTCCAACTATTGGAGAATGCACTTTGACGGATCAAAACTGAAAGAAGGACTGGGCGCCGGTGTGGTACTTACCTCGCCCAAGAAAGATCAGTTGAAATATGTCCTGCAAATCCACTTCAGCGCCTCAAACAATGTTGCGGAATATGAGGCACTTGTGCATGGGCTCAAAGTGGCAAAAGAAGTAGGGATACATCGGATACAGTGCTTTGGAGACTCGGATTTGGTGGTGTAGCAAGTATCTGGCAATTGGGATGCCTTGGATGCTAACATGGCCCTTTACAGATTTCATGTTCAAAAGATAAGCGAATTCTTCGAGGGGTGTGAATTCCATCATGTACCTTGGATTGAAAATGAGGCAGCCGATGTACTGTCCAAGTTGGGATCATCCCGGCACCCAATCCCGCCAAATGTTGCTTTGGAGCACCTAAGAAAACCATCTATTACACCATCACCGGAATCCGAATCAATCTATATCCCGGCTCTCTCTGAGTCAGAAGCTACACCTATGGAAATAGACTGGGGAGGCACTTCAGCAAACCCGGGGACTGCCTCGGCAAACCTGGGGACTACCTCAGCAAACCCGGGGACTATCCAGCTAAACCGAGCTGGAGTTATGTCGGTGGATGCGATGGAAATCTATGAGGAACTTTTTGCCATCCGACCTCTACCCACTTAGGCTAAGCCAATATTTGATTTCCTAAAGGAGGGAATTCTGCCGGATGATGAGGTACTCTCAAGGCAAATCCAGAGAAGAGCCAAGGCCTACACCATCATCAATGCCAAACTATACAAAAGAAGTGTAACCACTGTGTTGCAACGATGCGTTGATCCAGAAGAAGGGCTTAACATACTCCGGGATATCCACCAAGGGGAATGTGACCATCATGCATCTTCAAGAGCATTAGTGGCAAAGGCTTTCCGGCATGGATTTTATTGGTCAAATGCTTTGGAACAAGCAGAGGGTCTGGTGAGGAAATGTAATGGGTGTCAGAGGTATGCCACCAAGACCCATGTACCAATGTCGGAACTGAAGACCATCCCCATTACTTGGACTTTGATGTATGGTGCCTAGACATGGTAGGACCATTTAAGCCGGCTAAGGGAGGAATGACCCATATCTTGGTTATGGTGGACAAGTTTACTAAATGGATTGAAGTGAAGCCAATCAGGAAATATGATGGGGCAATAGCAGTAAAGTTCCTCAAGGATATAATCTTGAGATATGGCTACCCCCACAGTATCATAACTGATAATGGCACAAATTTTGCTGAAGGAGCATTCGCAAGGTTCTGCCGAGAGAAGAAGATCCAGCTAGATATCGCCTCTGTGGCCCACCCCGCATCGAACGGGCAAGTGGAAAGATCCAACGGACTAGTCTTGTCCGGGATAAAACCCTGGCTCATAGAGCCGCTGCAAAGATCAGTGGGGTGCTGGATAGAAGAACTACCAGCAGTACTGTGGAGTTTAAGAACAACTCCGAATCGATCAACAGGCTACACGCCATTCTTTTTGGTATATGGGGCAGAAGCTGTACTACCAGCCGACATAGAGCATGATTCGACAAGGGTCGCCCAATATACAAAAGCCGAAGTGCACGAAGCCCAGCAAAATGATGTTGATCTGTTGGAAGAAGCGAGAGACCTGGCCTTGTCCAGATCCGCCATATATTAGCAAAATCTTCGACGCTACCATAGCCGGAAAGTAAACCCCTGAGTCTTCTGGGAAGGGGATTTGGTACTCCGGCTAGTGTAGCGCACTGCTGACATGCATACCACAGGAAAAGAACAAAGCGAACATGTGCGGAGAGGAATCCAAGCGACCATGGAATGTAGCACTACTTCGTCCTTTTTACACATGACAAAGAGGTCAATGTATCCGAGCTACTCATATGTCAGTATGTATGTCAGCAATGGGTTTTTAATGAAACTTCGGCACCCCAAGCAGAAACTCGAGGACTGCCATAATAATTGTCTTTCTTGCTCTCGTGTTTTATATACGTCGGCTAGGTTAGGTTGTTTACACCTTAGTCGGATTAGTAATGTGTGAGCACCAAAAACCCAACTCTTCGACTTTGCTGCTGTCCAACAAGAATTGGCTTCATGGCAAGCAAGAGAACAAGTTTGGAATTGCAAAACACATGAAAAACGACTAAGGAAAAGAACGTAAGCGAGACGACATTTATTATTTGGACTAACCTCTTGTTTACTTTACTCGTTGCCCACCGGATTATTTTGAGCTAATCTCAAAGTTTCAGTATTATTAAGTCATTTTTTTGCACCTCGGACTCGTAAGTCAAAAAACCGAATCAAGGTAGATGCGAGCCGAGTCAAAAATTGAGGGAACAAGAAAAGGAAACTCGGGGACTTCACCCACGATAATCCGACATTAAGAACTTAGTAGCAAACGACAATAATTATAGCCAAACCAAACCATAGTGCTTAAATACATCTTCACCCGGCATTCTAGGGATCTGACAAATATTGTTAAGTGTTTTTCATGCTTAAGGAGCAGGAGCAGAAGCCGAATTATCGGCCGATGGAGGAGGTACTTCGGAGTCTGTGGGCGGGGCACTAGCCTCGACCTCATCTTTGGGGTTGGCCTCCTCATCTTCCGGATCTTCAACATCGTTGCCGAGTTCGGAAGCCTCGCCCTCACTTTCCTCATCATCTACACCCTCAGAAACCTCGACATCATTGAATACATCAAGATAGCTCGGCCCCTCGTTCCAAGCGTGGTAGAAGGCATATTGGATGAGCTTGTTAGCTCGAGCCTTGCGCTGTGCAATGCACTCCGGATCATTGGACCACTTTGACCCGGTGCGCAAGCGCTCAAGCAGATTGAGGTCAAGCTCGTCATACCAAGAGAGAACAAACTGCAGCGCTGTATCAGCTCTGGCCCGTGCAACAGATTTTCGCCACAGGTTTAGCTGAGTCTCACACTCCATCAATTTTGCTATAAAAGCAGCATTTCCCTTGGGAGTGGGCTCAGTGGGCCAGAGAGAATTAAACATCCACATTGCTGCCGGCATGATATCTGCGCCATAGTTCTTCACTAGCTCCATGCGAGTAGTGAGGCTCACCAGCAGATCCTCCGTCTCTGTCGTCGGATTGATGACAAGTACGCCATGAGGGGGTCCTCGAGGCGTGCGGAAGAGAGGGGTGTGAGACGTACGGTGTTCCGGGACGGTGAGCACACAAGTTTACCAGTTCGAATCCGGCTTTAGACGGATCCTACTCTGCTAGCAATCCAATGTCTGGTAGAGCCAGAATATGGGTTACAAGGGTTCGCCTGTGCGAGTTGAGATTGTAGACTATTGAGGGTGCCCTAAAGGCTCTCCCTAGGACGGCTTATATAGATATCCGGCCTAGGGTTTATAGGAGAGATCTATCCGGCTATGACTAAGAGTCGGTTATAGAGTACATCTTGAACTACAAGTAACACTATGGGCCTATGTTGGTAAGTCTTCTGGGCATTCCCGTAGTCGGATTGGACTCCGTCTCTTCTCCCTGACTGGGCCGCCCGTGAAGCAAAGCTCTAACCCGAAGTGGGCCACCCTAGTTAGTGAGGAACTATGAGGATACCCGGAAAGTATATCCCCAACAGCAGCCCCCAGAAGTCACCAAGATCCAAAGTCGGATTCATCATCATCTAGCTTGATCTTCGGCTTGTAGAATCTTGAAGGGTTCCTGAAACTTCAAAACAAAAGATACGATCCGAGTCTTAAAAATAAGTCGGACCTATCAGCATGTTACTCGGATTTTCCAGCTTGATATTCAAACTAAGCCGGAACTTGGTCTCTGACGTCATCTGACACCGGTCATGGTCAAGTCACGTCATCTGACAAACATCCTGTCAGCACGACCGTTGGTGGGTCCGTTGTTCGTGGAACCGAGGCGCTGTTTCAATGCGTACGCGGAGATCGAGGCGACGTAATCATCGCGTGGGACCTTCCCAGTTCCTTCCGCACGCGTGGTGTTTACACAGTGCCGTTTGCACGAATCTTGGCGTGGTTAGGTGGTTATAAGGGGTGAGGATTTTCTTTTCCTCATCTTCACCTATTCCCTTGCCGTTTCTTCTCCTCCACCTCTCCCCAGCGCACAGAGCTCTTTTGCCTCCTAGATTCCCAGCACCGCCCATCCAAGGTCACCAGCGCACTAGAGAAATGGCTTCCTCTTCATCGTCCGGTTTGGCTCGCTTCGCAGCGGCGGCGACGGCAGCGGCGGTGGCAGAGAAAGAAAGCAACCGTGGGGTTTGTATCTTGTGTCTCCTCGACAACGAGAAGCTCCGCGGAGTGGATAATGAAGGGCTCCTCCGCGCCGGCGACTAGCGGAGCGGTTTCGGCAAAACCATCCCCAACCCGCACGCCGACGAGCGGGTACACTTCGGCACCCACCTCGACAGAGGTTTGTCTTTCCCTCCCTCGGAATTCTTTTCCGAGGTGATTGATCATTACAGCGTTCAGCTTCACCATCTTCCTCCCAACTCCATCTTAGAGATGAGCTCTTATGCAGCGTTGTGTGAGGGATACCTCGGCATTAGGCCGAGTCTCACTTTATTTCGGTTTTACTTTCATGTCTGGAGAAACTCTATCACTGCCGGTAATTCTTATATTACCGGTACTATTAGCCTTTCAGTTAGACGCGAGCGTGTTTATCCTCGCATTTTAGCTAGTGAGTCGTTCAAATAGTGGCCGGCCACCTTCTTTTACCATAAGGATATTCCTGCTCTCGGCAAAGCTACTGCTTTGCCGGCTTTAATCGACAGAGCCGCCACGGCCCTTCCATCTTGGGACGAGGCTCCTTCAGCTCTCCGTGATGATCTGATCCTCGCCAACAGGCGGATTGAATACCTGATGAAGCACAAGGGCCTGAAAGGGTCCGACTTAGTCCAGTCCTAGGTGGCACGCCAGATCCAGCCTCTCCAGTACCACGGCGACCGACTGATGCATTCCATCACGGCGTCGAAAAATGACTCCCTCCGCATTAGTCCCAAGGCTTTGAAGCCACAGGATTACATTAGCCAGATCAAATGGCTGATTAAGGAGCGGATCGAGAGGAAAATTCCGGACTTGTCTCTAGACATGCACACAGCAGAAGACCCTGTAGTGCCGGTAAGATTTTAACAACAAACCCTTTTTATGTGTTTCACCTTTTAAGTTATTTTGCAATACTGAGATATTTTCTTCTTTTCAGCTTGACGACCTCCCCAAGTCGGAGCTGGCTCCTATCGAGGGGTATCCTCTGGAGTTTTCTCAGGAGGAGGAACTGGTCCCACTGCCGGACGTTGTGCCCAGGAAGCACAAAGCTTCGACAGTGGCTGTTGGCACAAAGGAGGTGCAGTTGTGAAGAGGTAACTTTCAACACAACTTCCGCCTTTGTACTTTACTCGTAATTTCTTCCGAGATGTAACGTTTTCCATTATTTTACATTCCCAGAGCTAAGAAGCTCATCAAGGGTAAGGGGAAGGGAACTTCTTCGAAGCCCTTGCGGCAAATGAAGCTGACTATGGCTTCTCCTGCTGCGGCTCCTCCGACTCCTGCCCCTCAACCTTCTGCAACGCCGGTGATCATTCCATCATCGGTTGTCGCAGAAGATCCGGCTCCTTCAACGGGGCCAGCAACCCTTGAGTCACAGACTGATGCCACCATGGGTGGCTCAGGTTTATATAAGGGTGAACCCTCTTCGGGTAATGATCCCTCGACAGAGACCTTCGCCGAAAACCTCCTGAACAATTTGGGGCTTGCCAAATTTGGCTTGTCTCGGAAATCTGCGGAGGAGATCCAGCGGCTGGCCTAGCAATGTCTGGAGAGCCGTAATCTCTCTACCGAAGAAATAGCACAAGAAGCAGAGGACATCAAGTACTCTGACCTTGTTGAACAGGTCCGCCTTCGCGACGAGGGATTAAGAGTTGGTGTGCTTCCACCACCTCCGGTTATTCCACTGACCCTCATCGAGAAGGTTACCACCGAGGTGAACATGTGCCTGATCAAGCTCACACATGAACATCATGTAAGTTGGAATTCCAACTCACGTTTTTCTTTATTGTATTTTATATCATATCCTCTAGCCCCCAAGCATGAAGTAGGATATACAGTCCGGGTTTATGCTTCCTTAGGATGCCAAAGAATGAACTAGTGTAGCCCCCAAGGCTCGTGCTAATATTAGTAACAATATTAGCCCAAGTCTTCAGTAGACTTCTGACTCTGGGTATTCTGACTTACAGAAAGTTAATTCATATAACCAGGATTTGTTGAAGAATATCTGTAACAAGCGGAGAGAGATCAAAGCACTCCGACTTTAAAATGCTGAACTGAAGGTTTCCAAGGATGAGGCCGAAGGTAAACATTCCGAGACTCAAAACTTTGTCTTGATTTTCATAGTCGAATTTTTTACTGAACTATTGTTCTTTTGTCTTACAGCACTGGTAAAACAGTCCTATGCTATGATCGAAGAGGCCGAGAACCTCAAAACCCTGGTGGTGGAGAATAAAGAACTTCGCCAAGAGCTGGATAAGCTCAAGGCAGATCATGAGAAGAGCATCGCTCAAATTCTCGAATCCTCCTCCATGGCTACTGATGAACGTGATCGTAAGATTGTGGTTCAAGATCAGAGAATCTAGGATCTCAACAATGAGCTTTGTAGAGAGAAGGATCTTTCCGAAGCGCTCCAGCTAAACTCCGGAGTCTTCGAGAAGAGAAGACCAAAGTTGATGACGTCATCTTCGGTATGTTTCCATCTTTCTGACTTGTCTACATTCTTCGACTCTTTCGATGTCGAATTTTCTTAACCATTTTGTGTTATATATATAGGTCCTCTTAACTTGACGGACTCTTCTTCTACCGAGCCTCGCACCCACCAACTGACCCAAGTCGGCGATTTGCTTCATGACTTCCACTAATCCATCGAGGACATTGGCGAAGCTCTCAGGGTTTCGGACATGCATAGCATGTCCGACTTTTAGGTGCGAGACAAGGTGAAGGAGATGCCGCAGCTCGTCCGGCAGTGGAACATGTCCTACGTGCGATCAGCAGCGCAAAACACCCTCAGAATGGTCATGAGCCACCATGGAAGCATGGAAATCTAGCAAGTGACCAGAGGGTACTCTACTGTGGATGAAGACGGACAGGAGCGAAACATCAAGGCCATCATGGACTCCTGTGCCGGATATGGGTGTCATGTAGCTAACTTAACCAGCTATGACACTCCCTTCTTCACCCGCATGGATACGCCGCCTCCGCCTCCAGAAGAAGCAGCAGAAGTTTTCGAGGATGGACAAACCATATCTGATTTGGACATCTCGGATCGCTATCAGGGTGCGGCTAATGTGTCCAGCGAGCCGGCAACTCCTACCTCCTCTCCTACATCATAGATTACCAGAAACAAATGTATTATTCTGAGAAACATTATGGGTCTATAAATATGCAGTAGTAAACTTTTGCTAGTGCTAAGCTTTTATCTATTCAGCACTTTTGGCTTTTAAATTTTGTGTGCCTGAAATGTTTACATAAGCACTTGTACTTTTTTGTCTACACTTGTCGTTTATCTAGCTTTCCGCCTCGTCCCTTTTGTGAGCCGGCTAAACCTTTAGCACGGAAACTTTGCCGAGCAACGGAGCTCAATTGCTAAACCAGTTTAAACTCGGAAACAAAGCCGGCTTCTAGTACCAACAATTCACTACTCGGAAAATACCCGCATCCGGCAATCAGACAAATAACCAAAGTATAGACTAGAAACTTTAAAGTTATACCCGAAGGTAGCATTTTTAGAATCGGAAATCTAAACCAGAACAAACATGAGCATACAGTACTTTCAAGTATTCTGGGATTTTCGACTTTGTGACATGATCATTCGGAAATAAGATGGTAAAAACTTCTCAGAAAAAACTTGAGGTAATCAAAACTTTTATTTCTCACCGAACATGTACACATATATGATTACAAAGAAGGATAGACTAAGAATAAAAGGGACGTAGCTGAGCAATATTCCACGGTCTGTCTAACTCATCCGGATTTGTACTGCCTCCAGCTCTCTTTCTTTTCTTAGTAGCAGGTCTTTCTTTGATTGGCCTCATATTAGTTAGGTAGTATGAACCATTGTGTAATACTCGACTAACCAAGAAGGGCCCTTCCCATACCGGGGAAAGTTTGTGCTTTCTTTGTTGCACAAGCCGGAGAACCAAATCGCCCTTACTGAAAGACCGGTTTTTGACTCTCTGGCTATGATACTTGCGTAACTTCTGCTGATAGGCTGTTGATCTCATTTCAGCAACGACGCGAACTTCTTTGACTAAGTCGAGATCATTTTGTCGAGAAATCTTGGCATCTTCTTTGATATACGCGGCCACTCTAGGAGAAGTGTGAATCAAATCACTAGGAAGAACTGCTTCTGCACCATAGACTAAGAAGAAAGGTGTGTATCTGGTTGACCTATTCGGAGTTGTTCGTAAACTTCATATTACAGAGGGTAATTCGTCCGCCCAAGCCCCCGCAGCACGTCATAGTGGTGCTTCAAGTCTCGGTTTTAAGCCTTGTAGGATTAAACCATTTGCTCTTTCAACTTGTCCATTAGCTTGTGGATGTGCGACTGATGCAATGTCAAGCCGGATATTTTGTTTGTTGCAGAATTGGCCAATTCTCCCATAGAGAAATTACTCCCGTTGTCCGTGATAATACTATGCAGATAACCATACCAGATTATAACATTCTCGACAAATCTTTTGGCTGTTGCTCCATCACAACTAGTGACGGGTTTAGCCTCAATCCATTTGGTGAATTTATCCACCATCACTAAGAGGTGAGTAAATCCACTTGGAGCCCGTCTAAACGGTCCTACCATGTCAAGCCCCCAGACCGCGAAAGGCCATGTTATAGGTATTGTTCACAGCTGATCAGCCAGAACGTGAGCTTGTTTGGCGTACTTTTGGCAGCCTTTGCATGTCTTGACTAGCTGTTCGGCATCTGCCTGAGCTGTAAGCTAGAAAAAACTGTGTCAAAAAGCTTTTGCCACTAAAGATTTGGCTGCAGCATGGTGACCACACTCGCCTTCGCGGATCTCTCTTAAGATTTCCACTCCTTCTTCCGAAGATACGCAGCACTGAAAGACCCCAGATACACTCCGCTTATAGAGCTCACCACTAACCATAGTATAGGCTTTTGCTCGTCGGATTATCTGCCGGCTCAGGACTTCGTCTTCGGGTAATTTGCCATCTACCAAATAATCAAGGTAGGGTTGAGTCCAGCTGGGAATTACAGCCAGAACTTCTATCAAAGGTGAGTCGGATTTGGTCGAATATTCCTCGTCTACTCCCTTTATTGAGGGAACTTTGAGGTGCTCCAAGAAAGCGCCATCCGGGACCTCTTTCCGTGCAGAGCCTATCCGAGATAATGCATCTACTTCCTCATTTTCTGCTCGAGGGATGTGTTGAACCTCAAACCCTTCGAACGATTTAGAT
Organism: Avena insularis; assembly: GCA_023614405.1. Taxonomy (NCBI): domain Eukaryota; kingdom Viridiplantae; phylum Streptophyta; class Magnoliopsida; order Poales; family Poaceae; genus Avena; species Avena insularis. The sequence continues at coordinate 212,201,064 of CM042694.1, forward strand.
AAATCATCCACGACAGCTTTATATGCTGCCATCTGTTTATTTGCATTACAAATATCCGACACTTGCTGAGCAACAAGATCCGAATCTCCGTAACACATCAAACGTCGGATGCCGATATCCTTAGCAATCCGGATTCTGTGAAGCAGTGCTTCATACTCGGCAATATTATTTGTCGCTGTGAAGTGGATCTGCAACATGTATAGAAGTTTATCTCCTTGGGGTGATTTGAGCACCACGCCAGCCCCCGAGCCCCTGCAAGCCTTAGATCCATCAAAATATAGGGTCCAATATTCTGACTCAGGGAGGGTCATATTCTCCTTCGTCTCTGTCCAATCAGCAACAAAACCGGCAAGGATTTGGGATTTAATTGTTGTCCGAGGTTTGTACTCAATATCGAAAGCTGAGAGCTCTATGCCCCATTTGGCGACGCGTTCTGTGGCGTCACTGTTGTTGATTATATCTCTCATGGGAGCTGTTCTCACCATGGTAATTGGATGCTCCTGAAAATAGTGTCATAGCTTACGAGATGCTAAGAAAACACCGTAAGCCAGCTTTTGATAGTGCGGATACCGCTGTTTTGATTCTGTTAGAACCTCGCTGACAAAGTAAGTCGGACGCTGCACCAAGTGTTCCTGATTTTCCTCCGGTCTCTCCACTACCATGACGATACTGACGACTTTGTTTGTCGCAGCAAGATAAAGCAACATCGGTTCCTGTGGTTCCGGTGCAGCAAGGATAGGAGCAGATGAGAGTACTTTCTTTAGGTCCTGTAGTGCGGCTTCAACTTCGTCGGTCCACACAAAATCCTTGGTCTTTTTCAGGAGTTTGTATAATGGTGCGGCCCTTTCACCGAGCCGGCTTACAAACCGACTGACTGCAGCGATGCAACCAGTTAGTCTTTGTACGTCCTTCAGGCGAGTTGGCCTGGAAATATTGAGTATGGCCTTGATTTTTTCTCGGTTCACCTCTATGCCTCTTTGAGACACGATGAAACCTAACAATTTTCCGGCTGGGATTCCAAAGAAGCATTTCTTCGGATTAAGCATTATGTTGTATTTTTGTAGATTGGCGAATGTTTCCTCCAAGTCGGAAATCAGTGTTTCCTTCTTTTTGGACATCACCACAATATCATCCACATATGCATGTACATTGAGTCCGATTTGATCATGGAGGCAGCGCTGCATTGTGTGTTGGTATGTAGCTCCTGCGTTCTTCAGCCCAAAAGGCATTGTAACAAAACATAAGGTTCCGAAGGGGGTTATGAATGAAGTTTTGACTTTGTCAGATTCCTTCATCCAGATTTGGTGATAACCGGAATATGCGTCGAGAAAACAGAGGAGTTCCGAGCCTGCCGTAGAATCGATAACTTGATCAATCCTAGGCAGAGCGAACAGATCTTTCAGACAAGCCTTGTTCAAGGCAGTATAATCAACACACATCCTTAAATCAGTGGTGTCCTTTTTAGGGACCATTATAGGATTGGCCGACCACTTAGTGTGGATGACCTCTTCTATGAATCTGGCTAACTCGAGCCGTGCTAGTTCCTGAGCTATTGCCTTACGCTTTTCATCACCGAAACATCGTAAGGACTGTTTGACGGGTTTAGCGTTCGGGTTTACATTTAAACAGTGCTTGGCAAGTTCCCTAGGTACTCTAGTCATGTCAGATGGTTGCCATGCGAAGATATCTTGATTTGCTTTGAGGGACTTGACGAGCGCGCTTTCCTATGCGCTATCTAGGCCTACGCCTATCTGGGTCACCTTGGAGGGGTCATCATCCTTCAAAGACGTCTTCTTCGTCTCTTCTGATGCCTTGAACTCCAGATTTGGCTTTGTCACCTCCTTTGTTGCGGGCATCTCGGACGAATCTATGCTTTTCTTGATCTCCTGGTACTCCTGGGCATGCAGCACGGCTTCAGCAAAGGCGGCATTTCCATCCTTGCACTCTTGCGCTTTCTTTGGGTCTCCCCTGATGGTGATTACGCTGTTGGGACCTGGAATTTTCATCGTATTGTAAATGTAACACGAACGAGCCATAAAAGCCCAGTAAGCCGGACGTCCGAATATAGAATGGTACGCGCTCTTGAACGGGACCACTTCGAAGGAAAGTGCCTCCGTCCGGTAGTTCTTTGGAGTTCCAAAGGTAACATCCAAAGTGATTTCTCCCAGGGAATTATCTTGTCTTTCTGGGAAAACTCCATGAAAAATCACAGAACTATGGTTCAGCTGGGTTTTCGAGATCTTCATCCGGCATAGCGTTTCGACATACAGAATGTTATTGCTGCTTCCATCGTCCATGAGAGTCTTGGAGAAACCATAACCGTCAATAAGTGGATTGACGATTAAGGCATATTTTCCTCGCCCTTGCAACTTAGGCGGATGATTAGCGCGGTCAAATGTGATTGCCACTTCCGACCAGTCCAGGAATTGGGGGACAGCCGGAACTGTTGCATTGAGCTCATGTAGCACTGCCTTTTTGACTTTTGCTGGTTGAGATCCGAGGAAGGTGACATAAGTGTCTTTCTTGGTCGGAAATTTTTTCTTCCCTTCTGGCTTGGGATTTGAAGCATCAGCTTCCTCCATGTCGGAATCTTCCTTGGTTTCTTTATCTTTGTCAGGATTCTTCTTTCCCTTGTTCTGCTTTGCTTTGTAGCAGCGGTATCATCTCTCTTAATGTCATCATTGAAATGACACTCGGCGTTTGTGTGGGACGAGCACCCATTGGCGTCTAAGTGATACACACATGGGTTATTGGCAATGTCGGCCCAAGAGTAGGTTTTTCTGGGTTGCTGGTCTCCTCTACCTTGAACTCTCGAAGTCCCACGACCGCGTCCGCGGCCTCCACCACGTCCTCCTCGTCCTCCAGACTCGAAAGTAGCAGTAACCACTGCCGTTTCCGTGTTGGGTTTTTCTTCCGAGGTGTTCTTGCGCTTCTGAGCTTGTTGCTTTGGTTGTTTTGCCGACTGTGGCACAGCCAGGGCGTTGAGTAATCCCTCTGTGTTTTGTCCGCATCTGCATACTTGCTCGCTGTTTCTATCATCTCTCCCAAATTAGTGACTTTGTCACACTTCAAGCGATGACGTAGTAAACCAATTGGGAGACCTGCAATGAAAGCTTCAATCACAGTTTGGTCATTTACTCCTTCACAGGAGTTCTTGGTGTCGATCCATCGCCCGAGGTAATCCCGGCAAGTTTCTCCGGCTTTCTAGGTGCAACGCTGTAGGTCTCCGACCGTGCAGGGCCTCCGATGTGTGCCTTCGAAATTTCAAAAGAACGCGCTTTGCATGTCATACCAGTTGTGGATGGTGTTCTCCGGAAGTTCATTAAGCCATGATTGTGCCGTCTTCCGCAACATGAGTGGGAGATATCGGGTTGTGACCAGTTGTTTCGCTTTGGCATGGCGATGCAAGCTTGGAAGAAATCCTGTAGCCAAGTATCTGGCCGAGCTATGCCGTCGTAGGCTTGGATATGTCTTGAGATAGCAAATCCTTCCGGTAATCTTGTAGCTCTTATGCATGGTCCGAAGCACTTTGGTCCCACGTATATATCATCATTTTCATAGCGACGTGCCTTTATATTGGAGTTGATCCTATGCCTTGCGTCATTCAGGGATAGAGATCATCCTGAGTGTCGGCTGTGGCGGCGGTGCCTTGGAGCCGGACTTTGGCTTCTGCCACCACCTCCTCCACCACGACGCCCTCCTTGGCCTCCTTGGGAGCCGTTGTGATGGCTACTTGGTGGAGAGGGTGGAGCAGCTGGGTTATTTCTAGCTGATCGTCGGCCTCCATCCAGAGCGTCATTATTTCGGTTTCGGGGAGGATCTTCATTATGACGAGCCCCCTGCCGGCTTGTCTCGGCACGGTGTCCGTCGTTCCTTCGTCCGTCATCCGGACGGCTTGCATGTCTAGGAGGTGGCATTCTTTGTCGGTCCTCCTCCCGACATTTCTCTTTATCTTCTTCCCTGTGGCCTTTCGACTCTCGCCAGGGAGGGTTCCTCGGATTTAGTGCAGCAATTGCCTCTTGCTCCACGACTGGTTTAGCGTTACGCCAATCACGAGTATCTTTGTGGTGTTGTCCCGAGGATCCGGTTCTTGATTGATTGTCTTCCCGACGGTCGAAACGGTGGTGCTGCTCTGGAACACGTTGGGGTCTTACGTCAGCCCATGCTGGATCTGTGCGACATTGGTCAGAATCTGAGACCAGTTTTTGACTTCCAGACAGGGCGACCTTTTTCTACTCCAGCCCTTTGTTGACTAGTTTGATTCCCAACCGGATCTGCTCTGGGCCTGGATTAGCCGATAGGATTTCCCAAGCCGCAACGGTGTTCTGTACTGGAGCTAGATACACCCAATCCCCGTTGCTGTCGCGTCGAGGCAACCCAAGTTCTCCTCCAAAAAGGACTTTATGAATCTACGGGAATTGGTTGTCATCAGTATGACGTTTCCTAGTCTTCTAATGTTGCCTGGAGTTGTGTTTTTCCACAGATGCCATGCGTTTCTTGTCCTCCTCAATGTTTTTGGCTTCATCGAGGAGTACTTGACGACACGCTTCTAGGGCTTGTGCCCTCTCATCCAGCTCTTCAGTAGTAAGCTCTGCAGATGTAGGAATAGGTGTGGTTAATGCAGCATCGATGAGTTTACACGCACCTTCAGTGATCACGTGTCCATCCATTGACTCTTCTTTTTTGGGCTCGTTTGGGATAAGTGCTCCATCCGAGTCTTCCTCGTATTCCTCGGCAATCACCTCCTCTAGCAGAGGGTCTTTCGTCGGGGTCTTGTTCTTCTTGTCCTCTTCTTTGCCTTCTTGGCAGCGCCGGTAGCAAAGACGGCTTTGGGTCCATTTCCCGGAGTCAAGCTCTGATCGGTACTTTCGGACGTCTGGACCTCGGGATTATCTCTGATTTCCATGTCATCCCGCGCTTTGGGAGAGTGTTCCTCGGATCCTTCATCCATGGCTTCTCCTTCCTCTGTAGCTTTGGAGTTATACTCCTCTTCATATTCCGCAGAGAACTTTTGGAAATCTGCTGACGTCATCGATTCATCTGAGGATGCAGGTACGTTGGTGTTTGTTCCAATCGCCTCCAGCATAGAGTTGGTGTTGTCTCCAGCATCGGCAGTGCCGGATCCGGATCCCACATATCCGACAAAGTGTGATGTGCCCCTCCTGAGATAGCTGTTGTCTTCATAGTAGGCTTCGTCGAAACGTTTGATGGTCTCGAGAATTGCATCTACGCCTGAGTTTTGCATTATCATGCGTCTTAGTGTGTATCTCAGAAAAGGCATGTCTGTCCCGGCATCATCAGAGCTAGAATCAGTGTCATTGCTATGCTCCTCCTGGATTTCGACCTCAGCGGGTGGGTCGATCTGGGATTCGGTCTCTCCAGGGAGATCCACTCCAGATTCGACTTGGACCGCTAGGTCTGCCTCAGGCTTGGATTTCTCCACTATCTCCGGAACTGGTGCGGGCTGGGTGGTATTAGGGTTTCCTGAGATCCGGAACTCTGCCGCCTCCGCGGACAAAGGGGACCCAGAAATTTCTTCTGCCTCTATCGTCACCGCTGGGGTGGGTGGGACAGGTTTAGCAAAACCGATGTAAACATCGATCTCGCCAAAAGACATGATGGTGTAGGCAGTCACCGCCTCCCTAGCCAGAATCCAGGTCTCATCGAGAACGATGAGAGGGACATCGCTGGCGTAGAGGATGCGACCGACAGCGATAGTCTCGCCGATTCCGATTCTTGTAGATTCCGCTCGAAACGCAGATCCGAAGCTCACTTTCCCCACGGTGGGCGCCAACTGTCGTCGGATTGATGACAAGTATGCCATGAGGGGATCCTCGAGGCGTGCGGAAGAGAGGGGTGTGAGACGTACGGTGTTCCGAGACGGTGAGCACACAAGTTTACCCAGGTTCGAATCCGCCGGCTTTGGACGGATCCTACTCCTGCTAGCAATCGATGTCTGGCGAGCGGAATATGGGTTACAAGGGTTCGCCTGTGCGAGTTGAGATTGTAGACTATTGCGGGTGCCCTAAAGGCTCTCCCTAGGAAGGCTTATATAGATATCCGGCCTTGGGTTTACAGGAGAGATCTATCCGGCTACGACTAAGAGTCGGTTACAGAGTACATCTTGAACTACAAGTAACACTATGGGCCTATGTCAGTAAGTCTTCTGGGCCTTCCCGTAGCCGGATTGGACTCCGTATCTTCTCCCTGACTAGGCCTCCCGTGAAGCAAAGCTCTAACCCGAAGTGGGCCACCCTGGTCAGTGAGGAACTGTGAGGATACTCAGAAAGTATATCCCCAACAGTCTCGTAAGGGATTGACCCGGTGGCAGGACCTGTTGGAATACCACGTTGCTGGTGATACCTGGCCATGGCACTGACAGCAATAGAGTCGCCCTCAGGGAACTTGCATGAGAATAAAACGAGGAATCTCAGTGAGAAACAATGCATAACCTGGGGAGGTAAGAATTGAAAAAGAGAAAGGGAACTCACGAGAAATCTAGAAAAGGAGACGATGGAGCTCGGCATGAAGATTGGCGTTGCTGGCCAGGAGTCTTTCATATTCCGAAGTCACTGACGTAAGTTTTACGTCGGCTTCCTGCAATAGGTCCTTGTCCTTGGAAATTTGCATGGTCAGACGCTCCTTTTTCTCGGCAAACTCCTGATCAGCCTTATCCAGCTCGGGTTTGTGGAGGTCCTTAAGCCTGTGGATTTCGGCATTCAACCGAGTAATCTCCCAGTCCTGGAGGCGCAGCCCAGCAGTCTCATCATCCTTTTTCTTCAGTTTAGCTTGGTGCTTCCCTGCTTGTTCGAGAAAATGTGTCATCATATCAGGAATAGGCACGCTATCTTCAAGTGTAGCTGCAATAGTAAATTGACTCGGCGAAACCGAGGTATAAATATCTACCAAGTCAAGGAAAGAACGGGCAGTGGCCAAGAAAGTAAGACAAGTTACCTTGGATTTCAGCCAAATTTTTGCACATGATAATGTTTTCAGCCTCAACCTCGGCTGCATAGTTCAGATAATAAGTTAATATGGATAAAGAATACCCCCAAGGAAGGTAGATGAACAGAACTTAAGCGAAGGGATTTACCCTTCTTCTGGTGGTCCACCAACAACTTGCCATATCTGGCACGAAGATCTTTGTATGAGTCTAGCAGGTGCTGGAACGCAGCTGTTCGGCGGTTGGTGGTGATCTACAAAAACGAGCCACTGTTAGCTAACAGGTAAAAGGAAGTAATTCGAAGTATGCAAGATCCGGGCCAAGTGGAACTTAAACCGGCTCTAGGTGTGTGGATATTCGAAGTATTAAAGATCCGGGCCAAGTGGAACTTAACCCGGCTCTAGGTGTGTGGATATTCGAAGTATTCAAGATCCGGGCCAAGTGGAACTTAACGCGTCTCTAGGTGTGTGGATATTCGAAGTATTCAAGATCCGGGCCAAGTGGAACTTAACCTAGCTCTAAGTGTATGGATATTCGAAGTATTCAAGATCCGGGCCAAGTGGAACTTAACCCGGCTCTAGGTGTGTGGATATTCGAAGTATTCAAGATCCAGGCCAAGTTGAACTTAACTCGACTCTAGGTGTGTGGATATTCGAAGTATTCAAGATCCGGGCCAAGTGGAACTTAACACGGCTCTAGGTGTGTGGATATTCGAAGTATTCAAGATCCAAGCCAAGTGGAACTTAACCTGGCTCTAAGTTTATAGCTATTTGAAAATGCTAAGGACTTACACTAACTTCTCTGGAAGCATCCGACCGAGTAATAAATTACCCCCTCGATGGCTCGGGGACTAGTGGATATATCTATAAGTATAAGTGTACCTAAAGTAGCATAGCAGAAGAAAGGGATTACCTCCATCATTTGGCCAACCAGAGAAATAGCCTTGGGGGTGGAGTTCATTTGAGCACTAAACTCTGCCGGGCCAAACTTCTCCGGCAAATCGTCTTGCGAATCAATGAACTGGGCTGTAGCTCTCGCTGCTAGGTGAATGCCTCGTCACCAAGCCCTTAGCGTGGGCCTCCCGTCTTGCGGACTGAGCAGAAGTGGGACTAGTATGTAGACCAGTTGCTTACTGCCCTCTGATCCAATGGCTGGAGATCCGAAAGCGGAGTCCTTGGCAGGCTCGACAGCCATCTTGCTCTTGCCGGGTAAGGCGGGGCACTGGAGAATAGCTGGAGCTACTGAGCCGGACTGAGTGGCGGAGGCTGGCTGAAAGATGTCCTTGATGGACACTATAGATCCAGAGGCGATGGATTGAGGCTTTTTCTTCGTGGCTTTGGTTGCGGCTATTGTTGCTCCTGCTGCTGGCTTTGGCGCTGGGGCTGGTGCTTTTGTTGGAGCTGTTGGTGTTGGTGCTGGTGCTGATGCTAGTGCTGGTTCTGCTGTTGTTGGTGCTGCTGATGCTGATGCTGGTGGTGCTGGAGCTGGTACTGCTAGTACTAGTGTTCCTGGTACAGATGAAACTGGAGTTGAAGAAGAAATTGTTTGGGGCGGTGCCGATGAAGCTGGCACCTCAGAGCTGGGCGCTGGCGGCGAAGCAGATGAGCTGGGAAGATCCGGCATTGCCGTATCCTGGGCTGCTCCGCTGCCCCCTGCGTCGACGTTGCCCTTCTCATGGCGAGGTGGGCTCTGATCAGGCGCATCCGCGGAGTCCTCGTGGATAGGACTCAGCGGGTGAACATCGTTGTTGCGGGGGGAGAAGAATCACTCCAGATCGGAGAAGAAATGCTGGGGCCGCTCTGGGAGTAACCCTGGGAGCGCTGCAGAGAGGAAAAAAAGCAAGTCAGAAAAAGAAAGAGAAATAGATAAAAGGCAAAGAGAAATAGATCTGGGCGCGCTTGGGGGGTACCCGCGCCACCATAGGGTGTGGTTGCCTCAGTGCCCTCCTCCGTCTCTGCTTTGGACTCCGTCTTGTGTTGGGAAAAATAGGAACTTTGGCTTTTGTTTCGTCCAATTCCGAGAATATTTCCTTACTAGCTTTTCTGAAACCAAAAATAGCAGAAAATAGGCAACTAGCACTGCAGCATCTTGTTAATAGGTTAGTTCCAGAAAATGTATAAAAATACCTCAAAGTGTAAAGAAAGTTGATATAACATAAACATGGAGCATCAAAAATTATAGATACATTTACGACGTATCAAGCATCCCCAAGCTTAACTCCTGCTCGTCCTCGAGTAGGTAAGTGATAAAAAGAATAATTTTTGAGGTGACATGCACCATCACAATCTTGATCAAGGTATTCGTAAACCATTGATAGCCGGGATCAAAGTACTCTAAACATAAGCATGAAAGATAGAGTTCTAATAATAAGACATGGCAACTATGTTGTAACATGAAAAGGTACAAACAAAAGATCATGAATAACAATACATTGAAAGACGTTTGTTTGTTTCACATATAGAAAACATAATAAGAGTGGTATTCAGCTTGTCCCTCATGGTATAGAAAAACATAAATGCATAGGACACCTTCAAAGTTCATAAGGGTGACTACATACAAATAATTTAAGAACAAGAAATATAAAAGTTATGAATCAATCAACAAGTTTTGGGACAATGCACATTAAACTAAGAATGACCACTATGTTCTCTTAATAGGTGCATAAACATAGAAGATGTAGACTCAACATAAAAGTAAAAAAGAAAGGCCCTTCATAGAGGGAAGCAGGGATTTCAAGTTTCATAAAGAGCTTCCAAAAATTATGGTACTTATTAGCTTTTAGTTCTCATTGCCCCTATCATAAGCATCTTGAGGTGATTAAGGTTAAAGTGACACAAATATGAGGATATGCTTGACAAGTTATAAGTTGAAAATCTCACGCCCCTTGCTTACGAGTACTGAACCTCATGCTACTCAACTTTAGTCACAAGTAAGTTCTTGTCATTATAAGTACATGTGTATCATGGAGAACCGCCAACGGAGTACCCCTTGCCCCATGACACAGGAGCATTCCCATATCAAAATGACAAGGCAACAAACAATGAGCATCTCAGCAATCTTTTTATTTGCTATTTGCATAGGTTTTTATTGAGGATGCTTCACAGAATGCTCACTATGGTTATTCTGCAAGTTTCCACCATGATTAGGCATGGCTTAGGCTAGCCGCTCAGGCGTTTCTCTAACACACATACAAACTCCATGAGCTTACAAGCTCCCCTTTTATTTCACACCGCTGGGATCCATAAACAAAAGAACAAGATATCAACTAAATTATAAGTGCAATGTTGAAAGCGTTCCCCATGGTATCATGGTTCTGCTAATTCACAACTTATAAAGTGCAAGCATATAAGCAACATAGATGGACATAATGGTTCAAGTTTATTAAGTGCAAGAAAATAAAGTGTGCCATCAAGTTTGTGAGAGCTTTAATCACTAATTTTCACATAACAAAAGTTTAATTTGGAAGGTAGATAAAAACATGAATATACTTGGAATGGTGTAACACACCATGCATAGGAATTTATAGTGGAATCTTTGGAATAACTTGGTTTCTTGGGAGTTGGATGCATGAGTAGAACTCATACTCAGTATAGGTGGAGGCTAGCAAAAGACTGGGAGCGACCAACTAAGAGAGAAATAATGGCAATAATCATGCAAAGCGACAAAACATTATTAATTAAAGCATAAAGTGATATTGCAATTCAAAAACTAAATGATCATAGAGGCTATGGTGACTGGTTCATAGTCTTAACATGTTGTAAGCATGTGCCAAGTCAACCCAAATAAAGCATCAAAGGAGAATACCACAATATTATGCTTTTGTATGCTAAAACAACGCATGATTATTTCAAGGCACATTAAGCAATCTCAATTGTTTGAAACAAGTCATGCTAAAACAATAATCACTAAGCATATGGCCAAAGCAACATCTATCATGACATGATAAAGTCTAAGTCAGAGTAAAAACAAGCTTCCTTTTGTACCACTATAATCATGAAACCTCCTACTCTTTTCCAACACCAATCGACTTATGTGAAACAACTCTCAAAGATAATAATCAATAAATACTAGAGAGCATGTCTCACCCATCTACAAAGAAGAGATAAAAAGTTCTAAGCCAAAAGAATAAGAAAACTAAAGCTAAACGCAGTGCTAGCAAAGGAGAACACTCACAGAACAATAAGAGTGAAAACTAGAGTGTTCTAGGCAATGAATAACGGGGTGTGTATTTCTCCAAAAGAAGTGTGTTGGGATACAACCAACTTATTGCAGCAAAGAAATCAAAATAAAACTAAAAACAAAGACGCTCCAAGAACAACACATAGTGCACAAGGTAATAAAAATAAAGTGTCTTGAAAGAAGACCTGAGATTATTGATGAAGAAGGGGATGCCTTGGGCATCCCCAAGCTTTAACGCTTGTACTTCTTGAATCATTATTGGGGTGAAATGGGTGGCATACCCAATCTTGAGCTTTTGTCCATACTTCATCTCATCACATCATTCTCTCCCTACACTTGAAAATTTCCTTCATACAAAACTTCACACAATTTTCATTAGCAACATTAGTCTATTCAAGATAATAAGTCTTTGGGTTTAGTTTCAACACAAGTAAAACTTCCATTAAAACACAAGCTACTGTAGAAATTTATTTTAAAAGCTCAAGTGATCCAAGAGAACTCAAAAAGAAACCGATAAAGAGGCGAATGCAAATAATGGCAGAAATCTGTCAAAACAGAACAGAAGGTAAATACCTATTTTTCGAAAATCTTCTGTTGCTCAAATAGAAAAGTGCAAAACTAATGAAAGTTGGGCAATAACCTAGGGCATGCGCATAGAAAATTATAGCTTAATCCGACACACAGGGATTTTTCACGATTTTTTATAGTGAAGCACAAAAATCTGTTTTGGGACAGCAACTTTCCCAAGTCTTACTTCTCTCTCATTAGAGGTTATTATTCGCACAAAAACCACACAAAAAGGATAAGGAGAGGTTATTACAGAAGCAGTAACTTCCAAGACTCAACAAAAAATAAATAAACTGAAAGTAAAAATATAATGGGTTGTCTCCCAAAAGCTCTTCCTTTATAGCCATTAAGATAGGCATGCTAATTTCGATGATGCTCACGTAAAAAATATGAATTGAAGTAAAAGAGAGCATCAAGAAGCAAATATGGAACAAATTTAAGTCTAACCCAGTTCCTATGAAAAATAATCTTGTAAATAAACAAGTCATGAAACCACAAAGCAACAAGCATAGGAAAGCAAAACAAGTGCAACTTCAAAATTTTCAACATAAAGAGGGGAAACTTAATATTGTTGAGATACACAAAACCATGTTTACCTCTCTCATAATAACTTTCAGTAGCATCATGAATCAAATTAACAATATAAATATCACATAAAACATTCTTATCATGAGGCACATGCATAAAATAGTTATTGCTCTCCCTATAAGCATAGTCATTCTTATTAATTATAGTGGGAGCAAATTTAACAAAATAGCTATCATTATTATTCTCATCACCATAATCATCAAATATAGGGGGCATATTGTAATCATAATTAATTTTCTCCTCAATAGTAGGTGGACTGAAAATATCATATTCATCATTGTAATCATCATATATTGGAGGCATAGTATCATCAAAGTAAATTTTCTCCTCCGTGCTTGGGGGACTAAAAAGATCATTTTCATAAAAACTAGCTTCCCCAAGCTTATAATTTTCCATAGCATTAGCAATAATGGTGTTCAAAGAATTCATACTAATAACATTGCTATTAGCACGCAAATAAAGTTCCATAGGTTTTTAAATTTTCTCTTCAAACACTTCATGTCCTAACTCAAGATAAATACTATAAAGCTCTCTAATTTTTTTGTTGTTTTCTATTAAGCCTAACTAGTGAAAATAAAAACAAGAAACAAAAATATATAATTGCAGAATCTAAAGGAAATAACTTCGAGCACTCACACACCAGCAACAGTACTAGAAGATAGCTTAGTAGCCAGAGGATGTGAGTACCTTTTACCTTACCTCCCCGACAACGGCACCCGAAAATAGCTTGATGTCTATGCACGCTTCTATTCTTGTAGACAGTGTTGGGCCTCCAAGTGTAGAGGTTTGTAGAGCAGCAACAAGTTTCCCTTAAGTGGATCACCCAAGGTTTATCGAACTCAGGGAGGAAGTGGTCAAAGGTATCCCTCTCAAGCAACCCTGCAATCAAGATACAAGAAGTCTCTTGTGTCCCCAACACACCCAATACACTTGTCAGGTGTATAGGTGCACTAGTTCGGCAAAGAGATAGTGAAATACAAGTAATATGGATGATTATAAGTGGTAATTGCAATCTGAAATAAGAGTGGCAGCAAGCAAACATGTAACATGATTGATTGTAAATGGTGTTTCAATGCTTAGAAACAAGGCCTAGGGATCATACTTTCACTAGTAGACACTCTCATATAAATATCTTCTCTTCATTAAGCTACCCTGAACTACTCTCCAGTTGGACGATGTAGGGCTATAACAGCACATCTTAAAGTTCGCATTCCCCATCTAGATAACCCCTCACTATCACCTTGAGCGCTAGAGGGTTCCAACAAACACCACAATCTCATAGAGACATCCAACTCAAATTATACTCATGATAAGTATTTCTGTAACCTTAGCCTAAGTGCCACACGGTGTGCACACTATCAACTTCACACACGTGGGGATAAGCAGAGATTAATTAAAGCACTTGAGTAGCAGAATAGATCTAGATTACAAGGCTCATGGTCTCAATAAGATCACGCATAGAGAGACATGAACACATAGCTACCAGTAGAGCCCTTAGCCTCGAGAGAGAACTACTCCCTCCTCATCATGGGATCAGCAACAGTGATGGAGATGGCGGTGGAGTCGATGGAGATGGCTCCGGGGGCACTTCCTCGTCCCGGCAGTGTGCCAGAACAGGGACTTCCCCCGAATCTCCTCTTCGGTGGCGGCGGCACTGCAGAACTTTTCATGGAATTCTGATCTTCTATCTAGGGTTTTCATCTTGGGGGGAATATATAGGCGAAGGGGCAAGGTCAATGGAGGCCCGAGGGCCCCAAACCACCTGGTGGCGTGCCTGGGGGTGATACGTCCATTTTACATCACTATTCTATATCATAATTTACTGTTATTCATTGATATATTTCATATTAAGAGATGATACTTATGTTATTTCATCTGTTTTTGCACGGTTGATGACTTTTGGAGGATGGACCGCTGCAGTCAGGATTTTGACGGAAAAGGGGCTGTTTGGAGGCGAAATTCACAAAGATCAGAAAATGCAGGAAAATACATGGAAAATCCTATTTTTCCAGAAGATGAAATATGCCAGAAGGGGGAGTGGAGTTGGGCCACAGGGGGCCCACACCACCCCCTGGCACGGGCCACCCTTGGCCACGCCACCAGCTGGTGTGGCCACCCTAGCCTACTCCCGGATCTCCCCTTTGGCGTATATTATCCCCATGAAACCCTAATACCAGGAGAGCGACCACAGAAAGATTCCGCCGCCTCTACGGGGTGGAAAACTATAGAGAGAGAAAGATCTCTCTAGCAGATAGAATTCTACCGGGGGAATTCCTTCCCGGAGAGGGGAGATGTAGCATCCCAATTGTCTAACAATTGCAATGCTACTAGCCTAGTCTATATAGATGCTACTTCAAATAGATAATTGTTGCATCATAATTATATCATGCTCATGTCATCATGCCACCTTGCAATTGAGCATCATATGAAACCCTTTTGATTTGGTTCTTCTCTCATATGCATTGTTAATTGTATTTGCCTCTTGATATTGTATTTGGTTCTTGATATATTGTTTAATGCCCAAGTTGAGTTGGGGGCATATCTCTTATTAACTCCACCACCTTTTCTTTCACCACCTTATAATTCCACCATCCAACTAAATATGAGCTTGGCACTTATTAGTTTTACCTCTAGCTCATGTGGGTTGGGATGGATCCAATTCTTTGCCACATGCTCTCATCTTGGCATCATGTTGTTTTCACAATATTGATATATGAGAGCCACATGGCCACCTTTGCATGCCTTGTGAGTGGGACCCTTTCTTCTAGCTTCCATATGGTTTGTCATGGAATTATGCTCATGTTGGAATAGTTGGGACTATTGATCATCTAGTGGAACATACACACTGGCAAGCCCCAATTTTACTCAAACATGATCATCTCCATCTATTCCCCCTGGAGCTATCTCTAAAATCCTTTCTGCTTAGGCCTTACTCCACATTTAGGAATGCATAGTAATAATGCCATGTAAATCATCTTGTTTTCACAACATAAGCATGGCATTAAATATCATGCATGGGCCATGCAAGAACCATCTTTTGCTAGCTTTGGTTTTAGTTGCATTTTGAGTAGATCTTTTGCAAAACCACATCACCTTTTCCTCTCTTTTCTAGTCTTGGTCTTGTTGGGGTTGGTTTGTGCTTGGCTTGATCTTGACAAAGGAACACCCTAGCACCTAACCTTCCCCCTCTCCTAAACCCTAATCTACACCTAAGCTAACCCTCAACCCTACGGACGCCCCCGCTGTCTCTCCTCCTTCTAAGCCGAGCCACCCCACCATGGTTTCACCCTAGCTGGCCCCACCGCCACCCTCTCCCTGGCCACCTCTCCTGCCCTAGCTACCACCCCAAACCCTAACCTAGCTCTACAGAGCCTAGCTCCACCCCTAACCCGAACCTTCCTCTCCTCTCCTCTCTCCCCTCGGCTCTCAGCCCCTAGCCTGCCCTTGGCCTCGCCTCAGACCCCACTGAAGCCACTGCCCCCACGCCTGGTCACACTGCCGAGCACGTGAGCGAGGGGAGGAAAGGTGACACCGAGCCACCTTTAACCATCTACCCCGCGCCCACGGCATCTCCCCCTCTCTGCTACCTACCACCACCCCACACGGCTCTGCCTCGCCCTGCTACACCCCAGATCCACCCCTGAACCCTGCCAGCTCTCCTACGTCTGCTCCACCGCCGCCACCCTCCCTCTCGCCGGACACCGTCTGCACCCCGCCGTCTTCTCGTTCCAGCCAGCGAGCACGACGTGGGAGTGGCCGAGGAGATCAAGGACGGTCCCCTGCTACGCCCGGTGCACGCGGATGCGAAGGAGGAGCACCAGAACCGCCTGGACCACCGCGATCCCGAAGAAACCCTAGATCGCCGGAGCTCCTGCCTCGTCGACGATCGGCCGCTCCCCAGCCCGAACCACCTACTCCGACACACTCTCGGTGAGCGCCCGACCCTCCTGGACATGCTCCGCCATGCTGTCGTCGCCTAGGGCCGCCTTTCGTTTCATCGAGCACACTGCGTGCGCCGGCGGCGCTATCGTCTGCTCGCTCCCGCGCCGCGCAGAAGCACTATCTAGGCCCCATCCGCCCTCCTATCACCTAGCCCAAGCCACCGCAACTTGCCGCCTTCACCGCAACGCCCCGGTTCGAGTCCAGGCGCGCCAAGCGAGCATCGACCTGTCGACAGAGAGGCAGAGAAGAGGAACAGTACGGCGTGGCCTTTTTGCGAATACCCCCCCTGCTGTTTTGCGTGTGTAACCCGCGGTCCAGCCTGGCCCAGCTATCCGTCTCGGTGCAGTTATGCAGAAAGCCCCTCCGTTTCCGCGCGCCGTAACCCGCACTCCCCCTGCCGAGCCACGTGGTCAGTTCCCCTCCTTTCTCTGTCAAGTGGGCCTGCGAGCCAGCGGGTCCCATCTGCCGACACAGCTGGCATCGCCATGGTGTTAAACGCTTTTCAGGCGTGATGACACCCAAATACCGGCCCCATCTGTCAGCGACTGTGGCTAGCCTAGAGCTGAGTAACAAAAGTATTATCTATTTCTGTTTTAAAATTCAAATCTTTTTCTAATTATTCAAATTCAAATTAATTTCTGTTTTTAAATAACTTTTGAAATACAAATCCAAATAATGCAAATAATATATGTTTTCAAATCAGAAAAATATGAGGAATTCGAATATGCTATCTAAAATATATTTTGAACACTTTATTTTCCAAGTTTAATAAAATTACAATAAATTGCCCTTTTCCCTTAATTAATTAATAACTTTTGTTTTATAACTCCAAATTTAACAAATAATATGTCTAAAATGATTAGCTCGACGAGACCTTTATGTTTATGCATTCCATGGTTTGATTTGAAGCATGCATCATATAAATATATTGTATGCAGCAACTAATTTGTGAATAAAATGGGGCCAAAACCAAATAAAATGCTTTAACCTTGCATTTCACACCTCACCCTTGCCATGCTACTTTATTGACATGCAAATTGTGCATCATTCATCATGGCATGATTGTTTGCTTGTCGCATTTATTCATATGCTTGTGCACTTTATTTATGTTGGCCCTTGTTTGTTTGGTTCTTCTTGAATGAAAGGTGGGATATATCAAGAGAACCAGGAGCACTACCCAGATCCATTCCTTGCTTCAACTGAGCTGCCAGGCAAGCACTACCACATGCTTGCATACATATAGTACCTATTGCCTCTATATTATTCTTGCATCATTGAGTCGCGATTGCATTAAACTGAATCCCAAGTAATGCATAGCCTTTACTTTTAAACCCCACCGAAGCTTGTTCCTCCATCCCATGAGCCATTACTACAGGAGTTGTTTGAGCCATGCGAGTCGTAGAACAGCATGTGTAGGGTATGTGAGTGTTTGATGGATAACGAGGTACCTAAACAACTTAACCTGAGTAGTAATAGGATAACTAATGAAAGTGGCATCGGTGAGCCATATTCGCTATTTGGTTTTTCAGGCTCACTTGTGTCCCGTAAGACCCCGAGTACTTGATTCCTGTTCCAAGAATATTCGCGCTATCCACATCCGGGAGGCTTATGGACCCCCCCTGAGCCAGAGCTTGATTCATTCTTATTTCTTGGGGCCACAAACTAGTTTGAGGTTTTATTTACTATCCTGTACTTATGCCATGCTTTACTGCTTTATTTACGATTGTGTGAGGAGCACGCTGTACTGTTTAGGAAGCGGAGTGTTTTCGTATCGACAAATTCCCATTTTGGGATCTGCTGTCGTTTACTGACCATTGACGCAAACCTTGAGTCCGTCTCGAGTCAGCTAACTCCATTATGGGTAGCTTAATGGGGTGGCCCCAAATATTTCTGAATCCTGTGATTGCTTTGTGACCGCCTCGTTGGGTTTTGATTTGGTTTTTCCGAGGCATATCGAGTGTGTGTTGCTATTTGTGCACCTCGCAGGTAAAACTTTCAAAGCCGTGTCCGCGGTTATGGACGACTTGGAGCAGTTTCGACCATAGACAAGCATAACTAAAGTACCGCTTTTAATCGACTAGACTAGGTACCGACTAGTAAATAGTGCAACACTCATGGAATGGATAATAAAACGCCAACGGATGGGGGGTTGTTCGTCCGCTTCTCGTTGGGTAGCGAGGAGGAGGATGGATCTGTTAAGATTACCTTTATAACTGTTATAACTGTTGTTGTTATTAATTCACGGACATCCGCTATCTCGGTTAGGCGGATGGTTAGCAGTATCTATAGAACTGTTAGGGTTATCTTTTGCTGCAATTCGTCACCCAGGTTGTGTCCCTTTAGAGGCATAAAGACTTGCTGAGTACCCCTAGGGTCTCACACGATAAATTATTGGTTCGATGAACAGTACACTCGCCAGATGGATACTGGGTGGAAGAAATGACGATGTGGGCAACGATCATTCGGTGTAGAGATTCCGAACGGGATCCGTGAGATACGTGGGCGGATGTGCTTATTTATGGGGCATCTTATGCCGATTTGCTTCTTATCCGCATACTCGGATTTGTCTTCCGCTTCGCTTGATACTGTTGATCGATGTATGAGGAGATATCCTAAACTATTATATCTATCTAGGATATTTGGATCTTGCCGTATGTTGCTATATTTCCTTTCTTTTAGATGGAATGGCTCGATGTACTATTGTATGGTGGCTTGCATACATACTCCTTTGTGTATGTAGTTGATCCTTCGCTTTGCCGACACGCCTGCTCTTGTCCCGATGCTTGGAAATGGTTGGGACGGCGAAAGGTCTACTGTGGAGTGGCATTTGGGCCCCACCGCACTATTTCAACCATTTCGATCATCCAGGCTCGTATTAGGAGCGTAATTCACCGAGGTAGTTACAATTGGTATCGAGCCATCCCGACCTTCGTGGTCTCAGCCAAATGGTCGTTGTCTGTCTAGCAAATATTTTTGGTAGTTATGTATACTAGGGAAAAACAAAACGTGAGAGTAGGACTGCTTCCACTTTTCTTCTTACCCAATCACCACCTTTTCTGGTAAGGAAGTGTAACGTTTTCAATCCTCTTCTTAAAATTCAAACTAGGATTCACGTGTTCTGGGTTTCCGTAGTACCATAGGTTATGTATCTGTGTGTGTGTGCGTGTGAATTCTTTGTCTATCTGTTGCACCCAAGTTGTTATCTTATCGGCCTTTTGGTTATCAACTGTTGGTACATTCCATACCGACAGGCTTTTGAAAACCGGCACGATCTACCTGACTCCTTGTTAACCGGTGCCATCTTCTTAAAGGGTGTTCTTCTGTGCAGGCATCTGATGCTAATCCCTATCTGCTAAGTGATTTTGCGCATCTATCGGTATTTTAATGCCGAAAATTGCGGAAATTTTTTTCTTTGATCCATCTGTGTTTCCACACTCCTTTTCAGTCGTGTGTGAAACATTATCTATCTCTCTTTTATCAGCATGTCCATGCTAACTCATTCTTTTGTCACCGGCGCTTAATCTTGGAGTTTCTTTTCATCTCCTTTTCTCTTGGGCTAATTACATAACATGTGTCGATCCGATGCTGGTGATTGTAATTTGGTTCTCGGCATAGCTATATTCCACTCATGATAGTGTCGATTGGAATATGGAAAATGCTATCAACTCTATCCTCCAGATGGTTACGGTTATCTCCTGTGATTTGGAGTACACCGTGATCATATCTATGCAAATTCAAGCATCCTTGGAAATCCGGAGTTTCTCAAGGCACCACGGCGGTCTATCATCTGTTTATCATGCTTCACATCTTTTTGAACTCCATATCTGCACATCTTTTTCGTCTCTGATAGCTCATACCATAAGCAAAGCTATATCATCGTTTCTTGTCCAAGATCTCTTTATCTTTGTAACCGGTGATCCGATCGACAATGTGAATCAGGCGGCATCTCTTTTTCTTCCGAAGGACCAGATAATCTATTCTTCCAGGGCATCTTCTTCAATTCTGGAATCAGCAAGTCCATTGTTAATTCCATCTTCCATCTTCAATCAAATCCGGAGTTGTTCCTTGTTGGCAAGTTATCATCGTCGTTCTGCCGAAGTTTTCCTCAAGACTGCTAAATCTCTCTCAATATTTTCAAGAAGGACATGGAGTTCTTTCACCTCAGTCTCGTCAAGTGATCTCGTGAAACCCTCTCGCTCTACCATCTATGCTCAATCCACCGGAGGCCATGAAGACTTTTCAGATCTTTCGTAATCCTTCTGTTCAAGTGGTGCTATCTTTTTCTTTGTCTGTGGAATCTTGCAGTTGTCTCCATGATCTTCCTTCATATCTTTCCGGTGGCTGGTTACTTACGTTATGACGACAACATCATCACCATTATCTGTCTTGGATCCGGTGAATCGTTTGCATCTTTCCTTGTTTTCTAACGGAGTTCCAGGAGCTCTTCTTATCAATACCTTCAGTCTGTTTCGGTAGTTGGATTGCATGGTTTTCTTATTCATATGCGGAGTAATGCTTTGAGTGCGGGATGGAGTAGCTACCATACCACTACTCTTATCATTCGCTCTTGTACATTGAATTGGGGAATTTATGTGATTTCACTCATTCCACGGGAGTTAGAAGTGGCCTTTATCCCTTGATACTTTTACTTCCGTCCTTGTTTTTCCGGAGTGCTCTCTCGAAGAAAGTAATCGATAATCTCTTGTTGGTGATCTCGTCCTTTCTACACGAAGCAAAATCCTCGATTATCTGGTGGAAACAAACGCAAATTCTTTTCTATCCTCGTCTTTATACCGGAGCTCGACATCCCCAAACAAGATGAAAGGAAAATATCTCTCCCTTTGTTTCATCAATTCTTTTGCTGTGGTAAAGCCAATTATGGTCGATGCCATCAGCTGCAAATCTATTGCGTTAGCCTCAAGGCTAAAGAAAGCAATAAGTATCTCTTCAATAAACTCTAGATCCTCCATATTCTTTGTTTCTCAGGATTCCACCATGATCTGGCTTCACATCCGTCTCTGGAAGTTATATCCGCGCACCTCAATTGCGTGATCCTCTGGTTCTTACCGGCGCAACAAGAATCTAATCCGACGATGTCTAACTAAATCTTTCTGTCGATATCAAGGGACTCTATTGTTTGAAGGCAATATTGTTTCCGTACTTCTTTTCCCCAATCCGAGAGAAGGTACGATGCTATTGTCATAGTGCTTCAAAACCTCTCCAATCTAGCTCTTTCCTTCCGGCGAGACAAAGATTCATCCTCTCTAGTATCGGTAAATCTTTAATCTCAACGGCGTGTCTTTCTTTATCCACGATGCATCATCTTGTCCTTTCTTTCACCAAGTGGTTCTTCTTCTTTTATCCTGTTCTTGAGAAAACCGGAGCTATGTCCATCCTATCCTTCTTGTCTCACGACAATCCTTCAATTCTCCTAACCCTTTGTGCCTCAAGCAAAAGGCAAGACTCGCAACAAGTCTAGCAAGTTTTGCAAGGTGTAGTGGTCGCATCTTTCAGTTCTTCATCATCTTGGGAATGTGAGGGTCACCTTCGTTCCAACACCCGCCTCTCCTTGTGTTGTTTTCTTTTCCTAGGAATCTCGGGCCGAGATTCTTGTTTAGTGGGGGAGAGTTGTAGCATCCCAATTGTCTAACAATTGCAATGCTACTAGCCTAGTCTATATAGATGCTACTTCAAATAGATAATTGTTGCATCATAATTATATCATGCTCATGTCATCATGCCACCTTGCAATTGAGCATCATATGAAACCCTTTTGATTTGGTTCTTCTCTCATATGCATTGTTAATTGTATTTGCCTCTTGATATTGTATTTGGTTCTTGATATATTGTTTAATGCCCAAGTTGAGTTGGGGGCATATCTCTTATTAACTCCACCACCTTTTCTTTCACCACCTTATAATTCCACCATCCAACTAAATATGAGCTTGGCACTTATTAGTTTTACCTCTAGCTCATGTGGGTTGGGATGGATCCAATTCTTTGCCACATGCTCTCATCTTGGCATCATGTTGTTTTCACAATATTGATATATGAGAGCCACATGGCCACCTTTGCATGCCTTGTGAGTGGGACCCTTTCTTCTAGCTTCCATATGGTTTGTCATGGAATTATGCTCATGTTGGAATAGTTGGGACTATTGATCATCTAGTGGAACATACACACTGGCAAGCCCCAATTTTACTCAAACATGATCATCTCCATCTATTCCCCCTGGAGCTATCTCTAAAATCCTTTCTGCTTAGGCCTTACTCCACATTTAGGAATGCATAGTAATAATGCCATGTAAATCATCTTGTTTTCACAACATAAGCATGGCATTAAATATCATGCATGGGCCATGCAAGAACCATCTTTTGCTAGCTTTGGTTTTAGTTGCATTTTGAGTAGATCTTTTGCAAAACCACATCACCTTTTCCTCTCTTTTCTAGTCTTGGTCTTGTTGGGGTTGGTTTGTGCTTGGCTTGATCTTGACAAAGGAACACCCTAGCACCTAACCTTCCCCCTCTCCTAAACCCTAATCTACACCTAAGCTAAACCTAAACCCTAAGTACCCCCCCTCTTTCTCTCCTCCTTCTAAGCCGAGCCACCCCACCATGGCCTACCCTAGCTGGCCCCACCGGCCACCCTCTCTCCCTGGCCACCTCTCCCTGCCCTAGCTACCACCCCA
Source organism: Avena insularis (assembly GCA_023614405.1). Classification (NCBI taxonomy): domain Eukaryota; kingdom Viridiplantae; phylum Streptophyta; class Magnoliopsida; order Poales; family Poaceae; genus Avena; species Avena insularis. The sequence continues at coordinate 212,223,971 of CM042694.1, forward strand.
AACCCTAACCTAGCTCTACCCGAGCCTAGCTCCACCCCTAACCCGAACCTTCCCTCCTCTCTCCCTCTCCTCTCTCCCTGCCCTGTGGCCCCTAGCCCGAGCCTGCCCTTGGCCTCGCCTCAGACCCCACCTGGAAGCCGCCTGCCAGCCCCCTGCCCTGGTCCTGCCTGCCGAGCACGTGAGCGAGGGGAAGGAAAGGTGGCACCGAGCCACCTTTAACCATCTACCCCGCGCCCACGGCATCTCCCCCTCTCTGCTACCTACCACCACCCCACACGGCTCTGCCTCGCCCTGCTACACCCCAGATCCACCCCTGAACCCTGCCAGCTCTCCTACGTCTGCTCCACCGCCGCCACCCTCCCTCTCGCCGGACACCGTCTACACCCCGCCGTCTTCTCGTTCCAGCCAGCGAGCACGACGTGGGAGTGGCCGAGGAGATCAAGGACGGTCCCCTGCTACGCCCGGTGCACGCGGATGCGAAGGAGGAGCACCAGAACCGCCTGGACCACCACGATCCCGAAGAAACCCTAGATCGCCGGAGCTCCTGCCTCGTCGACGATCGGCCGCTCCCCAGCCCAAACCACCTACTCCGACACACTCTCGGTGAGCGCCCGACCCTCCTGGACATGCTCCGCCATTCTATCGCCCGTGAAAAATCTGTCCAGTTATATTTTTGTAGTTTTTATCCAACAAGGAAAGCAACAAAGCGAAAGAGGGACGGAAACGGATCCAGGGTGGCTCACACCACCCCCTGGCACGGCCCCCCTGGCCGCGCCAGCAGGTGGTGTGGCCACCCCGGAGTCCGTCTCCGACCCGTTTTCTCCCAGTACTTTCCTTTTGTTGTAAAAATTCGTAATATATAATCCCCCAGATCCCCCGAGTTTCGTATATCGTGTTCTCGTCGTGTTTTCGTTTCGATCTATTTGTGCCAGGAACTATTCTTAAAGTTTAGAAGCACGATGGTCTCTGCCAATGATAAGGGCAAGGAGCCTATGGAGGAAGATCTCCAAGACTCTTAGCAGGAGGAGGAGAGCGATAGTGAAGTGGAAGAGGAGGCAAAGGAATACCAACATTCGCACACCAGCACCACCATTGCAAGCATTGGAGTGGTGGCAAACCCTGCCAGGTTCAAAAGGACTGCACGAATGTCCACTAGAGGGAAGACTCCGCGTCATTGCTTGCCTTTGCGGTCACCTTCTTCACGCACCAAGAATCCCTTCCATACCCTTATCCATGAGCATCAATTCCAGAATATGCCCAACGAGAAACTACCCTCCAATTGGGATATGCCTCGTTCTAACCATGCAGGAAAAGAAGACTTCAAGGAGGAAGAGTGGGGAAAGAATCGTACGAGCTGGGATTCACAACCCGACATGATCATGAACCGCATCAAGCACAATTCGGAGTTAATTCGTACTCTCACCTTCGAGATTGAGGACTTGAGGAAATTGATTGGAAAGATCATCGAGAGAATACCACCACCATCGAAGGAGTAATTCGTCATCAGGTTTTGGCATCCCCTTGGTTTGTTCCAAGCTTGGGGGAGTGTCGCGGTATCACATCACTATCTTCTATCTTTTTACCTTTTTAGTAGAGTCATATCATGAATAGAGAAGTTATCATGTAGGATGGTTTGCATTATGGAAGTGTCCCCCTCTCATTAGATATCTATGTATCCCTTGGTGTGAGTTGCCGTTATGGATTATTAATGAGAAGTTCTATCATTTACTCTTTTTCATATCTTATTTTAGTTTTCTATTACTATTATATGATTGAGCTTGTTATTAGTATTGGTATCAGTTTGGGATCATTGAGTTAATTTAGTTGGTTTTGGCAAACCTGGCTCGGTCAGTAGCAACACTATTATGATAATTGAATGAAAAAGATAAAAAGTACTCTTAAAGAAATATAATTTCATCATCTTTCTTGATTTGCTCATAAGCTTAGTATTCTCTAGTTAAGATCTTTTGTGCTTCCAAGGAAGATTGCATGTTTGTTTTTATCACTTGTATGTTTGTTTGTTTCCTTCAACTCTTATGCTTGCTACCCAGCCTTGCTAGCCTAAAACCTATACTGAGAGGGAATGCTTCTCGTGCATCCAATCCTTTAATCAAAACCTATGCCATTTGTGTCCACCATACCTACCTATTAGCACTATTGCTATTCCAAGTAAATTCATGTTTTTATCTACCTTCCGAATTAAACTTGTTATGTGAAAATTAATGATTAAAGCTCTCACGAACTTGATGGCACACTTTACTTTCCTGCACTAAATAAACTTGAACCATTGTGCCCATCTATGTTGCGTATATGCTTGCGCTTTATAAGTTGAGAGTTAGCAGAACCATGTTACCATGGGGAACGCTTTCAACATTGCACTTATTTAGTTGATATCACAATTATGTTGCTTATGGATCCCGGTAGTGTGAAATAAAAGGGGAGCTTGTAAGCTCATGGAGTTTGTACATGTGTTAGAGAGACGCCTAGGCCGCTAGCCTAAGCCATGCCTAATCATGGTTGAAACTTGTAGCATAACCATAATGAGCAATCTGTGAAGCATCCTTAATAAAAACCTGTGCAAATAGCAATTAAAAAGATCGCTGAGATACTCATTGTCTGCTTGCCTTGTCATTTTGATATGGGAATGCTTCCATATCATCGGGCAAGGGGTACCCCATTGGCGGTTCTCTATGATGCACATGTATTTACAATAACAAGAACTTACTCGTGACTAAAGTTGAGTAACATGAGGTCTGGTACTCGTAAGCACGGGGCATGAGATTTTCAACTTATAACTTGTCAAGCATATCCTCATATTTGTTCACTTTAACCTTAACCACCTCAAGATGCTTATGATAGGGGAAATGAGAGCTGAAAGCTAGAAAGTACCATAATTTTTGAAAGCTCTTTATGAAACTTGAAATCCCTGCTTCCCTCTGCGAAGGGTCTATCTTTTACTTTTTAGTTGAGTCAGTAAACCTATTCCCTTCTACCTCAGCAAGTATTTTGAGTTGTTGTGTTTCATTCATTTATATGATGATTTATTCAATCATGTTTCTTATGTTCCTTGTTTTGCACATTGCTCTTATCTTAGTGAATACTACTTTGAAAGCTATCATTGAAAACCCTTTATGTTTTAACTCCTGCAATTTGTTAACTATTCCTTGACCAAGAGCAAGGTTTGCCATTACCAATTATGATTTACTTTATGTATCTTTATTGTGTTTCCTTTACTTATTGCAAGTTAAGTTATATAATAGTGAGTTGTCTTCTATTATGATTTGTGTATTGATGAATGTGATGCTTCTTGTCCGTATTCTTTTATCGACTCTTCACTCCATAAACCTGAGGTCATGTTTATTGAGCTTAGTTTTCGCTTGGGGACAAGCGAAGTCTAAGCTTGGGGGGAGTTGATACGTCCATTTCGCATCACTATTCTATATCATAATTTACTGTTATTCATTGATATATTTCATATTAAGAGATGATATTTATGTTATTTCATCTGCTTTTGCACGGTTGATGACTTTTGGAGGATGGACCGCTGTAGTCAGGATTCTGATGGAAAAGGGGTTGTTTGGTGGCGAAATTCGCGAAGATCAGAAAATCCGGGAAAATACATGGAAAATCCTATTTTTCCAGAAGACGAAGTATGCCAGAAGGGGGAGTGGAGTTGGGCCACAGGGGGCCCACACCACCCCCTGGTGCGAGCTGATGTCTACGCACTTCTATTCTTGTAGACAGTTGTTGGGCCTCCAAGTGCAGAGCTTTGTAGAACAGCAGCAAGTTTCCCTTAAGTAGATCAACCAAGGTTTATCGAACTCAGGAAGGAAGTGGTCAAAGGTATCCCCTCTCAAGCAACCCTGAAATCAAGATACAAGAAGTCTCTTGTGTCCCTAACACACCCAATACACTTGTCAGGTGTATAGGTGCACTAGTTCGGCAAAGAGATAGTGAAATACAAGTGGTATAGATATAAGACAACGATGCCAGAAAATAGCTTGATGGCGTGGAAGAGACTAAAGGAAAACTGAAATAAAGATAGCAGCAAGCAAACATGTAACATATATAGTTGCAAACGGTGTTTCAATGTTTAGAAACAAGGCCTAGGGATCATACTTTCGCTAGTGAACACTCTCATATAAATATCTTCTCTTCATGATACTACTCTGAACTAATCTCCGGTTGGACACTCTAATCCATGGTAGGGCTATAACAACACTCCTCAAAGTCCGCTTTCCCCATCTAGATAACCCACCACTATCACCTTGAGCGCTAGATGGTTCCAACAAACACCACAATTTCATAGAGACATCCAACTCCAAATATAACTCATAACAAGTATTTGTAATCTCTAGCCTAAGTGCCACCATGGTGTGCACGCTGTCACTTTCACACACATGGGGAGAGCAGAGATTCATTAAATCACTTGAGTAGAAAGGTAGATCTACTTGATTACAAAGCTCATGATCATAATATGACCATGCATAGAGAGAGAGATGAACACATAGCTACCGGTAGAGCCCTTAGCCTCGAGGAAGAACTACTCCCTCATCATCATGGGAATCAGCAATGGCGATGGAGATGGTGGTGGAGCTCGATGGAGATGGCTCCGGGGGCACTTCCCCGTCCCGGTAGGGTGCCGGAACAGAGACTTTCTGTCCCCCGAATCTCCCCTTCGGTGGCGGCGGCGCTGCGGAACTTTTCGTGGCTGGAGGCTAGATTATTTAGGGTTTCTGCATCGGAGGCTTCTTATAGGCGAAAGGGCGATGTTAGAGGGTGGACCAGGGGCCCACACCACCTGGTGGCGCAGCTAGGGGGGACCCGTGCCACCACATGGTGTGGCCAGCCCCTGGCCCCTCTCCGTCTCGACTTCTAGCTCCGTGAGTCTTCCGGTAAAATATCGACTTTGGCTTTTGTCTGGTCCAATTCCAAGAATATTCATTTTTTGGCTTTTCTGGAACCAAAAACATAAGAAAACAGGAAACTAGCACTATGGCATATTGTTAATAGGTTAGTTCTAGAAAACATGTAAAAATACTCCAAAGTGTGGACAAAACATAAGAAAGAGATATAAAACAAGCATGGAACATCAAAAACTATAGATACGTTTGCAACGTATCAACATCCCCAAGATTAACTCCTTCTCGTCCTCGAGTAGGTAAGTGATAAAAAGAATAATTTTTGAGGTGACATGCACCATCATAATCTTGATCAAACCATTTGCAAGCATTGAAAGCTGGGATCAAAGAACTCTAAACATGAGCATGAAAGAAGATGTTCTAACAATAAGACAAAGTAACTATGCATGCAACATGAAAGGTTACAAATAAATATCATGAATAACAATGCATTGAAAGATGTTTGTTTGTTTCAAATATAGAAAACATAGCATAGTGGCATTCAGCTTGTCCCTCATGGAGTAGCAAAACATAAATGCATAGGACACCTTTAAAGTTCATAAGGGTGACTAGATACAAATAGTTCAAGAACAAGCAATATCAACATTATGAATCAATCAATAAGTTTTGGGACAATGCACATAGAACTAAGAATGACAACTATGCTCTCCTAATTGGTGCATAAAGATAGAAGGTGGAGACTCAATATAAAAGTGGAAGAAAGGCCCTTCAAAGGGAAGCAGGGATTTCAAGTCTCATAAAGAGCTTCCAAAAATTATGGTACTTGTTAGCTTTCAGCTCTCATTGCCCTATCATAACCATCTTGAAGTGATTAAGGTTAAAGTGAACAAAATATGGAGTATATCCTTGATAAAGTATAAGTTGGCAATCTCATGTCCCTTGAATACGAGGGCCGCTCCTCATGCTACTCAAGTTTAGTTACCGGTAAGTTCTTGTCATAGTAAGTACATGTGTATCATAGAGAACCGCCAACGAGGTACCCCTTGCCCGATGATACAGAAGAATCCCCATATCAAAATGACAAGGCAAGCAGACAATAAGCATCTCATCAATCTTCTTATTTACCATGGGAAAATGGTGCTTTTTTCTCTCTTTCCTCTTTTCTCGTCTCTTTTTTTTCTTTTTTTCTCAATCTCTATCTCTTTTTTATAAGAAGAATGCTTCATAGATTGCTCATTATGGTTACGCTGCAGGTGTCCACAATGATTAGGCATGGATTAGACCAGCGGCCAAGGCGTTTCTCTAACACACATACATAACTCCATGGACTTGCAAGCTCCCCTTTCATTTCACACCGACGACATCCATAAACAAAAGAGCATGATATCAACTGGGTACATTGTACAATGTTGAAAGTGTTCCCCATGATAGCATGGTTCTACCAATTCCCAATGTATAAGTGCAAGCATATACAACATAGATGACACAATGGTTCAAGTTTATTAGGGGCAAGAAAAGTAAAGTGTGCCATCAAGTTTGTGAGATCTTTAATCACTAATTTTCTCATAACAAGTTTAATTCGGAAGGTAAATAAAAACATGAATATACTTGGAATAGCAAATACTAATAGGTAGGTATGGTGGACTCTTTGGAATAACTTGGTTTTATTTTGAGTTGAATGCATGAGTGGAACTCATACTTGGTTATGGAGGCTAGCAAAAGACTGGGAGCGACCAACTAAGAGAGCAATAATGGCCATAATCATGCAAAGCGACAAAACATTATTAATTAAAGCATAAAGTGATATTACAAGACGAAAACTAAAGGATCATAGAGGCTATGGTGACTTGGGATAGTCTTAACATGGTGTGAGCATGCGCCAAGTCAACCCAAATAAAGCATTAAAGGAGAATACCACAATACTATGCTTTAATATGCTAAAACAACGCATGATTTTTTCAAGGCACATTAAGCTATCTCAATTGTTTATAACATGTCATGCTACATAAAAAATCACTAAGCAAAGGTCAAACCAACATCTAGAATGACATGATAAAGTCTAAGCCACAGTCAAAGCAAGCTCCCTTTTGTACCACTTATAAGCATGAACTTTCCTACTCTTTTCCAACACCAATCTAAAACTAAAAATGCAGTGCTAGCAAAAGAGAACACTCGCAGAACAATAAGAGTGAAAACTAGAGTGTTCTAGGCAATGAATAACGGGGTGTGTCTCTCTCCAAAATAAGTGTTGGGATCCAACCAACTTATTGCAGCAAACCAAGCAAAAGAAAACTAAAAACAAAAACAAAGACTCTCCAAGAACAACACAACAATGCATGAACCAATAAAAATGAAGTGTTTAGAAAGACCTGAGATTTTTATTGATGAAGGGGATGCCTTGGGCATCCCCAAGCTTTGACGCTTGTACTTCTTGAATATTTATTGGGGTGACACAGGGTGGCATCTCCAAGCTTGAGCTTTTGTCCATTCTTCATCTCATTCCATCATTCTTTCCCTACACTTGAAAATTTCGTTCATACAAAACTTCACACAATCTTCATTAGCAACATTAGTGCACTTAAGATAATAAGTCTTTAGGTTCAGTTTCAACACAAGTAAAAATTCCATCAAAACAGAAGCTACTGTAGAAATTCCTTTTAAAAGTTCAAATGATCAAGGAGAACTCAAAGATAAAGAGATTAAGAGGGAAATGCAAATAATGGCAGAAATCTGTCAAAACGGACCATCAGGTAAAAACCGATTTTTCCGAAGACCTTATGTTGCTCCAATCGAAAAGTGTTGAACTAATGAAAGTTATCTAACAACCTGGGGGATTTATTTAGAAAATTACAACTCAATCTGACATACAGAGATTTTTCACGAAGTTTTATAGCAAAGCACAAAAATCTGTTTCGGGACAAGAACTTTCCCAAGCATTACTTCTCTCTCATTAGAGGTTACTCTTGGCACAAAAACCACACAAAAATGATAAGGAGAGGTTATTACTGAAGCAGTAACTTCCAAGACTCAACTAAAACTTTTGGATTATCTCCCAATAAGTACTTTTCTTTAACGCCTTTAAGTTAGGCATGATAGTTTGAGAAGATGCTCACATAAGAAATATGAATTGAAGTAAAAGAGAGCATAAAGAAGCAAATTCAAAGCACATTTAAGTCTAACCCACTTCCTATGCATAGGAATCTTGTAAAGAAACAAGTCATGAAAGCACAAAGCAACAATCATAGTAAAGAAAAACAAGTGCAACTTCAAGACTTTCAACATAAAGAGGGGAAACTTAATATTATTGAGATAAATAAAACCATGTTTCCCTCTCTCATAATAACTTTCAGTAGCATCATGAATAAAATTAACAATATAACTATCACATGAAACATTCTTATCATGAGCCACATGCATAAAATGATTATTACTCTCCACATAAGCATAGTCATTCTTATTAATTGTGGTGGGAGAAAATTCAACAAAATAGCTATCATTATTATTCTCGTCACCATAATCATCAAATATAGGAGGCATATTGTAGTCATAATTAATTTCCTCCTCAATAGTAGTTGGACTGAAAATATCATCTTCATCATTGTAATCATCATATATTGGAGGTATAGTATCATCATAAGCAATAGAATAGTTATCTTCCAAAGTGTGTTTATTTGTAAACATATCATCATTGGAAGGAACATGGATAGTACTAATAGTGCAGCAATTATTAACATCATCATTTTCAGAATTGGTACCGAAGAGATTTTCAATATCAAAAGTAGTGTGTTTTTCCCAATCATGATCACTACTGTAGGTAAGAGGCATAGGAACATCATCAAGTTCAGACTCATCAAAAACTATAATAGGAGCAACATGCTTAGGGGAAAATACCGTTTCTTCCCTCCTTTTACTCCTCCTTTTCTTATTTATCTTCTTCTCGTTAGGAGGGAGAGACTTGAAAGGAAGCTTCTCCATATACCCTGGTTTATTGTTAGAGACAATAGAAGAAACTTTGGAGGATTCCTTCTTTTCATTAATAAGATCAAAACACATATTAGTCCTGTCATATTTTGGTAACATCTCATCTTTTATAATATTTTGTATGTAAGTATTTGTGTGGCAATTATCAACACAATAAAGATGACAACCATGCAGGACGCTATTCATATCAAAAGCAATCATATCTACCAAAGAAGTTTTTCTTGATAATTCTTGATACCCAAAAATAATGTAAGTCACAATACAAACTTGCAATACTCATTGGATTAGAAGGGCTATTATTATGGCCTGAGCATTGAAAATTGAAATGACCCACTTCAAAGGAAAGTTCACAAATAAAAGGATAGAGGGCACAAACTTTTTTACCAAGATCATTTAGAGCCTGATACCACTTTCTAGTTTTTTCATTCCTATGGGTGATACAATATTCTTCTTCAATTTGATTATTCTCAAAAGATCTATGTATTCCAAAAAAATTAACATGCTTATAAGAAGTAGTACTTTCAGAGGTTTGAGCATGTTTATTGCTATCATTAATAACAATTTCATTTTCCATGCAAGTGTCTTTAAAAGGCTCATGATACATGTCCCATTTTTCTTTAGGAGCATTAATATGAGAAGCAAAGGCTCTACAACAATCAACAAGAATTTGAGGATCAAGACCATATTTAGCACTAAGCTATTGAAAATCAGCTATTTCAGTAAAAGACTTAATGCAATCATACTCATAGTTTATACCTGGTTCTTTACCTTTGTCGTTATCCCAACCTTCGGTATTGTTTTGAATTGTTTCAAGAAGATCCCACTTAGCTTTTACCTCCTTACTTGTGAAGCCTTGCATAAAAATTATTAATAACAATATTCCTGGGGAGTTCATGAATGGGACATTTGAGCATTAGTGACTTCAATCTCCCCCGTGCATGGGCAAAACCTTCTCCATCATCAGGATGAAAATTATAAATATAATTCCTATCTTTATGAATTTCATGAGGAGGATAAAATTTAGAGTAAAAGAGAGATTCAAGTTCCTTCCACTACAAACAATGAGGATCATCTAGTAGCTCATACCACTCCCTTGCTTTGCCCTTAAGTGATAAAGAGAATAGCTTCCTCTTAACTTGGTTCATTGAAATACCTGCACACTTGAACAACCCGCATAATTCATGTATAAAGAGTAAATGATCACCAGGATGGACAGTTCCATCTCCAAAATAACAGTTATTCATAACACGTTCAACAATTTTTATAGGTATTTTAAAAGGGAAGCTTTCAGTCTGTGGATTTAAAATATCACAAGTATCATTAGAATTACCACATATGGGAGATAAAGTATCATCAGAGCAAATTTTCTTCTTTAAAGCTGGGGAACTAAAATGATCATTTTCATAAAAACTTACTTCCCCAAGCTTAGACGTTTCCATAGCATCAGTAACAAAGGTGTTCAAAATATTCATACTAATAACATTGCTATTAGCATGCAAAGAAAGTTCCATGGGTTTTTTAATTTTCTTTTTAGACCATTCATGTTCTATCTTAGGAAAAATACTAAAAAGCTCTCTAATTTTGTTGTTGTTTTCCATTAAGCCTAACTAGTGAAGTAAAAAATAAAACAAGAAACAAAAATATATAATTGTAGAATTTAAAGGAAATAACTTCGAGCACTCACACCGGAGGATGTGAGTACCTTTTACCTTACCTCCCCGGCAACGGCGCCACAAAATAGCTTGATGTCTACGCACTTCTATTCTTGTAGACAGTTGTTGGGCCTCCAAGTGTAGAGGTTTGTAGAACAACAACAAGTTTCCCTTAAGTGGATCACCCAAGGTTTATCGAACTCAGGGAGGAAGTGGTCAAAGGTATCCCCTCTCAAGCAACCCTGTAATCAAGATACAAGAAGTCTCTTGTGTCCCTAACACACCCAATACACTTGTCAGGTGTATAGGTGCACTAGTTCGGCAAAGAGATAGTGAAATACAAGTGGTATAGATATAAGACAACGATGCCAGAAAATAGCTTGATGGCGTGGAAGAGACTAAAGGAAAACTGAAATAAAGATAGCAGCAAGCAAACATGTAACATATATAGTTGCAAACGGTGTTTCAATGTTTAGAAACAAGTCCTAGGGATCATACTTTCGCTAGTGAACACTCTCATATAAATATCTTCTCTTCATGATACTACTCTGAACTAATCTCCGGTTGGACACTCTAATCCATGGTAGGGCTATAACAACACTCCTCAAAGTCTGCTTTCCCCATCTAGATAACCCCACATTATCACCTTGAGCGCTAGATGGTTCCAACAAACACCACAATTTCATAGAGACATCCAACTCCAAATATAACTCATAACAAGTATTTGTAATCTCTAGCCTAAGTGCCACCATGGTGTGCACGCTATCACTTTCACACACATGGGGAGAGCAGAAATTCATTAAAGCACTTCAGTAGCGAGGTAGATCTACTTGATTACAAAGCTCATGATCACAATATGATCAAGCATAAAGAGAGATGAACACATAGCTACCGGTAGAGCCCTTAGCCTCGAGGAAGAACTACTCCCTCATCATCATGGGAATCAGCAACGACGATGGATATGGTGGTGGAGATCGATGGATATGGCTCCAGGGGCACTTCCCCGTCCTGGCAGGGTGCCGGAACAGAGACTTTCTGTCCCCCAAATCTCTCCTTCGGTGGAGGCAGTGCTGTGGAACTTTTCGTGGCTGGAGGCTGGACTATTTAGGGTTTCTGCATCGGAGGCTTCTTATATGCGAAAGGGCGATGTGAGAGGGTGGACCAGGGGCCCACACCACCTGGTGGTGCATCCAGGGGGACCCGCGCCACCACTTGGTGTGGCCAGCCCCTGGCCCCTCTCTGTCTCGACTTCTAGCTCCGTGAGTCTTCCGGTAAAATATCGACTTTGGCTTTTGTCTGGTCCAATTCCGAGAATATTCATTTTTTGGCTTTTCTGGAACCAAAAACAGAAGAAAACAAGCAACTAGAACTGTCGCATCTTGTTAATAGGTTAGTTCCAGAAAACGTGTAAAAATACTCCAAAGTGTGGACAAAACATAAGAAAGTAGATATAAAACAAGCATGGAACATCAAAAATTATAGATACGTTTGCAACGTATCACGAGCCACCCTTGGCCGCGCCACCAGGTGGTGTGGCCACCCTGGCCCACTCCTGGCTCTCCCCTTTGGCCTATATTATCCCCATGAAACTCTAATATCGGGAGAGCGACCACAGAAAGATTCCACCGCCTCTGCAGGGGGCAAAACTATAGAGAGAGAAAGATCTCTCCAGCGGACAGAATTCTGCCGGGGGAATTCCTTCCCGGAGAGGGGAGATCGTCACCATCAACACCACCATCAAGCTGGACTTCATCGGGATCATCATCATCATCATCACCATTATCATCTCCACCAGCACCATCATCACCGCTCCATACCGCTGTAACAATTGGGTTGAATCTTGCATAGTTCTTAGGGGAAACTTTCCCGGTGTTGATTACTTGTTGTAGTTGATGCTATCGAGTGGAACCATTGAATTATTGTTATGTTCAGATTGTTACTTGTTATTATATCATCTCTGATCTTCATCCATATGATGTCTTGTGAGTAGTTCGTTTAGTTCTTGAGGACATGGGAGAAGTCATGTTGTTAGTAGTGGAATTGTGTTGAGAAAGATGCAATAGTTTGTTATTTAAGTTGTGGTGTTATTCTTCTAGTGGTGTCATGTGAACATTGACTACATGACACTTCACCATTATGGGCCTAGGGGAATGCATTGTGTACTTGGCTACTAATCGTAGGGGTTGCCGGAGTGACAAAAACTTGAACCCCCGTTAGGAAACCTTTGCACAAGGGATGTCAGGATCTTAGAGTTTAAAGTTGTGGTTAGGTTTCTATCTTAATTACTTTCTTGTACTTGCGGATGCTTGCAAGGGGTTTAATCACAAGTATGTATTAGTCCTAGGAAGGTCGGTACATTAGCACAGGTTCACCCACACAACACTTGTCAAACTAAAGAAGATTAATCAACTATATGAAGCGAAAGCACTTGACGATATCCCCATGTGTCCTCAAGAACGTTTGGTCATCTTAAGTAATACAACCGGCTTGTCCTTTGCTAAAGAAAGGATTGGGCAACTTGCTGCATTTATTATTATTGTCTTTTATTTACTCACACTTTATTTATCTGCATTATCAAAAACCCCTAAAAATCCGTTTGCTAAGTATTTACATAGAATCCCTGCTCCAAGCCACTCGTCAACACCTTCTGCTCCTTGTTGGGTTCGACACTCTTACTTATCAAAAATACTATGATACACCCCCTATACTTGTGGGTCATCAGGGGGTACCCGTGCCACCATAGGGTGTGGCCGCCGCGGTGCCCTCCTCCGTCTCTACTTTGGACTCCGTCTTATGTCGGGAAAAATAGGAACTTCGGCTTTTGTTTCGTCCAATTCCAAGAATATTTCCTTACTAGCTTTTCTGAAACCAAAAACAACAGAAAACAGGGAACTGACACTACGACATCTTGTTAATAGGTTAGTTCCAGAAAATGTATAAAAATACCTCAAAGTGTAAACAAAACATAAGAAAGTTGATATAAAACAAGCATGGAGGATCAAAAATTATAGATACGTTTATGACTTATCACCAAGCATGACGAAAAGGAGGCCAGCACTTTGAAGGCCAATTACTTTGGAGTGGGTGTTCCACTCATCTGTCCCAAGTGAGTATCATCAAGGTCAAACTATTGACCATAAAAGAGCGCTCCATGGGAGGAAACCCATGTGAAATAAAGGTTTGATTTAAGTTTTTAGTTTTAGTTTAAGTTTTTGTTTAATAAAGAGTGCTAGAAAACTCCATTCGAGGAGAAGAAGTTCGATAATACTTGAAATTCTGCTTTATTCATGCTATTGTTGGTCGACAATATTTACTGTCAATTTTCTGTCAAAAAGAAGGTATATCACTAAGTTACAGGAAAAGAAATAGTTTACGAAGAAACAGAAATTTTTTGACGCACACAGAGAGTTTAACGACCAACTATACAGCGGGTATAAAAAAATCCGGCTGTATAGCTCCAGTCGTATAGATATCAATGCCTCCGTACAATTCCTTTTCATATATTCTGAGAGTTTAACGACCAACTATACGACGGGAATAAAAATTCCGGCCATATAGTTCCGGTTGTATAGATATTGATGCCTTTGCAAATTTTCTTTCGCAGAGACAGATAGTTTAACAACCAACTATACGGCCGGAACATTTTGTTCTGCCCATATAGCTGAGTCCATATAGCTGCGCCGCCACGAGGAAAACCTAAATTTTTAACAAAAGGTCAACTATACGGCCGGAACACATTGTTCCGACCATATTGTTGCGCCCATATAGTTGCGTCTGACCACAAAATCGCACGGGAAGGTACTCCTAACTCCAAAATTTCAATCCTTTTTATTTCTTCTAACTCCAAACTCTCTCAAAACCTCAAGGGATCTCCATCTCTATTCAATTTCATTCGATTTCCTCGCATACAAGTGATCTACGATATGTTTCTCCTCCGATCCTCCAATTACTTTTTGCAAATTCAACTTTGATATATTGTTATTATCAATCTAGGGTGAGACCTACTATGAACCAATTGCCATGATTATCTTGCCTAGATTATTATTTTGAGGAGAATTCTTTAGTGTGCTATGATGAGGAATATGATACACTTACTATTGTTGGATCAAAAGGTTTTATTTTTGCCTTTCTTCAATGTTTTAGATGATGAACACAGGGAGCCAAACTCATGCTCGTGCCACCGCTAGCGCTTCTTGGGCTGCCGCTCAAGAATGCATGGGGATACGGTTCAAGAATGAGGCCCATCGAGATTGCTTCAACATGATCAAGAACCGCGAAGTGAAGGCCACCAAGTGGGCTTGCCCCATCATATTGAACCAACTCGGTATTACTGATGAGTTTAATTTACTTTGCAATAGAGCTGGCCTGCAAAACTTTGTGTACAATAATGTACCTACTTATCGCTGCTTAACCATTGAATCCTTAGTTCATTGCAAAGCACCGTTAAACAATGGCAAGGAGAGGATACTATTTCTTTCCATCTGATGAACATCAACTACACTTTAACATTAGATGAATGGTGCGCATGTTTTAATTTGCCAAACAATAATATTCATGCTTTACACGCATCTTTTACTGGCTTAACTCCTTCCCCCGAGCAATACTATAATGGAATGAGTTTCAGTAGTAGAGTGAACAATGGGAAGAATATTCAACATCCTGAAATTCGCTATTTGTTCTATGTTATTGCTAACACTTTGCAGGCACATAATGAGTTCACGAGACTCAACGAGGAAGACATCCTAGTCCTCGCAAAGGCTGCTTACATCAACTGCAGCTTTTCACTCAACTTGGGCGCCATCCTTGTGCGCTACCTGGAGAACCAAGCCTCCAAAGCCAAGGGCCAATCACAGGAGGAGGCGTTATCACCATGCTTGCCACTGCCCTAGGCCTCGACCTAGGTGAGTTGCAACTGGTACTAGGTGAGACACGTGTTGGTTTCTCCACCTTGAGAGCCTGTGGAATGCTCACTAGGGAGGTGGTGTTTATTACCTGCATATTGCTGGAGCTCGGCGTATCTACCCCGCTCCTATGCCTAATGGTATTTTCTCTATCGAGGAAGGACATTTGCTATATGATTCGCAGGTTGAGCAACACCAACCCGAGGAAGAGATTCTGGAGGAGGATGAGGAGCAAAAAGAGGAGCAAGAAGTTCCTTATCAAGAGGAGCAGCCACAAACCCGGTTCGCCACATACCAAGATTTCCAAAGACTTGGAGGAACTATGGAGAGGATGCACAGTCTCTCTTTGAACCTCCGAGAATCAACAAGTAACCTCTCAACTCAATTTGCAAACTGGAGTAATGACTTTTTCTCGCCACCACAATGATTTGCAGGGCTTGCAAAAGCCTAAGCTTGGGGAAGTTTCCTCATGTATCTTTACGTGGCGTTCATTTGCTTTTATTTATTTTAGAGGTTGTGTTTTTATTTGAGTTTATAAGCACTCGTGTTGGTTTCCCCAACACTTTATCTTTAGTTCTTTCTATTCGCTTTCGAAATTTTCTAGCCGAGCTTTGCTACCAATTTTATATTCTTGAATTTTCCTCTCTTAAAAATCACAAAAAGATTTCTCCATTTTTCCTTATTCTCCCTCTTCCTTTTCTTTCCGCCTCGAGGTCTTCATATATTTGCAGGAGAGTGGTCAACTTCGAGTTTCCAAGAATAAAATAAAAAGGAAGAGAGAAGTGGAACCAAACATCAGAGTTATGCCTTATGACTCCCCACTTTTGAAATTTGAGAGACCCATGCTAGTTAGTAGTAAATGTTGAGATATTATATTGGTGGAGTGAGTCTTTGTATTGTCATAAGATTTTCATTTGCATGGGTATTTAATTGGGTATGTTTTGTTCCAGCTCTTGTAATTAACCAAGTCTTGCCTAAAATTACTAAACAATTGTAATAAGAAAAATTCTCACAATTGAAGGATTGGGTGTTGTAGTGCTTAGTCTTGAAGGCTTATTTCTAGAGATACTCAATACCACTGAAAATATTGATTGACTTGATAGCTCTCTTTGAAATGATTTTTTCAATTGAAATAATGTTTAGCGGTTTTTGTGAGCATGCCAAAGTTTGACTTGTTAATCATAAGAATGATATAGCTTTATACGTGTGAAACTTCATGGGATGCCAACAACTCTGCTAGTCTACGAACAATCTTAATGGAGGAAACTCCTAGATTTCGGCTATGAGTTGATTAAACACTTGTAGCAACAATGCTATGGTGGGTAAGATTCTTGGCACTCCCGGGTAGCTGTAATCATGATGGAATCACTCCTCTGGCTGTTATGAGAAATCATTATGCAAAAGGAATAAATACCTTAGTGATGCCACGAGTGTCCATCACAACCCGATAAACTAATTTTTTTTGGCATGCTCTCAGTTACTTAAAAACTGAAATTCTTGAAGGACAATGAATAGAAAAGTAGTGCTTGAAAAGTCTTGATTTATTGATGTGGGAGATCTGAGACACTCTAGTATATATGCTTTTCATGAAAACTCTCACACTCTTAATTTACATGATTATACTTTACTGTTCAAAGGCAAGCCTATGAGTTGCTTACTTGAAATGGAATAAAGTTTACTCATTTGAATCATCCATGCTTACAATAATTTTGCTGCACTACAAGGATGCATGAAACCCTGATATGCTTGCCATTGCTCTATCTATGCTGAAGTTTTTCAGATTTATAAAGTGGAGGAAACATGAGACTACTAATCATGAGTACGATCATCATCTCGTTATTTCAGTTTAAATGTTGATTTCCTTTTTGATTTTGGTTTTCTTGCTCGGGACGATCAAGTTTAAGCTTGGGGAGGTTGATGGCTCTGAAATATAGCCATCTAACGTCCACATTTAAACTGGATATTAGTCATATTCTTGATGAAATATCTCTTTAAACCCTGCCACAAATGCTAATATTCAGAGGGGTATGCAATCCTTTCTTTTGTATTTTTCCTGCGCAGATACTATCGTTTAAAGGAGGGAATCACTACATTAAAGTCAAAGATACGAGATTTCCAACTACCAGAAGAAACCAGGAGCCTTACATCAGAGGTAGATGCTTTAACGACCAACTATACGGTCGGAGCAAAAATTCTGACCGTATAGCTCCGGTCGTATAGTTGGCACCGCCACCGTTAGGTCAAACAGAACAACTTTCGTGAAGGGACCCCTATATAAAGAATCCTCGGGCGACGAGAAAACAGAGTCCACACCATCCATAAGTCTCTACCACAGATCACCAGCCGCCTCCAGATCTCCAAACCCTTCTCCATCTCCATAGCCATATTCCACCACTTATAATAGTAGATCTCTTCTCCGATTAGCGACATTGTAAGACTATTGTTATCAATCTTATGATTTTTATTACAATGTTTGCAATCGTTGATCTCATCTCTATGTGTGAGTAATTCTCTTTGGGCTAAGGGCTTCGGCCTAGCCATGTAGCAATTATGCATGTGAATTATCATAGATGGGATCGTGTATTAGTTTGTATGACATGATGATTATTGTATCCTCTCTTGCCTCAATCCAAGGACCTGTCAGGTACCCAAGACCCTGAGGGTTGAGCCAGGTATATGGAGTATGAGTGATGACTGATCTGCAGGTTGGGAACCCTAGTGACAGAAGGGGTAGTACGGCTGTATGTGAGGGATTTGCTTGGGATTAACGGTGACATCACTATGCATATCATTAGTTCTCTTTCTTCTAGGTATGAGACTAGTAGGCTATTTCTATAAGCGGTTGCGGAGGCAATAGCAATTATGGATGCACTTCCCACATATAATTTATCTTGCTCTAACAAGTACACACATACTTTATTTCTATCTTTTATTTCCATCAGATGTTTTGCACAGCTACAGGTGAAACCGAACACCCTAGGCCTTCTCTCTCTCCATCATTGACAACAACAAAAAGACGCAAACTACCGGTCCAGTGAAAACACAAAAGGAATTCTAAAACTCCCAAAGGTCCGTTAAAGTAACTTCACTACACATTCGATTCCCGAGGATTCGATAACCTAGGTCTACTAGGGAAAAAGAAGCTATACTACATCCATAATTCGGATCGAAGGTATCAAGATCCATAATACAGGTTCCAGAGAAAAGCATACAAATCATAAGAAAGAAAGCTCCGCATCACAGTTCACCACCTTTAGTTGCAACAGTCTACATATTGCAAACCCAAATCACCACCTCCTTCAGGTGGAACGATAATTTCGGGAGCAGGATCAGCATCACCAATAGCAGCGCTAACACCGGTAGCATGAGTCTCCACAATAGGTGAACTATCGAGCACCACAATGTCCTCTGAAGGCTCTTCACTTCCAGCTCCAGCCGCATAAGTCTGATGACCCACAAGTATAGGGGGTGTATCGTAGTATTTTCGATAAGTAAGAGTGTCAAACCCAACGAGGAGCAGAAGGTGTTGGCGAATGGCTTGGAGCAGGAATTCTCTGTAAATACTTAGCAAACGGATTTTTAGGGGTTTTTGATAATGCAGGTAAATAAAGTACGAGTAAATAAAAGACAATAATAATAATTGCAGCAAGTGGCCCAATCCTTTCTTTAGCAAAGGACAAGCCAGTTGTATTACTTAAGATGACCAAACGTTCTCGAGGACACACAGGAATATCGTCAAGTGCTTTCGCTTCATATAGTTGATTAATCTTCTTTAGTTTGCTAAGTGTTGTGTGGGTGAACCTGTGCTAATGTACCGACCTTCTTAGGACTAATACATACTTGTGATTATACCCCTTGCAAGCATCCGCAAGTACAAGAAAGTAATTAAGGTAGAAACCAAACCACATCTTTAAACTCTAAGACCCTGACATGCCTTGTGCAAAGGTTTCCTAACAGGGGTTCATGTTTCTGTCACTCCGGCAACTCCTACGATTAGTAGCCAAATACACAATGCATTCCCCTAGGCCCATATAGGTGAAGTGTCATGTAGTCGACGTTCACATGACACCACTAGAAGAAATACACCACAACTTAAATATCAAACTATTGAATCTTTCTCAACACAATTACACTACTAACAACATGACTTCTCCCATGTCCTCAAGAATGAAACGTACTACTCACAAGACATCATATAGATCAAGATCAGAGATGATATAATGATATGTAACAATCTGAACATAAACGATAATTCAATGGTTCACTCAATAGCATCAACTACAAGGGGTAATCAACACCGGGAAAGTTTCCCCTAAGAACTATGCAAGATTCAACCCAATTGTTACAGCGGTATGAAGTGGTGACGATGGTGGTGGAGATGATGGTGGTGATGATGATGATCCCGATGAAGTCCAGCTTGATGGTGGTGTTGATGGCGACGATCTCCCCTCTTCGGGAAGGAATTTCCCTGGCAGAATATTGTCTGCCGGAGAGATCTTTCTCTCTGTGTAGTTTTCCGCAACGCATAGGCCGCAGAATATTTCTATGGTCGCTCCCCAGGTATTAGGGTTTCGAGTGGATAATATACGCTAGAGGGGAGAGCCTGGAGTGGGCCAGGGTGGCCACACCACCTGCTGGCGCGGCCTGGGGCTGCCCGCACCAGCGGGTGGTGTGGGCCCCCTGTGGCCCATCTCCACTCCCCCTTCTGGCAAACTCCGTCTTCTGAAAAAATAGAATTTTCCATGTATTTTCCCGAATTTTCTAATCTTCGCGAATTTTGCCTCCAAACAACACCTTTTCCATCAGAATCCTGACTGCAGCGGTCCATGCTCCAAAAGTCATCAACCATGCAAAAACAGATGAAATAACATAAGTATCATCTCTTAATATGAAATATATCAATGAATAACAGTAAATTATGATATAGAATAGTAATGCAAAATGGACGTATCAACTCCTCCAAGCTTAGACTTCGCTTGTCCGCAAGCGAAAACTGATCTCGATAAACATGTCCTCAGTTTTATGGAGTGAAGAGTTGATAAAAGAATACGAACAAGAAGCATCACATTCATCAATACACAAATCATAATAGAAGACAACTCACTATTATATAACTTAACTTGCAATAAGTAAAGGAAACACAATAAAGATACATAAAGTAAATCTCAATTGGTAATGGCAAACTTAGCTCTTGGTCGAAGAATAGTTGACAATTTGCAGGAGTTCACACATAGAGGGTTTTCAATGATAGCTTTCAAAGTAGTATTCACTAAGATAAGAGCAATGTGCAAAACAAGGAACATAAGAAACATGATTGAATAAATCATCATATAAATGAATCAAACACAACAACTCAAAATACTTGCTGAGGTAGAAGGAAATAGGTTTACTGACTCAACTTAAAAGTAAAAGATAGGCCCTCCGCAGAGGAAAGCAGGGATTTCAAGTTTCATAAAAAGCTTCCAAAAATTATGGTACTTATTAGCTTTCAGCTCTCATTGCCCATATCATAGGCATCTTTAGGTGATTAAAGTTAAAGTGATCAAATATGAGAATATGCTTGACAAGTTGTAAGTTGAAAATCTCATGTCCCTTGAATGCGAGGGCCGCTCCTCATGCTACGCAAGTTTAGTTACCGGTAAGTTCTTGTCATAGTAAGTATATGTCTATCATAGAGAACCGCCAACGGGTACCCCTTGCCCGATGATACGGAAGAATCCCCATATCAAAATGACAAGGTAAGCAGACAACGAGCATCTCAGCAATCTTCTTATTTACCATGGGAAAATGGTGCTTTTTTCTCTCTTTCCTCTTTTCTCAATTCTTTTTTTCCAATCGTTATCTCTTTTTTATAAGAAGAATACTTCATAGATTGCTTATTATGGTTATGCTGCAGGTTTCTATCAGGATTAGGCATGGATTAGACCGGCGGCCCAAGCGTTTCTCTAACACACATACATAACTCCATAGACTTACAAGCTCCCCTTTCATTTCACACCGACGACATCTATAAACAAAAGAGCATGATATCAACTAGGTACAAAGTACAAGTGAAATGTTGAAAGCGTTCCCCATGATAGCATGGTTATGCTAATTCACAACTTACAAACCGCAAGCATATACGCAACATAGATGAGCACAATGGTTCAAGTTTATTAAGTGCAAGAAATTAAAGTGTGCTATCAAGTTCGTGAGAGCTTTAATCACTAAATTTCACATAACAAGTTTAATTCGGATGGTAGATAAAAATATGAATTTACTTGAAATCTTATATATTTACTAATTGGAGGCACCGTACAAGGCTCCATGTTAATTCTAGAAAACACAAAGAAATAACCGTGAGATGATAATTCTACAGTTCAGATCAAATAAGCCATTGTAGAGTTTTATTCGTCCACTGCTAGAGTCCCAAAAGTGTACGTAGTGTAGTCCAACGCAAAAAATATCCAGCACACCTATCTCTATATCACAGCAGTTCAAATTTTCCAATGTCCCAAGCGTGTCCTCTTCCCTGCCGACAGGACGTTAGGTTAAATCCTGTGGGTTAACAGCTAATCATTCATCGATCTCCCTGACAGCTATATTTAACGGTTTGACTTGATGACATCGTCCTAGCGCACGCCTCAAATCTTCCGCGCAGTCTGGTTTCTTTGACGAGCTCCACAGTTTTTTATCCCTTCGCAGTTCAAACCTGGCTTCAGAGTTCCGTCCCGCGTAATTCAATTCACGATCCGAGCAAGCCTCTCGGTGATCAACTTCCTTACTCTCCAAACAATGAATATCCTCAGGTTCTAATTTTTTTTATGTTCAGGTACTAATTTGACGGTTCTGCATCTTGCTTCTCTTTTAAAGCAAAACAATTCCCACGATTTGATCTACGTACTACTCCATCCGTTCATCAACAAATGTCGAACACCTGATATCATCTCTGTTTCTCCTATTCATATCATTGCAATGCTATATTGAACAATAATTCACTGATTTTTGGCATCCTGGTAGTCATGTGTGCACTGATGATTGGCTGAAAATAGGATGAATAGTAACTCTCCTACGGATACTTGTAAATCTTTATCATCATCTATCAGATTTTATATCTCAATAGCTCCCCCTTTACCGTGTTTGCATTTGGCAAACTTAGTACTTATATAATTGCTGGAGTTAATACAAGTGGGGCTGTACTCTGGAAGTCAGAAATATACCATGCCATCCGGGGTCTACAGTAACATTGGTTTTATAATATTAGTGTGTGTTTATACTACTGGATGTATTATCCATCCTTTCTGGTATTTCAAGGCTTGCTCTTGGATCAGTTATTTTTAGGATATCCTTGGTCATGACCCTATTGTAGAAATGGTAATAACTGAGAATTCATGGACAAAGTGATTCTCGGCATGATATTTGGTTTTAGTAGTTACTGAAACTTCAACTAATCCCGTTTCAGAAAAAATCTATTTTATGCAGACATGCCGGATTCTGGAGCACTAAGCACTATGTCATCAACCTGTAGAAGAGGGTCCAACGCTATGAAAATATAAATGTGTCTAATGTGTGTATATATAACATGCACTTATTGTATCCTTCGCTTCTTACGTACTTTATATGAGACATTGAAATCTACACTAAGCAAATTATTGTGAAGGTTTTCTCCACTTTTGACTCAACTAGCAGATTTATATGTTGAGTTTGTCTCCATAATATCTCTACCAATTTTGCAATCAGGTAAATTCCTGTTTCTTAACTTCACAACCCATAGTTCCATGAGCTGCTCCACCTATACTAGATAGCTAACAATAAGGTTTATCTTTGTTGGAATGTGTCCCTTTCTTAACCATATCAGGAGCCAGAAAATAGTTGTTGTGTACAGTGCCATCACAAAACTTGGTAATTCAGATAATAATTTTCATCTACAAATCTTTGTGTGAAAAGGTATGTTAACCCGTGAAATAACTTGACTTTCTATGTTAGAAAAATAACTAACTGGCATAAAACAAATATCTAGATTAATAACGTTGTCAATGCATGATTATTATTCATGGTTTTATATTAAACAATAATTATTGTCTCATGTATGGCGCCATCCTCAAGTTGAGTAGTGAAACACGGTTTTGCATGGAATTTCTAACGTGTTTTTAATACCTTATGTATAGATATTAATCATTATCATAACAATTTGGTATTATAAATTAATACTATACGATATTTATAATATATTGCACGGTCCCATTGAAAATCTTAGCATATGAATTTTTTATGTTCTTACTCAAATAATTCACTAAGACTTCTACAAAATTCATGAACGATTTACATGTTTAATTCCCAAGACCAATATTACCTTTGTTGTTTGCCTAATACAGATTGTATTATGCAAGACACAGAAATTTGTCTTTGAGATGGTGTAGGCATGTAAATCTAATGATGCTCGATTTTGAAGTGGCTCAATAGTAACACAAATAAAAGTTATAAATATTAGTATTTGTTCAAGATCATAAAAATATAATGAATACCCTTAGAACTATGGTGCAAGCTGTTATATGCTCTAAAACGTAAATCTTTACAAACTTTTACAATCCTTGAGTTAGTACAAAACAACAATATACAAGGAAATTCTTAAATCTTTATACCTATAGCTTGCCCGTGCAGATGCACGGGTTAATGACTAGTAGCAATAATGCTAGTAGGTAGGTATGGTGGACACAAATGGCATATGTTTTGGTTTAAGGATTGGATGCACGAGAAGCTTTCCCTCTCAGTACAGGTTTTTAGGCTAGCAAGGCTAGGTAGCAAGCATGAGAGTTGAAGGAAACAAAAAAACATACAAGTGATTAAAACAAACATGCAATCTTCCTTGGAAGCACAAAAGATCTTAACTAGAGAATACTAAACTTATGAGCAAATCAAGAAAGAAATATTTCTTTAAGAGTACTTTTATCTTTTTCATTCAATTCTCAAAATATGTTGCTACTGACTGAGCCAGGTTTGCCAAAACCAACTAAATTAACTCAATGATACCAATACTAACAACAATATCAATCATATAACATGAATTGAAAACTAATATAAGATATGCAAAAGAGTAAATGATAGAACTTCTCATTAATATTCCACAACAGCAACTCACACCAAGGGATACATAGCTATCTAACTAGAGGGGGGACACTTCCATAATGTAAACCATCCTACATGATAACTTATCTATTCATGATATGACTCTACTAAAAAGGTAAAAAGATAGAAGATAGTGATGTGATACCGTGGCACTCCCCCAAGCTTGGAACAAACCAATGGGATGCCAAAACCTGATGACGAATTACTCCTTCGGTGGTGGTGTTATCTCGATGAGCTTTTCGATCAATTTCCTCAAGTCCTCAATCTCGAAGGTGAGAGTACGAATCAACTCCGAGTTGTGCTCGATACGGTGCATGATCATGCCGGGTTGTGAATCCGAGCTCATATGATTCTTTCCCCACTCTTCCTCCTTAAAGTCTCTTTTTCCTGCATGGTGAGAACTAGGCATATCCCAATTGGAGGGTAGTTTCTCCTTGGGCATATTCTAGCATTGATGATCATGGATAAGGGTATGGAAGGGATTCTTGGTGCGTGGAGAAGATGATCGTGGAGCCAAACTGTGACACGGAGGCTTCCCTCTAGTTGACATCCGTTCAGTCCTTCTGATATTGGTAGGGTTTGCCAACACTCCAATGCTTGCAATGATAGTGCTGGTGTGAGGGTGCTGGCTTTTCTTTGCCTCCTCTTCATCGATCTCCTTCTCCTGCCCGGGATCTTGGGGATCCTCCTCCGTAGGCTCCTTTCCCTTATCCTTGGCAGAGACCATTGTGCTTCTAAACTTTAAGAATAGTTCCTGGCAGAAACAGATCGAAACGAAAACACGACGAGAACACGATATACGAACCTCGAGGGATCCGGGGGATTATATATTACGATTTTTTACAACAAAAGGAAGGTACCGGAGAAAACGGGTCGGAGACGGAGTCCGAGGTGGCCACACCACCTTCTGGCGCGGCTAGGAGGGCCCGCACCAGGGGGTGGTGTGAGCCACCCTGGCTCTGTTTCCGTCCCTCTTTTGCTTCATTGCTTTCCTTATGGGGTAAAAACTGCAAAAATATAACTGGACGGAATTTTCGTGGAACTTTTCTTACGAGAACTGTTACCTATTCAAAAACGGGCTCTACAGGTCTTTGAACTTGGTATTTAGTAGATTCTTCCGGAGTCACCGCTTGAATCACATCAATATCTTCATCTTCATACACATATTGCTTGAGTAATGAAACCTTTCACTATCTTACTACACCATTTTCTCCAATAACCTGGAAATTTCTTTCACACGAAACTTCACACAATTCTCATTAGCAACATTAGTGTAAGCGAGGTAATAAACCTTTTAAGTTCAATTTCAACTGAAATCCATCAAAACATAAGCTACTGTAGCAACTCCTTCTGAAAACCCAAAAATAATGCAAAAAGGAAATCGATTTAAGAGGCAAATGCAAGAGTGGCACAAATCTGTCAAAACAGACCAGCGGGTAAAGATCAATTTTTTCGAAAATATTCTGTTGCTAAAATCAAAAAGTGCAATACTAATGAAAGTTAAATAACAACCCGGGGCAGAAGCACAAAAAATTCAGCTCAATCCGACCTACAGAGATCTCTCACGAATTTTTATGGTGAAGCACAAAAATCTGTTTCGGGACAGCAACTTCCCCAAATCTTACTTCTCTCTCATTAGAGGTTGATCTTGATGCAAAAACCAAACAAAAATGATAAGGAGAGGTTATTACCATAGTAATAACTTCCAAGACTCAAATAAACAAAAACAACTGAAAGCACAACTAAATTGGGTTGTCTCCCAAAAATCTCTTTCTTTATAGCCATTAAGATGGGCATGATAATTTTAATGATGCTCACATAAGAATATGAATTGAAGTAAAATAGAGCATCAAGGAGCAAAAATACACATGTTTAAGTCTAACCCACTTCATATGCAAGGGAATTTTGTAAGCAAACAAGTTGTTGAAACCAGAGGCTACTAGCATAGGAAGGCAAAAGAAGTGCAACATAAAAAAATTTAGCATAAAACAAGGAAACTTGATATTATTGAGATGCATAAGAACAGTCTTCCCTCTCTCATAATAACTTTCAGTGTCATGCATAAATTTAATGATATAACTATCACAAGAACCATTGTAGCAATGATCACTTATTCTAATAGAAAACACAGGGACACTAGCTCTCATAACACTACTTTGTGAAATAATATTAGGGATATCCTTACAAAGGATAGTGTGTCCCTCTTCTACATATTTAGTGACAAAGTCTTTCACATTTGCTATTATAGGTTCAACAACTGCTTGTTTATCAGGTTCAATAGCTTTATTTGTACTTTCATTAACCATACTAGCTACAATAGAATGTTCCTTTACTTTAACTGGGAAAGGTATTTTCTCAATGTAAGGTTCAGGTAAAACATGATTAGTAGTATAAACTTAAGTATTTCTTGCAGGAACACTACTAACAATGACTTCATAAGGTGCATGATACTTATTCCACTTCTCTTTAGGAACTTCAATATAGGAAGCAAAAGCCTTAAAATAAGTTGCAATAGCTTGAGAGTCTTAACCATAAGCATTTTTAATGTTTTGAAAGATATCAGTTCCCATAAAAGATTCAATACATTCATAATCATAATTTATACCTGACTTTCTTCCTTTATCATTCTCCCATGCTTTAGCATTGTCTTGAATAAGGTCTAGGCGATCCCATTTAGCTTCTTCTTCCATGTGAGTGAATGATCCAGCACAAGAGGCATCCAATAGATCCTTATCATGAAGAGAAAGTCTTGCATAAAAGTTATTGATAATGATATTGCGAGGGAGCTCATGAATAGGACATTTGAGCATTAGTAACTTCAATCTCCCCCAAGCTTGAGCTGTACTCTCTCCATCAAGAGGCCAAAAGTTGTATATTTGATTCCGATCTTTATGAATCTCACTAGGAGGATAAAGTTTTGAATAAAAGAGAGGAACTATTTCCTCCCATTCAAGAGATTGGCCATTCTTCGGCAGCTTATACCATTCCTCAGTTCTTCCTTTTAGTGATAATGAGAATAACTTCTTCTTGACTTGATCTATTGTAATACCTGCACACTTGAACAACCCGCATAATTCATGTATAAAGAGCAAATGATCACTGGGATGGACAGTTCCATCTCCAACATAATAGTTATCCATAACACGATCAATAATTCTTGTAGGTATTTTAAAAGTATCAGTCTCAACAGGTGGTGGTTCATCTACTACCTTAGCAGTGGTAGTAGCATTACGAAATAAGAAACTCAGCGAATTATCCATATTGAAATAAAGCAACTAACAGAAGTAAACAATACTCACAATAGAAGTTTCCTTTACCAGTTTCACTCTCCAATAGCGCTTCACTCCCCGGCAACGGTGCTAGAAAATAGTCTTGATGACCCACAAGTATAGGGGGTGTATTGCAGTATTTTCGATAAGTAAGAGTGTCGAACCCAACGAGGAGCAGAAGGTGTTGGCGAATGGCTTGGAGCAGGAATTATCTGTAAATACTTAGCAAACGGATTTTTAGGGGTTTTTGATAATGCAGGTAAATAAAGTACGAGTAAATAAAAGACAATAATAATAATTGCAGCAAGTGGCCCAATCCTTTCTTTAGCAAAGTACAAGCCGATTGTATTACTTAAGATGACCAAACGTTCTCGAGGACACACGGGAATATTGTCAACTGCTTTCGCTTCATATAGTTGATTAATCTTCTTTAGTTTGCTAAGTGTTGTGTGGGTGAACCTATGCTAATGTACCGACCTTCCTAGGACTAATACATACTTGTGATTATACCCCTTGCAAGCATCCGCAAGTACAAGAAAGTAATTAAGGTAGAAACCTAACCATAACTTTAAACTCTAAGACCCTGGCATCCCTTGTGCAAAGGTTTCCTAACGAGGGTTCAGGTTTCTGTCACTCCGGCAACTCCTACGATTAGTAGACAAATTCACAATGCATTCCCCTAGGCCCATATAGGTGAAGTGTCATGTAGTCGAAAATCACATGACACCACTAGAATAAATACACCACAACTTAAATATCAAACTATTGAATCTTTCTCAACACAATTACACTACTAACAACACGACTTCTCCCATGTCCTCAAGAACTAAACGAACTACTCACAAGAAATCATAGGATCCAAGATCAGAGATGATATAATGATATGTAACAATCTGAACATAAACAATAATTCAATGGTTCACTCAATAGCATCAACTACAAGGAGTAATCAACACCAGGAAAGTTTCCCCTAAGAACTATGCAAGATTCAACCCAATTGTAATAGCGGTATGAAGTGGTGACGATGGTGGTGATGATGATGATCCCGATGAAGTCCATCTTGATGGTGGTGTTGATGGCGACGATCTCCCCTCTCCTGGAAATAATTTCCTTGGTAGAATACTGTCTGCCGGAGAGATCTTTCTCTCTCTGTAGTTTTCCGCCCTGCAGAGGCGGTGGAATCTTTTTGTGGTCGCTCCCAGGTATTAGGGTTTCGAGGGGATAATATACGCCAGAGGGGAGAGCCTGGAGTGGGCCAGGGTGGCCACACCACCTGCTAGCGTGGCCTAGGGCTGCCTGCGCTAGGGGGTGGTGTGGGCCCCTTGTGGCCCATCTCCACTCCCCCTTGTGGTAATCTCCATCTTCTGGAAAAATAGAATTTTCCATGTATTTTCCCGAATTTTCTGATCTTCACGAATTTTGCCTCCAAACAGCACCTTTTCCATCAGAATCCTGACTGCAGCGGTCCATGCTTCAAAAGTCATCAACCATGCAAAAACAGATGAAATAACATAAGTATCATCTCTTAATATGAAATATATCAATGAATAACAGTAAATTATGATATAGAATATGATGCAAAATGGACGTATCAAAGTCCCCATGAATGGTAAAACCAATCCACCACCTCCATCATCTGGCACGATGATGGCAGGTGCAGGCTCATCAGTACCAGCTACAGGTGCAACTACATCAGTCTCCATAGAAGGTAAACAGGGTGGCGTCTTAGGTGTAGTAATCTGACATCCATTTTCTACTCCGTCATCAGGAAACTCAGAGTCTTCTTCAACTTTGTGCTTCTGCGGTTACAAGATAAACAGAGATTATAGCGAAAGCATCTGCGTGGGACGACAAGAACATACATCATTCTATTGATTTACCTTGTCATCTAGAATAGCAAAAGTCACAGGATTGGAACCTATTTCATTGAGAATGCTCTTTTTCGCTCCTTCCCCTATCTCCTTCTGCAGCAAGTTGTAATATTGATTACATGATGTTGATTGTCAAATATATGCAAATGTTCAAAAGTTTGCTCTGTCGAACTACCAACTTCGAACGGATCCCCACTATTCTTAGTTATGGGATCTAGCCTAGAAAACAAGCTTCTATGCAATCCTAGTCTACAAAAAAAAGATGCATATCCGAGATAAGAACTACTCTACACATGACAATGCTGCACAATCGATAATAAAAATTTAACCGCGTCATCAACTCTATCATGTAAGTTCGAAGTGAATCTAGATACACTCGTTTCACATAAGCTAAAATATCTTATATTATGAAACGGAGGGAATAGGTACGAGTGTTCTAGTATTTCACAAACCTCCATTGCTGCCGCGGGACAGAGAGGATAGATGCTCCACTGCCATACAGAAGGTTGTCGCGTCGATCTCGCCGCCACCTATAGAGGACAGAAGCGAGGAGCTGGTCGACAACAATATGGAGCAAGAGGCTAGGGGCGGTAGTGGATGGGAAGAAGGGACTGAGTAAAAGAGGTTGTGTGTGCGTGGGGGAAGGCCGGTGATTGAGTTAAATCCAGCTTGGCTCGGAAGGAACACGCTGCCACGTGCACCGGCATGTGCAAAACTCCATCCCTCTCTCTTCTGCGGAAGCTACTGATAGTAGTACTCCAGCTAGCTTCATCGAGTTTGCTGGTACTCCTACTACTAGACCTTTACTACTACTACTACTACTACTACTAGGTAGACAAGCAATACTTGTTTAGAAGAATAAAAAACTAGACTATTTTTGCACACCGTCGTACAGTATTGCCTTGTCAAATCACTGGCGATGCCATGATGAGCGACATGTTTTTACTGGTAAACCTGGAAACATCGTGTTCCTTCCACCGAGATGCAGTTTCTGAGCGAAGTACTTACCAACACGTCCAACTTAGGCTTACAGGACCCAAACTACAGTGAAAAAGAAACAAAACTATGGACCTGTAAGAAGTAATACTAATAGTACTACTATTATACAACATTCTGGAAGAAATTATGTACGGAATAGTAGTAGTAGAGTACAACTGTACTCCTAATAAGGTTCTTTATAAGCTGGGTGAAATATACATACTGGAGAAACTACGAAGTGTACAAAAGGGGTTTTGTTATACGGAGTATTTTACAAGCCGGACCGGGTGCGAAACTAAACGTTGAGTACTCGTACAATAGCTAAAAATCAACCAAAATAAAGAGTTTAACAGAAGGTTGAGACCAAATGAGCTATCCTTGAATAGGCTCGTTCCACTCCAAGGCGTTTGAGAAGCTTGGGATGAACCAAAATGGAGTCTCCGACCATATCCATCGAGTCTTGGTGTGGAAACCAATAGCTGTGTCACCATTCAGACTGAAGCGGCAAATTTCAGGACACAACCTGTACTCGTAGCCAATTTCTTGGTGTGATGTGTAAACACAGTTCCTTCTCGTCAGATGTCCTGGCGGATCATTTGCATCGCCTACTGCAATGTTAATCAGATAGTTCACACCAAGGAAAAGAGAATATGATCCAAGGTCAGTAACCCTTTGCCATTGGTTAGCTGCAGTTAACTGGCTTGTGTCCATCGAGAACACCATGCACTCAAACCCAGAAGGATGGGTGCGAACGGTGCGACAATAGTGAACACCACTAGTATCATCAGCAATTGCATTGCCTGAGACACCATATGTATAGACCAGAAGAAGTCTTGGACCACCGACAGATCTTGCTAACCACCTACCAGGATCATTCTCCTCATCATCCTCAACAAACCCATGTGTCAAGTAAAGCACATCGTGTGGCGATAGGATAAGGATAGGACCTTCAAAGGGAAAGGAAATGTAACATGGAAGTAATACTGATATTGATCTGACATTGTAGAAGTTGATACACAGTACTATTTTCAAAAATCTTGATTATACTTAAGATGTTTGATTGCGTAAAAAAATGCCAACCAAGGGAGATGCTATGGAAATTCTAATTCTTTTAGAAATGGGGACATGCTATGGAAATTCTCCTAGAGACACGGTTTGATTCATAGGATCAAATGAAATAGGAAATAATCCTATAGGATCTTGAATGTAAAGTTCATAGGGGAAAAAGCAAGGTTGGATCCTACAAGATTTTGGTGTCTTATATACCAAAGGAAAACCAACAAGGATTATTTCTAAGAGGTTTAATATCTTATCTTATCTTATCTTATCTTATCACTATATACTGTATGAATAACTTTGATTATTGACTATTGGATCAGGACTTGTGAATCCCAACATTGCCAGCCGTTGGATCTTATTTTCCATTCTAGCATCTACTTGAAGATTCTATTGATAGTATTTAGCATAATGAACGCTATGCACAATTCTCAAAACACACTTCTCCATCATTCTAGAATCTTCTCCTTCATTTTTCAAGACCATATTAACAAAATTTACAAGTACTAGTACCTAGTAAACGTTGATTTCTACATGATAGAAAATACAAGAACTAAATATGCACCCATACTTTATAGATGTCGATCAAATTTCTAATTTTTTGATCTTTACCTAGTATTATAATTCTATATAGTTATGATATGTCATATGTCTAGTATCTGAGTCTCACGTAAATACTACTACTAGTAAATAACATATTTTCCATGGATGTACTAGTACTAGGAGACGAGGCAATACTATCAGCATAACTCAATCTTATGAATCAAATTACTTATATGTAAGAAAACTTAGTAAGTATTGCATTCCTCTGAAATTTCTAGGGAATTCGTACGAATCAAAGAGGCTAAAATTCCTACTAACCAACAAAACTTCAGAAAAAATAGCTTACATCGATTCAGGAATAATATCCGAGTCTCACATAAGTACTTACTACTAGTAGATACCATATTTTCCATGGGATGTACTAGGAGACGAAGCAATACTATCAGCAGAACTCAATCATATGAAACAAACTACTTATATGTAAGAAAACTTCCTAAAGATTGCATTCCTCTAAAATTCCTAGGGAATTTCTTCGAATCAAATAAACTAAATTTTTTATGGAATTCCTACTAACCAATGAAAGTTCAGAAAAATTAGCTTGCATCGATTCAGGAATTAAGCTAATAAAATACGTAGGGAGGAGAATTTACCAAGTTTTAGAGACTTCCATGCATA
The DNA here is from genome assembly GCA_023614405.1 of Avena insularis. NCBI lineage: Eukaryota > Viridiplantae > Streptophyta > Magnoliopsida > Poales > Poaceae > Avena > Avena insularis. Next base: position 212,256,864 of record CM042694.1, read on the forward strand.
AACACAACCATTCTCGGTCACGGCGAACACACGATCGTGTTGGATAATAGCATTGTAGTATCGGAAGTAGCACTAGAACTCGTTCACACAAACTGACCATCCATGACTATCATTCCCGTTAATGACAGCAATCTTGAATTCGAAAATGGCGACAAGTGAGAAATCTTTGTATCCCCAGCAGCTATCAGAAATTGGCAAATGACTATCTTCTGTAGTTTAGTATGTCGACCTTCATCAGCATCATCCTGAAATGTAAGTGCAGAACCTTCGGTCGGTTCAAACCCCGACACTTGCGGGATAACAATCTTGCGACGAGTGTACACATTGACAAGGTCCGACGTGAAATTGGGCCCAACTATGATGATCCAATCTCCATTGCCGCCTACTCGCTGCTCATCAAAACCATTTGGCATCACAGCATCAGAGGAGAACCTGTCCAGCGGCGTCAGCTTGCACGGGCTGCCCGCCAATTTGAAGTAGTCTTTGGATTCCCATGGTCTCTCCGTCAGGTGAGAATGAAGAACACATGGGAGGCCAAACGGGTGATAAGAAGGCGTAGTTCTGCTCTCTTTTGCTGATTGAAGAATATGTTTGGACGAACCGACAAGGATCGTGTTGGTGGTCGCGTCGCAATGGTTGATGAGTACTTGAAGAGGGCCTTCGATGAACACCTTCTGAAACTACTCAGGATCTTTACAGACCTTGCTCAATCTCACCATGGAAGGAGGCTACAGATGGTGTTTTGGGGGCTTTCTTTGGGGTGGGGGAGGGAGGGAAGATCGTTGGCGGGAGCTGGCAGCCGGGGTGATATGGAGAAGAGAAAGGCTGATGGTGCGTAGTAGTACTACTAGTAGTACTGCAGAAGGTGGGCGAGTGGGGGTTGGGCTCCAATTGAGGCTAGTTGTACAAACCTCCAACAATTATAGCCGTAGTTGCAAAGGTCTCCAACTGTTGAGCCCCGGGTATGTAAGAAATAATGTTAAGAGGGCTAATCAAAAAATTTGTGCTATGTGCAGCATTTGTACCCAAACGTAATTGTAGTAATTTCTTGCAACTATACTATCCTGATTATCTAGAGTTCCCTGCAATTTCGAATCCAATTGTTAGAGGTTTGTGCAATTTCCATCCTCCTCGTGTTTCAAGGAAGCTCTATGACCCTATGTTCAAACAAAAAAATGATCAAAGACAAAAAAAGGAAGACCATCTCTCAGGGCTCGTTTGATTTGCAGGATTCTCAAAACATAAAAAGAGGAAACTAAAGGAATTTGGATCAAGTATGTGTTTGAATCACAGGGAAAGCAAAGCAATTATACCATGTGGAGTGGATGGAAATTTTCCTAAAAAATAGAGGGCAAAGGAATACTTTGAAGGAATCTCAATTCCCGTGATTTTCCTATTCTGCGTTCCAAGCAAGACATAATTCCTATATATTGGAATCCTATGAATCAAAAAACAACGTAGGATTATTTCCTAAGGGACAAAATCTTTCACAAAACCTTTGAATTTTCTTTGAATCAAAGAAGGAATAAAAAAAGGTTTTCTCTCAAAAAAAAGGAACTCCACCTCTTCGACAATTCAATGTGACAAGAGTAGTTACTAGAGTCTATGTCTAGTACTAGCTGTAGGACCCAATCGTAGCACGTTATTACTAGTACTAGTATGTATCAGTCTTTGCAGGTGCCTCGAACAAAACAAAATAAAGCTCTTCAGGTAATAAATAGCCATGGTAATTTCCAAGATACACAATCTTTTGCTTATTTATTTTGATCTGGGCGACAGCTGAAGGATAGAGGAGTACTAGTTGCTTCGTGTCTTGAGCCATCGAGCTGGAGTAGAAATTTGGATATCTAAAACCTGAATTGTCCTATCAAACCAATGCTCATTGCATGCAACTTGACCAGACAGACTTACTGCACTACTTTACCGCGCGTCCGAAAAACTACGGAGTACAAGAAGTACTAGTATAGTAATGTTACACAGAGAGTACCACATTCATCTTGTAGTGCCAAAAGCAGAAGTTGTGACAATATAGTACTGTAGTAGTCATGTCCAGGTTGCCTTACAGGGAAAAAATAGTATGATGAGCAACAAGATCTATCTATTTTTGTACTCCTATTTGCGTATACTAGTAGTACTATGTATTCAGGAACGACACGAGCGTGTGATCCACTAGTGCGTCTCCGCACGTAGGGTAATCCAGTACGGAGTAGATCGCCACGACATGGTCGTGTAATTATTATGTATTGGTCCATGCTCTAGTCATGAGCATTTGCCGTAGCAGTAATTTTTTTGTGAAAAATAGATTACTCATAAATAATTACTCCCTCCATCCTAAAATAATAGTTACTAACTTCGCTTTGTCTAGATACGCATGTATTTTAACGTATTTTAGTACTTAGATGCTCCCTCATTTCCAAATTAGAAAGCATACTAGGTTTTGTTAAAGTCAATATTTATAAAGTTTGACCAACTATATGTACAAACATACTAACTTACATAATGAAAACACATATAATATGAAAACATGGTTCATGATAATTCTGCTAACATTGAGTTGATGTCATAGATGTCCATATTATTTTCTAGATATTTAGGCAAAATTCCAGGGTAGCCTATCCTGCACGCTGGACCCACGTCGATGTGTCGTCCACACCAGCACAATTTCGACGACAATCCTGGTTCAAGACTTAAATCAAGTCGAATTGACAAGTTTGGGCATAAAATTTCGTAATCACTGAGTTAAATGACTAAAATCGAAGCACCATAAGAATGGTTGGTGTGTTTATCTCTGGTTGATGTCGTAGAAGTGAACAATTATATAAAATTCGTAATAAACCCCTATATACTCCGTAATAACATTAGCAGCAAACTTAGTTTACATCCAAAATGCATCCTTCCTAGTACCAAAAGAGAACCTACATGCGACTACTACTAGTAAACTGGAGTAGTAAAATAATACTACTAGTAGTACTATTTATCTGCTAATACACCATTACAGTCTTGATCATTAGTCGTAGTTTAAGATCATTTTTTCCTATCGATGCAAATCCAGAAAGATACATGGGTGGACTGTCTAACCTTCATCAGGAACCATGGCAGCACCCTAAGGTACGTCCTGAGCTTGTCGGACGGGAAGTTGGCCGGCAACGAGCTGCTCGTCAACTCGATTACCGCATTAAGGCTCTCGACCATCGAGAAGTCCGCTGACCCCGGTGGGCCAGGCGCACAAAGTTTCACCGTGTACCGTGGCCATACGCACCTTTCCTGCCTGATGCACACTAAGTACACGACGGCGTCCGGGCCGAGCATGCTGATGGTCAAGCCAAACATGTCACCATCATCCCCGAAGAGGAAGCACGTGAATCCCCTCGTGCTTGTTGGTGGCAGAGTCGGGATGAGGCAAAAGAAGGCGCTGACGTAGATGGCCCTGGTTACTATGACCCCGTGGACCTCCGTCATGTGGGGAAGGAGCCCTGCCGGCGAGGCAATAAAATCATAGATGGAATCCATGCAAGAGCACGGCCCTTGCGAGCACGCGATCTTGTGCTCGTCGAGCTTGTCAAAGCCTACTAAGCTAAAGCAGCCATCGTAGGGGCACTCAATCATCGCCTCAGACTGGACGGTGTCCATAGCAGCCAGCTCACGCTCGAATCCACCGACATGGTTGATACGTCGTAAACATATCTTTAATTTTTGATGCTCCATGCTTGTTTTATATCAACTTTCTTATGTTTTTTACACTTTGAGGTATTTTTATACATTTTATGGAACTAACCTATTAACAAGATGCCGCAGTGCTAGTTGCCTGTTTTTGGCTCTTTTTGGTTTCAGAAAAGCTAGTAAGGAAATATTCTTGGAATTGGACGGGACAAAAACCAAAGTCAATATTTTACCAGAAGGAACACGGAGTCCGAAGGGCAGCCGAAGTGGGGCCACAAGGTGGCCACACCTAGGGCTGGCGCGGCCACCCCCTAGGCGCACCAGGCCCTGGTGTGGGCCCCTCGGGCGGCCACCGACCTTGCCCCTTCGCCTATAGAAGTACCCGGTTGCAGAAACCCCAAGTACCTGATCAAAATTCCACGAAAGAGTCTGTAGCCGCCGCCATATCCCTCCCTAGATCGGGGGGATCCGAAGCTCTTCCCGGCACCCTGCCAGAGGGGAGATATCATCCCGGAGGCCTTATTCATCACCATGCCAGCCTCCGGAGTAATGCGTGAGTAGTTCACCCTTGGACTATGGGTCCATACAGTAGCTAGATGGTTGGTTCTCCTCCTTTGTGCTATCATGTTTAGATCTTGTGAGCTCCGTTTATGATCAAGATCATCTATTTGTAATACTATATGTTGTGTTTGCGGGGATCCGATGGATATTGAGATACTATGTCAGCTTGATTATTGATTCTATCATGTCTTTGTTATTTGTGATCTTGCATGCTCTCCATTGCTAGTAGCTATCTTGGCCAAGTAGATACTTGTAAATCCAAGAGGGAGTATTTATGCTCGATAGTAGGTTCATGCCTCTAGTAATCTGGGGAAGTGACAGAAATATCTAAGGTTGTAGATGTGATGTTGCTACTAGGGAGAAAACAACAATACTTTGTCCATGGGGCAATTGTATTGTTTACTTTACACACTTTGCTTAATGCAATTATCTGTTGCTTGTACCTTAATACTGGAAGGGGTTCAGATGATAACCTGAAGGTGGATTATTAGTCATAGATACAGTTGGATTACGGTCTATGTATTATGTTGTAATGCCCAATCAAATCTCATAGGAGTCAAGATGTCTAGTATATGGATTGTTATGCTTTCTCAATCTGTCAATTGCCCCGCTGTAATTTGTTCACCCAACATGCTATTTATCTTAAGGAGAAACACCTCTAGTGAACTATGGACCCCAGTTCATTCCTTTACCATTGATATACCATCTAATGTTTACCATTTACCGTTTACTTTCTGCAAGCAATTACTATCTTCCACACTATACGCTTAATCATTTGTTTTCAGCAAAACCAGTGAGATTGACAACCTCACTGTAAGTTGGGGCAAAGTTCTATGGTTGTGTTGTGCAGGATTCCAAGTTGTTAGCAACATCTTGGAGTTGTTTCCTTACCCCTACTGGTTCAATAACCTTGGTTTCATAACTGAGGGAAACTTGCTGTTGTGCTCATCATACCTTCCTCTTGGGGTTCTCAACAAGCTCTACATATCTTAAGCCATTAAGCACTTTTCTGGCGCCATTGCCATGGAGTTAAGGACAGCTTCAATCTCTTCCTCCTCGTCAATCACTTTTTAGGGAGAAAGAAGATTCTTGCAAGGGGAGTCTCTCACAACAAATCTCTTTACTTTGTTTTTGTTTTTCTTAGTTTATTTTTCTTTGTTTACTTGTTTCTTTTTATCAAAAACATAGAAAAATTAGTTGTACTGATTTGCTTCTTTATAAAAAACACAAAAAAATTTAGTTCCTATTTCAGTTTCTATTTCTGTTGGCTTGCTTTAATCTTGCAAAAAATGACTACTCTTGAACACACTAAGTTGTGTGACTTCACTAGCACAAACAACAATGATTCCATGTGCACACCTATTGCTCCACCTGTTCCTAGAGCTGCTTTCTTTGAAATTAAACCTGCTTTGCTCAATCTTGTTATGAAAGAACAATTCTCTGGTGCTGGTATTGATGATGCTGCTACTCACCTTAATAACTTTGTTGAACTTTGTGAGATGCAAAAACATAGGGATATAGATGGAGATATTATTAAGCTTAAATTGTTTCCTTTCTCTTTGAGAGGAAAAGCTAAAGAATGATTGTTATCCCTACCTAGAAATAGTACTGATTCTTGGATTAAATGCAAAGGTGCTTTCATTGGAAAATATTATCCTCCTGCTAAGATTATATCTATGAGAAGTGAAATAATGAAATTTAAACAATTTGATAATGAACATGTTGCTCAAGCTTGGGAAAGAATGAAATCTCTGGTAAAGAATTTCCCTACTCATGGACTAACTGCTTGGATGATTATCCAAACTTTTTATGCAGGACTGGATTATTCTTCAAGAAATCTGTTGGATTCTACTGCTGGAGGCACCTTTATGACCATTACTTTGGGTGCTACAACAAAGCTCCTTGATAATATGATGGTTAACTATTCTGAATGGCACACTGAGAGAGCTCCACAAGGTAAGAAGGTAAATTCTGTTGAAGAAACCTCCTCCTTGAGTGATAAAATTGATGTTATTATGTCTATGCTTGTTAATGGAAAAGCTCATATTGATCCAAATCATATTCCCTTAGCCTCTTTGGTTGCTCAAGAAGAGCAAGTGATGTGAACTTCATTAGAAATAATAATTTTAACAACAATGCCTATAGGAGTAATTTTGGTAGTAATAATTATAGGCCACATCCTCCCAATAATGGTAATTCTTATGGAAATTACTACAACAACAATAGAAGTGCACCCTCTGAACTTGAAGTCACGCTTAAGGATTTTATTAGTAAACAAATTGCTTTTAATAAAACTGTTGAGGAAAAACTTTTGAATGCTGAAAAAGATAATCCATCTTTGTCTGAAGCACAATCATCTTTGATTAATAAAATGGCTGCTAAACCTGAAACTATGGAAAACCCCTTTGCTGCTACTAATGCCATACAAGTTAGAATTGATGAATATGTTAGGTTGTTAGTTGAATTGCATGCTAAGTGGGAAAGAGAAGATGAAATTGCTAGAAATAGTACTATTTGTACTATTACCACCACCAATGTTGATGCTAGCAAACCACATAAAGTCCCAATTCCTTTTGCAACAATGCCTAAAACCAATGGAACCTTTTCCAATAAAAATGCTGAAATTCTTAGAAATATGGGAAACAATAGTTCTACTACCTTGGATGGTAATTTTGATTTTGATCTTGATGGTTGCAATATTTCTGAAGTAATTATGTTCCTACAAAAGCTTGCTAGAAGTCCTAATGCTAGTGCTATGAATATGGCCTTTACAAAACACATTATAGATGCTCTCATAAATATTAAAGAAGAAAATTGAAACATAAAGCTTCTATTCCTAGGAAATTAGAAGATGGTTGGGAACCCATCATTAATATGAAAGTGAATGATTTTGATTTCAAAGCTTTATGTGATCTTGGTACTAGTGTCTCTATTATGCCTAGAAATATTTATGAAATGCTTGATTTGCCACCATTGGAATATTGCTATTTAGATGTCCAACTTGATGATAATGCTAAAAAGAAACTCATGGGGAGTATTAATGATGTTATTATTATGGTTAACAATACCTATGTCCCTGTTGATTTCTATATTTTGGATGTTGAATGCAATGCTTCTTGTCCTATTATTTTGGGAAGACCTTTTCTTAGAACTGTTGGTGCCATTATTGATATGAAGGAAGGCACCATTAAATATCAAGTCCCACTGAAGAAAGGTATAGAACACTTCCCTAGGAAGAGAGAGAAGATACCTTTTGCCTCTACTATTAAAGCAAAATTTGATCTTAGTGCTTCTTCATTGGAAAATACTTGAATCTTGCTCCTATGCCTAGCTGAAAGGTGTTAAATAAAAGCACTATTGGGAGATACCCAAGTTATTTTTACTTTCAGTAAGTTTTTCTTTTGTTGAGTCTTGGAATTTATTTCCTTAGTAATAACCTCTCCTTATACTTTTTATGTGGTTTTTGTGCCAATAATAACCTCTAATGAGAGAGAAGTAAGACTTGGGAAAGTTGTTGTCCTGAAACAGATTTTTGTGCTTCACTATAAAAAATCAGGAAAAATCCCTGTAGGCTGGATTGATCTGTAATTTTCTGTGATTATGCCCCAGGTTATTATCTAACTTTCGTTAGTTTAGAACTTTTTGATTTGAGCAACGGAAGGTCTTATAAAAAAATCGGTTTTTACCTGCTGGTCTGTTTTGACAGATTTCTGCCATTATTTGCATTTTCCTCTTAATCTCTTTCTCTTTGAGTTCTATTTGATCACTTGAGCTTTTAGAAGGAATTGCTACACTAGCTTGTGTTTTAATGGAAGTTTTTCTTGTGTTGAAACTAAACCCAAATACTTATTATCTTGAATACACTAATGTTGTTAATGAAGATTGTGTGAAGTTTTGTATGAAGGAAATTTTCAAGTGTAGGGAAGAATAATGGGATGAGATGAAGTATCGACAAAAGCTCAAGCTTGGGGATGCCACCCATGTAACCCCAAGAAATATTCAAGAAGTACAAGCATCAAAGCTTGGGGATTCCCAAGGCATCCCCTTCTTCATCAATAAAAATCTCAGGTTTTCTTCCAAAACACTTCATTTTTATTGTTTCATGCACAATTGTGTTGTTCTTGGAGCGTCTTTGTTTTTTTTTAGTTTTTTTTGTTTGTTTTGCTTAAATAAATTGGTTGGACCCCCTCATTCATATGTTGTTTCAAATAAGTTGATTGGTGTTGGAAAAGAGTAGGAAGCGTCATGCTTATAAGTGGTACAAAAGGAGCTTGTTTTGACTGTGGCCTAGACTTTATCATGTCATGTTTGATGTTTCTTTGACCTTATGCTTAGTGATTATTTCTGTAGCATGACTTGTTCCAAACAATTGAGATTGCCTAATGTTCCTTGAAAGAATCATGCGTTGTTTTAGCATACAAAGCATAATATTGTGGTATTCTCCTTTGATGCTTTATTTGGGTTGACTTGGCACATGCTTACACCATGTTAAGACTATGAACTAGTCACCTTAGACTCTATGATCATTTAGTTTTTGACTTGTAATATCACTTGATGCTTTAATTGATAATGTTTTGTCGCTTTGCATGATTATGGCCATTATTGCTCTCTTAGTTGGTCGCTCCCAGTCTTTTGCTAGCCTCTACCTGTACCAAGTATGAGTTCCACTCATGCATCCAACCTCCAAGAAAACCAAGTTATTCCAAAGAGTCCACTATAAATTCCTATGCATGGTGTGTTACACCATTCCAAGTATATTCATGTTTTTATCTACATTCCAAATTAAACTTGTTATGTGAAAATTAGTGATTAAAGCTCTCACAAACTTGATGGCACACTTTATTTTCTTGCACTTAATAAAATTGAATCATTGTGTCCATCTATGTTTCTTATATGCTTGCACTTTATAAATTGTGAATTAGCAGAACCATGATACCATGGGGAACGCTTTCAACATTGCACTTACTATTTAGTTGATATCATGTTCTTTTGTTTATGGATCCCGATAGTGTGAAATAAAAGGGGAGCTTGTAAGCTCATGGAGTTCGTATGTGTGTTAGAGAAACGCCTGGGCGGCTAGCCTAAGCCATGCCTAATCATGGTGGAAACTTGTAGCATAACCATAGTGAGCATTCTGTGAAGCATCCTTGATAAAAACCTATGCAAATAGCAAATAAAAAGATCACTGAGATGCTCATTGTCTGTTGCCTTGTCATTTTGATATGGGAAAGCTCATGTGCCATGGGGCAAGGGGTACCCCGTTGGCGGTTCTCCATGATACACATGTACTTACAATGACAAGAACTTACTTGTGACTAAAGTTGAGTAGCATGAGGTTCGGTACTCGTAAGCAAGAGGCATGGGATTTTTCAACTTATAACTTGTCAAGCATATCCTCATATTTGTGTCACTTTAACCTTAATCACCTCAAGATGCTTATGATAGGGGCAATGAGAGATGAAAGCTAATAAGTACCATAATTTTTGGAAGCTCTTTATGAAACTTTAAATCCCTGCTTCCCTCTGTGAAGGGCCTTTCTTTTTTACTTTTATGTTGAGTCTCCATATTCTATCTTTATGCACCTATTGAGAGAGCATAGTGGTCATTCTTAGTTTAATGTGCATTGTCCCAAAACTTGTTGATTGATTCATAACTTTGATATTGCTTGTTCTTAAATTATTTGTATCTAGTCAGCCTTATGAACTTTGAAGGTGTCCTATGCATTTATGTTTTGCTATACCATGAGGGACAAGCTGAATACCACTCTTATTATGTTTTCTATATGTGAAACAAACAAACGTCTTTCAAGGCATTGTTATTCATGATCTTTTGTTTATACCTTTTCATGTTACAACATAGTTGCTATGTCTTATTGTTAGAAATGTTTAGAGTACTTTGATCCTAGCTATCAATGCTTTACAAATACCTTGATCAAGATTCTGATGGTGCCTATCACCTCAAAAATTATTCTTTTTATCACTTACCTACTCAAGGACGAGCAGGAGTTAAGCTTGGGGATGCTTGATACATCGTAAACGTATCTAAAAATTTTTGATGCTCCATGTTTGTTTTATATCAACTTTCTTATGTTTTGTTTACACTTTGAGGTATTTTTATACATTTTCTAGAACTAACCTATTAACAAGATGCCGCAGTGCCAGTTGCCTGTTTTCTGCTATTTTTGGTTTTAGAAATATTCTTGGAATTGGACGGGACAAAAGCCAAAGTCAATATTTTACCAGAAGGAACACGGAGTCTGAAGGGTAACTGAAGTGGGGCCACGAGGTGGCCACACCTAGGGCTGGCGCGGCCACCCCCTAGGCATGCCAGGCCCTGGTGTGGACCGCTCGGGAAGCCACCGACCTTGCCCCTTCGCCTATAAAAGTACCTCGATGCAGAAACCCGAAGTACCCGAACAAAATTCCACAAAAGAGTTTGTAGCCGCCGCCATCTCCATACCTAGATCGGGGGATCCGAAGCTCTTCTCAGCACCCTGCCGGAGGGGAGAGATCATCCCGGAGGCCTTCTTCATCACCATGCCAGCCTCCGGAGTGATGCATGAGTAGTTCACCCTTGGACTATGGGTCCATACAATAGCTAGATGGTTGGTTCTCCTCCTTTGTGCTATCATGTTTAGATCTTGTGAGCTCAGTTCATGATCAAGATCATTTATTTGTAATACTATATGTTGTGTTTGCGGGGATCCTATGTGTATTTAGATACTATGTTAGATTGATTATTGATTCTATCATGTCTTTGTTATTTGTGATCTTGCATGCTCTCCGTTGCTAGTAGCTATCTTGGCCAAGTAGATGCTTGTAACTCCAAGAGGGAGTATTTATACTCGATAGTAGGTTCATGCCTCTAGTAATCCGGGGAAGTGACAGAAATCTCTAAGGTTGTAGATGTGATATTGCCACTAGGGAAAAAACAACAATCCTTTGTCCATGGGGAAATTGTATTGTTTACTTTACACACTTTGCTTAATGCAATTATCTATTTCTTGCAACTTAATACTGGAAGGGGTTCGGATGATAACCTGAAGCTGGATTATTAGTCATAGATACAGTTGGATTACGATCTATGTATTATGTTGTAATGCCCAATCAAATATCATAGGAGTCAAGATGTCTAGTATATGCATTGTTATGCTTTCTCAATATGTCAATTGCCCCGCTGTAATTTGTTCACCCAACATGCTATTTATCTTAAGGAGAAACACCTCTAGTGAACTGTGGACCCTAGTCCATTCCTTTACCATTGATATACCATCTACTGTTTACTGTTTACTTTCTGCAAGCAATTACTATCTTCCACACTATATGTTTAATCCTTTGTTTTCAGCAAAACCAGTGAGATTGACAACCTCACTGTAAGTTGGGGCAAAGTTCTGTGGTTGTGTTGTGCAGGATTCCAAGTTGTTAACAACACCTTGGAGTTGTTTCCTTACTCCTATTGGTTCGATAACCTTGGTTTCATAACTGAGGGAAACTTGCTACTGTGCTCATCATACCTTCCTCTTGGGGTTCCCAACGATCTCTACATATCTTGAGTCATCAACGGTACACGAACTTGTGGGAGTGGTTACAGAGGGAAGATCGGCTCGCCGACGTAGTGCCCGCTGTCCAGATACCCGGGTTGGGTGGGTATACTGATTGAGTTTCGTACTATACTAGTACGATTGTACAGGAATACTCTAGGCATCGACGCACCGGCAGCGGCTGCACTTGGCCACTTTTTTCTTAGATAGTGTGCACACGCTGTACATGCTTCGTTAAAACAAAAAGGCTGCAGAAAGTTGATAGGTGAGTAAAGCAGGTGTCACGATGTACTGTACCAGACATTATAGTACAGACAAAGGGAGAGACCGAGGTAAGAAGATCCAGGTGAGTGAGAGGCAAGAAGATCTACTCCTGGAGAGAGACGAAAAGCATGCGGCCTGGTGCAGGGTGTACAGTGCTGCATGGGAGAGACCGAGGATTGCATGCATGTCTTCGACACCAACCTATAATTAACTCTTTTGGTCTTATCAAATTTAAAAGCCCTTAATAATCCAGACAGAGGGAGTATTAGTACTAGTAGTAGTACATCTTAGAACAAATCAGACAAACTAATACTGCATTTATTAGTGGTACTTTTTTTGAGAAATTATAGTTAGTAGTAGTACTTAGATATGTGAACAACAAATCCAAGTTACTACTCCAATAGAGAGTACGATCACTCTGTTTATGGATTCTTGTTTACTATACGTACTAGTAGTAAAAGCTAGAATGTAGATTATTTCAGAACAAATTTTGGCTCTACAATATCTAGAATACGCGCAAACCTCAAAAGACACTTCATTTCTTAGTTTCAGGGATCTTGTGCTAAATGCATGGACTTAGATGTCATTTTCATTTTTATGAGGTCCTTGATGTAACTTGTACTTCCACCGACCGCGTGTTAACTAAAGCACCTCGCTCCTATGGGAGCTACCACAATTTAAAAATAATTGCACTGCCCCGATTATCAGACAAAGTGGAACATGGTTTCTTATAATTCCAAAGTTTTTAGAAATAGGATGTTTCAAGCTTCCTAGCTAACTTTTCACACTTTTGTGACTTTTTTCTAATTTAACGAAATTAGGTCAAACATTTGCTACACAAGTAAGGGTAATTGATCAGTATTGAATTAAATGTATTTTCAGAGGTAGATGGGTGCATCTTCATGTAGTAAACAATGTCCTCGGTGTTAGTTTCCAACTATCATGAACATTTAATTCTCAATTTTTCGAGTGATGACAAGATTGTTCTTTTACGTAAAGAAACTCCAAAGAATATGGATCTGAATACCACAAGACAAGTTTTCAGACATAAATAGTGGACCAACATGTTGTACTGACGGTACCCATGTTTTATGAGTTTTCAAACTTCCAAGCTAACTCCACCAACTTGATTGACTTTATGCCAATTATTTCTCGAATTTAGGTCAAATTTGAAGTACAAGTAAATTGTAGGTTGCTTTGAAAGTTTTATGAAAAATCTTATGGAGGTACCTATTCAGGGGTCAATTAATGTATCATAAACCACCAAGAGTTTTGATGACACGTTTAACTTCTTGCTAAGATTTTGCATCTTGACAGTTTAACAAAATTAGGTCAAACTTGAGCTACAATTAAGCACGAAAGATCGCTCTTGAATTAAATGTCTATCGATATTTGAATGACTTCTTAGCTAACTCTGCCCATTTGAATGACTTTATGTCGATTTATCGAAATTAGGTAAAATTTGAAACTATAAGTAAATTATAGGTTGCTTTGAAAGTTCTACTAAAAAGCTTTTGGGGGTACCCATCAAGGGGTCACAATCAATATGTCAAAAACCACCGAGAGTTTTGACGATAGTTTCAACTTCTTGCTAAGATTTTGCATCCTGACAATTTAACAAAAATAGGTCAAACTTGAGCTACAAGCAAGTAAGCACGATAGATTTCTCTTGAATTAAATGTATTTTCAAGCATAGATGGGTGCATCTTCTTGTATTAGACAATGCTATTAGTGTGAGTTTCCAACTATCGGGAAAGAACATTCTCAATTTTTCGAGCGATGTCGAGATTATTCTCTCCTATAAAGGAAGTCCGAAGAATATGGATCTGAATGCCAAAGCCAAGTATTCACACATATATAGTGGACCAACATATTGTACTTACAATTTCCTGTGTTTTATGAGTTCTCAAATTTCCTAGCTTATCGCTCTACCCACTTGAATGACTTTATGTCGATTAATCAAAATTTGGCCAAATTTGAACTATATACTACAAGTAAATTGTAGGTTGCTCTGAAAGTTTTACGAAAAAGCTTTTAGAGGTACCCATCGGGGGGTCACAATCAATATATGAGAAACAAGTGAGAGTTTTGACACCAGGTTTGACTTTATGCTAAGATTTTGCATCATGACACTATTTAACGAAATTGGGTCAAACTTGAGCTACAAAGTAAGCGTGATAGATTGCTCTTGAAATATATGACTTTTCAGAGGTAGATGGGTGCATTTTCTTGTAGTAAATAGTGTCGTCAGTGTGATTTTCCAACTATTAGGAAAGAACATCCAATTCTCAATTTTTCGAGTGATGACGAGCGAGGTTGTTCTTTTTCGTAAAAAAATGTCCGAAGAATATTGGATCTGAATGCCAGAAGCCAAGTTTACCGACATATATAGTGGACCAACATGGTGTACCAATGATTCCCATGTTTTATGAGTTTTCAAACTTCCTAGCTAACTCTGCCCATTTGACCGAATGACTTTATATCGATTTAATGAAATTAGGTCAAACTTTAAACTACAAGTAAATTGTAGGTTGCTTTGAAAGTTTTACGAAAAATCTTTCGGAGGTACCCATCGATGTGTCACAATTAATATATCACAAAACACGGAGAGTTTTGACGATAGGTTCAACTTCTTGCTAAGATTTTGCATCTTGACAATTTAATGAAATTAGGTCAAACTTGAGCTACAAGTAACTAAGCGCGATAGATTGCTCTCGAATTAAATGTATTTTTAGAGGTAGATCGGTGCATCTTGTTGTAGCAAACAATACCGTCAGTGTGAGTTTCCAACTATCAGGAAATAACATTCAATTCAACATTTTCCGAGTGAAGACGAGCGAGGTTGTTCTTTTTCGTAAGAAGTCCGGAGAATATTGGATATGAATGTCACGCCAAGTTTACAGACATATATAGTGGACCAACATCTTGTACCAACGATTCCCATGTTTTATTTATGAGTTTTCAAACTTTCTAGCTAACTCTGCCCATTTGACCGAATGACTTTATGTTGATTTATTGAAATTAGGTCAAATTTGAAACTACAAGTAAATTGTAGGTTGCTTTGAAAGTTTTACGAAAAAGCTTTGAGTTTGGAGGTACCCATCGAGGGGTCACAATTAATATATCAGAAAACAACGAGAGTTTTGACATTTGGTTCAACTTCTTGCTAAGATTTTGCATCTTGACAATTTAACAAAATTAGGTCAAACTTGAGCTACAAGTAAGCGCAATAGATAGCTCTTGAATTAAATTTCATTTCAGAGGTAGATGTGTGCATTTTCTAGTAGTAAGCAGTGTCGTGGGTGTGAGTGTCCAACTACCAGGAAAGAACATTCAATTCGACATTTTCCGAGTGAAGACGAGCGAGGTTAGTTGTTCTTTTTCGTAAAGAGAAGTCCAAAGAATATTGGATGTGGATGCCACAAGCCAAGTTGGCAGACATATATAGTGGATCAACAACATGTTGTACTTGCGATTCCCATATTTTATGAGTTTTCAAGCTTCCTAGCTATCCCCGCCCATTTGAAAGACTTTATGTCAATATCTCGGAATTAGGTCAAATTTGAAACTACAAGTAAATTGTAGGTTTTGCTTTGATAGTTTTACAAAAAAGCTTTTGGAGTTACCCATCGAGGGGTCAAAATCAATATATCAGAAACCAGCGAGAGTTTCAACGATAGGTTCAACTTCTTGCTAAGACTTTGCATCTTGACAATTTAACGAAATTAGGTCAAACTTGAGCTAGCTACAAGTAAACACCATAGATTGCTCTTGAATTAAATGTCTTTTCAGAGGTAGATCATCGGTGCATCTTCTAGTAGTAAACAGTGTCGTCAGTATGAGTTTCCAACTATCAAGAAAGAACATTCAATTCTACATTTTCCGAGTGAATATGAGCAAGGTTGTTCTTTTTCCTAAAGAAAAGTCCAAAGAATATTGGATCTGAATGCCACAAGCCAAGTTTACATACATATATATTGGACCAACATGTTGTACCAACGATTCCCATGTTTTATGAGTTTTCAAATTTCCTAGCTAACTCTGCCGATTAGAATGACTATATGTCGATTTATCGAAATTAGGGCAAATTGGAAACTACAAGTACTAGTAAATTGCATGTGCCCTGCATGTGAGACTCAGATAATAGATATCTGGCATATCATCACTATATACAATTATAATAGGTAAAGCAGAAAAAATATAATTGGTAAAATTTGAACTACTACAAGTAAACTTTGTATGTTGCTTTGAAAGTTTTACGAAAAAGCTCTTAGAGGTACCCATCGGAGGGGGCGGGGGGGGTCAATTAAAATATCAGAAACCATAGAGAGATCTGACGACAGGTTCATCTTCTTGCTAAGATTTTGCATCTTGACAGTTAATGAAATTAGGTCAAACTTGAGCTACAAGTAAGCGCGATAGATTGCTCTTGAATTTAATGAAATTAGGTCAAAATTGAACTACAAGTAATAAATTGTAGGCTACTTTGAAAGTTCTATGAAAAAGCTTCTGGAGGTACCCATCGAGCGGTTAATTCATCACTACTAGGAAACAACTTATAGCTAGACAAGATATTCTGTGGCGCATATGTAAAACCATGCGCCATAGATATGTATCAGTGGCGCACTAGGAAATATGCACCACAGAAGTTTGGCAGTTCAGTGGCGCACGAAAGCAATATGCGCCACAGAAGTCGACATTTCTGTGGCGCATATTTTTATGTGTGCCACAGAAAGTGATGATTCTGTGGCGCATATAGATGTATGCGCCACAGAAAGTTGATGGGACTGAT
Source organism: Avena insularis (assembly GCA_023614405.1). NCBI lineage: Eukaryota > Viridiplantae > Streptophyta > Magnoliopsida > Poales > Poaceae > Avena > Avena insularis. The sequence goes on from CM042694.1 coordinate 212,273,681, forward strand.
GCACTCGACGATCGACGTAGAGCTCGTTGGGAACCCCAAGAGGAAGGTATGATGAGCACAGCAGCAAGTTTCCCTCAGTTATGAGACCAAGGTTTAATCGAACCAGTAGGAGCAAGGAAACACCCCAAAGGTGTTACTAGCTGAGCTTTGGGGTGCACTTTTTGGATATTTCTTGGGGTGACACGCGTGGCATCCCCAAGCTTGAGCTTTAGTCCATCCTTCATCTCATTACTCATTTCCTTCCATACACCTGAAAATTTTCCTTCATACAAAACTTCACACAATCTCATTAGCAACATTAGTGCACTTAAGATAAATAAGTCTCAAGGTTTAGTTATAACACCAAATAAACTTCCATTAGAACACTAGCTACTGTAGCACTTCCCTCAAAAAGCTCAATTCCCCAAAGGAACTCAAGGAGGAACTAACAAGAAGCAAATGCACAAAATGGCAGAAATCTGTCAAAACAGACTAGCAGGTAAAGACGAATTTTTTCGAAGACCTTCTGTTGCTCAAATCAAAACATGTTGAACTAACGAAAGTTAGATAACAACCTGGGACAGAAGAACAAAAAAATTACAGCTCAATCCGACATACAGAACTCTCTCAGGAATTTTTACGGTGAAGCACATAAATCTGTTTCGGGACAGCAACTTTCCCAATCATTACTTCACTCTCATTAGAGGTTACTCTTGGCAAAAAAATCAAATAAAAAGGATAAGGAGAGGTTATTACTGAAGTAATAACTTCCAAGACTCATCTAAAACTCTTGGGTTATCTCCCAACAAGTACTTTTCTTTAACGCCTTTAAGTTAGGCATGAAAATTTGAGAAGATGCTCTCATAGGAAATATGAATTGAAGTAAAAGAGAGCATCAAGAAGCAAATTCAAAACACATTTAAGTCTAACCCACTTCCTATGCATAGGAATCTTGTATGCAAATAAATGCACAAAGAACAAAGTGACAGGCATAGGAAGATAAAACAAAAGTAACTTCAAAACTTTCAGCACATAGAGAGGTGTTTCATTACCATAAAAACTTCTACAACCATATTTTCCTCTCTCATAATAATTTTCAGTAGCCTCATGAATAAACTCAACAATATAACTATCACATAAGGCATGATTTTCATGATCTACAAGCACTAGAGCTTTATTATAAACATTTTCAAAAGAATCCTCGGGAACATAACATTCACCCTCCTTTGATAAGCATGGGGGACAATCAAATAATGTAAGGGATAAAGAGTTACTCTCATTAGAAGGTAGGCATGGGTAGATCCATTCTTCCTCCTTTTGTCCATCACTCTCCTCCTCTTTTTCATCTAATGAGCTTTCAGGTTTAGCAATTTCTTCTTCCATGGAGGTTCTAGCAGGCGGTGGTTCATCTATTACCTTAGCAGCCATAATACTGTTCCCAAATAGGAAACTGAGTGAGCTATCCATAATGAAATAGTGATTGGAGCAGAGCTAGTCATAAAGGCAACTTAAGAAAAGAACTAATTTTTTTGTGTTTTTCCAATAAGAAAGCAAACTAGTAAAACTAATTTTTTTGTGTTTTTTGAAGAACAAAACAAGCAAACAAAGAAAAAAGAAAACTAAGCAAAACAAAAACAACAAAGTAAAGAGATTGGTTATGAGGGACTCCCCTTGTGAAGATGTCCTTGACTTCCCGGCAACGGCGCCAGAAAATAGCTTGATGCACTCGACGATCGACGTAGAGCTCGTTGGGAACCCCAAGAGGAAGGCATGATGAGCACAGTAGCAAGTTTTCCCTCAGTTATGAGACCAAGGTTTAATCGAAACAGTAGGAGCAAGGAAACACCCCAAAGGTGTTACTAGCTGAGCTTTGGCAGGGCGCACTGCCGGTGCTAGTAGCAACGTGGAGACCTGCACAACACAACCATAGAAATTTGTCCCCAACTTGCGATGAGGTTGTCAATCTCACCGTGTTTTGCGGAAAACAAAGGATTAAACGTATCGAATGGAAAGAAGTAAAAGTTTGCAGAAAGTAAACACAAAGCAGTAAAAGATTGTAGATTGTATGTAAAAGACAAGGACCGGGATCCATAGTTCACTAGAGGTGGCTCTCCTTAGATAGATAACATGCTGGGTGAACAAATTACAACGGGGCAATTGACAAACACCGAGAAAGCAATACATGCATATACTAATCATCTTGACTCCTCTGAGACTTGATTGGGCATTACAACATAATACATAGACCGCCATCCAACTGCATCTATGACTAATAATCCACCTTCAGGTTATCATCTGAACCCCCTCCAGTATTAAGTTGCAAGCAACAGATTATTGCTTTACGAACTGCGTGTAAAGTAAACAATACAATTGTTCTATGAACAAAGGATCGTTGTTTTCTCCCTAGTAGCAACAACACATCTAGTACCTTAGAGATTTCTGTCACTTCCCTAGATTACCAGAGGCATGAACCCACTATCAAGCATAAATACTAACTCTTGGAGTTGCTAGCATCTACTTGGCCAAGATAGCTACTAACAACGGAAAGTATGCAAGATCTCAAATAACAAAGACATGATAGAATCAATAATCAATCTGAAATAGCATCTCAATATCCATCGGATCCCCGCAAACACAACATGTATGAATTACAAATATATGATCTTGATCATGAACGGAGCTCACAAGATCTAAACATGAAAGCCCAAAGGAGGAGAAACCAGCCATCTAGCTACTACATGGATCCGTAGTCCAAGGATGAACTACTCACGCATCACACCGGAGGCTTGCATGGTGATGAAGAAGGCCTCCAGGGTGAATTCCCCTCTCCGGCAGGGTGCCGGGAAGAGCTTCAGATCCCACCTGATCTAGGGATGGAGATGACGGCGGCTATAGACACTTTCGTGGATTTTTGATCGGGTACTTAGGGTTTTCGTCCCGAGGTCAACTTATAGGCGGAAGGAGAGGCCGAGGGGGTGCTAGGGTCGGCCAGACCACCCCGGTGGTCGGGCCTGGCTGGCCAGTGGTGTGGCGGCCCCAGCCCTTCTCCGTCTCGTATTCGGCACTTGATCCTTCCGTAAAAATAGGCACTTTGGCTTTTGTCCGTCCAATTCGAGAATATTCATTTTCGACTTTCTGGAACCAAAAATAGCAGAAAACATGCATGGTAATCGTGGCTCTTGTTAATAGGTTAGTCCAAGAAATCATAATAAAAGTACTCCAAAGTTGGAACAAAACAGAAGAAAGTGGATAAAACCAAGCATGGAACATCAAAAATTATAGATACATTTGCAATGTATCAGGGACCTAGCACCAAAAAAGGGGGGAAACTTCTGTGGCACATATGTCCATATGCGCCACAGAAAGTGATGTTTCTATGGCGCATATAGGTGTATGCGCCACAGAACATGCAAAAACAGACCCCCCCCCTGTGGATCGCCTTTTCAGTTTTGTAAAAAATAAATGAAAATGATAAAAACATCAAAAAAATAATTCCTTTGAGATGTAGTTATATTTTAGGGTGTAGTTGTAGTGAAAATTGAAATATATGAATTTCGATGTATTTTGCAAAAATAGGTCATGGCACGGTAAAACGGCCATAACTTTTGCATACGATGTCGGAAAAAAATCTTTAACCTATCAAAATGATCGGTGCATAATTTCCTACTCAATTTCAACTTCCTCGGTCGTTCTGGATTTTACAGAATCCCCAAATTTGAAAAGAGTAAAAAGTTATTTAGGGTAGAAGATTTTTTACTGCAAAAAAATAAAAAGGGGGTGAAACTTCTGTGGCGCATTTCTCCCATATGCGCCACAGAAGGCTTGGGCGGGATTCAAAATTTGAATCCCGCCGGCGCCCTTCTCTCTCTCTTTTCCTTTTTCTCCCCCCACTTCTTCTCCCTTCCACACTTCTCCCCTTCTCCTCCCTCCTCCTTCTCCACTCTCCGGCCACCTCCACCTCTAGCAACCTCCTCCTCCGGTGACCTCCTCCTCCTCCTCCACCACCACCAACTTCGGCGACCTCCTCCTCCTCCTCCTCCACCACCACCAACTCCGGCGACCTCCTCCTCCTCCTCTACCACCCTCCGGTGACCTCCTCCTCCTTATCCACCACCAACTCCGGGGACCTCCTCCTCCTCCACCACCAACTCCGGCGACCTCCTCCACCACAAACTCCGGCGACCTCCTCCTCCTCCACCGCCAACTTCGGCGACCTCCTCCTAGCCCTCCTCTAGCCACCAGCCACCACCACAACCACCACCTCCGGCCAGATCTAGATCTGGCTCTAGATCTGGCCGGGTTTTTTTGAAATTTGAAAAAAACTTTTGTGGCGCATATTGGCCATATGCACCACAGAATTTTGAGATTTCTGTGGCGCATTTCAATATGGCGCACTAGGAAATGCGCCACGGATAGTGAAAAAAGGTACACCACTGATAAGTTGTTTCCTAGTAGTGAATATATCAGAAACTACAGAGAGTTTTGACGAGTGGTTCGACTTCTAGCTAAGATTTTGCATCATGAAAATTTTGAACACCTTTTGAAAACGATCACACGAAATAGGGAGAGAGGGGAAATGCTTTTTCTATTCTCTATGGGCAACCCACAAGCTTGAGGTGCACCTTAGGCTTAAAGATACAAACTTTATTTTCTCCACAATGTATATGGTGAACCTTAGCGGATGCCACATACTAGGCCTTAAGGTGTGCTTTTGTACACATTGCTAATGCCCTTATTAGGGAAAAGGCAAATAGCATATTAGTAGTACACTAGTAGTACTACTCATTTCTTTGCTTAGACATATGCTCACCTCTGTCCATGCGATGTACATGATGAGAGAATAAAACGTAGGCAGGGTAAGAGGGCAGCAACGAAGAGGAGTTGAAGGAGGTTTGATGTTAGAGGAAGGTTATGATGGTTCCTAACACGAGGTACTCCTGTGGCCACTCTACTAGTAGTAAATTTCAGGACCTATGCACGCAAAACAAATTGTGTGTTTTCTCTCTCCTTCGCTGCCTCTCACCAGCCATCCTCCCTCTCTTGTCCCCTTTCCCCTGGTGCACTGATATGTTGCAAACGTATCCATAATTTTTGATGTTCCATGCTTGGTTTTATCTACTTTCTTATGTTTTGTCCACACTTTGGAGTACTTTCTATACACTTTCTTGGACTAAACTATTAACAAGAGCCATAGTGCCAACTGCCTATTTTCTGCTGTTTTTGGTTCCAAGAAAGTCAGAAAATGAATATTCTCGGAATTGGACGGGAAAAAAGCCAAAGTCAGTTTTTCACCGAGAGGGACACGGAGCCAGAATACGAGACGAAGAGGGGCCAGGGGGCCGCCACACCACCTGGCCGCGCGGCCAAGCCTGGCCCGCACTAGGGCGTGGTCTGGCTGCCTCAGGCACCCCCTCAGCCTCCCCTTTCGCCTATATGATTCCTCCGATAAAGAAACCCTAAGGACCCGATCAAAATTCCATGAAAGAGTTTGTAGCCGCCGTCATCTCCATCCCTAGATCAGGAGGGATCTGAAGCTCTTCCTGGCACCCTGCCGGAGGGGAGAATTCACCCTGGAGGCCTTCTTCATCACCATGCAAGCCTCCAGTGTGATGCGTGAGTAGTTCATCCCTGGACTACGGGTCCATGTAGTAGCTAGATGGCTGGTTCTCCTCCTTTGTGCTATCATGTTTAGATCTTGTGAGCTCGGTTCATGATCAAGATCATCTATTTGTAATTCTACATGTTGTGTTTGTAGGGATCCGATGGATATTGAGATGCTATTTCAGATTGATTATTGATTCTATCATGTCTTTGTTATTTGTGATCTTGCATGCTTTCCGTTGTTAGTAGCTATCTTGGCCAAGTAGATGCTAGCAACTCCAAGAGTTAGTATTTATGCTCGATAGTGGGTTCATGCCTCTAGTAATCTGGGGGAAGTGACAGAAATTTCTAAGGTACTAGATGTGTTGTTGCTACTAGGGAGAAAACAACAATCCTTTGTTCATAGAACAATCGTATTGTTTACTTTACACGCAATGCGTAAGGCAATTATCAGTTGTTTGCAACTTAATACTAGAGGGGGTTCGGATGATAACCTGAAGGTGGATTATTAGTCATAGATGCAGTTGGATTATGATCTATGTATAATGTTGTAATGCCCAATCAAATCTCAAAGGAGTCAAGATGTTTAGTATATGCATATTGCTTTCTCGATGTTTGTCAATTGCCCCGCTATAATTTGTTCACCCAACGTGTCATCTATCTTAAGGAGAGCCACCAGTAGTGAACTATGGACCCCAGTCCTTTCTTTTACCATCAATCTACAACTGTTTACTGCTTTCTGTTTACTTTGTGCAAACTATTACTTTCTTCCACACAATACGTTTAATCCTTTGTTTTCAACAAAATTGGTGAGATTGACAACCTCTCTGTAAGTTGGGGACAAAGTTCTGTGGTTGTGTTGTGCAGGATTCCAAGTTGGAAACAACACCTTGGAGGTGTTTCCTTGCTCCTACTAGTTTGATAAACCTTGGTTTCATAACTGAGGGAAAACTTGTTGTTGTGCTCATCATACCTGCCTCTTGGGGTTCCCCAACGAGCTTGATATATTTTGGGCCATCAAGGACTTTTTCTGGCGCCGTTGCTGGGGAGTCAAGGACATCTTCACAAGGGGAGTCTCTCATAACCAATCGCTTTACTTTGTTTTATTTGTTTTTATTAGTTTATTTTTGCTTTGTTTTCTTGTTTCTTTATCAAAAACACAACAAAATTAGTTTTACTAGTTTGCTTTCTTTATTAAAAACAAAAAAAATGACTACTCTTGAAAACACTAAGTTGTGTGACTTCACTAGCACCAACAACAATGATTTCATGTGCACACCTATTGCTCCACCGGTTCCTGAAGCTACTTTCTTTGAAATTAAACCTGCTTTACTCAATCTTTTTATGAGAGAACAATTTTCGGGTATTAGTAATGAAGATGTTGCTGCTCATCTAAATAACTTTGTTGAACTTTGTGAAATGCAAAAGCATAGGGATATAGATGGGGATATTATTAAGCTTAAATTGTTTCCTTTCTCCTTGAGAGGAAAAGCTAAAGAATGGTTGAATTCCTTAACTAGGAATAGTATTGATTCTTGGACTAAATGCAAAGATGCTTTCTTTGGAAAACACTATCCTCCTACTAAGATTATATCTATGAGAAGTGAAATAATGAAATTTAAACAATCTGATAATGAACATGTTGCTCAAGATTGGGAAAGAATGAAATCTTTGGTAAAGAATTGTCCCACTCATGGACTGACTGCTTGGATGATTATCCAAACCTTTTATGCAGGATTGAACTATTCTTCAAGAAATCTACTGGATTCTACTGCTGGAGTTACCTTTATGACCATTACTTTGGGTGCTGCACCAAAGCTTCTGGATAATATGATGGTTAACTATTATGAATGGCATACCGAGAGAGCTCCACAAGGTAAGAAGGTAAATTCTGTTGAAGAGACCTCTTCCTTGAGTGATAAAATTGATGTTATTATGTCTATGCTTGTTAATGGGAAATCTCATCTTGATCCAAATCATGTTCCCTTAGCCTCCTTGGTTGCTCAAGAAGAGCAAGTTGATGTGAACTTTATAAGAAATAATAATTTTAGCAACAATGCCTACAGGAATAATTTTGGTAATAATAACTATAGGCCATATCCTCCCAACAATGGTAATGCTTATGGACATTCCTACAAAAATAATAGGAGTGCTCCCTCTGAACTTGAAGTTATGTTTAAAGATTTCATTAGTAAACAAACTACTTTCAATAAAACTATTGAGGAAAAACTCTCTAATGCTGAAAGAAATATAGCATCATTGGCTGAAGCACAATCTTCTTTTAATAAAATGACTGCTAAACCTGAAACTATTGAAAATCCCTTTGCTACTACTAATGCCATACAAGTTAGAATTGATGAAAATGTTAGACTATTAGCTGAATTGCATGCTAAGTGGGAAAGAGAAGATGAAATTGCTAGAAACATTAGTGTTTCTACTATCACTACCACTAGTGTCGAGGCTAGTAATAACTCTACTACTTTAGATGATAATTATGATTTTGATCTTGATGGTTGCAACATCTCTGAAGTTATTAAGTTCCTACAAAAGCTTGCTAAAAGTCCTAATGCTAGTGTTATGAATATGGCCTTTACAAAACACATTACTGATGCTCTCATAAAAATTAAAGAACAAAAGATGAAACATAATGCTTCTATTCCTATGAAACAAGAAGATGGATGGGAACCCATCATTCATATGAAAATGAATGATTTTGATTTCAAAGCTTTATGTGATCTTGATAGTAGTGTTTCTATTATGCCTAGAAGGATTTATGATATGCTTGATTTTCCACCATTGGAAGATTCTTATTTGAATGTCCCACTTGATGATAAGAAACTCACGGGGAGTATTAATGATGTCCTTATTATGGTTAACAATGCCTATGTCCCCATTGATTTCTATGTTTTGGATGTTGAATGCAATGCTTCTTGTCCTATTACTTTGGGAAGACCTTTTCTTAGAACTGTTGGTGCCATTATTGATATGAAAGAAGGCACCATTAAATATCAACTTCTACTCAAGAAAGGTATAGAACACTTCCCTAAGAAGAGAGAGAAGATTTCTTTTGCCTCTCCTATGAAAACAAAATTTGCTCTTAATGCTTCTTCATTTGTGAACACTTGATTCTTTTTCTTGCTTCTTATTTCTAACTTAAAGGCGTTAAAGAAAAGTACTTATTGGGAGATACCCCAAAAGTTTTAGATGAGTCTTGGAAGTTATTGCTTCAGTAATAACCGCTCCTTATCCTTTTTATTTTCTTTTTGTGCCAAGAGTAACTTCTAATGAGAGAGAAGTGATTGGGAAAGTTGCTGTCCCGAAATAGATTTCTGTGCTTCACCGTAAATATTCGTGTAAAATCTCTGTAAATTGTTTTGAGGCGTGAATTTTTGTGCTTCTGCCCTAGGTTGTTATCTAACTTTCGTTAGTTCAACAATTTTTATTTGAGCAACAGAAGGTCTTCTAAAAAATTGGTTTTTACCTGCTAGTCTGTTTTGACAGATTTCTGCCATTATTTGCATTTGCTTCTTGTTGGTTCCTTTTTGAGTTCTTTTGGGGAATTGAGATTTTTTAGGGAAGTGCTATAGTAACTTGTGTTCTAATGGAAGTTTTATTGGCATTGAAACTGAACCTAAAGACTTATTATCTTGAGTGCACTAATGTTGCTAATAAAGATTGTGTGAAGTTTTGTATGAAGGAAAAATTTTAGGTGTATGGAGAGAATGATGTAATAAGATGAAGAATGGACTAAAGCTCAAGCTTGGGGATGCCACCCCGTGTCACCCCAAGAAATATTCAAGCGGTACAAGCGTCAAAGCTTGGGGATGCCCAAGGCATCCTCTTCTTCATCAATAAAAATCCTAGGTTTCTTCCAAACACCTCATTTTTATTGTTTCATGCACAGTTGTGTTGTTCTTGGAGCGTCTTCTTTTTCGTTTTTCATTTTTGGTTTTCGTTTGCTTGGTTTTCTTAGTTTTCTGAATAAATTGGTTGGAACCCCTCTTTCATACATTGGTTTTCAAATAGTTTGGTTTGGATTGGAAAAGAGTAGGAAAAGTTCATGCTTAAGTGGTAAAAGGAGCTTGTTTTTGACTGTGGCCCATGCTTTGTCATGCCTTGCTTGATATTGTTTTGGCTTTATGCTTAGTGATCTTTGGTGTAGCATGACATGTTATAAACAATTGAGATTGCTTAATGTGCCTTGAAAGAATCATGCGTTGTTTTAGCATATTAAAGCATAGTATTGTGGTATTCTCCTTTGATACTTCATTTGGGTTGACTTGGCGCATGCTCACACCATGTTATGACTATCCCAAGTCACCATAGCCTTTATGATCCTTTAGTTTTCGACTTGTAGTATCACTTTATGCTTTGATTAATGATGTTTTGTCGCTCTGCATGATTATGGCCATTATTTCTCTCTTAGTCTGCTCCCGCCTTTTTGCTAGCCTCCATAACCAAGTATGAGTTCCACTCATGCATCCAACTCCTAAAACCAAGTTATTCCAAAGAGTCCACCATACCTACCTATTAGAATTTGCTATTCCAAGTATATTCAAGTTTTTATCTATCTTCCGAATTAAAATTGTTATGAGAAAACTAGTGATTAAAGCTCTCACGAACTTGATGGCACAGTTTACTTTTCTTGCCCTTAATAAACTTGAACCATTGTGTCGTCTATGTTGTATATGCTTGCACTTATATGTTGGGGATTAGCAGAACCATGCTGTCATGGGGAACGCTTTCAACATTGCACTTGTACTTTGTACCTAGTTGATATCATGCTCTTGTCTATGGATGTCGTCGGTGTGAAATGAAAAGGGAGCTTGTAAGTCCATGGAGTTATGTATGTGTGTTAGAGAAACACCTGGGCCGCCAGTCTAATCCATGTTGTCATGGTGGAAACCTGCAGCGTAACCATAATGAGCTGTCTATGAAGCATTCTTCTTATAAAGAGAGTCAGATATTGAGAAAAAGAGAAAGAAAAAAAAGAGATGAGAAAAGAGGAAAGAGAGAAAAAAGCACCATTTTACCATGGTAAATAAGAAGATTGTTGAGATGCTCGTTGTCTGCTTGCCTTGTCATTTTGATATGGGGATTCTTCCGTATCATCGAGCAAGGGGCACCCTGTTGGCGGTTCTCTATGATACACATGTACTTACTATGACAAGAACTTACCGGTAACTAAACTTGAGTAGCATGAGGAGTGGCCCTCATATTCAAGGGACATGAGATTTCCAACTTATACTTTGTCAAGCATATACTCCATAGTTTGTTCACTTTAACCTTAATCACTTCAAGATGCTTATGATAGGGGCAATGAGAGCTGAAAGCTAAAAAGTACCATAATTTTTCGAAGCTCTTTATGAAACTTGAATCCCTACTTCCTTCTATGAAGGCCTTTCTTTTACTTTTATGTTGAGTCTCCACCTTCTATGTTTATGCACCTACTTTGAGAGAATAGTGGCCATTCTTAGTTCTATGTGCATTGTCCCAAGACTTGTTGATTGATGCATAATTTTGATATTGCTTGTTCTTAAACTATTTGTATCTAGTCACTCTTATGAACTTTGAAGGTGTCCTATGCATTTATGTTTGCTAGTCTATGAGGGACAAGATGAATGCCACTATCCTATGTTTTCTTTATGTGAAACAAAAAAATGTCTTGCAAAGCATTGTTATTCATGAATCTTTTGTTTGTGCCTTTTCATGTTGCAACATAGTTACTATGTCTTATTGTTAGAACTTTGTTTTTCATGTTATGATTGAAGTACTATGATCCCAGCTATCATTGTTTTACAAATACTTTGATCAAAGTTTATGATGGTGCATGTCACCTCAAAAATTATTCTTTATTTTTATCACATACATACTCGAGGATGAGCATGAGTTAATCTTGGGGATGTTGATACGTTGCAAATGTATCCATAATTTTTGATGTTCCATGCTTGGTTTTATCTACTTTATTATGTTTTGTCCACACTTTGGAGTACTTTCTATACACTTTCTTGGACTAACCTATTAACAAGAGCCGCAGTGCCACTGCTTTTTCTCTTGTTTTGGTTCCAAGAAAGTCAGAAAATGAATATTCTCGGAATTGGACGGGACAAAAGCCAAAGTCAGTTTTTCACCAAGAGGGACACGGAGCCAGAATACGAGAAGGAGAGGGGCCAAGGGGCCGCCACACCACCTGGCCGTGCGGCCTAGCCTGGCCCACGCCAGGGGGTGGTCTGGCCGCCTTGGGCACCCCCTCGGCCTCCCCTTTCGCCTATAAGATGCCTCTGATACAGAAACCCTAAGGACCCGATCAAAATTCCACGAAAGAGTCTGTAGCCACCATCATCTCCATCCCTAGATCGGGTGGGATCTGAAGCTCTTCCCGACACCCTGCCGGAGGGGAGAATTCACCCTGGAGGCCTTCTTCATCACCATGCAAGCCTCCGGTGTGATGCGTGAGTAGTTCTAGATGGCTGGACTACGGGTCCATGTAGTAGCTAGATGGCTGGTTCTCCTCTTTGTGCTATCATGTTTGGATCTTGTGAGCTCCGTTCATGATCAAGCTCATCTATTTGTAATTCTACATGTTGTATTTGTGGGGATCCGATGGATATTGAGATTCTATTTCAAATTGGTTATTGATTCTATCATGTCTTTGTTATTTGTGATCTTGCATGCTTTCCGTTGTTAGTAGCTATCTTAGCCAAGTAGATGCTAGCAACTCCAAGAGTTAGTATTTATGCTCGATAGTGGGTTCATGCCTTTAGTAATCTGGGGAAGTGACAGAAATCTCTAAGGTACTAGATGTGTTGTTGCTACTAGGGACAAAACAACATTCCTTTGTTCATAGAACAATCATATTGTTTACTTTACACGCAATGCATAATGCAATTATCTGTTGCTTGCAACTTAATACTGGAGGGGGTTCGGATGATAACCTGAAGGTGGATTATTAGTCATAGATGTAGTTGGATTACGGTCTATGTATAATGTTGTAATGCCCAATCAAATCTCAAAGGAGTCAAGATGTTTAGTACATGCATATTGCTTTCTCGATGTTTGTCAATTGCCCCGCTGTAATTTGTTTACCCAACATGTCATCTATCTTAAGGAGAGCCACCACTAGTGAACTATGAACCCCGATCCTTTCTTTTACCATCAATCTACAACTATTTACTGCTTTCTGTTTACTTTCTGCAAACTATTACTTTCTTCCACACAATATGTTTAATCCTTTGTTTTCAGCAAAACCGGTGAGATTGACAACCTCACTGTAAGTTGGGGGCAAAGTTTTGTGGTTGTGTTGTGCAGGATTCCATGTTGCTGCTGGCGCCGGTAGTGCGCCCTGCCAAAGTCCAGCTAGCAACACCTTGGAGGTGTTTCCTTACTCCTACTGGTTCGATAAACCTTGGTTTTATAACTGAGGGAAAACTTGTTGCTATGCTCATCATACCTTCCTCTTGGGGTTCCCCAACGAGCTTGATATATATTTTGGGCCATCACACACCGCCCGGCTAATCTCTGCCTCGTCCATAGCATGGTGCTATGCATGTGTGCCTTGGTATGGCAGCTCTGTGTCTCTGGCATTTTCGGTAGCCGCGTTGGTGTGGAGTAGGGATGAGGAGTACATAGGAAGGAAACCACTTTGGTCCTTGGCAGCAAAAAAATTCAAATGATTCCGGTTTTCGAAATTTTCACTTGCTTTCCAAACATCGGGAGGGAAGGTTACTCAAAAGATCGGCCATTCGTAGTACTTATTATCTTATCTTTATCTTGTCTTATCTCTTATAATACCATACCATACCACTATATATAGTGTACGGATAACTTCGAACATTGACCGTTGGATCAAGACCGGAAAATCCAAACATTGCTAACCGTTGGATCTTCTTTTCCATTCTTAGCATCTACAAAGATTCTACTGATAGTCTTTATCACTATGAACGCTAGTATGCGGAAACCTCAAAACACACACTTCATTGCTCAGTTTCAGGGTCCTTGTGCTAAATGCCTTGACTTGGGTGCAATTTTCATTTTTATGAGGTCCTTGATGTAACTTGTACTTCTACCGAGCATGTTAACTCTCAAGAACCTCGCTCCAACGAGACCTAACATAGTTAAAGAAAATGCAACCGCCCCAATTATCACACAAACTAGACCACATTTTTTATACGTAATACCCAAGTTTTTAGTACTAGGATTTTTCAAGCTTCCTAGCTAAGTTCGCACACTTTAGTGACTTCTTGTTTCATTTACGAAATTAGTTCAAACTTGAGCTACAAGTAAGCGCGATAGATTGCTCTTGAATTAAATGTATTTTCGGAGGTAGATGGGTGCACCTTCTTGTAGTAAACAATGTCGTCAGAATGAGTTTCCAACTATCAGGAAATAAAATTCTCAGTTTTCCGAGTGATGATGAGATGGTTCTTTTCCATAAAGAAATCCTGAAGAATATGGATCTCTATGCCATAAGCCAAGCTTCTAGACATATTAAGTGGACCAACATGTTTTACTTACGATTCCCATATGTTTTTTGAGTTTTCAAACTCCCTAGCTAATTAACTCTTCCCACTTGAATGACTACATGCCGATTTATCAAAATTAGGTCAAACTTGAACTATAACTAAATTGTAGGTTGCTCTGAAAGTTTTACGAAAAAGCTTTTGGAGGTACCGTACCGATCGGGGGGTCACAATCAATATATGAGAAACAACCGAGAGTTTTGACAACGGGTTTGACTTCTTGCTAAGATTTTGCATCGCATGACACTATTTAACGAAATTGGGTAAAACTTGAGCTACAAGTAAGCACGATAGATTGCTGTTGAAATATATGAATTTTTAGAGAGGTAGATAGGTGCATTTTCTTGTAGTAAACAGTGTCGTCGGTGTGATTTTCCAACTATATCAGGAAAGAACATTCCATTAGTCTCAATTTTCCGAGTGATGACGAGAGAGGTTGTTCTTTTCCATGAAGAAATGTCCGAAGAATATTGGATCTAAATGCTAGAAGCCAAGTTTACCGACATATATAGTGGACCAACATGTTTTACCAACGATTCCCATGTTTTATGAGTTTTCAAACTTCCTAGCTAACTCTGCCCATTTGACCGAATGACTTTATGTCGATTTATCGAAATTAGGTCAAATTTGAAAGTACAATTAAATTGTAGGTTGCTTTGAAAGTTTTACGAAAAATCTTTTGGAGGTACCCATTGAGGGGTCACAATTAATATATCATAAAACACCAATTGTTTTGACGATAGGTTCAACTTCTTGCTAAGATTTTGCATGTTGACACTTTAACGAAATTAGGTCAAACTTGAGCTACAAGTAAGCGCGATAGATTGCTCTTGAATTAAATGTATTTTCAGAGGTAGATCGGTGCATCTTGTTGTAGTAAAGAATGTCGTCAGTGCGAGTTTCCAACTATCAGGAAAGAACATTCAATTCTACATTTTCCGAGTGAAGACGAGCAAGGTTGTTCTTTTTCGTAAGAAGTTCGGAGAATATTGTATGTGAATGCCACACCAAGTTTACACACATATATAGTGGACCAACATGTTGTACCAACGATTCCCATGTTTTATGAGCTTTCAAACTTCCTAGCTAACTCTGCCCATTTTAATGACTTTAAGTCAATTTGTCGAAATTAGGTCAAATTTGAAACTACAAGTAAATTGTAGGTTTTGCTTTGAAAGTTTTACGAAAAAGCTTTTAATTTAGGGGTACCAATCGAGGGGTCACAATTAATATATCGGGAAACAACGAGAGTTTTGACGATAGGTTCAACATCTTGCTAAGATTTTGCATCTTGACAATTTAACGAAATTAGGTCAAACTTGAGCTACAAGTAAGCGCAATAGATAACTCTTGAATTAAATGTCATTTTAGAGGTAGATGGGTGCATTTTCTAGTAGTAAGCAGTGCCGTGGGTGTGAGAGTCCAACTACTAGGAAAGAACATTCAATTCTACATTTTCCAAGTGAAGACGAGCAAGGTTAGTTGTTCTTTTCCGTAAAGAGAAGTCCAAAGAATATTGGACGTGGATGCCACAAGCCAAGTTGACAGATATAGATAGTGGATCGACAACATGCTATACTTGTGATTCCCATGTTTTAGGGGTTTTCAGTCTTCGTAGCTAACCCCACACATTTGAATGACTTTTTGTCGATATCTCGGAATTAGGTCAAATTTGAAACTACGAGTAAATTATATGTTTTGCTTTGATAGTTTTACGAAAAAGCTTTTCGAGGTACCCATCAAGGGGTCAAAATTAATATATCAGAAACCAGCGAGAGTTTCGACGATAGTTCAACTTCTTGCTAAGATTTAGAACCTTGAAAATTTTGAACCCCTTTTGAAAACGATCACATGAGAAATAAGGAGAGTGGGGAAATTATTTTTCTATTTTCTATGGGCAACCAATAAGCTTTTTAGGTGCACCTTAGGCTTAAAGATAACTTTATTTTCTCCATACTGTATAAAGTGAACCTTAATTAACGGATTCCAGATAGGCCTTAAGGTGTGCCTTTTTACACATTGCGGATGAGCTTAGGGCATCTCCTATGTATGTAAAAAAACTTATTGATAAGATGGATCCTAACATGACCATGAAATGAATATGAGTTGGAACTTGCAAATTTGCGTGATTGTATAACATCATCCTCCCAACATGATGTAATTTATCTCATAATTTTTTGAAACTCCTAAGTATGATATCCATTCTTCTTCGAGATCCTGAGCATTGGGAGTACGGCCATGGATGATCAGGTTATGTGTTGGATTGAGGGAGTACGGCCTTGGATTCCTGAACACAGAGGGGGTATGGCCTACCAAATTTCTAGTATTACATGGACCATGACCAAATTCAAAACCAACATAAAGCAGTAAAATATCCCGCATATCCAGACATAGTTCATGCCCCAAAATTTTAGATACTTCGAAATTCCCATTTGACCCCTATTAAATTCGGTGGGTGGGGGGCTTCACTTGTAATTTTCCCAGTATAGTGCTAGCAGTACCTAAACCATACCCCCTCTCTCCTCCAGGAATACGTCATCGGCTGGAACATCCCCGCTGCACTTTAGCCGGTGTACCCACCACACCTGATCTGCTCAATGAACCCTCTTGTCCGGCGTGCTGAGCACATCATCAACTGCCTAGGATCTGCTCCATGGACGCCGTGGTCTAGCGTTCTGCTCGTATCCTCGCCCGCCCAAGATCTGCTTCCCCATCGTCGACACCTACTATGACCGTAGCACCTTCGGCGACCTCGACGTGACCCATGAGGATGCGGAGGAGGCCTAGACGCTGCCCCGACCTTGTTTGTTGGCAATGTACTATATCCGTGCTAAATTTCCAAACTAACAGGTCCTTTACTTGATATACACCTGTTATGTACTAAATTAACGTGTTATGGTTATGCTTAAACTCCACGCATTTAACTATTTTTATATATTGTACTATTTCTTTGTGAATTATTAGTCACTTAACATATTTGTTTACATTCTCTGATGTACCTGTCCACATGAGATATGATTATATAATATCTCTCTCATTCGCTGATTTATGAACTATAGTATTTCCATCGTGTTATTATCCTGCTATCCTATACTACACCTTTACAGACGTTATACTATTTGACCATTATGTACTATCGATTTGATCCCTCTTAACCTGCGGCTCAAACTGTTTGCTGTTATTATGCAAGGAGCAGGCTCAGTTTGCACACAATATCATAGAGTGAATGACTCCTATAATCTCATAAGACCCCATCACTTTTGTTTCACTTCATGCCAACATATATCATGTTGGAACCTATTTGTATTTATAGTTGACCTTACCTTTATGCAGAGGAGCAACAATGGAGTACATACTCTGCCCGTCCACACGAGCCGCTGTAGATCTTATGTAACACCTATCGTAAGTCTCCCCACTCGAATTTTGGTCCTTGCCACATTTTTTGTTTTCATAAATTTACCATTTGTCTTTCTTGTCTTCATATTTTTTGCCAAAAATTAGCATCAAATTTTTTATCCCTACTATATATGGTCTGCTTTTTTTTTCCATGTGCTTAGTTCAATTTCCTAGATATGGAGAGGTCGGGTGTATTGCATCTGAGTTGTATGATAATAAGAACAAGGCCACACTAGCGATAAGATCCACACATGTATCATAAGGAACTCTATGCACTTCATCTCACTCTTGTATCTACTGTGTATCATAGTTACATGAACTAGCTATTTTAATACAAGGCACTTGATGGTTCAGTTTGTTGTTCTTAGGCCGCCGAACCATTGAAATTATCTGGCTATTCATGAACAATTCAATGTATGATTGCTTGATTCATTGTTTGTCTGAAATTATCTAGCTAGCATATTCGAGGCTCATAATTGATGCGTTTTTGTTGGCTGAGTTACTCTTTTTTTTGTCTATGATTAAATCAGTGGCAGATTTTGTTGTGTAGTGTCTGCCAAGTTTATATATGAGAAACATAATGGCTTAGTTTTCATATTCGTTTTATTCATGTTCTGCACATTCTAGTTTGAGCAGTCTGCATCAGGTACTTTGGTTGATTGCTCGCACTATTATTTGAAATGAACTTGTAGTTTGTTTCCCAAGTCTATTGTTTAAGTAACTTGTTTTGTCTTGGTCTCAGCCATCTTCAAGTAGAGCAGTCATTTGACAGAGCAGCACATGCTCGCATCGCTCCATGGTGCTAGCTGGTCCACTTATTCAAGAAGAAATAGATGTATGAGCCATCACTGTTAATTGCTTCCTTCCTTATATATTATCGCATTGACACATTTAAAATTCATGGTGGTGTGATTGCATGGTCATGCTATTATAACTTGTTTTGTGTTTGTTTCAGGCTGCAAATGACCATTTGAATGCCAAACAAAGACCCGCTTCTCCAAGTTTAGATTTTGTTTCACACAGCAGCAGTGACAATACCTATTGCTCATGGCACACCGCTTTGACTGATCCTCTTTTTCTAGCCGAAAGATTATTTGAGGATGCCCTCCAAGATGCCCATGATATTGTGGATCAAGAAGCCAACAAAACAGATTCAGTAATCACCATAACACGCAAAGACTTATATGAATTGAAAAATAGGCAAGCTTTGACGCAGAACATACTTAATAATCTCATCTGCAGCTCTCATGGGAAGCCAGTTGTTACATGTCTTGCGATGCAAGCTCCATAGAGACCTTTTCTGTAACACCAGTTATGGTGTTTTTAGTTGTCTGGACTCCGATGCAACTTTTATGCTTCATTTTATTACTATCAAGTTTACTGAGGATTGTAATAATGTACTGTAATTCGTAGTTGTAAGTCGTTTGAGGATTGTTACAAACTAAGCATCTATCAGAATTACTACACACACATGAAAAACCAGTGAAATTGTAAGAGGTGCAACACACGATCTACTGGAACATGGAGAACATCCATTGTATTACACGGGCACCATAGAACTTGCAAAATTCATAGACATTCACTCAACAAAGTGAACACATAAAGAGCTGCCCTAAAGAGAATACATCGGGAGAAGACCCACACAATCCATCAATCTGACGAATATCCGTCGTAGTAATCGTAGTGGGTGGTACCATCCTCGCCATATGGCAGAACCATCTGTAGCTCAGAATGCTCGATGATTCTACAATACTCCGCCAGCAATCGATGGAGTTCGAAAGGACAGTCATTGATCCATAATCCTCCTACTCCATACCCATATACAACCCTTGGCTCCTCTTCCACGCAAGAGCCTCAAAGTTGTAAGATCTAATCTCGGATAGGTCTGCATAGTATATGTTGTCGGCCTGCACTGTGGGTACCCTGGCATTGTCTATGCAGACGCACCGATTGTTAGCAACAAAGAGAGCACGACTTCTTAAGCCTCTGACCGGCTGAAGGACACGGTTCTGGGTATCAACCCGGTAAACAACCGGCCTGCCGCCATAGACCGGTCCACTCACAATGAACAGCAACTCCCCGTCGGACTCGACGAGGTAAAAACGATTATCTGGGAACTGGCAGCCCGGAATAGGGCCTGTAATGGTGGGATGCATCTCCAGGGTTCGTGCAGAGCGTTGCAGCTCGACATCTCCACGAGCAGCATAACACATAGTCGAGAGGACAAACCCATATATGTCTGCGACGAAAACATCACCGGCATAAGAAGTCATCCTCCGGAGTTCCGCAAAGTCATACATTGAGTACCACCCTTCACCAAAGACCGAGCGACTCCCTTCCTCCGTGTCTCATCCGCCCACCGAATGGTGGTGTTCTGATGGTTTGATGTAAACACCATCAACAACGGGAACATCGTCACAGCGACAGATGCCACCTGCTCGGTCGGTGATGGGGATATGCCGAATGGGGTATGCCTAGCAGGACGTTCCGATTGGGCCAAGGTTTCACGAGTGGGCCTGCAGGACGGCGACTGGAATGCGACTAAGGAGAAGGCCTGGCGACTAGAGACTGGAGGCCCAGAAGCGTACTCGAAGCCCAGTCGGATTAGGTCAAAGCCTCCGAATCCATATCCTGTTCGGTTGTAAACTGTAAACCCTAGCGAGGTGCCTCATATATAAACCTCCCTAGGGTATCCTGAGGACTTACGTTCCATCATACACCCCTTCAAGCGACTCGCTGCTTAGACGCCGAGCTCGCCACCATTGTAACTCGCCCACTGTCAATCCAATCTAGCAGGAGTAGGTCTTTACCCTCCGGGGGGCCAAACCTGGATAAATCCATGTGCATCCGCCCGCATCTCGCACCGCAGATGGCCGCCAACTCTCGCTCCCGATTCAATTAATCGCTGCCTACTGCAGCTACTGTCGTGGCCATTTCCATGACAGTGGCACCCACCATGGGGCCTAGCCGGACTGTCCTGAGTTCTGTGGCGAGACTCTACTCGCCGATCGATCGGCTGATTGCCACCGGCCGCATGATCGGCATCAGCGGGATCTTACAGATCCTGCCCAACAGCTACATCCCGGCATCGCGCCCGATCACCCACAGCGCGATAATGCCGGTCGGCTCCATCAACCTCTTCGTTGGCTTCACCGGCACGGTCGACCCAGTGGCGACAGTGATCATTGGTGGATCGCCGCCGCACCTCGATCTGCTCTCGGAGGAGAAGGTACGCTCCATCAGGAGCCTTGTCACCGAGTATGACTCGTCCGCCAGCAACGCGGCCGAGACCAACACCACCGCGGACGACGCGGCCCTAAATGACGATGCCGACTTCACGACCCCTGCCTCGGTCGATGGATCTATCACCACAGCATCACGGGAGGACTCCATCACGCGGGTCTCCAACCCTGAGGACTTCGAGGACTCCTCCATCCTTGGGATCTTCGATTCCGATTCCGGCTCGGAGTCCCCCGAGGACTTCCACGCTAGATCCAATCGCTTCAACGCGATCTACATGGCGGGCAGCACGGCCGCCCCACCAGATCCATTCTCCACACCGATCCCGCCAACCGCCACGGCCACGGAGGTGGAGGAAGCCCGCCAGCGACTGGAGGAGGCGACGCGCAAGGAGATAGCCGAGCGCGAGAAATTCCGCCTTGAGCGGGCGACGGCGCAGGAGCTGTCGCTCTACCACCAGCGCCGCATCAGGACCCGCCTGAACTCCAACATCCAAGGCCGCGTCCTAAACTTTAACAACGAGAGTGACCCCACACGCGCGGCTGAGCGCAAATACTGCGAGAATGCACCACCAGGCGGCAGCAATCGACCACCACCCGGCGCACCGGCGACTAGGGCCCCGCCACCACCCATCGGTCACGCACCCTCGCCGGACCAGCCGCGAATCATAATCTCGCCACAAGCCCACGACGCCAATGGACTCCCACTATACTCCACCCTGATGGACAATGTCGTCGTGGCCGACGCCGCAGTTGCCAACCTCAATGTCTAGGGAGAGGGCGCGCTACAGATCCAATACGCCAAAGCCCTACTCGCCAGGGCCGTCGAGCAGCAAGCCGCGGGAGTTGACCCGTGGGGGCGGATGTATTCCTGCTCTTCGGCAAGCAGGGCGGCCTCAAGCGGTCACCCCACCGTCGCTAACGCCGTGACCTGCCCACCACCATAGCCCCTGGCGACTCAGCCACGGGCCGCCAACCCCACGCTCTCCACCAATGAGCCGCGACCGGTGAACAACACGGTCACCGCCAACGGGCAGCCCTTCGATGCCCCAACGCACATCATCAACAATCAGGCTTGGCGGGTGCACCAGCCCAACGACTTGAGGCACGCCCTCATTAACCGCGGCGACCCCGAACCCAGGGGCTCGCTCAGCGAGTCGGCCCCCAATGCTTTAGACCTATGATCCGAGGAGAAAAGTACCCCCTCCAACTTCAAGGCGCCTAAGGAGATTGAAAAGTACGACCCGACGTACGATCTAGCGGTCTGGCTGGACACATACCTCATGGCGATGGGAATCGCCGGCCACACCGACCTGCTAGCCGCTTGCTACCTCCCCCTGATGATGGAGGGTGCAACCTGACAATGGATCAACACCCTCCCCGCCGACAGCATCGAATCCTCGGAGGAAATGCGGGATGCCTTTGTCAGGCACTTAGAGGGTTCCTACACCCGCGCCATCACCATTAAGGACCTGGAGCGATGCATCCAGGGACAACACGAGTCGACCCGCCATTGGATTCAAAAGTGGCAGGAACTATGGATCAATGCCTCCGGATCCACCCGGAGACGGTGATACATTGCTTCAAGAACGCGTGTCGGTATGAACCCCTGGTCGCTAAGATCAAGAGGGTCTACCGGACGCTCGGCAACATCCCTGACCTCCTCAAGATCGCCAAGCGCTATGCAGAGGAGGACCCCAACTAAGACTCCGACGATGAGTCGGGAGGAAGATGCCGCACCAACGGCCATGACAACGGGCGACAGCGCGACATGCGCTACAGCAACACTCGCATCACCGGCAAGCGCCGCACGGATGGGCGAGTCAAGTTCGTCGCCAACGCTGGATACGGCCAACGCGACCCCAAGAACTACCGCCGCGATGGAGGAAGCTATCGCGACAGTGGTAATTACCGCGCCAACAACGTGGCGAGGCTGATATTCGACCCTGCCACCCTACTCAACCATCCCTGCATCTACCACAGCAGGGAGGGAAAACCCGCCACCCACACCACCACTGACTGCCACTCCCTCAAGTAGATTGAAAAGGCAAGGCGAGCAAGGGAGGACCCCAACAACAACCCGCCTCGGGATAACGGAAACGTCGGTGGCTTCGGCAATGTCGTCGGCTCGCTACACACCTTCACCGGGCTCGGTACCAAACGCGAGAAGAAGGTCCTCGCCTGCACAGTCGCCATCAATGCGGTGACCCAAGTTGACATCCCTCGCTTCCTCAACTGGTCCGAACAGAGCATCACCTAGAGTCGCCAGGACCACGCGCCTAGGATCAAATACCCAGGACGAGTCGCCCTGGTGGTCAGACCCAAGGTGGCTAATTACTGGCTACCCAAGACACTGATGGATGGCGGGAGCTCCATCAACATCATGTACCTGGACACGTTCAATGGGCTCCAGCTCCCAGAAGAAGCAATCGAGCCGACCCTGACAACCTTCCACGACATCGTCCCCGGTCGGAAGGCGTATCCGATTGGAAAGTGACGCTGCCAGTCACCTTCGTCACACCGGAAAATTACCACACGGAGAGGATCGTGTTTGAGCTGGTTAACTTCCGTAGCCCCTACCACTGCGTCCTGGGACGCCAAACGTTCGCTAAATTCATGGCGACCCCCCACTACGCATACAACATGATGAAGCTTCCAGGGCCGAGCAGCATCATCACCGTCCACGGCGACCCTGATATGGCCGTGGAATGCGAGGACAAAGGCACTAAGCTCGCTGACGCCATCATCTCCGCGGAGACTGACCACACGGAGGAGCTCGCGAAATACACGGGCAACATCAACAAGGACGACCCCACCATCCTGAAGAAGCCAACCGCCGCGAACTCCACATTCGAGGCGACCACACACACCTGCACCATCGAGCTCGTCCCGGGCGACTCTAGCTAGACGGTCACCATTGGGGCGCACATGAGCCCCGCATAGGAAAGCGTGCTCATCGTGTTCCTCCGTGAGAACCGTGACATCTTCGCATGGAAACCATCTGACATGCCAGGTGTCCCGAGAGAACTCGCTGAGCACAAAATAAACACCGACCCCAAAGTGCGACCAGTAAAGCAGTCGCTACGACCCTTCAATGAAGAGCGTCGTCGAGCAATCGCCGAAGAAGTACAATGCCTGCTAGCCACATGCTTCATTCGGCCAATAAAATGCTCCAAGTGGCTGGCAAACCCAGTCTTGGTTCTAAAAAAGAACAACATGTGGAGAATGTGTATCGACTACACCAACCTCAACAACGCCTGCCCGAAGGAGGATTTCGTCCTACCGTGCATCGACCAGATCGTCGACTCGACCGCGGGATCGGAGTCGTTCTGCTTCCTCGACGTGTACTCTGGTTACAACTAGATCAAAATGGCGGTCGAGGATGAGGAGAAGACAGCATTCATCACGCCATTCGGCGCCTTCTGCTACACGGCCATGACGTTCAGCCTCAAGAACGCCGGCGCCACATACCAAAGGTTCATGCAAGAGTGCCTTGTGAGCCAAATTAGCCGCAACATTCACGTCTACATCGATGACATGGTGGTAAAATCCACCCGCCACGATGACCTACTCGCCGACCTGGCCGAAACCTTCGCAAACCTACGGAGGTACAACATCAAGCTGAACCTAGGAAAATGCACCTTCGGCGTCCCCACCGGACAGCTCCTGGGACATGTAGTCTCCAAGCGAGGCATCAAAGCCAACCCCACCAAGATCGACACCGTCGCGCGACTCGGGAAACCCGAGTGCCTACGCAACGTCCAGAAGTTGGTCGGGCGAGTCGCGGCTCTTAGCCGCTTCATCCCCCGACTAGGCGAGAAGGCAATGCCCCTCTACCGCCTGATACGCAAGAACCCCACGTTCCAATGGGACGCGGAGGCGGACGATGCACTCAAAGCGCTCAAAGAAGTGCTCCTCATGGCCCCACTACTCGCCGCTCCAGTGGACAAAGAGCCAATGCTCATCTACGTGGCGGCCTCCACTCGAGTCGTCAGCACCGTGATGGTCGTCGAACGACCAGAGGAGGGCAAGGAGCGCCCAGTATAGCGCCCCGTCTACTACATCAGCGTAGTCTTGACGGACTCACGTCGGCGCTACCCGTAGTACCAGAAACTGGTATACGCGGTATTCCAAGCTCAACGGCGACTCTCCCATTACTTCCAGGAGCACCCAATCACGGTGGTCTCCTCCGCACCACTGTAGGACATAATCCGCAATTGCGAGGCAACTGGGCGAGTCGCCAAGTGGGCCGTCGAAATCGGCATCCACAACATCAAATTCGAGCCCCGCAAAGCGATCAAGTCACAAGCCCTGGCTGATTTCCTCGCAGATTGGGAAGAAGCACAGCAGCCAGAGAAGCTACCATACCTCCATTATTGGTCGCTCCATTTCGACGGCTCCAAGAACGCCGACAGCGCAGGGGTAGGGGTCATATTGACCTCCCCTAAAGGAGACAAGCTCCGCTATGTGCTCCACGTCAACTTCAAGCCCTGCACCAACAACATGGCAAAATACGAGGCCCTCCTCCATGGCATGCGGGCCGCCAAGGAGATGAACATCAACCACCTATGGTGCTATGGCGACTCCGAACTAGTCGCCGGCCAAGTCGCCGGAACCTGCGACGCCGTCTCCCCAACAATGATAGCGTACCGCCAAGCGGTAGACCAGCTGGGAGGACACTTCGACGGCTACTCCGTCGAGTGGATCGATAGGCGAAAGAACAAAGAGGCAGATGCCCTTTCTCGCATCGGGTCAGCTCGGCAAACGCCACCTGCAGGCGTCTTCCTCGACATCATCCATAAACCTTCAGTCTGCCCACCGAAGGAGATCGACATCGGGATACCACTATAACCCGAGCCGGCCCTAGTCGCCATGAACGTGGAGCCCAGCAACTGGACAGCACCATACGTCGCCTTCCTCGAGCACAAGATCCTCTGAAGCAACAAGACGGAAGCGCGAATGATCATGCGCCGTTGCAAATCCTTCGTCATCATCAATGACGAGCTCCACAAACACAGCATGACTGGCGTGTTCCAGTGCTGCGTACAGTCAGAAGAAGGCCGCAAGATCCTCTAGGACATCCACGCCAGCGACTGCGGCCATCACGTCAGCGCCAAGTCGCTGGTTGCCAAGGCCATGCGGCACGGTTTCTACTGGCTCACCGTGCATGCCGACGCCACTGACATTGTGCAACGATGTGTCGGGTGCCAAAAGTACGCCAACCAGACGCACCTCCCTGGTTCGGCACTCAAGACCATCCCCATTACATGGCTATTCACTGTATGGGGCATGGACATGGTCGGCCCGTTCAAGAAGGCCCCATCCGGCTTCACCCACCTCCTGGTCGCGGTCGACAAGTTCACCAAGTGGATCGAGGCCAAGCCGATCAAAAAGTGGGACGGCAAGACAGCCACCAAGTTCTTACGCAAGCTTATCTACCGGTATGGCTACCCGCACAACATCATAACGGACAACCGTACCAACTTCGCCATGGGTGCCATGGCAGAATTCTGCGAAGAACACGGCATACGACTCGACCTCGCCTCAGTCGCCCACCCGGAGTCGAACGGGCAAGAAAAACACGCCAATCAGAGCGTCCTCCACGGGCTCAAGCCGAGACTCCAAGTACCCCTCGAGCGCACCCCAGGATGCTGGGTCGAAGAGCTCTCTTCTGTAATATGGGGAATTTGCACCTCCATCAACCGCTCCACGGGGTTTACACCCTTCTTCATGGTGTACGGCGCTGAAGCCATGATGCCAACCGACCTAGAGCACGACTCACCTCGAGTCGCCAACTACGTCGAGGCGACAAACGAGATCGCCCGCCAAGATAGCATCGACCAGATCGACGAGGCACGCGACCTGGCTCGCTCCCGCATAGCCATCTCCCAGCAGGGGCTTCGCCGCTACCACAGCCGCCGAGTCCAGACCCGCACCTTCCAGGAGGGCGACTTGGTCCTATGACTAGCCCAGGACAAGAAGGGAATGCACAAACTCTCCCCCCATGGGAGGGGCCATTCGCCATAGAGCGAGTCCTTGGCAACGATGCCTACTACCTCATCGACATACGAGACGATAGCAAGCTCGAGGTCGGGAGGCCATGGAATGTAAACCTTCTCTGAAAGTTCTATACATAGAACTCAACCTTGTACCCAGATGATATATAATGAAATTAATTCAGATCACACAAATTGTGCCTACTCGCCATACCCTTGTGCCACTCGCACTCGTACAATTAGCAATATGCTACCTACAGAAGTCAACCCTTGGTCGATCGACCGGCATGTCTAAGTAGTGCGGCCCAAGGGCACCGAAAATATTCGGGCCTTGTGTCGTCCACGAATACGCCAACCCGGAGCCACTGATGTCTACGCACTTCTATTCTTGTAGATAGTTGTTGGGCCTCCAAGTGCAGAGGTTTCTAGAACAACAACAAGTTTCCCTTAAGTGGATCACCCAAGGTTTATCGAACTCAGGGAGGAAGTGGTCAAAGGTATCCCTCTCAAGCAACCCTGCAATCAAGATACAAGAAGTCCGTTGTGTCCCCAACACACCCAATACACTTGTCAGGTGTATAGGTGCACTAGTTCAGTGAAGAGATAGTGAAATACGAGTGGTATGGATATAAGACAAAGGTGCCAGAAAATACTTTGATGGCGTGGAAGAAACTAAAGGCAAACTGAAATAAAGATGGAAGCAAGCAAACATGTAACAGATCTAGTTGCAAACGGTGTATCAATGCTTAGAAACAAGGCCTAGGGATCATACTTTCACTAGTGAACACTCTCATATAAATATATTCTCTTCATGATACTACTCTCCGGTTGGACACTCTAATCCATGGTAGGGCTATAACATCACACCTCAAAGTTTGCTTTTCCCATCTAGATAACCCCACACTGTCACCTTGAGATCTAGATGGTTCCAACAAACACCACAATTTCATAAAGACATCCAACTCCAAATATAACTCATAACAAGTATTTGTAATCTCTAGCCTAAGTTCCACCATGGTGTGCACGTTGTCACTTTCACACACATGGGGAGAGCAGAGATCTATTAAAGCACTTGAGTAGCAAGGTAGATCTACTTGATTACAAAGCTCATGATCACAATATGATCATGCATAGAGAGAGAGATGAACACATAGCTACCGGTAGAACCCTTAGCCTCGAGGAAGAACTACCCCCTCCTCATCATGGGAATTAGCAACTGAGATGGAGATAGTGGTGGAGGTCGATGGAGATGGCGGTGCAGATGGTGAAGAGGTGGCGGTGGCGGTGGCGCCGGCGGCGGCGCGGAGGACTCCTTCCCTGCCGCCGGTATCACAGGGGAGCACCGTGCCTTAGCACCCTTCCTTCATGGCTTCTTGGGAGCCATTCCACATAGAGATGGGATCCATGGGGGAGGAAAAAAACGTGGCTTTGGTGGCTGCAAATTCGTGGTTGAGGTGTCTCCCATGAATTAGGTTTCCTCCCTTTATATAGCTTCTCGGATTCCCGTCACCCCATCTTGGGCTGCAGTAAATCGGGTCTATCTGACCCGTCTGGACTTGGAATCAGCTAAATTTTATGTCCAGAATGTTTGTCGCGAAATTTCCAACAACTTCGTAGTTGAACAGTTTTCCGTTTGACGCCGTCTTCGACCCGAAACGTGACCATATTCAAAAAGAGTTCTGAGATAGATTTCTGGAAAATCTCAATTTTTGACTCCAACAAGGTTTCCACTTGTATTCTTGGTAATTTCTACACATCAAAGTGTAAAACAAGAACATTATGCACTTTTGCAACTATTAGTTCGTTAGTCCAAATAAATCATAAATTTTATATAAAAAGGAGTATCAAAAGCATATTATTAGCATAAAACCATTAAAAATTATAGATACGTTATGGATCTATCAACATCGCCAAGCTTAGTTCCTGCTCGTCCTCGAGTAGGTAAACGATAAAAACAATATAATTTTTAAGGTGACACTTACCCTAAACAATCTTGATCATCATTATTGTAAAAGCATTGATAGCTGGGATCAAGGTACTCTAAACATGAACATGAAAGATAGAGTTCTAACAATAAGACATAGCAACTATGTTGTAACATGAAAAGGTACAAACAAAAGATCATGAATAACAATGCATTGGAAGATGTTTGTTTGTTTCACATATAGAAAACATAATAAGAGTGGTATTCAGCTTGTCCCTCATAGTGTAGCAAATCATAAATGCATAGGACACCTTCAAAGTTCATAAGGGTGACTAGATACAAATGGTTTAAGAACAAGCAATATCAAAGTTATAAATGACCAGTATGCTCTCTTAATAGGTGCATAAAGATAGAAAATGGAGACTCAACATAAAAGTAAGAGAAAGTCCTTCATAGAAGGAAGTAGGGATTCAAGTTTCATAAAAAGCTTCCAAAAATTATGGTACTTATTAGCTTTCAGCTCTCATTAGCCCTATCATAAGCATCTTTAAGTGATTAAGGTTAAAGTGAACAAACTATGGAGTATATGCTTAACAAAGTATAAGTTGAAAATCTCATGTCCCTTGAATACGAGGGTCGCTCCTCATGCTACTCAAGTTTAGTTACCGGTAAGTTCTTGTCATAGTAAGTACATGTGTATCATAGAGAACCACCAACAGGGTACCCCTTGCCCGATGATACAGAAGAATCCCCATATAAAAATGACAAGGCAAGCAGACAACGAGCATCTCAGCAATCTTCTTATTTACCATGGGAAAATGGTGCTTTTTTTCTCTCTTTCCTCTTTTCTCATATCTCTTTTTTTCATTTTCTCTTTTTTTCTCAATATCTGTCTCTTTTTATAAGAAGAATGCTTCATAGATAGCTCATTATGGTTACGCTGCAGGTTTCCACCATGATAGCATGGATTAGACCGGCGACCCAGGCGTTTCTCTAACACACATACATAACTCCATGGACTTACAAGCTCCCCTTTCATTTCACACCGACAACATCCATAGACAAAAGACCATGATATCAACTAGGTACAAAGTACAAGTGCAATGTTGAAAGTGTTCCCCATGACAGCATGGTTCTGCTAATCCCCAACATATAAGTGTAAGCATATACAACATAGACAACACAATGGTTCAAGTTTATTAAGGGCAAGAAAAGTAAAGTGTGCCATCAAGTTCGTGAGAGCTTTAATCACTAGTTTTCTCATAACAAGTTTAATTCGGAAGGTAGATAAAAACATGAATATACTTGGAATAGCAAATGCTAATAGGTAGGTATGGTGGACTCTTTGAAATAACTTGGTTTTATTTGGAGTTGGATGCATGAGTGGAACTCATACTTGGTTATGGAGGCTAGCAAAAGACTGGGAGCGACCAACTAAGAGAGCAATAATGGACATAATCATGCAAAGCGACAAAACATCATTAATTTAAGCATAAAGTGATATTACAAGTCAAAAGCTAAATGATCATAGAGGCTATGGTGACTTGGTATAGTCTTAACATGGCGTGAGCATGCGCCAAGTCAACCCAAATAAAGCATCAAAGGAGAATACCACAATAATATGCTTTAATATGCTAAAACAACGCATGATTCTTTCAAGGCACATTAAGTAATCTCAATTATTTGTAACATGTCATGCTACAGCAAAACACTAAGCATAAAGCCAAAACAATATCAAGCATGACATGACAAAGCATAGGCCACAGTCAAAAACAAGCTCCTTTTTACCACTTAAGCATGAACTTTTCCTACTCTTTTCCAATCCAAACCAACCTATTTGAAACAACTCACAAAGATAATAATAAATAAAGATCAGTGAGATTGTCTCACAAATCCACAAAGAAGAACTAAAAATTTCTAAGCTGAAAGCACAAGAAAACTAAGGCTAAACACAGTTCTAGCAAAAGGGAACACTCACAAAACAATAAGAATGAAAACTAGAGTGTTTTAAACAATGAAAGCAGAGTGTGTGTCTCTCCAAAAGAAGTGCTGGGATCCAACCAACTTATTGCAGCAAACCAAGCAAAGGAAAACTAAAAACAAAAACAAAGACGCTCCAAGAACAACACAACAGTGCATGAAACAATAAAAACGAAGTGTCTAGAAAGACCTGAGATTTTTATTGATGAAGAAGGGGATGCCTTGGGCATCCCAAGATTTGACGCTTGTACCTCTTGAATATTTCTTGGGGTGACACGGGGTGGCATCCCCAAGCTTTAGCTTTTGTCCATTCTTCATCCCATTACATCATTCTTTCCCTACACCTGAAAATTTCCTTCCCTTCACACATTCTTTATTAGCAACATTAGTTCACTCAAGATAATAAGTCTTTGGGTTCAGTTCCAAAATAAGTAAAACTTCCAATAAAACACAAGCTACTGTAGCACTTCCCTTAGAAAGCTCAATTCCCCAAAAGTGAACCCAAAAAGGAATCAACAAGAAGCAAATGCAAATAATGGCAGAAATCTGTCAAAACAGACCAGCAGGTAAAAACCAATTGTTTAAAACACCTTCTGTTGCTCTAATCGAAAAGTGTTGAACTAACAAAAGTTAGATAACAACCTGGGGCAGAAGCACAAAAATTCATGCCTCAAAACAACGTACAAAGATTTTACATGAATTTTTATAGCAAAGCACAAAAATCTGTTTCGGGACAGCAACTTTCCCAAGTCTTACTTCTCTCTCATTAGAGCTTACTCTTGGCACAAAAACCACACAAAAATGATAAGGAGAGGTTATTACTAAAGTAATAACTTCCAAGACTCAACTAAAACTTTTGGGTTATCTCCCAATAAGTACTTTTCTTTAACGCCTTTAAGTTAGGCATGATAGTTTGAGAAGATGCTGACATAAGAAATATGAATTGAAGTAAAAGAGAGCATCAAGAAGCAAATTCAAAGCAAATTTAAGTCTAACCCACTTCCTATGCATAGGAATCTTGTAAAGAAACAAGTCATGAAAGCACGAAGCAACAAGCATAGGAAAGCAAAACAAGTGCAACTTCAAGACTTTCAACATAAAGAGGGGAATCTTAATATTGTTGAGATACATAAAACCATGTTTCCCTCTCTCATAATAACTTTCAGTAGCATCGTGAATAAAATTAAAAATATAACTATCACATAAAACATTCTTATCATGAGCCACATGCATATAATTATTACTCTCCACATAAGCATAGTCATTCTTATTAATCATAGTGGGAGCAAATTCAACAAAATAGCTATCATTATTATTCTCATCACCATAATAATCAAATATAGGAAGCATATTGCAATCATAATTAATTTTCTCCTCAATGATAGGTGGACTGAAAATATCATATTCATCATTATAATCATCATATATTGGAGGTTTGGTATCATCATAAGCAATAGAATAGCTATCTTCCAAAGCTGGGGAACTAAAAAGATCATTTTCATAAAAACTAGCTTCCCCAAGATTAGACTTTTCCATAGCATTAGCAATAATGGTTTCCAAAGAATTCATACTAATAACATTGCTATTAGCATGCAAATAAAGCTCCATAGGTTTTTTAATTTTCTCTTCAAACACTTCATGTCCGAACTCAAGATAAATACTATAAAGCTCTCTAATTATTTTGTTGTTTTCCATTAAGCCTAACTAGTGAAAACAAAAACAAGAAACAAAAAGATATAATTGCAGAATCTAAAGGAAATAACTTTGAGCACTCACACACCAGCAACAGTACTAGAAGATAGTTTCGTAGCCAGAAGATGTGAGTACCTTTTACCTTACCTCACCGGCAACGGCACCAGAAAATAGCTTGATGTCTACGCACTTCTATTCTTGTAGACAGTTGTTGGGCCTCCAAGTGCAGAGGTTTGTAGAACAGCAGCAAGTTTCCCTTAAGTGGATTACCCAAGGTTTATCGAACTCAGGGAGAAAGTGGCCAAAGGCATCCCTCTCAAGAGACCCTGCAATCAAGATACAAGAAGTCTCTAGTGTGCCCAACACACCCAATACACTTGTCAGGTGTATAGGTGCACTAGTTCAGCGAAGAAATAGTAAAATACAAGTGGTATGGATATAAGACAACTGTGCTAGAAAATAGCTTGATGGCGTGGAAGAGACTAAAGGCAAACTGAAATAAAGATGGAAGCAAGCAAACATGTAACAGATCTAGTTGCAAACAGTGTTTCAATACTTAGAAACAAGGCCTAGGGACCATACTTTCACTAGTGAACACTCTCATATAAATATCATCTCTTTATAATACTACTCTGAACTACTCTCCGGTTGGACACTCTAATCCATGGTAGGGCTATAACAGCACACCTCAAAGTCCGCTTCCACATCTAGATAACCCCACAATGTCACCTTGAGCTCTAGATGGTTCCAACAAACACCACAATTTCATAAAGACATCCAACTCCAAATATAACTCATAACAAGTATTTGTAGTCTCTAGCCTAATTGCCACCATGGTGTGCACGCTGTCACTTTCATACACATGGGGAGAGCAGAGATCTATTAAAGCACTTGAGTAGCAAGGTAGATCTACTTGATTACAAAGCTCATGATCACAATATGATCATGCATAGAGAGAGATGAACACATAGCTACCGGTAGAACCCTTAGCCTCGAGGAAGAACTACCCCCTCCACATCATGGGAATCAACAACGGTGATAGAGATGGTGGTGGAGATCGATGGAGATGGTGGTGAAGATGGTGAAGAGGCGGCGGTGGCGCCGACGTCGGCGCGGAGGAATCCTTCCCTGCCGCCGATATCATAGGAGAGCACCACCCCTTAGCACCCTTCCTTCATGGATTCTTGGGAGCCCTTCCACATGGAGATGGGATCCATGGGGGAGGCAAAAACGTGGCTTTGGTGGCTGCAAATTCGTGGTTGGAGGTGTCTCCCACGAATTAGGTTTCCTCCCTTTATATAGCTTCTCGGATTCCCGTCACCCCATATTGGGCTGCAGTAAATCGGGTCTATCAGGCCTGTCTAGGCTCAGAATCAGCTAAATTTTATGTCCAAAACGTTTGTCGCAAAATTTCCAACAACTTTGTAGTTGAACAGTTTTCCGTTTGACGACGTCTTCAACCCGAAACGTGACCATCTTCAAAAAGAGTTCCGAGACAGATTTCTGGAAAATCCCAATTTGACTCCAACAAGGTTTCCACTTGTATTCTTGGTAATTCCTACACATCAAAGTGTAAAACAAGAACATTGTGCACTTTTACAACTATTAGTACGTTAGTCCAAACAAATCATAAATTTTATATAAAAAGGAGTATCAAAAGCATATTATTATCATAAAACCATCAAAAATGATAGATACGTTATGGACGTATCAGCCACCATCGGAGTCGCCTAGCTCGACTGGCCCACCGGGCCAAGACGACCGGTATACGCTTCTCACAGCGACTTGTCCTTCCCATCCTCGTGCAAAACGACTCGAACAGTTAAGTACCACGCACGGGGACTCCACAAAATGGAAACCCTCACGCGGCTCGGGAACACACTAAGTAAGAGAACTGCCATGGACTCGCCCAGTGACTGGTTCTCCGAGCCAGGGGAGGAGACGCGTTACAAATAACGCACCAGTAACTCGCAATAGGCACGCGCCCAAAACAGCTAAGTACTATGCTCGGGGACTCGCCTACAAACAATCCCACTCGCGCTCGCGGACTCGCCCCTTGCCGACTCGTGTAATAACGAGCTCGTTGGGGAACCCCAAGAAGAAGGTATGATGAGCATAGCAGTAAGTTTCCCTCAGTTATGAAACCAAGGTTATCAATCCAGTAGGAGCAAGGAAACACCCCAAAGGTTTTGCTAGCTGAACTTTGGCAGGGCGCACTACCGGTGCCAGCAGCAACATGAAGACCTGCACAACACAACCACAGAACGCTGTCCCCAACTTGCGATGAGGTTGTCAATCTCACAGGGGTTGCTGAAAACAAAGGATTAAACGTATCGAGTGGAAGAAAGTAATAGTTTGCAGAAAGTAAACAGAAAGTAGTAAACAGTTGATTGTAGATTGATGATAAAAGAAAGGACCGGGGTCCATAGTTCACTAGTGGTGGCTCTCCTAAAGATAGATGACATGTTGGGTGAAAAAATTACGGCAGAGCAATTGACAAACATCGAGAAAACAATACATGCATATACTACTCATCTTGACTCCTTTGAGACTTGATTGGGCATTACAACATTATACATAGACCGTAATCCAACTGCATCTATGACTAATAATCCACCTTCAGGTTACCATCCGAACCCACTCTAGTATTAAGTTGCAAGCAACGGATAATTGCATTACGCATTGCATGTAAAGTAAACAATATGGTTGTTCTATGAACAAAGGATTGTTGTTTTCTCCCTACTAGCAACATCACATCTAGTACCTTAGAGATTTTTGTCACTTCCCCAGATTACTAGTGGCATGAACCCACTATCGAGCATAAATACTAACTCTTGGAGTTGCTAGCATCTACTTGGCCAAGATAGCCACTAACAACGGAAAGCATGCAAGATCACAAATAACAAAGACATGATAGAATCAATAATCAATCTGAAATAGCATCTCAATATCCATCGGATCCCCGCAAACACAACATGTATGAATTACAAATAGATGATCTTGATCATGAACGGAGCTCACAAGATCTAAACATGATAGCACAAAGGAGGAGAACTAGCCATCTAGCTACTACATGGACCCGTAGTCCAGAGATGAACTACTCCCGCATCACACTGGAAGCTTGCATGATGATGAAGAAGGCCTCTAGGGTGAATTCTCCCCTCTGGTAGGGTGTCGGGAAGAGCTTCAGATCCCTCCCGATCTAGGGATGGAGATGACGGCGACTACAGACTTTTTCGTGGAATTTTGATATGGTACTTACGGTTTTTGTATTGGAGGCAATATATAGGCAAAAGGAGAGGCCGAGGGGGTGCCTGGGGCGGCCAGACCACCCCTGGCGTGGGCCAGGCCTGGCCAGGCGGCCAGGTGGTGTAGCTGGGCCCCAGCCCCACTCCGTCTCGTATTCTGGCTCCTAGTTTCCCTCGGTGAAAAACTAACTTTGGCTTTTGTCCCGTCCAATTCCGAGAATATTCATTTTCTCACTTTCCTGGAACCAAAAACAGCAGAAAATAGGCAGCTGACACTGTGGCTCTCGTTAATAGGTTAGTCTAAGAAATCATATGAAAAGTACTCCAAAGTGTGGACAAAACATAAGAAAGTAGATAAAACCAAGCATGGAACGTCAAAATTATGGATACGTTAGCAACGTATCAACATCCCCAAGCTTAAATCATGCTCGTCCTTGAGTAGGTAAGTGATAAAAGGAAAGAATAATTTTTGAGGTGACATGCACCATCATAAACTTGATCAAAGTATTTGTAAAACATTGATAGCTGGGATCATAGTACTTCAATCATAACATGAAAGACAAAGTTCTAGCAATAAGGCAAAGCAACTATATTGCAACATGAAAAAGCACAAACAAAAGATTCATGAATAACAATGCTTTGCAAGACATTTGTTTGTTTCACATAAAGAAAACATAGCATAGTGGCATTCAGCTTGTCCATCATAGAGTAGCAAACATAAATGCATAGGACACCTTCAAAGTTCATAAGAGTGACTAGATACAAATAGTTTAAAACAAGCAATATCAAAGTTATGCATCAATCAACAAGTCTTGGGACAATGCACATGGAACTAAGAATGGCCACTATCTCTCAAAGTAGGTGCATAAAGATAGAAGGTGGAGACTCAACATAAAATTAAAAGAAGGGGCCTTCATAGAAGGAAGTAGGGATTCAAGTTTCATAAAGAGCTTCCAAAAATTATGGTACTTATTAGCTTTCAGCTCTCATTGCCCCTATCATAAGCATCTTGAATGTCGTAGGATTGATGACAAGTACGCCATGAGGGGGTCCTCGAGGCGTGCGGAAGAGAGGGGTGTGAGACGTACGGTGTTCTGAGACGGTGAGCACACAAGTTTACCCAGGTTCGAATCCGCCGGCTTTGGACGGATCCTACTCCTGCTAGCAATCTAGTAATACGGTAGAGCCGGAATATGGGTTACAAGGGTTCGCCTATGCGAGTTGAGATTGTAGACTATTGAGGGTGCCCTAAAGGCTCTCCCTAGGACGGCTTATATAGATATCCGGCCTAGGGTTTACAGGAGAGATCTATCCGGCTACGACTGAGAGTCGGTTACAGAGTACATCTGAACTACAAGTAACATTATGGGCCTAAGTCGGTAAGTCTTATAGGCCTTCCCGTAGCTGGATTGGACTCCGCCTCTTCTCCCTGACTAGGACGCTCGTGAAGCAAATCTCTAACCCGAAGTGGGCCACCCTGGTCAGTGAGGACTGTGAGGATACCCGAAAAGTATATCCCCAACAGTAGCCCCCGGAAGTCTCCAAGATCCAAAGTCGGATTCTTCATCATCTAGCTTGATCTTTGGCTTGTAGAATCTTGAAGGGTTCCTGAAACTTCAAAACAAAAGATACGATCTGCGTCTCAAAATAAGTTGGACATATCAGTACATTATTTGGTTTTTCCAACTTGATATTCAAACTAAGCCGGAACTTGGTTTCTGACGTCATCTGACACTGGTCATGGTCAAGTCTCGTCATCTGACAAACATCTTGTCAACACGACCGTTGGTGGGTCTGCCGTTTGCAGAACCGAGGCGTCGTTTCAATGCGTACGTGGAGATTGAGGCGACGTAATCATCATGTGGGTCCTTCCTAGCTCCTTCCACGACGCGTGGCATTTATACAGTGCCGTTTGCACGAATCTTGGCGCAGGTAGGTGGTTATAAGGGGTGAGGATCCTCTCCTTCTCATATTCACCTGTTCCCTTGCCGTTCCTTCTCCTCCACCTCTCCCTCGCGCACAGAGCTCTCCCACCTCCCAGATTCCTAGCGCCGCCCATCCAAGGTGACCGGCGCACCAGAGAAATGGTTGCTTCTTCATATTCCGGCTTGGCTAGCTTCGCAATAGCGGTGACGGCGGTGGCGGAGAAAGAGAGCAACCGTGGGGTTTGGATCTCTTGTCTCCTCGACGACGAGAAGCTCCGCGGCATGGAGAATGAAGGCCTCCTCCGCGCTGGCGACTGACAGAGTGGATTCGGAGAAACCATCCCCAACCCGCAAGCCGTCGAGTGGGTATACTTCGGCACCCACCTCGAGAGAGGTTTTCTTTCCCTCCCTCAAAATTCTTTTCCGGGGTGATTGATCACTATGGCGTTCAGCTCCATCATCTTCCCCCGAACTCCATCTTAGAGATGAGTTCTTATGCAGCTTTGTGCGAGGGGTATATCGGCATTAGGCCAAGCCTTACTTTGTTCCGGTATTACTTTCATGTCTGGAGAAACTCCATCACTGCCGGTAATCCTTACATTACCGGCACTATTAGCCTTTCTGTTAGACGCGAGCGTATTTATCCTCGCATTTCTGCCAGTGAGTCGGTCAAACAATGGCCGGCCACTTTCTTTTATCATAAGGACATTATTGCTCCCGGCAAAGCTACCGCTTTGCCGGCTTTCATCAACGGAGCCACCACGGCCCTTCCATCTTGGGACGAGGCTCCTTCGGCTCTCAATGACGATCTGATCCTCGCTAAGAGGCGGATCGAATATCTGATAAAACACAAGGGCTTGAAAGGATCCGACCTTGTCCAGTGCTGGGTCGCATGCCGGATCCAGCCTCTCCAATACCACGGTGACTGTCTGATGCACTCCATCATGGCGTCGAAGAATGATTCCCTCCGCATCGGTCCTAAGGCTTTAAATCCACAGGATTGTATAAGCCAGATCAAATGGCTGATCAAGGAGCGGATTGAAAGAAAGATTCCGGACTTGTCTCTGGACATGCACATAGCAGAAGACCTTGTGGTTCCAGTAAGCTTCAATAATAAACCCTTTTATGTGTTTCACCTTTTAAATTATTTTGCAATACTGAGATACTTTCTTATTTTCAGCTTGCCGATCTCCCCGAGTCGGAGCTAGCTCCTATCGAGGGATATCCTCTAGAGTTTTCTCAGGAGGCGAAACTGGTCCCACTGCCGGACGTTGTGACCAGGAAGCGCAAAGCTTCGACAGTGGCCATCGGCACAAAGGAGGTGCCCGTCGTGAAGAGGTAACTTTCAACACAACTTCCGCCTTTGTACCTTACTCGAATTTTCTTCCGAGATGTAATGTTTTCCATTCTAT
Organism: Avena insularis; assembly: GCA_023614405.1. NCBI lineage: Eukaryota > Viridiplantae > Streptophyta > Magnoliopsida > Poales > Poaceae > Avena > Avena insularis. The sequence goes on from CM042694.1 coordinate 212,312,592, forward strand.
TACACTCTCAGAGCTAAGCAGCTCATCAAGGGCAAGGGGAACGGAACTTCTTCGAAGCCCTTGCGGCAGACGAAGTTGACTATGGCTTCTCCTGTTGTGGCTCATCCGACTCCTACTCCTCAACCTTCCGCAACACCGGTGATCATTCCTTCGCTGGTTGTCGCAGAAGATCCGGCTCCTCCTACGGGCCCAGTGACCCTTGAGTCGCAGACTGACGCCACCACGGGTGGCTCAGGTTTAGATAAGGGTGAACCCTCTTCGGGTAATGATCCCTCGGTAGAGACTTTTGCCGAAAACCTCCCGAACAATCCGGGACTTGCCAAATTTGGCTTGTCTCGGAAATCTGTAGAAGAAATCCAGCTTTTGGCCCGGCAATGCTTGGAGAGCCGAAATCTCTCTACCGAAGAAGAAGCACAAGAAGCAGAGGACATCAAGTACTCCGACCTTCTTGAACAAGTCTGCCTTCGAGACGAGGGACTTAGAGCTGGTGTGCTTCCACCACCTCCGGTTATTCCACTCACCCTCGCCGAGAAGGTTACCACCGAGGTGAACATGTGTCTGAGCAAGCTCAGACATGAACATCATGTAAGTCAGAATTCCAACTCACGGTTTTCTTTATTGTACTTTATATCATATCCTCTAGCCCCCAAGCATGAAGTAGGATATACAATCCGGGTTTATGCTTCCTTAGGATGCCAAAGAATGAACTAGTGTAGCCCCCAAGGCTCATACTGATATTAGTAACAATATTAGCCCGAGTCTTCAGTAGACTTCTGACTCTAGGTATTCTGACTTACAGAAAGTTAATTCATATAACTAGGATTTGTTGAAGAACATCTGCAACAAGGGAGAGAGATCAGAGCTCTCCAACTTGAAAATGTTGAGCTAAAGGTCTCCAAGGATGAGGTCGAAGGTACACATTCCGAGACTTAAACCTTGTCTTGTGTTTTCAGAGTCGAATATTTTTTGCTGAACTGTTGTTCTTTTTTGACTTACAACACTGGTAAAATAGTCCTATGCTATGATAGAAGAGACCGAGAACCTCAAAACCCTGGTGGTGGAGAATAAAGAACTTTGCCAAGAGCTGGATAAGCTCAAGGCAGATCATGAGAAGAGCATTGCTCAAATTCTCGAATCCTCCTCCATGGCTACTGATGAACATGATCGTAAGATTGCAGTTCAAGATCAGAGAATCTCAGATCTCAACAATGAGCTTTTTAGAGAGAAGGACCTTTCCGAGGTGCTCCGGGCTGAACTCCGGAGTCTTCGAGAAGAGAAGACCAAAGTTGATGACGTCATCTTCGTTATGTTTCCATCTTTCTGACTTGTCTATATTCTTCGACTCTTTCAATGTCAGATTTGACTTAACCATTTTTGTGTTATGTGTATAGGTCCTTTGAACTTGACGGACTCCACCTCTGTCGAGCCTCGCACCCACCGGCTTACCCAAGTCGGTGATCTGCTTCATGACTTCCGCCAATCCATTGAGGATATTGGTGAAGCTCTCAAGGTTCCGGACATGCATCGCATGTCAGACTTTTAGGTGCAAGACTAGGCGAAGGAGATGCCGCAGCTTGTCTGGGACTGGAACATGTCCTACGCGCGATCCGCGGTGCAGAACGCTCTTACCATGGTCATGAGCCACCATGGAAACATGGACATATGGCAAGTGACTAGAGGGTACTGCAAGGTGGATGAAGACGACTAGGAGCAAGATATCAAGGCCATCATGGACACCTGCGCCGGATATGGGTGTCACGTGGCTGAGTTAACCAGCTACGACACTCCCTTCTTCACTCGCGTGGATACACCGCCCCCGCCTCCGGAAGAAGCAGCTGAATTTTCCGACGATAAACAGACCATATCGGATCTGAACATCTCGGAGCGTTATCAAACCGAGGCCGGTGCATCCAGTGAGCCGGCAGCTCCTACCTCCTCTCCTGCATCATAAATTACCAGAAACAAATGTATTATTCTGAGAAACATTATGGGTCTGTAAATATGCAGTACTATAATTTTGCTAGTGCTAAGCTTTTAATCTATTCATCACTTTTGGCTTTAAATTTTTGTGTGCCTGAAATGTTTACATAAGCACTTATACTTTTTTGTTTATACTTATCGTTTATCTGGCTTTCCGCCTTGTCCCTTTCGTGAGCCGGCTAAACCTTCTGCACGAAAACTTTGCCGAGCAACGGAGCTTAATTGCTAAACCAGTTTAAACTCAGAAACAAAGTCGGCTTCTAGTACCAACAATTCACTACTCGGAAAATGCCCGCATCCGGCAATTAGACAAATAACCAAAGTATAGACTAGAAACTTTTAGAGTTATACCCGAAGGTAGCATTTTTAGAATCGGAAATTTAAACCAGTACAAACATGAACATAAAGTACTTTCAAGTATTCTGGGATTTTCGACTATGACATGATCATTCGGGAATAAGATCGTAAAAACTTCTCAGAAAAAACTTGAGGCAGCCAAGACTTTTATTTCTCACAGAACATATACATATGTATGATTACAAATAAGGATAAACTAAGAATAAAAGGGACGTAGCTGAGCAATATTCCATGGTCTGTCTAACTCATCCGGATTTGTACTGCCTCCAACTCTCTTTCTCTTCTTAGTAGCAATATTCCATGGTTTGTGCTTTCTTTGTTGCATAAGCCGGAGAACCAAATCGCCTTTATTGAAAGATCTGTTTCAGACTCTCTGGCCATGATACTTGCGTAACTTCTGCTCATAGGTTGTTGATATCATTTCAGCAATGACGCGAACTTCTTCGACTAAGTCGAGATCATTTTGTCGAGAAATCTCGGCATCTTCTTCGATATACGCGGCCACTCTAGGAGAAGTGTGAATCAAATCACTAGGAAGAACTTCTTCTGTGCCATAGACCAAGAAGAAAGGTGTGTATCCGGTTAACCTATTCGGAGTTGTTCGTAAACTCCATATTATAGAGGGTAATTCCTCTGCCCATGCCCCCGCAGCACGTTGTAGTGGTGCTTCGAGTCTCGGTTTTAGGCCCTGTAGGATTAAACCATTTTCCCTTTCGACTTGTCCGTTAGCCTGTGGATGTGCGACTGACGCAATGTCAAGGCGGACATTTTGTTCATTGCAGAATTCAGCCAATTCTCCCATAGAGAAATTACTCCTGTTGTCCGTGATAATACTATGCGGATAACCATACCAGATTATAACATCCTCGACAAATCTTTTGGCTGTTGCTCCATCACAACTAGTGACGGGTTTAGCCTCAATCCATTTGGTGAATTTATCGACCATCACTAAGAGGTGAGTAAATCCACTTGGAGCACGTCTAAATGGTCCTACCATATCAAGCCCCCAGACTGCAAAAGGCCATGTTATAGGTATTGTTCACAGCTAATCAGCTGGAATGTGAGCTTGTTTGGCGTACTTTTGATAGCCTTTGCACGTCTTGACTAGCCATTCGACATCTGCCTGAGCTGTAAGCCAGAAAAAACCATGTCGAAAAGCTTTTGCCACTAAAGATTTGGCTGCAGCGTGGTGACCACACTAGCCTTCATGGATTTCTCTTAAGATTTCCACTCCTTCTTCCGGATATACGAAGAACTGTGATACATTACAAATGTATCTATAATTTTTGATGTTCCATGCTTGGTTTTATCTACTTTCTTATGTTTTGTCCACACTTTGGAGTACTTTTCATGTGATTTCTTGGACTAACCTATTAACAAGTACCACAGTGCCAGTTTCCTGTTTTCTGTTGTTTTTGGTTCTAGGAAGTCAGAAAATGAATATTCTCAGAATTGGACGGGACAAAAGCCGAAGTTGATATTTTACCGGAAGATTCACGGAGCCAGAAGGAGAGCCGGAGAGGGGCCACAGGGTGGCCAAACCACCCCTAGGTGCGGGTCCCCCATGGCCGCACCAGGGCATGGTGTGGCCCCCCTGGCCGGCCATCGACCTTGCCTCCTTCGCCTATATATTCCTCTCGAGGCAGAAACCCTAGATAATGAATCAAAAATCCATGAAAAGTTCCGCAGCGCTGCCGCCACCGAAGGGGAGATTTGAGGGGACATAAAGTCTCTGTTCCGGCACCCTGCCGGGACGGGGAAGTGCCCTTGGAGCCATCTCCATCGATCTCCACCACCATCTCCGTCACCATTGCTGATTCCCATGATGAGGAGGGAGTAGTTCTCTCTCGAGGCTAAGGGTTCTACCAGTAGCTATGTGTTCATCTCTCTCTATGCATGATCTTATTGAGATCATGACCTTGTAATCTATAGATCTACCTTGCTACTCAAGTGCTTTAATAGATCTCTGCTCTCCCCATGTGTGTGAAAGTGAGAGCGTGCACACCATGGTGGCACTTAGGCAAGAGATTACAAATACTTGTTATGAGTTATATTTAGAGTTGGATGTCTTTAGGAAATTGTGGTGTTTGTTGGAACCATCTAGTGCTCAAGGTGACAGTGTGGGGTTATCTAGATGGGAAAGGCTTACTTTGAGGTGTGTTGTTAGAGCCCTACCATCGATTAGAGTGTTCAACCGAAGAGTAGTTAACAGTAGTATCATAAAGAGAATTTATTTATATGAGAGTGTTCACTAGTGAAAGTATGATCCCTAGGCCTTGTTTCTAAGCATTGAAACACCGTTTGCTATTAGATCTATTACATGTTTGCTTGCTTCCATCTTTATTTCAGTTTGCCTTTAGTCTTTTCCACGCCATCAAGCTATTTTCTATCACCGTTACCACTTATAATTATCTTTACCACATGTATTTCACTATCTCTTCGCCGAACTAGTGCACCTATACACCTGACAAGTGTATTGGGTGTGTTGGGGACACAAGAAACTTCTTGTATCTTGATTGCAGGGTTGCTTGAGAGGGGATACCTTTGACCACTTCCTTCCTGAGTTCGATAAACCCTGGGTGATCCACTTAAGGGAAAACTTGCTACTGTTCTACAAACCTCTGCACTTGGAGGCCCAACAACTGTCTACAAGAATAGAAGTGCATAGACATCAAGCCATTTTTCTGGCGCCGTTGCTGGGGAGTCAAGGACATCTTCACAAGGGGAGTCCCTCATAACCAATCACTTTACTTTGTTATTTTTTTTGCTTAGTTTCTTTTTGCTTTGTTTGCTTGTTTCTTTATCAAAAACACACAAAAATTAGTTTTACTAGTTTGCTTTCTTATTTCAAAAACACAAAAAAATTAGTTCCTATCTTGAGTTGCTATTATGTCTAGCCTTGCTCCAGTCACTATGTCACCCGAGGAAATGATTTTCACTTTTAAATAAGGAATTGAGGAAAGTTTTAAAGAAGCTTGGTCTAGAATCTCTGATCTACATGAAAAAACTGAGCCTAAAATGACTCAAAGCTTGTTCCTTAGTAGTTTTTACCTTGGAATTTCTCTTTGATATAGATATGCTTTAGATGCTGTTGTGGGAGGAGATTTCCTCCAATGTAATGAGGATGATGCTATTAATGCTATAAAGAAATTGATCCTCACTTACAACTTGCCTAGCCAAAGTGATATTTCTTTCGCATGAATATTTGCTAGATTGAACACTCTTGAGACTAGCACTACTAGCTTAAAAGATTGCTATAATACGCTTAGGGAGCATCATAATTATGTTCCAATAAATTCTAAACCACCAAAGTGGCTCCCTACAGTAAAGATTGAGATAAACACTGAAACTTTTCAAGCTCGCTGTGATATCATGTCTGAATTTTGTCTTATGCCCAAAGATATTTATGAATCTTTGAATACTTGGGGGATTACTGAAGGAGGAAAAGAAATATCTCTTGCTAATAATGCTACCATATTACCTATTGGAATAGCTGAAGGAGTGTTTACAAAGATCCTTGGGAAAATGATTTCTACTGATTATCTTGTTATTGAATGTGCAGGAAAAGGATAAATTACATTTGGAAGGTCCCTATTAGAACTCCTTGGAGCAATAATAGATGTGGGAAAGGGGACCATGCACCTTTCTTCTCCACCAAAAAATCATATTTTCCCCAAGGTTAAGAATAAAAGTAAGAGAGGTAAGTGCAAGAAATTTGATCTTAATGCTTCTTCATTTGAGAACACTTGATTCTTTCTTGCTTCTTATGCCTAACTTAAAGGCATTAAAGAAAAGTACTTATTGGGAGATAACCCAAAAGTTTTAGATGAGTCTTGGAAGTTATTACTTCAGTAATAACCGCTCCTTATCCTTTTATTTGCTTTTTGTGCCAAGAGTAACCTCTAATGAGAGAGAAGTAATGATTGGTAAAGTTGCTGTCCCGAAACAGATTTTTGTGCTTCACCGTAAGAATTCGTGTAAAATCTCTGAACGTCTGTTTGAGGCGTGAATTTTTGTGCTTCTGCCCCAGTTTGTTATCTAACTTTCGTTAGTTCAACACTTTTTGATTTGAGCAACAGAAGGTCTTCGAACAAATTCGTCTTTACCTGCTGGTCTGTTTCAACAGATTTCTCCCATTTTCTGCATTTGTTTCTTGTTGGTTCCTTTTTGAGTTCTTTTGGGGAATTGAGCTTTTTGAGGGAAGTGCTACAGTAGATAGTGTTCTAATGGAAGTTTATTTGGTGTTAGAACTGAACCTTAAGACTTATTTATCTTGAGTGCACTAATGTTGCTAATAAAGATTGTGTGATGTTTTGTATGAAGAAAAATTTCAGGTGTATGGGAGGAATGAGTAATAAGATGAAGGATGGACTAAAGCTCAAGCTTGGGGATGCCACGCATGTCACCCCAATAAATATCCAAGAAGTACAAGCTTAAAATCTTGGGGATGCCCAAGGCATCCCCTTCTTCATCAATAAAAATTCCAGGTTTCTTCCAAACGCTTCATTTTTATTGTTTCATGCACAGTTGTGTTGTTCTTGGAGCGTCTTCTTTTTTGTTTTCGTTTTCTTTTGTTTGCTTAGTTTTCTGAATAAATTGGTTGGACCCCCTCTTTTATACATTGGTTTGCAAATAGTTTGGTTTGGTTTGGTTTGGAAAAGAGTAGGAAAGTTCATGCTTATGTGGTAAAAAGAGCTCGTTTTTGACTGTGGACTATGCTCTATCATGCCATGCTTGATATTGTTTTGGCTTTATGCTTAGTATTCTTTGCTGTAGCATGACTTGTTATAAACAATTGAGATTGCTTAATGTGCCTTGGATGAATCATGCGTTGTTTTAGCATATTAAAGCATAGTATAGTGGTATTCTCCTTTGATGCTTTATTTGGGTTGACTTGGCACATGCTCACACCATGTTATGACTATCTGAAGTCACCATAGCCTTTATGATCCTTTAGTTTTCAACTTGTAGTATCACTTTATGCTTTGATCAATGATGTTTTGTCACTCTACATGATTATGGCCATTATTTCTCTCTTAGTTTGTCGCTCCTAGTCTTTTGCTAGCCTCCACAACCAAGTATGAGTTCCACTCCTGCATCCAACTCCCTAAACCAAGTTATTCCAAAGGGTCCACCATACCTACCTACTAGCTTATGCTATTCCAAGCATATTCATGCTTTTTTTTACCTTCCAAATTAAACTTGTTATGAGAAAACTAGTGATTAAAGCTCTCACGAACTTGATGGCACACTTTACTTTTCTTTCCCTTAATAAACTTGAGCCATTGTGTCGTCTATGTTGTATATGCTTGCACTTATTTGTTGGGAATTAGCAGAACCATGCTTTCATGGGGAAGCTTTCAACATTGCACGGGTACTTGTACCTAGTTGATATCATGCTATTTTGTATATGGATGTCGTCGGTGTGAAATGAAAGGGGAGCTTGTAAGTCCATGGAGTTATGTATATGTGTTAGAGAAACGCCTGGTCATTGGTTCTAATCCATGCTGACATGGTGGAAACCTGCAGCGTAACCATAATGAGTTGTCTATGAAGCATTCTTCTTGTAAAAAAGAGTCCTATATTGAGAAAAAAAAGAAAAAAAGAAAAAAAGAGATTATGAAAAGAGGAAAGAGAGAAAAAAGCACCATATTCCCATGGTAAATAAGAAGATTGCTGAGATGCTCGTTGTCTGCTTGCCTTGTCATTTTGATATGGGGATTCTTCTGTATCATCGGGCAAGGGGTACCCCGTTGGCGGTTCTCTATGATACACATGTACTTACGATGACAAGAACTTACCGGTGACTAAACTTGAGTAGCATGAGGAGCGGCCCTCGTATACAAGGGACATGAGATTTCTGACTTATACTTCGTCAAGCATGTACACCATAGTTTGTTCACTTTAACCTTAATCACTTCAAGATGCTTAGGATAGGGGCAATGAGAGCTGAAAGCTATAAGTACCATAATTTTTGGAAGCTCTTTATGAGACTTGAATCCCTACTTACTTCTATGAAGGCCTTTCTTCCACCATTATATTGAGTCTCCACCTTCTATCTTTATGCACCTACTTTGAGAGCACAGTGGCCATTCTTAGTTATATGTGCATTGTCCCAAGACTTGTTGATTGATGCATAGCTTTGATATTGCTTGTTTTAAACTATTTGTATCTAGTCACTCTTATGAACTTTGAAGGTGTCCTATGCATTTATATTTGCTACTCTATGAGGGACAAGCTGAATACTATTATGCTATGTTTTCTTTATGTGAAACAAACAAACGTCTTGCAATGCATTGTTATTCATGAATTTTTTGTTTGTGCCTTTTCATGTTGCAACATAGTTGCTATGTCTTATTGTTAGAACTTTATCTTTCATGCTATGTTGAAGTACTATGATCCCAGCTATCAATGTTTTACAAATACTTTGATCAAGTTTATGATGGTGCATGTCACCTCAAAAAGTATTCTATCTTTTTATCACTTACCTACTCGAGGACGAGCAGGAGTTAAGCTTGGGGATGTTGATACATTGCAAATGTATCTATAATTTTTGATGTTCCATTCTTGGTTTTATCTACTTTCTTATGTTTTGTCCACACTTTGGAGTACTTTTCATGTGATTTCTTGGACTAACCTATTAACAAGTGCCATAGTGCCAGTTGCTTTTTCATTGCTTTTTGGTTCCAGTGAAGTCGAAAATGAATATTCTCGAATTGGATGGGACAAAAGCAAGTTGATATTTTACGGAAGATTCACTTGAGCTGAAGGAGAGTCAGCAGAGGGGCTGTGGTGGCCAAACCACCCCTTGGCCGCGCCAGGGCATGGTGTGGGCCCCCTGGCTGGCCACCGACCTTGCCTCCTTCGCCTATATATTCCTCTCGAGGCAGAAACCCTAGATAATGAATCAGAAATCCATGAAAAGTTCCGCAGCGCTGCCGCCACCGAAGGGGAGATTTGGGGGGACATAAAGTCTCTGTTCCGGCACCCTGCCGGGACGGGGAAGTGCCCTTGGAGCCATCTCCATCGATCTCCACCACCATCTCCGTCACCATTGCTGATTCCCATGATGAGGAGGGAGTAGTTCTCTCTCGAGGCTAAGGGTTCTACCGGTAGCTATGTGTTCATCTCTCTCTGTCTCTATGCATGATCTTATTGAGGTCATGAGCTTGTAATCTATAGATCTACCTTGCTACTCAAGTGCTTTAATAGATCTCTGCTCTCCCCATGTGTGTGAAAGTGAGAGTGTGCACACCATGGTGGCACTTAGGCTAGAGATTACAAATACTTGTTATGAGTTATATTTGGAGTTGGATGTGTTTATGAAATTGTGGTGTTTGTTGGAACCATCTAGTGGTCAAGGTGACAGTGTGGGGTTATCTAGATGGGAAAGGCTTACTTTGAGGTGTGCTATTATAGCCCTACTATCGATTAGAGTGTTCAACCGAAGAGTAGTTAAGAGTAGTATCATAAAGAGAATTTATTTATATGAGAGTGTTCACTAGTGAAAGTATGATTCCTAGGCCTTGTTTCTAAGCATTGAAACACCATTTGCTATTAGATCTATTACATGTTTGCTTGCTTCCATCTTTATTTCAGTTTGCCTTTAGTCTTTTCCACGCCATCAAGCTATTTTCTATCACCGTTACCACTTATAATTATCTTTACCACTTGTATTTCACTATCTCTTCGCCGAACTAGTGCACCTATACACCTGACAAGTGTATTGGATGTGTTGGGGACACAAGAAACTTCTTGTATCTTGATTGCAGGGTTTCTTGAGAGGGGATACCTTTGACCACTTCCTCCCTGAGTTCGATAAACCTTGGGTGATCCACTTAAGGGAAAACTTGCTACTGTTCTACAAACCTCTACACTTGGAGGCCCAACAACTGTCTACAAGAATTGAAGTGCGTAGACATCACACTGAAAGACCCCAGACACACTCCGCTTATAGAGCTCACCTTTAACTATAGTATAGGCTTTCGCTCGTCGGATAATCTGCCGGCTCAGAAACTCGTCTTCGGGTAATTTTCCATCTACCAGATAATGAAGGTAGGGTTGAGTCCAGCTGGGAATTACAGCCAGAACTGCTATTAGAGGTGAGTCGGATTTGGTCGGATATTCCTCATCTACTCCCTTTATTGAGGGAACTTTGAGGTGCTCTAAAAAGCGCCATCCGGGACCTCTTTCCGTGCAGAGCCTATTCGAGATAATGCATCTGCTTCCACATTTTCTGCTTGAGGGATGTCTTGAACCTCAAACCCTTCGAACGATTTAGATAAATCATCCACGACAGCCTTATATGCTACCATGTGTTTATTTGCATTACAAATATCCGACACTTGCTAAGCAACAAGATCCGAATCTCCATAACACATGAAACGTCGGATGCCGATATCCTTAGCAATCCGGATTCCGTGTAGCAGTGCTTCATACTCGACAATATTGTTTGTCGCTGTGAAGTGGATCTGCAACACGTATAGAAGTTTATCTCCTTGGGGCGATTTGAGCACCACGCCAGCCCCCGAGCCCCCGCGAGCCTTAGACCCATCAAAGTATAGGGTCCAATATTCCGACTCAGGGAGGGTCATATTCTCCTTCGTCTCTATCCAATCAGCAACAAACTCGGCAAGGATTTGGGATTTGATTGCTGTCCAAGGTTTGTACTCAATATCGAAAGTTGAAAGCTCTATGCCCCATTTGGCGACGCATCCTGTGGCGTCACTGTTGTTGATTATGTCCCTCATGGGAGCTGTGCTCACCATGGTAATTGGATGCTCCAAAAAATAGTGTCGTAGCTTACGAGATGCTAAGAAAACACCACAAGCCAGCTTTTGATAGTTTGGATACCGCTGTTTTGATTCTATTAGGACCTCACTGACAAAATAAGTCGGACGTTGCACCAAGTGTTCCTGATTTTCCTCCGGTCTCTCCACTACCATGACGATACTGACGACTTTATTTGTCGCAGCAAGATAAAGCAACATCGGTTCCTGTGGTTCCGGTGCAGCAAGGATAGGAGCAGATGAGAGTAATTTCTTCAGGTCTTGCAGTGCAGCTTCAGCTTCGCCTGTCCATACAAAATCCTTGGTCTTTTTCAAGAGTTTGTATAATGGTGCGGCTCTTTCACCGAGCCGGCTTATAAACCGACTGACTACAGCGATGCAACCAGTTAGTCTTTGTACGTCCTTCAGGTGAGTTGGCCTGGAAATATTGAGTATAGCCTTGATTTTGTCTCGGTTCACCTCTATGCCTCTTTGGGACACGATGAAACCTAACACTTTTCCGGCTAGAATTCCAAAGAAGCATTTCTTCGGATTAAGCATTATGTTGTATTTTCGTAGATTGGTGAACGTTTCCTCCAAGTCAGAAATCAGTGTTTCCTTCTTTTTGGACATCACCGCAATATCATCCACATATGCATGTGCATTGCGTCTGAGTTGGTCGTGGAGGCAACGCTGCATTGTGCGCTGGTACGTAGCTCCTGCGTTCTTCAGCCCAAAGCGAATCGTAAAAAAACAGAAGGTTACGAAGGGGGTTATGAATGAGGTTTCGACTTTGTCAGATTCCTTCATCCGGATTTGGTGATAACCGGAATATGCGTCGAGAAAACAGAGGAGTTCCGAGCCTGCCATAGAATCGATAACTTGATCAATCCTAGTCAGAGCAAACGGATCTTTTGGACAAGCCTTGTTCAAGGCAGTATAATCAACACACATCCTTAAATCAGTGGTGTCCTTTTTAGGGACCATTACAGGATTGGCCGACCACTCAGTGTGGATGACCTCTTCTATGAATCCAGCTAACTCGAGCCGTGCTAGTTCCTTAGCTATTGCCTTACGCTTTTCATCGCCGAAACATCATAAGGACTATTTGACGGGTTTAGTGTTTGGGTTTACATTAAAAGAGTGCTCGGCAAGTTCCCTAGGTACTCCGGTCATGTCAAATGGCTGCCATGCGAAGATATCTTGATTTGCTTTGAGGAACTTGACGAGCGCGCTTTCCTATGCGCTATCTAGGCCTACGCCTATCTGGGTCACCTTGGAGGGGTCATCATCCTTCAACAGCGTCTTCTTCGTCTTTTCTGATGCCTTGAACTCCGGATTCGGCTTTGTCACCTCCTTCTTCGTTGCGGGCATCTCGGACGGATCTATGCTCTTCTTGATCTCCTGGTACTCTTGGGCGTGCAGCACGACTTTAGCAAAGGCAGCATTTCCATCTCCGCACTCTCGCGCTTTCTTCGGGTCTCCCCTGATGGTGATCACGCCGTTGGGACCTGGAATTTTCATCATATTGTAAATGTAACACGGACAAGCCATAAAAGCCCAGTAAGCCGGACGTCCGAATATAGCATGGTACATGCTCTTGAACGGGACCACTTTGAAGGAAAGTGCCTCCGTCCGATAGTTCTTTGGAGTTCCAAAGGTAACATCCAAAGTGATTTCTCCCAGGGAATTTGCTTGTCTTCCTGGGACAACCCCGTGAAAGATCATAGAGCTGTGGTTCAGCTGGGTCTCCGAGATCTTCATCCGACGTAGTGTTTCGACATACAAAATATTAATACTGCTGCCACCGTCCATGAGAGTCTTGGAGAAACCATAACTGTCAATAAGTGGACTGACGATTAAGGCGTATTTTCCTCGCATGTGCAACTTAGACGGATGATCAGCACGATCAAATGTGATTGCCACTTCCGACCAGTCCAAGAATTGGGGACAACGGGAACTGTTGCATTGAGCTCATGTAGCACTGCCTTTTTGACCTTTGCTGGTTGAGATCCGAGGAAGGTGACATAAGTGTCTTTCTTGGTCGGAAATTTTTTCTTCCCTTCTGGCTTGGGATTTGAAGCATCGGCTTCCTCCATGTCGGAATCTTCCTTGGTCTCCTTATCTTTTTCGGGATTCTTCTTTCCCTTTTTCCGCTTAGCTTTATAGCTAGCAGTATCATCTCTTTTAATGTCGTCATTGAAACGACACTCAGCGTTGGTGTGGGACGAGCCCCCATTGGCGTCTAAGTGATGCACACATGGGTTATTGGCAATGTCGGCCCAAGATTAGGTTTTTCCTAGTTGTTGGTCTCCTCTACCTTGAACTCTCGAAGTCCCACGGCCGCGTCCGCGGCCTCCGCTGAGTCCTCCTCGTCCTCCGGACCCGAAAGTAGCAGTGACCACTGCCGTTTCCGTGTTGGGTTTCTCTTCCGAGGTATTCTTGCGCTTCTGAGCTTGTTGCTTTGGTTGTTTTGCCAACTGTGGCACAACTAGGGAGTTGAGTAATCCCTCTGCATCGTCGTCAGCATCTGCATACTTGCTCGCTGTTTCTATCATCTCTCCCAAGTCAGTGACTTTGTCACACTTCAAGTGGTGATGTAGTAAACCAATTGGGAGACCTGCAATGAAAGCTTCAATCGCAGTTTGGTCATTTACTCCCTCACAGGAGTTCTTGGTGTCGATCCATCATCTGAGGTAATCCCGACAAGTTTCTCTGGCTTTCTGGGTGCAATGTTGTAGATCTCCAACCGTACAGGGCCTCCGATATGTGCCTTCGAAATTCCGAAAGAACACACTTTGCATGTCATACCAGTTATGGATGGTGTTCTCTAGAAGTTCATTGAGCCATGATCTTGCTGTCTTCCGCAACATGAGCGGGAGATATCGGGTTGCGACCAGGCTATTTCCGCCTTTGGCAATGCAGCAAGCTTGGAAGAAATCCTGTAACCAGGTATCTGGCCGAGCAATGTCATCGTAGGCTTGGATATGTCGTGAGATAGCAAATCCTTTCGGGAATCTTGTAGCTCTTATGTGTGGTCCGAAGCACTTTGGGCCCATGTATATATCATCATTTTCGTAGCGCCGCGCCTCTATATTGGAGTTGATCATGTGCCTTACGTCATTTGGGGATAGACATCATCCCGAGTGTCGGCTGTGGCTGCGGTGCCTTGGAGCCGGACTTCGGCTTCTGCCACCACTTCCTCCACCACGACGCCCTCCTTGGCCTCCTTGGGAGCCGTTGTGATGGCTACTTGGCGGAGAGGGTGGAGCAACTGGGTTATTTCCGGCTGGTCGCCGGCCTCCGTCCGGAGCGTCATTATTCCGGTTCCAGGGAGGGTCTTCATTGTGACGAGCCCCCTGTCGTCTTGTCTCGGCACGGTGTCCGTCGTTCCTTCGCCCGTCATCCGGACGGCTTGCATGTGTAGGAGGTGGCATTCTTTGTCGATCCTCCTCCCGACGTTTCTCTTTATCATCGTCACTGCGGTCTTTCGACTCTTGTCGGGGCGGGTTCCTCGGATTCAGTGCAGCAATTGCCTCTTGCTCCGCAACTGGGTTAACATTACGCCAATCACGGGCAGCTTTGTGGTGCTGCCCCAAAGATCCAGATCTTGAGTAATTGTCCTCCCGGCGATCGGAACGGTGGTGCTGCTCCGGAACGTGCTGGGGTCTTACGTCAGCCCATGCCAGATCTGTGCGGCACTGGTCGGAATTAGAGACCAGCTTTTGACTTCCGTACATGGCGACCTTTTGCTGCTCCAGTCCCTTGTTGAGTAATTTGATGCCCAACCGGATCTACTCCGGGCCTGAATTAGCCGATAGAATCTCTCGGGCCGCGACGGTGTTCTGTACTGGGATTGGATACACCCAATCCCCTTTGCTATCTTTCCGAGGCTTCCCCATTTCTTCTCTGAAAAGGACGACGTGAATCTCTGGGAATTGGTTGTCATTAGTATGACGTTTCCTGGTCTTCTGGTATTGCATGGAGTTGTACTTTTCCGCAGATGCTATGCGTTTCTTTTCCTCCTCAATGTTTTTGGCTTCATCGAGGAGTACTTGACGACGCGCTTCTAGGGCATGTGCCCTCTCGTCCAGTTCTTCAGCAGTAAGTTCTGCAGCTGTAGGAATAGGTGTGGTTAATGCCGCATCGATGAGTTTACGTGCACCTTCAGTGATCACGTGTCCATCCACCGATTCTTCTTTTTTGGGCTCGTCTGGGATAAGCGCTCCATCCGAGTCTTCCTCGTATTCCTCGGCAATCACCTCCTCTGCCGGAGGGTCTTTTGCCGGGGTCTTGTTCTTCTTGTTCTTCTTCTTTGCCTTCTTGGCAGCGCCGGTAGCAAAGACGGCTTTGGGTCCGTTTCCCGGAGTCAAGCTCTGATCTGTACTTTCGGACATCTAGACCTTGGGATTATCTTCGACTTCCATGTCATCCTGCGCTTTGGGAGAGTGTTCCCCGGATCCTTCATCCATGGCTTCTCCTTCCTCTGCAGCTTTGGAGTTACACTCCTCTTCATATTCCACGGAGAACTTTCAAAAATCTGCTGACATCATCGACTCATCCGAGGATGTGGGTACGTCGGCGTTTGTTCCAATCGCCTCCAGCACAGAGTCGGCATTGTCTCCAGCATCGGCAAAGCCGGATCCGGATCCCACATATCCGACAAAGTGCGATGCGTGCTTCCTGAGGTACCTACGGCTCTCGTGATCGGCCTCGTGGAAACGTTTGATGGTCTCGAGGATTTCATCTACGCCAAAGTTTTGCATCATCATGCGTCTTAGCGTGTATCTCAGGAAAGGTTTGTTTGTCCCGGCGTCATCAGAACCGGAATCAGTGTCGTTGCTATGCTCCTCCTGGATTTCGACTTCAACGGGTGGGTCGATCTGGGATTTGGCTTCTCTAGGGAGATCCACTCCAGATTCAACTTGGACCGCTAGGTCTGCCTCAGGCTCGGATTTCTCCACTATCTCCACAACTGGTGCGGGCTAGGTGTGATTAGGGTTTCCTGAGATCCGGAACTCTGCCGCTTTCGGGGACAAAGGGTACCCAGAAATTTCCTTTGCCTCTATCATCACCGTTGGGGTGGGTGGGACAGGTTCAGCAAAACCGATGTAAACATCGATCTCACCAAAATACATGATGGTGTAGGCAGTCACAGCCTCCTTAGCCGGGATCCAGGTCTCGTCGAGAAGGATGAGAGGGACGTCACTGGCGTAGAGGATGCGACCGATAGTGATAGTCTCTCCGATTCTGATTCTTGTAGATTCCGCTCGGAACGCAGATCCGAAGCTCACTTGCCCCACGGTGGGCGCCAACTGTCGTCGAATTGATGACAAGTACGCCATGAGAGGATCCGTCCAAAGCCAGCGGATTCGAACCTGGGTAAACTTGTGTGCTCACCGTCCTGGAACACCGTACGTCTCACACCCTCTCTTTCGCACGCCTCGAGGACCCCCTCATGGCGTACTTGTCATCAATCCGACGACATTGAAGGTGATTAAGGTTAAAGTGGCATAACTAAGAGGATATGCTTGACAAGTTATAAGCCTAAATCTCATGCCCCTTACTTACGAAGACCGAACCTCATGCTACTCAACTTCAGTCACAAGTAAGCTCTTGTCATTGTAAGTACATATGTATCATAGAGAACCGCCAACGGGGTACCCCTTGCACATGATACAGGAGCTATCCCATAATCAAAATGACAAGGCAAGCAGACAATGAGCATCTCAACAATCTTTTTATTTGCTATTTGCATAGGTTTTTATTGAGGATGCTTCATAGAGTGCTCATTATGGTTATGCTGCAAGTTTCTGCCATGATTAGGCATGGCTTAGGCTAGCGGCCTAGGCGTTTCTCTAATACAAATATAAACTCCATGATCTTACAAGTTCCCCTTTTATTTCACACCGCCGGGATCCATAAGCAAAATACAAGTGCAATGTTGAAAGCATTCCCCATGATACATGGTTCTTCTCACTTCAACTTATAAAGCACAAGCATATACGCAACAAAGATGGACGCAATGGTTCAAGTTTATTAAATGCAAAAAAGTAAAGTGTGACATCAAGTTCGTGAGAGCTTTAATCACTAGTTTTCTCATAACAAGTTTAATTCGGAAGGTAGACAAAAACATGAATATACTTGGAATAGAATATGCTAATAGGTAGGTATGGTGGACTCTTTGGAATAACTTGGTTTTAGGAATTGGATGCATGAGTGGAACTCACACTTGGTTATGGAGGCTAGCAAAAGACTGGGAGCGACTGACTAAGAGAGCAATAATGGCCATAATCATGCAGAGCGAAAAAACATCATTAATCAAAGCATAAAGTGATACTACAAGTTGAAAACTAAAGGATCATAAAGGCTTATGGTGACTTGGGATAGTCATAACATGGTGTGAGCATGTGCCAAGTTAACCCAAATAAAGCATCAAAGGAGAATACCACAATACTATGCTTTAATATGCTAAAACAACGCATGATTCTTCCAAGGCACATTAAGCAATCTCAATTGTTTATAACATGTCATGCTACAGCAAAGAATACTAAGCATAAAGCCAAAACAAATATCGAGCATGGCATGACAAAGCATAAGCCACAGTCAAAAACAAGCTCCTTTTACCACTTAAGCATGAACCTTCCTACTCTTTTCCAATCCAAACCAAACTATTTGAAAACCAATGAATGAAATAGGGGGTCCAACCAATTTATTCAGCAAACTAATCAAACCAAGCAAATGAAAAACGAAAACGAAAACGGAAAAGAAGATGCTCCAAGAACAACACAACTGTGTATGAAACAATAAAAATGAAGTGTTTGGAAGAAACCTGGGATTTTTATTGATGAAGAAGGAGATGCCTTGGGCATCCCCAAGCTTTGACGCTTGTACTTCTTGGATATTTCTTGGGGTGACACGCGTGGCATCCCCAAGCTTGAGCTTTAGTCCATCATTCATCTCATTACTCATTCCTTCCATACACCTGGAATTTTTTCTTCATACAAAACTTCACACAATCTTTATTAGCAACATCAGTGCACACAAGATAATAAGTCTTTAAGTTCAGTTCCAACACCAATAAAACTTTCATTAAAACACAAGCTACTATAGCACTTCCCTCAAAAAGCTCAATTCCCCAAAAGAACTCAAAAAGGAACGAACAAGAAGCAAATGCAAATAATGGCAGAAATCTGTCAAAACAGACCAGCTGGTAAAAACCAATTTTTTTCTAAGACATTATATTGCTCAAATCAAAAAGTGTTGAACTAACGAAAGTTATATAACAACCTGGGGCAGAAGCACAAAAAATCACGCCTCATAACGACATACAGAGATTGTACATGAATTTTTACAGTGAAGCACATAAATCAGTTTCAGGACAGCAACTTTCCCAATCATTACTTCTCTCTCATTAGAGGTTACTCTTGGCACAAAAAGCAAATAAAAAGGATAATAAGAGGTTATTACAGAGGTAATAACTTCCAAGACTCATCTAAAACTTTTGGGTTATCTCCCAATAAGTACTTTTCTTTAACGCCTTTAAGTTAGGCATGATAGTTTGAGAAGATGCTCACATAAGAAATATGAATTGAAGTAAAAGAGAGCATCAAGAAGCAAATTCAAAACACATTTAAGTCTAACCCACTTCCTATGCACAGGAATCTTGTATGCAAACAAATTCACAAAGAACAAAGCGACATGCATACGAAGATAAAACGAGAGTAACTTCAAAACTTTCAGCAAATAGAGAGGTGTTTCAGTACCATGAAAACTTTTACAACCATATTTTCCTCTCTCGTAATAATTTTCAGTAGCCTCATGAATAAACTCAACAATATAACTATCACATAAAGCATGCTTTTCATGATCTACAAACACTAGAGCTTTATTATAAACATTTTCAAAAGAATCCTCAGGAACATAACATTCATCCTCCTTTAGTAAGCATGGGGGACAATCAAATATTGTAAGGGGTAAATAGTTACTCTCATTAGAAGGTAGGAATGGGTAGATACATTCTTCCTCCTCTTGATCATCACTCTCCTCCTCTTTTTCATCCAATGAGCTTCTAGTTTCAGCAATTTCTTCTTCCATAGGCTCCTGCAAGGCATTAGTCTCTTCCATTGGTGGAGAGCATGTATTAAGATATTCAAGAATATACCCATTTTCTACCTTGTAATTATCAAATCAAAATTTAAGTATATCATAAACCTCATATTTATAAGGTGAATCATCAGTATTTTCAAGCAAACTAGCAAGTTCAAATGCACCCTTCCAAGCAATAAATTCTTCAATTTGTTCCACATCATAAAAGTCATAATTCCCTTTAACATAAGAAGATATTGTAACATTATCATTATACTCACATTGAAAAGGGAGGTGTTTATACCTCCTACAGCAACAAGATTTATCAAATCAATAAGTAACATTATAAGTAGAGCACATGTTTATAGCAATGGTATACAATTTATCAATTTGTTCCCATAAGTGTTTCCCTGTTTGTGACAAGCGGTGTTCCTTATAATAATATTTTTGTTCTTCCGTGAACCCACCTTGCCAATAAGATTTAGTTTCAAAGAAACCAACCATTGATAGAAAGCATGATAAAGCAAGACAATAACAGACCCATGAAAATAACAACTATAGTAGGAACTAATTTTTGTGTGTTTTTGATAAAGAAACAAGAAAACAAAGCAGAAATAAACTAAGCAAAACAAATAAAACAAAGTAAAGAGATTGGTTATGAGGGACTCCCCTTGTGAAGATGTCCTTGACTCCTCGGCAACGACGCCAGAAAATCACTTGCTGACTCGTGTAATAACGAGCTCGTTGGGGAACCCCAAGAGGAAGGTATGATGAGCACACCAGTAAGTTTCCCTCAGTTATGAACCAAGGTTATCAATCTAGTAGGAGCAAGGAAACACCCCAAAGGTGTTGCTAGCTGAACTTTGGCAGGGCGCACTATCGGTGCTAGCAGCAACATGGAGACATGCACAACACAACCACAGAACTCTATCCCCAACTTGCGATGAGGTTGTCAATCTCACCGGTTTTGCTGAAAACAAAGGGTTAAACGTATCGAGTGGAAGAAAGTAATAGTTTGTAGAAAGTAAACAGAAAGCAGTAAACAGTTGATTGTAGATTGATGATAAAAGAAAGGACCGGGGTCCATAGTTCACTAGTGGTGGCTCTCCTGAAGATAGATGACATGTTGGGTGAACAAATTACAGTGGGGCAATTGACAAACATCGAGAAAGCAATACATGCATATACTACTCATCTTGACTCCTTTGAGACTTGATTGGGAATTACAACATTATACATAGACCATAATCCAACTGCATCTATGACTAATAATCCACCTTCAGGTTATCATCCGAACCCCCTCCAGTATTAAGTTGCAAGCAACGGATAATTGCATTACGCATTGCGTGTAAAGTAAACAATACGATTGTTCTATGAACAAAGGATTGTTGTTTTCTCCCTAGTAGCAATAGCACATCTAGTACCTTAGAGATTTTTGTCACTTCCCTAGATTACTAGAGGATTTAACCCACTATCGAGCATAAATACTAACTCTTGGAGTTGCTAGTATCTACTTGGCCAAGATAGCCACTAACAACGGAAAGCATGCAAGATCACAAATAACAAAGACATGATAGAATCAATAATCAATCTGAAATAGCATCTCAATATCCATTGGATCCCCGCAAACACAACATGTATGAATTACAAATAGATGATCTTGATCATGAACGGAGCTCACAAGATCTAAACATGATAGCACAAAGGAGGAGAACCAGCCATCTAGCTACTACATGGACCCGTAGTCAAGAGATGAACTACTCACGCATCACACCGGAGGCTTGCATGATGGTGAAGAAGGCCTCCAGGGTGAATTCTCCCCTCCGGCAGGGTGCCGGGAAGAGCTTCAGATCCCTCCCGATCTAGGGATGTAGATGACGGCGGCTACAAACTCTTTCGTAGAATTTTGATCGGGTACTTAGGGTTTCTGTATTAGAGACAATATATAGGCGAAAGGAGAGGCCGAGGGTGTGCAGGCGGCCAGACCACCTGGCCTTGGGCCAGGCTGGCCGCTGGCCAGTGTGGTGTGGCCCCAACCCTCTCCTCCGCCTTGTATTCTGCTCTGGTGTCCCTCGGTGAAAAACTGACTTTGGATTTTGTCCGTCAATTCGAGAATATTCATTTTCTCACTTTCCGGAACCAAAAACAGCAGAAAAGCAGGTAGGCCTTTGTGGCTCTTGTTAATAGGTTAGTCCAAGAAATCATATGAAAAGTACTCCAAAGTGTGGACAAAACATAAGAAAGTAGATAAACCAAGCATGGAACATCAAAAATTATGGATACGTTAGCAACGTATCACCCCTTCAAAAAACACAAGGGACAAACAACAAAACCAAAGCAAACACACACGTATACATACGAGTTATACCCCATTAAAGGGCGGACACGCTCAGGGACTCGCTCACACAAAAGTTAAACAAAACACAAAATCAAGCTTGCATTGCGAGTCGATTGACTCCTCTTACTCATACAAAATATTGTTCATATTTCAAGAAAGTCGCCACTAGGCATATCTTACAAATCGCCTACAAAAACCATCTATTTCGCAGGCCCTGATGAAGAAGCATCCACACCACCCTTAACACGAACGAATGGTTGCCACGGGTTCGTTGGGTAGGTCGACAACGACTTCGACAACACCGACCAGAAGGGCTGCTCCGACTTCAGATCACGATGCTCCGGCTTGGGGTCGCCTGGCGCCACCATCGTCTCCTGGTACGGTAGAAGGTCCCCCATCGCCAACACCTGATCAGCGAAGGGGGCGGCCTTGGCGGTCAGCTTCAATACTTCCGACATCTCCACCGTACCAATCGCTGAAGGGTAGCCGCTGGTGACGTCGTCGAGGTCGAAGTCGTTTGGAAAGTGAGCAAGCCCCAAACTCAACGCCATGGTGGCCCCGCGCCTGAAAGCCGAGCGCGTCATCCACTCCACAACACTGGGTACCTCCTCCAGATAGTGCCACACCTCAGTCAGTCCCCCAGGAATAACCTCGGTGGGGGACATTCCTTGAAGAACTGCCTGGACACACAACGCCGAGGCAGTGGCCGCGTTCACCACCGTAGTCACACACTGCGAGGCGTTGAAGGTCTGCACCACCGGGTCGCTTTGACCTATCATCATTGCAACTTCAGATGTCAGTGCCACTATGGATTCCCCCACCCGGGGACTCACCGCACACATTGAACAAAAGAGCAACGACTCACCAAGGAGCTTCCGGCAGTTCTCCGTGACGTGCTTCTCTAGGGTGGCGTGATCGCTTTGCAGCCCAAGGATGACCGAGTCTGCGGCCTTCCGCTCCTCTTTAGCTGCAGCGACTACAGCCTTCGCCCTATCCTCAGAAGAGATCGAGGACGCCTTCGCCTCCTCCGATCCAACTCCTTGACCAGCGAGTCGATACGCCCATTCGCCACGTCTAGCTCGGCAATTGGGACATACCCTTCTCGGGCCTTGGAAATCGCAGGAGGAAGATCATCTAAACAGAAAAGAAATGATTGTCAGCGCTCCGGAACACCAACAATTTGTAGACGAAAAATGAATCAAGTACTCACCAACAGTCTCCTGGAGTCACCGGTTCGCCTCCTGCACCACGCGCAGATCACGCTCCAGACGCTCTTTTGCGGCATGTCAATCTGTCGACTCCCTCTGGAAGCCCTATAAGCAGAACAAAAAAGTCAGCAATCACAAAAACACAAAATAAGTGTCCAGCCGCTGAAATTCAGCGACTAGACACTCGGGGACTAGTGACTAGAAGAAATTCAGTTCTTAGCCACTAAAATATAGCGACTAGGAACTCGGGGACTGGAGACTAGAAGAAACTCAGTGCCTAGCCGCTGAAATTCAGTGACTAGACACTCGGGGACTGGACGTACCTGAATGGCGGCGCCAAGCATATTGTGAAGTTCTCTGGCGTTCGTAGAAGGGACCATGAAGGAGGTACGCCCACGACGAGACCCGACGTCCTCGTCAACGATCTTCGGGCTCTATGGAGACTGGTTATCTGCCAGGCCTGGAAACCCCTTCGCCATGAAGCGTGAAAACGTCGCTAAAGCTCTAGCCGGTGCACTAGTCGTCGGAGCCGATGGTTCCATCGTCGGAGCTCCCGTGGCTGGTTCCGATCGGGTAACCACCACCTCCTTGGCACCCGCAGCAGGATCACTCCCATTGGTGCTATCTCTTGCCACAACATCATTGGCGCCGCCCTTCCGCTTCTTCGCGCCCTCCGCAGGCACGGCGTCTTCAGCAGGCTTCCTCTTCTTGGGGAGATCACCTTCCCCTGCGGCAGCGACTGGTGGAATTTTCGCCACCGAAGGGCGACCAATCTTCTTGGCGCCGGACCTACCAAACCTCCAAAGTCAGTTTAGAAATCACAGGAAAAAGAGGATCCAGAATCGGAAGGGAGAACCCGAGTCTTACTTGGCGACCGGAAGAAAACGCAACCCCATGCTGATATGGGCAGGTTTATCCAACTCTGGGCCTAGCATGTGTGTCAGACCTCTTTTGAAGACATCCGAAGCCCACGACACCACGGGCCTCTTCGATGATGAGGCTGCAGTCGTAGGAACCTCCGGTTCAGAAGATGTCGCCATTCCCAAAGGTCGAGGTGACTTTGATGCGGCGGCCTCAGTCGCTTCCTGCTCTGACGCCGTCGAAGCTGGTGGTGCGATCACTGCAAGAGGAACCTCCACCGCCGCCTCGGCGCCTTCAGCCTCTGATCCCGTCCTCAGAACCGTTCCTTCTGGGTTCTTACGCGAGGTCTCAGCCGTGTCATCCTCGGACTCATCATCCGACTCGAACACCACCGCCAAGCTGGATGGCGATGCTGCTTTCTTCGCTAGCGACTTCGTCTTGCGTGAAGGTTTCGCAGGCGTGGCTGTTCGCCGAGAAGTGTGCTCTTGCAAGATTTCATCGCCTTCTTCGCCCTCTTCGAGACTATGGCTCGCCTCGAGCACGCGTTGCTTCTGCATGCGAGTCTTGCGAGCCGCAGGCGCCGGGGGAGGAGCCCCTACCTCCTCCTCTTCCTCCTCAGAAGATTCTCCTGAGGCACCCTCCTCGAACTCATGGGGAACCTCTTCGTCGAGTGGGGGGAGCCAGCCCTCCAAAACCTGAAACAACTGAGAGTGGACACGAATAAATTTCAGACGATGCGGTTGCGAATCGCACCACGAGAATTACGACTAAAGTTAAATTCAGAGAGAAGAACTTACTGTGGGGGCTTCATTCTTCACGGGCATGTACGGAGTGAGCCTGGCTGACGTGGTTGTGAATTCCGTGTCAGTGATCTTCTTTAGGGCGGCCTTGTAATCTTTGGCGTCCCATGATTCCTTGCTGGCCCGGGAAGGATCATTCTTCCCGCTGTACTCGTACATCCAGTGCGGTCGAGCCTCCAATGGGACCAATCGCCGCCCGAGCCAGCAGTTGTACAGGTTAATCGAGGACAAACCTTGGTCCTTCAGCTTCTGGATCTCGTCCATCATCTCCACGACAGCCATCCTCTGGTCATCGGGGAGCCTGTCCATCGTTAGCTGGTGGGGTTCGCTTCTCTCCGCGACGAACTCCGGCAATGCTACCTCATCGGAGGGAGTGGACTCCTTCACGTAGAACCAGCTCCTCTTCCACTCGCTCGCGGCCTTCTTTGGCAGCATGAGCTTGATGAAGTTGGTCTTCGGCTTCAGCTGAAAGGTGATGCCTCCAGCCGCCAAGATCGGGCCGCCGGACCCTTCACGTCCGATGCGGCCGTGGAAAAGCTCCAGCCACAACGGGAAGTATGGTCTGCAGCCAAGATAGCACTCGCAGAAGGCGACGAAGATCGCCAGCTGCTCGATGCTATGCGGGCCAAGATCTGACGGCTTGATCGCATAGTATGCACAAAATCGCTGGAAGAATAGCGAGGTAGGAAATCCCAAGCCCCTCTCCAGATGGCTTGGGAAGCAGATGAATTCGCCGGGGCGTGGCTTCGGCTCGATATCGGAAGACGTGGGGATCCGCCAATTCCCCTTGTGGAGGACCCCGGCATCCTCGAAGGACCTGAGTTGCGCCGCGGTGCACTTTGACTTCCCCCACGAGCCTTTCAGAGGTGCCATCGAGAAGGAAGACGGAGTCGCTTGGTCTGGAAAGGTGTGGATCGAGGGAAGGCAGGAGAAATGGATGCGTGAGAATGAAAACTGTGGAGAAGGATCTACAGGACTAGTCTGTCACTCCCCTTATAAGGGGATGCTACCCGCCAATCTCGGGTAGCCATTACCCGCGGTAATTGTGCCGAAGTTACCGTTGGAATATCCAACGGATAGTTTGACCAAGTTGATGGTCCAACTCCTCCATTCGACTCGCTTGCAACTGAGCCCCGTCCACTCGCTGAAACAACGAGTTGATGGCGGTTGCACTCGCCGAAGCAGCCACTGAGAACTTGGGGAAAATTTCCTTGGTCTCGGTGGAGTCCACCGCCGATTCGACTGGACGTCCAAATTGGACTCGCCTACTCCGACTGCCAAATGAACACCTGCGTCTGAATCAACGATGGCCTCGGGGACTACTGATGGGGATATGCCGAATGGGGTATGCCCAACAGGACGTTCCGATTGGGCCAAAGGTTTCACGAGTGGGCCTGCAAGACGGCGACTGGAATGCGACTAAGTAGAAGGCCTGGCGACTAGAAACTGGAGGCCCAGAAACATACTCGAAGCCTAGTCGAATTAGGTCAAAGCCTCCGAATCCATATCCTGTTCAGTTGTAAAATGTAAACCCTAGCGAGGTGCCTCATATATAAACCTCCCTAGGGTATTCTGAGGACTTACATTCCATCATACACCCCTTCAAGCGACTCGCTGCTTAGACGCCGAGCTCGCCACCATTATAACTCGTCCACTATCAATCCAATCTAGCAGGAGTAGGTCTTTACCCTCCGGGGGCCGAACCTAGATAAATCCATGTGCATCCGCCCCCATCTCGCACCGCAGATGGCCGCCAGCTCTCGCCCCCGATTCAATCAATCGCTGCCTACTGCAGTGACTGCCGTGGCCATTTCCACGACAGTCGGTATCTCCACCCTCAGGCGCTTGATAGCGCCCGAGAAGGGGTTGTACAACCGGGTCTTGTACGGTTGCACCCTCTGTCCAAGCACAAGGAGGCCGTTGGTTGTGCTACCGACATAAGAGTACCTTCCAGAGAGAGAGAGAGAGAGAGGAGAAACAGAGATTCAGTCAAGGTAAATAGATTGAAATTCAATCAAAGTAAACCATGGAGCAAAACCCTGGGCAACAAGTGGACGAAGAAACAGAACTTAAAAAACAGATAGTATAGGATGTGAATGCAAAAAAAGATCGATATATACAGATGAATATAAAGAAAGCACCTGCGAATAACCCGGCTAATCTTCTTCTCAAGGTGGCGGCCAGTTCTCAGTTCAGCAACATGATGGCAGCATCGTCTACCCAATAGTCCTCCGACAACTGGTGGTCTAGACCAATCCAGTTGGCTGGCATAAAGCGCTCCTCCGTGAAGCTGCGCCAGGCGCTGTAGACTGTCTGAAAGGTGGCGTAGTAGTCGAAGTCGTCCGTCAAAAGGAAGATGTCACATATCTTCTAGACGAGTCCCTTAGGGATACTAGCCCATGGCGAGTCCTCCTGCTTCTTGCCGGCCATGGATGATGGCGTTCGTGTGGTCTTGGTCTCGTCGACTGGCACATGAAGCGATTCTAAGGACACACATTTAAACAAAGGCCTGGAAAAGCCAAGCAAATCATATGGAAATGAGACGACGACATGCACACAGCAACCGCAAGCGCGTTTCATCAAACTGGCATGGGCACGTGCATGCGCATGCGCACTAATTACGGTACAACGATCATGCACACCAGCGTACGACTCCTAGAAGCACGCGAATGTGTAGGTGTAGGATGATACTAGTTGTAGTAGTATCATAACCTCACTGTATTTAATTATCCCAAAATCTAAGGAGAAAACGTGAGCTCCCTGATCCCTCAGGGCACACGCAAACACATGGCATTTCCCATTTTATGCATGGCATTTTCCATTTTTCAATTTTGCTTTTTGGTTGTTCCCTTGGATGCTCACCGTGTGGCCGGATAGGGTGTATGCTCCGTGGAGCTAAAAAACTCATGTTCTCTCAATAGCACGGTCATTAATTATTGAGGTATATACATTTTTAGTCCCACAACTTATAACTGGGAACATTTTAGTCCAATTTAATCGAATTTCTGTGATTTTGTTCGAATTCGTCATAACTAATTATGGAAGTGACATGTGGCATCATAATTTTTGCAAAATGACCCCTATGTATTTTCTCCCTGCCAGTTGTGACCTTGCTATGACCTGACAGGAGGATCTGAATAAGAAAAAAAAGGTATCAAACTAATTACCTGCACTACTGGAAAAATCAACCTTGCCACTACAACATGCACACAGAAGTGATTAACTGAAGAGCGCTCCGGCTGATGTGTTATTTATTTTGGATATTCAAAATATGTGTTGCGAAGATGTGAAAAGATCTAAAATAAAGATGCAAATTCTCAATTCAAAATAATTTGTGTTCTAGGTTACAATTACAACTCAAGTTTATTCCTTTTTATTTTTGCGAATAAGGAAAAACTCAAATTTATTTTAGACACTGCAGCTAGCTAATAGGTTAACGACTAAGCTATATAATTTATATTATGGACCGTGCCAACATAGACGTGAGCATTTTTGCGTCTGTATGTGCTTTTTTATTGTATAAATAATTACGTCCTCCCAAGTACTCCTCGTCTAGCATAATGTAGCATCCCATCCGTCTAACATCTGTAATGCTACATGGTTTAATAATAAAATGCTACTTCCTACATGTATTGTTGCATCATCATTATATTATGCTCATGTCATCATGTCACATTGCATTTGAGCATCATATAAAATCCCTCTATTTGTTTCTTAGCCCATATGCATTGTATTGTATCACTTGTAGTTGCCTCTTGATATATTGTTTTTGCTTCTTGATATATTGCTTAATGTCCAAGTCGAGTTGGGGACATATCTTTTGTTAACTCCATCACCTTTCTTGTCGCCACCTTATAATTCCACCATCCAGACTATATATGAGCAATTGCATTTCTCTTTGATATTTAATTCTAGTTCATATAATTTGGGGTGGATCCAATTCTAATCTACATGCCTCCATACATAGTCTGATATTGGTTTTGCAATATTTAGTATGGGAGTCTACATGTCCACTTCTGCATGCCATGTAGAGTAGAATTCTCTACTTTCGTCTTGTGTGTTCCTAATTGAATTTATGGCTATGCTTGAATTATGGTGGATATATGGAAATATCAGTGGCACATACACACTAGAAAAGACCACCTTTCATTCATGCATGCCACTATTCATTAATGCCATATGAGGTGAGAAGGCTTACATCAATTCTTGTGTGACTCTATTCAAATTTTGGAATCAAATTAGAATAAATGGCCAGTTGTTCTTACAACTAAAAGTGGTGCAGTTATTCATGCATGCATGAGCCATGTACACATGCCCCCTCTCATTCTTTCTCTCTCAGTTGATCCTTCTTGGTTTTGTTGGAAATTAAAACAAACCAACTTTGCAAAACTAAAAGAAAACTAAACCTACACCTAGCTACTGGAGCAGTCTGGCTCAGCCCGATTCCTGAACCAGACCAACCGTGACCCCAAATCATATACATCATGGGTATCCTGCTGCTATGCAACTTCTAAGCTTCCTATCTTTTCAAAACTCATTTCAGTTCTGGTTCAAAACGCTCTTTTTTGGGACTCTAGCAAAAAACAGAGGAGAGTTTCAGGTTCAGGAAGCAGCCAGGTTCGGTAAAACAGCTACAGCAGTCTTCAGAGTAGCATCGCTAGCAACAGTGATCAGCGACCAGCGCCTGAACGCCAGCAGCCGGCAAGCCCACCTGGGTCCTTTTTCCCCTTCCTCCACCGTGGCCCATCTGACCCTCTTTGTTTTTTCTTCTCCTTCAGCCGAGCATACAGGCACCGGATGTCTTCGCCTTCGATCGCAGAGAAGAGAGCGACCGCGGCTCCTTTACTCCGACCGAGCCGCTCGCCCCACTCCGACTCTCTTCTTTGTAGCGACCGCAACCGCTGCGCCACAGCCGCGTCTTCTTAATCCCCGCCGTAGCACCGCACTTTCAAACCCTAGCTCTCCACACCTCCCCTTCCTCCTCTGTTCCCCACCCAACACCACCATGGCCACCGCCGTGCGCGCCTTCCTGCCGCCGACTTCGTCAAACCCTGGGACCGTGGAGTAGCGGGTTCACTTCGCCACCTCGTCCGTGTCGAATACACCCTAGAGGAGGAGCCTGAGATGCCAAGAACAACTTCCCTGACGACGTCTCCATCGAGCCTGAGTAGGATGGCCGTCATTGTCGTCGCTCCCGTCTGTTTCCACCCTGACCAAGCCCTCCGTCGACTTCGGGGTGAGCTCCTTGTTCCCCTCCATCTCTCCGCCTTCTCGATCTGTGCCGGAATCATGCTAGGCCATGTCCGCCTGTGAGCGTGGCCATCGGCCACGATTGCTAGCTCACTCCCGGCGCGTTCTATTTTCTTGTTCTACAAGTGCACATGGTTGTCGTTGATGCTGCTCGCTTTCATGCACACACCAGCCAGCTAGCTAGTTCTGCATCGTATTGATTGTTTGATCCAGCACCCCATCTTAAACGTCTCGGCACACACACACCCTACCATGTTTTTGCTGCATGTTCACTTTTTCTGCAATTGCTACACCTGTACCAGTACACGATTCATTTCACATCCTAGTTCAGTTCAGCTGATTAGTTTTGCACATATCGTTTTAGTTCAATTCAGTTTGCTACGTTTGGCACATCACGTTTTGTTTCAGCTGTGGGGCTGCTAGCTTGGCTAGAGACAAATAAAAATTTGAATCATCTATTTGTTTTCTGTACATAAACATGAATCAGGTTCATTGTTTGAAACCTTGCATGTCCATTCAGCAGACCAAGTGTAAATCTCAGCACAGTCAGTATCTAGGCCTTTTCTTTGGCTTTGTTTTTTCTTGTAACGGAAGAAAATGTGTGAATTCGGCATGTTTCAATACTTGTCCAAGCAAATCCTTTTTCCGCAAATATTATATCTACTTTGGCCAGAAAGATGTGTAGCTTTCAAATCTGCAACTAGTTTTTTTTCTTGTGAACAATATATATCTGGCCAATTATTAAATGGATATGCAACAAGTTTAAACTTCAGACATTAGTAGCTTTAAATCTATAACCCGGAATTCAATAAATAATATGTCTAAATTGATTAGCTCGACAAGTCCATTCTAACTATGCATTCCATGATATCATTTGAAGCATGCATCGAGTAAAACCATTAAAACCTGAATGGTTTATGCAAATAAAATGAGCCCAAATAAATATTAAAAGTGTTAATTCTTGTTTCCACACTTCCATCCTTGCCATGCTACATTACTATCATGCAATTGCGCATCATTACATCATGGCATCCTTTGTTTGCTTGTTGCATTCTATTCATATGATTGTGCAATGTATTTATTTCGGCTCTTGTGTGTTTGGTTTTTATCCGGATAGACACTGAGCAAGGAGAATACCAGGAGCCTCAAGAGTATTACCCGGATCCTTCCTATTCGGCAACAGAACTGCCAGGCAAGCAATTCCCCATGCTTGCATACATACAGTACCTATGCTTCTATCTTACTCTTGCATCATTGAGTCGCGATTGCATTAAATTGAATCCCAAGAATTGCATAGCCTTTAATTTTAAACTCCACCAAAGCTTGTTCCTCCATCCCATGAACCATTACTACAGAAGTTGTTTGATGCCATGCGAGTTGTAGAATTGCATGTGTACGGTTTGTGCGAGTCTTTGGATAATGAGGTACTTAAACAACTTAATATGAGTAGAGAACTAATGAAAGAGTCATCAGTGATCATTAATTCTTATTTGGTTCTTTAAGCTCACTTGTGTCCCGTAGGACCCCGAGTACTTGATTCCTGTTCCTTGACTATTCGCACTATTCACATACGGGAGACCCTATGGATCCCCCTTTGTTTGAGCTTGATTCACACTTTATTTCTTGCGGCCACATAATAGTTTGGGGCTTTATTACTATCATGTACTTATGCCATGCTTTACTGTTTATTTACGATTGTGCATGGAGCACTTGTACTGCTCTGGAATGCGGAGTGTTTTCGCGGTATCGACAAGCCTAGTCACATTTTTGGGTTCCCAGTCATCTACAGTCATTGACGCAAACCCTGGATCCGTCTCAGAGTCGGCCAACTTCATTGCGGGTAGCTTAGAGGGGTGGCCCCCTGAAATAATTTATGAATCCTGTGAATGCATTGTCGTGAGGCCTCGTAGCATTTTATTTGGTTTTTCCCGAGGTTAAACGTGTGTGTGTTTCTATTTGTGCACCCCTGCAGGGTAAATCTTTCTGAAAGCCGTGTCCACGGTTATGGACGACTTGGAGCACAGTTTCTCGATCATAGACAAGCATAACTAAAGTACCGCCTTTAATCTGACTAAGACATGACTAGTAATTAGTACAACATTCATGGAATCATTAATAAAATTGCTAACGAATGGGTTGTTTTTTCCGCATTCTCGTCGATAAGCGAGAAGGAGGACGAGCGAGGTTATTTATGTTGCTTATATAACTGTTGCTATAAAATAACGGGCGTAAGTCCATCTCTGGTTGGGCGGATGTGTAGCGAGTCTCTATAGCTATTTGTAGATATTATCTTTCGCTCCAATTGCGTCACCCCCAGGTTGTTCCCTTTAGCTGCATTAAGACTTGCTGAGTATCCATAGGGTCTCACACGATAAATATTTGGTTCAGATGGATAGGCATACTCTCAGGAATATTACTGGGTTGAGGAGACGGATGATGGTGGCAACGACTATCCGGTGTAGAGATTCCGGGGTTGGAGATCCATAAGATCTGTGGGTGGGATGTGCTTCTTTTCAGGGCATCTTATGCCGATTTGCTTCTTATCCGTACTCGGATCATGTTTTCCGCTTCCACTTGATACTCTGGTGTGTGATGTATGAGGAGGTATCCTAAACTATTATATCTATCTAGGATATTTGGATCTTGCCGTATGACGTTGCAATATTTCTATTTCTATTAGATGGTGTGACTGTGATGTCTATTGTAAGTCGCAGACATATATGCTCATTTGTGTGTGTCGTGGCCGCGTTACCTGTGGCTTACGCCGCTCTCTCTTGTCCCGATGTTCTTGAAAGTGGATAAGGTGCTAGGCCGGTACTGTGTCCTACTCCGCTTCGATGGGCCTACACGTGGGTGGCCTTGGGTCTCCGCGGTAGAGTCACTTATCCACTTTTGGTTCGTCCAGGCTTGAACTTAGAGCGTAATGTCCGAGGTATTACACATAATTACGTCCTCTCAAGTACTCCTCATCTCACAAGAGTAACAACTAGCATCTACCGGCATAGTGGCTTGTGGGTGTGGGTGTCGCTGTACAAAAGTGTTAAGTTTGAATCCATTCTCCTCTTAGAGATTTAACTATTTTATTTATACGTCTACTAACAGGTGGCGCACTTATCAATCCGCATAGGGACACAAACGACATAGAAAAATATAGAAGGGTCATTAAAAAAATAAACGTCATTTATGGACAAATTAAGTCAAATTCACTGAAATTCGATTAAATTGGACTAAAATGCTCTCGAGATATAAGTTGTGGGACTAGTATTGCTCATTTTTCAATATGTGGGACTAAAATGCTCTCGTGGTGCAAGATGTGGGACTAAAGGTTTATATACCTCTTAATTATTTTATAGAGCCTCAATTGCTAGGCTAGAGGACCAATTAATGC
This sequence comes from Avena insularis, assembly GCA_023614405.1. NCBI lineage: Eukaryota > Viridiplantae > Streptophyta > Magnoliopsida > Poales > Poaceae > Avena > Avena insularis. The sequence goes on from CM042694.1 coordinate 212,345,630, forward strand.
TCCTAGTTTTGCTCAATTACTCCTCTAGTTGACCGAAAAATATGAATCACCACATCATGTAATGCTCCTGGCCGGTCATGTTGTTAAAACAGGAGTGCATCCATTGGCTTTCATGTTTTCAATTAGATGCGGTGGCCATGTGCATTGGCTGGATTTTAGGATTACTACTAGATGCAATAACTAGCTATAAAGCGAATAGGCGAAGTTAATTCTCCGAACTAGTACTACTCCGGCCTAGTAATACCGAACATAGTGAGTACCTCAAGTGTGGTTATATGGATGATCAGTTTATGTGACTCTCGGCCATGAATTCCTGACCATATAGCCATATGTTCTACCACCTTTTTTACTACTACTACTAGTAGTACATGGACGCTAGCAAAATTCAAAATCTAATCGAGCAACAAAATCACGCACACCAACTTTGAAGTATTTCCTGCCTAACCGTTTCAAAAACTTTGAGCCAAAATCTCCCACCAAGGGAGTGCCATTTTTATATTATTATTATTAGATGGACACTAGCCAAATTCAAAATCTCAATCGAACAGCAAAACCACACACCCACTTTGAAGCATTTCCTGCCCCTCCGTTTCAAAAACTTTGAGGCAAAATCTCCCACCAGGGGAGTACCATTTTTGTATTATTATCAAAAGATAGGCGCTAGTCAAATTCAAAATCTCAATCGAGCGGCAAAACCGCACACCGACTTTGAAGCATTTTCCGCCCTTCCGTTTCAAAAACTTTGAGTCAAAATCTCCCACCGAGGGAGTACCATTTTTGTATTATTATCAAATGGGCACTTGTCAAATTCAAAATCTCAATCGAGCGGCTAAACCATACACTGACTTTGAAGCATTTCCCGCCCCTCAGTTTTAAAAACTTTGAGGCAAAATATCCCACCGGGGCAGTACCATTTTTATATTATTATTAGATGGACGGTTGCCAAATTCAAAATCTCAATCAAGCGGAAAAATCACACACCAATCTTGAAGCATTTCCCGCCTCTCAGTTTTAAAAACTTTTGACTTCAAAATTACCATTCTACCCATTCTTCTGATGCCCTATGGGCAAGCTAAAGTCGGTAGGGGCGCGATCGTAATTTATATTTATGTTCACCTCCTTAGTCCCGATTCGCCTAGATTTTCCTGCTGGTCCTTCCAAAAATCCTAGCCCCCTCTCTCACATGCCCTCACCTCCACGACCACCACATGCACTGGCTGGCGGCAATTCCATGGCGGCCGGAGCCGCTTTAGCTGCGGTCTTGTGCACTGCCGCGGAGCCGCTTCACCGATGCTCACCCACCGGATCTGGTTCACTGGGTCTCTCTATCACTACACCGGAGCTGCGGTGTCGTTCACCATTCCAATGGTGTCATCGAATGTCCATGCTCTTCTTCCCGGCCACCGAAAGCTACCCAAGCATACTGGATCCGCTTCACCGGTGTACACCGGGCATGATCTAGTCCAAGGAGTTCCATGTCCACCGCTCTAGACCAGCTGCTCGGCCATTGCCGTTCACTGCACTAGATCTGCCTCAGCGATGCTCTCGTCCACCATGCTCAAGCCGACATCGACTGCCCAAGATCCGCTTCCCCGACGCCAACAACTGCCCCAACCGCAGCACCCTCGGTGACCTGGATGTCACCCGCATGGTACCGACGATGCTTAGACGCCTCTTCGACCAAGCTTAACCAAATCTGCAACCCGTTTTTGTTTTGTCAGCAGTATAGAAAGTTCAATCCTATCGTAGTGAACTGCATTTTTGTAATCGTGCTCGTACATGCAAGTTAGTGGGAATGCATGTTCTTCGTGCTAGTACATACAAGGTCATTAGACATGTTGGTTTGCATTCGCTGCTCTACAAATTTTAAGTCATGTACATGTTTATTAGTTTGTCATGCACATGTTCTTAGCGACTCCATACAATAGTAATTGCCTGCTACCGTGTAATTCTTGCAAAATCTAAAGTCAGCGGAAAATATTAGTGTGGATTCTGTTCTCTATAGTTACTGAATCTATCAGGTTCATCCTGAGATCAGTTCCTGCTATTATTTCCTCCTTGGCATCATTCTCCTATCTTGTAGTAGTCGTTTAAACTCTTCATACTAATTCGATTATAATTTTGTTGTTGCCATCTGGTTCTTCAAAAGATGCATCACTAACTATTTCCTTTTTCTTGCATATAGCTCAAAATGGAACAATGAACATGTTGGTTTGCATAGCCTATTCTACAGGTTCACAAGGGATGCCATTACTTCCTTGTCTGGTGCTGGTTCGTCCTGAGCAATGGCATAACTGTCCTCTACTATGTAGTTCACTCGTGATTTGCATTCATTCTCTAGAAGTTCTCTTATGATGCCATTATAATTTCTATATGGTTGATTCTTATCTATGACAGTAACTACATGCCATTGTGTAGCGCACCGCAAATTCTGAGTCACCCAACGACTCTATGCATTCCAGGAGATGCCACTGCTTCCATACATATTTGGTTAAATGACCTTGCTTGTTTATATTTGCTAAAATTCTAAGAAACACTTTGTTTGATTGCTCATTTCATTCTAGGCACACTTGTTTAATGCTTGTTTGTCCTGTTCTACAGGTTCACGAGCGACGCCATTATATCTCGCATCTGGTTCTGGGTCTGGTTCGTCCTAAGACACGACATAACTATCCTCTACAATGTATAGTTCAATCATGGTTTGCATTCCTGCTCTACAATTTCTCGTATGATGCGGTTATATTTTCTATTTGGTTCATTGATACATTGCAAATGTATCTATAATTTTTGATGCTCCATGCTTGGTTTTATCCACTTTCTTGTGTTTTGTCCACACTTTGGAGTACTTTTCATATGATTTCTTGGACTAACCTATTAACAAGAGCCATAGTGCCAGCTGCCTGTTTTCTGCTGTTTTTGGTTCCAGGAAAGTCAGAAAATGAATATTCTCGGAATTGGGCGGGACAAAATCCAAAGTGCCTATTTTCCAGAAGACTCCGGGAGCCAGAATACGAGACGGAGGAGGGCCAGGGGCTGGCCACACCCTCCCAGGCGCGGGCTGGGCCTGGCCACGCTAGGGCATGGTGTGGTGGCCCCAGGCACCCCCTCGGTCTCCCTCTTCGCCTATAAGAAGCCTTCTGACCTAAAAACTCCGGGGCTTCGACGTTTTTCCAGAAAAAGTTCCACAGCACCGCCACCACCGAAGGGGAGATTCGGGGGACAGAAAGTCTTTGTTTTGGCACCCTGCCGGGACGGGGAATTGCCCTCGGAGCCATCTCCATCGATCTCCACCATCATCTCCATCGACCATCCATGTTTCCCCCATCTATGAGTGAGTAATCCCCCGGTGTAGGCTATGGGGATGGTAGGGATTGGATGAGATCGTTCATGTAATGGCATCAGATTGTTAGGGCATGGTGCCTAGTATCTTTTAATAGTGCTTTACGACTTTGTTGCGACTTGTTGTGCTTAATGCTTGTCACTAGGGCCCGAGTGCCATGATTTCAGATCTGAACATGTTATTGATTCATTATGATAGTATTGTTTTTGGTCTTATCTATAAGTTGTATACACACGTTGTTGTCCGGAACCTATGGCCCCAAAGTGACTGAAATCGGGATAACCGGAAGGGAATGGATTTTATGTGAGGATCACATGTGTTCATGGAGTGTTAATGCTTTGCTCCGGTGCTCTATTAAAAGGAGCACCTTAATTGCCAGTAGTTCCCTAGAGGCCCCGCTGCAAACGGGCTGGCAGGACAAAACATGTTGTGCAAGTTCTCATTGCGAGCATGTATGACTATATATGGAACACATGCCTAGGATTATCTAGTACTTGGATGCTTTATCTTATTTATCTGCAATTGTCCTATGTTCTGATTGCTATGTGAATTGTCTTGTCCAAGCAACGCCGTCCATCCATCCCTATGCCTACCGCACTCGAATCCTACTGTTACTGCTACTGTTACTACTATTGTTACTGCTGTCTTTACTTTACTACTGCTGTTACTTTACTATTCCTACTACAAAATTGTTGCTATTGATAAACTGCTGTGAGAAAGATTGTTTCCAGGTTTATCTGAATTGACAACTCAGTTGTTAAGGCTTATAAATATCCTTTGGCTCCCCTTGTGTCGAATCAATAAATTGGGTTTCACTTCCCTCGAAAATACTGCGATACACCCCCTATACTTGTGGGTCATCAAGACTATTTTCTGGCGTCGTTGCCAGGGAGCATAGCTTTATTTATCAAGTTCACTTGGATTCTCTATTGTTCGCTGCTATCCATCCATCATGGGTAAGTCTCGTGATGGCAAGGTTCCTATTTTACCATCCACTACAAGAAGAGGTACACTCCTAAACACCTCTGCTGCTCTTGATTCATCGTCCGTTATGAGTAAGTTCCTTACACCACCACATACACATGCTACACACACTGCTACTACTGCTGAATCTGAAACTTCTGATGCTTATGATGCTGCTTCTACTGTGCTTGATAAGAGTGGTTCATTAGGTCCTTTTCTAGATGCTACGATTGCTAGAACTATAGCTGGAAATACCAAAACTCCTAATGAAGACACTACCACACCTGTTAGCTCACCTGAGTCTAGTAAGAGTTATGATATTGAAGATGGTTATGTTGAGATGACCGATGAATTTATTAAAGAATGTAAAAACACCCATGATAGGAGCGTTGCTAAGAGTCTCCTTGAGAGGCGTACTATTAGACCCAAATTGTCTCATGATGCTAAGTTTGCTGCTTCTCCCATAAACATTATAGATGAAGATTATGATTTCTCTCTCGATCTATCTTACATAACTATTGTCAAGAAAGAACCTTTTTGTGGGACTAAGAATGTAAGTGCAGTAGCACATATGAATGAACTTTCTACCATGAGTGGCTTGTTTTCTGATGATATTAAGATGCGTACTTACTTTGTTGCTAAGATTTTCCCCTTTTCACTAAAAGGAGAAGCTAAAACTTGGTTTAGTGATTTACCTCCTGGATCTATTGATAGCCCTGAGTGCTTGATTAGTACTTTCCTGTAGAAATATTTTCCTCCTAGTGCTAGACATGCTGTTTTGTAGGAACTTTTTGATTTTAAACAGGGAGAAAAAGAGGTATTGCCCGAATCTTGGGCAAGGTTTTGTGCTTTGATTCATGCACAAGCTGGTAGTCCATTACCTAAGAATGAGCTTCTTGATATATTTTATAATGGACTAACTGAAGAATCTAGGACATACCTAGATAGTTGTGCTGATTGTGTTTTCAGGAATAGGACTCCTAATGAAGCTGAGGAATTAATGGCTAAAATAAGCAAGAACTATGAAGATTGGACTCCTCCTGAACCAGCTATACCTGAAGTAATTGTACATGAGCCTACTATTCATGTGCCTATTCCAACATCAAATAAGAGAGGAGTTATTGAAGATGAAGTGATGAAGGAAGCTAAGAAATGTCTTAAGGAGAAGGGAATTAAAGCTGCAGATGTCAAGAATTTACCTCCTATTGAAGAATTATGTAAGCCTATTCCCTACTCACCCACTATTGAGGTACACTCTCTCCAACACTTTGATGATGGTGATATCCCTTACTCTAAACCTCCTAATCAATGCTTAGAAGAATTCGATATCTTTATTGTTAAGCAAGATAACTTTAATAAAAGGGTGCAAAATCATCTAATGGAAAACACTAGAGCTATTGTTGAGTTGAAAGATATTGTGGAAAGAACCTCTAATGATGTTAAAATGATTGTCAAACACTTTCAAATGGCTCAAACTCAAATAGATCAACTCGTTAAAGTGCAAAACGACTTGCTAGTTAATGCTTCTAAAGAAAAACATGCTTATGAAATTAGAACTAGAAGTGGAGCTGCTACCCAGGATCCTCTATATCCTGAGGGGCATCCCAAAAGAATTGAGCAGGATTCTCAACAAGCTGAAAATAGTGGTTCTACTCGTAAGAAAAGGAAGAAGAAACATAAAACTGTTGTAGAACCCTCTGAACCTGCTATAGATCCTAATAGTATATCTATCTCTGATGCTGACACTGAAAGTGGTAATGAAGAAAATAAAGTTCCTAATGAAGAAAAAGTTGAAGAAGAACCTGAAAACCATACTAAGAATACCAAATAGACTAAAGAGGATTTTATTGCTAAGAAACATGGTAGTGAAAGAGAACCTTGGGTCCAAAAACCTATGCCTTTCCCTGATAAGAAACTCAAGTCAAAGGAAGACGAACACTATAACAAGTTTTGTGAGTGGATGAAACATTTATTCCTGCAAATTCCTTTGAATGATGCTATTAAATTGCCTCCTTACTCCAAGTATATGAAGGATATTGTCTCGAATAAAAGGAAGATCCCTAATGAAGAAATTTCTACTTTGCTTGCTAATTATTCTTTCAATGGTAAGGTTCCTAAGAAACTTGGAGACCCCGGGACTCCAACTATCCCTTGTTCTATTAAGAACGGTTATGTTAGAACTGCTTTGTGTGATTTGGGAGCTAGAGTTAGTGTTATGCCTTTCTCTCTCTCTATAAAAGGCTTCAGCTTGAAAAATTAATACCAACTGATATATCTTTGCAAATGGCTAATAAATCTACCACTATTCCTGTGGGTATATGTGAGGATGTACCTGTTCAGGTGGCTCATAATTGCTTGATATTAACTAATTTTGTTGTGCTTGAAATGCCTGAAGATGATAATATGTCTATTATTCTTGGGAGACCTTTTCTTAATCTCAGGGAGCTGTTATTAATTGTAATCAAGGAAAGGTGACTTTCAATGTAAATGACAAGGAACATACTGTCTATTTCCCCAAGAAGATTGAAAGGACTTATGGTTTGAATTCAATTGAACATGTTGAAGGCATTCAAGTTGGAGAGATATATTGTCCCATACCAAGAGAAAAATTTGAAACTATTATGATTGGGACCATTGCTATCAAAATTGAGGTAACATAGTCATTAGTGGAATACAAAGTTTTGTCTCATATGGAATTGTTTTGGTAGCAAGACTTGATCGACTTTGTTAACAAAAGGATTCCATTGAACAAAACAATGTTTTCACTATGATTATCTTCATTTACTTCTATCCTATGCATTTTAGTTTTTGCTTTCATTTAGTTTTCTTTTGTTGTTAGTTGCTTGCATGTTAGAGTGTCTTAGAACTTCTGTAGTTCTAGCTTTGTTGTGTCCTTGCATCATGTTTCCAAAAAAAATCTGTCTGCCAGAAAATTCATTCTTCTATGCCTGAAAATGCCCAAAAATTAAGTGTCTCGAAAAATTCCAGAAAATTCATATTAAATTTTTACGTGAAAAAAGGGGCAGAGGAGTACTTGGGAGGTACCAGGGGGCCCTACCAGGCAGGCACACCACATGGTGGCGCGGCCAGCCTTGGGTGGCGCCATGCCCTGGTGTGGGCCACCCCTAGCCCCCCACTAACTCTCTCACCTGCCACTTTCTTCTCTCTCTCTCGAGTAAGCTCCAGTTCATTTCTCAAACTCGCATTCTTACTGTGCTTGCTCTCGATTTTTTCGATCTCCTTGCTCAGCCCATCTTTCTTGCTGAAATTTGGAGCATTTGTTCCCTGGTATGTGACTACTCCCCTTGTCCAAGTAGATTTGTGTTTGGTGGATTATATATTGAGTATTTTGCTACTGTAGGTGACTGGTTATGAGAGCTTGTAATCTTGTTTGATGCTTAGAGATATAGTTTTGATGCATGTTTAGGCCTCTTGCAAGTCCCTATGAGTAGAATCCTTCATTATATTTACTTTGCAATCACTTGTTTAATAGGTGTTTAAATTTCAGAATACCAAGCATGAACAACCATACTTTTGGAGAGATATTTGAGAGTGATGCACCTAGGAGGTCGAGGCCCTCAAGAACAGCCTCTCAAGCTAGGCCATCATACAACGAAGATCTCATTGCAACTCGTATTGGTAGTGAAAGGGATGATGGGATGCTCACCCATCCTCTTTTCCTAGTTTTACTTTCTTACAAGCTGCAGGTATTCTTGATGATTTCTTGCTACTGATTGAGTGGGTTGGCTTGACCTCATATATGCAAGATGAGAGTGTGCAATATGCTATGCTCACCAAAACTTTTGTTGAGAGCTTCACGTTTACTAACACATCCTATCAGTCGACTGTCTCTTTTAAAATCTATAATCTGCCCTTCACCATGCCTTTGGAGAGATTTTGCAGTATTGTAGGTGTACGCATGACAGGGACTGTGAAGAAAATTCAAGGACGACCCGCTGATTTGCTGGAGCTTCACCGAGGGGTGACCAATGATGATGACCGTGTGGCGCAACGTGGAAAGATAAGAAATATCCAACTCCCCGCTCTCAGATACTTTGCATATTATCTTGCTACTAGTGTACTGGGTAGGGAGAACACAAGTAATATCTCCAACTATAATTTAGCGTTCCTTGCTGCTGCGCTTAACAACGATACTCGGTATAATCTTGGCTCGCTTATTACTCGCCGCCTATCTGCTAGGGGGGCTATCTATGGGGGCATCATTGCCTCGCGTATAGTCAATGCATTAGGTCTTTCAGTGGATCCCTATGATGCTATGTTGGCACCACAGAGGCTTGACCTTGTTGCTATGAAAGCTCATCACTTTGTCACTGCTACTTCTAATTTGGATAGTCTAGTATATAGGATGCTTTTCACTAACGGGGATGAAAGGGAGATCCTTTTGCCACAACCTTCTTTGTTAAGTGTTCACAGGAGACCGTGGTCGCGCTCCAAGGAGGAGGTGGACGAGCAGCTTCGCTTGCTGGGTTTCCACGAGCAGCACCAGGAGGATGTGCCCTCCTATGATTACTCCGCGCATTACGGAGGGACGTACTCGAGCTCGCACCAGGATGAGGGGACCTCTTCGTCGTACCAGGGTGACACTTCATCCTGGCCAGCGTGGGATTGATACCCACTTAGGCCAAAAGCCTAATCTTGGGGGGAGGTATGCCGACACCGCACTCATCTCCATATCATGTTGCGTCGGTACTTTGTATATTCATGTTTTCGTTCTCTTTTTAGTTTTTGTTTTTGTTTTGTTTTTTCTTTCTAAAACACAAAAAGACCAAAAATATTTCTGTTGTTTCTCTTTTGGTTCGCTTCTTCTTTTTTCCTTGTTTTGTTTTTCTCTTTTTGTTTTGTTTGAACTATTCGAAAAACCCAAAAAGATTTTGCTTTGCTTGTTTTTCCCTTTTTGGTTCTTGTTTAAAAATCGAAAACACCAAAAATATTTGTCGTTCTTCTTTGGTTTTGTGCGTTTTCTACAGTGTTCAGCAGTCCTCAGTGGAATATTGGTTTCATATTATTATTCAAGCCACACAAGTGAAGAGCAATAATGAGGATTAATGACAACTTGAGGCGTGGTAAGAGGATGGTAATGAACTCTATTTGTTTTTATTTTTGTACATATACTCGTGACTATGGGCATTCTTAGTCTGTTCGTGTAAGGTGTATGTTGTCTTTGGATGCTTAGTAGTTCTTGCTTTCTTATGATTAGCTCCAGCTCGCTAATAGTTTGTAGCATGTCTTATGAATGTTTGCTTGCATTGCTCTATTCATAAATTGGTATGACACTGTGGTATCCTCCTCTGAATGTTTCATTTGAATTGACTTGGCACATGCTCACGCATGCACATGACTGTGATAATCAGTTAAGCCTTGATGAATTATTTTGCCTTGAGGATCTTGAATCACTTTCATGCCATGATTAGTCATGTTTTGTTGCAAGCATGATTATGACAGCTATTGCTCTCTCGTTGATCGCTCCCTTACTATTGCTAGCCTTCACTCACACTGAGTATGTTTTACTCAAGTTTCCAACTCCCTAAACCAAATATTCCCAAAGTGTCCACCATACCTACCCATTAGCATCATTTGCTACTTCCGTGCTTATTCAATATGCCTTGTTTTCTTCTGAATAAAATGTTTGCTTGTTATGAGAAAGTTAGTTAGTAAAGCTCTCACGAACTTGATGGCACACTTTATTTTCTTGCACTTAATAAACCTGAACCATTGCGTCCTTATTTGTTGTGTATATGCTTACACTTTATGAGTTGAAGTTAGCAGAACCATGTATCATGGGGGCCGCAACATTTCATTGGTACCTGTACCTAGTTGATATCATGTTCTTTTGCTTATGGATCCCGGCGATGTGAAATAAAAGTGGAACTTGTAAGATCATGGAGTTTGTATGTATGTTAGAGAAACGCTGGGTAGCTAGCCTAAGCCATGCCTAATCATGGTGGAAACTTGCAGCATAACCATAATGAGCATTCTATGAAGCATCCTCAATAAAAATCTATGCATATAGTAAATAAAAAGATCGCCGAGATGCTCATTGTCTGCTTGCCTTGTTATTTTGATTATGGGATAGCTCCCGTGTCATGTGCAAGGGGTACCCCGTTGGCGGTTCTCTATGATACGTATATACTTACAATGACAAGATCTTACTTGTGACTGAAGTTGAGTAGCATGAGGATCGGGCTTCGTAAGTAAGGGGCTTGAGACTTTGATTTATAACTTGTCAAGCATATCCTCTTAGTTGTGTCACTTTCACCTTAACCACATTAAAGATGCTTATGATAGGGGAAATGAGAGCTCAAAGCTAACGAGTACCATACTTTCAGCATTTGGAAGCCTTTCAAACTTTTCAAAACCTGTTCATTTCCTTGTTGAGTCTCCACACATTCTACGAGCACTTTCTTGAGAGCATAGTGGCCATTCTTAGTACTATGTGCATTGTCTCAAGACTTGTTGATTGATGCATACCTTGATATTGCTTGTTTTAAACTATTTGTATCTAGTCACTCTTGTAAACTTTGAAGGTGTCCTATGCATTTATGTTTGCTACTCTATGAGGGACAAGCTGAATGCCACTATGCTATGTTTTCTTTATGTGAAACAAACAAACGTCTTGCAAGGCATTGTTATTCATGAATCTTTTGTTTGTGCCTTTTCATGTTGCATCATAGTCTCTTTGTCTTATTGCTAGAACTTTGTCTTTCATGTTATGATTGAAGTACTATGATCCCAGCTTTGAATGTTTTACAAATATTTTGATCAAGTCTTTGATGGTGCATGTCACCTCAAAAATTATTCTTTCTTTTTATCACTTACCTACTCGAGGACGAGCAGGAGTTAAGCTTGGGGATGTTGATACATTGCAAATGTATCTATAATTTTTGATGCTCCATGCTTGGTTTTATCCACTTTCTTGTGTTTTGTCCACACTTTGGAGTACTTTTCATATGATTTCTTCGACTAACCTATTAACAAGAGCCACAGTGCCAGCTGCCTGTTTTCTGCTGTTTTTGGTTCCAGGAAAGTCAGAAAATGAATATTCTCGGAATTGGACGGGACAAAAGCCAAAGTGCCTATTTTTCTAGAAGACTCCAGGAGCCAGAATACGAGACGGAGGAGGGCTAGGGGCTGGACACACACCCCCTAGCACGGGCTGGGCCTGGCCGCGCCAGGGCATGGTGTGCTGGCCCCAGGAACCCCCTCGGTCTCCCTCTTCGCCTATAACAATCCTTCTGACCTAAAAACTCCGGGGGGGTTTGACGTTTTTCCAGAAAAAGTTCCGCAGCGCTGCCACCACCGAAGGGGAGATTCGGGGATGAAGTCTCTGTTCGGCACCACGGGCGGGAAGTGCCCCTGGAGCCATCTCCAACGATCTCCACCATCATCTTCATCGACCATCCATGTTTTCCCCATCTATGAGTGAGTAATCCCCCGCTGTAGGCTATGGGGATGGTAGGGATTGGATGAGATTGTTCGTGTAATGGCATCAGATTGTTAGGGCATGGTGCCTAGTATATTTTATTAGTGCTTTATGACTTTGTTGCGACTTGTTGTGCTTAATGCTTGTCACTAGGGCCCGAGTGCCATGATTTCAGATCTGAACATGTTATTGATTCATTATGATAGTATTGTTTTTGGTCTTATCTACAAGTTGTATACACATGTTGTTGTCCGGAACCTATGGCCCCGAAGTGACTGAAATCGGGATAACCGGAAGGGAATGGATTTGATGTGAGGATCACATGTGTTCACGGAGTATTAATGCTTTGCTCCGGTTCTCTATTAAAAGGAGCACCTTAATTGCCAGTAGTTCCCTAGAGGCCCCGCTGCAAACGGGCTGGCAGGACAAAAGATGTTGTGCAAGTTCTCATTGCGAGCACGTATGACTATATATGGAACACATGCCTAGGATTATCTAGTACTTGGATGCTTTATCTTATTTATCTGCAATTGCCCTATGTTCTGATTGCTATGTGAATTGTCTTGTCCATGCAACGCTGGGTCCATCCATCCCTATGCCTACCGACTCGAATCCTACTTTATCGCTACATTACTACTATTATTCATTGTCTTTACTTTACTACTGTCATTTTACTATTCCTACTACAAAACTGCTACCGATAAACCATCGTGAGCAAGATTGTTTTTAGGTGCAGCTGAATTGACAACTCAGTTGTTAAGGCTTATAAATATCCTTTGGCTCCCCTTGTGTCGAATCAATAAATTGGGTTTCACTTCCCTCGAAAATACTGTGATACACCCCCTATACTTGTGGGTCATCATTCATTCTTTGCTATGACAGTAACTACATGCCATTTTGTGGCTCAGTGCAAATTCTGAGTCACCCAACGTCTCTTGTAATTTATGGTATAGAACTGCTTCCATATATATTTGTTGAAATGACCTGGCTAGTTTATTTTTGCTGAAATTCTAAGCCACACACAGACATTTTTCAATTGCTCGTTTCACGGTAGGCACACTTGTTTAATGTGTGCTTGCTTGTCCTGTTTGTTTAACGCGTTGGTCAATAATTGAACCATTGACCAGTTGTAAACTCCAGATCATAGCTCCTGTCATATCAGTCAAATTAGTAGTTTGTCTTGTTTGATGTATTAACTTGTTATTACTTAGTTTCAGACTGCAATTATTGCTATCGCCACCAAAGAGGGGGCTGCAAGATCATGTCTCCTCCAATGTAGCTGTCACACTCAAAGGAAGATGTTGGTGATCGATTGAGAAAGCAAATTGAGGACTCTGCTATCAACTTGATTGTCAACTAAAATGCTGATTTTTCCCCTTGAGTTGATAATATGTAATAATTTGAAGAAGTTTGCAGCTGATGTAATATCTAGATAACTGGCATAGGAATTTAGTTAACACCATCCACACATGGCGGTAGTCATTACGGTAACTATGCTAGGCAGGTCGATTAGGAAACAGTACCGTGCTTTGTTATTGGCCCGTCGTGTATTCGGTCGACGATGAACAGTAAAAAATGCTGGATTATTATACATGTTTTATCATATTGGCATGGGATTCAAAAGGGCCGAAACAATAAAAGGCCATAAACGTAACAGGCCGACCCACATATGGTAACAGGTCGTAACAGTAACAGGACGTAGTAGGCCATAACAGTAGCAGGCCAGAACAGAAACAGCCCATCACAGTAACATGCAAGAAATGATAAAATTGTAGAACAGTAATAGACAAAAACAGTAGAGGGCCTCAACAGTAAAAGGCCATAACAGTGACGAGCCTGAACAGTAACAACTCGAGAAATTTCCAAGCGAGGGTAGTAACAGGCCGACACATTTACCAACTAGAACAAAGAAGCCGCCAGGGCTGAATAGCTAAAGACCGGAACGTAAAAGAATGTAATGAAAGACCTACAAAGAATGGACCATCTCAAAGAAGGGCCATCAGTAGGCAGCCCACGATGGGCTACGATAACAGTGATGGGCTGACTGCAGGCCTTAAGTGTACAGGAGCGACTTGGCGTAGGCTGCTAATGGGCTTCATAGTGTTGGACCAACATGGGCCTTCTGTAGGCCGAAATAGAATCTGGCCTGAAAGATCACAGGTCGCTGTTGGCTACAATTTTGGGACCATTTCAAACAGTGTAGGATAAAACAGTAATGGGCCATCTTCTTATTGGGCTCTCCGGATGGGACATCCCAATTAGTATTTAGCAGGCCTTGGCTGGGCCTGGCTTCTGCCACGGTTTCTATGACCGTTAATGGCGGTAACCGACCGCTAACAGCGACTGCCACGTAGTAGTTTGCATGACGTCAGCAGTCAATGTGGCTGACGAACATATCTACGACATAACAAGTTTTCGTGGCTGAAGGGCGCGATCCACCACGGTCAGAAAAAATCGTGGTATATTCTTTTGTGATGGGGCTTTTACCACGAAGGGCATCCATCGTAGAAGACTTTTTAACCACAAAAAAGGGCCTTCAACCACGAAAATCGTCTGTTGTAAAAGCAAACTTTTCTTGTAGTGGTTCCTGGGATGTTTGCCTGAAAAGTGTCTGTTTGTCGAAAGACAACAATTCACATTGCAAGGTGTCATAAAACCTTCATTGACTAAATTGTTTGCATGGTTTACTAATTTGTAGGGTTGATTTCAAGTAGAAATAATCATGTTAGGACAGAACATCGCGTCCCCTTCTTGCTTTTAGGCAAAACAATGAATCGATGATTAAACTGAGCAAAGAGATGATAACCAATCAAGGATAGTCATGAACACATGTGGCCACTAACTGTGCCCCCTCTTGCCTGGATCGTAATGCTTAATTTTTACATCTACATTTTCCACGAGGACAAGACAAAAACAGACGTGTTGCGCATAACCATATAACAAAGAAAATCGTCTCGAGTATACCACAATGGTCGTGCCATGGCAGAACGCCATGCAGGCGGCACGGTGAAACACGCCTATTCGTCTAGTACAATATATCTTCATAGTACTAGCCCTCTTCAAACCACACCTAGTTTGATAACAAACTACTTAACACAAATGCCCTCCTTTGCTGCTACTATAGCAGTTATATACTTACCCTTTTATTGTAGTATCCATCACAATGTCTTAACTTTGGAACTCATCCAAATCCACCATGGACCTCCTTTCCATTACATTGTGCCACCCATAGTATAAATTGAGATAAATTTAATTTGTATCTTGTGACAAACTAGTATCAATGTAACACTTTACAATGAACTATTTGTAACTATTTGTAACCTCTACATAAATATATTCTTAGTTCTCCCAAAGATCATAAGAATATCCTTACTATTGTCCAATGATCATCTTATGAATCATTCTAGTATATGCACATAACATTTAAAGCATAGGACATATCTGGATATGTACATATCATGGTATAAATTATTGATCAAAATATTCATGTGATTTCACTCACCAAGTGTTAAAATACTTGAATCTCGTTTCACTTACCAAGTGTCGATACACTTGAATCTTTATTCAACCCTTTCCATGCGGCAAGAACCTTTCTTGTCGTTTCCATATTGAACTCATTCAATATCTCATATATGTACGTCTAGCACAACCATATTAGCGCCTCAATCTATCCATATAGATATTGATACCTAATATTCTAGTTTTTCCCAAGTCTTCCATTGAAATCCAATTTTAATGAAATTCTTAACTTGTGTCAATAAAAGATACATCATTTCCAATCAACACCTTGTCTTCAACATAATGTATTAGAAATATGTCTTGGCGCTCCCACTTAATTTCTTGCAAAAGCAAGCATTTTCATCGTCTCTGATGAAATTAAACTCTTTTAACAGTTTCATCACGGTGAAGATTCCAACTCTGCTATGCTTACTTCAACTATTGAAGTCTACATGCCCTTTTAGCATCCTTTGAATTAACAAAGAACCAACACTAATAGGATTTCCAGCATTTCCCTTGTTGCTGAATAAGGCGTCTCGTCATGTACTCAGCATCTAAGTCCCAATTACCAAAGAACCAACACTAATATTCATCCTAGAATTATTGACGCAGAGTGACACATTGCTTCGCGCACTGAAGGACAAGTATATACAGAAGGCTAACTACCGACAACACAAGCTCTGGTCAGGATGAACGGCTAGTGGCACCTACATATGGTCAACCGGTGGTGGCTACTTTGACAAGCTACCACGTCACTAGAGGCCCAACTTCAGTATTGAGAGGAAGCCACGTCAAGAAGCTACACCTATGTTGGTTCCAGTCTCTCTAGGAGATAGTCTGCCTTCGAATCAAGAGCATAGCTCAAGCGGTCTGTCAACCGCAGTTCCTCTAAGAGGAATTCTAGGGTAGCTCTACCTAGAAGTTCTAGAGGAGGATCATCCGATGGATTAGCCAGAAGCGAGCCATGCAGACCATCGTCTTAGTGCCCTGGTCCCCAGTTCTGACACACTAGGCACTGAGTCGATGGTCTTTATGGCACACTTCTGGCTGATCCATCAGATGATCCTCCTCTAGAACTTCTAGGTAGCGGTCTCTTGGAATGCCTCTCAGAGGAACTGCCGGTTGACCGGCCACCTGAGTTGTGCTCTTAATTAAGAGGCGGGATATCTCCTAAAGAGACTAGGACTATAGCAGGTACAACTTCTTGCCGTGGCTCCCTCTCAATACTAAAGTTGGGCCTCCGGTGAGGTGGTCGCTCGTTAAAGTAACCACCACCGGCTGACCGTATCCAGGTGCCACTAGCCGTTCATCCTGACTAGAGCTTGCATTGTGGTAGTTAGCCTTCCAGATATACTTGTCCTTCAGCATATCAAAAGTTGGCTTGAAGTCCTTCTTCTTCCCAATCAGGTTTCGCTTCCACTTGCCAACCTCCGGCTTTCGGGGCTTCAGGAACCTGGCTGAGGATTCTGGTTGCTCCTTGTCTTATCTCCCGAGTACAAGGTCACTGATGGTGATCTCTAGAGTCTCCTTTCCATCAGGTTGCTGACTGATCACAAACTCCCAAACCTGGTGACATGGGTATGATTATTCAGGTACTTATGTTTAATTACCCTGGTTGTATAAAGGCTCATGGCCCATGAAGATTCAAGATGAAGGCCCATGAAGCATCCGATGGAAGCCTTAGCTGTATTAGATAAAGGAAAAAGGAACCGACATCGTGTTGATGTTGTAATCATAAATGTGCAACCTATCCATATATGGCTTTGAGACCCAACCTATTATATATAGGACGGGAGAAGCCTATGAGGAGGTACCAAGAAACTCCCAAGCAATATGTAATAGCTTTGTTCGTCAATAATCAGGCGACTTCGACTCCCTTGTTTGCCTGACATCCAACGAAATCCCCAGCATTCCTCTTCCACGAAACCCTAAGTCCATAACCATGGGCATTGCCGAGATTACGCCTTGTCAATTGGCACCATCTGTGGGAATCATGAATGCTAGAGTCATGGATTCAGCGGACCCCTTTTCATCAAGCAACAATCCAACGGAAGCGGCACCACGCCTGCCCACCCCTGTCTCGGTACCCACTGATTTCAACGGTGGATCCGATCTCATCATCAGAAGTTTCCACTTTCAAGTGGAGGATCCCGAAGCACCGCACCTCTCGGCTCCGATCTCATCAGAACCATCGGTTGAAAAGTCTGCGCCAAAGCGATACCTGCATCATCTGTTGGATCATCCGCAGAAATTATACACCAGGCAAAAAAAGTTAAAAGAAACAATATAAACATAGCAGATCTAGGGGATCTTGATGGTCTTTATGACAATCTCTCCCTTGGGTCAGACCCCCAGCTAACTACTGACGCGGATCAAGCTTGGTAAACGCAGAACCCGAAGAAAGCAGCAAAAGCATCGACTTCGGAATCAGGATGGCCGAAATCTACCTAGACCAGGAACCACCAGATTTCACCAATCCACAAAACAGTGTCTCCCTTGGATCCGATGATGACACCACTAGTTCATATATAAAGCACCACCAAGTGTGTGTGATCATTGGGGACCCTTCAACACAGCGCGACTCTAAAGGTAACCCTATTCTTAACCCCGATGATATTCTATCGGATGACAATGAAGGAAATCACAGTCATGGAGGAAATCATGGGAACGAAGGAGACTCGACAAACAACCGCATAATCCTAGGAGGTGGATAACCACACAGAGGCGAGAGGCAAACTCTCCGAGTACCAGCCGAAGCATGGCAAAAAGCAAGAGAAGCAATTTCGGGTGCGGTTCAAATGACATCTAAAGCCACATGCGAAGACCTACTAGCTTACCAATATTTGCTTCACCATAATAAAAGGGATCTCCTAAGGATGCACAGGAAACTCGACGAAAGGAAAAAAGCTAGCCGACGAATCCAGCCTACGGCGGGCACAGCTAAGCTCTACCCGAGGATCAGGAAGCATAACTGGGGGAACACCACCGAGAAGGGGAACATCACGGATGTAGAACATCCCAGAAGCCGAAAGAAACGAATTGATTCAATATCTCGATTTGTCGTTTATGTCGGTAGATCCAACCAGACACATCAAAGCAAAAATAGCCCAAGCCGCAATTGTAGGTGCAAAAACGTACCTACTTATAACTCAACCGGCACCCGACGATCCCCGAGCAGCTCTCCATCGCTCTTCTGTAATGAAACTTGGCATGGTGGGAGCATCTCTTGCACAAGCAGAACAGGGAATCACACACCAACCTAATAGGTCCCCACGCCATTGCAGCAGCCCTCGGTAGGTGGGGCACACCCGAAAATCTCGGTCACCACATCGGGTGCACTTCTCAGGATTCGAGCCACGAAATAGTGCAAGAAACGACAACATACAGCACAGGAACGACGATTCAAGGGATGAGAGCCGCAGCCGAAGATACTACAACGGTGACATTGAAGATGACTATGAGTTATGCGGAGCCAGCTGCTTTACCCAGCGGGTTCATAAAACCCTAGTACCTAAACACTTCAAACTTCTGCATGACCGCCAGAAGTATGATGGACTACAGGAACCTGAAGCTTGGTTAGTAGATTATTTGGCCACCATCAAGTTACAGGGTGGCTCCACGACCACTGCAATGCAAAGCCTACAGTTGCACCTAACCGGCACCGCACGGTCATGGCTTAGACAACTACTCGAAGATTCCATGAGTAGCTAGAACGACCTTGAAGATAAATTCATCCGACATTTTCACTCCACATTTAAACGAACCTCATATCTGGAGCAATTGCGGGCATGCAAACAAAAACCTGGAGAATCAATAAGAGCCTTCATTCAGCAATGGAATATCATCAAGAACTCAACTGAAGCCATATTCGACAAAAGGGCAATTGACGCCTTCAATGATGGCCTTTGCCGTCGAGAGTTCATAGAAGAACTAGGACGGGTCAAACCCAAAACAATTTCGCAGCTGATGGACATAGCAAATCGCTAGGCTGATGGAGATGACGCACTACATAACAAACGAACATGTTCACCGGAACAAGACAGGGACAAACGCAATAGTGACAGAAGACACAATGACGGACACGGGGGACCAAGTTATGTTACAGCTAGTTTCTCGGGAGAAGATAATCATAGAAATGACGATTACAACGGCGGGCACCGCAACAATAGGGACGACGTCGGAGGAAGCCAAACAACACAGCGATATCTGCCAAGAGCCCGGGACCCACCAATGTCCACAATGCAAATGCTGGAGGGACCCTGTAATATGCACATTTACGTCGACACAGCGGGCAAAATAAGATCCAACCATCTTATGAAAGACTGCCAAACATTTTTAAAGATGCAAGAACTATGCAACACAAAGGCAACCGAAGCAGCAAGCCGAGGATACACCACTATGCCTAGCAAGTTAGCCATCGGTGCACCAACACCACCACCAGTACACCCGCCAGCTGGGCAGCTGCAAAACACAACAAATCAAAATAGTGAATACCCTATGTCAAAGGGAGCAATGTCAATGATTTAGAAAGGGCACCCATCCAATAGGATCCTTAAGCTAATTACACAGCAAGTCAACATGGAAGAGATAGCGCCACTAGCCACACCCGAGTATCTCCACTGGTAGGAACATGAAATTACATTCAGAAGAGTTGATCATCCACTTCGAGTACCGTGACCAGGCCACTCAGCCCTGATAGTAGAAGCACAAGTGGGTGGATTTGACATGAGCAAAGTCTTCATGGATGCAGGAAGTAGCATCAACTTGATTTACGCCAAGACACTGAGAGCAATGAATTGCTCCTTAGATAATCTAGCACCAACAGAAACGTCCTTCCATGGCATAGTACCAGGTAAGGCCGAAATTCCTTTAGGTAGAATATCTCTTGACATTGTTTTGGATCCAAGGAAAATTTCAGGCGAGAAAAGACCGAGTTCAAAGTCATGGATTGGCCATCACAGTATCACGCAATCCTGGGACACCCAGCTTTTGCATGATTCATGGATGTGCCACATTATGCATACTTGGTTATGAAAATGCCAGCTCCAAAGGGATTCATAACGGTAAAAGGCAGCTTCACTCGATCCGATAATTGCGATTGAGAGTTCAACAAAATCTCTCAATCATTCAGGATGGGAACTGAGTTTGAGCAGCTAAAAATGTTGGCAATCACAGAACCTCTGGCAATAACACGTATCAATCCCTATCAAGCTTTTGATACCACAAAAGATACAAAGGAAGTAGAGATCCACCCTATCGACCCGAAAAAGACGATCTTTGTGGCCTCCAATCTCGGTCCCACATAGGAATGCGCACTCATCGAGTTCCTCCATGAGCACTTGGAGATTTTTGCATGGTTACCTTCTGACATGCTGGGAATTCCTAGGGAACTCACTGAGCATGCATTAAACTAGTCCAAAGGCGAAGCCAGTAAAATAGTCGCTTCATCACTTTGCAGAGCCAAAACGAAAGGCTATTGGAAAGGAGCTTCATTGCCTTACCGATGCTAAATTCATCAAGGAATTAAACAAAGCAGAGTGGGTCGCAAATCCAGTATGCGTCCAAAGAAAAATACAAAATAACTACGGATGTGCATTGACTTCACTACATTGAATAAACACTGTCCAAAGGATCACTTCCCACCACCATAAATCGATCAAATAATCGATGCAACCGCGGGGCGCGGATGTCTTTCCTTTTGGACGCATATTCTAGGTACCATCAGATTCAGATGAAGGAAGAAGATCAGGCTAAAACATCATTTATCATGCCCTATGGAGTATTCTGCTACACAACAATGCCCTTTGGACTCAAAAATGCTGGGGCAACATATCAACGGATGATGCAGAATTGCCTAGGAAGACAAATTGGTACAAATGTACAAGTCTACATCGATGATGTCATAGTTACAACAAAACAAGGGTCCTCTCTTATCAATGACCTCCGAGAAACATTCAGGAACCTCGACAAGTTCTGCATCAAACTCAACCAACGAAGTGTTCCGTTGGAGTCCCTACAGGGCAACTCCTCGGATATCTTGTTTTAGCAAGAGGAATAGAAACCAATCCCGAGAAAATACAGGCAATCCTAACAATGAAAAAACCAACGAATATTCAAGGCGTACAGTAGTTGGCTGGGCAAGTCGTAGCACTCAGTCGTTTTATTGCCCGTCTAGGAGAAAAACACTACCATTCTACGCCCTCATGAGGAAATTAGATAAATTTGAGTGGATAGAAAAAGCTGAGCGTGCCTTTGAAGATCTCAAGAAAACACTTTTGACATCTTCTGTCGTCGTGTCTCCGCGAGAAAAAGAGCCATTACTTCTTTACATTGCCGCCACTAATCAGGCGGTCAGCATAGTTCTAGTCGTACAACGACCCGAAGAAGGGAAAACCCATAGTGTTCAGAGACCAGTTTATTTTCTAAGCAAGGTCCTCTCGCCATCGAAACAAAGATACCGGCATTATCAGAAACTAGCATATGGAGTGTTTATGATAGCACGAAAGTTGCGCCACTATTTTTCGGAACACCCGGTCACAGTGGTTAATGAAGCACCTCTATCCAATATCCTCAATAATCTAGGAGCAACTAGACGTGTCTCTCTATGGGGCATTAGGCTTTCCCCTCGAGATATCATGTACGACAAGTGTAAAGTAATTAAATCACAAGTTTTGCCTGATTTTATCACTGAATGGACTGAACTACAATGTGCGGGCCCACCAGACCTTTCTAGCGCATGGACAATGTATTTTTATGGATCAAAAAGAACGAAAGGAGCAGGGGAGGAGTCATATTAGTATCACCACAAGGTGATAAAATGTGATACATACTTCGGATGACCTTCATAAACGCGTCCAATAATGAAGCTGAGTATGAGGCCTTGTTGCATGGTATGCGTATGGCCAAAGCTTGCGGTGCAAGTCGCCTCAAAATATTCGATGATTCCAACTTGTAGCACAACAAGCAATGAACAAGTGTGACACTATCACCAACAACATGATTGCCTACCGTGATCTATACAGCATTATGGAGTCCCAATTTGATGGATGCGAAGTATCACACATAGGAAGAGCAAGCAATGAAGAAGTCGACAATCTGGCCAACATCGGTCCTTATGCCTAATAATCCCATCCGGAGTTTTCTGGGAAGAAATAACGGAGCATTCTATTAAGGCTAGGAGAGTTTCTGAAGTCATAGCACCCAAGTCAAGAAAGAAATCAAGCCGGGAAAGGACTCGGGCGCTGCACCAGCAAGCAAAGGTATAGAAGAAACCCTCGACGAAGATCCAAAAGTCGATGAAGTTATGATAATAGAGCCTACATGAATGCAGCCATACATAGCATATATGACTCAGGGAGAACTCCCTGAAGACGTGACGGAAGCTCGACGAATCACTAGAAGGTCTAAAGCCTTTAGAATCATCAAAGGTGAACTATATAAAAGAAGTATTTCAGGTGTGCTACAGCGGTGTGTCACACCCGACGAAGGAAAAATCATACTCGAGGACATACATGAAGGAGTGTGTGGTCATCATGCTAGCAGCCGGGCAATTGCTGCCAAAGTATTTAGAGCAGGGTTCTACTGGTTCATAGCGGTACAAGATGCAAAGGATATAGTAAGAACATATGAAGCATGTCAGTGATTCGCAATAAAACCTGGCGCGCCTGCTGCCGTATTAAATCCCATCCCTCTTGCTTGGCCCTTTTCCCAGTGGGGACTTGACATGGTGGGAACACTTCACAAATCATCTCAAGGAGGACACTCTTTCTCCTAGTAGCAGTTGACAAATTCACTAAATGGATTGAAGCAATGCTTGTTATCAGCCAGGATGGAACTTCGGTTGTGAATTTTATCATATCAGTAGTTTTTTGATTCAGCGTGCCAAACAGCATCATCACTGATAATGGAACTAAGTTTACTTCTAATGAGTTCAAGGAACACTGCGAGGAGATGGGCATAAAAGTAAGCCATGCCTTAGTTGCTCACCCGCAAACTAATGGGCAAGTGGAAAAAGCCAATGGCCTCATAAATACTGGCCTCAAGAAAAGATTACTAGCACCACTCGGTAGGGCAAAATGATCATGGGTTGATGAGTTACCCTATGTTTTGTGGAGTTTTCGTACCACTCTAAAAAATTTAACACAAGAAACACCCTTCTTTCTGGTCCATGATGCTGAAGTTGTCCTTCTAGTCAAAGTATCTCACGAGTCTCCCCGGGTCGCTGAATATGACGAAGAAGCATCAAGAGAAGGACTTGAAGATGACGTTGATGCACTTGATGAAGCCCGTGATATTGCCTTACAAAGGGCCACTCTATATCAGCAAAACTTGTGCAATTACCACAGCCGACGATTGCGTCCTAGGTCCTTCAGTGTAGGGCACCTAGTTCTTCGCCTCAAGCAATATGGTCACCGTAAATTGGAGTTGCCTTGGGAAGGCCCCTACATTGTTATAGAAGTTATCCCCGGAGGAGCATATTGGCTTCAAGACAAGATGACATGAGTTAAATACTCCAATCCATGGAACGTCGCACAATTATGGCGTTTTTATGCTTAGAATTTATGTTTTCTCGCAATTTAAATTACAATAAGGCCTACGGCCTGACTTCTTAGCCAGAATATTAGAAAGACCAACGGCCAAGTGAAATCCACCAAATCATGTATCTCCGGCTTCAAATTATAAATAAGAGATAAGTTCTTCGTACTCTAAGTTTTTATTTATCATTTTTTCCTACAGAAATAGGGGTTCTCTATTTTTATATAGTTTGAGAGCATTATTCTGATGAAACTAACAAAAATTATGAGCCTATGTCCAGATACAGGCATCCGAACATAGCCTCGGGGGCTACTCCCATCAGGAGCACTGGCGCGCACCTGATAGAAATTATATTGTGCATATAAGGTTAAAAAAATCGATCCAAAAATATATATCTACAAAAACCTATGAGTTTTAATTTAGTGTATCCTCAAAAGGTTACTCCCATCGGGAGATTCTTTAAATCATTAAAAAACTGATAAACTTTAGCAATTCCAACAACCAAACAAGGCAGTCGATAAAAATATACAAAAATCTCGGATCGCACCTGACGTGATAAAACTTCGAATGCCATGTCCAAGGCATGAAGTTAAGACCCCAGGATTCATCCAGTGTGGCCTGGTAATCGCACAAGAATGTGCTCTGCCAGTAAAATATCCGTATTAATGATATGATGAAAAATCCCGACATATGCGTTGGGTACCAGATAAATAAGAACTGGAATTCAGTATTCGACAAGACCTCAATGGCTCGAACTGAGTTATGCTAGTTAAAATTCTAAGTTCTGGCCTGGGGACTTGAATTTGAAGTAGGTCTAGGGTCTTTTTTCCTAGGAGCAATTAACTGATTCTCGATCCGTCGGATGCATCAGGCCTATTGTACCAAATCCCTATAAAGCTAAAAAATAAAGGCATTTCATAAAAACTCAAAACTATGGAAATCATCTTTGAGACTCCACCAGAATCTATGATTCGGGTAGAGTCTCGGGGGCTACTGACATGGTTATGATTATTAGGGTACTTATGTTTAGTTACCCTAGCTGTATAAAGGTTCATGCCCCTTGAAGATTTAGGATGAAGGCCCATGAAGCATCTGATGGAAGCCTTAGTCGTATTAGATAAAGGAAAAAGGAATCGATGTTGTGTTGATGTTGTAATCATAAATGTATAATGTATCTGTATACGGCTTTGAGACCCAGCCTATTATATATAGGACGGGAGAAGCCTATGAGGAGGTACCAAAAACTCCCAAGCAATCTGTAATAGCTTTGTTCATCAATAATCAGGCGACTTCAACTCCCTTGTTTGCTTGACATCCGATGAAATCCCTAGCGTTCTCTCTTCCATGAAACCCTAAGTCCATAACCATGGGCATTGCCGAGGTTACGCCTCGTCACCTGGTCTCCCCCCTGATGAGTGCATATTTGCATCATGTTTTATATTATTATTTTACATTGTAGATATAGGATCTTGGTATTTTACGGTGCTCGCGCACACATTTTATGTCTGTTTTCACCAGGATCAGGACAGATGATGGATACAATGGACACAATTCTTGGAGCAGTTGTACTGAGGAGAAAAGGAGTCAAAAACAATGTAAATCACTTATTTGGGAAGTATCAATAATACTAGAAGAAAACCCGAAGCGAACAAGACATACAGACGGTTCAACGACAAACTATACGGCGGGAATAAATTTTTCGGCCACATAGTTCCCGCCGTAAAGTTGGCGCCGCCACCGCCTCCTCAAATAGTTTCACCCCATGCAACTGGATCAGGGAGACGACATACATAACACCTAGAAATCGCCGAAACCTCACCTCCGGAAGGCATCTGGAGGGGGAACTCATCCACCGGGGATCCATCTTCACCCTGCGCAGATCCAGGAGGCTAAGGCATTGATCTTCATCATCAACCGCTGCATCACCACCATCTCCATTCATCCCATCTACATCTTGTCTAGATCTTGTTGTAATTTCCGTACTCGTTGTGGATTTATACAAGTACTATTCATCTATGATAGATTCCATTGTTATTGCCATGATGTTTATTGCCTCCATGTCTGAGTAGATCATTAGTTCTTGGGGAGATGGAGAAACCATAGCATGAGATTGAAATAAGATAAAGTTTATTTTGATATTCATCGCTGTGACCATGTATTAGATTGTCTTCATCTTGATGTTGAGAGAAGTCGACCTCTCAATATTTGCCTCTCATGGGGACTTGATGGAGGGAACTACTTGTTGGTAGACGGAGGTGTGTTACCACTTACAGTGACTATAAAGTTGTTAGCACCCCTTACGTATCAACTTGGGAATCGAGGAAACTCATGGAACACTATCCATACCATAGGATACATCCTACAGGATTAAGTCCCTTAATAGCGCAGTAATTTGATTGATGTCGATTGCTGACTGCTGTGGTTATGAGGATGATGTGAGCAGCGGTTGATGCCTATTTGTCCAGATACGGAGTTCCTCCCACACATACATAGTTGAGAATATTCATGATAATAATATTTATCTTAGCTCCTTATAATTCTAGAGGTGTATCCGTTACTCCCTGAGAACGCCTTTTCCCCCTATTACAGTTATAATCTCTCTTACATACGCGATACTTACTTTCTGTGTTTAGTTGTTTTACTTTATTTATTGTTGCTCTTATACCAACCCCCCCCCCCCCCCAAAAAAAACACCTTTTTACGTAATACTCACATTTTATCTTGTCACTTAGAACTTTATTTAGCATTTCTATTGTAATATTTATTTCAAGAGTTATTAGACTTTAGACTCCTGCTCCCTGTGGAATCGATATTTTTATTTCAAAACTAGCTATAAACGATCTATGCACTTGCAGTCATCACCCCCGAGTTCTCATTTTTCCTTGGCTCACAATAACATTGTTACCCTATTTCGCTGATTTGGCTATCTCGGGCCGAATGGGGGCTTTCTTCCCTTCTAGCACATTCATGGGGAATGGTTGTTGGTCAATTTCCATGTTGGCAAAGCTAAATCGTATGTTGTTGATGTCTTATTATATCTGCTATCGGAATACATTATAGTCTATAGTGTTATGAGGATAGATGTTTATGATGCTTATAGTACATGTTGCGTCTCATCTCAATAGTAGGCGGCATAACATGATCGATCCGAATTATTTTATCCTTCAACAGAGCATAGAATACTTTGTCGCATTTGGCTACATCAAAACTGCATTTGAATTCATTTTCTCAATCCCTTTTGATTGGCTTAAGATCCTCGCATACATGCGGTTTAGACTTAGCCGGCCATATGAACTCGGTCGTGTAAAGTTCCTACTCCTATATTGAGTTGTTGTCTTCCGGATTACTCACATGGATGATTTGACTTCTTCCTAAACGACGATCATCCTGAAGGGGTTCTAACATGGGTGTACCTTATAGGTACTTGAGATTACCTATACGGTCGAGCCCAAGAAGGAGTCCATAGTGTGAACGAAGCCCAATAAGGATTCGGGTGGCCCACAGGAATACGACTTCTTGAAGAGGACGACAAAGTGTAGATCGAAATTTAAAGGGGAAACCCTGAACTTGTAACCTACTCGACCTGCTACCCCAAGACCTAGACTCTCTCTATAAGCACTAGGAGGGGTAGCAAGGAGGACATTCCACAACCCTCGCATACACCTCGCCAGATTGCATTTGCGCACCCTTGTAACTTTTGACTCCCACATAATCAAGAGCAGACAAGCAGGAGTAGGGTCCTCTTCGAGGCCTGAACCTGGGTAAACCTCATCTCACCTATATGCTTGTTTGCTAGCCTATCGATGCCTCCAACGCTCCCCACTTTCTCGAACCTAAATCCAGCAACGATGGGCATTGATGAGTTAACCCCTCGTCAATTAGCATCGTCTGTGGGAAACGGGAGTGTTGATGTTGTGGCTTCCTCGGCCCCATCAACTGCGATCTATGACTCTGCTACAGCAAATACTCGCCTCCTCTTTGACGCCTTCGACTTCACTGTCCATGCGCCGACGAATCGCCCGGATTTCGGGTCCGTGGGTGATGGGATCGACCTGGCGATCGGAAGGCTACGCTTCTAGGTCGGCCAGATCGGCACGTTTCGCCTTCCTGATCAGCCGCAGGCTCCTTCGATTGCCCCGGCATCATGGTTCCCACCACCAATCGGCACTCTGAGCGAGCTCAACGCATAGGCATTAGTCGAGGACACGGATAGCAACAACAGTTGTGAGTCCGATCTGTGTGATCTGGCATCGGAAGACGGAGCCTATGGCTCTAGATGTGAGAGTTGTGGGAGAAATGCCCCCCTAGCCACTACATGTGTGCCGTCATCAACACTGGCAGTGATGGTGGCACTCAAGGGAACACCAGCGGTGAAGGCGGCACCCAAAGGAACACCGGCACCAACGGTGGCATCCCAATCACAAATGGTGCCCCTACCAACGGTGCACCTACCAATGGTGCACCCAACCCCCAACCCCGACAACAACAACGAGAACACCAACAATGGGACATAATTCCAGCAAACCCACCTCAACTAGGCAGAATGGGCAAGGTGCAGGGAGGCCCTGCACGGCAATCCCCTGCCACCAAACACGTCGCATCAGATGCTAATGGGGTACCATTGGCTACTGATGAGTGCATATTTGCATCATGTTTTACATTATTATTTTGCATTGTAGATGTAGGATCTTGGTATTTTACGGCATTCTCGCGCACATTTTATGTCTGTTTTAGCCAGGATTAGGACAGATGATGGATCCAATGGACACAATTCTTGGAGCAGTTGTACTGAGGATAAAAGGAGTCAAAAACAACATAAATCGCTTATTTGGGAAATATTAATAACACCAGAAGAAAACCCGAAGCGAACAAGCCATACAGAAGGTTCAACAACCAACTATACGACAGGAATAAATTTTCCAGCCATATAGTTCCTGCCGTATAGTTGGCGCCGCCACCGCCTCCTCTAATAGTTTCACCTTGTACAACTGGATCGGAGATACGACATACAGAACACCCAGAAATCGCCGAAACCTCACCTCCTGAAGGCATATGGAGGGGGAACTCATCCACCGGGTATCCATCTTCGCCCTGCGCAGATCCGGGAGGTGAAGGCATCGATCTTTATCATCCACCACTACATCACCACCATCTCTATCCATCCCATCTACATCCTGTCTAGATCTTGTTGTTGTCGTCGGATTGATGACAAGTACGCCATGAGGGGGTCCTCGAGGCGTGTGGAAGAGAGGGGTATGAGACATACGGTATTCCGGGATGGTGAGCACACAAGTTTACCCAGGTTCAAATCCACCAGCTTTGGACGGATCCTACTCCTGCTAACAATCCAGTAATACGGCAGAGCCGGAATATGGGTTACAAGGGTTTCGCCTGTGCGAGTTGAGATTGTAGACTATTGTCGGGTGCCCTAAAGTCTCTCCCTAGGATGACTTATATAGATATCCGGCCTAGGGTTTACAGGAGAGACCTATCCGGCTACGACTAAGAGTCGATTATAGAGTACATCTTCAACTACAAGTAACACTACGGGCCTATGTCGGTAAGTCATCTAGGCCTTCCCGTAGCCGGACTGGACTCCGTGTCTTCTCCCTGACTGGGATGCCCGTGAAGCAAATCTCTAACCCAAAGTGAGCCACCCTGGTCAGTGAGGCACAGTGAGGATACCCGGAAAGTATATCCCCAACAGCAGCCCTCGGAAGCCTCCAAGATCCAGAGTTGGATTTCATCATCGCCTAGCTTGATCTTTGGCTTGCAGAATCTTGAAGGGTTCCTGAGACTTCAAAAGAAAGGATAGGATCCGAGTCTAAAAATGAGTCAGACTTGTGAGTACATTATTCAGGTTTCTAGCTCTAAATTCAAACTTAAGCCAGGACTTGGTCTCTGACGTAACCTGACATCAGTCAAGGTCAAGTCATGTCATTGACAGACATTCCTGACAACACGACCATTGGTGGGTCTGCTTCGCACAGAACCGAGGCGTCATTTTAATGCGTACGTGGAGATCAAGGCGGCATAATCCTCACGAGGAAGTTACGAAACTCCTTCCACGACGCGTGGCACGGTTACTGTTTTGTTCACATGAATCTTGGCGCAGCTGAAGGATATAAGGGGTTGAGATTCTTCCCTTTGTTCTTCACCAACACTTGCGCCTCCTCCTTCCCCTTGACGCCTCCCACGAACAGAGCTCCTCTGCCAACCCAACTCCCACAGCGTCGCCCATCTCAGGTCACCAGAGCCCAAAAGATGGCTGAAGCCTCATCTTCCGCCACGGCGGTGATAGCAGCGATGTCGGTGGCGGCGAAGAAGGAAAGTTTTCGTGGGGTTTGGATTCCCTATGTCCTTGACGACACCAAGCTTCGTCTTGTGGAGAATAAGGGGCTCCTCCGCGCCGGTGACTGGCAGAGCGGCTACAGAGTAACCGTCCCCACCCCCAACACCGACGAGCGAGTGCATTTTGGCACTCACCTTGACAAAGGTTTGACTTCCCCCCCTCCGATTTCTTTTCTGAGATGATAGACCATTACGGAGTTCAACTCCACCATCTCCCCCCGAACTCTCTCTTAGATATGAACGCCTACGCTTCTTTGTGCAAGGGGTATCTCGGCATTAGGCCGAGCCTTCTTATTTTCTGGTTTTACTTCCATACACGGAGAAATTCCATCACCGCCGATAATCCCTACATTACCGGTATGCTCAGCTTTTCTGTTAGAAGATAATGTGTCTATCCTAGGATTAAGGCTAGCGAGTCGGTTAAAAGTGGTCGTCCATGTTCTTTTACCATAACGACAGACCGGCTCCTGCCAAAGCCACTGCTTTGCCGGCTTTTGTTGACAGCGCCGCCACGCCCCAAGAATCCTTGGACACGGATGCTCTGGCTCTCACGGATGATCTACTTCTTGCAAAGAGGTGGATCGAATATCTAATGAAGCACAAGGGTCTGAAAGGATCCGACTTAGTCCACTGCTGGCTGGCGTGCCGGATTTATCCTCTTCAACACCATGGAGACTGGCTTATGCACTCCATTACCAAGAGCAAAATAGACTCTCTCTGGATCTGCTCCAAGGCTTATTCGGATAAGGACTACGAGTGCCAAATCAAATGGATGATCAAGGAGCAGGTCGAGAGGAAGATTCCGGATTTGTCCCTGGACATGGCTACAGCTGACAATCCTGTGATACTAGTAAGTTTTTCAGCAGTAACTCGAATATGTGTTCATCTTTATACATTGTCGTGTCTTTTTGCAATGTTGGGATATATCTTCTTTTCATCTTGCTGACCTCCCCGAGTCGGAGCTTTCTACTATCGAGGGATATCCTCCCGAGCTATCTCAGGATGATGGAGAATTGGTTCCACTACCAGATGCGCTTACCCGAAAGCGTAAGGCTCCGACAGTGTCTATCAGCACAAAATAAGTGCCCATTGTGAAGAGGTAACTTTCCTCACAAGGTCTTTGTATTTTATCTATTATTCTTTCTGAAGTGTAATGATTTTCGTTCTATTACCTCTTCAGAGCTAGACAACTCACCAAGGGCAAGGGGAAAGGAGGCTTGTCAAAGCCCCTGCACCAGTCAAAGCCGAATTTGTCTTCACCTGCCGCAGCACCTCCGACTCCTGCCCCACGGCCTTCCACAGCACTGGAGATTACTCCATCTCCACCTGTTGCGGAAGATCCGGCTCAAGAAGAAGAGCCAGCGATCCTTGGGTCACAAACTGACGTCGCCATGGGTGGCTCGGAACTTGATAAGGGTGAACCCTCTAAGGGTAATGATCCCTCGGCAGAGGTCTTCGCTGAAAACCTCCTCAGTAATTCGAGTCTTGCCAGACTTGGCATTACTCAGAAATCTGGGGAGGAAATCCAACGGCTAGCCTAGCAATGCTTGGAAAGCTGGAATATCACCATCAAGGAAGAGGCGCAAGAAGCCTAGGACGTCAAGTACTCCGAGCTTCTTGACCAGGTTCGTCTTCGGGACGAGAAGCTAAAAGCTGGCGTGCTTTCGCCACCGCCAGTAATCCTGCTAACCCTCGCCGAGAAGGTTACTACTGAGGTAAACATGAGCTTGGGCAAGCTCACTCATGAACAATATGTAAGTCGGAATTCCAACTCACCTTTTCCTTATTTTATATCATATCTTCTAGCCCCCAAGCATGAAGTTGGATAGATAATCCCTATTTATGCTTTCATAGGATGCCAAATAATGAACTAGTGTAGCCCCCAAGGCTCATGCTGATATTAGTTAAAATATTAGCCCGAGTCTTTAATAGACTTCTGACTCTAGGTATTCTGACTTACAGAAAGTTAATTCATATAAGCAGGAATTATTAAAGAATATCTGCAACAAGCATAGAGAGATCAGAGCTCTCTGGCTTGAAAATGCTCAATTAAAGGTGTCCAAGGATGAGGCTAAAGGTAATCATTTCAGTCCTTAACCTTGCTCTTTTTTGCTTTCATAGTCGAATTTCATATTCAACTATTGTTTTTTGCTCACAGCACTGGTCAAACAATCCTACGCCATGATTGAAGAGGCCAAGAATATTAAGACCCTGGAGGTGCACAATGCTGACTTGCACCGAGAGCTGAACAAACTCAAGGCGGATCATGAGCAGAGCATTGCTCAAGTTCTCGAATCTTCCTCCATGGCCACCGAAGAACGCGGTCGCAAGATCACGGTCCATGATAAGAAAATCTCGGATCTCAATGTTGAGCTATTCAGATAAAAGGACATCACGGAGGCACTCCGGGCTGAACTCCAGAGCCTTAGGGCGGAGAAGACCAAAGTTCACGATGTCATCTTCGGTATATTTCCTTCTTTCTGACTTTCTCTTTTCCGACTGTATGAGTTGGATATTTTTTACTGAACTCTACTTCATATGCATAGGTCCTCTAAACTTACTAGATTCTTCTTCCACCGAGTCTCGCACTAGCCGGCTTACACAACTCGGTGATTTGCTTCACGATTTCCGCCAATCCTTGGAGGATATTGGCGAAGTACTCAAAGTTCTAGACATGGATAAAATGTCTAGCTTTGAGGTGCGAGACAAGGCTAAGGAGATGCCCCAGCTCGTCCAAGACTGGAACATGTCCTATGCACAGACCGCGGCACAAAACGCCCTCACAATGGTTATGAGCCACCATGGAAGCACGGATATCTAGCAAGTAACTAGAGGATACTCAACTATGGATGAAGACAGACAAGAGCAAGATATCAAGGCCATCATGGACTCCTGTGCCGGATATGGATGTCATGTAGCTGATCTAACCAGTTACGACACTCCTTTCTTCACTCGCGTAGAGACGCCTCCTCCGCCCGCCGAAGAAACTAGTGAAGCTTCCGATGACGAATAAACCGTATCGGATTTGAATGTCTCGAAAAGATATCTAGGCGAGGGTGATGTCTCCAGTGAGCCGACAGCTCCTACCTCTCCTCCTGCATCATAAAGTGCTAGAAAAATAATGTGTTATTCTGAAACAATCGAATTGTAAATAAGCAGTGTAATATTTTTGCTAGTTCTAAGATTTGATATTCCTATTTAGCACTTTTGTCTTTATTTTGTCGTGCCTGAAATTTTTGCATCAGCACTTTTTTGTTTTGTCTATACTTATCATTTATCTGGCTTTCCGCCTCATCCCTTTCGTGAGCCGGCTAACCTTCCACACGGAATCTCTGCCGAGCAACGGAGCTCAATTGCTAACCAAGTTTGAACTCGGAAAAAGAGCTGGCTTTCAGTACCAACAATTCACTACTCGGAAAATGCTCGCATCCGGAAATCTGATAAAGAACCCAAGTACAAACTAGAAAATTTAGATGATACCCGAAGGTACCATTTTTATAATCGGAAATCTAACCAGAACAAACATGAGAATAAAGTACTTTCAAGTATTCTGGGATTTTCGACTTTGAAATGATAATTCGGAAATAAGATGGTAATAAAAACTTCTCAAAGAATATTGAGGCAACCAATACTTTATTTCTCATTGAACATGTACATATATATGATTACAAAGAAAGAAATTTTAAGAATAAAAGGGACAAACGCCCTCACAATGGTTATGAGCCACCATGGAAGCATGGAGATCAGGCAAGCTAGAGGATATTCAACTATGGATGAAGACGGACAAGAGCAAGATATCAAGGCCATCATGGACTCCTGTGCTGGATATGGATGTCATGTAGCTGATCTAACCAGTTACGACACTCCTTTCTTCACTCGCGTAGAGACTCCTCCTCCGCCCGCCGAAGAAACTGGTGAAGCTTCCAACGACGAACAAACCGTATCGGATTTGAACGTCTCGAAAAGATATCTAGGCGAGGGTGATGTCTAAAGTGAGCCAGAAGCTCCTACCTCTCCTCCTGCATCATAAAGTGCTAGAAAAAACAATGTGTTATTCTGAAACAATCGGATTGTAAATAAGTAGTGTAATATTTTTGCTAGTGCTAAGATTTGATATTCCTATTTAGCACTTTTGTCTTTATTTTGTCGTGCCTGAAATTTTTGCATAAGCACTTTTTTGTTGTGTCTATACTTATCGTTTATCTGGATTTCCGCCTTGTCCCTTTCGTGAGCCGGCTAACCTTCCACACGGAATCTCTACCGAGCAACGGAGCTCAATTGCTAAACCAGTTTAAACTCGGAAACATAGCCGGCTTTTAGTACCAACAATTCACTACTCGGAAAATGCCTGCATCCGGAAATCTGATAAAGAACCCAAGTACAAACTAGAAAATTTAGATGATACCCGAAGGTAGCATTTTTATAATCGGAAATCTAACCAGAACAAACATGAGCATAAAGTACTTTCAAGTATTTTGGGATTTTCGACTTTGAAATGATCATTCCGAAATAAGATGGTAATAAAAACTTCTCAGAGAATATTGAGGCAACCAATACTCTATTTATCATTGAACATGTACACATATATGATTACAAAGAAAGAAATTTTAAGAATAAAAGGGCCGTAGCCGAGCAATATTCCACGGTCTGTCTAATTCTTCCGGGTCTGTACTGCCTCCAGCTCTCTTTCTTTTCTTAGTAGCAGGTCTTTCTTTGACTGGTCGCATATCAGTTAAATAGTAATAACCATTGTGCAATACTCGGCTAACTAAAAATGGCCCTTCCCATACTAGGGAAAGTTTGTGCTTTCTTTTCTGCACAAGCCGGAGAACCAAATCGCCCTTACTAAAAGATCAGTTTCTAACTCTCTAGCTATGATACTTGCATAACTTCTGCTGATAGGCTGTTGATCTCATCTCAGCAACGACGCAAACTTCTTTGATTAAATCTAGATCATTTTGTCGAAAAAATTCGGCATCCTCTTAAATATATTCAGAAACGTGGGGAGAAGTATGAATCAAATTGCTAGGAAGAACTGCTTCTGCGCCATAGACCAAGAAGAAAGGTGTGTATTCGGTTGACCTATTCAGAGTTGTTCTCAAGCTCCATATTATAGACGGTAACTCATCTGCCCAAGCCCTCGCAGCACGATGAAGTGGTTCTTTGAGTCTTTGTTTGAGGCCTTGTAGGATTAAACCATTTGCTCTTTCAACTTGTCCATTAGCTTGTGGATGTGCGACTGACGCAATGTCAAGCCAGATATTTTGTTCATTGCAGAATTCGGCAAGTTCTCCCATAGAAAAATTACTCCCATTGTCCGTAATAATGCTATGCGGATAACCGTATCGGATTATAACATCCTCGACAAATCTTCTGGCTGTTGCTCCATCATAACTTGTGACGGGTTTAGCCTCAATTCATTTTGTGAATTTATCCACCATCACTAAGAGGTGAGTAAATCTACTTGGAGCCCGTTTAAACGGTCCTACCATGTCAATCCCCCAGAACATGAAGGGCCATGTTATAGGTATTGTCCGTAGCTGATCAGCCAGAACATGAGCTTGTTTGGCATACTTTTGGCAGCCTTTGCACGTCTTGACTAGCCGTTCATCATCTGCCTTAGCTGTAAGCCAGAAAAAACCGTGTTTGAAAGCTTTTGCCACTAAAGATTTGGCTGTAGCGTGATGACCGCATTCGCCTTCATGGATTTCCCTTAGGATTTCCACTCCTTCCTCCGGAGATACACATCGCTGGAAGACCCCAGACACACTCCGCTTATTGAGCTTACCACTTATAATAGTATAGGATTTTGCTCGTCGGATGTTCTGCCGGCTCAGAACCTCGTCTTCGAGTAATTTTCTATCTACCAAGTAATCAAGGTAGAGTTGAGTCCAGATAGGAATCACAGCCATAACTACTATTAAAGTGAGTCGGATTTGGTCGGATATTCCTCATCAACTCCTTTTATTGAAGGAACTTTGAGGTGCTCTAAAAAAGCGCCATCCGGGACCTTTTTCCACGCAGAGCCTATATGAGATAATGCATTTGCTTCCTCATTTTCTGTTCGAGGGATGTGTTGAACCTCAAACCCTTCGAACAATTTAGATAGTTCATCCACAATAGCTTTGTATGCTGCCATGTGTTTGTTTGCATTACAGATATTCGACACTTGTTGAGCAACAAGATCCGAATCTCCATAACACATTAATCGTCAGATGCTGATATCCTTAGCGATCCGGATTCCATGCAGCAGTGCTTCTTATTCAGCAATGTTATTTGTTGCCATGAAGTGGATCTACAAAACATAAAAAAGTTTATCTCCTTGGGGTGATTTGAGCACCACACCAGCCCCCGAGCCCCCGAGCGCCTTAGACCCATCAAAATGCAAGGTCCAGTATTCCAACTCTGGGAGGTCATATTTTCTATTGTCTCTGTCCAATCATTGACAAAGTCAGCCAGAATTTGGGATTTGATTATTGTACGAGGTTTATACTCAATGTCGAAAGCTGAAAGCTCTATGCCCCATTTTGCGACACGTCCTGTAGCATCGCTATTGTTGATTATGTCTCTCATGGGAGCTGTGCTCACCATGGTAATTGGGTGTTCCTGAAAGTAATGCCGCAGCTTCCGGGATGTGAAGAACACACCATAGGCCAGCTTTTGATAGTGTGGATACCGCTGTTTTGATTTAGTTAGGACCTCACTGATGTAGTAAGTCGGTCGCTGCACCAGGTGTTCCTGTTTTTCCTCTGGTCTCTCCACCACCATGACGACACTAATGAGTCTGTTTGTCGTAGCGAGATAAAGCAACATCGATTCCTGAGGTTCTGGTGCTTCAAGGATAGGAGAGGACGAGAGTACTGCTTTCAAGTCTTATAGTGCAGCTTCATCTTCATCAGTCCAAATGAATTTTTTGGTCTTTTCAGGAGCTTGTAGAGTGGTGCAGCTCGTTCACCGAGCCGGCTTACAAACCGACTGTTTGCAGCAATGCAGCCAGTTAGTATTTGGACGTCCTTCAGGCGAGTTGGCCTAGAAATATTAAGAATAGCCTTGATTTTGTCACGGTTCACCTCTATGCCTCTTTGAGACACAATGAAACCCAACAATTTGTCGGCTGGTATTCCAAAGAAGCACTTCTTCAGGTTAAGCATTATGTTGTATTTGTGTAGATTGGCGAATGTTTCCTCCAAGTCGGAAATTAGAGTTTCCTTCTTTTTGGACATCACCGCAATGTCTTCCACGTATGCATGTACATTGTGTCCGATTTGATCGTGTAGGCAACGCTGCATAGTGCGCTGGTAGGTAGCTCCTGCGTTCTTGAGCCCAAATGGCATCGTAACGAAACAAAAGGTTCCAAAGGGGGTTATGAATAAAGTTTTTACTTTGTCTGATTCCTTCATCCGAATTTGGTGATAACCGGAATATGCGTCGAGAAAACATAGGAGTTTCGAGCCTGCCGTAGAATCGATAACTTGATCAATTCTAGGTAGAGCGAACGGATCTTAGGGACAAGCCTTGTTCAAGGTGGTATAATGAACACACATCCTTAATTCAGTGGTGTCCTTTTTAGGGACCATTACAAGATTGGCCAACCACTCAGTGTGGATGAGCTCTTCTATGAATCCGGCTAACTCGAGCCGAGCTAGTTCCTTAGCTATTGCTTTTCGCCTTTCATTGCCAAAATGTTGTAAGGATTGTTTGACGGGTTTAGCATTTGGGTGTACATTTAGAGAGTGCTCGGCAAGTTCCCTTGGTACTCCGATCATGTCAGATGGCTGCCATGCGAAGATATTTTGATTTGCTTTGAGGAACTTGATGAGCGCGCTTTCCTATGCACTATCTAAACCTACACCTATCTGGGTCACCTTGGAGGGGTCATCATACTTCAACGGCATCGTCTTCGTCTCTTCTGATGCCTAGAACTCCGGAATCGGCTTTATAGCCTTCTTCTTCGTCGCGGGCATCTCGGACGGGTCGATGGTCTTCTTGATCTCCTGGTACTCCTAGGCATGTAGCACGACTTCAGCAAAGGCGGCATTTCCATCCTCGCACTCTCGTGCCTTCTTCGGGTCTCCCCTGATGGTGATCGCGCCTTTGGGACCTGGAATTTTCATCATATTGTAAATGTAACAAGGATGAGCCATAAAAGCCTAGTAAGCCGGCCATCCAAATATAGCGTGGTAGGCACTCTTGAACAGGACCACTTCGAAGGAAAGCACTTCCGTCCAGTAGTTCTTTGGAGTTCCAAAGGTAACATCCAAAGTGATCTCTCCCAGGGAATTTGCTTGTCTTCCTGGGACAACTCCGTGAAAGATCACAGAGCTGTGATTCAGCTGAGTCTCTAAGATCCACATCTGACGTAGCGTTTCGACATATAAAATGTTGATGTTGCTGCCGCCGTCCATGAGAGTCTTGGAGAAACCATAGCCGTCAATGAGTGGATTAACGATTAAGGCGTATTTTTCTTGCCTGTGTAACTTAGGCGGATGATCAGCACGGTCAAAGGTGATTGTCACTTCTGCCAGTCCAAGAATTGTGGGATAGCCGGAACAGTTGCATTGAGTTCATGCAGTATTGCTTTCTTGACCTTAGTTGGTTGAGACCCAAGGAAAGTGACATAAGTGTCTTTCTTCGTAGGGGAGTTTTTCTTTCCATCCGACTTGGGATTTGAAGGCTCTACTTCCTCCATGTCGGAATCTTCCTTGGTCTCTTTCTCTTTTTTGATATTCTTCTTTACCTTCTTCTGCTTAGCTCTGTAGCCAGTGGTATCGTCCTTCTTGATGTCATCATTGAAACGACACTCGGCATTTGTATGGGACGAGCCCCCATTGGGATCTAAGTGATGCACACACGGGTTATTAGCAATGTCGGCCCATGAGTAGGTTTTGCCAGGTTGCTGGTCTCCTCTACCTTGGACCCTTGATGTCCCACGGCCGTGTCCTCGGCCATCACCGCGCCCTCCTCGTCTTCTAGACCCGAAAGTAGCAGTAACGACCGCTATTTCTGCGTTGGGCTTTTCTTTCGAGGTGTTCTTGTGCTTCTGAGCTTGTTGCTTTGGTTGTTTTTCCGACTATGGCACAGCTAGGACGTTCAGTAATCCTTCTGCGTCATTGTCAGCATCTGCATACTTGCTTGCTGTTTCTACAATCTCCCCCAAATCAGTGACCTTGTCGCACTTCAAGGGATGACGTAGTAAACCAATTGGGAGTCCTGCAATGAAAGCTTCAATCGCAGTTTGGTTTACTCCTTCGCATGAGTTCTTGGTGTCGATCCATCATCCGAGGTAATCTCGGCAAGTTTCTCCGGCTTTCTGGGTGCAACGCTGTAGGTATCCTACCGTACGGGGCCTCTGGTATGTGCCTTCGAAATTCCAAAAGAACACGCTTTGCATGTCATACCAGTTGTGAATGGTATTCTCCGGAAGTTCATTGAGCCAGGATCGTGTCGTCTTCCGTAGCATAAGTGGGAGATATCAGGTTGCAACCAAGCTATTTTCGCCTTTGGCGATGCAGCAAGCCTAGAAAAATCCTGGAGCCAAGTATCTGGCTGAGCTACACCATCGTAGGCCTGAATATGCCTTGAGATAGCAAACCCTTCCAGGAAGTGTATTTGTCGAATGCACGGTCCAAAGCATATTGGACCCACATAGATTTCATCGTTCTCGTAGCACCGCGCCTCTATGTTAGAATTGATCTAGTGTCTCGCATCAGTTGGTGATAGAGAACACCGTCTTAGTGGTTGGCTGTGGCTGCGGTGCCTTGGAGCCGGCCTTCTTCTTCTGCCACCACCTCTGCCACGACGCCCCCTTGAGAGCTGTTGTGGTGGCTACTTGGTGGAGATGGTGGTTCAAGTGGATTGTTTCCGGCCGATCGCCGGCCTCCATCCGGAGCATCATTATTCCAGTTCCAGGGAGGGTCTTCATTACGACGAGCCCCCTAACGGCTTGACTCGGAATGGTGTCCATCGTTCCTTTGTCCAGCATTCCCCCCAGCGTGGTGGGGTTCAGCCATATGGCTTGTGTGTCTAGGAGGTGGCATCCTTTGGCGATCCTCCTCCTGACGTTTCTCTTTGTCATCTTCCCTGTGATTGTTCGACTCTCACCGAGGAGGGTATCTCGGATACAGTGCTGCAACTGCGTCTTGCTCTGCGGCTGGGCAACATTGCTCTAGTCACACGCGGTTCTGTGACGTTGGCCTGAAGATCCGGTTCTTGTGTAATTATCTTCCTGACGGTCAGAACGGTAATGCTGTTCCGGAGCCCGTTGGGGCATGATATCATCCTAGGCCGGATCCATGCAACATTGGTCAGATCGAGAGACCAGTTTTCTGCTCCTGGATTTCGTGACCTTTTGTTGCTCTAGACCCTTGGTGAGCAGCTTTATGCCCAGCCGAACCTCTTCTGGGCTTGGATTATTTGCCAGGATATCTCGAACCATGGTGGTGTTCTGTACTGGTGTTGGGTACACCAGATCTCCATTGCTGTCGTTCCGAGGCATCCCTGGGTCTCCCTCAAAGAGGACTTTGTGGACTTCCAAAAATTTGTCGGCTCGCACGTGGCCTTTCTGGGTCTTTTGATGCTGTAGAGAGATGAGCTTCTCCGCAGTAGCTATGCGCTTCTTTTCTTCCTCGATGTTTTTGGCTTCATCTAGGAGTACTTGGCGACGCACTTCTAGGG
The DNA here is from genome assembly GCA_023614405.1 of Avena insularis. Lineage (NCBI taxonomy): Eukaryota > Viridiplantae > Streptophyta > Magnoliopsida > Poales > Poaceae > Avena > Avena insularis. The sequence goes on from CM042694.1 coordinate 212,386,432, forward strand.
CTTCAGCCCTTTCTTCCAATTCTACAGTAGTAAGTTCTGTAGCTGTAGGGATAGGCGTAGTTAACGCAGCATCGATGAGTTCACGGGCACCAGTAGTGACCATGTGTCCATCCACCGAAGCTTCTTTTGGCTCGTCTAGGATTAAAGCTCCATCCGAGTCTTCTTCGTAATCCTCGGCAACCACTTCCTCCACTGGAGGATCTTTTGTCGGGGTCTTGTTCTTCTTGTTCCTCTTCTTTGCCTTCTTGGCAGCGCCGATAGCAAAGACGGCTTTGGGTCCGTTTCCCGGAGTCAAGCTCTGATCGGTACTTTTGGACATTTGGACATCGGGGTTAGCTCCGAGATCCATATCATCCTGCATTTTGGGAGAATTTTCTCCGGATCCTTCGTCCATGGCTTCTCCTTCTTCTACATCTTTGGAGTTAAACTCCTCTTCATATTCCACGGAGAACTTTCGAAAATCTGCCAGTGTCATGGAGTCATCCGAAGATGCTGGTAAGTTGGTGTTTGTTCCGATCGCCTCTAGCACCAAATCTTCGTTGTCTCCAGCATCGGTAGAGCCGGATCCGGATCCAACATATCCGATGAAGTGCGATGGGAGCGTCTTGAGGTAGTTGCGACTTTCTTCATGGGCTTCCTCGAAAATTCTGATGGTTTCAAGAACCTCATCCACGCTTGCGTCTTTCATCATCATGCGCCTCAACGTGTGCCTCAGGAAAGGTTGGTCTGTTCCGGCCTTGGAAGAGCTAGAACCAGAGTTGTTGTCTTGCTCCTCTTGGATTTCGACCTCCGCGGGCAGATCGATCTGGGATTTGACCTTGCTAGGGAGATCCACTCCAGACTCGGTTTGCATCGCAAGATCCGCTTCAGGTTCAGCTTTCTCCACTATCTCCGTGACAGGTGCGGGCTGGGTGGGATTAGGGTTTTCTAGGATCCGAAATTCTGCCGCCTCCACGGACAGAGGGGATCCGGAAACTTCTTCTGCCTCTATCATCACCACTGGGGTGGGTGGGGCAGGTTCAGCAAAGCCGATGTAAACATCAATCTCGCCAAAATACATGATGGTGTAGGCAGTCACAGCCTCCCTAGCCTAAATCCAAGTCTAGTCGAGAAGGTTGAGAGGGACATCGCTGGTGTAGAGGATGCAACCGACGGTGATAGTCTCGCCGATTATGATTCTTGCAGATTCCGCCCGAAACGCAGATCCGAAGCTCACTTGCCCCCACAGTGGGCGCTAACTGTCGTCGGATTGATGACAAGTACGCCATGAGGGGGTCCTCGAGGCGTGCGGAAGAGAGGGGTGTGAGACGTACGGTATTCTGGGACGGTGAGCACACAAGTTTACCTAGGTTCGAATCCACCGGCTTTGGATGGATCCTACTCCTGCTAGCAATCTAGTAATATGGCAGAGCTGGAATATGGATTACAAGGGTTTCACCTTTGCGAGTTGAGATTGTAGACTATTGTCAGATGCCCTAAAGACTCTCCCTAGGACGGCTTATATAGATATACGGCCTAGGGTTTACAGGAGAGACCTATCCGGCTATGACTAAGAGTCGATTACAGAGTACATCTTGAGCTACAAGTAACACTACGGGCCTATGTCGGTAAGTCATCTGGGCCTTCCCATAGCCGGACTAGACTCCGTCTCTTCTCCCTGACTGGGCCGCCCGTGAAGCAAAGCTCTAACCCGAAGCGGGACACCCTGGTCAGTGAGGCACAGTAAGGATACCTGGAAAGTATATCCCCAACAGTTGTAATTTCCATACTCGTTGTGGATTTAAACAAGTACTATTCATCTATGATAGATTCCATTGTTATTGTCATGATGTTGATTGCCTCCATGTCTGAGTAGATCATTATTTTTGGGGAGATGGAGAAAACCTAGTATGAGACTGAAATAAGATAAAGTTTATTATGATATTCATCGTTGTGACCATGTGTTAGATTGTCTTCATCTTGATGTTGAGAGAAGTCGACCTCTCAATATTTGCCTCTCATGGGGACTTGATGGAGGGAACTACTTGTTGGTAGACGAAAGTGTGTTAGCACTTACAGTGACTATAAAGCTATTGGCACTCCTTACGTATCAACTTGGGAAACCGAGGAAACTCACGGAACACTATCCATGCCATGGGATACGTCCTACGGGATTACGTCCCTTAATAGTGTAGAATTTTGATTGATGTCGATTGCTGACTGCTGTGGTTATGAGGATGATATGAGCAGCGGTTGCTGCCCATTTTTCCAAATACGGAGTTCCTCTCACACATACATAGTTGAGAATGTTCATGATAATACTCTTTACCTTAGCTCCTTATAATGCTAGTGGTGTATCTGCTACTCCCTGAGAATGTTTTCCCCTATTGTAGTTACAATCTCTCTTATGTACGCGATACTTACTTTCTGTGTTCAGTTGTTTTACTTTATTTATTGTTACTCTTATACCAAAAACACCAAAACACCTTTTTACGTAATACTCACATTTTATCTTATCACTTAGAACTTTATTTACCATTTCTATTTTAATATTTATTTCAAGAGTTATTAGACTTCAGACTCCTGCTCCCTGTGGGATCGATATCTTTATTTCGAAACTAGCTATAAACGATATGTGCACTTGCAGTCATCAAGCTATTTTCTAGCGTTGTTGCCGGGGAGCTAAGCGTTGTAGGTCTTTTAGTTTTTACTTATTTATTTTGTCTTGCTAAGTTTTGTTTTGAGTTACAGGTTTCCACCAACATGATGGAGTTTGAGCATACGACTAGTGCTAACCCACTCAACCACTTTGGGAAGCCCTATGATATTTATAAAAGAGACAACTCCAATAAGAAGACAAGGGGGTTTGAAATAAATCCTCTACTACTCGGTATTCTACACAAGAAGAATTTACTGGAGATGAAGAAGATCATGATCCATATAAGAATATTGCATGTTTCAAAGATATATGTGGCACTTTTCAATTGACGGGATGTACTGCTAATGAGGTAAGGGTTAAACTTTTTAGTCAGACTTTGACTAGTACAACTCTCTCATGGTATAAATCTCTACCCCTGAAGCCACTACTACTTGGGATAATTTAGCCTGTGAATTTCTAGCAAACTGTTATCCATTATCAAAATCTTTTGGAATCAGGCATCTTATAATGACTTGGAGGAACCGTTCTAATGAAGGACTAGTAAGAGCTTATATCAGATTTAAAGATTTACTATGTCTATGTCCTCATCATGATTTGCCTGAATGGTATTTATTGCATATCTTTTATGGCGGTTTAATTGAAACTAATAAAGTTGAACTAGACTCTTTCACGGAAGGAGCCTTTATTGACCTACCTATAACTAAAGCTTGGGCTTTACTTACTAGAATTCACGATCATAGAGTTTCATAGAATTTTGCTCTAGGAAGTGAAGGAGGCGTAGAAATAGAACATGCGTGTATTCATGACTATAATAAAAAGGTCCATGTTAAAGAATTATCTAAAGAACTTTATTTGGATTCGGATCTTGTGTTGCAAGTATGAGGGTTTGGTCAAGTATGATCGACCACCGGAACCTGAGAAGAAAAGAGAAGATAAAGCAACACTGGCCTCCTTAGAACCAAAATATGATATGCCTTTTCCTAACACTGCACAAAAGCATATTCTTGAATATGAACGGGTCAAAGCAGTACAAGAGAGGAAGGAAGAGGAAAGTATGCTAGAAGTCGTGGAACATCTGGAAGAAACCAAAGCTGAAGAGGTAACCAAGGAAGCAAGTATGGCTATGTACGCACATTGTAACATAGTTGAACTTGATGAAGATACTTCCATATTGGTTGAAGGTAAAACAAAGGTAAAAGATGTGGGTAAGCCTATTCTTCCCTGCATATTTAAAGAAACCTTGCATTATGGTTTATGCGATCTTGGCATCAAAGTTAATGTTATATCTTATGATTTCTATTTAGAAATAAAAGAAGAAATAGAACTGGCTACAATTCAAAATACTGATATGACAATCATGTTAGCCAATAAAAATCTTAGAATTCCAATGGGAGTAGTTGAAGATGCAACTAACACAATTGGTAACACAAACTTTCCTATTGATTTTGTAGTTGTTGATATGCCAGCTGGCACTCTTTGCCCAATTATATTTGGAAGAAACTTTTTGAGTGATATAGGTGCCTATGTTGATTTCAAAAAGGAGATTGTGTCTCTTAAGCTTGGGGGAGCGCAAAAAGAATTCCACTTTTCCAAATTTAAGGACATGCCTTCACAAATACAAGAATAAGAGGAAGAGAAAACTATTGAGGAAATGGCAGCTCTTTTCTTTAGTAATCAAGAAGAAGAAATAAATGAAGACTCAAATTATGAATAAATAGTTATGGAGGACAAGTCCCTAGAAGAACTAGAAGATGAATTTGATTCACTTCCCATTATGGAACCTCCAACTAATGAGGATTTCGAAGAGCTAGAAAAGAGAGGGGACGAGGAATTACTACCCCCAGAATTGAAGACTCTACCAGATAATCTTAAAAACCAATTTTTAGATGATACAAATAAATTTCCTGTTATTATTAGTGCTAAACTTTCAGGAGAAGAAGAAGAAAAAGAACTCATGAAAATACTTAAGGAGCATCGCAAGGCCTTTGGGTACTCGATGGATGATTTGAAGGACATTAGTCCCATGATAACCGTCCATCGGATATTCATGGAAGAAGGTGCTAAACCAATTGTTGAATTTAATAGAAGATTGAAGCCTGAAATGAAGGAAGTGATAAGAAAAGAAATTGAAGCCTACTGGACGCAGGTATAATCTATCTTGTTAAAGAAAGTGAATGGGTAAGTCCTGCTCATTGTGTCCCTAAGAAGGGCGGCTTTACTATTGTTCGTAATGAAAACAATGAATTGATACCTACTAGAACTATTGTTGGGCATAGGATGTGCATAGACTTTAGGAAATTGAATAAATAAACTAGGAAAGATCACTATCCTTTACTGTTCATAGATCAAACTTTAGAAAGGTTAGCAAACCACACTCATTTTTCTACCTGGATGGATACTCTGGTTTTTCTCAAATAGTTGTTCATCCTGATGACCAACTTAAAACAACTTTCTTTAGTCCTTATGGTTTACATGCTTACCGACATATGCCTTTTGGTTTATGTAATGCTCCAGCTACTTTTCAAAGATGCATGACTGCTATTTTGCAGATTTTATAGAACTGATAATGGAAGTATTTATGGATGACTTTTCTATCTATGGAACTCCGTTTACTAGTTGCTTGGATAATCTCAAAAGAGTTTTACAGCATTGCAAAGAAACCAATCTTGTTCAAAACTAGGAGAAGTGCCATTTTATGGTCAAAGAATGTATAATCCTTGGACATAAGGTATCAGGTAAGGGAATTGAAGTGAATAGAGCTAAGGTTGAGGCCATAGAGAGAATGCGACAACCTTGGGATATTAAAGGAATAAGAAGTTTCCTTTGGCATGTAGGTTTTTATAGAAGGTTCATTAGAAATTTCTCTAGAATATCTAAACCTTTGACAAACCTCCTACACAAGAGAGTAAGATTTAATTTTGATGATAAATGTCTTGAAGCCTTTGATAAACTCAAAAATGCTTTATCCTGTGCTCATATCATTAAACCACCTATCTAGGATACGACCTTTGACTTAATATGTGAAGCTAGTGATGATGGTGTAGGAGTAACTCTGGGACAACATATTGGTCACAGATTTAATAGTATACATCATGCTAGTAGAACCCTTAATGGTGCTCAAAATAATTACCTTAAGGAATAAAGGGAACTTTTTGCTGTATTTTTCTCTTGGGATAAATTTCGTTCTTATATAGCTGATGCAAAAGTAAGAGTTCATATGGATCGTGATAGTTTAAAAGAACTCCTTGAGAGGAAAGACCATAAGCCAAGACTGATCCGTTGGATTATTTCACTTCAAGAATTTGAGTTGCAGATTATGCAAAGGCAAGAAATAAATATGTTGGATGCAGTGTCCATGTTTGCCTAGCAAGACACCAATCTTGTTGAGAGGAACTTTAGTCCCGATGATTTTCGTTTACGAGAATTATTTAATGAACTAAGGTCAATTCCTCCAAAAGATAAGAAGTCATTGTTGATTGGAGGAGCTTGTTATCCTCGAATAAGCAAACAGTAAGTTCGAGGTAAGTGTTCCTACTCAAATAAGTGATTTGTTTTCACAGATTTTACTTCTGAATTTTTTTCCTTTGAATTCCTCATGTTTTTCTGAAGTTTCTGAGGGTTTATACCAACCATACGGGCGCAACTATACGAACAGAGAAAAATTTCCTGTCATATAGTTGGTTGTTAAATGCTCTGTATCCTCTTCGTGAAATTGTTTTCGATGTCTGGACCTAAACGGGCGCAACTATATGACCAGAGATAAAATTCCGGCCGTATAGTTGGTCGTTGAACTCTCAGACACTTTCGATTTTTTATGTCCGTATCTATACGGTCGCAACTATACGACCAGAGCTAAAATTTCGGCCGTATAGTTGGTCGTTGAACTCTCAGACACTTTTGATTTTTGATGTCTGTATCTATACGGTCGCAACTATACGACCGGAGCTAAAATTCCGACCGTATAGTTGGTCGTTGAACTCTCAGACATTTTCAATTTTTGGTGTCTATATCTATACGGTTGCAACTATACGACCGGAGCCAATTTTCCGGCCGTATAGTTGGTCGTTAAGCTATCAGACACTTTTCGTTTGCCTTCTCGTTTTTATTCATATAAAAGAACGTTATTGTCGGTTCTGAGTCGTGACTTAACTGATCTAGACTTGAGATATTTGGAAATATCTGCCCGGAACCAACTATACGACCGGAGCTATATGGGTCGCGCCCGTATAGTTGGTCATTACGCGATAGGACTCTTCCAAATCCGTGATTTCTTTCCCTGTTTCGTTAAGATTCTTTTCTTGGGCAACAATTTGGTGTTTCTCGCAAGTTTTACCGACCTCTGACCCCCCCCTTATATACTACCATTTTCTCTCTCTCTAATCATAATCTCTAGAAACCAATCCACCTCTTATTCACGCGTGAGGACACACAACCAAGGGACAGAAGCCAAGGAGAAAGGCTCCTATGGAGATCAGGAGCAATAGCGAGAAAGGCAAGGAGATAAATACCATCCCTATGGAGTTCCTCGACACCGACAATACACGCCGGAAGAGGGAGTTGAAGGCCCTCGAGATGAAGATTGAAGATATGGACAGGGATACGCCTGGGACACCCAAACATCTTCGGTTGTTGCGACTTTATCTTGACAAGCTTGATGAAGATATTAAGCAGACAACCGAAGCGGGTTTTTCTATGAGTCTTAAGGCACTACAAACACTTCAGGACAACAATGAGTTCATTAAAGAACAAGTGAAAGTGCTGGAGTGGAATAATCTTTTCTATAAGCTACGTGTTAAAGAATTAGAAGCTGTCAATCAATGCCTCTGTCTCAGGATGGCCTGTGAAGAGAAGACACCACGTGCCATGGCGCCACAGTGACCTACAATAATCATGGTATCAAATAATCACAAGGCATTATTTGATCCCGCCTGGCTTGATTCCAAGCTTGGGGAGATCTTTAAGACTTTGTAATATATCCTATAAGTTTTACATTACTATTTTAGTTTCGCATTAGTTCAAACTAGAAATAAAGTTTGCATCATAAGAATTCCCTTCAGGAATAGTCGATCCCTTTTTATGAAATTCCGAGTTTATTATTATATATGGAGCAATATTGAGTTTGTTCTTATCTTATTAGATATATGAGTGGCTTGAGTATAATTTTACTTGCACTCGATGATATCAATAGGAGACTTCCACACTGATGGCTCAAAATATGTTGAGCTCGTTGGGAACCCCAAGGGGAAGGTATGATGAGCACATCAGCAAGTTTTCCCTTGGTTATGAAACCAAGGTTATCGAACCAGTAGGAGTAAGGAAACAACTCCAAGGTGTGGCTAGCCACTTGAAATCCTGCACAACACAACCACATAACTTTGCCCCAACTTACAGTGAGGTTGTTAATCTCAGTGGTTTTGCTGAAAACAAAGGATTAAATGTATAGTGTGGAAGATAGTAATTGCTTGCAGAAAGTAAACAGTAGAGGGTATATCAATGGTAAAAGAATGGACCGGGTTCCACAGTTCACTCGAGGTGTTTCTCCTTAAGATAGATAACAAGTTGGGTGAACAAATTACAGCGAGGCAATTGACAGATTGAGAAAGCATAACAATGCATATACTAGACATCTTGATTCCTATGAGATTTTATTGGGCATTACAACAGTATACATAGACCGTAATCCAACTGCATCTATGACTAATAATCCACCTTTAGGTTATCATCCGAACCCCTTCCAGTATTAAGTTGCAAGCAACAAATAATTGCATTAAGCAAAGTGTGTAAAGTAAACAATACAATCGCCCCATGGACAAAGGATCATTGTTTTATCCCTAGTAGCAATAGCACATCTACAACCTTAGAGATTCCTGTCACTTCCCCAGATTACTAGAGGCATGAACCCACTATCGAGCATAAATACTCCCTCTTGGAATTGCAAGCATCTACTTGGACAAGATAGCTACTAACAACAGAGAGCATGCAAGATCACAAATAACATAGACATGATAGAATTAATAATCAATCTGAAATAGTATCTTAATATCCATCGGATCCCCACAAACACAACATGTAAGATTACAAATAGATTATCTTAATCATGAACGGAGCTCACAAGATCTAAACATGATAGCACAAAGGAGGAGAACTAACCATCTAGCTACTACATGGACCCATATTCCAATGGTGAACTACTCACACATCACTCCAGAGGCTTGCATGGTGATGAAGAAGGCCTCCAGGGTGATCTCTCCCCTCTGGCAGGGTGCCGGGAAGAGCTTCGGATCCCCCTGATCTAGGGATGGAGATGGCCATGGCTACAGACTCTTTCGTGGAATTTTTGATCGGGTCCTTAGGGTTTTCGTCCCAGGAGGCTTTTATAGGCGAAGGGGCAAGGTCGGTGGAGCACCAGGGGGCCCACACCGCCTGGTGGCGCGCCCCCTGGCCACACGGCCACCAGGTGTGGCTGCCCTGGTGTGCCACTTCGTCTCCCCTTCGGTCTCTGTATTGCTTGGGGTAAAATATTGACTTTGGCATTTGTCCCGTCCAATTCCGAGAATATTTCTTTACTAGCTTTTTTGAAACCAAAAACAGCAGAAAACAGGCAACTGGCACTGTGGCATCTTGTTAATAGGTTAGTTCCAGAAAATGTATAAAAATACCTCAAAGTGTGAACAAAACATAAGAAAGTAGATATAAAACAAGCATGGAACATCAAAAATTATAGATACGTTTACAATGTATCACACACCATTAGTATTAATGGAACATATAAATATAATTTGGTCAATATGTTGTAAGTTCATGGTTTGATTTACAAACAAAGAAAAATTATCTAATTAGTTAAGTTGGAAAAGAAACCTTGAACAAAGGGAAATGAAAGTGCTATCAAAATAGAGTGAGAACAAGTCGAGGTAGAATCTTCAGGTCATAAGAATGCTTCATATACAATTGGAATTTGATAATTGAGATCGTTAAACTTTGAATTCCTACATGAAGTGGAATGTATGGCTAGCTCCTTTGCACAACACTTAAACAAAAGTGTGAGCATATACACAATAGAGAAGAAAATAAAGAAGAAAAAGAGCGAGTGTGCAAAGAGCAAATAGGCATATACCACTATATTGTAGTATGACAAAGAGACATTTTTGAGATTTTGAATCCCAAGTGAATACATTGATCCTAAAACACTTGGGACTACCTCGCTAACTCATTCGGTTGAACCGGATACTTTTACATTATGTTGAGATTCATATTTTTTGAACTGTTGATCACTAAGGTGTGGAAGCCTGCTAATACTATTCAGATGGTTCGAGTAAGGTACTATTCATGAAATTATTCCTATGTATCGTATATGATAAACACATGCTGCAACTGCCTCATTTATTTTATCGACTCAGCTTCATGAATATGAGGATCACATCCATTAAGCTAAACTTGCTCGAGATGAACAAGAGTCTAAGATTGGGGAAGTTGATGAGTGCATCATGTTTTACATTATTATTTGCATTGTAGATGTGGGATCTTGGTATTTTATGGCGTTCTCACGCACATTTTATGTCTGTTTTCGCCAGGATCAGGATGGATGATGGATCCAATGGACACAATTCTTTGAGCAGTTGTACTCAGGAGAAAAGGTGTAAAAAACAATGTAAATCGCTTATTGGGGAAATATTAATAACACCAAAAGAAAATCTGAAGCGAACAAGCCATACAGACAGTTCAACGACCAACTATATGGCGGGAATAAATTTTCTGGCCCTATAGTTCCCGCCGTATAGTTGGCGCCGCCACCGCCTCCTCAAATAGTTTCACCTCATGCAACTGGATCGGAGAAACGACATACAAAACACCCAGAAATCACCGAAACCTCACCTCCAGAAGCCATCTAGAGGGGGAACTCATCCATCGGGGATCCATATTTGCCCTCCGCAGATCCGCGAGGCTAAGGCATCGATCTTCATCATCCACCGATGCATCACCACCATCTCCATCCATTCCATCTACATCCTATCTAGATCTTGTTGTAATTTCTGTACTCGTTGTGGATTTATACAAGTACTATTCATCTATGATAGATTCCATTGTTATTGCCATGATTTTGATTGCCTCCATGTATGAGTAGATCATTAGTTCTTGAGGAGATGGAGAAACCCTAGTATGAGATTGAAATAAGATAAAGTTTATTATGATATTCATCGCTGTGACCATGTGTTGGATTGTCTTCATCTTGATGTTGTTAGAAGTCGACCTCTCGATATTTGCCTCTCATGGGGACTTGATGGAGGGAACTACTTGTTGGTAGACAGAGGAGTGTTAGCACTTACAGTGACTATAAAGCTGTTGGCACTCCTTACGTATCAACTTGGGAAACCAAGGAAACTCACGGAACACTATCCATGCCATGGGATACGTCCTACGGGATTATGTCCCTTAATAGCGCAGTAATTCGATTGATGTCGATTGCTGACTATTGTGGTTATGAGGATGATGTGAGCAGCGGTTGTTGCCTATGTCCAAATACGGAGTTCCTCCCACACATACATAGTTGAGAATGTTCATGATAATAATCTTTACCTTATCTCCTTATAATTTTAGTGGTGTATCCGATACTCCCAGAGAGCAATTTCCCCTATTGCAGTTCCAATCTCTCTTACATACGTTATACTTACTTTCTGTGTTGAGTTGTTTTACTTTATTTATTGTTGCTCTTACACCAAAACCCCCAAAACACCTTTTTACGCAATACTCGCATTTTATCTTGTCACTTAGAACTTTATTTATCATTTATATTGTAATATTTATTTTAGGAGTTATTAGACTTCAGACTCCTGCTCCCTATGGGATCGATATCTTTATTTCAAAACTTGCTACAAACGATCTGTGCACTTGTAGTCATCAGCTACTTATTCAGGAATGCAATTGCCAGTAGGCGGTAAACGCACAACTCGAAGCCCATAGAAAAGCAGCAGATGAGTCGAGCGCTCGACGAGAAGTGCTCTCCTCAATCGGTGGATCATCCTCCAAGGGCAACGGGCCTATAGCCGCCAGAAGGCGCTCTCGCCAGGAACACCTCATGGACAAGGAGCGAGAAGAGGCCACTTGATCCCTCGACTTCTCATTCATGACGGTGGACTCGCGGGGCAACGTGCTCCTAAAAACACCACAAGCAGCGGTGACAGTAGCCACCACATACCTGCTCAGCAATCAACCGCCAGTTGGGGATCCATGATCCGCCATACACCGATCTATGATCACTGGTCTTGAACTGGTCAAAGCTGCGCTCACCAAAGATCCAACACTAGAGCCAAAGAAAAACAAGGCTCTAGCCAGGTACTACTCGCTCTCCTCCAGCGATGATGAGCATGACCTGTCACAGTAAAGTCACTCATGTCGACATGATTCTGATTACGACGCGCATGATGACATCACGCAGCGCAAAGTCGACAAGATGCACGCCAAGCGTGCCAGCTCAACAGAGTCAGAGGACGAAGGAACAAAACTATGTGCTGCTGGCTGCTTCAGTAGGGCTATACGGCAAAGACAAATGCCGAAGGGGTTCAAACTCTCGTCAAAGAACCCAAAGTTCGACGGCTTCCAGGACCCGAAAATCTGGCTGGAGGACCATATCTCCTCCGTCAAGCTGCATGGTGGAAACAAGAGCACAACCATGTAGTGTCTCCAGCTACAGTTGCAGGGAGCTGCCCGCACATGGCTCAATAACCTTCCCCGTAGATCTATCCATAGCTGGGAGGAGTTGGTCTACAGCTTTGTGCAAAACTTCAAGGGCACTTACGAAAGGCCCTTATCAATCGAAGAGCTGCAGGCCTGCTATCATAAGCCCAGCGAATCACTTCGCTCTTACATTGTCAGGTGGTCCATTATTAAAAACTCGGCAGAAGACATATCAGATGACCACGCAAGCAACGCATTTAACAGCAGCGTAGGCCGTAGAGATCTCGGGAAGGAGCTAGGTGATACATTGCAAATGTATCTATAAGTTTTGATGCTCCATGCTTGGTTTTATCCACTTTCTTGTGTTTTGTCCACACTTTGGAGTACTTTTCATATGATTTCTTGGACTAACCTATTAACAAGAGCCACAAAGGTGCGGTACTGATTTCTGCTGTTTTTGGTTCCAGGAAAGTTAGAAAATGAATATTCTCGGAATTGGACGGGACAAAAGCCAAAGTGCCTATTTTTCCAGAAGACTCCAGGAGCCAGAATACGAGACGGAGGAGGGCCAAGGGCTGGCCACACCACCCCCAGGCGCGGGCTGGCCTGGCCGCACCAGGGCATGGTGTGGTGGCCCCAGGCACCCCCTCGGTCTCCCTCTTCGCCTATAAGAAGCCTTCTGACCTAAAAACTCCGGGGGGTTTGACGTTTTTCCAGAAAAAGTTCTGCAGCACCGCCACCACCGAAGGGGAGATTCGGGGGACAGAAAGTCTCTATTCCGGCACCCTGCCGGGACGGGGAAGTGCCCCCAGAGCCATTTCCATCGATCTCCACCATCATCTTCATCGACCATCCATGTTTCCCCCATCTATGAGTGAGTAATCCCCCGCTGTAGGCTATGGGGATGGTAGGGATTGGATGAGATCGTTCATGTAATGGCATCAGATTGTTAGGGCATGGTGCCTAGTATCTTTTATTAGTGCTTTATGACTTTGTTGCGACTTGTTGTGCTTAATGCTTGTCACTAGGGCCCGAGTGCCATGATTTCAGATCTGAACATGTTATTGATTCATTATGATAGTATTGTTCTTGGTCTTATCTACAAGTTGTATACACACGTCATTGTCCGGAACCTATGGCCCCGAAGTGACAGAAATCGGGATAACCAGAAGGGAAAGGCTTTGATGTGAGGATCACATGTGTTCACGGAGTGTTAATGCTTTGCTCCGGTGCTCTATTAAAAGGAGCACCTTAATTGCCAGTAGTTCCCTAGAGGCCCCGCTGCAAACGGGCTGGCAGGACAAAAGATGTTGTGCAAGTTCTCATTGCAAGAACGTATGACTATATATGGAACACATACCTAGGATTGTCTAGTACTTGGATGCTTTATCTTATTTATCTGCAATTGCCCTATGTTCTGATTGCTATGTGAACTGTCTTGTCCATGCAACGCCCGTCCATCCATCCCTATGACTACCGCACTCGAATCCCACTGTTTACTGCTTTTGTTACTACTGTCTTTGCTTTACTACGTCACATTTTACTATTCCTACTACAAAACTGTTGCTACTGATAAACTGTTGTGAGCAAGATTGTTTCCAGGTGCAGCTGAATTGACAACTCAGTTGTTAAGGCTTATAAATATTCTTTGGCTCCCCTTGTGTCGAATCAATAAATTGGGTTTCACTTCCCTCGAAAATACTGCGATACACCCCCTATACTTGTGGGTCATCACTAGGTTGCACGAAGCCCAAAACAATTAACCACCTGATGGAAATCACAAACAGGTGGGCATATGGAGAGGACTCGGTGAAAAATGCGGTGACCCAGCATACCACTGCATGATGTAGTACACTATAGTCGTTGACATAACACTAATGAAATACCGTTCACTAGTATTGCATCCCTCAGAGTGGTACAACAGAAACACAACAGGTCCAAGACATGACTATACATTATAACTCGACTCTTTACAAAAGATCCAGAGAACACTCTAGGTTAAAGAGAGAGAAAGGACTTCTTACAAAGAAGAACTAGAAATAATAACTCAGAAATATCAAGTAACTAAGACTAGCATCTTAACTATCAGGCTTGCCATTGCTGCTATTGCAATGCTCTACAGAAGTAGGTTTTATGGCTAGAGAATCTACTCCTATCTACTTAAGAACTTTGTCTTCACTTCGGTTGATGTATATGTTGACTTCATTGACTCTGTTGAAGAACTTGCAAGAAGAAGGAAGCTAAATATAAGTAGTATCAACACTATTTTGAAAGATGGATCAATCCCAACTCACTATGAGCTGGCAATAAGAAGGAATATTAGTGCAGAAAAGGTGTGGAGCAACATGAAGGATGAACTTAAGTTCACTCAAGATGGTGATGTTGCTAAGAAGCTAATGAAGTAGTTGTACCAAGTTCATGGAAGTAGCTTGGAAGGGTGCAAAGAAGAAGTCTTGAAACGAAAGTGGTATTCAATCTCTGACAACCAAGAGAGAATGCCAGTAAGAAGTAGAAAACCCATAGGGTGATTCATACACCCAGAAGGATCCGCAACTAGTATCCGTAGCTGGTATCCAACGGTCTAGCTAATTAGATCATCTTGGTATGATTTAAAGAGCATAAAACTTGGCCTAAGTCAAGAAAGGCATAAAAAAGTATAAGATTTAAGCAAAACGGCTTTTGAGACACTTCGTGAAATCGGGATTACTAAAGCGAAAATGTCCAAAAGGGGAAAAGTAAGACAAATAATGTTGGAGGATTCGTTTCAGAGATCCACGACTATGTGGATGTACCGCAGATTCTTTCGTGAGACCTTATAGAGGTAAAGTATAAGCTAGATGGAGACCAATATCCTTACTATTGAGTTAATGGATATTATACATACAAATTAGATACCATTAGAAAACCCCAAGGAGGAGAGTAAACAATAAACACTGAAGTGTTGTTGTCTAACTTTCCAATTAAATGTTGGAGAAGAAGTAATAAACTATGATGAGATTAAGCCTTATTCTCATAAGGTTATAAGAAGTCATCATTCTAAAGTATTTCTGAGAGTATATCCAGATGAATGATCAGAGTAGACATAACTGCTTAACCCTAGTGGACTAGTTATGAAGGGGAAACGGCTGGTAAGTTGCCCTTAAGAAGGAGTAGAGCCTACTAAAATAGTCTAGTGTAAAGTAGTAGGAAAGCTTGATCGGAATGGATGAAATGTGTCCAAAACCAATCTTAAATAAGACTAAAAGGACATAATTCAAGGGATTATAGTAAAAGAAACTATAGGATAAATTAGAAGCGATAGTGGATATTGTCAAGTATGAAGAAAATTCAAGGAAAAAGATTTGGATACGGGATACCACAATTATCCCCAAATGCGATCACAATGGAGTTTAGAAATGTTGTGCTCTATACAAGACAACACCTTATTCCGAAACGTAAGAGAGTACGAACTTCGGGGACGAAGTTTATTTTAAGGGGGAGAGTTTGTAACATCCCAGCATTAGATCTTAGAAATAAGCTGAGATAAGGTGTGTGCATTGCATTCATGCATAGAAAATCCGAGGAATTTTCGCACAAAACTAAAAGATTGTAGAGGAATCGAGATCTCTCTTATTCTGATAGAAACGTCAGAGCAAGTGCGAAGAATTTCGACTTGACCTCTACTAAATCTTTACATTTTGGGTAAATAACTCAAATTGAATAATAAAATGATATATTTGAATATAAATAGGTATATGGTAATGGATTATAAATAATAAAGAAAATCCAAAATGGAAATACAATTTTAAATGAATAATGGAATTCCTTATTATTTAAATAGTAGTAAAATAATCTACAAGTCTTAAAGAATCAAATATAAGTTACAAAGTAATGTAAAATATCCAATTAGAAAAATAAAATACAACAATAAGAGAATGTAATAATCTTTATCACAAAGGTAATACTATAATGTTTTACACTTTAGAAAATACAAAGGAAAGTACGAGTATAATAAAAAAGTAATCCTAATCTAATAGTTATCTCTTCTTATCTATTTCTTCTTCCCTGCAAAAAGAAAAAAACAAGTTATATAAGTGAGATTTAGCCAACGAATCCAAGATGAAGGAAGGAAATCAATTACATGCACTAGGAAATCATGTTCATATCATTTTATTGATCATCTAAAAATTACATATATCACTCGTAGTAGCTTGAGTTGGAATTAATCAAGTAAAGTAAAGAAAGAAGTATTAGGAAGGCAACACAAATGTCCCATAACCATAGAATCGGCACTAGCTCCTTATTAAGAATAAACTAACATTTTTTTTATAAACATTGACATTAGGTAGTCAAGAGGAAATTGAATCAGTAGCCACAAGTGAATAATAATAAAGCCCATATTTAGTTCCAGGCATAAAAATTAAATAGTCATCCTCAGATTCAAGTTCAAGTACTAATAGTAGCCTAACATGAGTTTACACTTGGCAATCAAGAAAGAAAGAAACTAGTGCTACGCATGGATAAACATCAGAACAGTCGAAGCTTGCACTAGGAAGAGAAGAAAAGAGACTTGCTGACATGCACCAGATTGGGGCCACATGCAAGCAGCTCTATCACTACATGCATAGCATGTGTTGTCACCTCCACAACAAAAGGACCAGTGCTATATATAAAGGCAATGAACAACCACCTCAACACACACCCAGCCGTAGCTCTTATTCTCCACATCAGTAGAGGAATTTGTGAAGCCCAGTTTGGAGCCACTTACACTAGCTAGACCACCAGAAGATCATCTAGTAGCTATTTGTATCATCTACTAGGAAGAGGTCACCCAAAATCCAGGAGCACATCAAGAATAGTTAGTTAGCTACAAGACCAAAGCAAATCTAAGCACTAGGAGGAGCTGGGGAAGATTCGGCTACTCTGAGGAGAAGGATTACAAACAAAGCTTCAGTGATCTTCAATCTCGATCCCTCTACAATCTTTTAGTTTTGCGCAAAAATTCCCCGGATTTTCTATGCATGAATGCAATGCACACACCTTATCTCAGCTTATTTCTAAGCTCTAATGCTGGGATGTTACAAAAAATAACCAAGCCCACTTAGACGATGAGGAAGACCTCAGCCGCAGACGCGACCGTCAAGGAAAGCGTCGGATGCATGGCTACAAAGATCGCGAAGAAGTCGACATGGTTGCGTGTGGCTAAACCAAAAAACGCGATGACAACAACCGCAGCAGCTGGTACCGCAACGGTGGCTACCGTGACAGTGGGAAAACCATGCAGGTGTGGCAACACCGCACCCATGATGAAGCTCCTAGAACATCGATCCAGGATAAACTATCTGGACCTTGCAACATCCACTTCTACATCGACAAACACGACGGCAAGAAGAAGTCCAGCCATCTCCTAAAGGACTGTCGTGAGTTCCTCAAGCTCCACGAAGGCCTCACCTAGATGAATTGTGACGCAATAAATAAGGGCTGCGGAGCTGCTCCAGGTGCCATAGCTCATGGAGCACCACCACTACCGCCTGGACCACCACCACCTACGGCCGCACCGGCCCAAAACAACGGAGGCAAGCAGTACCCGTGACCACTAGGGAACATGGGCATGATCCAACAAGGACACCCCTCCAATAGGGTCAAAAGGCAATCACTCGCCAAATCCATCTGGCGATGCACTCTCCATCCTCAACTACTGAGTACCTCAGCGGGTGCGATTCCTACATCGCCTTCGACAAGCGCGATCACCCATGACAAGTGCCTCGCCTAGGCCATTCTCCCTGGTGCTCGAGGCATACATCAGTGGCTACAAGATAAGTCGTGTCTTCATGGACGGCGGTAGCAGCATCAACCTCATGTTCGATAGCACTCTGCACGCCATGCGAATCCCTCTCTCCTGCCTAGAGACCTCCGACACAATGTTCCATGGCATTGTCCTAGGGAAAGGTGTATACCCCTTGGGAAAAATCAACCTGGACGTCATCTTCGGCACGCCCGCGAACTTCCGGCGAGAGTTCCTTGAATTCGAAGTGGTCGACTGGCCCTCGCAATATCACACAATCCTTAGACGTGTCACGTTCGTGAGGTTCATGGCGGTCCCACACTACGCTTACCTACAGATGAAGATGTCGGGACCCAGCGACATTATTACTGTCAATGGAAGCTTCGACAAGTCAGACAGTTGCGACAAGGAATTCAACAGAATCTCCTAATTCTTCGGCATGCAAGAGGAGCTAGCCAGGCTCAAGGAGTCGATAGACAATAGTCTTCCTCCTGTGAGCAAGCCAAACGCGTTCGACTAGTCTTTCGACTCGTCGGTGAACACCAAGGCGGTCCAGGTCCACCCAACGGACCCGACCAAGATGGCCCTCATCGCCAACAACTTGAGTTCCGCATAGGAACTTGCGCTCGTCGAATTCCTCCGTGAGCGCTAGGAGATCTTTGCATGGTGTCCTATGGACATACCAGGAGTTCCTAGGGAATTTGCCGAGCACGCACTCAACATGAACCCAGAAGCATGACATGTTAGGCAGTCAATGCATCGACTGTTCGAGCCAAGGGCAAAGGTGGTCGGCATGGAAGTCAATAGACTCCTAGACGCCGATTTCATACAAGAAATAAAGGAAAGCACCTAGGTGGCTAACCCCATGCTTGTTCCAAAGAAGGACACGGATATCGTGCGGATGTGCGTGGATTTCACCTCTCTCAATAAGCATTGCCCGAAGGACCACTTCCCATTACCGCGGATCGACTAGATAATCGACTCCACCGCGGGATGCGAGTGCCTCTGCTTCCTCGGCGCCTACTCATGCTACCATCAGATTCGTATGAAGGAAGAGGACCAGGAGAAAACAGCCTTCATCACGCCCTTTGGCGTCTACTGCTACACAATAATGCCCTTCGGGCTTAAGAACGCAGGAGCCACCTATCAATGGTGCATGTAGGCTTTCCTTAAAGACCATCTTGGCTGGAACATCCAAGTTTATGTTGACGACATCATCGTCAAAACCAAAGAGGAAGCTATGATCATCGACAATCTCTGCGAGACCTTCGACAACCTCAACCGCTACCGGATCAAGCTGAATCTGGAGAAGTGCGCCTTCGGCGTGCCATCCGGGCAACTACTCGGGTACCTCATATCCACCAGGGGAATCGAGGCCAACCTGAAGAAAATAAAAGCCATACTATCCATGGAGAAGCCAAAGAACGTCAAAGGCGTCCAACAGCTGGTTGGGCGAATCGCGGCGCTCAGTCGATTCATCAGTTGAATGGGCGAAAAGGCGCTACCATTCTATCAACTCCTCCGCAAAGCTAAGAAGTTCGAGTGGACGGACGAGGCACATGATGCACTCGATGACCTCAAGCGCCTACTCTCCGCCTCTCTAGTGTTGGTGACCCCCAGGGAAAAGGAGACAACGTTACTATACATCTCCGCCACCAACCAGGTGGTCAGCACCATACTGGTGGTAGAACGAGCCGAAGACAACAAAGTTCATGGAGTGCAACGCCTAGTTTACTACCTCAGCGAGGTACTCGCACCAACAAAATAGCGGTACCCGCACTACCAGAAGCTGGCTTATGGCATCTCCATGACGGCACAACGACTGTGTCATTACTTTCAGGAGCACCCTATCGTCGTGGTGAACGGTGCTCCATTGGGGTACATCCTTAACAACCCTAACACCACGGGATGAGTCACCCTTTGGGGAATCGAGCTGTCTCCACCAGACATAACATACGAAAAGCGATTGGTGATCAAGTCGCAAGATCTCCCAGACTTCCTCATCCACTGGATGGAGAACCAACTCCCAGATACACCGGACATGTCCTGCCTATGGACAATGCACTTCGACGGATCCAAACATCGAGAGGGAGCTGGTGCTGGCGTCATCCTTGTTGGGTTCGCAGCATAGAAAACAATAAATTCCTACGATGGGAACTACTAAGCACCAAGATTTATCCACTAGATACAAGCAACGGGTGGATATACATCCATAGAGATCATACCCTTGAAGACTGACAAAGTGCAACGATATTGGACTCGTGGATGATGTAGTCGATCGCTTGCCGATATCAAGATAGAGAGGAAGTCCTAGCACCGCAAATCAGCAGCACATCCGTACTCGCACACATGTACGGTCCACCAAACAACCTCCGCCTCCTCGCACCAGCGATGCAGCGGAAGCAGCAACTCCTTCCAGACGAAAAGCCACCGGGAACATGTATCTCGCTAATCCGAGACCATGGGGAAATAATTCTAGAGGGGGAGAGAGATCCTTCACGAGAAGGTGTGATTTGTGAGGGAGGAGAGGGGGCCTTTTATAGGGAGAGGGGGCATCCCCTTTCCATGGCCGGCAGCCAAGGGGAGGTGCCCCCACCTCTTCCTCATTCATGTGGTGGAAGCTCCACTCACATAAAAATGCCTCCACTCAAAATTCCACTCACATTTAATAAAACTCTTTTATTTATTTTATTCAGAATTTTGTTAATTACTTTAATTAAAAAACATTCACATAAAGCCCCCTACAACATTTCAATATCACATGCAGAACCAATTTTAGCAATTTCACCCGAAACAATTTCGGTGTCCATTAAAATAATTCCAGCGCTTTGTACATCTTTTCTCTAGAACACATTTGCTCCAAATGGTGTCGGTATCCCTTAAGTGTGTCACCCTACAGTTCGTGAATAATGCAGACATGATCGAGACCCTTCTCTGATCAATAAGCAGTAGCAGGACCTGGAGATCCATACTGACTCCCACACATTCAACGATGACTTCTGTGATCATGAGAACCTTTAACGCTAGTAACTAAATCCCTTTGTCTCGTGATATATTACATGTTCGAGATTCGATCATCTGTATCTCCATACCTAGTTTGATCTCGTTACCGACATGCACTCTTTTCTCGTTCCCATGATATAACATTCTAGTGATCACATCACTTGCTTGCAAGCTATCTCAATGTGATATCACCGAGAGGTCCCAGAGTATATCTATCCGTCATCGGGATGGAAAAATCCCACTCTTGATCCATGAGTCTCAACATAACACCTCCAGAGTATCTGAACCCACCTCTATAGTCACCCTGTTACGGTGTGACGTTTGATGTTATCAAGTTACTTCTAGTGTTAGTGATTGACATGATCTCATGGTCTAAGGACTAAGATTACTTCGTATGATGTTATAGCAATTTAAACACAATGACTTTGATACTTCAGATGAATGTTCATCACATCATTCACCAATGTTGTGACCTCGTTATTAACAACATCCAATGTCCATGATCAGGAAACCTTGATCATCTTCTTAATCAACAAGCTAGTTTATAAGAGAGGCATAACTAGGAACCCTTTATTTGTTTATTAAACGCACATGTATTAACATTTCCAATCAATACAATTATAGTATGCAAAATAAACATATATCATATACTTGGAATATGATAATAACAACTTTATTATTGCCTCTCAGCTCATATTCCCTTCAAGCCTGATGTCACCGCAGGGCGACAAAATGAGATATGTTCTGCGGATGTAGTTTTGTGCCTCCAACAATGAGGCGGAATATGAGGCCCTGCTCCACGGGATGTGGGTGGCCAAAGCCTGCGGCACAACGCGACTCGTCAGTTATGGTGACTCCAAGCTCGTGGTGGACCAAACCATGAACCAATGTGATGCTCTGAGCAATAACATGATCGCTTACTGCAACCTCTAAGACGCACTCACAGGATTGACAGCTACGAATTGCAGCATGTAGGCCACGAAAGCAACAAGGAGGCTGACACGCTCACCAACATAGGGTCCACCTGTGCTCCGGTGCTGCCCAACATATTCCTAGAGCAGATCTGCGAGTGCTCCATCAAGCCAAAGGCTCTTGAAGGACCATCCAACGCATGAAAGGACTCAGGGGATGCGCCGCCCGAGGAACTCGAAGGTCCTAGCAATGCAGAATAGGGACCTGAACTCAAAGTTCCCACAGAATTCATGCTCATCGAGCCATCCTGGGCGCAGCCATACATCACATACCTGCTCACCAACAGGCTGCCTGATGACCTGACACATGCGTGACACATAGCGCGGCGCTCCAAAGCTTTCACCATCATCAACAGCGAATTATACAAAGGCAGCATTACTGGAGTCCTTCAGCATGCATCTCCAATGGTGATGGAAGAGCCATACTCCTCGAGATACATGAAGGCACATGCGGTCATCACACTGGGAGCCACGCCCTCGTCGCCAAGGCTCTACGGGCTGGTTTCTACTAGCCAATGGCGATGCGCGACACCAAGGACATCGTCCAGAAGTGCAACGCTTGCCAAAGATTCATGGATAAGCCGCACGCGCCAGGCACGGAACTTAGTCCAATACCCATGGCTTAGCCCTTCACGCAATGGGGACTCGACATGGTCAGCAAGCTGCAAAAATCATCACCTAGAGGATATGTCTACCTCCTTGTCATAGTCGACAAATTCACCAAGTGGATCGAGGCCATGCCGGTGACAAACCAGACAGGCACCACTGCCATCAAGTTCTTAGAGTCCATCGTCTTCATGTTCGGGGTGCCACACAACATCATCACCGACAACGGGACGGACTTTACTCGAATGAGTTCCAGGATTTCTGCGAAAACCTGGGAATCAACATCAGCTACGCTTCGGTAGCGCATCCCCAGACCAACGATCAAGTCGAGAAGGCCAATAGCCTCGTCTGCAATGGCATCAAGAAAAGACTCCTCTGACCACTCGATCGAGCAACTGGGTGTTGGGTTGAGGAGCTGCCATCCGTACTATGGAGCCTGCGCACAACTCCAAACAGCACCCCAGGCTACACCCCGTTCTTCATGGTACATGGTGCTGAGGCAGTGTTACCTGCAAAAGTGCGCTACAAGGCCCCAAGGGTCGTGGCGTACAGCGAGGCCGAATCTACAGCCGCACTCGAAGACTCTGTCGACTTCCTCGATGAAGCACGCGAGATCACGGCAGAATGATCAATGATCTACCAGCAGAGCCTCCACAACTACCAAAACTGACAGCTGCGCCTAAGATCCCTCGTCGAAGGAGACCTTGTCCTGCATCTAAAGTAGAAAGGACACCTCAAGCTCGAGTCCCTCTGGGAAGGACCCTATCTGATTACTAAAGTAATCCCAGGTGGCGCCTATCGCCTGAAGGACGTAGAAAGTGGATTCGCATACTCCAACCCATGGAACATCGCGCAGCTGCGACGTTTCTACCCCTAGATGTTTTTACTTTACAACAAGGCTACTCAGCCAGGCTACTTAGCCAAACATTATACCTCCTGATATTCTACAAATAAATAAAGCTAAGTGCCTCCAACCATGTGTCTTGTTACATTTACTTTCATTGCTATTTCTGCACTCGGGCGATGCGCCTCCCCGACGGCCTCGTCACATATACAATCTCACAAAGCAATGACCCGAGTAGCTAACCAAAACTGCCAATCGAACCCTTGATAAAACCACCCCGTTGCAACGCAACTGGCAAGCTGGCAGGGCAATGATATCCGCAAGCGCCAGGCTAACGAAAAGGCATTGTATATGAAGCACACTCGTGAAACAAAAAGGCTAAAAGCTTTAGATATAAGCATGAAACATTATAGAAGCTTTACAACACTTATACATCATGTGCAGGTTAAACACTATCCTACTAACGCGAAAGAAGAACATTGGTGCGCTCGTCGAACAAGCTTACGATGTCTTGCGCTGGCCAATCAACCGCTCGATAATGGGGCACCATGTTCCACGCCATCCCTGCTAGGGGCAGTGGTGGTCCTGCAGCGACAGCATCCAACTCCACGTCTGGTCGTTGCATGCACACAAGGGCCAACGCAGCCTTGGCACCCGCAACAAGCTATTGGTGCATGCACTCAGGTACTGCATCAGCATTCTAAAACTTTCACATCAGAGCCAGTAGGATTGAGGGTGCGACATCCAACATGAGCATTACCTAGAAGATATGCATCAGGCACGACTGCGCTTTCTTCAGAAAGTGCAGCACCTATGCCACACGATCCTGCAATGTCGCCAGGGATATCGCATGATCCTGGTCGGTCCAGAAAAATCCACCAGCTTCTAGCTGTTCCTGAGTCAAACAGCTTAGTCAAATGCTGATGCAATCCTTCTCTTCATGCGGAATGAGATTGATGACTGCGCAAATCACAATAGCAAACATATTAGTCAACATACTAACTACATGGAAAAACAAGAACAAGGCAGTCAAGCAAACACCCACATTGAAACTGCTCGTTGATTTGGGCCACCTCATCAATAAGGTACTTCTCGCGCTCAATGGCTTTCTCCGCCTTTGACTTCCAGACACTGGCATTACCACGAAGCATCAGCGCATCGCGCTCCAAGTTCTTCATGCGATCACGCAAGCGCGACAAGAGCGACAACTCCTCCACTTTCGAACATGGCTGCGCCATAGGCGCATTAGTGGAAGGCACATCTCACGAACCACTCGAAGGGCCCTAACCAAACAGAAGATTGGAAGAATAAGAGACACTACACATGGAATTCGAATGGCGCAAACACGAAGATAATTTATACATCTAGAATAGCAAGAAGTTCCAACAGGGGCACCCCCACATGAATAGTTCAAAGACAAGGCCAGAGTATTTCACGCATCTACAAAAGAAAACAACAAAGACGGCTACGCCTATGCTTCGGCACCCGTGGGCTTCGTCAACTCCGTGGCAGCCTCCGACACCATGGCCTTCGTTGCGGTGGCCCCTAACACAGTAGCATTCACCGTGTTCAGCCATTTTCGCTCCACAGAGTACTTCGCGGGTGTCTCCATGAGCCGCGGCCCATATTTATGACAGCGAGTAGCAAAGGGTGTGAAAACTACCTCTTGGACCTCTACGGTCGTTGGCATCTTCGAGGTAATCTAGCTGACATCTAGATTGGCACCATAAGCCCGCGCCATGGCCAACCCCAAGGATGCGCCAGCTCCCTTCTATGGATTCTTGAATTCAATAGGAACACCACCTGCGAAGGTCTCGACTAGGCCATCAAGATCTTCAACTAGCTTGGCCTTGGGGAGCATCTCTTCACGGAGGAGCCCTAGAATGGATTTGGCCTTCTTGAGGGCGTCTTGAGCGAAGGCACCGTGATCTTCAACCGCTGTCATAGCATCAACCAAGGCATCCCCACGGGCCAGAGCCTGGTGGTCAAATCCAACACCGGCAACATCGCATTCCATCAAATTAGCAAGCATGACCAAAATGAAAATATGAACACAATGGAAAGAACAGACAAATGAATGCTAGAGAGTGCTTGAGCCATAGAGAAAAGTTGTTCAGTGAACCCCTTTTCTCTGTTGGCTGTGGCGGCCATCAAGTCCTCCTCGCGCTTCTTTGACTCTTGTTTAAGGCGCTTGAGGGCTTTGAGTGCCTCATCTCGCTTAGTCTCAGCCGCTCTTAGGCCCTTCTCAAGGGAAGTCACTTGATGAAGCATGTCATTGTTTTCCTTTGAAGAACAAGGGAAACATGTCAAGCCCAAACAAAACAAAGATTCAGCGATACAGTGCAAGTCGACAAGCTTACTTTGCAGCTGGTGGTTGTCAGTATCCAGCCGCACATGCTGCCGGCCCAAGGTCACGATCTGCTCGCCTAAACGAATAGCCTCCTGTAGGATGGACTATAGAGGATAACATATGTCAAGACAGAATTTGACATCAAACAAACTTTTGAATTGTAAAATCTTCTGGGCACTTACATGACCATCTTAAGACTCCAAAGGTGTTTTCTTGGTGGGCGTCCACACAAGAACCCTATGTTGCCCCATGTGGGGCAAGCTTGATGAACTCGCGTCGGAGTTGGCCGCTATCTTCAGGGATGGTGCAGACCCCTCCGCGTCCGCACCTTTGGAGTCCACGACTCCGGTATCCCCCACCACGTGGCATTCATCGGATTATGATGACACAGTCCTCTTGCAGCCAGTCCACAAAGGCATTCAGCACAAAGAAAATTGCAAGTCAGAAAATAAAAACTCAACTTGAAGCAGAAGACTCACCCATCAAAGTCGTCGAGGTCAAAATCCTCGTCCAGTGGCTCCTTCAGCTTATTCAGCGGTGGTGGAGCCCCACTGTGAACGGGAACCGCTGGAATAGGACAGGTGGTGCCCACCTCCGGTGAAGTATCTTTCGGCACCTCCGGCGTAGACGCGTCAGACTCTTCACTCCGGGAGCGTTTGCGAGTGTCGTCCTCGCTAGAATTAGGGATCTCATGTGGGTCGAAGACAGGTACAGTCGACCATGATTCGTCATCCTCTTCAGCCTCAAAGGGCAGAACCCCTTCCGGCTGAGGTGGTGGCGAAACCGCTATCTCTAATCCTAGTACAAACATCAACACTGTAACTACAAAACATCCCACGGACAAGGAAAAAGTAAAACAGCAAGGAGTCGAAAGCAAAGTTACCTCAGGAGGGGAGTTACTCGTGCAGAAGGGCAGCATGGATGAATCTACAGGAAGGACATCCTTGTTGGTGTACTTCATCAGCGCCTGCACCTTCCTGTCCACCTCCACCGATGACAGGTCTTTGGGAGATGCGAGTGATGTCACCCACGCTGGTCCAGCATGACATTGGGTGTGCCCCTGGCCTGCAGAGGCTGCACCCACCACTGCAAGAATGTGCGAATAAGGTCAACATCGGTGATTTCTTTGCCTAGGATAAGCTAAAGGTCGTAGACGCGCTTGTACAAGACCTCGACTTCCTCCACCGTGCCCGGCATCACAACATTCTTCCAGGACCTCTTCCTCCTTAGCTCAACCTTGGGATTGAAAGGAGCAAGTCCATACCATTCGTCGTCAACATGCTGGCCGCGAATGTAGAACCATTTCCCCTCCATCCTTCGACGGACTCGACGATGTTGAGGCTAAAGTATTGGACCTTGGGGTCCACATAGATCCTGCAGTCGTCGACATCATACACGACTGAGCCAGAACCTGACTGCCTCTTCAGCTTGAACAACTTCTTGAAGAGACCGAAGTGTGGCTCGATTCCGAGCCAGCACTCACGGAGGGTAATGTAGCACTCGATGTGCAAGATAGAATTTGGGGTCAGCTGATGCAGCTGGAGCCCATAGAAACAAAGCAACCCTCGCACAAATTTGTGGAGGGGGAGAGAAAGACCATGGAGGATGAAGGCCAAGAACATCACCCAAAATCCAACAGGGGGTTTGGGGATTATCTCTGGCCCCGGCATCTTGCAATCTGCTTTATTGGTGGGGAGCAGACCATCTTGGCGATGCGTCTGGAGCTCATGCTCCTTCAACAAAGTGCACCACCATGACCCATTGAAGAAGACGGGTCCCCGGACCCTTCTTCTTGGTGGCGGCGGCAGTTCCGGACCCAGTGGTGTCGGCGCCCTTTTTCTTCGCCACAGCAGCGACATCAGCAAATCCAGCGGCATCACCACCCTTCTTCTTCCCCATCTTGCAGCGGCGGAGAGACCGGAGGAAGTATCTAGGAAACGCTTTGAGAATGTATAATGCAGCGTGAGCAACGGGCGCAATGCATCAGAGGAGAATGGCAATGGCAATGGTGCGCAAAGGAGGAAGAAGATCAGTGCAAAAATTACCACACCCAAAACCCTACTTAAGCACCAGGGAATAGCATCCAAACGGCTCACAGAACCTTACCCTTACACGTGGCGCACATCAATGGAGACGCGTGTCGATAGTAACACCAAACTGTCGCTTCATGTTCCCCACTAGGTGCGAGAATCAAGGAGACGCAGTTAAAACAACGATTACGCGTGACTGGTCAAATCCCAGTCAGGCTTTGGGGCCCACCCCAATCATGTCCCATCAGCATCGCTTACGCGAGCAACCGATCTCATCCGATCGTCAGCACTGACATCATCAAGAAACCCACTCTAGGGGAGATTATCTTCGACTGATTTAGTCCTTGCTCGACTCTATGAGTCAACCAAGCACTCGGGGGCTGATCCTAACAGGAGCACTGGTTGTGCACCCGACAATTTTCAAAGGGCATAGAGTTGTCGTGATAAACTTACAAGACATTTACATCTCCGCCCCCTCTTTAAAATTAATGATTTGATTGCGGACTCGGGGGCTCCTCCCATAGGGAGCACTGAAAGCACAGTCGACGAATGATATAAACGACAATAGTCAACAATTGTTCAAAGTCCGCACTCGAGTCTACGACTCTAGTAGGCACTCGTGGGCTACTCCCATAGGGAGCGCTGGTCACTCACCCTATGAAAAAGAAAAAATATTTATACATGGTAAAACGTGTTGATCACATCCCCACCATGGGCATTCGAAGCATTCGACGACTTCGCCACACAATTTCTGAATACAGCCTACAAAGAGACAACATCTCCTGGCTCACCCGAATCACCTCCACGGAGAATACCTTTTTGGATGTCGCGTTAACAACGTGAAGGTAAGACCTGCAAAAGGCCTGGCAATGCACCTGATGCGCTCTACCAGAAATAATTCGTGCCTACAGGAACAATGAAAAGGCCTTGACGGACACGTCGAGTGCCCACACCAAAACACTGGAATTCGACTATATAATACCTCTATGGCAGGAGTCGATGCCAACATTATTCCGAATTCGAGTTCGCGGACTCGAGTTTTAGTAGATAGCATTATTTTGCTCTAAGGCAGTTAACTGATCCCGATTTATCGGAAAAATCAAGCATGCATATCAATAATGCCTATGACACAAACTACGGCACCCAAAAGAATTTTGGATGAGCCTATATCCCATGCACTCGAAGACTTATAGTCTCCACCCAAATCTACGATTCGGCTGGACACTTGGGGGCTACTGACATGGGTGTACCTTACAGGTACTCGAGATTAGCCTATATGGTCCAGCCCAAGAAGGATTCCACGGTGCGAACGAAACCCAATAAGGATTTGGGTGGCCCACAGGAATACGACTTCTTGAAGAGCATGACAAAGTGTAGATAGAAAATTAATGGGGAAGCCCTAAACTTGTAATCGACTCGTCCTGCTATCTCGAGACCTAGCCTCTCTATGTAAGGGCTAGGAGGGGCAGCAGGGAGGACAATCCACAACCCCCGCATAAACCTCGCCAGATTGCATCTACGCACCCTTGTAACTTTCGACTCCCTCATAATCAAGAGCAGACAAGCAGGAGTAGGGTCCTCTTCGAGGCCTAAACCTAGGTAAACCTCGTGTCACCTATGTGCTTGTTCGCTAGCCGATCGATGCCTCCAGCACTCCCCACTTTCTTGAACCTAAGTCCATCAACGATGGGCATTGATGAGTTAACCCCTCGTCAGGTTCGTAGTAGAAAACAATAATTTTTCTAACTAGCATACACCAATTGCCAATATCTATCTATAAGTTAATGTTGTAATGAGAAGGTTTCGGTGACATACCGATGCAAACACTAAAACACTTCTTGATAGTTGTCGTAGGAGCTTCTCCCTGCACCTTAACGGTTGAGACTCTAAGTGGAGAGTGATGTAGTGAATGGAAGTCTTCCCCATGAGGGAAACTCGGGGGGTTTAAATATCAAACTCTCAGGGAGCTGTGTGTAATAGAATGATCCTCTTTGTTCTTCGTCAAGCAACCTACAAAATATTTGTAGATTGTTTTGTGCCCTCAACCTCACCAAGTGGTTGTCAAGCACAAGGTGTATGTAAGCAAAACTGAAATAAAATTCAATAGAAGTAAAATGCAATGCAATAGTAAAGTAAATATGCAATGGTGGTAAATGCAATGGAATGTGATATTTTTGGGTTTTGGTTGGTGTTTGCAAGTATGAGAAATGCTTTTGTATTTTCGGATTAAATTAGTACTAAAAATAAAAAGTGACGTAGATGTGTTTGATAGTGTTTTCTTATGGTTTAAAATGGACTAGGGTTCATGGTTTCGCTTATGCACTCTCTCTTTGAGTTGTGGTGGACATGGGACACTCTCGTTGACACAATATTGGTGCAATATGTTAAAGTCTGGATAGCAATTCATATGGGCATCACGTCCTAACATAGATATGTTATTTCTAACAATTCACTTATACTCCACTAGAAAGGGGGATCTCCAAGCAATCTAGTATTAAGGTCAATTTCAAAGTATAGCATTAAGTTCTATGACATGAAGTTAAAATAAGAACATATTTCATCTAGTCTAAGCATGGTATTTTATTTATCCCTAGTGAGGCAACTAAGTAAGGTAAACACCCAAGTGATCTGCAAGTTTTACTGTCCTACCCGCAAGATCACCCCCGTTACTCCAACTAATGCAAATGTTCCCCCACACACGCCCCCATATACTTGATCAAAATAAGTAAACAAGAACGGGGTACATGATATGCATATATTCATATATTCATATACTTCCAATACTAAACAATTGCAATCTCAAATATCAACTATATAAAGATCCACCACATAGGTAATACAAATATGACCGTAATCATGTTATGCAGCTCATACAGTTCTAATATAATCGAGATCATGAGAGAGGTACAATAGCTATTGCCACAAACCCATAGTCCAGGGGTGGACTACTCCCCCTTCATCATGGTGAAGGTGGTGGAGTCATTGGAGGAGGTGGAGATCACACCGGCAGCGCCCCGCCAAAGTTTTCCCCCTCCAATCTTCTGCCTCTTGCCTCTCTCTTTCGTGTTTCTGTCTTCTGCAGTGCCCCTTTCTGAGAATCATCAGGAGACCTTTTTATATGTGGTTTTAGGTCAGAACCTTCGCCTGGGAGAAAGAATCGACGGCATCGGAGACTCAAGGGGCAAACGAGAACATCAGCCGCAACCAGGAGTAGGTCGTGGCTGGTTAGCTCATTCCCTCCTCAGTCTTATTTTCTCATGGATCTTTGGCCCATTGTTATTGGTTCTGATAAATACTAGGTTCTGTGAAGTTTCAAGTCAATTGGACATTGTTTGGGTACCTGAAAGTCAAAAACATTGAAATAGGGGTTTTCTGCCTCGATACGGTTAATTCCAAAACAATATGTGAAGTGTGAATTATTCCCAAATATCATTATGAAACATGAATATACCCCATATATGATGCAAATATGCTAGAATATCAAGTCATAAAGTGCAAAGTTCATGGATGCATTTTACATGCATCAGCATCCCCAAGCTTAACCTATACTCGTCCTCGAGTATGAAGGTGATAAAACTAACATGTACTTTGTACTTTAATACTATTTTGGATATCAAGACTGATTACTATTTCTACACAAAGTTAATTGATTCATTGTTTAAAGGAATAGAAATATGCAAGATAGATAATGAAGTGATATCTCATATACCATGAAAGGATGATCAATAGCAATTCACAAAGTGTAACATAGAAGAAAGAGCTATGGACCAAATGAATGGAAAATGCAAAAGCAAAAGTAAAGTAAAAACATCCTATAGTGGTCATAGAGTGTTCTTCTCAATTATGAATATAAAAGTGGACACTTTGGAAATATGGATAATAAGCAGAGATTAATCATGAATAAGTTTCATGTAGCTTCCAAACTCTTCCTCTTATGATCATGTTTGAACTATGGTATTCATTAGCTTTGAGCCCTCATTGCCCCTATCATAAACATCTTGAGTGGTTAAGGTTAGTGTCATGGCAGTTATGAGTTATATGCTTGACAAAGTATAAGTTGAATGCCTCATGCCCCTTGAATACGAGTACCTACACCACATGCTACTCAACTTAGGACCATAAGCAAGTTCTTGTCATTGTAAGCATACATGTATCATCGAGAACACCAAACGGGGTACCTCTTGCCCCATGGTATGGGAGGTTTCCCATACCAAAATGACAAGACAAACAGACAATGAGCATCTCATCAATTCTTTTTATTTACTATTGGCATAGCTTTTTATTGAAGATTCTTCATAGAATGTCCACTATGGGATGCTATAAATTCTACCATGAATGATGCATGGATTGGGTTAGCAGGCCAGGCGTTTCTCTCATACATATACAAACTCCATGAGCTCACAAAGTTTCCAACTTATTTCACAATGATAGGCATCCATAACAAAAATAACATGATATCAACTAAATGTGAATATGTGCAATGTTGAAAACGTGCCCCATGAAAGCATGGTTATGATAACTCCCAACTCATAATTTGTCAAGCACACAACTTCATAAGATAGTCACAATGGTTCAAGTTTATTATGTGCAAGAACTAAAAGTGTGCCATCAAGTTTGTGAGAGCTTTACTAACCAATTTTCTCACAGCAAACATAACCATAATAATCTTAATTTGGAAGCTAGATAAATCAATAAAATATGAGAAACATACTTGGAATAGCAATTATGCCAATAGGTAGGTATGGTGGACACTCTGGAAAACTTGGTTCAAAGGAGTTGGATAACAAGTTTTAACTTGTTGGTTTTATTTTTGGGCTAGCAAGAGGGCGAAATTTGACCATCTACATGCATGCATAAGAGTCCATAACAATGTAAACTAATAGAAAGCATCAAAACATAAATAAAAGATAACTCTACACAATGCATTTGCAAATTGATACTCATTCAAAGCATATGAACCATGCAACTATGTGTAATCTTTTTAATATCAACTTCAACATCCCAATCCCAACTTTTTAATACCATCCAACCTTACTTAAACCAAACATCCAGTATCTCTCCCATAATATATATCAAAGTGGTGGTCTTACTCAAATATAAATAAAACAAAACAAACTAAAAAAATAAAGACGCTCCAAGTTTATGTGATAGCAATGTGTTACTCGAAAAACAGAAAGTAGACGTGTGCAAACCTAGAGTGTGGTTGGTCCAGTGGGGTGCCTTTGGCATCCACAAGATTATGGTTTTCACCATCCTTGGATTGCTCTTGGTGCAGCTCCTCTAATCCCCATGAAAAAACATCAACACAAAATTTGCTCCCATCTCTTTTCTGTGGGGTGACATTAGTGGGTACAAAAGACACATTGGTTGCTGCAAAAAATCCATAAACAAATGTATATATTAAATTCAAGTAGGTATATAATGGTGTACGCTTCCTCATGAACTCAAATAAATCAAAAATATTCAACTTGAAAGCTCAAAGAATGCATAAAACAAAATGGGACAGAATCTATCCAGAATTTTAGCAGCAGCAAAACATAATTAATTGCCCTACTTAGACATGTCATAAAATCATGAAGTTACATGAGCATATAGAGGATGAAAAGTTGTAACTACAGTTCCAATATGAGCTCAGTCGGAGTTATATAAAAATATGAAAAATCAAACGGTACAGAGACTCGTGCAGAATCTGCAACTCCATATATGTGTTCAACTTTTTTCAATCCAAAATGGGTAAAACTTGGCACTTTATTGAAAACTACAGAACTAAGAAAAAACTAAAGTCTCTTGCTACAGAAAGAGGACACAATAAAATAAAATAAAAAATTCGGTTGCCTCCCGCAAAGCGCTTTCTTTAAAGCCATATAGCTGGCCTTACTTACTTGAATTTCAAGAGGGTTTAATCTCATGAGGGAGCTTGAATTTTGGAGTGTCCCTATTCCTTGGAAAGTGTTCCATACACTTCTTATGTTTTTTTTTTAAAATAGGTAGCGGAGCCCCGGCCTCTACATCGAGCAATGCACACTTCCTTTATTTATTATTAGAACCACAATGTTTGGCTAAGGCCATTACAAAGATCATACAAACCGGAACTACCAAAACAAAACACCGATCAAAAACGATAACTATATCGCCAGCTCCCCAACGAGATCTATCAAACACCTATCTACCTGTTTTAACCCCGCCCAATGGTCACTCACACTATTGTCACTCGCCAAGAGAAGCTGGAGCGCCTTGGCATGGCGGCTCTAACTCAAGCAAAAGGAGCCCTAAAACCGTACAGCATATCCATGGAGCGGCGCCCACGCACACGCTCTGGATGTCGCTGCCTTCACTATCTTCCGCCAACCATCTTCAGCGTGTAGATTGATGTGCCGACACTTTCCACAGCAGCCACCGACACCACCACGATGCCAAGCAGCACCACCCCTCGCGCGCTAGTAGCTCCACCGCTCCTGCCACTTCCATCCAACACTGCTCCACAGGCGATGCTCCCAGGAGAGAATGTGATACCGACACCACAGCACCGCCATTGCCCAACCCGAAGATCTTAGGGTTTCCCCCGGAGTAGAACGATTGAGGTCGACACAAGGTGCATGGCGACACCTTCATCAAGGTAACGACATGGTAACGCCGCCATCGTCTGCCAATGGCTCGGTTTTCACCGGCACCTATGTCTCCCTGCCTCGCTGCTGGGACTGGAAGATGGATCACAAGATCTGCCAAACCAGCCACAAGTTGACCACCTTCGACGAAGAAGATGACCACCTCCACCAAACCCAGGGCCTCCACCGATCCCTACAGCCGGTGAGAACTCCAAAAGTGATGCCCTGAAGAGGGGAACGATGCACAGGACACTGCCATTGCTCGATCCCTTGGGATCTGAGGTTTTCCCTGGAGTTTTCTTGGCTAGAGGGACGAGGGGCACCAGATCGCCGCCTGCCACATCGCTGCTCCTTCCGGCCATGCCACAGCTGCCGCACGCCACAGATGCCACGCTGTTGAGGTGCCCGACATGCACCCCATCCGCAACGAGGATTGGCATCTCGCGCCGCTGATCTACGCCGAGGAAGACGAGAGATCCCCCACCCCGCCGCCGGCAGTGCCCAGGCTTTGCCTGGCCACACCCTTGGTGGAAGCGGGGGAGAGAGGAGGGAGGGGAGTTGGGGGGAGCTGGAGCGGCGGTGGCTAGGGTTTCCCCTCCCATCGCCACACAGGGGCGAGAGGAGGGAGGAGGGGCTTCCCCGTGCGTGTGTGTGTGGTAAGGAACTTGACCCATACACTTCTTATGTGGAAACTGAAACTTTACATTACCTTACTTTGAATCAATAATAGCACATCTAGTACGAAGGAAAGGTCTTCCCAAAATAATTGGACTAGAGGTTTTACTCCCCATGTCCATGATAATAAAATCAACGGGAACGGAAGTCATGTGAAGCTCTACCATTACATTACTAACTTTGCCTACAACATGTTTAATGGTATATCAGCAAGTAGTAAGTCCATGGAGCATTTTTCTAGATTTTGCAATTCTAGCAATTCATAAAGATCTTTAGATAAAACAGAAACACTAGAACCTAGATCATGTATAGCATGGTGTGTTTATTTTCCAATAATAATTAATAACTTGGGGATGCATACATACCCAAGCTTAGGTGGTATCATAGCATCTTGACTATACCTAGCAATCTTTTCTTTAAGCACATGGTTAGCTATATAAGAACCAAAACCCGCTCGGTGAGAATTTGTGGAAGGATCACTAGCAAAATTTTGTAGTACATTAATGAGTTCATACAAGCTACATTTATCTAAATCAAGTATTGGATCCTTAAACTCAATAAGCATCTTAACTTCTTCTACCTTTTTCTCATTTTGAACCATAGGTGGTTCATTTTCTTTTACTTCATTAGATTCTTCTTTTAAACAGTCAAGTCGTGACATAAGTAGCAATAAAAATTCTGGATAGTTCATTAATTCATGAAGTGTCTCCTCCAAAGTGAGAGAAGTATTTTCTTTAATAACAATGGAGTTCATGCCAACAACGGATGGTGCTTGTGGTTTTCTTGTTGACATACTTAATAAAGTGGCTTGATTATCAGCTAGCTTTGAAAGAGCTTTGTCTAAATTTGTAGCTTGAGCTTGTAAGCCTTTAATGTCAGAACTTATGGAGGCAATGGACTTATTTAATTCCTCTATCATCGTGCTATGACTAGCTACTTGTTCAAAAAGGTTCCTATTAGCTTCTTGTTGATTACCATTGCTTGGAGGCATATTAGTGGGCTTCTACTTATTTTCATTAGCATTCGGATAGGGAATGAAAGGACGATTACCATAATTGTTTGGAACATATGGAGGTTTATTATAAGAGTTGTAATTATTACCATAACTACCACTACCAAAATTCCTAACAAAGTTCACATCCACACTTTCAACATTATTACCAACCAAGTCTTGCGAAGGAACATTCTCAACATTTTGTCTAGACATGTAAGCAAGAATGGCATCCAGTTTATTAGATAAAGTGTCTATCTCTTCTATGGAATTTACTTTCTTGGAAGGAATAGGTGCTCTTTCAGTATGCCATTGAATATAATTTTGCAATATACTTTCTAATATGACTTTTGCTTCTACGATAGTTTTACTCATAAAAGCACCTCCAACAGCAAAATCTAGTATGTTTCTAGACATATAGTTCAAACCATTACAGAATGAATGCAAGATGGTCCATTCATTGACTCCATGTGATGGACAAGTCCTAAGCATTATCTTAATTCTCTCCCAAGCCATAGCTACATGCTCATTTTCAATTTGCCTAAATGATAAGCAGCTATTCCTATTTTGCAAAATTTTAACGGGAGGATAATATTTTTTTATGAATGCTTCTTTTAAATCACCCCAAAAAATTATACTAGGAGTAGGTAGTGATAGTAACCATCCTTTAGATTTTCCTCTAAGTGAGAATGGAAACAATTTTAGTTTGAGGATATCATTTTCAACATTTTTAAATTTTTGTATGTCACATATTTCACAAAAGTCATGAAGATGCATAGAGGCATCCTCATTTGCACTACCTCCAAATTGTTCCCTAGTAATCAAGTTCAACAAACTAGGACTAACTTCAAAGATCTCCACTATAATGTTAGGTGTGGTAATGGGCTTAGCAATAAATTGATCATTAGGTGTATTTGTGTAGTCACACAATTTAGTTCTTTCTCCCATTATGTAGTCAAGTGATACTAATTTTTAAGGGTTTTATGTTTTTGAATGAAAACTGAAAGTAAAATGATACTAAAACTAATACTACTGAACTAACAACTAACAAATGAAACACAAAACTAAGAATCAAAAGACAAACCGAAATACAAAAGTAAAGACAAAACTGAAAAATAAAAAGTAAATGCAAAACCGAATGGTAAAAGAACTAAAAATATAAAAATTGAAATGTAAAGATGAAAGTAAAGACAATAAAAATAAAATAAAACTACTTTGAAGATTTAAAAGAACAAGAAGATACTCACGTAGGTTAAACCTCCCCAAGCTTAGGTGTTTACACAAGTTGGTGATGAATTTGAACTTTCTTGTGAGCTATCCTTTTACTAGCTCCCCGGCAATGGCGCCAGAAAACTTCCTTGATGCGAGCGCTAGAAAACTTCCTGACATTTGTCATAGGAGCTTCTCGCCGCACCTTAATAGATGAGACTCTAAGTGGAGAGTGATGTAGTAAATAGAAGTCTTCCCCATGAGGGAAACTTGAGGGCTTAAATATCAAACTCTCGGGGAGCTGTGTGTAAGAGAATGATCCTCTTTGTTCTTCATCAAGAAACCTACAAAATAGTTGCAGATTGTTTTGTGCCCTCAACCTCACCAAGTGGTTGTCAAGCACAAGGTGTATGTAAGAAAAACTGAAATAAAATTCAATAAAAGTAAAATGCAATGCAATAGTAAAGTAAATATGCAATGGTGGTAAATGCAATGAAATATGATGTTTTGGGGTTTTGGTTGGTGTTTGCAAGTATGAGAAATGTTTTTGTATTTTAGGATTTAGTTAGTACAGAAAATAAAAAGTGATGTAGATGTGTTGGATAGTGTTTTCTTATGGTTTAAAATGGACCGTGGTTCATGGTTTCTCTTATGCACTCTCTCTTTGAGTTGTGGTGGACACGAGACACTCTCGTTGACATAATATTGGTGCAACATGTTAAAGTATGGATAGCAATTCATATGGGTATCACGTGCTAACATAGATATGTTATTTCTAACAATTCACTTATACTCCACTAGAAAGAGGGTCTCCAAGCAATCTAGTATTAATATCAATGTTAGAATATAGCATTAAGTTCTATGACATGAAGTTAAAACAAGAACATACTTGATCTAGTCTAAGCATGGTATTTTCTTTATCCCTAGTGAGGCAACTAAGTAAGGTAAACACTCAAGTGATTCGCAAGTTTTACGGTCCTAATCGCAAGATCACCCCCGTTGCTCCAACTAATGCACACATTCCCCCACACACGCTCCCATATACAAGTTTGATCAAAACAAGTAAACAAGAACGGGGTACATGATATGCATCCATTTATATAATTCCAATATTGAACAACTGCAATCTCAAATATCAACTATATGAAGATCCACCACATAGGTAATACAAATATGACTGTAATCATGTTATGCAGCTCATACGGTTCTAATACAATCGAGATCATGAGAGAGATAAAATAGCTACTACCACAAACCTGTAGTCCAGGGGTGGAATACTCCCCCTTCATCATAGTGAATGTGCTCGAGTCATTGGAGGAGGTGGAGATCACACCGACATCGCCTCGCTAGAGTTTTCCCCCTCCAATCTTCTGCCTCCTGCTCTTTGTTTTGTGTTTCTGTATTCTGCGATGCTCCTTTCTGAGAATCGTCAGGAGAAAAATTTTATGCGTGGTTTTAGGTCAGAACCTTTGCCTGAGAGAATGAATCGATGGCATCGGAGACGCGAGGGGCAAACAAGCACATCAGCCACGACCAAGGGGGTGGGCCACGGCTGGTTAGCTTATTCCCTCCTTGGTCTTCTTTTCTTGCGGATCTTTGGCCCATTGTTCTTGGTTCTGATAAATACTAGGTCACGTGAAGTTTCAGGTTAATTGGACATAGTTTGGGTACTTGAAAGTCAACAAACATTGAAATAGGGGTTTTCTGCCTCGGTAGAGTTAATTCCAAAACAATATGGGAAGTGTGAATTATTCCGAAATATCATTATAAAACATGAATATACCTCATATATGATGCAAATATGCCGAAATATCAAGTAATAAAGTGCAAAGTTCATGGATGCATTTTACATGCATCACATACCCTTGTAGACCAAAAGAGTTAACGTTCACAATGATCATGGATGATGTAGTCGAACGATGTAGCCGACCTCAAGGTTGTGTTTCTCCTCGCACGATAGTACAGGTGCCACAAACTGGAAGCACCTCCATAGTTTCACACACGTTCGATGCTCAATGACGACTCTCGGTTTCTCCAATCTAGCCAATATTGCGAAAGTAGATCTTTTGGATCGGGGATCTAGGAGCACGACAGTGTTCCAGTGTTGAAGCGTATCCCACGTGCACAGTTCTTCTTATAACCATGAGCACCAGAGCCAACGAGAGAAATAAGCCACGGAGGAAATATGCCTAGGGGCTTGGGATTGGTGCGCTCCCCTCCCCACGTGTCCCCTTGTATAGGGGGAGGGGAGGGGTACGGCTTGGAGGAGGGGCAGCAACCAGGGGTGGCCCCACTCCTGTGCGCCTAAACACTAAGGTCGGTCGGTGCCTTCTCCACTTGGGGCGCCCCCCCCCCCCCCACATGGGCCCTTCCCTCTAGGATGTGGCCCAATTTAATCACTTCGAACATCCTTCAGACTCTCACAAAACCTTTACGGCTTTCTCTTCTCTTTACTCCGGTGATCCTGGTGAATCCAAAACTATCTCTAAGTGCCATTGAACCCTTAAGTGTGTTACCCTATGGTTCGGGAACATCACAAACATGTTCGAGATGCTTCTCGAACCAATGACCATTAGAGGGACCTAGATGCCATAATGACTCATCTGCATTCCATGATTAAATGTTGTTTGAACCATAAACGTCGAGTCCAATTCCCTTTGTTACTTCGAACCATGACTTGTCTGAGATTTGATCATCGACATCATCATACCTAGTTCAATCTCATTATCGATAAGTCTACTTAACTCGTTCTCGTGATATTCCATCCGTGTGACCTAGTCATACGTTGGAGCTTCTTGGATGCAATCTCACCAAGTGGTCCTAGTGTATCTTCCCGCCATGTGGGAGAACAAATCCTGATCTTGGTGCATATGCCTCAACCTATCCCTTCAGAATACCCGAGAGACACCTTTATGATCACCCCTATTCAGTGTGACAGTGATTAGATATGATCTCACAGTCTAAGGAGTACAAATAATCTAGTTGCATTTGTGATGAGTGCATATTTGCATCATGTTTTATATTATTATTTTACACTCTAGATGTAGGATCTTGGTATTTTACGGCATTCACGCGTACATTTTATGTCTATTTTCACCAGGATCGGTACAGATGATGGATACAATGGACACAATTCTTGGAGCAGTTATATTGGGGAGAAAAGGAGTAAAAAACAACGTAAATCGCTTATTTGGGAAATATCAATAATACCAGAAGAAAACCCGAAGTGATCCAAGCATACATACGGTTCAACGACAAACTATACGGCAGGAATAAATTTTCCGGCCGTATAGTTCCCACCGTATAGTTGCCGCCGCCACCGCCTCCTCAAATAGTTTCACCTCGTGCAACTGGATCAAAGAGAAGACATACAAAACAACCAGAAATCGCTGAAACCTCACCTCCGGAAGGCATCTAGACGGGGAACTCGTCCACCAAGGATCCATCTTTGCCCTGCACAGATCCGGGAGGCTAAGGCATCGATCTTCATCATCAACCGCGGCATCACCACCATCTCCATCCATCCCCTCTACATCTTGTCTAGATCTTGTTGTAGTTGATGTACTCGTTGTGGATTTATACAATTAATATTCATCTATGATAGATTCCATTGTTATTTCCATGATGTTGATTGCCTCCATGTCTGAGTAGATCATTAGTTCTTGGGGAGATGGAGAAACCCTAGTATGAGATTGAAATAAGATAAAGTTTATTACTATATTCATCGCTGTGACCATGTGTTAGATTGTCTTCATCTTGATGTTGAGAGAAGTCAACCTCTCAATATTTGCCTCTCATGGGGACTTGATGGAGGGAACTACTTGTTGGTAGATGGAGGTGTGTTAGCACTTACAGTGACTATAAAGCTATTGTCACCCCTTACATATCAACTTGGGAACCGAGGAAACTCACAGAACACTATCCATGCCATAGGATACGTCATACGGGATTAAGTCCCTTAATAGCACAGTAATTCGATTAATGTCGATTGCTGTCTGTTGTGGTTATGAGGATGATGTGAGCAATGGTTGCTGCCTATTTGTCCAAATACGAAGTTCCTCCCACACATACATAGTTGAGAATGTTCATGATAATAATCTTTTCCTTAGCTCTTTATAATGCTAGTGGTGTATCCGCTACTCCCTGAGAATGCTTTTTCCCCATTGCAGTTTCAAATCTCTTTTACAAACGCAATACTTACTTTCTATGTTTAGTTACTTTTCTTTACTTATTGTTCTCTTATACCAAAAACCCCAAAACACCTTTTTACACAATACTCACATTTTATCTTGTTACTTAGAACTTTATTTTGCATTTCTATTATAGTATTTAATTCAAGAGTTATTAGAACTCAGACTCCTTCTCCCTGTGGGATCGATATCTTTATTTCAAAACTAGCTACAAACGATCTGTGCACTTGCAACCATCAAGCTAGTTTTTGGCGTTGTTGCCGGGGAGCTAAGCGATGTAGGTCTTTTAGTTTTTGCTTATTTATTTTTGTCTTGCTAAGTTTTGTTTTGAGTTACAGGTTTCCACCAACATGATGGAGTTTGAGCATATGGATAGTGCTAACCCACTCAGCCACTTTGGGAAGCCTTATGGTATTAATAAAAGAAACAACTCCAACAAGAAGACAAGGGGGTTTGAAATAAATCCTTTACTACTTGGTATTCTACACAAGAAGCAATTTACTGGAGATGAACAAGATCCTGATCCATATGAGCGTATTGCATGTTTCAAAGATGTATGTGGCACTTTCCATTTGACAGGATATACTACTAATGAGGTAAGAGTTAAACCTTTTAGTCAGACTTTGACTAGTATAGCTCTCTCATGGTATAGATCTCTACCCCCAGAAGCCACTACTACTTGGGATAATTTAGCCTGTGAGTTTCTAGCAAAATATTATCCATTATCAAAATATTTTGGAATCAGGCGTCTTATAATGACTTGTAGGAACTGTCCTAATGAAGGACTAGTAAGAGCTTATATCAGATTTAAAGATTTACTTAATCTATGTCCTCATCATGATTTGCATGAATGGTATTTCTTGCATATCTTTGATGGCGGTTTAATTGAACCTAATAAAATTGAGCTAGACTCTTTTGCGCAAGGAGCCTTTATGAATCTTCCTATAACTAAAGTTTGGGCTTTACTTAATAGAATTCGCGATCATAGAGTTTCATGGAATTTTGGTCTAGGAAGCAAAGGATGCATAGAAATAGATTATGATTATATTCATGACTATAATAAAAAGGGCCATGTTAAAGAATTATCTAAAGAACTTTATCTGGATTCAGATCTTTTGTTGCAAGTTGTTAAAGCTTTTATAGAACACATCAAAGCTCCAAAAGAGGGTTTGGTCAAGTATGATCCACCACCCGAACCTGATAAGAAAAGAGAAGTTAAAGCAACATTGGCCTCCCTAGAACCAACATATGAGATACCTTTCCCTAACACTACACAAAAGCATATTTTTGAATATGAGCAGGGCAAAGCAGTACAAGAGAAGAAGGAAGAGGAAAGTATGCCAGAAGTTGAGGAACATCTGGAATAAATCAAAGATGAAGAGGTAACCAAGGAAGCAATTATGGCTATGTATGCACAATGTAACATAGTTGAACTTGATGAAGAGACTTCCATATTGGTTGAAGGTAAAAAATGGTAAAAGATGTGGGTAAGCCTATTCTTCCCTGCATATTTAAGGAAACATCGCATTATGGTTTATGTGATCTTGGCATTGAAGTTAATGTTATATCTTAAGATTTCTATTTAGAAATAAAAGAAGAAATAGAACCGGCTATAATTGAAAATACTGATATGATAATCATGTTAGCCAATAAAACTCTTAGAATTCCAATGGGTGTAGTTGAAGATGCAACTGTCACAAATTGGAAATAAAAACTTTCCTATCGATTTTGTAGTTGTTGATATGCCAGGTGACACTCTTTGCCCAATTATATTTGGAAGAAACTTTTTGAGTGATGTAGGTGCCAATGTTGATTTCAAAAAGGAGATTGTGTCTCTTAAGCTTGGGGGAGCAGAAAAAGAATTCCACTTTTCCAAATTTAAAGACAAACCTCCACAAATACAATAAGAAGGAAAGAAAAAACTATTGAGGAAATGGCAGCTCTCTTCTTTAGTAACGAAGAAGAAGAAATAAATGAAGACTCAAAGTATGAAGACTCAAATTATGAACAAATAGTTATGGAGGATAAGTCCCTAGAAGAACTAGAAGATGAATTCGATTCACTTCCCATTACAGGGCCTC
Organism: Avena insularis; assembly: GCA_023614405.1. Taxonomy (NCBI): domain Eukaryota; kingdom Viridiplantae; phylum Streptophyta; class Magnoliopsida; order Poales; family Poaceae; genus Avena; species Avena insularis. Next base: position 212,430,061 of record CM042694.1, read on the forward strand.
CAACTAATGAGCCTTTCAAAGAACAAGAAAAGAGAGGGGGCGAGGAATTACCACCCCCAGAATTGAAGACTCTACCAGATAATCTTAAATACAGATTTTTAGATGATACAAATAAATTTCATGTTATTATTAGTGCTAAAATTTCAGGGGGTGAAGAAGAAGAACTCATGAAAATACTTAAGGAGCATCGCAAAGCCTTTGGGTACTCAATGGATGATTTGAAGGGCATTAGTCCCATGATAACCGTCCATCGAATATTCATGGAGGAAGGTGCTAAACCAGTTGCGGAGTTTAATAGACGACTGAAGCCCGAAATGAAGGAAGTGGTAAGAAAAGAAATAGTACGCCTACTAGACGCATGTATAATCTATCCTGTAAAAGAAAGTGAATGGGTAAGTCCAGTTCATTGTGTCCCTAAGAAGGGCGGTTTTACTGTTGTTCCTAATGAAAACAATGAATTGATACCTACTAGAACTATTGTTGGACATAGGATGTGTATAGATTTTAGGAAATTATATAAAGAAACTAGGAAAGATCACTATCCTTTACCGTTCATAGATCAAACCTTAGAGAGGTTAGAAAACCACACTAATTTATCTACTTGGACGGATACTCTGGTTTTTCTCAAATAGTTGTTCATCCTGATGACCAACTTAAAACAACTGGGAGAAGTGCCATTTTATGGTCAAAGAAGGTATAGTCCTCGGGCATAAGGTATCAGGTAAGGGAATTGAAGTGGATAGAGCTAAGGTTGAGGCCATAGAGAGAATGCCACAACCTAGGGATATAAAAGGTATAACAAGTTTATTTGGTCATGTGGGTTTTTATAGAAGGTTCATTAGAAATTTCTCTGGAATATCTAAACCTCTGACTAACCTTCTGCAAAAGGGAGTAAGATTCAACTTCGATGATAAATGTCTTGTATCCTTTGATAAACTTAAATATGCTTTATCCCATGATCCTATTATTAAACCACCTATCTGGGATATGACTTTTTACTTAATATGTGAAGCTAGTGATGATGCTATTGGAGTAACTCTAGGACAACATATAGGTCGTAGATTTAATATTATACATCATGCTAGTAGAACTCTTAATAGTGCTCAAAAGAATTATCCTAAGGAAGAAAGGGAACTTTTTGCTGTATTTTTCTCTTGCGATAAATTTCGTTCTTATATAGTTGATGCAAAAGTAAGAGTTTATACGGATCATGATGGTTTAAAAGAACTCCTTGAGAGGAAAAATAATAATCCAAGACTGGTCTGTTGGATTCTTTTACTTCAAGAATTTGAGTTGCATATTATGCAGAGGTAAGAAATAAAGATGTTGGATGCAGTGTCCATATTTGCCCAGTAAGACACTAATCTTATTTAGAGGAACTTTAGTCCTGGTGATTTTCATTTACGGAAATTGTTAAATAAACTAATGTCAATTCCTCCAAAAGAGAATAAGTCTTTGTTGTTGGAGGAGCCTTTCATCCCTGACTAAGTAAACGATAAGTGCAAGGTAAGTCTTCTTACTTTACTTCTGAAATTTTTGCCTTTGAATTCCTCGTGTTTTTCTGAAGTTTCTGAAGGTTTTTACCAACTATACGACCGGAGAAAAATCTCCCACTGTATAATTGGTCGTTAAACCCTCTGTATCTTCTTTGCGAAATTGTTTTCGATATCTGTATATATACGGTCACAACTATACGACAGGTTAAAATATTCCGGCCGTATAGTTGGTCGTTAAACTCTCAGACATTTTCGATTTTGATGTATCTATCTATACGGTCGCAACTATAAGACCGGAGAAAATATTCCAGCCCTATAGTTGGTCGTTAAACTCTCAAAAATTTTCATTTACTTTTTCGTTTTTCCGATTAAAAAACGGTTTTGTCGGTTCTGAGTCGTAACTCAATCGACCTGGACTCGAGATATTTGGAAATATTTGCCCGGAACCAACTATACGGCCGAAACTATACGAGCCGCGCCTGTATAGTTGGTCGTTACGCGGCAGGACTCCTCCAAATCCGCGATTTTTCCCTGTTTTGTTAAGATTCTTTTCTTAGGCGAGAATTTGGTGTTTCTTGCGAGTTTTACCGACCTCTCGCGGGTTTTACCAAACTCATATCGTGTTGTTTTCACGAACTTAGATGATTCCTTATACTAAAGTGAGTGTTTGTTGTTTTAACTTAATAACTCTAATGACTACGCTAACTTGGTAAGAGATAATTTTAGACCATATAATATCCAATAGAGTATGATTATAATACTTCGGACATATCAACACACTGAGGTGTCACAAGAATCATTATTTGTAGAACATTTTTCACTAGTCTTTATGCCAAATACATAACTCAAATATATGTCATTCTGATCAAATCGAGAGACTTGATTTTCTTGTTAATTTAATATCCATCTTCATTCTAAAATTCTTTGAACATGTCAAACAGTTTCATACTCGTGTTTCATTTAGTAAATACACATAATTACTTAAATCTATAATGAAATTTACGAAATAACGATATCCACTACTTGCTGAATTTACAATATATCATCATGCATGATATACAACAATTCAACTCATATTCTGTTTTATCAGAATCCAGAATTTTAGTCATCTCACCTAGTGAGGTGTGCCGTGCATATGTCAAGAGATCAAGTATCAAAAGACTTTACGTTTCATCAGTATGAATGTATACAACACTATTGTGACTTAAATAGAGGTGTCATTCAAAATAATGTCATTATTAAGTTTGGATATTTTTTGGCAATCTAATGTTTTATAAATGCTTAAACTATCATCATTTAGATAACATAAGAACAAATCATTCATAATCATAATGTGACCATAAAATATATTAATAATAAAACATATAACAATTGGCTTGTCACTAACTCATATGAATAACCATCTCGTGAGGTGCAATACACACTAATAAAGTTCACACACTTTATAACAATTACAAACTTTATTCAAATCCACTAATACAAATAATAGATATAGAGGGAGAGCATCGTTGGCCATGAACTAGCTTGCTTGCCATCAGCGTGCTATGTTTTCGCATCCCTTCCACATAACTCTCAAGCAGAAGATCCTATTTTCATAAAACAGAACAAGTATCAAATACTTAGTAAAATTGCAATAAGTGTTTTGTAAGGGAAAACATTTATAACTTGTATATCATTAGACTTCTCTCTATGCCCCCAGGCGGTTGTAAGTATGCTGATGAGAAAGACGAAGAAAATCAACCGTCCTAAAAGTACATGTCCACCAATTTAGCATCAGCTCATGCCCACGTGTCACATACATTAGTCAAAACACAGGCTAATTTTTTAGCCAGATCGTCATACGACAAATGCTAAATGGATACATACGTCGTATGATGAAAAGAAGCAAAGTTTATGAGAATTAGCCACATGCTTTTCATACAATGCAGGATACGATATTCAGAAACTTCATTTTACAAATACATACTTCTGGATCATTCGATGAGAGTAAGAACTACAATAGTAGCATACTTTTGACTAGATTACTCTCTATGCCTCCAGGAGAGATACTGTTAGGAACGCCTAACAGTAAGTATATAACATGAAGTCGTACACGTACAGTTCCTTGGATATATAACATGAAAAGTACTTGATAAACCCCAAGGGAAGGGAATCACTATAGCACAATTCGATAAGTATTTGATCATCGAACCCACGAGAAGCTAAAGGTAAACTATCTATTATCTAAAGCCCTATAACTCACTTATATGGCCTTTTATGCAATGCAATGAACTAGAGTGTGTAGGGTGCTTTTTACTTCTAACTAGAAAACTGCGAAGTGCTGAAAGTAAAGACATGAAGTAAACTATTACAAGCAAAAGTAACAACAAGTAAAATGAAAGCAAGTAACACAAGGGAGCAAGTGTTTAGGAAAATTATTATTTCATTCATTTGGTTGTCAAAATTAGTGAAACACATGGATAGTCTTCTTATTGTTTTTTATAGAGAGGAGCCATAAATAGGTGCAGCCTGATAACTGCATAATTACACCCGTAGTGATTGATGCCAATGCCGGTTACGAGCAATTAAGGGGGTTGTTAAGACATAAAGTCCAACCACCACTATAAGTTTCAAGGTCCCCATAACTTATCCCCCGTTAGTTAACCATGAATTAACATAACATTCATATTTAAGACTTGGGACACAATTTTTATCAATCTCCGGCCATCCCTCTTCCTATCAACATGAAAGGGTGACAACCTTATGCATCCCCTAACATATGTGTGCACTCATATATCATTACATAAGACCATCATAGAAGATAACATATACTTGTATGCAACTAACAACGAACTATTTCACAATTTCCACAAACAGATCACTACTCAAACATAGTCATAGAGATACAGTAGATCATGAAAAAACAATAGGTTACATCACACATCATGTTTGCCGAGATATTACAGTAGATGTATGGAGATGATCCCACTGTAGATGTTGATAAGACCATGCCGAAGGGGGGTGGAGGCAACCAAAGGGGATTCCAGCAGTGGTTCTCCCTCTGGTCTCCGTCGACGGTGGCCTACAAACTCTTTGTTTTGGTGTTTAGATCTTTGCCTCCGTATGTTCTGAGATCGTGCCGGGGACCCTTTTTATAGAGGGTTTTAGGTCAAGACAAAGAGGATGGTAGTGGAATCGACGACATCTAACCAACAAGGCCCAAACGAGGGTAGGTGGCACAAGCCACTGGGGTGACCGTGTCATTCGGCCTCTTTACTAGCTCATGAGCCCCCTCTGGTGGTTCTAGTTCTCTAGCTACTTCTCTTCATGAAAAAATACTCCTCAAAAAATACCTGGGCCATTTGACTTTGTTTAGGTCCCTGAGATAAAAATACACAAAAAGGGGTTTCCTGTCCTACAGAGTTAGAACCAGAGGAGAGGGGATTGTTTAGAAAATCCCCAGAATGAATGTAAAACATGTATATAACATCCTATAAGATGTAAATACAAGGGAATATGTGTCAATAAACTACAAAGTTCATGTATGCATTTTACATGCATCAATTACGAGCAATGAAGTCTACTTTTTCAACTTTAGTTTCAATAATAACATTAAGTTGGATTTCTTCCTTACCCTTAATTATCTCTATAAGCTCATTTACTTTTGTAGTGAGATCTTCATTTATCTCTTTATTAATAGAATTTACCTTCTTGGTAGTAGATTTTTTCACATGCCATTGAGTAGGGTTGTTATGCATATCATTAAGAAGTTGTGTGACAACTTCAACTTGCTTGCCCATGAATGCGCCTCTAGCTGCAGTACAAAGCATAGATTTAGACATAGGATTCAAGGCATTATAAAATAAGTGGAGAATTAACCACTCTTCCATCCAATGGTTGGGACAATTTCTTATGGACTCCTTCATCCTTTCCCATGTAATCGCTAGTGGCTCGCGATCTTCTTTTCTAAAACCTGTAATATTAGATCAAAGTTGCATAGTTTTTGCAGGAGGGAAAAACTTAGTCATAAACAATAAAGTGCATTCCTCCCATGAATTAATAGTGCTCTTAGGCAATGCTAGCAACCAATCTTGCCATTTCCCTTAGTGAGAAAAGAAATAAACGCAACTTGACCACATTAGGGTCAACATCTTTTATGTGCATCATGTCGCATATTTCAGTAAAAGTGTTTAAGTGCATACCTGCATCCTCAGCAGCCGAGCCTCCAAATTGGTTTTCTTGAACCAAACTCAAATAGTCAAGTGATACATTTGATCCGCATTCACGGATGTAGTATAATAGCTATTTCTCTAGAAGACCTAGGTTTAATCGAACCTTGGAAAGCAATGCTAAAAGGAAATAAAAAGGACATACCTATAAGACTTTGTTTCTTCATTTTACCTTAGTTTACCGGACCGATTTAGTTTACGTTATAATGGGTTGAATCAATGGATGGAGATAGGACAGTGTTGAAGATTGTAGGGGTTCTGCGTATGAAAACAATAAAATTTTACCCTACGCCCCTGAACCCCTGAAGCTTCCAAGACCTATCTATTAGTAATACAGTAACGGGAGGGGATTTTCGCGAACTTACCCTTGAGGACCGAAAAGCATTGTCAACGCGTAGGAGAGCGTGGTTGATGTATACGAGCCGAAGCCGACCTCAAGGTCGTGATGAAGTCCTTGCGCTCCCTTGGCTCCAACGACTTGAGTGCCTCAAGTGCAACACCTCGCAGGGAGTTACACACGTACGGTGCCTGACGATGACTCCCGCTTCCCCGATCCAGCAGCAGTTGCGGAAGTAGAGCTCCTGGATCCGAATCCCGTAGCGCGACGGCGCTCCGCGGTGAAGATGTCTCTCGTTCACGCAGTCCAGACTTGGTACCACAGTCACGGGAGAGAGAGGGGGAGAGATAAAATATCAATTAGAGGTCCTCCCAAAATTGATAAGACCTTTATTGATTATTGGTGTATTTTATTTGGCCAAATACCCCCAATATATATAGGGGGAGGGGAGGTACTACCTCCGTCAAAGTCCCGGGGTGGTACTAAAGGAGAGGAAGGGGGAGGGGTGGCACCGCTGTCCACCCCCATGGTCCCCGCGCGGGGGGGGGCTAGCCCACTAGGGCGTCGGCCACCCCCTTGGCCCCTTCTCCCTCTCTCCTTTCCCTAATGGGCACTATCCCCTCCAGGAATTGGCCCATTAAGCCTTTGACCATTTAAATTGATTTTTCTCTTTATTAAATAATTGTGAATAAATGATTAAATCAATATTTAACATTCATTCACATATTATTCAACCTCCATGGTTATGGAACACTTCCACCTCCACTCTGGACATCCTCTGGACTTACCGAAACCCTTCCGGTTTTCTCTCTACTATTCTTCGGTGATTCTACCGATCCTATAAACACTCTCTAAGCATCATCAAGCCCTTAAGCGTGATACCCCACGGTTCGGGAACACTCCATACATGGTCGGGACACTCCCGCACCAATGATCAACAGAGGGACCTGGATGGCCATGTGACCCCTGTGTGTTCTACGAAGATCTTTCGTCGTTTGAACCGGGACAGTCGTGTCTTATTCCCTTTGTCTCTTGATACTTGCATTGCCCGAGATCTGTTCAATGGCATCACCATGTCGTGTTCAATCTCGTTACTGAACAATGCTACTTGACTCGTTCCGACAAGTGATATCCCCGTGATCAAATCACACGTTGCGCAGCTATTGGATATAACTTCTCCGAGTAGGCCCTTTGAGTATCTTCACGTCACATGGACGGACAAATCCTGCTCTTGACATATATTTCCTCTACGGTTTCCTCCGAGTACCTGAACACACCTTTATAACCACTATATTACCAGGTGGCGCTTGATGCTATCTAAGCACTCTCGGGAGACAGTGATTTATATAGCCTCACGGTCTAAGGAATAGTCTACAAGGATCCATTTCTAATCATTGTAATTTGAACTTCATGACATGATCGGGTCATGATGTTTAGGTTGGGTATTGGTTCATCATCTCATTCTCGGAATGAGATGACTCCATTTCCAACTGGCATAAATGCCACATGATCAGGAAACATGATCATCTGTTGACCAATGAACCAGTGACTAGAGTTTCACTGGGAACCCCTGGTTGTTTGTATATCACACGTGTATTGATGTTTCCACTCAATACAGTTATAGCATGATACAAAACTTAATCATAAACTATATGAAATATGATAATAGTCCTTACTATTATTTGTCTCTAGGGCATATTTCCAACAGTCTCCCACTTGCACTAGAGTACAAATACACTAGCTGCATTTGTTCCTTAATCATTGGCACCATATATCCGGTACCCTGAACATGCTTGCTCATGGAAGAGGTTGAGTCTTGGGTCTATACTTTACAGTCCCAAATCCTCTGCAACTTACTAATGTCGCCTTGATTGGCATTAATACTTTATCATCACATGATAGCATCTGTGTGTATGCATCGTCGCTATGGCAGCAGAACGAGGCCTGATTCCAGGAGCCTACAATGACTTTAGATCAACCTCGAGGGATTTCTCATGGGCACTGTGCCCTGGGACACATCATTCTACGTTAAAAGCAAACTAGCCCCGCCATAAAATTATACAACACTTTAGATGGTACCCTTATCTATTATTATAAATGTATTCATCGAAACACTAGTGCACTCTGTGCAACTTTCGATGTTTTTGTTCACCTCGCTTCCTACTTGACTTTAATCGGTATTCACAGGAGTTTCCAACATATTCCCTTATAACATAACTCTTTATGTTTTAAGATATGTCATCCTTTATGGATTTGGAAAACATGTCTAAAGTTCTCTTTTAGACACTGCGCACAAACTCAGCTCAACATTCTGTGATTCGAACTTAATCACTTTTAAACGTTCCTTATTTGGATCACATATTATGCTAAGTTATCATCATGGTTTACTAAGATAGAACCTATGTCTTAACATAGTGGATGATGATCATCCTTTTCTTTCTTTCAACCATTGATGTTAAACTTAATACTATTCCTAACTTGAGTTATTAAGGACTAGTTCCTTAATTAACTTCAATTCTGAAACCCTTTTCAGAATCCCTTAAGGAATACTACATAATATCATAATATACTTATTATCAACTTCTACATCTTATAAATCATTATTTATAAGTATTTGCGCTTTCATTCTTAACACAATTAAGAATTACTCCTATAAGCTCCCACTCAAAAATATGTCAATCACGTATTGTTTTAGGAAGACTTTCATAGCTCCCACTCAATTTTATGCAAATTGCATATCCACTCACTATTTTGAATAACTTCAAAATCCTTTGAACAAATATCAAACTTGGAGTTTTACTATGAGATAGTAGTACTATTACTAGTTTTAAATCCTCTAGACATCCAGCACACTTGAATCAAATTCATTTGAATTTGTCCAATACTTGACAAATTGTGCTTTTGTCATTCACCCCCTTTTCCACTATGGCTTTGCAGTCATCTGGGAAAATTTAAGCAACTCCTTTTACTTGTGAGGTTCAGCAACGAATTGCTTTCTAATCTCAAGGGAATTTTGCTTTTAGGATTTCTCATAATTCTAGTTTACCATTATTTCCTTAGTAGTTCGTAGGTATGCCATATTCCAAGAATCATGACAAATGATTCACAAATGTCTCCATACAAGATATGGGTTACATTTGGAATCCTACTTCATATAGTGAAAACACTAATGGGAAAAACACAATGATCAATATCATTGATTCTTTCCTTCTGTGAAGAGAATCGTTCAGGAACGTTGTCCGTTGTGCTTCTCAACACTCTGATGCAGGGTTTTGAATCCTCATCGTGTTTTACACTATCTTCCATTTGCTCCATAATCGAGAAATATCATTGAATGCAAACTTTCTCAAAAATGTACCAAAATCCAAGCAATACAAGTTTTTACTTCTCTTTTGGTTTTAGCTATCGACTCCGTATTCAAAGTTTCCAATGAATACTCTACAAGGACTTATTCGCTATCGTTTTGGTTATATCGAATAACCCCAAAACTTTTACGACTTCAAATGGTTCACTATATATTCTAATTGAGTCCTAACTATTTCTTAACTAATGGTCTCTACATCTATACTACAATGATTTATTTGGGGCCATCTATTTACCCACTTTGATATATCTATTATCACATTGTGATGCTTTGCATTTTGAAGTTTCAGAATGCTTTCCATTTCACAATTTCTCTTATGCCATTCTTATAAAGTTGAATTTCATTACTTTTGATCAAATCATAGTAATTAGATTCTCTTTTATAATTATACCCTTTTATTGATGAAACACTTTGATCAAATCAAATAGTTTCATATTCATGTTTCCTTTGGTAAACTACTTTACACTTTTAAATAATCAGATAATGATAATTACCATTTTCGTTAAAACGCAATACATCGAATATGTATTTACTTTTAACAATTCATCAAACACTTTGTATTCAAGTAATACACAGTGTTCAAGTTATTTTGACGAACTTAGGCATGATTTATATGTGACAAGAAATCGAATGACTTTCATATATTATCACATAACTTTGAATTTAAACAATGGTTTCATTCATTAATGACATATCATTAATTGGGTATTTTTCAAGGCATTTCAATATTTTATAAATGTTCACGCATTATCAATTAGTTTCAAACAACAAGGATAATTCATGTATAATCAAACAATATATGAACATAGATAGAAATCATTCATAAAAGTAGAACAACTATTTGTTACAAACTCATATGAATAACCGTCTCATAAAGTGTGAGACACACTAAAGGAGTTCATAATATTTTGATTACAATAACTATCCAAAAACATAAACTAAATGATAAATATTGAGGGAGAGTGTCGTTGGCCGTCATCATTATGCTCGCCATCAACACACAACGTCACCTCCTCTCCAGCAAGCACCTCTCATGCAGAAGGACCTGTTTTCAGCCAAACAGAACAAGTATCAAATATACTTAACACTACAAATGTGTTTGCAAGATTATAATATTTATAAAATTGTATATCAAATATATACCTTTGTCATCGATGACCTCTCTGGTGATTGCTTCAACCTTTACGTTCCTGAAACATAATATGAACTCTTGGAAATCCAATGTTTCCGTATCACCACTCATGATGCTACTCCGGACATGTCCTTTGTAGCTGGGAGGCAACGATCGAAGCAGTACGCCTATTGCAAACGGATCATCCATCCAGTAATCCACGAAGTGAACCAGTCTCATGTGTGCATCAAGCATGCGCTCCAAGTGACCCTTCAGACATGTGTGCTCCTCCATCTGTATGGAAAGGAACTCTCCAAGCAGCTCGTGCTTCCACATGCGCACATGGCTTATGAACTCCGCTCTCAGTTGATCCACCATTGAATATGGATCAAGATCACCCATGAGCATGTGGAGTTCATCCACCATCCCGTAACGCATTATTATCTGAATGTAGGTGGACATCTCTTGGCGATAGTAGCGGTTTGCCAACTCTTGTGGGGTCTCATAGTGGTCTGGCTCAGTCAAATCCATCGTGTGGCGTATGTAGTCTACCACATGATTCCTAGTAAGGATATCATTCAGGCGCACAAGCTAACTAGGGAAGTTGGATCCACTAAGTCTAAGTTTCTCACCCTTTACCCATTCCTCAATGACAAAGTAAGCTTCACGGTGAGCCATCTCTACATTTATAATTGCAAAAAGGAATTTAGACTAAGTTTAAAATTAAATGAGTTAATAATAACTCTACTCAGAAACACCTATCCCCAAAAGGGTTCCTAGTGATAACACGACCCCTATCAGCCACATCTCCCCCGATCATCACGGCCATCAATGTGGGTTCAAGGGTGGACGCTAAATGTCGGTCACATCATTCATGCGACTCGTGCTCCATCTTTCGACCATACGTGTTCTGAGGCCATGTCTGTACATGCTAGGCTCGCCAACTCAACCTTAGTGTATTCGCTGTGCAACATGGCTTACAGCCACTGTATGCAAACGTAGATATGTGTGACACCCGATCATCACGGCCTGCCTCATACCGAAGAACTTTCTTGGTGGTGCACACTAAGGGGGAACACAATCATTGGTAATTTTAACAGGGATCACCTTATTGGGCTACCGTCGAGTATCTAATACTATCTCACAATAAGATATACAAACAATAACATTGAATGTAAATGCTATGTGATATGGTCCTTCACGTCGTGATCTCCATCCGTCGTCACCGGATTTCGGTGCCAGGGTTCTGGCGCCGTAGACACCAGGGTACCGGTGTCATTCCAGTGTGGTAGTCCATCACCTCCGTGACTACATAAGGTAATCACTTTATCTTTGCCACAACCATATCACAAAGCTACGCCCCCCTGCAAACCAAAGTTAGACGCATCTACTTTATCTTTGCATGTTTTACGTGGTTGAATGGGCTTTCGCACAAGAACCGTTCTTACCTACGAACTTTCAGCACAACGCTGATCAAGTAGTTGTCTCTACTACACCCCTTTCAGGGCCCTCCGTTGCAAATGGTATACCAACTAATGCGAGAGAGACAGACACCCCCCTAAGCCACTTTATACGGTACAAGCCGTATGTCAAGCGTGGACCAGTCTCGCAAATGAATGTGTAAAGTCGGTTGGGGGCCGCTTCATCAAGCATTATTGCGGTATACACAAGTACATGTGGGAGAGTAACAACTAAAATATCAATGCCCACACGCTACATCTCGTGTGTTCTACCCGTACCAGCATTACTACGCATAGATCTAGCTCTGATACCACTGTTGGGGTTCCGCATATGAAAACAATAAAATTTTACCCTACGCCCCTGAACCCCTGAAGCTGCCAGGACCTATCTATTAGTAATACAGTAACTGGAGGGGCTTTTCGTGAACTTACCCTTGAAGACCAAAAAGCGTTGTCAACGCTCAGGAGAGCATGGTTGATGTAGACGAGCCGAAGCTGACCTCAAGGTCGTGATGAAGTCCTTGCGCTCCCTTGGATCCATTGACTTGAGTGCCTCAAGTGCGACACCTCGCGGGGAGTTACACACGTCTGGTGCCTGACAATGACTCCCGCTTCCCCGATCCAAAGATCGCCAGGAAGTAGAGCTCCGGATCCGAATCCCGTAGGCACGACCAAGGCCATGGTGAAGATGTCTCTGCTCGACAGCCAGACTTGGGACCACGGTCACGAGAGAGAGAGGGGGAGAGAGAAAATATCAATTAGAGGTCCTCCCAAAAGTGAGAAGACCTTTATTGATTATTGGTGTATTTTATTTGGCCAAATACCCCCACTATATATAGGGGAGGGGTGGTACTACCTCCCTCAAAGTCCCGGGGTGGGACTAAAGGAGAGGAGGGGGGAGGGGTGGCACCGCCGGCCACCCCCATGGGCCCCACGCGGGAGGGGGGGCTGGCCTACTAGGGCGCCGGCCACCCCTTTGGCCCCTTCTCCCTCTCTCCTTTCCCTAATGGGCCCTCTCCCCTCCAGGAATTGGCCCATTAAGCCTTTGACCATTTAAATTGATTTTTCTCTTTATTAAATAAATATGAATAAATGATTAAATAAATATTTAACATTCATTCACATATTATTCAACCTCCATGGTTATGGAACACTTCCACCTCCACTCCGGACATCCTCCGGACTTACCAAAACCCTTCCGGTTTTTTCTCTACTATTCTTCGGTGATTCTACCGATCCTATAAACACTCTCTAAGCATCATCAAGCCTTAAGCGTGATACCCCAGTTCAGAACACCTGACATGGTCGGGACACTCCCACCAATGATCAACAGAGGGACCTGGATGGCCATGTGACCTCGTATGCTCCACGAAGATCTTTTGTTGTTTGAACCGGGACAGTCGTGTCTTATTCCCTTTGTCTCTCGATACTTGCATTGCCCGAGATCTGTTCAATGACATCACCATGTCGTGTTCAATCTCGTTACTGAACAATGCTACTTGACTTGTTCCGACAAGTGATATCCCCGTGATCAAATCACACGCTGCGCAGCTATTGGATATAACTTCTCCGAGTGGGCCCTTTGAGTATCTTCCCGTCACATGGACGGACAAATCCCGCTCTTGACATATTGCCTCTACGGTTTCCTCCGAGTACCTGAACACCTTTATAACCACTGTATTACCAAGTGGTGCTTGATGCTATCTAAGCACTATCGGGAGACAGTGATTTATATAGCCTCACGGTCTAAGGAATAGTCTACGAGGATCCATTTCTAATCATCATAACTTGAACTTCGTGACATGATCGGGTCACGATGTTTAGGTTGGGTATTGGTTCATCATCTCATTCTCGGAATGAGATGACTCCATTTCAATCGCATAAATGCCACATGATTAGGAAACATGATCATCTTGACCAATGAACCAAAGAATTAGAGTTTCACTGGGAACCCCTGGTTGTTTGTATATCACACGTGTATTGATGTTTCCACTCAATACAGTTATAGCATGATACAAAACTTAATCATAAACTATATGAAATATGATAATAGTCCTTACTATTATTTGTCTCTAGGGCATATTTCCAACAAAGATCCACCTGCAGCTACACATCATATGGGATAAAAGATAATAATAAGCATAGTCATGTGTAATGTTTAAACAGAGATAATCTCTTGTGGGCAACACATCCTAATATACTAGAGCCCACGTGACACAGTGGGTATAGCAGTAGTCTTTTAATCCAACCGAGTGCACACCGAAGCAACAGACTACAAACGACTATTAAGTGTAAAACACAGATCAAAGCTTTAAGTGGTGATGTTGTTGTGATCCCGAATGGGTCACTAAGCGAAGACCGTACTATCCTTTCTGTCACTGGGGTTCCTATGAGATCGTCGCTAGCTAAGTATCTCACCTCAAGCATTTATCAATCTATGAGATTTTGGGTACCTACAAGTCCACAGATCGAGACAAGAGACAAAGAAACAAAAGATACAAATCTCAATTGCAAACAAAATACAATACTCCCATGAATTAGATGCACATAATTGCTGCGAGGTTTCTCTCCAACCCGCAGCCCGTGAGGACTACTCACTCATAGCAAATAGATCGGAGATAGAAAACATCGTACAAACACTTAGATTGAAATCAAATATTCTTACAATGGTCGCCAAATCACAAAGAGATCTAAATTACAAAGCAATGGCTATGGCTAATGTAGGAGATGGATGATGGAAGTGATGAACAATGGATGAACAATGACGTGGATCTCCTTTGGTGGTGTTGTGATGTAATCTGAGAATGGCGGCTCTCTCGCTGGCGGCTGCAACATCAAAATATATAGACGTCTTCACGAAAGTTGTAGGATTTGACGAGACGAGGCCAACGCCACATGGTACAGGCGGCTGGTACGGGCGGGCTCTGCCCATACCAGTGGTCATTAAGCTTGCTGACGCCTGAGAATGACTCCCCAATTACTTGGTCGCGTGGACTTCCTCAAAAACCTTCATTATGACTCCTGATTTCGCATTAAAAATCGTGATTTCCTGCACAACACAATTCAAAGCAAGGTTTTGCATATCTTTACAATTATTAGTCACTAGTGGTATGGATTGAGAGTTTTTTGTCAATTGTTTGACTTAAAACAATGTTTAAATGCAGTGGAAAATGGCTAATTTTGGAGCCATCATCAGGCTTAATTTCATAATTTTCTACTACTACAACGGGCTGAGTAATAAGTGCATGCAAATAATCATCATCGGAGGTAGCATACTCATCAAGCTTCTTTTCACCCATGGATAAAGTGTTTTTTTGGGTTTTTTGGTTTAAGAGACAACGAGCCAAAGGAGGGCCACGAGCGGTGCCACGCACGCGGTCACGCTCCGACAACATTATCAACTAGCGATGCACACCGTCGCTGCCGCGTGGCAGCCTCTGCCTCGTCAGGCCCAAGAGGGAGCCCGATGCCTGCGGCTCTTCGGCGAGAAGGTCGAAGCCGGAGCCGGAGTGGTCGTCGCCACGCGAGTACGTCCGGAGCACGCTGAAGGTGGAGGTGCCGGAGGATCCCGATGACTACCCCAGCCTTAAGCTAGCCGAGCAGGTGTCCTACAACGACGTGTCATGGAGCAAGACTGAAGTGGAGCGCCAACGCCGGCTCATGGAGCACGCCCCAACCGCAACATCGTTATTCTCGACAACAACGACGAGGAGGAGGCTGGGCCGAGCCAGGCACTCCGGGCAAAGGATCTCAAGCGACGGCAACTACACATCGTTATATCGCCGCCTTGGCATGAACTAGCCATTTTAATTTCCGTTAAATCTTGTATGAACTCATCTAAATATGTATGAATTTGGTCACGTTTCATTGAATTTGCGTGAATTTAAATATTTTGAAAGTTTTCCTTGGGGGCGCGGCTGCGAACCGCTCCCCCCCACCCACCCAGAGCGCATGTTTGCACCGGCAAATCGCGTGGGGGCACCTACGCCTGGTGATGCTCTTATAGTCCATGGCTGCGAACCGCCCCCCAACCCAACCAGAGCGCATGTTTGCACCAGCGAATCGCGTGGGGGCACCTATGCCTGGTGATGCTCTTATAGTCCATGATTCCGCTACATGCATGCTACGCGATAGTACACAGGGATTAGACATAAGTAAGACAAGGGCACGACCAACCGGTAGCCCCAGACCTGCTGCCCTGTGTGCCACCTAGGCTCGGATGCCAGCTTGTAAGCCAAATCGTGGTCCTCATGTGACAGGCGCTGCCTGCAGAAAAGGCAACTGCTCCATGGCAAAAGGCAGGAGAAGAGAGGAGGGAAAGAAAAAGATGGAAAAAAAGGTCACGGATGATCACATCATCACATGATGTTAGCCAAATCAAACCTACAACCTCATTTTACAAGCCTATGCAAACCTACAACCTCATTTTCCAAGCCTATGTGAAACTAGTGAGGCAGTAGCATGCGTATGCCACCATAGCTGGTGCCCTAAGTGAACCATCTTTAACAAAGGATGGCTCCAACCACAAGACTGATTACGTAGTTCAACTTCTCTCGGTTGATTGGTGGAACGGGTCTCGAATTGGGATACTCCGTATTTGTTTAGATGCCTCCAGGATTAGGAATTGAAAAACATAACAAAAGGAGAAAGTGGAGGCCTCTCACAAAACCTGAGCATTGCTGACATGCATTTCTGTACCAAGACTAGAGAAATAAGTTGTAATGCAAGATTTAACAGTCAGCCAAAATTTTCTTATTGGCTGCCACCTGAAATGTTACTATCACGTAAATGAACTCCAAAAATCTGGAGAAGTTGACAGCTGCGAAACAACTAGTACACGCAATTATACACCAATAATATACACTTTGGAAAGCAAATCTTGCTTCTCCTTCAATTAAAAACACACTATGGACAAAAAGAATGTAGGCCATCACCTGTATACATATATTATGCACACCTAACCAGAAGCGAAACCAACCTCTCCGACCAAACTATCGCCTCCACCATATTGGAACAATTCACACTTCTTCCCCACGTCCTCAACAAAGGATAGACCGCGCGTCGACCACCGATTGTGGTGGATCGAGGTCCTTGTCCTGAAGAGCATTGCCCAGCAGTTTTTGCATCTCCGATGCGAAGACGTCATCTAGGATCTGCACAACATAGCTCCTCAGGGTTAGTGGATTTATACACTTCATATTATTTGTTTCGTCATTCACAAATGGTAGCTACTCGCTTCTTGTTGTCAAGATATTGCACTGTGGCCTATAATTTCAGACCGAACTTGCTGTCGGCTTGGTAAGGCCTAAGAAACAAGCACTGATAATGTGATTACCAGGTTCTACATGAACTGATGCAAATTTTATAAGCACTGTAGATATATCTTACTTAGTTACTTATTAAATCTTGATGCACTATAATTTTATTTATTTTTAGTAATGATAGTTTTCGTTTCTTAAGAGTTACTTACCTGTTACAAGATAAATCTTGGTTTCGTTGCATGCTATTGCACTTTGCTGTAATTTCATTTATTTTTAGTAATGATAGTTTTCGTTTCTTAGAGCTACTTCCCCGTTACAAGATAAATCTTGGTTTCGAGTGTGGTCTACTTTATTTATTTATTTTTAGTAATGATAGTTTTCGTTTCTTAAGAGTTACTTACCTGTTACAAGATAAATCTTGGTTTCGTTGCATGCTATTGCACTTTGCTGTAATTTCATTTATTTTTAGTAATGATAGTTTTCGTTTCTTAGAGCTACTTCCCCGTTACAAGATAAATCTTGGTTTCGAGTGTGGTCTACTTTATTTATATATTTATAGTAATGATAGTTTTCGTTTCTTAGAGCTACTTCCCCGTTACAAGATAAATCTTGGTTTCGAGTGTGGTCTTACCCCTAAAGCGTAACTGGATCCACGGTACCAAATCCTGTTCTCCTTTCTGCTCTCAAGAAATCTCAACACAATCTGTGAAAATCAAGTTGACATGTAAGCACAAATTGTCATGGCAGTATTTAGGAGCAACAGTTTCTTTCTCATATTTACCTGGCCCAACCTATCCCAGAAACCTCGGCAAATAGCAACAAATATTCTGCTGGAAAAGACCTCGTGGAGGTTGTGCATGGAGTCAGAGAGCTGAGCACGGAGAGCCAGCATCCTTTCACGCATCTCACTTTCACCTTCAGTCTCTTTTGTTTCTTCAAGAATTCGTTTTAGCCTTGTTGTACGGTTAGCTTGAGTCTGAAATCAACAATAAAAAATTATGACTTCTATCCATATGTGACCTTCGTGATGACCCTAAGAAGATTGTTCCAGATTGAGGAACATTGGTGTTAGAATGGGTCACAATAATTCTTACATCAGTAACAATCTTCTCCACTATTGCTTGCAGAAATTTTTTGTACTTCTTCCTCAGCATGACGGTGACGGAGTTCATTTGCTCTCCGAAAACCGTGGTCCCGTTTGCTATGGTTAGATATGCTCCCCACGATTTGAGAATATCCTCAATTCGGCAGTGTAACACATCTAGCATTCTTTTAATTGTATTCATGAATGTTCCTAACTGTGATGAAAAACAATCAACTGGTCATTAGCGAGCTGTGGCCCCATTAACTTTCACTGAACAAACTGTGTGAAATGATGGAAGCATAAATACCTGATTTGGCACAGCATATGGAGCTATTGATTGTCTTCTTGTCAGTCTTTGAACATGCTTCTCAAGAATTTTTGGTATGCCATCTCCCAAAGGCATTAGAACCTCCATATATTGCTTCTCCAATGCCTTCACAACTTCTCTTTCAATATCAGCAATAGCCTGAATCAGAAAAGGCATATCAACGAATTGCATGATAAACAGGGAGCTGATTCATGGAGTGCAAGTGTGTGTACGTACACTCTCCAAACTCATCAGATATTGAGGCCATCTGTTGATAACCACTCCATACTCATTTATGCTTTCTTTTATTTGCTCGTATATTTGCTCGACAAATGGTGAAGTTATTGATGCTGCAGGGTATGATAACTGCAAAGAGAGGTGATGTATTAAGCAAGGAAGTCCAACTGCTAAGGTCAACCAAGTGATATCTTTTTATGTAGTATATGTTTTTATTACCTTCTCAGCTTTGCAATAATCAAGCAAGTGCAACCGGGTATCTTCAACCCACACCATGATGTAATCATGAAACAACTCTCTCGAAAGTACACCCCCATGAACAGGTCTACAATTGTATAAATGGAACAAAATGAATCAGCTGAAAAGAATGTGCACTTTGGGCCATGGAGACACACATATATCAATTGGAGAAAACAGTAATGATATATCGACTGTATCTAACCTCAATTGCCAGGAGTCAAGATCTCTCTCAAAATCAGCAGTTGCAATGAGCAATTCAGCAACATGTTGTAGCGGTCTTGATGGGGGACTTGCAGAAAGAAAACCCTTCAATCGTTTGCAGAGTTCTGTACTATAGAGGGATGCTGCTATGTTTGGAAGATCTATTGAACTGAAGGATGAAAATGTGAGGAAAGTTCAGAGTAGTATCTAAACATAAGAAAATCCTTTTACTAAAGCAAGCGTATATTTGTTACCTCGGAAGTATATTCTGACTGTGAATCTTGATGTCTGCTTGAATTTCAAGACTTATGTTAATGCATAGTGACTTCATTTTATGATATGCAGCAGAAATAGTCATTGGGTCAGTGAGAAGGCTGTCATTATTGCTCGACATGAATTCGTCTGTCTCAATCATATGCCTCCTGCACCTCTTTGCAGCAGCAGTCTGTAAAAGGGGGATTTTTATCTGTTTACTGGCTATAAATAAACATACATAAAAGCATATACTAACTATGCAAGTTACACCATAAATAAATCAACAGAAAGTATATACTACTATAATGTCTATACCCTTAATTCATGCTAGTTTAGATGCAAGTTGCACCATAGGTGAAACTTGACTCCATTAATAAGATTTTTTTAGAGTAAGTTACACCATGTGAACCAATAGACCATGTACATGACTGCAGATGCATGATCCACAACGAGGTCAGCGATGATAATAAATATGTAAAGTTTCCAAACTGAACTAACAAACATAGTAAAACAAGTTCCCTATATAGTTGGATGAAATAATGGTAAACTTCATCAATCATAGTAAAACAAGTTCCTTAGAACATATTATAGTTGGATGAAAAAGACAAAGATATGATCTATTAAAATTGTAAATATAAATCTTCGTTAAACTTACTGTGGGCTTTGTTGCTCTGAGCAAATATATAACTGTACGAATGCAAAATGCTTAAAGTATTCATTTAGGATACTGACCTGCAAATAGCTCCTAAGTATGCTTTGTGCTTCATTCGAGAGTATATCATGCAGTACACTAAAAATCTGAACCGCAGGGGCCAAAGCTGGTGCAGCACATTCTGATATGGGGCCAAATAGCTCCAACAAGCCAGTAGTAGAGTGCTCGTCCAGTGATTTATAATTTTCGAACACAATCGCAAGAAGAACGTTGATCCTATCTTCACAGTCGAGCAGTAAACTTCTCTGTAAAGACGTAAGAAACAATTAAGGCTATTGATTCCGTAAGATGCTATCTGATACCTGCCATACTTCTGTTTACTTGCTGGCATAAGTGAGGACAAGAGAGGATCGCCGGGTGGCTGTACCTTTTCCACACCTTCCTTTTAAAGAAAACAATGGGGGGTGCAGTAACCTATAATTTAGTACATATTATGTCTACGGGGATAGTTTAAACTTCTTACATTTTTATATATGATGTGCATGGTTAGCCATTTTAAAGATAACCAATCACCTCCCTCATGAAGAAAGAATTGGGGGTGTTAGTACCCTAAAATTTAGTATACTCCCTCTGTCCCGGTTTAAAGGGCCTACGCGTATACCTAGGTCATTAATTTGACCGATATAAAAAATTTAGATGTTATACTTTCTAATGGTATAACTTTTGTTTTAAATAATTTATATTTTGTTGGTCAAATAAACGACCTAGGTATAAGCGTAGGCCCTTTAAACCAGGACGGAGAGAGTACATTGTGTCCAATAGGACATTTAGTACACATTGCTCCATTAGCCATGGATTATTGACCTGTGTTATTCAGTGTCATCTGGAAGTATATGGATGGAACCTGTTTAATGTAAAGATTACCTCCTGTCTCGTTAGAGTTCTATCATTCCGTGCTTTCAGGACAGGGAGAAGCAGTTCATATACAAGTTCCAAGCAATCCTTTGTTGGCGTTGCCACATTCATAATGTAAGACAGGTACCTGCACAGTGCCATAAACAACAAGTCATGTTTTGCTATATTCAATAGCCACCATTGGATGTACACAACCAAATAATATATTACCTCAATTTTCTATATGCGTCGGATACCCCATAGAAGTCAGAAAATTCATCCAACAGCCATTTCCATGAACCACTTATGTGCAACATTTTGCTGTTGAAATTTTGAGCTCTCATCGCTGCTTCCAGAACCATGTCATATATAATCGTATCCACAGCTAGACCACCTTGAAGCATCTATTTTTACAATACCATGTAAGGTTAAGATGGATGCTGGATTGTTGCACATTCATCATTGTATGAGTATGAAAAGAGAAGAGCAAACCTTTGCAGATCCATCACTGTCGGAAGACATGGACAGATTCATACAAAGCTGAACTTTGCCCACACATTCTTGATCGTCAAGGTATAGAGGCCACCATCTAGTGATTTCATCCTGCTGTTCCAAATGTGTGCAATTGAGAAATGCATTTTAGCTACTTTTCACTACAGCCATGAACCAATTGCACCAATGAGGTTGAGCACTGGGAAGTACATACATGGGTATCAGTGAATGATGATACTTGAAATTCTGCACGGCCAATGACAGCCCTATTGTTGTCTTGTACTTCAACAAGAATAGTGTCCCCCTGGTTCTCTAGATAACTGAATCATAAGTTTTAACTATTAATAGATGGTTCAAGAACACATATCTGAGCGAATATTTTAATTCCATTAACATAATCATAGATAGGCTAGAACTTACAAGAGTTGAGATTCACCAGTCCCTGGCTTTAAATATTGCAGAGAAATGGAATCTCTTTGTTGACTTTTGCAGGAGCTTTTCAATTCTAGTGTACATGTGAACATTTCTGCAAGTATGACATTGTGTTACCAACTGCAGAAATAAACTCTGGCAAGTATGAACCATAGGAATAATTGTATCTGTCTAACCTTCGGGCAAAGATGTAGCTGATGTGGATGTCAGCATAGTAACCTGGCTCTTCAGAATTTTAGAAATCTGTCTGACATACTCGCTACCGGCTTGCATGTAGAGGTTTCTAAACGATGATGTTGCGCGGAGCTTTGGTCTTTGCGGTACAACGCGTATCTTTTTTACTGTTGGCAAACAATCAGAATATGAGAGAGCAAACCACCAATTTTTTTTGAAAGCACGCCTAACTAACCTATAAACTTGCATTATGCCATGAGTTGATTGTTAGCTTTAAATTTCCAAAAATAATTTGGTCAATGAATTCTTTTCAGCGAAACGAAAAGTGAAGGAGTAATGGAGATAAAGGATGTCCAGCGGTTGCTGATTCATACCTTCGACCTCAATCTGTTTAACAACTTTCCTTGCCTTCATGCTACAAGTTTCATCCTTATCATAGGCTTGTTTCCCATCATCTTGATTCTTGTACTTTGGATGAAGCAAGAATTTCTGTATTCTATTCATCATAAAGAACTCATAAGTTGTGTGCTCAAAGGAAAATTATGGTCAAGTAACATAAGCTAGACTACCCATAAAATTAATTCATGCATGAGCTGTTGCATACCCAAAGGCGCTTCGCAATACCATGCACTCATCGCGAAGGAATTCTGGAGCCTCCATGCAATTTTTTGCCCATGCATTCAGGCAAAGTCGAAAGCACGCATCGTATGCAACAAATGATTGCCATGCATTTTGTACGCTGCCAAGTAAAAGAGCGGTCCGTAAGAGTAGGAAACCGATAAGAACTTCTACAGATGGGTAGCAAGTAAATCAAAACGCACTTAGTTGTGAAGCTTGGTATCTGAGCTAGTAGATTGTTCTCAATGTACGGCATCTGAACACTATCCTCCTGAACGTTTGATCTGAATTGCAATTTCTTATCAGGGAAAAGAACAGGGACGAGTATAAACTAGTCTCCATATGTATATTATGATCTCAGACTGAACCTCATAGGAAGCTCATGAACATCTTGAGCCAGTATATCTGCCACTGATGAAACCACATTCCTCTCAAAGCCTCCTTCGGCGTCTGCAGTTTGCACATCAAGTAATTGTCTTAATTATCTCTTCCAGGCAAAATGACATACGAACAGACTGTGTTTGAAAATAAGAAGTGATCGCTGCTCTCACCAACTGCGTCGAAAATGCGATGCTCCTCCCCATCTTGTGCAATTGGGGGAGCACTGGGTGGCCCGAATTCCTGAAATCTGTGCTCATCAACGTATTGTTCCTGGATTAAACATAGACAGTTCAAGCTGATTCGTACTTTTGCCAGCAACAACTGCTCATGTACGCAAACGTCCAGTTATGAAGAATGTAATAACCATGGAAATGTTAATCAACAGAATTCAGTTATCGCTAGTTTCCAGTGCAAAATATCCAGCGGGAAGCTAGAGAAGCATACCCTTACATGCGAGCTGTAGTCCAGGGGAGGATCCTGAGCACGGGAGCATTTCCCGGCAAACGCGGCCGCGGCCCGCACCTCGACCCGGAGGTTCTCCTTGGAGTGGCCCCGCACCAGCCCACCACCGCCCCTCCGGCTCAGCTGCGACGTAACCTCGTCGTCGACACCGCTGCCGTAGAGGTCCCTCGCCCTCCGGAACAGGCTGGAGTCGCTGGAGCAGACCCCGTCCTCCTCGGCCGTGTGGTCGGAGAAGTTGCCGTAGCCGCAGTCCTCGGTGAGCCCCCACGACGCGATGCTCTCCTCCTCGTCCTCCTCCTCGGAGTCCGCGGGCAGGAGCACGGAGTGGCGGCCGAGGAGGCCCGAGTGTCGCGTGGCGGTCGTCCGCACCGGCGGCGGCAGGCTCTTGGGGGAGAAGAGGCTGACGCACGGCCGGTTGTACAGCGCGGGGCTCCTCGGCGCCGCCGACGAGATCTGCCCCAGCGGCGGCCGCTCCGCCAGCGGAGACCTCGCCGCGGCCGGGGGGGCGTCCGTGCCCTGCTTGATCCAGCTGATCGCCGACTCGTCGAGGCCCTCCGTGAACATCATCGTCGCCGTGACGCGCGCGCCCGAGGAGAGGGGATTGGACGCGGTCCCGCTGCGGATTTTGGGGAATTTACTGCTGCAAATTATTTGCTGGAGTTTGGGGATTTGGGAGGGATTGCGAAGAGAGGAGGGCGTGTGGAAGGTAGTAGAAGAAGAATCCTAGGAGGAGGAGTAGTGGGGGAAGTGGGGGTTTGTAACGGCTAGTTTGAATGGATCTGCGGACGCCGAGCTAGCGGACGGCTGTCTGGGGTACGCTCTGAATATGGCCCTTGTGTCTGTCTGGATTGGACTTTAGGTGGACCCCGGTCCAGCTGTCGGCGAGATAACCAGCGGGTGGAACTAAATGAGACCAGTTCCTGGTGCTGGCTGAGTTGTGAATTTGTGATGTGCTATATTATACTACCTCCGTTTTGAAATGTAAGATTTCTTAGAACTCAGCCACCGGCACCAGGAACTGGTTTTTAAAAAGGTTTACATTTCGAAACGGAGGTAGTATATCCTCTTGTAAATAATAATCGTACAAATATGAACATGTAAATATACGATGGATTAAACCACTCTAATACCCAACATAGCGTAATCCCCATTTTGGAAGTTGCCAATTTACAATTGCACTTTATTTCGTTTCGGTTCATAGAAAAAGAAGTTTAATGTACAAGTATGTAGATCGGACCAATACTCTCGTCATACCACTCAACCCAAGACAGTAAGGAAGAAGTTGGTGAAGCCCCCGTGCTCCCGCCTCGACCCATGAATTTTCGCCTCCGCTTCGATGGTGTCCAAGTGGAAAGTTAGCGAGGGACGCTCGTTGAAAATAATCGCATTCCGATACTTCTAAATCCACCACGTAGTGAGCATAACCAGCAATGAGGTTCCTTTGCGTATATGACGTGGGTTGGAACACACCACCAGCTTTCACGACTTCATGAAGACACCCTCAACAATAGGGGTTCCTACAATGGATTGTATCCAGGACAAGACCTCACACCATATCATCCATGAGACCGGGTATCCAACAAGGATGTGTGACATCGTATCCTCCGACTGATCACAAAGCATGCAGCCCGGCTGGTGTGGAAGGCATCAACGTGCCAACCTCTGACCCATCCAACATCTATCTTGGCAAACTAGCTAGACGAAGAACTTCACCTATGTGGCACACACAATTTTCAGTTCAACTTCCAAAATCCCAATATAACCAATCCTTGGAAAAGGGCGTTGTAGCAGGATTTAGACGAGTATTGTCCATCAGTCGTCTAGCGCTAGACATGCTTGTCTAGCACCTCTCCTAGGTGCATATCCCACACCCTGATCCATAGTTGAATGTACTGCTAAGGCTCAAGAGGGCTCGACGCCCTGAAGATATCCCTTATCCAGTTGTGTTCGATGAGCACCTGACTCATAGGCCGACGCTTCCTGGGTCATCGAAGTATTAGCGCTAGCAAATCCGACACTATTTCTCCAATCGACTTCCCGTCCAACCATCTGTCCTCCTAGAATAGCGCAGAAGATCCATCACCCAACACCATTGTGGTCAAAGCAAAGAATATCTGGAGCTCACCCCTAGTGAACTGCATATCAAGTATGCACCAAGGTTCGCAAGGGGTCTATGTGCATCCTCCATAGTCGACGAGTCCCGAGGCTAATGGGCGTACGCGCAAAGTTTGGCATACCTAGACCTCCATAACACAAGGACCCAGTTGACGTGGTAGTGTCCATCATCGGCATTGCAAAATCTTCACCACCTGCTTACATTTACACTTTTGCATGCAATGCCCGGTACAATCAATTCTGGCATCTACCAATTTCGCGGATTATTTTTTTTTCTTCAAAGCCAAGTATTCCTGTGCTCCTTCATCTATTTCTTACAATAAAAAGTATCTATTTCTTAGGGTGCGTTTAGTATTTTTAAAGTATTCCTATAATACCACCGTTTATAGAAAAACCATTGGTTGAAATACTTTAAGGTGTTTGCCTCTAGTTGAAACTGTAGATTTCTAAACTATAGTATCTGCAATACTGTAGTATTTTTGCTGTTTCTAAGAAAGGGGTACAGATCTCTTTCTGAAAAAACTGAGAAACACAGCAAAACCACAGTATTCAGTTCCAAGGACATAGAAAACCATAGTATTGCAATACTGAAGTTTGTAGAAAAGTTGCTTCCAAACACAGCATTAGGGCCCGTTTGGCATCAAAGTAGTTTTTAAGTATTCCTGCCAATACTAGAGTTTTGGAAAATACCGCAGTATCGAATACTTTGACGTGTTTGGATGCATAGAATACTATGGTTTTAAAAACTGAGGTATTCTCCAGAACTGCATTTTTCTGCTGTATTGGAAACTTCAGTGCTGACCTCTTTTTTTCTAAACTGAAGTATTCGTCAAAACTTTCCTCAAAAAAAAAAAGAAGTATTCGTCAAAACTGAAGTATTGCTTTGCCTGGCGGTAAGATACTTTGATTCTACAATACTCTGGTTTTGGAAACACTGAGCTGCCAAACGCAGCCTTAATTTTTGTTTGAATTGCCGAATTCAAGTCTATTCCAGAGACATTGCTTGCTTATTTCAATTCAGAATATTATTAATTCTATCCTAGCCAAACACCTTTGTTCCTGCTCGATTACCTCTCTGAGAATATCGAAGATGTGTACTCTTCTCACAAGACACTCGACTCTTTTTCTCGAGAAAGTTGTGAGTAGAATTTATTTTGGAGACCAGGTACAGCAACATTCGTAATATCACATGAGATCATTTAAAAAGAGACAACAAACCATTTCCGCAGTGACGAAGAACCAAGAAAAATAGTATGAATAACCGGTTTGTGATAGCACATTCAGTGTGTACATCAATCTATCTTTGCATGTGTGCTTAGATGGAGCACATTCAGTGTACACACACGGCTATCACAAATATCTTTGGCTATCACAAATATTTCCTTGCATGTGTTCGGGCTTAGATGGAGCACATTTAGTGTATACATCAATCTATCTTTGGCTATCACAAATATCACACGGCGATGAACACACTGAATGTGCTCCATCTAAGCACGAACATATGCAAGGTCCGCTATATCAATCTATCTTTTTCTGCAATTTACCTATAGTCATATATATCTATCTACACACCTTTTGGAAATAATAATGCCACAATTCTTCCAACGCCTACCCTGAATTTCTCTGCAGACTCACATCCTCTTCTGTGAGAAGCCAGGAACAGACAGGTGACAATTCTTCTGTAGGTGCAGCAGCACATCCTTGGCTTCCACAACCGACGATTTCCTGTGCTTTGCGAGTCTGCACACGAACGCTACCGCCGAGTTAATGAAGTCATCGGCAATCTCTAGAATCAGATCTTCCACCTCTGGATCGACCTCGCAGAGCGGATCCACCTGCGCAACCAAATCCTGTACCTTTCTCTTCCCAAGAAGCTGGCTGCCATTTCCCCCTGGTGGTCCTCGATGGAGCGGCGTATTCGCACCGGCCACGGTTCCGCCTGGCGAAGGTGTCACCGGTGGCTGCGAAGCGGATGCTGGCATCCTTGGAGACGGTTGCTGTTGCTGCTGACGCTGCTGCTGGTTCAGATGTTGGGCATTGAGGTGGGGAAGCCGCTGCAGCGCTTGAGCAATCTGCTGTCGGTTAAGTCCCCTCTGCTGAAGTTGCTGTATCAGTTGCATCATCTGTTCTCGCTGAAGTTGATGCTGAGAAAGAGGCGAGGCCATCGACGATTGCATCTGCTGCGTCGGCGTCATTTGCACCATATGTCCATTCTGTGATGATCCTGCAGGTAGCTGCTGTGGCCTCACTTGCTGGGCAAAACGTTGTTGAATTTGAGCGCCATACGGGTTAGTCCTCATCTGGTTCATACCGGGAGTACCCATGACTCCTCCTCCCATGGACTGTGCAGTGGCAGTACTGAATTGTGTGCCCTGTACTACCCCCCTCTGCCTTGGCTGCCCCATCATCGGTGGCTGGAACTGGAGCCCGTACTGCGCCGCGTTGCCCTGCCCTTGCAGCGTCCTCTGCTGCCCCTGCCCAAGCATGGCCGCGCGGGGCGCCAGCTGCTGCCCCAACTGCGCTCCGCCGCCAGGAAAACCCATCTGCGCGCCGTATATCGTGCCCGATGCAGGGTACCGAGAAGGCTGACCGACGGCGGGGGCGCGGGAGGGCGGGCCCGAGCGGTTGATCGCGCCGAAGCCTCCGGTGCCTTCCGCCGCTTGCGTGGCAGAAGGCGCCTGCAACCGCGGCTGGAGGTCCATGGATCTGCCTCCCGCAGCAGCCGACGCCGGGTCGGATACGGCAGGGGACATGGGGATTTGGGGGGAGAATTGCCGGTTGTGGTTCTGCTGGTGTGGGTTGAGGACAGAGGCAGCAAACTGGTCGTGCTGCTGCGGTGCGGTGGCGCCTGCGGACGGCGGATCGGCCATGGCGGGCGGGCTGTAGGGTTTCGGTGGCGGCGATCGGAGACGACGCGGGGTGGACGAGTTTGCGTGCCGCGACGGGTCGTCTGGTTCGTGTGTTCCTTTTGACCACCGGATCAATCAATGTAAAATCACGCGGAGATAGGTATATACCTTTTTTTTTTTTTGCCGAGAACCATCGTCAGCAAACCTGGCCAACCGGCCGGCCCTGGCAAGGCATCAGCCTGGCACTGCCGTCGCGGGTCTAGCCCGGCACGACACGCAGGCCCATGTAGCTCACGGGCCAGGCCGTACCGGCACGGGCCTGCCTCCGAGGCCCGGGCATGGCACGTCGCTAGACGGGCTGGCCGTGGCACGTGAGGCACGCTGACAACTGGCATGTTAGCTGTTTTCCGTAGGCTCAGTTAAAATGGACCTTAAGAACGCCCGAACTTCTATTATAACACCAAAGTTTGTCTGGTTTGTTGGTCAACCGGATGTTGGGGAGGGAGAAGGTCCCGAGTTTAAACCCCAATCGGGACTTTTTGCCCATATTGTTGAATTTTCGGCCATGCTGCAGGCTTGATAGACCGTGTCGGGCCGATCCGCGTGCCTGAGACCATGGCACAGGCATGGGCCCGACGTTTCATGGGCCGGCACGGGCCCGACACGCCACGGGCCGAGCCGGGTTGGTGTTGGGCTTTTCTTGCGGCCACGATCCGGCACGCCAAACCCCGGCCTGAAGGCCAGGTTTGGTCGTCATATTCACTAGGCATTCAAGTTTACCTGAACTTATGGGTCAGATAATTTAGGTTAAAACAAATTCAGGTTTTCCATATTGTTGAATTTTCGGCCATGCTCGATTTCGACGCCGTGGGTGGGGCTCACAGGCTCGAGATCACAGATGTGCACGGCCTCGACGCTTCACTGGTCGCAGACGGCTCCGACGCCACGGGCCAAGCCGGGTTGGTGTCAGGCTTTTCTTGTGGCCACTATCCGGCACGCCAAAGCCCGGCCTGATGGCCAGGTTTGGTCGTCAGATTCAGTGGGCGTTCGGATTTACCTGAAATTCCGGGTCGGATAATTTAGGTTAAAACAAATTCAGGTTTTCAAACAGATACTCAAAATTCTCAGATTTATTTTTGCTACTTGACAAGTTTATACTATCTTTGTTTGAATGAATAATGTTTATATTTTTTCTAAAAGTCAAACTACATAAAACTTGATAAAGTTTTGAGAAGAATCCATTAATATGCATAACCACCGTTTTGTACGGAAGAAATATATTTTCGTATGAGATCTATATAACATCATAGTTTTACAGTTTTTTCTAAAAGTTTGGTCAAATTTTATTTAGCTTAAATTTTTAAAAAAGGCATTATTTATTAGAACAGATAGAGTATATGATAAAGTTGAGTCGCTTGAAGGATGTGTCTGCGTTGAGATGATAGTCTAGCTCTCCAACCAGCCTTTTCCCAATTTTTCGTTTAGCTAAGCAACTTACTTGTGATTTAGTGTAAGGTGGAATTAAGTCCAAAACTGATCGGGATTTATCTATCTAGTCAGTTTTTCTTTCCCCTAGCGAAAAGCTAGGGTTTCTCCTTCCTCCGGCGGCGCCTTGCTTCCGTGAGTCTCGATCGTAGCTAAAACCGATTGATCGACGTGATCGCAGCGATCTGCTCGCTCCCTCCTTTTCGATCTAGTATGTGGTTGATGGATCAGGAGGAACCCACGGAGGGGATAGAGGAAGGCTCGGCAAGCGGGCTAGGCGGAGAGAGTAAGGAAGCAGTTGAGGATCTGTTAGGGAGGTTACAACTCCATGAACATGAGAGCGAGGATTTTGTCTGGGAAGACGAGGCAGAGGAACCTGGAATTATAGCGAAGTGTCTAGCCATCGCTAGGGTTCATACCACGAAGCTAGGGTTCAGTCAGAGTGCTCTCTTTGCGGATATGCGTTCATCATGGAACCCGGCAAAGGAGGTTACATGGCGTAGATTGGATGACAACTTGTTCACGATACAGTTTCATTGTCTTGCAGACTGGAATAAAGCCATGCACCAAGACCCCTGGCTGTTTAGAGATCAAGCGTTAATTATGGAGGAGTATGATGGGTTTACGAACCCTGGGTCGGTGAAGCTGGATAAAGTGACAGTGTGGGCTCAAGTTCACCAGCTTCCTGATAACTATTTGAAGGAACCGATTGTCAAAGGCATGTGCCACGGTGTAGGGGAAGTCAAAGAGGTCCAGATTAAACTCCCATCAGGGTTCATCGGTAGCTTTGTTCGTATAAAGGTGAAGCTTGATGTTACTAAAAAACTTAGCAGATTTGCTTCGATAACAAAGGACAAGAAGGAGTTTTACCAGGTGAAATATGAAAAGATGCCTATTTTCTGTGGGGATTGTGGACATATTGGTCATTAGCATGAGGAGTGCGGGTCGGGTGAGCATGATTTATCAAAGTTGGAGTGGGGAATTTTATCCTAGCTGATGGTGGTCGTGGAAGAGGACGTGGCCGAGGACCTGGTAGAGGTCGTGGTGGCGGGGGGAGAGATGGAGGTCTCTGGGGCCGTGGTATGGGCCGTGGTACCTACACTAGTGAGGAAGAGGGAGGTTGGGACAGAACTAAGGAGAATGTTTCAGCTGAGATGGAAGTGGATGGTTATGCTCTACACAATTCGCTTGTAGAAAAATGCTGGCAATGAATTCAGCTAGAGGTGCTGTCTTGGGGACTAATTATGATGATGCAGATGGAGGAAGTAGAGTTAATTCAGGAGTATTGGCGATTGTAGGCCAGTTTGAAGGGGATAACCATACTGAAGCTTCGCTTGAGTCCCCTCCGGGAAACTTGAATAAGGAAAACCCTGCGGGATTAGGAACGCTGGGCAAAACCCAACCACCGAAGCGTTCTAGAACAGATGGTGAACCAGTTAACTCTCAGATATCGACGGCCTCTAACTTGGAGGCTGACCAAAGGCAATGAAAATCTTAAGCCTTAATAGCCGTGGTGTTCAGAAAGCCACGACGGTCAGGGTGCTGACGGAGGTCCAGAAGCGATATAACCCTGATATGTTATTTCTGATGGAGACTCATTTGGATGATTGGGCGGCAGAGTGCTTGCGTATAACTTTGCGGTTTGATTATAAAGAAGTTGTGAGAAGCGATGGTAGGAAAGGAGGCCTTCTGTTGCTCTGGAAAAAGGAGGTTGTGGTGTCTTTGCGGTATAAGACAGAGAACTACATTGATGTTTTCATCGGAGTTAGACAGGATAATTTCTGGCGCTTTACTGGTTTCTATGGGGAACCAAGATGGAGTGATAAACATAAATCTTAGGAACGTATACGTGAGCTTGCTACTGTTAGTACTATGCCATGGCTCATTATAGGGGATCTGAATGAGATACTATATCCTTTTGAGAAAGAGGGGGGCAAACCAAGACCTTCTCAGTATATGCAAGCCTTTAGAGATGCTTTGAGTGATTGCGGCCTCTCTGACATGGGCTACTCTGGAGATAAGTTCACTTGGCATAGAGCAGATATTCGTGAAAGGCTGGATAGAGGCGTTTGTAATGATGCTTGGCAACAAAAGTTTGATGATGCAGTCCTGCTAAATTGCGACTATAGTCGGTCTGATCATAGACCTATCCTTATGAGATTTGGAGAGGAACCGACAGAGGCTCAAAGTGGGCCAAAAATTCTTCGGTTTGAGGCAAGATGGTTAAAGAAGTCTAGTTTTCATGAAGTGGTACAAGATGCTTGGGATCTTTCGGCGGGGCAACCTGGCCGAACCGATCTAGCAGGAAGGTTACGGATGGTTCATGATCGTATGCACCGTTGGGACCGTACAGTGCTTAAAAGCTCTAAGAGTAAACTTAATATGCTGAAACGAGAGCTGGAGGAGGTGACCCGCAGTGAGCTTTCTGAGGCCAATGTGATGAAGGAGAGAGAACTCGCTTTTGAAATAGAAAAGCTCCTAGAACAAGAAGAGATTCACTGGTCTCAAAGGAGTAGGGTTGACTGGTTAAAATTCGTAGACAGGAATACCGAATTCTTCCACAAATTTGCATCGGCTCGTCGCCTTAGGAATAAAATTTCTCGTCTGAAGGACGACTCGGGTAACTGGCAGGAAGGTATATCGTATCTTAATCCTATGATTTCTGATTATTTTGCTGGGTTGTTTTCTACAGAAGTTGATGAACCCGATCCAGTTTTGATTGGGATGGTCAATCCTAGGGTTTCCGATAGCATGAATGAGTCGATGATGAGACCCTACACGGGGGATGATGTGAAAAAGGCTCTGTTCTCAATCAGGGACACGAAAGCACCTGGCCCGGATGGGTTACATGCTCTCTTCTTCAAGAAGTGTTGGGGTATTCTTGGTGAGCTGCTAACAGAAGAGGTGCTGGAGGCTGTAAACAAAAAAGAGGTTAGGAAGGTGGAATGATCATCATTGTCCTTATTCCTAAAGTTCAATCTCCAGAGAAAATTACACAATATAGGCCGATTAGTCTTTGCAATGTTCTTTATAAAGTGATCTCGAAAATGATTGCTTTTCGGCTAAAGTCTATTCTTGATGATATTATCTCACAGGTTCAAAGTGCTTTTGTTCCTGGAAGATTGATTACTGATAATATATTGTTAGCTTATGAGAGTATGCAGACTATCAAGAATAAGAAGAAAGGGAAAGAAGGCTTTTGCGCAGTGAAGCTAGATATGCACAAAGCCTATGATAGAGTTGAGTGGATATTCCTGGAACGGATGTTATCTCGGTTGGGTTTTCATAAAGATGTCATTGATTTGTTAATGGCATGTGTCAGGTCGGTGAAGTATAAGGTTCGATACAATGATCAGGAAACTAAGGAGTTCATCCCAACAAGGGGGCTACGCCAAGGGGACCCTTTGTCACCGTATTTGTTCTTGATTTGTGCAGAAGGTTTATCTAGTGCTTTGGCTCATAGAGAGGAAGTTTGTGGCATTGAAGGTGTTCGGGTGTGCAGAAATGCGCCATTAGTATCTCATCTATTATTTGCTGATGATTCCCTTATACTTATGAAGGCAAACATGAATAATGCAACTTCATTGAGACAAGTTCTGGATTTATATTGTGCAAGCTCAGGCCAATTGGTGAGTGAATCAAAATGTAGTATCTTTTTCAGTCCTAATGTGGATGTTTCTTTGAAGGCTCAGATTTGTGAGGAACTTAATATTATGACAGAGGCTATTTCGGATACCTACCTTGGTCTTCCCGCTCTAGTGGGGCTTAATAGATACGAATCATTTGTTTATCTTTTGGAAAGAATTATACAAAGGTTGAAAGGATGGAAGGAGCGCTTCCTGTCTTTGGGGGGAAAAGAAGTTCTCTTGAAAGCAATCATTCAGTCAATTCCTGTGTATGCAATGGCAGTGTTCAAAATTCCAATATCATTATGTAAAGAGATAAATGAAGCAATGGCTGAATTCTGGTGGGGGGATACCGAAGAGAATAAGAAGATGCACTGGTTCTCTTGGTGGAGGATGTGTATCCCGAAGAAGATGGGCGGCATGGGATTTCGTGACCTCCATTCTTTTAACCTTGCAATGCTAGCTAAACAAAGCTGGCGTCTTCTGTCTAATCCTGATACTTTATGTTCTCAGGTGCTTAGGGCTAAATACTATCCGGATGGTAAGCTTCTAAATGCTGGATCCAAACCTGGGGCATCTCTTACATGGCAGAGTATCGTGGCAGGTCTATATACTTTTAAGCATGGTCATATTTGGCGTATTGGATCTGGTATCAATGTTAACATATGGGAGGACCACTGGATCCCGAACAGTCCTACAAGGAAGGTTCTATCTAGGCGAGGGCAGTGCATTCTCCGAACGGTTGATGAACTAATTGATCCAGTCACTGGACAATGGGACGAGGCTATTATTAGAGAGAATCTTTGGGGAGTGGATGCTGAGAGAATTCTAAAGATACCTCCGAGTGCTCATTTGACTGATGACTTTGTAGCATGGAACTTCACTAAAAGTTATATCTTCTCGGTTCGTTCTGCCTATCATTTGGAGTGGAATCATCAATTTGGCGCGCGAACTAGAAGGAGTGATGGCCAGGGAGCCTCTTCAAGTAATCTGGTTTGGGAGAGGCTTTGGAATCTTAATGTTCCACCTAAAGTTAAAATTTTCTTGTGGAGAGCTTTCCATGGTTCGATACCTGGGAAATCTATTCTTGCTGATCGGCATATGAGAGTAAATCCAGAATGCCCCGTTTGCCATAGTGGACCAGAAGATATTAAGCACCTCTTGTTCTCATGTACAAGATCAAGAGAGGTAAGGAAAGAACTTGGCCTCTGGAAGGTTATTGCGCAGACTATGCAAGATGATCAATCTGGTTCGGTATGTCTTGAAAAACTTTTTTGCAATCAGTCAAGTAAATCATCGGTTCTTGGTCAGTTGGGTCTACGGGAAACAATTGGTGTTGGCGGATGGTATATTTGGTGGCAGCGGCGTGAAATTGTTAGAGGCGTCCAGGTGAAGAAACCATCTAGTACGGCGTTTGCTATCAATTCCCTAACTGCAAATTTTGGAGCCGCTTGGCCTTCGGCGGAAGAAAAAATGTTGACATGGAGTAAGTCTATTATGGGAGCTTTGAAGCTTAATATAGATGCATCTTTCCACGGTGATGGTTCAGGGTCGGTGGGTGCTATTTTACGTGATCACAAGGGTGAGGTAATGGGAGGCTCATTTGGTCCTATATCGCATGTGTTGGATGCTACTACAGCGGAGGCTTTGGGTTACAGAAGGGTCTCGAATTTCTTGAAAATATTGGATGCTCTCGTGTGATCATTGAGTCAGATTCTTCAGAGCTAATCAAATCTTGTAACGGGGAGGCAGAGATATGGAGCCCCTACTCCGCAATCTTGGCAGAATGCTTTCAAAAAATTGGAGCTATGGCAGAAGTTCGATTTCTACTTTGTCCAAGGGAGGCGAACCAGGTGGCGCATGAACTAGCTAAATTTGCTTACTCTTCAAAAGAGATTCGTAGTTGGGAGGGTGATCCCCCAGGCTTTATTTTGCCTTTTGTAATTCGAGATGTAACTCTGTTTTAACTTGGGAGCAGCAAGTTTCAGACGCACTCTTTTCCTTCCAGGGTACCTAAGGAGACTGGAAGGTTTTTAATGAGGCGGCTTGCTTGCTCAATATATTGTGTTTGTCAAAAAAAAGATACTTGTGATTTATTGTCTATTTTCCATAGTAGA
Organism: Avena insularis; assembly: GCA_023614405.1. Lineage (NCBI taxonomy): Eukaryota > Viridiplantae > Streptophyta > Magnoliopsida > Poales > Poaceae > Avena > Avena insularis. Next base: position 212,465,919 of record CM042694.1, read on the forward strand.
ATACGAAAATAAGGTTAACATAAAACTTCAAACTAAAATGAAGTTCATATACCAATATCGTTATGATATAAACATATTTCAATTATTATATAGTAACATAGATATTTTTTGAACTTTAGAAGAGCAAGTAGAAAAAGGCTTAAACATCAACGAGGGCACGATTCTTAACACGAAAAACCTTATCAGTGGCGCACCTTTTTTTGCTATCAGTGACGCATGGACCGTGTGCCACTGTCACCACGTCACTGATAATATTTATCAATAGCGCATGTCCGTGCGTTATGGATAAGCCCACTTATCACTGGCGCACCATACCTCATGCGCCACTGGTAGCGATTTCAGTAAAGGCGGGATATAAAAAGTTATCCGTGGCGCATATAGGTATGGTGTGCCACTGATTATTTTTTTATTTTTTTAAAAAAATGGGATCTAGATCTAGTACCACGGGTGTCGCCTTCGCCTCGTCACCGTCGCCTCTCCGTGACCACAACCTACCACCGCAGGGAGGTGCGGCCTCAGTGCGGGAGGTCGTGGCCGCGCCGATAGGAGGCGCTCGGGGACGAGGACGAGGAGCTTGAGGACGGCGTCTATGGGGATCGGGGAGGAGCTCGAGGATGGCGCGATAGCCGGAGAGAGAAGTAGAGGTGGAGGAGAAGGAGAAGGAGAAGGAGAGAAGAAAAAATAGAGGAAAAGAAGGAGAAGGAGATAAGAAGGGGAGAAGAAGGGAGGATCGAAGGAGAGGAGAAGAAGAGAAGAGGAGAAGAGGAGAAGGGGAAGGGGAGGAGAGGGGTGATTCAGATTTTAAAACAACACACGGTGCGTGCTAATTGGTCCCAAAAAATCTGCAGAAAAATTCTTATAATTAGCGTAACTTTTTTCCTTTTCGAATTTTAAGATTTTAAAAAATCGGTAAATGAATTCCACGTAGATGAATTTTATATAAATTTTTTTTAATTTCAAGGTCGTATGCAAAAGTTATGACCGTTTTACCATGCCATAAAAACTTTTGGTAAAAAAAGTGAAAATTTATGTTTTTTAGTTTTACTATAAACTAGACCATATTACCTACCTACATATCAAAGGATTTTAAAATCTCAAATGTTTTTTTCTTTTATTATTTGCAATACTTAAAAGGCAAACGAGGGTAATGAGTAGGTAAGTTTTGCAAAAAAAAAAAAATTGTCCCAGGCCCCTTATCCATGGCACGCCACCGGAGTGATGCGCCACCGGTAATTATTTGTAGCGCATAATCTTTGCTAATGCGGCCACTGGGTGTCCGATCCATGGAGAGTTGTTTAACTAGTAGTGGTAGAGAAGGGCATCCATATGTATACAAGATGCTGTACTAACCTTACACTTCCTTTTCATAGCGAACAACCCAATATAGTTGGTAGGTGTCGAATTCGTGGACTTTTGGTACCCACTCATGCTTGGTCGATGGGGCGTCCCTGTCGTGCTCCCTTCTGCGCTTCTACCACCGGTTCTGCTTTCATCTTCCGGTCCAACTCGAAACACCGTACTCGCTTACCGGAAGGAGGATAAGTCTTGTTTGACATATATGCCCAACAGCTCCCCGATAAACGATCGATCACATTCACAGCTAGGAAGGATGGTAGGAGCATATGGGCGTCTGCCGCTAACTGTTTCATCGAATCCAAAACCAAATATAAAAACACTCCATAGCTAATTCGTAATATACAAGCAGAGAAAGAGAACAATGTAACAGGCCATGCGCAAGCCTCGCGAAGCTCCGATCGGATCAATCGAAAGGTATCGGCACGTATATGTACGGTGATCAGGAGAGGTAGGTGCCACAGACTCCGGCGCCGGCGCAGCAGCCGCCGCAGGCGCAGCCCCAGCCGCCGACGAACACCGGCCCGTTCCCGCGGGAGCCTGAACCTGAACGCCGCCGCGGCTTCTCTTTCCCGTCCCCGTGGGCGGAGGAGGAGGACGCGAAGATGACCAGGGATAGCACGGACAGGCACAGGATGACGATGCAGAAGATGATGTCGTCCCCGCCGACGGCTGACGCGGCGTCGTGGTTCGTCTCAAAGACCACGCTCGCCATAGCGCTCCTCCTCCTTCCCTTTGTGTCTGCTGCCGCTGGAGCGCGCGCACGGTGGAGGTGAGAGTGGGTGTATATGTGAAACGAACAAGAAGTTTGCTTGTATGCAGGCGGAGTGAGGCTTACCCAAGGAGGGAGAGGAACTGCGACCTCCGCGGCTGCAATAATGGCATACTAGTTGAATACCCGTGCGTTGCTACGGTCACGCAAATTCTTTATTTGATGCACATGTAATAAATAAAATAATAACCCTGCCCAATGGGACACTCTCCTCGTTTATCGTCCACACTTCCGTGTCTCCGCAAACCTAGAACTGATATCTGACATTTTCCCTCTTGTCACACGTCCCCTCGCGCCTCAACCCGCTGACCATGTTGCCTCCGAGCTCAAGCCGTCCAAGATATTGTTTCCTAGAATGCCAAAACGGCTGGAGAGATCTACTATGAAGGGACAATCGCACGCTGCCGGTCGTACTCAAACAAGGTTGGGTTTCAACCGTGAAGGATAGAAGAACAGGCATCTCTGAGATCTGGCTATCGTCCGCTCTGGATCTTGGTTGGGCAACCTTAAGGGATCGGTGGAAGGAGAAAGCAAATCGGCATAAGAGTGTTGTGCCTACATTTCTTGTGGTAGAGGATCAAGGTGCTGTAGAGGATTGATCGCTCTAGACACAACAGAGGATTACTATGAGGTTCATCGCATATAAATTTTAAAAAGCCAAGATTACTCTATTCTTAAATAGATATAGGGTTGCCTGACACTATTAGGCTACACACGTTACATCTAAAATGCTAAACTGATAGTAAATTGCCAGTTTGTTGCTACGGTAGGAAAAAAGAGTTGGTTATTTTGAGTCAATGCCGCAGTTATCTGCTTTTTTATATCCTATTTTCCCATACCTAATTGATCGAATGAAATTATATACCAATCTTTCAGTGAGAAGACATTTAGAGTTCCAGAGCTATATACAATTGTTTTCATTTTTCAGATGGTTTTTATATATGATTTTTCTTGTTTTGATACCAAAGGAAACATTAGCGTTATCAGAAAAACAGCTTCTATGATATCGACATATCAACACAAAATGTGCTCGTTGAAAGAAAATTCAAAGTTATACAAAGAATACTAAAATACTACTCCCTCTGTAGGACTTGGATACATTCGTATCTAAACAAACTCAAATCAGTTATTTCTGGACGGAGGAAGTATATACTAAATACCATATCTCCTTCAAATCATGGAAATTATATTAGGGAACATGTAGAAGTTAATCTAGCTAGTAGAAATACGAAACATAACAAATAGTTAAACATAATTCGATTTAAAAGAGCAAAAACTCTAATGTGGCCTAGCTGTGGCCTAGTTCGACTGAGAATAAGAAGGTTACATAGCAGAATTAGTCCCGGATAGATACATGACTTACTAAATCAGTAGAGAATATTCTTCATACCATGAATTGCATTTACAAGTCCTTATACTTTGATCCAAACCTATCACCTACATGCTTTCATTATCCTAGAGAGAACTTGTAACTGCATGGACTGCCTACTTTGTTGGGTCATAAATCTCATCTATCTTGTAATCCATTTCTAAAAAAAATGAACACCACATACACTAAATGGGAATCAGTATGACTAACTTTTCCAAATTGACCATAAATAAAAATTCAAATGAGTTTTGGAAAGTAATGTTCACTAAGCTGAATATGATGATTTGTGATATAAGTACATGGAGAAGTGCATGCATCAGACATGATAAAATATATTTCATCATTTTCATGGAAAGCTTTAAGAAGCGGTCGTCCAATTTACACAAAATAGCTACTATATGTGGAGAAGTATTTTATCTGAATCTCTAGCAAGGTTCCTAATGTCATTATCCAATGGAATGGTGCTTCACTAAATGACTCGTCTTCGTATTTGTAATACCCTAATACCCGAACAAGAACATGCTTCCATCCACATTTGGTTAGAGAGACAATGGTCAGCTAACTTTCTCTGTAGTTTCTGCATTCAACAAATGACAGACCCCTGCAGTGCAAAGTGAAATCAAATAATTTCTTGATCACATTGTCTCAAAAGTGAGTTCACAAAATAAGAGGTACACAAATTAGGAAAAATGCTAGTACGTCAAATGATATGCCCGAGAAAAATAAATCAATGAGCCATAATAATAATTCATCAAATATCAAGCTGATCTTCAAGCACAAGTGCACAATAACCTACATTTGATAGTATAAATACAATATACCTGATCAAATTATGCATGCCAGCATCCAGGATTGTTGGGGCTACTTGTTGTTTCATACTTTCAAGAATCGGCAACATGTTGGTTAGTATACATAAGAGTTTTGACTGCTCTAGGATTCCTGCTTATACATATATTTATGGTAAGAATTTTACTCTAATATCCATGTGACTGTGTGTAATTAAAAATGAATATTCTCATTAATTAATTCACAGCCTAATTATTTGCAATTATTGCATGTATAGTAGATTGAGAAAAAAATTACAATGTATCCTACAACGCATGTTTAACCATATTATATAGTCCAAACAAATGAATACCTTAGTAACTTAACACAATGATTCATAACCTGGGCGAGGCATTGCGATGGATGCAGCGCACGGGGTGTTCCGCCTAGCCGCGAGTCTTGCGTTGCGTTGTGCCCGCAACGCCTGCCTCTCCTCAGGAGGTATGCTATGTCGACGTGCTCTTCGGAGGGCGTTCATCTCTTGCTTCTCTTAAGCTGACATGTTTTTACTGGCTTCCCTTCTGCGGGCGTTCATCTCTTGCTTCTCCTTGGCGGTTAGATTTTGCCTGGCTGCCCTTTGTCTTGCATTCCTCTCTTCAATACTTTTATTTCGCCTGGCTGCTCTTCGGCATGCGTTCATTTCCTCTCTCTGCTCGGATGTTATCCTATCTCGTTGTGCCTTATCACGGTCCCGCCTCTGTTGATTTTTATAGCGATAAACGCTTGCATCGGAAGCACTCGGTTTAGCTCTACTTGGTGTTCCATGAAGCGTTCCAGAACTTTCTACAAGGCCAATGTATATATTGTTCAATCCAAGCACCAAATCCGAAGCAATATACTCAGCGCATGATTAGAAACAAATCTTAATCTGTAGATAACCGTACTCCAATGAAAAAATTCATGGCAAAGCGAATACCGTTTGATGTTTCCACATTGTCTATTGGATCCAAGGCTGTGAGGGTACTGACAACGGGAAGCATTGTAGCTATTTGGGTAGAAGATTCACATGTAAACAGACCAGGGGATTGTTCCACAACAACTGTTGAGATTATTGCAGGTTTGGTTAAAAAAAGTTAATTAGACCTTATGTCTACAGATTTTATTGGAAAAAAAATACATACCTTGTTTCCCCTTGTCAGATGAGAATTTTAAATCATGTGCCATCTTATAAGAAAATCTTGCAGCAAAAAAGATTGATGACCTTTGGACCTTCAGGATTAAAGACCTTTGAATCATGTGCTGGTAATGCTAGAAGATGAAATTCAAGTTTGGCTGGCTAAAAATAAAAATTCTCGGTGTTTTTTTAAAAAATCTTTAGTAGACAAGCGCGGAGAAGCATGTATTCTGGATCCCATCGATGGTGCTGAAAACTTGATATGCTATAGAACAGATATGTAACTTGTAAGAATTGAAAACTCAAACGGTACTCTTGAACCATATATGTGTGCTTATGGGACAACAGAAACAGGCTATGTAATTATAAGATATGCTCATAGTAGAAACAACACCTATAGCATGTTCTTGTCTAGTAGTCAGTATATTAATTTATTTTACATTCACATATACTTACAAGGTAATATTTTACATTCACAATCCCAGAACTACTTTTGAACCATATCTTTACTATTTTTGATATGTAGATCTTTACTACAACCATATCTTTACTACTGTCGACATGTAGATCTTTACTACAAGGATAATCCACTACCATGTAGTTAAGATAGCATAAAGCATATTGGAATAAGCATATAACCAGAGACGACTTCTCTGACCTTGATGCAGCAGCGAAGGATTCCCCAACAAACACCACTGCAGACCTCCCTTGTACATGTCAAGAAAGACATATTAAGATGGATCAAAGGAATCTCAAAGTTCGTCTTCAGATTACTGAAATGTTTTCATGAATCATAGATTGAGGTACCTAGATTGACAAGCAAAGAACATGCCAAAGTACTGTTTGCCTGGTTGGTGTTCAACCATTTGCAAGGGAAATTTATTCCCATGTATTGATAAAAGTTTGTGTTAGTTAAATTTTCATTTTATTACTTGGTCCGAGGACGAGACTAACTAAATACACAAATCAACAGGGCCAGAATCTTATCATAACTAAATCTCATCTCGCGATCAATTGGACATTCTAAGGTGTCTAAGTGCATGGTGTGACAAGAAATAACGAATAAAACTCAGTTTTGGGTAATCAAAAATATGCACAAAAATATGTAATACACAAATATGCACAAAAAGATGTAATTCATGTAACTGCCAGAATGAAAATGGTATGCGTAATGGTATAGTTGCATTACTTCAAATAAAAACCATCATAAATCTGTAAAACGTTGCAGAAATCTGAAACAATAGATTAAATGTAAGCGATCATTATCAGGCGGGAGGGATGCAGCCTCTAGACGCAAGGTTAGTACCTGAGAGATCATTTAATATTTCAGACATCCATTAGTTCATACATATAAACTGCTACAGTACATCTAACTTTTGAGGCCAGTACCACAACCATCTATCATATAGCCTTCACTAATTTCTCGATTAGATGAACCAGATGTATATCACAAGAATTCATACGCTAGTAGACAGTTCTAACAAATAATTACCATTCCCTCACACATAAACCACTATCCTACATCCGTCCCTAGTACTGCCCAGATGTGTCTCCCACTTAAAATAGAAATAGGACATGTTCATACTTTAGAATGCCCACTCAATAGAATTCCATGCTACAATGAAAATTCTTCAGCAAGAACCAGGAAACAAAACCAAGCACGAATTTCGTCATCAGGTGTAGCATGTATCAAATGTATCCAAATACCAATTTTTTTGTCTCAAACGTAGCATAGTCTAGAGAACTATCACCAAAGAATAATGAAAATTTTGCACTTCGGATCAAGTACCTGAAGTTTCTTTATCTTTTCTTCAAGTATGATTCGGTATTCTCCTAGGGAACTAATCAATAGAATAACCAATATGCGAATCACGGATTTCTTGAACTGGGATATTGACTGAATCACGGTTTGAAAACTGAGCTCCCCAATTATCTTGAGTCTGTAATCTACAGAGAACAAATAAATATAAGAAATGCAGAAAACACACAAACTCGCAGATTTGTTTTCTTAGTGTATCCTCACACAATCAAGCCAATAGTTGATGCCAAGCTCTACTTGTAAAGTTCTAAAAGGAATTTCAGAAAACTCTCTAACTTCATAGTTCTACTTCAGAACATAGACAACCCTTTAAATTCATAAAAACAGAAGGGCATTGTCTGATCTTTTAAAATACTTGCCGCCGAGCTCCTGTTTAGTATCAACGACACATATAAGCAGGCTTGGCATTAAAGGACCAATACTCTAAACTAATAGATGTGGTACTCCACTGGTTGAAAATAAACAAGTCTAATCGACCACTAAACTGTTTGAGTGAGTAGGACCATAGAGAATGTGGCCATACATGCATCTGTTAATGCTACTGTTTAACCGAGTCATGCTGTGTGTAAAAGTTCACCAAGTATTGATCCAAACCATTCACTGAAAAGCCCAACATCAATCATCTTATAGTCCTAAACTCAGAAACACCTATTGTTCTAGTTCCCATCGTATCCCATGTCACAACGTAAGCACGCTATACTGGTGATATATGCACTCAGATACTAATGATATATCAGATATATGCACTATACTGATGATATACCAGATAATTTTTTATTGCTGATTCTGTATGGTCAGCGCGCTATACTAATGATATATACACTCAGATACTGAATTTCAGGCGTAATTGATATGATAGACAAACTATTACCTACTGACCCACAGGTCAAGGAAAAGGATTCAAGCAGAAGTTGTGGACGCTGGACACCGCCGTGTACCTTGCAAACACCTCTGTGATGCTACGATTTTCCCCTCCAGAACCACCACCTCTACCTGCAAGATCGATAAATCAAACTCAAATAGTATACAGGAAGCATGGAGAACGTACCAAGGAGTGGAGCAGACTACCACTTCCGCGGCGGAAGGGAGCGTATTCGGTGCCGGCGGCGTCGACAAAAGGTTTTACGGCCTGACAGGCGGAGACAGCTGGTCTGGTCGCCGGTTTCGAGAGAGGCGCTGGGAGGAGAGAGGAGAGGAAGTGGGGATGTTTGAGGGATCAGGGCATTTTGTACTGGGCGAGGTTCAAACCAGCACGATCGGCTGTCCCCACGTATGGAGCTGACCGGCGGTTCCACATTTTGGGACCTGCAGCGGTTGCCATCGGAGGAGAGACAACGTTGGGGATTGCGGAGGCGGTGCCGAGCGTAGGGAAGGAGACGTCGAGGGATAGGGGAGGCGGCACGGCAGACGATGAGAGAGCCAGCGGGTGGCGGCGCGGTCGGAGCTGGGATCGCCGATGCGGCAGGAGACGGAGAGGCGGAGTGGAGAAGGGGATCGTGGTCGGGGAGGGGTCTGTTTTTCTCTCCCTTGCGTAGCATTGCGGGAGGAGATTGGCAGTCTTTTTTTTTGAACCGGAGATTGGCAGTCTATGGGATAGAACTTTCTTCACGTCTTTTTATGTGAGCCAACTCAGCGGATGGAGCGGGCGCAAAACCTACCAGCGACCATAGGAGGCGACGTACCACCACAACTGACCATCCCTACCACAGTTCTTCCTTTAATAAGTAGTAAAGATGACTCCGGCGTCTCGTCGAATGATAACGACGCCTGGTCTGCTTGGTTTAACGATTATCTTTCGAGGAGCACTAATCCGTTTGCTTAAGTGTGTACATCATAGTGTAACGTGTTTTGGTAAACTAAAAACAATACTCACCCTCCACCGCTTTGCCGCTTTGGTTGATGCAAGCCGACATTGCAACGACATGCATTATGTAGGGATGCTTTGGTCAATCTTGATCGGCCATGCCTCATCAGGTCATGCCGTCATTGCCAACGACATACAAACATCAGCGCGGGCTAGCGGGTCGGATCTGGGGCCTGACCTAGACCTGATCTGGCCTAACCGGCCCTGCCTGCCGCGTCCGATCGGTGACCGCCTTTGACGGTTAAGGACGACAAGTCTCCTCCTATTGGATGTGGTTTCACGATGAGATGTCTTTACTTCCTGGGCTCGAGTTCATGAACGTCGAGGCAGCGCCCTGAAAGGTGAACTACACGGACGTCTCTACGATGAGCGGCGTGGTGGTGGTGGTGATGGCCCTCCATTTGATGGTGTGGACGGTGATGAGCATACGCAGGGGGTTCCTGGCGTTGGCGCCGCTTTGGCAAAGGCCGCTCCCATATCGTGTTCTAGAGACCTGGTTTGGGGGCAGCGGGTGGTCCGACATATCAGACGTGGTTCGACTAGTTTAACTGGTCTGGGTTAGTTAAATTTTTCTAACTAAATTAGACTTCCCGATTGAGGTTCTAAAGAAAGATGAACTTGCTATTCCCGAGCCGGTTTGCACGGTTTACATGGAGTGATTTTTTACCCATCCCTGGGTGCGAAGGTTTTTTCTAGGCGAAAACTCGGTGCTTCGGTGCCATTGGAAGCGGTGCATACATGCAACGTTACCCTCTTGGGGGCGCTATTGTGGGTACCTTTGCCACACTAGGGCTCCGGGTAAAGATCCTTGACCGTCGGTCTCGACGGCGACACAACACATTATCGTTCCCGTCTTAGGGGCGTCGTCGTGGAGCCTTTGTATTCCTCGGTAATGTGCCTTCGGTGGCAAGTTTGGTTCTCCTCGTTTTTCCGTTTCACTAGTAGAAAATGGACCTTTGGTTCGGACCACTAGTCCCGGCCCTAGGGCCACTAGTCCCGGCCGTGGCTAGGGCCGGGACTAATGGTCCGAACCAGACGGCCCGAGGACGTCGATGTCCTTTGTCTCGGCCCGTAAGGGACCATTAGTACCGGGACTAATGGGTCTGGGCACGCCCGCGTGGTCCTGACAGAACTATTAGTCCCGGTTTGTGTCTCAAACCGGGACTAATAGTCTGGCCCTATATATACTGCACCCAACCTCCACTATCTCCTGTTTTTTCTATGTGAGGTGGGTATAACTTTGTGCTAATTTTTTTCTTCATATGCACTAGAGGTGTTCGGTGAAATGCATGTTAGTACGATGCCACTTGAGTTTACACAAGACAAAACATGATATGAGGTGCCAGAGCCACACTTAAGTTTTCTCATCTTTGTTTCCAGGTGTCCTAAAAGGTTAACAAGTATTTTCTCATTTAGACTGCGCGATAGTAATTTTATCATCGTGATTGCGTTTGATATATATGATTGTATGATGCAGATGAGTCATCCATGGATGTATGGTGACCGAGGCTCCGACGCTTACAGAGAAGGCGTGGGTTCTTTTCGCCTTGTGGCCGAGGCGAACAAGCGGCGGGATGGTTTTATGTGTTGTCTATGTGTTGAATGTCGAAATGACCAGGCTCACACTTTCTCAAGAGTCATTCAGAGCCACCTGCTTTGGTCTGGCTTCATGTCCGGCTATAATGTTTGGACCAAGCACGGAGAAAGAGGGGTTATGATGGAGGACGACGATGAAGAAGAGAACGATGATGACAACTACCGATCTATGTTTCCTGAATACGCTGATACCACAATGGAAGATAATGAAGAAGAACATGAACAAGATGATCCCGCTTGCAACACCCTCGAATCGGCCCTATGCAAGTTTTAGCGCTTCCCGCCAAACCCGCATAGAAACGATTCAACGACGCCCACCAGGCACTTTCGTGCGGGTGGAAGACGAAGTAATATCATTACACAATAGTCCACGATGGGACCCACAGAACATATATATACAACAACGACTCATCGAGTCAAGGATACAGATATACAGTACAAAGATCCAAATCACCTCGAAAACGATACAACATCCGAGTACGGATAAGATGCAAATGGGGCTAAGAGCCCCGAAGAATAACCAATGGCGTTCATAACCCTGCCCAGGCCAAGCCGGAAGGTAACCCTGCTAACGACGTCGAACTCGTACCTGCTAAACAAAAGGGGTGCCGACAAAGGGAAGGAAAAGAAGGCGTCGATCTCGAGGCGATGCAGCGAGGCTAGAATTGACTCTCGCCTACATAGTTATGGTGGACTGAAGCGGCAGCGCAACATGCACTAAACAATCTATAGAGACTCGATTCAACTGTCGGCTATTAGAGAGGGATAAGAAAGACCTATTCAGATCCAACCTGATAGTAACACCAAACATACCTATCCTGACATTTCCCCTTCGAGACCAAACGAGGAAGTCAAACCGAGGAACTCACACAGTTGGCAGTTTTATTTATCCCATTATAGTTGAAGCACTTACTAGTCAGAGATAGACAACATGAGTCATCCTGATAGCATAAGTACTGGGCAGTTTTAATTAACCATTTAGTTGTGGTTGCAGTACTTACTAGTCAGATACAATTAGCATGTGACACCCCAAACCCAGCAGTTGTTGGTACTTTTATTTTATTCCATTGGAGTTGCGATCCTTACTAGGCAGGTATAACATGACATGATACACCCCAGTTCCACCAGTTGTTGGCAATTTTATTATCCATTCCATTGTAGTGAAGTTGATTACTAGTCACATATTAAGTCAAATTTATAGCACTACTTTAGTTACGTTTGTCTATGATCGAGATACTGTGCTCCAAGTAGTCCATAACCGCGGACACGGCTTTCAGAAAGATTTACCCTGTAGAGGTGCACAAATAGCAACACACACACGATCAACCTCAGAAAAACCAAATCAAAACCCAACGAGGCTTTCACGACAAAGCAATCACAGGATTCATAAAATATTTCAGGGGGCCACCCCACTAAGCTACCATAGCGAAGTTGGCCGGCTCCGAGACGGACCCAGGGTTTGTGACAATGGCTATAAACGACTGGGAACCCGAAAGTGTGACTGGGCTTGTCGATACCGCGGAAACATTCCACGTTCCAAAACAGTACAAGTGCTCCACGCACAATCGTAAATAAAACAGTAAAGCATGACATAAATACAGGATAGTAATAAAGCCCCAAACTACTTTGTGGCCTCAAGAAATAAGAAATGAATCAAGCTCTGGCTAAGAGGATTCATGGTCCCATATACGGATAGTGTGATAGTCAAGGAACAGGTATCAAGTACTCAGGGTCCTACGGGACACAAGTGAGCGTGGAAGAACCAAATAACATCTATTGCCCACCGATGCCTCTGCATTAGTTATATCTATTCCCAGCATTTTAACAGTTGCATTTAAAGTCATGATCATCTCCACCATTAAGCATCTCCACCATTTATCATGTGCCAACTTTCCGGCAACGGTGGAACGACAACGACGCGAAGCAACACATAAGCAAGCAACTACGACTTGCAAGGCCGACTATCTATCAAACAAAAGGCAATAGGAGGTGTCCATGGCAATTTAGGGCGGCAAGGAGTATAAATGGTGCACGGAAACTAAAACATCGCAACACGGATAGCAATAGATCAACAGGAGGAAATAAAGACTATAAAAGCAAAATAGGTAGAAAGGGGGAGATGCTCGCCTGGGAAACATAGCCGAAGAGACATTATCCGAAGAACTTGTCGATACTCGCATCCACTAAACGGCCTAATCCATGGAGAATCAAAGCACTAAAAGAAGCACTAGATGCACTATTTAATACTATGGCAGAAGATCCGGCATGATGCAGGTATGGTGAATGACATGGAAAAAATGCGGTGCAACTAGACAATGTTAAGCGGAACCGGGGTCCCGACAATTAATTAGGAGGTTCATGTTGTTTAGTTACCCTGCAATTTAAATATTGTATTAACATGACAAAACATGGCATTAGTTTGCTACATAAATTTAAATAGAGTCCGGAATAAGACTAGAATAGCCCGCATATAGACTCCATATTTAATTTAGATGAATCGACTATTTAACCCAACCCACCAGATGACATGTATGCAAGCATGATGATTTAATGATGTGACAGGTATATGTCATATTATAAAAATAGAGGCTTAGGGTCACACATCTGGGTTCGGAAGATCTTGGTTCCGGGGGTTCGGGGTCAAGGTCTTCGGATTCTCTACGGGGTCTCGGCCATCTGATTCTCTACGGGGTCTCGGCCATCTGATCCAGGGGCTTCGAGTCCGGGAAGGAATACCTGCGCGACATCGCCTTTGGGTTCCGGGAAGGAGATCTTGGCGTCCATGAAGGAGATATTGTCATCTAGGAAGTAGATGTTCATCGTCGTGCACCGACACCATCTTCATTTGTTGTTGCGTCGGTCTCAACACATGTCAGTCTTGGCAGATTCGGTGCCATCTGTCAACAAGCAAGGGACAAACGCAGAACAACGAGGGTCATTGTGATACACATGTACACACAACAAGGAAGCTTCACGACCCTGTACTGCATCGATGACAGCCGGAGGCCAAAACGGCAATTACCAGAACGGAGGTGGCCCTGGGCGGGCGAGCGTGGGCAGAGGATGGCCTTGGCCGGCATGAGCTCGCAGAGGCTCGCGGAAGGGCCAGGGCAACGACAGGATGAAGGGGCACGGAGACAGCTACGCTGGGGCGCACGGCCTCGCAGTCCTAGTACGGGCGCGAGGCATGGCGGGCAAACAGAGGGGCACCACAACGAACTCGGGTTGCGGCCAGAGGAGCTCGGGTGGATGCCACCTGTGGCCAGGAGGAGCACGGACGGAGCAGGGGTCTCAAGGCGGTGACAGCACTCGAGAGCAGAGGACAACGACGCTCTGCAATTTCCTGGACGAGGACGGCGCAAGCGGTCGGAGTAGGGCGATGCAGAGGACGCGATCGTGGGAGAGGGTGGCGGTGGAGGCCTGAGAGAACGGCAGAGCACCCGGGCTCGAGCGGCGACAAGGGGGACGGGCCCTGTGGCAGGTCGGCTCAAGAGGGCGCCGAACTTGCAGCGGCGGCGGCGGTCGCTGAAGGCGGGGACCGGCAGAGAGGGGCGCAGGGAAGGACTCAGCGGCGACGGCTTCGTGGCCAGCCTCGCTGGCGGCGCTAGGGCTTGGGGATGGCCGCGGCGGCGTGAGCTTGAGCGGTGGCCGGAGAGGAGATGTGGAGCAGCGACGGAGAGAGGTCCACGGTGGTGCGGCATCACGGCGGAGGGCGGCCCGGTGACACGGTCGGTTGATGGAGAGGCGTGGGGCTCGCTACGGCGAGGTCGATTCGGGCAACGAGGAGGTACTCGAGGGCGTCGCCAAACAAGGAGGAAAGGGGACGAGGCGCCGAGCGGTACGGTGGAGGGCCGCGGCGAGGTCTCCGGCGGTGCGGCTTGGGGATCGAGGTAGGCGGTGGCGAATGGTAGCGAGCCAGGGAGAGAGGAGACGGGGTCGCGCTGGTCATACGCGACGAGGGAAGCAGGTGGGTCCGCTCGTGCGAGGCGTCGCGTCGGGTGTGAGCCGGTGAGCGAGGAGGGAATCGGTCCACACGGGGACATGCGGTTGGGGATCGTGAGCAGTAGGTGCATGCGGGAGACGTGTCGAGGAGGGGCGGTGCCGTGTACTGCGTTGCACGTGAGGGGTGGTAGCTCGCGTCGCTGCCGCACGGCGCGGTGGGTTTCGGGGTTGGTTAATGCGCTGGGTGGTTTGGCGTCGGCTGGGTGAGTGTGGTGTGGCGGCTGACGGTTGGGGTAGATCTAGGCTAGGGTTAGGTTAGGTTTTGGGGTGTGTTAGAATTAGGGTTTGGTCTTGGCTAGGCTGGGCTTGCCGGTGTAGTAGGTGGCCTGGCCTACGGGCTGGGCTGCCTCCCTCAGACAAAACATTTTTGTTATATGTTTTATTTTTAAAATACTGTTGTAAATACTTTTTAGGCAAATAAAACATCCAGACAGACGGGGGTTGAATTTGAAACGAAGGAGGGGGAATAATCAGAAAACAAAAATAGGGCTTTTGGAAAATAGTTTTAGACAAATAGATGCATGATGATGATGATGCTCAAATGCAATATGGCATGATGACATGAGTATGCGGTCATGATGATGCAATACACAAAAACACAGCGATTTTCTAGTAGTGGTTTTAGTGGGATGCCACACCGCTGATGATCTTGGTTGGGTCATTTCTGATGCAAAGTGAGACTGCGACACATAAAAGGAGAGGTTGTAGTTCGATAAGATGTTACAGGACCACAACAAATTGTTGTACCCAACTTGTGAAGATGGCCAGAAGAAGCTGGGTAGCACACTAGAATTGCTGAAGTGGAAGGCGAGACCGTGGTGACTCGGGATTTGAAAAGTTGCTGGTAATAATGAAGAAGCTGCTTCCAAGAAATAACGAATTTCCCTCCAGTACATACGAAGCAAAGAAGGTTGTCTGCCCTCTAGGATTAGACGTGTAGAAGATACATGCATGCCCTAATGACTGCATCCTCTATCGCGGTGTGATGCACTCGACTTTCAACATAGAGCTCGTTGGGAACCCCAAGAGGAAGGTATGATGAGTACAGTAGAAAGTTTTCCCTCAGTTATGAAACCAAGGTTTAATCGAACCAGTAGGAGCAAGGAAACACCCCAAAGGTGTTACTAATGAGCTTTGGTATGCACTACCGTGCTAGTAGGAACATGGAGACCTGCACAACACAACCACGAACTTTGTCCCCAACTTGCGATGAGGTTGTCAATCTCACCGTGTTTTATGGAAAACAAAGGATTAAACGACGAATGGAAAGAAGTAAAAGTTTGCGTAAAGTAAACACAAAGCGAAATAGTTTATAGATTGTATGTAAAGACAAAGGACCGGATCCATAGTTCACTAGAGGTGGCTCTCCTTAGATAGATAACATCTTTGGGTGAACAAATTACAATGGGCAATTGACAAACACCGAGAAAACAATACATGCATATACTAATCATCTTGACTCCTTTGAGACTTGATTGGGCATTACAACATAATACATGGCCGCCATCCAACGCATCTATGACTAATAATCCACCTTGAGTTATCATCAGAACCCCTCCAAAGATTAAGTTGCAAGCAATGATTATTGCTTTATGAACTGCATGTAAAGTAAACAATACGATTGTTCTATGAACAAAGGATTGTTGTTTTCTCCCTAGTAGCAACAACACATCTAGTACCTTAGAGATTTCTGTCACTTCCCCAGA
Organism: Avena insularis; assembly: GCA_023614405.1. Lineage (NCBI taxonomy): Eukaryota > Viridiplantae > Streptophyta > Magnoliopsida > Poales > Poaceae > Avena > Avena insularis. The sequence continues at coordinate 212,482,339 of CM042694.1, forward strand.
TTACTAGAGGCATGAACCCTCTATCGAGCATAAATACTAACTCTTGGAGTTGCTAGCATCTACTTGGCCAAGATAGCTACTAACAACGGAAAGCATGCAAGATCACAAATAACAAAGACATGATAGAATCAATAATGAATCTGAAATAGCATCTCAATATCCATCGGATCCCCGCAAACACAACATGTATGAATTACAAATAGATGATCTTGATCATGAACGGAGCTCACAAGATCTAAACATGAAAGCACAAAGGAGGAGAAACCAGCCATCTAGCTACTACATGCATCCGTAGTCCAAGGATGAACTACTCACGCATCACACCAGAGGCTTGCATGGTGATGAAGAAGGCCTCCAGGGTGAATTCCCCTCTCCGACAGGGTGCCAGGAAGAGCTTCAGATCCCTCCCAATCTAGGGATGGAGATGACGGTGGCTACAGACTCTTTCGTGGATTTTTGATTAGGTCCTTAGGGTTTTCGTCCCGAGGGCAACTTATAGGCGGAAGGAGTGGCCGAGGGGGTGCCGGGAGCGGCCACACCACCCCCTGGCGTGGGCCGGGCCTGGCCGTGCAGCCAGGTGGTGTGGTGGCTCCCTGGCCCTTCTCCGTATCGTATTCTGGCACTTGATCCCTTCCAGAAAAATAGGCACTTTGGCTTTTGTCCCGTCCAATTCCGAGAATATTCATTTTCTGACTTTCTTGGAACCAAAAACAACAGAAAACAGGCAGCTGGCATTGTGCCTCTTGTTAATAGGTTAGTCTAAGAAATCATATGAAAAGTACTCCAAAGTTGGAACAAAACACAAGAAAGTGGATAAAACCAAGCATGGAACATAAAAAAATATTGATACATTTGCAATGTATCAACATCCCCAAGCTTAAATCCTGCTCGTCCTCGAGTAGGTAAGTGATAAAAAGAAAGAATAATTTTTGAGGTGACATGCACCATCAAAGACTTGATCAAAGTATTTGCAAAACATTCAAAGCTGGGATCATAGTTCTTCAATCATAACATGAAAGACAAAGTTCTAGCAATAGGCAAAGAGACTATGATGCAACATAAAAAGGCACAAACAAAAGATTCATGAATAACATGCTTTGCAAGACATTTGTTTGTTTCACATAAAGAAAACATAGCATACTAGTATTCAGCTTGTCCCTCAATAGAGTAGCAAATATAAATGCATAGGAGACCTTCAAAGTTCATAAGAGTGACTAGATACAATAGTTTAAAACAAGCAATAACAAGTTATGCATCAATCAACTAGTCTTGGGACAATGCACATAGAACTAAGAATGGCCACTATGCTCTCAAAGTAGTGCATAAAGATAGAAGGTGGAGACTCAATATAATGGTGGAAGAAAAGCCTTTTATAAAAGGAAGTAGGGATTCAAGTCTCATAAAGAGCTTCCAAAAATTATGGTACTTATAGCTTTTAGCTCTCATTGCCCCTATCATAAGCATCTTGAAGGTGATTAAGGTTAAAGTGACACAACTAAGAGGATATGCTTGACAAGTTATAAACCGAAATATCATGCCCCTTACTTACGAAGACCGATCCTCATGCTACTCAACTTCTGTCACGAGCAAGCTCTTGTCATTGTAAGTATATGTGTATCATTAAGAACCGCCAACGGGGTACCCCTTGCACATGATACGGGAGCTTTCCCATAATCAAAATGACAAGGCAAGCATACAATGAGCATCTCAGCGATCTTTTTATTTGCTATTTGCATAGGTTTTTATTGAGGATGCTTCATAGAGTGCTCATTATGGTGATGCTGCAAGTTTCCACCATGATTAGGCATGGATTAGGCTAGCGGCCCAGGCGTTTCTCTAACACACATACAAACTCCATGATCTTACAAGCTCCACTTTTATTTCACACCGCCGGGATCCGTAAGCAAAAGAACATGATATCAACGGGGTACAAAGTATAAGTGCAATGTTGAAAGCGTTCCCCATGGTACATGGTTCTGCTAATTTCAACTTATAAAGCGCAAGCATATACGCAAAAAAGAAGGACCCAATGGTTCAAGTTTATTAGAGGCAATAAAGTAAAGTGTGCCATCAAGTTCGTGAGAGCTTTAATCACTAGTTTTCTCATAACAAGTGGAAGGTAAGCAAAAGCATGAATATACTTGGAATAGCATAAGCTCGTAGGTAGGTATGGTGGACTCTTTGGAAAAACTTGGTTTAGGGAGTTGGATCCATGAGTGGAACTCATACTTTGTTGTGGAGGCTAGCAAAAGACTGGGAGCGACAGACTAAGAGAGCAATAATGGCCATAATCATGCAGAGCGACAAAACATCATTGATCAAAGCATAAAGTGATACTACAAGTTGAAAACTAAAGGATCATAAAGGCTTATGGTGACTTTTGATAGTCATAACATGGTGTGAGCATGTGCCAGGTCAACCCAAATAAAGCATCAAAGGAGAATACCACTATACTATGCGTTAATATGCTAAAACAACGCATGATTCATCCAAGGCACATTAAGTAATCTCAATTGTTTATAACAATTCATGCTACAGAAAATAATACTAAGCATAAAGCCAAAACAATATCAAGCATGGCATGACAAAGCATAGCCACAGTCAAAAAGAGCTCTTTTTACCACATAAGCATGAACTTTCCTACTCTTTTCTAAACCAAACCAAACTAATTGCAAACCAAAGTATGAAAGAGGGGGTCCAACCAACTTATTCAGAAAACTAAGCAAACTAAAAACCAAAACAAAAACGAAAAGTGCATGAAACAATAAAAATGAAGCGTTTGGAAGAAACCTGGAATTTTTATTGATGGAGAAGGGGATGCCTTGGGCATCCCCAAGCTTTGACGCTTGTACTTCTTGGATATTTCTTGGGGTGACACGCGTGGAATCCCCAAGCTTGAGATTTAGTCCCTCCTTCATCTCATTACTCATTCCTTCCATACACCTGAAAATTTTCCTTCATACAAAACTTCACACAATCTTAATTAGCAACATTAGTGCACTCAAGATAAATAAGTCTTAAGGTTCAGTTCTAACACCAAATAAACTTCCATTATAACACTAGATACTGTATCACTTCCTTCAAAAAGCTCAATTCCCCAAAATAATTCAAAAAGGAACCCACAAGAAGCAAATGCGGAAAATGGCAGAAATCTGTCAAAACAGACCAGCAGGTAAAGACGAATTTTTTTGAAGACCTTATGTTGCTCAAATAAAAAAGTGTTGAACTAACGAAAGTTAGATAATAACCTAGGGCAGAAGCAAAAAACATTACAGCTCAATCCGATATACATAGCTCTCTCACGAATTTTTACGGTGAAGCACAGAAATCTGTTTCGGGACAGCAACTTTCCCAATCATTACTTCACTCTCATTAGAGGTTACTCTTGGCACAAAAAGCAAATAAAAAGGATAAGGAGAGGTTATTACTGAAGTGATAACTTCCAAGACTCATCTAAAACTCTTGGGTTATCTCCCAACAAGTACTTTTCTTTAACGCCTTTAAGTTAGGCATGAAAATTGAGAAGATGCTCTCATAGGAAATATGAATTGAAGTAAAAGAGAGCATCAAGAAGCAAATTCAAAACACATTTATGTCTAACCCACTTCCTATGCCCGGGAATATTGTATGCAAATAAATGCACAAAGAGCAAAGTGACAGGCATAGGAAGATAAAACAAAAGTAACTTCAAAACTTTCAACACATAGAGAGGTGTTTCGTTACCATAAGAACTTCTACAACCATATTTTCCTCTCTCATAATAATTTTTAGTAGCCTCATGAATAAACTCAACAATATAATTATCACTTAAGGCATGCTTTTCATGATCTACAAGCACTAGAGCTTTATTATAAACATTTTCAAAAGAATCCTCGAGAACATAACATTCACCCTGCTTTGATAAGCATGGGGGACAATCAAATAATGTAAGGGATAAAGAGTTACTCTCATTAGAAGGTAGGCATGGGTAGATCCATTCTTCCTCCTTTTGTCCATCACTCTCCTCCTCTTTTTCATCTAATGAGCTTTCAGGTTCAGCAATTTCTTCTTCCATGGAGGTTCTAGCAGGCGGTGGTTCATCTATTACCTTAGCAGCCATAATACTGTTCCCAAATAGGAAACTGAGTGAGCTATCCATAATGAAATAGTGATTGGAGCAGAGCTAGTCATAAAGGCAACTTAAGAAAGGAACTAATTTTTTTGTGTTTTTTGAAGAACAAAACAAGCAAACAAAGCAAAAAGAAACTAAGCAAAACAAAAACAACAAAGTAAAGAGATTGGTTATGAGGGACTCCCCTTGTGAAGATGTCCTTGACTCCCCGGCAACGGCACCAGAAAACGTCTTGATGCGCTTGAATTTCAACGTAGAGCTCGTTGGGAACCCCAAGAGGAAGGTATGATGAGTACAGCAGAAAGTTTTCCCTCAGTTATGAAACAAAGGTTTAATCGAACCAGTAGGAGCAAGGAAACACCCCAAAGGTGTTACTAGCTGAGCTTTGGGTATGACTACCGGTGCTAGTAGCAACATGGAGACCTGCACAACACAACCACATAACTTTGTCCCCAACTTGCGATGAGGTTGTCAATCTCACCGTGTTTTGCGGAAAACAAAGGATTAAACGTATTGAATGGAAAGAAGTAAAAGTTTGCAGAAAGTAAACACATAGCAGAAACAGTTTATAGATTGTATGTAAAGACAAAGGACCAGGATCCATAGTTCACTAGAGGTGGCTCTCCTTAGATAGATAACATGCTGGGTGAACAAATTACAGCGGGGCAATTGACAAACACCGAGAAAGCAATACATGCATATACTAATCATCTTGACTCCTTTGAGACTTGATTGGGCATTACAACATAATACATAGACCGCCATCCAACGGCATCTATGACTAATAATCCACCTTCGGTTATCATCCGAACCCCCTCCAGTATTAAGTTGCAAGCAACAGATTATTGCTTTACGAACTGCGTGTAAAGTAAACGATACGATTGTTCTATGAACAAAGGATTGTTGTTTTCTCCCTAGTAGCAACATCACATATAGTACCTTAGAGATTTTAGTCACTTCCCCAGATTACCAGAGGCATGAACCTACTATCGAGCATAAATACTAACTCTTGGAGTTGCTAGCATCTACTTGGCCAATATAGCTACTAACAACGGAAAGCATGCAAGATCACAAATAACAAAGACATGATAGAATCAATAATCAATTTGAAATAGCATCTCAATATCCATCGGATCCCCGCAAACACAACATGTATGAATTACAAATAGATGATCTTGATCATGAACGGAGCTCACAAGATCTAAACATGAAAGCACAAAGGAGGAGAAACCAGCCATCTAGCTACTACATGGATCCGTAGTCCAAGGATGAACTACTCACCACCGGAGGCTTGCATGGTGATGAAGAAGGCCTCCAGGGTGAATTCCCCTCTCCGGCAGGGTGCCGGGAAGAGCTTCAGATCCTCCGATCTAGGGCTGGAGAGATGGCGCGGCCATGACTCTTTCATGGATTTTTGATCGGGTCCTTAGGGTTTTCGGCCCCGAGGGCAACTTATAGGCGGAAGGAGAGGCCGAGTGCTGGAGCAGCCACACCACCCCTCGCACAAAGGAGGCCTAGCCGCTGCCAGGTGGTGTGGTGGCTCCTCAGCCCTTCTCCGCCTCGTGATGCGCACTTGATCCTTCCTAAAATAGGCACTTTGGCTTTTGTCCGCCCAATTAGAATATTCATTTCGACTTTCCGAACCAAAAACAGCGGAAAATGTGCAAATGACATCATGCCTCTTGTTAATAGGTTAGTCCAAGAAATCATATGAAAAGTACTCCAAAGTTGGAACAAAACACAAGAAAGTGGATAAAACCAAGCATGGAACATCAAAAATTATAGATACATTTGCAATGTATCACGGTGAGAAGTACGAGAATATGGATAAATGCTTGGTTTGCACTGCGTATAAGATTGCGGAAGTTAAAAAAAAATGAATGACCACAGCGATGTTGGCGCAGCCACCCAGAAAGAGGTTCTCATAAAAGGTGATGTGGTATGCTGACCGGATGTTGAGAATGAGCCACCCCGGGAAAAAGGTTCTGCCTGGTGATGTGGTATGCCTATAATACCACGGTTGAAACATTTGTTCATTTGAAACAAAGAGCATGCAAAGTTGTTGCGATGGCATGGAAGGCCGTAAGAAAGGGGAAGTTGAGGCACTCTGTTGATGGTGCGATGGAGAAAAATAAGAAAGGCGAGAAGGACTTCCGGACTTCTTTGCCGGTGATGCAAGGAGGACTTATGGTTCGGGCTTCTGACATGCAAGACTTATGGTTTGGTCAGTGGCCATCAGACATGAATCCATGAGCATGAATCTATGTATCTACAACCTATGATCCGTGGTTATGCCAACAACCCGCAAGCGACATTGATGTGTACCTTAGGCCATTAGTTGATGAACTTTTACATTTGTGGGCCAAACCAGGGCACTGTGGATCATCCAAACCGGGAAATGGGATGAGCACAAACCATCAATGAATGGCCTGACCAAGGCTTTCGGGATGTTAGCCAGACAAAGGATACAATGCATGCATGCACTGCACTATTTAGATGAGAAAGTATATACGGATAAATATAGAAAGAATGTATGGCAAGGAGAAACCTGGAGACCAGCTCGTCCCATCAAAAAAGTTGCCTATTGGTACGCATACAATCATGCGTTTTCCATTTCTTCATGACATAAGGAAGAAAGCATGACTTCAATGTAGGGAGAAACACGAAGCTGATCCCTCGTCGTCTTAGTCTTTGATGTATTTGGTATGGTCAAGGATTTGGATGTAATCTTTGGAAAGGGTCCTAGAGGACAACCTGTTCCGAAAGACGCCGACGGACACGCACCCATGTGGAAGAAGAAATCTATATTTTGGGAGCTACCCTATTGGAAAGTGCATGAGGTCCGCTCTGCAATCAACGTGATGCACCTGACGAAGAATCTTTGCATGAATATTCTAGGATTCCTAGGCTTGTATGGCAAGTCAAAAGATACCCAGGCAGCACGGGAGAACCAGCAACATCATAAAGGACGAGACGACAAGCATCCAGGGCAGTTTCAAGGGCTTGCCAGCTACACTCTTACCAAAGAAGAGAAGGAAATCTTTTTTGAAGTCATTTTCAGTATCAAGGTCCCGTCTGGCTTCTCGTCGAATATAAAGGGAATAGTAAATATGAAAGAGAAATAATTTCAAAACCTAAAGTCTCATGACTGCCACGTGCTTATGACGCAATTGCTTCCGGTTGCATTGAGGGGAATTCTACCAGAAAATGTTCGACTAGCCATTGTGAAGGTATGTGCATTCCTCAATGCAATTTCTCAGAAGGTAATCGATCAAGAAAGTCTATCAGGGTTACAAATTGATGTGGTCCAATGTCTGGTCAACTTCGAGTTGTTGTTCCCGCCATCCTTCTTTAATATTATGACGCACCTCCTAGTTCACCTAGTTGAAGAGATTAGAATTATCGGTCCTGTGTTTCTACACAATATGTTCCCCTTCGAGAGGTTCATGGGAGTCTTAAAGAAATATGTTCATAACCGTGCTAGGCTAGAAGGAAGCATCTCCAAGGGCTATGGAACAGAGGAGGTCATTGAGTTTTGTGTTGACTTTCTTCCTGACCTTAAGCTGATTGGTGTTCCTGAATCTCGGTATGAGGGGAGGATGACTGGAAAAGGCACACTAGGAAGGAAATCGATGGTATGTAGGGACAGGCATTCTTTCACTCAAGCACACTACACAGTTCTACATAATTCCACTATGGTGGCTCCGTATATCGAGAAACACAAGAATATTCTATGCTCCGAAAACCCGGGGAAGCCTGACTCCTTGATTAAAGGGGAACACGAGAAGAATTTCGGCAATTGGTTGCAGACACATCTCATGAATAACACCATTGTTGGAGATCAGTTGTACTCATTGGCCAGGTTACCATCTTCGACTATATGTACTTTCCAAGGGTACGAGATAAATGGGAATACATTTTACACGATTTTCCAAGATAAAAAGAGCACCAACCAAAACAGTGGTGTCCACTTTGATGCAACAGATGACAATGGGCAGAAGGACACATATTATGGGTACATAGAGGAGATATGGGAACTTGACTATGGACCTGCTTTTAAGGTCCCTTTGTTTTAGTGCAAATGGGTCAAGCTGGCAGGAGGAGGGGTACATGTAGACCAAAAGTACGGCATGACAACAATGGATCTCAACAATCTGGCGTACATGGATGAACCATTTGTCCTAGCCAATGATGTGGCTCAGGTTTTCTATGTGAAGGACATGTCTACCAAACCGAGAAAAAGAAAATATAAGCAAAAGAATACAGAATACGATGAGCCAAAGCGCCACATAGTTCTTTCAGGGAAAATAAACATCGTGGGAGTGGATGACAAGATAGACATTCCAGAAGATTACAATAAGTTTCATGAAATTCCGCCATTCAAAGTGAAAACTGACCCAAGCATCCTGTTAAATGATGAAGATTCTCCATGACTACAGTGCATAAGAAAACCGCAACACTAGATGTTGGTGATGTGTAATAATGTATTAAACCTTTTATTTGAGACATAAATCTATGTAATGTATTAAACCTTTTATTTGAGATATAAAGGGTAATACATCTTAATACATCTTGCTCAATCAAGCTGGACATCGACGACTAGGTTCGAGGAGAGAGGAACCATCACAGGAGCATAGCTCGGGTGAGGTCCTCGAAGATGTCGCCAGTATTGGAAAAGCGACCTCCAACACATACAAATGCGCGATGTGCTCCGACACCCACATCGCCTCCGCCTCTACATCGCTCCTGACCATGCAAGCACTAAAGAAGCTCGGTCAAGACCAGATCACGTGTCGGAAGGTAGCACCCCAAAGGCCGCCTAGTCGACATGCGAACGAGATATGCCCTGAGTCAATAATAAATAGGTTTTTATTGTCATATCTCAATTAGTTTATAATAGTTTCATATTGTGCTATAAGTGCAAGTAGAAACATTGTGGTATGAAACAACAAAGTCCCTAGTAGCCTCTATTCATACTAGTTCATTGGTCATGAGGATGATCTTTCAAGATCATGGGCATTTATGCCAATTGACAACGGGATCATATCGTTGGAGAATGATGTGATTGGACATTCCGAAGGATTGCAACACGATTAAGTCATATAGTTCATTGTTGCAATAGCTATACCTGAACTCCTTTTCCTTAGACCGTGAGCTCATTACTACTCTGCTTCCCAAGGCTACTTAGACGCGCATCAAGCCACTTGGTAATACAATGGATATCAAGGTGTCGTTAGGGTAGAACAGTAGATGACATGACCGCAAGATCGATTTGTTCACCCACATGAGGGATACATGTGAGATTACATCCATAAATGTTGCAACATGTGACTCGGTCAGGGATGTAATATCACGGTAACAAGAAACTTGTTGTGTTGTGAATGAGATTGAACAAGGTATGGGATACAATGGATCTTGGACAAGTTGTATCGAAACAAAAGGACAAGGATGCCGACATTGTGGTCACATGGATATCCTGGGTCCCTCATTGATATAGATCATGTCTAGAGCATTCGAGGATACATAAGGGTACCAAGCACATCTTGCTCAATCAAAGCTGGACATCCCGACGACTAGTTTACGAGCATGGGAGGTCGTCACCCAAAGAAGGAACCATCACAGGAGCATAGCTGGGTGAGTCTGAAGATCTTTGCCAGGTATTGGAAAACTGACCTCAACACATACAAATAATGGCGGATGTGCTTTCCTCCTCCACTGACTCCGTACCACCTCCTCAGTCCGGCTCCCTCTCGCAGCTCTGGACCATCATGCCACCAAAGAAGCTCCGGGTCAACGACAGGACCCAGATTCCTCACCAGGCTACGTGTCCTGGAAGGTAGCACCTCCCAGTGCCAGCCCGGCAGAGCCTAGTCTCGGACATGCCCGTGAACGAGATATGCCCTAGAGTCAAATAATAAATAGGTTTTTATTGTCATATCTCAATTAGTTTATAATAGTTTCATATTGTGCTATAAGCTGCCTTAGGAAACATTGGTACAGGTGTGGTATGAAACAACAAAGTCCCTAGTAGCCTCTATTCATACTAGTTCATTGGTCATGAGGATGATCTGGGTTTCAAGATCATGGGCATTTATGCCAATTGACAACGGGATCATATCGTTGGAGAATGATGTGATTGGACATTCCTCGAAGGATTGCAACACGATTAAGTCATATAGTTCATTGTTGCAATAGCTATACCTAGACTCCTTTTCCTTAGACCGTGAGCTCATATTACTCACTGTTTCCCAAGGCTACTTAGACTGCATCAAGCGCCACTTGGTAATACAATGGATATCAAGGTGTACGTTGGGTATTATGAAGGAACAGTAGATGACATGTGACTGCAAGATCGGGATTTGTTCACCCACATGACGGGTAAAGATACATACGGCCGGCTTGGTGAGATTACATCCATAAATGTTGCAACATGTGACTCGGTCACGGGGATGTAATATCACGGTAACAAGAAAACAGAACTTGTTGTGAATGAGATTGAACAAGGTATGGGATACCAATGATCAGATCTTGGACAAGTTGTATCGAGAAACAAAAGGACAAGGATGCTATATTTAGCGGTTCAAACGACATTGTCATCGGGAATGCATAGGGGTCACATGGATATCCCTGGTCCCTCTGTTGATCATTGATATAGATCATGTCTAGAGCATTCCTGAGCCGTGAGAGGATACACTTAAGGGTACCATGAGAGCGATCATTCGTAAGACAGAATCATAGTAGAGAATCGAATCGTTCATGGAGATCAGTTGTTCGGAGAAAGAATAAAGGAAAAGACCAGAAAAGTGTTTTCGGATAAATGGGAATTTAAATATACATTTATTATATGTTGATTATGATATAATATATTCTAAATAATATTTAAATTAAGATTTATAAAAGTAACTTTTATATTAGGCCAAATCCCCGGAGGGAAATAGCCTAAGAGAAAAGCTGCAGAAAAAGGGAAAAGGAAAAGGCCCACGTGGGCGGCGGATAACCTCCAGCCTTTGTCTGACAAGCAACTAGGCTGCACTCACGAAGGCCAGGCGTGAGATACGTCGCTCCCGGGCCGAACAGCAGCCGGCCACACCTTCTGGCCGAGGTGGGAGCTGGGCCGTGAAACAGGCCAGCCCGCCCACGGTCTTGTTGCCGCAGCGCTGGCAGGCCGCCATCATGACCGGCCACCAGGCGACAGACTCAACGCTGGCCTTGAGGCAAAGGGGCGGGATGGGCCACCTAGGGCCCACTCGGCCGACGCCTGTGTTTTAGGGTGCTGCTGTTCTCTTTTCCCTCTTGGGCTAGAATCAGCCCATCCGGCTGGCACGAAATTCCTGCCTATTTCCGTTATTTAATTAGTCCCATATGGCTAACCTAATGGGTAGGGTACACCCCCTCCGCCTATATAAAGGGGTGTCCATGGGTGGGATTAAATACACAATTTGAGAAGTCTTTTAGTTAACTTTCTCCCTCCCTCTCTCTATACCTTGTGACCATGCCCCCAAGTCTGGGCTGTGCGATCGAGGCACACCTGCAGTACGATGTTGCGCTGCAGGGATTCCTAGCCGGATATCAACTTCCGCACTCCCGGCAGGATCGGGGAGCCAGAGGTCTCATCGTGCACCGGATGTGTACGAAGACACGAGGTGCAACACTTGGGGCGCTTAAATGTCGTGAGCCGGAGCTGCTGCACGATGAAGATGAAGAAGGAGCAAGGGGTGACCTGCGAGGAGCTTCACGACCTTGAGGTCAGCGACGAGTATGACTACTTCAATCACGTTCCCCGCGGAACGTTAACCGCGTACGGTCTACAAGGATATGTATTCTATACGCATTGGCCGTTACCGCATTACTACATAGATAGATCCTAGGCAGTTTTGGGGTTTCAACGTAGGAATTTTTTTGTTTTCTGCTGTGGATCCCCTTTAGTGGTATCAGAGCCGATCTATGCGTAGGAGTGCTATACGGCCAGTACGCACAAGTTTTGTGCGGATATTGATCCCTTAGTTGTTACCCTCTAACGTGTACTTGTTTATATCGCGGTATTGTTTGATGAAGCGGCCCAGACCAACCTTACGCGTATTCGTACGCGAGACTGGTTCCATGCTCAACATACGGCTTGTACTATATAAGTGGCTAGCGGGTGTCTGTCTCTCATTCGATAGTTGATATAGAATTTACAACGGAGGGCCCCGAAAGGGGTGTAGTAGAGACAACTGTCGGATCCATGTTGTGGTTGGAAAGTTCGTAGTTTAGAAATGGTTCTAGTACGAAAGCCCTAACAACCACGTAAAACTTGCAATAGATAAATTAGAGGCGTCTAACTTTATTTTGTAGGGGGCATGTGATTATGATATGGCAATGGTCGTTACGAAGGTAAAGTAGTTTACTTTTCTGTTACTAAGTAGTATAGTAATAGTCATTGTTCCGATGAACGACCTGGTGGAGGCGTCGTGGACTTGGCGTCAAACCAAGGGCAAGATGGAGATCATGCCGGAGCGCTCAATGGAGATCAAGGCACAAAAAAGACCATATCATATCACATTATACATATGATGTTGATACATGTTTTACATCTTATTATGTGCTAGTATTTAGATACTCAATGGTAGCAAATAAGATAATCCCTATTCAATTCCAATGTTCTGTGTTCCCCTTGTGTGTGCACCACCAAGAAAGTTCTTCGTTATGAGGCCGGCCGTGATGATCGGGGGTCAGACATATCTATGTTCGCATACAGTGGGTGTAAGCCATGTTCCACAGTGAATACACACAAGTTAGATTTGGCGAGCCTAGCATGTACAAACATGGCCTTGGAACACAAGAGATCGAAAGATCGAGCATGAGTCACATGGATGATGTGATTGACATTATTGAATGTCTACCTTTGAGGCTGCACTGATGGCCGTGATGATCGGGGGAGGTGCAGAGTATAGGGATCACGTGATCACTAAAATCATCCAGGGGATGACAATTTTAGTGGAGACCAATTATAAATTGATCTCTTATTATAAACTTAGTCTAGATGTCTGTTTGCAAATATATTAGTAGATCTTAGCCTATCCCATTGAGGTCCTTTGCGACCATGGGAATATATTGCTTAATTTGGAACTTAGCAAAAGGGTCCAACTTCATAGATTAACACCCATGCCTAAGGGATATCCTCGTAAAAGGTGATCTTCTCTTCTTGATACAATAACCATTAGGAGATAATTCGATGACTCCAGAATGTTTGGAAAAACACTTAGCGATCTTGCATTAGAGTTGAGAACTCTTAGAAGGGCTTGATTGCAATGGAGGTCATGGATGAAAAAGGTATATGTTAGATATACAAAATTATAAATGTGGTTCTTGCAAAACTCGTTGCAGTTTGCAAAGTATTTGATATTTGTCCCGTTTTGTGAAAATAGGGGAATCTGCCTGAGAATTTCTGTCTTTGAGGCAGCGTGACTTGATGACGGCAAGCAAAACAGTTTATGACCGACATCACCTCTTTCCTCAAAGTTTATCATTTGGATTAGTGGACTTGAATATAATTTGTAATCCTTGTTTGTGTGTCTTGCTTTTGGCGAGACGATTATTCATATGAACAAGTTACAAGCCAGTTTGTACTATTCTTATGAAGAATACCGTTATGGTCACATTACGATTATAGATAAGTTATTCTCATCACTATGTTAGTGATAATCGTTTAAACATTTATAAAGGATTAGAATGCTAAAAGATATCCAAAGTTTAATAATGAAATGACACTATAGTTTAAGTCATTTTGGTTATTGCATGTTCTTAATGAAGATCGGGGTCCTAGATGCTTAATCTAGAGACTTTGTGAAACCATGCCTCTTGGGCAGAATGACTAAAACTCTGCATTCTGGTAAAACGGTGATATGCGAAGAAATGTTGAATCTTCTACATAGTGATGTATCGCAGTTTCAACAAGTAGAGGAAATCATTTATTGTTGACTTAAGTGAATAAGCGTATTTACTTAATGAAACATGAGAAACGATTTGAATTGTTCAAATGAGTTCACAACAAATAGGATATTGAAATTAACAAGAATACGAAGTCTCTTCGATTTGATCGACATGACTGAAGTATTCAAGTTAAGTTTAGCATAGAAGGAACTTGTGAAAGATGTTTCACAAATTATGATAATTAGATGAATTCAAACTATGTTGAAATAACTAAACATCATAATCATTATGTATTAAGATACATATGGTATAATATCATCTCTTATCGGGTTTATAGTTATCATTTAGAGTTAGATATCAAAATAAGCAAACACTCATTTGAAATACAAAGGAACATCTAAAAGATTCGTGGAAACAACACCATAAGTGTTATGACAAGTTTGAGTTTTTGGAGATTTCGACAAGTCGAAATCGTAGCGAATAAACAAGTCTTTGTAGAGCATTCTTAGGAATCTATGAATGCATCTTCCACAAAAGGGGCAAACATGTTGTTGTCCAAAGTTGACGTGTCTTGATGAAGATACAGGTGGAAGAAAGTAAAAGATCAAAACAAGGTATTTGACCTTGCCTCCGAATTGTTGAGTGGCGCAACGGAATTTGTTTCGTGAAACCAAACTCTGCAAATAGAGGAGAAACTATTGATAATGATCATAAAGTTTCAGTGAATACTTTTACTAAAGAAAGTAGGATTCAACTATATATTCTACAAGTTTGTGGAATTATAGTTGATTCACTTGTCATGTTTTGAACAAGACATACCTACGAATTAGAAAGAAGTGCGATGGACCTAAGTATGAGAAATGAATGGTCATTGAAATCTCGTTAGTGGAATTCTCGATTTGATGGTGATCAAGGAATTTTGGAATGTCCAAGATTATCGAGAGGACCTAGATTTGAGTGGGAGCAAATCAGCTTGGCTAGTTCATAATATGTAGCTGACATATTTTGAGTGGGAGCTAAAGTGAAATCCCTGGATCTCAAACATGAATGTCATATTTGAGTGGGAGCGTGAAATCATTCTGGGATATGTGGACGACATATATGAATGATGTGATTGGTGTTAAAAACATTCAAATAGATAAATAAGGATGAAGTTGAAGTTATTAAATAATAAGATCTATCAAGATAGATTAGTGAGTTTAATAAACACTAAATGTCGAATGCTTCCTGGACTTGATTCTGAAAGATGTTCAGAATGTCCTAAGACAAGATTCTGAAGTAGCTCAGAATGGAACAAGATAAGAATGAAGTTCTTACTATATGAAGCATTGAGTTAGTATTGCAACTATGGTTGAAAGAAAGAGATGCGTTGCATCTCCTATGCCTCAGTCATAGGTTCTTCCATATAACCATGTTGTATACTCGACGTAATGTGACCCGAAGTTCTGGTTGGAAGGACAAAGTCTTAACTGTAAGAATGTGCCTTTAAGTGATTCCTGAGCTGATCACTGAACCAGAGTTAAGTTTGTACATAAATGGCAAGAAGCAATGTAAGTGGCATAGATGCATTTCATGCACTAGGATCTACATAGATATAGAAGTATAAAGGCTCCATCTGATGTGATGTATAATGTTATGGCGGGGCTAGTTCGCTTTTAACATAGAATGATGTGTCCCAGGGCCCAGTGCCCATGAGAAAGCCCTCAAGGTTGATCTAAAGTCACTGTAAGCTCCTGGAATCCGGCCTTGTTCTGCTGCCATAACTATAGTATATACACAAAGCATATCAAAGTGTGTTTCGAAGTTTAGATGACAACGGTGAAAACGACCATCATCATAAGCACTAGAAACAAAAGTCTCACTTTGTCGCCAAACAAATACTTCGACCCATTATACGATAATGGTGTGAATTTCAAAATTAGGAAGACATTAACAATTTGCAAAAGACATAATGATCTGGTAAAACAGAACATGGACATGACGTTTCCCATGAGCATGCATGATCTGTAAACGCATATGGTATATGGTTTATACGAGTAAAATGCGAGCTGGTTTATTTGTACTCTAGTGCAACTGGGAGACTGAAGGAGATATGCCCTAGAGGCAAATAATAAATAGGTTTTTATTGTCATATCTCAATTAGTTTATAATAGTTTCATATTGTGCTATAACTGTGCCAAGTAGAAACATTGGTACAGGTGTGGTATGAAACAACAAAGTCCCAACTAGCCTCTATTCATACTAGCTCGTTGGTCATGAGGATGATCTAGGTTTCAAGATCATGAGCATTTATGCCAATTGACAACGGGATCATATCATTGGAGAATGATGTGATTGGATATTCCTCGAAGGATTGCAACACGATCAAGTCATATAGGTCATTGTTGCAATAGCTATACCTAGACTCCTTTTCCTTAGACCGTGAGCTCATATTACTCACTGTTTTCCGAGGCTGCCTAGACTGCATCAAGCGCCACTTGGTAATACAGTGGTTATAAAGGTGTACGTTGGGTATTCCGAAGGAACAGTAGATGACATGTGACTGCAAGACCGGGATTTGTTTACCCACATGACGGGTAAAGATACATATGGCCGGCTTGGTGAGATTACATCCATAAATATTGCAACATGTGACTCGGTCACGGGGATGTAATATCACGGTAACAAGAAAACAGAACTTGTTGTGAACAAGATTGAACAAGGTATGGGATACCAATGATCGGATCTCGACAAGTTGTATCGAGAAACAAAAGGACGAGGATGCTACATTTAGCGGTTCAAACGACATTGTCATCAGGAATGCATAGGGGTCACATGGATATCCCTGGTCCCTCTGTTGATCATTGATACAGATCATGTCTAGAGCATTCTTGAGCCGTGAGAGGATATACTTAAGGGTATGATGAGAGCGATCATTCGTAAGACGGAATCACAGTAGAGAAAGCCGGAATCGTTCCGTGGAGAGATCCGAAGTTGTTCGGAGAAAGAATAAAGGAAAAGACCAGAAAAGTGTTTTCAGATAAATGGGAATTTAAATATACATTTATTATATGTTAATTATGAATTAATATATTTTAAATAACAATTAATATTATAAAAGTAACTTTTATATTAGGCCAAATCCCCGGAGGGAAATAGCCTAAGAGAAAAGCTGCAGAAAAATGGAAAAGGAAAAGGCCCACGTGGGTGACGGATAACAACCGTCGCACTGTGTGGCAAGCAGCTAGGCTACACTCACAGCAGCGGCAGACATCGCTACGCCCGGTGAACAACATGTGGCTGCCACCATGTGGGCGGGAGCTGGGCCGCGGGCGAGGCCAGCCGGCCCACCCGGGCCGCCGGCTGCACGCGCGCCTGGCAGGCCGCCATCGCGGACCAGCCCACCTGGGCGACAGACTCCACACCGCCGCGTGCGGGAGGCAAGGGGTGGGATGGGCTACCCAGGGCCCACCCGGTTGGCGCCTGTGCTGCAGGCTGCTGCTGTTCTCTTTTCCCTCTTGGGATGGAATCAACCCATCCGGCTGGCACGAAATTCCTGCCTATTTCCTTTATTTAATTAGTCCCACATGGCTAACCTAATGGGGAGGGTACACCCCCTCCGTCTATATAAAGGGGTGCTCATGGGTGGGATTAAATACACAATTTGAGAAGTCTTTTTGTTGACTTTCTCCCTCTCTTTCTCTATACCTTGTGACCATGGCCCCACGTCTGGGTTGTGCGATCGAGGCACACCTACAGTACGCCGTTGCACTGCAGGGATTCCAAGCCGGATATCAACTTCCGCACTCCCGGCGGGATTGGGGAGCGGGAGGTCTCATCGTGCAACACTTGGGGCGCTTAAATGTCGTGAGTCAGAGCTGCTGCACGATGAAGATGAAGAAGGAGCAAGGGGTGACCTGCGAGGAGTTTCGCGACCTTGAGGTCGGCTACGAGTACGACTACTTCAACCACGTTCCCCGCGGAACGTTAACCGTGTAGGGTCTACAAGGGTATGTATTATATATGCATTGGCTGTTACCGCATTACTACATAGATAGATCATAGGCAGTTTGGGGGTTCCAACGTAGGAAAATTTTTGTTTTCTGCTGCGGATACCCTTCAGCCCGATGGAGCCTAGTACTCCGCCGTCGTTGCCGCCGAGTCGTGGACGAACATGCGGGGGCATCCTAAAGTAAGCGGCAGGAAATGTGTGGATGTGTCGCAGGGAATGTGTGGATGTGTGGTGTTCATGACGGTCACCGACCTATATATAGAGGGAAAGAGCGGGAAAACATGGCGGGAAAAACATATGCCAGAAAAAACATATGGCGGGAAAACATGGCAGGAAAACATGGCAGGAAAACGTGCCGGGAAAAAATATGGCAAGAAAACGTAGCGAGAAAAGATGGCGGGAAATATGTTTAGCCCCGGTTGAAGAAACCAACCGGGACTTAAGGGGTGAGTGCCGACACTATGACAGGGGTGAGTGTCGATATTATGTCGTGAGTGTCGACATTATGTTGTGTTGTTTTAATCTATAAATAGACATCCCTGTGAAGTTATCAACTGCAAACAAGATGGTGTGAAAGAGCAGGGACAACACACTACGTCCAGCTTCAGGGAGATGCCGCCAGAGCCTAGTCCTCCGACATCTCTCTGAAGCTGTCCATAGAGGCACTCCCTAATATATGAAATTATTTAGCTCCCCGACATATTGATCTAGGTAGAGAAGTTATGAACTACAAGAGCAGGGACAACACTACGACCAACTTCAGGGAGATGCCGCCGGAGCCCAGTCCTCCGGGTTCTCTCTGAAGCTGGCCATAGAGGCACTCCCTAATATGTGA
Source organism: Avena insularis (assembly GCA_023614405.1). Taxonomy (NCBI): domain Eukaryota; kingdom Viridiplantae; phylum Streptophyta; class Magnoliopsida; order Poales; family Poaceae; genus Avena; species Avena insularis. The sequence goes on from CM042694.1 coordinate 212,501,188, forward strand.
AATTAGTTAACTCCCCGACATATTGATCTAGGTAGAGAAGTTATGAACTACAAGAGCAGGGACAACACTACGGCTAACTTGAGGGAGATGCCGCCGGAGCCCAGTCCTCCGGCATCTCCAACAAGTTGGACATAGATGTACTCCCTAATATGTGAAATTAGTTATCTCCTCGGCATAAGAATAGAACATCTTCATAGTTCGGGAAAGTTGTTGAGAGACCAACACTAGTAGGAAACGATCCATTAGTCCCGGTTTCTAAATGGGACTACGGAATCGGGACTAAAGTCCCCCCTTTAGTCCCGCCGGTCCAGCCACAATCCGGGACTAACACTCAAGACATTTATTATTATTAAAAAACTAGGACTAAGAAATCGGGACTAAAGGCCCCCTTTAGTCATACTCATATCTAGCCCTATAGTACACAGCTTCAGGGTCGTCTTCATCTTCGTCATCATCATCGTCGTCGTCGCTAGGCGCACGCGTCTGGATCCTAAGCCCAGCCATGGCATATTCCAAGGGTACCTGCCACTCTGGCCTCGGATTCATGACGCACGAGGGAGCGGGCTCCTGGATGACGATGTTGTGTAACCCGCGATCTTCACCATCCCCACCCTTCTTGTGGCTCTGTGGAGGGTCAAAGTGTGAGCACCGCAGGCGAGGATGATCTCCCTGGGTGATGTAGTGCATCACACCGACGATAGTCTGGTTTGCCCACCACAGACAGCGACCAACCTCGTTCTGGTTCAACAGGGGCGGGCCGTCACCCTCGTACCTGGCGAGCTCCCTTTCCTGCCGGTTAGCGAAGAAGGCATTCCAGGTGTCATAGTTGTCGGGATACCAACGGGGATCTGTCCGCTACTCCAGCGTGAGCTCAAGGTAGAAGTGGTTCGTGATGGCCGCCTGGCGGGCGGAACCTTGAGGCACAGGAGGGACACGAACTCCTCCAGCCTTCGCATCGATCGGCAAGTGCATTAGGTGGCATGGGTAGCTGGAGGCCCACAGCGCCTCAGTCTCCTCGAGGGTCAAAATGGCCCAGTATGCGGTGTCCATTGTTGTGAGAGGGGAAGATCTAGATGTGTGGATGGCCATGGTGGCCAGCCTAGATATAGAGGGAAAAGGCGGGAAGCAGAGGGAACTGGCGAGAAAGCATGACGCGTGGCTTGACGACTCTGAGAAGGGCGGGAAATATATTAAGTCCCGGTTATTAACTCCAACCGGGATTAAAGGCCCCCAAAATATAATAGTTAAACCCTAAACCCTAATTCTAAACCCTAAACCCTAAACCCGGAACAGAGATTTCAGTAAAATATAATAGTTAATGCATTTTTAAATTGAAAATGGCAAAATAGTTAATAGTTTGACTAGTTAGAATAATTATTTTATAAAACAGAAAATGGATTTGGATTACTTATTCAAATTCAATCATTTTTTATGTTAAAAGTTTAGTGAGATTCAAAAATATGCAAAATATAATAGTTAATGCATTTTTAAATTGAAAATGGCAAAATGGTTAATAGTTTGACTAGTTAGAATAATTATTTTATAAAACAGAAAATGGATTTGAATTTCTTATTCAAATTCACGAACTTTTCATGTTAAAAGTTTAGTGAGATTCAAAAATATGCAAAATATAATAGTTAATGCATTTTTAAATTAAAAATGGCAAAATAGTTAATGGTTTGACTAGTTAGAATAATTATTTTATAAAATAGAAAATAGATTTCGATTACTTATTCAAATTCAAAAACTTTTCATGTTGAAATTTTTCTCAAATTCATAAGTATGCAAAAACTGTATAATTCAAATGTTTAAAAAATATGCAAATTGAAATTTTCTAAAACAGGCGCGCCCCTTAACTATTTTGGTCAAAATTTGAAAAAAGGACCTTTAGTCCCGGGGCTTGATACGCACCGGGACTAAAGGGGTGTCGTTGACGCGCGCTCCTTGGGCGGTGCCGAAAACCCTTTAGGCCCGGTGCGAGGCACGTACCGGGACTAAAGGGTCTTTAGTCCCGGTGCATGCTACGGACCGGGACTAAAGGTCCCCGTCCTTTATATTTTCGCGCCCCTTCTTCTCCCAAATCACCACACTCGAGGACGCATGCGAGAACGACGAAGGACGCTAGCAGGCTGCCCAACTCTCCAGCCGCCGCCACTCGCCGCCCCCACTCCAAACGCCGCCCCTACTCCAGCCGCCGGCCAGTACCCGCCTCCTCTTTCCCTCCAGACGTCCGGCTCTGGCAGCCTTGTGATCGTGCAGGCTGACCACATGGCAGTAGTAGGCCATGAACGACAACCATGCACATGCAAGCGTGACAGGCAGCACTTGCCACTTCTAGTTTTTCCTTATTTTTTATAGTGTAATATTATTTAGTAGTGTAATAGCAGTGTAATATTATTTAGTAGTATCATGTTATAGTATATAGTAGTGTAATATTATTAAGTAGTGTAATAGTAGTGTAATATTATTTAGTAGTGTAATATTATAGTATATAGTAGTCTAATATTATTTAGTACTGTAATATTATATTGTATAGTAGTGTAATATTATTTAGTTGTGTAATATTATAGTATATAGTAGTGTAATATTATTTAGTAGTGTAATATTATATATAGTAGTATATTGCATAGTATGTATTATATTGTATAGTATGTAGTATTATATAGTATGTATATTGTATAGTAGTAAATTGTATAGTACTATTATATAGTATGTAGTATTATAGTGTAGTGTAATATAGATACAGGCTATAGTCGATTGAGATAGACAAGCATTAGTGCTAAATAAAGATAAGCTAAAGAAATAACTACCCTAAGTCCGGTAGTGCTCGCGGGCCCCCGGACTTAGGGTTAGGGTGGTGGTGCTCGCGGGCCCCCGGACTTAGGGTTAGGGTGGTAGTGCTCGCGGGCCCCCAGACTTAGGGTTAGGGTGGTGGTGCTCACGGGCCCCGGAACTTAGGGTTAGGGTGGTAGTGCTCGCAGGCCCCTGGACTTAGGGTTAGGGTGGTGGTGCTCGCGGACCCTCGGACTTAGGGTTAGGGTGGTAGTGCTCGCGGGCCTCCAGATTTAGGGTTAGGGTGGTGGTGCTCGCGGACCCTCGGACTTAGGGTTAGGGTGGTAGTGCTCGCGGGCACCCAGACTTAGGGTTAGGGTGGTAGTGCTCGCGGGCACCCGGACTTAGGGTTAGAGTGGTGGTGCTCGCGGGCCGCCCGGACTTAGGGTTAGAGTGTTGGTGCTCGCGGGCCGCCCGGACTTAGGATTTAGGTGGTGGTGCCATGGCTAATCGGACTTAGGTTAGGATGGTGGTGCCATGCCCCTGCACTTAGGGTTAGGGTGGTGGTGTTCGCAGGCTGCCCAGACTTAGGGTTAGAGTGGTGGTGCTCACGGGCTGCCTGGACTTAGGGTTAGGGTGGTAGGGTGCACTAGAATTTTGCTTTTGTTTAGTTTTATTGTAGCAAATTAGGTGTATATATTATTATTTAGTATTATTTTATATTGTGTGTATTTTTGCAGAAAACTATGGATCCACCTAGTCCAATCCGCAGAGACCTGGATCAAGAAGAAATCCTCGAGAATATGATCAACGGCACCCCTCATGTTCATCCACCTGAATCTCCGTCGATGTATCTGAACCCCTCCGATGAGGGTGAGGAGGTCGACCGAAATTACCAGGGAGAAACCGACGGATCCGATGATGGAGAAGCCGACGACTCTGATGATGGAGAAGCCGACGCCTCCGTTGGACCCTTAACTAAGTCCGGCGAGGTATATATATGAAGTCCGGTGATGAGTACATGCATTAATTGAGTTGTATATATATAAATTGATGAATGTTTCTTCTCTTAAGCCTCCACATCGAGCCAAAAATATTCCAAACGAGGCCCGGCCAAAAATTTGGACGCATCTACACGTTATACAATTACGCGGGTATCACCACGGGGTGAACCAATTGTTGGGGTTCCGCGTATGAAAACAATAAATTTTACCCTACGCCCCTGAATCCCTGAAGTTGATAGGACCTATCTATTAGTAATACAGTAACGGGAGGGGCTTTTCGCGAACTTACCCTTGAAGACCGAAAAGCATTGTCAACGCTCAAGAGAGCGTGGTTGATGTAGACGAGCCGAAGCCGACCTCAAGGTCGTGATGAAGTCCTTGCGCTCCAATGGCTCCAATGACTTGAGTGCCTCAAGTGCGACACCTCGCAGGGAGTTACACACGTCCGGTGCCTAACAATGACTCCCGCTTCCCCGATCCAGCAACAGTTGCAGAAGTAGAGCTCCCGGATCTGAATCCTGCAGCGCGACGGCGCTCTGCGATGAAGATGTATCTTGTTCGCGCAGTCCAGACTTGGGGCCACGGTCACGAGAGACAGAGGGGGAGGGAGAAAATATCAATTAGAGGTCCTCCCAAAAGTGAGAAGACCTTTATTGATTATTGGTGTATTTTATTTGGCCAAATACCCCCACTATATATAGGGGGAGGGGAGGTACTACCTCCCTCAAAGTCCCGGGTGGGACTAAAGGAGAGGAGAGGGGAGGGGAGGCCGCCGGTCACCTAGTGGGCCCCGCGCGGGGGGGCTAGGCCCAGCCGGCCACCCCCTTGGCCCCCTTCTCCCTGTCTCCTTTCCCTAATGGGACCTCTCCCCTCCGGGAATTGGCCCATTAAGCCTTTGACCATTTAAATTGATTTTTCTCTTTATTAAATAATTATGAATAAATGATTAAATCAATATTTATCATTCATTCACATATTATTCAACCTCCGTGGCTATGGAACACTTTCCACCTCCACTCCGGACATCCTCCGGACTTACCGAAACCCTTCTGATTTTCTCTCTACAAATCTTCGGTGATTCTACCGATCCTATAAACACTCTCTAAGCATCATCAAGCCCTTAAGCGTGATACCCCACGGTTCGGGAACACTCCAGACATGGTCGGGACACTCACGCACCAATGATCGACAGAGGGACATGGATGGCCATGTGACCCCTGTGCGTTCCACGAAGATCTTTCGTCGTTTGAACCGGGACAATCGTGTCTAATTCCCTTTGTCTCTCGATACTTGCATTGCTCGAGATCTGATCAATGACATCACCATGTCGTGTTCAATCTCGTTACTGAACAATGAAACTTGACTCGTTCTGACAAGTGATATCCCCGTGATCAAATCACATGGTGCGCAACTATTGGATATAACTTCTCCGAGTGGGCCCTTTGAGTATCTTCCCGTCACATGGACGGACAAATTCCGCTCTTGACATATATTGCCTCTATGGTTTCCTCCGAGTACCTGAACACACCTTTATAACCACAGTATTACCAAGTGGCACTTGATGCTATCTAAGACTCTCGGGAGACAGTGATTGATATAGCATCACGGTCTAAGGAATAGTCTACGAGGATCCATTTCTAATCATCATAACTTGAACTTCCTGACATGATCGGGTCACGATGTTTAGGTTGGGTATTGGTTCATCATCTTATTCTCGGAATGATATGACTCCATTTCCAACTGGCATAAATGCCACATGATCAGGAAACATGATCATCTGTTGACCAATGAACCAGTGACTAGAGTTTCACTAGGAACCCCTGGTTGTTTGTATATCACACGTGTATTGACGTTTCCACTCAATACAGTTATAGCATGATATAAAACTTAATCATAAACTATATGAAATATGATAATAGTCCTTACTACTATTTGTCTCTAGGGAATATTTCCAACAGTCTCCCACTTGCACTAGAGTACAAATACACTAGTTGCATTTGTTCTCAATCATTGGCACCATATATCCGGTACCCTGAACATGCTTGCTCATGGAAGAGGTTGAGTCTTGGGTCTGTACTTTACAATCCCAAATCCTTTGCAACTTACTAACATCACCTTGATTGACATTAATACTTTATCATCACATGATAGCATCTGTGTGTATGCATCGTCGCTATGGCAGCAGAACGAGGCCTGATTCCAGGAGCCTACAGTGACTTTAGATCAACCTTGAGGGCTTTCTCATGGGAATTGTGCCCTAGGACACATCATTCTACGTTAAAAGCGAACTAGCCCCGCCATAACATTATACAACACTTTAGATGGTACCCTTATCTATTATTATAAATGTATTCATCGAAACACTAGTGCACTCTATGCAACTTTCGATGTTTTTGTTCACCTCGCTTCCTACTTGACTTTAATCGGTATCTATAGGAGTTTCCAACATATTCCCTTATAACATAACTCTTTATGTTTTAAGATATGTCATCCTTTATGGATTTGGAAAACATGTCTACAGTTCTCTATTAGACACTGCGGACAAACTTAGCTCAACGTTCCGTGATTCAAAATTTAATCACTTTTAAACGTTCCTCATTGGATCATATATTATGTTAAGTTACCATCATGGTTTTCGAAGACAGAACCTATGTCTCAACATAGTGGATGACGATCATCCTTTTCTTTCTTTCAACCATTGATGTTCAACTTAATACTATTCCTAATTTGAGTTATTAAGGACTAGCTCCTTAATTAACTTATATTCAGAAACCCCTTTCAGAATCCCTTAAGGAATACGACACAATATCATAATACACCTATTATCAACTTCTACATCTTATAAATCATTATTTAGAAGTATTTGTGCCTTTTATTCTTAACATACTTAGGAATTACTCCTATAATCTCCCACTCAAAATATGTTCCTACATATTTGAATTTAAGACTTATATTGCTCCCACTCAAAAATATGTCAATCACATATTGTTTTAGAAAGACTTTCACAGCTCCCACTCAATTTTTATGCAAATTGCATATCTACTCACTATTTTGAATAACTTCAAAGTCCTTTGATCAAATATCAAACTTGGAGTCTTACTATGAGATACTAGTACTATTACTAATTTTAAATCCTCTACACATTCAGCACACTTGAATCAAATTGATTTGAATTTGTCCAATACTTGACAAATTGTGCTTTTGTCATTCACCCCCTTTTCCACTATGGCTTTGCAGCCACTTGGGAAAATTCCAAGTAACCCCTTTTACTTGTGAGATTCAGCAACGAATTGCTTTCTAATCTCAAGTGAATTTTGCTTCTAGGATTTCTCATAATTTTGGTTTACCATTATTTCCTTAATAGTTCGTAGGTATGTCATATTCCAAGAATCATGAGAAATGATTCATAAATGTCTCCATACAAGAATCCTATTACATTTTGAATCCTACTTCATGTAGTGAAAACACTAGTGGGGAAAACATAATGATCAATATCATTGATTCTTTCCTTCTGTGAAGAGAATCGTTCAAGAACATTGTCTGTTGCGCTTCTCAACACTCTGATGCAGGGTTTGAATCCTCATCATGTTTTTCACTATCTTCCATTTGCTCTATAATCGAGAAATATCACTGAATGTGAGCTTTCTCAAGAATGCACCAAAATCCAAGCAATATGATTTTTTCTTTCCTTTTGGTTTCAGCTATGGGTTTTGTATTCAAAGTTTCCAATGAATACTCTACAAGGACTTATTCGCTATTGTTTTGTTTATATCGAATAACCCCAAAACTTTCACGAATTCAAATGGTTCACTACATTCTAATTGAGTGCTAACTATTTCTAACTAATGGTCTCTACATCTACACTACAATGATTTATTTGGTGCCTTCTATTCACCCATTTGATATCTAATATCACATTTTGATGCTTTGCATTTTGACATTTCAAAACGCTTTGAATTTCACAATTTCTTTTATGCCATTCTTATAAAGTCGAATTTCATTACTATTGATCAAATCATAGTAATTAGATTCTCTTTTATATTTATACCCTTTGTTGATGAAACACTTTGCTCAAATAAAATAGTTTCATATTCATGTTTTCTTTGGTAAACTTCTTTACACTTTTTAAACAATCGTATAATGATAATTACCATTTTCGTTAAAACACAACACATCGAATATGTATTTACTTTTAAAAATTCATTAAACACTTTGTATTCAAGTAATACACGGTGTTCAAGTTATTTTGCCGAACTTAGGCATGATTTATATGTGATAAGAAATCGAATGACTTTCACATATTATCAACATAACTTTGAATTTAAACAATGGTCTTCATTCCGTAATGAATATCATTTAAGTTGGGTATTTTAAGGCATTTCAATATTTTACAAATGTTCATGCATTATCAATTAGTTTCAAACGAACAAGGATAATTCACATATAATCAAACAAGATATGAACATGAATAGAAATCATTCATAAAAGTAGAACAACTGTTTGTTACAAACTGATATGAATAACCGTCTCACAAAATGTGAGACACACTAAAGAGGTTCATAATATTTTGATTACAATAACTATCCAAAACATAAACTAAGTGATAAATGTCGAGGGAGAGTGTCGTCGGCCATCATCATCATGCTCGTCATCAACACGCAACGTCACCTCCTCTCCAGCAAGCACCTCTCATGCAGAAGGACATGTTTTCAGCAAAATAGAACAACTATCAAATATACTTAACACTACAAATGTGTTTGCAAGATTATAACACTTATAAAACTATATAGCAAATATATACCTTTGTCATTGATGACCTGAGCGACATATGGTTCAACCAACACTTTCCTGAGATGTGTCACGAACCGGTGGAACTCCATTGATTCCGCGTCGCCCCTCATTACGCAAGTCCTGACTTGTGCTTGGTAGCTTGGTGGCAGCGACCGCAGCACACCACCGTTTGCAAAAGAGCCCGTCATCCAGCTATCCAGGAAGTATGCATACCTCATGTACACATCATGCATGCGCTCCAAGTGGTCGTCCAGTGACGAGTTCTCCATCTTAATGGAGAGGAAGTCTCCCATCATCTCATGCTCCCATATGCGTGCTTGTTCCACGAAATGTGTCCTAAGCTGTAGTATCACCGAACAAGGGTTGACATCACCCACAAAAGGCCACAGCTCATCCACCATTCCAAAACGCATGGTAACTGAAATGAAGGAGGCCATCTCACGATGGAGATAACGGTCTTTCTGGTGCTCTGGGTCTCTAGGTCAGTGGGCTGATCCAAATCCATCCCGTTGAGTATGTAGTCGACCACGTCATTCTTGCTAAGGAGAACGTGGAGACGTGCAACCCATATGGAGAAGTTTGATCCATCTAATGTGAGCTTCTCTCCTTCTAACCAATCAATCATCAACAGGAAAGGTGCCATCTACATTTATAATTGCAAAAGGATTTTAGACTAAGTTTATAATTAAATGAGTTAATAATAACTCCACTCAGAAACAACTATCCCCATAAGGGTTCCTAGTGATAACACGACCCCTATCAGCCACATCTCCCCCGATCGTCACGAGCATCAATGTGGGTTCAAGGGTGGACGCTAAACGTCGGTCACATCATTCATGCGACTCGTGCTCGATCTTTCGACCATCCGCGTTCCGAGTCCATGTCTGCACATGCTAGGCTCGCCCACTCAATCTTAGTGTATTCGTTGTGCAACATGGCTTACACCCACTATATGCGAACATAGATATGTCTGACACCCATGCCTGTACCATGGATCGCCTCATACCGAAGAACTTTCTTGGTGGTGCACACTAAGGGGGAACACAATCGTTGGTAATTTTAACAGGGATTATCTTATTAGGCTACCGTCGAGTATCTAATATTAGCACACAATAAGATATACAAACAATAACATTGAATGTAAATGTGATGTGATATGGTCCTTCACGTCATGATCTCCATCCGTCGTCACTAGATTCCGGCGCCAGGGTTCCGGCGCCGTAGACACCAGGGTACCGGTGTCATTCCGGCGTGGTAGTACGTCACCTCCGTGACTATCTACTACTACGTAACACAAGGTAATTACTTTACCTTTGCCACAACCATATCACAAAGCAATGCCCCCCTGCAAAATAAAGTTAGACGCCTCTACTTTATCTTTGCATGTTTTACGTGGCTAAATGGGCTTTCGCACAAGAACCATTCTTACCTATGAACTTTTAGCACAACGTTGATTAAGTAGTTGTCTCTACTACACCCCTTTCGGGGCCCTCCGTTGCAAATGGTATACCAACTAATGCGAGAGAGACAGACACCCCCCTAAGCCACTTTATACGGTACAAGCCGTATGTCAAGCGTGGACCAGTCTCGCGAATGAACACGTAAAGTGGGATGGGGGCCACTTCATCAAGCATTACTGCGGTATACACAAGTACACGTGGGAGGGTAACAACTAAAAGATCAACGCCCACACGCTACATCTCGTGTGTTCTACCCGTACTAGCATTACTACGCATAGATCTAGCTCTGATACCACTGTTGGGGTTCCGCGTATGAAAACAATAAATTTTATCCTACGCCCCTGAACCCCTAAAGCTGCCAGGACCTATCTATTAGTAACACGGTAACGGGAGGGGCTTTTCGCGAACTTACCCTTGAAGACCGAAAAGTGTTGTCAACGCGCAGGAGAGCGTGGTTGATGTAGACGAGCCGAAGCCAACCTCAAGGTCGTGATGAAGTCCTTGCGCTCCAACGACTTGAGTGCCTCAAGTGTGACACCTCGCGAGGAGTTACACATGTTCGGTTCCTGACAATGACTCCCGCTTCCCCGATCCAGCAACAGTTGCGGAAGTAGAGCTCCCGGATCCGAATCCCGCATCACGACGGCGCTCTGCGGTGAAGATGTCTCTCTCAAGGCAGCCGGACTTGGGACCACAGTCACGAGAGAGAGAGAGAGGGGGGAGGGAGAAAATATCAATTAGAGGTCCTCCCAAAAGTGAGAAGACCTTTATTGATTATTGGTGTATTTTATTTGGCCAAATACTCCCACTATATATAGGGGGAGGGGAGGTACTACCTCCCTCAAAGTCCCGGGGTGGGACTAAAGGAGAGGAGGGGGGAGGGGAGGCTGTTGGCCACCTAGTGGGCCCCGTGCTGGGGGGCTAGGTCGGCCACCCCCTTGGCCCCCTTCTCCCTGTCTCCTTTCCCTAATGGGCCCTCTCCCCTCCGGGAATTGGCCCATTAAGCCTTTGACCATTTAAATTGATTTTTCTCTTTATTAAATAATTATGAATAAATGATTAAATCAATATTTATCATTCATTCACATATTATTCAACCTCCGTGGCTATGGAACACTTTCCACCTCCACTCCGGACATCCTCCGGACTTACCGAAACCCTTCCGATTTTCTCTCTACAAATCTTCGGCGATTCTACCGATCCTATAAACACTCTCTAAGCATCATCAAGCCCTTAAGCGTGATACCCCACGGTTCGGGAACACTCCAGACATGGTCGGGACACTCCCGCACCAATGATCGACAGAGGGACATGGATGGCCATGTGACCCCTGTGCGTTCCACGAAGATCTTTCGTCGTTTGAACCGGGACAATCGTGTCTAATTCCCTTTGTCTCTCGATACTTGCATTGCTCGAGATCTGATCAATGACATCACCATGTCGTGTTCAATCTCGTTACTGAACAATGAAACTTGACTCGTTCTGACAAGTGATATCCCCGTGATCAAATCACATGGTGCGCAGCTATTGGATATAACTTCTCCGAGTGGGCCCTTTGAGTATCTTCCCGTCACATGGACGGACAAATTCCGCTCTTGACATATATTGCCTCTATGGTTTCCTCCGAGTACCTGAACACACCTTTATAACCACTGTATTACCAAGTGGCGCTTGATGCTATCTAAGACTCTCAGGAGACAGTGATTGATATAGCCTCACGGTCTAAGGAATAGTCTACGAGGATCCATTTCTAATCATCGTAACTTGAACTTCCTGACATGATCGGGTCACGATGTTTAGGTTGGGTATTGGTTCATCATCTTATTCTCGGAATGATATGACTCCATTTCCAACTGGCATAAATGCCACATGATCAGGAAACATGATCATTTGTTGACCAATGAACCAGTGACTAGAGTTTCACTAGGAACCCCTGGTTGTTTGTATATCACACGTGTATTGACGTTTCCACTCAATACAGTTATAGCATGATATAAAACTTAATCATAAACTATATGAAATATGATAATAGTCCTTACTACTATTTGTCTCTAGGGAATATTTCCAACAGTCTCCCACTTGCACTAGAGTACAAATACATTAGCTGCATTTGTTCTCAATCATTGGCACCATATATCCGGTACCCTGAACATGCTTGATCATGGAAGAGGTTGAGTCTTGGGTCTGTACTTTACAATACCAAATCCTTTGCAACTTACTAACATCACCTTGATTGACATTAATACTTTATCATCACATGATAGCATCTGTGTGTATGCATCGTCGCTATGGCAGCAGAACGAGGCCTGATTCCAGGAGCCTACAGTGACTTTAGATCAACCTCGAGGGCTTTCTCATGGGAACTGTGCCCTAGGACACATCATTCTACGTTAAAAGCGAACTAGCCCCACCATAACATTATACAACACTTTAGATGGTACCCTTATCTATTATTATAAATGTATTCATCGAAACACTAGTGCACTCTATGCAACTTTCGATGTTTTTGTTCACCTCGCTTCCTACTTGACTTTAATCGGTATCTATAGGAGTTTCCAACATATTCCCTTATAACATAACTCTTTATGTTTTAAGATATGTCATCCTTTATGGATTTGGAAAACATGTCTACAGTTCTCTATTAGACACTGCGGACAAACTTAGCTCAACGTTCCGTGATTCAAAATTTAATCACTTTTAAACGTTCCTCATTGGATCATATATTATGTTAAGTTACCATCATGGTTTTCTAAGACAGAACCTATGTCTCAACATAGTGGATGATGATCATCCTTTTCTTTCTTTCAACCAATGATGTTCAACTTAATACTATTCCTAATTTGAGTTATTAAGGACTAGCTCCTTAATTAACTTATATTCAGAAACCCCTTTCAGAATCCCTTAAGGAATACGACACAATATCATAATACACCTATTATCAACTTCTACATCTTATAAATCATTATTTATAAGTATTTGTGCCTTTTATTCTTAACATACTTAGGAATTACTCCTATAAGCTCCCACTCAAAATATGTTTCTACATATTTGAATTTAAGACTTATATTGCTCCCACTCAAAAATATGTCAATCACATATTGTTTTAGAAAGACTTTCACAGCTCCCACTCAATTTTTATGCAAATTGCATATCTACTCACTATTTTGAATAACTTCAAAGTCCTTTGATCAAATATCAAACTTGGAGTCTTACTATGAGATACTAGTACTATTACTAATTTTAAATCCTCTAGACATTCAGCACACTTGAATCAAATTCATTTGAATTTTTCCAATACTTGACAAATTGTGCTTTTGTCATTCACCCCCTTTTCCACTATGGCTTTGCATCCACTTGGGAAAATTCCAAGTAACCCCTTTTACTTGTGAGATTCAGCAACGAATTGCTTTCTAATCTCAAGTGAATTTTGCTTCTAGGATTTCTCATAATTTTGGTTTACCATTATTTCCTTAATAGTTCGTAGGTATGTCATATTCCAAGAATCATGAGAAATGATTCATAAATGTCTCCATACAAGAATCCTATTACATTTTGAATCCTACTTCATGTAGTGAAAACACTAGTGGGGAAAACATAATGATCAATATCATTGATTCTTTCCTTCTGTGAAGAGAATCGTTCAAGAACATTGTCTGTTGCGCTTCTCAACACTCTGATGCAGGGTTTGAATCCTCATCGTGTTTTTCACTATCTTCCATTTGCTCTATAATCGAGAAATATCACTGAATGTGAGCTTTCTCAAGAATGCACCAAAATCCAAGCAATATGAATTTTTCTTTCCTTTTGGTTTCAGCTATGGGTTTTGTATTCAAAGTTTCCAATGAATACTCTACAAGGACTTATTCGCTATTGTTTTGTTTATATCGAATAACCCCAAAACTTTCACGAATTCAAATGGTTCACTACATTCTAATTGAGTGCTAACTATTTCTAACTAATGGTCTCTACATCTACACTACAGCGATTTATTTGGTGCCTTCTATTCACCCATTTGATATCTAATATCACATTTTGATGCTTTGCATTTTGACGTTTCAAAACACTTTGCATTTCACAATTTCTTTTATGCCATTCTTATAAAGTCGAATTTCATTACTATTGATCAAATCATAGTAATTAGATTCTCTTTTATATTTATACCCTTTGTTGATGAAACACTTTGCTCAAATCAAATAGTTTCATATTCATGTTTTCTTTGGTAAACTTCTTTACACTTTTTAAACAATCGTATAATGATAATTACCATTTTCGTTAAAACACAACACATCGAATATGTATTTACTTTTAAAAATTCATTAAACACTTTGTATTCAAGTAATACACGGTGTTCAAGTTATTTTGCCGAACTTAGGCATGATTTATATGTGATAAGAAATCGAATGACTTTCACATATTATCAACATAACTTTGAATTTAAACAATGGTCTTCATTCCGTAATGAATATCATTTAAGTTGGGTATTTTAAGGCATTTCAATATTTTACAAATGTTCATGCATTATCAATTAGTTTCAAACGAACAAGGATAATTCACATATAATCAAACAAGATATGAACATGAATAGAAATCATTCATAAAAGTAGAACAACTGTTTGTTACAAACTGATATGAATAACCGTCTCACAAAATGTGAGACACACTAAAGAGGTTCATAATATTTTGATTACAATAACTATCCAAAACATAAACTAAGTGATAAATGTCGAGGGAGAGTGTCGTCGGCCATCATCATCATGCTCGCCATCAACACGCAACGTCACCTCCTCTCCAGCAAGCACCTCTCATGCAGAAGGACATGTTTTCAGCAAAATAGAACAACTATCAAATATACTTAACACTACAAATGTGTTTGCAAGATTATAACACTTATAAAACTATATAGCAAATATATACCTTTGTCATTGATGACCTGAGCGACATATGGTTCAACCAACACATTCCTGAGATGTGTCACGAACCGGTGGAACTCCATTGATTCCGCGTCGCCCCTCATTACGCAAGTCCTGACTTGTGCTTGGTAGCTTGGTGGCAGCGACCGCAGCACACCACCGTTTGCAAAAGAGCCCGTCATCCAGCTATCCAGGAAGTATGCAGACCTCATGTACACATCATGCATGCGCTCCAAGTGGTCGTCCAGTGACGAGTTCTCCTCCATCTTAATGGAGAGGAAGTCTCCCATCAACTCATGCTCCCATATGCGTGCTTGTTCCACGAAATGTGTCCTAAGCTGTAGCATCACCGAACAAGGGTTGACATCACCCACAAAAGGCCACAGCTCATCCACCATTCCAAAACGCATGGTAACTGAAATGAAGGAGGCCATCTCACGATGGAGATAACGGTCTTTCTGGTGCTCTGGGTCTCTAGGTCAGTGGGCTGATCCAAATCCATCCCGTTGAGTATGTAGTCGACCACGTCATTCTTGCTAAGGAGAACGTGGAGACGTGCAACCCATATGGAGAAGTTTGATCCATCTAATGTGAGCTTCTCTCCTTCTAACCAATCAATCATCAACAGGAAAGGTGCCATCTACATTTATAATTGCAAAAGGATTTTAGACTAAGTTTATAATTAAATGAGTTAATAATAACTCCACTCAGAAAAAACTATCCCCATAAGGGTTCCTAGTGATAACACGACCCCTATCAGCCACATCTCCCCCGATCGTCATGAGCATCAATGTGGGTTCAAGGGTGGACGCTAAACGTCGGTCACATCATTCATGCGACTCGTGCTCGATCTTTCGACCATCCGCGTTCCGAGGCCATGTCGGCACATGCTAGGCTCGCCAACTCAATCTTAGTGTATTCGTTGTGCAACATGGCTTACACCCACTATATGCGAACATAGATATGTCTGACACCCATGCCTGTACCATGGATCGCCTCATACCGAAGAACTTTCTTGGTGGTGCACACTAAGGGGGAACACAATCATTGGTAATTTTAACAGGGATCATCTTATTAGGCTACCGTCGAGTATCTAATATTAGCACACAATAAGATATACAAACAATAACATTGAATGTAAATGTGATGTGATATGGTCCTTCACGTCATGATCTCCATCCGTCGTCACTAGATTCCGGCGCCAGGGTTCCGGCGCCGTAGACACCAGGGTACCGGTGTCATTCCGGCGTGGTAGTACGTCACCTCCGTGACTATCTACTACTACGTAACACAAGGTAATTACTTTACCTTTGCCACAACCATATCACAAAGCAATGCCCCCCTGCAAAATAAAGTTAGACGCCTCTACTTTATCTTTGCATGTTTTACGTGGCTAAATGGGCTTTCGCACAAGAACCATTCTTACCTATGAACTTTCAGCACAACATTGATTAAGTAGTTGTCTCTACTACACCCCTTTCGGGGCCCTCCGTTGCAAATGGTATACCAACTAATGCGAGAGAGACAGACACCCCCCTAAGCCACTTTATACGGTACAAGCCGTATGTCAAGCGTGGACCAGTCTCGCGAATGAACACGTAAAGTGGGATGGGGGCCACTTCATCAAGCATTACTGCGGTATACACAAGTACACGTGGGAGGGTAACAACTAAAAGATCAACGCCCACACGCTACATCTCGTGTGTTCTACCCGTACTAGCATGACTACGCATAGATCTAGCTCCGATACCACTGTTGGGGTTCCGCGTATGAAAACAATAAATTTTATCCTACGCCCCTGAACCCCTAAAGCTGCCAGGACCTATCTATTAGTAACACGGTAACGGGAGGGGCTTTTCGCGAACTTACCCTTGAAGACCGAAAAGTGTTGTCAACGCTCAGGAGAGCGTGGTTGATGTAGACGAGCCGAAGCCGACCTCAAGGTCGTGATGAAGTCCTTGCGCTCCAACGGCTCCAACGACTTGAGTGCCTCAAGTGTGACACCTCGCGAGGAGTTACACATGTTCGGTGCCTGACAATGACTCCCACTTCCCCGATCCAGCAACAGTTGCGGAAGTAGAGCTCCCGGATCCGAATCCCGCATCACGACGGCGCTCTGCGGTGAAGATATCTCTCGTTCGCGCAGTCCAGACTTGGGACCACAGTCACGAGAGAGAGAGAGAGGGGGGAGGGAGAAAATATCAATTAGAGGTCCTCCCAAAAGTGAGAAGACCTTTATTGATTATTGGTGTATTTTATTTGGCCAAATACTCCCACTATATATAGGGGGAGGGGAGGTACTACCTCCCTCAAAGTCCCGGGGTGGGACTAAAGGAGAGGAGGGGGGAGGGGAGGCCGTCGGCCACCTAGTGGGCCCCGCGCGGGGGGGGGGGGGGGGGTGGCTAGGCCCAGTCGGCCACCCCCTTGGCCCCCTTCTCCCTGTCTCCTTTCCCTAATGGGCCCTCTCCCCTCCGGGAATTGGCCCATTAAGCCTTTGACCATTTAAATTGATTTTTCTCTTTATTAAATAATTATGAATAAATGATTAAATCAATATTTATCATTCATTCACATATTATTCAACCTCCGTGGCTATGGAACACTTTCCACCTCCACTCCGGACATCCTCCGGACTTACCGAAACCCTTCCGATTTTCTCTCTACAAATCTTCGGCGATTCTACCGATCCTATAAACACTCTCTAAGCATCATCAAGCCCTTAAGCGTGATACCCCACGGTTCGGGAACACTCCAGACATGGTCGGGACACTCCCGCACCAATGATCGACAGAGGGACATGGATGGCCATGTGACCCCTGTGCGTTCCACGAAGATCTTTCGTCGTTTGAATCGGGACAATCGTGTCTAATTCCCTTTGTCTCGACATTGCATTGCTCGAGATCTGATCAATGACATCACCATGTCGTGTTCAATCTCGTTACTGAACAATGAAACTTGACTCGTTCTGACAAGTGATATCCCCGTGATCAAATCACATGGTGCGCAGCTATTGGATATAACTTATCCGAGTGGGCCCTTTGAGTATCTTCCCGACACATGGACGGACAAATCCCGCTCTTGACATATATTGCCTCTACGGTTTCCTCCGAGTACCTAAACACACCTTTATAACCACTGTATTACCAAGTGGCGCTTGATGCTATCTAAGCACTCTCGGGAGACAGTGATTGATATAGCCTCATGGTCTAAGGAATAGTCTACGAGGATCCATTTCTAATCATCATAACTTGTACTTCGTGACATGATCGGGTCATGATGTTTAGGTTGGGTATTGGTTCATCATCTCATTCTCGGAATTAGATGATTCCATTTCCA
Organism: Avena insularis; assembly: GCA_023614405.1. NCBI lineage: Eukaryota > Viridiplantae > Streptophyta > Magnoliopsida > Poales > Poaceae > Avena > Avena insularis. The sequence goes on from CM042694.1 coordinate 212,519,461, forward strand.
ACTGGCATAAATGCCACATGATCAGGAAACATGATCATTTGTTGACCAATGAACCGGTGACTAGAGTTTCACTAGGAACCCCTGGTTGTTTGTATATCACACATGTATTGATGTTTCCACTCAATACAGTTATAGCATGATATAAAACTTAATCATAAACTATATGAAATATGATAATAGTCCTTACTACTATTTGTCTCTAGGGCATATTTCCAACACCATTGGAACCCAAAAAGGCTAAAAGTGTTTTTGTACAACAATGCGGAGTTATGGTTAGAGATCGCATCCCGATCACCATTCGAGAGTGGAATAGGACAAAAGGGGCGGGAGAGGGTGAGTATGTCGCTGACAGGTACAAAGAGGGTCTGTGGAATGACCTCATGACACATTTCACCCTGCCAAAATTTGAGGATGAAGCCGACACAGCTGCATTGAGTAAGAAAGTCAAGCAGTGGACTCTTACGAAGATGGCCAAACTATTCTAGAACTGGAAGAAATCATTATGGCAAAAGTAATAGAAGAAGAAGACTCCTCCTAAATTCGAATCCTATCTAACGAAGCAGCAGGCTAACTGGGATGCATTTGTGAAGTACAAGGACTTAGAAGCTGCTAAGGAAAAGTCGGAAAAAAACAAGCTAAATGCCGCGAAGAAGAAATATCACCATCACCTGGGGCTAGGGGCTACGCGACTGCCATGCCAAAGTGGGATGCTAAAGAGAATGAGTTGCTCGCTAAAGGGATCACTCCAGAACCAATACGCGAAGAATGGGATTTGAGGGCAAGAAATTGGTTCCTTGGGCATGGGAGTGAGTATGACGAAAATACAGGGGACCTTATTTGCAGTGACGGGATTAGGATACCCCGGGAGACATGGCAGAGAGTGGTGAAGGAAATTAAAGAGGGGACAACAAAGTTCTGTCCCGATAGAGAGAATGACTTGCTGACAAAGGCCCTCGAGAATAAAGAACATAGAGGACGAGTACGAGGCCTTGGCCCTAGCTATACTTGGGAGATGGGGTTTCCCAAAGACAGAGATAGTTATAGGAGCCGAGAGAGAGCAAAGAGGCGACGACATGAGGAGGATGGAGACAGGTTCACCGAGTTGCTAGGAACACTTCGAATTCATCAGTAACAGATTAACAAACTTCGAGGAGTAGCGCGCCTGCAAGATCCTGCACTCGATATTACTGCCGTCCAATCTCAGTGGAGAAGCAGCCTGGCTGAATCAGAGGTCCCGTCTGACGATGCACGGATGGTAGATGGTGGTCTCGGCTACCCCATGGATGGAATCAAGGAGCAGACTGATGTCTACGGACTTCTAATCTTGTAGACAGTTGTTGGGCCTCCAAGTGCAGAGGTTTGTAGAACAGCAGCAAGTTTTCCCTTAAGTGGATCACCCAAGGTTTATCGAACTCAGGGAGGAAGTGGTCAAAGGTATCCCCTCTCAAGCAACCCTGCAATCAAGATACAAGAAGTCTCTTGTGTCCCCAACACACCCAATACACTTGTCAGGTGTATAGGTGCACTAGTTCGGCAAAGAGATAGTGAAATACAAGTGGTATGGATAATTATAAGTGGTAACGGTGATAAAAAATAACTTGATGGCGTGGAAAAGACTAAAGGCAAACTGAAATAAAGATGGAAGCAAGCAAACATGTAATAGATCTAATAGCAAACGGTGTTTCAATGCTTAGAAACAAGGCCTAGGGATCATACTTTCACTAGTGAACACTCTCATATAAATATATTCTTCTTTATGATATTACATTGAACTACTCTCCGGTTGGACACTCTAATCGATGGTACGGCTATAACAGCACACCTCAAAGTAAGCCTTTCCCATCTAGATAACCCCACACTGTCACCTTGAGTACTAGATGAGTCCAACAAACACCACAATTTCATAAAGACATCCAACTCCAAATATAACTCATAACAAGTATTTGAAATCTCTAGCCTAAGTGCCACCATAGTATGCACGTTGTCACTTTCACACACATGGGGAGAGCAGAGATCTATTAAAGCACTTGAGTAGCAAGGTAGATCTATAGATTACAAGCTCATGATCTCAATAAGATCATGCATAGAGACAGAGAGATGAACACATAGCTACCGGTAGAACCCTTAGCCTCGAGAGAGAACTACTCCCTCCTCATCATGGGAATTAGCAATGGTGATGGAGATGGTGGTGGAGATCGATGGAGATGGCCGAGGCACTTCCCGTCGGCAGGTGCCTAACAGACACTTCTCCCCGAATCTCCCCTTCGGTGGCGGCGGTGCTATGGAACTTTTTGTGGATTTCTGATTGATGATTTAGGGTTTTGGTATCCGGAGGCTCTTATAGGCGAAGGAGGCAAGGTCGGTGGCCGGCCAGGGGGCCCACCCCATGCCCTGGTGCGGTCTAGGTGGACCCGCACCATGGGGAGGTGTGGCCACCCTGTGGCCCCTCCCCGACTCTCCTTCTGGCTCCGTGAGTCTTCCGGGAAAATAGTAACTTTGGCTTTTGTCCCGTCCAATTCCGAGAATATTCATTTTCTAACTTCCTAGAACCAAAAACAGCAGAAAACAGGCAACTGGCACTGTGGCTCTTGTTAATAGGTTAGTCCAAGAAATCATATGAAAAGTACTCCAAAGTGTGGACAAAACATAAGAAAGTAGATAAAACCAAGCATGGAACATCAAAAATTATAGATACATTTGCAATGTATCAACATCCCCAAGCTTAACTCCTGCTCGTCCTCGAGTAGGTAAGTGATAAAAAGAAAGAATAATTTTTGAGGTGACATGCACCATCAAAGACTTGATCAAAGAATTTTAAAACATTCAAATCTGGGATCATAGTACATCAATCATAACATGAAAGACAAAGTTCTAGCAATAAGCAAAGAAACTATGATGCAACATGAAAAGGCACAAACAAAAGATTCATGAATAACAATGCTTTGCAAGACGTTTTTTTGTTTCACATAAAGAAAACATAGCATAATAGTATTCAGCTTGTCCCTCAATAGAGTAGAAAATATAAATGCATAGGACACCTTCGAAGTTCATAAGAGTGACTAGATACAATAGTTTAAAACAAGCAATATCAAGTTATGCATGAATCAACTAGTCTTGGGACAATGCACATAGAACTAAGAATGGCCACTATGCTCTCAAAGTAAGTGCATAAAGGTAGAAGGTGGAGACTCAATATAATGGTGGAAGAAAGGCCTTCATAAAAGGAAGTAGGGATTCAAGTCTCATAAAGAGCTTCCAAAAATTATGGTACTTATAGCTTTCAGCTCTCATTGCCCCTATCATAAGCATCTTGAAGTGATTAAGGTAAAAGTGAACAAACTATGGTGTACATGCTTGACGAAGTATAAGTCAGAAATCTCATGTCCCTTGTATACGAGGTCCGATCCTCATGCTACTCAAGTTTAGTCACCGGTAAGTTCTTGTCATTGTAAGTACATGTGTATCATAGAGAACCACCAACGGGGTACCCCTTGCCCGATGATACGAAGAATCCCCATATCAAAATGACAAGGCAAGCAGACAACGAGCATCTTAGCATTCTTCTTATTTACCATGGGAATATGGTGCTTTTTTCTCTCTTTCCTCTTTTCATAGTATCTCTTTGTTTTCTCTTTTTTTCTCAATATAGGACTCTTTTTTTATAAGAAGAATGCTTCATAGACAGCTCATTATGGTTACGCTGCAGGTTTGCACCATGTCAGCATGGATTAGACCAGCGGCCCAGGCGTTTCTCTAACACATATACATAACTCCATGGACTTACAAGCTCCCCTTTCATTTCACACCGACGACATCCATATACAAAAGAGCATGATATCAACTAGGTACAAGTACCAAGTGCAATGTTGAAAGCATTCCCCATGAAAGCATGGTTATGCTAATTTCCAACAAATAAGTGCAAGCATATATAACATAGACGACACAATGGTTCAAGATTATTAAGGGCAAGAAAAGTAAAGTGTGCCATCAAGTTCGTGAGAGCTTTAATCACTAGTTTTCTCATAACAAATTTAATTTGGAAGGTAAAAAAAAGCATGAATATACTTGGAATAGCATAATCTAGTAGGTAGGTATGGTGGACTCTTTGGAATAACTTGGTTTAGGGAGTTGGATGCATGAGTGGAACTCATACTTGGTTGTGGAGGCTAGCAAAAGACTGGGAACGACAAACTAAGGGAGCAATAATGGACATAATCATGCAGAGCGACAAAACATCATTGATCAAAGAAAAAAGTGATACTACAAGTTGAAAACTAAAGGATCATAAAGGCTATGGTGACTTGAGATAGTCATAACATGGTGTAAGCATGCGCCAAGTCAACCCAAATAAAGCATCAAAGGAGAATACCACTATACTATGCTTTAATATGCTAAAACAACGCATGATTCATCGAAGGCACATTAAGAAATCTCAATTGTTTATAACAAGTCATGCTAAAACAAAGAATACTAAGCATAAAGCCAAAACAATGTCAAGCATGGCATGACAGAGCATAGGCCACAGTCAAAAACGAGCTCTTTTTACCACATAAGCATGAACTTTCCTACTCTTTTCCAAACCAAACCAAACTATTTGCAAACCAATGTATGAAAGAGGGGGTCCAACAAATTTATTCAGAAAACTAAGCAAACGAAGCAAATGAAAAACCAAAACAAAAACAAAAAAGAAGACGCTCCAAGAACAACACAACTGTGCATAAAACAATAAAAATGAAGCGTTTGGAAGAAACCTGGGATTTTTATTGATGAAGGGGATGCCTTGGGCATCCCCAAGCTTTTACACTTGTACTTCTTGGGTATTTATTGGGGTGACATTTGTGGCATCCCCAAGCTTGAGCTTTAGTCCATCCTTCATCTCATTACTCATTTCTTCCATACACATAAAATTTTTCCTTCATACAAAACTTCACACAATCTTTATTAGCAACATTAGTGCATTCAAGATAATAAGTCTTTGGGTTCAGTTTCAACACAAATAAAACTTTCATTAAAACACAAGCTACTGTAGCACTTCCCTAAAAAAGCTCAATTCCCCAAAATAACTCAAAAAGGAACCAACAAGAAGCAAATGCAGAAAATGGCAGAAATCTGTCAAAACAGACCAGCAGGTAAAGATGAATTTTGTCGAAGATCTTATGTTGCTCAAATCAAAAAGTGTTGCACTAACGAAAGTTAGATAACAACCTGGGGCAGAAGCACAAAAATTCACGCCTCAAAAGGACATAGAGAGATTTTACAGGAATTTTTACGGTGAAGCACGGAAATCTGTTTCAGGACAGCAACTTTCCCAATCATTACTTCTCTCTCATTAGAGGTTACTCTTGGCACAAAAAGCAAATAAAAAGGATAAGGAGCGGTTATTACTGAAGTAATAACTTGAAAGACTCATCTAAAACTTTTGGGTTATCTCCCAATAAGTACTTTTCTTTAACGCCTTTAAGTTAGGCATGATAGTTTGAGAAGATGCTCACATAAGAAATATGAATTGAAGTAAAAGAGAGCATCAAGAAGCAAATTCAAAACACATTTAAGTCTAACCCACTTCCTATGCATAGGAATCTTGTAAAGAAACAAGTCATGAAAGCACAACGCAACAAACATAGTAAAGCAAAACAAGTGCAACTTCAAGACTTTCAACATAAAGAGGGGAAACTTAATATTATTGAGATGCATAGAATCATGTTTCCCTCTCTCATAATAACTTTCAGTAGCAGCATGAATAAGATTAACAATATAACTATCACATAAAACATTCTTATCATGAGCCACATGCATAAAAGAATTAATACTCCCCACATAAACATAGTCATTCTTGTTAATTGTAGTGGGAGCAAATTCAACAAAATAGCTATCATTATTATTCTCATCACCATAATCATCAAATATAGGAGGCATATTGTAATCATAATTAATGTTCTACTCAATAGTAGGTGGACTGAAAATATCAAAATCATCATTATAATCATCATATATTGGAGGTTTGGTATCATCATAAGCAATAGAATAGCTATCTTCCAAAGCTGGGAAACTAAAAAGATCATTTTCATAAAAACTAGCTTCCCCAAGCTTAGACTTTTCCATAGAATTAGCAATAATGGTGTCCAAAGAATTCATAATAACAACATTGCTATTAGCATGCAAATAAAGTTCCATAGATCTTTTAATTTTCTCTTCAAACACTTCATGTCCTAACTCAACATAAATACTATAAAGCTCTCTAATTTTTTTTGTTTTCCATTAAGCCTAACTAGTAAAAACAAGAAACAAAAAGACAAAATTGCAGAATCTAAAGGAAATAACTTCGAGCACTCACACCGGAGGATGTGAGTACCTTTACTATACCTCCCGGCGGCGCCAGAAAATAGGCGTTTGCCGTGGGAGGTTCTTCTTCTTTAATCCTCCGGTGTGAATACCTTTTACCTTACCTCCCCGGTAATGGCGCCAGAAAATAGCTTGATGTCTGCGCACTTCTATTCTTGTAGACAGTTGTTGGGCCTTCAAGTGCAGAGGTTTGTAGAACAGCAGCAAGTTTTCCCTTAAGTGGATCACCCAAGGTTTATCGAACTCAGGGAGGAAGTGGTCAAAGGTATCCCCTCTCAAGCAACCCTGCAATCAAGATACAAGAAGTCTCTTGTGTCCCCAACACACCCAATACACTTGTCAGGTGTATAGGTGCACTAGTTCGGCGAAGAGATAGTGAAATACAAGTGGTATGGATAATTATAAGTGGTAACGGTGATAAAAAATAACTTGATGGCGTGGAAAAGACTAAAGGCAAACTGAAATAAAGATGGAAGCAAGCAAACATGTAATAGATCTAATAGCAAACGGTGTTTCAATGCTTAGAAACAAGGCCTAGGGATCATACTTTCACTAGTGAACACTCTCATATAAATATATTCTTCTTTATGATACTACGTTGAACTACTCTCCGGTTGGACACTCTAATCGATGGTAGGGCTATAACAGCACACCTCAAAGTAAGCCTTTCCCATCTAGATAACCCCACACTGTCACCTTGAGTACTAGATGAGTCCAACAAACACCACAATTTCATAAAGACATCCAACTCCAAATATAACTCATAACAAGTATTTGAAATCTCTAGCCTAAGTGCCACCATGGTATGCACGCTGTCACTTTCACACACATGGGGAGAGCATAGATCTATTAAAGCACTTGAGTAGCAAGGTAGATCTATAGATTACAAGCTCATGATCTCAATAAGATCATGCATAGAGAGAGAGATGAACACATAGCTACCGGTAGAACCCTTAGCCTCGAGAGAGAACTACTCCCTCCTCATCATGGGAATCAGCAATGGTGATGGAGATGGTGGTGGAGATCGATGGATATGGCTCCGGGGGCACTTCCCCGTCCCGACAGGGTGCCGGAATAGAGACTTTCTATCCCCTGAATCTCCCCTTCGGTGGCGGCGGCGCTGCGGAACTTTTCGTGGATTTCTGATTGATGATTTAGGGTTTTGGTATCGAGAGGCTCTTATAGGTGAAGGAGGCAAGGTCGGTGGCCGGCCAGGGGGGCCACACCATGCCCTGGCGCGGTCTAGGTGGACCCGCGTCATGGGGTGGTGTGGCCACCCTGTGGCCCCTCTCCGACTCTCCTTCTGGCTCCGTGAGTCTTCCGGGAAAATAGTAACTTTGGCTTTTGTTCCGTCCAATTCCGAGAATATTCATTTTCTGACTTCCTGGAACCAAAAACAGTAGAAAACAGGCAACTGGCACTGTGGCTCTTGTTAATAGGTTAGTCCAAGAAATCATATGAAAAGTTCTCCAAAGTGTGGAAAAAACATAAGAAAGTAGATAAAACCAAGCATGGAACATCAAAAATTATAGATACATTTGCAATGTATCACATACATCTTGTGAGCTCCATCAGAAGGTGAAGAACCTATCCATCAAGGTGGCGGTCGGATGTGCTTTACCTTGTCCACCTGATGCACGCTGGCATGGCCGTGAGATTCTAGCTGGCTATGCTAAAGTCGGGGTGGATGAAATCGCAACGGGGTGGGACTCAATGGAGCTTGACATTCCTGGACCTGAAGGTGAGAGGACACTCGGAGAAGTATTGGGTGGTATCATTCTATGGGACAAGAACAACATCAAGCTTCCAGGCTCAGCGCCAAGGCCACCACCACCTCCGAGTCGTCGCATGTCACCTTCACCTCCATCACCTCCAAGAAGCCCACCCCATGACTACGACCACCACAACTCGGGTCCATCTAGATCTCCACCGCAGGGTCAGCCATCTTCGCCGCCTGCTAAGGACAATAAGAGGAAGCGTGCTTCGTCGATGAGTACTAAACGATGCAGCAGCCCAAAATGACAAATGTCGCCCCTCCCAAGAGTACCTCATAAGAATCTTCCCATCAGACCTTATGATCATACTGAAGAGGAAACCACAACGATCGCAAAGGCCGAATGTGTTGTGCAGCTTCAAAATAAGAAACCTAAGCCCGCCCCGGTATACACCGAGAAGCAAAAAGCATATGCACTTGGTTTTCTGAACACAAAATCGCAATATGACTTGCACCATAAGCCAGATGACTATTTACGTATGCTTCAAAAGGAAGTGAAGAAGAGAAAATCAAGTAAAAGTGCAAGCGGGAGCAAATCATCAAGTCAAAGTGCAACCAGGAAAAGAAAAGACGTCCCCCATTGATGACCCACAAGTATAGGGGGTGTATCACAGTATTTTCGATAAGTAAGAGTGTCGAACCCAACGAGGAGCAGAAGGTGCTGGCTAGTGGTATGGATCAGGAATTCTCTTCAAATACTTAGCAAACGGATTTTTAGGGATTTTTGATAAAGCAAGTAAACAAAGTACGAGTAAATAAAAGGCAGTAGGAATAAATGCAGCAAGTGGCCCAATCCTTTATGCAGCAAAGGACAAGACGGTTGTATTACTTAAGATGACCAAACGTTCTCGAGGACACATGGGAAGACTGTCAAGTGCTTTCGCTTCATATAGTTGATTAATCTTCTTTAGCTTGCTAAGTGTTGTGTGGGTGAACCTGTGCTAATGTACCGACCTTCCTAGGACTAATACATACTTGTGATTATACCCCTTGCAAACATCCGTAAGTACAAGAAAGTAATTAAGGTAGAAACCTAACCACAGCTTTAAACTCTAAGACCCTGACGTCCCTTGTGCAATGGTTTCCTAACAGGGGTTCAGGTTTCTGTCACTCTGGCAACCCCTACGATTAGTAGCCAAATACACAATGCATTCCCCTAGGCCCATATAGGTGAAGTGTCATGTAGTCGACGTTCACATGACACCACTAGAAGAAGTACACCACAACTTAAATATCAAACTATTGAATCTTTCTCAACACAATTCCACTACTAACAACATGACTTCTCCCATGTCCTCAAGAACAAAACGAACTACTCACAAGACATCATATGGATCATGATTAGAGATGGAATAATGATGTATAACAATCTGAACATAAACGATAATTCAACGGTTCACTCAATAGCATCAACTACAAAGAGTAATCAACACCGGGAAAGTTTCCCCTATGAACTATGCAAGATTCAACCCAATTGTTACAGCAATATGGAGATGGTGATGAGGGTGCTGATGGTGATGATGATGATGATGATCCCGATGAAGTCCAGCTTGATGATGTTGTTGATGGCGATGATCTCCCCTCTTCAGGAAGGAATTCCCCCGGCAGAAATCTGTCTGCCGGAGAGATCTTTCTCTCTTGGTGTTTCTGCCCCGCAGAGGCGGCGGAATCTTTCTGTGGTCGCTCCCCCAGTCTTAGGGTTTCAGGAGGATAATATACGCCAGAGGGGAGTGCCAGGGGTGGACCAGGGCGGCCACACCACTGGTGGCGCGGCCTAGGCTGGCCCGCGCCAGGGGGTGGTGTGGGCCCCTTGTGGCCCATCTCCAGCCCTCCTTCTGGCTTCCTTCGTCTTCTGAAAAAATAGGATTTTCCGTATATTTTCCCGGATTTTCTGATCTTCGCAAATTTTGCCTCCAAACAGCACCTTTTCCATCAGAATCCTGACTACAGTGGTCCATGCTCCAAAAGTCATCAACCATGCAAAAGCAGATGAAATAACATAAGTATCACCTCTCAATACAAAATATATCAATGAATAACAGTGAATTATGACATAGAATAGTGATGCAAAATGGACGTATCACCCATCTCGGGGAACAGGCCAAAAAATCGATCCCACCCCTTAGGGTGGCATCCTATGACATTCCCCAGCAGGATATGGAAGAAGTTGTGAAGTGCTGACTCGTGTATTAACGAGCTCGTTGGGAAACCCCAAGAGGAAGGTATGATGAGCACAGCAGTAAGTTTCCCTCAGTTATGAAACCAAGGTTATCAATCCAGTAGGAGCAAGGAAACACCCCAAAGGTGTAGCTAGCTGAACGTTGGCAGGGCGCACTACCGGTGCCAGCAGCAACGTGGAGACCTGCACAACACAACCACAGAACTCTGTCCCCAACTTGCGATGAGGTTGTCAATCTCACCGGTTTTGCTGAAAACAAAGGATTAAATGTATTGAATGGAAGGAAGTAATAGTTTGCAGAAAGTAAACACAAAGCAGTAAACAGTTTGTAGATTGTATGTAAAAGAAAGGACCGGGGTCCATAGTTCACAAGAGGTGGCTCTCCTTAAGATAGATAACATGCTGGGTGAACAAATTACAACGGGGCAATTGAAAAACATCAAGAAAGAATACAAGCATACACTAATCATCTTGACTCCCTTGAGACTTGATTGGGCATTACAACATTATACATAGACCTCCATCCAACTGCATCTATGACTAATAATCCACCTTCAGGTTATCATCTGAACCCCCTCCAGTATTAAGTTGCAAGCAACAGATTATTGCTTTACGAATTGCATGTAAAGTAAACAATACGATTGTTCTATGAATAAAGGATTGTTGTTTTCTCCCTAGTAGCAACATCACATCTAGCACCTTAGAGATTTCTATCACTTCCCCAGATTACCAGAGGCATGTGTTGGGTCCGCAACATAGAAAACAAAAAATTTCCTATGATGAGAACTATACGCCAAGATCTATCTACAAGATACAGAGCAATAGGTGGACATACATCCATGGAGGACTTACCCTCGAAGACAACGAGTTTTGTTAACGAGTAGGAACTCGTGGTTGATGTAGTCGTACGCTTGCCGATCTCAAGATCGTGTGGAAGTCCGAGTGCCGCAAATCAGCAGCGCATCCGTCCTCGCACACACGTTCAAGCTACCGGACAACCTCCACCTCCTCGCTCTAGTGAATCAGTGGAAGCAGCAACTCCTTCCAGACGCAAGGCCACCGGGAACATGTATCTCGTTAATCCGAGACCATGGGGGAATATCTAGAGGGGGAAAGAGAGATCCTTCACGAGGAGGTGTGCTTTGTGAGGGAGGAGAGGGGGGACTTTTATAGGAGAGGGGGGACTCCTCCCCTACCATGGCCGGTGGCCAAGGAGGGAGCCCCCTCCTCTTCCTCATTCATGTGGTGGAAGCTCCACTCACATCAATTCAAGCTCCACCCAAAGTTCCACTCACATGTATTAAATTTCCACCAAATTTAATGCCACTCTCAATTAATAAAACTCTTTTATTTATTTTATTAAGAATTTTGTTAATTACTTTAATTAACAAACATTCACATAAAACCCTTGCAACATTTCAATATCACATGCAGAACCACTTTCTGCAATTTCACCCGAAACAATTCCGGTTTCTATCGAAACAATTCCTATTTCTATCGATACATTTCCTGTGCTTTGCAAACCTTTTGTCTGAAACATATGTGCTCCTAAATGGTGTTCGGCAACCCTTAAGTGTGTCACCCTATGGTTCGCGAATAATGCAGACATGATTAAGACTCCTCTCAGATCAATAATCGTAAGGGACACGAGATCCATACTGACTCCTGCACATTCAACGATGACTTCTGTGATCGTGAGAACCTTTAATGCTAGTAATTTAATCCCTTTGTATCATGATATAATACATGTCCGAGATTCGATCATCGGTATATAAATACCTAGTTTGATCTCGTTACCGACATGCACTCTTTTCTCGTTCCCGTGATATAACATTCTAGTGATCACATCACTTGCTTGCAAGCTATCTTAATGTGATATCACCGAGAGGGCCCAGAGTATATCTATCCATCATCGGGGTTGACAAATTCCACTCTTGATCCATGAGCCTCAACATAACACGTTCATAGCACTGAACCCACCTTTATAGTCACCCTGTTATGGTGTGATGTTTGATGCTATCAAGATACTCTTCCGGTGTTAGCAATTAACATGATCTCATGGTCTAAGGACTAAGACTACTTCGTATGATGTTATAGCAATATAAACATAATGAATTGATCGTAATGCTATACTTCGGATGAATGTTCATCACATCATTTCACAAATGATGTGACCTTGTTATTAACAACATCCAATGTCCATGATCAGGAAACCTTGATCATGTTGTTAATCAACAAGCTAGTCTATAAGAGAGGCATAACTAGGAACCCTTTTTGTTTATTAAACACACATGTATTGACGTTTCCTATCAATACAATTATAGCATGCAAAATAAACATCTATCATATACAAGGAATACATAATAACAACTTTATTATTGCCTCTCAGGGCATATTTCCTTCAGTCTCCCACTTACACTAGAGACAATAATCTAGTTTACATAGTGATAAATCTAACACCCATGAAGTTCTGGTGTTGATCATGTTTTTCCCTAGGGCGAACTTTAGTCAACGGATCTGCTACATTCAGGTCCGTGTGCACTTTAGAAATCTTTATATCTCCATCCTTGACATGCTCGCGGATGGAGTGAAACCGGCGCTTAATATGCTTGGAATTCTTGTGAGACCTTGGTTCCTTAGCGTTGGCTATGGCTCCATTGTTGTCACAATAGATCACCATTGGGTCCAACGCACTAGGAACCACACCTAGTTCCGTTATGAACTCCTTCATCCAAACCGCTTCCTACGCCGCTTCTGAAGCAGCAACATATTCCGCCTCCATCGTTGATCCAGCCACCACAGATTGTTTGGAGCTCCTCCAACTAAATGCTGCTCCGTTCAAGAGAAATATGTATCCAGATTGAGACTTAGAGTCATCCAGATCAGTGTCAAAGCTAGCATCGACATAACACTTAGCAACTAGCTCTTATTCACCTCCATATATAAGAAACATATCCTTAGTTCTTCTCAAGTACTTAAGGATATCCTTGACCGCTATCCAGTGTTCCGAACCTGGATCAGATTGGTACCTACTAGTCAAACTAATAGCATGTGCCACATCCGGTCTTGTACATAGCATGGCGTACATTATAGAGCCTATGGCTGAGGCATAGGGGATCTTATCCATTATCTCTCTTTCTTCCGCCGTAGCCGGACTTTGAGTCTTACTCAATGTCTTGCCTTGCAACATAGGTAAAAACCCCTTCTTACTTCCGTCCATATTAAACTTCTTTAATATCTTATCAAGGTATGTACTCTACGATAGCCCAATTAGGCGTCTTGATCTATCTCTATAGATTTTAATGCCTAATATATATGAAGCTTCACCAAGGTCTTTCATCAAAAATTTGTTGTTTAGATAACTTTTAACACTGTTTAAAAGATCTATATCATTTCCAATCAATAATATGTCATCCACATATAATATTAGAAATGCCACATTGCTCCCACTCACTTTCTTGTAAATACAAGCCTCTCCATAAGTTTGGACAAATCCAAACTCTTTGATCACCTCATCAAAGCGGAGATTCTAACTCCGGGATGCTTGTTTCAATCCATAGATGGATCGCTGAAGCTTGCATACCTTATCAGCATCCTTAGGATCGACAAAAGCCTTAGGTTGTATCATATACAACTCTTCTTCAATATTACCATTGAGGAATGCAGTTTTGACATCCATCTGCCATATTTCATAATCGAAATATGCACCAATTGCTAACATAATCCTAACCGACTTAAGCATCACTACGGGAGAGAATGTCTCATCGTAGTCAACTCCTTGAATTTGTCAAAACCCCTTTGCGACAAGTCGAGCCTTATAGATGGTCACATTACCATCAGCATCCTTTTTCTTTTGAAAATCCATTTATTCTCAACGGCCTTTCGATCGTGAGGTAAGTCTACCAAAGTCCAAACCTGGTTTTCATACATGGATTCCATCGCGGATTTCATGGCTTCTAGCCATTTGTTGGAATCAGGGCTCATCATCGCTCTTCATACATTGCAGGGTCATCTATTTCATCAATCATGAAATTCATAATAGTATTGCCGTACAGTTCAGGAGATGCACGTGTCATGCTTGACCTACGAGGTTCGGTAGTGTCCTCTTTCGGAGTTTCATGATCAATATCATTAGCTCTCTCTTCATTAGGTGAAGTCAACTCCAAAACAACTTCTGGTGCTGCACTACTCGCCATTTCATGAAGAGAAGGTTCAATAACCTCTTCGAGTTCTACCTTCCGACTACTCACACCTTTCGCGAGAAACTCCTTCTCAAGAAAGGATCCATTCTTGGCAACAAAAACCTTGCCCTCGGATCTGTGATAGAAGGTATACCCAATCGTTTCCTTAGGGTATCCTATGAAGATGCATTTTTCCGCTTTGGGTTCGAGTTTATCCGGTTGAAGTTTCTTCACATAAACATCGCATGCCCAAACTTTAAGAAATGACAGCTTAGGTTTGTTTCCAAACCATAATTCATACGGTGTCTTTTCAACGGATTTAGATGGTGCCCTATTTAAAGTGAATGCAGCGGTTTCCAGTGCATAACCCCAAAATGACAGTGGCAAGTCAGTCAGAGACATCATAGATCGAACCATATCCAATAAAGTACGATTACGACGTTCTGACACACCATTACATTGTGGTGTTCCGGCAGGCGTAAGTTGTGAAACTATTCCACAGTCTTTCATATGTGTGCTAAACTCGTAACTAAGATACTCTCCTCCACGGTCGGACCGCAGAAATTTGATCTTTCTGTTACGATGATTTTCCACTTCATTCTGAAATTCTTTGAACTTTTCAAAGGTTTTAGACTTATGTTTCACCAAATAGATATACCCGTATCTACTCAAATCATCCGTGAAAGTAATAAAATAACGATATCCACCTCACGCCGACACACTCATTGGTCCACACACATCAGTATGTATGATTTCCAATAAATCTATCGCCCGTTCCATTGAACCGGAAAAGGGCGTTCTAGTCATCTTGCCCATAAGGCATGGCTCACATGTATCAAATGATTCAAAATCAAGTGATTCCAAAAGTCCATCAGAATGGAGTTTCTTCATGCGTTTAACGCTAATATGACCTATGGCAAAGTACATATATGTAGATATATCATTATCAAGTTTAATCCTTTTAGCATCAACATTATGAATATGCGTAATACTACTATCGAGATCCAACAGAAATAAACCATTCAACACAGGTGCATGACCATAAAAGATATTATTCATATAAATCGAACAACCATTGTTTTCAGACATAAACGAATAACCACTTTGCATCAAACACGATCCGGATACAATGTTCATGCTCAGTGCAGGCACCAAATAACAATTATTTAGGTTTATAACTAATCCCGATGGCATATGGAGAGGCAGCATTCCGACGACGATCACATCAACTCTTGATCCATTGCCAACCCGCATTGTGACCTCATCTCTTGCTAGTTGTCGCTTGTTCTGCAGCCCCTGAACCGAGTTACATATATTAGCAACCGATCCCGTATCAAATACCCAGGTGCTACTGCGAGTACTAGTCAAGTACACATCAATAACATGTATATCACATATACCTTTGTTTGCCTTGCCGGCCTTTTGTCCGCCAAATACTTGGGGCAGTTGTGCTTCCAATGGCCAGTCTCCTTGCAGTAGTAACACTCGGTGTCAGACTTAGGGCTAGCTCGGGGTTTCTTTTTAGGTGCAGCAACAGATTTGCCGCCCTTCTTTCCCTTCTGCTTGCCTTTCTTGTCCTTGAAACCGGTGGTCTTATTGATCATCAACACTTGATGTTCTTTCCTAATCTCCACTTCTGCAGTCTTAAGCATTGATAGAAGCTCGAGAAGAGACTTCTTCATGCCTTGCATATTATAGTTAATCACGAAGCTCTTGTAGCTAGGTGGCAGAGATTGGAGAACACAATGTATGCCTAAGTCAATGGGAATCGTTATTCCCAAGGACACAAGCTTATCGGCGTACCCAGACATTTTGAGTACGTGCTCACTAACGGAGCTGTTCTCCTCCATCATGCAGCTAAAGAACTTTTCAGAAGCATTATAACTCTCTACGACAGCATGGGTATCAAAAATCATTTTCAATTCTCCCATGGTATCAAAGGCATTGCCATTTTCGAAACGTTTTCGAAGTTTTGGCTCTAGCCCATACAGTGTGCCGCAATGAACTAAGTATTGGTCCTCCTGACGAGCTATATAGACATTCTTTTCCTCGTCAGGGGCATCAGGAGCTGGTGGGGGGCCTAGCGGCGCCTCTAGCACATATTGCTTTTGTGCAGTAGTGAGGAGAATCCTCAAATTCATAGCCCAGTTGGTGAAGTTGCTACCATTCGTAGCAAGCTTCTCTTTCTCCATGAATACATTGAAATTAAAAGCAGGTGGTGCCATCTATAACAGAATTTGTAAAGTATATTTAGACTAAGTTTATGATAGATTGAGTTCAACTAATCCAAATTACTAATGAACTCCCACTCAAAAATGACATCCCTCATGTCCTTTTTGGTGATTACATGAACCAAATCCACCACACCAAGTCCGATCATCATGTGAGTCGGTGTAGCTTCAAAGGCGAGCATCTATATGGGCATCATATCAACTATATGACTCATGCTTAACCTTTCAGTTCGTGTTCCGAGGCCATGTCTGTACATGCTAGGCTCGCCAAGTAAGAACCTTAGTATTCGCGTGTGTAAAACTGTCTTACACCCATTGTATGAAAGCGTAGATTCAAGAACACCCGATCATCACGTGATGCCTCAAAACATGATCCACAAAATGGTGCATACTTAAGGAAGAACACATTTTATCTTGATATCTAAATGAGTGATCATCTTATAATGCTACCAAAAGCGCCAAACTAGCAATATAAGATGCTAACATCTAATGTGTGAAGTGAGATGATACGGTCCATGCATTTGATCTCTATCATTTGCATCATGGTATGATCTCTATCATTCCTTATTGTGTAAGGTCAAGGTCTATGGAACTTACACGTTAAGTGAGTTGTAAGAGTATCTATCATACATCTACTTACAACAATACCATATCAAGACACTAGCCCAGCAACGATCTAAACTAGACGCCTCTAATTTATCAATTGCAACTTTTACGTGGCTTAGGGCTTTGGGAGAAAGAACCGGTCTTACCTACGAACATGAACCACAACAAGGATAACCAAGTTATTAGCAACTCGTTGTAAATCAGATATTGACTATAGTAGGAGAGACAGACACCCACTAGCCACTTATGCAAAACTAGTTGCATGTCAGTCGTGGAACCGGTCTCATGTACGATGACATGTAAGGTTGGTCCGGGCCGCTGCATCCCACTATGCCACCAATATCCAAAATACATAGAAGATGCAATAACATGATCATCATCGCCCACATATAAACATATGTGTACTACCCGTGCAAAGCACCTACGCATAGATCAGGCCCTGATACCGCTGTTGGGTCCGCAGCATAGAAAACAAAAAAAATTCTATGATGAGAACTATATGCCAAGATCTATCTACAAGATACAGAGCAACGGGTGGACATACATCCATGGAGAACTTACCCTCGAAGACAACGAGTTTTTTTAACGAGTAGGAACTCGTGGTTGATGTAGTCGTACGCTTGCCGATCTCAAGATCGTGTGGAAGTCCGAACGCCGCAAATCAGCAGCGCATCCGTCCTCACACACATGTTCAAGCTACCGGAAAACCTCCACCTCCTCGCTCCAGCGAATCAGCGGAAGCAACAACTCCTTCCAGACGCAAGGCCACCGGGAACATGTATCTCGTTAATCCGAGACCATGGGGGAATATCTAGAGGGGGAGAGAGATCCTTCATGAGGAGGTCTGCTTTGTGAGGGAGGAGAGGGGGCATTTTATAGGAGAGGGGGGACTCCTCCCCTACCATGGCCGGCGGCCAAGGAGGGACCCCCTCCTCTTCCTCATTCATGTGGTGGAAGCTCCACTCACATCAATTCAAGCTCCACCCAAAGTTCCACTCACATGCATTAAATTTCCACCAAATTTAATGCCACTCTCAATTAATAAAACTCTTTTATTTATTTTATTCAGAATTTTGTTAATTACTTTAATTAACAAACATTCCCATAAAACCCCTTGCAACATTTCAATATCACATCCAGAACCACTTTCTGCAATTTCACCTGAAACAATTCAGGTTTCTATCGAAACAATTCCTGTTTCTATCCAAACATTTCCTGCGCTTTGCAAACCTTTTGTCTGAAACATATGTGCTCCTAAATGGTGTCCAGCAACCCTTAAGTGTGTCACCCTATGGTTCGCGAATAATGCAGACATGATTGAGACTCCTCTCAGATCAATAATCAGAAGCGGGACCTGGAGATCCATACTGACTCTTGCACATTCAACGATGACTTCTGTGATCGTGAGAACCTTTAATGCTAGTAATTTAATCCCTTTGTCTCATGATATAATACATGTCCGAGATTCGATCATCGGTATCTAAATACCTAGTTTGATCTCGTTACCGACATGCACTCTTTTCTTGTTCCTGTGATATAACATTCTAGTGATCACATCACTTGCTTGCAAGCTATCTTAATGTGATATCACCGAGAGGGCCCAGAGCATATCTATCCGTCATCAGGATTGACAAATTCCACTCTTGATCCATGAGCCTCAACATAACATCTTCATAGCATTGAACCCACCTTTATAGTCACCCTGTTACGGTGTGACGTTTGATGGTATTAAGATACTCTTCCGATGTTAGCAATTAACATGATCTCATGGTCTAAGGACTAAGACTACTTCGTATGATGTTATAGCAATATAAACATAATGACTTGATCGTAATGCTATACTTTGGATGAATGTTCATCACATCATTTCACAAATGTTGTGACCTTATTATTAACAACATCCAATGTCCATGATCAGGAAACCTTGATCATGTTGTTAATCAACAAGCTAGTCTATAAGAGAGGCATAACTAGGAACCCTTTTTGTTTATTAAACACACATGTATTGACGTTTCCTATCAATACAATTAGAGCATGCAAAATAAACATCTATCATATACAAGGAATACATAATAACAACTTTATTATTGCCTCTCAGGGCATATTTCCTTCAACATGAACCCACTATCGAGCATAAATACTAACTCTTGGAGTTGCTAGCATCTACTTGGCCAAGATAGCTACTAACAACGGAAAGCATGCAAGATCACAAATAACAAAGACATGATAGAATCAATAATCAATCTGAAATAGCATCTGAATATCCATCGGATACCCGCAAACACAACATGCAGAATTACAAATAGATGATCTTGATCATGAACGGAGCTCACAAGATCTAAACGTGAAAGCACAAAGGAGGAGCACCAGCCATCTAGCTACTACATGGACCCGTAGTCCAGAGATGAACTACTCACGCATCACACTGGAGGCTTGCATGGTGATGAAGAAGGCCTCCAGGGTGAATTCCCGTCTCCGGCACGATGTCGGGAAGAGCTTCAGATCCCTCCTGATCTAGGGATGGAGATGACGGCGGCTATAGACTCTTTCGTGGATTTTTGATCGGGTACTTAGGGTTTCCATATCAGAGGCAATATATAGGCGGAAGGAGAGGCTGAGGGGGTGCTGGGGTCGGCCAGACCACCCCCTGGCGTGGGCCAGGCCTGGCCACGCGGCCAGGTGGTGTGGTCGGGCCCTAGCCCTTCTCCGTCTCGTATTCTAGCTCAAGATGTCTTCCAGTAAAATAGCAACTTTGGCTTTTGTCCCGTCCAATTCCGAGAATATTCATTTTCTGACTTCCTGGAACCAAAAACAGCAGAAAATAGGCAGCTGGCATTGTGGCTCTTGTTAATAGGTTAGTCCAAGAAATCATATGAAAAGTACTCCAAAGTGTGGACAAAACACAAGAAAGTAGATAAAACCAAGCATGGAACATCAAAAATTATAGATACATTTGCAATGTATCACGAAGCTTGCGGTCGCTATGGATGTGACTGTTGAGGAACTGCTAGGTTCACAGGACGACAAGTTACCCAAGGCTGATGTAGTCCCTCAATATGTCCCAGGGATGTCGTTGGTCACCCTAGAGAGGTTGCAACAACTGCCAACACAAATGCGGAGTTTACATAACTGGTACTTGAAAGCCGGAAAGGAGGAGAGAATAATGATCGTGGCGAAAGTACCACATGACTACTACTTCCGAGAAGAAGAGGTCCATGTTGAGTTTCCAGAACTCTTCCAGTTATATGCTTTCGACGCCCTCGACAAACCAATCATGAGTTGCTATTGTCTGTAAGTTGTTGAATTCATTGTATACATATAAGTTGTTCAATTTTTCAGTTATTCAGTTTATTGCATGTAATTATCCTCATTATATCCTTTTGTACTCTATTATTATGCAGAATGAAGATCCAGGAATGTAAAAGAAGGTCACTCTTTAGTGTTGGGTTCATTGACCCAGATAAAATACATATAAAGATGCTAACGGATAAACCCGAGGAGACGGAGGAAAACCTTCTAAGGTTTCTAACGGAGCAAAATTTCTATGACCACATACTGTTTCCTTACAATTTCAAGTGAGGGTCTTACTCTGGTGTACACATTCACTTTTGCTTACTCAATTTAAGTGTTATTGATGAGTTACTGATATATATATAAACGTGTGTGCAGATTCCACTGGATTCTGCTAAAGATTCAACTTGATAAGGGAAGAGTTGAAGCCATGGACCCATTAAAAAGACCCCTGGAACAGTTTAGGGACATGCAGGACACGCTCCAGAGGTAATTTTCGCGCTACATCGGTCTCTTTCGTTGATTTCCTGAGATATCACGTAAGAAATAACTCATTCATTTTCTTTACTAGGCAGGGTTTGGAACCAGTTCAAGAGTGCGGTTACGGGTCACTTTAGTGAGAAGCTGACGTTTAAGCCGGTCTCGGTAAGTAGTACACACATCTCTTTACTTCTATAGTTTCAATACAATTATGATGCTAAAATATTATTTTGATTGAATTCTATTCTCGTAAAGTGCGCTGGGCAGCCACCCAGGACGAATCTATGTGGATTCTACGTTTGGGAGTTCATTCGCACGTTTACCACTGAGCATACAATTATAAAGTCGATGTAAGAAATACATTCACAACATTATTTTTATTACCGTCACTTTTTATTATCATGATTGGTATTAATATATTGATATCCTTTTCTTATATATAGTTCGATAGAATGCGGGATCAGCTCCTACCAGAGCAACGCGTACTAGGAATTGCTGAAGAACTGGCAGGATTCTTGATGAAAGAGATGATAGATGATGCCGGAGAATTTAGTGTGAATAGGCGCTACCGATGATCCCTCGACCGTGTAATTGAATAGACGGGCTCTAGTCCCGGTAACTGTGATGTCTCCATGTAACTATCATGTATATATTTGTGTATGCTCGATCCTAATAGTTCTCCATGTAAATATCATGTATATATTTGTATGTTCTAGTCCCGGTAACATGTATGGTATGTGGTAGCGTAGAAATCTATTTTGAAAATGAAAAAAGAAACAAAATGAATTCTCTGCCGCGACAGAGAACCACTAGTCCCGGTTTGTAATATCAACCGGGACTAATGGGGGTGGACCTAGTGCGCGCAGGGGCGACCACGTGGATGCTCATTGGTCCCGGCTGGTAAGCGGGCCGGGACTAGTGGATGGGCCTTTAGTCTCGCCTCTCTAGTCCTGGTACCGCAACCGGGACTAAAGGCCCTTACGGGCCGGGACTATAGGCCCGTTCTCCACTAGTGTTTATATCTTTGATATGATTTGCAAGAAGTTTCCCTTATCACTTTGTATCAGCTCGCATGTTTAGTTTTATTTGTAGAGCAGGGTGAAAATCTGTTTCGAGGAATCTCGATTGCCCCACACATAAAAAGAAACATAGGAAGTCATCCCCCTCCTCCCACGTCTCCGATGGTCTTTTTTGTGACAATTTCACTGATCTATTAATAATCGTCAACAATAGTACAAAGAAACCCAAAACTAATAGAAACTACAAATAGTTCCTTGGAACACCTAGCGACGACTAAGATGCTAGCACGAGTCGCAGGAGCACCGCTATCCTCGCCCCTATATCACCGAAATCAGGCAAAAATTATCATAGTAGAGCTTGTTGTAGTAGACACACCTGAAATCATCGTGCTAAGGCTCCAACGAACCAACGCACTAGAGGAGCAACCATCACCGATGATGACAATCGTAGGTTGAAAGAGACCGACAAAAACCAAAACAATGAACACAAAAATAGAGTGGATCCTAGGAGATTAGTAGGACAGATGATTCTAGGCACCCTCTATCGCTGCTAGACGCACTACCAGAGCGAGGGTAGGGCAGGGTGACCTTATTTTGATTTCATAACATAGCCGTCACCTCACCATTTCGATGAAGACATAAAAGGCTAAAAAATAACGAGATCCCCCCGATGGCAAGGAGCCATGATCCGCCACACCTCCAAGGCCACGAAGATGGAGCAGACCGATAACATTCCCGATGAGGAGATGAGACCCTAGATGGGTTTTAGAGATAGCCTACTAATGTCTATGCACTTCTATTCTTGTAGACAGTTGTTGGGCCTCCAAGTGTAAAGGTTTGTAGAACAGCAACAATTTTCCCTTAAGTGAATTACCAAGGTTTATCGAACTCAGGGAGGAAGTGGTCAAAGGTATCCCTCTCAAGCAACCCTACAATCAATATACAAGAAGTCTCTTGTGTCCCCAACACACCCAATACACTTGTCAGGTGTATAGGTGCACTAGTTCGCCGAAGAGATAGTGAAATACAAGTGGTATGGATAATTATAAGTGGTAACGGTGCCAGAAAAGAGCTTGACGGGTAGGAAGAGACTAAAGGCAATCTGAAATAAAGATGGAAGCAAGCAAACATGTAACAGATCTAGTTGCAAACGGTGTTTCAATGCTTAGAACAAGGCCTAGGGATCATACTTTCACTAGTGAACACTCTCATATAAATATCATCTCTTTATGATACTACTCTGAACTACTCTCCGGTTGAATAACTCTAATCCATGTTAGGGCTATAACAGCACACCTCAAAGTTCGTATTCCCCATCTAGATAACCCCACACTATCACCTTGAGCGCTAGATGGTTCCAACAAACACCACAATCTCATAGAGACATCCAACTCAAATTATACTCATGATAAGTATTTGTGTAACATTAGCCAAAGTGCCACACGGTGTGCACACTATCAACTTCACACACGTGGGGATAAGCAGAGATTCATTAAAGCACTTGAGTAGCAGAATAGATCTATAGATTACAAAGCTCATGATCTCATAAGATCACGCATAGAGAGAGAGACATGAACACATAGCTACCGGTAGAACCCTTAGCCTCGAGGAAGAACTACTCCCTCATCATCATGGGAAGCAGCAACGGCGATGGAGATGGTGGTGGAGATCGATGGAGATGGCTCCGGGGGCACTTCCCCGTCCCGGTATGGTGCCAAAATAGAGACTTTCTGTCCCCCGAATCTCCCCTTCGGTGGCGGCGGTGTTGCGGAACTTTTTGTGGCTAGAGGCTGGATTATTTAGGGTTTTCTCATCGGGAGGCTTCTTATAGGCGAAGAAGCGATGTTAGAGGGTGGACCAGGGGCCCACACCACCTGGTGGCACGGCTAGGGGACCCGCGCCACCACATGGTGTGGCCATCCCCTAGCCCCTCTTCGTCTCGTCTTCTGGCTCCGTGAGTCTTCCAGTAAAATATCGACTTTGGCTTTTGTCCGGTCCAATTGCGAGAATATTTCTTTTCCAGCTTTTCTGAAACCAAAAACAGCAGAAAACAGGCAACTAGCACTGTGGCATCTTGTTAATAGGTTAGTTCCAGAAAATGTATAAAAATACCTCCAAGTGTGGACTAAACATAAGAAAGTAGATACTAAACAAGCATGGAACATCAAAAATTATAGAGACGTTTGCAATGTATCAACATCCCCAAGCTTAACTCCTGCTCGTCCTCGAGTAGGTAAGTGATAAAAAAGAATAATTTTTGAGGTGACATGCACCATCATCATCTTGATCAAAGTATTTGTAGAACATTGATAGCTAGAATCATAGTACTTTAACATAGCATGAAAGATATAGTTCTAACAATAAGACATAGCAACTATGTTGTAACATGAAAATGTACAAACAAAAGATTCATGAATAACAATGCTTTGAAAGACGTTTGTTTGTTTCACATATAGAAAACATAATGAGAATGGTATTCATCTTGTCCCTCATAGTGTAGCAAAACATAAATGCATAGGACACCTTCAAAGTTCATAAGGGTGACTAGATACAAATAGTTTAAGAACAAGCAATATCAAAGTTATGAATCAATCGACAAGTCTTGGGACAATGCACATTAAACTAAGAATGGCCACTATGCTCTCTCAATAGGTGCATAAAGATAGAAGATGGAGACTCAACATAAAAGTAAAAGAAAGGCCTTCATAGAAGGAAGCAGGGATTCAAGTCTCATAAAGAGCTTCCAAAAATTATGGTACCTATTAGCTTTCATCTCTCATTACCCTTATCATAAGCATCTTGAAGTGATTAGGGTTAAAGTGAAAACGCTATGGAGTATATGCTTGACAAAGTATAAGTTGGCAATCTCATGTCCCTTGAATACGAGGGCTGCTCCTCATGCTACTCAAGTTTAGTTATCGGTAAGTTCTTGTCATAGTAAGTACATGCGTATCATAGAGAACCGCCAACGGGGTACCCCTTGCCCGATGATATGGAAGAATCCTCATATCAAAATGACAAGGCAAGCAGACAATAAGCACATCAGCACCTTCTTATTTACCATGGGAAAATGGTGCTTTTTTCTCTCTTTCCTCTTTTCTCATCTTTTTTTCTTTTTTCTCAATCTCTAACTCTTTTTTTACAAGAAGAATGCTTCATAGATTGCTCATTATGGTTATGCTGCAGGTTTCCACCATGATTAGGCATGGATTAGACCAGCGGCCCAGGCGTTTCTCTAACACACATACATAACTCCATGGACTTACAAGCTCCCCTTTCATTTCACACTGACGACATCCATAAACAAAAGAGCATCATATCAACTGGGTATAATGTACAAGTGCAATGTTGAAAGTGTTCCCCATGACAACATGGTTCTACTAATCCCCAACATATAAGTGCAAGAACATACAACATAGATGACACAATGGTTAAAGTTTATTAGGGGCAAGAAAAGTAAAGTGTGCCATCAAGTTCGTGAGAGCTTTAATCACTAATTTTCTCATAACAAGTTTAATTCGGAAGGTAGATAAAAACATGAATATACTTGGAATAGCAAATGCTAATAGGTAGGTATGGTGGACTCTTTGGAATAACTTGTTTTTATTTGGAGTTGGATGCATCAGTGGAACTCATACTTGGTTATGGAGGCTAGTAAAAGACTGGGAGCGACCAACTAAGAGAGCAATAATGGCCATAATCATGCAAAGCGACAAAACATCATTAATTAAAGCATAAAGTGATATTACAAGTCGAAAACTAAAGTATCATAGAGGCTATGGTGACTTGGGATAGTCTTAACATGGTGTGAGCATGCACCAAGTCAACCCAAATAAAGCATCAAAGGAGAATACCACAATACTATGCTTTAATATGCTAAAACAACGCATGATTCTTTCAAGGCACATTAAGCAATCTCAGTTGTCTATAACATGTCATGCTACAGCAAGAATCACTAAGAATAAATCCAAAACAATACCAAGCATGACATGACAAAGCATAGGCCACAGTCAAAAACAAGCTCCTTTTTACCACTTAAGCATGAACTTTCCTACTCTTTTCCAATCCAAACCACTCTTATTTGAAAACTAATGCATGAATGAGGGGGTCCAACCAATTTATTAAAGCAAACTAAGCGAACGAAAACCAAAACCAAAAACAAAGACGCTCCAAGAACAACACAATTGTGCATGAAACAATAAAAAATGAAGTGTTTGGAAGAACCTGGGATTTTTATCGATGAAGAAGGGGATGCCTTGGGCATCCCCAAGCTTTGACGCTTGTAATTCTTGGATATTTCTTGGGGTGACACGGGTGGCATACCCAAGCTTGAGCTTTAGTCCATTCTTCATCTCATTCCATTACTCTTTCCCTACACCTGAAATTTTTCCTTCATACAAAACTTCACACAATCTTCATTAGCAACATAGTGTACTCAAGATAATAAAATTTTCAGTCTCAACACAAGTAAAATTTCCATTAAAACACAAGCTACTGTAGATTTCCTCAAAAAGTTCAATTTCCCCAAAAAGAACCCAAAAAGGAATCAATAAGAAGCAAATGCAAATAGTGGCAGAAATCTATCAAAACATACCAGCAGGTAGAAACCGATTTTTTTGAAGACCTTCTATTGCTCAAATCGAAAAGTGTTGAACTAACGAAGATTGGATAACAACTTGGGGCAGAAGCACAAAAAATTATAGCTCAAACCAACGTACAGAGATTTTTCACGAATGTTTACAGCAAAGCACAAAAAATCTGTTTCGGGACAGCAACTTTCCCAAGCATACTTCTCTCTCATTAGAGGTTACTCTTGGCACAAAAGCCACACAAAAATGATAAGGAGAGGTTATTACTGAAGTAATAACTTCCAAGACTCAACAATAGATTTCTAATGAAATTTGGGTTATCTTCCAATAAGTGCTTTTCTTTAACGCCTTTGAGCTAGGCATAAGAATTTCGATGATGCTCACATAAGAAATATGAATTGAAGTAAAAGAGCATCAAGAAGCAAATTAAAAACACATTTAAGTCTAAACCACTTCCTATGTATAGGAATCTTATACACAAATAAATTCACAAAGAAGAAAGTGACAGGCATAGGAAGATAAATCGAGAGTAACTTCAAAACTTTCAGCAAATAGAGAGGTGTTTCAGTACCATGAAAACTTTTACAAGCATATTTTCCTCTCTCATAATAATTTTCAGTAGCCTCATGAATAAACTCAACAATATAACTATCACATAAAGCATGCTTTTCATGATCTACAAACACATAATTTTTATCAAGCTCAAAAATAATGAGATTAAAACCTTCAAACCCACTTTTAACAATTTTATAACAAGATGAATGATCAATCTCATTTTCAATAGTAGTACAATTAATATTATCAACCAATATAGTACCATCATCTAGAGCTTTATTATAAACATTTTCAAAAGAATCCACAGGAACATAACATTCATCCTCCTTTGGTAAGCATGGGGGACAATCAAATAATGTAAGGGGTAAAGAGTTACTCGCATTAGAAGGTAGGAATGGGTAGATCCATTATTCCTCCTCTTGATCATCACTCCCCTCCTCTTTTTCATCCAATGAGCTTCCATTTTCAGCAATTTCTTCTTCCATAGGCTCCTGCAAGGCATTAGTCTCTTCCGCTGGTGGAGAGCATCTATTAAGATATTCAAGAATATAGCCATTTTCTTCCTTGTAATTATCAAAGAAAAATTTAAGGATATCATAAACCTCATATTTATAAGGTGCATCGTCAGTATTTTCAAGCAAATAAGCTAGTTCAAATGCACCCTTCCAAGCAATAAATTCTTCAATTTGTTCCACATCATAAAAGTCATAATTTCCCTTAACATAAGAAGATATGGTAACATCATCATTATACTCACATTGAAAAGGGAGGTGTTTATACCTCTTACAGCAACAAGATTTATCAAAGCAATAAGTAACATTATAAGTAGAGCACACGTTTCTAGCAATGGTATACAATTTATCAATTTGTTCCCATAAGTGTTTCCCTTTTTGTGACAAGCGGTGTTCCTTATAATAGTATTTTTGTTCTTCCGTGAACCCACCTTGCCAATTAGATTCGGTTTCAAAGAAACTAACCATTGATAGAAAGCATGATAAAGCGAGACAATAACAGACCAACGAAAATAACAACTATAGTAGGAACTAATTTTTTATATATTTTTTATAAAAAGAACAAGTAAACAAAGTAGAAATAAACTAAGAAAAACAAAAAAACAAGTAAAGAGATTGGTTATGAGGGACTCCCCTTGTGAAGATGTCCTTGACTCCCCGGCAACGGCGCTAGAAAATAGCTTGATATCTATGCACTTCTATTCTTGTAGACAGTTGTTGGGCCTCCAAATGCAGAGGTTTGTAGAACAGCAGCAAGTTTCCCTTAAGTGGATTACCCAAGGTTTATCGAACTCAGGGAGGAAGTGGTCAAAGGTATCCCTCTCAAGCAACCCTGCAATCAAGATACAAGAAGTCTCTTGTGTCCCCAACACACCCAATACACTTGTCAGGTGTAGAGGTGCACTAGTTCGACGAAGAGATAGTGAAATACAAGTGTTATGGATAATTATAAGTGGTAACGGTGCCAGAAAAGAGCTTGATGGGTAGGAAGAGACTAAAGGAAATCTGAAATAAAGATGGAAGCAAGTAAACATGTAACAGATCTAGTTGCAAACGGTGTTTCAATGCTTATAAACAAGGCCTAGGGATCATACTTTCACTAGTGAACACTCTCATATAAATATCATCTCTTTATGATACTACTCTGAACTACTCTCCGGTTGAATAACTCTAATCCACGGTAGGGCTATAACAACACACCTCAAAGTTCGTATTCCCCATCTAGATAACCCCTCACTATCACCTTGAGCGCTAGATGGTTCCAACAAACACCACAATCTCATAGAGACATCCAACTCAAATTATATTCATGATAAGTATTTGTGTAACCTTAGCCAAAGTGCAACACGGTGTGCACACTGTCAACTTTACACACGTGGGGATACGTGGAGATTCATTAAAGCACTTGAGTAGCAGAATAGATCTATAGATTACAAAGCTCATGATCTCATAAGATCACGCATAGAGAGAGATGAACACATAACTACCTGTAGAACCCTTAGCCTCGAGGAAGAACTACTCCCTCATCATCATGGGAATTAGCAATGGCGATGGAGATGGTGGTGGATATCGATGGAGATGGCTCCGGGGGCACTTCCCCATCCCAGCAGGGTGCCGAAACAGAGACTTTATGTCCCTCGAATCTCCCCTTCGGTGGCGGCGGCGCTGCGGAACTTTTCATGGCTGGAGGCTGGATTATTTACGGTTTTCTCATCGGGAGGCTTCTTATAGGCGAAGAGGCGATGTTAGAGGGTGGACCAGGGGCCCACACCACCTGGTGGCGCAACCAGGGGACCCGCACCACCACATGGTGTGGCCAGCCCCTGGCCCCTCTCCGTCTCGTCTTCTGGCTCCATGAGTCTTCCGGTAAAATAACGACTTTGGCTTTTGTCTGGTCCAATTCCGAGAATATTTCTTTTCCAGCTTTTCTGAAACCAAAAACAGCAGAAAACAGGCAACTGGCACTCTGGCATCTTGTTAATAGGTTAGTTCCAGAAAATGTATAAAAATACCTCCACGTGTGGACTAAACATAAGAAAGTAGATACTAAACAAGTATTGAACATCAAAAATTATAGATACATTTGCAACGTATCACCTACTCAATCGCCTCTCTCCCTTAGGTATCTAAGGCCTAGTTTGGGATGAAGACAAAATGTAGGATTTTTTGTGGAAATGATTTTTATTGTAAATTTTTATATGGTGTTGTTTGGAATGAAGGAGCAAGAACTTACGATTCCTCTGAAATTCCTACGAAATGGTCTATTCCATTCGAATTTTGGAGGAAAACTAACACGAGGTCTCACCTCATGTTTTCATTGAGTTGTGTCAATAATTCCTGTTTTTTTCATTTGTGACATCCAAATTATACACGTGGTTTGGTTTTTGGTTCCTGTAAGAGTGCATGATACATGTGATGCATGTAAAATACATACATGAACTTCGTAGTTTCTTGATATAAATTTCCACATATTTGCTACATATATGATGTTATATCCATGTTTTACATTGATTTATGGGGATTACCAATGATCCCCTTTATTTTGGTTATAACTCTACAGGATAGGAAAACCTGTTTTGTGTATTTTTACCTTTCAGGAACCTAAACGAAGTCAAATGGAGCTGGGTTTTCGGGAACTTAAATATTTCATCAAGAGAAGCACCTAGAGCACTTGGACCTCACCAGATGGACCAGGAGGCCCAAGATGGACCAGGTGGCATGCCCAGTAAGGGTGGGCGTGTCACCTAGTCTCTTTTCCTCCTCGGCCACTGATTTGCTTCGATCTTTTGCCCATCGCCTTTGTATGACATAAAAAACACTAGATAAAGGGTCCCTCAGGGGTTCCTTGAGGGAGGCGCCGCAGAAACACCAAAACACCAAAACAGAACCAGAACCAGCGAAGATTGGAGAGGGGAACTACGTCGGAGCCGCCACTAGAGGGATCTCTACCTTCTCCAACATCTCCACCATCATCACCATGGTGAAGAGAGAGTAGTCCACCTCTAGACTATGGGTTTGTGGTAGTTGCTTGATCTATTTCTCTTTTGTTCTTCATTGATCTAGTCCCATATGAGCTACCCAACATGATTGGTCATATATGTAATTCCTATGTGGTGGATCTTTATTCTATGATTTGATATATGAGACTAGAACCTATTATGTGTAAGATGTATTGATAGATGCATATCATGTACCCCATTATTAAGTACTTGTTCTGATCGAACTTGTATAGAAGAACATGTGTGGGGAGAAGTGTGTATTAGATGGAGCAGTATGGTGGTAGTGATTGAATATTGACTACAAATTCAAGATCTACTATGGTATTTACTTTTATTTTGCTGCCTCACTAGGGATAAAGTGAATTCATGTGCTATAATTATCTTGTGACAGCTAGATAATCTTGTTTGGTCAAGGTAGCATATTTGTGATTCAAACATCATGTCAAATTACTTAAGGCTATACTCTGTTGATTCTTAATTCAAGATTTCTTGGAGTTTTCCCTTTCTTGAGGAGTATAAGAGAAATGTGTTGCATCATATCTATGTTAGGACGTGATGCCCATATGAATGCTTATAAAACACATGTTCAAGTTCCACCAATATTATATCTTTGATGATTTTTTGTGTCCATTGCAACCCAAAAAGAGAGTAGACAAGTGAACCCATGAACCTTGGTCCATTTTAAACCATTAGAAACACCTTTTCAACACAACTATCACACTTTATATTTTCTACAATTTATTATTTCAAAAATACAAAAATACTTTCTTCACTTGAAAACACACATAAAACCCCAAAACAATCATCCTTTACTATTTTTACTTTGCTTTCCTAGTTTATTTGTTTTACTTTACTTTATTTATATTATTGTTATTTCATATTACTAATATGAAACATTGTGCTTGACAATCACACGGTGGAGTTGGGGACACAAGAGAAAAACTTTGCTTTCCAAGTTGCTAGAGGAGGAGAAGAAGAATTAACCCCTTGCCAATTCCCCGAGAGTTTGATATAAACCCTCGAGTTACCCTTGTGGGGACAAGAAGCTTGCTACAACACTCTACACTTGTAGTCCCAACGAGTTGGTACACACGATTTTTTTCCATCAAGAACATTTCCTAAAGCCGTTGTCAGAGAATTGCAGGGTTACATCATAGTGGTTGTTGCATTGTGAAGCACAAGTCAACTCCCACTACAACTGCCAGAACATTTTCTGGCACGGTTGCAAGAGGGACATCACAAATGCATCTTCATAAAGTTGGATTGAGCATATCTTCTGGCACCGTCAACTCCAACTTTATGCAAAAACCTAAGCTTGGTTAGGTTGCACCACTTTGAGATTTTTCTTCTCCTTTAGATTTTCAAAGTAATTTTATTTGTCTTGTTTTTAGTCTTGTTAGTTTTCCTTTAAAACACAAAAATACATAAAAATTAGTATCAACTTTGTCTTTGTTTTGAAAATCCTAAAAATTCATATTTTTTACTTTGCAATATGTTAGCCTCAAAGAAGGAATCTGTTGTTATCGAAATAAACACTTTTAATCAATATCCGGAGAAATCATTGATGGAAGCATGGTTTAGAATATTAGATATGAAGGAAATGTGCCCTGGACAACACACCCAAGCCATGATACTTAGAATATTTTACGGTGGGCTAAACCCTTGGGGAAAATATTTTCTAGACTCTTTAACTAATGGTAGATTTGTCATTGGAAACCCAGTTCGAGCAAATATTGTTATGACACATTTATTTGGAAACTCTATAAAAACTAAGAAATAACTTGAAATTCAGAAATTGAGGGGATCCTTGGAAGAAACCATATCTAGCTTACAAAAATCCATTAAGGAAATGCCCAATAAGAACGATGTAAACCATATTTGCCTTCATATGAGAACTAAACTTAAGACCTTACCAAATAGTATCAATACTGTTGTTAGAAAAATGAAAAATATTGAATATCATGTCAAAACTAAAGATTATTTCATTGATAATGTCCACTCCAAAATAACCCTTATAAGCCGCCTCCTAGGACATGCTATAGACTTGGTAACATCTATGGAAAGTAAAGAAGAGAATTATAAAAGAAGAACGATAGAAGATATTATAGAGGAAAAAGAAACCAGCATGCTTGAGCCACCAATGATAAATAAGTAGAGGAAGTTAAAATGCTAAGTGAAACAAAACAACCTCTACTTGACCTTGATAAATGCAGCTTGTATGAACTTATCAATATCCTACAAAAGTTTTCTAATGAATCATCTATTAATGTTTATCAAGCAGGTTCTAGCTCCTATATAGCAAACTATGTCATCAAAGAAAAGATAGAAAGATACAATAATGAAGCCATAATACCACCAAAGCTTGGGGATGCTTGTTTCCCAAGATTTAATCACTATTAGCAAAGAGACCCATCATGTTATTCTAGATCTAGGATCTAGTGTCTCTATTTTATCCAAAAAAACTATATGATCTACTAGAACTCAAAACCATGGAAAATGTTCAATAGATCTTTTGTTTGCTAATGACTCATCTAAACATGCTTTAGGGAAAGTAAATGATATAATGGTTGAGTTACATATGACTTTTGTCACTGTTGATTTTGTTATAATGGACATGGGGAGTAAAACCTCTAGTCCTATAATTCTTGGAAGACTTTTTTGAGAACTATAGGTGCAATCATTGATTCAAAAGGAAGGGAATGCGAAGTTTCAGTTCCCGCATAAGAAATGCATGGAACACTTCCCAAGGAATAAGGAGGTAGCACCAAGATACAAGTTACCACATGATCTCTGCATCACTTGAAACAAGTAAGTAAGCCTGGATATATGACTATAAAGGAAGCGCTTTGTGTAGCATCCCAATTGCCTAACCTTTTAATGCTACATGGTTTATTCTATATAATGCTACTTCCTACATATAATTAATTGTATCATCATTATATCATGCTCATGTCACCATGCCACATTGCATTTGAGCATCATATAAAACCTTCTCATGTTTGGTCCTTCACTCATATGCATGTGTTTTATTAATTGTATTTGCCTCTTGATATATTGTAGTTGGTTCTTGATATATTACCAGATGCCCAAGTTGAGTTGGGATCATATATTTTTCAAACTCCACCACCTTTATTTTGGCTCTATCTATAAATTTCACCATCCTAATTATATACGAGCTATTGCATTTCTCTTTGGTATTTAATATAGCTCATATGTGTTGGGTTGGATCCACTTATTTCTACATGCTCCCATATATGCTATATGTTGTTTTCACGATATTGGATATGGGAAGCCACATGGCCACCTTTGCATGCTATGTGAGTAGAATTACTTCATAAGCTTCCATATGGTTGTATTTAAATATATGATCATGCATGACTATCTTTGTGGCTATGTATTTATCTAGTGGGACACACACTAAGAGGGACACTTATATTCATCCATGTTTGTTATTCATCTATTCTATATGGGAAAGCAAGCTTCCATATTTTGGTTTGGCCTTAATTCAAATATTTGAAGCATGTATGAACAAATGACCATAATATGTAATACTTGTTTACACAACTAGTATTAACATTTATAACACATGCATGGCCCATGCAAGCTTGCCAACTTGTTCCACATCTTCCTTATATCTGAGTTTTATTTGGATTTTGGAGAAAAGCTTGTTTGATTTGAATTCAAGCAAGTGATCAAATTCTCATAAACCTGAATAGATCAAATACTCTCCTCATCTTTGTTCCTTCTTGGTTATTTGGTCTTGTTGATCTATTTGGGAGCTCATAAGGAGCTTGTTTTTACATAAACAAAACAAATGAAAAGAAAAAAGAAAAACCTATCTACATCTTATCAACCTAGCTAAACCTAGATCATCTAGCTAAGGCCTAAACCTAATAATATAAACAACACCACTGCCCCACCGATCTACCCTCCCGTGCGTGTGCATGTGCACACCCATACCACCTGACATAGGTATGATTACTCGGGTCCCTATGATTTGCTACCTCGGACCTGCAGAAAGGCTTACGGCCCATGAAGAGTCAAGATGAAAATCCAAAGGAGCAACCGACAGAGTTTATAGTTGTATTAGAAAAGAGAAACGAAGACCGATACCGAGTTGGTGTTGTAATCAAGTAACCTATCCTCATATAGCTTTGAGACCCGACCTATTATATATAGGACGGGAGAAGCCTAGGAAAGCACGGGAACAATCTCTAAGCGATTTGTAACAGAGCGATCCCTCGTAATATTCAGGCAACTTTGATTCCATTGTTTCCTGACATCCGACGAAATCTCTAGCATTCTCTTTTCTGCAAAACCCTAAGTCCTTCTTCATGGACATTGCCGACATATCCCCTCGTCAATTGGCACCGTCTGTGGGAATCGAACCCACGGCCACGTTGTTAAAAGCAAAGCTACATAAGTTGGACCGTTCGATGTAAAATCGAAACGTCCAAAAGGCACATGATAATGACACGTGTCCACAGATTCTGTAAAGGAAAATATCTCAAGAAGTTATTACTACGGTAAAAATGGGAGAACAGCGCATGCCACCTCGATCTTCACGCAAAAAGGGGACGTGCAGTCAGGAAACTAAGCTGAATACGCCACCACGCATCATCATTACTACATCACGGACCCACGCTCGACAGTCTCGTCCCGAGCATATGTTTCAAGAATAAAGAAGTGTATCATCAATGACATCACAACAAAAACGGTTTAGTGGAAAGGATACACACCTGAAGAAAAATAGGGAGTTGAAGTAAATTCCTCCATGAAAACGATTGAGACTATAGTCAAAAATGAAAATTTCGACTGTAGCCTCGGGGGCTACTCCTATCGGGAGCGCTAGTCATGCACCCGACAAATATTTGATGACACATTGACATTATAATAAAAAGATTTTCGATCCTATGTCCTGATGCATACATCCGAACATAGCCTCGGGGGATACTCCTATCAGGAGCGATGATGCGGACTTGACAAAAAAACTCCTATCAGGAGGGTGTATATGAAGCAAAAATCAAAGTTGCCGACAAAATATATAAATCTCGGATCGTAGCTAAATGCGACAAAACTCTGAATGCCGTGTTCAGAAACAAGAAGGTAAGACCTCGGGATTCGTCCTGTGTGGCCTGGTAATCACACAAGAATACGCTCTGGCAGTATTATATCCGTATCTACGATACGACAAAAAATCCCGATGGACGCATTGGGTACCCGATAAAATGAAACTGGAATTCAGTATTCGATAATACCTTAGCGGCTCAAACTAAATTACGCTAGTAATAAATCCTGAGTTCAGGCTTGGGGACTTGAATTTGATGTAGGACAACCTTGCTTTTGAACGGGAGCAATTAACTGATTCCTGATCTATCGGATGCATCAAGATCATCGTACCAAATCCCTATAAAACATTAAAAACATGAAAAACCAAGAATTAAACATATTTTCTTGAGACTCAACCCGAATATATGGTTTGGGTAGAGTCTTGGGGGCTATTGACATAGGTATGATTACTCAGGTCCCTATGATTTGCTACCTCGGACCTGCAGAAAGGTTTACGGCCCATGAAGAGTCAAGATGAAGATCCAAAGGAGCAACCGACATAGATTATAGTTGTATTAGCAAAGAAAAACAAAGACTGACATCGAGTTGGTGTTGTAATCATATAACCTATCCACATACAGCTTTGAGATCCGACCTATTATATATAGGACGGGAGAAGCCTAGGAAAGCACGAGAACAATCTCTAAGAGATTTGTAACAGAGCAATCCCTCGTAATATTCAGGCTACTTTGATTCCATTGTTTCCTGACATCCGACGAAATCTCTAGCGTTCTCTTTTCTACAAAACCCTAAGTCCTTCTTGATGGACATTGCCAAGATCTCCCCTCGTCAATTGGCGATGTCTGTGGGAATCAAACCCACGACCACATGGTTAAAAGCAAAGCTACACAAGTTGGACCGTTCGATGTAAAATCGAAACATCCAAAAGGAACATGATAATGACATGTGTCCGTAGATTCTGTAAAGGAAAATATCTCAAGAAGTTAATATTGCGGTAAGAACGGGAGAACAGCGCACGCCACCTCGATCTTCGCGGAAAAAGGGGACATGCAGTCAGGAAACTACGCTGAATACGCCACCACACATCATCATTACTGCAGCACGGACCCACACTCGACATGTCTCGTCATGAGCATATGTTTCAAGAATAAAGAAGTGTAAAACTCATCATCAATGACGTCACAATAAAAACGGTTCAGTGGAAAGGGTACACACTTGAAGAAAAATAGGGAGTCGGAGTAATTCCTCCATGAAAAAGATTAAGACTATAGTCGAAAATAAAATTTTCGACTGTAGCGTCGGGGGCTACTCCTATCAGGAGCGCTAGTTGCACACCCGACAAATATTTGATGACACATTGGCATTATAATAGAAAGATTTTCGAGCCTATGTCCTGATGCATACATCCAAACATAGCCCCGGGGCTACTCCTATCAGGAGCGCTGGTGCGGACCTGATAAACTCCTATCAGGAGGGTGTATATGAAGCAAAAAATCAAAGAAACCGACAAAATATATAAATCTCAGATCGCAGCTAAATGCGACAAAACTCTGAATGCCGTGTTCAGAAACATGAAGGTAAGACCCCGGGATTCGTCCTGTCTGGCCTCGTAATCGCACAAGAATGCGTTCTGCCAGTATTATATTCGTATCTACGATACGACAAAAAATCCTGACGGACGCATTGGGTACCCGATAAAATGAAACTGGAATTCAGTATTCAATAATACCTCAGCGGCTCGAAATGAATTATGCTAGTAATAAATCCTGAGTTTAGTCCTGGGGACGTGAATTTGATATAGGACAACCTTGCTTTTGCCCAGGAGCAATCAACTGATTCCCGATTCATCGGATGCATCAGGCTCGTCGTACCAAATCCCTATAAAACACTAAAAACATGAAAAACCAAGAATTAAACATATTTTCTTGAGACTCAACCCGAATCTATGGTTCGGGTAGAGTCTCTGGGCTACTGACATACGTATGATTACTCGGGTCCCTATGATTTGCTACCTCGGACCTGCGGAAAGGCTTACGGCCCATGAAGAGTCAAGATGAAGATCCAAAGGAGCAACCGATAGAGATTATAGTTATATTAGGAAAGAGAAACGAAGACCGACATCGAGTTGGTGTTATAATTATGTAACCTATCCGCATACAACTTTGAGACCCGACCTATTATATATAGGGCGGGAGAAGCCTAGGAAAGCACGGGAACAATCTCCAAGCGATTTGTAACAGAGCGATCCCTCGTAATATTCAGGCGACTTTGATTACATTGTTTCCTGACATCCGACGAAATCCCTAGCATTCTCTTTTCCGCAAAACCCTAAGTCCTTCTTCATGGATATTGCCGAGATCTCCCCTCGTCACCACCCATATCTACCCTAGCTAACCCAAGCATGTGGTAACCATGCCATGGCCATGGTGCCATCTAACTACCCCACCCCTTCTACCCCACCTAGCTGGCCTTCTTTGCTGGCCAAGTTGACCAGCCACACCCCCTGCCTAACCCCTGGTCGTCCTCCCTCCTACCTAACCGAGAGAGAGAGAGGCAAGAGAGGGAGAAGGAAGTAACTCGAGTTACTTTTAGCTAGACCTTACCCGAGTTATGCCTCCCCTCCCTATCCTTATCTACTACACCCTAACCCCTGACTCGATCTAGCACCACACCAAGGCTCTGCCCAACACCTTCCACCCTCTCCTATCTCCCCTGCTAGCCTCCTACCACCATAGCTGCTAACCTCGGCCACCCTCTGATCTGGCACTTGGGAGTGAAGGAGGAGAGGAGCAGGTCATCGAGGAAGGCCATGCAATTCCTAGGACCCAGCCTGTACAAGGAAACGAGCAGCAGGACGCCTGGAACCCGTAGAACTCGAGGAATCCAAGCCCAAACCCTAGATCCCTGAGCACGGGATACTCTCCTTATTGTCATCGCCCCGCACCATATCGACCACACCAATAGGCCCGTGGTGAGCCCCTCTACCCCTTAGACATCTTTTTCTGCTCGTTTGCTTCCTGGTTTGGCTGATCATTTCATCGAACGCTTGTCGTGTGTCACCGCCTAGCACTACCTAGCTCGCACGTGGCCTCTGAAAAGTGCCTCGCTGCCGCCCGCGTGTGCTGATGAGCTTGCCTCGCTGCGCCGCGCCTAACCATGCTCACGCCATGACCATAGCCCCACATGACTACACCGCCCTGACAAGGACATGCCGGTCTTGGCACCGGCGTGTCTTTGTCCATTTTTTGTCGCGTCGCTGCTACTTAAACAACCCTGCTAGACCTACCCAACAACAACCGCACATCACCGCAGTGGTACCGTGCCGCCAGCGCAAGCCCCGGGTCGCAGGTTCGACCGCGTGGCATCTGCATGTTTTCTCTATCGCTGCATTCTTTAGTTAATCGAGAGGACAATCAACATTATTCAGTTAGCATGCGACTATTTTGCGCTTAACCCCTGCTTCTTTTGAACTCAAATCCAGCGTCCCTCATGTGACCCCACATGCCAGCCTCACACCGCTAACCGTCCTGCCGTTTTTGTAAAAAGACCCCCAAGCTTTTTAGACCTCAACCCGTAGTCCCAATTTGCCCACGTGTCGCTACTCTGCTGGACGACATGCGCAGTGGACCCGCTGACCCTCTACCCCACCTATCGGTGGTAGTGGCTAGATCCAGCCCGTGTGAGAAAAACTCGGAGAACCTGGCTAGTCAAACCTTTGACTTTGACCCCATTTAAATTGTTTTGCATATAATAATAATTTTTAATTCATAAATTCAAATAATATAAATGATATATGTTTTCCTATCAGAAAAATGCCAGGAATATGAATATGCTATTTAAAATAATTTCAAGGCATTTAAAATTTTCGAATTATTTAAATACCATTAAATGCCTATTTCCTAATAAATCTATAAGTTTTAAACCGTAATTCCAAATTCGACAAATTATATGTCTAAATCGATCAGCGCGACGAGCCTTTTCTAATTATGCATTCCATATCAATTGAAGAATGTATAATGTAAATATTAAATAGGAAGCAAGGTTTATGGCAGTAAAACATTATTAAATAAATAATAAAAATGCTTTATTCTTGTTCCTACACCTCACCCATGCCATGCCATGTTATACCCTGCAATTGTGCATTATTCCATCATGGCATACCATGTTTTGCTTGTTGCATATGTTTCATATGATTGCATGCTTTATTTATTATGGCCCTTGGTGTGTTTGGTTCTTATTCCAGATAGACGCCGAACAAGGGAGTTATCAGGAGACCCAATAGTACTACTGATGTCTGCAAGTGCACATATCGTTTGTAGCTAGTTTCGAAGTATAGATGTCGATCCCACAGGGAGACCAAAGATAAGTGTTTATGAATGAAGTCTCTATCGTACTCAAAGTTGACACATGTCTTCGAGTGAATTGACTGAAAGTGTGGAAATAAGAATGAAATTTGGATTAAACTAGATGTATTTGTAAATAAAACTAAAATGTAAACTTCAGGAATAAAAAGCATAAAAGTAAAGAATGATTTGATTGTTTGTGGTTTTCTGCAAATGACAAAGAAGGCGCGGGGAGATACAGTTCATGGTAATAGTGACTGTGCCAGGTGGACAAATGCTAACTGTAACAATTATAATCTTATAAATATATGTGTAGGCGAGCAACCCATAATTAGCCGGAACTCCTCTTGGTAGATTTCATCCCACCTCAATAATCCTACTAGCCTATTACCAAAACTATGATCAGTCACTAGACGATTAAGATCCTTCAGGATGCTTAGCAATTAAGCTCCTTGGATCAGACTAATGCAATAAGCACAGTGGTTCCTCATGATCCTCGAGTCAAACTAGTTTCCCATTGATATCCCCGTGTCACTCGGGGGTCGCCGGTTGATACATTGCAAA
The DNA here is from genome assembly GCA_023614405.1 of Avena insularis. Taxonomy (NCBI): domain Eukaryota; kingdom Viridiplantae; phylum Streptophyta; class Magnoliopsida; order Poales; family Poaceae; genus Avena; species Avena insularis. The sequence continues at coordinate 212,560,196 of CM042694.1, forward strand.
TGTATCTATAATTTTTGATGTTCCATGCTTGGTTTCATCCACTTTCTTGGGTTTTGTTCCAACTTTGGAGTACTTTTCATATGATTTCTTGGACTAACCTATTAACAAGAGCCACAGTGCGGTACCTGTTTTCTGCTGTTTTGGTTCCAGAAAAGTCGAAAATGAATATTCTCGAATTGGACAGGACAAAAGCCAAAGTGCCTATTTTTAGGAAGGATCAAGTGCCGAATACGAGGCGGAGAAGGGCAGGAGCCACCACACCACCCGGCAGCATGGCTAGGCTGGCCAGCGCCGAGGTGGTGTGGCTGACCAGGCACCCTCAGCCTCTCCTTCCGCCTATATATTGCCCTCGGGGCGAAAACCCTAAGTACCGATCAAAATCCACGAAAGAGTGCATGGCGCCGTCATCTCCATCCCTAGATTGGGAGGGGTCTGAAGCTCTTCCCGGCACCCTGCCGGAGAGGGGAATTCACCCTGGAGGCCTTCTTCACCATGCAAGCCTCCGGTGTGATGCGTGAGTAGTTCATCCTTGGACTACGGATCCATGTAGTAGCTAGATGGCTGGTTCTCCTCCTTTGTGCTTTCATGTTTAGATCTTGTGAGCTCCGTTCATGATCAAGATCATCTATTTGTAATCATACATGTTGTGTTTGCGGGGATCCGATGGATATTGAGATGCTATTTCAGATTGATTATTGATTCTATCATGTCTTTGTTATTTGAGATCTTGCATGCTTTCCGTTGTTAGTAGCTATCTTGGCCAAGTAGATGCTAGCAACTCCAAGAGTTAGTATTTATGCTCGATAGTGGGTTCATGCCTCTGGTAATCTGGGGAAGTGACAGAAATCTCTAAGGTACTAGATGTGCTATTGCTACTACGGAGAAAACAACAATCCTTTGTTCATAGAACAATCTTATTATTTACTTTACACGTAGTTTGTAAAGCAATAATCTGTTGCTTGCAACTTAATACTGGAGAGGGTTCGGATGATAACCTGAAGGTGGATTATTAGTCATAGATGCAGTTGGATGGCGGTCTATGTATTATGTTGTAATGCCCAATCAAGTCTCAGAGGAGTCAAGATGATTAGTATATGCATGTATTGCTTTCTCGGTGTTTGTCAATTGCCCCGCTGTAATTTGTTCACCCAGCATGTTATCTATCTAAGGAGAGCCACCTCTAGTGAACTATGGATCCCGGTCCTTGTCTTTTACATACAATCTGCAATCTTTTACTGCTTTGTGTTTACTTTCTGCAAACTTTTACTTCTTTCCATTCGATATGTTTAATCCTTTGTTTTCCGCAAAACACGGTGAGATTGACAACCTCATCGCAAGTTGGGGACAATGTTTTGTGGTTGTGTTGTGTAGGTCTCCACGTTGCTACTAGCACCCGTAGTGCGCCCTGCCAAGGCTCAACTAGTAACACCTTTGGGGTGTTTCCTTGCTCCTACTGGTTCGATTAAACCTTGGTTTCATAACTGAGGGAAACTTGCTGATGTGCTCATCATACCTTCCTTTTGGGGTTCCCAACGAGCTCTACATCAACACCGCCAACAAGCATTTTTCTGGGCGCCGTGCATTGAGCCATCATCGGTCTGCTAGCGAACAAGATTCTATATCATGTTGTCTGGGCCCTTAATTGGACAACAAGCATTAGATATGCCACAGATAATCAAGCACACATAATATAATAATTAAAATCAATCACAAACTAATGGAAAATATATGGAGGCACATCACATCTCACAAATCCCTCACATCCCCCACGCCCAAGAAACTTACTCACACATGGGAGAAGAAAGCATCATCGATATAATTAAATAAAGGGAGTTTTTCTCGATATTACCGTGGAGATCCACAATAAGAATAGAAAATTAATCTAACACAATTCAAGATAGGAAGAAACAATCTCAAACCCTAGTCTTGCAAAGTGAAGATCTCTCTCTCAAGTACAAGTAATGGCTATGAGGGTGTGATGGCTAGGAGGTCGAAGATCGTGGAGCAAGATCAAGAACGTCTTCCCCTTCTTCTCCGGATCTCTTCTTTCTCCTCTCTAGATGGGATGGCGGATGCTATGTTATGATTTCGTGTCTGGGCTATTCACAAAAGTTGTCCCTTTTGACAAGAAGGAGGCGGCGGCAACTATATGGCGACAACTATACGACCGAAAAATATTCCCGCCATATAGTTGTTCGTCAAAACTTCTGTACGCCTCTCTTGATTGCCTCCAAAAAGAGACTTGATTGTTTTTGCCTGATCATTGTGTTTCTCTTGTTAAAACCTTCTGTTGATGTTCAGAACCTGAAACACACATTAAAACCAAGTTTTCTTTGCTACCTAAGTATTAGCATTAGGTAAAGCTAGAAAACGATCAAATCCTGAAGAAAACCATCAATAAAAACCATCAAAAATATGTCGAATCTCATAGCTATCAACTACCCAGATCCCGGTTATCCTACTACTGAGCTTCCAAGCAAGCAATCTTGTGAATACTTTGTTGTGATGCCTCGTTGCTTTTTATTTGGTTCTTCCCGGGTTTGATCGTGCGTGTGTTGCTATTTGTGCACCCCTACAGGGTAAATCTTTCTGAAAGTTGTGTCCACGGTTATGGACTACTTGGAGCACATTTTCTCGACCATAGACAACTATAACTAAAGTACCATGTTTAATTTGACTAAAACATGACTAGTAATTAGTGAAATCATCATGGAATGGTTAATAAAATTGCCAACGGATGGGATGTTCTTCTGCCTTCTCGTTCGGTGAGAGAAAAGGAGGGCGAGCAATGATTACCTATGATGTTTATATAACTGCTGAGTTTTTTTAACGAGCGTCCATCCATATTTGCTGTGGCAGATGTTGTAGCGTGTCTCTATAGAACTGTTAGTTATTTATCTTTCGCTGCAATTGTGTCCCCCCAGGTTGTTCCCTTTAGATGTAGGAAGACTTGCTGAGTGACCTAGGGTATCACACAATAAATATTGATTAGGTTGTCAGGTACATCCATATGGAGGCTACTATGTCGATGAGGCCTATGATGGAGGCAACGACCCTCTTGCGTAGAGATTCCGAGGATGGAGATCCCTGAGATCTATGGGAGGGAATGTGCTTATTTTTGTGGCATCTTATGCCAATTTGACTCTTAATCCGTACTCGGACATGTGTTTCCGGTTCTTCTTGATGATTTGTTGAGTGATTTATGAGGATATATTCCTAAAATATTATTACTACTATCTATATAATTTGGTTCTTACCATAATGGCATTGCAATATATTTCTATTTATTTTAGATGGAATAGCTCTGATGTACTCTTGTATGTCGCTGGCGTACATACTCACTTGTGTATGTTAGACTCGCAGCCATCTTGCCACGTTTCTCGCACTCAAAGCTATAACCATGAATTTTGGGGTACATGGTGAAGGGGTTCGCGCATGAAAACAATAAATTTTTCCTACGCCAAGAACCCTAATGCCAGGACCTATCTATAAGTAATGTAGTAACAAGAGGGGCTTTTCACGAACTTACCCTTGAAGACCGAAAAGTGTTGTCAATGCTCGGGAGAGCGTGGTTGATGTAGATGAACCGAAGCCAACCTCAAGATCATGTTGAAGTCCCGACAGCTCCTACGGCTCCAACGACTCCTAGTGCCCCAAGTGTTACACCTCGTAGGGTGTTACACACGTCTGGTGCTTGATGATGACTCCCGCTCCTCCGATCCGGCAGCAGATACAGAAATAGAGCTTCTATATCTGAATCCCGTAGCGCGACGACACTCTGCGGTGATGAAGACTCCTGCTCGTGCGATCCGGACATGGGACCACAGTCATGGGAGAGAGAATCAACTAGAGGTCTCCCTAAAAGAGATGGAACCTTTTATTGATTATTGTGTAGTTAATTTGTCAAAATACCTCTCTTTATATGGGGAAAAAACCCGACATAGGCAATTGCCTTAGCCATGTGGGACTAAAAAAGGAGAGGGGAGAGGGGGAGGCTTGGCCGGCCGGCCAAGGCCCTATTGGGCCCCACGAGGAGTGCCCAAGGCCCAGCCGGCCACCCCCTCTGTCTCCTTCCTTTGGTATTTTCCCTCACGGGCCCTTTTCCCTCCGGATTTTGGCCCAATTAGGTTGACCCTTTTTTAATTATTTTCCTTTTATTAAATAAATATAAATGAATGATTAAATCAATATTCAAGATTCACTTACATATTATTTAATCCCCGTTGATGTGGAACTCCTTCCATCTCATTTCGGACATCCTTCGGACTTATCGAAACCCTTCCGGTTTTCTCTTTTCTCTTTTCTTTGGTGATTCTGCCGATACCAAAACACTCTCTAAGCATCATCAAACCCTTAAGAGTGATACCCCACGGTTCGGGAACACTCTAGACATGGCTAGGACCCTTCCGTACCAATGATCATCAGAGGGACCTGGATGGCCATGTTGATCCCTGTGTATTCCATGAAATATTTCGTCGTTGAACCATGAACATTGAAACGACCATTTTGCATCACTATTCTATATCATAATTTACTATTATTCATTGATATATTTCATATTAAGAGATGATACTTATGTTATTTCATCTGTTTTTGCATGGTTGATGACTTTTGGAGCATGGACTGTTGCAGTCAGGATTCTGATGGAAAAGGTGTTGTTTGGAGGAAAAATTCGTGAAGATCAGAAAATCCGGGAAAATACATGGAAAATACTATTTTTCTAGAAGACGAAGATTGCCAGAAGGGGAACTAGAGATGGGCCACAGGGGGCCCACACCACCCCCTGGCGCGGGTAGCCCTAGGTTGCGCCAGTAGGTGGTGTGGCCGCCCTGGCCCACTCCAGGCTCTCCCCTCTAGCGTATATTATCCTCCCGAAACCCTAAGACTGGAGGAGCGACCATAGAAAGATTCTGCCGCCTCTGCAGGGCAGAAAACACCGAGAGAGAAAGATCTCTCTGACAGACAAAATTCTGCCAGGGGAATTCCTTCCCGGAGAGGGGAGATCGTCGCCATCAACACCACCATAAGGCTGGACTTCATTGGGATCATCATCATCATCACCACCATCATCTCCACCAGCACCATCATCACCACTTCATACCGCTATAACAATTGGGTTGAATCTTGCATAGTTCTTAGGGGAAACTTTCCCGGTGTTGATTACTCCTTGTAGTTGATGCTATTGAGTGAACCATTGAATTATCGTTTATGTTCAGATTGTTACACATCATTATTTCATCTCTGATCATGATCCATATGATGTCTTGTGAGTAGTTCGTTTTGTTCTTGATGACATGGGAGAAGTCATGTTGTTAGTAGTGGAATTGCGTTGAGAAAGATTCAATGGTTTGATATTTAAGTTGTGATGTATTTCTTCTAGTGGTGTCATGTGAATGTCGACTACATGAAACTTCATCTATATGGGCCTAGGGCAATGCATTGTGTATTTGGCTACTAATCGTAGGGGTTGCCAGAGTGACAGAAACCTGAACCCCCATTAGGAAACCTTTGCACAAGGGACGTCAGGGTCTTAGAGTTTAAAGTTGTGGTTAGGTTTCTACCTTAATTACTTTCTTCTACTTACGGATGCTTGCAAGGGGTATAATCACAAGTATGTATTAGTCCTAGGAAGGTCGGTACATTAGCACGGGTTCACCCACACAACACTTAGCAAACTAAAGAAGATTAATCAACTATATGAAGCGAAAGCACTTGATGATATTCCCATGTGTCCTCGAGAATGTTTGGTCATCCTAAGTAATACAACCGGTTTGTCCTTTGCTAAAGAAACGATTGGGCTACTTGCTGCATTTATCCTTATTGTCTTTTATTTACTCGAACTTTATTTACCTGCATTATCAAAAACCCCTAAAAATCCGTTTGCTAAGTATTTACAGAGAATTCCTGCTCCAAGCCATTCGCCAACACCTTCTGCTCCTCATTGGGTTCGGCGTTTTTCCAGAAAGTGTTCCGCTATGCCGCCACCACCAGGTTCCGCGATTCGGAACCAAAAACTCTGTTCTGGCACCCTGGCGGGACGGGGAATTGGAGGAGATCATCGTCATCATCATCACCATCGCTTCTCCATCGACCATCCATGTTTCCCCCATCTATGAGTGAGTAATCCCCCGCTGTAGGCTATGGGGATGGTAGGGATTGGATGAGATCGTTCATGTAATGGCATCAGATTGTTAGGGCATGGTGCCTAGTATCTATTATTAGTGCTTTTTGACTTTGTTGCAACTTGTTATGCTTAATGCTTGTCACTAGGGCCCGAGTGCCATGATTTCAGATCTGAGCATGTTATTGATTCATTATGATAGTATTATTTATAGTCTTGCCTGCAAGTTGTATACACATATTGTTGTCCAGAACCAAAGGCCCCGAAGTGACAGCAATCGGGATAACCGGAGGGAATGGCTTTCATGAGAGGATCACATGTGTTCACGGAGTGTTAATGCTTTGCTCCGGTGCTCTATTAAAAGGAGCACCTTAATTGCCAATAGTTCCCTTGAGGCCCCGCAAAAGCAAGGCGGACAAAAGATGTTGTGCAAGTTCTTATTGCGAGCACGTATGACTATATATGGAACACATGCCTATGATTATTTAGTACTTGGATGCTTTATCTTATTTATCTGCAAATGCCCTATGTCTTGATTGCCATATGAATTGTCTTGTCCATGCAACGCCCGTCCATCCATCTCTATGCCTATCGTGCTTTAATCCTACTATTTACTGCAATTGTTACTACTGTCTTTACTTTTACTACTGCTATTACTTTACTATTGCTACTACAAAACTATTGCTACTGATAAACTGCTGTGAGCAAGATTGTTTCCAGGTGCAACTGAATTGACAACTCAGTTGTTAAGGCTTATAAATATTCTTTGGCTCCCCTTGTGTCGAATCAATAAATTGGGTTTCGCTTCCCTCGAAAATACTGTGATACACCCCCTATACTTGTGGGTCATCAAGACTATTTTCTGGCACCGTTGCCGGGGAGTGAAGCGCTATTGGAGAGTGGAACTGGTAAAGGAAACTTCTACTGTGAGTATTGTTTACTTCTGTTAGTTACTTTATTTTCAATATGGATAATTCGCTGAGTTTCTTATTTCGTAATGCTACTACCACTGCTAAGGTAGTAGATGAAACACCACCTGCTGAGAATAATACTTTTAAAATACCTACAAGAATTATTGATCGTGTTATGGATAACTATTATGTTGGAGATGGAACTGTCCATCCTGGTGATCATTTGCTCTTTATACACGAATTATGCGGGTTGTTTAAGTGTGCAGGTATTACAATAGATCAAGTCAAGAAGAAATTATTCTCATTATCACTAAAAAGAAGAGTTGAGGAATGGTATAAGCTGCTGAAGAATGGTCAAGCTCTTGAATGGGAGGAAACAGTGCCTCTCTTTTATTCAAAGTTTTATCCTCCTAGTGAGATTCATAAAGATCGGAATCAAATATACAACTTTTGGCCTCTTGATGGAGAGAGTACAACTCAAGCTTGGGGGAGACTGAAGTTACTAATGCTCAAATGTCTTATTCATGAGCTCCCTCATAATATTATTATCAATAACTTTTATGCAAGGCTTTCTCTTCATGATAAAGATTTATTGGATGCCTCTTGTGCTGGATCATTTACACGCATGGAAGAAGAAGCTAAATGGGATCTTCTAGACCGTATTCAAGATAATGTTGAAGCTCGGGAGAATGATAGAGGAAGAAAGTCGGGTATAAATTATGATTATGAATGCATTGAATCTTTTATGGGAACTGATGACTTTCAAAATATTAAAAATGCTTATGGTCTAGACTCTCAAGCTATTGCAACTTATTTTAAGGCTTTTGCTTCCTATATTGAAGTTCCTAAAAAGAAGTGGAATAAGTATCATGAACCATATAAATATGTTGCTAAGTGTGTTCCTGCAAGAAATACTGAAGTTTATACTGCTAATCATGCTTTACCTGAACCTTACATTGAGAAAATACCTTTCCCAGTTAAAGTAAAGGAACATTCTATGATAGCTAGTATGATTAATGAAAGTACAAGTAAAGTTGTTGAACCTGATGAACAAAATGATGAACCTATAATAGCAAATGTCAAAAGACTTTGTCACTAAATATGTAGAAGATGGACACACTATCCTCTATAAGGATACTTCTAATATTGTTTCACAAAGTAGTATTATGAGAGCTAGTGTCCCTGTGTTTTCTGTTAGGATAAGTGACCTTTGCTACAATGGTTCTTGTGATAGCTATATCATTAAATTTATGCATGATACTAAAAGTTATTATGAGAGAGGGAAGACTGTTCTTATGCATCTCAATAATATCACGTTTCCTCGTTTTATGCTTAAAGTCTTTATGTTGCACTTGTTTTGCCTTCCTATGCTTGTAGCCTCTGGTTTCAACAACTTGTTTGTTTACAAAATTCCCTTGCATAGGAAGTGGGTTAGACTTAAACATGTATATTTTTGCTTCTTGATGCTCTCTTTTACTTCAATTCATATCTTATGTGAGCTTCATTGAAATTGTCATGCCCATCTTAATGGCTACTAGATCATGTAGGCGCGTGTTGCCGCACCGGTCTATTAGGAATATAGAAATTTGTGAAATGGTAAAAGTCTATTAAAATTGTATTTTAGGTAAAAAATCTTGTATTGTATTTTAGGTTTATTTAAGAAATGTTCATTGGTTTTTTGTCGTGATGGACCAGACATCGTATTACCAAGCTCTATTCTATTTTGCTTACTTCGTAAAAGTCGCGTCTAGCATTTTTTTACCCGCACGTCTACCAAACCGTGGCATCTGCTGAATGGGCCGAGGATGAGGAGTCAGTATAGTGCACTAATGTGGTAGTAACTATTGTACAACATTATTAATATGAAAAGAAATTGGAATCCGTTTGTTGATTTTATTGCATGGTAATTAGTCATTACGGGTCCAATTAATCACATAAATCCTATTTGATGTCCAGAGAAGCGTTTCTAAGGGATATTTGGCGCATGCAGGATTTGAAGAGCATCCGATGGACAAAAATAGGCAGATGATGTCATCTGACGGCCAGAAATACATAGGGCATGAGAGAGCTTCCTCTTGTCTCGGTTATAATATCCCTAATAAAGAAAGAGCTTTTTGGGAGACAACCCAATTTATTTTTCTTTCAGTTTGTTTTTGTTTATTTGAGTCTTGGAAGTTATTACTCCAGTAATAACCTCTCCTTATCCTTTTTGTTTGGTTTTTGTGTCAAGGTCAACCTCTAATGAGAGAGAAGTAAGATTTGGAGAAGTTGTTGTCCCGAAACAGATTTTTGTGCTTCACCGTAAACATTCATGAGAGATCTCTGTATGTCGGATTGAGCTGTAACTTTTTTGCTTCTGCCTCAGGTTGTTATTTAACTTTCGTTAGTTTTGCACTTTTTGATTTGAGCAACAGAAGATTTTCAAAAAAATTGATCTTTACCTGTTGGTCCGTTTTGATAGATTTTTTCACTCTTGCATTTGCTTCTTAAATCGATTTCCTTTTTGAATTATTTTTGGGGTTTTGGAAGGAGTTGCTATAGTAGAATATGTTTTGATGGATTTCAGTTGAAATTGAACCTAAAAGGTTTATTACCTTGCTTACACTAATGTTGCTAATGAGAATTGTGTGAAGTTTTGTGTGAAAGAAATTTCTAGGTTAGTGGAGAAAATGGTGTAATAAGAAAGTGAAAGGTTTCATGACTCAAGCAATATGTGTATGAAGATGAAGATATTGATGTTATTCAAGCGATGACTCCGGAAGAATCTACTACATGCCAAGTTCAGAGACCTACAGAGTCCATTTTGAATAGGTAACAGTTCTGGTAAGAAAAGTTCCGCGCAAAATCTGTCCAATTATATTTTTGCAGTTTTTACCCAACAAGGAAAGCAACGAAGCGAAAGAGGGACGGAAACGGAGCCAGGGTGGCTCACACCACCCCCTAGCGCGGGCCCCACTAGCCGCGCCAGCAGGTGGTGTGGCCACCCCAGACTCCGTCTCCGACCCGTTTTCTCCCAGTACCTTCCTTTTGTTGTAGAACTTCGTAATATATAATATCCCGGATCCCCCGAGGTTCGTATATCGTGTTCTCGTCGTGTTTTCGTTTCGATCTGTTTCTGACAGGTAGAGTCCCAGTTTGGAGCCACAATGTCTTCCTCTAGATTAGCCAAGGAAGATGCCCAAGCGGATATCATCAACCCATACATGCGAGAGTTGAAGATTCATCCCAAAGAGTTGTTGCTTGAAGATGGGGAGGTACGGATAAAAGAGGTTCAAGGACCTAAAGGTGAAGGAGGTCTGGTGGACAAGATGGAAGCGCTGGAGCAAGAAGTCTTTGGGTACAAGAAGATGGCGGAACACAAAGTGGATATCATCCATAAGATTTGTTCTGAACTCATCGCCGAGCACCAAAAGGAGACTGATGAGATTAAGGATGAAATTCTCTCACTCCACCAAACAACCAACCAACTCCAAGCACATCTCTACGATGTTCAAAATCAAAACTATGAGTACGAGGTTAGGTTTAAACGCATAAGTGTTGCTACAAGTTTCAGGATGCTGGAGACCATGATGTCTTTTGTTGATGGGGAGCCCTTACCTTGGAAGTCGTACAATGACGAGAGAACACCACCACCACCAAAGGAGTAATTCGTCATCAGGTTTTGGCATCCCCTTGGTTTGTTCCAAGCTTGGGGGAGTGCCGCAGTATCACATCACTATCTTCTATCTTTTTACCGTTTTAGTAGAGTCATATCATGAATAGAGAAGTTATCATGTAGGATGGTTTGCATTATGGAAGTGTCCCCCCTCTCGTTAGATATCTATGTATCCCTTGGTGTGAGTTGCCGTTATGGAATATTAATGAGAAGTTCTATCATTTACTCTTTTGCATATCTTATATTAGTTTTCAATTTCTATTATATGATTGATCTTGTCGTTAGTATTGGTATCACTTTGGGATCATTGAGTTAATTTAGTTGGTTTTGGCAAACCTGGCTCGGTCAGTAGCAACAATATTTTGAGAATTGAATGAAAAAGATAAAAGTACTCTTAAAGAAATATAATTTCATCATCTTTCTTTCTTGATTTGCTCATAAGTTTAGTATTCCCTAGTTAAGATGTTTTGTGCTTCCAAGGAAGATTGCATGTTTGTTTTTATCACTTGTATGTTTGTTTGTTTCCTTCAACTCTTATGCTTGCTACCCAGCCTTGCTAGCCAAAAACCTGTACTGAGAGGGAATGCTTCTCGTGCATCCAATCCTTAAAACAAAACATATGCCATTTGTGTCCACCATACCTAACTACTAGCACTATTGCTATTCCAAGTAAATTCATGTTTTTATCTACCTTCCAAATTAAACTTGTTATGTGAAAATTAGTGATTAAAGCTCTCACGAACTTGATGGCACACTTTACTCTCTTGCACTTAATAAATTTGAACCATTGTGCCCATCTATGTTGTGTATATGCTTGCGCTTTATAAGTTGAAGTTAGCAGAACCATGTATCATGGGGAATGCTTTGAACATTGCACTTATATTCCATTGATATCACGATTATTTTGCTTATGGATCCCGGCGGTGTGAAATAAAAGGGGAACTTGTAAGATCATGGAGATTGTATGTGTGTTAGAGAAATGCCTGGGTCGCTAGCCTAAGCCATGCCTAATCATGGTGGAAACTTGCAGCATAACTATAATGAGCACTCTATGAAGCATCCTCAATAAAAACCTATGCAAATAGCAAATAAAAAGATTGCCGAGATGCTCATTGTCTGCTTGCCTTGTCATTTTGATTATGGGATAGCTCATGTATCATGTGCAAGGGGTACCCCGTTGGCGGTTCTCTATGATACATATGTATTTACAATGGCAAGAGCTTACTTGTGACTGAAGTTGAGTAGCATGAGGTTCGGTACTCGTAAGTAAGGGGCATGAGATTTCAACTTATAACTTGTCAAGCATATCCTCTTAGTTGTGTCACTTTAACCTTAATCACCTAAAGATGCTTATGATAGGGGCAATGAGAGCTGAAAGCTAATAAGTACCATAATTTTTTGAAGCTCTTTATGAAACTTGAAATCCCTTCTTCCCTCTGCGAAGGGCCTATCTTTTTCTTTTTAGTTGAGTCAGTAAACCTATTCCCTTCTACCTCAGCAAGTATTTTGAGTGGTTGTGTTTCATTCATTCATATGATGATTTATTCAATCATGTTTCTTATGTTCCTTGTTTTGCACATTGCTCTTATCTTGGTGATTACTACTTTCAAAGCTATCATTGAAAACCAGTTATTTATGAACTCCTGCAATTTGTCAACTATTCTTCGACCAAGAGCTAAGTTTGCCATTACCAATTATGATTTACTTTATGCATCCTTATTGTGTTTCCTTTACTTATTTCAAGTTAAGTTATATAATATTGAGTTGTCTTCTATTATGATTTATGTATTGATGAATGTGATGCTTCTTGTCTGTATTCTTTTATCGACTCTTCACTCCATAAACCTGAGGTCATGTTTATTGAGCTCGATTTTAAGCAGGGACAAGCGAAGTCTAAGATTGGGGGGAGTTGATACGTCCATTTTGCATCACTATTCTATATCATAATTTACTGTTATTCATTGATATATTTCATATTAAGAGATGATACTTATGTTATTTCATCTGTTTTTGCATGGTTGATGACTTTTGGAGCATGGACCGCTGCAGACAGGATTCTGATGGAAAAGGTGTTGTTTGGAGGCAAAATTTGTGAAGATCAGAAAATCCGGGACAATACATGGAAAATTCTATTTTTCCAGAAGACGAAGATTGCCAGAAGGGAAAGTGGAGATGGGCCACAGGGGGTCCACACCACCCCCTAGCGCGGGCAGCCCTAGGCCGCGCTAGCAGGTGGTGTGGCTGCCCTGGCCCACTCTAGGCTCTCCCCTCTGACGTATATTATCCTCCCAAAACCCTAAGACTAGAGGAGCGAGCACATAAAGATTCCACCGCCTCTGCGGGGCGGAAAACACCGAGAGAGAAAGATTTCTCTGGCAGACAGAATTTTGTTGGGGGAATTCCTTACTAGAGAGGGGAGAACGTTAACCATCAACACCACCATCAAGCTGGACTTCATCGGGATCATCATCATCACCACCACCACCATCATCTCCACTTCATACTGCTGTAACAATTGGGTTGAATCTTGCATAGTTCTTAGGGGAAACTTTCCCGGTGTTGATTACTCCCTGTAGTTGATGCTATTGAGTGAACCATTGAATTATCGTTTATGTTCAGATTGTTACACATCATTATTTCATCTCTAATCATGATCCATATGATGTCTTGTGAGTAGTTCGTTTTGTTCTTGAGGACATGGGAGAAGTCATGTTGTTAGTAGTGGAATTGCGTTGAGAAAGATTCAATGGTTTGATATTTAAGTTGTGGTGTATTTCTTCTAGTGGTGTCATGTGAACTTCGACTACATGACACTTCACCTATATGGGCCTAGGGCAATGCATTGTGTATTTGGCTACTAATCATAGGGGTTGCCGGAATGACAGAAACATGAACCCCCGTTAGGAAACCTTTGCACAAGGGACGTCAGGGTCTTAGAGTTTAAAGCTATGGTTAGGTTTCTACCTTAATTACTTTCTTGTACTTGCGGATGCTTGTGATACATTGCAAATGTATCTATAATTTTTGATGTTCCATGCTTGGTTTTATCCACTTTCTTGTGTTTTGTTCCAACTTTGGAGTACTTTTCATATGATTTCTTGGACTAACCTATTAACAAGAGCCACAGTGCCAGCTGCCTATTTTCTGCTGTTTTTGGTTCCAGGAAAGTCAGAAAATGAATATTCTCGGAATTGGACGGGACAAAAGCCAAAGTGCCTATTTTTCTGGAAGGGATCAAGTGCCAGAATACAAGACGGAGAAGGGCTAGGGAGCCACCACACCACCTGGCCGCGTGGCCAGGCCTGGCCCGCGCCAGGGGGTGGTGTGGCCACTCCCGTCACCCTCTCGGACTCTCCTTCCGCCTATATATTGCCCTCAGGACGAAAACCCTAAGTTCCCGATCAAAAATCCACGAAAGAGTCTGTAGCCGCCGTCATCTCCATTCCTAGATTGGGAGGGATCTGAAGCTCTTCCCGGCACCCTGCCGGAGAGGGGAATTCACCCTGGAGGCCTTCTTCATCACCATGCAAGCCTCCGGTGTGATGCGTGAGTAGTTCATCCTTGGACTACAGATCCATGTAGTAGCTAGATGGCTGGTTCTCCTCCTTTGTGCTTTCATGTTTAGATCTTGTGAGCTCTGTTCATGATCAAGATCATCTATTTGTAATTCATACATCTTGTGTTTGCGGGGATCCGATGGATATTGAGATGCTATTTCAGATTGATTATTGATTCTATCATGTCTTTGTTATTTGTGATCTTGCATGCTTTCCATTGTTAGTAGCTATCTTGGCCAAGTAGATGCTAGCAACTCCAAGAGTTAGTATTTATGCTCGATAGTGGGTTCATGCCTCGTAATCTGGGAAGTGACAGAAATCTCTAAGGTACTAGATGTCTTTGTTGCTACTAGGGAGAAAACAACAATCCTTTGTTCATAGAACAATTGTATTGTTTACTTTACGCAGTTCAGAAGCAATAATCTGTTGCTTGCAACTTAATACTAGAGGGGGTTCGGATGATAACCTGAAGGTGGATTATTAGTCATAGATGCAGTTGGATGGCGGTCTATGTATTATGTTGTAATGCCCAATCAAGTCTCAAAGGAGTCAAGATGATTAGTATATGCATGTATTGCTTTCTTGGTGTTTGTCAATTTCCCCGCTGTAATTTGTTCACCCAGCATGTTATCTATCTTAAGGAGAGCCACCTCTAGTGAACTATGGACCCCGGTCCTTTTCTTTACATACAATCTATAAAATGTTTACTGCTTTATGTTTACTTTCTGCAAACTTTTACTTCTTTCCATTCGATACGTTTAATCCTTTGTTTTCCGCAAAACACGGTGAGATTGACAACCTCATCGCAAGTTGGGGACAAAGTTCTGTGGTTGTGTTGTGCAGGTCTCCACGTTGCTACTAGCACCTGTAGTGCGCCCTGCCAAAGCTGAGCTAGTAACACCTTTGGGGTGTTTCCTTGCTCCTACTGGTTCGATTAAACCTTGGTTTCATAACTGAGGGAAACTTGTTTTGTGCTCATCATACCTTCCTCTTGGGGTTCCCAACGAGCTCTACATCAACCACGAGCTATCAAGCATTTTTCTGGCATCGTTGCCGGGGAGTCAAGGACATCTTCACAAGGGGAGTCCCTCATAACCAATCTCTTTACTTTGTTGTTTTTGTTTTGCTTAGTTTCTTTTTGCTATGTTTGCTTGTTTTGTTCTTTCAAAAACACAAAAAAATCAGTTTTACAAGTTTGCTTTCTTATTTGAAAAACACAAAAAAATTAGTTCCTATCTTAAGTTCCCTTCATGTCTAGCCTTGCTCCAATCACTATGTCACCCGAGGAAATGATTTTCACTTTTAAATAAAGAATCGAAGAAAGTTTTAAAGAAGCTTGGTCTAGAATCTCTGATCTACATGAAAAAACTGAGCCTAAAATGACTCAAAGCTTGTTCCTTAGCAGTTTTTACCTCGGGATTGCTCTTTGCTATAGATATGCTTTAGATGTTGTTGTGGGAGGAGATTTCCTCCAATGTAATGAGGATGATGCTATTAATGCTATAAAGAAATTGATCCTCACTTACAACATGCCTAGCCAAACTGATATTTCTTTCGCAAAAATATTTGCTAGGTTGAACACTCTTGAGACTAGCACTACTAGCTTAAAAGATTGCTATAATACGCTTAGGGAGCATCACAATTATGTTCCAATAAATTCTGAACCATCAAAGTGGCTCCCTGCAGTAAAGATTGAGATAAACACTAAAACTTTTCAAGCCCGCTGCGATATCATGTCTGAATTTTGTCTTATGCCCAAAGATATTTATGAATCTTTGAATCTTTGGGAGCTTACTGAAAGAGGAAGAGAAATATCTCTTGCTAATAATGCTACCATATTACCTATTGGAATAGCTGAAGGAGTGTTTACAAAGATCCTTGGGAAAATGATTTCTACTGATTATATTGTTATTGAATGTGAAGGAAAAGGACAAATTACGATTGGAAGGTCCCTATTAGAACTCCTTGGAGCAATAATAGATGTGGGAAAAGGGACCATGCAACTTTCTTATCCACCAAACAATCACATTTTCCCAAAGGTTAAGAATAAAAATAAGAGAGGTAAGGGCAAGAAAGTTGGTTTTAATGCTTCTTCATTTGAGAACACTTGATTCTTTCTTTGCTTCTTATGCCTAACTTAAAGGCGTTAAAGAAAAGTACTTATTGGGAGATAACCCAAAAGTTTTAGATGAGTCTTGGAAGTTATTACATCAGTAATAACTGCTCCTTATACTTTTTTTTGCTTTTTGTGCCAAGAGTAACCTCTAATGAGAGTGAAGTAATGAACGGGAAAGTTGCTGTCCCGAAATAGATTCTTGTGCTTCACCGTAAAATTTCGTGAGAGAGCTCTATATGTCGGATTGAGCTGTAATTTTTTGTGCTTCTGCCCCACATTGTTATCTAACTTTTGTTAGTTCAACACTTTTTATTTGAGCAACAGAAGGTCTTCAAAAAAATTCGTCTTTACCTGCTGGTCTGTTTTGACAGATTTCTGCCATTTTCTGCATTTGCTTCTTGTGGGTTCATTCTTGAGTTCTTTTGGGGAATTGAGCTTTTTAAAGGAAGTGCTACAGTAGATAGTGTTCTAATGGAAGTTTATTTGGTGTTAGAACTGAACCTTAAGACCTTTTATCTTAAGTGCACTAATGTTGCTAATGAGATTGTGTGAAGTTTTGTATGAAGGAAAATTTTCAGGTGTATGGAAGGAATGAGTAATGAGATGAAGGATGGACTAAAGCTCAAGCTTGGGGATGCCACGCGTGTCACCCCAATAAATATCTAAGAAGTACAAGCGTCAAAGCTTGGGGATGCCCAAGGCATCCCCTTCTTCATCAATAAAAATTCTAGGTTCCTTCCAAACGCTTCATTTTTATTGTTTCATGCACAATTGTGTTTTTCTTGGAGCGTCTTCTTTTTTGTTTTCGTTTTGGTTTTTAGTTTGCTTGGTTTGCTTAGTTTTCTGAATAAATTGGTTGGACCCCTCTTTCATACTTTGGTTTGCAAATAGTTTGGTTTGGTTTGGAAAAGAGTACGAAAGTTCGTACTTTTGTGGTAAAAAGAGCTCGTTTTGACTATGGCCTATGCTTTGTCATGCCATGCTTGATATTGTTTGGGATTTATGCTTAGTATTATTTGATGTAGCGTGACTTGTTATAAACAATTGAGATTGCTTAATGTGCCTTGGATGAATCATGCGTTGTTTTAGCATATTAAAGCATAGTATAGTGGTATTCTCCTTTGATGCTTTATTTGGGTTGACTTGGCACATGCTCACACCATGTTATGACTATCTCAAGTCACCATAGCCTTTATGATCCTTTGGTTTTCAACTTGTAGTATCACTTTATGCTTTGATCAATGATGTTTTGTCGCACTACATGATTATGGCCATTATTGCTCTCTTAGTTTGTCGCTCCCAGTCTTTTGCTAGCCTCCACAACAAAGTATGAGTTCCACTCATGCATCCAACTCCCTAAACCAAGTTATCCCAAAGAGTCCACCATACCTACCTACTAGCTTATGCTATTCCAATTATATTCATGCTTTTGTTTACCTTCCAAATTAAACTTGTTATGAGAAAACTAGTGATTAAAGCTCTCACGAACTTGATGGCACACTTTACTTTTTGCCTCTAATAAACTTGAACCATTGGGTCCTTGTTTGTTGCGTATATGCTTGCGCTTTATAAGTTGAAATTAGCAGAACCATGTTTCATGGGGAACGCTTTCAACATTGCACTTGTACTTTGTACCCCGTTGATATCATGTTCTTTTGCTTACGGATCGTGATTGTGAAATAAAAGTGGAACTTGTAAGATCATGGAGTTTGTATGTGTGTTAGAAACACCTGGGCCGCTAGCCTAAGCCATGCCTAATCATGGTGGAAACTTGCAGCATCACCATAATTAGCACTCTATGAAGCATCCTCAATAAAAACCTATGAAAATAGCAAATAAAAAGATCGCTGAGATGCTCATTGTCTGCTTGCCTTGTCATTTTGATTATGGGAAAGCTCCCGTATCATGTGCAAGGGGTACCCCGTTGGCGGTTCTTAATGATACACGTATACTTACAATGACAAGAGCTTACTCGTGACTGAAGTTGAGTAGCATGAGGATCGGTCTTCGTAAGTAAGGGGCATGAGATTTCGGTTTATAACTTGTCAAGCATATCCTCTTAGTTGTGTCACTTTAACCTTAATCACCTTCAAGATGCTTATGATAGGGGCAATGAGAGCTGAAAGCTATAAGTACCATAATTTTTGGAAGCTCTTTATGAGACTTGAATCTCTACTTCCTTTTACAAAAAGGCCTTTCTTCCACCATTATATTGAGTCTCCACCTTCTATCTTTATGCACCTACTTTGAGAGCATAGTGGCCATTCTTAGTTCTATGTGCATTGTCCCAAGACTAGTTGATTGATGCGTAACTTGATATTGCTTGTTTTAAACTATTGTATCTAGTCACTCTTATGAACTTTGAAGGTGTCCTATGCATTTATATTTGCTACTCTATTGAGGGACAAGCTGAATACTATTATGCTATGTTTTCGTTATGTGAAACAAACAAACGTCTTGCAAAGCATGTTATTCATGAATCTTTTGTTTGTGCCTTTTCATGTTACATCATAGTTTCTTTGCTTATTGCTAGAACTTTGTCTTTCATGTTATGATTGAAGTACTATGATCCCAGCTTTGAATGTTTTGCAAATACTTTGATCAAGTCTTTGATTGTGCATGTCACCTCAAAAATTATTCTTTCTTTTTATCACTTACCTACTCGAGGACGAGCACGAGTTAAGCTTGGGGATGTTGATACATTGCAAATGTATCTACAATTTTTGATGTTCCATGCTTGGTTTTATCCACTTTCTTTTGTTTTGTTCCAACTTTGGAGTACTTTTCATATGATTTCTTGGACTAACCTATTAACAAGAGCCACAGTGCCAGCTGCCTGTTTTCTGCTGTTTTTGGTTCTAGGAAAGTCAGAAAATGAATATTCTCGGAATTGGACAGGACAAAAGCCAAAGTGCCTATTTTTCCGGAAGGGATCAAGTGCCAGAATACGAGACGGAGAAGGGCCAGAGGGAGGCCACACCACCTGGCCATGCGGCCAGGCCTGGCTCACGCCAAGGGGTGGTGTGGCCTCTCCCGACACCCCCTCGGCCACTCCTTCCGCCTATATATTGCCCTCGGGACGAAAACCCTAAGTGCCCGATCAAAAATCCACGAAAGAGTCTGTAGCCGCCGTCATCTCCATCCCTAGATCGGGAGGGATCTAAAGCTCTTCCCGGCACCCTACTAGAGAGGGGAATTCACCCTGGAGGCCTTCTTAATCACCATGCAAGCCTCCGGTGTGATGCGTGAGTAGTTCATCCTTGGACTACGGATCCATGTAGTAGTTAGATGGCTGGTTCTCCTCCTTTGTGCTTTCATGTTTAGATCTTGTGAGCTCCGTTCATGATAAAGATCATCTATTTGTAATTCATACATGTTGTGTTTGCGGGGATCTGATGGATATTGAGATGCTATTTCAGATTGATTATTGATTCTATCATGTCTTTGTTATTTGTGATCTTGCATGCTTTCCGTTGTTAGTAGTTATCTTGGCCAAGTAGATGCTAGCAACTCCAAGGGTTAGTATTTATGCTCGATAGTGGGTTCATGCCTCTGGTAATTTGGGGAAGTGACAGAAATCTCTAAGGTACTAGATGTGCTGTTGCTACTAGGGAGAAAACAACAATCCTTTGTTCATAGAACAATCGTATTGTTTACTTTACACGCAGTTCGTAAAGCAATAATCTGTTGCTTGCAACTTAATACTGGAGGGGGTTCGAATGATAACCTGAAGGTGGATTATTAGTCATAGATGCAGTTGGATGGCGGTCTATGTATTATGTTGTAATGCCCAATCAAGTCTCAAAGGAGTCAAGATGATTAGTATATGCATGTATTGCTTTCTCGGTGTTTGTTAATTGCCCCGCTGTAATTTGTTCACCCAGCATGTTATCTATCTTAAGGAGAGCCACCCTAGTGAACTATGGATCCCGGTCCTTGTCTTTTACATACAATCTATAAACTGTTTCTGCTTTGTGTTTACTTTCTGTAAACTTTTACTTCTTTCCATTCGATACGTTTAATCCTTTGTTTTCCGCAAAACACGGTGAGATTGACAACCTCATTGCAAGTTGGGGACAAAGTTCTATGGTTGTGTTGTGCAGGTCTCCACGTTGCTACTAGCACCGGTAGTGCGCCCTGCCAAATCTCAGCTAGTAACACCTTTGGGGTGTTTCCTTGCTCCTACTGGTTCGATTAAACCTTGGTTTCATAACTAAGGGAACCTTGCTGATGTGCTCATCATACCTTCCTCTTGGGGTTCCCAACGAGCTCTACATCAACCACGAGCCATCAGCTTGCAAGGGGTATAATCACAAGTATGTATTGGTCCTAGGAACGTCGGTACATTAGCACAGGTTCACCCACACAAGACTTAGCAAACTAAAGAAGATTAATCAACTATATGAAGCAAAAGCACTTGACGATATTCCTATGTGTCCTCGAGAACGTTTGGTCATCCTAAGTAATACAACCGGCTTGACCTTTGCTAAAGAAAGGATTGGGCCACTTGCTACATTTATCCTTATTGTCTTTTATTTACTCGTACTTTATTTACTTGCATTATCAAAAAAACCTAAAAATCCGTTTGCTAAGTATTTACAGAGAATTCCTACTCCAAGCCATTCGCCAACACCTTCTGCTCCTCGTTGGGTTCGACGTTTTTCTAGAAAGAGTTTCGCTACGCCGCCACCACCAGATTCCGCAATTCGGAACTAGAAACTCCATTCTGTCACCCTGCCGAGACGGGGAATTGGAGGAGATCATCGTCATCATCATCACCATCACTTCTCCATCGACCATCCATGTTTCCCCCATCTATGAGTGAGTAATCCCCCGTTGTAGGCTATGGGGATGGTAGGGATTGGATGAGATCGTTCATGTAATGGCATCAGATTGTTAGGGCATGGTGCCTAGTATCTATTATTAGTTCTTTTTGACTTTGTTGCAACTTGTTATGCTTAATGCTTATCACTAGGGCTCGAGTGCCATGATTTCAGATCTGGACATGTTATTGATTCATTATGATAGTATTGTTTATGGTCTTACCTGCAAGTTGTATACACATATTGTTGTCCGGAACCAAAGGCCCCGAAGTAACAGCAATCAGGATAACCGGAGGGAATGGCTTTGATGAGAGGATCACATGTGTTCACGGAGTGTTAATGCTTTTCTCCGGTGCTCTATTAAAAGGAGCACCTTAATTGCCAGTAGTTCCCTTGAGGCCCCACTGCAAACGGGCTGGCAGGACAAAAGATGTTGTGCAAGTTCTCATTGCGAGCACGTATGACTATATATGGAACACATGCCTATGATTATTTAGTACTTGGATGCTTTATCTTATTTATCTGCAAATGCCCTATGTCTTGATTGCCATATGAATTGTCTTGTCCATGCAACGCCCGTCCATCCATCTCTATGCCTACCGCGCTTTAATCCTACTGTTTACTGCAATTGTTACTACTGTCTTTACTTTTACTACTGCTATTACTTTGCTATTTCTACTACAAAACTGTTGCTACTAATAAACTGATGTGAGCAAGATTGTTTCTAGGTGCAGCTGAATTGACAACTCAGTTGTAAAGGCTTATAAATATTCTTTGGCTCCCCTTGTGTCGAATCAATAAATTGGGTTTCACTTCCCTCGAAAATACTGCGATACACCCCCTATACTTGTGGGTCATCAAACATCGTGTTGTATTCCTTTTGTATCTCAATACTTGCAATGTCCGAGATCTAATCAATGACACCATCATGTCGTGTTCAATCTCGTTATCAACAAATGCTACTTGACTCGTTCCGACAAGTGATATCCTTGTGATCAAATCACACGTTGCACGGCTATTGGATACAACTTCTCTGAGTGGGCCCTCGAGTATCTTTTCTGTCACGCGGATGGACAAATCCCGCTCTTGACGCATATTGCCTCAATTGTTCCTCTGAATACCTGAACACACCTTTATGATCACTGAATCACCAGATGACGTTCGATGTTATCTAAGTATCCTCGGGTAACAGTGATTGATATAGTCGCACGGTCTAAGAAATAGGACACTAAGTCTATTCTAATCATCGTGACTTGAACTTCGTGACATGATCGGTCACGATGCTTAGGTTGGGTATAGCTCATCATCTCATTCTTGCAATGAGGTGACTCCATTGTCAACTGGCATAAATGCCACATGATCAGGAAACCTTGATCATCTATTGACCAATGAACCAGTGACTAGAGCTTCACCGGGAACTCCTGGTTGTTTATATATCACACATGTTTTGATGTTTCCTTTCAATATAGTTTTAACATGATATAAAACTTAGTCATAAACTTTATGAAATATGATAATAATCCATATTATTATCTTTCTCTAGGGCATATTTCCAACAGATGGTTGGCCGGTACCATGCCCTGCCATTGCGGCCTTCTTGTGGAAGGCCTCACTACCTCCACAGTAGTACGTCCTCCCCAGATTCGGGTTATACCGGCTTGTGATTTATAAATGTGAGGTCCAGGGATTACACTTTGCGGGAGGCAACCCAGTTTGTTTTCTTTTGGATTTTCTTTTTGCACTCTTGTTGTAGCAAGAAAGTTTTATTTTGGTTTTCTTTCTGGATTTTTCAATAAAGTACCAAGTTGAACCCATTTGGATGTTTTAAAGTTGACAAAACATTTGGAGCAGAAAATTCCTACACGAACTCTTTTCAGTAAAAAAACTCTGATTTTTTCTGTAACTCTGATTGCACTCGTATTTATACTGTAGTTACAATTTTTCATCCTTTATATGCACAAAAATTGGAAAAAATTCCTAACATGTTTAATTGGGGGAAATAAAAGCATTCTGCAACTATTATTTTCTTATCACAACTATTATCACAATCTTTGTGCCCACTAATGTCACCCCGTAGAAAAGAAATGGGAGAAAGTTTTGTGGTGAAGTTTTTTGACAGGGAATGGAGGAACACCACACCAAGAGCTATCCAAGAATGGTGAAGACCATAAGCTTGGGGATGCCCAAGGTATCCCACTGGACTACAAAACTCTCGGTTTGCAAACCTCTAAACTTTGTTTTTTGAGCAACATAGAATTGATCATAGAAAATTTAGAGTGTCTTTGTATAGTGTCATGTCTAGTTTTGCTTGATATGCTTGGAAATAAATAGGACCACTATGATAGATATTTTGCATGTCCAGGAAAGAGCTACCAAAACAAACTATCCCATGAATGAATGCCATGTTTGAATGAATGACATGTTTGATTGAATGCCTTGCTCAAAATAGAAAAGGGGGGGAAACCAAACTATGCATGTTATTGCTTTAGGTTGGATTGTTCATATGCTTTATGGAGTAATAACTTACAAGTGTATCATCTTGTGCTAGTTCTTATATTCAACAAAAATGGTGCTCAATGCTTATATTGTCTTCTAGAAATGACTTAGTACTATGGGCACTTTGCATTCTTGTAGAAGGTCAAATGGTTACCATTGCTAGCCCCACCATATTGAAACAACCTTTTTTAGCAAAAAAAAACTCAGCATTTATATAGGAAACACCTACCCAAATAGCTCAAGCTATATCCTAAAGTATACTATCATGTGTGAGTCATTATTTAGCTTCCAAACACTATTATTATGGGTATGAGTGACATGGAGAATTTAGTCGTGGGGTGACCACGAACTCATTGGGCATAGAGTACCCCTTCCCAAAAAGTAATAAGAGGATGCATATGCTAAAACATGAGGCCAAAAACCCTCCATAGAAGGGGTACCATCGCTAAGATGAGGGTAAAAACCCTCCAAATATTTATATGATATCAAAAGGTGAGAAGAGTGAGTACGCAAAGGCTAGGCCTTCCCAAAAATCAAAACAAGAAAAAAGTGATATAGAAATAAAAAAGAGAGAGGAAAGAAGCAAAAAGTGCCAAAACAAGAATGCCAAAAAGAATCATGTAGTGAGGGGCAATGGAACCAAACACTAATGATTTACTATGCTTAAACCATAAACTTAATGGACAGTGTTTGGAAGTTAGATTATGTCTCACATATGATATTCCCTACTTGCCAGCCATACACTCTCTCTAACCTCCTTTGCCAAATATTCTAACCATAGGACTGCCACTATATATATACTTTTATCTATGCGAAGAATGCTCCATTGCCTCATAGTACTATATGCATTTGTGTTAGTCAATATGAATATTATGTTATCAAGTATGATATTATAAGAAGTATCACTTTATGCTATGCTTGCTTGTTGTTATTCTCTAAACAAATGAGCTGTTTAACTTTTTGTGATACTTGGTAGTGAAAATAAGAACCAAACTCCGAAGCCCATGTTAGTTTTATCACCTTCATGCTCGAGGACAAGCATAGGTTAAGCTTGGGGATGTTGATGCATGTAAAATGCATACATGAACTTTGTAGTTTTTTTATATGAATTCTCACATATTTGCTACATATATGATGTTATATCCATGTTTTACATTGATTTATGGGGATTTACCAATGATCCCCTTTATTTTGGTTATAACTCTGTAGGACAGGAAAACCCTGTTTTGTGTATTTTTACCTTTCAGGGACCTAAACAAAGTCAAATGGAGCTAGGATTTCGGGATCTTGAATATTTCATCAAGAGAAGCACCTGGAGCACCTGGACCTACCAGATGGACTAGGAGACCCAAGATGGACCAGGTGGCACGCCAAGTAAGGGTGGACGCGCCACCTAGTCTCTTTTCCTCCTCGGTCGTCGGTTTTCTTCGATCTTTCGCTCACCGCCTCCGTATGACCTAAAACCCTCTATATAAAGGTCCCTCAGGAGTTCCTCGAGGGAGGCTCCGTAGAAACACCAAAACACCAAAATAGAGGCAGAACCAGCGAGATTGGAGGGGGAAACTCCGCTAGAGCCGCTGCCGGAGGGATCTCAACCTTCTCCAACATATCCACCATCATCACCATGATGAAGAGGGAGTAGTCCACCTCTGGAATATGGGTTTGTGGCATTAGCTTGATCTATTTATCTCGCGTTCTTCATAGATCTAGTACCATATGAGCTGCCCAACATGATTATGGTCATATATGTAATTCCTATGTGGTGGATCTTTATTCTATGATTTGATATATGAGATTGGAACCTATTATG
The DNA here is from genome assembly GCA_023614405.1 of Avena insularis. Taxonomy (NCBI): domain Eukaryota; kingdom Viridiplantae; phylum Streptophyta; class Magnoliopsida; order Poales; family Poaceae; genus Avena; species Avena insularis. The sequence continues at coordinate 212,585,685 of CM042694.1, forward strand.
TGTAAGATGTATTGATAAATGCATATCCCGTATACCGTTCTTAAGTACTTGTTCTAATCCAACTTGTATGCAAGGACATGTGTGGGGAGAAGTGTGTATTAGATAAAGTAGCATGGTGGTAGTTATTGAATAGTGACAGAAAATTCAAGATCTACTATGGTATTTACCTTTATTTTGCTGCCTCACTAGGGATAAGGTGAATTCATGTGTTATAATTATCTTGTGACAGCTAGATAATCTTTTTTGGTCAAGGTAGCATATTTGTGATTCAAACATCATGTCAAATTACTTAAGGCTATACTATGTTGATTCTTAATTCAAGATTGCTTGGAGTTTTCCCTTTCTTGAGGAGAATAAAAGAGACTAGACGAACATTCGAGCTTCGCCTTGCCTTCTGCATGGCATTGCACAGTGTTAGTGGTGGAGCTATGCATAGCCCAGGAGGGCCTCCGCCCCTTGATACATTGCAAATGTATCTATAATTTTTGATGTTCCATGCTTGGTTTTATCCACTTTCTTGTGTTTTGTTCCAACTTTGGAGTACTTTTCATATGATTTCTTGGACTAACCTATTAACAAGAGCCACAGTTCTAGCTGCCTGTTTTCTGCTGTTTTTGGTTCTAGGAAAGTCAGAAAATGAATATTCTCGGAATTGGACAGGACAAAAGCCAAAGTGCCTATTTTTCCGGAAGGGATCAAGTGCCAGAATACGAGACGGAGAAGGGCCAGAGGGCGGCCACACCACCTGGCCGTGCGGCCAGGCCTGGCTCACGCCAGGGGGTGGTGTGGCCAGCCCAGGCACCCCCTTGGCCTCTCCTTCCGCATATATATTGCCCTCGGGACAAAAACCCTAAGTACCCAATCAAAAATCCACGAAAGAGTCTGTAGCCGCTGTCATCTCCATCCCTAGATCGGGAGGGATCTGAAGCTCTTCCCAGCACCCTGCCGGAGAGGGGAATTCACCCTGGAGGCCTTCTTCATCACCATGCAAGCCTCCGGTGTGATGCGTGAGTAGTTCATCCTTGGACTACGGATCCATGTAGTAGCTAGATGGCTGGTTCTCCTCCTTTGTGCTTTCATGTTTAGATCTTGTGAGCTCCGTTCATGATCAAGATCATCTATTTGTAATCATACATGTTGTGTTTGCGGGGATCCGATGGATATTGAGATGCTATTTCAGATTGATTATTGATTCTATCATGTCTTTGTTATTTGTGATCTTGCATGCTTTCCGTTGTTAGTAGTTATCTTGGCCAAGTAGATGCTAGCAACTCCAAGAGTTAGTATTTATGCTCGATAGTGGGTTCATGCCTCCGTAACTGGGAAGTGACTGAAATCTCTAAGGTACTAGATGTGCTGTTGCTACTAGGGAGAAAACAACAATCATTTGTTCATAGAACAATCGTATTGTTTACTTTACACGCAGTTCGTAAAGCAATAATCTGTTGCTTGCAACTTAATACTGGAGAGGGTTCGGATGATAACCTGAAGGTGGATTATTAGTCATAGATGCAGTTGGATGGCGGTCTATGTATTATGTTGTAATGCCCAATCAAGTCTCAGAGGAGTCAAGATGATTAGTATATGCATGTATTGCTTTCTCGGTGTTTGTCAATTGCCCCGCTGTAATTTGTTCACCCAGCATGTTATCTATCTAAGGAGAGCCACCTCTAGTGAACTATGGATCCCGGTCCTTGTCTTTTACATACAATCTACAATCTTTTACTGCTTTGTGTTTACTTTCTGCAAACTTCTACTTCTTTCCATTCGATATGTTTAATCCTTTGTTTTCCACAAAACAGGGTGAGATTGACAACCTCATCGCAAGTTGGGGACAAAGTTCTGTGGTTGTGTTGTGCAAGTCTCCACGTTGCTACTAGCACCGGTAGTGCGCCCTGCCAAGGCTCAGCTAGTAACACCTTTGGGGTGTTTCCTTGCTCCTACTGGTTTGATTAAACCTTGGTCTCATACTGAGGGAAACTTGCTGCTTTGCTCATCATACCTTCCTCTTGGGGTTCCAAACGAGTTCTACATCAACACCGCCAACAAGCATTTTTCTAGGCGCCGTGCATTGAGCCATCAAGCATTTTTTAGGCGCCTTCTTGGGAGTCAAGGACATCTTCACAAGGGGAGTCCCTCATAACCAATCTCTTTACTTTGTTGTTTTTGTTTTGCTTAGTTTCTTTTTTGCTTTGTTTGCTTGTTTTGTTCTTCAAAAACACAAAAAAATTAGTTTTACTAGTTTGCTTTCTTATTCAAAAACACGCAAAAAATTAAGTCTCCTTTAGTTGTCACCTCTTCCTTAGCTCACCATGTTGATCCCTACATTCACCCTGAAAGACCTTCCAATTGGTAGTGGTTCTATAATTGGGAAAGATAACATTGAAGAATTCTTTAATCATGTTAGTAAGCATGAAGATACTGAGGATAGATCCCTTGTACAACTTGCTCCAAACTATGAGATTGCTGCAGCTTCTTTAATTCACATGTTAGAAGCTAGGTTTGTTAATCTCAACCCCTTAATGCAAGTAATGTTTCTTAAGCTTAAGGAAATTGAAGACCCTGAAAAGAGGGATTTTATACTAGAAACTTTGTTTAAGGAGTTCTATGATGTTGCCAAGGAAGCTAGAAAAGTTTTTGAATGTTTCAATATGCTAGGCTCATGTGTAGATGTTGTTGGTACACGAGAAAAGATGAACAAAACCGAACCAAATGGGGAGGAACCTAAGATACCTATACCCTTTAAACTAGTAGCAATACATGATGTCATAGAAAAGAATCTTGATTGGATTGTTCCTGCAAACCCTTTTGATGAGAATAGTGAACCTAAGAGCATTAAGAGAGGATCCTCTAGAACTTATTTGGATGATATACCTTGCCTTGTTGAAAATATTTCTGGTATTGATCTTAATGCTTCTTCATTTGAGAACACTTGATTCTTTCTTTGCTTCTTATGCCTAACTTAAAGGCGTTAAAGAAAATTACTTATTGGGAGATAACCTAAAAGTTTTAGATGAGTCTTGGAAGTTATTACTTCAGTAATAACCGCTCCTTATCGTTTTTATTTGCTTTTTGTGCCAAGAGTAACCTCTAATGAGAGTGAAGTAATGATTGGGAAAGTTGCTGTCCCGAAACAGATTTTTGTGCTTCACCGTAAACATTCGTGAGAGAGCTCTGTATGTCGGATTGAGATGTAATTTTTTTTCTTCTACCCAAGGTTGTTATCTAACATTCATTAGTTCAACACTTTTTGATTTTAGCAACATAAGCTCTTCGAAAAAAAATCGTCTTTACCTGCTGGTCTGTTTTGACAGATTTCTGCCATTTTCTGCATTTGCTTCTTGTGGGTTCCTTTTTGAGTTCTTTTGGAGAATTGAGCTTCTTGAGGGAAGTGCTACAGTATCTAGTGTTCTAATGGAAGTTTATTTGGTGTTAGAACTGAACCTTAAGACTTATTTATCTTAAGTGCACTAATGTTGCTAATGAGATTGTGTGAAGTTTTGTATGAAGGAAAATTTTCAGGTGTATGGAAGGAATGAGTAATGAGATGAAGGATGGACTAAAGCTCAAGCTTGGGGATGCCACGCGTGTCACCCCAATAAATATCCAAGAAGTACAAGCGTCAAAGCTTGGGGATGCCCAAGGCATCCCCTTCTTCATCAATAAAAATTCCAGGTTTCTTCCAAACGCTTCATTTTTATTGTTTCATGCACAGTTGTGTTGTTCTTGGAGCGTCTTCTTCTTTGTTTTTGTTTTGGTTTTTAGTTTGCTTGGTTTTCTTAGTTTTCTGAATAACTTGGTTGGACCCCCTCTTTCATACATTGGTTTGCAAATAGTTTGGTTTGGTTTGGAAAAGAGTAGGAAAGTTCAGGCTTATGTGGTAAAAAGAGCTTATTTTTTACTGTGGCCTATGCTTTGTCATGCCATGATTGATATTGTTTTGGCTTTATGCTTAGTATTCTTTGCTGTAGCATGACTTGTTATAAACAATTGAGATTGCTTAATGTGCCTTGGATGAATCATGCTTTGTTTTAGCATATTAAAGCATAGTATAGTGGTATTCTCCTTTGATGCTTTATTTGGGTTGACTTGGCACATGCTCACACCATGTTATGACTATCCAAAGTCACCATAGCATTTATGATCCTTTAGTTTTCAACTTGTAGTATCACTTTATGCTTTGATCAATGATGGTTTGTCGCTCTGCATGATTATGGCCATTATTGCTCTCTTAGTTTGTCGCTCCCAGTCTTTTGCTAGCCTCCACAACAAAGTATGAGTTCCACTCATGCATACAACTCCCTAAACCAAGTTATTCCAAAGAGTCCACCATACCTACCTACTAGCTTATGCTATTCCAAGTATATTCATGCTTTTGTTTACCCTCCACTTGTTATGAGAAAACTAGTGATTAAAGCTCTCACGAACTTGATGCCACACTTTACTTTACTTGCCCTTAATAAACTTGAACCATTGTGTCATCTATGTTGTATATGCTTGCACTTATTTGTTGGGAATTAGCAGAACCATGCTTTCATGGGGAACGCTTTCAACATTGCACTTGGTACTTGTACCTAGTTGATATCATGCTCTTTTGTATATGGATGTCGTCGGTGTGAAATGAAAGGGGAGCTTGTAAGTCCATGGAGTTATGTATATGTGTTAGAGAAACGCCTGGGCCGCTGGTCTAATCCATGCTGACATGGTGGAAACCTGCAGCGTAACCATAATGAGCTGTCTATGAAGCATTCTTCTTATAAAAAAAGAGTCCTATATTGAGAAAAAAAGAGAAAAGAAAAAAAAGAGATACTATGAAAAGAGGAAAGAGAGAAAAACAGCACCATATTCCCATGGTAAATAAGAAGAATGCTAAGATGCTCATTGTCTACTTGCCTTGTCATTTTGATATGGGGATTCTTCCGTATCATCGGGCAAGGGGTACCCCGTTGGCGGTTCTCTATGATCCACATGTACTTACGATGACAAGAACTTACCGGTGACTAAACTTGAGTAGCATGAGGAGCGGCCCTCATATACAAGGGACATGAGATTTCTGACTTATACTTCGTCAAGCATGTACACCATAGTTTGTTCAGTTCAAGATGCTAATGATAGGGGCAATGAGAGTTGAAAGCTATAAGTACCATAATTTTTGGAAGCTCTTTATGAGACTTGAATCCCTACTTCCTTTTACAAAAGGCCTTTCTTCCACCATTATATTGAGTCTCCACCTTCTATCTTTATGCACTTACTTTGAGAGCATAGTGGCCATTCTTAGTTCTATGTGCATTGTCCCAAGACTAGTTGATTGATGCATACTTTGATATTGCTTGTTTTAAACTATTGTATCTAGTCACTCTTATGAACTTTGAAGGTGTCCTAGGCATTTATATTTGCTACTCTATTGAGGGACAAGCTGAATACTAGTATGCTATGTTTTCTTTATGTGAAACAAACAAATGTCTTGGAAAGCATTGTTATTCATGAATCTTTTGTTTGTGCATTTTCATGTTGCTTCATAGTTTCTTTGCTTATTGCTAGAACTTTGTCTTTCATGTTATGATTGAAGTACTATGATCCCAGCTTTGAATTTTTTGCAAATACTTTGATCAAGTCTTTGATGGTGCATGTCACCTCAAAAATTATTCTTTCTTTTTATCACTTACCTACTCGAGGACGAGCAGGAGTTAAGCTTGGGGATGTTGATACATTGCAAATGTATCTATAATTTTTGATGTTCCATGCTTGGTTTTATCCACTTTCTTGTGTTTTGTTCCAACTTTGGAGTACTTTTCATATGATTTCTTGGACTAACCTATTAACAAGAGCCACAGTGCCAGCTGTCTCTTTTCTGCTGTTTTTGGTTCCAGGAAAGTCAGAAAATGAATATTATCAGAATTGGACGAGACAAAAGCCAAAGTGCCTATTTTTCCGGAAGTGATCAAGTGTCAGAATACGAGACGGAGAAAGGCCAGAGGGCGGCCACACCACCTGGCCACGCGGCCAGGCCTGGCCCACTCCAGGGGGTGGTGTGGCCAGCCCAGGCACCCCCTCAGCCTCTCCTTCCGCCTATATATTGCCCTCGGGACGAAAACCCTAAGTACCCGATCAAAAATCCACGAAAGAGTCTGTAGTCGCTGTCATTTCCATCTCTAGATCGGGAGGGATCTGAAGCTCTTCCCGGCACCCTAATACATTGCAAATGTATCTATAATTTTTGATGTTCCATGATCGGTTTTATCCACTTTCTTGTGTTTTGTTCCAACTTTAGAGTACTTTTCATATGATTTCTTGGACTAACCTATTAACAAGAGCCACAGTGTCAGCTGCCTGTTTTCTGTTGTTTTTGGTTCCAGGAAAGTCAGAAAATGAATATTCTCGGAATTGGACGGGACAAAAGCCAAAGTGCCTATTTCTCCGGAAGGGATCAAGTGCCAGAATACGAGACGGAGAGGGGCCGGCCACACCACCTGGCCGCGCGGCTAGGCCTGGCCCGTGCCAGGGGGTGGTCTGGCCGACCCTAGCACCCCCTCGGCCTCTCCTTCCGCCTATAAGTTACCCTCGGGACAAAAACCCTAGGTACCCGATCAAAAATCCACGAAAGAGTGTGTAGCCGCCGTCATCTCCATCCCTAGATCGGGAGGGATCTCAAGCTCTTCCCGGCACCACGGGAGAGGAATTCACCACAGGCCTTCGTCATCACCATGCAAGCCTCCGGTGTGATGCGTGAGTAGTTCATCCTTGGACTACGGATCCATGTAGTTGCTAGATGGCTGGTTTCTCCTCCTTTGTGCTTTCATGTTTAGATCTTGTGAGCTCCGTTCATGATCAAGATCATCTATTTGTAATTCGTACATGTTGTGTTTGCGGGGATCCGATGGATATTGAGATGCTATTTCAGATTGATTATTGATTCTATCATGTCTTTGTTATTTGAGATCTTGCATGCTTTCCATTGTTAGTAGCTATCTTGGCCAAGTAGATGCTAGCAACTCCAATAGTTAGTATTTATGCTCGATAGTGGGTTCATGCCTCTGGTAATCTGGGGAAGTGACAGAAATCTCTAAGGTACTAGATGTGTTGTTGCTACTAGGGAGAAAACAACGATCCTTTGTTCATAGAACAATTGTATTGTTTACCTTACATGCAGTTCGTAAAGCAATAATCTGTTGCTTGCAACTTAATACTGGAGGGGGTTCGGATGATAACCTGAAGGTGGATTATTAGTCATAGATGCAGTTGGATGGAGGTCTATGTATTATGTTGTATTGCCCAATCAAGTCTCAAAGGAGTCAAGATGATTAGTATATGCATGTATTGCTTTCTCGGTGTTTGTCAATTGCCCCGCTGTAATTTGTTCACCCAGCATGTTATCTATCTAAGGAGAGCCACCTCTAGTGAACTATGGACCCCGGTCCTTTTCTTTACATACAATCTATAAACTGTTTACTGCTTTATGTTTACTTTCTGCAAACTTTTACTTCTTTCCATTCGATACGTTTAATCCTTTGTTTTCCGCAAAACACGGTGAGATTGACAACCTCATCGCAAGTTGGGGACAAAGTTCTGTGGTTGTGTTGTGCAGGTCTCCACGTTGCTACTAGCACCGTAGTGCATCGCCTTAAGCTCGACTAGTAACACCTTTGGGGTGTTTCCTTGCTCCTACTGGTTCGATTAAACCTTGGTTTCATAACTGAGGGAAACTTCTTGATGTGCTTATCATACCTTCCTCTTGGGGTTCCCAACGAGCTCTACATCAACCACGAGCCATCAACACTTTTTTGGGCGCCGTGCATTGAGCCATCAAGCGATTTTCTGGCGCCGTTGCCGAGGAGTCAAGGACATCTTCACAAGGGGAGTCCCTCATAACCAATCTCTTTACTTTGTTGTTTTTGTTTTGCTTAGTTTCTTTTTGCTTTGTTTGCTTGTTTTGTTCTTCAAAAAACACAAAAAAAATTAGTTTTGCTAGTTTGCTTTCTTATTTGAAAACCCAAAAAAATGACTACACTTGAGAACACTAAGTTGTGTGACTTCACTAGCACCAACAACAATGATTTTATGAGCACACCTATTGCTCCACCTATGGCTGAAAATACTTTCTTTGAAATAAAACCTGCTTTGCTCAATCTTGTTATGAGAGAACAATTTTCTGGTATTGGTAATGAAGATGATGCTTCCCATCTAAATAACTTTGTTGAACTTTGTGAGATGCAAAAGCATAAGGATATAGATGGTGATATTATTAAGCTAAAATTGTTTCCTTTCTCTTTGAGAGGAAAAGCTAAAGAGTGGTTCAGTTCCTTAACTATGAATAGTATTGATTCTTGGACTAAGTGCAAAGATGCTTTTATTGGAAAATACTATCCTCCTGCTAAGATTATATCTATGAGAAGTGAAATAATGAAGTTTAAACAACTTGATAATGAGCATGTTGCTCAAGCTTGGGAAAGAATGAAATCTTTGGTAAAGAATTGCCCCACTCATGGACTAACTGCTTGGATGATCATCCAAACTTTTTATGCAGGATTGAACTATTCTTCAAGGAACCTATTGGATTCTGCTGCTCGAGGTACCTTGATGACCATCACTTTGGGTGCTGCAACAAAACTTTTGGACAATATGATGGTTAATTATTCTGAATGGCATACTGAGAGAGCTCCACAAGGTAAGAAGGTAAATTCTGTTGAGGAAACCTCCTCCTTGAGTGATAAGATTGATATAATTATGTCTATGCTTGTTAATGGGAAAGCCCATATTGATCCAAATAATGCTCCTTTAGCCTCTTTGGTTGCTCAAGAAGAGCAAGTTGATGTGAACTTCATAAGAAATAACAACTTTGGCAACAATGCTTATAGGAACAATTTTGGTAACAACAATTATAAACCTTATCCTCCCAACAATGGTAATGCTTATGGAAATTCTTACAACAATAATAAGAGTGCTCCCTCTGAACTTGAAGTTATGCTTAAAGAGTTTATTAGTAAACAAACTGCTTTCAATAAAACTATTGAGGAAAAACTCTCTAATGCTGAAAGAAATATAGCATCTTTGGTTGAAGCTCAATCTTCTTTGAATAAAATGGCTGCTAAACCTGAAACTAATGAGAATCCTTTGCAGCTACTAATGCCATACAAGTAAGAATTGATGAAAATGTTAGACTATTAGCTGAATTACATGCTAAGTGGGAAAGAGAAGATGAAATTGCTAGAAACATTAGTGTTTCTACTATTATCACCACTAGTGTTGAGGCTAGTAATAGTTCTACTACTTTGGATGATAAGTATGGTTTTGATCTTGATGGTTGCAATATCTCTGAAGTTATTAAGTTCCTACAAAAGCTTGCTAAAAGTCCTAATGCTAGTGCTATGAACATGGCTTTTACAAAACACATTACTGATGCTCTCATAAAGATTAAGGAAGAAAAGATGAAACATAAAGCTTCTATTCCTATAAAACAAGAGGATGGTTGGGAACCCATCATTAATATGAAAGTGAATGACTTTGATTTCAAAGCTTTGTGTGATCTTGATAGTAATGTTTCTATTATGCCTAGAAGGATTTATGATATGCTTGATTTGCCTCCTCTTGAAGATTGTTATTTGAATGTCCCACTTGATGATAATGCTAAAAAGAAACTCATGGGGACTCTTAATGATGTTCTTATTATGGTTAATGATTCCTATATCCCCGTTGATTTCTATGTTTTGGATGTTGAATACAATGCTTCTTGTCCTATTACTTTGGGAAGACCTTTTCTTAGAACTGTTGGTGCCATCATTGATATGAAAGAAGGCACCATTAAATATCAACTGCCACTCAAGAAAGGTATAGAACACTTCCCTATAAAGAGAGAAAAGATTTCTTTTGCTTCTCCTATGAAAACAAAATTTGGTCTTAATGCTTCTTCATTTGAGAACACTTGATTCTTTCTTTGCTTCTTATGCCTAACTTAAAGGCGTTAAAGAAAATTACATGTTGGGAGATAACCCAAGAGTTTTAGATGAGTCTTGGAAGTTATTACCTCTGTAATAACCTCTCTTTATCCTTTTTATTTGCTTTTTGTGTCAAGAGTAACCTCTAATGAGAGTGAAGTAATGATTGGGAAAGTTGTTGTCCCGAAACAGATTTCTGTGCTTCACCGTAAAAATTCCTGAGATAGCTATGTATGTAGGATTGAGCTGTAATTTTTTGTGCTTCTGACCCAGGTTGTTATCTAACTTTAGTTAGTTCAACACTTCTTTATTTGAGCAATAGAAGGTCTTCGAAAAAATTCTTCTTTACCTGCTGGTCTGTTTTGACAGATTTCTGCCATTTTCTGCATTTGCTTCTTGTGGGTTCCTTTTTGAGTTCTTTTGGAGAATTGAGCTTTTTGAGGGAAGTGCTACAGTATCTAGTGTTCTAATGGAAGTTTATTTGGTGTTAGAACTGAACCTTGAGACTTATTTATCTTAAGTGCACTAATGTTGCTAATGAGATTGTGTGAAGTTTTGTATGAAGGAAAATTTTCAGGTGTATGGAAAGAATGAGTAATGAGATGAAGGATGGACTAAAGCTCAAGATTGGGTATGCAAAGCGTGTCACCCCAAGAAATATCCAAGAAGTACAAGCGTCAAAGCTTGGGGATGCCCAAGGCATCCCCTTCTTCATCAATAAAAATCCCAGGTTTTTTCCGAACGCTTCATTTTTATTGTTTCATGCACAATTGTGTTTTTCTTGGAGCGTCTTCTTTTTCATTTTCGTTTTGGTTTTTAGTTTTCTTGGTTTGCTTAGTTTTCTGAATAAGTTGGTTGGACCCCCTCTTTCATACATTGTTTTGCAAATAGTTTGGTTTGGTTTGGAAATGAGTAGGAAAGTTCATACTTTTGTGGTAAAAAGAGCTCGTTTTTTACTGTGGCATATTCTTTGTCATGCCATGCTTGATATTGTTTTGGCTTTATGCTTAGTATTCTTTGCTGTAGCATGACTTGTTATAAACAATTGAGATTGCTTAATGTGCCTTGGATGAATCATTCGTTGTTTTAGCATATTAAAGCATAGTATAGTGGTATTCTCCTTTGATGCTTTATTTGGGTTGACTTGGCACATGCTCACACCATGTTATGACTTTCACAAGTCACCATAGCCTTTATGATCCTCTAGTTTTCAACTTGTAGTATCACTTTATGCTTTGATCAATGATGTTTTGACGCTCTGCATGATTATGGCCATTATTGCTCTCTTAGTTTGTCGCTCCCAGTCTTTTGCTAGCCTCCACAACAAAGTATGAGTTCCACTCATGCATCCAACTCCCTAAACCAAGTTATTACAAAGAGTCCACCATACCTACCTACTAGCTTATGCTATTCCAAGTATATTCTTGCTTTTGTTTACCTTTCACTTGTTATGAGAAAACTAGTGATTAAAGCTCTCACGAACTTGATGGCACACTTTACTTTTTGCCTCTAATAAACTTGAACCATTGGGTCCTTGTTTGTTGCGTATATGCTTGCGCTTTATAAGTTGAAATTATCAGAACCATGTTTCATGGGGAACGCTTTCAACATTGCACTTGTACTTTGTACCCCGTTGATATCATGTTCTTTTTCTTACGGATCCCGGCGGTGTGAAATAAAAGTGGAACTTGTAAGATCATGGAGTTTGTATGTGTGTTAGAGAAACGCCTGGGCCGCTAGCCTAAGCCATGCCTAATCATGGTGGAAACTTGCAGCATCACCATAATGAGCACTCTATGAAGCATCCTCAATAAAAACCTATGAAAATAGCAAATAAAAAGATCGCTGAGATGCTCATTATGCCGCTTGCCTTGTCATTTTGATTATGGGAAAGCTCCCGTATCATGTGCAAGGGGTACCCGTCATGTTCTTAATGATACACATATACTTACAATGACAAGAGCTTACTCGTGACTGAAGTTGAGTAGCATGAGGATCGGTCTTCGTAAGTAAGGGGCATGAGATTTCGGTTTATAACTTGTCAAGCATATCCTCTTAGTTGTGTCACTTTAACCTTAACCACCTTCAAGATGCTTATGATAGGGGCAATGAGAGCTGAAAGCTATAAGTACCATAATGTTTGGAAGCTCTTTATGAAACTTAAATCCCTACTTCCTTTTACAAAAGGCCTTTCTTCCACCATTATATTGAGTCTCCACCTTCTATATTTATGCACTTACTTTGAGAGCATAGTGGCCATTCTTAGTTCTATGTGCATTGTCCCAAGACTAGTTGATTGATTCATAACTTGTTATTGCTTGTTTTAAACTATTGTATCTAGTCACTCTTTTGAACTTTGAAGGTGTCCTATGCATTTATATTTGCTACTCTATTGAGGGACAAGCTGAATACTTTTATGCTATGTTTTCTTTATGTGAAACAAACAAACGTCTTGCAAAGCATAGTTATTCATGAATCTTTTGTTTGTGCCTTTTCATGTGCATCATAGTTTCTTTGCTTATTGCTATAACTTTGTCTTTCATGTTATGATTGAAGTACTTTGATCCCAGCCTTGAATGTTTTGCAAATACTTTGATCAAGTCTTTGATGGTGCATGTCACCTCAAACATTATTTCTTTTTATCACTTACCTACTCGAGGACGAGGTGGAGTTAAGCTTGGGGATGTTGATACATTGCAAATGTATCTATAATTTTTGATGTTCCATGCTTGGTTTATCCACTTTCTTGTGTTTTGTTTCAACTTTGGAGTACTTTTCATATGATTTCTTGGACTAACCTATTAACAAGAGCCAGAGTGCCAGCTGCCTATTTTCTGCTGTTTTTGGTTCCAAGAAAGTCAGAAAATGAATATTCTCGGAATTGGACGGGACAAAAGCCAAAGTGCCTATTTTTCCGGAAGGGATCAAGTGCCCGTATCTGAGGCGGAGGGGCCGGGGCCGACCACACCACCTGGCGTGGCAAGGCTGGCCAGCGCCGAGGGGTGGTCTAGCCGACCAAGCACCCCTCTCCTTCCGCCTATAAGTTGCCCTCGGGACAAAAACCCTAGGTACACGATCAAAAATCCACGAAAGAGTCGGTAGCCGCCGTCATCTCCATCCCTAGATCGGGAGGGATATGAAGCTCTTCCCGGCACCCTGCCGGAGAGGGGAATTCACCCTGGAGGCCTTCTTCATCACCATGCAAGCCTCCGGTGTGATGCGTGAGTAGTTCATCCTTGGACTACGGATCCATGTAGTATTTAGATGGCTGGTTTCTCCTCCTTTGTGCTTTCATGTTTAGATCTTGTGAGCTCCGTTCATGATCAAGATCATCTATTTGTAATTCATACATGTTGTGTTTGTGGGGATCCGATGGATATTGAGATGCTATTTCAGATTGATTATTGATTCTATCATGTCTTTGTTATTTGAGATCTTGCATGCTTTCCGTTGTTAGTAGCTATATTGGCCAAGTAGATGCTAGCAACTCCAAGAGTTAGTATTTATGCTTGATAGTGGGTTCATGCCTCCGTAACTGGGAAGTGACAAAAATCTCTAAGGTACTAGATGTGTTGTTGCTACTAGGGAGAAAACAACGATCCTTTGTTCATAGAACAATTGTATTGTTTACCTTACACGCAGTTCGTAAAGAAATAATATGTTGCTTGCAACTTAATACTGGAGGGGGTTTGGATGATAACCTGAAGGTGGATTATTAGTCATAGATGCAGTTGGATGGCGGTCTATGTATTATGTTGTATTGCCCAATCAAGTCTCAAAGGAGTCAAGATGATTAGTATATGCATGTATTGCTTTCTCGGTGTTTGTCAATTGCCCTGCTGTAATTTGTTCACCCAGCGTGTTATCTATCTAAGGAGAGCCACCTCTAGTGAACTATGGATCCCGGTCCTTTTCTTTACATACAATCTATAAACTGTTTACTGCTTTGTGTTTATTTTCTGCAAACTTTTACTTCTTTCCATTCGATACGTTTAATCCTTTGTTTTCCGCAAAACACGGTGAGATTGACAACCTCATCGCAAGTTGGGGAAAAAGTTCTGTGGTTGTGTTGTGTAGGTCTCCATGTTTCTACTAGCACCGGTAGTGCGCCCTGCCAAAGCTCAGCTAGTAACACCTTTGGGGTGTTTCCTTGATCCTACTGGTTCGATTAAACCTTGGTTTCATAACTGAGGGAAACTTGCTGCTGTGCCCATCATACCTTCTATTGGAGATATGCCCAAGAGGCAATAATAAAGTGGTTATTATTATATATTTATGTTTATGATAAATGTTTACATCCCATGCTATAATTGTATTAACATGAAACATTAATACTTGTGTGTTTTGTAAACATAAAAGAGTCCCTAGTAAGCCTCTTGTTAAACTAGCTTGTTGATTAATGGATGATCATGGTTTCCTGATCATGGGCATTGGATGTCGTTAATAACAAGATCATGTCATTAGGAGAATGATGTAATGGACACACACCCATAGTAAGCATAACATAAGATCAAGTCATTAAGTTCGTTTTGCTACAAGCTTTTCAAATGCATAGTAACCTAATCCTTCGACCATGAGGTTATGTTAATCACCATCACCGGATGGGTACTTTGATGACATCAAACGCCGCTTCATAACTGGGTGGTTATAAAGGTGACATTGGGTATTCTGAAAGTATGTGTTGAAGCGCATGGACCAAGATTGGGATTTGTCCATCCATATGACGGATAGATATGCTCTGGGCCCTCTCGATGGAATGTCATCTAGTTAGCTTGCAAGCCTGTGACTAGGTCACAAGGGATGACATATCACGGAACGAGTAAAGATTACTTATCAGTAACAAGGTAGAACTAGGTATGGAGATACCGACGATCAAACCTCGGATAAGTAGAGTATCGCGTGACAAAGGGAATTGGTTTCGTATGTTAAATGGTTCTATCGATCACAAAGTCATCATTGAGTATGTGGGAGCTGTTATGGATCTCCAGATCCTGCTAATGGTTATTAGTCGGAGATGTGTCTCCATCATGTCTACATGTTCACGAACCGTAGGGTGACACACTTAAGGTTCGAAGTTGTTTTAAGTAGATATGGAATGTGCGTTGGAGACCGAATGTTGTTCGGAGTCTCGGATTGGATCCGGGACATCACGAGGAGATCCGGAATTGTCCGGGGAATAATATTCATATATTGGGGATCATTTTCTAAGTTAGGAAATGTTTAGGAGTATTTGTATGGGGATTCTAGAAGGTTTCGAAATGTTCTGGAAGGTTCTAGAAGATTTCTTGGAGTTTACTTGAAAACCAAGAAAGGATCAAGGAATCCTTGTGGGGTAAGACAAGGATTCGTGGGGGAGTAGGACTCTCCCTCCACCTCCTTGATCCGCCGGCCAAGGGAGAGGGGAGTCCTACAAGGACTCCACCTCCCCATGGCGCCTCCCTCCTTTAAATAGAGGGGTGGAGGCACAAGCCCCCTTGCCCCTTCTATTCTCTAGATCTCAAGTTGCCTCTCTCCTCCTCCTTCCCTCTGCTCTGTCTTAGGCAAAGCCCTACAGAATTCTCTACTCCACCACCACCACCACCACGCCGTCGTGCTGCTGGAATTCCGTGGAGAGATCTACTACCTCCGCTGCTCGCTGGAACGGGGAGAGGAAGGTCTGCTTCGACTCCGCACGTGTGACCGACTGCGGAAGCGCTGCCGGAACGCGGCGCCGGAAGGATCGTCTACTCGATCTTGAGATCGGCAAGTGATCGACTACATCAACCACGAGATCCGATCTCGTAACGCTTTCGGGTCTACAAGGGTTAGTACAGATCTATCTCGTTGCACATGTCTAATAGATTAGATCTTAGCTTTTATCTAGATTAGATCTGGGTTTTGTTCGTTCTTGCGGTAGAATTTTTTTGTTTTCCATGCTACGAACCCATCAGTGGTATCAGAGCTGTGTCTATGCGTAGATTTGTTGCACGAGTAGAACACAATGGTTTTGTGGGCGTTGGTGCTCGTGCTGTCTTTTGCTTTGTGTACTTTGCATCTTGCGGTATGGTGGGATGAAGCGGCTTGGGCTAACCTTACATGTCATCGCACATGAGACTTGCTCCACGCTTGGCCCTTTCATTATTGCACAAGTGGCTTTGCGGGTGTCTGTCTCTCCCATCATAGTATAGATCCAATCTACACTTTGCACTTGATAGCACCTGTATCAACGTTGTGGTTCAGTTTCGTAGGTAAGATCCGTTCTTATTCAAAAGCCCCAAACCACGTAAAACATGCAAAGAAAATTAGAGGTGTCTAACTTGTTTTTGCAGGGGTTTTGTGATGTGATATGGCCATCATGTGATTGTGATTATATTTGATGTATGCAATGATCCTTGTTGTAATATGGCAACCGGCAGGAGCCTAATGGTTGTCTTTAATTCTGTTAAGACCTGCGTGTCTATTCATCTTGTAATAGCCTTATTCCAAGTAGTTGTAATAGTTGCTAGTGATGATGGACAACCATGAAGCGGCGCCACTAACCTTGACGCAATGCTGGTGATGATGGAGATCATGTCCGTGCTTTGGAGATGGAGATCAAAGGCATAAGAAGAAAGGGCCATATCATATCACACTAATTATGAATTGCATGTGATGTTAATCCTTTATGCATCTTGTATTGCTTAGATCGCGACGGTAGCATTATAAGATGATCCCTCTCACTAAATATCAAGTAATAAAGTGTTCGTCCTTAGTAGGCACCGTTGCTAAGACTCGTCGTTTCGAAGCATCTCGTGATGATCGGGTGTGATAGATTCTACGTGTGCATACGACGGGTGCAAGCCAGATTTGCACATGCGGATACTAAGGTTAATCTTGACGAGCCTAGCATGTACAGACATGGTCTCGGAACACGGAATACCGAAAGGTAAAGCATGAGTCATATGGATGATATGATGAACATGTTGATTGTTCGCCTTTAAAGCTACATCATCTCACGTGATGATCGGACTTGGTGTAGTGGATTTTGTTCGTGTAATCACTAAAACAACTCGAGGGATGTTGTTTTGAGTGGGAGTTCTTTTGTAATTTGGATTAGTCAAACTCAATTTATCATAAACACAATCAAAGTGAATTTGCATAGTTTGTTGTAGTCATTGGCATCCGTTCACCACCTTACGCTTAGTTATAGTTGAGATAGTAGAACTATAGAAATTCTGGATATTTGCTTTACGAACTGGTATCGTATTGTTTTGAGTGTCAATCTAAAGTTTAAAAGTCATATTGCAAAATTTTAGCAAACTCCATTTACTCTATGAAGTTTAATAAACAGTATTAAATCAAGAGTAACAATTCCAGTGTTAGTATCTAATGTATCATGTTTGCCTCCATGATTCTTGATACTCAAAAGATTGTTTTTAATATCAAGTTTATCTAAGAGCTGAAAGCAATGTTTCAGAAACCATCATATGTGAAAGGTATTGCGATATCTAAAACAATGTGTTGGTTACAACATGATAGAGTATACGTCCTCATATTTGATGAGAATTTGTGAAGATTGGAGACGCCAGTCGTCCTAATCCTCCAAAAGGTTTTGGAAAAGAAACATTATACTCGCAATTCACCTTTATAAGCTATAGCAGCTTGATCATGAAAATTGTCATGATAAGGATGAATAGAAGATGTAAGTAAAATGTTTACTACACTAAAAGATTACTAAAGAATGGAATTTTGAAAGAATGCCAAACATTTGATGAAGGTGATCCACTTCAAAGTGCAAGTTCAAAGGTATTAGTATTTGACTATACACACTTTGTACTATGTGTCATGTGAATGACACCACTATTGATGTTGATAGATTCTTTAAAAAGAAAAGGAATTGTTGAAAAAGAATCTATAAAATATTTGGCAGAAAAGAAAAGATTGGAGATATCCAACTTAGGTATATAGAAGATACATGTTATGGTTGTATTCCTTGGTTGTTAAACAATGTGGTTCTGCGGTATTGGATACCGAATTGGTTGGTATGAAGTGTCATACAGGACAACACAATTCATGAACTGCAATGGCCTAAGTAACTAGCAAGAGAATATGTGATGATGTTCATCGAAAACAAACAAAGGGTTGTTGTGTTGCTCGTTAACATCAAAGCTTGCCTTCAAGATTTGTTTCAATAATTGTTATTTTGATCAGGTATTATGACGACAAAAGGTTGTTCAAATAATTACCGTATTCCATAATAGATGGATGATATACAAGTCTGGTTGGAGAAATAACGACCATAAAACTAATGCTAAAATGTCGCAAGACAAATAATTGAAAGATCACTTGCGAAGTGACATCACCGTTTAAATTATATTAGGGATACATGAAGAAACTCCATGTTGATGGATTTTTGGAGTCTTTGATTTTGATCAAATGACGCTTGTGATACTTTCACGAGATAATTAAAACTCCGTCAGAGGCCAAAGAGGAACGAACGACTAACTGATTGGAATTTGTACATATTGATGTATATAGTCCATTATGTGTAGTCGTGGGCGATGGATTTCAACTTCATATGCTTTCTCCGAAGATTTGAGTGAGTATATGTATATACCTACTCAATAAGGAAGAAGTATGAAACATTTGAAAATGTTCAAAGACTTTCAAGATGAAGTGGAAAATTATTGTAACAAGAAAATAAAAAAGTTTATGATTGGATCATAGAGATGTTTGAGTTACAAGTTTAGCAAAACACCTAAGATTTGAGGAATCGTTCCATGGATTTGCATTTCCCAAAACACCATAGGAGTATGGAGTGTTCAAGATATGTAATGAAACCTTGTTTGACATGGTAAGATCAAAGGTGTCATTTATAAAACTGCCATTATATTTTAAAGATTAAAGCTTTAGTGACTACCGCTTTTACACTGAAAAGAGCTCCATCGTGATCCGTTGAAATGACACCATACAAGTCATGGTTTGGGATAAAACCCAGGTTGTCCTTTCTTAAATTTTTGGTATGCTAGGCATAAGTAAAATGTTTACAACCAAAGTCGGATAAGCATGTCTTTGTAGGTTATTTTGAATAACCATTGGGTATTCCTCCATAACACCGAAGACAAAATTGTTTGTCGCTTAGAGTGTCGGGTTTCTTGAGAAGGAATTTTTGGTGAAAAGTCAAGTGGGAGGACAATAGAACTTTGACAAGGTTGTTGAACCTTGGCTAATATGTGCTGAGTTGTGCAACATCGGTAAGTGTCCCGGAGGCAACAACAATGCTCATGGCTCACGTGCCTCAAAGGTTGTGGTCACGGAGATCTAAGTTCATATTGAACCAAGTAGGTCAGGTAAGTAATCAAATGCCAAGATTTGAGAGTTAAATCATTGTTGTTTGACAATGATGAACCGACTACATGCAAATAATCAATGGTGGGCCCTGACTTCGTTAAGTGGCTTGAAGCCATAAAATCCGTGATAATTCCATACACGAGAAATCAAGCTTTGAATTTGAAAGACCCTCTGGAAAGGTGCAAGACCTTACAATCGTATATGGATCTATAAAGAAATAGACATGGATGTTTCACATCTATGAAATAGTCGACATGTCAGAAAGAGTTTACGACAATGTTCAAGGAATTGACTATGATAAGATTTGATCTTTCATAGCGATATTTAGTCTGGACGGATTAATGTAGCAACCACTACATATATTTTGGTATATGGTAGTTGAACAAACAAAACAAGTTCTTCTAATAGAATGGTTACCTAGGATGTGTACATGACACGATCCAAAGGGTTTTGTTAATTCAAAGGATGCTAAAAGAGTATGCAAAACTTCAATGGTTGAAGTGAGCATCGCGGAGTTGGAATCTTCACCGTGATGAAACCGTTAAAAGGTTTAATTTCATCAGAGATGATGAAGATGTTTGCATTTTGCAAGAAATTAAGTGGGAGCGCTAAGACATATTTCTAATACATTATATGAAAGACATATTGTTGATTAGAAATGATGTATCTTTTATTGACACGGGTTAAGAATTTCATTTCGATGAAAGACTTAGGCATAACCCAAGAATTAGGCATCAATGTCTATATGGATAGATTGAGGCGCTAATATGGTTTTGCCAAATGTACATAGATAAGATGTTGAATGAGTTCAATATAGAAACAACAAGAAAGGTTCTTGACGCACGGAAAGGACTGAATCAAGATTCAAGTGTGTTGACACGAGATTCAAGTGTTTTGACACTTGGTGAAATCACAAGAATATTTTGATCAATCTTTGAGATGTACACATCCAGATATGTCCTATGCTCTAAATGTTATGAGCATATACCAGAATGACTCATAAGATGATCATTGGACAATAGTAGGGATATTCCTATGATCTTTGGAAGAACTAAGAATATATTATTTATATAGTGGTGACAAATAGTTCTTTATAAATTGTTGCATTGATACTAGTTTTGTCACAAATTAAGTTTATCTCAATTTAAACTATGGGTGGCACAATGTAATGGAAAGGAAGTTCCATAACGGATTTGGTTGAGTACCAAAGTTAAAACATTGTGACAGATACTACAACAAAAGGCTAAGTATATGACTTATTGTAGCAGCAAATGAGGGCATTTGTGTCAAGTAGTTTGTTATCAAACTAGGTGTGGTTCATAGCGGGATAATACTATGAAGATACATTGTACGACAATTGTATCAACATGATTTAATCCCAAGGAACTAAAGGTCTCACCAAAGGAGCAAATTTATACAATGCCATCTCATTGGAGAATGAGTAATGCATAGAGACGCAAGGACATGCAAATACACACTGACCTGGAAGTGTCAGATTCGAAGATTATGTTTACCACTAGCAATAGTGTCTATACAACACCAGAAAGCCATAGGTGTTGAATGCACAAGTTTTAACTAGATTATTGACTCTAGTGCAAGTGGGAGACTGTTGGAGATATGCCCAGGAGGCAATAATAAAGTGGTTATTATTATATCTTTATGTTTATGATAAATGTTGACATCCCATGCTATAATTGTATTAACAGGAAACATTAATACTTGTGTGTTTTGTAAACATAAAAGAGTCCCTAGTAAGCCTCTTGTTAAACTAGCTTGTTGATTAATGGATGATCATGGTTTCCTGATCATGGGCATTGGATGTCGTTAATAACAAGATCATGTCATTAGGAGAATGATGTAATGGACACACACCCATAGTAAGCATAGCATAAGATCAAGTCATTAAGTTCGTTTTGCTACAAGCTTTTCAAATGCATAGTAACCTAATCCTTCGACCATGAGGTTATGTTAATCACCATCACCGGATGGGTACTTTGATGACATCAAACGCTGCTTCATAACTGGGTGGTTATAAAGGTGACATTGGGTATTCTGAAAGTATGTGTTGAAGCGCATGGACCAAGATTGGGATTTGTCCATCCATATGACGGATAGATATGCTCTGGGCCCTCTCGGGGGACTGTCATCTAGTGAGCTTGCACGCATGTGACTAGGTCCCAAGGATGACATATCACGGAACAGTAAAGTACTTATCGATGTGAGGTAGAACTAGGTATGGAGATACCGACGATCAAACCTCGGATAAGTAGAGTATCGCGTGACAAAGGGAATTGGTTTCATATGTTAAATGGTTCTATCGATCACAAAGTCATCGTTGAGTATGTGGGAGCTGTTATGGATCTCTAGATCCCGCTAATGGTTATTGATCGGAGATGTGTCTCCATCATGTCTACATGTTCACGAACCGTAGGGTGACACACTTAAGGTTCGAAGTTGTTTTAAGTAGATATGGAATGTGCGTTGGAGACCGAATGTTGTTCGGAGTCTTGGATTGGATCCGGGACATCACGAGGAGATCCGGAATTATCCGGGGAATAAGATTCATATATTGGGGATCATTTTCTAAGTTAGGAAATGTTCAGGAGTATTTGTATGGGGATTCTAGAAGGTTTCGGAATGTTCCGAAAGGTTCTAGAAGATTTCTTGGAGTTTACTTGAAAACCAAGAAAGGATCAAGGAATCCTTGTGTGGTAAGACAAGGATTCGTGGGGGAGTAGGACTCTCCCCCCACCTCCTTGATCCGCCGGCCAAGGGAGAGGGGAGTCCTACAAGGACTCCACCTCCCCATGGCGCCTCCCTCCTTTAAATAGAGGGGTGGAGGCACAAGCCCCCTTGCCCCTTCTATTCTCTAGATCTCAAGTTGCCTCTCTCTTCCTCCTTCCCTCTGCTCTGGCTTAGGCGAAGCCCTGCATAATTCTCTACTCCACCACCACCACCACGCCGTCGTGCTGCTGGAATTCCGTGGAGAGATCTACTACCTCCGCTGCTCGCTGGAACAAGTAGAGGAAGGTGCGTCCGCCTCCAGACGTGTGACCATTGCGAAGCGGCTGCCGAGCAGCGGTGTGGGAAGGATCGTCTACTCGATCTTGAGATCGGCAAGTGATCGACTACATCAACCACGAGATCCGATCTCATAACGCTTTCGGGTCTACAAGGGTTAGTACAGATCTATCTCGTTACACATGTCTAATAGATTAGATCTTGGCTTTTATCTAGATTAGATCTGGGTTTTGTTCGTTATTGCGGTAGAATTTTTTTGTTTTCCATGCTACGAACCCATCACCTTCCTCTTGGGGTTCCCAACGAGCTCTACATCAACCACGAGCCATCAACACTTTTCTAGGCGCCGTGCATTGAGCCATCACACCCTGCCGGAGAGGGGAATTCACCCTGGAGGCCTTCTTCATCACCATGCAAGCCTCCGGTGTGATGCGTGAGTAGTTCATCCTTGGACTACGGATCCATGTAGTTGCTAGATGGCTGGTTTCTCCTCCTTTGTGCTTTCATGTTTAGATCTTGTGAGCTCCGTTCATGATCAAGATCATCTATTTGTCACCATACATGTTGTGTTTGCGGGGATCCGATGGATATTGAGATGCTATTTCAGATTGATTATTGATTCTATCATGTCTTTGTTATTTGAGATCTTGCATGCTTTCCGTTGTTAGTAGCTATCTTGGCCAAGTAGATGCTAGCAACTCCAAGAGTTAGTATTTATGCTCGATAGTGGGTTCATGCCTCTGGTAATCTGGGGAAGTGACAGAAATCTCTAAGGTACTAGATGTGCTGTTGCTACTAGGGAGAAAACAACAATCCTTTGTTCATAGAACAATCGTATTGTTTACTTTACACGCAGTTCGTAAAGCAATAATCTGTTGCTTTCATTAATACTGGAGGGGGTTCGGATGATAACCTGAAGGTGGATTATTAGTCATAGATGCAGTTGGATGGCGGTCTATATATTATGTTGTAATGCCCAATCAAGTCTCAGAGGAGTCAAGATGATTAGTATATGCATGTATTGCTTTCTCGGTGTTTGTCAATTGCCCTGCTGTAATTTGTTCACCCAGCATGTTATCTATCTAAGGAGAGCCAGCTCTAGTGAACTATGGATCCCGGTCCTTGTCTTTTACATACAATCTACAATCTTTTACTGCTTTGTGTTACTTTCTGCAAGTTTTACTTCTTTCCATTCGATACGTTTAATCCTTTGTTTTCCGCAAAACACGGTGATATTGACAACCTCATCGCAAGTTGGGGACAAAGTTCTATGGTTGTGTTGTGCAGGTCTCCATGTTGCTACTAGCACCGGTAGTGCGCCCTGCCAAAGCTCAGCTAGTAACACCTTTGGGGTGTTTCCTTGCTCCTACTGGTTCGATTAAACCTTGGTTTCATACTGAGGGAAACTTGCTGCTGTGCTCATCATACCTTCCTCTTGGGGTTCCCAACGAGCTCTACATCAACACCGCCAACAAGCATTTTTCTGGGCGTCGTGCATTGAGCCATCACCCCTAGCCCAAGAATTTTTGACTAATACCCCTTCTTATTTGACAATTTTTGACCAAAAATAGCCTATATTTATCCCATTTGCCCCCCAATAGTGGCCCAAAGTGTCTCCTTGGCCCATTTGCCCCCCAACTACTTGGCCCAAGCTCCACCACTGTGCTGTGTGGATGTCTTGATTGGTACTGGCCTATGTTTTTAGTGTCAAGTGTCCATGGAGGAGCCTTCTCGATCACCACTTGCTTCTCATGCATAATGTCACATGCACAGTCTACCAGAGGATATAATACAATTGCACAACTATTACAGCTAGTATAGTTATCATGGTAATCAATGAACAGAACACATTACTACAGGCTCCTATTCATAGCTCTGATAAACATAGCTTTTTTTGAGAGAGAAAAATCTCAAGTAAAACTTGCATAGCCCCAACAACTGCACCAGTTCATCGATATACTCTGGCCTCTGTCCCTCCAACTCTTATAGTCCATACTCGTCTCCAAAACCAACATAAAATAGCTATGACTAGATTTGGTTGTTGAGCTCCACCTTCCTATTAGCTTGATCCATCATCTCCTGATATGTTTTACCCTTACCAGCTCCTGAATGTTCTGAGATAACTTATCTAGCCTATGAATTCCAGGTTAAATGAGTCCACTAAAGACACCCTAATCAAGCAAGAACTATGAATTATGTTGCTCGCTCTAACTTGGTACCCCATGGACATAAAATGGAACATTGTCCATGGGTCACCTTGTTAGATGGCATCTTCAAGATCCTACCCTCTTTTCTTGTTGTTGAATTGAATAGTTGGGTTGGTGAGTTATGTCTGGCAGTGAACCATGTTGTGTTGAAGTGCTTCCAAATCATCCATGGCACTAGAAGTGTCGTGGAGGCCAGCCCTTTGTGCATAGGCTTTGGTGAGTTCTGCCTAGCAGTGAACCACCAGTCTGCTAATATTGCTTCATCGAAGGGGGGAGCATGTCATACGCATACAAGCAAGGGTGTCATGCCAAACCTGTCTAGAAAAAGGGTGGACGATGATGAGATGGTGCATAGAACCAGGTGCTTGGTCACAGAGGAGGCATTTGGGGTGATGCTATAAGCCGTGTCACTCGAGTCACTCTACAGTCCAACAACGATCAAGGTTGGCGAGCTAATGGAATGATTTGACCTTGTTAGGGGCCCAGTTCTTCCATATTACTTTCCATGCCGCGCAATTCCTCGAGCCATGGAAGAATGCCATGTAGGCAAACTTGTTCGTGTGCGTCGGCTTGAGCTCAAGGGTGAGCTTTGGTCTGCCGATGATGGCGTCTTTTCTCGTCTAGGGACATGGGTTCCCTCCGATGACAAAGACAATAGGCGAGGTTAGAATGCTCTGGCGTCCAGCATGTTACTCCTTTTCTCCGACGTAGTTCTCCTTAAAAGTTTCTTGCTTTACATGCCTAGTTCACTTTGTGCTCTTTGCTTATTCTTGTGTGTGTTGGGCATTGGTTGTAATCTGGTTGAGTACTCATGTATCTTTCTACAATTTGGCCTTATTAATTTGCCGGGCCTTGGTCTTAAGTTTAAAAGTAATGTCTCAACAATTCGAACCAAGAGTGAAAAAGGACTTTGAAAAAAATCTATCTATAAACAATAGTTAGTTTAAATTTTGCTAAGAGTATGTCCAGTGTTGATTTTTTTGTATTTTTAAACTGAGTATGGCACCAAACTTTTCTCACATAATAGACACATATATAATATATTGTTAGTATCATGAATTGTAATTGTGAAAACTTCCATATAGACTAACATATCGTGCACCAGAAGTACTTCACACATGTGACGGACACATTCTAGCTGGCATAACTGTAGCTACCGGTCGAGAGTGGTGCATCAACTCCATACCATGTCAGCCTCTGTTTACTGTCTTTTCTTCCTTCTTTAACGGTGTCTCTATGGCTCTATAACTTCTTAACTCTAGCAAAACCATGTTCTCCTTCCTACTAGGTTTGGATCTCACTGTTTAAGCACTCATAGTTAGGAGATCTATATTATTAATCTCATAATGCATAATATGATAAAAACAATCCTCATTTATTATTTCGTAGAGTCATTTTCTCTTGTGATACTCTATGTTATAGTATCATGATATGTTACCACCTTCATCTCTCTCATCATTTAATATTATACCATATCATCAATATAACTACACCAGTTTTTAGAACAACATACCTACACCAAATGTTTTTAGAACAACATACCTACACTAGTTGGCATTGCATTAGGAGACATGTTACTAATTATATTAAAGCCCACTAGGCCTAAGTGCTTACTAGCATGGGATGTGTGCTTCAGCTGTTTGATGGTGATTACCACTTGTCATAGCATGGAGCGATGCTTACCCAACAACGAGATGGAGAGTTGCAACAACACCACGTGGGACATCGCCTTTTGTTGGATGATGATGATGCAACTCTCATTGAATGGTAGTGATGCAATAGGTTCCTTTATATCTTTGTTGAAGTAACTTATTTCCATGTCACGCACGTTACAACTTGTGGAGATGAACCAGAAGGGTTAGAACTGTAACAAGGGTATTGACATGGAAGATCCCCGTTCATCCCAACATGAAAAACACACGAGGCGCTCGAGGGTATGTCAGCAGGACGATGGGGATAACAATGCAATCAAGAAAAGAAAGACAAGAGTGGAGTGCAAAACCGTTGATATTCATAGTATTATATTTGTTCTTGATACTATACCTAGCTTCAACTTCAAGTTGGAGAAAATAAAAGGCCGACACAATACAGGATAAAGAATGCCTAGAGTTGAGTCAACTATGATTTAACTAAACCTCTCTTTGGTTGACATCATCGAGTCTAAGTTGCATCTCAGTTATAACTCATGCGCAACTCTCGAGCTAGCATAGATCATGACTCAGGTCCAATGGTCTATATTTGTAAACATTACAACCTATGTGTAACCGGAAGAATCTTCGTTGCAACACACATACAAGTGGGAAATCACAACTCGTTTGTAACCAAAAAAAACTTAGTTGCAAACGATGTGCAACTCTTCAGATAACACGAATCACGACGCAATGTAATGATGTAGACTAAGATTTGTTAAAAAACTACTGTACAACAAAGTTAATTCTTGTGGAATGAGAATTAGCAATATACTCCATCCGTTTCGAAATATAAGACGTTTTAGTTTTATAAAATAAATGTATCTAGACACTTTTTAGGATATAGGTTCACTCCAAACCTCTATAAACCTATACACTAAAAGACGTTTAGATATATTTAATTCTAAAACGTCCTATATTTCCGAATCGGAGGGAGTATATATGGAATTGTTTTGAGGTACTTCGGGCTGGAGTTGGGCCTGGATCGAACGGCGTGGAGCCGTGGACCATACGGTCAGCCGGTCAGTAATACCGTCCGTCACGATTCCTTACCACTTCTGCAAGTAAGAACGCAGCCCGATTTGACACCCGTAGACTCGCCTCGTCTCCTCAGCAGCGAACAGGAAAAGGCCCGCACTTCATCCTCTCTCTTTCCACAGCGGCGGCGGAGGAGTTCGATTCCAACCGGCGGCGGAGGAGTTCGATTCCAACCGGCGGCGGCAAGATGAAGCTCACCGTGATGACCGCCGACGAGCAGATTCTCTCCCTCGACGTCGATCCCGACGAATCCGTAAGCCTCGCTCCCTCCCTCCCGCCCCTCCTCTACCTTCCCCAATCTCGATCTCGACGGGCAACAGAGGCTGCTCCCTTGGGCCGAATTCGGGCGGTGACTGGTGAGCTCGCGATAAGGGCGGCGAGAAGCGGGGCGCGTCCGACCCGCAATTTACTCCCCGTGGCGTCCTGTTGCCTCGTGTTACGCGTAAGGTTCAGTCGGATCTTTAGCTGTGGTGGCCTGGTCTGGCGAGAATCGTGCGTCACTTCTGCCTCTAGAGCTAAACTGACACTGTTATCGCGATCCACGTATGAAAAAACTGCTGCTTTTAGCTGAATTGTGTGCCCTGCGTGCTTTGCAGGTGGAGAATCTGAAGGCGCTTCTTGAGGTGGAGGTGAGCCGGGCCAGCCGAATTTTTGCTTCAGATTTCTCTTTCCATGAGTTGGCGTCGACTGGTTTGGTCTCACATTGTTGGTTTTTGGGTGTCTGTGTGGCTAGACTCGGGTGCCGCTGCAGCAGCAGGTGCTTCATTTCAATGGCAAGGAGATGAACAACCCCGAGAAGCTCAGCGCTATCGGAGTCAACGATGGTGATCTTGTGATGATGGCTGTCTCCAATAATAGGTTTGTTTGTTGTCTTTTACGTATACATCTGCTGGCTCTCCAGGGGAATTTCCTTGGGGGTTTAAATTCACACACTTCGTTATGGATGAAATGATGTCTTGTTTTCTACTATTGGTACAATCGAGATGATTTTGTTCTTGTAGTTATCATTTTTAATTTTGGTTTATCACAATCACGAATCAAAACTGGCATAGTATTGAAAGAGACGCAATACATTTTTTAGCTTAAGTTAACTAATTCTCATGATATTGGTGCCACTGAAGTAACAATGTTTTCTACTGTTAATTGCATGGGGTGAAAAATTCAGGACATCTGAGGATCTTATGAGGGTAAGTCCTGATGGATCGGCTGTAAATCCGCAAGCTTTCCAACAACATATACGTGGCAATTCACAACTTATGGCGCAACTCCTCCAGGTAAACTTTGCTGGTAGCTTCATTGATCTATCAATATTGGCAAGGTTACAGTTCCTAGATGTTAGTTGCAGAAAATATGTTCATTTCTTTTGTTTAAACCGTTATCCCTTTAATTTGCAGAATGACCCTTCATTAGCTCAGGCCATCCTTGGAGATGACATCAATGAGTTGCAAAACATCCTGCGGTCACACCACCAACAAAGACAACAACTAAAACGCAAACAGGAGGAAGAGCTTGTGAGCATCTCATCGGCTAATCACTGCTTTTTTCCTGCAAGTTAGTTCAGTTGTCATGTCTTATGAAAGTGAGAATTGAGAATATAGGTTGCTCTTGCATTAATTCTGTAGAACATGACTTGACTAGTTTCATGTTCTTTTTTGTTGGTTGTTGTGGGCTGTTTTTCTAACTTGTTCAGTAATAATAGGTTTAGTCATTAATAATTAATAAGTATGATTTGTTTGCAGGCTTTGTTGTATGCTGATCCATTTGATGTTGAGGCTCAGAAGAAAATTGAAGCTGCAATTCGGCAGGTACAAACCTTTTTTTTCCAAGATAGCACATGTTGACCGTTTTTGTCTTTTCACATATTATGAGGCAAATGTGATCACAAACGTCATTACATGATCAACCCAAGGGATCTGCATATTTAGGTTGTTATGCTATGCTTGTTTCTTAAACTGCTGTGGGAAAGAAGGCATATAGAATAGAAGGTTAATAAAAATAAGATGCATTTTGTTATCCAATTGTTGCCCTCACCTCACCTTTCATTCCATATTCTTCTGGAATACAGACGATGTATCCTCATCCACAGCAAGGTAATTTTGGTAGGGTAAAGGTCGGAGATCGGGGATTGGGCACCCGCCCTCAACAATCTGACGACAGGGCTTGTTCCTGACGTGGAAGAGAGGCTCTGAGGCTTAGAGAACATTTAATTTATTTCATTGCTTGATCGAAGGGTTAGACAGTAGACCTTTATATATGGAACAACTTACTTGATCCAAAAGTTGGTTCCTAGTTCAAACTCAAACAACAACATCAACATCAAAGACTTTTTCCCAAGCATGTTGGGTTAGGCTAGATATGAAACCCAACGGAAACATATGGAAACCAAAAAGAGAAGGAGAGAAAAAAAGTAAAGAAAAGTACAAGTCAGCTAAGATTCTGGTACATGGATTGCTAATTTCCATGCAGTACTATCAAGAGCCAAACCTCTAGACTAGGACTTAAAGACTGAACAATTACTCTACATTCCTAGTTCAAGTGGACTCTTCCTAATTTAAGTAGACTCTTCTAATAGACCTGTTGGTTTTGGGGGGAAATTTCTGGATGGGCTTTGGTCCCTTGGACCTCCACACCCTCTTATATATAGCTCAGCTTAGTAGTACATCTCCACTCATACACTAGAATAGTCTAGAATCTTGTAGAACATACTACTAATCTACTAACACTCCCTAGAATACTCTAGACTCAACTAGGACACCAACACAGAGTCCAACACTCCACTAGAATACTCTAGACTCTCCTAGGACAATATTACTACACTAACCCAGATTCCAACAAGACCCAACCATATCTGACAAGGATACTTCTTGATTTATTCCTTTTCTTAATCTTCCTATCCATCCAATGCCTATATGGATACACTTGTCTTTTGCTGCCTTGTGGACCCATTATAAAAACAGAAATGTACGTGGTTGGAACTTTATTAGGAGAAACAGGTAGCTAACTATGTAGTTATCTGAAAACAGCTCAACCCTACTGGGTAATCAAAACTGAAATTGATGCCCAATTGCCAACCAAGCATTAAAGAGTGTTTAGCATAAAAACAGGATTAAACATGTGAGGGAATACAATGCAGAGGTAGAATGATGCATAGTAGAAAGGGAATTTCTTGTTTCATGCATATAACTTCTGACAGCTTTCAGTCAGATAATATCGAGTTATTGGTTGAATGGTTGTTACCATGACATGTCGACATAGTACTTTTCATGTAAAATTGTTTGCATACAAAAGCTTTGCTCTGTTTTAGCTGTTTTTAATACTTTCTTTCCTATTCACTTTTTTAGGAATTATTCAGTTACCTGACATTCTGACTACTTGTAAATTGTCATATTCAGAAAGGCATTGATGAAAACTGGGAGGCTGCTATAGAGCATAATCCTGAAGCATTTGGTCGAGTGGTAGGTTGACTCTAGTATGCTTCTATTTTACATGCTATTCTTTATACTCAGACCAGCATTCTGATTTCAGGTTATGCTGTATGTGGATATGGAAGTCAATGGAGTGCCTTTGAAGGTATTGTGTTATTTCATATATCTATTCGTACATAACAAGCATGCTGAGCATTGCCCGTGCTCAAAAGCCCAAACAATTTTTTTGGTTGATATTCTGAATATCTGAGAGCTTGTATGGACTCCGATATAACTTATTTCCATTTGTTACTTTTGAGTACGAGCAGTCTACCAACAAAAAGGATACACAATAATTGGATGTGGGTTGATGCAGATGCTTGATTGCTTCCTGCTAATTATTTTGTATATGTAATTTCTTAGCTTTTCTTTCATCTACAGGCCTTTGTTGACAGTGGAGCTCAGTCAACCATAATATCAAAAGACTGCGCTGAACGTTGTGGGTACGGTTATTAATTAAGATGTATTTGATTGAAACTGTTTAATCTTTCGTTTCTCATATGATAATTCTGTGTAAAAAGACAAACATATTTATCATACAACTGAAATTTATTGTACTGAAGAATATAAATCATTCTCAAGACACTCATTGATATGCATACCATGCCATATACAGCTGATTACATAGTGAAATATCATGTGCAGGTTACTCAGGCTACTTGATCAGCGTTACAGAGGGGTTGCTATTGGGGTTGGTCAGTCGGAAATACTTGGAAGAATACATGTAGCGCCGATA
This sequence comes from Avena insularis, assembly GCA_023614405.1. Lineage (NCBI taxonomy): Eukaryota > Viridiplantae > Streptophyta > Magnoliopsida > Poales > Poaceae > Avena > Avena insularis. The sequence continues at coordinate 212,617,080 of CM042694.1, forward strand.
AAGGTTTGATAATGCAAATTGCTATATCAATGTCAATATTTTTCCAGTCCTTTTGCAAATGGTCCATTTTCTGCACCATGACTTTTGACATGCTGCAATGCTGTTTGAGCCATTGACACATTTACAGTCTGAAGTCCGGTGAGCCAAAGTTAAAATGTGATACCGAACTCATTACTCGGGTATAAAATTATGAATTTGATTGTTGTGTAATGTGTTGTCTATGTTTCATGCAAAACATGCAGGAACTCCTAAGTAGAATAATAGCCTTTAGTACTTCCTTCAAACCTAATGCCAAACTAATAGTCTTGTACATCTACTAACTTTTGATCGTTATGAAATTCTGGATAAGCTGTAATAAATTAAGTTGTAACAGAGGTTCACATTGTATCGCCATGTTTGGACAGATTGGCGACATTTTCTATCCTTGCTCCTTCACAGTATTGGATGCTCAGAACATGGAATTCCTTTTTGGGCTTGATATGCTGCGGAAACATCAGGTAATTGCATGACTAAGTTTTGGATTAAGTCATGTCATCTAAAAAACATGGGTTGATTAATGATTACACCTTATAATGATGCTCTTTGTTATCCAACGCAGTGCATAATTGACCTAAAGGACAACGTTCTTAGAGTAGGAGGTGGTGAAGTCTCGGTGCCTTTCTTACATGGTTAGTAGCTTACTATCAAGCACCTACTTCATGCTTTTATTCTCTACTTTAGTTCTCGATGATTGGATACTGAAATAAGCTATTGGAGAAGCTCAGTTGTTATTATTAGTTGCTTTCCCGCTATTGAGCATCCCTATATTTTTATCCTATTATGTACTTTTACAATGTTGCAAATCTCAGTTCTTGAACTACTCTACTATTCTTCAGAGAAAGACATCCCTTCACATATACGCGATGAAGAGAAATCATCCAAGATAGCATCTCCTAGCCATGGAGCAGCCGGAGTAAGGAAAATTCTGCTCTGCATAATTTCGCATTGGTTTCCCTGTAACTATGATACATCATCTGCATATCCTTATTTAATTTGTATATATATCCTCCAGGAGTCGTCAAGAGCACGGGAGAAGACTCCTGACGTGCCATCACGACCCTCTCCCGCAGGTTAGTTTACTTGTGCTATTGCGTAGTCCCTTAAATTTAGAGAACTTGTGATCTTCTGATAACTTTTTGGCAAGTGCTGATGAATTGCAACCAACTCTAATTTCCTTTGTAGGAGCTCCAGCTGTGGTTCCTCCACAGGTTAGTATTTTTATTCAGAAATTGTGAATTTCTATACTTTTGATCTTTATCGACTCTTCTGGAATTAGATTGGTCTTGACTTATAAAAACCCTTGTCAGGGAGGAGATTTTGAAGCGAAAGTGACCAAGCTCGTGGAACTTGGATTCGACCGGGCATCTGTTATACAGGCACTCAAGTTGTGTAACGGGAACGAGGATCAGGCAGCTGGGTTCTTGTTTGGTGGTTAGAGTTCTTAGAGCACAAACTTTTGCTCAATATTTTCTTGATTTAAACATTTACACACACTGGCCAAGGAGATGTCGTGTCCTCTTTGATGAACTACAACGTTTGTGTGTCAAATACAGGCTCTGGTAGGGATGAATATTTATCGTCTTTAGTGAGAAAAACCTTCTTTCTTTCTTTCAGTACCGATACATAGATTGTAGACAGCGAGTGCAGACACAATCGAAAAGATTGTTTTTTGCATTTGATTCTCATTTATTTGGCCACCTCGGACCAAGCGACTTTGCACTGAGCACCGGTGGCAGCCACGATCTTAGGGCATGTCTTAAGCGATTTAAAATAATAAATACGAAAAGAAAAATCAGTCGAGCGCCTCAATCCTCCAATGCCAGGCGCTTCATCCGATTTATTTTCTGGTGCGTGGATAGCATCTGCTGTTAGGAAAACTGGTGCTAGATAAATTCCCTGAATCGGCCAGGAATCTGAAGCTAGCGCCTGCACTTGATGGAGCTGTTACTTGTTAGCATAAAATCACCACTTTCCTGGCAAAATTTACCAAATGAGTTGGCCTTTTAATTGCAAAAAACCACCGTACTTGAACGAAGTTTTTGCATAAAACACTGATTGTACATTGATGGCGAGTTGACACAATTTCTGACAGGTGGAGCCCATTTGTCAGGGGCAAATTGATGACGTGGTCTTAGATCCACATGTCTTTATAAGGCTTTTTTGAATAATAAGTAAAGAAAGCCGTGTGCATCATTTTGATGCAGAGGCCGGAGTATCACCCCCCTTTCCAAAAAAAAAGCTTGAGAGTTTCCAAAAAAGAGATAAAATAATATGTACATCTGAAGAAAAGAGTTTGAAGAGAGAAAAAAAACTGTGAATTGATTATATCCAAGAAAGTGTCATGGAAGTAAAATATCACCTAATCCTAGAGACAAATATGAATAATGTCTGCAAAATGAAGCTTTGCTAACTGAAGTTCATTTTCGAGAATATATTCAAGGGGGTGGATGCCAGTGGGCGTGTCCGGTTTTCGGATAGTTTTCAGGGGGGAGAACAAAAATACTAATCTCAAACCAACCAGGGTGTCAGTCTGCAAACTCTTGAAGAAAAAATAGGATATGAGGCGCTCTGTGTTTAGGGGTAAGTTTTGGGATTATAGGGTACATTGGAGGTATCTGCTGGAGCACCAAGAGTTTGGCTTCTCCACTACTCTCGTAAGAGTATGTAGTCAAGTGGATAAGTTTTGGGCCAATCAAAAGGACCAAAAAACAAGTGGTAATTGAACAGGGCGTCCAACATAGCAGTTTTTAAAAAATGCATAGAACAGGTGCTGATAGAAGAGAACGCCCAGCTAGCATAATCTTATTTATCATTTTTTTTTTGAAAACTGGTGTGTATTACTTAAGGCATAGGGTTTAGGTTACACATGTTCTTACAATCGTTCAGGATAGCAGCCTCCACGCAGGGAGGAACCTGATTAGACTCTCACCCAGAACTACGACACCAACTAGCTAGAACATGCACAACATGATTAGACTCTCTCTTGATTTTGTTGACACGAAAATCAGACACGTTTTGCATCAGGTGTTTCACTTCAGAAATAATTTGGACGATTTCAGATTTACTGCTTTTGCCGTCAGTCCGAAGACAACACCAGCACAATCTGACTCCAGCTGGACTGGTTTTGCAGCAACCGGTAGAATAGCCTTGATACCCTCTAAGGCAAGCAAGGCCTCAGCAATCTCAGGCGATTGATATCTATCAATAAGGCCCCAAGCAGAGATAAGGGCATCTCCACCGGGCCAACCCAAACGGGTGACCGAAATGGTCCGTTTGGGTCGCGTCCGCTGATCGCTTCAATGGCGTGACCCATATGTCCGTGCCTGGTCTTTTTTGCGCCATCATTGCTCAAAGCTTTGGCAATGGTCGAATACTCAAATTCACTCAAATTCACAGGCAATAGCACACAAACTGACTATCAAATAAATTTGCAGACGTGTGTCATCGCCCTTTGGGTATCGCCAACTAATGGCCAGTGGATCTCATATGTGCAAAAGGGATCATATCATACACAATGTCCAAAATAACGACAGCTTCTCTGCCCAAAAAATTGCAGTCGCCGCCGCCATTGTCGTTCAAGCATTGCGTGCCCGGATGGTATGCTGCCTACGCGCGACCCAGGCCCTGCGATCGGGGTCAGCAATGGTGTCCAGGTCAGTGAGCATAATGGCATTCTCCTCGGCCATGATCTTGGCTTCGGCCTCCTTGGCCTTGGCCTCTGCCTCCGCCACCCTAGACCTGGCCTCGGCCTCCTTAGTCTTGGCTTCGGCCCCCTTCGCCTTTGCCTTGGCCCCGATCTCCACTAGCCCAGCCTTGGTGTTGGCCTCCTCCACGGTATCACTGAAAGCGACGGTCAGCGCCTCCTGCTTTATCATGTTCACGACGTGCTTGACGACATCCACTGCCAGCTCATTATGGTTGGCCCTGTTCTGCGCGGTGAGGAAGCGCTCGTTCTCCTCCGGGCACTCCTTATCGAGCTTGGCTTGGGCGAGTCGAGCCAGCGCCACAAGCCGCCGGCCTGCGTGCTTCTCCGTCTCAGTTTTCCGCTCCTCTGCCGTTAGGTCCTTGGCAAGCTTCTTCGGCCGACCACGTTTCTTGGCGGCGGGAACGCCAGAGGGCGTAGCATCGACCATGGCGGCGGGATCCATCGCCTTTCCCGCCGCTCCCGCTAGTGGAATTTTGGGAGAGGGATTTTGGAGGGAGAAGTGGAGTGGTCTGTGTGCCACTGGCGGGAGGGACCGCCAAAGGTGATAGTTGGACACGGGAGGCCGCGCGCTGTCTGGACCGACCAAACCGTTTCCTAAATTAGATTCACGGATGGGTCGAGCCGGACGCGTCGGCCCGGATGGGTCGGGCTGCTGGAAGGCCGCGCACGTCCCGCAGGTCCACGCAGACGAGTTCGGACACACCCGGACTGGTTGGGTCGGCCCGGTGGAGATGCCCTAATGACAGAGCCAGTATCATCCCGAAGAACGGCACCCCACGTTCCACTGTTACTATCAGTAGAGAAACTAACATCAACATTTAGCTTAGTCCATCCCGCGCGAGGCCTCCTCCATGATACTTTGGCTTCTTTTCTCTGGATAGGCGCTTCATCTTCCAAGTTAGTGATTGCTTTCTTTCCTTTGTTATGTGTATCGGAGGCTACATAATCACTTTGCTGAAAGAAGCAAGGTAGGATTGAAGATAAATAGCTGACCCGCACTTACCATCACCAAAAATAGAGTTGTTTCGAATGTGCCAAGCTCTCCACCACAGGAACAACAGTTTTGATCTCATGTCTTCACTGCACTGATTTAAAAGGACAAGAACCCAATTAGAACCGGTGTAACATACCTTTCTTTTAGGAGGTAAGCACCATATATCACTTAAACGTTGTCTTAGGGCCCTCGCTTTTGGGCAGGCCAAAACTGGATGATGAGCCGTCTCAGGTTCCATTCCGCAGATCTGACAAGTGGGAAGCACATCCATGTTTGTCCTACACCGATGCACTTGGACACCAAGGGTATCTGTCGCAAGCTTCCAGGCAAAAACTTTGATTTTTGGAGGGACATTGGCATTCCAAATGATTTTCCAAAGGCCACTCTCGCCACCTGGGTTACTGCTTGTTGATTCTTGATTGCCCCTGTGCAATAGGTCCATGCCTAGCCTATAAGCACTCTTTACCGAGAATCTGCCGCTTTTTTCATGGTGCCAAGCAATGCAATCTTCTCCATCAACAGAGGGTATTTTAATTTGCAGCACAGTTTCAGCGTCCGGTGGATAGAGAAGTGATTTTACTTCTTCTTTCTAGGTTTTAGTATTCTGGTCAATGAGGTCATAAACCCATCGTGTTCTCCTGCGGTTGGCTTTTCCCATGACCTTAAGTTCCCTCTAGAAATCCAGTTATCACGCCAGATTTGCACTTTGGCGCCTGAATTAATCCTCCAAATTATTCCTTTCTTCAGAAGATCAAGGCCATGAGAGATGCCTTGCCAGCAAGGAGGAACATTTTAACTGAAAGCAGTGTCAATAAGGTGGCCAATAGGGTAGTATTTGGATTTTAGTAACCTTGCACATAGGCTATCAGGGTACTCAATTAAACGCGAGGCCTGTTTGGCCAGAAGTGCTTGATTGAATATCCTCATGTCTCTAAAGCGAATTCCTTCGTGGATCTTTGGTCTAGTCATTCTATCCCAAGACATCCAGTGGAATTTTTCGCGGACAAACTCATCTCCCCACCAGAAATCTCTAATTATCTGTGATAGATCATCGCAGAGACCCACAGAGAACTTAAAGACACTCATGGCGTAAGTTGGGATTGCCTGAGCGATAAATTTAACTAGTGCTTTCTTTGCTGCGCTTGACATGTATTTCTCATTCCAATCTGAACACTTCTTCATCAGCTTCTCTTTTGTTGATTTCAGCTTTCCATCTTTTATTTGTCCTTCAGGAATGGGGAGGCCTAAATATTTATCTTCCAAGGTCATTGGTCCCACTTGTCGAATAGCTCCAACTGCTTCGCTATCTTCTACAGAGCATTTCTGACCCAACATTAGTGAGCATTTTGTTGGGTTTAGCAATTGGCCTGTACCTTTTTCATAGTCATGGAGAACATCATTTATGCGACTCGCTTGTTCATCATTTGCCTTGAAAAACAGGAGGCTATCACCTGCAAACAATATATGTGAGATGCCCGGGCTTCTTCTGCAGATTTTCAGTTCTTGAATCTTGTGCATGCTGATTTGGTGTTGAAGCAAAATTGACAGGCTTTCGCCCACAAGAAGGAACAACTATGGAGATAAAAGGTCTCCTTGTCGAAGCCCTCTAGTAGGTTTAAATTTATCAAGTAATTTCCCATTTAGGCAAACTGAAAACTGAACCGATATGACACATGTCATTATCCAGCCAATCCATCTATTTGCAAAGCCAAGCTTTGTCATAGCTTCTTCCAAGAAGCACCCGTCCACTCTATCATATGCTTTCATGAGATCCAACTTATATGCGCAGAATTCCCTATTAGTATTTGATCCACTTTGCAAAGCATGGATACACTCGAAGGTAATGATGGCATTGTCAGTAATCATACAACCAGGGATAAATGCACTTTGTGTCTTGGAGATTATATCTTGCAGCAGCAGTCGAAGATGGTTAACCAAATATTTAGAAACCACCTTGTATATAACATTACATAGGCTTATGGGTCTATAATCCTTGAGAGACAACACATTTTTTGTTTTTGGGATTAACACGATAGCCATGTCGTTTATCCCTTTTGGCATGGTACCTTCTTCAAAGAAAATCCTCACCGCCTTGATGATTTCCTCTTTGAGAGTGCCCTAGTTTCTTTGATAGAAGCAAGCTGGGAAGCCATCAGGTCCGGGTGCTTTACAAGGACCGATTTGGACCAAGACAAAACTAATTTCTTCATCAGAGAAGTTTGCGCAAAGAGCATCATTCATTGGCCCATCAATTTTCCGTTGCATGAGTTCTGTGATTATACCAGGTTGCACCAAGTCATCACCCGTGTACAGATTCTTAAAGTAGTCGGTTGCATGGTTCTCCAAACTTGTTCTGTTCGCAATCACAGTGCCATCCTCTAGGTGCAGTTTTTCAATTCTGTTTTTCTTCTGGCGCCAAGTGGCCCTCCTGTGGATGGTATTCCAGTCACCTTCTCTAAGCCAAGAGACGCGGGAACGCTGGCGCCAGAAGATCTCTTCTTTCTCTAGCAGTTCATCAAGCTCTGCTGCAATTTTAAGACAGTTTTGATTATTTTCATTGTCCCATCTAGATCTGGCTCTCTCTAGCTGCTTACGCAGCATCTCAATCTTTCTTGAGCCAATTGAGCGTTTACTCCAGGCCTGAAGAGAATCCATCATGGTGTCCAACTTCCTAGAGATGTCACCCGGGTTCTTCGCAGCTGGTTGCAGGTTCCAAGACGCATCAATTTCATCCTGAAGAGAAGCCTCCCTTTCCCAATACGCTTCATATCTGCGACAACGAGAAACAACTGCCACTGTTCACTCTGAATGTAGGACTCTGGGCAGGCCAACATCTGACCACAAGCCAATTCTGCTAGACACAGGTGATACAACAAGATTCACTGATTTATTTAGATATTCACCGATTTATTTAGATATGAGGATAGCTGGTTCCATCACCCTGAACTGATTCAGCAGACGAAAGGAATCCTATCTCGGGAGACGAGACATATGGCTATTACATCAAAGATAAACCATAGGTTGAGGGCGATTAGAGCTGCAACAAGGACATGGATAAAGAGTACAAAATCACAGAAAACAGTCCAAAGTAACCTGGCTCATGCAGTCCAATACATGGACGCAGTTGAAGAATGGAGAATGCTTACAGATTACGAGTTTGCTTTCAGAACAATCTGCAGAAAGAAACACCAGACCATCTGTGAACAGGATGCACAAAAATGGAAGAGGGGGCCAAAATCAAGTGGTGCAAGCTGGGGGATGAGAACACCAGGTTCTTTCACACGATGGCAACCTACAGATATAGAAAGAACAAAATGAAATTCCTCTCGATGGATGGAGTAGAATACTTCGAAGACCACATGAAACTGGGCATTGCAACTAATTTTTTCACCAATCTGTTCAACGAAAACAGGGTTTGGGTGCAAAATATCAATCTGCAACAATTATATAATGGAGACAATATTGATCTACGGACGCTTGCTGACCCTTTTTCATGGGAGGAAATCAGATATGCGGTCATGCATGCACCGCCAAACAAGAGCCCAGGCCCAGACGGATTTACAAATGAATTCTTCCATTTCTATATAGAGGATTTGAAGACAGATCTACTGCACCTATTCACAACAATGCATTCACAGGGGGTCGATTTATCAGGAGTAAATTTGGCCTATATCACACTACTACCTAAGCGCGAGTCTCCACAGGAAATCAGAGACTATCGTCCTGTGTCACTGCAACACTCTATTCCTAAACTGATTGCCAAGGTCTTAGCTAACAGGCTGCAACCAGGAATTAAAGAACTGGTAGATCAAATGCAATCGAGATTCATTAAGAAGAGGTCCATAATTGAGGACTTCGCAACGGCAATCGAAATGGTTCAGTGCTCAAACAAAACCAAAAAACTAGTCATGGTTCTAAAGCTGGACTTTCAGAAAGCATTTGACACAATCCATTGGGAGGCAATCTTATACACCCTAGCTGCAAGAGGGTTCCCAGAGAAATGGATTTCTTGGATACGACAGCTCTTGGAGAGTTCTCTTATAAATGGGCAGGCTGAAAAAAATTCAGAATACAGAAGGGTGTCAGGCAGGGCAACCCATTGCCGCCTTACCTGTTTATTTTGGTCGCTGACATTTTACAGGATACTTGATACATCCACTGCAACAGGGAGCACCACTGCCTGCTCTACAGTACGCAGATGACACCCTACTAATCCTTCACGGCTCAGCGGAACAGGCCAATTATGTCAAACTACTGCTTGATGCATTTGCCTCTTTCACTGGACTACATATAAATTACCAGAAGAGCACGCTTGCCCCCATTCATATGACTCAACAAGACACCAAAGCTGTCGCGGCAATCTTCGGATGCCCAGTGGCTCAACTCCCATGCACATACCTGGGCCTGCCACTGTCCGTGAACAGGATTTCAAGAAGCCTATTGCAACCGGTCATTCAAAAGGTAGGAAGACGGCTTCCAGATTGGATCCCGAGACTGATGACCTCCGGGGAAAGGATTGAAATGATCAACTCTGTTCTATCTGCAATTCGAAATTTTTTCATGGCTTGCATTGAATGGGATTAGGGCAGTATTGAGGCGATAAACAAACTATGCAGGGCATTCCTTTGGAAGAACAAACACCAAGTGCTTGGGGGACAGTGTCTTGTGTCTTGGGAGGTTGTGACCATGCCAAGAAAGCAAGGGGGCTTGGGAATCAGAAACCTGATATTGAACAACAGAGCACTCATGGCAAACATGCTTTCTAAACTGCTGGCAGGGGGTGAGGGGCCATGCTTCACCTGGCTAACTAAGTGGTATCTGCAAGCTCCATACCACACACCACAACACAACAGGACACACCGTTCTGGAAATCATTGGTTAACCTTATACCCACCATCTTAAGTGCCACGAAATGCTTCCCAGCAGAAGGTGATAAAACATCCTTTTGGCATGATCACTGGACCGGATTTGGGAGACTGCACACTAAATTCACAATTCTGTACTCATTTGCTAAGGATCAGTTCTGCACCGTCAAATCTCAGAGACTGTCAGGGGATTGGGATATTCAACTACTGACACCTCTATCAGATACGGCTCAGCAACAACTGCAACAACTTCTGCACGGGCTGCAACAGATAGATTTTCAAGAAGAGAGGGACCGGAGGGTAATGATCACCACTGGAAGGAGCCTACAACATCGGCATTTTACACCATATTCAGTGTCAGAGGAACAACATGGCAGCCTTTTCCTTGGGTGTGGCAACAGGTCATACCCAAATGACACAAATTCTTCCCGTGGCTTGCTTTCCGGGGGAGGCTAAACACGAAAGATAACATGACAGCTAAATCTTGGTGTAATGACACGGGCTGTGATAGATGTCCTGCGCTGGAGTCAATTCACCACATAGCTCTACACTGCAGAACTTCTACCTAGGTCTAGGATAAACTAGGGTTCTCACAGCTCGCCGCCTCGGCTTGCTCTATATCCCAGTTTGTTCAACAAGTTCAGAGTGCAACGATGGACAGTGCCTGGACAATTTGTTTTGCTGCATGTTTGCTAGGGCTCTGGCGAGCTAGAAATGACAGAATTTTCAACGCCAGGAACATATCGAGACAAGCCAAAACAGATTGCTGAGTACTTACACTTATGGACACACAGATCTCCTAAGAAGAGACATGCAATGTTAGTATGGGCAACTAAGTTATCATAGTTCTTTTTCTGTTTCTTTTTCTCTCTTTTTTCCTGATGTAAATTCGTGTTGTAAATAACCCGAAATCGTATAAGGTAGAGACTTCTCTACCTTCTTATAATAAAAAAAAACAACTGCCACTGTATTTATTTCTCCAAAGGTAGCAAGAATACAACCATGGTCAGATCGAGAACTCACCAGATGTTGAACGCAATGATCAGGAAAGATTCTTGACCAGGCCGGGCAGGCAACCGCACGGTCCAATTTGACTTTGACATTCCTATCCCCTTTCTAGTTATTGTCATAGGTCCAGGGTAGACCTTCGAAACCAAGATCATGGAAATCACAAAAAGATAACATGTTTCTGAAATCTTGCATTTGCTTTTTCCCTCTTTTCTTCCTAGAGAAATGTTCTTCATGCCATAGAGCTTCATTGAAATCTCCAAGCATAAGCCAAGGAGCCTTGATCATGGGCTCTATTTTCTTAATCAGATTCCACATATGGTGGCAGAGGTTAGTACAAGGTTCGCCATACACAAAAGTACCTCTCCATTTCATATTTTTTTTCCAAATTACAAATTGTAACATCGATAACCTGACTATTTATTTTAAACAGCTTAATATCTATGCTCTCATCCCAAAAGAGAGCGAGGCCCCCTCCTTTTCCTTCATCAGCAAAGGAAATAGCATACTTGAGGCCAAGCCTCCATCTCAAATTTTCAATGAAACTTTTATTTTGGTGGGTTTCAGACAAGAACACGATGTGTGGGCGATGCAACCGCACAAGGCGGACGAGATCTTGAACTGTCTGGGGTCGCCCAAGGCCCCGACAGTTCCACCCTAGGATCCTCATGGCTTCTAACAGGCACAATCATCCGTGCCCGTCAATTGACCGGTGGATAGAACAGAACATGATATTTGTATGACATGTTATAAAATACTTGAGTTACATAGGCATCCATCATCGTGCTAATATTTTTTCGTAAAGAGGATAAATACCACGCCCTTCACATTGATTTGATGCATACAACCTTTTATTTGAAAAGTTTGTTCAAACCAAACGAAGAGGACAAATGATCATCGTACCAATTGACTCATCTCTCTGGTTGCTTGCTTACATACAAATAATCATGCCATGCCATGGTTGGAAAGGCCTACAACGGAGATAACTAGGCCCCGAACAAGGTGATTGCTGGACACCCAGAGCAAGCACGTCCATGGAGCCCGGCCCTGTGACCTAGGCATAGAAACACCCTCGCTTCCCCCGACGGAGCCAAGCTTAAACCACGACGGGAGTGGCCACCTACATGCCACGTGGTGTATTGCGATTTTGGTCTACTCCAATATCTTAGAACTTAATAAACTTAAAAAGAAACGGCTTCTTATGGCTCGGCTTACATTTGTCCACACCGGTTCTTCGCACCGATATATATATGAAGGTTCTGCGCTAAGCGCATAGGACTATCTTGGCTACGCGCATAGCTTCCGCATGCCCCAACTACTCTCAACACGGAAACAAATGGAGTATTCTCTCACCTTCTACTCACCGAGTTTCATACAACCACCGGCCGTAGCCAAAGAGAAAACGAAAAAAGATCCTCCTAGAGCCTCAGCATAAGGTAGCCCAAAAGAAAAAAAGGACAGCCGCCAAATCATGAGCGATCAGGGGCCGAGAAGGGATGCGCTGCCTCCTTTAGGGCCCGCAGGAGGCTGTCCAGGTGCTCCCGATCCTGCTGTCTAGCAAGCGGGAACCACTGCTGCAGGTAAGAGAGGAAAGAAAAAACAGAGTCAAAAGCGCGGCTAGAAAAGATCCGCTCAATATTACGAACATGTTTGAAAATTGGCTAAATGGGGTTGATAAAAAGAATAAAGCTAGACTACGGATTAGAGTGTCTGCTTTATGTTGGTCCATATGGACGTCCAGAAATAACATTGTCTTTAATAAACAAACGGGTACTAATTTTTTGCAGGTTATTCGATTGGCGGCGCATTGGATAAATTATGGTCGTACTTACTCCCGGCGGATCAGCGGGAGCCAATGGATACTGGATGCAATCGGCTGCTAATGGTTGCACATGACTTCTATTTCCTGGCCACTGGGTGGCGTCACACTAGCAGACTTCAATATGGCTAGTGTATATTTGCTTTTCATTTTTAGATGGTTGATACATGTTTCAACCCTCTTCGATCCATGATTGTAATACTTTGAATTTTGTTTGAAACGCTGCAATAAATTAGGCCGTGTGCATCAATTGATGCAGAGGCCGGGGCTTTGCTCCCCATTTCGAAAAAAGGAAAGATCCGCTCAATCACCATCTTATTCCGCACATTTCAAAGGGTCCAGGCCAAGGCCGCGAACACTAGCCAGAAGAGGCGATGCCTCCTTCCAGCCCCGTTCGCCTCGGTCTGCAGGAAGTCCCTGAGGTCCTGGGCCTAGCAAGCAGGCACAAGTGCATCCCGGATGAAGCTTCATAGAAACTGAGCCGCAGTGCATGTGAACATAATGTGAGTGCACGTTTCCGGCGTCCCACATAGTGGACACATGCCATTTCTGGGGCCATTACACTTAGCCACTTCAACGCCAGAGGGTACGCGACTGCGAAGAAGTTGCCAGACAAAGATATAGATACTAAGGGGAATGGGAGCCTTCTAGAGGGGAGGGGTGGTCCAACCTAGCTGAGGGCCCTGGAAGAGAGCCCTGTATGCCGAACTAACCGAGAACTTGCCCGCCGGGGTAAGCCTCCAGGAGGTGGTGTCCCTCTCAGCTGAGAGGGTCACCGGGAGGAGGGACTGCAGCCTCTGAAAAGCTGCTGCCTCAGCCAAGCTGAAGGTACAGCGAAGCGAGATGTTCTAGCGTCCCTCCAAAAAGGCCTCAGCCACTAACATCGATAGGGAAGTACTAATAGCGAATAGGGAGGGGAACTCCTTGCAGAGAGGTGAACCAAGCAGCCAGGGGTCACACCACAGCCGCGTCCCCCTCCCATCGCCGACCCTGAAAGAGGCGCCCTGCTGTATGAACTGCTTGATGTCCTGTATGGCCCGCCTGAATTGGGAGCCCTCCCTACGTTCGCATGCTAGTATAGGCTGGCCTCGGAGGTATTTGGCTTTGATAAGTTGCAGCCAAAGCCCTCCATCATACCAAATCCATTTGAGCATCAATGCCACGTTAAAGCGACACAAGTCCAGGATGCCTATGCCCCCAAGGATCTTGGGGGCACACATATCTGCCCATTTGACCATGTGGTACTTCTGGCGTCCATCTCTAGCCGCCCAGAAGAACCAAGAGAGCTCTTTTGCAAACTCTGCATGGGTCCCTTCGGGGAGGAGGTAGAGGCCCATCTAGTACATAGGGAGGCTGGACATGCATGAATTAATCAAGATTGTCTTGCTCCCCTTAGTCGTGAGCCGCGCTTGCCAGGGTTCAGCTTTCGAATGAACCCTCGTGACTAGGGTTGCCAGATCCTTGATCAGCACACGCCTCTCCTGAATGGGCGTCCCTAAGTAGGTGATAGGGAAGTCCACCAATCTATAATTGAGGTTGTTAGCTATAGGCTGACTGTCCTCATTTGAGTACCACCTCAGCTGCTCTGCCAAATCCATAAAAATTAACCTGCAGCTGTTTAACGCAACACATGCATGACTGTAATGCTTAAATTATCGCCCCCTAATGCATGCGCCGGAGCATCACGGAGGCACGAGACTGATGTCCCGTGCCAAACCAAAGCGGCACAGCCGCACAGATCTACGTATGCACTTGCAGAAATCAATGGTTTTACAAGTTTCTGCTTCACATGAAGTTAGGTGTGTTAGGCGGATCTTATGATCTGCTATAGACCTAAGCGCATTCATGCCGACCTATTGAATAAGCCTTATGCATCACTAGTGCTTATTATTTTGGTTCAGTTTCGTCAGTTACTAGCCTGCTGTGAGCAACACCTAATTTTTCTTCGGTTTTAGTTAGCACATGTCACAGTCGTATTTTTGAACCCGTCATGGGATGGCATGACGAAGCGGATGAGACACGATGTAATGGGATGGAACCGGTGGTAGCTAATCTTGTGGAGCGTTTTAGCTTAGTTTGTTGAGCCCCTATAATCCTGAATAAAAGGAAAGAAAGACTGAAAAGGCAGTGTGACATTACGCTGCGCAAAACCTCCGTGTCTCTGCTTGTGATCATCTTGTTGATTCCCAAATTCGCGCATGTGTGTGAGAGAGGATTGGTACTCAAGGGGTTTAGGCCAACATTTGGTATCAGAGCCTACGTGCTCGTTCACTATGGAAATGCCTAGTTCCCCGTCGAAGCACGACGAGACATCGCCGTGCGCCAAGATCTCCGATGGCACAGAAGATGGAGGAGGCCAGATCATGGTCCACCGGGTGGTTCTGGAATATGGGGGAATGGCCAAGTGGCCGATGCTCACCAAGACCAACTACGCCGATTGGGCCAAGTGATGTTGGTGGCATGGTAGCTGTGGACCGCAATCTCTATCAGCACGATGGAGCGGGAGACGGATCGCCCTACCATGGATACCTTGCTCTGTGTTATGCCGCCTCGGATGGTGGAAACGCTCGGTACGAAGCCCACAACCAAGGAGGCCTGGGAAACCGCCAATATCATGTGTCTCAGCATCATGCGCATGAGAGAGGCCAAGAAAACTACTCTGTGAAAGCAGTACGAGGCAATCAAGTTCAACTTTGATGAGTCTTTTGAAGATCTCGACATGCGGCTCTCTTCTCTTGTGGTGCAACACGAGATTCTCGGCGACAAGATCCCGGAGGGGGACACTGTGAGGAAGTTCCTCTCGGTCGTGCCCAAGAAATACTCCCAGATGGTGTGCGCAATCGAGACTCTAGTAGACCTCGACACGCTGTCCATTGAAGAGTTGATCGGGTGTCTGAAGGCCGCAGAGGAGCGAAACAAGTTAGAGCAGCTCGGGGACATTGCCGAAACCGGCATCAGGCTTCTCCTCATGGAGGAGGAAGGGCTGACATAGAAGAAAATTAGCAATGGCGACGGCTCCTCAGGGAGTAGCAACAAGGATGTGCGCGACAAAAAACCCGTGCGCTCCAACGACAACAAGGAGGGTGGATCCCCCTCCGATTATCGCATAGGGGATGACAACACTGTCTCTAAGAACGAGTGCCACTACTATATCAAATGAGGCCACTGGGATAGGAACTTCCGTAAGAAGAAAAGGGAGTAGGTGCACCTGACACACGATCAGGGTGGTGAAGAAGAGGGTGGCATTCTCCTCATGGCGCATGCGTGCACGTTAACCAAATTTCCTACAAAAACCGTTGATGCTCCCGTGCACCTAGTCGAGGACCGTGCACAGGTCAACCTTAGGCGCACGAGGGTGTCTAGTACATGGACACCGACACCAACAATCATCCAACAATCATATGAATGGTGACCCTGTGGCGTTTGCCGAGCTTGACACTAGCGTCAGAGGCACTATGAAATTCGGTGATGGATCTTTCATGGACATCCCATGGTACCATGATGTTCTCTGCCAAGAATGGGGAGTGATAGCTCTATGAAACCTTTTACCGAGGACTTTCCATTGGTTTTCACTTGGTTTCATTGGTTTTCATCTTTCAACTAACGCTAATATCGCAAGTTAGCGAAACTTTGTAGTTTTTATGTGAGTTTAAGATTTCGGATACTTTTGGATGGATCCAACGCCATTTATGAGCAGATTGGAACAAATCAAGAAAATCTCCAATTGAAGGCTTTTCATTCGAAGCTCCAGAAGTGTTAACGAGCATCAGTATAGGCGGATCTTGCCGTACGACCCGCCTGTACCGAATATAGCCTCCTTCGCCTGATCATTATAAGAACTTTCCATGAAGGAATCGATAACGAAAAACAGATGTAGCCGCCACCATCCATTCTAGAATAGAGGAATAAGAGATCTGAAGGAGAAGAAGAATTCCATCGATCCTCTCCGAGATCTCTAGCCTCTAGATCATCCACTCCTCCATCATTCCCCTTGCACTAGATTGAGAGAGAGAGAGAGATTCACACTTGTAAGATTAGGGTTTGAGACTCTATTCATACTTTGCTTTGTATTGGATTTGATCTTACCTTTATTGTGTATTGCTACGATAATGTCGAGATGAACTCTATTTACATTATAATCATATCATTGTGCTATTCTCCTCTCATGTGCAAGAAAATCCCCATAGGCGTGGAAGATGTAGGGAATTTGCGAGATGTGATGTGCCTATTTTATTTCCATATATTTGTGATTATCATTGTGATTATTATGTTTGAGAATGATTGTCTTTGTGGACTAATGCTTGTTATCTAATTTAAGGGACCAGACAACATGATCCTGAGATCTTATACACATGAACTTGTTTGATAGTGAATCAGTGACCCCCGAGTGACACAGCCGATATCAAAGAGGAGCTAGTACAACTCGAGGAGAAACAAGGAACAACCGACTTTAAAGCCTTGACCTGGTCTCATGAACTTAATGGATTATTGAAGTCAAACAAATCTACCAAGAGGAGTCTTGACTATTAAATGTTTTGCTTGCCTACTTACACATTTATAAGAAGTATTATAATCACTTATTCCATTCATTCCACCTAGAACATTCACTATTACCATGAATCATATCTCTCCATGCCTAATCTTTCATCTGTAGAAAACTCAAACAATCTTAGTTTTGTTTACTTTTATATTCTTTACTTTAAACACTTCTCAATACTCAATTATCTACCATTCACACTCACCTTCTTTAATCTTAATTCTTGTAGTCAATTCACTCTAGACAAGTGACATCTTCGGTGCGACATAAATGCCACTCGTAAATACTTTCCTATGCTCCTTGTTGGGATCGATTTAAAAACTAGAACTAATACTTTCATGAAAACATGCTCTAATGAACCTGTGCTATTGCAGGCCATCAGGGAGCACCGTTCAGAAGGTGTACAACATCCCTCAACTTCAATCGCACATCATAAGCCTAGGCCAGCTCGATGATCATGGGTGTCAGGTACTGTTCGAGCATGGCATCCTACACATTTTTGAATCCCAGCATCGCCTCCTCGCCAAGATCACGCGTGAATGGAACATGCTATACACACTCACACTTTGCATCGCCCGTGTGCCTCCCCATTCATCATCAGGTTGACGCGACATGGAAATGGCATGCAAGGTTCGACCATCTGAACTTTGATAGACTACACAAGCTGGCCACAAGGGACTAAAGGGGTTCACCATAGAAAACAAAAAAATTCCTGACCAGCGTAACACCAAACTTCCCAATATCTATGAGTAATGTTGTAACAGAGATAGGCTTTGGTAACATACCCTTGTATACCGAAAGATCTTTATGCACATGTTGAGCGTGGATGATGTAGTCGTACTCGTCCGACCTCAAGGTCACGATGCTCCTCACAAGTCACCCCTGGTCCTTGCATGACAATCCCGGTGCCACTAATGGAAGAACCCCCAAGGTATTGCACATGTCTGGTGCTCAACGATGACCCCCGATCTCCTTGATCTAGCCGAGATTGCGGAAGTAGATCGCCTGGCCGAAATCACCGTAGCGCAACGATGTGTTGCAACGAAGCAGTCCCTCGCTCATGCATCCCTTACTTTGGGGGCACATTTGCAAGAGAAGAGAGAGATAATATTCCTAAGGAAATTTCCTTAGAAAATATTGGTGTACTTTTACCTCCCATATAGACCTATTTATATAGGGGAAAAGTGGGAACCCCCAATTGCAAAAGTCCTGGGGTGGGACTAAAGGAAGGAGGAGGTGGGGAGGCGCGCCAAGGGAGGGGCCGGCCGACCAGGGCGGGTGGGCCCCACGTGCGTCCCAAGTTTGTTGGCATTGGGTGGGCCCCACCCCCTCAAGGCGGCGGCTGCTGCCCCATGGTGGCCTGCCCTCTTTGGCCTTGTTCCTTCCGGGAACTTGGCCCAATAGGGAAGTTTTCCCATTTTATTTAATTAAATATTTTTTATTTAAGTATTAATTACATTAATCAATATAAAATGCATATTTAATAACCCATTTTGATCTGAAACACCTTCCAGTTTATTTCATTCTCCTTAGGGATTCCCCGGAATGATTCCCGTTCTCTCATGGAACACCCCCAGTGTTCCTTTGTATTTCTTCTAGTGATTCCATCAGTTCCATAATTATCTCCAAGCGTTGTTAAATCCTTAAGTGTGTTACCCTATGGTTTGGTAACATCACATACATGATCGAGATTACTCTCGGATCAATGATCAATAGCAGGACCGGGATGCCTGTAATGACCCCTGTGCATTCCACGATTTCAACATCATTTGAACCACAAATGTCGAGTCCAATTCCCTTTATTAGTTCGATACCTGACTTGTCAGAGATTTGATCATCGGTATCATGATACCTTGTTCAACCTCTTTACTGACAAGTGTTTCATTACTCATTCTCGTGATCTTCCATCTCCCTGACCTAGTCACATGCTGAGCTAATGGATGTAATCTCACCGAGAGGTCCCAGTGTCTCTTCCCATCACTTGGGAAAACAAATCCTGATCTTGATACATGCACCTCAACGTGCCCCTCTAGAATACCCAACATACACCTTTATGATCACCCTATCACATTGTGATGGTTGATATAGTCAAAAGCAACCGCGGGTAATAGTGATTAAACAAGATCTCATGGTCTAAGGACTAGGATACTTCGTTTCTAATTATTGCAACTATGAACTTTTGACTTGATCGTGTTGCAATCCTTATATGGGTAATGTCCATCATATCATATCACCAATGATATGCCTTCATTGTCAACTTGCATAAATACTCCATGATCAGGAAACCTTGATCATCGGTTGCCCAATGAACTAGTCATATAGAGGCTGCTAGGAATAGTTTAGTTTGTTTGTATATCACACATGTATCAATGTTTCTGATTGATATAGTGATAGAATGATATAAATGTTGGGGATATAATTTCCGGGTATCCTCATAGTTCCTCAACCAGGGTGGCCCACTTCAGGTTAGAGATTTGCTTCACGGGCGGCCCAGTCAGGGAGAAGATACGAAGTCCAATCCGGCTACGGGAAGACCCAGAAGACTTACCGACATAGGCCCATAGTGTTACTTGTAGTTCAAGATGTACTCTATAACCGACTCTTAGTCGTAGCCGGATAGATCTCTCCTATAAACCCTAGGCCGGATATCTATATAAGCCATCCTAGGGAGAGCCTTTAGGGCACCTACCCTCACAATAGTCTACAATCTCAACTCGCATAGGCGAAACCCTTGTAACCCATATTCCGGCTCTGCCATATTACTGGATTGCTAGCAGGAGTAGGATCCATCCAAAGCCGGCGGATTCGAACCTGGGTAAACTTGTGAAAGAACATTTCATGTTTTCCTATGTTTTGTGTGTTAGATAACAATACTATGGAGACTTTTCATGTGCGCTAAGTGTGCAGGAAGTTTTGAGGGGGGGCGGATAATCCGGCCTACCTCATCTCTCAAGGAAGCCAAGGCGCGTCGCTCGGTGTCCAGTCGGATTTTCTCCCGAAAAATCCGAACTGGGGCGGTTTTTCCTCCCCAGGCCGGATAATCCGGGTGTCGCAAGGGCTGGATAATCCGGCCCCCAGTTTTTGAGAAAGAGAGGCCAAGGCGCGTCACACGGTATCCGGTCGGATTTTCTCCCGGAAAATCCGAACTGGGGCGGTTTTTCTTCCCCAGGCCGGATAATCCGGCCCTCCAATAGGACCGGATAATCCGGCCCCTAGAAGTTGATCAAGGGCAAGCTCGGCGCGTCTCTCTGATAGGGGGCGGATTATCTGCCGGATATTCCGAGTCTAGGGCGGGGTTTTCCCCAGGCCGGATAATCCGGCCCTCACTTGGGCCGTATAATCCGGCCCCCAAAGTGTGCAACGGCTGGTTTCGGAAGGGGGTATAAGTACCCCTTCTTCCCCAACGTTCAGAACTCTTGATTCATTCGAAATTGACCAGACATTGTGCAAGAGCTCTCATACTCGATCTCCCACTTCAACCACCCGAAGGTCTTGATCTTTGGTGGAATTGAAGGAGGAGAAGTTCATCATCATCATCAAGAATCAAGCGCTTCAACTCCTCTCCATTCACTTGGAGAAATCCCTGATCTAGTATTCTTGTCAATACCTAGATCTTGTTTATTGTATTTGATAAGTTTGTTCTTATGGCAGCTTGTTGTCATTTCGGGAGCCTCCAAGTTGTTGTGGAGTTGTTTCCCCGCTAGTTGTGTAAAGGCGCCGGTGCCCGCCTCAAAGGGTACCTATAGTGGAAGGTGGATCATGCCTGTTGTGGCGAGATCCATCGGAGAACAGGGTGAGGCCTTTTGTGGCATGGTGGTCTTAGTACCGCCCACCCCTCCAACGCAGACATACTTCCCTTAACAAGGAAGGAACTGCGGTCAAACAAATCCCGTGTCTCTGCGTGCTTCACTTCGGTTTACTCGTTCCTCTTCCACTCGCTCTTTACTCGCTAGTAGATAGGTTTGCATATAGGGAAATTCCACCTAATAGTTTATCTAGAGAATTTATCCTTTGTGCTAAGCCTAAAATTGAAAAAGAATTAAAAATTGGTGTAACACCTATTCACCCCCCTCTAGGTGCCCATACGATCCATTTTAATTGGTATTAGAGCCCCGACTCTTAATTCGGGCTTAACCGCCTAAGAGTAGTATGGGTACCAAGGATGATGGAAATGAGGCTGTGGATAAGGTCACAATGGATGATCTCAAGTCATTGGAAACAACCTTGTTGAAATCCTTTGAGGCCAAGATGGAGGAGATGAATCAAATGATTGCTCGCCTTACATCATCCATAGCCCCATCTCCATCCTCCTCTGAGGCTCCCACACCATCATCTAAGGAAAAGGGTAACACCGGATCCAAGGATGATGATGTGGAAGGTGAAAAACTAAATGGTTCCACCTCCAAAAAGGGAAGTGGTAAGGAGGAATATAGTGAGGTTCGCCATGTATATTCCCCCGACCCACCTATCCCTCACCCTCATATAAACAATAGGGGTGATCCACCCAAGCTCACTGCATCCTCTTTTAATCAATGGCAATTTCTAATGAAATCTCATGTTTGCAGCTCTTCTATTGAATTGTGGAGGATTATTGAAGAAGGTCTTCATATTGGAGATCAAACCAATCTAACAAGGGAAGTTGTGGATAGCCAGTTGAATGCCACCGCTCTCCACATGATACAGCTGGGTGTGGGTCCCAAGGACATGCCACACATTGAACATCTCAACACAACTAAAGAGGCGTGGGATGCTCTTACAGACCTTTTCGTTGGAAATGAAAGCATGAGAAGAAACGGGTATGATGCCCTTAGTAATGAAGCTGAGGGATTCTACATGTTGGATGGTGAAAACCATGAGGACATGTATAGAAGACTCAAGGGCATCGCAACAACATTTCGGAAGCATGGGGCCACTCACATTGATGATGCATGGATAAAAAGAAAGTATGTGAGTGCCTTAATGCCTTTCAAACCAACGGATTTGAAGAGCTTGCAAGGTAGACACAACTATCATCAAATGACATCCAACAAAGTCATGCAAGAAATGGCGTCATTCAAAGTGGCAGCAAAGAATGCTGAAGATGCCCGTGCTCGGGCCATTGGAATGCAAAAGGGTGTCAATGTGGCTCTCAAAGCCAATGTTGTTGAGCAAGAGGAAGATGAAGGAGATTTTGAGGGGGTATCCATGGACTGCCCCGATGAGGTCAAACGTGCTCATGGTGAGTACATGGCATTCTATGCAAGGAACTTTTGGAAGGACCCTGCCAAAGCCAAGTCTGAACTTGAGCGCAAGAACGGGTCAAATGGAAGAAGAGAAAGTGGCCCAAGATTGAGAACTTGCTTCAACTGTGGAGATAGACTGTACTTTGTAGCCGAGTGTCCTTATCAAAATAGAGAAGACAATGGTGGTAGGCTCATTCTTAAAGAGAAATCCAAAGCTCCTAAGAAGAAGCCGTTTATTAAGAAGAATGGCCCTTTCAAGAAGCAACCCAAGATTGTTCTTGTAGCTCAAGAGGAATACTCCTCCGCAAGTGAAGATGAAGAGTATGATGGTAGTTCCCGCGAAGTGGCTGCTATAGCCACCACATCGACTCCCTCCTCTCTCTTCGACTCACCGAACGAGAACGCCATCAACAACAACGCCACTTGTCTAATGGCAAGAGGATCCGAGGTATCAACTTCTAGCTCTTCATTTCCTAAGACTAACATAATTTTGGATATGGATGATCATGACAGTCTTGAAATGAAAGAAGAAGTTATTGCCTTGGATACTTTTTTCACTAACCTACAAGGTGAGCACAAACTTCATTTTGATGCTCTTATGAGTCAACTTGCTCAAGCCGAAGATCTCCTTGAAGAAAAGGGCGGAATTGAAAGAGAAGATGTCTTGGAGATAGCTTCTTTGAAGAATGCCTTAAAAGAGGAAGAGGAAGCTCGAGTATCTTTGGAAGAAAGACTCGAATCCCTTGAGGAGTCACAAGAAGAAGCTGTAGCTCAGCTCATTAAAGAACGTGACCATGCTCTTGCCAAGGTAAAGAAACTAAAGAAAGAAAAGATTGACTTTGGGGCTGTTCATGCTAGACTTTTGGAGAAGTTTGATAATCTTGAAAGTGTTCACAAGGCATTGAAGAGTGATCATTCTACTCTAAATGAGTCTCATGACCAGCTCCAAACTCAATTGAAACGGTATGATGTGCCAAGTACCTCCACTTCATCCTTTGGAAAAGAAGACCTCGCAAGAAGTTCTCAAAACAAAGGTAAAGGAGTTATTGATGAGATACTGAGCAGGCAAAGTACAAACAATAGTAAAGAAGGTCTTGGTTACATACCCAAGATAAAGAGCAAGAAAAACAGGAAGAAGAAGAAGAACAAGACTGCTCAATCGAAGACTAGCAACATTACCAATGACAAGACTAATTATGATGGTTTTGCAGGGATCAACAATCCTAACTATGAACTATATTGTGATTGTTATGGTGATGTTTATGCTTGTTATGTAGGGCCTTATGATTTTTACATTCCTTGGTCTATTTGGGTTCTCAAGACCCTTGTTACTAACATGAGAGGACCCATTGAAAAATGGGTACCTAAAACCAAGAAGTAATTTTCTTGCAGGGCTATGCTTCCGGTGGTTCTAAATGGGTACTCGATAGCGGTTGCACGAGTCATATGACCGGAAGCAAGGAGATCATCACGGAGATGCGGCCAAACCTTGATCACATTACCGTCTCCTATGGTGACAAGTCAAAATCTGAGGTATTGGGTCTCAGCAAAGTTGTGGTGGCTCACGATATCTCTCTCGTGGACGTCATGCTTGTTGAGACCCTCGGGTATAACTTACTTTCAGTTCGTGCCCTTGGTAAGATGGGCTTTGCAGTTTACATTGATGCTGATTTAGTGGTACTCTTGTGGAGCAAGTCTCTTAAAGTCGCTTTCGTGGGATATGTCGAAAACGACCTGTACGTGGTGGACTTTTCGGGGAAAACCACTACAGGCCCGATGTGTCTTTTCGGAAAGGCTGACGCGGGCTGGCTATGGCATCGCCGACTAGCCCACGTCAATATGAGAACTTTGCAAAGTCTCCACAAGGGTGGCCACATTCTTGGACTAAAAGAAAATGTCTCTTTTGCCAAAGATCGTGTTTGAAGGGCGTGTGTTGAAGGGAAAATGCATGATTCACCTCATCGAAGGAAAACCATTATCTCTTTCAAAAGAATTTTGGAGCTCCTTCATGTGGACCTCTTCGGACCTCCATCTCATGCAAGCCTCGGTGGGAAGAAGTATTGCCTAGTGATTGTTGATAATTACTCAAGATACACTTGGGTTTATTTCTTCAAGTTGAAGAGTGAATCTCAACAAACTGTCATCGACTTCGCCAACGAGGTTCAACATCAACACAACGTCCCCATTCTGGCTATAAGGAGTGATAACGGCTCGGAGTTCAAGAACTACACCTTAAATGAGTTCCTAAGTGAAGAGGGGATAAGACATCAATATTCCGCTGTGTACACCCCTCAACAAAATGGTGTAGCCGAGAGCAAGAGTCGAACTCTAATGGACATGGCAAGATCAATGTTAGACGAATTGAAATCTCCATATAACTTCTGGGCTGAAGCAATCTCTACTGCTTGTCATTCATCCAACCGTTTATATCTCCGCAAGATCTTGGACAAGACTCCGTATGAAATACTTACCGGTAACAAGCCAAACATCTCATACTTTTGGGTATTCGGGTGTAAGTGTTTCTTTCTTATTAAAGGAGTTCGTTTATCTAAGTTTGAATCTAAGGCTTTAGAAGGTATTTTTGTTGGTTATGGTGCCGAATCCCACACTTATAGAGTCTACGATAAGCTCTCCGGAACTGTTGTAGAATCTTGTAGTGTGGTGTTCGAGGAAAATGACGGTTCCCGTGCGGAGCAATTTGGTGTTTGTGATGCAGATGTTGAAATACCCCAAGATGCCATAAGAAGAATGGGCATGGGATTCTTCCGCCCCATTGAGGAACCCCTTGTGGCGGACCGGGAAGGACAATGCTCTACTCATATAGAGCCCTCATCTACACATACTCAACATGCTCCAACCACGGGGGAAACTTCTACACCATCTCCATCATCTGCTGAAGGTCAAGATGCTCAAGAAAGCTCTAGGCCGGATTTTCCGGTTGACACCGGATTATCCGGCCAACCCGCTACAGCTGACCATGTTGTTCCTGCTGGAGAAGATTTCAACACAAGCTCCAGGCCGGATTTTCCAGCTAGCCCCGGATTATCCGGTCCATCACCAGTTCAAGCAAGTCCCAGGCCTCCTGATGAAGCTGCTGCAAGTACTCCCAGGCCGGATTATCCGGCCTCTCCATCGGCCGGATTATCCGGCCCTAACTCTCCAGTTCTGCAGCCTCCTGTTATGGCTACGGATTCACCTCAAGGGCATGCGTCTCCACCACCTGCTACTAATGTTCGAGTTACTGATCAAGGCGGAGAAAATGCTTCCAACAAAGACTCAAGTGATGAATCTACTCCTCCAAGAGACAACAAACTTATTGAACTTCGTCGCAAGGCTCGGGCTGATCGTAACCTTGAGTTGAGGGGTCACACTCTCGACAAGGTTGTTGGTGATCTTCGATGAAGGGTTTCTACAAGAAGAGAATTGGCCAGTTTTGCTTATGACTGATAGGTTTGAGATGTCTATGATGGGGGAATTACGGTTCTTTCTTGGATTCGAGATCAAGCAACTTAGAGAAGGAACCTTTATTAATCAAGCAAAGTACATCCAAGACATGCTCAAGAGATTCAAGATGACGGATCTAAATGGTGTCGCCACTCCGATGCAAACAAAGTGTCATCTTGAACTCAACCCTCATGGTAAAGATGTGGACCAAAAGGTATATCGGTCCATGATCGGCTCTCTTCTTTACCTCTGCGCATCTAGACCCGATATTGTGTTGAATGTGGGAGTGTGTGCAAGGTATCAAGCAGCTCCTAAAGAAAGCCACTTAGTGGCGGTCAAGAGGATCTTTCGATATTTGGTTCATTCCCCCAACTTTGGTCTCTGGTATCCCAAGGGCTCCAATTTCTATTTATGTGGTTATACTGACTCAGATTGGGCTGGTGATAAGGATGATCAGAAATCCACTTCTGGAGCTTGTCAATTCTTGGGAAGATCTCTTGTATGTTGGTCCTCCAAAAAGCAGAATTGTATATCTCTCTCCACCGCCGAAGCTGAATATGTTGCTGCTGCCAGCGCTTGTACTCAATCCTCTAGATGCATTTTTGGAGGCAATGACTTATCTTGATCCATGGATACATCATACTGCGTGCATGTGTCGTCATTGTCGTCGGATTGATGACAAGTACGCCATGAGGGGGTCCTCGAGGCGTGCGGAAGAGAGGGGTGTGAGACGTACGGTATTCCGGGACGGTGAGCACACAAGTTTACCTAGGTTCGAATCCGCCGGCTTTGGACGAATCCTACTCCTGCTAGCAATCCAGTAACACGGCAGAGCCAGAATATGGGTTACAAGGGTTTCGCCTGTGTGAGTTGAGATTGTAGACTATTGAGGTGCCCTAAAGGCTCCCCCTAGGATGACTTATATAGATATCCGGCCTAGGGTTTACAGGAGAGATCTATCCGGCTACGACTAAGAGTCGGTTACAGAGTACATCTTGAACTACAAGTAACATTATGGGCCTAAGTCGGTAAGTCTTCTGGGCCTTCCCGTAGCCGGATTGGACTCCGTCTTTCTCCCTGACTGGGCCGCCCGTGAAGCAAAGCTCTAACCCGAAGTGGGCCACCCTGGCCAGTGAGGAACTGTGAGGATACCCGAAAAGTATATCCCCAACAGCAGCCCCCGGAGGCCTCCAAGTATCCAAAGTCGGATTTATCATCGTCTAGCTTGATCTTCGGCTTGCAGAATCTTGAAGGGTTCCTGAAACTTCACAACAAAAATATGATCCGGGTCTTAAAAATAAGTCGGAACTATCAATAGGTTACTCGGATTTTCCAGCTCGATTTCAAACTAAGCCGGAACTTGGTTCTCAACACCACCTGACACAAGTCATGGTCAAGTCACGTCACCTGACAGGCATTCCGTCAGCACGACCGTTGGTAGGTCCGTGGTTCGCGGAACCGAGGCGCCATTTCAATGCGTGCGTGGAGATCGAGGTGACGCAATCATCGCGTGGGTCCTTCCCAGTTCCTTCCACGACACGTGGCGGTTATACTGTAGCATTTGCACGAATATTGGCGTAGTTAGGTGGATATAAGGGGTTAGGATTTCTTCCCTCTTCTTTCACCAGTCCTTTGCCTTTTCTTCTCCTCCCAATCTCCCGGCGTGCACAGAGCTCCCTCGTTCTTCCCCCCACAGAACTCCCAGCACCACCCCTTTTAGGTCAACTTCTCGCCGGAGAAATGGCTTCATCTTCTTCCTCCTCCGGCTTGTGGCGGCGATAAGCGAGAAGGCGGTGGCGGAGAAGGAGAGCTTTCGTGGTCTCTGGATCCCCTTCACTCTCAACGAGGAGGGCCTCAGGAACGTGGAGAAGGAGGGACTTCTTGCCGCCGGCGACTGGCGGAGCGGCTTCGAAGAAACCGTCCCCAACCCGCGCGACGGCGAGCGGGTCCACTTCAGCACCCATCTTGACCGAGGTCTGTCTTTTCCTCCCTCGGAGTTCTTCTCCGAGGTGATAGATCATTACGGAGTTCAACTCCATCATCTTCCTCCCAACTCTCTGTTAGAAATGAGCGCATATGCTTCATTGTGCGAGGGCTTTCTCGGCATTAGGCCGAGTCTGACTCTCTTCCGGTACTATTTCCATGTCCGGAGAAACTCCATTACCGCCGGTGTTCCTTACATCACCGGCACTATCAGTTTTTCGCTTAGACGCGACCGAGCGTATCCCAAAATTCTAGCCAGTGACTCGGTCAAACAATGGCCAGCCACATTTTTCTATCATAGGGATATTCCGGCTCCCGACAAAGCCACTGCTTTGCCGGCTTTCATCGACGGAGCCGCCACTGTCACATCCCAAGATTTTCCAAATCTTGTAATGTGAAAAATAAATTAAACAAAATAATTTTTTTGTTGAAAATCAGGGTGAAAAGAAACTTTTGTTTCTAAAAGGAAAACTTTAGCCAAAGTTTGTTAAAGATGGGATTCTAAAGTTTGAATTCAACAGAAATCCAAATCAAGGGAAATGCATTCCTCAATGAATGTATCTGGAAATTGAACACTTGGAAAGTAAATCCAAAACCCTAAACCCAAATGGAAGGAAATCATTTTCCAAAGTATCTCCAAATCTATGGATTTGATCCATACCAGATTTGATCAACAAAATTTTCACAAAGGATCAAGAAAGACCTTAGAGATTGGTTTCACTTAGTTTGGAACCATAGACAAAATCTTGTGAACATAATGAGATAACGGAAATTGAATTTCCAAAGCTAATAAAGCCTTACCAAAACCCATACCAATTGGTGAACAATTATAATCCTAAAGGGATTGAAAAGATAAACATTTAATAAGGGAAAAATAAATTGTTTTGGAAATACTATTTGGATCTTTTAATAAAAGACTTTGTTTTCAAATGAAAAGGTGAGCCAAATTAATTTTGGCCAAACTTTTGTAATAAAATATTTTGTTTTGATAAAATGAGTAAAAGTTTATTTAAATAAAATAATAAGGATTTAAATATCCAATTTTATTTAAGTAAAGGCTTTTCCCATTTTAAATGAACACCAAGTATTTTATTACTACTTTGAAATCTTTTATTAAAAGGTTTTGCTTTGATTAAAATGAGTAAAGGATTATTTAAATAAAATAATAAGGATTTAAATATCCAATTTTATTTAAGTAAAGGCTTTCCCATTTTAATTAAAACACCAAAACTTATTTATTTATTTAAATAAGTTTCCAAGTATTCTTTTATTTTTCAAATAAAACCTTACGTTTGGTTATGAAAATAATTGGATTTCAAATGGAAATTTTATTAAATAAATCAAACACTATTAATAAACTAAAGACCCATTTTATTTAATTATTAAATGGATCTTAAAATAAATAAAAATATTATTTCATTTTGAGATTTGGATTATGTTGCCACAAAGTAACCAAATTCAAAGTGAAGTTCTTGTTGTTTGAATTGATTTGAGTGGTTTGATTGCTTGAATATTTGATTGAAATTCAAAACAAAAAAGAATTAGAAAAAAAAGAATTAGACAGAAAAAATTAAGAAAACAGGCCCAGCCCACTAAGGCCCAGCCCAATGCACTTCTCCCTCCCAGGCGTTACTTTTCTCACATGAAACAGCCCATAGAGTCAATGACCGTGGACCCTGCTCTCCTTTTTCCCATCGACAGAGGACCCCACCAACAGCTGTTCATCGTCCTCCCATGACCCTGTCTCCCCCTGACGACGCGTTGCTGTCCATGAATGCCGAGATCAATTAAGCCTTAACACGCGTTAATTCCTCGTCGCGACCACGCCTTTTAATCGCCTCGCTCTCTCCTCCGCTTTTCCCTCGGACCCCTTCCCAGGCTCGCCCCAGCCGCTCCATTTCCTCCTCGAACACCCTCTGCTCCCGAGCTGTCACAGCAATTCCGCCAACTCCGACCACCCTCCGCCTCTACTTCACGCGAGTGGACTCCTCTCGACCTCACGCATCTCCTAGTACTCCTAGTTCGCCATGGAGCACCGAACCCCGACTCCAACAAGCCCTGAGCCAGCGCCGCTGCGCTCCAAGCTGGCGACATCTCCCCAGTAAACTGACCTCCCCTCTCATCCTCGTTGACCGATGATGATCTACAAGCTCATCTGAACCTAACGACACCTTCCGTTTGACCTAGGGCGCTTTATCCTCGCCTCCGTCGTCGATAGTGAGCACCACCGTCTGCTTCCTCTCCGACGAGCCCCACCGGTAAGACCAGACCGCCCCTTCACTCCTCCTTCACGCTCGCATCACCGCTGTACCCTTGCGCGTCTTACAGTGCTTTCTGTTTGTCTTCTCGTGATCCATGACGCCAACGACGACAACCCGAGAGCCCTGGCCGCGCAGCAACTCCGGCGAGCAATCAAGCTCACTCCAAGACGCCCGCGATAGGAAGATACTACCGAGCTTCCCACGTTCTTGCGAGCACGGTGAGCATGCCCTTTCTCTCTCGCCTCCTGTGGCGTCGCCACCGTCACCGACCGATCGCTCACGCCGCCGCTAGCCACCGCACCGCCCACTTTAGGTCGAATCACTGCGCGTTCGATCCCGATCCATCGGTTACGATAGAATGACTAACCGCGAAGGGGTATGTACCCTGTGCCGTGCGATCTAACTTAATCTAACGTTCCACAGAGCCGATCCACCCCGAACCGGTATCGACCAGTAAGATCACGCCGCGTGTCACCTAGTCTATTTAAAAACAGATTTGAAAACAGAAACTTTTGCCATTTTCAAACCCTTGTATCTTTTGATCCACACGTCCAAAAATTACAAATTTGATGTCGTTGGAATCAGCAAGACAAGACCTAACCAACCCTGCCCTTAGTTTAGCAAATAGTATCTGTTAGCTTGTTTAACTTTGCAGATTCTTTTGTGTGCTTGCTAACATTAGAAAAATCATTTAAAAATGATTTTAAGGTTAAAACCTTTGCCAATTAGTTTGTTGTGACCTTACTGACCCTAGGAACCAACCCCTGTTTTGGAAAATGAATTTGGAAAGGTTTAGAATGGATTAATTAGTTTAGTCCATTTCTAGCCAAACAAAACTATTGTTTTGTTTACAAAAATGTTTTGTAAAGAAAACTTTGAGAAAATGCTTTGAACCAAACCTACTGACCCAAACACCAAGTTTTGCAATAGCAACTCATTTGGTGAACCCTATAGGCTAAAAGCCTTAGTAAAAATGTTTCTACACCACATAGAATGACACTTTGTTTTGCAAATGGTTTTATAGTGAAACCTTTTGCAAATGACTTAGCCACTTCACAAAATGACCAATAGGTGTGCCCAAATGTCTATGACCCATTAGGAACCCCTTTTTCTCAAACAAAACAAGGCTTGGCATGCTTGCATGCATTACTTTAACTTTGCCACTTTGGTAAATGACCATTTTGGATCTTACAAAGTTTAAGAATCTAATGGAGACCCTCTTTGCAAATGACTTTGCCATTTTGGTAAATGACCAAATTGGAACTTACAAAGTTAGAAGCCTAGTGAAGACCATCCTTACAATAGAACCAACCTTTGCATGCTTATGCATGACTTAGTTGATTTTGTTTGAACTTACAAAGTTAGAAGTCTTGTGTGTGTAATTTTGTTTGAGAGAATATTGGTTTGGAGTGTTAGTTGATTTTGTGTTTGCTTGATTGGTAGATTGAGTTTATGCCTTGCTTGATTATTTGTAGTGACTTGAAGAGTGTGATTGTTGCAAGGACAAGGAAGTAAACCTATACCCTCTACCAAAAAGGCAAGTGATACTTCATACTATCTATCCCATTATTTTCAATATGCATTAGTGTTTTTGCTAAGTAAAACTTGCATGGTTTTTATTTTGCTAAGTATAGACCTTGCTATAGGAAAACTAGTAGAATGAATCCTTAGAAGGATTTACCTAAGTTAAGAATCCTATTACTATCAAGCTTAGCCTAGCTAATAGAAAACCTGGGTGGGATATATATTCACACTATGGAAAAATATTCTAAGTCTTTGGACTTGTGTTTTATTTTAACAAAACAACTAAGTTAATGAATCACCTGGGTGGATTGGAAGGAATGGTTTATGTTGAGTGGTTCACAAGGCCATGGACTTGGCTTGTGTATCTCACTTGTGGATGGCCACCCAGGAACAAAGAGATTTGAGATGTCAAATGTTGAGAAGCTTCAAGTGCAACCACTTGGCAATATGGGCTCTGCCATGATCATATAGGTTGCAAGAACTTAGCCACATGGACAGTGGGTGGTAGTGATTGATAGGTTGGAGCGCGTCCATGTTGGTCTAAGGAAAGCTTCGAAGATTTTGTCTTGGGAAACCAAGTCTTGTGGGTAAAGTGCACCACCTCTGCAGAGTGTAAAACCTAAGTACTTAGCCATGTCCCTGGTAAAGGACAATTTGAGCATCAAGACATGGAAGCAATCAAGAATCTCATCACTCCAATTTCTAAAATAAAATTTGTGGGTGAACAAGGGTTGTGTGAAATTCTTCAATCTTTGATGGAGAGATGGCTTGGTACAAGGATCTCAAAATCTTAGATTGGGAAAATTGTTTTTGCCAAGCACTTCAGTCTTTGATTGGTAGATGCCCTGAGTGGATCTTCAGTCTTTGATTGGTAGATGCCTTGTGCTGTTTTTGCCAAAACAAAAACTTAGTATTTTCAAAATGATAGGGAAAAATCTATTTTGAGCAATGCAAGCCTCAACTCCACTTAGCCAAAATGCATATAGATTATAGACTCCACTATACTACCAAAGTATCACTTGCCAATACAATTCCAATGTATTGACCCTTGTGGCTGTAACTTGTAATGTTGCAGGTTTGATTGATTTTAGTGAAGATTGAATGATTAGGATTACAAAGTCTACAACCAACATCTGCCTGTGGCACTTTGAAGATGAAGGACCCATGACTATAGTTATTCCGCTGCAATGTAATGTAATGGCCTAATGAGCTATGTTTGATGTAATAAAATTATGTTATTCCTGGTTATAAAGTTGTATTATGACCCTTGTTTCTTGATATTACATCTGAACTGTGGATGCTAGCTATTGATCCAGGGACTAGCATTGTAAACACAGGGGACTCTACCTTATTAAAGGTTGGGGACGCTACAGACACGACCCAACCTTCCTAGGACGAGGCCGCTCCGGCTCTCACCGACGATCTGATCCTCGCTAAGAGGCAGATCGAATATTTAATCAAACACAAGGATCTGAAGGGATCCGACTTGGTCCAGTGCTGGGTCTCACGTTGGATCCAGCCCCTCCAGTATCACGGAACCCGACTGATGCATTCCATCACGTCGTCTCTGAAAGACTCCCTCCGCATCAGCTCCAAAGCCTACACCACTCAAGGCTACATAAGCCAGATCAAGTGGCTGATCCGGGAGCGGATCGAGAGGAGAATCCCGGAGGTTTCTCTGGACATGCACACGGTGGATAACCCCGTAGTGCGGTAAGCTTCTATCAGTATACCTTTTTATGTGTTCTAATCTTTGAGTTATATCGCAATACTGATATGTTTTCTTCTTTTCAGCTTGCTGACCTCCCCGAGTCGGAACTTGCTCCGCTCGAAGGATATCCTCCGGAGTTCTCTTAGGAGGTGGAGGTAGTTCCATTGCCAGATCTTGCGCTCAAGAAGCGCAATGCTCCGACAGTGGCTGTTGGCACAAAAGAGGTGCCTGTCGTGAAGAGGTAACGTTCAATCACAACTTCCGCCTTTGTACCTTATTCAAATTTCTTTCCGAGATGTAATGTTTTCCGACTTTACTACATTCTTAGAGCAAAATCGCTCATCAAGGCCAAGGGGAAAGGGATTTCTTCGAAGCCGCTGCGGCAGACGAAGCTTACCATAGCTTCCCCTGCTGTGGCTCCTCCGACTCCTGCCCCTCAACCTTCTACAATGCCGGTTATCTCGCCTGACGCTGCAGAAGATCCGGCTCCTTCAATGGGGCCTGCGAACCTTGGATCGCAAACTGACGTCACCATGAGTGCATCAGATCTAGATAAGGGTGAACCCTCTTTGGGTAATGATCCCTCGGCAGAAACCTTCGCCGAAAATCTCCTGAGCAATCCGGGTCTTACCAAGTTTGGCTTGTCCCGGAAATCTGCTAAAGAAATCCGGCGGCTTGCCAAGCAATGCTTGGAGAAGAGAACTTTATCCGCCGAGGAAGAAGCACAAGAAGCAGAGGATGTCAAGTTCTCTGACCTTCTTGCCCAAGTGCGCCTCCGTGACGAGAGGATTAGGACTGGTGAGCTTCCAACAGCCCCAGTGGTTCCTCTGACTCTTGCCTAGAAGGTGGCTACTGAAGTTAACGCGGGTTTGGATAAACTCACCCGCGAACAATATGTAAGTCGGAATTCCAACTCCTGTTTTTTCCATTATGTTATATCATATCCTCTAGCCCCCAAGCATGAAGTAGGATATATAATCCGGGTTTATGCTTCATTAGGATGCCAAAGAACGAACTAGTGTAGTTTCAAGGCTCGTATGATATTTAACAAAAATATTAGCCGAGTCTTAAGTAGCTTTCGACTTTGGGTATTCGACTTCACAAAAGTATGTTCCTATAACCAGGAATTACTGACCAATGTCTGCGATAAGTGGAGAGAGATCAAAGCTCTCCGGCTTAAAAATGCTGAACTCAAAGTTGCCAAGGATGAGGCCGAAGGTAAACATTCCGAGACTCAAACCTTGTCTTTGTTATTTTCAATGTCGAATTTTTCTAAACTTTTGTTCTTTTTGACTTACAGCGCTGGTGAAACAATCCGTCGCCATGATTGAAGAGGCCGAGAACCTCAAGACACTGGTGGTGGAGAACAAGGGACTTCGCCAAGAGCTGGATAAGCTTAAGGCGGATCATGAAAGGAGCATAGCTCAAGTCCTTGAATCCTCCTCCATGGCCACTGATGAGCGTGATCGCAAGATCGCTGCTCAAGATAAAATAATCTCGGATCTCAAGAATGAGCTTGGAGAAAGGATATGTCCCAGCGCCCGGCTGAACTCGAGTCTCCGGACGAGAAGACCAAAATTGACGACGTCATTTTTGGTACGTTCCATCTATCTGACTTGTCTCTTTCTTTGACTTTTATCAATGTCGGATTTTTCTTAACTTGTTTTGTGTATAGGTCCTCTGAACTTGACGGACTCTTCCTCCTCCGAGCCCCGCACCCACCGGCTTACCCAAGTCGGTGACCTGCTTCATGACTTCCGCCAGTCCCTTAAGGACGTCGGCGAAGCTCTCAAGATTCCGGACATGCCAAGCATGTCGGATTTTCAGGTGCGGGACAAGGCGAAGGAGATGCCACAGCTTGTTCGGGACTGGAACATGTCCTATGCACGGACTGCTGCGCAGAACGCTCTCACTATGGTCATGAGCCACCATGGAAACATGGAGATATGGCAAGTGACCAGAGGGTACTGCAAGGTAGACGAAGACGGCCAGGAGCAGGACCTTCAAGCCATCATGCACTCCTGCGCCGGATATGGGTGTCACGTCGACTGACCAGCCACGAGATCCCTTCTTCACCCAGAGATACTCCGCCTCCTCCTCCGGAAGAACCAACAGAAGTTTCCGACGATGAACGCACCATCTCGGATGCGACATCTCGGAACGATATCAAGGCCGAATCTCCAGCGAGCCGGCAGCTCCTTCGTCTCCTCCTGCATCATAAGCCAGAAATTTTTGTATTATCCTGAAAGAACA
The DNA here is from genome assembly GCA_023614405.1 of Avena insularis. NCBI lineage: Eukaryota > Viridiplantae > Streptophyta > Magnoliopsida > Poales > Poaceae > Avena > Avena insularis. The sequence goes on from CM042694.1 coordinate 212,652,446, forward strand.
TGATGCGTTTTGTAAATGTAAAGTACTATGACTTTGCTAGTGCTAAGCTTTTGATCTATTCAGCACTTTTGACTTTAATTTTTTGTGTGCCTGAAATGTTTACATAAGCACTTGTATTTTTTCGTCTCTACTTATCGTTTATCTGGCTTTCCGCCTCGTCCCTTTCGTGATCCGGCTAAACCTTCTGCCGGAAACTTTGCCGAGCAACGGAGCTCAATTGCTAAACCAGTTTAAACTCGGAAACAAAGCCGGCTTGCAGTACCAACAATTCACTACTCGGAAAATGCCCGCATCCAGCAATCAGACAAATAACCAAAGTAAAGACTAGAAACTTTAGAGTTATACCCGAGGGTAGCAATTTTAGAATCAGAAATCTAAACCAAAACGAACATGAGCATAAAGTACTTTCAGGCATTCTAGGATTTTCGACTATGACATGATCATTCGGAAATAAGATGGTAAAAACTTCTCAGAAAAATTTGAGGCAACCAAAACTTTTATTTCTCAAAGAATCATGTACATATATATGATTACAAAGAAGGATAAACTAAGAATAAAAGGGACGTAGCTGAGCAATATTCCACGGTCTATCTAACTCATCCGGATATGTACTGCCTCCAGCTCTCTTTCTCTTCTTAGTAGCAGGTCTTTCTTTGACTGGCCTCATGTCAGTTAAGTAGTATGATCCATTATGCAATACTCGACTAACTAAAAAGGGCCCTTCCCATACTGGGGAACGTTTGTGCTTTCTTTGTTGCACAAGCCGGAGAACCAACTCGCCTTTATTAAAAGATCGGTTTCCGACTCTCTGGCTATGATACTTGCGTAACTTCTGCTGATAGGCTGTAGATCTCATTTCATCAACGACGCGAACTTCTTCGACTAAGTCGAGATCATTTTGTCGAGAAATTTCGTCATCCTCTTTGATATACGCGGCCACTCTAGGAGAAGTATGAATCAAATCACTAGGAAGAACTGCTTCTGCACCATAGACCAAGAAGAAAGGTGTGTATCCTGTTGACCTGTTTGGAGTTGTTCGTAAACTCCAAATTACAGAGGGTAATTCCTCTGCCCAAGCCCCCACAGCACGTCGTAGTGGTGCTTCAAGTCTCGGTTTTTGGCCTTGTAGAATTAAACCATTTGCTCTTTCGACTTGTCCGTTAGCCTATGGATGTGCGACTGACGCAATGTCAAGCCGGATATTTTGCTCGTTGCAGAATTCAGCCAATTCTCCCATAGAAAAGTTACTCCTGTTGTCCGTGATAATGCTATGCGGATAACCATACCGGATTATAACATCCTCGACAAATCTTTTGGCTGTTGCTCCATCACAACTAGTGACAGGTTTAGCCTCAATCCATTTGGTAAATTTATCCACCATTACTAAGAGGTGAGTAAATCCACTTGGAGCTCGTTTAAAAGGTCCTACCATATCAAGCCCCCAGACCGCAAAGGGCCATGTTATAGGTATTGTTCGCAGCTGATCAGCCGGAACATGAGCTTGCTTGGCGTACTTTTGGCAGCCTTTGCACGTCTTGACTAATCGTTCGGCATCTGCCTGAGCTGTAAGCCAGAAAAATCCGTGTCTAAAAGCTTTTGCCACTAAAGATTTGGCTGCAGCGTGGTGACCACACTCGCCTTTGTGGATTTCTCTTAAGATTTCCACTCCTTCTTTCGGAGATACACAGCGCTGAAAACCCCCAGAAACACTCTGTTTATGGAGCTCACCTTTAACAATAGTATAGGCTTTTGCTCGTCGGATAATCTGCCGGCTCAGCACCTCGTCTTCGGGTAATTTTCCATCTACCAAATAATCGAGGTAGGGTTGAGTCCAGCTAGGAATCACAGCCAGAACTGCTATCAAAGGTGAGGCGGATTTGGTCGGATATTCCTCATCTACTCCCTTTATTGAGGGAACTTTGAGGTGCTCTAAAAAAGCGCCATCCAGGACCTCTTTCCGCGCAGAACCTATCCGAGATAGTGCATCTGCTTCCTCATTTTCTGCTCGAGGGATGTGTTGAACTTCAAACCCTTCGAACGATTTAGATAGATCATCCATGACAGCTTTATATGCTGCCATGTGTTTCTTTGCATTACAAATATCCAACACTTGCTGAGCAACAAGATCCGAATCTCCGTAACACATCAAATGTCGGATGCCAATATCCTTAGCAAACCGGATTCCATGCAACAACGCTTCATACTCGGCAATATTGTTTGTCGCTGTGAAGTGGATCTACAACACGTATAAAAGTTTATCTCCTTGGGCTGATTTGAGCACCACGCCAGCCCCGGAGCCCCCTCGAGCCTTAGACCCGTTGAAAAAGAGGGTCCAATATTCCGACTCAGGGAGGATCATGTTCTCCTTCGTCTCTGTCCAATCAGTGACAAAGTCAGCAAGGATCTGGGATTTGATTGCTGTCCGAGGTTTATACTCAATGTCGAAAGCTGAAAGCTCTATGCCCCATTTGGTGACGCGTCCTGTGGCGTCACTGTTGTTGATTATATCTCTCATGGGAGATTTGCTCACCACGGTAATTGGATGCTCCTGAAAATAGTGTTGTAACTTACGAGATGCTAGGAAAACACCGTAAGCCAACTTTTGATAGTGCGGATACCGCTGTTTTCATTCTGTCAGGACCTCGCTGACAAAGTACGTCGGACGCTGCACCAGGTGTTCCTGATTTTCCTCTGGTCTCTCCACCACCATGACGATACTAACGACCTTATTTGTCGCAGCAATGTAAAGCAACATCAGTTCCTGAGGTTCCGGCGCTGCAAGGATAGGAGAAGATGAGAGTACTCTCTTCAGATCTTGTAGTGCAGCTTCAGCTTCGTCAGTCCAAACAAAATCCTTGGTCTTTTTCAAGAGTTTGTATAATGGTGCGGCTCTTTCACCAAGCCGGCTTACAAATCGACTGACCGCAGCGATGTAACCAGTTAATCTTTGTACGTCCTTCAGCCGAGTTGTCCTAGAAATATTGAGTATAGCCTTGATTTTGTCTCGGTTCACCTCTATGCCCCTTTGAGACACGATGAACCCTAACAATTTTCCGGCTGGTATTCCAAAGAAGCATTTCTTCGGGTTAAGCATGATGTTGTATTTTTGTAGATTGGTGAACGTTTCTTCCAAGTCGGAAATCAGTGTTTCCTTCTTTTTGGACATCACCGCGATATCATCCATGTATGCATGTACATTGCGTCTGAGTTGGTCGTGGAGGCAACGCTGCATCGTGCGCTGGCACGTAGCCCCTGCGTTCTTCAGCCCAAAGGCATCGTAACAAAACAGAAGGTTCCGAAGGGGGTTATGAATGAAGTTTTGACTTTGTCAGATTCCTTCATCCGGATTTGGTGATAACCGGAATATGCGTCGAGAAAACAAAGGAGTTCCGAGCCTGCCGTAGAATCAATGACTTGATCAATTCTAGGCAGAGCGAACGGATCTTTTGTACAAGCGTTGTTCAAGGCAGTATAATCAACACACATCCTTAAATCAATGGTGTCCTTTTTAGGGACCATTACAGGATTGGCCGACCACTCAGTGTGGATGACCTCTTCTATAAATCCGGCTAACTCGAGCCGTGCTAGTTCCTTAGCTATTGCCTTACGCTTTTCGTCACCAAACCGTCGTAAGGACTGTTTGACAGGTTTAGCGTTCGGGTTTACATTTAGAGAGTGTTCGGCAAGTTCCCTAGGTACTCCGGTCATGTCAGATGGCTGCCATGCGAAGATATATTGATTTGCTTGGAGGAACTTGACGAGCGTGCTTTCCTATGCGCTATCTAGGCCTACGCCTATCTGGGTCACCTTGGAGGGGTCATCATCCTTCAACGATGATTTCTTCGTCTCTTCTGATGCCTTGAACTCCGGGTTTGGCTTTGTCACTTCCTTCTTTGTTGCGGGCATCTCGGACGGATCTATGCTCTTCTTGATCTCCTGGTACTCCTAGGCGTGCAGCACGACTTTGGCAAAGGCGGCATTTCCATCCTTGCACTCTCGCGCTTTCTTCGGGTCTCCCCTGATGGTGATCACGCCGTTGGGACCTAGAATTTTCATCATATTGTAAATGTAACATGGACGAGCCATAAAAGCCCAGTAAACCGGACGTCCGAATATAGCGTGGTATGCGCTCTTGAACGGGACCACTTCGAAGGAAAGTGCTTCCGTTCGATAGTTCTTTGGAGTTCCAAAGGTAACATCCAAAGTAATCTCTCCCAGGGAATTAGCTTGTCTTCCTGGGACAACTCCGTGAAAGATCACAGAGCTATGGTTCAGCTGGGTCTCCGAGATCTTCATCCGGCGTAGCGTTTCGACGTAGAGAATATTGATGCTACTACCGCCGTCCATGAGGGTCTTGGAGAAACCATAACCGTCAATAAGTGGGTTGACGATTAAGGCGTATTTTCCTTGCCTGTGTAGCCTAGGTGGATGATCATCACGGTCAAATGTGATTGCCACTTCCGACCAGTCCAGATACTGGGGGATAGCCGAAACTGTTGCATTGAGCTCGTGTAGAACTGCTTTCTTGACCTTTGCTGGTTGAGATCCGAGGAAAGTGACATAAGTGTCCTTCTTGGTGGGAAAGGACTTCTTCCCTTCCGACTTGGGATTTGAAGCATCACCTTCCTCCATGTCGGAATCTTCCTTGGTCTCCTTGTCCTTTTCGAGATTTTTCTTTCCCTTCTTCCGCTTAGCTTTGTAGCCCATGGTGTCATCTCTTTTGATGTCGTCATTGAAACGACATTCAGCGTTGGTGTGGGACGAGCCCCCATTGGTGTCTAAGTGATGCACACATGGGTTATTGGCGATGTCGGCCCAAGAGTAGGTTTTGCCTGGTTGCTGTTCTCCTCTACCTTGGACCCTTGAAGTCCCACGGCCACGCCCACGAACTCCGCCACGTCCTCCTCATCCTCCAGACCCGGAAACAGTAGTAACCACCGTTGTTTCCGCATTGGGTTTTTCCTCCGAGGTGTTCTTGCGCTTCTGAGCTTGTTGCTTTGTTTTTGCTGACTGAGTAATCCCTCTGCATCGTCGTCAGCATCCGCATACTTGCTCGCTGTTTCTATCATTTCTCCCAAATCAGTGACCTTATCACACTTCAAGCAGTGACGTAATAGACCAATTGGGAGCCCTGCGATGAAAGATTCAATCGTGGTTTGGTCGTTTACTCCTTCACAGGAGTTCTTGGTGCGATCCATCGTCCGAGATAATCTCGGCAAGTTTCTCCGGCTTTCTGGGTGCAACGCTGTAGGTCTCTGACCGAACAGGGCCTCCGATATGTGCCTTCGAAATTACGAAAGAACGCACTTTGCATGTCATACCAGTTATGGATGGTGTTCTCCGTAAGTTCATTGAGCCATGATCGCACCGTCTTCCGCAACATAAGTGGGAGATATCGGGTTGCGACTAGGCTGTTTCCGCCTTTGGCGATGCAGCAAGCTTGGAAAAAATCTTGTAGCCAAGTGTCTGGCCGAGCAATGCCGTCGTAGGCTTGGATGTGCCTTGAGATAGCAAATCCTTCCGGGAATCTTGTAGCTCTGATGCGTGGTCCGAAGCACTTTGGGCCCACGTACATGTCATCATTTTCATAGCACCGCGCCTCTATGTTGGAATTGATCCTGTGCCTTGCGTCTTTCGGGGATAGAGATCGTCCCGAATGCCGGCTGTGGCTGCGGTGCCATGGAGCCGGACTTCGGCTTCTGCCACCACCTCCTCTGCCATGTCGTCCTCCTTGCCCTCCATGGGAGCCGTTGTGATGACCGTGTGGTGGAGAGGGTGGGGCAGCTAGATAGTTTCTGGCTGATCGCCGGCCTCCGTCCGGAGCATCATTATTCCGGTTCCGGGGAGGATCTTGACTACGACGAGCCCCCTGCTGGCTTGTGCCAGCATGGTTTCCGTCGTTCCTTCGTCCGTCGTTCCCACCATGGTGAGGATCAGCTGGACGGCTTCCATGCTTAGGAGGTGGCATCTTTTGACGATCCTCCTCCCGTTGTTTCTCTTTATCTTCTCCCCTTCGATTGTTAGACTCTCGTTGGGGAGGGTTCGTTGGATTCAGTGCAGCAATGGCATCTTTCTCGGCCGCTGGGGCGACGTTGCTCTAGTTACGCGAAGTTCTGTGATGCTGTCCTGATGATCCGGTTCTTGAATAATTGTCTTCCCGGTGTTCGGGGTGATGATACTACGCCCGGACGTAATGGGATCTTACGCCATCCCATGCCGGATCTGTGCAACATTGGTCAGAATCCGAGACCAGTTTTTGACTTCTGGACAGGGCGACCTTTTGCTGCTCCAGTCCCTTATTGAGTAGCTTGATACCCAAACAAATCTCCTCCGGTCCTAGATTAGCCGATAGAATTTCTCGGGCTACCACGGTATTCTGTACTGGGGTTGGGTATACCCAATCTCCTTTGCTATCTTTCCATGGATTCCCCATCTCATCTCCAAAAAGGACGACACGGACAGTTGGGAACTGGTCGTCATTGGTGTGACGTTTCCGTGTCTTCTGGTGCAACCGAGACATGTAGTCCTTAGTTGCCATGCGTTTCTTCTCCACCTCGATGTTTTTGGCTTCATCGAGGAGTTGTTAACGACGCGCTTCTAGGGCTTGGGACCTTTCATCCAGCTCATCTGCAGTAAGTTCTGCAGCTGTAGGGATAGGTGTGGTTAATGCAGCATCGATGAGTTTACGCGCACCTTCGGTGATCACGTGTCCATCCACCGATTCTTCTTTTTTCGGCTCGTCTGGGATAAGTGCTCTATCCGAGTCTTCTTCGTATTCCTCAGCAATCACCTCCTCAGCTAGAGGGTCTTTTGCCGAGGTCTTGTTTTTCTTGTTCTTCTTCTTTGCCTTCTTGGCAGCGCCAGTAGCAAAGACGGCTTTGGGTCCGTTTCCTGGAGTCAAGCTATGATCGGTACTTTCGGACATCTGGACCTCGGGATTATCTCCGACGTCCATGTCATCCTGCGTTTTGGGAGAGTGTTCCCCGGATCCTTCATCCATGGCTTCTCCTTCTTCTACAGCCTTGGAGTTGTACTCCTCTTCATATTCCACGGAGAACTTTCGGAAATCTGCTGACGTCATCGATTCATCCGAGGATGCGGGTACGTCGGCGTTTGTTCCAATTGCCTCCAGCACCGAGTCGGTGTTTTCTCCGGCATCGGCAGAGCTGGATCCGGATCCCACGTATCCGACGAAGTGCGACGCGTGCTTCCTGAGGTACCTGCGGCTTTCGCGATCAGCCATGTCGAAACTTTTGATGGTCTCGAGAATTGCATCTGCGCTTTCGCCTTGCAGTATAATACGTCGTAATGTGTACCTTAGAAAAGGTCTGTCTGTCCCGACATCATCAGAGTCGGAATCAGTGTTACTGATATGTTCCTCCTGGATTTCGACTTCCGCGGGTGGGTCGATCTGGGATCCGGCTCCTCCAGGAAGATCCACTCCAGATTCGACTTGGACCGCTAGGTCTTCTTCAGGCTCGGATTTATCCACTATCTCCGCAACTAGTGCGGGCTGGGTGGGATTAGGTTTTTCTAAGATCCGGAACTCTGCCGCCTCCACGGACAAAGGGGACCCAGAAGATTCTTCTGCCTCTATCATCACCGCTGGGGTGGGTTGGGCAGGTTCAGCGAAACCGATGTAAACATCGATCTCGCCAAAGGACATGATTGTGTAGGCAGTCACGGCTTCCCTAGCCGGAATCCAAGTCTCATCGAGAACGATGAGAGGGACGTCGCTGGCGTAGATGATGCGACCGACGGCGATAGTCTCGCCGATTCTGATTCTTGCAGATTCCGTTCAGAACGCAGATCCGAAGCTCACTTGCCCCACGGTCGGCGCCAACTGTCGTTGGATTGATGACAAGTACGCCATGAGGGGGTCCTCGAGGCGTGCGGAAGAGAGGGGTGTGAGACATACGGTATTCCGGGACGGTGAGCACACAAGTTACCTAGGTTCGAATCCGCCGGCTTTGGACGGATCCTACTCCTGCTAGCAATCCAGTAATACGGCAGAGCCGGAATATGGGTTACAAGGGTTTCGCCTGTGCGAGTTGAGATTGTAGACTATTGAGGTACCCTAAAGGATCCCCCTAGGATGGCTTATATAGATATCCGGCCTAGGGTTTACAGGAGAGATCTCTCCGGCTACGACTAAGAGTCGGTTACAGAGTACATCTTGAACTACAAGTAACATTATGGGCCTAAGTCGGTAAGTCTTCTGGGCCTTCCCGTAGCCAGATTGGACTCCTTCTTTCTCCCTGACTGGGTCGCCCGTGAAGCAAAGCTCTAACCCGAAGTGGGCCACCCTGGCCAGTGAGGAACTGTGAGGATACCTGGAAAGTATATCCCCAACAGTCATTGTAGTAGTTCTAGCAATCCCGATCTGCTCCAGTTGAGCACTCTCTCGCCCATAAAATCACTGGTCTCCTTTGGATTGTCCGGTATAGCGACACTCAGCCAGCCGGAATGTCCGTCCTGTACGCACCGGACTTTCCGGGTTAGGCGGAGTCTCCGAGGTGATTTTGCCGGACAGTCCGAGTGTTTTCGACCAGTTCTGATCCTGCATTACTTTAGCTACTGCTTTGTGCCTACATCTCCTGGACACATGTGCTTACCCATTTTCTACCCTTCTATTCTGAATTCACAGGTAGCTCTCGTCCTCATGGCTCCAGGGCTGCTCAGAAAGCCCGTCCTCGCAGGTTCCGGGATGATGAGAGCGATGTCCATATTGATCCATCCATGGTCAGGCAGGCTGCTCGTGATCGTGCTGCAGCTAAGTACGAGAAGGTTAGAAAACTAAAGAGAGATGAAGCCAAGCAACAAAAGTATGAGGCATTGACCACACTTGCAGAGTTGGGCACCAAAGAGTTTGTGGAGATGCGAGTCCAGTAGTTCTATTATCTGCAGCGCACTTCTAAGGATGATCGCTTCTAGAGGAATGAGCAGGCCCTACTATTTTCTGAGGTGTTTTGTGCTTTCAGGACTCCTGTGTGCCCCATGCAGTGGTTGGATATTCAGAAGCTCCAAGCTCACAGGTACTTTGAGGATGCTATCTGGGTGACTGAGAAGATGGGGTTGCACACCATCTTTCAGGCAAGAGAAGACTACAACATTGAGTTGGTCTAGTAGTTCTATGCCACGGTGGTCTTTGGGGACACCACTAACATTCCCCTTGAGTGGATCTCTGGCACTACTAGGTGTCGCTCCAGCATGGCTCAGTTTGCTCACATCCTTGGTGTGCCTTTCAACCCCAATACTTCCAGTGGTCACAGGATGCATGTGCATGGTCAGACATATGACAAGAAGCTATTGGCCCCAATCTACTCTCAGAATAGTGTGGTTGGCCAAACCACCAACATCAAGCTCATCTATAGCATTCTGCTCCGCATGTTTCACCACACTCTCACTCCTAAGGTGGGCAACAAGGATGAGATGAGAGGTGCAGCGATCAATCTTATGGCCCATGCCCACTCAGTGTATGCTCACGGTCCAGATCATCCAGGTGGTGCCATAGATGTCATGGATTTCATCTATCAGGACATGTAAAAGTGCATCACTGACAACAAGTGTCCTCTGTTTGCTCCATATGTAATGAAGCTCATTGTTGCTCAGGCTCCAGCCACTCCACTGCTCTACACTGACCTTGTTGCACACCTTCCTGCCAAGCTACAGAGGAAGGGTGCCCCTACCACCAAGGCACCTCGTGGCTACCCCTCTGCTCTGGACATATTTGAGGATGATGAGATTGATGCAGATGCCTCTGACCGTGATGATGAGTTTGAGGAGGTATCGGAGGTTGTGACCCGTGGCCCTCACATGAAGCATGCCAGCAATGCATATCGCTTCACCACCTCCAAGGAGGAAGTACACAAGAAGGTGAAGAAGGCCTCCTGGTGGAAGAAGCTTCTTCTTTGCCAGAACATTGACATTCGCTATGGACAGTACGATGCATACAAGGAGAACATGAATGTGATGAAGGAGCTCAAGCGGATCAACCAGCCCATGGATGTTGATCCTGCTCAGCAGCAGGCCTCAGATGGCACTCTTTCCTATGGTCACTGGAGTCAGGGACGTGTGGACTGGTCCATGTTTGAGGACGTATCATATTCTTCTCACCCTCACGGCCAGAGCTCTACTTAGGAGGATCAGGATGATGAGGATGAGGAGGAGGATGCCGCCGCCGACTACTGTGGCTAGAGTTGGCCTTGGGACGCTTTAGTTGTGCTCTTTTCCCTTTTTGGCGTCTTGATGCCAAAGGGGGAGAAGTAGCCCTTTATTAGGTTGCTACCGGGGATTTGCATGGGTACACGAGCTTCACGTTATTTCGATTTGCCTCTTTGAAGCTTCGTGTCTTTACCCTACTCGTTGAGTACTATGCTATGTTGAACTCTGTTATGTGTGTTTTGACTTGCTTACCGATTGTGTTAATGACTATGTTATGCCTAGCCTATTGATCTAGTTGGTATTATATCGTGTCATAACTTGTTAGCTATAAAATCTAGTGGGATGTGATCCTAGGATGTGTGATCTTGTATTCAAATGCAAAGCTAAAATTGGTCACACATCTAGGGGGAGCCTCACTATATTTTGTATATCTCCTATTGTGAATTTTATTACCTATCCTATTTGCAAATCCTTGGGTTGTCATCAAACACCAAAAAGGGGGAGATTGAAAGGGAATTTATGCCCTTCCTATTATTTTGATGTTTGTTGACAACACTTGGATAGGTTTAATCTGCTGTTAAATGTTTCAGGAGATACCAGCTGCTCTCATGTATTTTGCACTAAAGGAAAAGTGCTCCCTAGGTTCATGTCTAGGCAGGAAACAAGTCCCACCGACTGTCGTGATCCATTGAGTGTGTCCGCCCGCCGGATCACTGCTCTGTGGTTTCGGCCGATGTCCGCCTGGAAGTGGACGACTTCGATGGACATTCAGAACACCACTTCGGACACTCCCCGGACTCGCCCCGGATTCTGGCCAGAAACTTCTCTGGCCGGAGTGTCTGGCTTGTTTGGCCCGGAGTGTCCGGCAGGGCCAGACTGTCCGGCTGATGTTGGCCGGACTGTCTGGGGTAAGTGGCTTCCAACGGCTCTAAATCCAGGGGCTGCTAGCGCGTGGTTGACGTGGGTGCTTGTTCCTTCAATCCACGTCAATGGCGCCAGAAAGATGCTTGTTGGCTCAAGATACGATGAGCTTGTTGGGAACCCCAAGAGGAAGGTATGATGAGCACAATAGCAAATTTTCCCTCAGTTGTGAAACCAAGGTTATAAATCCAGTAGGAGCAAGGAAACACCTCCAAGGTGTTGTTTCCAACTTGGAATCCTGCACAATACAATCACAGAACTTTGTCCCCAACTTACAGTGAGGTTGTCAATCTCACCGGTTTTGCTACAAACAAAGTATTAAACGTATTGTGTGGAAGAAAGTAATAGCTTGCAGAAAGTAAACAGAAAACAGTAAACAATTGTAGATTGATGGTAAAAGAATGGACCGGGGTCCATAGTTCACTAGTGGTGATTCTCCTTAAGATAGATGACATGTTGGGTGAACAAATTACAGTGGGGCAATTGATAGACACCGAGAAAGCATACATGCATATACTAATCATCTTGACTCCTATGAGATTTTATTGGGCATTACAACATTATACATAGACCATAATCCAACTGCATCTATGACTAATAATCCACCTTCAGGTTATCATCCAAACCCCCTCCAGTATTAAGTTGCAAGGACCAGATAATTGCATTAAGCATTGCGTGTAAAGTAAACAATAAGATTGTTCTACGAACAAACGATTGCTGTTTTCTCCCTAGTAGCAACAACACATCTAGTACCTTAGAGATTTCTATCACTTCCCCAGATTACTAGAGGCATGAACCCACTATCGAGCATAAATACTCCCTCTTGGAGTTGCTAGCATCTACTCGACCAAGATATCTACTAACAACGGAGAGCATGCAAAATCACAAATAACAAAGACATGATAGAATCAATAATCAATCTGAAATAGCATCTCAATATCCATCAGATCCCCACAAACACAACATGTATGATTACAAATAGATGATCTTGATCATGAACGGAGCTCACAAGATCTAGACATGGTAGCACAAAGGAGAAGAACCAACCATCTAGCTACTACATGGACCCGTAGTCCAGGGATGAACTACTCACGCATCACACCGGAGGCAGGCATGGTGATGAAGAAGGCCTCCGGGGTGATCTCTCCCCTTCGGAAGGGTGCCGGGAAGAGCTTCATATCCCTCCCGGTCTAGGGATGGAGATGACGGCGGCTACAGACTCTTTTGTGGATTTTTGATCGGGTACTTAGGGTTTCTGTATCGGAGGCAATATATAGGCAAAAGGGGAGGCCGAGGGGGTGCCCTAGGCGGCCGCACCACCCCCTGGCACGGGCCAGGCCTGGCCGTGCGGCCAGGTGGTGTGGCCGGCCCCTGGCCCCTCTCTGTCTCGTATTCTGGCTCCGTATCCCCCTCGGTGAAATATTGACTTTGGCTTTTGTCCCGTCCAATTCCGAGAATATTCTTTTTCTAACTTTCCTGGAACCAAAAACAGCAGAAAATAGGCAGCTGGCACTATGGCATCTTGTTAATAAGTTAGTCCAAGAAAGTGTATAAAAAGTACTCCAAAGTGTGGACAAAACATAAGAAAGTATATATAAACCAAGCATGGAACATCAAAAATTATAGATACGTTTGCAACGTATCAGGGGCCTATATAAAGGCCCCTTCTTCTACCTTGGAAGCTGCTCGTCCACCTCAAGAACTCCAGCACCATTTGAGCCACCAAATCCACAAGATCTCTTCACTCAACCATCCAAAGTCATTGATCTTTGGAGAATCAAAGGAGGAGGCCTTGATCTACAGCTTCACCAAAAGAGATCTTCATTTCCCCCTCATTCACTTGAGGGCCCCTTGCTCTAGTGTTTCATTGGAAAACCTAGCTTGTGATTTGGTTCTTACTAGCTTGTCTTTGATTGTTTGACAGCTAGCTTGTATTCGGGAGCCTCCAATTAGGTTGCGGATGTGTGCCTCGAACTCGTTGTAAAGGATTCGGCTTCCACCTTGAAGGTTGCCGTATAGTGGAAGAGGTGAATCAAACCGGTTGGGGTGAGGTTCATCGGAGTACAAGGGAGGCCTCTCGCAGCGTTGGTGTTTTGAAACCACCCCGTCTCCAAACATAGACATACTTCCCCTCAAAAGGAAGGAACTACGGGAAACAAATCCTTATGTCTCCTCGTGCTCCACTTTGGTTACTTCTATCCTTTACCGCACTTTATCTATCTATTTCTTGCTTAGTATATGTGCTAGATTGACATATAGCTAAATTCACCATAGTTGCCTAATCTAGAGAATTTACCTTTTATGACAAACCCTAAATTGAAAAATAGTAAAAATTGAAGGAGCACATATTCACCCCCCTCTAGGTGCCCATATGATCCTATCAGATAGCTTTTGTGTCAAGATCATATTTGAGTCAAAAGTGTGGAAGGCAGTAACCTCGCTGAGAGCATCTTTAAAAGTCTGCCACCTCTTGGCAAGCACTCACATAAAAAACTCAACAAGATCAGAAGGTCGTCTTATATAGAAGGCTGTCAGATCACACTTTCATGACCTTTTTTGATTCCCCTCTTACTATTTTTTTGATCCAAGCCACGATTTGATGTCTAGATTGATAGGTACAAACTCGCATGAATAACAACTATGAATGAATCTAGGACATGAATCGCATGCCAAAGGAGCAACCATGCAGGAGCATAGCCTATCCTCCCATGGATCTTGTTTTCTACTTTGATTTCTTGACATGGATTATATACGAGGAGGATAGTGAAGACTCTCAAGAAAACACCATGATTAAGGATGGCAATGGGCAGGGTAGAGAAATAGCATACTCATACCTGCGTAGCCAATGGGTAATTTTTTTTACCACTACCAATACCCACGGGTATAAACTTTACCCATACCCATACCCGATGGGTACCCGGTGGATAGATCCAATAGTATACAAGTTATTCATAATTTTACTTTCATCAATGGCATATTTGACCAAACAAACAATTATCTCTACTCAATAATAGGTAGACAAGTTGTTAGAGGTGACCCATTAGAGTTGCTCGATCTTTCATGAATCCTCGTGGAAATCAAGATGAAGGCGAGCGAGGGTGAGGGGAGGATGAAATCCATGAACACACACGCGAAGAATTCGATGAACTCACTCACACACGAAACACGGTACAAGCCTATAGCTCACGCCAGCGGCAACCGGTCTGACACAATCCCTAGGATTGGTGGCGGGCAAGAACACTCTCTCTCTAACTAGCATGGCAAGCGGGAGGCTTGGCGAGATCTTGACAACTTGGAGAAGGGACACCGACTCCAAGGCCTTGTACAACTTGAACGCACTATGCAAAACTCAAGAGTTTGGGGGATAATTGGTGCTCCTTATCAAGGAGCATGAGACTAGAACTAGAAAGATCCACAAGGGTTTCTTCTAATTCAATTATCCAAGTCTAGGGTTACAATATGGAGGAGGTGGTCTATATATAGGCTAGATGGGTAGTTTGGGAATAAAGAGGTAAGTTCTGGGCGAGTTGGAGAGTACATGGGCCGAAGGCCCAACTGATGACGTCCAGGCCCACGACTTAGGCCAGACACTCCGGTGCGTCTGGGCCGGAGATTCTGGTCAGGCCGGACATTCCGGGTGGAGTCTACGTGGCTTCCAATTTGGCCGACAGAAGGGGCATGCCAGGTTCATTCGGGCCGAGGCTAGACATCTAGGGCATGTGGGCAGGACAGTTCGGCTGGGGCAGATACTCCGGTCGGTATGTGGCAGAGACTCCGGTCCAACAGCCGACTTGGCAGGTTCATCTTCCAGGCTCGATTGGCGAGACATCGAGGCTTCATACCTTTATATACGCAGCATATTGGCATGAGGTAGCAAGCCATCCAGAGGTGTATCAAAGTCACACAAAGATAGGAGCGAGTTAACCTTATCATGGAGTAACTTGGCTCGAGCATGCGTCATAGGACCACTTTGGGGCCTTAGCCTCCTTGCGCTGCCAGATTTACGCGGTTTTGCCCCTGTTTTTGTCATCATGGTAGCCGCCACCACAGTAGCCTCTGTTGTGGTTATTGTCGTCACGCCTGTCGATGTAGCCGGATACGACCATGTCGAACCCATCATGGGCATCGTAGTCACGCATTCGCTGCTTTCCCCGGCGATCATGTTTGCGACCTTGATCGTCTTCGTCATCTCATCGCGAGCGACTGTTGTGGGGGGAGGGGAGAGTCTTCACCATCCGCCCATCGGTTGGCGATGTCCATCAGGTGGACAATGGTGCTTGGATTTGTGCATCCGAGTTCTTCCTTGATCTCACGCTAATGGCCGCCGCCATTGAACGCGTCGATTGCCCATTTCTCGGAGATGTCCTCCATTGAGTTCCGGATGATGGACCACACCGTTGGATGTAGGAGCGAAGGGATTTGCCGCTCTGTTGGGTGCATGCCCATAGATCTTCGATTGATCTGGGGCGCTTTTAGGTGCGTTTGAAGTTCCGCACAAAGATGTATACCATTTCCTCCCAGCTACGGATCGAGCTGGATGGAAGGTTGTTGAGCCATGCTCGTGTGACGCCCTGTAGTTGCAGTTGCAGGCACTGCATAGCCGTGTTCCGGGTGCCACCCTAGAACCTGACGGATTGGAAGTGGTCATCAAGCCAGATTCTCAGCTCCTAGAGGCCGTCAAATTTCGGGTTGTCCGAGGGTACCTTGAAACCTTTCGGCATCCGAGTCTGCCGTATGGCACGACTGAAGCACCTTGCACCGCAGATTTTAGTTTCTTCTTCGTCAGACTTAGTGGAGTAGGCGCGTTTTGCACATGATCTGTTGATTTTCTGCTGCGTGATCTCGTCACAATCTTCATAGTCATTGTCTCTTCATCGCGGACTATGACGACGTCGTGGAGGATCATCACCGTGTGGAAGCGAGTAGTCATTCCTTCGCACTGTGGGTTCCTTTGTTGGTTCATTTGCGGGTTCTCCCTCGAGTGTTGCCTCGACCAGACCGAACCCGGCAAGGGCGGATCTATGGATGGCAGTGTGCAGATCCCCCGGCTGTGGAGGGTTGGATAGCAGGTACATGGTGGCCGCCATGACAGCATCTTGCGGTGTCTTGGATGTTACATTGCCCCTTGCATCCACAAACATGAATGAAAAGTCCAGTCGTCGAGTAGCTTTGCATCTGGCCTCCTCGTCCATTAAGTCCATTCGAGGGCGTATTTTGGACGCCATAACGTTGTAGTTCCCCTTCGAGGAGGGTCCACGAAGTAAGGAGAGTTCTGCCCGTTGGGCACTTGACTCATCAGAGAGTCGTCGCCGTTCTTCGAGTTGGGCCTAGAGCGCCCGTTGGCTGTGGAACTCCCTGTCCAGGTACCAATGGTATGCCATTAGTACTTCTTCTGACAAACCGGGGGGGTGTGGTGGAGGTGCACTACCCGTCAAGGCCTGCTTAACCCTTTCCCACTCCACATCTATGAGGTGGATCTGTGGCTTATCGTTGTTGTTATTGTTGTTGTTGTTGTTGTTGTTGTCGTTGTCGTTATCGTGGTTGGCTCTGTTCTTAGCCTCAGGATCGGCGCTGGTGCCGGCATTGTTGCCAGCGACGCCTCCAATGTTGGCGTTGATGATGGCGAAGCGGTAGTGCTTGAGGTAGATGTTGCTTCTAGAGCTCTCTAGATCGCATCTAAGGTCATGATCGCCTTTGAGCGGATCACTCAGATCAGAGTCACAACTATTGTTGCTATCCGGGCCATAGGCCGAGGAGGAAGCGTTCAACTGCTGAGAGTCGTGAGTAGTGGCGAGATCCACGAAGCCGGTGCAATCAATGATGGGGTCGGCTGCTTTGGGACCGATTGTATCTGGTACAGGATGCATAGACTGCAGGTCTTACCGACCTAGAAGCTAAAGCTGTCGATCGTCATGTTGCGACGTTGAGGGATTCGAAGGCTGGGCGGTTTGCCAGCGAGTGGATAGTGAAGTCGAAGGATCCGCAATAGATCCGGTCATCTGAAGCTGACAAGTCGTAGATCGCCGGAGATGGGGCCGCCGAAGTCTTGATATCTGTGCGCGGGCTTCCCATAGACGGTGCCAATTGACGTGGGGTGACCATGTTAATGCCCATGGTTGATGGACTTGGTTTTTGAGGAAGAGCACACGCTAGAAACTTCATCAGCTAACAGACAAGCAACACGGGGACACAGTGTTTACCCAGGTTCAGGCTCCCGAAGGGAAAACCCTACTCCTGCTTGTCTGCTCTTGATTAATGGAGATCTAGCGATTACAGGAGTGCCTAGATGGTGATGCAGCACAAATGTAATCTGGTGGGTGTATGGCGAGAGATTGATTACCCTCCTCGTCGCCCCCTCCTGGCCCTTATATGGGGGTCTAGGTCTTAGGATATGTCCAAGTCGGTTACAAAGCAAGGGTAAAAACCCTAAACTTGCCTATCTAGCCTTATTGTGTCCATCAAGGAGTCGTGCCTTGCATGGGCTAAGATTCACCCAGATCGTCACATGGGCCTCTTATTGGGCTGAGCCAGATAAGCCAAGGGTAAGTACCCGTAGGATATACCTATGTCACCCACATCTGAATCCACTCATTGAATTTATCCATCCATCTAAGTCAACATTAGAATACTATTATCACTAGGGATCTAACTAGATTGAAATCCCCTCCAATCATAGCAGGACCCTCCCAGTTAATAAAAAGCTCACAAAGTTCAGAAATGAAATCTTGTTTCTTATCCTCATAGACTGACCCATAAACATTAGTAATCCTACATGTAGAATCAGAAACCTTATTTCTAAGAACAACACTTACTGAAAACCTCCTAATGTCCCAAGTAATGATCTCAAAGAGATCACAATTAACCCTAACTAGTATACCTCCTACAGTACCTACAACTAGCAAGTGATTCCAAGAAAAATTCCTATTCCCTATCAAATTCTTCAAGAAGGAGTTACTAAACTGCTCTTTTTTGTTTCTTGAAAACCTATGTAATCTACATCCAAAGGAACTATATTGTCATCTATGTACTTTTTCCTACCAGGATCAGAAATGCTCCTACTATTCCAAAAGGCACATATCATTGGGATTTCTTCCTAGGGTGCTTGCCCCAAGATTTATTAACTACCTCTACCCAACCTTTAGCTAGTACCTCAATTTCATCATCATTATGTGATGAAATGGGTTCTAAAACCGAGGTACTACTAGAAATAACAGAATCATCTACAAAACTTTCTTTAAGCTCAACCCCTACATCTAAAGCCATATGCTCTAATTCATAGATAGGTAAAACATGGAAAGGATTGGATTTCATTATACCTTTCATTTTTGGCTTCTCTAAATTGACCAACTTCTTCCTCTCCATTGCTTTGTCCATCACATTCTAGGACCTATCAATCCTGTAGCTTTTCCTTGTAGGTTGGATTGGACCCCACTTGTTCTGCTTCTTTTATTTTCCAAAACCAGCTTGCATGTTCTACTTAGATAACTCCTGTGTGGTTGGCAAGATGCACTCAGGGAGGTGAATCCCAACCCCATCAGCTGTCACCTTCTTAGCTTGAAAGGAGACTTGTTCCTCCATCTAGAAATCAGTAGCTTGGTCTTTGTCTTCAGCAGACAGGGGAGACTTGTCCAACACAAAGTCCCCAGAGCTGTCCACAAGACCTCTCTCCTCCAACATATGAAGCACCTCAGTGGTACTAACCATCTCCCCCTCTTGGACAGATTTCCCCCAGCAACCATCTTAACTCTGAATCCAGTATTCTGACCCTGTGCACTAGAGTTTTGGTTTACATTACCCTCCTTATCATGATGACCAGATGCCTTATCAGTATCCATCCCACATTGATTTGAGTTCCCCTCATGCTTCCTACTGTGATCCAACTCATCACCAAGAATATCGTTAGTCTCTTCATTCTCCATAGGGACCTCAATAGTGAAGCCCAATTGGAACATGCCCCCATGGAAGTGGAAAAGTCTGCTAATAGGGATTTTGAGAGGATCTCTACACTCAATTTTTAGCCTAACCACTTTAGCATTGTCTTTGAAGATACTCAGCCAGTCCACATCTTGCAGGATTCCAGAGGCTGGGATAGCTTGATCAAGCACATTCCACTCATACCATTTTAACTTCAGGCCAGATACTCTAACCCAAGTGTCATTCAGAGTTTCCACAGGTTCTGGGTAATCACTCCAAGCCTCCACCTTGACCCAGACACCCTCTCTTGACAGACCAAACCTAGGATATCCAATTACCTGTTCCACTTGGATGTAGGGTGGAAACTTCACTAGGTAGATACCTGGCTGACCTAGCTCTCTAATCTACCATGGCCAGTTGGTCTTGTATATTTTGGAGAATTCCCCAGCTAACTCTTCACTAGAAAATTCTCCCTCTTCCACAACAACCAAGCAATGGTTTTTTGTGGATGAAACTGGATTCGGGACCACATCTGGTGTTTCAATATGATAAAAACCCAGACCAGTAGCAGCACTCCCCACATACCTAGCAATCCGATGTGGTCTCTTCTTCACTAGGCAATTTCTACCTTATGACTAGTAGCTTTGCATATGAAGCACATTTGTTGCTTACCACATACAACCTGGTGGTGTTCTGGCTCACCACAACACAAGCAAATAGAGTTGGTATAGTTCATCTGGGCAGATATATCAGGACCAGGAGAGCTCTGCTCTTTCTGAGAAATACACATTTCTTCTTTGCCTTCCCCTGAGCTTTCCCTTTGTGTTGATCACCACTACTCTGAGACTGCTACTGCTGTGAACTACCCCGTAGTGGAGCAACCCGTTGATTTGATTGCATCCCATACTGCTGATTCGGTGGGTAAGGTGGAAAAGGACGTTGGAAACCCCATGGAGGAGGAATGTTCCGAGGCATGAAACCATACGGGGGTGGGGGATGAAAACCATAAGTGGAGGACGCAATTGAGTTGTAGGACTGCTACACCCTATTTTATAAAAAGTGAGACTAATTTGCTCTGTGATAGATAACTTGTGTTACTGCAGGTGTATATATACCTCAAATAAATATCATATCCGGCTTTTACATGCAGGCTATATAGTAGTCGGGGATCGGACGTAAATTGGGTCGCCCGGCGCGCGATTTTCAAAATCGTTTTACTCAAAACAGATTGCCAAATCTCGGTACGCTCATCCAACGATCTTCCACGAGATAAATCCTGTGGGATCCGGTTGACATTCGAACGAGCTGGGCGGGCCGGTAACTAACCCCCACCGGATCGACGGATTTAAGCAGTCTCCGCGGCGTTTACGCCGGCGCATGCAGCACAGCCACAGATCGAGTAGTCCTCGTCTGGTGGACTCTAAACCCCCGCCGCGCCCATCTCGCGTAGTCGCGTATAAATACGCGCCCCCTCCCTCGCCCTCCCACAGTCCACCCGCTAACCAGAATTTCCCGCAGCAGATCGCGAGCGAGGACCGATCCATGGCGGCCGTGAGATCCATGGCTTCATTGGGCATCGCCGCCTTCCTCCTCTGCGCGCTGCTGCTGCTGCAGTTCGCCCAGCCCTCCGCCGCCCAGAAGCGGTCCTACGTCGTGTACCTCGGCGAGCACGCGCACGGCTCGCAGCTGCACGACCTCGCCGCCGTCGACCTGGCCGGGCTCGAGGAGAAGGCCACCAACTCGCACTCCGAACTCCTCGCCACCGTCCTCGGAGAGTAAGCCGCCAGCGACCCACCGGCCGCCGCTGTTTCTTGAACCGTGTCGATAGATAGATAGATGCGTCCTGCGTACTTGATCGGTTTTGGACTCGTGATCGATGTGTTCTCGTTGTGGCAATGCAGCAAGGCGAAGGCGCAGGACGCGATCTTCTACTCGTACACCAAGCACATCAACGGCTTCGCCGCCAACCTCGACGCCGCGGAAGCCGCCGAGATCGCCAGTGAGTACTCGCTCCCTGCGCGCATGGCCGCCGCTTAATTCGTGGATTCTGAATGTGGCGGATGGAATAACCGCATGCTTATCTGGTTCTGATCTGATCTGCAGGGCTACCTGAGGTGGTGTCCGTGTTCCCGAACAGAGGGCACCAGCTGCACACGACGCGGTCGTGGCAGTTCCTCGGGCTCGCCGGCCCCGGCGGAGCCCCGCGCGGCGCGTCGTGGCGGAAGGCAAAGTTCGGCGACGGCGTCATCATCGGCAACCTCGACACCGGTACGATAAGTAGCTATTAATTTGGTGATGCATCAGGCATGCAAATATACAGTCTCGTGGACTGATGCTATCTCGGCATAAATATTTAGGATCGTAGCGACAATAGCGCGCGGTAGACCAATACACTTTCGTGTTACTCCTCCTCCGGTCCATATTAATGGTCTCGATTTTGTATAGATTCGTACGTATCTAGTCAACTATTTAAACTAGATGAATTCGTATCTAGATAAATTTGAGGGAGTAGCAATTCCATTCCGTATAACTCTCGATTCTATTCCTTGGGGATATATACATATACTGGTCAGCAAACACTGATTAGGAAAGCGTACGTGGAGGAGGGCTATATCACAGCTAGCGTGCTGTTGACTTTTGCCTATCAACCCATTATCCATGTGTACAGCTGGTCTTTTGACAGATCGAGTTTATATATAGGACCATCCAATGATAAATGATTTGATAGTGGCTTCCCGTCTGTACATGCATGCAAGTGCAACCACGCTAGATGCTATCCTACTCTACATTCCTCCATACTCTCTGCATGCATGGCCGGTCATCACAATTCAGATGCAGCCAAAGGACACAAGCACTAAGTCCAATTTGGTGTGCCGGAATTTTCTTCGTATTCTCACGGCCGAAAAAAAAGAAAATCTTGTTCTTGAAATTTCTTCTGTCAAAACAGGCCATCCACTAACTATTTGGAGAACCAAATACTGCTGAGTTTTTTGTTTTGTTTTGCTTGGATTCATTCGTTCTGATTGAGTTGAATTTTATGTAATGATGCTGATATGATATGCGCTTGGTGCTGTATGGATGTGAAGGTGTGTGGCCAGAGTCGGAGAGCTTCCGTGATCATGGACTGGGACCAGTCCCCAAGAGCTGGAAAGGAACATGCGACAAAGGCAAAGATGAGAATTTCCACTGCAACGGGTAATTAACCTAGCGATCCTGATTTACTAATTAAAGTCATCTTATATGTAAGTATAATGCATGCATTGTGCTGCTGATTAATCACGTGACTATGTTCATTGTGCTACTAATTACCGTTATATTACATGAATAATGCATGGTTTTGCTTCTAATTAATCACGTGTCTATGTTCATTTGGAGTAGTGCGTTTTTCTGCTTCAGATCCATGCTAGGCGTGTTTATGTTTGATGCTTATGTAGTGCGTGTGCCTGTGTGTGTTTGCGATGCCAAAAAGTTGATGTGCTTTTGTGCTAGTGTAGCACTAGCAAGTCGGTTGAGCTGAGACCACCACCAGCTGATGCTTAGTACGGTGTCACATCGTGGCAATAATAGATCGATAGGCATGCTGCTTGCATGCACGATGATGTGTATATATATATATATATATATATATATATATATATATATATATATATATATATATATATATATATATATTGAATTCTTGGCCCCACTCAATAGCGATACAGCACCCAGAGAAAAAATATTAAGTTCAGTACCTTGGTCTCAATAATATCAGGGTGCACTTAATGGGCTGATGTGCTTGTACCGATGAGGCAAGGAGAAACACAAAACAAAAAATGAAAATCAGATATTTTTGGCAACTAATAAAATAGGTGTTGGTCAAACTCATCTATTTTTCATACACAAAAAGTGGCATATGTACATGTTAGATCTTAGATGTAACGAATTATCATCGATGTATAAATTCCCTCAAAGTTTTGAAATTTGCAGGTAATTAGCATATCTACGTTACCATGTCATTATATGTGCCAAATATCAGAAACCAGACATGAAACACGTTTGTGAATTTTCAGAGGAATGCACACATACTATATGGTACATAGTTGGTTAGGTCCACATTCAGAAAAGAAAAGAATAATATGAGAGTTTTTAAATGTGATCAATGATGCATGGAAAGCATATATAGTTGGACCTTTTTGTTTAGAATGAGTTGGACATCTCTCGTGAAGGTTCTTTTTGGAAGGAAAATGGAGGTTTCTTATCTACTTATGTTCCACTAATAGAGCTAGCTGACCGTAGACATGTTGCAGTTTGACAGATACATCAGGTTTTTGTCAGATAATCTTCTCCATTAATTTGTTTTTCAATCCTCTGGTTACCTTAAGGTTTTCATGTCCTCAAACCGAATCACTACACATCCATTCAGCACATATGTTCTTGCTGACATGATTAATATATATGCACTGTACTTTCAATTTCATAGGTAATGAATTCTCAAATTTTGGCGCCTATGCAGGAAGCTGATCGGTGCGCGTTACTTCAACAAGGGATACATATCTGGCGGTGGCGAGCTTAACGGCTCAGAGTACTACACGCCACGAGACAGTGAGGGCCATGGCACACACACGCTATCCACGGCCGGGGGCGCCTCTTCACCTGACGCGAGCGTGTTCGGCTACGGCAACGGCACTGCTAGTGGTGGCTCGCCGCGCGCTCGCGTGGCCGCCTACCGCGTGTGCTACAAGCCCGTGAACGGCAGCTCGTGCTACGACGCGGACATCCTTGCAGCCTTCGACGCTGCCATCCACGACGGCGTGCACATCCTGTCCGTGTCCCTCGGTGGCGACGGCGAGGCCTACGACTTCTTCGAGGATGGCATTGCCATCGGCTCCTTCCACGCCGTCCGACGCAACATCTCTGTCGTTCTCTCTGCTGGTAACTCGGGCCCTAAGCCTGGATCCATCTCCAACCTCGCGCCGTGGATGTTCACCGTGGCCGCCAGCACCATGGACCGCGAGTTCCCGTCTTACGTCGTCTTCAACGGCACAAAGATCGAGGCGCGGCTCTTCACTCACTCACATCATCAGATTATGTCCTACAAGTATTCTTCTGGAAAATAATTAACTAACAATTTGTTTCTCAATGCAGGGGCAGAGCCTTTCCGAGACCTCGCTCAGTGGGAAGAAACCTTACCCCATGATCGACTCTGCCCAAGCCGCAGCTGCTGGAAAAGCACAAGAGGAGGCGTACGTACCAATCTTTTTCTCTCTATAGAATCTGAATTAGATGAGTGTTATACGTTGATTGGTGATGATGATTAATCACTGTGTGCGCGCAAAAAATGCAGGCAGATTTGCTTGCCGGGGTCTCTAGACCCGAAGAAGGTGAGTGGGAAGATCGTGGTGTGCCTGCGAGGGTCGAATGCTCGTGTGGCCAAGGGCTTGACGGTGCTGCAGGCCGGTGGCGCTGGCATGGTGCTCGCCAACGATGACATCTCTGGCAACGAGGTGATCGCCGACGCCCACGTGCTCCCGGCGACTCACATCAAGTATCGTGACGGCCTCCTTCTATACTCCTACCTTAAATCAACCAAGTAAGTAAACCAAACCACGCCAAATCTCTACTCGTATTTCAATTTCGTCCCTGCTATATAGCGAGCTCGTACATGAAACCTTTATCGACATATGCTGAGATGATGATAATGATTAATTATGTGATGAAGGTCTCCGGTGGGGTTCGTGGAGAAGCCGGTGACGAGCCTGATGACGAAGCCGGCGCCGTACATGGCGGCCTTCTCGTCGCAAGGTCCCAACCCGGTGAACCCAGAGATCCTGAAGCCCGACATCACGGCGCCTGGCGTGAGCGTGATCGCGGCATGGACGCGCGCAGTGGCCCCCACGGATCTCACCTTTGACAAGCGCCGCGTCGCGTACTCCACGCAGTCTGGCACTTCCATGTCGTGCCCGCACGTGTCTGGCATCGTGGGGCTCATGAAGGCGCTGCACCCCGAATGGAGCCCGGCGGCGATAAAGTCGGCGATCATGACCACGGCAATCGACGTGGACAACAAGGGGGAGTCCATCCTCAACGCATCCTTCGTGCCGGCCGGGCCCTTTGGCCACGGTGCCGGGCACGTGTGGCCCAGCCGGGCCATGAACCCTGGCCTCGTCTACGACCTCGGCCCGGAGCAATACCTCGACTTCCTCTGCGCGCTCCGGTACAACGCCACCGTCCTAGCCATGTTCAACGGCGAGCCGTACAAGTGCCCTGAGAAGCTGCCGAAGCTCGAGGACCTCAACTACCCGTCCATCACCGTCGTCAATGTCACCGCCTCCGGCACGACGGTCAAGCGCACGGTGAAGAACGTGGGATGGCCTGGGGTGTACAAGGCGTTGGTCCGCCAGCCGGCGGGAGTGCACGTGGACGTGAACCCGGCCGTACTGGAGTTCAAGAAGATCGGGGAGGAGAAGACGTTCGAGGTCAAGTTCGAGGTGAAGAACGCCAAGCTTGCACATCACTACTCGTTCGGCTCGCTCCTATGGACCAACGGGAAGAAGTTCGTCAAGAGCCCCATCGTTGTGCACACGGCGGCGGCATGATCTCAGCAACAGGATAGAATCCACTCAGGTTTCGAATAGTAGTGTAGGGATTAATTACGCGATTGTAGAGAGAAAACAGAAACGTTTTATTGGCATGGTGCATCTGGATTAATAAGTGACTTATACTGGAGTATAGTTTTTCAGTGTTGCATCGTTAAGCTTAGTTTCCAGCCGGGGCTAACTGGCTACCATCGAGAGCTCTGCTGGCGGTCGCCATGGACAGCCGCGTGCTGTTGCAGGTCAAGAACCTGCGGTGGAAGTTCGTGGTCGGGGGCAACGAGACGGTGTTTGTGGAGGAGGTGCCGGTGCAGGCGCTGAGGAACCTGCACGACTGGATTTTGGCCAGGCTTGGAGCGCTGGTGATTTACTCCTCTCTCCCTCCGTCCAGAAAAATAAGTGACTTGAGTAGACAACTTTTAGTATAAGATACATGCTAATTTAGATACTCCCTCTGATCCATAATACTTGTCATTGAAACGGATATATCTAATACTAAAACATATCTAGATATATCCATTTCTACGACAAGTAATATGGATCGGAGGGAGTACGTAAGTCATTTATTTATGAACCTAGAGAGTATTTGTCGTACCTGTTAGAGGTGCAAGTGAGACATTAGGATACCATTTATTTTTTTTAGTTTAATAAAATGAACTAATTTTTTCGATGAAATTAGTTTATTTTATATAATTTCTTCGTTGTCTTTATGTAGATTCGCATGTATCTGTGTAATACATACGAATTTAGACAAATCCAAATCACTTATTTCTAGAGCAAGCGAGTATTAAATTAGAGAGGGTGTATGCTAATATTGATCCAGCTACGGATTTTAGTTCACCTGCAACACATCAATATAGCATAGCACGATTTTATCCATTGGTTCGCTGCCTAATATAGACATTTGCTCGCTTCTCTTGCTACAATGTTTTTTTCAAGAATACGTCTTGAAAGGTGTATTAATAATCATATAAAAGAAGCGTCAAATGGCACACAACGCCGCAAAGCGTCAAGTTCTCTATCAACAAGAGGTGGCCGTTCCTCATGAACAAAAAACTCTAATCCAAGCCCGAGGCAACCACTGTGGGAAGTTAAAGCTATCGGTTCTAAAAAGATTAGCTAAGTGCCACCTATAAAACTCCTCTCTGTCGCCCTAATATTCAACACCGCCGGAGTGGCTCCATTGAAAACCATGTCATTGTGGTGCCTCCGGATGCACCTGAAGACCAAGATAAGCGTCGTCCACAAGTTTTGACGGGTCGCCATAGGGAAGGTCCTGGTATTCCACCAGTGGATCAAATCGGTATCCATGGTGGGATGCCACTCGGACGGCCCCAACGCTGCAAAGCCCAGCCCGAGACCTCCCTAGAGGCAATGCAACCCAAGAGGAGGTACTGCAAGGTCTCCTGATGCTAGTCACAAAGCGGGCAAGCCATTGGGTGTGTCGGTTGACGACGCTGAAGCCTATCGGCTGTCCAACATCTATTCTTGGAGACAAGCCACGTGAAGAACTTACAATTGAAAAGCGCTCATGATCTCCAGAACTCGAGCAAAGGTGGTGCCCATGAAGAAGGCAGTGTAAGTTGACTACACCGAATATATTTCATCACTCGCCCGGCGCCACACCAGCTTGTACTCCCTCTCTAGCGAGAGTTCAATGCTCGCAAGCGCGTGCCAGAGAAGGAAGAATTCGGTTAGTGCCTCCGGACCTAAGTCTGGACCACAATCCAAGAGCCAAGCCCCCGCGATCAATCCTTAACCGACCGCGCATTCGCCTATCTCGACGACACTTTGGCCACAAGAGTAGGGGCGATGTCAACCACTCTAGCGCCATGGAGCCAACGGTCTTTCCAAAATCTCACCCACTCCCTATTATTGATAGTGAAGCAAGTGGACGCCTTAAAGATCACTCGGGCTAGGAGAGGTATCTGAAGGTTGAACTCCGCCCATGGCCTCGTGGGGTCAACATGTTGCATCCATGCCCATCGGCATCTAAGTGCAAGGTTCAGGAGACGGAGATTCGGCACCCCCAGGCCTTTGTAAATCTTGGGAATGGCCGTCTTATCCCACGCTACGAGATAATGTCCACTGTTGACTTCCCAATGACCCTTTCATAAAAAAGGCCCTACAAAGCTTTAACGGGTCCTCCAAGGTCTTTGGCAGGATGTCGAGAGACATCATGGCGTGCAGCGGGATGGCAGAGAGGGTAGTCCACATGAGGGTCTCTCTCAACACCACGATTCATCAACTTGGTACACCACAGCTGTAGCCAGTTACCTGTGCTATCCACGAGAGTTTGCAAGTGAGCTGTGTATGCTTGCGTAGGCTCAAAGGCAGACTAAGGTATTTGCATGGTAGAGGGGCAACAACGCAAGCTAAGATCCCTCGTGCCAACTCTATTTGCTCAGTCGTGCAGCAGGTCAGGTGGTGGGAGCACTTGGTGAGGTCGGTATGTAGCCCTGAGTCCTCACCGAAATCCTGCTATGATGGCGGTGAAAGCATGCACATCCATCATAGTAGGTTGGAGGAATGTCACTAAATCAGCCGCGTACATGGATGTGCGTTGAAAGAGGTCACGCAGAGCAAGGCTAGATAATAATCCCTCCGCAACATCACGCTTGATCCTAAGGTGTAGCACATCCATAACTAAGTTGAAGAGGAGCGGGAGAGGGGATATTCCTGCTGCTGACCACGCCTATTCTATATGATGTTGTTGGCCACACCATTGACCGCTATCCATGTGGACGTCGTGCTGAGGCAAACACATATAATGGAGAGCAACCTTCTCCCAAATCCAAACTTCATGAGCACTTCGATCCACCATGTCGAAATCCTTGGTGATGCCCAGCTTAAACATCACAGTTGTAGTGCGATTGGCATGAATCTCCCGGGTCATGCTTTGCACAAGCTAGAAATTGTTGTGCAGGAAGCAACCACAAATGAAGGCGCTCTGATGCGGACCCAGGATATCAGTGAATGCAAGGAGCAAGGCACAAAGACAAGAATTTGGCCACAAGTTTATCCATGATGTGAATCAAGTTGATGGGGAGAAAGTCCTTGATATCAAACATCTCGGCCTGCTTACGAAGGAGCGCCACAAGTGCTTGATTGGTGGCATGTAGGCCACAACAATCGCCTGACTACATGGGCTAGAAAACATCCATCATATCCGCTTTGATTATGCACTAGGAGGTATATGAGCACCCACTGAAGCCATCGAGCCCTGGTTCCTTGTCCAATTCATGTGCCTGGATCACGTTCCACACTTCCTCTTCCGCGAAGGGAGTCTCAAGATCCACTGGGTCCTGAGTTCACATGCCCAAGAAGTGCCTCAACATGCATCGTCAACTTGAGGACTAGTACTGTACCATTTTCAATCCGAAGTGCACAACTCATGTTCCAATAATTTGTGGCCCATCATTTCATCTCATCTTCACAACACCAAAATCACATGATGTGTAAATTGTGAATATCTCTCTATGAGATGTAGCATATATGGTAGCACCGTTGCGTTGAATCTAGGTCATCTGATCACCATCTACAGTCTGATGGTATTATTAGAAATTATAATGATCTTCTCCTCAACAACAGAACCAACTCTTCCATCATTTTGTCCATCCATGAGAAACATGATCTTAACTACAGTAATTTGATTGCCCTCACTATCAGTGTCACTATCTTTTTTCTTCTGATTTTGCTTCTTCATTTTATTTTTGTATTTCTTCCATTATGCACAATTCCACTTGCTGTGGCCCTTCTCATGGAAATGATGGCACATAAAATCATCATACTTTCCTTTGCCTTTTTATTTGCTTCTACTTATTTTTATCCACTACTTGGATCTATATTCTTCCTTCTCCCCAAGTGAATCAGTCACCAACATTTTAAAATGTGAGGAAGAACGGTGACAAAGGATAGTTTTCATGATCCCTCTGCAGTCTCGCTTTCGAGGAACGGAAGAGAGTTTATTTGTTCGGTGGATGGCTTGGGTTAGTAGGTTTGGATCTCAAAGATGAAGATGTGTAGGTAATGTGAGGAATCCCTCAGACTTTATTCATAAGGTTATAGAGAGATCGTACAATGTGTCTACAAGATGATCTCGGTGGGTTTATAATGACACCCGGAGAGAGAGATGAATCTAGTGCTATGACTAAGGCTAATGGCAAAGACGTGGGCGATTATGGCATGTTCCTCTAGGGTGAATGTCTTCGGCTACTTATAGGTGTCGATGGTAGCCAAATCCTCCTTAGTCACGTCAGGTCTTCATCATGTCTTGCATGTAATCGCGATCTCCGATCTCCCTTGCACGTATGTATGGTCTTCGGATCTACAGAGAGTCATCTTGCAGTCCCGCAGGTCAGGTAGGTTGGAATTAGGTCGGTTTGAGAGCGTCCAGATGCAGGCCTCTGGGTCCTTGCTTGTCGGAGGTTATCGTGGGTAGGAACCATGGGTTCAATCTCATGTCGGGTACAAGCCTGAGTCCACCCATCACTGACAAGCCCCCGATCGGTACCTTCAATAAGACTGTCTTTCTTGTATTAGAGTTGTTGTAGCTCGTACTCAACCCCCGCCTGGTGAGCTCGATGACTTCTTCTTGATCTTGAGGCACGAGGTCCTTGTGAATGCTCGAGGTCTTGGTGCAAGGTCTCGGACATGTGCGAACATCTCAATTGCGTGGATATTCCCATGTGACCGTTCTAAGAGCAGGTACAATGAGCCTTCCCATCTCAGATGTCCCAGGCTAATGGGATTACGACGAGGTCCTACAAAAGGGTTAATAACGGAAGGGGAGAAATGATCCTTTTGTGGTGAGGTGCCAATACCTTTAATGACCAGAGGAGGTTTGAGGGAGAGGTCCCGTATATGATGTGGACTACCGAACCAAGAGGTTGAGAAGGTATCTGTAATTTCAGCTCTTACCGTGTTGGAACCTTGCATGTGGACCCATTTGACACAATGAGGTCATAGCAGGGTTTAGGCCTAGTCCAGGATGACGTAAATGGTGGTGTTGTTTGTTGCTTTAACTTCTTCTGTGACCTGAGGAGGTCTGCTGAGAGGATCTTTTGCATGGCCGTGAGGACCTGAATCTGAACCGGTTGGAGAGGTCTTGCCAATAATTGTTTCTTCTCAGAGCTCTTCTACCGCGTGGGAATCTGTTCCATCTAGCGAAAATGAAGGTCGTGATCATAATGAGATTCCTGCCCACGAGGACAGCTAGCTGATGACCCACAAGTATAGGGGGTGTATCGCAGTATTTTCGAGGGAAGTGAAACCCAATTTATTGATTCGACACAAGGGGAGCCAAAGAATATTTATCAGCCTTAACAACTGAGTTGTCAATTCAGCTGCACCTAGAAACAATCTTGCTCACAGCAGTTTATCAGTAGCAACAGTTTTGTAGTAGGAATAGTAAAGTAACAACAGTAGTAAAGCAAAATGAGTAACAAAAGCGATAATGGGATTCGAGTGCGGTAGGCATAGGGATGGATGGACGGGCGTTGCATGGACAAGACAATTCACATAGAAATTAGAACAAAGGGAAATTGCAGATAAATAAGATAAAGCATCCAAGTACTAGACAATCCTAGGCATGCGTTCCATATATAGTCATACGTGCTCGCAATGAGAACTTGCACAACATCTTTTGTCCTGCTAGCCCGTTTGCAGCGGGGCCTCTAGGGAACTGCTGGCAATTAAGGTGCTCCTTTTAATAGAGCACCAGAGCAAAGCATTAACACTCCGTGAACACATGTGATCCTCACATCAAAGCCTTTCCCTTCTGGTTATCCCGATTTACATCGCCCGGGCCATAGGTTCCGGACAACAACGTGCGTATACAACTTGCAGATAAGACCAAGAACAATACTATCATAATGAATCAATAATATGTTCATATCTGAAATCATGGCACTCGGGCCCTAGTGACAAGCATTAAGCACAACAAGTCGCAACAAAGTCATAAAGCACTAATAAAAGATACTAGGCACCATGCCCTAACAATCGATCGCTTGGAACCCAAGTTCTCCGTCACGACACGCCAAGCTCTCCATCTTGTATCTGAACCTCGCTGATCCCCGTCAAACCCTGAGACCGACCCCCCGGACCCAAGATCTGCCCCGAACCCAGATGTGTGACCCTAAGCCTCTATTTTTATAATATGACATATACCTGTCGCATCTGTAAATCATCATTCTTGCATACATGTCATCTGGTGGGTTGGGTTAATAGTTGATTCACCTAAATTAAATATGGAGTCTATATGCGGGATACTTTTGTCTTATTCCAGACTCCATTTAAATTTGTGTAGCGAACCGATGCCATGTTTTGCCTTGTTAAGACAACATTTAATTTGCGGGGTAGTTAAATAACTTGAACCATATAATTAATTGTCAGGACCCTGGTTCCGCTTAATATTGCCTAATTGCACCGCATATGTGCCATGCCATGCATCATATCATAAGCATGCCGGATCTTCTGCCGTAGTATTAAATATTGCATCCGATGTTTCTTCTAGTGTTTGCTTCTTCGCGGATTAGGCCGATGAGTTGATGCGAGTATCGACAAGTTCTCCGAATATGAACCTTCGTCAGTGTTTCCCAGGCGAGCATCTCTCCCCCTTCTACCTATTTTGCATTTATAGTCTTTATTTCCTCCTGTTGATCTATTGCTATCCGTGTCGCGATGCTTTAGTTTCCGTGCACCAGTTATATCCCGTGCAACCTCTATATTGCCTTGGACACCTCCTATTACCTATGATTGGTAGATAGCTGGCCTTGCGAGTCGTAGTTGCTTGCTCAGGTGCGATCTCGTGTTGTCGAGTACCACAATTGTTGGAATGCTGGCAGATGTTTATTGGTGGAGATGATCATGACTTTAAATACAACTATTAAAATGCTAGATAAAACTAATGCAGAGGCATCGGTGGGCAATAGATGTTATTTGGTTCTTTCACGCTCACTTGTGTCCCGTAGGACCCCGAGTACTTGATACCTGTTCCTTGATTTTTCGCACTATCCACATCCAGGAGGCCTTATGGACCCCCTGAGCCAGAGCTTGATTCATTCTTATTTCTTGGAGCCACAAAGTAGTTTGGGGCTTTATTACTATCCTGTACTTATGCCATGCTTTACTGCTTTATTTAAGATTGTGCGTGGAGCACCTGTACTGTTTTGGATCACGCCACGTTTTCGCGGTATCGACAAGCCCAGTCACATTTTTGGGTTCCCAGTCGTTTACAGCCATCGTCGCAAACCCTGGGTCCGTTCTGGAGCCGGCCAACTTCGTTGCGGGTAGCTTAGTAGGGTGGCCCCCTGAAATATTTCTGAATCCTGTGATCGCTTTGTCGTGAATGCCTCGTTGGGTTTTGAGTTGGTTTTTCCAAGGTTGATCGAGTGTGTGTTGCTATTTGTGCACCCCTGCAGGGTAAAACTTTCTGAAAGCCGTGTTCGCGGTTATGGACGACTTGTAGCACAGTATCTCGATCATAGATAAGCATAACTAAAGTAGTGCTATAAATTTGACTTAATGTGTAACTAGTAAACAGATGCAACTATAAAGGAATGGATATTAAAAATGCCAACAACTGGTGGATCTGGGTTGTTTGTTATACATGCCTAGTAAGTATTGCAACTCCAATGGAATGTGATAAAAGTGTCAACAACTGTTGGGTTTTGGGATTCCTCAGGACAATTATATCTGACTAGTAAATGTTTCCACTACAACGGAATGGTGATTAAAACTGCCCGCTACTTATGCTATCAGGATGACCCATGCTATCTATATATGATTAGTAAGAGCTTAACTATAATGGAATGAATAAAACTGCCAACCGTGTGAGTTCCTCGGTTTGACTTCCTCGTTTGGTATCGAAGGGGAAATCCCAGGACGGGTTTGTTTGGTGTTACCTTCAGCTTGGATCCGAGTAGGTCTTTCTTATCCTCTCTGATAAACGCCAGTTGTATCGAGTCTCTATAGGTTGTTTAGTGCCGCTGCGCTGCCGCTTCAGCCCACCATACCTATGTAGGCGAGAGCCGCCGAATTCTAGCCTCGCCATGTACTGGCCTCAGTACTGACGCTCCTCTTTTTCCTTTGCCCTTTGCCGGCACCCCTTTTGTTTTAGCAGGTTTGAGATCGACATCGTTAGCAGGGTTACCCTTCTGGCTTGGCCTGGGCAGGGTTATGGACGCCATTGGTTATTCTTCAGGGCTCTTAGCCCCATTTGCATCTTGTCCTTAGTCGGACGCTCTATCGTTTTCAAGGTGATTTGGATCTTTGGATATTATATCTGTATTCTTGACTCGTTGAGTCACTGTTGTATATATATCTGTTCTATGGGTCCCATCGAGGACTGTTGTGTAATGTTATTACTTCGTTTTCCACCCGCACGAAAGTGCCTGGTGGGCGTCCTTGAATCATTTCTATGCGGGTTTGGCGGCAAGGGCTAAAACTTGCATAGGGCCGATTTGAGGGTGTTACAGAGTGGTATCGAGCTCTCGATTGCGATACCCAAGTCAAGTCCAGCCTGTAGGATAACCTAGCTAACGGCCGAAGTAGAGTGTCAAAACTATTTTGCAAAAATCGGTTGGATAGATCTGATTAGGTCTGATTTTACTCCTTACCCCTCTGCTGTTCTCCTCTTACTTCTGCGTGTTTTGAATCTGCTCTCTTATCTTTTCTTCGAGTCCAGGAATTCTCTTGGTTGGGTTTCCGTCGTACCTTCAGGGTTTCGCTTCCTCCTTTGGTAACGATGCTTCTACATCCGGTCTTCGTGCTATCAGAGGAATCCTTCATCTGTTAGACTTCTCTCTGTTCCTTGTTGTGCCTTCTGGTGTTTTCCGACGTGACGACATCATCTACGCCAGATCCGATGCAGAGACTGCATCACTCCTTTGTTTCCGAACCTCGATTGTCGAGATCTTCAGTCTAATTCCGAGAATGGTTGCACGCTTTTCTACTGATTGTGCAGAGTAATAGTTTGGGTGCGTGATGGATTGGCCCCCATGCCGACTACCCCTTCTATTCGCTTTTGTACATTGAAGTGCATGAGAATGCATCGGTTCTCTCTTTCTATCGAAGCTAGAGGTGGCTTTATTTGTTGATACCTCTACCTTCGACCTTTTGTTCTCGGAGTGTTCTCTCGACGATCACGGACAACGACCTCTTGTTAGTGGTGTCGCGAGGATCGACACGAAGCGCGAAGTTTCAGATCGCCGGTCTTCTTCCCGAAACCATGAGGCGGATCTCGAGGGCGAGATCCATTATTAGTGGTGTCGAATTGTGGTGCCCCGCAAAAACCACTACTATAAAATCGCGTTGTTTTTGTGCATTGCATCATCATGACTGCATGCTCATGTCATCATGCCACCTTGCATTGAGCATCGTCATGTCTTCTTACATTGGTTTGCATAAAACTATTTTCGCAAGTTTGTTTTGTTTTCTAAACGCCCTGTCTCTATTCAAATTAAAAACTGGGTCTATCCGGAATATTTAGTTTCTTCTACCAATGGATTTCAAAAGCCCCGTTTTAAGCAATAGAACTTTTAAATTATTTTTGGGAGGCAGCCAGCCAGGCCCGAAAGCCTAGCCGGCCACCTCCAAATTAAAACCCTATCTGTCTAACACCCAATCTTTTTCTACCAAATAACCTACCCAGCCTACCCTACCCAGCCCCTCCACCTCACCCCGGCCAACCCTGTCCCGCCACCTCACCAACCCACATCCCTGGCCCAATCCCCACACGCCACACACGCACACGCATGCGCCCCATTTGCACGTCCACCTACCCAGCCGCCTTTTTCCTCCGCGCGCTCGGCGCCAAAAATTTCTCCCATACAGCCGACCTGCGGCCTCCCACCCACTGGCGCTCCCCACACCTGCCTTTTTTCCCGCCCTCGATCCCTCCCACAGCCCCACTTCGGCATGCACAACCTGCCGCACCCACCAACCGCCTCCATCCTCGACCTCGATTCCCGCCGCCAGGAGCCACGTCGCCGCCTAGTCTGGCCTCCTCCGCAGCCCCTCGAGCTCGCCCCGCATCCCCATCGAGGTCCTCCTCCCGAGCCTGCCCCGCAACCTCCTGAGGGACTTCTCCTCGCCCACGCCCGAGCGCTGCCGCAGCCTCCACCTCCGCCGCCTCTTGACGCCAATCGAGGCGCCGCCCTCGTCCTCCTGGCCCTCCACTGCTTCGTCGCCAGGCCCTCCTCCGGCGTCTCTGTCCATCCACCTCGACCCCAACCGCTGGCGTCCCCACCTCCGTTGTCCACCGCGAGCGCCGCCGGTCTTATCTACGTCCAGCGCCACTCCGGGCCGCCTCCTCCCCACGTCCCCGGCCATAGGAGCCCGTCGTGCCGTCTCTGCCCCATGCCACCCCCTGCAGCGAGCCGGCTGTGCGTCATCACTATACACGCGCGGTCGGTCTCGATCCCATCCGCTCTCGCCAAGCTTGTCTGGTATCCTACTGCCGTGCTTGCCAGTACCAAGACAGATGAGGTGTTGTGTCTTGTATAGCAAAACTCCGCAACATATCGACAAGGGAGGTCGACTCCGAAGACCATAGTGACCAATCCAAGTTCATCTTCGACAATTGTTGTTGGAACCCAAGGACCCTTGAAGAACCATCGACAAGGTCTCCTTCACGGACCGCAAGACCGTTCCCGGAGCCGAAGACCCCGATCCTGGTGTCCAAAGACTGAACCCAGCGCCTTCCTCCCTCTCGGACCCTCAAGTACTCCATCCCGGATTTGATGCCGAGGACTCCTACCCGGAGCGACAAGATCGCCACATGTACGCCAAGTTGGCCGAGACCCTGAAGATATCTCCTTCATGGACGCCGAGACCCCGACCGGAAGATGCCCGGAACACCAAGATCTGCTCCCGAATGCGTTGACCGAGGCCGAACCAAGATCTCCACGGATGTGACAAGTTCTCCTTCCCGGCTGCGATGCCCGAGAACCCGGACGCCAAGGTCGACCGCTTGGAACCCAAGTTCTCCGTCACGACACGCCAAGCTCTCCATCTTGTATCTGAACCTCACTGATCCCCGTCAAACCCTGAGACCGACCCCCGGACCCAAGATCTGCCCCGAAGCCAGATGTGTGACCCTAAGCCTCTATTTTTATAATATGACATATACCTATCGCATCTTTAAATCATCATGCTTGCATACATGTCATCTGGTGGGTTGGGTTAATAGTTGATTCACCTAAATTAAATATGGAGTCTATATGCGGCATACTTTTGTCTTATTCC
This sequence comes from Avena insularis, assembly GCA_023614405.1. Lineage (NCBI taxonomy): Eukaryota > Viridiplantae > Streptophyta > Magnoliopsida > Poales > Poaceae > Avena > Avena insularis. The sequence goes on from CM042694.1 coordinate 212,689,267, forward strand.
GGACTCCATTTAAATTTGTGTAGCGAACCGATGCCATGTTTTGCCTTGTTAAGACAACATTTAATTTGCGGGATAGTTAAATAACTTGAACCATATAATTAATTGTCAGGACCCTGGTTCCGCTTAATATTTCCTAATTGCACCGCATATGTGCCATGCCATGCATCATATCATAAGCATGCCGGATCTTCTGCCGTAGTATTAAATATTGCATCTGATGTTTCTTCTAGTGTTTGCTTCTTTGCTGATTAGGCCGATGAGTTGATGCGAGTATCGACAAGTTCTCCGGATATGAACCTTCGTCAGTGTTTCCCAGGCGAGCATCTCTCCCCCTTCTACCTATTTTGCATTTATAGTCTTTATTTCCTCATGTTGATCTATTGCTATCCGTGTCGCGATGCTTTAGTTTCCGTGCACCAGTTATATCCCGTGCAACCTCTATATTGCCTTGGACACCTCCTATTACCTGTGATTGGTAGATAGCTGGCCTTGCGAGTCGTAGTTGCTTGCTCAGGTGCGATCTCGTGTTGTCGAGTACCACAATTGTTGGAATGCTGGCAGATGTTTATTGGTGGAGAAGCTTATTGGTGGAGATAATCATGACTTTAAATACAACTATTAAAATGCTAGATAAAACTAATGCAGAGGCATCGGTGGGCAATAGATGTTATTTGGTTCTTCCACGCTCACTTGTGTCCCGTAGGACCCCGGGTACTTGATACCTGTTCCTTGATTTTTCGCACTATCCACATCCGGGAGGCCTTGTGGACCCCCCCTGAGCCAGAGCTTGATTCATTCTTATTTCTTGGGGCCACAAAGTAGTTTGGGGCTTTATTACTATCCTGTACTTATGCCATCCTTTACTGCTTTATTTAAGATTGTGCGTGGAGCACCTGTACTGTTTTGGATCGCGCCACGTTTTCGCGGTATTGACAAGACCAGTCACATTTTCGGGTTCCTAGTCGTTTACAGCCGTCGTCGCAAACCCTGGGTCCGTTCCGGAGCCGGCCAACTTCATTGCGGGTAGCTTAGTGGGGTGGCCCCCTGAAATATTTCTGAATCCTGTGATCGCTTTATCGTGAATGCCTCGTTGGGTTTTGAGTTGGTTTTTCTGAGGTTGATCGAGTGTGTGTTGCTATTTGTGCACCCCTGCAGGGTAAAACTTTCTGAAAGCCGTGTCCGCGGTTATGGACGACTTGGAGCACAGTATCTCGATCATAGACAAGCATAACTAAAGTAATGCTATAAATTTGACTTAATGTGTGACTAGTAAACAGATGCAACTATAATGGAATGGATATTAAAAATGCCAACAACTGGTGGATCTGGGTTGTTTGTTATACATGCCTAGTAAGTATTGCAACTCCAATGGAATGTGATAAAAGTGTCAACAATTGTTGGGTTTTGGGATTCCTCAGGACAATTATATCTGACTAGTAAATGTTTCCACTACAATGGAATGGTCATTAAAACTGACCACTACTTATGCTATCAGGATGACCCATGCTATCTATATATGATTAGTAAGAGCTTAACTATAATGGAATGAATAAAACTGCCAACCATGTGAGTTCCTTAGTTTGACTTCCTCGTTTGGTATCGAGGGGGAAATCCCAGGACGGGTTTGTTTGGTGTTAGCTTCAGGTTGGATCTGAGTAGGTCTTTCTTATCCTCTCTGATAAACGCCAGTTGTATCGAGTCTCTATAGGTTGTTTAGTGCCGCTGCGCTGCCGCTTCAGCCCACCATACCTATGTAGGCGAGAGCTGCCGAATTCTAGCCTCGCCATGTACTGGCCTCAGTACTGACGCTCCTCTTTTTTTCCTTTGCCCCTTGCCGGCACCCCTTTTGTTTTAGCAGGTTTGAGATCGACGTTGTTAGCAGGGTTGCCCTTCCGGCTTGGCCTGGGCAGGGTTATGGATGCCATTGGTTATTCTTCAGGGCTCTTAGCCCCATTTGCATCTTGTCCTTAGTCGGACGCTCTATCGTTTTCAAGGTGATTTGGATCTTTGGATATTATATCTGTATTCTTGACTCGTTGAGTCACTGTTGTATATATATCTGTTCTGTGGGTCCCATCGAGGACTGTTGTGTAATGTTATTACTTCGTTTTTCACCCGCACGAAAGTGCCTGGTGGGCGTCCTTGAATCATTTCTATGCGGGTTTGGCGGAGAGGGCTAAAACTTGCGTATGGCCGATTTGAGGGTGTTACAAAGTGGTATCAGAGCTCAGCAGTTGCGATACCCCACAAGTCCAGCCTGTAGGATAACCTAGCTAACGGCCGAAGTAGAGTGTCAAAACTATTTTGCAAAAATCGGTTGGATAGATCTGATTAGGTCTGATTTTACTCCTTACCCCTCTGCTCTTCTCCTCTTACTTCTGCATGTTTTGAATCTGCTCTCTTATCTTTTCTTCGAGTCCAGGAATTCTCTTGGTTGGGTTTCCGTCGTACCTTCAGGGTTTCGCTTCCTCCTTTGGTAACGATGCTTCTACATCCGGTCTTCGTGCTATCAGAGGAATCCTTCATCTGTTAGACTTCTCTTTGTTCCTTGTTGTGCCTTCGGGTGTTTTCCGACGTGACGACATCATCTATGCCAGATCCGATGCAGAGACTGCATCACTCCTTTGTTTCCGAACATCGATTGTCGAGATCTTTAGTCTGATTCCAAGAATGGTTGCACGCTTTTCTACTGATTGTGCAGAGTAATAGTTTGGGTGCGTGATGGATTGGCCCCCATGCCGACTACCCCTTCTATTCGCTTTTGTACATTGAAGTGGATGAGAATGCATCGGTTCTCTCTTTCTATCGAAGCTAGAGGTGGCTTTATTTGTTGATACCTCTACCTTCGACCTTTTGTTCCCGGAGTGTTCTCTCGATGATCACGGACAACGACCTCTTGTTAGTGGTGTCGCGAGGATCGACACGAAGCGCGAAGTTTCAGATCGCCGGTCTTCTTCCCGGTACCAGAGGCGGATCTCGAGGGCGAGATCCATTGTTAGTGGTGTCGAATTGTCGCGCCCCGCAAAAACCACTACTAGAAAATTGCGTTGTTTTTGTGCATTGCATCATCATGACCGCATGCTCATGTCATCATGCCACCTTGCATTGAGCATCGTCATGTCTTCTTACATTGGTTTGCATAAAACTATTTTCGTAAGTCTTTTTTGTTTTCTAAACGCCCCGTCTCTATTCAAATTAAAACTCGGGTCTGTCCGGAATATTTTGTTTTGTCTACCAACGGATTTCAAAAGCCCCGTTTTAAGCAATAGAACTTTTAAATTATTTTTGGGAGGCAGCCAGCCAGGCCCGAAAGCCTAGCCGGCCACCTCCAAATTAAAACCCTATCTGTCTAACACCCAATCTTTTTCTACCAAATAACCTACCCAGCCTACCCTACCCAGCCCCTCCACCTCACCCCGGCCAAACCTGTCCCGCCACCTCACCAACCCACATCCCTGGCCCAATCCCCACACGCCACACACGCACACGCATGCGCCCCATTTGCACGTCCACCTACCCAGCCGCCTTTTTCCTCCAGCAGCTCGGCTAAAAATTTCTCCGCCCGTGGCCGACAGCCTCCCACAGGCGCTCCCCACCGCACCTGGCCTTTTTCCCGCCCATCTGGTCGCCCCTGGCCCCACCGGCACGCACAACCTGCCGGGCCGCCCACCTGTCCCTGCACGCAAGCGCAGACACGCTCCTGCAACCCGTCGCGGCACGCTGGCACGCATCCGTGCACGACACCCCCACCTACCGACGCCCTCACATCGCGTGTCCCTGGCCCCACCACGAAGAGCACCCTGTGCCTCTCTCCTCGCACGCGTCCCGCACGGCTCCTCTCCTCGATCCCCTCCCACCTGCCGCGTCCTTCTCCCCATCCGCACCCACCAACCGCCTCCATCCTCGACCTCGGTTCCCGCCGCCAGGAGCCATGTCGCCGCCTAGTCCGGCCTCCTCCGCAGCCCCTCGAGCTCGCCCCGCATCCCCATCGAGGTCCTCCTCCCGAGCCTGCCCCGCAACCTCCTGAGGGACTTCTCCTCGCCCAAGGCAGCCGCAGCCTCCGCCGCCTCTTGACGCCAATCGGCGCCGCCCTCGTCCTCCCCGGCCTCCACCGTCGCCAGGCCCTCCTCCGGCGTCTCTGTCCATCCACCTCGACCCCAACCGCTGGCGTCCCCACCTCCGTTGTCCACCGCGAGCGTCGCCGGTCTTATCTACGTCCAGCGCCACTCCGGGACGCCTCCTCCCCACGTCCCCGGCCACAGGAGCCCGTCGTGCCGTCTCTGCCCCATGCCACCCCCTGCAGCGAGCCGGCTGTGCGTCATCACTATACACGCGCGGTCGGTCTCGATCCCATCCGCTCTCGCCAAGCTTGTCTGGTATCCTACTGCCGTGCTTGCCAGTACCAAGACAGATGAGGTGTTGTGTCTTGTATAGCAAAACTCCGCAACATATCGACAAGGGAGGTCGACTCCGAAGACCATAGTGACCAATCCAAGTTCATCTTCGACAATTGTTGTTGGAACCCAAGGACCCTTGAAGAACCATCGACAAGGTCTCCTTCACGGACCGCAAGACCGTTCCCGGAGCCGAAGACCCCGATCCTGGTGTCCAAAGACTGAACCCAGCGCCTTCCTCCCTCTCGGACCCTCAAGTACTCCATCCTGGATTTGATGCCGAGGACTCCTACCCGGAGCGACAAGATCGCCACATGTACTCCAAGTTGGCCGAGACCCTGAAGATATCTCCTTCATGGACGCCGAGACCCCGACCAGAAGATGCCCAGAACACCAAGATCTGCTCCCGAATGCGTTGACCGAGGCCGAACCAAGATCTCCACGGATGCGACAAGTTCTCCTTCCCGGCTGCGATGCCCGAGAACCCGGACGCCAAGGTCGACCGCTTGGAACCCAAGTTCTCCGTCACGACACGCCAAGCTCTCCATCTTGTATCTGAACCTCGCTGATCCCCGTCAAACCCTGAGACCGACCCCCCGGACCCAAGATATGCCCCGAACCCAGACGTGTGACCCTAAGCCTCTATTTTTATAATATGACATATACCTATCGCATCTTTAAATCATCATGCTTGCATACATGTCATCTGGTGGGTTGGGTTAATAGTTGATTCACCTAAATTAAATATGGAGTCTATATGCGGCATACTTTTGTCTTATTCTAGACTCCATTTAAATTTGTGTAGCGAACCGATGCCATGTTTTGCCTTGTTAAGACAACATTTAATTTGCGAGGTAGTTAAATAACTTGAACCATATAATTAATTGTCAGGACCCTGGTTCCGCTTAATATTGCCTAATTGCACCGCATATATGCCATGCCATGCATCATATCATAAGCATGTCGGATCTTCTGCCGTAGTATTAAATATTGCATCTAATGTTTCTTCTAGTGTTTGCTTCTTCGTGGATTAGGCCGATGAGTTTATGCGAGTATCGACAAGTTCTCCGGATATGAACCTTCGTCAGTGTTTCCTAGGCGAGCATCTCTCCCCCTTCTACCTATTTTGCATTTATAGTCTTTATTTCCTCCTATTGATCTATTGCTATCCGTGTCGCGATGCTTTAGTTTCCGTGCACTAGTTATATCCCGTGCAACCTCTATATTGCCTTGGACACCTCCTATTACCTGTGATTGGTAGATAGCTGGCCTTGCGAGTCGTAGTTGCTTGCTCAGGTGCGATCTCGTGTTGTCGAGTACCACAATTGTTGGAATGCTGGCAGATGTTTATTGGTGGAGCAGCTTATTGGTGGAGATGATCATGACTTTAAATACAACTATTAAAATGCTAGATAAAACTAATGCAGAGGCATCGGTGGGCAATAGATGTTATTTGGTTCTTCCACGCTCACTTGTGTCCTGTAGGACCCCGAGTACTTGATACCTGTTCCTTGATTTTTCGCACTATCCACATTCGGGAGGCCTTACGGACCCCCCCTGAGCCAGAGCTTGATTCATTCTTATTTCTTGGGGCCACAAAGTAGTTTGGGGCTTTATTACTATCCTGTACTTATGTCATGCTTTACTGCTTTATTTAAGATTGTGCGTGGAGCACCTGTATTGTTTTGGATCGTGCCACGTTTTCGCGGTATCGACAAGCCCAGTCACATTTTCGGGTTCCCAGTCGTTTACAGCCGTAGTCGCAAAACCACGGTACGTTCCGGAGCCGGCCAACTTCGTTGTGGGTAGCTTAGTGGGGTGGCCCCCTGAAATATTTCTGAATCCTGTGATCGCTTTGTCGTGAATGCCTCGTTGGGTTTTGAGTTGGTTTTTCCGAGGTTGATCGAGTGTGTGTTGCTATTTGTGCACCCCTGCAGGGTAAAACTTTCTGAAAGCCGTGTCCACGGTTATGGACGACTTGGAGCACAGTATCTCGATCATAGACAAGCATAACTAAAGTAGTGCTATAAATTTGACTTAATGTGTGACTAGTAAACAGATGCAACTATAACGGAATGGATATTAAAAATGCCAACAACTGGTGGATCTGGGTTGTTTGTTATACATGCCTAGTAAGTATTGCAACTCCAATGGAATGTGATAAAAGTGTCAACAACTGTTGGGTTTTGGGATTCCTCAGGACAATTATATCTGACTAGTAAATGTTTCCACTACAACGGAATGGTGATTAAAACTGCCCACTACTTATGCTATCAGGATGACTCATGCTATCTATATCTGATTACTAAGAGCTTAACTATAATGGAATGAATAAAACTATCAACCGTGTGAGTTCCTCGGTTTGACTTCCTCGTTTGGTCTCGAGGGGGAAATCCCAGGACGGGTTTGTTTGGTGTTAGCTTCAGGTTGGATCCGAGTAGGTCTTTCTTATCCTCTTTGATAAACGCCAGTTGTATCGAGTCTCTATAGGTTGTTTAGTGCCGCTGCGCTGCCGCTTCAGCCGACCATACCTATGTAGGCGAGAGCCGCCGAATTCTAGCCTCGCCATGTACTGGCCTCAGTACTGACGCTCCTCTTTTTTCCTTTGCCCCTTGCCGGCACCCCTTTTGTTTTAGCAGGTTTGAGATCGACGTCGTTAGCAGGATTATGTAGCATCCCAATTGTCTAACAATTGTAATGCTACTTGCCTAGTTTATATAATGCTACTTCCTACATGTTATCATTGCATCATCATTATATCATGCTCATGTCACCATGCCACCTTGCATTTGAGCATCATATAAAACCCTTTTCAATTTGGTTCTCCTCCTCATATTGCATTTGTCGTGCATATTATTATTTTGCTTCTTGATTTATTGTATTTGCTCTTGATATATATTGCTTAATGCCCAATTTGATTTGAGGGCATATCTTTTAAAATCATTCCACCTACTAACTTGTCCATACCAACTTCCATGTGATCACATCCAATTCTTCCATATACATGTATGTGGGCATATTCATTTGTTTTTAGATTTAATTCTTGCCCACATATATAGTTTTATCGAACCTGCTATTCATTTATTCATGGTCGTATATTGGTTTGAGCCGAGCCAATGTACAAATGCCATGAGTTTTGACTTTTCTCTAAATATTGATCTCATTGCTATATTTCTTTATCTTCTTACTCCCATTCATGAACCCAAAAGGTTTTTCATCATTTTTTTGTCAACACGAGCATGCACTAGTGTGCACATGCATGTCACATGCAAGATAAAACTCTCCACCTTCCTCTTCTTCTTTTCTTTTCTTTTTGTGTGTTGTTTGCAAACTTTGGATCTTGAGCCTATGCTTAGATTAAAATCAAACCTAACTATCTACTCCTTCTAACCATTCAATCTAAGCCCCTCTCTCACACATGCCTACACGTGAGTGCGCACACACACATGCAACACCAAAAATCAAAAGCCCATTCCATCTTCTTTCCTCGTTTGTTTGTCTCTTCTTTGGGTTTTGATCTTTGGTTTTGGTTCAAATTCAAATACAACAAAAACCTAAGCTAATCCTACTAATCAACACCACACACACACACACACTTATATCCCTAGCTAACCGTGGTCACTTTTGGTGAAACCGAACGACCACCTGGGGCAGCACCGATCGGCCCACTCCTCTTAACCTGCTGTCCTCTGAACCGGCTGCCCACTCGACCTGATGCACCTAGCCTCCCTTCTTCCCTAGCTGCTGCAACCAAACCTGCGGACACCAAGCTAGCTAGGCCACACTGTTTTTCTCCTCCCCGAAGAGCACGTGAACCCAACCACTACTATCACATGCTTTGCTCGTGTACTTCTCCCTTCCCTCGTCTGCCTTATCTGCAGTATCCAGCCACCAGACACGACCAGTACGCACCAGATCAAGATCTGGATGAACCTAGACCCCCTCCTCCTCCTTTCCCTTCCTCCCTAGCCATGGCCATGGCCCTTCCTAAACCCTAGCCTCGGCCTCGGTTGCTAGCCGGTGGAGGAGTGGTACCCAGAGGAGGGGATAGTCGGGGAAGCTTCTTCGCCGTCCTCACCGTCACCTCGCACCAGGGACTGCGCCGGAGCATGCCGAAGAAGCCTCGCCGCCGCCGTGCTCGAGCTGAACCTGGCGCCGCTGCCGCCAAGCCCCGTCGCTGATCACCTCCAGTACCGCTCACGTGAGCCTCTGGTGAGCCGCTGAATCTACCTCACAAGGTCCCCTGCCTGCACGCCTGCTAGTTCGCCTTCGACCTCGCCGCCGCGTGTGGTCACCGCCGCACTGCGTGCATCGCCGTCACCGCCGTTCCCTGCAGATCCCGACCGTTCCCGCCGCCGTCGGCCTTGTCAACCATGTCCTGGAGCTGTGCCTCGCAGCCCAACATCTCCCCATGATCGCCTCCATCAAGATCCCGCACCAGAACCCTCGCTGTCATCATCTCGCCGCACGCCGCGTCCGGACAGTCGCGACGCGCGTGTAGACAGCAGTTTCGTGCAGCTGTAGAGCTCTCTGTTCCCGCAACTTTTCTGTCCGCCTCAGGTCTCTTCCGACGCAGTTCTTCCAGTGCGTGTACTCTCGGCACAACCCTCTCTCCATTGCACCCAACGGAGCTCAAAACGGTGGCCTGTGGATCTCAGAACCTTCCATGAAAATCAGACGAATCTCATCGTCGTTTCCGGTCAAAACTATGTGCAGTTCGTCAGTCTGCATCCATACAAACCTCCCCTGTTCTCTCGTCTATCGCTGCCTCCTTGTTTCTTCTCCAGCGCCAAACAATAGATCTATGCGTAGATCATTCTCCAAGGTTTCCAGAACATCTTGCGTCTCGTCCATCGGTCGCCTGTAAATCCCGGAATCTTCCGCGCAAGATTAAAGAAAACTCGCTGTTAAACGGCCAACAGTTCATCAGTCCACGTCCGTGAAGATCCCCTCTGTTACTCACCTTTTTACCGACGATCTGTGCGTTCTCCGTCGATGTTGTGTGAACAAAAAGGTAAGCCAGTTATCTCCTCTACAACTTTTGTTTTTACGGCGTCGTGAGATTCGCAACTCTGCGCTCGCCACCGTCTTCCGAAGATCTGATGGAGCTAGCAGAATTTTGCACCGTCGTTTTCAGTTTCTTCAGTCACTCCCGATCAGATCTGGACGTTTTCCAAAAAGAACCCTGAAGGTTTAGACTTCTCAACCCACAGTCCCTGAGCGCCGCCACTTGTCACCACCTCTCACGCCAGCGCGCGTAGTGGACCCTTCACCCCGTGGTCCCACTTGTCTGCGACTGCGGGTAGGTTCAGATCAAGTGCCAAAGTTCCTGAGTCTTTTTCTAAATAATAATAATATCAGAAAATGTTTAAATATGATTTTAAATCCAGAGATTAATAACCTTTAATTGATAATTTCAAATTTGACAAATAATATATGTTTTTGAATCAGAAAAATGTGAGGAATTCAAATATGCCATTCAAAATATCTTTTGGGCAAATTAAATTTCGAAATTGTTTAAATGCAAATAAAAATGCCTTTTCTTAATTAAAATCTATAACTCCAAATTCGACAAATAATATGTCTAAATCGACCAGCGTGACGAGCCCGTTCTAACTATGTATTCCTTGTTCTGATTTGCAGCATGAATCATATAAATATAAAGTTTACAGCAAGTGTTATGAGAGCAAAACATGACTAAAACTTAATAAAATGCTTTATTCTTGTACCCACCCATGCCATGCTACATTATTGCCGTGTAAATTGTACATCATTCATCATGGCATGCTTGTTTGCTTGTCGTATTTTAATTCATATGCTTGTGCACTTTATTTATGTTGGCCCTTGTTTGTTTGGTTCTTCTTCGAATAGACGCCGAGCAGGGGATATATCAGGAATCCCAGGAGCACTACCCAAGACGTCTCTCGCTTCAACTGAGCTGCCAGGCAAGCACTACCACATGCTTGCATACATATAGTACCTATTGCCTCTATCTTATTCTTGCATCATTGAGTCGCGATTACATTAAATTGAATCCCAAGTACTGCATAGCCTTTACTTTTAAACCCCACCGAAGCTTGTTCCTCCATCCCATGAGCCATTACTACAGGAGTTGATTGAGCCATGCGAGTCGTAGAACAATATGTGTAGGGTATGTGAGTGTCTGATGGATAACGAGGTACCTAAACAACTTAACGTGAGTAGTAATGGGATAACTAATGAAAGAGACACCAGTGAGCAATATCTGTTATTTGGTTTTTCATGCTCACTTGTGTCCCGTAGGACCCCGAGTACTTGATTCCTATTCCTTGACTATTCGCACTATCCACATCCGGGAGGCCTTATGGACCCTCCTGAGCTAGAGCTTGATTCATTCTTATTTCTTGGGGCCACAAAGTAGTTTGGGGCTTTATTACTATCCTGTACTTATGCCATGCTTTACTGTTTTATTTAAGATTGTGCGAGGACACTTTTCTATTAGGATTACGGAGTGTTTTCCGCAGTATCAACAAGCCTAGTCACACTTTCGGGTTCCCGATCGTTCTGACCATTGGCGCAAACCTTGGGTCCGTCTCGGAGCCGGCCAACTTCGTTGCGGGTAGCTTAATGGGGCGGCCCCCTGAAATATTTCTGAATCCTGTGATCGCTTTGTCGTGAATGCCTCGTTGGGTTTTGATTTGGTTTTTCCGAGGTTGATCGAGTGTGTGTTGCTATTTGTGCACCCCTGCAGGATAAATCTTTCTAAAAGTCGTGTCCGCGGTTATGGACGACTTGGAGCATAGTTTCTCGATCATAGACAAGTATAACTAAAGTACCGCTTTTAATTTGACTAAGTACTTGACTAGTAAATAGTGCAATACTCATGGAATGGTTAATAAAACTGCCAACGGATGGGTTGTTCGTAGGGATGTAAATGGCACTTAAATGGCATCCGCCAGTCCCGTTTATTCAAAATCTTAGTTCTTTGTTTTAAAAAAACAAACTTTGTTGAACTAGAATTCAAAATAAACGGTATTACGCGGGATTAAATGGTGTGCCACTTACATCCCTAGTTGTTCGTCCGCTTTCTCGTTGGTAAGCGAGAAGGAGGATGGATTTGTTAATTATACTGTTATAACTGTTGTTACTAATTAACGGGCATCCGTCTATCATTGGTTAGGCGGATGGTTAGCGAGTATCTATAGACTTGTTAGTTATTATCTTTTGCTGCAATTGCGTCACCCCAGGTATATGTCCCCTTTAGAGGCATAAAGACTTGCTGAGTACCCCTAGGTCTCATACGATAAATTGTTTGATTCAGATGAACAGGTGTACTCGCAAGATGGATACTGGGTGGAGGAGACGAATGATGTTGGCAATGATCACGCGGTGTAGAGATTCCGGGAACGGGGATCCGTGAGATCTATGGGCGAGATGTGTTTATTTATGTGGCATCTTATGCCGATTTGCTTCTTATCCGTACTCGGATCTTGTTTTCCGCTTCCGCCCGATACTCTGATGTTTGATGTATGAGGAGCTATCCAAAAATATTATCTCTATCTAGGAAATTTGGATCTTGCCGTATGGTGTTGTAATATTTCTATTTCTTTTAGATGGAATGGCTCTGTGAACAGTTGTATGGTGGCTTGCATACATACTCACTTGTGTATGTAGTTGATCCCTTAAATGCCGATTCGTGCTCGTTCTTGTCCCGATGTTCTGGAAGTGGTTAGGACGGTCGAAAGGTCTACCTATGAGTGGCCCCTAGGCCCCACCGTACTATTTTAACCACTTTCGTTCATCTAGGCATGTAACTAAGAGCGTAATTCACCGAGGTAGTTACAATTGGTATCAGAGCCATCCCGCCCTTCAGGGTCTTAGCCAAATGGTCGTTGTCAGTCTAGCAAATATTTTGGTAGCTATGTATACTAGGGAAAAACAAAACGTGAGAGTAGGACTGCTTCCACTTTTCTTCTTACCCACCCACCCACCCTTTTCTGGTAAGGAAGTGTAACGTTTTCAATCCTCTTCTAAAAATTCAAACTAGGATTCACGTGTTCTGGGTTTCCGTAGTACCATAGAAAGTGTGTGTGAGTGTGTATCTCCTTGTCTATCTGTTGCATCCAACCTTGTTGTCGCAATCTGCTTTTGGTTATCGACTGTTCGTATAGTCCATACTGACAAGCTTTTGTAAACCGACGTGATCTATCCGACTCCTTGTTAACCGGCGCAATCTTGTTAAGGGTGTTCTTCCTTCCAGCATGCTTTCACAAAATGTGGAGTTGCTAATCTCTATCTGTTAAGTGGTTTTGCGCACTTATTGGTATTTTAGTGCCGAAAAATGCGGAATTTTTTTCTTTGATACATCTGTGTTTCCACACTCCTCTTTAGTCGTGTGTGAAACATTATCTATCTTCCTTTTATCGGCATGTCCATGCTAACTCATTCTTTTGTCACCGACGCTTGATCCTAGAGTTTTACTTCATTTTCAAAATCTTCTAGGCTAAATACATAACGGGTGTCGATCTAATGCTTGTAATTGTAATTTGGTTCTCGACATAGCTATAGGACACTTATCATGAGTGGAGTATGGTTAATGCTGTCATTTTCATCCTCCAAACGATGGCGGTTATCTCCTGTGATTTTGAGTTATACCGTGATCATATCTTTATCATCTTCAAGTATCTTTGTCAATCCAGAGTTTTTCTTAAGGCCCTACGGTGAATTACATCATACATTCATCATCTTTGCACATCTTTTTGAACTCTATATCTGCAAAATTCTCTTGGATACAAGGGAATTTCATCTTTTCGTCTCTGATAGCTTTGCTTAGGGTATGAGCTATCATCGTTTCTTTATCCAAGAACTCTTTATCTTTGTAACCGGTGATCCGATCGACAATGTGAACCAGGTGGCATTTCTTGTTCTCTTCCGAAGGATCAGATAATCTATTCTGCTAGTGCATCTTCTTCAACACGAATCCTTGCTCTTAACGTTGATCTGTGAAAGAGCGTTGAGCTCAGAAAGTATTTCGAGCATTTGTCTGTTTCTTCCGCCTCTTGAACTTGATATTCTCGGAATATCTTGTTAATCCGTGGTGGTATATCTTCATGATATGCTTTCTTATTCTATATCAATGGAAGAACATGGAAGATCATCTGTGTCTTTTTCTCTCAAGCTTCGTGATCACTGCCTGTGTGCAAAGTCTCAAAGTGTGAATTCTGGCTTCTTGAAGTCACCTATCTCGACCATGTCTTTCTGCTAAATACATCGCTTCAATTCTGGAATCAGCAAGCCCATTGTTAATTCCATCCTCCATCTTCAACCAATCCGGAGTTTTTCCTTGTTGACAAGTTATCATCGTCGTTCCGCTGAAGATTTTCCTCAAGACTGCTAAATCTCTCTCAATCATTTCCAGAAGAACATGGAGTTCTTTTCACCTAGTTCTCATCAAGTAATCTTTGGAACCATCTCGTTCGATCGTCTATGCTCAATCCACCGGATGCCATGAAGAATTTCTAGATCTTTTGTAATCCTTCTGTTCAAGTTGGTGCTATCTTTTTCTTTATCTGTTGAATCTTGCAGTTGTCTCCGTAATCTTCCTTCATATCTTTGGCTTGGTATTTCTGATATGACGACAACATCATCATCCTTATCTATCTTGGATCCGGCGAATCGTTTGCATCAAGTCCTTGTTTTCTTACGGAGTTCCATGAGTTCTTGCCAATACCTTCAGTCTGTTTAGTATTTGGGTTGCATGATTTTCTTATTCATGTACGGAGTAATGCTTTGGGTGTGGGATGGAGTAGCTACCATACCACTACTCTTATCATTCGCTTTTGTACATTGAATTGGTGATCTAATGTGATTTCACTCATTCCACAGAAGTTAAAAGTGGTCGATATCTCTTGATATTTTCACTTCCGTCCTTGTTTCCGGAGTGTTCTCTTGATGATTATGAGAAACGATCTCTTTTTCGTGGTCTCGTCTATCTCAAGATGGAGAAAATTTTCAACGATCTGGTGGAAGCAAATGCAAAATCTTCTCCGTCCTCTTCATCCTACCGGTGCTCGACATCGTCAAATAAGACGGATGAAAGATATCTTTGACTTCATCTATCAAATCCTTTTTCTCGGGGTAAAGCCAATTATGGTTGATGCCATTAATTGCAAAATCTATTGCATTAACCTCATGGTTTAAAAAAATCAATAAGCATCTCTACAATAAACTCCAGATCTTCAACATTCAACTCCTTCCTCGAGATTCCACCATAATCTAGCATCACCTTCTTCTTTTGAAAAGAAATCTGTGCGCTGCAATCACATGATCCTTTGGTTCTTACCAGCGCAAGAAGAAGCTAATTCGAGACTTTCTAACCCAAATCTTTTCCCTTGACAACAAGAAGTATATTGTTTAAAGGAAATATGGTCTTTCCGAACTTATTCCTTAAATCCAAGGGAAGAGACAATGCTATTTTCATAGTGGTTGACAATCTCTCCAAAGTCGCTCTTTTCTTCCCGCGAAGCAAAGAATCATCTTCACATGTTTCTGTTGATCCTTAATCCTAACGATGTGTCTTTTCTTTCTCCTTGATATATCGTCCTTTCAAATTCTTTCAAGAAGTGGTCCTATTCTTTTATCGTGTTCTTGAGAGCATCAGAACCATATTCATCCTACCTTTCCTGTATCACGACAATCCTCCTTTCTCTTGAAGAAGCAAAACACAAGACTCGCAACAAGTCAAGAAAGTTTTGCAAGGTGTAATGTTCGTACCATTCCGTTGTCCATCAACTTGGGAATGCAAGGATCACCTTCGTTCCGAACACCCGCTGCTCCTTATGTGTCTTTCTTTTTCCTAGGAATCTCGGGGCGAGATTCTTGTTTAGTGGGCGAGAGTTGTAGCATCCCAATTGTCTAACAATTGTAATGCTACTTGCCTAGTTTATATAATGCTACTTCCTACATGTTATCATTGCATCATCATTATATCATGCTCATGTCACCATGCCACCTTGCATTTGAGCATCATATAAAACCCTTTTCAATTTGGTTCTCCTCCTCGTATTGCATTTGTCATGCATATTATTATTTTGCTTCTTGATATATTGTATTTGCTCTTGATATATATTGCTTAATGCCCAATTTGATTTGAGGGAATATCTTTTAAAATCATTCCACCTACTAACTTGTCCATACCAACTTCCATGTGATCACATCCAATTCTTCCATATACATGTATGTGGGCATATTCATTTGTTTTTAGATTTAATTCTTGCCCACATATATAGTTGTATCAAACCTGCTATTCATTTATTCATGGTCCTATATTGGTTTGAGCCGAGCCATTCTACAAATGCCATGAGTTTTGACTTTTCTCTAACTATTGATCTCATTGCTATATTTCTTTATCTTCTTACTCCCATTCATGAACCCAAAAGGTTTTTCATCATTTTTTTTGTCAACACGTGCATGCACTAGTGTGCACATGCATGTCACATGCAAGATAAAACTCTCCACCTTCCTCTTCTTCTTTTCTTTTCTTTTTGTGTGTTGTTTGCAAACTTTGGAGCTTGAGCCTATGCTTAGATTAAAATCAAACCTAACCATCTACTCCTTCTAACCATTCAATCTAAGCCCCTCTCTCACACATGCCTACACGTGAGTGCGCACACACACATGCAACACCAAAAATCAAAAGCCCATTCCATCTTCTTTCCTCGTTTGTTTGTCTCTTCTTTGGGTTTTGATCTTTGGTTTTGGTTCAAATTCAAATACAACAAAAACCTAAGCTAATCCTACTAATCTACACCACACACACACACACTTATACCCCTAGCTAACCGTGGTCACTTTTGGTGAAACCGAACGACCACCTGGGGCAGCACCGATCGGCCCACTCCTCTTAACCCGCTGTCCTCTGAACCGGCTGCCCACTCGACCTGATGCACCTAGCCTCCCTTCTTCCCTAGCTGCTGCAACCAAACCTGGCGGACACCAAGCTAGCTAGGCCACACTGTTTTTCTCCTCCCAGAAGAGCACGTGAACCCAACCACTACTATCACATGCTTTGCTCGTGTGCTTCTCCCTTCCCTCGTCGGCCTTATCTGCAGTATCCAGCCACCAGACACGACCAGTACGCACCATATCGAGATCTGGATGAACCTAGACCCCCTCCTCCTCCTTTCCCTTCCTCCCTAGCCATGGCCATGGCCCTTCCTAAACCCTAGCCTCGGCCTCGGTTGCTAGCCGGTGGAGGAGTGGTACCCAGAGGTGGGGATAGTGGGGTAAGCTTCTTCGCCGTCCTCACCGTCACCTCACACCAGGGACTGCGCCGGAGCATGCCGGAGAAGCCTCGCCGCCGCCGTGCTCGAGCTGAACCTGGCACCGCTGCCGCCAAGCCCCGTCGCTGATCACCTCCAGTACCGCTCACGTGACCCTCTGGTGAGCCGCTGAATTTACCTCACAAGGTCCCCTGCCTACACGCCTGCTAGTTCGCCTTCGACCTCGCCGCCGCGTGTGGTCACCGCCGCACTGCGTGCATCGCCGTCACCGCCGTTCCCTGCAGATCCCGACCGTTCCCGCCGCCGTTGGCCTTGTCAACCATGTCCTGGAGCTGTGCCTCGCAGCCCAACATCTCCCCATGATCGCCTCCATCAAGATCCCGCACCAGAACCCTTGCTGTCATCATCTCGCCACACGCCGCGTCCGGACAGTCGCGACGCGCGTGTAGACATCAGTTTCGTGCAACTGTAGAGCTCTCTGTTCCCGCAACTTTTCTGTCCGCCTCAGGTCTCTTCCGACGCAGTTCTTCCAGTGCGTGTACTCTCGGCACAACCCTCTCTCCATTGCACCCAACGGAGATCAAAACGGTGGCCTGTGGATCTCGGAACCTTCCATGAAAATCAGACGAATCTCATCGTCGTTTCCTGTCAAAACTATGTGCAGTTCGTCAGTCTGCATCCATACAAACCGCCCCTGTTCTCTCGTCTATCGCTGCCTCCTTGTTTCTTCTCTAGCGCCAACCAATAGATCTATGCGTAGATCATTATCAAAGGTTTCCAGAACATCTTGCGTCTCGTCCATCGGTCGCCTGTAACTCCCGGAATCTTCCACGCAAGATTAAAGAAAACTCGCTGTTAAACGGCCAACAGTTCTATCAGTCCACGTCCGTGAAGATCCCCTCTGTTACTCACCTTTTTACCGATGATCTGTGCGTTCTCCGTCGATGTTGCGTGAACAAAAAGGGAAGCCAGTTATCTCCTCTACAACTTTTGTTTTTACGGCGTCGTGAGATTCGCAACGCTGCGCTCGCCACCGTCTTCCGAAGATCTGATGGAGCTAGCAGAATTTTGCACCATCGTTTTCAGTTTCTTCAGTCACTCCCGATCAGATCTGGACGTTTTCCAAAAAGAACCCCGAAGGTTTAGACTTCTCAACCCACACTCCCTGAGCGCCGCCACTTGTCACCACCTCTCACGCCAGCGCGCGCAGTGGACCCTTCACCCCGTGGTCCCACTTGTCTGTGACTGCGGGTAGGTTCAGATCAAGTGCCAAAGTTCCTGAGTCTTTTTCTAAATAATAATAATATCAGAAAATGTTTAAATATGATTTTAAATCCAGAGATTAATAACCTTTAATTGGTAATTTCAAATTTGACAAATAATATAAGTTTTTGAATCAGAAAAATGTGAGGAATTAAAATATGCCATTCAAAATATCTTTTGGGCAAATTAAATTTCGAAATTGTTTAAATGCAAATAAAAATGCCTTTTCTTAATTAATTAATAACTTTAAATCTATAACTCCAATTTCGAGAAATAATATGTCTAAATCGATCAGCGCGACGAGCCCGTTCTAATTATGCATTCCTTGTTCTGATTTGCAGCATTAATCATATAAATATAAAGTTTACAGCAAGTGTTATGAGAGCAAAACATGACTAAAACTTAATAAAATGCTTTATTCTTGTACCCCACACCTCACCCATGCCATGCTACATTATTGCCATGTAAATTGTGCATCATTCATCATGGCATGCTTGTTTGCTTGTCGCATTTTAATTCATATGCTTGTGCACTTTATTTATGTTGGCTCTTGTTTGTTTGGTTCTTCTTTGAATAGATGCCGAGCAGGGGATATATCAGGAATCCTAGGAGCACTACCCAGATCCGTCTCTCGCTTCAACTGAGCTGCCAGGCAAGCACTACCACATGCTTGCATACATATAGTACCTATTGCCTCTATCTTATTCTTGCATCATTGAGTCGCGATTGCATTAAATTGAATCCCAAGTACTGCATAGCCTTTACTTTTAAACCCCACCGAAGCTTGTTCCTCCATCCCATGAGCCAGTACTACAGGAGTTGATTGAGCCATGCGAGTCGTAGAACAGCATGTGTAGGGTATGTGAGTGTCTGATGGATAACGAGGTACCTAAACAACTTAACCTGAGTAGTAATGGGATAACTAATGGAAGAGGCACCGGTGAGCAATATTATTTGGTTTTCATGCTCACTTGTGTCGTGGGACCCCAGTACTTGATTCCTGTTCCTTGACTATTCGCACTATCCACATCCAGAGGCCTTATGGACCCCTGAGCGAGATCTTGATTCATTCTTATTTCTTGGGGCCACAAAGTAGTTTGGGGCTTTATTACTATCTGTACTTATGCCATGCTTTACTTTATTTAATATTGTGCGAGGAGCACTGTCTTTTAGGATTGGAGTTTTTTCATGTATCGACAAGCCTAGTCACACTTCGGGTTCCAGTCATTTACTGACCATTGGCGCAAACCTTGGGTCCGTCTTCGCTGGCCAACCGTTCGGGTAGCTTAATGGGTGGCCCCTCAAATATTCTCAATCCTGTGATCGCTTTGTCGTGAATGCCTCGTTGGGTTTTGATTTGGTTTTCGAGGTTGATCAGTGTGTGTTGCTATTTGTGCACCCTGCGGTAAATCTTCTCGAAAGTCGTGTCCATGCGGTTATGGACGACTTGGAGCACGCTTCTCGATCATAGACAAGTATAACTAAAGTACCGCTTTTAATTTGACTAAGTACTTGACTAGTAAATAGTGCAATACTCATGGAATGGTTAATAAACCGCCAACGGATGGGTTGTTCGTCCGCTTTCGCTGGTGTTTAGAAGGAGGATGGATTTGTTAATTATACTGTTATAACTGTTGTTACTAATTAACGGACATCCGTCTATCATTGGTTAGGCGGATGGTTAGTGAGTATCTATAGACTTGTTAGTTATTATCTTTTGCTGCAATTGCGTCACCCCAGGTATATGTCCCCTTTAGAGGCATAAAGACTTGCTGAGTACCCCTAGGGTCTCATACGATAAATTGTTTGATTCAGATGAACAAGTGTACTCGCAAGATGGATACTGGGTGGAGGAGAAGGATGATGTTGGGAATGATCACGCGGTGTAGAGATTCCGGGAACGGGGATCCGTGAGATCTGTGGGCGGGATGTGTTTATTTATGTGGCATCTTATGCCGATTTGCTCCTTATCCGTACTCGGATCTTGTTTTCCGCTTCCGCCCGATACTCTGATGTTTGATGTATGAGGAGCTATCCAAAAATATTATCTCTATCTAGGAAATTTGGATCTTGCCGTATGGCGTTGCAATATTTCTATTTCTTTTAGATGGAATGGCTTTGTGAACAGTTGTATGGTGGCTTGCATACATACTCACTTCTGTATGTAGTTGATCCCTTCGCCGCTTCGTTCTTGTCCCGATGTTCGAAGTGGTTAGGATGGTGAAAGGTTCACTCGTGGCCCCGGCCCTATCGTACTATTTTAACCACTTTCGTTCATCCAGGCATGTAACTAAGAGCGTAATTCACTGAGGTAGTTACAGGTTACGCTTCCGGCTTGGCCTGGGCAGGATTATGGACGCCATTGGTTATTATTCAGGGCTCTTAGCCCCATTTGCATCTTGTCCTTAGTCGGACGCTCTATCGTTTTCAAGGTGATTTGGATCTTTGGATATTATATCTGTATTCTTGACTCGTTGAGTCACTGTTGTATATATATATCTGTTCTGTGGGTCCCATCGAGGACTGTTGTGTAATGTTATTACTTCGTTTTCGACCTGCACGAAAGTGCCTGGTGGGCGTCCTTGAATCGTTTCTATGCGGGTTTGGCGGAAAGGGCTAAAACTTGCATAGGGCCGATTTGAGGGTGTTACAGTTTGTTTCACATAAAGAAAACATAGCATAATAGTATTCAGCTTGTCCCTCAATAGAGTAGCAAATATAAATGCATAGGACACCTTCAAAGTTCATAAGAGTGACTAGATACAATAGTTTAAAACAAGCAATATCAAGTTATGCATCAATCAACTAGTCTTGGGACAATGCACATAGAACTAAGAATGACCACTATGCTCTCAAAGTAGGTGCATAAAGGTAGAAGGTGGAGACTAAATGTAATGGTGGAAGAAAAGCCTTTTGTAAAAGGAAGTAGGGATTCAAATCTCATAAAGAGCTTCCAAAAATTATGGTACTTATAGCTTTCAGCTCTCATTTCCCCTATCATAAGCATCTTGAAGTGATTAAGGTTAAAGTGACACAACTAAGAGGATATGCTTGACAAGTTATAAACCAAAATCTCATGCCCCTTACTTACGAAGACCGATCCTCATGCTACTCAACTTCAGTCACGAGTAAGCTCTTGTCATTGTAAGTATATGTGTATCATTAAGAACCGCCAACGGGGTACCCCTTGCACATGATGCGGGAGCTTTCCCATAATCAAAATGACAAGGCAAGCAGACAATGAGCATCTCAACGATCTTTTTATTTGCTATTTGCATAGGTTTTTATTGAGGATGCTTCATAGAATGCTCATTATGGTGATGCTGCAAGTTTCCACCATGATTAGGCATGGCTTAGGCTAGCGGCCCAGGCGTTTCTATAACACACATACAAACTCCATGATCTTATAAGTTCCACTTTTATTTCACACCGCCGGGATCCGTAAGCAAAAGAACATGATATCAACGGGGTACAAAGTACAAGTGCAATGTTGAAAGCGTTCCCCATAGTACATGGTTCTGCTAATTTCAACTTATAAAGCGCAAGCATATACGCAACAAAGAAGGACCCAATGGTTCAAGTTTATTAGAGGCAAAAAAGTAAAGTGTGCCATCAAGTTCGTGAGAGCTTTAATCACTAGTTTTCTCATAACAAGTTTAATTTGGAAGGTAAACAAAAGCATGAATATACTTGGAATAGCATATGCTAGTAGGTAGGTATGGTGGACTCTTTGTAATAACTTGGTTTAGGGAGTTGGATGCATGAGTGGAACTCATACTTTGTTGTGGAGGCTAGCAAAAGACTGGGAGCGACAAACTAAGAGAGCAATAATGGCCATAATCATGCAGAGCGACAAAACATCATTGATAAAAGCATAAAGCTGTTGGAATTATGCCCTAGAGGCAATAATAAAGATGTTATTATTATAATTCTTGTTCATGATAAAGTTTATATTCCATGCTAGAATTGTATTAAGCGGAAACTTTAATACTTGTGTGGTTTGTGAACAACACCGTGTCCCTAGTATGCCTCTATGGACTAGCTCATTGATCAATGATGGTTAAGGTTTCCTAACCATAGACATGAGTTGTCAATTGATAATGAGATCATATCATTGGAGAATGATATGGTGGATAGACCCAAACTAAGCGAAGCAATTAGATCGTGTCATCGTGTTCGTCTTTGCGAAGTTTTTCTTATGTCAAATATTGTATTCCTTAGACCATGAGATAATACAACTCCCTGGTATCGGAAGAAAGCTTTGAGGTCATCAAACGTCATCCTATGAGAGGGTGATCATAAAGGTGTCTCTCAGGTAATCGGAAAGTATCTGTTGGGTTGGGTTGTATGTATCGAGATGGGATTTGTCCCTCCAAGTCGGAGAGATATACTTGGCCTACTCGGTAATCGATATCAACACCGCTTGCAAGCATGTGGTTAAGGAGTTAATCACAAAGTGATATCGGATTACGGAACGAGTAAAGTACTTGCTGTGAACGAGATTGAACTAGGTATGAGGATACCGACGATCGAATCTCGGGCAAGTAAAATATCGCGAGACGAAGGGAATATATATATGGGATTGATTGAATCCTGGCATCGTGGTTCATCCGATATGATCATCGATGAATGTGTGGGAGTCAATATGGGTGCCTGCACCCGCTGTTGATTATTGATAGAAGATCATGCGCATATTCTCGAACCAGCAGGGTCACACACTTAACGTGTCTCGACGCTAGGATAGATTGGATAATTGGTTTATGAATTTTTGTTCGAGTCTCGGATGGGATCCGGGACATCACGAGAGGTTGAATGGTCAGAGAATAAGATTCATATAAGGCAAAGGCAGTTTTGGAGTTCGGAATTGTTAGGATTAATCGGTATTGTACGGAAGCTTTAGAACCTTCCGAAGGGGCCAACGTGGTCCCACCTTCCGGGAGGGGCATGGGCCTATGAGGTAGTGTCCTGGCCGCAATAGGGGCACAAGGCCCCATAGGGCCCAGCCGATTCTAGATAAGTTTAAATCGCTTAAACTAGAGATAAGATAGGGTTTCTAGAAGGAGAGTTTAAATCGTTTAAACTAGAGATAGGCTTGGAGGATGGGCAGGGCTGGCCGCACCCCCTCTATATATAGAGGGCTGGTGCGCCTCCCCAACCTACACACCTTCCTCCAAACCCTAGTTGCCTTTGCCTCCTCTCTCCCTCCCGACTGTTTGTAGGCGAAGCCCTGCTGCGGAAATTCTCCACCATATACACCACGCCGTCGTGTTGTAGATCCAATCTATCTCTCCACCCTACTTGCTGGTCCGAGGAAGGAGGAGACGTCGAGGTGCTGCACGTGTGCATCTCACGGAGGCACCGCCACTTGTGGTGCTAGATCGGATCGGATCGCGAGGAGAAGCGAGTACGACTACATCACCCACGCTCCGATTTAACGCTCTGTGCGAATCTTCAAGGGTATGAAGATCTAATCCAATCTCTCTCGTTGTTTGCATCTCCTAGATTAGATCTTGGATTTCCCTCTGTTCGCTTCCGTAGAAAATTTTGATTTACTATGCTGCGAAACCCTTCAGTGGTATCAGAGCTAGATCTATGCGTAGATGTGATTCACGAGTAGAACGCAACATGGTTGTTGCGGGCGTTGATGTTTTCTGTTGCAAGCCTCTTGTTTGTGTTCTTCTTATGACGCGGGATAGTGAGATTGAAGCGGTCCAGGCCAACCTTACGCGACGTCGTTCGCGAGACCGGCTCCGCACTTGACGTGTGGCTTGTTCCACACATGCGGCTGGTGGATGTCAGTTTCTCTCACTATAGTTGTCATGGGATTAACACCGGAGTTTGGCAACCATAATATCACCGTTGTGGCTTTCCGTAGGTAAGAATCGTTCTTAGCATCTACTCCCATAAGCCACGTAAAACATGCAACAACAAAGTAGAGGCGTCTAACTTGTTTTTGCAGGGAGTGTTTTTTTGTGATATGGTATGGCCCAAGATGTGATGTGTATATTGTATGCGATGATCATGTTTTGTAATGTTTCACGACTTGCATGTCGATGAGTACACAACCGGCAGGAGCCATATGGTTGTGTTTATAATTGTGTATGACCTGCGAGTCAACTTCTTATACGCCATGTAATAGCTTTACTTTATCGCTAAGTAGTTAGCAATAGTTGTAGTTGCTATTCGTGGTGGAGGCAATCATGGTGAAGTGATGGAGATCATGCCGGAACGCACAAGATGGAGATCATTGCGCGAAGATTGGCTATACCATGTCACATAAAGTTATATGCATGTGATGTTTATCCTTTTATGTATCTTATTATGCTTAGATCGCGACGGTAGCATTATAAGATGATTCCTCACTTAAAGATCAAGATAAAAACTGTGTTCTCCCCAAGTATGCACCGTTGTGAAAGTTCGTGGTGTCCAAGCATCACGTGATGATCGGGTGCTATAGACTCTACGCTCACATACAACGGGTGCAAGCCAGTTTTGCACACGCGGAAATACTTGGGTCTAGCTTGACGAGCCTAGCATGTACAGGCATGGCCTCGGAACACATGAACCGAAAGGTTAAGCACGAGTCATATGAATGAAATGATCGACACTTCCTTGTCCACCATTGAAACCACATCTCTTCTCGTGAAGATCGGATTAGGTGTGGTGAATTTGGATCGTGTTCACTAAACAACTTGAGGGATGTTGAATTTAGTGGGAGTTCATCAAGTAATTTGATTAAGTTGAACTTTTTATCGTGAACATAGTCTAATTTGTACTTGCAAATATTATAGATCAAATGGCTAAGTCCAACTTCAACTTCAACGTTTTTGCTGAGAAAGAAAAGCTTAAGAACAATGGGTCTAACTTCACCAATTGGTTCCGCAATCTGAGAATCATTCTGTCTGGAGGACAAAAGGACTATGTCCTTGAGAAAGCGTTAGGTAACCCCTGTTGCCAATCGCTACGGCTGATGAGAAAGCTGTCTATCGGCGCAAAGATGATTATGGTGTGATTAAGAGCACCATGTTGTTTGCTATGGAACCGGAACTTCAAAATCGTTTTGAAAACTATCCCGGGCCCTTTGAGATTCTCGAAGAGTTGAAAACCATGTTTCAGACTCAGGCCTGTTCTATGAGATATGAGATCTCCGAGAAGTTCTTTAACTGCAAGATGAAGGAAGGGAGTTCCGTTAGTGAGCACGCCATTAAGATGTCGGGCTACACTCAACGCCTTGAGCAACTGGACTACAAGATTCCAGAGGAGCTCAAGATTGACAGGGTTCTGCAATCACTCCCTCCCAGCTACAAAAGTTTTGTAGTGACTCATAATGAGATTGGTTCCACTGATACGATCACCGAGCTCTTCGCAAAGCTGAAGGCTGCGGAGGTGGACATCAAGAAGGATAATCATGTGTTGATGGTCAACAAGCCCTCCTTTAAGAAAGGTAAGGGAGCAAAGAAGCCCTTCAAGAAGGGCGGCGGCAAGCGCACTGCCCCTGCTGAGAAGAAGCTCAAGTCTGGTCCTAAGGGACAATCGAGTGCTTCTATTGCAAGGACAAGGGTCCTTGGGCGAATCGTCCAAGTACTTAGCGGACAAGAAGGCTGGCACCATCAAAGTTATATTTGATATACATGTTATTGATGTTTTCCTTACTACCCTCGTTGTAGTGCTGGGTATTTGATCCGGTTCGTTGCTAATATTTGTAACTCAAACAGAGCTACGGAATAGACGGCGGCTTGCGAGGGATGAGGTGACGATCTTGGCGTTGGCAACGGATCAAGAGTTGATGTGATGGCCGCACGCCTCTCCTTAGTTTTACCTTTGGGATTAGTTTTAAACCTTAATAAGTGTTATTATGTGCCTGCGTTGAGCATGAACATTATTTCTGGATCTTGTTTATTGCAAGACGGTTATTCGTTTAAATCGGAGAATAATGGTTGTTCTATTTATATGAGTAACATCTTTTATGGTCATGCACCTATTGTGAATGGTTTATTTCTTCTAAATCTCGAAAGGGATGAAACACACATCCATAACATTGAGGCTAAGAGATGCAAAGTAGATAGTGATAATACTATTTATTTGTGGCACTGTCGTTTAGGTCATATTGGTGTAAAGCGCATGAAGAAACTCCATTCTGATGGACTTTTTGAGTCTCTTGAATTTGAATCATTTTACACAATCGAACCAATCCTCAAGGGCAAGATGATCAAAACCCCCTTCTACCATATCATGGAGCGAGCAACGGACTTGTTGGAAATCATACATACCGATGTATGCGGACCGATGAGTGTTTCGACGCGCGGTGGATATCGCTATTTTCTCACTTTTACCGATGACTTAAGTAGATATGGGTATATCTATTTAATGAAACATAAATCTGAAACGTTTGAAAAGTTCAAAGAATTTCAGAATAAAGTGGAGAACCATCGTGAAGGGAAGATTAAGTTTCTACGATCCGATCGTGGCGAATATTTGAGTTATGATTTTCACGCATCTCAAAGCAAGTGGAATCGTTTCACAACTCACGCCACGAACACCACATCGCAATGGTGTGTCTGAGCAGGAATCGAACCCTATTAGATATGGTCCGATCGATGATGTCTCTTACTGATTTGCCGTTATCATTTTGGGGTTATGCATTAGAAACCGCTGCATTCACTTTAAATAGGGCTCCATCTAAATCCGTTGAGACGACACCGTATGAACTATGGTTTGGTGCTAAACCTAAGTTGTCGCTTTCTTAAAGTTTGGGGATCTGAAGCTTCGTCAAGAAGTTGATGCGGACAAGCTCGAACCCAAAGCGAGAAATGCGTCTTCATAGGATACCCTAAGGAAACTATTGGGTATACCTTCTATCACGTAACCGAAGGCAAAGTGTTTGTCGTGAAGAACGGTTCCTTTCTTGAGAAGGAGTTTCTCTCGAAAGAAGTGAGTGGGAGGAAAGTAGAGCTAGACGAGGTTATTGAACCTTCTCTTGAATTGGAGAGTAGAAGCACCTGAAATTGTTCCAAGGTCACCGCACCAACAATAGAGGAAGCTAATGACAAGGATCATGAAGCTTGGACGATGTTGCATCTTGAGCGTCGCAGTCGACAAGGTCGCGTGCCCCTCCCGAGTGGTATGGCAACCTGTCTTGACTGTCTTGTTAGTAGAAGATGAACCCACGAACTATGAGGAAGCGATGATGAGCCCAGACTCGAGAAATGGCTAGAAGCCATGAAATCCAATTGGGATCCATGAGCGAAAACCAAGTATGGACTTTGGTGGACCCTCCTAGTGACCGAAAGGCCGTTGAGTGCAAATGGATCTTCAAGAAGAAAACGGACGCGATGGTAATGTTACCGTCTATAAAGCACGGCTTGTTGCGAAAGGTTTTCGACAAGTTCAAGGTGTTGACTACGATGAGACTTTCTCTCCGTAGCGATGTTTAAGTCCATTCGGATTTTATTAGCAATTGCTGCGTTTCATGATTATGAAATATGGCAAATGGATGTCAAGATCGCTTTCCTCAATGGCAACATTGATGAAGAGTTGTATATGATGCAACCCAAGGTTTTGTCGATCCTAAGGATGCTGATAAAGTATGCAAACTTCAGCGTTCCATTTATGGATAAGCAAGCATCTCGAGTTGGAACCTTCGTTTTGATCAAGTGATCAAGAGCTTTGGATTTGTTCCAAATTGCTCTGAAGCTTGCATCTACAAGAAAGTGAGTGGGAGCTCGGTGGCGTTTACGGTACTATATGTGGATGACATATTGATTATTGGAAATGACATCAACATGCTTAACGATGTGAAGAGTTATTTGAACAAGTGTTTTCAATGAAAGACCTAGGTGAAGCTTCTTATATATTGGGCATCAAAATCTATAGAGATAGACAAAGGCCTTTGATAGCTTTAAGCCAAAGTACATACCTAGACAAAGTTACGAAAAGGTTTAGAATGGATAAGGCATTGAAAGGTTCGATGCCTATGTTGTCGAGTAAGATATTGAGCAAGGCTCGGTGTCCATTCTGGTAAATGATAGGGAAGCTATGAGCAAAGTGCCTTATGCCTCGGCCATAGGTTCCATCATGTATGCCATCTTGTGTACTAGACGGATGTGTCCAATGCTCTTAGTTTGACGAGATATCAAAGTGATCCGAGTGGAACCTTTGGACAGCTGAAGAACATCCTAAGGTACCTAAATAGGACTAAAGAAATGTTCTTAGTCTATGGGGTGATGAACATTTCGTCGAAAAGGTTACGTCGATGCTAGTTTCGACACCGACAAGGATGATTGTAAATCTCAGACGGATCGTGTATATTTGAATGGAGGAGCTGTGAGTGGAGAAGCTGCAAGCAAAGCGTGATCGCGGGATCTATGAAAGCGGAATACATGGCTGCTGCGAAGTGTCAAGTGAAGGAGTTTTGATCGAAACTTCATCCGAGCTTGGCGTGGTTCCAAGTGCATTGGACCTTTGGAGATATTGTGTGACAACAACTGGCGCCATAGCACTCGCTAAGGAACCAAGATATCATCCAAAGACCAAGCATATCAACGCAAGTTTCATATAATCCGAGATTATATAGCAGATGGAGATCTGAAGATCAGCAAAGTACATACAAATCTGAATGTCACAGATCCATTGACTAAACCTCTTCCACGTGTAAAACATGATCAGCACCTCAGTGCCATGGGTGTGAGATTGTTGCCAGATGTAAACTAGATTATTGACTCTAGTGCAAGTGGGAGACTGTTGGAATTATGCCCTAGAGGCAATAATAAAGATGTTATTATTATAATTCTTGTTCATGATAAAGTTTATATTCCATGCTAGAATTGTATTAAGCGGAAACTTTAATACTTGTGTGGTTTGTGAACAACACCGTGTCCCTAGTACGCCTCTATGGACTAGCTCATTGATCAATGATGGTTAAGGTTTCCTAACCATAGACATGAGTTGTCAATTGATAATGAGATCATATCATTGGAGAATGATATGGTGGATAGACCCAAACTAAGCGAAGCAATTAGATCGTGTCATCGTGTTCGTCTTTGCGAAGTTTTTCTTATGTCAAATATTGTATTCCTTAGACCATGAGATAATACAACTCCCTGGTATCGGAAGAAAGCTTTGAGGTCATCAAACGTCATCCTATGAGAGGGTGATCATAAAGGTGTCTCTCAGGTAATCGGAAAGTATCTCATTGGGTTGTATGTATCGAGATGGGATTTATCCCTCCCAAGTCGGAGAGATATACTTGGGCCCCTTTCGGTGTCGATATCAACACCGCTTGCAAGCATGTGGTTAAGGAGTTAATCACAAAGTGATATCGGATTACGGAACGAGTAAAGTACTTGCTATGAACGAGATTGAACTAGGTATGACGATACCGGCGATCGAATCTCGGGCAAGTAAAATATCGCGAGACGAAGGGAATATATATATGGGATTGATTGAATCCTGGCATCGTGGTTCATCCGATATGATCATCGATGAATGTGTGGAGTCAATATGGGTGCCGGACCCGCTGTTGATTATTGATAGAAGATCATACGCATATTCTCGAACCCGCAGGTCACACATAACATGTCTCGGCCTAGGATAGATTGGATAATTGGTTTATGAATTTTTGTTGGTCTCGGATGGGATCCGGGACATCACGAGAGGTTCGGAATGGTCCGGAGAATAAGATTCATATAAGGCATGCAGTTTTTGGAGTTTGGAATTGTTAGGATTAATTGGTATTGTACGGAAGCTTCTAGAACCTTCGGAAGGGGCCAACGTGGTCCCACCTTCCGGGGAGGGCATGGCCTATGAGGGAGTGTCCTGGCGCATTGGGCCAGGGGCACAAACCCCATAGGGCCCACCGATTCTAGATAAGTTTAAATCGTTTAAACTAGAGATAAGATAGGGTTTCTAGAAGGAGAGTTTAAATCGTTTAAACTAGAGATAGGCTTGGAGGATGGGCAGGGCTGGCGCACCCCCTCTATATATAGAGGGCTGGTGCCCTCCCCAACCTACACCTTCCTCCAAACCCTAGTTGCCTGCTTGCCCTCCTCTCTCCCTCCCATTGTTTGTGGCGAAGCCACAGTGCAGAAATTCTCCACCATATACACCACGCCGTCGTGTTGTAGATCCAATCTATCTCTCCACCCTACTTGCTGGTCCGAGGAAGGAGGAGACATCGAGGTGCTGCACGTGTGCATCTCACGGAGGCACCGCCACTTGTGGTGCTAGATCGGATCGGATCGCGAGGAGGAGAAGCGAGTACGACTACATCACCCACGTTAGGCGAATGTTCCTGTGTGAATCTTCAAGGGTATGAAGATCTAATCCAATCTCTCTCGTTGTTTGCACCTCCTAGATTAGATCTTGGCTTTCCCTCTGTTCGCTTCCGTAGAAAATTTTGATTTACTATGCTACTAGGCATAAAAAGTTTGAGAGGATGCTCTCATAAGAAATATGAGTTGAAGTAAAAGAGAGCATCAAGAACCAAATTCAAAACACATTTAAGTCTAACCCACTTCATATGCATAGGAATCATGTATGCAAATAAATTCGCAAAGAACAAAGTGACAAGCATAGGAAGATAAAACAAGAGTAATTCAAAACTTTCAACACATAGAGAGGTGTTTCAATACCATGAAAACTTCCACAACCATATTTTCCTCTCTCATAATAATTTTCAGTAGCCTCATGAAGAAACTCAACAATATAACTATCACATAAAGCATGCACTCCATGATCTACAAGTAATAGAGCTTTATTATAAACATTTTCGAAAGAAACCTCGGGAACATAACATTCATCCTCCTTTAGTAAGCATGGAGGACAATCAAATAATGTAAGGGATAAAGAGTTACTCTCATTAGAAGGTAGGCATGGGTAGCTAATCCATTCTTCCTCCTTTTGTTCATCACTCTCCTCCTCTTTTTCATCTAATGAGATTTCAGGTTCATCAATTTCTTCTTCCATAGGATCCTGCAAGGCATTAGTCTCTTCCATTGGGTCCTACAAGGCATTAGTCTCTTCCATTTGTGGAAAGCATCTATTAAAATATTCAAGGATATAGCTATTTTCATCCTTGTAATTATCAAAGCAAAATTTAAGTATACCATAAACCTCATATTTGTAAGGTGAATCATCAATACTTTCAAGCAAACTAGCAAGCTCAAAAGCACCCTTCCAAGCAATAAATTCTTAAATTTGTTCCGCATCATAAAAGTCATAAATTCCTTTAGCATAGGAAGATATGGTATCATTATCATTATACTCACATTCAAAAGGGAGGTGTTTATACCTCTTTCTGCAACAAGACTCATCACAGCAATAAGTAACATTATAAGTAGAGCAAATGTTTCTAGCAATGGTATACAATCTATCAATTTGTTCCCATAAGTGTTTCCCTTTTTGTGACAAGCGGTGTTCCTTATAATAATATTTTTGATCATCCGTGAATCCACCTTGCCAATAAGCTTCAGTTTCAAAGAAACCAACCATTGACAACAAGCATGATAAGGCAAGACAATAACAGACCAACGAAAATAACAACTAGAGTAGGAACTAATTTTTTTGTATTTTTGATAAAGAAACAAGCAAACAAGGAGAAAATAAACTTAGCTTGAACAATAGTGAATCCAAGTGGACTTGATAAATAAAGCTATGCTCCCTGGCAACGGCGCCAGAAAATAGTCTTGATGACCCACAAGTATAGGGGGTGTATTGCAGTATTTTCGAGGGAAGTGAAACCCAATTTATTGATTCGACACAAGGGGGGCCAAAGAATATTTATTAGCCTTAACAACTGAGTTATCAATTCAGCTGCACCTGGAAACAATCTTGCTCACATCAGTTTATCAGTAGCAACAGTTTTGTAGTAGGAATAGTAAAGTAACAACAGTAGTAAAGCAAAGACAGTAGTAACAAAAGCAGTAATAGTGGGATTCGAGTGCGGTAGGCATAGGGATGGATGGACGGGCGTTGCATGGACAAGACAATTCACATAGCAATCAGAACAAAGGGCAATTGCAGATAAATAAGATAAAGCATCCAAGTACTAGACAATCCTAGGCATGCGTTCCATATATAGTCATACGTGCTCGCAATGAGAACTTGCACAACATCTTTTGTCCTGCCAGCCCGTTTGCAGCGGGGCCTCTAGGTAACTACTGGCAATTAAGGTGATCCTTTTAATAGAGCACCGGAGCAAAGCATTAACACTCCGTGAACACATGTGATCCTCACATCAAAGCCTTTCCCTTCCGGTTATCCCGATTTCTGTCACTTTGGGGCCATAGGTTCCGGACAACAACGTGTGTATACAACTTGCAGATAAGACCAAGAACAATACTATCATAATGAATCAATAATACGTTCATATCTGAAATCATGGCACTCGGGCCCTAGTGACAAGCATTAAGCACAACAAGTCGCAACAAAGTCATAAAGCACTAATAAAAGATACTAGGCACCATGCCCTAACAATCTGATGCCATTACATGAACGATCTCATCCAATCCCTACCATCCCCATAGCCTACAGTGGGGGATTACTCACTCATAGATGGGAGAAACATGGATGGTTGATGGAGATGATGATGGAGATCGATGGAGATGGCTCCGGGGGCACTTCCCGTCCGTGGTGCCGAAGCAGACTTTCGTCCCCGAATCTCCCCTTCGGTGGCGGCGCAGCGGAACTTTTTGTGGAAAAACGTCGACCCCCCCGAAGTTTTTAGGTTAGAAGGCTTCTTATAGGCGAAGAGGGAGACCGAGGGGGTGCCTGGGGCCACCACACCATACCACAGCGGCCAGGCCAGCCCAGCGCCTAGGGGGTGGCCAGCCCTCCTCCTCCATCTCGTATTCAGCCCTGAGTCTTCTAGAAAAATAGGCACTTTGGCTTTGTCCCGTCCAATTCGAGAATATTCATTTCGACTTTCCCGGAACCAAAACACAGAGAAAAGCAGTGGGCCTTTGTGGCTCTTGTTAATAGGTTAGTCCAAGAAATCATATGAAAAGTACTCCAAAGTGTGGACAAAACACAAGAAAGTGGATAAAACCAAGCATGGAGCATCAAAAATTATAGATACATTTGCAATGTATCACTAGAAACCCACCGTGAGCCGCGAGGGTGCTTCCTTCCTCATCGTCTCCACCGCAAAGTTAGTCCTTTCTTCGGGTGAAGGTAATTTCCTCTTCTACCTTTCCCAGAGCTCAGCCATGGCTAGATCTCCTGATTCTCCTGGAGCCCTTTGCTCCTCTCTATTTACAAGCCCCAAGTCCATGGAGCCTTTCCACAATATTTTTAACCTCGAACCTATGCCACCACCGATGGACTTGCCCACCATAGATCTTGAGGAGAAGAGGTCCGAGAAGTGGTTGGCATGTGTTGACACCTCTGGCCAGCTTGACGACCTTGTTCGCGACGGCGGCTTCCGGTGAACCACGGTCTTAGAACCACGCTGGGGGGCCCTCCCCTATTCTACAGGCAGGCGATACAGTGGTGCTGCTTTTTTTATCATGGCGGTGGTGCTGCTGGACCACCTTATTTGTGGGGCATCGTTCCCCTCTCCTCCTTCATCCTAGAGGTTCTTGATCATTTTCAGATCCAATTTCTCCACCTGAACCCTAATTCCATCACCATCCTTTCAATATTCTCGCATCTGTGCTGGTCCTTTCTTGGGATAGATCCCTGGCTCGATTTATTCCTCCACTTCTACCACCTCAAATCTTCCACCAATGCGGCGAGCAAACTGTGTTCCAGCATCTATTTCTACATCTTCCCTAGGCTCGCTGACTCCTATATTCCCATTGGTCTGAAGGAATCATGGACCAATCTGGTAGCTAAGTGCCTAATAGGACCTGGTGGGATATCCTATCCGCCGTTTGTGGATACTCCTATGACGACCTCCGCCGGGTGGACTACTTCTCCCAGTTCCGGTGATGAAGTAATGGACCTCGCTGAGACAGGGAACTGCTTGAGGGATCAGGGCATGATAGGGGCCGTGGTGGTGGCATATTTCTTACATCGCCAGATGTTTCCCCTTAGTGACCAATCCTTCGATCTCGCACCTGAACTAGGTACTAGCCTTGGTGGGTTTTCCCCTTTTCCGTTGAACACATCCTTCTCTCCTTTTATTTTTCTTGCATAGTCTCGACTGGCTCCTTCTTCTTCCTCATAGCTGCCGAACCCCTGTGCGATGAGCATGCCTATTCCTGAATTTCATACTTGTTTAAAGGCCGGGATCGGTCGTCCAAAGTCCCGAGAGGGCAAGTGTAGGGGTTCGCGTATGAAAACAATAAAAATTTACCCTACGCCCCTGAACCCCTGATGTTGCCAGGAACTATCTATTAGTAATACAGTAACGAGAGGGGCTTTTCATGAACTTACCCTCGAAGACCAAAAAGCGTTGTCAACGCTCAGGAGAGCGTGGTTGATGTAGACGATCCGAAGCCGACCTTAAGGTTGTGTTGAAGTCCTCTCGCTCCTATGGCTCCAACGACTCCTAGTGCCCCAAGTGTGACACCTCGCGGGGAGTTACACACGTCTGGTGCCTAGCGATGAATCCCGCTTCCCCGATCCTAGTAGTTGCGGAAGTAGAGCTCCTGGATCCCAATCCTGCAACACGACGGCGCTCCGCGGGGAAGATGTGTCCTGTTCGTGCATTCCGAACTTGGGACCACGGTCACGGGAGAGAGAAATATCAATTGGAGGTCTCCCCAAAAGTGAGGAAACCTTTTATTGAATATTGTGTGTATTTTCTGGTCAAAATACCCCACTATATAGGGGGGGAGGTAGTACCTCCCTCAAAGTCCCGGGGTGGGACTAAAGGAGGGGAGAAGGGGGCACCCGCCGACCAACCCTAGTCAGCCCCGTGCTGGGGGGGGGGGGGGGGGGCTAGGCCCAGCCGGCCACCCCCTTCTCTCCTCTTGCCTTTCCCTCATGGGCCCTTCTCCCTCCGGAATTGGCCTATTAAGCCTTTTTGACCTTTCATTGATTTTTATTTTATTAAATAATTATGAATAAATGATTAAATCAATATTTAACATTCATTCACATATTGTTCAATCTCTATGGCTATGGAACACCTTCCACCTCCACTCTAGACATCCTCCGGACTTATCGAAGCCCTTCCAGTTTTCTCTCTTCTCTTCTTTGGTGATTCTATCGATCCTGTAAACACTTTCTAAGCATCATCAAGCCCTTAAGCGTGATACCCCATGGTTCAGGAACACTCCAGATATGTTTGGGACACTCCTAGACCAATGATCGACAGAGGGACCTGGATGGCCATGTGACCCATGTGCATTCCACGAAGATCTTTTGTTGTTTGAACCAGGACAGTCGTGTCTTATTCCTTTTGTCTCTTGATGCTTGCATTGCCGAAGATCTGATCAATGACATCACCATGTCGTGTTCAATCTCGTTACTGAACAATGCTAATTGACTCGTTTCAACAAGTGATATCCCTGTGATCAAATCACATGTTGCGTAGCTATTGGATACAACTTCTCCGAGTGGGCCCTTGAGTATCTTTTCGTCATGCGAATGGACAAATCCCGCTCTTGAAATATATACCTTTATGATCACTCTACCATAAGTGATGTTTGATGCTATCTAAGCATTGTCGGGAGACAATGATTGATATAGTCTCACGGTCTAAGGAATAATCTACGGGGTCTATTCTAATCATCATAACTTGAACTTCGTGACATGATCAGGTGCATGGAATGTAGCTCTACTTCAGAGTCGTGGTTAACCATCTGTTGGGGAATACCCCCGGGTAGGGTCATGCCGGGTTTAAAGGACGAGTTAGCCGAGGTACGACACGGTCAAAGCAAGGGCTGGCTAGGTCACCTCAAGGTAGGCCGACTTACGGGGTAACCCAGCCTAGTGGACGTTTGCCTAATATTAGCCTGGCCGACATAAAATGTGTGTCGGCAATGTTGATCTACCTTGTTTGTAGGTAC
Source organism: Avena insularis (assembly GCA_023614405.1). NCBI lineage: Eukaryota > Viridiplantae > Streptophyta > Magnoliopsida > Poales > Poaceae > Avena > Avena insularis. The sequence continues at coordinate 212,725,138 of CM042694.1, forward strand.
CCTCGTAGCCAGGTTACCACTTGGCTTCCAAGAGAAGGAAGGAATCTCCCGCTGGTCAAAAGGTGGCCTCTGTCCACTATAGCGTGAGCGAAGCAAGTATAGGGAATGACCAGCAGAGCGTGGCTGACAAGGGTGACATAGCCAGTATCGGCTGATGTTACCAATGTCGGATGATGCCAAAAGTGAGGCAGCTCATAGAGGATTACGTCCATGGTCTGGACTAGCCGCTCAAAGTGATTAAAAGGAGCATCTTGCTTTAGCCAAAGGGCATATTCGAGGAATATGCCTCCACGTGGAGAATATCATTTTGCGGCCCGAAAGTTGGGGTGGCCAGGCAACGCGGTACCCAAGTTGCTTACAATCAGCTACGTTGCCCAAAGTTGGCGTGCCAAATACTCAGAGGGTCTTTTTTGGCACGAATTCAACTTTATGTTTCAATACAAAATATCATGCTAACAGTCGTCAAGTTGGGGCCCCCCTGTCAGTTCTCGCCGTTATGTCGCTCATGTCGCTTAGGCAGGGTGGCTGCCACGTAGGCTTGCAGCATTGGCATAGTGGATAGGATAACACCCCCTGCCCAGTGTATTGATGTGACAAAATAGGGCACATGTATCGGTGTTATAATTTTTTTTGTTTACTCAGAAGCTGGATTGGCCACCGTCACGCGTCTCTCCTTGGACTTCCGTCCCCGTCATTAACCACTACCTTAAAAGTGCATTGATGGTTCCACCGTTCCCCTGCCTCGTAGAAACCACTCTTCTTCTTCCTGTCATCTGTCTTATTCCCGTCTTCTCCTTGACGCCATGGAAGGTCGTCGCACTCTAGAGACAAGCTTCACTACCCATGACAATAAGAAGATAGATGTTGTCTACACCAACGAGGAGGAGACAGTGGTGCGTGTCCTGAGGATGTACAAGGGTTGGCTTGAGAAAGACGAGGACAAGTTTGTGGGATTGGACCTCGAGTACACCCCAGAGCACCCATGTGAAGGGAGTGAAGTCACCGTCGTTCAACTGGCCATGAGGAAACACGTCCTCGTCTACCACCTCTCCCGGTTTGTAGATCTGCTCTCTGTAGCTAACCGCTTTTAGGGTTTTCTCTTCTTGTTATTTATCCATTTGCTCATCTTGCAACTACTGGATTTTATTTAGGACCAAATAAATTATGACAAGACAATGTTGAGAGTCTTGATCTTGCATTTACTAAAATTTTCAAAATTATATTCAGATGATGATCTTGCATTGACAAAATATTTGTAGTTACAAATTTTGGTGATGAAAAACTACATACTTTCAGGACTGACATGAATTGTCCGGTGCTGCGCCAGTTCCTTATAGAAAAGGGAATTGTTTTCTGCACTGTCGACAATACAACTGATTTTTTGAAATTTTATCAAGAGGGAATTATAATTCCTGCGCACAACTGGATCGATACTCAGCGTCTTGTCAAGATCCTAGGGGGCTCGAGGAAGGATGGAATGGCATCACTCGCAACTAGAATCCTCGATGAGTCGTATGGCAGAATGAAGGAAGATTTCCCTACGGATAGGGACGATTTATGGGACGAGTGGCCGTTGTCTGATATAAACCTGAAGTATGCAGCCATAGATGCTTACGTGTCCTACCATCTGTACAAGAAGATCCATTTTTCTACGTTACCTCATGTTTTGCCCTATTTGCAAGAGGGGAGACGAGCTTAGGGGAGCCCTTTGTAGAAAATGCAGAATAGCTGAGTTTGAAGCTGCATATGCAAAGGAAATGGCTGCATCTGAAGCAGCTGACAGTGAGGTTGTAGAAGCAGCTGAAAGAGAGCTTGTAGCAGAAGCAGAAGGCTGACAGAGAGGCTGCAGCTGAAGCATCAAACAGAGAGGCAACATCTTCTAGCAGCAACAATCAGGTCTATGATGCACTGCTAATTGTGCCGCAAGATGCTGAAGATAGGGAAGCCAAGTCAGATCCCAGGTGGGACGAAGCATTTCATGAGCTGTGGAGTGCCAATAATGTAAGATCCACCTGGAATGATCGCAGTTGGTCGCCTAGGAACGACATCAAGCACCTCAAGTGGTCTGATGAGAAGTGAATTAACTTTTACTTCTCAATGTTATGTTTCTATTTTGTGGAACTCATTTAGCTTGTCAAGATGTCTAGCGCCTCAAGTGAGAGTAGTAAAATAAATTTAACCCTCTTTGTGTTATGTTTATGTATGTGTCTTGTAGCTTGTCAAGATGGTAGCTCGTTAACTGGCAGTTTGAAAGAGTACCCTTTTCCTCTCTCGCTAAACAGATATGTTTCATTTTGCCCAAATTGGTAGCAAATCTAGAGAAGATTCTCTCTTTTATAATTCGTTCCCTTTTGGACCTCTTTTTTCCTCCGATCAGGTAGCAAATCTAGAGCAGCAAATCACACCAGGCAGAATACATTCATTCAGAAAACAAAACAAATGTAGATATAGCTATGCCCAGCTAAATAGGATATAGTGATAGAAAGTAGGTTGCTTAACGAGGTTCGATGCGCATTCAACCAGAAATAGGATGCAAGCAAAATATAGAAAATCAAAAGAAGCTGCTTAGCGCCAGATACATTCAGGGACACATCCAACCCGTCCTTCATGCGCCCGCGCCTCCGCCTCCTCCCTCCAGCGCTTCCTCCACTTCTTACTGCCCAGTCCCTTGATCTTGGGGGCCTTGGGCCTGATTGGAGGCATGTGACCCTCTTTGATGGCCACCTGCTAGAGGTTTCGAAGGTGAATGGCGAGAGCCCGGTGTTCAGCGATGTAGGCGTTGATGTTCACGGTCTCGCGCTCGCCGCCTTTATGGATGCCGGAGCCCGGGGCCTCTGCATGCTTCAGTAAGGAGTTGAAGTCGGTGCCGGCGAGACTCAACTAGCAGAAGGCAACCCCCTTGCAGAAGGGGTAGCACCGGGAGCCGTCCCTGAAGAAGGCGTCATACTGGCTGGCCTGCAGCCTCCTTAGCACCTGACGAGTCTTGGTGTCGATGGACTCGTCATCACTGCAGACGTCGCTGCCGGAAACCTATTGGAAGAAAAGGAAAATGGGGGAGTAGATGATGTAAGAAGATCGAGCAATCGAAATGCAAACAAGCGAATCCTAATAAACCAAGATCTAGCATCCAACGATGGAAACGGTAGAAGAACCAGGGAGGGGAGCAAACCCTAATTACCTCCGACCATGGGTCGTCGATGCCAGTGTCGTAGGGGTTCAGCAGAGCGATGTACTTATCTGGATTGTAGGTGCCTAAGAAGTGCTTGATCTTCTTGTGACTGGCGGGGGCCTCCTCGCTAGCAGAGGGCTCCTCTTCGGCGCGCCCGTCGGTAGCGGGGACGGGGGCCTGGACGGGAACGACGGATGCCATTGATGGCTCGACTGGGGCCTGGACAGGGACGGCGGCTGCTTTCAACGCGTCGAGGGGGACCAGCGAGGAGGCGGGCGGCCTCGGAGGCGACGATGGCCACCTTATCCTCCTCCGCCATCGCCGACGCGGACGGGGTATTCTCGGGAGTTTGCGGATGCTGGTGGGACAGTGGAGAGGGTTTCGTGGGGAGAGTGAGCGAGAGTGAGCGGAGAGGGGCTCTATATTTAAGGTGGATGGAAGCAAGGCATGTTTTGTTGCACCACCGTGCAACGCGCCATGCAGTCTACTGCACCGTGCACCGTGACACGCGCACGATACGTCACGTTTTTTCCCGGGCCATGCATGGCAATTCTGTATTGAGCCGCATGAAAAGGGCGCATACACAATTTCTATGTACGAAGTTTGACACGGCCCTAAAATTGGCTATAGTTAAAAGTGGAAATGCATAGGGGAAGGTAGGTGGCTGTACGGCGAGATTTGTGGGGTTGTGCTAGATCGGGTAGAGGGATGTGTTGATGACTACGAGTGACTTGATGAAGGCGGAGATGTTAGGTCTTGTCGAGCTCAGCTCTTCGGCCTCTGGCTAGTGCGTGCAATTTTCTTACGGCGGGGCCCAGTTGGAAGTGAGATTGAGAGCCGCTGCGTAAAAAATGGGATATGCCTTATTAAAATCAAGTGGCAATAAATTGCAGCTGTCTATCGACGATCGGTCACTCGATGACGCATGTGTTGTGGCGTAGTAGTAGTAGTAGTAGGCTTTTCAGACTTGATTAAACATGACGTGACCGCTCGACGACTTTTTCCATCGACGGCATTGTGTTCCTTCTTATAGAAGTCTCGCTGAGGGAGATGTCCGTGCTGTCTCACGTTGTACTGTGAAGGGCACGACGTGTGCAACGATCATCGTTGGATCACACAAAATCAACGGTTAGTGCGCACGATTCGCGTGACAATTGTGACAACCAATCAGGGAGTAGTAGACAGAGTGAGCACAGGTTTGGGCTTCTACGAAAGGTAGAGAGAGGGGGGCAAAACTGAGTAATATCAAAAAACCAAGGGCGAAACTGAGTAGTATAAAAATGGAAAGTGAGTGTCTTGTACAATGAAATACATGGATCAACCAATGGCATTGCATGTCTATTCTTTTCATGAACCACAGCTAGAGTCACTGCATGTGTGTTCATCTAAACAAACCACATAAGGATCCACCAGTGTCATTGCATGTCTGTTCTTTTCATGAACCACACCTAGTGTCATTCCATGTCTGTTCCTCTAAACAAACCACACATGGATCCACCTAGTGTGATTGCATGTCTTCTCTTTTCACAAACCACACATGGATCCACCAGTGTCATTGCATGTGTGTTCTTTTCATGAACCATAGATAGAGTCATTGCATGTTTGTTCCTCTCACAAACCACATAAGGATCCACCAGTGTCATTGCATGTGTGTTCTTTTCATGAACCACACCCAGTGTCATTGCATGTGTGTTCTTCTCATGAACCACACATGGATCCACCAGTGTCATTGCATGTGTGTTCTTTTCATGAACCATAGCTAGAGTCATTACATGTGTGTTCTTCTCACAAACCACACATGGATCCACCAATGTCATTGCATGTCTGTTCTTCTCATGAACCACAGCCAGTGTCATTGCATGTTTTTCCTCTAAACAAACCACACATGGATCCACCAGTGTCATTGGATGTGTGTTCTTCTCATGAACCACACATGGATCCACCAGTGTCATTGCATGTCTGTTCTTTTCATGAACCACAGCTAGAGTCATTGCATGTCTATTCTTTCCACAAACAACATATGGATCCACCAGTGTCATTGCATGTCTGTTCTTTTCATGAACCACATCTAGAGTCATTGCATGTCTGTTCCTTCCACAAACCACATATGGATCCACCAGTGTCATTGCATGTGTGTTCTTTTCATGAACCACAGCTAGAGTCATTGCATGTGTGTTCTTCTCACAAACCACATAAGGATACACCAGTGTCATTGCATGTGTGTTCTTTTCATGAACCACACCCAGTGTCATTGCATGTCTGTTCTTTCCACAGACCACACATGGATCCACTAGTGTCATTGGATGTGTGTTCTTTTCATGAACCACACCCAGTGTGATTGCCTGTCTATTCTTTTGACAAACCACACATTGATCCACCAGTGTCATTGCATGTGTGTTCTTTTCATGAACCAAAGCTAGAGTCATTGCACGTCTGTTCTTTCCACAAACCACACATGGATCCACCTAGTGTGATTGCATGTCTGTTCTTTTCATGAACCACAGCTAGAGTCATAGCATGTATGTTCCTTCCACAAACCACATATGGATCCACCAGTGTCATTGCATGTGTGTTCTTTTCATGAACCATGGCTAGAGTCATTGCATGTTTGTTCTTCTCATAAACCACATAAGGATACACCAGTGTCATTGCATGTGTGTTCTTTTCATGAACCACACCCAGTGTCATTGCATGTCTGTTCTTTCCACAAACCACACATGGATCCACCAGTGTCATTGGTTGTGTGTTCTTTTCATGAACCACAACCAGTGGATAGAGGCATGCCTGTTCTTTTCACGAACCACACATGGATCCACCAGTGTCATTGCATGTGTGTTCTTTTCATGAACCACAACTAGAGTCATTGCATGTCTTTTCTTTCCACAAACCACACATGGATCCACCTAGTGTGATTGCATGTCTATTATTTTCACAAACCACACATGGATCCACCAGTGTCATTGCATGTGTGTTATTTTCATGAACCATAGCTAGAGTCATTGCATATGTGTTCTTCTAAACAAACCACATTAGGATCCACCACTATGATTGCATGTCTCTTCTTTTCATGAACCACACCCACTGTCATTGCATGTATGTTCCTCTAAACAAACCACACATGGATCCACCTAGTGTGATTGCATGTCTGTTCTTTTCACAAACCACACAAGGATCCACCCGTGTCATTGCATGTGTGTTCTTTTCATGAACCATAGCTAGAGTCATTGCATGTCAGTTCTTCTAAATAAACCACATAAGGATCCACCAGTGTCATTGCATGTCTGTTCTTTTCATGAACCACACCTAGTGTCATTGCATGTGTGTTCTTCTCATGAACCACACATGGATCCACCAGTGTCATTGCATGTGTGTTCTTTTAATGAACCATGGCTAGAGTCATTGCATGTGTGTTCTTCTCACAAACCACACCTGGATCCACCAGTGTCATTGCATGTCTGTTCTTCTCATGAACCACACCCAGTGTCATTGCATGTCTGTTCCTCTAAACAAACCACATAAGGATCCACAAGTGTCATTGGATGTGTGTTCTTCTCATGAACCACACATGGATCCACCGGTGTCATTGCAAGTCTGTTCTTTTCATGAACCACAGCTAGAGTCATTGCATGCTTGTTCTTTCCACAAACCACACATGGATCCACCAGTGTCATTGCATGTCTGTTCTTCTCATGAACCACACCAAGTGCTATTGCATGTCTGTTCCTCTAAACAAACCACACATGGCTCCACCAGTGTCATTGGATGTGTGTTCTTCTCATGAACCACACATGGATCCACCAGTGTCATTGCATGTCTATTCTTTTCATGAACCACAACTAGAGTCATTGCATGTCTGTTCTTTCCACAAACCACATATGGATCCACCAGTGGCATTGCATGTTTGTTCTTTTCATGAACCACAACTAGAGTCATTGCATGTCTGTTCCTTCCACAAACCACATATGGATCCGCCAGTGTCATTGCATGTGTGTTCTTTTCATGAACCATACCTGGAGCCATTGCATGTCAGTTCTTCTCACAAACCACACATGGATCCACCTAGTGTGATTGCATGTCTGTTCTTTTCATGAACCACAACTAGAGTCATTGCATGTCTGTTCCTTCCACAAACCACATATGGATCCACCAGTGTCATTGCATGTGTGTTCTTTTCATGAACCACAGCTAGAGTCATTGCATGCGTGTTGTTCCCACAAACCACATAAGGATACACCAGTGTCATTGCATGTGTGTTCTTTTCATGAACCACACCCAGTGTCATTGCATGTCTGTTCTTTCCAAAAACCACACATGGATTCACCAGTGTCATTGGATGTGTGTTCTTTTCATGAACCACACCTACTGTGATTGCATGTCTATTCTTTTCACAAACCACACATGGATCCACCAGTGTCATTGCATGTGTGTTCTTTTCATGAACCACAGCTAGAGTCATTGCATGTCTGTTCTTTCCACAAACCACACATGGATCCACCTAGTGTGATTGCATGTCTGTTCTTTTCACAAACCACACATGGATCCACCAGTGTCATTGCATGTGTGTTATTTTCAGGAACCACAGCTAGAGTCATTGCATGTGTGTTCTTCTAACAAACCACATAAGGATCCACCGGTGTCATTGCATGTCTGTTCTTTTCTTGAACCACACCCCGTGTCCTTGCATGTATGGTCCTCTAAACAAACCACACATGGATCCACCTAGTGTCATTGCATGTCTGTTCTTTTCACAAACCACACATGGATCCACCAGTGTCATTGCATGTGTGTTGTTTTCATGAACCATAGCTAGAGTCATTGCATGTCAGTTCTTCTCACAAACCACATAAGGATCTACCAGTGTCATTGCATGTCTGTTCTTTTCATGAACCACACCCAGTGTCATTGCATGTGTGTTCATTTCACGAACCACACATGGATCCACCAGTGTCATTGCATGTGTGTTCTTTTCATGAACCACGGCTAGAGTCATTGCATGTGTGTTCTTCTCACAAAACACACATGTATCCACCATTGTCATTGCATGTGTGTTCTTCTCATGAACCACAGCCAGTGTCATTGCATGTCTGTTCCTGTAAACAAACCACAGAAGGATCCACCAGTGTCATTGGACGTGTGTTCTTCTCATGAACCACACATGGATCCACTAGTGTCATTGCATGTATGTTCTTTTCATGAACCACAGCTAGAGGCATTGCATGTCTGTTCTTTCCACAAACCACATATGGATCCACTAGTGTCATTGCATGTCTGTTATTTTCATGAACCATAGTTAAAGTCATTGCATGTCTGTTCCTTCCACAAACCACACTTGGATCCACCAGTGTCATTGCATGTGTGTTATTTTCATTAACCACAGCCAGTGTCATTGCATGTCTGTTCTTCTCACAAACCACATAAGGATATACTAGTGTCATTGCATGTGTGTTCTTTTCATGAACAACACCCAGTGTCATTGCATGTCTGTTCTTTCCACAAACCACACATGGATCCACCAGTGTCATTAGATGTGTGTTCTTTTCATAAACCACACCCAGTGGATAGAGGCATGTCTGTTCTTTTCACAAACCACACATGGATCCACTAGTGTTATTGCATGTGTGTTCTTTTCATGAACCATAGCTAGAGTCATTGCATGTCTGTTATTTCCACAAACCACACATGGATCCACCTAGTGTGATTGCATGTCTGTTCTTTTCACAAACCACACATGGATCCACCAGTGTCATTGCATGTGTGTTCTTTTCATGAACCACAACTAGAGTCATTGCATGCGTGTTCTTCTAAACAGACCACATAAGGATCCACCCGTGTGATTGCATGTCTGTTCTTTTCATGAACCACACCCAGTGTCATTGCATGTTTGTTCCTCTAAACAAACCACACATGGATCCACCTAGTGTGATTGCATGTCTGTTCTTTTCACAAACCAGACATGGATCCACTAGTGTCATTGCATGTGTGTTCTTTTGATGAACCATAGCTAGAGTCATTGCATGTCAGTTCTTCTCACAAACCACATAAGGATCCACCAGTGCATTGCATGTCTGTTCTTTTCATGAACCACACCCAGTGTCATTGCATGTGTGTTCTTCTCATGAACCACTCATGGATCCGCCAGTGTCATTGCATGTGTGTTCTTTTCATGAACCACGGCTAGAGTAATTGCATGTGTGTTCTTCTCACAAACCACACATGGATCCACCATTGTCATTGCATGTCTGTTCTTCTCATGAACGACACCCAGTGTCATTGCATGTAAGTTCCTCTAAACAATCCAGATAAGGATCCACGAGTGTCATTTGATGTGTGTTGTTCTCATGAACCACACATGGAACCACTAGTGTAATTGCATGTCTGTTCTTTTCATGAACCACACCTAGAGTCATTGCATGTCTGTTCTTTCCACAAACCACATATGGATCCACTAGTGTCATTGCATGTCTGTTCTTTTCATGAACCACTAGAGTCATTGCGTGTCTGTTCCTTTCAGAAACAACATATGGATCCACCAGTGTCATTGCATGTGTGTTCTTTTCATGAACCACAGCTAGAGTCATTGCATGTGTGTTCTTCTCACAAACCACATAAGGATACACCAGTGTCACTGCATGTGTGTTCTTTTCATGAACCACACCCAGTGTCATTGCATCTCTGTTCTTTCCACAAACCACACATGGATCCACCAGTGTCATTGGATGTGTGTTCTTTTCATGAACCACACCTAGTGTGATTGCATGTCTGTTCTTTTCACAAACCACACATGGATCCACCAGTGTCATTGCATGTGTGTTCTTTTCATGAACCACAAATAGAGTCATTGCATGTCTGTTCTTTCCACAAACCACACATGGATCCACCTAGTGTGATTGCATGTCTGTTCTTTTAACAAACCACACATGGGTCCACTAGTGTCATTGCATGTGTGTTCTTTTCATGAACAATAGCTAGAGTCATTGCATGTGTGTTCTTCTAAACAAACCACATAAGGATCCACTAGTGTCATTGCATGTCTGTTCTTTTCATGAACCACACCCATTGTCATTGCATGTTTGTTCCTCTAAACAAACCACACATGGATCCACCTAGTGTGATTGCATGTCTGTTCTTCTCACAAACCACACATGGATCCACAGGTGTCATTGCATGTGTGTTGTTTTCATGAACCATAGCTGGAGCCATTGCATGTCAGTTCTTCTCACAACCCACATAAGGATCCACCAGTGTCATTGCATGTCTGTTCTTTTCATGAAGCACACCTAGTGTCATTGCATGTGTGTTCTTCTCATGAACCACACATGGATCCACCAGTGTCATTGCATGTGTGTTCTTTTCATGAACCACGGCTAGAGTCATTGCATGTGTGTTCTTCTCACAAACCACACCTGGATCCACCAATGTCATTGCATGTGTGTTCTTCTCATGAACCACAACCACTGTCATTGCATGTCTGTTCCTCTAAACAAACCACATAAGAATCCACCAGTGTCATTGGATGTGTGTTCTTCTCATGAACCACACATGGATCCACTAGTGTCATTGTATGTCTGTTCTTTTCATGAACCACAACTAGAGTCATTGCATGTCTATTATTTCCACAAACCACATATGGATCTACCAGCATCATTGCATGTCTATTCTTTCCATGAACCACAGCTAGAGTCATTGCATGTATGTTCCTTCCACAAACCACATATGGATCCACCAGTGTCATTGTATGTGTCTTCTTTTCATGAACCACAACTAGAGTCATTGTATGTGTGTTCTTCTCACAAACCACATAAGGATACACCAGTTTCATTGCATGTGTGTTCTTTTCATGAACCACACCCAGTGTCATTGCATGTCTGTTCTTTCCACAAAACACACATGGATCCACTAGTGTCATTGGATGTGTGTTCTTTTCATGAACCACACCCAGTGTGATTGCATGTCTTCTCTTTTCACAAACCACACATGGATCCACCAATGTCATTGCATGTGTGTTCTTATCATGAACCACAGCTAGAGTCATTGCATGTCTGTTCTTCTAAACAAACCACATAAGGATCCACCAGTGTCATTGCATGTATGTTCTTTTCATGAACCACACCCAGTGTCATTGCATGTGTGTTCTTCTCATGAACCACACATGGATCCACCAGTGTCATTGCATGTGTGTTCTTTTCATGAACCATAGCTAGAGTCATTGCATGTGTGTTCTTCTAAACAAACCACATAAGGATCCACCAGTGTCATTGCATGTGTGTTCTTCTCATGAACCACACCCAGTGTCATTGCATGTCTGTTCCTCTAAACAAACCACACAAGGATCCACCAGTGTCATTGCATGTGTGTTCTTCTCATGAACCACACATGGATCCACCAGTGTCATTGCATGTCTATTCTTTTCATGAACCATAGCTAGAGTCATTGCATGTCTGTTCTTTCCACAAACCACATATGGATCCACCAGTGTCATTGCATGTCTGTTCTTTTCATGAACCACAGCTAGAGTCATTGCATGTCTGTTCCTTCCACAAACCACATATGGATCCACCAGTGTCATTGCATGTTCATGAAGCATAGCTAGAGTCATTGCATGTGTGTTCTTCTCACAAACCACATAAGGATAGACCAGTGTCATTGCATGTGTGTTCTTTTCATGAACCACACCCAGTGTCATTGCATGTCTGTTCTTTTCTCAAACCACACATGGATCCACCAGTGTCATTGCATGTGTGTTCTTTTCATGAACCACATCTAGAGTCATTACATGTGTGTTCTTCTCACAAACCACATAACGATCCACCAGTGTCATTGCATTTGTGATCTTTTCATGAACCACACCCAGTGTGATTGCATGTGTGTTCTTCTCATGAACCACACATGGATCCACCAGTGTCATTGCATGTGTGTTCTTTTCATGAACCACAGCTGGAGTCATTGCATGTCTGTTCTTTCCACAAACCACACATGGATCCACCTAGTGTGATTGCATGTCTGTTCTTTTCGCAAACCACACATGGATCCACAAGTGTCATTGCATGTCTGTTCTTTTCATGAACCACAACTAGAGTCATTGCATGTCTGTTCTTTCCACAAACCACATATGGATCCACTAGTGGCATTGCATGTCTGTTCCTTCCACAAACCACATATGGATCCACCAGTGTCATTGCATGTGTGATCTTTTCATGAACCACAGCTAGAGTCATTGCATGTGTGTTCTTTTCATGAACCACACCTAGTGTCATTGCATGTCTGTTCTTTCCATAAACCACACATGGATCCACCAATGTCACTGGATTTGTGCTCTTTTCATGAAGCACATCCAGTGTGATTGCATGTCTGTTCTTTTCACAAACCACACATGGATCCACCAGTGTCATTGCATGTGTGTTCTTTTCATGAACCGCAGCTACAGTCATTGCATGTCTGTTCTTTCCACAAACCACACATGGATCCACCTAGTGTGATTGCATGTCTGTTCTTTTCATGAACCACAACTAGAGTCATTGCATGTCTGTTCCTTCCACAAACCACATATGGATCCACCAGTGTCATTGCATCTGTGTTCTTTTCATGAACCATAGCTAGAGTCATTGCATGCGTGTTGTTCTCACAAACCACAACTGGATCCACCAATGTCATTGCATGTGTGTTCTTCTCATGAACCACAACCACTGTCATTGCATGTCTGTTCTTTCCACAAACCACACATGGATCCACCTAGTGTGATTGCATCTCTGTTCTTTTCATGAACCACAACTAGAGTCATTGCATGTCTGTTCCTTCCACAAACCACATATGGATCCACCAGTGTCATTGCATCTGTGTTCTTTTCATGAACCACGGCTAGAGTCATTGCATGTGTGTTCTTCTCACAAACCACACCTGGATCCACCAATGTCATTGCATGTGTGTTCTTCTCATGAACCACAACCACTGTCATTGCATGTCTGTTCCTCTAAACAAACCACATAAGGATCCACCAGTGTCATTGGATGTGTGTTCTTCTCATGAACCACACATGGATCCACTAGTGTCATTGTATGTCTGTTCTTTTCATGAACCACAACTAGAGTCATTGCATGTCTATTATTTCCACAAACCACATATGGATCTACCAGCATCATTGCATGTCTATTCTTTCCATGAACCACAGCTAGAGTCATTGCATGTATGTTCCTTCCACAAACCACATATGGATCCACCAGTGTCATTGCATGTGTCTTCTTTTCATGAACCACAACTAGAGTCATTGTATGTGTGTTCTTCTCACAAACCACATAAGGATACACTAGTTTCATTGCATGTGTGTTCTTTTCATGAACCACACCCAGTGTCATTGCATGTCTGTTCTTTCCACAAAACACACATGGATCCACTAGTGTCATTGGATGTGTGTTCTTTTCATGAACCACACCCAGTGTGATTGCATGTCTTCTCTTTTCACAAACCACACATGGATCCACCAATGTCATTGCATGTGTGTTCTTATCATGAACCACAGCTAGAGTCATTGCATGTCTGTTCTTCTAAACAAACCACATAAGGATCCACCAGTGTCATTGCATGTATGTTCTTTTCATGAACCACACCCAGTGTCATTGCATGTGTGTTCTTCTCATGAACCACACATGGATCCACCAGTGTCATTGCATGTGTGTTCTTTTCATGAACCATAGCTAGAGTCATTGCATGTGTGTTCTTCTAAACAAACCACATAAGGATCCACCAGTGTCATTGCATGTGTGTTCTTCTCATGAACCACACCCAGTGTCATTGCATGTCTGTTCCTCTAAACAAACCACACAAGGATCCACCAGTGTCATTGCATGTGTGTTCTTCTCATGAACCACACATGGATCCTCCAGTGTCATTGCATGTCTATTCTTTTCATGAACCACAGCTAGAGTCATTGCATGTCTGTTCTTTCCACAAACCACATATGGATCCACCAGTGTCATTGCATGTCTGTTCTTTTCATGAACCACAGCTAGAGTCATTGCATGTCTGTTCCTTCCACAAACCACATATGGATCCACCAGTGTCATTGCATGTTCATGAAGCATAGCTAGAGTCATTGCATGTGTGTTCTTCTCACAAACCACATAAGGATAGACCAGTGTCATTGCATGTGTGTTCTTTTCATGAACCACACCCAGTGTCATTGCATGTCTGTTCTTTTCTCAAACCACACATGGATCCACCAGTGTCATTGCATGTGTGTTCTTTTCATGAACCACAGCTAGAGTCATTGCATGTGTGTTCTTCTCACAAACCACATAACGATCCACCAGTGTCATTGCATTTGTGATCTTTTCATGAACCACACCCAGTGTGATTGCATGTGTGTTCTTCTCATGAACCACACATGGATCCACCAGTGTCATTGCATGTGTGTTCTTTTCATGAACCACAGCTGGAGTCATTGCATGTCTGTTCTTTCCACAAACCACACATGGATCCACCTAGTGTGATTGCATGTCTGTTCTTTTCGCAAACCACACATGGATCCACCAGTGTCATTGCATGTCTGTTCTTTTCATGAACCACAACTAGAGTCATTGCATGTCTGTTCTTTCCACAAACCACATATGGATCCACTAGTGGCATTGCATGTCTGTTCCTTCCACAAACCACATATGGATCCACCAGTGTCATTGCATGTGTGATCTTTTCATGAACCACAGCTAGAGTCATTGCATGTGTGTTCTTTTCATGAACCACACCTAGTGTCATTGCATGTCTGTTCTTTCCATAAACCACACATGGATCCACCAATGTCACTGGATTTGTGCTCTTTTCATGAAGCACATCCAGTGTGATTGCATGTCTGTTCTTTTCACAAACCACACATGGATCCACCAGTGTCATTGCATGTGTGTTCTTTTCATGAACCGCAGTCATTGCATGTCTGTTCTTTCCACAAACCACACATGGATCCACCTAGTGTGATTGCATGTCTGTTCTTTTCATGAACCACAACTAGAGTCATTGCATGTCTGTTCCTTCCACAAACCACATATGGATCCACCAGTGTCATTGCATCTGTGTTCTTTTCATGAACCACAGCTAGAGTCATTGCATGCGTGTTGTTCCCACAAACCACATAAGGATACACCAGTGTCATTACATGTGTGTTCTTTTCATGAACCACACCCAGTGTCATTGCATGTCTGTTCTTTCCACAAACCACACATGGATTCACCAGTGTCATTGGATGTGTGTTCTTTTCATGAACCACACCTAGTGTGATTGCATGTCTATTCTTTTCACAAACCACACATGGATCCACCAGTGTCATTGCATGTGTGTTCTTTTCATGAACCACAGCTAGAGTCATTGCATGTCTGTTCTTTCCACAAACCACACATGGATCCACCTAGTGTGATTGCATGTCTGTTCTTTTCACAAACCACACATGGATCCACCAGTGTCATTGCATGTGTGTTCTTTTCAGGAACCAAAGCTAGAGTCATTGCATGTGTGTTCTTCTAACAAACCACATAAGGATCCACCAGTGTCATTGCATGTCTGTTCTTTTCATGAACCACACCCCGTGTCCTTGCATGTATGGTCCTCTAAACAAACCACACATGGATCCACCTAGTGTGATTGCATGTCTGTTCTTTTCACAAACCACACATGGATCCACCAGTGTCATTGCATGTTTGTTGTTTTCATGAACCATAGCTAGAGTCATTGCATGTCAGTTCTTCTCACAAACCACATAAGGATCTACCAGTGTCATTGCATGTCTGTTCTTTTCATGAACCACACCAGTGTCATTGCATGTGTGTTCATTTCATGAACCACACATGGATCCACCAGTGTTATTGCATGTGTGTTCTTTTCATGAACCACGGCTAGAGTCATTGCATGTGTGTTCTTCTCACAAACCACACATGGATCCACCATTGTCATTGCATGTGTGTTCTTCTCATGAACCACAACTAGTGGCATTGCATGTCTGTTCCTGTAAACAAACCACATAAGGATCCACCAGTGTCATTGGACGTGTGTTCTTCTCATGAACCACACATGGATCCACTAGTGTCATTGCATGTATGTTCTTTTCATGAACCACAGCTAGAGTCATTGCATGTCTGTTCTTTCCACAAACCACATATGGATCCACTAGTGTCATTGCATGTCTGTTATTTTCATGAACCATAGTTAAAGTCATTGCATGTCTGTTCCTTCCACAAACCACACTTTGGTCCACCAGTGTCATTGCATGTGTGTTATTTTCATGAACCACAGCCAGTGTCATTGCATGTCTGTTCTTCTCAGAAACCACATAAGGATATACTAGTGTCATTGCATGTGTGTTCTTTTCATGAACAACACCCAGTGTCATTGCATGTCTGTTCTTTCCACAAACCACACATGGATCCACCAGTGTCATTAGATGTGTGTTCTTTTCATAAACCACACCCAGTGGATAGAGGCATGTCTGTTCTTTTCACAAACCACACATGGATCCACTAGTGTTATTGCATGTGTGTTATTTTCATGAACCATAGCTAGAGTCATTATATGTCTGTTATTTCTACAAACCACACATGGATCCACCTAGTGTGATTGCATATCTGTTCTTTTCACAAACCACACATGGATCCACCAATGTCATTGCATGTGTGTTCTTTTCATGAACCACAACTAGAGTCATTGCATGCGTGTTCTTCTAAACAGACCACATAAGGATCCACCAGTGTGATTGCATGTCTGTTCTTTTCATGAACCACACCCAGTGTCATTGCATGTTTGTTCCTCTAAACAAACCACACATGGATCCACCTAGTGTGATTGCATGTCTGTTCTTTTCACAAACCACACATGGATCCACTAGTGTCATTGCATGTGTGTTCTTTTCATGAACCATAGCTAGAGTCATTGCATGTCAGTTCTTCTCACAAACCACATAAGGATCCACCAGTGTCATTGCATGTCTGTTCTTTTCATGAACCACACCCAGTGTCATTGCATGTGTGTTCTTCTCATGAACCACACATGGATCCACCAGTGTCATTGCATGTGTGTTCTTTTCATGAACCACGGCTAGAGTAATTGCATGTGTGTTCTTCTCACAAACCACACATGGATCCACCATTGTCATTGCATGTCTGTTCTTCTCATGAACCACACCCAGTGTCATTGCATGTAAGTTCCTCTAAACAATCCACATAAGGATCCACCAGTGTCATTTGATGTGTGTTCTTCTCATGAACCACACATGGAACCACCAGTATCATTGCATGTCTGTTCTTTTCATGAACCACACCTAGAGTCATTGCATGTCTGTCCTTTCCACAAACCACATATGGATCCACCAGTGTCATTGCATGTCTGTTCTTTTCATGAACCACAACTAGAGTCATTGCGTGTCTGTTCCTTTCAGAAACAACATATGGATCCACCAGTGTCATTGCATGTGTGTTCCTTTCATGAACCACAGCTAGAGTCATTGCATGTGTGTTCTTCTCACAAACCACATAAGGATACACCAGTGTCACTACATGTGTGTTCTTTTCATGAACCACACCCAGTGTCATTGCATCTCTGTTCTTTCCACAAACCACACATGGATCCACCAGTGTCATTGGATGTGTGTTCTTTTCATGAACCACACCTAGTGTCATTGCATGTCTGTTCTTTTCACAAACCACACATGGATCCACCAGTTTCATTGCATGTGTGTTCTTTTCATGAACCACACAACTAGAGTCATTGCATGTCTGTTCTTTCCACAAACCACACATGGATCCACCTAGTGTGATTGCATGTCTGTTCTTTTAACAAACCACACATGCATCCACTAGTGTCATTGAATGTGTGTTCTTTTCATGAACAATAGCTACAGTCATTGCATGTGTGTTCTTCTATACAAACCACATAAGGATCCTCTAGTGTCATTGCATGTCTGTTCTTTTCATGAACCACACCCATTATCATTGCATGTTTGTTCCTCTAAACAAACCACACATGGATCCACCTAGTGTGATTGCATGTCTGTTCTTTTCACAAAACACACATGGATCCACCAATGTCATTGCATGTGTGTTCTTTTCATGAACCACAACTAGAGTCATTGCATGCGTGTTCTTCTAAACAGACCACATATGGATCCACCAGTGTGATTGCATGTCTGTTCTTTTCATGAACCACACCCAGTGTCATTGCATGTTTGTTCCTCTAAACAAACCACACATGGATCCACCTAGTGTGATTGCATGTCTGTTCTTTTCACAAACCACACATGGATCCACTAGTGTCATTGCATGTGTGTTGTTTTCATGAACCATAGCTGGAGCCATTGCATGTCAGTTCTTCTCACAAACCACATAAGGATCCACCAGTGTCATTGCATGTCTGTTCTTTTCATGAAGCACACCTAGTGTCATTGCATGTGTGTTCTTCTCATGAACCACACATGGATCCACCAGTGTCATTGCATGTGTGTTATTTTCATGAACCACGGCTAGAGTCATTGCATGTGTGTTCTTCTCACAAACCACACATGGATCCACCAATGTCATTGCATGTGTGTTCTTCTCATGAACCACAGCCACTGTCATTGCATGTATGTTCCTCTAAACAAACCACATAAGGATCCACCAGTGTCATTGGATGTGTGTTCTTCTCATGAACCACACATGGATCCACTAGTGTCATTGTATGTCTGTTCTTTTCATGAACCACAACTAGAGTCATTGCATGTCTATTATTTCCACAAACCACATATGGATCTACCAACGTCATTGCATGTCTATTTTTCCATGAACCACAGCTAGAGTCATTGCATGTATGTTCCTTCCACAAACCACATATGGATCCACCAGTGTCATTGCATGTGTCTTCTTTTCATGAACCACAACTAGAATCATTGCATGTGTGTTCTTCTCACAAACCACATAAGGATACACCAGTTTCATTGCATGTGTGTTCTTTTCATGAACCACACCCAGTGTCATTGCATGTCTGTTCTTTCCACAAAACACACATGGATGCACTAGTGTCATTGGATGTGTGTTCTTTTCATGAACCACACCCAGTGTGATTGCATGTCTGTTCTTTTCGCAAACCACACATGGATCCACCAGTGTCATTGCATGTGTGTTCTTATCATGAACCACAGCTAGAGTCATTGCATGTCTGTTCTTCTAAACAAACCACATAAGGATCCACCAGTGTCATTGCATGTATGTTCTTTTCATGAACCACACCCAGTGTCATTGCATGTGTGTTCTTCTCATGAACCACACATGGATCCACCAGTGTCATTGCATGTGTGTTCTTTTCATGAACCATAGCTAGAGTCATTGCATGTGTGTTCTTCTAAACAAACCACATAAGGATCCACCAGTGTCATTGCATGTGTGTTCTTCTCATGAACCACACCCAGTGTCATTGCATGTCTGTTCCTCTAGACAAACCACACAAGGATCCACCAGTGTCATTGCATGTGTGTTCTTCTCATGAACCACACATGGATCCACCAGTGTCATTGCATGTGTGTTCTTTTCATGAACCACAGCTAGAGTCATTGCATGTCTGTTCTTTCCACAAACCACATATGGATCCACCAGTGTCATTGCATGTCTGTTTTTTCATGAACCACAGCTAGAGTCATTGCATGTCTATTCCTTCCACAAACCACATATGGATCCACCAGTGTCATTGCATGTTCATGAACCATAGCTAGAGTCATTGCATGTGTGTTCTTCTCACAAACCACATAAGGATAGACCAGTGTCATTGCATGTGTGTTCTTTCCATGAACCACACCCAGTGTCATTGCATGTCTGTTCTTTTCTCAAACCACACATGGATCCACCAGTGGCATTGCATGTGTGTTCTTTTCATGAACCACAGCTAGAGTCATTGCATGTGTGTTCTTCTCACAAACCACATAAGGATCCACCAGTGTCATTGCATGTGTGTTCTTTTCATGAACCACACCCAGTGTGATTGCATGTGTGTTCTTCTCATGAACCGCACATGGATCCACCAGTGTCATTGCATGTGTGTTCTTTTCATGAACCACAGCTAGAGTCATTGCATGTCTGTTCTTTCCACAAACCACACATGGATCCACCTAGTGTGATTGCATGTCTGTTCTTTTCACAAACCACACATGGATCCACCAGTGTCATTGGATGTGTGTTCTTTTCAGGAACCACAACTAGAGTCATTGCATGTGTGTTCTTCTAACAAACCACATAAGGATCCACCAGTGTCATTGCATGTCTGTTCTTTTCATGAACCACACCCAGTGTCCTTGCATGTATGGTCCTCTAAACAAACCACACATGGATCCACCTAGTGTGATTGCATGTCTGTTCTTTTCACAAACCACACATGGATCCACCAGTGTCATTGCATGTGTGTTGTTTTCATGAACCATAGCTAGAGTCATTGCATGTCAGTTCTTCTCACAAACCACATAAGGATCTACCAGTGTCATTGCATGTCTGTTCTTTTCATGAACCACACCCAGTGTCATTGCATATGTGTTCATTTCATGAACCACACATGGATCCACCAGTGCCATTGCATGTGTGTTCTTTTCATGAACCACGGCTAGAGTCATTGCATGTGTGTTCTTCTCACAAACCACACATGGATCCACCATTGTCATTACATGTGTGTTCTTCTCATGAACCACAGCCAGTGTCATTGCATGTCTGTTCCTATAAACAAACCACATAAGGATCCACCAGTGTCATTGGACGTGTGTTCTTCTCATGAACCACACATGGATCCACTAGTGTCATTGCATGTATGTTCTTTTCATGAACCACAGCTAGAGTCATTGCATGTCTGTTCTTTCCACAAACCACATATGGATCCACTAGTGTCATTGCATGTCTGTTATTTTCATGAACCATTGTTAGAGTCATTACATGTCTGTTCCTTCCACAAACCACACTTGGATCCACCAGTGTCATTGCATGTGTGTTATTTTCATGAACCACAGCCAGTGTCATTGCATGTCTGTTCTTCTCACAAACCACATAAGGATATAATAGTGTCATTGCATGTGTGTTCTTTTCATGAACCACACCCAGTGTCATTGCATGTCTGTTCTTTCCATAAACCACACATGGATCCACCAGTGTCATTAGATGTGTGTTCTTTTCATAAACCACACCCAGTGGATAGAGGCATGTCTGTTCTTTTCACAAACCACACATGGATCCACTAGTGTTATTGCATGTGTGTTCTTTTCATGAACCATTGCTAGAGTCATTGCATGTCTGTTCTTTCCACAAACCACACATGGATCCACCTAGTGTGATTGCATGTCTGTTCTTTTCACAAACCACACATGGATCCACCAGTGTCATTGCATGTGTGTTCTTTTCATGAACCACAGCTAGAGTCATTGCATGTCTATTCTTTCCACAAACCACACATGGATCCACCTAGTGTGATTGCATGTCTGTTCTTTTCACAAACCACACATGGATCCACCAGTGTCATTGCATGTGTGTTCTTTTCATGAACCACAAATAGAGTCATTGCATGTCTGTTCTTTCCACAAACCACACATGGATCCACCTAGTGTGATTGCATGTCTGTTATTTTCATGAACTGTGAGATCCAGGCACATGGCTTAATAGAATTGATAGGATACCCATATCAACAAGTTGCAACTTATTTTCCGGAAGCTCATTCGAAAATAACTCTAAGGTTAAGCGTGCTTGGCCTAGAGCAATTCTAGGATGGGTGACCGACTGGGAAGTGGGTAACCGGGTGCGCATGAGTGAGGACAAAGTGCGCAGAAAAGACTAGTGTTGGTCTGTGGGGCCAGTCTAGATATCCTATTAAGCTACCAGGAGTGACACCCCCCGGGCCCAGGAGTGGAAGGGGTGTTACAAGTGGTATCAGAGCCGACCCTTGCGTTTACACGGGTGTGTGCGGGTCAGTGGCGGGACATGTGGAGCATGGCGTATGTGGCCCGGAGTGGACACGGCATGGCACATGTGCCGGCACTGGACGCACAGACGCGTGCCAAGAGGGAACGTTCCTGGGGTGTGCTTGATCGATGAGGGCATCGATCTTCTAAAGGGTGGGTGTATGTGAGATCTAGGCACATGGCTTAATAGGATTGATTGGATACCCATATCAACAAGTTGCAACTTCTTTTCCGTAAGCTCATTCGAAAAGAACTCTAAGGTTAAGCGTGCTTGGCCTAGAGCAATTCTAGTATGGGTGACCGACCTGGAAGTGGGTAACCGGGTGCGCACGAGTGAGGACAAAGTGTGGAGAAAAGACTAGTGTTGGTCTGTGGGGCCAGTCTAGATATTCTATTAAGCTGCCAGGAGTGACACCCCCCGGGCCCAGAAGTGGACGGGGTGTTACAAGAACCACACCCAGTGTCCTTGCATGTATGTTCCTCTAAACAAACCACACATGGATCCACCTAGTGTGATTGCATGTCTGTTCTTTTCACAAACCACACATAGATCCACCAGTGTCATTGCATGTGTGTTCTTTTAATGAACCATAGCTAGAGTCATTGCATGTCAGTTCTTCTCACAAACCACATAAGGGTATACCAGTTTGATTGCATGTCTGTTCTTTTCATGAACCACACCCAGTGTCATTGCATGTGTGTTCTTCTCATGAACCACACATGGATCCACCAGTGTCATTGCATGTGTGTTCTTTTCATGAACCATGGCTAGAGTCATTGCATGTGTGTTCTTCTCACAAACCACACATGGATCCACCAATGTCATTGCAAGTGTGTTCTTCTCATGAACCACAGCCAGTGTCATTGCATGATTGTTCCTCTAAACAAACCACATAAGGATCCACTATTGTCATTGGATGTGTGTTCTTCTCATGAACCACACATGGATCCACCGGTGTCATTGCATGTATGTTCTTTTCATGAACCACAGCTAGAGTCATTGCATTTCTGTTCTTTCCACAAACCACATATGGATCCACCAGTGTCATTGAATGTCTGTTCTTTTCATGAACCACAGCTAGAGTCATTGCATGTTTGTTCCTTCCACAAACCACACTTGGATCCACCAGTGTCATTGCATGTTGTTCTTTTCATGAACCACAGCCACTGTCATTACATGTCTGTTCTTCTCACAAACCAGATAAGGATACACTAGTGTCATTGCATGTGTGTTATTTTCATGAACCACAACCAGTGTCATTGCATGTCTGTTATTTCCACAAACCACACATGGATCCACCAGTGTCATTGGATGTGTGTTATTTTCATGAACCACACCCAGTGTGATTGCATGTCTGTTCTTTTCACAAACCACACATGGATCCACCAGTGTCATTGCATGTGTGTTCTTTTCATGAACCACAACTAGAGTCATTGCATGTCTATTTTTTTCCACAAACCACACATGGATCCATCTAGTGTGATTGCATGTCTGTTCTTTTCACAAACCACACATGGAACCACCAGTGTCATTGCATGTGTGTTCTTTTCATGAACCACAGCTAGAGTCATTGTTTGTGTGTTCTTCTAAACAAACCACACAAGGATCCACCAGTGTCATTGCATGTCTGTTCTTTTCATGAACCACACCCAGTGTCATTGCATGTCTGTTCCTCTAAACAAACCACACATGCATCCACCTAGTGTGATTGCATGTCTATTCTTTTCACAAACCACACATGGATCCACTAGTGTCATTGCATGTGTGTTATTTTCCTGAACCATAGCTAGAGTCATTGCATGTCAGTTCTTCTCACAAACCACATAAGGATCCACCAGTGTCATTGCATGTCTGTTCTTTTCATGAACCACACCTAGTGTCATTGCATGTGTGTTCTTCTCGTGAACCACACATGGATCCACCAGTGTCATTGCATGTGTGTTCTTTTCATGAACCATGGGTAGAGTCATTGCATGTGTGTTCTTCTCACAAACCACACATGGATCCACCAGTGTCATTGCATGTCTGTTCTTCTCATGAACCACACCCAGTGTCATTGCATGTCTGTTCCTCTAAACAAACCACATAAGGATCCACTAGTGTCATTGGATGCGTGTTCTTCTCAAGAACCACACATGGATCCACCAGTGTCATTGCATGTCTGTTCTTTTCATGAACCACAACTAGAGTCATTGCATGTTTGTTCTTTCCACAAAACACATATGGATCCACCAGTGTCATTGCATGTATGTTCTTTTCATGAACCACAGCTAGAGTCATTGCATGTCTGTTCCTTCCACAAAGCACATATGGATCCACCAGTGTCACTGCATGCGTGTTCTTTGCATGAACCACAACTAGAGTCATTGCATGTGTGTTCTTCTCACAAACCACATAAGTTTACACTAGTGTCATTGCATGTGTGTTCTTTTCATAAACCCCACCCAGTGTCATTGCATGTCTATTCTTTCCACAAACCACACATGGATCCACCAGTGTCATTGGATGTGTGTTCTTTTCATGAACCACACCCAATGTGATTGCATGTCTGTTCTTTTCACAAACCACATATGGATCCACCAGTGTCATTGCATGTGTGTTATTTTCATGAACCACAGCTAGAGTTATTGCATGTATGTTCTTTCCACAAACCACACATGGATCCACCTATGTGATTGCATGTCTGTTCTTTTAACAAACCACACATGGATCCACTAGTGTCATTACATGTGTGTTCTTTTCATGAACCATAGCTAGAGTCATTGCATGATTGTTCTTCTAAACAAACCACATAAGGATCGACCAGTGTCATTGCATGTCTGTTCTTTTCATGAACCATACCCAGTGTCATTGCATGTATGTTCCTCTAAACAAACCACACATGGATCCACCTAGTGTGATTGCATGTCTATTTTTTCACAAACCACACATGGATCCACTAGTGTCATTGCATGTGTGTTCTTTTCATGAACCATAGCTAGAGGCATTGCATGTCAGTTCTTCTCACAAACCACATAAGGATCCACCAGTGTCATTGCATGTCTTTTCTTTTCATGAACCACACCCAGTGTCATTGCATGTGTGTTCTTCTCATGAACCACACATGGATCCACCAGTGTCATTGGATGTGTGTTCTTTTCATGAACCACAACTAGAGTCATTGCATGTGTGTTCTTCTCACAAACCACACATGGATCCACCAGTGACATTGCATGTGTGTTCTTCTCATGAACCATAGCCAGTGTCATTGTATGTCTGTTCCTCTAAACAAACCACATATGGATCCACCAGTGTCATTGGATGTGTGTTCTTCTCATGAACCACACATGGATCCACTTGTGTCATTGCATGTCTGTTCTTTTCATGAACCACAACTAGAGTCATTGCATGTCTGTTCTTTCCACAAACCACATATGGATCCACCAGTGTCATTGCATGTCTATTCTTTTCATGAACCACAGCTAGAGTCATTGCATGTTTGTTCCTTCCACAAACCACATATGGATCCACCAGTGTCATTACATGTGTGTTCTTTTCATGAACCACAACTAGAGTCATTGCATGTGTTCTTCTCACAAACCACATAAGGATACACCAGTTTCATTGCATGTGTGTTCTTTTCATGAACCACATCTAGTGTCATTGCATGTCTGTTCTTTACACAAACCACACATGGATCCACCAGTGTCATTGGATGTGTGTTCTTTTCATGAACCACACCTAGTGTGATTGCATGTCTGTTCTTTTCACAAACCACACATGGATCCACCAGTGTCATTGCATGTGTGTTCTTATCATGAACGACAACTAGAGTCATTGCATGTGTGTTCTTCTAAACAAACCACATGAGGATCCACCAGTGTCATTGCATGTCTTTTCTTTTCATGAACCACGCCCTGTGTCATTGCATGTGTGTTCTTCTTATGAACCACACATGGATCCACCATTGTCATTGCATGTGTGTTCTTTTCATGACCAACAGCTAGAGTCATTGCATGTGTGTTCTTCTAAACAAACCACATAAGGATCCACCAGTGTCATTGCATGTGTGTTCTTCTCATGAATCACACCCAGTGTCATTGCGTGTCTGTTCCTCTAAACAAACCACAAAAGGATCCACCAGTGCAATTGGATGTGTGTTCTTCTCATGAACCACACATGGATCCACCAGTGCCATTGCATGTCTTTTCTTTTCATGAACCACAGCTAGAGTCATTGCATGTCTGTTCTTTCCACAAACCACATATGGATCCACTAGTGTCATTGCATGTCTGTTCTTTTCATAAACCATAGCTAGAGTCATTGCATGTCTGTTCCTTCCACAAACCACATATGGATCCACCTGTGTCATTGCATGTTTATTCTTTTCATGAACCACAGCTAGAGTCATTGCATGTGTGTTCTTCTCACAAACCACATAAGGATACACAAGTGTCATCGCATGTGTGTTCTTTTCATGAACCACACCCAGTGTCATTGCATGTATTTTCTTTCCACAAACCACACATGGATCCACTAGTGTCATTGGATATGTGTTCTTTTCATGAACCACACCTAGTGTGATTGCATGTCCATTCTTTTCACAAACCAAACATGGATCCACCTGTGTCATTGCATGTGTGTTCTTTTCATGAACCATATCTAGAGTCATTGCATGTCTGTTCTTTCCACAAACCACACATGGATCCACCTAGTATGATTACATGTCTTTTCTTTTCACAAACCACACATGGATCCTCCTAGTGTCATTGCATGTGTGTTCTTTTCATGACCCACAGCTAGAGTCATTGCATGTGTGTTCTTCTAAACAAACCACATAAGGATGCACCAGTGTCATTGCATGTCTGTTCTTTTGATGGACCCCACCCAGTGTCATTGCATGTCTGTTCCTCTAAAGAAACCACACATGGATCCACCTAGTGTGATTACATGTCTGTTCTTTGCACAAACCACACATGGATCCACTAGTGTCATTGCATGTGTGTTCTTTTCATGAACCATAGCTAGAGCCATTGCATGCCAGTTCTTCTCACAAACCACATAAGGATCCACCAGTGTCATTGCATGTCTGTTCTTTTCATGAACCACACCGAGTGTCATTGCGTGTGTGTTCTTTTCATGAACCATAGCTAGAGCCATTGCATGTCAGTTCTTCTCACAAACCACATAAGGATCCACCAGTGTCATTGCATGTCTGTTCTTTTCATGAACCACACCCAGTGTCATTGCATGTGTGCTCTTCTCATGAACCACACATGGATCCACCAGTGTCATTGCATGTGTGTTGTTTTCATGAACCACGGCTAGAGTCATTGCATGCGTGTTCTTCTCACAAACCACGCATGGATCCACCAGTGTCATTGCATGCGTGTTCTTCTCATGAACCACATCTAGTGTCATTGCATGTCTGTTCCTCTAAACAAACCACATAAGGATCCACCAGTGTCATTGGATGTGTGTTCTTCTCATGAACCACACATGGACCCACTAGTGTCATTGCATGTTTGTTCTTTTCATGAACCACAACTAGAGTCATTGCATGTTTGTTCATTCCACAAACCACATATGGATCGACCAATGTCATTGCATCTCTATTATTTTCATGAACCACAACTAGAGTCATTGCATGTCTGTTCCTTCCACAAACCACATATGGATCCACTAGTGTCATTGCATGTGTGTTCTTTTCATGAACCACAGCTAGAGTCATTGCATGTGTGTTCTTCTCACAAACCACATAAGGATACACCAGTTTCATTGCATGTGTGTTCTTTTCATGAACCACATCTAGTGTCATTGCATGTCTGTTCTTTCCTCAAACCACACATGGATCCACCAGTGTCATTGGATGTGTGTTCTTTTCATGAACCACACCTAGTGTGATTGCATGTCTGTTCTTTTCACAAACCACACATGGATCCACCAGTGTCATTGCATGTGTGTTCTTATCATGAACGACAACTAGAGTCATTGCATGTGTGTTCTTCTAAACAAACCACATGAGGATCCACCAGTGTCATTGCATGTCTTTTCTTTTCATGAACCACGCCCTGTGTCATTGCATGTGTGTTCTTCTTATGAACCACACATGGATCCACCATTGTCATTGCATGTGTGTTCTTTTCATGACCAACAGCTAGAGTCGTTGCATGTGTGTTCTTCTAAACAAACCACATAAGAATCCACCAGTGTCATTGCATGTGTGTTCTTCTCATGAATCACACCCAAAGTGTCATTATGCGTGTACATTCCTCTAAACAAACCACAAAAGGATCCACCAGTGCAATTGGATGTGTGTTCTTCTCATGAACCACACATGGATCCACCAGTGCCATTGCATGTCTTTTCTTTTCATGAACCACAGCTAGAGTCATTGCATGTCTGTTCTTTCCACAAACCACATATGGATCCACTAGTGTCATTGCATGTCTGTTCTTTTCATAAACCATAGCTAGAGTCATTGCATGTCTGTTCCTTCCACAAACCACATATGGATCCACCTGTGTCATTGCATGTTTATTCTTTTCATGAACCACAGCTAGAGTCATTGCATGTGTGTTCTTCTCACAAACCACATAAGGATACACAAGTGTCATCGCATGTGTGTTCTTTTCATGAACCACACCCAGTGTCATTGCATGTATTTTCTTTCCACAAACCACACATGGATCCACTAGTGTCATTGGATATGTGTTCTTTTCATGAACCACACCTAGTGTGATTGCATGTCCATTCTTTTCACAAACCAAACATGGATCCACCTGTGTCATTGCATGTGTGTTCTTTTCATGAACCATATCTAGAGTCATTGCATGTCTGTTCTTTCCACAAACCACACATGGATCCACCTAGTGTGATTACATGTCTTTTCTTTTCACAAACCACACATGGATCCTCCTAGTGTCATTGCATGTGTGTTCTTTTCATGACCCACAGCTAGAGTCATTGCATGTGTGTTCTTCTAAACAAACCACATAAGGATGCACCAGTGTCATTGCATGTCTGTTCTTTTGATGGACCCCACCCAGTGTCATTGCATGTCTGTTCCTCTAAAGAAACCACACATGGATCCACCTAGTGTGATTACATGTCTGTTCTTTGCACAAACCACACATGGATCCACTAGTGTCATTGCATGTGTGTTCTTTTCATGAACCATAGCTAGAGCCATTGCATGCCAGTTCTTCTCAAAAACGACATAAGGATCCACCAGTGTCATTGCATGTCTGTTCTTTTCATGAACCACACCGAGTGTCATTGCGTGTGTGTTCTTTTCATGAACCATAGCTAGAGCCATTGCATGTCAGTTCTTCTCACAAACCACATAAGGATCCACCAGTGTCATTGCATGTCTGTTCTTTTCATGAACCACACCCAGTGTCATTGCATGTGTGCTCTTCTCATGAACCACACATGGATCCACCAGTGTCATTGCATGTGTGTTGTTTTCATGAACCACGGCTAGAGTCATTGCATGCGTGTTCTTCTCACAAACCACGCATGGATCCACCAGTGTCATTGCATGCGTGTTCTTCTCATGAACCACATCTAGTGTCATTGCATGTCTGTTCCTCTAAACAAACCACATAAGGATCCACCAGTGTCATTGGATGTGTGTTCTTCTCATGAACCACACATGGACCCACTAGTGTCATTGCATGTTTGTTCTTTTCATGAACCACAACTAGAGTCATTGCATGTTTGTTCATTCCACAAACCACATATGGATCGACCAATGTCATTGCATCTCTATTATTTTCATGAACCACAACTAGAGTCATTGCATGTCTGTTCCTTCCACAAACCACATATGGATCCACTAGTGTCATTGCATGTGTGTTCTTTTCATGAACCACAGCTAGAGTCATTGCATGTGTGTTCTTCTCACAAACCACATAAGGATACACCAGTTTCATTGCATGTGTGTTCTTTTCATGAACCACATCCAGTGTCATTGCATTTCTGTTCTTTCCTCAAACCACACATGGATCCACCTGTGTCATTGGATGTGTGTTCTTTTCATGAACCACACCCAGTGTGATTGCATGTCTGTTCTTCTCACAAACCACATAAGGATCCACCAGTGTCATTGCATGTCTTTTCTTTTCATAAACCACACATGGATCCACCTAGTGTGATTGCATGTCTGTTCTTTTCACAAACCACACATGGATCCACCTAGTGTCATTGCATGTGTGTTCTTTTCATGACCCACAGCTAGAGTCATTGCATGTGTGTTCTACTAAACAAACCACATAAGGATCCACCAGTGTCATTGCATGTCTTTTCTTTTCATGAACCACACCCAGTGTCATTGCATGTCTGTTCCTCTAAACAAACCACACATGGATCCACTAGTGTCATTGCATGTGTGTTCTTTTCATGAACCATAGCTAGAGCCATTGCATGTCAGTTCTTCTCACAAACCACATAAGGATCCACCAGTGTCATTGCATGTCTGTTCTTTTCATGAACCACACCCAGTGTCATTGCATGTGTGCTCTTCTCATGAACCACACATGGATCCACCAGTGTCATTGCATGTATGTTGTTTTCATGAACCACGACTAGAGTCATTGCATGCGTGTTCTTATCACAAACCACACATGGATCCACCAGTGTCATTGCATGCGTGTTCTTCTCATGAACCACATCCAGTGTCATTGCATGTCTGTTCCTCTAAACAAACCACATAAGGATCCACCAGTGTCATTGGATGTGTGTTCTTCTCATGAACCACACATGGACCCACTAGTGTCATTGCATGTTTGTTCTTTTCATGGACCACAACTAGAGTCATTGCATGTTTGTTATTTCCACAAACCACATATGGATCCACCAGTGTCATTGCATGTCTATTATTTTCATGAACCACAACTAGAGTCATTGCATGTCTGTTCCTTCCACAAACCACATATGGATCCACTAGTGTCATTGCATGTGTGTTCTTTTCATGAACCACAACTAGAGTCATTGCATGTGTGTTCTTCTCACAAACCACATAAGGATACACCAGTTTCATTGCATGTGTGTTCTTTTCATGAACCACATCCAGTGTCATTGCATGTCTGTTCTTTCCTCAAACCACACATGGATCCACCTGTGTCATTGGATGTGTGTTCTTTTCATAAACCACACCCAGTGTGATTGCATGTCTGTTCTTCTCACAAACCACATAAGGATCCATCAGTGTCATTGCATGTCTTTTCTTTTCATGAACCACACCCAGTGTCATTGCATGTGTGTTCTTCTCATGAACCACACATGGATCCACCAGTGTCATTGCATGTGTGTTATTTTCATGAACCACAACTAGAGTCATTGCATGTGTGTTCTTCTCACAAACCACACATGGATCCACCAGTGACATTGCATGTGTGTTCTTCTCATGAACCACAACCAGTGTCATTGCATGTCTGTTCCTCTAAACAAACCACATATGGATCCGACAGTGTCATTGGATGTGTGTTCTTCTCATGAACCACATGGATCCACTAGTGTCATTGCATGTCTATTCTTTTCATGAACCACAACTAGAGTCATTGCATGTCTGTTCTTTCCACAAACCACATATGGATCCACCAGTGTCATTGCATGTCTATTCTTTTCATGAACCACAGCTAGAGTCATTGCATGTCTGTTCCTTCCACAAACCACATATGGATCCACCAGTGTCATTACATGTGTGTTCTTTTCATGAACCACAGCTAGAGTCATTGCATGTGTTCTTCTCACAAACCACATAAGGATACACCAGTTTCATTGCATGTGTGTTATTTTCATGAACCACATCCAGTGTTATTGCATGTCTGTTCTTTACATAAACCACACATGGATCCACCAGTGTCATTGGATGTGTGTTCTTTTCATGAACCACACCTAGTGTGATTGCATGTCTGTTCTTTTCACAAACCACACATGGATCCACCAGTGTCATTGCATGTGTGTTCTTATCATGAACGACAACTAGAGTCATTGCATGTCTGTTCTTCTAAACAAACCACATAAGGATCCACCTAGTGTCATTGCATGTCTTTTCTTTTCATGAACCACACCCTGTGTCATTGCATGTGTGTTCTTCTTATGAACCACACATGGATCCACCATTGTCATTGCATGTGTGTTCTTTTCATGACCAACAGCTAGAGTCATTGCATGTGTGTTCTTCTAAACAAACCACATAAGGATCCACCAGTGTCATTGCATGTGTGTTCTTCTCATGAATCACACCCAGTGTCATTGCATGTCTGTTCCTCTAAACAAACCACATAAGGATCCACCAGTGTCATTGGATGTGTGTTCTTCTCATGAACCACACATGGATCCACCAGTGCCATTGCATGTCTTTTCTTTTCCTGAACCACGGCTAGAGTCATTGCATGTCTGTTCTTTCCACAAACCACATATGGATCCACTAGTGTCATTGCATGTCTGTTCTTTTCATGAACCATAGCTAGAGTCATTGCATGTCTGTTCCTTCCACAAACCACATATGGATCCACCAGTGTCATTGCATTTTTATTCTTTTCATGAACCACAGCTAGAGTCATTGCATGTGTGTTCATCTCACAAACCACATAAGGATACACCAGTGTCATTGCATGTGTGTTCTTTTCATGAACCACACCTAGTGTCATTGCATGTATTTTCTTTCCACAAACCACAGATGGATCCACCAGTGTCATTGGATATGTGTTCTTTTCATGAACCACACCTAGTGTGATTGCATGTCTGTTCTTTTCACAAACCAAACATGGATCCACCAGTGTCATTGCATGTGTGTTCTTTTCATGAACCATATCTAGAGTCATTGCATGTTTGTTCTTTCCACAAACCACACATGGATCCACCTAGTGTGATTACATGTCTGTTCTTTTCACAAACCACACATGGATCCACCTAGTGTCATTGCATGTGTGTTCTTTTCATGACCCACTTCTAGAGTCATTGCATGTGTGTTCTTCTAAACAGACCACATAAGGATCCACCAGTGTCATTGCATGTCTGTTCTTTTGATGGACCACACCCAGTGTCATTGCATGTCTGTTCCTCTAAACAAACCACACATGGATCCACCTAGTGTGATTGCATGTCTGTTCTTTGCACAAACCACACATGGATCCACTAGTGTCATTGCATGTGTGTTCTTTTCATGAACCATAGCTAGAGCCATTGCATGTTAGTTCTTCTCACAATCCACATAAGGATCCACTAGTGTCATTGCATGTCTGTTCTTTTCATGAACCACACTCAGTGTCATTGCGTGTGTGTTATTTTAATGAACCATAGCTAGAGCCATTGCATGTCAGTTCTTCTCACAAACCACATAAGGATCCACCAGTGTCATTGCATGTCTGTTCTTTTCATGAACCACACCAGTGTCATTGCATGTGTGCTCTTCTCATGAACCACACATGGATCCACCAGTGTCATTGCATGTGTGTTGTTTTCATGACCCACGGCTAGAGTCATTGCATGCGTGTTCTTCTCACAAACCACACATGGATCCACCAGTTTCATTGCATGCGTGTTCTTCTCATGAACCACATCCAGTGTCATTGCATGTCTGTTCCTCTAAACAAACCACATAAGGATCCACCAGTGTCATTGGATGTGTGTTCTTCTCATGAACCACACATGAACCCACTATTGTCATTGCATGTTTGTTATTTTCATGAACCACAACTAGAGTCATTGCATGTTTGTTCTTTCCACAAACCACATATGGATCCACCAGTGTCATTACATGTCTATTATTTTCATGAACCACAACTAGAGTCATTGCATGTCTGTTCCTTCCACAAACCACATATGGATCCACTAGTGTCATAGCATGTGTGTTCTTTTCATGAACCACAGCTAGAGTCATTGCATGTGTGTTCTTCTCACAAACCACATAAGGATACCCCAGTTTCATTGCATGTGTGTTCTTTTCATGAACCACATCCAGTGTCATTGCATGTCTGTTCTTTCCTCAAACCACACATGGATCCACCTGTGTCATTGGATGTGTGTTCTTTTCATGAACCACACCCAGTGTGATTGCATGTCTGTTCTTCTCACAAACCACATAAGGATCCACCAGTGTCATTTCATGTGTTTTCTTTTCATGAACCACACCCAGTGTCATTGCATGTGTGTTCTTCTCATGAACCACACATGGATCCACCAGTGTCATTGCATGTGTGTTATTTTCATGAACCACAGCAAGAGTCATTGCATGTGTGTTCTTCTCACAAACCACACATGGATCCACAAGTGACATTGCATGTGTGTTCTTCTCATGAACCACAGCCAGTGTCATTGCATGTCTGTTCCTCTAAACAAACCACATATGGATCCACCAGTGTCATTGGATGTGTGTTCTTCTCATGAACCACATGGATCCACTAGTGTCATTGCATGTCTGTTCTTTTCATGAACCACAACTAGAGTCATTGCATGTCTGTTATATCCACAAACCACATATGGATCCACCAGTGTCATTGCATGTCTATTCTTTTCATGAACCACATCTAGAGTCATTGCATGTCTGTTCCTTCCACAAACCACATATGGATCCACCAGTGTCATTACATGTGTGTTCTTTTCATGAACCACAACTAGAATCATTGCATGTGTTCTTCTCACAAACCCCATATGGATACACCAGTTTCATTGCATGTGTGTTCTTTTCATGAACCACATCCAGTGTTATTGCATGTCTGTTCTTTACATAAACCACACATGGATCCACCAGTGTCATTGGATGTGTGTTCTTTTCATGAACCACACCTAGTGTGATTGCATGTCTGTTCTTTTCACAAACCACACATGGATCCACCAGTGTCATCGCATGTGTGTTCTTATCATGAACGACAACTAGAGTCATTGCATGTCTGTTCTTCTAAACAAACCACATAAGGATCCACCAGTGTCATTGCATGTCTTTTCTTTTCATGAACCACACCCTGTGTCATTGCATGTGTGTTCTTCTTATGAACCACACATGGATCCACCATTGTCATTGCATGTGTGTTCTTTTCATGACCAACAGCTAGAGTCATTGCATGTGTGTTCTTCTAAACAAACCACATAAGGATCCACCAGTGTCATTGCATGTGTGTTCTTCTCATGAATCACACCCAGTGTCATTGCATGTCTGTTCCTCTAAACAAACCACATAAGGATCCACCAGTGTCATTGGATGTGTGTTCTTCTCATTAACCACACATGGATCCACCAGTGCCATTGCATGTCTTTTCTTTTCATGAACCACGGCTAGAGTCATTGCATGTCTGTTCTTTCCACAAACCACATATGGCTCCACTAGTGTCATTGCATGTCTGTTCTTTTCATGAACCATAGCTAGAGTCATTGCATGTCTGTTCCTTCCACAAACCACATATGGATCCACCGGTGTCATTGCATGTTTATTCTTTTCATGAACCACAGCTAGAGTCATTGCATGTGTGTTCTTCTCACAAACCACATAAGGATACACCAGTGTCATTGCATGTGTGTTCTTTTCATGAACCACACCCAGTGTCATTGCATGTATTTTCTTTCCACAAACCACACATGGATCCACCAGTGTCATTGGATATGTGTTCTTTTCATGAACCACACCTAGTGTGATTGCATGTCCGTTCTTTTCACAAACCAAACATGGATCCACCAGTGTCATTGCATGTGTGTTCTTTTCATGAACCATATCTAGAGTCATTGCATGTCTGTTCTTTCCACAAACCACACATGGATCCACCTAGTGTGATTGCATGTCTGTTCTTTTCACAAACCACACATGGATCCACCTAGTGTCATTGCATGTGTGTTCTTTTCATGACCCATAGCTAGAGTCATTGCATGTGTGTTCTTCTAAACAAACCACATAAGGATCCACCAGTGTCATTGCATGTCTTTTCTTTTCATGAACCACACCCAGTGTCATTGCATGTGTGTTCTTCTCATGAACCACACATGGATCCACCAGTGTCATTGCAGGTGTGTTATTTTCATGAACCACAGCTAGAGTCATTGCATGTGTGTTCTTCTCACAAACCACACATGGATCCACCAGTGACATTGCATGACTATTCTTTTCATGAACAACAGCTAGAGTCATTGCATGTCTGTTCCTTCCACAAACCACATATGGATCCACCAGTGTCATTACATGTGTGTTCTTTTCATGAACCACAACTAGAGTCATTGCATGTGTTCTTCTCACAAACCACATAAGGATACACTAGTTTCATTGCATGTGTGTTCTTTTCATGAACCACATCCAGTGTCATTGCATGTCTGTTCTTGACACAAACCACACATGGATCCACCAGTGTCATTGGATTTGTGTTCTTTTCATGAACCACACCTAGTGTGATTGCATGTCTGTTCTTTTCACAAACCATAGATGGATCCACCAGTGTCATTGCATGTGTGTTCTTATCATGAACGACAACTAGAGTCATTGCATGTCTGTTCTTCTAAACAAACCACATAAGGATCCACCAGTGTCATTGCATGTCTTTACTTTTCATGAACCACGCCCTGTGTCATTGCATGTGTGTTCTTCTTATGAACCACACATGGATCCACCATTGCCATTGCATGTGTGTTCTTTTCATGACCAACAGCTAGAGTCATTGCATGTCTGTTCTTCTAAACAAACCACATAAGGATCCACCAGTGTCATTGCATGTCTTTACTTTTCATGAACCACGCCCTGTGTCATTGCATGTGTGTTCTTCTTATGAACCACACATGGATCCACCATTGTCATTGCATGTGTGTTCTTTTCATGACCAACAGCTAGAGTCATTGCATGTGTGTTCTTCTAAACAAACCACATATGGATCCACCTAGTGTGATTGCATGTCTGTTCTTTTCACAAACCACACATGGATCCACCTAGTGTCATTGCATGTGTGTTCTTTTCATGACCCACAGCTAGAGTCATTGCATGTGTGTTCTTCTAAACAGACCACAAAAGGATCCACCAGTGTCATTGCATGTCTGTTCTTTTGATGGACCACACCTAGTGTCATTGCATGTCTGTTCCTCTAAACAAACCACACATGGATCCACCTAGTGTGATTGCATGTCTGTTCTTTGCACAAACCACACATGGATCCACTAGTGTCATTGCATATGTGTTCTTTTCATGAACCATAGCTAGAGCCATTGCATGTCAGTTCTTCTCACAAACCACATAAGGATCCACCAGTGTCATTGCATGTCTGTTCTTTTCATGAACCACACCGAGTGTCATTGCGTGTGTGTTCTTTTCATGAACCATAGCTAGAGCCATTGCATGTCAGTTCTTTCTCACAAACCACATAAGGATCCACCAGTGTCATTGCATGTCTGTTCTTTTCATGAACCACACCCAGTGTCATTGCATGTGTGCTCTTCTGATGAACCACACATGGATCCACCAGTGTCATTGCATGTGTGTTGTTTTCATGAACCACGGCTAGAGTAATTGCATGCGTGTTCTTCTCACAAACCACACATGGATCCACCAGTGTCATTGCATGTGTGTTCTTCTCATGAACCACATCCAGTGTCATTGCATGTCTGTTCCTCTAAACAAACCACATAAGGATCCACAAGTGTCATTGGATGTGTGTTCTTTTCATGAACCACACATGGACCCACTAGTGTCATTGCATGTCTGTTCTTTTCATGAACCACAACTAGAGTCATTGCATGTTTGTTCTTTCCACTAGCACATATGGATCCACCAGTGTCATTGCATGTCTATTATTTTCATGAACCACAACTAGAGTCATTGCATGTCTGTTCCTTCCACAAACCACATATGGATACACTAGTGTCATTGCATGTGTGTTCTTTTCATGAACCACAGCTAGAGTCATTGCATGTGTGTTCTTCTCACAAACCACATAAGGATACACCATTTTCATTGCATGTGTGTTCTTTTCATGAACCACATCCAGTGTCATTGCATGTCTGTTCTTTCCTCAAACCACACATGGATCCACCTGTGTCATTGGATGTGTGTTCTTTTCATGAGCCACACCCAGTGTGATTGCATGTCTGTTCTTCTCACAAACTACACATGGATCCACCAGCGTCTTTGCATGTGTGTTCTTATCATGAACCACATCTAGAGTCATTGCATGTCTGTTCTTCTAGAAAAACCACATAAGGATCCACCAGTGTCCTTGCATGTCTTTTCTTTTCATGAACCACACTCAGTGTCATTGCATGTGTGTTCTTCTCATGAACGACACATGGATCCACCATTGTCATTTTATGTGTGTTCTTTTCATGACCAATAGCTAGAGTCATTGCATCTGTGTTCTTCTAAACAAACCACATAAGGATCCACGAGTGTCATTGCATGTGTGTTCTTCTCATGAATCACACCCAGTGTCATTGCATGTCTGTTCCTGTAAACAAACCACATAAGTATCCACCAGTGTCATTAGATGTGTGTTCTTTTCATGAACCACACCCAATGTGATTGCATGTCCGTTCTTTTCACAAACCACACATGGATCCACCAGTGTCATTACATGTGTGTTCTTTTCATGAACCACATCTAGAGTCATTGCATGTCTGTTCTTTCCACAAACCATACATGGATCCACCCAGTGTGATTGCATGTTTGTTCTTTTCACAAACCACACATGGATCCACCTAGTGTCATTTCATGTTTGTTCTTTTCATGAACCACAACTAGAGTCATTGCATGTGTGTTCTTCTAAACAGACCACATAAGGATCCACCAGTGTGATTGCATGTCTGTTCTTTTCATGAACCACACCCAATGTCATTGCATGTCTGTTCCTCTAAACAAACCACACATGGATCCACCAGTGTCATTGCATGTGTGTTCTTTTCATGAACCATAACTAGAGTCATTGCATGTCAAGTCTTCTAACAAACCACATAAGGATCCAGCAGTGTCATTGCATGTCTGTTGTTTTCATGAACCACACCCAGTGTCATTGCATGTGTGTTCTTATCATGAACCACACATGGATCCACCAGTGTCATTGCATGTGTGTTCTTTTGATGAACCACGGCTAGAGTCATTGCATGTGTGTTCTTCTCACAAACCACACATGGATCCACCAGTGTCATTGCATGTCTGTTCTTCTCATGAACCACACCTAGTGTCATTGCATGTAAGTTCCTCTAAACAAACCACATAAGGATCCACCAGTGTCATTGGATGTCTGTTCTTCTCATGAACCACACATGGATCCACCAGTGTCATTGCATGTGTGTTCTTTTGATGAACCACGGCTAGAGTCATGGCATGTGTGTTCTTCTCACAAACCACACATGGATCCACCAGTGTCATTGCATGTGTGTTCTTCTCATGAATCACAGCTAGTGTCATTGCATGTCTGTTCCTCTAAACAAACCACATAAGGATCCACCAGTGTCATTGGATGTGTGTTCTTCTCATGAACCACACATGGATCCACCAGTGTCATTGCATGTCTGTTCTTTTCATGAACCACACCTAGAGTCATTGCATGTTCGTTCTTTCCACAAACCACATATGGATCCACCAGTGGCATTGCATGTCTGTTCTTTTCATGAACCACAACTAGAGTCATTGCATGTCTGTTCCTTCCACAAACCACATATGGATCCACCAGTGTCATTGCATGTTTGTTCTTTTCATGAACCACAGCTAGAGTCATTGCATGTGTGTTCTTCTCACAAACCACATAAGGATACACCAGTGTCATTGCATGTGTGTTCTTTTCATGAACCACATCCAGTGTCATTGCATGTCTATTCTTTCCACAAGCCACACATGGATCCACTAGTTTCATTGGATGTGTGTTCTTTTCGTGAACCACACCCAGTGTGATTGCATGTCTGTTCTTTTCACAAACCACACATGGATCCACCAGTGTCATTGCATGTGTGTTCTTTTCATGAACCACAGCTAGAGTCATTGCATGTATGTTTTTTCCAGAAACTACACATGGATCCACCTAGTGTGATTGCATGTCTGTTCTTTTCACAAACCACACATGGAACCACCAATGTCATTGCATGTGTGTTCTTTTCATGAACCACAGCTAGAGTCATTGCATGTGTGTTCTTCTAAACAAACCACATAAGGATCCACCAGTGTCATTGCATGTCTGTTCTTTTCATGAACCACACCCAGTGTCATTGCATGTCTGTTCCTCTAAACAAACCACACATGGACCCACCTAGTGTGATTGCAAGTCTGTTCTTTTCACAAACCACACATGGATACACAAGTGTCATTGCATGTGTGTTATTTTCATGAATGATAGCTAGAGTCATTACATGTCAGTTCTTCTCACAAACCACATAAGGATCCAACAGTGTCATTGCATGTCTGTTCTTTTCATGAACCACACCCATTGTTATTGCATGTGTGTTCTTATCATGAACCACACATGGATCCACCAGTGTCATTGCATGTGTGTTCTTTTCATGAACCATGGCTAGAGTCATTGCATGTGTGTTCTTCTCACAAACCACACATGGATCCACCAGTGTCATTGCATGTCTGTTCTTCTCATGAACCACACCCAGTGTCATTGCATGTTTGTTCCTCTAAACAAACCACATAAGGATCCACCATCGTCATTGGATGTGTGTTCTTCTCATGAACCACACATGGATCCACTAGTGTCATTGCATGTCTGTTCTTTTCATGAACCACAACTAGAGTCATTGCATGTCCGTTCTTTCCACAAACCACATATGGATCCACCACTGTCATTGCATGTCTATTCTTTTCATGAACCACAGCTAGATTCATTGCATGTCTGTTCCTTCCACAAACTACATATGGATCCACCAGTGTCATTGCATGTGTGTTCTTTTCATGAACCACAGCTAGAGTCATTGCATGTGTGTTATTCTCACAAACCACATAAGGATACACCAGTTTCATTGCATGTGTGTTCTTTTCATGAACCACATCCAGTGTCATTGCATGTCTGTTCTTTCCAAAAGCCACACATGGATCCACCAGTGTCATTGGATGTGTGTTCTTTTCATGAACCACACCCAGTGTGATTGCATGTCTGTTCTCTTCACAAACCACACATGGATCCACCAGTGTCATTGCATATGTGTTCTTATCAAGAACGACAAATAGAGTCATTGCATGTCTGTTCTTCTAAACAAACCACATAAGGATCCACCAGTGTCATTGCATGTCTTTTCTTTTCATGAACCACACCTAGTGTCATTGCATGTGTGTTATTCTCATGAACCACACATGGATCCACCATTGTCATTGCATGTGTGTTCGTTTCATGACCAACAGCTAGAGTCATTGCATGTGTGTTCTTCTAAACAAACCACATAAGGATCCACCAGTGTCATTGCATGTGTGTTCTTCTCATGTATCACACCCAGTCTCATTGCATGTCTGTTCCTCTAAACAAACCACATAAGGATCCACCAGTGTCATTGGATGTGTGTTCTTCTCATGAACCACACATGGATCCACCAGTATCATTGCATGTCTTTTCTTTTTATTAACCACAACTAGAGTCATTGCATGTCCGTTCTTTCCACAAACCACATATGGATCCACCAGTGTCATTTCATGTCTGTTCTTTTCATGAACCATAGCTAGAGTCATTGCATGTCTGTTCCTTCCACGAACCACATATGGATCCACCAGTGTCATTGCATGTTTATTGTTTCCATGAACCACATCTAGAGTCATTGCATGTGTGTTCTTCTCACAAACCACATAAGGATACACCAGTGTCATTGCATGTGTGTTCTTTTCATGAACCACACCCAGTGTCATTGCATGTATTTTCTTTCCACAAACCACACACGTATCCACCAGTGTCATTGGATGTGTTCTTTTCATGAACCACACCTAGTGTGATTGCATGTCCGTTCTTTTCACAAACCACACATGGATCCACCAGTGTCATTGCATGTGTGTTCTTTTCATGAACCACAGCGAGAGTCATTGCATGTATGTTCTTTCCACAAACCACACATGGATCCACCTAGTGTGATTGCATGTCTGTTCTTTTCACAAACTACACATGGATCCACCTAGTGTCATTGCATGTGTGTTCTTTTCATGAACCATAGCTAGAGTCATTGCATGCGTGTTTTTCTAAACATACCACATAAGGATCCACCAGTGTCATTGCATGTCTTTCTATTCATGAACCACACCTAGTGTCATTGCATGTCTATTCCTCTAAACAAACCACACATGGATCCACCTAGTGTGATTGCATGTCTATTCTTTTCACAAACCACACATGGATGCACTAGTTGTAGGTGTTCCGCGCATGAAAACAATAAAATTTTACCCTACGCCCATGAACCCCTGAAGCTGCCAGGACCTATCTATTAGGAATACAGTAACGGGAGGGGCTTTTTGCGAACTTACCCTTGAAGACCGAAAAGCGTTGTCAATGCTCTTGTGAGCGTGGTTGATGTAGACGAGCCGAAGCCAACCTCAAGGTCATGATGAAGTCCTTGCGCTCCTTCTGGCTGCAACGACTTGAGTGCCTCAAGTGCGACACCTCATGGAGTTACACGTCCGGCTCCCGATGACTCCCGCTTCCCGATCTAGCGATTGCGGAAGTAGAGCTCCCGGATCTGAATCTCAGGCGACAGGCTCCATGGTGAAGATGTCTCGTCACGCAGCCTCACTTGGGACCACGGTCACGAGAGAGAGAGGGGGAGAGAGAAAATATCAATTGGAGGTCCTCCCAAAAGTGGGGAGACCTTTATTAATATCAATACAGTTATATCATGATATAAAACTTAATCATAAACTATATGAAATATGATAATAGTCCTTACTACTATTTGTCTCTACGGCATATTTCCAACAGTCTCCCACTTGCACTAGAGTACAAATACACTAGCTGCATTTTGTTCTCAATCATTGGCACCATATATCTGATGGGTTCGTAGCATGGAAAACAAAAAATTTCTACCGCAAGAACAAACAAAACCTAGATCTAATCTAGATAAAAGCCAAGATCTAATCTATTAGACATGTGCAACGAGATAGATCTGTACTAACCCTCGTAGATCCGAAAGCGTTACGAGATTAGATCTCGGGGTTGATATAGTCGATCACTTGCCGATCTCAAGATCGTGTGGACGATCCTTCTGGCGCCGCGTTCTGGCAGCGCTTCCACAGTCGGTCACACGTGCGGAGTCGAAGCAGACCTTCCTCTCCCGTGCTCCAACAGCGGAGGTAGTAGATCTTCTCCACGGAATCCCAGCTGACGACGTGTGGTGGTGGTGGTGGAGTAGAGATTTCAGTGGCTTCGCCTAAGCCGGAGCAGCGAAGGAGGAGGAGAGGCGGCGGCTAGGGTTTGTTATAGGAGAGGTCTGGGGTGGCGCCTCCCTCTATTTAAAGGAGGGAGGCGCCATGGGAGGAGTCCTAGTAGGACTCCCCTCCTCCTGGCCTGGATTGGGAGGGGGAGAATCCTCCTCCCCAGAATCCATGTCTTGCCCACAAAGACTCCTTGATCCTTTCTTGGTTTTCAAGCAAACTCCAAGAAATCTTCTAGAACCTTCGAACATTCAAAACCTTCTAGAATCTCCATACAAACACTCCGGAACATTTCCTAACTTACAAAATGATCCCCAATATATGAATCTTATTCTCCGGACAATTCCGGATCTCCTCGTGATGTCCTGGATCCAATCCGAGACTCCGAACAACATTCGGTCTCCAACGCACATTCCATATCTACTTAAAACAACTTCGAACCTTAAGTGTGTCACCCTACGGTTCGTGAATATGCAGACATGATGGAGACACATCTCTGATCAATAACCATTAGCGGGATCTGGAGATCCATAACAGCTCCCACATAATCAATGATGACTTTGTGATCGATAGAACCATTTAACATACGAAACCAATTCCCTTTGTCACGCGATACTCTACTTATCCGAGGTTTGATCGTCGGTATCTCCATACCTAGTTCTACCTCGTTACTGATAAGTACTCTTTACTCGTTCCATGTTATGTCATCCCTTGTGACCTAGTCACATGCTTGCAAGCTAACTAGATGACATTCCACCGAGAGGGCCCAGAGCATATCTATCCGTCATATGGATGGACAAATCCCAATCTTGGTCTATGTGCTTCAACACATACTTTCAGAATACCCAATGACACCTTTATAACCACCCGCCATTCTAAGCGG
Organism: Avena insularis; assembly: GCA_023614405.1. Lineage (NCBI taxonomy): Eukaryota > Viridiplantae > Streptophyta > Magnoliopsida > Poales > Poaceae > Avena > Avena insularis. The sequence goes on from CM042694.1 coordinate 212,769,408, forward strand.
TGTTTGATGTCATCAAAGTACCCATCCGGTGATGGTGATTAACATAACCTCATGGTCAAAGGATTAGGTTACTATGTATTTGAAAGCTTACAGCAATACGAACTTTAATGACTTGATCTTATGCTATGCTTACTATGGGTGTGTGTCCATCACATCATTCTCCTAATGATATAACCTTGTTATTAATGACATCCAATGTCCATGATTAGGAAACCATGATCATCATTTAATCAACAAGCTAGTTCAACAAGAGGCTTACTAGGGACTCTTTTATGTTTACAAAACACACAAGTATTAATGTTTCCGATTAATACAATTATAGCATGTGATGTAAACATTATCATAAAAATGAAGATATAATAATAACCACTTTATTATTGCCTCTTGGGCATATCTCCAACAATATCCGGTACCCTGAACATGCTTGCTTATGGAAGAGGTTGAGTCTTGGGTCTATACTTTACAGTCCCAAATCCTTTGCAACTTACTAATGTCACCTACATTAATACTTTATCATCACATGATAGCATCTATGTGTATGTATCATCGCTATGGCAACAGAACGAGCCCTGATTCTAGGAGCCTACAGTGATGTTAGATCAACCTCGAGGGCTTTCTCATGGGCACTATGCCCTGGGACACATCATTCTACGTTAAAAGCAAACTAGCCCCGCCATAACATTATACAACACTTTAGATGGTACCCTTATATATTATTATAAATGTATTCATCGAAACAACAGTACACTCTGTGCAACTTTCGATGTTTTGTTCACCTCGCTTCCTACTTGACTTTAATTGGTATCTACAGGAGTTTCTAACATATTCCCTTATAACATAACTCTTTATGCTTTCAGATATGTTATCCTTTATGGATTTGGAAAATATATCCACATTTCTCTACTAGACACTGCGGACAAACTTAGCTCAACGTTCTATGATTCGAACTTAATCACTTTCACACGTTCCTTATTTGGATCACATATTATGCTAAGTTATCATCATGGTTTCTAAGACAGAACCCATGTCTCAACATAGTGGATGACGATCATCCTTTTCTTTCTTTCAACCGTTGATGTCAAACTTAATGCTATTCCTAATTTGAGTTATTAAGGACTAGTTCCTTAATTACCTTCTATCCTGAAACCCTTTTTAAAATCCCTTAAGGAATACTACATAATATCATAATACACCTATTATCAACTTGTACATCTTATGAATCATTATTCATAAGCATTTGCGCCTTTCATCCTTAACATACTTAAGAATTACTCCTATAAGCTCCCACTCAAAAATATGTCAATCACATATTGTTTTAGGAAGACTTTCATATCCCCCACTCAATTTTATGCAAATTGCATATCTCCTTAATATTTGAATAACTTCAAAATCCTTTGATCAAATATCAAACTTGGAGATTTATTATGAGATACTAGTACTTTACTAGTTTTAAATCCACTAGACATTTAGCACACATGAATCAAATTCATTTGGATTTGCCCAATACTTGACAAATTGTGCTTTTGTCATTGACCCCCCTTTTCCACTATGGCTTTGCAGTCATTTGGGAAAATTCCAAGTAACTCCTTTTACTTGTGAGATTCAGCAACGAATTGCTTTCTAATCTCAAGGGAATTTTACTTCTAGGATTTCTCATAATTTAGTTTACCATTATTTCCTTTGTAGTTTGTAGGTATGTCATATTCCAAAAATCATGACAAGTGATTCACAAATGTCTCCATATAAGATATGGAATTACATTTTGAATCCTACTTCATATAGTGAAAAACAATAGTGGAGGAAAAAACACAATGATCAAAATCATTGATTCTTTCCTTCTGTGAAGATAATCGTTCATGAACATTGTTCGTTGCGCTTCTCAACACTCTGATGCAGGGTTTTGAATCCTCATCATGTTTTCCACTAATTTCCATTTGCTTCATAATTGAGAAACATCACTAAAAGTGAACTTTCTCAAGAATGCACCAAAATCCAAGCAATACAAGTTTTGCTTTCCTTTTGGCTTTAGCTATGGATTTCGTATTCAAAGTTTCCAATGAATATTCTACAAGGACTTATTCGCTATTGTTTTGGTTATATCGAATTATTGGGTTCGTAGCATGGAAAACAAAAAATTTCTACCGCAAGGACGAACAAAACCCAGATCTAATCTAGATAAAAGCCAAGATCTAATCTACTAGACATGAGCAACGAGATAGATCGGTACTAACCCTCGTAGAACCGAAAGCGTTAACGAGATTAGATCTCGTGGATGATGTAGTCGATCACTTGCCGATCTCAAGATCGTGTGGACGATCCTTCCCATACTAATGGCGCTTCGGCAGACGGTCACACGTCATGAGTCGGCGCACCTTCCTCTCCCCGTTCCAGCGATCAGCGGAGGTAGTAGATCTTCTCCATGGAATCCCAGCAACACGACGGCGTTGTGGTGGTGGTGGAGATGAGAATTCTGCAGGGCTTCGCCTATGCCTGTGCAGAAGAAAGGTGGAGGAGAGAGGCGGCTGAGATTGGGAGTTGTGAGATCCAGGGCAAGAGGGGGCGCCCCCTCCCTTCTATTTAAAGGAGGGAGGCGCGCCTGGGGAGGGGGAGTCCTAGTAGGACTCCCCTCCTTGGGCCGGCAGAATCCGTGTCTAGCCCCACTTGGACTCCCTTGATCCTTTCTTGGTTTTCAAGTAAACTCCAAGAAATCCTCTAGAACCTTCCGGAACATTCCGAAACCTTCTAGAATCTCCATACAAACACTCCGGAACATTTCCTAACTTAGAAAATGATTCCCAATATATGAATCTTATTCTCCGGACCATTCCGGATCTCCTCGTGATGTCCCAGATCCATTCCGAGACTCCAAACAACATTCGGTCTCCAACACAAATTCCATATCTACTTAAAACAACTTCAAACCTTAAGTGTGTCACCCTACGGTTCGTGAATATGCAGACATGATGAAGACACCTCTCCCATCAATAACCATCAGCGGGATCTGGAGATCCATAACGGCTCCCACATACTCAACGATTACTTCGTGATCGATTGAACCAATTAACATACGAAACCAATTCCCTTTGTCTCGCGATATTCTACTTATCCGAGGTTTGATCATCGGTATCTTCATACCTAGTTCTTCCTCATCGATAAGTACTCTTTACTGCTCCATGTTATGTCATCCCTTGTGACCCAGTCACATGCTTGCAAGCTATCTAGATGACATTCCACCGAGAGGGCCCAGAGTATATCTATCCATCATATGGATGGACAAATCCCAATCTTGGTCTATGCGCTTCAACACATACTTTCAGAATACCCAATGACACCTTTATAACCGCCTAGTTACGAAGCGGCGTTTGATGTCATCAAAGTACCCATTCGGTGATGGTGATTAACATAACCTCATGGTCGAAGGATTAGGTTACTATGTATTTGAAAGCTTACAGCAATACGAACTTAATGACTTGATCTTATGCTACGCTTACTATGGGTGTGTGTCCATCACATCATTCTCCTAATGATATAACCTTGTTATTAATGACATCAATGTCCATGATCAGGAAACCATGATCATCTATTAATCAACAAGCTAGTTTAACAAGAGGCTTACTAGGGACTCTTTTATGTTTACAAAACACACAAGTATTAATGTTTTTGGTTAATACAATTATAGCATGGGATGTAAACATTTATCATAAACATAAAGATATAATAATAACCACTTTATTATTGCCTCTTGGGCATATCTCCAACAGTCTCCCACTTGCACTAGAGTCAATAATCTAGTCAAAAAACTTGTGCATTCAACACCTATGGCTTTCTGGTGTTGTATAGACACTATAGCTAGTGGTAAACATAATCTTCGGATCTGACACTTACAGGTCCGTGTGTATTTATGATAAATTGAGTTTGACTAATCCAAATTACAAATAAACTCCCACTCAAAACAACATCCCTCGAGTTGTTTTTAGTGATTACACGAATCAAATCCACTACACCAAGTCCGATCATCACGTGAGATGATGTAGTTTCATTGGCGAACAATCTTCATGTTCATCATATCAATCATATGACTCATGCTCTACATTTCGGTATTCCGTGTTCCGAGACCATGTCTGTACATGCTAGGCTCGTCAAGATTAACCTTAGTTTCCGCATGTGCAAATCTGGCTTGCACCCGTTGTATGCACACGTAGAGTCTATCACACCCGATCATCACGAGATGCTTCGAAACGACGAGTCTTAGCAACAGTGCCAACTAAGGACGAACACTTTATTACTTGATATTTAGTGAGAGGGATCATCTTATAATGCTACCGTCACGATCTAAGCAATACAAGATGCATAAAGGATTAACATCATAGGCAATTCATAATTAGTGTGATATGATATGGCCCTTTCTTCTTATGCCTTCGATCTCCATCTCCAAAGCACGGACATGATCTCCATCATCACCAGCATTGTGTCAAGGTCCGTGGCGCCGCTTCATGGTTGTCCATCATCACTAGCAACTATTACAACTACTTGGAATAAAGCTATTACAAGATGAATAGACACGCAGGTCTTAACAGAATTAAAGACAACCATTAGGCTCCTGCCGGTTGCCATATTACAACAAGGATCATTGCATACATCAAATACAATCACAATCACATGAAGGCCATATCACATCACAAAACCCCTGCAAAAACAAGTTAGACGCCTCTAATTTTCTTTGCAAGTTTTACGTGGCTTGGGGCTTTCGACTAAGAACGCATCTTACCTACGAAACTGAACCACAACGTTGATACAAGTGCTATCAAGTGCAAAGTGTAGATTTGATCTATACTATGATGGGAGAGACAGACACCCGCAAAGCCACTTGTGCAATACGAGTTGCACATCAAGCGTGGAGCAAGTCTCATGTACGATGACATGTAATGTTAGCCCGGGCCGCTTCATCCCACCATACCGCAAGATGCAAAGTACACATATAGCAAAAGACGGCACGAGCACCAACGCCCACAACCTCATTGTGTTCTACTCGTGCAACAGATCTACGCATAGACAAGGCTCTGATACCATTGATGGGTTCGTATCATGGAAAACAAAAATTTTCTACCGCAAGAACGAACAAAACCCAGATCTAATCTAGATAAAAGCCAAGATCTAATCTACTAGACATGAGCAACGAGATAGATCGGTACTAACCCTCGTAGAACCGAAAGTGTTAACGAGATTAGATCTCGTGGATGATGTAGTCGATCACTTGCCGATCTCAAGATCATGTGGACGATCCTTCCGGCGCCACGTTAAGCGGCGCTTCACAGACGGTCACACGTGCGGTCGGCAGACCTTCCTCTCCCTGTTCCAGCAAATGGAGGTAGTAGATCTTCTCCATGGAATCCCAGCAGCACGAGGCGTGGTGGTGGTGGTGGAATGAGAATTCTGAGGCTTCGCCTATGCCTGTGCAGAAGAAAGGTGGAGGAGAGAGGCGGCTGAGATTGGGAGTTGTGAGATCCAGGGCAAGAGGGGGCGCCCCCTCCCTTCTATTTAAAGGAGGGAGGCGCGCCTGGGGAGGGGGAGTCCTAGTAGGACTCCCCTCCTTGGGCTGGCGGTGGGAAGGGGGGAGGAATCCTCCTCCCCCACGAATCCGTGTCTAGCCCCACTTGGACTCCCTTGATCCTTTCTTGGTTTTTAAGTAAACTCCAAGAAATCCTCTAGAACATTCCGAAACCTTCTAGAATCTCCATACAAACACTCCGGAACATTTCCTAACTTAGAAAATGATTCCCAATATATGAATCTTATTCTCCGGACCATTCCGGATCTCCTCGTGATGTCCCGGATCCATTCCGAGACTCTGAACAACATTCGGTCTCCAACGCAAATTCCATATCTACTTAAAACAACTTCGAACCTTAAGTGTGTCACCCTACGGTTCGTGAATATGCAGACATGATGAAGACACCTCTCCCATCAATAACCATCAGCGGGATCTGGAGATCCATAACGGCTCCCACATACTCAACGATTACTTCGTGATCGATTGAACCAATTAACATACGAAACCAATTCCCTTTGTCTCGCGATATTCTACTTATCCGAGGTTTGATCGTCGGTATCTTCATACCTAGTTCTTTCTCGTTACTGATAAGTACTCTTTACTCGTTCCATGTTATGTCATCCCTTGTGACCCAGTCACATGCTTGCAAGCTATCTAGATGACATTCCACCGAGAGGGCGCAGAGTATATCTATCTGTCATATGGATGGACAAATCCCAATCTTGGTCTATGCGCTTCAACACATACTTTCAGAATACCCAATGACACCTTTATAACCGCCCAGTTACGAAGCGGCGTTTGATGTCATCAAAGTACCCATCTGGTGATGGTGATGAACATAACCTCATGGTCGAAGGATTAGGTTACTATGTATTTGAAAGCTTACAGCAATACGAACTTAATGACTTGATCTTATGCTACGCTTACTATGGGTGTGTTTCCATCACATCATTCTCCAAATGATATAACCTTGTTATTAATGACATCCAATGTCCATGATCAGGAAACCATGATCATCTATTAATCAACAAGCTAGTTTAACAAGAGGCTTACTAGGGACTCTTTTATGTTTACAAAACACACAAGTATTAATGTTTCCGGTTAATACAATTATAGCATGGGATGTAAACATTTATCATAAACATAAAGATATAATAATAACCACTTTATTATTGCCTCTTGGGCATATCTCCAACACGAATAACCCCAAAACTTTCACGAATTCAAATGGTTTACTACATTCTAATTGAGTGCTAACTATTTCTAAGCTAATGGTCTCTACATCTATACTACAACGATTTATTTGGTGCCTTCTATGCAACCCCTTTGATATCTAATATCACATTGTGATGCTTTACATTTTGACTTTCAAAACGCTTTGCATTCCACAATTTCTTTTATGCCATTCTTATAAATTTGAACTCCATTACTATTGATCAAATCATAGTAATTGGATTCCCTTTTATATTTATACCCTTTATTGATGAAACACTTTGATCAAATCAAATAGTTTCATATTAATGTTTCCTTTGGTAAACTACTTTACACATTTAAACAATTATTTAATGATAATTACCATTTTCGTCAAAATACAATACATCGAATATGTATTCACTTTTAACAATTCATTAAACACTTTGTATTCAAGTAATACACAGTGTTCAAGTTATTTTGCCGATCTTAGGCATGATTTATATGTGACAAGAAATCGAATGACTTTCACATATTATCACATAACTTTGAATTTAAACAATGGTTTCATTCATTAATGAACATATTATTAAATTGGGTATTTTTAAACAAGGCATTTTAATGTTTTACAAATGTTCATACATTATCAATTAGTTTCAAACAACAAGGATAATTCACACATAATCAAACAAGATATGAACACGAATAGAAATCATTCATAAAAGTGGAACAACTGTTTGTTACAAACTGATATGAATAACCGTCTCACGAAGTGTGAGACAAACTAAAGAAGTTCAAATCTCTCGATTACATTAATCATCCTAACACACAAACTAAGTGATAAATGTCAAGGGAGAGTGTCGTCGGCCATCATCATCATGCTTTCCATCAACACGCAATGTCACCTCCTCTCCAACAAGCACCTCTCATGCAGAAGGACCTGTTTTCAGTAAAACAGAACAAGTATCAGATATACTTAACACTGCAATGTGTTTGCAAGATTATAACATTTATAAAACTGTATATCAAATATATACCTTTGTCATTGACAACCTGAGCGACATCTGGTTCAACCAACACATTCCTGAGATGTGTCATGGACCGGTGGAACTCCATTGTTTCCGCGTCGCCCCTCATTACGCAAGTCCTGACTTGTGCTTGGTAGCTTGGTGGCAGCGACCGTAGCACAACAGCGTTTGCAAAAGAGCCCGTAATCCCGATGTTCAGGAAGTATGCAGGCCTCATGTACACATCATGCATGTGCTCCAAGTGGTCGTCTAGTGATGAATTCTCCTTCATCTTAATGGAGAGGAAGTCTCCCATCAGCTCATGCTATGCGTGTCTGCTCCACGAAATGTGTCCTTAGTTGCAGCATCACCGAACGAGGGTTGACATCACCCATGAAAGGCCACAGCTCGTCCACCATTCCGAAATGCATCACAACTGAAATATAGGAGGCCATCTCACGACGGAGATAGCAGTCTTTCCGCTCCTCTAGGGCCTCAAGGTCAGTGGGCTGATCCAAATCCATCATGTCGAGTATGTAGTCGACCACGTCGTTCTCGCTAAGGAGAACATGGAGACTGGCAACCCAAATGGAGAAGTTCGATCCATCTAATCTGAGCTTCTCTCCTTCTAACCATTCAATTGTCAACATGAAAGGTCCCATCTACATTTATAATTGCAAGAGGAATTTAGACTTAAGTTTATAATTAAATGAGTTAATAGTAACTCCACTCAAAAACACCTATCCCCAAAAGGGTTCCTAGTGATAACACGACCCCTATCATCCACATCTCCCCCGATCATCAAGGCCATCAATGTGGGTTCAAGGGTGGACGCTAAACGTCGGTCACATCATTCATGCGACTCGTGCTCGATCTTTCGACCATCCGCGTTCCGAGGCCATGTCTATACATGCTAGGCTCGCCAACTCAACCTTAGTGTTTTCGCTGTGCAACATGGCTTACATCCACTGTATGTGAATGTAGATATGTCTGAAACCTGATCATCACGACCTGCCTCATACCGAAGAACTTTCTTGGTGGTGCACACTAAGGGGGAACACAATTGTTGGTAATTTTAACAGGGATCATCTTATTAGGCTACCGTCGAGTATCTAATACTAGCACACAATAAGACATACAAACAATAACATTGAATGTAAATGCTATGTGATATGGTCCTTCACGTCGTGATCTCCATCCGCCGTCACCGGGTTCCGGCGCCAGGGTTCTGGCGCCGTAGACACCAGGGTACTGGTGTCATTCCGGCGTGGTAGTTCGTCACCTTCGTGACTATCTAATACTATGTAACAAAAGGTAATTACTTTACCTTTGCCACAACCATATCACAAAGCAACACCCCCCTACAAAACAAAGTTAGACGCCTCTACTTTATCTTTGCATGTTTTACGTGGCTGAATGGGCTTTCGCACAAGAACCATTCTTACCTATGAACTTTCAGCACAACGCTGATCAAGTAGTTGTCTATACTACACCCCTTTCGGGGCCCTCTGTTGCAAATGGTATACCAACTAATGCGAGAGAGACAGACACCCCCCTAAGCCACTTTATATGGTACAAGCCGTATGTCAAGCGTGGACTAGTCTCGCGAATGAATGCGTAAAGTCGGTTGGGGGCTGCTTCATCAAGCATTACTGCGGTATGCACAAGTACACGGGGGAGGGTAACAACTAAAAGATCAACGCCCACACGCTACATCTCGTGTGTTCTACCCGTACTAGCATTGCTACGCATAGATCTAGCTCTGATACCACTGTAGGGGTTCCGCGCATGAAAACAATAAAATTTTACCCTACGCCCCTGAACCCCTGAAGCTACCAGGACCTATCTATTAGTAATACAGTAACGGGAGGGGCTTTTCGCGAACTTACCCTTGAAGACCGAAAAGCGTTGTCAACGCTCAGGAGAGTGTGGTTGATGTAGACGAGCCGAAGCCGACCTCAAGGTCATGATGAAGTCCTTGCGCTCCTTCTGGCTCCAACAACTTGAGTGCCTCAAGTGCGACACCTCGTGGGGAGTTACACACGTCCGGTGCCTGACGATGACTCCCGCTTCCCCGATCTAGCAGCAGTTGCGGAAGTAGAGCTCCCGGATCCGAATCCCGCAGCGCGACGACGCTCCACGGTGAAGATGTCTCTCGCTCGCGCAGTCCAGACTTGGGACCACGGTCACGAGAGAGAGAGAGAGAGAGGAGAGAGAAAATATCAATTGGAGGTCCTCCCAAAAGTGGGGAGACCTTTATTGATTATTGGTGTATTTTTCTAGGCCAAATACCCCACTATATATAGGGGGAGGCGAGGTACTACCTCCCTCAAAGTCCCGGGGTGGGACTAAAGGAGAGGAGGGGGAGGAGGTGGCCGCCGGCCACCTAGTGGGCCCCGCGCAGGGGGAGGGAGGCTAGGCCCAGCTGGCCTCCCCCTTGGCCCCTCTCCCTCTCTCCTTTCCCCTAATGGGCCCTCTCCCTCCGGAATTGGCCCATTAAGCCTTTTTGACCATTAATTGATTTTCTCTTTATTAAATAAATATGAATAAATGATTAAATCAATATTTAACATTCATTCACATATCATTTAATATCCGTGGCCATGGAACACATTCCACCTCCACTCCGGACATCCTCCGGACTTACCGAAACCCTTCCGGTTTTCTCTCTTCTTTTCTTTGACGATTCTACCAATCCTATAAACGCTCTCTAAGCATCATCAAGCCCTTAAGAGTGATACCCCACGGTTCGGGAACACTCTAGACATGGTCGGGACACTCCCGCACCAATGATCGGCAGAGGGACCTGGATGGCCATGTGACCATACGTTCCACGAAGATCTTTCGTCGTTTGAACCGGGACAGTCATGTCTTATTCCCTTTGTCACTCGATACTTGCATTGCACGAGATCTGATCAATGACATCACCATGTCGTGTTCAATCTCATTACTGAACAATGCTACTTGACTCGTTCTGACAAGTGATATCCCCGTGATCTAATCACACGCTGCGCAGCTATTGGATATAACTTCTCCGAGTGGGCCCTGGAGTATCTTCCCGTCACATGGACGGACAAATTCCGCTCTTGACATATATTGCCTTTACGGTTTCCTCTGAATACCTGAACACACCTTTATAACCACCATTTTACCAGATGGCGTTCGATGCTATCTAAGCACTCTCGGGAAACAGTGATTGATATAGCCTCACAGTCTAAGGAATAGTCTACGAGGATCCATTTCTAATCATCATAACTTGAACTTTGTGACATGATCGGGTCACGATGTTTAGGTTGGGTATTGGTTCATCATCTCATTCTCCAAATGAGATGACGTCATTTCCAACTGGCATAAATGCCACATGATCAGGAAACATGATCATCCGTTGACCAATGAACCAGTGACTAGAGTTTCACTGGGAACCCCTGGTTGTTTGTATATCACACGTGTATTGATGTTTCCACTCAATATAGTTATAGCATGATATAAAACTTAATCATAAACTATATGAAATATGATAATAGTCCTTACTACTATTTGTCTCTAGGGCATATTTCCAACACTAGTGTCATTGCATGTGTGTTCTTTTCATGAACCATAGCTAGAGCCATTGCATGTCAGTTCTTCTCACAAAACACATAAGGATCCACCAGTGTCATTGCATGTCTGTTCTTTTCATGAACCACACCCAGTGTCATTGCATGTGTGTTCTTCTCATGAACCACACATGGATCCACCAGTGTCATTGCATGTGTGTTCTTTTCCCGAACCACGGCTAGAGTCATTGCATGCGTGTTCTTCTCACAAACCACACATGGATCCACCAGTGTCATTGCATGTGTGTTCTTCTCATGAACCACAGCCAGTGTCATTGCATGTCTGTTCCTCTAAACAAACCACATAAGGATCCACCAGTGTCATTGGATGTGTGTTCTTCTCATGAACCACACATGGATCCACTAGTGTCATTACATGTCTGTTCTTTTCATGAATCACAACTAGAGTCATTGCATGTCTGTTCTTTCCACAAACCACATATGGATCCACCAGTGTCATTGCATGTCTATTCTTTTCATGAACCACAGCTAGAGTCACTGCATGTCTGTTCCTTCCACAAACCACATATGGATCCACCAGTGTCATTGCATGTGTGTTCTTTTCATGAACCACAGCTAGAGTCATTGCATGTGTGTTCTTCTCACAAATCACATAAGGATACACCAGTTTCATTGCATGTGTGTTCTTTTCATGAACCACACCTAGTGTCATTGCATGTCTGTTCTTTCCACAAACCACACATGGATCCACCAGTGTCATTTGATGTGTGTTCTTTTCATGAACCACACCCAGTGTGATTGCATGTCTGTTCCTTTCACAAACCACACATGGATCCACTAGTGTCATTGCATGTGTGTTCTTATCATGAACCACAGCTAAAGTCATTGCATGTCTGTTCTTCTAAACAAACCACATAAGGATCCACCAGTGTCATTGCATGTCTGTTCTTTTCATGAACCACACCCAATGTCATTGCATGTGTGTTCTTCTCATGAACCACACATGGATCCACCATTGTCATTGCATGTGTGTTCTTTTCATGACCAACAGCTAGAGTCATTTCATGTGTGTTCTTCTAAAAAAAACCACATAAGGATCCACCAGTGTCATTGCATGTGTGTTCTTCTAATGAACCACACCCATTGTCATTGCATGTATGTTCCTCTAAACAAACCACATAAGGATCCACCAGTGTCATTGGATGTGTGTTCTTCTCATGAACCACACATGGATCCACCAGTGTCATTGCATTTCTTTTCTTTTCACGAACCACATCTAGAGTCATTGCATGTCTGTTCTTTCCACAAACCACATATGGATCCACCAGTGTCATTGCATGTCTGTTGTTTTCATGAACCACATCTAGAGTCATTGCATGTCTGTTCCTTCCACAAACCACATATGGATCCACCAGTGTCATTGCATGTTTATTCTTTTCATGAACCACAACTAGAGTCATTGCATGTGTGTTCTTCTCACAAACCACATAAGAATACACCAGTGTCATTGCATGTGTGTTCTTTTCATGAACCACACCTAGTGTCATTGCATGTCTTTTCTTTCCACAAACCACACATGGATCCACCAGTGTCATTGGATGTGTGTTCTTTTCATGAACCACACCCAGTGTGATTGCATGTATGTTCTTTTCATGAACCACACCCAGTGTCATTGCATGTGTGTTCTTTTCATGAACCACAACTAGAGTCATTGCATGTCTATTCTTTCCACAAACCACACATGGATCCACCTAGTGTGATTGCATGCCAATTCTTTTCAGAAACCACACATGGATCCACCAATGTCATTGCATGTGTGTTCTTTCCATGAACCACAGCTAGATTCATTGCATGCATGTTCTTCTAAACAAACCACATAAGGATCCACCAGTGTTATTGCATGTCTGTTCTTTTCATGAACCACACCTAGTGTCATTGCAAGTTTGTTCCTCTAAATAAACCACACATGGATCCACCTAGTGTGATAGCATGTCTGTTCTTTTCACGAACCACACATAGATCCACCAGTGTCATTGCATGTGTGTTCTTTTCGTGAACCATAGCTAGAGTCATTGCATGTCAGTTCTTCTCACAAACCACATAAGGATCCACCAGTGTCATTGCCTATTGGTCTTTTCATGAACCACACCAAGTGTCATTGCATGTTTGATCCTCTAAACAGACCACACATGGATCCACCTAGTGTGATTGCATGTCTATTCTTTTCACAAACCACACATGGATCCACTAGTGTCATTGCATGTGTGTTCTTTTCATGAACCATAGCTAGAGCCATTGCATGTCAGTTCTTCTCACAAACCACATAAGGATCCACTAGTGTCATTGCATGTCTGTTCTTTTCATGAACCACACCTAGTGTCATTGCATGTGTGTTCTTCTCATAAACCACACATGGATCCACCAGTGTCATTGCATGTGTGTTCTTTTCATGAACCACGGCTAGAGTCATTGACTGTGTGTTCTTCTCACAAACCACACATGGATCCACCAATGTCATTGCATGTGTGTTCTTCTCATGAACGACAGCCAGTGTCATTGCATGTCCGTTCCTCTAAACAAACCACAAAAGGATCCAGCGGTGTCATTGGATGTGTGTTCTTCTCATGAACCACACATGGATCCACTAGTGTCATTGCATGTCTGTTTTTTTCATGAACCACAGCTAGAGTCATTGCATGTCTGTTCTTTCCACAAACCACATATGGATCCACCAGTGTCATTGCATGTCTATTCTTTTCATGAACCACAGCTAGAGTCATTGCATGTATGTTCCTTCCACAAACCACATATGGATCCACCGGTGTCATTGCATGTGTGTTCTTTTCATGAACCACAACTAGAGTCATTGCACGTTTGTTCTTCTCACAAACCACATAAGGATACACTAGTGTCAATGCATGTGTGTTCTTTTCATGAACCACACCCAGTGTCTTTGCATGTATGTTCTTTCCACAAACCACACATGGACCCACTAGTGTCATTGGATGTGTGTTCTTTTCATGAACCACACCCAGTGTGATTGCATGTATGTTCTTTTCACAAACCACACATGGATCCACCAGTGTCATTGAATGTGTGTTCTTATCTTGAACCACAGCTAGAGTCATTGCATGTCTGTTCTTCTAAGCAAACCACATAAGGATCCACCAGTGTCATTGCATGTCTGTTCTTTTCATGAACCACACCTAGTGTCATTGCATGTGTGTTCTTCTCATGAACCACACATGGATCCACCAGTGTCATTGCATGTGTGTTCTTTTCATGAACCGCAACTAGAGTCATTGCATGTGTGTTCTTCTAAACAAACCACATAAGGATCCACAAGTGTCATTGCATGTGTGTTCTTCTCATGAACCACACCCAGTGTCATTGCATGTATGTTCCTCTAAACAAACCACATAAGGATCCACCAGTGTCATTGGATGTGTGTTCTTCTCATGAACCACACATGGATCCACCAGTGTCATTGCATGTCTGTTCTTTTCATGAACCACAGCTAGAGTCATTGCATGTCTGTTCTTTCCACAAACCACACATGGATCCACCTAGTGCGATTGCATGTCTGTTCTTTTCACAAACCACACATGGATCCACCAATGTCATTGCATGTGTGTTCTTTTCATGAACCACAGCTAGAGTCATTGCATGTGTGTTCTTCTAAACAAACCACATAAGGATCCACTAGTGTCATTGCATGTCTATTCTTTTCATGAACCACATCTAGAGTCATTGCATGTGTGTTCTTTTCATGAACCACAGCCAGTGTCATTGCATGTCTGTTCTTCTCATGAACCACACATGGATCCACTAGTTTCATTGCATGTCTGTTCTTTCCATGAACCACACCTAGTGTCAATGCATGTTTGTTCCTCTAAACAAACCACATAAGGATCCACCAGTGTCATTGCATGTTTGTTCTTTTTCATGAACCACACATTGATCCACCAGTGTCATTGCATGTGTGTTCTTTTCATGAACCACACCTAGAGTCATTACATGTGTGTTGTTCTAAACAAACCACACATGGATCCACCTAGTGTGATTGCATGTCTGTTCTTTTCACAAACCACACATGGATCCACCAGTGTTATTGCATGTGTGTTCTTTTCATGAACCATAGCTAGAGTCATTGCATGTCAGTTGTTCTCACAAACCACATAAGGATCCACCAGTGTCATTGCATGTGTGTTCTTTTCATGAACCGCACCCAGTGTCATTGCATGTGTGCTCTTCTCATGAACCACACATGGATCCACCAGTGCCATTGCATGTGTGTTCTTTTCATGAACCACAGCTAGAGTCATTGCATGTGTGTTCTTCTAAACAAACTACATAAGGATCCACCAGTGTCATTGCATGTGTGTTATTTTCATGAACCACTCCCAGTGTCATTGCATGTCTGTTATTTTCACAAACCACACATGGATCCACTAGTGTCATTGCTTGTGTGTTCTTTTCATGAACCACACATGGATCCACCCAGTGTGATTGCATGGCTGTTATTTTCACAAACCACATATGGATCCACAAGTGTCATTGCATGTTTGTTCTTTTCATGAACCACACCCAGTGTTATTGCATGTCTATTCCTCTCATAAACCACATATGGATCCTAACCTTAGGAGAGCCCCAACCTTCTCTTAGCCCCCCAATGGGTGGCCGTTAGACCGAGTCTTCTAGAAGGCACGCCCTAACACAGTTTTTCTGCTTGACGATTGTTACATACCGTTCGATCAGTGCGCTTGGACGATTGGGATGGTCTTCGTGAGAGCGATCCGCGAGTAGGCTATTATGCGGCATGATTGGCCATGCTTGCTTTGGACAAACTGGCAACACCGGGTGCTCCCCTGTTGCGAGTGCCACGACTCACGAGTTGAGTGGGCCATATCCCAGTGTCACGTCCCCATTACTTCTCTTGCTTCCCCTCGAAGAAAATTTCCCCACTTCACTCCCATCCTGCCGTAGCCGCAAGCCGACAGCGCCTCCATCCCAATCCCCTCTCTGAACAGCCACCCCCTCCCCTCTCGCCATGGGTTCAAGGGGAGATGGCGAGGAAACGCGTCATGACGATAGGGACGGTGATTTTGATGTGAGTTGTCTCGTCTCTATCTCTATCATCTATGGCCAGTTATCTATTTTTTGAGCTAGATCTACTCTGTTTACTCATGCGTGTATGATGTGTTAGGCCAACCAGACAATGTATGACTCCGACTATCACGGTTTAGTGGATGAAGACAGTCCTCTGCTATGTAAACATGGACATGTGCCCGCTAAATTTGTAGTGTTCGAAGGACGAAATGCAGGCAGGCGGGAGGTTTCTACGGTGTCAAGGACATCGTGTAATGATGCAAGGCGAAAGTTGTGGTGTTGTCAAATGGGTAGATCCATAGTGGCCCAAATCGATGCAGAAAACGCTGGACAAACTATGGGATATGACTATTGAGTTGAAAGAATCCGTAGTCAGCTCACTTCTTGACAGTGTTGAGATGAAGCTATGGGACCCAGTTGACATGACCAAGCTTAACCGAGATCTCAGGAGGGTGCAAGACAAGGTTAGCAAAGTCGAGAAGGAGAGGGACGTGGCGTTGGCCCTGAAGGCTAAAGCAGAGCAAGAACTGACTCAAGCAAGGAATGATCTTCACCAGGCCAAAGTCCTGTAGTGCACAACTACGAGTATTGACAAGTGCATGAGGAAAAATACAGAGAAACAATTGAAACTATGCAAGGAAGATGCTAAAAGGAAGGAGCAGACGAATCGATCCTTGCTCTCGCAGGAAGATGCGCATCGGGCTAAGATTAGGAAGATCAAGGAGATGTGTGATAACTAGTTCTATTTAGCTTGAGCTTTGTGCCTTTTAAGTTGTAATAGTAGTACTTGTTGACCTAGCGGTCTGAACTAGTGGTCCCGGAGTCCTAGGAGGAAAAAATTGCTCTCCCGTTAGTCTGTCTCAACCCTGCATCATTTCCTTTTGTTTGATCATGGTGGTATTATGGCATTGGTGGTTTGTTTAAATGTAATCTACGTGGATTGTGCCGCATGCAAATGGCACAGCCACAATTTATAAAGTGGAAGCACGTACACCCGGTTAATGGAGATCCGGGAGCTTCGCTAGACACAGGGGATGCAGGAGCAGGGAGGCGGTGAGATAGACGGGGTCAAGCGTCTGGGCATTATTGGTTGCCATTGTTGTTTATGTTGCCATGTCATTGTGTAGCATCTAAAATAAGTTGCTACTTCGTGGAGTGTGGCAGCTTAAATAATTTATTTCTGTGCCACTTATATTCCAAATCGTATTTGGAGACCTCCTGCCCCTCAGCAATCGTGGAACCGGTGCTGCGTGTTTTCAGATAGCAGTGGCACAATCACAATTTCAGATTCAAACAACTGACTCGGGCGTTTCCAAACCCTAAGTCACGGTACATTTTACTCAGAGAACGTGGGTAGATTGTTTCGCCCAACAAAGTTCCACACACAGAGCTCCAGAATTTAACCGAATTACATATATAGGTTCAAGTTCAACACATTACTATGCATCTTCATTGCCAGCAGCCTTCTTCCGCAGCCTGGGTGCTAAGCCTTCATGTCCACTGGCTTCTTCATTTCCTGCCTTCTTCCTCTTCCTCGGTGCCAATTTTCTTAGCTTCACGCACTCTGCATCGCCGGGACAATGGGCACCAGAATCGTGTCTAGCATCATCTTTCCACTCGTTTTTAATTTTTCGAGCAGCAAAATGACTGACCCGACAATCATGTTTCTAACCTTGCGGCGCTTCTTGTAAAAGAAACAGGACTGTTGCATAACTGCCCAATATCTACAGAGTAAATGAAACAAAAATTACAATTCAGCACAAACATGCAATCCGAAGCATATCTTTTCATCAACCCAATTAGCTGACTGTCACACGTTAGAGGAACCATGATGCCATGTTCATCCATGAAGCTAAACTTTGCAGTCTGCTTCAGCCATAATTCATCATGATTACGCAGAGTAGCAACCATACCAGATATAGTGCAGATCTGCGCAGGCGCTTCTTCCATCGTGATACAATGGTGTCCATACCACTTTCCCTTAGAGTCGTACCTGAAGAGGACTACCGTAACCAGGTAAGGGTGATCCGTGGAGATCCCACTTGACAGAAAACTGTGGACAAAATATGTTTGTCAGCGTTGGGCTAACAAACAATTTTAGGTTCAGTAGACAGCTAGTAGTTATAATTAGTGCGAATAGCAAAGATAAGGGTAGCTCACCCGCTTGTAGCCAGAACTTCTTCTTCCTTGGTAGTAGGATCTGCCATCCTCCGAGCTGCTCGGCTCGTCGGCGGCAGAGGCGGGCTAGAGCCTCGCAACAGCGGCTACGGCATGCGCCATTGGAGCTCGGGATCAGCGACTGGGCACAACAACTTGGCACCGGAAGTCAAATATCCGAAGTGATCGTCCTGCCTGGAGGGTGGATTCCTATGCCGCCGGTGCTAGGGGAAAGGTGGGAATGGATTTGTGAAATTGCTCAACGTATCCAATCCACTTAGTTACTCGATTTTCCTAAGAGGTTGCCGTGTTGGTGCTCGCGTCACGGACAGATGACCAACATGAGGATCCCTCTACTTCACGGGGCAGTTTAACGGAATGTTTGAATTTGGCAGGGGTGAGATGAGTTTTCCTCAAAATGGCCCCTCTCAGTAGTTGGCGGCCCAACATTTCGAAACACGGCAATTTCAGGCAACTTAGGTACCGCGGTGCGCTGGCCTGCGAACTTTGGTACCGTAGACGAACATGCCCCTCCATGTGTGGCCGAACTTCGTAACCTAGGCTCCCCTATATAAGGAGCACCAAGGCCTCCATAGAAGGGGATCGATCATTTACTCTGTCTAAGGTAGAACTCTAGAGCTCTGTAGTGGGGGGAGGGTAATAGAACTAGTCTCCTTCTCACGAACATCTCAAGGAGCCCTTGTAATCCACCATTGATAGAGTGAGAATACAAACACTTGTGTGTGGAATCACCACACTATCCCTCTCTGGATTCCTCTAGTGTACATTGGCCCCATCTTTAGCCTATCCATGTCCCGGATCTTATAGACTTCGAATATCCACACACCTAGAGTCGGGTTAAGTTCCACTTGGCCCGGATCTTGTAGACTTTGATTATCCACACACCTAGAGCCGAGTTAAGTTCCACTTGGCCTGGATCTTATAGACTTCGAATATCCCTACTTATTTCTGAACTAACATTTCTTTCCATTCTAGATCACCACCAACCACCGAACCGCAGAGTTCCAGCGCCTGCTAGACACTTTTAAGGACCTTCATGCCAAGAACGGCAAACTGCTTGGTGAACCGAAGAAGTGTAAGTCACTTCACTTCAAATTTCTCAGTCTTGCTTCTTTGTGTTAACTGTTGTCCGTATTAACTTGTCATACGGATCTTTCAGCCAAGGTTGAGGATGAGAACATCATGCGCAAGAATCTGGCCGAGGCTATAGGTAACTTGTCTTGGACATTTAACCTTTGGGTGCTTTTACCTTGAGTCGGCAGATATTTATACCTCGGTTCTGCCGGGTCAACCCATTATTGCAGTTACACTTCAAGATAGCATGCTTCACTTTCTCGAACAAGCAGGGAAGAACCAGGCCAAATTGAAGAAAAAAGATGATGAAATCTCTTAGCTTCGCCTCAAAGATAATGAGATTACGTGGCTGAACGCTGAAATCCAGAAGCTCAAGGATCTCCACAAATCAGAGTTGGACAAGGCTGACCAGGAATTCTCCAAGGAGAAGGAGCATTTAAAAACTCAGCTTGAAAAAGACAATGATCTGCTGAAGGAAGCCGACATCAAACTTAAGTCGGTGACCACTGAGTATGATAATCTCCAAGCGAGGAACACCGATGGACATAAGGAGCTTAGCCGGATCCTGTGCCATATTGGACATGAGTTTTCTTCCTCCGTCCGACATTCATTTCTCCGGGTCATGTTTCCTTATTTATTGATACTGCTTGCTTTGTTCATTGGCAAGTTCCCAAAGAGCGAACCTCTTGCATCTGCTGCGGTATCCAAATTTCGCCTTTAGCGAGGTGTTCCAGCTGGTTCTCCCTCTGAGCCCATTCCTTATGACACGGAGGACATGCTGGTAAGCCTCGCCACGCATGTTGAAGTGATGAAAAACTATGGTGCGGACATTATGCAGCAGCAATTCAGATGTTCAACGCTCTCTGGCCCACTGATCCCACTCCCAAAGGCAGCACCGCTTTTATAGCAAAATTGATGGAGTGTGAGACTCAGCTGGACTTGTGGCGAGAATCTGCGGCATGTGCCAGAGCTGATACGGCGCTGAACTTTGTTCTTTCCTGGTATGAGACGCTGGACCTTGAGCTGCTGGAACACCTGCGCACCATATCAAAGTGGTCCAATGATCTGGAGTGTATTGCCAAACGCAAGGCCTGCGCCAACAATCTCATCCAATACGCCTTCTACCATAGCTGGAATGAGGGTCCAAGCTTCCTCGATGCAGTTGATGACGCCTATGTCTCGGATGGTGTTGAGGGCGAAGAAGATGATGAGGAAGCCTCCGAGCTTGGCGATGATACTGAAGACCCGGAGGATGAGGAGGCTAATCCCAAAGATGAGGTAGGGACCAGTGCCCCGCCTACTGACGCTGAAGTACCTCCTCCCTCAACCAATGATCCAGCTTCTTCGAGCGACAATCCGGCTCCTACTACTACTCCATGAGGAAAAAACACTTCGATAATCATTAGATCCCCGGTATGCCTGGTGTAAATGTATTTAAGCACTATGGTTTATTTTGCTACAACTGCTTGTGTTTTGCCACTAAGTCATTGATGCCGGATTAACTTGGGCGGATTCCCCGAGTTTACTTTTCTTGTTCTTCCAATTTTATGACTCGGCTCGTGTCTTCCTTGATTCGGTTTTTGATTTATGAGTCCGAGTTCCAAAAAATTGACTCAACAATACTTGAAACTTTGAGATTAGCTCAAAATAATCCGACATAACATAAATAAAGTAAGTACATGGTTAATCTGAATAACAAATGTCGGCTCGATTACGCTCCTTTCCTTAGTTGTTTTTCATGTGCTTTGCAATTCCAAACTTGTTCTCTTGCTTGCCATGAAGCCAATTCTTGTTGGACAGCAGCAAAGTCGAAGAGTTGGGTTTTTGGTGCTTACACACTACTAATACGGCTAAGGTGTAAGTAATTTAAGCCATCCGACATATAAAGAAGGTAAATACAAAAAAGACAATTATTAAGGCAGTCCTCGAGTTTCTGCTAGGGGTGCTGAAGTTTCATTGATATGCTCATTGCCGACATACATACCGACATATGAGTGACTCGGATACATTCACCTCTTTGCTAGGTGTAAAATGGACGAAGTAGACCTACATTCCATGGATGCTTAGATTCTTCACCAGACCTCTTCGCCTTGTTCTTCTCCTGTGGCTGTGCATTGATAAGATAGTAGGAGTCATTGTGCAAATCTTTGCTCACAATGAAAGGTCCTTCCCATGGAGGGGATAACTTATGCATGCCAGCAGTGTGTTGCACTAGTGAAGTATGAGATCACCTTCCTGGAAGACTCGGGGGTTTACTTTCCGGCTATGATAGCGTCAGAGATTTTGCTAATATATGGCGG
This sequence comes from Avena insularis, assembly GCA_023614405.1. Taxonomy (NCBI): domain Eukaryota; kingdom Viridiplantae; phylum Streptophyta; class Magnoliopsida; order Poales; family Poaceae; genus Avena; species Avena insularis. The sequence goes on from CM042694.1 coordinate 212,791,375, forward strand.
ATCTAGACAAGGCCAGTTCTCTCGCTTCTTCGAGCAGATCAACATCATTTTGCCGGGCTTCATGCACTTCGGCTTCTGTGTATTGGGTAACCCTTGGAAAATCATGCTCTATGTCAGCTGGTAATATAGCTTCTGCCCCATATACCAGAAAAATTGGCATATAGCCTGTTGATCGATTTAGAGTTGTTCTTAAACTCCACAGTACCGCTGGTAGTTCTTCTATCCAGCACCCCGCTGATCTTTGCAGCGGCTCTATGAGCCAGGGTTTTATCCTAGACAAAACTAGTCCGTTGGATCTTTCTACTTGCCTGTTCGATGCGGGGTGGGCCACTTAGGCAATATCTAGCGGGATCTTCTTTTCTCGGTAGAGCCTCGCAAATGCCCCTTTAGTACAGTTTGTGCCATTATCAGTTATGATATTGTGGGGATAGCCGTATCTCAAGATTATGTCTTTGAGGAATGTCACAGTTGTTGCTCCATCACATTTCGTGATTGGCTTTACATCGATCCATTTAGTAAATATTTCCACCATAACCAAGATATGGGTCATGCCTCCCTTTGCCAGCTTGAATGGTCCTACCATATGCAGGCACCATACAACAAATAGCCAGCTGATAGGTATGGTTTTGAGTTCCAACATTGGCATATGGGTTTTGGTGGCGTACCTCTGACAGCCATTGCATTTTTTCACAAGATCCTCGGCTTGATCCAAGGCACTTGGCCAGTAGATTCCATGTCGGAAAGCTTTTTCCACTAATACTCTCGAAGATGCATGATGACCACATTCTCCATGATGGATATCTCGGAGTATGTCAAGCCCTTCTTCTAGGTCTACGCATCGTTGCGGAATACTTGTGACACTTCTCTTGTATAACTCGGCATTAATAATGGTGTATACCTTTGCTCTTCTCTGAATTGGCCTTGAGTGTGTCTCATCATCTGGCATGGTTCCCTCTTTTCGGAAATCAAATATTGGCTTTGCCCATGCAGGTATAGGCCGAACAGGGAAAATCTCTTCATCAATTTCCATTGCAACCACCGATATAACCCCAGCCGGATCTAGCTAAATAGTCCCTGGGTCTTGCGAGGCAGTCCCTGGGTTTGCCGGAGCAGTCCCCGGGTTAACTAAGGTGTTTCCCCAATCTATTTCCATTGGGGTAGCCTCTGATCCGGAGAGTGTCGGGACATAAATTGAGTCATATTCTGGTAATGGTATGATGGATGGCTTTCTCAAGTGCTCCAATGTGACGTTTGGCAGGATTGGCTACCGAGATGACCCCAACTTGGGAAATACATTGGCTGCGTCATTTTCAATTCGGGGTACGTGATGGAATTAACATCCCTCAAACAACCCACTTATGTTTTGAACATGAAATTTGTAAAGAGCCATGTTCGCATCTAGAGCATCTCAATTGCTAGACACTTGCTACACCACCAAATCTGAGTCTACAAAGCATTGTATCCGACGTATCCCCACTTCCTTCACTACTTTTAGCCCGTGTACAAGCGCTTCATACTTAGCAACATTGTTTGACGCACTGAAATGGATCTGGAGGACATATTTCAACTGATCTTTCTTGGGCGAGGTAGACTACCCCGGCCCCAGTCCTTCTTTCATCTTTGATCCATCGAAGTGCATTCACCAGTAATTGGAGTCCTCCAATGGTGGTTCGTATTGCATCTTGTCCTAGTCCACAAAGAAATCTGCCACAACTTGTGACTTGAGTGCATCTCTTCTATCGAACTATGGTGCATACGGGGCTAATTCGATTGCCCATTTTGCAATTCGGCCGCTGGCGTCCTTGTTGCTCATAATCTCGGATATGGGCGCCTCACATACCACCTTGATGGGTTGCTCCTCAAAGTAATGTTTGAGTTTATTGGCTGCCATATACACGCCATATGACATCTTTTGGTAGTGAGGGTAATTTCGCTTTGAAGCCGATAATACCTCGCTCAGGTAATATACCGGCCTTTGCATCGACTTTCCTTCCTCATTAAGTTCCACCACTACCATTGCTCTTACGACTCGGTTGGTCGTGGCTATATAGAGCAACATCGACTCTTTAGGTAGTGGGGCGGCTAACACTGGTGTAGAGTACAACATCTTTTTTAACTCGTGGAATGCACTATCCGCTTGTGGTGTCCATGTAAATTTGTCTGCCTTTTTCATTAACTGGTAGAGGGGCAATGCCTTCTCTCCCAGCCGACTTACAAACCGACTTAACCATGCCAGGCAACCAGTGAACTTCTGCACATCATTAAGACACTTCAGCAGCTCCATTCTTTCTATAGCCCGAATTTTCATCGGGTTAGCTTCGATACCTCGGCTGGACACGAGAAAACTGAGTAACTTCCCAACCGGCACACCAAAGGTACATTTCTCTGGATTAAGCTTCATCCATAACCGCCTTAGGTTCGTGAACGTCTGCCAGATATCCTCAAGGAGCATATTGCTTTCCTTAGATTTTATTATGACATCGTCCACATAGACTTGCACATTTCGACCTATTTGGTCATGTAAACACTTTTGCATGCATCGTTGATACATTGCTCCTGCATTACGTAATCCAAACGGCATAGTGCGATAGCAATAAGCCCCGTAAGGGGTGATAAATGCAGTCTTTATTTGATCGTCCGAATTCAGAGGTATCTGGTGGAAACCAGAATATTCATCTATGAATGACAATAGTTCACATCTGGCAGTTGAGTCTATAACATGGTCTATCCTAGGCAGTGGGAATGGATCTTTTGGACACGCCTTATTCAGGTTCGTGTAATCAATGCACATACGGCACACCACAACCACATTTGGATCTTCCTTCTTCTTTTCCACCAGCATCGGATTAGAGAGCCAATCCGGGTAAAGCACTTCCATGATAAATCCGGCTGCAAGGAGCCTAGCTATCTCATCTCCAATGACTTTTCTCCTGTCTTCAGCGAAGCGGCGGAGAGGTTGCTTCACCATCTTAGCTCCGGGTCTCACATTCAAAGAGTGCTCGTCCAACTCCCTCGGTACACCTTGCAGATCCTGTGTGGACCAAGCAAAGATATCCCGATTCTCACGAAGGAAGTTGACGAGCTCGCTTTCCTATTTGTCGCCTAACCTGACACCAATGGTTATGGTGTGCTCTGGGAACTGATCATCAGTGGGCACCTTCTTAGTATCCTTTATCGCTTGAAACGACACACTTCCATACGGGTTGGTCAGAGCTGGCATATGCTGTTGCGCGGACTAAGCCAATGCCACCACCTCCTGAATTCTCCTCTTCTCTTGAGAAATCACGAGTGACTCGGTAGGTTATATCCAGCGGAAATGCACCCAATCGAACACCTGAAGTCCCCTGATACAGTAATCACTCCTCTTGGTCCGGGCAATTTCATCTTTAGGTAGCTGATGTGAGTACTTGCCATGAACTTGTTCAGAGAAGGCCTGTCGAGTAATGCGTGATAAGCGCTTTCCAAGTTCACCACTTCAAACTCTAAGTTCTCAGTCCGGCAGTTATCCTTTGTGCCGAATAACACATCAACCCGGACCTTACCAATGGGCTCACAATAGATACCTGGCACAATGCCATGGAAAGTGGTTCTTGTTGCTTGGAGCATGTTCTCCAAGATTCCTAACTTGTGCATGGTATCCTTTTACATGATGTTAATGCTACTGCCATTGTCTATCAGCACCTTGGAAAACCTCACGTTGATATTCGGACCGACGAACGTCGGATCCAGCACCAGCACATACGATCCTAGGCTCAGCATGAGCCTGGGATGATACTTTATACTCCAAGTAATCTCCTGATCCGACCAAAGCATGTACCACATCACAGCCGGCATCACTTCATTCACCTCCATATGCCGGCACTGCAAACGCTTTCTGTCAGTCTCTTCTGTGGTGAACACACAGTAGCTTTCGTGATGCTCCCTATACTCGTTCCTTCCTTCATTACCATGATACCATTGGTCTTGTTGCTGCTAGTTATTCACTTGATGCACTGCATCCCTTCTTTCTTGGTTTTCATACCTCGGTGGAGGTGGAGGTAGCATTAGTTGCTGTCCATTCCCCCCTGTGAGCAATTGCTGCCGAGGTGCTTCACTCCGAGGTGCATCGTGCCGAGGTGCTTCATGATACGTCCATTTTGCATCACTATTCTATGTCATAATTCACTGTTATTCATTGATATATTTCATATTGAGAGGTGATACTTATGTTATTTCATCTGTTTTTGCATGGTTGATGACTTTTGGCATGGACGCTGCGGTCGAGATTGATGGAAAAGGTGCTGTTTGGAGGCAAAATTCACGAAGATCAGAAAATCTAGGAAAATATACGGAAAATCCTATTTTTCCAGAAGACGAAGGAAGCCAGAAGGGGGGCTAGAGATGGGCCACAGGGGGCCCACACCATCCCCTGGTGCGGGCCAGCCTAGGCTCCGCCACCAGGTGGTGTGGCCGCCCTGGTCCACCCCTGGCACTCCCCTCTAGCGTATATTATCCTCCGGAAACCCTAAGACTCGGGGAGGGACCACAGAAATATTCGGCCGCCTCTGTGGGGCGGAAAACACCGAGAGAGAAAGATCTCTCCGGCAGACAGATTTCTGCCAGGGGAATTCCTTCCCGGAGAGGGGAGATCATCGCCATCAACACCACCATCAAGATGGAATTCATCAGGATCATCATCATCATCACCATCAGCACCATCATCACCATCTCCATATTGATATAACAATTGGGTTGAATCTTGCATAGTTCATAGGGGAAACTTTCCCGGTGTTGATTACTCTTTGTAGTTGATGCTATTGAGTGAACCATTGAATTATTGTTTATGTTCAGATTGTTATACATCATTATTCCATCTCTGGTCATGATCCATATGATGTCTTGTGAGTAGTTCGTTTTGTTCTTGAGGACATGGGAGAAGTCGTGTTGTTAGTAGTGGAGTTGTGTTGAGAGATATTCAATAGTTTGATATTTAAGTTGTGGTGTATTTCTTCTAGTGGTGTCATGTGAATGTCGACTATATGACACTTCACCTATATGGGCCTAGGGGAATGCATTGTGTATTTGGCTACTAATCGTAGGGGTTGCCGGAGTGACAGAAACTTGAACCCCCGTTAGGAAACCATTGCACAAGGGACGTAAGGGTCTTAGAGTTTAAAGATGTGGTTAGGTTTCTACCTTAATTACTTTCTTGTACTTACGAATGTTTGCAAGGGGTATAATCACTAGTATGTGTTAGTCCTAGGAAGGTCAGTTCATTAGCACAGGTTCGCCCACATAACACTTAGCAAGCTAAAGAAGATTAATCAACTATATGAAGCGAAAGCACTTGACAGTCTTCCCATGTGTCCTCGAGAACGTTTGGTCATCTTAAGTAATACAACCGGCTTGTCCTTTGCTGCATAAAGGATTGGGCCACTTGCTGCATTTATTCCTACTGTCTGTTATTTACTCGTACTTTGTTTACTTGCTTTATCAAAAACCCCTAAAAATCCGTTTGCTAAGTATTTGCATAGAATTCCTGATCCATACCACTAGCCAGCACCTTCTGCTCCTCGTTGGGTTCGACACCCTTACTTATCGAAAATACTGCGATACACCCCCTATACTTGTGGGTCATCACTTCATTCCAAGGTGCCTGAGCATTCCTCGAGCTACCCTGCTCTAGCTTCCTCATCCACTCACATTGCCGGGTCGTATGGTTCGCCAGACTATTTGGACTTAGCATATGGAATTTGCAATGCTGGTCCAACATAGACTCGAACGTGTACCTTGGATGATATTTTCTTTCCTTCCACTACTTATTTTGTTCCAGAGTCCAAGGCTTTTGGCCCTTGCCCTTTTGCTGCTAGTGTTGTCCTCTAGTTTTCTAGCGCTGGCTTCCTCCCCTAGAGAGGCCAGAGAATGTACTGCAGTAGGCAATAGATAGCTTAGCAATGCCCATAGCGCTAGTGGTAGATCCGGCTCACGCGCAGGCTAAGTTAGAGGAAATTAGGCAAAAAATGCTAGCTGATGCGAAAAAGTAGCTAAGTTGCAGTAGTCACCGAACATCACTCTACGGGAGTATGCAAAGGCAAAACAAATAGATGGTGTAAAAATTCGAGGTAGGAACATGATCACAGAGATTGACAAGGAGTATGTGCCTAGGTCGGGTCAGACAGCTACTATAGTAACTACAAGGCTGGAGAGGTATAGTACCCCGGTTAAGAACCTCAGGGCTGCCAATGCAGTTGCGTCCGAGTTAGAAGGCTTCACCGGAGAGGCCCGGGAGAGGCAACAGGAGAGAGTTAACCACTTGTTGAGGGTAGCATGCCAGCAGAACGAGGAAATAAACAAGGCAAACCCGGCGCAACCCGGAGCATCGCACGTAGTTTATTCGGCAAGGAATAACCCGACGAAGTCAGCTGGAGCTGCATCATCACCTCATGATGACCCCAGAAGAGAGGAGGTGGTAACCTCGGGGAGAAATGACAAGCAGATGGTTCCATATGACCCGGTAAGGGCAGGAAAAGGAAAAGCAGTGCGAGTTGATGAGGATCTCCACAGTGCCAGCCGGGGTGAAGCTAGCTGAGGTAACCACGACCAAGGCAATGCCGATCAGAGGAACATTGTCAACGGCCTTGCCAGACAGTGTAATCCGGCGGGAACAGGACAAAATGCACCTCGCCAACAGCAGCAGCAGTACGCACCTCGGTAGGAGAGAAGTGCAGGCCTGGCAATGTGATGTCTACGCACTTCTATTCTTGTAGACAGTTGTTGGGCCTCCAAGTGCAAAGGTTTGTAGAACAGCAACAAGTTTTCCCTTAAGTGGATCACCCAAGGTTTATCAAACTCAGGGAGGAAGTGGTCAAAGGTATCCCCTCTCAAGCAACCCTGCAATCAAGATACAAGAAGTCTCTTGTGTCCCTACACACCCAATACACTTGTCAGGTGTATAGGTGCACTAGTTCGGCGAAGAGATAGTGAAGTACAAGTGGTATAGATAATTATAAGTGGTAATGGTGATAGAAAATACTTTGATGGCGTGGAAAAAACTAAAGGCAAAACTGAAATAAAGATGGAAGCAAGTAAACATGTAACATATCTAATTGCAAACAGTGTTTCAATGCTTAGAAACAAGGCCTAGGGATCATACTTTCGCTAGTGAACACTCTCATATAAATATCTTCTCTTCATGATACTACTCTGAATACTCTCCGGTTAGACACTCTAATCCATGGTAGGGCTATAACAACACACCTCAAAGTAAGCCTTTCCCATCTAGATAACCCCACACTGTCACCTTGAGCACTAGATGGTTCTAACAAACACCACAATTTCATAGAAACATCCAACTCCAAATATAACTCATAACAAGTATTTGAAATCTCTAGCCTAAGTGCCACCATGGTGTGCACACTGTCAACTTCACACACATGGGGAGAGCAAAGATCTATTAAAGCACTTGAGTAGCAAGGTAGATCTATAGATTACAAGCTCATGATCTCAATAAGATCATGCATAGAGAGAGAGATGAACACATAGCTACCGGTAGAACCCTTAGCCTCGAGAGAGAACTACTCCCTCCTCATCATGGGAATCAGCAATGGGGATGGAGATGGTGGTGGAGATCGATGGAGATGGCTCCGAGGGCACTTCCCCGTCCCGACAGGGTGCCAGAACAGAGACTTTCTGTCCCCCGAATCTCCCCTTCAGTGGCGGCGGCACTACAGAACTTTTCGTGGCTGGAGCCTTGATTATCTAGGGTTTCTGTATCGGGAGGAAAATATAGGCGAAGAGGCAAGGTCGGTGGGCAGCCAGGGGGCCCACACCATGCCTGGCACTGGGGACCAGCGCCTGGGTGGTTTAGCCACACTGTGGCCCCCTTCGCTCTCCTTCAGCCCGTGAATCTTCCGGGAAAATAACGACTTTGGCTTTTGTCCGGTCCAATTCCGAGAATATTTATTTTCTGACTTTCTGGAACCAAAAACAGCAGAAAATAGGTAACTGGCACTATGGCTCTTGTTAATAGGTTAGTCCAAGAAATCATATGGAAAGTACTCCAAAGTGTGGACAAAACATAAGAAAGTAGATAAAACCAAGCATGGAACATCAAAAATTATGGATATGTTAGCAACGTATCAACATCCCCAAGCTTAACTCATGCTCGTCCTCGAGTAGGTAAGTGCTAAAAAGAAAGAATAATTTTTGGGGTGACATGCACCATCATAAACTTGATCAAAGTATTTGTAAAACATTGATAGCTGGGATCATAGTACTTCAACATAGCATGAAAGACAGAGTTCTAACAATAAGGCAAAGCAACTATGTTGTAACATGAAAAGGCACAAACAAAAGATTCATGAATAACAATGCTTTGAAAGACGTTTGTTTGTTTCACATAAAGAAAACATAGCATAGTGGCATTCAGCTTGTCCCTCATAGAGTAGCAAACATAAATGCATAGGACACCTTCAAAGTTCATAAGAGTGACTAGATACAAATAGTTTAAAATAAGCAATATCAAAGGTATGCATCAATCAACAAGTCTTGGGACAATGCACATAGAACTAAGAATGGCCACTATGCTCTCAAAGTAGGTGCATAAAGATAGAAGGTGGAGACTCAACATAAAAGTAATAGAAAGGCCTTCATAGACAGAAGTAGGGATTCAAGTTTCATAAAGAGCTTCCAAAAATTATGGTACTTTTTAGCTTTCAGCTCTCATTGCCTCTATCATAAGCATCTTGAAGTGATTAAGGTTAAAGTGAACAAACTATGGAGTATACTCTTGACAAAGTATAAGTTGGAAATATCATGTCCCTTGAATACGAGGTCCGCTCCTCATGCTACTCAAGTTTAGTCACCGGTAAGTTTTGTCATTGTAAGTACATGTGTATCATCAAGAACCGCCAACGGGGTACCCCTTGCCCGATGATACGGAAGAATCCCCATATCAAAATGACAAGGCAAGCAAACAACGAGCATCTCAGCAATCTTCTTATTTACCATGGGAATATGGTGCTTTTTTCTCTCTTTCCTCTTTTCTCATATCCCTTTTTTCTTTTTTCTCTTTTTTCTCAATATATGACTCTTTTTTATAAGAAGAATGCTTCATAGACATCTCATTATGGTTACGCTACAGGTTTCCACCATGACAGCATGGATTAGACCGGCGGCCCAGGCGTTTCTCTAACACATATACATAACTCCATGGACTTACAAGCTCCCCTTTCATTTCACACCAACGACATCCATAGACAAAAGTGCATGATATCAATTAGGTACAAAGTACAAGTGCAATGTTGAAAGCGTTCCCCATGACAGCATGGTTCTGCTAATCCCCAACAAATAAGTGCAAGCATATGCAACATAGACGACACAATGGTTCAAGTTTATTAAGGGCAAGAAAAGTAAAGTGTGCCATCAAGTTCGTGAGAGGTTTAATCACTAGTTTTCTCATAACAAGTTTACTTCGGAAGGTAGATAAAAACATGAATATACTTGGAATAGCATATGCTAATAGGTAGGTATGGTGGACTCTTTGGAATAACTTGGTTTAAGGAGTTGGATGCATGAGTGGAACTCATACTTGGTTGCGGAGGCTAGCAAAAGACTGGGAACGACAAACTAAGAGAGCAATAATGGCCATAATCATACAGAGCGACAAAACATCATTGATCAAAGCATAAAGTAATACAACAAATTGAAAACTAAAGGATCATAAAGGCTTATGGTGACTTGAGATAGTCATAACATGGTGTGAGCATGCGCCAAGTCAACCCAAATAAAGCATCAAAGGAGAATACCACAATACTATGTGTTAATATGCTAAAACAACGTATGATTCATCCAAGGCACATTAAGCAATCTCAATTGTTTATAACAAGTTATGCTACAGCAAAGAATACTAAGCATAAAGCCAAAACAATATCAAGCATGGCATGACAAAGCATAGGCCACAGTAAAAAACAAACTCTCTTTACCACTTAAGCATGAACTTTCCTACTCTTTTTCAATCCAAACCAAACTATTTGAAAACCAATGCATGAAAGAGGGGGTCCAACCAATTTATTCAAGCAAACTAAGAAAACCAAGAAAACGAAAACCAAAAACAAAAAACAAAAAATAAGATGCTCCAAGAACAACACAACTGTGCATGAAACAGTAAAAATGAAGTGTTTGGAAGAAACCTGGGATTTTTATTGATGAAGAAGGGGATGCCTTGGGAATCCCCAAGCTTTGACGCTTGTACCTCTTGAATATTTCTTGGGGTGACACGGGGTGGCATCCCCAAGCTTGATCTTTAGTCCATTCTTCATCTCATTACTCATTCCTTCCATATACCTGAAATTTTTCCTTCATACAAAACTTCACACAATCTTTATTAGCAATATTAGTGCATTCAAGATAATAGGTCTTTAGATTAAGTTTCAACACCAATAAAACTTACACTAAAACACAAGCTACTGTAGCACTTCCCTCAAAAATCTCAATTACCCAAAAGAACTCAAAGAGGAACCAACAACAAGCAAATGCAAATAATGGCAGAAATCTATCAAAACAGACCATCAGGTAAAGACAAATTTTGTAGAAGACCTTATGTTGCTCAAATCAAAAAGTGTTGAACTAACGAAAGTTAGATAACAACCTGGGGCAGAAGCACAAAAATTCACGCCTCAAAAGGACGTACAGAGATTTTACACGAATTTTTACGGTGAAGCACAGAAATCTGTTTCGGGACAACAACTTTCCCAATCATTACCTCTCTCTCATTAGAGGTTACTCTTGGCACAAAAAGCAAATAAAAAGGATAAGGAGCGGTTATTACCAAAGTAATAACTTCCAAGACTCATCTAAAACTTTTGGGTTATCTCCCAATAAGTACTTTTCTTTAATGCCTTTAAGTTAGGCATGATAGTTTGAGAAGATGCTCACATAAGAAATATGAATTGAAGTAAAAGGGAGCATCAAGAAGAAAATTCAAAGCACATTTAAGTCTAACCCACTTCCTATGCATAGGAATCTTGTAAAGAAACAAGTCATGAAAGCACAAAGCAACAAGCATAGGAAAGCAAAACAAGTGCAACTTCAAAATTTTCAACATAAAGAGGGGAAACTTAATGTTGTTGAGATACATAAAACCATGTTTCCCTCTCTCGTAATAACTTTCAGTAGGATCATGAATAAAATTAACAATATAACTATCGCATAAAACATTCTTATCATGAGCCACATGCATAAAACAATTATTACTCACCCTATAAGAATAATCATTCTTATTAATCATAGTGGGAGCAAATTAAAAAAAATATCTATCATTATTATTCTCATCACCATAATCATCAAATATAGGAGGCATATTGTAATCATTAATTTTCTCCTCAATAGTAGGTGGACTGAAAATATCATATTCATCATTATAATCATCATATATTGGAGGTTTGGTATCATCATAAGCAATAGAATAGCTATCTTCTAAAGCCGGGGAACTAAAAAGATCATTGTTATAAAAACTAGCTTCCCCAAGCTTAGACTTTTCCATAGCATTAGCAATAATGGTGTCCAAAGAATTCACACTAACAACATTGCTATTAGCATGCAAATAAAGTTCCATAGGTTTTTTAATTTTATCTTCAAACACTTCATGTCCTAACTCAACATAAATACTATAAAGCTCTCTAATTTTGTTGTTGTTTTCCATTAAGCCTAACTAGTGAAAACAAGAAACAAAAAGACAAAATTGCAGAATCTAAAGGAAATAACTTCGAGCACTCACACTGGAGGATGTGAGTACCTTTTACCTTACCTCCCCGGAAACAGCGCCAGAAAATAGCTTGATGTCTACGCACTTCTATTCTTGTAGACAATTGTTGGGCCTCCAAGTGCAGAGGTTTGTAGAACAGCAACAAGTTTTCCCTTAAGTGGATCACCCAAGGTTTATCGAACTCAGGGAGGAAGTGGTAAAAGGTATCTCCTCTCAAGCAACCCTGCAATCAAGATACAAGAAGTCTCTTGTGCCCCCAACACACCCAATACACTTGTCAGGTGTATAGGTGCACTAGTTCGGCGAAGAGATAGTGAAATACAAGTGGTATAAATAATTATAAGTGGTAATGGTGATATAAAATACTTTGATGGCATGGAAAAGACTAAAGACAAACTGAAATAAAGATGGAAGCAAGCAAACATGTAATAGATCTAATTGCAAACAGTGTTTCAATGCTTAGAAACAAGGCCTAGGGATCATACTTTCGCTAGTGAACACTCTCATATAAATATCTTCTCTTCATGATACTACTCTAAACTACTCTCCGGTTGGACACTCTAATCCATGGTAGGGCTATAACAACACACCTCAAAGTAAGCCTTTCCCATCTAGACAACCCCACATTGTCACCTTGAGCACTAGATGGTTCCAACAAACACCACAATTTCATAGAAACATCCAACTCCAAATATAACTCATAACAAGTATTTGAAATCCCTAGCCTAAATGCCACCATGGTGTGCACACTGTCAACTTCACACACATGGGGAGAGCATAGATCTATTAAAGCACTTGAGTAGCAATGTAGATCTATAGATTACAAGCTCATGATCTCAATAAGATCATGCATAGAGAGAGAGATGAACACATAGCTACCGGTAGAACCATTAGCCTCGAGAGAGAACTACTCCCTCCTCATCATGGGAATCAGCAATGGGGATGGAGATGGTGGTGGAGATCGATGGAGATGGCTCCGGGGGCACTTCCCCGTCCCGGCAGGGTGCCGGAATAGAGACTTTCTGTCCCTCGAATCTCCCCTTCGGTGGCGGCGGCACTGCGGAACTTTTCGTGGCTGGAGCCTTGATTATCTAGGGTTTCTGTATCAGGAGGAATATATAGGCGAAGAGGCAAGGTCGGTGGGCAGCCAGGGGGCCCACACCATGCCCTGGCGCGGCCTGGGAGGACCCACGCCTAGGGTTGGTTTGGCCACCCTGTGGCCCCCATTTGTCTCTCCTTCTGGCTCCGTGAATCTTCCGGGAAAATAACGACTTTGGCTTTTGTCCAGTCCAATTCCGAGAATATTCATTTTCTGACTTTCTGGAACCAAAAATAGCAGAAAACAAGCAACTGGCACAGTAGCTCTTGTTAATAGGTTAGTCCAAGAAATCATATGAAAAGTACTCCAAAGTGTGGACAAAACATAAGAAAGTAGATAAAACCAAGCATGGCACATCAAAAATTATGGATACGCTAGGAACGTATCACAATGCAGCAGCATAATGCTCGTCTGGGTCAGGATAGGTACAATGATGGTTACTCGGCAATGGCTGATGCCGGATTTCCTAGACAAGAGCACCATGTGGTTGGATCGAGATTGGGAAACAGAAATTTGCAACCGGATGATGCCAGACTAGAGTTGGACCGGATATATAGGTCAGAAATGATTGAGGTGCAAGGTCCTCCGGGTCCAGCATGCTTTGGTTCCCGGATCATGAGGGAACCGCCAGTACCAAACTTTCAGCTGGCCAAAGGAATGAAGACATATGACGGTAGCACTAAGCTGGATCACTGGCTCATCGACTATGCTACGACAGTTAACATAGCCGGAGGAAATTTGAGTGGGTAATAAGGTACATGCCGCAAATGTTGGAAGGATCAGTAAGGGTTTGGTTGAACAACTTGCCGCCAGGAAGTATCAACTGTTGGATAGATTTCGAGGACATGTTCGTGAGTAATTTCTCGTGTACCTACAAGAGGACGAATAGGCCACAGACTTTGGCGTTATGCAGGCAAAGACCGAATGAGCCAGACCGAGAGTTTTTGACACGGTGGTGTAATGTGTGCAATTCCTGTGAAGGAGTAATTGAATCACAAGCAATTGTGTGGTTCGCCCAAGGCTGTAGGTATCGAAGTATGTTGTGGTAGAGGTTGCAGCGAGATATGCCAACCACCTTAGCTGAGACGATCCGGATCGCGGATTCGTATGCTTTGGGAGATCCAACCCAACCTCGGCTAATGTCAAGCGAGCCAAATAACGAGTACTACAACAGAGATGGTTCCGAATCATCCAGGAGGAATGACTTCTGAGGTAAAAGATGAAGGGGAACTGCAGCAGAAAACAAAAAATTCCTACGTTGGAACCCCAAAACTGCCTAGGATCTATCTATGTAGTAATGCGGTAACGGTCGAAGCGTATAGAATACATACCCTTGTAGACCATACGCGGTTAACGTTCTGTGGGGAACGTGGTTGAAGTAGTCGTACTCGTAGCCAACCTCAAGGTCATGAAGCTCCTCGCAGGTCACCCCTTGCTCCTTCTTCATCTTTATCGTGCAGCAGCTCCGGCTCACGACATTTAAGCGCCCCAAGTGTTGCACCTCGTGTCTTTGTACACATCCGGTGCACGATGAGACCTCCGGCTCCCTGATCCTACCGGGAGTGTGGAAGTTGATATCCGGCTAGGAATCCCTACAGCACAATGGCGTACTGCAGGTGTGCCTTGTTCGCACAACCCAAACTTTGGGCCATGGTCACAAGGGATAGAGAGAGAGAAGGAGGAAGTCAACCAAAGGACTTCTCCAAATATTGGTGTGTTCAATCCCACCCATGGGCACCCCTTTATATAGGGGGAGGGGTGTGCCCTCCCCTTTGAGTTTCCCATGTGGGACTAATCAAGGGAGAGGGGGGGAGGCGCATGGGCCTCATGGGCCAGCCGGCCAGGGGTGGGCCCCACCCTGCGCACAACCCTAGGCTGGTCAGGTGGGCCCCCTTGAGGCGCCTGTGCCTTGGCCCTTGGCCCTTCCCTCCTTCGGTTTTCCCTCATGGGCCCTTTTTCCCTAGGAAGTTTGGCCCATTAGTGGAATACCCCTTCAAATTAGATTTTAATATTATATTTAATATTAATTACATTAATTAATATGTAAATACATATTACAAAATCCGCCTTGACCCGAAACACCTTTCGGTTCCCTTTCGATTTCCTCCGAACGACTTCGGATCTTTCCAGAATGATTCCGGTCCTTTATTCTTTCTCCGAACGACTTCAGATCTCTCTGCGGAACGATTTCGGCTTTCTCTTTCTCTACTATGATTCTGTCTTACGAATGATCGCTCTCATTGTACCCTTAAGTGTATCCTCTCACAGCTCGAGAACGCTCTAGACATGATCTGTATCAATGATCAACAGAGGGACCAGGGATATCCATGTGACCTCTATGCATTCCTGATGACAATGTCGTTTGAACCGCTAAATGTAGCATCCTTGTCCTTTTGTTTCTCGATACAACTTGTCCGAGATCTGATCATTGGTATCCCATACCTTGTTCAATCTCGTTCACAACAAGTTTTTTGTTCTTGTTACTGTGATATTACATCCCCGTGAGCAAGTCACATGTTGCAACATTTATGGATGTAAACTCACCAAGCCGGCCATATGTATCTTTACCCATCATGTGGGTGAACAAATCCCGGTCTTGCAGTCACATGTCATCTACTGTTCCTTTGGAATACCCAACGTACATCTTTATAACCACTTTATTAACAAGTGGCGCTTGATGCAGTCTAAGCAGCCTCGAGAAACAGTGAGTAATATGAGCTCACGGTCTAAGGAAAAGGAGTCTAGGTATAGCTGTTGCAACAATGAACTATATGATTTGATCGTGTTCCAATCCTTCGAGGAATGTCCAATCACATCATTCTCGAATGATATGATCCCGTTGTCAATCGGCATAAATGCCCATGATCTTGAAACCCAGATCATCCTCATGACCAACGAACTAGTATGAATAGAGGCTACTAGGGACTTTGTTGTTTCATACCACACCTGTACCAATGTTTCTACTTGGCACAGTTATAGCACAATATGAAACTATTATAAACTAATTGAGATATTGCAATAAAAACCTATTTATTATTTGCCTCTAGGGCATATATCCCTCAGTCTCCCACTTGCACTAGAGTATAAATAATCTAGCTCGCATTTTACTCATATAAACCATATACCATATGCGTTTACAGATCATGCATGCTCATGGGAAACGTCATGTCCATGTTCTGTTTTACCAGATCATTATGTCTTCTGCAAATCGTTAATGCCTTCCTAATTTTGACATTCACTCCATTATCTTATAATGGGTCAAAGTATTTGTTTGGCAACAAAGTGAGACTTTGTTTCTAGTGTTTATAATGATGATCATTTTCACCATTGTCATCTAAACTTCGAAACACACTTTGCTATCCTTTGTGTATATAATGTAGTCATGGCAGCAGAATGAGGCCGGATTCCAGGAGCTTACAGTGACTTTAGATCAACCTCGAGGGCTTTCTCATGGGCACTAGGCCCTGGGACACATCATTCTATGTTAAAAGCGAACTAGCCCTGCATAACATTATACATCACATCAGATGGAGCTTTTATACTTCTATATCCATGTAGATCCTAGTGCATGAAATGCATCTATGCCACTTACATTGCTTCTTGCCATTTATGTACAAACTTAATTCTGGTTCTGTGATCAACTCAAGAATCACTTAAAGACATGTTCTTCTAGTTAAGATTTTGTCCTACCAACCAGAACTTCAGGTCACATTACGTTGAGTATACAACATGGTTATATGAAAGAACCTATGACTAAGGCACATGAGATGCAACACATCTCTTTCTTTCAACCATAGTTGCAATACTAACTCAATGCTTCATATAGTAAGAACTTCTTTCTTACCTTGTTCCATTCTGAGCTTCTTCAGAATCTTGCTTAGGACATTCTGAACATCTTTCAGAATCAAGTCCAGGAAGCATTCGACATTTAGTGTTTATTAAACTCACCAATCTATCTCGATAGATCTTATTGTTTAATAACTTCAACTTCATCCTTATTTATCTAACTTAAATATTATTAACACCAATCACATCATTCACATATGTCGTCCACATATCCTAGAATGATTTCACGCTCCCACTCAAATATGACATTCATGTTTGAGATCCAGGGATTTCACCTAGCTCCCACTCAAAATATGTCAGCTACATATTATGAATTAGCCAAGCTGATTTTCTCCCACTCAAGTCTAGATCCTCTCGATAATCTTGGACATTCCAAAATTCTTTGATCATTATCAATTTGAGAATTCCAATTACGAGACTTCAATATCCATATTCTAGTGTAAATCCAAAAGACTTAAGCATCATTACTGTTGTAGTCAATTCCTTGAATTTGTCCAAACTTGTGACAAATCAAGCTTTTTGTCATTCATTAAGTTTCATTTCCTTCTTATGACTTTGCAGTCATTCAGAAATATCAAGTAAACTTCTTTACTTTAATAAGATCAAGTAACATGTTACTTTGCAATCTTAAATGTAACTTAATATAGGATTTTATGACTCCTAGTCATTTCTCGCACTCAGGTCCATCACACTTCTTTGTAACTTGTAGGTATGTCTTGTTCAAAACATGACAAGTGAATCAACAATATAATTCCACAAACTTGTTTAGAATATATAGTTGAATCCTACCTTCTTTAGTAAAAGTATTCCCTGAAACTTTATGATCATTATCATTGGTTTCTCCTCTATTTGTAGAGTTTGGATTCACGGAACAAATTCCGCTGCGCCACTCAACAATCTGGAGGTAAGGTCAAATACCTTGTTTGATATTTTACTTTCTTCCACCTGTATCTTCATCAAGACACGTCATTTAGACAACAGCAGGTTTGCCCCTTGTGGACGATGCATTCATAGTTTCCTAAGAATGCTTTACAAAGACTTGTTTATTCGCCACGATTTCGACTTGTCGAAATCTCCAGAAACTCAAACTTGCCATAACACTTATGGTGTTGTTTTCACAAATCCTTTAGATGTTCCTTTGTATTTCAAATGAGTGTTTGCTTATTTTGATCTTTAACTCTAAACGATAACTATAACCCCTATAAGAGATGATATTATACCATATGTATGTTAATAAATAATGATTATGATGTTTAGATATTCCAACACAGTTTGAATTCATCCAATTATCATAATTTGTGAAACATCTTTCACAAGTCCCTTTTATGCTAAACTTAACTTGAATATTTCAGTCATGTCGATCAAATCGAAGAGACTTCGTATTCTCGATAATTTCAATATCCTCTTATTGTTGTGAACTCATTTGAACAATTCAAATCATTTCGAACTCATGTTTCATTAAGTAAATACGCTTATTCACTTAAGTCCACAATAAATGATTTCCACTACTTATTGAAAATACGATACATCACTATGTATAAGATTCAACATTTCTTCGCATATCACCGTTTTACCAGAATGCAGAGTTTTAGTCATTCTGCCCAAGAGGCATGGTTTTGCAAAGTCTCTAGATTAAGCATCTAGGACCCCGATCTTCATTAAGAACATGCAATAACCAAAATGACTTAAACTATAGTGTCATTTCATTATTAAACTTTGGATATCTTTTAGCATTCTAATCCTTTTATAAATGTTTAAACCATTATCATTAACATAGTGATGTGAATAACTTATTTATAATCGTAATGTGACCATAAGGTATTGTTCATAAGAATAGTACAAACTAGCTTGTAACTTGTTCATATGAATAATCGTCTCGCAAAAAGCAAGACACACAAATAGGGATTACAAATCTATATTCAAGTCCACTAATCCAAATGACAAACTTTGAGGGAAGAGGTGATGTCGGCCATCAACTATTTTGCTTGCCGTCATCAAGTCATGTTACCTCAAAACCAGCAATTCTCAAGCAGATCCTCCTGTTTTCACAAAACGGACAAGTATCAAATACTTTGCAAACTACAACGAGTTTTGCAAAAACCACATTTATAACTTTGTATATCTTACATATACCCTTTTTATTCATGACCTCCTATTGCAATCAATCCCTTCGAAGAGTTCTTAACTCTCATACAAGATCGCTAAGTGTTTTTCCAAACATTCTGGAGTCATCGAATTATCTCCTAATGGTTATTGTATCAAGAAGATAAGATCACCTTTTACGAGGATATCCCTTAGGCGTGGGTATTAATCTACGAAGTTGGACCCTTTTGCTTAGTTCCAAATTAAGCAATATATTCCCATGGTCGCAAAGGACCTCAATGGGATAGGCTAAGGTCTACTAAGATATTTGCAAACGGACATCTAGACTAAGTTTATAATAAGAGATCAATTTATAATTGGTCTCCACTAAAATTGTCATCCCCTGGATGATTTTAGTGACCGCATGATCCCTATCGTCTGCACCTCCCCTGATCGTCACGGCCATCAGTGCATTATCAAAGGTAGACATTCAACAATGTCAATCACATCATCCATGTGACTCATGCTCGATCTTTCGATCTCTTGTGTTCTGAGGCCATGTCTGCACATGCTAGGCTCGCCAAATCTAACTGGTGTGCATTTGTTGTGCAACATGGCTTACACCCATTATGCAAACGCAGATATGTCTAACCCCTACTCACTGCAGGGCGCCTCATAACAAAGAACTTTCTTGGTGGTGCACACACAAGGGGAACACGGAACATTGGAATTAAATAGGGATTATCTTATTTGCTACCGTTGAGTATCTAAATACTAGCACACAATAAGATGTAAAACAGGTATCCACATCATATGTATAATGCGATATGATATGGTCTTTCTTGCGCCTTGATCTCCATCGAGCGCTCCGGCATGATCTCCATCTTGCCCTTGGTTTGACGCCAAGTCCACGACGCCTCCACCAGGTCGTTCATCAGAACGATGACTATTACTATACTACTTAGTAACAGAAAAGTAAACTATTTTACCTTCGCAACGACCATTGCCATATCATAATCACATGCCCCCTGCAAAATAAAGTTAGATGCCTCTACTTTATCTATTGCAAGTTTTATGTGGTTGTTAGGGCTTTCACAATAGAACTGTGTCTAATCTACGAACTTTCCAACCACAACATGGATCCAACAGTTGTCTCTATTACACCCCTTTCGAGGCCCTCCGTTGTAAATTCTATATCAACTATCGAATGAGAGACAGACACCCGCTAGCCACTTATACGGTACAAGCCATATGTTGAGCGTGGAACCAGTCTCGCGTACGAATACGCGTAAGGTTGGTCCGGGCCGCTTCATTAAAAAATACCGCGATATAAACAAGTACACGTTAGAGGGTAACAAATAATGGATCAATGCCCATACAATACTTGTGTGTACTTGCCATACAACACTCCTACGCGTATATCAGCTCTGATACCACTAAAGGGGAACCGCAACAGAAAACAAAAAATTTCCTACGTTGGAACTGCAAAACTGCCTAGGATCTATCTATGTAGTAATGCGGTAACGGCCGGAGCGTATAGAATACATACCCTTGTAGACCATACACGGTTAATGTTCTACAGGGAACGTGGTTGAAGTAGTCGTACTCGTAGCCGACCTCAAGGTTGTGAAGCTCCTCGCAGGTCACCCCTTGCTCCTTCTTCATCTTCATCATGCAGCAGCTCCGGCTCACGACATTTAAGCGCCCCAAGTGTTGCGCCTCGTGTCTTCGTACACATCCGGTGAACGATGAGACCTCCGGCTCCCCGATCCCGCCGGGAGTGCGGAAGTTGATATCCTTAGGAATCTCTGGCCAAGAACGTCTTGCAGGTGTGCCTTGTTCGCACAGCCCAAACTTGGGGCCATGGTCACAAGGGCTAGAGAGAGAGAGAAGGAGGAAGTCAACCAAAGGACTTCTCCAAATATTGGTGTGTTCAATCCCACCCATGGGCACCCCTTTATATAGGGGGAGGGGGTGTGTCCTCCCCTTTGAGTTTCCCATGTGGGACTAATCAAGGGAGAGGGGGAGGCGCATGGGCCTCATGGGCCAGCCGGCAAGGGGTGGGCCCCACCCCACGCACAGCCCTAGGCTGGCCGGGTGGGCCCCCTTGAGGCGCCTGGGCCTTGGGCCTTTGGCCCTTGGCCCTTCCCTCCTTCGGTTTTCCCTCATGGGCCCTTTTTCCCTAGGAAGTTTGGCCCATTAGTGGAATACCCCTTCAAATTAGATTTTAATATTATATTTAATATTAATTACATTAATTAATATGTAAATACATATTACAAAATCCGTCTTGACCCGAAACACCTTTCGGTTCCCTTTCGATTTCCTCCGAACGACTTTGGATCTTTCCAGAATGATTCCGGTCCTTTATTCTTTCTTCGAACGACTTCGGATCTCTCTGTGGAACGATTCCAGCTTTGTCTTTCTCTATTGTGATTCCATCTTACGAATGATCGCTCTCATCGTACCCTTAAGTGTATCCTCTCACGGCTCAGGAACGCTCTAGACATGATCTGTATCAATGATCAACAGAGGGACCAGGGATATCCATGTGACCCCTATGCATTCCTAATGACAATGTCGTTTGAACCGCTAAATGTAGCATCCTTGTCCTTTTGTTTCTCGATACAACTTGTTCGAGATCCGATCATTGGTATCCCATACCTTGTTCAATCTCGTTCACAACAAGTTCTGTTTTCTTGTTACCGTGATATTACATCCCCGTGACCAAGTCACATGTTGCAACATTTATGGATGTAAACTCACCAAGCCGGCCGTATGTATCTTTACCCGTCATGTGGGTGAACAAATCCCAGTCTTGCAGTCACATGTCATCTACTGTTCCTTCATAATACCCAACATACATCTTTATAACCACTGTATTACCAAGTGGCGCTTGATGCAGTCTAAGCAGCCTCGGGAAACATAGAGTAATATGAGCTCACGGTCTAAGGAAAAGGAGTCTAGGTATAGATGTTGCAATAATGAACTATATGACTTGATCGTGTTGGAATCCTTTGAGGGATGTCCAATCACATCATTCTCCAATGATATGATCCCTTTGTCAATCGGCATAAATGCCCAAGATCTTGAAACCTAGATCATCCTCATGACCAACGAACTAGTATGAATAGAGGCTACTAGGGACTTTGTTGTTTCATTCCACACCTGTACCAATGTTTCTACTTGGCACAGTTATAGCACAATATGAAACTAGTATAAACTAATTGATATATGACAATAAAATCCTATTTATTATTTGCCTCTAGGGCATATCTCCTTCAAAAGAAGGGATGACCGTTAGGATTATAGGTACAACTCGCAGCAAGTGGCGGCTATAGATCGGGATCAGCCCAATTCCGGCGCTAGCCAGCGCCAGAAAACTAGAGGACAACATTGGCAGCAAAAGGGTGGAGGCAAGAAGCCTTGGACGCCAGAGCAGAAGAAATAGTGGCACGAAAGAAAGGACCGTCTGAGATACACGTTCGAGTCTATGTTGGATTAGCCGTGCAAGTTCCATACACCGAGTCCAAATAGTCCGGTGAATCATACGACCCGACAATGTGAAAGGATGAGGAAGTTAGAGCAGAGTAGCTCGGGGAATGCTCGGGCACCTCAGCACGATGCACCTCGGCATGAAGCACCTCGGAATGAAGCACCTCGGTAGAAACTACTCACTGGGGGGATGGACAGCAACTGATGTTGCCTCCACCTCCACCGAGATATGAAAATGAAGAAAGAAGGGATGCAGTGCATCAAGTAAATAACCAGCAACAACAAAACCAAGGGTATCATGGTAATGAAGGAAGGAATGAGTATAGGGAACATCACCAAAGCTACTATGTGTTCACCACAGAGGAAACTGACAGGAAGAGCTTGCAACACCGACATATGGAGGTGAATGCAGTAATGCCAGATGTGACGAGGTATATTCCTTGGTCAGATCAGGAAATCATTTGGAGTATCAAGGATCACCCCAAGCTCATATCGAGTCCTAGATCGTATGCACTGGTGTTGGATCCGATATTCATTGGGCCTAATATCAATGTGAGGTTCTCCAAGGTGCTGATTGACAATGGCAATAGCATTAACATCATGTACAAGGATACCATGCACAAGTTGGGCATATCGAAGAATATGCTCTAGGCAACAAGGACCACTTTCCACGGCATCATGCCGGGTATCTCATGTGAGCCCATTGGTAAGGTCCGGGTTGACGTGTTGTTCGGCACAAGGGATAACTGCCGGACTAAAAACTTGGAGTTTGAGGTGGTGAACTTGGAAAGCGCGTATCATGCGTTACTCGGCAGGCCTGCTCTAAACAAGTTCATGGCATGCACTCACATTAATTACCTGAAGATGAAATTGCCCGTACCAAGGGGGGTGATCACCATAGCTGGGGACTTTAGGCGTTCCATTGAGTGCGCTTCCGTCGGATCTAACCTGGTCGAGTCACTTGTGATTGCTCAAGAGAAAAGGAGAATTCAGGAGGTGGCGACATTGGCTCAGTTCGCGTAGCAGCTTATGCCAGCTCTGACCAACCCGCATGGAAGTGTGTCATTTCAAGCGACAAAAGATACAAAGAAGGTGCCCGTTGATGATCAGTTCCCAGAGCGCACCATGACCATTGGTGCCGGGTTAGGCGACAAATAGGAAAGCGAGCTTGTCAACTTCCTCCGTGAGAATCAGGATATCTTTGCTTGGTCCACATAGGATCTGCAAGGTGTGCCGAGGGAGTTGGCCAAGCACTCTTTGAATGTGAGACCCAGGGCTAAGCCGGTGAAGAAACCTCTCCACCGCTCCACTGAAGATAGAATAAAAGTCATTGGAGATGAGATAGCTAGGCTCCTTGCAGCCGGATTTATCATGGAAGTGCTTTACCCGAATTGGCTCTCTAATCAGGTACTCGTGGAAAACAAGAAGGATGATCCGAATGTGGCTGTGGTGTGGAGTATGTGTATCGATTACACGAACCTGAATAAGGCATGTCCGAAAGACCCATTTACACTGCCAAGAATAGACCAGGTCATAGACTCAACTATCGGATGTGAACTGTTGTCATTCATAGATGCATATTTTGGTTTCCACCAGATACCTCTGAATCCGGATGATCAAATAAATACTGTGTTTATCACCCCGTATGGGGTTTATTGCTATCGCACTATGTCATTTGGGTTATGTAATGCAGGAGCAACATACCAATGATGCATGTAGAAATGTTTACATGACCAAATAGGTTGAAATGTGCAAGTCTATGTGGATCATGTTGTGATAAAAACTAAGGAAAGCAAAATGCTCCTTGATGATATCTGGCATACATTCGCGAACTTAAGGAGGTTCCGAATGAATCTTAACCCAGAAAAATGTAGCTTTGGTGTGTCAGCTGGGAAGTTACTCGGTTTTCTCGTGTCCAGCCGAGGTATTGAAGCTAACCCCATGAAAATCCGAGCCATAGAAAGAATGGAACTGCCAAAATGTCTTAACGATGTGCAGAAATTCACTAGCTGCCTGGCATCATTAAGTCAGTTTGAAAGTTGGCTGGGAGAGAAGGCTTTACCCCTCTACCAGTTAATGAAAAAGGCAGACAAATTTACGTGGACACCGCAAGTAGATAGCACGTTCCAAGAATTAAAAAAGATGTTGTCTTCTACACCAATACTAGCCTCCCTACTATCTAAAGAGCCAATGTTGCTTTATATAGTCGCGACCCGAGTCATAAGTGCAGTGATAGTGGTGGAGCGTGATGAGGAAGGAAAATCAGTGCAAAGGCCAGTATATTACCTGAGATAGGTGTTATCGGCTTCAAAACAGAATTACCCTCAGTACCTAAAGATGGCATATGGTGTGTACATGGCGGCCAAGAAACCCAAACATTACTTTGAGGAACACTCCATCAAGGGGATATGTGAGGCACCCATATCCAAGATTATGAGCAACAAATATGCAAGTGGCCAAATTCCAAAATGGGCAATTGAGTTAGCCCCATACGCACCACAGTTTGATAGAAGAGATGCGATCAAGTCACAAGCGGTAGAAATTTCTTTCTGGACTGGGCTGAGATGCAATATGAACCACCTTTGCCGGATTCAAACTATTGGCGAATGCACTTTGATGGATCAAAGCTGAAAGAAGGACTAGGGGTCGGGGTAGTGCTTACCTCGCCCAAGAAAGATCAGTTGAAATATGTCCTCCAAATCCATTTCAGTGTGTCAAACAATGTTGCCGAGTATGAAGCGCTCGTGCACAGGCTTAAAGTGGCAAAGGAAATGGGAATACGTCGGATACAATGCTTTGGAGACTCGGATTTGGTAGTACAGCAAGTGTCTGACAATTGGGATGCACTAGATGCAAACATGGCTCTTTACAGATTTCATGTTCAAAAGATAAGTGGGTTCTTTGAGGGATGTGAATTCCATCACGTACCTCGGAGTGAAAATGAGGCAGCCGACATACTATCTAAGTTGGTTCATCTCGGCAGCCAATCCCGCCAAATGTTGCATTGGAACACTTGAGAAAGCCATCCATCACACCATCACCGGAATCCGACTCAATATATGTCCCGGCTCTCTCCGGATCAGAAGCTACCCCTATGGATATATACTAGGGAAGCACCTCAGCAAACCCGGGGACTGCTTCGGTAGACCCGGGGATTGCCGTGCAGAACCTGGGGACTGTTCAGCCTTATCTGGCTGGGGTTATGTCGGTAGACACAATGGAAATTGATGAAGAGCTCTTCCCTGTTTGTCCTATACCTGCATGGCAGTGTTGGGGGGATACCCCCGGGTAGGGTCACACAGGGGTATAGAGGCCGAGTTAGCCGAGGTACGGCAAGGTCAAAGCGTATGCTGGCCGAGTCACCTCAAGGCAGGCCGAATTACGGAGTAACCCGGACCGGAGGATGTCCACCTAACTGAGTCCCGGCTGACGTATGTCGTATGCCGGCAGGCATTTTGTAACTTGTATGAAGGTACCCATGGGGCCGGATTAACCAGGCATGATCCGGGTTATATCAGGCTTGCAAGAGAAGGAAGGTATCTCGCAGGTCAAAGGGTGACCTCTGTGCGCAGGAGCATGAGCGAAGCGAACAGTGGGAAGGACCACCGAGGCGTGGCCGACAAGGGTGACGCAGCCTGTGTCGGATGACGCTGGCACCGCAGAGGCTTACATAGCCTCTACATGGCTTACGGTGGCAAAAGGTGACCCGGTCGGTTTGCTATTTTGGGAGAGGCATATTCCCAGGAATATGCCTCCACGTATGCCCTAGCTAGTAGCCTGGCCTCCCCTTTATAAGGAGCGCCAGGACCTCAGTAGAAGGGGATCACGAGTTATTTTGCCCTACGCGTGAGTAGTTGGTAGTGGTGGGAGTAAGAGAGTTCCTTCTTCCTCCTCTCCCCATTATAGCTCAAGGAGCATCTGTAAACTCATCAAGCTTGGAGAATACAAAGAATCTGTGTGTGGAATCACCACACTATCCCTCCTTGGATTCCTCGAGTGCATATTGGCCCCACCTTTAGCCTATCCATGGCATCTGCCGTGACACCACCACGATAGTTGGCGTCCACCGTGGGGCTAGCGGCGTTAGCAGGAGTGATGATCCGGACGGGAAGCATCATTGGCAACGGCGAGCGCATCGTCTCTGGGCTCGTTCAGCGCTTTGGAGCACTGGACTACGTCAGCGACAATGCTGGTTGCTTCGTCAAGAGACCCCCACCACGTAATGGCTTCTTCGTCAAGCTTGGCGCCCACGGGATCTACGTCGGCGTCAATGTGTCTTGCGTTCACCCGCAGCACGTCGTCGAGGGAGGCGAGCCACCCTTAGCGCGGCTCACGGTGCGCGTATCACTCGCTCTCCGGACCGCGCTGAAGTGATGATGACAGCGCCTGACGCTGGCGCGAGCAAGGATCCGACACCAGATCCAGAGGTAACACCCAAGGTGCCCAGGAAAAGTAGAGGTCCTCCGCTAGAGAGGCCAGAAAACATGTTGCAGTAGGCGATAGATAGCTTGGAAAGCCCCATAGCACCTGTAGTAGATTCGGCTCGTGCACAGGCTGAGTTAGAAGAAACTAGGCAGAAAATACTAGAGGGTGCGAAAAATATAGCCGCGGCTCAGCAGTCGTTGAACATGACGCTGCGCGAGTGCGCAAGAGCAAATAAGTTCGATGCTGTAAAAGTAAAAGGGAGAAACCTCATCAGTGAGATGAACAAAGAGGGTGACACTAGAGTTGAGGAATCAGAGAACCCTTTGTCCATGGGGTTGCCAAAGTACAGCACCCCGGCAAAGAACCTCAGAGCAGTGGATGCAGCTGCATCTGAGTTAGAAGGTTTGACGGGTGCAGCCCGACAAAGACAGCAGGAGAGGGTCAACGAGTTAGTTCGGATCGCTAACAGACAGAATGAAGAGTTGCTCAGGGCTAACCCGGCAAGAGCTGGGGCTTCCAAGGTTTTTTATTCGGCAATGGGAAACCCAGAGAAATCCGCTGGGGCTGCATCATCGCCACATGGTGGCCCTAGAAGGGAGGAAGTGGTAACCTCGGCAAGGAGAAACAAACAGATAGTCCCATATGACCCGGCAAGGACAGGGAAAGGAAAAGCAGTGCAGGGAAATGAGGATCGACGAAGTGTCATCCAAGGTGAAGCAGGCCGAGGTAACCACGACCAAGGCAATGCTGGTCAGGGAAACGCTATAAACGGCAATGCTGGATAGCATAACTCGGCGGGTGCAGGGAAACCACAGGAGCGGAATATACCACGGCAAGAACGAAGTGCCGGCCAAGGTATGCAACAGAGATGCGCTCCACAAGAGCAAGATAGATACAACGATGGTGATTCGGAAATGGTGAATGCGGGATACCCTAGGCCGGATTATCATGTGATAGGGTCAAGGTTGGGCAGCAGGAACTTGCTCCCGGATGACGCCAGGCTGAAGCTAGATCGGCTCTGTAGGTCGGAGCAAATTGAGGGGAAAGGTCCTTCGGGTCCAGCGTGCTTTGGGCCCCGGATCATGAAAGAGCCTCTAGTACCTAACTTCTAGTTACCTAGAGGCACGAAAACATATGACGGTAGCACCAAGCCAGAGGATTGGTTAATTAACTACGCAATGGCAGTGAAAATTGCTACAGGCAATTTGAGATGGGCGGTGAGATACGTACCTCAGATGCTAGAGGGGCTAGCAAGGGTATGGTTAAACAATTTACCACCCGGTAGTATCAACTGCTGGATCGATTTTGAGGAAATGTTCACAAGAATCTCGAGCACGACGAGACCGAATAGGCCACAAACCCTAGCAATGTGCAAGCAGAGACCAAATGAAACAGACCGGGAGTTCCTAACCCGCTGGTGCAACATGAGAAATTCATGTGAAGGTGTGATTGAGTTATAGTCCATAGCTTGGTTTGCACAAGGGTGTAGATATGCAAGCATGTTTGTGGCAAGGCTACAAAGGGATATGCCAACTACACTGGCAGAAACAATCCGGATTGCTGATTCGTATGCTTTGGGTGATCCGACTCAACCCCGGCTTATGTCAAACGAGTCAAATGAGGAGTACTACCAGCAAGATGGAGTCGGATCATCCTGGAGAAATGATTACCGGGGTAAGAGAAGACATGATAGACCGGATTACAGGTACAGTTTGCAACAAGTTGCTACCATAAATCAAGACCAACCCGGGGCAGGGAGTAATCAGTGTCAGAAAATCGGAGGCCAACAGTGGACCCCAAGGAATGATGGCAAGAAAACTTGGACGCCCGAGCAAAAGAGGAAGTGGCAAGAAAAGAAAGACCGGCCGAGGTATACGTATGAGGCAATGCTGGATCAGCCGTGCAAATTTCACACGCCAAATCCGAGTAACCCGGCGGGTCATACAACCCGACAATGTGAGTGGATGAGGAAGATAGAGCAGAGTGGCTTGGGGAATGCTCAGGCACCCCAGAACGATCAACCTCGGCAGCACTTGCTCTCTGGAGCATACACAACAGTTAATGTTACCACCACCTCCGCCGAGGTATGAGAATCATGAAAGAAGGGATGCAGTGCATCAGGTGGAAAACCAACATCAGCCATATCAAAGGTACCCGGCAATGATGGGAGAAATGAATACATAGAGCATCACCAGAGTTTGTTCACCATGGAGGAAACAGATAGAAAAAGCTTGCAACACCGACATATGGAAGTGAATGCGGTTATGCCGGCAGTGACGAGGTATATGCCTTGGTCGGATAAGGAAATTACTTGGAGTATCAAGGATCATCCCAAGCTTATGCCGAGTCCTGGTTCGTATGCGTTAGTGTTGGACCTAACGTTCATCGGGCCAAATATCAGTGTGAGGTTCTCTAAGGTGCTGATTGACAATGGCAACAGCATCAATATCACGTACGTGGACACAATGAGCAAGTTGGGTATCTCGGAGAACATGCTCCAAGCCACTAGGACAACTTTCCATGGCATTGTGCCAAGTATTTCATGTGAACCAATTGGCAAAGTCCGGGTTGATGTGTTATTCGGCACAAGAGATAACTGCCGAACTAAAAATTTGGAGTTTGAGGTTGTGGACTTAGAAAGCGCGTATCACGCGTTACTCGGCAGGCCAGCCCTGAACAAATTCATGGCAAGTACTCACATCAGTTACCTGAAGATGAAGTTGCCTGGGCCAAATGGAGTAATTACCATAGCTGGGGATTTCTGACGTTCCATTGAGTGTGTGTCAGCCGGGTCTAACCTGGC
Source organism: Avena insularis (assembly GCA_023614405.1). Classification (NCBI taxonomy): domain Eukaryota; kingdom Viridiplantae; phylum Streptophyta; class Magnoliopsida; order Poales; family Poaceae; genus Avena; species Avena insularis. The sequence continues at coordinate 212,820,868 of CM042694.1, forward strand.
CGAGTCACTCGTGTTCGCACAATAAAAGAGAAAGATCCAGGAAGTTGCAGCATTGGCTTAGTCCGCGTAGCAGTATATGTCAGCGCTGAGTAACCCGCATGGAAGTGTCTCATTTCAAGCAACAAAGGATACAAAGAAAGTACCAGTTGATGATCTATTCCCAGAGCGCACCATAACAATTGATGCCGGGTTAACTGACAAATAGGAAAGCGAGCTCGTTAACTTCCTCCGTGAGAATCGGGATATCTTTGCTTGGTCCATACAGGACTTGCAAGGTGTTCCGAGGGAGTTGGCCGAGCACTCTTTAAATTTGAGACCCGGAGCAAAGCCGTTGAAGCAACCTCTCTACCGCTTCACCGAAGACAGGAGAAAGGTCATTGGAGATGAGATAGCTCGGCTCCTTGCAGCCGGGTTCATCATGGAAGTGCTTTATCCGGATTGGTTATCTAATCCGGTGCTTGTGGAGAAGAAGAAAGATGATCCGAATGTGGCAGTGGTATGGCGTATGTGCATTGATTACACGAACCTGAATAAGGCGTGCCCAAAAGATCCTTTTCCACTGCCAAGGATAGATCAGTTCATAGATTCTACTGCTGGGTGTGAATTATTGTCATTCATAGACGCATATTCTGGTTTTCACCAGATACCTCTGAACCCGAATGATCAAATAAAGACTACGTTTATTACCCCGTACGGGGCTTATTGCTATCGCACCATGCCTTTCGGTTTACGTAATGCAGGGGCAACATACCAAAGATGTATGAAAAAATGTTTAGATGATCAAATTGGTGGAAATGTGCAAATATATGTGGATGATGTGGTTATAAAAACCAAGGAAAGCAAAACGCTCCTTGATGATATCAGGCAAACATTCGTGAACCTAAGGAGGTTCTGGATGAAGCTTAACCCGGAGAAGTGTACCTTTGGTGTCCCGGCTGGAAAATTACTCGGATTTCTTGTCTCCAGCTGAGGTATCGAAGTTAACCCAGCTAAAATCCGAGCCATAGAGCGAATGGAATTGCCGAAGTGTCTTAACGATGTCCAAAAGTTCACTGGTTGCCTGACATACTTAAGTAGTTTGTATGTCGGTTGGGAGAAAAGGCATTGCCTCTCTATCAACTAATGAAAAAGTCGGACAAGTTCATATGGACGCCGCAGGCCAATGAAGCCTTCATTCAGTTAAAGAAAATGTTAGCCACTGCACCAGTATTAGCCTCTCCACTATCAAAAGAGCCATGTTGCTCTACGTAGCCGCAACCAACCGAGTTGTAAGTGCAATAATAGTGGTAGAGCGCGACGAAGAGGGTAAGTCGGTGCAAAGGCCAGTCTATTACCTGAGCGAGGTATTATCAGCATCAAAGCAGAACTATCCTCACTATTAGAAGATGGCATATGGTGTATATATGGCAGCAAAGAAGCTGAAGCACTATTTTGAAGAGCACCCCATCAAAGTGATATGTGAAGCCCCCACTGAGATAATGAGAAACAAGGATGCAAGCGGCCGGATCACAAAATGGGCAATTGAGCTAGCCCCTTATGCTCCACAATACGATAGGAGAGATGCGATCAAGTCTCAGGCTGTGGACGACTTTTTCGTGGATTGGGTCGAGATGCAATATGAGCCACCATTGCTAGATCCGAACTACTGGAGAATGCATTTTGACGGATCAAAAACGAAAATCGGATTAGGCGCATGAGTTGTGCTTACCTCTCCAAAGAAAGACCAGCTGAAGTATGTGCTGTAGATCCACTTCGCAGCATCAAACAATGTTGCAGACTATGAAGCACTGGTGCATGGACTCAAAGTTGCAAAAGAAATTGGAATACGCCGGATCCAGTGCTTTGGTGACTCGGATCTGGTAATTCAGCAAGTCTCAGGGCAATGGTATGCTTTGGATGAAAACATGGCACTGTACAGATTCCATGTGCAGAAACTATCGGGATACTTCGTGGGATGCGAGTTCCATCATGTACCCCGGCTGGAAAATGAGGCTACCGACATACTGTCGAAACTCGGATCAACCCGACAAGCGATTCCACCGGGCGTAGGACTAGAGCACCTCAGAAAGCCATCTATCAGGCCACCCCCAGAATCCGAGTCAATCTATATCCCGGCAAATCCAGAGTCGGAAGTTGTGCCCATGAACATTGATGTGGGAAGTGGCTTAGGAGACCCGGGATCGCCTTGCAAACCCGAGGATCGCTCAGTAACTCCGGGATCGCAGCTGACCCACAGAAGTTATGTCGGTGGATCAAATGGAAGTTGGCGAGGATGTGTTTCTAGTGCGAGCTATACCAGCTTGGGCACTGCCCATATTTTAGTTCCTGAAGGATGGATCCTTTCCCGATGAAGAAGTGCTTTCAAGGCAAATTCAGAGGCGCGCAAAGGCATACACGATTATCAATGCCGAGCTATACAAGAGAAGTGTCACGAATGTCCTGCAACGGTGTGTTGACCCTGAAGAAGGGCTTGACATCCTCCGAGATATACATCAAGGAGAATGTGGGCATCACGCCTCGTCTAGGGCCTTAGTGGCAAAAGCTTTTCGGCATGGATTCTACTGGCCAAGTGCCTTAGAACAAGCAGAAGATCTAGTAAGAAAATGCAATGGTTGTCAGAGGTATGCTACCAAGACACACATGCCGATGTCGGAACTCAAGACCATACCAATTACCTGGCCATTTGTTGCATGGTGTTTGGATATGGTTGGTCCATTTAGGCTAGCGAGAGGAAACATGACCCATATCTTAGTCATGGTTGACAAGTTTACAAAATGGATTGAAGTAAATCCAATAAGAAAATGTGATGGAGCCACAGCCGTGACATTCCTCAAAGATATCATCCTAAGATATGGCTATCCTCACAGTATCATAATAGATAACGACACTAATTTTGCTGAAGGAGCATTTGCGCGATTCTGCCGAGATAAGAAGATCCGGCTGGACGTTGCCTTAGTAGCCCACCCCGCATCGAACGGACAAGTGGAAAGATTCAACGGATTAGTATTATCTGGGATAAAACCCCGACTCATTGAGCCGCTGCAAAGATCAGCGGGGTGCTGGATAGAAGAACTACCAGCGGTATATGGAGTTTAAGAACAACTTCAAATCGGTCAACTGGCTATACGCCGTTCTTTCTGGTATATGGGGCAGAAGCTGTATTACCAGCCGACATAGAGCATGATTCGCCTAGAGTCACCCAATACACAGAAGCCGAAGTGCGAGAAGCCCGGCAAAATGATATTGATCTACTGGAGGAAGCGAGAGAATTGGCATTGTCCAGATCCGCCATATATAAGCAAAATCTCCGACGCTATCATAGCCGGAATGTAAACCCTCGAGTCTTCCGGGAAGGTGATTTGGTACTCCGGCTGGTACAACGTACTGCTGGCATGCATAAGTTATCCCCCCCATGGGAAGGGACATTCATTGTGAGTAAAGAATTGCATAGTGACTCTAATTACCTCATCGATGCAAAACCACAGGAGAAGAACAAGGCGGACAGGTCCGGTGAGGAATCTAAGCGTCCATGGAATGTAGCTCTACTCCGTCCGTTCTACACTTAACAAAGAACTGTGTGTATCCGAGTCTCTCATATGTCGGTATGTATGCTGGCAATGAGTTTATCAATGAAATCTTGTCACCTCGAGCAGTAACTCGGGGACTACCTTAGTAATATTTGTTGTCTTCTGTGTTTGTCACTTATTTTTATGTCGGCTGGCTTAAGTTGCTTCTGCCTAAGCCGGATTAGTAGTGTGTGAGCACCAAAAACTCAACTCTTCGACTTGCTGCTATCCAACAAGAATTGGCTTCATGGCAAGCAAGAGAACAAGTTTGGAATTGCGTAGCACACGAAAAACAACTAAGGAAAAGAACGTAATCGAGCTGGCATTCTTTATTCGGACTAACCTTATGTTTACTTTAATTTTACTATCCTGGATTATTTTGACCTAAGCCTAAAGTTTCCAAGTATTGTTAAGTCAATTTTTGAAACTCGGACTCGTAAGTCACAAAACCGAATCAAGGTAGACGCGAGCCGAGCCATGAAATTGAAGGAACAAGAAAATGAAACTCGGGGACTACACCCAAGTTAATCTGTCATGAACAATTTAGTAGCAAAACATAATCTATGTGCTTAATACATCTGCACCTGGCATACCGGGGATCTGATAAAATTCAAAGTGTTTTTTCGTGCTCAAGGAGCAGCAGCAGGAGGTAAATCGGCGCCAGCAGGTGGAACTCCGGCCTCAGCCTCATCGTCATCTTCATTTTCTTCGACATCTGAGGCTTTGTCCTCTTCCTCCTCATCTGAACCATCTTCGACATATTCGTTGTCAATGGCACCGAGGAAGCTTGGTCCCTCATTCCATTGATGTATAGGGGAAAACTAGATGAGGTTGTGGGCGCAAGCCTTGCGCTGGGCTATCCAATCCGGATCATTTGACCACCTTGATCCAGTGCGCAAGCGCTCGAGAAGCTTCAGATTTAGTTTTTCATACCACGTGAGAACAAAGTGGAGGACAGTATCAGCTCCAGCGCGAGCGGCGGATTCCCTCCAGGGGTCGAGTTGGGTCTCGCAATCCATCATCTTGTTGATCAGAGCAGTGGATCCCTCCGGAACATCCTCACCAAGCCAAAGGGCACGGAAGATCCGGACGGCTGAATCCAGGAGACCCGAACCATAGTTCTTCATAATTTCAACTCGGGAGGATAGGCTGACTATCAGATCCTCCATGTCAAAAGGAATGGGTTCAGAGCCAGGACCAATTGGAGTACCCCTCTGTTGGCGGAACTTGGCAACGGTAGTAGACGCAATGGCATCGCCCTCTGGGAATTTGTCTGAAGACAAAACAAGTGAAATAAGTAAAAGAATTTAACCCGGAGAAATACATGCCGGCTGAGGGAAAGGAGTTTACGGGAGATATGACTATGGATCCGATTCAGCTCCTTGGTGCAATTATCACGCCTCTTCCGGAGCTTCTCAAGTTCAACATTAGCCGACTCAAGCTTGACGTCGGCCTCCTTCAGCAACTCTTGATCTTTTGAAAGTTGAAGGTTAAGGCGCTCTCGCTCTTCAGTGAAGTCCTGGCCAGCCTTGTCCATCTCAACCTTGTGGAGCTCTTTGAGCTTTTTCATTTCAGCCTTGAGCTTGGCAATTTCATCATCCTTGGCTCGGATTTTGGCAAGTTTGTCGTCCTTCTTCTTGAGCTCGGACTGATGTTGCCCTGCTTGTTCGAGAAAATGCAGCATCATATCAGGCACGGGCACACTATCTTCAAGGGATGCTACAACGGTTTATTGACCCGACATAGCCGAGGTATGAATATCTGCCGAGCTCAGGAGAAAGGAGAGAGGGCACGGAAATTGAGTAATCAAAGTGAATTACCTTTTATCTCGGCTAAGTTTTTTCTCATAATTTTGTTTTTGGCATCCACTTCGGCTGCACAATTCGAATGAAAGATTAGTTCGGTGAGAAAAGACTCAGAAAGAGGGGGAAAGTCAAAGTGAAGACTTACCCCTTTTCTCGAACTCAGCGAGAAGTGTAGCATGTTTCGAACGCAACGCCTTGTGTGTGTCCAAGAGGCGCTGAAACTCAGCGCTCCGGTGATTGGTAGTGACCTAAAAAAAGCAAGGTTGGCTCAGTGATGTGCATATTCGAAGTGTACAAAATCCGGGCCAAGTGGAACTTAACCCGGCTCTAGGTGTGTGCATATTCGAAGTGTACAAAATCTGGGCCAAGTGGAACTTAACCCGGCTCTAGGTGTGCGCATATTTGAAGTGTACAGAATCCGGGCCAAGTGGAACTTAACCCGGCTCTAGGTGTGTGCATATTTGAAGTGTATAGAATCCGGGCCAAGTGGAACTTAACCCGGCTCTATGTGTGTGCATATTCGAAGTGTACAAGATTCGGGCCAAGTGGAACTTAACCCGGCTCTAGGTGTGTGCATATTCGAAGTGTACAAGATCCAGGCCAAGTGGAACTTAACCTGGCTCTAGGTGTGTGCATATTCGAGGTGTACAAGATCCGGGCCAAGTGGAACTTAACCCGGCTCTAGGTGTGTGCATGTTCAAAGCTACTAAGGAGCTATGCTAGTTCTCTAAGGAGCATCCGTCCGAGTAACAAGTTACTCCCCAGGAGGGTCAAGGACTAATGGTTATATCTCTAAGCACTTGTTCATGTCAAAGAAAAGACAAAGTAGCGTACCTCCATCATCCGGCCAGCAAGGTTGATAGCCTTGGCTGCTGTGTTCATTTGTGCGCTAAATTCGGCGGGCCCAAACTTCTCCGGGAGATCGTCATTGGGATTGATGAACTCTGCTCTGTTCCAGTTATTGACATATTCGATCAGAGCCGGAGGATAGCTCTCTCCACTAAGAATGTGGGGCGCAACCAAGCCCTTGGCATGGGCCTCCTTCCTCGCAACTTGGGCGGCAGCAGGGCTGGTGTGCAATGCAAGTTGCTTGCCAGCTGACCCGGAGGGAACATCTTTCTTCGGCAGCATGGACGCGAGCATACGCTGTCCAGCTTCGATAGATGCTGCCTTGGTGGCCCCAGAACCTTTCTTGGCCTTGGGTTGCTGTTCGGAGGCAGAAGCTTGAGCTGCTGATTTGGACTTGGGTGCTGCTTTGGTGCTAGCGGAGTCTTCTCGCCGGGTCTTGGAAGACTTGGACGAGGAAGAAGGAGTTGCTGCAGATACTGGTGCTTGTGCTGCTGCTGGTGTTGTTGTTGGTGCTGACGCTGGTGCTGGTGCTGATGTTGGCGGTGGTGGTGCTGTTGCTGATGGTACCTCGGAGGTGACGGGCTGTGGCTGAGTTGATGAAGAGCTGGGAGCATCAGCTGCCTCGGCCGTGCCACTTCCCCCTACTCCGAGGTTGCCTTCCTCTGGGCGAGGTGACCTGTGACCCAGAGCAGCCACGGAACCCTCATGAATTGGGCTCAGTGGGCATGTGTTGTCACCACGAGGGGGAGATGGGGTACGCCGGAGGGGTGAAGCAATGCTGGAGCCACTCTGGGGAACCTCCGCCGCAGCCCTGCCGAATCAAATGATGAATAACAAGTTATAACAAAAGAAAGGCATATATATAGAAAAGCATGAAGCAGAGAATTGGACAAAGAGAAAGATGACTTACTCGTCAGAAGTCAAAGGCTCCTTGGGTTTTCGAGCTCTCCGGACTATGGCCTTAATCGGAGGCTTGGTGGCGGTCTTATCAGCGGACTTCTTCCGCCTCTTGGTTGTTTTGGGAGGTCCGGAAGAAGCAGCGAAAGTGGCAGGCCAATTCCTTAAGGAAGAGAAGTTACCAGAGGGTCGCTTGGTTGCGTCTGGGGTGGGCAGGAACATTTCCTGACCCGGCTCCTCCTCGTCCGAGACAAGTCGATCCTTCCCCCATTTGAGGGAAGGCTCGGTGCCATCTTCAAGGGTCTGCTGAAGAAACAGCTAAAAGGAAAATACAAAGGGATCAAATAAGCAACATGCTCTAACATAGGTATATAACTCGGAAAAGGGTGGGTAATGAGGTTTACCGCAGGAGGAGGCTTGTCCCGGCAGAAATGCTCCATCCCCCACTCCCAATCAGCGGAGAAGTCCTTATCGGTCGTGAAGATGGCCTTGATCCGGCGGAAAATCTCAGTGTTGTTCAACTCGAAGGAGGAGGTCCGGTTGGGGTCAAGTCACCAGCTCATGTGGCAAAGTTTGTGTGTGCGCTTCTGTAGGGGGGAAATCCGGCTGCGGACGAATGTGATCATCACGTCCTCGTTGTGCAGCCCCAGATCCTCCAGCTCCTGGAATCGCTTATTGACCTAGTTCGCCAAGGCAGTTGGTTTCTTGGGAATCCGGTCCCACAGATCCGGATTAGGAGGACCCATTTTAAAGGGGCGCAGCCGGATCAGATCCTCATCCGAACCATTACTCACGTAGAAGAAGGTCTGGGCCCAGCCCTTGCAGGAATAAAGCCCCGTAACCCGGGGAAGACAGATTGCTTCCAAGGTGAGATGGAGGCCGCACCAAATTGGGTCAGATGCTTCTCCTCCGGGGCAAGCAGCTTATTCGGAACAACGTTTCTCCGCAGACCAAAGAACCAGATCCAGAGCTCTTTGGAGGGCCACATGCCGACATACCCCTCTATGGCGGATGCGAAGGAAGAGAGAGATGTGATGGCGTTAGCCGGAAGATGGTAGGGTTGGAGTTCGTAGATATTGAGGAAGTCATGGAAGAAATCGCTCACTGGCAGGCCGAAGCCGCGCTAGAAGTGAGAGAGGAACACGACGAACTCACCCGGATTGGGTGAGGGAGCAAGCTCTTCACAGGGGAGGCGCGAAATTACGCCCTCCGGAATGCGGCGGGTGCGATAGAGCCAATCCAAGTTGTCTTGGCACACCCAAGAATCGGCCCAGGCGCCGTGCTCCATGGTTTCACTCCCTACTCCATCTCTTCTTCAATGACGGCGAGCTCCTCCTTGGTAATCTCCAAGTCACTGTCCTCATCGGCCCTATCAGAGGTGGGGGGGCAGAGGCTTAGATTGGCACAGACCCGTGGCGTTGAAGCAGCATGGGAGCGGCAGCGAGGCAAGTGTGAAGAAGCACGGTGCGGCGGCGACGTTGTAGAGTAGATGCGGCGGCGGTGGCGCTGTCGCAAGGAAGAAGAAGAGGCAGAAAGGCTAAGGGGTGCGAGAAGTGGGAAAACCACCAAGGGACGCGCCCCCTCCCCTATTTAACCACGCCCTAGCGGTGGGTAGTGGGATCGTGTTGTGCGTCGAGGCCACACGGTGTGGCCGTGTATCTGCCGGGTCAACCAATCAGAGGCAAGCCATAAGAAGGGCCACAGGGAACAGGGGATCCCATGACGCGACGTGGTGATACAGTTAACGAGGAGGCAGCTGCGATGCGACATGTGCAATAGTAACCCCTGACAATAAGTGCAGTAAACTGGCGCAGGCCCTTAAAATGAGGCAAGGTAATGATTACCCTCCACGTAGGACGTGGGGAAGTGTATGAGAGAAGGAAGGATAATCCGGAAAACTTAAGGGTGACCCGGCCAGCGAGTGATAACTCGAATGTGCCAAGGGAAGGCTAGGCCGCGAAATCTGAGCTACAAAATAACTCAGAAAGAGCGGCAAAAGGCTCGGTAGATTGAACCTGTCATGGCCTTAGCAGCTGAAGTTGCTAAGACCGCACCAGCTTCAGGGACTAATGTTGGGGGCATACCCCGGGTAGGGTCACGCCGGGGTATAGAGGCCGAGTTAGCCGAGGTACAGCAATGTCAAAGCGTATGCTGGCCGAGTCACCTCAAGGCAGGCCGAATTACAGAGTAACCCGGACCAGACGATGTCCACCTAACTGAGTCCCGGCCGACATATGTCGTATGCCGGCAGGCATTTTGTAACTTGCAGCAGTACCCGGTCGAATTAACCGTGCATGATCCGGGTTATATCAGGGCTTGCAAGAGAAGGAAGGTATCTCGCAGGTCAAGGTGACCTCTGTGCGCGGAGCGTGAGCGTTAACAGAGGAAGGACCACCGAGGCGTGGCCGACAAGGGTGACGCAGTCTGTGTCGGATGACGCTGGCGCCGCAGAGGCTTACGTAGCCTCTGCATGGCTTACAGTGGCAAAAGGTGACCCGGTCGGTTTGCTATTTTGGGAGAGTCATATTCCCAGGAATATGCCTCCACGTATGCCCTAGCTAGTAGTCGGGCCTCCCCTTTATAAGGAGCACCAGGACCTCAGTAGAAGGGGATCGCGAGTTATTTTGCCCTATGCGTGAGTAGTTGGTAGTGGTAGGAGTAAGAGAGTTCCTTCTTCCTCCTCTCCCCAATACAGCTCAAGGAGCATCTGTAAACTCAACAAGCTTGGAGAATACAAAGCATCTGTGTGTGGAATCACCACACTATCCCTCCCTGGATTCCTCTAGTGCATATTGGCCCCACCTTTAGCCTATCGATGGCATCTACCATGACACCACCATGACACAAAGCCAATATTTGAATTCCTAAAAGAGGGAACCTTGCCGAATGATGAGATACTCTTGAGGCAAATTCAGAGAAGTGCAAAGGCATACACAATTATCAATGCCGAACTATACAAAAGGAGTGTCACAAGTGTGCTACAATAATGCGTAGACCCGGAAGAAGGGCTTGACATTCTCCAAGATATCCATCAAGGTGAATGTGGTCATCATGCATCCTCTAGAGCATTAGTGACAAAAGCTTTCTGGCATGGATTTTATTGGCCAAGTGCCTTGGAGCAAGTAGAGGATCTTGTGAGAAAATGCAATGGTTGTCAGAGGTATGCCACAAAGACACATATGCCAATGTCGGTACTGAAAACCATACCTATCACTTGGCCATTTGCGGTATGGTGCTTGGATATGGTTGGCCCATTTAAGCCGGCAAAAGGAAACATGACTCATATCTAGGTTATGGTGGACAAATTTACCAAATGAATTGAGGTAAAGCCAATCAGGAAATATGATGGGGCAACAACAGTGACATTCCTCAAAGATATAATCTTGAGATACGGCTATCCCCATAGTATCATAACTATGGAGCAAAATTTGCTGAAGGAGCATTTGCGACGTTCTACCGAGAAAAGAAGATCCGGCTAGATGTCGCCTCTGTAGCCCACCCCGCATCGAACGGGCAAGTGGAAAGATCCAACAGATTAGTCTTGTCCGAGATAAAACCCCATCTCATTGAGCCACTGCAAAGGTAAACCCTCGGGTCTTTCGGGAAGGTGATCTCATACTTCGGCTGGTGCAACGCATGGCTGGCATGCATAAGTTATCCCCTCCATGGGAAGGACCTTTCATTGTAAGGAAAGCTTTGCACAATGATTCCTACTATCTTATCGATGCACAGCCACAGGAGAAGAACAGGGCGGACAGGTCCAGCGAGGAATCTAAACGTCTGTGGAATGTAGCTCTACTTCATCCATTTTACACTTAGCAAAGAGGTGAATGTATCTGAGTCACTCATATGTCGGTATGTATGTCGGCAATGAGCATATCAGTGAAACCTCGGCACCCCTAAGCGTAAACTCGGGACCGCCTTAATAATGGTCTTTCTGTATTTACTTTTTTATATGTCATTAGCTTAAATTACTTACACCATAGCCGGATTAGTAGTGTGGGCACCAAAACCTAACTCTTTGACTTGCTGTCCAACAAGAATTGGCTTCATGGCAAGCAAGAGAACAAGTTTGGAATTGCAAAGCACATGAAAAACGACTAAGGAAAGGAACGCAATCGAGCCAACATTTGTTATTCTAACTAACCCTATATTTACTCTATTTATGTTGTGTTGAATTATTTTGAGCTAGTCCCAAAGTTTCAAGTATTGTTAAGTCAATTTTTTGAAATTTGGACTAGTAAGTCAAAAACCAAACCAAGGTAGACGCGAGCCGAGTCATAAAATTGGAGGAACAAGAAAAGGAAACTCGAGGACTCCACCCAAGTTAATCAGAAATTAATAACTTAGTAGCAAAACACAAGCAATTGTAGCAAAGCAAATTTTTATGCTTAGATACATTTGCACCGGGCATACCGGGGATCTGACAAATATCAAAGTGTGTTTAGCTCATGGAGAAGCAGCAGGAGCCGAATCATCGCTCGAAAGAGGGGGTAATTCGGTGTCTGTAGGCGGAGCACTGGTCCCCACCTCATCTTCTAGGTTAGCACCCTCATCCTCTAGATCTTACGCATCCTCGCCGAGCTTAGAGGCTTCTTCTTCTACTTCATCGTCTCCGCCATCAGAAATATATTCATCATCAACATCATCGAGGAAGCTCGGACCCTCGTTCCAGCTATGGCAGAAGGCGTACTGAATGAGGTCGTAGGCACAGGCCTTGCGCTAAGCAGTGCACTCCGGATCAATGGTCCATTTTGATCCGGTGCGCATGCGATCAAGCAACTTCAGGTCTAGCATCTCATACCACGAGAGGACAAAGCTCAACGCCATATCAGCCCCTGCGCATGGAGCAGATTCCCGCCATACGTTCAACAAGGTCTCACACTCCATCAGTTTGGATATGAAAGTTGTACTGCCTTTGGGAGTGGTGTTAAGGCGAGAGCGTTGAACATCGGACTGCTGGCATAATGTCTGCGCCATAATTTTTCATGACTTCAACACGCGCAATGAGGCTCACCAACATGTCCTCCGTGTCATACGGAATAGACTCGGAGGCAGGACCAGCTGGAGTACCCCGCTGCAGGTGGAACTTGGCAACAACAGCAGAAGCAAGGGGTTCGCTCTCTAGGAACTGACCTGTGAACAAAACGAGCAATATCAATAAGTAAGGACACATGACCCGGAGAAACAAATGTCAGAAGTAGGAAGAGAACTCACGAGCAATGTGGCTAAGGATCCGAGTCAGCTCCTTTTGCCTATCAGCATTCCTCGTCCTAAGCTTCTCATATTCAGTGGTCACCGACTCAAGTTGATGTCGGCTTCCTTCAGCAAGTCTTTGTCCTTGGCGAGCTGGGTCTTTAGGCGCTCTTTCTCCTCAGAGAACTCCTGGTCAGCCTTTTCCAGCTCTGACTTGTGGAGATCTTTGAGCCTTTGAATTTCGGCATTCAGTCAAGTTATCTCGTCATCCTTAAGACAAAGCTTGGCAATCTCATCATCTTTCTTTTTGAGCTTGGCCTGATGCTTTCCTACTTGTTTGAGAAAATAAAGCATCATGTTAGGCATAGTCACGCTATCTTGGAGTGTCACTGTAATAGTTGGTTGACCTGGCAGAGCCGAGGTATGAATATTTTCCAAGTCAGGATAAAAGTAAGCGAAGTCTAAGTGATCAAGACGAGTTACCTGTGGCCTCGGCCAAATTCTTGCGCATCATGACGTTCTCAACCTAAACCTTGGCTGAACAATCTAGATGACAAGTTAATATGGATAGCAATTAACACAGAGAAGCGAGACTGAAAATTTCTATGTAAAATGACTTACACTTTTTCTTTAGCTCGCCAAGTAGTTTGACGTGCTTAGTACGAAGGTCCTTATGTGTGTCCAGCTGACACTGGAACTCTGTAGTTCGGCAGTTGGTTGTGATCTGGAAAAGAAGCAATGTTAGTTCATATAGAAGAAGGGATATTCGAAGTCTACAAGATCTGGACCAAGTGGAACTTAACTCGGCTCTAGGTGTGTGGATATTCGGAGTCTACAAGATTCAGGACAAGTGGAACTTAACTTGGCTCTAGGTGTGTGTATATTTCGAAATCTACAAGATCCGGGCCAAGTGGAACTTAACCCGGCTCTAGGTGTGTGGATATTTGGAAGTTTACAAGATCCGGGCCAAGTGGAACTTAACCCGGCTCTAGGTGCATGGATATTCGAAGTCTACAAGATCCGGGCCAAGTGGAACTTAAGCCGGCTCTAGGTGTGTTAGTCTTGTCCGAGATAAAACCCCATCTCATTGAGCCACTGCAAAGGTCTGCGAGGTGATAGATAGAAGAACTACAAGCGGTACTGTGGAGTTTAAGAACAACTCTGAACCGATCAACACGCTATACGCCATTCTTTCTGATATATGGGGCAGAAGCTATACTGCCAGCCGACATAGAGCATGATTCGCCAAGGTCACCCAATACACAGAAGCCGAAGTGTGAGAAGCCCGGCAAAACGATGTTGATCTGCTGGAAGAAGCAAGAGAACTGGTCTTGTCTAGATCTGCCATTTATCAGCAAAATCTCTGATGCTACCATAGCTAGAAAGTAAACCCTCGGGTCTTTCGGGAAGGTGATCTCATACTTCGGCTGGTGCAACGCATGGCTGGCATGCATAAGTTATCCCCTCCATGGGAAGGACCTTTCATTGTAAGGAAAGCTTTGCACAATGATTCCTACTATCTTATCGATGCACAGCCACAGGAGAAGAACAGGGCGGACAGGTCCAGCGAGGAATCTAAACGTCTATGGAATGTAGCTCTACTTCATCCATTTTACACTTAGCAAAGAGGTGAATGTATCTGAGTCACTCATATGTCGGTATGTATGTCGGCAATGAGCATATCAGTGAAACCTCGGCACCCCTAGCAGAAACTCGGGGACTGCCTTAATAATGGTCTTTCCTGTACTTACTTTTTATATGTCGGCTAGCTTAAATTACTTACACCTTAGCCGGATTAGTAGTGTGTGGGCACCAAAAACCTAACTCTTTGACTTGCTGCTGTCCAACAAGAATTGGCTTCATGGCAAGCAAGAGAACAAGTTTGGAATTGCAAAGCACATGAAAAACGACTAAGGAAAGGAACGCAATCGAGCCAACATTTGTTATTCTAAGTAACCCTATATTTACTCTATTTATGTTGTGTTGAATTATTTTGAGCTAGTCCCAAAGTTTCAAGTATTGTTAAGTTAATTTTTTGAAACTTGGACTTGTAAGTCAAAAACCAAACCAAGGTAGACGCGAGCCGAATCATAAAATTGGAGGAACAAGAAAAGGAAACTCGAGGACTCCACCCAAGTTAATCAGAAATTAATAACTTAGTAGCAAAACACAAGCAATTGTAGCAAAACAAATTGTTATGCTAAGATACATTTGCACCGGGCATACCGGGGATGTGACAAATATCAAAGTGTGTTTAGCTCATGGAGAAGCAGCAGGAGCCGAATCATCGCTCAAAAGAGGGGGTAATTCGGTGTCTGTAGGCGGAGCACTGGTCCCCACCTCATCTTCTAGGTTAGCACCCTCATCCTCTAGATCTTACGCATCCTCGCCGAGCTTAGAGGCTTCTTCTTCTACTTCATCGTCTCCGCCATCAGAAATATATTCATCATCAACATCATCGAGGAAGCTCGGACCCTTGTTCCAGCTATGGCAGAAGGCGTACTGAATGAGGTCGTAGGCACAAGCCTTGCGCTAAGCAGTGCACTCCGGATCGGTGGTCCATTTTGATCCGGTGCACATGCGATCAAGCAACTTCAGGTCTAGCATCTCATACCACGAGAGGACAAAGCTCAACGCCATATCAGCCCCTGCGCATGGAGCAGATTCCCGCCATACGTTCAACTAGGTCTCACACTCCATCAGTTTGGATATGAAAGTTGTACTGCCTTTGGGAGTGGTGTTAGTTGGCCAGAGAGCGTTGAACATCCGGACTGCTGCTGGCATAATGTCTGCGCCATAATTTTTCATGACTTCAACACGCGCAATGAGGCTCACCAACATGTCCTCCGTGTCATACGGAATAGACTCGGAGGCAGGACCAGCTGGAGTACCCCGCTGCAGGTGGAACTTGGCAACAACAGCAGAAGCAAGGGGTTCGCTCTCTAGGAACTGACCTGTGAACAAAACGAGCAATATCAATAAGTAAGGACACATGACCCGGAGAAACAAATGTCAGAAGTAGGAAGAGAACTCACGAGCAATGTGGCTAAGGATCCGAGTCAGCTCCTTTTGCCTATCAGCATTCCTCGTCCTAAGCTTCTCATATTCAGTGGTCACCGACTCAAGTTGATGTCGGCTTCCTTCAGCAAGTCTTTGTCCTTGGCGAGCTGGGTCTTTAGGCGCTCTTTCTCCTCAGAGAACTCCTGGTCAGCCTTGTCCAGCTCTGACTTGTGGAGATCTTTGAGCCTTTGAATTTCGGCATTCAGTCAAGTTATCTCGTCATCCTTAAGACAGAGCTTGGCAATCTCATCATATTTCTTTTTGAGCTTGGCCTGATGCTTTCCTACTTGTTTGAGAAAATAAAGCATCATGTTAGGCATAGTCACGCTATCTTGGAGTGTCACTGTAATAGTTGGTTGACCTGGCAGAGCCGAGGTATGAATATTTGCCAAGTCAGGATAAAAGTAAGCGAAGGCTAAGTGACCAAGACGAGTTACCTGTGGCCTCGGTCAAATTCTTGCGCATCATGACGTTCTCAACCTAAACCTTTGGCTAAACAATCTAGATGACAAGTTAATATGGATAGCAATTAACACAGAGAAGCGAGACTGAAAATTTCTATGTAAAATGACTTACACTTTTTCTTTAGCTCGCCAAGTAGTTTGACGTGCTTAGTACGAAGGTCCTTATATGTGTCCAGCTGACACTGGAACTCTGTAGTTCGGCAGTTGGTTGTGATCTGGAAAAGAAGCAATGTTAGTTCATATAGAAGAAGGGATATTCGAAGTCTACAAGATCTGGACCAAGTGGAACTTAACTCGGCTCTAGGTGTGTGGATATTCGGAGTCTACAAGATTCAGGACAAGTGGAACTTAACTTGGCTCTAGGTGTGTGTATATTTCAGAATCTACAAGATCCAGGCCAAGTGGAACTTAACCCGGCTCTAGGTGTGTGGATATTTGGAAGTTTACAAGATCCGGGCCAAGTGGAACTTAACCCGGCTCTAGGTGCATGGATATTCGAAGTCTACAAGATCCGGGCCAAGTGGAACTTAACCCAGCTCTAGGTGTGTGGATATTTGAAACTACTAAGGAATTGTGCTAATTTTCTAGGAGCATCCGGCCGAGAAATAAATTACTCCCCTGGAGGCTCAGGGACTAGTGGATATATCACTAAGTGTTTGCGCATATAAAAGGCATGACAGAAAAAGGTTTACCTCCATCATGCGGCCAGTGAAGGAGATGGCCTTGGTAGCAGTGTTCATTTGGGCAATGAACTCCGCCGGACCAAACTTCTCCGGGAGATCGTTTTGGGGGTTATAAACTCAGCATCATTCTAGTTGTTTACATATCCAATGAGCTTCGGGCTATAGTTCTCCCCGCTGAGTGCTTGGCTCGTCACCAAACCCTTGGTGTGGGCCTCTCGCCTCGCAATCTGGGCAGCAGGTGGGCTGGTATGCAAAGTGAGTTGCTTGCTACCCTCTGATCCGGTTGTAGATTATCCGGAGGTGGCGCCATCCTTCTTGGTCACGGACGCGAGTGTGCGCTGTCCGAACTCAATATTGGTGCCCTTAGAGGCGGGATACTTAGCTACCTCTGCTGTCTTCTTGCTCTTGCTGGTGGACTTTGGCCGCTGCAGAGGAGCAGAAGTTGCTGCTCCGAATTGAGCTTGCGAAGCTGGCTAGAATATGTCCTTAATGGAGATGGTTGATCCGGATACAGCCGCCTGAGGTTTCTTCTTGGGCGTTGATGCTACAGCTGGTGCTGGTGTTGGTGCTGCTACTGCTGCTGGTGCTGGTGCTACTGCTGGTGCTGGTGCTGCTACTGTTGGTGCTGGCGAAGATGTTGGTGCTGGTGCTTCTGCTGGTACTGGTGCTGGAGTGGGTACTTGCACTGGTGCCGGTGCTGATGCTGCAGGCGAGGTTGGTACGGGAGAATAAGAAGTCTGGGGTGGTGCCGATGAAACTGGCACCTCTATAACTCTGGGTTGCGGCTGAGCCGAAGTACCGGGGAGGTCCGACATAGCCGTATCCTCGGTAGCCCTACTGCCCCCGCACTGACATTACCATCCTCATGACGATGTGGACTCACATCCGGCGCGACCGCTGAGCTCTCTTGGATAGGGCTTAGCGGGAGAACGTCATCGTCATTGTGGGGGATATGGAGCACTCCGGATGGGAGAGGAGATGCTGGGACCACTCTGGGGGATCACCCTTGCAGCGCTACGAATCTGATAACGAACAACAAGTTAAGAGGAGAAAGTGAGACAAGTATAATGCAAAGATAGTGAAGCAAGACCCGGGGATGAGCAAGGGAGAAAAGGACTTACTCGGCCAAGGTTGGAGGTTCCCGGGCTTGGGCGCTCTCTGGACGGTGTTATTGGGGACCGGTTTGTTGGCACCCTTGACGCTGGATTTCTTCTGCCTCTTCTTGGGCAGAGGCGCCTCAGAAGCTGCGGACGAGGTTACCGGGCGTTTTTGGGAAAGGGCGGGAGCCGGCTCATCCACGGCGAGAGGAGGATCCTCGTGGACCTGACCGGCCGGGTTAGTTGAAGCCGAGGTAACCGGAAACATGTAAGAGATGGGCACCAGATCAAGTACCTCCATAATCTCAACATCGGAGTCGTCATCATCCGGCCAATCCCTCAAAGAAGAGGCCTTACCAGAGGTTCGCTTGGAGCTGTCCAGAGTAGAAAGGAACGTCTCCGGGTCCGGCTCAACAGCGTCCGGGTCTAAGCGGTCCTCCGCCCATTTGAAGGATGGCTCCTTACCATATTCCACTGTTTGCTGGAGAAACAACTAAGAGAAAAAATACTAAAAGATGAAATAAGGATGCGGTCCGACTTATCACAAGACTCGGATAGAGGGTCAGGTGAGGAACATTCTAGAGGAGGCAAGTTAGCCGGGTGAAATGCTCAAGCCCCCATTTCCACGCCTCGGTGAACTCCTTTTCTATCTTAAAGATAGCTTTGACTCGGCGAAATATGTCGGTGTTGTCGAGTTCGAAGGAGGAGGTGCAGTTGGGGTCGATAGGACCACTCATGTGGCAAAGATTGTGCGAGCGTTTCTGGAGAGGGATGATCCGGCTGCGAACGAAGGTGATCATAACATCCTCGCTATGCAGCCCCTACTTGACAAGCTCCTTGATCTGCCGGTCCACTTGATTCGCCAAGGTGGTGGCTCGCTTTGGGATCCGGTCCCACAAGGAGGCATCCGGAGGACCGAACTTGAAGGGAAGCAGTCGGATCAGGTCTTCATCCGTGTTGTTCCTAACATAAAAGAAGGTCCAGGCCCAGCCCTTACAGGATTCAAGGCTTGTGACCTGGGGGAAAGAAGAATTCTTGCAGGGAGAGATAGAAGCTCCACCGCACTGGGTCAGAAGTTTGTCAGCTGGGGCAAGAAGTTAGGAATGACATTCTTGTGGAGACCAAAGAACTTGATCCAAAGTTCTTTGGTGGGCCAGAGGCCGACATATCCCTCTATGCCGGAAGTGAAGGAAGAAAGGGAGGTAATGGCATTGGCCAGAAAATGGTGAGGCTGAAGTTTGTAGGTGTTGAGGAAATCATGAAAGAAATCACTCACTGGGAGGCCAAAACATGCTTAAAATGGGACAAGAAAATGACGAACTCGCCTGGATTGGGGGAGGGAGCAATATCTGTAGCAGCGAGGTGGCAGGTGACGCCAACGGGGATGTGGCGGATCTGGTAGAGCCAGTTAAGATCGTATGGAAAGACCCATGAACCAGCCCAACCACCGTGCTCGTGCGCCTTGCCTTCCTCCTCCTCCTCTATGATGATGATCGCCTCCTCCGTCATCTCCAAATCACTATCCTCACGGAAGTGATCTACGGTGGGGAGCAGCGGTTTGGAACAGCAAGGCCCCACAGTGGAGAACTTGCGCATGAACAACGGTGTAGATGTGGCAGAACAGCAAGGCACAACGGTGGCGATGCTAAGCTAAGCAGAAGCGGCGGCGGCGGCGTTGCTATGGAGAAGAAGGGAGTAAAAGGCAGGGGCGCGTGTGAAGTGGGGGAAATTCCCCAAGGGCCACCCCTGTCCCCTATTTAACTGCGCCCCTGGGAGGAGTAGTGGGATCCAAGGATGCGGTGGTGCCACACGCGGTGGCCGTGTATTTGTCAAGCCAGCCAATCAGGTGCGCACCATACTAAGGACCACATGGAGCAGCAGATCCCACGACGGGACGTGATGATACAGTTAATGAGGGGGTTGTCATGACGTGATGTGCATAGGAGTTATTCCTGACAATCAATACAGTAACCGACACCGTAACTGGCGCGTCCCTTAAAATGAGGCAAAGTGATGATTACCCTCCACGTAGGACGTGGGGAAGCATATGAGAGAAGGAAAGATGATTCAGATATATGGACGATAACCCGGCCAGCGAGAAGTAACTCGGAATGTGCCAAGAGAATGTCAAGCAGAAGGAACCGGGTTACAAGATAACTCGGCGAAGGAAGTGCAGATCTTGATAAGTTGAACCTGCTATGGTCTTATCAGCTGAAGTTGCTAAGACCGCACCAGCTTCGGGGACTAATGTTGGGGGATACCCCCAGGTAGGGTCACGCCGCGGTATAAAGGCCGAGTTAGCCGAGGTACGACATGGTCAAAGCGAAAGTTGACCGAGTCACCTCAAGGTAGGCCGACTTAGAGGGTAACCCGACCTGGTGGGTGTTCTCCTAACATTAACCCGGCCGGCATAAAACATATGTCTGCTATGTTTGATGTACCTTTGTTTGCAGGTACCCTCGTACCCGAGTTAGTCAAGTGCTAGCCGGGTTATCGCTTAGCTTCCAAGAGAAGGAAGGAATCTCACGCTGGTCAAAAGGTGGCCTATGTCCACTATAGCGTGAGTGAAGCGAGCAGAGGGCAGGACCAGCAGGGCATGGCTGATAAAGGTGACACAGGCAGTGTCGGCTGATGCTATCAGTGTCTAGTGATGCAACGCCACAGAGGGGCTCAGGGAGGCTTACATCCTGAGACCGGACTAGCCGTTTAAAGTGTAAAAAGGGGCATCTTCCTTTAACCAAAGAGCATATTCGAGGGATATGCTTCCACATGTGCCCTAGATTTGTAACCTGGGCTCCCCTATATAAGGGGTAACAAGGCCTCCATATAAGGGGATCGATCATTCTGTTTAAGGAAGAACCCTAGAGCATCGTAGTGGGGAGTAAGAGAACTAGTCTCTTTCTCATGAATAGCTCGAGGAACCGTTGTAATCCACCATTGATAGAGAGAAAATATAAACACCTGTGTGTGGAATCACCACACTATCCCTCCCTGGATTCCTCTAGTGCACATTGGCCCCATCATTAGCCTATACATGGCATCTGTCGTGCCACCACCACGACAAAGAGGTTGAGTCTTGAGTCTATACTTTATAGTCCCAAATCCTTTGCAACTTACTAATATCATCTTGATTGACATTAATACTTTATCATCACATGATAACATCTTTGTGTATGCATCATCGTTATGGCAGCAGAACAAGGCCAGATTCCAGGAGCCTATAGTGACGTTAGATCAACCTCGAGGGCTTTCTCATGGGCACTGTGCCCTAGGACACATCATTCTATGTTAAAAGCGAACTAGCCCCGCCATAACATTATACATCACCTTAGATGGTACCCTTATCTATTATAAATGTAATCATCAAAACACTAGTGCACCCTATGCAACTTTCGAAGTTTTTGTTCACCTCGCTTCCTACTTGACTTTAGTCAGTCTTGTTGATGCAGGAGTTTCCAACATATTCCCTTATAACATAACCCTTTATGCTTTTAGATATGCCATCCTTTATGGATTTGGAAACATGTCTACAGTTCTCTAGTAGACACTGCGGACAAACTTAGCTCAACATTCCGTGATTCGAACTTAATCACTTTTCAAACGTTCCTTCTTGGATCATATATTATGTTAAGTTATCATCATGGTTTTTCTAAGATAGAACCTATGTATCAACATAGTGGATGATGATCATCCTTTTCTTTCTTTCAACCATCAATGTTAGACTTAACTCTATTCCTAATTTGAGTTATCAATGAATAGTTCCTTAATTAAGTTCTATTCTGAAACTCTTTTCAGAATCCCTTTTAGGAATACTACATGATATCGTAATATTCTTCTTATCAACTTCTACTCCTTATAAATCATTACACTTGTGCTTTTATTCTTAATGTGTCATATACACACATAAGAATCATTCCTCTAAGCTCCCACCCAAAATATGTTCCCAACATATTTGGGTACGAGTCACTACTCTTACTCAACATATGTTCCTACATATTTGAATTTGAGACTTACTTTGCTCCTACTCAAAATGTGTTCCGACACATTTGAGTTCGAGACTTACATTGCTCCCACTCAGAAATATGACATTCACATATTTTTTTAGGAAGACTTTCATAGCTCCCACTCAATTTCATGCAAATTGCATATCCACTCACTATTTTGAATGATTTCAAAGTCCTTTGAAAAATTATCAAACTTAAATTTTTACTATGAGATACTAGTACCTTACTAGTTTTAAATCCACTAGACTTTCAGGACACTTGAATCAAATTCATTTGAACTTGTCCAATACTTGACAAATTGTGTTTTTTGTCATTCACCCCCTATTTCCACTATGTATTAGCAGTCATTTGGGAAAATTCAAGTAACCCCTTTATTTGTAAGATTCAGCAACAAATTGCTTTCAAATCTCAAGTGAATTTTGCCTCTAGGATTTCTCATAATTCTAGTTTACCATTATTTCCTTAGTAGTTCGCAAGTATGTCATATTCTGGTAATCATGACAAATGTTTCACAAATATCTCCATACAGGATATGGGGTGCATTTTGAATCCTACTTCATGTAGTGAAAACACCAGTGGGGAAAACACAACGATCATTATCATTGATTCTTTCCTTTGTGAAGAGTATCATTCAGAAACGCTTTCCATTGCGCTTCTCAACACTCTAATGTAAGGTTTTGAATCCTCATCATGTTTTTCACTATCTTCCATTTGCTCCATAATCGAGAAATACCAATGAATGTGAACCTTTCTCGAGAATGCACAAAAAACCCAAGCAATACTAGTTTTGATTTCCTTTTGGTTCTAGCTATGGCTTTCGTATCTATAATTTTCGATGAATACTCTATAATGACTTATTCGCTATTGTTTTGGTTATATTGAATAACCCCAAAACTTCCTCGACGATCCATACAATATATGGCGCCGATTTTAGAAATTCATATGGTTCACTATATATTCTAATTGAGTGCTAACTATTTCTAACTAATGGTCTTTTACATCTATACTACAACGATTTATTTGGTGCCATCTATTCACCCACTTGATATCAAATATCATATTGTGATGCCTTGCATTTTGACATTTCAAACGCATTGCATTCTACAATTTTTTTATGCCAATCTTACAAAGTCGAATTTCATTACTATTGATCAAATCGTAGTAATTACATTCTCTTTTATCTTTAATACCATTTGTTGATGAAATACTTTGATCATATCAAATAGTTTCATACTCATGTTTCCTTTGGTAAACTTCTTTACAAAATTTAAACAATCATATAATGATAATCACCATTTTGTTAAACTACAATACATCGAATATGTATTCTCTCTTAACAACACTTTGTATTCAAGTAATACACGGTGTTCAAGTTATTTTGCCAAACTTAGGCATGATTCATATGTGACAAGAATACAAGTGTCTTTCACATATTATCAATATAACTTCGAATTTAAACAATGGTTTCATTCAGTAATGAACATATCATTAAGTTGGGTAATTTCAAGGCATTTCAATATTTTACAAATGTTCATGTATTATCAATTAGTTTCAAAAACAAGGATAATTCACATATAATTGAACAAGATATGAACACAAATAGAAATCATTCATAAAAGTGGAACAACTTTTTGTTACAAACTCATATGAATAACCGTCTCACGAAGTATGAGACACACTAATGAAGTTCACATATCCATCGATCACAATAACTATCCAAAAACATAAACTAAGTGATAAATGTTGAGGGAGAGTGTCATCGGCCATCATCAGCATGCTCGCTATCAACACGCAACGCCACCTCCTCTCCAGCAATCACCTCTCATGCAGAAGGACATGTTTTCAACAAAACAGAACAAGTATCAAATATACTTAACACTGCAACATGTGTTTGCAAGATTATAACATTTATAAAACTATATATCAAATATATACCTTTGTCATTGATGGCCTCAGCGACAATGGGTTCAACCATAACATCCCTGAAATGTGATATGAACTCGTGGAAATCCCGGGTTTCCGTGTCGCCTCTACTGGCAAGTGCTTGGTAGCTTGGTGGCAGCAACCGCAGAAACACGCCTATTGCAAAAGAGCTTGTGAACCAAGTGATCGTCGAGTGAGGAGTTCTCCTCCATCTTTATGGAGAGGAAATATCCCACCAGATCATACTCCCATATGCGCACTTGTTCCACAAAATGTGATATCAACTGTTCCATAACCGTTCGAGGATTAAGACTTCTCACAATTGGCCATAGCCCATCATCCATCCCGAGGCGCATCGTTACTGATATGAGTGTGGCCATCACACGATGACAGCATCGGTGATCCTACTGCTCCTAGGTCTCATGAAAATAGGGCGGCTCCAAATACATCTCGCAGATCATGTAGTCGGCCATGTTGTTCTTGCTAAAGAGATCATGAAGACACATGACCCACATAGATAAGTTGGATCCATCTAACTTGCGCTTTTCTCCATTTAACCAATTGTCCATAGGGAAGGTAATCTCGGGGAGAACCATTTTCTACATTTATAATTGCAAAAAGGAATTTAGACTAAGTTTATAATTAATTGAGTTAATAATAATAATTCCACTAAGGAACACCTATCCCCTGAAGGGTTCTAGTGATAACACGACCCCTTTTCCCCACATCTCCCCCGATCGTCACGGCCATCAATGTGGGTTCTAGGGTGGACGCTAAATGTTGGTCACATGATTCATGCAACTCGTGCTCGATCTTTCGACCATCTGTGTTCTGAGGCCATGTCTACACATGCTAGGCTCACCAACTCAACCTTAGTATATTCGCGGTGCAACATGGCTTACACGCACTGTATGTGAACGTAGATATGTTTAACACCCGATCATCACGGTGTTGCCTCATACTGAAGAACTTTCTTGGTGGTGCACACTAAGGGGGAACACAATCATTGGTAATTTTTAACAGGGATCATCTTATTAGGCTACCGTCGAGTATCTAATACTAGCACACAATAAGATATACAAACAATAACATTGAATGTAAATGCAATGTGATATGGTCCTTCACGTCGTGATGTCCATCCGGCGTCAGGGTTCCGTCGCCGTAGACACCAGGGTACCGGTGCCTTTCTGGCATGGTAGTCCGTCACCTCCGTGACTGTCCACTACTACTTCATAACATAAGGTAAGCACTTTACCTTTGCCACAACCAAAACACAAAGCAACGCCCCCTGCAAAACAAAGTTAGACGCCTCTACTTTATCTTTGCATGTTTTATGTGGCTGAATGGGCTTTTGCACAAGAACCGTTCTTACCTACAAACTTTCACCACAACGTTGATCAAGTAGTTGTCTATACTATACCCCTTTCAGGGCCCTCTGTTGCAAATGTCATACCAACTAATGCGAGAGAGACAGACACCCCCAAAGCCACTTTATACGATACAAGTCGTATGTCAAGCGTGGACCAGTCTCGCGAATGAACGTGTAAAGTCGGTTGGGGGTGCTTCATCAAGCATTATTGCGGTATACACAAGTACATGTGGGAGGGTAACAACTAAAAGATCAACGCCCACACGCTACATCTCATGTATTCTACCCGTACTAGCATTGCTATGCATAGATCTAGCTCTGATACCACTGTAGGGTTTCGTGTATGAAAACAATAAAATTTTACCCTACGCCCCTAAACCCCTGATGTTGTCAGGACCTATATATTAGTAATACAGTAACGGGAGGGGATTTTCACGAACTTACCCTCGGAGACCGAAAACTGTTGGCAACACTCGAGTGAGCATGGTTGATGTAGATGATCTGAAGCCGACCACAAGCTCGTGTTGAAGTCCTCGTGCTCCTGCGACTCCAACGACTCCTAGTGCCCCAAGTGTGACACATCGCAGGGATTTACACAAGTCCGGTGTCTAGCGATGACTACCGCTTCCCCGATCTAGCGGCAGTTGCGGAAGTAGAGCTCCTGGATCCCAATCCCGCAGCATGACGGCACTCCGCGGTGAAGATGTCTCTCGTTCGCACAGTCCGAACTTGGGATCACGGTCACGAGAGAGAGGGAGAGAGAGAGACAGAGAGAGATCAATTGGAGGTCTCCCCAAAAGTGAGGAAACCTTTTATTGAATATTGTGTGTATTTTCTGGTCAAAATACCCCACTATATATAGGGAGACGTACTACCTCCCTCAAAGTTCTGGGGTGGGACTAAAGGAGGGGAGAGGGGGGCTCCCGCCAGCCAGCCCTAGTGGGCCTTGCCTTTCCCTCATGGGCCCTTCTCCCTCTGGAATTGGCCCATTAAGCCTTTTTGACCTTTAATTGATTTTTCTTTTATTAAATAATTATGAATAAATGATTAAATCAATATTTAACATTCATTCACATATTATTCAATTTTAGTGGCTATGGAACACCTTCCACCTCCACTCCGGACATCCTCCGGACTTACCGAAACCCTTCCAGTTTTCTCTCTTCTCTTCTTCGGTGATTCTACCAATCCTGTAAACACTCTCTAAGCATAATAAAGCCCTTAAGCGTGATACCCCACGGTTTGGGAACACTCCAGACATGGTCGGGACACTCCCGGACCAATGATCGACAGAGGGACCTGGATGGCCATGTGACCCCTGTGTATTCCACGAAGATCTTTCATTGTTTGAACCGGGGCAGTCACGTCTTATTCCTTTTGTCTCTCGATACTTGCATTGCCCGACATCTGATCAATGACATCACCATGTCGTGTTCAATATCGTTACCTAACAATGCTAATTGACTCGTTTCGACAAGTGATATCCCTGTGATCAAATCACATGCTGCGCAGCTATTGGATACAACTTCTCCGAGTGGGCCCTTGAGTATCTTTCTGTCACGCGGATGGACAAATCCTGCTCTTGACATATATTGCCTCTACAGTTCCTCCGAATACCTGAACACACCTTTATGATCACTCTGTCATAAGTGACGTTTGATGCTATCTAAGCATTCTCGAGAGACAGTGATTGATATAGTCTCACGGTCTAAGGAATAGTCTACGAGGTCTATTCTAATCATCATAACTTGAACTTCGTGACATGATCGGGTCACGATGTTTAGGTTGGGTATTGGTTGATCCTCTCATTCTCAGAATGAATTGACTTCATTTCCAACTGGCATAAATGCCACATGATCAGGAAACCTTGATCATTTGTTGACCAATGAACCAGTGACTAGAGTTTCACCAGGAACCCCTGGTTGTTTATATATCACACGTGTATTGACATTTCCTTTCAATAAAGTTATAGCATGATATAAAACTTAATCATAAACTTTATGAAATATGATAATAATCCTTATTATTATTTGTCTCTAGGGCATATTATTATCATTCAAGCCAAACCCCTGAGCGTCGTGCATGCTGATTCCCGAAGTTTGTACTTGTTTAAAGGGCAGGATCGGTCGTCCAAAGTACCAAGAGGGCAAGCTACTATAAGAACTTCCCTACTCCTTCATCGGAGGAATAAGAGTATCTGAACTTCCCGCTTCCTTATTCTGATAGTCTTCTGTTCTTTAGTAGGACTCAGGCGAGATGTCTAGTAGCGACCTTTCGTAGAGGAGTTCTCTAGCAGAGGAGGTAATGTCGTCAAAGAAGCGGGTTCATGTTGCCATCTCCGAGTTGGCACCGATTAGATCCCTGCCCGACGATGCGCGGGAACACTGTGATCCATCGTCGTGCAGGATAGGTCAGTGGCACCCTCAGTGATTGCATCTTAGTAGCTTTAATGTCCGATTGTCCCTTTGTTCATTCATCTTCTACTTGGAGGATCCTCTAGGCTCAGGCGACCCGTAAGAATCCTTCCTATCGGGTCCAAATATCAGATGAAGTCTCAATATTCTGTTGTAACAAACTCCGCCATGACCAAGGTGGCCGCGCCCCCGGTCATGGGGAAGGCTGTCACGGTGCTGTCACCCACCCTACTCGAGGATGCAACAATGTTGGTCTGAAGGATTGAGGTCTATTAGGAGCGCATATATCTCCCTACCTTATTCCGAATAACTTGATGTTGATGACTCATTTTCTTGATGCTCCAGAAAGAAGTGGTGTCCCCTGATAAGGTGAGTGCCCGTGTTGAGGAGGTAGTCACGGACGAGCTTGGCGGCCTGAGTCTCAAGGTGCCAGCCCTTCAGGAAGAAAACCGGTGATTCTAGGGAGCTTATGCCGCCATCATGGCGGAGAAGATCAAACTGGAGGAGGGGTTCATAGCCATGATTGGATAGCTTTCCCAAGCCCACGAGGAGAATGCTCGTGCACTAAAGATTCAGGAGGAGGCCATGGACGAGGCGTGGATCTTGGAGAAAGGCACCACTGTAACATCCCAAAAATCAATCCAAGGTTAATCAAGATCAAATCTACACAATTTAGGGTTAACAAAACCTTTTTCCATTTAAAATAATTAAGCATTCATATGTGTGTGCATTTAAATAGGAGTTGTTTTGAATTGCTATGTTTGAGTGATCCATTGATTGTAAGATGATTCTAAGGTGAATTAAACATCATCTAGATCATTTCCAAACAAATCCCAAAGAAAAACAAATCAAAAAGAATAAAATAAACAAATGGTCATTTGTGCCATTTTAATCACCTAGCCTACTTTGGCTATTCCTAGAACTCAAAACTTAACAGAAACAATTCTGGTTCTTTGCACCGCTTGCTAGTACAAGTAGTTATGTACCAAGGCCCATTTTGTTTCATCCCAAAAACTTTCAAACACTAAATTTAAATGACATTTGAAAATTGAATGTAGTTCATATGTATAGATCACACTTGTGCAAAAACCAACCAAACCAATTCACCTTGACAATTCCCAGCAACCAGAGACTACCAAGCATAAGATCAGATCACACACCAAAAATCTTTTCAAAATTCGAATTTAAACTTCATGCGGCCATTTGGTCGAACACTTGGCAGTCATGATTCACACTAGTTTTAGCTCACTGTTTCTACAGGGTTTTGCCACCCATTTGACCTCAAATTACTCCCTCTGTCTCCATTTGATCTAACCAAACCATAATCACCCCATCCCCTAGTCCCTAGCAGAAGTGTCACGCCACCTGAGCACCATGCTCACCGGTTGAGCATGGAAAACTCCTAGCCGACCACCCCTCTCTCTCTCGCCATGTCTAGGAGCTAGACCAGACCACACCATCGCCCTCTGTCCCCTCCCCGAGCGGAGCCGAGCCATGGACCACCCGCAGAACGCCACGCCCAGAACGTCTGCACCATGCCAAGCACGCGCTAGAGTGCCGCGCCCGACAAGCATGCACACACCATGCCTCGACCGCAGCCCGCGCGCACCGCTTCGCCGTGACCCCAGGAACCGCCTGGACATACCCGTTCGACGCCGCTTTACCTGCAGCCCCCGTGCGCCGCGTCGAACGCCGCCTCTGCCGTGTAGAGCACCAGCCACGCTCGACCAAATGCCACCGCCCCAAGCCGCGCCTTAACACCGTAGATGACCGCCAGCAGACCGTGCACCGTCCCCTATCCCCAGCCACGACGATAACATGCTGTACCGCCCTCGCCGGAGATGCCATCCCATCCTGTTCGGTCGCTTCGTCGAACTATAAATAGAGGCCACCCCCAGCCTCATTCTGCACACCATCTCACTCCCCTCTCTCCACTGATCCTTCCACCCCATCCCTAGAGCAAGGCGGGCTACTGTTCGCCAGAATTTTGCCGGAGCTTGCCGCAGCAGAGGACGAGAGGCGCCGTTGATTGCGACTGTCCCAGGAGCCGCCACAACCACGCCTAGAACCGTCGTCGTCCACCAGCTCGATCGCCCCCATCGCCACGTCTAGCTGGAGCCCTGGTAAGCCCCCACGTACCCCCACCTAGCCGTGTTAGGGTTAGTTCTCGCCGGAGCTATTCACCGGAGACGATGCATGTCAGCTGTCGATCTGTCGTCTAATCGCATGGCTGAGATTGCTCCGTACCTCTTCGGTTAGAATTAGTCGCTGACATGCAGGACCTCCCTGTCAGTTGCCCTCTGCACCGCGGAGTGCCACTAGGCCGGACCGTTAGATTTCCCGCGCTAGCCCACAAATTCAAATAGGTGTTTTTCTATTTAAGTTTAAACTCAATTTTGTCCCTTAGTTTAAAAATCAATTCAGGAAGATTTACTAAACCAAATTGAGTGATTCCAATTTTGTTGGAAAGCTTCTGAAAAGATCTATACAAGCCCGTTGGATTTAATTCATTTAGAGTTAGAGATCTCTCCTAGTAAAAATAACAAAACAGAAGCATTTGCACATTCAAACATTTTTATAAAATCAACCCTAATAGCTTTTGAGTTGATTCCAACTCTCAAAAATCACATTTAACCATAATATGTAATAATATTAAGGTTTACATGCAGTGACTTTGGACTAGTACCAAAATAATGCTATATAGGCATTTCTAGTCACTTTAAATCATTAAATATTAAACTTAAACTTATTAAAATATGATCCAACATTTAAATCACATTCCCATATGTTAGAATATGTGGTGATGATATGTGTCCACATGATCCCATATTTTAATTGGAGAATATTAAATCTTAGTTAATTTCAATGAGTAGAAATTACTTTTCTCAAATAAAAAGAATGAAGCTAGTTAATTAAACCTTGTGATGCCTGTGATGATAATAGATCATCAAATGTGTGCCTTACAGTGCTAAGTAGACTAGTTAAGTATTGTTTGGTGATTGTGTACTCCGTATGTATTTATAGACGATAGTACCGACCAAGCTTACGAGGAGGAGGAGTTCTACCTAGAAGAGGAGGAAGAAAACTTCAACCACTGCACCAACCAAGGCAAGCCATCATTAACAATGCAAGCTAGCACTATACCAGTGAACCCTTGCAAGCTAACCCTTGCAACTTAAATAACCTAAGAAAAGGCATTAGGCATGCTTTGGTTATACCACTTGACTATTACCTACCCCAAGTTTTATTTCCAAGCTTTTACTTCTTTACTTTATTAAAGTCCTTTACTTGTTTTGAAGGTAGCATAAAGAGTATAAAACTTGACCTATCTAGATAACCTTAGATGTCATTCTATGGCATGAGATTGAGATTAGCATCCTACCTTAGTGAACACTTTTAACTTAGTAGCTTAGAGCTAAATCAAAACTTGAGTCATTTTAGATGGGAACACTTGGTGAAAATGAATTGTGAAAACCTTGGAATGATGAGTCATTCTATTGAGATGTTTTGACATGTGTTGAGAAACACAAATGGTTTATGATGATGAAAATGTTGAGGCATGAGCCTTAGCCCTTCTACAAAAACTGATGGTTGGATTCGGATGCGATACCATTCCAATTTTACCGTACAACCACAATACCTGAATTGGGTAAAGCTTAGTCGGAAGTTTATATGCATTAGTATTAGTTCCCTCGTGGGAGAGGTTTGAGCTGAGGCTACCTCTCAATGTTGTCCACCTATGTAGTGCCCAAGATGATAGATGGTCATGGTTGGGGGGCTATGCTCATAGGATAGGTGCTTATACTAGGGTGTGTAAAGGGAAGGTTATGTTTGATTATCTGCATACTAAGTATGATGATTCAGGGTTATCCCTGATAGATGTATCGAATCTTGTGGTCAAAGTGTACCACCTCTGCAGAGTGTCAAACTATTTGAATAGCCGCGTCCGCAATTATGGATAGTTGGAGTGGCCATACTATTTTGTTGTCAGATATTTTCAAAATGACTTATGAAATGAATGATGAATCTTGACTTGACCACAACAGGGTTGTGACTATGACACTAGCTTCCCAACTTAAGTGATTCTAGAACTTTGTTTTATCTTTCTTTGTTTCTGAACTCAGCTTAGGTTTCAAACTTAACTTTGTAGTTAAACTTAGAGTTAGCATTTACACTAGAACTATACTACTTGTTAGTGGTAGTTTGCGAGTACTTAAAGAGTACTCATGGCTTTTGTCCCTGGCTATTCCTATGGCCATACTATGAAGGAGACTACCAAGATGAAGGACAACAGGACGGCTATGATAACTAGGACTATCTTCCATCGTCAGCATTGCCTGTGACTCTGAAGATGGACCCCACCGCTACGCTTATTATTTATTCCGCTGCTTGTTGTATTAAGACTGGATCATGAGATCCTTATTTGTGTAAGACCTTATTTATGGTTTGTAATGGATGATGTACTGTGATATCCAATCTGTTATGTCTCGCAAAAATGGTAATCATGGGATTGTGATGTATGGCATAATAGGCATCTGGGATTAAAAATCCAGGTGTTGACAAGTTGGTATCAGAGCCATCCTCACCATAGGAGACCCTAGTTAGAATGGACTTCCGAACAAAAACTTAATTTCAAAACCAAAGTGAGTATTTATGAAAAACTATTTCCTCTCTTACCCTTGGGAATTCATTCTTTCTCAAAAAATCATGTTCCTCCAAATTCTTACATTACTACCTAAAATTTGACACACTTGATCACTTCACTAACTTCCTCATCCTAAATTCTTGTAGATGGAGACTCGGTTCAGTAAGTTCTACCAGTTGGGCAACGGAGGCCAACTGATCTTCGAGAGGGATCTAGATTCACTGTCTGAGTTATTGGGATGCCCACATCCGGAGTTTCTTGGAGCTCAACTTCCTGGACCCCTAGGAGGAGATTTACAATGGCTAGTCACCGCTAATATTCGAGGAAGCATAGAAGCACAAACGTCCGAAAGAATCCAGTTCTCCGTAAGAGAGAACAACTGGCTAGATGGATTAGCTAGGGCAATGCATGAAGCTCTCGCACGTCTATGTGGCCTCAGTGTCAACCAAATCCAAGGAACCCGCTTTGCGCACTATGCAAGGCGTGACTTCATGGGAATGCCAATGGAGATGCCAAGTCACCCGAAGTTGAAGCGTCAAGTGGAGAACCTTGACTTCCTGTTGTACAATCGCCAGAAGGAATTGGACAATGCTAGGGAGTTTGCCAACCATAACCGTGCCATTTCCGCCTAGAAGGCCCAGACTTTGTCACTGCTTGTCAAGGACCGTCAGTCTCTTCGCCATCATGAAAAGAAGGATCGCACCATCGACCGTCTTTGCAAGAAGGTGGCTGACCTCGAGAAGACCATCAAGGAGCAAGAAGCTTAGCTTGCAATAAAGGAAGAAGAAGAGGAAGGTGAAGACATCTAGGGAGATATGGATTCTTAC
This sequence comes from Avena insularis, assembly GCA_023614405.1. Taxonomy (NCBI): domain Eukaryota; kingdom Viridiplantae; phylum Streptophyta; class Magnoliopsida; order Poales; family Poaceae; genus Avena; species Avena insularis. The sequence continues at coordinate 212,853,667 of CM042694.1, forward strand.
CTCAGCAATGATGATGACTTTCTGGAGGAGGATGTCATGGACTTCTACACCGACGATGACGACTCCGACTTCATCGACGATGAGTAGATGCACTAGATCACTATCGTAGCATGAGATGTATCGGTCCCATTGTAACGTAGCTTGCAGAATGGTTCTTAAAACCATCTGTTTTCCTTTTATGTTGTGGTGTGTGTTTGTATCGTGTGCTTTGCTTGAATGAATGAAAAGCAGTTAGTTGCAAAACCTGAGTCGAACTCAAAGTTTTAGCTTTGAAATCAAAACCATGAACCTTAGAACTTTCCCTCTTACCCCTTTATCTACCTCAAACTTCAGATGACTCGTGGAAACCCAGGAGGGAGCAATTCATCGCAAGACCCAATGCTGCAGATCCTGCAGAATCTCATAGCAGACAGAGAAGCAAGCAGGGCAGAGCGCCAAGCTAATCTAGCAACACTGCAATAGATCGCCCGCTCTCAAAAACCAGAACCATGGAAATCAGGATCATCAAGGATCCAAGCTGAAAAACTTCCAGAATACCAATCCCCCAATCTTTAGTACTTCAGAGAACCCATTGGATGCTGATGACTGGTTGCAGACAATGGAGAACAACCTAGAAGTAGCCAGAGTTGATAACAACGAGGAAGTTCTCTTTGCCACCCACTATTTGGCAGGAGATGCAAGAGCATGGTGGAACAGTATCCGCACAATGAACCATGGTCAAGTGATGACATGGGAAGCCTTCAAAGTCAAGTTCAGCCGCACCCACGTGCTGCAGGGCCTAGTCACCCGAATGAGGGATGAATTCAGAGAGTTGAAGCAAGGCAGAATGACTGTAGTGGAGCACCTGATAGATTCTTGTCCCTTGCAAGGTATGCACCTGATGAGATCAACACGGAGGCCAAGAAGAAGGAGAGATTCTTGAACGGACTGCATGATGAGATGCATACTGTCCTCGTCAACATCCATTTCCAGGATCTCGAAGAGCTAGTCGACTCCACGATTCAGATGGAAGGAAAGATTAACCAGGCAAACGACAACCACAAACGTCGTATGATACAGCAATCTGGATCCAACAGTCACCAGAAGTACCATCCCAACCCCTCACCAGGATATGCACCAAGGAACAATCGACCCCCAATGTCTCGCCCAAGCTACCCCAACCGTAGTGGAGGAAATGTGAAGCCCAGAGGGAACAACAATCACTCTGGCAACACCAGCAATTTCAACTGTGCCCCTCCCAAGAGCAACAACAACAACAACAACACTGCACCCCGAACTGGAAGCAATGTTGTGCCAGTCGCAGCAAAAGACAAGTCTCAGATCACTTGTTTTGAGTGTGGAGTGAAGGGTCACTATTCAATGAGTGCCCCAAGAAGATTGCCGCCACTGCAAATGTGAATGCCCCAGCTCAACAGCAGCATCATGTTCAACCAGGGAGAAGATTTTCCCCAGGGAACCCTCACAACCGCAATGGCCGTCTCTTCCACGTGAACACCGAAGAAGCCCAAGAAGCGTCAGATGTAGTGCTGGGTATGTTTTCTGTCAACTCAGTTTTAGCAAGAGTGTTGTTTGATTCTAGAGCATCGCACTCATTTGTCATTGAAGAATTTGCATGCACTAGTAAGATTCACCCAACCAACTTGAAGCATGTCATGATAGTTCAAATCCCCGGTTCAACTACAAAAGCTAGAAAAATTTGCAAAGTTGTGCCTATCAGAATACATGGGATAGATTTTTATGCTAATCTAATAGTACTTGGAACCAAAGGATTGGAAGTAGTACTAGGAATGGACTGGATGTCAAAGCATAAAGGACTGATAGACTGTGCTAAGAAAGCCATCACCATGACCAGTAGCTCTGGAGTCTCAGTAGAGCATATATCTGAAACCTTACCCCGTCAATTCAAGTGCAACAAGAGTCTAGCCTTGCCCACCATTGACCAAGTCAGAGTAGTCTGTGAATACCCCGACGTATTCCTAGATGAATTGCCAGGTATGCCCCCGGATAGGGATATTGAGTTCATTATTGAAATAATCCCTAGAACCGGACCCATAGCCCAGAGACCCTATAGCATGAACCCCTCAGAGTTAGTGGAATTGAAGAAGCAGTTGGATGCTATGTTGGCAACAGGCTTGATTCAACCAAGCGCATCGCCATGGAGATCACCAGTGTTATTCATCGACAAGAAAGATGGAGGCAACCGTTTGTGCACCGATTACAGAAAGCTGAATGATGTCACCATCAAAAACAAGTATCCTTTACCAAAGATAGAAGATCTATTTGATCAATTGACTGGTGCCCAGGTATTCTCAAAGATTAATCTTAGGACTGGTTATCACCAACTTAAGATTCGTGCAACGGATATTCTGAAGACCGCCTTTACTACTCGCTATGGTTTATACGAGTATACGGTCATGTCTTTTGGATTAACCAATGCCCCTGCTTATTTCATGAATCTCATGAATAAGATCTTTATGAATTTCCTAGATAAGTTTGTCATTGTGTTTATCGATGATATCCTTATCTACTCCAAGTCAGAAGCAGAGCATGAGCAACATCTGAGAATCATCCTAGAAACCCTGAGAGAGCATCGGTTATATGCCAAGTTCAGCAAATGTGAGTTTTGGCTGAAAGAAGTAGGATTCCTAGGACATATTGTGTCTGTCGGAGGAGTCTTTGTTGATCCCGCCAAGATCAAAGATGTCAAACAATGGGAAGCCCCAACCACTCAAACCCAAGTCCGTGCATTTCTCGGATTAGCGGGATACTACCGCAAGTTCGTGGAAGGATTTTCTAGCATCGCCAGACCCATGACCCAATTGTTGAAGAAGGACAAGAAGTTTGAATGGACCTACAAATGTGAAGCCAGTTTCCAAGAGCTGAAGAAGAGATTGATTTCAGCCCCAATATTGATTATGCCAGATATCAAGAAGCTGTTTGATGTGTATTGTGATGCATCCAAGATTGGTCTCGGATGTGTACTGATGCAAGAAGGCAAAGTCATCGCTTATCTGTCTCGACAACTGAAGCAGCATGAGCAGAACTATCCGACCCATGATCTTGAGTTAGCAGCCGTAGTTTTGGCATTGAAGACATGGCGTCATTATCTGATGGGTAATCGCTGTGAGATTTACTCAGATCACAAAAGCTTGAAGTATATTTTCACTCAGAAGGAGCTGAATATGAGGCAAAGGAGATGGATAGAGTTAATCAAGGATTATGACCTTGACATTCACTATCACCCCGGCAAAGCCAATGTGGTAGCGGATGCTCTTAGCAGATTATCGAGTAGGCTAAACACCATGATCAAGGAAAAGCAACCAAGTTTGTATGAGGAGTTGGAGCAGTTCAGAACTGAGCTAGTTAGCAAAGGATTCTTAGATAGCATTGAACTTCAACCCACTTGATTAGCCAAATCAAGGAAGCCCAGAAGGGAAATGAAAGTATCAACGGAATCAAACGTCATATTGGTACAGGAAAGGTACCTAGATTCACCGAAGACGAAGACGGAGTTCTGTGGTACAAAGGCCGTATCTGTGTGCCAGCAGATTCGGAGCTGAAGAAAGTTATCATGAAGGAAGCTCATGATACTCTTTATTCTATCCACCCCGGAGGAACAAAGATGTATCAAGATTTGAAAGAGCAATTTTGGTGGCACAAGATGAAGAGAGAAATCGGAAGCTACATCGCCAAGTGTGATATCTGTCAAAGAGTCAAAGCGGAACATCAGAGACCCGCAGGACTGTTGCAACCATTGTAGATTCTGGAATGGAAATGGGATTCTGTCGGAACGGACTTTATTACCAGATTGCCCACTTCTAGTAGGGGAAATGACTCAATCTGGGTCATCGTTGATAGACTGTCCAAGGTAGCTCACTTTATACCTGTCAAGACAACCTACCAGAGTTCGAAACTAGCAGAGCTGTATATTGCTAGAATTGTTAGTCTGCATGGAACCCCCAAGACCATAGTATCAGATCGAGGAACCCAGTTTACCTCGAGATTTTGGCAAAAAGTCCAGGAAGGATTAGGCACCAAGTTGAATTTCAGCACCGCTTATCACCATAAACTGATGGATGATCGAAGAGTCAACCAAATCTTAGAAGATATGTTAAGAGCTTGTGTGTTGGAGTATGGATCAAAATGGGAAGACTGCCTGCCTTTCGCGGAATTCTCATACAACAACAATTATCAAGCCAGTTTACAAATGGCACCATTTAAGTTCCTATACGGAAGAAAGTGTCGCACCCCTTTGAATTGGTCACAAGTAGGAGAGAGTCAGATCTTTGGACCCGACATTCTCCGAGAAGCTGAAGAGAAGGTTCACAAAGTCCGTGAGCACTGATACATTGCAAATGTATCTATAATTTTTGATGTTCCATGCTTGGTTTTATCCACTTTCTTGTGTTTTGTTCCAACTTTGGAGTACTTTTCATATGATTTCTTGGACTAACCTATTAACAAGAGCCACAGGGCCAGCTGCCTGTTTTTTGGTGTTTTTGGTTCCAGGAAAATCAGAAAATGAATATTCTCGGAATTGGACGGGACAAAAGCCAAAGTGTCTATTTTTCCGGAAGGGGTCAAGTTCCAGAATACGAGACGGAGAAGGGCCAAAGGGCGGCCAGGCCTGGCCCGCGCCAGGGGGTGGTGTGGCTAGCCCAGGCACCCCCTCGGCCTTTCCTTCCGCCTATATATTGCCATCGGGACGAAAACCCTAAGGACCTGATCAAAAATCCACGAAAGAGTCTGTAGCCACCGTCATCTCCATCCCTAGATCGGGAGGGATCTGGCTCTTCAAGACCGCCGAGAGGGAATTCACCTTGGAGGCCTTCTTCATCACCATGCAAGCCTCCGGTGTGATGCGTGAGTAGTTCATCCTTGGACTGCGGATCCATGTAGTAGCTAGATGGCTGGTTCTCCTCCTTTGTGCTTTCATGTTTAGATCTTGTGAGCTCCATTCATGATCAAGATCATATATTTGTAATCATACATGTTGTGTTTGCGGGGATCCGATGGATATTGAGATGCTATTTCAGATTGATTGTTGATTCTATCATGTCTTTGTTATTTGAGATATTGCAAGCTTTCCGTTGTTAGTAGCTATCTTGGCCAAGTAGATGCTAGCAACTCCAAGAGTTAGTATTTATGCTCGACAGTGGGTTCATGCCTCTGGTAATCTGGGGAAGTGATAGAAATCTCTAAGGTACTAGATGTGTTATTGCTACTAGGGAGAAAACAACAATCATTTGTTCATAGAACAATCGTATTGTTTACTTTACACGCAGTTCGTAAAGCAATAATCTGTTGCTTGCAACTTAATCTTTGGAGGGGTTGGATGATAACCTGAAGGTGGATTATTAGTCATAGATGCAGTTGGATGGCGGTCTATGTATTATGTTGTAATGCCCAATCAAGTCTCAAAGGAGTCAAGGTGATTAGTATATGCATGTATTGCTTTCTCGGTGTTTGTCAATTGCCCTGCTGTAATTTGTTCACCCAACATGTTATCTATCTAAGGAGAGCCACCTCTAGTGAACTATGGATCCCGGTCCTTGTCTTTGACATACAATCTACAATCTTTTACTGCTTTGTGTTTACTTTCTGCAAACTTTTACTTCTTTCCATTTAATACGTTTAATCCTTTGTTTTTCGCAAAACACGGTGAGATTGACAACCTCATCACAAGTTGGGGACAAAGTTCTGTGGTTGTGTTGTGCAGGTCTCCACGTTGCTACTAGCACCGGTAGTGCGCCCTGCCAAGGCTCAGCTAGTAACACCTTTGGGGTGTTTACTTGCTCCTATTGGTTCGATTAAACCTTGGTTTCATAACTGAGGGAAACTTGCTGTTGTGCTCATCATACCTTCCTCTTGGGGTTCCCAACGAGCTCTACATCAACACCGCCAACAAGCATTTTTTTGGGCGCCGTGCATTGAGCCATCAAGCATTTTTCTGGCACCGTTGCCGAGGAGTCAAGGACATCTTCATAGGGGGAGTTCCTCATAACCAATCTCTTTACTTTGTTGTTTTTGTTTTGCTTAGTTTCTTTTTTGCTTTGTTTGCTTGTTTTGTTCTTCAAAAACCCAAAAAAAATAGTTTTACTAGTTTGCTTTCTTATTCAAAAACACAAAAAAATTAAGTCTCCTTTAGTTGTCACCTCTTCCTTAGCTCACCATGTTGATCCCTACTTTCACCTTGAAAGACCTTTCAATTGGTAGTGGTTCTATAATTGGGAAAGATAATATTGAAGAATTCTTTAATCATGTTAGCAAACATGAGGATACTGAGGATAGATCCCTTGTAGAACCTTCTCCAAACTATGAGATTGCTGCAGCTTCTTTAATTCACATGTTATAATCTAGGTTTGTTAACCTCAACCCCTTAATGCAAGTAATGTTTCTTAAGCTTAAAGAAATTGAGGACCCTGAAAAGAGGGATTTTATTCTAGAAACTTTGTTTAAGGAGTTCTATGATGTTGCCAAGGAAGCTAGAAAAGTTTTTGAACGTTTCAATATGCTAGGCTCATGTGTAGATGTTGTCGGTACACGAGAAAAGATGAAAAAAACCAAACCTAATGGGGAGGAACCTAAGATACCAATACCCTTTAAACTAGTAGCAATACATGATGCCATAGAAAAGAATCTTGATTGGATTGTTCCTGCAAACCCTTTTGATGAGAATAGTGAACCCAAGAGCATTGAGAGAGGATCCTCTAGAACTTATTTGGATGATATACCTTTCCTTGTTGAAAATGTTTCTGGTATATATCTTAATGCTTCTTCATTTGAGAACACTTGATTCTTTCTTTGCTTCTTATGCCTAACTTAAAGGCGTTAAAGAAAAGTACTTATTGGGAGATAACCCAAAAGTTTTAGATGAGTCTTGGAAGTTATTAGTAATAACTGCTCCTTATCCTTTTTATTTGCTTTTTGTACCAAGAGTAACCTCTAATGAGAGTGAAGTAATGATTGGGAAAGTTGCTGTCCCGAAACAGATTTTTGTGCTTCACCGTAAAAATTCGTGAGAGAGCTTTGTATGTCGGATTGAGCTATAATTGTTTGTTATTCTGCCCCAGGTTGTTATCTAACTTTAGTTAGTTCAACACTTTTTGATTTGAGCAACAGAAGGTCTTCAAAAAAATTCGTCTTTACCTGCTGGTCTGTTTTGACAGATTTCTGTCATTTTCTGCATTTGCTTCTTATGGGTTCCTTTTTGAGTTCTTTTGGGGAATTGAGCTTTTTGAGGGAAGTGATACAGTACCTAGTGTTATAATGGAATTTTATTTGGTGTTACTGAACCTTAAGACTTATTTATCTTAAGTGCACTAATGTTGCTAATGAGATTGTGTGAAGTTTTGTATGAACGAAAAATTTCAAGTGTATGGAAGGAATGAGTAATGATATGAAGGATGGACTAAAGATCAAGCTTGGGGATGCCACGCGTGTCACCCCAAGAAATATCCAAGAAGTACAAGCATCAAATCTTGGGGATGCCCAAGGCATCCCCTTCTTCATCAATAAAAATTCCAGGTTTCTTCCAAACGCTTCATTTTTATTGTTTCATGCACAGTTATGTTTTTCTTGGAGCTTCTTCTTTTTCGTTTTCGTTTTGGTTTTTCGTTTGCTTTGGTTTGCTTAGTTTTCTGAATAAGTTGGTTGGATCCCCTCTTTCATACATTGGTTTGCAAATAGTTTGGTTTGGTTTGGAAAAGAGTAGGAAAGTTCATGCTTATGTGGTAAAAAAGAGCTTGTTTTTGACTGTGGCCTATGCTTTGTCATGACATGCTTGATATTTTTTTGGCTTTATGCTTAGAATTCTTTGTTGTAGCATGACTTGTTATAAACAATTGATATTGCTTAATGTGCCTTGGATGAATCATGCGTTGTTTTATTATATTAAAGCATAGTATAGTGGTATTCTCCTTTGATGCTTTATTTGGGTTGACTTGGCACATGCTCACACCATGTTATGACTATCCAAAGTCACCATAGCCTTTATGATCCTTTAGTTTTCAACTTGTAGTATCACTTTATGCTTTGATCAATGATGTTTTGTCGCTCTGCATGATTATGGCCATTATTGCTCTCTTAGTTTGTCGCTCCCAGTCTTTTGCTAGCCTCCACAACAAAGTATGAGTTCCACTAATGCATCCAACTCCCTAAACCAAGTTATTACAAAGAGTCCACCATACCTACCTACTAGCTTATGCTATTCCAAGTATATTCCTGCTTTTTTTACCTTCCACTTGTTATGAGAAAACTAGTGATTAAAGCTCTCACGAACTTGATGGCACACTTTACTTTACTTGCCCTTAATAAACTTGAACCATCGTGTCGTATATGTTGTATATGCTTGTACTTATTTGTTGGGAATTAGCAGAACCATGCTTTCATGGGGAACGCTTTCAACATTGCACTTGGTACTTGTACCTAGTTGATATCATGCTCTTTTGTATATGGATGTCGTCGGTGTGAAATGAAAGGGGAGCTTGTAAGTCCATGGAGTTATGTATATGTGTTAGAGAAACGCCTGGGCCGCTGGTCTAATCCATGCTGACATGGTGGAAACCTGCAGCGTAACCATAATGAGCTGTCTATGAAGCATTCTTCTTATAAAAAAAGAGACCTATATTGAGAAAAAAGAGATACTATGAAAAGAGGAAAGAGAGAAAAAAGCACCATATTCCCATGGTAAATAAGAAGAATGCTGAGATGCTCGTTGTCTGCTTGCCTTGTCATTTTGATATGGGGATTCTTCCGTATCATCGGGCAAGGGGTACCCTGTTGGCGGTTCTCTATGATACACATGTACTTACGATGACAAGAACTTACCGGTGACTAAACTTGAGTAGCATGAGGAGCGACCCTCGTATACAAGGGACATGAGATTTCTGACTTATACTTCGTCAAGCATGTACACCATAGTTTGTTCACTTTAACCTTAATCACTTCAACATGCTTATGATAGGGGCAATGAGAGCTGAAAGCTATAAGTACCATATTTTTGGAAGCTCTTTATGAGACTTGAATCCCTACTTCCTTTTACAAAAGGCCTTTCTTCCACCATTATATTGAGTCTCCACCTTCTATCTTTATGCACCTACTTTGAGAGCATAGTGGCCATTCTTAGTTCTATGTGCATTGTCCCAAGACTAGTTGATTGATGCATACTTTGATATTGCTTGTTTTAAACTATTGTATCTAGTCACTCTTATGAACTTTGAAGGTGTCCTGTGCATTTATATTTGCTACTCTATTGAGGGACAAGCTGAATTCTATTATGCTATGTTTTCTTTATGTGAAACAAACAAACGTCTTGCAAAGCATTGTTATTCATGAATATTTTGTTCGTGCCTTTTCATGTTGCATCATAGCTTCTTTGCTTATTGCTAGAACTTTGTCTTTCATGTTATGATTGAAGTACTATGATCCCAGCTTTGAATGTTTTGCAAATACTTTGATCAAGTCTTTGATGGTGCATGTCACCTCAAAAATTATTCTTTCTTTTTATCACTTACCTACTCGAGGAAGAGCAGGAGTTAAGCTTGGGGATGTTGATACATTGCAAATGTATCTATAATTTTTGATGTTCCATGCTTGGTTTTATCCACTTTCTTGTGTTTTGTTCCAACTTTGGAGTAATTTTCATATGATTTCTTGGACTAACCTATTAACAAGAGCCACAGTGCCAGCTGCCTATTTTCTGTTGTTTTTGGTTCCAGGAAAGTCAAAAAATAAATATTCTCGGAATTGCACGGGACAAAAGCCAAAGTGCCTATTTTTCCGGAAGGGATCAAGTGCCAGAATACGAGACGGAGAAGGGCCAGAGGGTGGCCACACCACCTGGCCACGCGGCTAGGCCTGGCCCGCGCCAGGGGGTGGTGTGGCCAGCCCAGGCACCCCCTCGGCCTCTCCTTCCGCCTATATATTGCCCTCGGGACGAAAACCCTAAGTACCCGATCAAAAATCCACGAAAGAGTCTGTAGCCGCCGTCATCTCCATCCCTAGATCGGGAGGGATCTGAAGCTCTTCCCGGCACCGCACGGAGAGGGGAATTCACCCTGGAGGCCTTCTTCATCACCATGCAAGCCTCCGGTGTGATGCGTGAGTAGTTCATCCTTGGACTGCGGATCCATGTAGTAGCTAGATGGCTGGTTCTCCTCCTTTGTGCTTTCATGTTTAGATCTTGTGAGCTCCATTCATGATCAAGATCATATATTTGTAATCATACATGTTGTGTTTGCGGGGATCCGATGGATATTGAGATGCTATTTCAGATTGATTGTTGATTCTATCATGTCTTTGTTATTTGAGATATTGCATGCTTTCCGTTGTTAGTAGCTATCTTGGCCATGTAGATGCTAGCAACTCCAAGAGTTAGTATTTATGCTCGACAGTGGGTTCATGCCTCTGGTAATCTGGGGAAGTGACAGAAATCTCTAAGGTACTAGATGTGCTGTTGCTACTAGGGAGAAAACAACAATCCTTTGTTCATAGAACAATCGTATTGTTTACTTTACATGCAGTCAGAAGCAATAACTGCTGCTTGCAACTTAATCGGAGGGGTTCGGATGATAACCTGAAGGTGGATTATTAGTCATAGATGCAGTTGGATGGCGGTCTATGTATTATGTTGTAATGCCCAATCAAGTCTCAGAGGAGTCAAGATGATTAGTATATGCATGTATTGCTTTCTCGGTGTTTGTCAATTGCCCCGCTGTAATTTGTTCACCCAGCATGTTATCTATCTAAGGAGAGCCACCTCTAGTGAACTATGGATCCCGGTCCTTGTCTTTTACATACAATCTACAATCTTTTACTGCTTTGTGTTTACTTTCTGCAAACTTTTACTTCTTTCCATTTGATACGTTTAATCCTTTGTTTTCCGCAAAACACGGTGAGATTGACAACCTCATCGCAAGTTGGGGACAAAGTTCTGTGGTTGTGTTGTGCAGGTCTCCACGTTGCTACTAGAACCAGTAGTGCGCCCTGCCAAGGCTCAGATAGTAACACCTTTGGGGTGTTTCCTTGCTCCTACTGGTTCGATTAAACCTTGGTTTCATAACTGAGGGAAACTTGCTGCTGTGCTCATCATACCTTCCTCTTGGGGTTCCCAACGAGCTCTACATCAACACCGCCAACAAGCATTTTTCTGGGCGTCGTGCATTGAGCCTTCAAGCACCTCAAGACCGCCCAATCCAGACAGAAGAGTTATGCTGACAAGAGAAGGAGAGACCTGACTTTCAATGTCGGAGATTTTGTATATCTCAAGGTTTCACCATTGAAGGGAACCCAACGTTTTAGTCTGAAAGGGAAGTTAACCCTAGATATATCGGGCCCTTCAAGATTATGAACCGTCGAGGAGAAGTATCTTATCAACTGGAACTTCCTGAAGAGATGTATGCCATCCACAATGTGTTCCATATCTCATTACTTCGCAAATGTTTAGAAGTGCCGGAGAAGACCGAAGTTTTCAAGAACATCGATCACCGAGCTGTTGATATCAACAAGGACCTGACATATCGTGAAGTGCCCATCCGTATCCTAGAGGAAGCCTACAGAACCACCAGGACCAGGAGTATCAAGTTTCTCAAGATTCAATGGAGCAACCATACCGAAGAAGAAGCCACTTGGGAGCGAGAAGATTACATTAGGACCGAGTTCCCAGATCTCTTTAGTTCCTAGTTTTCTTTCGTAAATCTCAGGACAAGATTTTGTTTAAGGGGGGAAGGTTTGTAACATCCCAAAACTGAATCCATGGTTAATCAAGATCAAATCTACCCAATTTAGGGTTAGCAAAACCTTTTTCCATTTAAAATAATTAAGCATTCATATGTTTGTGCATTTAAATAGGAGTTGTTTTGAATTGCCATGTTTGAGTGATCCATTGATTGTAAAATGATTCTAAGGTGAATTAAACATCATCTAGATCATTCCCAAACAAATCCCAAAGAAAAACAAATCAAAAAGAATAAAATAAAAAAATGGTCATTTGTGCCATTTTAATCACCTAGCCTACTTTGGCTATTCCTAGAACTCAAAACTTAACAGAAACAATTCTGGTTCTTTGCACCCCTTGCTAGTACAAGTAGTTATGTACCAAGGCCCATTTTGTTTCATCCCAAAAACTTTCAAACACTAAATTTAAATGACATTTGAAAATTGAATGTAGTTCATATGTATAGATCACACTTGTGCAAAAACCAACCAAACCAATTCACCTTGACAATTCCCAGCAACCAGAGACTACCAAGCATAAGATCAGATCACACACCAAAAATCTTTTCAAAATTCGAATTTAAACTTCATGCGGCCATTTGGTCGAACACTTGGCAGGCATGATTCACACTCTAGTTTTAGCTCACTATTTCTACAGGGTTTTGCCACCCATTTGACCTCAAATTACTCCCTTTGTCTCCATTTGATCTAACCAAACCATAATCACCCCATCCCCTAGTCCCTAGCAGCAGCGCCGCGCCACCTGAGCGCCATGCTCGCCGGTCGAGCATGGACAGCTCCCAGCCGACCACCCCTCTCTCTCTCCATGTCTAGGAGCTAGACCAGACCACACCACCGCCCTCTGTCCCCTCCCCGAGCGGAGCCGAGCCATGGACCACCCGCAGAATGCCGTGCCCAGAATGTCTGCACCATGCCGAGCACGCGCCAGAGCACCGTGCCCGAGAAGCATGCACACGCCACGCCTCGACCGCAGCCCGCGCGCACTGCTTCGCCACGACCCCAGGAACCGCCCGGACATGCCCGTTCGCCGCCGCTTTACCTGCAGCCCCCGGGCGCCGCGTCGAACACCGCCTCTGTCGTGCAAAGCACCAGACACGCCCGACCAAATGCCACCGCCCCTAGCCGCGCCTTTACGCCATAGATGACCGCCTGTAGACCGCGCACCATCCCCTACCCCCAGCCACGACGATAGCACGCTGTACCACCCTCGCCGGAGACGCTAGCCCATCCCGTTCGGTCGCTTTGTCGAACTATAAATAGGGGCCACCCCCAGCCTCATTCTACACACCATCTCACTCCCCTCTCTCCACTGATCCTTCCACCCCATCCCCGGAGCAAGGCGGGCCGTCGTTCGCTAGAATTTTGCCAGAGCTTGCCGCAGCAAAGGAGGAGAGGCGCCATTGATTGTGACTGTCCCAAGAGCCGCCGTGACCACGCCTAGAACCGTCGTCGTCCACCAGCTCGATCGCCCCCATCGCCACGTCTAGATGGAGCCCTGGTAAGCCCCCACGTACCCACACCATGCCGCGTTAGGCTTAGTTCTCACCAGAGTTGTTCACCGGAGACGATGCACGTCATCCGTCGATCTGTCGTCTAATCGCACGACTGAGATTGCTCTGTATCGCTTCGGTTAGAATTAGTCGCTGACATGCGGGACCCCCCTGTTAGTTGCCCTCTGCACCGCGGAGCGCCACTCGGCCGGCCCGTTAGTTTTCCCGCGCTAGCCCACAAATTCAAATAGGTGTTTTTCTATTTAAGTTTAAACTCAATTTTGTCCCTTATTTTAAAAATCAATTTAGGAAGATTTACTAAACCAAATTGAGTGATTCCAATTTTGTTGGAAAGCTTCTGAAAAGATCTATCCAAGCCTGTTGGATTTAATTCATTTAGAGTTAGAGATCTCTCCTAGTAAAAATAACAAAACAGAAGCATTTGCACATTCAAACATTTTTATAAAATCAACCATAATAGCTTTTGAGTTGATTCCAACTCTCAAAAATCACATTTAACTATACCTATCTAAATATGTAATAATATTAAGGTTTACATGTAGTGACTTGGGACTAGTAACAAAATAATGCTATATAGGCATTTCTAGTCACTTTAAATCATTAAATATTAAACTTAAACTTATTAAAATATGATCCAACATTTAAATCACATTCCCATATGTTAGAATATGTGGTGATGACATGTGTCCACATGATCCCATATTTTAATTGGAGAATATTAAATCTTAGTTAATTTCAATGAGTAGAAATTACTTTTCTCAAATAAAAAGAATGAAGCTAGTTAATTAAACCTTGTGATGCCTGTGATGATAATAGATCATCAAATGTGTGCCTTAGAGTGCTAAGTAGACTAGTTAAGTATTGTTTGGTGATTGTGTACTCCGTATGTATTTATAGACGATAGTACCGACCAAGCTTACGAGGAGGAGGAGTTCTACCTAGAAGAGGAGGAAGAAAACTTCAACCACTGCACTAACCAAGGCAAGCCATCATTAACAATGCAAGCTAGCACTATACCAGTGAACCCTTGCAAGCTAACCCTTGCAACTTAGATAACCTAAGCAAAGTCATTAGGCATGCTTTGGTTATACCACTTGACTATTACCTACCCCAAGTTTTATTTCCAAGCTTTTACTTCTTTACTTTATTAAAGTCCTTTACTTGTTTTGAAGGTAGCATAAAGAGTATAAAACTTGACCTATCTAGATAACCTTAGATGTCATTCTATAGCATGAGATTGAGATTAGCATCCCACCTTAGTGAACACTCTTAACTTAGTAGCTTAGAGCTAAATCAAAACTTGAGTCATTTTAGATGGGAACACTTGGTGAAAATGAATTGTGAAAACCTTGGAATGATGAGTCATTCTATTGAGATATTTTGACATGTGTTGATAAACACAAATGGTTTATGATGATGAAAATGTTGAGGCATGAGCCTTAGCCCTTTTACAAAAACTGATGGTTGGATTCGGATGCGATACCATTCCAATTTTACCGTACAACCACAATACCTGAATTGGGTAAGGCTTAGCCGGAAGTTTATATGCATTAGTATTAATTCCCTCGCGAGAGAGGTTTGAGTTGAGGCTACCTCTCAATGTTGTACACCTATGTAGTGCCCAAGATGACAGATGGTCATGGTTGGGAGGCCATGCTCATAGGAGAGGTGCTTATACTAGGGTGTGTAAAGGGAAGGTTATGTTTGATTATCTGCATACTAAGTATGATGATTCAAGGTTATCCCTGACAGATGTATCGAATCTTGTGGTCAAACTGTACCACCTCTGCAGAGTGTCAAACTATTCGAATAGCCGCGTCCGCGGTTATGGATAGTTGGAGTGGCCATACTGTTTTGTTGTCAGATATTTTCAAAATGACTTATGAAATGAATGATGAATCTTGACTTGACCACAACAGGGTTGTGACTTTGACACTAGCTTCCCAACTTAAGTGATTCTAGAACTTTGTTTTATCTTTCTTTGTTTCTGAACTCAGCTTAGGTTTCAAACTTAACTTTGTAGTTAAACTTAGAGTTAACATTTACACTAGAACTATACTACTTGTTAGTGGTAGTTTACGAGTACTTAAAGAGTACTCATGGCTTTTGTCCCTGGCTATTCCTATGGCCAGACTATGAAGGAGACTACCAAGATGAAGGACAACAGGACGGCTATGATAACTAGGACTATCTTCCATCGTTAGCATTGCCTGTGACTCTGAAGATGGACCCCACCGCTACGCTTATTATTTATTCCGCTGCTTGTTGTATTAAGACTGGATCATGAGATCCTTATTTGTGTAAGACCTTATTTATGGTTTGTAATGGATGATGTACTGTGATATCCAATCTGTTATGTCTCGCAAAAATGGTAATCCTGGGATTGCGATGTATGACATAACAGGCATCTGGGATTAAAAATCCGGGTGTTGACAACCACCCTTGTCCGGACCGCACTTCTCAAGGTTCTCCAACCTTTATTTTAATAGCCCAAAAATTTCTATACAATGGTATACTTGGTGTCACCCTTTATATACATTGATGTTTAATACTAAGGAGCATTGTGTGATGATAAATGTTGGGCACTATGGATCCAATGGCATACTTGTAGATATTTTTGCTAGCCAAAAAATTCCTATACAAGCAAAGCTTATTTATCCAAATACCCTTAAAACCAATTCCCACATCATACACCATACATACTTATATAGCATCAATGCTATTCCAATTATATTTCTCATGTGCCTTGTTTTATTTAGCTTCCAAATAATATTGCTCTTATGGTTATGGTTGTCATAGATAAGTTGGTTGTGGGGTGACCACAAACTTGAAGGCACAACCACCAAAGGTGGTAATGATTTATGAAACATAAAATGGTTTTGTAAGATAAAAAGTAGAAGGAATGATAACAAGGGGACATGAGATACTCTTATTCTACATATTAATCAATGAGTAAACTGAGGGTCATGGGTATTTCAATACATATGCTCTAGGGAAAAGTGTAAGGTAGGCATCCGAGGATTCGGCTAGCCATGGAAAGTGAAAAGCAATGGTTGTTTTAGAGCATATGACATGATTGAAATACCAATGAATAAGGTTTATACTGGTTACTAAGAGGGCAAGACCATTAACTGATGCCATATAAAAAGGGGTGAAAGTGTTCAACAAAAGTTGACTTCATGTCTATCTTGTTATAATTATTCTCTTCTTTGAATTGGAAAGGTGCTAATGGTAGGGGTAAATGGAACCAAACACTAATGATGAACTATTGATCAATCATAAACTTAATGAAATAGAGTTTGGAAGCTAAATAGGCCTTTGCACATGTTTAATCTATGCTTACTTCAGTACGAGATATAAAAATATCTTAAGGGAATACATAAAACTAAGAAGTGAGTTTTCTAGATCAAGGGCATGAAACTAAGAATTAGCCCAGAGTAGAAAGGCACAAAAAAACCATGCCAATGATAGGAAAGAGTGTTCCAACAATTCTATAGGTTTATCTAACTATGCTTGAAGGTTTGTTTTACCTCTCACTTGTTTGAACACAAGTCTACTTATTATTGAGCATGTTTGTAGAGTGCGGAAGATATCACTTTATAACTCACTTGCTTGTTGTTATTCCTTAAAGATTGAACCTAATGAACTTTGTGTGGAAATGAAAAATAAGAAAGCAACAAACTCCAAAAGTCCATGTTAAATTTATCACCTTTATGCTTGAGGACGAGCATATGTTAAGCTTGGGATGCTTGATGCATGTAAAATGCATCCATGAACTTTATTATTTATTGCTTCCAAATCATTATTATTTGCAACATTATTATATTTATTGGTATTAAACTACTAATAGCTGTAAAATTACACAAGTTCTTGGTTTACACTTTGTTGTGTAGGAAATACACAAATTTAGAAGGAAACCGCTCATTATGGTAAAATCTGGAAATTCCTGAAACCCCGTAGAACTCTTTTCGAAGATTGCCAGAAACGACCCTGCATATGACGTTTAATAGAAAAAGTGTAGAAAGGAAAGTTGTATGGAATTTTATGCGCAACAATTTAGACATAACATTCGTCCCAATTGGAGTCCGGATGCATTTTTTATAGCCATATTACTTCAGAGGATAAAAGCAGTTTTGGGACTCCAAAAATATGTGACATGGTTGACTCAAACTCCTTCCATCTTTGATGATTTCGGCCCAAACACGACTTTATGGACTCATTAAGGATAGAGGGGACTCCTAGAAAGGTTCTAGAGATGCCCAAAAAACCTTTGATCCAAGGGGCATGCATCCTATGGCCAAGATTGCATCTCCACCACTATATATTGAGAGGAGACCCTACTTTTGGAGGCATCCATACATAGCCAAGAAAATCCCCCGCCTTGGAATACCCCAAGGAGGGGGAGAAGCTCCTCCATTTATGCACCATCTCCAAGGAAGAAGAAGGGCCAAGGGGCCGCTGCCCCCAAGGGCAGCCGCCGCCCCTGCGCTGCCACTGGCGCCGCCTCTCCTCTTTGGGGAGGCTCATCTCCATCACCATCTACTGCAAGATCCCATCATCCCCCACTGTAATCTCTTGGCAAACATGATGTATGATGCAATATATTATTTTCCCATGATCTATTGCATGACTATGTTGATGTTTGAGTAGTGAATTGTTATGGCAATTGTGATCTAGTTTGTTTTGGTTGCATACAAGTATATGTTATATTTTATGATGATCTTGATGCACTAACATTGAGTGCACACATATGTTGGGGGATGCACAAGGTTGTCACCGTTTCATGTTGATAGGATGAGGGATATTCGGAGTTTGACAGAATCTGAATCCCAAGTCTTAGAAATATATGTAGTATTAATTCATGGTTAATCAACAGGGTATTATCATGGGGACCTTAGATCTAAATGTGGTGGTTGGACTTTATGTCTTAATATTTCCTTGTTTGTTCTTAATTGGCATTGGGGTCAATCCCTAGTGGTGTATTTGCTCGTATCTATGGCTACACCTAGTTATGGATCCTCCTAAAAGAAACAATAAAAAGACTATATATGTGCTTCGCTACTTGTGACAACCAAATGAATGAAATAGCAATTTGTCTAAACATTTGATCCCATAGACTATCCACATCCACTCCACTAGTTCCACTTCATTTGCATTATTTTACTTATAGTATTTATTTCAACTACTTTATTGTTTTCTAGTTAATACCAAAAACAACCACACACACACACACACTTTAGATCCTAGCTTTACATAGGAGGACATATAAGTCGGTTATAGGGCTTTAGAGAATAGATAGTTTACCTTCAGCTCCTGGTGGGTTCAACACTCAAATACTTATCGAATTGTAGTAAAGTGATCCCCTGCATTTGGGGGTTATCAGCTGAGAACTGGTCGTCTATTGATTTTGGTCCGCCCGTATGGTACTATAATGTAACTTAGCCACCATTTCCCATTTCCGACGGTGGGACTGTAATGTACAGACCTTCTCATGTATGAATTATCTCATCATATATCTTTAGTCGCCATTGCCTGCTCCCGAGGTGTGACCATAATGCTCAGATCCTACGGGAATGCTCGCATATGAGGGGGTGCTTCACCACTGGGTTTTCATGCACGACAGGACCAGCGGTGGTAGATTACTTTCTTCATGGTCCTAAATGCATTTCCTGGCATGTTTAAGGTGGGTGTGAGTTTCAAGTAGCCCCGAGTACTCTTGCTCATCAATAAGCTATCATCCTTTGTCCCGCTGCTAGCGTTCCTCGAGAGATTAGGGAGTCCTAGCCATAGACCTCCCTTTGCTCGTGCCCATGTAGTGAATACTTCGGCGATGCTAGGCATGGGTTCAACCAGAAACTCCCCTCAGCTACCGACAGCGACTGTCGGTGCCTACTCTAGAGGTTCTTTAGGCCTTCAATTTAGTGGTGGGTGGTGTCACGTAATGATGTCCGAGACCGTCGCTTCCCTGGAGTGTACCCGCTCGGTCGAAACCAAAAAATTGGGGCGTTTTTCGGGTGTGCAAGCGGCTTGGTAAGGTGCTCCGCCCTAACCTCTGAGTCATAACAAGAACCAAAAGGTTTTAAAAAAGAAATTTACCTTTGACGGGTGACCTTGTGACCTGCCACTCACAGCCCATGGGCGTTCGAGTGGTAGAGCGAAATACGGTGTCGGTCGGACATCCTTGTAAGGGCTTTTGCACAAAGTTCTAGGCTGGCAGTGCATGGAGGAGGTGATTTCACTTCAATCTTCTTTTACTTCCTGTCTCTGCATTACATTTAGGGCATGTTGCCGCATAGAGATCCTTCAGGTGTACAACTTACGTAGCATTGCGACGCTCCACGTGTTGGAGTAATCCACTTCATCCTTTTCTATAAGCTAGGCCCCAGGTCAGGGGTTTCCCATGTCCGATAAGGTCCTTCCCACTTCAGGCTGAGCTTATTTTGGTCCATGTTGGTATGTATTAGTTGTAGTACTAGGTATCCAACTTGGAAGGTCCTTCTTTGGGCGTTATTCTCATAGTATTTACGGAGTTACTGCTGATACTTGGCAACCTAGATGTGGGATACCTCCTTGGCTTCCTTGACGGAGTTGAGTTCATCCATCCGATGTTGCTCCTGATTGAACTTCTTGAAGATTCGCACCCTGGTTGACTTCAGTTTTAGTTCTTTGGGTAGAATTGCCTCGGACCCATAGACAAGGAAGAAGGGCATTTCCCGTGTAGCCCTGCTCTGGGAGGTCCCGACGGACCACGGGATGGTGGCGAGCTCTGTTACCCATGTTCTCCCGGTGTCATAGAGCATGTCTTCCACCATTCTCTTGATCCCCTGGAGGACCAGTCCGTTTGCCATCTCGACCTATCTATTGGACTACAGGTGAGCGACTGACACAAAGCATAGGCATGTCCCATACTCTTCACAGAATTCAATGAAGGTTTAGCTGGCGAACTGGCTCCCATTATCCATAATTATCCTGCTTGGTACTCTGAAGCGTGTGAAGATGTTTCTGAGGATGAAGCTTATGAACCTAGCCACTATGATGGTGGTCACAGGATCTGCCTCGATCCATTTGGTGAATGTGTCGATCATTACCACGAGGTGGGTGAAGCCCCGGGTGCCATGGGGAAGGCTCCCAGGAGGTCCAGTCCCCAAGTCACAAACGGCCATGATAGAGGTATGGTCATCAGGGCTGAGCGGGCTGGTGGATCTTCCTTGCATGATACTGGCATGCGTGGAATTTCTTGACGAGGCCGCTAGCATCCTGACATTTGTTGGGACAGTAGAAGCCCTGCCCGAACTCCATCCCCACGATGGTATGGAATGAGGCGTTTGAGCCGCACAAGCCACCATGTATATCTTCCATAAGAGAGCATTCTAGTTCATAGTGATGCACCAGCTAAGGACACCGAGATCCCCTCTCCTATAGAGATCACCCTCGATGAGCGCGTATCTTGAAGCCAGTCGTGCTATCTTCTCAGCCTCCTCATGTTCATGACGTAGTTGGTTGTTTTCCAAGTAGCACACCAGAGGACCCATCTAGGTGTCACTAATAACCCCCAAGTGCAGGGGATCACTGTAGTACTTCTCAATGTGCAAGTAGGGTATAGATTCGTAGGAGCAAGAAGGAAAAGCTATCTATTCTCTACGACTAAAGTATCACAAGTTTTAGTTTATTATGCACTAAACAAGTTTTAAGGAATAAGATGGTTGTTTTAATG
The DNA here is from genome assembly GCA_023614405.1 of Avena insularis. NCBI lineage: Eukaryota > Viridiplantae > Streptophyta > Magnoliopsida > Poales > Poaceae > Avena > Avena insularis. The sequence continues at coordinate 212,874,628 of CM042694.1, forward strand.
GTTGGAAGTTTAATGTAACAAAACAAGAATAAAAGTGTCCCAATCCTATTTAATGCAAGAGGACAAGACAAGAGTTTTCTTTTATAGGAACAATGGACATGGGTTCATGGGTTCACTTAATCCTCTCTTCTCCATCTATGGTGATCATCATGTTATAGATAGTAAAGGTACACACAATTGTCATGTTTAATGGTACTTTTATGGTGGCTACATGTCATAAAACACATAGGTGAAAGAAGTACTCCTTTGTATTACTAGGTCACCCATGCAATAAGTCTAGCATTTGGTTTGTGTCACACCACACATCATACTTCTCCATTTTTACCCATAGATAAAGGATGTTCGGCTGCATTGCTGTCACTCAATACATATGCCGCTGTCACTCGGCTACCCATTACCTCCATACATCATACTTCTTAATGGAAAACATTCTAAATGCTAGTGCAACGATTCATATGTTGTGATAAGTTGTGAGTATTATCACATCTCTCTCATCTACCCCCCCACTTGGTGGTGTCAATCACCCCATGATGTGGATAAACAAGGCATTATGTATAGATCTAAACCATTACATGCATCATAGAATATTCCCTAAGTATGACAAACCATACAAGCTCCAACACAACAGTAAATGAATAACAAGCACTATCTCATAACACAATATCCACCATAGGTATTACATAGATAGATCCATACTCATGCAAGGCACATCATATGGACTTCAACAATGATCATACATAGAGATATTAGATCAAGTTGAAGGAAATATGCCCTGAGAGGCAATAATAAAGTTGTTATTATATATTCCTTATATATGATAGATGTTTATTTTACATGCTAGAAATGTATTGATTCGGAAACATAAATACATGTGTGTTTAATAAACAAAAAGGGTTCCTAGTCATGCCTCTCTTATAGACTAGCTTGTTGATTAACAGGATGATCAAGGTTTCCTGATCATGGACATTGGATGTTGTTAATAACAAGGTCACACCATTGGTGGAATGATGTGATGAACATTCATCCGAAGTATAGCCTTACGATCAAGTCATTATGTTTATATTGCTATAACATCATACGAAGTAATATTTATCCTTAGACCATGAGATCATGTTAATTGCTAACACCGGAAGAGTATCTTGATAACATCAAATGTCACAACGTAACAGGGTGACTATAAAGATGGGTTCAGTACTACGAAGGTGTTATGTTGAGGCTCATGGATCAAGAGTGGAATTTGTCAATCCAGATGACGGATAGATATACTCTGGGCCCTCTTGGTGATATCACATTAGGATAGCTTGCAAGCAAGTGATGTTATCACTAGAATGTTATATCACGGGAACGAGAAAAGAGTGCATGTCGATAACGAGATCAAACTAGGTATGGAGATACCGATGATCGAATCTCGGACATGTAATATATTGAGAGACAAAGGGATTTAGTTACAAGCGTTAAAGGTTCTCACGATCACAGGAGTCATCGTTGAATGTTTAGGAGTCAGTACTGATCTCCAGGTCCTGCTGCTGATTATTGATCGGAGAAGGGTCTCGATCATGTCTGCATTATTCGCGAACCGTAGGGTGGCACACTTAAGAGTTATCGGACACCATTTTGGAGCACATATGTTTCATACGAAAGAGTTGCAAAGCATAGGAATTGTTTCAATAGAAACCGGAAATTGTTTCGGGTGAAATTGCAGAAGGTGGTTTTGCATGTGATATTGAAATATTGCAAGGGGCTATATGTGAATGTTTGTTAATTAAAGTAATTAACAAAATTCTGAATAAATTTAATAAAAAGAGTTTTATTAAATGAGAGAGCATTAAATTTGGAGAAATTTAATGCATTTAAAGTGGAGACTTTAAAAGGGAATGTGAAGAGGCATTTTAATGTGGAGGGGTTACCACCACATGAATGGGGAGGTGAGGGTCACCCCATGCGCCAGCCATGGAGAGAGGGGCACCCCTCCTCCTATAAAAGGCCACCCATTCCTCCTTCATCCTCACACCTCCTTGTGAAGGATCTCTCCCCTCTAGAATTATTCCCCATGGTCTCGGATTAGCGAGATACATGTTCCAGTGGCATTTAAATGCGGAAGGAGTTGCTGCTTCATTTGGATCGCTGGAGCGGGAGGTGGAGGTTGTCCGGTGGCTTGAACGTGTGTGAAGTGCGGATCTGCTGAGTTGCGGCCTCGGAGTTCCTCACGATCTTGAGATCGGCAAGTGTCGACTACATCAACCACGAGTTCCTACTGTTAACAAAGCTTGTCTCTGAGGGTACGTTCTTGTTGGATGTATGTCCACCTGTTGCTTTGTACCTAGTAGATAGATCTTGGCGTGTAGTTCACACCATAGGAAAATTTTTGTTTTCTATGCTGCGGACCCAACAGTGGTATCAGAGCCTGATCTATGCGTAGGTGCTTAGCACGGGTTGTACACATATGGTTGATATGTGGGCGATGATGATCATGTTATTGCATCTTCTATGTATTTTGGATATTGGTGGCATAGTGGGATGAAGCGGCCCGGACCAACCTTACATGTCATCGTACATGAGACCGGTTCCACGACTAACAATGAACTTGTTTTGCATAAGTGGATGGCGGGTGTCTATCTCTCCTACTATAGTCAATATCTGATTTACAACGAGTTGCTAATAACTTAGTTATCCTTGTTGTGGTTCATGTTCGTAGGTAAGAACGGTTCTATCTCCGAAAGCCCGAAGCCACGTAAAACTTGCAATTGATAAATTAGAGGCGTCTAGTTTAGATCGTTGCTGGGCTAGTGTGTTGATATGGTATTGTTGTAAGTAGATGTATGGTGGATACTCTTACAACACACTCAACGTGTAAGTTCCATAGACCTTGGCCTTACACACAAAGGAATGATAGAGATCATACCACGATGCAAGTGATAGAGATCAAATACATGGACCATATCATCTCACTTTACACATTAGATGTTAGCATCTTATACTGCTAGTTTGGCGCGTTTGATAGCATTATAAGATGATCCCTCTTTTAGATATCAAGATAAAAATGTGTTCTTCCTTGAGTATGCACCATTCTATGGATCGTGTTTCGAGACATCACGTGATGATCGGGTGTACTCGAATCTACGCTTTCATAGGAACGGGTGTAAGACAGTTTTACACACGTGAATACTAAGGTTCTTACTTGGCGAGCCTAGCATGTACAGACATGGCCTCGAAACACGGACCGAAAGGTTAAGCATGAGTCATATGGTTGATATGATGCCCATATAGATGCTCGCCTTTGAAGCTATATCAACTCACGTGATGATCGGACTTGGTATAGTGGATTTGGTTCATGTAATCACCAAAAGGACACGAGGGATGTCGTTTTTGAGTGGGAGTTCATTAGTAATTTGGATTAGTTGAACTCAATCTATCATAAACTTAGTCTAAATAAACTTTACAAATTCTGTTGTAGATGACACCACCTGCTTTTAATTTCAATGTGTTCATGGAGAAAGAGAAACTTGCTGCGAATGGTAGCAACTTCACCAACTGGGCTATGAATTTGAGGATTCTCCTCACTGCTGCACAAAAGCAATATGTGCTAGATGCGCCGCTAGGCCCCCCACCGGCTCCTGATGCCCTTGGCGAGGAAAAGAATGTCTATGTGACTCGTCAGGAGGACCACAACTTAGTTCATTGCGGCATACTGTATGGGATAGAGCCAGAACTTCAAAAGCGTTTCGAAAATGGCAATGCCTTTGATACCATGGGAGAATTGAAAATGATTTTCGATACCCATGCTGCCGTAGAGAGTTATAATGCTACAGAAAAGTTCTTTAGCTGCATGATGGAGGAAAACAGCTCCGTTAGTGAGCACGTACTCAAAATGTTTGGGTACGCCGATAAGCTTGTGTCCTTGGGAATAACGATTCCCATTGACTTAGGCATACATCGTGTTCTCCAATCTCTGCCACCTAGCTACAAGATCTTCGTGATGAACTATAATATGCAGGGCATGAAGAAGTCTCTTGTCAAGCTTCTGTCAATGCTTAAGACTGTAGAAGTGGAGATTAGGAAAGAACATCAAGTGTTGATGATCAATAGGACCACCGGTTTCAAGAAGGACAAGAAAGGCAAGCACAAGGGAAAGAAGGGTGGCAAGTCTGTTGCCACGCCTGAAAAGGAACCCCGGGCTAGCCCTAAGTCTGACACCGAGTGCTACTATTGCAAGGGATGCCATTGAAGCAGAATCGCCCCAAGTATTTGGAGGACAAGAAGTCCAACAAGGCAAACAAAGGTATATGTGATATACATGTTATTGATGTGTACTTGACTAGTACTCACAGTAGCACCTGGGTATTTGATACCGGATCGGTTGCTAATATATGTAACTCGGTTCAGGGACTACGGAACAAGCGACAACTAGCAAGGGATGGGGTCAGGATGCGGGTCGGCAATGGATCAAGAGTTGATGTGATCGCCGTCGGGACGCTACCTCTCCATTTGCCATCGGGATTAGTTATAAACCTAAATAATTGTTATTTGGTGCCTGCACTGAGCATGAACATTGTATTTGGATCGTGTTTGATGCAAAGTGGTCATTCCTTTAAATCTGAACACAATGGTTGTTCGATTTATAAGAATGATATCTTTTATGGTCATGCACCTATGTTGAATGGTTTATTTCTATTGGATCTCGATAGTAATATTACGCACATTCATAATGTTAATGCTAAAAAGATTAAACTTGATGATGATATGTCTACATATATGTGGCACTGCCGTCTAGGTCATATTGGCGTTAAACGCATGAAGAAACTCCATTTTGATGGACTTTTGGAATCACTTGATTTTGAATCATTTGATACATGTGAGCCATGCCTTATGGGCAAGATGACTAGAACGCCGTTTTCCGGTTCAATGGAATGGGCGACATATCTATTGGAGATCATACATACTGATGTGTGTGGACCAATGAGTGTGTCGGCGCGAGGTGGATATCGTTATTTTGTTACTTTCACGGATGATTTGAGTAGATACGGGTATATCTATTTGATGAAACACAAGTCTGAAACTTTTGAAAAGTTCAAGGAATTTCAGAATGAAGTGGAAAATCATCGTAATAGAAAGATCAAGTTTCTACGGTCTGACCGTGGAGGAGAGTATCTAAGTTACGAGTTTAGCACACACATGAAAGAGTGTGGAATAGTTTCACAACTCACGCCTGCCAGAACACCACAATGTAATGGTGTGTCGGAACATCGTAATCGTACCTTATTAGATATGGTTCAATCTATGATGTCTCTAACTGACTTACCTCTGTCATCTTGGGGTTATGCACTGGAAACAGCTGCATTCACTTTAAATCGGGCACCATCTAAATCCGTTGAAATGACACCATATGAATTATGGTTTAGAAACAAACCTAAGCTGTCATTTCTTAAGGTTTGGGGATGCGATGTTTATGTGAAGAAACTTCAACCGGATAAACTCGAACCCAAAGCGGAAAAATGTGTCTTCATAGGATACCCTAAGGAAACAATTGGGTATACCTTCTATCACAAATCTGAGGGCAAGGTTTTTGTTGCCAAGAATGGATCCTTTCTTGAGAAGGAGTTTCTCGCAAAAGGTGTGAGTAGTCGGAAGGTAGAACTCGAAGAGGTTATTGAACCTTCTCTTCATGGAATGGCGAGTGGCGCAAAGACCGGAAGTTGTTTGGAGTTGACTTCACCGATGAAGAGAGAGCTAATGATAATGATCATGAAACTCCGAAGAGGACACTATCGAACCTCGCAGTCAAGCGGGACACGCAGGCTCTGAATCACGGCAATCCTGTTGTGAATTTCATGGTTGATGAAATGGATGACCCTGCGACGTATGAAGAAGCGATGATGAGCTCGGATTCCAACAAATGGCTAGAAGCCATGAAATCTAAGATGGAATCCATGTACGAGAACCAAGTTTGGAACTTGGTGGACTTACCTCATGACCAAAAGGCCGTTGAGAATAAATGGATTTTCAAAGGGAAAACTGATGCTGATGGTAATGTGACCATCTATAAGGCTCGACTTGTCGCAAAGGGGTTTCGACAAATTCAAGGAGTTGACTACGATGAGACATTCTCTCCCGTAGCGATGCTTAAATCGGTTAGGATTATGTTAGCAATTGCTGCATATTTCAATTATGAAATATGGCAGATGGATGTCAAAACTGCGTTCCTCAATGGTAAGATTGAAGAAGAGTTGTATATGATACAACCTAAGGGTTTTGTCGATCCTAAGGATGCTAATAAGGTGTGCAAACTTCAGCGATCCATCTATGGACTGAAGCAAGCATCACGAAGTTTGAATCTCCACTTTGATGAGGTGATCAAAGAATTTGGATTTGTCCAAACTTATGGAGAGGCTTGTATTTACAAGAAAGTGAGTGGGAGCAATGTGGCATTTCTGATATTATATGTGGATGACATATTATTGATTGGAAATGATATAGATCTTTTAAACAGTGTTAAAAGTTATCTAAACAGCAAATTTTCGATGAAAGACCTTGGTGAAACGTCAATATATTAGGCATTAAAATCTATAGAGATAGATCAAGGCGCCTAATTGGGCTATCGCAGAGTACATACCTTGATAAGATATTAAAGAAGTTTAATATGGACGAAAGTAAGAAGGGGTTCTTACCTATGTTGCAAGGCAAGACATTGAGTAAGACTCAAAGTCCCGCACGGAAGAAAGAGAGATGATGGATAAGATCCCCTATGCCTCGTCCATAGGCTCTATTATGTATGCCATGCTATGTACAAGACCGGATGTGGCACATGTTATTAGTTTGACTAGTAGGTACCAATCTGATCCGTGTTGAACCTTTGGATAGCGGTAAAGAACATCCTCAAGTACTTGAGAAGAACTAAGGATATGTTTCTCATATACGGAGGTGAAGAAGAGCTAGTCGCTAAGTGTTATGTCGATGCTAGCTTTGACACCGATCCGGATGACTCTAAGTCTCAATCCGGATACGTATTTCTCTTGAACGGAGCAGCAGTTAGTTGGAGGAGTTCCAAACAACTTGTGGTGGCTGGATCAACAACGGAGGTGGAATATGTTGCTGCTTCAGAAGCGGCACAGGAGGCAGTTTGGATGAAAGAGTTCATTATGGAACTGGGTGTGGTTCCTAGTGCGTTGGACCCGATGGTGATCTATTGTGACAACAATGGAGCCATAGCCAATGCAAAGGAACCAAGGTCTCACAAGAATTCCAAACATATTAAGCACCGGTTTCACTCCATCCGTGAGCATGTCAGGGATGGAGATATAAAGATTTGTAAAGTACACACGGACCTAAATGTGGCAGATCCGTTGACTAAAGTTCTCCCTAGGGCAAAACATGATCAACACCAGAACTCCATGGGTGTTAGATTTATCACTATGTGAACTAGATTATTGTCTCTAGTGCAAGTGGGAGACTGAAGGAAATATGCCCTGAGAGGCAATAATAAAGATGTTATTATATATTCCTTATATATGATAGATGTTTATTTTACATGCTAGAAATGTATTGATTCGGAAACATCAATACATGTGTGTTTAATAAACAAAAAGGGTTCCTAGTCATGCCTCTCTTATAGACTAGCTTGTTGATTAACAGGATGATCAAGGTTTCCTGATCATGGACATTGGATGTTGTTAATAACAAGGTCACACCATTGGTGGAATGATGTGATGAACATTCATCCGAAGTATAGCATTACGATCAAGTCATTATGTTTATATTGCTATAACATCATACGAAGTAATCTTTATCCTTAGACCATGAGATCATGTTAATTGCTAACACCGAAAGAGTATCTTGATAACATCAAACGTCACACCGTAACAGGGTGACTATAAAGATGGGTTCAGTACTACGAAGGTGTTATGTTGAGGCTCATGGATCAAGAGTGGAATTTGTCAATCTATATGACGGATAGATATACTCTGGGCCCTCTCGGTGATATCACATTAGGATAGCTTGCAAGCAAGTGATGTGATCACTAGAATGTTATATCACGGGAACGAGAAAAGAGTGCATGTCGGTAACGAGATCAAACTAGGTATGGAGATACCGATGATCGAATCTCGGACATGTAATATATCGAGAGACAAAGGGATTTAGTTACAAGCGTTAAAGGTTCTCACGATCACAGGAGTCATCGTTGAATGTGTAGGAGTCAGTACGGATCTCCAGGTCCCGCTGCTGATTATTGATCGTAGAAGGGTCTCGATCATGTCTGCATTATTCGCGAACCGTAGGGTGGCACACTTAAGAGTTACCGGACACCATTTTGGAGCACATATGTTTCGTTTTAAAGAATTGCAAAGCGCAGGAATTGTTTCAATAGAAACCGGAAATTGTTTCGAGTGAAATTGCAGAAGATGGTTCTGCATGTGATATTGAAATATTGCAAGGGGCTATATGTGAATGTTTGTTAATTAAAATAATTAACAAAATTCTGAATAAATTTAATAAAAAGAGTTTTATTAAATGAGAGAGCATTAAATTTGGAGAAATTTAATGCATTTAAAGTGGAGACTTTAAAAGGGAATGTGAAGAGGCATTTTAATGTGGAGGGGTTACCACCACATGAATGGGGGAGGTGAGGCGTCACCCCCATGCGCCGGCCATGGAGAGAGGGGGCACACCCCCTCCTCCTATAAAAGGCCACCCATTCCCTCCTTCATCCTCACACCTCCTTGTGAAGGATCTCTCTCCCCCTCTAGAATTATTCCCCCATGGTCTCGGATTAGCGAGATACATGTTCCCGGTGGCGTTTCATCTGGAAGGAGTTGCTGCTTCCGCCGGATCGCTGGAGCAAGGAGGTGGAGGTTGTACGGTGGCTTGAACGTGTGTGCAAGTGTGGATGCGTTGCTGAGTTGCGGCGCTCGGACTTCCTCACGATCTTGAGATCGGCAAGTGTACGACTACATCAACCACGAGTTCCTACTCGTTAACAAAGCTCGTTGTATACGAGGGTAAGTTCTCGTTGGATGTATGTCCACCCGTTGCTTTGTACCTAGTAGATAGATCTTAGCGTGTAGTTCACACCGTAGGAAATTTTTTGTTTCTATGCTGCGGACCCAACACAAGTTACCACCACAAACCCAAAGTCTACGGGGTGGACTACTCCTCTCTCATCATGGAGAGTGATGAGGAGGCATTGGTGAAGGAGGAGACACGGCCGGAGGCGATTCCAGCAGTGGTTCCCCCTCTAATCTTCCTCCGGTGGTGGCCAACAGACTCCCTGTTCTTGGTGTTTTCTATCTCCGCCTCCCCTATGTCAAGGACTCCTCAGGGATCCTCAAGAGAACACCATGGGAGAAAGAATCAAGGCGATTGGACGGCCGAGGAGGAAAAGAGCATAGGTGGCGCGCCCAGGTGGGCGCGCCACCTAGTCTCTTTTGGGACTTTTGGCCCTCCATGTGAGGTTCTCGTGCTCCAGAAGCTTCTCGTGGATAAATATTGGCATTCCCAAAATCTCAAGTCCATTTGACTGCGTATAGATCCTGAAACATCAAAAACATTCAAAACAGGGTTTTTTGCCCTAGAGGGTTATAACCAAAATAAAGGGATCATGGTAAATCCCCAAAAGCAATATAAAACATGGATATAACATTATATATGATGAAAATATGTGGGAAAACATGTTAACAAACTACAAAGTTCATGTATGCATTTTACATGCATCAACATCCCCAAGCTTAACTAATGCTCGTCCTCGAGCATGAAGGTGATAGAACTAAACATGGACTTTGGAGTTTGTTACATTTGCGTCCTTCATTATCATGTAGAGTGCATAGGCTCAATTCCTTTCAATGAAACATAATATGCAAGTGTACTATCAAGTTGTATCTTTTACACATGTATAAATATGCTAAACAATAAGTGATGGTGTGGTAAAACAAATGATGAACAAAATAAACCTTCAAGCACACTTTGATGAACCTATAGAATTGGAGACTCTTTTCATGATTGGCATTGGTGTTTTCATGCCTTTATTTTTGGGCTACTTATTAGTTTCATGCCCTTGACTAGAAGACTCACTTCTTAGTTTTATGTCTTCCCTTGAGATGGTTTGCATCCCATACCAAAAGTAAACATTGAATACATATCCTAATCCTCCATAAAGAATACAAATAGAATTTTGAGCTATGTAATTCATGTCAATAATACTAATGAGGGTGGGGTTCCCAGTATCTTTTAATTTCACTTTGTTTTAAAGACTCATATGGTTTATGTGCTAAACATCTTACACGTTGATTGTTTCATGCACCTAGTCTATGACCTTGCACTCCTCATGCTACTCAACTTAGGTCTGTCATTGTATACTCATGTTGGTCTTGTGAAATCGCATCATTGAAGTACTTCTTGCCCCTGTGTAGCTATATGCCCCCTTTTGGCATTTATTTATTTGCTTATTCTAGCATAAAATATAATATAATTCCTTGATTGTGTTCAAGGTGGGAGGGGGAAGTATCTCTACTCTAGAAGACAATAAAAATAGACATATGAATCATATCAACAGGGATCATCATGGTGTAAGTTTCCACCATGTCATGCATCGCTTTGGCTAGCGGTTCAGGAGCGTTTTCTACCAACATGCCTACTCCAGTGTGCACACTTCATTTTACATCGTTGAAATCCAGAGGTAGAACTTAAACATTATTGATATTCAACATTTAATATTGAAAGCTTTGTGCCATGTCAGTCATGGTTTAGCTAACAACCACTAATAAGATGTGAAGCACAAAAAAATGCATAGTGGTATCACCCCAAACCTTACTCTCTTATGAGCTTTAAAATACATGAAAAGGGGTTTTTTAAGAGTGTTTGGAGGATTAACATACAGACTATACTTGAAAGTAGCTTTTGCTACAAGTAGGTGGGTATGCCTAGTCTAGTTTTAAGGGGCATGGAACAAGTCTTAGCCTGTGCAGAAAAGGCTTAGCAGAAAGAGATCTAAGGAGTGTTCCATCTAGTTCATAATGTCAAAATTTATTTTATCACCTTGCTTCTTAATGTTGAACATAAATATGCACAAGCAAAGGATACAATTTAATAGGCATAAAACAGATCATGCTTCATATAAAGTATTTGAGCTTAAGAACTAGACACAATACGGATTTCAGCTTTTGTTTTTATCTGCCCTTTTCTTTTATTCCATGGCATTATTTTTAAGTTTTGATATCATTAAGGTAGAGTTTGTTTTCAGTATCTAATCATAAACATTTATAATAATTTGGTGGTGGTCTTTCTAATGCAAAACAAAAAGTAACATGACAAAACAGATGCTCCAAGTTTCTACGATAGTTCTATGTTGCTCAAAAACTAAAGTTTAGAGGTTAGCAAAACGAGAGTTGAGTTGGTCCAGTGGGGTGCCTTGGGCATCCCCAATATTATGGTTTTCACCATCCTTGGATTGCTCTTGGTGTGGTGTTCCTCTATTCCCTGTAAAAAACTTCAACACAAAACTTTTTCTCCCATCTCTTTTCTAAGAGGTGACATTAGTGGCACAAGAATATAATAGTTGCTGCTTATATATGAAATTCAAAATTCTTTCTAAATGTTCCAGCAATCATATAATGTTCCTACATATCCCTAGCATATAATATGACTCATACAAATCAACTTAGGACACTTGGGAATGGTTAAAACAAAACATGGCAGAATTTGTCCAGATTTTCAGCCACAGCAAAACGAACTTTTTTCGTCCACTTAGACATGTCAGGAATTTTAGCAAAGTTTTTTGAATACAGAGGACTAAAAATTTTAAATGCTGTATTAATTGGAGTGCAATTGGAGTTACATCAAAAACATAAAAATCATGCATTAAAAACTGTTCTGCAGAAATTTGCTACTCCATATGTTTAGCAACCTTTAAAACATCCAAAATGGGTTCCACTTTGTACTTTATTAAAAACTTCAGAAAGAAAACCAAAACAAAACTCTATTTCTATAGCAAGAGCTCAAAACAAAAATCCAAAAGAAAATAACTGAGTTGCCTCCCGCAAAGCGCTTTCTTTATAGCCATATAGCTAGGATTTACTTACTTGATTAAGGGTAGATGGAGATCATGTGGTAACTTATACTTTTACACCATCTCCTTATCCCTTGGAAAGTGTTTCCTTACAAAATACCTTGCTCCCATGGTTTTCTCATACCAATAAAAGTAATAGTCAAGTTGAAACATAGTAAAAAGCAACACAAGATATGGGAACAATAACAACAAAATCTCACTTTCTTCCTATGCATTGGCATTTTATATATCACTAAATCATAGAAAATATAGGCATGCCATTGCATAATATCAGTAGGTGAACACAACTTATAATAACTAGAAGCATAAAGAGGGCACTTATCACCTCCTCTTTCATAGTAGTTACATTCACTAGAAGCTAATCTATCATTGTAACCCTTCAAAGCATGCAAGTTCATAGAGTTTTTCATGTAAATAGTATCATTATACATATCATGGCATTCATTAGCATTATTTACTCTTTCAAAATAGTTTCTAGTAATATTTTCAATATCAAAATCATGGTTGCAAACCACATATATATTTCCTAGCAAGTTCATATTTCGCCTGTATGGTTAACATATGAGAGTTCAAGAATGATATAGGACTCTTACTAATAAGAGTGTCATCATGGGTAGCAAGTTCATCATTTATATCTTCATTTGTTAAACATGGATGGTTATCAAGAAGCATAGGACCATCATCTAAAGCATTATCATATAGCATATCTAAGCACCACTCCTCATTATCAATAGTATGACTAGTAGCATTAGTAGCAAGTGAAGGAGCGTTATTAGTTTCATCATAATAGCATGGGTTATCAAAGATGACCATAGAATTTTTAGTTTCACAATTATCATAGCATGGGTTCTCATAAATGGCAAATGAGTTTTGAGTTTGAGTGTTACTATCATTGTTGAGAGGTTCCCATACATCCCCAAGCTTAGGTTGGACCATATCTTGTTCTTCTTCTTCTTCATTTCTATCCTCTTCTTTAGGGTGCATGGGCATCCCCAAGCTTATGCTTTTGTCATCTTCTCCCTGCAAAACAGCAGTGCTTTCTTGGGCAGCAATAAGCCTCTTGTTATAGTTAACAATATATATTTTTTCCTTGAAGTTGGATATACAATAATTAAGGAGAAGATTAATTCCCATATCAATTTTACAATCTACCACACTAGTTTTAAAATTTTCATCAATGAAGGTTTTTAATTCATAAGCTGCCATAAAAGTAATAAATTTCTCTACTTGTTCCATCCCTAAATGAGCATAATCACCTCTATTGTAGGAGGCAATGACATGATATTCATGGAACATGGAATGAAATTTAAAGTGTCTATCATCTTGTTTAGAGAAACAAGTTACATCACTATGATATTCAATCAACTCAGTAGAAGTAGAATTTAATTTTTTCAACCAATGCTCTAGTATTTTCGCTTCTTGTGATTCTCTATGTTTCTTAGCAGTCTCAGAACTATACAAGTATCTAGACAAAGCATCATTTATGTCCATGCTTATGCCCATAAGAGAAGTATTTTTGGTATTTTCCATTTTCTAAAAAACAACTAGACTAGAACTCTCAACCAAACAAGTTAAATAAGTAAATGTCCCCAAGCTTAAATGATTGAAAGATATAAAACAAAGTGAAAGTAAAACAAAACTGAAAATAAATCTATTGTTTAGTGCACACAAGAATAGAAACTTAAGCGCTACGCTCCCCGTCAACTGTGCCAGAAAAGTATCTTGATAACCCCCAAGTGCGGGGGGTCACCGTAGTACCTCTCAATGTGGAAGTAGGGTATCGATCCGCAGGAGCAAGAAGGAAATCTATCTATTCTCTACAACTAAAGTGTCACAAGTTTTAGTTGATTATGCACTAAACAAGTTTTAAGGAATAAGATGGTTGTTTCAATGGTTGGAAGTTTAATGTAACAAAACAAGAATAAAAGTGTCCCAATCCTCTTCAATGCAAGAGGACAAGACAAGGGTTTTCTTTTATAGGAACAATGGACATGGGTTCATCGTTTCACTTAATCCTCTCTTCTCCATCTATGGTGATCATCGTGTTAAAGATAGTAAAGGTACACACAATTATCATGTTTTAATGGTACTTTTATGGTGGCTACATGTCATAAAACACATAGGTGAAAGAAGTACTCCTTTGTGTTACTAGGTCACCCTTGCAATAAGGCTAGCATTTGGTTTGTGTCACACCACACATCATACTTCTCCCTTTTTACCCCTAGATAAAGGATGTTGGGTTGCATTGTTTTCACTCATACATATGCCGCTATCACTCGGCCATCCATTACCTACATACATCATACTTCTTAATGGAAAACATTCTAAACACTAGTGCAATGATTCATATGTTCTGATAAGTTGTGAGTATTATCACATCTCTCTCATCTACCCCCCACTTAGTGGTATCAATCACCTCATGATGTGGATAAACAAAGCATTATGTATAGATCTAAACCATTACATGCATCATAGAATGTTCCCAAAGTATGAAAAATCATACAATATCCAACACAATGGTAAATGAATAACAAGCACTATCTCATAACACAGTATCCACCATATGGATTACAAAAATAGATCCATACTCATGCAAGGCACATCATATGGACTTCAACAATGATCATACATAGAGAGATTAGATCAAGTTACCACCATAAAACCAAAGTCCAGGGGGTTGACTACTCCCCTCTCATCATGGAGAGTGATGTGGAGGTGTTGGTGAAGGAGGAGACGCGGCCGGAGGTGATTCTGGCAGCAGTTCCCCCTCCAATCTTCCTCCGATGGTGGCCAACAGACTCTCTGTTCTTGGTGTTTTCTATATCCTCCTCCCCTGTGTCGAGGACTCCTCGAGGGATCCTTATATAGGGATTTTTAGGTCAAGAGAACTCTATGGGCGAAATAATCAAGGCGATTGGATGGCCGAAGAGGAAAAGAGCATAGGTGGCACACCCATCTAGGCTGGGCGCATCACCCAGTCTCGTTTGAGCCTCCTGGCCCTCCAGGTGAGGTTCTCGTGCTCTAGAAGCTTCTCGTGGATAAATATTGGCATTCCCAAAAGCTCAGGTCCATTTGACTTTGTATAGGTCCTGAAACATCAAAAACATTGAAAACAAGGTTTTCTGCCATGCAGGGTTATAACCAAAATAAAGGGGATCATTGGTAAATCCCCCAAAATCAATATAAAACATGGATATAACATTATATATGATGCAAATATGTGGGAAAACATGTTAACAAATTACAAAGTTCATGTATGCATTTTACATGCACCAGTCACCCCCTGTGAAGGGGTACACGGTGCGATAATTGTCCCCCTAGCACTGCTTCACTTCCTACGATAACACTAGTGGTGGGACTTGTGAGCTGATGATATAGGGATCGCATTCAACAAGGACCTATAGTGGTCCCTCTACCTCGGGTTTCCCCTGGTTGCCTGGTACATGGTTGATACCATGATGATTTATCCGGCAATCCCGTGTGAAGGGTATTACGGAGGGTTGGTCAGCTCCATATTATATTGCCTAAAGAGGTTCTCCCGTGTTCCACAAATGGTTGTGACAACCTCTCTACGACAACTCATGCTTTCCCGGGGCCTTTAGAGGAGGCCTTCTTGGCTAGCATGTCTGCTAGATAGTTTTCCCTCCTTGGGATGTAGTGGAACTCAATCCATCAAGATGGGATTAGAGCCTACAGACCTCATGAAGTAGAGCTCCATGGTATCATTTGCGTCCATGTATCCCTTGTTTGACTGCTTTATTACTAGCTACGAGTCTCCCATAACCTTAAGGTGATCTATCATCAGGGACAAGGCTACCCTCAGACCTACGAGTAACTCCTCGTATTCTACCACATTGTTGGAGGTGTAGAAACGTATCTAGAGGGCATACTGCAGGCGTTCGCCTGTTGGAGCGACCAACATGACTCCGGCTCCAGCTCATTATATAGTGAGCAAGCCATGAAAGAGCAATGTCTAGACCTCTGGGTGGCCGCCGTGTTCGCCTATGCAAGCCATCTCATCCGTCCATTCTGCTAGTAAATCAGCAAGTGCATGTCCCCTTGATTGCAAACCGTGGGGTGAACTGGATCCCATAGTTGGCAAGCTCGACGCCCACTATGCTATCCTCCATGTGTTCTCTTGGTTTCCCAGGATTGCCCTGAGTGGGAAGTCTGTGTAGGTGATGACCTGGTGCGCATAGAAGTAACGCTTCAACTTCCGGGTTGTGAGAAGAACCGCGTAGAGGAGCTTCTAGATTTAGGGATATCTTTCCTTGGGGTCATGCAGGATTTCACTAAAATAATACACCGGTCGTTGAAGTTTCTCATCCTTTTCCTCTTTCGACCTCTCGACAACGACAGCGGTGGTGACCACCCTAGTACCGCGTGACACATAGAGGTATAAGGTTTCCCCCGCGTGAGGTGATGCTAGGACGGGAGGTTCGGAGAGGTACGTATTCAAGGTCTTGAAGGCCTGCTCTACCTCGTCAGTCCAATCAAAGCCCATGTGGTTCTTGAGGAGCTTGAAGAAGGGTAGGTACTTCTCTCCCAGTTTGGAGACAAATAGGCTGAGGAATACCATGTTCCCCACTAGCTTCTGAATCTGCGACTGGTTCTGGGGTGATTCCATACGTAGGGTCACACTGATATTCTTGGAGTTGGCCTCGATCCCATGGTGTGAGACGATCACCCCGAGGATCTTGGCCTCCTCCACCCCGAACATGCACTTCGTTGGGTTAGCATAATCTGGTATCCATGGAAGTTGTGGAAGGTCTGTTCTAGATCTGGTATGAGATCATCTTTCTCCTTAGATTTTATGACGAGATCGTCGATGTAGACCTCCATATTTATCTCAATCCGATCTTAGAAGGCGGTGTGCATGGTGTGCTAATATGTGGTGCCTGCTTTCTTGAGTCCGAAGAGCATCATCTTGTAGCAATAAGTCCCGCCATGGGTGATGAAGCTTGTGAATGGGATGTCCTCCTTCCATAGATGGACCTGGTGCTACCCGGAGTACGCATGGAGGAGACACATCAACTTACTCCTAGTAGTGGATTCAATGATCTGGTCTATCCTTGGGAGGGGAAGGAGTCCTTCGAACAGGAATTGTTCAGGCTGGTGAAGTCCATGCACATTCTTTGTCCTCTTCCTTCCTTCCGAGCTATAACAGGGTTAGCCACCCAAGTTGGGTAGTTGATTTTTTTATCTAACCCACGGCGAGGAGCTCCTCAACCTTCCCTTTTATGAACCCCCTCTACTCGGAAGTGAACCTCCTGATCTTATGCTTAACCGGTCATGCATGCGGGTCAGCATTAAGGAAGTGCTCGGAGAGGTCCCACGGTATTCCTGGCACATCAGAGTTGTCCCAGGCGAAGACATCGACATTCTCACACAAGAAAGTGACTAATGTTTCCACAATTTCCGGTTCGAGGTTTTCTCCAATCCGGACCGTCCATGTCTCATCGTTGGCGTTGAGCGGAACCGCCCGTGCTTGCTCCACAGGCCGTACCACTGGTCCTAGCCTTGATATCTGGTGGGTACCCTGATCTTCTTGTGTCTAGGTGGAACATGTACTCTTTGTTCCTACGGGGTGACCCGAGGTGGGAGATCACCCCGGACCTCCGATTGACATGCGGGTCGTTGCGGCAGGCTTGTCCATGAACGGTGATTACTCTCGTAGGTCCCGGGAGCTTGAGGACCTGGTACAAGTCATGAGGTATGGCGAAGAACTGAGCGAGCTATGGTCGTCCGAGGATCGTGTTGTACAACATCTCCATGTATTACCTCAAACATGCATATCACTGTCCGAAAGTTATTTCCGGTTCCGAACGTTACGGTAAGTGTCATATGCCTGAGGGGGGTGCATGTGCCTCCTGGTATTATCTTGATTATCATTTTCATGAACGATCGCATGATCCCCCACGGGATCTAGAGTCGATTCAGGGTAAATGCCTTGATGAGGGCGTAGGAACATCCTCCGTCAACCAAGACCTGGTTGACCGAGACATTAGCGATAACTAGTGATACAAGTCACAGAGAGTCACCCGTTGTTCCTCCCCATCTTGGGCAAACTGGCTCCTAAAACGTTATCATGGTCTCCATCCACACGCTTCGCCGGTGAGGCAGGGGTCTTGATGCAAGTGCAACCCGTCGTGTGGCCTTTATCTTTTCTCCTGTTATGGAGAGCTTTCATTCCCCCTCGGCGTGCAAACCTCCTCAGCATCCTAGCAATAGTCGTTGTGGGGGCGAGGCTTCTTATCCCGGGGCAACCTTGCGCCGCAGACGTCTCCATGACCACCTCCTGGCGGTATGAGTCACTTGACATATCGTGCTCCCTAGGCAGGAGCGTTTGGTGGGAGCTCTTCTATAGATCCGATATGCATGACATGGTCTCCCCTCCTAGCGCGCCAACTGACGAACGATAGTTTTGACGATCCCTATGCAGTCTTTCTTTTGAGGAACGAAAGAGAGTTTATTTGTTCGGTGAATAGCTCAGGTCGGCAAGTTTGGATCTCAAAGACGAAGATGTGTAGGTAATGGGAGGAATCCCTTAGAATTTATTCATAAGGTGATCAAGAGATCATACAATGTGTCTACAAGATGATTTCTATGGGTTTATAATGACACCCGACGAGAGGGATGAATCTAGAGCTATGACTAAGGCTAATGGTGAAGACATGTGCGATTATGGCGTGTCCCTCTAGGGTCAATGTCTTAGGGTACTTATAGGCGTCGATGGTAGCCAGATCCTTCTTAGTCACGTTAGGTCTTCATCTCATCTTGCACGTAATCATGATCTCCGATCTCCCTTACACGTATGTTAGGTCTTTGGGGTCTCTAGAGAGCCGTCTTGCAACCCCACATGTCAGGTCGGTTGGAATTTAGGTCGGTTTGAGATCTTCTAGATTCAGGCCTCCAGGTCCTTGATCATCGGAGGTCGTCTTGGGCAGGAATCATGGGTTCAGGCCCATGTCGGGTACAAGTATGAGTCCACCCATCATTGACAAACGATCCTTATTAGCAATTTTCTGGACTCTACATTTAGTACCATGGTCTTCACAAGGTTCCAAGTGACAACTCCATTAGGTGTTGAATTGCAAACAATGACCTTAAAGGTCTCTCAAGTGTCTAGTAATGACACAAGTAGCAAGAAAACTCTCACTTCATCTTTAGATGGATTCACATTGATGATAGTTGCTTTATAATGCCATAAAATTCATCCACATGATCTGCAATTGGAGCAACTTCCTTGTACCTAAAATGCATCAATTTCATGATCAACAACATCATGTTGGTACCTTATTTGTGAGCATACAACTCCTCTAATTTTGTCTTAAGGTGTGTTCATGTGTCTCTTCAATGATATGGTTCAAAACATTGTCATTGACCCGTTGTCGTATGAACCCACAAGCTTGTAGACAAAGTACCTCCCAATGATCTTCTTTCATATCCTCGGGCATCTTAGTAGAGAACACTCGCTTCCAGTATTCTTTCACATACAAAAAGTCCTTCATCTTGTTCTTCTGATAATTTGTACCATTAAATGAGATCATTCTATTTGTATTCACTCCAATCCTTCAACACAACCAAGTGCACTCATCCCAATACAAACCTTGCTCTAAAACTTGAGTACCTCGGCTCTGATACCAGTTTGTTGGCAGAGAAACGCAATCGACTAGCATGCAATGATATTTGATTATAGCTTCAACAAGCAGATATGCAACAGAAATAAAACAACGACCAAATGGACAAGTGACACAAGGATTTACGTGGAAAAACCTCCTCAACTTGGCAAGAAAAAACAAGATTGTGGACCAACCGGTACACTATGAGAAACCTGGATATAGAGTCTTCTCCATAAATCTAGAGATATACAACACACTTTAGCACATTGCCAATCGACAACAATAACAACTACCACATGAGGCAATATTACAACAAAGCGGAGGTATCACAGTTTTTGTCCCATTTGATAATCAAATAACTTATCTTAAACCAAAGATCCAAACATTGCCAAATTTGGTAGACAAGCATACATATATGTTCCCAACAAACTCACTAAAAATCAGCTCAATCAGGCATCGTTTGCCTACCCAAACTGTCCGCCCACTAAAACTATTGTGTGTTCAAACTGCAGCAGTCCAAACTTACTAAACCGCTCACAAATCTGATGTTCTACTTACCCAAACCTCGAACCAACTAACCAGATCGAAGTACTCAAAGTAAGGAAGATACCCACCGAGTTTGTATTCAATCAAAACACGTTTGAGTCTCACACCATCTTGAAGACACACTAGTGACACATCAGAAATCTGAACAAAAATCACCTCTTCTTCTTCCCCTCTTCTCATTAGGTTGTTGTGTTGTTGTATGCTCTCACTCACTCACATTTGGCAGACGTGTTCTAGGCTTGCTTTCTCACACCCTCTCACACTCAACTGCCAAGGGTGGCTAGGGTCATTTTTTTACTCCTCTCTAAAGGAGCACCTCAGTCGTTGATGTGAACCTCGACAATGGTTCGCACATGTTAGACTTCACGGGCTATAGTTGGGCTGCCAACACAAATCCGTGTGGACGAACATGTCCCAACATAAGTTTCTTTGATAACTAGCTCTTTTTAGTATACTCAAAGTTTTGTTCAAGGTGATACAATTAAAGCGTTGATGTCGATCTCGATCAACGGTTCGCACATATTAGACTTCACGGGCAGTAGTTGGGCTGCCAACACAAATCCGTGTGGACGAACATGGTCCAATATATGTTTTTTTGATAACTAGCTCTTTTTAGTATACTCAAAGTTTTGTTCAAGGTGATACAATTAAAGAGTCCACACACGGATGCCATATGGATAGGAAGATAAAAGTCATATAACAAAGGCATGCATGATTGTAGAAATGCCTAATTAAGGTGGTGGGGAACTAATCTAAAGACTATGTCATCATCCGTAAAGGGTAAAGATATCATTCTCCACCTGCTCTAAACTCAATGACATTGTCAAAAAAAACATCGGTGTACCGGTCTGTGTAGAATAGACCACAACCGGATCTGGTGTGCATAATGGAAAATAACCCACAAAGGGGACTTTCGCTTTTACATAGCCAAAGCAACCGTAATAAGGCTATTGCTCCCACACGCATGAGGCTTTTACTTTGGCAACTGATGTCTCACAACCGGTTGCCAACACAAAAAGATAGATAAATTAGAAGCCAGTTAGAGCATGACTAACAGCGCCCTTATTCGTCTGGCCCGTAAAACACGAGTAAGGGCGACTGTACCCTCTTTTTATGGGTTGAAATGTGCCAGCGGAGATCAGCGCCCTTATTCACAACCCGTGAAACAGAATATGATCTCCGTCGGCGCATTTCAGCCCATAAAAAGAGGGGTTTTGCCTATCTTTCACATGCAAATGGAAATACAACAATTAAACACATCAATACAACAATTAAACACGTCAAATAACAGTTCACAGGATCAAACAAATATCATCCAAGTTATTACAACACTGTTTCAATCAAATTACAACAATTGTTCGAATCAAATAAATCAACAAATATTCCCGAATGGTTCATCTCACACAGCCGAAGAAAAACAAGGGAAGATCATGAATGAGCGTGAGTGCGTTGGCCATATAGCTGCCAGTGGTGCTGGATGAGATTAGTGACGAGCTGCTTATGAGTTGCATTATTTTTAATCTCCCGATAACTTTCAAGAAATGCTTCAAGACGGTTGGGGTTTCTTTTGGGACGCACTCGAGTTCCAGCATTGTCGTAGAGTACGGCAAGTTTAATCCTCTCTCATCCTTGATGATCATGTTGTGTAGAATCACACAACATGACATGATGTTGACAAGGGTTTTCTTGTCCCAAAATCGAGCCGGACCTCGAACAATAGCAAGCCTTGCTTGTAAAACACCAAAATCCCTCTCAATGTCCTTGCGGGCTGCCTCTTGTGCCTTGGCAAATATAGCTTCTATTTCATGTTGGGGATCTTTGATGGACTTCACAAAAGTTGCCCATTCGGGATATATGCCATCAGCTAGATAATATCCCATTGAATACTCATTATTCATGACCTCGTAGTTGCAAGTAGGTGCATCTCCGACTACAAGTTTTTGAAACAAGTGGGATATTTGTAAAACATTGATGTCATTGAGTATTCCGGGCAGCCCAAAAAAACAGTGCCAAATCCACAAATCCTGCGAAGCAACTGCCTTGAGCACAATGGTAGGTTCATGGTTTTTTCCACAATACATTCCATGTCATGCTTTTGGAAAAAAATCCATGTCCAATGCATGCAATCTATACTACCAAGCATGCCCGGCCATCCCCTTTTTTCATTTATCTCCATTAACCTTTTGGTATCTTCCTCATTGGGAGCTCAGAGATATTTCTCCCTATACAACCTGATAACCATCTTCGCAAACCTACGCACTGACTCGGTGGTTGTATCTTTGCCTATGCGAAGATACTCATCGGTGTAGTCTGCAGGGACGCCATAAGCAATCACTCGCATGGCAGCCGAGATCTTTTGGTAGGCGCTAAATCCTAGGTCATCAGCAGAGTTGCACTGTTGCGTGAAGTATGTCGAATTCTTTTCGATATCTTCAATGATTCTGACAAGCAAGCTACACGCATCCGGTACCTCCTACGGAAAAGATTGGGCGGATATGTAGGTACCTCGGCGAAATAATCATGCATAAAGTTGGCGTGGCTGAGGAAGCGGTTGTGCTGGATGTAGGTGCGGCCCTTCATTGACCCGCGCCTTCGATCCAGCATCTTCCACCGGTCCTCGTGCTCCTTAACGGGGAGGAGGAGAAGGGCCACCTCGCAGTCGTCCTCGTCGTGGAGCAGTTCCTCGATGTCGGAATCTTCCGACGAGGAGGACGAATCAGACAGATCTTGGTGGTCGTCTGAGTTCATCCTCGATGGAGCAGATGGCGGCGGGGGCTTTGGGAGGCGAGGCACGAAAGGTAGAGAGGATGGACGGAATGGGTGCCTGGTGGTGGCGGCGGGGAGGTGGATTCGGGTGGCTAGCAGCGACGGCAAGGGCGGCGCGTGTGAGAGGGGCGGCTGATGTGGGCGAGCTCGTCCTGAAGATTCAGCGCGCGCTAGGGTTGGTACGAGTGAGGGTCGGCGCTCGGGTCGCCCTCTCCACCCTCCTATGTACAGGCCAGAAGAGGGTTTACGAGTCGGTCCTTCTTTTTTTACGGATCATCTGATTTGAGGGTGTTGGTCGGCGCCGATTTTTCGCGGAAACCCTTATAGTGACGGTTATTTTAAGGGTTTGCCCCCTTTAATGGTGTTGTTAGACTTTCTCTTAAAGGTGTTGAATATAAATATATTGCCTAATCTCTTTTTATTAGATCGATCTTTTGCGATAGTTGTCTAGTACATAATTTTTTTATGGTATCACAGCCAAGAGGTCTCGAGATCAAGACCCTGCTCACGCAATATTAAAAAAATATTCCGCGGCCTACTCCTACGCTAAAGACTAAAATAACCTAGACATGATGGGATTGTGAATATAAATATATAACCTAGTCTCTTTTTATTAAATTGGTCTTTTGTGATAATTGGTTAGTGCATAAATTTTTTATGGTATCAGAGTCAAGAGGTCTCAAGTTTGAGACTCTATGTGACACCCCCGAGATTAGGGCTAGACAAATCCCAGACCTCCGTCTGATATAAGCCTAACCTAAATCTCAGAAGCGTATAGAGAAAGAATCGGTAACATTACAGTGACCCTATGACTCAAAAATTATTACAGCAAGCTCATAATTGAGCAAAGAACCAAAATCTAACAAGCAGAGGTCACTGACAACAAACATCAAACAACGGAAGGCAAATTATGCTACTAAGTATAGCAAACTTAACAAATGGCCTAAGAGGCCTGAAGCATAACGATGACGTCCCAATCCATAGATTCCAGGCTGCCGACCGGGAACCCCAAGCTACTCGTCGATGTCGATGCCGTAAGGAACTCATCTTCTATGGTAACACTTACCTGCTGCAAAAGTATCAACAAAGCAAGACTGAGTACAGGGTGTACTCCGCAAGACTTATGGATGGTGGGTTTATTTTGCATAAAGCCAACTTTCTTTGTAAAAGAGGTAGGAGAAGCTCGACTAATGGAACCTTTTAAAAGGGGATAAGAAAACAATATCTCTAGCTTTGACCATCTTTTGATATCCACCGAAACTTTATCAGTTGAACCTACTATCTAGGATCACCCCCTCGATCCCTGAGGAAGCATCCTTAAGCACACATCACTTCTCTTGTCAAGTTTTATGATTAGGTTATTCTCCTTAAGCACACGGCTTTTTGAAAAGATTATTAACCCTGCAGGGGTGCACAACTTTACCCACACATACCAACCGACTCTTAATGCCACTATAGATTAGCCCTCTTCCTTGGAAGGCCGGCAGAGGATGGTTGGCCACGACCTTTACCTTGCATTCGCTGATACCATGAGTCACGCCCTAAGGAGATGTTGCCGTAACGGGTCAAGTCCTGAAGCCGGTCCCTAGAGATGTGTGCGGGGAATAAGATTACGGAGGCCGTGCCTCTCCTGCTCCCGGCCATGCTTACCTACCTGTATGAATGCACCTCCTACACCGCCTTCGTGAATAACCAGAATGCATATGTCAAATGGAACGCCCGAACTATGTGAATCATAGAATCTACTAGGCAAGTTACTTGGTCGAGGGGGTTTCCAGGCTCCCATGTGGATGTACGCTCGTCTTGGTTCAAGAGGCAAGAACTCAGATCCTAGTGGTGGCAAGTATGGGACTACAAAAACCACAACCCGACGTGGCCTCCCATACAAGCCTTAGCATGTTTAACTTTCATCTCTGATCATACCACGTCATCCTGTCCAACTAGATTCATTCGCAGCTCTGATTCATCAACCGAATGGATCAGCGGTAACAGCTAAGCTTGACTAAGCACAAAAGATATAATAGCTCTAGCAAAGCACATAAGCTAGACCCTAGTTATGCTAGGAGCAGTGGATCCAGGGAAATGTAGGCTATAAAGGAAACATGTATCAGATAGGATTAAACTAACTATCGTAAAAGACTTTGGAATCGTATGCACATGACGACAATAAAATACTTTGAAAACATAGGATTTTATCATGTGTGGGGCTAAGCTTGCCTTTGCCTGTTGATACTCGGATATAGAACTTCAGGTTCATCTGCTTGGCGTCATTCGTCGATAACCTTCGATGATGTTGATCTCGGTCTTCAATCTTGGACTCGATATCGTGCTCACATCAACTCCAAGGTCTACCGAGAAGAAGCAGAAACATCGGAAAGGAAAGCAACAATCAACACATGGCGTCGATGCAATGCTCAATCAAGAATGTTGATATGGAAATTTAAAGTGTATTGAAATGAAACCCTAAAGCATGCTCGATCATTTTAAACAGGGTCCGAGGGTCGCAAACCCTAGAACAGGGGAAACCTCGAAGTCACCTACGGGGGTTCACTTTGTTCTCTAATTAAACTTGTAATGAAAGTTGTTGATCAATGCATGATTATGAGTCTATTATATAGATCTCATTTTTCTGAACATTTTGATATATTATACATATTTTTCTGATTTAAAATGAATTAGTTTTGATTTTTCCCAATTTTAATCCAATTTTAAATCATTATTAAAACAATTAAACATTTTTGGATTATATTAAATATTTATAACCTGGACCCACATGTCAGAAGTTTAATAATTTCAGAAATTATTTTCCAAAAATATTAAAAACCTAACAAACAGGGCCCACCTGTCAGCATTTTCAATTAATAAAACAATTACAGAAATCATTTAATAAAAGAAAAGACTTTATTGCATCATGCTGACGTCATCATGACGTCAACACAGGCACTAGAACTTTTCGCACCGGGGTAGGGGCTAGCTTCTGAGGCTGACTACTGGGCCCGACGCCATGTCAGCAAGCCACGCAGACAGAGCGGGACCCACAACGTTTGACTGGGTTGACCCGCTCGCACTGACATCACGATGATGTCACTGCGCCGGTGACTGCCAGATCGGCAGCAGGGATGGAGATAGGAGGCTTGCGGGGATACGCGGTTGGTTCCGTTTGACTCAGCGTGTCAAGGCGGGCCTAATGGTGGCGGCGCCGCCTACTATTGGTCACCAGAACTGGGCTGGCGACAAGCTACTGCGACGAGCGACGGTGACACACGACGGCAAGGCGAGCTAGGGGAAGAGGGAGGAATCAGGGAGGTGCCAGAGCACTGGAGGCTCACACTTATCGCGATGGAGGGGTCTGGGAGGCGTCGTGAGCTCGTTCAGTGCCGGAATTGTCCATGGCGACGGCGGCGGCCGGCGGTTACGAGATGGTGATTGAGGCGACTGCGGCCACTTCGGATTCCATGGAGTAGCGGAGGAGAACAAGGACAGCAAGGGGAGCTCGACAGTGGCCTATATTGGTGCTGGGGCGGTTGGAGACGAAGGGGACGGCGACGGTCGGCGAGCTAGGTTTTTGGCCAGAGAGGAAGAGAACGCGTGCGAAGGGGAGAAGGTGGGCTAGGGTTCTCCACTGAGGTGGCCAGGGGGCCTTGTAGGCGCTCGGGGGCGGCGGCGGGAATCTTGGCGCGCACCGACAGCAACGGACGGCGGCAGCGATGACAGCGAGCTGCTGGCTCGTCGTCCACGAAGATGACGGTCAAGAAAGGAGGCCGAAGGGGTATCGGGCTGGCTAGGCCGCTTTGGGCACCGGTTGGGCCTTGGCTGGGCCGAGCCAGAAAGAGAGGGAGGAAGGGTTGCGGCCTGGTTGTGCTGCTGGCTATTTTTTCAGATATCTTTTCTATTTAGTTTTTCTCTCTTTTTTTCTTTGTATTTGAATTTCCAAATGTCTTTGGATCTATTTGAAAATACCAGAGGGTTTGTGAAAGTGTTAAAATACTGGTGGGGCCCTATTAATCCATTTGGGTTCCATAGGTTTTGATAATTTTCAAAATACAAAACCATTTTGAAGGTTTCCAAAAGAGGACAAAAATAGGGTTTTGTGATTATTTCTTTCATGAATTTTTCTTTAGCATATATGATGATGCTCATGAATGCACACACAAATCCTAATTACTATTTGTAAAACTAGGGGTGTTACAGTTCTATCCCCCTTAACAGAATCTTGTCCCGAGATTCCTAGGTAGGAAGATAGAAAAACAGGGTTATACTAGACTTTGATGATCTTCTCCAAGAGGTTGATCCATGCCACCATTATTGAATGAATGAAACGCTTCATTTCTTCGCGTAGCTGCACACACTAAAGAAGAGAGGGAAAGACACAAAACCACAAATAGGGTATCTCATGGTCAACTCGTGGATAGATGTTCTGCAAACATCTCTGGAGCCAACAAGCATGAAACGCGTCAAGGTAAAGGAGGAAACAAAAGGAGAAGGTGTCAAGGTGTTAGATAGATGGACTTCATAAGGATTGAGACCATGTAACTTTAGAAGAATTTAAGCTTCTGAAAAGGAAAGCATACAACAGAAAGAACACAACCACAGACTTCGAGAGGTGGACCTCTACTAACGACTTAAGTAGAGCTTCCAGGGATACATAGATACAGATAACCAAGCTGTTGAACTAATTTTGATACAGAAAGATCACTCTTCATTCAACAGAAGGTCAAGACAGAAAGGTTGTTTTGGTGGAGAGGACTCATAAGAGTCACAAAGAACATGTTACAAGAGGAACTTCTGATTATCAAAACCATAGTCGCTCTTCGAACACATTAGGGGAACCGAAGGAAACTCTTTATTCATCTAGGTCTATCAAAATCCTTGCCAAAGATCGTGACATCACTTTACACCACTAAGATGAATCTATAAGAAGATTCCTGATGACACGAGGAAAAAGAAACTTCATTCTCGGACTTCAATTACTTGGCACAATAAGACGCTTGCCAACACAAAAGGGTCTGGAGGATCGACAGAGAGACATTTAGCAACACTACTTTAAATGTTATCCTTGATGTTTGAGAAAGCAGACACCAAGTAAAGGTCAGACTTCAGTACAAAAGAAACCATAAGAACAAATCATATAACAAGTCATAGAAGATGCCTCATGAGGGGTGGTTGTTATTGTTGTTTCAAGGGAATGTGACAAGAGGTCTTCCGACTAATTGTGTCAACCATTACATCAATCTTGCCGGATTTACAAAGAGACCCACGTCAAAAACCTTGATGAACACTAACCATCATATCTGCTTGAGATTCAGATTTGGTTAAGTGGGAAGATACTTCAGACTCAGCATGTCCGAATAGAATGTTTGCAACATTTACCACAAAGGTAGATTTACTAGATTCTCAAGTCATGGGTTACATTGTTACGCTCCAAATGAATGAGCTAGATTGCAAAACTCATGTATTAGCAAGTTATCAAAAGATAATTTCCCCTACATGAATTGATTGCAACAAAACACAGATGCATCCTTATTGTTGGGAGACATTTAGGAGGATACTGAAGTTTGTAGAACTTCTTATCTTCCATGACAAATAAGTTAGTGGCTTAGGGTGCTCAGAGGATGTTCTCGAGATGGAAAGGTATCAACCTACCATATCAAGAATACTTCGCACATGCTTGACTGATTTCAAAAAAAATCCCGAGGAAACAAAGATAACTCTACTCGAATCCACGGCGACAACTTTTAACTTTTGCACGTGAATCGGAGAAGGTTACTTCTAACATCCAGAACACAACTTCGAGATAACACGAAGATGGTTCTCAAAAGTGTCCAACATTAATGTCAACGGTTCCATATGAATCCAATCTAGCATGGGGAAGATAAGAATGTCATTGATGGGCTCAATAACAAACTTATCAAGAGACTCCAAGAAGATGGACTCATATGTCATACGAACAAGTCAAAGTATTGGTCAGACCAAAGAACATGAAGATGTACCCATGTGAAACATCACATGTAGCAACATCATCAAGATAGTCCTTGGAACTGAGTTTGATTTGTCAATAGCCCGAATCAAATCAAAGGTAGGGACGCTAACATTTCCACGAAGGAAACACTATCCTTCTTCAGCATAAGCAGAACGAGACATCCCTTTGGAAGGAACAAAGTCAAATGGAGCTTTTGTCTTACAACTCTCCAAGACCAACTAGTTCAGGAGTATCTAGTACGGATTCTTGGAGAATAAACAGTTCAGAGAACTTGCTTGCTCAAGAACTTGACAACACGAACACGTGGCAACATGGCAATACTTCTAGTAGACATCTAGAATATCACAAACCACCGATATGTCACTTAGTTCGAGAGGAAACTTGCTTGGTAAGGAAAGAAGGCGTAGTCTTAGAGTTTTGGCACAAGCCTAACTCTTTGACTGAAGAGAGAGTATACCAGAATAATGGACTTGGTAGTGTAATCATCCTTTGCTTAGTGATAGGATTAACTATCAAGCTAAGAATGACACAAATGTCCTTGTTGAGGTCCAAAGCAGTATTGACTGCTAAGAATATCAGATGGCCACATTGTTACACACACACATCATTCACGAGCACGAAAGTTCGGAGGAAGGGTGGGTAAAGATGTGTAAGAGTATCACTTCATTAAGAAAATCATGAAATTCAACACTACCTCTTATTATATAAGAGTGTGATACTTTAAGGTAGAACATATCAGAAGCTAATCAATGCTCATTGATCTACGGGTTACAACACTTTGACCTAGTCGTAGATATGATGAGGTACTGGAGTTTGTTTCTCCTTACATCCTGAAATGGTTTGTCTTGATGAACCACAAGAATATCTTGCATCGAAAGACATAGATGCGCATTTACTACTTGGCTACCAACTGGTAGACAAAGGTCAGAAACAACAAGGGGAAAAAGAACATGCTCAGGATAGAATCCCGAGATGTGGATGCATAAGTCAACAATCATCTGAGGACCGATGCAGAAAAGGGAGGTGTGGTAGAGTCACAATTATAGAAGTGAGATTCGCGAGGAGTACTCTTGTCGTGATCTACTTGGTTCCATTAAAGAACATCTGCCATAGCCAGTGGTAGGGGAAGCCCTTATTTGTCACAACTAAATAATGACAATAACCACAAGCTTGAAGGCTAGAGTAAAAGGTACTAGACATCCTGAGGCAATGTTTGGACATTAACAACAGGGATCAACATAATGGATCTTGGGTTAAAGGTCAGCTTCATGTGCAAGATTCTCAACACCAGAATCTAGCACAATCAGGGATCTTCGGTTCAAGTCCAAGGGTTAAAACCCGAAGAAAGGGGTAACTACTATCTGAGTAGTACAGAGGGTACTACAAGGTAGTAACCATGAGGTAGCTTCCAAGAGAAGAAATAACTTCTGGAGTACCCCCAACAAATGAAAAGGAGGCACACGAGGCGAAAGGAAACTTCGAGGCCTAGAACAGATCACTAAGAAACCATCAACATGATGTTGTGAAACCAAAAGATAGAGAGACCATGATGAAAAGGAATCTCTCAACTAAAGAAGAGCAAAGAGAAACAAGGAACACACACGCAACTGACTCTAGAGAACTCAACACTAGGTCAACTGGTTGAGGAACGACATGCCTAGAAGGAACCTAGACCTTGAAAGACGAGACTAGATAGCAAAAGTTTTCCAAATCAACACAAGATAAGATGACCCAGAGTTAGAGCGAAACTAGATAAGGAGAAAGAGAAGCATACTAGAGTTTTCACAAATACTTTTCAGCTTTCAAATAGTTTTCTCAAACACTAGACTCAACATCGACCAGTAGAAAGGTTTTCCTACAATGCGATCTCGATAAAAATCAGGATACCCCGAGATTAGGGCTAGACAAATCCCAGACCTCCGTCTGATATAAGCCTAACCTAAATCTCGGAAGCATATAGAGAAAGAATCGGTAACATTACAGTGACCCTACGACACAAAAATTATTACAGCAAGCTCATAACTGAGCAAAGAACCAAAATATTACAAGCAGAGGTCACTGACCACAAACATCAAACAACAGAAGGCAAATTATGCTATTAAGTATAGCAAACTTAACAAATGGCCTAAGAGGCCTGAAGCATAACGATGACGTCCCAATCCATAGATTCTAGGTTGTCGACAGGGAACCCCAAGCTACTCGTCGATGTTGATACCGTAAGGAACTCATCTTCTATGGTAACACTTACCTGCTGCAAAAGTATCAACAAAGCAAGGCTGAGTACAGGGTGTACTCCGCAAGACTTATGGCTGGTGGGGTTATTTTGCATAAAGCCAACTTCCTTTGTAAAAGAGGTAGGAGAAGCTCGACTAATGGAACCTTTTAAAAGGGGATAAGAAAATGATATCTCTAGATTTGACCATCTTTTGATATCCACCGAAACTTTATCAGCTGAACCTACTAACTAAGATCACCCCCTCGATCCCTGAGGAAGCATCCTTAAGCACACCTCACTTCTCTTGTCAAGTTTTATGATTAGGTTATTCTTCTCTATGATCTTAGAATCCGTTCCCAAGTCGTCCATAACCGTGGACACGGCTTTTCGAAAAGATTATTAACCCTACATGGGTGCACAACTTTACCCACACGTATCAACCGACTCTTAATGCCACTATAGATTAGCCCTCTTCCTTGGAAGGCCGGCAGAGGGTGGTTGGCCATGACCTTTACCTTGCGTTCGTCGAGACCATGAGTCACGCCCTAAGGAGATGCCACCGTAACGGGTCAAGTCCCGAAGCCGGTCCCTAGAGATGTGTGCGGGGAACAAGATTACGGAGGCCGTGCCTCTCCGGCTCCAGGCCACTCTTACCTACCTGTATGAATGCACCTCCTCCACCGCCTTCGAGAACAACCAAAATGCATATGTAGAATGGAACGCCTGAACTATATGACTCATGGAATCTACTAGGCAAGTTAGTTGGTCGAGGGGGTTTCTAGGCTCCCATGTGGTTGTACGCTCGTCTTGGTTCAAGAGGCAAGAACTCAGATCCTAGTGGTGGCAAGTATGGGACTGCAAAAACCACAACCCGACGTGGCCTCCCATACAAGCCTTAGCATGTTTAACTTTCATCTCTGATCATACCACGTCATCCTGTCCAACTAGGTTCATTCGCAGCTCTAATTCATCAACCGGATGGATCAGCGGTAACAGCTAAGCTTGGCTAAGCACAAAAGATATAACAGCTCTAGCGAAGCACATAAGCCAAACCCTAGTTATGCTAGGAGCAGTGGATCAGGGAAATGTAGGCTACAAAGGAAACATGCATCAGATAGGATTAAACTAACTATCGTAAAAGACTTTGAAATCATATGCACATGGCGAGAATAAAATACTTTGAAAGCATAGGATTTTATCATGTGTGGGGCTAAGATTGCCTTTGCCTGTTGATACTCGGATATAGAACTTCAGGTTCATCTGCTTGGCGTCATTCGTCGATAACCTTCGATGATTTTTATCTCGGTCTTCAATCTTGGACTCGATATCTTTGCTCACATCAACTCCGAGGTCTACCAAGAAGAAGTAGAAACACCGAAAAGGAAAGCAACAATCAACACATGGCATCGATGCAATGCTCAATCAAGAATGATATGGTAATTTAAAGTGTATTAAAATGAAACCCTAAAGCATGCTCGATCATTTTAAACAGGGTCCGAGGGTCTCAAACCCTAGAACAGGGGAAACCTCGAAGTCACCTACGGGGTTCACTTTGTTCTCTAATTAAACTTGTAATGAAAGTTGTTGATCAATGCATGATTATGAGTCTATTGGATAGATCTCATTTTCCTAAACATTTTGATATATTATACATATTTTTCTGATTTAAAATGAATTAGTTATGATTTTTCCCAATTTTTATCCAATTTTAAATCATTATTAAAACAATTAAACTTTTTGGATTATATTAAATATTTATAACCTGGACCCACATGTTAGAAGTTTAATAATTTCAGAAATTATTTTCCAAAAATATTAAAAACCTGACAGACAGAGCCCACCTGTCAGCATTTTCAATTAATAAAACAATTACATAAATTATTTAATAAAAAAAAAGCTTTATTGCATCATGCTGGCGTCATCATGACGTCAACACAGGCACTGGAACTTTTCGCACCGGTGTAGGGGCTAGCTTCTGAGGCTGACTACCGGGCCCGACGCCATGTCAGCAAGCCACGCAGACAGAGCCGGACCCACGGTGTTTGACTGGGTTGACCCGCTCGCGCTGACATCATGATGACATCACCGCGCCGGTGACTGCCAGATCGGCGGCGGGGACGGAGATAGGAGGCTTGCGGGGATGCGCGGTTGGTTCCGTTTGACTCAGCGCGTCAAGGCGGGCCTAATGTTGGCGGCGCCGCCTACTATTGGTCGCTAGAACTGGGCTGGCGACAAGCTACTGCGGCGAGCGGCGGTGGCACACAACGGCAAGGCGAGCTAGGGGAAGAGGGAGGAATCAGGGAGGTGCCAGAGCACCGGAGGCTCACACTTATCGCGATGGAGGGGTCTGGGAGGCGTCGTGAGCTCGTTCAGTGCCGAAATTGTCCATGGCGACGGCGGCGGCCGGCGGTTACGAGGTGGTGATTGAGGCGACTGCGGCCACTTCGGATTCCATGGAGTAGCGGAGGAGAACAAGGACAGCAAGGGGAGCTCGACGGTGGCCTATATTGGTGCTGGGGCGGTCGGAGACGAAGGGGCCGGCGACGGCCGGCGAGCTAGGTTTTCGGCCAGAGAGGAAGAGAACGCGTGCGAAGGGGAGAAGGTGGGCTAGGGTTCTCCACTGAGGCGGCCAGGGGGCCTTGTAGGCGCTCGGGGGCGGCGGCGGGAATCTTGGCGCGCACCGACAGCGACGGACGGCGGCGGCGATGATAGCGAGCTGCTGGCTCGTCGTCGACGAAGACGACCGTCGAGAAAGGAGGCCGAAGGGGTATCGGGCTGGCTGGGCCGCTTTGGGCACCGGTTGGGCCTTGGCTGGGCCGAGGCAGAAAGAGAGAGAGGGAGGGCTGCGGCCTGGTTGTGGTGCTGGCTTTTTTTTTTCCAGAAATCTTTTCTATTTAGTTTTTCTCTCTTTTCTCTTTGTATTTGAATTTCCAAATGTCTTTGGATCTATTTGAAAATACCAGAGGGTTTGTGAAAGTGTTAAAATACTTGTGGGACCCTATTAATCCATTTGGGTTCTACAGGTTTTGATAATTTTCAAAATACAAAACCATTTTGAAGGTTTCTAAAAGGGGACAAAAATAGGGTTTTGTGATTATTTCTTTCATGAATTTTTCTTTAGCATATATGATGATGCTCATGAATGCACACACAAATCCTAATTACTATTTGTAAAACTAGGGGTGTGACACTCTGCTACTAGTGCATTTTTTTTAAAAAAAAATTGCATCGAAAGAATAAATATTTAATATTCTAAGCACGATGATAAAAACAACATTTTATTAGCATCATCCAACCAATCACGGACACTACTTTTGTTGTTGGTAGAAGATTGTCCATACTTCTCTCAAATGACACTCACAGTCAGAGGACATCGACCTACTCCCCGCTGCATGACTACATGGACATCGACCTTTTCTTAGCTTGTTCTCTTCCTGGTCAATTTTCATGGCGGATATAGTGCATGCCATGCCACCACCTTTGTGGTGGACATAAATAGCACCCAGATCGTTGGGCTTCTAATCTTTTTCGGCAAAACCATCCAATTAATCTTCGTTCCCGTCAGCCTCCTTACTCTACAGCGTCCGTCCAAACCGGAGTTTTTATTTCCCACACGATCAATAGTTTGCATATTCTCGCGATCGAGCAGATCATTGGCGCGCGCATCCGAATGTAAGATTTACAATGCATTTCTGATCGTTCTTGGATAAGAATCAATCAACGGATTTTAGAATTTTGTTGTCCTGATTTTTTTCTCATTTCTTTGATTTGTTCATTGCTCATCAATGCGTCATATACATATGCATGCAGCCCATGCCGATCGAGCATGGCGGAGTTCACTTCCTGATCAATCGCCATTGTTGTTGACGCGACAGGCGGCTTGTTCCACGCCGATGTGTTTCGTCTTCTTGTAGTATAGGGAGAGGAGGGACCTGTTGTGATTCGCCATGATTCACAAGCGCTCGAAATCGTGCGAGCCGTCGAGACAGACGGACGAGCAGCGCGCCAGCATCACGGCCTCCGACGACTCGATCACGGGCAAGGCGGCGTCGTCTTCCTCGGCGACGGCGCAGTCCTCCACGGTGACGGTGTACCTTGCCATGATCAATGGCGCCCAGCGCCTCGTCACCGTCGTCTGGCACAAGAACATCATCAACCAGTCGTTCACCATCTCCATCGACCGCCCCGGGGACGGCGGCGGCAGCGGCGGCGACGAGGAGACGCGCAGCCTCAAGGTGGAGCTGAAGCCGTGGCCGTTCTGGAGCAAGAAGGGCCTCAAGAGCCTCTTCCTCGACGGCCACCGCCTCGACGTCTTCTGGGACCTCCGGTCGGCCAAGTTCGCGACGAGCAGCCCGGAGCCCGCCTGCGGGTACTACGTGGCGCTGGTGAGCAAGGACGAGGTCGTGCTCACGCTCGGCGACCTGAAGAAGGACGCGTACAAGCGGAGCAAGTGCCGGTCCGCGCTGGAGGAGGCCATGCCGGTGTGCCGCCGTGAGGTCGTCCTGGGCAGGCGCAGCTTCACGGCGCGGGCGTGGCTGGACGCCGGGAAGCCGAACCACGACATCGTCATCGAGAGCATGCTGGTCGGTCCCAGGGAGCCGGAGATGTCGATCGCGGTGGACGGCCGCGTGCTGGTGCAGGTCAAGAACCTGCAGTGGAAGTTCCGGGGCAACGAGACGGTGCTCGTGGAGGAGGCGCCGGTGCAAGTGCTCTGGGACGTGCACGATTGGATCTTCGCCGGGCCGGGAGCGCAGGGGGTGTTCATCTTCAAGCCAGGTGCTCCGCCGGAGGTCGATGACAGCACCGCTGGGTGGGAGCACGGTGGCAGTGGTATTCATGGCGACCCGGCCGATTACAGTTTCTTTCTTCACGCATGGAAGACGGAGTGAGGCGGCTGGGACATTTCATCTTCTTGTTTTCATGTAAGAACAACATTGACTCGTATATATATGAAATTGATAGATTTATTCGACAGGAACTTCTAATCACAAATATCATCACAGGATGAACGAGAATATGCTATAAGAACACATTTCCTGGTAATTTTCCGGCCAAACAAAACAAGCTGTATCTGACATCAAGCATTTCCTTGTAGTTTGAGGTTTCACTGCGCGATCAGAAAGCATTTCAAATCAAACATCAAAATGACGTGGTTTAAGCCAAGCATCAAAATGACGTGGTTTAAAGCGATATAGAATAGATACCAGCAAGACAAACAAAAGGTATTAGCATCACATTCATAACAATGGTGTGGCCATTTCTTACACCCAGTTCAAGTGTCCCATCGGGAAAGATATGTGATACTCAAAGGAAGGCTTATTCTAGAACAAATAATAACAGCGCCATTGTAGCAGCTAAATATCTAAGTGGCATCCCCCTCTGGTTACCTGCCAGGTGAACCATTTCCTCCATCAGTATTAGAGATCCATCCTCTGACCTCAAATGCCTGATCACGGTAACAAAGTCAAAATAAGAAAAAGGTCGGCAGCTTTGATCCTTCACTCCATCACAGCGACACCACCCGCTGTCTTTATCTTTGCTATGATCGCTTCTGCTTCCTCCTTCGTGAGCGACTGCTTCAGAATGACAGGGGCCTTCTCCACCAGCTCCTTCGCCTCCTTCAGCCCCAAATCCGTAAAGGTTCTGATCTCCTTGATGATCTTGATCTTTGCAGCAGCTTCGAATTTCTCCAGCTTGACATCAAAGACTGTCTTCTCTGCCTTCTTTTCTTCAGTTTTCGCAGCACCAGCACCACCTTGAGAACCAACACTGAAACCCTGACCAGAAATTGCCTGTGGTGCCGGCTGGTTTAGTCTGAGCAGGAGGGCTGGAGTGATCTGTTTGATTTCCTCAGGAGGAAGAGAGGCAATGCGGTCAGCTAGACCCACAACTTTCTCTGATGGTGGTGGCATAGGCCCATATGGGTCATAGACTTCAGGATATTTGTATCTCTTAGCACCAGTATCTTTTGCAGGCTCGGTGCTGTATAGACGAGCCGAAACAACTGGAAGTCGACTCGTGGACGATGATCTTGAACAGCATAGTCGTCTTGCTACGGTAGACAGACTCATCCTACTGTCAGCTACGTGAGTTGGCACAAAAATATAGCCAGTGAAGGAGAAGATTATCTGCCTGCACAAGAACAAAAAAGATTTAACACTAAATAGGACACCGTGAAAATTTCCTGCATGACTAAATGTGTTCTGAATCAATAGATAACCTCCATCGCAAGAACATGTGTCGTATTTCAAATAAGAGCAACTAAGAGAAATTGGACAAGTCATGGTAACTATCTCTGTTTAGAACTTAAAGCGCAGCGACTCAGCTCCCAGAAAAGATGGTTGTTTTACCCCAAACGTTTTGAGGTTATCCACAGACGTTGTCTCCTCTCAGTTCCGAAATGCGGGCATGGCAATAAACAAGGAGGAACAACATAATTTCTTCTAGTCGACGAGAAGAGAGCTCAATCCTTTGACAAGGCCAAGTGGCATTAGTACAAGAACTCCCCTAATCAGGCTGTCTCCTATAATGAGCTGGAACATTAAAGCATCCATTCTAACGTTTTAATCAATTTCACCAGGCCAGCAGGCTAATCCATCTGCTAATCAAATGCCAACCTTTTAATCACCACATCCATATCATCAGGCCAATAGGCCAATCCATCTACTGATGAACTGCCTCAAACAACAGCGGTGCGACAGCAACACATGCCCCTAAGACCTAAAACCCTTACCATGGCAAGGCACGCGAACTCCCTACTCCCTAGGCAGCGGGGCACCTCCCAGACCACCTCAACTACAAATTCATCCGGTGTCCATCGTCCCGTCGATCTCACACTCGGAATTCTCCATTAGTTAAGACAGGGGCTGGCCTACCGAAAATTTTGGGAAGTAAACTGCTTTTGTTATCACTACTCCACCTCGCAGCAAACAAACCCGCAACAAACGGAATGGACTGAGATGCCCTACCACGAGGATGTTGACGGGGGATCTCCGGCTGGAGCTCGCCGCGCGTGCAGCAAGCCGGAGGAGAAGAAGATGCATGAGGGAAGAAGGGGAGAGAGAGCTCACCGCGCCGGCAGCCGGAGAAGGGGTACGAGATCTGCCGAGTGGCGGAAACGAAGAGGGGAAGAGGTCTCTGGCGGCTGGTCCTGGCGTTCGCCCGCTCGAGCGAAAAGGAGAGCGGAGGAGAGAAGAACCTGCCGGTCTGTTGCTTGTTGGGCTATTCCAGTGTGGGCTCAGAATGCGTTTCTGGGCCTGACGGTATAAATAAGGTGAATAAGCGGGTGGCAGCCTGGCAGGACCTCTCCAAAAAAAACTAGGGTGGCAGGACCTAAAAAAAACTAGGAGCGGGCAGATAACCTAATAACCCTGAAAAAACTGATGAATAATTGGGTAGCACATTGTACACTGAAATTAGTTCGGCCAATTTGGTTAACCGAATTTTACCTTAGAGTGTTCCTTTGTAATGTCCACATCCTAACCCACCCAAGCAACTAGTTAGACACATCTTCCGACTTGTCAGTTCTTATCCCACCTTGATTCCCCCAAGTCCTCACACTCTAGCCGGAGGCAACCAATCTAGCTCGCGGCGATGCTTTCACGACACCTCTTTTGGTCTCCAGCAAGGCATCACTTCGTTCTTTCCTCTCCAACCATTGCATCACCATCACTCCCTCCTGGTCGTTGTACCTTCACCCTGCTTGTATCCACATATTTTCAACCTCATCACGCACCTTCGGTCGCGGCTAGTCTGAATCGGGTACCAAAGTGGACAAGAAATTGTTGTTGTTGTTGCTATTGGGAGGGGCACGGTTGAAATTGTTGGCATTGCTGGAGTTGTGATTGTTTCCTTCGGACTTCACATTGCCTCCGCTACGGTTGGGGTAGCTTGAGCGAGAATTTGGGGGTCGGTTGTTCCTTGGTGCATACCCTGGTGAGGGGTTGGGACGGTACTTCTGGTGACTACTGGATCCAGAGTGCTGCATCATACGACGCTATGGGTTGTCGTTTTCGGTTAATCTTCCTTCCATATGAATGGCGAGTCGACTAGCTCTTCGAGATCCTCAAACGGATGTTGACGAGGATACCGATCTCATCATGCGCCCTTTCAAGAATCTCCTTCTTCTTGGCCTCCGTGTTGATCTCATCCGTGCATATCCGCAAGTGACAAGAATCATCACGATACTCCACCACGTCATTCTTCCTTGCTTCAATTCATGGAATTCATATCTCATCCTTGATTTAGACCTTGCACACGGGTGCGGCTGAACTTGACTTTGAATGCTTCCCAGGTCATCACCTGGCCATGGTTCATATTGCGGATGCTATTCCACCAAGCTCTGGCATCTTCCGCCAGATAGTGGGTGGCGAAGAGAACCTTCTCATTTTCATCAACTCCTGCAACTTCAAGGTTGTTTTCCATGGTCTGTAACCATTCATCAGCATCTAATGGGTTCTCAGATTGGTTGAAGATTGGGGGATTGGTGTTCTGATTTTTTTTGAGTTTGGACCCATGGTGATCCTGATTTCCATGTCCTTGGTTGTTGAGAGCCATTTAGGCGATTTGCTGCAATGTTGCTAAGTTGGCTTGGCGCTCGGCCCTGCTTGCTTCATGGTCCGCGATGAGATTCTGCAAGATCTGCAGCATTGGGTCCTGCGACGAGCTGCTCCCTCCTTTGTTTCCACGAGTCATCTGAAGATTGAGATAGATATAGGGGTAAGAGGGAAATTCTAAGGTTCATGGTTTTGGGTTTTCAAAGCTAAAACATTGAGTTAGACTCAGGTTTTTCACTAACTTCATCTTCATTCATGCAAGCAAGCACACGATACAACACACACCATAATAATCAAAGGGGAAAACAGATGGTTTGAGGAACCATTCTGTAAGCTACGATACAATGAGATGATACATATCATGCTACGACAGTGATCTAGTGCATCTACTCTTCATCGATGAAATCAGAGTCTTCATCATCAGTGTAGAAGTCCACAACATCTTCTTCCAGAAAATCGTCATCGTTGCTGAGGTAAGAATCCATGTCTCCCTAGATGTCTTCACCCTCATCATCCTCTTCCTTGGCGGCAAGCTGAGCTTCCTGCTCCTTGACGGTCTTCTCGAGGTCGGCCACCTTCTTGCGAAGACGGGCGATGGTGCGATCCTTCTTTGCACGCTGGCGGCGAAGAGACTGGCGATCTTGGACAAGCAGTGCGAAAGTCTGGGCCTTCTGGTTGGCAATGGCACGGTTCTAGTTGGCTAACTCCCTGGCATTATCTAGTTCCTACTGTCTGTCATGAAGCAAGAAATCAAGGTTCTCCACTTGACGCCTCAACTCTGGGTGACTTGGCATCTCCATCGGCATTCCCATGAAGTCACGTCTTGCATAGTGGGCAAAACGGGTTCCTTGGATCTTGTTGACGCTGAGGGCACATAGACGTGCGAGAGCTTCATATGCTGCCTCGCTAATCCATCTAGCCAGCTTGTTCTCTCTCACGGAGAACTGAATTCTCCTGAAGTTGGTGCTCGATGCTTCCTCAAGATCCGCGGTGACTAGCCACCGTAGGTCTCCTCCTAGGGGTCCCGGAAGTTGAGCTCCAAGAAACTCCGGATGGGCGCCCCAAGAATCCGGCAGTGAATCCAGATCCTCTCGAAGATCAGACCTCCGTTTCCCAACTGGTAAAACTTGCTGAACTGAGTCTCCATCTACAAGAATTAAGGACGAGGAAGTTAGTGAAGTGATCAAGTGTGTCAAATTTTAAGTAGTGATGTAAGAATTTTGAGGAACATGAATTTTTGAGAAAGAGTTAGTTCACAAGGGTAAGAGGGGAAATAGTTCAGAAATACTCACTTTGGTTTTGAAACTAAGTTTTTGTTTGAACTTCCATTCTAACTAGGGTCTCCTATGGTCAGGATGGCTCTGATACCAACTTGTCAACACCCGGATTTTTAATCCCAGATGCCCATTATGCCATACCTCGCAATCCTAGAATTACCATTTTTGCGAGACATAACGGATTGGATATCACAGTACATCATCCATTACAAACCATACATAAGGTCTTACACAAATAAGGATCTCATGATCCAGTCTTTAATAGAACAAGCAGCGGAAATAAAAGATAAGTGTAGCGGTGGGGTCCATCTTCAGGGGCATAGGCAATGCTGACGAAGGCAGATAGTCCTAGTTATCATAGCCGTCCTGATGACCATCCTCCTGATAGTCTCCTTCATAGTCTGGCCATGATAATAGCCAGGGACAAAAGCCATGAGTACTCTTTAAGTACTCGCAAACTACTATTAACAGGTACTATAGTTCTAAATTAAAGTGCTAAATCTAAATTTAACTCTAAAGTTAAGTTTGAAACCTAAGCTGAGTTCAGAAGCAAAGAAAGATAAAATAAAGTTCTAGAATCACTTAATTTGGGAAGCTGTTATCATAAACACAACCCTGTTGTGGTCAAGTCAAAGTTCATCATTCATATCAAGTTATTTAGAAAACATCTGACAACGAAATAGTATGGCCATTGCAACTGTCCATAATCGTGGACGCGGCTATTCGAATAGTTTGACACTCTGCAGAGGTGGTACACTTTCAGCACAAGATTCGATACATCTGTCAGGGATAACCCTAAATCATCATACTTAGTATGAAGATAATCAAACATAACCTTCCCTTTACACACCCTAGTATAAGCACCTCTCCTATGAGCATGGCCTCCCAACCATGACCATCAGTCATCTTGGGCACTGCATAGGTGGACATCATGAGAGGTAGCCTCAGCTCAAACCTCTCCCGTGAGGGAACTAATACTAATGCATATAAATTTCCAGCTAAGCCTTACCCAATTCAGGTAGTGTGGTTGTACGGTAAATTTGGAATGGTATCGCATCCGAATCCAACCATCAGTTTTATAAAAGGGTTAAGGCTCATGCCTCTTCATTTTCATCATCATAAACCAGTTGTGTTTCTCAACACATGTCAAAACATCTCAATAGAATGACTCATCATTCCAAGGATTTCACAATTCATTTTCACCACTTGTTCCCATCTAAAGTGACTCAAGTTTTTGATCTACTCTAACTACTAAGTTAAGAATGTTCACTAAAGTGGAAGGATGGGATCAATCTCATGCCATAGAATGACATCTAAAGATTTCTATGTAGGTCAAGTTTTATACTTTTTATGCTACCTTCAAAACAAGTAAAGAACTTGGTGTAAACTAAGGGAGGTAAAACTTGTCAATAAGACTTGAGGTACTAATAGTTAAAGGGGTGTGATCAAAGCATGCTTAAGGCATCTTTGCTAAACCATCTAGTTTGCTTCTAGTTTGCTAAGCACTAAACTTGCAAGGGTTAAACTTGGTTATTGCTAGCTTGCTAAGGGTAGCTTGCACTGTTAATGGTGGCTTGCCTTGGTTGGTGTAGTGGTTGAAGTTTTCGTCGTCTTCTTCTTCTTGGTAGAACTCCTCTTCCTCGAAAGCTTGGTCGGTACTAGCGTCTATAAATACATAGGGAGTGCACAATCACCAAACAATACTTCACTAGGTTAAGTAGCATTCTAAGACACACAATTGATGATCTATTATCATCACAAGCATCACAAGTTTAATTCAATAGTTTCAACCTTTTTAATTTAGAAAA
This sequence comes from Avena insularis, assembly GCA_023614405.1. NCBI lineage: Eukaryota > Viridiplantae > Streptophyta > Magnoliopsida > Poales > Poaceae > Avena > Avena insularis. The sequence continues at coordinate 212,917,452 of CM042694.1, forward strand.
GTAATTTCTACTCATTGAAATATCAACTACAATTTAATATTCACCACCAAAATATGGGATCATGTTGACACATGTCATCACCACATATTCTAACATGTGGTAATGAGATTTAAGGGTTGGACCAATATTACTTTGGTTTAAGTTCATTATTTAATGATTTAAAGTGACTAGAAATGCGTATATAGCATTATTTTGGTACTAGTCCAAAGTCACTGCATGTAAACCTTAATATTATTACATATTGAGATAGATATGATGAAATGTGATTTTTGAGAGTTGGAATCAACTCAAAATCTAACTTGGTTGATTTTATAAAAAAGTTGCAAGTTGCAAATGCTTCTGTTTTGTTATTTTTATTAGGAGAGATCTATAACTCTAATTGAATTAAATCTAACCATCTTGGATAGATCATCTTAATACCTTTCAGATAAAATTAGTTTCATGCAATTTGGATTTCTAAAACTCTCTGAATTGATTTTTAAACTAGTGGATAGAAACTAGATTTAATCTAAAAAGAAAAATCCAGATTTGAACGGGTGGGCTAGCGCGGGAAAAGACTTGGGCCGGCCCAGTGGCGCTCCGTGGCACGGGGCTCAACTGATAGGGGGGTCCCGCTTGTCAGCGGCACTTAAAACGCGAAATGGTACGCGCGCTGTGGGCCGTAGGATTAGAATAGGAATCTACGGCTGAGGGTCGTCGTCGACGACGAACAGGTCGCCGGTGAGCTCGAACCCTAGAGGCTCGGTGGGGGTCTGCTGGGGGCGTACCAGGGCTCCAGCAGGGTCGGCGAGGCAGGCAAACGAACTGGAAGACGACGGCGAGGCGAGGCGCGGTTGCGACGGAGCTTGGAGTGGTCGCAATCAACGGCGCCCTTCTCCTCGTGTCGCGGCTGCTCCGGCTCCAATTCCGGCGAGCTGCTTCTCCCTTTGCTCCGGCTAGAGGTGGGTGAGGTTCAGAGAGGTGAGGGGAGTGGAATGGTGTGGAGTGAAGAGGCTGGGGAGGGCTCCTTTTATAGGCCTGGCGGTGAGACCGAGCGGGATGGGCAGGCGACGGTCGCGACATGGCTACGGCGGGGTAGAGGCATGGGTGGGGGTGGCGATCGATGGGCAGTTCCCTGACGGTGCTCTAGGAATTGAATGCGGCCATAGGGGCGGTGGCATGCGGTCGGGTGCGGTGGCGCTCTGAGAGGCAGAGGCGGCGGTGTCCACGGCGAGCGGTGGCTGTGAGGCGTTGGGCGGCCAGCGGGGGTGTCTGGGGTGTTCTCCAGGTCGAGGTAGAGCATGGGCGGCCGCCAAGGCTGCTCTGGCGTCTGAGCGGCCTGGGGCAGGCATGGTCTGCATGGTGGCACTGGGCGCGGTTTGTGCTCGGTGGTCCACTGCTGCTCTTGGCTTGGGCAAGGGATAGGGGGTGGCGGTGAGGTGTGAGCTACCTCCTAGACATGGAGATAGAGGGGGAGATGGTCTGCTGCTGCGGGGCAAGGTTTGGCCGGCGAGGCATGGCTCGGCATGGCATGGCATTGAGACTAGGGACAAGGGAGAGGGGTGTTAGGGGTTTGGTTAGATCAAGAGGGGACAGAGGAGATAAATGAAGATCATTTGGGGGCAAAACTCTGTAGTAAACAGTGAGCTAGGATTAGAGTAGAGATTATGCATGCCAAGTGTTTGATTAAATGGCCGCATGAAAGAAAGTTTTGAATTTTGGTTTCAAATTTTTTGAGTGATCTCCACTAGTGATAGGTACTCCCTGGTTGCAAGGGTTTTGAAAGTGGAGCTCAAAGAGATGGTTTTTGAAATAGGGGTGATCTATGCATATGCATTAGATTCAATTTTAAACTGTCATTTAAAATAGTTAATGTAATGTTTTAGCAGATCAAAAGGTGGGCCTTGGTACCTCATTATGTGTACTAGCAAGGGGTGCAAAGATCAAGAATTGATTCTGTTAAGTTTTGAGTACTAGGAATAGCCAAAGTAGGCATGAAAGTGAAATTTGCCAAAATGACCATTCCTTCTTTTTAATTCTTTTTTATTTGATTTTCTTTAGGAAAAGTTTGGGAATGATGTAGATGATGTTTAAATCACCTAAGAAACATTTTACAAGCATTGGATCATTCAATCATGGCAATTCAAACAACTCCTATTTTAAATGCACACATATATGAATGCTTTGATTTTAACTTTGGAAAAGTTTTTGTTAACCCCATTTTTGATGATTTAGATCTTGATAAGGTTGGATTAAAGTTTTGGGATGTTACAAACCTTCCCCCCTTAAACAAAATCTCGTCCGGAGATTTACAAAGAAAACTAGGAACTAAAGAGATCTGGGAACTCTGTCCTAATGTAATCTTCGCGCTCCCAAGTAGCTTCCTCCTCGGTATGGTTGCTCCACTGAATCTTGAGAAACTTGATGCTCCTGGTCCTGGTGGTTCTGTAGGCTTCTTCTAAGATATGGATGGGTACTTCCCGATAGGTTAGGTCATTGTTGATTTCCACAGCTCTATGATCGATATTCTTGAAAACTTCCGTCTTCTCAGGCACTTCCAAGCATTTGCGAAGTAACGAGATATGGAACACATTGTGGATGGCTGACATCTCTTCAGGCAGTTCTAGTTGATATGATACTTCTCCTCGGCGGTTCAGAATCTTGAAAGGTCCGATATATCTGGGGGCTAACTTTCCCTTCAGACTAAAGTGTTGGGTTCCCTTCAATGGTGAAACTTTGAGGTATACGAAATCTCCGACATTGAAAGTCAGGTCTCTCCTTCTCTTGTCAGCATAGCTCTTTTGTATGGATTGGGCGGTCTTGAGGTGTTCATGGACTTTGTGAACTTTCTCTTCTGCTTCTCAGAGAATGTCGGGTCCAAAGATCTGACTCTCTCCTACTTGCGACCAATTCAAAGGGGTACGACACTTTCTTCCGTATAGGAATTCAAATGGTGCCATCTGCAAACTAGCTTGATAACTGTTGTTATATGAGAATTCTGCGAAAGGTAGGCAGTCTTCCCATTTTGATCCGTATTCCAACACACAAGCTATAAGCATATCCTCTAGGATCTGGTTGACTCTCTCAGTCTGTCCATCTGTTTGCGGGTGATATGCGGTACTGAAGTTCAACTTGGTTCCTAATCCTTCTTGGACTTTCTGCCAAAATCTCGAGGTAAACTGGGTTCCTCGATCTGAGACGATGGTCTTGGGGGTTCCATGCAGACTAACAATCCTAGCAATATACAGCTCTGCTAGCTTTGCACTCTGGTAGGTTGTTTTGACAGGTATGAAGTGGGCTACCTTGGACAATCTATCAACGATGACCCAGATTGAGTCATTTCCCCTACTAGAAGTAGGCAAACCGGTGATAAAGTACATTTCGACAGAATCCCATTTCCATTCCGGGATCTGCAATGGTTGCAATAGTCCTGCAGGTCTCTGATGCTCTGCTTTGACTCTTTGACAGATGTCACATTTGGCGATGTAGCTTCCGATTTCTCTCTTCATCTTGTGCCACCAAAATTGCTCTTTCAAATCCTGATACATCTTTGTTCCTCCGGGGTGGATAGAATAAAGAGTATCATGAGCTTCCTTCATGATAATTTCCTTCAGCTTCGAATCTGCTGGCACACAGATACGTCCTTTGTACCACAATACTCCTTCTTCGTCTTCGGTGAATCCAGGTACCTTGCCTGTACCAATACGACGTTTGATTTCGTCGATACTTTCATTCCCCTTCTGGGCTTCCTTGATTTGGCTAATCAACGTGGGTTGAAGTTCAATGCTTGCTAAGAATCCTTTGCTAACTAATTCAGTCCTAAACTGCTCCAACTCTTCATACAAACTTGGTTGCTTCTCCTTGATCATGTGTTAATCCTACACGGCAATCCGCTAAGAGCATCCGCTACCAAATTGGCTTTGCCGGGGTGATAGTGAATGTCAAGGTCATAATCCTTGATTAACTCTATCCATCTTCTTTGCCTCATATTCAGATCCTTCTGAGTGAAGATATACTTCAAGATCTTATGATCTGAGTAAATCTCACAGCGATTACCCATCAAATAATGACGCCATGTCTTCAATGCTAGAACCACAGCTGCTAGCTCAAGATCATGGGTCGGATAGTTCTGCTCATGCTGCTTCAGTTGTCGAGACAGATACGTGATAACTTTGCCTTCTTATATCAATACACATCCTAGACCAATCTTGGATGCATCACAATATACATCAAACGGCTTCTTGATGTCTGGCATGATCAAAATTGGGGCGGATATCAATCTCTTCTTCAGCTCTTGGAAACTGGCTTCACACTTGTCTGTCCATTCAAACTTCTTGTCCTTCTTCAACAATTGGGTCATTGGTCGGGCTATGCTCGAGATTCCTTCTACGAACTTGCGGTAGTATCCTACTAATCCGAGAAATGAACGAACTTGGGTTTGATTGGTTGGGGCTTCCCATTCTTCGACATCTTTGATCTTGGTGGGATCAACAGAGACGCCTCCGGTAGACACAATATGTCCTAGGAATCCTACTTCTTTCAGCCAAAACTAACACTTGCTGAACTTGGCATATAACTGATGCTCTCTCAGGGTTTCTAGGATGATTCTCAGATGTTGCTCATGCTCTTCTTCTGACTTGGAGTAGGTAAGGATGTCGTTGATAAACACAACTACAAACTTATCTAGGAAATTCATAAAGATCTTATTCATGAGATTCATGAAATAAGCAGGGGCATTGGTTAATCCAAAATACATAACTGTATACTCGTATAAACCATAGCGAGTAGTAAAGGCGGTCTTCGGAATATCCGTTGCACGAATCTTAAGTTGGTGATAACCAGTCCTAAGATCAATCTTTGAGAATACCTGAGCTCCGGTCAACTAATCAAATAGATCCTCTATCTTTGGCAAAGGGTACTTGTTCTTGATGGTGACGTCATTCAACTTTCTGTAATATGTACACAGACGGTTGCCTCCATCTTTCTTGTTGATGAATAACACTGGTGATCTCCATGGCGATGCGCTTGGCTGAATCAAGCCTGTGGCTAACATGGCATCCAACTGCTTTTTCAGTTCCACTAACTCTGAGGGGTTCATGGTATAGGGTCTCTGGGCTATGGGTCCGGTTCCGGGGATTAGTTTGATAATGAACTCAATATCCCTATCCGGGGGCATACCTGGCAATTCATCTGGGATTACGTCGGGGTATTCACAGACTACTCTAACTTGGTCAATGGTGGGCAGGGCTATACTCTTGTTGCACTTAAATTGACAGGGTAAGGTTTCAGAGATATGCTCTACTGTTACTCCAGAACTACTGGTCATGGTGATGGCTTTCTTAGCACAGTCTATCAATCCTTCATGCCTTGACATCTAGTCCATACCTAGTACTACTTCCAATCCTTTGGTTCCAAGTACAATTAGGTTGGCATAAAAATCTATCCCATGTATTCTGATAGGTACAGCTTTGCAAATTTTTCTAGCTTTTGTAGTTGAACTGGGGATTTGAACTATCATGACATGCTTCAGGTTGGTTGGGTGAATCTTACTAGTGCATACAAATTCTTCGGTGACAAATGAATGCGATGCTCCAGACTCAAACAATACTCTTGCTAAAACTGAGTTGACAGAAAACATACCCAACACTACATCTGGCGCTTCCTGGGCTTCTTCTGCGTTCATGTGGAAGAGACGACCGTTGTGGTTGTGAGGGTTCCCTGGGGCAAATCTCCTTCCTGGTTGAACATGACGTTGCTGCTGAGCTGGGGCATTCACAGGGGCATTGGCGCCAGTCTTCTTGGGACACTCATTGGAGTAGTGACCCTTCACTCCACACTCGAAACAAGTGACCTGGGACTTGTCCTTGACAGCGACAGGTACAGCATTGCTGCCAGTTCTGGGTGCAGTGTTGTTGTTGTTGTTGCTCTTGGGAGGGGCACGTTTGAAATTGTTGGCATTGCCGGAGTTGTGATTGTTTCCTCCGGACTTCACATTGCCTCCGCTACGGTTGGGGTAGCTTGGGCGAGAATTTGGGGGTCGGTTGTTCCTTGGTGCATACCCTGGTGAGGGGTTGGGACGGTACTTCTGGTGACTACTGGATCTAGACTGCTGCATCATACGACGCTTGCGGTTGTCGTTTGCCTGGTTAATCTTCCCTTCCAACTGAATGGCAGAGTCGACTAGCTCTTCGAGATCCTAAAAGCGGATGTTGACGAGGACAGTCTGCATCTCATCATGCAGTCCGTTCAAGAATCTCTCCTTCTTGGCCTCCGTGTTGATCTCATCCGGTGCATATCTGGCAAGTGACAAGAATCTGTCACGGTACTCCACCACAGTCATTCTTCCTTGCTTCAATTCGCGGAATTCATCTCTCATCCCGTTGACGAGACCTTGCGGCACGTGGGTGCGGCTGAACTTGACTTTGAATGCTTCCCAGGTCATCACCTGGCCATGGTTCATATTGCGGATGCTATTCCACCAAGCACTGGCATCTCCCGCCAGATAGTGGGTGGCGAAGAGAACCTTCTCATTTTCATCAACTCCTACAACTTCAAGGTTGTTTTCCATGGTCTGTAACCAGTCATTAGCATCTAATGGGTTGTCAGATTGGTTGAAGATTGGGGGATTGGTGTTCTGAATTTTTTTGAGTTTGGACCCATGGTGATCCTGATTTCCATGTCCTTGGTTGTTGAGAGCCATTTGGGCGATTTGCTGCAATGTTGCTAAGTTGGCTTGGCGCTCTGCCCTGCTTGCTTCATGGTCCGCGATGAGATTCTGCAAGATCTGCAGCATTGGGTCATGCGACGAGCTGCTCCCTCCTTGGTTTCCATGAGTCATCTGAAGATTGATATAGATATAGGGGTAAGAGGGAAATTCTAAGGTTCATGGTTTTGGGTTTTCAAAGCTAAAACATTGAGTTAGACTAAGGTTTTTCACTAACTTCATCTTCATTCATGCAAGCAAGCACACGATACAACACACACCACAACAATCAAAGGGGAAAACAGATGGTTTGAGGAACCATTCTGTAAGCTACGATACAATGAGATGATACATCTCATGCTACGACAGTGCTCTAGTGCATCTACTCATCGTCGATGAAATCGGAGTCTTCATTATCAGTGTAGAAGTCCACAACATCTTCTTCCAGAAAATCGTCATCGTTGCTGAGGTAAGAATCCATGTCTCCCTAGATGTCTTCACCCTCATCATCCTCTTCCTTGGCGGCAAGCTGAGCTTCCTTCTCCTTGACGGTCTTCTCGAGGTCGGCCACCTTCTTGCAAAGACGGGCGATGGTGCGATCCTTCTTTGCACGCTGGCGGCAAAGAGACTAGCGATCTTGGACAAGCAGTGCGAAAGTCTGGGCCTTCTGGTCGGCAATGGCATGGTTCTGGTTGGCTAACTCCCTGGCATTGTCTAGTTCCTGCTGTCTGTCATGAAGCAAGAAATCAAGGTTCTCCACTTGACGCCTCAACTCTGGGTGACTTGGCATCTCCATCGGCATTCCCATGAAGTCACGTCTTGCATAGTGGGCAAAACGGGTTCCTTGGATCTTGTTGACGCTGAGGGCACATAGACGTGCGAGAGCTTCATGCATTGCCCTGGCTAATCCATCTAGCCAGTTGTTCTCTCTCACGGAGAACTGAATTCTCCTGGAAGTTGGTGCTTCGATGCTTCCTCGAAGATCCGCGGTGACTAGCCACTGTAGGTCTCCTCCTAGGGATCCTGGAAGTTGAGTTCCATGAAACTCCGGATGTGGGCGTCCCAGTAACTCCGACAGTGAATCCAGATCCCTCTCGAAGATCAGCTGACCTCCGTTTCCCAACTGGTAAAACTTGCTGAACTGAGTCTCCATCTACAAGAATTAAGGACGAGGAAGTTAGTGAAGTGATCAAGTGTGTCAAATTTTAAGTAGTGATGTAAGAATTTTGAGGAACATGAATTTTTGAGAAAGAGTTAGTTCACAAGGGTAAGAGGGGAAATAGTTTTTCAGAAATACTCACTTTGGTTTTGAAACTAAGTTTTTGTTTGAACTTCCATTCTAACTAGGGTCTCCTATGGTCAGGATGGCTCTGATACCAACTTGTCAACACCCGGATTTTTAATCCCAGATGCCCGTTATGCCATACCTCGCAATCCTAGAATTACCATTTTTGTGAGACATAACGGATTGGATATCACAGTACATCATCCATTACAAACCATACATAAGGTCTTACACAAATAAGGATCTCATGATCCAGTCTTTAATACAACAAGCAGCGGAAATAAAAGATAAGCGTAGCGGTGGGGTCCATCTTCAGGGGCATAGGCAATGCTGACGAAGGCAGTTGGTCCTAGTTATCATAGACGTCCTGATGACCATCCTCCTGATAGTCTCCTTCATAGTCTGGCCATGATAATAGCCAGGGACAAAAGCCATGAGTACTCTTTAAGTACTCGCAAACTACTATTAACAGGTACTATAGTTCTAAATTAAAGTGCTAAATCTAAATTTAACTCTAAAGTTAAGTTTGAAACCTAAGCTGAGTTCAGAAGCAAAGAAAGATAAAATAAAGTTCTAGAATCACTTAATTTGGGAAGCTGTTATCATAAACACAACCCTGTTGTGGTCAAGTCAAAGTTCATCATTCATATCAAGTTATTTCGAAAACATCTGACAACGAAACAGTATGGCCATTCCAACTGTCCATAACCGCGGACGTGGCTATTCAAATAGTTTGACACTCTTCAGAGGTGGTACACTTTCACCACAAGATTCGATACATCTATCAGGGATAACCCTGAATCATCATACTTAGTATGCAGATAATCAAACATAACCTTCCCTTTACACACCCTAGTATAAGCACCTCTCCTATGAGCATGGCCTCCCAACCATGACCATCAGTCATCTTGGGCACTGCATAGGTGGACATCATGAGAGGTAGCCTCAGCTCAAACCTCTCCCATGAGGGAACTAATAATAATGCATATAAATTTCCAGCTAAGCCTTACCCAATTCAGGTAGTGTGGTTGTACGGTAAATTTTGAATGGTATCGCATCCGAATCCAACCATCAATTTTATAAAAGGGTTAAAGCTCATGCCTCATCATTTTCATCGTCATAAACCAGTTGTGTTTCTCAACACATGTCAAAACATCTCAATAGAATGACTCATCATTCCAAGGATTTCACAATTCATTTTCACCACTTGTTCCCATCTAAAGTGACTCAAGTTTTTGATCTACTCTAACTACTAAGTTAAGAATGTTCACTAAGGTGGAAGGATGGGATCAATCTCATGCCATAAAATGACATCTAAAGATTTCTATGTAGGTCAAGTTTTATACTTTTTATGCTACCTTCAAAACAAGTAAAGAACATGGTGTAAACTAAGGGAGGTAAAACTTGTCAATAAGACTTGAGGTACTAATAGTTAAAGGGGTGTGATCAAAGCATGCTTAAGGCATCTTTGCTAAACCATCTAGTTTGCTTCTAGTTTGCTAAGCACTAAACTTGCAAGGGTTAAACTTGGTTATTGCTAGCTTGCTAAGGGTAGCTTGCACTGTTAATGGTGTCTTGCCTTGGTTGGTGCAGTGGTTGAAGTTTTCGTCGTCTTCTTCTTCTTGGTAGAACTCCTCTTCCTCGAAAGCTTGGTCGGTACTAGCGTCTATAAATACATAGGGAGTGCACAATCACCAAACAATACTTCACTAGGTTAAGTAGCATTCTAAGACACACAATTGATGATCTATTATCATCACAAGCATCACAAGTTTAATTCAATAGTTTCAACCTTTTTAATTTAGAAAAGTAATTTCTACTCATTGAAATATTAACTACAATTTAATATTCACCACCAAAATATGGGATCATGTTGACGCATGTCATCACCACATATTCTAACATGTGGTAATGAGATTTAAGGGTTGGACCAATATTACTTTGGTTTAAGTTCATTATTTAATGATTTAAAGTGACTAGAAATGCCTATATAGCATTATTTTGGTACTAGTCCAAAGTCACTGCATGTAAACCTTAATATTATTACATATTGAGATAGATATGATTAAATGTGATTTTTGAGAGTTGGAATCAACTCAAAAGCTAACTTGGTTGATTTTATAAAAATGTTGCAAGTTGCAAATGCTTCTGTTTTGTTATTTTTATTAGGCGAGATTTATAACTCTAATTGAATTAAATCCAACGGGCTTGGATAGATCATCTCAATACCTTTCACACAAAATTAGTTTTATGAAATTTGGATTTCTAAAACTCTCTGAATTGATTTTTAAACTAGTGGATAGAAACTAGATTTAATCCAAAAAGAAAAATCCAGATTTGAACGGGTGGGCTAGCGCGGGAAAAGACTTGGGACGGCCTAGTGGCGCTCCGCGGCACGGGGCTCAGCTGACAGGGGGTCCCGCTTGTCAGCGGCACTTAAAACGCGAAACGGTACGCGCGCTGTGGGCCGTAGGATTAGAATAGGAATCTACGGCTGAGGGTCGTCGTCGACGACGAACAGGTCGCCGGCGAGCTCGAACCCTAGCGGCTCGGTGGGGGTCTACTGGGGACGTACCAGGGCTCCAGCGGGGTCGGCGAGGCGGGCAAACGAACTGGAAGGCAGCCAGCGGCCGATTCTTGGCGGAGCTTGGGGTGGTCGCAATCAGCAGCGCCCTTCTCCTCTGTCATGGATGCTTGGCTCAATTCCAGCTGCTTCTCCCTTTGCTCCGGCTAGAGGTGGGTGAGGTTCAGAGAGGTGAGGGGAGTGGAATGGTGTGGAGTGAAGAGGCTGGGGAGGGCTCCTTTTATAGGCCTGGCGGTGAGACCGAGCGGGATGGGCAGGCGACGGTCGCGACATGGCTACGGCGGGGTAGAGGCATGGGTGGGGGTGGCGATCGATGGGCAGTTCCCTGACGGTGCTCTAGGAATTGAATGCGGCCATAGGGGCGGTGGCACGCGGTCGGGGTGCGGTGGCGCTCTGAGAGGCAGAGGCGGCGGTGTCCACGGCGAGCGGTGGCTGTGAGGCGTTGGGCGGCCAGCGGGGGTGTCTGGGGTGTTCTCCAGGTCGAGGTGGAGCAATGGGCGCCGCTAAGCATTATGATCTGTGCGAGCAGGGACCGAGCGCGCTCTGGGGGCGGCACTAGCATGGTGCGGTGGCACTAGGCGCGGTTTGTGCTCGGTGGTCCACTGCTGCTCTTGGCTCGGGCAAGGGACAGGGGTGGCGGTGAGGTGTGAGCTACCTCCTAGACATGGAGAGAGAGGGGGAGATGGTCTGCTGCGGCGAGGCAAGTTTTGGCCGGCGAGGCATGGCTCGGCATGGCATGGCATGGGGACTAGGGACAAGGGAGAGGGGTGTTAGGGGTTTGGTTAGATCAAGAGGGGACAGAGGAGATACATGAAGATCATTTGGGGGAAAAACCCTATAGTAAACAGTGAGCTAGGATTAGAGTAGAGATTATGCATGCCAAGTGTTTGATTAAATGGCCGCATGAAAGAAAGTTTTGAATTTTGGTTTCAAAATTTTTGAGTGATCTCCACTAGTGATAGGTAGTCTCTGGTTGCAAGGGTTTTGAAAGTGGAGCTCAAAGAGATGGTTTTTGAAATAGGGGTGATCTATGCATATGCATTAGATTCAATTTTAAACTGTCATTTGAAATAGTTAACAGAATGTTTTTAGCAGATCAAAAGGTGGGCCTTGGTACCTCATTATGTGTACTAGCAAGGGGTGCAAAGATCAAGAATTGTTTCTGTTAAGTTTTGAGTACTAGGAATAGCCAAAGTAGGCATGAAAGTGAAATTTGCCAAAATGACCATTCCTCCTTTTTAATTCTTTTTTATTTGATTTTCTTTAGGAAAAGTTTGGGAATGATGTAGATGATGTTTAAATCACCTAAGAAACATTTTACAAGCATTGGATCATTCAATCATGGCAATTCAAACAACACCTACTTTAAATGCACACATATATGAATGCCTTCATTTTTACTTTGGAAAAGTTTTTGTTAACCCCATTTTTGATGATTTAGATCTTGATAAGTTTGGATTAAAGTTTTGGGATGTTACATGAATAAAATAAATAAAAGTGTTTTATTTAAAGAGAAAAATGCATTTAATTTAGTGGACATTAAATGCAAGTGAGTGGAGTTGAAATTTATGTGAGTGAGGCTTAGTGGAAGCTCCACCCACATGAATGAGGGAGAGGTGGGGCACCCACCATGGCCGGACAGCCATGGCCATGGGGCTGTGCCCCAACCCCTATAAAAGGAGCCCCATGGCTCCTCTCCTCTTGCACCACCTCCTCACGAAGGTTCCCCTCACCCTCTAGCAATTCCCCATGGCTTCCGATTAGCGAAGTACATGTTCTCGGTGTTACTCTGGAAAAGATCTGCTGCTTCCGCTGCTTTGCTGGAGCAAGGACTCGGAGGTTGTCGGGGTATCGGACGTGTATGCAATCACGGATGCACCGCTGCTTTGCGGTGCTGGACTTGCTAGTGTTGGACATGGTAGACTCGCTGGACTTCATCATGATCTTGAGATTGGCAAGTGTACGACTACATCAACCACGCAATCAGTTTCGTTAACAATGCTTTGTTGCTCTTCAAGGGTATGTTCTCTATGGATGTATATCGACCCATTGATTGTATTTAGGTAGATAGATCTTGGTGCTTAGATGTTCACATCATAGGAATTTTTTGTTTTCTATGCTACGAAACCAACAGTGGTATCAGAGCCAGGTTTATGCGTAGATGCTTTGCATGGGTTGTACACATAAGAGTATGTGGGCGATGATGATCATTTTATTGCATCTTCTATGTATTTTGGATATTAGTGGCATAGTGGTATGAAGCGGCCCGGACTAACTTTACATGTCCTCGCACATCACACATGTTCCATGCTTGACATGCAACTAGTTTTTCATAAGTGGCTAGCGGGTGTCTGTCTCTCCTACTACAGTCAATATCTGATTTACATCATTTGCTAATAATTTGGTTATCATCGTTGTGGTTCCATATTTGTAGGTAAGACCGGTTCTATCTTTGAAAGCCCTAAGCCACGTAAAACTTGCAATGGATAAATTAGAAGCGTCTAGTTTAGATTGTTGCTGGGTTGGTGTCATAATATGGTAATGTTGTAAGTTGATGTATAGTTGATACTCTTACAACACACCTAACGTGTAAGTTCCATAGACCTTGGCCTTACACACAAAGGAATGATAAAGATCATACCACAATGCACATGATAGTGATCAAGTGCAAGAACCATATCATTTCACTTTTTGCATGTGATGTTTGCATCTTATATTGCTTGTTTGGCGTTTTAGTAGCATTATAAGATGATCCCTCTTTTAGATATCAAGATAAAAGTGTGTTCTTCCTTAAGTATGCACCGTTCTATGGATCGTGTTTCAAGACATCACGTGATGATCGGGTGTACTTGACTCTACGCTCTCATACAACAGGTGTAAGACAGTTTTACACATCCGAGTACTAAGGTTCTTACTTGGCGAGCCTAGCATGTACAAACATGGCCTCAGAACACGGACCAAAAGGTTAAGCATGAGTCATATATTTGATATGATTCCCATATTGACGCTCGCCTTTGAGACTACACCGACTCACGTGATGATCGGACTTGGTGTAGTGGATTTGGTTCATGTAATCACCAAAAAGACACGACGGATGTTGTTTTTGAGTGGGAGTTTATTTGTAATTTGGATTAGTCGAACTCAATTTATCATAAACTAAAATCAAAGTGAATTTGCATAATTTGTTATAGTCATTGGCATCCGTTTACTACCTTGCGCTTAGTTTTAATTGAGATAATAGAACTATAGAATTCTGGATATCTACTTTACAAACTAGTATCGTATTGTTTTGAATGTCAATTTAAAGTTTAGAAGTCCTATTGCAAACTTTTAGCAAACTCTATTTACTCCATGAACTTTAATAAGTAGTGTTAAACCAAGAGTAATAATTCAAGTGTTAGTATCTGAAGTATCTTGTTTGCCTCAATGATTCTTGATATTCAAATATTGTTTTAATATCGAGGTTATCTGGGAGATGAAAGAATTGTTTCAGAAACCATCATGTGTGGAAGATATTGTAATATCTGAAACAATGTTTATGGTTGCAATATGATAGAGTATAACTTGGCAAAATACACGTTCTCATATTGTATGAGAATTTGCGAAGGTTGGAGATGCTAGGCGTCCTAATCTCCCAAAAAGGTTTTGGGAACTAACATTATACTCACGATTCATCCTTATAGGCTATAGTAGCTTCTCATGAAAGTTGCCATGATAAGGATGAATATAAGATGTAGGTAAAATGTTCACTACAATGAAAGATTACTAAAGAATGGATTTCTGAAAGAACACCAAACATTTGATAATGGTGATCAAATTCAAAGTGCAAGTCCAAAGGTATTAGTATTTGACTATACACGCCTTGGACTATGTGTCATGTGTATGACGCCACTGTTGATGTTGATAGATTCTTTTAAAAGGAAAAGGAAATGCTGAAAGAGAATCTATAAAATATTTGGCAGAAAATACTAGAAATGTCCAACTAAGGTATATAGATGATATACTTATTATGGTTGTATTCTTTGCTTGTTAAACAATGTGGTTCTTGGGTATTTGATACCGAATTGGTTGGTGTGAAGTGTCATACAAGAACAACCCAATTCATGAACTGTAATGGCCTAAGTAACTAGCAAGAGAATTTGTGATGATGTTCATTGAAAACAAATAAAGTGTTGTTGCGTTTCTCGTTAACATCAAAGCTTGCCTCCAAGACTTGTTTAAATAATTGTTATTTTGTTCGGGTATTATGAGAACAATGGTTGTTCAAATAATTACCGTATTCCATAGAAGATGGATGAACTTTTACAAGTCTAGTTGGAGAAATCACGTACATAAAAACTAATGCTAAAATATCGCAAGACAAATGATTGAAAGATCACAAAGTGACATCGCTGTTTAAATTATATTGTAAAGAAAACATGAAGAAACTCCATGTTGATGGATTTTTGGAGTTTTTTGATTTTGATCAATTGACGCTTGTGAGACTTTCCTCGAGATAACTGAAACTCGGTTCATAGGCCAAAGAGGAACGGGTGACTAACTTATTGGAAATTGTGCATGTTGATGTATATAGTCCATTATGTGTATCCATGTGTGGTGCATCTTTTAGCTTCATATACTTTCTCCAGAAATTTGAGTGAATATATCTGTATGTTTACTTAATATGGAAGAAGTTTGAAACATTTGAAAATTGTTCAAAGACTTTCAAGATGAAGTGAAAAATCATTGTAATGAGAAAATAAAGAATTTATGATTCGATCATAAAGGATAATATTTGAGTTACACCTTTAGCAAAACACCTAAGATTTGAGGAATTATTCCATGTATTTGTGTTTCCCGATAAGCCATAGGAGTATGGTATGTTCGAGAGATCAAATCGAACCTTGTTTGACATGGTAAGATCAAAGGTGTCATTTATAAAACAGCCATTATGTTTTAAGGATTAAAGCTTTAGAGACTACCGCTTTTACACTTAAAAGAGCACCATCATGATCCGTTCAAATGACACCATAAAGGTTATGGTTTGGGATAAAACCCGAGTTGTCTTTTATTAAATTTTGGTATGCTGTGCATAGGTAAAATGTTTACAACCAAAGTCGGATAAGCGTGTCTTTGTAGGTTATCCCAAAGAATTTGTTGGGTATTCCTCCATAACATTGAAGACAAAAGAGTTTGTCGCTTGGAACATGAAGTTTCTTACAGAAGGAAATTTTCACAAAAGTTAAGTGCGAGGACAATAGAACTTTGATTAGGTTGATGAACCTAAGCAACGTGTGCTAAGTAGCGCATCACCGAAAAGTGTCCCGAAGGCGGCTAAAATGCTCATGGCTCTCGTGATTACAAAGGTTGTGATCTCGGAGATTAGAGTTCCTATTGAACCGTGTGGGTCGGTAAGAATCAAATAGTAAGATTTGAAACAGAAGTAGTTATTGTTTTGACAATGATGAACCGACTGCATGCAAAGAAGCGATGATGGGCCCTGACTCCATAAAATGACTAGAAGTCATAAAATTCGTGATAGTATCCATACACAAGAAATCAAGTTTCTGAACTTGGAAGACCCTCCGAAAAGGCATGAAGCCTATCAATCGTATTTGGATCTATAAAGAAATAGACATGGATGTTTGACATCTATGAAATAGTCGACATGTCAGAAAGGAGTTTATGATAATGTTCAAGGACTTGACTATGACAATATTTGATCTTTCCTAGCGATATTTAGTCTTGACAGATTAATGTAGCAACCACTACATATAATTTGGTATATGGTAGTTGAACAAACAATACAATGTTCTTCTAATAGAATGGTTACCTAGGACATGTACATGACACGGTCCGAAGGGTTTTGTTAATTGAAAGGATGCTAAAAGGGCATGCAAACTTCAATGGTTGAAGTGAGCATAGTGGAGTTGGAATCTTCACCATGATGAAAATGTTAAAAGAGTTTAATTTCATTGGAGACGATGAAGATGCTTGCATTTGCAAGAAATTAAGTGGGAGCACTGAGACATATTTCTAATACATTATGTAGAATACGTGGTGTTGATTGGAAATGATGTATCTTTTATTGACACAAGTTAAGAATTTTATTAAAATTGGATTTCGATGAAAGACTTGGGAAAAACCAGAATATTTGGCATCAATGTCTGTATGGATAGATTGAGGCAGTAATATGGTTGTGCCAGACGTACATATATGAGATATTGAAAGGGTTCAATATGGAAACGACAAGAAAGGTTCTTGCTGCATGGAAAGGATTGAGTCAAGATTCAAGTGTGTTGACACTTGGTCAGTGAAATCACATGAATATTTTGATCAATAATACCGTGATATGTACATATCCAGATATGTCATGTGCTCTAAATGTTGTGAGCATATACTAGAATGATTCATAAAATGATTATTGGACGATAGTAAAGATATTCTTATGAGCTTTGGAAGAACTAAGAATATATCATGTATAAGTGACAAATAGTTAAAAGTAGTTCATTGTAAAATGTTACATTGATACTAGTTTGTCACAAGATACAAATTAAATTTATCTCAATTTAAACTATGGGTGGCACAATGTAATGGAAGGGAGGTTCCATGATGGATTTGGATCAGTTCCAAAGTTGATACATTGCGACGGATACTACAACAAAGGGCTAAGTATATGACTACTATAGTAGAAGCAAAGGAGGGAATTTGGTTAAGTAGTTTGTTATTAAACTAGGTGTGGTTCACAGTGGGCTAGTATTATGAAGATATATTGTGCGACAATTATAACAACATGTTTTATCCCAAAGGAACTAAAGGTCTCACCAAAGGACTAACTTCATACAATGCCATCTCATTAGAGAATGAGTGATGCGTAGAGATGCAAAGACATGCAAATACACAAGGACCTAAAAATGTCAGATCCAGAGATTATGTTAACCACTAGGAAACACGTATATACAACACCAGAAAGCCATAGGTGTTGAATGCACAAGTTTACAGACTAGATTATTGACTCTAGTGCAAGTAGGAGACTGAAGGGAATATGCCCGAGAGGCAATAATAAAGTGGTTATTATCTTATTCCTTGTTTATAATAAATGTTTATTGTATGCTTT
Organism: Avena insularis; assembly: GCA_023614405.1. Taxonomy (NCBI): domain Eukaryota; kingdom Viridiplantae; phylum Streptophyta; class Magnoliopsida; order Poales; family Poaceae; genus Avena; species Avena insularis. The sequence goes on from CM042694.1 coordinate 212,935,099, forward strand.
CATTGTATTAATTGGAAACATTAATACATGTGTGTTTCATAAACAAATAAAGGGTTCCTAGTTATGCCTCTCTTAAACTAGCTCGTTGATTAACAAGATGATCAAGGTTTCCTGATCATGGACATTGGATGTTGTTAATAACGAGGTCACGACATTGGTGAATGATGTGATGAACATTCATCCAAAGTATAGCATTACGATCAAAGTCATTATGTTTATATTGCTATAACATCATACGAAGTAATCTTAGTCCTTAGACCATGAGATCATGTTAATTGCTAACACCAGAAGAGTACTTTCATAACACCAAACATCACACCATAACAGGGTGACTATAAAGGTGGTTTTGGGTACTCTGAAAGTGTTATGTTGAGGCACATGGATTAAGAGTGGAATTTGTCCATCTCGATGATAGATAGATATACTCTCGGCCCTCTTGGTGATATCACATTGAGATAGCTTGCAAGCAAGTGATGTGATCACTATAATGTTATATCCCGGGAACGAGAAAAGAGTGCATGTCGGTAACGAGATCAAACTATGTACGGAGATACCGATGATCGAATCTCAAACATGTAATATATCGTGAGACAAAGGGATTTAGTTACGGCGTTAAAGGTTCACATGATCACTAGAGTCATTGTTGAATGTGTGGGAGTCAGTACGGATCTCCAGGTCCCGCTGCTAATTATTGATCGGAGAGGGGTATTGACCATGTCTGCATTATTCGCAAACCATAGGGTGACACACTTAAGGGATACCGACACCATTTAGAGAAAATAAGATACCATAGAAAGATTAAGAAAGCGCTGGAATCATTTCGATGGAAACCGGAATTGTTTCGGGTGAAATTACGGAAACTAGTTCTACATGTGATATTGAAATGTTGAAGGGGTTTTGTATGAATGTTTGTTAATTAAACTAATTAACAAAATTCTGAATAAAATAAATAAATGTGTTTTATTTAAAGAGAAAAATGCATTTAATTTAGTGGACATTAAATGCAAGTGAGTGGAGTTCAAATTTATGTGAGTGAGGCTTAGTGGAAGGTCTACCCACATGAATGAGGGAGAGGTGGGGGCACCCACCATGGCCGGCTGGCCATGGCCATGGGGCTGCACCCTAACCCCTATAAAAGGAGCCCCATGGATCCTCTCCTCTTGCACCACCTCCTCGCGAAGGTTCTCTTCCCCCTCTAGCAATTCCCCATGGCTTCGGATTTGCGAAGTACATGTTCTTGGTGTTTCTCTCGAAAGGATCTGCTGCTTCCGCTGCTTTGCTGGAGCAAGGACTCGGAGGTTATCGAGGTATCGGGCGTGTGTGCGATCACGGATGCCCCACTGTTTTGCGGTGCTAGACTTGCTGGTGTTGGACCTGGTTGACTCGCTGGACTTCATCACGATCTTGAGATCGGCAAGTGTACGACTAGATCAACCACAAAATCAGTTTCGTTAACAATGCTTTGTCGCTCTTCAACGGTATGTTCTCTATGGATGTTATATCCACCCATTTATTGTATTTAGTTAGATAGATCTTGGTTCTTAGATGTTCACATCGTAGAATTTTTTTGTTTTCTATGTTGCAAACCCAACACTTCCAAAAAACAAGTTGCAACTTGTTGATATGGTTATCCTATCAATCCTATTAAGCCACGCGCTAGGGTCTCACATACATCCACCCTTATAAGATCGACGCCCTCGCCGATCAACCACAAGCCAGGAACGTCCCTAGCACATGTCTGTGCATCTAGTGTCAGCACATGTGCCATGACGTGTCAACTCTGGGCCACATGCGCCATGCTCCACATATCCCGCCACTGACCCGTGTAACCGCGGTGATCGGCTATGATACCACTTTGTAACACCCCGTCCACTATGCCCCAGGGGTGTCACTCCTGGCAGCTTAATAGGATACCTAGACTAGCCTCATCGACCAACACTAGTATTTTCTGCACACTTTGTCCTTACTCGTGCGCAGCCGGTACCCACTTCTCGGTCGGTCACCCATCCTCAAATTGCTCTAGGTCAAGCATGCTTAACCTTAGAGTTCTTTTCAGATGATCTTCTGGAAAAGAAGTTGCAACTTGTTGATATGGGTATCCTATCAATCCTATTAAGCCATGCGCTAGGGTCTCACACTTTCCAGCCTGCATTTTCAGCATAATTGCACTCTTAATGATGAAATTTGCTCATGTTTTAGTGTTTCTTCAATACAAGGGTGATTCTAGAGGGGGTTAATGGTTCTATTATTGTTCTTATGCCACAACAAAATAACCCCTCTGATCTCAAAGATTTTAGGCCCATTAGCCTTTGCAACATAGTCTACAAGGTGATTGTGAAATGCATTGTCAACAGAATGTGTCCTATATTACAAGCGATCACCAGCCTAGAGAAAATCACCTTCTTCCTTGGAATAATGATTACTGACAACACCCTAATCTCTTTTAAGTGCATTGATACAATCCAACATGCTAATGACAAGAAAGGAGAGTTTGTGCTTATAGACTTGATCTTTCCAAAGCATATATGATCAAGTAGACTAGAACTTTCTCGAGCTAGCCCTCGACAAGCTAGGTTTTGACCAAAAGCTGATTTCTTGGATTATGATCTATGTAAATTGGTTACATACTCAATAAAACTTAATGGGTGCATGTTTTCCACCATTAATCCAACCAGAGGCTTATGACAAGGAGACCACTTGCAGCCTTTCTTATTCCTAGCGGTTGGTGAAGGCCTCTCAAGCCTCATCCATAAGGAGATCAAATCAAAGACGGAGCAAGCAACTATGATAAGAAATGCACTAGCTGTTTATGAAGAAGGTACTGGCCAACTTCTCGATCCTACCAGATGTTTGTTCCTTATAGGCAAAAAATGTACTTCGGATATCGGAGACAAAATGGCTTTGGTCCTATAGATCCCCACTTTGGGATTCGAAGAAATATGTTGAACCATTCTGGCCCAACAAGACCAAGCCCATGGAGTGCTAACCTATAAAAGGAAGGGGCTGGAGGAGAGCAAGACCTAATCCAAGCATCCGACCGCCAGTGCTATCGGTGTGTGTGTGTGTGTTAGAAAGGTGATTCCCCTCTGAATCAACATGGTACCAGAGCTATGGTTGTTGGGGGTGTGGTGGTGTGAAAGGCTGTTGAGGGCAGCGGAGCTGTGACTGCTGCAGGCGGCGATGGTGGCAGGGCATAAGGTGCTAGGGGTTGAAGAGTTGCTACTGTGTGCTTGTAGGTGCTGGTTGCAGCGGTGAAGATGGCTGATACAAAGAGTCTAGTTGAGGCTCTGGAGAATCTCACCACATTCCTTGCCTCCAAGGAAGATGGCCCAACCTCTAGGGCTATCGTGCCTCAAGAGGAAGTGGTTCAGAAGCTTGTGTTGGTGCCAACTAACCTTAAACTTGAGGGTGCTGCTAACTATCTTAGTTGGTTTCGGAGGGCGAGGTTGGCTATGGAGCAGAAAGATCTTGATGGGTACTTGTTGGGTACTATTGGGGAACCAGGAGACAAAACTAGTGCATAAGGGAAGGAGTGGAAGGTCATCAACTCCTTGCTTATTGGATGGCCGTTGAATTCAGTGGTGCCCTCCCTTGGGCAATCTGTGGAAGGGCTATCCACTGCTGCTGAGATATGGAAGATACTGTCCACCAAATACTCCGGCAAGGGCAATGTTATGCTCATTGCTCAGACAGATGGGAAGATTCTGCGCTTGCGCCAAGGTGAAAATTCAGTGATGACATATGTGGCTGAGCTGCAAGCATTATGGGCAGTCCAGGATAATTGTGACCCTCTCAAACACTATGATGTAGCCTGCATCGAGTCAGGACAGAAATGGATAGCACGCAGACGTGTGTTATAACTTCTGGAGGGGCTGGATAAGCGCTTTTATGGTAGAAAAGCTTCTCTATTGCATCATACCTTGCTTCCCACTATTGATGAGGCTATTACAGCAATGACTCAAGATGAGGTACGTCTATATATTGAGCAAGCGAATGATAAGATTGTACCATCCTCAACATTTGCCGTTGTCGAGCCAAGGGAGTGGAAAGAGACTAGGGACTGTTTCACCTTTGGGGAGGTAGGTCACCTAAAGTGGGACTGTCCAACTTGTGGCAGGGGCAGGGGATATACTAGAGGGAGCAGAATGGCTGGTGGAAGAGGTGGATATTTAGGATACCACGGGGGGCAGACTACCAGAGGCCAAGGTAGATACTCAGGATATCAGGAGTTTAGAAGGCACACATAGCAGTTGATGAGGGGGGCAGTGGGATGTCCAAGGGTGTAGAAGTAGGTGATGCTACCTATGGAGACTTTGTTCACTAGGCCTCCATGGATTAAGGTAATTTTGAAATAGCATCTCTTGCTACTAACGGAAATGATACAGAATGGGTTCTAGACTCGGGAGCATCTAAGCATGTTGCGGGTAAATTTTGTGTATTTGAGTCTTACAACAAGCATCCTCCTACTCACAAGGGAACCATCCAAACTGCTGATGGTACAAGACAACCCGTCATTGGGGTTGGCACAGTAAAGTGCACTTCAAACATTTCTCTATCCTTAGTTTTACATGTGTCGGTGTTTCCTATCAATTTGGTCTCTTTGAGTGCTCTAATTGATGACATCGATTGTAGTGTGACTCTTGACAAGTTTGATGTCTTGATTCAGGAGCGATTGACGAGGCGGATGATGGGTTTGTAGCATGGAAAACAAAAAAATTCTACCGCAAGAACGAACAAAACCCAGATCTAATCTAGATAAAAGCCAAGATCTAATCTATTAGACATGTGCAACGAGATATATCTGTACTAACCCTTGTAGATCCGAAAGCCTTGTGCGAGATCGGATCTCGTGGTTGATGTAGACGATCACTTGCCGATCTCAAGATCGAGTAGACGATCCTTAGGCGTTCGTGCCGGTAGCGCTTCATGATCGGTCACACGTGCGGAGTCGATGCAGACCTTCCTCTCCCCGTTCCAGCGAGCAGCGGAGGTAGTAGATCTCTCCACGGAATCCCAGCAGCACGACGACGTGGTGGTGGTGGTGGAGTAGAGAATTCTGCAGGGCTTCGCCTAAGTCTGAGCAGAAGGAAGGAGGAGGAGAGAGGCGGCTAGGGCAAGAGTGGAGGGACAAGGGGGGTGGGCGCCTCCACCCCTCTATATATATAGAGGGAGGGGTGCGGCCTATGGTTCCCACCCCTAGGCCCACCTCCTAGGGCCGGTACACAAGGGGGGCTTGGGGGGAGTTACCTTCCCCCCAAGTTTCCCCTTTTTCTTTCTTGGTTTTCAAGTAAACTCCATAGAAATTTCTAGAACCTTCTGGAACATTCCGAAACCTTCTAGAACCCCCATATAAACACTCTGGGACATTTCCAAACCTAGAAAATGATCTCCATTATATGAATCTTATTCTCCGGACAATTCTGGATCTCCTCGTGATGTCTCAGATCCAATCTGAGACTCCAAACAACATTCAGTCTCCAACGCACATTCCATATCTACCTAAACAACATCGAACCTTAAGTGTGTCACCCTACGGTTCGTGAATATGCAGACATGATGGAGACACCTCTCCGATCAATAACCATCAACGGGATCTGGAGATCCATAACGGCTCCCACATACTCAACGATGACTTCGTGATCGATAGAACCATTAACATACGAAACCAATTCCCTTTGTCACGCGATACTCTACTTATCCGAGGTTTGATCGTCGGTATCTCCATACCTAGTTCTACCTCGTTACTGATAAGTACTCTTTACTCGTTCCATGTTATGTCATCCCTTGTGACCCAGTCACATGCTTGCAAGCTAACTAGATGACATTCCACCGAGAGGGTCCAGAGCATATCTATCCGTCATATGGATGGACAAATCCCAATCTTGGTCCATGCGCTTCAACACATACTTTCAGAATACCCAATGACACCTTTATAACCACCCGATTCTAAGCGGTGTTTGATGTCATCAAAGTACCCATCCGATGATGGTGATTAACATAACCTCATGGTCGAAGGATTAGGTTACTATGCATTTGAAAGCTTGTAGCAATACAAACTAAATGACTTGATCTTATGCTACACTTACTATGGTGTGTGTCCATCACATCATTCTCCTAATGATACAACCTTGTTATTAATGACATCCAATGTCCATGATCAGGAAACCATGATCATCTATTAATCAACAAGCTAGTTCAACAAGAGGCTTACTAGGGACTCTTTTACGTTTACAAAACACACATGTATTAGTGTTTCCTTATAATACAATTATAGCATGGGATGTAAACATTCATCATAAACACAAAGATATAATAATAACCACTTTTATTATTGCCTCTTGGGCATATCTCCAACAGTCTCCCACTTGCACTAGAGTCAATAATCTAGATTACATGGTAATATACCTAACACCCATGGCGTTCTGGTGTTGGTCATGCTTTGCTCTAGGGAGAGGTTTAGTCAACGGATCTGCCACATTCAGATCAGTGTGTACTTTGCAAATCTTTATGTCACCATCTCGGACATACTCGCGAATAGCATGGAAACGTAGCTTGATGTGCTTCAGCTTGCTATGTGACCTTGGCTCCTGTGCATTAGCTATGGCACCTGTGTTGTCACAGGAGATGGCCATCGGGTCCAATGCACTAGGAACCACGCCAAGTTCAGTAATGAACTCCTTCATCCATATGGCTTCTTGTGCAGCCTCCGAAGCAGCTATGTATTCTGATTCAGTTGAAGATTTCGCCACAATGCTTTGCTTGGCACTCCTCCAGCTCACTGCAGCACCATTCAAAATAAATACGTATCTAGACTGTGACTTCGAGTCATCTGGATCGGTGTTCCAACTAGCATCAGTGTAACTCTTTACAACAAGCTGTTCATCACCTCCATAAGAAAGAACCATATCCTTGGTCCTATTCAGGTACTTTAGGATATTCTTGACCGTTGTCCAGTGCTCCATTCTAGGATCACTTTGATATCTGCTAGTTAAACTAACAGCATGTGCTATATCCGGTCTTGTACACAGCATGGCATACATGATAGAACCTATGGCCGATGCATAGGGAATATTATTCATCTTCTCTCTATCTTCTGCCGTAGCTGGACTTTGAGTCTTACTCAAGGTCTTACCTGACAACATGGGCACGAACCCTTTCTTGCTCTCTTCCATTATAAACTTCTTTAGAACTTTGTCCAAGTATGTACTTTGTGAAAGCGCTATTAGGCGTCTTGATCTATCTCTATAAATCTTGATGCCTAGAATATATGCCGCTTCGCCAAGATCCTTCATTGAAAAACTATTATTCAAATAGGCTTTGACGCTATTAAGAAGTTTTATATCATTCCCAATCAACAATATGTGATCTACATATAGTACTAGGAATGCTACAGAGATCCCACTCACTTTCTTGTAAATACAAGCTTCTCCATAAGTTTGTATAAATCCAAAGTTTTTGATTACTTTATCAAAATGTTGATTCCAACTCTGGGATGCTTGCTTCAGTCCATAAATGGAGCGCTGAAGTTTGCATACCTTGTCAGCATCTTTAGGATCGACAAAACCCTTGGGTTATACCATATACAACTCTTCCTCAATGTCACCATTAAGGAACGCCGTTTTGACATCCATCTGCCAAATCTCATAATCGAAATATGCAGCAATTGCTAACAAAATCCTCACAGACTTTAGCTTTGCTACTGGTGAGAATGTCTCATCATAGTCAACTCCTTGAATTTGTCGGAACCCTTTCGCGACAAGTCGAGCTTTATAGACGGTAACATTACCATCAGCATCTGTTTTTCTTTTGAAAATCCATTTGTTCTCGACAGCCTTACGGCCATCCGGTAAGTCCACCAAAGTCCATACTTGGTTTTTGTACATGGATCCCATTTCGGATTTCATGGCTTCTAGCCATTTGTCGGAATCTGGGCTCACCATAGCTTCTTCATACATCGCAGGGTCATCAGTGTTGTCCACCAACATGACGTTCAAGGCAGGGTCATACCAATTAGGAGTGGTACGAACCCTCGTTGACCTGCGAGGTTCAGTGGCAACTTCGTTCGAAGTTTCATGATCACCATCATTAGCTTCCTATCCAATTGGTGCAGGCGGCACAAAAACATCTTCCGGTGCTACGCTACTCTCAACTCCGAGAGAAGGTTCAATAACCTCGTCGAGTTCTACTTTCCTTCCAGTCACTTCCTTCGAGAGAAATTCCTTCTCAAGAAAGGATCCATTCTTGGCAACAAAAACTTTGCCTTCAGATCTATGATAGAAGGTATACCCAATTGTTTCTTTAGGGTATCCTAGGAAGACGCATTTCTCTGCTTTGGGTTCAAGCTTATCAGGTTGTAACTTCTTTACATACGCTTCGCAACCCCAAACTTTAAGGAACGACAACTTAGGTTTCTTTCCAAACCACAATTCATACGGTGTCGTTTCAACGGATTTAGATGGTGCCCTATTTAAAGTGAATGCGACTGTCTCTAATGCATAGCCCCAAAACGATAGCGGTAAATCTGTAAGAGACATCATAGACCGAACCATATCTAAGAGAGTTTGATTACGACGTTCGAACACACCATTACGCTGTGGTGTTTCCGGCGGTGTCAATTGCGAAATTATTCCACATTTCTTTAAATGCATGCCAAACTCATAACTTAGATATTCACCTTGATCGAGCCTTGAAACTTAATCTTCTTGTTACGATGATTTTCCACTTCACTTTGAAATTCCTCAAACTTCTCGAAAGTTTCGGACTTATTTTTCATAAAGTAGACATACCCATATCTACTTAAGTCATCCGTGAAAGTGAGAACATAACGATATCCACCACACGATGCTACACTCATTGGACCGCACACATCGGTATGTATTATTTCCAAGTCTGTAGCTCGCTCCATTATTCGAGAGAATGGAGTCTTAGTCATTTTTCCCATTAGACATGCTTCGCATCTTTCAAGTGATTCAAAATTAAGTGATTCAAGAAGTCCATCAGAATGGAGTTTCTTCATACGCTTCACTCCAATGTGACCAAGGCAGCGATTACCACATGTATGTAGAATTATCATTCAATTTTGTTCGTTTAGCATCTATGTTGTGAACATGTGTATCACTACTATCGAGATTTAGTAAGAATAAACCATTCATCTCAGGTGCATTACCATAAAAGATATTACTCATATAAATCGAACAACCTTTATTCTCGGACTTAAAAGAGTAACCGTCTCGTAATAAACAAGATCCAGATATAATGTTCATGCTTAACACAGGCACCAAATAACAATTATTCAAATTTAAAACTAATCCCAAAGGTATATGTAGAGGGAGCGTGCCGACAGCGATCACATCAACCTTGGAGCCATTTCCAACGCGCATCGTCACCTCGTATCTCGCCAGTCTTCGCTTATTCCGCAGCTCCTGTTTCAAGTTACAAATATGAGCAAGCGAACGTTATCAAATACCCGAGCACTACTACGATTACTAGTAAGATACACATCAATAACATGTATATCGAATATACCTTTCTTCTTGATGTTGCCGTTCTTGATCCGCCAGTACTTGGGGCGATTACGCTTCGATGACGGCACCCTTGCGAGAGAAGCATTCAGTTTCAGGCTTAGGACCAGCCTTGGGCTTCTTAGCAGGTGCGGCAGCTTTCTTGCCGTCCTTCTTGAAGTTGCCCTTGTTCTTAGGCTTGCCCTGTTTCTTGAAATTGGTGGTCTTATTGACCATCAACACTTGGTGCTCCTTTTTGATCTCCACTTCAGCAGTTTTCATCATGGACGATAGTTTAGGAAACATCTTGTTCATGCAGTGCATATTGTAGTTCATCACAAAGTTCTTATAACTCGGTGGCAGTGATTGGAGGACACGGTGAATCCCTAACTCATTAGGAATCGTTATCCCCAACTCTTGGAGCTTGTTTGCGTGCCTAGATATGGTGAGCACGTGCTCGCTAACGGAGCTACCCTCTTCCATCTTATAGTTAAAGAACTTTTCGGAGGCCTCATAGCTCTCCACGGTCGCGTGAGTCTCAAAAATGAGCTTGAGCGCCTTAATGATCTCGAACGGGTCGTGGTGCTCAAAGCACTTCTGAAGCTCCGTTTCCAAACCTTACAGAATGGCACACTGAACTGTGGAGTAATGATTTTTCCGAGTGGCGTAAACATTCTTTATGTCATCGGTGGCATCTTCTGCAGGTGGGTCACCTAGCGGTGCTTCGAGCACATAGGTCAACTGACCAGCCCTGAGGACAATCTTTATTCCATGGATCCAGTCCGTGAAGTTGCTTCCATTGTTCTTAAGCTTTTCTTTCTCTAGGAACGCATTGAAATTGATGGAGAGGTTCGCCATAATCTAGAACAAATTTGCAAGTAGTTTAGACTAAGTTTATGATAAGTTGAGTTCAAATTTTAATTCTTAAATTAACTAGGTGAACTCCCACTCAAAACAACATCCCTCACATTGTCTTAGTGATTACACGAACCAAGTCCACTACACCAAGTCCGATCTTCACGAGAGAAGATGTAGTTTCATCGGCGAACAATCTTCATGTTCATCATATCATTTATATGATTCATGCTCTACCTTTCGGTATTCCGTGTTCCGAGACCATGTCTGTACATGCTAGGCTCGTCAAGATTAACCTTAGTTTCCGCATGTGCAAATCTGGCTTGCACCCGTTGTATGCACACGTAGAATCTATCACATCCGATCATCACGAGATGCTTCGAAACGACGAGTCTTAGCAACAGTGCCAACTAAGGACGAACACTTTATTACTTGATATTTAGTGAGAGGGATCATCTTATAATGCTACCGTCGTGATCTAAGCAATACAAGATGCATAAAGGATTAACATCACAGGTAATTCATAATTAGTGTGATATGATATGGCCCTTTCTTCTTATGCCTTTGATCTCCATCTCCAAAGCACGGACATGATCTCCATCATCACCAGCATTGCGTCAAGGTCAGTGGCGCCGCTTCATGGTTGTCCATCATCACTAGCAACTATTACAACTACTTGGAATAAAGCTATTACAAGATGAATAGACACGCATGTCTTAACAGAATTAAAGACAACCATTAGGCTCCTGCCGGTTGCCATATTACAACAAGGATCATTGCATACATCAAATATAATCACAATCACATGATGGCCATATCACATCACAAAACCCCTGCAAAAACAAGTTAGACGCCTCTAATTTTCTTTGCATGTTTTACGTGGTTTGGGGCTTTCGAATAAGAACGGATCTTACCTACGAAACTGAACCAGAACATTGATACAAGTGCTATCAAGTACAAAGTGTAAATTGGATCTATACTATGGTGGGAGAGACATAAAGCCACTTGTGCAAAGCAAGTTACACGTCAAGCGTGGAGCAAGTCTCATGTGCGATGACATGTAAGGTTAGCCCGAGCCGCTTCATCCCACCATACCGCAAGATGCAAAGTACACAAAGCAAAAGACGGCACGAGCACCAATGCCCACAAAACCATTGTGTTCTACTCGTGCAACAGATATATGCATAGACACGGCTCTGATACCACTGATGGGTTCGTAGCATGGAAAACAAAAAAATTTCTACCGCAAGAACGAACAAAACCCAGATCTAATCTAGATAAAAGCCAAGATCTAATCTATTAGACATGTGCAACAAGATAGATCTGTACTAACCCTTGTAGATCTGAAATCATTGTGCGAGATCGGATCTCATGGTTGATGTAGATGATCACTTGCCGATCTCAAGATCGAGTAGACGATCCTTCCGGCGCCAGCGTTCCATGGCTTCCATGATCGGTCCTGCGTCTGGTCGATGCAGACCTTCCTCTCCCCGTTCCAGCAAGCAGCGGAGGTAGGAGATCTCTCCATGGAATCCCAGGACCTGACAGGCGTGGTGGTGGTGGTGGAGTAGAGAATTCTGCAGGGCTTCGCCTAAGTCTGAGCAGAAGGGAGGAGGAGGAGAGAGGCGGCTAGGGCAAGAGTGGAGGGACAAGGGGGTGGGCGCCTCCACCCCTCTATATATAGAGGGAGAGGTGCGGCCTAGGGTTCCCACCCCTAGGCCCACCTCCTAGGGCCGACACACAAGGGGGGCTTGGGGGGAGTTACCTTCCCCCCCAAGTTTCCCCTTTTTCTTTCTTGGTTTTCAAGTAAACTCCATAAAAATTTCTAGAACCTTCCGGAACATTCCGAAACCTTCTAGAACCCCCATATAAACACTCCGGGACATTTCCAAACTTAGAAAATGATCTCCATTATATGAATCTTATTCTCCGGATAATTCCGGATCTCCTCGTGATGTCTCAGATCCAATCCGAGACTCCGAACAACATTCGGTCTCCAATGCACATTCCATATCTACCTAAACAGCATCGAACTTAAGTGTGTCACCCTATGGTTCGTGAATATGCAGACATGATGGAGACACCTCTCCGATCAATAACCATCAACGAGATCTGGAGATCCATAACGGCTCCCACATACTCAACGATGACTTCGTGATCGATAGAACCATTAACATACGAAACCAATTCCCTTTGTCACACGATACTCTACTTATCCGAGGTTTGATCCTCGGTATCTCCATACCTAGTTCTACCTCATTACTGATAAGTACTCTTTACTCGTTCCATGTTATGTCATCCCTTGTGACCCAGTCACATGCTTGCAAGCTAACTAGATGACATTCCACCGAGAGGGCCCAGAGCATATCTATCTGTCACATGGATGGACAAATCCCAATCTTGGTCCATGCGCTTCAACACATACTTTTAGAATACCCAATGACACCTTTATAACCACCTAGTTACGAAGCGGTGTTTGATGTCATCAAAGTACCCATCCTGTGATGGTGATTAACATAACCTCATGGTCGAAGGATTAGGTTACTATGCATTTGAAAGCTTGTAGCAATACGAACTAAATGACTTGATCTTATGCTACACTTACTATGGGTGTGTGTCCATCACATCATTCTCCTAATGATACAACCTTGTTATTAATGACATCCAATGTCCATGATCAGGAAACCATGATCATCTATTAATCAACAAGCTAGTTCAACAAGAGGCTTACTAGGGACTCTTTTACGTTTACAAAACACACATGTATTAGTGTTTCCTTATAATACAATTATAGCATGGGATGTAAACATTCATCATAAACACAAAGATATAATAATAACCACTTTTATTATTGCCTCTTGGGCATATCTCCAACAGCGGATGGTTGGGACTGGCACCAGGCGTAAAGGGATTAGATATATGGACAAAGGGGTGCAGCCAGAGTTGGTGTACGCTGCATCCATGTAAGACAAGGAGAAGCAGGCAATGATCCATCACTGTAGGATGGGACATGTATCATTTGATAAGATGAGTAGATATTTTCGGATGTTATGTGTGGAATAGGCAAGGGCAAACTAACATGTAATGCTTGCGAATATGGGATACCTTCGATCCGGATTATGGATGCAGTATAGCTTCTTTTTCCCTAGTAGACCTAGGTTATCAAATCCTCAGGAAGCGAATGTGTAGTGAAGTTACTTTAATGGACCTTCGGGAGTTTTAGAATTCATTTTGTATTTTTACCGAACCAATAGCTTGTGTATTTTTATTGTTGTCTATGATGGAGAGAGAGGGCCTAGGGCGTTCGGTTTCACCTGTAGTTGTGCAAAACATCTGATGGAAATAAAAGATAGAAATAAAGTATACGTGTACTTGTTAGAGCAAGATAAATTATATGTGGGCAGTGCATCCATAATTTCTATTGCCTCCACAACTGCTAATAGCAATAACCTACTAGTCTCATCCATAGAAGAAAGAGAACTAACGATATGCATAGTGATGTCACCGTTAATCCCAAGCAAATCCCTCACATACAGCCGTACTACCCCTTCTGTCACAGGGGTTCCCAACCTGCAGATCAGTCATCACTCATACTCCCTATACCTGGCTCAACCCTAGGGGTCTTGGGTACCTGACAAGTCCTTGGATTGAGGCAAGAGAGGATACAATAATCATCATGTCATACAAACTAATACACGATCCCATCTATGATAAATCACATGCACAATTTCTACATGGCTAGGCCGAAGCCCTTATCCCAAGGAGAATTACTCACACATAGAGATGAGATCAACAATCACAAACATTGTAATGAAAATCATAAGATTGATAGCAATAGTGTTACAATGCCGTCAATCGGAGAAGAGATCTACTATTACAAGTGGTGGAATATGGCTATGGAGATGGAGAAGGGTTTGGAGATCTGAGGCGGCTTTTTGACGAGGTCTGGCTTCTTTGGGGAGGGGCGAGCTCTGTTTTCCCGTCGCCTGAGGCTTCTTTATATAGGGGTCCCTTCATGAAAGTTGTTCTATTTGACCTAATGGTGGCGGTGCCAACTATACGACCAGAGCTATATGGCCAGAATTTTTGCTCCGGTCGTATAGTTGGTCATTTAAGCGTCTGCCTCCATTGTATGGCTCTTGGTTTCTTCTAGTTGTTGGAAATCTTATATCTTTGACTTTAATGTAGTGATTCCCTCCTTTCAACGAAGTTATCTGCGCAGGAAAAATATAAAAGAAATGATTGCATACCCCTCTAAATATTAACATTAGTGGCAGGGTTTAGAGTGATATTTCATCAAGAATATGAGTAATATCCAGTTTAAATGTGGACGTAGATGGCTATATTTTAGAGCCATCAACCTCCCCAATCTTAAACTTGATCGTCCCGAGCAAGAAAACCAAAACCAAAAAGGAACTCATCATTTAAACTAAAATAACGAGATGGTGATATTACTCATGATTAGTAGTCTCATGTTTCTTCCACTTCATAAATCTAAAAAACTTCAGCATAGATAGAGTAATGGCAAGCATATAATACGGGTTTCATGCATCCTTATAGCATAGCAAAATTATTGTAAACATATATGATTTAAATGAGTAAACTTTATTCCATGTCAAGTAATCAACTCATAGTCTTGCCTTTGAACAGTAAAGTGTAATCATGTAAATTAAGACTATGAGAGTTGTCATGAAAAGCATATATACTAGAGTATATCAATTCTCCCACATTAATAAATCAAGACTTTTCAAGCACTACTTTTCTATTCATTGTCCTTCAAGAATTTCAGTTTTTAAGTAATTGAGAGCATGCCAAAAAAAATATTTAGTTTATCGGGCTGTGATGGACACTCGTGGCATCACTAAGGTTTTTGTTCCTTTTGCATAATGATTTCTCATAAAAGCCAGAGGAGTGATTCCATCGTGATTACGTCTACCCGGGAGTACCAAGAATCTTACCCACTGTAGCATTGCTGCTACAAGTGTTTAATCAACTCATAGCCGAAATCTAGGAGTTTCCTCCATGAAGATCGTTCGTAGGCCAGCGGAGTTGTTGGCATCCCATGATGTTTGACACGCGTAAAGCTATATCATTCTATGATTAACAAGTCAAACTTTGGCATTCTCACAAAAACCGCTAAACATTAATTCAACCGAACAAATTCTTTCAAAGAGAGCTATTAAGTCAATCAGCATTTTCAGTGTTGTTTAGTGTCTCTAGAAATAAGCCTTCAAGACTAAGCACTACAACACACAAGCCTTCAATTGGGAGACTGGTACATTGCAAATGTAT
Source organism: Avena insularis (assembly GCA_023614405.1). Lineage (NCBI taxonomy): Eukaryota > Viridiplantae > Streptophyta > Magnoliopsida > Poales > Poaceae > Avena > Avena insularis. Next base: position 212,950,746 of record CM042694.1, read on the forward strand.
CTATAATTTTTGATGTTCCATGCTTGGTTTTATCTATTTTTCTTGTGTTTTGTCCACACTTTGGAGTACTTTTCATATCATTTCTTGGACTAACCTATTAACAAGAGCCACGATTACCGCCTGCTTTTGTTTTCTGCTGTTTTTGGTTCCAGGAAGTCAGAAAATGAATATTCTCGGAATTGGACGGGACAAAAGCCAAAGTTGCTATTTTACCGGAAGACATATGGAGCCAGAATACGAGACGGAGAAGGGCTAGGGCCTGGCCACACCACCTGGCCGCACGACCAGGCCTGGCCCACGCCAGGGGGTGGTCTGGCCGACCCCAACACCCCCTCGGCCTCTCCTTCCGCCTATATATTGCCTCTGATACGGAAACCCTAAGTACCCGATCAAAAATCCACGAAAGAGTCTGTAGCCGCCGTCATCTCCATCCCTACATTGGGAGGGATCTGAAGCTCTTCCTGGCACCCTGCCGGAGAGGGGAATTCACCCTGGAGGCCTTATTCATCATGCAAGCCTCTGGTGTGATGCGTGAGTAGTTAATCTCTAGACTACGGGTCCATGTAGTAGCTAGATGGCTGGTTCTCCTCCTTTGTGCTTTCATGTCTAGATCTTGTGAGCTCCGTTCATGATCAAGGTCATCTATTTGTAATTCTACATGTTGTGTTTACGGGGATCCGGTGGATATTGAGATGCTATTTCAGATTGATTATTGATTCTATCATGTCTTTGTTATTTGTGATCTTGCATGCTTTCTGTTGTTAGTAGCTATCTTGGCCAAGTAGATGCTAGCAACTCCAAGAGTTAGTATTTATGCTCGATAGTGGGTTCATGCCTCTGTAACTGGGAAGTGAAAGAAATCTCTAAGGTACTAGATGTCTTTTGCTACTAGGAGAAAACAACAATTCTTTGTTCATAGAACAATCATATTGTTTACTTTACGCAATTGTGAAAGCAATAATCTGTTGCTTGCAACTTAATACTAGAGGGGGTTCGGATGATAACCTGAAGGTGGATTATTAGTCATAGATGCAGTTGGATGACGGTCTATGTATACTGTTGTAATGCCCAATCAAGTCTCAAAGGAGTCAAGATGATTAGTATATGCTTGTATGCTTTCTCGATGTTTGTCAATTGCCCTGCTGTAATTTGTTCACCCAGCATGTTATCTATCTTAAGGAGAGCCACCTCTAGTGAACTATGGACCCCGGTCCTTTCTTTTACATACAATCTACAATCAACTGTTTACTGTATTGTGTTTATTTTCTGCAAACCATTACTTCCTTCCATTTGATACGTTTAATCCTTTGTTTTCAGCAAAACCGGTGAGATTGACAACCTCATCGCAAGTTGGGGACAGAGTTCTATGGTTGTGTTGTGTAGTTCTCCACGTTGCTGCTGGCACCGGTAGTGCGCCCTGCCAACGTTCAGCTAGCTACACCCTTGGGGTGTTTCCTTGCTCCTACTGGATTGATAACCTTGGTTTCATAACCGAGGAAAACTTACTGCTGTGCTCATCATACCTTCCTCTTGGGGTTCCCCAACGAGCTCGTTAATACACGAGTCAGCAAGTATTTTTCTGGCGCCGTTGCCAGGGAGTCAAGGACATCTTCACAAGGGGAGTCCCTCATAACCAATCTCTTTACTTTGTTGTTTTTGTTTTTCTTAGTTTACTTTTGCTTTGTTTGCTTGTTTCTTTATCAAAAACACAAAAAAAATAGTTTTACAAGTTTGCTTTTTTTATTGAAAACACAAAAAAATGACTACTCTTGAAAACACAAAGTTGTGTGACTTCACTAGCACCAACAACAATGATTTTATGAGCACACCTATTGCTCCACCTGTTCCTGAAGCTACTTTCGTTGAGATAAAACCTGCTTTACTCAATCTTGTTATGAGAGAACAATTTTCTGGTATTGGTAATGAAGATGCTGCTGCCCATCTAAATAACTTTGTTTAACTTTGTGAGATGCAAAAGCATAGGGATATAAATGGTGATATTATTAATCTTAAATTATTTCCTTTATCTTTGAGAGGAAAAGCTAAAGAATGGTTGAATTCCTTAACTAGGATTAGTGTTGATTCTTGGACTAAATGCAAAGATGCTTTCACTGGAAAATATTATCCTCCTGCTAAAATCATATCTATGAGAAGTGAAATAATGAAGTTTAAACAATCTGATAATAAACATGTTGCTCAAGCTTGGGAAAGAATGAAATCTTTGGTAAAGAATTGTCCCACTCATGGACTGACTGCTTGGATGATCATCCAAACTTTTTATGCAGGATTGAACTATTCTTCAAGGAATCTATTGGATTCTGCTGCTGGAGGTACCTTTATGACCATTACTTTGGGTGCTTCAACAAAGCTTCTAGATAATATGATGGTTAACTACTCTGAATGGCATACTGAGAGAGCTCCATAAGGTAAGAAGGTAAATTCTGTTGAGGAAACCTCCTCCTTGAGTGATAAGATTGATATTATTATGTCTATGATTGTGAATGGGAAAGCCCATATTGATCCAAATAATGTTCCTTTAGCCTCTTTGGTTACTCAAGAAGAGCAAGTTGACATGAACTTTATAAGAAATAACAATTTTAGCAACAATGCCTACAAGAATAATTTTGGTAACAACAATTATAAGCCATATCCTCCCAACAATGGTAATGCTTATGGAAATTCTTACAACAATAATAGGAGTGCTCCCTCTGAACTTGAAGTTATGCTTAAAGACTTTATTAGTAAACAAACTGCTTTCAATAAAACTATTAAGGAAAAATTCTCTAATGCTGAAAGAAATATAGCATCTTTGGCTGAAGCTCAATCTTCTTTGAATAAAATGGCTGCTAAACCTGAAACTAATGATAATCCCTTTGCAGCTACTAATGCCATACAAGTAAGAATTGATGAAAATGTTAGACTATTAGCTGAATTACATGCTAAGTGGGAAAGAGAAGATGAAATTGCTACATTAGTGTTTCTACTATCACTACCACTAGTGTTTAGGCTATTAATAACTCTACTACCTTAGATGATAATTATGGTTTTGATCTTGATGGTTGCAATATCTCTGAAGTTATTAAGTTCCTACAGAAGCTTGCTAAAAGTCCTAATGCTAGTGCTATAAACATGGCCTTTACAAAACACATTACTGATGCTCTCATAAAGATTAAAGAAGAAAAGATGAAACATAAAGCTTCTATTCCTATAAAACAAGAATATGGTTGGGAACCCATCATTAATATGAAAGTGAATGATTTTGATTTCAAAGCTTTATGTGATCTTGATAGTAGTGTTTCTACTATGCCTAGAAGGATTTATGATATGCTTGATTTGCCTCCACTTGAAAATTGTTATTTGAATGTCCCACTTGATGATAATGCTAAAGAGAAACTCATGGGGAGTCTTAATGATGTTCTTATTATGGTTAACAATGCCTATGTCCCCGTTGATTTCTATGTTTTGGATGTTGAATGCAATGCTTCTTGTCCTATTACTTTGGGAAGACCTTTTCTTAGAACTGTTGGTGCCATTATTGATATGAAAGAAGGCACCATTAAATATCAACTCCCACTCAATAAAGGTATAGAAAACTTCCCTAAGAAGAGAGAGAAGATTTATTTTGCCTCTCATATGAAAACAAAATTTGCTCTTAACGCTTCTTGATTTGAAGACACTTGATTCTTTTTCTTGGTTCTTATGCCTAACTTAAAGACGTTAAAGAAAAGTACTTATTGGGAGATAACCCAAAAGTTTTAGATGAGTCTTGGAAGTTATTACTTCAGTAATAACCGCTCCTTATCCTTTTTATTTGCTTTTTGTGCCAAGAGTAACCTCTAATGAGAGAGAAGTAATGATTGGAAAAGTTGCTGTCCCGAAACAGATTTCTATGCTTCACCGTAAAAAATCGTGTAAAATCTCTGGACGTCCTTTTGAGGCGTGAATTTTTGTGCTTCTGCCCCAAGTTGTTATATAACTTTCGTTAGTTCAACAATTTTTTATTTGAGCAACAGAAGGTCTTCGAAAAAAATCGTCTTTACCTGCTGGTCTGTTTTGACAGATTTCTGCCATTATTTGCATTTGCTTCTTGTTTGTTCCTTTTTAAGTTCTTTTGGGGAATTGAGCTTTTTGAGGGAAGTGCTACAGTAGCTACTGTTTTAATGGAAGTTTATTGGTGTTAGAACTAAACCTAAGTACTTATTATCTTGAGTGCACTAATGCTGCTAATAAAGATTGTGTGAAGTTTTGTATGAAGGAAAAATTTCAGGTGTATGCAAGGAATGAGTAATGAGATGAAGGATGGATTAAAAGCTCAAGCTTGGGGATGCCATGTGTGTCACCCCAAGAAATATCCAAGAAGTACAAGCGTCAAAGCTTGGGGATGCCCAAGGCATCCCCTTCTTCATCAATAAAAATCCCAGGTTTCTTCCAAACGCTTCATTTTTATTGTTTCATGCACAGTTGTGTTGTTCTTGGAGCGTCTTCTTTTTTAGTTTTCGTGTTGGTTTTTCGTTTGATTTGTTTTCTTAGTTTGCTGAATAAATTGGTTGGACCCCCTCTTTCATACATTGGTTTGCAAATAGTTTGGTTTGGTTTGGAAAAGAGTAGGAAAGTTCATGCTTAAGTGTTAAAGAGAGCTTGTTTTTGACTGTGGCCTATGCTTTGTCATGCCATGCTTGATATTGTATTGTCTTTATGCTTAGTATTCTTTGTTGTAGCATGACCTATTATAAACAATTGAGATTTCTTAATGTGCCTTGGATGAATTATGCATTGTTTTAGCATATTAAAGCATAATATTGTGGTATTCTCCTTTGATGCTTTATTTGGGTTGACTTGGCGCATGCTCACACCATGTTATGACTATCTAAAGTCACCATAGCCTTTATGATCCTTTAGTTTTCAACTTGTAGTATCACTTTATGCTTTGATCAATGATGTTTTGTCACTCTACATGATTATGCCATTATTGCTCTCTTAGTTTGTCGCTCCCAGTCTTTTGCTAGCCTCCCCAACCAAGTATGAGTTCCACTCATGTATCCAACTCCCTAAACCAAGTTATTCCAAAGAGTCCATCGTACCTACCTATTAGCATATGCTATTCCAAGTATATTCATGTTTTTGTTTACCTTCCAAATTAAACTTGTTATGAGAAAACTAGTGATTAAAGCTCTCACGAACTTGATGGCACATTTTACTTTTCTTGCCCTTAATAAACTTGAACCATTGTGTCGTCTATGTTGTATATGCTTGCAATTATCTGTTGGGAATTAGCAGAACCATGCTTTCATGGGGAACGCTTTCAACATTGCACTTGGTACTTGTACCTAGTTGATATCATGCTCTTTTGTATATGGATGTCGTCGGTGTGAAATGAAAGGGGAGCTTGTAAGTCCATGGAGTTATGTATATGTGTTAGAGAAAGCACTGGGCATTGGTCTAATCCATGCTAACATGGTGGAAACCTGCAGCGTAACCATAATGAGCTGTCTATGAAGCATTCTTCTTATAAAAAAGAGTCCTATATTGAGAAAAAGAGAAAAGGAAAAAAAGAGATATTATGAAAAGAGGAAAGAGAGAAAAAAGCACCATATTCCCATGGTAAATAAGAAGATTGCTGAGATGCTCGTTGTCTGCTTGCCTTGTCATTTTGATATGGGGATTCTTCCGTATCATCGGGCAAGGGGTACCCCGTTGGCGGTTCTCTATGATACACATGTACTTACGATGACAATAACTTACCGGTGACTAAACTTGAGTAGCATGAGGAGCGTCCCTCGTATACAAGGGACATGAGATTTCTGACTTATACTTCGTCGAGCATGTACACCATAGTTTGTTCACTTTAACCTTAATCACTTCAAGATGCTTATGATAGGGGCAATGAGAGCTGAACGCTATAAGTACCATAATTTTTGGAAGCTCTTTATGAGACTTGAATCCCTACTTCCTTCTATGAAGGCCTTTCTTCCACCATTATATTGAGTCTCCACCTTCTACCTTTATGCACCTAATTTGAGAGCATAGTGGACATTCTTAGTTCTATGTGCATTGTCCACAGACTAGTTGATTGATGCATAACTTGATATTTCTTGTTTTAAACTATTTCTATCTAGTCACTCTTATGAACTTTGAAGGTGTCCTATGCATTTATGTTTGCTACTCTATGAGGGACAAGCTGAATGCCATTATGCTATGTTTTCTTTATGTGAAACAAACAAACGTCTTGCAAAGCATTGTTATTCATGAATCTTTTGTTTGTGCCTTTTCATGTTGCATGCATAGTTACTATGTCTTATTGTTAGAACTTCATCTTTCATGCTCATGTTTAGAGTACTTTGATTCCAGCTTTCAATGCTTGCAAATGGTTTGATCTTGATTGTGATGGTGCATGTCACCTCAAAAATTATTCTTTCTTTTTATCACTTACCTACTCGAGGACGAGGAGGAGTTAAGCTTGGGGATGTTGATACATTGCAAATGTATCTATAATTTTTGATGTTCCATGCTTGGTTTTATCTACTTTCTTGTGTTTTGTCCACACTTTGGAGTACTTTTCATATGATTTCTTGGACTAACCTATTAACAAGAGCCACAGTGCCAGCTGCCTATTTTCTGCTGTTTTTGGTTCCAAGAAGTCAGAAAATGAATATTCTTAGAATTGGACGGGACAAAAGCCAAAGTTGCTATTTTACCGGAAGACATCTGGAGCCAGAATACGAGACAGAGAAGGGCTCGGGCCTAGCCACACCACCTGGCCACGCGGCTAGGCATGGCCCTTGCCAGGGGGTGGTCTGGCCGACCCTAGCACCCCCTCAGCCTCTTCTTCCGCCTATATATTGCCTCTGATACGGAAACCCTAAGTACCCGATCAAAAATCCACGAAAGAGTCTGTAGCCACCGTCATCTCCATCCCTAGATCGGGAGGGATCTGAAGCTCTTCCCGGCACCCTGCCGGAGAGGGGAATTCACCCTAGAGGCCTTCTTCATCATCATGCAAGCCTCCGGTGTGATGCGTGAGTAGTTCATCTCTGGACTACGGGCCCATGTAGTAGCTAGATGGCTGGTTCTCCTCCTTTGTGCTTTCATGTCTAGATCTTGTGAGCTCCGTTCATGATCAAGATCATCTATTTGTAATTCTACATGTTGTGTTTGCGAGGATCCGGTGGATATTGAGATGCTATTTCAGATTGATTATTGATTCTATCATGTCTTTGTTATTTGTGATCTTGCATGCTTTCCGTTGTTAGTAGCTATCTTGGCCAAGTAGATGCTAGCAACTCCAAGAGTTAGTATTTATGCTCGATAGTGGGTTCATGCCTCCGTAACTGGGAAGTGACAGAAATCTCTAAGGTACTAGATGTGTTGTTGCTACTAGGGAGAAAACAACAATCCTTTGTCCATAGAACAATCGTATTGTTTACTTTACACGCAATTCGTAAAGCAATAATATGTTGCTTCCAACTTAATACTGGAGGGGGTTCGGATGATAACCTGAAGGTGGATTATTAGTCATAGATGCAGCTGGATGACGGTCTATGTATAATGTTGTAATGCCCAATCAAGTCTCAAAGGATTCAAGATGACTAGTATATGCTTGTATGCTTTCTCGATGTTTGTCAATTGCCCCGCTGTAATTTGTTCACCCAACATGTTATCTATCTTAAGGAGAGCCACCTCTAGTGAACTATGGACCCCGGTCCTTTCTTTTACATACAATCTACAATCAACTGTTTACTATTTTTTGTTTACTTTCTGTAAACTATTACTTCCTTCCATTCAATACGTTTAATCCTTTGTTTTCAGCAAAACCGGTGAGATTGACAACCTCATCGCAAGTTGGGGATAGAGTTCTGTGGTTATGTTGTGTAGGTCTCCATGTTGCTGCTGGCACCGGTAGTTTGCCCTACCAACGTTCAGCTAGCTACACCTTTGGGGTGTTTCCTTGCTCCTTGTCATGGAAATGGCCACGACAGTCGCTGCAGTAGGCAGCGATTGATTGAATCGGGGGCGAGAGCTGGCGGCCATCTGCGGTGCGAGATGGGGGTGGATGCACATGGGTTTACCCAGGTTCGGCCCCCCGGAGGGTAAATACCTACTCCTGCTAGATTAGATTATTGGAGAGCGAGTTACATGGGTGGCGAGCTCGGCGTCTATGCAGCGAGTCGCTTGAGGGGGTGTATGATGGAACGTAAGTCCTGAGGATACCCTAGGGAGGTTTATATATGAGTCACCTCGCTAGGGTTTACAAGTTACAACCGAACTAGATATGGATTCAGAGGCTTTGACCTAATTTGACTAGGCTTCTGGTACGCTTCTGGGTTTCCAGTCTCTAGTCACCGGGCCTTCATCTTAGTCGCATTCCAGTCGCTGTCATGCAGGCCCACTCGCGAGACCTTTTGGCCCAACCAGAACGTCCTGCTGGGTACACCCTAATCGGCATATCTCCATCAGTAGTCCCTGAGGCCATCGTCGAATCTGACGTAGGCGGTCATTTGACAGTCGGAGTAGGCGATTCCAATTTGGACGCCCAGTCGAATCGGCAATGGAATCCACTAAAACCAAGGAAATTTTCCCCAGGCTTCTAGTCGCTGCCCCGGCGAATGTCACGGCTGCCAAGTCACTGCTTTGGTGAATGGACAAGACTGATCGCTAGCGAGTGGAATGGAGGAGTTGGACCGTCAACCTGGTAAAACTATTCGTTGGATATTCCAACGGTAACTTCGGCGTAATTACCACAGGTAACGGCTACCCCGAATTTGGCGGGTAGCATTCCTCTATAAGGGGAGTGGCGAATCAGCTCTGCAGATCCTTCCCCGCATTCTTTATTCTCTCACATTCATTCTTTCTGCCTCCCTTCGATTCAATCATTCCGCATCGAGCGACTCCACATCCTTCCCAATGGCACCTCCCAAAGGCCCATGGGGAAATCCAAGTGCACCACAGCCCAGCTTAAGTCCTTCGTGGACGCCGGAGTCCTCCGTAAGGGGAACTGGCGGGTTCCCCCTTCTTCCGAGACCGAGCCGAAACCACGAGCCGGCGAATTCATTTGTTTCCCCAGCCATCTAGAGAGAGGTCTGGGGTTTCCCACCTCGCTCTTCTTCCGGCGCTTCTGCGCGTATTACGCAATCAAGCCGTCAGATCTTGGCCCGCACAACATCGAGCAGATGACGATCTTTGTCGCCTTCTGTGAGTGCTACCTCGGCTGCAGGCCGTATTTCCCGCTGTGGCTGGAGCTCTTCCATGGCTGCATCGGGCGCGAGGTGACCAACAGCTTGATACTGGCGACCGGCGGCGTCACATTCCAATTGAACCTTCTGCCGAAGAAAGCCGCCAGTGAGTGGAATAAGAGCTGGTTCTATGTGAAGGAATCCACTCCCTCCGGAGAGGTGGCGCTTCCTGAGTTCGTCGCTGAAAGGAGCGAGCCTTGCCAGCTGCCACCCAAGAAGCTCCCTGAAGACCAGAAGATGGCCGTCGCGGAGATGATGGTCCATATCCAGAGGTTGAAGGGCCAGGGGTTGATTTCGATCAACCTTTACAACTGCTGGATCGGGCGGTGTCTGGTTCCGCTAGCAGCTCGGCCGCATTGGATGTACGAGTATAGCGGGAAGAACGACCCCTCCTCAACTAGCAAGAAGTCATGGGAGACTGAAGATTACAAGGCCGCCCTGAAGAAGATTACTGACGCGGAGTTCACCACCGTATCGGTCGGGCTCGACCCGTACACTCCCGTGAAGAATGAAGCCCCTACAGTAAGTTTTCCTCCCAGTCGCCATATCTGCAGCATAACCTGTAATTGCTTTGCTCGATACTTAGTGGTGGTCATTTTCAGTTGTTCCAGGTACCGGAAGGTTGGCTTCCTCCGCTTGACAAAGAGGTTCCCCAAGAACTCGACGAAGTTTCATAGGAAGGCTCCTACGAAAGCTACGAGGAGGAGGAGGTTCCTCCCTCGGCGCCTGCAGCTCGCAAGACCCGCATGCAGAAGCAGCGCGAGTTCGAGGCGAGTCGCAGTCTCGATGAACACGAAGGGGGTGACAAGATCATGCAAGAGCACACGTCTCGGCGCACAGGCACGCCGGCAAAACCCGCGTGCAGACCAAAGTCGCCGGCAAAGAAGTTAGCGTCGCCCTCGAAGTCGGCGGTGGTGGAGGGGCTCCGGTCGCCGGTGCGCTGGGTGGTGGTCTAGCAGGGTTGCTTCCGCCTTAGCGTTCTCGCAGATTGCGCCGACCGCTGCGGCGGGTCGCTTTCGTCGTTGAAGTTCAGGACGCGGCCCTGGATGTTGGAGTTTAGGCGGGTCCTGGTGCGGCGCTGGTGATAGAGCGATAGCTCCCGCGCTGTTTCCCGCTCGAGGCGGTATTTCTCGCGCTCGGCGAGCTCGTTGCGTTGCGCCTCCGCGAGTCGCAGGCGGGCTTCCTCCACCTCTGTGGCCGTGGCAGTCAGCGGGATCGGCATGGAGAACAGATCTGGCGGGGCGGCCGTGCTGCCCGCCATATAGATCGCGTTAAAGCGATTGGATCTGGCGCGGAAGTCTTTGGGCGACTCCGAGCCAGAATCAGAGTCAAAGATCCCGAGGATGGAGGAGTCCTCGAAATCCTCTGGGTTGGAGACTCGCGTGATGGAGTCCTCTCGTGATGCCCTGGTGATATATCTGTCGACCGAGGCAGGGGTCGTGGAGTCGGCGTCGTTGTGTAGGGCCTCATCGTTTGTGGCGGCGTTGGTTTCGGCCGCGTTGCTGGCTGCCGAGTCGTACTCGGTGATGAGGCTCCTGATGGAGCGGACCTGATCCTTCGAGAGCAGATCGTGGTGCGGCGGCGATCCGCCAACGATCACCATCGCAGCTGGGTCGACCGTGCCAGTGAAGCCGACGAAAAGGTTGATGGAGCCGACCGGCATCACCGTGCCGTGAGTGACCGGGCGTGACGCCGGGATGTAGCTGCTGGGCAGGATCTGTAAGATCCCGCCGATGGAGATCATGCGGCCGGTGGCGAGCAGCCGATCGATCGGTGAATAGGGTCTCGCCGCAGAACTCAGGCCAACCCTGCTATGCCCCACGGTGGGCGCCACTGTCGTGGAAATGGCCACGCCAATCACTGCAGTAGGCAGCGATTGATTGAATCGGGGGCGAGAGCTGGCGGCCATCTGCGGTGCGAGATGGGGGCGGATGCACATGGGTTTACCTAGGTTCGGCCCCCGAAGGGTAAAGACCTACTCCTGTTGCCGGATTGATGACAAGTACGCCATGAGGGGGTCCTCGGGGCGTGCGAAAGAGAGGGGTGTGAGACGTACGGTGTTCCAGGACGGTGAGCACACAAGTTTACCCAGGTTCGAATCCGTCGGCTTTGGACGGATCCTACTCCTGCTAGCAATCCAGTAATACGGCAGAGCCGGAATATGGGTTACAAGGGTTCGCCTGTGCGAGTTGAGATTGTAGACTATTGAGGGTGCCCTAAAGGCTCTCTCTAGGACGGCTTATATAGATATCCGGCCTAGGGTTTACAGGAGAGATCTATCCGGCTACGACTGAGAGTCGGTTGCAGAGTACATCTTGAACTACAAGTAACACTATGGGCCTAAGTCGGCAAGTCTTCTAGGCCTTCCCGTAGCCGGATTGGACTCCGCCTCTTCTACCTGACTGGGCCGCCCGTGAAGCAAAGATCTAACCCGAAGTAGGCCACCCTGGTCAGCAAGGACTGTGAGGATACCTGGAAAGTATATCCCCAACAACAGCCCTCGGAAGCCTCCAAGATCCAAAGTCGGATTCTTCATCATCTAGCTTGATCTTCGGCTTGCAGAATCTTGAAGGGTTCCTGAAACTTCGAAACAAAAGATACGATCCGGGTCTCAAAATAAGTCGGACATATCAGTACATTATTTGGTTTTTCCAACTTGATATTCAAACTAAGCCGGAACTTGGTCTCTGACGTCATCTGACACTCGTCATGGTCAAGTCACGTCATCTGACAAACATCCTGTCAGCACGACCATTGGTGGGTCCACCCGTTCGTAGAACCGAGGCCCTGTTTCAATGCGTACGCGGATATCGAGGCGACGTAATCATCACGTGGGTCCTTCCCAGCTCCTTCCATGACGAGTGGCGTTTACACAGTGCCGTTTGCATGAATCTTGGCGCAGTTAGGTGGTTATAAGGGGTGAGGATTCTCCTTCTCCCAGCTTCACCTGTTCCCTTGCCGTTCCTTCTCCTCCACTTCTCCCTCGCGCACAAAGCTCTCCCGCCTCCTAGATTCCTAGCTCCGCCCATCCAAGGTCACCAGCGCACCAAAGAAATGGCTGCTTCTTCATCTTCCGGCTTGGCTGGCTTCGCAGCGGCAGCGACAACGGCGACGGAGAAAGAGAGCAACCGTGGGGTTTGGATCTCGTGTCTCCTCGACGACGAGAAGCTCCGCGGCATGGAGAATGGAGGTCTCCTTTGTGCCAGCGACTGGCGGAGTGGCTTCGAAGAAACCATCCCCAACCCGCAAGCCGGCGAGCGGGTACACTTCGACACCCACCTCGACAGAGGTTTGTCTTTCCTTCCCTCGGAATTCTTTTTCGAGGTGATTGATCACTATGGCGTTCAGCTCCATCATCTTCCCCCGAACTCCATCTTAGATATGAGTTCTTACGCAACTTTGTGCGCGGGGTATATCGGCATTAGGCCAAGTCTTACTTTGTTTTGGTATTACTTTCATGTCCAGAGAAACTCCATCACTGCCGGTAATCCTTACATTATCGGCACTATTAGCCTTTCTGTTAGACGCGAGCGTAGTTATCCTCGCATTTCTGCCAGTGAGTCGGTCAAACAATGGCCAGCCACTTTCTTTTATCATAAGGACATTCCTGCTCCCGGCAAAGCTACTGCTTTGCCGGCTTTCATCGACGAAGCTGCCATGGCCCTTCCATCTTGGGACGAGGCTCCTCCGGCTCTCAGTGACGATCTGATCCTCGCTAAGAGGTGGATCGAATACCTGATAAAACACAAGGGCTTGAAAGGATCCGACCTGGTCGAGTGCTAGGTTGCATGCTGGATCCAGCCTCTCCAATACCACGGCGACCGTCTGATGCATTCCATCATGGTGTCGAAGAATGATTCCCTCTGCATCAGCCCTAAGGCTTTAAAGCCACAGGATTACATAAGCCAGATCAAATGGCTGATCAAGGAGCGGATTGAAAGAAAGATTCCGGACTTGTCTCTGGACATGCATACAGCGGAAGACCCTGTAGTTCCGGTAAGCTTCAATAATAAACTCTTTTATGTGTTTCACCTTTTAAGTATTTTGCAATACCGAGATACTTTCTTCTTTTCAGCTTGCCGATCTCCCCGAGTCAGAGCTGGCTCCTATCGAGGGATATCCTCCGGAGTTTTCTCAGGAGGCGGAACTGGTCCCACTGTCGGACGTTGTGCCCAGGAAGCGCAAAGCTCCAATAGTAGCTGTCGGCACAAAGGAGGTGCCAATCGTGAAGAGGTAACTTTCAACACAACTTCCACCTTTGTACCTTACTCGAATTTCTTCCGAGATGTAATGTTTTCCATTCTATTACACTCTCAGAGCTAAGCAGCTCATCAAGGGCAAGGGCAAGGGGAAGGGAACTTCTTCGAAGCCCTTGCGGCAGACGAAGCTGACTATGGCTTCTCCTGCTGCGGCTCCTCTGACTCCTGCTCCTCAACCTTCTACAACACCGGTGATTACTCCATCACCAATTATCGCAGAAGATCCGGCTCCTTCAACGGGGCCAGCGATCCTTGAATCACAGACTGATGCCACCATGGGTGGCTCAGGTTTAGATAAGGGTGAACCCTCTTCGGGTAATGATCCCTCGGCAGAGACCTTTGCCGAAAACCTCCTGAATAATCCAGGACTTGCCAAATTTGGCCTGTCACAGAAATCTATAGAACAAATCCAGCTTCTGGCCCAGCAATGCCTGGAGAGCCGAAATCTCTCTGCCAAAGAAGAAGCACAAGAAGCGGAGGACATCAAATACTCCAACCTTCTTGAACAAGTCTGCCTTCACGACGAGGGACTTAGAGCTGGTGTGCTTCCACCACCTCCGGTTATTCCACTCACCCTCGCCGAGAAGGTTACCACCGAGGTGAACATGTGCCTGAGCAAGCTCACACATGAACATCATGTAAGTCGGAATTCCAAGTCACATTTTTCTTTATTGTAGTTTATATCATATCCTCTAGCCTCCAAGCATGAAGTAGGATATACAATCCGGGTTTATGCTTCCTTAGGATGCCAAAGAATGAACTAGTGTAGCCCCAAGGCTCGTGCTGATATTAGTAACAATATTAGCCCGAGTTTTCAGTAGACTTCTGACTCTGGGTATTCTGACTTACAGAAAGTTAATTCATATAACCAGGATTTGTTGAAGAATGTTTACAACAAGCGGAGAGAGATCAGAGCTCTTCGACTTAAGAATGTTGAGCTGAAGGTTTCCAAGGATGAGGCCGAAGGTAAACATTCCGAGACTCAAACCTTGTCTTGTGTTTTCATAGTCGAATATTTTTTGCTGAACTATTGTTCTTTCTGTCTTACAGCACTGGTAAAACAGTCCTACGCTATGATTGAAGAGGCCGAGAACCTCAAAACCCTGGTGGTGGAGAATAAAGAACTTCACCAAGAGCTACATAAGCTCAAGGCAGATCATGAGAAGAGCATTGCTCAAATTCTTGAATCCTCCTCCATGGCTACTGATGAACGTGATCGTAAGATTGCGGTTCAAGATCAGAGAATCTTGGATCTCAACAATGAGCTTTGCAGAGAGAAGGACCTTTCCGAGGCGCTCCGGGATGAACTCCGGAGTCTTCGAGAAGAGAAGACCAAAGTTGATGACATCATCTTCGGTATGTTTCCATCTTTCTGACTTGTCTACATTCTTTGACTCTTTCGATGTCGAATTTTACTTAACCGTTTTTTTATGTGTATAGGTCCTCTGAACTTGACAGACTCCACCTCTGCCGAGCCTCGCACCCACCGGCTTACCCAAGTCGGTGATCTGCTTCATGACTTCCGCCAATCCATTGAGGATATTTACGAAGCTCTCAAGGTTCCGGACATGCATCGCATGTCCGACTTTCAGGTGCGAGACCAGGCGAAGGAGATGCCGCAGCTTGTCCAGGACTGGAACATGTCCTACGCGCGATCCACGGCGCAGAATGCTCTCACCATGGTCATGAGCCACCATGGAAACATGGAGATATGGCAAGTGACCATAGGGTACTGCAAGGTGGCTGAAGACGGCCAGGAGCAAGATATCAAGGCCATCATGGACTCCTGCGCCGGATATGGGTGTCATGTAGCTGACTTAACCAGCTACGACACTCCCTTCTTCACTCGCGTGGACACACCGCCTCCACCTCCGGAAGAAGCAGCTGAAGTTTCCGACGATAAACAGACCGTATCGGATCTGAACATCTCGGAGCGTTATCAAACCGAGGCCGATGCATCCAGCGAGCCGGCAGCGCCTACCTCTTCTCCTGCATCATATATCATTAGAAAACAAATGTGTTATTCTGAAAAACATTATGGATATGTAAATATGTATTACTATATTTTGGTAGTGCTAAGCTTTAATCTATTCAGCACTTTTGGCTTTAAATTTTTGTGTGCCTGAAATGTTTACATAAGCGCTTGTACTTTTTTGCCTATACTTATCGTTTATCTGGCTTTCCGCCTCGTCCCTTTCGTGAGCCGGCTAAACCTTCTGCACGGAAACTTTGCCGAGCAATGGAGCTCAATTGCTAAATCAGTTTAAACTCGGAAACAAAGCCGGCTTCCAGTACCAACAATTCACTACTCGGAAAATGCCCGCATCTGGCAATCATACAAATAACCAAAGTATAGACTAGAAACTTTAGAGTTATACCCGAAGGTAGCATTTTTAGAATCGGAAATCTAAACCAGAACAAATATGAGCATAAAGTACTTTCAAGTATTCTGGGATTTTCGACTATGACATGATCATTCGGAAATAAGATGGTAAAAACTTCTCAGAAAAAACTTGAGGCAACCAAGACTTTTATTTCTCACAGAACATGTACATATGTATGATTACAAAGAAGGATAAACTAAGAATAAAAGGGATGTAGCTGAGCAATATTCCATGGTCTGTCTAACTCATCTGGATTTGTACTACCTCCAGCTCTCTTTCTCTTCTTAGTAGCATGTCTTTCTTTTACTGGCCTCATATCAGTTAAGTAGTACGAACCATTGTGCAATACTCGACTAACTAAAAAGGGCCCTTCCCATACTGGGGAAAGTTTGTGCTTTCTTTGTTGCACAAGCTGGAGAACCAAATCGCCTTTATTGAAAGATCTGTTTCTGACTCTCTGGCTATGATACTTGCGTAATTTCTGTTGATAGGCTGTTGATCTCATTTCAGCAACAACGCGAACTTCTTCGACTAAGTCGAGATCATTTTGTCGAGAAATCTCGACATCCTCTTCGATATACGCGGCCACTCTAGGAGAAGTGTGAATCAAATCACTAGGAAGAACTGCTTTTGCGCCATAGACCAAGAAGAAAGGTGTGTATCCGGTTGACCTGTTCAGAGTTGTTCGTAAACTCCATATTACAGAGGGTAATTCCTCTGCCCAAGCCCCCACAGCATGCCG
The DNA here is from genome assembly GCA_023614405.1 of Avena insularis. NCBI lineage: Eukaryota > Viridiplantae > Streptophyta > Magnoliopsida > Poales > Poaceae > Avena > Avena insularis. The sequence goes on from CM042694.1 coordinate 212,967,361, forward strand.
TAGTGGTGCTTCGAGTCTCGGTTTTAGGCCTTGTAGGATTAAACCATTTGCTCTTTCAACTTGTCCGTTAGCCTGTGGATGTGCGACTGACGCAATGTCAAGCCGGATATTTTGTTCATTGCAGAATTCAGCCAATTCTCCCATAGAGAAATTACTCCTGTTGCCGTGATAATACTATGCGAATAACCATACCAGATAATAATATCCTCAACAAATCTTTTGGCTGTTGCTCCATCACAACTAGTGACGGGTTTAGCCGCAATCCATTTGGTGAATTTATCCACCATCACTAAGAGGTGAGTAAATCCACTTGGAGCCCGTCTAAACGGTCCTACCATATCAAGCCCCCAGACCGTAAAAGGCCATGTTATAGGTACTGTTCACAGCTGATCAGCTGGAACGTGAGCTTGTTTGGCGTACTTTTGGCAGCCTTTGCACGTCTTGACTAGCCATTCGGCATCTGCCTGAGCTGTAAGCTAGAAAAAACCGTGTCTAAAAGCTTTTGCCACTAAAGATTTGGCTGCAGCGTGGTGACCACACTCACCTTCGTGGATTTCTCTTAAAATTTCCGCTCCTTCTTCCGTAGATACGCAGCGCTGAAAGACCCCAGACACACTCTGCTTATAGAGCTCACCTTTAACTATAGTATAGGCTTTCACTCGTTAGATAATCTGCCGGCTCAGAACCTCGTCTTCGGGTAATTTGCCATCTACTAGATAATCAAGGTAGGGTTGAGTCCAGCTGGGAATTACAGCCATAACTGCTATTAGAGGTGAGTCGGATTTGGTCGGATATTCCTCATCCACTCCCTTTATTGAGGGAACTTTGAGGTGCTCTAAAAAAGCGCCATCCGGGACCTCTTTCCGTGCAGAGCCTATCCGAGATAGTGCATCTGCTTCCTCATTTTCTGCTCGAGGGATGTGTTGAACCTCAAACCCTTCGAACGATTTAGATAAATCATCCACGATAGCCTTATATGCTGCCATGTGTTTATTTGCATTACAAATATCCGACACTTGCTGAGCAACAAGATCCGAATCTCCATAACACATCAAACGTCGGATGCCGATATCCTTAGCAATCCGGATTCCATGTAGTAGTGCTTCATACTCGGCAATATTGTTTGTCACTATGAAGTGGATCTGCAACACGTATAGAAGTTTATCTCCTTGGGGTGATTTGAGAACCATGCCAGCCCCCGAGCCCCTGCGAGCCTTAGACCCATCAAAGTATATGGTACAATATTCTGACTCAGGGAGGGTCATATTCTCCTTCGTCTCTGTCCAATCAGCAACAAATTCGGCAAGGATTTGGGATTTGATTGCTGTCCGGGGTTTATACTCAATATCGAAAGCTAAAAGCTCTATGCCCCATTTGGCGACGTGTCCTATGGCGTCACTGTTGTTGATTATATCTCTCATGGGAGCTGTGCTCACCACGGTAATTGGATGCTCCTGAAAATAGTGTCATAGCTTACGAGATGCCAGAAAAACACCGTAAGCCAGCTTTTGATAGTGCGGATGCCACTGTTTTGATTCTGTTAGAACCTCGCTGACAAAGTAAGTCGGACGCTGCACCAAGTGTTCCTGATTTTCCTCCGGTCTCTCCACTACCATGACGATACTAACGACTTTATTTGTCACAGCAAGATAAAGCAGCATCGGTTCCTGTGGTTCCGCTGCAGCAAGGATAGGAGCAGATGAGAGTACTTTCTTCAGGTCTTGTAATGTAGCTTCAGCTTCGTCGGTCCACACAAAATCCTTGGTCTTTTTCAGGAGTTTGTATAATGGTGCGGCTCTTTCACCGAGCTGGCTTACAAACCGACTGACTACAGCGATGCAACCAGTTACTCTTTGTACGTCCTTCAGGCGAGTTGGCCTGGAAATATTGAGTATAGCCTTGATTTTGTCTCGGTTTACCTCTATGCCTCTTTGAGACACGATGAAACCTAACAGTTTTCCGGCTAGAATTCCAAAGAAGCATTTCTTCGGATTAAGCATTATGTTGTATTTTCGTAGATTGGCGAACGTTTCCTCCAAGTCGGAAATCAGTGTTTCTGTCTTTTTGGACATCACCGCAATATCGTCCACATATGCATGTACATTGCATCCGAGTTGGTCATGGAGGCAACGCTGCATCGTGCGCTGGTACGTAGCTCCTGCGTTCTTCATCCCAAAGGGCATCGTAACAAAACAGAAGGTTCCAAAGGTGGTTATGAATGAGGTTTTGACTTTGTCAGATTCCTTCATCCGGATTTGGTGATAACCGGAATATGTGTCGAGAAAACAGAGTTCGAGCTGCCAGTAGAATCGATAACTTGATCAATCCTAGGCAGAGCGAACGGATCTTTTGGACAAGCCTTGTTCAAGGCAGTATAATCAACACACATCCTTAAATTAGTGGTGTCCTTTTTAGGGACCATTACAGGATTGGCCGGCCACTCAGTGTGGATGACCTCTTCTATGAATCCGGCTAACTCAAGCCGTGCTAGTTCCTTAGCTATTGCCTTACGCTTTTCATCGCCGAAACTTCGTAAGGAATGTTTGACGGGTTTAGGATTCGGGTTTACATTTAAAGAGTGCTCGGCAAGTTCCCTAGGTACTCCGTTCATGTCAGATGGCTACCATGCGAAGATATCTTGATTTGCTTTGAGGAACTTGCCGAGCGGGCTTTCCTATGCGCTATATAGGCCTACGCCTATCTGGGTCACCTTGGAGGGGTCATCATCCTTCAACGGCGTCTTCTTCGTCTCTTCTGATGCCTTGAACTCTGGATTCGGCTTTGTCACCTCCTTCTTCGTTGTGGGCATCTCGGACGGATCTATGCTCTTCTTAATCTCCTGGTACTCCTGGGCGTGCAACACGGCTTCAGCAAAGGCGGCGTTTCCATCTTCGCACTCTCGCGCTTTCTTCGGGTCTCCCCTGATGGTGATCACACCGTTGGGCCCTGGAATTTTCATCATATTGTAAATGTAACACGGACGAGCCATAAAAGCCCAGTAAGCCGGACGTCCGAATATAGCGTGGTACGCGCTCTTGAACGGGACCACTTCGAAAGAAAGTGACTCCGTCCGATAGTTCTTTGGAGTTCCAAAAGTAACATTCAAAGTGATTTCTCCCAGGGAATTTGCTTGTCTTCCTGGGATAACCCCGTGAAAGATCATAGAGCTGTGGTTCAGCTGGGTCTCCGAGATCTTCATCCGGCGTAGCATTTCGACATACAGAATATTAATATTGCTGCCACCGTCCATGAGAGTCTTGGAGAAACCATAACCGTCAATGAGTGGATTGACGATTAAGGCGTATTTTCCTCGCCTGTGCAACTTAGGCGGATGATCAGCACGGTCAAATGTGATTGCCACTTCCGACCAATCCAAGAATTGAGGGACAACCGGAACTGTTGCATTGAGCTCATGTAGCACTGCCTTTTTGATCTTTGCTGGTTGAGATCCGAGGAAGGTGACAAAAGTGTCTTTCTTGGTCGAAATTTTTTTCTTCCCTTCCGGCGTGGGATTTGAAGCATCAGCTTCCTCGATGTCGAAATCTTCCTTGGTCTCTTTATCTTTTTCGGGATTATTCTTTCCCTTCTTCTGCTTAGCTTTGTAGCCAGCGGTATCATCTCTTTTAATGTCGTCATTGAAACGACACTCGATGTTGGTGTGGGACGAGACCCCATCGTTGTCAACATCTGCATACTTGCTCGCTGTTTCTATCATCTCCCCCAAGTCAGTGACTTTGTCACACTTCAAGCGATGACGTAGTAAACCAATTGGGAGACCTGCAATGAAAGCTTCAATCGCATTTTGGTCATTTACTCCTTCACAGGAGTTCTTGGTGTCGATCCATCATCCGAGGTAATCCCGGCAAGTTTCTCCGGCTTTCTGGGTGCAACGCTGTAGGTCTCCAACCATACAGGGCCTCTGGTATGTACCTTCGAAATTCCGAAAGAACGCACTTTGCGTGTCATACCAGTTATGGATTGGGTTCTCCGGAAGTTCATTGAGCCATGATCTTGCCGTCTTCCGCAACATGAGTGGGAGATATCGGGTTGCGACCAGGCTGTTTCTGCCTTTGGCAATGCAACAAGCTTGGAAGAAATCAGAGCTGTATCTGGCCGAGCAATGCCGTCGTAGGCTTGGATATGTCATGAGATAGCAAATCCTTCCGGGAATCTTGTAGCTCTTATGCATGGTCCGAAGCACTTTGGGCCCACGTATATATCATCATTTTTGTAGCGTCGCGCCTCTATATTGGAGTTAATCCTGTACCTTGCGTCGTTCGGGGATAGAGATCGTCCCGAGTGTCGGTTGTGGCTGCGGTGCCTTGGAGCCGGACTTCGGCTTCTGCAACCACCTCCTCCACCACGACGCCCTCCTTGGCCTCCTTGGGAGCCGTTGTGATGGCTACTTGGTGGAGAGGGTGGAGCAGCTGGGTTATTTCCGGCTGATCGCCGACCTCCATCCGGAGCATCATTATTCCGATTCCGGGGAGGGTCTTCATTGTGACGAGCCCCCTGCCGGCTTGTCTCGGCACGGTGTCCGTCGTTCCTTCGTCCGTCATTCGGACGGCTGGCATGTCTAGGAGGTGGCATTCTTTGTCGATCCTCCTCCCAACGTTTCTCTTTATCATCGTCCCTGCGGTCTTTCGACTCTCGCCGGGGCGGGTTCCTCGGATTTAGTGCAGCAATTGCCTCTTGCTCCGTAACTGGGTTAACGTTACGCCAGTCACGGGCAGCTTTGTGGTGCTGTCCCAAAGATCCGGTTCTTGAGTAATTGTCTTCCCGGCGATCGGAATAGTGGTGCTGCTCCGGAACACGCTGGGGTCTTACGTCAGCCCATGCCGGATCTGTGCGACACTAGTAAGAATCAGAAACCAGCTTTTGACTTCCAGACATGGTGACCTTTTGCTGCTCCAGTCCCTTGTTGAGTAATTTGATGCCCAACCGGATCTGCTCTGGGCCTGGATTAGCCGATAGAATCTCACGGGCCACAACGATGTTCTATACTGGGGTTGGATACACCCAATCCCCTTTGCTATCTTTCCGAGGCTTCCCCATTTCCTCTCTGAAAAGGACGATGTGAATCTGCGAGAATTGGTTGTCATTAGTATGACGCTTCCTGGTCTTCTGGTATTGCCTAGAGTTGTACTTCTCCACAGATGCTATGCGTTTCTTTTCCTCCTCAATGTTTTTGGTTTCATCGAGGAGTACTTGATGACGCGCTTCTAGGGTCTGTGCCCTCTCGTCTAGTTCTTCAGCAGTAAGTTCTGCAGCTGTAGGGATAGGTGTGGTTAATGCAGCATCGATGAGTTTACGCGCACCTTCAGTGATCATGTGTCCTTCCACCGATTCTTCTTTTTTGGGCTCGTCTGGGATAAGCGCTTGTTGTCGGATTGATGACAAGTACGCCATGAGGGGGTCCTCGAGGCGTGCGGAAGAGAGGGGTGTGAGACGTACGGTGTTCTGGGACGGTGAGCACACAAGTTTACCCAGGTTCAAATCCCCCGGCTTTGGACGGATCCTACTCCTGCTAGCAATCCAATAATACGGTAGAGCCGGAATATGGGTTACAAGGTTTCGCCTGTGCGAGTTGAGATTGTAGACTATTAAGGTGTGCCCTAAAGGCTCTCCCTAGGACGGTTTATATAGATATCCGGCCTAGGGTTTACAGGAGAGATCTATCCGGCTACGACTAAGAGTCGGTTACAGAGTACATCTTGAACTACAAGTAACAATATGGGCCTAAGTCGGTAAGTCTTCTGGGCCTTCCCGTAACCGGATTGGACTCCGTCTTTCTCCCTGACTGGGCCGCCCGTGAAGCAAAGCTCTAACCCGAAGTGGGCCACCACGTGGTGAGGAACTGTGAGGATACCCGGAAAGTATATCTCAACAAGACTCGAGGCCTCCAAGATCCAAAGTCGGATTTATCATCGTCTAGCTTGATCTTCGGCTTGCAGAATCTTGAAGGGTTCCTGAAACTTCATAACAAAATATACGATCTGGGTCTTAAAAAATAAGTCGGACCTTTCAGTTGGTTACTCGGATTTTCCAGCTTGTTTTTAAACTAAGCCGGAACTTGGTCTCTAATGCCACCTGACACAAGCATGGTCAAGTCACGTCATCTGACAGGCGTTCCGTCAGCACGACCGTTGGTGGGTCCACGGTCCACGGAACCGAGGTGCCGTTTCAATGTGTGCGTGGAGATCGAGGCGACACAATCATCACGCGGGTCCTTCCCAGTTCTTTCCACGACGCGTGGCGGTTACACTGTAGCGTTTGCACGAATCTTGGCGCAGGTAGGTGGGTATAAGGGGTTTAGCTTTCTTCTTCTCCTTTCCACCAGTCCTTTGCCATTTCCTTCCTTCCCAATCCTCCTGCATGCATAGAGCCTCCTTGTCCTTCCCCCACAGAAACTCCTAGCACCGCCCCTTTAAGGTCACTTTCTCACTGGAGAAAAATGGCTTCATCATATTCTTCCTCTGGCTTGGCGGCAGCGGCGAAGGCGGAAGCTGCAGCGGAGAAGGAGAGCTTCCGAGGAATCTGGATCCCCTGCGCCCTCAATGAGGAGGGCCTCAAGAACATGGAGAAGGAGGGGCTTCTCGTCGCCGGCGACTGGCGAAGCGGCTCCGGCGAAACCGTCCCCAACCCACACGAGGGCGAGCAAGTCCACTTCGGCACTCATCTGGACCGAGGTCTGTCTTTTCCTCCCTCGGAGTTCTTCTCCGAGGTGATAGATCACTATGGAGTTCAACTCCACAATCTTCCTCCCAATTCTCTTCTAGAAATGAGCGCATATGCTGCGCTTATAGGGCTTTCTCGGCATTAGGCCGAGTTTGCTTCTCTTCCGGTTTTACTTTCATGTCCGGAGGAATTCCATCACTGCCGGTGTTCCTTACATCACCGGCACCATTAGTTTTTCTCTTAGACGAGATCGGGCATATCCCAAAATTTCTGCCAGTGACTCGGTCAAACAATGGCCAACCACTTTTTCCTACCATAGGGATATTCCGGCTCCCGGCAAAGCTACTGCTTTGCCGGCTTTTGTTGACGGAGTCGCCACGGACCAGCCTTCCTAGGACGAGGCTGCTCCGGCTCTCACAAATGATCTGATCCTCGCTAAGAGGCGGATCGAATATCTGATCAAGCACAATGGTCTGAAGGGATCCGACTTGGTCCAGTGCTGGGTCTCACGTCGGATCCAGCCACTTCAGTACCACGGGGATAGACTGATGCACTCCATCACGTCTTCTCCAACCGACTCCCTCTGCGTCAGCCCCAAGTCCTACACCACTCAAGGCTACATAAGCCAAATCAAGTGGCTGATCAAGGAGCGGGTCGAAAGGCGGATTCCGGAGGTTTCTCTGGACATGCACACGACGGAAAACCCCATGGTGCCAGTAAGCTTTCATTAGCACATATTTTATGTGTCTCTATCTTCGAGTTATATTGCAATACTGATATGTTTTCTTGTTTTTAGCTTGCTGACATCCCCGAGTCGGAACTTTCTCCGCTCGAAGGATACCCTCCGGAGTTCTCTCAGGAGGTGGAAGTAGTTCCACTGCCGGATCTTGCGCTCAAGAAGCGCAAAGCTCCGACAGTAGCTGTTGGCACAAAGGAGGTGTCTGTCGTGAAGAGGTATACTTTCAGTCACAACTTTTCCGTCTTTGTACTATACTCAAACTTCTTTCCGAGATGTAACGTTTCCGACTTTGTTACCTTCTCAGAGCAAAATCGATCATCAAGGGCAAGGGGAAAGGGATTTCTTTGAAGCCCTTATGCCAGACGAAGCTTACCATAGCTTCGCCTGCCGTGGCTCCTCCAACTCCGACCCCTCAACCTTCTGCAACTCTGGTTATCTCGTCGGATGCTGCAGAAGATCTGGCTCTTCAAACAGAGCCTGTGATCCTTGGGTCGCAAACTGACGTCACTGTAGGTGCGTCAGGTCAAGATAAGGGTGAACCCTCTTCGGGTAATGATCCCTCGGCTGAAGTCTTCGCCAAAAAACTCCTCAACAATCCGGGTCTTGCCAAGTTTGGCCTGACCCGGAAATCTGCAGAGGAGATCCAGCGGCTGGCCAGGCAAGTCCTGGACAAAAACCATTTATCCCCCAAGGAGGAAGCGCAAGAAGCAGAGGACGTCAAGTTCTCTGACCTTCTCACTCAAGTCCGCCTTCGCGACGAGAGGATTAGGAATGGTGAGCTTCCAACATCCCCAGTGATCCCTCTTACTCTTGCCGAGAAGGTGGCCGCTGAAGTGAACGCGGGTTTAGATAAGCTCGCCTGCGAGCAATATGTAAGTCGGAATTCCAACTCCTGTTTTTTCCATTATGTTATATCATATCCTCTAGCCCCCAAGCATGAAGTAGGATATAGAATCCGAGTTTATGCTTCATTAGGATGCCAAAGAACGAACTAGTGTAGCCCCCAATGCTCGTGCTGATATTTAGCAAAAATATTAGCCCGAGTCTTAAGTAGCTTTCTGACTTTGGGTATTCTGACTTACAGAAAGTATGTTCCTATAACCAGGAATTATTGACCAATGTCTGTGATAAGCGGAGAGAGATCAAAGCTCTCCGGCTTAAAAATGCTGAGCTCAAAGTAGCCAAGGATGAAGCCGAAGGTAAACATTTCGAGATTCAAACCTTGTCTTTGCTTTTTTCAATGTCAAATTTTTCTGAACTTGTTGTTCTTTTTTAACTTACAACGTTGGTGAAACAATCCATCGCTATGATGGAAGAGGCCGAGAACCTCAAGACCCTGGTGGTGGAGAACAAGGGACTTCGCCAAGAGCTGGATAAGCTCAAGGCAGATCATGAAAAGAGCATAGCTCAAGTCCTTGAATCCTCCTCCATGGCCAATGATGAGCATGATCGCAAGATTGCTGCTTAGGATAAAATAATCTCGGACCTCAAGAATGAGCTTGGCAGAGAGAAGGACATATCCCAGGCGCTCCGCTCCAGAGTCTCCGGGAGGAGAAGACCAAGATTGACAACGTCATTTTTGGTACATTCCACCTCTCCGACTTATCTTTTCTTCGACTTTTATCAATGTCGGTTTTTCTTGACTTTTTTTGTGTATAGGTCCTCTAAAGTTGACAGACTCTTCCTCGTCCGAGCCCCGCACTCACCGGCTTACCCAAGTCGATGATCTTCTTCATGACTACCGCCAGTCCCTTGAGGACATTGGTGAGTCTCTCAGGATTCCGGACATGCCAAGCATGTCGGATTTTGAGGTGCGGGACAGGGCCAAGGAGATGCCGCAGCTTGTTCGGGACTAGAACATGTCCTACGCGCGGACTGCTACGCAGAATGCCCTCTCCATGGTCATGAGCCACCATGGAAACATGGAAATATGGCAAGTGACTAAAGGGTACTGCAAGGTAGACGAAGACGGCCAGGAGCAGGACCTTCAAGTCATCATGCACTCCTGTGCCGGATATGGGTGCCACGTAGCTGATCTGACCAGCTACGAGATCCCCTTCTTCACCCGCGTGGATACTCCGCCTCCTCCTGTAGAAGAAGCCGAAGAAGTTTCCGACGATGAACGCACCAACTCGGATGCGGACATCTCGGAACGATATCAAGGCGGAGTGACCAGCGAGCCGGCAGATCCTTCATCTTCTCCTGCATCATAGACCAGAAATTTATGTACTATTTCGGAAAAACTGATGTGATTGTAAATATTAAGTACTATTTATCTTTGCAAGTGCTAAGCTTTTGATCTATTCAGCACTTTTGACTTTTGAAATTTTTGCGTGCCTGAAATGTTTACACAAGCACTTATATTTTTTCGTCTCTACTTATCGTTTATCTGGCTTTCCGCCTCATCCCTTCCGTGAGACGGCTAAACCTTCAGCCGGAAACTTTGCCGAGCAACGGATCTCAATTGCTAAACCAGTTTAAACTCGGAAACAAAGCCGACTTCTAGTACCAACAATTCACTACTCGGAAAATTCCCGCATCCAGCAATCAAACAAATAACCAAAGTAAAGACTAGAAATTTTAGAGTTATACCCGAAGGTAGCAGTTTTTTAGAATCGGAAATCTAGACCAGAATGAACATGAGCATAAAGTACTTTCAAGCATTCTGGGATTTTCGACTATGACATGATCATTCCGAAATAAGATGGTCTAAGAACTTCTCAGAAAAACTTGAGGCAACCAAAACTTTTATTTCTCACAGAACATGTACATATGTATGATTACAAAGAAGGATAAACTAAGAATAAAAGGGACGTAGATGAGCAATATTCCACAGTCTGTCTAACTCATCCGGATTTGTACTGCCTCTAGCTCTCTTTCTCTTCTTAGTAGCAGGTCTTTCTTTGACTGGCCTCATGTCAGTTAAGTAGTATGATCCATTGTGCAATACTCGACTAACTAAAAAGAGCCCTTCCCATACTGGGGAAAGTTTATGCTTTCTTTGTTGCACAAGCCGGAGAACCAAATCACCTTTATTGAAAGATCTATTTCGGACTCTCTGGCTATGATACTTGCGTAACTTCTGCTGATAGGCTATAGATCTCATTTCAGCAATGACGCGAACTTCTTTGACTAAGTCGAGATCATTTTGTCGAGAAATCTCGGCATCCTCTTCGATATACGCGACCACTCTAGGAGAAGTATGAATTAAATCACTAGGAAGAACTGCTTCTGCGCCATAGACCAAGAAGAAAGGTGTGTATCCTGTTGACCTATTCGGAGTTGTTCGTAAACTCCAAATTACAGAGGGTAATTCCTTTGCCCAAGCCCCCGCAGCACGTCATAGTGGTGCTTCGAGTCTTGGTTTCAAGCCTTGCAGAATTAAACCATTTGCTCTTTTGACTTGTCCGTTAGCCTGTGGATGTGCGACTGACGCAATGTCAAGCCGGATATTTTGCTCATCGCAGAATTCGGCCAGTTCTCCCATAGAAAAGTTACTCCCGTTGTCCATGATAATGCTATGCGGATAACCATACCGGATTATAACATCCTCGACAAATCTTTTGGTTGTTGCTCCATCACAACTAGTGACAGGTTTAGCCTCGATCCATTTGGTGAATTTGTCGACCATCACTAAGAGGTGAGTAAATCCACTTGGAGCTCGTTTAAAAGGTCCTACCATATCAAGCCCTAGACCGCAAAAGGCCATGTTATAGGTATTGTTCGCAGCTGATCAGCCGTAATGTGAGCTTACTTGGCGTACTTTTGGCAGCCTTTGCATGTCTTGACTAATCGCTCGGCATCTGCCTGAGCTGTAAGCCAGAAAAATCCATGTCGAAAAGCTTTTGCCACTAAAGATTTGGCTGTAGCGTGGTGACCACACTCGCCTTCGTGGATTTCCCTTAGGATTTCCACTCCTTCTTCCGGAGATACACAGCACTGAAAAACCCCAGAAACACTCTGTTTATGGAGCTCACCCTTAACAATAGTATAGGCTTTTGCTTGTCAGATAATCTGCCGGCTCAGCACCTCGTCTTCGGGTAATTTGCCATCTACCATCGAGGTAGGGTTGAGTCCAGCTGGGAATTACAGCCAGAACTATTATTAAAGGTGAGTCGGATTTGGTTAGATATTCCTAATCTACTCCCTTTATCGAGGGAACTTTGAGGTGCTCTAAAAATGCGCCATTCGGGACCTCTTTCCGCGCAGAGCCTATTCGAGATAGTGCATCTGCTTCCTCATTTTCTGCTCGAGGGATGTGTTAAACTTCAAACCCTTTGAACGATTTAGATAGATCATCCACGACAGCTTTATATGCTACCATGTGCTTATTTGCATTACAAATATCCGAGACTTGCTGAGCAACAAGATCCGAATCTCCGTAACACATCAAACGTCGGATGCCAATATCTTTGGCAATCCAGATTCCATGCAGCAGTGCTTCATACTCGGCAATATTGTTTGTCGCTGTGAAGGGGATCTGCAACACATATAATAGTTTATCTCCTTGGGGTGATTTGAGCACCACGCCAGCCCCCGAGCCCCCTCGAGCCTTAGACCCATCGGAAAAGAGGGTCTAGTATTCCGACTCAGGGAGGACCATGTTCTCCTTTGTCTCTGTCCAATCAGCAACAAAGTAGGCAAGGATCTGGGATTTGATTACTGTCCGAGGTTTATACTCAATATCGAAAGCTGAGAGCTCTATGCCCCATTTGGCGACATGTCCTGTGGCGTCGTTGTTGTTGATTATGTCTCTCATGGGATCTTTGCTCACCACGGTAATTGGATGCTCCTGAAAATAGTGTCGTAACTTACGAGATGCTAGAAAAACACAGTAAGCTAACTTTTGATAGTGCGGATATCGCTGTTTTGATTCTGTCAAGACCTCGCTGACAAAGTAAGTCGGACACTGCACCAGGTGTTCCTGATTTTCCTCTGGTCTCTCCACCACCATGACGATACTAACGACCTTATTTGTCGCAGCAATATAAAGCAACATCGGTTACTGAGGTTCCGGCGCTGCGAGGATAGGAGCAGATGAGAGTACTTTCTTCAGATCTTGCAGTGCAGCTTCATCTTCGTCAGTCCAGACAAAATCTTTGGTCTTCTTCAGGAGTTTGTGTAATGGTGGGGCTCTTTCACCAAGCCAGCTTACAAATCGACTAACCGCAGCAATGCAACCAGTTAATATTAGCACGTCCTTCAGGCGAGTTGGCCTGGAAATATTGAGTATAGCCTTGATTTTGTCGCGGTTCACCTCTATGCCTCTTTGAGACACGATGAAACCTAACAATTTTCTGGCTGGTATTCCAAAGAAGCATTTCTTCGGGTTAAGCATGATGTTGTATTTTCGTAGATTGGCGAACGTTTCCTCCAAGTCGGAAATGAGTGTTTCCTTCTTTTTGGACATTACCGCTATATCATCCACGTATGCATGTACATTGCGTCCGAGTTGGTCATGGATGCAACGCTGCATCGTGCGCTGGTACGTAGCTCCTGTGTTCTTCAGCCCAAAGGGCATCGTAACAAAATAGAAGGTTCTGAAGGGGGTTATGAATGAAGTTTTGACTTTGTCAGATTCCTTCATCCAGATTTGGTGATAACCGGAATATGCGTCGAGAAAACTTGAGGAGTTCCAAGCCTGCCGTAGAATCGATAACTTGATCAATTCTAGGCAGAGCAAACGGATCTTTTGGACAAGCCTTGTTCAAGGCAGTATAATCAACACACATCCTTAAATCAGTGGTGTCCTTTTTAGGGACCATTACAGGATTGGCCGACCACTCAGTGTGGATGACCTCTTCTATGAATCCGGCTAACTCGAGCCATGCTAGTTCCTTAGCTATTGCCTTATGCTTTTCGTCGCCAAACCGTCATAAGGACTGTTTGACGGGTTTAGCATCCGGGTTTACATTTAGAGAGTGCTCGGCAAGTTCCCTAGGTACTCCGGTCATGTCAGATGGCTGCCATGCGAAGATATCTTGATTTGCTTGGAGGACCTTGACGAGCGCGCTTTCCTATGAGCTATCTAGGCATACGCCTATCTGGGTCACCTTGGAGGGGTCATCATCCTTCAATGGCGCTTTCTTCGTCTCTTCTGATGCCTTGAACTCCGGATTTGGCTTGGTAACCTCCTTCTTCGTTGCGGGCATCTCTGACGGATCTATGCTCTTCTTGATCTCCTGGTACTCTGGGCGGCCGACGACTTGACAAAGCGGCATTTCCATCCTCGCACTCTCACGCTTTCTTCGGGTCTCCCCTGATGGTGATTACGCCGTTGGGACCTGGAATTTTCATCATATTGTAAATGTAACACGGACGAGCCATAAAAGCCTAGTAAGCCGGACGTCTGAATATAGCGTGGTATGCCCTCTTGAACGGGACCACTTCGAAGGAAAGTGCCTCCGTTCGATAGTTCTTTGGAGTTCCAAAGGTAACATCCAAAGTGATCTCTCCCAGGGAATTAGCTTGTCTTCCTAGGACAACTCCGTGAAAAATCACAGAGCTATGGTTCAGCTGGGTCTCCGAGAACTTCATCCGGCGTAGCGTTTCGACATAGAGAATATTGATGCTGCTACCACCATCCATTAGGGTCTTGGAGAAACCATAACCGTCAATAAGTGGGTTGACGATTAAGGCGTATTTTCCTTGTCTGTGTAACTTAGGCGGATGATCATCGCGGTCAAACGTGATTGCCACTTCCGACCAGTCCAGATACTAGGGGACAGCCGGAACTGTTGCATTGAGCTCGTGTAGAACTGCTTTCTTAACCTTTGCTGGTTGAGATCCGAGGAAGGTGACATAAGTGTCCTTCTTGGTGGGAAAAGTCTTCTTCCCTTCCGACTTGGGATTTGAAGCACCAGCTTCCTCCATGTCAGAATCTTCCTTGGTCTCTTTGTCTTTTTCGAGATTTTTCTTTCCCTTCTTCCGCTTAGCTTTGTAGCCTGCGGTATCATCTCTCTTGATGTCGTCATTAAAACGACATTCAGCGTTGGTGTGGGACGAGCCCCCATTGGCGTCTAAGTGATGCACACATGGGTAATTGGCAATGTCGGCCCAAGAGTAGGTTTTGCCTGGTTGTTGTTCTCCTCTACCTTGAACCCTTGATGTCCCACGGCCACGCCCGCGGCCTCCGCCACGTCCTCCAGACCCGGAAACAGTAGTGACTACCGCTGTTTCCGCGTTGGGTTTTTCTTCTGAGGTATTTTTGCGCTTCTGAGCTTGTTGCTTTGGTTGTTTTGCCGACTGAGGCACAACTAGGGCATTGAGTAGTCCTTCTGCATCGTTGTCAGCATATGCATACTTGCTCACTGTTTCTATCATCTCTCCCAAATCAGTAACCTTGTCACACTTCAAGCGATGGCGCAGTAAACCAATAGGGAGACCTGCGATGAAAGCTTCAATCGCAGTTTGATCATTTACTCCTTCGCAGGAGTTCTTGGTGTCGATCCATCATCCGAGGTAATCCCAGCAAGTTTCTCTGGCTTTCTGGGTGCAACGCTGTAGGTCTCCAACCGTACAGGGCCTCCGATATGTGCCTTCGAAATTCCAAAAGAACGCGCTTTGTAAATCATACCAGTTATGGATGGTGTTTGCCGAAAGTTCATTGAGCCATGATCGTGCCATCTTCCGCAACATAAGTGGGAGATATCAGGTTGCGACCAGGCTGTTTCCGCCTTTGGCAATGCAGCAAGCTTGGAAGAAATCCTGTAACCAGGTGTCTGGCCGAGCAATGCCGTCGTAGGCTTGGATATGTCTTAAGATGGCAAATCCTTCTGGGAATTTTGTAGCTCTGATGCGTGGACCGAAGCACTTTGGGCCCACGTACACATCATCATTTTCATAGCGCTGAGTCTCTATGTTGGAGTTGATCCTGTGCCTTGCGTCGTTCGGGGATAGAGATCGTCTCGAATGCCGGCTGTGGCTGCGGTGCCGTGGAGCCGGACTTCGGCTTCTCCCACCACCTCCTCCGCCATGTCGTCCTTCTTGCCCTCCATGGGAACCGTTGTGATGACTGTGTGGTGGAGAGGGTGGAGCAGCTTGACTACGACGAGCCCCCTACCGGCTTGTACCAGCATGGTTTCCGTCGTTTCTTCGTCCGTTGTTCCCACCATGGTGAGGCTCAGTCGGACGGTTCTCATGTCTAGGAGGTGGCATTCTCTAACGATCCTGCTCCCGACGTTTCTCTTTATCTTCTCCCCTTCGATCCTTAGATTCTCGTCGGGGAGGGTTCGTCGGATTCAGGGCAGCGATGGCGTCTTTCTCGGCCGCTTGGGCGACGTTGCTCCAGTTACGAGAAGTTTTGTGATGATGTCCTGAAGATCCGGTTCTTGAATAGTTGTCTTCCCTGCGTTCGAGGTCATGATACTGCTCCCGAACATAATGGGATCTTACGCCCGCCCATGCCGGATCTGTGCGACATTTGTCAGAATCCGAGACCAGTTTTTGACTTCCGGACAGGGCGACCTTTTGCTGCTCCAGTCCCTTGTTGAGTAGCTAGATACCCAAACGGATCTCCTCTGGTCCTAGATTAGCAGATAGAATTTCTCGGGCTACCACGGTATTTTGTACTAGTGTTGGGTATACCCAATCTCCGTTGCTATATTTCCATGGCTTCCCCATCTCATCTCCAAAAAGGACGGCACTGACACGTGGGAATTGGTTGTCATCTATGTGACGCTTCCGTGTCTTCTGATGTAGACGAGACATGTACTCCTTGTTCGACATGCGTTTCTTCTCCACCTCGATGTTTTTGGCTTCATCAAGGAGTTGTTGTCGACGCGCTTCTAGGGCTTGCGCCCTTTCGTCCACCTCATCTGTAGTAAGTTCTGCAGCTGTAGGGATAGGTGTGGTTAATGCGGCATCGATGAGTTTACGCGCACCTTCAGTGATCACGTGTCCATCCACCGATGCTTCTTTTTCAGCTAAATGCGGATAAGTGCTCCATCCGAGTCTTCCTCGTATTCCTCGGCAATCACCTCCTCTGTCGAGGGTCTTTGCGGGGTCTTGTTTTTCTTGTTCTTCTTCTTTGCCTTCTTGGCAGCGCCGGTAGCAAAGACGGCTTTGGGTCCGTTTCCCGGAGTCAAGCTCTGATCGGTACTTTCGGACATTTGGACTTCGGGATTATCTACGACGTCCATGTCATCCTGCGTTTTGGGAGTGTTCCCCGGATCCTTCATCCATGGCTTCTCCTTCTTCTGCAGCTTTGGAGTTATACTCCTCTTCATATTCCGCGGAGAACTTTCAGAAATCTGCTGACGTCATCGACTCATCCGAGGATACGGGTACGTCGGCGTTTGTTCCGATTGCCTCCAGCACCGAGTCGGTGTTTTCTCCAGCATCGGCAGAGCCGGATCCGGATCCCACGTATCCGACGAAGTGCGATGCGTGCTTCCTGACGTACCTGCGGCTTTCGCGATCAGACATATCGAAACTTTTGATGGTCTCGAGGATTGCATATGTGCTTTCGCCTTACAGTATCATACGTTGTAGTGTGTACCTTAGGAAAGGCACATGCATTACGGCATCATCGAGCCGAATCGGTGTCGTTGATATGCTCCTCCCGGATATCGACTTCCACGGGTGGGTCGATCTGGATCCGCTCCTCTGGGAGACCCACTCGGTCGACTTGGTCCGCTAGGTCTTCCTCGTTCGGGTTTCTCCACTATCTCCATAGTAGTGCGGGCTGGGTGGGATTAGGGTTTTCGAGATCGAACTCTGCCGCCTCCACAGACAAAGGGACGGAAAATTCTTACGCCTCTATCATCACCCCTGGGTGGGTTGGGCAGGTTCAGCGAAACCGATGTAAACATCGATCTCGCCAAAAGACATGATTGTGTAGGCAGTCACAGCCTCCCTTGCTGGAATCCAAGTCTCGTCGAGAACGATGAGAGGGACTTCGCTGGCGTAGAGGATGCGACCGACGGTGATAGTCTCGCCGATTCCGATTCTTGCAGATTCCGCTCGGAACGCAGATCCGAAGCTCACTTGCCCCACGGTGGGTGCCAACTGTAGTCGGATTGATGACAAGTACGCCATGAGGGGGTCCTCGAGCCGTGCGGAAGAGAGGGGTGTGAGACGTACGGTGTTCCGGGACGGTGAGCACACAAGTTTACCTAGGTTCGAATCCGCCGGCTTTGGACGGATTCTACTCACTAATCGATGTCTGTGAGCCGGAATATGGGTTACAAGGTTTCGCCTGTGCGAGTTGAGATTGTAGACTATTAAGGTGTGCCCCAAAGGCTCTCCCTAGGACGGTTTATATAGATATCCGGCCTAGGGTTTATAGGAGAGATCTATCCGGCTACGACTAAGAGTCAGTTACAGAGTACATCTTGAACTACAAGTAACAATATGGGCCTAAGTCGGTAAGTCTTCTGGGACTTCCTGTAGTCGGATTGGACTCCGTCTTTCTCCCTGACTGGGCCGCCCGTGAAGCAAAGCTCTAACCCGAAGTGGGCCACCCTGGTCAGTGAGGAACTGTGAGGATACCCGGAAAGTATATCCCCAACAACGCTCCATCCGAGTCTTCCTCGTATTCCTCGACAATCAGCTCTTCTACCGGAGGGTCTTTTTCCGGGGTCTTGTTCTTCTTGTTCTTCTTCTTTGCCTTCTTGGCAGCACCGGTAGCAAAGACGGCTTTGGGTCCATTTCCCGGAGTCAAGCTCTGATCGGTACTTTTGGACATCTGGACCTCGGGATTATCTCCGACTTCCATGTCATCCTGTGCTTTGGGAGAGTGTTCCCCGGATCCTTCATCCATGGCTTCTCCTTCCTCTACAGCTTTGGAGTTATACTCCTCTTCATATTCTGCGGAGAACTTTCTTAAATCTGCTGACGTCATCGACTCATCCAAGGATGCGGGTACGTCGGCGTTTGTTCCAATCGCCTCCAGCATAGAGTCGGCGTTGTCTTCAGCATCGGCAGAGCCAGATCCGGATCCTACATATCCGACGAAGTGCGACGAGTGCCTCCTGAGATACCTGCGGCTCTTGCGATCAGCCTCGTCGAAACGTTTGATGGTCTTGAGGATTTCATCTACGCTAGAGTTTTGCATCATCATGCGTCATAGAATGTATCTCAGGAAAGGCCTGTCTGTCCCGGCATCATCAGAGCCGGAATTAGTGTCGTTGCTATGCTCCTCCTGGATTTTGACTTCAGCGGGTGGGTCGATCTAGGATTCGGCTTCTCTAGGGAGATCCACTCCAGATTCAACTTGGACCGCCAGGTCTGCCTCAGGATCGGATTTATCCACTATCTCCACAACTAGTGCGGGTTGGGTGGGATTAGAGTTTGCTGAGATCCGGAACTCTGCCGCCTCCACGGACAAAGGGGACCCAGAAATTTCCTCTGCCTCTATCATCACCGCTGGGTGGGTGGGACAGGTTCAGCAAAACCGATGTAAACATCAATCTCACAAAAAGACATGATGGTGTAGGCAGTCATAGCCTCCCTAGCCGGAATCCAGGTCTCGTCGAGAACAATGAGAGGGACATCGCTGGCGTATAGGATGCGACCGACGGCGATAGTCTCGCCGATTCCGATTCTTGCAGATTCCGCTCGGAGCGCAAATCCGAAGCTCACTTTCCCCACGGTGGGCACCAACTGTCGTCGGATTGATGACAAGTACGCCATGAGGGGGTCCTCGGGGCGTGCGGAAGAGAGGGGTGTGAGACGTACGGTGTTCCGGGACGGTGAGCACACAAGTTTACCCAGTTGAATCCATGGCTTTAGGCGGATCCTACTCTTGCTAGCAATCGATGTCTGTGAGCGAATATGGGTTACAAGGGTTCTGTGCAAGTTGAGATTAGAGACTATTGAGGTGCCTAAAGGCTCTCCCTAGGATGGCTTATATAGATATCCGGCCTAGGGTTTCTGGAGAGATCTGTCGGCTCTCGAGAGTCGATTCTGAGTACATCTTGAACTACAAGTAACACTATGGGCCTAAGTCGGCAAGTCTTCTGGGCCTTCCCGTAGCCGGATTGGACTCCGCCTCTTCTCCCTGACTGGGCTGCCCGTGAAGAAAAGCTCTAACCCGAAGTGGGCCTCCCTGGTCAGCGAGGACTGTGAGGATACCCGGAAAGTATATCCCCAACAACTCCTGCTAGATTAGATTATTGGAGAGCGAGTTACAGGGGTGGCGAGCTCGGCATCTAAGCAGCGAGTCGCTTGAGGGGGTGTATGATGGAACGTAAGTCCTGAGGATACCCTAGGGAGGTTTATATATGAGTCACCTCGCTAGGGTTTACAAGTTGCAACCAAAACAGATATGGATTCAGAGGCTTTTAGGTACTGTGAGGAACTGTGAGGATGCATAGCCTCTCTTTGAACAGTAGTGAGGAACTGTGAGGAGAGATCTATCCGGCTATGGCTAAGAGTCGGTTACAGAGTACATCTTGAACTACAAGTAACAATATGGGCCTAAGTCGGTAAGTCTTCTGGGACTTCCCGTAGCTGGATTGGACTCCGTCTTTCTCTGTAGTCGTATATGGATTCTCGGAGGTTCAAAGAGAGGCTATGCATCCTCTCCATGGTCCTTCAAGTCCTTGGAAATCTTGGTATGTGGCGAACCGGGTTTATGGCTGCTCCTCTTAATAAGGAACTTCTTGCTCCTCCTCTTGGTCCTCATCCTCCTGCAGAATCTCTTCCTCGGGTTGGTGTTGCTCAACCTGCGAATCATATAGAAAACGTCCTTCCTCGATAGAGAAAAGACCATTAGGCAAAGGAGTGGGGTAGAATACGCCCAGTTCCAGCAATACGCAGATAATAAACACCACCTCTCCTAGTGAGCATTCCATAGGCTCTCAAAGTGGAGAAACCAACACGTCTCTCACCTAGCACGGGTTGCAACTCACCTAGGTCGAGGCCTAGGGCAGTGTCAAGCACTGTGATGACGCCTCCACTAGTGATTGGTCCTTGGCTTTGGGAGGCTTGGTGCTCCAGGTAGCGCACAAGGATGGCGCCCAAGTTGAGTGACAAGCCGCAGTTGATGTAAGCAGCCTTTGCAAGGGCTAGTATGTCCTCCTCGTTGAGTATCGTGAACTCATTACGTGCATGCAAGGTGTTAGCAATAACATAGAACAAATAGTGAATTGCAGGATATTGAATATTCTTCCCCTTGTTTATTCTAGTAGTGAAACTCATTCCATTTTAGTATTGTTCAGGGGTAGGTTCTAGGACAGTAAAGGATGCGCGTAAAGCATGAATATCATTGTTTGGAAAATTCAAACATGCACACCATTCATCTAATGTTAAAGTGTAGTTGTTGTTCATCAGACGGAAAGAAATAGTATCCTCTCCTTGCCATTGTTTCACGGTGCTTCACAATGAACTAAGAAATTCAATGGTTAAGCAGCGATAAGTCGGTACATCATTGTACACAAAGTTTTGCAGGCCAGCTCTATTGCAAAGTAAATTGAAGTCATCAGAAATACCGAGTTGGTTCAATATAATGGGGCAAGCCCACTAGGTGGCCTTCACTTCGTGGTTCTTGATCCTGTTGAAGCGATCACGATGGGCCTCATCCCTGAACCGTATCCCCATGCATTCCTGAGCGGCAGCCTGAGAAGCGCTAGTGGTGGCACGAGCACGAGTTTGGATCCTTGTGTTCATCATCTAAAACATTCAAGAAAGGCAAAAAATAAAACTTTTTGATCCAACAACAATAAGTGCATCATATTCCTCATCATAGCACACTAAAGAATTTCCCTCAAAATCATAATCTATGTAAGAAAATCATGGAAATTGGTTCATAGTAGGTCTTACCCTAGATTGACAATGACAATAGATCGAAGATGAATTTGCGAAAAGTAATTGGAGGATCGGAGGAGAAACATACCGTAGATCACTTGTGTGCGAGGAAATCGAACGAAATTGAGTAGAGATGGAGATATCTTGAGGTTTTGAGAGAGTTTGGAGGTAGAAGAAAGAAAAAGGATTGAAGTTTTGGAGTTGGGAGTACCTTACCGTGTGATTTTCTGGTCGGACGCAACTATACGGGCGGAACTATACGGTCAGAACAATGTGTTCCGGCCGTATAGTTGGCGTTTTGTCAAAAATTTAGGGTTTTCTCCTGGCGACACAACTATATGGACACAACTATATGGGCGGAACAAAGTGTTCCAACTGTATAGTTGGTCGTTAAACTATCTGTCCCTGTGAAAAAAAATTTACAAAGGCATCAATATCTATACGACCAGAACTATACGACCAGAATTTTTATTCCTTCCGTATAGTTGGTCGTTAAACTCTCAGTACACATGAAAAGAAATTGTACGGATGCACTGATATCTATACAACCGAAACTATACGGCCAGAATTTTTATTCCCACCATATAGTTGGTCGTTAAACTCTTAGTACATATGAAAGGAAATTGTATGGAGGCATTGATATCTATACGGCCGAAGCTATACGGCCAAAAAAATTTATTCCCGCCGTATAGTTGGTCGTTAAACTCTCAGTACATATTGCAATTTTTTTTTCAATGGCAATGATATCTATACGGCCGGAACTATACGGCCAGAATTTTTATTCCCGCCGTATAGTTGGTCGTTAAACTCTCTATGTGCAATTTTTTTCTGTTTCTTTGTAAACTATTTCTTTTCCTGTAACTTAGTGATATACCTTGTTTTTGATAGAAAATTGACAGTAAATATTGTCTTTCAACAATAGCATGAATAAAACGGAATTTCAAGTACTACCGAACTTCTTCTCCTAAAATGGAGTTTTCTAGCACTCTTTATTTAATATAAACTTAAACTAAACTAAAAACTAAACTCAAACCTTTATCTCACAAGGGTTTCCTCCCATGGAGCACTCTTTTATAGTCAATAGCTTGACCTTGATGATACTCACTTGGGCCAGATGAGTGGAACACCCACTCCAAAGTAATCGGCGTTCAAAGTGATGGCCTCCTTTTCATCATGCTTGGCTTTTTTCTTCCTAGGAAAATGAATAACAAAAGGATCCCGTGAAGGGAATTGTAGCTTCACATTCCCTTCATGCAGATTAATCAAAGCCTTAATAGTTCTTAAGAAAGGACGGCCTAATATAATAGGAGCAGTAGCATCTTTAGGCATGTCAACTATAACAAAATCAATGAGAGCAGGACAACCTTTAATGTATACTAAAGTGTTCTTCTTAATCCCTACAGCTTGTTTGTAGGTAGAATCTACTAGATGCAATTTTAACTCAGTAATTTCAAAGGAGCCAAGATTTATCTTGTTAAAAAGACTCTTTGGAATTGTTGAGACGCTTGCACCTAGATCACAAATGCAGCTATCTCATTGGTTCCAATTCTAATCTTAATAGTAGGCTCAAATATGTCATCTAGTTTAACAGGTAAATTTTCATCAATTTTCTTGTATTCTTCTTCAAGCTCACGTACCTTATTGCTACTTGATTGACAAAATGTTGGTACATAGCTTCCTCACTACCTTCACTTACCAGAATCTTGACGTTGATCCTTTTTACGAGATCTTCAATGGTGTAACTTGGTGAAGGAGCATTACTATAGTCAAGTTCTTCAGGCTCCTCCCTTTGGATCCTCATCATTTTGAGTTCTTCAACAGGATTGGGCTCAGTTTTACCTCCAAATTTAGCTAGAATGAGAGTTTGACTCTCTGTTATCTTACCTAGCTGTGCCTCAATGATCCTTGTTCTTTCTTGAAGGGCCTGCAAATCATTTCTCAAACTAACAGCTTGGTTAGATAATTTACCAAGCAAAGCATCATGGTTCTCCATAATTTTAACTAGAATATTATTTTGTTCATTTTGTGAGTCTATGAAAGACTTAAGTGTTTCTTGGAGACTACCATTACTAGTTCCCATATTATTATTAGAGTTACCTACAGGACTAGCATAATGTTTCTAAATGTTAGGATTGTAACTCTTCTTCCAAGCAGGGTTATAATCATTACGAGCTACGAAGTATATTTCTTCAATATTTGTTTCAGGGGTGGCTCTTACCTGGGTTTCCTTACCTTTTACAGCTAGTATGAGCTCATCCAACTTAGAATTGAGATCTTCGTTCTCTTGTGGTGAGATAGAGTTCACCTTCTTCGTGTTTGATCTTTCCACATGCCATTGGGCATGGTTGTCTTGCATATTGTCTAGCAGTTGCTTTGCTTCGGTAATATGTTTACCCATAAATGTTCCTCCAGCTGCAGTATCAAGCATAGACTTAGACACAGGATTAAGAGCATTGTAAAATAAATGGAGGATTAACCAATCTTCCATCCCATGACTAGGACAGTTTCTTAGGCATTCTTTCATCCTCTCCCATGCAAGCGCTAGTGGTTCACGCTCATCCTGTCTAAAGCCAGTAATATTAGATCAAAGTTGCATAGTCTTTGCAGGTGGGAAAAATTTAGTCATAAATAAAGAAGTACATCCCACCCATGATGTAATAGTATTTCTAGGCAAAGATAGCAACCATTCTTTTGCTCTCCCTCTTGGAGAGAAAGGAAATAGACATGATTTGACCACATCAGGGTCAATTTCTTTTATACGCATCATATCACATATTTCAGTGAAAGTATTCAAGAGCATACCTGCGTCTTCAACAGCAGAGCCTCCAAATTGATTCTGTTGAACCAAACTTAAGTAATGGGGCTTAATTTCATAGTCATTAGCAGCGATTGCTGGCTGAGTAATAGGAGTACGCAAATAATCATTATTGGGAGTAGCAAACTCCCCAAGCTTCTTTTTAGCCATACTTCCTATGTTTTGGGGTTTTCTTAGATAAAGAATTATAATAGTAAAAGCAAGAATTTAAAGGCTAACTATTTTTTTTGGTTTATCAAATAAAGACTGAAAGCAAACAAACAAAATTAAAAACAAGAATTAAAACTAGCAAGGTTCCTAATAACCTAACCAGGGTATCTATTGCTTCCCTGGCACGGCGCTAGAAAAAGGGTTGATACCTTCGATCCGGATTACGGATGTAGTATAGCTTCTTTTTGTTGGAAATATGCCCTATAGACAAATAGTAGTAAGGACTATTATCATATTTCATATAGTTTATGATTAAGTTTTATATCATGCTATAACTGTGTTGAGTGGAAACATCAATACACGTGTGATATACAAACAACCAGGGGTTCCCAGTGAAACTCTAGTCACTGGTTCATTGGTCAACAGATGATCATGTTTCCTGATCATGTGGCATTTATGCCAGTTGGAAATGGAGTCATCTCATTCTGAGAATGAGATGATGAACTAATACCCAACCTAAACATCGTGACCCGATCATGTCATGAAGTTCAAGTTACGATGATTAGAAATGGATCCTCGTAGACTATTCCTTAGACCGTGAGGCTATATCAATCACTGTCTCCCGAGAGTGCTTAGATAGCATCAAATCCCATATGGTAAAATGGTGGTTATAAAGGTGTGTTCAGGTATTCAGAGGAAACCGTAGAGGCAATATATGTCAAGAGCGAGATTTGTCCGTCCATGTGACGGGAAGATACTCAAGGGCCCACTCGGAGAAGTTATATCCAATAGCTGCGCAGCGTGTGATTTGATCACGGGGATATCACTTGTCGAAACGAGTTAAGTAGCATTGTTTAGTAACGAGATTGAACATGACATGGTGATGTCATTGATCAGATCTCGGGAAATGCAAGTATCGAGTGACAAAGGGAATAAGACACGACTGTCCCGGTTCAAACGACAAAAGATCTTCGTGGAACGCACAGGGGTCACATGGCCATCCAGGTCCCTCTGTCGATCATTGGTGCGGGAGTGTCCCAACCATGTCTGGAGTGTTCCCGAACCGTGGGGTATCACACTTAAGGGCTTGATGATGCTTAGAGAGTGTTTATAGGATCGGTGGAATCACCGAAGAAGAGAAGGGAGAAAACCGGAAGGGTTTTGGTAAGTCCGGAGGATGTCCAGAGTGGAGGTGGAAGGTGTTCCATGGCCACGGATATTGAATGATATGTGAATGAATGTTAAATATTGATTTAATCATTTATTCCTAATTATTTAATAAAGAGAAAATCAATTAAAGGTCAAAAAGGCTTAATGGGCCAATTTCCAGAGGGAGAGGGCCCATTAGGGGAAAGGAGAGAGGGAGAGGGGCCAAGGGGGCTAGCCGGCTGGGCCTAGCCCCCCCCCCCACGCGGGGCCCACTAGGGGCTGGCCGGCGGCCTCCCCACCCCTCCTCTCCTTTAGTCCCACCCCGGGACTTTGAGGGAGGTAGTACCTCCCTTTCCCCTATATATAGTGGGGTATTTGGCCTAGAAAAATACACGAATAATCAATAAAGGTCTCCCCACTTTTGGGAGGACCTCCAATTGATATTTTCTCTCTCCCCCTCTCTCTCTCGTGACCATGGTCCCAAGTCTAGAATGCGCAAGCGAGAGACATCTTCACCGCGGAGCGCCATCGCACCACGGGATTCGGATCCGGGAGCTCTACTTCTGCAACTGCTGCTGGATCGGGGAAGCGGGAGTCATCGTCTGGCACCGGACATGTGTAACTCCCCGCGAGGTGTCACACTTGAGGCACTCAAGTCATTGGATCCAAGGAGCGCAAGGACTTCATCACGACCTTGAGGTCGGCTTCGGCTCGTCTACCTCAACCACGCTCTCCTGAGCGTTGACAACGCTTTTCGGTCTTCAAGGGTAAGTTTGTGAAAAGCCCCTCCCGTTACTGTATTACTAATAGATAGGTCCTGGCAGCTTTAGGGGTTCAGGGGCGTAGAGTAAAATTTTATTGTTTTCATGCGCGGAACCCCAACAGTGGTATCAGAGCTAGATCTATGCGTAGTAATGCTAGTACGGGTAGAACACACGAGATGTAGCATGTGGGCGTTGATCGATTAGTTGTTACCCTCCCACGTGTACTTGTGTATACCACAGTAATGCTTGATGAAGCGGCCCCCAACCGACTTTATGCGTTCATTCGCGAGACTAGTCCATGCTTGATGGTGCGGGGTGTCTGTCTCTCTCGCATTAGTTGGTATGCCATTTGCAACGGAGGGCCCCGAAATGGGTGTAGTAGAGACAACTGCTTGATCAACGTTGTGCTGAAAGTTCATAGGTAAGAACGGTTCTTGTGCGAAAGCCCATTCAGCCACGTAAAACATGCAAAGATAAAGTAGAGGCGTCTAACTTTGTTTTGCAGGGGGGCGTTGCTTTGTGATATGGTTGTGGAAAAGGTAAAGTGATAACCTTTTGTTACGTAGTAGTAGATAGTCACGGAGGTGACAAACTACCACGCCGAAATGACACCGGTACCCTGGTGTCTACGGCGCCGGAACCCTGGCGCTGGAACCCGGTGACGGCGGATGGAGATCACGACATGAAGGACCATATCACATAGCATTTACATTCAATGTTATTGTTTGTATGTCTTATTGTGTGCTAGTATTAGATACTCGACGATAGCCTAATAAAATGATCCCTGTTAAAATTACCAACAATTATGTTCCCTCTTAGTGTGCACCACCAAGAAAGTTTTTGGGTATGAGGCAATCCAGGGTTACAGGCCTGGGTATCAGACATATCTACACTCGCATACAGTGGGTGTAAGCCATGTTGCACAGCGAATACACTAAGGTTGAGTTGGCGAGCCTAGCACGCCACAGAAGCGTGGCCTTGGAACACGGATGGTCGAAATATCGAGCACGAGTCGCATGAATGATGTGACCAATGTTTAGCGTCCACCTTTGAACCCACATCGATGGCCGTGATCAATCGAGGGAGATGTGGCTGATAGGGGTCGTGTTATCACTAGAAACCCTTTTGGGGATAGGTGTTTCTGAGTGGAGTTATTATTAACACATTTAATTATAAACTTAGTCTAAATTCCTTTTGCAATTATAAATGTAGAAAATGGTTCTTCCCGAGATTACCTTTCCTTTCGACGATTGGTTAAAAGGAGAAAAGCTCAAGTTAGATGGATCCAACTTTTCTGCATGGGTCATACGCCTGTTTGATCTCCTTGGGGAGAACAATGTAGATGACTACATGACCTATGAGATTTATCTGGAGCCACCCTATTCTCACGAGACCCAGGAGAAGCGGGATCTGCGTTATCATTGTCATGTGATGGCCACATTTATATCAGTGACCATGCGCCTTGGAATGGAGGATGGGCTATGGCCAATTGTGGGGAGTCTCAAGCCCCGAATGGTCATGGCACATCTGAGAGCACATTTCATGGAACAAGTGCGCATGTGGGAGTATGAGCTGATGGGGGACTTCCTCTCCATAAAGATGGAGGAGGGCTCCTCAATGGATGAGCACTTATTGCGCCTCTATGATGCGTACATGAGTCTGACATACTACCTAGACAACTGGTTCTCAAGCTCATTTGCGATGGGAGTTGTGCTATGGTTGCTTCCTCCAAGATTCCAAGCACAAGTCAGGATCTCCATTATGAGGGGCGACACGGAAACACTGGATTTCCTCGAGTTCATATCACATTTTAGAAATGTGATAGATGAACCCAACGTCGCTGGAGTCATCGATGACTAAGGTATATATTTGATATACAGTTTTATAAATGTTATAATCTTGCAAACACATTGCAGTGTTAAGTATATCTGATACTTGTTCTGTTTTGGTAAAAATAGGTCCTTCTGCATGAGAGGTGCTTACTGGAGAGGAGGTGATGTTGCGTGTTGATGGCGAGCATGATGATGATGGCCGACGACACTCTCCCTCGACATTTATCATTTACTTTATGTTTAGGATGATTAATGTAATCAAGAGATTGTGAACTTCTTTAGTGTGTCTTACACTTCGTGAGACGGTTATTCATATGAGTTTGTAACAAACAATTGTTCTGCTTTTATGAATGATTTCTATTCGTGTTCATATCTTTTTTGATTATGTGTGAATTATCCTTATTGTTTCAAACTAATTGATAATGCATGAACATTTGTAAAACATTAAAAAAATGCCTTGTTTAAAATACCCAACTTAATGATATATTCATTAATGAATGAAACCATTGTTTAAATTCAAAGTTATGTGATAATATGTGAAAGTTATTCCATATCTCATCACATATGAATCATGCCTAAGTTTGGCAAAATAACTTGAACACCGTGTATTACTTGAATACAAAGTGTTTAAAGAATTGTTAAAAGTAAATACATATTCGATGTATTATGTTTTAACGAAAATGGTAATTATCATTAAATGATTGTTTAAATGTGTAAAGTAGTTTACCAAAGGAAACATGAATATGAAACTATTTGATTTGATCGAAGTGTTTCATCAACAAAGGGTATAAATATGAAAGAGAATCTAATTACCATGATTTGATCAATAGTAATGAAATTCAAATTTATAAGAATGGCATAAAAGTAATTGTGAAATGCAAAGCATTCTGAAACATCAGAATGCAAAGCATCACAATATGATATTGGATATCAAAGGGGTTAAATAGAAGGCACCAAATAAATCGTTGTAAGTGTAGATGTAGAGACCATTTGCTTAGAAATAGTTAGCACTCGATTAGAAGTAGTGAACCATTTGAATTCGTGAAAGTTTTGGGGTTATTCGATATAACCAAAACAATAGCGAATAAGTCCTTGTAGAGTATTCATTGGAAACTTTGAATACGAAACCCATAGCTGAAACCAAAAGGAAAGCAAGATTCGTATTGCTTGGATTATGGTGCATTCTTGAGAAACATCACTAAAAGTGAGCTTTCTCAAGAATGCACCATAATCCTACATGGGAAATAGTGAAAAACATGATGAGGATTCAAAACCCTACATCAGAGTGTTGAGAAGTGCAACGGACAACGTTCCTGAACGACTCTCTGCACAGAAGGAAATAATTAATGATATTGATCATTGTGTTTTCCCCACTAATGTTTTCACTATATGAAGTAGGGTTCAAAATGTAATCCATATCTTGTATGGAGACATTTGTGGATCACTTGTCCTGATTTTTGGAATATGACATACCTACAAACTACAAAGGAAATAATGGTAAACTAAATTATCAGAAATCCTAGAAGCAAAATTCCCTTGAGATTAGAAAGCAATTCATTGCTAAATCTCACAAGTAAAAGGAGTTACTTGAATTTTCCCAAATAACTGCAAAGTCATAGTAGGAAAAAGGGGTGAATGACAAAAGCACAATTTGTCAAGTATTGGATGAATTCAAATGAATTTGATTCAAGTGTGCTGAATGTCTAGAGGATTTAAACTAGTACTAGTACTAATATCTCATAGTAAATCTCCAAATTAGATATTTGATCAAAGGATTTTGAATTTGTTCAAAATAGTAAGGAGATATGCAATTTGCGTAAAATTGAGTGGGATCTATGAAAGTCTTCCTGAAACAGTATGTGATTGACATATTTTTGAGTGGGAGCAATATAAGTCTCAAACTCAAATATGTAGGAACATATTTTGAGTGCGAGCTTATAGGAGTAATTCTTAAGTATGTTAAGGATGAAAGTGCAAATACTTATAAATAATGATTTATAAGATGTGGAATTGATAATAGGAGTATTATGATATTATGTACTATTCCTTAAGGGATTCTGAAAAGGGTTTCGGAATAGAAGTTAATTAAGGAACTGGTCCTTAATGACTCAAATTAGGAATAGTATTAAGTTGAACATCAATGGTTGAAAGAAATAAATGGATGATCATCATCCACTATGTTAAGACATAAGTTCTATCTTAGAAACAATGATGATAACTTAGCATAATATGTGATCCAATAAGGAACGTTTGAAAGTGATTAAGTTCGAATCACAGAACGTTGAGCTGAGTTTGTCCGCAGTATCTAAGTAGAGAACTGTAGACATGTTTTCCAAATCCATAAAGGATGACATATCTTAAAGCATAAAGGGTTATGTTATAAGGGAATATGTTGGAAACTCTTGTAGATACCAATTAAAGTCAAGAAGGAAGCGAGGTGAACAAAACATCAAAAGTTGCACAGAGTGCACTAGTGTTTCGTTGAATACATTTATAATAATAGATAAGGGTACCATCTAAAGTGTTGTATAATGTTATGGCGGGGCTAGTTCGCTTTTAACGTAGAATGATGTGTCCTAGGGCACAGTGCCCATGAGAAAGCCCTCGAGGTTGATCTAACGTCACTGTAGGCTCCTAGAATCAGGCCTCGTTCTGCTGCCATAGCGACGATGCATACACAAAGATGTTATCATGAGATGATAAAGTATTAATGTCAATCAAGGTGACATTAGTAAGTTGCAAAGGATTTGGGAGTGTAAAGTACAGACCCAAGACTCAACCTCATCCATGAGCAAGCATGTTCAGGGTACCGGATATATGGTGTCAATGATTAACAACAAATGCAGCTAGTGTATTTGTACTCTAGTGCAAGTGGGAGACTGTTGGAAATATGCCCTAGAGACAAATAGTAGTAAGGACTATTATCATATTTCATATAGTTTATGATTAAGTTTTATATCATGCTATAACTATGTTGAGTGGAAACATCAATACACGTGTGATATACAAACAACCAGGGGTTCCCAGTGAAACTCTAGTCACTGGTTCATTGGTCAACAGATGATCATGTTTCCTGATCATGTGGCATTTATGCCAGTTGGAAATGGAGTCATCTCATTCTGAGAATGAGATGATGAACTAATACCCAACCTAAACATCGTGACCTGATCATGTCATGAAGTTCAAGTTACGATGATTAGAGATGGATCCTCGTAGACTATTCCTTAGACCGTGAGGCTATATCAATCACTGTCTCCCGAGAGTGCTTAGATAGCATCAAATGCCATATGGTAAAATGGTGGTTATAAAGGTGTGTTCAGGTATTCAGAGGAAACCGTAGAGGCAATATATGTCAAGAGCGGGATTTGTCCGTCCATGTGACGGGAAGATACTCAAGGGCCCACTCGGAGAAGTTATATCCAATAGCTGCGCAGCGTGTGATTTGATCACAGGGATATCACTTGTCGGAACGAGTTAAGTCGCATTGTTCAGTAACGAGATTGAACATGACATGGTGATGTCATTGAACAGATCTCGGGCAATGCAAGTATCGAGTGACAAAGGGAATAAGACACGACTGTCCCGGTTCAAACGACAAAAGATCTTCGTGGAACGCACAGGGGTCACATGGCCATCTAGGTCCCTCTGTCGATCATTGGTCCGGGAGTGTCCCGACCATGTCTGGAGGGTTCTCGAACCGTGGGGTATCACACTTAAGGGCTTGATGATGCTTAGAGAGTGTTTATAGGATCGGTGGAATCACCAAAGAAGAGAAGGGAGAAAACCGGAAGGGTTTCGGTAAGTCCGGAGGATGTCCGGAGTGGAGGTGGAAGGTGTTCCATGGCCACGGAGATTGAATGATATGTGAATGAATGTTAAATATTGATTTAATCATTTATTCATAATTATTTAATAAAGATAAAATCAATTAAAGGTCAAAAAGGCTTAATGGGCCAATTTCCAGAGGGAGAGGGCCCATTAGGGGAAAGGAGAGAGGAAGAGGGGCCAAGGGGGCTGGCCGGCTGGGCCTAGCCCCCCCGCGGGGCCCACTAGGGGCTGGCCGGCGGCCTCCCCACCCCTCCTCTCCTTTAGTCCCACCCCGGGACTTTGAGGGAGGTAGTACCTCCCTTTCCCCTATATATAGTGGGGTATTTGGCCTAGAAAATACACCAATAATCAATAAAGGTCTCCCCACTTTTGGGAGGACCTCCAATTGATATTTTCTCTCTCCCCCTCTCTCTCTCTCGTGACCGTGGTCCCAAGTCTAGACTGCGTGAGCGAGAGACATCTTCACCGCGGAGCGTCGTCGTGCGGCGGGATTCGGATCCGGGAGCTCTACTTCCGCAACTGCTGCTGGATCGGGGAAGCAGGAGTCATCGTCAGGGATCGGACGTGTGTAACTCCCCGCAAGGTGTCGCACTTGAGGCACTCAAGTCGTAGGAGCCAAGGAGCGCAAGGACTTCATCACAACCTTGAGGTCGGCTTCGGCTCGTCTACATCAACCATGCTCTCCTGAGCGTTGACAACACTTTTTGGTCTTCAAGGGTAAGTTCGCGAAAAGCCCCTCCCGTTACTGTATTACTAATAGATAGGTCCTGGCAGCTTCAGGGGTTTAGGGGCGTAGAGTAAAATTTTATTGTTTTCATGCGCGGAACCCCAACACTCTTTCCCTAGTAGACCTAAGTTATCGAATCCTTGGGAAGCGAATGCGTAGTGAAGTTACTTTAACGGACCTTCGGGAGTTTTAGAATTCCTTTTTTGTTTTTATTGGACCAATATCTTACATATTTTTGTTGTTGTCGATGATGGAGAGAGAGGGCCTAGGGCGTTCGGTTTCACCTGTAGCTGTGCAAAACATCTGATGGAAATAAAAGATAGAAATAAAGTATGCGTGTACTTGTTAGAGCAAGATAATTTATATGTGGGCAGTGCATACATAATTTCTATTGCCTCCGCAACCGCTTATAGCAATAACCTACTAGTCTCATCCATAAAAGAAAGAGAACTAATGATATGCATAGTGATGTCACCGTTAATCCCAAGCAAATCCCTCACATACAACCGTACTACCCCTTCTATCACTGGGGTTCCCAACCCGCAGATCAGTCATCACTCATACTCCCTATACCTGGCTCAACCCTCGGGGTCTTGGGTACCTGACAAGTCCTTGGATTGAGGCAAGAGAGGATACAATAATCATCATGCCATACAAACTAATACACGATCCCATCTATGATAAATCACATACACAATTGCTACATGGCTAGGCCGAAGCCCTTAGCCTAAGGAGAATTACTCACACATAGAGATGAGATCAACAATCACAAACATTGTAATGAAAATCATAAGATTGATAGCAATAGTCTTATAATGTCTCTAATCGTAGAAGAGATCTACTATTACAAGTGGTGGAATATGGCTATGGAGATGGAGAAGGGTTTGGAGATCTGAGGCGGCTTTTTAGCGAGGTCTGGCTTCTTCGGGGAGGGGTGAGCTCTGTTTTCCCATCGCCTGAGGCTTCTTTATATAGGGGTCCCTTCACGAAATTTGTTATGTTTGATCTAATAGTGGCGACGCCAACTATACGGCCGGAATATTTGCTACGGTCGTATAGTTGGTCGTTAAAGCGTCTGCCTCCGTTGTACGACTCGGGTTTCTTCTGGTTGTTGGAAATCTCGTATCTTTGACTTTAATTTAGTGATTCCCTCCTTTAAACGACACTATCTGCATAGGAAAAATATAAAAGAAAGGATTGCATAACCCTCTAAATATTAGCATTAGTGGCAGGGTTTAGAGTGATATTTCATCAAGAATATGAGTAATATCCAGTTTAAATGTGGACGTAGATGGCTATATTTCAGAGCGATCAATATGCTAAACATACAAGAACCTCATATGTGAGTAAGGGGCTTAGGATCTTATCCCCTTTTATGCTTATTCATTCAG
This sequence comes from Avena insularis, assembly GCA_023614405.1. Taxonomy (NCBI): domain Eukaryota; kingdom Viridiplantae; phylum Streptophyta; class Magnoliopsida; order Poales; family Poaceae; genus Avena; species Avena insularis. Next base: position 213,001,183 of record CM042694.1, read on the forward strand.
ATGTATGGACCTGCCCAGTGGTGTCAGTAAATGGAACGAAGTACTTTGTTACTTTTATTAACTACTATTCTCGTATGACTTGGGTTTACTTGATGTGTCACAAGGATGAAGTGTTCTAGTGTTTTTAGAACTTTAATTCTTATGTGAAGAATCATTTTCAGGTGCAGATGCAGGTGATCAGAACTGATAATGGCACAGAGTATGTGAACACCACCTTTGGGACTTTCTTGTGTGATCAAGGTATTCTTCATCAAACATCTTGCCCAAATACCCCTCCTCGAAATGGTGTGGCAGAGCGTAAGAATCGCCACATTTTGGAAGTTGCTCGCTCACTTATGTACACAGTGAATGTACCCAAGTTCTTGTGGAGTGAAGCAGTCATGACATCCACATACTTGATCAACCGGACACGTTCTAGGATATTAGGTATGAAATCCCCATGTGAGCTGGTATTTGGAGAAAATAAGCTTGGTGTTCCTCCCAAGTTATTTGGTAGTACATGGTTTGTTGGGGATCATAGGCCATCTATTGGGAAATTGGACCCACGGGCACTGAAATGTGTTTTTGTGGGTTATTCGTCTAGCCAACAGGGGTATAAGTGTTGGAGTCCCTCTATGAAGTGGATGTTTGTGAGTATGGATGTCACCTTCAGGGAATCGGATCCGTTTTATGGAGAACCTAATGATCTGAGCCTGTTGTTTACTAAACTTGACCAACTTCACTCTGTGGAAGATGGCCATGAGGGGGAGAATGAAGGGAATATGCCCGAGAGGCCATAATAAAGTAGTTATTATCTTATTCCTTGTTTATGATAAATGTTTATTTTGCATGCTATAATTGTATGAATTGGAAACATTAATACATGTGTGTTTAATAAACAAATAAAGGGTTCCTAGTTATGCCTCTCTTATAAACTAGCTCGTTGATTAACAAGATGATCAAGGTTTCCTGATAATGAACATTGGATGTTGTTAATAATGAGGTCACATCATTGGTGAATGATGTGATGAACATTCATCCAAAGTATAGCATTACAATCAAAGTCATTATGTTTATATTGCTATAACATCATACAAAGTAATCTTAGTCCTTAGACCATGAGATCATGTTAATTGCTAACAACAGAAGAGTACTTTGATAACATCAAACATCACACCATAACAGGGTGACTATAAAGGTGGATTTGGGTACTCTGAAAGTGTTATTTTGAGGCTCATGGATCAAGAGTGGGATTTGTCCATCCCGATGACGGATAGATATACTCTGGGCCCTCTCGGTGATATCACATTGAGATAGCTTGCAAGCAAGTGATGTAATCACTAGAATGTTATATCATGGGAACGAGAAAAGGCTGGATGTTGGTAACAAGATCAAACTAGGTATTGAGATACCGATGATCGAATCTCGGACATGTAATATATCGCGAGACAAAGGGATTTAGTTATGATGTTAAAGGTTCACACGATCACTAGAGTCATCGTTGAATGTGTGGGAGTCATTACGGATCTCTAGGTCCCGTTGCTGATTATTGATCGGAGAAGGGTCTCGATCATGTCTGGATTACTCGCGAACCATAGGGTGGCACACTTAAGGGATACTGACACTGTTTTGAGAAAATATGTTTCAGATAAAGATTTAAGAAAGCGCTGGAATCATTTCGATGGAAACCAAAATTGTTTCGGGTGAAATTGCAGAAACTGGTTCTGCATGTGATATTGACATGATGTAAGGGGTTTTATGTGAATGTTTGTTAATTATTGTAATTAACAAAATTCTGAATAAAATAAATAAAAGTTTTTTATTAAATGAGAGCTTGCATTAAATTTGGTGGAAATTTAATGGAGGTGAGTGGAATTTTGAGTGGAGGTTTTTTATGGGAGTGGGAGCTCCACCCACATGAATGTGGAAGAGGTGGAGTCACCCACCATGGCTGCCACGCCATGTCCCTTGGCTTCCCCCTGTCCCTATAAAAGGCCCTCATCTCTTCCTCTCATCTCACACCTCCTCGTGAAGGATCTCTCTCCCCCTCTAGAAATTATTCCCCATGGTCTCGGATTAGCAAGATACATGTTCCCAGTGGCTTTATCTAGAAAGGAGTTGCTACTTCTGCTGCATCGCTGGAGCGTGTACGCGGAGGTTGTCGGGGTACCAGATGTGTGTGCGATCACGGATGCAACACAGCTTTGCGGTGTTGGACTTGCTGGTGCTAGACCTGCTGGACTCGCTGGACTTCATCATGATCTTGAGATCGACAAGTGTATGACTACATCAACCATGAAATCAGTTCGTTAATAATGCTTTGTCGCTCTTCAAGGATATGTTCTCTATGGATGTATATCCACCCGTTGCTTGTATCTAGTAGATTGATCTTGGCGTATAATAGTTCCCGTCATAGGAATTTTTTGTTTTCTATGCTACGAACCCAACAGTGGTATCAAAGCCAGGTCTATGTGTAGATACTTTGCACGGGTAGAACACATATGAGTATGTGGGCGCTGATGATCATATTATTGCATCTTCTATGTATTTTGGATATTGGTGGCATAGTGGGATGAAGCTGCCCAGACTAATTTTACATGTCCTCGCACATGAGACCTATTCCACTCTTGACATGCAACTAGTTTTGCATAAGTGGCTAGTGGGTGTATGTCTCTCCTACTATAGTCAATATCTAATTTACAACGAGTTGCTAATAATTTGGTTATCATCATTGTGGTTCCATGTCCGTAGGTAAGACCGATTCTATCTTCGAAAGCCCTAAGCCACGTAAAACCTGCAATGGATAAATTAGAGGCGTCTAGTTTAGATTGTTGCTGGGCTAGTGTCATGATACGGTAATGTTGTAAGTTGAAGTATAGTTTATACTCTTATAACATACCTAACGTGTAAGTTCCATAGACCTTGGCCTTACACACAAAGGAATGGTAAAGATCATACCACGATGCACAAGATAGTGATCAAGTGCAAGAACCATATCATTTCACTTTTTGCATATGATGTTTGTTTGCATCTTATATTGCTTGTTTAGTGCTTTAGTAGCATTGTAAGATGATCCCTCATTTAGATATCAATATAAAAATGTGTTCTTCCTTAAGTATACACCATTCTATGGATCGTGTTTTGATACATCACGTGATGATCGAGTACTCGACTCCGCGCTTTCATACAACGGGTGTAAGACAGTTTTACACATGCGAATACTAAGGTTCTTACTTGGCGAGCCTAGCATGTACATACATGGCCTCGGAACACATACCGAAATGTTAAGCATGAGTCATATGGTTGATATGATGGCCATATAGATGCTCTCCTTTGAAGCTACACTGACTCACGTGATGATCGGACTTGGTGTAGTGGATTTGGTTCATGTAATCACCAAAAAGATACGAGGGATGTTGTTTTTGAGTGGGAGTTCATTTGTAATTTGGATTAGTCAAACTCAATTTATGATAAACTAAAATCGAAGTGAATTTGCATAATTTTTTGTAGTCATTGGCATCTATTTACTACCTTGCGCTTAGTTTCAATTGAGACAATAGAACTATAGAATTCTGGATATTTACTTTACGAACTGGTACGTATTGTTTTGATTGTCAATTTAATGTTTAGAAGTACTATTGCAAACTTTCAGCAAACTCTATTTACTCCATGAAGTTTAATAAGTAGTACTAAACCAAGAGTAACAATTCCAGTGTTAGTATCTGAAGTATCATGTTTGCCTCTATGATTCTTGATATTCAAATATTGTTTTAATATCGAGGTTATCTGGGAGCTGAAAGAATTGTTTCAAAACCCATCATGTGTGGAAGATATTGTGATATCTAAAACAATGTTTATGGTTGCAATATGATAGTGTATAATTTAGCAAAATACATGTTCTCATATTGTATGAGAATTTGCGAAGGTTGGAGATGCTAGACGTCCTAATCTTCCAAAAAGGTTTTGGGAACTGACATTATACTCACGATTCGTCCTTATAGGCTATGGTAGCTTGATCATGAAAGTTGTCATTATAAGGATGAATAGAAGATGTAGGTAAATTTTTTACTACACTAAAAGATTACTAAAGAATGGTTTTTAGAAAGAACACCAAACATTTGATGATGGTGATCCACTTCAAAGTGCAAGTCCAAAGGTATTAGTATTTGACTATACACGCTTTGGAATATGTGTCATATGTATGGCGCCACTGCTGATGTTGATAGATTCTTTTAAAAGAAAAAGGAAATGCTGAAAGAGAATCTATAAAATATTTGGTAGAAAAGAGAAGACTGGAAATGTCCAGCTGAAGTATATAGATGATATACATGTTATGGTTGTATTCTTTTCTTGTTAAACAATGTGGTTTTGGGGTATTGGATACTGAATGGGTTAGTATGAAATGTTATGCAGAACATCACAATTCATGATCTACAATGGCCTAAGTAACTAGCAAGAGAATATGTGATGATGTCCATTGAAAACAAATAAAATGTTATTGTGTTTCTCGTTGACATCAAAACTAGCCTTAAATATTTGTTTAAATAATTGTTATTTTGTTCCGATATTATGAGAACAATGGTTGTTCAAATAATTACCGTATTTCATAGAAGATGGATGAACTTTTATATGTCTAGTTGGAGAAATCATGTCCATAAAACTAATGCTAAAATGTCGTAAGAAAAATGATTGAAAGATCACTTAGAAAGTGACATCTCCGTTTAAATTATATTGGAAAGGAAACATGAAGAAACTTCATGTTGATGGATTTTTGGAGTCTTTGATTTTGATCAATTGACGCTTGTGAGACTTTCCTCGAGATAATTGAAACTCCGTTCATAAGCCAAAGAGGAACGGATGACTAACATATTGGATATTGTGCATATTGATGTATATAGTCCATTATATGTAGCCATGTGCGATGGATCTTTTGACTTCATATACTTTCTCTGTATATTTGAGTGAATATATTTGTATATTTACTTAATAAGGAAGAAGTATGAAACATTTGAAAATTGTTCAAAGATTTTCAAGATGAAGTGCTTAATCATCGTAACAAGAAAATAAAGACTTTATGATTCGATCATAAAGGAAGATATTTCAGTTACATGTTTAACAAAACACCTAAGATTTGAGGAATTGTTCCATGATTTGTGTTTCCCGATAAACCGTAGGAGTATGGGATGTTCGAGAGACGAAATCAAACCTTGTTTGACATGGTACGATCAAAGGTGTCATTTATAAGCTGCCACTATGTTTTAAGGATTAAAGCTTTAGAGACTACTGCTTTTACATTGAAAAGAGCACCATCGTGATCTGTTGAAATGACACAATATGGGTTATGGTATGGGATAAAACCTGAGTTGTCTTTTCTTAAATTTTGGTATGTTATGCATAAGTAAAATGTTTACAACCAAATTTGGATAAGCACGTGTTTGTATGGTATCCCAAAGAATTTGTTGGGTATTCCCCCATAACACCGACGAAAAAAGAGTTTGTCGCTTGGAACGTGAATTTTCTTAAGAAGGGATTTTCACGAAAAGTTAAGTGGGAGGACAATGCAACTTTGATAAGGTTATTTGAACCTTAGTTATATGTTCTAAGTAGCGCAGAGCTGGAAAGTGTCTCGGAGGTGGCTAAAATGCTCATGGCTCCCGTGATTACAAAGGTTGTGATCTCGGAGATTAGGATTCCTATTGAACCATGTGAGTCGGTAAGAATCAAATAGTAAGATTTGAAACAGAAGTCGCTATTGTTTTGACAATGATGAATCGACTACATGCAAAGAAGCGATGATGGGCCCTGACTCCATAAAATGACTAGAAGTCATAAAATCCGTGATAGTATCCATACACGAGAAATCAAGTTTCTGAACTTGGAAGATCCTCCGGAAAGGCGTGAAGCCTATCGGTCGTATTTGGATCTATAAAGAAATAGACATGGATGCTTGACATCTATGAAATAGTTGACATGTCGGAAAGGAATTTACGACGATGTTCAAGGAGTTGACTATGACAAGATTTGATCTTTCATACCGATATTTAATCTTGACAAAATAATGTAGCAACCACTACATATAATTCGGTATACAGTATACCTAGGACAGAATAAACAAAACAATATTCTTCTAATAGAATGGTTACCTAGGACGTGTACATGACATGGTCCAAAGGGTTTTGTTAAATCAAAGGATGCTAAAAAGGAGTGCAAACTTCAATGGTTGAAGTGAGCATAACGAAGTTGGAATCTTCACCTAATGAAACTGTTAAAAGGTTTAATTTCAGTGGAGATGATGACGATGCTTGCATTTGTAGGAAATTAAGTAGGAGCGTTGAGACATATTTCTAATACATTATGTAGAAGACATGGTGTTAATTGGAAATGATGTATATTTTATTGACACAAGTTAAGAATTTCATTAAAATTGGATTTCGATGAAAGACTTGGGCAAAACCGGAATATTTGGCATCAATGTCTATATGGATAGATTGAAACGCTAATATGGTTGCGCTAGACGTACATATATAAGATATTGAAAGGGTTCAATATGGAAACAACAAGAAAGGCTCTTGCTGCATAGAAAGGATTGAATCAAGATTCAAGTGTATCGACACTTGGTGAGTGAAATCACATGAATATTTTGATCAATAATACTGTGATATGTACATATCTAGATATTCCCTATGCTCTAAATGTTATGTGCATATGACAAAATGATTCATAAGGTGATCATTGGACGATAGTAAAGATATTCTTATGAGTTCTAGAAGAACTAAGAATATAGCATGTATAAGTTACAAATAGTTGAAAGTAGTTCATTATAAAGTGTTACATTGATACTAGTTTGTCACAAGATACAAATTAAATTTATCTCAATTTAAACTATAGGTGGCACAATGTAATGGAAAGGAGCTTCCATGATGGATTTGGATGAGTTCCAAAGTTGATACATTATGACAGATACTACAACAAAAGGCTAACCTATATGACTGCTATAGTAGCAGCAAAGGAGGGAATTTGGTTAAGAAGTTTGTTATCAAACTAGGTGTGGTTCATAGTGGGCTAATACTATGAAGATATATTGTGCGACAATTATATCAAGATGTTTTAACCCAAAGGAACTAAAGGTCTCACCAAAGGACTAAATTTATACAATGCCATCACATTAGAGAATGAGTGATGCGTAGAGATGCAAAGACATGCAAATACACGTGGACCTAAATATTTCAGATTCAAAGATTATGTTAACCACTAGCAAAGGCGTATATACAACACCAGAAAGACATAGGTGTTGAATGCGTAAGTTTACAGATTAGATTATTGACTCTAGTGCAACTGGGAGACTAAAGGGAATATGCCCGAGAGGCAATAATAAAGTGGTTATTATCTTATTCCTTGTTTATGATAAATGTTTATTTTGCATGCTATAATTGTATGAATTGGAAACATTAATACATGTGTGTTTAATAAAAAATAAAGGGTTCCTAGTTATGCCTCTCTTATAAACTAGCTCGTTGATTAACAAGATGATCAAGGTTTCCTGATCATGGACATTGGATGTTGTTAATAACGAGGTCACATCATTGGTGAATGATGTGATGAACATTCATCCGGAGTATAGCATTATGATCAAAGTCATTATGTTTATATTGATATAACATCATTGATGACCCACAAGTATAGGGGGTGTATCGCAGTATTTTCGATAAGTAAGAGTGACGAACCCAACGAGGAGCAGAAGGTGCTGGCTCGTGGTATGGATCAGGAATTCTCTGCAAATACTTAGCAAACGGATTTTTAGGGGTTTTCGATAAATCAAGTAAACAAAGTACGAGTAAACTAAAGACAGTAGGAATAAATGCAGCAAGTGGCCCAATCCTTTATGCAGCAAAGGACAAGGCGGTTGTATTACTTAAGATGACCAAACGTTCTCGAGGACACATGGGAAGACTGTTAAGTGCTTTCACTTCATATAGTTGATTAATCTTCTCTAGCTTGCTAAGTGTTGTGTGGGTGAACCTGTGCTAATGTACCACCCCATCCAAGACTAATACATACTTGTGATTATACCCCTTGCAAACATCCATAAGTACAATAAAGTAATTAAGGTAGAGACCTAACCACAACTTTAAACTCTAAGACCCTTACGTCCCTTGTGCAATGGTTTCCTAACGGGGGTTTAGGTTTCTGTCACTCCGGCAACCCCTACGATTAGTAGCCAAATACACAATGCATTCCCCTATGCCCATATAGGTGAAGTGTCATGTAGTCGACATTCACATGACACCACTAGAAGAAGTACACCACAACTTAAATAACAATCTATTGAATCTTTCTCAACACAACTCCACTACTAACAACATGACTTCTCCCATGTCCTCAAGAACAAAACGAACTACTCACAAGACATCATATGGATCATGACCAGAGATGGAATAATGATGTATAACAATCTGAACATAAACAATAATTCAATGGTTCACTCAATATCATCGACTACATAGAGTAATACACCCGGAAAGATTCCCCTATGAACTAATGCAAGATTCAACCCAATTGTTACAGCAATATGGAGATGGTGATGAGGGTGCTGATGGTGATGATGGTGGCGATGATCATCCCGATGAAGTCCAGCTTGATGGTGGTGTTGATGGCGACGATCTCCCCTCTCCGGGAAGGAATCCCCCCGGCAGAAATCTGTCTACCGGAGAGATCTTTCTCTCTCGGTGTTTTCCGCCCCGCAGAGGCGGCGGAATCTTTCTGTGGTCGCTCCCCGAGTCTTAGGGTTTCGGGAGGATGATATATGCTAGAGGGGAGAGGCTGGAGTGGGCTAGGATGGCCACACCACCTCCTGGCGCGGCCTAGGGCTGCCCGCGCCAGGGGGTGGTGTGGGCCCCTGTGGCCCATCTCCACTCCGTCTTCTGGCATCCTTAGTCTTCTGAAAAAAAAGGATTTTCCGTATATTTTCCCGGATTTTCTAATCTTCATGAATTTTGCCTCCAAACATCACCTTTTCCATCAGAACCCTAACTGCAGCGGTCCATGCTCCGAAAGTCATCAACCATGCAAAAACAGATGAAATAACATAAGTATCACCTCTCAATACGAAATATATCAATGAATAATAGTGAATTAAGACATAGAATAGTGATGAAAAATGGACGTATCAACTCCCCCAAGCTTAGACTTCGCTTGTCCTCAAGCTAAATTGAGCTCAATAAACATGGCCTCGGGTTTATGGAGTGAAGAGTCGATAAAAGAATACGGACAAGAAGCATCACATTCATCAAATACATAGATCATAATAGAAGACAACTCACTATTATATAACTCGACTTGTAATGAGTGAAGGAAACACAATAAAGATACATAAAGTGAATCATAATTGGTAATGGCAAATTTAGCTCTTGGTCGAAGAATAGTTGATAATTTGCTAGAGTTCACAAATAACTGGTTTTCAATGATAGCTTTCAAAGTAGTAAACATCGAGATAAGAGCAATGTGCAAAAAAAGGAACATAAGAAACATGATTGAATAAATCATCATATGAATGAATGAAACACAACAACTCAAAATACTTGCTGAGATAGAAGGGAGTAGGTTTACTGACTCAAATACAAAGTAAAAGAAAGGCCCTTCGAAGAGGGAAGCAGGGATTGCAAGTCTCATAAAGAGCTCCCAAAAAGTATGATACTTACTAGCTTTCAGCTCTCATTGCCCCTATCATAGGCATATTTAGGTGATTAAGGTTAAAATGATCAAATATGAGGATATGCATTGACAAGTTGTAAATTGAGAATCTCATGTCCCTTGAATACGAGGGCCGCTCCTCATGCTACTCAAGTTTAGTCACCGGTAAGTTCTTGTCATCATAAGCATATGTGTATCATAGAGAACATAGCAGGTACCCTTGCGATGATACGGAAGAATCCCCATATCAAAATGACAAGGCAAGCAGACAACAAGTATCTCAACAATCGTCTTATTTACCATGGGAATATGGTGCTTTTTTCTCTCTTTCCTCTTTTCATAATATCTCTTTTTTTCTTTTCTCTTTTTCTCAATCTCTATCTTTTTTATAAGAAGAATGCTTCATAGATACTCGTTATGGTTACACTGCAGGTTTCCACCATGTCAGCATGGATTAGACCAGTGGCCCATGCGTTTCTCTAACACACATGCATAACTCCATGGACTTACAAGCTCCCCTTTCATTTCACACCGACGACATCCATAGACAAAAGAACATGATATGAACTAGGTACAAAGTACCAGTGCAATGTTGAAAGCGTTCCCCATGACAGCATGGTTCTGCTAATTCACAACTTACAAAGTGCAAGCATATACGCAACATAGGTGAGCACAATGGTTCAAGTTTATTAAGTAAAAGAAAGTAAAGTGTGCCATCAAGTTCGTGAGAGATTTAATCACTATTTTTCACATAACAAGTTTAATTTGGGAGGTAGATAAAACAAGAATTTACTTGGAGTAGCAATAATGCTACTAGGTAGGTATGGTGGAGACAAATGGCAAAGGTTTTGGTTTAAAGGAGGTGGATGCACGAGAAGAATACCCTCTCAGTACATGTTTTTGGCTAGCAAGGCTGGGTAGCAAGTATAAGTGTTGAAGGAAACAACCAAACATACAAGTGATAAAGACAAACATGCAATCTTCCTTGGAAGCACAAAAGATCTTAACTAGAGAATACTAGACTTATGAGTAAATCAAGAAAGAAAGATGATGAAATTATTTTTCTCTAGAGTACTTCTATCTTTTTCATTCAACTCTCAAAAATAGTGTTGCTACTGACCGAGCCAGGTTTTCCAAAACCAACTAAATTAACTCAATGATCCCAAAGTGATACCAATACTAACAACAAGATCAATCATATAACCACGAATTGAAAACTAATATAAGTTATGCAAAAGAGTGAATAATAGAACTTCTCATTAATATTTCATAACCGTAACTCACACCAAGGGATACATATCTAACGAGAGAGGGGACACTTCCATAATGCAAACCATCCTACATAATAACTCCTCTATTCATGATATGACTCGACTAATAAGGTAAAAAGATAGAAGATAGTGATGTGATACCGCGGCACTCCCCCAAGCTTGGAACAAACCAAGGGGATGCCAAACCTGATGACGAATTACTCCTTCGGTGGTGGTGGTGGTATCCTATCGATGAGCTTCTTGACCAATTTCCCCAAGTCCTCAATCTCGAAAGTGAGATTACGAATCAGCTGTGAGTTTTGCTCAATGCGACTCATGATCATGTCGTGTTGAGAATTCTAGCTCTTGCTATTCTTTCCCCACTCTTCCTCCTTGAAGTCTTCTTTTCCTGCATGGCTAGAACGAGGCAAATCCCAATTGGAGGGTAATTTCCCCTTGGGCATATTCTGGTATTGATGCTCATGGATAAGGGTATGGAAAGGATTCTTGGTGTGTGGAGGAAGTGACCGTGGAGCCAAACTGTGACGAGGAGATTTTACCCTAGTCTGCATCCACGCAGTCCTTCTAACCCTGGCAGGTTCCGTCACCACTCCAATGCTTGCAATGGTAGTGCCGGTGTGCGTTGCCTCCTCTTCACCTTCACTCTTGATGTCCTTCTCCTTCCCGGGGTCTTGGAGGTCTTCCTCCATAGGCCCCTTCCCTTTATCTTTGGCGGACACCATGGTGCTTCTAGACTTTCAAAGAGTATGTCCTGGCAGAAACAGATCAAAACAAAAACACGACGAAAACACGATATACAAACCTCGGGGGATCCGGGGGGTTATATATTACGAAGTTTCATATCAAAAGGAAGGTACTGAGAGAAAACGAGTCGGAGGCGGAGTCCGGGGTGGACTCACCACCTGGTGGCGCGGCCAGGGGTGGGCCCCCGCCACAGGGTGGTGTGAGCCACCCTGGCTCCGTTTCTGTCCCTTTTTCGCTTCGTAACTTCACTTATTGACTAAAAACTGCAAAAATATAGTTGGATAGTATTTTCATGGAACTTTTCTTACCAGAACCGTTACCTATTTGAACACGGACTCTGTAGGTCTCTGAATTTGGTATTTAGTGGATTCTTCCGGAGTCTCCACTTGAATAATCATCAGTATCTTCATCTTCGTACAATTATTACTTGAGTCATAAAACCCTTCTCTTCCTTATTACACCATTATCTCCACTTCCTGGAAATTTCTTTCACCCAAAACTTCACACAGTTCTCATTAGCAACATTAGTATAAGTGAAGTGATAAAACCTTTTGAGTCCAACTTCAACTGAAAACCATCAAAACATGAGCTACTGTAGCAACTCCTTCCGAAAACCCAAAAAGAATTCAAAAAGGAAATCGAATAAAGAAGCAAATGCAAGAGTGGCAAAATCTGTCAAAACAGACCAGCAGGTAAAGATCAATTTTTTAGAAAATCTTCTGTTGCTCAAATCAAAAAGTGCAAAACTAACGAAAGTTAAATAACAACCTGGTGCAGAATCACAAAAACTTACAGCTCAATCCGACATACAGAGATCTCTCACGAATTTTTACAGTGGGGCACAAAAATCTATTTCAGGACAGCAACTTCCCCAAATCTTACTTCTCTCTCATTAGAGGTTGATCTTGACACAAAAACCAAACAAAAGGGTAAGGAGCGGTTATTACCGAAGTAATAACTTCCAAGACTCAAAGAAACAAAAACAAACTGAAAGCAAAAACAAAATGGGTTGTCTCCCATAAAGCTCTTTCTTTATAGCCATTAAGATGGGCAAGATAATTGTGAAGATGCTCACTCAGGAATATGAATTGAAGTGAAAGAGAGCATTAAGAAGCAAAAACACACACACACACATTTAAGTCTAACCCACTTCCTATGCAAGGGAATTTTGTAAACAAACAAGTTGTTGAAACCAGAGGCAACTTGCATAAGAAGGCAAAAGAAGTGCATCATAAAAACTTTAAGCATAAAACGAGGAAACTTGATATTATTGAGATGCATAAGAACACTTTTCCCTCTCTCATAGTAACTTTTAGTATCATGCATAAACTTAACAATATAGCTATCACAAGGACCATCATAGCAATGATCACTTATTCTAACAGAAAACACAGGAATACTAGCTCTCATAACATTACTATGTGAAACAATATTAGAGGTATCCTTGCAAAGGATAGTGTGTCCCTCTTTTTCATATTTAGTGACAAAGTCTTTCACACTTGCTATTATAGGTTCATCAACCATTTGTTTATCGGGTTCAATAGCTTTATTCATACTTTCATCTACCATACTAGCCATCATAGAATGTTCCCTTATCTTAACTGGGAAAGGCATTTTCTCAATGTAAGGTTTAGGTAAAACATGATTAGTAGTATAAACTTCAGTATTTCTTTCAGGAACACTCTTAGCAACATCTTTATAAGGTTCATGATACTTATTCCACTTCTTTTTAGGCACTTCAATGTAGGAAGCAAAAGCCTTAAAATAAGAAGCAATAGCTTGAGAGTCTAGACCATAAGCATTTTTAATATTTTGAAAGTCATCAGTTCCCATAAAAGATTCAATGCATTCATAATCATAATTTATACCTGACTTTCTACCGTTGTAATTCTCCCATGCTTCAGCATTGTCTTGAATACGGTCCAGAAGATCCCATTTAGCTTCTTCTTCCATGCGAGTGAATGATCCAGCATAAGAAGCATCCAATAAATCTTTATCATGTAGAGGGAGCCTTGCATAGAAGTTATTGATAATAATATTGGTGGGGAGCTCATGAATGGGACATTTGAGCATAAGTAACTTCAATCTCCCCCAAGCTTGAGCTGTACTCTCTCCATCAAGAGGCCAAAAGTTGTATATTTGATTCCGATCTTTATGAATCTCACTAGGAGGATAAAAATTTGAATAAAAGAGAGGCACTATTTCCTCCCATTCCAGAGCTTGACCATTCTTCAGCAGCTTATACCATTCATCAGCTCTTCCTTTCAGTGATAATGAGAATAACTTCTTCTTAACTTGATCTATAGTAATACCTGCACACTTGAACAACCCGCATAATTCGTGTATAAAGAGTAAATGATCACCGGGATGGACAGTTCCATCCCCAACATAGTAGTTATCCATAACACGATCAATAATTCTTGTAGGTATTTTGAAAACATCCTTCTCAGCAGGTGGTGGCTTATCTATTACCTTAGCAGTGGTACTAGCATTACCAAATAAGAAACTCGGCGAATTATCATAACAAAAATAAAGCAACTAATAGAAGTAAACAATACTCAAAGTAGAAGTTTCCTTTACCAGTTCCACTCTCCAATAGCGCTTCACTCCCCGGCAACGGCGCCAGAAAATAGTCTTGATGACCCACAAGTATAGGGGGTGTATCGCAGTATTTTCGATAAGTAAGAGTGTCGAACCCAACGAGGAGCAGAAGGTGCTGGCTAGTGGTATAGATCAGGAATTCTCTGCAAATACTTAACAAACAGATTTTTAGGGGTTTTCGATAAATCAAGTAAACAAAGCACGGGTAAACTAATGACAGTAGGAATAAATGCAGCAAGTGGCCCAATCCTTTATGCAGCAAAGGACAAGCCGGTTGTATTACTTAAGATGACCAAACGTTCTTGAGGACACATGGGAAGACTGTCAAGTGCTTTCGCTTCATATAGTTGATTAATCTTCTCTAGCTTGCTAAGTGTTGTGTGGGTGAACCTGTGCTAATGTACCGCCCTATCCAAGACTAATACATACTTGTGATTATACCCCTTGCAAACATCCGTAAGTACAAGAAAGTAATTAAGGTAGAGACCTAACCACAACTTTAAACTCTAAGACCCTTACGTCCCTTGTGCAATGGTTTCCTAACGGGGGTTCAGGTTTCTGTCACCCCGGCAACCCCTACGATTAGTAGCCAAATACACAATGCATTCCCCTAGGCCCATATAGGTGAAGTGTCATGTAGTCGACGTTCACATGACACCACTAGAAGAAGTACACCACAACTTAAATAACAATCTATTGAATCTTTCTCAACACAACTCCACTACTAACAACATGACTTCTCCCATGTCCTCAAGAACAAAACGAACTACTCACAAGACATCATATGGATCATGACCAGAGATGGAATAATGATGTATAACAATCTGAACATAAACAATAATTCAATGGTTCACTCAATAGCATCAACTCCGAAGAGTAATCAACACCAGGAAAGATTCCCCTATGAACTAATGCAAGATTCAACCCAATTGTTACAGCAATATGGAGATGGTGATGAGGGTGCTGATGGTGATGATGGTGGTGATGATGATGATCCCGATGAAGTCCAGCTTGATGGTGGTGTTGATGGCGACGATCTCCCCTCTCCGGGAAGGAATTCCCCCGGCAGAAATCTGTCTACCGGAGAGATCTTTCTCTCTCGGTGTTTTCCGCCCCGCAGAAGCGGCGAAATCGTTCTGTGGTCGCTTCCCGAGTCTTAGGGTTTCGGGAGGATGATATACGCTGGAGGGGAGAGGCTAGAGTGGGCCAGGGTGGCCACACCACCTCCTGGCGCGGCCTAGGGCTGCCCGCGCCAGGGGTGGTGTGGGCCCCTGTGGCCCATCTCCACTCCGTCTTCTGGCATCCTTAGTCTTCTGGAAAAATAGGATTTTCCATATATTTTCCCAGATTTTCTGATCTTCACAAATTTTGCCTCCAGACAGCACCTTTTCCATCAGAATCCTGACTGCAGCGGTCCATGCTCCGAAAGTCATCAACCATGCAAAAACAGATGAAATAACATAAGTATCACCTCTCAATACGAAATATATCAATGAATAATAGTGAATTGAGACATAGAATAGTGATGCAAAATGGACGTATCAATCATACAAAGTAATCTTAGTCCTTAGACCATGAGATCATGTTAATTGCTAACACCGGAAGAATACTTTGATAACATCAAACATCACACCGTAACAGGGTGACTATAAAGGTGGGTTTGGTTACTCTGAAAGTGTTATGTTGAGGCTCATGGATCAAGAGTGGGATTTGTCCATCCCAATGATGGACAGATATACTCCAGGCCCTCTCGATGATATCACATTGAGATAGCTTGCAAGAAAGTGATGTGATCACTAGAATGTTATATTACGGGAACGAGAACAGAGTGCATGTCAGTAACGAGATCAAACTAGGTATTGAGATGTCGATGATTGAATCTCGGACATGTAATATATCACGAGACAAAGGGATTTAGTTACGACGTTAAACGTTCACATGATCACTTTGTTGAATGTGTGGGAGTTAGTAATGATCTCCAGGTCCCACTGCTGATTATTGATCGGAGAAGGGTCTCGATCATGTCTGCATTATTCACGAACCGTAGGGTGGCACACTTAAGGGATACCAACACTGTTTTGAGAAAATATGTTTCAGATAAAGATTTAAGAAAGCGCTGGAATCATTTTGATGGAAACCGGAATTGTTTCGAGTGAAGTTGCAGAAACTGGTTCTACATGTGATATTGAAATGTTGCAAGGGGTTTTATGTGAATGTTTGTTAATTAATGTAATTAAAAAAATTCTGAATAAAATAAATAAAAGAGTTTTATTAAATGAGAGCTTGCATTAAATTTGGTGGAAATTTGATGGAGGTGAGTGGAATTTTGAGTGGAGGTTTTTTATGGGAGTGGGAGCTCCACCCACATGAATGTGGAAGAGGTGGGAGCACCCAGCATGGCTGCCACGCCATGGCCCTTGGCTGCCCCCTCCCCTATAAAAGCCCCCCCTCTCTTCCTCTCATCTCACACCTCCTCATGAAGGATCTCTCTCCCCCTCTAGAAATTATTCCCCATGGTCTCGGATTAGAGAGATACATGTTCCCGGTGGATTTATCTGGAAAGGAGTTGCTGCTTCCGCTGCATCGCTGGAGTGAGGATGCGGAGGTTGTCGGGGTACCGGATGTGTGTGCGATCATGGATGCACCGCTGCTTTGTGGTGCTGGACTTGCTAATGCTAGACCTGCTGGACTCACTGGACTTCATCACGAGATTGGCAAGTGTACGACTACGTCAACCACGGAATCAGTTTCGTTAACAATGCTTTGTCGCTCTTCAAGGGTATGTTCTCTATGGATGTATATCCACCCGTTGCCTGTATCTAGTAGATTGATCTTGGCGTATATAGTTCCCATAATAGGAACTTTTTTGTTTTCTGTGGTGCGAACCCAACAGAGAAGACTGTGTCATGCCCTCAGTAGGGCTGATTCTGTGGGCATTAATACCGATAATGGGGTTCAGGTTCAGCCGATACTGAGTACAATCCAGAATGGTTCTCTCCAGATTCCTATTGAACCTGTTCGGATCGATGGCCGCATAATCTCCAGGTGTACTCTCGACGGCAGCCACATATGCAAGGGGAGCAGCATGGTAGCAGTGATGCAAGCTCATCTAATAGAAAACAACCACATGTGTAGGGTGATCAGCAAAGCAGTGTTGATAGTTCATCTGATATAGTGGATCTGCCTATTGCATCGCGGAAGGGGACACGTGAAGCGGCAAGGAAATGTGACATGTCAAGGAAGGCCCTATGTGAAATGCATGCTCTACAAACTGATTCTGGTGACCATGACATTGGAAAATTTATGTCTTATAAGGATATATCTCCCTCCTATAGAGCATTTGTTGCCTCTCTTCAAACTTTAACAATCCCAAGGGATTGGCAATTTGTAAAGCAAGATCCGAAGTGGCAGGAAGCAATGATAGAGGAGTTGGAAGCACTAAAGAAATATAAGACGTGGGTACTAACGAAACTACAGGCAGAAAAGAAAGCAGTGAGTTGTAAGTGGATTTATATAGTGAAGCGGAATCCTGAGGGGAAGGTAGAATAGTATAAAGCTAGATTGGTTGCAAGAGGGTTTAGTCAAACTTTTGGAATTGACTATGACGAGACATTTGCTCCAGTGGCAAAGATGAACACAGTAAGAATATTGGTTTCTTGTGCTGCTAACTTAGGGTGGAAATTACATCAGTTAGATAAAGAACGCTTTCTTGCATGGGGACCTACAGGAATAAGTGTACATGGAGATACCACGAGGTTTTCGTACCGGAGAGACCACTGGGAAGGTATGTAGGCTGAAGAAATCTTTGTATGGACTTAAGCAATCGTCGAGGGCATCGTTTGATAGGTTTAAACATGTTGTTTGTGGTATGGGGTATGGTCAATGGCAACCACATGGTGTTCTACAAACATTCTGATCGGAAGATCACCATTCTTGCACTTTATGTGGATGATATTATCATCAGTAGAGATGACCAGGAGGAGATAAAGAGATTGAAAGAATGTCTCAACAAAGAGTTCGAGGTAAAAGATTTGGGCAACCTAAAATACTTCCTTGGTATAGAAGTGGCTAGGACAGAGAAGGGAATATCTTTATGCCAACAAAAAAACACCTTGGATCTCTTGAGTGACATGGACACGATGGGATGTCGTGCAGCTCCTACCCCGATTGAACAAAATCATCAAGTGATGGCACAATAACGTGAGCTAGTGAATAAGGAAGACTATCAGAAAACTGGTTGGGAGGCTATTATACTTGTGCCATACCAGGCCTGACATTACATATGCCGTTAGTGTGGTGAGAAGATACATGCATGAACCAAGGAGCGAACATCTTCATATAGTGCATAGAATCCTACAATACCTGAAGGGGACTCTAGAAAAGGTGTTGTGGTTTGCAAAGAGTGTACATCTTGAGTTGAATGTCTATAGTGATTCTAATTGGGCTAGCTGGCAAGATGATAGAAGATCAACATCAGGCTATTGTGTATTTGTGGGAGGAAATTTTGTGTCATGGAGAAGCAAACAAACTGTTGTCTCTAGATCAACAATAGAAGTTGAGTATAGAGCCTTATCTCAAGGGGTCAGTGAAATGCTCTCAGTAAAGTACCTCCTAAGTGAGTTGAAACTACTGAGGAAGGGACCCTTGAGAGTGTGGTGCAACAATCAGTCGGCTATAAGTATTGCCAAAAACCTAGTTCAGCATGATAGGACAAAACATGTAGAAATTGATCGCTTCTTCATTAAGGAGAAACTTGATGCCGGAATCATCAGCCTTACACATGTCAACTCTGGACAACATATTGCTGATTGTTTGACAAAGGCACTAGGAACAAAGGACTGTAACTTAGCATGTGATAAGATGGGGCTGATAGATATCTACCACCCATCTTGAGGGAGAGTGTTGAACCATTATGGCCCAAGAGGCCCAAGCCCATGGAGTGATGACCTATAAAAGGAAGGGGCTGTAGGAGAGCAAGACCTAATCCAAGCATCCAGCCACCAGTGCTATCAGTGTGTGTGTTAGAAAGATGATTCCCCTCCTAATCAAAAAAATATATTTGGGACTCCTTGTCCCCGAGGGACGAATGAAGAATGTAAAATTTCAACCAATTAAGGAGAGATACAAGAAAAAACTCTCCGACTAGATTGAAAAATATCTTCTAGTGCAGCCAAAGAAGTGCTAATCAAGGCGGTTGCCCAAGCTATACCCGTGCATTCTATGAGCATATTGAAATTCTTGGGTAGTCTTTGTGATGATCTCATGTAGATGACAAGAATTTTTTGGTGGGATGATTATGATGACAAGAATTATATTAACTAGACAAGCTAGGATAAGTTAATTCAAAGAAAATCAAGAGGTGGCATGGGCTTTAGAGATCTCCGCCTTTTCAACCAAGCTTTACTAGTGCACCAAGCATGCCGACTCATCGATCAACCTTATAGCTTATGTGCAAGACTCATGAAGGCCAAATATTACCCTAATGCTACTCTCACGTATACGACATTTGTTAAAAATGTATCTCCTTGCTTGCAGGGTACTTCTCATGGCATTGATCTATTAAAACAAGGTGTCATTAGGCGAATAAACAATGGGAAAAGAAACCGTATATGGCAGGACAGATCCCTAGAGGTAACATTAAAGTCTACGGAAACCCATCGAGATCTTGACTGAGATGGGTGGATGATCTCATTGATCAGGAAACAAAGGAATGAAAATGTGATCTCGTTAGATCCATCTTCCAGGCCCATGATGCTGAAGCTATTCTAAGTGTTGGGGATATGCTATATGGGTATCCTCATAGCATGTCACCAATCCGCCTAACCCGGGTGGCCCATAGTTGGTAGCAAGGCCTATGGCTTGCTGGGCGGCCCAGTTAGACGGATCTAGAAGGGAGGCCCATGCTGGATAAAGGAAGGCTATGCAGGAGTCACCAACATACTCGGAGCCTTGGAGTACAAGACACTGAATACTAGTTCGTGTAGGTGTAGGACTCTTTACCTTGTCCGGCAAGGACCTTTCCCTGTAAACCCTAGGTCTTGGCGCCTTTATAAGCCGGCCTGCGGGAGCCTTTAGGGCAGAGAACACAATAGATTTCTGCGTACAACACGCAACACCTCGCACAGCGAACCTATCTCTGTAACTCGGCGTATTGCCATTATAGTGATTTATAGCAGGAGTAGAGTTCCGCCACCGTTGTGGGACTTGAACCTGGGTAAGCTGTGTTACCTCGTACCCGTCAACTCTCTTCCTTACCCCACGTCTCTAAACATGCACTGTGAGGACCCCTCCATGGCGTACTCATTGGCAATACCACGACAGTTGGTGCCCACCGTGGGGAAAGAGGCGCTTCGAGCTCTACACCGGGCGAGGTCCAAAATCTTCGCGAGAATCAGCGACACCGTAGCCATCGGACCCGTTCTCTTCTCCGGAAACGTCCCGATCGTCCCTCCGGACGAGTTCTAGGTGCCGTCAAAGACGAACCCTACACGCTGCTCCGTCATCCCCGTCGGAGACATCCACATCTTCATCGGAGAAACTGACTTGGGTCCTAGCTCCCAGGAAGTCGGAAAATCGTCAAGCCCCGCACGGACTGCCTATGAGCAGGACACGTTCGCGGTGAAGGAAATATGCCCGAGAGGCAATAATAAAGTGGTTATTATCTTATTCCATGTTTATGATAAATGTTTATTTTACATGCTAGAATTGTATTGATTCAGAAACATCAATACATGTGTGTTTAATAAACAAAAAGGGTTCCTAGTCATGCCTCTCTTATAGACTAGCTTGTTGATTAACAAGATGATCAAGGTTTCCTGATCATGGACATTGGATGTTGTTAATAACAAGGTCACACCATTGGTGGAATGATGTGATGAACATTCATCCGAAGTATAGCATTACGATCAAATTCATTATGTTTATATTGCTATAACATCATACGAAGTAATCTTAGTCCTTAGACCATGAGATCATGTTAATTGCTAACACCGGAAGAGTATCTTGATAACATCAAACGTCACACCGTAACAGGGTGACTATAAAGGTGGGTTCAGTGCTACAAAGGTGTTATATTGAGGCTCATGGATCAAGAGTGGGATTTGTCCACCCCGATGACGGATAGATATACTCTGGGCCCTCTCGGTGATATCACATTGAAATAGCTTGCAAGCAAGTGATGTGATCACTAGAATGTTATATCACGGGAACGAGAAAAGAGTGCATGTCGGTAATGAGATCAAACTAGGTATTTGGATGCCAATGATCGAATCTCGGACATGTAATATATCGCGAGACAAAGGGATTTAGTTACGACGTTAAAGGTTCACACGATCACAAGAGTCATCGTTGAATATGTGGGAGTCAATACGGATCTCCAGGTCCCGCTGCTGATTATTGATCAGAGAGGGGTCTCAATCATGTCTACATTATTCGCGAACCGTAGGGTGACACACTTAAGGGATACCGACACCATTTGGAGCAAATATGTTTCAGATAAAGATTTAAGAAAGCCCTGGAATCATTTCGATGGAAACCGAAATTGTTTCGGGTGAAATTGCTGAAACTGGTTCTGCATGTGATATTGAAATGTTGCAGGGGGTTTTATGTGAATGTTTCTTAATTAATGTAATTAACAAAATTCTGAATAAAATAAATAAAATAGTTTTATTTAATGAGAGCTCGCATTAAATTTGGTGGAAATTTAATGCATGTGTGAGTGAAATTTTGAGTGGAGGCTTTTTATGGGAGTAGGAGCTCCACGCACATGAATGTGGAAGAGGTGGGGGCACCACCATGGCTTCCACGCCATGGCCCTTGGGTGCCCCCCTCTCCCCTATAAAAGGCCCCCCTCTCCTCCTCTCACAACACACCTCCTTGTGAAGGATCTCTCTCCCCCTCTAGTATTATCCCCATGGTCTCGGTTTAGTGAGATACATGTTCCCGGTGGCTTTATCTGGAAAGGAGTTCTGCTTCTGCTGCTTTGCTGGAGCGAGGGACAGAGGTTGTCGGGGTACCGGACGTGTGTGCGATCACGGATGCACCGCTGCTTTGCGGTGCTGGACTTGGTGGTGCTGGAGCTGGATCTGATGGACGTGCTGGAGCCGGACCTGCTGGACTTCATCATGATCTTGAGATCGGCAAGTGTACGACTACATCAACCACGAGTTCCTAATCGCTAACAAAGCTCGTTGTCTACGAGGGTAAGTTCTTGTTGGATGTATGTCCACCCGTTGCTTTGTACCTAGTAGATAGATCTTGGCGTGTAGTTCACACCGTAGGAAATTTTTTGTTTTCTATGCTACGGACCCAACACGCGGAAGGATCTAGGCCATACCTCTCCTTGGAGTATGGTGGCTCAGATCAGGAAATTTCAAAACCCACCCAAACTGCCCCTGTGCAGGATATAAAGGTGGAAGGACCTCGCAAATCCGCTTAGCTTCCCCGAGCGTTAGAGATGCACAGGTCTCACTTTGTCGGCGTGGTCACCAACTTCGATCTAGCTAGATGCATTCAGAGGGATGGAGAACCTCCCTGTGAATACCTCGCCAGATGGATGAGGGTGAGAGAAACCCTAGAGGGCGACCGCTCCGACGAGCTCGTGTACCACTTCGTGGAAGGGCTCACACCTGGAACACTCCTCCGACATACCCTTCGAAGGCGGCAAGCCACGGGTCCTCTCACCCTCGGTGAGATGGTTACCATCGTTAACGAATACGTGGAAGCCAACGAAGAGGCTGAAACAGCGATCGCCGTCATGGCCGGAGGAGGAAACAACAACAACGGCCTGCCTCCATCACCCTCCACATCCGCCATCACCAACACCGAAGCCAACTCCGACTCTGTCCTTGACACACTATATGCCGACATCAATATGGATGGCGGTGGCGCATACGCTAACTTAGAGGAATACGATGATATTATGAGGGATATTGAGCAGGAGATTGAGAAGGAGGAGCGCACCGACAATACAAACGCTTCCCACCAGGTGCTAGTTGCCATTGGGAGTGTGATGGAAGAAGACGGACAGGAACATGATCGTGAGAGAGCTCCGCCCATGCCAGCGGTAACCAAAGCAGTAACAACTAAAAAGACAGCCGAGCCTCTGGCTACGTCCAAGGCTATGCCTCCTCCGGTTATCTGCCCGCAACCGGCACAGGAACTCACCACATCCCCAAGTACTGCCTAACAATCAAACCAGCCGCCAATGCCACCATCAACATCTGCAGTTGGCAACCCATTAGCTACCCCGGCCGACAAAGCAATCTATGGTGCACTCCTTGTTGAACCCATCACCGTCACCCATATCCGAAGCGTTATGGTGATTGATGAGAAGCACGCGACAATCTTGGCGGAGGCCAAGTAAATCACAGAGCAAGGTGCTAAGCTGGACGAAGACATGGCTAGGGCGCAACAATCCATCAAGGCGACAAGAGCTATGGAGGCTGAGTACAAGCAATTGTTGTTGAAGCAAAAGGTGAAGAAGGCACCAGTTCACGTCATCGAAGATCCCGGCGTTCGGCGCAGGTTGCGGTATGAGGGCTCCAAGCCGACAAAAGCCACCCCATACATCAATTCAGTGGGGAAGCAAGTCATGCCAACTCCCGGCCTCAACATTGCCATCGCCAAGACACTCCTGGAGCAGGACGGGTCGCCAGAAGCAGTTGCTAGGTGTACGACCTCATCGCTAAGGCATGCAAGCAATAGGAAAGGGCAACCTCGCAGAGGATTGAGTCCAACCCGGAGCTTTTCCAATCAACCATGAACAACCGCAGAAGGCCAAAATCTCCTCGTGATGAGGGATCTCGTATAGGCTCTACAGAGCGAACACGGAGGGAGGCACGCAATAGGACTGACGCCATCCCCATATCTTCCGATCATGGAGAAAAGGCTCATCCTCGCTAGTCGCCACCTCCACCGCCATCTCGACGTCACGAGGAACCGGAGCCGCGCCACCGTACAAGCATGCCACCACCAAGGCGGCCCCAGGCCGGCATTGTTATACGCGACCAGGGGGAGCAGCCTCGGTATACCAAAGAGTGCAGCGGCAATGAAGGACATAGGAGCAGGTCCCATAAGGAGCCGCCACGTCCGACAAGCAACCGCGACAGGCGTGAGGAGTCGCAGGAGGGTCATAGCAAGAAGGCTAACCCACCACCTCCACCGCCACTGTCGCCACCTAGCATCCATCATGGCGGAGGTCATGGCGGATCTCACAAACCGCGCCATAACTCCCCTCCCCATGACGGAAAAGGGAAGCAGCCAGAGCCATATGACGCACGTTCGCGGCTGGACAAGATCCAAGAAGCTCGGGAGCTCCCATACCTTGGGCCACGCTGTTTTGGGCCAGTGATATGAGCCACAACTTACCCCAAGGGCCTCCGAATAGACAAGACCATCAAGCCCTACAATGGCACCACCAGGCCAGCAACATGGTTGCAGGCCCAGAGCAAAGAGATTCACATCGTAGGGGGAAACCCCAATTGTGCCATCAAGTACCTTGTCGTCAAGTACCTCCCACTCATGCTGAACGGCACCGCCCGACAATGGATCGATGACCTACCGGAGAAATCAATATGCAATTGGTTGGACATGCATGAAGTGTTCACCAAGAATTTCGAGGGCACATACAAATGTCCATGTACTGTCGGAGACCTCCAGCGGTGTGTGCAAGAAAAGGATGAAACTTCTCGTGCTTACCTCTCTCGCTAGTTGGATATGAAAAATTCCCGCGCATGGGTGCACGAATAGACCGCTATGGCCGCCTTCATCGACGATCTGGAAAAGGGAACTTTGCTCCGCCATAAGTTGAAGCACAAGCAAGACAACAATGAGCTCCGCTATCAGTCACCCAGGAGTATTTAGCCTTGCAAGGTGGTCCTTGCTGATTCACACGGGATTCCACGTGCCCCATGCTACTCGGGTCAAAGCGTAAGCTAGTGATGCTTTCGGCTACTGGACTTTAGCCATCTAGGGTGCGGCACTCAACCGCTTCGCCTAGCAGCACAACGCTTGTATTGCTCTCCCACAACCCCGTTTTCACGGTTTAGGCTGCTCCCATTTCGCTCGCCGCTACTACGGGAATCGCCCTCAACGCAATGATTGCCATGGCCAGCGAGTTCGCGCTGCTGATGACGACCGGCAATAGAAATCCCTACCTAGGCTAGAAAAAACAACAATACTAACAAGCGGAAGAATCCGCCCAAAGAGAAGCAAGCAGCCGACATGGTCGCCGCAACATTCACTAGCAGAGGCGGAGGCGGACAGCATGGACGTGGACGTGGGGCTAGCAGTGGCCAGCAGAGGAGTGATGCGACACCCTCAGTGCCCCACGTTCCCCAAATATACGAAGAATACCGTGACATGCCATGTTTCGTCCATCTCGACACCAACAGCAAGTCCACCCACACCAACCGCCAAAGCAAGTTTGTCAATGATCTCAAGGAGGACCCTGAGTCAGGCTACAAGCGAAGTTGGAAAAACAGACCCCGTGGAAAGGGCAAAGGGAAGAAGAAGGAGGAAGAGCCCAAGGATTCAAGTGATATGGATGAAGACATGGAACCCAAATCTTTTGACAAGGGAGAGGATAAAGGAAAAAATCCCTTCGAAAAGAAGGCTCCATGTTACCACACTTTCCTTGGCACTCCCACCGCCCGGTCCTAGAAAACCTCTCTGAGGATACTGATGGCCACCCTCCCTCCGGTTCCCCAGTACATCAGGTGGTCGGAAGTTCCAATTACTTGGGATAGGAAGGATCACCCAAATCTTATCCCAACAGAGAACCTGTATGCCATGGTCATCAACCCTTTGATTGATGGCACAGAGTTCACCAAGTGCCTCGTGGACAGTGGAAGCAGCATCAACATCATGTACCTGGATACACTGCACAAGATGAACTTGACGGAGACCTAGCTAAAGAAGAGCAATACCGTGTTCGATGGGGTTGTCCCCGACCGACAAGCAAATTCCCTGGGCTGTATCACCCTTCCGGTCGCTTTTGGCGATGTCAAAAATTACCGCCAAGAACACATGACCTTTGAAGTGGTGCCTTTCAAGAGCATGTACCACGTCATCTTTGGACGCGATATCTTCCACTCCTTCCTTGCAAGGCCATGCTTTGTCTACAACAAGCTCAAGATACCTGGACCAAATGGCATCATCACCATTGATGGAAGCTTCTCCAAGGCACGGGAGTGCAATCTTAGTGAAGCCTCCTTCGCCAAAGAAATCCTATACGGTGAGGAGTTAAAGGAGATCTAGAACCAGGTCGATGCCTCGGAGATGCCGGCTTTGAAGAAGGAGATCACTGCTGCCAAACCCGCCTTCAAGGCTGCCATCAAGACCAAGCAGGTGGAGCTTGTTGAAGGATATTCCTCCAAGACCACCGCCATTGGCACGGACCTGGATCCCAAATAGGAAAGCATGCGCGTCGAGTTCCTCTGTGAGAATTGGGACATCTTTGCCTGGCAGCCTGCTGACATGCAAGGTGTACCTAGGGAACTTGCCGAGCACAACTTGAATATTGATCCCAATGCCAAACCGGTGAAGCAACCTCTACGATGCTTTGGTGATGAAAGACGAAGGGCTATAGGCAAAGAAATAGGTAGGTTACTTAAGGCTGGCTTTATCCGAGAAGTTATTCACACCCGATGGGTGGTAAATCCTGTACTTGTCCCCAAAAAGGGAACCGATGAATTAAGAATATGCGATGATTACACTAGCTTGAACAAAGCATGTTCGAAGGATCCGTTTGCTTTGCCTCGCATTGACCAAGTCATTGACTCGACGGCTAGCTTGGAACTTCTGTGTTTTCTTGATGCCTATTCAGGATACCACTAGATCCAGATGTGAAAGTCGGACCAACTGGCCACTTGGTTTACCACACCCTACGACACCTATTGCTACGTCACAGTGCCCTTTGGGTTGAAAAACGCTGGTGCTACCTACCAGCGGACGATGCAACGTTGCCTTCACGACCAAATAGGTCGCAACATACACACTTACATGGATGACATCGTGGTAATGTCACAGAAATCAAATGATCTTATCGCTGACTTGCAGGAAACCTTTGACAATCTCCGGAAATACAACATGATGCTGAACCCTAAGAAGTGTGTCTTCGGGGTACCCTCTGGCAAATTGTTGGGTTTCATTGTTTCGCACCACGAATCAAGGTGAACCCAGGGAAAATCAAGGCCATCCTCGATATCTAACGCCCGACATGCTTGAAGGACATACAAAGGCTCATAGGCTGCATTGCAGCAGTAAGCCAGTTCATCAGCCAACTTGGAGAGAAGGCTATGTGCTGGCCCAAAATATATCGAGCTCGTTGGGGAACCCGAAGAGGAAGGTATGATGACCACAGCAGCAAGTTTTCCCTCAGTACGAAACCAAGGTTATGAATCTAGTAGGAGCAAGGAAACACCCCAAAGGTGTTGCTAGCTGAACTTTGGCAGGGCGCACTACCGGTGCCAACAGCAACGTGGAGACCTTCATAACACAACCACAGAACTCTGTCCCCAACTTGCGATGAGGTTTTCAATCTCACCGGTTTTGCTGAAAACAAAGGATTAAACGTATCAAATGGAAGGAAGTAATAGTTTGTAGAAAGTAAACACAAAGCAGTAAACAGTTTGTAGATTGAATGTAAAAGAAAAGACCGGGGTCCATAGTTCACTAGAGGTGGCTCTCCTTAAGATAGATAACATGCTGGGTGAACAAATTACAACGAGGCAATTGACAAACATCGAGAAAGCATACAAGCATATACTAATCATCTTGACTCCTTTGAGATTCGATTGGGCATTACAACATTATACATAGACCATCATCCAACTGCATCTATGACTAATAATCCACCTTCAGGTTATCATCCGACCCCCCTCTAGTATTAAGTTGCAAGCAACAGATTATTGCATTACGAATTGCATGTAAAGTAAACAATATGATTGTTCTATGAACAAAGGATTGTTGTTTTCTCCCTAGTAGCAACATCACATCTAGTAACTTAGAGATTTATGTCACTTCCCCAGATACGAGAGGCATGAACCCACTATCGAGCATAAATACTAACTCTTGGAGTTGCTAGCATCTACTTGGCCAAGATAGCTACTAACAACAGAAAGCATGCAAGATCACAAATAACAAAGACATGATAGAATCAATAATCAATCTGAAATATCATATCAATATCCATCGGATCCCCGCAAACACAACATGCAGAATTACAAATAGATGATCTTGATCATGAACGGAGCTCACAAGATCTAGACATGAAAGCACAAAGGAGGAGAACCAGCCATCTAGCTACTACATGGACCTATAGTCCAAAGATGAACTACTCACGCATCACACCGGAGGCTTGCATGATGATGAAGAAGGCCTCCAGGGTGAATTCCCCTCTCTGGCAGGGTGCCGGGAAGAGCTTCAGATCCCTCCCGATCTAGGAATGGAGATGACTGCGGCTATAGACTCTTTCGTGGATTTTTTATCGGGTCCTTAGGGTTTCAGTATCAGAGGCAATATATAGGCAGAAGGAGAGGCCGAGGGGGTGCCTGGGGCGGACAGACCACCCCCTCCGACCAGGTGGTGTGGCTGGGCCCCAGCCCCTCTCTGTCTCGTATTCTGGCTCCAAGTGTCCCCCGGTAAAATAATGACTTTGGCTTTTGTCCGATCCAATTCCGAGAATATTCATTTTCTGACTTTCCTAGAACCAAAAACAACAGAAAACAGGCAGCTAGCATTGTGGCTCTTGTTAATAGGTTAGTCCAAGAAATCATATGAAAAGTACTCCAAAGTGTGGACAAAACACAAGAAAGTAGATAAAACCAAGCATGGAACATCAAGAATTATAGATACATTTTCAATGTATCAACATCCCAAAGCTTAACTCCTGCTCGTCCTCGAGTAGGTAAGTGATAAAAAGAAACAATAATTTTTGAGGTGACATGCACCATCATAAACTTGATCAAAGTATTTGTAAAACATTCAAAGCTGGGATCATAGTACTTCAATCATAACATGAAATACAAAGTTCTAGCAATAAGGCAGAGAAACTATGTTGCAACATAAAAAGGCATAAACAAAAGATTCCTGAATAACAATGCTTTGCAAGACGTTTGTTTGTTTCACATAAAGAAAACATAGCATAACGGTATTCAGCTTGTCCGTCATAGAGTAGCAAATATAAATGCATAGGACACCTTCAAAGTTCATAAGAGTGACTAGATACAATAGTTTAAAACAAGCAATATCAAAGTATGCATCAATCAACTAGTCTTGGGACAATGCACATAGAACTAAGAATGGCCACTATGCTCTCAAAGTAGGTGCATAAAGATAGAAGGTGGAGACTCAATATAATGGTGGAAGAAAGGCCTTTTGTAAAAGGAAGTAGGGATTCAAGTCTCATAAAGAGCTTCCAAAAATATGGTACTTATAGCTTTCAGCTCTCATTGCCCCTATCATAAGCATCTTGAAGTGATTAAGGTTAAAGTGAACAAACTATGGTGTACATGCTTGACGAAGTATAAGTTAGGAATCTCATGTCCCTTGAATACGAGGGCCGCTCCTCATGCTACTCAAGTTTACTCAGCGGTAAGTTCTTGTCATCGTAAGTACATGTGTATCATAGAGAACTGCCAGTGGGGTACCCCTTGCCCGATGATACGGAAGAATCCCCATATTAAAATGACAAGGCAAGCAGACAACGAGCATCTCAGCAATCTTCTTATTTACCATGGGATATGGTGCTTTTTCTCTCTTTCCTCTTTTCATAATCTTTTTTTCTTTTTCTCTTTTTTTCTCAATATAGGACTCTTTTTTTATAAGAAGAATGCTTCATAGACAGCTCATTATGGTTACGATGCAGGTTTCCACCATGTCAGCATGGATTAGACCAGCGGCCCAGGCGTTTCTCTAACACATATACATAACACCATGTACTTACAAGCTCCCATTTCATTTCACACCGACGACATCCATAGACAAAAGAGCATGATATCAAAGTACCAGTGCAATGTTGAAAGCGTTCCCCATGACAGCATGGTTCTGCTAATCCCCAACAAATAAGTGCAAGCATATACAACACAGACGACACAATGGTTCAAGTTTATTAAGGGCAAGAAAAGTAAAGTGTGCCATCAAGTTCGTGAGAGCTTTAATCACTAGTTTTCTCATAACAAGTTTAATTTGGAAGGTAAACAAAAACATGAATATACTTGGAATAGCATATGCTCATAGGTAGGTATGGTGGACTCTTTGGAATAACTTGGTTTAGGGAGTTGGATGCATGAGTGGAACTCATACTTGGTTGCGGAGGCTAGCAAAAGACTGGGAGCGACAAACTAAGAGAGCAATAATGGCCATAATCATGCAGAGCGACAAAACATCATTGATCAAAGAATAAAGTGATACTACAAGTTGAAAACTAAAGGATCATAAAGGCTATGGTGACTTTGGATAGTCATAACATGGTGTGAGCATGTGCCAAGTCAACCCAAATAAAGCATCAAAGGAGAATACCACAATACTATGCTTTAATATGCTAAAACAACGCATGATTCATCCAAGGCACATTAAGAAATATCAATTGTTTATAACAAGTCATGCTACAGCAAAGAATACTAAGCATAAAGCCAAAACAATATCAAGCATGGCATGACAAAGCATAGGCCACAGTCAAAAAGAAGCTCTCTTTACCACTTAAGCATGAGCTTTCCTACTCTTTTCCAATCCAAACCAAACTATTTGAAAACCAATGCATGAAAGAGGAGGTCCAACCAATTTATTCAGCAAAATAAGAAAATAAAGAAAACGAAAGACCAAAACTAAAACGAAAAAAAAGACGCTCCAAGAACAACACAACTGTGCATGAAACAATAAAAATGAAGTGTTTGGAAGAAACCTGGGATTTTTATTGATGAAGAGGGGGATGCCTTGGGCATCCCCAAGATTTGATGCTTGTACTTCTTGGATATTTCTTGGGGTGACATGCGTGGCATTCCCAAACTTGAGCTTTAGTCCATCCTTCATCTCATTACTCATTCCTTCCATACACCTGAAATTTTTCCTTCATACAAAACTTCACACAATCTTTATTAGCAACATTAGTGCACTCAAGATAATACGTCTTTAGGTTCAGTTCCAGCACCAATAAAACTTCCATTAAAACACTAGCTACTGTAGCACTTCCCTAAAAAAAGCTCAATTCCCCAAAAGAACTCAAAAAGGAACCAACAAGAAGCAAATGCAGAAAATGGCAGAAATCTGTCAAAACAGACCAGCAGGTAAGAACAAAATTTTTCGAAGACCTTCTGTTGCTCAAATCAAAAAGTGTTGAACTAACGAAAGTTATATAACAACCTAGGGTAGAAGCACAAAACTTCACGCCTCAAAAGGACGTATAGAGATTTTACACGAATTTTTACGGTGAAGCACAGAAATCTGTTTCGGGACAACAACTTTCCCAATCATTACTTCTCTCTCATTAGAGGTTACTCTTGGCACAAAAAGCAAATAAAAAGGATAAGAAGCGGTTATTACTAAAGTAATAACTTCCAAGACTCATCTAAAACTTTTGGGTTATTTCCCAATAAGTACTTTTCTTTAACGCCTTTAAGTTAGGCATAAGAAGCAAGAAAAAGAATCAAGTGTTCTCAAATGAAGAAGCATTAAGAGCAAATTTTGTTTTCATATGAGAGGCAAAAGAAATCTTCTCTCTCTTCTTAGGGAAGTTTTCTATACCTTTCTTGAGTGGGAGTTGATATTTAATGGTGCCTTCTTTCATATCAATAATGGCACCAACAGTTCTAAGAAAAGGTCTTCCCAAAGTAATAGGACAAGAAGCATTGCATTCAACATCCAAAACATAGAAATCAACGGGGACATAGGCATTGTTAACCATAATAAGAACATCATTAATACTCCCCATGAGTTTCTTTTTAGCATTATCATCAAGTGGGACATTCAAATAACAATCTTCAAGTGGTGGCAAATCAAGCATATCATAAATCCTTCTAGGCATAATAGAAACACTACTATCAAGATCACATAAAGCTTTGAAATCAAAGTCATTCACTTTCATATTAATAATGGGTTCCCAACCATCTTCTTGTTTTATATGAATAGAAGCTTTATGTTTCATATTTTCTTCTTTAATCTTTATGAGAGCATCAGTAATGTGTTTTGTAAAGGCCATGTTCATAGCACTAGCATTAGGACTTTTAGCAGGCTTTTGTAGGAACTTAATAACTTCAGAGATATTGCAACCATCAAGATCAAAATCAAAATTATCATCTAGAGTGGTAGAACTATTACTAGCCTTAACACTATTGGTGGTGATAGTAGAAACACTAATGTTTCTAGCAGTTCATCTTCTCTTTCCCACTTAGCATGCAATTCAGCTAATAGTCTAACATTTTCATCAATTCTTACTTGTATGGCATTAGTGGCTGCAAAGGGATTATCAGTAGTTTCAGGTTTAGCAGCCATTTTATTCAAAGAAGATTGAGCTTCAGCCAGAGATGCTATATTTCTTTCAGCATTAGAGAGTTTTTCCTCAATAGTTTTATTGAAAGCAGTTTGTTTACTAATAAAGTCTTTAAGCATAACTTCAAGTTCAGAGGGAGCACTCCTATTGTTGTTGTAGGAATTTCCGTAAGCATTACCATTGTTGGGAGGATATGGCTTATAATTGTTGTTACCAAAATTATTCCTATAAGCATTATTGCCAAAATTGTTATTTCTTATGAAGTTCACATCAACTTGCTCTTCTTGAGCAACCAAAGAGGTTAAAGGAACATTATTTGGATCAATACGGGCTTTCCCATTAACAAGCATAGACATAATAATATCAATCTTATCACTCAAGGAGGAGGTTTCCTCAACAGAATTTACCTTCTTATCTTGTGGGGCTCTCTCAGTATGCCATTCAGAGTAATTAACCATCATATTATCTAGAAGCTTGTTGCAGCACACAAAGTAATGGTCATAAAGGTACCTCCAGCAGCAGAATCCAATAGGTTCCTTGAAGAATAGTTCAATCCTGCATAAAAAGTTTGGATGATCATCCAAGCAATCAGTCCATGAGTGAGACAATTCTTTACCAAATATTTCATTCTTTCCCAAGCTTGAGCAACATGTTCATTATCAGATTGTTTAAACTTCATTATTTCACTTCTCATAGATATAATTTTAGCAAGAGGATAATATTTTCAAGTGAAAGCATCTTTGCATTTAGTCCAAGAATCAACACTAATCCTAGTTAAGGAATTCAACCATTCTTTAGCTTTTCCTCTCAAAGAGAAAGGAAATAATTTAAGATTAATAATATCACCATTTATATCCCTATGCTTTTGCATCTCACAAAGTTAAACAAAGTTATTTAGATGGGCAGCAGCATCTTCATTAGCAATACCAGAAAATTGTTCTCTCATAACAAGATTGAGTAAAGCAGGTTTTATCTCAAAGAAAGTAGCTTCAGGAACCGGTGGAGCAATAGGTGTGCTCATAAAATCATTATTGTTGGTGCTAGTGAAGTCACACAACTTAGTGTTTTTAAGAGTAGTCATTTTTTTGTGTTTTTGATAAAGAAAGCAAACTTGTAAAACTATTTTTTTTTGTGAGTTTTTGATAAAGAAACAAGCAAACAAAGCAAAAGTAAACTAAGCAAAACTAAAATAACAAAGTAAAGAGATTGGTTATGAGGGACTCCCCGTGTGAAGATGTCCTTGACTCCCTGACAACGGCGCCAGAACAAGTCTTGCTGGCCCAAAATATATCGAGCTCGTTGGGGAACCCCAAGAGGAAGGTATGATGAGCACAACAGCAAGTTTTCCCTCAGTACGAAACCAAGGTTATCAATCCAGTAGGAGAAAGGAAACACCCCAAAGGTGTTGCTAGCTGAACTTTGGCAGGGGGCACTACCGGTGCCGACAACAACGTGGAGACCTGCACAACACAACCACAGAACTCTATCCCCAACTTGCGATGAGGTTGTCAATCTCACCGGTTTGCTGAAAACAAAGGATTAAACGTATCGAATGGAAGGAAGTAATAGTTTGCAAAAAGTAAACACAAAGTAGTAAACAGTTTGTAGATTGAATGTAAAAGAAAAGATCAGGGTCCATAGTTCACTAGAGGTGGCTCTTCTTAAGATAGATAACATGCTGGGTGAACAAATTACAGCGGGGCAATTGACAAACATCGAGAAAGCATACAAGCATATACTAATCATCTTGACTCCTTTGAGATTCGATTGGGCATTACAACATTATACATAGACCGTCATCCAACTGCATCTATGACTAATAATCCACCTTTAGGTTATCATCCGAACCCCCTCCAGTATTAAGTTGCAAGCAATAGATTATTGCCTCACGAATTGCGTGTAAAGTAAACAATACGATTGTTCTATGAACAAAGGATTGTTGTTTTGTCCCTAGTAGCAATAGCACATCTAGTACCTTAGAGATTTCTAGTACCTTAGACATCTAGTCCAGAGATGAACTACTCACGCATCACACCGGAGGCTTGCATGATGATGAAGAAGGCCTCCAGGGTGAATTCCCCTCTCCGGCAGGGTGCCGGGAAGAGCTTCAGATCCCTCCCGATCTAGGGATGGACATGACGGTGGATACAGACTCTTTCGTGGATTTTTGATCAGGTCCTTAGGGTTTCCATATCATAGGAAATATATAGGCAGAAGGAGAGGCCGAGGGGGTGCCTGGGGCGGCTAGACCACCCCCTGGTGCAGGCCAGGCTGGCAGCTGCCAGATGGTGTGGCCCCTGACCCTCTCCGTCTGCCCGCTCCAAGTGTCCCCTGGTAAAATAATGACTTTGACTTTTGTCCCGTCCAATTCCGAGAATATTCATTTTCTGACTTTCCTGGAACCAAAAATAGCAGAAAATAGGCAGCTGGCACTGTGGCTCTTGTTAATAGGTGAGTCCAAGAAATCATATGAAAAGTACTCCAAAGTGTGGACAAAACACAAGAAAGTAGATAAAACCAAGCATGGAACATCAAAAATTATAGATACATTTGCAATGTATCACTATGCCACTCTACAAGTTGCTCAAGAAGGCAGACAAATTTACATGGACGGACGAAGCTGACGCAACACTTCAGGAGTTGAAGAAAATACTCTCCTCCCCACCAATACTTGCAGCACAATGTGCCAAGGGAGCCTATGCTGGTTTATATGGCGGCAACCAACCGAGTAATCAGCATCGTCATCATGGTGGAGCGCAAGGAACCAACACACGAATATGGAGTTCAGCGGCCCGTTTACTACGTAGGCAAGGTCTTGAAAGAATCTAAGCAGCGTTACCCACACTACCAGAAGATAGCTTATGGAGTTTTCCTTGCTTCACGTAAGTTAAGGCATTATTTCCAGGAGGACCCCATCACAGTAGTGAGCAAGGCTCCACTGTCCGACATAATCAACAACAGGGAGAGTGGAAAAGTGGAGCATTGAGCTTGCCGCCTTTGAGATCACCTACAAAATACGCGATGCTATCAAATCACAAGCATTGGCAGATTTTCTTGCAGATTGGACAGAACTGCCAGAAGGCACTCCTGTACTAGAGCCAGAATATTGGGTCATGCACTTTGGCGGATCAAAGATACTCAACGGCTCGGGGGCTGGTGTATTATTACAATCACCAACAGGAGAAAAACTGCAATACGTCCTGCAGATACACTTCAACGCTACCAACAACATGGCGGAGTATGATGCCCTCATTCATGGACTTCGTGTAGCCAAGGATATTGGCATCAAGCGCATAGTTTGCTATGGAGATTCCGACTTGGTTGCCCAACAAGTAGCTGGCACCTGGAACGCGCGGAACCCTATGATGGCGGCATATCGAGACAAAGTAGACGAAATAGCCAAGTGCTTTGATGGCTACGAAGTCAAGTATGTCAAAAGGGAGGATAATGAGGCGGCAGATCTGCTGTAAAAGCTTGGATCAGCTCGTCGACCAATTCCGCTAGGCATTTTCCTAGAACATTTACGGACCCCATCGGTGAAAGGAGCAGACCTCGAAAACCCAGATAGAGTGGATTCATTTGTTAACGAAGTAACAGTGACCTCTCCGGCTTGAACAAAACCGTTCACGGACTACCTACAAGACGGAACTTTTCCTACCGACGAAGTCGAAAGCCGACAAATAGTACATAGAGAAAAAGGCTACGTCATCATTGACGGCCAGTTATACAAAAGAAGTACCACAGGAGTTTTCCTACGATGCGTCTCCTAGCAGCAAGGTATTGAAATCCTTAGAGAAATACATCTCAGAGATTGCGGGCATCACGCTGCTCCCCGATCGTTGGTGGCTAAAGCCTTCCGGCAAGTATTCTACTAGATAACTGCCAAGGCGGACACCGACAAGTTGGTACAAACATGCCTTGGGTGTCAGTTTTATGCAAGATAACCAAGTGTTCTAGCTGAAGAATTACGAACAATACCAATAACTTGGCCGTTTGCAGTCTAGGGGCAGGACATGGTGGGGCCTTTGCAAACATCACCTTGTGGATTCACACACTTGATAGTAGCAGTGGACAAATTCACAAAATGGATTGAAGCTAAACCCATTAGAAAGCTTGATGGGGAAACAACCCTAAAATTTATCCGGGATCTAGTGGTGAGATTTGGTGTCCCACATAGCATCATCACCGACAATGGCCGAAATTTATCTCTCAGAGAAGTTGAGCAGTACTGTCATGAAAAAGGCATCCGCCTTTACCTAGCATCCGTGGCACACCCACGGTCAAATGGACAAGTTGAAAGGGCCAATGGACTAATCCTACACGGAATCAAGCCACGCTTAGAGGCACCGCTATGTAGAGCCGCTGGAGCCTGGGCAGAAGAACTACCATCTATCTTGTGGAGTTTGAGAACAACACCCAACAGATCCACCGGCTTGACTCCTTTCTTCATGGTTTATGGAGAAGAAGTAGTCCTCCCATCCGACATCCTCCATGATGCACCAAGAGTTTCTGCCTACAACGAGGATGACGCTGAAGAATCCAGACGATTATCTGTGGACCTACTTGAAGAAGAGCACGTGCTGGCATGCCAGAGATCCTCCATCTACTAGAAGAAGCTGCGTGGCTACCATAGTCGCCGCGTAAAGCATCGCTCATTTAAAGAGGGGGATTTGGTGCTTAGGCTCAAGCAGGAGAAATCACACAAACTATCCCCGCCTTGGGAAGGACCGTTCGTCATAAGCAAAACATTGCTCAATGGTTCCTATTACCTCATCGATATTCGCGAGTTGAAAGATAGGCCAAACAATCGCAAGCGCAAGCAACATGACTCCGATGATTATTACCCGGAGACAGATCAGCCATGGAACATAGCACAGCTACGTCCCTTTTACACTTAGCACATTTATATTATGTAATAAGTTTTTCATATGAATAATGAAATAAAGCATTTGGTTCACTCATATTCTCTGAGTCTTTTACCTCCTTTAGTTGTTCATTTTTGGATTATATAAACCCTTTATGCACAAGGTTGTATTTCCCCTTGTGAAAATTCCGCCTACGGGCGTTAGCTTAAGTTTTCTAGTCTACACGTTTTCTGAAGTTTTTATGTGGATTCCGGAGTAGTGACTTTTTGGCACTCAAAGCCGGCAATTTTGTTCTTAGGTTCTGGACGGTGTTATTAAGCATCATCACCTGAGAGCATAGTTCTGTGCTGTGAGTCTTCCATCTCACGAAAGGTCAAGCATACGAACTAGAATAATGGATAAGCCAGAACTTGCTTAAAAAATATATACACATGCTGGAAACAAATAAGTTGCAGGAAGCTTGAGTACAAGTTTTCCGCCTTAGCCAAACATAATTTTTTCCCCATACACTTTGTAGAGACGCATTTAAAACAAATATTGTTTTTATGGCTCTGCTGTAGGGGGGCTTAGTGGTGGCATCATCAGGAGATCTAGGCCAGGAGAGATCGTCAAACTTTAAAGGAGAGGGGCTTGACTCAGACGAGTCCATGTCATCATCAAGAATCTCGGCAGGCACGAAGACATCCGCCTTGACCATCTTGGCAACCCGGGTGTCGAAGCCGGCGAGGGAATTCCAAATAGCATCGCTATCGATCTCCTTCCCTTCCTCGTCCATCTTGGGCATGCCAGAGGTCACCAAGTCAATGTCGGCATTGTCGTAGTGTGCCTTTACTAAGGATAGGGTCATCATTGCACCAGCCC
Source organism: Avena insularis (assembly GCA_023614405.1). Lineage (NCBI taxonomy): Eukaryota > Viridiplantae > Streptophyta > Magnoliopsida > Poales > Poaceae > Avena > Avena insularis. The sequence continues at coordinate 213,039,681 of CM042694.1, forward strand.
GGACGCAAGAGGCTTTCTAGTCCTTGACTTTCTCAGGGGCTCGGCGCAGGATTTCCGTGAACTTGGCTGCTGAGTCTGCCGCCTTGATATTGATGCCCAGAGGTTGAGCTATCTCCTTGGCTTGGGTGATGGTGGTGCTGACGAAGTTGCCGGCAAGAATCATGCGTTCCTTGGGATCCGGGGCACCTTCACCCAAGTTGGCTAAGCCAATGGGGGCTGTGGTTTGCACAAAATACAAGGACCATGAGTACAAACAAGTAAAATGATTATCCAAATTATGGAAATGACCAAGACGAAGAAAGGTTACCGAAGATGCTCGTTTCCGCTTGCTGGCCTGTCTCTGCCAAGACATCGTGCTCCTTCTGGACTGTCATGTACATCTCAAGGTTTCTAGCATTCTGCTCTTTGGCATCTTGGTTCTGCTCCTTGAGTTGCGCAAGTTCGTCTTTTAGGCGCTGCATCTCGGCGTCAACAGACTCTTGCATCACCTTCATCGCTGCCTCATGGCCCTTGACGGCATCAGCCAGGTCCTTCTTCAGAATTTTGTTCTCATCATCGAGCTCCTGGATATGCTTGGATTGCTTGATGATGCTCTTGGCCTTGGCAATGGCTTCTGTAAGACAGAAATCAGAAAGTGCTATCAGAAGACGAAATAAATAATTCAATGAGAAAAGCAAGGAGCTACTGTAGGAAACAGACGCTGGCTATTTTTGATCTGTTGCTTCAGGAATTTGGTTTTACCCTGTTCAAGGTCCAGTTCCTTCCGCATAGCAGCAAACCTCTCATTGGCGGCTATCCTTCGTTTATTCTCATTCTGCACAAGTTATTGACATGCTTAGTTTCTCTAGAGCATCTAGTTGGAACTATTCAAGTTTCAACTAAATGCTCGGGGCTACATCACATGATTTTAAAGTAAACTAGTTTCTCTAGAGCATCTAGTCGGAACCATTCAGTTTCAACTAAATGCTCGGGGGCTACACGGACAAGTTCTACATTTAGTTATTTGGAGCACTCAGGCCAATAACTATTGGTTTATCCGCCTAAGAGCTCGGGGGCTACAGTGGGATACATTACAAGTTAAAAGAAGTAAAGTTCAAAAAACTTATGATGGCAATGACCCTAAGATTGTTGGCCACATGAGCATAGGAATCATGGAAGGTCCAGGCGTTCTTGTAGATTGCATTGGCCTGCATGGTGAGGTCATCCAGGCTCAACATCGGAGGAGTCATAGCCAATGGAGAGGTTGAAGCCGGAGGCATGGATGAAGACCTAGCTGCCTCCTACACCTTCAATGCATATGATGGCTCGAAGGCTCCCGCCTCGATCATTGCTTCCATGTCCACCTCTTCCACCACTTCCTTCCCTTTCTCGGTGTCATCCTTAGCCAGAGCTTCAGCCATTTTAGAGGAAGTACTCTCCTACGTTGCCTGGCCGCTGGGAGCAACATCTGCCTTGACAGAGGTTGAGATATCAAGTGTTGGATTAACATCTGTCTCTAGGGCGGAGATCTCAGGGATGATGGGGGATGAAGGCCCAGCGGGGCCAGTAGAGGGCTTGGTGGCAGGAGTAGGGGAGCGGTAGCAGGAGAGGACTTGGCGGACAAATCCCTAGTCAGCATATCACGAATGTTTTTTGACCCTCCAACATCTTTGGAGGATCGCTTCAAACTAACACCGGCTTTCCTCCTGAAATGTACAAAGTATAAGTACAAGAGTTGAAAAAAGGGTATCGGCTGAAAAGCACAAGTCAGAGAATGAAAATACTTACTCCACGGCAAGAGCCTTGGTGAGGGGAATGTCGGTGGACTTCTTCTTCTCTGCCTCTAAGGCGACAGTGGAACATTTGGAGACTCCACTCTTTGATTTCTTCTTCTTGGCCTCCGCAGCGGCGTTAGAGGTGGAGCTCTTCCGCTTTCACGCTGTCGAAGTTGGTTGATCCTTGGGGGCGTCGTCATTGGACACCACCTGGATATCCTTCAGCTTAGGACCATAGACCTAGGAGGCTATTTGATCTGCCACCAAGGTTGCCAGCTGGGATACAAAGGAGTGTTAGACTGACTACTTCAAGTCGGAAAAACCTTAGAGCATATAACGAGCAACAAAGGAAACAGAAGCTACCTCTGGGTATTTGCCGCAATCCAACATGTCGAAGGTGATCTTGAAGCCACGCTTCTTGTCCTTCACCTTGATGATGTCCTTAAGCCGGAGTTTGATGGAGTTAGTAGAGAAGTTATCCCGCGAAATTCGCATGGGATCCCTCCTATCTTGAGTATATTTACACATCAACTCGGCGTGGTGCTGCAGAGGCTGGATCCGCCTGATGAACCAGCACATGGCAAGGTCCAAGCCCGTCAGACCTCCATCTACGAGCCACTCAATTTGCCTTACGGCATGGTTGGCTTCGTCGTCGGAGGGAAGAGAGGCTGGGGTCTGCCATGCGGGCACCTCGGTGGTGGCTCCGTCAACAAAGTCAGGATAGGTCTCAAGATGGTCTGGCAGAGGAACATCTAGGCCGTAAAAGTACGTGTGCTACCAGTTCTTACATGACTCATGTCCAACGATGTCGGGGAAACACCGTCTAGGCCGGAACTTGAAGCTAATGGTTCTGCAGATCCGCAATTCGTCCTTGGACTCTACGGACTCTCTCTTGACGGTGAAAAAATATACAAACAGATCTAGCCTAGGTTTAATGCCTAAGAATCCTTCGCACAAGGCTACGAAGTTGCTAAGAACTAAGATGCTGTTGGGAGAGAGATTGTGGGGGAGTACCCGGAAGTGTCGGAGGACATCTAGGAAGAAGTCGGAGACTGGTAGGCTTACACTGCGTACCAACTGAGACTTGAGGTAAACCTTATCTCCGGCTTGGGGAGAAGGGACCACCTCGCCGGCCAGTGCCGCCCGCTAGACGAGTTCCTTCGCTGCAGGGAGGTACCCCTCAGTGAGCAGTTCTTGGAGATCCTAGGCAGTGAGGTCAGAGCCTCTCCACACCCCCTTGTGGGAGTTGTTGTTTTCATTAGCAGCTTTTGGCGCCGCTCTTTCTTGGTCATCGCTGGTGGTTTCCACCACGGCGGAGACAGGAACGACCACCCCGTTCAGTGGGACGGGAACTCCCTGGGATGGCTCCAGGATAGCCTCGGGAGTCACCACCGTTGAAGGGATGGAGCTGTTGGAGGCCATTGAGACAAGGGAGTGGGTGGAGAAAAGAAAGGTTCTAGCTAGGGCTTTCACAGAGGAGCTCGAATGGTCGTGCGGCTGGAGGAAGACGAAGACTGGAAAGCGAATGCGGGCAAAGGAAAAATAGATTGACTGTGGTGAAAATATATAGACCCCGCATCAAGATTCATGCAAAGAAATCTAATGGAAGGAACATTGCCGACGTGGAAGTGAACGTGCGCGGTAATTTCGCCACGTCCTCCATCTTTGCTGCTCCGCCGTTTCGGATTTCGCACGCGTGAAAATAGCTGATGATTAATTATCTATTTCTATGAGTTTCGAGGTAGCGTAGGCTATACCCTATGTCATCCTCCTGATAGTTGTAGTGAAGGGTCACATCCTAATATTCCATCGAAGGCGGAGATTACCCGACTATGAAAACAAAGACTCGAGGAATCTTTGGCTACATTGTGAAGCTGGAGAGGATTGCAAGGTTCTTTGGGAGACATTCGAGATATTGCTTGACGGATTGCCGACATCACTTAAACGGGACATTTAGAGATCAACGAGCAAGACGGTGCAAGATTTCAAAGTCCTCCAGGGGCTACTTGATATGTTGCTAACGTATCCATAATTTTTGATGTTCCATGCTTGGTTCTATCTACTTTCTTATGTTTTTTCCACACTTTGGAGTATTTTTTATACACTTTCTTGGACTAAACTATTAACAAGATGCCATAGTGTGAGTTGCCTATTTTCTGCTGTTTTTAGTTCCAGGAAAGTCAGAAAATGAATATTCTCGGAATTGGACGAGACAAAAGCCAAAGTCAGTTTTTCACCGGAGGGGACATGGAGCCAGAATACGAGACGGAGAGGGGCCAGGGGCCGGCCAAACCACCTGGCCACGCGGCCAGGCCTGTCCCATGCCAGGGGGTGGTCTGGCCGCCTAGGGCACCCCCTTGGCCTCCCCTTTCGCCTATAATATGCCTCCGATATAGAAACCCTAAGTACCCGATCAAAAATTCCACGAAAGAGTCTGTAGCCGCCGTCATCTCCATTCCTATATCGGGAGGGATCTGAAGCTCTTCCTGGCACCCTGCCGGAGGGGAGAATTCACCTTGGAGGCCTTCTTCATCACCATGCAAGCCTCCGGTGTGATGCGTGAGTAGTTCATCCTTGGACTACGGGTCCATGTAGTAGCTAGATGGTTGGTTCTTCTCCTTTGTGTTACCATGTTTAGATCTTGTGAGCTCCGTTCATGATCAAGATCATCTATTTGTAATCCTACATGTTGTGTTTGCGGGGATCTGATGGATATTGAGATGCTATTTCAGATTGATTATTGATTCTATCATGTCTTTGTTATTTGTGATCTTGCATGCTTTCCGTTGTTAGTAGCTATCTTGGCCAAGTAGATGCTAGCAACTCCAAGAGTTAGTATTTATGCTCGATAGTGGGTTCATGCCTCTAGTATTCTGGGGAAGTGACAGAAATCTCTAAGGTACTAGATGTGTTGTTGCTACTAGGGAGAAAACAACAATCCTTTGTTCATAAAACAATCATATTGTTTACTTTACACGCAATGCGTAATGCAATTATCTGTTGCTTGCAAATTAATACTGGAGGGGGTTTGGATGATAACCTGAAGGTGGATTATTAGTCATAGATGCATTTGGATTATGGTCTATGTATAATGTTGTAATGCCCAATCAAATCTCAAAGGAGTCAAGATGTTTAGTATATGCTTCTATGCTTTCTTGATGTTTGTCAATTGCCCCGTTGTAATTTGTACACCCAAACATGTCATCTATCTTAAGGAGAACCACCACTAGTGAACTATGGACCCCGGTCCTTTCTTTTATCATCAATCTACAATTGTTTACTGTTTTCTGTTTACTTTCTGCAAGCAATTACTTTCTTCCACACAATACGTTTAATCCTCTGTTTTCAGCAAAACCGGTGAGATTGACAACCGCACTTTAAGTTGGGGGGAAAGTTCTGTGGTTGTGTTGTGCAGGTTTCCACATTGCTACTAGCACCGGTAGTGCGCCCTGCAAAAGGCCAGCTAGCAACACCTTGGAGGTGTTTCCTTGCTCCTACTAGTTCGATAAACCTTGGTTTCATAACTGAGGGAAAACTTGCTGCTGTGTCATCATACCTTCCTCTTGGGGTTCCCCAACAAGCTCGATAAATTTTGGGCCATCAAGCTATTTTTCTGGCGCCGTTGCCGGGGACTGAAGAAGAAGCTCCCACGTCAACCACGCGCCATCACTACTGTTGGGGATATGCTATATGGGTATCCTCATAGCATGTCACCAATCCGCCTAATCCGGGTGGCCCATAGTTGGTAGCAAGGCCTATGGCCTGCTGGGCGGCCCAGTTAGATGGATCCAGAAGGGAGGACCATGCCAGATAAAGAAAGGCTACGCATGAGTCACCAACATACTCGGAGCCTTGGAGTACAAGACACGGAAGACTAGTTCGTGTAGGTGTAGGACTATTTACCTTGTCCGGCAAGGACCTTTCCCTGTAAACCCTAGGTCTTGGCGCCTTTATAAGCCGGCCTGCAGGAGCCTTTAGGGAAGAGAACACAATAGATTGATGCGTACAACGTGCAACACCTCGCATATCGAACCTATCTCTGTAACTCAGCATATTGCCATTATAGTGATTTATAGTAGGAGTAGAGTTCCGCCACCGTTGTGGGACTTGAACCTGGGTAAGCTGTGTTACCTCGTACCCGCCAACTCTCTGCCTTACCCCACGTCTCTAAACACGCACTATGAGGACCCCTCCATGGCGTACTCATCGGCAATACCATAACACTAAGTATTTGTTTGACCAAAATTGTTGGTGACGATTTCATTGCATGGAACTCAGACCCTCGTGGAATGTTTTATGTCAAAAGTGCTTATAATCCAGCGCTTGCAAAATAGTCCAATCCCGGCGGCATCGGATCAAGCTCCCAACCTCATGGTGATAGGAAAGTTTGGGACAACATCTGGAAAGCAGGCATCCCCAAGATAAGAATCTTCTCCTGAATGCTATCCTCCTAGGATCTTGTAGTACAACATAAAAGATGTAAGAGCTTGTTTGGCTCCCATCATTTCATTTGATAGAAATGAAATGAAATGATATTGCTACAGAAATGACAGGGTACCAAAAGAAATTAAGGTTAGGCATAAAATGGAAATCATGGAATTCCGTAACCACTTCCGTGGAAGCCAAACATGTTGATTCTTGGAATCATAAATGAATTCCTTGATTCCAGCCCTAAATGAAGGGAGCCAAACAAGCTCTAAAAGAATTAATAATTCAATGGACACTTGTCGCATTTATGGAAAAGAAGTTGAATCTGAATATCACACAATGATAATTGTACGAAAGTCTTGGTCCTCCGCTCTATGAAGCGCAAGATCTGGGAACTACCTAAGAAGAAGAAATCATGTATTCAGGTAAGGATTGGGTCCTAAATATCCTTCAGAATCAAAACAAAGAACTCATGTTTGTTTGGTGGTGGGCTTGACATCTGCAAAACAATTCGATATTTGGAGATGGAAAAGCGTTAGTTAACCACTCAATCACCTATCTGAATGGATACTACATCACTACCTCTTAAACCAAATGAGGTTTGAATGAATTCTCCTCATGTGGTAAAGTAAAAGGTAAGATAGAGGATCCTCCTCATGTGGTAAATACTCAGATTCTTGGTTCCCCGCAGGATCGCTGGAAGAAGATTGAACAAGGTTGGCTAAAAGTTAACACCGATGATTCCTTTCTGTCGGAAACTTGCCTAGAATATTGGAGTAAACGGAGGTTGCTTCTGCCTGGATCCCCATCGATCGTTGTTATTCTTGTGTGAAGCTAGAGGAATTGCTACGACGGAGGGCATTCATTTGGCTGCTAATTTTAACACACCCACAATTCTAGAAACTGATTGCCAATCTGTTGCTAATGTCCTAGCCTACAACTACAAGGACATATTAGGGCATCTCTAACCTATCCCCAATCGGTTAGAGGAGTAAATGGAGGAGTAAACTTTAGAGGAGTAAATATACTTCTCTAAAGGAGGTCGGCGCCGAACTAAACCCCTAAACTTTAGAGGAGTAATTTTTTGTAGAAATCAAACTATCAATAGCCAAACATTCGGCATAGTTCACATACAATCAAATAAAATGTTTAAGAATGAATAAATATTAAGTTTACAAACCAAATAAATTCAAAGCCAAACACATGGGAGGGTTCAAATTCAACAAATCATCGGATAGTTCAAACTCAACTAGTTAACACCATGGAGAGCCCAGTGATGCTCAACAAGGTCCTGCTGCAGCTGTTCATGCACCTCCTTATTCTCAATGCGCGCATGGGCTTGAAGGAATGCTTGGATCCTGTTGGCATCATGCGCAGGTTTAACCTGATCACCATTGGAGATGTACCGTAAGTTCTCAGGCATGTCGCGCTCATCTTCAATGATCATGTTATGCAAGATGATGCAACACTTCATTATTTTCCAAAGAACCTTCGGCTGCCAATACTCAACAGGGCCTTTGATTATGCCAAATCACTTCTGAAGCACACCAAAAGCACACTCCACATCCTTCCTCGCAGACTCTTGAACCTTTGCAAAGGGAGCCTTCTTGGGATTGTTGATGAAAGTTCTTGGAATTGTCTTCACAAAGGTGGCCCATGGAGGATAGATGCCATCTGCAAGATAGTAACCCATGGTGTACTCACGGTTGTTGACTTCATATCTAACACGAGGAGCATCACCTGCAACAAGCCTAGAGAAAAGTGGTGATCTAGAAAGCACATTGAGGTCATTGTGAGAACCAGGCAATCCAAAAAAGGCATTCCAAATCCATAGATCCTTTGATGCCACCGCCTCTAGGATGATTGTTGGATCGTTGCAATGGCCCGTATACTAACCTTTCCATCCAACTGGACAATTCTTCCATCTCCAATGCATGCAATCAATTGAGCCAAGCATCCCGACCATCCTCTTTCTTGGCTCTCACCCAAGAGCCTCTCGGCGTCATCTTCATTGGGTGCCCTCAAATACTCATCTCCAAAGATCTCAATCACAACCATTGTGAACCTCCAGACAGCCTCCAAGATGGTATCTTCGCCAATACGAACATAGTCGTCCATGGCATCCGCAGAACACCCATATGCAAGCACTTGAACAGCTATAAAACACTTCATCAATGGGCTTGCGCTAATATCACCGGATGCACTCCTCCGAAGCTTGAACCAATAATCATGCTTCTCCACCGCTTTGGCAATGGTTAGAAAGAGGCTCTTATGCATACGAAAACATGGACGAGAGTACTTCTCCGGATAGGTGGCATTAGGGTTGAAATAGTCGCGCATGATCTTGGCATGGCCCTCGGCTCTATCCCGGTTGATGTATGCGCGGCCAAACTGCGATCTTAGCCTCGATCGCCGAACTTCATCGTTCAAAATGATGGCCATGGCCATCTCGACATCGTCATCGTCATCCTCCTCTTCCTCCGATGATGAGTCATCCAATATGTACTCCCTCAACCTCTTCATCTACACGACGATGGCGCCGGTCAAATTTGAAAACCAAAATAAACAAATTCGGCTAAAAAACCTCACCTTGCTATTTGGTCGAATACCTCACGGGCAGAGGAGGTGACGAGGTTGGCCGGGCGGTCGTCGGGTAGGGCAGAGGAGGCATCGAGGGCGACGGTGTCTGCCTTCTGCAGCCTTCCCAGCCTCCAATGGCTCGAAGTTGCCGTGAATCGACGGTGAAGGAGCCCGATTTGCTCCAAATCGGGGCAGCGACTGGAGAAAACAAGCTCGCCTCGTAGATTCTGGCGATGGCGAGAGGCGGCGAGCGAGGGGAGAGGTAGGCCGGAGGGTGGCGGAGGGACCAGGGTGGGGGCGGTGGGGTCGCCAGCGGGAATGGGTGCGGCGGGAGGTTTTCTCGAAATTGGCCTCAGAGGAGTAAATTTAGGAGTCGGCCGCCACTTTTACTCCAACGATGAGTATAATTTTACCCCCCTAACCATTTAGGAGCTCGGTTAGGTGCCACCGCTACATATTTTTACTCCTCTAACCAATTTTAGAGGATTGTTTAGAGATTCCCTTAGGAGCTAGCTCTGCATACATTGAAGCATGTATGCTTGCACTAGAAATACCTTCCCCGAAGACCATAAGATCCTGAGAGATGCAAAGAAAGCACCTCACCTTCTTGCGGCTTACAGTCGTCTGTACCCTTGTATTGGAGTGTTGAATCATTATGCTCAAGTGTGTTATTGAGAAAGTGATGCATGATTGTAACACAGACTCTTATATTTAATTAATGGCAAGACTCCACCAAAATAATGGACTCACGAGAGGTCGAAAGCATAGTAATTTATCCAACTCTGGTCAATAAAAATCCTAGGTTTCTTCCAAACGCTTCATTTTTATTGTTTCATGCACAGTTGTGTTGTTCTTGGAGCGTCTTCTTTTTCGTTTTCCTTTGGGTTTTTGGTTTTCTTGGTTTTTTTAGTTTGCTGAATAAATTGGTTGGATCCCCTCTTTCATACATTGGTTTTCAAATAGTTTGGTTTGGTTTGGAAAAGAGTAGGAAAGTTCATGCTTAAGTGGTAAAAAGAGCTTGTTTTTTACTGTAGCCTATGCTTTGTCATGCCATGCTTGATATTGTTTTGGCTTTATGCTTAGTATTCTTTGTTGTAGCTTGACTTGTTATAAACAATTGAGATTTCTTAATGTGCCTTGGATGAATCATGCGTTGTTTTAGCATATTAAAGCATAGTATAGTGGTATTCTCCTTTGATGCTTTATTTGGGTTGACTTGGCGCATGCTCACACCATGTTATGACTATCTCAAGTCACCATAGCCTTTATGATCCTTTAGTTTTCAAATTGTAGTATCACTTTATTTTTTGATCAATTATGTTTTGTCGCTCTACATGATTATGGCCATTATTGCTCTCTTAGTTTGCCGCTCCCAGTCTTTTGCTAGCCTCCACAACCAAGTATGAGTTCCACTCATGCATCCAACTCCCTAAACCAAGTTATTCCAAAGAGTCCACCATACCTACCTACTATCTTATGCTATTCCAAGTATATTCTTGTTTTTGTTTACCTTCCAAATTAAACTTGTTATGAGAAAACTAGTGATTAAAGCACTCACGAACTTGATGGCACACTTTACTTTTCTTGCCCTTAATAAACTTGAACCATTGTGTCGTATATGTTGTATATGCTTGCACTTATTTGTTGGGAATTAGTAGAACCATGCTGTCATGGGGAACGCTTTCAACATTGCATGGGTACTTTGTACCTAGTTGATATCATGTTCTTTTGTTTATGGATGTTGTTAGTGTGAAATGAAAGGGGAGCTTGTAAGTCCATGGAGTTATGTATATGTGTTAGAGAAACGCCTGGGCCGCTGGTCTAATCCATGCTGACATGGTGGAAACCTGCAGCGTAACCATAATGAGCTGTCTATGAAGCATTCTTCTTATAAAAAAGATTCCTATATTGAGAAAAAAAGAGGAAAGAAAAAAAAGAGATTATGAAAAGAGGAAAGAGAGAAAAAGCACCATATTCCCATGGTAAATAAGAAGATTGCTGAGATGCTCGTTGTCTGCTTGCCTTGTCATTTTGATATGGGGATTCTTCTGTATCATCGGGCAAGGGGTACCCCGTTGGCGATTCTCTATGATACACATGTACTTACGATGACAAGAACTTACCGGTGACTAAACTTGAGTAGCATGAGGAGCGGCCCTCGTATTCAAGGGACATGAGGTTTCTAACTTATACTTCGTCAAGCATGTACACCATAGTTTGTTCACTTTAACCTTAATCACTTCAAGATGCTTATGATAGGGGCAATGAGAGCTGAAAGCTATAAGTACTATAATTTTTGGAAGCTCTTTATGAGACTTGAATCCCTACTTCCTTCTATGAAGGCCTTTCTTCCACCATATATATTGAGTCTCCACCTTCTACCTTTATGCACTTACTTTGAGAGTATAGTGGCCATTCTTAGTTCTATGTGCATTGTCCCAAGACTTGTTGATTGATGCATAGCTTTGATATTGCTTGTTTTAAACTATTTGTATCTAGTCACTCTTATGAACTTTGAAGGTGTCCTATGAATTTATGTTAGCTACTCTATGAGGGACAAGTTGAATGCCACTATGCTATGTTTTGTTTATGTGAAACAAACAAACGTCTTGCAAAGCATTATTATTCATGATCTTTTGTTTGTGCCTTTTCATGTTGCAACATAGTTTCTTTGTCTTATTGCTAGAACTTTGTCTTTCATGTTATGATTGAAGTACTACGATCCCAGCTTTGAATGTTTTACAAATACTTTGATCAAGTTTATGACGGTGCATGTCACCTCAAAAATTATTCTTTCTTTTTTATCACTTACCTACTCAAGGACGAGCAGGAGTTAAGCTTGGGGATGTTGATACATTGCAAATGTATCTATAATTTTTGATGTTCCATGCTTTGTTTTAACTACTTTCTTGTGTTTTGTCCACACTTTGGAGTACTTTTCATATGATTTCTTGGACTAACCTATTAACAAGAGCCACAGTGCCAGCTGCCTATTTTCTGCTGTTTTTGGTTCCAGGAAAGTCAGAAAATGAATATTCTCGGAATTGGATGGGACAAAAGCTAAAAATCCTATTTCACTAGAAGACTCCCAGAGTCAGAATATGAGACGGAGTGGGGCTGGGGCCCAGCCACACCACCTGGCCGCACGGGCTGGGCCTGGCCGCGCCAGGGGGTGGTCTGGCCGCCCCAAACACCCCCTCGGTCTCCCTCTTCGGCTATAAGATGCCTGCTGAACTAAAAACTCAGGGGGGTTGACGTTTTTCCAGAAGGAGTTCCGCTCCGCCGCCACCACCAGATTCCACGAAACAGCACCAGAAACTACGTTCTAGCACCCTACCGGGACGGGGAATTAGAGGAGATCACCACCACCATCATCACCATCGCTTCTCCATCGACCATCCATGTTTCCCCCATCTATGAGTGAGTAATCCCCCACTGTAGGCTATGGGGATGGTAGGGATTGGATGAGATCGTTCATGTAATGGCATCAGATTGTTAGGGCATGGTGCCTAGTATCTTCTATTAGTGCTTTATGACTTTGTTGCGACTTGTTATGCTTAATGCTTGTCACTAGGGCCCGAGTGCCATGATTTTAGATATGAACATGTTATTGATTCATTATGATAGTATTGTTTATGGTCTTATCTACAAGTTGTATACACACGTTGTTGTCCGGAACCAATGGCCCCGAAGTGACCGAAATCGGGATAACCGGAGGGAATGGCTTTGATGTGAGGATCGCATGTGTTCACGGAGTGTTAATGCTTTGCTCCGGTGCTCTATTAAAAGGAGAACCTTAATTGACAGTAGTTCCCTTGAGGCCCCGCTGCAAACGGGCTGGCAGGACAAAATATGTTGTGTAAGTTCTCATTGCGAGCACGTATGACTATATATGGAACACATGTCTAAGATTATCTAGTACTTGGATGCTTTATCTTATTTATTTGCAATTGCCCTATGTTCTGATTGTTATGTGGATTGTCTTGTTCATGCAACGCCCGTCCATCCATCTCTATGGCTACCGTGACTAATCCTCTTGCATCGCTATTGTTATCATGTCTTTACTTTACTCTTATTTTTACCATTCCTACTACAAAACTGTTGCTACTGATAAACTGCTGTGAGCAAGATTGTTTCCAGGTGCATCTGAATTGACAACTCAGTTGTTAAGGCTTATAAAATTCTTTGGCTCCCCTTGTGTCGAATCAATAAATTGGGTTTCACTTCCCTCGAAAAAACTGCGATACACCCCCTATACTTGTGGGTCATCAAGACTATTTTCTGGCGCCGTTGCCGGGGAGCATAGCTTTATTTATCAAGTCCACTTGGAATCACTATTGTTCAAGCTTAGTTTATTTCTGCCTTGTTTGCTTGTTTCTTTATCAAAAATACAAAAAAATAGTTCCTACTCTAGTTGTTATTTTCGTTGGTCTGTTATTGTCTTGCTTTATCATGCTTTCTAACAATGGTTGGTTTCTTTCAAACTGAATCTTATTGGCAAGGTGGGTTCACCGAAGAACAAGAAATATTATTATAAGGAACACCGCTTGTCACAAAAAGGGAAACACTTATGGGAACAAATTGATAAATTGTATACCATTGCTATAAACGCGTGCTCTACTTATAATGTTACTTATTGCTTTGATAAATCTTGTTGTTGTAGGAGGTACAAACACCTCCCTTTTCAGTGTGAGTATAATGATGATGTTACCATATCTTCTTATGTTAAGGGAAATTATGACTTCTATGATGTGGAACAAATTACGGAATTTATTGCTTGGAAGGGTGCATCTGAACTTGCTAGTTTGCTTGAAAGTATTGATGATTCACCTTATAAATATGAGGTTTATGGTATACTTAAATTTTGCTTTGATAATTACAAGGAAGAAAATGGCTATATTCTTGAATATATTAATAGATGCTTTCCACAAATGGAAGATACTAATGCCTTGCGGGATCTTATGGAAGAAGAAATTGATGAACCTGGCGAGTTCGTCGTCTTTCTCTCCTAGGAGATTTCCCCTTCTCCAAACCAAGGCGAGTTCGTCGTATTTATCTCCCACTTTCAGTGCGGCTTCGGCTTGCCTGTCTCCGATTTCTTCCATGATTTCATTACCACCTATCAGCTTCAGTCGCACCATCTTCCAGCCAATGCCATCACTTCCCTTTCCTCTTTTGCCTCCAGCATAGAGGGATATGTCGGCCTCTGGCCTGCCAAGGAACTATGGATCAAGTTATTTGGACTCTACAAGAACGTTATCCCGGATAAACATATCTTGCCTGCTGACAAACTTCTGACCTAGTGCGGTGGAGCCTCAATCTCTCCCTGCAAGAACTCCGCCTTTCCCCAGGTTACCAGCCTTGAATCTTGCAAAGGCTGGGCGACCTTCTTCTATGTTCGGAACAACTCGGATGAGGACCTAATTCGGCTGCTCCCCTTCAAGAAGGGTGTCCTGGACACCTCTCTGTGGGAGAAGATCTCGAAGCGGCCTACTTCCCTGGCGAATCAGGTTGATAAGCGGATCAAGGAGCTGGTCAAGATGGGGCTGCGGAGCGAGGATGTCATGATCATTTTCATCCGTAGCCGGGTCTCCCCCCTACAGAAGCGCTCTCACAAGATCTGCCATTTGAGCGCCCCCCTTGACCCCAACCGGACCTCCTCCTTCGAGCTTAACAACTCCAAGGTGTTCTGCCGGGTTAAGGCCATCTTCAAGATAGAGAAGGAGTTCTCCAAAGTGTGGAAGTGGGGCATGGCGCCCTTCACCTAGGCTAAGTTCCCACCCAAGGTACGTTCTACTCCCAGTATTCTCCCGAGTCTTTAGATATGTCGGATAGCATCCTAACTTAACCATTTAGTATTTTTGCTCTTAGTTGTTTCTCCAGCAAACAGTTGAGGACGCCAAGGAACCGTCTCTCAAATGGGTGGCAGACCGCACAGAGCCGGACGCGCAGGAGCCTGACTCGGAGAGGTTCTTGCCTGCTCTGGACAGCACCAAGCGAACCTCTGGTAAGGCCTCTTCTCTAAGGTATTAACCGGATGATGATGACTCGGATGTTGAGGTTATGGAGGTACTTGATCTGGTGCCTATCTCTTACGTGTTTCTGGTAACTTCCGAATCTTCAGCTAACCCGGCCAGTCAGGTCCACGAGGTTCCTCCCCTTGCCATGGATGATCCGGCTCCTGCCCCCTCCCAGAAGCGTCCGTCTACCTCGTTCGTAGCTTCTGAGGCGCCCCTGCCCAAGAAGAGGCAGAAGAAGTCCAGGGTCAAGGGTTCAGCCAAGCCTGCTGCCAAGAGCACCGTACAGAGAATGCCCAAACCTCGGAAGCCGCCAACCTCGGATGAGTAAGTCACTTTTCTTTCCCTGTTCATTTCCGGGTCTTGCTCCTTTTGCTTTTGCCTTTTACTTGCCGTTCTTTCTCCATTTGATTTGTTGTTTTTCGTTTTTGCAGCGCTCCCAGGGTTATTCCTCAGAGTGGCCCAGTATTTCCTCTCCAATCTGGAGTAACCCATATCCCCCCATGATGACGATGTTCGTCCGGTGAGTCCTATACAAGAGGATTCCGTGGCAGCGCCGGATCACCTCACCATAAGGGGGCAACGTCGATGCGGGGGGCAGTGGATCTGCCGAGGATACGGCGATGCCGGATCTCCCTAGCTTTTCTGCTCTATCACAACCGTCAACCTCTGAGGTGCCAGCTTCATCGACACCACCCCAGACAACAGCTTCTTCTGTTCCCGTTTCTCCTGTACCCCTGGTGTCAGCACCAGCAGCGCCAGTAGTACCAGCACCAACAGCACCAGCAGTACTAGCACAAACAGCACCAGTACTAGTAGCACTAGTGTTAGCACCAGCACCAACAATAGCAACATCAACAGCCATGGCCAAGCCCGCTCAAAGAAGAAGTCTCTAGCTGATGCCTTCGGATCAACTATGTCTATGAAAGACATATTTCCGCCGGCTTCTCAAGCTTAATCCGGAGCAGCAGCCTCGGCTCTTCTGCAGCGGCCGAAACCCACTGGCAAAAGCATAAAGGCCGTCGAGCCAGCCAAGGATTGAACTTCTAGCCCTTCTGCCACCGGATCTGAGAGCAGCAAGCAATTGACCTTGCATACGAGTCCGGATGCTTCTCACTCCGCGAGGCGGGAGGCCCATGCCAAGGGCTTGGTGACGAGCCATTCACTTAGCGGGGAAAGTTATAGTCTGGCGCTCATAGAATATGTCCATAATTGGAAAGATGCCGAGTTTATTAACCCACAAGATGATCTGCCGGAGAGATTTGGTCCGACAAAGTTCAGTGCTCAGATGAATTCCACTACCAAGCCCATCTCCCTTACTGGCCGAATGATGGAGGTAATCCTTTTCTGCTATGCCTTTTATGTACACAAACACTTATAGATATACCCAGTAGTCCCCGAGCCTCCGAGGGAGTAATTTATTACTCGGTCGAATGCTCTTAGAGAATTAGCGTAAGTCCTTAGAATTTTCAAATATCCAAACACCTAGAGCCGGGTTAAGTTCCACTTGGCCCGGATCTTGTAGACTTCGAATATCCACACACCTAGAGCCAGGTTAAGTTCCACTTGGCCCGGATCTTGTAGACTTCGAATATCCACACACCTAGAGCCGGGTTAAGTTCCACTTGGCTCGGATCTTGTAGACTTCGAATATCCATAGACCTAGAGCCAGGTTAAGTTCCACTTGGCCTGGATCTTGTAGATTTCGAATATCCACACACCTAGAGCCGGGTTAAGTTCCACTTGGCTCGGATCTTGTAGACTTTGAATATCCACACACCTAGAACCGGGTTAAGTTCCACTTGGCCCGGATCTTGTAGACTTCGAATATCCACACACCTAGTTTCTGAACTAACATTGGCCTGTTTCAGATCACCACCAACCGCCGAACTGCTGAGTTCCAGCGCCTGCTAGACTCATACAAAGATCTTCGTGCTAGATACGACAAGTTGTTGATTGATCACCAGAAGAAAGGTAAATTTCTTTGCTTAAGACCTTTTCATTCTCGTTCCTTCGAGTTATTCGCTATTCGTATTAATTTATTATCCGAATTATGCAGCCGAGGCCGAGGCCAAGAATGTCATCATGCACAAAAATTTGGCTGAGGTCCAAGGTAACTTCTCTTGTTCCCTTAGCCCTTGCATGCTCTTTTCTTGACTCGGCAGATATTTATACCTCGGCTCTGCCGGGTCAACCCACTATTGCAGTTACACTTCAAGATAGTGTGCCCATCCCTGACATGATGACTCACTTTCTCGAGCAAACAGGGAAGCACCAGGCTAAGCTAAAGAAAAAGGATGATGAAATTGCTCAACTGCGCCTCAAGGATGATGAAATTACTCGGCTGAATGCCGAAATCCAAAGGCTCAAGGACCTCCACAAATCCGAGCTGGATAAGGCTGGTTAGGAGTTCTCCAAGGAGAAGGAGCGCTTGAAGACCTAGATCTCCAAGGACAATGACCTGCTGCAGGAAACCGACATAAAACTTAAGTCGGTGACCTCTGAATACAAGAAGCTCCAGGCCAAAAATGCAGACGTGGATAACGAGCTAACTCGGATCTTCTTCCAGATTTCACGTGAGTTCTCTTCCTCTTTTCGATTATTGCCTCTCCGGATCAAGTGTTCTTGCTCAGTGACATCTTTCGTTTTTTTTGCAGGCAAGTTCCCAAAGAGTGATCCCCTTGCATCTGCTGCCGTAGTCAAGTCCCGCACGGAGCGAGGTAACCCAGCCGACCCTACCGCCAAGTTAATTCCTTATGACATGGAGGACCTATTGGTAAGCCTTGCTACCCGCATGGAATTGATGAAGAACTATGGTGCGGACATTATGCCGTCAGCGAATCGGATGTTCAATGCTCTCTGGCCCACTGAGCCCACTCCCAAGGGAAGCACTGCTTTTATAGCAAAACTGATGGGAGTGCGAAACTCAGCTGAACCTGTGGCGGGAATCTGCTGCACGAGCCAGAGCTAACACAGCGCTGAACTTCGTTCTCTCTTGGTATGAAGAGCTGGATCTCAATTTGCTTGATCGTCTGTGCACCGGATCAAAGTGTTCCAATGATCCGGAGTGCATCGCTCAACGCAAAGCCTGTGCCAACAAGCTTATCCAATATGCCTTCTGCCATAGCTGGAACGAGGGTCTGAGCTACCTCGACGCAGTCGATGATGGTTATATTTATGAGGGTGCTGAGGGTGAAGAGGATGAGGAGGAAGTCTCCGAGCTTGGCAACGACGCTGAAGACCCGGAGGATGAGGAGGCTAATCCGAAAGATGAGGCCGAGACTAGCGCCCCACCCACCGATGCCGAAGTACCTCCTCCCTCGACTGATGATTCGGCTCCTCCTGCTGCTCCTTGAGCTATTTAAACACTTAAACAATATTCGTGAGATCCCCCGTATGCCGGGTGCAATTGTATCTATGCACAACGGTTTTGTTTTGCTACAATTGGTTTTTAAATGTCGGATTGAACTTGGGTGAAGTCCTCGAGTTTCCTTTTCTTGTTCCTCCAACTTTATGATCCGTCTCGTGTCTACCTTGATTCGGTTTTTGACTTACGAGTCCGAGGTTCAAAAAATTGATGCAACAGTACTTGAAACTCCGAGATTAGCTCAAAATAATCCAACGCAAGATAGATAAAGTAAATAGAGGGTTAGTCTAAATAACAAATGTCGGCTCGATTACGTTCTTTTCCTTAGCCGTTTTTCATGTGCTTTGCAATTCCAAACTTGTTCTCTTGCCTGCCATGAAGCCAATTCTTGTTGGACAGTAGCAAAGTCGAAGAGTTGGGTTTTTGGTGCTCACACATTACTAATCCGGCTAAATTCCAAGTAATTTAAGCCAGCCGACATATAAAAAGTAAATAGGTAAAAGACAATTATTAAGGCAGTCCCCGAGTTTTAGCCCGGTGTGCCGAAGTTTCATTGATGTGCTCATTGTCGACATACATACCGACATATGAGTAACTCGGATACAATCACCTCTTTGCTAGGTGTAAAATGGATGAAGTAAAGCTACATTCCATGGACACTTAGTTTCCTCGCCGGACCTGCCCGCCTTGTTCTTTTCCTGTGGCTGCGCATCGATAAGTTGTGCAAAGCTTTGCTTACAATGAAAGGTCCTTCCCATGGAGGGGATAACTTATGCATGCCAGCAGTGCACTGCACCAGCCGAAGTACGAGATCACCTTCCCGGAAAACTCGGGGGTTTACTTTCCGGCTATGGTAGCATCGGAGATTTTGCTGATATATGGCGGATCTAGACAAGGCCAGTTCTCTCGCTTCTTCTAGCAGATCAACATCATTCTACCGGGCCTCGCGCACTTTGGCTTCTGTGTATTGGGTGACCCTTAGTGAATCATTCTCTATGTCGGCTGGTAATACAGCTTCTGCCCCATATACCAGAAAAAATGGTGTATAGCATGTTTATCGATTCGAAGTTGTTCTCAAACTCCATAGTACCGCTGGTAGTTATTCTATCCAGCACCCCTCTAATCTTTCCAGTGGCTCAATGAGCTAGGGTTTTATCCCGGACAAAACTAGTCTGTTGGATATTTCCACTTGCTCGTTCGATGTGGGGTGGGCTACTGAGGCAACGTCCAACCGGATCTTCTTCTCCCGGCAGAACCTCGCAAATGCTCCTTCAGCAAAATTCGTGCCATTATTAGTTATGATACTGTGTGGATAGCCGTATCTCAAGATTATATCCTTGAGGAACGTTACCGATGTTGCCCCGTCACATTTCCTGATTGGCTTTACCTCAATCCATTTTGTGAACTTGTCCACCATAACAAAGATATGGGTCATTCCTCCCTTAGCCGGCTTAAATGGTCCTACCATGTCTAGGCACCACACAACAAATGGCCAAGTAATAGGGATAGTCTTGAGCTCCGACATTGGCACATGGGTCTTGGTGGCATACCTCTGACAGCCATTGCATTTCTTCACAAGATCCTCTACTTGCTCCAAGGCATTTGGCTAGTAAAATCCGTGCCAGAAAGCTTTTGCCACTAATGCTCTTGAAGATGCATGATGACCACATTCTCCTTGATGGATATCTTGGAGTATGTCAAGCCCTTCTTCCGGGTCTACACATTGTTGCAAGACACTTGTGACACTTTGTTTGTATAGCTCGGCATTGATTATAGTATATGATTTTGCCCTTCTCTGAAATTGCCTAGAGTGTATCTCATCATCCGGCAAAGTTCCTTCTTTAGGAAATCAAATATTAATTTAGCCCAAGCAGGTATAGGACGGATAGGGAAAAGTTCTTCATCAATTTCCATCGCATCCACCAACATAAATCTAGCCGGATCTAGCTGAACAGTCCCCGGGTTCAGTCCCCGGGTTTGCCGAAGCAGTCCCCGGGTTCGCTGACGTGCCTCCCCAGTCTATTTTCATGGGTGTAACTTCTGATCCAGAAATTGTCGGGACATAAATTGAGTCGGATTCTGGCGATGGTGTAATTGATGGTTTTCTTAGGTGATCCAAAGCAACATTTGGCGGGATTGGTTGCCGGGATGACCCCAACTTGGACAATATGTCGGCTGCTTCATTTTCAATTCGGGGTACGTGATGAAATTCACATCCCTCGAAGAACCCACTTTTTTGAACATGGAATCTGTAAAGGGCCATGTTGGCATCCAGGGCATCCCAATTTCTAGATACTTGCTGCACCATCAAATCCGAGTCTCCAAAGGATTGTATCCAACGTATCCCTACTTCTTTTGCTGCTTTAAGCCCATGCACAAGTGCTTCGTATTATGCAACGTTGTTTAATGCGCTGAAGTGAATTTGGAGGACATATTTTAACTGATCTTTCTTGGGCGAGGTAAGCACTACCCCGGCGCGCAGTCCTTCTTTCAGCTTTGACCCGTCAAAGTGCATCCACCAGTAATTGGAGTCCGGCAAAGGTGGTTCGTATTGCATCTCGGCCCAGTCCACAAAGAAATCCGCCACAGCTTCTGATTTGATCGCATCTCTTCTGTCGAACTGTGGCGCATATGGGGCCAGCTCAACCGCCCACTTTGCTATTCGGCTGCTAGCATCCTTGTTGCTCATAATATCTGATATGGGTGCCTCACATACCACCTTGATGGGGTGTTCCTCAAAGTAATGTTTGAGTTTCTTGGCCGCCATGTACACACCATATGCCATCTTTTGGTAGTGTGGGTAATTTTGTTTTGAGGCTGATAATACCTCACTCAAGTAATACACCGGTCTTTGCACCGACTTTCCTTCCTCATCACGCTCCACCACTACCACTGCACTTACAACTCGGTTGGTTGCGGCTATATAGAGCAACATTGGCTCTTTAGGTAGTGGGGCGGCCAATATTGGTGCAGAAGACAACATCTCTTTTAACTCTCGAAACGCACTATCCGCTTGCGGTGTCCATGTAAATTTGTCTGCCTTTTTCATTAACTGGTAGAGGGGTAATGCCTTCTCTCCCAGCCGACTTACAAACAGGCTTAACAATGCCAGGCAACCAGTGAACTTTTGCACATCGTTAAGGTACTTGGGTAGCTCCATTCTCTCTATAGCCCGGATTTTTGTCGGGTTAGCTTCAATACCTCGGATGGTTATGAGAAAACCGAGTAATTTTCTAGCCGGCACACCAAAGGTACATTTTTCCGAGTTAAGCTTCATCCGGAACCGTCTTAGGTTCGCGAATGTCTGCCGGATATCCTCAAGGAGCATATTGCTTTCCTTAGTTTTTATCACAACCAGTCCACATAGACTTGCACATTTCGACCTATTTGGTCATGTAAACATTTTTGCCTACATCACTGATACGTTGCTCCTGCATTACATAATCCAAGTGGCATAGTGCGATAGCAATAAGCCCCATAAGGGGTGATAAATGTAGTCTTTATTTGATCATCCGGATTCAAAGGTATCTGGTGGAAACCAGAATATGCATCTATGAATGACAAAAGTTCACATCCAGCAGTCGAGTCTATGACCTGGTTTATCCTAGGCAGTGGGAATGGATCTTTTGGACACGCCTTATTCAGGTTCGTGTAATCAATGCACATACGCCACACCACAGCCACATTTGGATCATCCTTCTTCCTTTCTACGAGCACCGGATTAGAGAGCCAATCTAGGTAAAGTACTTCCATGATAAATCCTGCTACAAGGAGCCTAGCTATCTCATCCCCAATGACCTTTCTCCTATTTTTGGCGAAGCGGCGGAGAGGTTGCTTCACCGGCTTAGCTCCGGGTCTTACATTCAAAGAGTGCTCGGCCAACTCCCTCGGTACACCTTGCAGATCCTGTGTGGACCAAGCAAAGATATCCCGATTCTCATGGAGAAAGTTGACGAGCTCACTTTCCTATTTGTCGCCTAACCCGACACCAATGGTTACAGTGCGCTCTAGGAACTGATCATCAATGGGTACTTTCTTTGTATCTTTTATTGCTTCGAAGGAAACACTCCCATGCGGGTTGGTCAGAGCCAGCATATGCTGCTGCGTAGACTGAGCCAATGCCACCACTTCATGAATTCTCCCCTTCTCCTGTGCTATCACGAGTGACTCGGCCAGGTTAGATCCGGCGGACGCACACTCAATTGAATGCCTGAAATCCCCTGATATTGTAATCACTCCTCTTGGTCCAGGCAGTTTCATCTTCAGGTAACTGATGTGAGTACTTGCCATGAACTCGCTCAGAGCAGGTCCGTGGAGTAACGTGTGATAAGCATTTCCAAGTTTACCACTTCAAACTCCAAGTTCTCAGTCCGACAGTTATCCCTCATGCCAAACAATACGTCAACTCGGACTTTACCAATGGGCTCACAAGAGATACCTAGCATGATGCCATGGAAAGTGGTTCTTGTCGCTTGGAACATGTTCTCCGAGATTTCTAACTTGTGCATGGTATTATTGTACATGATGTTAATGCTACTGCCATTGTCTATCAGTACCTTGGAAAACCTCACGTTGATGTTCGGACCGATGAACGTCGGATCCAGCACCAGCGCATACAATCTAGGACTCGGCATGAGCCTAGGATGATCCTTGATATTCCAAGTTATCTCCTGATCCGACCAAGGCATGTACCTTGTTACTGCAGGCATTACTACATTCACCTCCATATACTAGCGCTGCAAACTTTTTCTGTCGGTCTCTTCTGTGGTAAATACACCGTAGCTTTGGTGGTACTCCCTATACTCGTTTCTACCTTCATTACCATGGTAGCCTTGGTCTTGCTATTGCTGGTTATTTACCTGATGCACTGCATCCCTCCTTTCCTGATTTTCATACCTCGGTGGAGGTGGAGGCAACATTAGTTGCTGTCCATTCCCCCCTGTGAGCAATTGCTGCCGTGGTGCTTCATTTCGGGGTGTTTCGTTCCAAGGTGCATGAGCATTCCCCGAGCCCTGTTCTTACTTCCTCATCCACTCACATTGCTGGGTCGTATGATTTGTCAGACTATTTGGACTCGGCATATGGAATTTGCAAGGCTGGTCTAACATAGACTCGAATGTGTACCTCGGGCGATCCTTTCTTTCTTGCCACTGTTTCTTCTGTTCCGAGATCCAAGGCTTCTTGCCTTCACCCTTTTGTTGCCAATGTTGTCCTCTAGTTTTCTGGCGTTGGCTAGCGTCGGCATTAGGCTGATCTCGATCTACAGCCACCACTTGCTGTGAGCTATACCTGTAATCCGGACGATTGTCCCTTCTTTTACCCCGGAAATCATTTCTCCTGGATGACCCGGAGCCATCCCTGTTATAGTACTCTTCATTTGACTCGCTTGACATTATCCGGGGTTGGGTTGGATCTCCCAAAGCATACTAATCCGCGATCCAGATTGTCTCGGCCAAGGTGGTTGGCATATCTTGCTACAACCTTTGCCACAACATACTTCTATATCTAGAGCCTTGGGTGAACCACGCAATTGCTTGTGATTCAATTACCCCCTCACATGAGTTGCGCACGTTGCACCATCGAGTCAGAAAATCTCGGTCTGGCTCATTCGGTCTCTGCCGGCATAATGCCAAAGTCTATGGCCTATTTGTCCTCTTGTAGGTGCTTGAGAAATTGCAGATGAATAGTTCCTCAAAGTCCAGCCAACAGTTTATACTCCCTGGCGGCAATTTGTTCAGCCAGACTCTTGCTGGTCCTTCCAACATTTGGGGCACATATCATACTGCCCACCTCAAATTTCCTGTCGCGATTTTAACTGTTGTTGCATAGTCAATGAGCCAATCCTCAGGCTTGGTGCTGCCATCATAGGTCCTTGTTCCTCTGGCCAACTGAAAGTTTGGTACTGGCGGTTCCCTCATGATCCGAGGTCCAAAGCATGCCGGACCTGGAGGGCCCTGCACCTCGATCATGTCCGACCTATAAATTCTATCCAACTTCAGCCTTGCATCATCCGGCTGCAAATTCCTGCTCCCCAGCCTTGATCCAATCACGTGGTGCTCCAGTTAGGGTATCCATCGTTAACCATAGCTAAATAACCATCAGTGTACCCGTCTTGATCCGGACGAGCATATTGCTGTTGCATCGCTTGTCTAGCGCTTCTCTCTTGCCGAGGTGCATATCATTGCTGCTGTTGCTAAGGTGCATTTTGCCCTGCTCCCACCGGATCTCGTTGTTCGGCATTACTGTTGGCAACGTTCCTTTGACCGGCATTGCCTTGGTCACGGTTACCTCAACCAGCTTCACTTTGGCTGGTACTGTGGCGATCTTCATCAACTTGCACTGCTTTTCCTTTTCCGGCTCTCACCAGATCATAAGGGACCATATGCTTGTCCTTTCTCCCCGAGGTTACCACTTCATCTCTCCTTGGGCCATGACCAGGGGAAGATGCAGCTCCGATAGATTTTGTCGGGTTATTTCTGGCCGAATTAACTACATTTGATGCTCTGGGATGCACCGGGTTTGCCTTGTTCATTTCCTCATTTTGCTGGCACGCCACCCTTAACAAGTGGTTTACTCTTTCCTGTTGCCTTTCTCGGGCCTCTCCGGTTAAGCCTTGTAACTCAGACACAACTGCCTTTGCAGCCCTGAGGTTCTTCGCCGGGGTACTATACCTCTCTAGACCTCATGTTACTATAGTAGCTGTCTGACCTGGCCTAGGCTCATAATCCTTGTCAATTTTCGTAATAAGGTTTCTACCTCGGATTTTTACCCCATCTATGCGATTTGCCTTTGCATATTCCCTCAAAGTGATGTTCAGTGACTGCTGCAACTCGGCTACTTTTTTCACCCCAGCTAGCATTTTCTGCCTAGTTTCCTCTAGTTCAGCTTGCGCTTGAACCGGATCTACTACATGAGCTATTGGTGTCGTTAAGCTATCTATTGCTTGCTGCAATACATTCTCTAGCCTTTCTAGTGGAGGAAATCTAGACCTTGCATGCTTTGGTGTGACTTCCGGATCTGGCGCCGGGTCCTTGCTTGCTCCTGTATTTGGCACAGTCATCATGACATCAACGCAGCTTGCAGGGCGAGTGATACGTGTGCCGCTAGCCGCGCTGAGAGGTGGCTCGCTTCCCTCGACAACGTGTCACGGGTGAATGCAGGACTTGTCCACACCGATGTAGATCTTATGCGCGCCAAGCTTGATGAAGAGGTCGTTGCACGGAGGAGGACGCCTGTCGAAGCTTCCAGCATTGTCGGTGACGTAGTCCAGCGCTCCAAAGCGCTAAACCAGGCTAGAGACGACACGCTCGCCGGTGTTGATGATGTTTCCCGTCCGGATTTTCACCCCTGCTAGCGCCGCTAGCCCTAAGGTGGGCGCCAACTGTCGTGGTGGTGGCACATCAAATGCCATGGATAGGCTAAAGATGGGGCCAAAGTACGCTAGAAGAATCCAGGGAGGGATAGCGTGGTGATTCCTCACACAAGTGTTGTATCTTCACTCTGTCAATGTTGGATTATAGGGGCTCCTTGAGCTGTTCGTGAGAAGAAGACCAAGTCTCTTACTCCCCACTATAGTGCTCTATAGTTCTACCTTAGACAGAGAAAATGATCGATCCCCTTCTATAGAGGCCCTGGTGCTCCTTATATAGGGGATCCCAGGTTACAAAGTTAGGGCGTACGTGGAAGCATATTCCCCGAATATGCCCTTTGGTTAAAGCTAGATGCCTCTTTATTCACTTTCAACGGCTAGTCCGAACTATGAACGTAACCCTCTGTGAGCTCCTCATCTTTTGGCATCACCAGACACTGACTACGTCATCTGACATAGCTCACGTCACCTTTGTCGGCCACGCCTAGCTACTCCTTCCCTCTGCTCGCTTCTCTCAAGCAACAATGGATAGAGGCCACCTTTTGACCAGCGGGAGATTCCTTCCTTCTCTTGGAAACCAAGTGGTAACCCGGCTAGCTTGTAGTTAGCCCGGCTACAAGGATACCTGCATATAAAGTAGATAACATAGCTGACATGGGTATACCCTATAGGTACTCAAGCTTGGTATATACGGCCTAAATACGTACAGGCCCACGGTGTCGCCAAGGCCCAAATGAAGGACTCGAGTAACCTACGGACTCTCGATTGCTTGAAGAACAAGAAGAAGCTAAAGATAGAAAGTTTGAAGGGAAAAACCCTAATTTGTAACCGACTCGACCTGCTACCCGAGACCTAGCCTATCTATATAAGGGCTAGGAGGGGGCGGCGAGGAGGACACACGCAACCCTAGTTTCCACAACCCTTGCCAGATTGCATCTACGCACCATTGTAACCTTCGGTTCCTTCGATAATTCCACGAGCAGACAGGCAGGAGTAGGGACCTCTACGAGGCCTGAACCTGGGTAAATCTTTGTCCCCTGTGTGCTTGTTTGCTAGACGATAGATGTCTCCAGCGCTCCCTCCTTCTCCAAAACCCAAGTCCATAACAATGGGCATTGATGAGTTAAACCCTCGTCAATTGGCTCCGTCTGTGGGAATTGGGAGTGCTGATGTTGCGGCTTCTTTGGCCCCATCAACCGCGATCTACAACTCTGCAACAGCGGAGATTTTCCAGCTCTTCGGCATGTTCGACTTCACCGTCCACACGCCGGCCACTCGCCCGGCCTTTGAGTCCGTAGGCGACGGAATCAGCCTGGCGATAGGGAGCTTCCGCTTCCAAGTCGGTCAGATGGGCACGCTTCACATGCCTGATCAGCCGACGGCACCGTCAATTGCCCCAGCATCATGGTTTCCTCCACCGATCGGCACCCTTAGCGAGCTCAACGCCCCGACAGCAGTCGAGAACACGGTCAGCGACAGCAGTCACGACTCCGATCTGAGTGATCTGGCCACTGAAGATGGAACCTACGTTCCGGATCTGAGAGTTGTGGAAGCAGCAGCTTCCCCAATCACTTCATCTGCGCCGTCATTAACGCAGGCGACACCTCTGCCAACCGCGACAACGGCGGCAATCGCAGCAACGGAACCGACCCGCCTAACGGAGGCAACGGTGGCAATGGCGGCAACGGCGGTAACGATGGCAACTGCACGCCCGTTGAGAACGGAGGAGCAGTCGAACCTCCAACCATAGTAAATGAGCAAACCGGCAAACGCGTCGTGATCAAGCTCAACGAGCAAGAATGAGTTCGCTGTCGCGAGGCCCTGCGAGGCACCCCTCTACCCTTCGGATCCCCGCAAGAGCTACTGATGGGCTATCACTGGCTCCTGAAGGAAGAATTCAAGCGCCAAGTACAAACAATCGCGCAACTCGAGGCGCGCAAAAAGGCGGCAGACGAGTCGAGCCTTCGTCGTGCTGGGCTCTCCTCCTACGGAGGATCCTCCTCAAAGGGCAACGAGCACCTCGCCAAGAAGAGGCAATCTCGGATGGCCCATCTCACCGAGCAGGAACGCATAGAGGCCGCAAAGGTCCTCGACTTCGGCTCTATGACAGTCGACACTAGGGGCAATGTGGTCCCCAAGACGCCGCATGCTGCGGTGACAGCGGCCACCATGTACCTCCTGAACAACGAGCCACCAGCTGGAGACCCCCGAGCCGCCATGCACCAATCTACGATCGCGGGCTTGGGATTAATCGAGGCCGCCCTCGACAAGGAGACGACACCAGAACCAAAGAAGGGCAAAGCGCTAGCAAAGCGTTACTCCTCTCCCTCATCTAGCAATGACAGTCACGACTTGTCTCGACGTCGCTGCTCACGACGACACGACCACGACTACGACGCACGTGATGACATCACGCAGCGCAAGATCGACAAATCAAGAGCACGACGTGCTCGGTCGACTGACTCAGAAGAGGAAGATGTGGAACTCTGTGGCGCCAGATGCTTCAGCAGATCCATTAGGCAGAAACGAATGCCTAAAGGGTTTAAACTCCCGTCAGAAAACCCGAAGTTTGACGGCCTACAGGACCCGAAGATCTGGCTGGGGGACCACATCTCCTCCGTCAGGCTCCACGGAAGCAGTCGAAGCACAGCCATGCAATGCTTGCAGCTACAGCTGCAGGGCGCCGCCCGAGCATGGCTCAACAACCTCCCACGCAGATCCATTCACAGTTGGGACGAGCTGGTTTACAGCTTCGTGCGCAACTTTAAGGGCACATACAAGCGGACCGCATCAATCGAAGAGTTGAGATGCTGCCAGCAAAGATCTAGTGAATCGCTGTGCTCCTACATCCAAAGGTGGTCCATCATCAAGAACTCCGTAGAAAACATCTCGGAGGATCGCGCGATTGACGCATTCAACGGTGGCGTCCGCCGCTTAGAACTCAGAGAGGAGCTGGGCCGCTCAAAGCCCAAGACCATCGACCACCTGATGGAGATTGCGAATTGGTGGGCCGATGGAGAAGATTCAGTGAAGAATCGCGTTCACTCCTACGAGGAGGCAGAGCTCGAGCGCAGACGCAATCGCAGAGGCAAGCGTCGCATGCGCATTTACGATGACCGTGACGACATCAACATGGTCGCGGCTGGATACGCCGAAAGACGCGATGACAACCGCAACAGCGGATACCGTGACTCCGGGAAAACCACGCAAGTGTGACAACGCAAGATTTTCGCGACGAAGGCACCATGAGCTCCATTGAGGACAAACTGTCCGGGCCATGTACGGTGCACTTCTACATCGACAAGCATGATGGCAAGAAGAAGTCCAGACACCTCCTCAAGGATTGTCGCGAGTTCCTCAAGCTACATGAGGGACTGGTTCGGATGAACCGCAATGCAGTCGAAAGAGGCTACAGAGCCGCTCCAGGCGCCGTGGCACATGGCGCTCCGCCACCTCCACCTGGGCCACCCCCGAATGCAGCCGCACCGGACCAGCACCATGGAGGCGAACCGTACCCACAAGCCATGGGCACCATGATGATCCAAAAGGGACGCCCCTCCAATAGGGTGCAGAAGGCCATCACTCGACAAGTCAACTTGGCCACACACTCGCCACCACCCACCACTAAGTACCTCAGTGGAAGCGAGTCCTGCATCACCTTCGACAAACGCGACCATCCGCCTCAGGTACCCCGTCCAGGCCATTGCCCCCTCGTACTCGAGGCGCAAATCGGAGGCTTCGACATGAGCCGCGTCTTCATGGATGGCGGAAGTGGCATCAACCTTATATTCGCGAGTACCTTGTGAGCAATGAGGATCCCCCTAACTTGCCTGGAGGCCTCGTACACAATGTTCCACGGCATCGTCCCAGGGAAAGGCAAAATCAACCTCGACGTCATCTTCGGCACGCCGAAGAACTTCCGACGCGAGCGCATCGACTTTGAGGTCGTCGACTGGCCCTCACAGTACCACTGCATCCTCGGGCGTGTCGCGTTCGCTAGGTTCATGGCAGTGCCCCACTACGCCTACCTGCAGATGAAAATGCTAGGTCCCCATGGCGTCATCACGATCAACGGGATCTTCGAGCGATCTGACAGTTGCGACAGGGAATTCAACAGAATTTCCCAGTCCTTCGGCATGCAGAAGGAACTCGCGAGACTAAAGGAGACGATAGACAACAATCTGCCTCCCTTGAGCCGGCCAAGCTCACCTGATCTCTCCTTCGACTCATCGGTGCACACGAAGAAAGTGCAGGTCCACCCATCAGATCCCGCCAAGATGGCCCTCATCGCCAACAACTTGAGTCCCGCATAGGAACTCGCGCTCGTCGAATTCCTCCGTGAGCACTGGGAAATTTTCGCCTGGTGTCCTGCGGACATGCCAGGAGTTCCCAGGGAATTCGCCGAGCACGCACTCAACATCAACCCCGATGCAAGGCTAGTCAAGCAAACAATTCGGCGATTGTCTGAGCCACGAGCGCAGGCAGTTGGAATGGAGATCAACAGACTCCTCGAAGCCAAGTTCATACGCGAGATCAAGGAAAGCACCTGGCTCGCCAACACGGTGTTGGTACCAAAAAAGTACATGGATATCCTGCGGATGTGCGTGGACTTCACCTCTCTGAACAAGCACTGCCCAAAGGATCACTTCCCGTTGCCGCGCATCGACCAAATCATCGACTCCACTGCGGGATGGGAGCGCCTCTGTTTCCTCGACGCTAACTCAGGCTACAATCAGATTCGAATGAAGGAGGAAGATCAAGAGAAAATAGCGTTTACGACGCCCTTCGGTGTGTTCTGCTACAACACAATGCCCTTCGGGCTAAAGAACGCGGGAGCCACCTACCAGCGGTGCATG
Source organism: Avena insularis (assembly GCA_023614405.1). Lineage (NCBI taxonomy): Eukaryota > Viridiplantae > Streptophyta > Magnoliopsida > Poales > Poaceae > Avena > Avena insularis. Next base: position 213,070,052 of record CM042694.1, read on the forward strand.
CAGGCTTGCCTCAAGGAACAACTGGGTCGCAACATTCAAGTCTATGTCGACGACATAGTAATCAAGACCACGGAGGAAGCCTCCCTAATCAATGATTTGCACGAAACCTTCGCCAACCTCGACCGCTACAGGATCAAGCTCAATTCGGACAAATGCGCCTTCGGCGTACCATCTGGGCAGCTACTCGGGTATCTCATTTCCGCGAGGGGAATCGAGGCAAACCCGAAGAAAATAAAATCCATACTGGCCATGGAGAAGCCAAAAACATAAAGGCGTCCGGCCTGGCTGGAGAATCGCGCCCTCGGATTCATCAGCCGGATGGGTGAAAAAGCGTTTCCCTTCTATGAGCTCTTCCGCAAAACTAAAAAATTCGAGTGGACCAACGAAGCGCAAGAAGCATTCGAAGATCTAAAGCGCTTGTTATCCACTTCGCCAGTGCTGGTGACCCCAAGAGAAAGGGAACCACTGTTGCTATATATTGCAGCCACCAACCAGGTGGTCAGCACAGTGCTCGTCGTCGAGCGAGCTAAGGAAAACAAGGTCCACGGCGTGCAACGCCCAGTATACTACCTCAGCGAGGTCCTCACACCAACAAAACAGCGGTACCCGCACTACCAGAAGTTGGCGTACGGTGTCTTCATGACAGCCTGGCGACTGCGCCATTACTTCCAGGAACACCCAATCGTGGTGGTCAACGACGCCCCATTGGGGCATATCCTCAATAACCCCGATGCCACGGGGCGAGTCGCGCTTTGGGTAATAGAACTGTCTCCACGAGACATCACATAAGAAAAGCGCGATGCAATCAAGTCGCAAGTTCTCCCTGACTTCCTCGTGCACTGGATGGAGAACCAGCTCCTGGACAAACCAGACATGTCCTACCTGTGGACAATGCACTTCGACGGGTCCAAGCGGAAGGACGGAGCAGGCGTAGGTGTCATACTGACATCACCTCAAGGGGACAAACTAAAGTACATCCTGTGAATGCAGTTCACAGCCTCCAACAACGAGGCTGAATACGAGGCCCTGTTGCACGGGATGAGGATGGCAAAAGCCTGTGGTGCCAAGAGGCTCATCATATACGGCAACTCTAAGTTGGTCGTCAACCAAACGATGCATGAGTGCGATGCACTGAACGACAACATGCTCGCGTACCGCGACCTCTACGACACACTCGAAGGACACTTCGACGGTTGCGAGCTGCGGCACATAGGTCGCGAAAGCAACGAAGAGGCGGACGCACTCGCCAACATAGGCTCCACCTGCGCCCCCATACCACCTGGGGTATTTCTCGAGCACATCTGCGAACGCTCCATCAAGCCAAAGGCCGCAGAGAAGAAAACAAGAGCAGCAACGGACTCGGGGGCTACGACACCCAATGAGACAATGGTACTCGATGACTTGGAGCTGGACACAGGACTCGAGGGACCAATGAGCATCATGATGATTGAGCAATCCTGGATGCAACCGTACATCACGTATCTCCTCAGCAAAAGGTTACCGGACGATCCGACTGATGCACGGCACATCGCGCGGTGATCCAAGGCATTCGCTGTTATCAACAGCGAACTGTATAAACGCAGCATCACAGGAGTACTGCAACAATGCGTCTCCACGGCCGACGGAAGAGCTGTTTTCCTCGACATACATGAAGGGACCTGCGGGCACCACGCCGGCAGTCACGCCCTCGTGGCCAAAGCTCTGCGAGCTGGGTTCTACTGGCCTACGGCCATGCGCGACGCCAAGGACATCGTCCAAAAGTGCAACACATGCCAACGATTCGCGGACAAGCCGCATGCACCTAGCGCAGAACTCCAGCCAATTCCGTTGGCCTGGCCCTTCGTGCAATGGGGACTCGACATGGTCGGCAAACTCCCAAGGTCCTCACGAGGAGGCTACGTCTACCTCTTGGTCGCAGTCGACAAATTCACCAAGTGGATAAAGGCCATGCCAATAACCAACCAATCAGGACATAGCGCAATCAAGTTCTTTGAGTCCATCGTCTACCGCTTCGGAGTGCCGCACAGCATCATCACCGACAACGAGACAAACTTCACATCTAAGGAGTTCCAAGAATTTTGCGAGAACCTAGGGATCAACATCAGCTACGCCTCAGTAGCGCATCCACAGACCAACGGTCAGGTGGAAAAAGCAAATGGGCTTGTCTGTGGCGGCATCAAGAACCGACTCCTCCGGCCACTCGAACAAGCCGCGGGTTGCTGGCCAAACGAACTGCCATCCGTACTCTAGAGCCTACGCACAACTCCAAACAGCGCCACGGGCTACACGCCATTCTTCATGGTGCACGGAGCCGAAGCAGTGCTACCCGCTGAAGTATGGTACAAGGCGCCGCGCGTGGTCACTTACAGCAAGTCAGAGTCATCCCTCGCACTCGAAGACTACGTCGACCTCCTTGACGAGGCAAGGGAAATCACCGCGGAAAGATCCACGATCTACCAGCAGAACCTGCGCAACTACCACAGTAGTAGGCTTCGCCCCAGATCCTTCGTCGAAGGCGACCTGGTCCTACGACTGAAGCAGCAGGGGCATCTCAAGCTCGAGTCCCCCTGGGAAGGGTCGTACGTGATTACAGAAGTAATCCCAGGTGGCGCCTATCGCCTTCAAGATTTAGAGACAGGATTCGCATACTCCAACCCCTGGAACGTCGCACAACTGCGACGCTTCTACCCTTAGTCGCTCTTTACTTTTTACATTGCAAATAAGGCTACTCGGCCAAGGCTACTTAGCCACACATTGTACCTCGCACTATTCTTCAAATAAATAAAGCTAAGTGCCCCAAAACTCTATGTTTTTCCTTTACTTTTCCAATTTATCTACCCGGGGGCTGCGCCACCCTATATACATCTGTTCTACGAACCAAAACGCGATATCCTGAGTAGCTGGTACATCAATCGAAACCCTTGATACAAACATCAACCCAGCTGCAACGCATCTGACAGGTTGACAAGGGACAGAGATAAAAGCATGACCAGGCTAACGAAAGGGACTCGCATAGTGCAACGCACTTCATGCTAACAAAGCCCTTTATACATATTCGACAATAAATTATACACGACATTTATACAAACTTTACAACACAAGTACACTTATGTGCATGATACAAACTAGGCTACTACTGCAGCAGGAGAACGTTGGTTTGTTCCTCGAAGAAGTCGACGATCTCTTCTGCTGGGCGATCCACCGCCTGGTAGTGCGGCACCATATTCCAGGCAGAACCTACCGGTGGTGCAGGCAGCCCAGATGCAATTGCCACAACATCAACGTCAGGCCTGTGCAGTCGCACCATTGATAGAGCAGCCTTGGCACTAGCCACCAACTGTTGCCTCACGCACTCGCGAACCGCGGTCAGGTCCTGAAACTTGGCAAGGAGAGCCAGCAAGCTTGATGGAGTATCATCTAGCGGAAACATCGCCCGATAAATGTTCTTCAAGCATGATTGTGACTTCTTCAGAAAGTGCAGCACCCGCGCTGCATGATCCTGCAGGGTAGCCAGCGCAGTCGCACGATCATGATCCACCCAGAAGTATCCACTCTCTTGAAGTTGTTCCTGGGTGACATCATGCATGCGAATGGCAATTCTATCCTTCTCCTCCTGCGGATGACGTGTGCTGACAACTACACGAAGCAGCAACAGCAGCATAAGTACAACGTACAATTGCGAGTGACAATAAGAAGGAGATGAGAGCAAGCAAACTAACACTTGAATTGGTCGCCCAGCTGCGTCACCTCGCCAAGCAGATACTGCTCTCGGGCGGTGGCTTTTTCCGCCTTCGACTTCCATACATCTACGTTATCGCGGAGCACGGGCAACTCACGCTCCAGCTAATTCACGCGGTCACGCAGTCGTGAAAGCAGCGACGGCTCATCTACTCTGGAACGCGACGGTACCACAGTATCATCAAGAGTCGGCGAGTCCTGAGTTTCCCTCAAAGGATCACTCGATGTACCCTACCACAAGTCAAGATAGAAGCAAATAAGACGACCAAGTCAACACAATGACAAAGGATTCAAATGCATTCAAGACCAGTAAAAGTATCAGCAGATACACTCGCCAGCAGGCATGTTCTTAAACAAAAGGACATAAGCTAATTAACTATTAAAAGCTAACTAAGGAGCAGCTGGCTTCTTCGACTTCGATGGCCTCAGGGGCTTCATCGAGTCTGTGGCAGTGTCAGATGCCACTGACTTTCCGCCAGCCCCTGATGCCACCGCTTTCACCGCCTTCTTGACGTGATGCAGCTCCTCAGAATACTTTGCAACAGTATTTATCAACTAAGGCCCATATTTGCCATAGGCAGTCGCGAAGGGAGCAAAGACTACCTGCTGGCCGTCCACGCTAACAGGCATCGCCTTTGACACCGCGGCAGGGTCAATCTCAACTCCGTGGGCCTGCACCATGGCAAGTGACATGCGCGCCGGCCGAGCGGAGCGAGTTCTTGAAGCTGGCAGGCACACCTCCAGCGAGTGACTCCACCAGCTCGTCTATATTCTCGACTACCTCCGCCTTGGGCATCAGCTCCTCCCAAAGGCGACTGAGTATGCTTTTGGCCTTGGAGAGCGTGTCCTGCACGGCGATGTTGCGGTCTTCGACTGCTGACAGTGCACCCGCCAGAGCGTCATCACGACGAAGGGCCTGTGGGTCAAAGCTCAAATCGTCAGCATATGTACATAAATTCACACATGGACAAAAACATCAGCGCCACCGGCAAAAACATTCGAAGCAGAGAAGGATAACAACATCCACAAGCAAAGTACCTGAGAGGGCCTTGGAAATTGAGAGCAGTTGTTCCCCGAACAACTTCTCCCTGGCTGCAAAGGAGGCACACAGATCCTCTTCGCGCCTTTGCGCCTTGTTACGCGCCGCGATTGCTTCGTCACGACCCTTCACAGCCGCGGCGAGGGTCTTTTCCATGGTGGCAGCATTACGCAGGAGAGCGTTATGTTCGGCTACAAACAGAAAGGGATTGACTATCAGTCGACCATATTAAAAAGGAGACAAAGAAAAGGAAGAAGTGCAAGATACTCACTTTCAACCACGCGATGACGCATCTCCAGCATCGCATGCTAGCGACCCATCGCAAGCACTTGCTCCGCCAAGTGCGCGGCTTCTTTCACAAGGAGCTATCGCACAAAAAGGAATCAGCAGAGGCAATAGACAACATCGACTGCAACACCAAAAAGGAGAAAAACTACACTTACATGGTCCTCCAATGACTCCGAAGATGTCTGCTGTATCGTCATCCGGGCGACCATTCGATGCTCCCCCGCATGAGGAGAACTGGAAGAGTTGTGCCCGGAGTGGGCCGCCAATGGAGGAGAAGGAGCACGCTCGATCTCTTCCTTGGCCCTTGAGGTCGCGACTCCTGATTCCTTCAAAAACTAGACGTCGCCAGAAGATGACGATGCCTCTTGACTGCAAGACAAGAACCATACCAAGATAGGGCAAACCCAGAGACGAGCCATCAAGAGCAAAAACAGAGAAGAGCAAATCGACTAGAAAACTTACCAATCAAACTTGTCAAAGTCAAAAGTGGCTCCCCCCGACTCTGACGAAGACTCCTTGGGCAATCGCATCTTCTCGCGAGAAGATGGTGCCACGGCGCTCACAGGAATGGCAGGAATTGGCGACTCCGCACCAACACCCGTACCTTCCAGAGTCGAAGGAGACGACGCATCGGAATCCTTGCTGCGCGAACGCTTGCGAGTATCCGTACTACCGGACTCAGGGGCTTCCTCCTCCGCATCAGAAGGGACGGTCGACTCCGACTCGTCCTCTTCCAAAGCTTTGCGAGGGATAATCCCCTCAGGTAGAGGGGGCATACAAGGTGATACCGCCCAATCCTGCACACAGACAACACATTCAGCAAACAGCAAGAAAACAACAGAGAAGCAATCGACAAATTTAGCTACTGCGTAGCACAACTATACCTCAGGAGGAGGGTTCGAAGCATCAAATGGAGGAACAACTGGCTCACTGGGGAGCACATCTTTGATGGTGTACTTCGTGACCAGTCGAACCCTATTGTCCACCTCACTCGCGGACATGCCATCGGCAGACACGCAAGTGGCATCATCAGCGCCAGCCCACTGAAAAATGGGGTGGACTCTGGCTTGCAGGGGCTGGACGTGACGGCGCAGCCAAGTGCGAATGAGGGTGCAGCCTCCCTCCTCTTTGCCAATGCGACTCTCGAGGTCGCAGACGCGCTGATATAGCAGATCTGTCTCCGCAGACTCGCCAGGCATGACTACATTCTTCCAGGAGCGCATCCTCCTGCATAGCACCGCGGGATCGAATGGAGCGAGTCCGAAGTGCTCACCGTTAGCCTTCTCATCGCAGATGTAGAACCATTTGTCCCTCCACCCTTGGACGGACGCCGTGAGCTTGATGTCGAAATAGGTGGCGGATGGGTCGACGTGGATTCCGCAACCACCTACATCATAGACTAAAGAGCCAGATGCAGATTGGCGCTTCAATTTGAAGAGGCGCTTGAAGAGGCCGAAGTGCGGCTCGATTCCGAGCCAGCACTCGCAGAGAGTGATGAAACAAGAGATATGGAGAATCGAATTCGGAGACAGCTGATGGAGCTGAAGCCCGTAGAAACAAAGGAGGCCCCTAAAGAAGGGGTGAAGAGGCAAGGAGAGACCACGAATGATGAATGCAAAAACATCACTCAGAAACCAGCGGGAGGAACAGGAATTGTCTCACTGCCGGGGATACACGCGTCGGTGACTGCGCCGGATAACACTCCGTCTTGACGAAGAAGGCGGAGATCCGATGACTTGATGATGGAGGGGCACCACGCACCATTCGTGACGCGAGTGCTTGTGGCCTTCTTCTTCCTGCCAGCGGCAGTGCTGGTGCCCGTAGTGGCGGAGCCGCCCTTCTTCTTCGTCGCGGATTCAGCCGCAGCGCCTCCCTTCTTCTTCCCCATTGCGCGGCGGTGATGCGAGCGAAGGAAGTAGCTCGAAAACGAGCGGAGCTGGTCCAGCGTCACGAAAGAAACGGGCGCAGAGGAGCAGCAGCAATGGCGATGGAAGTGAAGGATGAACGAGAGCAGATGAGAAAATTACCGTCGCAGCGCCGCTACTTAACCCCTAGAAGATGCAATCCAACGGCTCAGAAAAACCCTACTAGACGCGTGGCAAATATCGTGTTGGACACGTGGAGAAGTGGAAGCGCGAATCGTCCCTCCACTACTCCCATTACGCGCGGAAATCGAGGAGACACAGTTAAAATAAAAGATTGCACACGCCCAGTCAAATCAAAGTCGGAGAATGTGACCCACTACTCATCACGTCCCATCAAACTCGCTCACGCGGACAACTGAGGTCATGAAATCGTCAGCACTGACGTCATCAAAGCTATGCAGCAGAGGGCTTCGACTACTTTAGTCCTTGCTCGAGTCTTTGACTCCACCAAGCACTCGGGGGCTACTCCCATAGGGAGCGCTGGTCGTGCACCCTATGATTTTTTCTTTTCTTTTTGCAGGAACATGGACAGTCAAAGGTAAACCCAACCACTCGAATAACGGTTCGATTATGGACATGGGTTACTCCCATAGGGAGCGCCGGAAACAAATTCGACTGAAACAAGCAAGCAAAAGATGACAGCAGTCGCAAAAGTTCTTTAGTCCCTACCTGAGTCTTCGACTCAACCAGGCACTCGGGGGATACTCCCATAGGGAGCGCTGGTCGCGCACCCTATGATTATTTGTACAAAAACTATGTGTTGATAACATCCACACTCGAAACTCATGGCGACACCGCCTCATAATTTTCCCCTACAAAGAGACTGTGTCTCCTGGGTCACCCGAATCGTCTCCGCGATGATAAATTTCGGATGCCGCGCTTACAGCATGAAGGTAAGACCTGAATAAGGCCTGGCAACGCATTAGCTGCGCACTACCAGAAATGTATCCGTGCCTACAGGTACGATGAACATGCCTTGACGGACGCGTCGAGTGCTCACACCCATATAACTAGAATTCGACTCCTGTAAGACCTCCGCGGCTTGAGTCGAATTACACCAGCACTTTTCCGGATTCGAGTCCGGGGACTCGAGTTCGAGTAGATTGCGTTGTTTCACCCTAAGGTGGTTAACTGATACCGATACTTTGGTTATATCAGGCACGTACATCGACAATCCCTGCGACACAAATAAAGCAGTCGAAATATACTCATTCCTGCACTGGAAAGACTTCAAAAGTCCCCAGTCGAATCTGCGATTCCACTGGACACTCGGGGCTACTGACATGGGTATACCCTACAGGTACTCGAGCTTGGTATATACGGCCTAAATACGTACAGGCCCACGGTGTTGCCAAGGCCCAAATGAAGGACTCAGTAACCTACAGACTCTCGATTGCTTGAAGAACAAGAAGAAGCTAAAGATATAAAGTTTGAAGGGAAAAACCCTAATTTGTAACCGACTCGACCTGCTACCCGAGACCTAGCCTATCTATATAAGGGCTAGGAGGGGGCGGCGAGGAGGACACACGCAACCCTAGTTTCCACAACCCTCGCCAGATTGCATCTGCGTACCATTGTAACCTTCGGTTCCTTCGATAATTCCACGAGCAGACAAGCAAGAGTAGGGACCTCTACGAGGCCTGAACCTGGGTAAATCTTTGTCCCCTGTGTGCTTGTTTGCTAGCCGATAGATGTCTCCAGCGCTCCCTCCTTCTCCAAAATCCAAGTCCATAACAATGGGCATTAATGAGTTAAACCCTCGTCAATAGCCGACATATATTTCATGCCGGTTGGGCTAATGCTAAGCTAACGCCTACCGGGACGGGTTACTCCGTAAGTCGGCCTGCCTTGAGGTGTCCTGGCCAGCACCTGCTTTGACCATGCCGTACCTCGGCTAACTCGGCATTTATACCCCGGCGTGACCCTACCCGGGGGTATCCCCCAACACTCACAAACTTGATTTTGGATCTAAGAAGTGTGTGTTTCTCGGGTATAGTTGTTTTCACAAATGGTATAAGCGTCTCCATGTTCCTTCGAATAGAGTTTATATATCTAGGGATGTTATCTTGGATGATAACCATTTTCCCTTTGCCAATATGTCCAATGCCCACATGTCACTATCTATCACAAAATACTCGCTACTTTCCACCGACCAATTTATGGATACTGCATATTATATGCCTTTGCTTGCTAATCATTGTGCAGGAACTAGACGTGATGCTCCCCTAGAGGTTCTCATGCCGGAACGACGTCATCTGCTGATCACGTCGATCATGCGGGTGTTGTGCATGGCGTGCATGCCCCCTCCTCATCCGCCTGCCGTCCACCGAAGCAGACGTCGCTTCTCCTTGGGATGACCTGGTTCCTGGTGCAGCCCAGCTTCCCTTTGCCAACGAGGCTTCGTCGCCGACTGCTGGGCATTCGCCTGAACCTGCTAGGCCATCATCGCTCGCTCCTTATGGGCCTCCATCGCCGGATCCTGCTTTGCCACCGCCTACACAAGCTGCCGCTCCCTATGGTTCGGTAACATGGTTGTGTCGTGGTGTCTCTCAGTCAAAGGTGTGTATAGATGGCAATATCGCGTGGACTATTGTACTATCTACATATGCTGCATCCAATGATACAACTGAACCTCGAGACTATCGTGAATCCCTTAGTGTTCCGCATTGGCCTTCTGCCATGAAAGCTGAATTCTTCGTGTTGACTACTAGTGGTACGTGGACAGTAGTGCCACCTGTTTCTGGCATTAATTTGATCAACTCTCGCTGGGTTTTTGAGGTCAGGCTTCATGCGGATGGATTGATTGAGCATTATAAGGCTCGTCTTATTGCTAAAGGCTTTAAGCAAAAATATGGTCTAGATTATGAGAAGACGTTTAGCCATGTGGTCAAGCCTGCAACTGTGCGGCTCCTTCTTTATTTGGCTAAATCCTGTGGTTGGCATCTTTGTCAACTTGATATCTAGAATGCCATTCTCAATGGAGTCCTTGATGAGCAGGTATACATGAGATAACCTCCTTATTTTTCTAATCCTAACAAGCCTGAGTATTACTATCGATTGGTCAAGTATCTCTATGGACTGAAATAGGATCCTCGTGTTTGGCATACTCGCCTCAGTTCTGTGCTTGGCTCCTTGGGCTTTGTGCCTTCGATTGCTGATACATTACTATTTATTCTTCAGCGGCTAGACGTGACTATCTACTTGTTGGTCTATGTTGACGATAATATTGTTATTAGCTCGACTGATGTTGCTATTCCCAGGTTGATCTCGGAGCTTCGTGTTGAGTTCTCAGTTAAAGATCTTGGTACTTTACACTATTTTCTAGGGATTGAGGTGCAGTCACCTTCTTCTGTCCGCCTTGTTCTTCGACAGCGCAAGTATGCCCTGGAGCTTCTTGCATGTGATGGTATGTTGAAGTGCAGTTCTGCTACTACTCCTATGTCATCCTCTGAGCGTATAAACGGTTCTGATGGTGAGGTACTCTCGTTTGAGGAGGCTACTCAGTATCGCGGTATTGTTGGTGGCCTGCAGTATCTCACTATGACACGAACTGACTTGTCCTTCGTTGTCAATAAGGTATGTCAGTACCTTCATGATCCTCACATTCCTCATTGGTTTATTGTTAAGAGCATCCTTCGATATGTGTGTTTTATAGTTGACAGCGGTCTTCAGTTTCGGCCTTCCACTTCTTCACTGTTGTCTGCTTTTTCTGATGCAAATTGGGCTAGTAATATGGATGATCGGCGATCCATGGTATGTGATATTTTATGGAGGTAATTTGATCGCCTAGAGTGCTCGTAAGCAGCATACTGTCTCTAGGTCTAGGACAGAGTCTGAGTATAAGTCGCAACGTATCTATCGACCAACCCAGTCTTTCACGCAAGAACGAAGCATATCGAGGTGGACTTTGACTTTGTCCATGAGCGTGTTTCTCGGAAGCAACTTCAGATTCGCTTCATTTCTTCAAAAGATCAAGTTGCAGATATTTTACTAAACCACTCCCATTGCCCTTGTATGATCATTGTAGACGCAACCTCAAGCTTCTATCGTCGGTTGAGATCGAGGGAGGGTGTTAGAATACGTAGCTTATATGTATGTATATGTGTTAGGAGATGTAAATTGTACCTAACCTTGTAATATGATCTATATAATGAAAACGCTCTAGCCGACCCGTGTGTGCCGAGCTGTTCCAACCCAACTCGTGTGTTAGGTTTTCAGGTTGGGTTCTTATCTGTTCAGAAATACACTGCCGCTGTGAGGTGCGTTGCATATGGAGTTGTTGTGGGTACATAAGACGACTACCTCCGCATGGCTGAGTCCACATGCATTGAAGTCATCAACAAGTTTTATGTAGTGGTTGTGTGGATGATTGGATCAATCTATTTGACAACATGAAATGCACCTGACAAGAGGTGGCTCATGGCAAAAGATGCAACGAGAGGATTCCTTAGGATACTTGGAAACATCGACTGGGTGTATTTGAAATGGAAGAATTGTCCATTCGCTTGTCAAGGGTTGTACAAAGGTCATGTTGGAGCATGTAGTGCCGTAATAGAAGTCGTGATAGATTTTGACATGTGAATTCGGTACTCTTCCTTTGGCATAGCGGAATCTCACAATGACATCATCGTGTCGGAACACTCTCCAATTTTTGCGAGACGTGTTGAAGGACAAGCTTGGGAGTGCAACTGTAAGATCAATGACCACCAATACAACAAGAGGTGCTATCTAGCCAATGACATCAATCCAAAATTGTCGACATTTAGTGAAGACAATCCCAAACCCTGCAGGTCAGAAAAATATATTTGTTTTCTATGCAATAAGAGAGAGATATGAAGGATGTGGACTGTGGAGTGAGCATTTGGTTTTCCCAAAGCTCGTTTTTTATATTATCCGGTACCCTACTCTTATATGGTCAAAATATCATACGTGGAAGCTCATGAATGAATGTATTATCACGCACAACATAATCATGAAGAGTGTGCGCAATGACGACCTAGTGTTTGATGTGCCGTATGAGATGCAGAATTATGGCCGAGAACATCAGTTGTCGGTTGGGTTTGATGACTTCTCCGTCATACATCAGGAAACTCGTGAAAATTTTGTTCATTTAGTTGAGCACTTCTCGGTGCCCAAGAGAAACCAAGCCGTTTAAGTCACGATCATCTTGTTGAACTTCTCGAATTCAAATTTAAATTAAATTTTTTATATAAATTATGTTGTCTCTATGTATAAATTATTGTTGAATTAATTTTTCTGTGTTAGGAGTTATTTAATAAGGTTTTCTATTTTCGTGCCCTCGGGTCCTTAGTTGTACTCAGTTTTCTCCAGCTCCTTAGTTTTTCCTCAGTTTTCCCCAAGTCCTTGTCTGAAACCCACAGAAGGAGCTCGGACGGAAGGAATCCGTTAAGTTGACCGTTCCGTGCTGACGAGTGGGGTCGTGTCGTTTGTGGGGCCGCGTCGTGTGGGGCTGGTAGGAAGGGACCGCGTGGGACAGGACGAGACCGTGTTTGTGTGGCCGTAGCGTGTGGGGCCGTAGCGTGTGGAGCCGTGTGGGTCCGGGATGTGGGCACGAGTGGTTTCTGTCTCTTTCGCCCAGATTAGCAGTTTTCAATGTACATTTTACTTCTCTCTCGTTTGATCTCATTCATATTTGATAGCCCAAATTGGTAGCAAATCTAGAGCAGCTTCTCCTTCTGTTTTTTAACGCCATTCATTTCTTTATGCCTTCGTTTTTACCCAATCAGGTAGGAAATCTAGGGCACAAATCCAGAGAAAATATAGGATAAGCTGCATACAGCAGCCAACATAGCATAGATATATTCACGACAGATCCAACAGTAGTACCGATAGATACAACATAAGCTACATTTTACATGAATTTAAGCTGCTCTACAGATAGAGCAGTCACATACAGAGAGTGCAGTAGGCACGTTCAACGCCTCCAGGTAGCGCCTGTGACTCGCTTGGAGGTTGCGCAGGTGAATCCCAAGTGCTTTGTGTTTGGCCATGAACGCATGCACGTTCACGGTCGTTCCAACTCTAGCGCCGCATCTGCCAATGGATTCAGCATGGTTCACCAGGCAGTTGAAGTCGGTGGCGCGGAGCTTCCTGTTGCAGAAGGGGCACTTGTAAATGCCTCGAGCAAAGGGGCCATCGTAATGGCCGGACTGCAGCCTCCTGAGGACGTGACGAGTCTTGGTGTGGAAGGACTCGTCGTCGCTGTCGACGTCGCTGCTCTGCACCTGTCACGTAGCACCAAAGATCGTGCAAAAAACACGGAGTCAATTGCAACGATGATGGAACAGAGAGTGAACAAAGATCATGCATGATAATATGGGCTCGAAAAAAAGAGGTAGCCTCAGTTACATTGGACACACTTATATCCAGGATTTGAGTCAGTAAACCAAAGATCATGCACAACAAATTTGTACACACCAATTGTTTACTGACCAAACCCTGAATCAATTTGTGCCCAAATATTCATCATCATCGGCACAAATCTTAAACAAAAGCAAATCACAAACACTAATAACGCAAGATCTAACACAAAAGGATTGAACTAGGAACAGACGAACCCTAATAACGCAAGATCTAACACAAATGGATTGAACTAGGAACAGACGAACCCTAATAACGCTAGATCTAACACAAAAGGATTGAAATGGGATAAGAACAAGGGAGCAAAGGGTTACCTCCGGCTCGTCGTCGACGATGCTGGTGTCGTAGGGGTTCTCCGGCGCGACGTACGGCACTGGTTCGTACGGGTTCCAAGCGACGGGGGCCTGGACGGTGGCGGCGGCCGATGCGCCGGCGGCTGATGCGCCGGCTGCTACGTTGGAAGCAGCGACAGGGGCCTGGACGGGGGCCGCGGCCGATGCGCCGGCGGCTGATGCGCCGACAATGGGCATCTCATTCTTCTCCATCGCCGGCGGTTTTCTTCGGGGTTTTTTCTTGGGCTCTTCGGTTGTGGAGAAGATGATGGGACAGGAGAGGCGGTTGCAGTGAGAACGTGCGTCGAGGGAGAGAAAAAGGGCTCTATAAAGACGAAGGTGGCGTGTACCGCAACACGCGTCCGCTATGCACGGCTGCAGCGTGCACCGCGACACGAGTCTAACCCTGGGACGTTTGGTGTACTCAGTTATAACCTCGGGCCTTATACAGAAATTTTATCTGTACTCAGTTTTCCCCTCGAGTACTTAGACTGGCAAGTGCAATATACTCAGTTTTACCCTCAAGTAGCTGGTCAACAGAGAGTCAACAAATGAGATTAACATAGCTAATTGAGTCATTTCATGCGCAAAAAAATCCAAAAAAATAAAAACATAGTGGCACCTACTCATGGAGTCTTCCTACGCAACCTGCCACCTAGAAAACCTTAACAAACATATATAAATCAAGTTTTACCACAAATTGCCACTTCTCAGAATCACTAGTGTAGCTATGAAGATGCATGGTTTTCCACTCAAACCCCTTTGCAAAACATCTTCCCCAAAAACATAGTTTGTCTAAATGATGCCATAATTGTCACACTCATGTATATTTGAATTGCAAATAATTTGATGTAGCCCAATATAAATTATATTGTACAAAACACGCATTTTTCATTTTGTAATTCTTTTGTTTGAATCCCTTAGTCTATTTACTATTTATGTGCCCTTGGATTCTTAGTACTACTCAGTTTTGCCCTCAAGTTCTGTCACAAATGCTCTCAGAAGCCCAAACTTATCCTAATTGGTTGAGCCGTTGTCACACGGATCGACTCCACGAACCGTTGATCAACTGATCTAACGGGCAGTATACCCCTCTCCGTCTCTTCGTGGCCACCCCTCTCTCTCTGTCGGTGGAGAGTGCCACCCCTCTATTTATGTGCAATAACGAGTTTGCCACGTAATATAGTTTGCGGATTTCGGTGAATGCATTATTTGTCACCCCTCTAACAATTATCAACTATCTTTAGCTTTCCTTTTCTTTTAGGGAATATAGTTTGGGATATAGTTTCGGTAATTTGAAACGGCCCAAAAGTGGTATAATTTTGGTATAAACATGAGGCATACATATTTGCGGATTTCGGTGAATGCATTATTGTCACCCCTCTAACAATTATCAACTATCTTTAGCTTTCCTTTTCTTTTAGGGAATATAGTTTGGGATATAGTTTTGGTAATTTGAAACGGCCCAAAATTGGTATAATTTTGGTATAAACATGAGGCATACATATTTGCGGAATTCGGTGAATGCATTATTGTCACCCCTCTAACAATTATCAACTATCTTTAGCTTTCCTTTTCTTTTAGGGAATATAGTTGGGAATATAGTTTTGGTAATTTTGGTAGAAACATGAGACATACATATTTGGCATATTTGGGGGATTTCGGTGAATGGATTATTTGTCACCCCTCTAAAAATTATCAACTTTCTTTAGCATTCCAATATAGTTGGTAATTTCGGTGAATGAACACACTAACTATGAAAACAACTACAAGTACATGTAACTGAATAATGGATTTGTAACAAGGTATCCCTTGTAACAACTTCTAGCGCCTGGTGAGCAATGATAAGAATCCGATCGCAATGATACATCAGAAAAAACAACCAGCCATCAGATTAGCTTGCTTCTTCAACTTGATCAGTTGCCTTAACTGCTTGTTCATTTTCTTCAGTTCTCCCTTCACTTCCACCAGTCCTGCATTGGGAGCATTAGGCATAATCGAAACGGCTCCTCTCTTCGCCGCATTCTCTACAGCAAGTCCCCCCCTCCTCCCAAATTGCGCTCCCCAATAGCGCCAATTGATTCCTGCAATTGAAGCCTCTGAACGTACACATCGATCCACTCGAAATGCCTGCATTTCTTCAGGATCTGAAAACAACAACGTGAACCCTAAATCCCAAATTCGAGGGAATAACAAGAAAATCGAGAGAAAACAGAGAAATTGGAGCGAGATCTAACCTTACCCCCTCTCTATATGGCAAGCGCTCGCATGCAAGGAACTCACGTCCATGGTTGCCGTTGTCGTCCGTCTTACAGATCGACCGCTTCAGAGGCTCCTGGCGTGGGCAGTCAGGGCATCTTGTCAAAGGCACGGGTCCATACTGCGGCCATGAAGAACGGGAGGTCGAAGAGAAACTAGACATCACCCGCCTGCCGGAGAAGGGCTGCCGCTGGCGGAGAAGAAGAACAATGGGGCGCGGGGAAAGAAAGGGGAAGCAATGGCACGGGCACGGGCGCGGGGAAAGAAAGGGGAAGCAATGGCACGGGCACGGGCGCGGGGCTGGCTCGGGCTCCCATTTTGCAACGGTCACCTGGGTAAGCTGTGGGTCCGGCGCGCTAACGTGGACAAGTTGTGGGTCCCACGATGATCTGGATAAGTGGAGACGTGTCCACTGCGGGGCACCAACAGCGGCCCCACTTGCCAGCACCAACCAACGTCAACTAAACGGGAATCCTCCGTCCGAGCTCCTTCTGCGGGTTTCAGACAAGGGATTGGGAAGAACTGAGGAAAAACTAAGGAGCTAGGGAAAACTGAGTACAACTAAGGACCCGAGGGCACGGAAATAGAAAGCCCTATTTAATACTAGACAAATATGCGCGGTTCGCCGCGCCGCCGCTTACAGTTTATTTGGGTTTTTCACTGTAACTGTGGGTTCACCGGCTAACTGGCAGGCAACGGTGGTGTCGGTGGTAATAGGACTCTTTTCTTGCATTTTTCTTAGTGTTGCCCGCAAAATAAGAGGGCCACTAAGTGCAACCCAGCTGCTTGGGGCTTAATGTCTTCAGAAAAAAACATTGATTCATTGCTGACAAGTCCATTATCTAGAACGTTTACATAATAATGCCTCTAAGAATGAGTAAAAAATACTACTCCTACTTCGTATGGGCCAGACAAAATTTGCATCGCGGACTCAATTCAGTGTTTAGATACTTTGGATGTTCACCATGCAAAAGCTCAATCATCTAAATAACTGTACTGATACAGGAAATGTTGACACACGCCATGCATATGAGAGGATTGTAGTGAAGGATCACACATGGTGTATATATTACATAGGAGATCATAGAGGACACTGATATTTGCGCTTAATTCGCCTCTTCTCCATATTACTGAAGGAAGTGCAGACTCAACAATATAGCAGCAAATATTACAAGAAAATACCATGAAAATCTGTACTGACTGAAGAACATGCAAAAGCTCCACTGTTGACCATGCCTTTTGATTTCTCATTCAGCTTTCCTGCAGTAAACTTCTAAAACAAAATTCATGAAAGTTCATTCCAAGGAGGATAGATTTAGAACATTGTGAGCCAGATAGAACCTTTCATCTGACTTGATCTATACATGCACATTAGAGAACTACACCGATTTCCGGATTTAATGTCATTTAGATGGACACTTGTAGGATTCTCAATCCTTGGCGTCGAAGTAATGTGAAATTATTTTTTGCAAGTGTTGTTAAACAAAATCTGAATATCAGGAGGAAACTGATCACCTCACTCATGTTTTCTTCTCGAATCGGGAGTGTACTTGATCAATATGCTCACACAAACAAACTTGAGATCATAGAAAACTATACATAGAAAAGCTTCCAGTTTAATTCAAAGGTTGAGCATAATGATATTAATCTTCAATTAGATGATATTTTGGATACAGAAACAATGGAAAACTAATCTTAATATCTATGTTCTAATGTTTGAAAAATAGGAGAATGCAACAATCTAAATGGAAAATCAGATAATATGGGTGAGAACAACAAAATCAAAATACAGTTGGCCTAAATAGCATGACAATGAGTTGTAAATGGAAGGCAAACCAGATCTTAAACTCCGAATATGAGCACAAAGTAGGCCTTCAAGTAGTGTCACTTCCCTGCATTGCCAAAGAAACAAAAACTCAAAGCATCCATTGTACATGAAAGAGTGTGCGAGTCAGTTGTGAAAAATGGACATCTAGATTAAAATGCAAAAGCACACCATGCAATAAGTGAAAATACATCCACCAACAGGTCTTCACTGTATCAGTTAATAAGACAACTTCACTAAAGTGGGTACATATAATATCTCCCAAGGTAACAATCTATTTTACAGTTTATTTATGTTCTTACTTTGCAACAAAAAACAAACAATTTGTTGGAAGTTGACATATGTTTCATTGGATCTATTACGATAAGTTGATAACAGGTGATAATTAGGAACTAAGGGCCATCATGTTTTTCTGAGACACTATATTTTTTTATAATATTGTCAGATTTAGCCAAACATGAAAAAAAATACAGAAAAGAAACCAACATAACACAATGCAAAATGTAACTTGTAATCAATGTTTTTCTTCTTTAAAACTCCATATGCTCATAGGAGACAGTTAGGATGATGTTCAGACATGAACCATTCTACACATTATGTTCAGAAGAGAATGTATGCAACGCTGGGTACAAAATATCTAAACAAACAACAATCTAATTTTAGTTTGCTATACTTCCTATGGGAGGGTTTTCTAACCATTTCCTTCTTGAACAAATGCATCAATGGAGATGCAAAAACTTTTGGAGAATGAGCCCCTTTTTAACTACCCAATTCCTAATGTTGGCTCGCTAATGAGTCAAGTCTCTAAAGAAATTCCTAAAAGTGATGCTTCCCACCTTGTACTTTGTAGAAACTACTCAAGTTTGTTCGAAGAACTGACTTTAAATAATCTCTGCCGTTAAAGAAGGCATTCCTCATGTACACTATGCATCTGCAACTTGGTTATCTTTGTCATATCATCAACTAAGGTAGCTATGTGCCGCTCCAAGATATATTCTTCTTTGTAGAATAAAAAGTTGCAGTGCAGAACATATTAGTCTAATGTCATATTATCGAAAAAGAATTGTCTTGCAGCATGGCAGCTACCTACCACATGCTTTCTAAAATATACTTATACCTTATCCTGCATCTACAAGAATAGGTTAGAGGATATATAGGCTTTTGACATGAATAGATCAACTGCAAGCAAAAGTCTAAGTAATTAATCCAAAATCTCAATTTAATTATAAACTTCTTGTATAAATAAATTATTACTTGAAAGCAGAAAAGTTTAGGAAAAAAGAAATGGTGTCCATACGCATCAAGATCACTGACACGTGGAGGCTTTTAGTTCGACTACTGACACTATAGTATGTAATGCAGCAGAAAAATAATAGTACCCTCAGGGCAGCCACAGCGTACACATCGCTAAATCTGAGGAAAAGCAGAATTTAGCTTCAGCCTGCAATATAGCGATAGCTCCACAACGTTGGTGATTCCAAATTATCTATCTGTACCGTGGGTCCCGGTACTGACATCAAATAGACTTTTTCCAACCGTTCTCTCTCCTTATCCAACCTCTTTCTTCCCCAACCACAGAAAAAATCCCGTCTAGTTGGTTCTTCTCAAATCCAATCTCACCATCTTCTATTCCTTAGGCTCGGCATCGCGCCGGAGCTCGGCAAGCTTGTCCCAGTACTCTGCCCTCTAGACGCTCCACTGACCACCGCTCCTGCTTGCTCCTCCCATAAACTCTTCTGCCACTTCTTACCGCCGGGTACGCGCACTGCCCCTCGACCAGCTCCCTGCAGCAGTACGCAGCTAACTCCGGCAGAGGCTTCGACGAAATCTTCCAAGCGGAGGCACGAGAGGTTGAAGACACAGCGAGCGAATGCTTTTTTTAATCCCGTCTATCGATTTGGAATCGGAGCAAGAGCTTGCGTCGGTTCCCTCTCTTCTCTAATTTGGAACTATCCCACAACGTTAGGAACTAGTTCTAAATGCCAAAAAGTCAATTTGGAACTACTTGTGGCTACACACTGTGGGTGCCCTCATACCCTGCAAGTATTTTAAAATGCTAGATAACAAAAAATTCTTTCTTTTCATGCTTTAAAAAAATGTTAATCAACATGCCATCATCACTCCTATGAAGCACGATTAATCAATAGCATATGTTACACCAGAAATATCACCGAATTTCTAAAGAAGTGGATAGGCACAATTAAGATGGCTTTCAAAATACATGATATGGTTTTCTCTATAGCTAGAAATGTAGATGAGCAACCGTCAATGCAAAACTTCAGGTAGTGGCTGCAGCCGAATAATGACAACGGCTCTCAACCAATCTATTATCATTCAATAATTTAATATAGCAACAAATGTAGCTGCAGGTTCACTATGCTGCATGCGAAGGGAAATAATAACCCATACATCTATTATATATTAAAAACACATGACGGGTTAACCAGAAAAAAGATAAATATACTAGAAAATCTCACAAAAATCAGAAACATCTGGTCGTCTATTTGGTGGACCCACTTTTAATAAAAGAAACATGACCGTTCGATCCCGTTATTAGATAAACCCATCAATTATTTACCCACCTATGCCATTGATGAGTTATTTTTACCAGACCGTTTTAATCTATTCCATCGGTCAATACAATACGATTGTGCTCTCGGTCAATACGATTGTGTTTCAATCTAGAGGACACAAAATCCATCATTGATGAGTTATTTTTTACCAGACCGTCTTGGTCTATTCCATCAATCAATATGATTGTGCTCTCTGCTACCATCATCCGCTGCGTCCATGGGTGCATATACATGGTCTCGTGTTTCAATCTAGCGGACACAAAATCCAAGTATATCACAAAGGATTTACAAGGATCGAGGCATGCGCACGCCAAAACAAGGTATATCTTATTAATTTTCTGTTTCAATCCTCGTGTGTTTTAAATGCTTCCGCTGCTCCGATCTGTGCTGGCGTAGAAAAGCTAGGAGCGCTAAAATCTCCAGCTCGATGTGCACTTCCTAAAACCACCGCAAGTAGCTGCATGCGGTAAAATCAAGAGCAGGATATGCACTTCCATCAACTAGGAAAAGTAGACGTTTACATGCTCCGTACATATACCCAACGTCTTGATAGTCCCAACTTGTGTGGTGTTTTTTTTTGCAGGGAAGAATAACGTAGGTGGTGACACTAGCAGACTAGCTAAACTCTCGATCAGTGCTTGATTTGTTTATAGCCAATTTCATCTTCGGTCTTATTCTGTCTCCGGCATAATATATATCGGGTATTTTTTCTAGACCATTGAGAAACTTATCTTTTATAGTTTTTTTGAATCTTAATCGACTGCATATATGGAAGAGCCATATCGCCCTGATGCCAAAAAGATCGGAAAAAAATATTTTTTCAGTCTAGCTATTAGACACCCCGGCGAGGGGTAGTGGCTGTATCCATGTCTAATCCAACACATATATGAAATCTGAAAAGTTCTAGGTTTACAATCTATTCCATTGATTTTATAAAATGAACTGTGGTATACATGAAACAACAACAACAACAGCAACACAAGTTCAACTTTCAGTGCACTCATAACTCATTTACATTTATACTAGAATTTAGATCACTATAAGTATTTAGTATTTTGATAAATCATAAGTAATAACTCATATTGCTAGAGGTGTGAACTTTAGTTACATGTAGTGCTTACCTAAGGCGAATATAAATGACCAACTGAACATTCTCTGGTCCAGTTGATATGTCTACACGGCACCGTCACGATTACCTTTTGTTTTCTAATCTACTTATTTATCTTTAATCTAATAAAACTTGAATATTTTCAATTAGTATGTCTTAATCCCTATGATAACTGTCTTGGTAAAGGTTTGTAGCAGATGGTAGTACTTAGGAGGAGAGAAATTTTTATTCGTGTTGCCTTACCTTCTGAGGTATGACAAATGAAAAATTATGTGGCTGTAATTATACTATGTATGTGGAGAAAATCGAGAAATTGAATCTCAATTAGTTAGAGGAAGTCCTAGTGAAGGAAATATGCCCTGAGAGGCAATAATAAAGTTGTTATTATATATTCCTTATATATGATAGATGTTTATTTTACATGCTAGAAATGTATTGATTCGAAAACATCAATACATGTGTGTTTAATAAACAAAAAGGGTTCCTAGTCATGCCTCTCTTATAGACTAGCTTGTTGATTAACAGGATGATCAAGGTTTCCTGATCATGGACATTGGATGTTGTTAATAACAAGGTCACACCATTGGTGGAATGATGTGATGAACATTCATCCGAAGTATAGCATTACGATCAAGTCATTATGTTTATATTGTTATAACATCATACGAAGTAATCTTTATCCTTAGACCATGAGATCATGTTAATTGCTAACACCGGAAGAGTATCTTGATAACATCAAACGTCACACCGTAACAGGGTGACTATAAAGATGGGTTCAGTACTACGAAGGTGTTATGTTGCGGCTCATGGATCAAGAGTGGAATTTGTCAATCCAGATGACGGATAGATATACTCTGGGCCCTCTCGGTGATATCACATTATGATAGCTTGCAAGCAAGTGATGTGATCACTAGAATGTTATATCACGGGAACGAGAAAAGAGTGCATGTCGGTAACGAGATCAAACTAGGTATGGAGATACCGATGATCGAATCTCGGACATGTAATATATCGAGAGACAAAGGGATTTAGTTACAAGCGTTAAAGGTTCTCACGATCATAGAAGTCATCGTTGAATGTGTAGGAGTCGTCACGGATCTCCGTGTCCGCTGCTGATTATTGATCCGAGAAGGGTCTCGATCATGTTTGCATTATTCGCGAACCGTAGGGTGACACACTTAAGAGTTACCGGACACCATTTTGGAGCACATATGTTTCAGACGAAAGAATTGCAAAGCGCGGGAATTATTTCAATAGAAACCGGAAATTGTTTCGGGTAAAATTGCAGAAGGTGGTTCTGCATGTGATATTGAAATATTGCAAGGGGCTATATGTGAATGTTTGTTAATTAAAGTAATTAACAAAATTCTGAATAAATTTAATAAAAAAAGTTTTATTAAATGAGAGAGCATTAAATTTGGAGAAATTTAATGCATTTAAAGTGGAGACTTTAAAAGGGAATGTGAAGAGGCATTTTAATGTGGAGGGGTTACCACCACATGAATGGGGAGGTGAGGGGTCACCCCCCATGCGCCGGCCATGGAGAGAGGGGGCACCCCCTGCTCCTATAAAAGTCCACCCATTCCCTCCTTCATCCTCACACCTCCTTGTGAAGGATCTCTCTCCCCCTCTAGAATTATTCCCCCATGGTCTCGGATTAGCGAGATACATGTTCCCGGTGGCATTGGAAGGAGTTGTTGCTTCCACTGGATCGCTGGAGCGAGGAGGTGGAGGTTGTCCGGTGGCTTGAACGTGTGTGCGAGTGCGGATGCGCTGCTGAGTTGCGGCGCTCGGACTTTCTCACGATCTTAAGATCGGCAAGTGTACAACTACATCAACCACGAGTTCCTACTCGTTAACAAAGCTCGTTGTCTACGAGGGTACGTTCTCATTGGATGTATGTCCACCCGCTGCTTTGTACCTAAAAAATCTCACATGACGGGTTAACCAGAAAAAAGATAAATATACTAGAAAATCTCACAAAAATCAGAAACATCTGGTCGTCTATTTGGTGGACCCACTTTTAATAAAAGAAACATGACCGTTCGATCCCGTTATTGGATAAACCCATCAATTATTTATCCACCTATGCCATTGATGAGTTATTTTTACCAGATCGTTTTAATCTATTCCATCGGTCAATACGATTGTGCTCTCGGTCAATACGATTGTGTTTCAATCTAGCGGACACAGAATCCATCATTGATGAGTTATTTTTTACCAGACCGTCTTGGTCTATTCCATCAATCAATATGATTGTGCTCTCTGCTACCATCATCCGCTGCGTCCATGGGTGCATATATATGGTCTCGTGTTTCAATCTAGCGGACACAAAATCTAAGTATATCACAAAGGATTTACAAGGATCGAGACATGCGCACGCCAAAACAAGGTATATCTTATTAATTTTCTGTTTCAATCCTCGTGTGTTTCAAATGCTTCCGCTGCTCTGATTGTGCTGGCGTAGAAAAGCTAGGAGCGCTAAAATCTCCAGCTCGATGTGCACTTCCTAAAACCACCGCAAGTAGCTGCATGCGGTAAAATCAAGAGCAGGATATGCACTTCCATCAACTAGGAAAAGTAGACGTTTACATGCTCCGTACATATACCCATCGTCTTGATAGTCCCAACTTGTGTGGTGTTTTTTTTTGCAGGGAAGAATAACGTAGGTGGTGACACTAGCAGACTAGCTAAACTCTCGATCAGTGCTTGATTTGTTTATAGCCGATTTCATCTTCGGTCTTATTCTGTCTCCGGCACAATATATATCGGGTATTTTTTCTAGACCATAGAGAAACTTATCTTTTATACTAGTTTTTTTTGAATCTTAATCGACTGCATATATGGAAGAGCCATATCGCCCTGATGCCAAAAAGAAGATCGGAAAAAAATATTTTTTCAATCTAGCTATTAGACACCCCGGCGAGGGGTAGTGGCTGTATCCATGTCTAATCCAACACATATATGAAATCTGAAAAGTTCTAGGTTTACAATCTATTCCATTGATTTTATAAAATGAACTGTGGTATACATGAAACAACAACAACAACAACAGAAGTTCAACTTTCAGTGCACTCATAACTCATTTACATTTGTACTAGAATTTAGATCACTATAAGTATTTAGTATTTTGATAAATCATAAATAATAACTCATATTGCTAGAGGTGTGAACTTTAGTTACATGTAGTGCTTACCTAAGGCGAATATCACTACTAGGAAAATGATTATAGGTAGATTTTAATTCTGTGGCGCATATGCAAAAAATGCTCCACTAAAATTAATTCTGTGACGCATGTAGCAAATGCGCCACAGAATTCCTGCAATTCTGTGGCGCATATGGATATATGCGCCACAGAAAGTGAGAATTCTGTGGCGCATATATGCTACATGCGCCACAGAATTCCTGTGGGCCCATGTGGGCCTGACCCCAGCACATGGGCAGGCCAGAATTCTGTGGCGCATATGGATATATGCGCCACAGAATGTCAAAATTCCGTGACGCATATGGCTACATGCGCCACAGAATGTCAAGATTCTGTGGCGCATCTAGCATATGGGCCACCGAATTCTCACTTTCTGTGGCGCATGTAGCTATATGCGCCGCAGAATGTTGACATTCTGTGGAGCATTTTCCATATGCGCCACAGAATATGTGAAACAGATCTACAAAAGGTGGCAGCCCCCCTTTTCCTTGTTCCCACCACCTCCAACTAGCTAGCTCGTCCCCTCCTCCCTCCTACTCCATTTTGCTCATACTCACCTCCATTGTTGATAGCTAGACCTACTTTGGTTCATGTACTTGTGAGGGGAAGCTACTCCTACTTGTAAAGGTAGTAAACCACTCATACTTTCCTCCTCCACACATCCCAACACCCCCTCTTGCTACACTATATATGCATATGGGGTTTGTAGATTTGTGAGGCATGTGTGCATGGGTACTTGTGTGATGCATGTTTTGTGTGGCCGGCAGGCCTAAAGTGATGTGTATGGATGTTTTGTAGGTGAAGATGGTCCCGCGGGCGGTGTGCGATGGCGAGAGATGATGTTCCTTCGCTTTGTGTTGTGCTTGAATACATGTTGCTTGTGGAGTGAGGTTGTGTTGTGCTTGAATGCATGTTGCCGGCGCCGGGTGCATGGAGGTTTGCCGAAATGTTGATTCACGTCCATTTCGGCAAATTTCTGCACTAGCCATACGTCCTATTTTTAGGATAGGTCATGCCGAAATTTCCCGGCGATCATGCGCATGCATGTATGTGTCTTGGCCGTGTGTGTGCATGGTTCTAACATACTCTCTTTAATTTGGTCTATGTTCGCGCGCAGGCGACCATGGTCATCCATATGAGCGAACGCTGGGTGGTTAGATACAAGGCTGACGCGGTAGCCGACATGGTTCGGAACAACATGACCAAGATAAGATGTCCGTGCCGAACGTGCAAACACCGGAAGTGGATCAACCCTGATTCCGGACAACTGGAGTCTCACCTGTTGACGCGCGGTTTCATGCCTGGCTTCTTAGTGAATGAGGAGCCGTCGGTACATGGCGGTGGCCATGATGAAGAAGAGGCCGGGGGCGGGGGAGAAGACGAAGGGTCTCCTGGACATGGTCATCATGACGAAGGAGATGCCGACGAAAATGATCATCATGAAGAAGGAGATGCCGACAGACACAATCATCATGAAGGAGACGATGCCGGAGCAGATGGTGGTGGTGGCGGTGGAGAAAGGCAGGAAGAACGCTGCACGCCGCTAACTTGGCCTTGTGGGACCCTCATCTTCAAGAAATACTCCTCAAGCGGGCGGCCAACACGAGTTGCAGCTAGAGAGAAAGCCAAGCTGACACAGATGGAGGTAGACGGGAGGACTCCATTGTATCCTGGGTGCCGGCCCGAGGATACACGCTTGAGTGTAACACTGAAGGATCTGGAGATGAAGGCGGAGCACAAATGGACCGACACTAGCTTTAACGCTCACATGAAATTCTGGCACGCTCGTCTTCCCAAGGACAACATATTGCCAACAAGTATAGAGGAGGCGAGGAAAGTAGTTTGCCCACTAGACCTACCGTACATGAAGTACCACGCATGCATCAACTAGATCACTTTACCGAGCAGTACAAGGATAAAACCACATGCCCGGTGTGCGGCCAGGGACGGTACAAGAGAGGGAACAAGAAAGTTCCTCGAAAAGTGGTGTGGTACTTTCCTATCACTTTCCGTCTGCAGCGGTATTTCGTAGACCCTAAGGAAGCGGAGCTTATGCAATGGCACGCGAAGAGGGAGAAGCCGAAAGATGATCCGGAGAAGGGCAAGATCCTGACACACCCCGCGGACGCTAGCCAGTGGAATGCGCTGGACATCGAATTCCAAGATGAGTTCGGGCTCGATCCAAGGAACGTTAGGCTGAGCATGAGCACCGACTGACACAATCCCTTTGGCAACCAGAGTAACACGCATAGCACCTGGCCCGTGTTTGTATGGCCGTACAACCTCCCACCCTGGTTGTGCACGAAGCAACGGTACGTACACATGAGTATCCTTATCTAGGGGCCAAAACAACCGGGTATCGACATGCATCTGTATCTCGGGCTCCTGAAAGAGGAGTTAGCGACGTTGGAGAGGCAAGACGCGTACGTGGGATGCCTACACTGGAGATTATTTCGACCTGAGAGCTGTGTTGCTCACGACGGTGCAGGACTATCCTGGTTACGGATATGTAGCGTGTCAGGTGAACCACGGATTCTGTGCATGTGTCAGGTGCATGGATAAGACCCCGCATCTGCAGCTGCCTAGGGATCCTAGGTCTTCGAAATCCGTGTTCCAAAGGACTCGAATGTGGCTCCGCAAGGATCACCCGTGGAGAAAACGCGGAGACCTGTTCAATGGCAAAGACGAGCTCGAAAATGCCCCATGTCGACCGTTAAGTGGCGAAGAAATCAAGGAGCTTCTGGACAATTGGGAAGAGTGCCCTGCGTCAGGAAAGAAGCAGCCGAGGGAACAGCCATCACCGTTGCATGGAGTATGGAAGGCGAGGTCCGTTTTCTGGGACCTTCCTTACTGGAAGGTCCTCCACACGCCCCATAGCCTCGATATGATGCACATCACGAAGAACGTTACTGAGAGCCTGCTCGGCACTCTGATGAACATGCCAGATAGGACCAAGGATGGGCCGAAAGCAAGAAGCGACCTAAAATTGCTTGGCATTAAGAAGGAACTTCAGTACCCCGATAGTGACGATGCCGACGATGACTATGAACAGACGGAAGGGACCCAGGGTCGCCGCAAAAGGGCTAAGAAGAATGAGGTGGTGCTTAAAGTTGCATCCTTCACTCTAAGTGAGGAGGAGCTCGAGAGGTTTTTCTGTTGCCTCCTAGGAGTCAAGGTTCCGCACGGCTACTCTGGGAAGATAAGCAGATATCTGGACATAGCGAAGAAGAGGTTCAGTGGGATGAAGTCTCACGACTTTCACGTGCTGATGACGCAGATACTCCCCATTGCGATCCGAGGGATAATGGACGAGCACATCCATGAGACGCTATCTGGCCTCTGCAACTTCTTCGATGTCATATCTAGGAAGTCTATCGGCGTGAAGCAGCTCGGCAAGCTACAGGAAGAGATCGTCGAGATACTATGCGAGCTTGAGATTTACTTCCCTCCCGCGTTCTTCAACATCATGGTGCATCTGCTTGTCCATGTCGTGGATGACATCATCCATCTCGGGCCGGCGTTCCTGCACAACATGATGCCATTCGAAAGGCTAAACAGTGTTATCAAAGGATTCGTTCGCAACAGGTCCCGTCCAAATGGAAGCATAACCAAGGGCTTTCTGACCTACGAGTGCATCTCCTTCTGCCAGAACTACCTAAGCACCGAGAACCAAGATGTCGGTCTGCCCACCAGGAAGCACCTCGGGAGGCTCGCTGGATTTGGTCACCGCGAGGGCTACCGCGCACTCCATGTCGGCATCGAACTCGAACATGCCGACTTTGATAGGGCAAACCGAGTCGCGCTACAACACATACAGTTGGTTGGCCCCTGGGTGGATGAGCACAAAACCTTAATCGAGCAAAAGCTCGCCAATATGGGTAAGCCGAGGAAGAAGGGAGACATAACCAGAGAGCACAACGCCAGCTTCACGGGGTGGTTCAAGAAAAGGCTACTGGAAAGTCCCATGCCGACGCCTTATACTGAAGATCAGAAACTCATATTCTCACTCTCACAGGGGCCCGGGTGCAACGTTAGGACCTATCAGACGTACGACATCAACGGCTACAGATTCTACACCGAGGAGAAGGACAAGAATAGCGAATACCAAAACTCAGGAGTAACTATGCTATCATACGCTGATGACGAGACTGATGTCAAGGAAAGATTCTACAGAAGGATCGAGGAGATATGGGAACTCGACTACTGCGGAGTGGCGGTGCCAATGTTTCATGTCAGATGGGCCAAGAGCATCGAAAAAGATGGCCGGTTTTTCACCACCATGGTTATACCCGATGCCAAATCGAAGAACGCCTCCACGAAAAATGAGCCATGGGTGCTCGCTAGCCAAGTTGACCAATGCTTCTTCATTACCGACCCTACAAAGCCAAGCCGTGTTGTCGTGAGGAGGGGCAAGAGGAGCATCATCGGAATGGAAGGACCCGCCAACAAGCAAGACATCGACAAGAAGAGCGATCCCAAGATCGAAGAGGAATTCGACAAGTACTTCGACAAGCCAACTACTTATGCTAAAGTAAGAAGGAAGACCACCCTACCGGCTAAAGGTTGCCCGTACACGAGAATAAATCTCAAGGTGGCCGGCCTAAAGTATTCTACCGCGAAGAAGAAGGGCAAGAAAGTTGTTGTGAAGAGACACTAGCTACCTCGGAGCCGACTTAGCGGTTTTTGACGCCTTTTTTACTAATTAATGCACCTGTGTGCTCGCGCGCCTGCATATATGTATTAGTTTGACAAACTAATGTATGCGGATATTAATGTGGGTGTGACACAAGCATATATATAATATAATATCGAGGCAAATATATTAATTCTTGTTTTTAATAGGTAAATATATTAGTTCTTGCTTTTAATATATTATTACCATCCTAAAAATATTTTTTAAAAAGTCAAAAAAAAGATGAGGCAGCCAGCAATCGAACCTGGCCACCCCAGGTTCAGAACAAAGGATCAAGCGTTGAACCAGTGTGGTAAGCAAGTGTTTCTATCAAACAACAGCGCAACGCGCCTTTTGTACCATCTCCAACAATTCTGTGGCGCATATCTGTACAGATGCGTCATAGAATTCTTTGACTTAGTGTTTTGATGAGACCTCAATCTCACTGCCCCTTTTCCCCCAAATCGAGTCAAATCCCCCACAGAACCCTAGCACGCCTCCGCTCTCGCCGCCGCGCCCGCCCCGCCGTGCCACGCCCGCCGTGCCGCGCCCACCTTGCCTGGCCACCATACCGTGGCCTCATGATCACCGGGGAGGAGGAGGAGGAGGCTCTGTCGTCCCCATCACCGGAGCCCGTGGAGGAGGAGCCCGTGGAGGAGAGCCGCCCCCATCACCGGAGCCCATGGAGGAGGAGCACATCCATGGCCTTGAGGGAGGAGGAGCCCGTCCGCAGCGCGCAGGAGGAGCAGCCACCTCGCCATCCGCCGTCCAACAGATAGCATCCACCTCACCGTCCGCCGTCCGCCGTCCCTAGGTAATATAAAATAGAACAAACACCAAATAGCTCTGCCTGTTCTTGATTTGGGCTTGGATCACTTTGTAGTACTGTACTTGTTTGGGTAGTAGGGACTCTTAGAAGGGCCAGGATTATTCGTGCTATTTTGTGTACTTGGCTAAGATGTCGGTTGTTCCTTAACAAGAATTGAGTTTTTCATTGTTGTTTGCGCCTGAATCTCGACATTTGTAGCATGGAATGCCTTAATCTATGCACAACTGTTGTTCTTGCTGCCAGTTTTCGTGTACGATTTGCTTAATAGTTGCAGTATGTGGTACCTAAATCGTCATCTACACGCTGTGGTGAAGTACCGAGTTTATGTTGACTGTACTGAATCGATGAACGGTTTCAAAACATGGACTGAACTTCTTGCTTCAGAGAGAATCAGTGACGGTTTCCTTCAGACCACCAGCTTGATTTTTCCATGATTGGAGATCTTTGAGCGAACAGCTCTTTAGATAGTAGTAAGTCTGAGCGAACAGCATGATTACATCTGTTTTGCAAAACCGTAAAATAAAAATTCGTTCTTATTTAAAGCAGGTTATTTTAGTATCACTGCTTTTTTCCCTATTCTGCTAAACTTCAGCTGAAATTTGCAGTCATGCTTCAGCTAATAGTACTAGTACTACTTCTTATTTTATCACTGATGTCTAACAGAACAAACACCTAGGTCTCAAACACCTGCTGATGATATAAAATAGATGTCTCAAGAAACTTTTCATATGCATGGCCTGCCTCTTAGTGTAAGGCTTCAAGGTGGTTTTAAATTTCTCAACATGTGCTTTACTGGCCTTAGCAACTTGATTAATATAAGGTTTGGACAACTTCTTGACTTCCTCAAAATATATACCCGAATGACATAGATAAATAATTTAGTAGTAGTGTTCAGTACCAATAACAGAAAACTATAACCCAAGTGTAAAAGGCATGTTGTCCCTCAAATTGCTTTACAAGCATGATCTAGTCTACCTAGAAATAGAGACCATTTGCACATAAGGTTCGGTGCTTGTTTTCTGTGCCTTTTCTGTGCTGCTGGACCACTTTAATTTCCCACTTGTGCCACTCACAGGGAATAACACTGTTAATTAACCGCTACTGTTTTTGCACTATTTTAGTCCAGTTTTAAATCTGGAATGAAATCTAGAAATGCTGGAGCACTATTTCTGTGCTGCTGGACCACTTTAATTTTAGTGATGTTTGTATGGTGTTGGAGCACCATATGTGGCTGTGGAGCACAATTTGTGTTTGTTTGTATGTGAAATGTTTGCAGGGAAATCACCCGAGCTGCCCATTTCTCCTGAAATGTTGATTTCGATCCATTTCGGTCGAGAAATGGGGCTCATATGTCAAAAAATTAGCGAAGGTCATGCCAAATTTTTTGGTCGACACTTAGTAATTTTTTGACATATGAGCCCTATTTCTCGACCGAACTGGAAGTGAATTGACACTTCGGGAGAAATGGACAGCTCATTTTAAATATTGTCAACAATAATTAATACTAACTTCCTTATTTTAAATTGTTTAGAAGTGTGCAAACATGTCGGCCGCCGATGGGGCCAGCACTTCTAAGGCCGCAATGAGCGTCGAAGACCAAGCCAGAGCGGCGAACCTCACTTTCTGGGAGGCGGCGGAGTCTCAGCATGAGGACGTGGCAGCTACTGCGGGCCACGATGGGGATGATGAGCAAGAGGGGGACGAGGACTACCTGATAGATGAAGCCGAGGAGGAGGATGCGACCACCTCCAATGGTGGAGGCCGCACGACCGATGGCGGAGGCCGCACGACCGATAGTGGGGACCGCACGGATGGCGATAGCAGCAACCCGTCTGTTAAGAAGAATAAGAAGCCGAGAAAGGATCGGAAGCCGCAAAAGCTCGCTGACACCACCGATGAGATCACTCTGGTATCGGAAAGTGGCCTTCCGTTGGAGCCTCCGGATGTTGCCGCCGGGTACGGCATGCAACTCGGGTGCATCATCCGGGAAAGCATGTCGATCAACACGAAGCACCTGAGAAGTGAAGCGAATGAGCGGTTGGTGGCAAACTGCCTTAAGAAGCTTCACCGACGGTACAAGTTCCCAGCACCGTACACCGACAAACTGGAAAAATCCAATAAGGTGAACAGGTTAGCCATCACGAAGATGGCCAATGCCTTGAGCAGCTGGAGAAGCCGGGTGAAGAACAAGATCGCGAAAAAGGAAAGCTGGGAGAAGATCAAGAAGGGTGAGCCCATGATCAACGAAGACGAGTTCAAGATATTCAAGGCAGAGATGGAGACTGACGAAGCGAAGGCATGGATGGAGTGGGGTCGGGAAATGCGGGAACAGAACATAGGTAACCACCGATGTGGAAGCGGCGGTTACAGGGGAAACAAGACCATATGGGCAAGGGAGGACGCCGAGGTTGAGCGTCTCGGGAAAGAAAACCTGTTTTTAAAAATCACGGACGAGCAGACGCGGAACTTTGTCCGGGCCCGCTACTATCTGGACAAGGATTCCAAGGAATTCGTCACCGATGATGACGATGTGAGGAAGTTTGAGAGTAAGCTGGTAAGGAATTTACCCGCGGTCCATTTGCTTTCATTTTGAATAATGAAGGCAAGTTCCTAAATGGGTTCACCTTTCCTTATCTGCAGGACGCTGAAATCAAGGCTACACGCGACGCGCCGGACTCGTCGTCCCAGGGCTCGACGGAGCCGTGGGACACGATTTTCAACAGGGCGACCAACGCCTTCAAGGGGAGGCCACAGTCCGAGCTGCCCACGTCATTTGGCTGTATCTCTGGCTTTGGTACGAGCACAAAGTTCCGCGAGTACTATAGCGAGGAAGCCAAGAAGAGAAAGGAGAGGCGAACCCAGTCGACGGCTCAGGATCAAGCCGAGAAGGAAGAGCTGAAGCGGAATATCGCGCATCTAGAGGCCAGTAAGGTGGACCAGGACGAGGTGAACGCGATAGTGCAGCAGAAGATCCTCGAGATGCTACCCCCTCGGCTGATGGAGGGGATAGCAAAATGGAATGCGGATGGTCAGGTGGGGCCGATACAAGTGCCCAGCGCCGGCGGCAGCACCTCGAGCCACCAAGTGTCACCAGACATGGTTACCCCGCCGCCCTCCATCCCCGCGGCGCAGCCGATGGAGTTGGATGCGCCGGAGCTGCCCCCTCCTGCCGAGACTACCAAGGCGCAGCAGCCGGCAGCGGCGGTGCTTCCTAATGCACCCGAGACAGAGAAGAAGAAGGATCAGCCACCGGCCGCCTGTGTCTCGACATTAGCCGAGCTCGGCGCCCTCACCAAGGTAAAATAAGTAGTTAGTCAGTGTGCTCTACTTAATGCCTTTGATTGGCTGCCATCTCATGATGCATATCTGTATGCCTCAGGACACTCCGTGCGTGCTCCTGCACAAGGTGCCCGGCGACGAGTTGAAGGATGTTGCCACGGGCAAGCTAATACAACCGGCGAACCGCACGATGCATTGCAAGCCCATGGACGATGCCGTGATGTGCGTCGAGTTGGGTCGGGTGTTGGGGGGGTGCGAAGACATGGACCCTCCCATGCAACCTCTAGGAGACGACGAGCACTTGACCCTGGAAGGTTGCCATGGCTATCCCATGATTTGGCCAAAGACCCAGATTCGTATTGGGTCTCCCTCCAGCGGTGCCACCTCGGTCGTCTGGCCGCCAAGGACGAAGCCTCCTGCTGCACCGGTCGTCGTCGCCGCCACCACAAGCCGTCACCAGAGACTCTTGGGAGCGTCTACACTGGTGCCACAAGCAGCCAAGGGCGTGGTTGCTCCTCGACCGCCATCGCCCCCGCCTAAAGGCAAGGCCGTGGCACCGCAACAGCCATCGCCACCACCCCAGGATGACATGGACATGGTGGCCTTCGATGCCAACATCGAGGTGGATGATGATGATGATGCACCGGTCGACGTCAATGCCTTCGTCAACACCGGCGCCAGCAAAGGACCGTTCATGCCTCCTCTCGTTGAAGAACCATCATTCCGTGATCAAGCTATCCATCCCAAGAAGCGCCTGGTCTTCCGTGGGTTTTCTCAGGAGACGCCTCCGGCCGCCGATACACAACCTCCATCGGCCGGAATCATTTTCAGCCCTGACACACTCCGCAGGACGGCCGGTGATGGGTTAGCATCGCCAGTGGAGGCTGCTGATGCAAATAGGAAGAGGGTGAGGAAGAGGCCGAACAGGAACAAGGACAAGGCTGCGAGCCAACCCGCTTCGATCCGTTACCGGGACGATGTTGTACCACCCCGCGAGGATGGCTTGACCAGAGTGCACGAAGCTGGTCAGCCCATACTGCCTCCGGAACTACGCCGCCTGGCTTCGGGAGCTATGATGAGTTTGCATGAAGGTGTCCTGACACTAGAGGGCCTCCTTCTCAAGTACAAGGACCCAAGTTACCCGGTGTTCACCGCCAAGGTGCCAGAGGACGTGGGATTCATCACCGATGCCCCCGCAGATGTGTTCTTCATAGCCTACGAGGACATCTTCAAGCTGTTCCACTCGAGACGGCTGGACTATAACTTGGTCCGCCTATTCATGCTCAATCTGGCGATGAAGGTCAAGAGAGAGGACACCCTGTTCGTCGCGATAGAGGATCCCTACTACATGCAGGATAGCCAGCTGGAAGAAGGAACAAGGACCCGGGCCCGGGCAAAGTCCTACCTTCAGAAGCTATTGATGGACAACAAGAGGAAGGACAACATCCTTGTGCCTTTCTTTCCCGAGTAAGTGTACACATCCTCCTACCGCCGTAACACACATAAGTATTTCTTTCCATTGCTCTTTTCCAACATCCTGTTCCACATTGTGTGTTGCAGAGATAAATCTGACGCCATCGTCCTCTCCACGAGGTATTCGCTTGCCAACTACTTCGACTCGGGGAGTGCGAGGAGGAAGAACTACGCCAGAGTAAGGAGCGTTCTGGATGATGCTATCGAGGTCTATGCCAATCAGGGAGGCCCCTTCAACTATAAGGGGGAGGCTTACAGGGACGATGGTCGACACAAGTTCAAGCATGTGTTCGAGTTCCCCTGCGTCAAGCAGCCGTCTGACAATGTGAAGGAGGCCTTCTACGTTTGCCATCACCTCAAAGGGTTTGTCTAGGATTGCGAGATGCTAACGCTGCCATCTTCTCTCCAAGGATGGGCCCAAAAGTTGCATGGGATCAGTGACCCTGATCTCAGGGAATACTTCCATGATACGCAGGTGAAGTTGTCACATATCATCATGGAACAGGTCAACACACATGGTGGGCTCTTACACCAGCCCAGGTCGTTCACCAAGAGGGAGATCGAAGCCCGCCTCAAGGCGCAGGGTGACTTCAGGACGTGGACGACGAAAGACATGTACAAGCCGTTCCCGGCGCCCTGCGAGGAGAAGGCTACTTGACCGAGAGAGCGTGTGTATCGGTGGACATGTAGTGTGTGTCGAAAAACTTAACTTGCCTAGCTTGAAACCGTCGTTGTTATTGTGTCGGACATGTTGTCGTGTTTCTTTCATTGTCATCGACGCATTGTTTTAATTTTATGAATGCCTTGCTCTAATATTTGTCAACATATATATTTGCATGATGTACTAATATGCCTTGTCAATAGAGATGCCGATGTACGTTGTGTACAAGGGTCGGGTTCCAGGTGTCTATGAGGAGTGGGTGGACTGCCACCAACAAGTGGACAAGTTCAGCAGCAACATCTACAAGGGATACGTGACTAGAGAGGAGGTGGTGGCCAAGTGGAGGAGACACGTGTAGAAGAAGAACCGAACGAAGATCTTGGTGCCGCTCCTCCTCACCGGCATCGCGGTTATGGTGTACTACATTCTGTCCTAAGGTATAGGCGGTAACAACATTCGTAGTTGTAAGTTATGTGAGTGAGATGAACACTTGTGAAATATACTTGTACGCTTATTCGGTTCTAAGTTATGTGATTGATGAACACTTATAAACATTCGTGCTTGTTGATGTATTATATGTGAACTGGAACATTTGTACTGCTGTGTGCAGCTTTTCTGTGAATTTCTGTTATTTTTTGTGTATTTTCTGTAATATACCTGTTATATACTGTATTTATATCAGATTCTAAAAATTTCAAAATTCTGAAAAAAGGATTCTGTGGCGCATATAGCTATATGCGTCACAGAATTATGTACCATAGAATTCTGTGGCGCATATAGCTATATGCGCCACAGAATCTGGGATATAATTCTGTGGCGCCACAGAATCTGGGATATAATTCTGTGGCGTATATATATGCGCCATAGAATTTGGAGAATTCTGTGGCGCATATGCATATGTGCCATAAAAATGTAATTTTAGTGGCGACAATTTAGTGGCGACTGCTAGATGTGCCACAGAAAGTTGTTTTGGTGCGCCACTGATAACGTTTTTCCTAGTAGTGTATAAATGACCAAATGAACATTCTCTGGTCCAGTTGATATGTCTACTCGGCACCGTCACGATTACCTTTTGTTTTCTAATATACTTATTTCTCTTTAATCTAAAAAACTTGAATATTTTCAATTAGTATGTCTTAATCCCTATGATAACTGTCTTGGTAAAGGTTTGTAGCAGATGGTAGTACTTAGGAGGAGAGAAATTTTTATTCGTGTTGCCTTACCTTCTCAGGTATGACAAATGAAAAATTATGTGGATGTAATTATACTATGTATGTGGAGAAAATCGAGAAATTGAATCTCAATTAGTTAGAGGAAGTCCTAGCATATAGACACAGTGAGATAGAAACATAATGCAATTATGGTTGCTACAATGTACTAAACAATGGAAAATGTAAAAAATGATCTTAGTATGATATCTCGTATTCAAGAGAAGTACTAAATTATTTATAAATGATATATATGGATGTCGCATGTCATCTTTGCAAATAGAACAATAACACTAAGGATAGTTGTAAGACAACCGCAAAATTCTTATCCTAATTAAGGTTCACTTTGCGGTTGCTGAGCTGTGTTGTACAGGAATTGTTTTATAACTTCGACATTCAAATAACCATGAATATATAAAATATTTATTAACCAAAATAAAATTACAATGGAGATTATTATAATCTTCACTGCTGAACGCATCAATGTATGATCATGAGTGTTTGTCCTTCAGAATATTTTTATGCAACTTGACTGACTTATAAAATATTTATTAATGAATTTAAAATAGAACATCGGGTTTAAACATATCTTTTAGATCAATGAAACATGCCTGAGTGAAGCCGAAAACAAGGGCTGTTAGATTGATGTTATTTGTGTTGGCAAGAAACTCCAACTTGATCGATACCCTCAGAAAAAACTTTAATGGGTGCAACACAACCACCAACTTGGTATTTAAACATGGTGTCACATATTCTTCGAGAAGCTAGAACGTCTTGGAAAAATACATGTGAGGCATTAAACAAAAATTTATCTGTGTGTCTACACAAATAATAAAAAATTCGTAA
This sequence comes from Avena insularis, assembly GCA_023614405.1. Lineage (NCBI taxonomy): Eukaryota > Viridiplantae > Streptophyta > Magnoliopsida > Poales > Poaceae > Avena > Avena insularis. Next base: position 213,107,693 of record CM042694.1, read on the forward strand.
TCAAATGATACCTCGCAAATAAAAATACTAACCACAAAGGTTTTAAGAGTCCCTATAAGCTATCTATTTTCAAAAAATATGACCCTACGATTATTGAGTGCATGGTCTCTAGGTACCGCAATTGCAAAATAGATTGGCAACCATGAGTTCTTCACTTTCGTCGATAAAAAATCACAAAGACCACTAACTATGTGGAGTAGAGGGAAAACCATGCCACAACTTAGCAGGGAATCGAAACCATGTCGTGCACGATCAAACGAAAACAAGGATGAGTTTTGAGATTGAGTGGGCGGGTAGCAATGATAGGGCTAAAGAAAATTGATAGAAATAAGATTGTATAAATTTCACAATTTTACAAACATGCTAAAATTGTTGTACCTATTTAAACTTGATTATAAATATATATATGGTCTTTACCAAGACGAAAGAAACTATATCATGAATTGTAATGGAATATACTTTTTTTATTTTTGTTTGTACCGAGAATCTTTAGCAAACAATTCATTTACTAAACAATGGTAAAATGTTCATCATAGAAACTATACATGTCTAAACGCCACAGATATTTCATAAAAATAACCTTAATGTTAAGAGGAAGAAAGATCCACACAACTAAAATGGAAACTATTGCTTAGTAAACATATCGGTTAACGAGGATATACTCTTTTTATTTCTCTTTATCAAGAGAATTATTTTCTTAGTCAAATTGGATCTAACTTTAAATAGTTTTTCCTCATGTGGATCCAAATTAGTATTTGGACCAAATACTACAATGTTAATTGCAAACCTAAGTCCAACGGGAAACATTCTGAATGCTAACCTTCCATGTTTACTGAGCATCACATAGAAACTATCATCAAACTCATGGAATATCAGAAACTATCATCAAACTCATGGAATATCAGTCTAATATAAGGTATATGAATGAAACATATGGTAGTTAGTATGGTGAATTTGGAGATGAGCTAATAATTCACAAGTTAAAGATGATTAATCTTTTTCCACATATAGCATAATATTGCGGTCGCTATAAGACATATTATTTCTATCACATAATTTGAATTTTATGTTTCAATTATCAAGAAGTTTCAACATACCAAAAGATGTTGCCCTCGCATTTGCGAGGGCCACCTTGCTAGTTAAACTAACAATCATCATTAAAAATAAACCACACCTATTAGCAGCTAGCCAGCCAACAATATAATTTTGCAAAATCGAATAATCTGTTAAGGGGAAGCAAGAGATCAACGGATAGTACCTTCCAAAAGTCAATTTGTTGTGATTATATTAATAACAGAAAAAACCAAAGATAGCATGAAATTATTTTTCCGTTTCTATATCCCATGGAACCACTCGAAAACAAACCACTACCTAGCTAACCACCAGAAAATATTCTCCTTCTACTTTGCCTAACATAAATCCTAAATGATTGGCCTAAATGAGCATATCAGAATGCATAGAATCATGAGTACCGTACCAGACAAGCTAGACAAGCCTAGAAAATGGAAACAATAGAGGATAAAACAACATTGCAAACATGCATGCACTGAATGGTATACACCAAGGACTAAGTGAGAAGAACCCATGAAGCTAGCAATACAAACACCCATAAAATGCTAAATCATTGCACATGGGATTTCTCGATAGAGGACCAATCACATTCTTCGCATCGATGGTGTACAATTACTAACTAAGCAACCATGAAAAAATATCATACTATGAAAGAAAGGGATGATGAAAGCCTGATAGGATAGATAGCTAGAAGATATCATTTTTTGTCTCACCATGGTTACAACACATCAGAATAGATAATGCATGTTGTAAGATGCAAATAATACATTTGACAAAAACAAAAGGTTTTTTTGTCCCACCATGGTTACCACACGAGCGGAGTTGGACTTCATAGTCCACATATGATTCATATAACTTGAGAGAAAATGCATAAATCATCTAGTACTACAAAGGGGTTGGAAATCCATCTATGAAATATATACATTTACCCCTGCAATGAACCAGTCGATCCCTTTAACTTTCACATCATAAAGGGTACGGCCAACACAACCTTGTTATCTCTGATGGGGTCCAAAAATGAGACTTTTTAGTAGCTAGACTATGTTAATACTTTTTTAACAGAGTTTATGTTAATACGGAGAGACCAATAAATCCCTAAGCCTTTCATCAAAACAAGTTCTACTAGAAGCATGTAACAATATCATAAATATGAATTCTGAATATGGCAAGCCGATATCTTGGATGGGATGAGTGTCATGCAATTGTTGAACAAAACGCAGTAGCGTTACAAATATTCTATGGGGATCAAAACATGTGAAGAACCGAAAAACTGATTAGTACCTTGGCTCCACTGGTACGACGTCTGTTCACACACACTTTGGGTAGTTGAAGTTATTATCATAAGGACATCCCAAGCCAAATATTCCCCACAAGTTACATTGTATATGCTATCCATCAATTGTATTTGATTGAGACTATCATGAGCAAAGGTCATGTCCCAGCACAAATGTACTAATAAATTATGGTAAATCAGTAGGTGCAAACACATATGTATGAATGAGCTAGAATAAATCCAGACCAGATGTATCAATACCATTAGTCATAATTTGGCAAATTCCATGGTGTTAGAGTGAACATCGGCAATTTCCTCCTCGGCACATCTGATTACAACAATCTCCGCTCTATTCCTAGACGGTAAACACCACATGAAACCAAAACACAACACCATATGAGCAGATAATAAGATAAGGTGTAGCAATGAAAAGAAAAGGTGAAAGGAGGGAAATCATGGAGGAACAACATGGGTGTGTGCAACAAAGAGACGCTCGAATCGTCGAAGGACAAGGAGAGATGGATGGAGCAGGTTTTGTACCTCCAAATATGATGCAGGTAGGTGTTCCTCCACGAGTTCCACGTCTGTGTCTTCGTCAACCCTGCTCGCCATGGGGGCAGACCCATCACCTACGTACTCTTCAGAGATGGCAAGGGTTGGGCGAGCCCACCCGAAGGAGTGGCTCCTTAGGTGGACAGTGCCAGAAGTGAGAAGAGGTGGGGGAGGGGATAATCGGGATGGTAATGGAGCGGCGATGCTTGCAAGGGCTGGGCGGTGGCCGCCGGCCGGGAACCCTAGGGTGCTCCACTGCTCCGGAGAGATAAGACCGTGAGATTTTTTTTCCTTCTTTGGCTCACACGGTGTGGATTCGTGACTTTGGTGGTGTATACGGCTTGCAGGTCCCACGCGGCAGACACACAAATCGGCAGGGTGCACGGTGGAGGGCCTCAGCGCGCGGTGACGACCATGCTTTGCAACACACGAGTGTAGGGATACGCTGGCCCCATAAGCATCGACACAGTCGCACGGCAGATGCCCGAGAGTGCTCCCTTTTGCTCAGACTTAAGTCTATAGATAATGATCGTATCATTTAGATAAAAATACGATCGACATGAAAATAGCCACGTAAAAAGTAGTAATGGTCGAAAAACCACCGGAGCGACCACCCCCATAGCGGCGAACATGTATCCGAATGCCCCATAGGTGCTCTAAGGCCTTTGACAACGGGAGTATCTTAGCGCAGTATCATATGCATTTTGGCTATGTGGCATTATAGTTAATGAAGAAAGAGATTGGTGTTGTATCTTACTAAGATACAACTCCTGCACGAAACCATAGGCAAATTAATTGGTAGCACCAATCTCATGCCTACATGTCACCAAAATCATTAAATGTAGAAACAACTTTTAAGAAACACCCCATTATAGAGGTTGTCTATTTTTGAAACGAGGCAAAAGCTTTGCCTTTATATTGATAAAGGAGAAGCAAACAAGTTTTGACCTAAGCCATCAACAAAAGGAAAAAAGGTACAAAAACAATGCTGAAACTAGCTAGTAACCTCCGCAAGATGCTTCACACCTGCCAAAATCCAGGTTTTGCTCTCATCCTTGATTTTTTGCATGAGAACGAATGGCGTTGTGGCTTTGTTGTTGAACACCCTCGCATTCCTCTCCTTCCAGAGCTCCCATGTAATTAGAGTGATGGCAGATTTGAGCCCCTGGGGATGCGCAGTTGGCGAGTTTGCAGTTGCGTGCCAATACTACAAAACCGTCTGACGACCCAAACCCAACTCTTGAACCAAAGAAGGGCATGAAAGCCAAATGACCGTTTGTCGCCAGATCCTCCTGGAGTATCGGCACTCGAAAAGAATGTGCCTTGCCGTTTTAGCCTGGCACCTACAAAGTGGATAGGAGGGTTGATGAGGCAATCCCCGCTTTTCTAGGCGATCAAAAGTCCAAAGTCTATTTTGAACAGCCAGCCATGCAAAAAACGACATTTGGGGGGGGGGGGGGGGGCAAGTCTTCTAGACGATGTTCTTGAAGGTGCAAGGGATGGACCCGATGAACTGCGCTCTGTAAGCTGACCCGGCAGTGTACACGCCGTTGGGAGTAAGGGTCCAAGATATCGTGTCTGTGGTACCGGGAGTTGGGGTGACGCCTTGAAGGAGCCCAACTAAGGTGATGAACTGGGAGATATGCTCGACGGTGAAAGTACTGACCGAGATGTCAGCAATCCAGTTGTTGTCCACAAGAGCATCATGAACACATCTGTTCTTTCTCCTCGAAGCCTCAAAGATCTTAGGGGCGACCACATTCGGGGTAACCCCCTTTAGCCAAGAAGAGGACCAGAAAGAGGCCTTGTGGCCATCACCGATGGTGACCTTGGTAGCCGCATTGAACAGTCTTCTGTCGGTGTCGTCATTGGGGGTTTCGAGACCAACCCAAAGCTTCTCCGGTGCCACCCACTCCTATCAAAGACATCTGAGACGCAAAGCACGCCCGAACTTTTCTAGATCCAAGATTCCGAGACCCCCAAGCTTTTTAGGACGACAAACCTTAGCCCAACAAACTTTGCATTTCCCACCAGTAACGGAGGTTTTGCAAGCCCACAACATACCACACCAAATCTTGTCAAAAGCCTTTAGGGTGGCCTTATCCGCCTTTATAGCTGTGAGAAGGTGAATGGGCATAGCCGACAGGACTGACTTCACTAGAGTGGCACATCCAGCAGTATTGAGGAACCCGGCCTTCCAGGGGTTCAGACGAGACGCCGCCTTGTCGATGTAAGGCTGTAGGTCAACCCGACGAATACGACCAAGCGAAAGTGGCAAACCCAAATACTTGATGGGGAACTGAGCTATCATGGCAGGAAAGTCCGCGAGCACGGCTGGGAGATCAATGTTGGCGCATCTTATGGGGAAACAGAGCTTTTGGCCACAATAGTCTTAAGCCCCGTGACCTCCCCAAAGTTTTGCACCAAGGCAGACAAGTTGACGACATCCTGAGCCACCGGTGCCAGAAAGATCACAGCGTCATCCGCATAGAGGGAGATGCGGGATGTGACCACACTAGCTGGTAGGGGATGTAGAAGCCCATGTTGGGTAGCTCCAAAATACGCGGCAGGGGGTCCATTGCCAAATCGAAGAGGAGCGGAGAGAGGGGGTCTCCTTGACGAAGCCCACGACCGTGCCTGATTTCCTTGCTAGGGATACCGTTGAGAAGAACCCGAGAGATCGACGAAGAGAAGAGCAGGGACACCCAAGCACGCCATCTATGTGGGAAGCCCCTCCGCTGCATGAGATCTAGAATATAGTCCCAGCGAACAGAATCGAAAGCCTTGGCGATATCCAGCTTAAGAAGCAGAGCTGGAGTTCGATTACGGTGGAGGCGTCTAGCCGCATTCCTAACATACATGAAATTGTCGTGGATGCTTCTCGATTTGATGAAGGCACTTTGGCTAGAGGAGATGATATCATTCAGCTTGGGGCGAAGACGCAACGCCATGGCCTTGGCGATAATCTTGGGAAGGATGTGGATGAGACTGATAGGCCTGAAGTCGGAGATGGATTCAGCCCCATCCTTTTTTGGCAGAAGTGCGATATTGGCCGTGTTGATGATGCGCATATTATTGACAGAGAGCTCCGAGAAAGCATCGACGACGGCCATTAGGTCGTTTTTTACGATAGGCCAGCAGGAGCGAAAGAATTCGACAGTGAAACCATCAGGGCCAGGAGCTTTATCGGACGGCATCGCCGCGAAGGCCGCGAGAATTTCATCCTCGGAGAAGGGGAGTCCTAGGTCATCCAGATCTTCAACGGTGGGATCGATGACCTCCCAATTGAAGTCCAAAGGTCGGGGGTCAGGTGTGCCTATGACCTCAGAGAAATGATCATGTATGTGTTGCTCCTTTTCCGCATGAGAGGTAACCCAACCGTTGTTGCGCTTGAGTCTCTGAATGATGTTCTAGCGACGGCGTGAATTAACACGGAGATGGAAGAATTTTGTGTTTGCATCTCCCTCGCGCAGGTAGGTTATTCGAGAGGCTTGACGCTTACGAGAGCGCTCCAGGATGGCCAGGCCCATGACACGCTTCTTCAAAGCGGTGCGAAGGTTTCTCTCTTCCAGGGTGAGAGTGCGGGATTCTTGGGCCACATCAAGCCGAAGGATGACATCAAGGCCCATGAGAGGCTGTTGCTTGTGGTTGGAGAAGAGACCTTTACTCCAAGCCCGAAGTCTTTTGGCCGTCAGCTTGAGCTTATGATTTAAGACATGCACAAGCTGTGTATGGGTCATGGGTTCAGACCACGCCGATCTGACCACCTCCTCGAAACCTGGCATCTTCGGCCAGAAGCTCTCGAACCTGAAGGTTTGTGGTTGACGAGGACCGCTTTGGTTGGAGAGAAGAAGCGGACAGTGGTCTGACAGAGACGAGGTTGTCTATTAATTATTTTTTACGTCTATGATAAAGTGCTAACATACAATGGATTGTGAAAGGCCTAATGTCCCGTCCCTATCGTCTCATTGCTGGTGCTCCTCCTCCTTAATCTGCTCTCTGGTCGTTTTATAAACAGCGCGAATCCACATTGTTTATCCTGTAGGCCCTCAAAAACTTCACGGGTTGCGCCACTTTTTCTTCATTTGCTTTGCAAAGCGCACTTAAAAATTATATCTCGTCTTTGACATAAGCCAGCAAATGCGTCCTTCGTCAGAAGTAGTATAGTGATTCACCCATGGCACGGCCGGCTATATGTACTCTTACAGCTTGAATCAATCACATTTAGTCAACCAAAAGTCTAAGTACTCCCTCCGTCACGATTTAGAGGACGTCTTACAAAAATCATGCATTTCCAAAACTCCTCTCCTTCTAGGTGCGTTAGACTTAATCACAGAATTAATGCCCTCTTTTTTTCTCCTCACTTCCTACTCCATGCAGCCAAGGAATTAATTCTTGTATGCAACCACCAATGCATGCGCCTAAACTCCTCGTTTTCATTGAGTAATTATGTTTAATAGGATGCCGAATAATTAATGGCACTATTTTCTCCCAGCGAATTTGCATGTTTTTGGCACCAATCTGGCTCCAATCAGCGCCCACCTAGATCCCAACAATCTCTCTAAAACGTCCTCCAAACCGTGACGGAGGGAGTAACTAGTTGCGGAACTGGTCCTAGGTTTGTCAAAATTTAGATAAATTTATAGTGTCTAGATTTATCTAAATTTTGACAATCTGAGACATCTATTTTGGAGCGAGTAGCTCACTTATTGCAGGTGCCCGAAACTCCAGCTCCATCTATTTTTTCTAAACATGGAGAGGCCCCAAAGGATACCATTAAAAGTCAAAAGCGGTGGGTACAAGTTACAAGAGGGACTCTAGAAAAAATATATATAAAGCATCTAAGTCTCTCGCTTTTACAAAGAAGACTCTAAGAAAATATCTAGAAACACCATCAGGTCCTACACTGTAGATCAGGAAGAAGCTCCATCCATGGCCATCTTCACCAGCGCCAGGGACTACACCACTTGTCTCCGAGTCGACAAGAAACGCCACAACGAGCTCCACATAGGGCCTTCACCTGGAGGTTGAAAGAGTGTCGAAGATCGCCTCCGGCAAGGGTTTCCACCAGATGACCATCAGAGTCGGCCGGCAATCAGAGGCCACCGAGAGTGTTCTTGTGGTATCACAACTTCAAGACAACTTGATGCCGGAGTCGAAGCGGACGCTCCGCCATCCTCTCCCAGCACTGCCACTGCGCGCAAAGAGGACGCGCACCATCACAACCGCCAACAGAGACGAGAAGTCGACCAAGGGGGCTTTATTGCAAGAGACCCGCATAGCCTTCACCACAGCCGCCATCTGCTCCCTCCATGGGAACACCGTCATGCCAAGAAGAGCAAACTCGCCAAGTAGGACCTTGCCCAGAAAGTCCGACTCCGCCATCCTCACATGTGGCACCACCTGCAACTAGCAGCGTACATCGAGGAAGAGGAGGCACACGACATGGAGGCTTTGGTTGCAAGTATCCCCCGACCTATCCTTAAACTCCATCTAGGTAGACATCGACAACAGCCTAAATCCTAAACCTAATCCTATGGTACGCTATACAGAGAGGGTCCCTCACCGCATCACATCGCTGACGAGCGCCGGAGAAGGGAGGAAGGAGGGGGCGACCGGTCCAAACAGGGCGAGAGCTGTGGAGAAAGACAACTCGTTTTTTTCAACCTCAGCATTTAAAGTACTCCCTCCAGTTTATATTAATGGCCTCAACTTTATGTAAAATTGTTACTGGAAATGCTTATATTATGAAATCGAAGGGAGTACTAAACAAGCACGGTAGAAGAAAACGGTCGCAAATTTCTAGAACTACATCGAAAAAAGTAATTATAAAAAAAAAACAGAAATCAGATGAAGGCTGCGGCGTGCGGCCGACCACAAAAAGCACAACCTCACGTGGATGCAGCCCACGTGATTTGCTCACCCAGCTAGCAACAACCAAAACGCACTCCTCGCTCGTGCTAGCGACTACTCATGGCGTCCTTGGTCACAAGTCTATCGGTACTCATGATGTGACTCGCCCATGGCGCCGGCGGCTATATTTACTGTTGCAGCTTGAAAGTCAAGGTTCACTTATTGCAGGTGCCCAAAACTCCAGCTCCCTCTCTTTCAACCTCAGTTTCTAAAGTTCAAAATTCCCCGCAAATGTTCTCAGTGCAAGAATCACCCGACTGAGCGTCAACAAATTGAACCATGGCCGGCGAGGCCATCGTCTCCAGTGTCGTGGCGGACATGGTCGGCAGGGCGCTGTCGCTCCTCGCCGGGCATCTCCTGGACCAGCAGCCGGACCGGGGCGCCGACGCCAAGCTGCCAAGGCTACGGCACCTGCTAGTCAGGGTCGAGAGCGTCGCCGAGGCGGCCGGGGCGAGGTGGATCACGAGCCACGCGCTGCTGGCCTGGCTCGCGGAGCTCGTCTACGGCGCGCACCGGGGGCGCTACCTCCTCGACGCGCTCCCGAGCAGAGCAGGCCAGGACGAAGGCCATGGCAAGCTCGTGCGGGCGCGGTCTTTCTCCCTACCTAGTTCGTTCAACCCCTCTAAGCGCCTCCGCGTCGCGGCCAGGAGGCTGCTGCTCGGTGACGCCGACGAGCTCGACGCCGTCCTCGCGAACCTGGAAAGGGTCGCCGGCGGCCTCACGGAGTTCATAATGTTGCTGCAGATGTGCCCGCCGGCGCCGCACCGGCCACTGCCCGTCACGGGCATGTACGCGGACAGCCTTATGTTTGGCCGGCATGCCGAGAGGCGCCGCGTTCTGGACTTCTTGCTGCGAGATGATGAAAGCGGTGAGCCGGCGGTGGCAGAGCTAGGCACCCTTCCAATCATCGGCGCCCCCGGCCTCGGGAGGACCACGCTCGTGCAGCACGTCTGCGAGGACCCCGCCGTGCGCCGCCGCTTCTCCCTGGTCGTCATGCTGGATTTCCACTGCATGAGTCTCATGGCCACCGGCGAGACAGAGCTGCTCCTACGTTCCCTGTTCGCGCCGAGCGCCAGCAGCGTCCTCTCCAGCGGCGACGGCGAAAAAAAGCTGAGCCTTCTCGAGCGGAAGCTGCGTGGGGAGAGGTTCCTCGCCGTGTTTGACAACGTGGACACGCGCAGGAGGCTGGTGGTGGACGCGATCATGCCGACCCTGCGGCGCGCCGGCAGGCGAGGGAGCAAGGTCATTGTCACGAGCACCGACGCCGAGCTCGTTGCTGGCCTCGGCACGGTGGTGCCGATCGAACTGCGTCCTCTGCCGCGGGAGGAGTACTGGTTCTTCTTCAGGGCGCACGCGTTCGGCGACGGCGCCGAGCCGGACCCGCAGCTGGCGGCGGCGGGGCAGGCCATCGCCAAGAAGCTGCGCGGTTCCTTCTTGGGCGGGAAGATAGTGGGCGCGCTCCTGAGGTCCCGCCCCGACGCGGGGCTATGGCGTAGTGTCCTCAATAGCAGCAGCGTGAGCGTCGCCGACGTGTCGTGCTGCCTCGGCAACGGCAGCTACGTAGAAACGGTGGCCGGCGAACTGCTCCCGCCGCACGTGACAGTTAGTTGCGTCACCGTCTCTGGCTCGCCCATGAAAGGGCACGTCGGAATTCAAGATTCCTCGTTGGCCCTTCCTGCTCCTTCTTCCCATGACGACCACCGACCGGAGTTGCCGGTGTTGCTGTGCAAGTCTGTCTTCCCTTCCTACTGCCTCTACTACACTGCCCATTGCACTATCGACAAAGAGATCAATCAGTAAAGCAGTAGAACTATGTGTGAACAGTAAAGCAGTGGAACTATCTGTGAATAGTAGTAGATAATGTTGCCTCGAAGAAGGTCACAGTGCTTCCCCTTATCACTTCCTTTCATTCAACTTGCCAAACGTCTTTTCAGAAGAACAAAAATAATCAAGTTCAGAAAGGAATTTTAACCAAAAAGTTCAGAAAGATAAGTATACGAGGTTCTCTGTAGATACAAAAGATCTTCTATCTGTATTGGGCCCGAGATGATGATCACAGGAACTTGAGAAATTGAACCTCAAACACCAGCGGTTCCTTAGAGCATCTCCAACAGACGCGCTATATTTTGACGCTGTAAATGTCGCTGCGCCGATGCTGTATAATTTTAGAGCGCAGCGCGCAATATTTTCCTCCACCAGAGGCGCTAAACCGAAGGCCGCAGCGCGAGCTCGACCGCAAAAAAGGGTCCTCCACCAGGCGCTACAAACTACAGCGCGCAGCAGCGCTGAAAACAATATTCACACAACGCTATGCATTCAACAAGATCAAATACTTAAATAAATCATGAACCAAAAGTTCTACCATAGTTCAAATATCATCACATAGTTCAACAAACACGCACAACATATTAAATGGATGCAAAGTGCAACAATGCATTTGCATATGACAAATGCAAGAGAGAATCTCACACTTCCTCCTCATCTTTTGCTTCTTCTTCTTCTTCTTCTTCTAGATTAACACCTTGGCTTGATGTAGGAATAGAAGGACCCATAGAGGCCACGAATCCTCCCGGTGGTGCTCCCATGGCTCTATAGACACCACTCACCGGTGCTCCCATGGTACCTCCGAAGACTCCTCCCATGTCGGCCATGCCTCCCATGCCTCCCATGCCCCCCATGCCGGCCATGCCCCATGCATCCCATGCCTCCTCCAAACATGCCTCCTCCAAACATTCATCCTCCAAACATGCCGGTCGTGGGTGTGCTCATGTTGGCCACCAACATTCTTTTTTTTGCCAATGCTTCATCGCGAGCAAGGTTGATATACTCCTTTTGCCTCTCATCCAAGTTGGAAGTGTCCATCAAGAAGAGCTTCCTCTCGTCCTCCACTAGGCGTACGTGCTCCTCATTGGCGAGCTTCTTCTCCTCCAATGCCAACTTCCTCTCCTCGTTGGCGGCAAGCCTCTCCTCCAAAGCGGCTCTCCGGGCCTCCATAGCCTCTTTCTCCAAGCTTCTTGCCACCTTCTTATCTTCATTTGCTTGCAACCATGCTTTTGCAATCCTATCCATAGCAATCGCTATATCATCATCTCCGGCCTTCTTTCCCTTCATCTCTTTAGCGGCCTTCCTACCAAGCACATTCCTTCTTGTGTTGGTAACCGAGTGAGGAGTGGAGCTTCTCTTCTTTCCATCATCACTTGAGACATCATCATCGATGATTGTTGCATCACCGGTTGTATTGGCGACCATGGTTGCCGCATCCAATTTTCCACGGGTCTTCCACTTTTCTTCATTCCCTAGCATTTCAAAGCAATGATGCATGATGAATGGCTTGCCAAGAACCCGGTTGCCTTTCTTGTTCTTTTTGCCCACATCTCTAAACAAGCCTTGAGCCATGCCATCCTACAAAGCCAACAAAAGAAAATATATGAGTCATATAGAACAACAATCGTGCGTAAAGATGATCAATAAAGTAGTAGAATTGCTTACCCTATCGATATCATTTGTGCCACTTGGGTTAATGACATCAAGAGTGGCTTGCACGCCCGCCCACTTTTGAAAATCGGTGTTGATGCCTGACCAACGAGACCGAAGAGAACGCACGCTCCGTTCATTCCCACTTGTGTTGTTGGCGTCGAAGTACTCCTTCATCCTCATCCAATAAGTCTCTCTAGTTTGGTCGGAGCCGATTGTTGGATCCTTTCCAATTGTCAACCATGTCTTGCAAAGAAACTTGTCCTCCGCTATGGTGTAGTTTGCCGACCGACCGGTAGGGCGCGGTTCAATCACCCCTCTCCTTCCTTGTCGACATCCTCATATTCTTCCTCTTCAACAATATCTTCATGAACGAACGAAGAACCAACATTCATTGCATCCATGAAAGCATCATCATCGACTCTACATTGCAATAAAACTCATGGCTATCCAAAATTTTATGCATCTAAAACTAAAAATCATCGACTCTACATTGCAAGAAATCTTTTTTACCTCTCTGGAATTTCATTGAACACCATGTGCGCGCTGGTTTGGTTGGCGGATGGCGGCGGCGGCGGTGGTGGATTGCTCCTTGGAGCCGGCGGCGGAGGCTGTTGCATGCGCCTAGCTGCGGACGCCTTCGCCTTCTTCTGCGCCGGCTTGTCAGCAACCGCCACAGTCGATGGGCGCTTGTGGACGAGCGCCTTCCTATTCACCGTCGGACGCGCCTTGCCGGCGGCCTGCGTGGTGGCCTCCTGCACGACGGCGGTGGCGACGCTAGTGTGCACCGTCAGGCGCGGCGGGACGAAGAGGGCTCGGGCGGCGCCGCTGTCAGCGTCGGTGGTGCCGCTAGGGTTTAGGGCGACCATAGGGTTTGAGGCAGCGGTAGTGGCAAAGGTATGTGGAATGGAGTAGAGAGGCGTCGGAAGGGTGCCGGAGGGCGCGTCCATCACCGGAATTCCGCCGGCGGCCACGCGGAGGGAGGATTTGGCGCTAGGAAGAGGAGAATTTTTCAGCGCGGGTTTTCTTCGCGATTGAGCGGAGCGATAGAGCGTGCTGCAGCCAGAGCCCAAAGTATATCGCTCAGGATAGCGTAGAGCGACCCGCGCCCAAAATATTTTACAGTGCCGCCAGTTTACAACATCTGCTGGAGGTTTTATTTGCTCCGCGCACTTCATATTGGCGGGTTTTTTAGCGCACAGACGATATAGCGCGCCTGCTGGAGATGCTCTTAGCATGTGACAACACGCTCCGACGCGGTCCAAACTGCGGTTCACAAAGCACATGAGCAATCACAAATCATCAGAGAGATAGCAAAAGAAGAATGGTAAACATGTTGCTTCTAGAGAACATATGCAAAATGGGCATGATAAGGTTGAGTTCAGTTTATCAGCCGAGTCCGTCAACATTTCAGACCGAACACACGTGGAGAGAGATGTGTCTAATGGCTAGGCTCCCCCTCCCCCCTCACTGGGTGACCCAAAGGCAAACTCCACCGGCGGCGGCAAGTGCACCACGGTGCGACCAGCCTCCCTGGCCTCCCCCTAGTGCTCGGTGGTGGAGGTCTGTGCACGCTGCAGAAAAGGGACTCCATGAAGACTTGTACAACCCTGAAGACTGATGAATATATATTTTCTAAACTAAAACTTATCTTTTCTAAAAAACGATTTTGAAAATTGAACAAAGCCAAGATGTCTGATCCACGACTATTCATCAAACACCCACATAGTTAGAAGTTGCTGAGTATGTTGTGCTCAATATATATTCTTATCTCTTGCTAGAATCTGGTAAGTATAGAAGTCAACAAAACCCAATAAGACAAATAGGTGGACCACTAAAGGAGCCGAGACCGGTCAATGGAGTCGAAGGAGACAGATACGACAAAACAATGATGATGGAGATCTAGTTAAACACAGAGGGGATCCAATTCCCAAGGATATGAAAGATACCAATAGATGTTGCTATTAGAGCAAACATACAACCTTTAGACATCGATATATGTTTAGAAGTAGATCTAGTGCTAGACCAGTCTCAAGATGTTTCTTCTGGATTTTGGATTGAATAGGAACTTACCTGACGATCTCATTATGTCATGGAGGTTCCATAGATCTTCTGTAAAAGGTCTGTGATATGAATAATATAGTTATAACTTGGATCTGTGATGTTTCTGTTGTAATATTCTGTTGGGTGTAACATTCGTGGTACGGTGTTGCTTGAGTGTTATGCCAATGACTTTCACTCTACAACATGATGTGGTATGCTAGGTCACTACAAAGGACCTCACATGGTCTGCTACCCAAACGCGGGATAGGTGGTGGCACCACCCTTTGGAGTCGGAGCATGCAGAAGACGCTCCCCCGTGAAGACCTGACAACCGCTTTCGAGCGGGAGCAGAAGATCTCTACTGAGCGGGAGTCTACCACCTCAAAGACGTCCGTCGGGGACACACGAGCCGCCTGACTCCCTGTCAGGAGGCGCCTCACACGTGGAGGGAGGTGTGGTGGTGCCTCTAGCCACCTTGCAAGATACTGAACACATGTGTCGGGTACCCTATCGGTCTAGCGGTACATGCACACCACACGTTAGATGGTGTTATCTGCGTGTAAGCGTGTCGCAAGGCCGAGATCAAGCCTAACCCTATATAAGGAGGGATAGGTCATTTAGTATAGGGTGGTTAGAGTTTTACCCTCTTGACTCCATTAGGATATAGAGAGCTCGCTTAGTCTCGAGCGTACAGCTCCCCGCCGCTCATTTTATTTGGTCTAGGGTCCGTCCCAAATAATGCGTGATGCGTCCACCCCATCTACCTCATTCGTGATCCACATATAATACATCCAGACATGTAGGAGTAGGGTGTTACACCTCACGATAGCCTAAATCATAAATCTCGTGTCCGATGTGAGTTTTTTATTCCTTCTCTGATGAGGTGGCTTGAGGCGATCTTGCACCGCTCCTGAACATTGAACAGGGGTGTACGACTTCCCTAGTGTCCAAGTTCTCATACTCTACATCTGGCATGCCCAGTAGGGTACGTAGCGTGCCTCGCCGCACTCAAGATCCTCACCAACAACATATGCCCACGGAGCCAGGCGAAAAATGGAGCCAGACACCAACGGCGCCATCCATGCATCTGGCGCACATCCATGTGACGCCTAGATTGTGGTGGAAGGAGGACATGCCTCATACCCCTCGAGCTTCAAGATGACGGACCCTTCATCTTTGTGTTGTTAGGAGGCCTAGCCCCCAATAGCCTGGCATGGGATGGGTTGCAAACTTCCTTGGCATGGTCGGGTGGCGCCCCCGGCCAAGGATGTTTTGAGGACGCCGCCATCACCCTCTCGCCCCTTAAAGGAGGAATCCACCCTCCAATAAATTGGGTAGGAGCACCCTAGTCATACTCGGTGAGTGACCCTCCTGAAGGAAATATGTCCTGAGAGGCAATAATAAAGTTGTTATTATATATTCCTTATATATGATAGATGTTTATTTTACATGCTACAAATGTATTGATTCGGAAACATCAATACATGTGTGTTTAATAAACAAAAAGGGTTCCTAGTCATGCCTCTCTTATAGACTAGCTTGTTGATTAACAGGATGATCAAGGTTTCCTGATCATGGACATTGGATGTTGTTAATAACAAGGTCACACCATTGGTGGAATGATGTGATGAACATTCATCCGAAGTATAGCATTACGATCAAGTCATTATGTTTATATTGCTATAACATCATACGAAGTAATCTTTATCCTTAGACCATGAGATCATGTTAATTGCTAACACCGGAAGAGTATCTTGATAACATCAAACGTCACACCGTAACGGGGTGACTATAAAGATGGGTTCAGTACTACGAAGGTGTTATGTTGAGGCTCATGGATCAAGAGTGGAATTTGTCAATCCAGATGACGGATAGATATACTCTGGGCCCTCTCGGTGATATCACATTAGGATAGCTTGCAAGCAAGTGATGTGATCACTAGAATGTTATATCACGGAACGAGAAAAGAGTGCATGTCGAATAGATCAAACTAGGTATGGAGATACCAATGATCGAATCTCGGACATGTAATATATCGAGAGACAAAGGGATTTAGTTACAAGCGTTAAAGGTTCTCACGATCACAGGAGTCATCGTTGAATGTGTAGGAGTCAGTACGGATCTCCGGTCCATTGCTGATTATTGATCAGAGAAGGGTCTTGATCATGTCTACAGGGTGGCACACTTAAGAGTTACCGGACACCATTTTGGAGCACATATGTTTCAGACAAAAGAATTGCAGAGCGCAGGAATTGTTTCAATAGAAACCAGAAATTGTTTCGGGTGAAATTGCAGAAGGTGGTTCTGCATGTGATATTGAAATATTGCAAAGGGCTATATGTGAATGTTTGTTAATTAAAGTAATTAACAAAATTCTGAATAAATTTAATAAAAAGAGTTTTATTAAATGAGAGAGTATTAAATTTGGAGAAATTTAATGCATTTAAAGTGGAGACTTTAAAAGGGAATGTGAAGAGGCATTTTAATGTGGAGGGGTTACCACCACATGAATGGGGGAGGTGAGGGATCACCCCCCATGCGCCGGCCATGGAGAGAGGGGGCACCCCCTCCTCCTATAAAAGGCCATCCATTCCCTCCTTCATCCCCACACCTCCTTGTGAAGGATCTCTCTCCCCCTCCAGAATTATTCCCCCATGGTCTCGAATTAGCGAGATACATGTTCCCGGTGGCATTTCGTCTGGAAGGAGTTGCTGCTTCCGCTGGATCGCTGGAGTGAGGAGGTGGAGGTTGTCCGGTGGCTTGAACGTGTGTGCGGATGCCTTTGCTGAGTTGCAACACTCGGACTTCCTCACGATCTTGAGATCGCAAGTGTACGACTACATCAACCACGAGTTCCTACTGCTAACAAAGCTCTGTTCACGAGGGTAAGTTCTCGTTGGATGTATGTCCACCCGTTGCTTTGTACCTAGTAGATAGATCTTGGCGTGTAGTTCACACCGTAGGAAATTGTTTGTTTTCTATGGTGCGGACTCAATAGTGGTATTAGAGCCTGATCTATGCGTAGGTGCTTAGCACGGGTAGTACACATATGGTTGATATGTGGGCGATGATGATCATGTTATTGCATCTTCTATGTATTTTGGATATTGGTGGCATAGTGGGATGAAGCGGCCAGGACCAACCTTACATGTCATCGTACATGAGACCGGTTCCACGACTGACATGCAACTTGTTTTGCATAAGTGGCTGGTGGGTGTCTGTCTCTCCTACTATAGTCAATATCTGATTTACAATGAGTTGCTAATAACTTAGTTATCCTCGTTGTGGTTCATGTTCGTAGGTAAGAATGGTTCTATCTCCGAAAGCCCTAAGCCACGTAAAACTTGCAATTGATAAATTAGAGGCATCTAGTTTAGATCGTTGCTGGGCTTGTGTGTTGATATGGTATTGTTGTAAGTAGATGTATGGTGGATACTCTTACAACACACTCAACGTGTAAGTTCCATAGACCTTGGCCTTACACACAAAGGAATGATAGAGATCATACCACGGTGCAAGTGATAGAGATCAAATGCATGGACCATATCATCTCACTTTACACATTAGATGTTAGCATCTTATACTACTAGTTTGGCGCGTTTGATAGCATTATAAGATGATCCCTCTTTTAGATATCAAGATAAAAATGTGTTCTTCCTTGAGTATGCACCGTTCTATGGATCATGTTTTGAGACATCACGTGATGATCGGGTGTACTCGAATCTACGCTTTCATAGGAATGGGTGTAAGACAGTTTTACACACGCAAATACTAAGGTTCTTACTTGGCGAGCCTAGCATGTACAGACATGGCCTCGGAACACGGACCGAAAGGTTAAGAATGAGTCATATGGTTGATATGATGCCCATATAGATGCTCGCCTTTGAAGCTATATCAACTCACGTGATGATCGGACTTGGTATAGTGGATTTGGTTCATCTAATCACCAAAAGGACACAAGGGATGTCGTTTTTGAGTGGGAGTTCATTAGTAATTTCGATTAGTTGAACTCAATCTATCATAAACTTAGTCTAAATAAACTTTAAAAATTCTGTTGTAGATGGCACCACCTGCTTTTAATTTCAATGTGTTCATGGAGAAAGAGAAACTTGTTGCGAATGGTAGCAACTTCACCAACTGGGCTATGAATTTGAGGATTCTCCTCACTGCTGCACAAAAGCAATATGTGCTAGATGCGCCGCTAGGCCCCCCACCAGCTCCTGATGCCCCTGGCGAGGAAAAGAATGTCTATGTGACTCGTCGGGAGGACCACAACTTAGTTCATTGCGGCATACTGTATGGGCTAGAGCCAGAACTTCGAAAGCGTTTCGAAAATGGCAATGCCTTTGATACCATGGGAGAATTGAAAATGATTTTCGATACCCATGCTGCCGTAGAGAGTTATAATGCTACAGAAAAGTTCTTTAGCTGCATGATGGAGGAAAACAGCTCCGTTAGTGAGCACGTACTCAAAATGTCTGGGTACACTGATAAGCTTGTGTCCTTGGGAATAACGATTCCCATTGACTTAGGCATACATCGTGTTCTCCAATCTCTGCCACCTAGCTACAAGAGCTTCGTGATGAACTATAATATGCAGGGCATGAAGAAGTCTCTTCCCGAGCTTCTAACAATTCTTAAGACTGCAGAAGTGGAGATTAGGAAAGAACATCAAGTGTTGATGATCAATAGGACCACCGGTTTCAAGAAGGACAAGAAAGGCAAGCACAAGGGAAAGAAGGGTGGCAAGTCTGTTGCCACGCCTGAAAAGAAACCCCGGGCTGGCCCTAAGTCTGACACTGAGTGCTACTATTGCAAGGATCTGCCATTGAAGAATCGCCTAAGTATTTGGCGGACAAGAAGTCCAGCAAGGCAAACAAAGGTATATGTGATATACATGTTATTGATGTGTACTTGACTGGTACTCACAGTAGCACCTGGGTATTTGGTACCGGATCGGTTGCTAATATATGTAACTCGGTTCAGGGGCTACGGAACAAGCGACAACTAGCAAGGGATGAGGTCAGGATGCGGGTCGGCAATGGATCAAGAGTTGATGTGATCGCCGTCGGGACGCTACCTCTCCATTTGCCATCGGGATTAGTTATAAACCTAAATAATTGTTATTTGGTGCCTGCACTGAGCATGAACATTGTATCTGGATCGTGTTTGATGCAAAGTGGTCATTCCTTTAAATCTGAAAACAGTGGTTGTTCGATTTATAAGAATGATATCTTTTATGGTCATGCACCTATGTTGAATGGTTTATTTCTATTGGATCTCGATAGTAATATTACACATTCATAATGTTAATGCTAAAAAGATTAAACTTGATGATGATATGTCTACATATATGTGGCACTGCCGTCTAGGTCATATTGGCGTTAAACGCATGAAGAAACTCCATTCTGATGGACTTTTGGAATCACTTGATTTTGAATCATTTGATACATGTGAGCCATGTCTTATGGGCAAGATGACTAGAACGTCGTTTTCCGGTTCAATGGAACGGGCGATAGATCTATTGGAAATCATACATACTGATGTGTGTGGACCAATGAGTGTGTCGGCGCGAGGTGGATATCGTTATTTTGTTACTTTCACGGATGATTTGAGTAGATATGGGTATATCTATTTGATGAAACACAAGTCTAAAACTTTTGAAAAGTTCAAGGAATTTTAGAATGAAGTGGAAAATCATCGTAATAGAAAGATCAAATTTCTATGGTCTGACCGTGGAGGAGAGTATCTAAGTTACGAGTTTAGCACACACATGAAAGAGTGTGGAATAGTTTCACAACTCACGCCTGCCGGAACACCACAATGTAATGGTGTGTCAGAACGTCGTAATCGTACCTTATTGGATATGGTTCGATCTATGATGTCTCTGACTGACTTACCTCTGTCATTTTGGGGTTATGCACTGGAAACAACTGCATTCACTTTAAATCGGGCACCATCTAAATCCGTTGAAACGACACCGTATGAATTATGGTTTGGAAACAAACCTAAGTTGTCATTTCTTAAGGTTTGGGGATGCGATGTTTATGTGAAGAAACTTCAACCGGATAAACTCGAACCCAAAGCGGAAAAATGCATCTTCATAGGATACCCTAAGGAAACAATTGGGTATACCTTCTATCACAGATCCGAGGGCAAGGTTTTTGTTGCCAAGAATGGATCCTTTCTTGAGAAGGAGTTTCTCGCGAAAGGTGTGAGTAATCGGAAGGTAGAACTCAAGAGGTTATTGAACCTTCTCTTCATGGAATGGCGAGTGGCGCAGACCGGAAGTTGTTTGGAGTTGACTTCACGATGAAGAAAGAGCTAATGATAATGATCATGAAACTACGAAGAGGACACTCATGAACCTCGCAGTCAAGGTGACACGGCAGCTCCGAATCGTACGGCAATCCTGTTGTGAATTTCATGGTTGATGAAATGGATGACCCTGCGACATATGAAGAAGCGATGATGAGCCTGGATTCCAACAAATGGCTAGAAGCCATGAAATCCGAGATGGAATCCATGTACGAGAACCAAGTTTGGAACTTGGTGGACTTACCTCACGACCGAAAGGCCATTGAGAATAAATGGATTTTCAAAAGGAAAACTGATGCTGATGGTAATGTGACCATCTATAAGGCTCGACTTGTCGCAAAGGGGTTTCGAAAAATTCAAGGAGTTGACTATGATGAGACATTCTCTCCCGTAGCAATGCTTAAATCGGTTAGGATTATGTTAGCAATTGCTGCATATTTCGATTATAAAATATGGCAGATGGATGTCAAAACTGCGTTCCTCAATGGTAAGATTGAAGAAGAGTTGTATATGATACAACCTAAGGGTTTTGTCGATCCTAAGGATGCTAATAAGGTGAGCAAACTTCAGCGATCCATCTATGGACTGAAGCAAGCATCATGAAGTTGGAATCTCCGCTTTGATGAGGTGATCAAAGAGTTTGGATTTGTCCAAACTTATGGAGAGGCTTGTATTTACAAGAAAGTGAGTGGGAGCAATGTGGCATTTCTGATATTATATGTGGATGACATATTATTGATTGGAAATGATATAGATCTTTTAAACAGTGTTAAAAGTTATCTAAACAGCAGATTTTCGATGAAAGACCTTGGTGAAGCGTCATATATATTAGGCATTAAAATCTATAGAGATAGATCAAGGCGCCTAATTGGGCTATCGCAGAGTACATACCTTGATAAGATATTAAAGAAGTTTAATATGGACGAAAGTAAGAAGAGGTTCTTACCTATGTTGCAAGGCAAGACATTGAGTAAGACTCAAAGTTCGGCTACGGCGGAAGAAAGAGATGATGGATAAGATCCCCTATGCCTCGGTCATAGGCTCTATTATGTATGCCATGCTATGTACAAGACCGGATGTGGCACATGCTATTAGTTTGACTAGTAGGTACCAATCTGATCCAGGTTCGGAACACTGGATAGCGGTAAAGAACATCCTCAAGTACTTGAGAAGAACTAAGGATATGTTTCTCATATACGGAGGTGAAGAAGAGCTAGTCGCTAAGTGTTATGTCGATGCTAGCTTTGACACCGATCCGGATGACTCTAAGTCTCAATCCGGATACGTATTTCTCTTGAACGGAGCAGCAGTTAGTTGGAGGAGTTCCAAACAACCTGTGGTGGCTGGATTAACAATGGAGGCAGAATATGTTGCTGCTTCAGAATCGGCGCAGGAGGCAGTTTGGATGAAAGAGTTCATTACGGAACTGGGTGTGGTTCCCAGTGCATTGGACCCGATGGTGATCTATTGTGACAACAATGGATCCATAGCCAACGCAAAGGAACCAAGGTCTCACAAGAATTCCAAACATATTAAGCGCCGGTTTCACTCCATCCGCGAGCATGTCAAGGATGGAGATATAAAGATTTGTAAAGTACACACGGACCTGAATGTAGCAGATCCGTTGACTAAAGTTCTCCCTAGGGAAAAACATGATCAACACCAGAACTCCATGGGTGTTAGATTTATCACTATGTGAACTAGATTATTGTCTCTAGTGCAAGTGGGAGACTGAAGGAAATATGCCCTGAGAGGCAATAATAAAGTTGTTATTATATATTCCTTATATATGATAGATGTTTATTTTACATGCTACAAATGTATTGATTCGGAAACATCAATACATGTGTGTTTAATAAACAAAAAGGGTTCCTAGTCATGCCTCTCTTATATACTAGCTTGTTGATTAACAGGATGATCAAGGTTTCCTGATCATGGACATTGGATGTTGTTAATAACAAGGTCACACCATTGGTGGAATGATGTGATGAACATTCATCCGAAGTATAGCATTACGATCAAGTCATTATGTTTATATTTCTATAACATCATACGAAGTAATCTTTATCCTTAGACCATGAGATCATGTTAATTGCTAACACCAGAAGAGTATCTTGATAACATCAAACGTCACACTGTAATAGGGTGACTATAAAGATGGGTTCAGTACTACGAAGGTGTTATGTTGAGGCTCATGGATCAAGAGTGGAATTTGTCAATCCAGATGACGGATAGATATACTCTGGGCCCTCTCGGTGATATCACATTAAGATAGCTTGCAAGCAAGTGATGTGATCACTAGAATGTTATATCACGGGAATGAGAAAATAGTGCATGTCGGTAATGAGATCAAACTAGGTATGGAGATACCGATGATCGAATCTCGGACATGTAATATATCGAGAGACAAAGGGATTTAGTTACAAGCGTTAAAGGTTCTCACGATCGCAAGAGTCATCGTTGAATGTGTAGGAGTCAAGCGATCTCCGGGTCCATCGATTATTGATCGGAGAAGGGTCTCGATCATGTCTCGCATTATTCATGAACCGTAGGGTGGCACACTTAAGAGTTACGGACACCATTTTGGAGTACATATGTTTCATACTGAAAAAATTGCAAAGCGAGGAATTGTTTCAATAGAAACGGAAATTGTTTGGGTGAAATTGAAAGGTGGTTCTGCATGTGATATTGAAATATTGCAAGGGGATATATGTGAATGTTTGTTAATTAAAGTAATTAAAAATTCTGAATAAATTTAATAAAAAGAGTTTTATTAAGAGAGAGCATTAAATTTGGAGAAATTTAATGCATTTAAAGTGGAGACTTTAAAGGGAATGTGAAGAGGCATTTTAATGTGGAGGTTACCACCACATGAATGGGGATGTGGGTCACCCCCATGCGCCGCCATGGAGAGAGGCACCCCTCCTCCTATAAAAGGCCACCCATTCCTCCTTCATCCTCACACCTCCTTGTGAAGGATCTCTCTCCCCCTCTAGAATTATTCCCCATGGTCTCGGATTAGCGAGATACATGTTCAGTGGCATTTAAATGCGGAAGGAGTTTACGCTTCATTTGGATCGCTGGATCGAGGAGGTGGAGGTTGTCCTGGCTTGAGCGTGTGCGAAAAGTCTGCTGCTGAGTTGACGCCGGACTTCCTC
This sequence comes from Avena insularis, assembly GCA_023614405.1. Taxonomy (NCBI): domain Eukaryota; kingdom Viridiplantae; phylum Streptophyta; class Magnoliopsida; order Poales; family Poaceae; genus Avena; species Avena insularis. The sequence goes on from CM042694.1 coordinate 213,131,495, forward strand.
ACGATCTTGAGATCGGCAAGTGTACGACTACATCAACCACGAGTTCCTACTCGTTAACAAAGCTCGTTGTCTACGAGGGTAAGTTCTCGTTGGATGTATGTCCACCCGTTGCTTTTTACCTAGTAGATAGATCTTGGCGTGTAGTTCACACCGTAGGAAAACTTTTGTCTACGATGCTGCGGACCCAACACCTCCAACTCGTGGGTATTTGGTGATGTTCTCACAGTGGCAATGGCTACTCTCCTTTCCGCCCGAGATCATATGCAATGACCCCGTGACTCTCACCTAGGTCGCCTCCCTCATATGCCTTGTGGTCCGAGCTTAGAGGCCAGTAGGATGAGCGTGCCTTTACTCCTAGGCCGAGGAACTCCCCCGCAAGCACCCCTACCCGACGTCAAGGTCGGCGTGCCCCCAATAGCGTCGCCTCAATTCGAATGGATGGGGTAGGCATTGCCGGATTGAGCAAGCCTCTACCGAGACGACACTGTAGACCCCTAGGAGGGGGAAAACATGTGTAAGGACATACGAAGCCGGGGTGATAGGTGGACCTGAGTGAAGGGTTGCTCGATCCTCTGGTATTGATCGCACACGGAGAGCAACACTTGACCTGGGAGCCCAACCTCATCATCATTGTCAAAGCCAGCAGTCAGAGAATGTTATGCTTAGACTTCGCCATCATGAATAGGTACAAGCCTATTTCCCAGACCCCAACGTTGCCATTTCCCAGGAGGGATGCCCCTCGTCCGTGTCACAGCCAAAACCTTGGTAACAAGCCTACCACTTTGCGCCACGGAGTGGGGAGCCTAGAGCAGAGGGCATCGTTGAGGGTAGGGTAGACAGCTTGGATCCACCGTGCCTAGGGACACCTGCATGGGTCTACAACGAATTCCTCTCTGCCAGGCCCGACCCTGACCTTCTGGCAGCTGGGAGGCCATCAATGGTCCTACTATGCCCTCGGTGGGAGACCCTTTATCTCATGCATGCATCATCATTAACGTCAGTGGTATGGCGAAGAGGGAAGTGTTGTCCCTGGCCCTGACCCGCATTTTCATCAATACATCAACCATGGAAGATCAAGTCCTGACCTATCTAGCGATGGGATGGGCTATAGCACCATGTGGTGGGGTAAAACCCTCCTCTGATTTTGACATGGGAGGGGCCTCAGGCGTATCGATGGTGTATTTTAGAAGAGCTCTCATGCTCGCTAGCCTGGGGTGGGGTGTTGCTCATCTCTCCCATGGGGGAGCACATGAAGATCATCGCCCAGCTCCCCCATGTTCATAAAGGGATCACCGACGACCTGACCACGTGCGAGGGTCTACTTGTTGGGTTGCAGGCTGCAGTCGACCTCAGCTCCTAGCGTGTAAACCCATAGCCATGTGGTGGGGCCTCACCTCATAAGGGGCCTCACTATAAAATCAATTTTCGTGCTACCATAAGTTCCCAAATAGGGCTCTGGGCTTCTAGTGCTTGGTGCTAGAAGGGTTCCCTGAGATATTCCCCCCCCCCAACGAAGGAGTCATGGCTAGAGGGGAGGGGCACCAGCCCCGATGCGGTGAGTTCAGCCACTATCACCTTAACCTCAATGCTTCATCACTGTCAAGACGGAGCCTCCCCTGGGAGGCAGGGCCCTAATGAACGACCATGGACAGGCCTTGAGAAAGACCGACCAAGTGCGTCTTTGAAGGGGAGGGTGTTGCAGGCACCCACCCCTGGCCCTCGGCCAATCCACCACCACCATGGAGAATTTGGCTCGATGAAATACCATGGACGTCATGACCGCTTGAGACTCATAGCGTGTCAGAATCACCGACAAGACTTAGCATACCCTTGTCTGGGGAAGTAGAGTCTCCATACCTTCTAGTACTCATGCATGGTGCGATGAGGGTGCATGCCTTTCAAGAGGTTCCCCGGAAGGTTCAAGAAGGAGACAAGTTCACCTTCCTTGGACGAGACCCGCCCGCAGTGAGGCAGGAAAGGTCTGGTGCTACCTCTATGTTAGTAGATGGTGGGAGATTGCAAGATCGATCCACCGTAACAAGGCCCTTGTAGGATGCTTCAATCCTCTAGGTTAGTGACAGTCCACCTGGAGGCTGGGGAGGGCCAGGATTGGCTCAACCCGTGGAACATGGACTTCATGAGATGCGCGATCTCCATGGAGTCCTGCATGTAAGGCACTAGGTTCATAATTGAGCGCATCCCAAACGTAAGGCGCACCAGAGAACATGTTTGGGCCATCCCATGGATGTAGCACCTCCGGATCTATCCCAGAGCGCATAAAGAAGAGTCCAAAACGATGGACCAACCTGAATTGGGGCTATCCCATGAACAAGCCGACATTCTTGGGGACTACCCCCTCACCTGAGTTTAAAAAACTCCCTTTCTCTTTTTTGGTTCTTTCATTCGCCTTTTCTTCTACCTTTTATTTTTTTCCTTTTGCCATTATTTTACCACAAATAGGCCACTTGTCCCACCTTTTTTTGTTTTCCAAAAACAAATAACTTTTTTCCCTTTTTATTTTCTTCCACGTTTTTTTTAAAAGAACAAAACCTTCTCATTTTTGCCACTTTCTTCATTCACTTCTCCTCTAACTAAGAGCACAAGGTACATGACCCTCCCTATACATGAAGGTCAAGAGGACCGTACATAAATTAGGTACTCTAGGTGTGCCCCTGATTCCTCCTGCAAGACCACCCCTAAGGGTCGGATGGTGGCAACTCCATCATCATACACCACTGCCCGGGTGATGGCAACAACTCTGTGTGTACCAACTCATCGGGACTTCAAGTACAAAGTGTTGTAGAAAGCTTATTTTTCCCACAAGGATGACTCGAGGGTTTATATCGGACTCTCGAGGAATTGTAGGAACTTGTATTTTTTCCTGTTCTCGCAACCTGCAAAATAAAAAATTTTCCTTGTGTCCCCAACTCCACCGTATGGTTGTCAAGCACAAGGTTTCATATTAGTAAAAATCAAATAAAACCGTGAAGTCACATAATAGTAAAGTAAATTAGAACTAGAACAAAAAAGCAAAAAAGTAAAGTAAAGTTCTTTTGGGGTTTTGTTTATGCTTGTAGAAAGTAAAGGTGTTTTTTGTATTCTCAAGGGGAAAGTAAAAACAATGAAATAAAGGTATTTTTGTGTTTTTATTTGTGTTTCCTAATAGTGAAAGTATGTTTGTATTTTCGAATTTAATAATTGTAGAAAATATAAAGGATGATAATGGTGTTGGAAAGTTGTTTATTATAATGAAAAGTGGACCGGGGTTTATGGGTTCACTTGTCTATTCTCTCATAAGGTGTAATGGACATAAAAAAATTCATAAGGAATATAATATTGACGAAACTACATTATGTGTATGATAAGCATTCATATGGGCATCACATCCTATTTTAGAGATGATGCAACACATCTCTCTTCTACTTCTCTAGAAAACAAAAACTCCATGCAATGTAGAATTAAGAATTAACAGTGCATAGCCTTAGTTACTTTGACATGATGTTTAAATAAAAAATATGCTACCTTGAATAAACACGATCATCTAGCGGTCACTAGATGACATATAACAGATGAATCCACTTTATCCCTGGTGAGGTAACAAAAGAAAGGTAAATCCCATAGTAGATCTTGAATTTTATGTCACTATTCAATCACTACCACCATATTACTCCAACTAATACACACATTCCCCCACATATGTCCTTTCATACATGTTGGGTCAAAACAAGTACTTAAGAATAGGGTACATAATATGCATCTACTAATACATCTTACACATAATTGAATTCCAATCTCAAATATCAACTCATAGAATAAATATCCACCACAAAGGAATTACATAGATGACCATAATTATGTTGGGAAGCTCATATGGTAGTGTTGATGATGTCAGAGAGGGTGGAGATCCAACCGCAGATGATTCTGGTAGTGGTTCCCCTCCAATCTTCACTAGTTCTAGCTTCATTTCATGGTTTATGTGTTCTTCTCCGCCTCGTCTTTTGAGAGCGTGACGAGTGACCATTTTATAGACTTTTTAGGTCAAGACTTTGATGTAGGGCACAATATGGATGACTGGTGATACTCTAGGAGGGAAAGAGGGTAGGTGGCGCAGGACCCCATGGATATAAACATTGTATATGATGCAAATATGTTAGAATATGTTACAATAAACTACAAAGTCCATGTATGCATTTTACATGCATCAACATCCCCAAGCTTAACGTATGCTCATCCTCGAGCATGAAGGTGAAAAAACTAACCATGGACTTTGGAGTTTGTTGTTAAGTTGAACATATTAAGTCATGATCATTGCTACACCAAGTTAAATAATTCATTCTTTTAAAGAATAATAACAATCACTTACAGTATGAAGTGATATTTCTCACCTATCATCTAAGTATATCAATCTTGTATAAAAACAAATGCACAAAGTACTATGGATAATTAAGCATGCAAAGTGAAAGTGAATATGCATTGTGTGTTATACTAGTTTGGTATTTAGAATACTATCATATGTGGACACTTAAAAAAGTAGATAATAAGTAGGGATTAACATGTACAAGTAATATTTAGCTTCCAAACACTACCTCTTAAGTTTATGTTTGAAATAGTACATCATTAGTGTTTGGTTCGGTTGACCCTCATCTCTTTGATTATTTGAGCATTATTGTTTTTTGACACTTATTGCTTCTTTCCTCTCAACACCTATGTATATTGATTTTTTAGGATACATTTGTATATTTATAAGAACTTTAAATAAAGCAACTTTTCCTGCATACTTGCTCTCACTCTTTATACTTTTATTGAAGGGTTTATGCCCTTTTTTTAGTGGTAGCATCCTTGCTATAATGGTTTGTGCATGCCCTCATCGTATTTAGTATGCATATTTTGTTCTGCTGCAAGGATGCTTATGCCATATGAGTTAGTGGTCACCCCACAACCAACTTCTCTATGACAACCATAACCATAAACAATACAATTTGGAAGCTAAATAGAACCCACACATGAAAATATACTTGTAATAGCATTTTATATATAGGTAGACATGGTGGACACTGCTGGAATAACTTTGGTTATGTGGATTATGGATGCACAAGCTTTGATTGTTTAAATTTTTAGGCTAGCAAGAGGGGGGTAATTGACCATCTAGAAGTATGCAAAAGTGTCTATGGTATTAATCATTTCTTCATATACAATATCAACATAAATTTAAACATCTATGAAGTAAATAAGACCTATCACTAAATAATATACTTGCAAATTATCACTCATTAAAACAAATGAAGTAAATAACAAAGTGTGACAAAATGCATAACTTTTAATGCAACTATTCTTTCCCTTTACCCTTTCTTTATTAGCATCCAACTTTAACTTTCATTTTATTCCAGTAGACCTTTCATATTCATTAAACAAATCTTCATATGGTGGTCTATCTATTCCAAAGGTAAAAATGTAAAGGTAAACTCAAAAACTATATACAAACGCTCCAAGTTTATGCAATTATCTTATGTTGCTAGAAAACGGAGTTTAGAGGTGCAAAAGCCGAGAGTGTAATAGTTTCTAGTGGGGTTCCTTGGGCATCCCCAAGCTTATGGTTTTAACCATACTTGGGTAGCTCTTCGTGTGGTGTTCATCTATTCAAATAGTGGACATAAAGATATATGCTAGATGCTATAAAACCTCCAAATAAAATTTTGTTTGAAGTGTCTAGAGAGTGTATTAAGTTTCCAACATTCACAAGATATCAAAAGACTCAAAAAGAATCAACTTGAAACTCAAAAGAATGGCTTAAGCAACTAAAGACAGAATATGTCCTGGAAAACAACAACAAAACATTATTAATTGGCCCACTTAGACCTATTAGGAATTTTTTCCGATTTTTGTTCATATAGAGGATGCAAATTTGTAACTACATTTGAAAACTGAGCTTAGAAGGAGTTATAGAAAAATCACAAAAATATTTTCGGGAATGACATCATGCAGGAATCTATAACTCCTAATAGTTCTATTAACTTTAATGCCTTCGAATGAGTAAAACTTGATACTTTATTGAAAACTACAGAAATAGAACCAGAAAAAATCTCTAACTATAGTAAGAGTGCAAAAATAAAAATGAAAATAAAAACAACCAGGTTGCCTCCTGTAAAGCGCTTTCTTTATATCCATATAGGGAGGCTTACTTACTTTTTTAAGATGAGTGGAAATCATGTGGTAACTTGTACGTTAGTGATATCTCCTTCTTACTTGGAAAATGTTCTATGCACTTCTTATGAAGGAATTGAAACTTTACATTCTCTTCCTTTGAATCAATGATAGCCCATGTGGTTCTCAAATGGGTCTTCCAAGAATTATAGAATTGGAGGTTTTACTCCCCATATTCATAATAATAAAGTCAACATACACAAAATGTCATATGTATTTCAATCATATAACATGATTAATGATATCTAAATCATGTTTGGTAGAACCATCAACAAGTACAAGATCCCATACTTTTAAGTTCAAACAAGTCATATAATTATTTCAACAAAATAGAAACACTAGATCCTATATCTAATATAGAATGTTTGAGTTTCTTTGAAAATAGTAACTAGTATCTTGGCCTATTGGGGATACAAACATCACCAAGCTTAGGTGGTATCATATGTTCATTATTATATCTTGTTATATTTTCTTTAATGACATAGTTTTCTATGTATGATCCAAATCTTGCTTGATGAACATTAAAAGAAAGGATCATTAGAACTTTTTTTAGAATATTGATGAGTTCATGAAAAATACATTTGTAAAGATCTAGTAGAGGTTCATTAACTTCATTAAGAATTTTCACTTCATCTACTAGTTTATCTTTCATTACCATAATGGATTCTTTCTCTTCTTTGCCCATCATGTTTAAAGTTTCCCAAGATCTATCTATTATGACGCGCACATAGTTTATAGTTTCTTCATGAGATCTTTGGGTATGAACAAGGTTCTTAAAAAATCCTTAGTTAAGTGATCAACCTTGTCATTTAAAGTATCATATTTTCAAACTTGGCTATACATTCTTTATTAAGTTCCTTTTGAGTAGATATAAAAGATCTAATGGTATTATCTAGATCATTGAAAACATTGTTAGGAACATAGAGTGGCCTAGCATAAGAGTTATTATAGTTGTTTCCATATCCACTATTACCAAAGTTCATTATGTAGTTGACATCTACACTTTCAGCATTATTTACAACTAGATCTTTTAAAGGAACATTATCAATATTCTATTTAGAGATGTGAGAAAATATGGCATCAACTTTAGCAGTCAAGGAATATACTTCCTCAACAGAGTTGATTTTCATAGAAGATGAACCATGTGCTCTTTCAGTATTCCTTGGCTATAATTTTGTAGAATATTTTCTAGGATAGCTTTAGCTTCATGAACAGTTTTAGTCATAAAGGCACCTCCTGCAGTAGAATCTAACATACTTCTAGACATGTGGTTTAAACCATTATATAAAGAATGTAAAACAGTCCATTCATTTAGTCCATGTGATGGGTAGGTTCTAAGCATAATTTTAAGTCTTTCCCAAGCTAGAGCTACATGTTCGTTATCATTTTTTTAAAGGATAGTATGTTATTTATGTTTTGCAAAATTTTAAAAGGAGGATAGTACTTCTTAATAAAAGCTTCCTTAAGATTAACCCAATAGTTTATGCTACTAGTAGGTAAAGATAATATCCATTCTTTAGATTTGCCTCTAAATGATAATGAGAATAGTTTAAGTTTGACAATGTCATTTTCCACATTCTTAAATTTTTGCATATCACAAATCTCATAGAAGTCATATAAATGCATCGATGCATCTTCACTAGCAATACCTGTACGGGTTTAGATCCTGAAAACAATAAATTTTTCCTACGGCAAGAACTCTAATGCTAGGACCTATCTATTAATAATGCAGTAACAGGAGGGGATTTTCTTAAACCTACCCTTGGAGACCAAAAATCATTGTCAACGCTCAGGAAAACATGGCAGATGTAGTCGTTCAAACGCCGACCTTGGGGTCATGTTGAACTCCTGCGGCTCTGATGGCTTCTGCGGCTCCGACGACTCCTAGTTCCCTAAGTGTTTCACCTCTAAGGGAGTTACACACATCCGGTTCCTGAAGATGACTCCCTCTCGTGGGATCCAGCAGCAGTTGTGGAAGTAAACCTTCTAGATCCAAATCCCGCAGCGTGATAACGCTCTACGGTGAAGAGGTCTCCTGATCGTGTAGTCCAAACTTGGGACCGCGGTCACGGGAGAGAGAGAGAGAGAATATCAACTGTAGGTCTCCCCAAAATAGAGGGAACCTTTTATTGATTATTGTGTATTTATTTTCCCAAGATACCTCTTAGTATATAGGGGAAAAGGGACCCCATGTGGCTTTCGCTAAGCCATGTGGGACTAAACAAAGGAGAGGGGAGAGGGGGGCTCGCCTCTGCAGGTTAGGGCTCAAGTGGTCCCCACGCGAGGTCCCTTGGCACAGCCAGCCACCTCCCCTCCTTCCTCCATTTGGTCTTTCCCTCATGGGCCCTTTCCCTTAGGGATTTTGGTGCAATAGGTATTTAACCATTTTAATTTCCATTTATTTTATTAAATAATTATAAATAAATGATTAAATCAATATTTAACATTTACTTACATATTATTTAACCCTCTGTGGCTATGGAAATCCTTCCACCACACTTCAGACATTCTCCAGACTTTTCGAAACCCTTTCGAATTTCTCTCTTTTTATACTTCAGTGATTCTGCCGACACCAAAATTATCTCTAAGCATCATCAAGCCCTTAAGCGTGATACCCCACGGTTCGGGAACAATCCATACATGGTAAAGACGTCTCTCGTACCAATGATCATCAGCGAGACCTGGATGCCCATGATGACCCATGTGCATTCCACAAATCTTTCGTCGTTTGAACCATGAACATCTTGTCACATTCCTTTTGTCTCTGTGATACTTGCATTGTCCGAGATCTGATCAGTGCCATCACCATGTGATGTTCAATCTTGTTACTGACAAATTCTACTTAACTCGTTTAGACAAGTGATATCCACGTGACCTAGTCACACGCTGCACAGCTTTATGGATATAACTTCTCCGAGTGGGCCCTTGAGTATCTCTCCATCACGCGGATGGAAAAATCTCGCCCTTGACACATAATGCCTCTACATTCCCCTCTGAATACCTAAAGACACATTTATGATCATCATTTTACCGAGTGACATTTGATGCTATCAAAGTATTCTCGGGTGATAGTGATTGGTATGGCCTCACAGTCTAAGAAACAAGACACTATGTCTCCTAATCATCGTAACTTGAACTTTGTGACATGATTGTGTTATGATGCTTAGTTTGTGGTATTCCTCATCATCTCAGTCTCTCAATGAGGTGACTCCATTGTCAACTGACATAAATGCCACATGATCAGGAAACCTTGATCATCTATTGGCGAATGAACAGTGACTAGAGTTTCACCGGGAACTACTGGTTGTTTATGTATCACACGTGTATTGGCGTTTCCATTCAATACAGTTATAGCACGATACAAAACTTAGTCATAAACTTTGTGAAATATGATAATAATCCATATTATTATTTGTCTCTAGGGCATAATTCCAACAGTCTCCCAGTTGCACTAGAGTACAAATAAACTACCTGCATTTGTTTAGCAATCATCGACTCCATACAATCTAGCACCTCTGATCATGCTTGCTCATGGAAGAGGTTCAGTTTAGGTTCTGGACTTTACAGCCCCTCATATCTTTTGGAACTTACTAATGTCACCTTATTTGACATTAATAACACATCATATTATGATAAGATCTTGTGTATGTATAGTAGTTGTGGCAACAGAGTGATGTCGGTTTCCAGGAGCCAACATTGACGTTAGATTAGTCAATGTGGACTTTCTCATGGGCATTGTGCCCTGGGACACACTCTCTGTGAAAAGACGAACCTTCCACGACATTATTCATCACCTTTTATATAGTTTCCTTATACTTTTTATTTTAAATGTAGTTATCGAAACACTAGTGCACCATGTGCATTTTCTGATGTTTGTCACCACGCTTCCTTATTGACTTAAATTAGTATTTTTCAATGCAGAGATTTCCAATCTTTTAAAGGTTAGCATATGCCCTTACAACATAACCCTTTATGCTTTAAGGTATGTCATCCTTCATGGATTTGAAAACATGTCTACAATTCTCATTTAACACTATGGACAAACTTACCTCAATGTTCAGTGATTTATACTTAATCACTTCCGAACGTTTCTTCTTGGATCATGCATTATGTTGAGTTCTCATCGTGGTTTTCTAAGATAGAACCAATGTCAAAACATAGTGCATGACGATCATCCTTTTCTTTCTTTTAACCATCGATGTAGCACTCACATACAATTCCTAATTCGAATGATCAAGGACCATTCCTTCATCAATTCCCATTCTGAAACTATTTCAGAATCTCTTTTAGGAATATATATTACAACAGAGTATTGTATTATATTTTCTTTCAACTTTTAACCATTATAAATCATTATTTATCAGTACTTGCGCCTTTTATTCTTAGTGTGTCGTACACATATAACAATTAATCTCCCACTCAATATATGTACCCTACATATCTGGTATGAAACTTACATTGCTCCCACTCAAAAATATGTCGTTCACATATTATAACTCCCACTCAATTTCATGCAAATTGCATATCTTCTCAATATTTTGAATAACTTCAAAATCCCTTGATCAATCTTCGGATTGAGAGTTTCTTTTACGAGAAACTAGTACTTTACTAGTATCAAAACCACTAGCCTTCAGCACTTCTGAATCAAATTCTTTTGCATTCGTCCAAGACATTGTTTGAGACGAATCATACTTTGTCTTTCACCTTTTCTGCTATGACCTTGCGGTCCTTTGGAAAATCAAGTAACCCATTTTACTTGACAAGATTTAGTAACACTTTACTTTCTAGTCTTAAGTGAAAATCACTTCTAGGATTTCTCGTAACCTTAGTTTATCATAACTTTCCTTTGTAGTTCGTAGGTATGTCACGTTCCGATAACATGACAAGTGATTCATAAATGTCTCCATACAAGATGTAGGGTACATTTGTGAATTCTACTTCATGTAGTAAAAGCACGAGTGGGGAAAACACAATGATCATTATGATTGATCCTTTCCTTTATGTGAAGGGACGCGTTCTGGAACACGTTCCGTTGCGCTTCACATCACTCTGATGCGGGGTTATGAAACCTCATCATGCTTTCACTATCTTCCATTAGCTACATTGTCGAGAACATAGTTTTCCTTGAGAATATGCCAAAAAATCAGCAACACTAGTTTTGCATATCCTTTGGTCTTAGCCATGGATTTCGTATTCAAATACTCTACAAGGACTTGTTCGTTGTTGCTTTGGTGATATCGAATAACTCCAAAACTTCCATGACAATCCATACAAACTATGGTGCCGACCTTACGAATTTAGATGGTGCACTTTATAACCTAAATGAGTGTTTGTTATTTCTGCTCTTTACACTAATACTAACGCTTTATTTGGTGCCATCTATTCACCCACTTAATATCAAATATCACACCATGATGTTTTGCACTTCAATATATTAAAATGCATCGCATTTCACAAGTCCTTATGCCAATCATATAACATTGAATTTTCATTATTGTTGATCAAATCGTAGTAATTGGATTCTTTTTATCTTCAATACCCTTTGACACTAAAATTATTTGATCATATCAAATAGTTTCATGCTTATGTTTCATCTGGTAAACTCTTTTACTTAACAACCACAAATGATAATCACCACTTCGTTGAAATATGGCACATCAAATATGTATTTTCTTTCAAAAATTCATTAAACACTTTGTATTCATACAATACGTGGTGTTTTAGTTATCTTGCCAAACTTGGGCATGGTTTATATATGACAAGAGATCAAATGACTTTCATATATTATAAACATAACTTTGAATTTCAAACAATGGTTTCATTCAAAATGAATATATCATTAAGTTGGGTATTTTCAAGGCATTTCAATATTTTAAAAATGTTCATACATTATCAATTAGTTACACAACACAGATAATTCACACATAATTGAACAATATATGAACACAAATAGAAATCATTCATAAAAGTAGAACAACCGTTTGTTACAAACTCATATGAATAACCGCCTCACAAAGTGTGAGACACACTAAAGAAGTTCACAATCCATCGATTACAATAATTATCCAAAATGATAAACTAAGTGATAAACGGTGAGGGAGAGTGTCGTCGGCTATCATCATCATGCTTGCCATCAACACACAACGTCACCTCCTCTCCAGCAAGCATCTCTCATGCAGAAGGACCTGTTTTCATAAAACAGAACAAGTATCAGATACTTCAATACTACAATAAGTGTTTGCAAGATTATAATATTTGTAAAATTGTATATCATATATACCTTCATCATCGATGACCTCTCCGACAATGGATTCAACCTTCATGTTCTTGAAATGTAATATGAACTCATGGAAATCCAGTGTTTCCGTATCACCTCTCATGATGCAAGTCCGGACGTATCCTTCATAGTTGGGAGGCAGCGACTGAAGTAATACGCCTACCGCAAATGAGTCGGTCATCCAGTAGTCCACGAAGTAGACTAGTATCATGTGTGCATCATGCATGCGCTCCAAGTGACTCTCTAGACAAGTGTGTTCCTCCATCTGTATGGAAAGGAAATATCCAAGAAGCTCGTGCTTCCACATGTGCACATGGCCTACAAACTCCGCTCTCAGCTAATCCACCATCGCATATGGGTCAAGATCACCCATGAGTGGATGCAGTTTGTTCACCATCCCGTAGCGCATTATCACTTAAATGTAAGTGGACATCTCTTGACGATAATAGTGGTCTTCCCGCTCACGTGGGGTCTCATAGTGATCTGGCTCATCTAGATCCAGCACATAATGTATGTAGTCAACCACGTTGTTCTTAGTAAGGAGATCATTCAGACACACAAGGCACTCAGGGAAGTTGGATCCATCAAGTCTAAGTCTTTTAGCAACTACCCATTCAACAATCTTAAAATAAGCTTCACGGCAAGCCATTTCTACATTTACAATTGCAAAAGGAATTTAGACTAAGTTTATAACTTATATGAGTTAAACAAGAACTCCACTAAAACTACTATCCCCAAAAAGGTTTTAGTGATTACACGATCTCCATTCACTACACCACCCCCGATCGTCACGGCATGCGATATAGTTGCAAAGGTGGACGCCGAAACGTTGATGACATCATTCATGCGACTTGTGCTCGATCTTTCGATCATCCGTGTTCCGAGGCCATGTCTATACATGCTAGGCTCGCCAACTTAAGCTTTGATGTGCAACATGGCTTACACCCACCGTATGCGAATGCAGTTATGTGTGACACTCAATCGTCACGGCGTGCCTTATAATGGAGAACTTTCTTGGTGGTGCACACTAAGGGAGAACATTTTGTTGGTATTATGTTTTAGGGATCATCTTATTTATGCTACTGTCGAGTATATAATACTAGCACACAAAAGGTGCACAAACAATAAACATCATATGCAAGTGCAATGTGATATGGTCCTTCGTGCTGTGATCTCCATCCCATGTCTCCGGGTCCGGTGCTAGGGTTCTTGTGTCTTGGACACCAGGGTACCGGCGTCTCTAGTGTCGTAGTCCACCATCATGATGACCGTTACTACTACTTAGAAACAGAAAATAAACTACTTTACCTTGACTACGACCATATCACAACACAACGCCCCTGCAAAACAAAGCTAGACACTTCTTTATCTTAGCATGTTTTATGTGGTTGTTAGGGCTTTTGTGCAAGAACCGTTTCTTACCTACGAACTTCAACCACAAAATTGATCAAACAATTGTCTATGTTATACCCCTTTTGGGTCCCTCTGTTGCAAATGGAGTACCAACTAATGCGAGAGAGACAGACACCCCCCCCCCCCAAAGCCACTTTATACGGTACAAGCCGTATGTCAAGCGTGGACCAGTCTCACGAATGAACGCGTAAAGTCAGTTGGGGATGCTTCGTCAAGCATTACTGCGGTATGCACAAGTACACATGGGAGGGTAACAACTAAAAGATCAACACCCATATGCTACAACTCATGTGTTCTACCCATACTAGCAATACAACGAATAGATCTAGCTCTGATACCACTATAGGGCTTTAGCGACTGAAAACAATATTTTTTTCCTACGCCAAGAACCCTAATGCCAGGACCTATCTATTAGTAATGCAGTAACGGGAGGGGCTTTTCATGAAATTACCCTTGAAGACTGAAAAGCGTTATCAATGCTCGGGAGAACGTAGCTGATGTAGTCGTCCTGACACCGACCTTGGTGTCGTGTTGAAGTCTGACGGCTCCTGTGGCTCCAACGAATCCTAGTGCCCCAAGTGTTGCACCTCCGAGGGAGTTACACATGTCTAGTGCCTGACGATGACTCCCGCTCCTGGGATCTAGCAGCAGTTGTGGAAGTAGACCTTCTGGATCCGAATCCTGCGACGCGACGGCGCTCCGCGGTGAAGAGGTCTCCTAATTATGTAGTCCAGACTTGGGACCACAGTCATGGGAGAGAGAAAATATCAATTGGAGGTCTTCCCAAAAGTGAGGGAACCTTTTATTGATTATTGTGTATTTATTTTCTGAAGATACCTCTCAACATATAGGGGAAAAGGACCCCATGTGGCTTTAGCTAAGCCATGTGGGACTAAACAAAGGAGGGGGAGAGGGGGCTGGACGCCGCCGACTAGGGCCCAAGTGGGCCCCATGCAGGGTCCCTTGGCCCAGCCGGCCACCTCCCCTCCTTCCTTCCTTTGGTCTTTCCCTCATGGGCCCTTTTCCCTTAGGGATTTTGGCCCAATAGGTATTTAACCATTTTAATTTCCTTTTCTTTTATTAAATAATTATAAATAAATGATTAAATCAATATTTAACATTTACGTACATATTATTCAACCCTCTGTGGCTATGGATCTCCTTCCACCCCACTTCGTACTTTCTCCGGCCTTTCCAAAACCCTTCTAGTTTTCTCTCTTTCTATTCTTGGTGATTATGACGACACAAAAATGATCTCTAAGCATCATCAAGCCCTTTAGCGTGATACCCCACGGTTCGGGAACACTCCAGACATGGTCAAGACCTCTCTCGTACCAATGATCATCAATGGGACCTGGATGCCCATGATTCCGAGTGCATTCCACGAATCTTTCATCGTTTGAACCATGAACATCATGTCATATTCCTTTTGTCTCTGTGATACTTGCATTGTCCGAGATCTGATCAGTTACATCACCATGTCGTGTTCAATCTCGTTATCAACAAATGCTACTTAACTCGTTCCGAGATGTGATATCCCCGTGACCTAGTCATACGCTGCGCAGCTTTATGGAAATAACTTCTCCGAGTGGGCCCTTGACTATCTCTCCGTCACGCGGATGGTCAAATCCTGCTCTTGACACACAATGCCTCTACATACCCCTCTAAATACCTGAATACACCTTTATGATCACCGTTTTACCGAGTGATGTTTTTCTCGGGTGCTAGTGATGTATATGGCCTCACGGTCTAAGAAACAAGACACTATATCTCCTGATCATCGCACTTGAACTTTGTGACATGCGTGTTACGATGCTTAGTTTGGGTATTGCTCATCATCTCATTCTCTCAATGGGGTGACTCCATTGTCAACTAGCATAAATGCCACATGATCAGGAAACCTTGATCATTTGTTGACCAATGAACCAGTGACTAGAATTTCATCGAGAATTACTGGTTGTTTATTATCACATGTGTATTGACATTTCCTTTCAATACAGTTATAGCACAATACAAAACTTAATTGTAAACTTGTCAAATATGATAATAATCCATATTATTTGCGTACCCATAGTTTGTTAGTTGTACTCAGTTTTCCCCAGCCTCTTAGTTTCTCCTCACTTTTGCCCATCTCCTTGTATGAAACTCTCACATGGTCTGAAACTCGCCGTCCGTCTTGACAAGTGGGGCCACGTTCGATCGGGTCCCAGTGGACCCTCATTACGTCTTCGACAAGTAGTCACGTTACTGGGTCCCGTAGTGTACCCTTGTCGTTGCATGCTAACAAGTGGGGCCGCGTTTAGTCAGTTCCCATAGTGGACACCTCTCTCAATATATCCAGATCAGCATCGTACCCATAGCTTATCCACGTGAGCACCCACCCATAGCTTACCCAGGTTGGCGTTGCAAGATGGGAACCCGAGCCAGCCCCGCGCCCACGCCCTTTGTCTAGCTTCATTTTCATATAGTGAAATGTAATGCATATATGAAAATTATACACCTTTGAACTCTTTTTGATTGCATTTAGGACATGATAATGTTATGCTTATAAAATCCTGATCATTTATCATTTCCATGGAGTGAAATATAATGCATAAACTTGCGTATACGATTACACCTTTCGAAATCTTTGAAATCACACTTAATACGTGATAATGTCATGCTAAGAAAATCTTAAGAGATTATCATTTTCATAGAGTGGAATGTAATGCACAAACTTGCATATGCAAAAATTATAAACCTTTGAACACTTTTAAATCGCACTTAATACATGATAATGATGTGCTAACAAAATTTTGAGAAATTATTATTTTCTCCCCCATTTTCATAGAGTGAAATGTAATGCATAAACTTACATATACGAAGTTTATACACCTTTAAACTCTTTGAAATCTCACTTAATACGTGATAATGTTGTGCTAAGAAAATCTTGAGAGATTATTATTTTCATAGAGTGGGATGTAATGCATAAATTTGCATATACAAAAATTATACACCTTTGAACTCTTTGAAATCACACTTAATACGTGATAATGTTGTGCTAAGAAAATCTTAAGAGATTATCATTTTCATAAAGTGGAATGTAATGTATAAACTGGCATATACGGAAGTTATATACCTTTGAACTCTTTGAAATCGCACTTATGTCATGCTAATGTTGTGCTAATAAAATCATGATCATTTATCATTTACATGGAGTGAAATATAATGCATAAACTTGCGTATACAAAAATTTTAAACCTTTGAACACTATGAAATCGCACTTAATAACGAGATAATGATGTGCTAGCAAAATTTTGAGAGATTATCATTTTCTCCCCCATTTTCATAGAGTGGAATGTAATGTATAAACTTGCATACACGAAAATTATACATATTTGAACTCTCTGAAATTGCACTTAATACGTTATAATATTGTGCTAAGAAAATCTTGAGAGATTATCATTTTCATAGAGTGGAATGTAATGCACAAATTATACACCTTTGAACATGTTCCCTTCAAATTATATTCAAGTTAATTTGTTTATGGAGTTAAAGTACCGGCAACAAACTCATTATTTTGCATGGATAGAGGGGTGCCCCTCGACAGATATAGGGGTTATCCTTCCGCTAGATCACAGAGGATCAACGGTTGGTGGGCACGATCTGCGTGACAACTGTCTCAACCAATCAGAGCGTAGGAGCGAAGATGAGCACATGTGCGAGAGATTGATACTAAGAGAGGGGAAAACTGAGTAGAACTTAAGAACCAAGGGCAAAACTGAGTAGAACTTAAAAACCAAGGGCAAGACTAACAAAGGGATCCAAATAGAAAATAGGAAAATATTAAAAAAATGGAAAATACATCTTTTATACAATAAAATACATCTTGTCATACATCAAACTATTTGCAAATATACACCAGTTTGACAATTATTGCCTCATTCAGACAAACTATGTTTTGGTGAGGGATGTTTTGGGAAGAGGCTTGAATAGAAAGCCATGAACCTTCATAGATAGTAGGTGATTTGAGAAGTGGTCATTTAGGTTAAAACTTGATTTATATACATTTCTTATGGTGGCAGGTCACACAATAAGATTCCCTGGGTAGATGCCACTATGGTTTGCTCTTTTTGAATTTGTTGTGCATAAAATGATGAAGGAAATATGCCCTGAGAGGCAATAATAAAGTTGTTATTATATATTCCTTATATATGATAGATGTTTATTTTACATGCTAGAAATGTATTGATTCGGAAACATCAATACATGTGTGTTTAATAAACAAAAAGGGTTCCTAGTCATGCCTCTCTTATAGACTAGCTTGTTGATTAACAGGATGATCAAGGTTTCCTGATCATGGACATTGGATGTTGTTAATAACAAGATCATACCATTGGTGGAATGATGTGATGAACATTCATCCGAAATATAGCATTACGATCAAGTCATTATGTTTATATTTCTATAACATCATACGAAGTAATCTTTATCCTTAGACCATGAGATCAGGTTAATTGCTAACACCGGAAGAGTATCTTGATAACATCAAACGTCACCGTAATGAGGTGACTATAAAGATGGGTTCAGTACTACGAAGGTGTTATGTTGAGGCTCATGGATCAAGAGTGGAATTTTTCAATCCAGATGACGGATAGATATACTCTGGGCCCTCTTGGTGATATCACATTAGGATAGCTTGCAAGCAAGTGATGTGATCACTAGAATGTTATATCACAGGAACAAGAAAAGAGTGCATGTCGGTAACAAGATCAAACTAGGTATGGAGATACTGATGATCGAATCTCGGACATGTAATATATCGAGAGACAAAGGGATTTAGTTACAAGCGTTAAAGGTTCTCATGATCACAGGAGTCATCGTTGAATGTGTAGGAGTCAATACGGATCTCTAGGTCCCGCTGCTGATTATTGATCGGAGAAGGGTCTCGATCATGTCTGCATTATTCGCGAACCGTAGGGTGGCACACTTAAGAGTTACCGGACACCATTTTGGAGCACATATGTTTCATTTAAAGAATTGCAAAGCGTAGGAATTGTTTCAATAGAAACCGGAAATTGTTTCGGGTGAAATTGCAGAAGGTGGTTCTGCATGTGATATTGAAATATTGCAAGGGGCTATATGTGAATGTTTGTTAATTAAATTAATTAACAAAATTCTGAATAAATTTAATAAAAAGAGTTTTATTAAATGAGAGAGCATTAAATTTGGAGAAATTTAATGCATTTAAAGTGGAGACTTTAAAAGGGAATGTGAAGAGGCATTTTAATGTGTAGGGGTTACCACCACATGAATGGGGGAGGTGAGGGGTCACCCCCCATGCGCCGGCCATGGAGAGAGGGGGCACCCCCCTCCTCCTATAAAAGGCCACCCATTCCCTCCTTCATCCACACACCTCCTTGTGAAGGATCTCTCTCCTCCTCTAGAATTATTCCCCCATGGTCTCGGATTAGCAAGATACATGTTCCCGGTGGCATTTCGTCTGGAAGGAGTTGCTGCTTCCGCTGGATCGCTGGAGCGAGGAGGTGGAGGTTGTCCGGTGGCTTGAACGTGTGTGCGAGTGCGGATGCGCTGCTGAGTTGCGTCGCTCGGACTTCCTCACGATCTTGAGATCGGCAAGTGTACGACTACATCAACCACGAGTTCCTACTCGTTAACAAAGCTCGTTGTCTACGAGGGTAAGTTCTCGTTGGATGTATGTCCACCCGTTGCTTTTTACCTAGTAGATAGATCTTGGCGTGTAGTTCACACCGTAGGAAATTTTTTGTTTTCTATGTTGTGGACCCAACAAATGACTCAATTAGCTAGCTAAAACCTATTCGTTCACTCTCTGTTGACCAGCCACTGCAGGGTAAAACTGAGTGTATTGCACACGACAGTGTTAGTACTGGAGGGCAAAACGGAGTACAACCAAACTGCCAGTTTTACACTCGAGGGCAAAATTGAGCACAACTAAGTCACTAGGGTTAGACATGAGGGAAAAAACGTGACTCACGGTACGCGTGTGTGGTGCATGGGGCGGTAGTGGACACGTGTGGCCATGCACGGTGTAGTCGCGTACGCGGTTACGCGGTGCACGGTGGTGCAACGAAACATCGCTTCCCTTCTCCTTTAATAGAGGCCTCCTCACTCTCACTCACCACTCACTCGCTCACTCAACCGTCTCTAATGTCCCATCACCTTCTTCAAACCCTCAAGAAAACCCCAACCATGCCAGCGATGGAGAAGAACGGCTTGGTGGCCATTGGCGCCTCCAAGGCCACCGGCGAGGAGGCCCCCGTCCCCGTACAGGCCCCCATCCAGGCATCAAAGGCAGCCGCCGTCCCTGTCCTCGCATCTGCCGTAGCCGCCGGCGAGGAGGCCCCCGCTGGTCTCGGGCAGATCCCGCTCGGCTGGGACCCTACGAGGAGGTTGATTACATAAGGCTGGAGAACCCCTACTACACCAGCATCACCGATCCATGGTCGGAGGTAACCAAGGTTTTCTCCCCTTCCCTTGTTCTTCCCCCCTTCCCATCGGTGGATGCTAGATCGTATGTTATTAGGGTCCGGCTGTTCGTATTTTTATAGTACCTAATCCTCTTGTCTTAGATCTTGTATTTCAATGAATCCCCTTCGTATTTGAACCCCCTTGTTCATAGTTGGGATCAGTATTCAATTTGGTTTGAGATTTGGGGAATAATCAGGAGATCTCAATCAGTTAATTTATGCAAATAATCAATCTAGATAATCAAAGTATCTCAATCATGTCCTTATTGCACTCTACTGTTCTTTCCAACAGGAGGATAGCAGCGACGTCCACAGCGACGACGAGTCTAAGGACACCAAGACTCATCATGTGCTGAGGAGGCTGAAGTCCAGCCAGTACAACAACTTCTTCGCCGGCGATGTCTACAGGTGCCCCTTCTGCCCCACCAGGAGGCTCCGTGCCATAGACTTCAACTCGCACGTGAAGCATGTCGAGGACGTGAGGACCT
This sequence comes from Avena insularis, assembly GCA_023614405.1. Lineage (NCBI taxonomy): Eukaryota > Viridiplantae > Streptophyta > Magnoliopsida > Poales > Poaceae > Avena > Avena insularis. The sequence continues at coordinate 213,152,362 of CM042694.1, forward strand.
TTGGCGAGTCCATGAACGTCCACGGCTTCAGATCCAAGCACCAGGCGCTCGGCCTTCACCTCCACAACCTCCAGAAGGTGGTTATCGAGGAGGGTCACATGCCCCCGATCAAGCCCAAGGCGTCCAAGGTCAAGGGACTGGGCAACAAGAAGTGGAGGAGTGATGTCTACGCACTTCTATTCTTGTAGATAGTTGTTGGGCCTCCAAGTGCAGAGGTTTGTATAACAGCAGCAAGTTTTCCCTTAAGTGGATCACCCAAGGTTTATCGAACTCAGGGAGGAAGTGGTCAAAGGTATCCCCTCTCAAGCAACCCTGCAATCAAGATACAAGAAGTCTCTTGTGTCCCCAACACACCCAATACACTTGTCAGGTGTATAGGTGCACTAGTTCGGCGAAGAGATAGTGAAATACAAGTGGTATAGATAATTATAAGTGGTAACGGTGATAGAAAATAGCTTGATGGCGTGGAAAAGACTAAAGGCAAACTGAAATAAAGATGGAAGCAAGCAAACATATAACAAATCTAGTTGTAGACGGTGTTTCGAAACAAGGCCTAGGGATCATACTTTCACTAGTGAACACTCTCATATAAATATATTCTCTTTATGATACTACTCTGAACTACTCTCCGGTTGGACACTCTAATCCATGGTAGGGCTGTAACAACACTCCTCAAAGTTCGCTTTTTCCATCTAGATAACCCCACACTGTCACCTTGAGCTCTAGATGGTTCCAACAAACACCACAATTTCATAGAAACATCCAACTCCAAATATAACTCATAACAAGTATTTGTAATCTCTAGCCTAAGTGCCACCATGGTGTGCACACTGTCAACTTCACACACATGGGGAGAGCAGAGATATATTAAAGCACTTGAGTAGCAAGGTAGATCTATAGATTACAAGCTCATGATCTCAATAAGATCATGCATAGAGAGAGATGAACACATAGCTACCAGTAGAACCCTTAGCCTTGAGAGAGAACTACTCCCTCCTCATCATGGGAATCAGCAACGGTGATGGAGATGGTGGTGGAGATCGATGGAGATGGCTCCGGGGGCACTTCCCCGTCCCGACAGGGTGCCGGAACAGAGACTTTATGTCCCCCGAATCTCCCCTTCGGTGGCGGCGGTGCTGTGGAACTTTTCGTGGCCGGAGGCTTGATTATTTAGGGTTTTTGCATCGGGAGGCATCTTATAGGATAAGAGGCAAGGTCGGTGGGTAGCCAGGGGGCCCACACCACCTGGTGGCGCGGCCAGGGCTAGCCCGCGCCACCACATGGTGTGGCCGCCCTGTGGCCCCTCTCTGTCTCGTCTTCTGGCTATGTGAGTCTTCCGGTAAAATATCGACTTTGGCGTTTGTCCAGTCCAATTCCGAGAATATTGATTTTCTGACTTTCCTGGATCCAAAAACAGCAGAAAACAGGAAACTGACACTGTGGCTCTTGTTAATAGGTTAGTCCAAGAAATCATATGAAAAGTACTCCAAAGTGTGGACAAAACATAAGAAAGTAGATAAAACCAAGCATGGAACATCAAAAATTATGGATACGTTAGCAATGTATCAACATCCCCAAGCTTAACTCCTGCTCGTCCTCGAGTAGGTAAGTGATAAAGTATTTGTAAAACATTGATAGCTGGGATCATAGTACTTCAACATAGCATGAAAGATAAAGTTCTAACAATAAGGAAAAGCAACTATGTTGCAACATGAAAAGGCACAAACAAAAGATTCATGAATAAAAATGCTTTGCAAGATGTTTGTTTGTTTCACATAAAGAAAACATAGCATAGTGACATTCAGCTTGTCCCTCATAGAGTAGCAAACATAAATGCATAGGACACCTTCAAAGTTCATAAGAGTGACTAGATACAAATAGTTTAAAACAAGCAATATCAAAGTTATGCATCAATCAACAAGTCTTGGGACAATGCACATAGAACTAAGAATGGCCACTATGCTCTCAAAGTAGGTGCATAAAGGTAGAAATTGGAGACTCAACAAAAAAGTAAAAGAAAGGCCTACATAGAAGGAAGTAGGGATTCAAGTCTCATAAAGAGCTTCCAAAAATTATGGTACTTTTTAGCTTTCAGCTCTCATTGCCCCTATCATTAGCATCTTGAAGTGATTAAGGTTGAAGTGAACAAACTATGAAGTATATGCTTGACAAAGTATAAGTTGGAAATCTCATGTCCCTTGAATACGAGGGCCGCTCCTCATTCTACTCAAGTTTAGTCATCGGTAAGTTCTTGTCATCGTAAGTACATGTGTATCATAGAGAACCGCCAACGGTGTACCCCTTGCCCGATGATACAGAAGAATCCCCATATCAAAATGACAAGGCAAGCAGACAACGAGCATCTCAGCAATCTTCTTATTTACCATGGGAATATGGTGCTTTTTTCTCTCTTTCCTCTTTTCATAATATCTTTTTTTCTTTTTCTCTTTTTATCAATATAGGACTCTTTTTTTATAGGAAGAATGCTTCATAGACAGCTCATTATGGTTATGCTGCAGGTTTCCACCATGTCAGCATGGATTAGACCAGCGGCCCAGGCGTTTCTCTAACACATATACATAACTCCATGGACTTCCAAGCTCCCCTTTCATTTCACACCGACGACATCCATAGACAAAAGAGCATGATATCAACTAGGTACAAAGTACAAGTGCAATGTTGAAAGCGTTCCCCATGACAACATGGTTCTGCTAATCCCCAACAAATAAGTGCAAGCATATACAACATAGACGACACAATGGTTCAAGTTTATTAAGGGCAAGAAAAGTAAAGTGTGCCATCAAGTTCGTGAGAGCTTTAATCACTAGTTTTCTCATAACAAGTTTAATTCGGAAGGTAAACAAAAACATGAATATACTTGGAATAGCATATGCTAATAGGTAGATATGGTGGACTCTTTGTAATAACTTGGTTTAAGGAGTTGGATGCATGAGTGGAACTCATACTTGGTTGCGGAGGCTAGCAAAAGACTGGGAGCAACAAACTAAGAGAGCAATAATGGCCATAATCATGCAGAGCGACAAAACATCATCGATCAAAGCATAAAGTGATACTACAAGTTGAAAACTAAAGGATCATAAAGGCTTATGGTGACTTGAGATAGTCATAACATGGTGTGAGCATGTGCCAAGTCAATCCAAATAAAGCATCAAAGGAGAATACCACAATACTATGCTTTAATATGCTAAAACAACGCATGATTCTTCCAAGGCACATTAAGCAATCTCAATTGTTTATAACATGTCATGCTACAGAAAAGATCACTAAGCATAAATCCAAAACAATATCGAGCATGGCATGACAAAGCATAGGCCACGGTCAAAAACAAGCTCTCTTTACCACTTAAGCATGAACGTTCCTACTATTTTCCAATCCAAACCAAACTATTTGAAAACCAATGTATGAAAGAGGGGGTCCAACCAATTTATTCAGCAAACTAATCAAACAAAGAAAACAAAAAACCAAAACAAAAACAATAAAGAAGACGCTCCAAGAACAACACAACTGTGCATGAAACAATAAAAATGAAGTGTTTGGAAGGAACCTGGAATTTTTATTGATGAAGGAGAGGATGCCTTGGGCATCCCCAAGCTTTGACGCTTGTACTTCTTGGATATTTCTTGGGGTGACACGGGTGGCATCCCCGAGCTTGAGCTTTAGTCCATTCTTCATCTCATTACTCATTCCTTCCATACACCTGCAATTTTTCCTTCATACAAAACTTCACACAATCTTTATTAGCAACATTAGTGTACTCAAGATAAGAAGTCTTTGGGTTCAGTTTCAACACAAATAAAACTTCCATGAAAACACAAGCTACTGTAGCACTTCCCTCAAAAAGCTCAATTCCCCAAAAGAACTCAAAAAGGAACAAACAAGAAGCAAATGCAAATAATGGCAGAAATCTGTCAAAACAGACCAGCAGGTAAAGACGAATTTTTTCGAAGACCTTATGTTGTTCAAATAAAAAAGTCTTGAACTAACTAAAGTTAGATAACAACCTGGGGCAGAAGCACAAAAATTCACGCCTCGAAAGGACATACAGAGATTTTACACAAATTTTTACGGTGACGCACAGAAATCTGTTTCGGGACAGCAACTTTCCCAATCATTACTTCTCTCTCATTAGAGGTTACTCTTGGCACAAAAAGCAAATAAAAAGGATAAGGAGCGGTTATTACAGAAGTAATAACTTCCAAGACTCATCTAAAACTTTGGGGTTATCTCCCAATAAGTACTTTTCTTTAACGCCTTTAAGTTAGGCATGATAGTTTGAGAAGATGCTCACATAAGAAATATGAATTGAAGTAAAAGAGAGCATCAAGAAGCAAATTCAAAACACATTTAAGTCTACCCCACTTCCTATGTATAGGAATCTTGTAAAGAAACAAGTCATGAAATCACAAAGCAACAAGCATAGTAAAGAAAAAACAGTGCAACTTCAAGACTTTCAACATAAAGAGGGGAAACTTAATATTATTGAGATGCATAAAACCATGTTTCCCTCTCTCATAATAACTTTTAGTACCATCATGAATAAAATTAACAATATAACTATCACATAAAACATTCTTATCATGAGCCACATGCATATAATAATTATTACTCTCCACATAATCATAGCCATTCTTATTAATTATGGTGGGAGCAAATTCAACAAAATAACTATCATTATTATTCTCATCACCATAATCATCAAATATAGGAGGCATATTGTAATCATAATTAATTTCGTCCTCAATAGTAGGTGGACTTAAAATATCATATTCATCGTTGTAATCATCATATATTGGAGGTTTGGTATCATCATAAGCAAAAGAATAGCTATCCTCCAAAGCTAGGGAACTAAAAATATCATTTTCATAAAAACTAGCTTCCCCAAGCTTAGACTTTTCCATAGCATTAGCAATAATGGTGTCCAAAGAATTCATACTAACAACATTGCTATTAGCATACAAATAAAGTTCCATAGGTTTTTTAATTTTCTCTTCAAACACTTCATGTCCTAACTCAAGATAAATACTATAAAGCTCTCTAATTTTGTTGTTGTTTTCCATTAAGCCTAACTAGTGAAAACAAGACACAAAAAGACAAAATTGTAGAATCTAAAGGAAATATCTTCGATCACTCACACCGGAGGATGTGAGTACCTTTTACCTTACCTCCCCGGCAATGGCGCCAGAAAATAGCTTGATGTCTGCGCACTTGTATTCTTGTAGACAGTTGTTGGGCCTCCAAGTGCAGAGGTTTGTATAACAGCAACAAGTTTCCCTTAAGTGGATCACCCAAGGTTTATTGAACTCAGGGAAGAAGTGGTCAAAGGTATCCCCTCTCAAGCAACCCTGCAATCAAGATATAAGAAGTCTCTTGTGTCCCCAACACACCCAATACGCTTGTCAGGTGTATAGGTGCACTAGTTCGGCGAAGAGATAGTGAAATACAAGTGGTATAGATAATTATAAGTGGTAACGGCGATAGAAAATAGCTCGATGGCGTGGAAAAGACTAAAGTCAAACTGAAATAAAGATGGAAGCAAGCAAACATATAACAGATCTAGTTGCAGGCAGTGTTTCAATGCTAAGAAACAAGGCCTAGGGATCATACTTTCACTAGTGAACACTCTCATATAAATATATTCTCTTTATGATACTACTCTGAACTACTCTTCGGTTGGACACTCTAATCCATGGTAGGGATCTAACAATACTCCTCAAAGTTCGCTTTTCCCATCTAGATAACCCCACACTGTCACCTTGAGCTCTAGATGGTTCCAACAAACACCACAATTTCATAGAAACATCCAACTCCAAATATAACTCATAACAAGTATTTGTAATCTCTAGCCTAAGTGCCACCATGGTGTGCACACTGTCAACTTCACACACATGGGGAGAGCAGAGATCTATTAAAGCACTTGAGTAGCAAGGTAGAACTATAGATTACAAGCTCATGATCTCAATAAGATCATGCATAGAGAGAGAGATGAACACATAGCTACTGGTAGAACCCTTAGCCTTGAGAGAGAACTACTCCCTCCTCGTCATGGGAATCAGCAACGGTGATGGAGATGGTGGTGGAGATCGATGGAGATGGCTCCGGGGGCACTTCCCCGTCTCGGCAGGTGCCGAGCAGAGACTTTCGTCCCCGAATCTCCCCTTCGGTGGCGTGGCCATGGAACTTTTCGTGGCTGGAGGCTTGATTATTTAGGGTTTTTGCATCGGGAGGCATCTTATAGGCGAAGAGGCAAGGTCGGTGGGCAGCCAGGGGGGGCACACCACCTGGTGGCGTGGCCAGGGCTAGCCCATGCCACCACATGGTGTGGCCGCCCTGTGGCCCCTCTCCATCTTGTCTTCTGGCTCCGTGAGTTTTCCGGTAAAATATCGACTTTGGCTTTTGTCCGGTCCAATTCTGAGAATATTGATTTTCTGACTTTCCTGGAACCAAAAACAGCAGAAAACAGGCAACTAGCACTGTGGCTCTTATTAATAGGTTAGTCCAAGAAATCATATGAAAAGTACTCCAAAGTGTGGACAAAACATAAGAAAGTAGATAAAACCAAGCATGGAACATCAAAAATTATGGATACGTTAGCAACGTATCAAGGAGGCGCCAGAGGGAGGAGGCGGAGGCCATGAGGGGCCACTGATCTTGTGCTACTGCTACTGTAAATCAGCTTCTTTTGTCTTGTCTGTGTTGAACTTGTCCGCTGCTGCTGCTGAGCAGCCTAATTGTCGAACCTCATTAAGTACCATACTATATAACCTATATTAACTACTTTATCTACATCTGCTCTATTTACTGAATTTATTTATGGTGTTGTTTAGATTTGCTGCTCTAGATTTGCTATGAGATTGGGGAAAATGAGGGCCAAAATGAACAATGAATGAAGAGAGAAGCTGCTCTAGATTCACTACCTTTTTAGGCAAAAAAAACACAACTGTTAGCGAGAGAGAGAGAGAGAGGAAAAGACGCTCTTAGAAAGGCCAATCATAAAAATAATAAAAAATAAAACTTCCAATTTAGGCGATAACCACCAAACGTGCCCCACATGGTCTCACACCACGTCCCACATAATCAGCGAGAGATGGATACTGGTACACTGTGTATCCTGGCCCCACCTATCAGCATGTAACAGTCGAGGCAGTGTAACATAACGCTCAACGCACGACCCGCCCCAACAAGGTCCCACCGGTCAGTATGTAAAGGTCAAGCCTTTGAGCTAACGGCATCCCCCCGTCCGAGCGCCTGTGAGGGTTTCAGAACAGAGGAAGGGGAAAGTGAGAAAAAACTAAGCGGCTAGGGAAAATTGAGTACAACTAACGAACCGAGGGCACGAAAATAGAAAACCCATTATTATTTGTCTCTAGGGCATATTTCCAACATTACCTCCAAATTGTTCTTTATCAATAAGATTAAGTAGCCTAGGACAAACTTCAAAAGAATCAGCTTTTATTTGAGGAGATGTGATAGGATTAGCAATAAATTGATCAATTGGGACATTGGTGTAGTCACATAATTTTGTATTTCTTTCTCCCATGATTGCAAGAAAAGTATATTTAAACTATTTTTATGGTTTTTATGTGTATAGGGAAATGTAAAAACAAGACTAAAAAGTAAAAAACAAAAAGAACAAGAAAATACAAAAAACAAGACAAAAGTAAATTATATTATAGATATAAAGGACAAGATAATCTCATGGTGCAACCTCCCAAGCTTAGGTGTTTGCACAAGTTGATGATGGCACCAGATATGATCTAGAAATTATCATGGGAGATGACTTTGCTCCAAGCTTGATGGTGATGCTACTGTGGTGTTGTTCCTTAACTCCCCGGCAACGGCCCATAAAATGTTCTTGCTTGTAACAACTCTATGTGTACTAACTTGTTGGGACTCCAGGTGCAGAGTGTTGTAGCAAGTGTCTTTTCCCCACAAAGGTGACTCAAGGGTTTATATTAAACTCTCGGGGAATTGTAGGAACTTGTCTTTTGTCTTCTTCTAGCAACCTGCAAAACAAAGTTTTTGTCTTGTGTCACCAACTCCACCGTGTGGTTGTCAAGCATAAGGTTTCATATTAGTAAAACGAAAACAAAATAGTAAAGTAAATTAACTATAACCAGAAGAAGAAAGTAAAAAGAATAAAAAATTATGCTTGCAGAAAGTAAAGGTATTTTTATATTTTCGAAGTTAATTCTTGCAGAAAATGTTAAAGACAATAAACAAGTAAAAATGGTTTCTTATGATAAAAAGTGAACCTAGGTTCATGGGTTCACTTATGCACTCTCTCATAAAGTGTGGTGGAGATAAACTGCTCACAAATGATATAATATTACTTAGAACTTTATTATGTGTTTGATTAGCATTCATATGGGCATCACGACCTAATATAAATATGATGCAACACATCTTACTTATACAACTCAAGAAATGGAAAACTCCATGCAATCCACAATTAAGAATGAATAGAGTATAGCCTTAGGTACTTTAGCATAATGTTTGAATAACATATATGGTGCCTTGAGCAAACAAGAACATATTTGTTGTCACAATACGAATATAACACATGCATTCACTTTATCCCTAGTGAGGTAACAAAATAAAGGTAAAAACCATAGTGCATCTCAGATTTTCTATCACTACCCAATCACCACCACCATGTTACTCCCATAATACACACGTTCCCCCACACATGTTCTTACATACAAGTATGATCAGAACAAGTACTTAAGAACATGTTACATGCTATGTATATACTAATACATCTTATACATAATAGAATTCCAATCTCAAATATCATCTCATAAAAGAAATATCCACCACATAGGAATTACATAGATGGTCATAATCATGTTGGACAGCTCATATGGTTCTAAAACAACGATAGCATGAGAGAGAGAGATCAATCTACTGCCAAAAACCCATAGTCCATAGGTGTACTACTCCATGTTCATCATGGAGACGGTGTTGATGATGATGGAGAGGGTGGAGATCCAACCAAAGACAATTCCGATAGTGTTTCCCCCTCCAATCTTCGCTGATTCTGGCTCTATTTTGTGGTTTCTATATTTTTTCCACCTCCTCTTGTGAAATCACAATGGGTGATCTTTTTATAGACATTTTTAGGTCAAGATTTCGACATAGGGCACATGATTGACGGTTGGCGATTCTCTAGAAGGGAAACAGGGTAGGTGGCGTGGTCCCTGTTGGGCCATGCCACTAGGCATCTTTTGGCCTCTTGGCCTCCGCTCGTGTGGTTGCAGTGCTCTAGAAGGTTCTCTTGATAAAAAATGTTACTCAAAAAATCTCAGGTCTATTTGACTTTCTTTAGGTCCCTGAAAGTTAAAAATACGCAAAACAAGGTTTTCCTACCCATGGAGGTATAAACCAAATAAATGGGATCATTGGTAAATCCCCATAAATCAATGTAAAATAAGGATATAACATTATATATGATGCAAATATGTTGGCATATGTGACAATAAACTACAAAGTTCATGTATGCATTTTACATGTATCACCAGGCCGCCCTACACCTATGACAAAAACAACTCCTACTTGACGCTAGGCAAGGGCAATGGCGAGCCCTCCATGTTGTTGCAGCTATCATCCCTATCCGAACAAAAGAGTCAGTGCCACATTATGTCGTCCAACACCTTGATGCCAAGCCCCTTGACTCCATCGAACTTGAAGATCAAGAAGTGCCCCTCGTGTAGATTGTGGGCATGGGAGAAATCCCGCCTGCCATGATGTAAGAACATGGAACAGTTCGTGTATAAATCCATGTTGATGGCCTTGCGTGGGGGCATCCCGTCTCCCATATCTTCAACCACCAAGGTTCCTACCCCTCCAACACCTTCACAAACCTGTCGGGGAGCCGCATGTATGCTTCAGAATCCTGGTGGACGGGAAAGAAGAACTCAAAGCCGAGGAGGATATGTGGAGAGTCCTCTTCCACAGTCTCCTCCATATGTTCGTCATCGTCTAGATGGACAAGTGATAAAGTTGTTCATTATGGGACATGGATAATGCGAAATGAGTAAAATAGTACAAGTCGAGGTAATGATGATAACCTAGTGTTTCACCTCAATTTATTTAAAGTATCAAGAAGGAAATCTATAGGTATCGATCAATAGTACAGAAGGTTGGCATGATAAAGATCTTTGTCTTATATGTATGGATCTATGCAGTGATTCAAGCACACACCATCTATCATTGTCGCGGAAGGGGTTTCAAACATGTCCACGTATATCCGAACCCATAGGGTCACACACTTAAGAGCCAAAAACTTTAGAATGTGAGCATGAATGAATATATGAATGAACTGATTTCAAAAGTTGCTCAGAGTCTCTCGGAATATGTTCTAGGTGTCCGGAATGAGGCCAAGAATGTCCGGAATGGTTTTAGTCATTAATGGAGAACGTCGGAATGATCTAGAACATCCGAAAGTGTTCAGAAGAGTTTGTAATATTTTCGCGGAAGGTTACAGATGGTCTGGATGCTAGGTAACCCATGGGCTACCCTAGGGCATGCCACGTGGTGGGGGCAGCCGAGTTGGGGCCCAACTCCCCCTCCCCAAGTTGGTCTAGAAGGGGGTCCGAGTTGACCATAACCCATCCATGTATGGTGGTTCAGGGGAGGGAGTCCTACCCAGACTCTACCTCCCTAGGTAGGTTTGGGGATAGGTGGACGACGCCGCCCATGTAAAAGGAGGGGCGTCCAAGGCCAAACCTATCCTGAGCTCTCCACCTCATGCACCCAAGCTACCACCTCTGTGTTGCCAAGCTTCTTATTGTCATCATCATGTTATCCTCTTCATCATCGCGTAAAATTCTACTTCATCTTTGTTGCGGAAGTGCTACTTGATTCTACCACTAGGATTGCAGAAGTTGTGTTGGATCTTCATCGACACATTCCCACTAGGGAGTGTTCTTGATCACACTTTGATGTGGCATTGCTAATCTTGTATGTGTGGATTATTTGGAGATTTTGTGAGTGCAACACTTGATCGTGTGAGCCGCTCGTGGGATACTGCATCTCCTTGTGACTTGACAAGTCTCGTTGCGGGGATCGGCTTGCATCTTCATCAACCTTGTTGCCGATAAGCTTCCGCTCGATCTACGAGGGTATGATCCATTTTCCTTCCCTCTCTCTCTCGGATAATTTGTCTTGTTTATGTGTGCTAGAAACTTTTGTTTTGCATAGCATGTATCCCAATAGTGTAAACACTCTTGATATAGTGAAATTTTGCTGGTTGCCGCTAGTGGTTATTTGCATGTTCTCGTTAAAGAGTTTTTTCCATGTTAAAAAGATTGTGTCCCCTCTGGTTGGTTTGTTCATTCTCCGTTTGTATGCTTGTCGTGTTTATAACAATTCCTAGAAGAAATTATGTCCTATCACCTCTCGCTCGTCAAGTAGAAGTATCACCGACTTACTCTCATTGCTGAACTTATTCACCATTCCACATTAGAGAAGACACATAGTCACAAAAGCATGATCTCGTCACGGTGTCAGAAATAGTACCTCTGAAAGTGTAACCAATGTAGCTAGTATATGAAAGGTTTCAGTCATGGCAATGTCCTAGTCACCAAATGGTTGCACTCAAAGTCCAAGAGACTCCCATGCCTTTATAGGGTGGAGATACGGCCATTTACAAAACCAATCCGTAACGAATTGAGGATGTCATGATGAAACTAGAAAATTTTATACATGTTAGAATAACATTATTTCAACCATTCCATTACCCAAGTTTAAGCCCGTACTCCCACCTGAGTTTGAGCTTTAAGTTGTTAACTAACCATGTTCAATCAATTTTCAAACATACTTTTTATATTGGTTGGATTAACAGTCTTTTGTGTAAGGCGAGCAAGTGGATGTGAGGTAAAATTATTTTAGACCATCTCTTCCTAATAAAAACAACACTTATGAGGAACTTGAGAGATTTAGAGATTTTTGGCAAATTCTTTACTTGGTCTAATAACCAAAAGATCCCACTCTTGAAAAAAAAGGATATATTCTTATTAGTAAAGATTGGGAGAGTAAGGTCCCTTTATCTTATTTTAAAGATTTACCTAGATTTGTATTAGATCATGCTCCCATAGTGTTTGACTTTGAGATAAATAAGCCAAAAATCACCAAACCTTTTGAATTTAAATTATATTGGTTTATTAGGCCAGATTTAGGAGATATGGTTAAGGAAGTCTAGAGTGCACCTTCTTTTGGTAGGAGTTTTGTTGATTTCTCACAAAATAGAGGTAAAAATTGTTTTTTAGTAGGAGCTCTCTAAAGGGATGTGATACGTCCATTTTGCATCACTATTCTATATCATAATTCACTGTTATTCATTGATATATTTCATATTAAGAGATGATACTTATGTTATTTCATCTGTTTTTGGATGGTTGATGACTTTTGGAGCATGGACCGCTGCAGTCAGGATTCTGATGGAAAAGGTGCTATTTGGAGGCAAAATTCGTGAAGATCAGAAAATCCGGAAAATATACAGAAAATCCTATTTTTACAGAAGACGAAGGAGGCCAGAAGAGGGAGTGGAGATGGGCCACAGGGGGCCCACACCACCCCTTGGCGCGGGCTACCCTAGGCCGCGCCACCAGGTGGTGTGGCCGCCCTGGCCCACCTCTGGCTCTCCCCTCTTGCGTATTCATTCCTCCCGAAACCCTGAGACTTGGGGGGCGACCACAGAAAGATTCCGCCACCTCTGCGGGGCGGAAAACACCGAGAGAGAAAGATCTCTCTAGCAGACATATTTCTGTCGAGGGAATTCCTTCCCAGAGAGGGGAGATCGTCTCCATCAACACCACCATCAACCTGGACTTCATTGGGATCATCATCATCATCATCACCATCAGTACCCTCATCACCATCTCCATATTGTTGTAACAATTGAGTTGAATCTTGCATAGTTCTTAGGGGAAACTTTCTCGGTGTTGATTACTCTTTATAGTTGATGCTATTGAGTGGAACCATTGAATTATTGTTTATGTTCAGATTGTTATACATCATTATTCCATCTCTGATCATGATCCATATGATGTCTTGTGAGTAGTTCGTTTTGTTCTTGAGGACATGGGAGAAGTCATGTTGTTAGTAGTGGAATTGTGTTGAGAAAGATTCAATAGTTTGATATTTAGGTTGTAGTGTACTTCTTCCAGTGGTGTCATGTGAATGTCGACTACATGACACTTCACCTATATGGGCCTAGGGAATGCATTGTGTATTTGGCTACTAATCGTAGGGGTTGCCGGAGTGACAGAAACCTGAACCCCCGTTAGGAAACCATTGCATAAGGGACATAAGGGTCTTAGAGTTTAAAGTTGTGGTTAGGTTTCTACCTTAATTACTTTCTTGTACTTACGGATGTTTGCAAGGGGTATAATCACAAGTATGTATTAGTCCTAGGAAGGTCGGTACATTAGCACAGGTTCACCCACACAACACTTAGCAAGCTAAAGAAGATTAATCAACTATATGAAGCGAAAGCACTTGATAGTCTTCCCATGTGTCCTCGAGAACGTTTGGTCATCTTAAGTAATACAATCGGCTTGTCCTTTGCTGCATAAAGGATTGGGACACTTGCTGCATTTATGCCTACTGTCTTTTATTTACTTGTACTTTGTTTACTTGCTTTATCAAAAACCCCTAAAAATCCGTTTGCTAAGTATTTGCAGAGAATTCCTGATCCATACCACTAGCCAACACCTTCTGCTCCTTGTTGGGTTCGACACTCTTACTTATCAAAAATGCTGCGATACACCCCCTATACTTGTGGGTCATCAAGACTATTTTCTAGCGTCGTTGCCGGGGAGTGAATCGCTATTGGAGAGTGGAACTGGTAAAGGAAACTTCTACTGTGAGTATTGTTTACTTCTGTTAGTTGCTCTATTTTCGTTATGGATAATTCACTGAGTTTCTTATTTGGTAATGCTACTACCACTGCTAAGGTAGTAGATGATCCACCACCTGCTGAGAATGATGCTTTTAAAATACCTACAAGAATTATTGATCGTGTTATGGATAACTACTATGTTGGGGATGGAACTATCCATCCCGGTGTTCATTTGCTTTTTATACACGAATTATGCGGGTTGTTCAAGTCTGCAGGTATTACTACAGATCAAGTTAAGAAGAATTTATTCTCATTATCTCTGAAAGGAAGCGCTGAGGAATGGTATAAGCTGCTGAAGAATGGTCAAGCTCTTGAATGGGAGGAAATAGTGCCTATCTTTTATTCAAAATTTAATCCTCCTAGTGAGATTCATAAAGATCGGAATCAAATATACAACTTTTGGCCTCTTGATGGAGAGAGTACAGCTCAAGCTTGGGGGAGATTGAAGTTACTTATGCTCAAATGTCCCATTCATGAGCTCCCCAATAATATCATTATCAATAACTTTTATGCAAGGCTCCCTCTACATGACAAGGATTTATTGGATGCTTCTTGTGCTGGATCATTCACTCGCATGGAAGAAGAAGCTAAATGGGATCTTCTGGACCGTATTCAAGACAATGCTGAAGCATGGGAGAATGACAAAAGTAGAAAGTCAGGTATAAATTATGATTATGAATGCATTGAATCTTTTATGGGAACTGATGAGTTTCAAAATATTAAAAATGTTTATGGTCTAGACTCCCAAGCTACTGCTTCTTATTTTAAGGCTTTTGCTTCCTACATTGAAGTGCCTAAAAAGAAGTTGAATAAGTATCATGAACCTTATAAAGATGTTGCTAAGAGTGTTCCTGCAAGAAATACTGAAGTTTATACTTCTAATCATGTGTTACCTGAACCTTACATTGAGAAAATGCCTTTCCCAGTTAAGATAAAGGAACATTCTATGATAGCTAGTATGGTTAATGAAAGTATAATCAAAGCTATTGAACCTGATAAACAAATGGTTGATGAACCTATTATAGCAAATGTGAAAGACTTTGTTACTAAATATGAAGAAGAGGGACACACTATCCTTTGTAAGGATACCTCTAATATTGTCTCACATAGTAGTGTTATGAGAGCTAGTATTCCTGTGTTTTCTGTTAGAATAAGTGATCATTGCTACGATGGCCCTTGTGATAGTTATATTGTTAAGTTTATGCATGATACTGAAAGTTATTATGAGAGAGAGAAAAGTGTTCTTATGTATCTCAATAATATCAAGTTTCCTCGTTTTATGCTGAAAGTTTTTATGTTGCACTTGTTTTGCCTTCTTATGCAAGTAGCCTCTGGTTTCAACAACTTGTTTGTTACAAAATTCCCTTGCATAGGAAGTGGGTTAGACTTAAATGTGTGTATTTTGGCTTCTTAATGCTCTCTTTCACTTCAATTCATATTCCTATGTGAGCATCTTTGAAATTATCATGCCCATCTTAATGGCTATAAAGAAAGAGCTTTTGGGAGACAACCCAGTTTATTTTTGCTTTCAGTGTGTTTGTGTTTCTTTGAGACTTGGAAGTTATTACTTCGGTAATAACCTCTCCTTATCTGTTTTGGGGAAGTTGCTGTCCCGAAACAGATTTTTGTGCTTCACCATAAAAATTCGTGAGGCCTTGTTTGGTACTAGAGTTTTTGTGGGGATTAGTAGGGATAATCCCCTAGAGTATTGGGAGAAACCTCTACCTTCACTCAATCCCCATAAAACCCCACCCACAATCCACTAGATAGGGGTAGAGTATTGGGGATTGAGAAAAATACACTAAAATTTGGGGAAAAGTGGGGATAAGCGGGGATTAAACTCGCCCAATACTCTAGTACCAAATATATTTTTAGAAGTAAGCGGGGATTTGGGGTTTGGTGGGGATTATCCCCACTAATCCCCACAAAAACTCTAGTACCAAACAAGGCCTGAGAGATCTTTGTATGTCGGATTGAGCTGTAATTTTTTGTGCTTCTGCCCTAGGTTGTTATTTAACTTTCGTTAGTTTTGCACTTTTTGATTTGAGCAACAGAAGATTTTCCAAAAAGTTGATCTTTACCTGCTGGTCTGTTTTGATAGATTTTGCCACTCTTGCATTTGCTTCTTTAATCAATTTCCTTTTTGAATTATTTTTGGGTTTTTGGAAGGAGTTGCTACAGTAGCTTATGTTTTGATGGTTTTCAGTTGAAGTTGAACTCAAAAGGTTTTATCACTTCACTTATACTAATGTTGCTAATGAGAACTGTGTGAAGTTTTGTGTGAAAGAAATTTCGAGGTAGTGGAGATAATGGTGTAATAAGGAAGTGAAAGGTTTTATGACTCAAGTAATAAGTATATGAAGATGAAGATATTGATGTTATTCAAGTGGTGACTCTGGAAGAATCTACTAGATGCCAAATTTAGAGACCTGCAGAGTCTGTTTTCAAATAGGTAACAATTCTGGTAAGAAAAGTTCCGCGAAAATACTATCCAACTATATTATTGCAGTTTTTATACAATAAGGAAAGCTATGAAGCGAAAGAGGGACGAAAACGGAGCCAGGGTGGCTCACACCACCCTGTGGCGCGGGCCCACCCCTGGCCGCGCCACCAGGTGGTGTGGCCACTCCGGACTCCGTCTCCGACCCATTTTCTCCCAGTACCTTCCTTTTGTTGTGAAACTTCATAATATATAACCCCCCCGGATCCCCCGAGGTTCGTATATTATGTTTTCATCGTGTTTTCGTTTCGATCTGTTTCTGCCAGGACATACTCTTTGAAGGTTTAGAAGCACAATGGTGTCCGCCAAGGATAAAGGGAAGGAGCCTATGGAGGGGGATCTCCAAGACCCCGGGCAGGAGAAGGAGATCAAGAGTGAAGGTGAAGAGGAGGCAAAGCACACCGGCACTATCATTGCAAGCATTGGAGTGGTGGCAAACCCTTCCAGTACTATGTCAATTGGAGGGAGGCCTCCTCATCACCGTTCAGATCCCTGGTCACTTCCTCCACGCACCAAGAATCCTTTCCATACTCTTATCCATGAGCATCAATACCAGAATATGCCCAAGGGGAAATTACCCTCCAATTGGGTTTTGCCTTGTTCTAGACATGCAGGAAAAGAAGACTTCAAGGAGGTAGAGTGGGGAAAGGATCGCAAGAGCTGGGATTCTCAACCCGACATGATCATGAGCCACATTGAGCAAAACTCGCAGCTTATTCGTAATATCACCTTCGAGATTGAGGACTTGGGGAAACTTATCAAAGAGCTCATCAAGAGGATACCACCACCACCAAAGGAGTAATTCGTCAGCAGGTTTGGCATCCCATTGGTTTTTTCCAAGCTTGGGGGAGTGCCGCGGTATCACATCACTATCTTCTATCTTTTAACCTTTTTAGTAGAGTCATATCATGAATAGAGAAATTATTATGTAGGATGGTTTGCATTATGGAAGTGTCCCCTCTCTCGTTAGATATGTATCCCTTGGTGTGAGTTACCGTTATGGAATATTTATGAGAACTTCTATCATTTACTCTTTTGCATAGCTTATATTAGTTTTCAATTCGTGGTTATATGATTGATCTTGTTGTTAGTATTGGTATCACTTTGGGGTCATTGAGTTAATTTAGTTGGTTTTGGCAAGCCTGGCTTGGTCAGTAGCAACACTATTTTTGAGAGTTGAATGAAAAGATAAAAGTACTCTAAAGAAATATAATTTCATCATATTTCTTTCTTGATTTGCTCATACGTCTAGTATTCTCTGGTTAAGATCTTTTGTGCTTCCAAGGAAGATTGCATGTTTGTCTTTATCACTTGTATGTTTGTTTGTTTCCTTCAACTCTTATACTTGCTACCCATCCTTGCTAGCCAAAAACCTGTACTGAGAGGGAATTCTTCTCGTGCATCCAATCCTTAAACCAAACCCATGCCATTTGTGTCCACCATACCTACCTATTAGCATTATTGCTATTCCAAGTAAATTCTTGTTTTTATCTACCTTCCAAAATTAAACTTGTTATGTGAAAATTAGTGATTAAAGATCTCACGAACTTGATGGCACACTTTACTTTCTTGCAGTTAATAAACTTGAACCATTGTGCCCATCTATGTTGCGTATATGCTTGCGCTTTGTGAGTTGTGAATTAGCAGAACCATGCTGTCATGGGGGACGCTTTCAACATTGCACTGGTACTTTGTACCTAGTTGATATCATGTTCTTTTGTCTATGGATGTCGTCGGTGTGAAATGAAAGGGGAGCTTGTAAGTCCATGGAGTTATGCATGTGTGTTAGAGAAACGCTGGGCATTGGTCTAATCCATCTTGACATGGTGGAAACTGCGTAATAACCATAACGAGCATCTATGAAGAATTCTTCTTATAAAAAAAGAGATAGAGATTGGGAAAAAGAGAAAAAGATATTATGAAAAGAGGAAAGAGAGAAAAAAGCACCATATTCCCATGGTAAATAAGAAGATTGCCGAGATGCTTGTTGTCTGCTTGCCTTGTCATTTTGATATGGGGATTTTTCCGTATCATCGGGCAAGGGGTACCCCATTGGCGGTTCTCTATGATACACATATCCTTACAATGACAAGAACTTACCGGTGACTAAACTTGAGTAGCATGAGGAGCGGCCCTCGTATTCAAGGGATATGAGATTCTCAATTTACATCTTGTCAATGCATATCCTCATATTTGATCACTTTAACCTTAACCACCTAAGATGCCTATGATAGGGGCAATGAGAGCTGGAAGCTAGTAAGTATCATAATTTTTGGGAGCTCTTTATGAAACTTGCAATCCCTGCTTCCCTCTGCGAAGGGCCTTTCTTTTACTTTTTAGTTGAGTCAGTAAACCTACTCCCTTCTATCTCAGCAATTATTTTGAGTTGTTGTGTTTCATTCATTCATATGATGATTTATTCAATCATGTTTCTTATGTTCCTTGTTTTGCACATTGCTCTTATCTAGATGTTTACTACTTTGAAAGCTTTCATTCAAAATCAATTATTTGTGAACTCCAGCAAATTATCAACTATTCTTCGACCAAGAGCTAAGTTTGCCATTACCAATTATGATTCACTTTATGTATCTTTATTGTGTTTCCTTTTCTTATTGCAAGTTAAGTTATATAATAGTGAGTTATCTTCTATTATGATCTATGTATTGATGAATGTGATGCTTCTTGTCCGTATTCTTTTATCGACTCTTCACTCTATAAACCTGAGGTCATGTTTATTGAGCTCAGTTTCGCTTGAGGACAAGCAAAGTCTAAGCTTGGGGGAGTTGGTACGTCCATTTTGCATCACTATTCTATATCATAATTCACTGTTATTCATTGATATATTTCATATTAGGAGATGATACTTATGTTATTTCATCTTTTTTGCATTGTTGATGACTTTTGGAGCATGGACCGCTGCAGTCAGGATTCTGATGGAAAATGTGTTGCTTGGAGGCAAAATTCGCGAAGATCACAAAATCTGGGAAAATATAAGGAAAATCCTATTTTCCAGAAGACGAAGGAAGCCAGAAGAGGGAGTGGAGATGGGCCACAGGGGGCCCACACCACCCCCTGGCGCGGGCTACCCTAGGCCACGCCACCAGGTGGTGTGGCCGCCCTGGCCCACCTCTGGCTCTCCCCTCTGGCGTATATATTCCTCCCGAAACCCTAAGACTCGCGGGGCGACCACAGAAAGATTCCACTGCCTCTGCGTGGCGGAAAACACCGAGAGAGAAAGATATCTCCGGAATACAGATTTCTGCCGGGGGAATTCCTTTCCAAAGAGGGGAGATCGTCGCCATCAACACCACCATCAAGCTGGATTTCATCGGGATCATCATCATCACCACCACCATCACCACCATCATCACCATCAACACCCTCATCACCATCTCCATATTGCTATAACAATTGAGTTGAATCTTGCATAGTTCTTCGGGGAAACTTTCCCGGTGTTGATTACTCTTTGTAGTTGATGCTATTGAGTGGAACCATTTAATTATTGTTTATGTTCAGATTGTTATACATCATTATTCCATCTCTGATCATGATCCATATGATGTCTTGTGAGTAGTTCATTTTGTTCTTGAGGACATGGGAGAAGTCATGTTGTTAGTAGTGGAATTGTGTTGAGAAAGATTCAATAGTTTGATATTTAAGTTGTGGTGTACTTCTTCTAGTGGTGTCATGTGAACGTCGACTACATGACACTTCACCTATATGGGCCTAGGGGAATGCATTGTGTATTTGGCTACTAATCGTAGGGTTGCCGGAGTGACAGAAACCTGAACCCCCGTTAGAAAACCATTGCACAAGGGACGTAAGGGTCTTAGAGTTTAAAGCTGTGGTTAGGTTTCTACCTTAATTACTTTCTTGTACTTACGGATGTTTGCAAGGGGTATAATCACAAGTATATATTAGTCGTAGGAAGGTCGGTACATTAGCACAGGTTCACCCACACAACACTTAGCAAGCTAAAGAAGATTAATCAACTATATAAAGCAAAAGCACTTGACAGTCTTCCCATGTGTCCTCGAGAACGTTTGGTCATCTTAAGTAATACAACCGGCTTGTCCTTTGCTGCATAAAGGATTGGGCCACTTGCTGCATTTATTCCTACTGTCTTTTATTTACTCGTACTTTGTTTACTTGCTTTATCAAAAAACCCTAAAAATCCGTTTGCTAAGTATTTGCAGAGAATTCATGATCCATACCACTAGCCAGCACCTTCTGCTCCTCGTTGGGTTCGACACTCTTACTTATCAAAAATACTGCAATACACCCCCTATACTTGTGGGTCATCAGGATGGAACTATAGTTGGCAAGGCAAACATAAAGTAAACGAGAATCTTTTCTTAGAGCAAATATATTGTATTGATAGAGATAGTGATATAAGTGGACTTACTTTGGAAAATTATAAATTTAAAAAGGATCTTAAAATGACACTGAATTTTATTAAAATGAACAAGAAATTAAATGGTTTCAAAGAGCTAAATATAAAGAGCTTTTGGAAGGTGATGATTTAACTTCATATATTATGGAAAAATCTAGTGGCATGTGAAAATAAGGAATATGATTGTGTCTTTGAGACAATAAGATTGAATAGTTCAATGGGGTCATGATTTGGTTCTGTATACTACTTTTTTATACTATTTCTTTGGTGTTAGTGATAATGTTGTTAGTTTTTCTCTTGATGTACCTATTCCATGTGTTTTAGATAATTTGGATAGAATAAAGTTGATAGAATCTTTTAGTTTGGAAGAGATTAAAGTTGTTGTTTTTCAAATGAAACCCAATAAGAGTTCAAGACCTGATGGTTTACCTACATAATTCTATCAGAAATTTTGGGATTTTGTGGGACCTGGTTTATTAATTCTATTTAATGATGTTTACCATGGAAAACTTGATATTGCTAGATTTAAGTATGGCTTGTCGACTTTCATACCTAAGAGTCGGGGTGTTGATAAGCTTCAATCTTATAGACACATTTGCTTGTTGAATGTTATTTTTAATTTTTTTACTAAAGTAGTGAACAATAGGTTAATCTTCATGACAGATAATGTACACTACAAGAAAAGTTTCCTTCCGCAATGACTTGGCCCGACGGTCGTTGTAGAAGGCGCGTCTTCTGCGACGAAATTCTCGGCTTGGCCGTGGCTGATGGAAAACTTTTTTTTCCGGTTTCGCGGCCCTCTACTATGATGGATCTGCTAAAAACATGGAGGAAGCTCGGCTGGCGCGTGGTAGAAGCAAGATTTTCGTTTCCTCGCGCAATGTTGACTCGCCGAAGTCTTTTGAGGCGTGTGGGTCCCAGATGTCAGTGTCTCTAGCGGACCATACTTTTCAGTCATGCCTCCCTGATTTGAACTTGATAACGTAGCTCGAGGCGTTTGCGGTTTAGTCAGGCTGCTAGGTCCCAAATGTTAGCCTCTCATTAGAAGGATCGTGTATATGATGGAATTTTTTTCCTTCGCTCTCCCTACCCTATTCCGAAGTTAATAGCGCTGCTCGATGCATCTACCGTCTAATCAACCTCCTAACACCCACATGTCATCCTCTCATTAGAAAAAAACGTGTGTATGATGGAATATTTTTCTTCGCTAGCGCTACCCCATTCCAAGTTGATAGCGCTGATCGACGCATCTACCGTTTAACCAACCTCCTGAGCCCCACATGTTATCCTCTCATTAGAAGAAACATGTGTATGATGGATTTTTTTCCTTCACTCGTGCTACCCTATTCCGAACTTGATAGCGTTGTTTGATGCATCTACCATTTAATCACGATGCTGGGCCCCACATGTCATCCTCTCATTAGAAGAAACGTGTGTATGATAGATTTTTTACCCTCTATCGCACCTTCGTGTTCCGAACTAGCGTTGCTTATTGCTTCAGCCGGTTATACAGGCTGGTGGGCTCGACATGTCAGCCTCCTCTATGCAGGAAACGTGTGAATGCTAGACTTTTTTTCTTCTCTCACGCCTCTCCATTTGGAACTTGGCAATGTTGCTCGATACAACACCTGTATAATGTCTCCCTGTTGGATCCACATGCCAGCCACCTATGTAGAGGAAACGTGTGTATGTTGTTCATTTTTTGGTCGCGTCCGCCGGTTTGACCTTGGTAACGTTGTTCCATGCGGCAGGCGTGTATGGTCTTGCTGCTGGGTCCATGTGTCAGCCTCTCTTGACAAGAAACGTGTCGATCTTGGTCTTCTTTTTTCCGGTTGTGACTATTGTACAAGTATTTTTTAAACGCACTTGTCAAACTTGATCTCTTGTATGGTAAGGTTGATGGGCGCTAGCTGCAGGCAGGTGGGTCGGTCATGTCAGCCTCTCAGTACAAAAATATTGCTACAGATAAACCGCATGCCTTGCCCCTATACAAGAAAATTGTTATCCTTTTATAAAACGTAAAAAATGCATACTAACATCGTATATAACTTATTAATTTTTCTACTTAAAAAATTGCGTGTTCACCTGCTACACGTGATTGCTAATAGCTCAACTAAAAAATGCTAAGTATAAATAATGTAGTAGGTAGTACTTAAAAACATAGATAGGCGGAGTTTTTTTAGGGGTGGGTGGACGGTGCCCAGAAAAGGATGAATTAAAGAAAAATGAGCCAAACAGGGATTGATGGGCTATTTTTCATGGGCTCTCGCTCAATCTAACTGGGCTATTTGCGCGGTCGAATGACCCAAAACATGGCCGAGTTGTTGGGTTTGCAGCATAGAAAACAAAAAATTTCCTACGGTGTGAACTACACGCCAAGATCTATCTACTAGGTACAAAGCAATGGGTGGACATACATCCAACGAGAACTTACCCTCGAAGACAACGAGTTTTGTTAATGAGTAGGAACTCGTGGTTGATGTAGTCGTACACTTGCCGATCTCAAGATCGTGAGGAAGTCCGAGCGCCGCAACTCAGCAGCGCATCCGTACTCGCACACACGTTCAAGCCACCGGACAACCTCCACCTCCTCGCTCCAGCGATCCAGCGGAAGCAGCAACTCCTTCTAGACGAAATGCCACCGGGAACATGTATCTCGCTAATCCGAGACCATGGGGAATAATTCTAGAGGGAGAGAGATCCTTCACAAGGAGGTGTGAGGATGAAGGAGGGAATGGGTGGCCTTTTATAGGAGGAGGGGGGGTGCCCCCTCTCTCCATGGCCGGTGCATGGGGGGGGGGTGACCCCTCACCTCCCCCATTCATGTGGTGGTAACCCCTCCACATTAAAATGCCTCTTCACATTCCCTTTTAAAGTCTCCACTTTAAATGCATTAAATTTCTCCAAATTTAATGCTCTCTCATTTAATAAAACTCTTTTATTTAATTTATTCAGAATTTTGTTAATTACTTTAATTAACAAACATTCACATATAGCCCCTTGCAATATTTCAATATCACATGCAGAACCACTTTCTGCAATTTCACCCGAAACAATTTCCGGTTTCTATTGAAACAATTCATGTGCTTTGCAATTCTTTCGTCTGAAACATATGTGCTCCAAAATGGTGTCCGGTAACTCTTAAGTGTGCCACCCTATGGTTCGCGAATAATGCAGACATGATCGAGACCCTTCTCCGATCAATAATCAGCAGTCGGACCTGGAGATCCGTACTGACTCCTACACATTCAACGATGACTTCTGTGATCTTGAGAACCTTTAACGCGTGTAACTGATACATTGCAAATGTATCTATAATTTTCGATGTTCCATGCTTGGTTTTATCCACTTTCTTGTGTTTTGTTCCAACTTTGGAGTACTTTTATTATGATTTCTTGGACTAACCTATTAACAAGAGCCACAGTGACAGCTGCCTGTTTTCTGCTGTTTTTGGTTCCAGGAAAGTCAGAAAATGAATATTCTTGGAATTGGACGGGACAAAAGCCAAAGTGCCTATTTTTCCGGAAGGGATCAAGTGCCAGAATACGAGACGGAGAAGGGCCAGAGGGCGGCCACACCACCTGGCCACTGGCACAGCACGGCTGGCAGCCAGGTGGTCTGCCAACCCAGACCCTCGGCCTCTCCTTCCGCCTATAAGATGCCCTCGGGACAAAAACCCTAAGTGCCCGATCAAAAATCCACGAAAGAGTCTGTAGCCGCCGTCATCTCCATCCCTAGATCGGGAGGGATCTGAAGCTCTTCCCGGCACCCTGCCGGAGAGGGGAATTCACCCTGGAGGCCTTCTTCATCACCATGCAAGCCTCTGGTGTGATGCGTGAGTAGTTCATCCTTGGACTACGGATCCATGTAGTAGCTAGATGGCTGGTTTCTCCTCCTTTGTGCTTTCATGTTTAGATCTTGTGAGCTCTGTTTATGATCAAGATCATCTATTTGTAATTCATACATGTTGTGTTTGTGGGGATCCGATGGATATTGAGATGCTATTTCAGATTGATTATTGATTCTATCATGTCTTTGTTATTTGAGATCTTGCATGCTTTCCATTGTTAGTAGCTATCTTGGCCAAGTAGATGCTAGCAACTCCAAGAGTTAGTATTTATGCTCGATAGTGGGTTCATGCCTCTGGTAATCTGGGTAAGTGACAGAAATCTCTAAGGTACTAGATGTGCTGTTGCTACTAGGGAGAAAACAACAATCTTTTGTTCATAGAACAATTGTATTGTTTACCTTACATGCAGTTCGTAAAGCAATAATCTGTTGCTTGCAACTTAATACTGGAGGGGGTTCGGATGATAACCTGAAGGTGGATTATTAGTCATAGATGCAGTTAGATGGCGGTCTATGTATTATGTTGTATTGCCCAATCAAGTCTCAAAGGAGTCAAGATGATTAGTATATGCATGTATTGCTTTCTTGGTGTTTGTCAATTGCCCCGCTGTAATTTGTTCACCCAGCATGTTATTTATCTAAGGAGAGCCACCTCTAGTGAACTATGGATCTCGGTCCTTCTTCTTTACATACAATCTACAACTGTTTACTGCTTTGTGTTTACTTTCTGCAAACTTTTACTTCTTTCCATTCGATACGTTTAATCCTTTGTTTTCTGCAAAACACGGTGAGATTGACAACCTCATCGCAAGTTGGGGGACAAAGTTCTGTGGTTGTGTTGTGCAGGTCTCCACGTTGCTACTAGCACCGGTAGTGCATCGCCTTAAAGCTCAGCTAGTAACACCTTTGGGGTGTTTCCTTGCTCCTACTGGTTCGATTAAACCTTGGTTTCATAACTGAGGGAAACTTGCTGCTGTGCTCATCATACCTTCCTCTTGGGGTTCCCAATGCGCTCTACGTCGATCGTCGAGCGCATCAAGCTATTTTTTGGCGCTGTTGCCGGGGAGTCAAGGACATCTTCACAAGGGGATTCCCTCATAACCAATCTTTTTACTTTGTTGTTTTTGTTTTGCTTAGTTTCTTTTTGCTTTGTTTGCTTGTTTTGTTCTTCAAAAAACACAAAAAAATTAGTTTTACTTTGTT
This sequence comes from Avena insularis, assembly GCA_023614405.1. Classification (NCBI taxonomy): domain Eukaryota; kingdom Viridiplantae; phylum Streptophyta; class Magnoliopsida; order Poales; family Poaceae; genus Avena; species Avena insularis. The sequence continues at coordinate 213,178,228 of CM042694.1, forward strand.
TGCTTTCTTATTTGAAAACCCAAAAAAATGACTACTCTTGAAAACACTAAGTTGTGTGACTTCACTAGCACCAACAACAATGATTTTATGAGCACTCCTATTGCTCCACCTGTGGCTGAAAATACTTTCTTTGAGATAAAACCTGCTTTGCTCAATCTTGTTATGAGAGAACAATTTTCTGGTATTGGTAATGACGATGCTGCTTCCCATCTAAATAACTTTGTTGAACTTTGTGAGATGCAAAAGCATAGGGATATAGATGGTGATATTATTAAGCTGAAATTGTTTCCTTTCTCTTTGAGAGGAAAAGCTAAAGAATGGTTGAATTCCTTAACTAGGAATAGTATTGATTCTTGGACTAAGTGCAAAGATGCTTTTATTGGAAAATACTATCCTCCTGCTAAGATTATATCCATGAGAAGTGAAATAATGAAGTTTAAACAACTTGATAATGAGCATGTTGCTCAAGCTTGGGAAATAATGAAATATTTGGTAAAGAATTGTCCCACTCATGGACTGACTGCTTGGATGATCATCCAAACTTTTTATGCAGGATTGAACTATTCTTCAAGGAACCTATTGGATTCAGCTGCTGGAGGTACCTTTATGACCATCACTTTGGGTGCTGCAACAAAACTATTGGATAATATGATGGTTAATTATTCTGAATGGCATACTGAGAGAGCTCCACAAGGTAAGAAGGTAAATTATGTTGAAGAAACCTCCTCCTTGAGTGATAAGGTTGATATTATTATGTCTATGCTTGTTAATGGGAAAGCCCATATTGATCCAAATAATGTTCCTCTAGCTTCTTTGGTTGCTCAAGAAGAGCAAGTTGATGTGAACTTCATAAGAAACAATAACTTTGGCAACAATGCTTATGGTAATATTGCTTATAGGAACAATTTTGGTAACAACAATTATAAGCCATACCCTCCCAACAATGGTAATGCTTATGGAAATTCTTACAACAATAACAAGAGTTCTCCCTCTGAACTTGAAGTTATGCTTAAAGAGTTTATTAGTAAACAAACTGCTTTCAATAAAACTATTGAGGAAAAACTCTCTAATGCTGAAAGAAATATAGCATCTTTGGCTGAAGCTCAATCTTCTTTGAATAAAATGGCTGCTAAACCTGAAACTAATGAGAATCTCTTTGCAGCTACTAATGCCATACAAGTAAGAATTGATGAAAATGTTAGACTATTATCTGAATTACATGCTAAGTGGGAAAGAGAAGATGAAATTGCTAGAAACATTAGTGTTTCTACTATTACCACTACTAGTGTTGAGGCTAGTAATAGTTCTACTACTTTAGATGATAAAGTTGATTTTGATCTTGATGGTTGCAATATCTCTGAAGTTATTAAGTTCCTACAAAAGCTTGCTAAAAGTCCTAATGCTAGTGCTATGAACATGGCTTTTACAAAACACATTTCCGATGCTCTCATAAAAATTAAAGAAGAAAAGATGAAACATAAAGCTTCTATTCCTATAAAGCAAGAAGATGGTTGGGAACCCATCATTAATATGAAAGTGAATGACTTTGATTTCAAAGCTTTGTGTGATCTTGATAGTAGTGTTTCTATTATGCCTAGAAGGATTTATGATATGCTTGATTTGCCTCCTCTTGAAGATTGTTATTTGAATGTCCCACTTGATGCTAATGCTAAAAATAAACTCATAGTCTTAATGATGTCCTTATTATGGTTAATGATTCCTATGTCCCTGTTGATTTCTATGTTTTGGATATTGAATACAATGCTTCTTGTCCTATTACTTTGGGAAGACCTTTTCTTAGAACTGTTGGTGCCATCATTGATATGAAGGAAGGCACCATTAAATATCAACTCCCACTCAAGAAAGGTATAGAACACTTCCCTAAAAAGAGAGAAAAGATTTCTTTTGCTTCTCCTATGGAAACAAAATTTGGTCTTAATGCTTCTTCATTTGAGAACACTTGATTCTTTCTTTGCTTCTTATGCCTAACTTAAAGGCGTTAAAGAAAAGTACTTGTTGGGAGATAACCCAAGAGTTTTAGTTGAGTCTTGGAAGTTATTACCTCTGTAATAACCTCTCCTTATCCTTTTTATTTGCTTTTTGTGCCAAGAGTAACCTCTAATGAGAGTGAAGTGATGATTGGGAAAGTTGCTGTCCCGAAACAGATTTCTGTGCTTCACCGTAAAAATTCCTGAGTGAGCTCTGTATGTCGGATTGAGCTGTAATTGTTTGTGCTTCTGCCCCAGGTTGTTATCTAACTTTAGTTAGTTCAACAATTTTTGATTTGAGCAACATAAGGTCTTCTAAAAAATTCGTCTTTACCTGCTGGTCTGTTTTGACAGATTTCTGCCATTTTCTGCATTTGCTTCTTGTTAGTTCCTTCTTGAGTTCCTTTGGGGAATTGAGCTTTTTGAGGGAAGTTATATAGTATCTAGTGTTCTAATGGAAGTTTATTTGGTGTTAGAACTTAACCTTGAGACTTGTTTATCTTAAGTGCACTAATGTTGCTAATGAGATTGTGTGAAGTTTTGTATGAAGGAAAATTTTCAGGTGTATGGAAGAAATGAGTAACGAGATGAAGGATGGACTAAAGCTCAAGCTTGGGGATGCCACGTGTGTCACCCCAAGAAATATCCAGGAAGTACAAGCGTCAAAGCTTGGGGATGCCCAAGGCATCCCCTTCTTCATCAATAAAAATCCCAGGTTTTTTCCAAACGCTTCATTTTTATTGTTTCATGCACAGTTGTGTTGTTCTTGGAGCGTCTTCTTTTTCGTTTTCGTTTTGGTTTTTCGTTTGCTTTGGTTTGCTTAGTTTTCGGAATAAGTCGGTTGGACCCCCTCTTTCAAAATTGGTTTGCAAATAGTTTGGTTTGGTTTGGAAAAGAGTAGGAAAGTTCATGCTTTTATGGTAAAAAGAGCTTGTTTTTGACTGTGGCTATGCTTTGTCATGCCATGCTTGATATTGTTTTGGCTTTATGCTTAGTATTATTTGCTGTAGACTTGTTATAAACAATTGAGATTGCTTAATGTGCCTTGGATGAATCATGCGTTGTTTTAGCATATTAAAGCATAGTATAGTGGTATTCTCCTTCGATGCTTTATTTGGGTTGACTTGGCACATGCTCACACCATGTTATGACTGTCACAAGTCGCCATAGCCTTTATGATTCTTTAGTTTTCAACTTTTAGTATCTCTTTATGCTTTGATCAATGATGTTTTGTCGCTCTGCATGATTATGGCCATTATTGCTCTCTTAGTTTGTCGTTCCCACTCTTTTGCTAAGCCTCCACCACAAAGTATGAGTACCACTCATGCATCCAACTCCCTAAACCAAGTTTTTCCAAAGAGTCCACCATACCTACCTACTAGCTTATGCTATTCCAAGTATATTCATGCTTTTGTCTACCATTCACTTGTTATGAGAAAACTAGTGATTAAAGCTCTCACAAACTTGATGGCACACTTTACTTTATTGCCTCTAATAAACTTGAACCATTTGGTCCTTCTTTGTTGCGTATATTCTTGCGCTTTATAAGTTGAAATTAGCAGAACCATGTTTCATGGGGAACACTTTCAACATTGCACTTGTACTTTGTACCCCGTTGATATTATGTTCTTTTGCTTACGGATCCCGGCGGTGTGAAATAAATGTGGAACTTGTATGATCATGGAGTTTGTATGTGTGTTAGAGAAACGCCTGGGCCGCTAGCCTAAGCCATGCCTAATCATGGTGGAAACTTGCAGCATCACCATAATGAGCACTCTATGAAGCATCCTCAATAAAAACCTATGCAAATAGAAAATAAAAAGATCGCTGAGATGCTCATTGTCTGCTTGCCTTGTCATTTTGACTATGGGAAAGCTCCTGTATCATGTGCAAGGGGTACCTCGTTGGCGGTTCTTAATGATACCCATATACTTACAATGACAAGAGCTTACTCGTGACTAAAGTTGAGTAGCATGAGGATCGGTCTTCGTAAGTAAGGGGCATGAGATTTCGATTTATAACTTGTCAAGCATATCCTCTTAGTTGTGTCACTTTAACCTTAATCACCTTCAAGATGCTTATGATAGGGGCAATGAGAGCTAAAAGCTACAAGTACCATAATTTTTGGAAGCTCTTTATGAGACTTGAATCCCTACTTCCTTTTACAAAAGGCCTTTCTTCCACTATTATATTGAGTCTCCACCTTCTATCTTTATGCACTACTTTGAGAGCATAGTGGCCATTCTTAGTTCTATGTGCATTGTCCCAAGACTAGTTGATTGATGCATAACTTGTTATTGCTTGTTTGAAACTATTGTATCTAGTCACTCTTATGAACTTTGAAGGTGTCCTATGCATTTATATTTGCTACTCTATTGAGGGATAAGATGAATGCTTTTGTGCTATGTTTTCTTTATGTGAAACAAACAAACGTCTTGCAAAGCATGTTATTCATGAATCTTTTGTTTGTGCATTTTCATGTTTCACCATAGTCTCTTTGCTTATTGCTAGAACTTTGTCTTTCATGTTATGATTGAAGTACTATGATCCCAGCCTTGAGTGTTTTGCAAATACTTTGATCAAGTCTTTGATGGTGCATGTCACCTCAAAAATTATTCTTTTTATCACTTACCTACTCGAGGACGAGCAGGAGTTAAGCTTGGGGATGTTGATACATTGCAAATGTATCTATAATTTTTGATGTTCCATGCTTGGTTTTATCCACTTTCTTGTGTTTTGTTCCAACTTTGGAGTACTTTTATTATGATTTCTTGGACTAACCTATTAACAAGAGCCACAGTGCCAGCTGCCTGTTTTCTGCTGTTTTTGGTTCCAGGAAAGTCAGAAAATGAATATTCTAGGAATTGGACGGGACAAAAGCCAAAGTGCCTATTTTTCCGGAAGGGGTTAAGTGCCAGAATATGAGACGGAGAAGGGCTGGGGGCTGGCCACACCACCTGGCCAGGCCAGGCCAGGCCCAAGGCCGAGGTGGTCTGCCGACCAGACCCCTCGGCCTCTCCTTCCGCCTATAAGTTGCCCTCGGGACGAAAACCCTAAGTGCCCGATCAAAAATCCAGAAAGAGTGTAGCCGCCGTCATCTCTGTCCCTAGATCGGGAGGGATCTGAAGCTCTTCCTGGCACCCTGCCGGAGAGGGGAATTCACCCTGGATGCCTTCTTCATCACCATGCAAGCCTCCGATGTGATGCGTGATTAGTTCATCCTTGGACTACGGATCCATGTAGTAGCTAGATGGCTAGTTTCTCCTCCTTTGTGCTTTCATGTTTAGATCTTGTGAGCTCCGTTCATGATCAAGATCATCTATTTGTAATTCATACATGTTGTGTTTGCGGGGATCCGATGGATATTGAGATGCTATTTCAGAGTGATTATTGATTCTATCATGTCTTTGTTATTTGAGATCTTGCATGCTTTCCGTTGTTAGTAGCTATCTTGGCCAAGTAGATGCTAGCAACTCCAAGAGTTAGTATTTATGCTCGATAGTGGGTTCATGCCTCTGTAACTGGGAAGTGATAGAAATCTCTAAGGTACTAGATGTGCTGTTGCTACTAGGGAGAAAACAACGATCCTTTGTTCATAGAACAATTGTATTGTTTACCTTACACGCAGTTCGTAAAGCAATAATCTGTTGCTTGCAACTTAATACTGGAGGGGGTTCGGATGATAACCTGAAGGTGGATTATTTGTCATAGATGCAGTTGGATGGCGGTCTATGTATTATGTTGTATTGCCCAATCAAGTCTCAAAGGAGTCAAGATGATTAGTATATGCATGTATTGCTTTCTCGGTGTTTGTCAATTGCCCCGCTGTAATTTGTTCACCCAGCATGTTATTTATCTAAGGAGAGCCACCTCTAGTGAACTATGGATCCCGGTCCTTCTTCTTTACATACAATCTACAACTGTTTACTGCTTTGTGTTTACTTTCTGCAAACTTTTACTTCTTTCCATTCGATACGTTTAATCCTTTGTTTTCCGCAAAACACGGTGAGATTGACAACCTCATCGCAAGTTGGGGACAAAGTTCTGTGGTTGTGTTGTGCAGGTCTCCATGTCGCTACTAGCACCGGTAGTGCGCCCTGCCAAAGCTCATCTAGTAACACCTTTGGGGTGTTTCCTTGCTCCTACTGGTTCGATTAAACCTTGGTTTCATAACTGAGGGAAACTTGTTGCTGTGCTCATCATACCTTCCTCTTGGGGTTCCCAACGAGCTCTACGTCGATCGTCGAGCGCATCAGTAACTAAATCCCTTTGTCTCTCGATATATTACATGTCCGAGATTCGATCATCGGTATCTCCATACCTAGTTTGATCTCGTTACCGACATGCACTCTTTTCTCGTTCCCGTGATATAACATTCTAGTGATCACATCACTTGCTTGCAAGCTATCTTAATGTGATATCACCGAGAGGGCCCAGAGTATATCTATCCGTCATCGGGATTGACAAATTCCACTCTTGATCCATGAGCCTCAACATAACACCTTCGTAGTACTGAACCCATCTTTATAGTCACCCTGTTACGGTGTGACGTTTGATGTTATCAAGATACTCTTCCGGTGTTAGCATTTAACATGATCTCATGGTCTAAGGATAAAGATTACTTTGTATGATGTTATAGCAATATAAACATAGTGACTTGATCGTAATGCTATACTTCGAATGAATGTTCATCACATCATTCCACCAATGGTGTGACCTTGTTATTAACAACATCCAATGTCCATGATCAAGAAACCTTGATCATCTTGTTAATCAACAAGCTAGTCTATCAGAGAGGCATAACTAGGAACCCTTTTGTTTATTAAACACACATGTATTGATGTTTCTTGATCAATACAATTCTAGCATGTAAAATAAACATCTATCATATATAAGGAATATATAATAACAACTTTATTATTACCTCTCAGGGCATATTTCCTTTAGTCTCCCACTTGCACTAGAGACAATAATCTAGTTCACATAGTGATAAATCTAACACCCATGGAGTTCTGGTGTTGATCATGTTTTGCCCTAGGGAGAACTTTACTCAACGGATCTGCTACATTTAGGCCCCTGTGTACTTTACAAATCTTTATATCTCCATCCTTGACATGCTCGCGGATGGAGTGAAACCGGCGCTTAATATGCTTGGAATTCTGGTGAGACCTCGGTTCCTTTGTGTTGGCTATGGCTCCTTTGTTGTCACAGTAGATCACCATTGTGTCCAACGCACTGGGAACCACACCTAGTTCCGTAATGAACTCTTTCATCCAAACCGCCTCTGTCCGCTCAAGCAAAGCAACATATTCCGCCTCCGTTGTTGATCCAGCCACCACAGGTTGTTTGGAACTCCTCCAACTAACTGCTACTCCGTTCAAGAGAAATACGTATCCGGATTGAGACTTAGAGTCATCTGGATCGGTGTCAAAGCTAGCATCGACATAACACTTAGCGACTAGCTCTTCTTCACCTTCGTATATAAGAAACATATCCTTAGTTCTTCTCAAGTACTTGAGGATGTTCTTTACCGCTATCCAGTGTTTCGAACCTGGATCAGATTGGTACCTACTAGTCAAACTAATAGCATGTGCCACATCCGGTCTTGTACATAGCATGGCATACATAATAGAGCCTATGGCCGAGGCATAGGGGATCTTATCCATCATCTCTTTCTTCCGCCAGTAGCGGACTTTGAGTCTTACTCAATGTTTTGCCTTGCATCCGAGGTATGAACCCCTTCTTACTTTCGTCCATATTAAACTTCTTTAATATCTTATCAAGGTATGTACTCTGCGATAGCCCAATTAGGCGCCTTGATCTATCTCTATAGATTTTAATGCCTAATATATATGACGCTTCACCAAGGTCTTTCATCGAAAATTTGTTGTTTAGATAACTTTTAACACTGTTTAAAAGATCTATATCATTTCCAATCAATAATATGTCATCCACATATAATATCAGAAATGCCACATTGCTCCCACTCACTTTCTTGTAAATACAAGCCTCTCCATAAGTTTGGACAAATCCAAACTCTTTGATCACCTCATCAAAGCGGAGATTCCAACTCCGGGATGCTTGCTTCAGTCCATAGATGGATCGCTGAAGTTTGCATACCTTATTAGCATCCTTAGGATCGACAAAACCCTTAGGTTGTATCATATACAACTCTTCTTCAATATTACCATTGAGGAACACAGTTTTGACATCCATCTGCCATATTTCATAATCGAAATATGCAAGAATTGCTAACATAATCCTAACCGACTTAACCATCGCTACGGGAGAGCATGTCTCATCGTAGTCAACTCCTTGAATTTTTCGAAACCCCTTTGCGACAAGTCGAGCCTTATAGATGGTCACATTACCATCAGCATCAGTTTTTCTTTTGAAAATCCATTTATTCTCAACGGCCTTTCGATCGTGAGGTAAGTCCACCAAGTTCCAAACTTGGTTCTCGTACATGGATTCCATCTCGGATTTCATGGCTTCCAGACATTTGTTGGAATCCGGGATCATCATCGCTTCTTCATACGTCGCAGGGTCATCCATTTCATCAACCATGAAATTCACAACAGGATTGCCGTACAGTTCAGGAGCTACACGTGTCCTGCTTAACCTGCGAGGTTTGGTAGTGTCCTCTTTCGGAGTTTCATGATCATTATCATTAGCTCTCTCTTCATCAGGTGAAGTCAACTCCGAAACAACTTCCGGTGCTGTGCCACTCGCCATTCCATGAAGAGAAGGTTCAATAACCTCTTCGAGTTCTACCTTCCGACTACTCACACCTTTCGCGAGAAACTCCTTCTCAAGAAAGGATCCATTCTTGGCAACAAAAACCTTGCCCTCGGATCTGTGATAGAAGGTATACCCAATTGTTTCCTTAGGGTATCCTATGAACACGCATTTTTCCGCTTTGGGTTCGAGTTTATCCGGCTGAAGTTTCTTCACATAAACATCGCATCCCCAAACTTTAAGAAATGACAGCTTAGGTTTGTTTCCAAACCATAATTCATACGGTGTCATTTCAACGGATTTAGATGGTGCCCGATTTAAAGTGAATGCAGCCGTTTCAAAGGTATAACCCCAAAATGACAGTGGCAAGTCGATCAGAGACATCATAGATCGAACCATATCCAATAAGGTACGATTCTGACCGACACACCATTATGTTGTGGTGTTCCGCGTGAGTTATGAAACTATTCCACACTCTTTCATGTGTGTGCTAAACTCAGAATTTAGATACTCTCCTCCATGGTCGAATCAGAGAAATTCGATCTTTCTATTACGATGATTTTCCACTTCATTCTAAAATTCCTTGAACTTTTCAAAAGTTTCAGACTTGTGTTTCATCAAATAGATATACCCATATCTACTCAAATCATCCGTGAAAGTAACAAAATAACGATATCCACCTCGCGCCGACACACTCATTGGTCCACACACATCAGTATGTATGATTTCCAATAGATCATCGCCGTTCCATTGAACCGGAAAACGGCGTTCTAGTCATCTTGCCCATAAGGCATGGCTCACATGTATCAAATGATTCAAAATCAAGTGATTCCAAAAGTCCATCAGAATGGAGTTTCTTCATGCGTTTAACGCCAATATGACCTAGACGGCAGTGCCACATATATGTAGACATATCATCATCAAGTTTAATCTTTTTAGCATTAACATTATGAATGTGTGTAGTATTACTATCGAGATCTATCAGAAATAAACCATTCAACATAGGTGCATGACCATAAAAGATATAATTCTTATAAATCGAACAACCATTGTTTTAAGATTTAAAGGAATGACCACTTTGCATCAAAACACAATCCAGATACAATGTTCATGCTCAGTGCAGGTACTAAATAACAATTATTTAGGTTTATAACTAATCCTGATGGCAAATGGAGAGGTAGCGTCCTGACGGCGATCACATCAACTTTTGATCCATTGCCGACCCACATCCTGACCTCATCCCTTGCTAGTTGTCACTTGTTCCGTAGCCCCTGAACCGAGTTACATATATTAGCAACCGATCCCGTATCAAATACCCAGGTGCTACTGCGAGTACTAGTCAAGTACACATCAATAACATGTATATCACATATACCTTTGTTTGCCTTGCCGGACTTCTTGTCCGCCAAATACTTGGGGCGCTTGCCCAATGGCGTCCCTTCCAATAGTAACACTCGGTGTCAGACTTAGGGCCAGCTCGGGGTTTCTTTTCAGGCGTGGCAACATAATTGCCACCCTTCTTTCCCTTGTGCTTGCCTTTCTTGTCTTTCTTGAAACCGGTGGTCCTATTGATCATCAACACTTGATGTTCTTTCCTAATCTCCACTTCTGCAGTCTTAAGCATTGACAGAAGCTCGGGAAGAGACTTCTTCATGCCCTGCATATTATAGTTCATCACGAAGCTCTTGTAGCTAGGTGGCAGAGATTGGAGAACACGATGTATGCCTAAGTCAATGGGAATCGTTATTCCCAAGGACACAAGCTTATCGGCGCATCTGCACATTTTGAGTACGTGCTCACTAACGGAGCTGTTTTCCTCCATCATGCAGCTAAAGAACTTTTCTGTAGCATTATAACTCTCTACGGCAGCATGGGTATCGAAAATCATTTTCAATTCTCCCATGGTATCAAAGGCATTGCCATTTTTGAAACGCTTTCGAAGTTCTGGCTCTAGCCCATACAGTATGCTGCAATGAACTAAGTTGTGGTCCTCCTGACGAGTCACATAGACATTCTTTTCCTCGTCAGGGGCATCAGGAGCTGGTGGGGGGCCTAGCGGCGCATCTAGCACATATTGCTTTTGTGCAGCCGTGAGGAGAATCCTCAAATTCATAGCCCAGTTGGTGAAGTTGCTACCATTCACAGCAACTTTCTCTTTCTCCATGAACACATTGAAATTAAAAGCAGGTGGTGTCATCTACAACAGAATTTGTAAAGTTTATTTAGACTAAGTTTATGATATGGGGTGGCCCGATCTTCTTAGTAAGCACTTGTCGATGGCGAAGGTGGATGATAGATAACTAGACTGTAGCTATGAACTCTCCCGCTCGATCCCTGATGCCAATGCAACAGCTCTCGAACCTTGTAGGATATTCACAACACCACGCTCTTGCGCACACAGCCGTGACCATGAACGGTAGTATGCAATCTACTAATTCCCAATGGAACAACAGATCACACTCAATTATAGTTGGTAGATTCGAACACAGGGTAATTCCAGAGGTTCTATGAAAGAAACAACTCCAAAATATTTTAACGTGGTCTAAACCCTAAACTATGACGCCCCCATCTATTTAAGGGCTAAGGGTCGGCGGCTGCGACTAGGAATAACAGTTCAACTCAACCTAGACTAAGATACAACCGACCCAAGGTGGGTCGGCTCAAGGCGCGCAGGCCTACTCTGCCGTGGCAGAGTCGGACCCGGTTTCTCTGTCGCGGCAGAAAGCTGCGTGGTTTCTCTGCCACGGCAGAGATCCCTCGACCATGTGTTGATCTTCTCGTGGAGTGCTCCTTGCACTTCCTCCCTCTCCTCCCTCGCGCATTCCTCATTGATCAACACGCCATGTTCCTTTAGCTCACTCAGGTTATGCCTTCTTCTCCTAAGTACCTGATCATACAATAATTCAAAGACTTAGGTAGTATAAAATTCTCATTAATTAAAACACCAGGTTCATTAAGAAACAAGTTCACATTTTGTTCTAGTAGCTTGGCACGAGCTCTTGTGATTGGTCCAATCCTTATCTCATTGGATTGATCCTTCTTTGCAATTGGAACATCTTTATTAGCAATTGGGGCAGGTGTAATTATAGGGATGTCCTCATCATCTCCCCCCCTTCAAAAGGCGTCGTCCTCGATGCTCCAAGGTCTTCTCCAAGATATGGTGACAAATCAGCAACGTTGAAGCTATTGCTAATTCCACCAAACTCCTCAATAGGTATATCAACTGAGTAGGCATTATCATTAATCTTGGCTAACACCTTGTAAGGACCAGCACCACGTGGCTTCAATTTTGACTTTCGAAGTAGTGGGAACCTATCCTTGCGTAGATGCACCCAAACCATATCTCTAGGCTCGAACAACACTTCTTTTTGTGTTTGATTCCTTGCAGCAGCAATGTTCTTGCCTTTCTTCTCAATAGCCTCTCGAGTCTTCTCATGTATTTTCTTCACATAATCAGCACGTTTTGATGCCTCCATATCAACTCTCTCATGTAATGGCAGAGGCAACATATCAAGTGGCGTCAATGGCTTGAAACCATACACCACCTCAAAAGGACAAAGCTGAGTAGTTGAATGCACAGCCCTGTTGTAAGCAAACTCAACATGTGGCAAACACTCTTCCCACTCCCGCAGATTCTTTTTAATCATGGTCCTTAGCAGCTGTGACAATGTTCTATTCACCACCTCCGTTTGACCATTTGTTTGGGGATGACATGTAGTACTGAACAACAACTTCGTTCCTAGCTTCCCCCATAAGGTCTTCCAAAAGTAGCTCATGAACTTCACATCATCGAAACAATCGTCTTTGGTACTCCATGTAATCTCACGATGTCCCTGAAAAACAAGTTAGCAACATGCGACGTAAATCGCTTTTGTGTGCAATAAAATGAGCCATCTTAGAGAACCTATCTACTACCACAAATATAGAATCGTGACCTCTCTGAGTTTTAGGTAGACCTAGCACAAAATCCATACTAATGTCTTCCCATGGAGTAGTAGGTGCAGAGAGAGGTGTATACAAACCGTGAGGCTTCAGCTTAGATTTCGACTTGTGGCATGTAATACATCGGCTCATAAATCTATACACATCACGCCTCATCTTGGGCCAACAAAAGTGATCAGCAAGCATGAGCAACGTCTTCTCACGCCCAAAGTGACCCATCAAACCACCAGCATGTGATTCCTGCACTAAAAACAAACGCAACAACGATTCTGGAATACATAGTTTGTTAGCTCAAAACAAATAGCCATCATGTATATAATACTTATCCCATGCATTTCTAAGAGCACACAAACGATATGGTTCAGCAAAATCATGGTCAGTTGCATAAAGTGCACAAATAGCTTCTAATCCAGGAATTTTAACATCAAGATTGGTTAATAGCATGTTCTTCCTAGATAGAGCATCAGCAACAACATTTTCTTTTCCCTTCTTATAATTAATGATGTAAGGAAAAGACTCAATGAACTCAACCCATTTAGCTAATCTTCTATGCAAGTTTGATTGAGCTTTCAAGTATTTCAATGCTTCATGATCAGAATGTATGATGAATTCCTTTGGCCACAAATAATGTTGCCAAACCTCAAGTACTCTAACAAGTGCATACAATTCTTTATCATAGATATAATAATTCAAACGAGCACCATCAATTTCGTAAAAATAAGCTATAGGCCGACCCTCTTGCATCAAAACGCCACCTATGCCTATACCACTAGCATCACATTCAACTTCACATTGCTTCGAAAAATCAGGTAGTGCAAGCAATGGTGCAGAAGTAAGCAAACGTTTCAATGTATCAAATGCAATGTCTTGGGCCGCGCCCCATACAAAAGGAACACCTTTCTTTGTCAAATCATGCAAAGGTGCAGCAATGGTGCTAAAATCTTTCACAAAGCGCCTATAGAAACCAGCGAGACCGTGGAAACTACGCACTTGACTTACATTCATTGGAGTAGGACAATTCTGAATTGATTCAATTTTAGATTGATCCACCTCTACTCCATGCTTAGAAACAACAAACCCTAGGAATATGACCTTATCTTTTGCAAATGTACACTTCTCAAGATTAGCATATAGTTTATTATCACGTAACACTTGCAAAACTTGTCTAATATGAGTGCAATGTTCAGATTCGGTGTGGCTGTATATGAGTATATCATCAAAGTAAACAACCACGAAACGACCAATAAACTCTCTCAAAACATGATTCATCAAACGCATGAAAGTACTAGGTGCATTAGTAAGACCAAACGGCATAACTAACCACTCATACAAACCGAATTTAGTTTTGAAGGCAGTTTTCCATTCATCCCCTTCTTTCATCCTAATTTGATGATAACCACTACGCAAGTCAATTTTAGAAAAAACAGCAGCACCACTCAATTCATCTAGCATATCCTCTAAGCGTGGAATAGGATTACGATATCGAATAGTGATGTTATTAATCGCTCTACAATCAACATACATGCGCCATGTACCATCTTTCTTAGGAACTAAAATAACAGGAACAACACAAGGGCTAAGAGAGACACGAATGTACCCTTTATCCATCAACGCTTGTACTTGCTTCTGAATTTCCTTAGTGTCTTCGGGATTAGTCCTGTAAGGTGCACGGTTGGGAAGTGTGGCGCCAGGAATCAAGTCCACTTGATGTTCTATACCATGCAAGGGAGGCAAACCTGTGAGTACGTCTTCTGGAAACACATCCCCAAAGTCCTACAAAACAGATGAAACACCAAGAGAAATAGGGGTCATGTCGTTAGAAACCAATACCTCGCCCTTATACATGAGCACAAGTGGCATGGCTGTAGGATCCTCACGAAATTCTCTCATATCTTCCTTACTGGCTAATATCAATAAACCAGGCACTCTCTCACTTTTCGTTATATCACTCAATTTATGCTCAATTACATCAGGAACAGCTATCACACAATCTCGCTGAGTGGTAGTATCTTCCTTCAAATTCACCTCTATCTTCTGGCGAGAATCAGTCACAATTTCTTGTGGTGTCATTGGCTGCATAGTAATCTTTCTTCCTTTGAATTCCAAGTGATATGTATTGGCTCGGCCATTGTGTTGCACATGGCGATCATAGAGCCATGGCCGACCCAATAGGAGGTGACAAACAGTCATAGGAGCCACATCAAAATCAATAGAATCTTTGTATGGCCCTATTTGAAAGTTCACTCGTACCATATGATTTACCTTCATCTCACCATTGTTGCTCAACCATTGTATGTAGTATGGCTTGGGATGAGGTAAGTATGTCAAATTTAGTTTGGCACATAATTCCTTACTTGCAAGATTTCTGCAGCTACCTCCATCAATAATGACCTTGCAAGCTTTATTTGGTCCAACTAGAGCTTTTGTTTGGAACAAGTTGCAACGCTAGGATTCCTCAACCGGTTGCACACTAAGTACACGTGAAGACACGACGATAGTTGGTGCACGCTCAGCATATGCATCAGCACCATCCTCGCCATCATCAATATCAACATCAGAAGCTTCATCTCCACTTTCTACTTCACCTTGTTCATTAACAAACATAACCTTGCTGTTTGGACAATCCTTCTTGTAGTGACCTCTACCGTCACAAGTGTGGCACACCACATCACGAGTACGTGCAGTAGACGTATTAGAACCCGAGCTAGCAGCAGGAGCAGCGGGTTTCCGAGCATAAGAACCAAAAGAAGGTGTACTTGCTGGTTTGGCCGATGGTGTAAACGGAACAGCAGCTGGTGACGCAGCTGTAGGAGGAATAGGTCTGGCCGAAAATCTGCTGGAGGATGGGAAACGAGTACGTGACTTCGCCTCTTCTGCCAACTGGGATTCGGCCTCTCTAGCATGATGCAACAACTCATTCATGGTCTCATACTTGTGATGACGAACAATACTCTTGATTGGTAACTTCAAATTGTTTAGGAATCGCTGCATGGTCATCTCAATGGACTCACGAATTCTAGCACGCTGCATAAGCATCTCCATCTCCATGTAGTACTCATCAACTGTCATTGTTCCTTGCTTCAGTTGCGTCAATTTATCAAAAACTGAACGCAAGTAGTTGGTTGGGACAAAACGAGCTTTCATGATTTGCTTCATCTCGCGCCAATCCATCACAGGAAGTTCATTGTCCTCCCTCCTATGTTGCACAAGAGCATCCCACCAACGCAAAGCATAACCATCAAATTCAGATGCTGCAAGCTTGACCTTCTTAGGAGTTGAAGATCAATGGAACCATCAAACTTAGGAATTGAGAATTTTAGCTTGCCCAAACCATCATCAGCAGTTTGGTTGGGAACACGTTGAGCACGCCCAAGAGGAGCATACCCACGGCCATGAGCAGGTGCATGGGCAGGTGCATGGGCAGGGGGAATAGCACGTCCCCTGCCAACAGGTGGAGTAGCATCCACAGCGCTACCCTCATCAAAATCATCAAAGGCATCATCATGTTGAGGCTCTTCCCTTCTATGTAAAGCGACTGTCAAACCCTCAATGGACTGCTGCAAAGCGGTGACATTGACATTGAGCGTAGCCACTTGTGTTTGAATAGTATCAATCGTTCCAACATGGTGATCCAATCTCACATTCATATCCTGGAGATTCTTGTCAATGGCATCTGTCGTGTGAGTAAACGCAAGTGTCAAGTGGGACTTCAAAGCCTCATATTCACGCCAATTGACGAGCTCCTCATCCTTCTTTTTCTGCATCACAACATCATCATCACTAGAAGACATGATCAGTAGGTTAGTGCACAAAAAATCAAAAATCTGTATGGTGGAACTCTCATAGCTCACTCACAACTAATAAGAAAGGAGATCTTACCATTCCAAAGTGAATAGAGATGCTCTACCAAACGAAATCAAAAACTAATGCACTGATGTGATGAAGTGAATATCAAAGGTATAGAGAACGATCACAGGGCACACAGGGTATTTATGGTGGAGCTGTAGGTATGGTATCCTAACTACACCGCAAACAAGTCCTAGTGCTGATCGTACAAATACCCAAGAAACACACACGTGGAGAAAAACGTGGCAATGCAACTATGAAGGGTGTTGCACTACGCTCGAGAGACACTAACAAAGCTCAAAGTAAACAGGCACAAGATTGCTCAATCTACCGCTGCACAAAGATAACACTAGGCCTCTTGCTCAAATTCTCTTTGTTTTTTTCACAACTTTTCTTTTTCTTTTGGATAGCTTTTTCGTGATACTTTTCCTTTTGCTATCTTGCTTTTTTTTGATAGATAACACACGGCCAACTACAAAGTACGGCACCAAAAGTCCTAAGAGCAGCCTGTCAGAGCGGAAACTAGTCTCATTAGGCAAGTTCCTACCCCTATGTAGTAGATTGGCTGTGGCTAAGGGTTTTGGAAAAGTGCAAATCGGTCACACTTTGTAATTATGGTGTCGTGGCAGAGCGGCGGCAGCAAAACTGCCAGAAATCGTGCCGTGCCAGAGTGGTAACTTGGTAACTCAGAAAGTCCTGCCGTGGCAGAGAAAACGCAGAAATCCTGCTGTGGCAGATTTGATAACCCGGAAAGTCCTGCCGTGGCAGAAAAAGATGCCAAAATCCTGCCGTGGCAGACTCGGTAACCTGGAAAGTATTTTTTTCTAATTCCGACTCAGCCAAGAGTAGAAGACTAGGACTCTTAGAGTAGATCGGATCTGACTTGATGGTGGTAGAAAACAATGGTGGCAACGACTAAAAACAAAGAGAAAAACAAAACTACGAAGAAACAGATCTAGATCTAAACTAAAGGATGAACACGACCAGCAACTATTACTCGTCTACGATGCAATCTAGTCTATGACAACTCTTTTTGTGGGGTTTTTCTGGATAGGACTAAAAACACTCTCTAATCTATGGATGGATTGTGGATTGCTTACCGAGGCAATGAGGAAATCTGATACCAAGATGAGATGGGGTGGCCCGATCTTCTCAGTAAGCACTTGTCGATGGCAAAGGTGGATGATAGATAAGTAGCATGTAGCTATGAACTCTCCCGCTCGATCCCTGATGCCAATGCAACAGCTCTTGAACCTTGTAGGGGATATTCACAACACCACGCTCTTGCACACGCAGCCGTGACCACGAACGGTAGTATGCAATCTACTAATTCCCAATGGAACAACAGATCACACTCAATTATAGTTGGTAGATTCAAACACAGGGTAATTCCAGAGGTTCTATGAAAGAAACAACTCCAAAATATTTTAACGTGGTCTGAACCCTAAACTACGGCGCCCCCATCTATTTAAGGGCTAAGGGTCGGCGGCTGTGACTAGGAATAACAGTTCAACTCAACCTAGACTAAGATACAACCGACCCAAGGTGGGTCGGCTCATAGCCAGGCCTACTCCGCTGCGTGGCGAGTCGGACCTGTTTCTCTGTCGCGGCAGGCTGCCGCGGCAGAAAGCTGTGTGGTTTCTCTGCCGCGGCAGACATACCTCGACCATGTGTTGATCTTCTCATGGAGTGCTCCTTGCGCTTCCTCCCTCTCCTCCCTCGCGCAT
Organism: Avena insularis; assembly: GCA_023614405.1. Taxonomy (NCBI): domain Eukaryota; kingdom Viridiplantae; phylum Streptophyta; class Magnoliopsida; order Poales; family Poaceae; genus Avena; species Avena insularis. The sequence goes on from CM042694.1 coordinate 213,196,469, forward strand.
TCCTCATTGATCAACACGCCATGTTCCTTCAGCTCCTCACTCTGTGCTATGCCTTCTTCTCCTAAGTACCTGATCATACAATAATTCAAAGACTTAGGTAGTGTAAAATTCTCATTAATTAAAACACCAGGTTTATTAAGAAACAAGTTCACCTGTTGTTCTAGTAGCTTGGCATGAGCTCTTGTGATTGGTCCAATCCTTATCTCATTGGATTGATCCTTCTTTGCAATTGGAACATCTTTATTAGCAATTGGGGTAGGTGTAATTATAGGGATGTCCTCATCAGTTTATGATAGATTAAGTTCAAGTAATCCAAATTACTAATGAACTCCCACTCAAAAACGACATCCCTCATGTCCTTTTGGTGATTACATGAACCAAATCCACTACACCAAGTCCGATCATCACGTGAGTTGGTGTAGCTTCAAAGGCGAGCATCTATGTGGGCATCATATCAACTATATGACTCATGCTTAACATTTCGGTCCGTGTTCCGAGGCCATGTCTGTACATGCTAGGCTCGCCAAGTAAGAACCTTAGTATTCGCGTGTGTAAAACTGTCTTACACCCGTTCCTATGAAAGCGTAGATTCGAGTACACCCAATCATCACGTGATGTCTCGAAACACGATCCACATAACGATGCATACTTAAGGAAGAACACATTTTTATCTTGATATCTAAATGAGGGATCATCTTATAATGCTACAGAAAGCGCCAAACTAGCAGTATAAGATGCTAACATCTAATGTGTAAAGTGAGATGATATGGTCCATGCATTTGATCTCTATCACTTTCATCGTGGTATGATCTCTATCATTCCTTTGTGTGTAAGCCCAAGGTCTATGGAACTTACACGTTGAGTGTGTTGTAAGAGTATCTATTATACATCAACTTACAACAATACCATATCAATACACTAGCCCAGCAACGATCTAAACTAGACGCCTCTAATTTATCAATTGCAAGTTTTACGTGGCTTAGGGCTTTTGGAGATAGAACCGTTCTCACCTACGAACATGAAACACAACGAGGATAACTAAGTTATTAGCAAGTCATTGTAAATCAGATATTGACTATAGTAGGAGAGACAGACACCCGCCAGCCACTTATGCAAAACAAGTTGTATGTTAGTCGTGGAACCGGTCTCATGTACGATGACATGTAAGGTTGGTCCAGGCCGCTTCATCCCACTATGCCACCAATATCCAAAATACATAGAAGATGCAATAACATGATCATCATCGCCCATATATAAACATATGTGTACTACCCGTGCAAAGCACCTACGCATAGATCAGGCTCTGATACCACTGTTGGGTCCGCAGCATAGAAAACAAAAAAATTCCTACGGTGTGAACTACACGCCAAGATCTATCTACTAGGTACAAAGCAACGGGTGGACATACATCCAACGAGAACTTACCCTCGAAGACAACGAGTTTTGTTAATGAGTAGGAACTCGTGGATGATGTAGTCGTACACTTGCCGATCTCAAGATCGTGAGGAAGTCCGAGCGCCGCAACTCAGCAGCGCATCCATACTCGCACACACGTTCAAGCCACCGGACAACCTCCACCTCCTCGCTCTAGCGATCTAGCGGAAGCAGCAACTCCTTCCAGACGAAATGCCACCGGGAACATGTATCTCGCTAATCCGATACCATGGGGGAATAATTCTAGAGGGGGAGAGAGATCCTTCACAAGGAGGTGTGAGGATGAAGGAGGGAATGGGTGGCCTTTTATAGGAGGAGGGGGTGCCCCCCTCTCCATGGCTGGCGCATGGGGGGGTGACCCCTCACCTCCCCCATTCATGTGGTGGTAACCCCTCCACATTAAAGTGCCTCTTCACATTCCCTTTTAAAGTCTCCACTTTAAATGCATTAAATTTCTCCAAATTTAATGCTCTCTCATTTAATAAAACACTTTTATTAAATTTATTCAGAATTTTGTTAATTACTTTAATTAACAAACATTCACATATAGCCCCTTGCAATATTTCAATATCACATGCAGAACCACTTTCTGCAATTTCACCCGAAACAATTTCCGGTTTCTATTGAAACAATTCATGTGCTTTGCAATTCTTTCGTCTGAAACATATGTGCTCCAAAATGGTGTCCGGTAACTCTTAAGTGTGCCACCCTACGGTTCACGAATAATGCAGACATGATCGAGACCCTTCTCCGATCAATAATCAGCAGCGGGACCTGGAGATACGTACTAACTCCTACACATTCAACGATGACTTCTGTGATCATGAGAACCTTTAACGCTTATCTGAGATTCGATCGTCGGTATCTCCATACCTAGTTTGATCTTGTTACCGACATGCACTCTTTTCTCGTTCCCGTGATATAACATTCTAGTGATCACATCACTTGGTTGCAAGCTATCTTAATGTGATATTACCGAGAGGGCCCAAAGTATATCTATCCGTCATCGGGATTGACAAATTCCACTCTTGATCCATGAGCCTCAACATAACACCTTCGTAGTACTGAACCCATCTTTATAGTCACCCTGTTACGGTGTGACGTTTGATGTTATCAAGATACTCTTCTGGTGTTAGCAATTAACATGATCTCATGGTCTAAGGATAAAGATTACTTCGTATGATGTTATAGCAATATAAACATAATGACTTGATCGTAATGCTATACTTCGGATGAATGTTCATCACATCATTCCACCAATGGTGTGACCTTGTTATTAACAACATCCAATGTCCATGATCAGGAAACCTTGATCATCTTGTTAATCAACAAGCTAGTCTATAAGAGAGGCATAACTAGGAACCCTTTTTGTTTATTAAACACGCATGTATTGATGTTTCCTGATTAATACAATTCTAGCATGTAAAATAAACATCTATCATATATAAGGAATATATAATAACAACTTTATTATTGCCTCTCAGGGCATATTTCCTTCACGAGTTAGAAGGTCTTGGGCTATAATGAGGCCAGATGGGCTAATTTCCTGGGCTCGGTAGTTAAAATCCCAAGGTACGTGCTAGGGATTGACCGGATTCGAAACAAAGCCGTCAACAAGGGAAAAAAGGTATAATATGAGCGTCTAGATCCTAGGTGCCTGAGAACTTGTTATGTTAAGGAGCTGACGTCACCCTACTAATTGTGCTAATACTCAGTTGTAACCTAGTAGTTGCAAGTCATTAAATTCCTAGTTACAAGTTGTTGCAAAAAATGTATAACCCTCACGTTGCACCAATTGCGAGGTAAATCCAATGGCGAGAGAGGTGACTCTTGAGAACTGGCAAATCCGATAAAATATTCACAGATATTTTTGTGAAAATTGTGGACAAACACCCTGCGCCCGCCAAAACTTTCCGCCGAGACCCCAAACTTTCCTAAGCCTGCCCTTAATCGAGCGACCAGCCCCTGTCTCTTCAAATTTTGTGTCGTTCTTATGGTAGATGCACCGGATTAGAACCAGGCCGTAAACTTCTCCATGCCTTAAAAAAACTTCTCGACGCCTTTCTATCAATAGTGCCGGCCTACCACCATTGGTCGCGCCGTTCTTCACGAGACGCACCGGCCGACGGTCAGCTGGGCGATCCCCACGCTTTGCCTGCTAGATTCAGGCACTAGACATTCTTCTTGGCTTTGGTTTGTTCTCCACCTCTCCTAGAAATAGTTAAAGCTTGTGACCATCTAGATTTACAAGGTGCTTGCAGATTTGGGTAGGTGCGTTCTTTAGGTAAATCTATAGTAAATCTCTAGACAGAAGAGTTCAAAAACATCTTAAAAAGGACTTGGCAGAGATCCTGTGCAAGCTTTTGACCTGATATATTCCCCATCCTTCTTTGATATGATGGAGCATTTGGCTGTTGATGTACCTGATGAGGAAGTACTTAGAGATACAGTATAGTATAGATGGATGTACCCTATAGAACGTCGACTTCACATTTCTAAGGAGCGAGAAGATATCCGTAGATAGTTTGATAAGTGAGTGTTATGCAAAGATATCTTCACATATAAGATTGTGGAAAAGTTAGATATATTCAGATGTCTGACTTGGCTATGTTTTGTAGGTTCTTCGCAAAAATAAAAGTACCAGAAAATTTCGTTCCACCAATAAAAAGAATGATTGGACTAAGATCTAAGGATCATGTAAGACGCTCAAATTGCATTGTGAATTGTCTATGAATTGTCTAGATGGGGTAACCTCTTGTCTATTTTGTAACGCTAGATTTTGGAGCTTGAATTTCTGGCCCTTACCTGTGGTCCTGATAGGAGTATAACAACAGCTTCAGCTTGCATTTCCAACGGTGTCTGCCATAGCGCTGATGTACCTTCTATGGAGACTGACGCAGCTGGAGGTTGTCCTGATGAACCTGCACTGGATTGCGTTTAGATTCAAAAACCTGCACTTGACATTGTCGTCCCAAGGAAAAGAAGGTTGCGGATCTGGTAATAACGCCTTCTATAGAACAAGATGCTAGAGGTGATGATTTCCTATGGCAATCCCTACCATTCTATGACTTGTACGAGTAGTATCGTAGTTTAATTGAATTGCATGTCCCTCTCTATCAATGAAAATGGCATATTATTTGCCTTGTTTCAAAAATAAATAAATATTTGTATGTCTCCTTGTGTTAGTCGATGCAAAGAAGATACTATTTTCTGTTCAAGTCATGTGAACAAATATGTTTGTATGTAGAGACATAAATGCGGATTTGGTGACAAAATCGGCATAAAATTTCCAGATCAATAACACAAACATAATGGCATTGCAAGAAAAGGAACAGAACCATCTTTTCACCGTGCTTGTGAAAAGGAGATGAGCCAGGAACCACGCCTGCAAGTGGAAGAGGCCAATTCTCGTGCAGCTCAGCTAGCATTGGTTTATCATCTATAATACTTAAGCATCCGAATATTATGATTACATACTAGGAGTAGTTCCAGTTCCACACTACAATTCAACATGCAAAAGTGTAAGAAATGTGTAAGGTAGCTCCATAATACAGGTTCTAGAGAAAAGCATACAAATCATAAGAAAGAAATCTCTGCATCACAGTTCACCACCTTCAGGTGTAACAGTTTCTACAGATTGTAAACCCAAATCACCGCCTCCTTTAGGTGGCACGATAATTTTGGGAGCGGGATCAGCAGCACCAATAGCAACACCGGCACCGGTAGCATGAGTCTCCACAATAGGTGAACTATCGAGCACCACAATGTCCTCTGAAGGCTCTTCACTGCCAGCTCCAGCCGCACAAGTCTCCGCAGATGGTAAAACCAATCCACCACTTCCATCATCTGGCACGATGATGGTAGGTGTGGGCTCATCAGTACCAGCTGCAGCTACAACTGCATCAGTCTCCACAGAAGGTAAACAAGGAGGCATCTTAGGTGTAGCGATCTGACATCCATTTTGTACCCCGTCATCAGGAAACTAAGAGTCTTCTTCAACTTTGTGCTTCTGCGGTTACAAGATAAACAGAGATTACAATGAAAGCATCTACATGCAACGACAAGAACATATATCATTCTATTGATTTACCTTGTCATCTGGGATAGCAGAAGTCACAGGACTGGAACCTATTTCATCAAGAATCCTATTTTCGCTCCTTCCCCTATCTCCTTCTGCAGCAAGTTGTAATATTGATTACATGATGTTGATTGACAAATATATGCAAATGTTCAAAAGTTTGCGCTATCAAACTACCAACTTCGAACGGATCCCCACTATTCTTAGTTATGGGATCTAGCCCAGAAAACAAGCTTCTATGCAATCCTAGTCTACAAAAAAGGATGCATAGCTGGGATAAGAACTACTCTACACATGATAATGTTGCGCAATCGACAATAAAAATTTAACCGCATGATCAACTCTATATTATGAAACACTCGTTTCACATAAGCTAAAACATCTTATATTATGAAACAGAGGGAATAGGTACGAGTGTTCTAGTATTCCACAAACTGCCATTGCTGCCGGGGGGTAGAGATGATGGATGCTCCACCGCCATACAGAAGGTTGTCACGCCGATCTCGCCACCACCTGTAGAGGACGGAGCCGAGGAGCTAGTCAGCAACAATATGGAGCGAGAGGCCAGGGGGCGGTAGTGTATGGGAAGAAGCGACTGAGTAAAAGAGGTTGTGTGTGCGTGGAGGGAGGCCGGTGAGAGAGTTAAATCCAGCTTGTCTCGGAAGGAATACATTGCCACGTGCACCGACGTGTGCAAAATTCCCTCCCTCTCTCTTCTGCGGCAGCTACTGACAGTAGTACTCCAGCTAGCTTCATCGAGTTCTCTAGTACTCCTACTAGTAGACCTTTACTACTACTACTACTAGGTAGACAAGGAGTACTTGTTCAGAAGAAGAAAAAACTAGAATAGCACACCGTCATACAATATTGCCTTGTCAAATCACTAGCGATACCATGATGAGCGACATGTTTTTACTAGTAAACCTGGAAACATCATGCTCCTTCCACCACGTGCAGTTTCTGAGTGAAGTACTTACCAACATGTCCAACTTAGGCTTACAGGACCAAAACTGCAGTGAAAAAGAAACAAAACTACGGACCTGCAAGGAGTAATACTAACAGTACTATTATTATACAACATTCTGGAAGAAATTATGTACGGAATAGTAGTAGAGTACAACTATACTCCTAACAAGGTTCTTTTACAAGCTTGGTGAAATATACATACTAGAGAAACTACCAAGTGTACAAAAGGGGTTTTTGGTCATACGGAGTATTTTACAAGCCGGACCGGGTGCAAAACTAAATGATGAGAACTCGTACATCAGCTAAGAAACAGCCAAAAGAAAGAGTTCAATAGAAGGCTGAGACCAAATGAGCTATCCTTGAACAGGCCCGTTCCACTCCAAGGCGTTTGAGAAGCTTGGGATGAACCAAAATGGAGTCTCCGACCATGTCCAGCGAGTGTTGGTGTGGAAACCAACAGCCAAGGCCACCATTCGTTGAAGCGGCAAATTTCAGGACGCGGCCTGTACTCGTAGCCAATTTCTTGGTGTGATGTGTAAACATAATTCCTTCTCGTCAGATGTCCTAGCGAATCATTTGCATCGCCTACTGCAATTATAATCGGATAGTTCACCCCAAGGAAAAGAGAATATGATCCAAGGTCAGTAACCCTTTTCCATCGGTTAACTGCAGTTAACTGGCTTGTATCTATCGAGAACACCATGCCCTCAAACCCAGAAGGATAAGTGCGAACAATGCGACCATAGTGAACAACACTAGTATCATCAGCAATTGCATTGCCTGAGACACCATATGTATATACCAGAAGAAGTCTTGAACCACCGACATATCTTGCTAACCACCACCTACCAGGATCATTCTCCTCATTGTCCTCAACAAACCCATGTGTTAGGTACAGCACATCGCGTGGCGACAAGATAAGGATAGGACCTTCAAAGGGAAAGGAAATGTAACATGGAAATAATATTGATATTGATCTGACATTGTAGAAGTTGATATACAGTACTATTTTCAAAAATCTTGATTATACTTAAGATGTTTGATTGCGTAAAAAAATGCCAACCTAGGGAGATGCTATGGAAATTCTAATTCTTTTCGAAATGGGGATATGCTATGGAAATTCTCCTAGAGACACGGTTTGATTCATGAGATCAAATGAAATAGGAAATAATCCTATAGGATCTTGAATGTAAAGTTCATAGGGGAAAAAAGCAAGGTTGGATCCTACAATATTTTGGTGTCTTATATACCAAAGGAAAAACAACAAGGATTATTTCTAGGAGGTTTAATATCTTATCTTATCTTATCTTACCACTATGTAGTGTATGAATAACTTTGAATATTCACTATTGGATCAGGACTTGTGAATCCCAATATTGCCAGCAGTTGGATCTTCTTTTCCATTCTAGCATCTACTTGAAGATTCTATTGATAGTCTTTAGCACAATGAACACTATGCACAATCCTCAAAACACACTTCTCCATCATTCTAGAATCTTCTCCTTCATTTCTCAAGACGATGTTAACAAAATTTACAAGTACTAGTACCTAATAAACATTGACTTCTACATGATAGAAAATACAAGAACTAAATATGCACCCATACTTTATAGATGTCGATCAAATTTCTAATTTTTTGAGCTTTACCTAGTATTATAATTCTATGTAGTTATGATATGTCATATGTCTAGTATCTGAGTCTCACGTAAATACTACTAGTAGATACCATATTTTCCATGGATGTACTAGTACCAGGAGACAAGGCAATACTATCAGCAGAACTCAATCATATGAATCAAATTACTTATATGTAAGAAAACTTAGTAAGGATTGCATTCCTCTGAAATTCCTAGGGAATTCGTACGAATCAAAGAGGCTAAAATTCCTATGAAATTCCTACTAACCAAAGAAACTTCAGAAAAAATAACTTACATTGATTCAAGAATAATATCTGGGTCTCACATAAGTACTTACTACTAGTAGATACCATATTTTCCATGGGATGTACTAGGAGACGAAGCAATACTATCAGCATAACTCAATCATATGAAACAAACTACTTATATGTAAGAAAACCTCCTAAAGATTGCATTCCTCTGAAATTCCTAGGGAATTCCTTTGAATCAAAGAAACTAAAATTTTAATGGAATTCCTACTAACTAATGAAAGTTTAGAAAAAATAGCTTGCATCAATTCAGGAACAAAGCTAATAAAATACATAGGGAGGAGAATTTACCAAGTTCCAGAGACTTCCATGCATAAACACAGCCATTCTCGGTCACGGCGAACACACGATCGTGTTGGATAATAGCATCGCAGTATCTGAAGTAGCCCTGGAACTCGTTCACACAAACTGACCATCCATGACTATCATTCCCGTTGATGACAACAATCTTGAATTCGAAAATGGCGACTAGAGAGAAATCTTTGTATCCCCCAGCAACTGTCAAAACTTGGCAAATGACTATCTTCTGCAGTTTAGTACGTCGACCTTCATCAGCATCATCCTGAAATGTAAGTGCAGAACCTTCGGTCGGTTCAAACCCCGACACTTGCAGAATGACAATCTTGCGATGAGTGTACACGTTGACAAGGTCCCACATGAAATCGGGCCCAACTGTGACGATCCAATCTCCATTGCCACCTGCTTTCTACTCATCAAAACCATTTGGCATCATAGCATCGGCGGAGAACATGTCCAGCGGCGTCAGCTTGCATGGGCTGCCCTCCACTTCGAAGCAGTCTTTGGATTCCCACGGTCTCACCGTCGGGTGAGAATGAAGAACACATGGGAGGCCAAATGGATGAGAAGAAGGCGTAGTTCCGCTCTCTTTTGCTGATTGAAGAATATGTTTGGACGAACCGACGAGGCTCACGATGGTGGTGGCATTGCAATGGTTGATGAGTACTTGAAGAGGGCCTTCAGTGAACACCTTTTGAAACTGCTCAGGATCTTTACAGACCTTGCTCGATCTCACCATGGAAGGAGGCTGCGGATGGTGTTTTGGGGGCTTTCTTTGGGGTGGGGTGGGGTGGGGGGACGGAAGATCATTGGCGTGAGCTGGCGGCTGGGGTGCGATGGAGAAGACAAAGGATGATGGTGCGTAGTAGTACTCTACTAATAGTAGTACTGCAGAAGGTGGGCGAGTGGGAGGTGGGGCTCCAATTGAGGCTAGTTGCACAAACCTCCAATAATTAGAGCCATAGTTGCAAAGAGATCCAACAGTTGAGCCTCGAGTATGTAAGAAATAATGTTAAGAGGGCTAATTTAGAATTTTGTGCTATGTGCAGCATTTGTACCCAAAAGTAATTGTAGTACAGTAGTTTCTTACACCTAGACTATCCTGGTTATCTGGAGTTCCCTGCAATGTCGAATCCAGTTGTTGGAGGTTTGTGCAATTTCCACCCTCCTCGTGTTCCAAGGAAGCTCTATGACCCTATGTTCAAACAAAAAAAATGATCAAAGACAAACAAAAAAAGAAAGACCATCTCTCAGGGCTCATTTGATTTGCAGGATTCTCAAAACATAAGAAGAGGAAACTACAGGAATTTGGATCAAGTATGTGTTTGAATCACAGGGAAAGCAAAGCAATTATACCATGAGGTTGGAGTGGACGGAAATTTTCCTAAAAATAGAGGGCAAAGGAATACTTTGAAGGAATCTCAATTCCCGTGTTTTTCCTATTCCTATATTTTTTCTATCCTGCGTTCCAAACGGGACATAATTCCTACATATTGGAATCCTATGAATCAAACAAAACAGCATAGGATTATTTCCTAAGGGACAAGATCCTTCACAAAACCTTTGAATTTTCTTTGAATCAAAGAAGGAATAAAAAAAGGTTTCCTCTCTCAGAAAAAAAGGAACTCCACCTCTTGGTGAAAAAAAGGAACTCCACCTCTTGGACAATTAACTCTGACGAGAGTAGCTACTAAAGTCTATGTCTAGTACTAGCTGTAGGGCCCAATCATAGCACGTTATTTACTAGTAGTATACTAGTACAATATCAGTCTTTGTAGGTGCCTCGAAGGAAACAAAATAAAGCTCTTCAGGTAATAAATGGCCATGGCAATTTTCAAGATACATAATCTTTTGCTTGTTCATTTTGATTTGGGCGATAGCCGGAGGATAGAGGAGTACTAGCTGCTTCGTGTCTTGAGCCATCGAGCTGGAGTAGAAATTTTGATATCTAAAAACCTGAATTGTCCTGTCAAACCAATGCTCGTTGCATGCAGCTTGACCAAACAGACTTACTGCACTACTTTTACTGCGCGTCCGAAAAACTAGGAAGTATAAGAAGTAACTAGTACAGTAATGTTACAGAGTTTTTTTGAACGAACACAGAGAGTTCCACATTCATCTTGTAGCACCAAAAGCAGAAGTTGTGCCAGTATAGTACTGTAGTAGTCATGTCCAGGTTGCCTTATAGGAAAAAAAATAGTACGATGATCAACAAGATCTATCTATTTTTGTACTCCTATTTGCGTATACTAGTAGTACTACTATGTACTCAGGAACGGCATAAGCGTGTGCTCCACTAGTGCGCCTCCGCACGTAGGGTAATCCAGTACGGAGTAGATCGCCACCGTATGGTCGCGTGATTATTATGCATTGGTCCATGCTCTAGTCGTAGGCACGTGTCGTAGCAGTAAACAGTTTGTGAAAAATAGATTACTCAAAAATAATTACTCCCTCCATCCTAAAATAGTAGCTACTGACTTGGCTTTGTATAGATACGCATGTATTTCGACGCATTTTAGTACTTAGATGCTCCCTCATTTCCAAATTAGAAAGCATACTAGGTTTTGTCGAAGTGAATATTTATAAAGTTTGACCAACTATATGTACAAACATATTAACTTACATAATGTCAAATACATATAATATAAAAACATGGTTCGTGATGATTCTGATAACATTGAGTTGATGTCGTAGATGTCCATATTATTTTCTAGATATTTAGACAAAATTCCAGGGCAGCCTATTCTGCACGCTGTACCCACGTCGATGCGTCGTCCACACCAACGTAATTTCGATGGCAATCTTGGTTCAAGACTTAAATCAAGTCGAATTGACAAGTTTGGACATAAAATTCCGTAATCATTGAGTTAGATGACTAAAATCGAAGCACCATAAGAACGGTTAGTATGTTTATCTCTGGTCCATGTCGTAGAAGTGAACAATTACATAAAAGTCATACTAAACCCCTAAATACTCCGTAATAACATTAACAGCAAACTTAGTTTACAACCAAAATGCATCCTTCCTAGTACCAAAAGAGAACCTACATGCAACTACTACTAGTAAATTGGAGTAGTAAAATAGTACTACTAGTAGAATATTTATCTGCTAATACACCATTACAATCTTGATCATCAGCCATAATTTAAGATCATTTTTTCTTGTCGATGCAAATCCAGAAAGATACATGGGTGGATTGTCCAACCTTCATCAGGAACCACGGTGGCACCCCGAGGTACGTCCTGAGCTTGTTGGATGGGAAGTTGCCGGCGACGAGCTATTTGACCGGGCGCAGCCACAGTTTCACTGTATGCCACAAGCACCTGTCCTGCCTGATGCAGACCAAGGACACGACGATGACCGGGCCGAGCGCACTGATGGTCACCCCCGCAGAGGAAGCGCGTGAATCCCCTCGTGCTTGTTGGTGGCGGAGTCGGGATGAGGCAACAGAAGGCGCTGCCGTAGATAGCCCTGGTTACTATGACCCCGTGGGCCTCCTTCATGTGGGGAAGGAGCCCTACCGGAGAGGCAATGAAATCACAGGCAGAATCAATGCAGGAGCATGGGCCGTGCGAGCACGCGATCTTGTGCTTGTCGAGCTTGTCGAAGGCGACCAAGCTAAAGCAGCCGTCGTAGGGGCACTCAATCATTGCCTCAGACTGGACGGCGTCCATAGCAGCCGGTTCACGGTCGAATCCGCCGACGCGGTACACGAACTTGTGGGAGTGGTTACAGAGGGAAGATCGGCTCGCCGACGTAGTGCCCGCTAGCCAGAAACCCGGGTTGGGTGGGTATACTGAAGAGTATACTGATTGAGTTTCGTACTGTACTAGTACGATTGTATAGGAATATGCTAGGCATGTGCGCATCGGCGGTAGCTGCACTTGGCCACTTTTTTCTTAGACAGTGTCCACACGCTGTACATGCTTCGTCAAAACAAAAAGGCTGCAGAAAGTTGATAGGTGAGTAATAAAGTAGGTGTCACGCTGTACTATACCAAACAGTACAGTGTAGACAGCGGGAGAGACCGAGGCAAGAAGATCCAGGTGAGTGAGAGGCAAGAAGATCTACTCCTAGAGAGAGAAGAAAAGCCTGCGACCTGCAGCAGGGCGTACAGTGCTGCAGGGGAGAGACCGAGGACTGCATGTATATCTTTGACACCAACCTGTAATTAACTTTTTTGGTCTTATCAAATTTAAATATCCTTAATAATCCTAGACAGAGGGGGTACTAGTAATAATAGTAGTTCTATATCTTAGAACAAATCAGACAAACTAGTATTGCATTTATTAGTGGTATTTTTTTTGAGAAATTATAATTAGTAGTAGTACTTAGATATGTGAAAACCCAATCCAAGTTACTACTCTAATAGAGAGTACGATCACTCTGTTTTATGGATTCTTGTTTACTATACGTACCAGTAGTAAAAGCAAGAATGTAGATTATTTCAGAACAAATTTTGGCTCTACAATATCTAGCATATGCGCAAACCTCAAAAGACACTTCATTGCTTAGTTTCAGGAATCTTGTGCTAAATGCATGGACTTGGATGTAATTTTCATTTTTATGAGGTCCTTGATGTAACTTGTACTTCCACCGACCGCGTGTTAACTAATAAAGCACCTCGCTTCTACGGGACCTACCACAATTAAAAAATAATTACACTGCCCCGATTATCAGACAAAGCGGAACATGATTTCTTATAATTCCAAAGTTTTTAGAAATAGGATGTTTCAAGCTTCCCAGCTAACTTTACACACTTTAGTGACTTTTTGCCGATTTAACGAAATTAGGTCAAACATTTGCTACACAAGTAAGGGCAATTGATTTCTATTGAATTAAATGTATTTTTAGAGGTAGATGGGTGATGTAGTAAACTATGTCGTCAGTGTTAGTTTCCAACTATCATGAAAGAACATTTAATTCTCCATTTTTCGAGTGATGACGAGATTGTTCTTTTACATAAAGAAACTCCAAAGAATATGAATCTGAATACCACAAGACAAGTTTTCAGACATAAAGAGTGGACCAACATGTTGTACTGACGATACCCATGTTTTATGAGCTTTCAAACTTCCAAGCTAACTCCGCCAACTTGAATGACTTTATGCCAATTATTTATCAAATTTAGGTCAATTTGAACTACAAGTAAATTTTAGGTTGCTTTGAAAGTTTTATGAAAACTCTTCTGAAGGTACCTATTCAGGGTACAATTAATATATCATAAACCATCGAGAGTTTTGACGACACGTTCAACTTCATGCTAAGATTTTGCATCTTGACAGTTTAACAAAATTAGGTTAAACTTGAGCTACAAGTAAGCGCGAAAGATCGCTCTTGAATTAAATGTTTGTCGTTATTTGAATGATTTCCTAGCTAACTCTGCCCATTTGAATGACTTTATGTCGATTTATCGAAATTAGGTCAAATTTGAAACTACAAGTAAATTGTAGATTGCTTTGAAAGTTCTACGAAAAAGCTTTTGGGGGCACCCATCGAGGGGTCACAATCAATATGTCAGAAACCACCGAGAGTTTTCACGATAGTTTTAACTTCTTGCTAAGATTTTGCATCCTGACTATTTAACGAAATTAGGTCAAACTTGAGCTACAAGCAAGTAAGCGCGATAGGTTTCTCTTGAATTAAATGTCTTTTCAAGGGTAGATGGGTGCATCTTCTTGTAGTAAAAAATGCTGTCAGTGTGAGTTTCCAACTATCGGGAAAGAACATTCTCAATTCTTCGAGTGATATCGAGATTATTCTCTCCTATAAAGGAAGTCCGGAGAACAAGGATCTGAATGCCACAAGCCAAGTTTTCACACATATATAGTGGACCAACATATTGTACTTATGATTTCCCGTGTTTTATGAGTTCTCAAACTTCCTATAGCTTATCGCTCTACCCACTTGAATGACTTTATATGTTGATTAATCAAAATTAGGTCAAACTTGAACTATATACTACAAGTTTTGTAGGTTGCTCTGAAAGTTATACGAAAAAGCTTTTGGAGGTACCAATCAGGGGGTCACAATCAATATATGAGAAACAACCGAGAGTTTTGACAACTGGTTTGACTTTATGGTAAGATTTTGCATCATGACACTATTTAACGAAATTGGGTTAAACTTGAGCTACAAAGTAAGCGTGATAGATTGCTCTTGAAATATATGACTTTTCAGAGGTAGATGGGTGTATTTTCTTGTAGTAAATAGTGTCGTCGGTGTGATTTTCCAACTATCAGGAAATAACATTCAATTCTCAATTTTTCGAGTGATGACGAGCGAGGTTGTTCTTTTCCATAAAGAAATGTCCGAAGAATATTGGATCTGAATCCCAGAAGCCAAGTTTATCGACATATATAATGGACCAACATTGGCAGGGGAAGAGGGCAGCAGCGAAGAGAAGTTGAAGGCGGTTCCATGTCAGAGCAAAGTTATGATAGTTTTTTGACACGAGGTACTCCTGCGACCACTCTACTAGTAGTAAATTTCAGGACCTATGCACGCAAAACAAATCATGTGTTTTCTCTCTCCTTCCCTATGCTCCATCTCTCCTCCCTTCCTTACAGATCAACTGATCAGTCCGATCTCTCCTCGTCCACAGTGTGGCGCTACGCACGTGTTCCTTAGTATGGCGACTCTGTGTCTCTGGCGTGTTCGGCAGTCGGGTTGGTGTGGAGTAGGGACGAGGAGTACATAGGAAGGAAACCACTTTGGTCCTTGGCGGCAAAAAAATTCAAACTTTTCCAGTTTTTGAAATTTTCACTTGCTTCCCAACCATCGAGAGGGAAGGTTACTCAAAAGATCGGCCATTTGCAGTACTTCTTATCTTATCTTTAACTTGTCTTATATCTTACAATACCATACCATTCTATAGTGTATGGATAACTTCGAACATTGACTGTTGGATCAAGACCGGCAAATCCAAACATTGCTAACCGTTGGATCTTCTTTTCCATTCTTAGCATCTATAAAGATTCTACTGATAGTCTTTAGCACAATGAACACTAGTATGCGCAAACCTCAAAACACACACTTCATTGCTCAGTTTCAGGGTCCTTGTGCTAAATGCATAGACTTGGGTGCAATTTTCATTTTTATGAGGTCCTTGATGTAACTTGTACTTCTATCGACCGTGTTAACTCTCAATCACCTCGCCCCTACGAGACCTACCACAGTAAAAAGAAAATGCAACCGCCCCAATTATCAAACAAACTGGACCACAGTTTCTTATACGTAATACCCAAGTTTTTAGTACTAGGATTTTTCAAGTTTCCTAGCTAACTTCGCACACTTCAGTGACTTCTTGTCGATTAACGAAATTAGGTCAAACTTGAGATACAAGTAAGTGTGATAGATTGCTCTTGAATTAAATGTATTTTCGGAGGTAGATGGGTGCATCTTCTTATAGTAAAAAAATGTCGTCAGTGTGAGTTTCCAACTATCAGGAAATATAATTTTCAGTTTTCCGAGTGATGACGAGATGGTAATTTTCCGTAAAGAAAGCTCGAAGCAGAATATGGATCTCAATGCCATAAGCCAAGCTTCTAGACATATTAAGTGGACCAACGTGTTTTACTTACGATTCCCATATGTTTTTTTGAGTTTTCAAACTCCCTAGCTAATTAACTCCACCCACTTGAATGACTACATGTCGATTTCTCGAAATTAGGTCAAACTTGAACTATAACTAAATTGTAGGTTGCTTTGAAAGTTTTATGAAAAAGCTTTTGGAGGTACCGTACCAATTGGGGGTGTCACAATCAATATATGAGAAACAACCGAGAGTTTTGACAACAAGTTTGACTTCTTGCTCAGATTCTGCATCGCATGACACTATTTAACAAAATTGGGTCAAACTTGAGCTACAAGTAAGCGCGATAGATTGCTGTTGAAATATATGACTTTTCAGAGAGGTAGATGGGTGCATTTTATTGTAGTAAATAGTGTCGTCGGTATAGTGTGATTTTCGAACTATATCAGGAAAGAAGATTCAATTATTCTCAATTTTCCGAGTGATGACGAGCGAGGTTGTTCTTTTCTGTAAAGAAATGTCCGAAGAATAATATTGGATCTGAATGCCAGAAGCCAAGTTTACCGACATATATAGTGGACCAACATGTTGTACCAATGATTCCCATGTTTTATTTATTAGTTTTCAAACTTCCAAGCTAACTCTGCCTATTTGACCGGATGACTTTATGTCGATTTATCAAAATTAGGTCAAATTTGAAACTACAAGTAAATTGTAGGTTGCTTTAAAAGTTTTACGAAAAATCTTTTGGAGGTACCCATCGAGGGGTCCTAATTAATATATCATAAAACATCGAGAGTTTTGACGATATGTTCAACTTCTTGCTAAGATTTTGCATCTTGACAATTTAATGAAATTAGGTCAAACTTGAGCTACAAGTAAGCGCGATAGATTGCTCTTGAATTAAATGTATTTTTAGAGGTAGGTCGATGCACCTTGTTGTAGTAAACAATGCCATTAGTGAGAGTTTCCAACTATCAGGAAAGAACATTCAATTCTACATTTTCCGAGTGAAGACGGGCGAGGCTAGTTGTTATTTTCCGTAAAGAGAAGTCCAAATAATATTGGATGTGGATGCCACAAGCTAAGTTGATAGACATATATACTCGATCGACAACATGTTGTACTTGCGATTCCCATGTTTTATGAGCTTTCAAACTTCCTTGCTAACTCTGCCCATTTTAATGACTTTAAGTCGATTTATCGAAATTAGGTCAAATTTGAAACTACAAGTAAATTGTAGGTTTTGCTTTGTAATTTTTACGAAAAAGCTTTTAATTTGGAGGTACCCATCGAGGGGTCACAATTAATATATCTGAAAACAATAAGAGTTTTGACGATAGGTTCAACTTCTTGCTAAGATTTTGCATCTTGACAATTTAACGAAATTAATTAGGTCAAACTTGAGCTACAAGCAAGCGCGATAGATAGCTCTTGAATTAAATGTCATTTCAGAGGTAGATGGGTGCATTTTCTAGTAGTAAGCAGTGATGTGGGTGTGAGTGTCCAACTATCAGGAAAGAACATTGAATTCTACGTTTTCCGAGATAAGACAAACGAGGTTAGTTGCTCTTTTTCGTAAAGAAAAGTCCAAAGAATATTCGATGTGGATGCCACAAGCCAAGTTGATAGACATATATATATATATTGGATCGACAACATGTTATACTTGCGATTCCCATGTTTTATGGGTTTTGAAGCTTCCTATAGCTAACCCCGCACATTTGAATAACTTTATGTCGATATCTCGGAATTAGGTTAAATTTGAAACTATAAGTAAATTGTAAGTTTTGCTTTGATAGATTTACGAAAATCTTTTGGACGTACCCATCAAGGGTTCAAAATTAATATACCAGAAACCAACGAGAGTTGCGACGATAGGTTCAACTTCTTGCTAAGACTTTGCATATTGACAATTTAACAAAATTAGGTTAAACTTGATCTAGCTACAAGTAAACGCCATAGATTGCTCTTGAATTAAATGTCTTTTCATAGGTAGATCATCTGTGCATCTTCTTGTAGTAAACCATGTCGTTGGTGTGAGTTTCCAACTATCAAGAAAGAACATTCAATTCTACATTTTCTGAGTGAAGAATACGAGCGAGGTTGTTCTTTTTCCTAAAGAAAAGTCAAAAGAATATTGGATCTGAATGCCACAAGCCAAGTTTACATACATATATGTTGGACCAACATGGTGTACCAACTATGAGTTTTCGAACTTCCTAGCTAACTCTACCCATTAGAATGACTTTATGTCGATTTATTAAAATTAGGTCAAATTTGAAACTACAAGTACTAGTAAATTGCACGTGCCCCACACGTCAGACTCTGATAATAGACATCTGGCATATCATCACTATATAAAATTATAATAGGTAAAGAAGAAAAAATTTAATAGGTAAAATTTGAACTACTACAAGTAAACTATGTAGGTTGCTTTGAAAGTTTTACGGAAAAACTTTTAGAGGTACCCATCTGAGGGGGCGTGCGAGGGGGTCAATTAATATATTATCAGAAACCAAAAAAGAGTTCTGACGACAGGTTCATCTTCTTGCTAAGATTTTGTGTCTTGACGGTTTCATGAAATTAGGTCAAACTTGAGCTACAACTAAGTGCGATAGATTGCTCTTGAATTTAATGAAATTAGGTCAAACTTGAACTACAAGTAATAAATTGTAGGTTGCTTTGAAAGTTTTATGAAAAAAATATTTTGGAGGTACCCATCAAGCGGTTAATTAATATATCAGAAACCACGGAGAGTTTTGACGAGTGGTTTGACTTCTAGCTAAGATTTTGCATCATGAAAATTTTGAACTCCTTTTGAAAACGATCACATGAAATAGGGAGAGAGGGGAAATGATATTTCTATTCTCTATGGGCAACCCACAAGCTTGAGGTGCACCTTAGGCTTAAAGATAACTTTATTTTTCCACTATGTATAATGTGAACCTTAGCGGTTGCCACATAGTAGGCCATATTTTTTTGAACGGGTAGTAGGCCATATTAAGGTGTGCTTTTTTACACAATGCAGGAGTAGTATATTTCTTTGCTTATACATGTGGTCACCTCTGTCCATGCGTTGTACATGCTGAGAGAATAAAATGTTGGCAGGGGAAGAGGGCAGCAGCGAAGAGAAGTTGAAGGTAGTTCCATGTCAGAGCAAAGTTATGATGGGTTTCTGACATGAGGTACTCCTGCGGCCTTACACTTTACTACACTACGCTAGTACTAGTAAATTTCAGGACCTATGCACGCAAAAAAAATTGTGTGTTTTCTCTCTCCTTCGCTGCCTCTCACCATCCATCCCCCCTCTCTCCTACCCTTTCCCCTTTGACGAGAGCCGGTGATCTCTCCTCCCCACAACGTGGTGTTATGACGCTGCGTGCCTTGGTATGTGGGCTCTGGTCTCTGGAATGTTCGGCAGCTGTGTTGGTGTGGAGTAGGGACGAGGAGTACATAGGAAGGAAACCACTTTGGTCCTTGGCAGCAAAAAAATTCAAACTTTTCCAGTTTTCGAAATTTTCACTTACTTCCCAAACATCGGGAGGGAAGGTTACTCAAAAGATCGGCAATTCGCAGTACTTCTTATCTTATCTTTATCTTGTCTTATTTGTTACACAATACCATACCATACCACTCTATAGTTTATGGATAACTTCGAACATTGACCGTTGGATCAAGACCGCCAAATCCAAACATTGCTAACAGTTGATCTTCTTTTCCATTCTTAGCATCTATAAATATTCTGCTGATAGTCTTTAGCACGATGAATGCTAGTATGCGCAAACCTCAAAACGCACACTTCATTGCTCAGTTTCAGGGTCCTTGTGCTAAATACATGGACTTGGGTGCAATTTTCATTTTTATGAGGTCCTTGATGTAACTTGTACTTCCACCGACCGTGTTAACTCTCAAGCACCTCGCTCCTACGAGACCTACCACAGTTAAAAGAAAATGCAACCGCCTCAATTATCAAACAAACTGGACCATAGTTTCTTATATGTAATACCTAAGTTTTTAGACTAGGATTTTTAAAGCTTCCTAGCTAACTTCGCACACTTCAGTGACTTCTTATCGATTAATGAAATTAGGTCAAACTTGAGCTACAAGTAAGCACGATAGATTACTCTTGAATTAAATGTATTTTCAAAGGTAGATGGGTGCATCTTCTTATAGTAAACAATATCGTTAGTGTGAGTTTCCAACTATCAGGAAATAAAATTCTCAGTTTTCTAAGTGATGACGAGATGGTTCTTTTCCGTAAAGAAAGCTCAAAGCAGAATATGGATCTCAATGCCATAAGCCAAGCTTCTAGACATATTAAGTGGACCAACATGTTTTACTTACGATTCCCATATGTTTTTTGAGTTTTCAAACTCCCTAGCTAATTAACTCCACCCACTTGAATGACTACATGTCGATTTATCGAAATTAGGTCAAACTTGAACTATAACTAAATTGTAGGTTGCTCTGAAAGTTTTACAAAAAAGCTTTTGGAGGTACCATACCGATCCGGGGGGTGTCACAATCAATATATGAGAAACAACCGAGAGTTTTAACAACAGGTTTGACTTCTTGCTAAGATTTTGCATCGCATGACACTATTTAACAAAATTGGGTCAAACTTAAGCTACAAGTAAGCGCGATAGATTGCTGTTGAAATATATGACTTTTCAGAGAGGTAGATGGGTGCATTTTCTTGTAGTAAACAGTGTCGTCGGTACGGTGTGATTTTCGAGCTATATCAGGAAAGAAGATTCAATTATTCTCAATTTTCCGAGTGATGACGAGCGAGGGTAATCTTTTCCATAAAGAAATGTCCGAAGAATAATATTGGATCTGAATGCTAGAAGCCAAGTTTACCTGCATATATAGTGGACCAACATGTTGTACCAACGATTCCCATGTTTTATTTATGAGTTTTTAAACTTTCTAGCTAACTCTGCCCATTTGACCGGATGACGTTATGTCGATTTATCGAAATTAGGTCAAATTTAAAACTACAAGTAAATTATAGGTTGCTTTGAAAGTTTTACAAAAAATCTTTGGAGGTACCCATCAAGGGGTCACAATTAATATATCATAAAACACCGAGAGTTTTGACGATATGTTCAACTTCTAGCTAAGATTTTGTATCTTGACAATTTAATGATATTAGGTCAAACTTGAGCTACAAGTAAGCGTGATAGGTTGCTCTTGAATTAAATGTATTTTTAGACGTAGATTGATGCACCTTGTTGTAGTAAACAATGCCGTCAGTTTGAGTTTCCACCTACCAGGAAAGAACATTCAATTCTACATTTTCGAGTGAAGACGAGCGAGGCTAGTTGTTATTTTCCGTAAAGAGAAGTCCAAAGAATATTGTATGTGGATGCCACAAGCCAAGTTGACAGACATATATAGTCGATCTACAACATGTTGTACTTGCGATTCCCATGTTTTATGAGCTTTCAAACTTCCTAGCTAACTCTGCCCATTTTAATGACTTTAAGTCGATTTATTGAAATTTGGTCAAATTTGAAACTACAAGTAAATTGTAGGTTTTGCTTTGTAATTTTTACAAAAAAGCTTTTAATTTGGAGGTACCCATCGAGCGGTCACAATTAATATATCTAAAAACAACGAGAGTTTTGATGATAAGTTCAACTTCTTGCTAAGATTTTACATCTTGACAATTTAACAAAATTAATTAGGTCAAACTTGAGCTACAAGTAAGCGCGATAGATTGCTCTAGAATTAAATATCATTTCAGAGGTAGATGGGTGCATTTTCTAGTAGTAAGCAGTGTCGTGGGTGTGAGTGTCCAAATACTAGGAAAGAACATTGAATTCTATGTTTTTCGAGTGAAGACGAATGAGGTTAGTTATTCTTTTACGTCAAGAGAAATCCAAAGAATATTGGATGTGGATGCCACAAGACAAGTTGACAGACATATATATATAGTGGATCGACAACAAGTTGTACTTGCGATTCCTATGTTTTATGGGTTTTGAAGCTTCCTATAGCTAACCCCGCATATTTGAATAACTTTATATCAATATCTCAGAATTAGGTCAAATTTGAAACTAGAAGTAAATTCTAGGTTTTGCTTTGATAGATTTACGAAAAAGCTTTTGTACGTACCCATTGAGGGTTCAAAATTAATATACCAGAAATTAGCGAGAGTTTCGATGATAGGTTCAACTTCTTGCTAAGACTTTGCATATTGATAATTTAACGAAATTAGGTCAAACTTGAGCTAGCTACAAGTAAACGCCATAGATTGCTCTTGAATTAAATGTCTTTTCATAGGTAGATCATCAGTGCATCTTATTATAGTAAACAGTGTCGTCGGTGTGAGTTTCCAACTATCAAGAAAGAACATTCAATTCTACATTTTCCGAGTGAAGAATACGAGCGAGGTTGTTCTTTTTCCTAAAGAAAAGTCCGAAGAATATTGGATCTGAATGCCACAAACCAAGTTTACATACATATATATTGGACCAACATGTTGTATCAATGATTCCCATGTTTTATGATTTTTCAAACTTCTCAGCTAACTCTGCCCATTAGAATGACTTTATGTCGATTTATCGAAATTAGGTCAAATTTGAAACTACAAGTACTAGTAAATTGCATGTACCCTACACGCGAGACTCAGATAAGACATCTGGCATATCATCACTATATAAAATTATAATAGGTAAAGCGAAAAAAATATAATAGGTAAAATTTGAACTACTACAAGTAAACTGTGTAGGTTGCTTTGAAAGTTTTACGGAAAAGTTCTTAGAGGTACCCATCGGAGGGAGCACGTGGGGGGTCAATTAATATACTATCATAAACCAAAAGAGAGTTCTGACAATAGGTTCATCTTCTTGCTAAGATTTTGCGTCTTGACGGTTTAATGAAATTAGGTCAAACTTGAGCTACAACTAAGTGCGATAGATTGCTCTTGAATTTAATAAAATTAGGTCAAACTTGAACTACAAGTAATAAATTGTAGGTTGCTTTGAAAGTTTTATTAAAAAAGCTTTTGGAGGTACCCATCGAGTGGTTAATTAATATATCAGAAACCACAGAGAGTTTTGATGAGTGGTTCGACTTCTAGCTAAGACTTTGCATCATGAAAATTTTGAACACCTTTTGAAAATGATCCCGCGCATCCGGACATAGTTCGTGCCCCAAAATTTCAAATACTTCGAAATTCCCATACTCGTAATTTTCCCAGTATAGTGCTAGCAGTACCTAAACCCAACCCCACCCCACCCTCCCTCCCCCTCTCTCTCCTCCAGGAATACGTCACCGGCCGGAACATCCCCGCTGCACTTTAGCTAGAGTACCCTCACACCTGATCTGCTCAACGGACCCTCTTTTCCGACGCACTGAGCACATCATCGACCGCCTAGGATCTGCTCCACGAACATCGTGGTCCAGCGTTCTGCTCGTATCCTCGCCCACCCAAGATCTGCTTCCCCGTCATCGACACCCACTATGACCGTAGCACCTTCGGCGACCTTGACGTGACCCGTGAGGATGCGAAGGAGGCCTAGACGCCGCCCCGACCGAGGTAAAACTAGATCTCCCTATGCAATTTGTTTGTTGGCAATGTATTGTATTCATGCTAAATTTCCTAACTAACAGGTTCTTTACTTGATATACACCTGTTATGTACTCCCTCTGTTTCAGAATATAAGATGCTTTAGCTTTGTAAAAGAAGTGTATCCAGACTCATTTTAGTGTGTAGGTTCACTCTAAACCTAGATGAACCTACACACTAAAAGAGGTCTAGATGCACTCTTTTCACAAAGCTAAAACATCTTATATTTTGAAACGGAGGGAGTACTAAATTAACCCATTGTGGTTACGCTTAAACTCCATGCATTGAATTGTTTTTATGTACTGTACTATTTCTTTGTGAATTATTAGTCACTTAACATATTTGTTTACATTCTCTGTTGTACCTGTCCACATGAGATATGATTATATAATATCTCTCTCATTCACCGATTTACGAACTATAGTATTTCGATCGTGCTATTGTCCTACTATCCTATACTACACGTTTACACACATCATACTATTTGACCATTATGTACTGTCGATTTGATCCCTCTTAACCTGGGGCTCAAACTGTTTGTTGTTATTATGCAAGGAGAAGCCTCAGTTTGCACACAATATCATAGAGTGAATGGCTCCTATAATCTCGTAAGACCCCATCACTTTTGTTTCACTTCATGCCAACGTATATCATGTTGTAACATGTTTGTATTTACAGTTGGCCTTACCTTTATGTAGAGGAGCAATAATGGAGTATAAACTCCTTCCGTCCACACGAGCCGCCGTAGATCTCGTGTAACACCTACCGTAAGGCCCTCCACCCGAAGTTTGGTCCTTGCCACATTTTTTGTTTGCTTAAATTTACCATTTGTCTTTCTTGTTTTCATATTTTTTTGCCAATAATTAGCGTCACACATTTTAGCCCCACTATGGTCTGCTTTTGTTCCATGTGCTTAGTTCAATTTCCTAGATATGGAGAGGCCTGGTGTATTGCATCTAAGTTGTCTGGTAATAAGAACAAGGCCACACTAGCGATAAGATCCACACATGTATCATAAGGAACTTTATGCAGTTCATCTCACTCTTGTATCTACCATGTATCATAGTTATATGAACTGACTATTTTAATACGAGGCACTTGATGGTTTAGTTTGTTGTTCTCAGGCCATCGAAGCGTTGAAATTATCTGGCTATTCATGAATAATTCAATGTATGATTGCTTGATTCATTGTTTGTCTAAAATTATCTGGCTAGCATATTCGAGGCTCACAATTGATGTGTTTTTATTGGCCGAGTTACTCTTTTTTTGTCTATGATTAAATCAGTGGCATATTTCGTTGTGTAGTTCCTGGCTAGTTTATATATGAGAAACATAATGGCTTAGTTTTAATATTCGTTTATTCATGTTCTGCACATTCTAGTTTGAGCAGTCTGCATTAGGTATTTTGGTTGATTGCTCACATTGTTATTTAAAATGAACTTGTAGTTTGTTTCCCAAGTCAGTTGTTTAAGTGAATTGTTTTATCTTGGTCTCAGCCATCTTCAAGTAGAGCAGTCATTTCACAGAGAAGCACATGCTTGCATCGCTCCATGACGCCAGCTGGTCCACTTATTCAAGAAGAAATAGATGTATGAGCCACCACTGTTAATTGCTTCCTTTCTTATATATTACCGCATTGACACATTTAAAATTCATGGTGGTGTGATTGCATGGTAATGCTGTTATAACTTGTTTTGTGTTTGTTTCAGGCTGCAAATGACCCTCTGAATGCCGAACAAAGACCTGCTTCTCCAAGTTCAGATTTGGTTCACACAACAGCAGTGACAATACCTATTGCTCATGGCACACCGCTTCGACTGATCCTCGTTTTTCAGCCGAAAGATTATTTGAGGATACCCTCCAAGATGCCCGTGATATTGTTGAGCAAGAAGCCAACAAAACAGATTCAGTAATCACCATAGAACGCAAAGACTTATATGAATTGAAAAACATGCAAGCTTTAACGCAGAACATACTTAATAATCTCATATGCAGTTCTCATGGGAAGCCAGTTGTTACATGTCTCGGGATGCAAGCTCCATAGAAACCTTTTCTGTAACACCAGTTATGGTGTTTTTTAGTTGTCTGGACTCTAATGCAACTCTTATGCTTCATTTTATTACTATCAAGTTTACTGAGGATTCTAATAATCTACTGTAATTTGCAGTTGTAAGTTGTTTGAGAATTGTTACAAACTGAGCATCTATCAAAATTACTACACACACATGAAAAAATAGTGAAATTGTAAGAGGTACACCACATGATCTACCGGAACAAGGAGAACGTCTATTGTATTACACGGGCACCATAGAACTTGCAAAATTCATAGACGTTCACTCAACAAAGTGAACACATAAAGAGCTCACCTGGAGAGAATACATCAGGAGCAGACCCACACAATCCATCAATCTGATGGATAGCTGTCGTAGTAATCGTAGTGGGTGGTACCATCCTCGCCATAAGGCGACACCATCTGCAGTTTAGAATGCTTGATGATAATACTCCGCCAGCAATCGATCGAGTTCGAAAGGATGGTCATTGATACATAATCCTCCTACTCCATACCCATATACAACGCTTGGCTCCTCTTTCCATGCAAGAGCCTCAAAGTTGTAAGATCTAATCTCGGATAGGTCTGCATAGTATATGCTGCCGGCCTGCACCATGGGTACCCTGGCGCTGTTAACGCAGACGCACCGATTGTCAACAACGAAGAGAGCACGACTTCCGATGCCTCTGACCGGTTGAAGGACACGGTTCTGGGTATCAACCCGGTAAACAACCAGCCTGCCGCCGTAGACCGGTCCACTCACAACGAACGGCAACTCTCCGTCGGACTCGACGAGGTAAAAACGAATCTCTAGGAACTAGCAGCCTGGAACAGGGCCTGCAACGGTGGGATGCATCTCCAGGGTTCGTGCGGAGCACTGCAGCTGGACATCTCCATGAGCAGCATCACACATAGTCAAGAGGACAGACTCGTATCTGTCTATGACAAAAACATCACCGGCGTAAGAAGTCATGCTCCAGAGTTCTGCGAAGTCATACGGCGAGTACCACCCCTCACCAAAGACCGGGCGACTCCCTTCCTCCGTGCTCTCATCCGCCCACCGAATGGTGGTGTTCTGATGGTTTGATGTAAACACCATCAACGACGGGAACATCGTCACAGCGACAAAATCCACCTGCTCAGTCGGTATCTCCGCCCTTAGGCGCTTGATAGCGCCCGAGAAGGGGCTGTACAACCGGGTCTTGTACGGCTGCACCCTCTGTCCAAGCACAAGGACACCGCCGGTTGTGCTACCGACATAAAAGTACCTTCTAGAGATAGAGGGAGGGGAAATAGAGATTCAGTCAAGGTAAACAGACTAAAATTCAATCAAGGTAAACCATGGAGCAAAAACCTGGGCAACAAGTGGACGAAGAAACAAAACTTGAAAAACAGATAGTATAGGATGTGAATGCAAAAAAGGATCGGATATATACAGATGAATATAAAGAAAGCACATGTGAATAACCCAGCTAATCTTCTTCTCAAGGTGGCGGACAGTTCTCACATTCAGCGGTGTCTTCTACCCGATACTCCTCCGACAACGGGTGCTCTAGAACAATCTAGTTGGCTGGCATAAAGCGCTCCTCCGTGAAGCCGCGTCAGGCGCTGCAGACTGCTCGAAAGGCGGCGTAGTAGTCGAAGTCGTCCGTCGAAAGGAAGATGTCACCTATCTTCTGGACGAGTCCCTCAGGGAGACCAACCCATGGCGAGTCCTCCTGCTTCTTGCCGGCCTAGGATGATGGCGTTCGTGTGGTCTCGATCCCACCGACTGGCACAAGAAGCGGTTCTAGAGATACACATTTAAACAAAGGCCTGTGAAAACCAAGCGAATCGTGTGAAAACGAGATGACGGCATGCACACAGCAACCACAAGTGCGTTTCATCAAACTGGCACGGGCACGCGCATGTGTACGCGCACTAATTACGGTACAACGGTCGTGCACACCAGCTTACGACTCTTGGGAGCACGCGAGTGTGTAGGTGTAGGATGATACTAGCAGTAGTAGTATCATAACCTCATTGTATTTAATTATCCCAAAATCTAAGAAGAAAATCTGCGCTCCCTGGTCCCTCAGGGCACACGCAAACGCAGGGCATTTTCTATTTTTCAATTTCGCTTTTTGGCTGTGCCCTTGGATGCTCACCATGTGGTCGGATGGGGTGTATGCTCCATGGAGCTAAAAACCTCATGTTCTCTGAATAACATGGTCGTTAATTATTGAGGTATATAGTTTTTAGTCCCACAACTTGCACCGCGGGAGCGTTTTAGTCTCACATCTTGCAAAGCGAGCAACACAAGCCCCACAACTTGTAACCAGGAACATTTTAGTCCGATTCAATCAAATTTCTGTGATTTTATCCGAATTCGTCGTAACTAATTCTGAAAGTGACATGTGGCATCATAAATTTTGCAAAATGACCCCTGTGTATTTTCTGCCTGCAAGATGTGACATTGGTACGACTTGACAGGAGGATCTGAATAAAAAAACAAATAAGAAAAACTACCAATGCATTGCAGGGTATCGAACTGATTACCTGCGCTACTGAAGAAATCAACCTTGCCACTATAACACACATAAGTGATTAATTGAAGAGCGCTCTGGCTGATGTGTTCTTTATTTAGGATATTCAAAAATATGTGTTCTAGGCTACAATAACAACTCAAGTTTATTCCTTTTCAGTTTTGCGAATAAGAAAAAACTTAAGTTTATTCTAGACACTGCAGCTAGCTATTAGGTTAACGACAAAGCTATACAATTGATATTATGGACCGTGCCAACATAGGTGTGAGCATTTTTTGCGTTCGTATATGCTTTTTTATTATGTAAATAATTACTTCCCCCCAAGTACTCCTTGTCTGGCATAATTACGTCCTCTCAAGTACTCCTCGTCTCATATGAGTAGTCGTGCGCATCTACCGGCATAGTGGATTGTGGGTGTGTGTGTCGTTGTACAAAAGTGTTAAGTTCAAATCCATTCTCCTCTTAGAGATTTAACTATTTTGTTTGTACGTCTACTAACAGGTGGCCCACTTATCAGTCCGCATAGGGACACAAATAACATAAAAAAATATAGAGGGGTCATTTAAAAAAATCAACATCATTTGTGGACAAATTAAGTCAAATTCGCAGAAATTCCATTAGACTGGACTAAAATGCTCTCGAGATATAAGTTGAGGGACTAGTATTGCTCGTTTTTCAATATATGGGACTAAAATGCTCTCGCGGTGCAAGATGTGGGACTAAAGGTGTATATACCTTTTAATTATTTTACAGCCTCAATTGTAGGCCGAAGGACCAACTAATGCTCCTAGTTTTGCTCAATTACTTCTCTAGTTGACTGTAAAATATGAACCGGCACGTCGTGTAATGCTCCTGGCCAATCATGTTGTTAAAACGGGAGTGCATCCATTGGCTTGCATGTTTTCAATTAGATGCGGTGGCCACGTGCATTGGCTGTATTTTAGGATTACTACTGCATGAAATAACTAGCTATAAAGCGAGTAGGTGAAGTTAATTCTCCGAACTAGTACTACTCCGGCTTAGTAATACCAAACACAGAGAGTACCTTAAGTATGGTTATATGGATGATCAGTTGATGTGACTCTCGGCCATGAATTTCTGACCATATAGCCGTATGTTCTACCATCTTTTTTTACCACTACTACTAGTAGTACATGGACGTTAGCAAAATTCAAAATCTCAATCAAGCGGCAAAATCACACACACCGACTTCGAAGCATTTCCTGCCTAACCGTTTCAAAAACTTTGAGCCAAAATCTCCCACCTAGGGAGTACCATTTTTATATTATTATTATTATCAGATGGGCGCTTGTCAAATTCAAAATCTCAATCGAGCGACAAAACCACACACCCACTTTGAAGCATTTCCCACCCCACCGTTTTAAAAACTTTGAGGCACAATCTCCCACCAGGGGAGTACCATTTTTGTATTATTATCAGAAGATGGGTGCTAGTCAAATTCAAAATCTCAATAGAGCGGCAAAACCGCACACCGACTTTGAAGCATTTCTCGCTCCTCCATTTCAAAAACTTTGAGGCAAAATCTCCCACCAGGGCAGTACCATTTTTGTATTATTATTAGATGGGCGCTTGTTAAATTCAAAATCTCAATCGAGTGGCTAAACCATACACTGATTTTGAAGCATTTCCCGCCCCTCAGTTTCAAAAACTTTGAGGCAAAATATCCCACCGGGGCAGTACCATTTTTATATTATTATTAGTTGGACGGTCGCCAAATTCAATATCTCAATCAAGCGGCAAAATCACACCCGATCTTGAAGCATTTCTCGCCCCTCAGTTTCAAAAAACTTTTGACTTCAAAATTCTGATTCTACCTATTGTTTTTACGCCCTATGGGCAAGCTAAAGTCGGTAGCTTGGGGGCACGATCATAATTTATGTTTCTGTTCACCTCCTTAGTCCTGATTCGCCTAGATTTTCCTGCTGGTCCTTCTAAAAATCCCAGCCCCCTCTCTCCCACGCCCTCACCTCCACGACCACCAGGCACACCGGCCGACGGCAATTCCACGGCAGCCGGACCCGCTTGAGCAGCGGTCTCGTGCACCGCCGTGGAGCCGCTTCACCGATGCTCACCCACCGGATCTGGTTCACAGGGTTTCTCTGCCACTACACCGGAGCTGCGGTGTCGTTCACCACGCCAATGGCGTCATCGACCGCCCATGCTCTGCTTCCTGGCCGGCGAAAGCTACCCAACCGTACCGGATCCGCTTCACCGGTGTACACCGAACGTGATCTAGTTTAGGGAGTTCCATGTCCACTGCTCTAGACCAGCTGCTCCGCCATCGCTGTTCACTGCACTGGATCTTCCTCAGTGACGCTCTCGTCCACCGTGCTCAAGCCGGCAACGACTGCCCAAGGTCTGCTTCCCTAACACCAACAGCCACCGCAACAGCAGCACCCTCGATGACCTGGACGTCACCCGCACGGTACCGACGATGCTTAGATGCCTCTCCGACTAAGGTTAACCAAATCTGTGACCCGTTTTTGTTTTAGCAGCAGTATAGCAGGTTCAAGCCTATCGTAGTGAATTGCATTTTTGTCATCGTGCTCATACATACAAGTCAGTGGGCATGCTTGTTCTTCATGCTAGTACATACAAGGTCATTAGACATGTTGGTTTGCATTCGCTGCTCTACAAATTTCAAGTCATGGACATGTCTGTTATTTTGTCATACACATGTTCTTAGCTACTCCATACAACAGTAATTGCTTGCTACCATGTAATTCTTGCAAAATCTAAAGTTAGCGGAAAATATTAGTGTGGATTCCCTGATCTACAGTTGCTAAATCTATCTGGTTCGTCCTAAGATCAGTTCTTGCTATTATTTTCTCTTTGGCATCGCTCTGTTATCCTGTAGTAGCCGTTTAAACTCTTCGTACTAATTCGATTATAATTTTATTGTTGCCATCTTCTTCTTGAAAAGCTGCATCACTAACTATTTCCTTTTTCTTGCATATAACTCAAAATGGAACAATGAACATGTTGGTTTGTATAGCCTATTCTACAGGTTCACAAGGGATGCCATTAATTCCTTATCTGGTGCTGGTTCGTCCTGAGAACGGCATAACTGTCCTCTACTATGTAGTTCACTCATGGTCTGCATTCCTGCTCTAGAAGTTCTCTTATGATGCCATTATAATTTCTATCTGGTTGATTCTTAGCTATGACAGTAACTACATGCCATTGTGTAGCTCACCGCAAATTCTGAATCACCCAACGACTATGCATTCCAGGAGATGCCACTGCTTCCATATATATTTGCTGAAATGACCTCGCTTGTTTATATTTGCTGATATTCTAATAAACACTTTGTTTAATTGCTCATTTCATTCTAGGCACACTTGTCTAAGGCTTGTTTGTCCTGCTCTACAGGTTCACAAGCGACGCCATTATATCTTGCATCTGGTTCTGGTTCGTCCTAAGTTACGACATAACTATCCTCTATAATATATAGTTCATTCGTGGTTTGCATTCCTGCTCTACAAGTTCTCGTATGATGCCGTTATAATTTCTATCTAGTTTATTGTTCGCTATGACAGTAACTGCATGCCATTTTGTGTCTCGGCACAAATTCCGAGTCACCCGACGTCTCTTGCATTTTAGGGTATAGAACTGCTTCCATATATATTTGTTGAAATGACCTGGCTAGTTTATTTTTGCTGAAATTCTAAGCCACACACACACATTTTTTGATTGCTCGTTTCACGGTAGGCACACTTGTTTAATGCATGATTGCTTGTCCTGTTTGTTTGACGTGTTGGTCAATAATTGAACCATTGACCAGTTATAAACTCTAGATCATAGCTCCTATCATGTCAGTCAAATGAGTAGTTGTCTTGTTTGATGTATTAAATTTTTATTACTTAGTTTCAGGATGCAATTATTGCTATCGCCACCAAAGAGGAGGGTTGCAAAATCATGTCTCCTCCAATATAGCTGTCACACTCAAAGGAAGATGCAGGTGATCAATTGAGGACTCTGCTATCAATTTGATTGTCAACTGAAATGCCGATTTTTCTTTCCCTTGATTTGATAATATGTAATAATTTTAAGAAGTTTGTAGCTGATGTAATATCTAAATAACTCGCGTAGGCCATGTATGCATTTAATTGACACCGTCCACACATTGCGGTAGTCGTTACGGTAACTACGCCATGCAGGTCGATTAGGGAACAATATTGTGCTTTGTTATTAGCCCATCGTGTATTCGGCCGACGATGAATAGTAAAAAATGCTAGATTATATAGACGTTTTATGATATTGGCATGGGCTTCAGAAAAGACCGAAACTGTAAAAGGTCGTAAACATAATGGATCAACCTACAAGTTGTAACTAGACGTAACAGTAACAGGTCATAATGATAACAAGTCGTAAGAGTAACAGGTCATAATAGTAACATGCCATAACAGTAATAGGCCTTAACAGTAGCAGGCCGTAACAGAAATAGCTCATCGCAGTAACAGGCAAGAAACCGTGAAATCCCAGAATAGTAACAGGTCAAAACAGTATCCGGCCTCAATAGTAAAGGGCCGCAACAGTGAAAGGCCAGAATAGTGACAAGCCGAAATAGTAATGGTCCGAGAAATTTCCAGGCGAGGGCAGTAATAGGCCGACACATTTACCAGACTAGAACAGTAAAGGGCCACTTGTGGGCCTGAAAAGGTAAAGCCCGGAACAGTGAAAGGCCAGGACAGTAACAGGCCTGAACAGTAACGGGCCATCTCAGACAAGGGCTGTCAGTAGGCGGCCCACGATGGGCTGCGATAAACAGTGATGGGCCGCCCGCAGGCCTTAAATGTACATGAGCGACTTAGCATAGGGTGCTAATGGGCCGCAGAGTGTTGAACCATCATGGGCCTTATTTAGGTCAAAACAGAATTGGGCCTGAAAGTTCGCGGGCCGCTGCTGGCTGCAACTTTGAGCCCATTTCAAACAGTGCAGGACAAAACAGTAATGGGCCATCTTCTTATTGGGCTCCCCTAATGGGCCCAATTAGTATTTAGTGCCTTGCCTAGCTTCGCCATTTATTTCTATACCCGTTAACGGTGATGGGTAATCGCCGCTAACAATGGCTGCCACGCGGCGCTTTGCATGATGTCGTGATAACGCGGCTGGTGAACATATCTACAACGGAACAAGTTTTTATGACTGAAGGTTACGATCCACTATGGTCAGGAAAAAACCGTGATAGATTCTTTTGTGACGGGGCTTTTACCATGAAGGGCATCCGTCGTAGAAGACTTTTTAGCCACGAAAAACGGGCCTTCAACCACGAAAATCGTCCGTTGTAAAAGCCAACTTTTCTTATAGTGGTAGTTTCCCTATACAAACTTGTTTTATTAAGAGTAGATTAATCTTAGATGGTGTGTAATTTCTTCATGAATCTTTAAATGAGTTGAAAGTTAGGAAAACAACAATAAGAGTTTTATTGACGAAAGGTTTCCCTTCTTTGTTTGTTAAGTGGGTTATGAATGTAGACATGTAGTTAATGATGGTAAGTTGTTGTATTGTTTAATGACCAAATATGACCTTATTTCCGAACTAACGGGGAACTGAGACCAGGGATCCTCTATCACCTATTATTTTCAATACAACAGTAGATGTCTTGTCTATTTTAATTAAGAGATCCCAAGATAGCGGTATAACTAAAGGTGTAGTTGCTCATTTAATTCCCGACGGTGTATCAGTGCTGAAGTATGAAGATGATACCATCTTTCTATTTGAGGATTATCTTGAAAGTGCAAGAAATCTCAAACTTATTTTGTGCTTCTTTGAACATCTCTCTGGTTTGAAAGTTAACTTCCACGAGAGGTGGTCTATTTGGGGATGGCTATAGAAAATAAAGAAGATTATACTACTACTTTTACTTGCAAGAAGTTAAGCTTTTAGATATCTAGGAATTCTTATTCATAATAAAAGGCTCAGGAAGAGTGATTGGAAACCCGTGGAGGAAAAGTTAGAGAGCAAGTTACATACTTGGCAGGGGAATTTTCTGTCTTATGGTGGTAGGCTAATTCTCTTAAGATCTAATCTGACTAATGCACATATGGTTATGATTTCTCTTTTTGATACTCCAAAAGGTCCTCTTTACAGAGTTAGTTTCTTTATGAAAAGACTATGGCAATAGATGAAGAGAAGGATGGGGTTAGGAAACATCATCGTGTGAATTGGGATGATGTTCGTCAACCTCGGAGTATGGGTGGACTGGGTGTAGTAGATTTAGCTAATGTTAATAAATGCATGATTAGAAAATGGTTATGGAAGCTTGAAACTTCTAAAGGGGGGGGACCCGGTAACAGGAGTGAGAGCCAAATATGTGAAAAAAGACACTCCTTCTTACTGTGTTAGGAAGCAGAATCAATCTCGTTTTTGCCAGGATTTGATGAATATTTCTAGTGTTTTTATCCTTTTGTAGACAAAAGTGGGTACTGGTGAGCGTACTCTTTTTTGGGAAGATGTTTGGCTAGGTAGGAAACGTTTAAGAGAAGTTTTCCCTAGATTGTACCCTTTAACCTTTGTTGTAAATATCACCGTAGCTCAGGTCTTCTCAGAGGACTAGGGTTTATTCGTTTTCATAGAAATATCTTTGGGGAGACAACACATATGTGGCTTGAACTGAAAGATATATGTGTTGGTGTGATGTTAAAAGAAGAACATGACATGTGTAAATGGCCATTAGAGAAGAATGAATGTTTTCTATGAAATATATATATATATATATATATATAGTTCTTAAAACTCATAAATCAAAGTTCCTTATAAAGATTTTTGGATAGTTTAAATACCTCTCAAAAAGTTTTTCTTTGGTTAGCATTTAGAAATAGTATCTTGACTAAAGATAACCTTGTTAGAAGAGGGTGAACTAGAGATGAAACTTGTAGGTTTTGTAACTGCAATGAAAATGTGAATCACTTGTTCTTTGATTGTGTTGTAGCTAGGTATGTTTGGGATGTGATAGGTTGCATTTTTGTGTTGGTAAGCTCCCTTCTGATATGGAAGATTTGTGTTCCTGGGTCATGAGGTTTAAGGGTAAAGTGTGAAAGCCTTGATAGTTGCTGATAAAATTTGTACGAGAATTTGACAAATGAACTAGAAGTGGGATTTTGGTGAAATCCCACTTGACACCCTAGCTGCTGGTGTCTCAATTGTTCTTTAAACTATTTGGGATATTAGAAATGGGGCTTGTCTTAGAATATTGTTCCTGCTGATCTTGTTAGTATCATCGCTAGAATTGCACAAAAATGTTTATTTTTGGGATGGCTTACAAAGGCGAGAACTCAGAGACCGACAATGGGCAGGAGCTAGAGTACTGCTGGTGGTGGCAAATGATTTTTTTAAATCAGAGCAGAGGGTGAGCGCCTGGAATGAGAAGATTGGACCAATTTGTTGTTTTCTTTATTAGACTGTTTTGAATGTGTTTTAAAGTATGCTCGAGGTCCTTCCAGTTGTTGTTTAGTGGAACTAGTTCTTTTGGTTTCGAGAGGATGTTACCTGGTTGGAAAGTTTTTCCCATGGGTTTGGAGTTGTAAAAAAGACTATGTGCGTACAGTTTTGTTTTATAAAAGTTGAGGGTTTACCCTATAGTCGAAAAAAAAGACGCTTATTACACTCTTTCCACTTGCATTTTGCAAGATTTGTTAGAACTTTCTATGTTCCCTTTTATTAGACGTTTTAGCAAGCTTAATTAGTTTGCGAAAACATCTTATAAAAGGGAATTGACAGAGTATTAGCATTCTACTATGTAGAAACCATACGATAATTTTTATTACCTCTTCCAAAATATAATAAAATTTGGTAGCTAAGATAGCTTACCGAAATGGGTTTTATATTCTGGGACAGTAGTAGTATTTTGTAAGCGATTTTGTAATAGGTGCGCAAAATTCAAGCGCCACGCTATGTTTTTTTTTTTTTTTTTTTGAGATGGCCACGCTATGTTTTAAGTTACCGCCATGGTGGCAAAGCAGCAGTTAAAAAAAAACTTATCTTTGACTTATATACGCCAACAAACACGGCCACCGTCAAAAGTTCATGCTCCGAGTCTAACTTGAATGACAAGCACTCGAGAAGTGAGTCCGAGTTTCCAGAAGAAGTCGTACTAGTTCACTTTGCAGGTGCCCAAAACTCCAGCTCGTTGCTCTCTTTCAGTCCCGTGTTTATAAAAGTTTAAACGGCACAGAGTAGAAAGAAGAGAGAGCTGCTGAAGAATTTGACATCCGCATCGGGTGCAAGCACGCATGTAAAAGGTAAAACCTTAACAGCCATGGCCGGCGAGGCCATTGTCTCCGGTGTAGTGGGGGACATGGTCGGCAGGGCCATGTCCCTTGTTGCCGGGCATCTCCTGGACCAGCAGCCGGAGCGGGGCGTCGAGGCCAAGTTGCGGAGGCTACATCACCTGCTAGTCAGGGTCGAGAGCACCGCCGACGCGGCCGGGGCAAGGCGGATCACGAGTCGCGCGCTGCTCGCTTGGCTCGCGGAGCTCGTCGACGGTGCGTACCGGGGGCGCTACCTCCTCGACGTGCTCCCGAGCGGGCCACCCGAGGACGAAGGCCATGGCAAGGTAGTGGCGCTGGCGCGGCCTTTCTCCCTGCCTAGTTCGTTCAACCCCTGTAAACGCTTCCGCGTCGCAGCCAGGAGGCTGCTGCTCGGTGACGCCGACGGCAGCGCCGACGAGCTGGACGACGTCCTCGCGGACCTAGAAAGAGTCGCGGGCGGCCTCACAGAGTTCATCATGCTGCTGCAGATGTGCCCGCCAGCGCCGCACCGGCCGCTGCCCACCACGGGGATCTACGCGGACAGCCATATGTTCGGCCGGCACGCTGAGAGGCGCCGCGTTCTGGAGTTCTTGCTGCAAGATGATGATGGCGGTGAGCCGGCGGTGGCAGAGCTAGGCGTGCTTCCAATAAGCGGCCCAGCCGGCCTCGGGAAGACCACTCTCGTGCAGCACGTCTGCGAGGACCCCGCGGTGCGCCGCCGCTTCTCGCTGGTCATGGTGCTGGACTTCCACTGCATGAGCTTCATGGCCGCTGGCGAGACGGCCCTGTTCTTGCGCTCCCTGTTCACGCCGAGCGCCGCCAGCATCCTCTCTCGCGACGGCGGCGAGAAGCTGAGTCTTCTCGAGCGGAAGCTGCGCGGGGAGAGGTTCCTGGCCGTGTTCGACAACATGGACGCGCGCAGGAGGCAGGTGGTGGACGCGATCATGCCGACCCTGCGGCGCGCCGGCACGCCAGGGAGCAAGGTCATCGTCACTAGCACCTACGCCGAGCACGTCGCTGGCCTCGGCACGGCGGAGCCGATCAAACTGCGTCCCCTGCCGCGGGAGGAGTTCTGGTTCTTCTTCAGGGCGCACGCGTTCGGCGACGGCGCCGAGGTGGACCAGCGGCTGGCAGGTGCAGGCCAGGCCATCGCCAAGATGCTGCGCCTGCGCGGCTCCTTCTTGGGCGGGAAGGTCGTGGGCGCGCTCCTGAGGTCCCGCCCGGACGCACGGCTATGGCGCAGTGTCCTGAATAGCAGCAGCTTCAGCATCGCCGACTTAGAAACGGTGGCCGGCGACCTCCTCCCGCCCCACGTGGCCGTTAGTTGCATCACCGTCTCCGGCTCGCCAGTGCAAGGGCACGTCGGAATTCAAGATTCCTCGTTGGCCCTTCCTGCTCCTCCTTCTCCTGACGACCACCGGCCAGAGTTGACTGTGCTGCTGTGCAAGTCTGTCTTCCCTTCCTACTGCATCTACTACACTGCCCATTGCACCATCGACAAAGATATCAACCAGTAAAGCAGTAAAACTATCTGTGCATAGCGGATGACTGGATGCTAATATTGTTCTGAAAAAGAACATAGTGCTTCTCCTTGTCTCTTCCTTTCATTCAACTTGCCAAACGTGTTTTCAGAAGAACAAAAACAATCAAGTTCAGAAAGGAATTTTAACCAAAAAGTTCAGAAAAAATGTGTGATTCTTCTTCTTTTTGACCAACTTACCGTCGGGAAAACCCCTACGGTGTAGACTTTCTATTAATTATAACAGAAGGAGAAGTACAAATGTGTGATTCACTGTAGACATAGAAGATCTTCTGTCTGCATTGGACCCGAGATGATGATCATAGGACCTTGAGCAGCTGAACCTCGAACACCAGCGGTTCCTTGGCATGCGACAGCAGGCTCCGGCGCGGTCCGAACTGCGGTCACAACCAAAGTCAAGCACGAGAAAGATCACAAATCATCAGAGACAGGCAAAGGGAGAATGGTAAATATGGTGATTCCTGTGAGTAGATGTGAAAAGGACATGATAAGATTCAGATCAGTTTATCAGCTAGCTAGGCTGTACCTCCTCCGGTACAGGCTGCAAGCTCTCGTCGATGTAGCCGACTTCAGGAGGTATGAGAGCCCTCCTCTTGCCTGGAAATTAAGCCATGGAGAAATAAATGTTGCCGGTGGCTAAAACCAGTAAAGTGTCGGTAAATTCCTGAAACCATACCATACCTCCGGCTTTCATTCCGATTAGCACTTCTTTCAGGCCTCTGATCATCTACAGAAAAAAAAGATCATCTGTCAGGAGAAGTCATGAATTCATGATGTCAATTTGCTTGGAATTACTCCCAGATCATCTGTCGAAAAGTCAATTGCCAGGAGAAATCCTATCATAGAACCTCTTGCCCGTCGAGTGGAAGTGTCACCGGCTTACTCTCACCGCTGAACTGATTCACCGTGCTGCATTAGAGAAGACACAGTCAAAAAGAATGATGTCGTCAGAGAAAGGCAGAAATTAGTAGCCCTGAAAGTGCAACCTATTTAGCTTGTATATGAAAAGGTTTCAGTCAATGGCAATGTCCTAGTCACCTATGCACGAAATAACCGTTCGCACGGCGGCAGACGTAGTTGAACTGCACTAGATCGCCTTCCCGAGCTTCCGGCCCCTCGCCGTCGACCACATCTTCAGATTAAGAAAGAGAGTTGTGCCATACATAAAGCTCTTTTTTCGAGACCATTCATATATAAGCTCTCATCTGAGCAATTAATCATGTAAAAACATCACGCTAATCGGCAAGTACCTTCCAGCTTTACTCCACTGTCCAGCTTTCTGTACCTGAACACTTCAAACAGAAATCAACCATTACGC
Organism: Avena insularis; assembly: GCA_023614405.1. Taxonomy (NCBI): domain Eukaryota; kingdom Viridiplantae; phylum Streptophyta; class Magnoliopsida; order Poales; family Poaceae; genus Avena; species Avena insularis. Next base: position 213,236,008 of record CM042694.1, read on the forward strand.
ATAATGCAAAGTTAAGTGCTAGAGTTCATAAATACTTTCACATGAATCAGTTCATTCCTCGTAAAAATAAGATGAATTACCGCCTTACAATAAGTTAAGTGCCATCAAATAATGCGTCATGGTCCTTCTGTTCATAAACAAACGATGTTTTTGGACACAGGCGTTCTCTCGAACATATAATTTTACAGGCCCTTTTTGTTTATGTATCTGAAAGTCAGAGAGCTTGGTCTCCTGGGAGCCCTTAAATAATTCGAAAACTTCATTTTTACAGTACAAAAAATTATATAAAGAATTTACAAGTGCAAGTAGACATCTAGTGTCTATGTATAAATTTTCATCGAGATATGTTTTAAATACCATTTTCGATTTTTTAACAACAACGGACTTGAGTTCCAAAATGTCATACTCGTGCCTACATTAGTTAATCATAAATTGTGCAATTATGAAAATATTTTCTAAAACAAATTAGTGATATCTTTTTTCACCTAACCAATCTGAATACTTTTTGTTTGGGGGAAACAATATGAATACCCTTTTGTACAGTATGCGCCAAATCTTATTTTTTACGCCATTGAATACGCAGCAGTTCTACAATTTGCAGTACCTGATAACATCAGGCTCCAGCATTGCTGCCTGCACCGGCATGGTCGCGGCTAGCAGATCCACGCAAGATGTGGCGGCGCCAAGAAGAGCCATCTCTGAAACCGCTCTCCTCCTGGAAACCCCACACACTGCTCTGAATCCGCGGCATCTGATCGGACGGGAAACGCCCGAGACCGAGAACAGGGTCGGTTTGAGATGAAACTACGACAAAGAGAGGACCAAATCTTTTTCGAGAGATTAGAGCCATACGATTTGGTGGTGTTATGCGTTACCTGGGAGACGGGGAGGCGCATGGGAATGGATTGGTGAATTTTGCCTGCGGCGCGGACCCCATAGTTCCTGGCTTCGAAGAAGGTAGCAGGACATGGCAGTGGACAGCGGCAGTTGCTTATCCGAAAGGAGATGAAACAGAAAATGAAATGTGGGAATAATATATTAGAAGTAAAATAGGAAGCACAACTGATCAGATGGCCGAGTTGGTCTAAGGCGCCAGATTAAGGTTCTGGTCCGAAAGGGCGTGGGTTCAAATCCCACTCTGGTCAAATATGTTTTACATTGCATTGCTGTTTAAAAGCACTTTTTTAAAGGTACTCCTACTTATTGTTATTTAAAAAAATCAGAATGACACTATTAGTTTGCAAAAGCTAAGAAGCATTGTTGTCACTTGTCAGAACCTTTTCCCCCTAATAAACTTCTAAATTTCAAGCATAGACATCTAATTTAAAATCGATTGTTGTTTAAAAGCACTTTTTTAAAGGTACTCCTACTTATTGTAATTTTTAAAATCAGAATGACACTATTAGTTTGCAAAAGCTAAGAAGCATTGTTGTCACTTGTCAGAACCTTTTCCCCCTAATAAACTTCTAAATTTCAAGCATAGACATCTAATTTAAAATCGATTGTTGTTTAAAAGCACTTTTTTAAAGGTACTCCTACTTATTGTAATTTTTAAAATCAGAATGACACTATTAGTTTGCAAAAGCTAAGAAGCATTGTTGTCACTTGTCAGAACCTTTTCCCCCTAATAAACTTCTAAATTTCAAGCATAGACATCTAATTTAAAATCGATTGTTGTTTAAAAGCACTTTTTTAAAGGTACTCCTACTTATTGTAATTTTTAAAATCAGAATGACACTATTAGTTTGCAAAAGCTACAAGTATTGTTGTCACTTGTCAGAACATTTTCCCCCTAATAAACTTCTAAATTTCAAGCATAGACAACTAATTTGAATGCCAAATATCTTTTGTCGATATATACATAGTACATAAAAGCTTACATGCAACTCAAGAATTTTCATCATAGGAGCAGCTTCCAACAGACAGGCCAGGTCGAGCATATATCAAGCTTATTTCTGGACATAACCAAGAACGGTCTCCAATCTCAAGTGGTGTGGGAAAATAAAATTTGATAAACAACTCTCCGACAGACCAGTAACATATATAGCAATAAAATTTCATTTTAAGAACCTTAAAACAAATATGCGCTACCCAATAAAATCTAAAGTGACAGTCCGTGTGTATTGGTGGCACCTCCTCGGGAGCCTTATCATTTCCTCCTCCCCGTGCTACATTACCTGTGCGACTTTTTGCTTGCGGCACGCCGCCCCGAGGCCTCGCTCGCTGGTGTCGCCGGTCGAACTAGGCTAAGATGTCTAATTGGCGGAGGCATCTTTCAGTGAAGGTGTATTGGTGCGGCACCTTCCGTTCAGCTCCATTCTACTCCGGTGTGCTTCCATAGTGGAAGCCTCTGGAGTTTCCCCTAGAGATGAAGCCCTTCTCAAATTAGCGCCTCCGTTGCTCTGTCGAGGGAGGTGGTATTGTGGCAGTGCTCCTGGCCGACTGTGGAGGCGAGGAGGAGTGACACCGCATACCGCTGATTGTGGTTGACGTTCCCTCCTTGGTCGGCCGTGGCGGCGAGGGAGGGGTGAGCGGTGACGCACTGGCCCCTGTTTCAACTGGGTGGTTGGGGTTTCGAACTCTTTTCCGGGTTGTTGTTCTTCGCCTGCCTACTCTCACCCATGGCAGGAGTGGCGAGTCTGAGGCTGGCTATATCTTTCGGCGCCGGTAAAGAGTCCTCTGTTGCGAGCCCCTTCTACTCTTCACATCTTCTTCTTCCTCCAGCAGACGCAGTGGTTGCGGAAATTGGAGGCGTCGATTGGGTGAACAACAGTGTCAAGCAGCATTGGAGTTGGGAAGCAATTTTTTTGAGCACCACCTCGGCGGTAGGTGACAGTCCTCCAACATCCAAGGCCAGAACATGGCTTATCTAAAAGCTGGCAAAGGGTCCCGACAATTGTTGAACCTCCTCGATGAGGCCCTTTCAAGGTCGGCGGCCATATTCCTCGTCCTCACGAAAGCAAGTGGTCTCATCCCTTCTTCCGAGTTTTACGGTGGTGAGTCCGACTTCCGGCTCTGCGGTGGAGAAAGAGTAGGATCGGTTTGTTGTTTTTCATCTTCCAGTGGAGTCTCTTCTGCATTTATCAAGGACATGTGTAAATTTTCTTTATCTTATTGGGTCCTTTGTAAAAATTTGTACATCCACCGCTTGGAATTAAGGTGACGCTTTCCGGGGATTCTCCTTGTGCAAAAAAAAAAAATCTAAAGTAACGGTTGTAGTGTAGACCTGAATGTGTGTGCATCTTAAAGTTAGATCTTCAAGGGGACGCATAGTATTGAGGATTTCACTGAATATGAAATTAGAATGCTTCCTTGATAACTTAACACGCATAGATTTGTTAGTCCTGGTGATCGAGCAAGTGCTATTGGTATCATCGGGCCTCCTCTATACTCAAGGTCCATAGCACCAGAATTTAACTCTATCTTCTGAACTAAGGCGCATGTCTGAACATGCAAATGCTATTTTTTTCGAAATGGGGAGCGAAGCCCCGTCTCTACATCAAGCGATGCGCATAACCTTTATTTATTATTAGAGCAATAAAGTGTGGCAAAAGCTATTACAAAGATCATACAAACCGGAACTAAAACACCGAGCAAAACGATAACCATATCGCCAACTCCCCGACGAGATCTAGCAAACACCTAGCTGCCTCATTCACTCCAGGAGACCAAATCCGCCCAACCTATCCACGAAACGGTGCCCACGCGCTCTCTTCGGATGTCGCCGCCTCTACTATCTTCCGTCAAACCATCATTAGCATGTATATCGATGTGCAGACTCTCTCCACACCAGCTACCGACACCACCGCGGTGTCAAGTAGCACCACATCCCTGCGCACTATCTCCAAAGCACGTCGCGGTTGCCATCGGTACCCCGCAGCACCATGCCACCAAGTACCACCAGCAAACACAACTTGAAGTCTCCAGAGGATCTGTCTTGCGTAGCACCTGCCGAACAGGCATGACTCAGCGTAGCACCTATCGGTCAAGCATGACTTGACATCGCCGCCGAAGCTCCGTGCAAAACAAAGCCGCTCCACATGTCCTGCCTCTTCCATCCAGCGGTGCTTCCAAGAGAGAACACGACACCGCGGTGCCGCCATCGCCCAATCCAAAGATCTTAGGGTTTCCCCCGAAGTAGCACGATTAAGATCGACACTAGGTGCATGACGATGCATTCATCAAGGTAACGACGTGTTAACGCCGCCATCGCCCGGCTCGGTTTTCACCGGCACCTAGGTCTCCCCGCCTCGCCGCCGGGACTAGACGACGGATCCCGAGATTCGCCAAACCAGCCTCAGGTCAACCACCTTCGACGGAGAAGATGCCCACCGCCACCAAACACAGGGCCTCTGCCCCGAGCGTCCTCATGATGCGTAGTAGAGCTCAGAGAAGACGCACGGCGTCCGACTAAGGATGATGGAGGGCAGAAGCAGCATGACAATCCAAGAAACCCTAGATCGTCGCCTCCACCCACCTAGCCGCCTTCAACCATGACGCCATCACCGCCGCCGGTCGAGCTGCAGGCCGCCGCCGCCGCTCGAGGCCGAGGCCACCGCCACCACGATCTGGATCAGATCAGGACGCACGCGAGGAGAAAGGTCGCCGCCGCCGCCGGCCGCGAGGGCTTTGCCCTACGATGTTGCCGGCAGCGGCAGGAGGAGGGCGTTGCAAGGAGGGGAGAACCGGCTGGGGAGGTGGGTGTCCGCCCGGTGCAGCCCGGCGGCGGCCGCGCGGGGACGGGAGAGGCACATGCAAATGCTTAAGTTGGTTCAGATGACGAGACCTTAAACTAGCAAGCATTTTGTATTAGGCAATGCGCAGGGACACAAGATGGTTGCATACCGACAGTAAACGTTGAGCGTCTTCGTCGGTAACATTCCCACCTTCTAAGTTAAGCTTAGTAAGGATTGGAAAGCCGGTGAAATTGTCGGGCAGCCTCGCAGAAACAAAACTAAGTTCCGCATGCTTCCACTGGGTTGGCAATAGGAAGAGGAAGGCAGTAATCATATTCAACGTCAACAAGAGGAAGGCTTCAAGCTCCTGAAGCCGATAATACCGATGAGCCGAAGCTTGGATCTCTTTCCTCTTGGTAGTTGCTTCATGTTGGTGCCCTGGTCAAGTTTTCCTCTTTTTATTCGCCATTTTACTCTGAGAAAAAACAAAGGTAAATGGTCTCTGAGATGGAGACCTGCGGTCCCTGTCTAGTACCACTGCTTCCGATGGGTAAATTTTTCATAGAAGACGGTCTCAACGCTTCAAGCCTACGTGAAGGGGATGAAACCACAGCTTGATACGGCCCCCATAAGTCACCGCCCTTACTCAGCGTGTGTACTGTCACTGCATCAGGTACACGCTTGTTCGAAAAAATGTAGGACCGGTCTACATTTTAACACAGAAAGGGGTCCAAGACTATCGAAACGTAAGATAAAAGTGCAGACCGTACGTAGAAAATAATATAGGACATCAAATTAAAGATAGTGCAACAGCGATCAGATGGCCGAGTTGGTCTAAGGCGCCAGATTAAGGTTCTGGTCCGAAAGGGCGTGGGTCAAATCCCACTCTGGTCAATTTTTTTTTTCAAAGATTGCAGGTTTTCAAAAAGGTATCCTACCTTGTACTCCAATTTGAAAGCTTCGTGTTTTTCAGAACTTTTAGAAATTTCACTAATCCTACAACCTTGATGCATTTTCCTTTTCAAATCCCACTCTGGTCAAATATTTTTTTCAACAGATTGCAGGTTTTCAAAAAGTATCCTACCTTGCACTCCAATTTGAAAGCTTCGTGTTTTTAAGAACTTTTAGAAATTTCACTAATCCTACAACCCTGATACATTTTTCTTTTGAAAAAAATTTGTAGAGTAGTACTAACTTCTTGTGGGTTTAAATCTAACTCTGGTTTAAACTTTTTTCTCACATGTTGCAGATCTGAAGCACCTTTTTAGAAGGTGCGTACTCCTACGTCGTTTCTTATTTGAGAGCTTCATGTGTTTTCAGAACTGCCGCCATGCAAGTCTCATCTAGACTCTCCTCTCCCCCTCCTACCCCCCTCTATAGTAGTTGAGAGCCCTTCTCCCCGTTTCTGACCGAGCCAAGGCCCTCTCCGGCGGAGGCGAGGTCCCCCCTGTAATCTAGGTTCTTGGCTCCTCGCCGTAGGTGTCGTAGGTCTAGGTTTAGGTCTTTCTGTGTTTGCCCCCGTGGTGTATGGCGAGATGCCATCTGGCCTATCCCCTCTGGCGTTCCTGCACAACGCCGGCCGCCCGTCTCAGCAGTGGTATGGCGACTTCCAGTGGTTGGAGCAAGCTGTTGTTGTTGTTGTTGTTGTTGTGGACGGAGGCCAACCAAATAAGTGCGCCCCGTGCCGCCCTTCTCTCCCTGGCAGGCCTTGGTGGCGAGGGGTGGGAGGAGGACGTGCCGGTGGCCGCTGGAAGCGTGAGGTGGTGTGGGTGCTTGACACGGGGTCATTTTGACCCGATCCGGCGTCATCTGGAGAAGATCTACTCCATTGTGTTGCTCCCTTGGTCGGACACAAGTGCAGCGGCGTTGCTCGGCTCCGGAGCCCCCAAGTAAGGTCAGTCGGCTTGGTACGCGAAGGTTTTCTGCGGGTTCTCGTCGTTCTTCTCTGGCCGACCATGGTGGCGAGGAGAGAAGTGGTGGCGTGCCCGGGACACGACCTGCCGCTCTGCCAAGACTGCAGCAATTTGGAGCTCATCACGTGGTGGCCGGATTTGGCCCAGCAATCTGTGGCCGCATCAGCGGTCTGCTCAGACGCCAGTGTTGCGTCTTCTCTACCTCCGGGAGGGAGGTCTTTGTTCGAGATCTGCACCGGCGTTCCTCGCCCTCTCGTGGCCAAGTGGTGCGTCCCCGACGGCGGAAGGGTGGTCGGAGTGAGAGTCTCGCCGTTGGTGGTGAAGGACATGGGCTTGAATGATTTTCCTTACTTTCTCCTAGGGTCCTTGTTATTGTGCCGGACTATGTTTTGATTTCAGTCATGTGTAAGGTCCTGCTTGTAACTTTGTACCCACTGCTCTGGTTTTAATGAAGTTGTGTAAGGTCCTTCGTGACCCCTCTGTTGTCCAAAAAAAAAAAATACTGCCCCCATAAATCATCGTCAATACTGGTACTGCATCAGGTGCACGTGTGTTAAAAAAATGCAGGACCGGTCTACATTTTAACACAGAAGGGGGTCCAAGAGAAGGCAGTGAACAACGGCATGTGCTTACAGAAAAGTAAGATGAAACTGCAGACCGTATACAAAGAATAATATGCGAGCCATAAAAATGATTTCAAGGACGATCAGATGGCCGAGTTGGTCTAAGGCGCCAGATTAAGGTTCTGGTCCGAAAGGGCGTGGTTTCAAATCCCACTCTGGTCAAAGCCTTTTTTATCTTTCCGTGTTGCAGTTTTTTAAGCACATTTTCCAAAAGTCCTAGTCTCCTACCTTGTCTCCAATCTGAAATCTTCTTGTTTTCCAGAACTCTTAGATCCCATGCTGCATATTTTAAGCACCTTTTTCAACAAAAGGTACTCCTACCTTTGTCTCCAATTTAAAAGCTTCGTGTTTTTCAGAACTTTTACAATATCACTAATCTTACAACATTTAGGACATTGATTGATGCATTTTCTCTTTTGAAAAAAGATAGCAGAGTACCTTCTCGTGGGTTTAAATCCCACTCTGGTTAAAACATTTTTCTCGTATGTTGCAGATCTGAAGCACGTTTTAAAAGGTACTCCTACCTCGTTTTTATTTGAGAGCTTCATATTTGTCAAAAAATTTAAAAGTTTTAATTAAAACATTTAATTAATTTTACAAGATTGATGCATTTTTTTAATATAGTACCTTGTTTTTTCCTTGCTACCATGAGAGTAGGAACTAAGGCCATCTCTAACCGATCCCCTAAATTCGGTTAGAGGAGTAAATTTACTCATCCGCGGCACCTAACCGAACCCCAAAATAGTTAGAGGAGTATATTTTTACTCATCGGAGGAGTAAACTTGGCCTCCGACTCCTAAATTTACTCCTCCAAAACCAATTCCGAGAAAACCTCCCGCCGCCGTTTTTTTTCCGCTTCGCCGGGCGCCGATGTCGCCGACTCCGCCCGGGATCGACGCGCAGCTCTCCGGCGCACCTTCTCTGACCATCCCCGGCACCAGAGATGCCCCGACGCCGCCGCAATCGGAGATCTCCCTGTGTCCGGGGCCGAAAAGAGGTTGGGGGCAAACAACGTGGTGTGGCCGGCCGGCTGGCCAAGGCCTCGAAGGCCGGGCGGCAAAGCGTGGAGGCTCGGCGTCCTCCCTTGCTCTTGTGGCCAGACGGCGCCAGAGCAAGCCGACTCTGGCCAAAGTCGCGCCCGCGGAGGCGGCGGCGGCGAAGAAGAGGAAGAAGGCCGAGGCGTCGCTTCCGAAGGCTGCAGGAGCCTCTTCGACACGCAAGGCATCATCGGCGCACCCTCCCCGAGGACGGCCACCGCGGGCGGGCGTCGTCAACGTCGACGACTGCGAGGTGTTCGATGTATCGTTGCCAAGGTAAAAATCTCCCTTTTCTCCTCTCGTCTCATCGGTTGGGCATTTGTACACTCACGGTGACACGATGATGTTCGTTTGATCATAGTCCAGCGGAGGAGGAGGTGGCCACCTTCACGAGCCAATTGGAGGATACCCACACCACCGGTATCGACGACATCAACTTCGATGAGCACGAGGATGAGCCCACCACCGAGCAAGGAGAGGTGGAGGAAGAAGAGGTTGAGGAAGTCGAGGTGGAGGAGACACAAGCAAACGAGAAGAAGAGACGAGCCTCCAACTATAGCGAGAAGGAGGACATCGCATTGTGCTATGCATGGATGAATGTCTCTCTCGATGCATCAGTTGGCACGGACCAATCGAAGGAGAAGTTTTGGGCACGCATCGAGGACTACTACAACAACACCGTGGAGGTGTCGATCACTCGCACACAAGGCTCTCTCGGCCACCAGTGGGGAGCCATTCTTTAGTGTTGCAACCGGTGGGCCGGTTGTGTTGAGATCGTGACCACCAACCCACCAAGTGGAGTGCCCGTGACAGAGCATGGTCCACTCATCTAAGACCTCTACAAGATATGCAACAAGAAGAATGGAGGCAAAGCATTCACCTTGCACCATTGCTTCAACGAGCTTGCCGACAATGAGAAGTCGGTGCGGAGGAATTGGGAGACCACTCCGAAAAGATCAAGGGTTAGCATCTCCATTGATGCCAATGATGAAGAAGACGAATACCCACACAAGAGGCCCGAGGGGCAAAAGCTTGCAAAGGAGAGGAAGAGGAGAGGTGCCCAAGTTGGAGGCTACAAATAAGAACTATGTGCCATGGTTGAGACGAAAAAAGCCTTGGCGGACGAGAGGAGGGATGAGAAGGCGACAAGGTGGGCCAAGATCAAGGCAATGGAGGAGGAGAAGTGGAAGAATATGGCCGCTGAGGAGAGGAGGGCCCTTGCCGAGGAGAGGAGGGTTGCACTTAAGGAGGAGAGGATAGCAAAAGAGAAGGAGATCTATGAGCGTGTTATCATGTTCATGGACCCTAGCAATATGGATGCCACGGCTAGGAAGTATTGGGAGCTCTCTCAAGCAAATATCCTTCAAAGATCTTTTGGTGGAGATGCTCATGGTGATGGTGGCCGAGGAGGAGGTGGTGGTGATGTTGATGAGTTCTTCGGAGATGGTCTTTGAGCTCTTCGATGGTGGTCCACAACATATGAGGTGATATGTTGGTGGTATTTTGGATCAAACAAGGTCGATGGCTTCTCTTTGGTGACCTTGATCGATGGTGTTGATAGAGTCTACTTTTGAATGAACTCTATGCATGTTTTATTTCGATGACCTCAAATTCGATGAACTATGTTTATGTGAACCGCAAAAGTGATGGATTGCGTGTGTTTGAATTCTCCGTATGTTTTTATTGTTTGTTTTGAACTATATATGAGATGTGTGGATGCATATGTGGAGTGGTGGAAAGAAATGGGGCAAAAAAACTTTACTCCTCTAAGTTTAGGGGATCGGTTCCGCGCCGCCAACCTTTAGAGGAGTAGATTTACTCCTCTAAGTTTTAGGAGTCGGTTTACTCCTCTAAAGTTTAGGGGATCGGTTAGAGATGCCCTAAGATTTTATTATTTGAGAAAATACATCGATGGCAGGTTTACTTTAGTAGTGGTCATAGCCATATATGGACAACATTTTTTCTGTGAGGTTGTTAATTTAAGCACTTTTTAAAAGTTACACCTACTTGTCTCCTATTTGAAAGCTTGGCATTTTAACAGCTTTTAGGAGGTTTATCAATTAGAACATTTAATTTAGTTAAAAACAAGAATGCTTCTGACTGGATATTCAAATTCTTGGTGAGCGAGAAAATCTCCGTGTGGCATACTTCTGACTCTGTATTTAAATTCTTGGCCTTTTTAGCAGCAGTGGAACCCGCTATGTAGATACCAGGATAGAGAGCGGTTGGATGGCATTCTACATGACTTGATGGAGGTGGCACCTCGGCTCTCTGCCTCATCTAGCCGCTGAGCACCTCACTCCCTTGGAGGCCTTCTTCTTTTTCTTTAGGTTTGGGCATGTTGTTGTCCTAGCAGACCTTTTTATCTTGACTGAGTCTCGCGCAGACTTTGTTTGGACATGGATGGTTTATTTATAAAGCAGGCAAAAACATGTATCGAGGAATCAAAAGTGGAATAATTAAGATAATAGAAATGGAAGTTCACAAAATAGATTCCGGCAACGATGATGGCATTCATGTGGCCCTATGCGTCTACTTCGAAGAGGGAGTGAGCATCGCAGCTCCGGCAGCCGTTTGCTGCATGCCTGCATCATGCTCGATCGGTGGTAGGAGATATCGAGAAATTAGGTAGACAACAAGCACCAAGAGGACATGCGGAAAACACTACAAAATGCGGAAAACACTACAAAATGGAGGTGCTATTATTCCGAATTGGATTTTCGAAGCAGGAAAGAATGCTTTGCTATAAACACGAATGACAAATAACAAAGAACAAAAATAAAATCACACTAGGGGACACATGATTTTAACGTGAAAAAACTCTCCAATAAAGAGAGGGAAAAACCACGGGCGCGAGCCAGGGAAACTTCACTATATCAGAAAGTATTTACACAACGTTGAGGATTTCACAGATGCAACTTGTCCCAGCGGCGGCTTACAAGATGTATATATAATGGTGGAAACCCAGGTCTTCAATGATCTGTACAGTGGGGAGGTGACGAACGAGACGATGCACATCCCCATGCATCCATGTTGGATACGGTATGGACTAACTTTAGACTCCACTATGCTTCAGCCCAAACCTACCTGGCGACAGGCCTCGCTTCGCTCGTCAAAAGTTGGCCTCCTTAATTAATTTGGATCATACGTTGACATGCTTTAAGCTTTAACAACGGCACGATAGGTCTGGGAGGAGATCGAACAATGATGAGGCAAGTGAGACTGCGGGTGTGAGATTGTTGACAATTTGGACAAAAATAACCCAAATTGAAAGAAATCACAGACTAAACTCTGGACAAAACAAATTCACGAGACTAACCCTTTTTGTGGCACTGTGTAGGGTGGCACCGCACCCTGAAGTATAACGCCATCATCTGCGGCGCCGCACAAGCTGACAGCGTGGCCCCATGGGCCCGATTCTGTAAGTGCGGCACCACGAGAAATGATGTCACACAGTGTCATGCAGCACCAGGCGATGTAGCGCCACACTTGACAACTAGGGTTACCCCGGCGAGCTAGGCCAGCCCGACCCAACCCTCATTACCCTCCATCCCGAACAAGAATGCATCGGCAGCGACGACGGCTGGTCTCCTCTCTCAAGTCCCTCCCTCCTATTGGCCAAATTGGAAGCTTCTCCGTGGACTTTGATCCCCACAAGTGCCTATAGGTTTTTCCCCCATTTTCTTTGTTCCACCCATTGAAGTTTTGTTTTGACCCATATCTTGGAAACCCTAGGTAATAATGCAAGATGCATGGTAGATTATTGCATTGGCAAGGGGTTGGATATTGTGTTAATGTTGCCATGGGTACCTATTGAATATGTTGACCATGGTTTTGTTGTTGTAATTGTCTTAGGAGGAATGTCAAGAACTGTTCATGTTCATAATGTAGACAAGGATTCATTTTTGAAAGGAAATATTGAATCGGACCCGGACGAGCTTGGATTGGTGCTTGAGCGTACTCCCACCTACGCCGAGGTCTTGGAGAAAGTGAGAATTGAACTGAAATGGATGGACCCAAATGATGTTGTTGAGTTGGAGGAAAGACATAATGTGGTTTTGGGAATGAATATCCGCTGGAAGACTATACATATATTCTTCTATCCCTGCTGGGTTGCATATAAGGAGGTGATGGCCGAATCACTAGACAAATCTCTTGAGATATTTGCCACCAAGAAGGTTGATAGTAATTTGCACTTGGACTTGAACCGTCTTTCCTCCCCATTGAATTCTAGGAGTCCTCCAACCTTGAACCAAGAGCTATTGAGTGAACGTCCTTTGACCCAAGCACCGAGCCCCGTTTCAAAGAACCAAGACGAAGTATTAGAAGAGGACAATGATTATTATGGGCACGATGACAAGGAGGTTGAGCTCCATGATAACTGAAGGGAATATGCCCGAGAGGTAATAATAAAGTTGTTATTATCTTATTCCATGTTTATGATAAATGTTTATTTTGCATGCTATAATTGTATTAATTGGAAACATTAGTACATGTGTGTTTAATAAACAAATAAAGGGTTCCTAGTTATGCCTCTCATATAAACTAGCTCGTTGATCAACAAGATGATTCAAGGTTTCCTGATCATGGACATTGGATGTTGTTGATAACGAGGTCACAACATTGGTTGAATGGTGTGATGAACATTCATCTGAAGTTTAGCAATACGATCAAAGTCATTGTGCTTAAATTGCTATAACATCTTACAAAGTAATTGTAGTCCTTAGACCATGAGATCATGCCAATCACTAACACTAGAAGAGTAACTTGATAACATCAAATGTCACACCATAACAGGGTGACTATAAAGGTGGGTTCAGATACTCCGAAGGTATTATGTAGAGGCTCATGGATCAAGAGTGGAATTTATCCATCCCAATGACAGATAGATATACTCTGGGCCCTCTCGGTGATATCACATTAGTTAGCTTGCAAGCAAGTGATGAGATTACTAGAATGTTATATCACAGGAATGAGAAAAGAGTGCATGTCGGTAACAAGATCAAACTAGGTATGGAGATACCGATGATCGAATCTCGGACATGCAGTATATAGCGAGAGAAAGGGATTGAGTTACATGCGTAAAAGGTTCTCACGATCACAGAAGTCATCGTTGAATGTGTGGGAGTCAATATGGATCTCTAGGTCCCGCTACTGATTATTGATCAGAGAAGGGTCTCGATCATGTTTGCATTATTCACGAATCGTAGGGTGACACACTTAAGGGATACCGACACTGTCGGGGATATGCCGAATGGGGTATACCAGCAGGACATTTCGAGTAGGCCATGTCCTCTGCGAGTGGGCCTATAGGACGGTGACTGGAATGCGACTAAGAAGAAGCCTGGTGACTAGAAGCTGGAGGCCCAGAAGCGTAGCAGAAGCCCAGTCGGATTAGGTAAAATCTTCCGAGTCCCTAACTAACTTAGCTGTATATCTGTAAACCCTAGCGAGGTACCCCCTTATATAAACCTCCCTAGGGTACTCTCTGTACTTACGTTCCATCATACACCCCTTCCAAGCGACTCGCTGCCTAGCCGCTGAGCTCGCCTTCCCTGTAACTCACTGCCGATAATACAATATAGTAGGAGTAGATCTTTACCCTATGGGGGGGACGAACCTGGGTAAACTCATGTGTCTCAGCCCTCATCTCGCTCCGTAGATGGCCGCCTGCTATTGCCCTCAATCCTATAAATCACTACACCTGGTAGCGACTGCCGTGGTCATTCCCACGACAGACACCATTTGGAGCAAATATGTTCCAGAGAAAAGAAATACAAAGCGCTGGAATTATTTCGATGGAAACCGGAATTGTTTCGGGTGAAATTGCAGAAACTGGTTCTACATGTGAAATTTAAATGTTACAGGGGTTTTTATGTGAATGTTTGTTAATTAATGTAATTAACAAAATTTTGAATAAATAAATAAAAGAGTTTTATTAAATGAGAGATTGCATTAAATTTGGTGGAAATTTAATGATTTTGAGTGGAGAAAATGGAGGGGCATTTGTGTGAGTGGGAGATCCACTCACATGAATGGAGGAAGAGGTGGGGGCACCACCTTGGGTGTCGGCCAAGGCCTTGGGGCTGTCCCCTCCTCCTATAAAATGCCCCCTCCTCCCTCCTTCTCACTCACACCTCCTCGTGAAGGATCTCCCTCCCCCTCTAGAAATTGTTCCCCATGGTCTCGGATTAGTGAGATACATGTTCCCGGTGGCTTTATCTGGAAAGGAGTTGATGCTTCTGCTCCATCGCTGGAGCGAGGACACGGAGGTTGTCGGGGTACTAGACGTGTGTGTGATCACGGATGTACCACTACTTTGTGGTGCTGGACTTGCTGGTGCTGGACCTGCTAGACTTGCTGGATTTCATCACGATCTTGAGATTGGAAAGTGTACGACTACATAAACCACGAAATAAGTTTCGTTAACAATGCTTTGTAGCTCTTCAAGGGTATGTTCTCTATGGATGTATATCCACTCGTTTGATTGTATCTAGGTAGAGAGATTTTGGTGCTTAGATGTTCACATCGTAGGAAAAATTGTGTTTTCTATGTTGCGAACCCAACGGTGGTATCAGAGACGGATCTATGCATAGATGCTTTGCATGGGTAGAACACATATGAGTATGTGGGCATTGATGATCATGTTATTGCATCTTCTATGTATTTTGGATATTGGTGGCATAGTGCGATGAAGCGGCCCGGACTAACTTTACATGTCCTCGCACATGAGACCTGTTCCACGCTTGACATGCAACTAGTTTTGCATAAGTGGCTAGCGGGTGTCTGTCTCTCCTACTATAGTCAATATCTTATTTACAACGAGTTGCTAATAATTTGGTTATCATCGTTGTGGTTCCATGTTCGTAGGTAAGAACGGTTCTATCTTTGAAAGCCCTAAGCCACGTAAAACTTGCAATTTGATAAATTAGAGGCATCTAGTTTAGATTGTTGCTGGGCAAGTGTCATGATATGGTAATGTTATAATTTGTAGTATGGATTGATACTCTTGGAAATTATAACATACCAAAGTGTAAGTTCCATAGACCTTGGCCTTACACATGTTGGAATGCTGAAGATCATACCACGATGCACAAGATAGTGAGCAAGTGCAAAAACCATATCATTTCACTTTACACATATGATGTTTGCATCTTATATTGCTTGTTTGGTGTTTTAGTAGAATTATAAGATGATCCCTCATTTAGATATTAAGATAAAAATGTGTTCTTCCTTAAGTACACACTGTTTTATGTTTCATCGCTTCAAGACATCAGATGATGATTGGGTGTACTTGAATCCACGTTTGTATAACGGGTGTAAGACAGTTTTACACACGCGAGTACTAAGGTTCTTACTTGGCGAGCCTAGCACGTACAAACATGGCCTCGGAACACGGACTGAAAGGTTAAGCATGAGTCATATGATAGATATGATGCTCATATAGATGCTCGCCTTTGAAGCTACGCCGACTCACGTGATGATCGGACTTGGTGTAGTGGATTTGGTTCATGTAATCACAATAACAACTAGAGGAATGTTGTTTTTGAGTGGGAGTTCATTTGTAATTTGGATTAGTCAAACTCAATTTATCATAGACTAAAATCAAAGTGAATTTGCATAATATGTTGTAGTCATTGGCATCTGTTTACTACCTTGCGCTTAGTTTTAATTGAGATAACAGAACTATAGAATTCTGGATATTTACTTTACGAACTAGTATCATATTGTTTTTGAATGTCAATTTAAAGTTTAGAATCCTATTGCAAACTTTCAGCAAACTCTATCCATGAAGTTTAATAAGTAGTATTAAATGAAGAGTAAGAATTCCAATGTTAGTATCTAAAGTATCATGTTTGCCTCCTTGATTCTTGATATTCAAATGTTGTTTTCATAACGAGGTTATCTAGGAGCTGAAAGAATTGTTTCAGAAACCATCATGTGTGGAAGATATTGTGATATACGAAATAATGTTTATGGTTGCAATATGATAGATTATAATTTGGCAAAATACATCTTCTCATATTGTTTGATAATTTGCAAAGGTTGGAGACTCTAGGCGTCCTAATCCCCAAAAAGGTTTTGGGAACTGACATTATACTCGCAATTCGCCCTTATAGGTTATAGTAGCTTGATCATGAACATTGTCATGATAAGGATGAATAGATGATGTAGGTAAAATGTTTACTACACTAATAGATTACTAAAGAATAGTTTTTGAAAGAACGCCAAACATTTGATGATGGTGATCCACTTCAAAGTGCAAGTCTAAAGGTATTAGTATTTGACTATACACGCTTTGGAACATTTTTCATATGTATGGCACCATTGTTGATGTTGATAGATTCTTTTAAAAGGAAAATGAAATGCTGAAAGAGAATCTATAAAATATTTGGCAGAAATGTCCAGCTAAGGTATATAGATGATATAACTGTTATGGTTGTATTCTTTGCTTGTTAAAACATGTGGTTCTTGGGTATTGGATACCGAATTGGTTGGTGTGAAATGTCATACAGAACAACGCAATTCATGAACTACAATGACCTAAGTAACTAGCAAGAGAATATGTGATGATGTTCATCAAAAGCAAATAAAGTGTTATTGTGTTCATCGTTGACATCAAAGCTTGCCTTCAAGATTTGTTTAAATAATTGTTATTTTGTTCCGGTATTATGAGAACAATGGATGTTCAAATAATTACCATATGCCATAGA
The DNA here is from genome assembly GCA_023614405.1 of Avena insularis. NCBI lineage: Eukaryota > Viridiplantae > Streptophyta > Magnoliopsida > Poales > Poaceae > Avena > Avena insularis. The sequence continues at coordinate 213,252,971 of CM042694.1, forward strand.
AGATGGATGAACTTTTTCAAGTCTAGTTGGAGAAATCACGTCCATAAAACTAATGCTAAAATGTCACAAGACAAATGATTGAAAGATCACTTACGGAGTGACATTGCCATTTAAATTATATTAGAAAGAAAACATGAAGAAACTCCATGTTGATGGGATTTGGAGTCTTTGATTTGATCAATTGACGCTTGTGAAACTTTTCTCGAGATAATTGAAACTCCGTTCATAGGACAAATAGGAACGGATGACTGACTTATTGGACATTGTGCATGTTGATGTATATAGTCCATTATATGTAGCCATGTGCAGTGGATCTTTCGACTTCATATGCCTTCTCCGTAAATTTGAGTGAATATATCTATATATTTACTTAAAAGGAAGAAGTATGAGACATTTGAAAATTGTTCAGATACATTCAAGATGAAGTTGAAAATCATTGTAACAAGAAAATAAAGAGTTTATGATTCGATCATAAAGGAAGATATTTGAGTTACAGGTTTAGCAAACCAGCTAAGATTTGAGGAATTGTTCCATGGATTTGCATTTCATGATAAACCATAGGAGTATGGTATGTTTGAGAGATCAAATCGAACCTTGTTTGACACGGTAAGATCAAAGGTGTCATTTATAAAACTGTCATTATGTTTTAAGGATTAAAGCTTTAGAGACTACCGCTTTTACACTAAAAAGAGAACCATCGTGATCCGTTGAAATGACACCATAAAAGGTTATGGTTTGGGATAAAACCCGAGTTCTCTTTTCTTAAATTTTGGTATGTTATGCATAAGTAAAATGTTTACAACCAAAGTTGGATAAGCACGTCTTTGAAGGTTATCCCAAAGAATTTGTTGGGTATTCCTCCATAACACCGAGGACAAAAGAGTTTGTCACTTGGAATGTGAAGTTTCTTGATAAGGAATTTTTGTGAAAAGTTAAGTGGGAGGACAATAGAACTTTGATAAGGTTATTGAACCTTAGCTATATGTCCTAAGTAGCGCAGCGCCAGAAAGTGTCCCAATGGCGGACACAATGCTCATGGCTCTCGTGATTACAAAGGTTGTGATCTTGGAGATTAGAGTTCCTATTTGAACCGCATGCGTCGGGTAACAATCAAATAGCGAGATTTGATTAACAATTCATTATTGTTTTGACAATGATGAACCAACTGCATGCAAAGAAGCGATGATGGGCCCTGACTCCATAAAATGACTAGAAGTCATACAAATCCGTGATAGTTTCCATACACGAGAAATCAAGTTTTTGAACTTGGAGGACCCTCCGGAAAGGCATGAAGCCTATCGTTCGTATTTGGATCTATACAGAAATAGACATGAATGTTTGACATCTATGAAATAGTCGACATGTCGGAAAGGAGTTTACGACAATTTTCAAGGAGTTGACTATGACAAGATTTGATCTTTCATAGCGATATTTAGTCTTGACGGATTAATGTAGCAACCACTACATATAATTTGGTATATGGTAGTTGAATAAACAAAACAATGTTCTTCTAATAGAATGGTTATCTAGGACGTGTACATGACACGGTCCGAACGGTTTTGTTAATTCAAAGGATGGTAAAAGGGCATGCAAACTTCAATGGTTCAAGTGCGCATAGCGGAGTTGGAATCTTCAAAGTGATGAAAATGTTAAAAGAGTTTAATTTCATCGGAGACGATGAAGATGCTTGCATTTGCAAGAAATTAAGGGGGGGCGCTGAGACATATTCTAATACATTATGTAGAATACATGGTGTTAATTGGAATTGATGTATCTTTTATTGACACAAGTTAAGAATTTTATTAAAATTGGATTTCGATAAAAGACTTGGGCAAAACCAGAATATTAGGCATCAATGTCTATATAGATAGATTGAGGCGATAATATAGTTGTGCCAGACATACATATATGAGATATTGAATGGGTTCAATATGGAAACGACAAGAAAGGTTCTTGCTGCATGGAAAGGATTGAATCAAGATTCAAGTGTATCGACACTTGGTGAGTGAAATCACATGAATATTTTGATCAATAATACTGCGATATGTACATATCCAGATATGTGCTATGCTCTAAATATTGTGAGAATATACCATAATGATTCATAAGATGATCATTCGGTGATAGTAAAGATATTCTTATGAGCTTTGGAAAAACTAAGAATATATCATGTATAAGTGACAAATAGTCAAAGTAGTTCATTGTAAAGTGTTACATTGATACTAGTTTGCCACAAGATACAAATTAAATTGATCTCAATTTAAACTATGGGTGGCACAATGTAATGGAAAGGAGTCTCCATGATGGATTTAGATGAGTTCCAAAGTTAAGACATTCTGACGGATACTACAACACAAGGCTAAGTATATGACTGCTATAGTAGCAGCAAAGGAGGGCATTTGTGTTTAAGTAGTTTGTTATCAAACTAAGTGTGGTTCTAAGTGGGCTAGTACTATGAAGATATATTGTACGACAATTATATCAACATGTTTAATCCAAAGGAACTAAAGGTCTCACCAAAGGAAAAAAATTATACAATGCTACCTCATTTGAGAATGAGTGATGCGTAGAGACGCAAAGACATGCAAATACACACGGACCTGAAAATGTCAGATCTGGGGATTATGTTTACCACTAGCAAACGCGTATATATGATGAGTGACTATTTTCATCATGCAAACGCATATTATTTTTCATTGTAGATGTAGGATCTTGGTATTTTATGACGCTCGCGCGCATATTTTATGTCTGTTTTCACCAGGATCAGGACAAATGATGGATTCAATGGACAAATTCTTGGAGCAGTTGTACTGAGGAGAAAACAAGTCAAAAACAACATAAATCGCTTATTTGGGAGATATCAATAATACCAGAAGAAAACCCGAAGAAAACAAGGCTTACAGACGGTTTAACGACCAACTATACGACCGAAATACTTTTTCGGCCGTATAGTTCTGGTCGTATAATTGGCGCCACCACCGCTTCTTCAAATAGCTTCACCTCGTGCAACTGGATCAGGAATACGACATACAGAACACCTAGAAGTCGCCGAAACCTCACCTCCGGAAGGCATCTGGAGGGGGAACTCGTCCACCAGGGATCCATCTTCACCCTACACAAATCCGGGAGGCTAAGGCATCGATCTTCATCATCCAGCGCTGTATCACCACCATCTCCATCCATCCCATCTACATCTTGTCTAGATCTTGTTGTAATTCCCGTACTCGTTGTGGATTTATACAAGTACTATTCATCTATAATTGTTCCCATTACCATTGCCATGATGTTGATTGCCTCCATGTTTGAGTAGATCTCTAGTTCTTGGGGAGATGGAGAAACCCTAGCATATGATTGAGATGAGATAGAGGTTATTATGTTATACATCATTATGTGTATGTGTTAATTGTCTTCATCTTGATGTTGGAATTTGTGCACCTCCTTAATATTTGCCTCCTATGGGGACTCGATGAAGGGGATTACTTGTTGGTAGACGGAGGGATGATAGCTCTTACTGTGATTATAAAGCTGTTGTCATTCCTTACGTACTACTTGGGGAATCAAGAAGAACTCATTAAGCCATGTCCATGCCACCGGAGAAATCCCTTAATAGCGGGATAAGACGATTAATGTCGTTTATTCGTCAGTTGTGGTTACGAAGGATGATGTGAGCAACGGTTGCTGCCTATTTGTCCATATATGGAGCTCCTCCCACATACATACATATTATGAGAATATTTTTTATAATAATATTGATTGCTTAGTCTAAATTGCTAGTGGTGTATCCACCACTCCCCGAGAACGCCTTTTTCCTATTGCAGTTCCAAAGTTCTATTACACACACGATTCTTACTTTCTGCATTAAGTTTTTCTTTACTTTAAATTACCTCATTCAATCAAAAATCCAAAAACAACTCTACTTTTCTTGCATCTTAAAGTTATTTGTTAAGTACTTCGCTTAGTTGTAGTTAAAAGCATTTTAGTCTTTCGCCTACTGCTCCTTGTGGGATCGATGTCTTTATTTCGAAAATAGCTACAAACAATTTGTGCACTTGCCGTCATCAAGCTATTTTCTAGCGCCGTTGCCGGGGAGCTTAACGCTATAAGTCACTTTACTTTTAGTTATTTACTTTTGTTTTACTAATTTTTACTTATGTTGTAGGACCGCAACCATGGACAACACTCAGCATTTAAACCAGCTTGAGGCAGTAAGGAAAATGGGTTCGCCCATGGACGCTTTTATAGCTGTCAATAAAAGCATAAATCCGGATGGAATTGAGATTCATCCTTTATTATTTGAACTACTGCACTCTAAGAAATTTCCAGGAACCATATGGACACTTACAATTCTTTGAAGACGTTCTTAGTTCCTTTATATTCGATGATTGTAATCTTGATATGGTTAAAACCAAGTTGTTTAGACAAACTCTCTCTAATAATGTTTGCGAATGGTATTGATCTTTTTGTGCAGAAGCACCGAGGACTTGGAAGGAATTGACAACCAATTTCCTATCAAAATATTACTATCGTGGTGGTAGCACGGCAGATGACATGTATAGGATAAAGATGGGGCCAATGTGCACTAGAGGAATGCAGGGAGGGATAGTGTGGTGATTCCACACACATATGATGTATTTCTCTCTTGTTGATAGTGGATTACAAGGGCTCCTCGAGCTGTTCGTGAGGAGACTAGTCCTCTTACTGCCCATTACTATGCTCTAGGGTTCTTCCTTAGACAAAATGACCAATCCCCCTCTATGGAGGCCCTGTTGCTCCTTATATAGGGGAGCCCAGGTTACAAATCTAGGGCACACGTGGAAGCATATTCCCCAAATATGCCCTTTGGTTAAAGTAATATGCCTCTTTTTACACTTTAAACGGCTAGTCCGGACTCAGGGCGTAAGCCTCCCTGAGCCCCTCTGTGGCGTTGCATCACCCGGCACGGGTAGCGTCAGCCGACATTGGATAGGTCACCCTTGTCGGCCACGCCCCGCTGGTCCTTCCCTCTGCCTGCTTCGCTCACGCTACAGTGGACAGAGGCCACCTTTTGACGAGTGAGAGATTCCTTCCTTCTCTTGGAAGCCAAGTGGTAACCTGGCTAGCGCCTGACTAACCCGGCTACGAGGGTACCTGTAAACAAGGTAGATCGAACATAACCGACATATGTTTTATGCCGGTCGGGTTAACGTTAGGTGAACGCCCACCGGGCTGGGTCACTCCGTAAATCGGCCTGCCTTGAGGTGACCCGGTCAACATTCGCTTTGACCGTGCCGTACCTCGGCTAACTCGGCCTTTATACCCCGGCTTGACCCTACCCGGGGGTATCCCCCCAACATTAGTCCCCAAAGCTGGTGCGGTCTTAGCAACTTCAGCTAATAAGGCCACAACAGGTTCAACTTATCAAGATCTGCACTTTCCTTACCGAGTTATCCTGTAACCCGGCTCCTTTTGCCTGACATTCTCTTGGCTCATTCCGAGTTACTTCTCGCTGGACAGGTTATTATCTATATATCCATATCATCTTTCCTTCTTTCATACACTTCCCCATGTCCTACGTGGAGGGTAATCATCACTTTCCCTCATTTTAAGGGCTCGCACCAGTTACTGCGCCGATTACTATATTCATTGTCAGGAATAACTGCTGCAAACGTCACGTCGTGGCAACCTCCTCGTTAACTGTATCATCACGTCGCGTCATGGGATTCGCTACTCCATGTGGCCCTTGGTGTGGCGCGCGCCTGATTGGTCGGCTTTGTGAATACTCAGCCACATTGTGTGGCACCACTGCAGCCCTGGATCCAACAACGCCTCCTAGGGACACGGTTAAATAGGGGACGGGGTGTCCCTTGGGTATTTTCCTCCACTTTGCACGCACACCTGCCCCTATTATTCCTTCTTCTCCACAACAACACTGCCACCCCTGCTGCTCCTGCTCCGCGTAGCGCCGCCGCTGCCGTTCTTTGCCCTTCCTCTGCACCTGCGCCGCCACTCCTGCACAAGCTCTCCGCTATGGGGCCTTGCCAGTCCAGGCTGTTGCCCCTACCGCAGATTGTTTCCGTGAGGATAGCGATTTGGAGATGACAGAAGAGGAGATCATCATCGCTGAGGAAGAGGAGGAGGAAAGCAAGGCGCATGAACGCGACGCCTGGGCAGGCTCGTGGTCTGTCAAGATGATCTTGACTGGCTTTACCAGACCCGCCGCATCCCCGTAGGCGTCACCTACCGCATCGCCACTGAGGAGATTGCTCCCTCCCCCAATCCGGGTGAGTTCAGGGTCTTCTTCTGCCACTTTCAACGTGGCTTCAGCCTCCTAGTGAGTGATTTCTTCCATGACCTCATCAACACCTACAAGCTTCAGCCGCATCATCTTCCGGCAAACGTCATTACCTCCCTTTCTTCCTTCGTTTCCGGCATAGAGGGATATGTCGGCCTCTGGCCCACCAAGGAACTTTGGATCAAGTTCTTTGGTCTTCGCAAAAACGTCATTCCCGACCCTCATCTTTCCCTAGCCAACAAGCTTTTGACGCAGTGCGGTGGAGCTTCAATCTCTCCCTATAAAAACTCTGCCTTCTCCCGGGTTACTAGCCTCAAATCCCGCAAGGGCTAGTCCCGGACCTTCTTTTATGTAAGGAATGATTCAGATGAGGATCTGATCCGGCTGCTTCCCTTCAAGTTGGGTCCTCTGGATGCGTTGTTGTGGGATCAGATCCTAAGGCAGGCAATGATGACCCACAAGTATAGGGGGTGTATCGCAGTATTTTCGAGGGGAGTGAAACCCAATTTATTGTTTCGACACAAGGGGAGCTAAAGAATATTTGTAAGCCTTAACAACTGAGTTGTCAATTCAGCTGCACCTGGAAACAATCTTTCTCACATCAGTTTATTAGTAGCAAAAGTTTTGTAGTAGCAATAGCAGTAGTGAAGTAAAAATAGTAGTAACAATTGCAGTAAACAGTAGGATTAAACTGAAGGAAATATGACCTGAGAGGCAATAATAAAGTTGTTATTATGTATTCCTTATATATGATAGATGTTTATTTTGCGTGCTATAATTTTATTGAAAGGAAACGTTAATACATGTGTGTTTAATAAACAAAAAGGGTTCCTAGTTATGCCTCTCTTCAAGACTAGCTCGTTGATTAACAAGATGATCAAGGTTTCCTGATCATGGACATTGGATGTTGTTAATAACAAGGTCACAGCATTTTTGAAATGATGTGATGAACATTCATCCGAAGTATAGCATTACGATCAAGTCATTATGTTTACATTGCTATAACATCATACGAAGTAATCTTAGTCCTTAGACCATGAGATCATGTTAATTGCTAACACCAAAAGAGTATCTTGATAACATCAAACGTCACACCGTAACAGGGTGACTATAAAGGTGGGTTTAGTGCTACGAAGGTGTTATGTTGATGCTCATGGATCAAGTGTGGAATTTTTCAATCCTGATGACTGATAGATATACTCTGGGCCCTCTCGGTGATATCACATTAAGATAGCTTGCAAGCAAGTGATGTGATCACTAGAATGTTATATCAAGAGAACGAGAAAAGAGTGCATGTCCGTAACGAGATCAAACTAGATATTTGGATACTGATGATTGAATCTCGGACATGTATTATATCATGAGACAAAGGGATTAAGTTACTAGCGTTAAAGGTTCTCACGATCACAGAAGTCATCGTTGAATGTGCGAGTCAAGATGGATCTCGTGTCCCGCTTCTGATTATTGATCTGAGAGGAGTCTCAATCATGTCTGCATTATTCGCGAACCGTAGGGTGACAGACTTATGGGTTGTCGGACACCATTTCGGAGCACATATGTTTCAGATGAAAGGATTGCAAAGCGCAGGAATTGTTTCGACAGAAACTGGAATTGTTTTGGGTGAAATTGTAGAAAGTGGTTCTGCATGTGATATTGAAATGTTGCAAGGGGTTTTATGTGAATGTTTGTTAATTAAAGTAATTAACAAAATTCTGAATAAAATAAATAAAAGAGTTTTATTAATTGAGAGTTGCATTAAATTTGGTGGAAATTTAATGCATGTGAGTGGAATTTTGGGTGGAGTCAAAATTGATGTGAGTGGAGCTTCCACCACATGAATGAGGAAGAGGTGGGGGCACCCTCCTTGGCCGCCAGCCATGGTAGGGGAGGAGCCCCCCTCTCCTATAAAAGGCCCCCCTCTCCTCCCTCACAAAGCACACCTCCTCATGAAGGATCTCTCTCCCCCTCTAGATATTCCCCCATGGTCTCGGATTAGCGAGATACATGTTCTCGGTGGCCTTGCATCTGGAAGGAGTTGTTGCTTCCGCTGATTCACTGGAGCGAGGAGGTGGAGGTTGTCCGGTGGCTTGAACATGTGTGCAAGGACGGATGCGCTGCTGATTTGCGGCGCTCGGACTTCCACACGATCTTGAGATCGGCAAGCGTACGACTACATCATCCACGAGTTCTAACTCGTTAACAAAACTCTGTTGTCCTCGAGGGTAAGTTCTCCATGGATGTATATCCACCCGTTGCTCTGTATCTAGTAGATAGATCTTGGCGTATAGTTCTCATCGTAGGATTTTTTTTGTTTTCTATGATGTGAAACCAACATAAAGCGCGGTAGGCATAGGAATGGATGGAAGGGCGTTGCATGGACAAGAAAATTCACATGGCAATCAAGACATAGGGCAATTGTAGATAAATAAGATAAAGCATCCAAGTACTAAATAATCATAGGCATGTGTTCCATATATAGTTATACGTGCTTGCAATGAGAACTTGCACAACATCTTTTGTCCTGCCAGTCCGTTTGCAGCGGGGCCTCAAGGGAACTACTGGCAATTAAGGTGCTCCTTTTAATAGAGCACCAGAGCAAAGCATTAACACTCCGTGACCACATGTAATCCTCACATCAAAGCCATCCCCTCCGGTTATCCCGATAATTGTCACTTCGGGGCCTTTGGTTGTGGACAACAATATGTGTATACAACTTGCAGGTAAGACCATAAAAGATATTATCATAATGAATCAATAACATGTTCAGATCTGAAATCATGGCACTCGGGCCCTAGTGACAAGCATTAAGCATAACAAGTTGCAACAAAGTAAAAAAGCACTAATAATAGATACTAGGCACCATGCCCTAACAATCTGATGCCATTACATGAACGATTTCATCCAATCCCTACCATCCCCATAGCCTACAGCGGGGGATTACTCACTCATGGATGGCGGAATCATGGATGGTCGATGGAGAAGCGATGATGATGATGATGACGATGATGATCTCCTCCAATTCCCCGTCCCGGCAGGGTGCTAGAACGGAGTTTCTGGTTCCGAATCATAGAATCTGGTGGTGGCGGCGTAGCAGAACTCTTTCTTAAAAACATCGAACGCCCCTTGGTTTTTAGGTCAAGAGGCATCTTATAGGCGAAGAGGGAGGCCGAGGGGGTGACCGAGGCGGCCACACCACCCCCAGGCGCGTCCTGGCCTGGCCCGCGTGGCCAGGTGGTGTGGGCCCCTCATGGCCCTCCTCTGTCTCGTCTTATGGCTCCATGAGTCTTCTGGTGAAATAGGATTTTTGGCATATTTTCTGGGATTTTTCCTGATAGTTGATTTTCTGCACAAAAACTAGACACCAAGGTAATTCTGCTGAAAACAGCGTCAGTCCATGTTAGTTGTATCCAAAGCACACAAGTTTAGAGGAAAAACAATAGCAAAAGTGTTCAGGAAAGTAGATACGTTTTGGACGTATCAACTCCCTCAAGCTTAGCTTATTGCTTGTCCTCAAGCAATTCAGTTGAAAACTGAGTGTGATAAAAGAAACTTTCACGAACACATTTGCTTCATAAGATGTATATATTCTTAGCATATGATCAAGTACTTGGTCTATTCATAATAAGGAGTATGCAAATAAGGCTACTCAATAGTCAATGCAAGCTATGAAGAGATTCTAACTCAAAAATAGTAAGTAGCATGAAACATAAACATAAGCAACTTTGGAATGCTCATAAAAAGGTATGATAGAGTGGTATCTCGCTTGCCTTTGATTGTAGGGCAAACATAAATGCCAAGGCACCTCTGAAGTTCAAGTGGAGACTAGAAGTAAAGATATCAAAGATACAAGTATCAAAGTCATGACACAATTAATCCAAATTTTGAGACAAGCATATTACACTAAGAATGACAACTATGCTCTCAATAAAGTGCTCATAGAATAAGTGGTGACTCAACAAGGAAGTGAAAAGATTTTGAAAGGTTTGAAGGGCTTCCAAATGCTGAAAGTATAGTACTCATTAGCTTTGAGTTCTCATTGTCCCTATCATAAGCATCTTTAAATGGTTAAAGTCAAAGTGAGGTCCAATACGAGTTATATGCTTGATAGACCATAAACTGGAAATCTCATGTCCCTTGAGTATGAGGGCCGCTCCTCATGCTACTCAGCTTTAGTTACCGGTAAGTTCTTGTCATAGTAAATACATGCGTATCATAGAGAACCGCCAACGGGGTACCCCTTGCCCGATGATACGGAAGAATCCCCATATCAAAATGACAAGGCAAGCAGACAATAAGCATCTCAACATCTTCTTATTTACCATGGGAAAATGGTGCTTTTTTCTCTCTTTCCTCTTTTCTCATCTCTTTTTCTTTTTGCCAATAACTATCTCTCCCCTTTTTTTTATAAGAAGGATGCTTCATAGATTGCTCATTATGGTTATGCTGCAGGTTTCCACCATGATTAGGCATGGATTAGACCAGCCGCCCAGGCGTTTCTCTAACACATATACATAACTCCATGTACTTATAAGCTCCCCCTTTATTTCACACCGACGACATCCGTAAACAAAAGAGCATGATATCAACTGGGTATACATTTACAGGTGTTGAAAGCGTTCCCCGTGACAACACGGTTCTGCTAATACCCAGCCTATAATTTGCAAGCATATAACTTTTCCTGGACAGTCACAATGGTTCAGGTTTATTAAGTGCAAGAAATAAAGTGTGCCATCAAGTTCGTGAGAGCTTTACTAACTAACTTTCTCATAACAAGCAAACATTTTATTTGGAAGAAAACAACGCATACTAAATATGCATGAAAAAGCAAATGATGCTAATAGGTAGGTATGGTGGACACTTTTGGCAATATTGGTTTTGGGGAGTTTTTAAACACGAGTAGAGCTCATACTCAGTGCAAGTGAAAGCTAGCAATAGTAAGGGAGCGACAAACGAGTGAGCAATAACTGTCATAATCATGCTTGCAACAAAATAGGACTAATCATGGAATGAAAGTGATTCAAGACCCCTGAGGCAAAATAATTCATCGAGGCTTAACTGATTATTGTTTCAGTCATATGCATGCGTGAGCATGTGCCAAGTCAATTCAAGTGAAACATTCATAGGAGGATACCATAGTGTCATACCAAGTTATGAATAGAACAATGCAAGCAAACATTCATATGACATGCTACAAACCATTAGCAAGCTGGAGCTAATCATAAGAAAGCAAGAACTACTAAGCATCCATAAATACATACACCTTACATGAACATACTAAGCATGCCCACAATGATGAGTATATGTACAAAAAATGAAAACAAATAGAGTTTGTTACCAGCCTATTACCACACCTCAAGTTGTCATTAATCTTCATTATTGCCCTTCACTTGTGTGGCTTGAATAATAACATGGAACCCAACTCTACTAAGGACTGCTGAACCCTGCAACGAACTTCACAAAACCAAAGAAGAACAACAAATATTTTTGGGTTTTCGATTTTTAAAGGCAAGAACCAAAAGGAAGAACAAGCAAAGCAAAATCTTTTTGGGTTTTTCAAATAATCAAAACAAAGAAAAAAGGAAGAACCAAACCAAGGCTAAAAAGACAAAGAAGCAAACAAAGAGAAACAACGAAAATATTTTTGGTCTTTTTGTGTTTTGGAAAGCAAAAGTAAAGAAAGAACGAAAACTAAAAAGAGAACGAAACATGGATATACAAAGTACCGACTAAACATGATATGTAGATGAGTGTGATGTCGGTGTACCTCCCCCTAAGCTTAGGCTTTTGGCCTAAGTGGGTATCAACCCCAACGCGGGTAGGAACTCCAGGCTGGCGGGTCATCATAGGAATGATCGTAGTTAGGCCCTTGTGTAGAATAAGAAGCTCCCCAATCATAGGTAGGCTGCTGATATGAAGAGTCCCCCTCATTCGAGGGCTAGACCGAATCATCTGTAATCTCCCTTCCAGTATCCTGCTATTGCTGGGAGAGCTCCCCCAGATATGCATCGAGCTCTTCCTCGGTGAGTGACTATCCTGCCATGATATCAAGGTTAAACAAAATAGGTGCAGGCAAAAGAACAACACGTTCGGACTTACTCCTTCTCCAACCAGCCTTGAGATAGGTTATTTCATAAGACAAATCACTCAAATTAGCCCAAGAAGAAACAAATTTATGTTGTATCATGGAATTAAGGTCAAGCCTCTCTATGGGAAACTATAGGTCTAAATGATGAAGCACTACACCATACAAAGCTAATAAACGAGAGGCGATGAAGCTTCCACAAATTCCACCTTTCTCGCGGTTAGCAGCAAGACGAAAAGCTATCAAGGCACCCAAATTGTAAGTCCTATCTCGTTTTAAGGCAACTGAGATGAAGGCTAGATCATATGAGGATAATTTATTAGCAGTTTTCCAAGCGAGAACACACTTGGCAATAAAGTAGGCAAATTATCGAATAGACGGGAGATGAATATTACGAATTTTACCACTCTCCTTTGAGAAGCTGCTCCCTTGGCAAATTTCCGCATACAAGTCCATGAGTGGTGTAGGTCGCTCTCGAATTCTTCCACACGAACCCCGCTGTGGTACTTTAATAGCTACACAAAAGTCATCAAAAGGGAGATCGACATCTACATTGTAAATTTTGTAGTGGACCATGGGGTTAGGCAAAGAGTAACTAAACCGGAAATCCTACACCATAGACATAGTTAGTTTCACATATTGGGTAGGTTCGTCTCCCAATCAAAGTGTGGAAATATTGAGAAATCCCTGTAGCCCTCATGAATTCGGGGCATGGATAGGCAGAGGGAAAGACTTCCTCCTCACGGTGAACCTTCATAACTGCAGGTACCCTTAATTCATGTTGGTTGAGTTGGTGTTGGTGTTTATTCATCTTCTTTTCTGAAATTTTTAGACAACCATCATACAAGTGATTGCAAAGTGAATACATAATGAAAGGAACTACTCATAGGGACTTGTAAGAGGCCTAAACAGGCATCAAAAAAAAATCTAAGCATTGAACAAGCTTACAAGCTCTCATAACCTGTCACCTATAGCAGCAAAATAACCAAGATATAATCCACTAATCACAAATCTACTTGGACAAGCGGAGGAGTCACATACCGGAGAACAAATGCTCCAAATTTTAGCAGCAAAGATGGGCTGAGCAAGGAGATCAAAAAATCATGGACAAGAATAGCAAGAACGCGATTTCGAGCAATGAACTGATGTTTTCTCAAGAGAGAGAGAAATAAATGGCAAGTGAGAGACTACGAGGAGGGCTAGGGGTGGCCCACACCATGGCCAGGCGCGCCCCTGGGGTGGTCGCGCCACCAGGTGGTGTGCCTGCCTAGTGGGCCCCCTGGATCGCTCCAGGCACTTCTCTGCCCCTTTTTTCACGTAAAAATTTAATATGAATTTTCTGGAATTTTTCGAGACACTTTATTTTTTAGCAATTTTCAGGCATTGATGAATGATTTTTTGGTAGAAAGATGATTTTGGAATGATGCAATAACAAAAAAAACTAAAACTTCAGAAGTTCTAAGACACTCTAATATGCAGGCAACTAGTAATAGAAAAGTAAACTAAGTAAAAGCAAAAATAAAAATGGATAAACTTAAAACTAAGCGAAGATAATCATGGTGAAAACATTGTTTTGTTCATTAAAAATCCCTTTGTTAACAAGGTTGATCAGGTCATGTTACCAAAATAATTTTATATTTGTATTCCACTAATGATTATGTTACCTCAACCTTGATAGCACTGGTCCCAATCATAATAGTTTCATATTTCTCTCGTGGTATGGGACAATATATTTCTCCAACTTGGATGCCCTCAACATGTTCAATTGAATTTAAACCATAAGTCCTATCAATCTTCTTAGGGAAATAGACAGTATGCTCCTTGTCATTAACATTAAAATTCACCTTTCCTTGATTACAATTAATAACAGCTCCTGCAGTATTAAGAAAAGGTCTCCCAAGAATAATAGACATATTATCATCTTCAGGCATCTCAAGCACAACAAAGTCAGTTAATATCAAGCAATTATGAGCCAATTGAACATGTACATCCTCACATATACCAACAGGAATAGTAGTAGATTTATCAGCCATTTTCAAACATATATCAGTTGGTATTAGTTTCCCCAATTGAAGTCCCTTGTAGAGAGAAAAAGGCATAACACTAACTCCTTCTCCTAAATCACACAAGGCAGTTCTAACATAACTATTTTTAATAGAGCATGGAATAGTTGGAATCCCTAGGTCTCCAAGTTTCTTTGGAACCTTACCATTGAAGGAATAATTAGCAAGCAAAGTAGAAATTTCTTCATTAGGGATCTTTCTTTTATTTGAGACAATATCCTTCATATACTTTGAATAAGGTGGTAATTTAATAGCATCAGTCAAGGGAATTTGGAAGAATAAAGTTTTCATCCACTCACAAAACTTGTTATAGTGTTCATCTTCCTTCGACTTGTGTTTCTTATCAGGGAAAGGCATAGGCTTTTGGACCCAAGGCTCTCTTTCACTACCATGTTTCTTAGCAACAAAATCTTCTTTAGTGTATTTAGTATTTTTAGTGTGCCTTGCAGGTTCTTCTTCAACTTTTTCTTTATCAAGAGCATCATTTTCCTCATTACCACTTTTAGTTTCAGCATCAGAGACAGATATACTATTAGGATCTTTAGCAGGTTCAGAAGACTCTACAATAGTTTTATGTTTCTTTTTTCCTTTTCTTAGGAGAATTACCACTATTTTCAATTTGTTGAGAATCTTGCTCAATTCTTTTAGTATGCCCCTCAGGATATAGAGGATCCTGGGTGGCAGCACCACTTCTAGTTCTAATTTCATAAGCTTGTTTTTCCTTAGAAGCGTTAACTAGCAAATATTTTTGTACTTTAATAAGCTGATCAACTTGAGTTTGAACCATTTGAAAATGTTTAACAAGCATCTTAACATCATTAGAGGTTCTTTCCACAATATCCTTCAACTCAATAATAGCTCTAGAGTTTTCCATTAGATGGTTTTGCACCCTTTTATTAAAATTATCTTGCTTAATAATAAAAACATCAAATTCTTCCAAGCATTGATTATGAGGTTTATAGTAAGGAATATCACCTTCATCAAAATGTTGGAGAGAGTGTACATCAATAGTGGATGAGTGGGAGATTGGCTTACATAATTCTTCTATAGGAGGTAAATTCTTCACGTCTTCAGCCTTAAAACCCTTCTCCTTTAGACATTTCTTAGCTTTCTTCATCACTTCATCATTTAGTTCAGTAACTCCCCTCTTCTTTGATGTTGGTGTAGGCACAGGCATAGTTAACTCAGGCGTAGTTGTCTCATGTGAAGTCCAGTCTTCATAATTCTTTCTTATTTTAGCCATTAATTCCTTAACTTCTTTGGGAGTTCTCTTTCTGAAAACACAATCAGCACAACTATTCAGATATATCCTAGATTCTTCAGTTAGTCCATTATAATATATATCAAGAAGCTCATTTTTAGGTAATGGACATCCAGCCTGCGCATGAATCAAAGCACAAAACCTTGCCCATGATTCAGGCAATATCTCTTTCTCTCCCTGTTTAAAATCAAAAAGTTCCTGCAAAATGGCATGTCTAGCACTAGGAGGGAAATATTTCTGAAGGAAGGTACTAATCAAGCAATTAGGGTTATCAATAGATCCAAAATTATTAAACCAAGTTTAGCTTCTCCTTTCAGTGAAAAAGGGAAAATTTTAGCAACAAAGTAGGTGCACATCTTAATATCATCAGAAAATAAGCCACTCATGGTAGAAAGCTCAGTCATATGTGCTACCGTACTTTTATTCTTAGTCCCACAAAAAGGTTCTTTCTCAACAATAGTTATGTAAGATAAATTAAGAGAGAAATCATAATCCTTATCTTTAATGTTTATGGGAGATGTAGCAAACTTATCATTAGGAGATAATTTGGTTTTATAGTACGCCTCTCAAAGAGACTGTTAATAGCACTCCTACCATGAGTGTTTTGGCATCTATTATATATTAAAAGCACATGGCGGGTTAACCAGAAAAAAGAAACATATACTCGAAAATCTCACAAAAATCAGAAACATCTGGTTGTCTATTTGGTGGACCCACTTTTAATAAAAGAAACATGACCGTTCGATCCCGTTATTGGATAAACCCATCAATTATTTACCCACCTATGACATTGATGAGTTATTTTTACCAGATCGTTTTAATCTATTCCATCGGTCAATACGATTGTGCTCTCGGTCAATACGATTGTGTTTCAACCTAGCGGACACAAAATGTTGGAATTATGCCCTAGAGGCAATAATAAAGATGTTATTATTATAATTCTTGTTCATGATAAAGTTTATATTCCATGCTAGAATTGTATTAAGCGGAAACTTTAATACTTGTGTGGTTTGTGAACAACACCGTGTCCCTAGTACGCCTCTATGGACTAGCTCATTGATCAATGATGGTTAAGGTTTCCTAACCATAGACATGAGTTGTCAATTGATAATGAGATCATATCATTGGGAGAATGATATGGTGGATGACCAAACTAAGCGAAGCAATTAGATCGTGTCATCGTGTTCGTCTTTGCGAAGCTTTTCTTATGTCAAATATTGTATTCCTTAGACCATGAGATAATGCAACTCCCTGGTATCGGAAGAAAGCTTTGAGGTCATCAAACGTCATCCTATGAGAGGGTGATCATAAAGGTGTCTCTCAGGTGATCGGAAAGTATCTGTTGGGTTGTATGTATCGAGATGGGATTTGTCCCTCCCAAGTCGGAGAGATATACTTGGGCCCACTCGGTGTCGATATCAACACCGCTTGCAAGCATGTGGTTAAGGAGTTAATCACAAAGTGATATCGGATTACGGAGCAGTAAAGTACTTCTGTGAACGAGATTGAACTAGGTATGACGATACCGACGATCGAATCTCGGGCAAGTAAAACATCGCGAGACGAAGGGAATATATATATGGGATTGATTGAATCCTGGCATCGTGGTTCATCCGATATGATCATCGATGAATGTGTGGGAGTCAATATGGGTGCCTGCACCCTGTTGATTATTGATAGAAGATCATGTCTGCATATTCTCGAACCCGCAGGGTCACACACTTAACGTGTCTCGACGCTAGGATAGATTGGATAATTGGTTTATGAATTTTTGTTCGGAGTCTCGGATGGGATCCGGGACATAACGAGAGGTTCCGGAATGGTCCGGAGAATAAGATTCATATAAGGCAGTGCAGTTTTGGAGTTCAGAATTGTTCGGATTAATCGGTATTGTATCGGAAGCTTCTAGAACCTTCGGAAGGGGGCCAACGTGGTCCCACCTTCCGGGAGGGGCATGGGCCTATGAGGAGTGTCCTGGCCGCATTGGGCCAGGGCACAAGGCCCATAGGGCCCAGCCGATCCTAGAGAGTTTAAATCGTTTAAACTAGAGATAAGATAAGATAGGATTTCTAGATAAGGGAGAGTTTAAATTGTTTAAACTAGAGATAGGCTTGGAGGAGAGGCTAGGGCTGGCCTCACCCCCCTCTATATATAGAGGGCTGGTGCGCCCCCTCTCACACACCCTTACACCTTCCTCCAAACCTAGTTGCCCTCGCCTCCTCTCTCCCTCCCATTTGTTTGCGAAGCCTGCTGCAGAAATTCTCCACCATATACACCACGTCGTGTTTTAGATCCAAACCATCTCACCACAATACTTGCTGGTCCAAGGAAGGAGGAGGCGTCCGAGGTGCTGCGTGTGCATCTCACGGAGGCACCGCCACTTGTGGTGCTAGATCGGATCGGATCGCGAGGAGGAGAAGCGAGCGACTACATCACCCACGTTTAACGAGCGTTCACTGTGCGAATCTTCAAGGGTATGAAGATCTAATCCAATCTCTCTCGTTGTTTGCATCTCCTAGATTAGATCTTGGCTTTCCCTCTGTTCGCTTCCGTAGAAAATTTTGATTTACTATGCCGCGAAACCCTTCAGTGGTATCAGAGCTAGATCTATGCGTAGATGTGATTCACGAGTAGAACGCAACATGGTTGTTGCGGGCGTTGATGTTTTCTGTTGCAAGCCTCTTGTTTGTGTTCTTCTTATGACGTGGGATAGTGAGATTGAAGCGGTCCAGCCAACCTTACGCGACGTCGTTCGAGACCGCTCCGCACTTGACGTGTGGCTTGTTCCACACATGCGGCTGGTGGATGTCAGTTTCTCTCACTATAGTTGTCATGGGATTAACACCGGAGTTCGGCAACCATAATATCACCGTTGTGGCTTTCCGTAGGTAAGAATCGTTCTTAGCATCTACTCCCATAAGCCACGTAAAACATGCAACAACAAAGTAGAGGCGTCTAACTTGTTTTTGCAGGGAGTGTTTTCTGTGATATGGTATGGCCCAAGATGTGATGTGTATAATGTCGATGATCATGTTTTGTAATGTTTCACGACTTGCATGTCGATGAGTACAAACTGGCGAGCCATATGGTTGTCTTTATAATTGTGTATGACCTGTGAGTCAACTTCTTATACGCCATGTAATAGCTTTACTTTATCGCTAAGTAGTTAGCAATAGTTGTAGTTGCTATTCATGGTGGAGGCAATCATGGTGGAGTGATGGAGATCATGCCGGAACGCACAAGATGGAGATCATTGCGCGAAGATTGGCTATACCATGTCACATAAAGTTATATGCATGTGATGTTTATCCTTTTATGTATCTTATTATGCTTAGATCGCGACGGTAGCATTATAAGATGATTCCTCACTTAAAGATCAAGATAAAACTGTGTTCTCCCCAAGTATGCACCGTTGCGAAAGTTCGTCGTGTCCAAGCATCATGTGATGATCGGGTGCTATAGACTCTACGCTCACATACAACGGGTGCAAGCCAGTTTTTGCACACGCGGAAATACTTGGGTCTAGCTTGACGAGCCTAGCATGTCTGCACATGGCCTCGGAACACAAGAACCGAAAGGTTAAGCATGAGTCATATGAATGATATGATCGACACTTCGTTGTCCACCATTGAAACCACATCTCTTCTCGTGAAGATCGGATTAGGTGTGGTGAATTTGGATCGTGTTCACTAAACAACTTGAGGGATGTTGAATTTAGTGGGAGTTCATCTAGTAATTTGATTAAAAGTTGAACTAGTTATCATGAACATAGTCTAATTTGTACTTGCAAATATTGTAGATCACATGGCTAAGTCCAACTTCAACTTCAACGTTTTTGCTGAGAAAGAAAAGCTTAAGAACAATGGGTCTAACTTCACCAATTGGTTCCGCAATTTGAGAATCATTCTCTCTGGCGGTCAAAAGGACTATGTCCTTGAGAAAGCGTTAGGTGACGCCCCTGCTGCAACTGCGCCGGCTGATGAGAAAGCTGTCTATCAGTCGCGCAAAGATGATTATGGTGTGATTAAGAGCACCATGTTGTTTGCTATGGAACCGGAACTTCAAAATCGTTTTGAAAACTATCCCGGGCCCTTTGAGATTCTCGAAGAGTTGAAAACCATGTTTCAGACTCAGGCCCGCTCGAGATATGAGATCTCCGAGAAGTTCTTTAACTGCAAGATGGAGGAAGGGAGTTCCGTTAGTGAGCACGCCATTAAGATGTCGGGCTACACTCAACGCCTTGAGCAACTGGACTACAAGATTCCAGAGGAGCTCAAGATTGACAGGGTTCTGCAATCACTCCCTCCCAGCTACAAAAGTTTTGTAGTGACTCATAATCAGATTGGTTCCACTGATACGATCACCGAGCTCTTCGCAAAGCTGCGGAGGTGGACATCAAGAAGGATAATCATGTGTTGATGGTCAACAAGCCCTCCTTTAAGAAAGGTAAAGGTGCAAAGAAGCCCTTCAAGAAGGGCGGCGGCAAGCGCAATGCCCCTGCTGAGAAGAAGCTCAGGTCTGGTCCCAAGCCAGAAACTGAGTGCTTCTATTGCAAGGACAAGGGTCACTGGAAGCGCAACTGTCCGAAGTACTTAGCGGACAAGAAGGCTGGCACCATCAAAGGTATATTTGATATACATGTTATTGATGTTTTCCTTACTAGCCCTCGTTGTAGTGCCTGGGTATTTGATACTGGTTCAGTTGCTAATATTTGTAACTTTCAAACAGGAGCTGCGGAATAGCGGCAATTAGTAGGGATGAGGTGACGATGCGCGCTGGCAACGGATCAAGAGTTGATGTGATGGCAATGCACGCTATCCTTAGTTTTACCTTCTGGATTAGTTTTAAACCTTAATAAATGTTATTATGTGCCTGCGTTGAGCATGAACATTATTTCTGGATCGTGTTTATTGCAAGAAGGTTATTCATTTAAATCGGAGAATAATGGTTGTTCTATTTATATGAGTAACATCTTTTATGGTCATGCACCTCTTGTGAGTGGTTTATTTCTTCTAAATCTCGAAAGGGATGAAACACACATCCATAACATTGAGGCTAAGAGATGCAAAGTAGATAGTGATAATACTACTTATTTGTGGCACTGTCGTCTAGGTCATATTGGTGTAAAGCGCATGAAGAAACTCCATTCTGATGGACTTTTGGAGTCTCTTGATTTTGAATCATTTGACACATGCGAACCATGCCTCATGGGCAAGATGATCAAAACCCCGTTCTCCGGTATGATGGAGCGAGCAACGGACTTGTTGGAAATCATACATACCGATGTATGCGGACCGATGAGTGTTTCGACGCGCGGTGGATATCGCTATTTTCTCACTTTTACCGATGACTTAAGTAGATATGGGTATATCTATTTAATGAAACATAAATCTGAAACGTTTGAAAAGTTCAAAGAATTTCAGAATGAAGTGGAGAACCATCGTAATGAAGATTAATTTTCTACGATCCGATCGTGGGCGAATATTTGAGTTATGATTTTCTCACGCATCTCAAAGCAAGTGGAATCGTTTCACAACTCACGCCACCCGAACACCACAGCGCAATGGTGTGTCCGACGCGGAATCAAACCCTGTTAGATATGGTCCGATCGATGATGTCTCTTACTGATTTGCCGTTATCATTTTGGGGTTATGCATTAGAAACCGCTGCATTCACTTTAAATAGGTCTCCATCTAAATCCGTTGAGACGACACCGTATGAACTATGGTTTGGTGCTAAACCTAAGTTGTCGTTTCTTAAAGTTTGGGGATCTGAAGCTTCGTCAAGAAGTTGATGCGGACAAGCTCGAACCCAAAGCGGAGAAATGTGTCTTCATAGGATACCCTAAGGAAACTATTGGGTATACCTTCTATCACGTAACCGAAGGCAAAGTGTTTGTCAGAAGAACGGTTCCTTTCTTGAGAAGGAGTTTCTCTCGAAAGAAGTGAGTGGGAGGAAAGTAGAGCTAGACGAGGTTATTGAACCTTCTCTTGAATTGGAGAGTAGCGCAGCACCTGAAATTGTTCCAGTTACGACTGCTCCAACAATAGAGTAAGCTAATGCCAAGGATCATGAAGCTTCAGACGATGCTGCTACTGAACGTCGCAGGTCGACAAGGTCGCGTGCCCCTCTGCGTGAATGCGGCAACCTGTCTTAACTGTCTTGTTAGTAGAAGACGGTGAACCTACGAACTATGAGGAAGCGATGATGAGCCGGACTCGAGAAATGGCTAGAAGCCATGAAATCCGAATTGGGATCCATGAGCGAAAACCAAGTATGGACTTTGGTGGACCCTCCTAGCGACCGAAAGGCCGTTGAGTGCAAATGGATCTTCAAGAAGAAAACGGACGCGGATGGTAATGTTACCGTCTATAAAGCACGGCTTGTTGCGAAAGGTTTTCGACAAGTTCAAGGTGTTGACTACGATGAGACTTTCTCTCCCGTAGCGATGTTTAAGTCCATTCGGATTTTATTAGCAATTGCTGCGTTTCATGATTATGAAATATGGCAAATGGATGTCAAGACTGCTTTCCTCAATGGCAACATTGATGAAGAGTTGTATATGATGCAACCCGAAGGTTTTGTCGATCCTAAGGATGCTGATAAAGTATGCAAACTTCAGCGTTCCATTTATGGACTGAAGCAAGCATCTCGGAGTTGGAACCTTCGTTTTGATCAAGTGATCAAGAGCTTTGGATTTGTTCCAAATTGCTATGAAGCTTGCATCTACAAGAAAGTGAGTGGGAGCTCGGTGACGTTTCTGGTACTATATGTGGATGACATATTGATTATTGGAAATGACATCAACATGCTTAACGATGTGAAGAGTTATTTGAACAAGTGTTTTTCAATGAAAGACCTAGGTGAAGCTGCTTATATATTGGGCATCAAAATCTATAGAGATAGACAAAGACGCCTGATAGCTTTAAGCCAAAGTACATACCTAGACAAAGTTCTGAAAAGGTTCAGAATGGATAAGGCATTGAAAGGTTCAGTGCCTATGTTGTCAGGTAAGATATTGAGCAAGGCTCAGTGTCCAGCTATGGTAAATGATAGGGAAGCTATGAGCAAAGTGCCTTATGCCTCGGCCATAGGTTCCATCATGTATGCCATGTTGTGTACTAGACCGGATGTGTCCAATGCTCTTAGTTTGACGAAAGATATCAAAGTGATCCGAGTGGAACACTGGACAGCCGTGAAGAACATCCTAAGGTACCTAAATAGGACTAAAGAAATGTTCTTAGTCTATGGGGGTGATGAACAGCTCGTCGTAAAAGGTTACGTCGATGCTAGTTTCGACACCGACAAGGATGATTGTAAATCTCAGACAGGATACGTGTATATTTTGAATGGAGGAGCTGTGAGCTGGAGAAGCTGCAAGCAAAGCGTGATCACGGGATCTACAAAGAGAAGCGGAATACATGGCTGCCGCAAGCGTCAAGTGAAGGAGTTTGGATCAGAACTTCATCATTGAGCTTGGCGTGGTTCCAAGTGCATTGGACCTTGGAGATATTGTGTGACAACACTGGCGCCATAGCACTCGCTAAGGAACCAAGATATCATCCAAAGACCAAGCATATCAACCGCAAGTTTCATATAATCCGAGATTATATAGCAGATGGAGATCTGAAGATTAGCAAAGTACATACAGATCTGAATGTCGCAGATCCATTGACTAAACCTCTTCCACGTGTAAAACATGATCAGCACCTCAGTGCCATGGGTGTGAGATTGTTGCCAGATGTAAACTAGATTATTGACTCTAGTGCAAGTGGGAGACTGTTGGAATTATGCCCTAGAGGCAATAATAAAGATGTTATTATTATAATTCTTGTTCATGATAAAGTTTATATTCCATGCTAGAATTGTATTAAGCGGAAACTTTAATACTTGTGTGGTTTGTGAACAACACCGTGTCCCTAGTACGCCTCTATGGACTAGCTCATTGATCAATGATGGTTAAGGTTTCCTAACCATAGACATGAGTTGTCAATTGATAATGAGATCATATCATTGGGAGAATGATATGGTGGACAGACCCAAACTAAGCGAAGCAATTAGATCGTGTCATCGTGTTCGTCTTTGCAAAGCTTTTCTTATGTCAAATATTGTATTCCTTAGACCATGAGATAATGCAACTCCCTGGTATCGGAAGAAAGCTTTGAGGTCATCAAACGTCATCCTATGAGAGGGTGATCATAAAGGTGTCTCTCAGGTGATCGGAAAGTATCATTGGTTGTATGTATCGAGATGGGATTTGTCCCTCCCAAGTCTGAGAGATATACTTCGGGCCCACTCGGTCGATATCAACACCGCTTGCAAGCATGTGGTTAAGGAGTTAATCACAAAGTGATATCGGATTACGGAACGAGTAAAGTACTTGCTGTGAACGAGATTGAACTAGGTATGACGATACCGACGATCGAATCTCGGGCAAGTAAAACATCGCGAGACGAAGGGAATATATATATGGGATTGATTGAATCCTGGCATCGTGGTTCATCCGATATGATCATCGATGAATGTGTGGGAGTCAATATGGGTGCAGACCCGCTGTTGATTATTGATAGAAGATCATGTCGCATATTCTCGAACCCAGGTCACACACTTAACGTGTCTCGACGCTAGGATAGATTGGATAATTGGTTTATGAATTTTTGTTCGGAGTCTCGGATGGGATCCGGGACATCACGAGAGGTTCCGGAATGGTCCGGAGAATAAGATTCATATAAGGCAGTGCAGTTTTTGGAGTTCAGAATTGTTCCGGATTAATCGGTATTGTATCGGAAGCTTCTAGAACCTTCCGGAAGGGGGCCAACGTGGTCCCACCTTCCGGGAGGGGGCATGGGCCTATGAGGGAGTGTCCTGGCCGCATTGGGCCAGGGGCACAAGGCCCCATAGGGCCCAGCCGATCCTAGAGAGTTTAAATCGTTTAAACTAGAGATAAGATAAGATAGGATTTCTAGATAAGGGAGAGTTTAAATTGTTTAAACTAGAGATAGGCTTGGAGGAGAGGCTAGGGCTGGCCGCACCCCCCTATATATATAGAGGGCTGGTGCGCCCCCTCTCACACACCCTTACACCTTCCTCCAAACCTAGTTGCCCTACTGCCCTCCTCTCTCCCTCCCGACTGTTTGCAGGCGAAGTCCTGCTGCAGAAATTCTCTACCATATACACCACGCGGTCGTGTTGTAGATCCAATCTATCTCTCCACCATACTTGCTGGTTCAAGGAAGGAGGAGACGTCGAGGTGCTGCACGTGTGCATCTCACGGAGGCACCGCCACTTGTGGTGCTAGATCCGATCGGATCGCGAGAAGGAGAAGCGAGTACGACTACATCACCCATGTTCCGACGAACGTTCCGCTGTGCGAATTTTCAAGGGTATAAAGATCTAATCCAATCTCTCTCGTTGTTTGCATCTCCTAGATTAGATCTTGGCTTTCCCTCTGTTCGCTTCCGTAGAAAATTTTGATTTACTATGCCGCGAAACCCTTCACAAAATCCATCATTGATGAGTTATTTTTTACCAGACCGTCTTGGTCTATTCCATCAATCAATATGATTGTGCTCTCTGCTACCATCATCCGCTGCGTCCATGGGTGCATATACATGGTCTCGTATTTCAATCTAGCGGACACAAAATCCAAGTATATCACAAAGGATTTACAAGGATCGAGGCATGCGCACGCCAAAACAAGGTATATCTTATTAATTTTCTGTTTCAATCCTCATGTGTTTCAAATGCTTCCGCTGCTCTGATTGTGCTGGCGTAGAAAAGCTAGGAGCGCTAAAATCTCCAGCTCGATGTGCACTTCCTAAAACCACCGCAAGTAGCTGCATGCGGTAAAATCAAGAGCAGGATATGCACTTCCATCAACTAGGAAAAGTAGACGTTTACATGCTCCGTACATATACCCAACGTCTTGATAGTCCCAACTTGTGTGGTGTTTTTTTTTGCAGGGAAGAATAACGTAGGTGGTGACACTAGCTGACTAGCTAAACTCTCGATCAGTGCTTGATTTGTTTATAGCCAATTACATCTTCGGTCTTATTCTGTCTCCGGCACAATATATATCGGGTATTTTTTCTAGACCATTGAGAAACTTATCTTTTATAGTTTTTTTTGAATCTTAATCGACTGCATATATGGAAGAGCCATATCGCCCTGATGCCAAAAAGAAGATCGGAAAAAAATATTTTTTCAATCTAGCTATTAGACACCCCGGCGAGGGGTAGTGGCTGTATCCATGTCTAATCCAACACATATATGAAATCTGAAAAGTTCTAGGTTTACAATCTATTTCATTGATTTTATAAAATGAACTGTGGTATGCATGAAACAACAACAACAGCAACACAAGTTCAACTTTCAGTGCACTCATAACTCATTTACATTTATACTAGAATTTAGATCACTATAAGTATTTAGTATTTTGATAAATCATAAGTAATAACTCATATTGCTAGAGGTGTGAACTTTAGTTACATGTAGTGCTTACCTAAGGCGAATATAAATGACCAACTGAACATTCTCTGGTCCAGTTGATATGTCAACACGGCACCGTCACGATTACCTTTTGTTTTCTAATCTACTTATTTCTCTTTAATCTAATAAAACTTGAATATTTTCAATTAGTATGTCTTAATCCCTATGATAACTGTCTTGGTAAAGGTTTGTAGCAGATGGTAGTACTTAGGAGGAGAGAAATTTTTATTCGTGTTGCCTTACCTTCTGAGGTATGACAAATAAAAAATTATGTGGATGTAATTATACTATGCATGTGGAGAAAATGGAGAAATTGAATCTCAATTAGTTAGAGGAAGTCCTAGTGAAGGAAATATGCCCTGAGAGGCAATAATAAAGTTGTTATTATATATTCCTTATATATGATAGATGTTTATTTTACATGCTAGAAATGTATTGATTCGAAAACATCAATACATGTGTGTTTAATAAACAAAAAGGGTTCCTAGTCATGCCTCTCTTATAGACTAGCTTGTTGATTAACAGGATGATCAAGGTTTCCTGATCATGGACATTGGATGTTGTTAATAACAAGGTCACACCATTGGTGGAATGATGTGATAAACATTCATCCGAAGTATAGCATTACGATCAAGTCATTATGTTTATATTGCTATAACATCATACGAAGTAATCTTTATCCTTAGACCATGAGATCATGTTAATTGCTAACACGGGAAGAGTATCTTGATAACATCAAACGTCACACCGTAACAGGGTGACTATAAAGATGGGTTCAGTACTACGAAGGTGTTATGTTGAGGCTCATGGATCAAGATTGGAATTTGTCAATCCAGATGACGGATAGATATACTCTGGGCCCTCTCGGTGATATCACATTAGGATAGCTTGCAAGCAAGTGATGTGATCACTAGAATGTTATATCACGGGAACGAGAAAAGAGTGCATGTCGGTAACGAGATGAAACTAGGTATGGAGATACCGATGATCGATCTCGGACATGTAATATATGGAGAGACAAAGGAATTTAGTTACAAGCGTTAAAGGTTCTCACGATCATAGAAGTCATCGTTGAATGTGTAGGAGTCAGTACGGATCTCTAGGTCCCGCTGCTGATTATTGATCCGAGAAGGGTCTCGATCATGTTTGCATTATTCGTGAACCGTAGGGTGGCACACTTAAGAGTTATCGGACACCATTTTGGAGCACATATGTTTCAGACGAAAGAATTGCAAAGAGCAGGAATTGTTTCAATAGAAACCGAAAATTGTTTCGGGTGAAATTGCAGAAGGTGGTTCTGCATGTGATATTGAAATATTGCAAGGGGCTATATGTGAATGTTTGTTAATTAAAGTAATTAACAAAATTCTGAATAAATTTAATAAAAAGAGTTTTATTAAATGAGAGAGCATTAAATTTGGAGAAATTTAATGCATTTAAAGTGGAGACTTTAAAAGGGAATGTGAAGAGGCATTTTAATGTGGAGGGGTTACCACCACATGAATGGGGGAGGTGAGGGGTCACCCCCCCATGCGCCGGCCATGGAGAGAGGGGGCACCCCCTCCTCCTATAAAAGTCCACCCATTCCCTCCTTCATCCTCACACCTCCTTGTGAAGGATCTCTCTCCCCCTCTAGAATTATTCCCCCATGGTCTCGGATTAGCGAGATACATGTTCCCGGTGGCATTTCGTCTGGAAGGAGTTGCTGCTTCCACTGGATCACTGGAGCGAGGAGGTGGAGGTTGTCCGGTGGCTTGAACGTGTGTGCGAGTGCGGATGCGTTGCTGAATTGCGGCGCTCGGACTTTCTCACGATCTTAAGATCGGCAAGTGTACGACTACATCAACCACGAGTTCCTACTCGTTAACAAAGCTCGTTGTCTACGAGGGTACGTTCTCATTGGATGTATATCCACCCGTTGCTTTGTACCTAGTAGATAGATCTTGGCGTGTAGTTCACACCGTAGGAATTTTTTTGTTTTCTATGCTGCGGACCCAACAGTGGTATCAGAGCCTGATCTATGCGTAGGTGCTTAGCACGGGTAGTACACATATGGTTGATATGTGGGCGATGATGATCATGTTATTGCATCTTCTATGTATTTTGGATATTGGTGGCATAGTGGGATGAAGCGGACCGGACCAACCTTACATGTCATCGTACATGAGACCGGTTCCACGACTGACATGCAACTTGTTTTGCATAAGTGGCTGGCGGGTGTCTGTCTCTCCTACTATAGTCAATATCTGATTTACAACAAGTTGCTAATAACTTGGTTATCCTCATTGTGGTTCATGTTCGTAGGTAAGACCAGTTCTATCTTCAAAATCCCTAAGCCACGTAAAACTTGCAATTGATAAATTAGAGACGTCTAGTTTAGATCGTTGTTGGGCTAGTGTCTTGATATGGTATTGTTGTAAGTAGATGTATGATAGATACTCTTACAACACACTTAACGTGTAAGTTCCATAGACCTTGTCCTTACACACAAAGGAATGATAGAGATCATACCACGATGCAAATGATAGAGATCAAATGCATACCATATCATCTCACTTTACACATTAGATGTTAGCATTTTATACTGCTAGTTTGGCGCTTTTGGTAGCATTGTAAGATGATCCCTCATTTAGATATCAAGATAAAATGTGTTCTTCCTTCAGTATGCACCGTTCTATGGATCGTGTTTCGAGACATCACGTGATGATCGGGTGTACTCGAATCTACGCTTTCATAGGAACGGGTGTAAGACAGTTTTACACACGCGAATACTAAGGTTCTTACTTGGCGAGCCTAGCATGTACAGACATGGCCTTGGAACACGGACTGAAAGGTTAAGCATGAGTCATATGGTTGATATGATGCCCATATAGATGATCGCCTTTGAAGCTATATCAACTCACGTGATGATCAGACTTGGTGTAGTGGATTTGGTTCATGTAATCACCAAAAGGACATGAGGGATGTCATTTTTGAGTGGGAGTTCATTAGTAATTTGGATTAGTTGAACTCAATCTATCATAAACTTAGTCTAAATAAACTTTACAAATTATGTTGTAGATGGCACCACCTGCTTTTAATTTCAATGTGTTCATGGAGAAAGAGAAACTTGCTGCGAATGGTAGCAACTTCACCAACTGGGCTATGAATTTGAGGATTGTCCTCACTGCTGCACAAACGCAATATGTGCTAGATGCGCCGCTAGGCCCCCACCAGCTCCTGATGCCCCTGACGAAGAAAAGAATGTCTATGTGACTCGTCAGGAGAACCATAACTTAGTTCATTGTGGCATACTGTATGGGCTAGAGCCAGAACTTCGAAAGCGTTTCGAAAATGGCAATGCTTTTGATACCATGGGAGAATTGAAAATGATTTTCGATACGCATGCTGTCATAGAGAGTTATAATGCTACAGAAAAGTTCTTTAGCTGCATGATGGAGGAAAACTGCTCTGTTAGTGAGCACGTACTCAAAATGTCTGGGTACGCCGATAAGCTTGTGTCCTTGGGAATAATGATTCCCATTGACTTAGGCATACATCATGTTCTTCAATCTCTGCCACCTAGCTACAAGAGCTTCATGATGAACTATAATATGCAGGGCATGAAGAAGTCTCTTCCCGAGCTTCTGTCAATGCTTAAGACTGCAGAAGTGGAGATTAGGAAAGAACATCAAGTGTTGATGATCAATAGGACCACCGGTTTCAAGAAGGACAAGAAAGGCAAGCACAAGGGAAAGAAGGGTGGCAAGTCTGTTGCCACGCTGAAAAAAACCCGGCTGGCCCTAAGTCAATCGAAAAGGTGCTACTATTGCAAGGATCGCCATTGGGCTTAAGCGCCCCAAGTATTTGGCGGACAAGAAGTCCACAAGGCAAACAAAGGTATATGTGATATACATGTTATTGATGTGTACTTGACTAGTACTCGCAGAGCACTGGGTATTTGATACGGATCGGTTGCTAATATATGTAACTTCGGTTAGTGGGCTACTGAACAAGCGACAACTAGCAAGGGATGAGGTCAGGATGCGGGTCGACAATGGATCAAGAGTTGATGTGATCGCTTTCGGGGCCTACCTCTCCATTTGCCATCGGGATTAGTTATAAACCTAAATAATTGTTATTTTGTGCACTGAGCATGAACATTGTATCTGGATCGTGTTTGATGCAAAGTGGTCATTCCTTTAAATCTGAAAACAATGGTTGTTCGATTTATAAGAATGATATCTTTTATGGTCATGCACCTATGTTGAATGGTTTATTTCTGTTGGATCTCGATAGTAATATTATGCACATTCATAATGTTAATGCTAAAAAGATTAAACTTGATGATGATATGTCTACATATATGTGGCACTGCCGTCTAGGTCATATTGGCGTTAAACGCATGAAGAAACTCCATTCTGATGGACTTTTGGAATCACTTGATTTTGAATCATTTGATACATGTGAGCCATGCCTTATGGGCAAGATGACTAGAATGCCGTTTTCCGGTTCAATGGAACGGGCGACAGATCTATTGGAAATCATACATGCTGATGTGTGTGGACCAATGAGTGTGTCGGCGCGAAGTGGATATCGTTATTTTCTTACTTTCACGGATGATTTGAGTAGATACGGGTATATCTATTTGATGAAACACAAGTGTGAAACTTTTGAAAAGTTCAAGGAATTTCAGAATGAAGTGGAAAATCATCGTAATAGAAAGATCAAATTTCTATAGTCTGACCGTGGAGGAGAGTATCTAAATTACGAGTTTAGCACACACATGAAAGAGTGTGGAATAGTTTCACAACTCACGCCTGCCGGAACACCACAACGTAATGGTGTGTCGGAACGTCATAATCGTACCTTATTGGATATGGTACGATCTATGATGTCTCTGACTGACTTACCTCTATCATTTTGGGGTTATGCACTGGAAACAGCTGCATTCACTTTAAATCGGGCACCATCTAAATCCGTTGAAACGACACCGTATGAATTATGGTTTGGAAACAAACCTAAGCTGTCATTTCTTAAGGTTTGGGGATGCGATGTTTATGTGAAGAAACTTCAACCGGATAAACTCGAACCCAAAGCGGAAAAATGCGTCTTCATAGGATACCATAAGGAAACAATTGGGTATACCTTCTATCACAGATCCGAGGGCAAGGTTTTTGTTGCCAAGAATGGATCCTTTCTTGAGAAGGAGTTTCTCGCGAAAGGTGTGAGTAGTCGGAAGGTAGAACTCGAAGAGGTTATTGAACCTTCTCTTCATGGAATGGCGAGTGGCGCAGCACCGAAAGTTGTTTCGGAGTTGACTTCACCTGATGAAGAGAGAGCTAATGATAATGATCATGAAACTCCGAAAGAGGACACTACCATACCTCGCAGGTCAAGCAGGACACGTGCAGCTCCTGAACGGTACGGCAATCCTGTTGTGAATTTCATGGTTGATGAAATGGATGACCCTGCGACATATGAAGAAGCGATGATGAGCCCGGATTCCAACAAATGGCTAGACGCCATGAAATCCGAGATGGAATCCATGTACGAGAACAAAGTTTGGAACTTGGTGGACTTACCTCACGACCGAAAGGCCGTTGAGACTAAATGGATTTTCAAAAGGAAAACTGATGCTGATGGTAATGTGACCATCTATAAGGCTCGACTTGTCGCAAAGGGGTTTCGACAAATTCAAGGAGTTGACTACGATGAGACATTCTCTCCCGTAGCGATGCTTAAATCGGTTAGGATTATGTTAGCAATTGCTGCATATTTCAATTATGAAATATGGCAGATGGATGTCAAAACTGCGTTCCTCAATGGTAAGATTGAAGAAGAGTTGTATATGATACAACCTAAGGGTTTTGTCGATCCTAAGGATGCTAATAAGGTGTGCAAACTTCAGCGATCCATCTATGGACTGAAGCAAGCATCACGAAGTTGGAATCTCCGCTTTGATGAGGTGATCAAAGAGTTTGGATTTGTCCAAACTTATGGAGAGGCTTGTATTTACAAGAAAGTGAGTGGGAGCAATGTGGCATTTCTGATATTATATGTGGATGACATATTATTGATTGGAAATGATATAGATCTTTTAAACAGTGTTAAAAGTTATCTAAACAGCAAATTTTCAATGAAAGACCTTGGTGAAGCGTCATATATATTAGGCATTAAAATATATAGAGATAGATCAAGGCGCCTAATTAGGCTATCGCAGAGTACATACCTTGATAAGATATTAAAGAAGTTTAATATGGACGAAAGTAAGAAGGGGTTCTTACCTATGTTGCAAGGCAAGACATTGAGTAAGACTCAATGTTCGGCTACGGCGGAAGAAAGAGAGATGATGGATAAGATCCCCTATGCCTCGGCCATATGCTCTTTTATGTATGCCATGCTATGTACAAGACCGGATGTGGCACATGCTATTAGTTTGACTAGTAGGTACCAATATGATCCAGGTTCGGAACACTGGATAGCGGTAAAGAACATCCTCAAGTACTTGAGAAGAACTAAGGATATGTTTCTTATATATGTAGGTGAAGAAGAGCTAGTCGCTAAGTGTTATGTCGATGCTAGCTTTGACACCGATACGGATGACTCTAAGTCTCAATCCGGATACGTATTTCTCTTGAACGAAGCAGCAGTTAGTTGGAGGAGTTCCAAACAACCTGTGGTGGCTGGATCAACGACGGAGGCGGAATATGTTGCTGCTTCAGAAGCGGTGCAGGAAGCAGTTTGGATGAAAGAGTTCATTACGGAACTGGGTGTGGTTCCTAGTGTGTTGGACCCGATGGTGATCTATTGTGACAACAATGGAGCCATAGCCAACACAAAGGAACCGAGGTCTCACAAGAATTCCAAACATATTAAGCGCCGGTTTCACTCCATCCGCGAGCATGTCAAGGATGGAGATATAAAGATTTGTAAAGTACACACGGACCTAAATGTAGCAGATCCGTTGACTAAAGTTCTCCCTAGGACAAAACATGAACAACACCAGAACTCCATGGGTGTTAGATTTATCACTATGTGAACTAGATTATTGTCTCTAGTGCAAGTGGGAGACTGAAGGAAATATGCCCTGAGAGGCAATAATAAAGTTGTTATTATATATTCCTTATATATGATAGATGTTTATTTTACATGCTAGAAATGTATTGATTCGGAAACATCAATACATGTGTGTTTAATAAACAAAAAGGATTCCTAGTCATGCCTCTCTTATAGACTAGCTTGTTGATTAACAGGATGATCAAGGTTTCCTGATCATGGACATTGGATGTTGTTAATAACAAGGTCACACCATTGGTGGAATGATGTGATGAACATTCATCCGAAGTATAGCATTACGATCAAGTCATTATGTTTATATTGCTATAACATCATACGAAGTAATCTTTATCCTTAGACCATGAGATCATGTTAATTGCTAACACGGGAAGAGTATCTTGATAACATCAAATGTCACACCGTAACAAGGTGACTATAAAGATGGGTTCAGTACTACAAAGGTGTTATGTTGAGGCTCATGGATCAAGAGTGGAATTTGTCAATCCAGATGATGGATAGATATACTCTAGGCCCTCTCGGTGATATCACATTAGAATAGCTTGCAAGCAAGTGATGTGATCACTAGAATCTTATATCACAGGAACGAGAAAAGAGTGCATGTCGGTAACGAGATCAAACTAGGTATAGAGATACCGATGATCGAATCTCAGACATGTAATATATCGAGAGACAAAGTGATTTAGTTACAAGCGTTAAAGGTTCTCACGATCACAGAAGTCATTGTTGAATGTGTAGGAGTCAGTATGGATCTCCAGGTCCCGCTGCTGATTATTGATCGGAGAAGGGTATCGATCATGTCTGCATTATTCACGAACCGTAGGGTGGCACACTTAAGAGTTACCGGACACCATTTTCGAGCACATATGTTTCAGACGAAAGAATTGCAAAGCGCAAGAATTGTTTCAATAGAAACCGGAAATTGTTTCGGGTGAAATTGCAGAAGGTGGTTCTGCATGTGATATTGAAATATTGCAAGGGGCTATATGTGAATGTTTGTTAATTAAAGTAATTAACAAAATTCTGAATAAATTTAATAAAAAGAGTTTTATTAAATGAGAGAGCATTAAATTTGGAGAAATTTAATGCATTTAAAGTGGAGAGTTTAAAAGGGAATGTGAAGAGGCATTTTAATGTGGAGGGGTTACCACCACATGAATGGGGAGGTGAGGGGTCACCCCCCCCCCCCATGCGCCGGCCATGGAGAGAGGGGGCACCCCCTCCTCCTATAAAAGGCCACCCAGTCCCTCCTTCATCCTCACACCTCCTTGTGAAGGATCTCTCTCCCCCTCTAGAATTATTCCCCCATGGTCTCGGATTAGCGAGATACATGTTCTCGGTGGCATTTCGTCTGGAAGGAGTTGCTGCTTCCGCTGGATAGCTGGAGCGAGGAGGTGGAGGTTGTCCAGTGGCTTGAACGTGTGTGCGAGTGCGGATGCGCTGCTGAGTTGCGGCGCTCGGACTTCCTCACGATCTTGAGATCGGCAAGTGTACGACTACATCAACCACGATTTCCTACTCGGTAACAAAGATCGTTGTATACGAGGGTAAGTTCTCGTTGGATGTATGTCCACCCGTTGCTTTGTACCTAGTAGATAGATCTTGGCGTGTAGTTCACACCGTAGGAAAATTTTTGTTTTCTATGCTGCGGACCCAACACCTAGCATATAGACACGGTGAGATAGAAACATAATGCAATTATGGTTGCTTCAATGTACTAAACAATGGAAAATGTAAAAAATGATCTTAGTGTGATATCTCGTATTCAAGAGAAGTACTAAATTATTTATAAATGATATATATGGATGTCGCATGTCATCTTTGCAAATAGAACAATAACACTAAGGATAGTTGTAAGACAACTGCAAAATTCTTATACTAATTAAGGTTCACTTTGCGGTTGCTGAGTTGTGTTGTACATGAATTGTTTTATAACTTTGACATGCAAATAACCATGAATATATAAAATATTTATTAACCAAAATAAAATTACAATGGAGATTATTATAATCTTCACTGCTGAACGGATCAATGTATGATCATGAGTGTTTGTCCTTCAGAATATTTTTATGCAACTTGACTGACTTATAAAATATTTATTAATGAATTTAAAATAGAACATCGGGTTTAAACATATCTTTTAGATCAATGAAACATGCCCGAGTGAAGCCGAAAACAAGGGCTGTTGTTGTCATTTCGCTTGCACATGTAGAAAGCAACTCCAAAGTAGATTGATGTTATTTGTGTTGGCAAGAAACTCCAACTTGATCGATACCCTCAGAAAAAACTTTAATGGGTGCAACACAACCACCAACTTGGTATTTGAACATGGTGCCACATATTCTTCGAGAAGCTAGAACGTCTTGGAAAAATACATGTGAGGCCTTAAACAAAAATTTATCTGTGTGTCTACACAAATAATAAAAAATTCGTAATCAAATGATACCTCGCAAATAAAAATACTAACCACAAAGGTTTTAAGAGTCCCTATAAGCTATCTATTTTCAAAAAATATGACCCTACGATTATTGAGTGCATGGTCGCTAGGTACCGTAATTGCAAAATAGATTGGCAACCATGAGTTCTTCACTTTCGTCGATAAAAAATCACAAAGACCACTAACTATGTGGAGTAGAGGGAAAACCATGCCACAACTTAGCAGGGAATCGAAACCATGTCGTGCACGATCAAACGAAAACAAGGATGAGTTTTGAGATTGAGTGGGTGGATAGCAATGATAGGGCTAAAGAAAATTGGTAGAAATAAGATTGTATACATTTCACAATTTTACAAACATGCTAAAATTGTTGTACCTATTTAAACTTGATTATAAATATATATATATGGTCTTTACCAAGACAAAAGAAACTATATCATGAATTGTAATGGAATATACTTTTTTTATTTTTGTTTGTACCGAGAATCTTTAGCAAACAATTCATTTACTAAACAATGGTAAAATGTTCATCATAGAAACTATACATGTCTAAACGTCATAGATATTTCATAAAAATAACCTTAATGTTAAGAGGAAGAAAGATCCACACAACTAAAATGGAAACTATTGCTTCGTAAACATATCGGTTAACGAGGATATACTCTTTTTATTTCTCTTTATCAAGAGAATTATTTTCTTAGTCAAATTGGATCTAACTTTAAATAGTTTTTCCTCATGTGGATCCAAATTAGTATTTGGACCAAATACTACAATGTTAATTGCAAACCTAAGTCCAACGGGAAACATTCTGAATGCTAACCTTCCATGTTTACTGAGCATCAAATAGAAACTATCATCAAACTCATGGAATATCAGTCTAATATAAGGTATATGAATGAAACATATGGTAGTTAGTATGGTGAATTTGGAGATGAGCTAATAATTCACAAGTTAAAGATGATTAATCTTTTTCCACATATAGCATAATATTGCGGTCGCTATAAGACATATTATTTCTATCACATAATTTGAATTTTATGTTTCAATTATCAAGAAGTTTCAACATACCAAAATATGTTGCCCTCGCATTTGCGAGGGCCACCTTGCTAGTTCTTTAATAAATTCATTAGTCATTTCTATATATCCGTCTTAAATATCATAGCTCTCTCTAGACTCAGATGAACTGACATGTGTAGTAGTATCTTCATTAGGAGTTTCAGTATTTCCAGCTATAGATCTAGCAATCGTAGCATCTAGGAAAGGACCTAATGAACCACTCTTATCAAGCATAGTAGAAGCAACATCATAAGTATCATAAGTTTCAGATTCAGCAGTAGTATCAGTATGTGTAACATGTGTATGTGGTGGTGTAAGGAGCTTACTCATCACAGATGGTGAATCAAGAGCAATAGAGGTGTTCAGAACCGTACCTCTCCTTATAGTGGATGGTAAAATAGGAACCTTGCCATCACGAGACTTACCCATGATGGGTGGATGGCAGCGAACAATAGTGATTCCAAGTGAGCTTGATAAATAGAGTTATGCTCCACGGCAACAGCGCCAGAAAATAGTCTTGATGACCCACAAGTATAGGCGGTGTATCGCAGTATTTTAGAGAGAAGTGAAACCCAATTTATTGATTCGACACAAGGGGAGCCAAAGAATATTTATAAGCCTTAACAACTGAGTTGTCAATTCAGCTGCACCTGGAAACAATCTTGCTCACAGTAGTTTATCAGTAGCAACAATTTTGTAGTAGCAATTGCAAAGTAATAGTAGTAGTAAAAGTAAAGACAATAGTAACAATTGCAGTAAACAGTAGGATTAAAGCGCGGTAGGCATAGGGATGGATGGACGGGCGTTGCATGGACAAGACAATTCATATAGCAATCAAAACATAGGGCATTTGCAGATAAATAAGATAAAACATCCAAGTACTAAATAATCATAGGCATGTGTTCCATATATAGTCATACATGCTCATAATGAGAACTTGCACAACATCTTTTGTCCTGCCAGCCCGTTTGCAGCGGGGCCTCAAGGGAACTACTGGCAATTAAGATGCTCCTTTTAATAGAGCACCGGAGCAAAGCATTAACACTCTGTGAACACATGTAATTCTCACATCAAAGCCATCCCCTCCGGTTATCCCGATTATTGTCACTTCGGGGCCTTTGGTTTCGGACAACAATATGTGTATTCAACTTGCAGGTAAGACCATAAACGATACTATCATAATGAATCAATAACATTTTCAGATCTGAAATCATGGCACTCGGGCCCTAGTGGCAAGCATTAAGCATAACAAGTTGCAACAAAGTCAAAAAGCACTAATAATAGATACTAGGCACCATGCCCTAACAATCTGATGCCATTATATGAACGGTCTCATCCAATCCCTACCATCCCCATAGCCTACAGTGGGGGATTACTCACTCATGGATGGCGGAATCATGGATGGTCGATGAAGAAGCGATCGTGATGATGATGGCGATGATCTCCTCCAATTCCACGTCCCGGTAGGGTGCCAGAATGGAGTTTCTGGTTCTGAATCACGAAATCTGGTGGTGGTAGCGTAGCGGAACTCTTTCTGGAAAAACGTCGAACCCCCCTTGGTTTTTAGGTCAAGAGGCAACTTATAGGCGAAGAGGGAGGCCGAGGGGTGACCGAGGCAGCCACACCACCCCCAGGCGCTGCTTGGCCTGGCCCATGCGGCCAGGTGGTGTGGGCCCCTCGTGGCCCTCCTCCGTCTCGTCTTCTGGCTCCGTGAGTCTTCTGGTGAAATAGGATTTTTGTCATATTTTCTGGGATTTTTCCTGATAGTTGATTGTCTGCACAAAAACTAGACACCAAGGTAATTCTGCTGAAAACAGCGTCAGTCCGTGTTAGTTGTATCCAAATCACACAAGTTTAGAGGAAAAACAATAGCAAAAGTGTTCGGGAAAGTAGATACATTTTGGACGTATCAGGCAACCACCTTGGGGAATCAGGTGGACAGGCAGATCAAGGAGCTGGTCAAGCAGGGGCTGCGCAACGAGGACATTATGATCACTTTCGTTCACAGCCGGATCTCCCCTCTGCAGAAGCGCTCGCACAAGCTTTGCCACTTGGGCTTGACCCCAATCGCACCTCCTCCTTCGAGCTTGACAACTCCGACATATTTCACCGAGTCAAGGCTATCTTTAAGATAGAAAAGGATTTCACCGAGGCATGGATGTGGGGGCTTGAGCACTTCACCCGAGATAACTTGCCTCCTCCAGTATGTTCCTCACCTGACCCTCTCTCCGAGTCTTGTGGTATGTCAGACCATATCCTTATTTGATCCTTTAGTATTTTTGCTCACAGTTGTTTCTCCAGCAGACTATGGAAGATGGTAAGGAGCTATCCCTCAAATGGGTGGAGGACCACTCAGACCCGGATGTAGTTGAGCCGGACACGAAGATGTTATTGCTGACTCTGGATGGCTCTAGGAGAACCTCTGGTAAGGCCTCTTATTTGAGGGATTGGCCGGATGATGACGACTCCGATGTTGAGATTATGGAGGTACTTGATCCGGTGCCCATTTCTTACGCGTTTTTGGTTGCCACAGCTTCAACTAACCCAGCCGGATAGGTCCACGAGGACCCTCCTCTCGCTGTGGATGAGACGGCTCCTGCCCCTTCCTAGAAATGCCCGGCAACCTCGGCTACAGCTTCTAAGGCGCCTCCGCCCAAGAAGAGGCAGAAGAAATCCGATGTTAAGGGTGCCAGAAAGTTGGTTCCCAAGACCACTGTCCGGAGAGCGCCCAAGCCCCGGGAACCTCCAACCTCGGCCGAGTAAGTCTTTTTTCTTCCTTGTTCATTTCCGGGCCATGCTTCACTATATTCACATATTACATGCCTCTCTTTCTCCTTTTAACTTGTTGTTCATTGTCTAATTCGGCAGGGCTCCCAGGGTGATTCCCCAGAGTGGTCCCAACATCGCCTCTCCTATCCAGAGTGCTCCATCTCCCGCCTACAACGACGATGTTTTCCCGCTGAGCCCTGTCCAAGAGAGCTCAGCGGCCGCGCCGAATCTGAGCCCACCTCGTCATGAGGAGGGTAATGTCGGTGCGGGAGGGGAGTGGGGCTGCCGAGGATACAGCCATGCCGGATCTCCCTAGTACTTCGGCTCAGCCGCAACCTGCCGTTGTAGAGGTGCCAGTTTCATTGCCTCTGCCCTAGACTTCTTCTTCTTCAGTACCAACATCAGCAACAACATCAACACCAGCTCTAGTACAAGTACTAGTAGCAGCATCAACACCAACACCGGCATCTTCGCCAGCACCAGCAGCAACACCAACACCAACACCATCGCTAGCACTAGCAACAACACCAGCACCGGCGCCCAAAAAGCCTCAGGCAGCTGCATCCAGATCAACTCTTTCCATTAAGGATATTTTCTAGCCAGCATCCCAGGCCTAATCCGGAGCGGCAACTTTGGCTCCTCTGCAGCAGCCCAAGTCCACCAGCAAGAGCAAGAAGGTGGCCGAGGTTGCCAAGGACCCATCCTCCAAGGGCACAAATATTGAGTCTGGACAGCGCACACCGATATGTCGCAAACATATCTATAATTTTTTATGTTCCATGCTTGTTTAGTATCTACTTTCTTATGTTTTGTTCATACTTTCAGGTATTTTTATACATTTTCTGGAACTAACCTATTAACAATATGCCATAGTGCTAGTTGCCTGTTTTCTGTTGTTTTTGGTTTCAGAAAAGCTAGTAAGGAAATATTCTCGGAATTGGACCGGACAAAAGCCCAAGTAAATATTTTACCTGAAGCAACATGGAGTCCGGAGGGGAGACGAAGTGGCGCACCAGGGTAGCCACACCTGGTGGTGGCGCGGCCTCGGGGGGTGCCACCAGGGGGTGTGGGACCCCTGGTGCTCCACCGACCTTTCCCTTCCACCTATAAAAGCCTCCCGGGACAAAAACCCTAAGTACCCCGATCAAAATCCCACAAAAATCCACGAAAGAGTCTGTAGCCGCCGCCATCTCGATCCCCAGATCAGGGGGATCTTAAGCTCTTCCCGGTACCCTGTCAGAGGGGAGAGATTAACCTGGAGGCCTTCTTCATCACCATGAATTCCTTCGATGTGATGCGTGAGTAGTTCATCCTTGGACTACGGGTCCATGTAGTAGCTAGATGGTTGGTTCTCCTCCTTTGTGCTATCATGTTTAGATCTTGTGAGCTCCGTTCATGATCAAGATCATCTATTTGTAATCTTACATGTTGTGTTTGCGGGGATCCGATGGATATTGAGATGCTATTTCAGATTGATTATTGATTCTATCATGTATATGTTATTTGTGATATTGCATGCTTCCCGTTGTTAGTAGCTATCTTGGCCAAGTAGATGCTAGCAACTCCAAGAGGGAGTATTTATGCTCGATAGTGGGTTCATGCCTCTAGTAATCTGGGGAAGTGATAGGAATCTCTAAGGTACTAGATGTGTTGTTGCTACTAGGGAGAAAACAACAATCCTTTGTCCATGGTACAATCGTATTGTTTACTTTACACACTTTGCTTAATGCAATTATCTGTTGCTTGCAACTTAATACTGGAGGGGGTTCGGATGATAACCTAAAGGTGGATTGTTAGTCATAGATGCAGTTGGATTACGGTCTATGTATAATGTTGTAATGCCTAATCAAATCTCATAGGAGTCAAGATGATTAGTATATGCATGGTATGCTTTCTCGAGTCTATCAATTGCCCCGCTATAATTTGTTCACCCAACATGTGATGGGTTCGTAGCATGGAAAACAAAAAATTTCTACCGCAAGAACGAACAAAACCCAGATCTAATCTAGATAAAAGCCAAGATCTAATCTATTAGACATGAGCAACGAGATAGATCTGTACTAACCCTCGTAGAACCGAAAGCGTTACGAGATTAGATCTCGGGGTTGATGTAGTCGATCACTTACCGATCTCAAGATCGTGTGGACGATCCTTCCGGCGTTGCGTTCCGGTAGCGCTTCCGCAGTCGGTCACACGTGCGGAGTCGAAGCAGACCTTCCTCTCCCCGTTCCAGCGAGCAGCGGAGGTAGTAGATCTTCTCCACGGAATCCTAGCAGCACGACGGTGTGGTGGTGGTGGTGGAGGAGAGAATTCTGCAGGGCTTCGCCTAAGCCGGACCAGAGCGAAGGAAGAGGAGAGAGGCGGCGGCTAGAGCTTGTTATGGGAGAGAGCTAGGAGGGGGCGCCCCCTCCCCTCTATTTAAAGGAGGGAGGTGCGCCATGGGAGGGGGAGTCCTAGTAGGACTCCCCTCCTTGGCCGGCGGGTTGGGAAGCGGGGGAGGAGTCCTCCTCCCCCACGAATCCGTGTCTAGCCCCCACAAGGTTTCCTTGACCCTTTCTTGGTTTTCAAGTAAACTCCAAGAAATCTTTCTAGAACCTTCCACAACATTCCGAAACCTTCTAGAATCTCCATACAAACACTCCGGAACATTTCCTAATTAGAAAATGATCCCCAATATATGAATCTTATTCTCCGGACAATTCCAGATCTCCTCGTGATGTCCCGGATCCAATCCGAGACTCCGAACAACATTCGGTCTCCAACGCATATTCCATATCTACTTAAAACAACTTCGAACCTTAAGTGTGTCACCCTACGGTTCGTGAATATGCGAACATGATGAAGACACCTCTCCGATCAATAACCATCAGCGGATCCGAGATCCATAACGGCTCCCACATACTCAACGATGACTTCGTGATCGATAGAACCATTAACATATGAAACCAATTCCCTTTGTCACGCGATATTCTACTTATCCGAGGTTTGATCGTCGGTATCTCCATACCTAGTTCTACCTCGTTACTGATAAGTACTCTTTACTCGTTCCATGTTATGTCATCCCTTGTGACCTAGTCACATGCTTGCAAGCTAACTAGATGACATTCCACCGAGAGGGCCCAGAGCATATCTATCCGTCATATGGATGGACAAATCCTAATCTTGGTCCATGCGCTTCAACACATACTTTCAGAATACCCAATGACACCTTTATAACCACCCAGTTAAGAAACGGTGTTTGATGTCATCAAAGTACCCATCCGGTGATGGTGATTAACATAACCTCATGGTCGAAGGATTAGGTTACTATGCATTTGAAAGCTTACAGTAATACGAACTTAATGACTTGATCTTATGCTACGCTTACTATGGGTGTGTGTCCATCACATCATTCTCCTAATGATATAACCTTGTTATCAATGACATCCAATGTCCATGATCAGGAAACCATGATCATCATTTAATCAACAAGCTAGTTCCACAAGAGGCTTACTAGGGACTCTTTTATGTTTACAAAACACACATGTATCAGTGTTTCCTTATAATACAATTATAGCATGGGATGTGAACATTCATCATAAACACAAAGATATAATAATAACCACTTTTATTATTGCCTCTTGGGCATATCTCCAACAGTCTCCCACTTGCACTAGAGTCAATAATCTAGATTACATGGTAATATACCTAACACCCATGGCGTTCTGGTGTTGGTCATGCTTTGCTCTAGGGAGAGGTTTAGTCAATGGATCTGCCACATTCAGATCAGTGTGTACTTTGCAAATCTTTATGTCACCATCTCGGACATACTCGCGAATAGCATGGAAACGTAGCTTGATGTGCTTCAGCTTGCTATGTGACCTTGGCTCCTGTGCATTAGCTATGGCACCTGTGTTGTCACAGTAGATGGCCATCGGGTCCAACGACCGGGAACCACGCCAAGTTCAGTAATGAACTCCTTCATCCATATGGCTTCTTGTGCAGCCTCCAGGCTATGTATTCGATTCATTGAAGATTTCGCCACAACGCTTTGCTTGGCACTCCTTCAGCTCACTGCAGCACCATTCAAAATAAATACGTATCCAGAATGTGACTTCGAGTCATCTGGATCGGTGTTCCAACTAGCATCAGTGTAACCGTTTACAACAAGCTGTTCATCACCTCCATAAGAAAGAACCATATCCTTAGTCCTATTCAGGTACTTTAGGATATTCTTGACCGCTGTCCGATGCTCCATTCGGGATC
Source organism: Avena insularis (assembly GCA_023614405.1). Classification (NCBI taxonomy): domain Eukaryota; kingdom Viridiplantae; phylum Streptophyta; class Magnoliopsida; order Poales; family Poaceae; genus Avena; species Avena insularis. The sequence goes on from CM042694.1 coordinate 213,296,699, forward strand.
ACTTTGATATACGCTAGTCAAACTAACGATGTGCTATATCCGGTCATGTACACAGATGGCATACATGATAGAACCTATGGCGAGGCATAGGGAATATTATTCATCTTTTCTCTATCTTCGCCATAGCGGACTTTGAGTCTTACTCAAGGTCTTACCTGACAACATGGGCACGAACCCTTTCTTGCTCTCTTCCATTCTAAACTTCTTTAGAACTTTGTCTAAGTATGTACTTTGTGAAAGCGCTATTAGGCGTCTTGATCTATCTCTATAAATCTTGATGCCTAGAATATATGCCGCTTCACCAAGATCCTTCATTGAAAAACTATTATTCAAATAGGTTTTGACACTATTAAGAAGTTCTATATCATTCCCAATCAACAATATGTCATCTACATATAGTACTAGGAATGCTACAGAGCTCCCACTCACTTTCTTGTAAATACAAGCTTCTCCATAAGTTTGTATAAATCCAAAGTTTTTGATTACTTTATCAAAACGTTGATTCCAACTCTGGGTTGCTTGCTTCAGTCCATAAATGGAGCGCTGAAGTTTGCATACCTTGTCAGCATCTTTAGGATCGACAAAACCCTTGGGTTGTACCATATAAAACTCTTCCTCAATGTCTCCATTAAGGAACGCCGTTTTGACATCCATCTGCCAAATCTCATAATCGAAATATGTAGCGATCGCTAACAAAATCCTCACAGACTTTAGCTTCGCTACTGGTGAGAAAGTCTCATCGTAGTCAACTCCTTGAATTTGTCGGAACCCTTTCGCGACAAGTCGAGCTTTATAGACGGTAACATTACCATCAGCATCTGTTTTTCTTTTGAAAATCCATTTGTTCTCGACAGCCTTACGGCCATCCGGTAAGTCCACCAAAGTCCATACTTGGTTTTCGTACATGGATCCCATTTCGGATTTCATGGCTTCTAGCCATTTGTCGGAATCTGGGCCAACCATAGCTTCTTCATACGTCGCAGGGTCATCAGTGTGGTCCACCAACATGACGTTCAAGGCAGAGTCATACCACTTAGGAGTGGTACGAACCCTCGTTGACCTGCGAGGTTCAGCAGTAACTTTGTTCGAAGTTTCATGATCAGCATCATTAGCTTCCTCTCCAGTTGGTGCAGGCGGCACAAAAACATCTTCCGGTGCTGCGCTACTCTCAACTCCGAGAGAAGGTTCAATAACCTCGTCGAGTTCTACTTTCCTTCCAGTCACTTCTTTCGAGAGAAATTCCTTCTCAAGAAAGGATCCATTCTTGGCAACGAAAACTTTGCCTTCGGATCTATGATAGAAGGTATACCCAATTGTTTCTTTCGGGTATCCTATGAAGACGCATTTCTCCGCTTTGGGTTCAAGCTTATCAGGTTGTAACTTCTTTACATACGCTTCGCAACCCCAAACTTTAAGGAATGACAACTTAGGTTTCTTACCAAACCACAATTCGTACGGTGTCGTTTCAACGGATTTAGATGGTGCCCTATTTAAAGTGAATGCGGCTGTCTCTAATGCATAGCCCCAAAATGATAGCGGTAAGTCTGTAAGAGACATCATAGACCGAACCATATCTAAGAGAGTTCGATTACGACGTTCGGACACACCATTACACTGTGGTGTTCCCGGCGGTGTCAACTGTGAAAGTATTCCACATTTCTTTAAATGCATGCCAAACTCATAACTCGGATATTCACCTCCGCGGTCAGAACACAGAAACTTAATCTTCTTGTTACGATGATTTTCCACTTCACTTTGAAATTCCTTAAACTTCTCAAAAGTTTCGGACTTATGTTTCATAAAGTAGACATACCCATATCTACTTAAGTCATCCGTGAAAGTGAGAACATAACGATATCCACCACGCGATGCTACACTCATTGGACCGCACACATCGGTATGTATTATTTCCAATAAGTCTATAGCTCGCTCCATTATTCCAGAGAATGGAGTCTTAGTCATTTTTCCCATTAGACATGCTTCACATCTTTCAAGTGATTCAAAATCAAGTGATTCAAGAAGTCCATCAGAATGGAGTTTCTTCATACGCTTCACTCCAATGTGACCAAGACGACAGTGCCACATGTATGTAGAATTATCATTCAATTTTATACGTTTAGCATCTATGTTGTGAACATGTGTATCACTATTATCGAGATTCAATAAGAATAAACCATTCATCTCAGGTGCATTACCATAAAAGATATTACTCATGTAAATCGAACAACCTTTATTCTCAGACTTAAAAGAGTAACCGTCTCGCAATTAAGAAGATCCAGATATAATGTTCATGCTTAACGCAGGCACCAAGTAACAATTATTTAAATTTAAAACTAATCCCGAAGGTAGATGTAGAGGGAGCGTGCCGACGGCGATCACATCAACCTTGGAGCCATTTCCAACGCGCATCGTCACCTCGTCTCTTGCCAGTCTTCGTTTATTCCGCAGCTCCTGTTTCGAGTTACATATATGAGCAACCGAACCAGTATCCAATACCCAGACACTACTACGACTACTAGTAAGATACACATCAATAACATGTATATCGAATATACCTTTCTTCTTGATGTTGCCGTTCTTCAGATCTGCCAAGTACTTGGGGCAGTTACGCTTCCAGTGACCAGCACCCTTGCAGTAGAAGCACTCAGTTTCAGGCTTAGGACCACCCTTGGGCTTCTTAGCAGGTGCAACAGCTTTCTTGCCGTCCTTCTTGAAGTTGCCCTTTTTCTTAGGCTTGCCCTATTTCTTGAAATTGGTGGTCTTATTGACCATCAACACTTGGTGCTCCTTCTTGATCTCCACTTCAGCAGTTTTCAGCATGGACGATAGTTCAAGCAACGTCTTGTTCATGCAGTGCATATTGTAGTTCATCACAAAGTTCTTATAACTCGGTGGCAGTGATTGGAGGACACGGTGAATCCCTAACTCATTAGGAAACGTTATCCCCAACTCTTGGAGCTTGTTTGCGTGCCCAGACATGGTGAGCACGTGCTCGCTAACAGAGCTTCCCTCTTCCATCTTGCATGTAAAGAACTTCTCGGAGGCCTCATAGCTCTCCACGGCCGCGTGAGTCTCAAAAATGAGCTTGAGCTCCTTAATGATCTCGAACGGGTCGTGGTGCTCAAAACGCTTCTGGAGCTCCGTTTCTAAACCGTATGTGATGGCACACTTTGAATCGTGGAGTAATGATTTTTCTGAGTGGCGTAAACATTCTTTACGTCATCGGTGGCATCATCTGCAGGTGGGTCACCTAGCGGTACTTCGAGCACATAGGTCATCTGACCAGCCCTGAGGACAATCTTCAGACCACGGAGCCAGTCCGTGAAGTTGCTTCCATTGTTCTTAAGTTTTTCGTTCTCTAGGAACGCATTGAAATTGATGGAGAGATTCGCCATAATCTACAACAAATTTGCAAGTAGTTTAGACTAAGTTTATGATAAATTGAGTTCTACTTTAATTCTTTAATTAACTAGGTGAACTCCCACTCAAAACAACATCCCTCACATTGTTTTAGTGATTACACGAACCAAGTCCACTACACCAAGTCCGACCTTCACGAGAGAAGATATAGTTTCATTGGCGAACAATCTTCATGTTCATCATATCACTTATTTGATTCATGCTCTACCTTTCGGTATTCCGTGTTCCGAGACCATGTCTGTACATGCTAGGCTCGTCAAGATTAACCTTAGTTTCCGCATGTGCAAATCTGGCTTGCACCCGTTGTATGCACACGTAGAATCTATCACATCCGATCATCACGAGATGCTTCGAGGCGACGAGTCTTAGCAACGGTGCCAACTAAGGACGAACACTTTATTACTTGAAATTTAGTGAGAGGGATCATCTTATAATGCTACCGTCGCGATCTAAGCAATACAAGATGCATAAAGGATTAACATCACAGGCAATTCATAATTAGTGTGATATGATATGGCCCTTTCTTCTTATGCCTTTGATCTCCATCTCCAAAGCACGGACATGATCTCCATCATCACCAGCATTGCGTCAAGGTCAGTGGCGCCGCTTCATGGTTGTCCATCATCACCAGCAACTATTACAACTACTTGGAATAAAGCTATTACAAGATGAATAGACACGCAGGTCTTAACAGAATTAAAGACAACCATTAGGCTCCTGCCGGTTGCCATATTACAACAAGGATCATTGCATACATCAAATATAATCACAATCACATGATGGCCATATCACATCACAAAACCCCTGCAAAAACAAGTTAGACGCCTCTAATTTTCTTTGCATGTTTTACGTGGTTTGGGGCTTTCGAATAAGAACGGATCTTCTGAACCACAACGTTGATACAAGTGCTATCGAGTGCAAAGTGTAGATTGGATCTATACTATGATGGGAGAGACAGACACCCGCAAAGCCACTTGTGCAAAGCAAGTTACATGTCAAGCATGGATCAAGTCTCATGTGCGATGACATGTAAGGTTAGCCCGAGCCGCTTCATCCCACCATACCGCAAGATGCAAAGTACACAAAGCAAAAGACGACACGAGAACCAACACCCACAACATCACTGTGTTCTACTCGTGCAACAGATCTACGCATAGACAAGGCTCTGATACCACTGATGGGTTCGTAGCATGGAAAACAAAAAATTTCTACCGCAAGAACGAACAAAACCCAGATCTAATCTAGATAAAAGCCAAGATCTAATCTATTAGACATGAGGAACGAGATAGATCTGTACTAACCCTCGTAGAACCAAAAGCGTTACGAGATTAGATCTCGGGGTTGATGTAGTCGATCACTTGCCGATCTCAAGATCATGTGGACGATCCTTCCGGCGCTGCGTTCCGGCAGCGCTTCCGCAGTCGGTCACACGTGCGGAGTCGAAGCAGACCTTCCTCTCCCTGCTCCAAATGAAAGCAATGAGGTAGTAGATCTTCTCCACGGAATCCCAGCAGCACGACGGTGTGGTGGTGGTGGTGGAGGAGAGAATTCTGTAGGGCTTCGCCTAAGCCGGACCAGAGCGAAGGAAGAGGAGAGAGGCGGCGGCTAGAGCTTGTTATGGGAGAGAGCTAGGAGGGAGCGCCCCCTCCACTCTATTTAAAGGAGGGAGGCGCGCCATGGGAGGGGGAGTCCTAGTAGGACTCCCCTCCTTGACCAGCGGGTTGGGAAGGGGGGAGGAGTCCTCCTCCCCCACGAATCCGTGTCTAGCCCCCACAAGGTTTCCTTGACCCTTTCTTGGTTTTCAAGTAAACTCCAAGAAATCTTTCTAGAACCTTCCACAACATTCCGAAACCTTCTAGAATCTCCATACAAACACTGCGGAACATTTCCTAATTAGAAAATGATCCCTAATATATGAATCTTATTCTCCGGACAATTCCGGATCTCCTCGTGATGTCCCGGATCCAATCCGAGACTCCGAACAACATTCGGTCTCCAACGCATATTCCATATCTACTTAAAACAACTTCGAACCTTAAGTGTGTCACCCTATGGTTCGTGAATATGCAGACATGATGAAGAGACCTCTCCGATCAATAACCATCAGCGGAATCTGGAGATCCATAACGGCTCCCACATACTCAACGATGACTTCGTGATCGATAGAACCATTAACATATGAAACCAATTCCCTTTGTCACGCGATATTCTACTTATCCGAGGTTTGATCGTCGGTATCTCCATACCTAGTTCTACCTCGCATCGATAAGTACTCTTTACTCGTTCCATGTTATGTCATCCCTTGTGACCTAGTCACATTCTTGCAAGCTAACTAGATGACATTCCACCGAGAGGGCCCAGAGCATATCTATCCGTCATATGGATGGACAAATCCCAATCTTGGTCCATGCGCTTCAACACATACTTTCAGAATACCCAATGACACCTTTATAACCACCCGATTCTGAGCGGTGTTTGATGTCATCAAAGTACCCATCCGGTGATGGTGATTAACATAACCTCATGGTCGAAGGATTAGGTTGCTATGCATTTGAAAGCTTACAGCAATACGAACTTAATGACCTGATCTTATGCTACGCTTACTATGGGTGTGTGTCCATCACATCATTCTCCTAATGATATAACCTTATTATCAATGACATACAATGTCCATGATCAGGAAACCATGATCATCATTTAATCAACAAGCTAGTTCCACAAGAGGCTTACTAGGGACTCTTTTATGTTTACAAAACACACATGTATCAGTGTTTCCTTATAATACAATTATAGCATGGGATGTAAACATTCATCATAAACACAAAGATATAATAATAACCACTTTTATTATTGCCTCTTGGGCATATCTCCAATAGTCTCCCACTTGCACTAGAGTCAATAATCTAGATTACATGGTAATATACCTAACACCCATGGCGTTCTGGTGTTGGTCATGCTTTGCTCTAGGGAGAGGTTTAGTCAACGGATCTGCCACATTCAGATCAGTGTGTACTTTGCAAATCTTTATGTCACCATCTCGGACATACTCGCGAATAGCATGGAAACGTAGCTTGATGTGCTTCAGCTTGCTATGTGACCTTGGCTCCTGTGCATTAGCTATGGCACCTGTGTTGTCACAGTAGATGGTCATCGGGTCCAACGCACTGGGAACCATGCCAAGTTCAGTAATGAACTCATTCATCCATATGGCTTCTTGTGCAGCCTCCTGTGCATTTATCTTAAGGAGAATCACCTCTAGTGAACTATGGACCCGGTCCATTCTTTTACCATTGATAAACCATCTACTATTTACTGTTTACTGTTTACTTTCTACAAGCAATTACTATCTTCCACACAATACGTTTAATCCTTTATTTTCAGCAAAACCGGTGAGATTGACAACCTCATTATAAGTTGGGGCAAAGTTCTATGGTTGTGTTGTGCAGGATTCCAAGTTGGAAATAACACCTTGGGGTTGTTTCCTTGCTCCTACTGGTTCGATAACCTTGGTTTCATAACTGAGGGAAAACTTGTTGCTATGCTCATCATACCTTCCTCTTGGGGTTCCCAACGATCTCGATATATTTTGAGCCATCACACACTTGCGTCCATGACTAAGAAGGATCGCGACGCCTCCGGGTCATCTGCCGCCAGATCTAAGGGTAGCAAGCAACTCACTTTGCATACGAGCACAGTTGCTGCCCAGATCGCGAGGCGAGAGGCCCACGCCAAGGGTCTGGTGACAAGTCAGGCGCTTAGAGGGGAGAATTATAGCCCAGCGCTCATCGAATATGTAAACAACTAGAATGACGCTGAGTTTTTCAACCCCAGGATGATCTCCCGGAGAAATTCGGTCTGGCTGAGTTCATCGCCCAGATGAACACTGCCACCAAGACCATTTCCTTTGCTGGCCGGATGATGGAGGTAAACCCTTTTCCATCATGCCTTTAATATGCCCAACACTTAGTGATATACCCACTAGTCCCCGAGCCTCTGGGGGAGTAATTTATTACTCGGCTGGATGCTCTTAGAAAACTAGCGTAGCTCCTTAGCAAATTCAAATATCCACACACCTAGAGCCGGATTAAGTTCCACTTGGCTCGGATCTTGTAGACTTCGAATATCCACACACCTAGAGCCGGGTTAAGTTCCACTTGGCCCGGATCTTGTAGACTTTGAATATCCATACACCTAGAGCCGGGTTTAGTTCCACTTGGCCTAGATCTTGTAGACTTTGAATATCCACACACCTAGAGCCGGGTTAAATTCCACTTGGCCCGGATCTTGTAGACTTCAAATATCCACACACCTAGAGTCGGGTTAAGTTCCACTTGGCCTGGATCTTGTAGACTTTGAATATCCACACACCTAGAGTCGGGTTAAGTTCCATTTGGCCCGGATCTTGTAGACTTCGAATATCCACACACCTAGATCCGGGTTAAGTTCCACTTGACCCGGATCTTGTAGACTTCGAATATCCAGACACCTAGAGTCGGATTAAGTTCCACTTGGCATGGATCTTGTAGACTTCGAATATCCACACATTCCTTCTTATTTCTGAACTAACACTTGCTTGTTTTAGATAACCACCAACCGCCGAACTGCCGAGTTCCAGCGCTTGCTGGCCACATACAAGGACCTTTGCTCCAAGCACATCAAATTGCTTGTTGAGCTGAATAAAAAGTGTAAGTCATTTTACTTAGGATCTTTCAGTCTCGCTTCTCTGTTTTATTTTCTATCCGTATTAACTTGTCATCTGGATCGTACAACCGAGGTGGGGGCTGAGAACATCATCTTGCGAAAGAATTTGGCCGAGATTACGGGTAACTCGTCTTGGTCACTTAGCCTTTGTTTACTCTTACTCTGACTCGGAAGATATTTATACCTCGGCTCTGCCGGGTCAACAAACTATTGCAGTGATACTTCAAGATAGCGTGCCTATGCCTGACATGATGCTTCACTTTATCGAACAAGCAGGAAAGCATCAGGACAAACTCAAAAAGAAAGATGATGAGATCGCCAAGATTCACCTCAAGGACGATGAAATATCTCGGCTGAATGTCGAAATCCAGAGGCTCAAAGACCGCCACAAGGCAGAGCTGGATAAGGCTGACCAGGAGTTCTTCGAGGAGAAAGAACGCTTGAAGACTCAGCTTGAGAAGTATAATGATTTCCTAAAGGAAGCCGACATCAAACTTGAGTCGGTGACCATCGAATATGAGAAACTCAAGACAAGGACAGTGGATGGTCAAAAGGAGCTGACCTGTATCCTCAGCCACATTGCTCGTCAGTTTTCTTTCTCCCGCCGACATTTGTTTCTCCTGGTCATGTGCCCTTACTTATTGTCCACATGTAAGTTCCTAGAGAGCGATGCCCTTGCTTCTGCCGCTGTCGCCAAGTTACGCCTGCAACGGGGTACCCTAGCTAGTCCTAGCTCCAAGTCTATTCCTTATGACACGGAGGACATGCTGGTGAGCCTCGCTGCTCATGTTGAAGTCATGAAGAATTATGGTGCGGACATTATGCTTGCAGCTGTCCGGATGTTCAATGCTCTCTAGCCCACTGATCCCACTCCCAAAGGAAGTACAACTTTCATATCAAAATTGATAGAGTGTGAGACCCAGCTGAACCTTTGGCGAGAATCTGCTGCACGCGTAGGGGCTGATACGGCGTTGAGCTTCGTCCTCTCATGGTACGAGACGCTGGACCTGAAGTTGCTTGACCACATGCGCACCGGATCAAAGTGGACCAACGATCCGGAGTGAATCGCTCAACGCAAGGCTTGCGCCTACGACCTCATCCAGTATACCTTCTGCCACAGCTGGAACGAAGGTCCGAGCTTCCTTGATGCCGTTGACGATGCTTATGTCTCGGATGGCACTGGCGGTGAAGAAGAAGAAGAGGAAGCCTCTGAGCTCGGCGAGGATACCGAAGATCCAGAGGATGGGGGTGCTAACCCAGAAGACGAGGCAAGGACCAATGCTCCACCTATAGATGCTGAATTACCCCCTCCTTCGACCGATGCTCCGGCTCCAGCTGTTGCTTCATGAGCCAAAAAACACTTTGATATTCATTAGATCCCTAGTATGCTGGGTGCAAATGTATTTATGCACAATGGTTTGTGTTTTGCTACAATTGTTTGTATTTTGCTACTAAGTTCTTAATGTCGGATTAACTTGGGCGGAGTCCCCATGTTTCCTTTTCTTGTTCCTCCAATTTCATGATTCGGCTCGCGTCTACCTTGATTCGGTTTTTGACTTACGAGTTCGAGGTTCAAAAAATTGACTCAACAATACCTGAAACTTTTTAGCTCAAGATAATTCAACAAAACATAAATAAAGTAAATACAGGGTTAGTCCAAATAACAAATGTCGGCTCGATTATGTTCCTTTCCTTAGTTGTTTTTTGTGTGCCTTGCAATTCCAAACTTGTTCTCTTGCTTGCCATGAAGCCAATTCTTGTTGAATAGCAGCAAGTCAAAGAGTTAGGCTTTTGGTGCCTACACACTACTAATCCGGCTAAGTTGTAAGTAATTTAAGCCAGCCGGCATATAGAAAGTAAACACAGAAAAGATAATTATTAAGGCAGACCTCGAGTTTCTGCTAGGGGCTGAGGTTTCATTGATATGCTCATTGCCGACATACATACCGACATATGAGACACCCGGATACATACACTTCTTCACTAAGTGTAAAATGTACGAAGTAGAGCTACATTCCATGGACGCTTAGATTCCTCACCGGACATGTCCGCCTTGTTCTTCTCCTGTGTCTGTGCATCGATAAGATAATAGGAATCATTATGCAACGCTTTGCTTACAATGAAGGGTCCTTCCCATGGAGGGGATAACTTATGCATGCGAGCAGTGCATTGCACCAGCCGAAGTACGAGATCACCTTCCCAGAAGACTCGGGGGTTTACTTTTCGGCTACGGTAGCATCAGAGGTTTTGCTGATATATGACGGATCTAGACACGACCAATTCTCTCACTTCTTCCAGCAAATCAACATCATTTTGCCAGGCTCCTCGCACTTCGGCTTCTGTGTATTGGGTGACCCTGGGCGAATCATGCTCTATGTTGCCTGGTAGTACAGCTTCTGCCCCGTATACCAGAAAGAATGGCGTATAGCCTGTTGATTGATTTGGAGTTGTTCTTAAACTCCACAGTACCGCTGGTAGTTCTTCTATCCAACACCCCGTTGATCTTTGCAGCGGCTCAATGAGCCGGGGTTTTATCCCAGAAAAAATAGTCTGTTGGATCTTTCCGCTTGTCCATTCGATGCACGGTGGGCCACTGAGGCAATATCTAGCCGGATCTTATTTTCTCGGCAGAACCTCGCAAATGCTCCTTCAGCAAAATTCATGCCATTATCAGTTATGATACTATGGGGGTAACCTTATCTCAAGATTATATCTTTGAGGAATGTCACTGTTGTTGCCCCATGATACGTCCATTTTGCATCACTATTCTATATCATAATTTACTGTTATTCATTGATATATTTCATATTAAGAGATGATACTTATGTTATTTCATCTGTTTTTGCATGATTGATGACTTTTGGACGATGGACCACTGAAGTCAGGATTTTGATGGAAAAGGCATTGTTTGGAGGTGAAATTCGCGAAGATTAGAAAATCCCGGAAAATATATGGAAAATCCTATTTTTTCCAGAAGACGAAGGATGCTAGAAGGGGGAGCGGAGATGGGCCACAGGGGGCCCACACCACCCCCTGGCGCGAGCCAGCCCTGGCCGCGCCACCAGGTGGTGTGGCCACCCTGGCCCACCTCTGGCTCTGCTCTTTGGTGTATATATTCCCCATGAAACCCTAAGACTGGGGGAGCGACCACAGAAAGATTCCGCCGCCTCTACGGGGCAGAAAACTGCAGAGACAGAAAGAGCTCTCCGGCAGACAAAAGTCTGCCGGGGAAATTCCTCCCCTGAGATGGGAGATCATTGCCATCAACACCACCATCAAGTTGTACTTCATCAGGATCATCATCATCATCTCCATCATCATCTCCACCAGCACCATCATCACCACTCCATACCGCGGTAACAATTGGGTTGAATCTTGCATAGTTCTTAGGGGAAACTTTCCCGGTGTTGATTACTTGTTGTAGTTGATGCTATTGAGTGGAACCATTGAATTATCGTTCATGTTCAGATTATTACTTATCATTATTTCATCTCTGATCTTGATCCATATGATGTCTCGTGAGTAGTTTGTTTAGTCCTTCAGGACATGGGAGAAGTCATGTTGATAGTAGTTGAATTGTGTTGAGAAAGATTCAATAGTTTGTTATTTAAGTTGTGGTGTTATTCTTCTAGTGGTGTCATGTGAACGTCGACTACATGACACTTCACCTTTATGGGCCTAGGGCAATGCATTGTGTATTTGGCTACTAATTGTAGGGGTTGCAGGAGTGACAGAAACCTGAACCCCTGTTAGGAAACCTTTGCACAAGGGAGTGTAGGATATCAGAGTTTAAAGTTGTGGTTAGGTTTCTATCTTAATTACCGATGTCTACACACTTCGATTCTTGTAGACAGTTGTTGGGCCTCCAAGTGCAGAGGTTTGTAGAAGAGCAGCAAGTTTTCCCTTCAGTGGATCACCCAAGGTTTATCGAACTCAGGGAGGAAGTGGTCAAAGGTATCCCCTCTCAAACAACCCTGCAATCAAGATACAAGAATTCTCTTGTGTCCCCAACACACCCAATACACTTGTCAGGTGTATAGGTGCACTAGTTCGGTGAAGAGATAGTGAAATACAAGTGGTATGGATAACTATAAGTGGTAACGGTGCCAGAAAATAGCTTGCTGGCGTGTGGTTGACGTGGGAAAAGACTAAAGGCAAACTGAAATAAAGAAGGAAGCAAGCAAACATGCAATAGATCTAATAGAAAACGGTGTTTCAGTGCTTAGAAACAAGGCCTAGGGATCATACTTTCACTAGTGAACACTCTCATATAAATATATTATCTTCATGATACTACTCTTAACTACTCTCCGGTTGAACACTCTAATCGATGGTAGGGCTATAACAGCACACCTCAAAGTTCATCTTTCCCATCTAGAAAACCCCACACTGTCACCTTGAGTACTAGATGAGTCCAACAAACACCACAATTTCATAGAGACATCCAACTCCAAATATAACTCATAACAAGTATTTGTAATCTCTAGCCTAAGTGCCACCATGGTGAGCATGCTGTCACTTTCACACACATGGGGAGAGCAGAGATCTATTAAAGCACTTGAGTAGCAAGGTAGATCTACTTGATTACAAAGCTCATGATCTCAATAAGATCATGCATAGAGAGAGAGATGAACACATAGCTACCAGTAGAACCCTTAGCCTCGAGGAAGAACTACTCCCTCATCATCATGGGAATCAGCAATGGTGATGGAGATGGTGGTGGAGATCGATGGAGATGGCTCCGGGGGCACTTCCCCGTCCCGGCAGGGTGCCGGAACAGAGACTTTCTGTCCCCCGAATCTCCCCTTCGGTGGCGGCGGCGCTGCGGAACTTTTTGAGGATTTCTGATTGACTACTTAGGGTTTTTGCCTCGGGAGGAATATATAGGTGAAGGAGGCAAGGTCGATGGCCGGCCAGGGGGCCCACACCATGCCCTGGCGCGGCCTGGGCTGGCCCGCGCCAAGGGGTGGTGTGGCCACCCTGTGGCCCCCCTTCGTGTCTCCTTCTGGCTCCGTGAATCTTCCGGGAAAATATCAACTTTGGCTTTTGCCCGGTCCAATTTCGAGAATATTGATTTTTTGACTTTCCTGGAACCAAAAACAGCAGAAAATAGGCAACTGTCACTATGGCATCTTGTTAATAGGTTAGTCCAAGAAATCATATGAAAAGTACTCCAAAGTGTGGACAAAACATAAGAAAGTAGATAAAACCAAGCATGGAACATCAAAAATTATAGATACATTTGCAATGTATCAACATCCCCAAGCTTAACTCCTGCTCGTCCTCGAGTAGGTAAGTGATAAAAAGAAAGAATAATTTTTGAGGTGACATGCACCATCAAAGACTTGATCAAAGTATTTGTAAAACATTTAAAGCTGGGATCATAGTACTTCAATCATAACATGAAAGACAAAGTTCTAGCAATAAGACAAAGAAACTATGATGCAACATGAAAAGGCACAAACAAAAGATTCATGAATAACAATGCTTTGCAAGACATTTGTTTGTTTCACATAAAGAAAACATAGCATAATAGTATTTAGCTTGTCCCTCATAGAGTAGCAAATACAAATGCATAGGACACCTTCAAAGTTCATAAGAGTGACTAGATACAAATAGTTTAAAACAAGCAATATCAAAACTATGCATCAATCAACAAGTCTTGGGACAGTGCACATAGAACTAAGAATGGCCACTATGCTCTCAAAGTAAGTGCATAAAGTTAGAAGGTGGAGACTCAATATATAAGTGGAAGAAAGGCCTTCATAGAAGGAAGCAGGGATTCAAGTTTCATAAAGAGCTTCCAAAAATTATGGTACTTAATAGCTTTCAGATCTCATTTCCCCTATCATAAGCATCTTGAAGTGATTAAGGTTAAAGTGAACAAACTATGGTGTACATGCTTGACAAAGTATAAGTTAGAAATCTCATGTCCCTTGAATACGAGGGCCGATCCTCATGCTACTCAAGTTTAGTCATCGTAAATACATGTGTATCATAGAGAACCACCAACGGGGTACCCCTTGCCCGATGATACGGAAGAATCCCCATATCAAAATGACAAGGCAAGCAGACAACGAGCATCTCAGCAATCTTCTTATTTACCATGGGAATATGGTGCTTTTTTCTCTCTTTCCTCTTTTCATAATCTCTTTTTTTTCTTTTCTCTTTTTTTCTCAATATAGGACTCTTTTTTATAAGAAGAATGCTTCATAAACAGCTAATTATGGTTACGCTGCAGGTTTCCACCATGTCAGCATGGATTAGACCAGCGGCCCAGGCGTTTCTCTAACACATATACATAACTCCATGGACTTACAATCTCCCCTTTCATTTCACACCGACGACATCCATAGACAAAAGAGCATGATATCAACTAGGTACAAAGTACCAGTGCAATGTTGAAAGCGTTCCCCATGACAGCATGGTTCTGCTAATCCCCAACAAATAAGTGCAAGCATATACAACATAGACGATACAATGGTTCAATTTTATTAAGGGCAAGAAAAGTAAAGTGTGCCATCAAGTTCGTGAGAGCTTTAATCACTAGTTTTCTCATAACAAGTTTAATTTGGAAAGTAAACAAAAACATGAATATACTTGGAATAGCTTAAGCTAGTAGGTAGGTATGGTGGACTCTTTAGAATAACTTGGTTTAAGGAGTTGGATGCATGAGTGGAACTCATACTTGGTTGCGGAGGCTAGCAAAAGACTGGGAGCGACAAACTAAGAGAGCAATAATGGCCATAATCATGCAGAGCGACAAAACATCATTAATCAAAGCATAAAGTGATACTACAAGTTGAAAACTAAAGGATCATAAAGGCTATGGTGACTTGAGATAGTCATAACATGGTGTGAGAATGCTCCAAGTCAACCCAAATAAAGCATCAAAGGAGAATACCACTATACTATGCTTTACTATGCTAAAACAATGCATGATTCATCCAAGGCACATTAAGCAATCTCAATTGTTTATAACAAGTCATGATACAGCAAAGAATACTAAGTATAAGCCAAAACAATATCGAGCATGCCATTACAAAGCATAGGCCACAGTCAAAAACAAGCTCTCTTTACCACTTAAACATGAACTTTCCTACTCTTTTTTTCCAAACCAAACCAAACTATTTGAAAACCAATGTATGAACGAGGGGTTCCAACTAATTTATTCAGAAAACTAAGAAAACCAAGAAAACTAAAAACCAAAACAAAAATGAAAAAGAATACGCTCCAAGAACAACACAACTGTGCATGAAACAATAAAAATGAAGCGTTTGGAAAAAACCTGGGATTTTTATTGATGAAGAAGGGGATGCCTTGGGCATCCCCAAGATTTGACGCTTATACTTATTGGATATTTATTGGGGTGACACGTGTGGAATCCACAAGCTTGAGCTTTAGTCCATTCTTCATCTGATTACTCACTCCTTCCATACACCTGAAATTTTTTCCTTCATACAAAACTTCACACAATCTTTATTAGCAACATTAGTGCACTCAAGATAATAAGTCTTTAGGTTCAGTTCTAACACAAATAAAACTTCCATCAAAACACAAGCTACTGTAGCACTTCCCTCAAAAAACTCAATTCTCCAAAAGAACTCAAAAAGGAACCAACAAGAAGCAAATGCAAATAATGGCAGAAATCTGTCAAAACAGACCAGCAGGTAAAAAAGAATTTTTTAGAAGACCTTCTGTTGCTCAAATCAAAAAGTGTTGAACTAACGTAAGTTATATAACAACCTGAGTCAGAAGTACAAAAATTCACGCCTCAAAAGGACGTTCAGAGATTTTACACGAATTTTTACGGTGAAGCACGGAAATCTGTTTCGGGACAGCAACTTTCCCAATCAATACTTCTCTCTCATTAGAGGTTACTCTTGGCACAAAAAGCAAATAAAAAGGATAAGGAGCGGTTATTACTGAAGTAATAACTTCCAAGACTCATCTAAAACTTTTGGGTTATCTCCCAATAAGTACTTTTTTAACGCATTTAAGTTAGGCATGATAGTTTGAGAAGATGCTCACATAAGAAATATGAATTGAAGTAAAAGAGAGCATCAAGAAGCAAATTCAAAACACATTTAAGTCTAACCCACTTCCTATGCATAGGAATCTTGTAAAGAAACAAGTCATGAAAGAACAAAGCAACAAGCATAGTAAAGCAAAACAAGTGCAACTTCAAAATTTTCAACATAAAGAGGGGAAACTTAATATTGTTGACATACATAAAACCATGTTTCCCTCTCTCATAATAACTTTCAGTAGCATCATGAATACAATTAATAATATAACTATCACATAAAACATATTTATCATGAGCCACATGCATAAAAGAATTAATACTCCCTACATAAACATAGTCATTCTTATTAATTGTAGTGGGAGCAAATTCAACAAAATAGTTATCATTATTATTCTCATCACCATAATCATCAAATATAGGAGGCATATTGTAATCATAATTAATTTTCTCCTCAATAGTAGGTGGACTGAAAATATCATATTCATTATTGTAATCATCATATATTGGAGGTGTAGTATCATCATAAGCAATAGAATAATTATCTTCCGAAGTGTGTTCATTTGTAAACATATCATCATTGGAAGAATCATGGATAACACTAATAGTACAACAATTATTAATATCATCATTTTCAAAATTGGTACCAAAGAGATTTTCAATATCAAAAAGAAGTGTGCTTTTCCCAATCATGATCACTACTATAGGTAATAGGCATAGGAACATCATCGAGTTCAGACTCATCAAAAACTATAATAGGAGCAACATGCTTAGGGGAAAATACCGTTTCTTCCCTCCTTTTACTCCTCCTTTTCTTCTTTATCTTCTTCTCTTTAGGAGGGAGAGGCTTGAAAGGAAGCTTCTCCATATACCCTGGTTTATTATTAGAGACAATAGAAGAAACTTTGGCGGATTCCTCCTTTTCATTAATAAGACCAAAACACATATTAGTCATGTCATATTTTGGTAAGATCTCATCTTTTATAATATTTTGTATGTAAGTATTTGTGTGGCAATTATCAACACAATAAAGATGACAACCATGCATGACACTATTCATATCAAAAGCACCCATATCTACCAAAGAGGTTTTTCTTGATAACTCTTCACACCCCAAAAATAATGTAAGTTCATCATGCTGATTAGGAGTGATCATGTCATCACAATAAAAACTTGCAGTACTCATTGGATTAGAAGGGCTATTATTATGGCTTGAGCATTGAAAATTGAAATGACCCACTTCAAACCAAAGTTCACAAATAAAAGGATAGAGGGCACAAACCTTTTTACCAAGATCATTTAGAGCCCTATACCACGTTCTAGTTTTTTCATTCCTATGGGTGATACAATATTCTTCTACAATTTGATTATTCTCACAATGTCTATGTATTCCACAAAAATTAACATGCTTATAAGTAGTACTTTCAGAGGTTTGAGCATGTTTATTGCTATCATTAACAACAATTTCATTTTCCATGCAAGTGTCTTTAAAAGGCTCATGATAGATGTCCCATTTTTCTTTAGGAGCATTAATATGAGAAGCAAAGGTTTTAAAACAATCAATAAGAATTTGAGGATCAAGACCATATTTAGCACTAAGCTCTTGAAAATCAGCAGTTTCAGCGAAAGACTTAATGCAATCATACTCATAGTTTATACCTGGTTCTTTACCTTTATTGTTATCCCAATCTTCGGTATTGCTTTGAATTGTTTCAAGAAGATCCCACTTAGCTTTGACCTCCTTAATTATGAAGGATCCCTCTAAACAAGTATCTAGATAGTCCTTGTAATGTCCTGAAAGCCTTGCATAGAAATTATTAATAACAATATTACTAGGGAGCTCATGAGTGGGCATTTGAGCATTAGTGACTTCAATCTCCCCCATGCTTGGGAAATACTTTCTCCATCATGAGGATGAAAATTATAAATGTAATTCCTATCTTTATGAATTTCATGAGGAGGATAAAATTTAGAGTAAAAGAGAGATTCAAGTTCCTTCCACTCCAAATGATGAGGATCATCTAGTAGCTCATACCACTCCCTTGCTTTGCCCTTAAGTGAAATAGGGAATAGCTTCCTCTTAACTTGGTTCATTAAAATACCTGCACACTTGAACAACTCGCATAATTCATGTATAAAGAGTAAATGATCACCAGGATGGACAGTTCCATCTCCAAAATAGCAGTTATTCATAACACGTTCAACAATTTTTATAGGTATTTTAAAAGGGATGCTTTTAATATGTGGATTTAAAATATCACAAGTATCATTAGAATTACCACATATGGGAGATAAAGTATCATCAGAGCAACTTTTCTTCTTTAAAGACGGGGAACTAAAAAGATCATTTTCATAAAAACCAACTTCCCCAAGCTTAGACGTTTCCATAGCATTAGTAACAAAGGTGTTCAAAAGATTCATACTAATAACATTGCTATTAACATGCAAAAAAAGTTCCGTGGGTTTTTTAATTTTCTCTTCAAACACTTCATGTCCTAACTCAAGATAAATACTATAAAGCTCTCTAATTTTGTTGTTGTTTTCCATTAAGCCTAACTAGTGAAAACAAGAAACAAAAAGACAAAATTGCAGAATCTAAAGGAAATAACTTCGAGCACTCACACCGGAGGATGTGAGTACCTTTTACCTTACCTCCCCGACAACGGCGGCAAAAAATAGGCGTTTGCCGTGGGAGGTTCCTCTTCTTTAATCCTCCGGTGTGAATACCTTTTACCTTACCTCCCCGGCAACAGCGCTAGAAAATATCTTGATGTCTACGCACTTCTATTCTTGTAGACAGTTGTTGGGCCTCCAAGTGCAGAGGTTTGTAGGGCAGCAGCAAGTTTTCCCTTAAGTGGATCACCCAAGGTTTATCGAACTCAGGGAGGAAGTGGTCAAAGGTATCCCCTCTCAAGCAACCCTGCAATCAAGATACAAGAAGTCTCTTGTGTCCCCAACACACCCAATACACTTGTCAGGTGTATAGGTGCACTAGTTCGGTGAAGAGATAGTGAAATACAAGTGGTATGGATAACTATAAGTGGTAACGGTGCCAGAAAATAGCTTGCTGGCGTGTGGTTGACATGGGAAAAGACTAAAGGCAAACTGAAATAAAGAAGGAAGCAAGGAAACATGCAATAGATCTAATAGCAAACGGTGTTTCAGTGCTTAGAAACAAGGCCTAGGGATCATACTTTCACTAGTGAACACTCTCATATAAATATATTATCTTCATGATACTACTCTTCGGTTGAACACTCTAATCGATGGTAGGGCTATAACAGCACACCTCAAAGTTCATCTTTCCCATCTAGAAAACCCCACACTGTCACCTTGAGTACTAGATGAGTCCAACAAACACCACAATTTCATAGAGACATCCAACTCCAAATATAACTCATAACAAGTATTTGTAATATCTAGCCTAAGTGCCACCATGGTGAGCACGTTGTCACTTTCACACACATGGGGAGAGCAGAGATCTATTAAAGCACTTGAGTAGCAAGGTAGATCTACTTGATTACAAAGCTCATGATCTTAATAAGATCATGCATAGAGAGAGAGATGAACACATAGCTACCGGTAGAACCCTTAGCCTCGAGGAAGAACTACTCCCTCATCATCATGGGAATCAGCAATGGTGATGGAGATGGTGGTGGAGATCGATGGAGATGGCTCCGGGGGCACTTCCCCGTCCTGGCAGGGTGCCGGAACAGAGACTTTCTGTCCCCCAAATCTCCCCTTCGGTGGCGGCGGTGCTGCAGAACTTTTCGTGGATTTCTGATTGACTACTTAGGGTTTTTGCCTCGGGAGGAATATATAGGTGAAGGAGGCAAGGTCGGTGGCCGGCCAGGGGGCCCACACCATGCCCTGGCGTGGCCTGGGATGGCCCGCGCCAAGGGGTGGTGTGGCCACCCTGTGTCCCCCCTTCGTGTCTCCTTCTGGATCCGTGAATCCGTGAATCTTCTGGGAAAATATCAACTTTGGCTTTTGCGCGGTCCAATTCCGAGAATATTGGTTTTTTGACTTTCCTGGAACCAAAAACAGCAGAAAACAGGCAACTGGCACTGTGGCATCTTGTTAATAGGTTAGTCCAAGAAATCATATGAAAAGTACTCCAAAGTGTGGACAAAACATAAGAAAGTAGATAAAACCAAGCATGGAACATTAAAAATTATAGATACATTTGCAATGTATCAATTACTTTCTTGTACTTGTGGATGCTTGCAAGGGGTTTAATCACAAGTATGTATTAGTCCTAGGAAGGTCAGTACATTAGCACAGGTTCACCCACACAACACTTATCAAACTAAAGAAGATTAATCAACTATATGAATCGAAAGCACTTGACAGTATTCCCATGTGTCCTCGAGAATGTTTGGTCATCTTACATAATACAACTAGCTTGTCCTTTGCTAAAGAAAGGATTGGGCCACTTGCTGCATCTATTATTATTGTCTTTTATTTACTCGCACTTTATCTACATTATCGAAAACCCCTAAATATCCATTTGCTAAGTATTTATAGAGAATTCCTACTCCAAGCCACTCGTCAACACCTTCTGCTCCTCGTTGGTTTCGACACTCTTACTTATCAAAAATACTACTATAAACCCCCTATACTTGTGGGTCATCACCCCATCACATTTACTGATTGCCTTTACCTCAATCCATTTGGTAAACTTGTCCACCATAACCAAGATATGGGTCATGTTTCCTTTTGCCGGCTTAAATGGGACGACCATATCCAAACACCATACCGCAAATGGCCAAGTGATAGGTATAGTTTTTAGTTCTGACATAGGCATATGCGTCTTCGTGGCATACCTCTGAGAGCCATTGCATTGTCGTACAAGATCCTCTGCTTGCTCCAAGGCACTTGGCCAATTAAAATCCATGCCGGAAAACTTTTGCCACTAGAGCCCTTTAAGATGCATGATGACCACATTCTCCTTGATTGATATCTCGGAGGATGTCAAGCCCTTCTTCCGGGTCTACGCATCATTGCAGAACACTGATATGTCCATTTTGCATCACTATTCTATGTCATAATTCACTGTTATTCATTGATATATTTCATATTGAGAGGTGATACTTATGTTATTTTATCTGTTTTTGCATGGTTAATGACTTTTGGAGCATGGACATTGTAGTCGGGATTCGATGGAAAAGGTCTTTGTTTGGAGGCAAAATTCGAAGATCAGAAAATCCGGGAAAATATACAGAAAATCCTATTTTTCTAGAAGAAGGAAGCGGAAGGGGCTGGAGATGGGCCTGAGGCCCACCACCCCTTGGCCACCTAGGCCACGCCACGCCACGGTGGTGTGGCCGCCTGTCCACCACTCCCCTCTAGCGTATATTATCCTCCCGAAACCCTAAGACTCAGGGAGCAACCACAGAAAGATTCCACCGCCTCTGCGGGGTGGAAAACACTGAGAGAGAAAGATCTCTCCGGTAGACAGATTTCTGCCGGGGGAATTCCTTCCTGGAGAGGGGAGATCGTCGCCATCAACACCACCATCAAGCTGGACTTCATCGGATCATCATCAGCATCAACATCACCACCATCATCACCATTAGCACCCTCATCACCATCCCCATATTGCTGTAACAATTGGGTTAAATCTTGCATAGTTCATAGGGGAAACTTTCCTGGTGTTGATTACTCTTTGTAGTTGATGCTATTGAGTGAACCATTGAATTATTGTTTATGTTCAGATTGTTATACATCATTATTCCATCTCTAATCATGATGCATATGATGTCTTGTGAGTAGTTCGTTTTGTTCTTGAGGACATGGGAGAAGTCATGTTGTTAGTAGTGGAATTGTGTTGAGAAACATTCAATAGTTTGATATTTAAGTTGTGGTGTACTTCTTCTAGTGGTGTCATGTGAACATCGACTACATGACACTTCACCTATATGGGCCTAGGGGAATGCATTGTGTATTTGGCTACTAATCGTAGGGGTTGCCGGAGTGATAGAAACCTGAACCCCCGTTAGGAAATCATTGCACAAGGGACGAAAGGGTCTTAGAGTTTAAAGTTGTGGTTAGGTTTCTACCTTAATTACTTTCTTGTACTTACAGATGTTTGCAAGGGGTATAATCACAAGTATGTATTAGTCCTAGGAAGGTCGGTACATTAGCATAGGTTCACCCACACAACACTTAGCAAGCTAAAGAAGATTAATCAACTATATGAAGCAAAAGCACTTGACAGTCTTCCCATGTGTCCTCGAGAATGTTTGGTCATCTTAAGAAATACAACTGGCTTGTCCTTTGCTGCATAAAGGATTGGGCCACTTGCTGCATTTATTCTTATTGCCTTTTGTTTACTCGTACTTTGTTTACTTGCTTTATCAAAAAACCCTAAAAATCCATTTGCCAAGTATTTGCAGAGAATTCCTGATCCATATCACTAGCCAGCACCTTCTGCTCCTCGTTGGGTTCGACACTCTTACTTATCGAAAATACTGCGATACACTCCCTATACTTGTGGGTCATCAAACACTTGTGACACTCCTTTTGTATAATTCGGTGTTGATAATAGTGTATGCCTTTGCTCTTCTCTGGATTTGCCTTGAGAGTATCTCTTCACTCGGCAAGGTTCCTTCTTTTAGGAATTCAATTATTGGCTTTACCCATGCCAGTATAGCTCAAAAGGGGAAGAGCTCTTCGTCAATTTCTATTGCATCTACCGACATAACTCCAGCCAGATCAAGCTGAACAGTCCCTGGGTTCTGCGAGGCAGTCCCTGGGTCTACTGAAGTAGTCCCCTAGTTTACTGAGGTGCTTCCCCAGTCTATATCCATAGGGGTAGCTTCTAATCCGGAGAGAGCCAGGACATAGATTGAGTCGGATTTTGGTGATGGTGTGATGGATGGTTTTCTCAAGTGTTCCAATGCAACACCTGGTGGGATTGGCTACTGAGATGACCCCAACTTAGACAATATGTCGGCTGCCTCATTTTCAATCCGAGGTATGTGATGGAATTCACATCCTTCAAAGAACCCACTTATCTTTTGAACGTGGAACCGATAAAGGGCCATGTTTGCATCCAGAGCATCCCAATTGCCAGACACTTGCTGCACCACCAAATTCGAATCTCAAAAACACTATATCCGACGTATCCCTACTTCCTTTGCTACCTTAAGCCCATGCACGCGCGCTTCATACTCGGCAACATTGTTTGATGCGCTAAAATGGATTTGGAGGACATATTTAAATTGGTCCTTGGGTGAGGTAAGCACTACCCCGGCCCCCAGTCCTTCCTTTAGCTTTGATCCATCAAAGTGCATTCGCCAATAGTTTGAATCCGGCATCTCAGCCCAATCCACAAAGAAATCTGCTACCGCTTGAGATTTGATCGCATCTCTTCTATCAAACTATGGTGCGTAGGGGCTAACTCAATTACCCATTTTGCAATTCGGCCACTAGCATCTTTGTTGCTCATAATCTCGCATATGGGCGCTTCGCATATCACCTTAATGGGGTGTTCTTAAAAGTAATGCTTGAGCTTCTTGGCCACCATGTACACACCGTATGCCATCTTCTGATAGTGAGGGTAATTCTGTTTCGAAGTCGATAACACCTCGCTCAGGTAATACACTGGTCTTTGCACTGACTTACCTTCCTCATCACGCTCCACCACAATCACTGCACTTATGATTCGGTTGGTCGCGGCTATATAGAGCAACATTGGCTCTTTAGATAGTGGAGAGGCTAATATTGGTGCAGAAGACAACATCTTTTTTAACTCTCGGAATGCGCTATCGGCTTGCGGTGTCCATGTAAATTTGTCTGCCTTTTTCATTAACTGGTAGAGGGGTAATGCCTTCTCTCCCAGCCGACTTACAAACCGACTTAATAATGCAAGGCAACTAGTAAACTTCTGCACATCATTAAGACATTTTGGCAGTTCCATTCTCTCTATGGCTTGGATTTTTGCGGGGTTAGCTTCGATACCTCGGATGGATACGAGGAAACCGAGTAACTTCCCTGCCGGCACACCAAAAGTACATTTCTCTGGGTTAAGCTTCATCTAGAACCGCCGTAGGTTCGCGAATGTCTGTCGGATATCATCAAGGAGCATTTTTCCTTCCTTAGTTTTTATCACAACATCATCCACATAAACTTGCACATTTCAATCAATTTGGTCATGTAGACATTTTTGCATGCATCGTTGATACGTTGCTCCTGCATTATGTAATCCAAATGGCATAGTGTGATAGCAATAAAACCGATATGGGGTGATAAATGCAGTATTTATTTGATCATCCGGGTTCAAAGGTATCTGGTGGAAACTAGAATATGCATCTATGAATGATAACAGTTCACACCCGGCAGTTGAGTTTATGACCTAGTATATCCTTAGCAGTGAAAATGGATCTTTTGGACACGCCTTATTCAGGTTCGTGTAATCGATACACATACGCCACACCATACCCACATTCGGATCATCCTTCTTCTTCTCTACGAGCACCGGATTAGAGAGCCAATCTAGGTAAAGTACTTCCATGATAAACCTGGCTGCAAATAACCGAGCTATCTCATATCCAATGACCTTTCTCCTATGTTCGGCGAAGCGGCGGAGAGGTTACTTCACCGGCTTAGCCCTGGGTCTTACATTCAAAGAGTGCTCGGCCAACTCCCTCGGCACACCTTGCAGATCCTGTGTGGACTAGGCAAAGATATCCCGATTCTCACGGAGGAAGTTGACAAGCTCACTTTCCTATTTCTCGCCTAACTCGGCACCAATGGTCATGGTGCGCTCTGGGAACTGATCATCAATGGGCACCTTCTTTGTATCTTTTATCGCTTGAAACGACACACTCCCATGCGGGTTGGTCAGAGCCGACATATGCTCCTGCGCGAACTGAGCCAATGCCGCCACCTCCTGAATTCTCCTTTTCTCTTGAGCAATCACGAGTGACTCGGCCAGGTTAGATCCGGTAGAAGCGCACTCAATAGAACGCCTGAAGTCCCCAGCTATGGTAATAACCCCTTGGTCCAGGTAATTTCATCTTCAGCTAACTGATGTGAGTGCATGCCATGAACTTGTTTAGAGCAGGCCTGCTGAGTAACGCGTGATATGCGCTTTCTAGGTTCACAACCTCAAACTCCAAGTTTTCAGTCCGGCAGTTGTCCCTTGTGCCGAATAACACGTCAACTCAGACCTTACCAATGGGCTCACAGGAGATACCTGGCACGATGCCATGGAAAGTGGTCCTTGTTGCTTGAAGCATATTTTCTGATATTCCCAACTTGTGCATGGTATCCTTGTACATGATATTAATGCTACTGTCATTGTCTATCAGCACCTTGGAAAACCTCACATTGATATTCGGCCCAATGAATGTCGGATCCAGCACCAGTGCATACGATCTAGGACTCGGCATGAGCCTGGGGTGATCCTTGATGCTCCAAGTGATTTCCTGATCTGACCAAGGCATGTACCTTGTCACAACTGGCATTACCGCGTTTACCTCCATATGTCGGTGCTGCAAGCTCTTTCTATTAGTTTCCCCTATGGTGAACACACAGTAGCTTTGGTGATGCTCCTTGTACTCGTTCCTTCCTTCATTACCGTGATACTCTTGGTCTTGTTGTTGTTGGTTATTCACTTGATGCACTGCATCCCTTCTTTCTTGATTTTCATACCTCGGTGGAGGTGGAGGCAACATCAGCTCCTGTCCATTCCCCCCAGTGAGCAGTTGCTGCTGAGGTGCTTCATTCCGAGGTGCTTCATGTCGAGGTCCATCATGCCGAGGTGCATCGTGCCGAGGTACCTGAGCATTCCCCAAGCTATTCTGCTCTAGTTTCCTCATCCATTCACATTGCCGAGTGATACGTTGCAAACGTATCTATAATTTTTGATGTTCCATGCTTGTTTTATATCTACTTTCTTATGTTTTGTCCACACTTTGGAGTATTTTTATACACTTTCTTGGACTAACCTATTAACAAGATGCCACAGTGCCAGCTGCCTGTTTTCTGCTATTTTTGGTTCCAGGAAAGTTAGAAAATGAATATTCTCGGAATTGGATGGGACAAAAGCGAAAGTCAATATTTCATCGAGGGGGACATGGAGCCAGAAGACGAGAGGGAGAGGGGCCAGAGGCTGGCCACACCACCTGGATGCGCGGCCAGGCCTGGCCCATGCCAGGGGGTGGTGTGGCCGCCTAGGGCACCCCCCTCGGCCTCCCCTTTCACCTATATATCGCCTCCAATATAGAAACCCTAAGCACCGAATCAAAATTCCATGAAAGAGTCTGTAGCCACCGTCATCTCCATCCCTAGATCGGGAGGGATCTGAAGCTCTTCCCGGCACCCTGTAGGAGGGGAGAATTCACCCTGGAGGCCTTCTTCATCACCATGACTGCCTCCGGTGTGATGCGTGAGTAGTTCATCTCTGGACTACAGGTCCATGTAGTAGCTAGATGGTTGGTTCTTATCCTTTGTGCTACCATGTTTAGATCTTGTGAGCTCTGTTCATGATCAAGATCATATATTTGTAATCATACATGTTGTGTTTGCGGGGATTCGATGGATATTGAGATGCTATTTCAGATTGATTCTTGATTCTATCATGTCTTTGTTATTTGTGATCTTGCATTCTCTCCATTGTTAGTAGCTATCTTGGTCGAGTAGATGCTAGCAACTCCAAGAGGGAGTATTTATGCTCGATATTGGGTTCATGCCTCTAGTAATCTGGGGAAGTGACAGAAATATCTAAGGTACTAGATGTGATGTTGCTACTAGGGAGAAACAGCAATCCTTTGTTCATAGAACAATCATATTGTTTACTTTACACGCAATGCTTAATGCAATTATCTGTTGCTTGCAACTTAATACTGGAGGGGGTTCGGATGATAACCTGAAGGTGGATTATTAGTCATAGATGCAGTTGGATTATGGTCTATGTATAATGTTTTAATTCCCAATCAAATCTCATAGGAGTCAAGATGATTAGTATATGCATGTATGCTTTCTCGGTGTTTGTCAATTGCCCCGCTATAATTTGTTCACCCAACATGTCATCTATCTTAAGGAGAATCACTTCTAGTGAACTATGGACCCCTGTCCATTCTTTTACCATCAATCTAAAATCTATTTACTATTTTCTATTTACTTTCTGCAAAGCAATTACTATCTTCCACACAATACGTTTAATCCTTTGTTTTCAGCAAAACCGGTGAGATTGACAACCTCACTATAAGTTGGGGGCAAAGTTCTGTGGTTGTGTTGTGTAGGATTCCAAGTTGGAAACAACACCTTGGAGGTGTTTCCTTGCTCATACTGGTTCGATAACCTTGGTTTCATAACTGAGGGAAAACTTGCTGCTGTGCTTATCATACCTTCCTCTTGGGGTTCCCAACGAGCTCGATATATTTTGGGCCATCAAGCTATTTTTCTGGCACCGTTTCCGGGGAGTCAAGGATATCTTCACAAGGGGAGTCCCTCATAACCAATCTCTTTACTTTTTTTATTTGTCTTGCTTACTTTATCTCTTCTTTGTTTGCTTGTTTCTTTATTAAAAACACACAAAAATTAGTTATACTAGTTTGCTTCTTTATATAAAAACACAAAAATTGTGTTCCTTTTTTGTAGTTGTCACTTCGTTCTTTGATCACCATGTTGATCCCTAAGTTCACCCTGAAAGACCTTTCAATAGGTAGTGGCTCTATAATTGGGAAAGAGAATATTGAAGAATTCTTTAATCATGTTAGTAAGCATGAGGATACTGAGGATAGATCCCTTGAAGAACTTGCTCCAAATTATGAAATTGCTGCAGCTTCTTTAGTTCACATGTTGGAAGCTAGGTTTTCTAATCTTAACCCCATAATGCAAGTAATGTTTCTTAAACTTAAGGAATTTGAGGACCCTGAAAAGAGAGATTTTATTCTGGAAACCTTGCTTAAAGAATTCTATGATGTTGCTAAGGAATCTAGAAAAGTCCTTGATCGTTTTAATATGCTAGGATCATGTGTAGATGTTATTGGTACATGAGAAAAGATGAACAAAACTGAACCTAATGGGGAGGAAATTAAGATACCAATACCTTTTAAACTTGTAGGAATGCATGAAGCCTTAGAAAAGAATTTTGATTGGATTGTTCCTGAAAACCCATTTGATGAAAATAGTGACCCCGGGAGCATTGAGAGAGGATCCTCTAGAACTTATTTGGATGAGATACCTTGCCTTGTTGAAGATATTTCTGGTATCAATCTTAATGCTTCTTCATTTGAGAATACTTGATTCTTTTCTTACTTCTTATGCCTAATTTAAAGGCGTTAAAGAAAAGTACTTATTGGAAGATAACCCAAAAGTTTTAGTTGAGTCTTGGAAGTTATTGCTTCAGTAATAACCTATCCTTATACTTTTTATTTGCTTTTTGTGCCAAGAGTAACCTCTAATGAGAGAGAAGTAATGCTTGGGAAAGTTGATGTCCCGAAACAGATTTTTGTGCTTCACTGTAAAAATTCGTGTAAAATCTCTATACGTCGGTTTTAGCTGTAATTTTTTGTGCTTCTAATACAGGTTGTTATCCAACTTTCGTTAGTTCAACACTTTTCGATTTGAGCAACATAAGGTCTTCGAAAAAATTGGTTTTTACCTGCTGGTCTGTTTTGACAGATTTCTGCCATTATTTGCATTTGTTTCTTGTTGATTCCTTTTTGGGTTCCTTTTGGGGAATTGAGCTTTTTGAGGGAATTACTACAGTATCTTGTGTTTTAATGGAAGTTTTACCTGTGTTAGAACTGAACCAAAAGACTTATTATCTTGAGTACACTAATGTTGCTAATGAAGATTGTGTGAAGTTTTGTATGAAGGAAAAATTTCAGGTGTAGGGAAAGAATGATGTAATGAGATGAAGAATGGACTAAAGCTTAAGCTTGGGGATGCCACCCCGTGTCACCCCAAGAAATATCCAAGAAGTACAAGCGTCAAAGCTTGGGGATGCCCAAGACATCCCCTTCTTCATCAATAAAAATCTCAGGTTTCTTCCAAACACTTCATTTTTATTGTTTCATGCACAGTTGTGTTGTTCTTGGAGCGTCTTCGTTTTTTTTTGGTTTTGGTTTGCTTAGTTTGATAGAATAAATTGGTTGGACCCCCTCATCCATGCATTAGTTTTCAAATAAGATTGGTTTGAATTGGAAAAGAGTAGGAAAGTTCTTGCTTAAGTGGTAAAAAGAGCTTGTTTTTGACTGTGGCCTATGCTTTGTCATGTCATGCTTGATATTGCTTTGGCTTTATGCTTAGTGATTTTTGCTGTAGCATGACATGTTATAAATAATTGAGATTGCTTAATGTGCCTTGAAAGAATCATGTGTTGTTTTAGCATATTAAAGCATAGTATTGTGATATTCTCCTTTGATGCTTTATTTGGGTTGACTTGGCGCATGCTCACACCATGTTATGACTATCCCAAGTCACCATAGCCTTTATGATCCTTTAGTTTTCGACTTGTAATATCACTTTATGCTTTAATTAATGATGTTTTGTCGCTTTGCATGATTATGGCCATTATTTCTCTCTTAGTTGGTCGCTCCCAGTCTTTTGCTAGCCTCCATAACCAAGTATGAGTTCAACTCATGCATCCAACTCCAAATAAAATCAAGTTATTCCAAAGAGTCCACCATACCTACCTATTAGCATTTGCTATTCCAAGTATATTCATGTTTTTATCTACCTTCCGAATTAAACTTGTTACGAGAAAACTAGTGATTAAAGCTCTCACGAACTTGATGGCACACTTTACTTTCTTGCACTTAATAATCTTGAACCATTGTGTCCATCTTTGTTGCGTATATGTTTGCGCTCTATAAGTTGAAGTTAGCAGAACCATGTATCATGGGGAACGCTTTCAACATTGCACTTATTATTCCGTTGATATCATGATTCTTTTGCTTATGGATCCCAGCGGTGTGAAATAATAGGGGAACTTGTAAGATCATGGAGTTTGTATGTGTGTTAGAGAAACGCCTGGGCCGCTAGCCTAAGCCATGCCTAATCATGGTGGAAACTTGCAGCATAACCATAATTAGCATTCTATGAAGCATCCTCAATAAAAACCTATGCAAATAGCAAATAAAAAGATCGTTGAGATGCTCATTGTCTGTTGCCTTGTCATTTTGATATGGAATAGCTCATGTGTCATGGGGCAAGGGGTACCCTGTTGGCGGTTCTCTATGATACATATGTACTTACAATGACAAGAGCTTACTTGTGACTGAAGTTGAGTAGCATGAGGTTCGGTACTCGTAAGTAAGGGGCATGAGATTTCAACTTATAATTTGTCAAGCATATCCTCTTAGTTGTGTCACTTTAACCTTAATCACCTAAAAGATGCTTATGATAGGGGCAATGAGAGCTGAAAGCTAATAAGTACCATAATTTTTGGAAGTTCTTTATGAGACTTGAATCCCTGCTTCCTTCTATGAAGGCCTTTCTTTTACTTTTATGTTGAGTCTCCATCTTCTATCTTTATGCACCTATTGAGAGAGCTTAGTGGACATTCTTAGTTTAATGTGCATTGTCCCAAGACTTGTTGATTGATGCATAACTTTGATATTGGTTGTTCTTAAACTATTTGTATCTAGTCACCCTTATGAACTTTGAAGGTGTCCTATGCATTTATGTTTTGCTACTCTATGAGGGACAAGCTGAATACCATTCTCACTATGTTTTCTTTATGTGAAACAAACAAACGTCTTGCAAAGCTTTGTTATTCATGAATCTTTTGTTTGTGCCTTTTCATGTTATAACATAGTTGCTATGTCTCATTGTTAGAACTATATCTTTCATGCTATGTTAAAGTACTATGATCCCAGCTATCAATGTTTTACATTACTTTGATCTATTTTATGATGGTGCATGTCACCTCAAGAACATTCTTTCTTTTTATCACTTACCTACTCGAGGACGAGCAGGAGTTAAGCTTGGGGATGTTGATACGTTGCAAACGTATCTATAATTTTTGATGTTCCATGCTTGTTTTATATCTACTTTCTTATGTTTTGTCCACACTTTGGAGTATTTTATACACTTTATTGGACCAACCTATTAACAAGATGGCACAGTGCCAGCTGCCTATTTTTTGCTGTTTTTGGTTCCAGGAAAGTCAGAAAATGAATATTCTTGGAATTGGACGGGACAAAAGCCAAAGTCAATATTTCACTGAGGGGGGCACGGAGCCAGAAGACGAGATAGAGAGGGGCCAGAGGCCGGCCACACCACCTGGCCGCGCGGCCAGGCCTAGCCCACGCCAGGGGGTGGTGTGGCCGCCTAGGGAACCCCCTCGGCCTCCCCTTTCGCCTATATATCGCGTTCGATACAGAAACCCTAAGCACCATATCAAACTTCCACGAAAGAGTCTATAGCCGCCATCATCTCCATCCCTAGATCAGGAGGGATCTGAAGCTCTTCCTGGCACCCTGCCGGAGGGGAGAATTCACCCTGGAGGCCTTCTTCATCACCATGATTGCCTCCGGTGTGATGCGTGAGTAGTTCATCTCTGGACTACGGGTCCATGTAGTAGCTAGATGGTTGGTTCTTCTCCTTTGTGCTACCATGTTTAGATCTTGTGAGCTCCATTCATTATCAAGATCATTTATTTGTAATCATACATGTTGTGTTTGTGGGGATCCGATGGATATTGAGATGCTATTTCAGATTGATTATTGATTCTATCATGTCTTTGTTATTTGTGATCCTGCATGCTCTCCGTTGTTAGTAGATATCTTGGCCGAGTAGATGCTAGCAACTCCAAGAGGGAGTTTTTATGCTCGATAGTGGGTTCATGCCTCTAGTAATCCGGGGAAGTGACAGAAATCTCTAAGGTACTAGATGTGTTGTTTCTACTAGGGAGAAAACAACAATCCTTTATTCATAGAACAATCGTATTGTTTACTTTACACGCAATGCTTAATGCAATTATCTGTTGCTTGCAACTTAATACTGGAGGGGGTTCGGATGATAACCTGAAGGTGGATTATTAGTCATAGATGCAGTTGGATTACGGTCTATGTATAATGTTATAATGCCCAATCAAATCTCATAGGAGTCAAGATGATTAGTATATGCATGTATGCTTTCTCGATGCTTGTCAATTGCCTCGCTATAATTTGTTCACCCAACATGTCATCTATCTTAAGGAGAATCACCACTAGTGAACTATGGACCCTGGTCCTTTCTTTTACCATCAATGTACAATCTATTTACTGTTTTATCTTTACTTTCTGC
The DNA here is from genome assembly GCA_023614405.1 of Avena insularis. NCBI lineage: Eukaryota > Viridiplantae > Streptophyta > Magnoliopsida > Poales > Poaceae > Avena > Avena insularis. The sequence continues at coordinate 213,329,094 of CM042694.1, forward strand.
AAGCTATTACTATCTTCCACACAAAACCTTTAATCCTTTGTTTTCAGCAAAACCAGTGAGATTGACAACCTCATTGTAAGTTGGGGGCAAAGTTCTGTGGTTGTGTTGTGCAGGATTCCAAGTTGGAAACAACACCTTGGAGGTGTTTCCTTGCTCATACTGGTTCGATAACCTTGGTTTCATAACTAAGGGGAAACTTGTCGATGTGCTCATCATACCTTCCTCTTGGGGTTCCCCAACGAGCTCGATATATTTTGGGCCATCACCGGGTCGTATGATTCGCCGAATTATTCAGACTTGGCGTGTGGAACTTGCACAGCTGATCCAACATAGACCCGAACATGTATCTCGGACGATCCTTTCTTTCCTGCCACTGTTTCTTCTGCTCTGGCATCCAAGGTTTCTTGCCATCACCCTTTTTCTGCCAATCTTGCCCTCCAATTTTTTGACGCTGGCTGGCGCCAGCATTGGGCTGATCCTGATCTACAGCCGCCACTTGCTGCGAGATGTACCTGTAATCCTGGCGATCATCCCTTCTTTTACCTCGGAAGTCATTCCTCTAGGATAATCCGGAACCATCTCTATTGTAGTACTCCTCATTTGAATCACTTGACATAAAACGAGGTTGGGTTGGATCTCCCAAAGCGTATGAATCAGCGATCCGGATCGTCTCGGTGATACATTGCAAATGTATCTATAATTTTTGATGTTCCATGCTTGGTTTTATCCACTTTCTTTTGTTTTGTCCACACTTTGGAGTAATTTTCATATGATTTCTTGGACTAACCTATTAACAAGAGCCACAGTGCCAGCTGCCTGTTTTCTGCTGTTTTTGGTTCCAGGAAAGTCAGAAAATGAATATTCTCGGAATTGGACGGGACAAAAGCCAAAGTGCCTATTTTTGGGAAAGTCATCAGATGCCAGAATACGAGACGGAGAAGGGCTGGGGGCTGGCCACACCACCTGGCCGCGTGGCCAGGCCTGGCCCACGCCAGGGGTGGTCTGGCCGACCCTAGCACCCCCTCGGCCTCTGCTTCCGCCTATATATTGCCCTCGGGACGAAAACTATAACATCCCAATTTCAGCAACCCTGATTAGTGTCTAGAATGCAAAAATCTGGGGAACAAAACCTTTTTCTTGTTTAATGCTGAAGTGTTTGCTTGTTGTTTGGATATGCTTATGCATATGAATGTGTATTAGATGATATACTCCTTACCTTAACACCAGTTGACAAAAGCTACTTCCCAAAATAGTCTTGGCTTAATTTCCATATTCTCAAATGTTCTGGCATTTCAAAACATGAGCCAAGATGCTTATGTAACCAAAACTATCTTTGTAACTTCTATTGACAAAACTATGGAGAGTTATATAATATAATCTCCTTATGTTTTCAAGACAGAACCTTCAACTACTCTTACCTCTAGGATCTCCAAAACCTTTTTATAAGCTTTTGAATTCTACTCTTGGTAGAGATACCAAGGACCCTACCTTGTTCAAACTCCAACCTATTTCAAAATACCCATCCTTACCTCAAGTTAAGCTTGGTGGTAACCCTAGTAGTAGTTGATTTGTTTGTAAGATGAGTTGCCTTGATCTGTTGCTTGAATTATCTGCTTAGGATATAGTATGAGCTACTCTAGGAGCTCATCCTCTAGGATCAAGATACTTCAAGATCCCCAAACCCTAAGCCAGGATACAATCTAGATCTAATCTCTAGCCACCAGGTGAGAATCTAAAACCCTTAACCAGATCAACCCTGAAGATATCCCTTCTAGAAGCTTCCAAGTCAATGAAGACCAATATCAAGCATGGATACCTTATACTCAATCTACACTTCAACATCACCCACTTGATGATGCTTTGGTACCTTGCAACCCATCAAAATCATCACCACCCACATTCTAGTCAAAAACCCTAAATCTGCCAAATTTGGCTAAGTCTGGAAATCTGTTTCCATCATCACCTTTTTGGATGTCTCCCTTTCTAAACCCTTGTGCATTTTTGGTAATGCATTTGAACCATATTGTTAACCATCCTAAGGACTACCAAGGCCCACTCTTTCCCTTGGGTATATCATCCTCCTACCCACTTGTTCTTGATGGTTTTACAGGCAAGAAAATAACTTTTCCTGCAAATCTAGTCAACATGCCAACTTTGATAGAAGCTCACACCACCATACAACCTTCTATGTACCAAATCTTTGCATGGTTGTGTTATACTAATATAGGTCTATCATTACCTACTTCACTTGTTCCAAGTGGATCCTTGTGCTGCTTAAACCCACAAGGTTTTGAAGGCTAGTTGATCATCTGCTTTCGCAGGCTTATATTATTCAAAGTTTGAAAGCCTGTCTTGGTGAGCTCAAGCAGGATCAAGCTCAAACCTCTACACCATTGCAATATACATCACTTGGTCTATCCATTCATCTACCTCATGCCCCAAGGGGAGATATGAGCTCCAAAATCTAACATGGTTTTGATAGTATGAAATTAACCTCACCCTAGATCCTTAATCTAGGGTATTCCACCAAAATCAACATGGATTCTCCAATACCAAGGTTGAAAATGCTTGCTACACCTTTCCTACATCATCTACCTTGATCATAAAGATTTATCAAATATTACCCATAATTATTTTGGCCCCAAATCTATTTAATTCCCTTATTAGACAAGATCTCCAAAACTCCCTTCACAAAGGAAAGTTTGGATTTTTCCAAAGCACTTCCCCAACTTTTGGCTCAATTAAGACCCACATATCATACCCCATCTTCCCACTTCAAAAATAATTATTTTTGAAGAGCTTTATTATTTCTTTTTGCCCATTTTCTTAAATGGCTGAAATGGAATAATAATTGTTTAAAATACTTTTATCTTCCAATAAATCTTGGGAAAATTCCCCTAAGTGTGTATTCACATTTGGGATCATCCCACATCAAAAAATCCACCTGTCCAATGAAAATTTATCAAATGATCCTCTAGAAACTACTTCTGTACCTTTTGAATAAATGGATTTAAGTGGACTTCTAATCTTCTGAAAATTCCCAAATAAATCCTAGAGAGGCTTATTAACCCTACCCATCTACCAGCACCCTTACCTCAATTGGTCAAGATAAAAAATCAAGACATAACCCTTGATAATCCTTTATGGCAGAATTGAACTTTTATCCTTTTTGTACCAAACACCAAAGCAAAATCTCACCAATCTTCACCAGCAAGCCTCCACCACCATGCACCTCAGTCATGGTCATGTGCATTGTAGCCCTGCACTGTAGTGTCACTATTCACCCTTGTCTCATGTGTTTGTTGCAAAGGAGACACAAGGCTAGGACTTTTTCTAGCCAATTAAAGTCTTGCAGTTGCTACCGCTCCTCCTCTCTGACCTGCAGCCCAACCAGAAACCACCTCCCCTGCCCACATCATCCTCCCCTGGTATTCACCTCCCTCCCTTCCTCTCCATGGGACAAGTTCATGATGAACCATCCCTCCTCAAAATATATAGCCATAGGCTCCCCCTTGCCTCTTCTTGGCCCCCATTTGCATCCTACCCACCTCCACTCTCTCCCTGCAGAGCCCTCACCGAGCCCCTGCCTCTGCATGTCGCAGGAGAAGGAGAGCTCCCCCTCTTGGCCATTTCCAAGAATTGGTCTGTGTGCTCCCTCCTCTGCCTTGACCTCTTTCCATGTCGTAGTGCTGAGGTCCCCTGTCCCTTCTGAGTCTAACCCCACTCTTTCCCGGGCTCCAAACCACCGCAGGTACCACCTCCGGCGATCACCGAGGCTAGCTCCGGGAGCGTGCTTGCGCATGGGGCGTCCCTGCGTTGGACCGAGCTCTGCTGCCCGCCGCCAGAACCGCCTCCGACCCCTGCGTCGCCTAGCACCCTCGCCGCCAACATGCACGTCTCCCCGGCCCTGCTTCGGCAAACCCCTGAGAGCACCGCCGCGGGTGTCGTCGCGCAAGGCCTCCTCTGTCGTGGAAACCCCTGTTTGCGCCCATCCCCGAGGTCCACACGGTGCCCCGCGTCGCCTCCCCGCCTTCCCCGCCGCTGGCAGGCACTCAGGTGTGGTGCCCCGCAAAAACCACTACTAGAAAATTGCGTTGTTTTTGTGCATTGCATCATCATGACCGCATGCTCATGTCATCATGCCACATTGCACTTGAGCATCGCCATCACCATGCATCTGTTTGTCTGAAACTATTTTCGAAAACCTATTTTGTTTTTCTAATTAAGCCCCGTCTTTATTCAAATATAAAACCCGGGTCTATCCGAAATATTTTGTTTTGTCTACCAACGGTTTGCAAAAGCCTCGTTTTTAATAAATAAAATATTTAAACTATTTTTGGGAGGCAGCCAGCCAGGCCCGAAAGCCCAGCCGTCCACCTCCAGATAAAAATCCTACCTACCCTAGAACCACCCAACACCTTTTCCACCAAATAACCTACCCAGCCCTATCTTACCCAGCCCCTCCACCTCACCCCCAGCCGTCACTTCAGCCCACCTGGGCGCGCACCCCCGCCAGCCACGTCCCCAACCAGCCACCTCACCCTGGCCAACCCTAGACCGCCACCTCACTCTCCGCAATCACGTCTCGCCACCTCAACCACCTGGCCACCTTTTCCCGCCAGACGCGCGCTTCCACACAGTGGGACAAACCCCTAGCCGACCCCACTGTCCCCCACCCCGCCTGGCCCCCGCCCACGCCCACCTCCTCTCCTCTCCTCGCTCACGCACCATGACCGTCCCCGCTCGGCCTCGGTTCTCCCCCGCCCCAGGCGCGCCTCCCTCCCCTCCGTTGTCGCCTCAACCCCTACCCTATCGGACACCGCCTGGCGCTTCGTCGCTGCCGCCTCCGCCCTCTCTCCTCGCGCCGCCAGATCCCCGTCCGCCACCGCCTCGGCCCCCTCCGCCGCCGGGGCTCTGCCTTCCTCCTCCCCGAGCCCGCCTCCCATGCGACCGGCCTTCTCCGCCGACCCAGCGCCGCCAGCGAGCGCCCTCACCGCGTGGAGTCCCGCACTCTGCCGCCTCGAGCACCGCGCATCCCTGCCGCCGTGGACGGGCCCTAGAGCCCCTGCCTCCGCACCCCTCTTAGCTGCCACGACCTCCGTCCGGTCGTCGCCCGTGCTCGTCCCCGCAGGCTCCCTCCTCGGCCCGCCTCGCCGCTCCATCTCCGGCCAGGAGCTCCGCCGACCGGAGTTGTTCACCGCATGGACCCTGACCACGAACGTGCTACCGTCACCTCTAGCATGTACTTTTTCCTCGCCCTTTGCAGTCTGAGACGTGTTGATTGGTAGTGTTGAAGGTGTGTATAATATGTGACGCTACTGCAGGACTTTATGTACACTAGATCGACCTCGGCTCGACGACCTCTGATGCGAGCCTCCACGGATGAACCAGTCAAAACCTAGAGATCGTCTTCATGGATCTGATGTATCGAAGATGCTGACATGGGACCTAAGTCCACCATACGACACGATCCCCTTCACAGGAACCAAAGACCGTAACCAACCGAAGGTGCTCGAGAAAGTCTCGGACAAGAACTCCTTCACGAACCCTGAAGACCTGACCCCGAAGACCGAACCCTGGCGCATCAAGGTCTCCTTCCCGGAACCACCGAGTACTTCCTCTCGGACGTCAAGACCCCGGACCTAGATCCGAAGACCGATCCTGTCGAGAACGAACCCGGGCACGCCAAGTGCTCCGACCCCGAACCATCCGTCCGACAAGACTTCCTTCTCGGATACCAAACCCGATCCCGTCGACCCCCGAACCTAAGATCTTCCGAACCCAGATGTGTGAACCTTTTCCTGAGCCCCTATTTTATAAATGCTATATATAAAACTTGTTGCATATTAAATTGTCATGCTTGCACACATATCATGGGTTTTGGGAGCATCATGCCGATTCACCTCATAATTAAATATGGAGTCGATATGCGGGATACTTTTGTCTTATTCCGGACTCCATTTAAATTTGTGTAGCGAACCAATGCCATATTTTGCCTTGTTAATACAACATTTAAAATGTGGGGTATCTAAAAAACATGAACCACCTAATTAATTGTTGGGACCCCGGTTCCGCTTAATAATGACTAATTGCACCGCATCTTGCCATGCCATGCATCATATCATAAGCATGTCGGATCTTCTGCCGTAGTATTAAATATTGCATCCGGTGTTTTCTTCTAGTGTTAGCTTCTTCGCGGATTAGGCCGATGAGTTGATGCGAGTATCGACAAGTTCTCCGGTTATGATCCGTCGGCAGTTTCCCCAGGCGAGCATCTCTTCCCCTTCCACCTATTTTGCATTTATAGTATTTATTTCCTCCTGTTGATCTATTGCTATCCGTGTCGTGATGCTTTAGTTTCCGTACCCCAGTTATATCCCGTGCAGCCTCCATATTGCCTTGGACACCTCCTATTACCTGAGTTTGGTAAATAGTTGGCCCTGCGAGTCGTAGTTGCTTGCTCAGGTGCGATCTCGTGCTGTCAAGTACCACAGTTGTTGGAATGCTGGCAGATGTTTATTTGGTGGAGATGCTTATTGGTGGAGATGATCATGACTTTAATTACAACCATTAAAAATGCTAGATATAACTAATGTAGAGGCATCGGTGGGCAATAGATGTTATTTGGTTCTTCCACACCCACTTGTGTCCCGTAGGACCCCGAGTACTTGATACCTGTTCCTTGATTTTTCGCACTATCCACATCCGGGAGGCCGTGGACCCCCCTGAGCCAGAGCTTGATTCATTTCTATTTCTTGGGGCCACAAAGTAGTTTGGGGTTTTATTACTATCCTGTACTTATGCCATGCTTTACTTCTTTATTTAAGATTGTGCGTGGAGCACCTGTACTGTTTTGGATCGCGCCACGTTTTCACGGTATCGACAAGCCCAGTCACACTTTTGGGTTCCCAGTCATTTACAGCCGTCATCGCAAACCCTGGGTCCGTTCTGGAGCCGGCCAACTTTGTTGCGGGTAGCTTAGTGGGTTGGCCCCCTGAAATATTTCTGAATCCTGTGATCGCTTTGTCGTGAATGCCTCGTTGGGTTTTGAGTTGGTTTTTCCGAGGTTGATCGAGTGTGTGTTGCTATTTGTGCACCCCTGCAGGGTAAAACTTTCTGAAAGCCGTGTCCGCAGTTATGGACGACTTGGAGCACAGTATCTCGATCATAGACAAGCATAACTAAAGTAGTGCTATAAACTTGACTTCATATATGACTAGTAATCAGATTCAACTATAACGGAATGGATATTAAAAATGCCAACAACTGTTGGATCTGGGTTGTTTGTTATATATGCCTAGTAAGTATTACAACTCCAACGGAATGTGATAAAAGTGCCAACAACTCTAGGTTTTGGGATTCCTTAGGACAATTATATCTGACTAGTAAATGTTCCAACTACCACAGAATGGTAATTAAAACTGCCCACTACTTATGCTTCAAGATGACTCATGCTATCTATATCTGATTAGAAATTGCTGCAACTATAACGGAATGAGTAAAATTGCCAACTGTGTGCGTTCCTCGGTCCGACTTCCTCGTTTGGTCTCGAGGGGGAAATACCAGGATGGGTTTGTTTGGTGTTAGCTTCAGGTTGGATCCGAATAGGTCTTTCTTATCCCTCTCTGATAACCGCCAGTTGTATCGAGTCTCTATAGGTTGTTTAGTGTCGCTGCGCTGCCGCTTCAGCCCACCATACCTATGTAGGCGAGAGCCGCCGAATTCTAGCCTCGCCGTGTACTGGCCTCAGTACTGACGCTCCTCTTTTTCCTTTGCCCGTTTTCGGCACCCCTTTTGTTTTAGCAGGTTTTGACGTCGTTAGCAGGGTTACCTTCCGGCTTGGCCTGGGCAGGGTTATGGACGCCATTGGTTATTCTTCAGGGCTCTTAGCCCCATTTGCATCTTGTCCGTAGTCGGACGCTCTATCATTTTCAAGGTGATTTGGATCTTTGTATATTATATCTGTATTCTTGACTCATTGAGTCGCTGTTGTATATATATCTGTTCTATGGGTCCCATCAAGGACTGTTGTGTAATGTTATTACTTCGTTTTCCATCCGCACGAAAGTGCCTGGTGGGCGTCGTTGAATCGTTTCTATGCGGGTTTTGGCGGGAAGCGCTAAAACTTGCATAGGGCCAATTTGAGGGTGTTACATCAGGTGAGCTCCCCGTACCCTCCTCGCCGCCGCTAGGGTTCTGTCCCTGTCGCACACAACGAGGGGAGGATGAAAGCCCCGCGCCGTCGATCTGCCATAGAACAAACGACCCTCCTTCCTCCATACCTCTTTGCCGGCCACCACCTCTTACCGGCGGGCCCCGCTATGCGGTTTCAAATTCTAGCCCCGCACGCTGCCTCACCCCGCCGTGGACCGAATTCCCTCTGGTCGGCCCGTTTAACTCCAGACCCCAGCCCCTGCCTTTTAATCAATTTTCTCAGATCCAGAGATTGTAGCTTTTGGATTAAATCTTTTTGAAAATGAAAACCCCCACCATTTGGCTAGAGCTAAATTTCCTGATGTTCATGAGTGTTTTCCTAATCATGTAGCATCATTGGTTGCTCAGATTAGGGTCCAGAATAATCCTAATAAAACTATTTCCCAGAAGTACCCTTTCCACTAATAAAATCCTTCTGTGAGTTTTACATATCCATTGGGGATGAACCCAAGTCCTCCTGGAAGGTAATTTCTATACCAATCAATCAGCATAGGTCTCATGTCAAGGTGAACTCTAGTTTGCCTGTAGCAAAAATAACAAAATCCATGCAGATAGGACTTTAGAAAATCCCTAGGTAAATCTACAACATACTTTGGGTTGATTCCACATCCCAGTGATGTGGTACATCCATACCTGTCACATTCCAGGAGCTCAAGAATTATTGAATTCCTAAGGATTTTTAATGCATTAAACATTTTTGTATATAGTTTTATTACTAGATAAATCACTCCAGTAGCTCTATAACTCCAAAATGGTTGATTCAAATTTCTACACAAAGGTATTAAAAATACCTACCATGTGACATTGGAATCAAATCAAAAGCTTCTGTAGATTTAATCTGGTGAAAAAGACAAGTTGTCTACAGAACTGCCCTTGGGAATTTCCTGAGGGCATTCTGATAAATAGTTTGACATGATTCCAACTCTCAGTGAACAAGTACAACAAGACCTACCTAATCACCCAAGGAAATAATTTTTGGAGCTCCAGAACCTTCCTGGTGAATTATTTCCTAATACTAGAGTCTATTTCACTATAAAAATCACTATAAATCTTTGGTAAGTGATAAAATAGTGAAACCACTTTTGTTGGTTTCATTTTATCAACTCCTATCTGTTGGTATCATGTTTTTACAATGGTATCATACAGAATATGTCTTGTTCCAAAAATCCATCTCTTAGGTAATTTCTAGACTATAAATCCTAAGGGATTTTCTTCCATGTTTCCAAGACAAGGCCAATCTTGTTAAATCCATTCTTCCTAAGACCTACTGATTTGTAACCTTGTATTATCCAATTGTTTGCTGTATGTATTGGTGCTTGTGTGACTGGTGTTGATTGTGGCTTGGTTTGCTTGCATGTGCTGTCGGGACGACGATAGTTGCGATGAAATCGGAGAGCAGAAGAAGTAGTATTTATTATTGGTATTGGTATTCTTGGGTATTCTAAGAAGAAGTCCAGGGACATATTGCCATATTGCTGATCATCAGGCAAGCCACCTTTTTGCTCATAAGCCTTGTCCTATTGTTTTACTTATGCATGTTTTATCTACTGTTTATTAAAACTGCATTGTTTTATTATTTGTTGATGTATATACGGTAGTGGTTTGGCTCCTCCGAACTATTACACTGTGGTACTACTAAGTACAACCCCCTTGGTGAAACCTACTTGTCCCTAGTAGAATAGATGGTGTATATCACCATAATCCCTTGGAGACCCCCGATTTAGCCGAAGCAAAGCTAGAGGATGGGAAGACCCCAGAAACAGTTTTACCAAATGTTTTATGATAAAACCTTGGTGAGGTGGGACCTCCCAAGAGATATTGAGAAAGAAAGAGGTTTTGTTTTACAAAAAGGCTGGAGGAAAACCGGAGGAAAAAGGTTTACAAAAACGCACCTGGTTCTTTGCAGTTTTGCTAGAACAATTAACCCGTGCAACCACATTACTCTGGAAATGGGACAGGGCTGGATTTGATGTTTGTCTATTCTGGTATAAGCTGCCTCGCAACAACTACAGGGGATCGGGGATCCCTGGAGGGTGGGCCTTCTCCGATATAGGTCCATGCGGTACATCGACCTGGAGAAGGAACAAAGGGTCGGCAGGCCTCCACGCATTACTATGAGCCCCTCATTGAAAGCGCGCACGTGGGAAGTGCAATAAGCGCTCCGGTTGGTCCTCGCCCGACATCCCGGTTTTGAGGGGATTAACACTCATAGGGTAGGCACTTATATTGGAGTGGGCATCCGGAGAGTCTTGATCGGTTACTCGACCCACGATCGATGAAGATTAGGGTAGTGTACCCGGATGGTGTGGGTAAAGTGTACAACCTCTGCAGAGTGTAAATCTATTCGAATAGCCGTGTCCACGGTCATGGACGGTTGGGAAGGTTGCTGTAGAGCGGTGCCGGTTTTGATTTCAAAAAGGATTTCGGAAAAGCAAAGGTTTTGAAAATATTTTGACCATGGGATGGTCGAAAAGGAGAAAGGTTTTGACCATGGGATGGTCCGAAAGGAATGAAAGGAGTTTGGTCATGGTACGACCTGAAAACGGGAGCAAATAGGTGACCCAGTCCTGATGTTTTCCAAAACTTTTCAAAAAGGTTTCCAAAATGTTTTATAAAAGTTTTCAACAAATATATGTAGATGCTATATCTACAAGAGAAACTATTTAAGAAAAGAACCTCCCTTGAGCCTGCCTACTACCACAGCCATACTGCATATCCTCTTGTTATTATTATTTTAAGGTGGTTTGCGAGTATATTCAATGTACTCATCGGCATTGTCCCTGGATATTAACTTGGTCAGATATCAAGAAGAAGGTGAGGTGGACGACTATGCGAGCTAGGATGTTCTCCCAGTCAGTTGCCTGTAGGTTAAGGCATGGCTCGGGCTCTATGCTTGATGAAGTTCCGCTGATGATTATTGATGCAGCCATAACGACATTTATGTAAGTCTTGTAATTTGGTATATCCTCGGATGTTGTAATGATACTTGTCGGTTATGTGCCACAACTAACTGATCATGGGATCGTGGTTGTATGCATAACAGGGATTCTCGGAGGATTAATCCGAGGGTCCCACAAAAACCCTAAGTACCCGATCGAAAATCCACGAAAGAGTCTATAGCCGCCGTCATCTCCATCCCTAGATCGGGAGGGATCTGAAGCTCTTCCCGGCACCCTTCCGGAGAGGGGAATTCACCATGGAGGCCTTCTTCATCATCATCCAAGCCTCCGATATGATGCGTGAGTAGTTCATCTCTGGACTACGGATCCATGTAGTAGCTAGATGGCTGGTTCTCCTCCATTGTGCTTTCATGTCTAGATCTTGTGAGCTCCGTTCATGCTCAAGATCATCTATTTGTAATTCTGCATGTTGTGTTTGCGGGGATCCGATGGATATTGAGATGCTGTTTCAGATTGATTATTGATTCTATCATGTCTTTGTTATTTGTGATCTTGCATGCTTTCCGTTGTTAGTAGCTATCTTGGCAAGTAGATGCTAGCAACTCCAAGAGTTAGTATTTATGCACGATAGTGGGTTCATGCCTCTGGTAATCTGGGGAAGTGACAGAAATCTCTAAGGTACTAGATGTGTTGTTGCTAGTAGGGAGAAAACAACAATCCTTTGTTCATAGAACAATCGTATTGTTTACATTACACACAATTCGTAAAGCAATAATCTGTTGCTTGCAACTTAATACTGAAGGGGTTCGGATGATAACCTGAAGGTGGATTATTAGTCATAGATGCAGTTGGATGGCGGTCTATGTATAATGTTGTAATGCCCAATCAAGTTCCAAAGGAGTCAAGATGATTAGTATATGCATGTATTGCTTTCTCGATGTTTGTCAATTTCCCCACTGTAATTTGTAGACCGATCATGTTATCTATCTTAAGGAGAGCCACCTCTAGTGAACTATGGATCCCGGTCCTTTCTTTTACATACAATCTACAAACTGTTTACTGCTTTGTGTTTACTTTCTGCAAACTTTTACTTCCTTCCATTCGATACGTTTAATCCTTTGTTTTCAGCAAAACCGGTGAGATTGACAACGTCATCGCAAGTTGGGGACAGAGTTTTGTGGTTGTGTTGTGCAGGTCTCCGCGTTGCTACTAGCACCGGTAGTGCGCCCTATCAAGGCTCAGCTAGCAACACCTTTGGGGTGTTTCCTTGCTCCTACTGGTTCGATTAAACCTTGGTTTCATAACTGAGGGAAACTTGCTGATGTGCTCATCATACCTTCCTCTTGGGGTTCCCCAACAAGCTCTACATCAACACCGAGCCATCAAGCATTTTTCTGGGAGTCCCTCATAACCAATCTCTTTACTTTGTTAATTTTTTTTTGCTTTGTTTGCTTGTTTCTTTATCAAAAACACACAAAAAATGACTACTCTTGAAAACACTAAGTTGTGTGACTTCAATAGCACCAACAATAATGATTTTATGAGCACACCTATTGCTCCACCTGTGCCTGAAGACACTTTCTTTGAGATAAAACCTGCTTTACTCAATCTTGTTATGAGAGAACAATTTTCTGGTATTGATAATGAAGATGCTACTGCCCATCTAAATAATTTTGTTGAACTTTGTGAGATGCAAAAGCATAGGGATGTAGATGGTGATATTATTAAGCTGAAATTGTTTCCTTTCTCTTTGAGAGGAAAAGCTAAAGAGTGGTTGAATTCCTTAACTAGGAATAGTATTGATTCTTGGACTAGATGCAAGGATGCTTTCATTGGAAAATACTATCCTCCTGCTAAGATTATATCTATGAGAAGTGAAATAATGAAGTTTAAACAATCTGATAATGAACATGTTGCTCAAGCTTGGGAAAGAATGAAATCTTTGGTTAAGAATTGTCCCACTCATGGACTGACTGCTTGGATGATCATCCAAACTTTTTATACAGGATTGAACTACTCTTCAAGAAACCTATTGGATTCTGCTGCTAGAGGTACCTTTATGACCATCACTTTGGGTGCTGCAACAAAACTTCTAGACAATATGATGGTTAATTATTCTGAATGGCATACTGAGAGAGCTCCACAAGGTAAGAAGGTAAATTCTGTTGAGGAAACCCCCTCCTTGAGTGATAAAATTGATATTATTATGTCTATGCTTGTTAATGGGAAAGCCCATATGGATCCAAATAATGTTCCTTTAGCCTCTTTGGTTGCTCAAGAAGAGCAAGTTGGTGTGAACTTCATAAGAAATAACAATTTTAGCAACAATGCCTATAGGAACAATTTTGGTAACAACAATTATAAGCCATATCCTCCCAACAATGGTAATGCTTATGGAAATTCTTACAACAATAACAGGAGTGCACCCTCTGAACTTGAAGTTATTCTTAAAGACTTTATTCGTAAACAAACTGCTTTCAATAAAACTATTGAGGAAAAACTCTCTAATGCTGAAAGAAATATAGCATCTTTGGTTGAAGCTCAATCTTCTTTGAATAAAATGGCTGCTAAACCTGAAACTAATGATAATCCCTATAGCTGAATTGATGAAAATGTTAGACTATTAGCTGAATTACATGCTAAGTGGGAAAGAGAAGATGAAATTGCTAGAAACATTAGTGTTTCTACTATCACCACCACTAGTGTTGAGGCTAGTAATAGTTCTACTACTCTAGATGATAAATTTGATTTTGATCTTGATGGGTGTAATATCTCTGAAGTTATTAAGTTCCTACAAAAGCTTGCTAAAAGTCCTAATGCTAGTGCTATGAACATGGCCTTTACAAAACACATTACTGATGCTCTCATAAAGATTAAAGAAGAAAAGATGAAACATAAAGCTTCTATTCCTATAAAACAAGAAGATGGTTCAGAACCCATCATTAATATGAAAGTGAATGACTTTGATTTTAAAGCTTTATGTGATCTTGATAGTAGTGTTTCTACTATGCCTAGGAGGATTTATGATATGCTTGATTTGCCTCCACTTGAAGATTGTTATTTGAATGTCCCACTTGATTATAATGCTAAAAAGAAACTCATGGGGAGTCTTAATGATGTTCTTATTATGGTTAACAATGCCTATGTCCCTATTGATTTCTATGTTTTGGATGTTGAATGCAATGCTTCTTGTCCTATTACTTTGGGAAGACCTTTTCTTAGAACTGTTGGTGCCATTATTGATATGAAAGAAGGCACCATTAAATATCAACTCCCACTCAAGAAAGGTACAGAATACTTCCCTAAGAAGAGAGAGAAGATTTCTTTTGCCTCTCCTATAAAAACAAAATTTGGTCTTAATGCTTCTTCATTTGAGAACACTTGATCCTTTTTCTTGCTTCTTATGCCTAACTTAAAGGCGTTAAAGAAAAGTACTTATTGGGAGATAACCCAAAAGTTTTAGATGAGTCTTGGAAGTTATTACTTCAGTAATAACCGCTTCTTATCCTTTTTATTTGCTTTTTGTGCCAAGAGTAACCTCTAATGAGAGAGAAGTAATGATTGGGAAAGTTGCTGTCCCGAAACAGATTTTTGTGCTTCACCATAAAAATTCGTGTAAAATCTCTGAACGTCTTTTTGAGGCGTGAATTTTTGTGATTCTGCCCCAGGTTGTTATATAACTTTCTTTAGTTCAACACGTTTTGATTTGAGCAACAGAAGGTCTTCGAAAAAATTCGTCTTTACCTGCTGGTCTGTTTTGACAGATTTCTGCCATTTTCTGTATTTGCTTCTTGTTGGTTCCTTTTTGAGTTCTTTTGGGGAATTGAGATTTTTGAGGGAAGTGCTTCAGTAGCTAGTGTTTTAATGGAAGTTTATTTGGTGTTAGAACTGAACCTTAAGACTTATTATCTTGAGTGCACTAATGTTGCTAATAAACATTGTGTGAAGTTTTGTATGAAGGAAAAAATTTCAGGCGTATGGAAGGAATGAGTAATGAGATGAAAGATGGACTAAAGCTCAAGCTTGGGGATGCCACGCGCATCACCCCAAGAAATATCCAAGAAGTACAAGCGTCAAAGCTTGGGATGCCCAAGGCATCCCCTTCTTCATCAATAAAAATCCCAGGTTTCTTCCAAATGCTTCATTTTTATTGTTTGATGCACAGTTGTGTTGTTCTTGGAGAGTCTTATTTTTCGTTTTTGTTTTGGTTTTTCGTTTGCTTGGTTTTCTCAGTTTTCTGAATAAATTGGTTGGACCCCCTCTTTCATACATTGGTTTGCAAATAGTTTGGTTTGGTTTGGAAAAGAGTAGGAAAGTTCATGCTTATGTGGTAAAAGGAGCTTGTTTTTTACTGTGGCCTATGATCTATCATGCCATGCTTGATATTATTTTGGCTTTATGCTTAGTATTATTTGCTGTAGCATGACTTGTTATAAACAATTGAGATTGCTTAATGTGCCTTGGATGAATCATGTGTTATTTTAGCATATTAAAGCATAGTATAGTGGTATTCTCCTTTGATGATTTATTTGGGTTGACTTGGCGCATGCTCACACCATGTTATGACTATTTCAAGTCACCATAGACTTTATGATCCTTTAGTTTTCAACTTGTAGTATCACTTTATGCTTTGATCAATGATGTTTCGTCGCTCTGCATGATTATGGCCATTATTGCTCTCTTAGTTTGTCGCTCCGAGTCTTTTGCTAGCCTCCACAACCAAGTATGAGTTCCACTCATGCATCCAACTCCTTAAACCAAGTGATTCCAAAGATTCCACCATACCTACCTACTAGCTTATGCTATTCCAAGTATATTCATGATTTTGTTTACCTTCCGAATTAAACTTGTTATGAGAAAACTAGTGATTAAAGCTCTCACGAACTTGATGGCACACTTTTATTTTCTTGCCCTTAATAAACTTGAACCATTGTGTCGTCTATGTTGTATATGCTTGCACTTATTTGTTGGGAATTAGCAGAACCATGCTGTCATGGGGAACGCTTTCAACATTGCACTTGGTACTTGTACCTAGTTGATATCATGCTCTTTTGTATATGGATGTCGTTGGTGTGAAATGAAAGGGGAGCTTGTAAGTCCATGGAGTTATGTATATGTGTTAGAGAAACGCCTGGGCCACTGGTCTAATCCATGCTGACATGGTGGAAACCTGCAGTGTAACCATAATGAGCTGTCTATGAAGCATTCTTCTTATAAAAAAAGAGTCCTATATTGAGAAAAAAGACAAAAAGAGAAAAAAAAGAGATTATGAAAAGAGGAAAGAGAGAAAAAGCACCATATTCCCATGGTAAATAAGAAGATTGTTGAGATGCTCGTTGTCTGCTTGCCTTGTCATTTTGATATGGGGATTCTTCCGTATCATCGGGCAAGGGGTACCCCGTTGGCGGTTCTCTATGATACACATGTACTTACGATGATAAGAACTTACCGATGACTAAACTTGAGTAGCATGAGGAGCGGCCCTCGTATACAAGGGACATGAGATTCCTAATTTATACTTCGTCAAGCATGTACACCATAGTTTGTTCACTTTAAACTTAATCACTTCAAGATGCTTATGATAGGGGCAATGAGAGCTAAAAGCTATAAGTACCATAATTTTTGGAAGCTCTTTATGAGACTTGAATCCCTACTTCCTTCTATGAAGGCCTTTCTTCCACCATTATATTGAGTCTCCACCTTCTACCTTTATGCACCTACTTCGAGAGCATAGTGGCCATTCTTAGTTCTATGTGCATTGTCCCAAGACTAGTTGATTGATGCATAACTTGATATTGCTTATTTTAAACTATTTGTATCTAGTCACTCTTATGAACTTTGAAGGTGTCCTATGCATTTATATTTGCTGCTCTATGAGGGACAAGCTGAATACTATTATGCTATGTTTTCTTTATGTGAAACAAACAAATGTCTTGCAAAGCATTGTTATTCATGAATCATTTGTTTGTACCTTTTCATGTTGCATCATAGTTTCTTTGTCTTATTGCTAGAACTTTATCTTTGATACTATGATCCCAGCTTTCAATGTTTTACAAATACTTTGATCAAGTCTTTGATGGTGCATGTCACCTCAAAAATTATTCTTTCTTTTTATCACTTACCTACTCGAGGACGAGCAGGAGTTAAGCTTGGGGATGTTGATACATTGCAAATGTATCTATAATTTTTGATGTTCCATGCTTGGTTTTATCCACTTTCTTGTGTTTTGTCCACACTTTGGAGTAATTTTCATATGATTTCTTGGACTAACCTATTAACAAGAGCCACAGAGCGAGCTGCCTTTTTTCTGCTATTTTTGGTTCCAGGAAAGTGAGAAAATGAATATTCTCGGAATTGGACGGGACAAAAGCCAAAGTGCCTATTTTTCCGGAAGTCATCAGATGCCAGAATACGAGACGGAGAAGGGTTGGGGGCCGGCCACACCACCTGGCCGCGCGGCCAGGCCTGGCCCGCGCCAGGGGTGGTCTGGCCGACCCCAACACCCCCTTGGCATCTCCTTCCGCCTATATATTGCCCTCAGGACGAAAACCCTAAGTACCCGATCAAAAATCCACGAAAGAGTCAGTAGCCGCCGTCATCTCCATCCCTAGATCGGGAGGGATCTGAAGCTCTTCCCAGCACCCTGCCGGAGAGGGGAATTCACCCTGGAGGCCTTCTTCATCATCATGCAAGCCTCCGGTGTGATGCGTGAGTAGTTCATCTATTTGTAATTCTGCATGTTGTGTTTGCGGGGATCCATGTAGTAGCTAGATGGCTGGTTCTCCTCCTTTGTGCTTTCATGTCTAGATCTTGTGAGTTCCGTTCATGATCAAGATCATCTATTTGTAATTCTGCATGTTGTGTTTGCGAGGATCCGATGGATATTGAGATGCTATTTCAGATTGATTATTGATTCTATCATGTCTTTGTTATTTGTGATCTTGCATGATTTCCGTTGTTAGTAGCTATATTGGCAAGTAGATGCTAGCAACTCCAAGAGTTAGTATTTATGCTCGATAGTGGGTTCATGCCTCTGGTAATCTGGGGAAGTGACAGAAATCTCTAAGGTACTAGATGTGTTGTTGCTACTAGGGAGAAAACAACAATCCTTTGTTCACAATCGTATTGTTTACATTACACGCAATTCGTAAAGCAATAATCTGTTGCTTACAACTTAATACTGGAGGGGGTTCGGATGATAACCTGGAGGTGGATTATTAGTCATAGATGCAGTTGGATGGCGGTCTATGTATAATGTTGTAATGCCCAATCAAGTTCCAAAGGAGTCAAGATGATTAGTATATGCATGTATTGCTTTCTTGATGTTTGTCAATTGCCCCGCTGTAATTTGTTCACCGAGCATGTTATCTATCTTAAGGAGAGCCACCTCTAGTGAACTATGGATCCCGGTCCTTTCTTTTACATACAATCTACAAACTGTTTACTGCTTTGTGTTTACTTTCTGCAAACTTTTACTTCCTTCCATTTGATACGTTTAATCCTTTGTTTTCAGCAAAACCGGTGAGATTGACAACCTCATCGCAAGTTGGGGACAGAGTTCTGTGGTTGTGTTGTGCAGGTCTCCACGTTGCTACTAGCACCGTAGTGCATACCTTGCTCAGCTAGAAACACCTTTGGGGTGTTTCCTTGCTCCTACTGGTTCGATTAAACCTTGGTTTCATAATTGAGGGAAACTTGCTGCTGTGCTCATCATACCTTCCTCTTGGGGTTCCCCAACAAGCTCTACATCAACACCGAGCCATCACTCAGCCAGGGTGGTTGGCATATCTCGCTGCAACCTCTGCCACAACATACTTCCATACCTATAGCCTTGGGCGAACCACGCAATTGCTTGTGATTCAATTACCCCTCATAGGAATTGTGCACATTACACCACCGAGTTAGAAACTCTCGGTCCGGCTCATTCGGTCTCTGCTTGCATAGTGCCAAGGTTTGCGGCCTATTTGGCCTCTTGTATGTGCTCGAGAAATTGCTGATGAACAGCTCCTCGAAATCTAACCAACAGTTGATGCTTCCTGGCGGCAAGTTGTTCAACCAGACCCTTGCTGGCCCATGTCAAGTTACCCGTGGCAATATTCACCGCAGTTGCATAATCAATGAGCCAATCATCCGGCTTGGTGCTTCCGTCATACGTCTTCGTCCCTCTGGCTAACTAAAAGTTCGCCATAGGTGGTTCTCTCATGATCCGAGGTCCAAAGCATGCTGGACTCAGAGGGACCTGCACTTCAATCATCTCTGACCTATAGATTCGGTCCAGCTTTAGCCTTGCGTCATCCGGCTGTAAATTCCTGTTTCCCAATCTCGATCCAATCACATGATGCTCCAGTCTAGGAAATCCGGCATCAGCCATCGCTGAGTAACCATCATTGTACCTACCCTGACCTAGACGAGCATTTTGCTGCTGCAATGCAGGGCCAGCACTTCTCTCCTGCCGAGGTGCGTACTGCTGCTGCTATTGCCGAGGTGCATTTTGCCCTGCTCCCGCCAGATTACGTAGTCCGACATTGTTGTTGGCAACGTTCCTCTAACCGGCATTGCCTTGGTCACGGTTACCTCGGCCAGCTTCACCTTGGCTGGCACTATCACGATCCTCATCAACTTGCACTGCCTTTCCCTTTCTTGCTCTCACCGGGTCATACGGGACCATTTGCTTGTCTTTTCTCCCCGAGGTTACCACTTCCTCTCTCCTAGGGCCGTCATGAGGTGACGACGCAGCTCTAGCGGACTTCGCCGGGTTATTCCTTCCCAAATAAACTACATGCGATGCTCTAGGTTGTGTCGGGTTTGCCTTGTTTATTTCCTCATTCTGCTGACAAGGCACCCTCAACAAGTGGTTAACTCTCTCCTGTTTCCTATCTTGGGCCTCTCCGGTGAAACCTGCTAACTCGGATGCAGCCGCATTGGTAGCCCTGAGGTTATTTGCCGGGGTACTATACCTCTCCAGCCCTGATGTAACTATAGTAGTTGTCTGACCCGGCTTAAGCACATACTCCTTGTCAATCTCAGTAATCAGGTTCCTACCTTGGATTTTTACTCCATCTATGTGGTTTGACTTTGCATACTCCACCGAGTGAAGTTCAGTGACTACTGCAACTCAGCTACTTTTTTCGCACCAGCTAGCATTTTCTGCCTAGTTTCCTCCAGCTCGGCCTATGCCTGAGCCGGATCTACCACTAGTGCTAAGCTATCTATTGCCTGTTGCAATACATTCTCTGGCCTCTCTAGGGGTGGAAATCTAGACCTTGTCTGCTTCGGCGTGGCGTCCGGATCTGGCATAGGGTCCTTGCTTGCTCCTGCATCTGGCACCATCATCATGACCTAAATGCAGATTGCGGGGCGAGTGATACCCGTGCCATGATACATTGCAAATGTATCTATAATTTTTGATGTTCCATGCTTGGTTTTATCCACTTTCTTGTGTTTTGTCCACACTCTGGAGTACTTTTCATATGATTTCTTGGACTAACCTATTAACAAGAGCCACAGTGCCAGCTGCCTGTTTTCTGGTGTTTTTGGTTCTAGGAAAGTCAGAAAATGAATATTCTCGGAATTGGACGGGACAAAAGCCAAAGTGCCTATTTTTTCGGAAGTCATCAGATGCGAATCTGAGACAGAGGGGCGGAGGCCGGCCACCACCTGGCTGCGTGGCTAGGCCCAAGCGCCAGGTGGTGGTGGTGGCACCCCTCGGTCTCCCCTTCCGCCTATAAGATGCCCTCGGGACGAAAACCCTAAGTAACCGATCAAAAATCCACGAAAGAGTCTGTAGCCGCTGTCATCTCCATCCCTAGACCGGGAGGGATCTGAAGCTCTTCCTGGCACCCTGCTGGAGAGGGGAATTCACCCTCGAGGCCTTCTTCATCACCATGCAAGCCTCCGGTGTGATGCGTGAGTAGTTCATCCTTGGACTATGGATCCATGTATTAGCTAGATGGCTGGTTCTCCTCCTTTGTGCTTTCATGTCTAGATCTTGTGAGCTCCATTCATGATCAAGATCATCTATTTGTAATTATGCATGTTGTGTTTGCGGGGATCCGATGGATATTGAGATGCTATTTCAGATTGATTATTGATTCTATCATGTCTTTGTTATTTGTGATCTTGCATGCTTTCCGTTGTTAGTAGCTATCTTGGCCAAGTAGATGCTAACAACTCCAAGAGTTAGTATTTATGCTCGATAGTGGGTTCATGCCTCTGGTAATCTAGGGAAGTGACAGAAATCTCTAAGGTACTAGATGTGCTATTGCTACTAGGGAGAAAATAACAATCCTTTGTTCATAGAACAATCGTATTGTTTACTTTACACGCAGTTTGTAAAGCAATAATCTGTTGCTTGCAACTTAATACTGGAGGGGGTTCGGATGATAACCTGAAGGTGGATTATTAGTCATAGATGCAGTTGGATGGCGGTCTATGTATAATGTTGTAATGCCCAGTCAAGTTCCAAAGGAGTCAAGATGATTAGTATATGCATGTATTGCTTTCTCGATGTTTGTCAATTGCCCCGCTGTAATTTGTTCACCCAGCATGTTATCTATCTTAAGGAGAGCCACCTCTAGTGAACTATGGATCCCGGTCCTTGTCTTTTACATACAATCTACAAATTGTTTACTGCTTTGTGTTTACTTTCTGCAAACTTTTACTTCTTTCCATTCGATACGTTTAATCCTTTGTTTTCCGCAAAACACGGTGAGATTGACAACCTCGTCGCAAGTTGGGGATAAAGTTTTGTGGTTGTGTTGTGCAGGTCTCCACGTTGCTACTAGCACCGGTAGTGCGCCCTGCCAAAGCTCAGCTAGTAACACCTTTGGGGTGTTTCCTTGCTCCTACTGGTTCGATTAAACCTTGGTTTCATACTAAGGGAAACTTGATGTTGTGCTCATCATACCTTCCTCTTGGGGTTCCCAACGAGCTCTACATCAACCACACTCCAACATTTTTCAGGCGCCATACATAGAGCCATCATGCCACGAGCCACACTGAGAGGTGGCTCGCCTCCCTCGATGACGTGTTGCGGATGTACTCAGGACTCGTTGACGGTGATGTAGATCTTGTAGGACCCAAGCTTGATGAAGAGGCCATTGCATGGAGGAGGACGCCTGCCGAAGGTCCCAATGTTGTCTCTGACGTAGTCCAGTGCCCCAAAGCGTTGAACCAGCCCAAAGACGATGTGTTCGCCGGTGCCAAAGATGTTTCCCGTTTGGATTGTTACTCCTACTAGCGCTGCTAGCCCCACGGTGGGCGCCAACTGTCATGGTGGCGGCACGGTAGATGCCATGTATAGGCTAAAGATGGGGCCAATGTGCACTAGAAGAATCCATGGAGGGATAGTGTGGTGATTCCACACACAGATGATGTATTTATCTCTTGTTGATAGTGGATTACAAGGGCTCCTCGAGCTGTTCGTGAGAGGGAGACTAGTTCTCTTACTGCCCACTACTATGCTCTAGGGTTCTTCCTTAGACAAAATGACCGATCCCCCTCTATGGAGGCCCTGTTGCTCCTTATATAGGGGAGCCCAGGTTACAAATCTAGGGCACACATGGAAGCATATTCCTCGAACATGCCCTTTGGTTAAAGTAAGATGCCTCTTTTTACACTTTAAACGGCTACTCCGAACTTAGGGTGTAAGCCTCCCTGAGCCCCTCTGTGGCATTGCATCACCTGACACGGGTGGCATCAGCTGACATTGGCTACGTCACCCTTGTCAGCCACGCCCCGCTGATCCTTCCCTCTGCCTGCTTCACTCAGGCTACAGTGGATAGAGGCCACCTTTTGACTAGCGAGAGATTCCTTCTTTCTCTTGGAAACCAAGTGGTAACCCGGCTAGCGCCTGGCTAACCCGGCTACGAGGGTACCTGCAAACAAGGTAGATCAAACATAACTGACATATGTTTTATGCCGACCGGGTTAACGTTAGGTGAACACCCACCGGGTCGGGTCACTCCGTAAGTCGGCCTGCCTTGAGGTGACCCGGTCAGCATTCGCTTTGACCGTGCCATACCTCGGCTAACTCGGCCTTTATACCTCGGCGTGACCCGACTCGAGGGTATCCCCCCAACAATTACTCAGAAAGAAAAGCTCGCAGGATGAGAGGTATTATTATCAGTTTCAAAAATAATCCGGGTGAGGGCTTATATGAAGGATATCGAAGGTACAAAAGCTACCTAGATAATTGCCCCATCATCGTTTGCCTGATTGGTTAATCACCATACTTTTTATGGAGGGCTAAATATTGAAAATAGAATGAATCTAGACACTACTTCTAATGGAGGTTTTCTATCTTATACCTATGATGAAGCTTGGAATCTAATAATAAAAATGAGGGAAGCAACGGAAAAAATCTTAAAGAAAAGGAAAACATTACAAATAGTTTTTCTGAATATGCTTGTGTTAACGATTTCCTTGCAGATGAAAGGACAAATGCAATGATTAAAACCCTCGGTATTGATTCTTACTCAGTAAAGAAAATTATTGAGAATTATGCAGGGCATTTGCAGGTACCTATAGAATGGGAACCCCGTAAACCCCTCAAAGAAAAGAAGCGTGCAAGAGCGCTGATGGAAGAGTTCTCCTCGACACCTATTAAATGGATCATCAAGAAAAGGCAAAAAGAGGAAGAACAAATAAAGAAGATACCAAAGAAACCAGAAAGGAACCCCGAAGCTACCAATATAAATAATGTTATATTAAAGGATCTTATGGAAGCATGAATAGTGGACAATGAAGTGGTTGTGCTAGACCTTGAAACCTCAGAATTCATCGAAGGTAAGGTACGAGGTAACGAAACTTCTAAACCAATGACTCATATATATTGTGGAGAAACTTTCTTATAAGGAATTTGTGAGCCAATTTCCACTATAAATATTATGCCTTCATCACTTTATGAGGAACTTTGCTATAATTTAAATAATCCAGATGTGGAACCGGTAGACACTACTATTAAATTGTCTAATAGGAACAATATAAAACCGGAAGGTGTAATCAGAAATATCTATGTTTTTATTGGATCACTCATGTACCCACTTGATTTTCATATTGTTGATATGCCCCGAGATTCTTTTTGTCCTATTCTTTTAGGCAGGCCCTTTGTTTCCATAACCAAAGCTCGAGTTGATAATAAGAAGGAGACTATTTCACTGATGTTTGGAGAAGAGGAAATGACATTCCACTTTGCCAAACTAAAGAAGAGGCCATATGAAGTGGAAGATATCAAGGAAGAGAAAACGATTGCCAAGCTGGTAGCAATTCATTTCGGTACTCCACAAGATGAATTAGAGAGGATCCTGATTAATTGGGAGGAAGCACCAGATGATGAGGAGAGAGAAGACATGGATGATTACCTTGATTTAGTTCCAGAAGCACAAGATCCACATTACTATGAAGAACTGGTAAGAAAAGGAGATGAAGAGCCTCCACCAGTTGAATTGAAACAACTTCCAGACGATATGAGGTATGAGTTTTTAGATAATGAAAATAAATGTCCTGTTATTATTAGCAAGAATTTATCAGAGAATGAAACAAATAAACTCATTTCAGTTTTAGTTAAGCATCGTGAAGCCTTTGGATATACACTAAGTGATATTAAAGGAATAGATCCATCTATTGTAACACATAAGATTACCATGGTTGATGATGCTGAACCTGTAGGGGATACACAAAGAAGGCTTAATCCAAAAATGAAGGAAGTAGTAAGAAAAGAGGTTATACGCTTATTAGATGATGGCATAATATATCCTATTTCTGACAGTAAGTGGGTTAGCCTAGCTCATTGCATACCAAGACAAGGTGGTCTTGATGCTGCTATGAATGAGGATGTTGAGCTAGTTTCTGTAAGGCCCGTTGTAGGATATCGTATGTGCATTGATTTTAGGAAGCTAAACCGCGAGACACAGAAAAATCATAAACCTATACCATTCATGGATAAAATTTTAGAAAGACTTAGTAATAATTCTTATTTCTATTTTCTTGATGGTTATTCTAGATATTATCAAATTTCCATACAACCGGAAGATCAAGAGAAAACAACTTTCACTTGCCCTTATGGCACATATGCTTATATATTAATTCTGTTTGGCTTATGTAACACAGCAGCAACTTTCCAAGAATGTGTTCTAAAGATCTTTGATGATTTTGTTGAGAAGACTATGGAAGTTCTAACAAATGATTTTGTTGTTTGTGGAACAACCTTTGATAATTGCCTCTACAATCTAACCAAAGTCTTGCAGAGATGCAGGCAATCAAATTTAGTTTGAATTGGGAACAATGTTGTTTCATGGAAAGAGAAGGTAAAGTTTTTGGACATAAGGTTGCGGAGAGGGGAATAGAAATATAAAAAACTAATCTAAATGCTATAGAAAATCTTCCAATACCTCAGGACATTACAAACTTCAAAATGTTTCTGGGACATGCAAGTTTTTATAAGTGTTTTATAAAAGATTTTGCTAAAATAGATATGCCTCTCACCAACCTTCTTGATAAAGAAACTCCATTCTACTTAGATCATGATTGTATTGCAGTTTTTGAGAACCTTAAGAATAAATTAGTTTTAGCACCTATCATGCAATCTCCAAAATGGGATGAACCTTTCCAAATCATGTGTGATGCTAGTGACTATGCTTTAGGGGCTGTGTTAGGACAGCGAGACAGAAAGAATTTGAATGTTATTTATTACGCTAGTAGACCTCTTAATAAGATTCAGAAACATTACGCTACTATATAAAAAGAGTTCCTAGCTATAATTCTTGCTTGCGACAAATTTAGATCCTACATCATTAATTCTAAGGTAATAATTCATACGGATCACCAAGTTGTGCGTCACCTCCTTGTGAAAAAGTATGCTAAGCCCAGGTTGATTAGGTGGGTTTTGTTACTACAAGAATACAATTTGTAAATAGTAGATAGGAGGGGTAAAGATAATCCGGTAGCAGATCATCTCTCTAGGATGGAGGGAATAATTACTAACCCCGTACCTATAAATGAATCATTTCTAGGAGAATATTTAGCAAACATTGAAATTGTTGATCCGTGGTATGCAGATTATGCTAATTATCTCGCAACAAAATTTATACCTCCTGGTATGACAAGAAATCAAAGGATGGAATTCTTTAATGATCTTAAATATTACTTTTGGGTTGATCCGTATCTATATCGTCATGGACCTGACAGAATGATTCGGAAGTGTGTTCCTAACCATGAAATGAATGCAATATTCAAAGCTTGTCATGACAGTCCGTATGGAGGGCATCATGCAGGTAAGCGAACTACTGCAAAGGTACTTCAATCCAGATTCTATTGGTCCACCTTGCTCAAGAACGCACACAGGTATGGGGAATATTGCGATGCTTGCCAAAGAGGAGGTAATATAGGTAGGAGACAAGAAATGACAATGAATTATAATCTCATAATTGAACCTTTTGATGTATGGGGAATGGATTACATGGAACCATTTATAGAATCGAATAGCTATACTCATATTCTTGTTGCTGTTGACTATGTTACTAAATGGGTTGATGCTATTCCAACAAGTCATGCAGATGCAGCCACCTCAGTGAAGATGATCAAGGATGTCATATTCCCCAGGTTTGGAGTTCCTAGATTTTTAATCACTGATGGTGGTTCTCATTTTATGAAAGGAACTTTTAGGAAAATCCTCAACAAATATGGAGTAACTCACCGCGTTGCTTCACTATATCATCCTCAAACAAGTGGTCAAGTGGAACTCTCTAATAGAGAATTAAAGACCATACTCGAGAAGACAGTGGACAAATCAAGAAAAGATTGGTCATACAAGTTAAATGACACTCTATGGGCATACCGTACTGCGTTTAAAAATCCAATGGGTATGACACCTTATAATATGGTGTACGCTAAGGCATGCCATTTACCTTTCGAATTGGAACACAAAGCTTTTTGGGCAAGAATACAAATTATGATCTTAAAGAAGCAGGAGAAAAGCGTTTATTAGATATTCATGCTTTAGATGAGTTTAGAAGTGAAGCCTATGATAATGCTAGGTTGTTTAAGGAAAAAGTGGAAAATGGCATTATAGAGAAATAGAGAATAAGACCTTTAAAAGTGGAGACAAAGTGTTTCTCTATAATTCTCGTCTTAAGTTGTTTCCAGGTAAGCTCAGATCAAAATGGGAAGGCCCATATATAGTTGAAGAAGCTTATTCATCGGGAATAGTGAAGCTCCAAGCAAAAACACCCACTCTTGCATGGGTGGTAAATGGACAATGTCTGAAGCATTATCGAGTAAAAGAAGATATAAGTGCAGTCACCATAGAAATAATCACCCCAAAAGAAGTGATTAAGCAAAGATATACAAGGAATGGCAACTGCAAGAAGAATGGACTCAAGACGGAATGAGCAACACTATGGTCAAGCTATTGACCATAAAAGAGTGCTTCATGGGAGGCAACCCATGCGAAGTAAAGGTTTGAGTAAGTTTTTAAATTTATAATTAAAGTTTTATTTGAGCATTGTGTTAAATAAGGAACATTTGATGCTCTAGCGAAGAACAAGGAAGATTGATAATGCCAAAATTGGTCGAAAATCTAAGCTGACATTTTTCTGTTAAAACTTGATATTTCGTTAAGTTTCAGATTAATAAAGAATCCTTGGAGAAGCAGACAATTTTTGGTGGACACAGAAAGCTTAACGACCAACTATACGACAGGAATAAAAATTCCGGCCGTATAGCTGCAGCCATATAGTTGTTTCGATATCACCCCTTCCATCCACGAAAGGTATTGATAGTTTAACGACCAACTATATAGCTAGAATTAAAAATTCTGCCCATATAGTTGCGGTCGTATAGATATCGATGCCTTTGACAAAACTATTTTCTGAGTACTGATAGTTCAACGACCAACTATACGGCGGGAATAAAAATTCCGCCTGTATAGTTGCGGTCGTATAGTTATCGACCCATATCCAAAAAAAATATTCAAAGCCTAGAGAGTTTAACGACCAACTATACGGCGGTAATAAAAATTCCCGCCCGTATAGTTCCGGCCGTATAATTGGTTCCACCGTAGATCTAATCTATAGTCGGTTCACAACTATACGGCGGGATCTATACGGGCCACGCCCGTATAGTTGCTCGTTACGTAAGGCGGCTAGGGTTTTTGACCTCCCCTTTTGAAGCTAATCGCATCTAATATTTTTCATTAAGTTTTCGCAGAGCTATAGCCTCCAGCCTCGAAAAATCCTTGCCATCCCAATACAAGCCCTCTAACAACATCCGTGCAGCGAAGCCATGCAACCCTTCCATGTCAACAAGATCTGGAAGAAGAAATAAGATAAGCTCGTGAAGAGGATCGAAGAAGTAGAACCTAATGGATCATCGTCATCATCCAGCCCAGAGATCAAGCCTCTCCCAAATTGGGAGGACATGTTCCCGCAAAGGATGGAGATGATGAGGCAAGCTGAGCAGGGAAAGAACAAGGATGAGTATCTCCCTAATTCTTATCGTTACAACATATGATCCTATTATAAACCTCCTATTGATCCATCACCTCTTAAACCTAGGAAGGTGCGGCAAGATGAGATTCATGATAAGATCTATGAGTTGGAAAACGCTTCGAAGGCATGCGTTGAAACAATTGGAGAATGGATTGACTCTTACTGGATGATGAGCAAAGACCTTGAGAAAAAGGTCGATGACATCGATGGTAGAGTTGGTTTCTTGATTAAAACTGTCTTTGAGTTGATAGATGAGAAGAAATTCCTCAAGAAGAAAATTCTGAAGCTTCAATACGACATGGCCGAGCTCAGCATCTGCTTTGCAAGCATAGTTAAATATGGCAACATAAAATAAGAGGGCAACACTCTTTCTACCCAGGAGGAGGAATAGGTAATAACAAGGAGTTATTCGATCTCGCCTGGCTTGATTCCAAGCTTGGGGAGATCTTTAAAGACCTTGTAATATATCTTATAAGTTTTATATCACTCTCTTTGTTTTGCATTAGTTCAAACTAGAAATAAAGTTTGCATCATTAGAATTCCCTTCAGGAATAGTCGATCCCTTTAATGAAATTCCGAGTTTATTATTATATATGGAGCAATATTTAGTTTGTGATTGTCTTCTTGGATATATGAATTGCTTGAGTATCATTTCACTTGCACTCAATGATAGCACTAGTAGTCTTCCACACCATTGGTATTAATGGAACATATAAAGATAATTTGGTTAATATGTTGTAAGTCTACAGTTTGATTTATAAAGAAAAATTATCTATGCAGTTATTTTGAAAAAGAAACCTTGAACAAGGAAAATAAATAGTGCTATCAAAATAGAGTGAGAACAAGTCGAGGTAGAATCTTCAAGTCATAAGAATGCTTCATATACAATTGGAAATTGATAATTGAGATCGTTAAACTTTGAATTCCTACATGAAGTGGAATGTATGGCTAGCTCCTTTGCACAACACTTAAACAAAAGTGTGAGCATATACACAAAAGAGAAGAAAAGAAAGAAGAAAAAGAGTGAGTGTGTAAAGAGCAAATAGGCATATACCACTATATTGTAGTATGACAAAGAGACACTTTTGAGATTTTGAATCCCAAGTGAATACGTTGATCCTAAAACACTTGGGACTACCTTGCTAACTCACTCGTTTGAACCGGATACTTTTACATTATGTTGAGATTCATCTTTTGTGAACTATTGATCACTAAGGTGTGGAAGCCTGCTAACACTATTCAGATGGTTTGAGTAAGGTAATATTCATGAGCTTATTCCTATGTATCATATATGATAAACACATGTTGCAACTGCCTCATTTATTTTATCGACTCGGCTTCATGAATATGAGGATCACATCCATTAAGCTAAACTTGCTCGGGACGAGCAAAAGTCTAAGCTTGGGGAAGTTGATGAGTGCATATTTGCATCATGTTTTACATTATTATTTTGCATTGTAGATGTAGGATCTTGGTATTTTATGGTGCTTGCGCGCACATTTTATGTCTGTTTTCACCAGGATCAGGACAGATGATAGATCCAATGGACACAATTCTTGGAGTAGTTGTACTGAGGAGAAAAGGAGTCAAAAACAACATAAATCACTTATTTGGGAGATATCAATAATACTAGAATAAAACCCGAGGCGAACAAGGCTTACAGATGGTTTAACGACCAACTATATGACCGGAATACTTTTTCCGGCCGTATAGTTCTAGTCGTATAGTTGGCGCCGCCACCGCCTCTTCAAAGAGTTTCACCCCGTGCAACTGGATCGGGGAGACGACATACAGAACACCTAGAAATCACCAAAACCTCACCTCCAGAAGGCATCTGGAGGGGGAACTCATCCACCGGGGATCCATCTTCACCCTGCGCAGATCCGGGAGGCTAAGGCATCGATCTTCATCATCCACCACTGCATCCCCACCATCTCCATTAATCCCATCTACATCTTGTCTAGATCTTGTTATAATTCATGTACTCATTGTGGATTTACACAAGTACTATTCATCTATGATTGTTCCCATTACCATTGTCATGATGGTGATTGCCTCCATGTCTGAGTAGATCTCTAGTTCTTGGGGAGATGGAGAAATCCTAGCATATGATTGAGATGAGATAGAGATTATTATGTTATACATCATTATGTGTATGTGTTAATTGTCTTCATCTTGACGTTGGGAGTTGTGCACCTCCTTAATATTTGCCCCCTATGGGGACTCGATGAAGGGGATTACTTGTTGGTAGACGGAGGGATGATAGCACTTACTGTGACTACAAAGCTGTTGTCATTCCTTACGTACAAACTTGGGAAATCAAGGAGAACTCATTAAGCCATGTCCATGCCACGGGATAAATCCCTTAATAGCGGGATAATACGATTGATGTCGTTTATTCGTCAGCTGTGGTTATGAAGGATGATGTGAGCAGCGGTTGCTGCCTATTTGTACATATATGGAGCTCCTCCCACATACATACATATTATAAGAATATTTGTTATAACAATCTTGATTGCTTAGTCTAAATTGCTAGCGGTGTATCCACCACTCCCCGAGAACGCCTTTTTCCCTATTGTAGTTCCAAAGTTCTATTACACACGCGATTCTTACTTTCTGCATTAAGTTTTGCTTTACTTTAAATTACCTCTTTCAATCAAAAACCCAAAAACAACTCTACTTTTCTTGCATCTTAAAGTTATTTCTTAAGTACTTCGTTTAGTTGTAGTTAAAAGTATTATAGTCTTTCGCCTACTGCTCACTATGGGATCGATATCTTTATTTCGAAACTAGCTATAAACGATTTGTGGACTTGTAGTCATCAATATACAACACCAAAAATCATAGGTGTTCAATGTGCAAGGTTTACAAACTAGATTATTGACTCTAGTGCAAGTGGGAGACTGAACGGAATATGCTTGAGAGGCAATAATAATGTTGTTATTATATTATTCCATGTTTATGATAAATGTTTATTTTGCATGCTATACTTGTATTAATTGGAAACGTTAATACATGTGTGTTTAATAAACAAATAAATGGTTCCTAGTTATGTCTCTCATATAAACTAGCTCGTTGATCAACAAGATGATCAAGGTTTCCTAATCATGGACATTGGATGTTGTTGATAATGAGGTCACTAGATTGGTTGAATGGTGTGAAGAATATTCATCCAAAGTATAGCAATACGATCAAAGTCATTGTGTTTAAATTGCTATAACATCTTACGAAGTAATTCTAGTCCTTAGACCATGAGATCATGTCAATCACTAACACTAGAAGAGTAACTTGATAACATCAAACGTCACACCGTAATAGGGTGACTATAAAGGTGGGTTCAGATACTCCAAAGGTGTTATGTAGAGGCTGATGGATCAAGAGTGTAATTTGTCCATCTCGATGACGGATAGATATACTCTGGGCCCTCTCAGTGATATCACATTAGTTAGCTTGCAAGCAAGTGATGAGATCACTAGAATGTTATATCACGGGAATGAGAAAAGAGTGCATGTCGGTAACAAGATCAAACTAGGTATGAGATACCGATGATCAAATCTCGAGCAGGTAATATATGGTGAGACAAAGGGATTGAGTTACATGCATAAAAGGTTCTCACGATCACAGAAGTCATTGTTGAATGTGTGGGAGTCAGTATGGATCTCCAGGTTTCGCTACTGATTATTGATCGGAGAAGGGTCTCGATCATGTCTACATTATTCATGAACCGTATGGTAACACACTTAAGGGATACCAACACCATTTGGAGCAAATATGTTCCAGAGAAAAGAATTACAAAGCACTAGAATTATTTCGATGGAAACCGGAATTGTTTCAGGTGAAATTACAGAAACTAGTTCTGCATGTGAACTTGAAATGTTACAGTGGGTTTTATGTGAATGTGTGTTAATTAATGTAATTAACAAAATTCTGAATAAATAAACAAAAGAGTTTTATTAAATGAGAGATTGCATTAAATTTGGTGGAAATTTAATGATTTTGTGTGGGATTTTGAGTGGAGAAAATGGAGGGGCATTTGTGTGAGTGGGAGCTCCACTCACATGAATGGACGAAGAGGTGGGGGCACTACCTTGGGTGCCGGCCAAGGCCTTGGGGCTGCCCCCTCCTCCTATAAAATCCCCCTCCTCCCTCCTTCTCACTCACACCTCCTCGTGAAGGATCTCTCTCCCCCTCTAGAAATTATTCCCCATGGTCTCAGATTAGCGAGATACATGTTCCTGGTGGCTTTATATGGAAAGGAGTTGCTACTTCTGCTACATCGCTAGAGCGAGGATGCGGAGGTTGTCAGCGTACCGAACGTGTATGTGATCACGGATGTACCGTTGCTTTGCGGTACTAGACTTGTTGGTGATGGACCTGCTGGTGCTGGACCTGCTGGACTCGCTGGACTTCATCATGATCTTGAGATCGGCAAGTGTACGACTACATCAACCATGGAATCATTTTTGTTAACATTGCTTTGTCGCTCTTCAAGGGTATGTTCTCTATGGATGTATATCCACCCGTTTGATTGTATCTAGGTAGATAGATCTTGGTGCCTAGATGTTCACATCGTAGGATTTTTTTGTTTTCTATGCTGTGAATCCAACAACAACAATGTTGGAGATTTGGACAAATATATTACACAAGAAAACATGGACCGTGACATCCTGTATAACTCGGATGATGATGGCCCCGAAGAAGAAGTTGATGAGGAGGGGTTCACGACTAAAAAGGTTGAAATCCATGATATCGTATTAGGGTGGGACCATTGGGTACCTTTGTTTCGTGATATTAGTCTCGCGGATGAAGCCACGGTTGATGGCAGCAAGGGTGTAGTGCTTGGACCAAGGACAAGTTCTTACCAGGATGATAATCATGAGAATAATGGGATTTCTTGCAGATCGAGGTTAAAGACCTTGTTGGAATTTAAACAATGGATTAAGGACTTCTAGGTTACGCATCATCGTCCTTACACAGTCATGCACTCAGATGTGAAGAAGCGTTACATGGTTAAATGCGAGGAGGATGGATGTCCTTGGATTGTGTGTGCAAGACCATTCAAGGTAGGTCCCTATTGACACATATCTAGTTATGTATCAACTCACATGTGTCGAGGCCAAAGGGTGGATGGCAAGGTTGTGAAGCACGAGCACCGACAACTCACCTACGAGCTCCTCGCTTTTAGGCTTTTTAATGACATCTCGTCACTTCCAACAATGAGCATCAAGATGGTGATGGAGCTTGTGAAAGCCCTCTTTCACTACGAGGTGAAGTACGGGAAGGCATGGAAGGCGAAGCAAGCCACATTCAAGATGTTGTACGGTGATTGATAGGAATCTTATAACCGAATCCCTAGGTTGTTGGGAGCGATGGAAAATGCTAATTCGGGCATGGTTCATGTGATAGAACCTTATGGAAACAAGATAAGGATAATAAACAGAAGAACCTTTCAAGTATGCGTGCATTTTGGGCTTTCGAGCAATGTGTCCGGGCTTTTGAACATTGTAGGCCTGTCATATACGTTGATGGCACCTTCTTTAAGGACAATTCAAGGGCACTCTCTTGATTGCAATAGCTAATTATGCCAACAACCGGTTGGTTCCTTTGGGGTTTGCTTTGGTGGAGGCGGAAAACAATGATAATTGGTAGTGGTCCTTCCATCTTTTGAGAACGAAGTTATTACCCATTCAAAGGGAAATATGTGTCATCTCTGACCGTCATCAAGGAATTCTCAATGTGGCAATGATTGACATTCCCGTCCATGCCCCATTGCACCATCGATGGTGCATGAGACACTTTTGTTCAAACTTCTATAGGGCATGCAAGAGCAAGGACTTGTCTGGTGATCTACAAGATTGTTTTGTCGCTTTCACGGACCATCGTTTCTCAAACTTGTACAACAAATTGCTCTTCAACAAAGAACTCAATGCGGATGATCAAGAGTTTCTCAATAGGAACATTGGAGATAAGACAAAGTGGGAAGGAGCTTTCGATGACGGTGGCCGGAGGTATGGTCAAATGACAAGAAACATGGCAGAATGATTCAACAAGTTGCTCAAAGGTGTATGTGCATTGCCCGTCACGGCAATAGTTCGATATACATTCGATAAGTTGAATGAGTAGTTTCTAAAATACTAAGTTGAAATAGATAAATAGAATGTGGGAGACTACAAGAACAAGCATAAGTACAAGTACCCACCTAAGGCTGACGATTGTATGGAATTTCAGTCAAGGAAAGCGGATTCCTAAGTTGTCATGGAATTTGATAATGATGAGCTAATTCATCAAGTTACTAACTTGTCATTACTAACTTCTATCTTGCAAATTTTGTTGTAGGTATGGCTACTCAACCCAACAAGGGGAAGGAGGTGTGGGGGGACAATGATGGTCAAGATGAGATGTCGAGAGTGTGGGAGGAGGCCGTGAGGAGGGTGAGGAAGAAGGAAGCGACTGAACATGAGAGGAATGAGAAAGAGGCGGAGGAGGCGAAGAGGGAGGATGACAGGCGCATGAGGCTTGAGCACGCCGCATGCAAAGACGTGGGAGGAAGAAGCTTAAAGACGCAAAATAGGAACATCATAGGGTGTTCAAGGAAAAGATGATGAAAAACCTTGAATTGTCTAGGATAAGGCAAGAGAGAGAGAGAGAACTAGCTTTGTTTTGAGAGGATAGAAAATGAGGCTTGTCTCATAAGGGAAGAGAGAGAAAAAGAAGAAGACATGAAGAGGACCATGGAGAGTAGCGTGTTCTTTGACTCGGCGGTTCAATTGGCCTGTGACCTAAGGGAAAAGGAGGAAGAAAAAGAAGAAGAGAGGAAGAGGAAGGCGAAAGGGAAAGGACCTAGCTTTACTCAACAGAGCTTGGTAGTTGTCACCATGTGATGAACTATGCCTTGGACTCCACAATGTGGAATTTAATTCGAACATTGGACTTGTTGTGTACTATGGTACTTGTATTAGGTGCAAAACTCAAACCTCGTGTTATTGGCATGTGTGATAATCCACAAGTATAGGGGATCGTGTGTAGCCTTTTCGATAAGTAAGAGTGTCGAACCCAACGAGGAGCTAAAGGTAGGATAAATATTCTCTCAGGTTCTATCAACCACTGATACAACTCTACGCACACTAAACGTTTGCATTATCTAGGAAATAAAACTAGAGCAACAATATGAGTAATAGAGATAACTTTGCATGATAATAAATAACAAGAAAGTAAAGCTAGTTGCTGCAGCAATAAAATACACTAAACTAACAGAACCATGAGTGTGGAATAGTGGTGGTAATTGTGGTGGCTTTGTCCAAGTTTAAATAGAGAATAGATCAGGTTCATTGTCTTCAATGCAGTTTTCTATGTGGGAAAAGCTAAATATACATGCGCTTCACTACTTGAAATTACATGTACTATATGATTGGATTGTTAGCAAAACATCCATAAGTACTAATCAATGCATAAGGTTTCCCCAACCATAGCCTTAAGTTTAATGGTCCTCTTACTCCCCTACGTGCAACGTTCTGGTTCGCGCCCTCAGGTTTCTGTCACTCCGGTAGAACTCCCCCCTTCCTTTCACACATACTACAAACCCTATGATGTTTAATCCATGCGCACACAAATATAATGGACACCAAAGGACTGTACCATATCAACATACAACTCTAATAAACCAAAGACGTTCAACCATTCAATCTAAGAACAAAGAAACTACGCAAACATGACATAGATCATAAGATTATAACTTATAGCATCAAACACCATGTTTACATAGGACGGTACAGAGGTGTGTGGGAGGATGAACCACTGCATACTAGGAGGATTAGGTGATGGAGATGGCGGTGAAGATGGTGAAGAGGGCGGCGGCGGCGCGGGGGACTCCTTCCCTGCCGCTGGTATCATGGGGGAGCACCGCCCCTTAGCCCCCTTCCTTCATGGATTCTTGGGAGCCCTTCCCCATGGAGATGGCATCCACGGGGAAGGCAAAAACGTGGCTTTGGCGTCTGCAAATTCGTGGGTGGAGATGCCTTGGGCGAGTTAGGTTTCCTCCCTTTATATAGCTTCTCGGATTCTTGTCACCCCATCTTGGGCTACAGTAAATCAGGCGTAGAAGGCCCGTCCGGACTCGGAATCAGCTAAATTTTATGTCTAGAATGTTTGCCGTGAAATTTCCAACAACTTTGTAGTTGAAGAGTTTTCCGTTTGACGCTGTATTCAACCTGAAACGTGACCATCTTCAAAAAGATTTCTGAGACAGATTTCTGGAAAAATCCCAATTTGACTCCAACAAGGTTTCCACTTGTATTCTTAGTAATTCCTACACATCAAAGTGTAAAACAAAAACATTGTGCACTTTTGCAACTATTAGTAGGTTAGTACAAATAACTCATAAACTTTATAAAAAAAGAGTGTCAAAAGCATATTATTAGCATAAAACCATCAAAAATTATAGATACGTTATGGACGTATCAACATCCCCAAGTTTAGTTCCTGCTCGTCCTCGAGTAGGGAAACGATCAAAAGAATATAATTTTTAAGGTGACATGCATACAACACAATCTTGATCATCATTATTGTAAAAACATTGATAGCTAGGATTAAGGTACTCTAAACATGAATCATGAAAGATAGAGTTCTAACAATAAGACATAGCAACTATGTTGTAACATGAAAAGGCACAAACAAAAGATTCATGAATAACAATGCTTTGCAAGACGTTTGTTTGTTTCACATAAAGAAAGCATAATGAAAATGGTATTCAGCTTGTCCCTCATAGAGTAGCAAAACATAAATGCATAGGACACCTTCAAAGTCCATAAGGGTGACTAGATACAAATAGTTTAAGAACACGCAATATTAAAGTTACGCATCAATCAACAAGTCTTGAAATAATGCACATTAAACTAAGAATTGCCACTATGCTCTCTTAATAGGTGCATAAAAATAGAAGATAGAGACTCAATATAAAAGTAAAAGAAAGGCCTACATAGAAGGAAGCGGGGATTCAAGTCTCATAAAGAGCTTCCAAAAATTATGGTACTTATTAGCTTTCAGCTCTCATTTCCCTTATCATAAGCATCTTAAAGTGATTAAGGTTAAAGTGAACAAACTATGGAGTATATGCTTTACAAAGTATAAGTTGGAAATCTCATGTCCCTTGAATACGAGGGTCGCTCCTCATGCTACTCAAGTTTAGTTACCGGTAAGTTCTTGTTATAGTAAGTACATGTGTATCATAGAGAACCGCCAACGGGGTACCCCTTGCCCGATGATACAGAAGATTCCCCATATCAAAATGACAAGGCAAGCAGACAATGAGCATCTCAGCAATCTTCTTATTTACCATGGGAAAATGGTGCTTTTTTCTCTCTTTCCTCTTTTCTCGTCTTTTTTTTCTTTCTCTTTTTCTCAATCTCTATCTCTTTTTTATAAGAAGAATGCTTCATAGATTGCTCATTATGGTTACGCTGCAGGTTTCCACCATGATTAGGCATGGATTAGACCAGCGGCCCAGGCATTTCTCTAACACACATACATAACTTCATGGAATTACAAGCTCCCCTTTCATTTCACACCGACGACATCCATAGACAAAAGAGCATGATATCAACTGGGTACAATGTACAAGTACAATGTTGAAAGTGTTCCCCATGACAACATGGTTCTGCTAATCCCCAACATATAAGTGCAAGCATATATAACATAGATGACACAATGGTTCAAGTTTATTAGGGGCAAGAAAAGTAAAGTGTGCCATCAAGTTCGTGAGAGCTTTAATCACTAGTTTTCTCATAACAAGTTTAATTCGGAAGGTAGATAAAAACATGAATATACTTGGAATAGCAAATGCTAATAGGTAGGTATGGTGGACTCTTTGGAATAACTTGGTTTTATTTGGAGTTGGATGCATGAGTGGAACTCATACTTGGTTATGGAAGCTAGCAAAAGACTGGGAGCGACCAACTAAGAGAGCAACAATGGCCATAATCATGCAAAGCAATAAAACATGATTAATTAAAGCATAAAATGATATTACAATTCGAAAACTAAAGGATCATAGAGGCTATGGTGACATGGGATAGTGTTAATATGGTGTGAGCATGCGCCAAGTCAACCCAAATAAAGCATCAAAGGAGAATACCACAATACTATAGTTTAATATGCTAAAACAACGCATGATTCTTTCAAGGCACATTAAGCAACCTCAATTGTTTGTAACATGTCATGCTATAGAAAAAATCACTAAGCATAAATCCAAAACAATACCACGCATGACATGACAAAGCATAGGCCACAGTCAAAAACAAGCTCCTTTTACCACTTAAGCATGAACTTTCCTACTCTTTTCCAATCCAAACCAATCTTATTTGAAAACTAATGTATGAATGAGGGGGTCCAACAAATTTATTCAAGCAAACTAAGCAAACCAAGCAAACGAAAACTAAAAACAAAAACAAAGACGCTCCAAGAACAACACAAATGTGCATGAAACAATAAAAATGAAGTGTTTGGAAGAACCTGGGATTTTTATTGATGAAGAAGGGGATGCCTTGGGCATCCCCAAGCTTTGACGCTTGTACTTCTTGGATATTTCTTGAGGTGATACGGGGTGGCATCCCCAAGCTTGAGCTTTAGTCCATTCTTCATCTCATTACATCATTCTTTCCTTAACACCTGAAAATTTTCCTTCATACAAAACTTCACATAATCTTCATTAGCAACATTAGTGTACTCAAGATAATAAGTCTTTGGGTTCAGTTTCAACACCAATAAAACTTCCACTAAAACACAAGCTATTGTAGCACTTCCCATAAAAAGCTCAATTCCCCAAAGAGATCCCAAAAGGAATTAACAAGAAGCAAATGCAAATAATGGCAGAAATCTGTCAAAACAGACCAGCAGGTAAAAATCAATTTTTTTCGAAGACCTTCTGTTGCTCAAATCAAAAAGTGTTGAACTAACGAAAGTTGGATAACAACCTGGGGCAGAAGAACAAAAAATTACAGCTCAAACCGACATACAAAGATTTTACACGAATTTTTACAACGAAGCACAAAAATATGTTTCGAGACAACAACTTTTCCAAGCATTACTTCTCTCTCATTAGAGGTTACTCTTGGCACAAAAACAAAAATAAAAGGATAAAAAGCGGTTGATACAGAGGTAACAACTTCCAAGACTCAAAGAAAACAAATTTAACTAGTGTTTAATGCTAAGACAAATAAATAAAAAGATACAAACGCTCCAAATTTATTTTAGTTTCTATGCTGCTCAAAAAACAAAGTTTAAAGGTTTGCAAACCGAAGGGTTGTTGAAGAAACTTTTGGACATTCTTCAATTTCTCTGTTTGGTGTTCTTTATTCTCTATGAAAAAACTTCAACACAAAAACTTTCCCATTCTTTTCTGTGGTTTTTAACTGAAAAGCTTTCGTGAAAAGATTTGTTTTGATTTCATAGGCATGAACACAAGTGTTCAAGGTCGACCCACACTTAACCATTACTCATCTTTCCAATCACTTTCCTTTTTGAAAACGTTTTTAGGTAACAAGTACAACTAAATTTTTTGTAATTCGCATTCCCTATCCATACTAAGATAGAGAACAACTTAAAACTGAAAGTAAAAACTACTTAGAGACAAAGCAAACAAGTGCACACAAGAATATTCACCCACACGCTATTGCTCCCGACAGCGGCGCCTTTAAAAGGTCTTGATAACCCACAAGTATAGGGGATCGTGTGTAGCCTTTTCAATAAGTAAGAGTGTCGAACCCAACGAGGAGCTAAAGATAGGATAAATATGCTCTCAAGTTCTATCAACCACTGATACAACTCTACGCATACTAAATGTTTGCATTATCTAGGAAATAAAACTAGAGCAACAGTACGAGTAATAGAGATAGCTTTGCATGGTAATAAATAACAAGAAAGTAAAGCTAGTTGCTGCAGCAATAAAATATACTAAACTAATAGAACCATGAGTGTGGAATAGTGGTGGTAATTGTGGTGGCTTTGTCCAACTTTAAATAGCAAATAGATCAGGTTCATTGTCTTCGATGCAGTTTTCTATGTGGGAAAAGGTAAATATACATGCGCTTCACTACTTGGAATTACATGTACTATATGATTAGATTGTTAGTAAACATCCGTAAGTACTAATCAATGCATTAAGGTTTCCCCAACCATAGCCTTAAGTTTAATGGTCCTCTTACTCCCCTACGTGCAATGTTCCGGTTCGCGTCCTCAGGTTTCTGTCACTCCGGCAGAACTCCCCCTTCCTTTTACACATACTATAAATCCTATGATGTTTAATCCATACACGAACAAATATAATGGACACAAAAGGACTTGTATGGCTTTGGCATCTGGAAATTCGTGGGTGGAGATGCCCTGGGCGAGTTAGGTTTCCTCCCTTTATATAGCTTCTCGGATTCCCGTCACCCCATCTTGGGCTGTAGTAAATCAGGCCTAGAAGGCCCGTCCAGACTCGAAATCAGCTAAATTTTATATCCAGAACGTTTGTCGTGAAATTCCCAACAACTTTATAGTTGAAGAGTTTTCCGTTTGACGCCGTCTTCGACCTGAAACGTGACCATCTTCAAAAAGAGTTCTGAGACAGATTTCTAGAAAAATCCCAATTTGACTCCAACAAGATTTCCACTTGTATTCTTGGTAATTCCTACACATCAAAGTGTAAAACAAGAACATTGTGCACTTTTGCAACTATTAGTAGGTTAGTCCAAATAAATCATAAACTTTATACAAAAAAGAGTGTCAAAAGCATATTATTAGCATAAAATCATCAAAAATTATAGATACGTTATGGACGCATCAACGTGTCAAAACTTGTACTATGGAAAGCTGTCATTATTTCAAAAATGTACAACTTTTTTATTGACAACCCTCGAAACATGCAAAAATGTATGTGGCATTGCACTTGAGAAGAGAAAATAGTCAGCGGTCTCTGACTATTTTGGTGCGGATGTGTGGCGCCATCGCTCGTGGTGTTGCGTCCGTGCGGTGCCACAGCCTTGGTGTTATATCTGTGCGGCGCTACCGGTCATGGTGTTGCACTATTGCAGCGCCATGACCTATGGTGTTGCACTTTTGATCTGCGTATGCCTGGA
Source organism: Avena insularis (assembly GCA_023614405.1). NCBI lineage: Eukaryota > Viridiplantae > Streptophyta > Magnoliopsida > Poales > Poaceae > Avena > Avena insularis. The sequence goes on from CM042694.1 coordinate 213,370,806, forward strand.
GACGCTGGAACGTTCTGTAGCATTGTGCAGAGCCATGGTGGGTGGCGTTGCACTTTACTGTTTACAACATATCAATGGAAAGCAAGATCAAGTGCAACAGATGGAAAGTGATCAAATGCAACTTCAAACGATCATCAAGTAGACAACATATCACTTCAGATGATCAAGTGCAATAGATGGAAAGTAAGATAAAAATATCATGAAATGCACATGCCAATTTCACAAGCTAGCAAGTTCACATGACAAGTTCAAAAGCTAGTTCACACGATAACATCACACGACAAGTTCACACGCTAAGGTAATGCAGAAGCTAACAAGACCACATCTACTTCCCATGGGTCATCTTCCTTCCTCGTCCCCTTCTCGTGGGGAGCTTCTTGGTGACCGGTTCCGCATCATATTCCTCCTTGTACCTCTTCTTGGCCTTCTTTGTCTTATCCACGGAAGGATCCAGTGTGTAAGGCTTTTTGGGTTTCCTTGGCTTGAGCATGTAGTCGAACCGCTCATGGACTTTATATTTAGAAGCATATGTACCCAATGTCATGTCGTCATTGGCACTTTCTTCATCTCGGGGTTGTCAAAGAAGAAAAATGTTATGAACATATAGTGATGCAATGCTTTGTGGGGATGCAACGATTTTGTTACCTTAGGGGGGTGACCTCCTTGTCGTCGTCACTTTCTTCATCTTGTGCTAACGTAGAGTCTGGATGGATAACAGGGTCAGAGGGCGAGTTGGACCATGACTGGTACGGTGTTGCCACCTTAGGGTCACGACAACCAAGCAAGTCCAAAATCCATTGTAACCGTAAGGCTTGCTTATTTAACAAACCCTCTAAACAAACTCTCGCCCTTCTCTCCGCGAGGGTATGTCTCGAAAGCTTGCTCACATGCATCGGCGGACTTCCTTACCTCCATGCGTTGTCATAGACAACACTAATCAAGTTAGATAGCCTCATGAGGTGTTGAAATGAAAAATACTAAAAAGAATATTCGGCACACATTACCGCAAAGTTGACCAAAGGAGCAAGGAGGTTTGTCGCCCTTCTCTAATTATTTTGTTGTACTGTTCAGCGGCAAGCTTGTCAAATAGCAATGGATCCTCCAAAATTTCTTCCCGAAAATCTCGTGGGTATATCTCCACATGAGTGTGGTCAAGAAACCATGTTAGCTAATTGTTGAAAGCATCCTGACCGAAATCCCTTTCTTGGATTCCTTTTGCTTTTTTAGCCTCGATCACGCACTTATTGAATTTGGCAATGTACTTGGCGTGAATCTTGTACTAATCCTTTTCCTCTGCTTCTTCCTGTCCAAGCTACACAACAACAAATCCTAGAGTGTTATTACAGACGCAAATTACATCATAGTTGAAAGAGAGATGAAATCTTACCCATGGATATGTATGTCCGTGTCCTTCCACTTAGGCGGGACCACCTGAATAACCCAAACTGGGTTATGACACGATGTGGCTGGTGATGCTCAATGCCCACATGCATATCAAGGGGCAACACATTAGCGACATACGTGCTTCTTGTATGCACTTTGGGTTAAGCGCATAGTCGTGCGGGACACAAAATTGCTCCTTGGACCATATGGCTCTCACGTCACCTGCAATATACCACACTCATGCCAAATGCAAGATTCTACATTCAAGACATCGTATTAATCGATGAAATGGAAACTGTTACTTGATCCAGGGTTATCGCTTCAAACTCGTTGGTGTACCTCCTGTACACCACCACAGGGTTGCCTAGGACCTCGGAGACCACGTCCCACTTGTAAGCCCATGTGGGGAGCCGCAGCTAGTTGTCGTGATCTACATAAATGTCGTAACTCAACAATATTAGGCATCCAACTGGTAAGCGTTCCCAGCTCCACACCAAAAAAAGGAGCAAACAACCACCAATACATGCATCAGCCCCGCTCCTAAGACAAGCATTATCCCACTGCACATGAAGACAAACACCGTTTAGCAAGGGCATTTTTTAGGTCATGTAGAGATAGAACACATTGAAAAGAAGTGATTACCTGGTGGTGCAAGAAGGCCAACATCGCCGAACTCCAACTCAACTTAGAGTAAAAAACAATTACCTTAAGACAATGCCACTGAGCACGATCCCCACTGCTGTCAGGAAAGAGAGTCCTCGTGATGATGTACCACACATACACACGAGTGTACACCATATCTCTAGAGTCCTCGGGGAAGTATCGAAATTTTGTATGATCCAAGTGAAAGTAGCCCCAACAGAGACCCTCAATCTTCCCTCCTTGTTTATAGTCTCAGGTGGATCCTTCATAATGAGGCTGACCATTTGCTCATGCCAACCATATGAATTTGTGCTAATACACATAGGCTTCCCTTTGATTGGGAGTGCCAGGATCATGGACATGTCATGTAGAGTCACCGTAATCTCCCGAGTCCTAAGGTGAAAAGTGTGTGTCTCCGGTCTCCACCGGTCGACAAGCGCGGTGATCGCAACGGGTTTGAAGTTCGGTGTCGACCAGGTGACCATATGGATAAAGTGGAGGAGTGATATATTCTTAATGTACGGAGTGTACAGCTCATCGTAAGGCATCTTGTTGGACGAGACCTCGTGATACCTTTGTCGAAGGGGTAGAAGCTCCTACAAACATACAATGGCCAAGGTTACATTTCCATCAACATACGGAAACAAAATGAACTAGCGTGTGGGTTTTAGTATTTCTCTCTTCTCGGACAACTTATAGGCACGATGTTGAACATCATAGTGAGGATTGATAAGTTCCATCCTACATATTCAAAACAATAGAAACAATATGAACAATTATTCTCACATGAACAAATATTCCATCTTACTCTCCCTATAGTTCTAACATTACAAACAACCCATCCTACTCTAGCTATAGTTCTAAAATGAACAATTATTATAACATGAATGATTGTAAAATATCATTTAACATAATTAAAGAGAAATTGCTAATATAAACAACACATACTAACATATACTATTGTGTTTCTAAGCTAAAATAACCAACTAAAGTTTTACCATTGAATACTAAGCTATTGCTAAACCTAAAGATCAAATAAACATGGCAATGCTTCATATCAATCTCTAAATCCAACATTATCTAGGGTTTCACCGAAAATTGCAAAAAGATGACAAATAGCAAGAAATTTGCGGATGAAATTGAGAGGATTGAGAGAAGATACCTGGGGAAGGGATTGGGAGTAGGACCCTGGCCGCCATGAGCTTCTCTGTTCGTCAGAGGAGTGGAAAATGGGGTTTGGGTCAAGGCAAGGCCGGCGGTGCGCGTTTTGGTAGTTGTCAAGTGCGGCGCCTAGCACTGCACGACACAGTGTGCCGCTGTTTCTCGTGGTGTTGCAGTTACAGAACCGGGGCCCGCGAGGCCACGATGTGAGCTTGTGCGGCGCCACAGCTGATGGCGTTATGCTTCTAGGTGCGGCGCCACCTTGCACGACGCCGCAAAAAGGGTTAGTCTCGTGAATTTGTTTTGGCCATAGTTTAGTCTGTAATTTTCTTCCCAGTTTTAATTTATTTTTGTCCAAATTACCGAGATCGTCCAGGCAACTGCTGCAAGAGAAACCGAAAAAGGAAGATGGAGTGGTAGGGGAAGCTCGGGATGAAGTCAGCGGACTCGATAGGATGGGCCATTAATATAGACTGGAGAGAGTATTGTTTTTTCTCCGACAGAAAGCCACAAGCATTTAATTTATCCACAAATTATTTGCATTACTTAATTTTTCTTAGCATTGTCTTGACTACTCTACGGGACCTGTCATCACGACTATCGACTACCAGCGTGAACTGAGGTTGGCACTCCGTGTGTCTGTCTGTTTCCACGGGGAGTAAGAACGTTGAGTGGTCCTTTGTTTTTGTTAAAATTTGCTGGAAGAGTTTAACTTACCTCATCGTCTCTGACTACCTTGCAGTTGCAGCATTTACTTTACTTAGCGTGAGTACTGGTACTGCATCAGGCACACGTGTGTTAAAAAATGCAGGACAGGTCATGGTTGAAGCTTAAGGGGCCCTAACATTGGTAATCCTCAATTAGGAGGACCGACAAAACTGATTCTCTCTCACAAGTACTACTAGTATGTAAATCATGCCTATGTATAAATTCCTCATTGATGTACCACGCGGCCATGCCTTCACGCTTCAGGCCCCCATCACTAACACACACACACACACAGGGACCCACGATTCTTGCCTGGAAGAAGGCAGTGGACAGCGGTATGTGCTTATCCAAGTGCACATATTGAATGAGAATAATAAATTTAAAATTAATCGTATTGCAATACGATCAGATGGCCGAGTTGGTCTAAGGCGCCAGATTAAGGTTCTGGTCCGAAAGGGCGTGGGTTCAAATCCCACTCTGGTCAATATTTTTGACAGGTTGTCTTTTGTTTGAAAGCTTGTTGTCTTTTTGACAGGTTGCCCGTACATTGAAAATTGATGATAAGTTTGTCAAATCTATTCTTTGACATCGTCAACTTATTTGTGTCTTCAAATCCACGGACCATGTTATGTTACCTAAATCTATTTATGTTTAATGAACATGCAACAACTAATTATTAGAGCTAGTAGTGATTTTCCCCTTGAACTATACTTCTGAAAAGCCACAGAGGAACTCTCTTACCTAAGAAAGACTTTGTGGTTGGAGATGAGCAATTCTCTTTGATTGTAGTTAAGGAAACATCCATGAGGCATGACTTAATCATTTTTTAATATAAAATTTATTCATATGGGATTGTTGACACACATGATTCTTAGGAAGCCACAGAGCAAAAAAAAACTTAGGGACCCACAAATCAAACAACTTTTATACTCGTAGAAAATATTCTAAAGGATCTAGATCCTACACAAATATTATGAATATGAATACAAAGATGCCTTAACGTTCTCATCTTCTCACATCTGTGTTAGTGACCCATATATAACCCAATAAAAACATAACGATAATGTAGCCCCGGTCACTTCATCATTTACAAAATATTTTTTTCTATACAATATCCCCTCCTTCAAAACGTGTCATAGGTTATTTCCACCGGCAATGGAAAAATTGTAAATAGCCCACTCGTTTTTACTTTCCTCTTTATTTCTCAAATTTTGCCCAATTATATATTTTCCTCCTAATTTCTCGTTCTTGCCCCCTTGCTGTTCAGAGTTCCCCTCGAGGGCTCAGGGTCCAGAATCACACACCACGCCGTCGTCGTCGTGAACAGCACAGGCAGCCCCCCCGCCGCGTCGGCATTTCCTAGCGGCGGCCACGGCGCAACCTGACGCCTTCGGCACATCCTCCGCCTTTCTACCTCGCCTCTCCTCAAATCCACCTCTAGATTAGGATTTCTTCCTTTCCAGATCGGGCAACTACACGTCTACACCGCGCTCTATATTTACCAATCCGCTTCTCGTACCACCGAGCAAACCCCGATCGCCAACCCCAACTCCCGCCTCCTCCGCCGCAGCCGTGTCTCGTAGGCTGGCTCTGCATCGTCTCCCCGAGGATCCCCGTTTCTCCTGCTCCTAGTCCTCCCACCCGATCACCCCCTGCGGAGATCTGTTCGGCCTAAAGATTTCGTTTCTTGGTACGGTAAGCCCTACACCTGCCCGACTTCGAGCTAATTCTCTGTAGTTTGTGATTATTTGCTGTTCTTGCATCCACACGTTACTGGATCTGCTGCCGATTTGCTTTTTTGTTGTTGGTGGTGCTCTTGGGTTAGTCCATCCATGCGATGGGGTTCTAGCTCCCAACCGGTCCTTATCCAAGCCGTGAGTTCTTGTTGCTAAAGAAATGTTGTCTGCCTCGTAGGCGTAGTCATGTCGTCGCTGGAATACTTACCTTGGTGGTTGTTTGCTCGAACGCAACAGGTAGACACAAATACCGAAACAATGTGGGTGCCCTGTGACTGATGTAGTTTAAGTTGTGAGGCTTAGGTCACAATCACAGCCGAGCGATCAAGATAAAATAGATGGAAATTGTACTTCTTTTTGGCTCTGTGCCTCCCTAAGAAGCATGTGTGTCAACAATTCTTTCGCAGTTAAACTTGATGGTTCTTTCCCGCTTAATGCATAGTAGCATGTAATCCTGGATGAAACCTTGTGCCGTTCTGTTACATAGAGCTTCCTTACAAGAGTTCTGCTGCTGCGAGGTTTCGGGAAAGTTATAATAACTTTTATGATTGGCCAAAGTTGACATGCAACATTTCATAAATAGAGAATTTATCAGGTTTAGCTAGACCACTGGTGACTGGTTGTATTGGCAGCCAAGGCAAACACTTTGTGTTCAGGTGGGGGCATACATCAAGTTGCTAATACTGTACAACAATTGGCGCATGGAGCTACAACTGTGCTCCCGCTTGATTAGAACATTTTTCTGTCATATAACTTTATATTTTCGTTGTCTTTGAACTCTCTGTGTTAGGAAGACTGTCTTAATAGTTAATATCCACGAAAAAAAATCCTGTGTTTCATATTTTATAGATCCATTGTGGCCTTTAAATTCTTGAAATATCGACCACATGATATAATTGATCGAAGTCTTGAAATTCAATTTTACATTCGCAGCTGATTGTCATGTCATGGGACCTTTTATTACTTCCACTGTCCACAAGATGAACTGATTTTGACACCACACTATATGCATGACCTTTGCTAAATCAAACCATGTTTTCCTGTATGGATCTTCTCATGAAGCCCTGAGTCTAACATTCAGTACCCAGTGTCTTTTTGCTGGACGAATTCAGTGGTTTAGTTCATCTGTTCATGTCCTATTGCCTATATTGTTTGATTGTTTCAGAAAACTATGTAGCTAAATTTGTTTGGTTAGTAACTAGAATTAGCAGATTCTGGTGCTATTATCGTGCATGCCACTTATCACATAGGTGAAGCAGAACTTCCAAGCTCAGTCATCTCGAACCCTGAGATTACCCTGCTATTCGATGCCGCCATTCTGGCACTAGAGTCATGCATCCTTCACTTCCTTATGAGTGACTACTTCACACTGAAGCACTGACACATTTTTTTTTTACCTCGGTTGCTATTGAATAACTGATCAAGTGGACAAATAATATTTGTTTGGTTATATCATATTCTTGTTCCAGTATAATTCAAATCCAGCCACTTTTTTTTTTTGGTTTCTATTGGCACTGACTAAGCCTTTTGACAGCTCTACTGGTTAGAGTTGTAATTTGCAATCTAACCATGGAAGACAACAATGATGAGCTTCTTGATGAGCAAAATGAAGCAGTAGAGGCCCAAGTATCCCTTCCTCAGGATATCCAGCAGACTGTTCTTGCTTTCCTACCTGGTAGGGTTGTTCTCAAGCTTCGCGCAGTGTCCAGATTCTGGCGAGACTGCATTCAAGAACCTAATTTCGTCGATCGTCACCTCAACAATGCTCTCTGCCTCCACCAGTCCATTGCTTTCTTCACCTCGTTTGATGATGGTCTTTTCTGCATGCACACATTTGATCCCACAACAAATATCTGCAAAAGCTTGGATATCATATTCTCATTTAGGTTTCAGATGTCAGATCCCTGCAACGGCTTGGTGTGTGCCTATGATTCAAAAGGTGATGTTGAGGTGTTGAATCCAACAATAATGAAACATGTGACATTGCCAGTTTCACAACTCCAGTCACGAGCTGTTTCTTCAGAATATTTTCTTGGATCTGTGCAGTCAACAAATGAGTACAAGGTGGTCTGTATCCGCCACAGGGTGCGGTTCTTGACATTTGAAGTATGCACTGTTGGCACACAGTCATGGAGGATGCTACTTGAATGTACAGACTTGTTGAAGACAACAAAGGCGGTCATTGTTAATGGTGTTATGCATTGGCTAATTCTTGATGGGGCATCCAATTGTACTACGAGGATCTTGTTGTTCAACCTGACAGATGAGATATTCTCAGAAAGTGCTGTTCCAGATGCTATTAAAGACCATAATTTGGAACTACTTGAGGGGGAAGGAAAGCTTCATTTGCTGGCAATGCCCAGCAAGGGATCTGCATCTGAAGTCTCAGAGATTTGGGTGTCAAACTCGAGCTGCACGGTCTGGGACCATATGTGCAACATCACTTTTCTGCTACCTTTGGGCATGAGACCACATTTCCTGCACAAGAAAAAGCTCTTCTATGGCAACCAAAAGAGATTCTACTACATTGATCTTGAGGGTGGGGGTGGTTTCCATATCAACGTGCCATCTGACGAGTGTATCGTATCATCTGGGATTTTCGTGGATAGCCTTCTTCTACATTCCGTGACTGGCTTGGTGGACTCGAGAACATTGCTAATGAGTTATGCTCGTGCTGGATCCGCTGGATCATCCTCATCAGGCGCTGGACAATCTTTGAAGGAGGCGAAGAGCAATAAGAAAATGAATTGGAGGTTGACATAGATTTCCGCAAAAAATTCCTAGATCATACATGAATAGTTATCTCTGGTCTGTGCAGCAGCTTCAAACTAGTACATACAAACCGACAAATTTTACTGGTGTTCTTTTGTGTAGAGATGAAGAAGAAAGAGACCATGGGGTTGGGTTTGGGACAGGGTAGATCATAAGATGAAAATAATCAAGTGTCTCTATGCCAATGATTGTTCATTGGTAGTATCTTATGGGGATTTATGTGCTGTACTGAGAAAGATATGAAAACTATGAAACTGTTTTGCTGTGTACACTTGATTTGATGTACTGAACTGTTATTCCTGTATTGCATTTCTGAAAGTTTGGATGCCAAGACCAATATAAACTGTTGCCCCCAGTTACATTTACATGATACTACCTCGGTTTAGCTTGCTAAAAAGGTTTATATTGTGGAACATAGGGAGTAGTACAACATTACAAGTTTACAAGATGCTGCTCCGGGTTAACATCTTCCTCAAGTAAACAGTCGGCAAGCTCGGCAATGGCGGGAAGCTAAGCTGAGTATGACCACCAGCCTTCGCTGACGCCTCCAGAGCACCGTGCCCGGCAAACTCTCTCCAGCTTGCGTCGATCATACGAACACAATAAGCAAGTGTCTCTCTATGCCAGTGATTATTCATTGGTAGTATCCTAGGGGATTTATGTGCTGTAGTGAAAGAAAATGAAAAACTCTGAACCTGTTGTACTGTACACTTGATTTAATTTGATGTACTGGACTGTATTTTGCATTTCTGAAAGTTTTGATGCCGAGACCAATACAAACTGTTGTCACCAGTTACATTTACGTGCTAGTATAACATTACAAGATGCTGCTCCAGGTCAACATTTTCCTGAAGTATTTGGTGTTGCAGCTAAACAGTCGGCAAGCTCAGCAATGGCGGGAAGCTGAAGTATGGCCACCAGCCGTCGCTGACGCCCCCGGAGCACCGTGCCTCGCAAACTCTCTCCAGCTGGAAACGCTTGGCGTCGATCGTAAACAGCTCGACGTCCCGGCCATGGTGGCTCGACATGAACGGCCGCGGCGAGTCTTGGGTGACTTCAATGACCAAGCACCCGTTGGCCGCGCCGCGAAGGCAGTAAGGCCGGCCATGCTTTGTCGACCATGGCAGCGGGATTGTCTTCTCCAGTTGCCACGATGACGTGTTATCGGCGGCGTCGCGCAAGATCGTGTAGTAGTTGAGGCTGGCGATGCCGTCGGCGTGGTAGAAGTCGTGCGCGAACACCCCGACCGCGCCGTCGGGGCCTTCCACGACGGCCACGTTCTCCTCCCAGAATCTGGACGGCGACTGGATCTCCTCGACGGTGAGCTCCATGGCGCCGGTGTCGAGCACCAGCCAACGGTTGGTGAGGCAGTCCACCCAGTAGAAGCGGCCGTGCGCGTAGTGCCGCCGGTTCCAGACGGCGTGCACGGGGCACGCGAAGATCGACCGGCGGCTCCTCCAGACGAAGCAGTCCGGCGACGGGAGCGCGCGCCACGACCCGTCCCGCGACGAGAAGGCCAGCGCCACCACCCTTCTTGGGCACCGCGCCGTCCAGATCACGGCGAACGCGGGCTCCTCGTCCTCTTCGTCCTCCTCAGCGTCGCCGGGGGCTGGCGCGGCCGCGGGTGCGAGGAAAGGCTCGCACCAGCGCCGCCCGCCGAGCACGCCGAGCGGGTTGTCGGCGGCTGCGGCGAGGTCCTCCGGGATGGGCGGGAGCAGGACGTAGCGGCGGGACACGGGGTCGCAGACGGCGAGATCCGTGACGATGTCGTTGTCGGGGGTCGCGCGGTCGAGAAGGAAGCGTCCGCCGCGGTAGTCCCGGACGAGCCATCCGGGCTGGGACTCGGCCCCGGCATCGGCATCGGGCGGTCCCGGGAGGAAGGCGAAGGAGAAGTCAGCGGCTCCGGCAACGGCGACGGCAGCCGCCGCGGCCGGATGGGGCGGGCCGGCGGGATGGAAGGTGCCCCCTGTCTTGCCAGACGCGGGGACTGAGGAGAAGATACCGAGGAAGGGTCCGGACTCGTCAGGGTGGAGCACGCGGTGGCGGCGGAGGAAGCTCGGGGAGGAGACGAGGAGGCGGAAGGATGAGCATGCCGCGGCGGCGCGCACGAGGGAAGAGGGGCACGGCACGCGCAGCAGGATCTCGTCCACCACGTCGTCTGGCGTCTCGCGGAGCGGCTCCGCGACGACGACGGCGGCCATGAGCTAGCTTGGCAGAGCTGCGATGCGATCGAGTGTGTGCGTGTGTCCTTTGCGACGCGCGAGGACCTCGCGGGTAGTAATTTAAGCCAACAAGTTGTGTGGGCCGAGTGTGCGTGGAGCGGGCGCATGTGGGCCCACAATGGTGACAACCTGACAGGCGATTAGAAGAGGATTTGGGTTGGGCGCCTGCTAGGCGTCCCCAAGATGGGGCCTGGTCCCCTGGACTCCACACGTGTCTCCAAAATCGCTTCAAGTCCTGCTTTTACTGCCCTAGCAAAAAACAATCTTTTTGCTACATTAGTAAAACACAGTTCAGACCAGAAAATAGAAAAACTGCTCTCAATCCTGCTTTCACCGCAGTAGCAAAAAATGCCTGCTTTTGTTGCAGTAGAAAAAACAGTTCGGCCAAGAAAACTCATCTCGGAAAACCTCGCACAAAAATTTAACCTATTGTATCAAACCTAGTAATCGGTGGTAGCAATTTTTTTCCTAATGTAGCAAAAAAACCTACTTTACCAGAGACCTCGTCGGAGTCATCACTAGGACTCTCGTCGGAATTCATAGCCAAAATTTGCATAAAACACGTTGATAGCAACATAGACCCAAGGTAGCAAAGCCGTCTACCGTCGGTAGCAATGGCGTACACCCGTGGTAGCAAAAGGCCTCCCCGCGGTCGGTAGCTACGTCATGCATATTGAATTGATGCACTAGCCATCTATCTCAAAAATCCGAACTAATGGAAAGACGATAGACAACATATTAATATAATCAACACTCCCCCTCACGTATAGGCCGGTGGCTTTTTTTCACGGGCCTAAGACATGAATTCGGGTGTTCGCATATATTTATTTTTAATATTGCGTTAGCCAGGATTTGAACTCGAGACTCTGGCTTTAATACCATATTGAATTGATGCATTAGCCATCTATCCCAAAATTCCAAACTAATGAAAAGACGATAGGCAACGTATTAATATTCTCAACAATGCACCCAAGAATGGGGAGAGGCGGCGAGAGCAATAGAGGTGGTATGGTGCCCCCACGAGGAAGCTAAGGATGAGGAGAGGGCGGCGCCCGGAGATGAAGAGGCCGGTGCCAATGGCAAGGGGTTGGATGAGGCGCCGCGCTAATGTGAAGATGCTCCGCCAGAACGAGAGGTTGAGGAAGAATCAGTGGCAGAGCCAGGAACTAAGATGAGTCTGGGCGAACTTATAAGTTTTAATTTTTTACACATAAGCAAGTCTATTCAACAAAACAAATAGTACAAAAATATTCAATTTCCATAATTCATGAAGTAGAACTACAAACAACAAGAAAAACCATAAGCACGACTTAAAAATATTCTAATCATACCTTTAAGTTGTATTTGTGGTATGAAGACAAAATAATATTTTTGGAAAATCATGGCCAATCAAACGACTCTGGCCTGTCCACAAATATACCCTTCTTGATCTCATTCTATCTCTAATTTTTAAGGTAGCATATTCATCAATTTATCCAAATTCCAGGATCAAAACGACATTTGCTAAATCAAGTACTTCATGCACACTAAATCAAGCACTTCATGCGATATCAGACATAACAAACTACTCAGCCACAACGGTGGGGATTATTTTTCTTTTTGAGACAAACAACGGTGGGGAGTTGCCTAGGTTTAACCAGAAAATGGGTGGGTCAGATTTTACCCGGAAATTTTGCCCATATAATGGCCCAGTTCACGTACCGATTCAGGTTTTCCTTTGTCTGACGAGAACTACAACCTCCAGGTCGCTACATGGCCGCCCATGCTCGCCCCCATAGTGGTGCCGCCTGTGGGATAGGGTGGGGGTCAGGGAGAGGTGGGCCCAGCGCACAACACGCGGTAACACGGTAATGACCCGGACGATGGTTGTCCGGAGGATCCACATCATTTTCCATTTGGTTGCCCTAAAAAAAAGGAGGATTTCGTTCGTTGAAGTGAACGTGCATACATGCGGCCGGCAAGTGGCCATGTCCTTTGGTACATGTAGTTATGTGTCCTCAATCCTCATCGTCCTCTCATTTTTTCATGTTTCATCCACGTTATAAATAGTGCCATCTAAGCGGCTATTAGCATCTTAGACCACCCACTATGTATGAAAAAAGCGGCTCCTGGACTTCTCTTTGAATCGGTTCGGTACATAATAGGGAATCGACTCGTATAGTGTGACACAAGAAAGCATCTCAACAAATTAGTTCTTTTTTGCATGCAATTGTGGACCTTTTGGCAGAATTGTGAGAAAAGGCCAGTATGCATGCATGATTCATATAGAGGGGGTGTGAACAGGGGTCCCACAACCGATTTCATACGTAGCATCAAAAGTATAGTTGTTCCAAACTCTGACAGAATTTTGTTTGAATCGGAGCAACAAAATACATGGTCTTAGAAGTTAGAGCATCTCTATAAAAGCTTCCGGAAGCCCTCCCAATAGGACTATTGTGACGCTAGATGAAAATTTGCTCCAAGCAGC